>CM050398.1:14822741-24822741 GCA_027562975.1 Rhynchospora breviuscula
ATAAGTATGCAAGTTAAGTAATGATTAAGTTTTACAAATCATGGGTTAGTTATTACAAACTTAATTACATATGTGTACGTTGGCAGAACATATTACATGACTTTGACCTAATGAAATAAATATATAGATTGTGTTATGTGTCATTATTTATGACGTGACTAGTTCGGTCTTCTAGATAAATCATTTCTAAGGTGCCCAGCTAATCTTGTGGATTTTGATATGTCAAAATTGATAAATCTTACAAACTATTCTCAATTTTGCAAATTTATTATGATTGTATTGGCAATATATAATTCAATTGAAAAATATCTTTTTATGGCTAATATGGATTTTATGGCTAATATATATATGGATTTCAAGGTATAAATGAGACAACACTCGAAACAACTTCCATCACATGTGAAATCTCCTTCAAAAAAAGAAAACAACGCAACAAAAAGGAGCAAGAGGCGGCCATTGAGGATTTCGTGGAGGAATTTTTGCGGAGGAAGATTTTTCGATGCGTCCAACACATTGCACTGAGGAGCGATTGTAAGAGCTTGGGCCAAATGCGAGAGCGATACACAACTATATCATGATGATAGACCCTTCAGTGGAGTTATTCGTGGTTCGTGCTAAGTTCGACTTCACAGTACTAGACACATTCAATCTTGAAATTAAAGACATCGACCATGTCTACAATATGATAGAGCCATTCCTTCAAGTCTTGAAAGTTTAGACTATGTAAGTTCTTTTGGAACTTAACAATAATTGATTACTATATGATATGTTTAATTAAATTGAACCATAATTGAATTGCATATAAATACAACATATAAGTGGTGTGGGGATTATTGTGCGAGCGCATGCAACAAAAAATTCAAGTTTTGGATCCTGAAAGATGCACATGAATGGATGTGATAAGTAATCCGATAGGCGTCGTAACATACTTGATGAATAACTTGAGAAAGACAAAAGAAAAACTGATTATTTAAGTTTTACTGCATCAAAACTCGTTAGTTACAAAATTTCTAATTTTGACTTTAGAATTTAGGATTTGAGGTTTAATATTAATTTTACTAACAGGGTTTACTATATAACTGCAGGAACCATTATGTGATTATTATCACACAGATCTCGACACAAATGTTGTGGATTGTGGATTCTCTCAATTTACTATACTTTATTTCTCCAATTCTAGAGGCATACATCAGTAAGTTTAAGATTTTAGTCAACACATGCATTATCTAGATAGTAATATGTACAAATTAATTCTTCTAACTTCATATTTTAATGTTATGGAGCATTATCCAGATTGATCAAAATCAAGTTCAAAGTTGTTAGAATTTCGGTACATAGTTCTGACTAATAGTTTCATTTAATTTCTTATTGTGTGAATTTAATATTAATAGTAAAAATTCCTTTCTTACTTGTAGGGTTCAAATTATCCGAACAGTACCGATTGCGGGTTTTATGTGATGACATCGATTTATAAAATTTTGCATCACTACTTGTTGCACATGGAGTTTCCATCGGTATGAATTACTACTTAACATTAAGGATGTGTAGTTTAGTGTTTAGGGTTTAAGACTTAATTAAGGTATATGCAGAATTTTAGATTAATTAATGTTTAAATTAGACTTAATATTTAGGATTAGAATTTAGAGTTTAGGATTTTGAAATTAATTTTATCCTCAATTTTAATTGAATTAGTTAATTTGATACCGATTAGCATATGTTTTACTAATATAAAGTGTGAAAATGCAGGTTGTCGAACCGGAAGGTGTGCCTTATAGTGATGCCGAGATTAACTCAAATTTAGATGAGTTTTTCTGACCATTTACGTAAATGTATAATAGCATCTTAATTAGATAAATATTTATATTTGATATGACATATTGTTGTATATATACATGGTTGTTTATTTTGATTTATATATGTCGTATATCGTATTATATGGCTATTTATTTTGGTACCAATTAATATTGTGTTACATGTGATATTATGTATGAATTATGATAGTTGTATATACCGACTGGTATTACTTCGTATTCATATTAATGGTTTGCTAAATGGGCTACCCCAAAAAAATATACATATTTTTTATGAGCGTCGATCTTTAGCAGCGTTTTATTAATAATAACTGCTGCATTTTAGCACCAATTATTAATAATAAACCGCTGCTAAAGAAATAACAAAAATATTAGAAAAATATAGTCTATCTTTAGCACTAGTCTTTAACTAAAGACTGTTGTTAAAGATGAGATCGTTAACAACGATCTTTAGTTAAAAACCAGTGTTAAAGATCAATTAAAATAATATAAAAAAAAGCGGACTGTTTTTTAACAACAATTGTTTATATACTTTTAACACCCCTTAACACCGGCTCCTAACTGCTGCTAATAACAATTTTTTAACGTCTACTAAAACAAAATTTGGTAGTGTATTTCGTAAATAAAATCGAAAAAAGAAAAAGAAAGAAAGAATCTCGGAATAGTAGTTATTACTATTTTTTTTTCTAGCGCACGTACTGCCTAGTTTATTGCATTTATGATGGCACGTACCATAATCATAAAAAAAATGGCACCATCCATTCGATGCGATGTGTACGAAGGTAGTGTTTAAAAAAAATGGCGTGGCCAGTTACGGTACGAAAGTACGACACGGTAAAAAACAGACACGGCATGGCACGAGAAGTGTGCCGTGTCTTTAGATGTGTCATGTATCCAATTTTGATGGCATAGACACGACACGGTACATCACACGAATTGTCCATACATGCACGATACGACACGAAACATGACACGAGACACGGCATGAGAGACACAACAAGCTTATAATGAGAGTTAAAAATGATAAATTTTATAAAATAACATGAAAAAATTCTTATATTGTCTATTTTTAAAGATAATTTCATAATTTGAATGTCTAATTTATCCGTAAACATAATTATATAACTAAGTTTTATGAAATTCATACATGTTCAAACACGATACGGCACGACATGTCAAAAAAAAATACAACACGGTACGACATATGAAACATTTAGACACGACACGACATATGATCCGGATACGGTGTGTTTAACATGACACGACATATATTTGAAACACTAGACGTAAGGATGAAAACAGATCGTATAAAATCCACTTCGATACAAAACCGAATCTGAAAAATAGAGAATTTGAATGTTAGTATCTGACTACATGTATTCGTTCGGATATAAATGCAGATACGAATTTTTTTAAATACATACGAATGCTAATATGAAAACATAATATTGATGCATATACAGATATGAATCTATAGTATATATTATTATTAATTAAAATCCGGTGGCCGCATTACTGAACCGCATTATGCCTATGCGTCCTATGAAATTGCATCTGAGCCGTCCAATTATTTTCGCTGATCTATGGAACAATCTGATCCGTTCGTCTATTTCTTTAGCTTCTCTCTTTCCTCATCTCTCTCGTCAACAACCGAAAAACAAAAAACGTTGCAGCCTCTCTGGCTCTCTTTCCTCACTCCGACCCGTCACTGCCCGCGTCACCCCCAACCCCTCCTCCACCAACCTCTGCTCCTCCGCCGTCTGTCCACCTCTCCACCTCATGCCCTGCCTGTTAGAGATATGTCCTAGAAGCCAATCAGTTGGCGGCTATTATATTAGTTTATGTTATTGATGATGCTTGATCATTTGTTCCTAGAGTTTATTGTTGACAGATCATTCAGGTTGAGGATCTGAATTGTAGATCTCTGTGGATCATTCGTCAGAATGACAATAATATCTCTAAAGAGTCCATAATCTTGATAATTAACAAGGAACATTAATTATCATATAAGATTAGTATGCAAGTTAAGTGATGATTAAGTTCTACAAATCATGGGTAAGGAGTTACCGACTTAATTGCATATGTGTATGTTACTGGAACATAGCACATGACATGACCCAATGAAATAAATATATGGATTGTGTTATGTGTCATTATTTATTTCATACGTGTTTGATTCCGAGTTTGAGATGGTTCAGTTTTTCCACATGAGAATATGTTCTATAAATATCATCTAACGTTGATTCCTGATAAGGGCTGCTATACAGACTTTATTTATGTTCTCCTCAATTGTGGGGGGAAAAACTGTTCATCAAGACAACTGTATGTCCCTCATTAGTTCACCTAGTGAGTGATGATATCTACTGGGCCCCTTGATGGAGTTGGATCGTATGCGCGCATTTAGGCGATCAACTCTAGATCAAGAAACGTATAATCTGCAAGAATGACACATTCCTATCTTGGATTAAAGAAGGATATCATGTGACATAAGAATCAAAACAATAAGATACGTTTTCTTATGCATGATTGAAGTACTGTATTAGTATAGTATTTATTTATGCGGATTGGAAATCATAACGTGTTGCTAGATACCGCTTATGATTATTGGAAATAAATGGTGATTTATTTTTCATGTCCAACATAGCATAAATCTTCAAAGGGTCACACAAATAGGACTTTAACCATACGTGCATTATTTATTTATTCGTAGTAGCGAGTACTGCGAAAATATGATAAGTTGATTAATTAATTATAAACCGTTACGAACCGTTATAATTAATTAAATCAAAGAGATCATATAAAAATAATATAGTGCATATGCTAATTCTAAATTAATTATTAATATGTTAATAATTAATTTCGTTCAACTTATATTTATTATACTGAGCTAATCGGTCTTTTGTTTAATCAGTTAATTAAAAGTCCGATTTGAGATGAATTAATAGAATGAATTAATGGGCCATTATATCATGTGGATTAGCCCACATGGGCCTTGAAAATTTCAGATTTGGAGGTGCAATTTTGTCCAGGCAAAATTGGAAGAGAGCTACACTTTATAAAATGCAACGTCATTTATGGAAACGACTAACCCTAGCACCTCTCTCTCTCTTCCCTCCTTGGCCGCACTGTTCACGTACTGTTCACGGGTACTGTTCACAGTGGAGAAAATTAGTTTTTCCATTTTTAAGCTCTTAATTACATCTCTCTTGCTCATGAGTTGAACGCTTCTTCTTCCAATTAATCGGTTAATCGTGCGAAGAAGAATAACAGGAAATTAGCTATCATCTCGGACAAGCTAGCACTTGTCCTGAGATTTTGGTTAATCTTCTAGGTGGACTCGAGGCAACCGGAGGCAGTCGCGAGAGTGACGAGCACGCCACCGACTCCAAGAGATTGGATTCGAGCCTCGCGAATACGATTTCGTGAGAGGTAAATCTCCTACGTTTCTCCTTTTACGTGTTAATTACTTGAATAATTAGATCCGGTATTTCGTGCGTATTAATTGCTTGTTAAATATTAATAAAAATTAAAATTGCACGAAGACTTGAGTTTCTAACACTGCCAATCCCTCCCTCTGCTCGTCTCCATGACCTCACCTCGATTTTGATTGCCTTACCTCGTCCATGTATTTGTCTATTCTGAAATTTCTGCTGGCATCACCTCAATTTTGATTGCACGGATCACTGATCGGTTTTAGGATTTTGGCAAGACTGCCTTAAATTTGTTCTTTCCTAATAACCTTGAGTAGTCATGTTTTCAGGTATTTGTCTACTTTAGATAGTTTTTATATATATAGCTACGGATGCTAAGAAAAGAAAGGAAATAGGTTGCTCATAAAACATTACGTTTTTTTTTTTTCTGTTGTCTTGACTATGGTCAATAATTGTACTCTCAAGGTTGAGCTCAGTATTATGGTTAATTGGTTAAACAATAAAAATGATTTGAATAATTTCTATCTATAGCATAATTGGTGTCAAATTTGAGAAAATAATTTTGTTTGTGTCAAGGTTAATTTCTAGCCTAATAAGAATGTTAAATAAGAAAATTATCAATATTCGGTTTAGAACTTTAGATAACACCTATAATGTGTATGTGCTGAAATATGCCATTTTTTCAAAATAAATTTAAGAATGACAAATACCAGAAACAAGTTGGTCTGTATTTATGTCATTTTTTTCAAGTATATATCCTTTTACACGTATGATAAGATTTGTAATCCCTGATATGAAATCGTTTTATAGATCTGAGTATCTGATTAATCACATTTTATTTTTCCTTTACCTGATTATTTGAACAACCTGAAGTCTATGTTTTTCTTATCCATTAAAACAATTTCAACCCCAAAAACAATTCATAAATATTGAAAAGATGGATAACATGCCTTCTGAGAGAGTACAAGAGACGATCACATGGTGTCTTTTGGGGTCTTACAAGAGGAGGACTACTTTTAAAACAAACTACAAGAGAAACTGTAGTTCCAGGCTTCCAGGCTTCCAGCACATAATTTAGCTAACATAACTAGAAGATTAAAAGTTCAGCGGATGTCCATCCATATTACTGGCATGAGGAATTGGAAATAATAGGCAAGTTAATATTGAGTATTTTTGACAACATCGAGGTGCCTCTCTTGCATAATCTATTCGCGCGGTTCTTCTTTAGAAATTTCGGTCTAGGAAATTTGGGAATAAGCGTGCTTTCTCTCAGTAGATCTCTCAGTGTTAGCACTGGGTAGATCCACATCCTATTAGATTTATCTCAAAATCGTTTTTCTTTCTTTATGAGAGAAGAATACATGCACAGCAAACTTTTTTATTAAAGGTCACATGGATATCTCTCTTTTATTGCTCTCAGTAGATCTCTCAGTGTTAGCACTGGGTAGATACACATCCTATTAGATTTATCTCAAAATCGTTTTTCTTTCTTTATGAGAGAAGAATACATGCACAGCAAACTTTTTTATTAAAGGTCACATGGATATCTCTCTTTTATCAAAATTTTATTGCGACTTAAATCTATTGGATTTATAATCATGTACGTGATATGAGTTTATTACATTATCTCAAATATGTGTTGTTTCCAGTTAAGTACCACTAATAATTAGAAGACAATCGTATGAATGGATCCAGGATATATGATATCGTTCCAATCGCAACAGAATATTAAAACTCTTATATATTGTCTGGCTATCAATAAGTGGTAAGAGCAGGAGGGATTGGATGAATAACATATGCTTTTTTTTATTTTTGTTGATTAAAGCAATCTATCATGATTAATATTATTTTCTTTCTTCAATCTTTTTTATTAGCTGGCTAGATGTATACATTTTTTATTGCCATCCTCTTAACACGATAGTTGTGCATGTAATGACACAAGGGCGTCATGGTAATTTTTTTCTTTTTACACACCACATATAAAAAATATGTTTATGTAGAAAGAAAATGTATTTTTCTATTTACTAATCTCAGAAAGATTTTTCAAGTTGTGTGTGCATTTATATACACCCACTACAAGAAAGATGGTTTTTATATAGATTTTTATAGATAGACTTTTTTTTTATTAATGTTGGACCTTGTTCTGTTGCTAGATTTAATTGATGCACTAAATCTAGCAATCTTTTAGTAAGACTCAATTTTTTATTAATAGGTTCTTAAAAATCTAGTAATTTATTTTTGATAGACTTTTTGAATTTTGCAATGTTTAATGTAGTAATTCTTTGATACATTAAACATTGCAAGATTCAAAAAGTCTATAAAAAATAAATTGCTAGATTTTTAAGGACCTATTAATAGAAAATTGAGTCTTGCTAAAAGATTGTTAGATTTAGTGCATCAAGTAAATCTAGAAATAGAACAAGTTCCAACATAAATAAAAAAAGTCTATCTAGAAAAATCTATGTAAAAACCATCTTTCTTATAGTGACCTTAATTGTTTATTCCAACAAATTAAGTTATGCTGACATCATACCAGCGATAAATATCAGCTATAAATCTCAAAGTGGCCCTGCCAATCAACTCAAGGGGTAATTATGTTCTATTCGTAATTTATTCTAACTTTGTACTCATATATGATTAATCAATTGAGAGAGATGAGAATATTATAAACAAAAAAAAAACGATAATAAAAGATTGACAATGTAATAATAACAAATTTAGAAAAAGCACAACATGAATTCATAATTTTATTGTATTGTCTACCATGAAAGAGTCACATTAGTTATACATATTGATATTTTTTTTGTTTTGCTAAGGAATTATTGTTAGAATTTAAAATATTAATTCTTAATAATATTTCAATAATTATCCAAAAAGGACCACGTAATTCATATAAAATTAAATAAATTTAGGAGTTAGAACTTACAGAATTGTAGAGAAGACATTGTAAGACGGAAATTTGATCTTCTCCAATTTTCCTTAGTAATTTTGATGGTAGAAATTAATGACGTTTTCTTAATCTGTCTCTTTTCTTTAATGGCTGAAATTAATGGGAAAAGGTGCCAATTTTTGACAGATTATGAGAATATATACTAAGGCAATTGAAGGGATCAGAATTTCAATAAATCTGGTCCATTGATTTTCCATCAAAATCAATGCACCCTTTAATTAAAAATTCATAAATGAACTTGGTTCAAATTAAATGATATATGCCACATTAATAATAATTAATAATATTAATTATAACAATTATGTCATACTGACATGGCTTGATGTTGTAAATATTTCACGTATATTACTTTATAGGGGAACAGACCTGACGAGGTGGAGAGAGCTAATGAATGAACACCTAGAAAAGCTGACCTAGATCGATTTGTGCAGCACTTACAGGAAAATCACTTCTTCCCCAAATAGGTACTGTTAGATTGCATTGTAGATACAGAAGTTGCAAACCAGTACTATGAGTGGCTAAAGCAGGGAATCCATGTCGTCATTCCTAACAAGAAAGCTAACTCTGGGCCACTTGATCGAGTATGTAATTTTCTATACAAGTTCAGATTCATTTCTTAGGGATAAACATCTTAATGCTCTTTTATAATGTGTCATTTTAGAAAAAGATTATTTAAAAAAAATAGAAGTAATTTTGACAGTCGAAAAGCATGATATCATACAAGTAATGCCTTGACAGAAACAACTGAAGGTGGCTGATGGGATGCATCACCCATTGCAATCAATTTTTTCAATTGCTCTTTCTATCTTAAGAATAAAATTGTTATTGGAATTACCATGACAATCTTGGTACATCACCTGTCATATCAATTGATGGTATAGTGATGGTGCGAGTTCATTTTTGGCTGGTGCATTCTGATTTTAGTATTGTCCAAGGTGTGTTGGCTGAGCCTCTAAAATATCAATTCTTTTACTACAATTTTTCTTCCTGATCAGACAATGACAAGACCTTATCTGAATTTCAATATCTGAAACTAAGGATACTACACTATAGAGGATGTCATACACACACTATTTCTATCAAGCAACAGTTGGTGTGGAGTTTCCTATCATTGGGGTCGTTTGGATGGGTTAGGAATAGCCAATTCCTAGGAAGGAATAAGGATTTTCGTTGGGAAGTGTGTAACTTTGTGAGAGAGATGAATTGTTTATATTAAAATTTGGCATATTTTATGCCCGGAATTTGCAATTCTTGCAAATCCCGGCTTCATCCAAACGGGGCCATTAGTACATTGCGTGGTTTGTTAGAAACTAGAGACAAAATCTCACGCATTGAAGACATTTTTTTTAGGTCTTTATCTATACTGAGCTGCTTGATATATTTAGTCAATATTCATAGCAACTGATTAAACCCATTCATATCAAAATCTGTTCAAAGACAAAATGTTTAAACATATAGAAAGGTATATCAATAATTTTGATGGTACCTAATTATCTTTGACTTTGCCCTTTGACTATGCAGACCATGTCAATAATTTGTAGTTAAATTTTATCCGTTTCATATGGAATTTCAGTGTTTCATTTTCTTTTTTGATCTCCAGTGGAACATTGAGTTACGTATTCAACAATTTTGCGGGAACAATTTTTCAGTGAAGTTGTGGATGAATCAAAATAAGCAGTTATACAGAACTTGACCCAAGGGATGGTCTTTCCGGTACTGATGTTACTAGAAAGGTGCTTCTCCCTCTGAGTTTCTTTTCGCCCACTCACGTGTATGGTTTTGTATAATTGTTTGTTCCGGTTGTTAGTTAAATTAAAAACAATATGTATCAGTATGTATAATTGTTTGTTCAAATTGTGGCAAATTCTCGATTTAAAAAACATATCACAGCGAAGCTGCGACATCGTATAATAAAAATCTGTATCCGCGCGCAATTTCATTTAAAATGGATATCGGGATATATATTAAGTTATCCACGAAACTTCTGTAAGTAAAATAGCCAATTCCCACCGTGAAAATTAATGAGATAACAGCTGGGTCGCGAAAACCAACGTCCAACCCGGTGTCACCCACAGGTATGGTCAACTCATAAAACTTAATTGCTAATGGGTAGAGCTGTCAATCCTGTCGTTTTTCACGTGATGCCGTTCCGTATAACTGAAATGGAACAGTTAGTGACACTGATTTTTGTTTCGTTTCAATAACGAAACGGTAAACGGAACACGGAATTGTGCAGTTTTGAACCGTTAAGTCTCATTTCGAATCGTTATACATGTAATTTAAGAAGTGAAATAGTTAACGGCACACATTTTTATTTCATTTTCAAAACGGAACGGTTTGTGAAATGAAACACCATACCGTTTATCGTACCGGCACGGTAAACAGAACATGGTGTTCCATTGCCACTTACCATGTATGTTCCAGGTGCAATTTTGAAAATACCACGATCTAATGAGAGTATACTTTCCTAAGGATCTCCTCTGGCCTGCAGTAATATATTTGGTTATGTTTAGTTGCACCAGAAATAAAAAGTAAGAGAGAAAGAAATAATAGGTATAGGGTGTCTAAGGTTAGAAACGGCGACGAAACAAGGGTGTTTCGTTAACCGTTTCGTTTTGGTGACGAAATTGACTTTTGTTCCATTAATCGTTTTGCAGGGAAAAACGGTCGAAGTTTACGTAATTTTCGCAATTTACACTGTGACGAAACCATTTTATTGTTTCATTAATCGTCCCGCTAATTAATCCAGATGAAATAAAATTTTGTTTTGTTAACTGTTTCGCCTAGATGAAATGAAACGGTTAAACGAAAAAAACAGTTTCGTTTGCAGCCCTAAATAGGTATAACCAAACAAGAGGTAAACATGAGAATAAGATTTCTTTCTCTCTTTCAATGAAAAGGTGGTATAAGCTCCCTCATCCCTCCTCTCTTCCTTCTTCTTTTTGTTTTTGTCTATTCCTAGTGCGATCAAACACCTCTATCTATGGACCATTACGTGGTGTCTCTGGGATTTTATATTTTATAAGAGCTCCCAAATTAGTTAACAAAAAGTTTTTAAGTTTCCATGGAACAATTCATGTAGTTAATTAATTCATATTAAAGTATTTGCCATCCTTAATATTTTGTTTTGATGACATATGATATTGAGATTATTATTATTTTTTTGTTTGTTAATTTATAGATTTGGTTTTTATTCTCCGAAATATATTAGTATTTGTATTCATATCTGATGATATCTAACTCGTATTCGTATCTAATTAACATGTGAACCACATCCGTATTCCTATCGGAAAAAAAAAAAAACAATGATATGATCTAACTGCTATCTAGGGCTGTCAAACATGGTCGAAATGCACGGAACAGGTCGTTCCGTTTTCTGTTTCGTTAAGAAACACAGTACAAAATATCATTTCGTTAACCGTTTCGTTTTTGAAATAGAATTCCGTTTCGTTATTCGTTCCACTTCAGAAAATACACATAAAACAGTTTGAAATAAGGCTGAAGCGATCGAAACGGTACAATTTGGTATTTCGTTTTTCGTTTCGTTATTGAAACGAAATAAGAATTGGTATTGTTATTCGTTCTATTTATTTTAACGAAACGGAAACACGTGATTTTTCTGACCGTTGACAGCCCTACTGCTATCCGATTTATCAGATCGTTTACATCCCTATATGCACGTGATCAGAGTCAATGCGTTATGGAACACTCGCGGTAGCTTATCTTGCACATGCGAATGACGCATCACCTCATACCGGCTAATTAAATATGTACAGATTATGCTGGTGAATTAATTCTATTTTTGATGGTTGACTGACCAATTGATACTAAATTACTAATTAGGTAACTATCTATAAAATTTAACACAATGATCTTTTAGTTTCGTGTTGCCATGGAGTCTGAATTGCATGTAATCAATGGGAGTCACTATCTCATGTATTGGGAAACATTATGTAAAAAGTTAAAATTTGACAAAATTTGAATCAAATATTTATCAATTTTGAGAAGTAGCTTTTGGTCTAACGGCAAAGAGCAACTCTTCTTCAATAGAGATCTCGGATACGAAACTCGACTAGAGGTCCTTTGTGACATATAATTTTGAAATAAGTTGGACGACTTGATCCCATCTTATCTTAAAAAAAAAGTTTTTAAGAATTTTGTTCCGCGCGACTCTACTCTAGCGTTTGTTAATTATTCCGTAAATAAAATAGAAAATAAAATGAGAAAGAGAAAGGAAGAATCCCGGCATATTACTTATTACCATTTTGTTTTTTGTTTGTTTTTTTTTTTTTTTTTTTGGTCAGTAAGAGCCCCTTAGGCAAAGATTGGATTAACAAAGCATGTTCATGACTACAATCAAATCAGAGGCGAAAATAAAAACAAAGTATATCATGTGTAAGACACCCGAGAATCCTGGATGCCTTTTAAAAATATTGAGCACATCAAGAAGTGAATGAAAAAGCTTCCGATCCAGAACCTCTGGGGGATCTGACCATTCAAGCTAGCTTGTGCATGTACTGCCCAGTTTATTGCATTTATGATGGCATGTACAACCATAATCATCAATAAATGGCACCAGACATTAGATGCGAAGTATACGTGGTCAAAGTCAATGTGTTATCTGATAGCGGTAGCTTAAACTTGCACATGCGAAATGACGCATCACCACAAACCGGCTAATTTAAAAAAAAAAACCCGGCTAATTAAATATGAACAAATTATGCTGATGAATTGAGTCTTAACTATCTATTGTTATAAGCAAACTGCATGCACAACATTTATGTATGTATATATACGCATAAGTCTGTAAAATGTAAAATTTAACAGAATGATCTTTTAATTTCGAGCTCGGTTGCATGGATACTTTTAAAATACTCTCGCACCGTATCAGACACTTATCAAATTTACCGATTCGAGTAACGCACTAGTGGGATTTACATCCGATATTCCACGTGGTGAATTCTATTATTTTATGCGTTTGACTGGCGTATTCGGTACGTTGGGTTTATTTTTTGTTATATTTTACATTTTTTTTTGTTGGAATTTGAAAAAATAAAATGTATTTTATTGTCTTGTTGTTGAATTAAAAAAACGAAATATTAGATAATATACTTTGGAGTTGAATTTTTTTTTTAAAAATAAAATATTAGATAACATGAGAACCAGCTCTTGTTCTAGTAGCAAAGAGCAATGCATTTTGAGTGAAATGTTGCAGGTTCGAAACCCGGTTAGAGGGTCTTGCATAGAAATTTAATTTAAAAATAAGTTGGGAGGTTTGACCCCTAATTTATCTTAAAAAATATATATATATTAGATAACATAGCATATACACTATAGTCATGTTTGGCAGCAACTAAAATCAGTTTTAACTGAGTTAAGAATCAGTTAAGAAGCCAAATGCATCTTAAAATCAAATTCTTAACATTACTTATGTGATGAGTATGATTTAGTTCTAAGCTGATGTGGATTCTTAAATATCTAACGTTGTGTCTAAAATTGCAACTTCTAGGAGGAGTCTTAAATTAAGAGATATGGTCTCTGTTGTCTATAAGAACTAAGTTAAGAATTATTTAAGTTCCTGCAAAACATGACCTAAATAATTTACAAATTCTTAACTGATTAAATGATTTAAGTTGCCGCCAAACATAGCCTACATGGTAGTTGAATGTGTGTGTGTATATATAATGTGAATTTTTTTATTATTTTATATATATACATAAGGTTTTAAAATGCGATTTTTGCAGCATAACGGTATAGAGTTGATTTAGCGATTCGGTATTATATCCGTGATATAACAAAGAAAAAAACGGTGTGTATGAAATAAGCAATTCTACAACTGACCTATCTCATAAGTTACTTCAAAATTTAAAATATAAAATAATAACAAGTCAAAAAGCAAAATAGACAAAATCAAAGTTTTAAAAGCTAAACAAATTAGGGTTTGATATGGATTTGTATCCGGCTTAAAAAAAATTTTGTGAGTTGAATGACTCATCCGTTATTATGCCGCCAAATGCAAAAATTTTCAGTTTATCGCTGATTTTTCGAAAATATAATGCTACCATTATTTCGTGCTTGGTTGTTGTAGTGTTATGAGTTTTGCTCCAAAAATTTGTTATTTAAGTCAAAATGGTATTATTTCAGTGAAATCTAAAAGCTTGATACACACATATTCTAGTATTTTGAAAAATGACGTATTTTCGCATTCGTACCGTATTGAGTACTATACAAAACCTGCACTCGTGCAACGTAGATTTCCAGTTGTCCTAGAGTGTGAATTGAATGTAGTCGATGGGAGTCACTTTCTCATGTCATTGGGAATCATGATGTTTAAATTAAAATTTGTCAAACTTCGAATCAATTTTTTATGAATTTTGTTCCGCGACTCTGCTCCAGCGTTTGTTAATTATTTCGTAAATAAATAGAAAATAAAAAGAGAAACAGAGAGAAAGAATTCCGGCATATTAGTTATTACCATTTTATATTTTTTTTGTCGGTAAGAGCCCTTAGACACCCTTATACTTTGTCAGTAAGATTGCATTAACATACCATGTTCTGATGTTCATGACTACCATCAAATCAGAGGCGAAAATAGAAACAAAGTATATCATATGTATGACACCCGAGAATCCTTTTTTTGATTAGAACACCTGAGAATCCTGGATGCCTTCTAAAAATATTGAGCACATCAAGAAGTGAATGAAAAATTCTCCGATCCAGAACCTCTGGGCCGGGGTTCTGACCATTCATGTGCATGTACTGCCCAGTTTATTGCATTTTTGATGGAATAATAAAAAACGGCACCAGGCGTTAGATGCGATGCACACGTGATCAAATCAATGCGTTATCTGCCAACGGTGTTGCACATGCGAAATGACGCGTCACCACTTACCGGCTAATTAAATATTGACAAATTATGCTGATGAATTGATTCTAAGTAACTATCTATTGTTATAAGCAAGCTGCATGCACGACATTTATGTATGTATGATTGTATGCCCATAAGTCTGTAAAATTTAACAGAATGATCTTTTAATTTCGAGCTAGGTTGCACAGATATTTTCAAAATTCTCTCGCACTCGTATCGAATACGTATCAAATACCGATTCACATGCAATACTCATGCGATTTACACCCGATACTTTGCGTGGTGAATCTTATTATTTTATTGCGTTTGACTGGCGTATTCGGATGGGTTTATTTTTGGATATGTTTTGGATTTTTTTTTTTGGAATTTGGAAAATAAAATGTATTTTACTGTCCTATTGTTGAATTTTAAAAAATAAAATACTAATTAATATACTTTTCACTTGAATTATTATATTTTAAATAAAGAAGAATATTAGAATATTAGATTACACAGCCATGTTTGGCATCAACTTAAATCAGTTTTAACTGAGTTATTAAGAATCAGTTAAGAAGCCAAATGCATCTTAAAATCTGCTGGTGCAGTGTTAACTGATTCTTAACATTACTTAAGTGATGAGTAGGATTTAGTTCTAAACTCATGTAGATTCTTAAATATCTAACGTTGCGTCTTAAATTGCAACTTCTTGGGAGGAGTCTTAAATTAAGGAATATGGTCTCTCTTGTTTAAGAACTAAGTTAAGAATTATTTAAGTTCCGGCCAAAAATGATTTACAAATTCTTAATTTTTGTACTAAACACAAATTTATTTTGGAGGAGTAAGGTAACTTTATTAGTTACAAATTCTTAACTGACTAAATGATTTAAATTGCCGCCAAACAAGATACTGCACCCGCAGCCGTGCAAGGTAGATTTTGAGTTGTCCTGGAGCCTGAATTGAATGTAATGTGTGGGAGTCACTTTCTCAAGTCATTGGAGGCAATATATGGTTACACGTACTTGTATTAAATTTATCGCATTTATGCAACGAGACCCAGGCAGCTGTTTAGGTGAGGTGAGCTGCCTGTTTTTAAACAAACTCAGAAGTCAGAAGTTGGAAGAACAAAAAAAATTTCCACTTATTAAAGTCCAACTAAAGAAGAGACAAGAACCCAGGAAAATGCCACATCCAATGCAAGAAACCAACAGACTGGTTCTCTTTTCTGTGGTATTTGCGCTGTTCTGTTCTGCCAGTCACTTAGTAGCAGCTAGAAAGCAAATCAAGTACCTCCCAGGATTTGATGGCCCCCTACCTTTTGCTTTAGAAACCGGGTATGTTGTCATCTATTTCTCTTTTTCTTTTTTTCTTTGTTTTTTTTGAAACTTGAATGCCCTTAGGCTTACCGGTTCATTAAAAATATAAAAAAAACCATTACAAATAGTGTTTATACCAAATTACCAATACATCAAGCATACATAGAATTCCTCTATTCTCTTGCGCCTACACGCCCCAGAAATAAATTAAAGCAAAAGAACTTAAAAATACAAATAAAATTTGTCCTAATTAGAGAAGGAAGAAAACCTGAAGAAAAAGTAACATCGAATCGAACCATAAACTAAATCCTACCTAATTTCATCAAGAAAACCTATGAGGCAGGGGACCCAAGTATTTTTCTAGTATTCTTGATGACATATATTCTGCTGCGGACACAAGTATGACACCTCATTTCTTCTTCACCTATTTCTCTTTGTTCCCACTTGGGTATGTGTTGGTTTGGTTGAGAGTGAAGTTAGTGAGGTTAGAGGTTGAAGTTATAGTAATTTTAAGGTTAATGGTTGAGATAAGTGAAGTTAGGAGTTATGAAAACTTAGTGCTAATTTAATGTTAGAGAATGTTGTTTGGTGTCATATATTGAAGTTTAGATGAAAAGAATAAATAAAATATTAATATTTTTTATTTTCTTTTGTAACTAAATTAAATTTGATTTTAATAATCATTAATATAGAAAACAGATATAATTAAAGTTCCTACAATAATAATAATAATAATAATAATAATAATAATAACATTATTATTATTATTATTATAAAATTATATTATTTATTAATTTTCTTATTATTGAAATTATGATTACATGAATAACATGATACAACTCTTGCAAATAATAATAATTGTTAAAATAATGAGTGATATAATTTATTATTTTAATTATAATCATTAACAATATTATGATTAATATATTAATGCTAATTAAAATAATTATTAGTATATTATTAAAAATCTATAATTAAAATTAACATAATATAATATATGTATTGTAAAATTATATTAATTATTAATATATTATTATTATTGTAATTATTATCATTACAAATGAAATTACAGTGTATTATATTTACTTTATTAATGTGAAAATGAAATAATTGTATATTAATTTACTTTATTATTCTAATTTATTTTTTATTATAATATTAAATTAGTATTATATTTTATTTATTATTAAATGAAAATGAAATTACAAACTTTTGAAGGAAGTTCACTAAGATGGTTTTGTGGTGAGTTAGTAAGTTAGAATAAGTTAACACTAACTTGGACAAACTCAGTCTGTTAGGTTAAGTACTGATTTGAGGTGAACCAAACTTGGACTAGAAACCCAATAAACAAAATTCAAAAGATATCAGAAAGCTCAAAGCAAGCGACTATTGCATTTAATTTTACATGCTTCAGCTAGTCACTCACCTTCCCAGAATAGGATATATAACAACAGCCCAGTCTTCCTGACAAGATCTCAGCTAGACCTGGACGCGGTATACCATTTCTACGTGAATCCGTTCCGTTCCGTCCAAACGGAATGTGTAATGAATTGAAGTTTCATTTCGTTTCGCAAACCAAACGGTAGACGAAATGCATTTTGTGATTCATCTATGTAAAATACAGTTCAAATATCACTGTTCAGTCATGTTCCGTCAAAACGGAACGAATAACGATCGTTAGAGTATATACCGTTATTAAAACGGAACAATCCATTCCGTTTCCGTTTTCAACGTTACCCACCCCTAATCTCAGCCAAACGTGCCTGATCTTCTCACCGGAGGCCATATAATACTACTAATTTGCCTTTTGAAAAGGTTTGGTCATACCTTGTGAGCACAATTTTTCTGCGAATTTGAATTATTTTTTGAGAAAACCATAAAATTTAGATCAATTTCACAAGGTAAATCTCATATTAAGTAAAAATGCTCCTATTTTATTCGAACTTGTGTTACAAATAACTGTTATCTTTTGTCCCCAGATTAATTACAATTTGATTGATAAAAAATAAAAAAATGATATAAACAACTGAGCAGTTACGTGGAGGTGGATGAGGAGAAAGGAGTGGAGCTTTTCTACTACTTCATCGAATCTCAGAATAATCCAAAGGAGGATCCTCTACTGCTATGGGTGACAGGTGGACCCGGTTGCTCCGGTTTCTTAGGATTAGCCCTTGAGATAGGTATGACTTTTTAATGTTGGGTTTCCGCTTTTTTTTTTTTTTTTTTCATTTCCTTCAATTTTCTTCTGCAACGAATGCACTAAAAGATATTACATTTACCATTTTCGTGTCTCATTCTTTTCACTAAATACACGAAAACAAAATACATATTTGTGATCTGTGGCCATAGCAAAACTAATAAACATCTAATTAACAGAATTTTTTTAATTATATAATCAAAATGTTCATGTGCAATGCAGGGCCGCTCAGTTTTGATCCTGAACGGTATAGAGAAGGCCTGCCTTCCCTCCACTATAGATCTGATTCTTGGACCCAGGTTTTCTCTATGGCTATAAAACTTAATTCTGTTTTTACTCGTGTAAATATACTTTTTATTTTTTAAATATATGCATTAGGTTGAGATCTGTTCATACTATTGAAGATTTGGGGATAATGCGGGAAGTTCTATCTTCTTAATAACCCCTCAAGGACCCCAAGAATTTTGGGGTATTAATGCCAAAATTTTGAGCGTGATTTACAAATTGAAATTGGCACATCAATTTTCTGAGAATATATAGTGATTATGAAATATACATGCAAACATTATTGCAAAATAGGCAAAACATATTTTCAGATCTGTAGTGGGGAGAAAAATGCCGGCTAAGAATTGGGGTGCAGTCTTTTACATAATTTGTTTTCATCTATGCGACTTTACATTGCTAGGGGTAAATTTGAATTTCTGTTGGTTAAATGAATGATGAGTGACACTTATTTAATGGAAAACCATAGAACTCAATGAGGATTAATGAGGCGAATTAGATACAACTCTTTTCTAGCACTGGACCTGTTAAGTTCGGAATTTTTATCTAGCAGCCAAAATAGATGCCATTTACAAAGCGTTGAATTTTATATAATTAACCAATAGGTGAGCAGTGTGATATTTGTTGATTCACCAGCCGGGACTGGATTTTCTTATTCGCGGACATTAGAGGGATTACAGACATCTGACGCTGAGACTGCTCGTCGGCTTCGGCATTTTCTTCATATGGTAAACATATCATTTTAGCTGCATTGCAATTTTGAATAAAAAAGTTCCTAAGCTAGCATCCTAGAAAAACCATATTTGTGTGCATATATATATATATAAAGGCTAACGTTTCATCGATGGCACGTGCCATCGAGTCGTTTTTTGAGATTCGAAATTCAGACGGTCAATCTAAATCGTCTAAGTTGTTCAACATATTGAAATACCCCTCGAGACCAAATTTTTCATTTTTCAATTTTTTTTGCTATTTGTTATAATATTTTCAAAAAAATCATTACAATCGTAGTATTTTAGGCCCTCCAATTTGAAAATATCATAATAAATAGCAAAAAAATTTGAAAAAAAATACAAAATTTGGTCTCCAAAGATATTTCAATATGGTGATCAATTTGAACAGTTTGGATTGACCGTTTGAATTTTGGATCTCGAGAAACGACTTGATGGAAAATCAATAGCATGTGCCATCGATAGGGCTATCAAACGTGGCCCAATAGCACAGAATGGGCCCAAACCATTTGCGTTTCGTATAAGAAAACGGAACACCAACCCATTTAGTTAACCGGCACAAAATTCTATTTCGTTAACCGTTCCACTTCAGAAATAACACATAAAATAGTTTGAAATGAGACTAAAACAGTTGAAACGGTAGAATTTGACATTTCGTTTATCGTTTCGTTATTGTAACGGAACTAAAATGGGTTTTGTTATTCATTCCGTTTCGTTATTGGTATCACGTGTTTTTTTCTGTCGTTGACAGCCCTAGCCATCGATGGCACATTAGCATCTCTCTCTCTCTCTATATATATATATATATAGAATGGAAAAAATACACTAATGTGTACGGATCTTCTCCGTACACATGAGTCATTTTTTTAAATTCAAAATTCAAACAGTCAATCCTCGTACACTCATGATCGAGTGCAAACCTAGTCAAAATACCTAGTCTACCTGATTTAAATCTTATCATAGTAAACAAGGATCGAACATAGAGACGGTTGAAATACTTAAACCCTAATTTCCTAAATTAATGAGACTTTTTATGAAAATCGATGGAATAAAAATTTTGGCTTAGAAATAAGAAACAAGATCGAATTAAGTAAGATTAAAACAATAAAACAAAACTAAATTATCACTAATCTAGAGATTAATCACGTAAATCCATGCAAAAACAGGGGTTCAGGTTGGAAAACTTTTTTTATGTAGCAGGTTCCAAACGGTCCGTCTGATATCTCAAACGGTCCGTTTTAACCTCATGATAATGAATTACTTAGCTTAATTTATGTTATTTCAAGTGCAGAATCATGGCTTAACTTCAATTATCTGATACTAACTATCGTTACAGTTCAAGTTTTCAAAATTAGAACAAATCATCAATTAGAAACCCTAAGTTTGGTCATCACCATTGGCTTGAGTCTTTAAATTCTATCTTTCATACAAAGGATATCTTGCAACCATCGTTGCAAGAAGGGTTCACCTATCAGTTACTTAATTCCGGTTTTATTTATCAATTACTACCATCCTCAATTAGGTCAAACACAAATCAAGTAAAGATATAGATTATTGGTACCAAGTTAGATAAGACCTTAATCTAATTGGTTTAATCAGTTTTATCAAAGCAATTCATGAAATCTCATAGTAATCAAAACCAAAAGATAGAAATCACAAGAAAATAATATAAACTCCAACTAAATAATATCAATATTAACTACATAAAATTGGTTCCCTACCGTTGCCCCTTAAAACTAAATTACTCTAACATAATATCAGAAACAATAAATAAAATAAGGTTTCTCTAAAACATAAGAAATCAAAGAGAAATTACAACAGAATTCAACTTGACTTCTTCTGTCTGCAAACTGGCGAGATCAAACGGTCCATCTGAGATGTCAGACGACCCGTCTGGAAGGTTGGATGGCTAAGGTTTCGTGTGATCTTCTCTCTGAATTGTGACAGATCCGAATCTAGGACTTGACCTCTCTTAAATAGCCATCTACCTTGCAGAAGGTCGGTCTGAGTCGTGCTAAAACTGCCTGGATCGTGCTGCTTATGTGGAGGTTGTGGCTTCAGCAAAAATATGATGACATGAATAGTGTCTGGTTTCGGAACAGTCAAACAGCCGTCTGGGGATCCAGACGGTCCGTCTGGCGGCAGGCTGGGCTGAAAAGCTATCTCGATCCAACTCCAAAATTTCATCCAAAGTCGCCAAAAATCAGCAAAAAACAGCAAAAATGATTGGAGAACCTGAAAACATGAAGGAGCAACAGCAGTACCTAGCTTCTATCCTAAAATCATCAAATTATTATTAAAATCGCAATATTTAATCAAATTTAAGACCTAATTAGGATTGAAATGCATGCACAAAAACCGCTGATCACTCATGTTGAAATCTTCATCCAGACTAAATTTTATATTTTTTCGAAATTTGTAAGTATTTTTTTTTTAAATTTTAGAAAATCATTAATCTAATTAGTTCTGAACCGTTCAAAAACAGCTGTTTTTAAAAATCCGAAAAATTTGTTCATTAGATACTTTTCTTTTATTCACTTTTTGAGAATTGCGAATGAAATAGTTTCTCCGGTATTGAGGTAGTTAAAAGAATTTGTACGGGTTTCATTTTTTAGTCTCAAAATCTCCAGCAGGCCCAGCGTGTAGTTTGATCTATTTGCTAATGTAGTGGCTTGAGGAACATCCGAAGTTTAAGTCAAATCCACTCTATATAGCTGGTGATTCGTATGGCGGCAAGATCGTACCTGTCCTGACGCATGAGATTGCTATTGGTAACTTCCAGCCCTTATTTTCCAGAATGAATGTTTCATTATTGCTTGTTAATTACTTCCAGTAAAAGAATTGTGCTCTCTAATCATAATACATGAAGTGTGCTCTATTTTCTGATCAGCTTACCAGTAAAAGATGTACAATTCTCTGCTGATATGCTTGACACCAATCTGTTTTGTCCTTTTCTCAATTGCAGCTAAAGAGTTGTATGGGGCACCATTTAATCTCAAGGTTTGAAAATTTTATAGCATAGGAGGGCACTATAAAACTGTCCTTCTTTAGTTCTTTATTAAGTTTCTATCAGCAACCTTCTGAAGCTAATTATTAATCATAATTCTATGACACATAAGGGTTATTCGGCTGGCAATCCGTATACTGACCGGAATTTTGATTTTGATGGTATGATTCCATTTTTACATGGAACGGCACTTCTATCTGACGAACTATATGAGGTACAGAAAAAAGTAACTTTTAATAAAGCACAAAAAGGTGTTCTGGCTCCTAAGTCAAGCTAATCCAATAGCATACTATGTTTCTATGAGCAATACCAAACAAATTACAAAGTGAACCTCAACATAACCACAAATTAGCTATAATATTTAGCTTTTCAAACTTTGATTTCGAGTTTTATACTAGTAATTTATCCTTAGTAGTAAGTTCATTTTTTTCGAGTTTCAAAACTCTTTGGTCACTATGATAACTCATCATACTAGAATTAACTACAATATACATTTTTGATAAACTGATTGTGAGCAAAGTTAAATGTGTTAATAACAATGCCTGTTATGTCTAAACATTTAAATATTATATGCAGTCAACCAAGAAAAGTTGTTCAGGGAAATATCTGCATCCAAATAGCATTAACTGCGTTACATATCTCGATGCTGTCAGTGAGGTGACTATTCATCTTTTAAACTAGAAGAAACTTGACTCTATATGACAGAGCAATATGTATTATCATATGTGCAAAGTAGGAAAAATTTCATGTGTGCCAAAAGATCAAGGTGACACCTTGCTCGATTTACTGTCCGTAAAAAATCAAGGTTAATTCACCTAATTGACACTCAATCGCACAATTGACAATTGAATTACAACTTAACAAGCTAAGGCGTAATTGATACCATTAAACCTTTAAACCTTGCTGCTCCTGCAAATGCAACCCTTTGGCCCTTGCTGCACCTGCAAATGCAACCCTTTAAACCTTGCTGAACCAAGGACCACTTGGTTGGCAGAATAGAGCGAAACCACTGGACCAAACAATCCAGCTTGCTCCTGCATTCTTTCTTAACCGAACCCACCCAAATTATGGCAAGTTGATCATGTTCAGTAATCAGTAGTACAATTTGCTTGTTTCATATGAGATGTACAAAACCACTTTCTCAATTAATTATTCATTACCTTATTAACCAGGTCATTAAAGATATAAATCCATATCATATCTTGGAGCCCTACTGTGAAATCGATATCCCGGGACCAGGTGAAATTCTCATTAGGAAATTTGCAAAGAAACTTTTTGAAGAAGCTCCTTTTGAAAACTCATGCCGAGTATGCCCCTGACCCTTTATTTATTTCAATATCCGATTCTTCTTTTTACTATTTTTTTTTTTTTCTTTTGGTAACATGATGGAGATAATTTATTAGCTAGGTTGAGGGTTGGTATGGCAGTTTTGAAAGTTTTGATTAAATAGGATGGACTATATACTGAGATGGGTTTATGATTCAATTGATGTACATCTATTTAATATGATAACCCCAATCATTTAGGGGAAGTTAAGAGTTAAGACCAACTTGAGTTGAATGTTAATGACCTACAAGCAAAGCAAAAAGTCAATTGTAGTTCCAAAAAGATATTGGGGAACTACATAATAAGAGGAAGTTCCATGCAAATTTGTAGTTAAAATATTTAAATCACTCATGCTACTTTAAGAATATTATCTGAATTATATCATATTTCCATCCAGGGACATGGATTCCATGCAAATTTGTAGTTAAAATATTTAAATCACTCATGCTACTTTAAGAATATTATCTAAATTATATCATATTTCCATCCAGGGAGATGGATACCGCCTTCCAACTTTATGGGCGAATAATGATACTGTCAGAGAGGCCCTTGGTATTTTGGAGGTACATAATCTATGATCAATCTTGTAGCCTGCTCATGCTGGCATGAATGTCTGACAGAATGGATTTTTGTAAGATACAAGTTGTTGTAAAGATATAAATTTTTGACAAGCCACTGCATTTTATGTAGGGAACTGTTGTTGATTGGAACAGATGTAATAAATTACCAAACTACACAATGGATATCCCAAGTACAGTGCCATATCATCTTAATGTCACCAATAAAGGTTACGCAGCACTTATTTATAGGTGAGAATGAAGTTTCCTTTTGTAAAATGTCTCTTCTTCTTCTGAGTATCTCAATTATTAATTTATTAGTTTTCATGGACTAACAATGTTCTAAAATTGTGAATTCACAGTGGTGATCATGACAGCTGTATTTCTTATGTTGGCACGCAAGCTTGGATAAAATCCCTAAACTTCTCGATCATAGATGATTGGAGACCTTGGTATGTTGGTGGCCAAGTAGCAGGGTAAGATTTCTTCAAGAAAAAATAAATAAAAAGTAGCTGGATAAGATTGTTGATTTAAATTGTGATTTCAGAAGATTCTTACAAAATGTCAGATATAGAGTGTTCATTAATAAAATAATTGTTTAATTTTAGGTTCACGAGGAGGTATTCAAACAACCTTACATTTGCTACTGTAAAGGTAAGATCATTTGAGCCTGGAAAAAAAAAACACGACATGATAAAGCCTTGATTATTGGAATGCACCTTTAGAAGAAGGAATCAGCTTTTGTATTATACGTTATCCGTTATTGTGAAACAACATTTACATAGATGGCCGAAAATTTAGCTTATATTTAATTTGTTATCCTTCTCCGTCAAACAACTTTTCTTGTAGGGTGCCGGACACACAGCTCCAGAATTCAAACCAGAGGAATGCCTAGCTATGATTCGAAGGTGGCTTTCTGGTGAACCCTTCTGAGGATATTTTGTTGGTGTTGTGATCTAGATACCAATTTTTTTGTATGATTGTACTTTTGTTTAATTTATCCATTGGATGATTTACATCATTTTTGTTTCATGAATTTATATTAATTCAAAGATTATTTGGGTTGATGACTTAAATTGTTGAACTCTTTGATTATAGGAAAAATTGGATATAACCCCTTCAAATCTTCTGTAATTGGGCATAACCCCCTGAATTCTTCAAAATTGGATAAAACCCCTCTAATCTTGTTAGTTGGGGATATAACCCCTTATTGTTATTTTTAATAATATTCTACATAGAAAAATCAGTTTATTTAATTTTGTGACTAAAATACCCCAATCCCTCTATGTCCTTTCATCTTCTCCTTTCTCTGGTGATATATAGGGACAGAATATTGGGCGATATCAAGGATGAAAATTTTTTTTTGGAATAGTTTACGCTCACACCTTTTCTTTGCATTTCTAATATATATTGCTTGATTGTGCACTCCATGAAGAGCATAACCAACGACCATGCATGGCATTCCAAGACAATATCTTTATCCATTTTCTCAAATATTTGATGTGCATCTTCTAAACAATCATATTTCATGTACATATCTATAAGTAGACATTGATATCACTTTGCGAACCAACCAATTTCATATCTTTATATTTACTTTTATTCCACCATCTAAATATTCTAAATCGAACATGCCTTTGGAACAAATGGAAATATGAACTTGTTTGGTTTTGCCAAAGTTCCACGCCAATCGTATGGCCAGAGTCTTCGACAATTTCATTATTCCTAATGATGGAACGGTGGATTTCTTCCAGAGACTTTGTTCTAATTCATGCTTTTAAGAGTTCATATCCCTTGACTGTTCGTGAGATATGGGGATGGGTTCGTAATTGTTTTGAATTGAAGATCAATATAAGAGTAGAAACCAGGGGGGTATTTATGTCATAAAATTAAACAATATATTTTAATGATTTAGAATATTATTAAAAATAGCAATAAGGGGTTATATCCCTGACTAACAAGATTATAGGGGGTTTTATCCAATTTTGAAGATCTGAGGGGGTTATATCCAAATAGAGAAGATTTGAGGGGGTTATATCCAAGTTTCCCTTGATTATATTAATATTTACTCCAAATGTCCCTAGTCATACATCATTAACATTAAAATAAAATTGGTGGGAGGAATATTAAGCTTCTTTAAGCTTTTTTAGGAGGAAAAACTTATACAACCAAAATTGGTGGCATAACTTCTTCCACAATGGCGAATTTATCTCGATTTTTTGAATAATCTATAATTAATTATGATTATGAATGATAATTAATATATTATTGTAATATTACAATATTTATAGTTGCTATAATAATCAAATAGAATATATTAATTTTATATAATAAATATTGTTATTTTATAATTATAATTATAATTAGCATTAATATAATGATTACTACTACTACTATTATTATTATTATTATTATTATTATTATTATTATTATTATTATATTGTACTTATTATATAATTTTCATTATCATTATTTAAATTAAAAGGAAAGAGTCACGATAGATGAACTGATTGTCTATGATGTTTATGTTATTATGCATTACTAGATGGCAATCACTACTACAACACAAATGATTTTGAACACCACGATATTAACAGCAGGTTTATCAAACAACTGCCGTAAAAAAGATTAGATTGCATTTCGGATATTTTCATAAACTTAATAGCGGCGGTTTCTTAAACAAACAGTCAATCTTTCAACAAATAAAAAAGAAAAAAATGCCTTAATCTTATAACCGCCCCAAAAAAAAAAAAATTAATGGCTCGTTAAAACTCAAATTTTTCTTATTTTTTTCCGCTGATCTCCTCTGCTTGCTTATAGCGCCTCCTCATTACGGCTCTCTCCCATCCGCACCTCCTCATCTGGTTTCCATTTTTTTTTTTTTTTTTTTGAAACAAGTAGGCCATAGGACCAACCATTTCCATTTATTAGAGGCAAAGTTTACAAAAATACCTACTACACACAGCACTGGTACCAGCTAGTGCACCCTTTTTATTTGTACGAACATCCTTTAATTTGATATATTATTCATAATTTGACGACATTCAATTATTATATTCAAGCCATATATCTGTTTTATTTATGAAAACTTAAGCATAGCTTGGTGCTTTAATTTAGACAAAGTTCTAAATAGCGGATAGCGGATTCGTAGCGGACAGGCTAATGTCATAGCGGATAGCGGTTATTTCGCGGCCGATATCGGACCATAGCGGATTTGTACACACAAGTGTATTTTGAAGGTCTAGTTTAGCCTAAAATATAAAATTAAAATATTTTCATGCAACTAATTAATGTCAACTAAAATTATATTCATTATCTATGTATATTTGACCACTAAATTTTTAGAATTTGAAAAAACTCAAAGCATAAAAGTTGTAGCTTATTTTATAACCTTTCCATAGAACTTTGAACCACGTCAATCGAAGTTCGTATGTGAAAGATATGCCCAAAATACTATTGTTATATCAGTAAATTATTAATTGCACCGCTATTTCCGCTAATTTTCCGCCATATCGCCGCTAAATTCCTGCTATATGCCCGCTAAATCCCTCTAAATCTCACTATGATGCGCGCTATCGGACACCCCGCTAAATCTGTCGCGCTGTAGCGTTCCACCACGTTGACCCGCTATCTCGCCGCTATTTAAACCTTTGAATTTAGATGATTAATCAAGCCAAATATTTGTTTTATTTATTAAAACCTAGGCATAGCTTCTTAATGGTCGGTAATGTTCTGCAATTTGGTATAGTCGCATTGGCAGCAAAAAGAAAAAATAAAGTAATGTAATTAACATTTCAATATAGTTTTAAATTTTAAGCTACATAATAAAAACTCTTTAAGTTTACAATTCCATTTTAATTTATATAGGCCTGTAGTGATAGGATATTTGACAAGGGAGTTATCCACAAAATAAGAAAATGAGAAGGACTCAACTGTTTAAATCGGAATCAGGCAGCAGAACGCAGAACGCTAAGGATTGAGGTCTGCCGAATCCTCAATGTCCAAGCGATAGCGCTCTCTTATAGGCATCGCAACTGCATAAACAACAAAGGAAATGATCGAGAGAAACCATACCGAAATGGAAGATCTCCAATATCTCAGATACAGCCAGAAGGAAGGAAG
Source organism: Rhynchospora breviuscula (assembly GCA_027562975.1). Lineage (NCBI taxonomy): Eukaryota > Viridiplantae > Streptophyta > Magnoliopsida > Poales > Cyperaceae > Rhynchospora > Rhynchospora breviuscula. The sequence continues at coordinate 14,851,316 of CM050398.1, forward strand.
GAAATCTTAATTAGTTCGAGTTTGTGAAGCTTTCCACAAGAAAATGAATACCCAGAAAAGAGGAAAAATTTTATATACAGAAAATAATACATAAACAATTTTAATATGAACAGAGGACGTTAATTTTTTTTAAGTATAGCACAGTTCGAGCGGCAATAGAATTGCCGCTATAGCACAACCACCTAGCGGCAATAGTATTGCCAATGGAAGGGCTATAGCGGCAATCCCATTGCCGCTGTAAAGTTATTTTGTTTCAGTTATTCCGTGGGTTAGTTATAAATGATGTTTCTAGGCTTTCTTACCACATGTGCTGCCATCTTCACTTTATTTATTTGACTTTATGTATGTTCCCATGTACAATTTCGTGTTTCACTTAAGAAAGATACTTGTGTAAGGATTGTTACTGATCGGTGCTGAGGGTACAGGTCAAATTTAATCCTTAATTACCGATGCGAATTCGTTTGCAGTACAGTTTAAGGGTCGAATCTCGGGGACGGACTATTCTGTTTCTAAGTTTCAGTTTAAACAATTCAAACTAAATTCTGGTTTTAATATAAATCAATAAGTTTCAACAGTTCTAAAATAAAGAATAATAAGGTAAAGTTCAATTCCTAAATCGCCAAATTCTAAATCAAACAGAAGATAATCTAATTGATGAAAACTAGGGGTTCAGATCCTCAAACAATTCTCTAAATGTCAAAGTTGGAACGGTCCGTTCCATGTCTGGAACGGTCCGTTCTGGACTCTGTCAGTCGATCGGAACAGGCCGTTCTAGGCCAGACTCCCCCTTTCGGGCGGTCCGTTCTGACCTTGGAACGGTCCGTTCCGATTGACTGATACTTGTTTTGTCATGATTTTTAATTATTAATTAAATGTTTTTATGCGAGATAAGACTATACTTAACCTATAGACTTGTACTCTAACTCCCGTTCAGGTCAAGCTATAAAGTTTGATTGTTTAACTCCTAGAACGCCTAAATTTCAACTTCCGTTTCTTGGTTTAGTTGTTCTAGTCTACTTCTCGGGTCTTGGTACACTTTTAATCTTCCGATCTCAAGTTAAACCCTAATTAATTAAGGTCTGGTTTAATCCTTCCGGATATCGCCTACCAAACAGTATAATTACTAAGTTAACGTTGCTGTGATTGACTTTAATCCTAACAGCTAAACAAGACCTTGGTTTAACGAGGCAATCAGATCAAACAGAAACAAACTTAGCAAATAAATAGCAAATAAAAGCACAAGAAGCAGAACATAACTTAATTTAACTAATAATTAAAGATTCAATCTAAAACAAGCAACTAAAGAAAGGTTCTCAGATCATAGCCCCTAAAACTACTCTACTCTAACAAATCCATGCAAGAACAAGCAGGTTTCATCAAATACAAAGACATAGAAAGAGAAAAATCAAGTTTACAACAAGTTGCGCTTGAAAACTCCACGTTTCTGTGCTCTGTCCTGTCTGGGGCGGACCGTCCTGGCTCTGGAACGGGCAGTTCCATATGCAGTTGGTCGTCTCGGCAGGCTGTCTCCTTTTCTGAGTTGGAAAGAGGCTAAAACCTAGAATTTCGAACTTAGCCTTTGCTGGGGACAGGACAGAGCTTTTTATAAGGCATTAGTGGCTTCAGAACGTGGGAGGAGTGCTTCTGGAAGGTCGGCAAATAGAGGAAACCGACTCGACAAACTTGGACTTCTATTTTTAGCAATTCTGGAATAGCTGGAACGGCCCGTTCTGAGTCTGGGGCGGACCATTCCAACCTGGTCTCGTGCAGTCCGTCTGAAATCTGGCTGAGTCCGCCTGGACTTGGTTCCTCTGGTCAGGACGGACCGTCCTGCCGTCCGGGCGGTCCGTTCCAACTGTCTGAGCACCTCCTTTTGTTGTTTTCTCTGTTTTCCATGCCAATAATTGCTGATCCTGCAAAATTAACTTGCCGGGCTACGGCTGGACCTTTCTACAACCTAAATTAGCAGAAAATGACTAAAACACAGTCTTTTTGAACTTATTTTTAGGGCTTAATCTGGTTGGAAAATGAGTATGGAAACCATACATCAAAACCCCCTAAGCTTGAACATTGCTTGTCCTCAAGCAAAACTCTAGACCTAGTCCAGGTTTAGACCTTATTTAAGTTCAATTGATTGTGTTTCTAACAAGTTCTAAGGACTTCCTAACTAAACTCAGCAAACTGTGACATTAAGTTATAGGGGCATTTTGGTCAAAAGGATTTTCAACAAATTCAACCAGTTTGTTTTAAGTGAATCAGCCTTTCTGAAATCAACCTAAGGATTCTCAATTCTTTCTGTCCATGATTCATTTTTCTAAGCATTAATCCGATTAATTTTTCGAAGTTCTCACTCAATTTGAAATCAAGTAGAAACGGGATCGAACCTTCTCAACTCAAATAACCTAAATTAATTCCAAGTTGTTATGCACATGCTTTTGAATTGTTTTAAACCACTAAAATTTTTGAAAACAAACAGAAAGTAAGATACATTTGATACAGATTTTCCCGGGGCTGGGAGTTTTTCCCGCGGCGGAGAGGTCAGCCAGAATAATGTGGGCGGACTTTCTGAGATGTTAAAACCGTAGGCATAAGAAAAGTGCGAACCAGGCGGCCCATCTCTTACTTGTCCTTTGATATGACACATTTTTTTTTTTTTTTTTTTTTTTTTTAACCACAAAGATCCTATAGCTTCCCGCAATGGTCAGTTCAGAGCACCGCTTTTTAGTTCCCCTTTAATTTTTGTTTTTGTTTTTTTTTTTTTTTTTTTTTTATTATTATTTTTTTTTATACATCAAAAAAAAAAAAAAAAACAGTGGTTTAATTGTTTCTAAAACTTGCTCAGAACTACTTACAATCAATCAGGTTTTTGAGTTGAGAAAATGATCTTAGGCGAACTTAATCACCCTTTGCCGGCTCTAATCGATAAAATCAATCAATTGCTTGTGAAATTAATCAATTCAATGCTTAAGAAAACGATTTCTCAGACAGATTTCAAATCCTATCCTTAGGTTATTCAAATCAGTTTCATCAAATTCATTTCACAAAGATTAAATTCAAAAGTTTCAGAAAATGCCTCAATTTCCTAAGTCACAAATTGTTAATCCTAGTTAAAAATTCTTTAAAACTTACCTAAATGCAACATTAAATGATTAAAAATGCAATTCCTACATGTATATACAAAAACCAGCAGACAATTGTACTTGGAACGGCCAGTTCCGGACTGGAACGACCCATTGGGGCGGACCGTTCCATATGTGGGACGGACCGTTCCAGGTTCATTTGTCTGCTAAGTCAATGGATTCTGTCAAGTCTGGAACGGACTGTTCTGGATTAGGACGACCACTGGGGCGGACCGTTCCATGACTGGGACAGTCCGTTCCAATCCTGACAGAAACATGCAATATGCCATGTAATGCATCCTATCATACCAGTTTTCGAATTTTTCTAACTTTTACCCCCCCCCTAAGCTTATCTACAGAACTGTCCCTAGTTCTGTGAGATGCAAGAAAGAAAAGAAAAGAGAGAAAAATAGAAAACTTACTGAACTTGGCTCAGTTGTGCGGTGGGAATTGAGGTGGCCCAAAGATGTGGCTGGCCAACCTAGCTAGCAGCTCATCATTCCGTGCATTCCTCTCGTCTTGCTGCTGCCTCCACTGCCTGTCCTCTTCTCTTGCACGGCGGTTCTCCTCTCTGGCTCGCCTGTTCTCCTCGTGTTCATGGTCAATGGAGGCTTGGATGTTCCACTGAGCTGTGTGGACATCCTGGAGGAGATCGAGATAGGCTGGGTTCCACCCGCCTTGCCACTGCCCATGCGGCGGGTCCTGCTGGTACGGTGGCTGCCAGAATGGATCTCCTTGCTGCTGCCACTGTTGCCGGTCATGACCAGCGTCTCCTGTTGCCTGGGCCTCGGCAGATGTGCCTGCCCCTGCTGCTCGGGCAGCAGCCTCCATCTCGGCTAATCGCCGCTGCAACTCCTCTTCCTCCAGGTTTATCATTTGTCCATCCTTGTCAACCAGCAGCCATGTTCGTTTGTTGTTGAGATCGATCGGCCTATTGAAAGGAAGAGGGAAACGGTACCGACCATAGATATACTGGTATTCGTTTCCGACCTGAGCAACCATCTGCATTTCAGCCAATTGTCTCATAGAGACCCGGTTTGGTCCTCCACTTCTTTGCATAGGCGACAGTGCCAAGTCATAGTGCTGGATCAAGTAGTTGACATACCCACCAATAGTAATCTGTCCCTTGCCTGATCGCTGGTTGTTGGCTTGCTTTTCAAAATGCTTCATCATGAGATAGGCGAGGTTGAGCTTTGCATCTCCTTTTGGATGGAAGATCTGGTTGAGGATGGCCTGTTCACCCCTCGTCAATTTTACCCCCGACTCACCCTTGGCAAAGATGGTGAGCGAGAGCATTCGTTGGATGAATCGGATGGTAGGGTGTTGAATGTGAGATGAGCGGCGTTCGTTGACTGCTTTTTGGTGCTCTAGAGAGATCTCCTCCCACAGGTCAGTCTCAAAAAATTCGTCCGTTATCGTGCCATTCTCCAAACCAAAAATTCCGGCGAATTGGGATTCAGTGCACACATACTTCTTTCCTTCAACCCTGAATGTGATTTGCCATTCATCGTTCTTGTGAAACAGATCCAGGGAGCACAGAAACTCCATAGTGAGGGCAGTGTATGCGTCTGAACGGATTGTCCAGAATTTTGGGTCAAATCCGATTGCCTTGGTCAGCCGATAGAAATCTTCTTTGATGCCCAGTTTGTCTAACACCTGCAAGTCAATTGATCGGGTGTTTTCGAATTTTTTGTGTATGAGATTTCTATACCGTTGTTTTGCAGTTTTGCCCTTGAGAGGTAGGTTGACATTGGCTAACTCAATGCTAGCAGTTCGTGCTGGCCGGGTTTGTGTCTCGGGGACAAGATCCTCGGCCTCCTTCTCTGCTTGTTGGACCTCTTCTGTGTAGTCTGAATCAGCCCTTTCCTCTGCTGTCTCACCCTGTCCTTCTGGTTCTGGGTCTGAAGCAACCTCCAGTTGGGACCAGTCGATTCCTTCTGCATCCATCTGTCTCCTTGGCATGTATGGAATGATCTCAGTGTCGGGGGGTGGATAGTCGACAGTATAGGGCGTTGTGATAGGCAGTGAATGCTCGGGAGTTGTGATGAAGTCTTCTGGTCGGAGTGGTAATTTGTCCAGTGGTGGTATTGGATGAGATTCTTTGGTTGGCCACGGAATGTTCCAGTCAGCAGGGTGTGTGGATTCTTTGGTCTGGCCTGGTTTCTTTGGTTTGCTGCGAAAGAACTTGGAGAGTTTGTCGCCTAATGAACCAGAAGATGAACTGCTAGACATGGGACGGGTCGTTTGAGGCTTGGAACGGAGTGGTTTGGCTGGGAGATAGGGTTGTGGATCTGGAAATATGGCTAGGGCGGACCGTCCTGAGGATGGGACGGACCGATCTAGATTGGTTGGACGGAGAGGTTGGGTTGGGACGGGCTTGTTTTAGTTTAGGTTGAGATTGGGGCGGACCGTTCCAAAATTAGGGCGGTCCGTTCCAATCTAGGTTTGGGTGAAAATGGTGAAGTTTCGCCGGGTTTTCGAGTTTGGCCGGAATTTGGTGTTGACTGTGGGTCTATGGTTGAGTGTTGTACAGGGAATGAAATTAAGGAAAGAGAAGGGATTGATTTACCGTAATTCCTGCTGTGGTCGAGTGCAGTGGGGCGGAGGTGGTGGTGACGGCGAATTCCGGCGAACTGGGTGAGGCGGACTAGCAAGGAGAGTAGAGGGGAGTGAGGAGAGTTGAGAGGCGGCGAGAAATAGTATTGATCTTCGTCGGATTGGTTGATGGCAGAGAGAGAGAAAAAGAGAAACTGAGGGAGAGAGGGACGGGGTTTAATAGGAATGGAGTTTGAAACGGTTAGTTTGGAGGAGAGGGAGTGGGGGACGGGTCAGTTACGCGGGTTAGGCGGTTATCGGGTTGGTTTTGAGTAGTGGGTAGTTTATTGGGTTTGTCCCAGGATCCACTGTCAGTTTTAAAATGGCACGGACCGTTCCAATTTTGGGACGGACCGTTCCATCCTAGGTTTGTCGTCCGTTCTGCATGCGTCGTCCTAGCCTTGGACCTGTGCGTCCTGGTGTTGGGGCGGACCGTTCTGAGGATGGGACGGTCCGTTCCAATCCCTGAAAAACCCTGAAATTAAACAAGTTAAACACAGACTAAGCCAAGTATTTATCCTACTCCTAATTTTTATGATTTTATGGTTTTTTTTTTTTTTTTTTTTTTTAAAGAACACAGAAAGAAAAATCCTAATTAATTTTTGAACCCTTGGGTTGCCTCCCAAGCAGCGCTTGTTTAAGGTCTCGAGCTTGACCCCGTATGGCTACGTCTCTATGGTTGAGGGGTTCTCCAGAAATCGCACTTCCCCTCCTTGTTCTTGTGTGGTCTGACTGATGTAGAGTTTAAGGCGTTGGCCATTAACTCTGAAAGTCTCAGATCCTTCTTTCCAAATATCTACTGCTCCGAATGGGTAGACCTTCTTTACCTCATAAGGACCCGTCCATCAGGACCTTAGTTTGCCAGGAAACAATCTTAGTCGAGAGTTAAACAACAACACTAAATCCCCCTCTTCAAAACTTCGCCTTTGGATATGCTTATCATGCCATTTCTTAGTTCTCTCCTTGTACATCTTAGCATTATCATAGGCGTTCAGTCTGATCTCTTCTAGCTCATGCAAGTCCAGCACTCTTTGCTCTCCTGCTGATTTGTACTCCAAATTGAGTGCTCTGGTCGCCCAATATGCCTTGTGTTCGATCTCAACAGGCAGATGACACGCCTTTCCATACACCAGCTTAATGGGCTCATTCCTATTGGAGTTTTAAATGCGGTTCGATATGCCCATAATGCATCATCCAACTTCAGTGCCCAATCCTTCCTTGTGCTTCCAACGATTTTCTGCAGAATGTTCTTTATTTCTCTATTAGATACCTCGACCTGTCCACTTGTTTGAGGGTGGTACGGTGTTGCCACCTTGTGCTTCACTCCATACTTCTTCAGTAAATTGTCAAACTGTTTGTTGATGAAGTGTTTACCCCCGTCACTGATGACAGCTCTCGGAATTCCAAACCGAGGAAAGATTATCTTAGTGAACAGTTTCTTGACTGTGGCTGAATCGGCATGCTTGCTCGGAACAGCTTCAACCCATTTAGATACGTAGTCTACTGCAACAAGAATATATTCATACCCGCACGAAGACGGAAAGGGTCCCATGAAGTCAATCCCCCACAAATCAAAAATCTCAACCTCTAGAATCGGGTTCATTGGCATCTCTTGTCTGCTGGATATATTACCCATTCTTTGGCACTGATCACAAGCCAAAACAAACTCCCTTGAATCCTTGAAAATAGATGGCCAGAAGAAACCTGATTGAAGGACTTTGGCTGCGGTTTTCGAGGTTGAGGCGTGGCCACCATAGGCGGATGAATGGCACTGATGAAGGATCTGCTGCACCTCCTCCCTTGGTATGCATCTCCGAAAGATTCCGTCAACTCCCAGTTTCCACAAGAATGGGTCCTCCCAGAAGTAGTATTTTGCGTCAGCTAGGAACCTCTTCTTTTGCTGAGAAGACATTTTATAGGGTAGAATTTTGCTGGCCAAGAAGTTCGCGAAGTCAGCATACCATGGAACTCCTTGGATTGGGGCGGACCGTCCTAGGCTGGGGCGGTCCGTTCCAACAGGCCGTTCTGGCTCAGACTGGGCCGTTCTGTTGGCTGCTTCGGCGTTGTCTGGGGCTGGGACGGGCCGTTCCAGGCAGGGGCGGTCCGTTCCAGACTGGATCGCCAGCAGATGTTCGTCTGAAAATGAGTCGTTGATCGGTATGGTTTCTGCTCCTTGTTCCTCCACCTTCAATCTAGACAAATGATCAGCCACACTATTTTCTGTACCTTTCTTGTCGCGTATTTCGAGGTCGAATTCTTGCAACAAGAGGACCCATCGAATGAGTCGTGGCTTGGCATCTTTCTTGGATAGGAGGTATTTGAGTGCCGAATGATCGGTATAGACTATGACTTTCGAACCAACCAGGTATGACCTGAATTTGTCTAAGGCATAGACTACTGCCAGAAGCTCCTTTTCGGTTGTGGTGTAGTTGACTTGCGCCTCATCCAGCACCTTGCTAGCGTAATAGATTGCATAAGGCTTCTTGTCTTTCCGCTGTCCTAGCACTGCACCGACTGCGTAATCACTAGCATCACACATCAATTCGAATGGCTGATCCCAATTTGGAGGTTGCAAGATAGGGGCTGTCACAAGCGCTTCCTTCAACCTATTGAAAGCATCAACACAATTTTTATCAAACAGAAATTCAGCATCCTTCATTGTTAAATTGGTTAATAGCTTAGCAATTTTAGAGAAATCTTTAATAAAGCGCCGGTAAAAGCCTGCATGCCCAAGAAAACTCCGCACGTCCTTCACGCAAGTGGGCAGAGCCAACTTCTCGATTACTTCCACCTTTGCCTGATCCACCATGATCCCTTGTTCTGAAATTATGTGTCCTAAAACAACTCCTTCTTGCACCATAAAATGGCATTTCTCCCAATTCAATACAAGGTTGACTTCCTCACATCGCTGCAAAATCTTTGACAAGTTAGCTAGACAATGATCAAAAGACGTACCATACACCGAAAAATCATCCATGAAAACTTCCATGTCTTTTTCGATAAAATCAGAAAATATTGCCATCATAGCTCTTTGGAATGTTGCTGGTGCATTACACAAACCAAATGGCATCCTACGGTATGCATAAGTTCCATATGGACATGTAAAGGTTGTTTTCTCTTGGTCAAGTGGGTGGATCGGTATTTGGAAGAAACCTGAATAACCATCTAAATAACAAAAGAAAGAATGCTTAGCCAGTCGTTCGAGTAATTGGTCAACAAAGGGCAGAGGGAAGTGGTCCTTTCGTGTTGAAGCGTTCAGCTTGCGGTAGTCCACACACATCCTCCATCCAGTGACAATCCTTGTCTGGATCAGCTGGCCTTCATTATTCTTTATCACTGTTGTACCTCCCTTCTTCGGAACAACATGAATGGGGCTGACCCATTTGCTGTCCGAAATCGGGTAGATGATTCTAGATTCCAGAAGTTTCTGCACCTCCTTCTTCACGACTTCGCTCATGTTAGGGTTGAGCCTCCTTTGATGTTCAACTGTTGGTTTTGAATCTTCTTCAAGCAGGATTCGATGGGTGCATATGGAGGGATCAATACCCTTGAGATCTTTGATAGAATAGCCAATTGCCTTGCGGTGAGCCCTCAATTCCTTTAGTAATTTCTCAGTTTGATCCAAGTCGAGTTTGGCATTGATAATGACAGGAAAGGTTTGGTCGGGGCCTAGGAATTCGTACCTGAGGCTCTCTGGTAAGGTCTTAAGTTCCGGTTTACCTTTCTCTGGCTGGCAGCTGGTACGGTCCGTTTCAGGATGGATGGGGCCGTTCTGATCTGAATCGAGGCTGAAGATCTGGTCGATTTCAGCCGCTGATCGGAGCTGCATGCTGACTTGGTCCGCCTGGATCTGTGGCGGGCTACTCCGGCTTTCTTTGGCAGCCAAGTATTCAACGGTTTGCAAAATTTCGTTGAATATCAAGTCTGCCTCCTCCTCTTCAGGTGTGGCTGAGAAGGAATGATACGCTTGCACAATCCGATTGTTAAACGTCTCCTCTACCATGGCTTCTAGGGACTCGGCCATAAAGATCGAGTCCACTTGGTCAGGCATGCGCATCGCTTTTTCCACATCAAACTCAACCTGCTCATCTCCAACCTCTAATTTCATTTTACCGGTTCTGCAGTTGATGAACACACCGGCTGTGGTGAGGAAAGGTCTGCCCAGTATAATCGGGACTTCAGGGTCTTCCTCCATGTCAACAACCACAAAATCACATGGAACGAAAATGTCTCCAACTTGAATTGGCACGTCTTTCACCTCTCCCAGTGGCAGTCTTATTGAATTATCGGCAAGTCTCAGAACCACAGGAGTTGGCTCTAGTTCTCTTTTGCCAATTTGATTGAAGATAGTTTCTAGAATCAGACTGACGCTTGCTCCGATATCCAGCAATGCTCTCTTCATACCTAAATCACCAACTTTACAAGGAATAGTAAACCTACCTGGATCCTTCATCTTCGGTGGCATCTTCTTGGTGTTAGGTGGGTCGGGATCTCCCGACAAGGCCATAACGCTGCTCAATTCCAGGTTCTTCTTGTTGGACAAGAGGTCTTTGAGAAACTTGGCGTAGGATGGCATCTTTGATAAGAGGTCTGTGAAGGGAATAGTGATCTTCATCTGTCTCAGAATATCCAAGAATTTTCCGTATTCCCTGTCCTTCTTAGCTTGGGCCAGTCTCTGTGGATATGGGACCTCGATCGGAAGATCGTTCGGCATCGGAGGTGGGCAAGCGAAAACTTTCTCAGCCCTCGGCAGAGTTGGGGCGGACCGTTCTGAGTTAGGGCGGTCTGTTCCATATTCTTGACCAGGTTCAGGTTGGATCGGTCCAGGAGAATCTACCTGCTGGGCGTCTGGGACGGTCCGTCCCGATGTGGGACGGTCCGTTCCATCCGTCCGTTCCGACTCAGGCTGGTTCGTTCCAGCTGAGTTCGACTGCAAATCCTTGGGCATCTCGGGGTCATCGTAACTGGTCCCACTCCTTAGTCTGTGCGTGACGCTTTTGCACTCTTCTCTGGGATTGGTTTCAGGCTGGCTTGGGAACATGCCCGGCTTGGTCAGTGCCCCCGAGTTGGCTTGATCATTCCCTTGGTTGAGCTTGCTTATGAGTAGGCCTAAGTCTTCTCTCAGCAATTTGATCTCGTCATGGACTGAGTGATTGAATATCCCTTGGTTTTGCATGAATTTCTCCACCGTTCGCTGAGAGAGCCCGCTCTGGGCATGGTTGCTGGTATTGGAGTTTGATGTCTGACCAGTCTGTCCAGGGTTGGCACACCCGTTGGGGTTGCTGTACGAGAGTCCCGGATGGTTCCGTTTGTCGCGATATGAGTAGTTATTGCTTGGAAAGAAGGAGGGAGGAGCGATGATGGCATTGACCTCTTCAGACTTGTCCTCCCTAGCTACCAAGTGACAAGACTTGGCTGTATGGCCTTCCTCTTCACAGAACTGACATCGGGCGACAGATTCGGAGGATTTGGAAGATTTTGCACTTATGTTCTTCAGCATGACTGTCAGGGAATCAAGTTGAGACTGGAGGTGAGTGGAATTGTCTACTTCTAGCAGGCCTCCTTTCTTTCTAGAGCGCACCGACCAGTTCATTTGAGATTGCGCCATGCTTTCAATCAGGGCCTTTGCGTCTCTGCATCCCATCTCCAGAAAAGCACCACCTGCAGTTGAATTAATATTCTGACGAGTAATGTCATCCAAACCATCATAAAAACTAACGATTAATCTACTATCAGGTACGTCATGATGTGGACACATTCTTTGCAGGTCTTTAAATCGTTCCCATGCTTCGAACAGGTTTTCATCCTGGTCCTGCTGAAAGGTTAACAATTCCCTAACTAGTTTGGTTGTTTTCACCCTAGGGTAAAACCTATCCAAAAAGGCTTTGGTCAAATCGTTCCAAGTCTCGAAAGGTCGGTCATTAAAACTATTCAACCAATCTTCAGCTTTGTCCCTAAGAGAAAAAGGAAAAAGAGTTAGGCGAATTATATCCGGATCGACTTCTTCAGGAACCAAGGTTGTGCAATTTCGCAGAAAAGATTGTAGATGCCTGTTGGCATCTTCATGAGGGGCGCCTGCGAAGGTGTTTTCCTTGATCAGAGAAACGAGGCCAGGATTGTAGAAGAAATCCCTGGTCCTCTCGGCTTTCGGTGGCTTGACTCCGAGTCGGATGTTGTTTGCGGTTGGGGCTCCTATCTCCCTCAAAGGTCGAGTTGCCTCAGCCTCCTTGGCAGCTTCAAGGGCCTCTCGCAATGCACGCTCGAGTTCTGTCTCGTTGTTGTTGTCTCCGTTTCCATTCACGTTATCTCCCATTGTTTCTGAGTCGGTTGATGCAGTTGAGGTGGTTCGTCCTAATGTAAAGCGAGGTGTCGTGAGTTGCGAGAAAGGTGGCTGCGCCCCAAAAAGATTCCTACGGGTTCGTTGGTAGAAAAGGCGAAAGGGCGGAACCAGTGAGCTGTCACCTTGCCTCTCGGTCTGCTCAACTGTTTCTGGAACTTGCCGTTGCAAAACCGCACGCTCACACCTTTTCTTTGCATTTCTAATATATATTGCTTGATTGTGCACTCCATGAAGAGCATAACCAACGACCATGCATGGCATTCCAAGACAATATCTTTATCCATTTTCTCAAATATTTGATGTGCATCTTCTAAACAATCATATTTCATGTACATATCTATAAGTAGACATTGATATCACTTTGCGAACCAACCAATTTCATATCTTTATATTTACTTTTATTCCACCATCTAAATATTCTAAATCGAACATGCCTTTGGAACAAATGGAAATATGAACTTGTTTGGTTTTGCCAAAGTTCCACGCCAATCGTATGGCCAGAGTCTTCGACAATTTCATTATTCCTAATGATGGAACGGTGGATTTCTTCCAGAGACTTTGTTCTAATTCATGCTTTTAAGAGTTCATATCCCTTGACTGTTCGTGAGATATGGGGATGGGTTCGTAATTGTTTTGAATTGAAGATCAATATAAGAGTAGAAACCAGGGGGGTATTTATGTCATAAAATTAAACAATATATTTTAATGATTTAGAATATTATTAAAAATAGCAATAAGGGGTTATATCCCTGACTAACAAGATTATAGGGGGTTTTATCCAATTTTGAAGATCTGAGGGGGTTATATCCAAATAGAGAAGATTTGAGGGGGTTATATCCAAGTTTCCCTTGATTATATTAATATTTACTCCAAATGTCCCTAGTCATACATCATTAACATTAAAATAAAATTGGTGGGAGGAATATTAAGCTTCTTTAAGCTTTTTTAGGAGGAAAAACTTATACAACCAAAATTGGTGGCATAACTTCTTCCACAATGGCGAATTTATCTCGATTTTTTGAATAATCTATAATTAATTATGATTATGAATGATAATTAATATATTATTGTAATATTACAATATTTATAGTTGCTATAATAATCAAATAGAATATATTAATTTTATATAATAAATATTGTTATTTTATAATTATAATTATAATTAGCATTAATATAATGATTACTACTACTACTACTATTATTATTATTATTATTATTATTATTATTATTATTATTATTATATTGTACTTATTATATAATTTTCATTATCATTATTTAAATTAAAAGGAAAGAGTCACGATAGATGAACTGATTGTCTATGATGTTTATGTTATTATGCATTACTAGATGGCAATCACTACTACAACACAAATGATTTTGAACACCACGATATTAACAGCAGGTTTATCAAACAACTGCCGTAAAAAAGATTAGATTGCATTTCGGATATTTTCATAAACTTAATAGCGGCGGTTTCTTAAACAAACAGTCAATCTTTCAACAAATAAAAAAGAAAAAAATGCCTTAATCTTATAACCGCCCCAAAAAAAAAAAAAATTAATGGCTCGTTAAAACTCAAATTTTTCTTATTTTTTTCCGCTGATCTCCTCTGCTTGCTTATAGCGCCTCCTCATTACGGCTCTCTCCCATCCGCACCTCCTCATCTGGTTTCCATTTTTTTTTTTTTTTTTTTGAAACAAGTAGGCCATAGGACCAACCATTTCCATTTATTAGAGGCAAAGTTTACAAAAATACCTACTACACACAGCACTGGTACCAGCTAGTGCACCCTTTTTATTTGTACGAACATCCTTTAATTTGATATATTATTCATAATTTGACGACATTCAATTATTATATTCAAGCCATATATCTGTTTTATTTATGAAAACTTAAGCATAGCTTGGTGCTTTAATTTAGACAAAGTTCTAAATAGCGGATAGCGGATTCGTAGCGGACAGGCTAATGTCATAGCGGATAGCGGTTATTTCGCGGCCGATATCGGACCATAGCGGATTTGTACACACAAGTGTATTTTGAAGGTCTAGTTTAGCCTAAAATATAAAATTAAAATATTTTCATGCAACTAATTAATGTCAACTAAAATTATATTCATTATCTATGTATATTTGACCACTAAATTTTTAGAATTTGAAAAAACTCAAAGCATAAAAGTTGTAGCTTATTTTATAACCTTTCCATAGAACTTTGAACCACGTCAATCGAAGTTCGTATGTGAAAGATATGCCCAAAATACTATTGTTATATCAGTAAATTATTAATTGCACCGCTATTTCCGCTAATTTTCCGCCATATCGCCGCTAAATTCCTGCTATATGCCCGCTAAATCCCTCTAAATCTCACTATGATGCGCGCTATCGGACACCCCGCTAAATCTGTCGCGCTGTAGCGTTCCACCACGTTGACCCGCTATCTCGCCGCTATTTAAACCTTTGAATTTAGATGATTAATCAAGCCAAATATTTGTTTTATTTATTAAAACCTAGGCATAGCTTCTTAATGGTCGGTAATGTTCTGCAATTTGGTATAGTCGCATTGGCAGCAAAAAGAAAAAATAAAGTAATGTAATTAACATTTCAATATAGTTTTAAATTTTAAGCTACATAATAAAAACTCTTTAAGTTTACAATTCCATTTTAATTTATATAGGCCTGTAGTGATAGGATATTTGACAAGGGAGTTATCCACAAAATAAGAAAATGAGAAGGACTCAACTGTTTAAATCGGAATCAGGCAGCAGAACGCAGAACGCTAAGGATTGAGATCTGCCGAATCCTCAATGTCCAAGCGATAGCGCTCTCTTATAGGCATCGCAACTGCATAAACAACAAAGGAAATGATCGAGAGAAACCATACCGAAATGGAAGATCTCCAATATCTCAGATACAGCCAGAAGGAAGGAAGGAAATCTTAATTAGTTCGAGTTTGTGAAGCTTTCCACAAGAAAATGAATACCCAGAAAAGAGGAAAAATTTTATATACAGAAAATAATACATAAACAATTTTAATATGAACAGAGGACGTTAATTTTTTTTAAGTATAGCACAGTTCGAGCGGCAATAGAATTGCCGCTATAGCACAACCACCTAGCGGCAATAGTATTGCCAATGGAAGGGCTATAGCGGCAATCCCATTGCCGCTGTAAAGTTATTTTGTTTCAGTTATTCCGTGGGTTAGTTATAAATGATGTTTCTAGGCTTTCTTACCACATGTGCTGCCATCTTCACTTTATTTATTTGACTTTATGTATGTTCCCATGTACAATTTCGTGTTTCACTTAAGAAAGATACTTGTGTAAGGATTGTTACTGATCGGTGCTGAGGGTACAGGTCAAATTTAATCCTTAATTACCGATGCGAATTCGTTTGCAGTACAGTTTAAGGGTCGAATCTCGGGGACGGACTATTCTGTTTCTAAGTTTCAGTTTAAACAATTCAAACTAAATTCTGGTTTTAATATAAATCAATAAGTTTCAACAGTTCTAAAATAAAGAATAATAAGGTAAAGTTCAATTCCTAAATCGCCAAATTCTAAATCAAACAGAAGATAATCTAATTGATGAAAACTAGGGGTTCAGATCCTCAAACAATTCTCTAAATGTCAAAGTTGGAACGGTCCGTTCCATGTCTGGAACGGTCCGTTCTGGACTCTGTCAGTCGATCGGAACAGGCCGTTCTAGGCCAGACTCCCCCTTTCGGGCGGTCCGTTCTGACCTTGGAACGGTCCGTTCCGATTGACTGATACTTGTTTTGTCATGATTTTTAATTATTAATTAAATGTTTTTATGCGAGATAAGACTATACTTAACCTATAGACTTGTACTCTAACTCCCGTTCAGGTCAAGCTATAAAGTTTGATTGTTTAACTCCTAGAACGCCTAAATTTCAACTTCCGTTTCTTGGTTTAGTTGTTCTAGTCTACTTCTCGGGTCTTGGTACACTTTTAATCTTCCGATCTCAAGTTAAACCCTAATTAATTAAGGTCTGGTTTAATCCTTCCGGATATCGCCTACCAAACAGTATAATTACTAAGTTAACGTTGCTGTGATTGACTTTAATCCTAACAGCTAAACAAGACCTTGGTTTAACGAGGCAATCAGATCAAACAGAAACAAACTTAGCAAATAAATAGCAAATAAAAGCACAAGAAGCAGAACATAACTTAATTTAACTAATAATTAAAGATTCAATCTAAAACAAGCAACTAAAGAAAGGTTCTCAGATCATAGCCCCTAAAACTACTCTACTCTAACAAATCCATGCAAGAACAAGCAGGTTTCATCAAATACAAAGACATAGAAAGAGAAAAATCAAGTTTACAACAAGTTGCGCTTGAAAACTCCACGTTTCTGTGCTCTGTCCTGTCTGGGGCGGACCGTCCTGGCTCTGGAACGGGCACTTCCAGATGCAGTTGGTCGTCTCGGCAGGCTGTCTCCTTTTCTGAGTTGGAAAGAGGCTAAAACCTAGAATTTCGAACTTAGCCTTTGCTGGGGACAGGACAGAGCTTTTTATAAGGCATTAGTGGCTTCAGAACGTGGGAGGAGTGCTTCTGGAAGGTCGGCAAATAGAGGAAACCGACTCGACAAACTTGGACTTCTATTTTTAGCAATTCTGGAATAGCTGGAACGGCCCGTTCTGAGTCTGGGGCGGACCGTTCCAACCTGGTCTCGTGCAGTCCGTCTGAAATCTGGCTGAGTCCGCCTGGACTTGGTTCCTCTGGTCAGGACGGACCGTCCTGCCGTCCGGGCGGTCCGTTCCAACTGTCTGAGCACCTCCTTTTGTTGTTTTCTCTGTTTTCCATGCCAATAATTGCTGATCCTGCAAAATTAACTTGCCGGGCTACGGCTGGACATTTCTACAACCTAAATTAGCAGAAAATGACTAAAACACAGTCTTTTTGAACTTATTTTTAGGGCTTAATCTGGTTGAAAAATGAGTATGGAAACCATACATCAGTTACATAGAATAAAATAAGACTTCGCCACAAAAGATATGATACAAATCCACATGGGGTTGCTCTTGTTTCTTATTTATTTGCTGTAGATGAATATGTAAAGACTTTCATGTTGCACGTTGAAAGAAATACTTATAGACACCCGTTACACAAAACAATACTCAAAATGGCCAAAGCAATTTCTTGTGATGTACTGTAGATAATATCCCTCAATTTGAAATTTATGATATTATATTGAGTTTATATTATAAAATTTCATAATTCTGATTAATAATATTTTTATTCAATCATTTTTTTATTTAAATATATAAAATTTCAACAATTTATTATATTTAAATATTTTTAATGAATTTTTAGTGAATAAATTATAATATGGCTTGACACATTTAACACGTCGTGTCAACACGACACTACACGTCGTGTTAGACGTGTCGTGTTATAACGCGTGTAATGTTAACCAATTCTTTCATTTGACATGACACGTTGAAATATTAACTCGTGTCAACATGACACGACACAAGCTCTAACACGCGCGTGTTTGACACGACACAGTACGACACGACATGTTTGCAATACACTCTACACTTAAATGCCACTCGTATTATTTAATAATTCTCGAATCAATGGAAAATTTTTAAATAAAAAACATAGTTATGATTGACTTATAAATGCACCATTTATCAAATCTTATAGAAAAAACCAAATATATGTATATATCACTTGGTGTGTTATATATTTAAGAATCTCAAATATCGATTAAAAAATATAAAAAACTACAAATTATTTCAATATGCACACACTTTAAATAAGTTGTTTTATATATAGTGCTTAACAAAGAACAAATTAATGGGTTTTTTTTTTCTCAATCCATTAAAATACTAAAATCCAATAAATAATTAATCTAAGGATTATAAGGTTTAATCCTTACACAAGTTTAAACTTGTAGATTGTTTCTAATGAGAAGCGGTGGGTCAAAACCCACTTGTTTAAAAAAAAATTAAAGAGAATTGTTCTAGTATGCTATATATTAGTAGAAAAAAGAATAAAATTAATTTTGAGATATATGTAACAAAAATATAATCATTTATACTTTTTGGTTTTTTGGTAGCAATTGATTCGAGTAATGTGAAGAATGATGGGCGTATATTTTTTCATTTAATATGCTTCAACATATATTTATCCTTTTTTTTGTCTTCATGTCTGGTTCATTGCCAATCTTCCATCAAAAAAGCTTTCAAATTGAGGGATATTATCTACAGTACATCACAAGAAATTGTTTTGGCCATTTTGAGTATTGTTTTGTGTAACGGGTGTCTATAAGTATTTCTTTCAACATGCAACATGAAAGTCTTTACTTATTCATCTACAACAAATAAATAAGAAACAAGAGCAGCCCCATGTGGATTTGTATCATATCTTTTGTGACGAAGTCTTATTTTATTCTATGTAACAATCCTTACACAAGTATCTTTCTTAAGTGAAACACGAAATTGTACATGGGAACATACATAAAATCAAATAAATAAAGTGAAGATGGCAGCACATGTGGTAAGAAAGCCTAGAAACATCATTTATAACTAACCCACGTAATAACCAAAACAAAATAACCTTACAGCGGCAATGGGATTGCCGCTATAGCCCTTCCATCGGCAATACTATTGCCGCTAGGTGGTTGTGCTATAGCGGCAATTCTATTGCCGCTCGAACTGTGCTATACTTAAAAAAAATTAACATCCTCTGTTCATATTAAAATTGTTTATGTATTATTTTCCGTATATAAAATTTTTCCCAGAAAAGATTAGTGACAGTATTACCATTTGTTGGGGTCGTCGAATCAACTTGATACTGTACTGATTCACAATTACAAATGCGAGAAAGGAACTCTTTTCCGCAAAAACGGCGCACAAATACAATACGGGGATACGGGTCTGGATTTTTATAGGATGGGCCTGGATTGATTTAAACGGGTTTAATTGGGCTTAACATTTTGTTGAGAGAGAGAAACGTGGGCTTCTTATAGAGTCTAATCCCTGCCCAATCCAAATCCGTTTTCTGGTTTTCCTCTCTCCTTTCAAACCCCATCATCATCATCAACTCCGATCGGCGGCGTTCCCAGCGTTTATTGGGCACACTGAAGAATAGAACAGTGGGGAGTGGCTTTCCTTTTCCTCGACTAACTTGAAAATACTTTCACGCAGCTGGTGCCACAAATGAGAGGTACTTATTAAGAGTAGAGTCTATCGTTATATTTATGATAATTCAAAATGTACAACAGTGAACCATAAAATCTTAACCCCTGGGTTATTTTAGTTTAAGAATTATGACAAACCCCGGTGGTGGATATAGACATTTGTAAATAATGTGTGTTTTATGCTGTTACAATCTCTCAAAAGTTGCAAAATTTCATAGTGAATGTTGCAATTGAGAAGGAAATATTTCACAAACAATGGTGGCGAGATGTTAGCGACCATTACAAACAATTATGACTTTGTTTTATGTAAATGCAAGGATACCACTATTTTAATAAATTTTGAATGTTTAT
This sequence comes from Rhynchospora breviuscula, assembly GCA_027562975.1. Classification (NCBI taxonomy): domain Eukaryota; kingdom Viridiplantae; phylum Streptophyta; class Magnoliopsida; order Poales; family Cyperaceae; genus Rhynchospora; species Rhynchospora breviuscula. The sequence goes on from CM050398.1 coordinate 14,870,886, forward strand.
ACTGCCGTTGAATTTCATACCTTTGTTTTCTGTTAAGATGTACTGAAACTGGGTCATAGAGTTTGAATTGCTGCTAATTTATGGAACTGCAATGGTGGATCTAGCCTTTAAAAAAATAAAAAGATGTGCCCTTGATATGACAATAATTTCAAATGCTAATGGGTAAACACTGTCACTTAGATCTTTTAACATGTCCATTAGTTGCAAAGCCATCTCCCTTTTATCTTTTGGGGTTAAATTCTTCTGTTTCAGTAGAAGTTCAGGAAAGACTTTGGGGCAATAAAGTAGGTAAATTGGTGAAATTTTGTGAACTGTTCCAACCACTGCCAGACTTCAGTAACCTATTGGCTACAAAGCCACAGAGTAAGAATCATAACAATTGCACTGTAACGTGGTTGACTCGTCTGTTCTTGTGAACAAAAAGCCATCAATTCGGCTTTATCCCATATCAGCATAAATTTTGAAACAGCTAGTCTCTTAAAATATATGCTTTCAGGGACTTCCAGTGAGAGTGTGAGACGGTATCTTAAATCATAACAAATAATTACAGAAAATATGACTAATTAGTCGTGTTCTCACTGATTTATAGGTTGCCATTGCACAGATCCTTTCTAAATTTTTACTTTACATAATTGGGAGTTGTTAAGCAAAGTTCTCAAGTCTTTGCATTTAATTTTTGTTAGCTTTCCTAATTCAGATATATCTAATGGGTTTAATATTTATATCACAGGATTTCTACACTAGAGGGCTCTCTCGCTGACCATCTCCAATCAACAGCTCAGGCTCATGCACCCATAAGCACTGTCCACTGTCACCAAGTTGAAGCCCATTAGGAATCAAATCAGTGCGGAACAAGTGTTATGTATTTTTTTCACCTGGTGGGCAGTAAATATTGTGTTTATACTTACAAGTTACAACAAATTGGTGCTCAATGTGTTCCCATACGTGGCTCTCTGCAACACTTGCGCCGGCTGCAGGGTCAGTTATCATGCTTTGTTGGTGGATCATGAATTTTGTGAAGCCACCAAAGGTGGACTTGAAAGTTTTGGTTGGCTTTTTTACCAGCATGTTTAAATTACTTGAGAATTGAGATTGATTTTAGATTTAAATTTTACTCTTTTAGTTTGGCAATTTGGTCAGGGATTATTGGGCTTTATTCGAGTAGGTTATAGTTATCTGATACTTTTGTTTAACTTTGAGAATGACACAGTAGTTACAAGATTAAAAAAATGGTAATGTGTTTTTTGGATTTTAGGGTTTGTGATTCCTTTAGTTGCTGCTCGTATAGACCCCGTTTGTTTCCGCCTTAAAGAGGCTGCATAACTCACTATGCAGCTTATGCAACCAAACAATTGTTACATAAGAGTGCATAAGAATGCACAACTTATTACACCTAAGGAGGTTGTATAACTTATGCAAAGAATCTCTCCACTGTAAATTTCCAACTATACCCCTCCATTAATTTCTCACCAAAACATTTTAGTCTTTTCAAGGATATTTTAATCTTTTCACATGATTATATGCATGCATAAGTTACACTTCCTTATTCAATAACCAAGCACCCATTACATAACACTACATAAGCACTTATGCATCCTTAAGTTATGCAACTCCTTACTCCAAACCAAATACCCCATAGTAAGTTAGTTGAATGATAGTTTTGCTTGAATTTGGTATTTCTGTTAAAGCACTGCAGTTTTCTTGGCAAAAGTTTGACTATGTTCTTCATTCATGGATAGGTTGCCATTGCACACACTTTCGACATATGGCAGCCACTGTCAGCATGTCCATGGTGGCTGTCTCTTTTACACATATAACAAAGAGCAGTGAACCAGCCTTCAGTGTGCTTGTATCAATGTTCATGCTAGGGGAAATGTTTAGTTCCCCGTTTTTGCCTCTCCCTTGTGCCAATAATTGCGGAGCTCAACTTCGACTAGGTCAGTATATACAAAAAATTTAGTTTCCAACTTTTTTTTTAATTGTCATATATGGCATTCGAAAGATTTTATTTGCATGCATGGATGAACATCAGAATTGGTTGTAGATTTTATAGAATTAAGAAGAGTAGTTCTTGTCAATTTCTATCTTATTTGTATGTATTACCCTTTCCAGAGGAAAGGAACTTAAGCATTATTTTTGTAATTTAGGATTTGTAATTTTTGTAATATATATATATTTTTTCCTTCCAAATAACTTGTCTAAAAGGGGAATAAACTGAAGATCGATTAGTGGCATCAACTACTATGTGTGCCTCTCAATTCTATGGTTACTGATTGGCTTTCTTGGCTATAGCTGGAGGGCTTCAATTGTGGGTTGTCGGTGACTTTCTCAGGTAATTACATAGTCCTTATTTTATCATTGACTTAAGTCAATAAGAAAGTTTTGTAATATTTATTGGGGTATGCAATTTGTCACTTTTGCATCTTCTCTTGCATGATAATTTGTTATTAGTAGCAACAAAGTGTAAAGAACATCTTTAGAGTATCTTGTACACTGTCTGTAATTGTTGTTAGTCTCAGAAGTGTGGCAAATTGCTATGGTGGATATAGAGTTGTAGACAATTGAAAATAATGTGGGCTTTTGCTATCAACAATTTTAGAAGTTAAAACACCAGTATGCTTATTTAGCAATAAAAAAAGTAAAATGGTTCGCAATCAGTGATGGTGAGATAATAGCAAATACTGAAAACATTTTATGACCTTTTTTATTTACATACAAGCTAGAATATTATCATAACTACCAACAGCTCAAAAGTTACAAGATGGCAGGTCCATTTAGCAATTGTGCTGAAAATGTTTTGCCAACAGTAATGGTGAAAGACTTGCTCAATGCAAACCTCTATGAAATGGTACAGTTAAAATCATGTAATGTATATGCTGCTTATATTTACTATTTGTACTTACGTGCCATCACTTTTGAGATTGAATTCTCAGCTTTTATATACAAAATGGGAGATAATGTTGCAAGATTTTTTTTTTTTCTCTCTCTACCCCTTATATATAGAATTTAAGATGGAGCGCAAGGAACAGAACAGTAGTGAAGAAGATGTCTACGATGGCTGAAACCTTGGGTTTGGTACTGCATGTGAGCTCTTTCCTCTCGGTGGTACAGAAAGCGTGCCAGTGATGGAGTGGCAAATCTGAAATGGTTTTATTTGGCTAATTCGTTGCAACTAAATCACTTATAATTATTCTTTCCTTTTCTTTTATATTTTTTAGTAAATTTTATTTATTTGCTTTTAATGTTTATAGTAACGCGACAATTAAAAAAAAATTATGGACAAATATGATAAAAATGGTACACCCAAATACCCAATGACAAGCCGGAGGTCAATTTTTTCTTTGGAAAGAAAGTCGGAGGTCAATTGATGTTAGATTTGAAGTCTATTCCGTGAGATACAAGCTTATGATTTGGCGACAACTGACTTAGGCCTGATCAAAATGTTTTTAACTCCGGATTTGATTTCGTTTCGTTTTGTTTGAATTGATTTTTTAGAATTTGGTTGGGTCTAGTTACATGAAAATTCTAATCAAATGACACTAAAGTTGTTCATTTTGATAAAAAAAATTTCTAATGAAATGAAATGAAATCTCATGTTAAAAAATAGGGATTTTGATCGGCCCTTAGTATTTCCTAATTGGTATAAGCAGGATATCTCAAATTGATACTTGGTTACTTTGTCAGACCTTAGTATTTAATCTCTAATTGGTACAAGCAGAATAGCTCAAATTGATACTTGATTACTTTGTCAGAAATTACTATATTGATGTTGGTACAAAAACAGACAGGAAATAAATTCCAAAGAGAGATTTGCATCAAAAGAACCTCTCCTCTTAATTCCATCAACATATGAAATGGACAATTCATACAAAACACAAACAATTACATTCTCCGAACAATTCGTACGCAAGATAGGCGAATACCAGTATTTTTTTTGGGGCACTCTTCCTCATTCTGAGATCATTATGTAATATGTACTTCACACAAAATTAAAGGTCAAATCTGAATCTAGTACATTCACCCCCCAGAACGGGGATAATCGAACGGCAGAGGTTGCACATCCACACTAACCAAACTGGCATGTCGAAAACCATAGATACGCAAAACCTGATCATCGGCAAAGTTCAATGCCTTGTACATTCCCACAGTACAATTATCTGCAGAATACACCTTGTTTCTGTCACCACTACATGGCTGACACCCGGTAAAATGTGTCACGAACGGTCTCCGCCACCCCGTAGGCCCAGTATCAGCCCCTTTCTGTCTCCCAAGCTGAACATTCATTTCTTTTGCATAGGAAAGAAACACCCTTTCTGCATGCCTCCGCCGTAGCACTGTCGGGCCTTGCCGTTCCTCTTCAATGTATCGTGCCGTAATATTTTCCAACCGGCCCACAATCTCAGCAAAATAGCCCTGGAAGTAGTACTCGTTTTCTAGATATATTTTGTCCCTCCAACCCCCCTTTCCTGTGAGGATCAGGTAGACAAGTCCTGACTGGTCGTCGGAGTTGGGAAACATCTTGTCTTTGAATGTCGAAGTTTGTGTTTTGCCCCACTTCTCGTAATCTGGCGACTGTGGGCCCATGGAGGCCCACTCATCCATGAAGTCAAAGGACCACTGACAGTTTCTGATCAGAAACACACCTGCATTGAGGCTACACCAGGATTTCTTCTTGTAAACCAGCTCTGGCCAACCATGCAGCACCAAATTATGGGCTCGGTACTGGTCGATTGGCAAGGAGAACTCCATGTCTGTGAATATTGCATCCGAGTCAACCCACCAAATCCAATCTGCCTCTGGGTGAGCCAGCATGGTGGCATGGATAACAGGGATCTTAGCCCAGAAAAAATTCATCGATGGGTTGAGCAATGCCGTGTTGTAAAAGAGTTGGATGCCGTGCAGACGGCAGTAGTCCGCCTTGTTTTTCAACGAACGAAGGAGAAGGTGGTCGCCATGGTAGCTCCGGCATGGATATGGCTGTGAACCAGATACCATGAGTATGCGCTCTCTTCCACCAGAGAAGGATGGGTGCAGTTTAAGCCAGTGACGACGCTTCTCGTCCCAGTTAGATATCGGTTTGTCAATGGTGTAAGTGAGAGTAGGGTCGTCATAGAAGGTCTCATCAGGTGGGTCAGATGTGTCATCAATGTGAGAAGATGTGGATGAGAAAGAGGGAGAGAAGGAGAAAAGGCGGTTCGGGATAGGTGTTGGAGAGAGGAAGGAATAGAGACCGAGGAAAATTAAAAGAGCAAGGAATGCACCAGCAGTGAAGACAAGACCATCGCCCAAAGAAGAAGGTATGATACCTGAGCGCGCCATAGGTGGGCTTTTGGGTCTAGGAGGAGAGCAAGAGGATTGCATTTGCATGTCACTGCTGCGCGCTGGGTTCGAGCAAGAAGAAAGGAAAAGAGACTGTCACTGTAATCTGTATATTGGAGAAGGCAATTTAAAGGCGAAGGCAAAGGCTGTAAGAGGCACGTGTAAACGATGTCTTGGCATATTATATCGGTGTATTATATATATATATAGAGAGAGAGAGAGAGTTTTGCTATGGTGAGTTGCAACTCACCAAAGGGTCGGTGAGTCGCGCTCAAAGCTTCTAAATCTAGTTCAAAATGACCGATCCAAACCGTCTAATATGATCTCCCTATTGAAATCTCCATGCAGACCAAATTTTACATTTTTTTCGAAATTTTTAAGTATTTTTTTGAAATTTTAGAAAATCGTTAATCTAATTAGTTCTGAACCGTTCAAAAACGGCAATTTTTAAAAATCCGAAAAAAAATATTTAAAAATTTCAAAAAAAATATAAAATTTGGTCTGCATGGAGATTTCAATAGAGAGATCATATTAGACGGTTTGGATCGGTCATTTTGAACCAGATTTAAGAGATTTGAGCGCGACTCACCGACCCTTTGGTGAGTTGCAACTCACCATAGCAAAACTATATATATATATATATATATATATATAGAGTTTTGCTATGGTGAGTTGCAACTCACCAAAGGGTCGGTGAGTCGTGCTCAAAACTGCTAAATCTAGTTCAAAATGACCGATCCAAACCGTCTAATACGATCTTCCTATTGAAATCTCCATGCAGACCAAATTTTACATTTTTTTCGAAATTTTTAAGTATTTTTTTGAAATTTTAGAAAATCGTTAATCTAATTAGTTCTGAACCGTTCAAAAACAGCAGTTTTTAAAAATCCGAAAAAAATACTTAAAATTTTTTAAAAAAATATAAAATTTGGTATGTATGGAGATTTCAATAGACAGATCATATTGGACGGTTTGGATCGGTCATTCTGAACTAGATTTAGGAGCTTTGAGCGCGACTCACCGACCCTTTGGTGAGTTGCAACTCACCATAGCAAAACTCTATATATATATATATATATATATATATATATTGGGTGAGAAGAATTCCAGTGTAAGCCCTTAGCCCTTGTTGTTGTAACTTGTAAGCCATTGTAGTTTAATTTGTTGTTTTGCACTCTCCAATGTTTTTGAAACTGTAATTTATAGTCGTCTCTCGGGCCTACGCACCTCTCTATGTTTGAACTTCGTATCTGTCCGGCCGTTACTTGAAATTAAAACGTTGTATATTAATGGTGAATTTATTAGTACGAACTGTATATATACCTTGTACAATACATTTACCTGTGAGAGCTCAATTAGGATATTATACAATATTATAATATTAAAAAACGACGACTGTATCTAATACAAAAATTTTATAATTAAAAATGGCATCATCAATCTTGTATTGCACTTCTAAATATTATATAGGTACTTTTTTGTGTAATCAAATTTGGAAATTTTATTCTTTATTATATTTCAGCAAAAAATAAATAAATATAATGATCACGACAATTATATTAGTTTGACTCCAAAACATGTGTGGATAATTATATTCCTTTTGTATACATAATTATAATTTTTTCTTGAAATATAGTCCATATTAATACAAACAAATCATATTAACTGGTAGGACCGTAGGAACACAAAATATTTAATAATGTTTCGCTACAATTTATTACCCTAATGTTTTAGCCTTTGATCTAAAAGTTGTTTAATATCTTCTATCACATGAGATAACACCAACTGCAACATTTTAGCTCTTTATTTTTTTTTTCTGTACATTTAATAATTAAAAATATAACTCACCTTTTTCTTACATAAGATTTAATTTGATTCGATTATTGTAGCATTGGAGTGACCAATTATCTTTAATTTTTCAAATTAAATGTTCCTGCTTTCATAAGAAATTTCGATAATTCTTTTATTTTGTTTTTTTCGCAATAGTTCTTTAATTTAGCTGCTATAGTGTTCAAATTTGTAAACTCCTAATAATAATTATTATCATTTTTGTGTTGTATAAAATCTAATTGAAAACATAATATTATCACGATTTCTGATACCTCTGTGTGTTTGGGACTTTGGGGCAAGGGATATGTGCAGTATATAGGTTAGAACTTAGAACTAGACAAAGTACAAACATATAGAAAGATACAAAAGTGTAGTAGGAAAGTAAAAGGCGCAGTAGGGATGGCATCTCAGCAGAGTTCCCCTTGATTCTTTTCTGAAAGAAACATATAAATTAACAAAAAAAAACATACATAGCTATGGAAACTCGAGTGGATAGCGTACTTGGGTCATGGGTGCCATGTTGCCTTCTGTGGGAACCAGATGTCCTGGTTCTCGCCTTTTTAGTCAGACCCAGTACTTTAAATCAAAGATTAAAATAAGGCCTACTTTAAATTAAAGCTGGCTATCCTGATCTAATCCAATGGCGCAAGCTAATCTGATCATCATACTCATCCGATAGAATCTGACATTCATTTGTCAAGAGTGGATTTGCATATATTGGACCCGCAAATCCAATAACCCGAATCTGAATTCTGTGCTCTGACCAATGCATGGCTAACAGAAAATGGAGACGTGGTATCAGATTAACAATTCTGTAGCTTACATAACTGTGCCCAGATCAGTATTTGGCTTGACATTCTTGTTACCTACCATAATGCCTGAAAGGAGGCATTGGTAATTGTTAAGCCTTATCACGTGAGGTGGGATCATGGCAACTTGGTTATATATCTAATACTAGCTTGTGATGTTGCAATGTCTTTATTGCTTTATGATTTTCTGTACAGAGACTTGGATAATAATGTATCTCAAAATTGTTATGCTTGCCAGGCACAAAAATATTGGAGTACCTATTTACATAGGAAACAGGAATGGTGGTACCAATATTCACTTACACAAAATACAAATAGTAGGTACGTACGGTACGGAGAGGATCCAGCTTCATGGCACACATAATAGTTATAAAATAAGATAAGAAATGGGTAATTGTAACATATATCTCTCTTTAATAGTACAGTTATTTAATACCTTATAAAACTTTCCAAACAAAAAGAAAAAGATAAAATCGCGGATTTGTTAATTATCATTCATAGGCCACGTATATATATAATGTGTAAAATCAGTCAGGCCCGAGCCCTAAATTCCACAACAGTCGAAAAGTCAAAATCATGATAATATGCATGGTTTATCGATTATATAGTTATATGAATTTACCTGTACATGGAAACTAAACTTAACCATCATTCATAGGGCATTCTTCTTTAAGCATTATCTTCTTTCCCTCAAAAGCATTCTATAAATTATTTTAAAAGATTTTGAATGAACGTATATACAAGAAGGTTCCTTGTATAATAGTTACATTTTCACTGTATTTAGAAGAATAGGTGGCAATGGCTAACTTACAATCTGCTTGGTAAGACGGTAGAAAACGAAATTAGGAATATTCGTAATTTATTTCAAGTAAAAGTGGTAATTAAGCAACACGCTGACCCTATGAGTCTCTGACTATGAGCAGTGAGCTGAACATATTTTAAGTTTTTAACCCTTTTAATCTTTTATCATTTATTGAAAGATTTTCACAGCAACAGAAAGCCCACTACATTTTAAGGCCCAAATATAATAGTAATTGCCTTGTTTATCGGATGTGTTTTCCCTTAGAACGGCCTACGAGTCCCTTCGATTGTCGACAGGCCTGCATAACATGCCAAAGGTGACGAAACTAGTGTTTAAACCGTTTCGTTTCGTAAACGAAACTAATTTTTAATTTCGTTAACCGTTTCGTAAGGATGAAACTATCGAAATCCACAAAATTTTTACGATTTACATATAGACGAAATCATTTTATTGTTTCGTTAACCGTTTCGTCCCGACAAAACGAAAAGAAATATAGTGAAACAGGCTCTCGTTTGGAGGCCTAATTGTCGATTGAAATTGGGGAAAAACAATTATATACGAGGAAGTTAATATTCACTATGGTGCATAGGCCAATCTATGCATTGTGATCTTTTTCGTTGGAATTTTTACAAATTGACAAATTTAATTTAACCAATTTAATCTACATATTGAAATCTCGTAATAAACCAAAATATACAACCAAAATTTTATTAATATTATCATAACAAAGAGTAATTTCTCTTGATTGGGCTATAAATATGCACAACTGTGCCGCACCATAATAAGCCATTTTTCTTTCTACATCTCTTTAAAAATACTACATACATGTAGACATTTACCTTTGAGACCCAAGAAATCCAATCTCTCTGCTTCTAGCTCAATTTCTGTTTCATTCCACCCAAGATTCAGTCAAATTAACCAGCTTGCAACACCGAGCAACTGGTATGTTTCAGTTGATACGTCAAGGTCTATTTTAGTTTATATTTAATTTGGTAGCCCAAACTTTTAGTATGCTGAAATTAATTCCACTAATATCATCGCAATCATAAATTGCGGCTATTTTGGTATTAAATCTGGATGATATTTACTTTTGAACCTTTATGACAGGCCGAAAACGTCAGGCAGATAGGATCGAATGATATTTACTTTCGGACCTTTTGAAGTACCATTTTTCTTAAAAAGTAATTAAAAAAATTATATATTCAAAATCTTTAAATTTTTTATTGCAAACACAAATATATTCAACAGAAACAAAAAATTTTCAAAATATGTTTTTAATATTTCAAAAAATTATGTAGATATGTTTTTAATATTTGTAATGTTTCTTAATCCATGCTTGATTAATAAGGACGACATCTCTGTATTTCTGTTTTCCCCTGAATGTGATTCATATACGATATTACAAATAATTTTTAGAATTATATTCGTTCTAAAGTTCTAAATTTTGAAGTTTTTTTGCTTATTTTTCCGGTTCAACGCATCTAATTAATTGACGTTTCCGTTACTGCTTTGCTGATTAAAAGCCATTGTTCAATATCTAAAGCACTTTACAAACATCGCATGCGAGATGCGACCAATTAGGGAGACCCAGCACCTGGTGGCGCTGTATTATTTGTTTGAGCTCGCTGTGTATGATATTTGTTTAAATAAAAACTATATTTCTTACTCCGGAAAGATTTTACATTCTTATCTTTTTGCAATTAAAGGCCTTGGCAGAAAATTTTAAAATTGTAAACACCATGATGTGTTTCTTTTCCGTTCAGCCGTAAATTGTAACGGACTTTCCCCACTAACAAGTCATTAATTTAAGATTACATTCATCCTTATCATTTCTGATCTGCTTCTCAACGAATCAATTCTGTCTATTATTTTCCTGTCCATTCTCAAAAACCTAGTTAATCCATTTATTTATTTTCCTCAATCTCACTTTCAGGCCTTCCCAAATTCTGTCAAAACCAGCTTATATCTTTGACTGCTAGCCATTTCTGTTTCATAAGCTCCCTCTACAAGTCGCTGTATAGCAAACTAAACAGCAACGCGTGTTGGCCTCAAATCTCAATCAATAAAAAAACAGAGGATTTGCCTAGATCCCTCTCTATTTATTCACTTAGTTGCATTAAATGTTGGTTTTAGTTCATGTTGCAACGAGTGTTGCTTCTCTTAGTTTTTCCCGACTAACTGAGAATTAGGAAATCCCGTCCCCCCAAAATCTGGTACTATTCAATCCATTTAGAACCAATATAATATTTAAGAAAATTAGATTGTACTCTTTAAATAAAAATAATTCAAAGTCCTTAGACCTTAGCCATTATTACCGCAACACTGTTTGTGGCAACGGTTGTTGAATAAGAATAAAAATTATATTAAGTTCTCAAATTTCATAAAATTTATAAAGTAAAGGTGCCTGTGATAAAAACTCTGCGCTTTTAATGATCAGGGCTAAAGCTGTACATTAACCTGCTTTTTTTCACTTATTGTAAGAATATTTTCCAAATTAATGTTCACCTCTATTTTAGAACTTCAATGACCTTAAGGTTTATTAGAGCGTGGAGGAAAGAATCCTCAAAATGTAGGGAAAAAAAAAAAGATGGAACTGTCGCTTGAAGGGTGAGCTTGATCTACTAGTATTGATGTAATTGTAAGTACATTCTTTGAGGTTGATGCCATTGTCTATGTTAATATATTCATGAATTTTTGCAGATTTTTGGGGCGAATGCATTGAAGCAATGGCGAAGTTGGCCGTATGAAAAAATTGATTTTTGAACTCCCGTTTGGTGGCTAAATTAATTGTTAATATAATAATTAATTTGAGTGAATATTTTTTTGTAGAAGTTGGATCTGATCAAAAAACAACCGAAAGAAAAAAGTAAAGACGCCGACTGTTAGGTTTACTCTTTAGCATACTCTGTACGCATTTTCTGAGGATTGCTGGAACAACATGCATTTGTTTGAATTTGAGAATATGAAAAGGATGTCGAAATTCTACAACATACTTTTTCAAATCTCATCGATTTCAATTACTTCCCAATAACGTGTTCAATTATTTCAACAATTTACGGAAATATTTCATTCAAGGAAAAGACTTTGATGACTTTATGTGGGGTTGTTTTCATTCTTATTTCAATCTGTTTCATTATTCGCTTCTGCCTGTCTTTGAGACTTAATTATAATTTACCGGAAAATCGACTTTATGCTGGCTTTATTGGTTGCCTTGCCACACCAGTAAATTTCATCGAACATGAAAAAAAAAAAATAACAATTACAGAGTATTTAATGAAAAGCAGAGTAAAAAAAACATCAAAGAAAAGGAGGAAAAAAAAAACAAGAAAAAGGACCTGAATACAAACTATTTTAAACAAAAAAAAAAGTAAAGAAACCTCTAAAACCTATGCTAATCGCTTCCATATAATATAACGAATTTATAGAGTATAATTGATTTATAAGGAAGGTCTTATGTATAAACGGTGGAGCCCAGCTGCAATTTTTTTTTTTTAATGTAAAGGCCCGTAGGCTATTGAAATGTACAGTTCATCGATTATCATAGAGCAGATACAGTTAAGAATATTCATCATTTAGGTCTAAAAAGGATTCTACCAATTACTACAAAAGTTTTCGAATACTTAAACCGTCATTAATAGAACATTTTTTTTTTTAAGAATTATCTACTCGTAGACATTTATCCCTAAAATCATTATCTGGTGCCGTCCTCTGGTACCAATACCCTTTTTACCAAACTCATACTTCCCCCGCCTGCAAGGCTGCAACTATCTCATCGCATCACTCACTTATATTTATATAATCTTATTATATCAGAAATAAAAGTACGCACGCATACAAAAGCATCAAGTTTTTGTTACAATTCAAAAAAAAACAGTATCAAATTAAAAAAGCAATCTCCATATAGAAGCTCTTATCAACTAACATCTCCTTAAAAAAGCAACCAAGGAACACATTCCCTTGGCGGCTGCAATGGTAGAGCTTCAGAATTTGAATCTTCAACTTCTCTGAAAATAAACGTGTCCAATATATAATTGGAGATTGTATCTTTAGTTCCAGTGTTCTAATGAATTTTCTCTTCCATCAGAGAAAGAAATCTCATTCCTGTAAAGCCATGTGGACCAAAAGAAAACTGCACATATAATCTTAAAGATTTAATGTAATTTTATTGTAGAGCTTGGGCCCTCCTTTGCTTTGTAATTGGAATATATTTTTTTTTTTAATGAAATTTTGTAAAGCTAGGTATGCCTCTGTTTTTTCACAAGTACCGGTTTCTACCTACAGGCTTCTTTCTAGCATATGTGAGAATGTTGAATTTGTTCACTTAATTCACGACCTCGGTCGTTCCTTTTGATTGAGTTTTCTTTGTAAATAGCTTTGTATATATTTTTTTCCTTTTTAATGATTTTTTCCATCAAAAAAGAAATTTTGTAGGTTTGGCACTCGGCACGCTGCCATCAAAAAAAAAAAAAAAAAAAAAAAAAAAAAAAAAAAACCTTGAAAGATAATTTCATAGATGGTACCATGGCCAACGGGGGCGGAGGAACAGGGGTGCCCGTGATTCCAAATCTCCAATCTTACTTCAATTTATAGTGTTATTAATTTTGATAATATTTATAAAAATTAAGCAATTTTCCCCTCAACCATAGAAAATTGAAATCCCCGGCCCTCAAAATATTTATTCTTAGCTCTGCCTCTGATTGCCAAAGAATACTATACTTGAAAAATATCTTCCAACCATATGGGATGTGATTGTATCTAACAATTAGAGAGGAACCATATCCGTAAAGTCCAATATGTTTACACCTCACAAGAGATGATCTAAAAGTATCTATACTTGAGCAAAAGACACAACATTTATCGCCAACCCACTTTTTTTTTTTTTTTAGAAAGCGTATCCCTACTCCCTAGTCAATAACTTCCTTTAATTAATTATAATCATAAAATACTTTTATATTTAAATGGAATTTTCAAATCCCACATCTCTGCACAGAAAGTTCTCAGTAGGCCTATCTACGGAAGACCCGTTATACATTTTCCGTGGATGTTCCCTCCAAACAAAACGTATAACGGTATAAAAAATCATTTTGTTCCCAGAACAGCACGGTAAACAGAAACAGCACGGTAAACAAAATTAGAAGACATACCATTTTCGAAACGGAACGAGTCTTTTCGCTTCCGTTTCGACAAATAGTGTTGTTTTCACACATTGTTCTATTCCGTTCCGTCCAAACGAAACATCTAACAGAATGAAAGGGCATTTCGTTTCCAAAAACGAAACAGAAAACGGAATGAAACAATCATCTGTTGATGGAACGGAACAGCAAACAGAATGATCCATTCCGTTGCCGTTGTAAACGTTAAACATGCCTAGTTCTCTGTAGCCCTCTATCATATCTAACAATGTATGCAAGATTTAGTGGAAAACTGGCCTTTTTCTAACCCATCAGACATCACTTTATTAATCTGGTGAGTTAAAAACAACAATCAATAGACAAGTTTCTTTTCGTGTATTCCTGAAGAATAAGTGGTAGTCGGTAACTTTAGACTATTTTAGGTTGGATGATTCAAAAAGAATAAATTGACTCTTAGAAATTTGCATGTGCAACCCATGTGCAGTGAAACAAAAAGTGAATTATTCATTTATCGGTAGCAATTTGTGGTTTTATTTTATAAGTAAATTTTATTATTTAATTTGTACTCATATTAACTTTTAAACTTTTACATGAGATTGTTTATTATTAATTTTGTTTGTTTGGATGCCGGAAGAAGAAAATTGAAGTTCCAATTTGTCTTTTAGTTCATTTTAAGATCATTGTACAACAATTGCTCAATATAGTTATATATTTTTATTGAGTTGATTGATTAATCGGTGCATTTTTTTTTCTTTCTAAAAGATGACAAATATTCAACAGTTCATCAAACGAAATGCAATAAATATGTTGTTTTAGGCATTATTCAAGGAAAAATTTCAATGTACACACAATATTAATTTCTTCTCCAACGGAGGAACCCAGCTTCTTGTTTGATACTTCATCCAATAATCATCATTTTTGTAATGTTACTAGTGATTAGATTTCAATATATATTTTCTATTTAAATATTATTTATTATTATTACTATTTAATTTAATATAAATTTTGTGCCGGGCTTAAAAAATTCCTATATCCACCACTGTTCGCATGGCCCCAGTTACTGAAACAAATGGGAATGGATTTAAGAAATTTTAAAGGAATACATTTTTTTGTTTGGTGGGTGCTTGTCGCCACGGAGGTGTCTACATTTCTCATTTTCGGGCCTACGGGCATATATCAAAAAAAAAAAAAAAATACATTTCTCATTTTCCTAGCCTAACTTTTGACTTACCAACTTGTAGTCTGCCCCAGGCAAGTTGCAGAAGGTTTCCCGAAGGAAAGTTATGATCAATAATACACGTATCTATATCTATTTTAGGGTCGGAGTTAAAGAAGGGCAAGTTAGGCAATTGTCCAGGCATAACTTTGAGTAATTAAAAACTAAGTGCCTTTTTACATGTCTTTATAGTTAAAGTCTTAAAGTGCCTGGCCTTCAATTTAGATGTGCGCAGATTAAAAAAATGGGAAAGGAGAAAAAGGCTTTGACTGATTCTAAGAGAAGAGACCTTTCTCAAATTTTCTTCTTACAATCACAAAAATGGAAAAAAAGGCTATGAGCTTACGACTGATTCCAAGAGCGCCCTCTCTCTCTCTCCTATTATGAGTATTGCCACAGAAGATGTAAGAGCCTATAACAAAATAACGGAAATCGTTTCTCAACTGACAAAAAAAAATAATAATAAATAAATACATAATAAAATAAAAAAAGAAATCGTTTCTCCTAACGCGCTACGCGAGGAGAGAGAATGTGAGATTATCCCTTTTTAATTAGACCCCTATAGATTTGTATTATTACACATAGTGAATTAATTTAATCAAACGATAATTAATCGGTGATTTTTATAATATTTTTGTTAACGTATGCATTATGGAAACTTTGAATTTTGATCTACACATATAATTTCTACTTTGGTTGCCAACATTTTAACGTTATTATAGCATACCTACTATATATTTAATTTATTTTAGAGAGGAAAATTTGTACATATAAATATGATGATATCAATTATAGCTCTATTTATTAGAAAATAACCCGTATTTAATACGACAAGATAAATTTATATAATGCAAAAAAAAAATACAATATTAGAGGTATATATAGTTAGCAATCAAATGTTGTAAAAATATATGTATTAATAATTTAATATTATAAATTCTATTTTTTGCCAATATACTAAGAAATAAATCTTCATTCCAGAGACAAATTAGTGTTATAAATACTGTTTGATACGGATATTCAAAATTATAGCTGTAGTATACCAATATAAATTTTTTTGTGATAGTGTATTAATCGTATCCATCATAGATATCTCGAACAATTACAAAGACTAAAGTATTAATAATAACACATTGTAAAAAACTATCATAAAAAGCATTTATGTTATTAACAATCAACATAAAAAAATACCTCAAAATAATGAACAATAAAAAATGTCGAGCGAAACTATCTAAGTAACTTTTTTTTTTTTTTGCATTTGCTAAGTGTAGATAAAAAAATACGATCAAATGATACCTCTAATTTTAAAAATAAAAAATAAACAAATGCACATCTAAATCTACAAATTTTGTTCGCAAATTCAATTTTTGTGATTCATTTCGAATATCAGAAATATTTTTCATTTTTTGCAATTTTAATTTCAAAAATATTTTCCTGAAAACTAAAAAAATAAAAAACATATCGCGGAGTGCGATAAAAGCTCTAGCGTAATGTAAATCTCTTCAAGTTGATACATTGGTTGCACTTACATTGGCTGTTATTTATAAACTTAGCATATATTTGTCTAATATGTATGAATGATATTTTTAAATAAATTATTTTCTTGGTACAAATATATTTGCTATTTGTTGTAGGTGTTTGGACAACTGGTGTCTTGTCGTCTTCGTCTTGTTCTGCTTTTCTTGCCATAGAGGCTTAAAGGGAAGACTTTTGTACCCTGTGAAGTGTGAACTGATTTGAATATTACTACAATATTTATATTGTTTTTTCAATAAAATTGTGTAAATTAAGCAATTTATACCCGAAAACAAAAATTACAAATTTGCCCTCCCAAAAAAATTATTCCTACTTTCTGCCCCTGTTTGAACTGTGTAAGATAAATCACTCTTTAAGTTACAAAAGTAATTAATGTATATAGCAGCTTATTAGCAGCATAACAGATTGTTTTTTAATACTTTTTTGTTTTTGAAAACTGATTGTTTTTTTAATACTAACCCGACATTCATAGATAATAGGAAATTTCTTATTTAAGAATTATTTTCTGCACTTCAAAAGCATTCCATCAATTATCACAAAAGTTTCTTTTACTTAAATATACACTGCTATAGAAAGAGGCTTTTGCAACCCCTATTAAGCAATAGTTTTGGTAAGAACATTTGTTAAAAGAAGCAGTGTCCTACTGTCCTTCTTGAAATTTCATTCAACTATTCAGTAATTAACGATTTATATATAAACACAGTTACTAAAAAGTAAGTTAAAAGAAATAGAGGAACTCTTTAAATCTGAATGTTTTTCTATAAAAACTGTGTCTAAGAAATTCATAATGGTTTTAAGATAAAAATCACTGCTAATATCTTAACAGTGGCTATTACATAATAATCACTGCTAAGCGAAAATTCGAATGCATTTAAACCGTTCTATCTCCTTTTTCTAGTCTAGATCTGAACAAAATTTTCGTATGTTCCCTCTCTGCCTCCTGTCGTCTTCATGACAAACTAGCCCCTTTACGTGTGTGCTCTCCTCTTTCCAATTAGTCTCTTTCACTTGTTCTCATTGATCACTTCTCCGATCCATAGATATGGTTCAAACTAATTTCAATTATTTTTCGACTTTTATGAATCATGTCTATATTCCTAATCTCTTCTCTTATCTGATGACTAATTTGTGCTGATTAAAGATCGATTATCGTAGCTTTTTTTTTTTAATTTTGGGATTCAAAAAAATTTTCAGTAGATTTTGGAGTTTCAGACGGCATGTTCGGCCTCGGAAACAGCCCTTATGGGGTCAGCCCATGTATGCCCTGTAGATCACATGGTGAGCTTTTTAGGTTGGGGTCAGACATCTGAAACAGACATTTATATTAAATGCTTGACCAATTTTAAGTTCTCATATTCAGAAATATCGAATTTAAAATTCAAAATTGAACAAATGGTACGGGCCACATAAACAACAAAATTTAGTAATATATTTAGTGATTAATTTTATAGAAAAAGTGAAAAACCAATACAAAGATGGCGATATTTTTATGTAAAAACCGTCAATAAATTTGCTCCCTCTCATTTTTACGACGCTCCCATTGTAATGGTTTTTTCCGATGATTTAGCAATCTTTTGCAACGCACCATAGGATCATAGCCGTGGCTTATTTGTTTTTGCAACCGTGGCTGGAGTCAATTTTCCTCGTAGTTTAGGCAGGATATGATTGAAAAAAAAAAAGTAAGAATGACTCTGACTTTTATGTTTTATATAAGTGGCGGCCAGCAAAAGCATATAGTTTTGGTTCATGCATTCTGGCCCCTATGAGCTGCAAATTTTTTAAGCCCAAAAACATAGGAAAGAATCCAAAAGCCCTCTATTTTTCTTTTCAAAAAAGGTGGGAGCACTACCCAATTTCATTTTCTATAAGATAATGAAACAGAACCAAAAGCCCTTTATTTACTACACGTTTTATTCGGCTCAAATGCAGTTGTTTGAATGTTCAATATATGTTAGTTGGATAGAGACAGTTCGGAAGATATTATAATATTTTTGTATTCGAATATGCTGATCTATAAATAGCGGAACCCATTTCTTGCATGCCTACTCAAACCATCAGTCGAATTTCCACCATAAGAACTAAGGAGTCTTACTCTGATAACTTTCATTGGTTAAGGAATTAATAGAGATGCCCGGCCAAGACAAGAACATGGCAATTCAAGGCAAGGCAACAGTTCTTGCAGTTGGGACAACTGTTCCACCCAACATCATCTATCAGTCAGATTACCCTGACTACTACATCAATGCTACCAAGAGCGAGCACCGTACCGAACTCAATCAAAAGCTTACTAGAATATGTAATCAATATTGATGGTTTTGATTATTCATTTACTACAACATTCTTTTTTAATACAATTTTTTTAACTTAGGAAGCTTTGAAATTCGAAATGACGCACTTTTGTTGTTCACAGGTACTGGGACGATGATTGAAAAGCGTCATTTTTATCTTACAGATGAGATGCTGAAGGATCATCCTAACCTAGCCACATACAAGAATCCAACATTAGACAATCGGAACAAATTGCTTGCACCGGGGGTGACGAACCTAAGCAAGCAGGCAGCTGAAGAGGCGCTGAAAGATTGGGGGCAACCAAGGTCTAATATTACCCACCTTATCTTCCATACTGCCACTGGTAGTGTTGACTTGCCTGGTCCTGACTACCAGCTAATCAACCTTCTAGGGCTTGAACCAACAGTGAACCGCTACATGCTTTTCCACAATGGTTGCTATGCCGGTGCTACTTTATTTCGCCTAGCAAAAGACCTAGCTGAGAACAACCCTGGTGCCCGTGTCCTTGCTATTTGCTCTGAGATTAGTCTTGGCTTCTTTCGTGGACCTGCAGAAGGCGCCATAGATACTCTTGTTGGTCAGGCTTTATTCGGTGATGGTGCTGGAGCCATCATTGTCGGGTCTGACCCAGACCTATCTGTTGAGAGACCTCTATATAATATTCTCTCTGCAAACCAATGCATCGTACCTGGGACAGAAGATGCTGTCGGTGGTCGTGTGGAGGAGGCGGGTGTATTCATGTATTTAAAACCTTCTGTACCAATACATATAGCAAATAATATCAGAAAGAGCCTTTCGAAGGCATTCACACCACTGGGGATAACGGACTGGAATTCTCTGTTTTGGATCGTGCACCCTGGTGGAAAGAAAATCCTAGATGAACTAGAGAATGAGCTCAAGTTAGATAAGGAGAAACTGCTTGCAACCAGACGTGTGTTAGCAGAGTATGGTAACATTGGGAGTGGCAGTGTGATTTTTGTCATGGATGAGATGAGGAAGAGATCAAAAGGAAAGGCCACCACCGGCGAAGGTGCAGAATTCGGAGTGCTCTTAGGATTTGGGCCAGGTCTAACCATTGAGACAACTGTTCTCCGTGCCATCGCAATTCCTAATTGATGCCCACTATCAATTTTCTAGTTTGCATCTAATATAAGAATTTTCAGCTGGGCAGCTTAACAGTTGATATAAGCATGTTTCTAAATATTGGTTTCATTATGTGGTTTATTTGGTAGCTAATTTAATTATGATGTCATGCAAATGACGTGTACGTACGTAGTGGAATGTAACTGTAATGCTATGTTGTTTTTTATTTTATTTTATATTATGTGCTAATAAAACATGAATAATGAGTGGCACAAACGCCTATTTTATATTTTGCAAGATTAATACTCAATTAGTTAGCAGCTTAGTGCTCGTTAATTTTAATATTGGTCGTTGGTGGTTGGTGCTAAATTTAGAACAACAGGGAATATGAGTGGAGTTAGGTCGATTGATGATTTATGGCACAAGGTGTCAACAATATTATAACTCTTTAAGGTTAAGTCCTAAAGTTACATCTGACTTTTTATTGGGTCAAACTTTTGATCCAACAACGCATCAAATTCTACAAGTTTACCTCGAATTAGGCAACTTCCTCATTTCAAGTTAATGATGATGCTTAGTTTTTGTCGCAGTTTATAGACAGATGATGAATAGAATTGATCTTTATTTGATGTGTGTTTTTACATTTGATTTACAAGCCTATATATAGGAAGAGATGGCTAACGGCACTATTCTAGTTGTTTGGAAACTCTAACGTTCCCATTTTGCTATACATAGAAATATTTACAGAAAATTGGCAATCCTAATCCATTTGGATTTATGAGATATTTCTTCTAAATATGGCCGATGATGAGATCTTCCTTGATGCCAGTTGTCCGTCAATTGCTTTTATTCTCAACAGTTTTGTTTAAACGTCAACCAAGAGTAACATGAAATATTTGACTTAACAAATTAAGGGTAGGGATTTCAGTAATGTGCATAACATTAATTACGAGAAGTCCAGTCATACTCTGCGCTGACATCCTCGTATTTTGACCTCACCTCATTACCAGCCATGGCAAGCAGCCAAGCAACTTGCAAAGAGATAGGATAGGAAATGAATCTGAGTGCAGGAAAAGGAGCTGGGGTCAGTAATGAATCTGACCTCACCACAAACTGTACCATATGCTTATTTAATTATTTTAGATTATAGATCGATCTAAGGAAAAGGAGCAAATAAGAAAAGCTTAACAACACTATTTAGCTGATTCTTAAAAGAATTCTCGTACATCAACGATTTGTTGACACTAATGTTTAAATTTGGATTTTATTTGATCAGTAATCTCATCCCTATTGGGCTTGTTCATTTATTAAAATACCAATAACTGGGGCATCCAGCCCCGAAAAATTTAAAAATATTATTAAAATAATATAAAATATTAATAATAATATCTAATACACGCGATTTATAAAAATAATATCGCAATTACGGAATCTAAGATTCCGAATCCAATTACGGTTTTCTGGAATCCGTAACAGACTAGTTACGGAATCTCAGTTTTGTTTTACACGAGCCCAATTTCTTTTGCTGCAATATATTTCAGTTGGCCGATCTCCATTACCCCTTCAAAACGGATGCGTCCATTTATCATGCTTTTAACCAAATTGCAAACGGGCAACATTTCCTGATTTTAATTGGAGCACTTCTTAAAGTTCTCTTTATATGAAATCTTGCATGGACACTCATGAAAGCATATCAAGCATAATTGTATTGGATTTCTCAATTTTAGATACTTCATATTAATTAAATGAACTTTCTGAGGCTCCGTAGAATAATTCATACAATTAATTCATTCAAGCATCACTTGCTGCACATCTTCTGACGTCTTGTCTTGCCATCTCGAAGCAATATTGTTATTTTTTAATATGGAATATATATCTAATTTTAAAAATCTTGTAACACATATACAAGAGCAATGATTAGCCACTATAGCAAGTATTTAGCGCAGCATATTCCACTTTTCAACATTTAATAGCTCGAGTCATAAATAGTTTGGGATTCGCCGGATTAGTGGCGTCCTGGTGGACAAAGCATTAATTTGTTTTAACACTTTGTAAAAGAAAAATGCTTTGAACAGCCGAAAACAACACCACAAGTCCACAACAATCATTCGCCTGTCAAGAATTTTCTTTTATATACACTGTACGATGTTACCTATTTTTCTGAAAAGCGTTTTGTATGAATATTTTCTTGTTGAAAAAGACTTTGATTTTTTAGGCTTTGATCAAAATATTTTTTACTTGAGATTTTATTTCATTTCAATTGATGTCTCAGAATTTCATTAATTGCATCTAATTCTAACAAAATGACATCAAATCTGTTTATTTTGATCAGAAATTTTTTAATGAATTGAATTGAAATGAAATCACATGTTAACAAAAGAGGATTTTGATCAGGCCTTAGATTTACAACAGGAGGGTGTGATTTTCTCATTTATTTTTTATAATTTCCTGTTATTAGAATCATCCACTATTTCATCATACTCTAGAAGGCTTTTGATCGCTTGCAAACATTTTGTGCTATTAAAATACATATTTTCTTGGAACCATTTTTTTTTCTTTACATTTTTTAGAACCAAAATGAACACTCGTCTAGTCGTCTATATAGTCCGATTCAGTTAGTGAGATTTATCACGCATTTTGACCAAAGTCAACTTTTTTTTTCAATTGTTCATGCCTGTTTTAATCTATTAGATAAACGAATTTGTTGAACTCTCTAAATACACATTAATGTAGCTAGAATAATACGTTTTCAAATTGAGATCAAGCAAAAATATGAAGATACTAAATGCGCACAGAAAAGTGTTTTTGGAATAGTTTTTATATGGTGCCGTGTTTGTCTTTATTTTTAATGATACATTGCCATTTTTGTTGAATGTTAAAATGTGTTAAGAAATATTATAGAACGAGATAAAATTTAAAATATAATATAATATTATAACTATTTTGAATAACACGTATTTCTATAATTTATTTGGATCAGATAGCAAGTGACCTCCTTGTCTGTGGGTCGCCACTCGCCACAGCATGTCAAGCAGGAGACACTTTTTCGTACAATTATTTCTTATATATTTTTATAATAGAAATGCTTAATAGATCGATTTACACAGTTTGCACGTGAGAATAAACAGCTTTCTTAATTATATCTGAATTAAAAATTGTTCCTTCCAAATCAAAGTTTATAAATTATTAAACCTATTATTTTGATAAAATATCAACACAACCTAGGTGCATTTTCACTGAATAAATCTTCAGTAATTTAATGTTCCAAAAAGAAAATATCGACCATAAGGAAGTAGATTGATTGAAGCTCCATTTGTAGCAATACGCTCTTAAAACTTTTTTTATTTCCAGAGTAGATGCTACCAAAATCTCGCACCAAGCAAGTGAAAAATATATAACAATTTATTCAGATCTGGGTTTTCATTTGCAGCAAAAGAAATTGGGCTCATGTAAAACAAAATTGGGATTCTGTAACTATCCAGTTACGAAATATGTGATTCCGTAACTAGTCTGTTACGGATTCCAAAAAACCGTAATTGGGTTCGGAATCTCAGATTCCGTAATTACGATATTATTTTTATAAATCGCGTATATTTAATATTATTATAAATATTTTATATTATTTTAATATTATTTTTAAATTTTTCGGCATCCAGCCGAACTTTAAAGCCCTCCATTTGTTCGTTCTGGATATGGCCCAAATACA
Organism: Rhynchospora breviuscula; assembly: GCA_027562975.1. Classification (NCBI taxonomy): domain Eukaryota; kingdom Viridiplantae; phylum Streptophyta; class Magnoliopsida; order Poales; family Cyperaceae; genus Rhynchospora; species Rhynchospora breviuscula. The sequence goes on from CM050398.1 coordinate 14,894,608, forward strand.
GCAGTTTTTCTAAATCAAATTATATTCAACCCGGTAACTGAATAACTCAGCAATTCATAAATTATGTACGTCAAACTAATCCGTAGAGTTTGCAATATATATTTTTCTGTTTTCTAAAAATATCAGTGTTTTCTTATATAATTTACATATTAAGGGTGCATTTGGAAACACCAAAATTAGCGCTAACCTTAGGTTAATGACTAACCTTCCCCAAGATTAGTTTAACAAATGAGACAGGGTTTAGTTAGGTTAGTGCCTAACTTTAGTCTAACCTTCCAACTCTACACAAGGGTGAGTTAGTTGGGTTAGCGACTCGAAAGTTAGTGTTAATTTAGTATTGATAATGATAATTGATATTAATTATAATAATTATATAATAATTAATAATAATAATTTATAATGAAATAATTAATTAATAATTAATTAATGTTATAATTAATAATTAACAATTCATAATTCATAACAATTAATATTAATTAATATTTAATAATTAATAATACTAAATCATTAATACTAATTAATGATGTGCTTATAATATTTTTTTATTTTTAATGTTTTGTATATCCGTGCTTGGTTCTAAAGTTATAAATTTTTTAAGTGTATGTATAGCTAATCCTGAATTTCAAAATTATTGTACTGGTTCAACGCGTGTAATTTTTTTTTTTTTTTTTTGGCAGTACAGTCCGTAGGCAAACACATTGAATTCAACTAAAATTACAAAAAGTTACAAAAATGCAACCTTCATCTTAAATCAAACAATCCCTAATCAGCCCGATCTAAAGAGAATTAAGAAAATAATTAGCATGCAAACTCCATATATAGAAGCTATGGCTACTAACTTAATTGTACAAATGAAGAATTAATTGTGCCTGAAAAAATATCAGATCCTTCAAAAGGATTGCTGATTTCAATTCTCTTACTGATGGTTCCGTTACTGCTTCCAGAAAAATAGCCGCCTGTCACTGTTTACTGTATTTTACAAATATAGCATGCAACCAACTAAAGACAAGCAATACCCGGTGGCACTCTGTTATTCGTTTGAGGTGGCTGTAAGTGATACTTAGTAAAAGATCGTAAATTTATTTGTGTAAAATAACTCCATGTGTTAAGTGTAAAGTTAACTGTACATTGAAGCAAAAGGAAAAGAAAATTAAGAATATAGAATACTGACAAAGAGGTGTTACCAGTATCATTAAAAGGAAAAAAACTAAATAAAAGCAAAAATGAAGAAACCAAAGGAAAATGAAGATAAAAAACAGCTGATGCTTCTCTCAATATTTATTTTGTAGGTTTGGGTAGGTTGGACCACTACAACAAACCATTCATGAATAGTGTAAATCTAATAGGGATTAGATATACCATTGCGGAAGAATCGAATATACCAGACTTCGATCTCGTAGACGATACCGCAAGCCATCACCACCACGCATCCGCTGCGCACTGCCTCTGTCTCTCTCCGTATGCGGCCGATGCACTACGACCTCAAGTTAGGGCCTAGCACAACCTTCCACGATTCCAAGTGCCCGACATGCCGTGCTTCTCTTTCATGCTTGAAAATTCATCAAGCAAGGGAGGAGAAGGCTCCCTCTCTCTCTCAGATCTCTCTCTAGGGTTCTGGACCTTTGAGGACGAAACAACCAAGTAACAGAATCCCTAGATCTGAGTATATATAGCCTCTGTCGGTTACAGAACCGAACAGACGTATTTCTGATTCCGCGACCCAGCGGGTCGCTGGTACCCTTAGCGGGCCGCTAGCCATCAGAAAATTCTCCGAATTCCAACATCTCCTTCTCGGAGAAGTTTCTCACGGCATGTCACTCATACGGCAAATGGAACGTGCGACCAGCGCATACACCTGTCATGCGGGAGCTCAAAATCCTCACTTTGAATAAATTCAAAGCCAGCGAAAGAGCATCTACCCTTTTATAAAAAAACAGTTACATAAATGTGTACACTAGTACCTTAGAAACATTTATATCCGCACTAGATCAGACATTATTGACCGCTCAATAATACATGTCTTTTCCGTCTTAGTCTTAGTCTGCTGTATGTTCCCAACCTCAATCCATATGACGAGTTTGGTGAGCTCTGAACACCAACAGATCTATCGTTTGTGCAGGACGAATCGAATCTTCCTTTCAACTCATGAGACTCAAAACAAGATCAGTCGCTTTCCCAGTAATGCCCCGACAGGCAGAATATACATCACCATAGGGTACACACCAAAGTAGCTGCCCTGACCTTATTTCTCATGACATAGTTAAAAGTTAAAGGGTACGTTCTTATGGAACTCACACATAGGGAGTCATACGGTCTTGGTCCTGAAACCACTTAACACACTTCCAAAAGTCACCAAGCACATGTGATATGAGCACGTGTTACAATGAATTATCTGCTAAACAGTCGTGCCTTCTCATTCATTGTACGAGTCTAAATTTAGTTTGCAAATCAAGTGTCAATGGTCTAGACCACTTCTTATTGCAACTAATTCTGAGATTCTCCACTTAAACACTCCCAGAGTTTTAAGGAGATTCCCACCTCGGCTATTATTGAACTACATGATTGTTTGAGACATAATCATATCGGATCGCCTAAAAGAAGACAAGCCTCATTTCAGTCCCAGACTAAAGCGACAATGAGTTTCGTCCACCCCAGGTGGCTCCTTAGTCCCTGACTAAGCGCACATAGCTCAATCTAGTCTCATTTTTACATGCCCCAGGCATTAGAGACGATTGCTCGTGTGAGCGAGACAATCTAAAGTCCAATGACACACTACCAATAAATGCTAACATGTACTTGATCAATAATAAACTCAATGTTCATTATCAAAATACAAGTACATATAACTATGAGGATCTAATTGTCATATAGAACATCACCTAATGAAACAGTCTATTTGACATATCTTTGAACCATCAGAGAATTCTGAGTATCCTGAAACAGATCGCAAGGGTGTATGACGAACTGTTCCATGTAGGAATCCACTCAATATTAGATCAATTCCCTCTGTGCTATCATGTCTCCATATATCTGAATCTGTTTGGTTTAGTCCATTATCCCACAGTAAGCTACTAGAGCTATACTTAACAATGAGTTGTTATCGACCTCCCTGAAGTCACGGCAACTACCAATTGTTTCAAGGACTATCTCAACTAAATTCCCTCTTGACATAAGTATCGATTATGTCAATGTGCTCCATCTCACAAATGAGAGAGCAAGTATGAAAAATCAAAACATGCTTTTGACTCCATCTCCATCATAAGAGAGTCAAACTCAATCTCTGCAATAAGAGAGTATCTTATTTACTCAATCTCCCAAATGAGAGAGTAAATTATTTTGTTTCATGAAGAAACAATTGTTATCAAGTAAACTTTATCATCAAAGTATTCTTGGCATGTCATTTGTCATCTATGTTGCATGGGTACGGTACGGATACGGTGGTATAAAAATTTTTAAAAATTTCCGGTACGGGTACGGCGATATATATATTAAAAATCTAAATATATTTTTTTAAATTATAGGAAAAAAATATTATGTGACTTCAAAAATTATATAAAATACTTTTGAACAAAAAAATATGAACATTTTACACTCCCAAATTCTTTATATTTTTGTCAACATGTATATAAATTTTATTTCAAAATGAATTTCCAAAGGCTCTCTAATAATTAAAACACAAAAATATAATTTTTTATAAAATCTGAAATGGATCTATGCATTTTCGATGCAGCGGAGATGATAAAGAAATGAAAATATTTGCTTTTCCGGTTTTGTATCTTTTTTTTAGTCCCACGTCTAAAAGCCATCTCTTTTCAGAGACTATATATAATCTAGGTTGATAAATGAGGCACAGTTGTGCGACATGTGGGATTGGCAATCCAATTTATTACACTAAATGACAAACTACAAAAAATATAATATAATAATAAATGGTGTTATTATACGTTCATCACGTCACGTGGGACATTGGCCATTTGACTATATGCATAGGCAGCAGAAAAAAAAAAAGCAAGGGGCAAACATTGCCATTTATAAGATGGGCAAAAAACGTATCCGTACCATAATGGGTACGCCACGTGGCGTGGCCGGATACGTACCAATACCGTGCCGGAGGTGTACCCATATCCAGTACGTACCCGATACCGGTACTCCTGAATATATGGAGTACCGTGGTAACATAGTTTGTCATACTTTCTTTCAGATATATTAAAATATCTATATGTTTTTGCAAATAGGTATTGGAATTGGCTTATAACATATGTCAAACTCATAGTCTTGCTAGAGTGACCTAACTTTATAATCTGCAATAGGATTATAAGTAGAATGTGCCATATACACTAGTCTATCATGCTTCTAACTCAATATAGAAGCTCATGAGTCATAATATCTCATTTCAATAGCTACACGCATAAAAAACAAGCAAGCCTCTCTTGCTGCTTGTACTAGTCCTGTTGCACCGTGCAACCAACTAGGAGATAATTGTAATGGTTTATTAACACATCACAAATTAATTGTATGAGGTTCTGCAACTTCTTACAAGCCTAGTTCAGTTCTAGCGGTCCGCTAGACTTCCCAATGGTCTGCTGCATACAGAACTGATAGAGTGCTTGTACTGAAAGTCATTCCAGTCTAGGCAGTCCGCTAATCCAACAAGCGGTCCTCTTAGATTAAGCAACTGAGAGTCTGATGCTAGTTGAGCTTCCTCTTCATCAATAAGATTTGACCTCTGGTCAGATACATTGAGTTATGAAGGCATAGCTACTTTTAGCACTTTCTCTTAAGAAACCTCAATTTTTTTTAGGAACTCATTTCACTACTTGTACTACTCTTGAAATGCTATTAAATGTGTATTTTCTTAATTGCTCCAAATAATAGAATAGCCTCCCTCTCAAACTTAGTTCTACTCTCTATTCTCTGGTAGAAGAGAGAAGAATGGTTATCATGAGGGGTATATTTATAAGGAGCAGTCTGAAATAGACAGCTGTCTGTTCAGATGCCAATCCAAACAGTCCGCTAGCCCAGCTAGCGATCCGCTAGGTCGTTCTTCATCAGCGATCCGCTAGTCCAGCTAGCGGTCCGCTAAGAACAACTCCAAACACACTTTATACCATCAATGTGCCATCAAGTAGTGTACTCAGTGAACCCTATTATCATACAGATTGCTTTCTTTCTTCTTAGACTTGTCTAGATTCAAGCATAGGAAATTCACACCCAAAGATAAAGGAAGTCATTTATCTATTCTTTAAGTCAATAGTAAACCATATGTGCAATGCTTATTTGACAACTTATTATTGGACCATATAATATATATTTTAGACAACTAACCAGTTGGCTAAGCGTGCACTCTTAGCCATGGATCAACTAAGCCAGCACCCCTTTGTGCTCTTAGTTTTTTCATTGCTCAATCAATGGAATGATCCTTGTCTAAAACTATTATGTGTCTAGAATAGTTTCAACATAATCATATATATTGCTTAGAATTAGATAAATAGAGGCAAACTCATCTCCAATAAGAAAGTTTCCTCACATTAGACTCCCTCTATCCTGGTATATCACTTCAAACGGACTATACCGGAGCCACTGCTCTTGAAGTTCTCCCTATGTTACAAGTCTTATAAATCATGCAATAATCTTTCTTTATTTACTCTATCTCATATTTCATCATCAAATAATTTCCTTTAGCAATGGAACTTAAATTGACCTCAATATCAATTTTATTTCAACATTGCTATTTTGAGCAAACACTCCTCCTAACTCACAATTTTAAAAATCAATTTTAAAAATCGGATATTAGGGCATATGTGTCTAAATTGCTCAAAGGAGATCCAAACTCTATAGTATGTTTTCCTAAACTTAACTTCATTGAACTTATGCGAGAATGTTGAGGAAGAACCTATTTCATTTCCCCCTCTTTTCCTCAGCATCTGAGTTAAGTTCATAATGACTGAAGTAGCTTGTATAAGAAACTATAAGTTTTCTATAAATCTCAACTCTACAAGGAATCAAGTCATTCAACAAAATGGCATAATTATGGTTCTTCTCCAATAAATTTCCTTGAAATTTATGAGAAGGTGCAATCAGACATGCAACTGAACCTATGGTTATATGAGAATCCTTTTAGGAATCTCTGGAAACACATAGTTCAAACCATAAATTGGAGATTTCAGTCTGCCACGGACTAAGTACCAGCGGTCCGCTTAGCAATCAAGCGATCTGCATGGCAATCTAGCGATTCGCTTGTTGTTTAGTGAAAACAGCCCGCTTGCCCAGCAAGCGACCCGCTAAAACACTTAAGCAGAAATTTCACAATTGGAAATTCTCTTTGTGTTGTGTATTTTTCGATGCAAATTGCATACATTACCAATTTGCAGAACATAACAGCTGCGACTTAGCTTTTGTAAGTATCATATCCATAATGGAACTTTATCATCATCATGCAATACAATTTGTCGCGCGATGAGAGAAATAGTGAATCATCGAACTATTTCAATCTTATCACAACTTATAAACTCGTACAGCAAGTCCAAACGACTGCGACTCATTTTAAGGGATTTCACACTTTTATGACTGAATTGAACCTAGTCATAAATGCGATAAGAATCAAAAACTTAGTGCAATGAACATATTAAATCTCCATAACTTGAATCTCTTATCAGTAAGCATTCAAATTCTTACACATTGCTTACTATGTCTCAAGTTGGAATAGATTGGCGATTCTAACTTAAAAATCAATCCTAGTCATTTAACCTCAAATTTCATAGTTAAACGTGCCAAATAATCACTACTCATGAGATTATATAACATTTAAAGAAAATGCATAGAAAGAAAGCTTACTTAGTACCACAAAGCATAATGTTTTGGTACTAAAATCAGCACCATCTACATACTCAATTACGAAATTCAACACCAAAAGAAAATTCCTCAAATACTAGTTATTGTCAAGGTTTGAAGTATATTAAAGTATCACAGAGCAATCATTTGTGTCCCCCTCTAGGAACAACAAATCTGCAAGTACCAATCCCCTGGACTGCACTAGTGCATTGATTCTCACATAGATCACTTTACTTCATATTTATGACAAATCAAAATGCTATGTTACGTAACCAACATCAAGGTAGTAACATTCAAACAATTTGCAGTTTCATATTAATTTCTTAGTACTTTATCTAAGCTTAGAAACACATCTTCTTGTATATCAAGTTCATAACAATAATCTCTTAGTATTTATACAATTACTTGACTATGTCATCAAGCTTGACCAATTTGAGCAACATTCGTAAAGAAACGAACGACACAAGACAGTGAAGTTTACTTGCACATGCTTTCACTAATTAGAAAAGCAAGTAAGTTAATTCTAACACTTATTGCTCAAATGTCAACTTATGACTCTCTTTATGCAACTCAAAATTTATTTGACCTTATGTCAAGATGCAGCCCCAAAATGCTTCTTGTACTTGCCAAAAATTTATTGAGCTTGCAAATTAATATAGTCAATAATTATCAATACTATCATTAGAGATTAAGTTAAGTTGTAACTAATACAAAAAATAACAAATCTTGCTCTGCAATAGAATGCGAGTGGATTTGTTGCGGGTCAGTGATCGCAAGTGGTCCGCTACCAAACCTAGCGACCCGCTTCACTACCCCTACTCAATTTGTTTCTAACTTTTCACAATTTCTTTTGCGATTTCTAATTAGATGTGATGGTCTCAAGTCCATCCTGATTCTATTTAAGATAATGAGATACTATAAGGTCCAGCAATATACATCCATCAATATCTTTTATAATCAGCGATGACTATTGTAAGCCAATGCCATACATAAAGACAAGCACATAAGTTAGCATTACACAATTAGTCTCACCGCACAACCCTTAAATCAATCCAAGAAATGATACATACCTAGCAATGATAACCGAAAGATGACAACCAGGGCCATCAATCTTGTCTCATTTACTAAGTGCACCACTTTCCAACCGACTTGATTGGCGCAAGACACAGAAATTGGATGAGACACCATAGTCTACATACCAAATTCACCCTTTGTGTGCTACCACACAGTGCTAGCCGGCACCCAAATGTGCCATGCATGCAATCACAATGGTGAGACGATACCACATATACTATCAATCACCCACAATGCAAATAAGCGCCTAATGAAGGGTATAAACCATGAGACTATCGTCTGGATAATCTCATGCACCATTTTGGACATATAGGTATGTTCAAAGTTGGTCAGATCAAATCATTATTGTAACATCACATATCAATTTCTGTCAAAATCAGGTCTAGCGGCCCGCTAAGCCAAACAGCGGCCTCCTCAGAGTCCCAGCGGCCTGCTTGGCTTTCCAGAGGCCTAATGAGACTTGACAGACAATATAATACTGGTCTCAGGTTCTTATTCAATCGACCCGCAAGCCTTGCCAGCGGTCTGACTAATAACCATACAGAACAACCCTTTGTTTTCTATCAGCAGAGTTCCAAGCGGTACGCTAGCCCTGTCAGCGGTCCGCTAGGTCTCACGTGCTGAAACCTTGATTCTGGTATCTCCATCAACGGAGTCCCTCAGAATGGTTTCTTTTGACCAGTAAGCATGCCCTTACCCGAACCAGACTTGAAACGATGGTTTGCAACAGTTCTCATCAACTCTCAAGGATAGAAATTTGCGTAAAACCAATCAATCATGGATCTAGGGTTTCACAAGGACAAAACCGTCAAAACAATGGTAGTTATACCTTAGCGGTACCAATCCTACAGAAAGAAGCCGTAGTGGCTCTGATACTAATGTAGGTTTGGGAAGGTTGGACCACTACAACAAACCATTCATGAATAATGTAAATCTAATAGGGATTAGATATACCATTGCGGAAGAATCGAATATACCAGACTTCGATCTCGTAGGCGATACCGCAAGCCATCACCACCACGCATCTGCTGCGCACTGCCTCCGTCTCTCTCCGTATGCGGCCGATGCACTACGACCTCAAGTTAGGGCCTAGCACAACCTTCCACGATTCCAAGTGCCTGACATACCGTGCTTCTCTTTCATGCTTGAAAATTCATCAAGCAATGGAGGAGAAGGCTCCCTCTCTCTCTCAGATCTCTCTCTAGGGTTCTGGACCTTTGAGGACGGAACAATCAAGTAACAGAATCCCTAGATCTGAGTATATATAGCCTCTGTCGGTTACAGAACCGAACAAACGTATTTCTGATTCCGCGACCCAGCGGGTCGCTGGTACCCTTAGTGGGCCGCTAGCCATCAAAAAATTCTCTGAATTCCAACATCTCCCTCTCGGAGAAGTTTCTCACGGCATGTCACTCATACGGCAAATGGAACGTGCGACCAGCGCATACACCTGTCATACGGGAGCTCAAAAGTCTCACTTTGAATAAATTCAAAGCCAGCGAAAGAGCATCTACCCTTTTATAAAAAACAGTTACATAAATGTGTACACTAGTACCTTAGAAACATTTATATCCGCACTAGATCAGACATTATTGACCGCTCAATAATACATGTCTTTTCCGTCTTAGTCTTATCTGCTGTATGTTTCCAACCTCAATCCATATGACGAGTTTGGTGAGCTCTGAACACCAACAGATCTATCGTTTGTTCAGGACGAATCGAATCTTCCTTTCAACTCATGAGACTCAAAACAAGATCAGTCGCTTTCCCAGTAATGCCCCGACAGGCAGAATATACATCACCATAGGGTACACACCAAAGTAGTTGCCCTGACCTTATTTCTCATGACATAGTCAAAAGTTAAAGGGTACGTTCTTATGGAACTCACACATGGGGAGTCATACGGTCTTGGTCCTGAAACCACTTAACACACTTCCAAAAGTCACCAAGCACATGTGGTATGAGCACGTGTTACAATGAATTATCTACTAAACAGTCGTGCGTTCTCATTCATTGTACGAGTCTAAATTTAGTTTGCAAATCAAGTGTCCATGGTCTAGACCACTTCTTATTGCAACTAATTCTGAGATTCTCCACTTAAACACTCCCAGAGTTTTAAGGAGATTCCCAACTCGGCTATTATTGAACTACATGATTGTTTGAGACATAATCATATCGGATCGCCTAAAAGAAGACAAGCCTCATTTCAGTCCCAGACTAAAGCGACAATGAGTTTCGTCCACCCCAGGTGGCTCCTTAGTCCCTGACTAAGCGCACATAGCTCAATCTAGTCTCATTTTTACATGCCCCAGGCATTAGAGACGATTGCTCGTGTGAGCAAGACAATCTAAAGTCCAATGACACACTACCAATAAATGCTAACATGTACTTGATCAATAATAAACTCAATGTTCATTATCAAAATACAAGTACATATAACTATGAGGATCTAATTGTCATATAGAACGTCACCTAATGAAACAGTCTATTTGACATATCTGTGAACCATCAGAGAATTCTGAGTATCCTGAAACAGATCGCAAGGGTGTATGACGAACTGTTCCATGTAGGAATCCACTCAATATTAGATCAATTCCCTCTGTGCTATCATGTCTCCATATATCTGAATCTGTTTGGTTTAGTCCATTATCCCACAGTAAGCTACTCGAGCTATACTTAACAATGAGTTGTTATCGACCTCCCTGAAGTCACGGCAACTACCAATTGTTTCAAGGACTATCTCAACTAAACTCCCTCTTGACATAAGTATCGATTATGTCAATGTGCTCCATCTCACAAATGAGAGAGCTAGTATGAAAAATCAAAACATGCTTTTGACTCCATCTCCATCATAAGAGAGTCAAACTCAATCTCAGCAATATGAGAGTATCTTATTTACTCAATCTCCCAAATGAGAGAGTAAATTATTTTGTTTCATGAAGAAACAATTGTTATCAAGTAAACTTTATCATCAAAGTATTCTTGGCATGTCATTTGTCATCTATGTTGCATGGGTACGGTACGGATACGGTGGTACAAAAATTTTTAAAAATTTCCGGTACGGGTACGGCGATATATATATTAAAAATCTAAATATATTTTTTAAAATTATAGGGAAAAAATATTATGTGACTTCAAAAATTATATAAAATACTTTTGAACTAAAAAATATGAACATTTTACACTCCCAAATTCTTTATATTTTTGTCAACATGTATATAAATTTTTGTCAACAAACGTATTTCTGATTCCGCGACCGAGCGGGTCGCTGGTACCCTTAGCGGGCCGCTGGCCATCAGAAAATTCTCCGAATTCCAACACATTTGAATATCACCTCTGCTCTTAACTCTTGAAAAGTTTTAGCTGAATCCTTGAAGATCCTATTGCAACGTTCCCTGTAAAAAATTAAGCAAGCCACAAGTAGAAGCTCCTTAGTAATTTTTTTTTTTTTTTTGCCATTGAAATCGAGTTGGTGCAATCTGCAAGAGATAGTAATAATGTTCTGGCCAGGTGGTGGAAGTGATAGCGATGAGTCGAATAAACTAAAAAAAAGATGATGAACGAACTCTCTATCTTGTGTACACATGACACACCAGTTAACAAGAGTAAGACCCTTACGCCTCAGGTTGTCAATTGTCGGGATTTTGTTCAGCAAAGCTTGTTATGAAAAGACTTTAATTCTCGGTGCATTTTGAGTTTCCAGAGGTGGAAAGATCTTGAAGTATTTTGGTAACTTCCTTGAGAAAAATGTAAAATGATTTACTGGAGACTGGAGAATGCTTTACAATCAGATAACAGCCTCCAACATGTTGTATCTAGTATCCACATTTACTGGATTGAAATTCATGAGAAGGATATGACTTATGTGTTAGAAAGTGCTCAATTTTCAATTTTAGTTACTAATTAACTTAATTAATCATCAAGAAATAAGAATTTTGCCAAGCAATCAACACACAACATGAGAATAGGAGGGAAGTTGTACCTCTCGCGAAATCGTATTCGCGAGGCTCGATCCAACTCTTTGGAAGTCGATAGCATGCTCGTCTCCACCATCACCATCAATCCGCTGGCTGCCTCGAGTCCACCAAGGAGGTTAACCATTCTCTTAATTCCTATGCTAGTAAGAACAAGAGAGAGACTAATCTCTTTTGCTATTCTTCTTCCAATCAACACTTAATTAGTGGAATAGATATTCTTAACACATGAGACCTATTATGAGAGGTTAAAAGAGAGTCCATCGATGGAGAAAATAATTTTTCTCCATTAATGGAGGTAGCGGCCATGGAGGGAGAAAAGGAAGAGAGAGGAGGAAGAAAGAGGCTAGGGTTTCTCTCTCCAAATGGTCCTTTTTTTATAGCCAACCACTTCTCATGACAAGTTGCAACTATTTACAACCTTGCCACTTGCCCTAGTTGAAATTTTAATGGGCTCAAGAGCCCATTTTATCATCTATTAAATGGTCTATTAATTCATTAATTAATGATCCATATAATTGCTCTCTTGTTGGACCTTTAGTTTACCAATTAAATAAAGGCTCGTTAGCTCAATTTAATTCCATTAATTAAATTATGTTGAACGAAATTAATTATCAACTATTTGATAATTATTTTGGGATTAGCAAATGCATTAATTTATTTCTATATGATCTCTTTGACTTAATTAATTATAACGGTTTGCAACGGTATATAATTAATTAATTAACTTATCATATTTTCGTAATACTCACTGCTGCGAATAAATAAATAATGCACTGTATGGTCAAGTCCTATTTGTGTGACCCTTTGAGGATTTATGCTATGTTGGCCATGGAAATAAATCGCTATTTATTTTCAATAATCATAGGCGGTATCTAGCAACACACTATGACTCTCAATTCACATAAATAATGTACTGCTACAATATCTCAATCCTGCATAAGAAATAAAAGCATTTTCTTGTTTTGATTCCTATGTCACATGATATCATTGTATAATCCAAGATAGGAATGTGTCATTCTTGCAGATTATACATTTCTTGATCTAGAGTTGATTGTACGAATTGGCCAAACAATCCAACTCCATCAAGGGGCCCAAACATATATCATCACTCACTAGGTATACTAATGAGGGACATACGATTTTCTTGATTAACAACTTTTTCCCGCACAATTCAAGAGAACATAAATAAAGTCCATATAGCAGCCTTTATCAGAAATCAACGTTAGACGATATTTATAGAACCTATCCTCATGTGGAAAAGTTGAACATCTCAAACTTAGAATCAAACTCATATTAAATAAACAATGACACATAATACAATCCATATGTTTATTTCATTGGATCATGTCCTGTATTATGTTCTAATAACATACACATATGCAATTAAGTTGGTAACTCCTTACCTATGATTTGCAGAACTTAATCATCACTTAACTTGCATACTAATCTTTTATGATAATTAATGTTCTTTGTTAATTATCAAGATTACGGACGATTTAGATTTATTACTATCATTCTAATGAATGATCCACAGAGATCTACAATTCAGATCCTCAACCTGAATGATCTGTCAGTAATAAACTCTAGGAACAAATGATCAAATATCATTAATAACATAAACTAAGAAATTAAGTCATTAAATATTGACTTATAAGACACAACTCCAACATTATGAGCATCATTGTAGATTGCAGTTATATCATTGCCATATCAGAGGATTGCAGAAGTGGTATGAAAAATGAGTAGTTTCGTGATCGTTTCTAAGGTTAAACATGCCTAACTGTAAACTAACATAACACGAAACTGAGGGACTGCATTTAATATATATATATTGAAAGAGGAGGGTTCCGATGCCATAAGTTTAGGGTGCCACCAAATGCCACTACTTTTATTTTTCGTCATTTTTTTAAAAATTTTAAAATGTAAATGTCCAATCTAAACCGTTGATCTTCTTTGTTTTAACGAGTGATGCATTTTCATATAAATTTTATAAAATTTTGAGTTGATTTGATACTTGATACAGAGGTAAAAAATGAACGAATCTGATTAACTATAACAAATTAATTATAATACGTTCATGGTTTGACTTATGGATCAAGTATCAAATTAACTCAAAATTTTATAAAACTTATATGAAAATGCATCGCTTGTTAAAATGAAGAAGATCAATAGTTTAAATTTGAAATTACATTTTAAAACTTCAAATTTTTGACATAAAAAATTAAGTCGTGGTATTTGGTGGCACCCTAAAATTGTGACACTGGAACTTTACTCATATTGAAAAAAGGCAGTCTGAAAGTATGAGCTCCTCACAGGAAAACGAAAAAAAAGGAATTCGGAAAAGTATTATAACAAGTAGGCTGTCAACGGTAGCCGTTTCAACGTTATGCCGTTATGTATAAATGAAATGGAACGGTTAACGACACAGATTTTTATTTCGTTTCAGTAACGAAACGGCAAATGAAATACCAAATTCTACCGTTTCGATTGTTTCAGCCTCATTTCAAACCGTTTTATGTGTTATTTCTGAAGTGGAACGGTTAACAAAACGGAATTTTGTGCTGTTTCGTAAACGAAACGGTTAATGAAATGGGTTGGTGTTCCGTTTTTGTTTCCTTATATGAAACGCAAACGGTTTGGGCCCATTCTCTGCTGTTGGGCCACGTTTGACAGTCCTAATAACATGGTGCGCATGGACCCCACGAATCATGTGCGTCCACTTTTGACTTTTATGCAATTTGCCTATTTGTGCTCTTATATGAACAATTTCTTGTGAACTTTTGTGCTACGTGCCTTTCAAAGCAAAATTTCACCGGCTTCACACCAATTAAATTGTTCAATAAGATCCGATATTTTTGTATTTTAATCGCGATAAAGGCACATTTTTTTTTTCCGATTGTTTCTCGTTCTTCTCGTATTTGCATGTTACGATAACTCATGTTCTCCTTGTGATAAATTCTTATTCTTTTACCCAAATTCTGGAATAATAAAACTAGAAATGTTGTTTCTCCCAAATATCCTGCGGTTACGAGATTTTGGGCGGACATTAGAAGTGGCCTGAATTCCCAATTTGTGTTGGAAGTAAAACAAAATTTATTTTGAGACAATTGTTTAGGGAAAAAAGATCCAAAGCAGAGCTTAAATGGGCCCATGAAGCAAGGGAATATGAATTGGGTAAAATTGGGTACGGGGCTTAGTTTTTAGGTTTTAGGCCGAGAAACAACATGTTATGTACTTCATCGATCAGTGATAAAAGCACAACATTCTTTGACTGCAACTTTTTTTGTAAATATCTTTATTTATCAATAAAATCTGTCGATATTTGCCATATGGCCTTCAAAAAAATAAATAAATAAATAAAAAATAAAAAAAAAAGAAAAAAGAAAACAGGGAAAAGCACAACATTGCCAATTCGTTTACACTTCTTTTAAGATATTTTTCCAATTATTCTAAGCTTTTTTTTATAATTAACTAGAATGATATTATCATTCAGTAGCATAAATTTGTGGATGAAGAACGTACAGTGTTGATGAAAGAATCCTCAAATTGGAAGAAAAGAAGGAACTAGTGTTTGAAAAGTGAGCTTGATCAATATGTGTTGGTACAATCACAAGAATTCCTTTTCCTCATTACCAAACATGCCACAGAATGAACAATATTCTTAGACTTTAATGCCTCAAAATTACAAATTATTCTTATTTTATTGTATTATAGAATAAAATGAAACACTCCACGAAACATGATTTATTGACTAACACACAAGTAGTGAGAATAAATGATATTTGCAAAAATGCAAACTAATTAATTAATTAATTAGTAATAGCGTGAGTGCAACACGGTTCACATCAGTTGGGGACTGCGAAGGCACGAAGGACAACAGTCTCAATAGTGAGACCAGGGCCTATCCCTAAGAGAACCCCAAGTCCTTTTCCTTCACCAGTAGTAGCTTTCCCTTCTTTCTTAGAACGCCGCCTCATCTCATCCATGACGAAAAACACACTGGCACTTGCAACATTACCATACTCAGCCAACACATGTCTGCTCACAAGAAATTTATCCTTCTCTAGCTTGAGCGCACCTTCTACATCATCGAGAATCTTTCTGCCACCAGGATGCACAATCCAAAACAAAGAATTCCAGTCGGAGATCTCGAATGGTGCAGAAGCATCAGAGATACACTTTCCAATGCCATTTGCGATGTGCCTCGCAACATCAGGGGACAGAGATCCATATAGGCCTGCTTCAGTTACACGGCCCGAAATAGCATCAGCTGTACCAGGGATCAGGGTCTGCTTTGCAGAGACAATTTCAAAATGTGGCTCCTC
Source organism: Rhynchospora breviuscula (assembly GCA_027562975.1). Taxonomy (NCBI): domain Eukaryota; kingdom Viridiplantae; phylum Streptophyta; class Magnoliopsida; order Poales; family Cyperaceae; genus Rhynchospora; species Rhynchospora breviuscula. Next base: position 14,910,815 of record CM050398.1, read on the forward strand.
TACAGAAAATTCAGGTTCTGAGCCAACAATAACAGCTGCAGCACCATCACTAAACAAAGCTTGAGCAACAAGATTACCAATAGAGCTTTTTGACGGGCCACGGAAAATGCTAGCAGTGGTCTCTGAACAAACCACAAGCACACGAGCTCCGTGATTGTTCTCAGCAATGTCCTTTGCAAGACGGAGGGCGGAACCACCGGCATAGCAACCATTGTGGTACAGCATGGTGCGGTTGACTGTAGAACTAAGTCCTAACAAACTGACAAGTTGGCTGTCCGGACCAGGCAATTCGATACAGCCAGTGGCAGTATGGAAAATTAAATGTGTGATTTTTGACCTGGACTGGCCCCACTCATGCAGTGCCTTATCAGCTGCCTCCTTGCCAAGCTCAGGAATCGCACAGAGTAAGTTATTGCGGGAATCCAAGGAATTCTCATTGTGACCAGCCATGTTGGGGTGATCCTGGATCATTTCATCTGTCAAGTGAAAGTAACGCTTGCGGATCTCTGTTGCCTTACCTGCCAAATAATAAGAAAAATTAATGTTATATTCTGGAACTATCAAAATATTATAAGAAGTGTCAAAGAGAACAACAATAATGTATATATGATGGTTGATGAGTACAGATTCGTATAAATTTCTCCTTGAGATCTCCAAGATGCCCACTGTTCGTAACACGAAAATAATAGTCAGGATAGTCTGACTGATAGATGTAGTTTTGCGGAACAGCAGTGCCGATTGCAAGGACCGTGGCCTGCACTTGGCGATCTGTATCCTCTCCTGTTCTAGAGCTTTCTAATGCAGATCGGACAGTAGTTAATTTGAGATTCATATTTGGTTGTGAAGATTTCCCCCAAAGTCTATCCCCAATGTAAGGAAAGGCATGTTTTTGGCGCTGGAAGTGTCCAGTGTGGGAGAGGTGCAATGTTCTGCCTAGGATAGTTAGGTCTTGTGCCATCTATGCTCGATGTCTCGATTGAAATCCGTGAAGGGTTTATATGGAGGCAAAATGCTGGGGTGGCAGCTTCCAATTGCAATTTCTATCACGTGGGTTTATGTAAGCAGATGCTTCTTATATTAATTACAATTTCTGCTGGCGGTTTATGTAAGAAGGAAGGATTTGGGGAAGAAAATTTAGGAAGAGTGGGAAGAAGGGAAGAGCGGTAGAGTGTTATTCCGGAAAGAAAGAAATGTTGTTTGAATGGTGAGTTAGGAATAAGGAATAGAAGAGTTGGATTTAAATACTCATTTGTCTTTTTTTTATCTGTTTATAGTTTATTCATTTATTTTTTTTTATCTATTTATAGTTTATTCATTAATAATGCTAATAATTAGAATAATAAAATAAGAAACAATAATAATAATAATAGAAACTAATTAATAATGTAATATTATAATAAAAATGAAAGATAAAAATAAAATAATCATTCATTTCAAATTTTTCAAACCAATTTGTGTAGTATTATTCTTTTCTTATTTATTTTAATATTTAATATTTTAAAATAAAATATTAATTATTTTTATTGTCCCTAAATAAAGGCCTAGAGGGGGGTGAATAGGCTCAAATCAATTTCTAAACCGGTTTGGACAATTTTGCGGAAATAACAATTCAATTCAATTCAAATTTGGTTCAACACAAACAATCAAACACACAAGCCAAATATAATGTAAATAGAGAAAAAGAAATGACAAGCGATGTGATTACGGAGTTCCGACCCGCTAGATAGAGCTAGCCTTAGTCGTACGTCTCCGGGAGTTTCGCGACCACCAAATCGAGCGCACTCCGTTCTATTCCAACCGAACGGGACTACAATTGCGAACCGAATCACTTTGTCACAATGAACTCGAAGCGGATCGGCCTAACCTCTAGTTAATCACCAAATATCAACAAAGATCAAGGCTCTCAATCAAATCGCTCAATAATCTAGCTATTAAACTATGGGTTTGATTGATGCACTCAAATCTCTACAAGTTGTCTAAGAAAATGCTCAATTAGGTGAAAGGATGAATCTCTCGGGTTTAGAGCTCAAAGATAGGGATATAGTAAGGTATACAATACATTAAATCAACTCAAAAAGGTCTGATATATATAGAGGGCGCCAAGAGCTCTAAACCAGTCAAATTCTGAACAAAACGTTACACAACGCTCCGAAACGTTACACAACGTTTCAAAATAGCCGTTAAATAAAATAAATTCCGACAATAACGTTGGAGGGTGTCCGAAACGTTGTACAACGTTTGAAAACGTTGTGCAACGTAATGAACAGTGGACCTCCAACGTTCAAAAAGTTGCCAGAGACGTTACATAACGCTAGGAGGCGTTATGAAACGTTTTAAAAACTAAACGTTGTGTGACGGACTATAACGTTATACAACGTAGGCCCGAACGTCCTCAAAATGGCCAAAACCCAAAGCGTTAAAAAAATAGAAACTTGCGTTCTGTAACGCTTGGTTTTGGTCCGTTGTGTAACGCTAGAAAGCGTTACACAACGTTATGCTAACAGTGCTTCGTTTTAGCTTACTTGGTCAATGCGTTGTGTAACGTATTGAATCGTTACATAATGTTTGAGCAAGCGTTACACAACTGAATGAAACGTTCTGTAACGGATAAACACTGTTTTTGCGACTAGCTTCAGTAGGAGGAGTTCTATAATGTTGTATAACGTTATTAAACGTTGTATAACGTTACCAGTAAATTTTGAGCATTTTAAAACAGACAGTTTGAGAAAATTTGTTTAGGATTACAACCTTAAATTCTAGACTTCCTAACTGATCTTCTAGGGACTTGTTAGTCTTCAATAAACGCACTAATCAAGACTTCATTACCTTGTTCCACCTCAAACTATATTAAGCACTTAGAAAAGAGATTAGTAATTGTTGTGTTGTTTTACAAATCGACAAATCGAGTTAAAGATTTGTTTGACTCAACAATTTTAATAATAAAAAATAATAAGAATATTAAAATTAATAGCTTCTTATGAAAAATAATCATTAAACAATATTTTAATACTAATAATCAGAATAATAAAATAAGTAATAATAATACTAAATAATTAATAATTTAATATTATAACATTATAAAATAATTTTTTAAATTATAATATTGTAATAAAATAATTGATAAAAATATTTTTTGTATAATAATATTAAAAAGTAATTATTATTATTTAATAATAATAATATTAAAAAAAATTTATAAGAATTTAATATTAATAATCAGAGTAATAAATATAATTAATATTGTAATATTATAACATTATAATATTATTATAATAAATTAAATAATAATAATATTTTTATATTAATTTAATATTATAATAATATTATTATTAATATTATAATATAATAATAAATATCAATATTCACTTATTTTGAGACATAATATTCACTTATTCACTAATGATAATAATAGTAATTATTATTATATAATAATCAGAATAATTAAAATAATTTATATTGTAATATTATGATATTATAATATTATTATAATAAAATTATTAATAATAATATGTTGATATTAATTTAATATTAATATTATTATTATATTATACAGAAATATGGGTCATGTGTCACGGAGAGAGAAAAGAAAACTTATCTAAGTAGGACACACGGAAAAAGAAAAAAATAATTTTTTATTCAATAATGACTCTTTCCATTTCTTCTTCTCGCTTCTTCCAGGGTAACCCATGGAATTAGTCTTCCCGAAAGAAAACATTATTCCTAGCTTCTTCCTAGCTGTTTGGATCAAAATTTCTTCCGGGAAGAAAGTTTATTCTAGGAAGAAGCTTCTTCCTAGCGATCCAAACAGATTAAGGAAAAATTAGATATAACCCCCTGTAAACTTCGCTAATTGGAAATAACCCCCTGTAAACTTCAAAATCAGATATAACCCCCTCTAATCTTGCTAGTTTAGGATATATATCCTTTCCTAGCGATCCAAACAGATTAAGGCAAAATTAGATATAACCTCCTGTAAACTTCGCTAATTGGAAATAACCCCCTGTAAACTTCAAAATCAGATATAACCCCCCTCTAATCTTGTTAGTTTAGGATATATATCCTTTCTGTTAATTTTAATCATTGTTGCAACTTAAAAAATATTTGTTTACCATAGATGACTATAATACCGCTTGTTCTATCCGATCTTTATCCATCATCCTTTCAGTTTCTATGTTCTCCTTTGTTATGCTGATAAGAACAATTAATTTCAAATTGAAGTTACAGTTTTTCTTAACTTTCATTCATGATGCACTCTGACAAGGAAGAATCGTAGCATTTATTGGGCTTCCACTATTTTCTTTTCATATTTAAAAGCTTCAAATTGAAAATGTGGATTCCGTTTATTAACAAGAGATTTTGTAGTAGTTGTAATTGAATACTTTTTTTATTCCTCTGTCTTGAAATTCTTTTTGAACTAGATGCACAAAAATCTTATTTTGTAACTAGCTGTAAGGAACGAAGGAACAAATTGAAACTTTGGACATCAATATTTAAAAAGTTTGTTGGTCCAGGCTCCAGGCATTAGATGAAAGCTAGCGAAACTCATTTATTTATCTAAGGTTTTGCGTTATTTTAAGATACTGGTATATCAGAAAAGAAAGAAAGAGAGAAGATTGAAGAGCGTACTTTATTATTCCATCTCAAATATTTACATAGTGGGAAGTTGAAAGGACGTTTGGCAGAAGATTGGTTTGAAGAGATAAGGGCATTTCGTCCACATATGTCAAAAGTACTTTTTTTAAGTTGAAAACATAATTAAAATTAAGAAAAGGGATTTATATCCAGAACTAAGAAGATTAGAGGGGGTTATATCCGATTTTGAAGTTTACAGGGGGTTATTTCCAATTGGCGAAGTTTACAGGGGTTATATCTAATTTTGCCTATTAATTACAAGTTTTCAATCATGTAACAATGAAGTTGTTTACTTCTTGCTATCACTGTGCCATCAAATAATTCTGTTACATGCGTGGATAAAGAGGAGATATGTATGCTTAATCTTCGTTCGCTAATTATGTAACTTCCTAAGAATGTTAAATCAATAAAGTGAACAGCATAAAGTCCATAATATCTAATAGCAATATTTAACAAAGCAGCCAGGTATTTGCAATTATTGAGGTGTTTAATCATTAATTAAAGCTGGTACTTCTACGTGTAACCTGTCAATCTCACCATTAATCATCTTTCCTTGCAGACAGTGAACACAATTAATTATAGTCAGTAAGATAACCATAATTTCATAAAAAAACTGTGAGCCTCGTCTAGAGAAGAAAATTTCATGCCACCTTGAGCAGCGGCATGTGGTCTAGTAGTTCAGATGGTAAAAATATTGGGCTCTCTTTTAAGAAGTCCAAGGTTCAAGTCCGCATGCTTGCGATAGGCTTGGCGAACCAGTATAAAAATTCAGCCATATATACAAGAAATAAACAGGGTCGGGATGTCATTTCTAACCTATCCCAACTTGTTTGGGACAAAAGTCTCTGACTTGACTTAGAGCAGTGGCATTGATATATATTAACATTTGAGGAACCAACAGATGTATAAAAATCAACAGCTATAACAGACAAAATTAAAAACTTTTAAACAAGTAAAGAAGTAGAACATTTGTGGATATTAGTAGGACAATTATGGATTATACTAGGAGATAGAGTTGATTAAAAATCAAGGGCTGTAACAAACGAAACATTTAAAAATTACAAAGACAATAGAGAAGAACGATAGATTATGGACAATATTAGAACAATTATGGGTGATGATATATCAATGCTATTCCTAACTACGGTCCAGATCGAGGGGATGAATTAATAGGCATAAATTAATATATTCAAGTTATAAATCAGTTTGGACAATTTTACAGAAATCGAAAACAGTTCACACAAGCAATCAAATAATTAATCAAGTAAAAAGATAAAAAGAAGAGACACACAAACTTGATTATGGAGTCCTGACTCGTTAGAAAATTGCAAACCGTATGCACCCGAATTTTATTATTGTTTTGCTGACACCTTTAATTAATCCTTATTGCATCCATCTCTCCGTTTATCATGTGATTACGAACATTCCTTAATGACCATTAATATTAGAGTAATCCAGGCCTTGAAGCAGGGAGTTGTTCACATAAATTTTAATTACAATAAATTTTTTTAAAGTAATCCAGGCATAAAATCTTTTTCGGACATATTTTAACTATGATTTAACTCCTTATATTGTAAATTTTGTGTTACAAAATTGATACCTATGAAACTATAAAAAATTATAAATTTATAGTTGATTAATTCACAAGCTACTTGTGTATAATTTAAGAATAATATTATGTATGTTAAACAAATTTTCCACTAACACCCATTTAATTTATCTGGTAAATATATATACAGTTGTAATAAAAATAGTATTTTATAAACATTCTCTTGTGCCAGAATTATTTTGAGGGTCAATGACGAGAGGCTGCTACGTACAATAATTGCAGCTGCCTCTTATGCCACAATCAATGATGATGTCTACTACTTCAGATTTATCATCTGTGGCTGCAATAACGCTTCATTGCAGCCGCCTCTTATGCCACAATCGATCAATGACGATGTCTACTACTTCAGATTTATCATTTGTGGCTGCAATAACGCTTCATTGCAGCCGCCTCTTATGCCAACGATGATGTGTACTACAACAGATTTATCATCTGTGGATAGGGTTGTCAATTCTATCGTTTACCACGTTATGATGTTTTCCATAACTGAAACAGAATGAATAATGACATCAATTTTCATTTCTTTTCAATAACGAAACGGCAAACGGAATAAGGAATAATGACACCAGTATCGTTTCAACCTCATTTCAAACCGTTTTATGTGTTATTTCTGAGTGGAACGATTAACGAAACGGAATTTTAACGAAATGGATTGGTGTTCTGTTTCCTATACGAAACGCAAACGGTTTGGAACCATTCAGTGCTATTGGGCCACGTTTGACAGCCCTATCTGTGGTCTGTGGATATTAATTTAAGTTGAAAAGCTTGACCACAACTTTTTCTTTAACGACTAAATTGATAATTTAATTGTAAGCTTAATTTGTAAAAATGGGTGGTCAAACAAAGAAACAGTATACAAAAAATAATAATATTTCAAACTGGACAAATCTTAAATTTTACGATAGATTCGAATAGTAAAACAAAGTCACATATACAAATTACAATTTTAACTCTTTAATTAATTGGTTCATTGTATATATGTCCATCGAATGAGTTTACTTTAATGCAAAAAGATAATAAACATATCGGGACTTGCTATTTCTTCCAATTTCATTTTTCTTTTACAGCTGGAGTAATTTCCTTGTAACTTCAACGTTCGTGACTAATTATACACGCTGTGCCCTCCCCTTTCTTCTATAAGAACGGGAAGACGAGGTGTGATGAAAAGCACACAAACACCAAAACAAAGCAGAATGAATAACGAGTTCCAAGCTATTGCCGAGCTATGGAAACTAATATTTGGTTTCCATAAATCCATGTCTCTTAAATGTGCTTTAGACCTGGGCATCCCTAATGCAATCTGTAACCACGGTCAGCCTATGACCCTCAGCCAACTTCACTCTGTTTTATCCCTCCCACTCTCAAGGAAGCCTCATTTATTTCGCCTCTTGCGTATCTTGACAGAGTTTGGTTTCATTCTTGAAAACGATGCAAGCTCAGAGTTAGTCTACGATTTAACACCTCTATCACGCCTGGTGATATCCACTAAGGTGGAGTCATTGAACTTACTGCCTTTCACAAGTTTTCATCTTAATGATGTAATGCTGAAATCTTCTCTTTGCATGGGTAATTGGTTCATGCAAGAGGACAAGCAGATACCATTTGAATTAGCTCATGGTGTGAGACCATGGGAAATGACACGCCAGAACCCTAAGCTTAGCAAACTTTTTAATGATGCTATGGTAAGCAGCGGTTGCTTGTTTACTGATTTCATTATTAAAAATGGCGGTGATATTTTCAAGGGAACAGAGTCACTTGTCGATGTAGGAGGAGGTACAGGTGCAATTTCAAAAGTGATTGCAGAGAATTTCCCCCATGTCAAGTGCACTGTTTTAGATCTTCCTCACGTGGAAGCTGATTTTTCAAATGACGGCCACAGTAACGTGAAGTTTGTTCCTGGCGACATGTTTAACCACATCCCTCCAGCAGATGTAGTTCTCCTAAAGGTAAATTTAAGGAATCTTAAATCTTTTTCTAAATAATTAAGTATTCTATATGATCGTTATTTCTATATGACTATTGACCTTCAGTACTAATATATGTATTTCACCTCTTATTCTAGTGGATTTTGCACTGCTGGTCTGATGAAAACTGCATCAAAATATTGCAGCAGTGCAAACAGGCAATTCCTTCTAGGGAAGATGGAGGAAAGGTATTAATTCTGGAAGGAGTTGTTGGCTCGACTTCTTCCATGATATCGAAGGAACCACAGTTATTGTTTGATCTGATGATGATGAGTGCAACAGAAGGAGTAGAGCGTGACGAGCAACAGTGGAGCAAATTATTTACAGAATCAGGATTTAGCTCTTACAACATCATCCGTACCATTGGTTTCATGTCTATTATTGAAGTGTACCCATGAGTTGTTTAAATTTCTGATCCTCCGCGCATCTGGGTCATCTTGTACTGTTTTCTTATATTTAAGTCGACGTTTATGTTAATTGTCGTATTCCATGTGGCGGGGTCCATCTAATAAATGCCTACTGTATGTACAGGGATTTTCCTTATTTGAATTGAATTCCCAGAGAAAGTCAACAAGGCAAATTTATATTTACCTTTTTCTCTTGCAAAATTCAACTATTACTTTGTTTGGTTGCCTTATCCGGCCATTTTGACAAAAATGAAATAATATTTGCCTTAATGGTGCATGTATACACGCACGCCAAAGTTAGTAAGCTCTTTAAAAAATAATTACACCAAGCTAATAAATTATTGTAACTTCACATATATTACACCAAGGCAATTAGCTACGAAAATTATAAAATTTTTAATACAAATATATCATATATATCATATATATCGTGATATTTATAGGACATTAAATTTTATATGCCAGTTCGATCCACCGGTCTGACCGGTCCAACCAGTCCGACCATCGACCTAGTAAACTCTCCGGTTCGATGTCCGGGTCGGTTTTCAAAACATTGATGAAACCCGATCTTCTCGCTTGACGATTGTAAATCCTGAAAACAAAAATGAATGAAAAAACAATTCTGAATGGCTACAGGAGTTATGAAAAAATCAACCCCCTCGCTTTCAAACGTATTGCAATTCTTTGTAATTAACGTCCTATTCGTGATTGTTATCACAATAATAATCATGACGTTCGAAGATATATATTGACATTCTTTGTAACGTCCTTTTCGTGATTGTTGGCATGTAATTGTTATCACAATTAATGGCAATCACCACTTTCGGATATTTTTTTCCATTATTGGCATGTAACGTCCTATTCCAAATTCTGATCCATATATGGGTGTGTTTGGATGAGCCTTGAATAAGGAATAAGAATAAGAAATTTCGGTATGCGTGCTTATTCTTATTCTTGTGCAACCCAAACAACACAAGAATAAGGAATTTGGGCCCTTATTCTTATACTAACAAAATCATGGTATAAGAATAAGGAATATGGACAAGCACGCATACCGAAATTCCTTATTCTTATTAACAAAATCATGGTGAAAGAAGGCGGCTTCGCCGCCAATAGATTGCCAAACCTATTAATATATTAAGAAATATATATATTTTTAATTATCTCAAACTTTTTGAGCATATGCTTTTATATGTGATCTACCAAATGTCTATTGAAACTTTTTCACAGAAGTATTTTAACAATGTCTTTCCCAGTCTCTCCCTGACATCAGTCTATTTTAGCTTGTCTAATTTAAAGAAATCTTAAAAAGAAATATTAAATGTGTCGCTATTTAGCTTGTCCTCTGAATTTCTCCATTTCAACCTGGTGTGACACCTCATAAGTCCGTTGGTTTTGAAATTTCAACCGTCAATTTGTTCCCTGAAATGACAGTTGAAATAAACATGAATCACTTTATCTGCAAATCTTCTCAGTAAAAAGAAACAAAATTACATAACATAGTATACTTTGAAAATTATTTGCAATACTTGCTGTGATTTGGAACTAAAACACCCCTTACTTGCAGATAGACATAAATATATGCAAATTTGCATTGCATTTTTGGCCTTAATAACTGGATATATATATCTGACAATAATTTACATCTAGGCAGCAAATAGAAACTTATAAATTTTAATCACTATTACTCTGCTTCAAACAACACAGGCCAACTTGGATTGAGATACTTCTACACTGAGAGTCTCAACCACATAATTCATGTAAGCCTCAATAAGGGCACAGTGGTGACGTGAGTTAGGCAAGAAATGAGTCAAATTCAAGGAGGCTGGATGCCTAAAAGACAATTATTTATTAGATTAATGCACTTTTCTTTAAAAAAATCGTCATTATGGATAAAATGCTCCCAATTTAGAGTCTGAATAAAGGTGATCGAAAATATCAGGATCGCAAATGGATCAGACCAAAGTTATGTCAAATACACAGTAATAAGAAATCAAATCACAGATTTGACTAAAAAAAATAGAAAATCAAATCAAATAGACTTAACCTCACCTTGCGTGCACCACGACCCAGAGTTGAGCTCACAGGTAGATCCGAGTTTCTATGACTGATGCGCCCTCGGCCCAGAGGTGTAATATTACCGTGTTGCCAGAAAAAGAAAAAACCCCTCCTAGGCATGGATGGGGATTATATTAGATTTTAGAATTTTAGATTTAGTTTGTAATTGAATACCCGATTGACCTATCGAACTGATTGTTTACCAAAAGAAAATGAAACAAAAGAGTAGAAAATAAGTAAATTTTTCTTATCCAATGAAGGAAATTGTCATTGTCCTTGCTGAAACGATCATAGTACAGTACATCAGCATTCTGGTAAGCAAAGCTACCTCACCAAGCTACAAAGAAGTAACTGAATAACTCACCTCATGTAAAGTCAGTATCCACATAATTGACCTTGTTCAAGTGACATTTGGAACAACTGGTATGATAACCCCTAGTCTTTCAACTGAGATTGAGAATATTTTAAAAAAGGAACTCTTAATCAAGTCAATATCAATTTGGTAATTAAGTCTACAAATGAATTTTCTAATTAATGTTATTAATTATAGCTATGTTCATCAATTGTTTTACCAATTGAACATATTTAAGTATTTAACCAATTGTTTAACACATTTGGTAACATAAAACTTGTACAATAATGTCAACTCATATTGTACAATCATGGTTGAGCAAATTCAGCCACAAAAGATTTGCCTAGAACACTACGTATCAGTATTAGCCACAAAGTTAGGCAAATTTATACGTATCTTTAATGCAAAATCAGATTAGAGCAAGAGTTGTAGGCAGAAAGAGTAATGCATCAGGGATTGAAGCAAATAATCTTCTAAATACTACTGTACCTTGAAATTATTGCCAACCAAAGATCCAGATCCAATTCCTAATTGAACTACACCATTCATAATATTATACTCTAATATTTGTCTTAAACATTCTTCTTATTATGTTTGCAAATATAAAAAAAATTACAATACAAAAATCCCTTAGCAATCAAGGTATAGATGTGACAATGGTATTATTTTTATTTTAATATAGGAGTCGTTACCGGTAGCATTTTCTTGTGTAAGTGATGCCTGCTATTTTCAATGGAACACAAATAATTAAAGAAGAATGTTATTTGCAAAAAGTAAAGCATTTTAGCTCAATAATAAAGGTTGAATTTTTTTTAAATAAAATATGTATCACTGAAAATTTATATCATAATAAAATATGTATAAGCAGGATTTTTACCTGGGTATGCAGTCATTTGCACATGTAGGAAGTCTTTCCTTGAATTCTCTTAAAAGCGACTCTATTATTATTATTATTATTTGAAAAAAAATGAAGTATCGTCATGGTTAAGGACATTTATATCTCTGTCCATCGGGCCTAGAATTAAAAAGCATCTTTGGAAAAACAGTGAAAATTAAGAAAGAACAACTTCATACTGAAAAGTGGCTCGTAAAGCTTTGTTTTGTACTCATAACTGAAATACTAAAAGCATCAATAAATTTACTTGCAACATTAACAAATAAAGCCACAACTCAATTTAATCTCACTGCCATGAACCCAATGTCACTTCTCCATCTCTCAGGCATTAATAAAATAGTTGTGCAATAGAACATAATGTAAATTAAAGAGAACCAATCCAATCAAATTCTGATGCATATTCTTGTTTAAAAATTAAACAAATAAAGAAAACAAAAATGAGCTAACCTCCATTGTTATGCACCTTCAATTTATCTGAAAGGACAACAACAAACAACATCCATCATACTGCATCACCAGCATCTATCTAGTTTGTCAACCTTTGAAGCATTATTGATGACCTCAACTAAAGAAATAAAGCATAATTACGAACAATAGAGTTTTTAAAACAATGGAAGATGTTTTTAACATTATCTAATACTATCCTTAAACTCTTTGATCTCTTATATGTTTTCTCTTTTATACACCTTAATTGTTTAAATTTTGAGCTGTATTGCCATACGAACATGCACAAAGAAAAATTAGAAACAAATTCAACACAAATTATACAAAGATATAGGAAAGAAAATATAAAAGAGAGAGAATGAAATCAAAGGAAGGTCAAAGTTCAGACTGAAAGAAAGAAAAAGGAACAACTGAAAAAAAAGACTGAAAGAACTTCAGTCGATAAAAGAATTATCAGCAAAAAAAAAAGCAACAACAACAATGAATTAGCTTTTGAGATTTAAATTTGACAAATTACCTCATTATTTTCTATTGGGTTGGGGAGAAGTCGACGGAGGAGTTGGCGGAGGAGGAATCGGGGTGGTGGTTTTCCGTTGAGGTGGGAGAAAATCGACGGAGGAGGAGGTGTGGACGGGGGTGAGGCGGGAGTTGGCGGAGGAAACAGATATGCACAGAGGGAAGGATAAGGGTGGAGGAGGAGACGACAGCGTGCTGTGGACAACGGAGGTTGGGGTTGGGGAAAGTCAACGGAGGAAGGATGGGTTGGCGGAGGAGGGGTTGGGGGCTGAGCGTGACGCAGGCAGTTGGGTGAGGAGGCGACGGCAGCGACTTGTTTTCTCTGTTGTCGGCGAGAGAAAAGAGGAAAGAGAGGCGATAGGCGAAGGAAGAAGAGAGAAGCGAATGAAATTGATTAATGGATCAGATCGATCAAGCAATCAGCGTTAAAAAATGGAGGGCTCAGATGCATGTCGTAAGAGGAGACAACGCGTAGCCGTGTCGAAACTGAAAAAAAAAAACGGAATCGGACACCCACGGGATTTAATTAATACTATAGATTAGCGTGGTTATCAGCTCTCGAGACCGCCCACTCCTGACAAGTTCTGATTTTTTGTTTTAAACAAAAGAAATCATTGTTTGTCGTATACATCTATAAAATTAAACAATTTCAATGTTTACTTATTCTCATTGGCTGAAATATTAATAACTCTTGATACGTTCTCTTTTTCAAACCACAGTACACATATTCTTAGGCAACTAGATAGGATCATTCTTAGGCAACTAGATAGGATCTCGAGTCATGACTCATGATGCATATCTTAATTAACCATTGATTGGTACAATCGAATCAATTCCCTATATGCAACGACTATTCTCAATATAATGCATCAATTAGTGTTAATGACTGGGTATTTTGACATTGGGATCCAAGAATTTACCATGGGGTGGGATAATAATTTTTTCTTGGAAGTATAAATGATGTTCATTTCTAAATTCGAATTTCATTCCAAATCAGGATAATATGTGTATGGTTTTGATAGTGTAGTGAAAATATCTATTGCAAGAAGGATTACACCATCTTTTTCTTGCTTCCGGTCCTAACTATATAGGTATGTGTAACATATTGGAAAATGCCAATTTAAATTTCAGTTTAATTAACTAGATAAATTCCATCAATAATATTGGAATAAAGAAATCTATAAAAATAATACTCAAAAGATAATTGAACTTAATAAATTGTAACCAAAATCTTGCTATATAAATACCAAACCAATTTAAAATGATATTATAAAATCATCCCTAATTAGGACTAACGAAATATTAGTACCGAAAATTAGGAATTTCCTAATTAATCATTAACTACCATAGAGGTATTATTAATTAGTAACTTTAAGAAATAAATTTGATACAACAGTAAAACCAAATCGAAATCGAAAATTTCTATCTTATGTAGTATCTATAATTAATCTACATGATTCTAGCAAAATCAAAGCTTAAGTTATACTGAAATTCACAATCAAAACAATTAAAATTCTAATGAAAATAATTATAAATACTAACCTATATGGGTTGCAGCATTTTGGACCACAAAGTTTCTGTCACATAGGATCTGAGAGAGAAAAATTTAATAAAACAAATCCCATCTCTCTCTCTCCTCGCTGTCATTTCCTCCATCTTCCCCGAGCCCTTCGACCTAGTGTTTACCAAAAACCCGCCGGGTTAGACCCGCCCCGTCCTAAACCCACCCCATGGACCGGACCGCCCCGGACCGTCCATGGACCGCCATGGACCGAAGGATTAGACCGGGGCGGGTCTACGGCGGGTTTGGGCCGCCATTTCTAAAACAATCCGTCTTAACACGCTCCGTCTTAACCCGTGGACCGGACCGCCCCGTCCCGTCAACCCGTCTTAAACCCGTGCTAAATCGTCTTAACCATCCAATAATTATATTTGAATTTTTTCATTTAATAAAAAAATTACAAATCAAATATAAGAAAAAATAAAATAAAATAAAAAACAGAAAATATAAGTAAAAAAATAAAGAAAAAACGCAAAAGTAAAAAATAAAAATAATTAACGAAAAAAAAACAGAAAAAATATTGAACAAACAAAAAAAACGTAAAAAAAAAGCAAAAAAAATAAACGAAAAAAAAAACAGCAATAAATTAAATAAAAAACCCGCGGACCGGACCGTCATAACCCGTGCGGGTTACAAGGGACGGGTTTAGGAAGGGTTAGGGCCAAAGTTTCTAGGTTGGACCGTCCTAACCCGTCCCGTCTTAACCCGTGGACCGTCCCTAACCCATCCCGTCCTAACCCGTGGACCGCCGCGGGTTGGACCGCCCCGCCCCGATTGGTAAACCCTACTTCGACCTTATCCTCTCTTCTCCTCCGAAAAATATCGGAGCCTCACCAAGAGAAACTGGCGGATTCTCTGTGGCAAACCAATCAGGAGAAGCCACCTCAGTCAATTCCTCTCTCGATCCCTATCTTCTTTGCCTCCGTTCTAATCCTCTTTTCATTGTGTGGCACTTCGGTGGTAAGTTTGGGTTGGCCGTGCTTATCTCCTTTTCTCGTGTGTAACTCGTGGCATCTCAGATTAGAGCCACGTCACCCAATTTTTGCCCTTCTAACCACTATAAATACATGTTGGGTCTTATCTCTTTCTTCTTTTTGGTACACACCGATACACTCTCTTTCTTCCTCCTCTTTGGTTTCGGGTATGGGTCAGGGATGAAGAAAGGCTAAATACAAAGGGGAAAAGAAACAGAAGCCGAGATGGTTGTGTGGGATACCCTATTTCTCTTCCTCTCTTGTCAAATTAGTTTGCAACCTTAGCTCTTCCTTTTCTTTAAGCCAATAGAAAGGATGATTAGATAACAGTTTTGGGGTAAGAAATAAAGCATTATAGAAGGGAAGAAAGGAACTGAGATTAACTATTGGAGAAGATATGTTTAGATTGTCTATCAGTATTTACACAATTGAGAAACTTTCTTATTTTTGTTATGGTATCCGAGTCTATCAGCTGAAGGCGGACATTGCCGGTGCAAAACAACAAGGCCAGTCGGTGGTTGTCTATTATACACGCCTGAAGGGCATGTGGGACGAACTTGGTAGCTATTTGCGTGTTCCAGCCTGCACATGTGGTTGTTGTGTGTGTAATTTGACCTCTGATTTCCTTCGAGAGAAAGAAGAGGAGAAAATTCATCAATTTCTCATGGGCCTAGATGATGTTTATGGACCAATTAGAACAAATATTCTGAGCATGGATCCTCTGCCCAGTTTGAACAAAGTTTACTCCACAGTCATTCAGGAGGAGCGACATAAATCTGTCGTGCGCGGACGTGATGAGCGAAGTGAGGCAGTAGGTTTTGTTGTTCAAGCTCGCAAGGGAGAAAAGCCTACCTGCACTCATTGTGGAAAGGTTGGTCATGAGCTGTCTTAATGCTTTGAAATTGTCGGTTATCCCGAAGGCTGGGGTCGTGGATGACGAGGAGGCAGAGGAGGTCGTGGCACTGGCAGAGGAAGGGGGAGAGGACGTGCTCAAGTAAATGCCATGCAGGGAGATAACAATGTTGCGCATGATGTCTCAGGACCTGAAACTCAGTCAACAATTCCAGGCTTGTCTGATGAGCAAGTGCAGCAGATTAGAGCGATATTAGGCGCCTCTAATATAACCCTTCAGAGTAATTCAAGTGATAAATTACAAGGTAACATAAATGATATAAGGTGGATACTTGATAGTGGTGCATCGCATCACATGACTGGTGAGTTTACATGCCTTCACGATGTGTGCAAAGTCACTCCTTGTTCTGTGCAACTTCCCAATGGTTCACAAACAGTGGCAGAGCATGAAGGGTCTGTTTGCTTGCCAGGAGGAATTGTTTTGAAGAGAGTATTATATGTGCCATCCTTAAACTGCAACCTGATTTCTTTAGGAAGACTAATCAAGGACAATAATTGCTTCGTTACATTTACTAATGAGTTATGCATTGTACATGATTGTATTTCGAGGACGCTGATTGGTGTGGGTGAGCATAAGGATGGAGTCTACTACTATCATTCAATGGCATCAAGTCGGGTGTATCATGCGAAGAAGAATGAAGATCATGTGTTGTGGCATCAAAGAATGGGACATCCTTCTAGTCAGATAACATCTTTACTTTATGGTGTTAAGGGTGATAGTAGTAATATAAATGAAGTGTGTGAAATCTGTTTGAGAGCTAAACAAATAAGATATGTATTTCCTATTAGTATGAATAAAGCAAGTGAATCTTTTGAGTTGATACACTGTGATGTTTGGAGGCCATATCGAACTGCTACACATAATGGTGCACATTATTTTTTAACACTTGTTGATGATTTTACACGTGCTGTTTGGGTATACTTGATGAGAGAGAAAAGTGAAACATGTGATCTGTTGAAGTCTTTCCACAAAATGGTTCAGACACAATTCCAAAAGTCAATAAAGTGTATTAGAAGTGATAATGGAACTGAGTTCACATCTAAGATTATAAAACAATTTTATGTTGATAATGGGATTGCACACCAGACATCTTGTGTGGGAACACCTCAGCAAAATGGAAGAGTTGAAAGAAAACACCGGCATATACTTAATGTGGCGAGAGCTTTAAGGTTCCAATCAAATTTGCCAATTCAGTTTTGGGGAGAATGTGTGTTGACTGCTGCATACTTGATAAATCGAACACCCAGTGCACTTTTGAAAAATAAAACACCCTATGAATTGTTATTTGATAAAACACCATCTTACAGTCATATAAAATGCTTTGGCTGTTTGTGCTATGTTAAGCAGCCGACATCAGATAAGTTTGGCAGTAGGAGTCGAAGATGTGTTTTTGTAGGGTATCCTTTTGGAAAGAAAGGATGGCGGACTTTGGACTTGGAAACAAATGAATTTGTTATTTCAAGGGATGTGATGTTTGTTGAGAATGAATTCCCGTTTGTCAAGAAAAATGAGGATAATGACAAACGTAGTTCTAACTCGGACAAGAGAGATTTTAGTGATATGTTCTATGTACATGAATCAGATATGACAGTTGGGAATGAAAAATTTGGAAATGGAGGAAATAAGTTGAAAGTGAGGGGGAGTAATTCTTCAAGAAATGAATGTCGGAATACTGACACAAATGATGACAGTACACCAGAAATCAGTGCGCCAGTAATTGGACCTAGTGTTACTGACTCTTCCAGAAATGAATGTCAGAATACCGACACAAATGATGGCAGTGCACCGGATATCAGTGCGCCAGTAACTGAACCCAATGATACATATGTGACCGATGCCACAACCATGTCACAAGAGGTGACTCGTGAATCGATGGGAAGAACAAGGCAACCACCTGCCAAGTTGAGAGATTACATTTGCTATACTGCACAGGTTGATACTTCATATGCTCACCCCACATCAACTAGCTCCTCAGGTACTCCTTACTCTCTATCTCATTATGTAAACTGTAATAATTTCTCAAGAGCACATAGAATATTTCTTAATGCAGTGACTAAGGAAAAGGAATCAGAATATTTTAGTGAAGCCATGAAAAACAAGAATTGGCGAGATGCTATGAAAGCTAAAATAGAGGCACTTGAAGCAAATGGTACATGGAGTGTAGAAGAGTTGCCTCAAGGAAAAACACCAATTGGATGTAAGTGGGTATATCGAATTAAGTATCATTCAGACAGGACAATTGAGAGATACAAAGCCCGATTAGTTGCATTAGGAAACCGACAGGTGGAAGGAATTGATTATACTGAAACTTTTTCACCTGTTGCAAAAATGGGTACCATACGAACTGTACTTGCAGTAGCAGTGGCCAAAGGCTGGGAATTACATCAGATGGATGTGCATAATGCATTTTTGCATGGAGAATTGCATGAAGAAGTGTACATGCGATTGCCACCAGGTTTTGCATCATCCCTTCCCGGAAAGGTTTGTCGTCTTAAGAAATCGCTTTATGGGCTGCGACAAGCTCCACGCATGTGGTTTTCAAAACTGACCACAGCACTGCTGAAGTATGGGTTTACTCAATCAAGGGCAGATTACTCACTTTTCGTGTGTGCAAAAGGTAACACATTTCTTACAGTGTTGGTGTATGTTGATGATTTGATTGTTGGAGGAAACGATCGTGAGGCAATAAAGAAGTTTAAGAAATATTTAGGTGGTACCTTTCATATGAAAGATTTGGGGTTGCTTAAATATTTCTTAGGCATAGAGATGGCAAGAGGACCTACAGGTTTGTTCCTGAGCCAAAGGAAATATACTCTGGATATCCTGGCTGAATGTCGGCTTCTTGGTGCTAAGCCAGCAAAGACGCCCATTGAACAAAACCACAACTTGTCCAAGGCAACTGGTGTTGTAATGTCAGATCCAGAGAAATATAGACGGCTGATTGGACGGCTTATCTACTTGACATTTACTCGACCAGAGCTTTGTTATGCAGTTCATGTTTTAGCTCAGTTTATGCAAGCACCATTGGAAACACACTATGATGCAGCATTACGTGTTGTGAGATATCTCAAAGGTAATCCTGGTCAAGGTATTCTGCTTCGAACAGATAGTGATTTGAAATTATACGGGTATTGTGACTCAGACTGGGCAAGTTGCCCAATTACTAAACGATCCTTAACAGGCTATTTTGTGAAGCTTGGAAATTCACCAATTTCATGGAGAACAAAGAAGCAACCGACTGTTTCTAGGTCATCTGCAGAAGCAGAATACCGATCAATGGCTACATTGGCCTGTGAGTTAACATGGTTAACTTCTGTTCTCTCCTTCCTAGGTGTGTCACAAATGAAGCCAATGAAATTGTTCTGTGACAGCCAGGCTGCTCTTCATGTAGCAGCTAATCCTGTATTTCATGAAAGAACAAAACATATTGAAGTTGATTGTCACTTTGTACGTGATCAAATTCGTGATGGACGGATTGTCACTACTCATATCTCTTCTACTGAACAATTGGCAGACCTATTTACTAAAGCTCTTGGGAAGAAGCAATTTGATTATTTGACTGGCAAGTTGGGCATTTGCGATCTACATGCTCCAACTTGAGGGGGAGTATTGGAGAAGATATGTTTAGATTGTTTTCAGTATTTAGAAATTGTATCAGATATAGTATTGTGATAGTTTCCTTGTTTTGTATTCTGGAAGAGATGCCTATATATATAGGCGACATGTAACAATTGCAAAAAGAGCAGAAATCAATATTTACACAATTGAGAAACTTTCTTATTTTTGTTATTAACCATGGTTTTGGTCGTACTTGTTGTTTGAGGTTTTTTCCTCAATTATCACTTCTTTTCTATTTCTTTCTTTTGATCCAAATTAATGGAGTAATAGTTACCAAATCGGTTATGAACCTTTCAAAGAAACCTTCCTTGTACATGTGTTGATGCGTATGTGGAATTAAAGACATGGTACAGCCTCGTACCAGCCTGGTACGATGGAGATACAAATCTGGTATAAACCCCCAAGTTGCAGGGACTTATCTGCGAATCATTTTTTTTGCAACCAGGGACTGTTTTACGAAGTTTCATTGTTTCAGGGATCTATTTATAATAACAGTAAAAAGTTCCAAGGACTAAATTGGAAATATCGGATGTTATGCGTTAGTGTTTAATCTGTGTATCCTTCAATCTTTTTCCCTCTGATTAGATCCGTGTATAAACTAGTGTGTATGAGGTTAATCTTCCGACTTTGATTGTCCTAAGTGTTAATTGCTTAATTATCAAGCATGATATCTTGGTTGAACCAAATTTAGAAATAAAATAAGGATACAATTATGAATCTTTAAACGTGAAGTATATGGCTCATAAAATTACAAAGTGTACCTACAAAGCAATTAAACTACACGTCTTAAGTTTGGTTAAGATAGATTTTAAGCTCGTCTTATTCATTTACTACAAAATGAATTATTGCTAAACTAAATTTAAATATCTATTAATATATATATTTCAAATAGAATCTCCTCTGTTAGGAATTGGATCTAACAAATAAAATCTTGATCAGTCTGGTTTACCCGAACAGCTAGTCAGGCACTTGGGAGAAACTTATAAGGATATTTAAGTTTCTATCTGCAAATATTAGGAAGCAGTTAAACCGACATTTAACTGTAAAAGTTCTGCTCTAATTAGGAAAACATTATTTTATTTTAGATTTTGATTTTCTGATTTAAATTTTCGATATTTAAAGTATAACAAATAATTAAAATAATCAAATAAACAATATTATAAATAATTCAATAAATACTAGGTAAGTCAAATTAATTAAGTGTTAATAAAATAAAACAATATTGCATGATTAAATAAATGTTAGAGAATGATATACAAAAAATAAAATAATACTTTAATTTTAAAAGTATAATTAATGATTTATATAATAAAAATGAATCTAAACTCTTAATAACTGGAAAGTCAAAATCAATTATTTAATAATAAAATAAAATACTTAATAATATATTTTAAAACATAATACCCTTAACAAGAAATCTAAACTTAACCATCCAAATCTCAACCAGTCTGGTTAACCTAAACCGTCTGTATGGTAATCCAAGAACCTCTAGGAATAGGTTATCTAAGTTATTACAAATATTTAACGATTAATAAGGATGCCACCTATTTTATTACGAAACCGATCTAGCTTCAGTTGACACGAGACTATCAAGTTTAAAAGACCGTTGTCTCGCACTTTTTCGCGGCCTTCGGATTCAACAGAGGAAAAATCCGGTCTCGGATTGACGGGCAAAAAGAATACGGATCAGATACCCCTCGCGAGCCTCAAGAGGCCGATACCGATACCACCCCGGAGAGGGGTAACTGCACGGTCTTGAGTTCCCACGAGAGTTTATTATTTGAAGGGGTCATTTCTTTCCAGTAGGCGCAAGCCCCTACTGTTAATTACCTCCGACATGGTCAGGAGCACCTCTAGATCGAGAAAATCAAAGGATTGTGCGTCGTGAGCTGCTAGGGAATTGTAAATATGCAATTAGCAGTCCTACCATGCATTAATGCAATTAGCGGTCCTACCATGCGTTATATTTTTGTGTGTTTTTTATTATTATTATTATTATAACTACTATCATACAATGTTAGCATATTATCATATATTTATTATTTTTTTTTGTGGACTTTGTATTGCAGGGGACAACAGTCTCTTGGGTTCATGGCTCGTAGAGGTTCTGGTTGACTGCCGTCGCTGGAAGCTTGTGATTTTCTCGTTTTCCGAGTTTTCTTTGTGAGGAATCAAGGTTTAGGCTCTCCAGTTTGAATTTCGTGTTTTTAAGGCATGGATTTTCCGAAGCGAGTTTCTTAAACTCCCTTTTGACTTCTGTCTATGGTGTCTGAAAGTGACGTCTGATTCTTGATCAGATCGTTAAATATTAGGTTGGTGCGGTGTCAAGGTTTTTGACGTCTGACTCCTGAAAGAGATAAGCTTTGTTGTATGAAATCTGGTTATGGATCTGGGGTAACATTACTAATCTATTTAAGTAATGCTACCAAGAAACATATCGAAGGTTTTGGATAAAGATACTACTAAGATTAGAATCATGGATCTATCGGATGTGGCGGTATGATATGGAATAGGGTCATAATGTTATTTAAGGGAGTTGCTTGTAGCATCAGTGTCGGCCTTGGCATATCCTCGGCGATCAGACCGCAAACACTCAAGATAGAACCTCCTGCCTTCTTGAGAGAGCGAGTATAAAATTTCACTTTTGCGACAAGCCACTCAATCCTCCTGAAATAAAATCGTGCTCTTCCCCAAGGTTAGGGTTATGGGTGGTATGGTAGCGTTGTATTTGTCCATAATGACTGGGTTTGCATATCCTAGATAGAATCATAATGTTGTTTCAATGTGTTGCTTGTGACAGCAGTGCAAGCGGACGTTTATCCCTGGCGGGTAGATTGCATACACTCAAGATAGGACCTCTTGCCATCTCGAGAGAGAGCGGATGCCTTACATAACCGTGGACTTCCACCATTGCGACAAACCGCAAATTTAACAGCATCATGAGCTTTTCTCAGATCACAAAGAGTTTTGCTCATATGTGATAGATCTATATTCTTCACCGGTGGTATCTTGCTGTGTGATTTGCCTTCAATTTGGATTTTGACCAGTTAACCTTTGTTTTGGTCTTCATCTGATTTGTATGTAATTTCGAGACTCTTGATAGAGTCTCCGTGATGCCATGGTAGATCTCACTATCCGTCTTAGTTCAACCAGATTCTCAACATTGAGCTTAATTATTTCGCCAGCACTCCTGTTATTATCAGGAATGCTTAGCGTCTCCATTTGCTTCATACCCGTCGTGAAGATGATCGCCTGGTGATTTTAATCACTCGGGTTATGATGAGTCTTATTTAAGCCATGAATGGGACACTAGGCTCGGTCGCGATAGTGCTCCCGTATGACTTCTTGAATTTTAGGATTTTCTCCTGCTTCTCTGAGACCTGGTGACCCCTTGAAATGTACATAGAGCCTCCTTCATGTCAGAATATTATCCATGCCTTCGGTGATTTAATTGCGAGCTTTTGAGTCTTTTCAGGTTATGCCAGAACGGCTTTTCTCCATAGTATCAGATGAGGAACTGATAAGAGGGATCTGCCTGATTGAGCTCTTGATTGTGATAATTAGCAGAATAAATCCCTTCTATTATTCTGCTGACTCCTCAGGATGAACAGGGAGCCTCCTTGATGGTAAAATATTGTCCATGCCTCCAACGGTTTAATTATGAATCTCTGAAATTCTGCCGAAACGGCCTATCTCCATAGTATCCTGAAGGAAATAATGGTAAGGATATATTTGGTTGGGTTTTTGATGATAATGATCAGCCAAATAGATTCTCCATATTTTTCTGAGCTTCCAGGATTTTTCGTCGCATTTTTCTGAGCCACCTATGATTTTTCATGAATTTTTCAAGGTTGCTGGCAATTTTATGACTGGTCAGATCTCAGAAAAATGGGTTAAAAATATTCTATTTGGATTTTTTATTATGGTTTTGGCATGAATGAATTCTCCATATTTTTCTGAACTTCCAGGAATTTTCCTTACATTTTTTCTGAGTCTTCTATGATTTTTCAGGAATTTTCAAAGATTGCTGGATTTTTAAATAAATATAGCAGTGATATGGCAATTTGTGGTTGGTCATAATTTGGAAAATAGATTAGAAATATTCTGTTTGATTTTTTGGTAATGGTTTTGGCATAAATATATTTTTCATAATTTTCTGGACCCGTAGAAATTTGGTTTGTATTTTTCTGAGCTATGGTTATTTTCTACAAATTTTTGAAGTTTCCAGCAACCTCATTGGGCCAGGTCAGCAACAATGAAACGTGGCGGCCTCTGATTTGTCCACACCAGCGGAGAGAGAAGGGGTCAACAGCGACCTTAGAGGTCAAAGAGAGACAGGTGGCCTTGTTTCATTGGTCCATGCAGGCTGCTGGTGGGTTGCCTCACAGTTTTAACTCGTCACACAAAGAATGCCACAGAAGATCACAGTTTTTTCGGACGGTTTTATTAAAACTGTTTCATGATTTCCCTAAACCCGGCATTTCGCGGACTAATTGATCCTTCAATTGCTGGGGCCCACTGTCAGTGGTACGATTTTAGCCGTTATGCCATGAACCTCGTCTACGTGAATCAGGGAAATAAACGCCTTCTATTTACTCCTCCTTCCCCCTTTCTTCGTCGACAAAACGGCGGAATCCTCCGCCATGGCCGTCTGATTGAGCCTTCTAGGTGGTCAATAAGCCTCAAAATGGTACCGAATGGGATCGCGGGGCCCCCATGATGTCGTGGGACCCACTTTACAGGCTTATCTCCCTCTTATTCACTATAATCCTCTCCACTTCAATCGGCTAGGGTTCGACGAAACTTGACGGTGGTTGGTGATTTCTGGCGGCAGTCGAGTCGAGATGACTTGTCTGAGAGCATCGTGGTGGGCATGAGACACTTGGTACTCTGTCAATTGGGATTGCAGAGGCCCCTAACATCAAGCTTCACCTCAGCTCAAGTCTGGCCATGGCGATGAAGTGGTTATTGTGACCTTCTGGAAGCCGTTGTGATTCGATGACGATTTTGAGAGTATATTTCCTAAAGAGAAATGCACCATCATTTTGGCCTTAGGCTACTCCTAACCAATAGCTTCACCACAGCTCGACTATGGTGGTGATGGCAAGCCGTCAATTGTTGCCTTTCCCTGACGGTGCAGAGAGTGCAACAAGGCTCTTGAGTATGTTGGCATGACCCTGAAAATGTGAGACTCCTCAATTGCATCGCAAGGCCATGACAACATGATGCTTCTCCTCGATTTGAGTCTGGCCATGATGTTGGTAGTGATACATCCTTGCTTTGACTGGAAAGGGGATGGAGATGTGTGAAAGCATGATGGCTTAGATCTGAGGACCAACCATCAAACTAGCACAAGAGGATCTCCATTGCACAACTTCTCCTAGGTTGAAGTGGCTGCCTCCCTATGGCATTGATGGCACTGGTGAGGTGCAATACTCCATGGACTCCATAAAAAAAATCTATTGTCCTTTATATATGTATTTTTATTTTATATTTTTAACCTGCTGTCCATTATTCTTAGGAAGAAATATGCTATCCATGCTTGTGTCCAATTGTGTTCATAATCTATTCAATGTCATATATGCTTAATACAACTTATGTTAACTCCATTCTACACACAGCTCCTTGTATTAAATATGATTCCTAGACTATATGAGTGGAATATTGACAGAGAAGGAAGGAAACTTTATGAACAGAATATAAGTTCTAAGCATTCCCTTCATTATTTTACTAAATGCATGTTAGTTACTGCATCTATGTACATATTTACATAACTTGTTTTCAATTAGTTTCCTACATTGTTGATATGTGTGTGTGGAACAGAAAAGAGGAGGAAATAAGCTGACAAGAGAGAAAATAAACCTTCTTACTTACTTAAATAGCACAAAGGAGGAGTACAAATGATTGTTTACAGTTGAAATTATGAAGCTATTGCTTCTACTAACACACTCTTTTTTTTTAGTAGCTATCCTAATTTAGGCATAACATACAAAGTTTCTCTTTCTCTGAGCAGTATGAGGTGTGCTTGATCGCTAGGGTTCTAGTTTCTCTCTTCTGGTGTATATATGCATGGCTCCTGAGGGGTCTTATCTATAGGAAAATCATACAGGGACTGTAGATGGCACCAATTATGTATGCCTTAGAAGGATTAGACAATTCTTCCCCTGGTGGGTATTTTAGACATTTCATCCTTCAATTGAACAGGTCCTCACTGTACAAGGCCTCCAATCATCATATGTTGGTGTTAGGAAGTCTAAATTTTCAAATTTTTGTGCTAATTAACCATTTAATAAGCAATCCAAACGACTTAGACCTCGAAGGATCTAGTCCAAGCATTCACACACACGAGAGAGAGGTTAGGAAGGCTACCTCTCCTTGTATCGCAACAAGGAGGCTCGAATCCGGCGATGTCGAGGTTGTGCGCACCACCACGCGTGTCTCGACCTCAATTCCACCAAGGTATTAACCAAAACCTCGATCTATGCTAGTAGATGAGAGGTTAAGCCTAATCCCTTCCTTTCCTTTGCCTTAATTAACTATTTAATTGGATGGAGGCAAGAGGTGCTCAACACATGAGCTTAAGAGAGCAATGGTGGAGAGGAAAAATTCTGAAATTTTTCCTTTAATTTTCGTCCAAAATATTAGGGAGAGAGAAAAGGGCAAAGTGGCTAGGGTTTTGGCTCCCAAAGTGGTCCTTTTATAGATCAACCACTCTCCCAAAAAGTTGTAACTAATTTACAACTATGCCATCACTAGGGCAGCCATAAAATGGGCCTAAATGGGCTCCATCAATTATTTAATTGATCCTCTAATTCAATTAATTAGTGGCCCAATTAATTGCTCTCAAGTTGGACCTTTAATTTACCATTTAAATATAGGCCCGTTAGCTCAAATTAATTACTTTAATTAATTCATGTTGAACAAATTAATTATCAACACTTTGATAATTATTTAAGGATTAGAATATGCATTAATTTATTTCTATATAATCCGTTTGACTTAATTAATTAATTATGACGGTTCGCAACAGTACATAATTAATCAGTCAACATATCATATTGTTGCATTCCTTAATACAACCAAATAAATAATGCACGCATGGTCAAAATCTATTTGTGTGACCCTTTGAGGATTTATGTTCTGTTGGACATGGAAAATAAATCGCTATTTATTTTCAATAATCATAAGCGGTATCTACAACACGTTATGATTCCCAATTCGCATAAATAGTGTACTGCTACAATATTTTAATCCTGCATAAGAAATAATAGTATTTTCTTGTCTAATTCTTATGTCACATGATATCATCGTATAATCCAAGATAGGAATGTGTCATTCTTGCAGATTATACGTTTCTTGATCTAGAGATGACTGTATCAGTTGCTAGCAAACAATCCATCTCCATCAAGGGGCCCAAACAGATATCATCGCTCACTAAGTAAATTAATGAGGGACATACGGTTTTCTTGATGAACAACTTTTCCCTGCACAGTTCAAGAGAACGTAAATAAAGTCCGTATAGCAGCCCTTATCAGGAATCAACAGTAGACGATATTTATTGAACCTATCCTCATGTGGAAAAGTTGAACCATCTCAAACTTAGAATCAAACTCAAATGAAATAAATAATGACACATAACACAATCCATATATTTATTTCATTGGGTCGTGTCCTGTACTATATTCTATAACATATACATATGCAATTAAGTTGGCAACTCCTTACCTATGATCTGTAGAACTTAATCATCACTTAACTTGCATACTAATCTTATCTGATAATTAATATTTCTTGTTAATTATCAAGATTACAGACCTTTTAGATCTATTATTGTCATTTAATTATAAATGAACTACAGAGATCTACAATTCAGATCCTCAACCTGAATGATATGTCAATTAATAAATCAATGAATAAATGATCAAATATCATCAATAACAAAAACCATAGAAGTAGCCATATAATGATTGGCTTCTAGAACATAACTCTAACAGTTGGGTTATTTATTTTCTGGCGCCAAAGTTAAGCCTCATTCATCCTCAGTTTCTTGGTTTTTTGACTATTTTTAGTAAATAGTACAGCTGCTTGAACTTGTTACTTCCTTTGAGTTTTGTAATTCCATTCGATGTAGTTTTTTTTTAGCTTCTCTGAGATGCAAAATTGTTAATCCAAGCACAATACACACCTATTTTCTTTTCATGGCTGTTTAACCCTCCTCATCAAAACTTGTGAAGTTGGTCCCTGTAGAGTGTAACTTAGGCGTTTATCATTATCAGAAAAACATCCTAATGCTATGAGTTCCTTTAATTTGACCCATTCATCTCATTACCATTTTTTTTTACAAACTCAACACCTTCTCTCTTATTTTTTCTTTTTTTTTTACTGATTCTCCATCCAATTAATCCACAGTGATCATTTTGCTGTCTCTTCTTATTGCATCATCATTTTCAAACTTCTCTTTATATGTGTTAGTTCACCAATTTTTATTTTAACACAATCCCATGGCTTGAGATCCAATATTCCTCCTTCTTTTTTATTCCATCTTATTCTTAATTCATATACTTCCCTGACCTCTCTCTTTTTTTATTTGTGCTTATGTCATTTCACTATTGATCACCACTGAATTATCCTAAGGCCTCCTTGTTAATAATTTTCATTGAAGCCAAGTTACTTGATATTCATAATATCATATCTCCTTCTCATCAATTTTCCAATTTGTCCAAGCTGTCATCACTATAAATGGTTTCTTGAGATTAGTTAACGGCCAATTCAACCTGCCTTGAGCCACAGCAACCAAACCGTCATCATTACAAATGGTCCCTGGTGACTGATCAATAGCCAATTCGACCTGCCTTGGGCTCAGTGATGGAGAAGGAGGCCATGATTACTTCACATTTTCAGAACTTGGCTTCATCGTTCCCTTGAATTGGTGCCCCATAATCTGAATTAATCCCCCACAGCTTGGCACCTGCACATCCTTATCGATACTTGTCTCGCACCTTTTTGAACCTCTTCCACGGGTAGCCATCGAAGGATGGCTCTCGCCATGAGAAAAAAGAATACGGAGCAGATACCCCTCGAGCATCTTACGACCCAAACGCTATCGACCGTCCGAGAAACGGTCGACGGACGCTAACGCGGTTCTAAGTACCTCGAAGGTTGATTGTTTTTATTTGCAGGTCATTTCCTTCCAGCAAGCGCAAGCCCCTGCTGTTAATTACCTACGACCTGAGTTGAGAACCAGACAAGAGTACCTCTAGATCGGGACTATTCGAATCAAGCGTAACATATAGCTGAGGGTCTAGTTTAATCTTAAAAGATTAGTTTAAGCGGGAGGGGGTTTAGACTTTTGATTATCCTGGTGTAACTTTAAACTCGTTACAGGACTTTGGTTGACTTCTATGTCACAATTTTAGCAATTTTGTTGTTTATCTTGCTGAAGTGGGTTTGTAGCCACCTTTTGATATCTGAAACCAATACTAGGGGTTATATGGCCTAGTCTCGTGTTCAGTCGATTTAGGGATTTAGGGATTTTGAAGGTTTCTCGTTCAAGTCTTGAGTACAGATGCGCTATGCCTCCTCTCGACAGGAACTTCAGGTGTATACTTCCAAGTCAACGCGCTACACGGCCTTGAAAGAACGATTTAGATTTTTGAGTCCGACACTAGAAAGATGGGCGATCTAGGTCAATTCTCAATCGTTTGGGGTTTAGAGAGTTTTGGAATTTCGTTCGAGTCGCGAAGAAAGAAGCGCTATGCCCTCCTCTTGACAAGAACTTCAGGTGTGACTCCTGCGGCAACGCGCTATGCGGTCTCAGGAGAAACGAAATTGGACTTTTAAGACTTTAATGTCATTTTTGAATTTTAGTTATTGACTTTGTTCCAAGCTCTAAAGCGTTGGCCTTTGCGTCTTTAACTATTTGGGGTTTTAACTTAATTCTTGGGGCTTAGGATATTTTAAGACTTTTAGATTCCGGCTATCAGATCCCTTTTAGTCTTAATTATACCAATTTTGAGTTGGACTTTTGAGTTTGATTTTTCAACTTTGAAGTTGGACTTTGGAGTTTGACTTTTTTAATTTTCAAGTCGGGCTTTTTGAATTTAAACTTCGGGATTCTATTCCTTTCTCCCAGATGTTTGGGCCCGGAATTCGATTCTCTGGGTTTGTTTTGGATTTTTGAGTTTTTGGATTTGAATTTTCGACTTGGGATTTGAGTTCTGGATTTGGGATTTCTGGACTTGAATTTAGGTTTGGAATTTGGTTTTTTGGATTTGGAATTTCTGAGTTTGAATTTTGATTTGGAATTTGAGTTTTGGATTTGGAATTTCTGGATTTGAGTTTTTGATTTGGGATTTGAGTTTTGGATTTGGAATTTCTGGATTTGAATTTTGATTTGGAATTTGAGTTTTTGGATTTGGAATTTCTAGATTTGAGTTTTTTATTTGGGATTTGAATTTTGGATTTGGAATTTCTGGATTTGAATTTTGATTTGGAATTTGAGTTTTTGGATTTGGGATATCTGGATTTGAATTTTGATTTGGAATTTGAGTTTTTGGGTTTGGGAGTTTTGGATTTTTCAATTGGGATTTGAGTTTTTGGGTTTGGGAGTTTTGGATTTTTCAATTGGTATTTGAGTTTTTGGATTTGGGGTTTGAACAAGAATATCCGGAGAGTGTACCTGCTGTTCAGAACATAAATGTTCAAATATACCTGCTGTCCAGAACATAAATGTTCATGTGTTCATGCAGAAATTTAATTTTAATTTTGATTTAATCATTTTTATATTTACAAAAATGATCATTTTGAGGGTTTTGAATTTTATATGCATTATTCTTTGGGATTTGGGCCTGGAAAATATTACCACGATACTTTCCATAATTTTCTGGACATTTCCATATTTTATTTTCATTTTTCTGACACTCCTGTGATTTTTAATGCATTTTTGGAAATTTAAATCTGCTAGAAAATTCTGATTGGCTGGAGGCTTGCTGTTTGCGGTCGTCACAGAGGATTTTTCATGGCGCTGAGGTTGCGGTGTGAGCCGGGTTTAGATTCATTTGGTGGGACCTACTTTTCTGTGTTTTGGCTCACATGCGCCGATTGCACCCATGTTTTTCTTCAGATCCGTTGGGACTCAGATCCATTCGTCCACCTGGCGTCAAGATTCGTGCTAGGGGACCCTTTTCCTTTTTTCTTTTTCTTTCTTTTCTTCCTTCTTCCTCCTTTCTCTTCCGACAGCTCGTCGAGGAGAAGGTTTTAGTCGAGGAAGGAATTACGACAATTGTCTTCGCCATTTTTCGAATTGAAGGTACTTTCCGACTCATCTTGAGTCACTCTTTCCTTCTGTTCATTACATTTCCTCAATTGCTTTCTCATTTTGGATATTCATTTATCCCTTTAGCTGGGTTGGTACTGCCATGTTTAATTGGAATGCTCTGGGTTGAATTGAGCTTCTTGGTTGGGTCCCACAGGGTCCTCGAGGTTAGGAGAGGTCACTGGAAGTTCCAATTGCCCGGGTATTCTCCTTCCTTTACTCAATTTTTGACTTGGTTTGGTGTGGGCTGGTCGTATTTGGTGACCTGCTTTCTGTCCAAATTGACACCCAAAGGTCCTTTGTTTAGGCTTAATTCGACCTTACGACAAGTGGCTACTAACCATCTTGGTTTGTTCTACTTCAATTTTGGTTTGGTTTCGAGTCAGGTTTGACTGAATTTGGCTTGGTTTTACCGAGTTCAACCTCTGTCATTTGGTAACCATTGTGGGTTTTGTTTGTGGCCAGTAATACCTCCTCATGAGATAAACTTAGAGATATACACACCCCTTTTCTTTATTACTGTGTAGTGTTCGTATGTTTGTTGGAAATTTGAAGCTTGAGTCTGTGAAAACATTTTTGTTGAAGGGAGCTTTTACAAAACTCATGCAAAGCAAATTTGTTTACTCCAGGAAAGGAGTCATGCGATTTTGAATATCACACTTTTTTTCAAAGCACTGGAATAGGTTTTCAAAGTTGATGCTATGCAGGACTAAATTGGATGCAGATATGAACTTATTCTTTTGATGCAATCCGTTGATTATCCCTTTTCAAGGGGAAGATGCCATGTGTATGTGAAATAAGGAGCCTAGACTGAGTGACTAATGTTTGACATTGGTGCAATTTGCAATCTGCAATCTAGACTATGCTTTATTTTGGATGAGACTTAAGACTAGGATTTTTTTTTATTTAGTTATGGTAATTCCTTATGCAAAGACACACCAGACTATTCTTTATGAGGAGAACCATGCATATGATGAGCAATGAAACTATAAATGCTTATGCAGGTGCCATGCTATCCTAACTTGAACTTTTGGTTTTATATGCTAATTAAGTTGGACCCTTCATGATAACTTCTATTTTTTTTTTATTATTACCTATCTGAGGGCTAATGTATGCATAGACCTGTGCTAGATGAGAGATGAAATACTCTTTATTGTTTTTAATGCAACCTGGGACCTTAACCATTCTTATTATTTTTTTGTTTCCAGAGACTGTGTTGGTATGATGAGCTCGGGTGAGCTACTGACTTTGGACGTAGGGAAGTTTCATCATTTTTTTTACTTTACTAATCTATGAGACCCTAGTTATTTCTGTGGCCTACTACATGTTTGGCACTTGGATATCTTTATTGCCATACCCTAAGACTTTTGTCATTATTTGAAATGCTTAAGTGACTTATATTAGACACCATGCTTTACCATACTTAGCTATCTGAGGAGCTCATTTTCATTTATCTTTTGTATGAGTGTGACATGAACCCTAATGACATACTCAGTGTTTATATGCCTATGCTTGACACTGAATACTATACAACCCAGTGGTTAAGTGAACATGCAAAGTCTAACCATGATGCAACTATATGACAGATGCTATGTTTAATGTCAACTTAACACCATCATGCATGAGTTTGTTCAAGAAATAAAAAATCTTTTGCTCTTTGAAACATGACAAATGCAGTTATTTTATATGCATATGGACTTAAACAAGAAATGATTTGGGTTTGAAAACATGAGAAATGCAATTATTTTTCAAAACTCTTGGCACTTTTAGGTGGCATACTAGACAGCAGCCATGGGCATAAAATCTAGGCAGCCTTGATCACTTTTAAGTTTGGGGTGGGATGCAAACACTAGCCATGGGCATAAAGCTTGCATGCCTTATTGTGTATATCTCTAAGTTATCTCCTCATGAGAGGGTATTACACAGCCAAATACCAGGTTGGATTGATTTCATGGCCAAATACCAGGCCTTATGATGCCAAATACCAGGCATTTCACCACCAGTGTCAAATACCAGACACTCAAGCCAAATACCAGGCTTATTGAACCAGAAAAAGAAAAGAGAAAGGAAAGGAGGAGGATAACAAGAAGAGCAAAGTAATTTATACTATTTTGGCCCCCTTTATTTCATATAAAACTTGAATTACATGCTAATTACCTTGATTAACACTTAAACTTCTTTTTCTTTTTCTTTTACAGCTTTGAAAACTCAATGCTCTAGCCTAAAAATTTCAAAAACTGGGGGCCTCTTCTTCCATCGTCTTCAGCTCCTTTTATAAGTCTGGGACTAGAGTTTCACTTGGAGTGCATTTGCCACTTGGCATTTCCTCAGGATTTCTGAGTCTTGATCATGTTTGATGGAGGGTTGAGATGCTATCTTGCCTCTTGCCGCCTCAATTTGAGTGTTGTCTTCACATTGGTATTTTTACCATCACCTTACACTATCCAGTAGTCACTTGACATGTGGCATTGGCATTTGAGATAGTTGGTTTGGTGATGTGGGGTTTACTTTCTCTTACTGCCTTCTTCTGGGCTGATGTGGCATATAGTCCTCACATGTATGTAACCTATGTGGCTGTGAAAGTGTTTTTACTCCCTCTTACCAAGTTATAAACTTGGGGGAGGGGTTTACTTGGGCGCCAGCTGCTTTCTGTGGCTTGTCAGGGGGGTATTTGAGGTATTTAGGGTTGCCTCATGTCTCTCCAGTGAAATTTGATACTTGTATTGCTTTCCAGTGGCTTTGGCTTAGTTTGATTTTCTATTCCTGTCCTTCAGGGACTTGGAGTTGGTGATTTGATGTTGTTGGATGTGGCTTCCTTTCATGTGGCTGCTTGTCAGGCACTGTGTGATTGGATGCCATGCCTATTGGCTGTTGGTTTTGGGTTCTCTTGTGGCTTTGACAGCTGCTATAGCTATCCTTTGGCGCCTGGAGGAGAGATGCTCTTGTGGGCACTGGGACAGGTGTCACACAATTGAGTGTTCTTTCTTTTGAGTGTTGGCTGTTGTGATCCTCTTGTGGCTTTACTTAGCTGCATAAGCTATCTTTGGCGCCTGAGAATTGATCATTTGTGACACTGGGGCAGGTGTCACTTTGTTATGTGCTTTACTTGTGGGTGTTGGCTGTTGTGCCTCAGCTATGGCCATATTGCACTTAGCTGCTGGCTGTTGTGCCTCAGATAAGGTCTGTAGGTGTTTCAGAGAGGTTTATTCCTCTCCAGTATTTGAATTGTGTTGCCTGGAGATGTGTTTAATGCTTATTGCGCCTTTATAAATGGCTTATGTTGCACATTTGATCTCCTATGGCCAATGGCCTTGTAGTTCCTTTTGTTTGAATTATCATTTGTCCTATGTTGACAAGTTGTACTCACATCTGAACTCCTTGGTCATTTGGTTACTTGAGTTTAATTTGCTGGTTGGTTGGTTGGTATTGAAGTTCAATTTTGAACTTGTATTGTCACTAGTCACATTATGTGAGTGACTGTGATTGAGGCTTTATAGTTCTTTTGTTAGAGTCATCACTTGCCATATGTTGGCATTTGTACTCACATTTGAGCTATCTGTCCATTAGATCACTTGTATTGGCCTGATGGTTGGTTAGTATTGAAGTATAAATCACATTTTGTGAGTGATTATGACTTGTATACTTGCAATCAAGTGTTTGAGATGGCATATGTCTCACGGCATGTTGCACTCGCACTTGGCTTGTTAAGTGATTTGAGCTCACTTAAGTCCCAATTTACAGTCCCTTTTATTGGCCTATGATGAGTCTTACTGGGTACCAAAATACCTAGTTCTGAGGCCACTTATACACAACATTTCTTGTGTATTTCTCTTGTGTATTGGTACAGGAAGCTCTTTGATTTGTTGGCATATTTGATCCCTTGAAAAAGGTGTTTCCAGCTGACTTGTGTTGTTATCCTCTCACATCCTTTATCCAATGCGTTTTAAAAGACATCTTTGAGGGGTATTGCTGGAATTTGGGGTTTGGTAGTCTTTCTTTGTATTGCTTTAGATGCTCCTATTCTTTTGTCCTCTCTTCTTGTGACTGATTTGCCCATGGTCCCCATCTGGATGACACACACATGGGGCATCTCCAGGTGCATTGTGATGCCTTGGGGCATTTTGAGATGTTATACAGCTCCAATTGCACTTGCAGCCTTGAGTGGATTGATTGATATGAGCATCAGCACCCTCCATATGGTCAACAATATGGATGGGTGGCTGGATTTCGTTGCTAGTTGTATGGGTGTATTCCTTCCCTGTGTACCAATGTGAGAGGCACCTTTAACACACAAGGCTTGGCTATATCACAGCCTTTGGTTTGAATTCTTTTTTAATCAAATGGTCTCAATTGAAATGGAATGTGGTACCACCTTATTGAGTCATCAAAGCTTCTGCATTTTACGCAGGGCTAGAATGTTCTTTTCAGGGTGTAGACTGAGAAGGAACAGTTTATTTCCTCCATTTCCTCTACTTAGCTTGTCTCTTCCTTGCTATTCACTGGACCCGTCCAGTTGAAAGCGATTCAAGCTTTTTATTGCTTTTGTATGTTGGCATTCATGTCTGAGCATATCCCAGTGTTCATTTAAGCCTCTCTGTGACATTCAATTCATACTCGAGACCTCTCTTCCCTATGTGTATGCCTTCGCCATTGTCAGTCGCAACCGAGGTGACTCGCTCGGCTCCATAGGCATCCGACTCCAAAATTGCTCCCTCAGGCACGTGAACTATCCCTTTTAGAAGCTACATTCTCATTTATTTGCACAATTCTGCCATTTTCTGAACTCAATTTCTCGATTTCATTTTCAGGCAGTGAGTGTTTTCAAATTCCAATTGGCATCATTCCTTGTTCGAACCTCATCGAATTTGGTGTTGTTGAGATCGTGAGGCCATCGCCTACACAGTGGTGAACTTGGTTTGGGTTGAGGTGGTCTGAGGCGGCGACGGAGGCCATCCCTACGCCGGTGCATCGAATTCTGACAGGATTGTACTGTTCCATCCCTCTCTCTTTTTTTTTTTTGTTTTAAACGGTAATGGTCTCATGCATCATGACTGTTTGTCAGAGCGATTTTATTTGGTTGCTGTTGTCATGGGTTTTGATTTATTTGCGGAATAAAATATATATTTATTCCAGGATTTTTTTATGCAGCAGAATTTAGGGGTAAACAATACTCAACGATATTCCCATGTTCACACGGCTCCTCTTCCTCCAATTTTTTATCATCCTCTTTTCAAATTGCAGGTGTGAGCCCACAGTCACATCAAGTTAATTAAGGAGGGAATCGGATGGGTTTCTAGCGGAATTTTCGCTACCTCTTGTCAGAACATGTCGGTGAGAGAGTGATTGGTGAGAGTAGAGGCATTGTAGGTTGGTTTAGGCTCGAGTAGGGAGAAGCAGCTCTCTTCTGTGTTCACATTGCGTGAGAGACGGAAGGAAAAGGGCACAGGGACGAGTGGAGAAGGAGACAAGTGGTGCGCTGGGCCTTTCACCTCTTGGGCCGGATCCTTTTTTATTTTTCATCTTATTTGGGCCAGGCATTTTTCCCCTTTTCGTTCTGAATTTCGAATGGGTTTAATAGGCTGCCGAAAAAAAATGGTAATTACTACTTAACATCCATCGTTTTGTCATCCCCGTCATCCAAGAGATCGGCGCCCTTCATTTTTCCGCGCCTCCATCAGATCGCATCTCTCCTCCATCGCGTCTCTCCTCCCCTCCCCTCCCCTCCCCTCCCTTTCGTTTTTCCGCGCATCCTCCCTCCTCTCCCCTCTCTTCTTTTTTTTCGCGCCTACCTCTCCTTTTTCTTGCTTCTCTCCTCTTCCTTCTCTCATCTTCCTCTACTCATTTCTTCTTTTCAATTCTGTTGGATACCTATTCAATTTATTTGTTATATATGTTCTATTTAGTTGTTATATATATTTATTTTATTTTTTATAATGTTCAAATTATTTTGTTATACATGTTTGTTACATCTGTTCAGTTTATTTATTATAACTGTTCAATTTATTTGTCATTTATGTTCAGTTTATTTGCTCACTTTTACTTTTTGTATGAATCAACATTATTTGTTACATCTGTTCAGTTTATGTGTTATAAATGTTTAATTTAATTGTTATTTCTGTTCAGTTTATTTGCTCACTTTTACTTTTTGTATGAATCCACATTATTTGTTACATCTGTTCAGTTTATGTTTTATAACTGTTCAGTTTATGTGTTATAACTGTTCAATTTATTTGTCATTTCTGTTCAGTTTATTTGCTGACTTTTATCTTTTTTTATGAGTCCACATTATTTGTAATATCTGTTCAGTTTATTTGTTACAAATGTTCAATTTATTTGTCATTTCTGTTCAATTTATTTGCTCACTTTTATTTTTTTTTTTATGAGTACACATTGTCTGTTACTTATGTTCAGTTTATTTGTTATTTATGTTCAATTAGTTATTATATCTGTTCAGTTTAAGGACAGGATAAAATGTGAGGGAGGGGAAGGAGAAATAGAATGTCAGGGAGGAAGAAGGGACAGAAGGGAGGGCTGGCAAGGAAGGAAGGCGTGTTAGGGAGGAAGGGGCGCGAGGGAGGAAAGGCACGTGAGGGAGAGAAGGTGCGTGAGGGAGGGAGAGATGGTGCGTGAGTCCAGAGGCGCGCAGAAAAGAAATCGGAAGTTGGAGGGGAGGGAGCGCAAGCGCGAGGGGGGGAGAGGGAGGGTGCGGAAAAAAATGACTGTGGATGGCGTGGATGGTTTTTTCGTGGATGACGCTTATCATCCCTGAAAAAAAATTTCTCTATCTTTTTATAAAAGGATTAGTGTCAATTGATCTAATCCGTATGGTTAAACACTAGCACGGATCTTGATGCATTTATATCATTCAATATGCCGGCCTCTTCTTCTCTCTATTTTTTTTTTTTTGCATAATTATACAATTTTCATACTACGCATGCATGAAAATTTATAATTATTCATGTTGTATTTTTGGAGTATGGCACACGACTTTTGTGGGTCTATATCACACCATTATGAATATTGCATACTGTTAAGATTAGTATTATCATAGGTGTAAAAATATAGGACCACTCATCTTGATTTGATTTTGAATATTCCTTCCCGACCAATCCGGGATAATTCCTTGATAATTTATTCGTGTACCAGATGTCTGGTCTGACTATTTTAAATAGGCTCAGAATCCATTCACAGGTTGACAAGATAGATAATTATGGCAATATTTTAGGGGTCAACAACCGTCAAGCAGACATACTCAGATATGATGATCACCAAGCACTCGAATCATCATACGAAATTGAGGAGCTACACTTAAGCTTACGATTCAGGTGCGGAATTACGTTGGAGTTTTGTTAAAGTTTAAGTAATTATTAAACTATGTTTTAATGCTTGTTACTTTATGTGATTTCATGCCTTTCCAAATAGGATATATTTTTACTCGTATGCATATTGAAAATTCGTTTGCCTACATGACCGTATTTTAGCATTTTTAAAGGATATTGCCCAAATATTGATAAAACTGCATTTTCAGATGCCTGTTTTCTGCTTTGAGAAATTTGAAAGAAATACAGTCAGATGTTTGGATATGCCATTATTATTGATGAATCCGACTCATGAACTATCTGACTGAAATTATTACTGGAATATGCTATGACATGCCTGAAATGATATGACATGATATATATGCCCCTGGTCAAGAGTTACATCTCTCATGCCAGCCAGGCAAGGAAAAGATCCCTCATGCCACTTGGTCAAGGGATGTATCTCTTATGTCGGTCAGGTAAAGGAAAAGCCTTGCATGATTTTGCATCACTCTCGGGAGTCGGTCAGCCACCGACTTCGGCCAGTTCGTTAGCACTAATCGAATATGGAATTACCTCATGCCACCTGGTCAAGGGATACGTCCCTCATGGTGACCAGGTAAGGGAAAGGTCTCGTCATGCCACCCAACCGGTTGGGTTAGAAGGCCTAAGTGAACATGATTATGAAACTATGTGAATGATATGTGATTTGCCCAGACACATATTATGCTCAGTCTGTGATGCTCGGACCCCTAACACACTCAATTTCTTGTCACGCATAGACATGTGTTGTCCGTGATGGAATTCGTGCCACGTGTTCAATTCCGACATGTACATGACTTTTGCCATTGTCAGATTTTTTTGTTTTGTGTGGTTTTGATTATAACCATATGCTAGATATCATTTGCATTTGATTTTATTAAAATTGGAAGTTGCATGTTTTACTTTATATTAAATGAAGATAATGTTCAACATGTCTTATATAATAAATGAATTTTTATATTTACGGATATTATTTCTAGAACTTGAATTTTAGCTTAAATCCACGTAATGGAACTAAAATCCGCACTGAGAATTAAATTCTAACTCCTTGCTTTTGCATGTTTTCCACTTTGGTTGTGAGTTCCATGTTGCAGAGACGGGCTCGATCAAGTCAAGCGAGGTTTAGGCCAAAATAGTCTTGCCATGATGACTCAGCGGGTCATAGAAGCCTAACTCGGTAAATCATGGTACGTTTGAACTTAAACCTTGTAATTAGTAAGAAAATGCCTTACGGGTACACAGAGATTATGTATTCGCGGCGGGATTGTCATACCCTATGTGTCGGAGTGTAATAGTGTGGTCGGTTGAAACTTGAAAATACTGGGACATATCTAGGAGGTATTTATTTAATGAATTTAAATACAAATGAAAATACGATTGAATCAAGTGGTTAATAAATAAATGAATCTGGTTAACTATCACTGATTAATTCTAATTCGTTCATAATTTGGTCAATTAATCAAGTATCAAATCAACTCTAAAGTTTATAAAACTTATATGAAAACACATCGCCCGTAAAATTAAACAAGGTCAACGATTTGGATTCATCATTTGAATTTTTAGATTTTTAAATTTTATAAAAAAATGTCTTTGGCTGTAACAGATTTTTTCGGCTGCTGAGGATTTCGTTCCGTACACACTCTAGGGTTTTATCTCCGGCAGCTCTCCAACGATCAGATCTCCTCTCCGCTATCCATGCCCGCTCCCTTCTCTTCTCCAGGGTTGGTTTGTTCTACTTATCCATGACTTTAATACCGCAGGCCAATTGTCACGAACCGAGAGTGGGCTTTCAAAGGATACATGAGGTCACTCTTCTTCGTATGCTCTCCACTGATCCACATGTAGTCAGGTGTTTGATAATTTTCCTCTTCGTTCTTTTTCCTTGGTTTTCTCCAACTTGTGTCTCTATGGTCAAATTTTGAGCTTTTACTCGAATAAGCTTGTTCCAGTATCAGTAAAAAAGGATCGATCCTGCATTGTTAAATCTGAGATTATTTTTACTGTAATAATTTATATGGGTATTCATGATTTTCTTATTCTTCGATTCCAAGGCTCTCTAACTGGAATTGTGATTGCAATATGTACAATAACATGCCTATTAAGGATAATTGTAATGGGAGAACTCCTTTCCCTCATTTTGGATTAATATGGAATCAAATTTCCTGGTGAACCTTTTTTGCTTGCTGAAAATAGCATTGCAATCTTTTGAAAGTTCGGGCTTGCAATTTTGTAGCGCAGAGGAACGATTCAACCCATTTTGTCAGGCTTAAAATTTTTTGCATTAAGCTATTCGTTAGGCTTTAACCTGATACATATGTACTGTTGTGAATTTTGTAGTGGGGTTTTTTGTCTACTTTGTAGTTAACAACTTTTCTTTCGTTGCACATGAGAATAGAAAGACTAAATGTGATACCCCGAATTTTTACTGTTTCTGAGTTTATTTATTTTATATAAAATTGGGGTGCAAATTCTAAATTTATATTTTTTTATATATAAAATTGGGTGCACATGCTTGGTTTTATTTCGAGTAATTTCTTTGCATAAAATTAAAATTTTAAACCTACCGTTATTCTGAAATAGAAATATGAAAATTTCTATATTTCTAGATGCATCGTAAAAAGTATAATTATATTTCTTATGTTGTATAATTATTTTTATACAAGGAAGTATGGATTTTGATTTAATAGATGAGACATTAGTTTGGTTTCAAAAAAAAAAAAATCGGAAATAAATAGTGGAACATTTCTCTCTCTGTGTCACTTTTTGTGCGCACCCAACAGAGAGGCCCTAGCGCCTCTCTTCTCTCCCAAACCGAGTCCCCCTCCCCTCAAACTCAATCCCCTCTATTTCTCCGTCGTTTCACCGGATCAAAATACCCGCGTTCACCTCACCACCCTCTTTCATTACCTACCTTCTGATCGTCGATTGGAGGCCTCTCCTCGTCGTATTCTTCGACGGAAGTTTTTCGAAAATCGAAGCAAACTCGCCGGTTTTGGTCGCCCTTCGACCTAGAGCACTTTGGGGCCCTCTCCATCGATTTTCAAGTGGTCTTGCAAGGTTCTTTCGGAGATTAAGCGGTGAAAATAGAGAAGTAACGAATTCGACCATCTTTCTTGCGTTACCGATCTTGGGCCGAAATTGAGTAAGTAGTCTCTTTGGATTAGTGTTGTACTGCTATCTCTTGTTATTTTCTCTGTTTATTTGCAAATTTTATTGGAATTGATTATGTGTCCGATTCTTAGGGTTTCTTGAAAATTTCTGAAATTGTATAGAACTTAGAACTGAAATTTGATTGTTATGTGTAATCTTAGAAATGTGAATTAGTGATTGATTGAATACTTGTTGCAATGTTTGGTACAAGGGGATCTTATGCATGATAAGCATAGTTAAGCATATGATATTATTTTAATTTAAGTATCGCATTTAATTTTGATATAAATGGATGCATGAATATAAAGGATAAAAATGAGATTTTTGCATGTCATGCATGGTATTGGATAATTATTGATTATGTGGTAACATTGATTTTTATGGATTTTAAGGATTTATTTTGTAAAAAGAGATTATATTGGGTTTGGATTAGAGTTTGGCCTCAAATCTCGATCAACACACATATCATGCATGCAGGTGTATTTAGAATTAGGGAATAAATTTATAAAGTGATAATTATTGTTCAATGGAAGTGATTAGAAGAAATATAGTCAAGTTGATATAAGATACATATGCATAGTTTAGATTTTACTATAATAAAGAGTTTTTCATGGAATTTTGGCAGCGGGTGTAAAAAAGAAAAATAAAACAATGAGTTTGGATTGGAATTTTGTTATAAACTTTTATTTATTGCATAGAATGATCTTTCTATAATTTTGAGCAGAAATTAGATTCAACCTAAAGTTTGATTTCTGTTAGAGAATAAATGTAATTTTTGTTATAACTTTTTTTTAAGCATGAAATATTTATGCATGTTAAAACTTGATTAAGGATATTAGTTTCATACTAATACATGTGATAGAAGTATTTTAGTGTAATATAAGCTAATGTTTAGCAAGGACTGTAGTTACATGCTTTAAGTATATTGGATAATAATGGCAATTCTTATTAAAATAAGGACCGTTCGAAGTATAAAACTAAATTTATTGAGTCTTAAAACTTAAAAGAAATTTGTATTTGTTTTAGAGTTGGGTGGTTATGTGTCGGAATTGAGAGCAGCTGACTTGACAGAGCTATTGTAGAATTATTTTGCTTGCTTGCTTATGCTTTGGATTTTGCTTGCGGTATAAGGTACGGATTCCACTTGAGTTTTAATTATATGTGATATATTGGTATTATGCATTTTGAATTCATAACTTGATCTTCATTCTGATAATATGTTGTGAATATGTATATTGCTGCATGATTGGAAAGTGGCATATTGAATGGTATTCGATTGAAATGTGATTTGATTGAGGTAAGTACAGCTTGTGTGGTTGAGATAGACACTCGTAATGTTTGGAGGTGGAGTCATGACCCATCCTACCAAGCATCGTGTAATAAGCGCTTATGTACCGGGACTCAGTAGGTCCAGTCTAGAATGGTCCGGAATGTGAGTGTTCCCAGCTTGCTTGTACATTTGGATTTTATTGATTGAATTATATCTAAATTGAATTAGCCATTGGTAACCCTCAGAGAAGGAGATTCGTGGCATATCTGATTGGTCGTTGGTAGTCTTCATAGAAGGAGCCTCGCGACATATTTGACTCTGCTATTGATATATGAAACCAGACTTGCATATTAGATAATTGTCCAACCAAATGAGTCGGCATTTGTTATATTTTGAAATTCGAATTTTTATGGAAATGATTGCCGAGTTCACATTGCATATTACATTGATTTAATTAATTTGACATTGTCATGTCTGCTTGAAATGAGATGTGAATGTTTTTATATGTTAGTTCTTGCATACGATTAATTGTTTTTCCAAGGAATTGAAATGACGGTTGTCATACTTTGAATTTTAAATGATTTTAAAGAGTAGTGAATTTATTTCATAATCGCATTGCTTGATCAAAATTTTATATTTAATGTTTATTTGAAATAAATATGGATTTGAATTGAAAACTATTTGGCTCAGTCATGTATTTAGTTCCAACGCATGATAATCAAGACTCAAGTGGCTGGAACTGAATAACGTACTGAGATAAATTTTATTTATCTCATTCCGTGTCTTTTTGCATGTTTTCTACAATTGGTTGTGGATTCCAGGTTTCAGATCAAGTGCTGGACAGAAAGACGAGTAGCGAGCCATTGGGTACTGTGATTAGCCACCTATATGAACCAGACTGTTGTATGATTTATCTTATATTAAGTAATTAATTATAAATCTTACATTCAACATGTATATTAATTGTGTTTAATCAACAGTAATTTGTAAAATAAACATTAGTAAGCCTTGTGGGTGCGGCAGGCATCCGCGGCGGGCACTCCGTCGTGTGTTGTCCAGTTACAGTATTCGACGGGGTGTCACACTAAACATCCCCAATTGCTATACGAGGCAAAGCTGTACAACAATCTCCAGTAAGTATTATTATTAATTATCCTACTGTAATTTAAATCGGGATACTTGCAATGGACTAAGTTGCAATTAAACATGTATTATTATTAATTATCTTAAATCTTTTAATTCAGGTGGGATAGCAAGCATAAAATGGTGTAGGGTAGAAAGTGAAGATAATGTGCTTGCTCGGGCCGAGTTTAAAGGATTTGTTTGTATACTGTGGCAGGAAATTCACTCTCAAGACAGTTCTTATGTTAGCTGATCAGTTGGTAAATTGTAATTCAATTTTTGAATCATGTTATCATTTCATAAAAGGGTCATCATGTCATGTCATGCATTGAGGAACAGAGGGGGGAGGGGGGTAGATTGTGTATTATTGACTTATTGTCCTCTATTCTCTGAAAATATTTGGAAGATGCACCTTCTTTTGG
Source organism: Rhynchospora breviuscula (assembly GCA_027562975.1). Lineage (NCBI taxonomy): Eukaryota > Viridiplantae > Streptophyta > Magnoliopsida > Poales > Cyperaceae > Rhynchospora > Rhynchospora breviuscula. The sequence goes on from CM050398.1 coordinate 14,955,376, forward strand.
CCTATGTCTCAAGGTGTGATGAGAGTATTTTGAGTAATTTTCAAAACTTTGCGGAGCCTCACAATATGTTGCATGTAACAAGATAACATTCAGAAATAATCTGATATACTTACATGAAACTTCTGTTTTTTTTTTAACAAAAATTTGAAATGATGCTCCAAGTCCCTTGTCTCTCTCTTTTTCTCTGAATGGATAAATACAAGATGTGCCATAATAAATGACTTCTACTAATTTTTACCTTTCGTTGGACAGATTTCAAGCATAGAGTTTATGTACTCGAAAGGATATTTGCATAGAGACATTAAATTAGATAATTTTCTCTTGGGCCTTGGTCGAAAAGCGAACCAGGTATTGCTGTTGGTACCACTTGATGTCGCATCTTGTACTTGATCAATTATTTGACTAACTTTATACAAAATTTTCACTCTGCATTATAATAATATTCAATTATTATTTAGGTTACATTATTGACTTTGGGCTTGCCAAAAGATATCGCGATGCCAACACAAATCGACATATCCCTTATAGGTATATATAATGTTTAATTTATATTTTGGATCAACTTCACATATACTCTTTTGTCTCTTAAGTTTGTTGAAAATGTTCTCATATTTCTTTTATAGGGAAAACAAAAACAATACTGGCACTGCTCGCTATGCCAGTTGCAACACACATCTTGGCATTGGTAAGCGCGTACATTCTTATCCTATATGCAGATTTTTCCATTATATGTGTATGTCTATGTATCTATTTTGTTATTATTTATTATTTAATGAAAAATTCTAAGCTTTTAATTTAAGAGCAAAGCCGAAGGGATGATTTGGAATCACTTGGTTATGTTCTACTGTATTTTCTGCGTGGAGGGTAAGTTTTTTTAAATATGGCCTACGATTATGGGCCTCAACAATTTTGTGTCATTTGGGTCTACTCTTCTATGCTTCAATGAATTTGTAAGTCTGTAATGTGACATGGTTGTAATTGGTTGGTGCTTCATTAGGCTCCCCCGGCAGGCGCTAAAAGCTGCAACAAAGAAATAAAAGTTTAATAAGATATGTGAGAAGAAGATTTCCTCACCATTAGAGGTTTGTATTTTGATATGTTATATCTATAGCTACTTAATTTTAAGCTACTTGTGTCTTTATTGTCATTAAATCATCCTCTCAAGTTGCCTATAGGCTTGTTATAAGAAAAGAAAATTCTCATATTTACTACAAGTAGCTTGAGTTCACATCAATTATTGTAAGTTAGTATCTAAATTGCCTTAAATCCTAAACCAACACAGGAGGTAAAATGTTGCAATTGCGAGAATCATCCCTTCTGTTGTTTTGGAGTCAGCTTTTGCAGCAATCTATTCTAAAAACACAAGTCCTATTTAAAGTTGTGCAAGTCAAGATTGCTGATTTTGGAGTTGTGTGAGTTACTGGTTTTACGACAGCTGAAGAGGTAAAATAACAAATTACTCTAAAATTACTTTGCTCGTCTTGGGTGTGGGGCTTCGTAAAATACTTTTTTTTTTTTATTTAGCACATTACCTTAATAAATTGCTGCTTTTGCAAAATTTATCCAAGGTTTCCATTTACAAATTTAACAGGCTGATGCTTGTAGACTATTTTCTTTGAGTTGGTTACAAATGACAACAACTGTAAATGTCATGATGATTAGGAAGCAAAGGGTCTACATTGCATTACCTTTTCATGTAATTTAACTCATTATTAAATTAGTTTAAACACAACCCTATAGGATTATGGTGGCATTTCTTTCATACTGAAATAATCATGTGGGGTTTGTTCTCAAATATCTTCAAAATGTTAACTTCAGAATGAAAAATATTGTATGGGATTTGCAATCCTGGTCCTAAACTTATTTCACTGACCTTTTTGTTTTATACTCTTACAGTGAGTAATTTTTCTATGTTTTATTTTTTTTCTTGGTAAGGTATTCTGTGACAAGAAAGCCATTAGAACAACTTGAGGATGCGCTGAGGCCATCATTTGTGTTGGTAAATAGATGTCAGGATAAGAGCTACTTGTACCTACTTGCCATGGGACGGAATATTGTGTATCAGTTTTGATTTGTTCTTTCTTTTTTTCTTAGGTCAGATTATTGTTATTTAGAGGGTAAAATGTACTAAAGAAGAAAATTTCTGTAGTCAATATTAAGGCTTTTCCTTCTTTTTTTGTCATTGCCTTCCAACTAAATGCAATTTCTTGAAGGGTGATTTAGGTTTGTACCACTGCAAATATTTGAAAATAGAGATATGTCATCACTAAACAACAAATTATTTTTATGTTATTATAAAATAATAAAAATTAGTTTTACGCCATCGGACAATTGATATGACCATTCTGCCCTTTGAAATATGCCACTATAAAATAATAAAATTAGAGACAGCCATCGAAAAAGAAATTTCCATTCAAAGATTCTTTGTAAGTTCATGAAATTTTGCATACATGTACGATAAGTGAATTTCGTTCATGGAAAATAATACAAAAAATAGAGAATCTTTATGAGAACATATAATTAACCAATCTGGGGAGATGAAAAAATTGATAGGAAATTAATCCATCCTTCGGGGCTTCATTTTTGTCCCCTTCAACACCGCAAATATTTTAGGGTTTAATTCATGAGGGGCAATTTGGTCATTATTAAAAATAATGACAAGTTTGATGATGGTATTTTTAGAATTTAAAACTTTTTTTATAAAAATAGTAGCATAAAACTAATTTCAATAATTCTATAATAGCATAAATCTAATTAGTAATTTGAGAGTGGTATTTTCCAAATTTTCAAAATTTATAGTGGCATAAAACTAATTAAATTTCTGGCTTGTTCCTCTTAAATCTTGCTAACCTTCCTTTTGAGAAAAATCATTTTATCCCTAATTTGAGAAGTGCACGCCTCTTATTACTGGCATTTTTTATTTTGTGTGCTTTTTATTAAATGCAAATATATAACTGTTGCTTTCTTTGATATACCTATTTATTGGTAATGCAAAATTAATTGAAAATGTATTTAACTCTTAATAAAGTTGTTTGAATCCTTTTCTTTATCCCTTAATTAGGTTGCTAAAAATATAAAGGGAACATATAAATGATAAAATCATGATATTGAGGTCAAGCACCAATTCCGCCATATACTTGGAATAACACAATTTTAACATGCCAACTATGTCAATAATCCCTTGACAGCCACTGTCAAGAGTATCTAAAAAAAAACTATGGCAATAATGTCTCATCTTATTAAAATCCCCTAAATTTGGTAAATACCTGATTTCTAAATTATGATATAGCAATAAATGCTCTACTTCTTCTTTCTACATGATCTTTAATTGGTCGAATCAAAATTACTAGCTGGTGCTAAAATAACGTAACGTATTTTATTATTGAGAAATGAGAAACCATAAGGCGCCTATATTAGGCCGGCACAGGAGATCTCCGTTGATCTTTTCCGTAGCTTGACTCTGTGTTGATTTGAATTGGCTGAAAATAAAAGATATTAATAATAAAATAGAAATCTATATATATCACATAAAATAATTGGATGGAATAAAAATCTTTATCTTTACTACTTATCAAAGCACGTAGAGAAATGTCTATCCAAAATTTGAACCGAAATGAGCAAACAAATGTTTCCCAATGCAATATGCACCGTTCATTTTTATGATTTGATCAGATCAGTGGTGTAGATTTAATAATGAGATAAAAAGTTTAAATCTTTCGTTTAGACCGTGTTAGTATATGTTAACATCTGAGCAAATGGTTATTTTCTTTCTTATTCTTTTTTAATTTGTGCGCACAGTAAAAGAAAGAGAAAAACAAATCAACCCTCTCTCACCATACCAAAATCGTCATCTATCAAAACTACCTCAAATTTCCTTTCTTATTCCCACACAATCTAGTGGGATCGTTTGCTAGTCACAGTAATGATGCTGGCATATTTAACAAATAATAAATTTTTAACTCGAGCATTTAGTTAAAAACATATATGGAAACTGATAGGGCCTAGAACTCCATCCTCGGCCCAATCCAGGAAAAAGGGAGACCAGCCCAAGTGCAAGGCCCCAAACATATGGGCCATAAGGAGGGCCTTGAGAGAGCGACCTAGCAGGGGTAGTGAGGTCTCGTCGAAGACGAGATCCCTCACCTCGCGCCTAGTGGACAAAACAGCAGGGACCACGGGGACAGAGCAGAGTGGACTCTAGGGACAACCGTTATCAATTCCTGACACAAGTGACGTCATGGGAGACAGCCCTTACCTGCCTCTGACAGGCTGACGTCACGAGAAGATTCCCCTAGATCCCTATAAATACCTGATCCCCAGCCACAGAGAGTCTCTCCAGAATTAGGGTTTTTTTACTAGCTTTTCACTTAAACTTTATAAAAAAAGAAATTCTTGTAATCCATGTAATCCGATAAAATCAATGAAATAAAGCTAATTTGTGTGTTATTTGCTTCCAATCTATGATTTAAAACACTCTATACCATACTGAATATTATCAGAAACAAAATCGACTGTACGTACTTAGATCTGTTTTTTTTTTAAAAAAAAAAACATATATGGAAATTACTTGTTAAACAGGGAATCACATGAATCTCACCATATAGTTTTCTGACAAGATCAACTTGGAACTTTTATAAAGAACCCTTTTAATGATCATTTGCTTCACTTAAGCAACTGGAATTGTGGATCGTGCTTGTTTTATTATATAGTATTGGACTTGTGAAAAAAATATCCAAACAAATTTCCAAGCGTACAGATGTTATTACTTAAATATTTGATTTTACATTAAATGTAATATTCAAATCTTATCCCATATATTTGGGCTTCTATAAATGCAGACACATCACTCTATCAATTGCAATAATCTAATTCTGCATCAATTTATTTGAAGATAGTAATGGAAATATTCGCCGGTCATAATAAATGTACGTATATTCATAAAAAAAAAATGTTAATTCTACCAGTTTATGTAATTACTGGAAGTGAGATGATATATAACATGATGAAAATATCCTATAAAGTTATTTTAGGCGACTTTAAAACATTCAGAACACACAGATAAAGAAAGAACTTCCTAAATTCAATGCCTGATGCAATATACCCCTTTGCAACCTATACAGCTATTAAAACTCAACGGAAAAAAATATTGACGGGAAAGATTTGATTTTTCTTTTACTGGTATCACACCAAGTCACGCTGCCAAAGAGATAGCATGAATCATGGAAAGATTCGATGCTAGATAGAAATTTGATTTGAATTTAGTTCTAAACAGTAAGATAAATCTAAAATCATATAATAATTGGGTGTACGATGCTTTGGTTTTCATACGTTTCCAAATGATAAGACTAAAATTACATAACAAAATTTGATGACAATAGTAATCTTAAGAATTTAAATGTTAAATAATTATGTGTTAACTTAAATGATCTATAATTTGGAATTTTTATTTGTCAATTAATATTTTTTGCTCTCATATCACACACAAATTCACTCAACATATAAAATTATCTTAAAATTTTTCTTTTGATTTATTTATTAATTATTTTACAAAATAGATATCCGTCTTGAGTATAATCATTGTTCGTTACAACACAAAAATGATTCAAGAATTTTGTCTTGTATTATTTTTTGTTTTTGAAATGATATATTTTTATGTGAAATTTTTTATTTAGAATCATATTTACTTTCATCGAATTATTTTGTTGAGATGTTCACATGTCTACTTTTTATTGATTCTATTTGTTTAAATCGATGAATACTGCTACTACTTTTAGTGTTGATCAAGATAATGTTAATCTTAAATATTGAAAATGAACAATATATCCATATCAAATAATATTTCATATATTAAAGTCCGTCCAAACACTAGTTAGGCACCGCTGCTGCTACTTTTTAAAACATTTAGAAAACTAATCTGTTTTATTATATTTAATTATTCTATAAAGGTTATTCTTTGCCTTGGTAAATCGGCAATGAGTTTGGCTCCGAATCTGTTAAGCTCGTGAGGCAGAATATGTGCTGTATTTATTTAAGACGTTCATAGTTGTAGATAGAGAAAGATTGATTGACAACGACACCACATGCATGTGACTGTGCACTTCCTCCCCATTGATTCGTTCACTGCAACCTTTTGTGACAGATTAATATGTTTCTACATCAGATTAGAGGAGCGTTCCGCTGCCTACATTTTTCGCTGCCCCCAGTTGTCACAAATCACAGGCCGTTAGATTAAAACGTGATAGGCGGTCAAGATTGCAATTATCTTAAGCCAATCTATCGGCTTCTGAAAAGGAAAAAACAACAAACGAAAGAGAAGAGAAGCCTCCGACTGCCTCTTCCTCCGCCAACGGGTCGGTCTCTTCTCGACTCACCTCTCTCCGACTCTCTCCCTCTTTGTTGCTTTAAACTCTTCTCTCGACTGCTCTCGCCTCCATCGTCACGACCCCAATCGCTCTTGCTCGAACCCTAAGTTCTTCATCGCCTCACTGTAGCCACTGTTCTACTATCAAAATGTGAGGTTACAATATCTCTCACGTTGGCTGGTGTTTCTCTTATTTTTACTTTTTTGAAACCTTCACTTGAATTTGCTTAACATGGGTAAAAATCAGGTTGAGCTGTATTCATGAACTAACCGAGTTGGAAGCTTGAAGGTATCTCTTGGTCTTATTGACTCACCACTTGAAATCTTAATCTCTCTCACACACCACCTCCTAATTGAAATGATTCAGTTGATTTTATTTAATTCATGTAAGCTCGTCAATATTTTATCAATTAATGATGTCCAGTTTTAATTGATGAGCGGTTTTACCAGAAGGTACAGAAAACACCACCTTGATTTGTTTTTATTTTTTTTAGGACTTCCCCTGACGCCTTATAATTTCTTTAGTATTTTCCTTTTGTATTTATATATTTTTTTATTTATAGTTGTAAAAATAAGGTCTGTTGTCTGGTAATGTAAGAGGTACCTTTAGGTTTGCAACTTGGCATGCTATTTCTATGTGCAAAAAGATTTCTAATCTCTCTTATATTTTGTATGCCGATTAAACATTTCGTTTGTTGTGTTGTATGCAGGGCATTAATTGGTTATTAGCTATGTTGGTGTGTGTCTGATGAATGTCAAACAATAAGTATTTTGGATGTTAAATTTGTTTGTTGCTGAATGTACATTTTAGTTCTGCTCAACTTGAATATACTGAACATAAGTTTTAATCCATTACAAATCTGGATCACTTGTTGTAAGCTTGATGTGATATGACTTGATATAAATTTGTTATGATTTCTAGACTTTAGCATTATTTCTCAGTTCTGTTGGTAAATTACATCAGTATTGATCTAAATTTCCTACAATTTGTACCCATTTATCCTTGCTTTTTAAGAATCATAAATTGAGATGGAATAAAAAAATGAAGTACATATATAAATTGTTATAAATCACAAAATTGTTCCTAAGAAGAGATGGAGAAAAATAAACAAATAAAACATCCAAAAATAATTAGACAAAACGGGCCTCACTACCCCTTTGTTTACAATATAGCTAGTCACATGATAGCTCTGCCGGTATTCGTCATACCGACAATCTATTAATGGTAATAAGCAATGCATCTCTAGTATCTAAGTGCGGAATCATCCTCGACCTTCCTAAGACACTTCAAGATCAAAGACTTAAAGCATGACCTAAAGCATGTTCATGGGGTTTAGATACAACGGCCTGCTCTCAATCAGCCTCCGCAAGTTCCTGTCGTTCTCTGACAGCCTCTCGCGTCCCGGTGTTGACTGGAAGAACGACCACTCTTAGTACATGGCACACATGTTGTCTTTGTACCCCTACTTGCATTCATGCCTCAGGCTGGTGCCAGATCCTGAGCCACACCGGTAGCACAAATTAAGCGGGTCTGGGTCCACGCAAAGTCCGAATTTGGTCAGAACCATCTCTCCCACTGGTCGACCTTAGTGTACCCTTGGTCTAAAAACATCACAAAAATCATATAAGAACGTTATGAATGATTCATTATTATTATTATTAGGTGAACATGATAAGGACATGTTATATATAAATGAACCATGACAGAACTAAGAGGCTAAGACTGAATGGTGAGATAAGTGAACCCACCTCCACAGCCTATGTTGCCCCCACGGGCCACGGCCATGGAAAAGGGGGAATTTTATGCTAAAATCCTTTTTGTGCAATTGAAACTTTTTGTGCCTATATGAAAATCCTTTTTGTGCCTTGTATGGTTCTCATGCTGCTGTAAATCGACTGGCATCCTCGCCTAAATGAAAATCCTACCATCTCCTTGGTAATTATTTATTAATAGGGGCAATTTTATTTGTAAAGCAATTGAACCTCAGTTGTGACTTATACAGTTGTATGTAACCACTGTCAAATAAATTGAACTAAAGCCAACCTTGTGTATAAACTCCCGTCAAGCAAATTCATTTTTTTCACAAAACGACTAAATCAATGTTACGGTTAGAAGAGAATCACCTCTCATTTTGATAGTAGAACAGTGGCTACAGTGAGGCGATGGAGAACTTAGGATTCGAGCAATCGAGCAAGAGCGATTGGGGTTGTGACGGCGGAGGCGAGAGAAGAGTTTAAAGCAACGAAGAGGGAGAGAGTCGGAGAGAGGTGACTCGAGAAGAGACTGACCCATCGGCGGAGGAAGAGGCAGTCGGAGGCTTCTCTTCTCTTTCGTTTGTTGTTTTTTCTTTTCAGAAGGCGATAGATTGGCTTAAGATAATTGCAATCCTGACCGCTTATCACGTTTTAATCTAACGGTCTGTGATTTGTGGCAACTGGGGGCAGCGAAAAATGTAGGCAGCGGAACGTTCCTCATCAGATTAATCCCCAGTCTGTGTTGTATGCAATTTGTTTTCTCATTTGCAGAAACGTTAAATAAAAAGGTGGCAGGAAGGGACACAGAGCAATAGTTTGCATGTCTCATGGCGTAAATAATTCAACAAACAAAGTAGCATTCTACCATGATTTACTAAAGTCATGTGTGATTTAAAGAAGTTAAGGGGTACATCTGACCCATAAAAAAAAGTATATCATTGTCAAGAGGTGTACATGAAGGGGTACATCTGACCCATTTAACTTTTTCATTTTGTGCATCATTGCTAGTGGAATCAATCTTTTGTTTACAAACAAATTAACTGATGAATAATGGAGCATTGGAGACTTGTAGCAGTGTTTTGTAATCAACTGTATGGTGTTTTGCAAGGGTTTGATAAATTGTGTTTTGTTTTGTAGTCAATTGTATGGAGTTTTGCAGTTGTTTGGAATCATCTCCTCTCGTGTCCTCTCATATCCCCTCATCTCCTCTCATCTCATCTTATCTCCACTCTACGGTTTGTCTCTCTTTTTTCTCTTTTATCTCTCTGTATATTGGTCTATCTTTCTCTCTCATTTATTATGCTTAATTTTTTTTTTCAATTTTTAATAATCACCTCTACATCTCTACTCCATTCTCTTGTCTAATAATTATTTTGCTGATTAAAAACTAACTAATAGAAATTTTATATTATTTTTAAATTCAAAACCTTTCAAAATGGATTTCGGAGGTTTAGATAGCATTTTTTGACCTCGAAAATGGTCGTTACAAGGTAAACCCCGGATAAATCCCGTGGTTAACCCTGTAGTTCTCCTCGTGAGTTTCTATAAAAAAAAATTATGCCTGTTTGAAGTTCTAACGTTCAAAAGTACATTTTTGTGTGATTTTTCTTTTATTTTATGTGTTATATATGTAATATCTATGTTATAAATTATGGCTAGTAACTGCAGAATCAATTAATTTATTTTTAAATTTAAATAATAGATATATATGCGATAAAATTTTTCTACACCAACTAAATATTGCAAAAAAAATATATAAAACAACTAAAAATCAAACCAAAATAAGCAAATAGAATTAATAAAATATAAATAAATAATTTCTTAAACAAATATAAGATAGTAATGAATCCAAAACTATGCAAATTTATTGCGAAAATAAGTATATATTTTTAAAAAATAAATATATTAAAAAATTAACCATGCTAAGGCTAAAGTCAAACTTTGAAAAGCTGATTTTAGTCTCGTTCTTTGAAAGAACAATATTGCGAATCTATTGTTAAAATTTCTATTATTTTAGTAATATTTTCGAAATTTAAGAATATTTTAATATTATTTTAATTTTTATGGTAATAGATACCCACATTAGGTGCCCCAAGAATCGGAAGGGCCCCTCAGTCAGTGGCACAAACCCGGGGAAAAAAAAGAACGGAATGGAAGGGAAGGGACTGTAAAGCGGGGTCAACAGTAATATTTTGAAAACCTGATCAACCATCAAATTGATGAAGCTACCGGTTCGATGGTTCAACCTGTTGAACCGGTTTGAAAAACTGAATGACATCATTATTATGATATTATTAATATTTATGTATATAAGTTGATTTTACTTTTTTATGCGAATAATTTAATTAAATTTGACAATACTAATATGTATTTAAATTATTATGAATTAATTAAGATATAGTGAAAATTCACTATATACGAATTATTATGTTTGTTGCATAAATAAATTTGTTTTATTTAGTACATTAACTATATAAACAAGTGTGTGGTCGAAACATGAGCATGACACATAAAGGAAGTTATGAAAAGGCCACAAAAGATCAAACTAGATCGAAGAAAAGTGGGTGCTGCTGCAATCACGTGGCTTCGGTCAGCCAAAAAACCAAATAGTTGAAGCAGTTCTTTTTAAAACTGGACCAGACAGGCCGGATTTTTCTGGTTCGAAATCAGACGGTTTGTAGGGTCAGTTTAGACCGGACTGCCACCGGTTCTCTGTTGTACTGGTTGAACCGGCCAGTCCGATTCGATTTTCAAAACATTGGTCAACACAATCGTCGGTTCAATCCTTGTCATAAGTCATAACAAACCAGCAGAAGACACCAAAAGCGTAGAAAATAGTGGCAAAACTATCTATTCAAATTATTTTAAGTTGAAATATTGTGATTACTATGGAATTAAAATACACAAATTTTCATTTGCAATATTTTGGCCGGTGTACCAATTGTGAGAATCAACTCTTGGTCTAGTGACAAAGAGTAACTCATTTGCACTGAAGATTGCGGTTCGAAATCCGATTGGATTCTTTGTGATATTTAATTTCGAAATAAGTTAGAGAGCCTGACTCCAATCTTGTCTTAAAAATTTTTTTTAAAAAAAAAGTTGTACCAATTATATTATTGATATTACTTAAATCAATTAGCTAAATCGTTTATCCTGGAAAATCATTGAATTATTAAAAAAGTTACCTAATTTATCAAAACGATGGTCCCCTCATTTCTCTTATAAAAATGGGAAAGAAGTTGTGCATGCCAAACACTAGAAGCATGGAGGACAATGAGTACCATGCCATTGCCGAGCTGGAAACTAATATTTGGTTTTCATAGATCCATGTCTCTCAAATGTGCTTTAGACCTGGGCATCCCTGATGCAATCTATAACCACGGTCAGCCTATGACCCTCAGCCAACTTCACTCGGCTTTATCCCTTCCCGCTTCAAGGAAACATTCTTTGTTTCGCCTCATGCGCATATTAGCCCATTTTGGGTTCATTCTTGAGCTACACACTGGCTCAGAAGCAGTCTACCGCTTGACGCCTCTATCACGGCTGGTGACATCAACTAAGGTGGCACCATTCAACTTGTTGCCATTGGCACGATTTAATCTCGACGATCTTATGCAGAAAGCATATCCTTGCTTGGAAGATTGGTTCATGAAAGAGGAAAAAAAGATGCCATTTGAATTGGCACATGGTGTCGATCTATGGGAAATGTCATGCCGAAACCCAAATACTAATAATTTTTTTAATGATGTTATGGTAAGCAGCTGTTGCTTGTTTACTAGTGTCATTGTTAAAGACGGTGGTAATATTTTCAAGGGGACAAAGTCACTAGTTGATGTAGGAGGCGGTACAGGTACAATTGCAAAGGTGATTGCTGAGAATTTATACCTCATGTCAAATGCACTGTTTTGGATCTTCCTCATGTGGAAGGTGATTTTCCAAATGAAGGTAATGTGAAGTTTGTTGCTGGCGATATGTTTCTGCATATCCCTGCAGCAGATGTCGTTCTTTTAAAGGTAAATTTTAAGAATCTTAAAATATTCTTATATAAATATTATTGTCTTAATTGAATCGATCTATAACCTTCACATATATTTCAAAAACTGTTATTCTAGTGGATTCTACACTGTTGGTCTGATGACGACTGCATCAAAATATTGCGGCGGTGTAAAGAGGAAATACCTTCAAGAGAAGCTGGTGGAAAAGTATTAATTTTGGAAGCAGTTGTTGGGTTGACTTCTGCCATGATATCAACGGAACCTCAGCTGTTGTTTGATTTGTTGATGTTCACGGTAACTGGAGGAGCAGAGCGGGACGAGCAGGAGTGGAGCAAATTATTTACAGAAGCAGGATTTAGCTCTTACAAGATCATCCATACTGTTGGATTCATGTCAATCATTGAGGTCTACCCATGATAGGGTTGAAAACGGATCGGATAAACTCCGAACCGATCCGCATCCGTATTCGAAAAATAGCGGATCCGGATACGGATTTTTTTAAACGGATACGGATGCGAATATGAAAATACATATGGATGCGAATCCGGTTGCGGATGCGAATAAATATCCGGATCCGAAAAAAAATGACAAAGCGGATATCCGACTGACTCACTATCATAGATTCATATATAATATGTTATTCCTTCTGGGAACAAATTGGGCTTGATGATTAAGTGTCAGTAAATTAATTGGCCCACTATTCGACTGGCCCACTACAACTAGTTGGGAATGAATTGTACTTGATAGTTAAGTGTCAGTAAATTTGAAGAGATAGTATTCGGAAGGTATAAGTAATCAAAGATCGAATGAAAATGTATCAATAAATTTTAGTTTTTTTAATATCCGAAATATATCCATATTCGTACTTGCATTCGATAAAATCCGATTCGTATTCGAATCCGTTTAACATCTGAACCGTATCCGTATCCGAACATATCCGTATCCGTATTCGTATCTGAAAAAAATGCGGATACGGATGTGATTTGACCACTATCTGATCCGTATCCGGTCCGTTTTCATCCCTAACCCATGACCATGAGTTATTTGTGATGGCTGGCTGATCCGGGTACTCTTCCCAAATAAATAGTACTTGTATATTTCTTATATTCCGCATTATATATTTTATAAATGTTTCAGTTAATTGTCAGGTTCTACAGCTTATGGTTTACGCATTTTATTTCAATTAATAAACTTCACTTTGGAAGGTACATTCAATCCAATATTACTTATCTCAATTCTTGATATAATTTATATAGTCTTATAGCGTTCAAACTTCAAACTATGGTTCTATAAATAATATAGCTTAATAGGTGAGTCAGTAGGTAAAAGCAAAAATAACCAGCATGAACTCTATAATATTAATGAAACAATTAACATAAAATTAGAATTACGCTCAAAAACATCTAGTAGACGACAGATTATAACGTTTTTCATCATCATGAACAAATTATCACAAACATATAATCATGATGTGGCTGTTGGAGAGTAGCTAGATCTGCTAAAAAGAGTGTCATAATTATAAACATTACTATTTTTTTCACTATAATGTGGGCCGTTTGTATATTTGCTACTGAAACAAATGCCATACTTTTGTGCTGACACAAATACCACACTTTACTTTCTTATTTTTTTATTTTAAATTTTAAAATTTAATTGTCCGATCTAAACCGTTGATCTTGTTCATATTTACGATTGATGCATTGTTCTACAATTTTATATTTTTTAGAGTTCATTTGTTACTCGATCAAGAGGTTGAAAAATGAAGGAATCTAGTTAACCGTGATAGATTAATTCTAATATGTTCATATTTTGATCTCTTGATCATGCATCAAATAAACTCTAAAAAATATAAAATTTTAGAATAATGCATCCATCGTAAAAATGAACAATATCATTAATGGTTTGGATTGGATGATTAAATTTTAAATAAAAAATAGAAAAGTAAAGTGTGGTATTTGTGGCACCGGAACCTTACTCAATCCAAATTATAGAGACAGAGAAATCTAGTTCGCAAGAATTTTTTGTGTAACCTAGATTGACCGATGTAACAATGACATCATATATCCTGAAATATAGAGCATATTGTGTCTTTGAAATTTGAATTAAGCGATGACCGATGCAAAAAAGTAATATAACGTATAATATGGTTTATGTGTATCTTCTGTCAGTTTAATTCATTAAAAGCATATATCACCTTTCTACGTTTAAATAAATCAGGGATGACTATGGAATTATTTATAAGGGACAAACCCAGGAAAAACTACCAAATTCTCAGAAGCAATTAATCTAGCTATATATGAGGTGATAATATTCACCCTTTCCCCCACAATATAAGATCTGATTACTTGTAAAGTTGTAATATTAAGAGGATAGTATTTAGATCCTACGAGGCTATGAGCTGCGTGTTCTTAGAAAGATTATAATTAAGAACTCATGGTAGCTTCATAGCCATCATCATCCTGAACATATATCATTTGTATGCACCACCTTTTGAACGTCTGAATAAATATCTATAAATTTTATATGTTTACTATTGCTCTATTAGTTTGGAATATCTTAATGAGTTAGGTACGGGATTGTTGTCTATAACGACCACCTCCAGCAACCTACTCCTTAATACAACGATATTCTGTTAATCTGTTATTATCCTAGTCTTGATTCACGTACGGTCATCTACATACATTGCCAACATGAGAATGATAGTAGCAACATCCAATCTGGATTTTTCTAATTGTGGGTATGTTTTCAACATCAGTCTATTGTCCTTTTCACTTGGCCTCAATTGGTCATTAAGCATGATCCTAAAGTCCAAAATATTCTAGCTAGTATCATTAATTTCCTGATGTCGCGTTAAACTTGTCAGATTGCTTAAGCGTCTTTATCATTCTTATTTTAACTATGTCATAATTTTAACGACCTTGTAAAAACAAATGTAAAACTTTTCATATTCGATTTAGTTTCTGAGTTTAATTCTTATGAAATAAAAAAACTGTGGTAAAAATATTAGTTATTTTTATATAACACGTACATTCTTTATGAATCTTAATTAGAAGCAGACAAAATTTCCCTAGTAATTAATGTAGAAAGCTTATTCTCGTTTCATATATATAATATACTCATCAAAATTTTCTACTTGACAAAAGTATTGAGTTAATAGAATAATAGTTTTGTTGTGAGCATTTTGATTAGTTTTGTTCAATATTTATAGAATAATAGTTGAACTCAACGAATTTTATACTTCTTGCATATTGCCTACATAATATAATTACTTACACTAACAGTCAGAGCTCGACGAATTAACAACTAAAGATGCCTCAGTGGCACCTTAAAAAATCTTCCGAGCAGCCATAATTAAGTAGAACTTTCGTAAATTATCATAAACGATGTGCTGATGATGATGTAAAATTTTTTCGCTTTAATACAAGAAACGAGTAAAGAAAAAAAATTCTAATTATAAAACCAAAGATACAGTCACACAGGAGGTCGATCTGGAGCATTTCATGAAAACATAATTTGTTCGCAAGTATGTACTCGGAAAAGAGAAGGAAAATAGATTGTAACAGTATAATAAGCATATTTATAAAACGCCATTACATGCTTTTCTATATTTATTGTCATGTCGATCCAAGAAATTTGTATTTAACATTGTACGTAATTAAAATATAAAATATAATAGCTGATAAAATGACCTCTAGTTAATCCTGGATTGACAGGCCACCCACATTAATGGCAGCTTTCTTATACAAGGCGGATCAAGCTTACAAAATCGCATGCGGCATGCGGCATGCCCATGCCTAGTCATTCGGGCCTAAATTTAATTTTAGAAACTTAAAAGTGCTTAATCAAAGGCAGCAGACCAAGCCCAGTAGACTATAAGCCCACTCAGAAGAACTACAACTGGGCCATATTGAAATTGGGCTGAGGGGTAAAATAGGAATAACTGGATGTAATTTCACCCGAACCCTAGCCCGCTCTGATCTGCTCGTATATATATAGAAAGGGATTTTTCGTGACTAGGGTTTCTCCGGCGGCTTAGGAAAAAGAAAAGAGGCAGAGAAGGTTTCGAAGATCTAACTAAAGCCGTCGCAATGGTACACCGTTAATCCACCGATTTTTACTAAAGTTTGTGTGTATTTATCTGAACTAGTGGTTTAGTATTGTTCTCAATGGTACGCCGTTAATCCGTTGATTTGAGCTGTCTGTTTGTATGTGGTAATTATCTGATAGTGATGTATAGTTTGGTATACCAGATGGGATCGTCCTTACAGATGTATATGAAATGTTTTAAATTTACTGGAAATCACCAAATTGTAAGGCATTTTGTTTCATCTTTTGGTTTGTGTACCTAGGGTTTTAGTTTGAGTTCCGTAAATAGAGTCAAATTTTTCTGTGATAAATAGATAACATCAATGGAGTATCAAATTTGTGTGGTTCTATACAGTGTAAACAAGTGTACTTTGATACAGTATTAAGAAATGAACTAAAATTGAAATGCAGATAATACAAAGAAAATGAGGCTCAGACTGATAGGATTTCTGCTTTCTTATTGTTTGGTAACAGTTTAAAAGAAATGGAATTCAGACTGATGGCTTATTATTAAATTATGTCTAATATGTCATATGATGTGTAGGTGAACGTACCAAAAACAAAGAAGACCTACTGCAAGAACAAGGAGTGCCGCAAGCACACACTCCACAAGGTGACACAGTACAAGAAGGGCAAGGACAGTCTCTCAGCCCAAGGAAAACGTCGTTATGACCGCAAACAATCTGGCTATGGTGGTCAGACCAAACCTGTCTTCCACAAGAAGGTTTCCCTCTTCCCCCTCTTGCCTTGTTCAGTTGTTTTTTAGATAAAGTGTTTGGGTTTATTGCATTTGCATTTGGCTCCAAATTTCTGGAGTTCTGTACTATCTTACACCCTTGTTTATGCAAGTGTTGTATTTCATGGCATATGCTATAGTTATTAAGGGCTGACGAGTGTTGGGCTACCAATATTGGATGTTGTCTAGCCTAAGTTGAATTGATATGTCTTTTTGTTGAGTCACTGACCATCTTCTATTGCTCTACATGAAATTGGTTTTTTCTGCTGTTTGTATATCACAGAATTATTTTACCTTTATGTGAATCATGTAAAATAACTTTTATATTACTTTCCTGAGCTGATATAATATTTTGATATTTTCTAGTGAAATTTGTCATCTCATCTGAGATGAAAATGTAATAAATCCTGTCAGTTCTGTCTATATCTGCAATAATTGCTCCTAACCGATCAGAAATTTACTAGGGATCATGTTTTTGCATATTGTTTTACCTGACACTGTGGTTATGTATGTGAGTATGAGCCATTTGAAATTGTTGCTGTAAGAGTTAGGTACTTAATTAAGATTTTTTATCAGAATCAACATCATTAGATAAATAAAATTGTTTTTCTTTGTCTTTTTACAAGTTATCTATTTGCAAATTGAGCTAGGGCTTGCATGGAAATGTTCCATTTGTGTGCTATACCAAAACCTCATTCTCCTTCTACTAGATTGTAATACCAATTTTTTTTAATATTATTAGGCAAAAACCACCAAGAAGATTGTGCTGAAGTTGCAGTGCCAGAGCTGCAAACATTACTCACAGCACCCAATTAAGGTAATTTCATTATAGTTTTATATTCAAATGTTGGTATCCTGCGACATGGTACAATGAGAAACACTGC
Source organism: Rhynchospora breviuscula (assembly GCA_027562975.1). Classification (NCBI taxonomy): domain Eukaryota; kingdom Viridiplantae; phylum Streptophyta; class Magnoliopsida; order Poales; family Cyperaceae; genus Rhynchospora; species Rhynchospora breviuscula. Next base: position 14,973,193 of record CM050398.1, read on the forward strand.
AGAGAATAACTGTATGTTGATCTGTAAACACAGTGCTTGATTATGTTTATGGGTAGTCTTCTGAATTTAATAAATTCAGGCAAGTTAGTTCCTGTCAGTAAACTCATTGCTTTGAGTAACTTTGAGGGTTTGATCATGAATTTATATTTCCAAGTCCTATCTTGTATTGACATAATTTCCTTCTGTAAATTGGTGCAGAGGTGCAAGCACTTTGAAATCGGAGGAGACAAGAAGGGCAAGGGAACATCCCTTTTCTAAATTTGTGCTCTAGTTTTTGTACTTTGGAAAATCTGTGCCTTTTGTGCTAGGTTTTTGTCTAAGAAGTACTTTGAATGTTGTTAGAGATTTTTGGTTATTTTTGTGTTACTGGAGTTGAATCTTTAAAGACAACTTTGTTCAGTTATATTTCCTTTTTGACCTACCTGGAATTATTGTCCATCAAATTTGGCATGTGTTTTGTCCCAAGGTGTTTCATCATTGGTTTATCTATTATTCTTTTTTATGCAAATCAGGTTCTGTACCTTGGTAACGAAGGAATGGAATGTTATGAAAATTGATTTATATAATATAACGTTTTAAAGATGTTATTTTTTTTATACATTACTAGTTCAATTCAGTCAGTCATATTAGCCTTACAGGTGAAAAAATCGTCCCATTTGGTGTCAAGTCATATCACGGACAAGATAAAATCGTCCCAGGTCAGTGCATAAATACCAGAGTTCACAATGATAGCTAACGATACGCTATACTCAAAATTTTAGATTATTTACATCTTGGATATTTCGACTCGATTTCATCCAATGCTTATATATTATAACGTTTTAATAGACGAAAGGTGACACGTAAATAAATTTATCTTGGTTCAAAATTTCCTTAGCAAAGAAACAATTACGAACTAAAATTCAGATGAAATTTCGTTGTAGGAAAGACCGAATGACCGAAAGAATACAATTCGCTTTAATTTAAACCACGCATACTTACAAGGCCAGATCTCTACCAAGTCCCAAGTTTCTGACCTTTTGAGATTAAGAGCAGCCTGTTGGGCCATTATCCCAACTTCCAACAGATCAACTGATTTAATTTAACTCGTGTAATGATTAATGAATCCGTCCTGGTAATGACAATTTTTCAAATCATGAAATCCTAATCCTAATTTTTAATAAAATTGAGACGTCAGATCCTTTAGCGGAAGTTATTCGTTAAATTACGACCGTGAAATCCTAATTTTTAGTAAAATACCAGGATACTAACATTATGAAGATACAAATCGCTAACATTAGCATAAGGGAAATTATATTCATAATCTAATTATTTAAGGCACGTCATCGCAGTTTTTGATTGGGCGGTTTGAATTATGATATACGAAATAATTACAAATATGAAATGAACGCCTGAGCACTTGAAGTTATAAGAATTTATATTACGAACATATAAAGTGTACATTTAGAAAAGCCTTTTTCTTGGTTCAAGCTTAATATGTACAAATTTAAATTCATACAACATTAGAAAATGTATTTATTTACTATTTTCATTTTCTCCCGTTTGCATAACCTACAATTTATTCCACCTCTATTTGGATCGCCCGTATAGTAATACTAGCAAACGAGACCACCCGATTGTGTGGGAATAAAAAAGGAAATTTGAGACTATTTTGTTAGATGACGATTTTGGTATGGTGAGAGAGGGTTGATTTGTTTTTCTCTTTCCTTTATTGTGTGCACAAATTAAGAAAGAATAAGAAACGAAACAACCATCCGTGCAGATGTTAACACGGTCTAAACGAAAGGTTTGAACCTTTTATCTCATTATTAAATCTACACCACTGATCTGATCAAATCATAAAAATGGACGGTCCATATTGCATTGTATAAACATTTGTTTGCTCCATTCGGTTCAAATTTTGGATAGATCTTTCTCTACGTACTTTTATAAGTAGTAAAGATTATGTACTTTAACGAATGAATGTCAGAAAAGAAAATGTCCTGCCGCATATGTGTGGGTAAATTAGAGATGAAAAAATTTTACATATGTGTTCTATGTTTTAAATAAAAAATAAAAATTAATTATTATTTTAATGAAATTTTTCATATGTGTCGTGTTCTCTTTCCAAATACAGTGCACAACCAATTTAATGAAAATTTTCTTTCAATTAAAAGTGAAGAGTATGTAAACTTATACCCATTGCTAATATCTAACCATTGGTTTAAACGATCAATGTCTAAGATTGTTACATCTTTCGCCTAATTATTTTAGCCATTGAATATGTACTTTTATAAGGAATAAATAAATATAAATATAAGTAGGTAATTACTCATATAAAGTGCAAATAATGCAATTCTGAGCATCATTTGAGCCTTTTATTCGTTTCTGGATTCATTATAAGTCATTTCATCACAATAATCTACAATTAAACTCTTTATACTGTCTAAAATATTATTCATATGTTATTTATAAAAAAAGATTGGATTATACATGGTAATTACGCATATAAAGTGTGAATAAGGCAATTCTGAGTATCACATGAGCGTTTCAATTATATGAGCATTTCAATCGTTTCTGGATTCATTCTAAGTCATTTCATCACAATAATCTACATTTAAACTCATTATAATGTCTATAATATGATTCATATATGATTTATTCAAAAATATTTGATTATACAAGGTAAATATGCATATAAAGTCCAAATAGTGCCATTCTGAGTATCATTTGACCGTTTCAATCGTTTCTGGATTCATTCTAAGTCATTTTATCACAAGAATATTCATTTATACTCTTTATACTGTATATAATATGATTCATATGGTATTTATTAAAAAAGAATGGATTATACATGGTAATTACGCATATAAAGTGCAAATAATGCAATTCTCAGTATCATTTGATTGTTTCAATCGTTTCTGGTCTTATTATAAGTCATTTCATCACAATAATCTACATTTATACTCTTCCTACTGTCTATAATATGATTTATATGTTATTTATTCAAAAAGATTAGAATATACAAGGTAATTACGCATATAAAGTGCAAAGAATTCAATTCTGAGTATCATTTCAGCGTTTCAATCGTTTCTGCATTCATTCTTTGTCATTTCATAAAATAATTTACATTTAAACTCTTTATACTGTCTACAATATGATTCATGTGTTTTTTATTCAAAAAGATTGAATTATACATGGTAATTACGTAAATAAAGTGCAAATAATCCAATTCTGAGTATCATTTGATCGTTTCAATCGTTTCTGGATTCATTCTATGTAATTTCAACACAATATTTTATATTTAAACTCTTTATACTATCTATAATATGATTAGTATGTTATTTATTAAAAAAGATTGGATTATACCAGTTAATTACGCATATATAGTGCAAATAATGCAATTCTGAATATCATTTTAGCGTTTCAATCGTTTCTGTATTCATTCTAGGCTATTTCATCACAATAATCTACATTTAAACTCATTATAATGTCTATAATATGATTCATATGTTATTTACTAAAAAATATAGGATTATACATCGAAATTACGCATATAAATTGCGAATAATACAATTATGAGTATCATTTGAGCGTTTCAATCGTTTCTGGATTCATTCTAAGTCAATTCATCACAATAATTTACAGATAAACTCATTATACTGTCTATAATATGATTTATATGTTATTTATTCGGAAATATTGGATGATATATGGCAATTATGCATATAAAGTGCAAACAATGCAGTTCTGAGTATCATTTCAGCGTTTTAATCGCTTCTGTATTCATTCTAAGTTATTTCATCACAATATTTTACATTTAAACTCTTTATACTGTCTAGAATATGATTTATGTCTTATTTATTCAAAAAAATTGGAATATATATGGTAATTACTCATATAAAGTGCAAATAATGCAATTTTGAGAATTATTTGAGCGTTTCATTCGTTTCTGGATTCATTCTAAGTCATTTCATCACAATAATCAACAATTAAACTATTTATACTGTCTATAATATTATTCAAATGTTATTTATCAAAAAAGATTGGATTATACTTGGTAATTACGCATATAAAGTGCGAATAAGGCAATTCTGAGTATCATTTGATCGTTTCAATCGTTACTGGATTCATTCTATGTCATTTCATCACAGTATTTTACATATAAACTCTTTATACTATTTATAATACGATTAATATGTTATATTTTCAAAAAGATTGGATTATACAAGTTAATTACGCACATAAAGTGCAGATAACGTAATTCTGAATACCATTTGAGCGTTTCAATCGTTTCTGGATTCATTCTAAGTCATTTCAACACAATAATCTACATTTAAACTCATTGTAATATCTATAATATGATTCATATGTTATTTAGTCAAAAATATAGGATTATAGAAGGAAATTATGCATATAAATTGCGAATAACGCAATTCTGAGTATCATTTGAGTGTTTCAATCATTCAAGGATTCATTCTAAGTCAATTCATCATAATAATCTACAGATAAACTCTTTATACTGTCTATAATATGATTTATAAGTTATTTATTCGAAAACATTGGATGATATATGATAATTACGCATATAAAGTGTACACAATACAATTCAGAATATCATTTAAGCGTTTTAATCGTTTCTGTATTCATTCTAAGTCATTTCATCACAATAATCTACATTTAAAATCTTTATAATGTCTAGAAAGTGATTCATGTGTTATTTACTCAAAAAGATTGGATCATACATGGTAATTACGCATAAAGTACAAATAATGCAATTCGGAGTATAATTTGAGCATTTCAATCGTTTCTAAATTCATTCTAAGTCAAGATATCACAATAATCTACATTTAAACTCTTTATACTGTTTAGAATGTGATTCATATGTTATTTATAGGAAAAGATAAGATTATACATGGTAATTACGCATATAAAATGCAAATAATGCAATTTTGAGTACCATTTGAGAATTTCAAACGTTTCTGGATTCATTCTAAGTCATTTCATCAAAATAATCTACATTTAAACTCTTTATACTGTCTCGAATAAGATTAATATGTTATTTATTCAGAAAGATTGGAATATACATGGTAATTACGCATATAAAGTGCAAATAATGCAATTCTAAGTATCATTTGACAGTTTCAATTGTTTCTGGATTCATTCTATGTCATTTCATCTCAATATTTTACATTTAAACTCTTTATACTGTCTATAATATGATTAATATGTTATTAATTAAAATAAGATTGGATTATAAAAGTAAATTACGCATATAAAGTGCAAATAATGCAATTCTGAGTATCATTTGAGTGTTTCAATCGTTTCTGGATTCATTCTAAGTCATTTCATCACAATAATCCACATTTAAACTCTTTATATTGTCTAGAATATGATTTATGTGTAATTTATTCAAAAAGATTAGATTATACATGGTAATTACTCATATAAAGTGCAAATAATGCAATTCTGAGCATCATTTGAGCGTTTCATTCGTTCCTAGGTTCATTATAAGTCATTTCATCACAATAATCTACAATTAAACTCTTTATACTGTCTAGAATATTATTCATATGTTATTTATTAAAAAAGATTGGATTATACATGGTAATTACGCATATAAAGTGCGAATAAGGCAATTCTGAGTATCATATGAGCGTTTCAATTCTTTCTGGATTCATTCTAAGTCAATTCATTATAATAATCTACAGATAAACTCTTTATACTGTCTATAAAATGATTTATATGTGATTTATTCAAAAATATTAGATTATACAAGGTAAATTCGCATATAAAGTGCAAATAGTGCAATTCTGAGTATCATTTGACCGTTTCAATCGTTTCTGGATTCATTCTAAGTCATTTTATCACAAGAATATTCATTTATACTCTTTATACTGTATATAATATGATTCATATGGTATATATTAAAAAAAATGGATTATACATGGTAATTACGCATATAAAGTGCAAATAATGCAATTCTCAGTATCATTTGATCGTTTTAATCGTTTCTAGTTTCATTCTAAGTCATTTCATCATAATAATCTACATTTAAACTCTTTCTACTGTCTATAATATGAATTATATGTTATTTATTCAAAAAGATCGGAATATACATGGTAATTACGCATATAAAGTGCAAAGAATGCCATTCTGAGTATCATTTCAGCGTTCCAATCGTTTCTGTATTCATTCTTTGTCATTTCATCAAAATAATTTACATTTAAACTCTTTATATTGTCTACAATATGATTCATGTGTTTTTTATTCAAAAAGATTGAATTATACTTGGTAATTACGTAAATAAAGTTTAGACAATGCAGTTCTGAGTATCATTTAAGCGTTTTAATCGTTTATGTATTAATTCTAAGTCATTTCATCACAATAATCTACATTTAAACTCTTTATACTCTCTAGAATATGATTCATGTGTTATATTTTCGAAAAGATTAGATTATACATGGTAATTACTTATATAAAGTGCAAATAATGCAATTCTGAGCATCATTTGAGCGTTTCATTAGTTTCTGGATTAATTCTAAGTCATTTCATCACAATAATCTACAATTAAACTCATTATACTGTCTAGAATATTATTCATATGTTATTTATTTAAAAATATAGGATTATACATGGAAATTACGCATATAAATTCTGAATAATACAATTCTGAGTATCATTTGAGCGTTTCAATCGTTTCTGGATTCATTCTAAGTCAATTCAACCCAATAATCTAAAGATAAACTCTTTATACTGTCTATAATATGATTTATTTGTTAGTTATTCCGAAAGATTGGATGATATATGGTTATTACGCATATAAAGTTCAAACAATGCAGTTCTATGTATCATTTTAGCTTTTTAATTGCTTATGTATTCATTCTAAGTCATTTCATCACAATAATTTAATTTAAACTCTTTATATTGTCTAGAATATGTTTCATGTATTATTTATTCAAAAAGATTGGATTATACATGGTAATTACTCATATAAAATGCAAATAAAGCAATTCTGAGCATCATTTGATCATTTCATTCATTTCTGGATTCATTCTAAGTCATTTCTTCACAATATTCAACAATTAAACTCTTTGTTATGTCTAGAATATTATTCATATGTTATTTATCAAAAAATATTGAGTTATACACGATAAATATGCATATAAAGTGCAATTAGTGTAATTGTGAGTACGATTCGACCTTTTCAATTGTTTCTGTATTCATTCTAAGTCATTTTATCATAATAATCTACATTTATAATCTTTATACTTTCTATAATATGATTCATATGTTATTTATTAAAAAAGAATGGATTATACAAGTAAATTACGCATATAAATTGCGAATAATACAATTCTGAGTATCATTTGAGCGTTTCAATTGTTTCTAGATTCATTCCAAGTCAATTCATCATAATAATCTACAGATAAACTCTTTATACTGTCTATAATTTGATTTATAGGTGATTAATTCAAAAATATTGGATTATACAAGGTAAATTCGCATATAAAGTGCAAATAGTGCAATTCTGAGTATCATTTGAGCATTTCAATCGTTTCTGGAATCATTCTAAGTCATTTTATCACAATAATCTACATTTAAACACATTATACTATCCATATTATGATTCATATGTTATTTATTCAAAAATATAGGATTGTACATGCAAATTATGCATATAAATTGCGAATAACGCAATTCTGAGTATCATTTGAGTGTTTCAATCGTTTCTGGATTAATTCTAAGTCACTTCATCACAATAATCTACAGATAAAATCTATATATTTTCTATAATATGATTTACAAGTTGTTTATTCAAAAAGATTAGATTATATATGGTAAATACACATATAAAGTGCAAACAAAGCAAATCGGAATATCATTTAAGCGCTTTAATTGTTTCTGTACCAATTCTAAGTCATTTCATCACAATAATCTACATTTAAACTCTTTATACTGTCTAAAATATGATTCAAGTGTTATATTTTCAAAAAGACCAGATTATACATGGTAATTACTCATATATATTGCAAATAATGCAACTCTGATCATCGTTTGAGCGTTTCATTCGTTTCTGGATTCATTCTAAGTCATTTCATCACAATAATCTATAATAAAACTCTTTATACTGTCTAGAATATTATTCATATGTTATTTATTCAAAAATATAGGATTACACATGGAAATTACGCATATAAATTGCGAATAATACAATTCTGAGTATCATTTGAGCATTTCAATCGTTTCTGGATTCATTCTAAGTCAATTCATCACAATAATCAACAGATAAACTCTTTGTACTGTCTATAATATGATTTATATGTTATTTATTCAGAAAGATTGGATGATATATGGTAATTACGCATATAAAGTGTAAACAATGCAGTTCTGGGTATCATTTTAGTGTTTTAATCGCTTCTGGACTCATTCTAGGTCATTTCATCACAATAATTTATATTCAAACTCTTTATAGTGTCTAGAATATGATTCATGTGTTATTTATTCAAAAAGATTGGATTATACACGGTAATTACTCATATAGAGTGCAAATAATGCAATTCTGAGCATCATTTGAGCGTTTCATTCGTTTCTGGATTCATTCTAAGTCATTTCATCACAATAATCTACAATTAAACTCTTTATACGGTCTATAATATGATTCATATGGTATTTATTAAAAAAGAATGGATTATACATGGTAATTACGCATATAAAGTGCAAATAATGCAATTCTCAGTATCATTTGATCGTTTCAATCGTTTCTGATTTCATTCTAATTCATTTCATCACAATAATCTACATTTAAACTCTTTCTACTGTCTATAATATGAATTATATGTTATTTATTCAAGAAGATTGGAACATACATGGTAATTACACATATAAAGTGCAAAGAATGCCATTCTGAGTTATCATTTCACCGTTTCAATCGTTTCTGTATTCATTCCTTGTCATTTCATCAAAATAATTTACATTTAAACTCATTATACTATCTACAATATGATTCATGTGTTTTTTATTCAAAAAGACTGAATTATACATGGTAATTACGTAAATAAAGTGCAAACAATGCAGTTCTGAGTATCATTTAAGCGTTTTAATCGTTTACGTATTCATTCCAAGTCATTTCATCACAATAATCAACATTAAAACTCTTTATACTGTCAAGAATATGATTCATGTGTTATATTTTCAAAAAGATTGGATTATACATGGTAATTACTCATATAAAGTGCAAATAATGCAATTTTGAGCATCATTTGAGCGTTTCATTAGTTTCTGGATTCATTCTAAGTCATTTCATCATAATAATCTACAATTAAACTCATTATACTGTCGAGAATATTATTCATAATCTATTTATTCAAAAATATAGGATTGTACATGGAAATTATGCATGTAAATTGCGAATAATACAATTCTGAGTATCATTTGAGCGTTTCAATCGTTTCAGAATTCATTCTAAGTCAATTCATCCCAATAATCTACAGATAAACTTTTTATACTGTCTATAATATGATTTATATGTTATTTATTTCGAAACATTGGATGATATATGGTAATTAACGCATATAAAGTGCAAACAATGCAGTTCTGAGTATCATTTTGGCGTTTTAATTGCTTCTGTATTCATTCTAAGTCATTTCATCACAATAATCTACATTTAAACTATTTATACTGTCTAGAATATGATTCATGTTTTATCTATTCAAAAAGATTGGATTATACAAGGTAATTACTCATATAAAGTGCTAATAATGAAATTCTGAGCATCATTTGAGCGTTTCATTCATTTCTGGATTCATTCTAAGTCATTTCTTCACAATATTCAACAATTAAACTCTTAATAATGTCTAGAATATTATTCATATGTTATTTATCAAAAAATATTGGATTATACAAGGTAAATATGCATATAAAGTGCAAATAGTATAATTCTGAGTATCATTCGACTGTTTCAATCGTTTCTGGATTCATTCTAAGTCATTTTATCACAATAATCTACATTTAAACACATTATACTATCTATAATATGATTCAAATGTTATTTATTCAAAAATATAGGATTATACATGCAAATTATGCATATAAATTGCGAATAACGCAATTCTGAGTATCATTTGAGTGTTTCAATCGTTTCTAGATTAATTCGAAGTCAATTCATCACAATAATCTACAGATAAAATCTTTATATTGTCTATAATATGATTTACAAGTTATTTATTTAAAAAGATTGGATTATATATGGTAAATACGCATATAAAGTGCAAACAAAGCAATTCAGAGTGTCATTTAAGCGTTTTAATCATTTCTGTATTCATTCTAAGTCATTTCATCACAATAATCTACATTTAAACTCTTTATACTGTCTATAATATGATTCAAGTGTTATATTTTCAAAAAGACCAGATTATACATGGTAATTACTCATATAAAGTGCAAATAATGCAACTCTGAGCATCGTTTAAGCGTTTCATTGGTTTCTGGATGCATTGTATGTCATTTGATCACAATAATCTACAATAAAACTCTTTATACTGTCTAGAATATTATTCATATGTTATTTATTCAAAAATATAGGATTATACATGGAAATTACGCATATAAATTGCGAATAATACAATTCTGAGTATTATTTGAGCGTTTCAATCGTTTCTGGATTCATTCTAAGTCAATTCATCACAATAATCAACAGATAAACTGTTTGTACTGTCTATAATATGATTTATATGTTATTTATTCAGAAAGATTGGATTATATATAGTAATTATGCATATAAAGTGTAAACAATGCAGTTCTGAGTATCATTTTAGCGTTTTAATCGCTTCTGGATTCATTCTAAGTAATTTCATCACAATAATTTACATTTAAACTCTTTATACTGTCTAGAATATGATTCATGTGTTATTTATTCAAAAAGATTGGATTATACACGGTAATTACTCATACTAGCTTAAGATGCCCTCATATGTGGGCAAATAAAGAAACAAAATAATATTAGATAATAAAAATATATTGCTTAATCTAGCATTGATACAAATAGATTTGTTATTTAATTTGTTTCTTTATTAGATGAAAAATCAAAATATATTGTTATTTCATATGGCGATTAATATCCGACCACAGATCAAATCGATCGAACGGCAGAAACATCTGTTTACATGCTAGACCTAGCGTGTAATACCTCTATGGTCCGTGCGTTTATAAGTAGTAGAGATAGAGTGCAAATAATGCAATTCTGAGAATCATTTGAGTGTTTCATTCGTTTCTGAATTCATTCTAAGTCATTTCATCACAATAATCTACAATTAAACTCTTTATACTGTCTAGAATATTATTCATATGTTATTTATTCAAAAATATAGGATTATACATGGAAATTACGCATATAAATTGCGAATAATACAATTCTGAGTATCATTTGAGCGTTTCAATCGTTTCTGGATTCATTCTAAGTCAATTCATCCCAATAACCTATAGATAAACTCTTTATACTGTCTATAATATGATTTATATGTTATTTATTCAGAGAGATTGCATGATATATGGTAATTGCGCATATAAAGTGCTAAGAATGCAGTTCTGAGTATCATTTTAGCGTTTTAATCGCTTCTGTATTCATTCTAAGTCATTTCATCACAATAATTTACATTTAAACTCTTTATACTGTTTAGAATATGATTTATGTTTTATTTATTCAGAAAGATTGGATTATACATGGTAATTACTCATATAAAGTGCAAATAATGCAATTCTGAGCATCATTTGAGCGTTTCATTCATTTCTGGATTCATTCTAAGTCATTTCTTCACAATATTCAACAATTAAACTCTTTATAATGTCTAGAATATTATTCATATGTTATTTATCAAAAAATATTGGATTATACATGGTAAATATGCATATAAAGTGCAAGTAGTGCAATTCTTAGTATCATTCGACCGTTTCAAATGTTTTTGGATTGATTCTAAGTCATTTTATTACAATAATCTACATTGATATTCTTTATACTTGCTATCATATGATTCATATGTTATTTATTAGAAAAGAATGGATTATACAAGTTCATTACACATATAAATTGCGAATAATACAATTCTGAGTATCATTTGAGCGTATCAATCATTTCTGGATTCATTCTAAGCCAATTCATCATAATAATCTACAGATAAACTTTTTATACTGTCTATAATATGATTTCAATGTGATTTATTCAAAAATATTGGATTATACAAGGTAAATTCGCATATAAACTGTAAATAGTGCAATTCTGAGTATCATTTGACCGTTTTAATCGTTTCTGGATTCATTCTAAGTCATTTTATCACAATAATCTACATTTATACAATTTATACTGTCTATTATATGATTCATATATTATTTAATAAAAATGAATGGATTATACATGGAAATTACGCATATAAATTGCAAATAATGCAATTCTAAGTATCATTTGATCGTTTCAATCGTTTCTGGTTTCATTCTAAGTCATTTAATCATAATAATCTGCATTTAAACTTTTTGTACTGTCTATAATAAGATTAATATGTTATTTATTAAAAAAGAATGGATTATATATGGTAATTACGCATATAAAGTTCAAATAATACAATTCTCAGTATCTTTTGATCGTTTCAATCTTTTCTGGTTCAATTCTAACTCATTTCATCACAATAATCTTCATTTAAATTCTTTCTATAGTTTATAATATGATTAATATGTTATTTATTAAAAAAGATTGGATTATACAAGTTAATTACGTATATAAAGAGCAAATAATGCAATTCTGAGTATCATTTGATCGTTTCAATCGTTTCTGGATTCATTCAAAGTCATTTCATCACAATAGTCTACATTTAAATACATTATACTATCTATAATATGATTCATATGTTATTTATTAAAAAATATAGGATTATACATGGAAATTATGCATATAAGTTGCGAATAACGCAATTCTGAGTATCATTTGAGTGTTTCAATCCTTTCTGGATTAATTCTAAGTCAATTCATCACAATAATCTATAGATAGAATCTTTATACTGTCAATAATATGATTTATAAGTTATTTATTCAAAAAGATTGGATGATATATGGTAATTACGCATATAAAGTGCAAACAAAGCAATTCTGAGTATCATTTAAGCGTTTTAACCGTTTCTGTATTCATTCTAGGTCATTTCATTCATAATAATCTATATTTGAACTCTCTATACTGTCTAGAATATGATTCAAGTGCTATATTTTCAAAAAGATTGGATTATACAAGGTAATTACTCATATATAGTGCGAATAATGCAATTCTGAGCATCGTTTGAGCGTTTCATTCCTTTCTGGATTCATTCTAAGTCATTTCATCACAATAATCTACAATTAAACTCTTCATACAGTCTGTAATATGATTTGTATGTTATTTATTCAGAAAGATTGGATGATATATGGTAATTACGCATATAAAGTGCAAACAATGCAGTTCTGAGTATCATTTTAGCATTTTAATCGCTTCTGGATTCATTCTAAGTCATTTTATCACAATAATTTACATTTAAACTCTTTATACTGTCTAGAATATGATTCATATGTTATTTATTCAAAAAGATTGGATTATAAATGGTTACTCATATAAAGTGCAAATAATGCAGTTCTGAGCATCATTTGAGCGTTTGATTCCTTTCTGGATTCATTCTAAGTCATTTCTTCACAATATTCAACAATTAAACTTTTTATAATGTCTAGAATATTGTTCATATGTTATTTATAAAAAAAGATTGGATTATACATGGTAAATATGCATATGAGTTGCAAATAGTGCGATTCTGAGTATCATTCGACCGTTTCAATCGTTTCTGGATTCATTCTAAGTCATTTTATCACAATAATCTACATTTATATTCTTTATACTTTCTATAATATGATTAATATATTATTCATTAAAAAAGAATGGATTATACAAGTTAATTACGCATATAAAGTGCGAAAAATACAATTCTGAACATAATTTGAGTGTTTCAATTGTTTCTGGATTCATTATAAGTCAATTCATCACAATAATCTACAGATAAACTCTTTATATTGTCTACAATATGATTCATGTGTTATTTATTCAAAAATATTGAATTATACATGGTAATTACTCAAATAAAGTGCAAATAATGCAATTCTGAGTATCATTTGATGATTTCAATCGTTTCTGGATTCATTCTATTATATTTCATCACAATATTTTACATTTAAACTCTTTATACTGTCTATAATATGATTAATATGTTATTTATTAAAAAATATAAGATTATACATGGAAATTACGCAAATAAATTGCGAATAATACAATTCTGAGTATTATTTGAGCATTTCAATCGTTTCTGGATTCATTCTAAAGAAATTTATCACAATAATCTACAATAAACTATTTATACTGTCTATAAAATTATATATATGTTATTTATTCAGAAAGATTGGATGATAAATGGTAATTATGCATATAAAAAGAAAACAATGCAGTTCTGAGCATCATTTAAGCGTTTTAATCGTTTCTGTATTCATTCTAAGTTATTTCATCACAATAATCTACATTTCATCTCTTTGTACTGCCTGGAATATGATTCATGTGTTATTTATTCAAAAAGATTGGATTATATATGGTAATTACTCATATAAAGTGCAAATAATGCAATTCTGAGCATCATTTGAGCATTTCATTCGTTTCTGAATTCATTCTAAGTCATTTCATCACAATAATCAACAATTAAACTCTTTATACTGCCTAGAATATTATTCATATGTTATTTATCAAAAAAGATGGGATTACACATGGTCATTACGCATATAAAGTGCGAATAAGGCAATTCTGAGTATCATATGAGCGTTTCAATTGTTTCTGGATTCATTCTAAGTCATTTCATCGCAATAATCTACATTTAAACTCATTATAATGTATATCAGATGATTCATATGTGATTTATTGAAAAATATTGGATTATATATGGTAAATACGCATATAAAGTGCAAATAGTGCAATTCTGAGTAGCATTTAACCGTTTCAATCGTTTCTGGATTCATTCTAAGTTATTTTATCACAATAATCTACATTTATTTTCTTTATACTGTTTATAAAATGAATCATATATTATTTATTAAAAAAGAATGGATAATACATGGTAATTTCGCATATAAATTGCAAATAATGCAATTTTGAATATCATTTTATCGTTTCAATCATTTCTGGTTTCATTCTAAGTCATTTCATCACAATAATCTACATTTAAACTATTTCTACAGTCTATAATAAGATTAATATGTTATTTATTAAAAAAGATTGGATTATTCAAGTTAATTCCGCATATAAAGTTCAAATAATGCCATTCTGAGAATCATTTGAGCGTTTCAATCGTTTCTGGATTCATTCTAAGTCATTTCATCACAATAATCTAGATTTAAACTCATTATACTATCTATAATATGATTCATATCTTATTTATTCAAAAATATAGGATTATACAAGAAAATTATGCATATAAATTGCGAATAATGCAATTCTGCGTATCATGTGAGTGTTTCAATCGTTTCTGGATTAATTCTAAGTCAATTCATCACAATAATATACAGATAAACTCTTTATACTGTCTATAATATGATTTATAAGTTATTTATTCAAAAAGATTAGATGATATATGGTAATTACGCATATAAAGTGCAAACACTGCAATTCTGAGTATCATTTAAGCGTTTTAGTTGTTTCTGTATTCATTCTAAGTCATATCAACACAATAATGTACATTTAAACTCTTTATACTGTCTAGAATATGATTCATGTGTTATATTTTCAAAAGGATTGGATTATGCATGGTAATTACTCTTATAAAGTGCAAATAATGCAATTATGAGCATCATTCGAGCTTTTCATTCATTTCTAGATTCATTCTAAGTCATGTCATCATAATAATCAACAATTAAACTCTTTATACTGTCTAGAATATTATTCATATGTTATTTATCAAAAAAGATTGGATTATACTCGGTAATTACGCATATGAAGTGCGAATAAGGAAATTCTGAGTATCATATGAGCGTTTCAATCCTTTCTTGATCATTCTTACTCATTTCATCACAATAATGTACATTTAAATTCATTACACTATCTAAAATATGATTCATATGTTATCTATTAAAAAAGAATGGATTATACAAGTTAATTACGCATATAAATTGCCAATAATACAATTCTGAGCATAATTTGAGTGTTTCAATCATTTCTGGATTCATTTTAAGTCAATTCATCACAATAATCTACAGATAAACTCTTTATATTGTCTACAATATGATTCATGTGTTATTTATTCAAAAATATTGAATTATACATGGTAATTACTCAAATAAAGTGCAAATAATGCAATTCTGAGTATCATTTGATGATTTCAATCGTTTCTGGATTCATTCTATTATATTTCATCACAATATTTTACATTTAAACTCTTTATACTGTCTATAATATGATTAATATGTTATTTATTAAAAAATATAAGATTATACTTGGAAATTACGCAAATAAATTGCGAATAATACAATTCTGAGTATCATTTGAGCGTTTCAATCGTTTCTGGATTCATTCTAAGGAAATTTATCACAATAATCTACAATAAACTATTTATACTGTCTATAAAATTATATATATGTTATTTATTCAGAAAGATTGGATGATAAATGGTAATTATGCATATAAAAAGAAAACAATGCAGTTCTGAGCATCATTTAAGCGTTTTAACCGTTTCTGTATTCATTCTAAGTTATTTCATCACAATAATCTACATTTAATCTCTTTGTACTGCCTGGAATATGATTCATGTGTTATTTATTCAAAAAGATTGGGTTATACATGGTAATTACTCATATAAAGTGCAAATAATGCAATTCTGAGCATCATTTGAGCGTTACATTCGTTTCTGAATTCATTCTAAGTCATTTCATCACAATAATCAACAATTAAACTCTTTATACTGTCTCGACTATTATTCATATGTTATTTATCAAAAAAGATGGGATTATACATGGTCATTACGCATATAATGTGCGAATAAGGCAATTCTGAGTATCATATGAGCGTTTCAATTGTTTCTGGATTCATTCTAAGTCATTTCATCACAATAATCTACATTTATACTCATTATAATGTCTATCAGATGATTCATATGTGATTTACTGAAAAATATTGGATTATATATGGTAAATACGCATATAAAGTGCAAATAGTGCAATTCTGAGTATCATTGAACCGTTTCAATCGTTTCTGGATTAATTCTAAGTCATTTTATCACAATAATCTACATTTATATTCTTTATACTGCTTATAAAATGAATCATATATTATTTATTAAAAAGAATGGATAATACATGGTAATTACGCATATAAAGTGCAAATAATGCAATTTTCAGTATCATTTTATCGTTTCAATCGTTTCTGGTTTCATTCTAAGTCATTTCATCACAATAATCTAAATTTAAACTATTTCTACAGTCTAGAATAAGATTAATATGTTATTTATTAAAAAAGATTGGATTATTCAAGTTAATTCCGCATATAAAGTTCAAATAATGCCATTCTGAGAATCATTTGAGCGTTTCAATTGTTTCTGGATTCATTCTAAGTCATTTCATCACAATAATCTATATTTAAACTCATTATACTATCTGTAATATGATTCATATGTTATTTATTCAATAATATAGGATTGTACATGGAAATTATGCATATAAATTGCGAATAACGCAAATCTGAGTATCAGTTGAGTGTTTCTATCATTTCTTCATTAATTCTAAGTCAATTCATCACCATAATCTACAGATAAACTTTTTATACTGTCTATAATATGATTTATAAGTTATTTATTCAAAAAGATTGGATGATATATGGTAATTACGCATATAAAGTGCAAACAATGCAATTCTGAGTATCATTTATGTGTTTTAATTGTTTCTGTATTCATTCTAAGTCATTTCAACACAATAATCTACATTTAAACTCTTTATACTTTCTAGAATATGATTCATTTGTTATATTTTCAAAAAATTGGATTATGCATGGTAATTACTCATATAAAGTGCAAATAATGCAAATATGAGCATCATTTGAGCTTTTCATTCGTTTCTGGATTCATTCTATGTCATTTCATCATAGTAATCAACAATTAAACTCTTTATACTTTCTAGAATATTATTCATATGTTATTTATAAAAAAAGAATGGATTATACTTGGTAATTACGCATATAAAGTGCGAATAAGCCAATTCTGAGTATCATATGAGCGTTTCAATCGTTTGTGGATCATTCTTAGTTATTTCATCACAATAATCTACATTTAAACTCATTACACTATCTAAAATATGATTCATATGTTATTTATTTAAAAATATTGTATTATACTTGGAAATTACGCATATAAATTGGGAATAACACAATTCTGAGTATCATTTGATTGTTTCAATCGTTTCAGAATTCATTCTAAGTCAATTCGTCACAATAATCTACAGATAAACTCTTTATACTGTCTACAATATGATTCATGTGTTATTTATTCAAAAATATTGAATTATACATGGTAATTACTCAAATAAAGTGCAAATAATGCAATTCTGAGTATCATTTGATCGTTTCAATCGTTTCTGGTTTCATTCTATGTCATTTCATCAGGATATTTAACATTTAAACTCTTTATACTGTCTATAATATGATTAATATGTTATTTATTAAAAAAGATTGGATTATACAAGTTAATTACGCATATAAAGTGCAAATAATGCAATTCTGAGTACCATTTGAGCATTTCAATCGTTTCTGGAATTATTCTAAGTCATTTCATCACAATAATTTACATTTAAACTCAATATATTGTCTATAATATGATTCATATGTTATTTATACAAAAATATCGGATTATACATGGAAATTACGCAAATAAATTGCGAATAATACAATTCTGAATATCATTTGAGCGTTTCATTCGTTTCTGGATTCGTTCTAAGTTAATTCATCATAATAATCTATAGATAAACTCTTTATACTGTCTATAAAATGATATATATGTTATTTATTCAGAAAGATTGGATGATATATGGTAATTATGCATATAAAATGCAAACAATGCAGTTCTGAGCATCATTTCAGCATTTTAATCGTATCTGTATTCATTCTAAGTTATTTAATCACAATACTCTACATTTAAACTCTTTATACTGTCTAGAATATGATTCATGTGTTATATTTTCGAAAAGATTGGATTATACATGGTAATTACTCATATAAAGTTTAAATAATGCAATTCTGAGCATCATTTGAGTGTTTCATTCGTTTCTAGATTCATTCTAAGTCATTTCATCACAATAATAAACAATTAAACTCTTTATACTGTCTAGAATATTATTCATATGTTATTTATCAAAAAAATTGGATTATACTTGGTAATTACGCATATAAAGTGCAAATAATGCCATTCTGAGTATCATTTGAGCGTTTCAATCGTTTTAGGATTCATTGTAAGTTATTTCATCACAATAATCTATATTTAAACTCATTATAATATCTATAATATGATTCATAAGTTATTTATTCAAAAATATAGGATTATACATGGAAATTATGCATATAAATTGCGAATAACTCAATTCTGAGTATCATTTGATTGTTTCAATCTTTTCTGGATTAATTCTAAATCAATTCTTCACAATAATCAACAGATAAACTCTTTATACTATCTATAATATGATTTATAAGTTATTTATTCAAAAAGATTGGATGATATATAATAATTACGAATATAAAATGCAAACAATGCAATTCTGAGTATCATTTAAGCGTTTTAATCGTTTCTGTATTCACTCTAAGTCATTAATCACAATAATCCACATTTAAACTCTTTATACTGTCGAGAATATGATTCATGTGTTATATTTTGAAAAAGATTGGATTATGCATGGTAATCACTTATATAAATTGCAAATAATGCAATTCTTACCATTTGAGGGTTTCATGTGTTATATTTTGAAAAAGATTTGAGGGTTTCATTCGTTTCTGGATTCATTCTAAGTTATTTCATCGCAATAATCAACAATTAAACTCTTTATACAGTCTAGAATATTATTCTTATCTTATTTATTAAAAAAGATTGGATTATAATTGGTAATTACGCATATAAAGTGCGAATAAGGCAATTCTGAGTATCATATGTGCGTTTCAATCATTTCTGGATTATTCTAATTCATTTCATCACAATAATCTATATTTTAACTCATTATAATATTTATAATATGATTCATAAGTTATTTATTGAAAAATATTGGATTATACATGGAAATTATGCATATAAATTGTGAATAACGCAATTCTGAGTATCATTTGAGTGTTTCAATCGTTTCTGGATTAATTCTAATTCAATTCATCACAATAATCTACAGATAAACTCTTTATACTGTCTATAATATGATTTATAAGTTATTTATTCAAAAAGATTGGATGATATATGATAATTACGCATATAAAGTGCACACAATGCAATTCTGAGTATCATTTAAGCGTTTTAATCGTTTCTGTATTCACTCTAAGTCATTCATCACAATAATCCACATATAAACTCCTTATACTGTCTAGAATATGATTCATGTGTTATATTTTCAAAAAGAAGGATTATGCATGGTAATTACTAATATAAAGTGCAAATAATGTAATTCTAAGCTTCAATTGAGCATTTCATTCTTTTCTGGATTCATTCTAAGTCATTTGATCACAATAATCAACAATTAAACTCTTTACACTGTCTAGAATATTATTCATATGTTATTTATCAAAAAAGATTGGATTATACTTAGTAATTACGCATATAAAGTGCGACTAAGGCAATTCTGAGTATCATATGAGGGTTTCAATCGTTTCTGGATCATTCTAAATCATTTCATCACAATAATCTACATTTAAGCTCATTATACTACCTAAAATATGATTCATATGTTATTTATTCAAAAATATTGTATTATAAATGGAAATTACGCACATAAATTGGGAATAAAGCAATTCTGAGTATCATTTGAGTGTTTCAATTGTTTCAGGATTCATTCTATGTCAATGCATGACAATAATCTACAGATAAATTCTTTATACTGTCTACAATATGATTCCTGTCTTATTTATTCAAAAATATTGAATTATACATGGTAATTACTCAAATAAAGTGCAAATAATGCAATTCTGAGTATCATTTGATCGTTTCATTCATTTCTGGATTCATTCTATGTCATTTCAACACATTATTTAACATTTTAACTCTTTATACTGTCTATATTTGATTAATATGTTATTTATTAAAAAAGATTGGATTATACAAGTTAATTACGCATATAAAGTGCAAATAATGCAATTCTGAGTACCATTTGAGCATTTCAATCGTTTCTGGATTTATTCTAGTCATTTCATCACAATAATCTATATTTAAACTCATTATAATGTGTATAATATGATTCATATGTTATTTATTCAAAAATATCGGATTATACATGGAAATTATGCAAATGAATTGCGAATAATACAATTCTGAATATCATTTGAGCGTTTCAATCGTTTCTAGATTCGTTCTAAGTCAATTCATGACAATAATCTACAGATAAACTCTTTATACTGTCTATAAAATGATTTATATATTATTTATTCAGAAAGATTGGATGATATATGGTAATTATGTATATAAAACGCAAACAATGCAGTTCTGAGCATCATTTAAGCATTTTAATCGTTTCTGTACTCATTCTAAGTTATTTCATCACAATAATCAACATTTAAACTCTTTATACTGTCTGGAATATGATTCATGTGTTATATATTCCAAAAGATTGGATTATACATGGTAATTACTCATATAAAGAGCAAATAATGTAATTCTGAGCATCATTTGAGTGTTTCATTCGTTTCTGGATTCATTCTAAGTCATTTCGTCACAATAATCAACAATTAAACTCTTTATACTGTCCAGGAATATTATTCACATGCTATTTATCAAAAAATATTGGATTATAGATAGTAATTACACATATAAAGTGCGAATAAGGCAATTCTGAGTATCATATGATCATTTCAATCGCTTCTGGAATCATTCTAAGTCATTTCATCACAATAATCTACATTTTAACTCATTATAATGTATATAATATGATTGATATGTGATTTATTTAAAAATATGGGATTATATATGGTAAATACGCATATAAAGTGCAAATAGTGCAATTCTGAGTAATATTTAACCGTTTCAATCGTTTTTGGATTCGTTCTAAGTCATTTTATCACAATAATCTACATTTATATTCTCTATACTGTTTATAATATGAATCATATGTTCTTTATTAAAAAAGAATGGATTATACATGGTAATTACGCACATAAATTGCAAATAATGCAATTTTCAGTATAATATGATTGTTTCAATTGTTTCTGGTTTCATTCTAAGTCATTTCATCACAATAATCTACATTTAAACTCTTTCTACAGTCTATAATATGATTAGTATGTTATTTATTAAAAAAGATTGGATTATACTTGGTAATTACGCATATAAAGTGCGAACAAGGCAATTCTGAGTATCATATGAGCGTTTCAAACGTGTCTGGATCATTCTAAGTCATTTCATCACAGTATATCTATATTTAAACTCATTATACTATCTAAAATTTAATTCATATGTTATTTTTTCAAAAATATTGGATTATACATGGAAATTACATATATAAGTTGCGAATAACGCAATTCTGAGTATCATTTGAGTGTTTCAATCATTTCTAGATTCATTCTAAGTCAATTCGTCACAATAATCCACTGATAAACTCGTTATACTGTCTATAATATGATTTCTATGTGATTTATTCAAAAATATTGGTTTATACAAGGTAAATTCGCATATATAGTGCAAATAGTGCAATTCTGAGTATCATTTGACCGTTTCAATGATTTCTGGATTCATTCTAAGTCATTTTATCACAATAATATTCATTTATACTCTTTATACTGTCTATAATATGATTTATGTGTTATTTATTCAAAAATATTGAATTATACATGGTAATTATTCAAATAAAGTGCAAATAATGCAATTCTGAGTATCATTCGAACTTTTCAATCGTTTCTGGATTCATTCTAAGTCATTTCACCACAATAATCTACTTTTAAACTCCTTATAATGTCTATAATATGATTCATATGTTATTTATTCAAAAATAGAGGATTATAAATGGAAATTATGCAAAAAAATTGCGAATAAAACAATTCTGAGTATCATTTGAGCGTTTCAATCGTTTCTGGATTCATTCTAAGTCAATTCTTCACAATAATCTACAGATAAACTTTTTATACTGTCTATAAAATGATTTATATGTTATTTATTCAGAAAGATTGGATGATATATGGTAATTATGCATATAAAGCGCAAACAATGCAGTTCTGAGCATCATTCAAGCATTTTAATCGTTTCTGTATTCATTCTAAGTTATTTCAACATAATAATCTACATTTAAACTCTTTATACTGTCTGGTATATGATTCATGTGTTATTTATTCAAAAAGATTGGTTTATACATGGTTATTACTCATATAAAGAGCAAATAATGCAATTCTGAGCATCATTTGAGCGTTTCATTCGTTTCTGGATTCATTCTAGGTCATTTCATCACAATAATCTACAGATAAACTCTTTATACTGTCTACAATATGATTTATGTGTTATTTATTCAAAAATATTGAATTATAGATGGTAATTACATAAATAAATTGCAAATAATGCAATTCTGAGTATCATTTGATCGTTTCAATAATTTCTTGATTCATTCTATGTCATTTCATCACAATATTTTACATTTAAACTCTTTATACGGTCTATAATATGATTAATATGTTATTTATTAAAAAAAATTGGATTATACAAGTTAATTATGCATATAAAGTTCAAATAATGCAATTCTGAGTATCATTCGAGCTTTTCAATCGTTTCTGGATTCAGTCTAAGTCATTTCATCACAATAATCTACATTTTATCTCATTATAATGTCTATAATATGATTCATATGTTAGTTATTCAAAAATATAGGATTATACATGGAAATTACACAAAAAAATTGCGAATAATACAATTCTGAGTATCATTTGAGCGTTTCAATCGTTTCTGGATTCATTCTAAGTCAATTCTTCACAATAATCTACAGATAAACTCTTTATAATGTCTATAAAATGATTAATATGTTATTTATTAGGAAGATTTGATGATATATGGTAATTATGCATATAAAGCATAAACAATGCAGTTCTGAGCATCATTCAAGCGTTTTAATCGTTTCTGTATTCATTCTATGTTATTTCATCACAATAATCTACATTTAAACTCTTTATACTGTCTGGAATATGATTCATGTGTTATTTATTCAATAAGATTGGTTTATACATGGTAATTACTCATATAAAGAGCAAATAATGCAATTCTGAGCATCATTTGAGCGTTTCATTTGTTTCTGGATTCATTCTAAGTCATTTCATCACAATAATCAACAATTAGACTCTTTATACTGTTCAGAATATTATTCATATGTTATTTATAAAAAAAGATTGGATTATACATGGTAATTACGCATATAAAGTTCGAATAAGGCAATTCTGAGTATCATATGAGCGTTTCAATCGTTTCTGGATTCATTCTAAGTCATTTCATCACAATAATCTATGTTTAAAGTCATTATAATGTCTATAATATGATTCATATGTGATTTATTCTAAAATATTGGATTATATATCGTAAATACGCATATAAAGTGCAAATAGTGCAATTCTGAGTATTATTTAACCGTTTCAATCGTTTCTGGATTCATTCTAAGTCATGTTATCACAATAATCTACATTTATATTCTTTGTACTGTCTCTACTATGAATCATATGTTATTTATTAAAAAAGAATGGATTATACACGGTAATTACGCATATAAAATGCAAATAATGCAATTTTCAATATCATTTGATCGTTTCAATCGTTTCTGGTTTCATTCTAAGTCATTTCATCACAATAATCTACATTTAAACTATTTCTACAGTCTATAATTTGATTAATATGTTATTTATTAAAAAAGATTGAATTATACAAGTTAATTACGCATATAAAGTTCAAATAATGCCATTCTAAGAATCATTTGAGCGTTTCAATCGTTTCTGGATTCATTCTAAGTCATTTCATCACAATAATCTACATTTAAACTCATTATACTATCTGTAATATGATTCATATGTTATTTATTCAAAAATATAGGATTTTACATGGAAATTATGCATATAAATTGCGAATAACGCAATTCTGAGTATCATTTGTGTGTTTCAATCATTTCTGGATTAATTCTAAGTCATTTCGTCATAATAATCTACATTTAAACTCTTTATACTCTCTAGAATAGTTCTTATGTCGTTTATTCTAAAAGATTGGAATATACATCGTAATTACGCATTTAAAGTGCGAATAATGCAATTCTGAGTATCATTCGAGCGTCTCAATCGTTTCTGCATTCATTCTAAGTTATTTCATTACGATGATCTACTTTTAAACTTGCTATACTGTCTAGCATATGATTCATATGTTATTTATTTAAAAAGATTGGATTATACATGGTAATTACGTATATAAAGTGTAAATAATGCAATTCTGAGTATCATTTGAGCGTTTCAATCGTTTCTGGATTCATTCTAAGTCATTTCACCACAATAATAATGATTTAAACTCCTTATACTGTCTAGAATCTGATTATTATGTTATTTATTCAGAACGATTGGATTATACATGGTAATTACGCATATAAAATGCAAATAATGCAATTCTGAGTATCATTTGAGCGTATCATTCGTTTTTGGATTAATTCTAAGTTATTTATTCACAATAATCAACATTTAAACTCTTTATACTGTCTAGAATAAGATTCATATGTTATTTATTCAAAAAGATTGGATTATACGTGGTAATTACGGATATAAAGTGCAAATAATGCAATTCTGAATATCATTTGGGCATTTTAATCGTTTCCGAATTTATTCTATGTCATTTCATCACAATAATTTACATTTAAATTCTTTATACTATATAGAATATGATCCATATGTTATTTATTCTGAAAGATTGGATTATACATGGTAATTACGTATATAAACTGCAAATAATGCAATTCTAAGGATCATTGAGCATTTCAATTGTTTTTGGATTCATTCTAAGTCATATCATCACAATAATCTACATTTAAACTCTTTATAGTGTCCAAAATATTCTTCATATATTATATATTAAAAAAGATTAGATTATACAGGGTAATTACGCATATAATGTGCAAATAATGCAATTCAGACCATCATTTGAAACTTTCAATCGTTTCTGGATTCGTTCTAAGTCATTTCATCACAATAATCTACATTTAATCTCTTTATACTGTCTAGAATATGATTCATATGTTATTTATTAAAAAAGAATAGATTATACATGGTAATTACGGATATAAAGTATAAATAATGCAGTCCTGAGTATCATTTGAGCGTTTCAATCGTTTTTGTATTCATTTTATGTCATTTCATCACAATAATCTACATTTAAATTTTTTATACTATTTAGAATATGATTCATATGTTATTTATTCAGAATGATTGGATTATACATGGTAATTACGCATATAAAGTGCAAATAATGCAATTCTAAGTTTCATTTGAGTATTTCAATCGTTTCTGGATTCATTCGAAGTCATATTATCACAATAATTTACATTTAAACTCTTTATAGTGTCCAATATATGATTCATATGTTACTTATTAAAAAAGATTGGATTATACATGGTAATTACGCATATAAAGTGCAAATAATGCAATTGAGAGTATCATTTGAGTATTTAAAACGTTTCTGGATTTATTCTAAGTTATTTCATCACAATAATTTAAATTTAAACTCTTTATACTGTCTATAATATGATTCATATGTTATTTATTAAAAAAATTAGATTATATTTGGTAATTATGCATATAAAGCACAAATAATGAAATTCTGAGTATCATTTAAGCATTTCAATCATGTCTGGATTAATTCTAACTTATTTCATGACAATAATCTACATTTCAACTCTTTATACTTTATAGAATATGATTCATATGTTATTTATTCAGAAAGATTGAATTATGCATGGTAATTACGCTCATAAAGTGCAAATAATGCAATTCAGAGTATCATATCAGCATTTCAATTGTTTCTGGATTCATTCTAAGTCATTTCACCACAATAATCTTCATATAAATTCTTTATACTGTCTAGAATATGGTTCTTATCTTATTTTTTCAAAAAGATTTGATTATACATAGTAATTACGAATATAAATTGCAAATAATACAATTCTGAGTATCATATCAGCATTTCGATCGTTTCTAGATTCATTCTAAGTCATTTAATCACAATAATCAACATTTAAACTGTTTATACTATCTAAAATATGGTTCATGTCTTATTTATTCAAGATGATATAATGCAATCTTTTTGAATAAATAAGATCTGAATCATATTCTAGACCGTATAGAGAGTTTAAATATTGATTGTGTAAACTAAAGTGAATGAGGTGGCGGTTTGTATAAAACATTTATAATATTTTTCTCCTTTTCGATCGGTGCAGCCAAGATATATGGTTCAGATGTAGAAATGTTTATCTCGGTCAAAACATTATAAAGCAATAAGAATTAAATACAAAATTCTCAATTTAGTACCTAAAAATTTTAAATATTGAAAATTAGTCAAAATATAATTAATATTAAAATATAAAAAATTTCGAGATGTCACACAGTCCGACATAAGATGCCAGATAAGTTAGTATGCATTTCTTTTAGCAAGTCATTGGTCATATTGCGATTACATTACTTTGGTTTTTTCTTTTTTTAAAAAAAAATCACGCTGTTTTTGTTGATTATTTCATTCTTTTTTTACTTGATTGTTTAGATAATTTCCATCAGTAACTGTATGACTCATCTAACTAACACCACAAATTATGTGACGAGAAAAATATGTGTGAATAAAATTCTGTTATTATGTTAGATGTGCTTATTTATGAACTCATTTAGTCCTCTTTTTTTGTAATTCATGTTACAATTAATTAAGAATTAGTGATAAAAAAATTCATCGTGTAACTAACATAATAGCACTCTCTATTATTAGATATTAGGGAAAATCAAACGCGCACCGAATTTGAATTAAAAAGGTCTCATTGTTTATCCAATTTTTATGTTATATATATATATATATATTTGCAAGCAGCGTAAGTAATTTTTTCCGATTCTGAAACTTTCAACAAATTGACTGGGAAGCAAAGTGGAGTAGAAGACTAATTTATTACTCCCATGACTTGCGGCTTCATATGATTATGTAATCCGACCTCTGAAACTTTATCCATAAATTTGATTTATTTTGTGGCTAATTGAAAGAAATGATAACACAAATGGAAACAAATTTGCAATGTTCGATTAAACTATTTTATTTTTCATCTTCTTAAACTAAGTCTGGCTGCTAATTAATTTGCAAACATTTTTGTTTCCATGGCATCTGATTTGTGTTATTTATTATATACTTTTTTTTTAAAGAAAACTTCAAATATTTTTTACATCATTATTATTGTCGGGGTGATATTGACTATGGTTTCTAATTATATTTACTGTGGATATTGTAGGTTTTGACTCAATCCTGGCGCCTCTATAAGGACACCAAAAGTAGCCTCGATAAGGACACCAAAATGCGCTACCATCTTGATCTGACAAACTGTATGGTTGGCTGTACCGACAAAAAATATTATGGCTATTTGATTTGACTGGTATAGTGGTATTTATGTTATCCCCATGCGAAGGTTGCACTGAAGTCGGCTAGTGTTCACGAAAAGCATTTATTATTATTATTATTTTCTTGTTTCGTTACTTGCAATAAGGTAGAGACTTTATCCTGGCTCCCAAGGATAAATCATTATACATTTCATTAGTTTAACCTTCCTAATTGGATCATATTTGAACGGGATATGTATAGTTTTTTTTTTTTCTTTATATAACTTGGATTGTACTAAACCCATTCTGTTATTTTATTTCTCAGAATTCAAAGGGGGGCGTTTGGATTGCTTAGGAATAGCTTATTTTTAAGAATAACTTCTTTCTAAATAATATTTTCTTCCTAAAGTTACACACTTCTCAATGTTTTATTCCTAAAATTCTTATTCCTTCCTTATTCCCATACGATCCAAACGAGCCCAAGAATACTAAAAAATGCTTAAATATTCATGATCGATTTTAACATTAGCTACATGAATAAAGAGAAAGAAGACGGGTCACTATGGCAGTGTGGTGAAAACTATTGAGACGAAAAGTACTAATGAAAAAAATATTTTTCATAAATCAAATGGTAAAATTTTTCAATATGAAAAGATTTTAGAGAAACTAAATAAATCTTAACTCAAGCCAAATGATCAAGTACAAGAACACAAGTTAGGCGCCATTAAAATTATAAAAGTATCCTGTGATTCCCTTGCAGTTACAGACTCAATATTGTTCTTTTTTTTTTTTCTTTTACATTATATTGCAATTATTTCTAAAAAACTCGTCTCATTTCTAGGTACAAAATGAATATAAAATTATTATATTTTAGTTAAATCCAGATAATTTTTGTTATTACTTTCAATATAACACACACGTACTAATTTCATGTCGAAAAAAAAATACAGAGTCCTAAAAATTGCGTTTTTTGCTACGATGCATATTTTATGTGGATAGAGCTAGCCTAGTTTGCTTTCGAGATATTTATCATATTTTCTAAGATTCGAATGAGATCCAAATTAGGTACACTCGGTGGCGAATCTAGTTTTGTCAAGTCAAATTGATTAATTTTCTTCATGTGCCCTATTAATCCAAGCCTAAATTGATTTCGGCCCCCACTATTTTCGTGGGCTGGCTTTGCGACCGGGTACACTGAGGACATTTTAGTCAACTCTTCATAGCTTTTATATGGTGGCATTTATTCAAAACCACAACAAAATCATTTTTATACATGGAACAATTCCTGAACAATTTTAATAAATTAGATCTTGTATTCGAAATGTATGGTAACATAATGTCAATAAATCAGCATATTGTCAGATCTATAAAGTTTTTTTTTGAAGATAGACAGATCTATAAAGTTGTTAACTTGTTATATTAGCAAATTAAAGTGATTTTGCATTTCTTGAATCGTGTTATTTGTCATTTTTAGATTACACTAATTTAGCTTTGTGTTTATTTCACACTATTTTTGTTGCTTATTTAATTCTCTTTAATTTTACACCATTATTCTGATATTTTTCCATCGGTAATGGCATGACTCACCTAATTAAAACCTCGGATCATGCGAAGAACAAACGGGTTTGGATAAATTTCCGTTATTATATATGTTAGATGTGCCTATCTATGAGGCTCATCCAGAGTTACTTATCTTTTTCGTAATTAATATTGCAATTAAGAATTATTTTATGCAGTGACATCAAGATTCATAGTTTAACTAAAATAAAATGCTAATATCAGATGTTGGAGAAGATCAATTTTTTGTAAGGTTTGCATTTTAAAAAAGTTGGCTAGTTTATTTAACCGTCAGCAAGGGGTGTGTGATTAGTATGGAGCCATGGTTACCCGAGTCCAAATCCTGTGGCGCGCGACACAGCATGTAGCGCGGCACAGGACCGTCCGATCAGATCTGAATGGATGAGGGAGCCCCGTGCATGTAACCAGATTGTAAGGCCCGAAAAAAATGAACCGTCGAGATCTGATCGGACGGTCCGTGTCGCGCGCTACAAGCTGTGTCGCGCGCCACAGGAATCGGATCCATGGTTACCCGTTTGCATCCATGGCGATAGTAAGGTACTATTTTAGAAATATATATATAATTTTTAAAGAATAGTTCCTTTGGGGCTTTTCCATTTTCTGGCCAGTGGTTGATATATTTGCAACTGGCACATAATTTTGTGGTTTATTAATAAATCAATCTTAGTAAAATTTCAGACGAATGTAATAGATATATGTACGTAATTGTAACATTGTTGCTTTAATTAGCTCTATTTAGTTAGTCATTTTCCAAGGAAAAAAGGAGTCTTCAAGAGCAATTCCTCAGCATTTTGTCAAATTAACCCTTTTTTACCTTTACATAATATAATTGTTATTCTTTCATTAGTTGTAGGAGGAACAAGACACTATTCAAGCTCCATTGATCACAGTTCTATCGGCAGATTGGACATCGCAGTCGACAAAATGGAAGGATAAAATCATAAAACACTTGTTTTGTTTCACAATAATAAAGTGGTGAATATCGAATAAAGCTTTTTTTTTTTTTTGTTTCACTTCTCCTTTTTTTTTAGGGTCTGTTTCACTTTCCTTATATCGTGTTTTTTCTAAGTATAAGAAATAAGTCTTCTTTTTATTCTTCTTCATATTTGGTCGAGATTTTACTTGTTAATTAATTTTCTTGATCATTTTTCGGATTATAATTAAGGAGAAAATTTACAATCCTCCTTACATAACTGCCATAACTGCAGACTTTCTGGATAAACTTGGCTGAAATGGCACTATGTGCGGCATGCCGTGTCCAACTTGCAAAAATATAATAAAGCATTCGATATCATATTTGCAAATGAGATGATCGCTCAAAATAAGTTTCATAGTTTATGTTCTCATCGGATTTTATTATATTCCAATAATGTAATTTAAGTATCGCTGTCATTATATATAATTTATATAATTCAATATCGTAGCTGTTGACTTTTGTCCCTCAACTTCTGTTTTCCAAAATAACTTAACTTTTTTCATTGTTTCTTTATTTACTTCTTATCTAAAAATGAGAACTACATGGAAACTCCAGAACTGAACGGTGAACAGAGCACTAATTTGACTGTAAAGTCACCCGAAATTGGTAATTGGTAACAATTTTCATTATCAAAGTTGTATATGTCCAATAATGAAAATTTAAAAAACACAGAGACACACACACTTTGATAGTTTTCGGCTCATGGCTGGATATGTTATGTTTAAACTAGCAAAAGATGCCCTCAAATATGGACAAATAAAGAAATAAAATAATGTTAGAAAGTAAAGATATGTTTCTTAATCTACCAGTGACAGGTAATTATGTTGCTCAATTTGTTTCTTATTAGATGCAAAACAAAAACATATTGTTGTTTCGTCTAGCGATTGATATCCAATCACAAATCAAATCGATCGAACGGCACAAATATGTGTTTACATGCTAGATCTAGCTTGTAACAACTATTGGATCTGTGCGTTTATAAAGAATAAAATCAGGGACAGAGGTAGTAGGGGGATTGGCCCCCCTAATATTTTAAATTTGTATGAAAAGCTTTTCAATTATATACTCAATTTTGTTAATAAAAGAATTTAAATACAATCTGGTAAGTATATTGTTTGTTCAACCTAGTTTAATTATAATTTTTTTCTTTCAGAGTAAATTTAGAAGACAAAAAATCACAAATAAATTGCTCAAATATGAAAAATGTTTGTTTATTTTTTTTAAGAAAAAATTACTTCTTTGTTGTATTTGATACCATTCATGTTCAGAAAAATTACTACTATTATAAAATAATGCAATATTATTTTTTGTTGTTAATTTTTTTCTGAACTTTCAAATTTTAGTATGTCTAAGTCGAAATTATAGCCCCCTAAGTCGAAATCGTGGCTCCGTCCCTTAAAAGTAGAAATGTAGATTTACTTTATGGAGCTACTGCCTACGTACCCGGTAGATAGTTCAAATGTCTGCATTATTTCTTTACTAGCAAAAAGAGGCCACCGACTGTGGGAATGGAAAAGAAAATCTGGGACGATTTTGGTATGGTGGGAGAGAGTTGATTTGTTTTTTTTTCTTTCATTTACTGTGCGCACAAATTAAGAAAGAATAAAAAAAGAAACAACCATCCAGTCCGACTATTGTTCTGAAATACAGATCTAAACCGTACATCAAATCAAGCTGTACAGATCAATGATCTATATTGATGTTAACAAATGTTTGAATCCCTTTCTGTAAAGAAGTCACTTAACCTCGTTTTGGATGCGTTTATAAGTAGTATAGATATAGATTAACTTTTCTGAATCACTTAGGAGAATTAGAATGCATGGGAATATGGGATGATGGCTGAAATTACTATTTACAACTAGGGCTGTATACGAGCTGAGTTTGAGCGAGTTGATGACAATTCAAACTCAACTCGGCTATAACTCGAGTTGAGTTGAGCCGAGTTAGAAAAACTTTCGAGCATTTTAAACTGGCTCAAACTCGGCTCGTCCTCAACTCGAGCTAGCTCGTGGGCTCACGAGCTAGCTTGAAATAAATGTATATCCTTCAAATTTTTATTTATTTACTTCATATGTTATTCTAGTATTAAAATTTATTGACATATACAATATTGTAAACAATAAAATTATTGTCTTTTATGTTATTTCAATTGATTTGAAACAAAATATGAGATGATGGCTGAAATTACTATTTACAACTAGGGCTGTATACGAGCTGAGTTTGAGCGAGTTGATGACAATTCAAACTCAACTCGGCTATAACTCGAGTTGAGTTGAGCCGAGTTAGAAAAACTTTCGAGCATTTTAAACTGGCTCAAACTCGGCTCGTCCTCAACTCGAGCTAGCTCGTGGGCTCACGAGCTAGCTTGAAATAAATGTATATCCTTCAAATTTTTATTTATTTACTTCATATGTTATTCTAGTATTAAAATTTATTGACATATACAATATTGTAAACAATAAAATTATTGTCTTTTATGTTATTTCAATTGATTTGAAACAAAATATGTCTTGAAACTCAATCAATCATATGTAATATAATTTAAAATCAAAATATATAAATAAAAAATTATTATAATTAATTTATAAATTTTTAATACTCATAATTATTGATAATACATATCTAAAATATAAATTTATTATTTCACGAGTCGGCTCACGAGTTGCGAGCTGAGTTGACCTCAACTCAAACTCGACTCGTCAGCTAACCGAGTTAGTTCAGCTCGAGTTATGTCAACTCGAGTTCCGTTGGCTCGAGTTACAACTGAGCTTTTCTGAGTCGAGTTCGAGTTAGCTCATGAGTTGCGAGTTTTTTGCTCACCCCTATTTACAACTACGCATTACAAGAGAAGAGCTCATCTATGAACAAAAACCAAAAAAAAAAGGGGAAAAAAATGAGAAGAGTAAACAAAAGAAGGGGGAAAAAAAGGGGCCTAGAAGTCAATAATAGGCTCCCCAACATTCAAGTTTCTCTTTATGGTTGATGGCAAGTTGAAAGACTTGGCCATAATGAACTTAAATATCTTGTTCACATTTATATTGTGTGTTGCGCTCGAAAAAAATAAAGCCGCTTTCATCGCTCTTGCATATGTTCTTGCCTGTCAACAAATAAAACAAATCCCCAAAATAAGTAATGCAAAATGGAATTATAAAATAATATAGATTCATTTCTCTCTAATGATAAAATCATGAAGTGTGTTATAATTGTTAGTCTAGAAAGCATGCTATATTCTTGTAGGAATTTGAGTTCCACTACTTTGAACAACATTGATTGTGCTTCCCTACTTCCACTGATTATTTGTAAATATTTTGTTATCAAAAGCAGCCAGTAATGAAACTTGTTCAGGAATATCTACATAGGGTGGTTTTAGTTATGGAATCTAGCATAAAGTTGAAGCGTGGAAAAGTTAACTTAATCATTGGAAAACAAACAGCGTATAAATTGAACCATTACTAACATGGACCCCTCTAAAAGAAACGTCCTACGAAAACAAAACCTCCCAAATCTCTTTCGATGAAAAGGTAAATAGACAACAGAGGGCTTGTGTTTTAATATTTACTGAACTGGCATATATAAGAAAATAAAAAAATTGCAAAGAAGACAGCAAGGAGAAGTGATTTTGAGAAAAACAAAAACAGCAATTTCTATCCTTTACTTTTCTTGGTTTTTTTTTTTTTTCTTTTTTCTTTTCCCATCTAAACAAATTGGTCTGTGTAATGTAGAGAATGGAACCCATGTTTGATTGAACTGAACACATACACAAATATTGACAAACAGCACCTGCTCCTCTAGAGGTACAATTCCTCAAAAGCATATTAATGGATTGTTATTGCATGCATCAGGGACCCACCTTTCAGACTTTTAGATCACTATTTTATTTTTATAATGGGAGGCTTAATGGCAACTAGTGGGAGTCTTGATCTCTAAGAGATCCACATTAATAGATGACAACTAGACTTACACTTGCTTATTTTAAAAGCTTATTAAACTTTTGTCTGCTGAGCTCATCTGTATAAAGAGCATTTAGACCCTAAGTTTTTAGCTTTGTTTTGCATTCCACTTTCCATCCATAAGTATGGAATAAATTAGTGTAGGTAGTTTTATACTATTTGCAGTAAAAGAAACAGTAGATCGAGCACAAACCACAAAAA
This sequence comes from Rhynchospora breviuscula, assembly GCA_027562975.1. Taxonomy (NCBI): domain Eukaryota; kingdom Viridiplantae; phylum Streptophyta; class Magnoliopsida; order Poales; family Cyperaceae; genus Rhynchospora; species Rhynchospora breviuscula. Next base: position 15,008,699 of record CM050398.1, read on the forward strand.
TTGTGATGGGTCTTGGATAATTTATTTGTTAATTTTGGCAAAAATCAAATAATTAGTATCAACGATTGACAGAAAAAATAAAAAAACCAATACTCTAGTTACCTCTGTTATAATGGTCCATTGCATATCAAGAGGAAGCCGGGAAAAATCGTCAAATTTTAGTCCAATTAAGATTGGAATAGCTGTCTGAATGTGAGAAAACAAATAAAATTACATAAAATTATCATAACTTGTTCTATTATGTGCCTCATAAGTGTGACATATTAAATAATTTTAAAAGAAAAAAGAAGTCGAAGTACCTTGTTCCATTTTCTTGCTCTAAGGTACCAGTTTTTGACACTGAATGAGAAAAAAAATGAAAGGAAGAGAGAAACATTAAATTAAAATTTATATTCAGAAAGTTCAGAATTGTTGTAATTAGTAAAATTTTCAGATTTTCCAATGTACAAAAATAGAAAAAAAAAATTAAAAGATTAGGTCTCATAAAAAAATAAATAGTCAAACTGATTTAAGACATTTCGTACTTGCTTAAGGTGCAACGACTGGTTAGATCAAACATGAATAAAATGGCCGCCGCATCCTTGCATGCTAGAGGTACATGGTCGAGGCAATCTCTATCACCTTCATAAACCACAAAAAGCAATTAAATTAAGAGAGGAATAACCAGAAAATTTCATGATAGGAGCAAAAAAAAAAAAAAAAGGATCCGATGTATACCCCTACAAAATATAAGTGGAGGCTGATAAAGGGGACTAGTTTCTCAGTATTGTGGTTAATATCTTATTTAGTCGTGTTTTGGAAATCTACAGTTTATGTTTTTGGACTTTCCTTCAGTCTCTGTAAAATTAATTCTACAGTGATACTAAAGCATATGGCCCTGCATAATACCAAAATATGACATATACTAATACCAACTAAGAGATGTCATATATTACCACAAAGGTACGAAATGAGGAAGAAAATATGATTAATTAAGCCAATTTAAAAGAAAAAAAATAGGAGAATAACTACTTCAGGTGGATGCATGCAAGACTTACCTTGCATTGTGCAGGGGCACTGAAGATATTTAAATATTATTCTAGGGGCAAACATTAAAATAGTCTTCCAAGCAACATTTTGGAAGAAAATTGAAACAAAGTTATGAAAGTGAAACAAAGATACCTCCTACATCCCAAATGGTGAGAGCAATCCTGGCGTCTCTGACCATTAAAATCTTATCCATCAAATTAAGCCCACTCATCTCCATCCCTTTCTTCTCTTCTTCTTCTCCCACATACTTTATCTGCATTTTTCACAAAATATTAATCTAATTAAGTAAAATAAAATTGGTCATGATTAACTAAAATCATGATTAACAAAACCAAAATGCATATTATCTAATTGATTACTAAACTCTTATAAATTTCCTTAATAATGTATCTGATCAACCAGCTGTAAAGGAATTTATTTCTGAACACCATGAGAGCATGCGAGTATGCGGCTAAATTTAATCAATACTGGCATAGTATGACCTGTACCAGGAATCTCCAGAATGGTATTGACATGCAATTTTTACTTTTAAGCTAACAAAAGACTAGAAAGGTTCAAAAAGGACCAACATATAGACACAATATCAAAATAGAACCGTCAGAAGGACAGAAACATACAAATTAAAGAAAAAAATTAGAAAAAACTGGCATGCAACTATTCCCAAATAGTATGTAGTATGTAGTTATGTACCAGTACTCTACGAATAACAGGTACCGGCATCCTAGATCGAACATACCATGAAGCTTGTCTTCCCAACATGGCAATCACCAAGAAGACTAACTTTCAAGGAGACCATGTCATCGCTCGATTCATCGGTACCCGTGCAACTGGGAAATGCATTGATATGTGTATGCAAATTAGCTGATGACATGCCCAAAACCCGGGGATCTGACACCTCAACCAACAGTCTTCTGTACTTTGCACCACAGGAACATGCAAAGATACGGCTCCAGAGAACCCGGAAAAACCGCTTGTAGATGGATAGGCTGACGTGCCGGGCCCACCGGAGAATCTGGATTCTCAAAGGCTCTTGGCCTATTAGTTGGTGGTTCATCTTGATCATGGATTAGTCTCGAGTATGGAGAGGAGATGATGAAGTTATTGCATGGTTTTCTCATATGGGTTTTAGAGAGGAGAGGAGAGGAGAGGAGAGGGGAGAGAGGGAACAATGTGGAATAAGTTGTTATTGGTTTTGTACTTTGGTTTTGCTGGTACACTTTCCTTTTTTTTTTATCTAGAATTTTAACACTTGTAGCTTGCCCCTTTCAAGTCCAAGATATACGGTTTCGTCAAGAAAGGAGTGTGGCAAGCAATGTTGTTTTACTCCGTCAAGAAAGGAGATAATACTACTTTATTGTGTTACTTGTCTAAATTTATCAACAAATAGTCAATTACACTTCCATTTCTTCTATGGAGCAATTAATTTAATTATGCTTTACACATAATAAGGGCACCTCAATAATGTGAGCACCATCACGAGAACAGTAAATATTTGGTAATCAATAATTAACTCTTTTTTGTCTGGTTAAATAATAATATTTGACACTATAATGCATGTGATTTATCAACTGTTTATCATTTGTTCTTATTAACTATTTCCTAATGCTCCTCAATAGTGTAATAAATTTATTTATTAAAAAAAAACAATATGGTAAAGTTGATGTTACAGTAGGTGAACATGGATATGTAAAAGAAAACCTACAAGGGCTCATATAAAAAGATTTATTAATAACTTAAAAGTTCATCCAGATAATAATTAAATTAAATTTCTAAGTGACAATTCTTTTTGCAGTTCCAATGATATCCCCATCGTTTGCTGAAACATGGGTGGTAACGACCGGACGGTGACGAGATTGAGACTGCGCAAAGACTGGGGTAGGATCTCCCATGGCGATATTTCTCGTTCCTTTCATGCAATCCTTATATGCCACTTATTTTGCATCATGAAATTTATAACAGAAGGCCTTGTGAGTCGTGTGACACAATTTTATGAGACACCAAGTACCAATGACATTAAAAAATAATATAAAATTAATTTTCTCAAAATTTGAGATATAAATTTTCATCAGTTATCTAGCGTTACATTGTTTTGCATATATCAGGCACATAGATTACACGGTTTGCTACGCCTCAAGCGGCAGAGAAGACAATAGACAGTAGTAGTAGTTGACCCGCTATTTAAGTCACTTACGATATTAAGCTGCTTGTATCTCTTTCTATTGCAGGTATTATGCTGCGGGTAACAATTTTGTAATCTTCTTAGTTCGTTACATAATGAGTTACATTATGAAGTCGCAGTTAAATTTGTTAGTGAAATTTGCATGCGTCAGTCAATTTCGCCGGCTTCTTCTCTCAAGGTCTCGGTGGCATTTGTGCAGTTCAAATAACTCATCACTTCTCTGCGCCTGACAAAAAAAAAAAATAAAAGAAATAAAATTATTGCAACTTTGTCTATACACCCTTAGATACTTATTTTTTCCTCTTTCTATTCTTTTGTTTTGGCAATGTTAGGTATTTATCTGAAATTTAAAGGAAGTAATTGGGCTCTTCTTCCTGTTTTTCTGGATCCACATCCACTTGGTGCTTTTCTACCCTGTTTTGCACGTTCAGCAGTTTGTCTCTTTCTAATATATAACATACACAATAATTGGATGGTGCTAATACAAATATTTCTCAACAAATAATAAATAAAGAGCAATAAAACGGAGTTTTATAATAAGCTCGGCCCTAACTCCGTATATGATATTTATATTTATTCATATCACTATTATTAAGTGATTATATATATTATTCTAATTGTTATACCTATAGTTTTTTTTTTCTTATTTCTAGAGCATTCACTTGTATGAGGAAGGGTTTTTATACTTACAATGTTTGGTAGTTAAGTGTTGTTAAGTGCAATACTACAATTAGATATGTACATATTTGAAATTATTTTTTTTATAGTTTAAAGTTTAAACTCAATTATTTAATGTTATAAAATTTGTTGTGGTGTTTATACTCTCGAAGTTTGTGTCTATATTGTCAAAATCGATATTTGTCAAACTATTTACAATTAATTTTATATTATTAAATATTGAATTATGTGATGTTTATATTCACAAAAAATATCCATCGAATGCTTTCAAGTCCAATATTTCTATAGACATCTGTTGTACGAGTGGTTCATTTTGATATTATAATAAACATATACAAGCATTCAATGTTGTTGTCTGTCAATTTCTTATCTTGATTTAACGAATGATACTCCCACAGGCTAGATACTGTATTAGTTAAGCAGTACACGTGTCGTTTCTTTTTCTTGTAGATAAATGTAGCAGTACTACGTTCTACACGTACCCACAGGCCACAGCCCATACTCATAACCCATTCATACTAGTTAACTACAATCTTTACTGGATTTCTTGTTAATTAACGTTACACCTAGCCAATTTATTAACGTTCTACCATAGTGGGTATTAACTTTTATAGAAAGGTTAATAATAATGATTTCTACGTCATACATTAATTAACTAATTCTTAAACTAATTTTTGTACGTTTAAGTTTTGGACTGGCCACATTTTTCTCCTTTTTTTCGAGTAAAAATAAAAATATAATATTGTTTTATTTTCCGAAACAATAACGAGTTATTGACGTTGGCATTGTTTAGTTAATTAAGGACGACGGAAGGCGCTCTAAAAACTGGTCTACCACTACCAAAGCTGAACTCTTAAGAACCATCACAATTTTATTTATTTATTTATTTTTTTTGTCAAAATTAAGAATGGAACGTTTTGGTCTGATTGCATTTAACCCTTTCATAAAAAGCATATATCAACAAAATAAATTCCGTTTCATTACTTTGTTCCTTTTTCTCATATGCATGCTTATTCTTGAATGTTTCTATTTTTAAATGAAAATTATACAATTGGCACAGAGTTTGATAAAAAAAAACTTTTAGTTGACACACACATATTTTTTAGGTTGCGACTGAATTATAGTTAAATGGTCAATAAATATTTTCAAATTAATGTTTGAGCATATTTGTTTATTAAAGATGGACATCTAAATCCTATGCTTTAATTACATATCTAGGCGAATATTTAAAAAGGTTTTATGGTCAACACGTGACATTTTAATCAACTTTATTGCTTGTAAATTGACATCAGCAATTTTCTGTAACGTTGAATGTTATGTTACTATAATAAATTTGGTTAGTACATTTAATGAAGTTTTCAGTGCGAACGACATTGTTGTTGATACTTAAGCTCAATGGCTAATTTTTAAATTGTTTTTCTAAAATGTGAGTAATAATCTTATCATTTTTTCTCCCTTTCTTAAATCAAAACGAAATAATTTAATTAGTTTGTGTATAATTTTTTATAGTAACTCTAAAGAGAAAGAAAATAATAAAACTCAGCAGAGCATATGTGGCACGTACGTGACAAAGCTTACTAACTTTCTAAAAAGTTCACAAAAAATAATAATAATAAGCCTCCAAATTTAATATTAGTAAAATTACAAATAGTCGATCTGAGTGATTGAATTGGATCTACATATTAAAAACTTCTAGATACTTACTATTGCACTTTTTATGATTTTTTTCCTACTAGTTTTTTCGAAAATGAAGAAACATATTTTTATTTGACGATCACGAATTTTTTAGAGATTTTTCTGACAAGAAAAAAGGAAAAAAAATGTACATCTAGTTTTAATCAAATGAGTGACTCGAATTTAAAGTATTTAAATCGATGGTCTCGCTCTAAACTAAAGCCCGCTAGAGATCACATTTTCTGAGGGGCAATTTGCCGACTTCTAGGGTTCCTTAATGTTCTTCCCGCATTTTTTTTTTTTTATATAATTTTTGACAATCAGAGTCAACAGTAAGTGTATACTATGCAGCAATTACCAGAATCCCCAGAATAGACCCAATTAAATCTCGAATGAAAAATTTTCCGACTTGTGCCTTGACTGAAATAAAAAGCATAACTAGAGTTGGCAGTTGGCACAAAGCCTCTTTAAAATTACAAATTTACACCCAAGTCCACGGTAGAAGCTGTGTCAAACTGACAACTGTCCGAAGCAAATGCACATCTTCTCCGTACTTGCAAATTGCGATATCCATGAACTCTTGGGTGTTGCAATTGGATTCTACGTATAGTTTCGGAAATTATCTTAGATAAGGTATATCTTCATTCTTCAGTGTATATTTGCAAAAAAAAAAAAAAAAAGTGACAGACAATGAAATTTCGACTTCAAACGTCTATTATTTTCTTTTTCGAAGAAACAGGACGGAAAGAACTCCGTTGATTCCCAATATAAAATTAGTATTTTTTTTTTTTAGAAAATCCTCAACTATAAGAAAAATAAATTTTACAATCTTGACAAACGAATGTTTAGACGTCCATAAAAAATCTCATTTCTTTGAACTTGAAGTGCATATTTGACTTGGATAGAGAGCAATTTTGTTGATATTTGTCATCATCACCAACCAAATAGGTAGCCTGATGCTGCCTAGAGCAGTTGTGGTTTCTATAGGGGTGGGGAATCTAAAACTTTACTCAAATACCCTAATAAAAACAAAGAAGTTTGTTCAAGTAGGTTGGTCGGCCTAATCAAGTGATAGGAACTTATCAAGTGACAAACAAATATTTCATTGCGCGTATGGTGCCACTAGGCACTATGACATTAGTACCCAATTTAATCATCTCATTGGATTGAGACAATTCAAAATGGGACATGCATACAAGTTGTCATACTAAAAAGGAAAAAACTGTGGCTTGTTTTTAGGCTGAAAAAGAATTTCGTAAATATGTGTTAAGTTTCGTTTTTAACTTCAGATATATTTTCATATTTTGTAATGCAATTTCTTCTTGACCAATTGCTAGCTTATATTGTCAGAAAAAATCAATTAACAACGAATTTTTTTGAAAAAATTGACAACCCATTAATAATTTAAGTTTTCATTTAAAATTCAAAACTAAATTTTTTTATTTATAAAGTGCATATATCGTAACTCTAAAAAATAATAAGTTAGATTGTTCAGTCTAGTGGTTTGGCTCTATTCGTCAACCAAGTGGTCTTTGGTTCGAATCACAGAGAGAGAGCAAATTATTTTCAAACTTCTTACAACAAAATAGTTGGATTCAAACCAACCTTCAAAAAAATAATAAATAAATAAAATAATAAAATTTAAAGCATTTTTACTGTCATGAAATGATTTAAAATTTTCAAGATTAAACTTATTTGTTCTGGGTGTATTACTGAAAGATGAGTATGAGACTCAGAGGTTATAAATTTTATCCAAAAACACAACATAAACTTCAAATTTTCATAATCAACTTTGTTTATATTTATTCGAAAATATTGTCAAAATCATCTACAAATACAATTTACTGTCAAGTGATATGTATCTTTTAAGAGAAATGCTAGTGTCCAATATATTGGACGGATGTGTCTGTCCAATATGATCGTTTTCACATTTTTTAATTTCTAATGACCTATCCGAACAGTTCAATATGTTCTCCCTATTGAAATCTTACCAGAAACCAATTTTTTCATTTTTTCGAAATTTTTTACTATTTTTTGATATTTTTGAAATTTCATGATATAAACATTATGGATCGTCCAACAACAACGATTTTCTAAAATAACAAAAAAATAGTAAAAAATTTCGAAAAAATATAAAAATTGGTTTCTTATAAGTTTTCAATATGGAGAACATATTGAACAGTTTGGATCGGTTATTTGAAATTTAAAAACATGAAAAAGATCGTATTGGACGGACTTCATCCGTCCAATATATTAGACTCTAGCATTTCTCATCTTTTAATCCAAGTAAAAATCAGCTTAAATTATTTTTTTTTCGTCTTTTGTTAGACAGCCTTAATGATTCATGAATAAATGCAATATGCAAACGTTGTGAGCTCACTTAGTCAATTCTTCCGTTCTTGATTGATGAGTATAGTTAGAATAGAATTAATTGTTCGTGCCTTCTGTTATCTTTCTATATTTTAAGATTCTCTAGACCCGTTGATTTTCAAAGACTCGAATGCAATTCTTCAGACTTTCAGAGCCAAATTTGCCTTATTGGGATAAATTAACTTTCAAAATTGTCTTTTTGAGATGCGTCATTTATTTATGGGCCCATTGGCGACAAATTTCTTTCTGGGTCCTAGTTAAGAAATAGAAATACAGTAGAGTCAATTACCTAAAAGACCGAAATATTGTTTTTATCGAGTTTAGATCCTCGGGTTCTGAAATTTTCTTTATTTTGATACAAACGGTTGAAAGTTGGAAGAGTATCGCTGAAAAGATTATTAAATTTAGGAAACAAACTAAATATTAATTGTCTATCTGCCCCATAAAAAAACTTACATATCTAGAGATGCTTCAGCGGACATATCTAAGTAACTGTGAGAAATGTCCGTTGATTTTAATAAACATCCGTGCGTTAAACACTAACCAATTTTTTGTGGACAAAAAATTTATAAATAGAGAAAATTATGATGCTTCAGATTACAAAGCTATAAAAATTAATATGTAGCCAACATAAAAAAAAGTTATTCATCTAATAACGTACACAATATATAATTGGACGGTGCTAATAAAAATTTCTTCTTGTTTTTTTCCCCTTCTTTTTTTTCCCCAATCTTTGCCCAAGTAATACATAATAAATTTTAAACTAAATTAAAATATCAATGGTTTGTCAGGTTCATGTGCAACCTTGACTTGCCAAAGAACACCTAATGTTCAAGTATCTAATGATTCGATTACATATTTACATTGCATCAGAAACACAAAAATTGCTGATAAAAGATTCATATACTTCTGCTAATTTAAAAAAAAAAATGAGCGCGATAAAATTCACCTGACATTGTATTGGAAACAAATAGAATTATTCCACAAAAATTTTCAGCTGCGAATATACTTAATATAATTATTCCACAAAAAATCTGCAGCTGCGAATCTACGATTAATATAATACGTAATTGATGTACAGTGGGACCTCTGTTACAAGGACCAGTGAAGCTGAACACCTTAACACTTGATAGTTAAATATGATTTAGATTTATAAATTGATCCTTGCTCTACTATATAGGCCCCAAATTAATAAATGGAAATACGCCGAGCCGCTTATAATTACCTACTTGTACCAGAGAAACTGATGCAGAGGTGCCTTGTTCCCTTGTGTGCCTCTGAGGGTTCATATATTAATCACATTTCCATGGAATAAAGTTTCAACCGTATGCAACTAAACTTTAGTTAAGATAATCCCCATTCCGTATAAAATAACCTATATTCTATTAGATCAAATTAATGTATAATATTAGAGCCTACAAGGGCCGCTGCACTTTGCTAGACTAGTTAGTTGGCAAGTAAGTTTTCATTTAGCTCAAGGATAGGCATCTCTTTCACTGGCTGATAGAACTTGTAATGTGGAAATTCGGAAAACTAATTGATTAATTAATCAAATCCAAATCATTAAGCACAAGTCTCTTGTGATTTGTGTAGGGGTCAATAAACCGAACCAACAAGGACCCAACTAAATAAGCATATATTAAAATATTTATTGGCGCTCCTTTTTTTTTAATTAAAACAGGAGATGTCCGTTAATCTTTCAATGTGTGATCCTCTTAAATTGAAAAAAAAAATAGTATTAGGATTTTTTTAATTCAAGAACTAATGAACGGACCTCTCATCAGTTTACATGTGAACTGGAGAGATAACAGCTAATGCTGTTAAGCAACACTAGCCGCTAGCCTTAATGATATATTAATATTTGGAATCTTGATATGTGATCAACAACTTACCAATCTACAGAGAGGTACTTTAATTATAATTAGGACGTACTAACTGTATTATTAATATTTGATCGAGATTTCAATTGGAGACTCGTGTGCAGAGTTATTATTGGATTAAGATCAATCAGGAATATATATATATATATATATATTGCATGAAGTCACGGCAGGCGTATTTTGGGTGAAATTAATCGTTGATTTTAAATAAAGAGAAAGATAGCTAGGTTTAAATTATATTTCTCCTTTTGAAATTAAAAAGTCAAGATATTTTTTCTTAATCTTATCTTGATTATTGGAAAGCAAAGTTAGATTTAATTTGATAGACATCTACGTGGTTAAGAGCTCTTTACTATAACAAGTGTCTCATTATAGCATGATTGATTCCATCAATAATGATCTTAGTTTCTCTACCTTGATAAGGTAAAAGAAAACAAAAAAATTGTCTCTGTGCTCTGAAAACCAACCAGCTGTTGGGAAATCATTCACCTAGAATATTGACTTATTTGGTGGACAAATGCATAGAAACTTTGCTGCTTGCTTCACTCAAGCTATTGCAATCAGATATACATAGATGCTTCTAGCTAGGTTTATATATGTATAGAATTGGAATCTCAAACAACCATCCTGTTTAAAAATATGTGACCCAAAATAATTTTAACACCATAATGTCGAGTACAGTAATGCGCAAAAGATAATTATCACTGCGTAAATGGATCTATCCAGTCCAATCTGCATAAGTGGAACATATTTTCTAGTAACTGTGGAGATAAAAAATATTTACCATAGAAAACTATGTGATGCTGAGATTAGAATAAAACATGCACTAAATGCTTTTCACTTCACAATAAATACCCGTTACACGGATAGTTACGAAAGAATATTCTCAAGGGATTGTGGCACTATTTTCTGTGCCTGCACTTCTGCTAATTAAAGAATGTTAACTTTTTTTTTTTACTTTTGAGTGAATCTGTACTTTAACGAGGGTCGGTTGGTATTTTAATCCTTTAATCACACTTAGTATCTTCTCATTGGTTACTTCTCTGTGGAGATCACCGACAGGTTCCCTTTGTGGGGCCATTATTTATGAAATTAATCTTCCTTTTTAGTTGTTAATCTTGATCCACATTGATAAATAAACTTAGATTAGATCGAACTATTTTCTCTATTGTTTCTACAGCTTGGCATCTCAGAAATCCAAGTACGGTCTTTTTATTATATTCGATTTTTTCATGTCGTACCAATATTTTTTTAACGTAATAAATTTGGCATGTATTTTTTTTTTTCATTTGTACGAACTCTGAACTCTGTAATTCATAAATTTTGTTTTCCCTGTTATTCCGAACTCGGGATCACAAATTTTTCTTTTCAATTCGAATAATCTTATCGGAATATAAACGTACTGATAGATTTGATGATATCATAAAAAAAATCATTACATTAATTCAATTTAGATCGGACGGGTTCAGATTTGAAAAATAGAATAATTTATTTGAATTCATGATTATAGCAGATGTAGACTCTTTTCATAATATAATTATTTTTTAATTTAATATACATAAAGCTAACTTCAGTTAAAGCTTATTAAAGTAATTAGTTGTGAGCTTAATTTAAAAAAAACATCAAATTGGCTTTAAATGTCGTATTCAAACCGTTTAAACTGATCTACGTATAAATGAAGCTTAATTGATAGAAGAATTATTTTCTTGTAGCCTAATGCGCATAAAAGCAGAGTGAGCTTAAGCTCTACATACATTGATTGATGTGTTTATATGTTATAAATTTTGTATATTTCAAAGTTCGCCAAAGATTCAAGCGGTTTAGAAATGATAAATATCGAAAGGACATTCTTAAATTTTCAAATATTAATGTTTCTTTCTTCAAAAAAAAAATATTAATGTTTCAATTGCTTTGATTTCTATAAAAATTGTGAAACCTATTCTTGTTGGACGTAAATGGGCCTAACTATGAAATAGGCTTTGTACTTTTGTCCTTTCAAATTCAGTCATTCAGACAATCTGTTCCTTTCTATAGCGAACTAAAAGAGTGATTGTTATATTGATCTGAACCGTCAGATTTTAATTGTACAGTCTCATGTGCATTGATGACAAGCCGTCGCACTTTATTCTCATCGCTTCTATGCAACGAGTGGGAACTGGAACTGCTAATTTGATTAACTACGTACCTGGGTCTTTATCATATGCATAGAACTTTGATCCCATAATGAGAAACTACTAGGAAGTTGTTGATATCTACAAATAATGAGGTTGTTTACTATCATTTGTGTATTGTCTGCTCACAAGTCGCTTGCTTATTAGGAGCATTAGCGTACGAGTGCTGACCTGATAATATTAATTTAAAGTATTGTGTTGGACTATCAAAGTTTAAGGTTGGAACTATGTAATTGTCAATGTGGTTGTAATTCAGTTCAACTTACGTGTGAGTCGTATCTAGATCATAATTCATAAAAAGATATTAAGAGGCTTTAAAAATTAAGAGGCTTTAAAAATTCAAACAGGGTACATAATGGTGGACATGTTAATTCTTTGAATGATGAAGGGTTCAAAATTATCAGCAGTTGGGCCTACAGCAGTTATTTCTGATAATATAATTAAAACTGAAAAACAATTATGTCTTAATTAATTAATTAATTAATTAATTAAGGCACTGGTATGACTTCTTGAAAGTCAGTTCAACCTTTGTACTTGCTCCTATGATATTTGGACAGATAATGTAGAGAAAAAATTATAAATCTGTAGCTGTAATTTATGGCACTAATTGTGCAAAATGCATAGGTTAAATCCAGAGCTTTGTTCAGAATTAAATGTCTTGGTGGTTGTACCTCTCATATTGTCCACTGTTGGTCAAAAGATATTTGTGGGTGTCACCATCTTATCATAGTCAAAATATAAAGCGACTAACGTTAGTCAATTACATCAGTGAACATTTCAAATTGATTGCATGTTTAGGAAGAACACTTATCATATTAACTAGTTAGTACCCAGCGTTGGAGAATTGGCCTTAGATGCAGCGAGTTATAGCACTAGCCTCTGAATAAGTTGTAAGCCCAACAAATGGCTGTTCATATCAAATAGACGCAACCCTTCAGAGTTCAGAATATGGCAAATCACATGATCAGCGAAATGATGTTCCTTTTTCTGAACTGAGTGCTGTCATTCCAAAAATTATATAAAGAAAGTGGAACTACATATACCAAAATTGTTCGTAAATGAATTCAGCATTTTGAATAACAAAATTTGCAATAGTTCTAGTTACAAAATTTTAAAATGTTTCCAGAACAGGATCACCGGATTGGCACGTCTGTTCCCAATTGTGGGTCCCTGGAAACCCAGTACGGTTAAATTAGAAAGTTGGCAGATAAGGTAAACTCAAATATGCAAAAACTCAAGAAGATGCAAAACATAAACTTCAGGAACTAAATCATTCCTAGCTGATGCAATGCATTACATAAACCAATTAAGCTCTTTTCTTGCGAGCGGAGTAGCCATGGGAGGCAGACGGCAAAGAAGTCTTTCTTGGACGTGGAAGGAGACCGCGTAAAATTGCACAAACCGCAAAAGCCCCAAATGGAGAATACATCTGTATTAGCTTCTCAGAAGCCCGGCCAGAACCTAACACTTCTGCCATTATAGCAGCCTGAAAATATACGAAGAGAACAACAAAATTTTCAGTATAAACTACTTCACGGTTGTGAATTGTATTTGATTTTATTTCTTTTCTGTGATGACAACCTTTAAGTAACGGGGAATAAAACAAATCATTTTCATAATGGAACATGTATAAAACAAGTTCCTCAAAAGATTGTTAACTTCATTTTCATAGTACTTCAGATATCATATTTATTTGGGGTCAGACATGAGACTTGTTTATGTTATTCTTCTTTTCACTCACTTTCATTTTTCTGTACCTGGTTAACTCATGACCTATCAGAACATAATACTGATAGTGCTGTACCAGTCATAACTTACAAAGTTAATCCAGTTTTTACTGGTATGCTCAGTGCATGTCCATTACTACTTACCTCTCATTTCATTGTTACAAAAGAAAAGCTAAAAGTTGCGAATTAACAGATTGCAGTGCCATAAAACAAAATAATAGAAATTTGCTCGAAAAGTTCTGGTCAAATGCGAGCTTGCTATCCATAGGTTTAAGTGAGAAAGTTAAGTTTTTAGCTAAACATTTGCATAGTTGGTTGAATTTTATCTGGAAACAACCAACGTGATTAGCAAATAGGTGTGTTATTTCCAACAGAAGAGACATATGAGGTATTGTCTCAAATTTGCAAAATAGTGAATTATCTTAAGCTTAATTGAATTTCCTGGATCTAATCGAAGAACAAGTCTATCAGGACATAGACCTGACCGGGAACAAATACAGTGCAATCAATCATAACTCAATAAGAATGCTAGACCAGTTTTAACTGTTATGCAAACAATAAAATGTACATGACTACGTAGCTCTCAATTGCAGTCCACAATTAATGATGCCGTAACGTCTTTCAAATTAATGGATTACACGGCCATAGATCAATTTAATTATCCAGATTCAATGAATTTGCAAGCTAGCTTTTAGCTAGGTAATCATTTTTATCAGTAATATTTCTTCTAACATAATTACAATGAAAACTGCCACATACAATTAAAAAATGAGAAATGTTGGCCAACAATGCTGCGTTAATTGACGAAAATCCAAAAAGAAAAAAAATAAATAGATTAGATAAGGATCTTTACCATGGAAGTGCCAGCGCAAACTCCAGCCATGAGAGAGGTAGTCCTAGACCAACCCCTTCCTTTAACAATCCCATACAGATTCGCCACACACAAAGGCCAGAGGAAGAAGATCTCCACCCAGATCAACCCAACAAAGAAACGGGGCTTCTCTGTGACCAGATAATCTCCGTACAGATCGGCGTACCATTTCTTCAGATCCACGAGAGGCGCAGGGAAGAAATGAGAGGGAAGGCACGATTGCGAATCCAAGAGAGGTGTTGCGATGGCGATCACGAGAGAGAAGATGAAGACGATGGTGTCTAAGAGAAGAGAGATCGCTCCCATTTTGAAGTTTGAGATTTTGGATGAGAGATGTGGTTCTTTGATTTTGATCTTGGAATTTTGGTTTTTGGAGTGTGTTACTGGGAGAGAGAATGGGGAGGTAAAGAAGGAGAACATTTATTTTATTCTTAGATTATTGTTTAGGATCACAAATTAAAGCCGATTGAAAATTTTTAAAGATAATTAATTTTCCTAATTTAGACTAAAAAAAATTCGCCCTTTTTTTTTTTATCTCTTTCCTTTGAATTTTTTTCCGATTTTTTAATAGAAATTATTTTATAATAATGCAACATCATGGTTCTATTTAAAAATTTTGATTACAAAATTGTTTATATTAAAAAATCAGATTTTTTTTTTTTTTACAAATGAAGAACAGTTCTACAAATTAATTTGAATTTGAACATTTGTGTACAATTTTAAACCGGGAGAGAGGCATCACATAGGTGCATCTGTGCATAGAAACAGAAAAAAAGGACATATTTGTACATTTTGTGTATAATTTCCTAGAAATCAAGTGAAATTTATTTATGACAGATATGTCAATTACAATGTCTTCATGAGTTATGACACACCTGACAATTTTTTGCTGAACATCATACTACTGCGAATCTTGATAATCTTCAAAGGCCAAGAAATAAGTAAAGAAATAAGTAACTACTTAATCTGATTTTGTTTTTAAAAAATAAATTATGTCTGCATCTCCTCATGTGCTTAGAATTGTGTTGCCGTTTGTCACTGTTACAACCGAGCCCGACTTGAACTCGACTAGTAAACAGCCAAATTCCTCAACGGACGGAAAACTGTTGGCTCTTGCTCCATGGCTGCAACAATGCTAGGTGCCACCTGTGCGTAAACCACCCAATCTCCAGTAGTAGGCTGTGGAATTGGCATCAAGTACCCACCCTTTTCTCGCCTAGGAAAATGGCATGACCAAAATGCAGCATTTCCCCAACCGAAATCAATTTCGGAAACCTTCTTCCAGATGACACCACACAAGAAACTGATTTATTCTCTTCTTTAATTTGCTATCATCAACGTACATTGTTGTATTGGCATAGGCCGACGGGCCTCCACCCAGTCCAGTAAATCCAGGAAATGGTCCTCTGTAGTGGCTGGCGATAGCCATTTATTTACTTCCTCTGCCACCTCAGCAAGTTTCATATCAAGCAAGGTTTTCACTTGTAAATTTCCAAATGGAGTAGATAGAACATTGCCAAAATAATTCTCCAAGAAATTATCACCATGAACAGTTTTCATGAATGATCGACCATTCACGACTGCTCCCATGGAACATGATTTTTAAGCTTGTCAGGTAGATCGTGCCAAAATTTTCCAAAAATTGGCTGTGAAGCAAATAAACTTGCTTTGACGGTTGTCGTATAATTTTTGGAGTTTGGCAATGTCAAGGGCGGAAATGTAATATATGCGATTGACTTCAGTTTCAGAGGATATTTCAAGATTTGCTGGTGGCAGAAATGGAAGAGGAGATCCGAGAGGACAGGAGAAACCGGCAAAAGGAAGGCATTTGGTTGATAGGCCTGTTGCGAGCAATATCTGCCCATGCCAATACATGAACACGAAGGTTGAGTAAGAATCTCCAGCGCGGTGGTCATATGCACATCCAACCACCATAGCACCACACCTCAGCTCAGTAATCTGCATTTAATTTGTAGTGAAATACTATATATAATACCAGATTCATAGAAAATAGACTACACAAAATTTCTAAACAAAAGTCAAGCTTGGTTTTCCAACAAGTTGATCGTGTTGAAATTTTGCACACGGATTTATGTTTTGGGCGCCATTGTTATTTACATTATCTAATTCTATGTACTTCTTAGCACCACAACAGCTCAAACCCTTCATATGCTGATGACAAAGTAGAAAAGTAATTATTTCTATGTATAGAAGTTTCAGTATTAGATGGTAAGAGATCCGTTTAATTGGTAGAGTTTTCACTGATTTTTCAACATATACATCAACAAAGCTGCAAAAGTAGGAGATCAAAGATAGGTACACATGCAGAGATAGAACCAAAAATTTCCAGTGCGATTATTTTTGTTGCAGGTGTATCGTACACACAAGTAAAAACCTGAATGCAAAGAATATTAGAATACCATTTATTTTCTTGGGCAGGAGTACTTTAGCATCCACACTGTCATCTGGGTTGTACAAATTGAGCTCCCTCAGCTCCACATCAGCATAGTGTTAGATTATTTTCATATAGGCTGACGAGTCTATATGGAAACAATCTAAATTAAGTATGGGCTGATTATTGTTTGGTATCCAAGTTTCTATTGATTATGGTAATAAGCTAAACATGGCTGTAAAGAAATAACAAATTTTGTACAATAGATGTATTGTCTTTTATAGGTGGTTATATTTAGAAACATTATCTATTTTATGATGGACAAAATATGATATTGTGTGGTGGCCAAGAAGCCCTTGGCACTATAAATAAAGGAGTTGTTCCCCAAGGGACAAGACACACACGAGTATTGCTGCATACATGCGTTGATAGCAGCATCTCTGCCCCTCTTCCTAATTATTCCATCGATTAGAGAGAGATAGTGCTTTTGTTTAGGCTAAAAGCATCAAAGGGCTCGTCTTGTTCTCTTGTAAGATCTTTCTCCCTACTTAGGTGCGTGAAACAGTTTTGGTGAAGGTGCATACATGTCAGGACACATCAAGAAGTGCTTAACATCAAGATTCAGACCATAGCAATGGAATTAGGTAAGCTTCTGCTCTCGATTTAATTTTCTGGTGTTTTGGAACGGTCCAGTCTATGACCAGAACGGTCCGTTCCAACTGCTGGTTTTCACTTGTTAGAATTGTTTATTCCCTTTGGCTTTAAAGCAAACCCAACAAGTGGTATCAGAGCCACTCGTCGTGAGCCAGTAGCATGACACATAAGTTTAGATCTAATTGAATTGATTTGGTGAGATATTGTTGATTTGATCTGAACTGCTTAAGTTTTCTGACTCTGTTAACTGGGGCGGTCTGTTCCAATTCTGGGGCGGTCTGTTCCAGATTTTTCTGAACTGTTTCTGAATTATCTGGCACCTAGACGGTCCGTTTCATGGCTCGAACGGACCGTTCCATTAACTTTAGATTGATTATGATTCGTTATGATTGAGATTTGTGCCAGAATTATTGATTTTGAAATTGCTTGAAAAAATTTTGAAAATTAAGTTACAGTTTTGGAAATTCAAAATCGTTTAAAATCTGACCAAATTTTGGATGACTTAGATTTAGAGTAGATCTATTGTCAGGTTAGGAGAGAAATTTTTAGGATTTCTCGACCTAGATTAGAGCGACATTTTCTACTCTTCTCTGCGGTTTTGAGGCGGTCCGTTCCACTCCGGAACGGCCCGTTCCACTTCAGTTTTAGTTGCAAATTGTTAGGTATTGACCAGAGTTTAGTACGGTCCGTTCCACAACCAGGACGGTCCGTTCCAGAACCAGAATTGTTAAGGTTTTGAGCCAAAATTCAGGTTGTTTGTACTAGTTAGGTACAAATGACACTTTATGCATCCCTCCTCTTCTATTCTTTGCCGTGATTTTCATTAGTAAGAGCTGTAAGCGTTGGGTTACACCATGTTGTCATGAGGACAAGTTCTGTCGCAGAAAATAAGGTCGGCGCCTAAAGTGTCCATATAACCCTGGTCTTTTCTGGGAATCTTGCCTGGATGTGGTGTAATTTCAATGGCTGCTGGCTGAACGGGAAATCACCGCTTTCTTCTCTTACCTTAATATGACTCATACTGGCTTGTATGGTTATATCTCTTTTTGGTTCTCTTCTGGTCTATTTAGGGCGGACCATTCTCTCACCAAAACGGTCCGTTCCAAGTTTGTTAGTTCGTATGAGTTTCATACGATCCAATGTATGGATATCTTAGGATTTGCAACTGGGTCCTAAGTCTATATCATCCTAGGTCAGTATTTAGTTAGGATTTTCATATTAGGATTGATTTGCATAATGAAAAGTCTAGGTTTAGATATATTTTAAGTCTAATATAAAGATAACTTGAGTTGTATTTGAGAATTGAACCAATATTAATATCATCCCGCCAAAGTGGACTCTCATATTAATGGTTGTTTCAAAGGCTAAAATACAAAGTGTATTAAGGTACATGTAACTTTTAAACTATGGATCGGCTCAAAGGAATGACATAATTTAAAGGGCTACATGTACAATGTTTTGGTAGAATCAAATGGGTAATGATTATAAGGTTTTACATATAATTAATTGATCGGCCCAAAGGAAGGTTAATTAATTGATATGTTATGAATCGTTACATTTGATACTACACCTAGTTGATTGAAGTTTGCTTGGAGACTCCAAAGAGCACTTGCAAATGAATAAAGACTAGTAGATGGGATTTAGACCTTTATATTTTATGATTTAACTTATACATTATGGTTATTAACATTAGTGTATTTTGTGTTTGGTTTATTTTAGCAAACATTCCAGCTAGCATTAACAGCATACCCATGCTGACTGGTTCTAACTTTAAGGAATGGAAAGAGAACTTGATGATAGTTCTCGGTTGTCTAGATCTTGGCCTTGCATTTAGGGATGATAAACCAACTGAGATTACTGCTAAGAGTAATCAACAACACATTCAAAGTGTGGCTCAGTAGAATCGCTCCAATCGCATGAGCATTATGATCATAAAGAAGACAATCCCAGAGGCATTCAGGGGTATCGTTTCTGATTCCGATGAGGCTAAGGCATCCTTGGAAGAAATTGAGAAGAGATTTGCCAAGAATGAGAAATCGAAAATTTGCATATTCATGGCAAGACTCACCTCTATGAAGTATAATGGAAAATGCAACATTCGTGAGTACGTTTTGGAAGTGTCTAATCTTGCTTTAAAGTTACAAGCCCTTAAGTTAGACATATCTGAAGAAATTCAGGTGTGTCTAGTGCTTAACTCTCTCCCTAGTCAGTATAATCATTTCAAGGTTACTTATAACTGTACTAAGGACAAGTGGACTCTGAATGAACTGATTTCGCATCTTGTTCAAGAAGAGAAAATGTTGAAGCTTGATAAGACACACAGTGCTAACGTTGCTTCCACTTCCAAGAATAATGAGAAGAAGAAACAAAACAAGAAAAATGCTGCTAATTCAGAGTCAAAGAAAGAACCCAATAAGGAGAAGACTGGCAAGAAGCCAAAGAATCCAAATGGGTGCTTCTTCTGTGGCGAAGAGGGACACAAAAAGACTGATTGTGCATGCTACATAGCTTGACGCAAGAATAAAGGTACGTCTCTCTCTTTGGTTTGTTCAGAAGTTAATTTAACTTCAGTACAAAAAGATACTTGGTGGATTGATTCGGGTGCTACAACTCACATAAGTATCTCTATGCAGGGTTGCCTGAACTGCCGCAAGTCAAATGATGGTGAAAGATACATCTATGTGGGCGACGGCAAGAAGGCACAAGTTGAAGCTATTGGACATTTTAGATTGTTACTTAGGACTGGATTGTATTTGGATTTATATGAGACTTTTGTTGTACCGTCTTTTAGACGAAATTTAGTTTTTATTTCTGTACTGGACAAATTCGGTTACTCTTG
Source organism: Rhynchospora breviuscula (assembly GCA_027562975.1). Lineage (NCBI taxonomy): Eukaryota > Viridiplantae > Streptophyta > Magnoliopsida > Poales > Cyperaceae > Rhynchospora > Rhynchospora breviuscula. The sequence continues at coordinate 15,029,163 of CM050398.1, forward strand.
TTTATTTTGGAAATGGAAAATTCAGTTTATCTCATAATTTTAAATGCGTTGGATCTGGTTTTTTTTCTGTTTATGACAATCTATATTCTTTAGAAACTATTACTTCATATAATGAAAACTTGCATAAGTACTAGAAGTGTTAAGCGTAAATTAACTTATGAGAATTCAGGTGCACTTTGGCATAAGCGTTTAGGTCACGTTTCTCCAAAGAGAATTGAAAGGCTTGTGCAAAGTGAAATACTCGATCCTTTAGACATGACTGATTTAGGCCAATGTAAAAGTTGTGTTAAATGAAAACAAACTAATAAAAGGAGATATGATACCAATAAAACGAGTGATGTCTTAGAACTGATTCATACGGATATTTGTGGACCATTTCCTACACCTACAAGGAATGGTCAAACTTACTTTATCAGTTTCATAGACGATTATTCAAGATTTGGTTATCTATATCTATTAAGTGAAAAAGCGCAAGCTTTGGACGTGTTCAAATCATTTAAGGCTGAAGTTGAGTTACAACTCAACAAAAGAATTAAGCAAGTCAAATCTGATCGTGGTGGTGAATACTATGTTAGATATGATGGTTCAGGTGAACAACGTCCAGGGCTTTTTGCTAAGTTCCTAGAGAAAAATGACATTGTCCCTCAATATACCATGCCAGGATCGCCTAGCATGAATGGAGTAGCTGAAAGGCGAAACAGGACATTGAAGGACATGATTAGGAGTATGATCAGTGATACTAATTTGTCAAAATCTCTTTGGGGCGAAGCGCTTAAAACGACAGCCTATTTACTCAATCATGTACCAACTAAGGCAAATAAAAACAAAACTCCATATGAAATGTGGACTGGTAGGAAACCAAGTCTACAACATTGTCGTATTTGGGGATGTCCAGCTGAAACTCGTCCTTACAAGCCAAATGAGAAGAAATTGGACGAAAGGACAATTAGTTGTTATTTCATTGGATATGCCGAACGTTCTAGGGGTTACAAATTTTACGATCCCACTAATAGAAATATATTTGAGACGATTATAGCTAAGTTCTTTAAGGATGTTTTGGTTGCGGGGAGAGATATGACACATCAGGATATTATCTTCGATGAGGAAACGAGCACTGATCTTCAAACGGACCATGACATGGCTGAAACGGACCGTTTCAGGATTGGAACGGACCGGTCTGAAGCTAAAACGGAACGGTTGATCATAGATACAGTGCTCAGGATTGAAACGGACCGTTCCAGGACTGGAACGGACCGTTCCAATACTGAAACGGACCGTTCCAATACTGAAACGGATCCTGTTCCAGATCCTATGGACTTGGATCTTGGAAATAATCAAGTTGAAGATAATAATGTCATTGAACAACTGCAAACGCCTCAAGAACTTGTGCCTAGGAGATCCACTAGAGAGAAAAGACCAGCAATACCTAATGATTATGTGGTCTATCTCCAAGAACATGAGTTTGATATTGGGATGATGGAAGATACTCATGATATTCGTCAAGCTTTGGACAGTCCAAACTCACAAAAGTGGATCGATGCCATGAATGAAGAAATAAAGTCCATGTATGACAATGATGTATGGGACTTAGTACCATTACCAGAAGGAAAGAAACCTATTGGTTACAAATGAATTTTTAAGACAAAAAATGATTCTAAGGGTAATGTGGAAAGGTATAAAACACGTCTTGTCGCTAAGGACTTTACTCAAAAAGAAGGTATTGATTACAAAGAGACTTTCTCTCTAGTTTCATCGAAAGACTCTTTTAGGGTAATCATGGCACTTGTGGCACATTTAGATCTTGAGCTTCATCAAATGGATGTTAAGACTGCGTTTCTCAATGGAGACATTGATGAAACCATCTATATGGTGCAACCACCCCACTTTGTATCGGACGATCCAAAGAAAATGATTTGCAAACTTAAGAAATCCATTTATGGGCTCAAACAAGCGTCTCGACAATGGTATTACAAATTCAATCGAGTGATTCTCTCATTTGGTTTCGAGAGTAACCCGGCGGATGATTGTATATATCACAAGTTCAGTGGGAGTAAATATTCTTTCTTGGTTTTGTATGTGGATGATATACTGCTTGTCACAAACGATAAGGATATGTTGCATGAAACTAAGAAATTTCTATTTAGGCACTTTGAAATGAAAGATCTTGATGATGCATCATACGTGTTGGGGCTTAAGATACTTAGAGATCGTTCTCAAGGTATTTTGAGTCTATCACAAAAGGCCTATATCGATCAAGTACTCAAACGGTATGATATGAAAAACTGCAAACCAACAGAGACCCCTGTTGCTAAAGGAGACAAGTTCAGTCTTGAACAATGTCCCAAAACACAGTCGGAAAAGAAGCAAGTAAAGGACAATAAGTATGCCTCCATTGTTGGAAGCATAATGTATGCTCAAGTATGTACACGTCCAGACATTGTTTTTATTACAGATATGTTAGGCAGGTATTTGCATAATCCAGGAATTCAGCATATCAAGGCAGCCAAACGAGTTTTGAGATATTTTCAAAGAACCAAATACTTTTCACTAACGTATCGGAGATCAGATAGGCTGGATGTCATATGATATTCTGATTCTGATTTTGCGGGATGTCAAGATAGCTTAAAGTCAACTACATGGTTCATCTTCATGATGGCAGGTGGAGCTGTTTCATAGAAAAGTGCCAAACAATCCCTAGTGGCATCTTCAACCATGGCAGCAGAATGTGTGGCTTGCTAAGAGGCATCATTATTTGAAATATGGTTGCGAAATTTTATCACTGGACTGCGTATAGTGGACTCCATCAAGACTCCACTAAGAATTTTCTATGACAATAACTCGGCAGTCATGTATGCTAACAATAACAGAAGCTCAGCCAACTCAAAGCACATCGACATCAGGTTTCTGTCTGTTAAGCAAAAGGTTCAGAATGACGAGTTGTCAATCAAACACATTGGAACAAACTCAATGATAGCGGATCCACTTACTAAAGCGCTAATACCCAAACAGTTTCTGAAACATGTAACTAGCATGGGTGTAATTTCAGTTGAGGATTTTAGACTTTAGTGGGAGTTTCGTTCAGTGGGAGTGCTAGATTAGACGATGAATTTAGTTTATTTAGTTATTCACTTTATTCAGTGTATTATGTAATGAATTTCTGCAGAAATGAATAAAGATTCAATTTTCAGTTTCAGTTTTCATTCTCATTTTATTAAAGATGATCTCACTTCAGTTTTGGGTGACCAATAAAGTTAGAAATAGACACGTGACAGTCACACTTACGTGTATTTTCCACACCACTTATACACATCTAAATTCGATGTTGTTCATTTATAATGATATTGTGATCATTGTGGGTTTAGTTGTGACGACTTTACAGGATTAGAGGTCTGTAATGGCTATAATGCAACGAAAGTTTCACTGGTCTTTTATCATTATGAATGATGGACGGAATTAAGGGCACAAAATTTATTACCATAAATATTGAGCTCATTAAATTTAAGAACTATGGGTAACACTAAACATAATAGCCCATGTGGGAGATTGTTAGATTATTTCCATATAGGCTGATGAGTCTATATGGAAACAATCTAAATTAAGTATGGGCTGATTATTGTTTGGTATCCAAGTTTCTATTGATTATGGTAATAAGGTAAACATGGCTGTAAAGAAATAGCAGATTTTGTGCAATAGATGTGTTGTCTTTTATAGGTGGTTATATTTAGAAACATTACCTATTTTATGATGGACAAAATATGGTATTGTGTGGTGGCCAAGAAGCCCTTGGCACTATAAATAAAGGGGTTGGTCTCCAAGGGACAAAACACACATGAGTATTGCTGCATACATGCGTTGATAGCAGCATCTCTGCCCCTCTTCCTAATTATTCCATCGATTAGAGAGAGATAATGCTTTTGTTTAGGCTAAAGGCATCAAAGGGCGCGTCTTGTTCTCTTGGAAGATCTTTCTCCCTACTAAGGTGCGTGGAACAGCTTTGGTGAAGGTGCATACACGTCAGGACACATCAAGAAGTGCTTAACATCAAGATTCAGACCATAGCAATGGAATTAGGTAAGCTTCCGCTCTCGATTTAGTTTTCTGATGTTTTGGAACGGTCCGGTCTATGACCAGAACGGTCCGTTCCAACTGCTGGTTCTGCGAGTTTATGTTTTTTGGGTTGCTTATTTTACTTGTTAGAATTGTTTATTCCCTTTGACTTTAAAGCAAACCCAACACATAGGCCTCTATCAGATCGACACCTCGGCTGCTGCATAGTATTTTTGGCTCATCAACAGAATTAGTCACAAACTCACCAGCCAGGGGGTAGTATGTGACTAGGACCTGTTAGTGTACATATAAAACCATCAATTTCACCAGCATATTCGTCTAGTACATTGTTAAACTTTGAGGACAATATGTATTAATTGCTGGTAAATAAATATTATGGACCAAGTTATCAAAAATAAAATTTTTGTTATCTTATGAGAACTATTTAGCTGTTGAGAGATGTGAATATTCTGCATTTCTGCTTTCTTCATACAGTGCGCCAAATATAACGTTTTAAATACTTGATGTGCTTTCAGATAATTTGTTTATAAAGAGACAGTACTTAATTAGTCTACGCCTTTAGAGAGTTTGAATGACCAAACTTAAGAATTATCATTCTGAATTGAACTGTCTTAAGCAACAAATTATTGTAGATGCACTTAATTAATCCTTTGACCTTACTATTATATATAATTATATATTTCAACTACAATCTTTTGGATAATCATGTTAAACTTCTTAACTTTTTAAATAGCTTTTCCAAATTATAATGTAGAGCAGTAGAGGTGACCTTTGAAAGAGCTGCTTTGACGGCTGCAACCATGGTTAGAAAGGTAGTGAATCCCACAGAGGCATCTTGGCAAGTTGTTCGTGCAGGTTTCTGGAAGCAGAAATAAAGACCAGCGACAACAGGCGGGAGGAGGAGATCAAAGTTCGACTGAGGCAGCCTATGCTCCTGAAGTCCTGAACCAGAACCACTGGAACCACCATGTCGACCGACCTTATCTTGACCTCACACTCGTTTGACCCTGATGCCATCTTTAATAGGGTGCTTATAGTTTGGCTTAACTGTGAATGAGTGTGTGTGTGTTTTGGGCGGATGCCTTAAAGCAAGATTTGAATGCAGAGTGTTTATAGGAGACAGATCTGGTATAGACAGACAATTTGTTTAAGATATGGTGTATGACCCACTATAGATGATAAATTCTTTGTACCTTCATACAACTAGAACTCAAATCCACCACGCAAAACATAACAATGACTGGTGATTGTAGAATTAGATATTGATATGGTGTACACATACTGGTTTTGATTTATTTTACCTTAAGTTGTATGATAATTATGGGTGGGAACATGGTTCTAAAATTCGGAATCGGAATCGGAATCGGAATCGGACAGTTGGACTGTGACCCGGAATCGGAAAAATCGGAAGAATCGGCCGATTCGGCTAAAAAAATCAGTTTTTTTTTAAAAACACATTTTTATGCCGTTAAAAATCAGAAAAAAATCTTAAAAAATAGAAAAAAAATATGTTTTCATAAATAAGTAAAAAAAAATTAAAGAATATGTTCAGTCAGAAACAGATTAGTGACTGAGAAGAAGAGATTAGTGTTCAGTCAGAAACAAAAATTGAATCCAACATGTGATATGATGTTGCAATTAATAAGAAAATAACAAAGAAATGTTCTGATCTCACAGTCAGCCTATCCTCTCCCATTCCAAACCCATTCGCACTCAACAAAAAAAAAAAAAAAAAAAAAAAAGATGGGCGAAATTAAACCAGACCCTATCCTCTCCCATCCCAAACCCAGTTACGCACACCAACCAGACCCAAACTAATGGCGAAAGTGAGTGTGAAACCATGGCTAAAAGAGAAAGGAATAGAAGAAATCGATGCTCACGAAGTCCTCAGCGATGGGCGATCACGCCGATCAGCGATGGTCCTCCACAGACTCGATAGCCGCAGTCAGTCTCTAGAGATTGCAATTTCTCCTCCACAAACTCGATCTCCCCTCTCTCTCTGTAGTCTCCACTCGAAATAATTGCGATGGGCTTCAATAATTGATTTGAGACAGTAGTCAGTAAGTTTTCCTTTTGATTTTTTTTTTTCAATTTTCACTTTTTCTGTTTTTCAGACTTATTTCGGTCGATTCGGCCGATTCCGGCCTAAAAAACGCGATTCCGCCTCAAACCACCTAAAATCGTCTCGGCACTCTCCGATTCCGATCCGATTCAACCGATTCGAATCGGAATCGGCCGATTTTTTGAACCATGGGTGGGAATGTATATGTGTCCATGACACATACATTTTCAAACTAAATAATTTCGTCCATCATTGATATATCATACTGAATGTTTATATTCATATTTGAAAAGAACTTGCTATTTTTTATATTATTAGTTTTTATTTTGCGAAAGGGGGACGATCAAAAGAGGTTTCTCATAGCATATATAATTGCATAAAAAACCTGGAGTTATTACCCACTTGATAATTCTTTTGTTAGCAATATATAACCGTCAATCTTGTTGATCTTAAAAGATCTACCAGTGGAAATTAGTAACGGCACGAGTCTATTTCATTTCTTTTATTTTTGTAAAAAGAAAATATTCATCTCCTCTGCTGGTTCTCCAGAGAATTTGTGTTTTCAGTTTACTGTATATTTAGTCAGCTTTTCGAACCAATGAACTGATTCAACACTTCGAATATGACGGGTGTATCCAAATATTAGAATACGTCTACCGAGTAGGAAACAATATTGGTAGAAGTCCAGAAATTTGATGTGCAAATATTCAGTTTCTTTTTTTTTTTCCTTATTTTAATAATAACCTAACCAATTTATCGGCAAAAGTACTCTGTTGTCAGTGGACGGAAAATTGTTGGCTCTTCCTCCATATGGCTGCAACAATGTTTGGCGCCACCTGTGCATAAACCACCCAATCCCCAGTATTTTGTTGTGGACTCGGCATCAGGTACCCAACCTTTCCTCCCTTGGAACAATGGTATGACCCAAATGCAGCCTTCCCCCAACCAAAATCAATTTCAGGAAAACCTCTTCCTGATGAGTGATGACACCACACAAGAAATTGGGTTATCATATTCTTTTCTATCTCCGAGATATATTTTTGCTACTATTGGCTCAGACCGGTGGACCTCAACCCAGTCCAGTAGACCCAGAAAATGGTCCTCTGTTGTGGCTGGTGATAGCCATTTTTGTACTTCCTCTGCCAGCTCAGCAAGTTCCATACCAAGCAAGGTTTCCACTTGTAAATTTCCAAATGGCATGGATAGAACATTGCCAAAATAATTTTCCATGAAATTTTCACCGTGAACATTTTTCATGAATGAGCGACCATTCATGACAACTCCCATGGAACAAGATTTTTCTCCTAGGCAGGCTGATCTTGCCAAAATTTTCCAGAAATAGGCGGTGAAGCAAACAAACTTACTATGGCCATGGCCAGCTATTTCTTGGAGTCCGTCAATGTCTGGAGCAGATATGTAATAAATGCAATTGACTGGAGCAGCAAAGGAAATCAATGGATTTGGTGGTGGCTGAAGTGAAAGAGGAGTAAAAATTCGGTTGAAAATGGGATCAGGAGAATTTGAAGGAAGGGTAATCTGAGAAGAGTGGAGAAACCGGCAAAATGAAGGCATCTGATTGATAGGCTTGTTGGATGAAATATTTGCCCAATCTGACATGAACATGTTGAACGTGTAAGCATCTGCAGCCCGGTGGTCAAATGCACATCCAACCACCACACCACCGCACCTCAGCTCGGTAACCTGCATTTTGATTGTGGTTAATTGCAAGCCGTGGCAGAAGTAGTAACAATAATAGTGTTGACGACCATGAGATGACAAGAACCGAATTATTATTTGTAAAATCGTCATTTGTAATTTTGTAGAAATTAAGATGTTTCTTGTTTAACACTGTGTTTGGTTTTCGGAAAAAGGATGGAAAGGAAGAAAAAATATAAAAAGGAAAGGAATGGAAAATGAATGGAAAGGAAAATTATTTACATCAGTTTGTTTGGATAATTATTGGAAGGAAAGGAAAATAATTATCCTTCTTTTATTTCTCTTGTTTGGATGAACAAATTAAAAGGAGGTAAAAACATGACTAATTAACTTCAAAAGACCATTATGACCCTAGAATCAGTGGCTCATAAAAACAATTATTATTAATTAGGCGATAGAAAAAACAATACAAAAAATTGTGTGTTATACTCATCAGCCTACAAGCAACTTAATTAACGTAATCATCAGCCTAATAGAAAAAACAATTCTAATTGCTACTTCAGTTCTAATTGCTTATCGTGCATGTGCCGGATTGAATTTGGACAGGACACATCTTCAATTCTAATTGCTTATCGTGCATGTGCAAGACCTATTATTCTTATGATTACGAAGCACTTTGTATTCTTGTCAAATTACAATCTCATATTCTTCTATGGTCAATTAGCCCATGTATTATACTCGCCAACAAACACCACGCAGTATGCACAGATTAACAATTAGCCCATCCACCACAGATTAATTTCAGGTCAATTTTTTTTTTTAAAATAACAATGCAAAGAATGGGGTTACAATGGCATGCCAGATAGTATAGCTCAACGTTGAATGTTATTAGCTATCTAGTAAATTCATATTTAAATCTCTAGTTTGCCTTTGACAAGTACCAAAGGAAAAAATACCTGTACCAATCTCAAAGCAGTATCGTACAACATGAGGTTGTAAAAATCAAAGATAAAGCATAAATTTAAACATCTAACTAGCAAAAAAGAAGTAATAGAAAAGAACATTGTACCAAATCAAACTGCAATAATCCTTATGCTCAAAATTTATGTTTCAATTATTGAATCTTATTGCTATCTAAAAACCATCTTACTACAAGCATACTGGTACCAAAAAGTTTTGCAAACAAGCCATCAAACTTTATATTATCACAAATTATAACTTAGCGTATTAAATTATAAATAACAAAAACTAATATCGTTTGACATGCCTCACATCCATCCCTTGTCTTGCCAGCCACTTTAGGACCTAACAATTAGTACACAGGAGGATTAAATATCTAAAATTGTTTTATCGAACAATTGTTTTGATAGCAAACTCGTGAGGTTCTTTAGGTTCCAAATAGAACCCAAATCCAGTTTACCAATGAAGTTGTTTAACTAGAAGATACTGTGCGTTAATGAAATTTGAAATTTTGATTACTTTAGGTTGTCAACGGGTTGATATAGATATGATGAAAGTTTTTTTTTTGACATATAATCTTATCTTAAATGTATAAATAGCACTTTAATGCATTATAAAATGTATACTTGGTTGGCTTGTTCTATCAGTAAAGGTACTAGTTATTCATTCAAAACAATTTTGGTATCGAGAGATCATTTAAAATTGTTTTGCTATCTGAAATGTAAAACTTATTCAGAGATATCATTTGCTGCTATTTATCTTATTCATATTAAATCACACAGAACATTATACGCAAGTATTACACATCTCTACATTGAAAAGCCTACTTGTAAAAGCAAAACTGTCTTATTCAAGGTGAAAATTACAAAATTACTAGGATCCAAAGAAACATACCAGAATTTTGCACTCTGAAATTTTTTCGTTAGATGCTCCAGTTTCTTCTTCTCCTTGTAGCTCTTACTGTACATGTTTAAATCAGCAAAAAATTAATGAATTTACTGTAAATTAAAAAAGGAACTTGAAAACGGCAGAGAAATACCAGTCACAAATATACTGGTAAAGGCACAACTTAATTCTCAGAAACAATTAAACCACCAGATTCGGGGTATTGTGGTAGAATCACAATTAAACCACCAAATTAATTCTCAAAAACAATTAAACCATCAGAAACAATTAAACGTAAAGAAAAAGGTGCGCTAGAATTGTGCTGTAAAGAAAAAGGTATTGTGCTATAAAGAAAACCAAATTCCAAATACAGCACTACTGGTTGTGCTAGAATCAACTAATTGCTAGAACAAAAGGTGTTGGAAGAAGCATTAAAAGTGAAAAACAAAATCCAAATCAAAAGTGAAAATTGAAAATCACCAGAGCAAAGCAAACCCTAGCTGTTGGAAGAGGCAGAAAGGTGCGCATATTTATAGGAGTCGACGGCAATTTCTTGTGCGGAGAGGAATTTCGCGCCAAATCTTCAATAATCTTCTATTCTGGCTCAGATCGCGGCAAATAGAGAAGTAATCGCGCCAAAAATGGAGAAATGGCGAGGGCATCGTGGTCCAACGAAAAATCTTCGATAATCTCCGATTTTCTTTCTCTTCTGTTACACCCCGAATTGGGGGGGGGGGGGATATTAGCGTAGGACGGAAAAATATCGAAGGAAAGAGATTTCCGTCGGTTAAGTTTTTAACTTCCGAAAAATGAGTATACAAACATGGTAAATCGGGAATTTTCCTTCCCTTCCGATATTTCCCTTCCTTTTTCCGAAAACCAAACAGACTGTAAGTACCGTTACATTTATTGCATATGAGATTTATCTCCAAACATCAAATTCTGGCTCGGTATCAATGCTACTGTTTTGCAGGTCCAAACTAGCTACTAGACTTGCATATTACTTCAATTATTGTAAATTAAACCTATTTGGTTGTGATTTTCACACGTTTGAGATATAAGTTCAGGTTTCCATCATAACTGACTTAATTTGGAGGCCTTAGTTAGTTGAATTCCTTGTCTTGGTTGAGGTGTTATATCAACTTTAAGTTACATCAAAATGGATATGTTCTGAGTGTGAAATGTACATCACCAAACTCCTTATATATTGTTACTAACTCGTTCATTCAACCAGCAGGTATGAGTTGTAGCTTTCACGTGTTCTTTTGGATGCTCACCTAATTTGATTGAGAGGGTGCTTGTCATATGCAACATACTACATTTTGTTTCTGTTTGGATTTCCAGAATAAATATTCTTATTATTTGGATGCCTGGAACTATTTTTATGCGAGTTAAGATCAGTAAATCAGTCTATTTATTGTTACTTGTTACTAGATAGCTCTTTACATAGTTAAAATATTCTTATTAACCCAAAAAAAGCTCTGACTATAATATATAATATACTAAGAATTACTAAAAGGTGAATACTAATACCAAACAACCATATTCAAGGAAAATATTCTGCACAGTATTTTTGAAGAAAAATTAAGTTTGATTTTTGCAATTATGGTGCTCATATTTTGAGCAGCTTTCTGTTGATTTTTCATTATAGAATGTATAGTCTGCAATGAAGGATTAACTTGTTGCCGGCTGTTGTTATATACATTATTTAATTGTATATATAGTTATATACCTCTTAGTGATACAACTGCTATAACCATATGCTAAAAAGATTAGCAAACTAATTTTATTTCTATGTATGATAGTTTGAGTAATAAAAAGAGTTCATTATAATTAATTGTTCGATCGAGTTTTCTTTTTTTAATATTTAATTGATAGAGTTTCTACTATTCATTTTGATCAGAGATAGTAACAGCTCATGGGTGAAGCCCAAAAAGTTTTCTATCAGAGATATACTGAAGTGGAAGCAAAACACTACCAGGAGCACACGTAAACTGAAGTAACTAACCTGAATGCAGAGGATGCCATTTAATTTCTTAGGCACGAGTTTAGCCTCCACACTGTCATCTGGGTTGTACAAATTGAGCTCTCTCAACTCCACATCAGCATATGCCTCTATTAGATCGACACCTCTGTTGTTGCACAAAATTTGTGGCTGACCAACAGAGTTAGTCACCATCTCCCCAGCCAGAGGGTAGTATACGACCAGGACCTACTAATGTATAACCATCAATTATCTACAGCATATCTGTTGGAGACTTGTTTAAATACTATATTATTTGCTGGTATGCAAACATTTTAGTCGACCAAGATTTCAAAACTGAAATGTTTTCCATCTGAAGAGAACTACTTAGTTGTTGAAGGGTGTGGCATTGTTTAGTACCACTCTGCTTTCCTCATCATACAGTATGCCAAATCTAAATTTGCAAGTACTCGAATGTGTTTTCAGACAATTTGTTTATAAAGGGAAAACACTTAATCAAGCTCTTCAGACAGTTCAAATTTCATAGAACTTCAGAATTATTCTTAATTTTTAATTCAACTTTCATAAGCAGCAAATTGCTACACATGCACTTAATCATATGACTAAACCCTTATATATATTCCAAGTTAAATTTTGTGGGATAATTTTATTAACTTTTCAACTTCTGTAGTTTGTACTGTCTTCCTTTTCTTTTTTTTTTCTGCTTTTTCCTTTTCCCTAGATAGCCACTGTTTAAAAAAAAACTTTTCAACTTCTGTAAATATTATAAAAAAAGAAAAATAACTTAGAGGTGACCTTAGAAAGAGCTTCTTTGTGTGCTGCAACCATGGTTGGAAAGGTAGTGAAGCCCACAGAGGCATCTTCGGTGCCAGTTGTTGCGGTATGCTTCTGGAAGCAGAAAAAAACACCGACGTCGACTGGAGGAAGGAGGAGATCAAAGTTCGACTGAGGCAAAATATGCTCTTGAACCAGCACCACAGGAACCACTGTCTCAACAGATCTAATCATGACCTCATACTTCTTTGACCCTGATGCCATCTTTTATATGAAGCGTGCCTTTTTTTTGCTTAACTATGAATGAGTGTGGGTGTGTTGAGATTTGGACGCGGCTTTGGAAAACAATGTAGAGTAAATATTTGTACAGGAGGGAGAACTGGTAGGCAGAATATAGTGATTTTTCTCGGAGGATATATAATAAATTCATACAAAATGTAACTCTGATCTAGTAATCGAGCAATATTAAGGAATGAAGAAACGAAAGTTGCATAGAGAAATAAAATACTGAAACCACCATGTTGTGCAAGCAAAAACAAGGTATGACTTCATTATTAATTCATGATTAAAATTGAGTGATAAACACTAATACAACCAAAATAATACAATAAAATCGAAACATACACATGCAAATGTCACCACAGATATTAATAAGAGTAAATATCCAAATGAAAAAAAAAAATTGAGGAATATATAAATACTCAAATTTAAAGATTGGAGGGGTATTGACCCCGTTTTGCCTTTTATAATTTACCCCGCAAAGCTAAATACTAGTCGCTTTAGGCGGCAGAGAAAGCGAAATGAAATGAAAATGGGTAGCTACGGGAGGACTTGGGCACCTCCCAATTTGATTTTGAGTCATTTTCTTCCGTCAACCAAAAATTAATCAATCCAACAAAATATCGTCAAATCTAAAGATAATGCATTAGAGCTGCGCTTGGGCTAGGCTGAAAGTGAGCTACTATTTGGTGGAAACTGAAGGGCTCAGCCTCTTCCAGGTGTGGCCGTGTGGTAGTTCCTTTTCTTACTGGGCCTTTACACACCCAAGCTCGTCCTCAACCCAAAAAAATTAAAAATATTATTAACATATTCACGAATTTTGAAAATATAACTAAAATAAACAAAATTATATAAATGGTATCGTAATATCGGTTTTTCAAAACCGATACTAAGCTTTTTTCTTTTTTTTTCGGCTTTTTAGGGAACCACTTTACTTGAATGGTGGAATGTGGATGGTGGTCTTCACTTGAGCCCATAACGCTAAAGTTTATATATATTATACTTTATTATTGGTCAGTTCAATTTCTAAGACCAGGCTTCTCCACTTATTCCCTTAGTTTTTTTTTTTTTTTTTTTTAATTTGTTGCTGGGGTTGATCATAAAAACACGGTTCTTTAGATATACTCTCATATTTCCTCTCAAAACTCATTGAATAGAAAATTGTTCAAGTCACTTTAAAGACAACACATGGAGAAAATTTTTTTCTTAACCCGTCATTACCGGCTTAGGTTCAAATTTTGGTAAACTACCATCAACACACCCATTGTACACGGATCCGTATCCTCTGCCAAACTTTTGAGGTTGGTAGAGTGCCAATTTTTTATCGAGCCGTTTGATTTAATCTCGACGGTTAAAATTTTTCGGGCCTATCAATCTAGTTACATGCACGGGGCTCCCTTAACCGTTGAAATGAGATCTAACAGTTCATATCAGAAGTTGGCACTCTACCAACCTTTTAAGGTTGGCAAAGGATGTGATTCCCATTGTACACCCCTATTATCAATATTTATCAAACTAATTATTTGACGAGACATGAAACTTGCTAACTGTTAGGAATTGAATTAATTAATACCCGTCCACTGTAAAATAAAATGGACAAACGAAAGTGAAATAGACATTCTAATCTCACTTTTTACTTAATTAAGATAAACCCAGAAATATTTTTGAAGAAAAATAAGGGTGGAACATGATTTTGAATGAATTGACTATTTAATAATTAGCTCAACAAAAAAATCGGTAAATTTTTATTTGAAAATTTGCAACCCAAAATAGTTCCCTGAATTACTAAGACATGCAATTAAGGAACAATCCAAAACCTAAACATAAAACAGTTAACACACCAAGGAAAAAATTTAGATTCATGCATACATACATGACCTCAAAGCTAGCTAACATAATAAAACGAAACAAATTGCATGATCTACCCTCTATACTGACACAAAAAAAAAAAAAAAAATAGCCATCGATCTACAGTTCTACACATTTAAGTCAAGTACACATCATTTAAGGAAAATCCATCAATGGTAAAATATGGCAAGACATCCTAATGCTGAGAAGATCTCCATCTTCCATTGACTCTGCTTCTACTTAATTTCCCATTCTTGAAACTTCAGGCCAGAAGGGACCCCTGTCCAATAATAAAATAGACTCAAACCTAAAAGTAAACCAAATATATATAAGAGAAAACCCAAATTTTGCCGCAGTTTGACAGGAACAAATGATTCGGGTATAAATTTTATCAATTTTAGAAAAGTTTGAATAACTCTACCAAAAATAGCAAAGCAGTACCAATTTGAAATTTAGAAACAGATTTGATAAGAAAGTCTTTATGATCAACATAATTTCTTAACTATAATCTTTTGTCATTGTTTCTTTGTTCTAGTTGTATAGTACATAAAAACAATTTGGATGTTATGATCAGTGCCACAGATCCCAACAGACTACATGACTGAATTCTTACCTAATTGTGTGGACCACATTCACTGGTTAGCAGCGTTCCTTCTTTGTAGAATGTAGCCATTGACAATATATTTGGATTCTTCAATTTGTACTTCCCATATTAAAGCATTACGCATTCTTCAATAAATTTTTCTCTGCAAAAGCATAGAAGCCCTTAAAAGTACAATAATTTTTTCTCTGCAAAATCAATCTAGACACCAGAAAAGTTAAATTTTCATATGATATCTGCCAGTAATTACCCTCAGTATCAACTATCAAGCCATATTTCGTGCTTTAATTGTATCTGTGTTGTAGTTAATCTAACAAGGGATAATTACATCTAGTGATCTAGGCATTGATTAATGATAATTTTATCACAGTATATAGGTCACAAATAGAATTACCATAGAATAGAACAACTTCAGCTTGATGATAGAGGTTCCAACTTCCAATATTGGTCCTGTATGTCGAATGTATATTGGTTGGTCACTCATAAATCTTCTCTCTAATAAAGAATTACTTCATTAATTTTAAATTTATTATTCCTCACATGCAGTTTCCCTCAGTGAAAAAATTGATCGGATTACCAGGGCGGCTTATCTTATCAGCTTAGCAGAACATTACTTGAACTGGAAATGACAAAAAACATGTGGAATTTATTTCTTGCAGGTAGAATATATGACTCAGAAGCTTTGACAAATCAATATCAAAATGTTAAAGCCAATTATTTTGCTCATAGAGTAGGTGTCCGGTAAGAAAGCATACCGAATGAAGAATAAATTTTGCTCTTCAGTTGTTCTTTCCTGGCTGAAACAATTATTGTCATAAGATTTTCTTGAATTTAAATAAAAAATAAAAATCCTATCCCAAAAATGGCTATGTTTGGCAAGGAGCGGAACTAGCTAGTTCGGCGTTACCAAACATGGGCCGAACTAGAATAAGACCTAGTTCGCCTCCTTGCTCTAGTTCTACCAAAACCATAAAATTAAAACTAGAACTAGAACAAGTCTTATTGTAATTCTTGTTCTAGTTCACGCCATTTGCCAAACATATCCAAAATGAATAAAAAGAACAAATAAACAGAACTTTGATCTTAACTAATAATAACAGAGGTACTCGCTGGGAACCGCCTGCAGTTTCCTTATTTTGTTCCAATCTTTGAACCAAATTCATCGGCAAAAAAGGAGAGTTAGTTTAACCGGCAAAAAAAAAAAAAAAAATAGAAATTTATCGCAATTCTTTCAGATATACACATATTATTATAATGATGATAATAAATGTTTTACCATTTCTGTATGCTGTGGAGATTCTATTGCCATGAACAAATGAAAGCAAATAAAACTCAGCTTGAAGCATTAAATATTGCATGTAACTTTTTTAGTTATCAATACTACTACTACTAATATCTCATTCTAGATCATTTGTAGGAAAACTAAATTAATGAGCTAAAAGTCATCTCTGTTTGACTTTGACATTAACAAAAGCATGCAAATAAAACTAAAACATAAGTATACAACTACAGATATAAGCTATAGAAATTAATATCATTGGCAACATTGATTCTCAAAAACAAGCACAAAGATATTAGCACCATCGCATGAATTTTTAATTCAGAGTGTACTACATATGATCCCACGGATGAAGCAGAGCACTGCAATGCAAAATCCCACCTTTTTTTTTTTTTTTCCCTTTTAATGCTCTTTTGCATAACTCGGAACAGGTCATTGCATCTAAAAAGAAAATCATGTACAATGCTAGAAGATCTGGATATGATTGGATTGTAAGGGCGTCTTCTCAATTTACAAAGATTACTTTAAAGCAACTTTTAAGTACCTGGAGTACTACAGAGATTTCCAGCTCCGGTTTTGCATTCTTTTATTTGGTCGTCCTCTTTATTTTGCTGGAATTTCTCTTGCACACGCAAAGCAGAGTGAAACAGAGCTTTCTCAGGTCTTGCTATGTGTGCATGGGAGGCTCTGAGATCCTGCCATGAGTTAAAATTAATTAGCAAAATTACAGGTCTCTTTCAGATATTATACATACCTAGGCACACAACAGAGCAATATAAAAGGAGAGATAAGTACTAGTTTACCTTAATTTATACACACCATTGAAGGCTAATATGAGTACGACCAAGGAGATTATAATTATCATCTTCAAAACAGTTTAATTAGGATGTGTGGAATGCGGGAAATCTTCCACCAGTCATCTCCTTGATCAGGTTGGCATCGGAGCACTAGTTTAGGTGAGCATCGAGTGATGTATAGTTCAGTGAGGTTTGGTGGTATCCCAGATTCAGGGAATGAAGAAAACATAGGGCAAAACTCAACGGTCAGCTTCTTCAATTTAGTGAGCAATGGTATTGTGGAAGGAAAGCCTCTCAGTTCCATGCAGCCAGAAAACTTGAGCGTTTCAAGGGATGTTAATTGGCTGAACCAACTTTCTTCCTTCTCTGTATATTCTGTTACAGGGGAATTCCTTATCAACAGAGAACGTAGGTATCTAAGCCTTCCTTCTAGGGGCAGGATTCCAGAGTAGAGTCTGCGGTAGAGTCTGCAGTAGTCTATGTCCCTATGGATTCTATAGTCGAGGTTCAGGGAAGTTAGAAATTGATTTTCTTGACAAGTCCCATCATTCTCTTCCTCTTCAAATGATTCAAGAACTTCATTGAACCCCGTTAGTTCTAGCTTTCTTAGATTTACAAGAGACTTTAACCCTCCCACAAAGCAGACACGTCGAATATATTGAAGGCATAAAACCTCAAGGAATCTCAAACCAGTACAATAGATAGATAAATCATTGCAGGATCTAGTTATGCTCAAGTGAGTTAGATGAGGCATGCGTCGCAATACTGTTTCAATATTATTAAATTTGCCAACCAGTGACACCTCTACCACTGATGATGTGAAAATGTTGGTAGGCATTTCCATCAAATTACGACAGTGCAGGTAAATCTTTTTAAGGACTGGAAATGATTTTTTTTCAGCCGGTGCATCGGACCATGTCATCCAGACTGTCATCTCAGAGAATTGCAACTCCTTCAAAGAAGGAAATACAACATCACAGCGGCCATAAAATTCGTCGTCAATCATTCTTAATTTGAGTCTGAAAAATCTGAGAACTTCCAGAGATGGGAGCTCACCAAAATAAGGAAGAGTGGTTAATGAAAAGTCACTGACTTCAATGCACTTGAGGTTGGAAAATCCACTATGAGTTGACCACATCCAACCTGGGAGAGAATGCCCTCCGCCACTAATCGTAAGCCTTTCTACATTGGGGGGTGGTTTTAGGGCCTCGAGTACCTCTAGTTCCAGCCTTCCATGCCAGCTCTTAAATTTATTCATATCGTGGGAAAAAGTCAACTGTATACTTTTGAGGTAGCTTTTCTTAGCAAGTTGAGATGTAACTGCTGCTTCTTCGGTAGTGACATTTTGAAGGTCAGTTAGATGAAGGTGCCCGCTAATTTCATTCATGTCCCTCAACTCACTAATTCTATGCCCTCTAATCTCTCGTGTACGAAACTCCTTGAGCTCTTGGAGGTTGGTTAGTTTTCCTATACCGGATATTTGAGAGAGAGTCTCAGCACTTGCATATAAATATCTCAAGTTTATAAGTTCATTCATATGTGTTGATATTGTTGTAAACTCACAGCCTCGCACATCTAGTACTTGCAGATGGTACAACGCACAAAATATATCGGGAATAAAGTCAATTCCAGAGAAGGAGAGATCCACAAATCGGAGATGGGATTGTCGGCAAATGGCATCCAAGGGTGAATTTTTTTTTATCCCAATATAAGATAAATCCAAGAGACGTAGACTATTACATTTGCCAAATATGTTTCTAATCGACTCACCACTATATTTTATCCAATTACCAAACAAAAACATAGTCCTTAGATTTGCACAAATTGGGCTAATCTCCTCTTGGCTCGAACCATCACAGTTGATGCCCATATGGCAGGTAATTACATTAGAGATTTTATTATCCAAGAGATTAGCATAATAAAATTCTTCTTTACGAGAAACAGCTATAGCTAATTCTCGTATTAGATCATGCATGACATACTTGCCATCATTAACTGTTGCCTGAAAAAAAGATCTTTCCACTAATTTATCAAACCTCTCTCCTCCTATATCCTCCAATTTAATTTCCTTCGTATTTAGTTTAAAACTCTCTCCTCCGTTGGGTTGAACAAAATCAAAATCATGAGCTAACCACATTTGAACCAACCTGTTCCTATCAAATACATAGTGCTTTGGAAATATGGAGCAAAATTTAAAGCACTGTTGTACGTAAGGATCTAGATCCTCGTAGCCAATTGAAAGGGACACGAGGATTTCTTCAGAAGTACTTTCATCGTCCCACAAATTATTTTTAAGAGTTTTCTCCCAGTGATCCTTGTCTAATTTGTTATACAACATTTTTCCAATAACTCGTCCGGCTAGAGGCAAACCATGTAACTTTTCCCCAATTTTTGTGGTAAAAGATTTCAGATCACTCAATTTATCTTCAGTCAAATTATTAAGTTGTGCTTTTGCAGCGTTATTTTTACACGAGATCGAACTACCGCCACTTTCCCTATCATAATTAAACAATTCTCCAAACGCATAAGATTTAAAGAGTAAATCAAACCACTCTAGTTCTAAAGCATCTAGATTGATTATCATGGACATATTTCCAATTATTTTCGCAACACATTCACTTTGAGTTGTTAGTAAGATAAAACTGCCGGGTGCACCATTACTTAAAACCGAGAAGAGATCACTCCATTTGGATTCAATCCCATCATGGATATCATCCAAGACAAGAAAGAACCTCCTATTTTCAATGGTCTTAATTAGTACCCTCTCAATTAGTTCCCTATCACTCGAACTAATACTACCTCCTAATAAATCTATTATTTTTTTCATAATAGTTGTGACATCGAATTTTTCTGAGACGTAGACCCAAGCTCTTTGATCAAAAACTTCTTTCACTATATCGTTATTGTAGACTATTTGAGCAATAGTTGTTTTGCCCATTCCTCCAAGACCACAAATTGGAAGAACAGGTAGTTTCCAATTTCTAATAAGCACCGGTTCTAGCTTCATGCTTTCTTTTCCTACCTCACTAGATGTGCCTGAAGACCACTTACGCTTACCTCTGTTTTCTTGTCCCGAACCCCTAAAGGTGCTAGAAAAAATTTCCCTTGGAGGATTAGGATGTGATCCTGGTTCTGAATTTTCTTTGGAAAAACACATTAATTGATAATTCAATATCATGTCCAATATAAAATAAATTTCCACATCGCGGCCAAATATTTTTGAATTAGGGTCTAAATAGGAACTTGTCTCCCTTTTATGAGTGGTACTATACTCATTAGGCAATCGGTCACGAAAATCCTTGAATTCCCCAGGAATTTTATTAATTTTTTCTACAATAGATTTTAATTCCATTAACTCTTTGTCAGGAAGAAACAGAGTTCTAACAAATTTACCTGATTCAGTAACCTTATTCTTTCCCTTCAATCTTTCACGGTTTCTCTTAGCCTCAAAGTCATCGAGCACATCTCTAACCTCGTATGCCGCATTCGTCAGGATATCCAGCCATTTGATGAGGTCCGGGTTTTTGGCTGGTATCTTTCTGGCCTCGACAATAGCGCACCTGATTTGAGAAAGTGATTGCTGTAAGCTGGTGAGCATCTCAGCAGTTCCACTTTGCAGAGCATGGTTGTTGCCAAGGTAGGTGCCCAGCATATCTAGCATCTTACTTACCATGCTGGATCCAAACCAACCTCCAACAGTTTCCCGAAAGCCAGTCATATTTGCGGGGTTTTTTTTTTTTTTTTTTTAGGTTGAAAGCTTGAAATCTAGAGACAGACTGAGAGGGAATAGGTATCCTATCTTCTTTCTCACTTTTTGTTTATTTGTTTTTCTTTTTCTGTCTTTCTAGGAGAACGTTCTAGAGGGTAAAGAACAGCAGAACAGAAAAGCAAGACAGAGGGAGCAAGAGAAATGGAAGGAGAGATCAGAAATAGGTGAAAGAGTATGCAGATTGAGGTGAAAAAGGTGGTAGTTGTGCAACTAGAAGAGGGATAGAGATCCAAGTTCTAAAGTTTGATTTTTGTGCGGAAGAGAGATAGAGATCCAACTTAGAAACTGAGCAACCGAAAGGGATATATATATTCAACCGAGTTCTTTTACAGAGATCAGAGATAGATATACAACTAGGAAAAATGGAACTTGACCAAAGTTTTTGATACAAAATTGAAGGTTTATAGGTAATTAAGTATATATCTCTTATTGAGGGTTTTGAGTTTTGACTGCTTTCAACCGAGTATTTGAGATTTTCTATAAAAATCGCTGTGGAATTCTGCTGAAATGATTATAAAATAGCTCACATTTAACTCGCCAGACAAATTAATTGAGGAACCATGTGCCGCAGGCCCGCAGTAACTGCAAGCGAATTTGCACTCGGCACTTCCACGTGGGTGGACCACGCAGACCTGATGGATGGGTCCCACAGAAGCACTATCTACAATTTTCCAAAAAATTGTATTTGTGCCACAGCAGAGAAAACACACTGAAATTCTATTTATTTATTTATTTTTTTAAGAAAAGACTCAATAGTCATTCACTTGATAAATAAACAAAGAAAATAAAAGAAGTTAATGGATTTACAGAGAATTAAACACCTATTAACGCTAAAAACCTGAGGAACTATTTTTTATTTTTATTTTTATTTATTTTTTTACTGAAAGGAACTATCTTTGTACTTGAGCCACATATACAAAACTAAAGAAACATTAAAAGCTCCACGCAGCAGCTGCGCCAATAATTAGGGAGATGCTTTGGGCAACGGGTTTATTTTCTAGGAGCAACATAATTTTCTTTGAGCTGACCAAATTACCCTTTTAAAATTTAATAAATTTATTAGTATTTTTCCGATCAATTTCTTTTCCATCTTAGAAAACGTTAGGATGTAGAGCAAATAAAGGAAAGAGTTGCACTATTTTTCCGATCATTATATGTGATTTATTTGTATTATTGGTTTGTTGATGCAGATTTAACATATTTGTTCATATTGTGCACGTAATAAAATATTAGAAACAATTGATTTTCTTTTAGCATCATTAATTTAGTAAAGTGCAAATTTCTTCAATAAATAATCCACAAGTCAACAGAATTTCTGTGCATGATTTTCGTTAAAAAGATTGATTTTCTTTTAGCAGAGAATCTAAAATAGAAAGGTAATATAGTTAAGGAAATCAATTAGGATAATAAATTTTGATTGATGCTGAGGGTAGTTTAGACATTTAAAATATATATATGTTGCTCCAAGTAAAAAATAGATTGCCCAAAGCACTTCCCCAATAATTACCTTGACTTGTGAAGTCACCACCTACCCCAATAATTACAGAAGACAACGTCAACAACTTTCCGAAAAATTGCATTGTATTTGCACAGCAATGGATCAACAATCAATTAAACTGTCAAACTTTGCGCAACACAAGGTATCGTCTAATAAATAGCAGTACAGCCTAGCATATATTGAACACCTCCTCATCAATAGATTCAATGCATTTTGTAGTGTGCGCATTAGCTAGCCAATTGTTTTTTCTATAAATATTTATTTTAGCATAATTTATTAGAATTTCTCTGCAAATAATCACAACTGTTACATGTAATTTGCAAAATCATTCCAACAAAGAATGTATGTTTATCTCGCATCAGATAATCCAACAAAGAATAGATTCAATGCATTTTGGCGTATTTGGTCCGCAAAAGTCTCACTGGATTAGGTCGATATGGATTTTTAGCTGGCGACTTATTGCTCTACCGAATATTCCGGACAGCTTTATACTTGTCAATGTCGAATCAACGTGGGACTAACCATGCCAATCTGGATCAACAATTCCCAGTTTTCCTCTTGTCCTGCTTTTTCTCCTCGCCAATTTAACAATCAAGAGATCTGTCCATTTTGATGATTTTAGAAAATTGTATTTAATCTTTCCTATTATAAGAGGATTTGTGAAATTTCTTTGGTTATGAAGTAATATGTATCCACAGAAAAATAAAGAATCCAACTACATAACATCGATATAGAAATAAAAAATATTTTAAATAATTCTTCAAACCTCATATATTTTATTTTCATAATTTTATAAGTATATTTGGGAATCTAATAATTTCCTCAAAAATTATAAGGAATCTAATGATACAAGATTTTTCAATTATGTACTTCTAAAATATTTACACAGTTTTTTTTAGATATTTGGTCCTTCCTACATTTATTTATTTTTTTTTTCAAAATATATGCACACTCATAAAATTATAATAAATTCAGTTATATAAATTTTTTAAATATTATATATGGTTTTAATATTTTATACATTTGAAAAGTTGCATTTTAGTTTACTAATAGCTTGCAAGCTTTCCTAAATTTATTATTTTTTTATCAAGTTTTAAATGGATGCTCCAAATACTATAGGTAATTCATTTACACTAAATTTTTATACTTTTCGATGTTAAAAATATTTTTTAAAAAATTTTAAATTTTAGTCTATTTCATCGGTACACATTGTGCATTTTATTTAAAAAAAAACATAAATTTTTGAAAATAGAAAAATGAAAAGTAATCCCACAACTTGAGCGCGATGTTCTCACTAGACTTATTAAATAAATGCATGACTGAAATGTGAATTACTTCGTACTTTACAGCTTACACCCACTTGACATTATTCTTTGACTGACTTGGCTTTTTGGAAAGCGACCCTTTATTTTGTCATCTTTTAAAAATTAGAATTGAATAGCCAGAAAATAATATGCGAACGTTGGAAATGCTAGTTTTTTTTATTTGAAGGGGCAAAGGGCCAATCACAAAGAAAGCTATTTATTATTTTATGAAAATTCTCCGAATTTCCAATTATTCTACAATCTCCTCAGAGGATAATCAATTTGTGATATTCGTTCTCAAATGATTTTCTATTAACCGCTAAGATTTTAAATGATGAAAACAGCCTCAGATGTTTGTAGCGTAATTATAAATTCCTATAATTTAATTTCTAGAAAGTTAGTAAAGTTTTGAGGAAAAAATATAGAAATTTGTATTACATATTTATGATACATAAGATGTTTGCTTTTTCATCTTCAACTATTCGTGTTGTATGATTTATTTTATTTTTGTACGAAAAATTGTTCAAGAAACTAATAAGAATGATATAACAAGTTTTATTTATAAATTAAAATAATATAAATGACATGAAAGAAGAAGTATTTGTTTGCTCGCACGGGACCTCAGCCTGAAATCCACGGAGGCGCCTCATCCTCGATCACCAATTTCATCTCCATTGGCCCCTCTTTTGTTCGAAGAAAGGAGAGAGAGAGAGAGAGGGGTTAGAAAGAGACTGGTATGTAGAAGAAACGGAAGGAAATATATAAAGTAACAAAGAAATGGAACGCATCCGCTTCCATGGAGAATGGAGGTTCTAGATTGCAAGTGGGACCGCTTGATTCGGAATAGCAAGAGAAGGAGATGGGATAATTAATAATTTTGTCTAGAAAGTAGAAAATCTGGAGACCGCTTGACATTAGTTTCCAAAGTAAGTTGGATTGTCCAAGGTTAATTCAGTGCATATTGCGCTGCTCCCAGTGTTATTAACCGTGCCCAAAGCACTCCTCTTATATTCTGAGGACGCCCTTTGACATTACTTTGTTTTTCTTGCCAGTTAGAAAAAGTAATACTGTCCACGTATTAATAATGTCAGCTTTTGGGTATTTAACCCAACGGATTTTAAATTTTATAATTTTCTGTTATTACTGCATGACATGTGCCCGGAAAACAAGTATCTTAATTATTGACCATTTGGATTTGGTTATTGAATATTAATGCTTCCTCAGCTCAGAATTTATTCTTCATACCAAAAGAGATCTGTTCAATAGATACAAAGGATTAAATCCAAAAAGTACACTGAGGATGTTGCTTGATCCTCTGAATCCTTAAGATTCCTGCTTTTTGATGCCCCGCAGATTGTATAAAGTAAGGTAACTAAAAAGGAATGTAATAAATTTAATCCATTTATGCAAATTTCAATCAACTCTGCCAAAAAGACTGCAGATCATGACCAATTTGAAATTTGCAAAGAGATTGACATGAAAGTCTATACGATCAATGAAATTTCCAAATTTGATCCTTTGTTTTTTTTTTCTTTATTTTTATTGGATTATATGAAAACTACTAAAATCAATTGAAGAGTGTCATTGACCCCACGGATTCTGTAGATCTTACGATTTTTATAAACAGTATTCCCTCCTGAGCATTCACGATTCATCCAATTTGCACTTCCATATAGATGAAACCCATTTTTGTGCTTGTATCTGCTGCTGTATCGAGTTGAATACTGGGCTTAGTTACAAACATAATTTCCATACAAAGGAACCAACTTGAGGTTGATAATTGAGTTTCAATCTTGTCCCTGTATGCAAAATGTGTACCAGTTGGTCAATTATTTATGATGTTCAAATTCATCCTTTTAGTAAGTTTGCTTGTATGTCTACTTCACAAGAAAGCATTATTAAATAGATTTCAGTTTTGTTTTTCCTGGCTTCACCCTTAATTGGAAAATCAGATCGAGATTAATTCCACAGGTGGGTTAGCATGTCAGCTTGGTGGAAACATAATGAACTGTAAACGACAAAATACAATGTCATCATTTTCGGGTAGAATATAAAAACAAGAAAATTTGCTTTCCCAAGAGCAAAAGCTTAACGTCAATCATATTGAAAATATAGAAGATATCAGGTATAATAATCACAATATGGTATAGGTATCCAATTGAATCCATCCATTTGCTCTTAAAGTTTAGTTTCCAGACAAGGCGATTATTTTCGCACACAATATCCCTGTATTTACATAAGAAAAATGAAAAAAAAAAAATCTAACGTCAGAACTTTGGTTTAAGATTATAATAACAGAGGTAACTGAATCTGACAATTGTATTAATGCTGTAAAATGTACATACGTATAGACAGAGGATTAAGTAAAATATTAAAGTAATAATTAGAATTATTGGAGAATATCTACAGTACAAGAATTCGGATGAAAATTAAATTAGTGATCACTGTGGCTCCTCTATTTGACATAAACAAAAGCATTCAAGTACAAAATAAAATAGAACTTCTGTTATAAGCTACGTAATTAAGTTAATTTCACATTGTCAAATTCGATGTGTAATACATGCACAAAATGAGAGATATTAATGGAGTCAAGTATATATGAATGTTTATGACGAGAGTGTTAATTCCACATGCGATTCTACTGATGAAGCTAAGCACTGCGCACTAAACTTCCACCTTGCTTTGTTCATACCTAAGAACAATTAATTAGTTGCACCTGAATAGAAAGCCAGATCTCATATTAAAATGTTATGGATGGATAGGATAAGATATGAAGGGTGTCTGCCTAAAAATAACATTGATTCCTTAGAAGTATATTTATTTTTTAAATTTAAATTAATGAAGAAACTCCTGGTATTTTGATGTGCAACTCATTTACCTTTACCATTACCAACAAAACTTAAATAGTGCTTCGGAGCTTTCTGCTTTTGTTTTTTTTTTTTTTTTTTTTTTTTTAAAGAGGCAGCACATTTGACATTCGACAAATCACAATGTTATCATTTTCTGGTAGAATATAAAAACAAGAAAATTTGCTTTCTTTGTTAAGCTTTTGAGAGAGCAAATTTGCTCTTGAGAAAGAAAATTTTATTGTTTTTCTATGCTGCTCCAACAAATTGTCCCCTCTGAAGATCTCGCAGTGTGGTTTTAGCATAAAAACACTGCTAGTTTATTACTTCTCTCATTTTTTAGGCAAGTTGGCTATTCTGCTATTGTATTTTACTTTTTGTTTTTATTATTTCAATTTTATTTGTAATTTCCTTGTACTACTAATTAATTTTGTTAATTATTATTATTTTTTTTGTTTGGCAATCGCGAACGAAGTTTAATCAAGAGATTGAAGTACCTGACTACAAAGATTATATTGCCAGTTACAAACTTTCAATCCTTCTAAGAATAATTTTGCTTTTATTTGTAGAAAGTTCTCTTGAACGTTCGCAAAGCAGAGTTAAACAGAGTTCAACCAGGTCTTGGTATGTCTGCATGGCGGGGCCGAGATCCTATTATTAATTAAAATTTAAAAATTAAATAACTTACAACTCTTGTTCGAGTTCCAAATTAATGATGTTAACAGCGTGCGATGTTACAGTGCAGTTTTTGAAATTTTTTAATTTACGACTTTTTAATAAAAAAAATAAAGGCACTCCTGGCACATATTCAACTAAAATAGGGTTTTGTTTTTCATTTTTATAGATTGTTTTATTTTAATACAAAGTTATTTTTTATAAAATAATAATTGATAAAAAATTATTTAAACAAATGAAATAATAAATAACATGAAGCTGTTGATACATGATGTTGTATTTATTTAACTGAATAACACGAAGTAAGAATTTATTGTTAATTAATTAATAATGGTATTGAATCGTGAATTATTAAGTTTCTGAAAAGTATTTAAATAAGGGTACAATTTTAAGTGTACTATGATCATATGTTATAGCAAAAAGTGATCATAGTACCCTTGAAATTATCTATTATGACATTATTAGCGTTTGTCACGAGTTATGAAAACAGAGACTACGGTCTAGAGTTAATTTGGGAAGATGTACTATCAACAGGGTTCATTACCGCATTATAAATTACAACGAGGGATTTTAGATTCTTTAATTTTCTGACTGATCACTGATGATATTTGTGCATGACATGTGACGGGAAAGAAGAAAATATATATAATTCATATTATCCAAGTAGATTTGGTTAATCTCAACTCAAAAAAACCCTTAAAAACAACTGAAAAAAAATCGTACTCTGGCTAGTCTGATTGGAACATGATTTTGGACGAATTGACGATTTAATATTGGGCTCAATAAAAAATCGGTAATTTTTTTGTTTTTTTGAAAAATTACAACCCAAATAGTTCCCTGCATTACTAAGACGTGCAATTAAGGAACAGTCCATAACCTAAACCCAAAACAGTTAAACCACCAGGAAAAAATTTAGCTAGAGTCATGCATATGTACATGACCTCAAAGGTAGCTAACTGCTAACATAATGGAAAATTAATTACCGCCATCTGCAGTTTTGCCATCACTTGCCATCGCTAAACAGAAAGTGAACACATAAAATAGACAAGGTGAACATATATATTGATCAAAGTGAACACATATAAATAAATAAGTTCAATAAAAATAAGTTGAATGTGTTATAATTAATAATATTAATTATAATTAATGTGGTCTATATCATTAAATATAAACCAAGTTTATTTATGAAAATTACCTAAAGGGTGCATTGGATTTTGATGGAAAATCCAATGGACCATATTTATTGAAAAATTCTGATTCCTTTAATTGCCTTAGTGAATTTGTTTTTCTCTCTCCTGTCATATTGACATCTTTTCACAATTTTCGCCCAAATTGAAAAGAAAGCCAGAAGAGGAAAAATAACGTCATTTTTGCCATCAATCAGACTAAGGAAAATTAAAGAAGATCATATATTCCGCCTTACGATATGTCTTCACTACAGAACTGTAAGTTCTAATTACGATTCGTTATTTTATATGAATTGTGTAATGTTAATTAGACAATATTATTATGATATAAATATTTATGTCTAACAGAATGTTCATATAAAAATCTGAATAAGAAATGACAACACTTATTTGTTTGTAAGTGTTCACTTTGATCGTCTATATGTTTATCTTGTATGTTTTATGTGTTCAATTTGTATTTAACGATGGCAAGAGATGACAAAACTAAAGATGACACTTATCATTTCTGAACATAATGTGGTCATATGGAACCACATCCCAGCTGGGCTTTGTGTCTCCAACTGGGAACGTGCGAAATGCACGTATAAAGCCCCCCTCAAAAAAAAAAAAAAAAAAAACTGCTAACATAATAAAACGAAAGAAATTGCATCATCTACCCTCTATACTGACATTTAAAAAAAAAAAAAATCTACCATCTATAGTTCTACACATTTAAGTCAAGTAGACAACATTCAAGGAAAATCCATCAGTGGTAAAATATGGCAACACATCCTGAATTCCTGATGTTGAGAAGATCTTCATCTTCCATCGACTCTGCTTCTACTTAATTTCCCATCCCTGAAACTTCAGGCCAGAAGGAACCCCGTTCAATAATAAAATAGACTGAAACCTAAAAGTAAACCAAATATATATAAGAGAAAACCCAAATTTTGCCGCAGTTTAACTGGAACAATTGATTCGGTATAAATTTTATCAATTTTAGAAAAGTTTGAACAACTCTACCGAAAATTGCAAAGCAGTACCAATTTGAAATTTAGAAAGAGATTTGATAAGAATAAAGTCTTTATGATCAATATAATTTCTTAACTATAATCTTTTGTCATTGTTTCTTTGTTCTAGTTGTATTACATAAAACAACTTGGATGTTATGATCAGTGCCACAGATCCCAACAGACTACATGACTGAATTCTTACCTTATTGTGTGGCCCCCCTTCAGTAGCTAGCAGCGTTCCTTCTTTGTAGCCATTGGCAATAAATTTGGATTCTTCAATTTATACTTCCCATATAGCATTATGAATTCTTCAATAAATTTTTCTCTGCAAAATCATGGAAGCCTTTAGAATACAATAAAAAGTTTATATATTACGGGATATGCTATCAATCTAGACACCAGAAAAATAAAATTTTCATATGATATCTGCTAGTAATTACCCTCAGTATCAAGCCATATTTCGTGCTTGAATTGTATCTGTGTTGTAGTTAATCTAACAAGGGATAATTACATCTAGGCATTGATTAATGATAATTTTATCACAGTATATAGGTCACAAAGAGAATTACCATAGAATAGAACAACTTCAGCTTGATGATAGAGGTTCCAATCTTGGTCCTGTATGTCAACTGTATATCAGTTGGTCACTCGTAAATCTTCTTCCTAATAAAGAACTACTTCATTAATTTTAGATTTAATATTCCTCACAGTTTCCCTCATTGAAAAATTTGATCGGATCACTACGGGGGCTTATCTTATCAGCTTAGCACAACATTACTTGAACTGGAAATGACAAAAAACATGTGGATTTTATTACTTGTAGGTAGAATATATGAACCAGAAACTTTGTCAAATCAATAACAAAATGTGAGAATGTTTTGATGATGGATAGTCCTGTCGTGTTTAAGAGGACACGTACTCAGGCGATTCCCAGGCGATGGCTAGGCGCTACACCATCTTCACCGACAAGGACGGCTGGAGTACCGTCACCCGCCGCAATCAGAGGCGACCTCATACCAAATTTGGCCACCCACTTACCTCCAGGGAATTCTGCCCAATTGGACGCCTCTTCACCGAACCAAATCCAAATTCCAACCAAGATCTATTTCCTTTTTCTCCCCAAACCAATATTTCTTCAAATATTAGCAACGCTGCACAACCTCTCTCTTCCCAAATACTGAACCAAAAGCATATTGCTAACCCTCCCAAACCTCTCGCCATGACCAATCATAACTCCTCTTCAGATCCTTACACCTCTTGGTACTCAACAAACCCCGCTACAAAAAAAGCATACCTCACTGATTCCTGTCTTACTGGCAAGCTATATTTGGATCCAGAACCAGGCCCTTCAAAGGTGGGTTGGAAAAACAGGTGCTTCACATGTCTGGTGAGAGGCCATCCTTCATCAACTTGCAAAGCACCTATCAGAGCTTGTGCTCGTTGCTTCCAACCAGGTCATGGAGCCGAGAACTGTCCAAAGCTTCAAAAGCAGCCGACACCGCCAAAGCTTCAACCTCGTGGTAACCTAGGTTCAGCAAAGCTACCTCACAATCGACCGACTTATATCAATATTTATCTGCCACAATCATCGGCCAATATACAAGACCTCCAGTATCTTCTCAGAGGAGTCGTGATTGATGGCCGTCTTAAGCCGGGTAAGTTCACTTCCTCCTCAATTCAGGCTGTGCTAATGATGATCACTTCCTCCAAGGATCCTTTTTCTATGATCCATTTGAATGCCGACCGATACCTGGCCTTATTACCAGAAGAGAAAAACAGATCTGTTTTCATCTCTAGCAATCAAAAAAAATTTGAGGACCTGGGCCTTGTACTTTATCCTTGGAGTCCGGCAAAAGATGCTTCGCCAATCAGTTACCTGTACAAAGTACTCATTGATCTGATTGATTTACCAATTCATGCTTGGAATACACAGCACCTCCTACCTATGATTAGCAAATTCGGACTTCTGCTTGAACACACTAAGTTTGAGGGTGTTAAAAGTCTTGAGAAATTGAGAGTTTTGGTTGCTGTGATAAGGCTCGAGGAAATACCTCTATCTGCACATCTTATTGACAGGTTCCTTCTTAAGCCAATTCCTTTTCAAGTTGTAAGCTGGATTGAGGAACCTTTCACCGTCACCGCACCTATTGACCCGACCCCTTCTAACAATTATTTTAGAGAGGTTGATCGACGCATTCGCAGCATGCCGCCAATTTCTACCGATAAAAACAAATCTGTCCCACTGGATAACTTGGTCTCCGTAGAATTTGAGCAAGCTTACATGGCTTGGGCTTCCTTACCTCCTCCTCCTCACAAATTTGATCTCAAAAGAAGCCTTCAGAAAACTCCATATTGGGAGATTATACACAGGGCTTCTACTGTTGATGCCAATCCAGGTCCTTCTGTTCCACTCTCATCCACTCGAACTTTTTCTCAAGACAACGGTTTGGATGCTGGTTTCACTCTCCATGAAACCTGACCTCTGACTTGTTAGAGTTATGTCCTAGGAGCCAATTATTAAATGGCCACTTCTATGGTTTATGTGATTGATGATATTTTATCATTTATTCCTTGATTTATTAATTGACAGATCATTCAGGTTGAGGATCTGAATTGTGGATCTCTGTAGTTCATTTATAATTAAATGACAATAATAAATCTAAAAGGTCCGTAATCTTGATAATTAACAAGGAATATTAATTATCGGATAAGATTAGTATGCAAGTTAAGTGATGATTAAGTTCTACAGATCATAGGTAAGGAGTTGCCAACTTAATTGCATATGTATATGTTGTAGAACATAGTACAGGACGCGACCCAGTGAAATAAATATATGGATTGTGTTATGTGTCATTATTTATTTCATTTTGAGTTTGATTCTAAGTTTGAGATGGTTCAGCTTTTCCACATGAGGATAGGTTCAATAAATATCGTCTACCGTTGATTCCTGATAAGGGCTGCTATACGGACTTTATTTATGTTCTCTTGAATTGTGCGGGGAAAAGTTGTTCATCAAGAAAACCGTATGTCCCTCATTAATTAACTTAGTGAGCGATGATATCTGTTTGGGCCCCTTGATGGAGATGGACTGTTTGCTAGCAACTGATACAGTCATCTCTAGATCAAGAAACGTATAATCTGCAAGAGTGACACATTCCTATCTTGGATTATACGATGATATCATGTGACATAAGAATCGAACGAGGAAATACTATTATTTCTTATGCAGGATTGAGATATTGTAGCCGTACACTATTTATGCGAATTGGGAGTCATAACGTGTTGCTAGATACCGCTTATGATTATTAGAATTAAATAGCGATTTAATTCCATGTCCAACTTAGCATAAATCCTCAAAGGGTCACACAAAATTGGTGTTTAACCATACGTGCATTATTTATTTATTTGCAACAGTGAGTATTGCAAAATATAATAAGTTGGCTAATTAATTATGTACCGTTGCGAACCGTAATAATTAATTGAGTCAAATGGATTATATAGAAATAAATTAGTGCATTGTCTAATCTCTAAATAATTATTATTAAGTTAATAATTATTTATAAACAACACATTTAATTTATTTAAGTTAATTGGGCATTTATTTAATAGTAAATAGAAAGTCCAATTGAAGTCCAAATAAATAACAATTGAATGGGCCTTTTAATTAATTGAATTGAGGCACTAAAGAGAAGAGCTAGTGGCCCATATAGAGCCCACTAGGAGGCCGGCCATGAGGGAGTGGTAGGTGGGGTGGCACACTTGTAATTAGTGTGAACTTGGTGCTAGGGTTTGGAGCCTATATAAGGACTCATATGGAGGCTTTTTTGGCTCTAATTCTCTTCCCTAACCCTAGCCTCCACACCCTTCTTCCTTGGCCGAAATCTGCCCCTCTCTTCTCTCCATTCAATAGCTCATGTGTTGAGCACTTCCTTCCATTAATTAATTGGTGAATTAATTGAAGAAAGGGAAAGCTTGGGATTAGACTAGTTCTTCTCGTCGCTAGCACGATTTGAGATAGAACTTGGTTAATACCATAGTGGACTCGAGGTGGCCATTAGGAGGAGTTTGGAGAAGCACTCAATTGACTCCTAAGCCGTAGGATCGAGCCTCTCGATTACGAAATCGAGAGAGGTACTAATCTCCTACCCTTTCTCTTGTGTGAATGCTTGAAGCACTAGATCCATAGTGCATGATGATTAATTAGGATTAATTAATAGTAATTAGTCTAAAAATGAAAATTATGCACTTCCTAACAGTGGTATCAGAGCACATGGTCGTGCTTAAGTTATTTTGACACTTAATTAAGAGAAATTAGTTAATTAATGGATTAGTAGAGTTGATGCTATTGCTTGCTGTCTGGAAACAGCAATTTCTGTGTTGTTATGCGTTTTTCGCTATGAAATGTTCTCTGGAAATTTTTTCTGTCAACTAGAAAGTTGTAGATCTGTGGATTGTGGTTCTTTTGGCGTTGGATTCACATTTTTCTGAAATTGTATGGATTTACTGTGAATAAAATGGCAACGGTGCGCAGAACCAGTTTCTGCTTGCACTGTTCTGTTTGAATGGCTTAAAAGATTTATATTTTGAATATAAGTACCAGTGTTCTTTGGCTAGATTTAAAGAGGACTTGAAACACTTTCTGGACATGTATAGAATGTTGCATGGTTCAGATTAATTCGTGGTTTTTCAAGTATGAAAAGAAAGATCTCGTCAGATCTGGTTTATTGAGCAAACTGATTGTTCTAATAAACTGTACCAACTGAGAACTCTTTCTGGAAAATTGTTTGAATAGAGTTGTTTATTTTTAAGTTAGGATTCCAGGAAAATCAATTTCATAATTTTTCATGGAAGTTTGGTACCTCAACCAGGTCAAACCTTTTCGGTCGATAGTCTGTTCCTGTACAGGTCTAGTCGATTGTTAAGCTTGTAACTTGAATTTCTTAAACAGAACTTAGTGGTTTTCTTTTCATGAATAGTTAGCCAATAGATTAAACAAGTTTTTCTATGTATATTGTATGTATAAAAACTGGATGGAAGGTGATCTTTCAGACCGGATGGTTGAGAAGAAAAACAGAATATCTCAAAACGGTGCGTTCGCGCACTTGTTTCAGATTTGTCTTTTTTGATTCTCTCAGATGGTATATGATCTCTTCCTGAAATTTTGACTGGTAATTACAATCTAGACAAGGAGCTTATATAAATTATTTCATAATTTTTGGAGACCGAAAACTGTGGATTTTGTCGTGTCCCATTAGATACTTTTTTATCAAAGTATTATTTATCTAATTATTCAAACTAGTTGAAAAAGTAATTAGGATACTCCTTGTGCGATCTCCTTTCAGTTTTTGATGATTGAAAAGTTTTCGAAAAGGAATTTAAACAAGTTTGGTTGTTTGAAATTTGAGCATTTATACACGGAAATTGCGAATGGCAAATAATATGCAAAGACACTTGAAAGTCATTAATTATAAACAAATTACACTAGTGGATAGACTTGTGCTAACTTTGTTTTGTAGGAGGATGTGGGTTTAGTATGGCTCATGACTCAATGCCTTGTGGTTTGTAAATTGAATGCATGTGTGATTGTGTGTAATAAGGCCTTTGGTGCCATTAATTAATTTTGATTAATTTTTGTGTAACTTGAGAGGCTTGCATGCCCCTAAGGTTAGGATGGGAATAGAAATTTACACATGTAATTTTGTTCCTTTATTTTATATAGGATTTAGATCCATATAGAATTTAGTGGGAGGGACAAAGGTTAGATTAGTTTTGCTACATGGAGATGCGGCGAAAACTAATGCAAGCGGGAGCCATACAAACCCACAACAATGCTTGAGATGCTTATTATGTGAATGTTTGTGAATGCTATGAATGTCATAGGATAGGTATGGGTGTATGTTTACACGACCACCAAACAAGAGTCACATAATTGTTTGTCCCAAACGATTGAGCCAAATCACTCTCCTTCTCTCTATCCCCTTCACGCCTTATGTTCGGCCATTGATGCATTCCGCCGATGCGGACATCGTGGTCCACCATAGGTAGTCGGGGTGTAAATCGGATTTGCAAGGAGCAAATAGAGAGGAGTTGCTTAAACAATGGACCCTAATCGGATTGGACATTGGAGTGAAGTTCGCGACGCGAACCAAGAGTCATAAAGTTGTATGATTGGTTAAGGAGAACCTACCTCATTATTAGTTGCTTTGATGTTGTGCCGACGCCGGCATCATCTCAACGAAAGTGGGGGTCTTGGAAATTCATTACTTTTAGGGACTTATATTAAAGTAGTGAAAGTTTTACTTTATTGGAAATTAAAACAAAACATAAACTAATTGACCTTTAATTTGAAAATTGTTGTAGATGTCTTCCTCGTCTTTTTCGCTACGTTCTCTTTTAGAGAAAGAGAAGCTCGCCTTTAACGGTGCCAACTTTCTGGATTGGCACCGGAACCTTAGGCTTGTCCTTAGGTTTGAAAAGAAGGAGTACCTCTTGACCACTCCCGTCCCCGCGGCTCCCAAGTCGGATGCCCCTAAAGCGGATCAGGACAAACATGACAAGCACGTCACGGACGACATGGAGATGTCCGTCTTGATTGTCGCTGTCATGGAGTCGGAACTCCAAAAGGAGTTCATGGATAGTGGTCTAGGAGTGTTTGAAATGGTCTCTCGTCTCTCGAACATGTTCCAAACCAAGGCCCGCACCGAAAGGGCTCGTCTCATCAAGGCCGTCGCCAATACTCGATTGGCGGAGGGTCATGAAGTCGGGCCACACGTCATGAAGATGGCGGGGTTGTTTCGGCAGCTTGAAAGGCTTGATACGCCCTTCCCGTCAGGGGCGATTCAAGACTTTATTCTCAACTCTCTCCCTCACAGCTTCACCGGTTTTGTTGTGAACTACCGGATGAATGGCATGGACAAGAGCATGGATGATCTCCAAAACATGCTTGTCGAGACGGAGGAGAGTCTCAAGAAAGAGAAGGGCCCCAAAGATGTTCTTGCGGTGAGTGACAAGAGCAAGAAGAGCAAGAAAAGAAAGACCCGCCGAACTAGAAAGGGCAAAGGCCCGGTGACGCCCCAAGGTCCGGCCAAGGGAGCTCCCGAGGGTTCCAAGAGAAAGAAGAACCCGGCCACTTCCGAGACCGTATGCTATTACTGTAGCAAGACGGGCCATTGGAAGAGAAACTGCCCCAAGTACCTCGCTGACAAGAAGGCGGGAACCGTCCAGCCTTCTACCTCAGGTATATTTGTCATTGAAACCCTTCTCGCTACCTCTAACACAGACTGGATTTTTGACACCGGTTCTTGTGCTCACATTTGTCGAAATGTGCAGGCACTAAAGAGTAGGAGGCGGCTCGAGAAAGGCGAAGTACAACTCCGCGTCGGTAACGGCACGTGCGTCTCCGCTATGGCCGTTGGGAATGTGGATGTAACTTTGCCTTCTGGTTTCATTTTGGAACTCAAAGATGTCTATGTAGTTCCTTGTATCACTCGAAACATTATCTCTATTTCTTGTTTAGACTTGGATGGATTTGGTGTTGTAATAAAGAACAAAAGTTGTACTTTGTTGCGTGATGATGTTTGTTATGGTGTTGCGCATTTATTGAATGGTCTTTATGTGCTTGATTCTAGCGAACATGTTTTGAGTGTTGAACGTGACAGTAGGAAGCGTAAGATTTCACATGAAAGTACGACTCTAATGTGGCATTGCCGCTTAGGTCATATCAACGAGAAACGCATTAAGAGATTGCAAACCGTTGGTCTCTTAGATCAATTCGCTTTCGAGCCAATTGACACATGCGAATCATGTTTGATTGGAAAGATGACCAAAGCGCCTTTTCCTAATAAAGGGATTAGGACAAATGACTTGTTAGATCTCATACATACCGATGTGTGTGGACCTATGAGCATTTGTGCACGAGGAGGTTATTCATACTTCATCACTTTCACCGATGATCATAGTAGATACGGGTATATCTACTTGATGCGGCACAAGTCCGAATCCTTTGAAAAGTTCAAGGAGTTCAAGAATGAAGTTGAGAACCAACTCAATCGAAAGATCAAAGTCTTGCGTTCCGATCGAGGTGGAGAGTACTTGAGCCACGAATTTGGTGATTATCTGAAGGAGTGTGGAATCGTTCCACAACTCACTCCACCGGGAACACCACAATGGAATGGTGTATCCGAGAGGAGGAATCGAACTTTGCTAGACATGGTTCGATCGATGATGAGCCAAACCGACTTGCCTAAATCGTTTTGGGGTTTTGCATTAGAAACCGCAGCTTTTACTTTAAACCGTGTTCCGTCAAAGTCCGTTGAGAAGACGCCTTATGAGCTTTGGTTTGGTAGGAAACCAAGCATGCTTTTTCTCAAGATTTGGGGTTGTGAAGCTTATGTGAAAAGGCTAATGAGCGATAAGCTTGGACCCAAATCGGACAAATGTTATTTCGTAGGATACCCTAAAGAAACAAAGGGTTACTACTTCTATAACCGTGTCGAGAACAAGATAGTTGTTGCACGACATGCGGAGTTCTTGGAGAAGGAGTTTCTCTCAAGAAGAAGTAGTGGGAGCAACGTGGTGATTGAAGAAATTCAAGAACCGCAACAACAAGAGATGCCTCAAGTAGGAAATCTAGTTGTTCCCAATGTGGTGCCAAATGAGGTGGTAGCCGAACCCATTCCACAAGTTGTTGTGGAAGAAGAGGTTCAAGAGCAAGCTCCCTCAATTGAAGACTCAAACATATCGCGAGTCGATGATGTTGAAGTTGCACCCACACTTGAAGTTCAAGAACTAAGTCCGCAAACCGTTGTGGAACAAGTTCAAGAACCTCAAGCGTCTACCCTACGAAGATCGGCAAGGCCAAGTCGTCCACCTATAAGATACTTAGGTTTGCACGACGTTCTCGTCATTGCGAATGACGAACCCTTGACCATAAAGGACATGAAGGAAAAATCCGACTCAAAGGAATGGCTCAAAGCCATGGAATCCGAAATGCAATCCATGTATGAGAACAAGGTATGGACCTTAGTTGACCTTCCCGACGGAGTAAAACCCGTTGAGAACAAATGGATCTTTAAGAGAAAGGTCGACATGGATGGCAACTTGACCATTTACAAAGCACGACTAGTTGCGAAAGGTTACAAGCAAGTTCATGGTATTGACTATGAAAAAACCTTCTCGCCAGTCGTCATGTTCAAGTCAATTCGGATCTTGTTAGCAATTGCCGCATTCTACGACTATGAGATATGGCAAATGGATGTCAAAACTGCCTTCCTAAATGGCAACTTGGAAGAGGATGTGTATATGACACAACCCGAGTGTTTTGTGGATCCAAAGAATGCTAACAAGGTGTGCAAGCTTCAAAGGTCCATTTATGGATTGAAGCAAGCATCAAGGAGTTGGAACAAGCGCTTTGATGAAGAGGTCAAGAAGTTGAACTTCATTCAAAGTGAGAAGGAACCTTGTGTTTACAAGAGGATTAGTGGGAGCGTGGTTGTATTTCTTGTCCTATATGTTGATGATATACTCTTGATTGGGAATGATATCCCCGAATTGAATGCAGTCAAGGATTCATTGAAGAAGGTGTTCTCAATGAAAGACTTGGGCGAAGCCGCCTACATCCTAGGAATCAAGATCTATCGAGATAGATCAAGAAGGTTGTTAGGCTTGAGCCAAGATGCATATATTGACAAAGTGTTGGAAAAACACAACATGGCTAGTTCCAAGAAGGGTTACTTGCCTATGTCACATGGCATATTCTTGAGCAAGACTCAATGTCCGACGACTGATGCAGATAGAAAGTACATGAATCAGTTCAAGTATCCATCTGTGGTCGGTTCGATCATGTATGCCATGCTATGCACTCGCCCCGATGTGGCGCATCCGATTAGTGTGACTAGTCGATACCAAGCTAACCCTGGTATGCCACACTGGACCGCAGTCAAGAATATCCTCAAGTATCTCAAGAGAACCAAGGATAGCATCCTCGTGTATGGTGGAGACCAAGAGCTCGTTGTAAGTGGTTACACCGATGCTAGTTTCCAAACCGATCGAGATGATGCGAAGTCACAGTCCGGCTTCGTATATCTGCTCAATGGTGGGGCCGTGAGTTGGAAGAGTTCCAAACAGGATACCACGGCCGATTCCGTCACCGAAGCAGAATACTTAGCGGCGGGTGAAGCAGCGAAAGAAGGCGTTTGGATCAAGGAATTCTTGACCGAGCTGGAGGTGGTTCCAAGCATCTCAGGTCCAGTGGATCTCTACTGCGACAACACGGGAGCCATAGCTCAGTCCAAGGAGCCTAGGTCTCACCAAAAGACCAAGCACATTCTACGACGATTCCATCTCATCCGTCAGTTTGTGAATGACGGGTGGATCAAGGTCAAGAAGGTGGACGGTGCCGCGAACACAGCGGACCCTCTGACAAAGCCTCTGTCTCGAGCCGCACATGAGTTGCACGTTGCATCCATGGGGATTAGGCGTATGCCTGAGTGGCTTTGAGTTGTATCTTTTATCTTTTGAGGTTTTAGTATGAGACATGTATATTTTGGATATTACATTGAGTACTATGCACTGGCTAGAAGTCGCTGTTGATTGACTCTAGGCCAAGTGGGAGATTGTTAGAGTTATGTCCTAGGAGCCAATTATTAAATGGCCACTTCTATGGTTTATGTGATTGATGATATTTTATCATTTATTCCTTGATTTATTAATTGACAGATCATTCAGGTTGAGGATCTGAATTGTGGATCTCTGTAGTTCATTTATAATTAAATGACAATAATAAATCTAAAAGGTCCGTAATCTTGATAATTAACAAGGAATATTAATTATCGGATAAGATTAGTATGCAAGTTAAGTGATGATTAAGTTCTACAGATCATAGGTAAGGAGTTGCCAACTTAATTGCATATGTATATGTTGTAGAACATAGTACAGGACGCGACCCAGTGAAATAAATATATGGATTGTGTTATGTGTCATTATTTATTTCATTTTGAGTTTGATTCTAAGTTTGAGATGGTTCAGCTTTTCCACATGAGGATAGGTTCAATAAATATCGTCTACCGTTGATTCCTGATAAGGGCTGCTATACGGACTTTATTTATATTCTCTTGAATTGTGCGGGGAAAAGTTGTTCATCAAGAAAACCGTATGTCCCTCATTAATTAACTTAGTGAGCGATGATATCTGTTTGGGCCCCTTGATGGAGATGGACTGTTTGCTAGCAACTGATACAGTCATCTCTAGATCAAGAAACGTATAATCTGCAAGAGTGACACATTCCTATCTTGAATTATACGATGATATCATGTGACATAAGAATCGAACGAGGAAATACTATTATTTCTTATGCAGGATTGAGATATTGTAGCCGTACACTATTTATGCGAATTGGGAGTCATAACGTGTTGCTAGATACCGCTTATGATTATTAGAATTAAATAACGATTTAATTCCATGTCCAACTTAGCATAAATCCTCAAAGGGTCACACAAAATTGGTGTTTAACCATACGTGCATTATTTATTTATTTGCAACAGTGAGTATTGCAAAATATAATAAGTTGGCTAATTAATTATGTACCGTTGCGAACCGTAATAATTAATTGAGTCAAATGGATTATATAGAAATAAATTAGTGCATTGTCTAATCTCTAAATAATTATTATTAAGTTAATAATTATTTATAAACAACACATTTAATTTATTTAAGTTAATTGGGCATTTATTTAATAGTAAATAGAAAGTCCAATTGAAGTCCAAATAAATAACAATTGAATGGGCCTTTTAATTAATTGAATTGAGGCACTAAAGAGAAGAGCTAGTGGCCCATATAGAGCCCACTAGGAGGCCGGCCATGAGGGAGTGGTAGGTGGGGTGGCACACTTGTAATTAGTGTGAACTTGGTGCTAGGGTTTGGAGCCTATATAAGGACTCATATGGAGGCTTTTTTGGCTCTAATTCTCTTCCCTAACCCTAGCCTCCACACCCTTCTTCCTTGGCCGAAATCTGCCCCTCTCTTCTCTCCATTCAATAGCTCATGTGTTGAGCACTTCCTTCCATTAATTAATTGGTGAATTAATTGAAGAAAGGGAAAGCTTGGGATTAGACTAGTTCTTCTCGTCGCTAGCACGATTTGAGATAGAACTTGGTTAATACCATAGTGGACTCGAGGTGGCCATTAGGAGGAGTTTGGAGAAGCACTCAATCGACTCCTAAGCCGTAGGATCGAGCCTCTCGATTACGAAATCGAGAGAGGTACTAATCTCCTACCCTTTCTCTTGTGTGAATGCTTGAAGCACTAGATCCATAGTGCATGATGATTAATTAGGATTAATTAATAGTAATTAGTCTAAAAATGAAAATTATGCACTTCCTAACATGACTAACCCTACAGAACTTGCCACAAAGGATCCCCTGCCCTCTCAATTTTTTGAAAATTCAAGCAGAAAAGGAAAGGAGCCTGCCGTTGCTAATGTTACGATTCCATCAGAGCCGTATACTGTGCCGAGAGATCCTCCCCTCTTAAACTATTATCTGGACAGATTAAGGAGAGAATCAGTTTCTCTAAAAGTTGAGGACCACTCAATTCAAATCAACAATGCTTCCCCCTCTAATTCTGTTTCTCTTTCTAAATCACCTCTTGAACCAGCCCATTGTAAAAATCCAAATTTGCCAACTTCAAAAATTCCCAGCGGGCCTCTCTTAAACCATTTACAACCAGACCCGATTCCCATTATATCCCAACCCAACGACATCTTATACCCATCCAGGCCCATCCCTATTTCCATCAACACTCAACCCAACGACATCTTATACCCAACCAGACCCATCGCTATTTGCTATTTCCATCAACACTCAACCCAACCCAACCCGCTTACAGACCCAACCCATAACTATTTTTTTCTCACCGCAACCCAGCTCCTCCTTACCCGACCCGACGAGAAATAACCACCCGATCCACCTTGACCCTTCTCCTCAAATCGTTTCAATGGAGACTGAACCCCTCACTCCAAAAGTAGCTGTACTTAGCCCACCGACCACTCCTCCTTCTCCAATGAAAGATTGCCCCCCCTCTTCTTCGACAAATCCTCTCGCGATTGTGCCGTTCATCAGGTTATCAACCTCTTAGCCTGTTGACCTGCCTTCTCACCCTGTACCACAGTCAAGCTCTCCGCCTCCTATTTTTGTCAGCGGGCATGTCCATTCCCCCCTCATCTTACAACCTACTACACTTCAACCAACTGAGGAAGGTTCGGTAGCCATCCCTCATCTGCTCCTGTTGACACAGAGGAGATTTTGGATCCCATCCCATCTCCGCACCTCTTGCAACCTCAGTTACCAGAGGAGGCGTCTCCTTCTATCCCATCCCCACAGATACCCACCACAAAGTTTCAGGTCCCGATTGAGACTTTGGCCCCTTGGTTCATTTCACCTTCTGACCGTCGTAACCCCCGCAGCGCCAAGAAAAAGCTTTTTTCTGTTGATTCTACAATTGTAACCAGCATTGATTCGGCTCTTGACAAGCAAATTGGAAACAGTTCTCAACCTCGGCGAAGCAATCGAAATCCGAAACCAAACAATAGCCTTTGAGGATTTGAGGTTGGTTTGAAAAGAAAAGGAAGAATCCCGACCCCTGGACCCTCCAAAAAATCTCTCCAGGCTGCTATCAAAGAGGCTGGACTAAACCGTTCTTTGATGTCGGAGGCTTCCTTAACTCATGCAGAACAGCAGGCTTTGAGAGGCTACTGTGGTCTGCTGCCCAAGCAACCTGATGCCCAGGAGGCCGGTTCTCGGCTTGATTAGATTGCTTTTTTATTTTATTTTTCTGTTCTAGTTTGAATGGCTGGTTGTTATTCTAGCTTGCTTTTACTTTTTTCCAATGGTATTTCCGACTATTAAATATCTTTGTTGGGATGTAAGAGGAATTTTTGATTTGAATAAATATGCGGTTGTTAAAGAAACTGTGAGAGACTCGACTTGCAATATTCTTTGCTTACAGGAAACTAAATGGGCATCCTGCGATTTTTTTAAAGCACGTACTGTTTGTTCTTTTCGATTCAATTCTTTCTTGGCTCTTGATGCAGATGGAACTAAAGGTGGCATTCTTTTAGTTTGGTCTAATTGCTTTAATTGCTCCCTCACTCAGAACAGTACTTATTCTTCTACCGCTATTCTATCTTTCGGTTCCTTCTCTTTTATGATAACGGCAGTTTATGGACCTATAGAGGAAGCTCGTAAGCCTGCCTTCCTTGATGAACTTGCCGCTATCAGAACTCTTTCTTCTCATCCTTGGATTATCTTAGGTGACTTTAACCTCATTCGAGACCCTTCTGATTCAACGGGTGCCTCAAAAAATCTTTCTTCTTTCCAACTGTTCAATTCTTTTATTTCAAATACCAACCTCTTTGAGGTCCCGTTACACGGCAGGAGATTTACTTGGTCCAACAAAAGACAAGCTCCTTGCTTTTCACACCTTGATAGAACATTCCTTTCCCCTGACTGGCTTAACCTACCCCTGCTTCAATCCTTGGTAGACCTCCCAGCCACTACCTCTGATCATGCTCCTCTCCTTCTCTCCATTGTCCCTCAAGGTCCCCATAAAAAGCGACTTTTCAAATTTGAAACTTTTTGGCTTAGAGCGAATGATATCCAAGATGTCGTCGCCTCAGCCTGGTCAGCGGGCCCCTCCGATCCGAATCCTGCTAAAAACCTACTTAATAGATTCAAATCTGTTAGATTGGCGCTGTCTAAGTGGGCAAATGCAAAGTATGCTCATAAGAATACCTTTCTTCATCGGACAAAATTAATCATTCAGTTCCTTGATTTACTAGAAGAATTAAGAATTCTCAATTCTGATGAATTTGCATTTCGAATCTCTCTTCGAGAACATGCTTTTTCTTTAATACAGGTTCAGGAGGAAAAATAGAAACAGAGAAGTGGAATAACTTGGCTTAAACTTGGTGACAAAAATTCTATGTTCTTTCATGCTGTTGCTTCTTCTAGACGTATAGTAAACTTCATTGATTCAGTCCTGATAGACAATACTTTCGTCT
Organism: Rhynchospora breviuscula; assembly: GCA_027562975.1. Taxonomy (NCBI): domain Eukaryota; kingdom Viridiplantae; phylum Streptophyta; class Magnoliopsida; order Poales; family Cyperaceae; genus Rhynchospora; species Rhynchospora breviuscula. Next base: position 15,073,682 of record CM050398.1, read on the forward strand.
CTGATCAGCCGAACCTGTTATCTGCTTTTCTCGACTTCTATCGTTCAATCTTAGGAAGTAGCACTTCTCATCCCCCTCCTTTTGATCTGAGAGGCAGACTGGGCAACTCCCCAGATCTGTCAAACCTTGCACTTCCTTTTTCTAAAGCTGAAATCCTCCTTGCCATCAAACAGCTTCCCTCTGGAAAATCTTTCAGTCCGGACTGTTTTCCGATTGACTTCTTTAAGACCTTTTGGGAGATCATTAAATCTGACGTTCTACGGGCATTCACTTCTTTTCAAAATTGCACTCTTGATCTTTCCGTTCTCAACAAGGCAACCATTTCCTTAGTTCCAAAGAAACAAAACTGTTCGGATGTCTCAGACTATAGACCCATCAGCGTCATCAACACTTTCGTCAAAATTATCACTAAGGTTTTGGCAAACTGTCTACAACCTTTCATGTCTAATCTTGTGAGTCCTATGCAAACAGCTTTTACAAAGGGACATTCTATTATGGAATCTTACATGGTAACCAGAGAATTCATCTCATTCTATCACAAACGTAAGATCCCTGCCATTCTTTACAAAGTCGACTTTGCAAAAGCTTTTGACACGATCTCTTGGACTTTTCTCACGAACCTACTTATTGAAAGAGGTTTCCCTCTTGCTTTTATCTCTTGGATATTGTCGATTCTTCGCTCCTCCAATTCGGCTGTAAAAGTTAACGGAGAATTATCAGCCTCTTTCTCCCACAAAAGAGGCCTGAGGCAGGGTGATCCGTTATCCCCGCTCCTCTTCATTCTGGTCACTGATGCCTTTCTTTACTAATTCCTCTTCCCTTACTTCAGGTCCTATTGTTATACCCCCTCGAGCCCTTCAATATGCAGACGACACTATCATTCTCTTAGAAGCTAGCCATAAATCTCTTCTTGTTGTCTTCGGGATCCTCTCAAACTTCGCATTGCTTACGGTCCTCCGCGTTAACAATGCCAAATGTCTTTTTGTCCCGATTTCCATCTCTGAGTCAGATCTTCCACGCATTTCTTTCATTCTCCGTTGTGATCCAAAAGAGCTACCTATCACTTACTTAGGCTTGCCTCTCTCAATTCGCAGGCCGAAAAATATTCATTTCCAACCTCTAATCGCTGCTTTCCAGCAGAAGTTAGATAGGTGGAAGGCTCGTTTTCTTTCCTTTGGTGGTCGACTCACACTCGTTAAGTCTGTGCTCACGGGCCTCCCTTTACATTACATGTAGGTCCTCAGATTGCCGCGTTGGGTTATAAAACAACTTGGAGGCATCTGATGTAGGTTCTTTTGGAAAGGAAAGGATAAATGCCTTGGAGGCCATTGCTTGGTTAATTGGGCCACATGTTGCCTACCTAAATCAAATGGTGGTTTGGGAATAATCGATTTGAAACGTCAGAACCAATCACTCCTCTTGAAATGGTTATGGAAACTTCATCATGATACATCCTCGGTCTGGACATCCTCTGTAAGACTACTTTACGGAACCTCGGACAATAACTCCTTGAGATTATGTGATGTCTCTTATGGTCTGTCAGACATTCTTCTTTTTTTACCCTTTTTCACCGCTTCTTATGTCACTTCTCAGGGTAATATGATTTGGAAATAGACACAAAATGGACTTTTCTCCTCTGCCAGTGCCTATCGCACCCTCTCGAATACTGGTGTTCGCTCTAAGTACTATCCATTGCTTTGGAAAATTAAGGTCCCACCCAAGGTTAAAATATTTCTTTGGCTTTTACTTCTGGACCGTCTTTCAACTCAACAGAACCTCCTCCGAAAATGATGGCCTTCTTCTACCTCTTGTCCCAGCTGCAGTACGGGTAGTATTGAATCTTCAGACCACCTCTTTCTGCACTGTCAGTATGCGATTGATGTTTGGACACTGATCCAAATCCGCTTTAGGATTCCGAACTTGGACTTCTCCTTAGACCGCTGCAACTTCTGGCTAATTAACAGGGGCTCGGGAGTTTCTAACTGGGACATTATTTGGGCTGCAACATCCTGGAACATCTGGAAGGCTCGGAACAATAGGATCTTCTCGAATTCTGCTTCTCCGCAGGCTATTCTACTCAAGCCAATCTGCGAGGACATCAAACCTTGGACTAGATATGCTTGGGAGCTTTTAGTTTTTATCTCTTATTTTTTTTATTATTTTGTCTTTTTTTCTTTCTTTTTTCGTGTATATATTTTTTTGTAAATATCTTTTTATAATAAAAAAATTTGTCGGTGTGGTAATTGTCATCTGACCCTCAAAAAAAAAAATAACAAATTGTTAAAGCCAATCATTTTGCTCATAGAGTAGGTTTCTGGTAAGAGAGCATACCGAATAAAGAATATGAGTTGCAAATCATGAAACCACCTAATCCGTCCAATAAATTATGCTGTTGAATTTTACTTTCCTGGCAAAAACAATTATTGTCACACGATTTACCTGAATTTAAAATAAAAATTAAAAACTCTATCCCAATGAATTCTAATGAATAAAGAGAACAAATAAAGATAACTTTAATCTTAATCTTAATCTTAACTAATAATAACAGAGTTACTTTCTGGGAACAGCCTACAGTTTCCTTTTTTTTTTTTTTCCAATCTTTGAATCAAATTCACCAGCAAAACAGAAGAGTTAGTTTAACCTGCAAAAAAAAAAAAAATAGAAATTTATCGCAATTCTTTCAGATATACACATATTATCATAATGATAGTAAATGTTTTACCATTTCTGTATGCTATGGAGATCCTATTGCCATGAACAAATGAAAGCAAATAAAACTCAGCTTGAAGCATTAGTATCCAGTCACTATAAAATATAAAAAGATCAAGCATTAAATATTGCATATAACTTTTTAAGTTATCAATACTGCTACTAATAACTCATTCTAGATTATTTGTAGGAAACTAAATTAATGAACAAAAAGTCATCTCTGTTTGACATAAGTAAAACATAAGTATATAACTGCAGATATAAGTTACAGAAATTGATTTCATTGACAACATTGATTCTCAAAAACAAGCAAAAAGAAAGATATTAATACCGTCACATGAAGTTTTAATTCAGAGTGTACTTTATATGATCCCACGGATGAAACAGAGCACTGCAATGCAAAATCCCACCTTTTCTTTTCCTTTTAATGCTTGTCCATAACTAGGAACATGACATTGCATCTGAAAAGAAAATCGCGTACAATGCTAGAAGATCTGGATATGGTTGGATTGTAAGGGCGTCTTCTCAATTTACAAAGATTATTTTAAAGTGACCTTTTAGTACCTGGAGTACAGAGATTTCCAGCTCCGATTTTGCATCCTTTTATTATTTGGTAGTTCCCTTTATTTTGCATCCTTTTATTTTGCCGGAATTTCTCTTGCACACGCAAAGCAGAGTGAAACAGAGCTTTCTCAGGTCTTGCTATGTGTGCATGGGAGGCTCTGAGATCCTGCCATGAGTTAAAATTAATTAGCAAAATTACAGGTCTCTTTCAGATATTATACATACATAGGCACACAACAGAGCAATATAAAAGGAGATATAAGTATTAATTTACCTTAATTTATGCACACCATTGAAGGCTAATATGAGTACGACCAAGGAGATTATAATTATCATCTTCAAAACCGTTTAATTAGGATGTGTGGAATGCGGGAAATCTTCCACCAGTCATCTCCTTCAGGTTGGCATCGGCTCACTAGTTCAGCTGAGCATCCAGTGATGTATAGTTCGGTGAGGTATGGTGGTATCCCAGATTCAGGCAATGAAGAAATCTTAGGGCAATCCTCAATGGTTAGCTTCTTCAATTAGTGAGCAATGGTAGTGTGGAAGGAAGGCCTCTCAGTTCGGGGCAGCCAGAAAACTCGAGCGTTTCAAGGGATGTTAATTGGCTGAACCAACTTCCATCCTCCTCTGTATATTCTGTTACAGGGGAATGCCTTATCAACAGAGAACGTAGGTATCCAAGCCTTCCTGCTAGGGAAAAATTTTATATACAGAAAATAATACATAAATAATTTTAATATGAACAGAAGACGTTAATCTTTTTTAAGTATAGCACAGTTCGAGCGGCAATAGAATTACCGTTATAGCACAACCACCTAGCGGCAATAGCATTGCCAATGGAAGGGCTATAGCGGCAATCCCATTGCCGCTGTAAGGTTATTTTGTTTCAGTTATTCCGTGGGTTAGTTATAAACTTATAAATGATGTTTCTAGGCTTTCTTACCACATGTGCTGCCATCTTCACTTTATTTATTTGACTTTATGTATGTTCCCATGTACAATTTCGTGTTTCACTTAAGAAAGATACTTGTGTAAGGATTGTTACATAGAATAAAATAAGACTTCGCCACAAAAGATATGATACAAATCCACATGGGGTTGCTCTTGTTTCTTATTTATTTGCTGTAGATGAATATGTAAAGACTTTCATGCTGCACGTTGAAAGAAATACTTATAGACACCCGTTACACAAAACAATACTCAAAATGGCCAAAACAATTTCTTGTGATGTACTGTAGATAATATCCTCAATTTGAAATTTATGATATTATATTGAGTTTATATTATAAAATTTCATAATTCTGATTAATAATATTTTTATTCAATCATTTTTTTATTTAAATATATAAAATTTCAACAATTTATTATATTTAAATATTTTTAATGAATTTTTAGTGAATAAATTTTAATATGGCTTGACACATTTAACACGTCGTGTCAACACGACACTACACGTCGTGTTAGACGTGTCGTGTCATAACGCGTGTCATGTTAACCAATTCCTTCATTTGACACGACACGTTGAAATATTAACTCGTGTCAACATGACATGACACAAGCTCAAACACGCGCGTGTTTGACACGACACAGTACGACACGACATGTTTGCAATACACTCTACACTTAAATGCCACTCGTATTATTTAATAATTCTCGAATCAATGGAAAATTTTTAAATAAAAAACATAGTTATGATTGACTTATAAATGCACCATTTATCAAATCTTAAAAAAAACCAAATATATGTATATATCACTTGGTGCGTTATATATTTAAGAATCTCAAATATCGATTAAAAAATATAAAAAACTACAAATTATTTCAATATGCACACACTTTAAATAAGTCGTTTTATATATAGTGCTTAACAAAGAACAAATTAATGGGTTTTTTTTTTCTCAATCCATTAAAATACTAAAATCCAATAAATAATTAATCTAAAGATTATAAGGTTTAATCCTTACACAAGTTTAAACTTGTAGATTGTTTCTAATGAGAAGCGGTGGGTCAAAACCCACTTGTTTAAAAAAAATTAAAGAGAATTGTTCTAGTATGCTATATATTAGTAGAAAAAAGAATAAAATTAATTTTGAGCATCCAATGAACAAGAAAGATATATGTAACAAAAATATAATCATTTATACTTTTTGGTTTTTTGGTAGCAATTGATTCGAGTAATGTGAAGAATGATGGGCGTATATTTTTTCATTTAATATGCTTCAACATATATTTATCCTTTTTTTTGTCTTCATGTCTGGTTCATTGCCAATCTTCCATCAAAAAAGCTTTCAAATTGAGGGATATTATCTACAGTACATCACAAGAAATTGTTTTGCCCATTTTGAGTATTGTTTTGTGTAACGGGTGTCTATAAGTATTTCTTTCAACATGCAACATGAAAGTCTTTACTTATTCATCTACAACAAATAAATAAGAAACAAGAGCAGCCCCATGTGGATTTGTATCATATCTTTTGTGGCGAAGTCTTATTTTATTCTATGTAACAATCCTTACACAAGTATCTTTCTTAAGTGAAACACGAAATTGTACATGGGAACATACATAAAATCAAATAAATAAAGTGAAGATGGCAGCACATGTGGTAAGAAAGCCTAGAAACATCATTTATAACTAACCCACGGAATAACCAAAACAAAATAACCTTACAACGGCAATGGGATTGCCGCTATAGCCCTTCCATCGGCAATACTATTGCCGCTAGGTGGTTGTGCTATAGCGGCAATTCTATTGCCGCTCGAACTGTGCTATACTTAAAAAAAATTAACGCCCTCTGTTCATATTAAAATTGTTTATGTATTATTTTCCGTATATAAAATTTTTCCTCCTGCTAGGGGTAGGATTCCAGGACGGTTCCTGTAGCAACAGCCATCTCTGTAGTACTCCAGGTTCAATGAAGTTAGAAATTGATTTTCATGACAAGTCCCATCATTCTCTTCCTCCTCTTCAAATGATTCAAGAATTTTATCGAACCCCGCTATATCTAGCTTTTTTAGATTAACAAGGGACTTTAACCCTCCAACAAAGCAGACTTTTCTAACATCGTCAAGGTTTAAAACCTCAAGGAATCTCAAGGCAGGACAATAGATAGATAAATCATTGAAGAATCTACTTATTCTCAAGTGAGTTAGATAAGGCATGCGTTGCAATACTGCTTCAATATTATTAAATTTGCCAAACAGTGACACCTCTGACACTGATGATGTGAAAATATTAGTAGGCATTTCTACCAAATCAATAAAGTCCAGGTCAATCTTTTTAAGGACTGGAAATAACTTTTTTTCTACCGGTGCATCCGACCATGTCCTCCAGCTACTCATCCCAGAGAATTGCAACTCCTTCAAAGAAGGAAATACCTCATCAGAGCGGCCATAAAATTCGTTGCCGACCATTTCCAATTTGTATAGACTCATCAATCTGAGAACTTCGAGAAAAGGGCGCTCCCCAAAAGCAGGAAGAGTGGTTAATGAAAAGTTCCTATTAGATCATGTACTGGACGGATCCATTAAGGTTCCTAATGGACAGATTAGGTGTAGCACTAAGTCTTTGTACGATGGGTATTTATATCCCTGATGTAATGGTAAAGCTTGATGGAAAACATTAATACAAAGAGATTAATTCTAATTCAATCTGTTATGGTATCAGAGCAATTGGGTTAATCGCCGCCGCTCCGATCCTCCTTCTCTTTCTTCCTCGCTCAACTCTTTCTTATTCCTCTCGATTTCACCCACAATTGGCCATGGCTACAAGTGATTCTTCCTCCGCCACCTCAGTCCCTCCATCAGGCAACCCCAATTTGGAGTCAACCACCTCTAATTCCGCACCAATCGTCTTCTTGACTCTTCCGATTCATACCAAGCTCTCAAGAAACAATTTCTTGGCTTGGAAATCCCAAATTGAACCTCTACTGCACGCCTATGGCCTGAGCACTTTCCTCACAGCTCCTCCCTCCTTGCCAACCTCCGTTGATCCTCTCACTGGTCAACCACAGATGAATCCTTCCTATCTGGCATGGTACAAGCAAGATCAGATGATTCTTGCGTGGCTGCGTGCGTCTCTCTCTGAGCAAATTCTTGCACAAGTAGTGTCTTGCTCCACTTCCGGCGATCTCTGGCGCCATTTAACACAAACCTTCTCTGCTACTTCTCGAGCTCGTCTCACCGACTTGAAGAAGAAGCTACAGAATGCAACAAAGGGATGCGCCTTTGTTCTGATTTCATCAACCAGATTAGAGCAATTTCGGATGAGCTCTCCTTCATTGGCGCACCAGTACCGGACGAAGATCTCGTCTTGACTCTTCTTGGTGGCTTAGGTACTGACTATAACTCCTTTGTTGTGGCTGTTAATTCTCGTCAAGAACCCATCTCTTTTCTTGAAGCTCAGTCTCTCCTTCTGAGTCATGAGACTTTACTCAACCACCAACAACCGCTGGTGTCTGCCTTACCCTCTTCTTCCAACCCCTCTGCGTTCTATGTTCACAACCAATCCTCTCAAATCAGGCCACCTGCCAACCAGTTTCGCAACAATAGATCTTTCAGAGGTCGAGGAGGAAACTCTAGGCCACCTCATCCTAACAACCGTCCACGGTTTCCCAACAGTCAACCTCTTCTTCCCACACCATCTTCCTCTGGCACTGGCAGCAAGAATCCCTCTGACAATAATTCTCCAGCTGCTTCTGAAACAAGTCAGATCTGTTTCAAGAAAGGCCATACAGCCAGGGCTTGTTGGTGGAGGTGTGACATGCGATACACAGATGATGTGGCTCCTTCTCACCCTAACCCTCCTCCACCTGTCCATCCTCAAGCGCATGTGGCTCATCCTGGATCCAGCAACAATGCCTCTACTGAATGGTATCTTGATTCTGGGGCCACTCACCATGTGACCAGTGATATCAACAACTTGTCTTCTTTCATACCATATGAAGGGCTAGACAAGCTCCAAATTGGAGATGGAAATGGTATGACTATCTCTCATATAGGTTCTACTATTCTTCATGTGTCTAGTTCTAATCTGGTGTTGCATGATGTACTCCATGTACCAGCCTTTACAAAAAACTTGTTAAGTTTATCCAAATTGTTAGCTGATAACTCTATTAGCATTGAGTTTCATTCTGACTTTTGTGTGCTTAAGGATTGCCTCACCTCTACTTTGCTGCTACAGGTCAAGCTAACTAATGGCCTCTATTTGCTTACTGCACCCCTCAATTGCACACCTCAAGCTTTGTTAGGAGAAAGAGTAGCTGCTAATACTTGGCATTATAGACTTGGCCATCCAGCATTACCAATTACTAGAAGACTGTTATCTGTTTTCCATTTACCTTGTAATAATACTAGTTTGTCCATGTGTGAAGACTGTTCTATGGCTAAATGCCACAAGCTTCCTTTTACTGCTAGTTGTAGTTGTACCACTACTCCTTTAGAACTGGTGCATGCGGATGTATGGGGCCCTGCCCCTGTAATTTCTTCTGATGGTTTTCGATACTTTGTAGTTTTCATTGATGATTTTACCAAGTTCTGTTGGATTTTTTTCTTGACTTCTAAAGATGAGGTTACTAAGGTTTTCTCTAACTTTAAGCTTCAAGTAGAACATTTGCTGGGTACTACTATCAAAATCTTGCGTACTGATGGGGGTACTGAATTTAAACCCATCACTCGTTTATTTCCTCAAATTGTTCACCAACTTACCTGCCCTCATACACCTGAGCAAAGCGGTGTGGCTGAACGGAAAAATCGCCATATTTTAGAGTTAGCTTTAGCTGTTATAAATCATGGTTGTATTCCTTTCGATTTGTGGGCTGAGATTTTTGCTAGTGTTGTTTACTTAATAAATCGCCTACCTCCGTCTGCCAATGCTTGTACCATCTCTCCTTATGAATTATTGTTCAATAAGGCCCCTGATTACTTACATCTCAAAGTGATTGGCTGTCAATGCTTTCCCCTAACTCGTCCTTACAACCAACACAAGTTACAGCCACACTCGACCCCTTGTGTTTTTATTGGGTATGCGATGTCACAAAAGGGTTATAGGTATTATCAACCTCAAACAGGCCGTATTTTTGTTTCTAGACATGTCATTTTTCATGAGCAGGTCTTCCCTTTCAAAGCCATGCACTCTTCTAACTCTGCGTCTGAATCAAACAACTTCTTTCTCTGGCCACCTATTTCCAATCCCACCAGGCCGACTTCTTCCGTCTCTACTGGGCCTTCAAAAAACTTGACTACTGGGCCTTCCAGCAACTCCTCTGCCGGGCCGTCTAATGGGCTGTCTGCTGGTTCCTCTTAGGAGGCGCCCGATCCCTCTCTTGATATCACTCTCGGGCAGCTTGCCCGTAATCTTCAACGGCCCTCAAATTCAAATCTTGCTGACCATCTTTCTGACCGCTCTTTCTCATCCTCGTCTTCTGCTTCCGCTTTTCTCTCTGTTGACAACTCTTCTTCAAATGCTCCTCATCCCATGGTCACAAGAACTCGCGATCACACTCGTCGACCCCGTCGGTTCCCTGATTTTGTTGCCTACACCACCCCTCCTAATTCTGATCCAACCACTTTTGCTCAAGCCAATAAACTTCCACATTGGCAGGAAGCCATGAAGAAGGAGCTTCATGCTCTAAACCAAAACAACACCTGGGTGTTAGTCCTTCCACCTGACAATTACAATATAGTTGGATGCAAGTGGATCTTTAAAACTAAACGATGTGCTGATGGCTCCCTTGAGAGATATAAGGAGCGTTTGGTAGCCAAAGGCTTCACCCAAGAAGAGGGGATCGACTACTTTGACACGTTCAGTCCGGTCGTCCGACCAACCACCATCCGCATCATTTTATCCTTGGCTCTGTCTAAGCAGTGGCCTCTCCGACAATTAGATGTGAACAACGCCTTTCTAAATGGTGATCTCCAGGAGACGGTTTATATGCAACAGCCGCCGGGCTTTATCAATTCTCAGCTTCCTTCTCACATATGCTTGCTAAAAAAGGCAATCTATGGTCTCAAGCAGTCTTGTAGGGCGTGGTTTCACACCTTAAGTGCCGCTTTAATGGATCTAGGGTTTCATGGCTCCAAGTTTGACCCTTCTCTCTTCATCTCTAATTGCAATGGACAGCTTGTGATTATCCTCATTTATGTCGACGATATTATAATCACTGGCAGCAACATAGGTTGTGTGTCTTCTATTATTCACATTCTTCAGTCTAAATTTGCTCTAAAGGATCTTGGCGCATTGAATTTTTTTCTGGGGATAGCAGTCAACAACACACCCAATGGCCTACATCTATCTCAGAAGCAATACATCTCTGACATGTTATGCCGCACTCATTAGAGCCTGGCACAACCTGTTCCCTCTCTTATGGCAGTTAACACATCCATTTCCAAGTATGATGGCGATGTTGGAGTTGTGTTCTAGAAGTCAATATTTAATGACTTAATTTCTTAGTTTATGTTATTGATGATATTTAATCATTTGTTCCTAGAGTTTATTACGGACATATCATTCAGGTTGAGGATCTGAATTGTAGATCTCTGTGGATCATTCATTAGAATGACAGTAATAAATCTAAATCGTCCGTAATCTTGATAATTAACAAGGAACATTAATTATCATAAAAGATTAGTATGCAAGTTAAGTGATGATTAAGTTCTACAAATCATAGGTAAATGAGTTACCAACTTAATTACATATGTGTATGTTATTAGAACATAGTACAGGACATGACCCAATGAAATAAACATATGGATTGTGTTATGTGTCATTGTTTATTTCATATGAGTTTGATTCTAAGTTTGAGATGATTCAACTTTTCCACATGAGGATAGGTTCAATAAATATCGTCTACCGTTGATTCCTGATAAAAGCTGCTATACGGACTTTATTTATGTTCTCTTGAATTGTCCGGGGAAAAGTTGTTCATCAAGAAAACCGTATGTCCCTCATTAATTCACTTAGTGAGTGATGATATCTGTTTGGGCCCCTTGATGGAGTTGGATTATTTGGCCAACTTGTACAATCAACTCTAGATCAAGAAATGTATAATCTGCAAGAATGACACATTCCTATCTTAGATTATACGATGATATCATGTGACATAAGAATCAGACAAGAAGATACTTTTATTTCTTATGCAGGATTGAGATATTGTAGCAGTACATTATTTATGCGAATTGGGAATCATAACGTGTTGCTAGATACCGCTTATGATTATTGGAATTAAATAGCGATTTAATTCCATGGCCAACGTAGTATAAATCCTCAAAGGGTCACACAAATAGGACTTTAATCACACAGTGCATTATTTATTTATTCGCAGCAGTGTATTGCGAAAATATGATAAGTTGATTAATTAATTATATACCGTTGCGAACCGTTATAATTAATTAAGTCAAGGAGATCATATAGAAATAAATTAATACATTAAATAATCCTAAAATAATTATTAATAAGTTAATAATTAATTTTGTTCAACACAATTTAATTATAGGAATTAAATAGAGCTTATGGATCTTTATTTAATTAGTAAATTAAAGGTCCGATTTGAGTACAAGAGAAATGTCCATTAATTAATTGAATTAGTGGACATTTAACACACCACAAAATAGGCTTGATAGCCTATATAGTGGCTGCCCTAATAGGGGTAAAAAGGTCACTAAAGTTTGTGGAGTGGTTGGTCTATAAAAGGAGGTCATTTGGAGAGAGAAACCCTAGCCACCATAGCCTTTTCTCTCCCTCTTCCTCCTAGAACGAAAATTAGAAATAAAATTTCAGAATTTTTATCTCTTTCTCTTGCTCTTTTCCACCTCATCTAGCTCATGTGTTGAGATTTCTCCCTTCTTCATTAATTAAATTAGTTAATTGACAAAGGTAGAAGAGAGAAAATATTGGAAATTAGTTGCTCTCATCTTCCTTGCTAGCACAAGTTGAAAGATGAGGTGATTAAATTTCTTGGTGGACTCGAGGCGGTCGTCGACGGAGGAGAAGGCGAAGGAGAGCACGCCATCAACTCCCATGCATTGGTCGAGCCTCGCGGATACGATTCCGCGAGAGGTAATCGATTCCTTCTCTTTTCTCATGTGTGTGTTGATTGCTTAGCAAGATCCTTTGTGCTTGATGTTTAATTAAGTTAATTAGTAACTAAAATAAAAATTGAGCACTTTCTAACAGTGGTATCAGAGCTCTAGGTCGTGCTTAAGCATTTTAATACATAATTAGATGAGAAATGGTTAATTAACACATGGATTAGTGATGCACTTGCATGCTGTCTGGATTTCTGTTCTGATTTCGTGATTGTTTCGGATTTTCTCTAAGAAAATCTTTCAGAAATTTTTTTTCTTTTAAATAAAGGTTGTAGATCTATAAGATGTGGTCCTATTGCCACTGGTTTCACCTTTTTCTAAGCTGTTATGAATTTATGGTGAATTAAACGGTAACGGTGCGCAGATCTGGTACTCTGCTGTACAGTTCTGTGTTTTAGGCATCAAGGATTTATTTTTCGAAAATAACTATCTGTTTTTATTGGCTAAGAAACTTTTAGACTTTATTCTCTTTCTGGACATGTATATTTTGATGCATGCTTCGGATTTTATGTGGGCATTCAAGTCAAGAGATTTGAATCGGTTGTCAGATCCGGTTTTTCCAACAAATTGATTGTTTGGATAAACTGTACTAATTGAGAAACTTTTTTGAAAAAATATTTGAATAAAAAGTTTCTAATTGAAGTTAGTATTCTGTAAAAATTAGTTTCAAAGAATTTCATTAAGGTTTGGTACCTCAACTGAGTCAAAAATTTTTAGTCGTCAGTCTGTTTCAGAACAGGGCAAGTGGCTTGTTTGCTATTTATCTTGATGATTTTAAATAAGACTAGTTGGATTTCTTTTGATGGATTGGTAGCCAATAACATAAAGTATAATTGTTATGTAAAGTGTTTGCATGAAATCGTTTTGGAAGATGATCCTACAGACCAAAAGAGTTAGACAAAAACAGAAAATCGGATAACGGTGTTTCGCGCACAGTTTGACGATTTGTTAATTTTGTTTCTCTCTGATGGTAAGTGATCTGTCCCTGAAAATTTGACAGTTAGCTGCACTCATAATAGGGAGTATGCATGATTTATTTCATAATTTTTGGAGATCGAACAATTTCGAATTTTATCGGGTCCCATTTAATATTTTAAATAGTTAAAGTATTTTCTAATTATTCAAATTGGTTGAATAAATTAATTAGAATACTCCTTAATACTCCTCCTTTCTGTTTGAAATGTTGATTTGGCTTTTCAAATGGTTTAAGCAAATTGGTTGTTTAAAAGGTTAAACTTTTATGTTGAAAGACCCGAACTACAAACGATGTGCAAAGACTCTAATTCATTGTTGTTGATTAAGAAACAAAGGGAAATATGCTAACTTTGTTTTGTGGGAAGGATCGTGTGTTTAGTATGGCTCAACAAACCAATGTCTTGTGTGTTGTAATTTGTGAATGCATGTGAATTAATGTATGTAAGGCCTTTGGTGCCATGGTTAATTAATTAATAATGATTAATTTCTTAATGTAACTTGTGAGGCTTGCATGCCCCTAAGGCTATGAGGGAATTAGAGATATTTTCACATGTATTTTTGTTCCTTAAATTATATAGGATAGGATCCATATGATTAGTGGGAGGGACAATTAGATTAGTTTTGCTACATGGAGATGCGGCGGAACTAATGCAAGCGGGAGCCATACAAACCCACAACAATGCTTGAGATGCTTATTATTATGTGAATGTTTGTGGATGCTATGAATGTCATAGGATAGGTATGGGTGTATGTTTACACGACCACCAAACAAGAGTCACATAATTGTTTGTCCCATTAATTTGATTAAGTCGACCGCCCTCCTTCTCTCTATCCCCTTCACGTCAATTGCCCTCTCATGGCGCGGTCCGCCCAAGGAGGCGTCATGGTTGTCAATTCGATAGTCGGGGTACAAATAAATTGATTTGTTAGGAGCAAATAGAGAGAGGTTGCTTATCGATGGACCCAACTAGAGTTTGGACATCGGGACGAAGTTTGTAAATATATATAGATATTCACAAACCAAGAGTCATATGATTGATATGATTGGTTGGAGAACCTACCTTGTCTAGTTAAGTAGGGTGACGTGCCATAACAGACTCTACTTGATAAAAACGGAGATCTTGGAGAACCAACTACATTTGGGACATTAAATAAATGTAGTGAGAGTTTTATTTGTTATAAATAAAACATTGCATAAACTAAATGACCTTAAATTGAAATTGTTATAGATGTTAAACGTGTTAATTTTTGTTGCGATCAATCTTTGAAAAGAACAAACTCGTTTCTAAAGGTATTTATTTGGAGAAATAATACTGATTCCTAAGACATGATCTTAGTGAAAAGAAATTTGAGTATGCTTATTCCTAAATTTTTCCTCAACTTCCCGAACGTAGCATCACAATGATTGATTGACTTTTAGCGAAAAGTTATTCAATAAAGCGGATGCCTATATCCACATTGGAATTTCTAGACTTTTGAATTGGAGAATTCATACGGCTAGATTTGACTCCTACGCTCTCATCCATTTACTTAAGAAGTTGTTCTTAGAGAAAGTAGATATCGACTCAATCGTTTATAATCGAGTGATAGAGTATGAGTTAACCAAGAGATTCTTCTTCTATAAGAAAATGTTCTATTAGCTTACAAACCGAAAGGTATGAGTAGCTAATTGCCAACTAGAGATATTGAGATCTCCAATATCAAGGATCGTTGATATTGTTATGCAATCTCTTACTTAGTAATGAAGGATATGATGTTACTTTTCGCACACTTGTTGTGCAAAAAGGTAATTAGTCGAGTATTAAAGGAATACTTCGCTAAGGTATGAGTTAAGACTTCGAGACCCTCATTTGAGACCGTGTGTCGCATGAGATGTTTCATTTGCCGTTTTATGGAGGCATTTGAAAGGTTGTCCGAAATAGCATGATTATGATAAATAGAAATGTTCTAATCCTTAAGGTGCTTGTCATTCAAATTATCTCGCTATCTCTAATTCACACTAGTAATTAGGTACTAGTTCATGTGCTCGCATTTAACGAAATGTGTAGGCAATGAAGAATAAGAGAAAGTTCGGAATAAATAAAATAAACTCCGTTTTGGAAATGGCTTGTTAGTCTAAGCCACTACCATTGAATACGTAGAGTTATTTTTAGTTTGTTTAGGAATTAAAGGTTGTATACCTTATTCCTAATATCCTAAAAACTCTTATCTTCACTTCATACTTGATGATAAATGATAATGTTTTGTAAAAGAGAAATGTTGTTCTCTTATTATGGATTTGTTTATATGATTTCATGCATCTTGATTGAATTTGCTTGAAATAGATAAACAAGTGTTGAATGACAAATAGGATACGTAAGACTTCACGTAAGTATTTGACTTTAATGTGAAATGACCGCTTAATCATAAATAAACGAGAATCGTATTATGAGAGTCTATGTAACGTAGAGCTCGTAACTCAATTCGATTGCGAATCAATTGAAATATGCGAATTATGTTTGTTAAATGACAAAAGCACCTTTAACCTACGAAGGTTTAAGGACAAGTGACTTGATCAGGACTTAAACATGTCGATGTATATAGACCTATAAGCACTTGTGTTATGAAAGGTTGTTAATACTTTACTACTTGACCAACGATCATAGTAGATATTAACGTATCTATTTGATAAGGTGTAAGTATGAACCTTTTGACTAGTTCAAAGGAGTTCAAGAGTGAAGTTGAAATATCATTCAAAAGAAATAAAAGTTTTACGATGGATCATGGTAAATAGTTAAGTCATATAGTTTGATATATTACCTAAAGAGTATGAAAGTCGTTTCACAACTCGCTCCATGAGGATATTATATTAGAATAATATGTCCAAGAATGGAGGTATCGAACATTGTTTGGTATCGTTCGATTGGTAATAAATCAAGTTGACTTACTCAACTCGTATTAGGAATTTATGTTTGAGGACAATATTGTTTACACTGAATAAAAGTTCCATCGAAGTCCGTTGAGAAATATATCTTACGAGATTTGATCTCTAAGTACGTTATTTCTTAAGATTTGGTGTTAAAAAACTTATTTCAAGGTTTGTTGATTGATAAGCTTGGACCAAATTGGACAATTGATAGTTTGTAGGATACCTTATACTAACCGAAAGGTATTACTTCTACGAATATGATAAGAACAAAATAGTTGTTGCTCATCATTAGTAGTCTTGGAGAATGATATTCTCAAGAAGAAGTAGTGGGAGTAAAGTGAGCATTAAATGTGTTTATGCATCACTACAAGAAGTATCTTTATAGGAAACTTATTACTCCATACATGGTGCTTAGTGGGAGTTGAGCGGAACTTCATTCACAAGCAGTTGTGAAAAGAGGTAGTTTATATGCACGCTCGCTTCTAAAGAGTACTCAAACATCTCGTGACGTGGATGATGTTCGAGAAACTCGTGAGATATATTATGACCAAGAATTTATTCTACAAGTTGTTGTAGAAGTAGTTCATGGACCTCGAGCACCAATCCTACAAAAGGTCAACGATAGTGATGCCTAGACCGAAAGGTATATAGATTTCACGATATTCTCGTACTTAGCATATGAGAATCTGTTGATAAATAAAGAAACGATGGAAGAACTCGATTCCACAAGTATGATTTAAATCCATACGATCTTTAAATGCAATCCATGTATAATAACAAGGTATAGACCTTGGTTGATATTCATGAAGAGCAATCCATCAAGAACATTTAGATCTTTAAAGGAAAGATTGACATGGACGGCAAGTTGACTATATACAAAGTACAGCTTCGCGCTTGTAGTTATGTCTAAGTCGATAATGAGTTGACTATATACTAAGCACGTCTTATTGCTTGTAGCTATGTATAAGTCAATAGAGATCGTTCTAGCAACGGTTATATTTCGTATATATTGATATATGGAAAGGTACATCAAAAATCGTGTTCTTCGAATGAGTAAGGAAGATGTTGTGTATATGATACTGACCGAGAGTTTTTGTTTGATATATTGCTAGAAACATATACATGCTTTAAGGGATCCATTAATGGATTGAAGCAAGTATTGTGAAAAGTGGAATAAACATTTTGACAAGAAAGTCAAGGAGTTGAATTTCATCAAAAACATCTTGTATAAACAAGATATTCAGTGGGAGCATGATTGTGTTACTTGTATTGTACAAGATAACAAGATATTAATTGGGAATAACATTAAGGAAATGAATGTTGTCAAGATCTCATCGGAGAATATTTTCTCGATAGAGAATTTGGGCAAGATCGCCTAAATCAGAGGAAATAAAATCTATGGTGATAGATTATGATGGATGTTAGGTTTGAGCTAATATGCATATAATGACGAAGTGTTTTAGTAACACATTATGGTGAACTCCGAGAAAAGATGTCTAACCACATCATATGGCATAAGACTTGAGTTTGACTCAGTTTATTGCAACTCAATTCGAGAAGAAGTGCATGAAATAGCTCAAGCTTTCTTCTATTATGAGTTTCATTATGTACGTCATACTTATGCACATGTCCTAATGTGTAGTATCCAAGGAACATGATAAACAGTTATCAAATGGATACAATAGAGACACATTTGGACAATAATCAAGGATATCCTCGAGTATCTTATGAGAAAGAGTGATATGATTTTTACATCTTTTAAGATGAAAGAAAGATCGTGTAACATGTTACACTGATGCTATTTTTCAGAAGATTGATATAATCACAATTGAGCTATATATTTTGCTTAAAGGTGGTGTTGTAAGTTTAGAAAGTGTTCTAAATGGGATATTAGAACCGTTTCCGTCACCAAAGTAAAATACATAGCAACTTGTAAAACAACGAAAAAGGATGGTTTGGATCAAGAAGTTCTCAGTCAAGCTAATATGGTTATATGCATCTAGAACCATAGCTTAGTCTTGAAGAACCCAATATTAAATTGGTGATCAAACTATGATCTATGACATTATCACTTGATCCCATATGATGATGATCAATAACATATATATAGGAGTATATATACGTATAGGGTCAAACAAAATTAGATAGGTTCGCGAACACAGCGAACACTCTGATGCAGTTGTGCATCCATACGTGATGGACGTATGAGTAACTTGCTTTAAGCGTATTATTTCTTTTGAGGTTCGAGACATTTATATATATGGATATATGACATCGGTCTAAATTTTTCACTGGCTAGAAGTCACTACTGATTGACTCTAGGCTAAGTGGGAGATTGTTGGAGTTGTGTCCTAGAAGTCAATATTTAATGACTTAATTTCTTAGTTTATGTTATTGATGATATTTAATCATTTGTTCCTAGAGTTTATTACTGACAGATCATTCAGGTTGAGGATCTGAATTGTAAATCTCTGTGGATCATTCATTAGAATGACAGTAATAAATCTAAATCGTCCGTAATCTTGATAATTAACAAGGAACATTAATTATCATAAAAGATTAGTATGCAAGTTAAGTGATGATTAAGTTCTACAAATCATAGGTAAAGGAGTTACCAACTTAATTGCATATGTGTATGTTATTAGAACATAGTACAGGACATGACCCAATGAAATAAACATATGGATTGTGTTATGTGTCATTGTTTATTTCATATGAGTTTGATTCTAAGTTTGAGATGGTTCAACTTTTCCACATGAGGATAGATTCAATAAATATCGTCTACCGTTGATTCCTGATAAGGGCTGCTATACGGACTTTATTTATGTTCTCTTGAATTGTGCGGGAAAAAGTTGTTCATCAAGAAAACCGTATGTCTCTCATTAATTCACTTAGTGAGTGATGATATCTGTTTGGGCCCCTTGGTGGAGTTGGATTGTTTGGCCAACTTGTACAATCAACTCTAGATCAAGAAACGTATAATCTGCAAGAATGACACATTCCTATTTTGGATTATACGATGATATCATGTGACATAAGAATCAGACAAGGAGATATTTTTATTTCTTATGCATGATTGAGATATTGTAGCAGTACATTATTTATGCGAATTGGAAATTATAACGTGTTGCTAGATACCGCTTATGATTATTGGAATTAAATAGCAATTTAATTCCAAGGCCAACGTAGCATAAATCCTCAAAGGGTCACACAAATAGGACTTTAATCACACAGTGCATTATTTATTTATTCGCAGCAGTGTATTGCGAAAATATGATAAGTTGATTAATTAATTATATACCGTTGCGAACCGTTATAATTAATTAAGTCAAGGAGATCATATAGAAATAAATTAATGCATTAAATAATCCTAAAATAATTATTAATAAATTAATAATTAATTTTGTTCAATACAATTTAATTATAGAAATTAAATAGAGCTTATGGACCTTTATTTAATTAGTAAATTAAAGGTCCGATTTGAGTACAAGAGAAAGGTCCATTAATTAATTGAATTAGTGGACATTTAACACACCACAAAATGGGCTTGATAGCCCATATAGTGGCTGCCCTAATAGGGGTAAAAAGGTCACTAAAGTTTGTGGAGTGGTTGGTCTATAAAAGGAGGTCATTTGGAGAGAGAAACCATAACCACCATAGCCTTTTCTCTCCCTCTTCCTCCTAGAACGAAAATTAGAAAGAAAATTTTAGAATTTTCATCTCTTTCTCTTGCTCTTTTCCACCTCATCTAGCTCATGTGTTGAGATTTCTCCCTTTTCCATTAATTAAACTAGTTAATTGACAAAGGTAGAAGAGAGAAAACCTTGGGGATTAGTTGCTCTCCTCTTCCTTGCTAGCATAAGTTGAAAGAGGAGGTGATTAAATTTCTTGGTGGACTCGAGGCGGCTGTCGACGGAGGAGAAGGCGAAGGAGAGCACGCCATCAACTCCCATGCATTGGTCGAGCCTCGCGGATACGATTCCGCGAGAAGTAATCGATTCCTTCCCTTTTCTCATGTGTGTGTTGATTGCTTAGCAAGATCCTTTGTGCTTGATGTTTAATTAAGTTAATTAGTAACTAAAATAAAAATTGAGCACTTTCTAACAGGCGACCCATTCCATGATCCCAAGCTTTATAGAGCTGTCGTTGGTGCCTTGCAATATGTCACCATAACTCGTCCTGATATCTCGTTTCCGGTCAATAAGTGTTCCCAATTCATGCACAGCCCCACCACAGTTCATTGGAGTGCAGTTAAACGTATTTTACGTTATCTCAAAGGTACAATTGATCATGGCCTCCTATTTCGAGCTTCTCCTTCTCTCACCCTCCATGCTTATTCTGATTCTGATTGGGCTGGCTGCCCGGATGACCGCCGCTCCACGTCTGCATTTTGCATCTACTTAGGTCCCAATCTTATTTCTTGGAGTTCTAAGAAACAACCGACAGTCTCTAAATCCAGCACTGAGGCTGAATATCGCAGTCTAGCCTTGGCAGGTGCTGAGCTCATTTGGGTGCAACACATACTACAGGAATTACATCAAACTCTCACTCAACCACCGGTATTATGGTGTGACAACATCGGTGCAACCTATCTTGCCTCCAACCCCATGTTTCATGCTCGCACTAAGCATGTTGAAATCGATTTTCATTTTATTCGTGAGAAGGTGGTAGCTAAGAAATTGTTAGTTCAGTTCATCAGCTCCAAAGATCAAATAGCAGATGGGTTGACCAAGGGGCTCACGACTGCACGTTTTCTCTCCATTAAAGACAAGCTGATGGTCTGTTCTGTACCATCTGCTTGAGGGGGGGCTATTAGATCATGTACTGGACGGATCCATTAAGGTTCCTAATGGAGAGGTTAGGTGTAGCGCTAAGTCTATGTACGATGGGTATTTATACCCCTGATGTAATGGTAAAGCTTGATGGAAAACATTAATACAAAGAGATTAATTCTAATTCAATCTGTTAGTTCCTCACTGTAATGCACTTTAGATTGGAAAATCCACTCTGAGTTGACCACATCCAACATGGAAGAGAATCCCCTCTACCCAGAATCGTAAGCATTTCTACACTGGGGGGTGGTTTTAGAGCCTCAAGCACCTCTATTTCCAGCATAAAATTGCTGTTGTTAAATAATTGAATTAAGTTGTAGGAAAAAATCAACTCTAAAATTTTGAGGTACTTTTTCTTAGCATGTCGACATGTAGCTGCTTCTTCTTTGCTAGTGACATTTTGAAGGTTGGTTAGAACAAGGTGCCCGCTAATTTCATTCATGTCCCTCAACTCACTAATTCTATGCCCATAACTCTCTCCTATACGAAATTCCTTGAGCTCTTGGAGGTTGGTTAGTTTTCCTATACCGGATATTAGAGAGAGAGTCTCAGCACTTGCATATAAATGTCTCAAGATTATAAGTTCATTCATACGTGCTGGTAATTTTTTAAACTCACAGCCTCGCACATCTAACACTTGCAGATAGTACAACTCACAAAATGTATCGGGAATAAAGTCAACTCCAGAGAAGGATAGTTCCGCAAATCGGAGATGGGATTGTAGGCAAATGGCATCAAAGGGTGCATTCTTTTTAATCCCAATATAAGATAAATCCAAGAGACGTAGACTATTACATTTGCCAAAGATGTTTCTAATCGACTCACCACTGTATGTTATCCAATTACCAAACAAAATCATAGTCCCTAAATTTGCACAAATTGGGCTAATCCCCTCTTTGTTCGAACCATCACAGTTGATGCCCATATGGCGGGTAATTACTTTAGAGATTTTATTATATATCCATGCTATTAACATAATAAAATTCTTTTTTATGAGAAACACCTATAGCTAATTCTCGTATTAGATCATGCATGACATACTTGCCATCATTAACTGTTGCCTGAAAAAAAGATCTTTCCACTAACTTATCAAACCGCTCTCCTCCTATATCCTCCAATTTAATTTCCTTTGTTTCTAGGTTAAAGCTCTCTTCTTTGTTAGGTTGAACGAAATCGAAATCATGAGCTAACCACATTTGAACCAATGTGTTCCTGTCAAATACATAGTGCTTGGGAAATATGGAACAAAATTTAAAGCACTGTTGTAGCTCAGGACCTAGGTCCTTGTAACCGATTTCAAGGTATGCAAGGATTTCTTTAGAAGTACTTTCGTTGTTCCACCAATCACTTTTAAGGAGTTCTTCCCAGTACTGACCCCTTATCTAATTTGTTATACATCATTTTTCCAATAACTCGTCCGACTAGAGGCAAACCATGCAATTTTTCTGCAATCTTTGTGGCAATGGATTGCAGATCACTCAGTTTTTCTTCCGTCAAATTATTAAACTGTGCTTTCGCAGCGTTATTTTTGCATGAGATCAAACAACTGCCACTTTTTCGATCATAATTAAACAATTCTCCAAATGCATAATATTTAAAGAGTAAGTCAAACCACTCTAGTTCTAAAGCATCTAGATTGATTATAATTGACATATTTCCAATTATTTTGGCAACACGTTCACTTTGAGTTGTTACTAAAATAAAACTGCCAGGCACACCATGACTTAAAATCGAAAAGAGATCACTCCATATAGATTCAATTCTATCATGGACGTCATCCAAGACAAGAAAGAATCTCCTTCCTTTAATGAAGGTATTTAGTAGCCTTTCAATTTCTTCCCTATCATTAATTTCAGAAGAGCTTGCCGACGAATCCCAAGTAGTGTGATTGTTATCAGTTTTAATACTACGTAACAAATTTACTATTTTTTTCATAATTGTTTTGATATCTAAATTTTCTAAGACGTAGACCCAACCTCTTGAATTAAAAACATCGACAACTATATCGTTATTGTAGACCATTCGAGCAATAGTTGTTTTGCCTATTCCTCCAAGACCACAAATCGGAAGCACAGGTAGTTTGCAGTTCCTAATACACACACTTGATTTTATATTGCTTATCTCTAGCTCCGGCTCCGTGATTTTTGGAACCTCACATGTCGTGATTTCTGGAACCACCGGAACCTCACATGTGTCTGTGTCTGAAGACCACTTACGTTTACCTCTGCTTTCTTGTCCCGAACCACTGGAACTGCAAGTTTCTATCGCTTTGCTCTGGTCAGCTAATATCGGTTCCCCTTCCCTTGGAGGATTAGGATGTGATTTAGGTTTCCAATTGTCTTTGGAAAAACACATTAATTGATAGTTCAATATCATGTCCAATATAAAATAAATTTCCACATCCCGGCCTAATATCTTTGAATTAGGGTCTAAATAGGATCTTGTCTTCCTTCTATGAGTGTTAGTGTGAGATATACTTGCAGTGGCACTATAATCATTGCGCACGTGGTGAAGAAAATCCCCTACATTCCCGGTTATTTTATTAATTTTTTCTACAACAGATTTCAATTCCATTAACTCTTTGTCAAGAAGAAACAGAGCTTTAACAAATTTACCTGATTCAGTAACCTTATTCTTCCCCTTCAACCTTTCAGGAATTCTCTTGGCCTCGTAGTCATCAAGCACATCTTTGACCTCGTAGGCTGCATTCGTCAGGTTATCCAGCCATTCAATGAGTTTTAGGTTTTTGGGCGGCATCTTTCTGGCCTCGACAATAGCGTACTCGATTTGAGGAAGTGAATCCTTTAAGCTGGTAAGCATCTCTGCGGTTCCACTTTGCAGAGCATGGTTGTTGCCAAGGTAGGTGCCCAGCATATCTAGCATCTTACCTACCATGCTGGATCCAAACCAACCTCCAACAGTTTCCCCAAAACCAGTCATTTTTGCAGGTTTTTTTTTATTTTTTTTTGTAAAGTTGAAAATTTGAAATCTACAGACAGACTGAGAGGGAATAGGTTTCCTATCTTCTATCTCAATTTTTGTTTATTTATTTTTTCTTTTTTTTAGGAAAACGTTCTAGAGGGTAAAGAACAGCAGAACAAAAAAGCAAGACAGAGAAAGCAAGAGAAATGGAAGGAGAGACCAGAATAGGTGAAAGAGTATGCAGATTGAGGTGAAACAGGTGAAAATTGTGCAATTACAAGAGGGATAGAGATCAGATGCACGCAAGGGGAAGCAGGAGAGTCTATGGTGAAACCTCCCCGCATTAATGGCGAAACTTCCCGGCATTGATTGCAACCTAGGATTGTTGAAACCCTCTGCCTAGTAGGCATTAAATTACAGTTATGATGAATCAGGCTGCTCCCAACCCCTTTAACTATCCCCCTGTCTTCTCCTCTTCTCTCTTTTCCACTTCAATTCCTTCTCAAACTCACAACCAATCTCAACAAATGGCGAATCAGCACAACTTATACCCCTTCCGCTTGCGTAGAAGACAATTTCTGCACATTAATCTTCCCCTGGATGAGCATTATAACAACCAAGTTGACTGCTTGAGGCAAACTCTAGTGCTCTCAGCTCAGAACAGCCAACATATGCCAACCAATGCACAAATCCTGCAGCACTTCTCAACAAGGTATGGTGGGGATGTGGAGCAATACGAGGCTTACACCGGGTCAGAAACCACAACACTATTACAATTACCACAACATCTCAGACCTAATGTGATATGCAGAGAAAATCGAGAATGGGCTAGGCAATTGGGAATATCCATCCAAAGGTACACAAATAATTGGAACCCTTTTACACACCTTCAGTACAGAATCAAAATCAGCATTCTAAATTACCCCCTGGAGTTCTGGGATGCTCTTAGTTTTCATGAAATTGTGTCGGGGTTTGGTGTGATACATGAGATTTTGGATGAAGAGGGGGCAGGTACTCACAGAGGGGTAGTTACTCTTTGGATTGACTGTCGAGACCCGTTAGCTATTCCAAAGTATTTGATTCTGGATTTTGACAAGAGCTGGTGTAAATGCAAGGTGGAGATTACCTCGTACAGCCTATCTCACCCAAGGGATAACCCTCCGGGAGGAGATGGTCCAACCTTTCCGGTACCCTCATGGCTATTCCAGGAACGTCAAGATGGCACTTATTATCCACTTACTGACATGTTGTACTGGGGACATCTGAGGTACCTAGCATCCTGCGGGTACAATGTAGAAGGTGCCCGCCGGCGGCAAACCATGACCTTGGAAGAGAGGAAGGAGGGTGCATGTCATGGCCGGTGCTTGGCACAACGAGATGGACCGGAATATGTTGACGAGGTGGGACCCGTGGGCAGTCAGACAGACCAAAGTGTTAGAAGTGCACCTAACGTTGCAGTAGACCAAACGGTCAAAAGTGAGTTGACTGCAGCCCCAGTCTTAACAGTGCCAGGAGGCTTTTATGTGTCTCAGTTAAGGACCTGCAACACTAGGCGTGGCTTTCATAAAAAAGGACATGAGGATAGAGAGGAAGAAAAAAGTGCCTGTACACATATTTTCTTTGGTGATTGGCTGACATCATTAAATGAGAAACATGGGGGGACACAAGAGGTGTTGAGAGGTTTTTCACCTATTGAGGACTGTTGGAAGTCTTTACTGGTAAAGGAATCTGAGGATCCACTCTTACAGGTGGAGGCTGCATTGATGATGGGGGATTCTCTTTTAACTGATCCTAGTTTAATGAGCCTCACTATGTTCAACAAGGACAAATGGAAAGGGGACGAGTGGCAGGATAGCATTGATGGTGTTTTATTAGGAGTTGGGGAGGGGGAGCACATGCGGGAGTTTTTTAACACAACCCCTGTTGGACCAATGAGGGCCCCCCTGTCAGGTTATAGGAATCAAATGGAGATGTTTGGAGAGGACTTAAACCAGTTTTGTGACCACACCTTCATATCAGGGTAGGGACCCCACAAAACAGGACCCAAAGTCAATTACTGGAGGGACTAAAATGGAGAGCATAGGAGGTCATAAATGTGAACCTGCTGTGAAAAATTTATTGTGTGAACAGAAGCATGCTATGGGTTCTAAAAAAGAAAATGGTGAAAAGATAATCCACACTACCAGTAAAGAAACAACTTCTATCTTGGGTCCTTATCCTCACCTAAAACATCATCTCCTTACCACCAAAAAAGAGATTTTCGTTACCACACGAAAGAACATGGATGTCTCAGATGAGGAACTTATCGCGCAGTTTG
Source organism: Rhynchospora breviuscula (assembly GCA_027562975.1). Taxonomy (NCBI): domain Eukaryota; kingdom Viridiplantae; phylum Streptophyta; class Magnoliopsida; order Poales; family Cyperaceae; genus Rhynchospora; species Rhynchospora breviuscula. The sequence continues at coordinate 15,099,992 of CM050398.1, forward strand.
CGGCTCTAAGTTCTAATGGAGAAGATGGTGCACAGGAATTAATTATTCCGCAAAGTGCAGTGAAAAACTGAAACTGGGAGAATGCACTCATAATGAAGGTAATGGGCACTAGACTGGTTTTTGATAGTACTTTCTCTGGTGCTATTAGGAAAACCTGGCCACTTCACCCTGACACGCTCATACAAGGTTTAGGAAACAATTATTTTATTGTTGAATTTAAAAAAGAGGAGGACATGTTGAGGGTCATGGCAAAGGGAACATGGATGTATAACAAAGACATGGTTCTGACAAGAATGGCGGTGGGGCCACAAGATCTTGTTAACCCACAGATCCATGAATTCGAGTGTTGGGTGGAGGTGCATGGCATTCCACCAGAGTGCCTGGACCACCAAGGAATCCAGATGGTTTTCAAAGATATAGGTAAACCGGTTACAGAGTACAAAAGCTTTTATTATGGAGGACATAAGGTCTATAAACAGCGAGTGATGGTAGAATTAAAAAATCCCCTCAGACCGAAATTATCTCTGAGGCACCCGCAACTTGGTAAGAAGTGGCTTTATGTTGTGTATGAGAACATTGCAAACATTTGTATGTTCTGTGCACGTATTGGTCATGAACACGCAGCTTGCCCGGCTAAGCTGAGGCTGAAGAGAATGAAGCATGAGGAAAAACACAAGGAACAGTTGGCTGGGAAGGAGATTAGAGACACAGTGGTAGGAAGATGGGTGACAGACAGGGCTTTTGTGCCACGGGAGGAGGTGGATAATGCGAAAAAAGATGAAGGGAGCAGTGCAGGAAATGCAGGCAGCCAAGAGGTGCCACAACAAGATGATACAATAAATCGCAAAAAGGGTGGTAAGGCGAGGCCAGCAGCTGTCACAAGAGCAGAGAGAAGAGTTAAAAGACCAATTGACCTCAACAACTCCCAAACTCTGCTTATTGATATGGGTCACACAGAAGTGCAGGTAGATGATGTACAAAGCCGGGGAGAGCATTTAAACTTCAAACGGGCCAAGGAGACGAACCCAAACTCGTCTTCCAGGTTTCAATCATAAATGCAATTTCATGGAACTGCCGGGGTTTCGGGGGCACAAAAAAGAAAGACTTTCTAAGAGACACGATGAGAGCAACTAGATCGGATGTGGTTTTTCTCTCAGAGACGAAATCTTCGGCAAGAAGGATGGCAAGACTGATGAGAACTATGCCCGAGTATAATTATCATGCAGTTCCTTCAAGGGGGTTATCAGGAGGGTTGTGCATGGCTTGGCATAACTCGGTTCAGGTGAACATCTTAAATTCATCCCTTAGCTACATATCTGCTAGGATACATGTTAAAGATAAGCCCCCTTGGGTTATTGTTGGTGTGTATGGGGATTCAACTCACTATACAAATGGTCTGCTGTGGGAGACCCTGCTCCAATTGATAAGCTTGCATGGTACGGTTTGCATAATAGGTGATTTTAATGAAATATTTGGTTCTCATGAAAAATATGGGGGAAGTAGAAGGGTTAAGCCTCACACAGTGGAATTCCAAAATTTCATCTTCCAATTAGGCCTAGTAGATGTTGGGTTCAAGGGACCCGCTTACACGTGGACAAACAAGCGCCATGTCACACAAGCTGTTTATCAAAGGCTGGACAGGGTGTTGGTTACTCCAGATTGGCTTCAGTTATACCCTAATGCATATGTCAATCACTTGCCGATCATCCATAGTGATCACTGCCCGATCCTTCTCCGGGTCAAAAAGCCGCCGGATCGCTCAACCTTGTTCCGAGTTGAAAACTGGTGGCTTATGGAGCAGAGCTTTAATGACCAATGGATTGCCACGTGGAATCAAACTGATGGGGACACTTGGCATCAAAGGTGGGGGGCCTTGAAGGGCACGATGAGAGCATGGGCAGCGAATAACCAAACCCCCAGGAAGAAGTTGGAGAAACTTGCAAATGAGATTCAAAAAGTACAAAGCCAGCACCCCTTGGTTCGTGATCATTCCCTAGAGGAGCGACTGTTGCAGGCATATGATCAAGCGGAAGAACAACACAATTCTTATTGGAGGCAACGATCGCGTATACAATGGCAGGAGGAAGGGGACAGGAACACGCGGTTCTTCCACACAGTGGCCACAAACCGCCGGAGACACAACCTAATCACAATGGCGGAACAGGAGGATGGAACAGTCACAGGCGATGATAGAGCGATCAGGTCGATTTTCCTTAAATATTTTAAAGATTTATATTCTCCTCATGGGTCTGCTTCAGACCCACAACATAATGAGGCATACTTGGCGAGGGAGGAAATATTCACAGAATTATCTCATGACCCACAACAACAAATACCGTTGGAGGTCCACAGAAGAATAATTGCACTGCCAAGTCTTCATGAAATAAAAAGAGCACGTTTTGACATGGGTCCTGACAAGAGCCCGGGCCCGGATGGATGCACGGCCCGTTTTCTCCAGCAATTTTGGCATATCATAGGAGGTGATTTGGTAAAACAAATTACAAATATTTTCCATATGGGAGAGGTGCCGCAAGAGTGGTTACAGGGCCATGTAACTCTAATTCCAAAAACTGCTGAGCCCCACAAACCAGCGAAATATCGGCCCATCAGTGTGGGTACCATTCTGTACCGCCTGATGATGAAACTTGTTGCAAACCGCTTGAGACCGCATTTGAAAAAAGTCATATCACCTGAGCAGAATGCCTTCATCAAGGGCAGATGCATCGCTGACAATATCTTAATGGTTAAAGAAATTTTACATTCTTTCTCCCAAAGATCGTTCAAGCAACATGCCTTCCTCATGAAAGCGGATGTCAATAAAGCTTTTGACAAGCTTGATTGGGAATTTCTCCAGTTAGCCATGCAGCATCTCAATGTTCCAGAGAAGATAATCAAGCTAATGGTTTCCTCATATAGTCGAGCTAAGATCACTATCAATATTAATGGTAGGGGCGATGGCTTCATTACACCTACTCAAGGGCTTAGACAAGGGTGCCCCATGTCACCATATGTGTTCATTATGGCAATGGAGGTCTTATCTAGATTGTTACAAGGAGCCATGAGGAAGAATCTGATAAAAGGAGTCAAGGTAGCGCATACAAGCCCCTGCATCACTCATGCAATATATGCCGACGATTTGGTTTTAATGGGGGATACACAAGAGGCTGAGGTGAGGGTGTTCACCTCCTTGTTACATAAGTTTGGCTTGGCTTCGGGTTTATACATAGAGTAGCATTCCGCTGCCACCATTTTTTGATGCCACAAGTTGCCACAACTTTATATTTTATCAATATTTAAAATTTTTAAAGTTCAAATGCTGAATCCAAACAGTTGATCTTGTTCAATTTAACGAACGATGCATTTTTATATAACTTTTATAAAATTTGGAGTAAGTTTGATACTCGATCAAGTGGTCAACAAATGAACGGATATAGTTAATTATGACAGATTAATTCTAATACGTTCATCATTTGTTCATTTGATCGATTATCAAAACAAATTCAATTTTTATAAACTTATATAGAAACACATCACTCATTAAATTGAACAAGATCAACGGTTTAAATTCAGCATTTGAATTTTAAAAATTTTAAATATTGATAAAATATGAAGTTGTGGCAACTTGTGGCATCAAAAAATGATGGCAGCGGAACGCTGCTCTTATACATAAATCCAAACAAATCTGGCCTGTGGTTCTCAAAGTCATGCGGTGTACAGACAATCACTCGAGTGCAGTCGGCCTGGCAGGCTAGGACTGTGCAGGATGAGGAACGATATCTTGGTATCACGATGGGGCAGAGGGGGGATATAAAGAGGAATGGGAGACTGTTATTGGAAAAAATAAGAATAAAATTGTCGGGATGGAAGTCCCACATGCTTTCTCATGCCGGAAGGATGACTATGATTAAGGCGGTACTCATGTCAATTCCGGTCTATGCTATGTCTTTGGAAATGCTGCCTAAAGGTATCCTAAATGACATAAACAGATTGATGGCCAAATTTCTATGGGGCAAAATAGATCAGACCAGATACCTAACCTTCATAGGATGGCAAAAGGTCTGTAAACCAACGGATTATGGAGGGTTAGGGATTAAAAATTTAGAAAAGTTTGGAGAAGCCTTGTTTCTTAAGGTGGTGTGGTCATTAATGGCAGAAGAAAACAAAACATGGGTGCAGATATGCAAGTCTAAATATTTTCCTGTAGTGGGTTTTTGGAGAGCACAGTGTACCAACAATTCTAGCAAGATGTGGCGGCAGGTTCTAAAAATGAGGGATACTCTGAAAGGACAGGTGCAATGGGTGTTGGGGGATGGCTCTACGGTTAATGCACTATCACAACCGTGGTTTGATGATTGGGCAGTTCACTGGGAGGCAACATATGCAGATAGGAGGCTCAAGGTTAGCTCCTTGGTGGACAGTCAAACTAGAGATTGGAAGGTGGCCGAATTATCAAGACTGTTCACACCAAATCAGGTGCAATCAATTGTCACAGGAGCCACAAAACCGGATGTGCAGAATCAGGTTGCCGATACTTTGATTTGGAAAAACACAAAAAGTGGTAGGTACACAGTAAAGGAAGGGTATAAGGAGTTAACAAAGCAACAGCATGTTCAAAATGTGCCTAATATAAATTGGAGTTTGATCTGGAAATGGAAAAGCATAGTTCCAAAGGTCAAAGTTTTCCTCTGGAGGTTACTTCATAAAGGGCTACCATTGGCAACAAACATGCATGCAAGGATGTCAAATATCAACCCAGTTTGTCAACGATGCTATGAGGAAAATGAATATGAGATGCATTGCATGTTTTTCTGTAATACATCTAGACAGGTTTGGTTTGCAAGCTCATTAGGGATTCGGGTTCACGCTTTACCTATGGATATTGGGACCACGGTACAATAGATCATGGGTAGTTTGGATGAGGAAGGGAACAGAATTTTTGCATATACTTTATGGGAAATCTGGAAACAAAGGAACAAAACAGTGATTGAACATGACATCTTTCAACCACAAGGTGTCATACAAAAGGTTAAGGTTGCATGCAACACACAAAGGCAGGGGTATGATGGGAAATTACTAAGAAGGACAACCCAGGAGGCTTGTGACAAGTATGAGTATGATGGGGATGGATGGCAGGTACTGGTAGATGCATCCTGGGATACTGGTATGAATGCAGGTGGGGCATATGTAGTGTATTTCAGCGGTTCTGTGCATTCCATTGGGCTACACAGCTTTGAGATGCAGGACCCGTTTCATGCTGAAGCTCGAGCACTCAAAGAAGCAATGCACTATGTGTATGATGACATGGGCCTGGCAGGGGATACAAAAGTTCAGTTTTTCTCTGATTGCATGAACTTGGTGGTGGCGGTTAATCAAGGGGATATATCGGGGGTACCGGCTTGGAGAGCGACTAAAACTGTGCAAGACATAATTAGGAAGCTCGAAGGTGATCTCCAGGGTATGACTCTGGGGCATGTGCAGAGAGGGGCTGTTAAACAACCACATGTTCTGGCGAATGTGGCTAGGAGAGCCAAGGTGACCTACCAAGGAGGTGCACACATGACGCTGCAGCAGTATGCTACAATTCCAACTGGCATAGACAATACCTTCTTCCAAATGGTGCAGGAAGCACCGCCTTGACTTGAATCTGGGATTTTAGTGTGTACTGGTAAACTGGTGTCTTAGGTTTATTTTAAATCTGGTGCTGTTTTTTATTCTGTTTTCTCTTTATGTTTTTCTAGTTTACTGGTTTGTTGGGTAGGTAACGTTTGAGGATTTTAGTAGGTGACACCAGTATTGTGGTTATGTACTGTAACGTGACTCTTGTTCTAATGATTTAGCCTACGGGTTTCAATTCAAAAAAAAAAAACAAGAGGGATAGAGATCCAAGTTCAAAAGTTTGATTTGTGTGCGGATGAGTTATAGAGAACCAACTTAGAAACTGAGCAAACTGAAAGGATATATATATTCAACGGGCGTTCTTCTCCAGAGATCAGAGATAGATATACAATTAGGAAAAGTGGAACTTACGAAAGCTTAGTGATCCAAAATTGAAGGATTATGGGTATATATCTGTTATTGCCCCTTTAATTAGAACATATAAAAATACATAAAGACGGAAGAAAGGTTAAAATTGTTGGAAGACGGGTTTGACTGTTTTTAACTGTTGAACAGTATTTGAGATTTTCTACATTATGAGGTGTGTTTTTTCTGCTGAAACAAATTTATGACAAGTGATTTTAACCCGCTACACTAATTAATTTACGAACAATGTGGCGGAAACATGTGCCGCAGTAAACACGGACCTGGTGGATGGGTCTCATAGACGCGCCAGCAACAATGTTCCTAAAAATTTGCATTATGCATTTATGCCACAGCAGAGAAGACACTGAAATTCGAATTACATTTACAAATTACAAGCAATCGTTGGCCTGCTCCGTACATTTCTAGCGGACTAAAGAGACATTTCCAAAGGACAAGTCCATTTCAATAGAAATATAAATTTTTATTTTAGCATTCTTTATTATTTGAGAATCTTCAAAATCAGAGAATCTTCAAAATCTAAATAATTTCCCAAATTCATGATATTTTATTTATGTAATTTCAGAAAAAATATTTTAACTTTTTAATTATTTGAGCACCTTTTTAAAATTATTATAGCATAAAATTTTAAATTGTGTGCTCACAACCTTATATAGGATTCAAAGGTATCAAACTTTTTTTTAGCTTCATAATTTTTATGTATTTTTTAAACATTCACTTTATTTTGTTTATGAAATCTCAAATTGTGGATTTTTATATATTCAAGATCGTTCGTAAATTCATTTTCACCTATATTTTATGTACGTCCTCAAAATATTAAAAGAAATCCAATTATATTGTTAAAACCAACTTATATGAATACTAATTAAACTCCTTTTTCTTTAGTTGGTTAGTATATTGTTCTTTTGTCTTAACAAAACAAAATGTTAGAATATTTGTTGAAATTTGACATTGTTCAAGCACCGATTTAGGAAATTTGCAAATTTAATTGTTGAAATTGACTTTTATAAGTTTTTTTGATGGAATAATGCCAAAATGAGAAATCCAAAGTAGATTTGAATGATATAAGCTGTTTTTAAAGATAGATGACAGATCAATAACAAATTTTAATTTAATATCTTTTATTAATGGATATTGCACAGCATCAAATGAAAACGATGTAATGAACATAGCATCATCGTTGATCTAGAATAAATAGCTTATCTCCAATGAAAATTACGGCCTTGAAATCCGGCTAAAAAGTTTCTGTAAATGTTAAATATTTAAAATAAGTTACAAATTTTGATCTGATCGTAAATAATAATAATAATAATGATGATGATAATGATAATTATAACGATAATAATAATAATAATGATGATGATGATGATGATGATAATGATGATGTTAATGATGGACCGAGCATCAGAATGGATATGATCATATATTCATATGAATGTACACTCCAATTACCAAATTGACCAATTAGTGAAGCTTTTACCGCGAATCTTTTGACGGCCTGAATTGGACGACGTGCAAACAATACGAGTATGGAAGCTAAATCATATATTAGTTAGTACGAAATTCGATGTTTTTTTTTTTTTTTAGAGAAAAGGCTAAATATTTCGTTAATAAAAATCTTACAACAAATATTACATATTCATATACACTTCTTTAATTTACGACATCATACAATATCAATCAAAACGATCTAACCTATTAATACACACATAAAAACACACATAAGTAAATAAACTATAATTACATCACACAATTATTGAAAATTAAAAAAATAGGAAAAAAAAATGAAGATTCGAAAGACTTCCAACATGGAATATTTTCTTCTTCATAGACTTTTTGTTCATGTCACTTTAACGTTGAATAAGAATAATCATTTTGTGGTTGTTAAGAAACCTGAAAAAACAACCACTAAAACCATAATATAATCACGAACGATATATTTATCAAACCGTTCATGTGAGAAAAAGAGAGAATATAAAAAAAGAAGGATAGAAAGACGAGAAGTCAAAAAATAGTAAAGGAGAAGAGAAACGTCGAGAAAAGAAGATGGATAGAAAGACATCATATATAGAACCGGAATGATAACCATCATCCCTAAGATTCATCATCCCATCATCCTCCAGCATCTCCAAAGAAGCGTTTTCCATTTTTAAAAACGTGTTAATAACTGTTTTTCATTTTCGGAAAGCTTTTCCAATCATTCCCACTCTCCCTCTTTGTTTCGCTCCCTCCCCCTCCCTCCTCCCTCCTCCCTCCTATCTGATTCAAAATAAAATTAACTAGAACAACACAATTATTTTTTTCCAGAACAACTAGAACAGTTGGTAACATTAACTAGAACAGTTAGTTATTTTTTTAGAACAGTTAGTAACATTAACTAGAACAGATTACTAACTTGATATATATAATTGTTCTAATTAATATGGTGACTATTCTATTTGATATATAACTAGAACAGATATATATATTAACTAAAACAGTTACGATATTAACTAGAATAATTATATATTAACTCTCTATTTCACTCCATCTCCCCTCCCCCTCCCCCTCCCCCTCCCTCTGATTCGCTCCGTCCTACATCCCCTGGCGCTCATCCTCCCAAGCGCTCATCATCTCATCCTCTGGACTTCTAAAAATAGAATTAACGTGTTTTCTAAAAATGAAAAACATTAAACCCGTCTGTAGAAGAATGATGGAGATGATGGAAATCAATTTCGTATATAGAACATGACTAGCAAATCATTGAAAAAGAAGAAAAGAGAGAAGTCAAAAATAAAATAAAATAAACACTAATAGAACAAATCAAACGACAAAAAAAAATTATAGAAAACATTTAAAAGACGTGGTGGCGGAGGAGAGACTTAGTCCTCTTCTCACCGGTGAGGGTTCTAGATTTGGTGGATTTTTTTTTCGCTTTTGTTTTTGTTTCCGAAGAGGCGCCAAGCCACCGTCTATGGACGGATCCGGATCCCATGTAACGCAGCATCCGTGTAGCGTACTTCCCGAGACGTCCGATTTGATCTCGGCGGTCAATTTTTTTCGAGCCTTACAATCCGGTGAAATTTACAGGTCGAGAGGAGTGCTACACTGGTGCCGCGCGGCATCAGAATTCGTCCATGGACTCCCAAAATTTTGTTTTTCTTTCCGAAATTCGATGCTGACAGTAATCAATACGGAAATCGACGTTAGATCAAGGCTAATATTTTTTTAGACAAGTTGGGCAGACCTACCGTCTGCCGAACACTAGGATCAAGGCTAATACTTTTCACTATGGAAGTGGCCCAAGTGGATGCTAATATTCTACAAAAAAAAAAAAAAAAAAAAAAGGGAAATCGAAGCTATTAGTGTCTTCTTTGACTTACATTGCGACAACGTTAATGTGTTACATGAATTTATTATTAGTTTTTAGATTTTTTTTGGGGATAACTTGAGTTTTCATTACTTTTATTTATCAAAAAAAAAAAACAATCTAAAAAAAATCACTTTTATGTAAAATAATAGGAAGGATCACGGATATCGATGCTATTAGCTTTTTCTTTTGTTAAAAAAGAAGAAATTATAATATGAGAATTTTGAAGTAAAATCTAGTTAATAAGGTATGAGAATTTTGAAGTTTCTAGACATAGGAAACTAGCTTTGCCATTCAAAACTTTTTCCCCGTCTAATATTAGCACGAATTTGCTCCTTTCGGTTTCATGTAACTTCTTTGCTTCTTCCTATGTAACCTCGGAACCGAATCGTCTACGGAACTTCAGAAGTTCCGCACGGTGGAGAATTTGTTATGGGTACCGTTCAATCAAATCCAACCGATAGGATTTACAGGAGCTATAAAAAAAAAAAAAAAATCCATGCGATAGTTCCTCTCCGTTCTCTCTTTGATTTCCGTCATACTCTCCGTCCCCTCTCGTGGGCGCTAGTCTCGAAGCCTTCGAAACCCTAGATTGGTGATTAAATCGGAAACAACTCCTCTCCTCAAATCAGCCGATTCGTTGCTCTCTCTCCGCCTTCTCTCCACGAAACGTGCACTCTCTGTGCCTCTAACCCTCAATGGTTGCTGGCGACGCCTCCGCCTGTGCTCCTCAAGGTTAGATTGTTTCTTTCGTTTAATTACATCACAAATTTATTCTCGAATTCTTAATTTGGTTTACCAGGTTCCCTAATTTTGTTATATATGAATTTTGTATATCTCAAGGCCAACGACTTTTGCTGAATTTTTCACATTTTGTGGCTTTTCTCGAGATCTCTGACAAACAAGCTCACTCCTTAGTTTCTTAATTTATCTTCCTTTTCGTTGAATTGATGCCTTTTCTGAGTGAATGGAACATTGGCAAGGTTGACCAGTCTTTCCTTTCATGTCATCTCTAACATCCTCAAGGACAGTAAGATGTTCTCTCTCTTCCCCTTTCTTGTCTTCCTTTTTTTATTTTTTAAATGCATTCTATAATGTGTCATTAATTGTCGTTAATTGTTTGTTGGTCATAGCATGAGCAAAGAATCTTTCACATTCTTGAGAAAGTACTTGGCAACATTTTTGGGTACGGGTGAAGATGCAGTTGCTATGAATGAGGTGGAGGATGTTGAGCGTGCTATCGTTGAGTTCATCAAATACAGTGGTTGGATTTCTATTACCTTTCTTGCAAATTTTATCATTGTTACCCAGATAATACAGAGGTTGGATTTCTGTTTTTTTTATCATGTTTTATTTTATGAGTTCTTTGATTACTTTTTGTCATTTTTTTTAACCTTCAATTGTTGTATTAATATTGGGATGCTGGATAAGTGTGCAGTACTTAGCAATTTGTGCTGGTTTAAAGAGACTACCGAACCAGGTAAAGTGAAGGTACTTTTGCTTACATGCTGCCATCAACTTTTTTGCTTGTAGTTTCAAATCTAAAAAGTACTAATTAGTCAATGCAAATTAATTTTCTTATCTTTAATATTTGATTGGATGTAAGGATGTGTAAGATTCCCTGATTAAAACTAAATATCATAATTTTCTTCAGAAATTATGCTATGTGGGAGCAGGTGGGGAAGTATCCAGGAAGGGAAAGCTGATGGAAGATTCAAATTAATATTTGATTGAGTTTTGCAGGGAGCCATTGTATTGGCATATGGAGTGATGTGTTACTAGTTCATTTTTCTTGATTAGTTATTATGTTGTGTAATGTTTGATTTAACTCGTTGTTTCATTTGTTCATGCTCAGAGTTGTAATAAAGAGTAGGGAATTTTATACTCGGATAGAGGGTTATAAGTCAAGGGCTAAAGGAGTTTATCGTTGTACCTGTACCACCCCTTGATTAGTGGTACAGAGTTGGTAGAGAGTAATAGAAAAGTGGTGTATTGAATGAACATGAACATGAACATGGCTAATCGATGAAAATTACTTCATTGTAATTTGCAACTGTTATCTGATATGTTTTGCATCAATACCAATTATTATGTTGCTTTTTTGAAATATGCCTCAAAAACATAAATAATTGCTCTGAGTTTTCGTGATGAGTTTTTTTTTTTTTTTTTTTGTCAAAATACTCGTCTTTTTTCAATGATCAAAATGAACTAAATAATCATTTGCTACGCTTCTTACCGAGTAATATGCCCTTATAGCTCATAATTATTCTGATAAACTGAATAAGTAATAAATAGTATTTGATGGTGGTTAGTTAAAATTAACTTCTGGATGGTGTGTACTTCTAGAATTGAACTATTCTTTAAATTAGTGTAGATAACGTGCAAGTGCAATACTGATGTTCTTGAATTAATTAACAAAATGTCTTCTTCTAGCATATTAATAGCTTTGTGGTAAAAGTAAAAAATGAAGGGTCTGATATGTAAAAGATGTATCCAATGAAGCCTGTCAGAAACATGAAGATTTATGTAGTAGCAAATATGTGAGTAAATTTATAAAAGATGTATAGAAACATGATGATTATGTATGATAATTTCATTGGTACCTGCAAGTATACAGTACCACTTTTCTATTACTCTCTATCAACTCTGTACCACTAATCAAGGGGTGGTACAGGTACAACCTTAAACTCTTGTAGCCCTTGACCTAATTAACTTCCGGGTGGTACTAATACAATGGCTCCCTACAAAACTCAATCAAATTGCTGGTACTAGCCGCCTTTCTTCTGCAGCTGTACCGGTACAAGTAGTGAATTACAAAGTTCTCTAATACAGGTACTGATTTAGTAAGACCACAAGACACTTCTTTCAACACTATACCAGCTATTTCTTTATTATCATTTACTGCATTATACAAGTTGATCAGAAATTTGATTGAGCCAAACTAGCATAACAAAAGTAAAAGAAGGTTTAATGTCAAATCTAGAGGAGAGTCTGTACTTAATTTCCCTTTATTTGCTCAACTATTTTGGTACTGATCTTAAAATTATGCAAATCAACTTGACTCTACATAAATGCAGTGGTATGATGTCGTCATATTACATCGAGCTATTTTGGCTTAAAATAATAGGAGTAAAAATTTGGGCGTTATATTTTCGAAATAAAATGGAATAGTTACTGGACTGGTTAACTTAAAAAAGAAACATTCAGCTTGCTGGACGATGTTCATTTATTTATACTGTTTTTACCATATGATTTATATGTGTAGTTACCGTTGAAAATCCATTGAGAAGTAAAAGAATGTTGGTCTACAAAAGTGAAAATGGTGTATTAATGGATTGAGAGGGCAAAAAGCGAACTTTTCTACTTTCCACCTGACTATTTATTTTTATTTTCTGCTGAAGTTGTTCCACTTTTGTTTTATAATATAACAAATAGATCACCATCATCAAAATAAAGTGGAAAAAGTATTAAATGAAAAGAATGAAAAAAGCATGTCACGTATTTGATATTTGAGAAATAGAGATAAATTAACCAGAGTATAACAAAACGAAGCGAAAGTATAGTATAGAAGAATGGGGAAAATGAGGTCATATTCAGTAAGACAGTAACTAATCTGTTATTGAGCTCAAATCAATCCAAATCTCACGCCACGCCTCATAAAAAGCCTATTAACAAGGCCAACGGGCCTTTGCAATGCCAAACAAAAAGCATATTAATCTCTTTTTTCTTTTGTCATTAATCTGGGGATAGGTCATAGACCCGCCAGCATCGTCCTTCGACTCGAAATGATGCTCCTCTCCTCGTCCGACATGATTCCAAGCTCAAAAACCCTAATTTAAAGGTAAGATTTCAAGCTCAAAACAAAGATCGAATCGAATACGATTTTGAAACATGGAGGGAGAACTGAGGAAAAATTTTATATAAAGAAAAAATAGCATAAACAATTTTAATATGAACAGAAGACAATATTTTTTTTTAAATGTAGCACAGTTCAAGCGGCAATAGAATTGCCGCTCTAGCACTACCACCGAGCGGCAATAGGACTGCCGCTGGAAGCGCTAGAGCGGCAATTCTATTACCGCTCGAACGTTTTTTTTTTTTCGCTGACAGATTTTTTTTTTTTTGTTTTTTGCGCCGAGTTAATACGGTAGATAACCGTTTGTTTTTTTTTTTGTTTTTGTGTGTGTTGTGTTCAACCAAGAGAAGAGAGGAAGAGAGAAAGAAAGAAAGAGAGAAGAGAGGAAGAGAGAAAGAAAGGAAGAGAAGGAGAGAAGGAGAGGAAGAAAGGAAGAGAAGGAGAGGAGAGGAAGGAGAACGCCGGCCGGCCAAAAAAGAAGAAGACGCGAGCGGCCAAAGGGGAGGAGGCGAGAAGCGGAAGGCGAAGGAGACGAGACGTTTTTCGATTTCGACCGGCGAAAATGTAGGTTTATTTTGAAATTTTTTATTTAAATATTGAATGTTAGATTAAAATTTAGTTAATATTTAATAGAAATTGTTAACGAAAAATGGTAGGAATATTTTTATTTTTTTAATTATTGTAGGAAAATTATTGATGAAAAATTGTATGGGAAAATGTATGTAAAATTGTATGGGAATTTATATGGAAATGTATGGAAATTATAGGGAAATTAATTTTGCGTAATAAGATATATAGAAATATATGGAAAAAATTAGTTTATGGAAAAAATAATTAATGAAATTTATTGAATAAATTTAATGGGAATTATTGAATAAATTTGTTTATCGAAAAAAATTAGTTTACGGAGAAAATAGTTTATGTAAATAATAAGTGAAATAATTAGTTTATGGTTAAAAATTTAGTTAAAATTATTGAATAAATCAGTTTATGGAAAAAATAGTTTATGAAAAAAAAATTACTAATGGAAAAAATTATGTAATGGTAATTATTGATTAAATCAGTTTATGGAAAAAGAATTAGTTTACTAAAAAATTATTAATGGAAATTTAATAAAAATTATTGAATAAATTCATTTAACGAAAGGTACAGTTTTTTAAATGAGTTATTAGGCTAAATTTATGTAATGTACATTTTTTTGCAAATTGCTAAAAAAATGATTGTATTGAAAAATTATTATTTTGATAAAATAAATTAGTACATTGATTTTTTTGAAAAAAATAAAATTTGTGGAAAGTTATGTGCAAATTAACGTAGAATATAATGGATTATTGTATTTATGGATAAATTAATTTATGGACTAATTATTTACTGTATAGACGAATTAGTATATGGATAAAATAAAATAGTAGATTGAAATTTACTGTATGAATAAATTATTTTATGGAATGATTTTTTTAATTAAATTTTATATATTTTAATCAGATGAGTTCTGGACCAGATGAGGCGGGTCCATATAGTTCTGGACCAGATGAGGCGGGTCCGTCTAGTTCTGTACCTGGTGCCGCAAGAAGGGAGAAAATTAGAAGATCTAGAAATCGCACAACTCGCCCAAATCGGTGGATTATAAATGTAACGGAACGTGTGGGAGATCCAGATACCACTCCAGTACTGTACGTACCGACATCGGATATGTTGATTTCATTCCCTATGGATGAGGTAAATATATTTCTAAAAAAAAAAACATATTTGTATTATAATTTATTTATAAAAATATTGAAATTTTTGTACAATTGAAGCGGGAAGAAAATCTCTCAATATGTGGGCGTAGAAGAGAATTGGCCAATGATGAGCAGATTGAAGGTCGGTTGAAGAACTTTGACTTGATTCACGTGTCTAAGGTTCCTAATGCCAATTTAGATGTGGCACTATTGAGGGCGTTGATAGAGTTTTGACGTCCCAAAACGCACACATTCCATTTTCCAATTGGTGAGATGACGGTCACTTTGGAGGTAATTTTTTCTGCAAATAATTTACATTATTTATTTTCTGTATTCATTACATAAAGATTTTTTATTTGTATTTATTTTTCGTATTTAAAAATAATAAAATAAACGAACGATTTTAATCTTAGGATGTCGCATTCATATATGGTTTGCCAACGGAGGGTTCTCTCGTGACTGGATCGACGAAGTCTACTGTTTGGGCGGAAAAAGTTCAGAAATGGATATGTCCGGTATCCACAATGCATGATTGGGCGAGGGAGCATCGGTACGTGCCTGTATATAATATATAAATATTTATTTTTGACCATTTTTTTTAATTTATTGTTATCATTATATGTAAGTTATGTAATTACAGGAGCGACTGCCATATGATGAAATTGAAATTTTTGAAAAATAAATTTAAGAACAGGCCACAGCCGGGACCTTCTGAGGAAGAGCTTGATCGTTACACTCGTGCCTTGTGTTTACACATGTTCGGCACAATTATATTTCCTGACATGTCTCAAAACTGCGTTCCTGTGTACTATTTGGATCTCATTGAGGTATGAATAAATTGTAAATTTTTTTATTATTCTGAAAAACTTAAAAAAAATAATTATTAAACTAAAAAAAATAATTCTATTGGCTAATTTCGTAACAGGGTTCTCTAAATGAAAAAAGAAAGATCAATTGGGGTAGTGCAGTGATCGCAAGTCTGTATCGGGCCCTTGACCATGCAGTCTTAAAATTCAAGAAGCCGTCTAGACCATGGTTGCTTCTCTTTTATTGGGCATGGTCATATCTTCCTGTTTGTAGACCTGGCGTAGGAGAAGTGAAGGGACTAGGCATGCCTGATTTAGATTCTTGTCTGCCGTTTGCATGGTTAGTATAAACTTTTTTGAAATTTATTTTTATGATGCATTTATTATTTTGTAATTTCAGATTATTATTTGTATTTAATATTGTTGTATTGTTATTGACTAAAGGAAATAGAATAAAGCGCGAACATGGAAAAAAAACAACAATCGCGAAGCGGTGCAGTGTGCAAGGGATTCTTTGGCCTTGATGGAAGTTAGCGATGTCAACTGGCGGCCATATTTCGAGTACTTTACATTGATGCCACGACATGCGCAGGCTGGTTCGTTATCATTTCATCTTAGATTGCCATGCATACATTATTCCGAAATTGGTTGGACATTTCTGGATCGTTGTAGGCATCAACAGGGCTTAGTGCAGGCTATTCCTCGCTCTCTAACTATTGTATGTTTCTTGATTTAATTTTTTTTATAATTGAAGTTGTCATTTTATGTATGTGAATTAAAAATTATTTTTGAATAGGCGTGGAACACGATGTACACTCTGTACAGCTTTACCAATGCCACATTTAAAAAAGACGCAGACTGGAATAACGTTTTTGGAACTTTAATCGCTATGTGGAATGAGGCTGTTTTACGGAGTCGAGCTGAGAGCGTAGATCGAAGGCCGTGGTCTTATACAATTCAAAAGAATTATGCGAGGTACATGAGGGAGACATGTGCAGCTGAGCTTCCTGTCAGCAGAGCTGAGGCGTATGCTCGTCGCTGTCAGCAGCCTATTAGTGAGCGAAAGTATACTCCCATGGCGCCCAGAGTACATGCACAGGTTTGTGTAATTCATTCAGTGATTTATCTTAATAAATTTAGTGATTTATCTTAATAAATTTAGTGATTTGTCTATTTATCATAATTAATTCAGATATCTAATTTTGTAAAAAAATTAAGTTTATTATGGATAAAAAAATTATTATTGTGATAAAAATACTGAATGAATAAAAACTTTATGCTTAATTATTTAATTAATTTAGTGATTTATGTAATTATCAGTTTGTTTCAATATTGTAGGGGAAGAGCGCTCTCGGTACTGCAATGGAGGCCATTGGATTGCTTGCAAAGAAAGATTTTAGACGGGTTGGTAAAAAAATTCTTCGCAACTGTCGATCCCAATTAGAAAATGCATCGATGCCATTCCAATTGGATGACTTACTGCAGAAAGAGGGATTTTCATAAAATATTGATGACATAGCAGATTCAGATACCGAGACTTCTGCTCCGGAGGATCCTGTGCAGCCTGAGGATCCTGTGCAGCCTGATGAGCCTGTGCAGCCTGACGAGCCAATGCAGCATGTATGTTAACAATTAATTTTTATTACTTATTGTTTTACGTTATGTAAATGTTATATGGATGTTAATTAATCTCTTAACTTATTCAGCCTGAGGATCCGACTCCTAGCCAGTTCCAGGCATCTGGATCGACATCGACATCTCACTTTGCAGGTATGTCGTATGACCCCACTGGCATCTTTAGTTCCTTCATGCCACAGTTTGGTCAGCCTTATACCACGTTTGTGTTAGAAAGTGCTTAAATTTCAATTTTAGTTACTAATTAACTTAATTAAACATCAAGCACAAAGGATCTTGCTAAGCAATCAACACACACATGAGAAAAGGGAAGGAATCGATTACCTCTCGCGGAATCGTATTCGCGAGACTCGACCAATGCATGGGAGTGGATGGCGTGCTCTCCTTCGCATTCTCCTCCGTCGACGGCCGCCTCGAGTCCACCAAGAAATTTAATCACCTCCTCTTTCAACTTGTGCTAGCAAGGAAGAGGAGAGCAACTAATCCCCAATATTTTCTCTCTTCTACCTTTGTCAATTAACTAGTTTAATTAATGGAGAATGGAGAAATCTCAACACATGAGCTAGATGAGGTGGAAAAGAGCAAGAGAAAGAGATGAAAATTCTGAAATTTTCTCTCTAATTTTCGTTCTAGGAGGAAGAGGGAGAGAAAAGGCTATGGTGGCTAGGGTTTCTCTCTCCAAATGACCTTCTTTTATAGACCAACCACTCCACAAATTTTAGGGACCTTTTTACCCCTATTAGGGCAGCCACTATATAGGCTATCAAGCCCATTTGTGGTGTGTTAAATGTCCACTAATTCAATTAATTAATGGACCTTTCTCTTGTACTCAAACCGGACCTTTAATTTACTAATTAAATAAAGGTCCATAAGCTCTATTTAATTTCTATAATTAAATTGTGTTGAACAAAATTAATTATTAACTTATTAATAATTATTTTGGGATTAGTTAATGCATTAATTTATTTCTATATGATCTCCTTGACTTAATTAATTATAACGGTTCGCAACGATATATAATTAATTAATCAACTTATCATATTTTCGCAATACACTGCTGCGAATAAATAAATAATGCACTGTGTGATTAAAGTCCTATTTGTGTGACCCTTTGAGGATTTACGCTACGTTGGCCATGGAATTAAATCGCTATTTAATTTCAATAATCATAAGCGGTATCTAGCAACACGTTATGATTCCCAATTCGCATAAATAATGTACTGCTATAATATCTCAATCCTGCATAAGAAATAAAAGTATCTCCTTGTCTGGTTCTTATGTCACATGATATCATCGTATAATCCAAGATAGGAATGTGCCATTCTTGCAGATTATACGTTTCTTGATCTAGAGTTGATTGTACAAGTTGGCCAAACAATCCAACTCCATCAAGGAGCCCAAACAGATATCATCACTCACTAAGTGAATTAATGAGGGACATACGGTTTTCTTGATGAACAACTTTTTCCCGCACAATTCAAGAGAACATAAATAAAGTCCGTATAGCAGCCCTTATCAGGAATCAACGGTAGACGATATTTATTGAACATATCATCATGTGGAAAAGTTGAATCATCTCAAACTTAGAATCAAACTCATATGAAATAAACAATGACACATAACACAATCCATATGTTTATTTCATTGGGTCATGTCATGTACTATGTTCTAATAACATACACATATGCAATTAAGTTGGTAACTCCTTATCTATGATTTGTAGAACTTAATCATCACTTAACTTGCATACTAATCTTTTATGATAATTAATGTTCTTTGTTAATTATCAAGATTATGGACTATTTAGATTTATTATTGTCATTCTAATGAATGATCCACAGAGATCTACAATTCAGATCCTCAACTTGAATGATCTGTCAGTAATAAACTCTAGGAACAAATGATTAAATATCATCACTAACATAAACTAAGAAATTAAGTCATTAAATATTGACTTCTAGGACACAACTCCAACAGTTTGGTCAGCCAGCATTTTCATACAGCGGACCATTTTCATACTCGCCCTACACATCATTCAGTAGCCAGCCAGCATTTGGATACGACCCTGTATTCAGTACAGACCCACAGGGTACTAGTTCTGGGATCTCATTATATTCTTCTCCGATTGGTAGTATGGGTGGGGTAGACTCCTTCACTACTCTTTTACATACTGGCATGTCTCTAAATAGTCAGTATGGTTCATATGACCAGAGTTAGGAGCCTGAGATACATGGTGATGACGGGGATGAGGGGGGTCAGGAGCAGGACGTTCCTATTCTTAGTCCATCTCTTGCTAGAGGACGAGATAAGAGGGCAGTTAGAAAAGTAAACAGATTAACACTGTCATGGAGAAAAAGACATTGATGGAGTTGTATTTTTATTATGTTGTTATTATGGGCATGTCTTTTACTTTTTTTATTTGTTTGTATGATGCATAAAAATCGAAATGCAACGCATTACGACACGTAATCGAAATGAGACATAACAATCGAAATGCAACGCATTACGATACGTAAACGAAATGAAACCATTTAAAATATGAATATTTAATTTTTAACAATTATATTTAAACATAAATATCATAAAAAATATATACTTGAAATATCATATTAATTTACTATGTATTTTTTTGAAAGAAAATTCCGGTTCCAACAAACAATACAAAATATCATATTAATTTATCATGTATTTTTTAAAAAAAAAAAATTTCCGGTTCGAACAAACAACAAACAATACAAAATATCATATTAATTATACAATTACAATTAAAAAAATGTGAAAGAATTACAATTTAATAAATTTATAAAAATACCATGCCATTTCTTACTATTGTTCTTTAAAAAATAAATACTTAATTATTTCATCTCAAAAATATAATAATATATCAAGTAAAAAAAAACAGTAAAAGTAAAAGCAAAAAGGAAAAAACACAGTAAAAAAAAACCTGCGCAAAAAACAAAAACCAAAAGTAATCTGTCAGCAATAAAAAAAAAAAATCCTTCGAGCGGCAATCCTATTGCCGCTAGAGCCCTTCTAGCGGCAATGCTATTGCCGCTCGAAGGTTGAGCTCTAGCGGCAATAGGATTGCCGCTCGAACTGTGCTATATTTAAAAGAAAAATATCGTCTTCTGTTCAGATTAAAATTGTTTATACTATTTTTTCTGTATATAAAATTTTTCCGAGAACTGATTGATGTATGGTTTTCATACTCAATTTCCAACCAGATTAAGCCCTAAAATTACGTTCAAATGCATGTGTTTTTATCAATTTCTGCTAACTTAGGTTGTAGAAAGGTCCAGCCGTAGTCCGGCAAGTTTATTTTGCAGGTTCAGCATTTATTCGGCATGAAGAACAGAGAGAAAAAGCAAACGGGAGTTGCTCATACAGAGTGGAACGGACCGCCCGCACAACGGAACGGTCCGCCCTGACCAGAGGAACCAAGTCCAAACGGACTCAACCAGACTTCAGACGGACTGCCCTGACCAGGCTGGAACGGTCCGCCCCAGACTCAGAACGGGCCGTTCCAGCTATCTTTGGATTGCTAAAAATAGAAGGCTATGTTTGTTAAGTCGGTTTCCTCTATTACCGACCTTCCAGAAGCACGTCTCCCACGTTTGAAGCCACCATTGCCTCAATATAAAAGCTCTGTCCTGTCTTCAATTCAGGCTAAGTTCGAAATTCTAGGTTTTAGCCTCTTTCCAACTCAGCAAAGGAGACAGCCTGCCGAGACGACCAACTGCATCTAGAACTGCCTGTTCCAGAGCCAGGACGGTCCGCCCCAGACAGGACAGAGCATAGAAACGTGGAGTTTTCAAGCGCAACTTGTTGTAAACTTGATTTTTCTCTTTCTATGTCTTTGTATTTGATGAAACCTGCTTGTTCATGCATGGATTTGTTAGAGTAGAGTAGTTTTAGGGGCTATGGTCTGAGAACCTTTCTCTAGTTGCTTGTTTTTTATTTGAATCTTTAATTATTAGTTAAATTAAGTTATGTTCTGCTTCTTGCACTTTAATTTTCTATTTAATTGCTTAAGTTTGTTTCTGTTTGATCTGATTACCTCGTTAAACAAAGGCCTAGTTTAACTGTTAGGATTAAAATCAATCACAGCCACATTAACTTAGTAATTTTATTGTTCGGTAGGCGATATCCGGAAGGATTAAACCATACCTTAATAAACTAGGGTTTAACTTGAAATCGGAAGATTAAAAGTTTACCAAAACTCGAGAAGTAGACTAGAACAACTAAACCAAGAAACGGAAGTTGAAATTTAGACGTTCTAGGAGTTAAACAATAGAACTTAATAGCTTGACCTGAACGGGAGTTAGAGTACAAGTCTATAGGTTACGTATTGTTAAATCTCGCATAAAAACATTTAATTAATAATTAAAACTCATGACAAAACAAGTATCAATTAATCGGAACGGACCGTTCCAAGGTCAGAACGGACCGTCCGGAAGGGGGAGTCTGGCCTGGAACGGCCTGTTCCGATCAATTGACAGAGTCCAGAACGGACCGTTCCAGAGATGGAACGGACCGTTCCAACTTTGACATAGAGAATTGTTCGATGATCTAAACCCCTAATTTTTATTAACTTGATTATCTTTCGTTCGAGTTAGAATTTGGTAATTTAGGGATTGAACTTTACTTTATTATTCTTTATTTTAGAACTGTTGAAACCTATTGATTTATATTAAAACCAGAATTTAGTTTGAATTGTTTAAACTGAAACTTAGAAACAGAATAATCCGTCCCCGAGATTCGACCCTTAAACTGTACTGCAAACGAATTCGCATCGGTAATTAAGGATTAAATTTGACCCGTACGCACAGAACCGATCACTGATGACAATATATTAGTATATACCTTGAAAAGAATGGAGAAAGGGAACAAGGTGACTAGGTGAGGCGGCGCGTGTGAGAAGAGAGAGGCGTAAGTTGGATCTGACGGGGGTTTTTCTGTCCCTTGACGGAGAGACGGAGAGAGATGAGTTCTTTTGTTCTTTTAATAGCGCCTGTAAATCTTGACCTTTAATTCAATCGAACGGTGCAGATAAGAAGTTCTCCACCATGCGGAACAAAGAAGTTCCGTAGAGGATTCGGTTCCATGTAACCTCTCTGCTCCTTCCAATTAACTGTCAGTCGATTTATGAAACTTGTTCACCTTTTCGAAAAATACTTATGAAATGAGGGGAAATACAGTACAGAGAATTCAATATTGAAGCACCTTTTCGGGCAGGCCAACGAATCCGCGTGACTAGTTATCCGGTGTCTCATCTCATTGTCCTGTATCAGAACGCCTGTTAATAAATCAAATTGTGGTTGTTACGTAGCAATTGTAAGCATCTAACTCTGATCTTGTTCACATGCACTGCCAAGTTTCTTAAAGAAAAATTGGTTCAAATTTCAAAAAAAAAAAAAAATTAAAGGTTCCGATTTAGATGGATCCAAATCTGGTATCGCGCGGCACCATACGGCACACCAAATCTAGACCATCCAAACTCATCCGACGGTCCTCTGTCATTTCTCTCAAAATTCCTATTAAAATCAGTGTGCTCTAAGTCGATGAAACCGTTCGGTGATTGATAAATGTCCAAGCTGCATGAAGACACGTGCACTGCAACCTTTTATTGAAGAAAAATCACATGCAGCAAGGGCCAAATAAGTACCATCCGATTTTCATCAGAGTGCCTTAATTTTAGAAAAAAAAAATGGAGTAGGCAGATTAAGAAAAAGGATAATTTACCCCCCTCCCCCCCCCCCCCCCCCCCCAAAAAAAAAAATAAAAAAAGGAAAATGTCGTGGATGGAAGGACAAAAGTATACAGAAGCTTGGGACTAATTTTTTTTTTTTACTAACCGTCGCATATATCAATCAATGTCGCAATTTAATTTTAATATAGCTAATTCTTCAAGTTTGTTAATTTAATCTTGTTACAATTTTATAGAAAATAAAATTTACCTTTAGTAAGATTATTTTTACTAAATTCAATTAGTATTAATGATTTAAGAAATTTCAGAGCTTCCAATAGAAATGCTTTTTATTTTTAATTTTAAATATAGTTAAATTTTAATTAAAATAGTATAAAGTTAGTTTGCCATAAAATTCTGATATGTAGATTATAGTAAATACTTAAGATATATCATTTGGTTTGAATCTTTATATTTAAGATTTGAAAATGTACTGCTTGTTAATCGATTTTGTTTCTAGTATCATAACATCAGATAATATGTATAACTAACTCCTTATAAGTTACAATAAGATAAGCAAGATTGTCAGGCCTAATGTTTTGACTCTATTCAATCAATCATGTAGTCCTGTTTCGAATCAGGGATAAAAAATTTATTTCTTAATTTAAAAAAAAAATTACAATTAGATGACATACGGGTTTAAGTTTGGAGTTACGATTTATATTTTATATTTTTATTTTAAGTCCAAACTGCCAACTCAAATATGCCAACTTAGATAAGTGTTAATCAGAAATCACTATGTTCAGTTATTTTTTTAGAGTATGTTCATTTTCTGGAAATCTACCTTGGCAAGTTAAATTATAAAAAAAATAAAAGTAAAATGAAATATTTTATTATCGTCTCGATGTGTCATTGTGTCGTGTGTCCAATTCTGACTGTGTTATGTCTCGTGATAAACAGTGTTCAAAGTGTGTCGTACTCGTCTGTGTCCAATATGTATTGCATTTTAGTATGTTCATATCACATATACATTATCCTCTTTAAAAATTCAATGACAAATTTGCAGGTTTGAAACCCCCTAGAAAATTTTTTATAGACATTTAATTTAAAAATAAGTTGGGAGGCTTGACCTCCAATTTATCTTAAAAAAAAAATTCAATGACAAAGAGCTAAATACCAAAATCGACGATACTGAAAAATTACAAGGGCCGTTCCTTCTTTGCTCCATGCTTGATGCCCCCAAGTAGGCCTCACTTTTCTTCCTTTCTTTCTTTATTTAGCAAAGGTAAAAATATTAACGCACTCTGATGAAAATCCGACGGTACTTATTTGGCCCTTGCAACACGTGATTTTCGTTCATTAAAAGGTTGCAGCGCACTTGTCTTCATGGAGCTTGGACATATATCAATCATCGAATGGTTTGTAAACTTGGAGCATACTGATTTGACTAGGAATTTTGGGAAAAATAACAGAGGACCGTCGGATGAGTTTGGATGGTCTAGATTTGCTGCGCTTAGATCCCCTATTTAGAGTAACTGATCACTTGTCCATCTTCTTTTCGTAATTAGCAAAATCAATAATATGAATTTTAAGTGTAGACCACCATTCAAAATTCAATAATTGTTCGTAGAGTGCCCTTTAACTTCTTTGACGGGGCCGTCCGGTGGGTTTAGAGCATCAAATTCTCAACTTCTGGGACACATCCGAGGTCGTCAAAGTTCAACTCTATTTAGGTTCCCCCCCTTTATTTTAGTTAGTTAAGATGCAGCTGCTCAAAGCATGTCATTGTCAAATAATCTGTACTTCGTGGAGCTTAAATACCAATAGCTTATAATCAAAAATAAATTTTATTCATCAGCTCAGGATAATCAACAAATAACAAAAAAAAAAAAAAAAAAAATTCGATATGTACTTCGTGGACATGGGTTTTAAATTTGCGCACTAATGAGTAACGAGTTCGGCCGATCCAGTTGGGCTCTACTCGAGATCAACTGGTGACATTACGAAATGGCCTTAATTGAAGTTTTGACAACTCAATTTCTGTTAACTCGAATCATATTTGAGATTTTTCGAATGGAACTACTTCATAATTTTTGTCATACTGCAATTTAATCCAAAGCTTCTTGATACTTTGTTGAACTATATGTAATATATACTATATAGGCAAAATCGGATATAAATCCCTCTAATCTTCTCTATTCGGATATAAAGCTCTCTAATCTTTAAAATTGGATATAAACCCCTCTAATTTGATTTTGTTCCGACATAACCCCTTTTTTATTATTTTTAATCATATTTTTTATAAAAAATGACAAAACTTAGTGTTATGACTAGTATACTCCCGATCTGCACATGCTGCTGCAGGCACAATGACAATTCAGTTTCCCCTTCTCTCTTCCGTAGCAATTTATCTAATCCAAATTGGTGATTTTTCCTTTTCTTTCTTTTAAAATTGATAAGGAAAGCTTTCTGCTATTGCTAGATCCCTATCTTCATCTCTTTATCTCTATCGCTTTTTTTTTTTTTGGTCTTTGTCTTGCTCTATCTGATCTTCCTTTGTTAAATAATGGAGATAGAAAAGTTGAATGGTGGTTGTTTCTCATCCCTGATTATTGAGCATGGCAATAGAATATTTTCTATTAATTTACTGGTATGTTTTATCATCCGCACTTGCTAACACCCATAACAAGCATAAGAGACCAATATTGAATTTTAATTCCTTCTCGCTTGCTTGGGCTATAGTAATGCTAGTATAAAAAGATAATTATTTTGAAAGAAATTATACTTTAGATAGAAATAAAATTATCTAATACCATACTAGTTAAATACGACAGTATTCTAACATGAGCATTTAGATTTAATTGTTAGCATTGCGCACAAGAGCAATATATGGTCTTGAACTGGTTTGTTATTTTCGCATGATGAAAACAGACCCATTTCAAACTTATCACGTTCAAAAGCGAAGTGATCTAACTGGATAGCCATTTCCTCGTGTAAAATCAAACTTGTTTTCAACTATAGGCTACAAGGCAATGCATGGGTTTTGGGTTGGATACGAGTTTTTTTTTTTTTTTTTCTAATGTTTAGACAAGAAATGAAGCACGGATTTGAGGGAACAAAGAGGGAGAGGGTATTATTGTCCAAAATATTAAGAAGTATTTTTTTATAATTAAATTATCATTAAAATTCATGAAAAGAGTTTATATCCCAATTTAATATGATTAGAGGGATTTATATCCGATTTTGCTTAATATATATTTATTATTTATTTTTAAAATATAAATAGTTATTCTATTAATGCTATATCTACAAAATATATGAGTTTAATTATTTAATAAAAAAATTGATTACTGCCATCGCGCTTTGTGCCATCGCTGTCATCGTGCGTCAGTCAGCGCTCGCTGAGCAGCGCTCTCCCCCCTCTACTCAACCAGCGATTTTTTGTTCATTTCGTTATTATAAGTGTTCACTTTATTAGATACAAATGTTCACTTTGTATTATAATTGTCCACTGTTTTATAAGTGTTCGCTATGTTCACTATGTTCATTTTGTTTTTTATTTTTTTTTTTGCCCAAATGTTCAGTTGGGTCAATACAAATGTAATGTTAATTGAGTATAAATGTTCAGTTAGTTGCAAAGTCGGCCAATCGTAACTCGTTTTTACTAAACCAAGCGAAGGGGTCATGAACCGGACATAAAACACATGAAAAAAATAGAAGGGGTCATGAACCGATCCGGTTCAAATTAATTTTTTTCCGACTTTGCCCCTGGCGCGCCTCTCTTCAAGTCTGACGTGCGACTTTGACCCTGGCGCGACTTTGACCATTAGTTGACGCATTTAACTGAACACTTCTGATTATTAAACTGAACACTTCTTATTATTAAACTGAACATTTATAACATATAGTAGCGATGGCAGCGGTGATTTATTTAGCGATGGCACTTATAATAGCTGTTTAATAAATATACCTTCCGACGAGCTAGGGAGTTCAAAGGCCCAGAAAATTGAGAAACAACCAAGATCATCCCGTAACTTGCCCTATTAACCCGAAAAAATTAAAAGTAATATAAAAATGTTAAAAAATTTTGGAAATATTACTATAATAATCCGAATTATATAAATAGTATCACAATATCAGTCTTTAAAAGACCTATACTGATATCGTTCAAAGAACAATATCAGCTATTATACCTTTTCAATTATTTTAATGATTGTTTATAATTTTTTAAAATAAATTTTAGTGTATTTTATTAATGAAAAAGGTAATATATATTTTTTTAATGCATTTCATCTGTATTTTGTTATTTTGTATATTGAAAACTAATTATTTATTAATATAAAGAATTTTTTAAAACAAAAATAAGATAGTCATTTTGTATTTCCTCCAATTCGGTATGGTTTTTTATTTTTTAATGTATTTATTTTAAAAAAATAAAACTATATTTATTTTTAAAATAGATATCACATATCTCATATACATCACAGAAAATGAATAAATTAGAAAAAATGACAGAAAAATCACACAAAATATATTTTTGAACATTAGAACTTTAAACAGGCATAACTTTTGATAGAACGTTTGTTTGGGGTGATGGACCCCAATCTGAAAAATTTGCAAGGAGATCTACAGAGTTTACCGCAAATTACTATGTAACGATTATTTTTGGAGCATACTGATTTGACTAGGAATTTTGGGAAAAATAACAGAGGACCGTCGGATGAGTTTGGATGGTCTAGATTTGCTGCGCTTAGATCCCCTATTTAGAGTAACTGATCACTTGTCCATTTTCTTTTCGTAATTAGCAAAATCAATAATATGAATTTTAAGTGTAGACCACCATTCAAAATTCAATAATTGTTCGTAGAGTGCCCTTTAACTTCTTTGACGGGGCCGTCCGGTGGGTTTAGAGCATCAAATTCTCAACTTCTGGGACACATCCGAGGTCGTCAAAGTTCAACTCTATTTAGGTTCCCCCCCCCCCCCCCCTTTATTTTAGTTAGTTAAGATGCAGCTGCTCAAAGCATGTCATTGTCAAATAATCTGTACTTCGTGGAGCTTAAATACCAATAGCTTATAATCAAAAATAAATTTTATTCATCAGCTCAGGATAATCAACAAATAACAAAAAAAAAAAAAAAAAAAATTCGATATGTACTTCCTGGACATGGGTTTTAAATTTGCGCACTAATGAGTAACGAGTTCGGCCGATCCAGTTGGGCTCTACTCGAGATCAACTGGTGACATTACGAAATGGCCTTAATTGAAGTTTTGACAACTCAATTTCTGTTAACTCGAATCATATTTGAGATTTTTCGAATGGAACTACTTCATAATTTTTGTCATACTGCAATTTAATCCAAAGCTTCTTGATACTTTGTTAAACTATATGTAATATATACTATATAGGCAAAATCGGATATAAATCCCTCTAATTTTCTCTATTCGGATATAAAGCTCTCTAATCTTTAAAATTGGATATAAACCCCTCTAATTTGATTTTGTTCAGACATAACCCCTTTTTTATTATTTTTAATCATACTTTTTATAAAAAATGACAAAACTTAGTGTTATGACTAGTATACTCCCGATCTGCACATGCTGCTGCAGGCACAATGACAATTCAGTTTCCCCTTCTCTCTTCCGTAGCAATTTATCTAATCCAAATTGGTGATCTTTCCTTTTCTTTCTTTTAAAATTGATAAGGAAAGCTTTCTGCTATTGCTAGATCCCTATCTTCATCTCTTTATCTCTATCGCTTTTTTTTTTTTTTTGGTCTTTGTCTTGCTCTATCTGATCTTCCTTTGTTAAATAATGGAGATAGAAAAGTTGAATGGTGGTTGTTTCTCATCCCTGATTATTGAGCATGGCAATAGAATATTTTCTATTAATTTACTGGTATGTTTTATCATCCGCACTTGCTAACACCCATAACAAGCATAAGAGACCAATATTGAATTTTAATTCCTTCTCGCTTGCTTGGGCTATAGTAATGCTAGTATAAAAAGATAATTATTTTGAAAGAAATTATACTTTAGATAGAAATAAAATTATCTAATACCATACTAGTTAAATACGACAGTATTCTAACATGAGCATTTAGATTTAATTGTTAGCATTGCGCACAAGAGCAATATATGGTCTTGAACTGGTTTGTTATTTTCGCATGATGAAAACAGACCCATTTCAAACTTATCACGTTCAAGAGCGAAGTGATCTAACTGGATAGCCATTTCCTCGTGTAAAATCAAACTTGTTTTCAACTATAGGCTACAAGGCAATGCATGGGTTTTGGGTTGGATACGAGTTTTTTTTTTTTTTTTTTTCTAATGTTTAGACAAGAAATGAAGCACGGATTTGAGGGAACAAAGAGGGAGAGGGTATTATTGTCCAAAATATTAAGAAGTATTTTTTTATAATTAAATTATCATTAAAATTCATGAAAAGAGTTTATATCCCAATTTAATATGATTAGAGGGATTTATATCCGATTTTGCTTAATATATATTTATTATTTATTTTTAAAATATAAATAGTTATTCTATTAATGCTATATCTACAAAATATATGAGTTTAATTATTTAATAAAAAAATTGATTACTGCCATCGCGCTTTGTGCCATCGCTGTCATCGTGCGTCAGTCAGCGCTCGCTGAGCAGCGCTCTCCCCCCTCTACTCAACCAGCGATTTTTTGTTCATTTCGTTATTATAAGTGTTCACTTTATTAGATACAAATGTTCACTTTGTATTATAATTGTCCACTGTTTTATAAGTGTTCGCTATGTTCACTATGTTCATTTTGTTTTTTGTTTTTTTTTTTGCCCAAATGTTCAGTTGGGTCAATACAAATGTAATGTTAATTGAGTATAAATGTTCAGTTAGTTGCAAAGTCGGCCAATCGTAACTCGTTTTTACTAAACCAAGCGAAGGGGTCATGAACCGGACATAAAACACATGAAAAAAATAGAAGGGGTCATGAACCGATCCGGTTCAAATTAATTTTTTTCCGACTTTGCCCCTGGCGCGCCTCTCTCCAAGTCTGACGTGCGACTTTGACCCTGGCGCGACTTTGACCATTAGTTGACGCATTTAACTGAACACTTCTGATTATTAAACTGAACACTTCTTATTATTAAACTGAACATTTATAACATATAGTAGCGATGGCAGCGGTGATTTATTTAGCGATGGCACTTATAATAGCTGTTTAATAAATATACCTTCCGACGAGCTAGGGAGTTCAAAGGCCCAGAAAATTGAGAAACAACCAAGATCATCCCGTAACTTGCCCTATTAACCCGAAAAAATTAAAAGTAATATAAAAATGTTAAAAAATTTTGGAAATATTACTATAATAATCCGAATTATATAAATAGTATCACAATATCAGTCTTTAAAAGACCTATACTGATATCGTTCAAAGAACAATATCAGCTATTATACCTTTTCAATTATTTTAATGATTGTTTATAATTTTTTAAAATAAATTTTAGTGTATTTTATTAATGAAAAAGGTAATATATATTTTTTTAATGCATTTCATCTGTATTTTGTTATTTTGTATATTGAAAACTAATTATTTATTAATATAAAGAATTTTTTAAAACAAAAATAAGATAGTCATTTTGTATTTCCTCCAATTCGGTATGGTTTTTTATTTTTTAATGTATTTATTTTAAAAAAATAAAACTATATTTATTTTTAAAATAGATATCACATATCTCATATACATCACAGAAAATGAATAAATTAGAAAAAATGACAGAAAAATCACACAAAATATATTTTTGAACATTAGAACTTTAAACAGGCATAACTTTTGATAGAACGTTTGTTTGGGGTGATGGACCCCAATCTGAAAAATTTGCAAGGAGATCTACAGAGTTTACCGCAAATTACTATGTAACGATTATTTTTGGGGCCAAAAAATACTGTCTGAACCTCCAAAATCTATTTTGAAAATTTTCGAATGTAAATATAACATAAAATTACTATAATTTATTTTTAATCAACACAAAAATAGTTATTAGATAAGAGAAGAAAGTAGAGATGTAGAGGTAATTGTTAAAAATTGAAAAAAAAAATTGAGCAAAGTAAAGGAGAGATAAAGATAAGCTAGTATACAGAGAGAGGTAGAAGAGAGAAAAAAGAGAGACTAATCGAAAAGTAGAGGAAATGAGAGGAGATGAGATGAGAGTAGCTATGTATAATATATAAGTATTTTCGTATGCATAAATATTATGTAGATTATATTTATAAAATATAATTATTATTTATAATTTAATATGTTTAAATATTATTTATGTTTATTTTAAAACATAAATAAATATTATGGATGAAAAAAAAGTATGGTTCAAAAAAAATCTATGCAACATATTACAAAGACAAAAAAAAATACAACTTAATAAAAAATATATATTAACAATACCAAACAATACAAATATTAAAATTACATAAAAAATCATTTAAATATTAAAAATATATTAATAAAATATTCAAAGTACATGCAAAAGAAAAATGGCCAGTATCGTGAAATAACGATATTAGTCTCGTTCTTTCAAAAAATGATATTGTGATATTATTTATAAAATTTAGATTATTTTAATAATAGTTTCAGAATTCCTAAATATTTAAATATTATTTTTAATTTTTTTGGCCCTATTAACATTAGCTCACGGTACACTTGAGCCTAGCTTTCTTAGTCATCTACACTTCTTGACATTAGTAACTATTGCATGTCAGCCCAGTCTTTCACACAGCACAGCTTTAGAGGATTATATGTAGACCATATTTCGGATTGACTCAGTTGACCGCTGAAAATGACTCTTAGTTTGAGAGGTGCGCAAGTCTTCCCATTGCTGCCGAAGATTGGTTTCCTTTCGTTTTCTATGCCCACCTAAACTTTCTAATTAATAGCCGGGCGGTCCAAACGATTACGACCTTATAATTTCGAACACGACGAACTTATTATAAACTTAACTGGCGCCCTCATGCTTTCCTTTTTCTCAAACATCACTCTCGCGTCTCACTGCACTGGGAATTGCTTTTGACAAACGGCTTTTTACTGCTCGCAACGTAATATTTTTTCAAATGACTAAACTGCCCTTTGACCAGTCTAATCTTTGCAAAACAACTTCGAACGATCTCCTCTCCACGATTCCATCCAATATTTTAGATTTACCGTCCCTCTTTCCTTAACTTCCTGATAATACTGATATATAGCTTCTCTTCTTATTGTCTCCACTTCCATCCCTCATAAGTCATAATCAATCAGAGACTTTTCTGTTTCCACACCTTTATAATCGACGCCACAATTGAGCTTGACAAATTGTAGTAACTATAGCTATTGGTTCAGTAATTAACCACTCATAATGATCAAAGAGAATCTAAATTGAAGTATAGCATCATTCAAAGCAACAACAATACTGGCTTAGAAATTGTTTACCTCTCTCCTCTCGAAAAGTAGAAATTAGTCAAAACTAAATTGCAAATTCCATTTTAATATTTTTTCATTTAGAGTTTTTAGCCGCTGGCTAAAATATTATATTGACTTTATTTTTAATGGAAAGGTGGGGGCTTTGATCCCCATTTTTATTTAAAAAAAATGCAAATCCCAAATTTCTAAGAAGATAGAATGGACGACACGGTAATTGCAAATATCAAATATCAAATTTCTTAAACAAAAGAATACAGTTGTATATTATAGCGGGCAATTTAAAAGAAAAAGGAAAATATAATTAAGGAAATAAATCAGGGTAAACTTTAGAAAAAAAAAAAATCTTGATTGATACTAAGGGCAGTTTAGTCATTTGAAAAAATTTTATGTTGCGAGCAGCAAAAAGCCGTTTGTCAAAAGCAATTCCCCACTGCACTGGGCCTCTTCTAATTTTCAGCATTTGTTAACTCCCATCACTCACATTTTAGCCAGTTGCTCAACTTCCACTTTTCACCTCTATTTTCATTCTCTTTCACCTATTTCTGCTCGCAGTTCCTCTTTCTCTTCTGTTTTCTTTTCTGATCTGCTGTACTTTGGTTCTTGTTAAGAAAAAGAAAAAAGAGACCAAAAAAAAAAAAAACAAAAGAAAAAAAGCTATAGGATATATAACTATTCCCTCTGTATTTAACGAGCATCTATTACGTACTATTCTGCAAAATGACTGGCGTTGAGGTAGCTGTTGGAGGCTGGTTTGCAACCAGCATCATCAGCAATGTAATAGACATGGCACGCTCCTATCTTGGCAACAATTATGATCTGCATGGTGGAACCACAAAGATGCTCGCTAGCTTAGAGAATTCACTTCCACAAATCCAGGCAGCTATTGAGGTGGCCAGTAAAAAGCAAATCACGAACAGGGGACTCATCACATGGTTGAATAACCTGAAGAATGCAGCCTACGAGGCCGAAGATATTCTTGATGACTTGGAGGCTAAAAGAATGCGTAAAAGTTCAAAGGGAAAGAATAAGGTTATTGAAATTGCAACCTCATCAGGTAAAACTGTCAAAACTCTGATTTTTTCTGACAAAGAATTAAAGGGATTGAAATCTGCTATAGAGAAACTTACTGAAATTTCCAAGGGAGTTGAGCCTTTTATCACCCTCTTGAAACTTGAATATAGCATCAATACAAAAATAGAGCATACTGACGCCAATAGAAGGGAGACAAGCTCCAATTTGGACCCTAATGCAAAAATATTTGGCCGAGATAAAGAAATTAGTTTTATATTGGACTTGATATTGAATTGTCAATTAACTAGTTTTCCAGGAGGGAAATCTGATCAGAAACCTGAATCAAAGCCTAATGCTTTAAAAGGAAGGGAACCTGGATCACCTAACCAGAGAGAAGTGAAAGGAACTAGAAGTTTTGGATCTGGTAATTGGTTTTTTGGTGCGACTAGGTTCAGAGAAGGAAACCCTAGTGACCTTGGAAGAGAGGTTAAGGGTCAAGAGACGGGCACTATAAAATCAAGTATCGGTGAACAATTGTTTAGCGAAAACACTAGTGAGGTCGGGAAAGAAGCCAAGGATCAAGAGATGGATAATATAAATTTAAGTGTTGTTGAAAAATATTTGGACATAACCAAATATGAAAAAGAAAATCCTAGTGAGGTAGGAAAAGAAGGTAAGGATCAAGGACTAAGCAATATAAATTCTAGTGTTGGTGAACAAAATTCAGTATGCATCAGTAATTGGAAACTACATGTTCTTCCTATTTTTGGTCTAGGGGGAGTAGGCAAAACAACTATTGCTAAAATTGTCTACAACAATGAAATAGTGAAAAAGACCTTTGATCGAAGAGCTTGGGTCTATGTTTCAGAAAATTTTGGTGTCAAGAGAATAATGAAAGAGATAGTACTTTCATTACAAGGTAGTACTAATATTGACACCATGATAAACTTAAATACAATTGTAGCAGAACTAATTAAAACTATTGAAAATAGGAGATTTTTTCTTGTCTTGGATGACGTCCAAGATGGAATTCAATCTGTATGGAGCGGCCTCTTATCAGCTTTACGCAATGCTGCACCTGGAAGTTTTATTCTGGTAACAACTCAAAGTGAACTTGTTGCAAAGACAATAGGAAATATGCCCAACATAATCACACTAGATGTTTTAGAAGGAGAGTGCTTCAAGAAACTCTTTGAATATTATGCATTTGGAGCATTTAAATTACCAGATATGGAAAAACAACCACGATTGCTTAACTTGGACGAAGGGGAATTGAATACGTTAAAATTAATCGCCAATAAGATTGTAGAAAAGTTGCCGTATTTGCCTTTAGCTGGCGAGGTTATAGGAAATATGTTGCATGCTCGGTTAGAAAGAGTATACTGGGAAGATATCCTCAAAAGTGATTGGTGGAATGATGAATATGCTCATAAAGGCATTCTTCCATCCCTTGGAATTAATTATAAGAACCTAGATCCTGAGCTAAAACAGTGTTTTGCATTTTGTTCCATATTTCCAAAACATTATGTATTTGATAGGAATAGATTGGTTCAAATGTGGATCGCTCATGGCTTTGTTCAACCCAACAAAGAAGAGATAAATAAACTAAATACAGGCGAAATAAGATTGGAGGATATAGGTGGGAAGATGTTTGATAAACTCGTGAACAGATCATTTTTCCAAGCAACAATAAGAGATGGCAATTACATCATGCATGATGTAATACGAGACTTAGCTATTGCTGTTTCTTCAAATGAATTTTGTTATGTTAAGAGCCTGGATAATCATCTCCCATCTTTTGCCCGCCATTTGGCAATCGATTGTGATGGTTCAAATGTAGAGGACATAAGCCATAATAATACAAGTCTTAGGACGGTTATTTTGTTTGGTAATTGGAAAAACTGTTGTGATGAGTCAATTCGCAGCATCTTTGCCAAATCTAATGCTCTACGTCTTTTAGATTTATCTTATATTAGAATTCCAACAAAAGCACCCATTGATGCCGTTTGTCAACTGTTGCATCTCAGATTTTTGGATCTCTCCTTTTGTGGAATTAGATTCATTCCAGATGATTTTTTTATGTTATGGCATTTGCAAGTGCTAGATGTGCGAGGATGTAGCTTTAGAAATTTACCGAAATGTATGAATAAACTTGTAAACTTGCGACATTTGTATGCAAGCGCTAAGACTGTCTCTCTAATATCTGGTATAGGAAATCTAACCAACCTTCAAGAGCTCGACAAATTCTGTATAGGAAGGAGTGAGGGATATAGAATTAGTGAGTTGAGGGACATGAATGAAATCAGCGGGCACCTTCTTCTAAGTGATCTTCAAAATGTCCCAAGCAAAGATGAAGCAGCTACATCTCAACTAGCTAAGAAAAAGTACCTCAAGAGTTTAGGTCTAAAATTTGAGTACAACAACAATCAATTAACAACCAGGGTGGAACTAGAGGTACTTGAGGCCTTAAAACCACCCCCCAGTGTAGAAATGCTTACAATCAAGGGCGGTGGAGGGGAATATCTTCCAAGTTGGATATCATCAACTCAGAATGGATTGTCCAATCTAAAATGCATTCAAGTAAGAAGCTTTTGGTTAACCACTCTTCCTGCTTTTGGGGAGCTCCCTTTTCTAGAAATTCTCATTTTTGATGATCTACCGTGGATCGAAAAAGTTGGTGATGAATTTTATGGCCGCTCCAATGTGGTATTTCCATGTCTGAAGGAATTGACATTCTCTATTATGCCACGATGGAGGGTATGGTCAGATGCACCAGTTGGAAAGAAATCGTTTCCACACCTTGAAAGGATACACTTGGAATACTGCAGGGGACTAAAGGAAATGCCTATCATATTTTCCACCTCAGGGATAGTAGGGCTCAAATTATTACAGTGTCCCAATATCTATAATATAGCAACAATTTTGCAAAGCATGCCTTCTCTTACTCACTTGAGTATAAGTAATTTCTTCAATAAATTATCTATTTGTTGTACTGTTTTAAGATTTCTTGAGGTTTTGTGTCTTAATGATGTTAGAAATCTCTTTTTTATCGGAGGGTTAAGTTCCCTTGTTAATCTAAGAAAACTTGTTGTAGTGGAAATTGGTGAATGTATGGAGTCATTTGAAGTGGTGCAAGAGAATGATGAAATTTCTCAAGAAAATCAAGAGCAATTCTTGGAATTTTTAACTTATCTGCACCTTGGCCATCATACTGCAAGCCTCTCCACAGGTGGAAGGCTGCCATCACTGCGTACACTTTTTATAAGCTACTCCCCTGCAGTAGAATATACAAGGGAGGAAGAAAGCTGGTTTGGGCAATTAACTACCTTGGAAGAGCTTATGTTTTTTTATTGTCAAAATTTGAGGCACCTTCCTTCAACCTTACCAATACTTTCTTCCTTGAAAAAGCTGACTATTGTGTCATGCCCATCTATTTCTTCGTTACCAGAAGATGGTTTACCAGAAAAGCTTATAGAACTTTGTATCACAAATTGCCCAGATCTAAGGCACCAATGCCAACCTTATCAAGGAGAGAATTGGGACAAGATTTCTCATATTCCTTACATCCATATCGATGTAATTAGTCCAGACAACATATGGGCTAATATTAAACAAGATTTCTCATATTCCTTTCATCCATATGCGTAAACTACCATACAGCATGAAGGCAAATATAGATGATTATGCTCTCCTCCATTAAACCAAAGGTACTTTGTATTAAATAATTTAACCAAATGCTTGTATTATCGTTGCAAAACTCGCACACATTTTAGGATCTGCTTAAACCATATATAGTTATATACAAAGTTCAAACAAAAATTTTACTTTACTTTTATTTGCAACTATGGGTATAATTGTCAATCTACATCATACAGGTTGCGAAGGATTATGGGGGCACTGTTTCACCAGTACTAAGAATTTTCTGTAGAATATCCAGTAGAAGGAAATAAATTACAACTCACAATTTGCACAGTCAAGGTACGTACCGGAAGAATGAAGATCCCACTTTGTGCTGATATGCTTCTCAAATTTGTATTCAATAACCTGGTACTTATTTTGAGCCCCTTTGAGGTTAGTTATATAGTAGCTCAAGAATCAGGATTGCATTTCAGTGATGTCAAACACACTGATGTAAAGAAAATATCATGCAAAACATTATTTTGAATTCAGATTTCAGTTGGTTATTATGCTTTGTATTATTATTTATATTCATTTAGTTCTTTTGGGGTGGTACTATCTCCACTTGTCATCCTAAACAGAAAAAAAAAAAATTGTAATTATCTTAAATAATGTATTATGTCCCTCAGGCCCGTGCATGATAGCTCTTTATGTAAAATATACATGTGACAAGACTTGAGAATTTTTTTTTGTATGCACATATTAAAGTACATCTGTTTCCTTTTTTTTTAAATATTAGGAACTCTTAGCCATTAATCAGTTGCTTAGAGGCGAAAAGTACAAGTATCCAACACTTGATATAATTTATGGTATGCATCATATTATATTTTCTATATATTTATGTCAGCCCTCCCCTCTTTGAAGAAATTTACTCCAAGGGCTTGTGCAGTTGTGTGTTCATTTCCTCAAGAGGGCTTTCCACAAATATAAAGGAATTGTATATCGTTAATGCTCCACTGAACTGATGCAAGTATATGAACCAAAAACTGGTGCAGAGTGGCAGATCTCCTGCATTCCTTGTATCAGGGTTGGAAAACAAACCGTCTAGTATTCAGATGTTCTTGTCGACAAAGTTTTCTTGTTCCTTCATTTACTTCTTAGGTAAATATGTAGCACTCTCAATTTTCGATAAGTACTTGACATATTGATTGATTAATTTATCTGACAATCTGTGTTTTCCTTCTTTTCAGTTTAAGCTTATAAGCTGCTATCTCTGTTAATCAGCTTTGATTTTCCATGAAACATTATGGAAACTGGTTAACAGACTTAAATTGTGGAAGATCCCTTGGCAAGTGGTCGGCTGTAACTTATCTTCAACTGTATAATATTCTGAAGGCATTGAAACGAAGGCACAGCTTACACTAGAAATTGAGGTGTGCTTGGTATTTTGTACTCTGCTTTTCTTTTTTTCATGCAATATTCATCTATATTTGATAAATGTTACTTTCGATAGCACTTGTTTGTTTCTCTTTGTCAAACAGCATTACCACGAAATTACAGCATTAGCGGTAGATAACGAGAGAAACAGAACCAATCTGAAATATGGTACTCCATTACAACAAAAAATCTTGTTAGGATATGGCTTTGATTCAATCTTCTAGGTCTTCTAGGTTATGAATTTACACGAGTTCAACTTGCTATTTCAGCTGACAATTGGTTTTTCTTAACTGCCTTTCAAGCTCAAATCAAATCTTCCTTTAGCTGGGCCTAGCTTGCTCGAGTTTCGTTTGTCACATTTTCAAGCTAGAGTTCAGCACAAACTTAGGGCCCATTACATTTTCTAATTAATTTTAGTTGTAGAGTTATTATGCTAACAAAAGTTCAAAGGTTTTAACTCTTCCTATGTATTCTTACATAGTCAGTCCCAATCTCTGATGAAAAGATGAGGAAAATTTGACAACAAATAATAAATGCATAAATGTCATCTGGTTTCCCTAAACATCACCAATTTTCAAACATCACTAATTTTTGGTTCTTGAACTGGATTCAATTGGAATTTGAATTTTTGTATGTAGATTAAACTCATCACTGATCTGGATAGAGATTCAGATAAATTTTTTAATAATATCTACTGCATGCCATTTTATTGAACTCGAGCTGAGCACAAAGGCACAAATGAGGCCAAACTCAAACTGATGAGCCAATCTCTGGGAAAGTTTCTTGGCCTGATAATAACAGATGAGCCGAACACAAATTACAAGTGAAGGGAATTCATGCTGGATGTTAATCTTGAAACAGCATTGCATTTCAAATCGAATTAGTCTCTGTTACAGATATATGAACTCATGCTGGGTCTTGCTTGCTCGAGCTTGATTCATTTGCAGCACGAGGCAACTTTCTGATAAAATGAAGGAGACAGTAGATCGCATAGCAATAATTATGTCAAATTGGATCCGAACACATTCTCATGGTCAATTTGTTTGATTTAGGTTCTCTTTCTGTCAGATCTATAATAACGTTGCTGACATGTTCAGTTCATGGCGTACATCTGTTCTCTCTTCATGGTGGATTCTTCTAACTTGCAAGAACAGCTGCACTGACAGTGGTACATAATTGGAATATTACCATGTCCTGTTGGATTTTTATTCCAAATTCTTCTTGATTTCTGTTTATTTTTATTCTTCCATGGATACCTTATTTCATTCTGCAGCTGCTGCAGAACTTTTTATATATTTTAGTTGAACGTAAAAACATATTAGTAAGTCAATTGAGCCATTTGTAGAGCCCGTTCGATTTTGAAAAAGTCACAATATTAACAACTAATATCAATCTCACCAAATGGAATGCGCAATGCACCAAAAATTGAATTTTAGTCTGCAAGGATCTGCATCTCTTTTGGAGATGGTAAAATATTCTTGTGCTTTACTAAGGTAAGTTGGAATTGCCAAACAGTTCCGCAAAAAAAAGTCCTAATTTCAATAAATCGAAAACAGACAACCGTGCCACCACTAGTACAAGCTCACAAGAAGGTAAAAACCAAAGTTTATTGTGCTGAACATAAGCTAATTATTAAGCACAAATCCAAGCTGATTAATAGGGCGTTCAAATATCAAAGGTTCAATCATGATGTGATAAAGAAGTGGCTACAAAATCTTAACAAAAGATGGCGCATCAGAACGGGCCCCCACCAAGAGACCGGTACATGTACAATCTGTACACAACCATTTCCTCTTCACCTTTATTTTCCATATCCCCATCCCCAAGCACCTCTACTACCAGCTTCGGTTTGGTTTGTGCCACTTCTCTGCAACCCCTTACTAACAAAATTACACGAAGACATCCATGAATATGCCAGGTCTTTTTTTTATTATCTTCGAAAAACAAATTCTCAATATTCCAATCTTATTTTTCGAAGCTAATCGAGATTAAAAATAAGACCTGGCATATTAACATTCTCTCCACCTAAGAAGTGGTCTCCGATGACATATCCATGACCTCATCTCCACTTAAAAGGCTTTCACTTCAAAATTCCGAACATAAACCTTGCAACTCAAAGCACACAGGTCACCAAAAAACCAAATAATACCAAATACTGTTGTAATCTTTCAATTTGTAGAGTTTTTTTAGACATTGCAAATAAAAGAAAGGAACACAGTAATTTTCTGACTTACAAGTAACACCAAGTTAAGAAAATACAACACCAAGGGACCACATATGCCTAAATCAAACAAATCTCAGTAATAATCTTCATGGCTAATTCGATCTTTGATTGAAAATTTGAGTTATTAAGATTTTTGCTGCGAAATAAATGGAGAAAAAAGGGAGCAACAGATAGAGGGTCGTGTCTTGCTATTGCCTAATTCTAACTTTACCTTTCTGTATAACAATCTCTCTGAGAGTGGTCGATAAATCTGGACCTTCAGTTTGATGAGATCGTGCCCACAGAATAGAATTTGAAGAGAGGCTGAAAAGATTTCCTTGACGAACCATAAGTACTGGTCTAGTTAATATGAACAAACCACTGTGAAGATAAAAGTTACAAATAAGCCGATAGAATCATACAACGCTTCGTCATTTCTATCAGAAATTGACCCAGATCGCATTTCTGTCTTCTCATCCTGAAATTAACAGTATGAGAAAATATTTGGTAACTTGCAACAGCAATAAGATCAAATGGTTTCTTACTACCAGTAGCAATTGTAGATACAAAATTAGATCCAATGACATTTCTCATCCAGTTCGATGATGTTTGGAGTACATTTTTCATCCTTCTCGACTAACCTTTTTGTTGTTCAAACTGTTCGTAAATCACCAAATCAGAACCGTTCCTTTGTAATTGACACTTCCATTAGAGCTCACTCGACCTTTGCTGGAGCTCTCCAGATCAATCGCTCTCTCTTGATCCTCTTGATCGGCGGCTCTCTTGACCCCAAATTTCACATCATAATTAAACTCGAAATCCTTTGAACAGAGAGAGGGAGGTACATATCAGATAATTGAATGAAGAAAGATTATAGACAGAGAGAAAACACAGCTGAGAGAGAGAGGGAGGTGACCTGATAGGTTATTGATTTTCAGAGAGAGAGAGAGAGAGAGACCCAGCGTTGTCTCTAAGTTCGCAACCGCCTCCTTCAGGATCGATCAGAAGATCACCTTCGCGAAGAAAGAGAGAGAAGGGAGGCAAGAAATAGAAACACAAGAATCATCAAATGGCAGCAGAAAGGAGTAACACGCTGGAGGCGAACCTATATAGACAGAAAACCTGAGAGAAATTTGGTTAGCGGAGACGAAGGGAGGAGATGAGATCCATCTGCGGAGAGGAAAACTTAAAACGGTTGGGATAATTGAACAGTAAAATTCCGGATTGAAATTGAAGTATTTTAGATTTAGATTACTTACCCAGAATGTTTGGAGACTATGGCACTGACGAATGACTGCGTCCAGCTGATCAGTGGTTAGATTTGCAAAACTAAATTTAAGTGAGGTCAAGTTTGCACAAACCGGGTAGATAGCAGGTAAACGCTCGGGTTCAATCTCACGGAAACCCGATAAGCGATTTAATAACGTAGAAGAAGCAAAATGTGACACCAAATTGAGATTTGGATCAGCCACCATGGAACCTGCTTCGGACCGAAATGAACAGTACCAAGATCAGTTAGCTGTGTGGAACTGCTCAAGTGTCACGTATTGATTCGCGTACAAACGTCGTAGAGAAGGTGATCTCGCAACAAGGCCTTACAAAGAGTTATCTCGCAACAAGGCCCTCTAAAGTGGTGGTTGTTTCTGGAAATTTTGAGGTTATTCAACCATGTGATGAGTCCCGGATTCTCTTAGCCTCATGCCGCATTTTTCAGGTTATTCAACCACATTTCAGGTTACTGCACTATTTAGACCGCACAAGTTCAGTGATTTGAGATTTTTCTATGGCTATGCAATTTCTTTTTTGCTTTGTTCACTAATATTTTTGCGTACTAGATTTTCCACTTGTATGAATTTATTATGTTTGGCAGCGCTACAAACTACGCTTTTTGCGAACTACGTCTGTTCGTGCGAATCAAACCTGCGCGGAATAAAAACAACGGTTATTCGCAAGTGTGTTCTGGGTTCCAGCATTTTGGGGACTACGCGAACAACGCTGGGTTCGCGAGTGGGTTCTGGGTCCCTGCTTTGTTTGGCGCGGTTGCCAAACATACTTATACCCTTGGTAAAGGAAAGGCATCGAAGTACAATGAATAAATACACACGCACTAACGCACACTGACACAATCAGGCAATATATGGGAACGAGTACAAAATTAACCCAGAAGGGCGGCTTGCAGAGTTGCAGGTCTTCACCTGTTCTTTATGAATTAGGCAGAAAAATATATACTTGTTCTTTTAATTTAATTGAGCATAATTGTCTAATTTTTCATCACGATTTTTTTTTTTTGCGGACCAAAATTCAAAGGAATAAAAAAAAACTTAAATATGTCGGCTGATTGCGCCATCAACCTTTGATG
Organism: Rhynchospora breviuscula; assembly: GCA_027562975.1. Lineage (NCBI taxonomy): Eukaryota > Viridiplantae > Streptophyta > Magnoliopsida > Poales > Cyperaceae > Rhynchospora > Rhynchospora breviuscula. The sequence continues at coordinate 15,143,148 of CM050398.1, forward strand.
GATATCAAGTTTGTTTTCACCCTGTCAAAAAGAGTAAAAACTGCACATTTTCGTACGTACTTGATAATCAATTTCGATTTTGTCACTTTTTGTTTATATATTATTTTTTAAACGATGTTAAACTTAAAAAGACCGATGACCCAACAAAATTAAATAAATATTCATATCTTCATTAGATTTTACTTTAAAATAAAGAATCATGAAAAAACCACGTCAGCAAAAAAAATACAGTGAATTCTTGTATACAATCCTGCCAGCTTATTGCCACAAAAATTAAATAAACAAATAATGCTCCCGGCCAAGTTTCTTGTGAGCACCGATTACAATATATTTTTTGAAGATAAATTAGAGTCTAAGCCATTCAATTTATTTTTAAATTAATTGTCTATGAAAGATCGATTTCCAATCTGCGACCTTTCACACCGATTACAATATTATTTACCACATCGACTTCCTTTCTGTTTACTATTTGCCAAAGGGCTTTTACCTACAAAGGAAAAAAATAGTTTATCATGTTGTTTTTCTCAGTTGTCCAGTGGTTTCTGATTGGAAGCTATGTTGGTCTTCTGAAAAGATTGTTATTTATTCTGCGAAAAATTGTATTAAAATGTAAAAATTCAATAGTATAGGAGCCTAAGAAAAGACAAAAACGAAGCAGTTAATTAAATTTGAATTAAAGTACAAATTTTACATAATGTAGGGTGTCAACAGGAAAAATGGAAAGAACAAAAATCGATGCTAAGAGGCTCAAGACGCGTCTTCGCGTGGGGCCCAATTCCGGACACCCATGTGTTCACACTGGATAATGCTCTCCTTGATCTGTTGTGATCATTTTTTTTTTCTTTTTTCTTTTTGTTTCGTGTAAGAAACCTGGAACGAAAATATTAAAATCCGTTTATCCAAATTGTATTCCGATCGACTGGACACGGAGAAACGAAGTGAATTTATTATATCATCATCTCATCATTGCCGACGTTCGTCATAAGTTTATAACATGATTAATAGTTAATTTTGGACAGTTAGAACGATTATGTTTTAACCTTTAAGGCTTTTTTACTTAGGTAATTGTTATTGAAGTGCACGTTTATCCATTCTTACATGACGTACATCATTTGATGTTCTAAAAAATCCATCATTAAAATTTTTCAAATGTAAAAATTGTTGTCAACCAGTCGTCTACGCTAAATTATAGTGCAATGTCAATGTGTTTTCTTTTTTGTAATTTTATCTTTTTGGTATACCATGAAAAAATTATTAGATTTAAACCAATGAAAGGTTTTTGAATCAATGCTTCTAAGGTCGCAATTATTATACATATGCTATCCAATTAATGAATTTAATATTTACAATGTTTTAAGAGAAAGGTTAGAGTCCAATACATAGACGGATGAAGTCCGTCTAATACGATCGTTCTCACATTTCAAATTTCAAACAACCGATCCGAACCGTTTAATACGTTCTCCACATTGAAAACTTATAAAGAAACCAATTTTTACATTTTTTGAGAATTTTTACTATTTTTTATATTTTAGAAAATCGTTGTTATTAGACGATCCATAATTTTTATATCATGAATTTTCTAAATTACCAAAATAAATTTTTTAAAAAAAAGTAAAAATTAGTTTCTTATAATTTTTAATATAGAGAATATATTGAACAATTCAGATCAGTCATTTGAAATTTGAAATGTGAGAACGATCGTATTAGACACTAGCATTTTCTCATGTTTTAAACAAATAAAACCAAAATAGTTTATCGGTTATTGAACAAATTGCTTCTCACATTAAAAAATTCCAATTGCTTTCTGTTATATATGACAAACAATCTCGTTAGTGAAGTCCGATTTTTCTCATTTTATTCATTATATTTCCAATAAATTTTCCACGAATTTCGCTAGATCCCAAAGACAAAAGTTCTAAGAGCAATTAATACTTCGTAATTATAGAAGCGGTTGTATATTTCTTTACAAAAAGTTTCAAGAAAAATTATAAAGAAGTAATCCATATATATATACTCATGATTAAAGAAATTGTTCTCAATTCTTTTGTAAAGCTAGATATTGCAATATGTTTCTTTTTATTTTTGGTGTGTGTAAGTGTGTTCACAGTAGGTTGTACCCCACGTGTAAGGTGTTGGAGACACCATCATCGTGCACGTGTAAGACGAACTGGACAAGTGCCGAATATCTCCATTTATATTTCGGATCATTGACTTTCACGTCAACTGCTTTTAGCAAGAAAATCAAACTTTTAACTTCAACCTCTAAATTACCAAGCAGTTTCTAAAAAAAAAATAAATAAAAACTTCAACCTCTAAATATTGCTTCTCAGTCTCCACTTTTTGCCAATAAGATTGGAAGAAGATGAATTGAATATGATGTTCCGCCGTTAATTAATATGGGAAAAGATGAATTGAATATGATGAAATTGATTGCCAATAAGATTGCAGGAAAGTTGCATGGTTTGCCTCTAGCTGGAGAGGTTATTGGAAAAATGTTGCATACCCAATTGCAAATAGTACACTGGGAGAACATTCTTAAAAGTGATTGGTGGGATCATGAGCGTGCTCTCGAAGGCATCCTTCCATCCCTTGGAATTGGCTATACATACCTAGATCCTGAGTTAAAATTGTGTTTTGCATTTTGTTCCATCTTTCCCAAACATTATGTATTTGACAGGAACAGATTGGTACAAATGTGGATGGCTCACGGTTTCATTCAACCCAACGAAAAAGAAAAATGTAAACTGGATGTAGGGCAAATTAGATTGGAGGATGTAGGAAACAAGAGGTTTGATGAACTAGTGGATAGATCATTTTTTCAGGCAACATTAAGTGATGGCAAGTACATCATGCATGAACCAGTAAGAGACTTAGCTATAGCTATTTCTTTAAATGCATTTTCTTATGTTAAAAGTCATGATAAGTATCTCCCATCATGTGCTCGTCACATGGCCATTGATCGCGATGGTTCGAAGTTAGATTGAGAAAGCCAGAATAATACAAGACTAAGGACTCTGATGTTGTTTGGTAATTGGAATAACTGCAGTGATGAAACAATTAGCAACATGTTTTCCAAATCTAAAGCTCTACGTCTATTGAATTTATCTTATATTGGGATTGAAACAACTACACCCGTTGATGCCATTTGTCAGCTATCGCATCTCCGATTTGTGGATCTCTCTTTCTCTGGAATTAAAATGATTCCGGAAAAATTTTGTGAGTTATAAGACATCTGGAAGTGCTAGATGTCCGAGGTTGTAACTTTAAAAAATTACCGAAAGGTATGAATAAACTTACTAACTTGCGACATTTATATGCAAATGCCAGGACTGTTTCTCTAATATCTGGTATAGGAAAACTAATCTATCTTCAAGAGCTTAAGAAATTCTATATTCGAAAGATTAAGGGATATAAAATTAGTGAGTTGAGGGACATGAATGAAATCAGCGGGCACCTTATTCTAAGTGATCTTCAAAATGTCTTAAGCAAAGAAGAAGCAGCTACATCTAAACTAGCTAAGAAAAGTTATCTCAAAAATTTAGAGTTGGAATTTCGTTACCCTCAATTAATAAGCAGGTGGGAACTAGAGGTACTTGAGGCCCTAGAGCCATCCCCCAGTATAGAAATGCTCACAATCAGGGGTGGTAGAGGGGATTTGCTTCCAGATTGGATGTGGTCAACTCGGGATGGATTTTCTAAGTTAAAGTGCATCAAAGTGAGTGACTTCTCGTTAACCACTCTTCCTGCTTTTGGAGAGCTCCCTTTTCTTGAAGTTCTCAGTTTCGATCATCTAAATTTAATTGAAAAGGTCGGTGATGAATTTTACGGCAACTCTGATGTGGCATTTCCATCTTTGAAGGAGTTGACTTTCTCTAGTATGTCATGCTGGAGAGTATGGTTGGCTGCACGGGCTGAAAAGAAGTCATATCCACATCTTAAAAGGATCCACTTGGAATATTGCGATGAACTAATGGACATGCCTATTAATTTTTCCACCTCACCGATCGTAGAGCTTAAGTTGTTACGGTGTCCCAATATTCAAAACATCGCAACAATGTTGCAAGGCATGCCTTCTCTTACTCACTTGAGCATAACTGAATACATCAATGATTTATCTATTTGTTGTACTGCCTTGAGATTCCTTCAGGTTATGTGCCTTAGTGTTGTAAAACGTCTCTGCTTTGTGGGAGGGCTAAAATCCCTTGTTAATCTAAGAAAGCTAGTAGTTAAGGGAATTGGTGAATTTCTAGAATCAATTGAATTGGAGCAGGAGAATGGTGAAATTTCTGAAGAAAATGAAGAGCAATGCTTGCAATTTCTAAATTATCTGCACCTGGGACACCGCTATGATAGTACTCGAAACCTTTTTGTAGTTGGAAAAATGCCCTCCCTGAGGACTCTTTTTATAGGCTGGTCCCCTGCAATAGAGTATACAAGGGAGGAAGAAAGCTGGTTTGGGCAACTAACTTCCCTAGAGGAACTCATGTTTTATAATTGTAGGAACTTGAGGCGCCTTCCTTCAACCTTACCAATGCTTTCTTCCTTGAAGAAGCTGACTATGGTATCATGCCCGTCTATTTCTTCATTACCAGGAACCAGTTTACCCCAAAGCCTTGTAGAACTTTGTATTAGTGGATGCCCAGAGCTAACGCACCTATGCCAACCTAATGAAGGAGATGATTGGCTCGATCCACTCAACATAATGGCGAAAATTGATGATTATGATCTCCATCATTAAACCAAAGGTATGTGTTTAATAAGCAAAAGTTTCTCTTTTCACTACAATTTTAGCTTAGTTTCTTCACTACTCAGAGTTGGATTTTTCTTTATTATACAGATATGCGATGGCTGGATCAACATGATACAATATTAGTCTGGTACTAACAGGTTTCTTTTGAAAACTATCCAGTAGAAAGGAAATAAATGCAACTCACAATCTGCATAGCTGAGGTACTTGAAAAAATCACTCTGTACTAATATCCTTCTCATATTCTTTATATTCAATAATCTGGTACCATTTTTTGGCCCAATTAGTTCCTTAGTATTTCAAATGTCAGGATTGTGTAACATTCTATTTGTAGTTGAGTTGATCATACTTTCTCAGAAAAATCCATTAATTCTTACCACTAGCTCCACTTATCATCCAAAACAGAAAAGAAAGTTAATATTCTGTTCATTAGTTTTATAGTTTAATATGTTCTTAGGTCCACCTGTAAATGATAAGCTGATAAGCTCTTGAGGTAAAATATGCATGTGATGAGACATGAGAGTTTATCTATTTGGCAGTACTAGAGAATAGTTACTTTGTACTCGTATCTTGGTTTTTTAGTTCTTTTTTTTTTTTAAGAGAAGAAATTCATATCAAGTCATAGCTCTTAGTCAGTTTCTTAGAGCCTTAGAGGTATGAACTAGCTAGGAGTACACGACTATTTGATTAAATTAAGGTATACACCTCCAAAAATACTTTTCTTCTATTCATATCAATCCTCTCCTCTTTATGAGTTTCCGATATCAGTGAATGCAGTGCCATAAGATCTCCCACATTCCTTATATCAGGGCTGGAAATCGAACTGTCCAGTTCTGATCAGATGACCTTCTTGAATGATTTTGTTTTCTTTTTGTTGACTTATTAGGTAAATATGTTGCGTTTTAAATTTTCAATTAGGAATTTAATTCATTAGTTAATCAATTTTCTGGACAACTATGCTTTCTTCTTTTCAGTTTAAATTATGAGATTTAATTCTTTACTTTTGTTATTGTCTGCATAGATTGCTCATAAAACATTACTAAAACTGGGTAGGTCACTCAAATTGTGGAAGAACCCTTAGATGCAAGTGGTGTGCTTGGTACTTCTAAAGGCGCTGGATTAAATGAACTAGTTTCACTATAAATTGTGGTGTGCTTGGCACTTTTCACTCTGTTTTTTTTTTAAGCAATATTAACTTTTGATAAACGATTACATTTTATAGAACTTATTTCTCTTTGGTTAATTAACAGTATAATCACCAAAATTACAGCCTTTGGAGATTTGACTAGAAAGAGAAAACATTACCATTCTGAAATAAGGTATTTCTTAATTATCTCAATAATTCAATGATTTACATTAACCATATGTTTTCTACTGCAAAAAGGCTATAAATTTAAACATTAATTCTGCTAGGTGATGGCCCTGGGACAAGTTTGGCTCGTTGGATTGTATAAGTGCCATCCCAAAAGAAAGACATCCCATGACATCCTATGTCTAAATTGTTTGGGATCTCCAGAACTTGTACACAGTAAAAACTAGATGTTGTAATATTTCAAGTTGTTAAACAGAAAAACTTTAAAGGTATAATCAAACCCGAAAGACCAACCTAGAATATTTGAAAAATTAAAAGGTCATCTAGAAATTTAAGAAATTTTAGATTAAACCCATATTATTCTCAAAAACACCACTAATAATTTAAATCTCTTTATGAATGACTGGCGCATTACTTCACAAACCGAACCATATCGAAGTGCTCTCTCAGCAACAGAATCTATTGAAGAATCATCTGTAGGTTTCATTAGACCTACAGAGGTAACACAGAAGAGTACCACAGCTATTATAAAACAAAACAACACAATTATCCAGCTGTTGGTAAAAATCAGCGAAAACCTCTCCGATTGTAAAGAAACAATCAGAGATATCAAAAGGGTCGTAGCAGATCAAACATCTGCTGGGACTTCCTCAGATATCTCAAAATCCTTAGCAGATTTGCAAAAAGGATTTCAAAAACTGTCTCTTGGTGAGCCCATACAAAAACCACGAAAGAAGGAAACACCTTTTTACGTGTTCAAAGACCCAAAGAAGATAATTGAAGAAGAGAAGAAGAAATCTTCTTCAAAATGAGCCAAACAAGAACTCAAACGATGGAATCACGACCATCAGTTTCAAATCGTGATGAACAATCTCGGGAACAGACCCCAACTATAGAAGATCAAATCCGAGGTTACAGACTGGGTCACAGAGCAAGGCATGAACTGAACAGAAGGTTGCATCTCAGACCAAGAGGATATCAAAGAACACTCGAGTCACAACTAAATCCTGAGGCTGAGCTCAACATCTCACAATTCAGGCGTGTACAAACAGTACCTGCCGAAATTTTGTATCAAGCAGGAGGCTTGTTCACAACACAATACCAGGTGTATCAACACTACTCTGACCAGAGAATCTCTGTCGCAGGCAGTCAACAACTCGAATTGCCATTCATAACACAACAGAGTTTCGAAGAATTACAACGATCAGGGCTTCAACACCTACATATAGGCCTGATCATGATTCGACTTTTCACATTGCATAGAAGAGCTGTTGGAGTTAACGCTCTAGTAGTATTCAGAGACACAAGGTGGTCAGACGATAGATCTATCATCGGCACCATGGAGATAGATCTCACTCATGATACACAGCTTGCCTATATAGCACCAAACATAATGCTATCAATTCGAGATTTCTTTAATCATATCCAATTGGTGATTCAAACACATGGGTATGATACCTGGCAAGCAGGCGAAAGTAATCTGCTGTTAACAAGATCATTAATTGGCAGACTCTCAAATACAAGCTATACAGGATTCAGATATAATGTCTCAAATGTATCTGATTACCTAGCAAGCAGAGGAGTTCAGGCTATTCCAGGCCAGAGATACTCAACCACTGAATTACGAGGAAGACAGTGGATTATCAGGCCCTCACAACAGCCTGAGATACAACATCCTCAAGAAGCAGTATCACAAACTAGAACTGATGGTTCTATACTGCTTAGATTCAAGAATTATGCAGCTACCCCGACTCCTCAGGGTCCCTCTGTAGGCCCTAATGATGAAGAACAACTTTCTGAAGAAGAAACTGCATTTATGTTCTGGGTAGAAGATGACGATGATGAACCAGAAGATGATACTAAAATCTTCTGGGAAACCTTGGAAATAATGGCGCAACCTGCCGTTATACAAGATTATAATCCCATATGGGATACGAATGATGCAGATGATGAGGATTGGATCAATCCTTTTGCGAAAGATGGTGGGATATATACCGAAACCGAGACACATGCAGAAACTGAGACTGAGACAGAAACCAAAGCCTCAACTACAGCCCAAATAAACAATCATGAAACAGTTCTCATGATGAAATTGGAATACCCGAAACTAAAACAATTCCTAGAAGAAATACCAGTTCAAGAGAAGGCTTTTTCAAGTGTCACCTCAAACTATAGACCACCTTCTGAACCAGTAATGGGTCCAGTAACCTATCCACCTGGAAGATTGAGGACAGATGTAGGAGCATCCTCATCCCAGTTCCAAGGGATAAGGCCAAGAGGTTTACCTGGTGGAATTGGTAGACATCAAAACGAACAGTGGAATTTACCAACAGCTAGCCAAACACAAGGAGCTATGTTGGTATTACCGGAAGATATTGGCCTATACAATGATACAATATCCCGCTGGGAATCTATCACCCTAAACCTATTAAGTGAGAAAATTTTCGATGATAATAAAACAAAGGTGGTATATATCGAAAACCTATTGGGTGAAATAGAAAAGAAAATATGGATCCAATGGAGAACTGAATTCTCAACAGAATATGAGCAGTTGATTGCAATTGCTGATGACACCCAAAATGTCATATCCCAGATAAGAAAGGTGTTGCTGTTAGAAGATCCATATCAAGGAACCACAGAGGAGCAAGATCGAGCCTACAATGATCTTGAAAGGCTCTCGTGCGAAAACATAAAAGATCTATTCCTCTACATGAATGATTTCAAAGTGTTGGCAGCAAAATCAGGCCGAATGTATATCTCTTCAGAGCTTTCTGAAAAATTCTTTAGAAAAATGACACCACTCATTGGAAAAGAGTTAGAGCAAGCTTTTCAGGCAAAATTTCCAAACAACACTACGGGAGTGATGCCAAGAATACACTTTTCTTACCAATATCTGGCAGAAATGTGTAAGAAGGCCGCTTTACAAAGGAGTCTCAAGGATCTTACAATCTGTAGTAAGATTCCCATACCAGGTGATTATTACCGCTCTAACAGAAAGAAGTTTGGTCTGAGAAAGGCAAAAACCTATAAAGGAAAACCACATGACTCACATGTTCGGGTGTTTAAAAGAAAGCACTCGGATAGAATCCGAAAATGTAAATGTTTCATCTGTGGAGAAGAAGGTCACTTTGCCCGAAACTGCACAAGAAGTCAAGGCAACATTGCAAGAGCAGCAATTCTAGAAAATCTAGATTTGCCAGACGACCTTGATATCGTATCAGTTGATCTCAATGAGCCAGACAGTGATGCTATTTGCAGCCTATCTGAAGGAGAAACAGGCAACACTGAGCATCATGTCAGAGCTTGTCTTGAAGAATTACCATATGAAGGTGCATTCATGCTCAACATAACAAATTATGGTTGGCGTTGCAAGGTAAAACTCCCTCAAGAACAAGAAATCTGTGAACACCAATTCACAGAAGAATCAAGTTTTACCGGGCCATGTAGTTTTTGCAAGGAAAACTCAAACCACAAAATTGGATGTGAAAGATGTGGCTTAACAGCATGTCCTTTATGTTCAAACTTTTACCTTGGCAAACCAGTAAAGCCCAAAACTCAACCTAGAAAATATCAGAATAAAGATTCCTTAATTAAGGAATTATTCAAATACATTGAGCACCTGGAAGCCGAAAATGAGAGGTTAAATGAAGAATTGAAAATCCTAACTGGTGAAAACCTACTCAAAGACCTCTCCAAAGATTTCGAAGAATTATTAACCATTTCTAAGGAAAAAGAAAAGGTTGAAAATGAGATTGAGGAGATCCATGTAATGTTCACAGAAAATCCCTCACACCTAATAGAAGAAGGGCAGTACAAAGCCGAAGAAATAACAAGACCAGGTCAACGAAAAATCATTAACCGACTATATAACCTGGTAGTACTATTTGAAATTCCAAACCTAAAGCCATTTGAGATAAGAGCAATCCTTGATACTGGTGCAACAAACTGTTCCATATGCCAAACAGCCGTACCAGAAGAGGCTTTAGAAGACAGTCCATACCCTGTTCATATAACTGGCGTAAATTCAAGGCAGATTGCCACGAAGAAGCTGAAAGGAGGCCAGATGACAATTGGCGAAAATAAGTTCCGAATACCTTTTACCTACAGCTTCCCTATGGGTATGCGAGATGGAATTCAGATGTTAATTGGATGTAATTTCATACGCTCAATGCAAGGGGGATTAAGAATAGAAGGTAACATAATAACCTTCTATAAAAATGTGACGGTAGTCCAAACCAGTACTGAAACCGTCGCAAACACTGTGGCAATTGAAGAATTGGGTCTAGAAGAAATCGAATACCTCACAATCCAAGACTCTGTGTATTACCAAAACCAGATCCACAATAAAAATTTCGAAAACCGTTTTGCCACCCTACTCTCAAGATTAAAAGAGCAAGGATTTATTGGTGATAACCCCCTACAACATTGGTCAAAGAATAAGGTGGTGTGCAAACTGGATATCATCAATCCAGATTTAACAATAGAAGATAAACCCTTGAAACATGTCACACCCATGATGCAAGAACAATTCAACCGCCATATTAAATCCCTACTCAACATTGGAGTCATCCGACCGAGTAAGAGCAGGCATCGTACTATGGCATTCATAGTAAATTCCGGAACCTCAATAGACCCAAAAATTGAAAAAGAAATTAAAGGGAAAGAAAGAATGGTCCTTAATTACAGAACTCTCAATGATAATACCCATAAGGATCAGTACTCTTTACCGGAAATAAACACAATCCTAAAGAAGATCAGCACCAGCAAAATCTTCTCGAAATTCGACTTAAAAAGCGGATTTCATCAAGTCGCAATGCACCCGGATTCTATCCCTTGGACAGCTTTCATAGTCCCTGGAGGCCTTTATGAATGGTTGGTAATGCCATTCGGATTGAAAAATGCTCCTGCCATTTTCCAAAGAAAAATGGATAATTGTTTTAAAGGCACGGAGTCATTCATAGCTGTCTATATCGATGATATTCTGGTATTTTCCAGAAATGAGGAAGAGCATGCAGACCACCTAGAGGTAATGCTCTCAATTTGCGAAAAACACGGGCTGGTACTATCCCCAACAAAAATGAAGATTGCAGTACCAGAGATTGAATTCCTAGGAGCACATATCAACAGAGAAAAAATCAAACTGCAACCCCACATCATCAAGAAGATTGCAGATTTTGATATAGAAATGCTAAAAGAAAAGAAGGGTTTAAGATCATGGTTAGACATTCTCAATTATGCAAGATCATATATCCCTAATCTTGGAACTCTCCTTGGCCCGCTTTACTCGAAAACAAGTCCTCATGGAGATAAAAGGCTCAAACAATCCGATATAAGCCTTATCAAAAGAATTCAGGAATTAGTCCAGAATCTTCCAAATTTGAAATTCCCTCCAGAAAATGCCTATATTGTCCTAGAAACCGATGGTTGTATGGAAGGATGGGGAGGAATTTGCAAATGGAAAAAGATGAAAGGCGATCCTAGATCAACCGAAAAGATCTGCGCCTATGCAAGCGGGAAATTCCCGACAGTCAAATCAACAATCGATGCTGAGATACATGCATGCATGGAGACGCTCTCAGCCATGAAAATCCATTATTTGGATAAATCCGAAATTACCCTACGCACAGACTGCCAAGCTATTATTAGCTTCTATAATAAAACTTCGTCTAACAAACCATCAAGGGTAAGATGGATTAAATTTGTTGATTTTGTGACAGGTACTGGAGTACAGGTTAATTTTGAGCACATTGAAGGACGGTTAAATACATTAGCCGACACTCTCTCTCGATTAACCACCTATACACTACAGTCCAAATGTCTAACAGAAGAGCAGGAAAAGCTCATTGGCAAGCTAGAACCAGTCCTGGAGGAACTAGCCGACAAATCAATCTCGAAAATCCAGTTACACCTCTTACAAGAGAAAATAATGAGCCATTTCCTAGCAATAGCCTTGTCAACATCCATGCCTACCACTATGACAAGGAAATCAATGATGGAACTTTAAATGAGCATACGATATATCGGCACACCAGAAAACAAATTAAAGAATTTCAAATCCAAAAGACCCTGGTGGAACTACAATTATTAAAGTCCATGGTAGAAAGAGAAATCTCATTTACTCAAATCTATCAACGATGTGACTGCGTATATGGAGATGAGTATTGGGAACATAAGGAACAAATTAAGCATATTAAGCAAATGGAAGAAAAATTAAAGAAAATGCTTGAATTTATTGCATAAATAAGTCTGGTGGTAATCTACGGAAAACCACTGACTTTAGTATAATAATAATCAGTCTGGTGGTAATCTACGGAAAACCACTGACTTTTGTTAATTAAGTATTTTAGAACGTGGTGGACCCATGTTTGATAACCATCCGTTCAACTTTCGGTGGGTGTGATTCCCACTAATTTGGTTTTAGTGTGCTTTTATTTTTTCTTTTTGAAAAGTTGGGCAGGATATCCACTAATGTGTATTAGTGCGATTCACTTTCGGTTAGTGGAGCACTATTATTTTCTGAGTGGGAGACAAAAGTTTGTGGAAATCCTTTAATCACATGCGATGGGGCCCAATGAGCACCCGGTGTGATAATTGAGATTCCATCCCGAGTCTCTATATAATAGTTTGTTTCAGAGTTGCGAAACAAGGTCAGAACGAGCAAGTTTCACTTCTCAAACTTCTTTCTCCCTCCACTTCTCTTGTAATATTTTATAAATCAATAAAATTCCTCTTGTGAGTACTTCTTACTTCTCGTGTTCAAATAACCAATTGAAGTTCGAAGTATCCTCTGATTGATCCTCCCTCCTGGTATCAGAGCAAGGTTATATTCTTAAATTTTTTATGGCTTTCTAACTTTCTGTTTCTAGGTAGGTAACTAGGGGGCAATTATACCAAAAACAATTAAATGTTTTCAACCTGAAAATAGAATAATACATATATTAATTTAAAAACAACATAAATTCATGGTCTGGAATTTTTAGAAAGTTTTAGTTGATCCAAAAGATTTATCCTGCCGTACAGTACCTAATGAGTAAGGGAAGATTGCGGAAAAACACGATAAAGTGAGGTTATTCTAAAAACAACTAGGAAGACCATACTGTGAAATTAGATACTCCATTATACATTATTAAGTAATCCCTTAAAAAATCCCTTAAAAAAAAAAATCGTAAGCCCATAATCACCAGGCCCAAAAGTGTAGGATGTCAAGGATGTCTCAACAGTGGGATGTCCCATATCAGTCCTGCACAATTTGTGCCTAGCACGAGTTCTACTTGGTATTTATGTTCGCATCATTTCACTTAAGCTAACTGGCTTTTGAGCTCAAATCAAATCAACCTTCCGATGGGTCTAGCATGCTCGAGCTTCATTTGTCTCATTTTCAAGCTGGCACTCAAGCTTCAACTTCGGCCCATAACATTTTTAATTATTTTACTTTTATGCTAAGAAAATATTCAAGATTTTAACTTCGGCCCATAACCTGTTTATTCTAACATGCATGGTCAGTCCCAAGCCCGGATGAAAAGGGGAGAGAAAACTTGGAAAACAACTCGCAATGCAAAAATTTACTATATTATAGCCCCATAACTTCACTAAATTTTGACCAGAAATTTTTTTATTTTTTTCATATATCTTTAAAAAATTCCAAGAATTTTTCCTGTTTGTATATGAATGTTGATAATTATAGTTATATTACATCATATTTTTTCATTAATAGCATATTAACTGTAACAATCATACATATTTCTACAATATTAAATTATATACTTGAGTATTACTTATAACAATTTGTAAACACTAATAAAAAAATAGTTTCTGCCATCTAACAATCAACACAAAAATATTAATAATCCGTAATAATAAACAATAATTTCGAGCAGAGCGCAAAGGTGTATGAAATGAATGCGTTTGTTTATCGATAACTTGATACATTTCTTCCGAGTTCCAAGGAATGGAAAGCAAAGGTCCAGAAAAGTACTACCACTTCGAGCCCCTTAGTATACAACTGGGCCTAGCTTTGCACCGTCACAGATTTAGACCCGAAAAAATTAAAAATAGTTTTACTGTTCACCGGAATTTCAAAAAAAATCTAAAAAAATTCTGAATTTTAAAAATGGCGTTGTTAGATCGGTAACCCGGTTAACGATCTAACAAATCGCTTAGATCGGTAACCGGGTTACCGATCTAAGCTAAGATCGGTAACCCGGTTACCGATCTAAGCCCAGACCAATTAAATTGCGCACTGTATTCCATGTGACACCACTACATTTATTCCATGTGACACAATGATTGGATTGATTAAAATTACATCTGCCAAGATTGGAATGATTCAAATAATAGAGTAAGATCGTCAACCGAAATAACAATCCAAGCTAAGATCGTCAACCGAGATAACAATCTAAGCTATTGTCATGTGATTTGATATTAACGAAAGCAACTTTAGTATATTTTAGTGGGATCGAAAGCAACTTTAGTATATTTTAGTGGGATCGAAAGCAACTTTAGTATTTTTTAGTGCCAGCGAAAATTTAGGGAATTCGATCGTAATGTTATAAATAGATGGTCGCTCTCACAATTTGACAATCATCCATCATTCTCAAACACTGCACTCTGAATCAATTAAAGAAATAATCCACCAAATATGTTTTCCATTCCGGTTTTTGTTAATCAATCTCCATATAATCCACCAAATTATTTTAGTTTCGATGCCTCATTGCAAACTGATTATGAATCAATTAAAGAAATAATTTTGTCATCACTGGGATTTTATCACGGTCATTACAATTTGAGAATCGTTTCGCATTTTAATACCATAATTGAAGGAAGGTACCAGCGTATGCAGTTGCCGGTGAACTCAGAAAATGAATGGCGGTATGTACAAGAGGAGGGCTTCCAAGCAAGAAGGCTACATGGCCTTGAACTGCACGTTGATTTGCTTCCAGCAACTGGTGATGGCTTACAAGGTAAATTACACTAACCTAACAGTTTTGGTATAATCATAACATTTCTAGCATTACAAGAATATTATGCATTTTGTAAATTGAATATTTCGTATGCCATTTGAATGTGTGATGTTAAACTAGATAACAGAATTTGTGTTTTCAATGAAATTTATATTAAAAAAATATATCGTAAATTTCGTAATATATTCTTTAAAAAATACTAACCTGTAACAACTGGAGATAGAAACCAGGAGCTGAGTCACCCGTGCTGTTTGGAAATAACTCGCACCCCAGAATCTCTAACACGACAGCGCGTGTGTATCTGTCGATCCTATCTGGATCATTCACGCCAGGTCCCCCCCGCAAGACTCCACGCCCCACGCAGTTTCGTGAACTTGATGCCATGATATTTCCTACTTTACGTTAATAATGTAATTTGATTGTAAGAACTATATATATTTATAATTAATCTAAATTTTAAGTTTCAAAACATCCATACTTTCGTGTCTTTTCCCGGAAGCAATTCTCAGCTATCTCCACGGATGTATCCATCGGCAACGCCAAGTCCATAAGTAACTGCAAATCATTCAAATCGGTCCGTCCGGTCACGGGTCGGCCTTCCGTCTACAAGAAGGCCACGTCCTGCAAGTAGTTCAAATTTCTTACTTACAATTCTCGAATAAAAATAAAATGAAGTTCAGTTATACAGCCTTACCTGTAGAGTGACCGTCATCTCGCCAACGTGCGGAAAAAAAAACGTGTGGGTCTCTGGCCTCCGGAACATGGCCAAACCCTGCAAAAGTGAATGATCCAACGGCATATGACCCACCTGAACAAAGTGGATGAGTCCAAGTGTCGTAAGACGCTCATCCACCTCAGCGGTCCGTATCATCGTTGCCTTGTGCACTATTGCCTTCCAATCCTTTATATATTTTTTTATTTTTATTAATTTAAAAAATACAGACAAAATGCAAAAAAATCTAATTAAAAATTAAACAACAAATAATAACTTACGCCAGTGCCACGAAGCTGCTCTTCATTCAAATGCAAAAGACGGCTATCATCAACAGGAATGGAGGGGACAGATGTGGAAGCGCCGGCATCTCCAGTAGATGTGGATGCGCCGGCATCTGCAGTACATGCAGAATCAGGTGGAGTAGCTTCGATATCTGCTGCACCGGAGCGACGCCTTGTAGATCTACGGACTGATGACTCTCCGATATCTCCTACTCTTCTTCTCGGTGGCATTTTCACTATACTACAAAAATAAATTTCAATGTCAAAAAATTTAACAAAATTTCGACAGCATCTCCCCTGTACCGGGAATGTTTCCGGAAAAAATCAGACCCAAACCCCCCATAAATTGAGATCCAAATCCCCACCAATACAATAACAAACATAATACCAATCTCATACAACCACATTTTTCTATTTTCAATTTTTTACCTAATTAAAAATTATTTTTCCAATAATTTTCCTAATTTTTCATTTATTTACCCAAATAAAATAAATAAATTAAATTAATAAATGATCAAAAAAACTCACCTCAACTAGAAGCGCTTCCTGTGACTTTTTAGAATATTTTCCTACAATTATAAAATTTTTATATCAACTTTTTATAATTTTTTTTAATTTTTCTAATTTCTAATTAACTTATACATAATAATAAAATGTACTAAATAATTTCAAAAATATTTCATATTACATATAATAATTTTTTATATTTTTTCTGATTTATTAATAATTTTTTAATTATTTTTACAATATTTTTTCTATTTTTTCTATTAATAAACTAATTAAACTAAATTATTTAAATTAATAAAATAAATAACAAAAGAAAAAAAATTTACCTTTTCGCTGCTGCAGCTTGAGTGAAGGCAGAGGAGAGAGAACGTGCGGAGTGGGTGAGGAGTGGGGAGAGGGTCGCTATATATAGGAGAGTGGGCTTAGATCGGTAACCGGGTTACCGATCTAAGCAAAGATCGGTAACCGGATTACCGACCTTAGCTTAGATCGGTAACCCGGTTACCGATCTAAGCGATTTGTTAGATCGTTAACCGGGTTACCGATCTAACAACGCTATTTTTAAAATTCAGAATTTTTTTAGATTTTTTTTGAAATTCCGGTGAACAGTAAAACTATTTTTAATTTTTTCGGGATTTAGACGATATTTTGGATTTAGATTGACCGCTGAAAGTTAATCTATTAACAAAATTTGAGAGGTGCCCCAGTCTTCCCGTTGCTGCCGAAGATTGGTTTCTTTCGTCCCAACTTCCTTGTCACATAAAGCCACTAATTTACCTCATAATTTCGAAGAAGGATATTCTGCCTCGTCGATTAGATCACAAAACTGGAGGGATGTCATCAGTTATTGGGTGCTCTAGAATTTTAAGCAACAGATTAAAATTCGTCAGTTATTGGATGTCATCACTTCTTGCTTGCTTCACCTAATCCTCCGCTTTTTCTACCTTCCTTTTCTCCAATTTTCCTCAACTTCACTTTTTCACCTCTGTACTCACTCTATCTTTCCTATTAGTACTCTCTGTTCTAGCGTTTCTCTTGCTCCCACTGTTTTGATGTTCTCATCAGCTGGCCGATAGTTCTTGAATTTAACAAAAAAATTATATAGGATCGTTAGTCTTTCTCTAGATTTGAAATTCAAAGGGAATCAAATTCTTCAAATATGACTGGCTTTGAGCTAATTGTTGGAGGTCGGTTTGCTTCAAGTATTATTGGCAAGATAATAGATGCGGCACGCTCCTACCTCGGCAACAACTATGATCTTCAAAGTGGAACCACAGATATGCTCACCAGCTTAGAGAATTCACTTCCTCAAATTCAGGCTGCTATTGAGTTGGCCAGTAAGAGGCCAATCACAAACAGGGGACTTGCCACATGGTTGAATAGCCTGAAGAATGCGGCCTATGAGGCCGAAGACGTGCTTGATGACTTGGAGACTAAGAGAAGCCGTGAAAGTTTGAAGGGAAAGAATAAGTTTTTTGAAATTGTATCCTCATCAGGTAAAAGTTTTAAAACTCTTATTTTATCTGATAAAGAGTTAAAGGGATTAAAATCTTCTGTTAATAAACTTAGTAAAATTTCAATGGGTGTTGGGGATTTTATCAACCTCTTGCAACATGAGTATATCAATGCAAAACCAGAATACTCTGGTACTCATACAAGGGAAACAAGCTCCAACTTAGACCCTAATGCAAAGATATTTGGCAGGGATAAGGAACTTAGTTTCATATTGGACATAATATTGAATTATCAATTTCCTCAAGGAAATTCAGATCAGCAACCAGAATCACGTTCTACTCCTCTAATAGAAGGGAATCCTCAATTACCTCATCAGAGAGAGGTGCAAGTAACTAACAGTTTCTGGGGTAATGGAGCAATCCTAAGAGCCAGTAAGTGGTTTTTGGGTTTGACTAGATTTGGAAAAGAAAACACAAACGATGTTAGAAGAGAAGGTAAGAACCAAGAGATGAGCAATATAAAATTAAGTGTTGGTAGACAAAATTCAGTCTGCATCATGGATTGGACACTGCCAGTACTTCCTATTTTTGGTCTAGGGGGAGTAGGTAAAACAACTATGGCTAAAATGGTCTATAACAACGAAAGAGTGGCAGATAGCTTTTCTATTAGAGCATGGGTCTATGTCTCAGAATATTTTGATGCCAAGAAAATAATGAAAGAGATAGTACTTTCATTAGGAGGTGGCAGTAATGTTAATTCCATAATGGACTTGTATAATATTGAAAAGAAACTAATTGAGACCATAAAAAATAGGAGATTTTTTCTTGTCTTGGACGATCTCCATGATGGGATTGAATGTACATGGAATGGCCTTATATCAGTTTTAGGTAATGGTGCTCCTGGAAGTATTGTTTTAGTAACAACTCAAAGTGAACATGTTGCAAAAACTATAGGGAATATGCCCAATATAATCACATTACATGTTTTGGAATCAGAGTGCTTTGAGCAACTCCTTGAATATTATGCACTTGGAGAGCTGCAAAATCCATCACAGTGGCATTGCTTGGAAGAAGAGGAATTGACTGCTTTGAAATTGATTGCCAAAAGGATTGCAGCAAAGTTGCATGGTTTGCCTCTAGTTGGAGAGGTTATTGGAAAATTATTACGTACTCAATTAGAAAGAGTACACTGGGAAAATGTCCTTAAAAGTGAATGGTGGGATGATGAACATGCTCTTAAAGGAATTATTCCATCCCTTGGAATTGGCTATATGGACCTAGATCCTGAGCTAAAACAATGCTTTGCATTCTGTTCTATATTTCCAAAAAATTACGTATTTGACAGGAATAGATTGGTTCAAATGTGGATGTGTCATGGTTTCATTCAACCTAACGAAATGGAGACAAACAAACTGGATAAAGGGGACATCAGATTGGAACATGTGGGAGGCAAATACTTTGATAAACTCGTGAGCAGATCATTTTTTCAGGCAACAATAAGTGATGGCAAGTACATTATGCATGATTTAATAAGAGACTTAGCTATTGCTGTTTCTTCAAATGAATTCTGTTATGTTAAAAATGATGATGGGTATCTCCCTTCTTCTGCCCGCCACTTGGCTATCGATTCTGATAATTCAAAGATTGAGGGGAAAAGCCAGAATAATACAAGATTAAGGAGTTTGATTTTGTTTGGAAATTGGAAGAATTGTGGTGATGAGTCAATAAGAAGCATGTTTGCCAAATCTAATAGCCTACGTCTATTAGATTTATCTTATATTGGGATTGAAACGAATGCGACTATTTATGCCATTTGTCTGCTATCTCATCTACGGTATGTGGATCTCTCCTTCTCTGGAATTAAATTGATTCCGGATGAATTTTGTGTATTATAGCATCTGCAAGTTCTAGATGTGCGAGGTTGTAACTTTCAAAAATTACCAAAAGGTATGAATAAACTAATAAACTTGCGACATTTATATGCAAGTGTTGAGACCATCTCTCTAATATCCGGTATCGGAAAGCTAACCAACCTACAAGAGCTTGAAGAATTCTGCATAGCTGAAAGCGAGGGATATAGAATTAGTGAGTTGAGGGACATGAATGAAATCAGCGGACACCTTCTCCTAAGCAATCTTCAACATGTCTCAAGCAAAGAAGAAGCAGCTACATCTCAACTAGTTAAGAAAAAGTACCTCAAAAATTTGGAGTTGGAATTTAACTACAAAAACGATCAATTAACAACCAGGATGGAACAAGAGGTACTTGAGGCCTTAAAACCATATTCTAGTGTAGAAGTGCTTACAATCAAGGGCTGCAGATTCAAATATCTACCAGGTTGGATGTTGTCAACTCACAATGGATTTTCCAACCTAAAATGCATTCAACTGAGAAACTTTTGGTTAACCACTTTCCTTGCTTTTGGGGAGCTACCTTCTCTCGAAGTGCTCAGTTTTGATGAACTACAAGGGCTGGAAATGGTCGGTGATGAGTTTTATGGCCACTTTGATGTGGTATTTCCATCCTTGAAGGAGTTGACATTCTCTAATATGTCACACTGGAGGGTATGGTCGAGTGCACCGGCTGGAAAGATGTCATTTCCACACCTCAAAAAGATCCACTTGGAAAATTGCTGGGAGCTAATATATATGCCTACCAATTTTTTCTCCTCACCAATGGTGGAGCTCAAGTTGATATGGTGTCCCAATATTCGCAGTATGACAACCATATTGCAAGGTATGCCTTCTCTTAAGCACTTGAGCATTACTTCTTCCCACGAAAATCTATCTATTTATTGTACTCCCTTGAATTCCCTAGAGGTCATGCGCCTAAGTTGTCACAAGAAACTTCACTTTGTTGGGGGTTTAAAATCACTTGTTAATCTAAGAAAGCTTGTACTAATGCAAATTGATGATTTTCTGGAGTCATTTAAAGTGGAGCAAGAGAATAATGAGATTTCTCAAGAAAATCAAGAGCAATGCTTGCAATTTCTAACTTATCTGCACCTTGGTCACAGCTATTGTAGTACTCACAGCCTCTTCGTAATTGGAAGGATATCATCACTGCGTACTCTTTTTATAAGCTACTCCCCTGCAATAGAATATACATTGGAGGAAGATAGTTTGTTTGAGCAATTAACATCTCTAGAAGAGCTCATGTTTTTTAAATGTTGGAAACTAAAACGCCTTCCTTTCACTTTACCATTGCTTTCTTCCTTAAAGAAGCTGACAGTTATGTCATGCCCATCTATTTCTACATTACCAGAGGCTGGTTTACCACAAAACCTCATAGAACTTTGTATCACTGGATGCCCGCACTTAACGTGCCAGTGCCAACCATTTCAAGAATATTATATTCTCAACATTTCAGATATTCCTTGTGTCCACATTGACGTAATTAGTCCAGACTACATAATGAAAAAAATTGCTGAGTATGATCTCCATGATGAAAGGTATGTATTATTTATTAAATACAAGGTCTTCACTAGGATAGTTGTTAATTTTATTTACAACTCTGTGTATGATTCTCTTACCTTATTTTGCAGGTATATGCAAACAAATTATGATGCAATTTTTGGAAGGCGCTAAGTGATTTTTGTACAAAACTATCAAGTAGAAGGAGATGAATTACAACTCAAAATCTGTAAACTATGTTTCTCTTACCTTATTTTACATCCTCTCAAGTTCTTTATTCAAAAACCTGGTACGTACTATATATTACTATGTTTGATCCCTTTTCACATGGGTTATTTAGTAGGTATCAGGAATGCATCTTGATGATGTCAAATGTACACTCTGTATTCTATTTCCGATTTTTATCATTCTTTCCGTTATTTTCATATCCCATTCATCTATTTTGTCAGATAAATCCATTCATATGCCACTAGCTTGACCTATCATCCAAATTCTGTAAATTAGTTTGTAAATTTAAAAAATATATATATATATATATATATTTGGCAGTATTAGTGAATAGTTATGTATCATTGTTTCTTGGTCGTATTTTAAAAAAAAATTATAAGAAATTGAAATTCTTATCAATCCTTGGTGACATTCTGAGAGAACGAAGAAGGCAGAATATCGCACGGAAATAACTATGTCAGAATGGAGCAGAAGCCATCATCCAACAAAGAAGCTCTACTCACATTGACATAATTGAAAATTTTCGAGGTCTTGTGCATTTTTATTCTAATTTTGGGCATTTTACATAAATAATTTTCTTTTCCAGATTGCTGTTCAATTTTGTTCTAGTTTAGATATATATACCTCTTTATATATGCAGCTTTGCTTTTGGTCAAATATAAAAGACACAGTAAGCTAACTGAGCCTATTTGTCGATGCCACCAAATCAAATATTCAATTGAAAACAGGTTGAATTTTGATCAGCAAGAAACCTGTTTCTCATGAGGAGAATGATATAAAATATTTCAGTTTCCAGTGAAACTTGAAATTTCTGTACTTTTACAAGGTATATTGGAAACTTTGCCAAAACAGCTCCACACGAAAAGCAAATCCTGATTTCAATGAATTGAAAAGAGACACTAACAGTTCCTTACAAATACAAACTGACAATAAAGGTAAGAAGTAGAAATTCATAATGCTAACATAAGCTATTTAATATTTATTAAACCCAAATCCGGGCAGTTCTGTCCTTCCAGAAAAACTCTCAGGGATTATAAGAAATATGACCACAATAGGACATACTATGACCCGAGATCAATCATGATGTGATTACTAATGAAAGATTGAAAAGGTGTCTACAAGATCTTAACAAAGGATGGCGCATCGGTACGGGGTCCAACCAGAGACCGGTACATGTACAATCTGTCCACAACCATTTCCTCTTCACCTTCATTTTCCATATCTTCATCCTCAATCACCTCTACAACCAGGTCGGGTTTGCTTTGTGCCACTTCTCTGCAACCCCTCACTGACAAATTACACGAAGACATCCATAAGAACCTCATGTTGTAAAATAATGGAAGGCCTGATATCAATGCAGAGTCCCCAAACGGGCAATCCCTTATTTCCAGTTTCAGCAACATAGTGCACCCTTCAAAAACATATTTCAACCCCAAATCACTCTCCGCAGCAAACGCAACCGACAGAGTGCGTATCAGCTTCCCATACCGGCCAATGTACTCAAATGCCTTATCAGTCAGCAAACCCGAAACAGACAGACGAGTCAGCTTCTTGCAGTTCCTGACAATGGCACCAAAGCCTCCATCCATGGGCTCACCAGTGATTCGATCAGGTTGGTGGAGGCCCATAATGCAAAGGCGAAAGACGAGTAATTCCGGGCAGTTCTTGGACATTGCAATTACAGCTGCATTTGTCATGCGCTGACAGAAGTAGAGAATTTTTTGTAGCTTGGGGCAGCCCTCGGAGATGTATTGCAGCCCAATGTCTGACACAGAGCTTTCTGAGTCTCCAGTTGCATCAAGTGGGAACACTCGTAGGTCCTGCAAATCATGGCATGTTTCAGCTACACTTTGGAGACCTTCATCTCCAACTGTGTCGAGTACCTGTGTACAAAGGATAATAGACAGTTTTGATGATCCAACAAATAAGAAATGACAAATCAGCATTGTTGTCATTTTGTTCATGGTACTTGAGTTTGATTACAGTTTTTTCATTCTTATTTTTATCCTTTTCTCAAGATTTGAGTTGCATTTAAAATAAGAAGGCCCCAAATGCTACAAAACGAGAATGACAGCAATTAGGTGCCTGACAGCAAATATACATACGGAATTGAAATTTTGGGGTTTATCTGTCATTTTTTTTTTTTTTTTTTTTTTTTTTGTTTACCATAAGTTGAACCAATGCATGCATCCACTAAACAAAAATGATCCTTAAATAGTTCAAATTCCTGGGGCAGTTGTGCCTGAAATTACTTGAATGTACTTCAGAACAAGCAAACCAAAGAATTAAATAAAAATTACATACCCAGAATGTTTGGAGATTATGGCACTGACGAATGACTGGGTGCAGCTGATCAGCGGTTAGATTTGCAAAACTAAAATTAAGTGAGGTCAAGTTTGCACAAACCGGGTAGATAGTGGGTAAATGCTCAGGTTCAATCTCACGGAAACCCGATAAGCGATTTAATGACGTAGAAGCAAAATCTGACACCAAATTGAGATTTGGATCAGCGACCATGGAACCTGTTTCAGACCGAAATGAACCAGTACCAAGATCAGTTAGCTGTGGGGCAAGCACCATGAGCCGGTGGAGCTGCTCAAGTGTCACGTGTTGATTCACACGCAAACGCCGTAGTGAAGGTGATCTCGCAACAAGGCCCTCCAAAGAGAGGATATCAAATGGGTGCCCTACACAATCAAAAACAAGAGATTCTAAAGTGGTAGTTGTTTCTGGAAATTTTGAGATCCAATCAACCACCTCATCATCTTCACCCTCCAAATAGTCTTCAATCAGATCTAAAACTCGCAGATGCCTGAAAAAAAAAAATTAAATAAAAAAGAAGACAACTATCAAATTTCATCCAACAAAATAAGCAACTTATGTTAACAGAGAATCTGACTTCTTTTGTTCAACAATACCTGCATTTCTCAGCAATTGCAGCCAGGCCCAGAGTGCTAAACCCCTCACAACAAACCAATGAGAGATCTTTAAACAAGGGAAAATTCTCAGCGATGCTTATCAGATTTTCATCAGTTACAACCATGCGCTTGAGACTGATCCTCTCAAGGTGCTGATATGCGTCCCCCAATGTCTTCACCCAGGGTGTGAAATTTGCACCCCAGCCATATGGCACCAGGTTGAAGTCAGCAAACCGGGGCTTCCCTTTGAGCACAATTGACTTGATCGACTTGAACCTCTCCACAACTCGGTCTGGAGACACTGCATAGCAGTTCCCAATAAATAACTCACTGCGGGTACGGGCATCAGTGTCGTACCATGACCGGCAAACAGCTGATGCGGCATTGCGATCCCGCTTGTGAGTGAGGAAATCCAGAACATTCTCTAAGACCTTTTTGAACACTTGGTCAGAGGTAGGAGACAGTGAGTTCTCAGCTGGAGCCTGCTTCAAATTTTCATCTTCTCCTGGCATGATAGAGATCTCCTCTTTCATGGAGAGGTAGAGGAAAGAGCAAGACTTGGATTTAAATTGAGCTGAGGTGCTCTAGCATATGATTCTTGGTTGTGTTGATTCAATTTCACATGCAAAAAAGTTGACTATTGAATGAAGAATATGTTATTTAACTGGCCCTGATATACATCTTCAAATTGTTTCTCCATTTCCCAACGAATTTATACCCATAACAGAACAGCATAACCCCACATGCTACTGTCAGTGAGAGTGAAAGAGAGTTATTGCAAGATAAGAACGGAACAGACAGCCCATTTGCCACTGCCATTATTTTAATATTAAATTTGTTGGCATCTCTGGACAGCATATAATTAAAGAGCGCCGCTTTTAATGGTCACTCACACTCTAGTGACTGATTACAAAATATTCCACCCAACATAGTAAATCTAGTAGCACAACTAGGTATTGACAATTTCGATTTAGTTTACTAGAAAAATTCAACTATTTTGATCACCACATACTTTATATCATAATTGGTGCGTCTGAACGCCGAATGGTCTCACTTTTATTGGACAAAATGCTGAAACAACGCTGTCTGCTGATATTGGCTCTTAAAAGTAGGAACTTATGGGATCCATAGATGAATTCCTGGTTCCAGCTAAGTGCTAACCACTCAAAAGATAATAAGATTCCACCCTGGAATATTTTTGACAGATGTAATAAAGGTAAGAAAGATCTTTAACATATCAAGATGTGATCCAAAATTATGTTACTTGAATTTGGTAATAGTAAAATATCATTCAGAATAGTTAGTCTTACTTTCATTTCCAAGTAGAATTAGAAAGAATTCTCTTATTAATTTCCTGAAGCAAGTCTACATTTTAGATTAGTTTCTATCATCTATAAAAGAAACAAGCGAAAGTGCATCGTACTACCAGTATGCAAGCCAATCATTATACTATAATTATTTTCTTTTTCCCCTGAATAATGCACTCCATTACACAATTATGAGACCGATATTGTTAGAACTAAGAATGAAACTATACACCTTAAAGATGTATGCTCCTCTATGAGGAACTAGCTTTCTTGCTTCATCATTAAAAAAAAGTAAATAAAATCAACAAATAAACAAATCAATATACAAATGTCCATAATATACAAATATCCTCTCTGAGGATCTAATGTCATAGGAGTATCCTTTAAGCCAATATAATAGGATGGTTGTATCATTTTAAGATTATTATAAAACACTGTCAGAGACAAGGGCAGATACTAAAAATATTTGATCTATCGGTGGTATGAAACTATTATTGTAAAGCTAGGAGAAACATAAGTCCAATTTTACTCAAATTTAAGAAAGCTCCAAACAGTATGTTTCCTCTTATTATTCCTTTTTATAACCACCAACCCAAAACAAGTAAATGTCAAGGTTAAAATTATCACAGAAGAAGCAAACAAACTCAAACTTTCTGGTCCAATTGCCCCACAAAGTTTTCCAAGACCAAAGTATCCAAATTAAAATGATCTTCAAACATCAAACTGGAGGCTGAATTTGTAAAGAATAGGCGGAAGCATGATAGCAACCCCCAAAGCCACCCCAAAGATACGATGAGAAATCGAAAAGGTGGCACTGAACTGTGGCTTCTTGATGGGTAGGTGAGGCGATAAAGGTCGGTTTGCCACTGGGCCCATTATAGCACGACCAGCATGCAAGGCTCTGCTGGTGGGACGGGTGGGGAGAGATGAGTTACCTAACCCAATGGGAGACTGGGTGATGGTTTTGTAGCCCCTAACTTGACTAAACCCATCTTTGCCCAGGAGACCTGAATATGAATTATATATCATGTTATTTCATGAAGAAAGAAGTATTATGCTCTTCAGGTATACTAACATATGTCCTTGAAAGTTTAAAAATTGTAAACTAGAATAATATAAAAGTATCATATTAGTACTGAGAGAAGGGATGAACATATAAGCCAATATTTTTTTTTTCTTATTTTCTTCAAGAAATGCGATACCAAACTGCACCATGAGTAAGAAAGGGCAAGGAAGACCGTTCACACTAAGTTAGGGGTAAAAAGCAGATTCTCTTCTCCTTTTCAAGGATATGCTTGGCAACTAGGGTTTTAGAATAAAATATATAGTTTTCTTAACCAGAACAGTTTCATTCACATTCTACGTCATATTTCCATTTTAGATGCATGATTGAAGATGTCATGGCCAAAGTAACAAAAGTATATCAAGAACACTTCGACAGTACCACATTTGCAGAGTTTTAAATAAATTAAATAAAGTTATCATGTAACAATTCTCTAAATTATGCAAAACAAATACATCAAGAACCTTTACAGATTTACAGCATAGAGAAAATTAAAAAAAAATAAACAAAAGTAAGGTTCTGACCTCGAAGTGCAAAAGGAGTATGTTCCCCAAATGCATTCATTTGAGCCTTATATGTTCCTGAAATCAAATGATCACACAGTTATCATCATTACGTTTGGTTTCCTAAGAAAACCTGATATTGCACCTAAGTCCAGCAGCAACAACAAGAAAAAACAATGGAATAAAACAAATTAAGAAACAATATGTACAGTACTGCACAGTACATACTGAACAAGGCTCAAAAGACAACAACAGCACATTCATCTCATCTAGAAAAGCCCAACTGGTAACTTATTCAAATATACGGTACTAAAAGATTCATTACTTACATTAACCCAACTGTGCATCAATTAATATTTCTCAATCAGAAGAAGACTGATCCACAGTCACTATATATTTTTCTAGATTTGAAAATTTCATTTCCAAATCAACTAAAAGAGATGGATTCATAACCTCCATTAAATAGCACTTCCAATTGAGCCAAATCAAATGGCCTCTCACAATTCAAAAACTTTCAAAGGTCAAAACTTGATTTAACTATAAAAACTCCCATCCAATCGGCTCTCCTGATCAAAGGGTAGAAATGAACAGTGATGAAGCCTGAAACAAGTTAATCTGAAAAGAACTTAAACGGAAGGAGGAAAGAAGTACCCTTCGCCATGGCTAATTTGGACGCAGTTTCAAAGGAGATCTCACGAGCTCAAAGACAGAAAACCAGCTGTGTACAAAGTACAAACCTCGGCTTGTAACCTGGTTTCGTTTCTTCTCGCTCTACACTTCATGCCCAATCCAAATCATCTCCAGTTCTACAAAAACTGGAAACTTCCTGAGTCAGGTTAAGCCTGGTATTGTAATGGGCCGTTACATCAAATGTGTGGAGGATTGAGTTGTATTGGACCAAGGTTCAAAATTGGGCCTAGATCTGCTAACGGCCTTGACTTATTGAGCTCTAACGGATCTATTTGTAACGAAGAATCCGGATGGACTGTGTAAATTTGCATTTGCAACAGATCATTCATCTTCTCTGATTTTACAATTTTTTAATATTTCGTTGCAATTACGCTTCCAATTTATTTCACAACAAAGCAACATCCCAAAGGAAATAACGCTCCGAGTCCAAAACAATTCTATTCCTCTTCATATGCATACACACTGTGTCGAGTCACTGCCGCTTCAATCAACAACAAAACCAAACCCTGGGTCCCACTTTCCGACGACCACACAGTTGACCAAACCGACAAGTTTACATAAAGCCAAAAGCAAGACCAGAAACAGAAGCAGAGAAACTCCTCTTCCCCGCCTCGCTTCGCACTTCTCTCTCTCTCTCTCTCTTCACCATTTCTCCTTCTTCCCCAATTCACTTCTCCTAGCTTCAAACCAAGCCCTAATTGAAGCTTCTCCGATCTAGCCCCCCATGTCGTGGGGCTTGGGCTGGAAGCGCCCTTCAGAGACCTTCCATCTCTCGCTTGACTATGGCGACCTTCCCCTTTCCGATCCCGACACACCCACCACCGACACCACCACCTCCGACGCCGACGCAGATCCAAATGCGTTTGATCTAGGGTTTCGGATCTCTCTTGACTGGTCATCGGCTGATGATGAAGAAACCGCTGCTCTTCGTCTCCAATCGCAGCTCGTGGTTGCTCTCCCACCTCCTCAGGACACAGTTATTCTCACTTTGAACACGTCTGATGGGCAAGAGAATGGAGAGATTTGCAATGGAGATGGGAAGGATGAGGATCGGGTTGTAACTGTTGCCATGGATGTGGTTAAGAGGAGAGAACCGCTCAAGGCAGTTAAGGTCTCGAGACCTGTCGGATCAGGTCAGCAAACGGATGGGAGTGGAGTTCTTGTTAGATTGATTCGTGCAGAGAAAGAGGGTGTACCAGCATTGGTGGATCACTGGAAAAGCGTCAGTGTTTTGAGCTTGTGTGGTTGTGGCTTATCGGTTAGTTTCGATCTAATCCAATCTGTTATGACCAAACTTTGGATTATTTTTTTTTAAATTGTCGATTAAGATCACTTTTACAAAACGAATGGGAAAATTCTTAGGACCAGGCAATTTCATGGGGGATAAAATTAAGGTTTTGATTCGAATAAGAGTTACCAATGTTGTTCACTCATAATTTTATCTTCATTTGTCACTAATCTGACATTTGTTCAGCTATGTCCTTCCCAATAATAATTTTCGGCTGTAGTTTGATGTTTTTTTACACAAAACATGTAGGCATTTCCTGTGGAGCTAATTACTCAATTGCCTCGACTCGAAAAGCTGTATCTTCATAGTAACAAGCTAACAGTTTTGCCACCTGAACTTGGCGAGTTAAAAAACCTTAAAGTGCTCAGGGTTGACAACAACATGCTGGTTTCTGTTCCCGGTAGGCTAAACTAGAACTGCTTCCATATTCCGATTAAAAAAATTGCAGTGCAGACAAACTTAATTTTTTTTCCATTTAATATTTTGATTTTGTTACCAGTTGAGCTGAGGGAGTGTGTTTTTCTGGAAGAACTATCCCTCGAATATAACAAGCTTATTCGGCCACTTCTTGATTTCAGGTCAATAATCCAGAAAATTAACTTTTCCATAAAAACTTTGCTACTTTCCTTCATTTCATATTTCAGATATCCTGTAGGAAGTTTCTTAGCCTTATTATTTATTCTCAGTTCTATTGCAGGGCTATGTCTGAACTTCGAGTTTTGAGGTTATTTGGTAACCCTTTAGAGTTTCTACCTGAAATTTTACCTCTTAAGAAGTTACGGCATCTATCTCTTGCAAATATTAGAATTGAGGCAACTGAGAATCTGAAAAGTGTTTCTGTGGAGATTGAGGTACTTATCTTTCTACATTTTCAACTTTTCAAATGGAGTGACAGAATTTAAGCCATATTATTTCAAATTATTAATAAAAACAACTTTTATGATTATACCCGAGAAGCTTCGACTACACTGCTGGATAATACTGTATTTCTCTATATCCAATGCAACCTTACCTCCATGGACCTGAAATGTTGATTATGCTTGATATATCTTGTATGGTATTTCAGTTGAACTCATGTAAGCGGCTTCTATAATTATTGTTTACTTAGTAGCTCTTGGGAACACCCACTTTTATTTTCGGTTAAATATCATGGTACTTTTGGTTCACAGAACATTCAAGTTATACTGTTTCTGGCCCTTCCATCATCTTCTACCAAAAAAGGTCAAAAACCCGTTCCCAAAATGCCAAAACAACTTCTTGTTAATTTGTATTTGAATATTCTGGTGACGACTTATACTTTAGGAACCAGAATAGGAATTTAAAATTTCTGTGGGACCATTTGTGCAATTTACTGAGCGTGATATGCTTTTATTTCTTGATTATAGGATAGTGGCTCATATTTTCTTGGGCCAAAGCCCAAGCTGAGTGCCTTCTTGTCGCTTATATTTCGATTTTCTTCATGCCACCACCCGCTCCTCGCATCGGCTCTTGCGAAAATTATGGAGGATCATGACAGTCGCATGGTCATCAGCAAGGAAGAGAATGCCGTGCGCCAGCTCATCAGCATGGTCAGCAGCGATAACCGCCATGTTGTAAGTTATAAATTTGACTTATAGAAATCTTTCTAAGATTGTTAGTATCATGTCCAAGGTTCTATGCAATTGTCCTCCGAGGCTAGTAAAATCGCATGCTGCGAATACTACACCCCTGGAATTCCAGGTTTAAAAGTGCGTTATGGACCCTAATTAATGTCACAAATAAGTACACTGGACATAGCTTAAGTTTGAATAAAGGAAGATTAAAAAAAAAAAAAAAAAAAGGTTTATTGTTATGGTCGATTTAAATTCTGATAAACCAAATTGCCTATCTTAAATTAAAATTGGGCAAGCAATAATAATAAGAAGTAAAGCTAATTTTGGTGGGGGGCAGGGGCAAAGTTTTTTTTTTTTTTTTTTTAAATAATTGTAGCCTGTAGGCCCTATATTTCTTTTTATTGAGATTCTAATTTATTAGATTTTTCAAAAATGTAGGTTGAACAGGCATGCATTGCTCTTTCTTCACTAGCATCAGATAAATCCCACGCAATGCAACTGCTGAAATGCGATATAATGCAGCCAATTGAATCTGTTCTCAGATCGAATAATGATGAAGAACTAATCTCTGTATTAAAAGTCTTGGTCGTACTAGTCTTTGTCTCTGACAGTGTGGCCCAGAAGTTGCTCACAAAAGATGTTCTGAAGTCACTAAAGACACTTTGTGCTAATAAAAACCCTGAGGCAAGTTGTTATTTCTCTTCTAAATTGAAACACTTGTTGTCTCTTCTATTGCTGAAGCACTTGATAATAACTCAAGCATTGAAATTCACTGGCTTAGACCTGTGTTGGACCTTATTTTACACTACAATAATAGCCAGCAGAATAATGTTGCACTTATTACCTAAATTTGCTTTATGCTATGTTCCCAATCTGCTATCAACTGTACAGCCGAAATGCAAAGTTTGCCAACAAAAAGCAAATCACAGCAACTTTTGCAACGTCCTTGACTTAGAACATAGCAAATGAATAGATAGAATCGTTGTCTACAGCTGTAAATATCTAACAAAGACAACTCAGAGTTGTTTGGCTACCACTTTTTGGCATGACCTTAGATAACAGGATTTTTCTCTTTTACCTTGTTTTAAATTAGGGGAGCATACAGAATTATCAACAATTTCAAAATTTGTTTTCCTTTTTCCCAGGTGCAACGCCTATCCCTGATATCTGTAGGCAATCTGGCATTCTGTCCAGAGAACCGAAGAGTTCTGACACAATCAGAAAGCCTGCGTGATCTCTTGCTTCGTCTGACTGGTGCACCTGAGCCACATGTAGGAAAAGCTGCTGCACGTGCTTTAGCAATTTTCGGCAAGTTTAACTGAATCCTGTTCTTTCTTGTTATAGATACATTTGCAGTTTGCAGTATGTTAATCTGAGTTTAGGGTTGATTTTATGGGGTGTAACTTTTTGTTTTACAGATTGAAAAGTGTTGTGCTCCCCACAAATTTAAAAAATAAAAAATAAAAAATAAAAAAATCTTGTTATTTTTCATAAGTCTATTAGAAACACTTGTAGCCTGTAGCACTGTGAATGCAAACTAACTTAAAACAAGGAACTTTATTTAAGTCAATCAAAAGAAGAATATTTTTTAGGCTTCAGAAGAGGATGTTGTCATATGTCCATTTTCCTTGCTGATGGCTCCATTATTTGGGAATTTCCCTTCAGAAATATGGTAGCCTATTTTTTTTTAGTTTAAAAAAGTTCATTCAAAATAGAGTTACCTGCTCTATGGTGGGCAAAGTATCGCGCAATTGATTGCTTTCCATAACTTGCTTTCTGGAAAATCATTTGTAAATTTTTCAGTATCACCAAAGGGGCCCTAATGTTTTGGTTTGTGTCATCAACAATAATGCACAGTTGACAGGCGTCAATATAAATTTAGCTCATGAAGTAAAGGGATTATGTTGTATAATACTGAATCCAAATATAGACCCCACACATATACAAATCAAGCGCATTGAATAGAAAGTAACTGAAAGGCCATAAAATATGTTATTATTGTTAATCTTCAATCTGCAATTTGTTTCTGATATTATGGTGGAGCTGCTACAAATATCATGCAAGCCTATGCATTAGCAACCATTTAGTCCCTTCCTCTCTGTGTAAAGTTCTGCATTCTTTTTTATACTTGTAGCAACAATTAACACTTTTATCAAACACAAATTACAGGAGAAAATGAGAACTTGCGACGGGCAGTAAAGGCAAGGCCAGTTGGAAGGAGAGGTATCCGCATACTCTCTATGGATGGTGGTGGTATGAAGGGTCTTGCTACTGTGCAAATACTTAAGCAAATCGAAGAAGGAACTGGAAAAAGGATACATGAGATGTTTGACCTAATATGCGGCACATCCACTGGTGGTATGCTTGCAATTGCGCTCGGCATCAAGCTCATGACTTTAGTCCAGTGTGAGGAAATTTACAAAAATCTTGGTAATTATTCTCATGACTATGCACTTCCCATGGATAATTAACCAAACTTGTGCTTTACGAGTTTACGTTTTTATTACTTCCTAAATTATGCCTTTTGCTCTGTGGCAGGAAAGCTTGTGTTTGCAGAGCCTATACCAAAGGACGAGGCAACATCATGGAAAGTGGCACTGGACCAACTATTCAAAAGCTCTTCACAAAACTTTAGAGTCGTAGTACATGGATCTAAGGTATGTTGTCGTTTCTATCTGTAACAAAATCTTTGAATTTGCCAAGCATAAAACATTATTGTGATTTTCCACAATAGTATAGTGTACTGAAATTTCTTACATACATTGAGCATGTTTTTTTGGTAGCCCTATATATTATTAAAAAAGAGCAAAAATTTGACTGATCGTTGTTTGATGAAACTTCTATTCTAAAACTGCCCTTACTGATGTAAGGTAAAGTTGTAAACTTGAAGTTAGCATATGATATGATCAAGTCTGTAGTGATATGGGGTTGTGATTTGCAGCACAGTGCAGATCAGTTTGAGCGGTTACTGCAGGAGATGTGTGCTGATGAAGATGGTGATCTCCTAATAGAGTCGGCTGTGAAGGGCATCCCCAAGGTGTTTGCTGTATCAACTCTGGTCAGCACTGTTCCAGCTCAGCCTTTCCTTTTCAGGAATTATCAGGTGCCAAATATGATTTCATTCTTAAAGTGTATAAGTTCATAATGTCTATTAAGGGTCATGGGAAAGAGGGTAAACATGACTGTAGTTGAGACTTTCTGTGTTCTTACTACTGGGCTCAATTATCAGTGGGGAACTGCTGTATAGATATGTATTGTCAAGAATGACCATCTGTAACATGACAATTTGCCAATGTACTTTTTTAAAAAAGCTTTAAGAGACCTTCAAATTTTACTTTTTGGCACATGGTTAGTATTGAATAGGCCAAATAATTCAGAAATTATTTAGTAATTTCCAAAATGCACCTAGGATAAGTGAGAGTTATGAAGTGTAAGACACATGGTTCAACATGCAATATTTATTTTTCTACATTGTTTTAAACCCTGCAGTATCCTTATGGTACCTTTGAAATGCCAGCTGGAACTGCTGAGAGCCCTGCATTGGGTACCATTGGTATGACTACAAATGCCAATGGGGCCTACAGACGTGGTGCTTGCATTGGAAGCTGTAAGCATAAGGTGTGGGAGGCTGTACGTGCTTCGTCTGCTGCTCCGTACTACCTGGATGATTTCTCAGATGGTAATATAAATTAGACTCTTCTATATTAATTTTGGCACTCATCAAAAAGTAGATCGGTGCTATGGATATCTCCCAACATAATACTTGGAAGTTTGGAAGTTGGGCAGGAGACCCTGCTTCATCATCTGTACACAAAAACAGAGATCGGTAGTTTGGATACCTCCCAACATATAATTTGCATTAAATTCTGAAGTTAGGCATAATACTCCATCACATCCTGTTGTTATGTTGAATAAAGAAAACAGCATTGCTAAGCAATCAAACGAAAAAAAAAATATGTATTAATATGAAGGAAAAAAGAAATGAACAAGAAAAACTATGATCAAGCTGTACTGAATGGATACTTAAGATAGTGCTGATTTATGTTTTAGGCATCATCATCTTAGCAGTATTTTTGGATTCTTTATAACATGAAATTGTTTCCCCGTATCTTTAGATGTAAACCGATGGCAAGACGGAGCTATTGTAGCCAATAATCCTACTATATTTGCTATGAGAGAGGCACAGCTTCTGTGGCCTGATGCAAGAATTGAGTGCCTTGTCTCAATAGGTTGTGGCTCAGTTCCACCAAAGGTATTAATTTCTTTCTTTTGATTTATTTTTAAGGTAGTTTGGAACTTTGGATTTTTAAATCTTCTGGGTCTCGTCAGTAACTAGTGAACTGATATGGAAAGTATTTTTTTTCAATTTTAGCCTAGGAAAGGTGGATGGAGATATCTGGATACTGGACAGGTTTTGATTGAGAGTGCATGCTCAGTGGAAAGAGTGGAGGAAACATTGGATACACTGATGCCAATGCTTCCTGATATTCAGTACTTTCGGTTCAATCCAGGTATAGTAATTGTTATGCATATTGATTTTATAGTTAGTGCCAGGGGCAGATGAATGAGGAATAATATAATATAACAATATAGAAAGTTACAAACCCCATAGAAACACAGTCTGAAAAAGGACAACTTGGCACTAAAAAAGAAAAAATAATAAATATAGTAGGCAGATCACTTCTGATGCATCAGTATGTACTAGAAATTTACTTGTATTCTTGTGAGTTCATTGCATACAGCCTTTCAAATTGTTACCCTCTGCATACATAATTATTAGCCGTGCGAACAGGATTGTTATGCATTAGCCTTTCACAAAATATGTCACAGTATTCAAATAATTTATTTAAGCTTTAATTATTACTGGGGATAGTTGATGAGAGGTGTGGAATGGAGCTTGATGAGACTGACCCAACTAATTGGCAAAAGCTGGAGGCTGCAACTGAAGATTACATTCAAAAAAACTCTCGGGCTTTCAAGAATTTATGTGAAATCTTGGTACCAAGATATCAAATTGAAGACAAACCACCGATAGAAAACTCAAAATCTCAGCCATTATCAAAATTCAAACCATCTAGTTCAGGTACTTCTCTTTCAATTTAATATTATATATATTCTTATTTTAGTTTTCCTATGGTGAGTCGCGACTCACCAAGGGTTTGTGAGTCGCGCTCAAAACTCCTAGATCTGGTTCAAAATGACCAATCCAAACCGTCAAATACGATCTCCCTATTGAGATCTCCATGCAGACCAAATTTTATATTTTTTCGAAATTTTTAAGTATTTTTTTGAAATTTTAGAAATCCTTTAATCTAATTAGTTCTAAAAATATTTTCCAGCACTGTTAACTTGCCAATATTTGAAGGACATAGATGACATCCTTCTTCCTTTACTTCCAAATGGCCATCATTATTTACTTCTGTTTTACAGCAGGATTAAATGAAATTGGACCTACATTAGGCTGGAGGAGAACTGTTCTCCTAGTTGAGGCCACATACAATGCCGAGGCGATCAAAACCTCAAACCATGCCCGATCCCTTGAAACCTTCTGCATGCAGAATGGGATTCGTATTGCTATAATGAGCCGCTCGCCTGTCTTCTCCAAGCCCACTAGTACATTGCCAACCCCCATCACCTCTCCATTGTTTACTGGAAGCTTCCCTTCTAGTCCGCTCTTGTATAGCCCTGAATGCGGGCCCCAGCGGACAAACCGGATCGACCTGGTACCACCTCTCAGCCTGGATGGACATCCGACAGCTAAATACGCTTCGCCACCTAGTTCACCTGTGGTGTCTAGAGAGCCAGGTGTACATGTTAGGCCATTGTATGACAAGTTGCTGAATTTACCTCACATTGGGGTTGTACATTTGACACTACAAAATGACTCGACTGGGTCAATATTGAGGTTCGTTTATCTCTCTTGCATTGTAGGCAGACAACCATTATCATGCATATTAGTTTTTACTGGTTGTCATTATTATGACAGTAAGATATAAGCTTCAATCAGAATATCCTAAAGAAAAAAGCCATCTTCTTGAAAAAATGAATGAATGAAATGGGTTCCCACCACAATATGCATACAGCCCACATTGAGTGATAGAGAAGATAATGATAAAAATCAAAGAAGTCCAATAAGAAACCTAAGTTGTTGAAGCTTTTTTCTATATTTTTTAACAGCTGGCAGAATGATGTGTTTGTGGTGGCCGAGCCAGGTGAGTCGGCAGATCGGTTCATTCAGTCTGTGAAAACAAGCCTCTCATTAGCGATGCAGGGCCACAAGAGAAAAGAAGCTTATAATGATTTGTCCAAGATTTTGTGCCTATCTGACTTGGTTGCTAAGTGGCCTTCTTTCCAGGTCGGTGGTATCCTCCATCGTTACATTGGCCGCCAAACTCAGGTGTAAAAATTCTCCATTTTGTTAAATTCTTTTGGAAATGTGAACAAAAAACACTTTATTTTTTAATGGAATATATTATGTCAGTGAGCATACTTTCAAAACTTAAAAAAGTCCCTAATTTATTTTCTTTTAGGCTTTTCAGTCCTTTTTGGAGGTTGGTTACATTTTTATATTGCTGACTTGGGACGTGAGACTCAACTAACAATACGCAGTAGTACTTGTCTCATGAGTCATGATTATATTATATTGAAGAAACCTGTTTTTCTTCAAATTCTTCATTTTCTATGTCCTATATGGCAATCATGTTCACCTTTCAGTTTAAAATGCTTTAATGCTTTATAACTTTTAGTATACTATTACCAATGTCATATGGCCAACACGTGTTTTGTACTCAGGTAATGGATGACAATCAAGAAATTGGTGCATTCATGTTTCGGAGAACTGTACCAGCGGTGCACATGACATCAGATGATGTTCGTTGTATGGTAAGTCCAAGTTTTGTGAAAGCTTCTAAATGCTACATTTTACTCATACAGAGAGTTTGACCTAAATTTCCAAATGATTAGGCTGGTGCATGGAGAGACCGAATTATAATATGTAGTGGTAAATTTGGCCTTGCATCAAGCCTAGTGAAAGCCTTCCTAAACTCCGGTGCAAAGGCAGTGATCACTTCTTCTGCCCAACCACCTGACACAGAAAGCATAAAAATACATGGGGTTGGGTCGATACCTGAATCTGCATCTGGTGTTGACAATGGTAAATTTGTCATTGGAGACGACGATGAAGAAGAAGAAGAAGAAGAGGCTGAAGGAGAAGAGTTGGAAAAGGATGAAAAGGAATTACCAGAGCCGTTGAGCCCTGCCAGTGACTGGGAAGACAGTGATGTAGATAAGAGTGTCGGGTCCCACAATGTCAGTGGATGGGATGATAATGAAGAGGAGTTGTCTCGGTTTCTATGTGTTTTATATGACAATTTATTTCGTGAGGGAACAAGAGTTGACTCAGCATTGCAATCAGCAATTCGTGCACACCCAAAATTTAAGTATACATGCCATATCTAAAGCAATCGAGTTACATATAAATATCAAAGTTACTTAATAATATTTATATGAAAATAAGTTTTACAATATTCGATATTAGGAGGTAGATTTGTTGTGGAGGGGCTGAGGAGCACTTCCATGTTATAGAGCATACATGTCTAGGCACATAATGAAAATTTTGCTGTGAATTGAATGTTGTATGATTGTACAATTCGCTTATATGGAATAAATATGTTATGTATCGATTTGTACAATTTTTTAAAAAAAAAAAAAATGAAATAAGCTGCAAGTTTCGGCATATATGTCTGTTTATGTTTCGAGATATTGTTCAATAATATACAAAGTTATTATGAAGCAAGTTCGGTAGCTTGATATTGTGCAGACGGGTACCTTTTTTTTTTTTAAGGATTAACAATTTGAGAGTTCACTACTACATTTTAGGTTATTATATTTTAGTAAATTGGAAGTCCATCTTTTCCAAATAATCAGTGTTAAAAGCCTCGAGAAGAACACTATGCGTCCTATAATGAACTGGTACAACATTGAAATCCAAACAAAAGAAGCCGAAATATGAGAGAAGTAAAGTTGAATCTCAGCAAAATTGACTGAAAAAGAACATTAATCGATAAATAACTATTTTCGAACAGCAAAGCCAGTGATGAACTCCTTGATCTCCTCACTGGCTCTATCTAAAGCTGTCCTTCCATCAGCATCTTTAACATCATACTTGGCACCAGCTCTCAACAATTCCTCAATTTTCGGTTTGTCGCCTTCAGATGCTGCCATCATGAGAAGAATATCCACTGGATGGATGTTCTGATTAAGAAGTGCTTCCATTTTGTCATAGGTACCCTCAACCGCCAGCATTCCCATGTAATTGAAATACTGCAAAAATTAGAAGGGGCCTTCTTTTTCAGCAGAAAGTGGCTACATTTCCAGAATGCGACTTCCTTATTGCTAAATAAGCTTCCGACTTTTTGGTTATTGTAATTTTATTTTTCTTTGAGGTTTTAAACTTCCATAGAAACAGAGGAAGAAAAACTTAACCTACTATCCAGTTCAACAAAACCAAACATCCCAAAAGATTAATTCAGTCAAAAGAGAACAAAAAAAAGAAAATACTAGTTTGAAGTATAATGAAATAAAAAAGATAACCTGTTCGACATCATCTCTGTCAAAATCATCTCTAGACTGGCTACCATA
Source organism: Rhynchospora breviuscula (assembly GCA_027562975.1). Taxonomy (NCBI): domain Eukaryota; kingdom Viridiplantae; phylum Streptophyta; class Magnoliopsida; order Poales; family Cyperaceae; genus Rhynchospora; species Rhynchospora breviuscula. The sequence goes on from CM050398.1 coordinate 15,182,766, forward strand.
AATGCCAGCTCCCTCAGAATCTTTGTTTCCAAACCTGAACCAGCAAGTGACCTTTGTACCTCTGATTCCCAACTTCGAGCTACGCTTGGCAGCTCCTACTCGAATAGACCTCTTTGTTAGAGACAGAAATGGAGAGCTCAATCTTGTCTGAGGAGTTTTACATGATATAATTTGGGGTGACAAATGGTGTTGGAGTGTACAAGCAAAGGAAGTCATGGCTTTGCTTCCTGTTTTCTGTTATCTATTTCTCTCTATTTGGGTGGTGACGAGAGCCTCAGAGTCGTAGGAGGGAGCTTTTTGTTTTCTTCCTTTTTAGTCCTGTAAATTCTATCTTGTTTCTATAAGACAATTCCTTTTTAGTCCTGAAAATTCTATCTTGTTTATTTGTTTGTATAAATAAAACAAAGTAGAATATTTACGTATATGTCCTCTAAAAAAGAGTATTTATTAACAACATCAAAAAGTTTACTTGGGCCTGTCGGTTGGGAAGGAAAGAACTGGGCCTTGGAATTTTTAAGCGTCCTCTAATTTGTCTGCTCTTTTCCCTGAAACGCTAAAGATATCATAACATTTCTTTTTTTTTCCCGAGTGATAGATTTGTTAATTCATCCGTTTGCCAAATACCCTTTCTAGAAATAAAGAAACGAGCATATTTTTCATGAAGGATTAACAACTCAATATATAAATATCTTGTCGTCAATTCTTTTCCAAAGCATTTATGTGAATCTAAAGTGACTTCACAAGTTCACATATAACACAACTTAACAAAATGAAAGCGAGATCTCACCATTCTTCAACTACAAGGATCCGTGTCTAGAGAGAAACACATCTTGCACGACTGATTGACTTATCTCACCCTTCTTCTATTTTAAGAAGTACCTCTTTGCACAACACTTATTAAAAAAAGTATAGTTTATTTCAATACCATAAGGAAAAATTTTAGAAGAACAAAATATAAACCACAAAGGGAGTAATTGAATGATCAGGTGAAATTCTCTGCTAGGATCAGATGCAGTTATATATAGTTATAAGATAGGTCGGCTGCAACTTTGTAATCATTGAACCAGACCAAAAATTAGCCTGAATAAACATTTTCGGGAATATAGCACTAATACAAAAAACAATCCAGGTCCATTTTCTCATAAGAGATTAAAGAAACACTAAGATTATATGCTCCTTAAAATTCCCAATATTGTTCTTTCATGCAATTGACTCAGAAAGCTTGGAGAATCCAAGTTTCCTAAGCCGGCTACTCATCGGGTTGTTACATTTCAAATCTACCACCTCTACTGCATTTAAATGCCCTTTCTTCCCAATTTTTGCAGAACTAGGATTAGGGTTTTGCTCGGTACCAACACAATCCCCTCTCAATATCGGTGCATCATGCCCATTCCTTCTTACATTCCTAGGCAACTTATCACCTTCTTCCTTTGACAAATTGCTCTTTTTGGGGTTTATAATTTTCCTAGTATTAGCGCCACAAGGGACAGAAACAGGCCCTGATTGGTACTTCTTTCTTCTAGTGTTAGCATTTGAAGAGGAGGTAGCAGCATCTTGAGGGGTAATTTGGGTAATTTTGATGTTGTCTAGCTCACGCGACATGAGAGATGCAACTGTGCCAGTGGACCCCACTTTAATTACTGGACTTGAAGTTGAATTTGCATTTGCATTTGCATTTGAACTGGAACTTGCAAGTTTGGTGGGATGTGGCATTTTTACCTTGCAAAAAAAGAAAAACATGGCGTCATTGACACTGCAAGCCAACAGAAAAAGTAGAAAAAATGGTACAAACAATGGCAAAATAATAGTTAACTATAACATATTCAACTAGCCTAAAGAACGCTCCCAGACTCCCATGGTTATGACTTATGGCCTGATAAAATTCATCTTGAATTATCTAATAAGGGTACTCCATAACTGGCACCGCAGTGACTGGTACATACCAAAATCCTATATGATCCCAATCCTTGCTAGTAAAGTTACCACTAATGGTAGATTAGAACTTCCTATTTGCAAATAGAAGTATATATAGAACTTCAATGCAGCATAACAGAAGGTGAACTCACCGACCCTTAAAAATACCTAAATGAGAAAAGAAGAAAGACTGAGATCACTAGATAACAGCATTTATGGTACCAGACCAGACAGGTGACAGCACTGGACAGTAGTGTCATGAAATGCTACAATACAACTTCCAGGAAGTAACAGTACTCGACCTACTAAAATATCAGTTTTTAAATAACATATCAATCTTTGTTCCAATTTTATGCCCTAACCAAAATAAAAGGTACCATCTTAAGCTCCTTTTTTTATTAATTATTATTTATAATTTGTTGGTACACTTTAATTTCAGTTAGAAACCAATCTCAGCATTGGGGGAAAAAAAAAAAAAGGTAGTCAAACCAAGAAGAACATTAACCAAAGGATAAAAATGCTTGAAAATCTTTGTTTACTTTTTCCAAATACGTTTTGAACTTTTCTGGGCATTTGGTTCTCTTCCTCCCTCTCAGCTAATTACTTCTGGACTTATCAACAAATCTACAAGTCTGGAAACTAGAAAAAGTTTTCACTTTACTATAAAAGGACCAAAAGAAAAAAAAGCGTTGAACCTCTTTAGTTCGCTACCAATGTACAACAAGGCTTACCTAAAAACCAGAGTTGAACTTGAATCTCTCCTTCCCAAGAGGAACACAGGATCAAAGCAGGGCAATTGAAGCAAAATAGAGAGAAATGTTGGTCACAACTCACAACCCACAAAGGAAGAGATAAACCAGCTCTAAGAGAGAAACTTTTGGGTACTAATGTGAAATTAAAGCATCTGGTTTATTTTAGAAACAAGGGTTGTTGCCTCGTGAAGTGGGACAAACTAATATACCCCTTGCTCGCCTCTCCTGTTGTCGCTGTCGTTTTGTTTTGTGTTATCTGTACCTATGGTACTATGCAATTAATTGGTGTCTGTGGTACAAAATTTTTAGTATAACCCTTCTATTATATTGAAATCAAATTATGGAGTTTCTAATATGGGGCCCTTGGAGTTCGGCCTTCATGTTCAAAAGTAAATTTTGAACAGGGAGTTTTAGGAATAATTTTTTAAATTCATCTGAGCAAAAATCTTAAAGACAAAAGTTGAGGTATGAATTTATTAAAAAAGAAAAATGCATCTCTTACGTGAGGTGAGAGGAAACGAAATCAAGTGGAAATTGAGTAAATGTTTTATGATTTTTTTTTTTTTTGCTTTCTTAGTCGGAAAGTTCAAAATGTTTAAATATGCTAACAAGTTATTCAAATTTCATAACATTTATTAAGATTATACAAATACTTGTTCAGATTTTTCATTCTACTCAATAATATTAAGATTTGATCAGTAAAATGTTAGGATATACCGTATACGCTTTCAAAAGTACATTTTTTTGGAGTGGGGCTGGATAGTACAAAGCAAGTCCCGTGATTCTTTTTTTTTTTTTTTTTTTTTTTTTGAGCTACCGTTTCTTTTACAATATACTTTATTAACCACTTTAAAAAAATAATATCAAGCAACAAAAAATTGTATATTTAAAAATTTTAAAAGATGAATACGAAAAATCATATATCCTAAGACGTCTAATTTATAAATTTTATAACATTTTTTTTTTAAAAAACCAAAGGAACTTATGATATCTATACTACATACAGGTTTAGAAAGGAGCGTATCGCTAAAGTTCATGCAATTGTTATCATTTCCCTTATGATAACACCCAGTGGCAATTTTAATTTTGTCTAATTAAACCAAAAACATACGACCTTCAAGATGTTAAATCAATAATTCAGTGTAACAATAAAAAGAGAACTATCATTGCTGTATTGTTGTTAATTTGTTATCCCAATAGTCCAAAAATTTTGCACCAGTTTTAAAAGTATCATGAGTATTTATTGAATTATTTAAACAGCACCAAGAAACATTAGACGCGAGTTAATTAATTTGTTCCTAATCACCTCCAGTCAAACATGCCTTTTCAAGTTTTCACCTCGTAAACTGGATCGCTGAATCTTTCTGTAGTCTCCAGTTATTACAAACTGGAACCATCCATCACTCGCAAAACAATATTTAATAAATAATTTAATAAAGTAGAGGAGGCGACATGGCAACCAAGTTATCGGCCATTGCTTTCCCATGCCCCCTTTTTCAATTTGGATTTGTACAAATTTTAGATCCAATCTTCCTGTAGATTGGTAATAGCTGGATTATCATTTTTTAGAAGAAACATTTTTTCAAAAGGTGAAAAAAGCAATATTTCTTTTTTCCTATTAATTTTGGATGAATAAACCTACCGCTGTTTTGTCACCTTCACCCAGTCTGTAGCCATAGAAAATGAAATGATGATGTTTCACAAGCTGTATTTGTTCTTTTGTATGATTGTGTCACGTATAATCTATCAAATGATGACTCCGACCAACTTGTCTTACACTGAAAATTTAATAATTTTAGATTTTATTTATGGACAGTTGGGTATCCAACAAAATTTAATTGATCGGATAACAAATTTTGAAGCTATAAATTCTATGGGCTCCTACGAAAAACGTTTCAATGAAATTTACAAAATCCCCAATAGTAAAAATAACTGTCAGAAAAATATCATGAATTGCATAAAGTTAATTAATGATTAAAAATAATAAAATCTGACTAATTACCGTGAATTAGAAATCTAGCTGACGTGTTACCATTCTGATCTGTTTATATAAATTTGTATTTGCATTCTCTAGTGATGAAAAAGTTCCAACATATCAGACAAGTGACCCTTGGCTTTCATAAGATAACAAGAATTTACGTTATCGGAAAACCAAAAAAATGCAAAAAAAAAAAAAAAAAAATGCAACGGCAGAAGAATGTGTCGTAAATCGATCAACATTGTATTTTTATTCCTTTTGTATATTTCTTTCTTGAACCGGAGCTTCATATTCAAGCTAGCGGTCTCTTAATCAAATTTAAAGCCGTTCTGGCTAAATTTTTTTTTTAATTGGATTATTGGGTCAAAACTTCTTTCAATAAAAATTGTCAATGCACCATGAGGGAGTTAAATAAAGAGTTCTGATTATTTTTTAATCAAAATTGAGGAGGTCTAGTCCCTCTTTACTTGTTATACTGGGTATAATTATATATAACAGATTCCTGCAACACCAACAAACAAGTTATTAACTATATCAATGATATGACATGAGCTATTTTGTTTGGAGACTGGATAGTCACCTGAGTTTGTTTATTTATTGGGCTAATACATTGTATAATAATGCCAAATGTATCAAAAAAAAAAAAACAAAAAAAAAAGATAATTAGATGTATGCCACTTCAAATTTTACCAATTAGAAAAATACCATCCTTAAATTACTAATTATAAATATGCCATTGTAAAATTAAGAAAATTAGATTTATGCCATTAATTTCTTCAAAAACATAACTAATTAGAAATATGGCGCACTCAGATTTTTCAAAATGCCCAAAATACCCTTATATTTAATCGTTATTTTAATCATTTAAGGAAAAAAAAAAACTTACCTAAAAATGAAAATTAGAGAGGCGCACTTGATTGCAGGATGCCAGGATGGACTTGCTTAATAAAAAAAACTTTATTTTCGGTGATTATATTTCACTAAAGCCAATTAAACATATTCGACTTTGCATATTGATTAAATCATTCAACGTGCTTTCGCTATTATATTGATATTTTCATTATTATTGTAGTTCAATAAAACTAATTTTTAATTTCAATAATTTACAATGGCATATATATTAAAAAGGGCATAATGGTCATCCGAATTATTTGATGGCATAAAACTAATTTTGTTTATTTTGTAGTGGTATAAAAATAATTTGTCATTTAATGATAGTATATTGCCAATTTCAAATATTTGCAATGGCATAAATCTAAATCACCCAAAAACAATTAAGATTGGAAAAAAAAAAAAACTATTACGAGTGCCACACCACTCTGCATAGAGCTTTTTAATCAATCCATTTAATAATTAATATATAGTAAGATCTCTTAAAAAGAGTACCAATCATATAATAAATTTCTCAAAATCATAAAATTTATATGTGACCAAATTTTTTATGAACCAACAATTTAAAGTCAACATTTGAGTTTTCAAAAAATATGAAAATAAAAATAAACTTATATTTGGACCATAAAATGTAATTGTACATTTCAAACGCTCCTCATTGTTTATTTATCAGCACTTTTTTTTTTTTTGTAACAAGCACTAAAATAATTAATGCAGCTGAGTGCCTGAGCCCTACCTTAATTTTTTTTTTTTGGGACATTTACCTCTTCCCTCTGATATATAAAGTAAACATATTACATAAATCATGAAAGAACTAATTACTGAATTTATTTTTTTTTGAAGTAAAAGCTTTCCTTTATTTAAGTTTAAATTTTGTAACATTCTTCTTGCATCCACTAATTAACGAGTAATAATACAATTATTGGTATAAAAATAAAATAATTAACAGACGATGAGAATCGAATAAACGTTAAATAATAAGGGGTGTCTTCTGCCCGCGAGCGAATATGTATAATTTTTTTTGAATGATCTCCCTTAGAAAGCATCTTTTCTTGATCAAGTACTTCAACAATAGTGTTCTCATTTAGTATATTTAGACATTTTAAATATATTATAGTTCAAAGTAATTTTAGTCCCACCGCTGACCCGCTCCCGGCTCTCCAATTGAATTATTGGCGCGCTTACAATTTAGAGACGATCTCATGTGCAATAAATCAGGACCTTGCAATTCATCGTGAAAATAGATAATTCGTGAACCATGCGCGCATGCTTTATGAACCTTAAAATTAAATACTTCTATACGTGCATGTCATAATTAGAATGTAAATATTTAATTAATTAAATGGAGTGATCTCAGCCATTAAATTGGCATCCTTTGATTGCACTTTTTTTTCTTTTTTTTTGCACTTTTTAGTGATGATACACCAGTATATATGGCATTTTTTTGTGATGGACAGAAATATGTCATTCCCCTCTCTATTCCACATAAGGTTTTTGAGAAGGAGAAAGAGAGAAAAAAAAAGTGACATGGTCTAGAATAATTTTCTGGAGGTTACTATCAAGGCAAGGGAAAAACCATCGATTTAGTAGTGTCCTTTTCATTTCAAAAATGCGACGACGACTCCAATCCACAACCAGACATTAGCAATGACTGAAGATAACTTTAAGATTTTGAAAATTTCCGCATATCTCTAATTAAGTTTTTTCTTACATAGAAAAGTTCGTATATGGTATATGGTAGAAAATATAAACTTAATTAATTAATTTCTCAAAAAAAAAAAAAAAAAAGCTTAAGAATTCGTTACAAATCTGACATGAGTCGCACTGGTATTTGTAACATGGAAGATGTGTGTGACCGTCTGACCGACCCTCATCATCCGTAAGCTCTCGTCTACACTCTATTCGGACGATAGATCATGTAGCTTCATCTTTTACACTCGAATATATATCTCCTTGGACCATGGGTCTTATTTCAACCAGGGACGAAAATTTCTGCAACGGAAGAGAAATAAAATATAACTAAAATTTCTGGGATGCAAACCACTATAACCGATATTTCAAATTAGTGGAGACAGTCATGTTACATGTAGATAGCTGACTGTGCTGTCTCTTGATTTTCTCCTTAAACATTTTGTTTCGACTCGTTACATGCTATTCTGCAGGGTTATGATCATACAACATCCAAGTTTAACACTTTTTTAACGCATTCAACGGTATTATGCATAAAGTACAGTTATATATTTTTCTTGATTTTATTTGGTGGTACTCCATCCGAGCATTACAATGTTCATTGCAACTTTTATTTGTTATACGAAAAATAAAGCATGCATCAAATACGACAATTTAATTGGTCGACATGCACGACTAAGGACCTTAATCTATTTACTTTGGTGACATATCATGCCAATACGTAATATGTGTTATATAGTAATGATGTGTTTTGTATAATTCAAATGGGAAAAAAATGGATCTTTAATTATTTTATTCATTGAATGTCAAGTGCACTCTAAAATGCATAAATATATATATATATAGAGTTTTGCTATGGTGAGTTGCAACTCACCAAAGGGTCGGTGAGTCGCGCTCAAAACTCCTAAATCAAGTTCAAAATGACCGATCCAAACCATCCAATATGATCTCTATATTGAAATCTCCATCCAGACCAAATTTTATATTTTTTTGAAATTTTTAAGTATTTTTTTCGGATTTTTAAAAACTGTTGTTTTTTAACGGTTCAGAACTAATTAGATTAACGATTTTCTAAAATTTCAAAAAAATACTTAAAAATTTCGAAAAAATGTAAAATTTGGTCTGCATAGAGATATCAATAGGGAGATCGTATTAGACGGTTTGGATCAGTTATTTTGAACAAAATTTAGGAGGTTTGAGCGTGACTCACCGACCATTCGGTGAGTTGCAACTCACCATAGCAAAACTCTATATATATATATATATATATATATATATATAAAAATGAAGCTTTTTCTTTTAAAACGATCAAATTATCTATAAATAAACGTATAACGGCATGTTGCAATAACTTCAATTTGTCTTTCTTTTTCACTCACTGATTTTATATCAAATAAATTTCAAAATTTATTTGTTTCTACAAACAAATAGTCTTGTGAAAGAATAAAAATATGACTGTATCTTTATCATTAAAATGTTTGTAAATGGAGCAAAATATGTTGCGTAAAAAAACCAAAAGATAATCTATACGTCTACACGCAACAAATAGCCATTTCGGGGAAATGTACAGAAGATAAGTTTAGCTGGTGACTAATTAGGTGCATTGTGTATTTTAAATTTTTAATGGGCCTAATTTTTCAATTAAGTATTTTTTTCCTTCAATCTTAACAACCTGTTTTAAAATATATAAAAAAATTAAAATTTTTGTAATGTCTCAATCAAGTATTAATTCTGTTGAATTCAATCTCTCACTATCAAAATCTAATTGTAGGATCATGATCATAAATTGGGGGCCCTCTCCCAATGAACTGTACTTATCCCGAAATGATAGGAGACCTTTCCTTAACCATAACTTGACTTGCACCTGTTTCTTGTTAGCAACACCTCACCAGTTAATTGTGTCATAAATTGTCAATCTATTCTCCGTCTTGAGAGTAATTTATTCATAGTAGTGCTTGACTTCTCTCATTGATATAGTTTGTTAGTGTCAACACGCTCTATCATTTTTTTTTTTTTGCCAATCAATTCTCATGCAACTTCAGAACTTTACGTTATCGCTTTTTGAGTTTTTAGATTAGTTTTGTTATCGATTCCAGATCTTGTAGTTTATTTATTATTTATTTTTTTGATATAAATGTGATGTACGTACTCTCTGCTCTAATTGAATTATGTATTACAGTCACATATTTACCATAATTTTGATTTATTACTGTTATGTGCTGATTGTTACCAAAATATTCTATATTTGGCAAGCTATATTGTTTGGATTATTTATCATTTAATTCGCAATATTTACACTCTGTATAATGTATAATATGATGTTTGCCATAGTTGTATTCTAGTATTAGTGTACACTGTACAGGCATGCATGATGTATCACCTCTCCTTCAGGTCGTTATTGATAAAAATAAAATTTTTCCGCAAATAAAATGAATTCTCGAGCATTTCTATTAATTTTAGTGGGCCTGCATATACAGAATGTTGTGGCAAAAGTTCAAATGAAAATGCATGGTCGGAAAACGATTTTTGTTATTAAACTTTCATTAATATCAGCATAACATGGCTACAAAAGCTTTGTAAGAAATAACAAAAAAAAAAAAGACCAAATATCAATTCTTGACATAGGAAAAGAAGGGCACATTTCCGAGAGAAAACAGCGCCAACATTTTTCTCCGCATTCTCTTAACGAGGAGAAAAATGAATTTTTTCAAGGGAGGGGAAAGAAAATTTTACTCATATAAATTTTTCCTTGCCACGTGTTTACATCTGAACGCGGTAAGAAGGCGCCATTTCTCTCAGTTCTTTCCTCCGTTTCCTCCAATCCGGATGATATTCAGCATAAGTCCTGGTTTTCAACGTTAGAAAAGAGTACCCTTGTTCCAGGTACAGTTGCCTTATTTATACCTCCTGCTCTGCACCTGGGTACAACTACTGAGTTCCACGTTTCATGTGTTTTGGTACTCCCCAGTATCTCATTATTTAAGAACAAGGAGCGCTCATGTAGAATTTTCAAGCATATATATATATAAGTATACTATTAACCTTTTCAAACAACGTTGCTGAGTTTTATGCCTTAACTTGCTTCTGGGCATGGAAGGAACGCTGCTCCAGGATTTTCAAAAATCTTGCCACCTCCACTGATTCACTCGCATCCTTGATCTGGGAGGATTGGAGAGTGGAGACTTTGTCAGGCACAAGGCGCCAACTAGCTGCTTTAACTCTTTTTCTTTTTCTTTTTTAGTGTTCTTCTTTTTTCTTTGTTGACTTCCGCTTTATCTCCTCCTGTGCAGAGTTAGATTGACCTCTTTAATGTTCGTTTCAGTTTTTTATTTTTTAAACTCATAGCAACTCGCTATATTCTGTTGCTTCTTTGTATTATTTTAAAAGAACTTATCAATGAAAAGTTTGGGGCTGGACCCCCTTCTTTATTCAAAAAAATAAGTTGAAGCTTGGAACAATGAACATGAAATTAATGACTTAGAATGCTGTTGTACCTGATTTAATTAGATTGCAAGTTATACTACTTGAGGCAAAAGAAAATTTCATATAAATAGACGAGTAAACTGTCATGCTAATTTTACTGAATGTAAAAGTTTTAATTCATGCAAATTATACATCTAACAGGACGTAAGATACGAAGCTTTAGTTAAGTCATAAAGATTTTGAGGTTTGCGCTCATGTAGTAAGGACGATATAAAAATATTAACCTTGCCAAAAAATATAATATATATATGCTAAAATGAGTAGTGCATGAGAGTAACGATTATATTTCAAATTTGAATATCCCAATTGTTGATCCATACTACTCAAACTGTTAATTTCTATTCAATTCTTGTTAGAAAAGCAAATTTTATATTTTTCTAAAATTTTTTTATACTATTTTTTCTTTTCAGATGTTTACAGTTGATTTGAGAATTTTAAATCCTCTAATAATTTTTTTAAAAATCTAAAAATACTAAAATAGAAAAAATATATTTATGTATAAAAATTTTGGTTCCTAATAGCGATTTGAGTCATTAGAAGGTTAAAATTTAAAATGCAATTGCTATTGACATCATTCGCATTAAAAACTAAGAAGAAATCAATTTTTTACATTAATTTTATTAATTTTTTAATATTTTGGAATATTCATAATATAAGAAATATGAATCACTCTTTGTTATTACTTCAAATTTATTTGCTCTTGTAAATATCTGTTCATGCAAAAAAAAAAGTTCGGATCATTAAGGCCGATCACTGATTTTATATGATATATATACGACAGAAGAGGACTTAAATATTCTGATACATTCGACGTACACAAGAGTTGTGTTGCTTTTCATCTGTCCAGTCAAATTCCGATTTCTTGCGGCATCCTCCGCCGTCGAATTCCGTGATGGGTATTATTTCAATAGGCCACATAGATTTCTTTATCAGAAGAAAAATAAATGATCTCCAAGATTCTCTGGCTGGTACATCCAATGATCCTATGTGTGGCGACTCTCATGCAGATAACTGTGTTGCTTTCTGATTTTGTTCTTACACAATCTATTTGACTTGTCACACTATTCTTCCTTTTTTTTCATGGGAAATAAATTACCATTAAATATAATTATTAATTCTATGTTAATTAATCCGGTTTTCTTTCTCGGTGACGCACATAGTATATACTCTTTGTTTATCGTAACAATTTATGTTTATAATTTCAAATGGAAAAATTAATCATTAATTTTTAGTTTCGCTAAACATAGTGCGAAGTGCGTACGTCAACAAATATAAAATATCAACTCATAATGAAAGACGATGAGATTGCAGTTTATATTTTTCTTTTATTTAAAATTTTTATTAGTATTTTAGGAGCAACAAAGCTACCATTAATGCAAGATGGTTAGTTTACTGGTGATCAATTAGGTGCATTGTTTAATTTATCGGTCTTATTTCTCAATCAGGTATTAATCGTTGAATTTAATATCTCACTATCAACATCTAATTGCACGATGTCCATAAATTTGGGGCCCCTCTCCTAATGAACTGTACCTATCCCGAAATAGTAGGAAACCTTTACTTATCCATAACTTCTAGTTCTAGTCTTCTATATAGGTTTGAAATAAAATGATAATCTCCTGTCTTAACAGTAATTTGTCAATTTTGGGTAGTGGTTGACTAATTCTTTCAAGTACCTCTGTTTGATATATCTTTGCTGGCCTCAACACTATCTTTTTTCCCCCCCCTCAATTAATTCTTATGGAAATTTATGACTTTCTAGTACTCGAGCATTTTCTTTCGCACAATGTATGTAAAATTCTAAAATCATTTTTTTTAAAATTACTTCTGCTATCGTTTTGTAGTGCTCGTAGCTTTTAATATAAATGTAATGTCATCTTTACAAAAGTGGCAATGCACTAAAGTCCACAAATTACAACATTTTTTATTTCATTATGTACTAATTGTTACCAAAATAATATATATGTGACATACTATGATGTTTGGCTTATTTTGGATTTTATTCACAATACTTATTAAGCACATTAAAATAGTGTGCAGACGTAATCATCTCGAGGTTTTTCCTGTCTGTGAAGATTGGTGTCAACAAATTTTAAGCAGGAAGAAAATGACTTTTCGAACTCTTCTGTCAATTTATTTTTTCTGTGCATGCATAATGAGTGTTCCCAAAAAAAAAAAATGACTAAAATGTGTTTTTATATGATTTTATTTACAAGTGGCACCAAATAGTTCTCAATGATATGTTATATGATAATATATGTATATAATAATTTATTTATTTTGTATTAATTGTTTCATGAACTGTTTAAAATGCATGCATTTTCGTTCATAACATATTTGGCCAATTTTGTAATTCAATTTGTAATAATTGATGCCCGTTAAATTTTGTGCCAAAAAAGAACGTCACTTCTGTCAATTCTGATACAATTAGAAGTATTCGCTAAAATTTAACTTCAATAAATTGTAATTTGTATGAAATTTTATCCTTTTCTCAAACGTAATACATTTATAACACATCAGTGTTGGTATAGATCAAGAGATGCAGTGCTGCAAAGAACACAACAAAACGGGTCCTAAAGACCAAAATTATTGATTGAATTAACAGTATCAGCGCACCTCATTACACTTTAAAACTTGTTCTTTTGAAGTAATTGTTTTATTTTGAGTTAAGAACAAGCTTAGTTACAAAAATTAATAAATAAATCAGTCAATCGTAGAATTAAATAATATATAATATTGTGATGTTTGAGAATCACATGATTGACATCCAATTTAAATGCAGGTGGAAACTAAAGTTGATATGATATACTCTTCTGAAGACACCACTATCTAAACTGCCAAGACACCACTATCTAAACTGCCACACCATCATAGATCAAAATTTTTCTTCATGAAATGGGGCTAGCTAGGAAACGATCATTTGTTTCCTTTTGTTTGTTTGCCTTTGTTTCTTGTTTGTGTCTTTTTCTTTTTCTTTTTTGAGTAAAAGAGCTCGTATGCATAAAATAGAAAAAAGTCAGAATACATAAAGGACACAAACCAGATGCAGAGGTGCTGATTAGGAAATAACAGATGGGTTACTTGTTTGTTTGCCTTATTCTTGTTTGTGTCACAAACCAGATGTAGTCATGTAGAGGTGATGATTAGGAAATAACAGATGGGTTGCTTAACAGGGTCAAACTAGTGAAGAAGAGTAAAAGGGTCAAAACAGGCTATATTGTAGGCCTGGATTGGTACTTGAAGAAGAGTCGATGACATACTATCCCAAAAGAAATTTAAATGGTGAACTAATGATAGTTGGTCCAAGCACCAGAATGAGAAATTATTGAGTTAATAGTCTAATTAGGATTGCTAAATGTTTGTTTTTGAGAGTATATATATATAAGCTGTTGAATCTCACTCTCTCTCTCTCTCTCTCATGCCATGTTTTGAACCTTGAAAAACCCTTATTTCATACTTTATCTCTATTCTCTTCATTTATATCCAGTTTAATTCAGAATCTTATTTTTTTTTCAATAGAATCTTTTTATTCTTAAATTTATCTTATCTCTTATTGCTTTTACCTCAATCAAGCTCGGTTTGAGCATTTCTACTTAAATTCCAGCAAAAAACCCCTTTTACCAGTATCAGTACTTGAACCAGTGCGTAATTGAGATCAAAATCAGATCTTGTTTCACATTAGGAACATTACAATTTGTTTGCTATTTTCTTTTCATTTTTCAAATTAAAATGCCTTCTTGGCCCTACCATTCCAGATAAAAGTGCACAAGCACAAAAATTTTGTTTTTCACTTTTTTAACTCGTTCCTTAGGAACACAACATGGAAAACAGGCTTAATTTCTGTTCTATAATTATGGGTATATTTGATGGTCTACAGGTAAGTATGGTTCTCTGTTTCTTTTAAAAATAGTAGTTAGCATTTTGGCAACTATTATTATAGATAAGAGAAAAAGTAAAATACTGGCTATGCGGATTCCCCTGATCTTACTGTACCCTACCCACAAATTTGGGGAAACATTATATTGCAACCCCCTTCTGAAAGCATGAAATAGCATTGAATTTAATGATATATAGTTGATATGCACTATCTAGAGCTGGAATTCTGAGATGAGCACAAAACAAACTCCCTTGAACACTACTCTCAGCAGTCAGCACCTGATAATGATTAACTAAAAAACAGAAATCGACCCACAAACAGCACCATATAGTATCCCCCTATATATTACAATAATCAACCTAAGCTTACAACTTATATAGTCTATCATTTGCTCATTTCCTTCTTTGCTAAGTTCAACACTTCCACTAAATTTGCAAGGCACTCATCAACATCAGCATTTCTTAAGGATCTGGACATCAGGCCCTCTGCCACATCAGCTGGCGATACATTCACTTCCAGAAGAAGTTTCTCAATGGTGCTGAACAAATCATGGGTCTCAATTCCAAGATAGTTTCTAGCAAACACCTTGAAAGCCTCAAAAGTGCAGTATGACATCTCGATGTGCACGTCCATCCTGCCCCTTCTGATCAGTGCAGGGTCGAGCTTTTCTACATGGTTGGTCGTGAATATTATAATCTTTTCATCTTCGCATGCCGACCATAGGCCATCAATTGAGTTTAGAAGCCCAGAAAGAGTCACCGTGTTTGCATTGTCATATCCTTCAGTGACTTTCTCTGCTTCATCCTTGTCCTTTTTCATTTTCTTCACACGTTTACCGGTAAGATTGAGGGAGCAGTCAATATCCTCGATGACAATGACAGACTTACTGCTTGTCTCCAGAAAAATCTTTTTCAACTCCATGTTATTTTTTATTGCTGTCAGCTCGAGGTCATAGACATCATACCCCAAAAAGTTTGCAATGGCTGCGATCATGGTAGACTTGCCGGTGCCAGGTGGGCCATAAAGGAGGTAACCACGCTTCCACGCCTTTCCTATCTTCTTATAGTACTCCTTCCCTTCACGGAAGGACATGAGGTCTTCTATGATATCTCTCTTTGTTGTAGGGTCCAAGGCTAGTGTGTCGAATGTGGCAGGGTGGTCAAAAGCCACACAGGTCCATGAATACCCAGTGCCAGGACTGATGTTTGTGAAGAGTCTTCTTTGTCGGTTGCAAGCAAGGATTTCGCGTCCTTCATGAAAAGGGTGAGTCAGGTACTCATGCTCTACCAATTTACGGTACTTCTTGTGGAAAGTAAGGCGGTAGAATCTGTTTGAGTCAACAACCATGAGAAAATTTTAATGGACAGTAATCTATGTACTTCTTATTTCTTTGTAAACCGATCCAGCTACTAATTAATTCTCAATTGAAATACTCTAGTAGTCTGACCCTAATCCAAAATTAGCTGGATTTCTCTCTGACATATGACATGGTGGTGTGTGCAGAGGTTGTCACAAAAATTTTGTAATGAGGTCCAATAATAGCTAGATGTCTTAAACAGTTGAAATAATTACCAACTATTTCAAAACTATATTATATAATAGTACATCATAAATAAAGTATGGAGTTCATAGTGGACTGTCACATAACTATTGAGTATATAATTAAGTACAAAATTTAAGCTATGTCAGCATTATTCTTTAAAAAAATATATATAGGGTACTTTGACCTCCATTTAATTCACTTGTTAAATCCGCCTATGGCTATGGGTGTGTGTCGTTAATAGCAAGTGTCACAACTACTGAAATCGATCTAATTATAAAAGTGATTACCATTCATTTAGCAAGTAATTGATATAAATTCAGAAATAAGCATGAACGTTTTAGGCCTTTTAGCAAGCATTCTAGCAGGAAAAGGTTAAAATAATAAAAGAAACAATGAAAATGTACCTTTCTTCTCTATTGCAGCTCTTAGTGCTGTATTTGGGTTTGCAGCTGGAGGCATACCACCACAATTTTGCTCCCTGGAAGGTGTCGACTACCTCCTCCTGCTCCGCAATAGTAAGGAAAGGCCGACCGTTCAAACTTTTCACCTCGGCATGTAGCTTGTTGGCCCCATGTGAGCATGCATTGCTGAGGTAGGCTTTGGCCAGCGAATACAACTTATTGCGTACCATAAACTCGCTGCGGTATTCATAGACTTCGATTACATGGTACGGGTTGAAGAACGTTATCATCCTTCGCAACAAGGCAGTGAACATGTTTTTTAGTTCGACAGAGATGCTGCTGCGCACAAAGGCCCACACAAAGAAAAGGCTCTTAAGGTTTTTCCTCATAGCAGAACTCAGGCCTGCCTGAATCAGTAAGGAGTCCATTCTGTTTTTCTAATGTTTGTCTCTCTAAAGATATCTCTTGAGTCTTGATGGATCTTTTTGAAGTTGATTTCTTTTGACAAGTTGTAATGTTTTGTATTTCTAAGGGAAGTGGATGAAGCTGGAACAAATGGAAATGGAAATCTCGTTTAACCTTTCTGAAGGGAATTCAATTTTAATTATTGGGAAGGAGAAAGGGTTATAAACAGGGAAGATAGAAAGGAAAGTTTTACACAAAAAAGAGAAGTATAGAATTCCATAATTAGAAAAGCGTGATTTTGCATTTTTTTTTTTCTTTACTGTCTGTACAAACTACAAAGTCAGAAGGCGCGAATTTTGCCGCCCAAAGGAACGAGTTGTGTGATCATAAAGGACTAGCAAAATATAACATAAATTGTGTTTGGTTGTTTTATGAACTGATTAGAATACATGTATTGGCATTTACATGAACATATTTGTTCAATATTTTTAATTGAATTTGTAATAATAGATGCGACTAGGTTTTGTAGCAATAAAGAACAGAACTTCAGTTATTTTCTTGACAGTCAGGACTCAGGAGTATGTAGAATATTTTCACTTTAATAAATAGTAATTTGTATGAAATTTTATTCTTTTTTCAACACATAACTCGACAACCGAATTTGAAAATTATAAAATATCTTGGGAAAATTGGGTGTATACCCTTCTAATCTTCTCTAATTAGATATTTACCCCTTAAATCATACTACTAACTAATAGTGGATATTTATCCTTATTAATAGTTTTACCATTTTTTAAATAATAAAAGTCATTTTTTTAAATTTTGGACGAGAAAACCCTCGTCTCCCATTGATATATGAATCTACGATTTACCACAACCATTCAAAATTAAAGGTATCATATTGACTCGAAACTTGAAAAACATATAATAGATAGCGTACAAGTTCTCAATCGTAACTAATCATTAAACAAATATACAAGGTACAAGCAGGTTTAGAAATTAAGGTGAGAAAATGACGTTGCATTGGAGAGATAAATAAAGGAGAACGGTAACAAATGTCTCACGTGACTATACTTCTCAATACTTCTAATTTAGCATTCAGGTCTAGATTTAACTTTCTTGATATCTGAAATTTAACGGAGAATCGGAACGAGACTTCATTTCACAAAAAAAGAGATCATAGGACATGAGGGCATATTAGTACAAAAATTATAAATTGATTTAAATGATTTAAGAAATCTGTAAAAAAAAAAAATAATAAGGGAAAATATCCTTTATTAGCATGATTTCAAAGGGTAAATATCTAATATTAAAGATTAGAAGGGTATATTTTCAATTTAAAAAATTAGGATATACATTCAATTTTCCTCTAAGAATGTCGGTTGTTTAAGTTTCTAATTTACCCGTTGTAAATATTTTTTATCAAACCCGAGTATTATTTCTTTTGGAATTATGCATCAATTTTTTTTTTAAATTACTATCTCTCTCCATGCGTCATCTCATGCCATTGCATTTGTATTTGTTCACTTTATTCATTTATATGTTCAATTTGTTTGTTTATAAGTTCACTTTATTTTAGTATGAGTTAGATTTTATTTTTTGCATTGTTGTTCAAATTTTTATATGCATATTTAACTTATTTTTATTGAATATATTTGTTTGTATGCGTTAACTTTGATTATTTAAATGTTCACTTTGTTCAAGCGATGATAAACGATGACAAAACTGCAGATTGTAGTTATCATTTCTATTTTTTTTTTTTTACTTATTTCCTTCGTTGTTGTGGGTTAAAAATGTAATATTATCAGTTACATCAATCAATACTGCAAGATGCAAAATCGCCAAATCGGCCTCCTTTCTGTTCCTATACCTCGGTCTATGCGGGCTTCATCCGTACTTTTATGGGCTTTGATCATAGCTCCTCAAATCAAGGCCTAGTACTTCTTAAGACGGAGGTCGGAGGATGGCGTCTCACTGGCCATAGAAAATCGAGAAAGAATAGGATCAAACAACTTACTCAATTTCAAGAGACAGTACAACCGATGCAAAACTGTGGGAAATCTGGTACAGCCGTACAGGTACAGAGCAGCTGAATGCCTTGTCTAGACAGTCTAGGAGTTGGTCTAATCATAGCAAGCTTTGATTGGTTGCGATATTTCTTTAATCTATATTAAGAATTATATAAGCTAGAAAATGTGTTTCTTTGAATCCAAATTAAGAATTTCTAAACATTTTATGTTTAATTACTAGAGATCAAGCGGAGAGGAGAAAAGTAATTAGGTGTGGATAAATTTGTCAAATTAATTTTTCCGTGGTTCATGAAAACACTGACCATTTACCTTCTTTCAATTTGATTACATGATAGTGATAACGATACAAAAGCAAAAAGAGAATCTACCCAATTATTAAAAGTTATCTAGTATTCCTCTGAGGAAAAAGTGCTGCAAACTCGATATTTACATCGATGATCATATAGAAACAAAAGAAATTACACCAGCAACCACAAGAGTAAATATATATGTGCTTACACACATGGTTCTGAAACTCGGAATCGGACTCGGACTCGGACCGTTGGTCACAGGAGTCGAATCGGATGACTCGGAAAAACTCGGGTGACTCGGATGTGAAACTCGGATTTTCTTAAAATATCAATTTTAGTGTTTTAAAAATCAGAAAAAAAATATGAAAAAATTAGAAAAATAATTTATTCAAAATAAGTTAATAACTTATGTTTGAAGATAAAAATTCTGCTGTAATATTAAATAATATAACTTCTTTTGAAATAAATTTATTAAAATAATTAAGTTGAGATTTAATGATTAATAAAATAATTAAAATATGAAAACAATATAATTATTGGAGCCTGCACTTTTGGGAAATACATTTTTGAAAACTATTAAATTCATATTTCATGACATACATGTTTTATGGAAAAATAATTTTTTTATAACACTACATCCATTAAACCATCTTAACATATTAGTTAGGTTATTAGAGCGTGAAATTTTATTGTTTTTTCATGCTGTTTGACTAATGTTTAGAAAGAGCATCATTAAATTTTTAATTTTTATCACAACTATGAAATCTGGGCCGTCCAATACTATAAGGAAATCGGAACTGGAGGTATCCAGTTGAACCTTTCTTCTTCAAATTTTTTATTCCCGTTGTCTCACTTTACTGTTCAAAAAGGGTCGAATCTGAGACGCCATGGCAGCCGGTGGTGCTTCCCTCGGCCTCCCCGCGTGGTTTCGCCGGATCTCCGCCCCTAGTCACCTCAGACGGTGTTCCCCGCGCCTCACCACCTCTCTCCGTTGATATAAACCATTAATGGCTGTTAAAACTTAGTTTCCGTTCCAAATCGGGAAAAATCGGCTCGGTAGGCGCCGAGTCCGAGTCAACTCGGGCCGATTCCGAGTTGAATCGCCGAGTTTTAAAACCATGCTTACACATACGTAAACCAACCTCAGACCTATCCAATATATAAGAGAAAACACGACCTATATAGAACAGATATGACTGGCATTCTTAACTGGTTTTTGTTTATATTTTTTTTCTGTTTTTATTTCAATATATATCCTAGCTAATTAAGGATAGTAATCTAATCAGAGGAATGATAATTATTAAGGTGCAAGTTCATTTCTTGAGTTCTTTTCCTCCAAATCCAACGCTTTCTAAACTGATGACTCTTCTTTGGATGATTTTTTGTTTTCTTGAGCAGCTAATTCGTGTTGGGCTTTTTTCTTTGCCTCTTCCTTCGCTGCCTCTATCACTCTGATTAGATTCATAAGGCATGCACCGACATCCTCATTTCTCGAATTTTTTAGCATCAAACCCTCAGCCACATCAGCTGGCGATATCTTTACTTCACTAAGAAGAGCTTGTATCATGTTGAACAAGTCATGCTCCACAATTCCAAGATAGTTCTTGGCCAAAACCTTAAATGCCTCGAAAGTACAGTATGACATCTCTATGTGCATGTCCATTCTGCCTCTCCTTATCAGTGCTGGGTCGAGTTTCTCTACATGATTTGTTGTAAATATGACAATCCTCTCACCTCCACACGCGGACCACAGCCCGTCGATAAAATTGAGAACCCCTGAAAGAGTAAGCTTGCTATTTTCATCTTTTTCTTCCATCCCAGGTGGCAGTTTCTTGTCTTTATCTTCATCATCCTTCTTCTTTTCCTTGCGCTTGCCAGTTAGGTCAATCGAACAGTCAATATCCTCAATAACTATGATGGATTTGCCAGTCGTCTCGATGAAGATTTTTCGCAACTCTGTGTTGGTCTTGACTGCTGTCAGCTCAAGGTCATAAACATCATACTCCAAGAAGTTGGCAATTGCAGCTATCATCGATGACTTGCCGGTGCCAGGTGGTCCATAAAGGAGGTAGCCACGCTTCCATGCCTTACCTATCTTCTTGTAGTACTTTTTCCCCTCGCGAAATGTGACTAGGTCATCTATGATCTCTCTTTTTTTCTTGGGGTCCATGGCAAGGGTGTCAAAGGTGGCAGGGTGCTCAAATGCAACATGGCTCCAGCAAGAGCTTCTGTAGCCATACCAGTTGCTACTGGGGCTGTTTGTGAAGAGCTTTCGTTGCCGTGTGCGTACTGTCACATCACGCCCTTCTCTCAGTATGTGATTCAGGTATTCACCCTCGACAAGTTTACGGTGGCGCTTGTGGAAGGTTATGCGGTAGTACCTATTATTAAAAGGTGGCTTTTAAATTTTAACAACTTAATTACACTGAATGAATTTTAGGAAAATGAAGACCCCCACACACACTGACAAGATCCACTCGACAAATTAGCTTGAAAATTTTAGGTATGTTGATGAGTGGAGTAATTCAAGATACTTAAGTTACAAAATAATAACAACGGAGAGCAACTAAATTATTGAAGATACTCTTTTAAATCTTATCATAAAATTTCTCCAAATTTCTACACTAATTAATGGACATGTTTCCTAGTAGAATAAAACAGTCTAATTAATAATAAAATCAACAAATAATGATGTATACTTGCGTTGCTCTTCATCAGGGTAGAAGCTGATGGTTTGGGAGATGGGGAATCGCATACAGGCACACCACCAAATCCTGACACCTCTGAAAGTGTCGATGACCTCCTCATAGTCGTCGATAGTCAACGACGGCTTACCACTCTCTTGGCCCAGGTCAGCCTTTAGCTTGCGAGCCCGGGAAGAGCAAGCTGAGCTGAGATAGGCCCGGGAGGCAGCATAGAGCTCGTCTCGGTGCATGTATTCGCCACGGTATTCATGAATTGTTATCTGGTCGTAGGGGTTTACAAATGAAACCACCTTGTGGAACAAGGTTGCAAGGTAGTCTCTAATCTGGAATGGGATGTAGTTTGCCAACCTTTCATAAAAGTAGAAAAAGCTTAATACTGCGCCTATCCCTGCCCAATTCCCTACCATTTCTCTCTTCTTCAATTATCTTTTATTTCTGTTTCTCTTTATCTTCACAAAAATTTAGGAGAAGGTTTCTGGGCAGGAATGTTTGCTAGGTTTAGTAATTATATACAGAGGAGGAGAGGGTATGGCTTGGAAAGACACATTTTAAATTGACAGGGTTTGAAACATTGTCAAATGCATGCATTTGTCATTATTTTATTTTTTTATTTTGTCTCATTTTTCCTTGGTAGGCACGAAAAAGGGACATGTCGCATGCGCTTGAAGCATCAATTATGCAGTTTTGGACATATATATGCAGTAATGAGTCAGCATTGAGTAATTCTTCGTGAAATAACATAAAAAAATGCACAACTTTTAACCCTGGCAACCATCTTTAATATGGTTTAATAATAAATTAACTGGACAACAAAATCCAGTATTGGTTACGCTTTTACTTATTTGAGGTGTCAATTTCAATCCTGCAACTGCACTTATTCTAAAAGGCGGCGTTTCCAGTATGGCGATTGGGTTGCGCTGTTGTCATATACAGGTGAGTCAAAAAATATTTTCAGAGAATTTACAATATATATCAAGCTCCAAACAGGAATAATAATTATTATCTAAGTATATATCAACCTATTACTGTGTAAATGGGACTTGATAATTAGAAATGATAACTGCAATTTGCAATTTTCTCGTCGCTTGACATTGCTTAAACAAAGTGAACACATAGAATAGACAAAGTGAACATTTCAACAATCAAAGTGAATAAATACAAACAAATAAGTTCAATTAAAATAAGTTGAATATGCATATAAAAATTTAAACAACAATATAAAAAATAAATTCTAACTCACAATTGAATAAAGTAAACACACAGATAAACAAACTAGGGACAAATAAATGAATAAAGTGACAAATACAATAATTGTGGAAGGAGATCGGAGCAAAAAAAAAATGACAAAAGAATAAAGATAGAAGAGAGCAGGGAGAAAGATGAGGGAGCGTTAGTGAGAAGGAGAAGAGGAAACATTGGGATAAGAGAAGTGAGGGGAGTGTTGGATGAGGCCATGAGGGAGCTATATTTGAAAAAAGAAAAAAGATTACACCGGATGATGTTGGCGACGATGGCACTAAGCAATTTCCCTTGACAATTGTTGAAGTATATATCATTCTTCTCTAATGCATGGAGCTGAGTGCACTTCTCTCAAGCGGTTCCAATTTTAACCTCCGACGGATATCATCAATCCTAAACAAGCAACACTTATGTGATTCCATTTTTATATAATTGATCTTTTTGTGCAGTATTTTCATGAACTGATTACATTGCATGGACTTGCCTTTATAACGTATTTGCTCAATTTTTAAAATCAATTTGTAGTAACTAATAAACAATATAAAAAGAGTTTGTGCGAAAAACTACCAGCATTCCTCTTAATTTCTTTACAATCAGATGTAGCAAAGTTTGACTTTAATTAATACTAATTCGTATTAATTTGTACCCATTTTTTTCATTCTTATGGCATTTACAACATACAAAAAAGTACATTGCGATTGTCGAATTTGAGAAGTTGTAAAATATCTGTAATGGTTGTTAAAGTCTTAGTTCCACAATTCACTATGCCATATTTGATTTTTAAAACCGGTTAAATAGAGGCCTTTAGCACCGGTTGGGCATAGGTGCTAAAGATGAGTGGTGCTAAAAATTATTGAAAACCGGTGCTAAAAATCCGGTGCTAAAAACAAGCCAGATTCGCGTTGGAAAAAAAAGGAATCTTTAGAACCGATTTTCTACTAATACCCAGTTCTAAAATTCAATTTTTAAGACTTGTTTTTAGCTAAAAACCGGTCGTAAAAATCAGTTTTTTAAAAAAAATATATATTCTATTACTAGTCCATTTTTGCTAGCAATAATATTTATACAATATTGCACATCAATCATATATCACATATCATAACATTATATATCATATAATCAATCATCAAAACAAAAACAACAATTATAAATATATCAAAATTTATTCAAGACAATATATAATCATCACATAAATTCACAATTATCACAAATGCACCACGTAAGAATTTTTTTCAAATCGGTTCAACAACCAAACATCAATTTAAATTGGGATTAGAATTTTACCGTGGCAAGAAAAATCTACTTCTGAGATAAGAGAAGAGGTGCTAGCTGTCGGAGGTGCAGTCGAGGGACATACATCAATGGCACACGAATAATTACAGTCCCTTCTTTGTCTTGTACTAAGTCTGAAAGTTTCATTCTCCTTGTGATGTGAACATATATGGAATTTAAAAATTTCGACCAGTAAAAGTACCTTAATTACAGTCCCTTCTTTGTGGTATACATTTTCTCAAAGATAACAGAGCACACGAATAATTAATTTGAAATTCTCTACTTGTGTCATTATATGTAGATAATTTACCAGCTAGCTGCATTTTATACGCTTATAGTGTGTACTTTAGTCCCATATTGATGATGTTCAGAAGATCGGAATTATGTAAGCTAACATTTAGATCTTATCTGTACTTCAAAAACGTAAAAATAGAAAACTTGATGCGATAAGATAAATTAAATGGATAACTTCACAATTGAATTTAATCAAGGTGTTAAGTAATATGAAGGGACATCTCCAGTCCTAGGGTCACTGGAGGTCTTAGACTAGAACACGCTATGTATTAACTTCTGGGTATATATACCCCTAGTGTATTCTGTACAGTTAATTAATGCAAATACATTTCATTTTCCCAAACTCTATCATGGTATCAGAGACATTGTCTGGCTAACGCCTCTTCTCGATCCAACTCCTCTTCTCCTCTCTTTGAATTCGCCATGGCAACACCTCATTCTTCCTCCGATACCTCGATTCCACCTCCTCTTAATCCCCAATCGCAATCGACTTTGTCGCCTCCACCTCCTAACACCTCCATTCTTCCACCACCTAACCCTAATGGCATCTTTTCTTCTCCGACGGCGGAGCTTTTTACTCCCGCCTCCACCGCGACTCCGATGGTGTTTCTGACCCTGCCTGTTCACACTAAGCTCACCAGAAGCAATTTCTTGGCTTGGAAATCACAGATCGAGCCTCTTCTTCATGCATATGGGCTCGGCACTTTTCTGTTCTCTCCTCCTCAATCTTCTTCTGTTCTTGATTCCGCCACTGGTCAAGTACAGCTCAATCCAGCTTATCTCCCTTGGTACAAGCAAGATCAAATGATTCTTGCTTGGCTTCGAGCTTCCTTATCAGAGTCTCTTCTGGCGCAAGTTGTTTCTTGTTCCACCTCTGCTGACCTCTGGCGACATCTTGTTCAGACATTCTCTGCCTCCTCTAGAGCACGCCTCACTGAATTGAAGAAAAAGCTTCAGACAATTGTCAAAGGGGGTAGTTCTTGTTCTGATTTTATTCAACAAATTCGAGCTATTGCCGATGAATTGGCATTCATAGGGTCTCCTATGGCTGATGAAGACCTTGTCTTGGCCGTTCTTGATGGATTGGGGACTGAGTACAACTCCTTTATTGTTGCTGTCAACTCTCGACATACTCCAATTTCCTTTCTTGAGGTACAATCTCTTCTTCTCAGTCATGAAACACTCTTGCAGTCTCAGCAACCACAGACTGTTGCTCTTCCCTCCTCAACTCATCCCACGGCTTTCTATGCTCACAATCAATCCAACAACCATCGACCACCTGGCAATCAGTCACGGGGTGGCAGATCTTTCAAGACCAGAGGGGTTGCTCCTAGGCCACCTCAACACTCCTTTCGTCCCAGGTTTCCCAATTCTCAACCCTTGCTGCCAACCCCTTCTTTTTCTGGTACTGGTACAAGAAGTTCATCTGACAACAGTTCTCAGTCCTCTACTGAGACTTGTCAGATCTGCTACAAGAGAGGCCACACTGCCAGGGCTTGTTGGTGGCGGTGTGATATGCGTTACACTGATGACATCGCGCCTTCTCAAGTGGCTTCAACTCCTCCACCACCTCCTCCTCAAGCTCATGTGGCCCACACTAATGCCTCTACCTCTGCTTCTCCTGAGTGGTACTTGGATTCTGGAGCCACTCATCATGTCACTAGCGATATAAATAACTTGTCCAACTTTATTCCCTATGATGGCATGGACAAGCTTCAAATTGGTGATGGCAAAGGTATGACTATTCTCCACATAGGATCTACTACTCTCCAGTTTGGTTCTTGTGATATTGTGTTGAAAGAGGTTTTACATGTACCAGCTTTTACCAAAAATTTACTTAGTCTCTCCAAATTACTGTCTGATAACAGTCTTAAGGTTGAATTTCACTCTTCTTTTTGTGTTGTTAAGGATTGCCTCACCTCAACCATTCTTCTCCAAGCACAAGTTGCTAATGGTCTCTACTTGATTTCTGCACCACTCATCTGTACCCCTCTAGCTTTGTTAGGAGAGAGAGTTGCTGCAACTACCTGGCACTATAGACTCGGTCATCCAGCTGTGACTATGACTAGGAGAATTTTAGTTTCTCATAGTTTACCTTGTAATAATAGTAACTTGCCTATGTGTGAACATTGTGCTGTGGCAAAGTGCCATAAACTGCCTTTTCTAGATAGCTCTAGTGGTTCCTCTGCTCCCTTGGAGCTTATTCATGCTGATGTATGGGGCCCAGCCCCTATTCTTACTACTAATGGCTTTAAGTATTTTGTAGTTTTTATTGATGATTTTTCCAAGTTTTCTTGGATCTTTTTTCTATCTTCCAAGGCTGAGGTTGTAAGCATTTTTACTAATTTCAAGCTTCAGGTTGAAAATTTGTTTGATAGGAAAATTAAACGGTTGCGCACTGATGGTGGTACTGAGTTTAGGCCTTTAACTCGTTTGTTTCCTGAATTGGTACACCAACTGACCTGCCCTCACACACCAGAGCAAAATGGTGTTGCAGAGCGCAAAAATCGCCATATTCTTGAACTGTCTCTGGCTATCATCAACCAGGCTTCTATTCCTTTATGTCTCTGGGATGAAATTTTTGCTAGTGTGGTTTTCTTAATTAATCGATTACCTCCTGCTGCCCACTCTTCTACTCTTTCTCCTTACGAGCTGCTCTTTCATAAACCGCCCAACTACTTGGAATTGCGTGTGTTATGCTCACAATGTTTTCCCTTGACTCGTCCTTATAATCAGCATAAATTGCAACCACATTCTCTACCTTGTGTTTTCATCGGTTATGCCATGTCCCAAAAGGGTTACCGGTGTTACCATCCTCCTACCAAACGCATTTTTGTGTCTAGACATGTATTATTCAATGAGCAGGTGTTTCCTTTCCATACTACTTCTTCGCCCTCTATCAACAATACTACAACAACAGACGTGTATTCTCTCTGGGATTTGTCTTCTCCATCTATTGGGCCATCTATTTCTTCCGTTGCTTCTGGGCCGCCTCCTGCTGCTGCGTCTTCTCTAGGCCCAACAAATCCTCCGCCTACATCCCCTGATGGGCCCCTCATGCCCGTTACTTCTACCCGCTCCTCTGCCCGGTCTCCTCAACGGTCCTCACCTTCAAATTTCTCTGACCGCTCTTCTAACCGTTCGCTCTCTTCATCCACAGCTGATGCTCTTGTTTCTGATCCTCCCATCTCCTCTCATTCCATGACTACTCGTAATAAAGATCATACTCGACGCTTTCGTCAGTTTCCTGACTTCATTGCCTATCTAGCTACTACACCTGTCGATGCTGATCCAACCACCTTCAACCAGGCACATAAAATTCCTCATTGGCAAGAGGCCATGAACAAAGAAGTTCAAGCCTTAATTCACAATCAAACTTGGGTGTTAGTTCCGCCGCCTGTTGATCAACATGTGGTGGGTTGCAAATGGGTCTTTAAAACAAAACGACTTGCCGATGGCTCTGTGGAACGCTACAAAGCTCGTCTTGTAGCTAAAGGGTACACACAGGAGGAGGGTGTTGACTACTTTGACACTTTCAGTCCGGTGGTTAGACCAACCACCATCCGCATTATTCTGTCCATCGCATTGACAAATCATTGGGTCATTCGGCAGCTTAATGCGTTCCTGCAAGGTGATCTTCAAGAAACCGTGTACATGTATCAGCCTCCTGGGTTTGTGGATTCTTTCCATTCCTCTCATGTGTGTCTCCTTAAGAAAGCCATCTATGGTCTCAAACAGTCGCCTCGAGCATGGTTTCACACTCTCAGCTCGGCTCTACTTGAGTTTGGTTTTCACGGTTCCAAATTTGATCCTTCCTTGTTCATCTCTCACTGCAATGGTCATACCTTAATCATTCTCGTTTATGTCGACGACATAATTGTGACTGGCAGTCATGAGCCTAGTGTTTCCAGGTTCATTACAACTCTTCAGTCTCGCTTTTCTCTCAAAGATCTGGGGCCTCTTCATTTTTTTTCTGGGTATAGCTGTTCAGCACACTAATGAGGGCATGCATTTGTCTCAAAAGCAGTACGTTCAGGATCTTTTATGCCGTACTCATATGGCTCAAGCACAACCAGTTTCTACTCCAATGGCGGTCAACACCTCATTATCTAAGTTTTCTGGTGAACCTTTTCACGATCCCAAGCTATATAGAGCGGTTGTAGGGGCTCTCCAGTATGTCACCATTACACGTCCTGACATATCCTTTCCGGTTAATAAATGCTCGCAGTTTATGCATGCTCCAACCACCGAGCATTGGACAGCCGTCAAGCGTATTTTACGATATCTGAATGGTACACTATCTCATGGTCTTGTGTTCAAACCGACATCATCTCACACGTTACATGCATACTCTGACTCTGACTGGGCGGGCTGTCTTGATGACCGCCGCTCCACGTCAGCCTTTTGCATCTATCTGGGGCCCAACCTTATCTCCTAGAGCTCCAAGAAACAGCCCACCGTATCCAAGTCTAGCACGGAAGCCGAGTACAGAAGTCTTGCATTGGCTGGGGCGGAGCTGATCTGGGTGCAACATGTTCTTCAAGAACTTCAATAATCACTTTCTCATACTCCGGTTTTATGGTGTGACAACATTGGTGCCACCTATCTTGCCTCCAATCCCATGTACCATGCACGTACAAAACACGTGGAAATTGATTTTCATTTCATCCGCGAGAGAGTGGTTGCCAAGCAGCTGTTGGTTCAGTTTTTATACTCCAAGGATCAGATAGCCGATGGTTTAACAAAAGGATTAACTACTGCTCGTTTCTTCTCAATTAGAGACAAGTTGATGGTGTTTTCCCCACCTTCAACTTGCAGGGGGGGTGTTAAGTAATATGAAGGGACATCTCCAGTCCTAGGGTCACTGGAGGTCTTAGACTAGAACACGCTATGTATTAACTTCTGGGTATATATACCCCTAGTGTATTCTGTACAGTTAATTAATGCAAATACATTTCATTTTCCCAAACTCTATCACAAGGTGATAGCCTCTAATTGTCGTGATATCTTGGTTCCATACATCAATGCACTTTCATAAACACGCAGTATTTTTATAATTTTTTTCATGAACAACGGGACATGATAAAGTTCCTGTGACAAGATACATTATTGCTTGCAAACTAAATCTCAAGCCCGAATCTTTTGAACTTCTCTGCAACAATGGCATTGAGCCTTTCTGCCATCTCCTGAGTCATGTGATTTTTCCAATCTCTGACCTCGTCTTTGCTTAAAAAAAAAAAATGTGTGAAATATGGAAATATGCATCCCAGGTCTTCCAAGTTTCCCGACTTTGTTTGCATCAAAATTCTTGAGCTTCTTAAAGCTACACAGCTCGACAATCTGCTCCACCACCTCTTTGCTTTCTTCTGCTTCTGAGTATGGACTGCCGATGAGAAGTGCCAGCTGAACACATCAAACTTTTCTTTCAAACGTATTACATTTACAACACATCATCAGGGCTGTTATAAATCACGAGATGCAGTGCTGCCAGGAACACCAAAAGGGCCTTAAAGACCAAAATTAATTATTGATTGAATTAATATTATCAGCGCATGCACCTCATTAAACTTTAAAACATGCATGTTCCTTTGAAGTAATTGTTTTATTTTGAGTTAAGAACAAGCTTAGTTACAAAAATAAATAAATTAACTAATCAATCCGTAGAATTAAATAACTATATAATATTGTGATGCTTGGGAATCACATGATTCACATCCAATTTAGTATATTATCGGTGATATATATAACTCAAATTGTTAATGTTATAACAATGACTTAATCCTAAACCAATATTAATGAATAAACAGGATATGTTAGTCACTTAAGCATTCTGTCAAACACATAACAATCATTTACATGTACAACACATTCAAACCCATTCAACACACGAGGTAATAGCCTACCCTAGCTGTCAAACTAATTCATAGCCGTAAGAGAAGTGTGGGCTACTGAATTCACATGAAATAATATGCTAAAAATGGTTAATAATCTCGGCCTTCTCTCAGACATTTCAACAAACATGTGTTGTTCATGGTGGAACATGATTAGACATAGCCATTAATGCGAGGCAAAGCTGGTAAAACTTTGCAACTGTGTTGTGTGAACTTGTACCAGCCGAAATCAACTGTAAATGCATGTGTAAAATATGTAAATTGGTTAGGTGAACTTCTTGGGCTATAAATAGAGAGTGTACGGTTCATCAAATCCTCAAACCAGATAAAAACCACTTTTAAACGAGTTCAAAGAGTTTGAGAGAACGAGAAGTAGCTTGGGCAGGAGCGGGCTAGAGCGGGAAGGGTGCACGGTGTCTCCCCGAAGAGTTCGTCGTTAAGGTAGGGGCCGTCCCGACCTTTGCTTTTCCATCCTCTTCCTTTTGAATTTCAATCCCATTTTATTGCATTGATCTAAATAAGTACCAAGTAGATAGCTTACGTGAAGTAGGATTAAAATATGGCAATGTTGAATCCTATTCAAAGGTGAAAATACAAAACACGTTTAAAACTGTTGAAACGCGGGCTTGTTCTGTTTGGAGGAGAAAGGTTCGCTAGCTTAGTTTAAATATATATTATTGGATTAGAGTGCCCATATGAATAGCCCAGTTGGTTATTTCTTAGTCTGTTAAGACCCTGTTGCATGGCTGATGGCTCCCAAGTTTGAATCCTAGCCATGAAACTCATTTTTTTGAAATTCTGAAATTTCATTTGGTTTCCATGCTAACTTTGAAATACCATAATTCCTTCAATTTAACTCTGATTTTTACAAACTATAGTTCGTTGGAAAGCTTACAAAAATTTCTAAAGCATCATTATAATTTTATGAGTTGATATATTTTCAATATATGTCATTTTGATTTTTGAAAGCCAAAGAATTTAATGATGTGTTGTTCAAATATTCAGTTAGCTTTGTATTTTGAGTAAAACATATACATTAGAAATTTTTCAGAATTGATTTCGATCATATTATTTACATTTATAAATAATATGAAACTGATATGTTAGATTTCAATAAATATTTAAAGATCATATAGCTAGTATGACATTTTATATAAAAACTTTATACGATTTATAGTATGATTACAAATTGGTGATTTATGGAATTTATTATGGTGAAAGTATGTTTTATGGGGAAGTCAATAGAATTGATGATTAAAATACACACGAGGAGAACTAATTATATTTGACCGGTACCTGGTTGGCGATTCCTTCGGGATTAGTAGTCCGTCAGACGTGGCGGAAGGCGGTTCCTTCAGGGTGTTAGAAGGAACGTATTTCCACTGTGGCAGGTGGGAATGCCACTCCATCGGTGTTGGGAGTGCGAAATGGTTCCTAACTGACGTAGTCTGGATCCATTTCAAAGTGTGGCCAAAGTATGTTGATGACGTTGGTTCCCCCAAAGAAAGTATTTCTACGATAAATATTAGTTGGGTTTTGATTATATTCCAAAAAGAAGTATACATTATATTATGTTGATAATTAGTTGAATTTTGTTGCATTTCAATTTTATAATCATTGAATGATATCTCCGATTGACTTCCAGAGGTTGGAAGTCGAGATTGTTCCTACTGAGTTGAAAATTATACTCACCCCATTTTTAATCCACAGAGACAATTTTGGAGTGAGAATATTGCTAATAGCTGGAGCCGCTGCGTGAAGTTAATCTAGAAGTTATTTAGTTTTTATTTATGAGTAGTTTAAGATTATTTATTAGATATTATCAGAAAGTTTGTTATTTTAGTATGTTTTCCGCTGCGAGATTATAAACTCGTTAGGGTCGGAAGGACCTAATTTTTGTATTTGAGACTTTATTATTTTAATGATGCTCAGTTTATGATTGCTGTTAAGTTGGGTACAT
Organism: Rhynchospora breviuscula; assembly: GCA_027562975.1. NCBI lineage: Eukaryota > Viridiplantae > Streptophyta > Magnoliopsida > Poales > Cyperaceae > Rhynchospora > Rhynchospora breviuscula. The sequence goes on from CM050398.1 coordinate 15,215,380, forward strand.
TCCGAGAAAAAAAAAAATGCTATCTCGGGGTGTGACAGTTAAACTAAATACTTGTCTTTTTTAATCATGAAATGCAGAAATTAACAAGGCCATGCTAGGAAACAATCATTTGTTTCCTTTTGTTTGCTTGCATTTGCTTCTTGTTTGTTTCACGAACCAGATGTAGAGGTGCTGATTAGGAAATAACGGATCGGTTGCTTAACTTGGCCAAACAAGTGAAGAAGAGTAAAAAGGTCAAAACAGGATATATTGTGGCTTTGGATTGGAACGAACTTAAAAGAAGAGTCGATGACATACTATCCCAAAAGAAATTTAAATGGTGAAGAAATGATAGTTGGCCTAAGTGCCAGAATGAGAAATTAGTGAGTTAATAGTCTAATCAGGATTACTAATTTTTTGTTTTTGAGAGTCTATATATAAGCTGCTGTTTCTTTCTTTCTCTTATGCAATGTTTTGAACCTTGAAAACCCTTATTTCATTTTTTTTTTCTCTATTTTCTTCATTTATATCCAGTTTAATTCAGAACCTTAATTTTTTCAATAAAATCATTCTATTCTTAAATTTATCTTATCTCTTATTTCTTTTACCTCAATCAAGCTCGTTTTGAGCATTTCTACTGAAATTCCAGAAAATAGCCCCTTTTACCTGTAGCAGTACTTGAATCAGTGTGTAATTTAGATCAAAATCAGATCTTGTTTCACATTAGGAACATTACAATTTGTTTGCTATTTTCTTTTTCCTTTTTAAATTAAAATACCTAGTTGCCATTCCCATCCAGATAAAAGTGCGCAAGAACAAAAAATTTTGTTTTTCGCTTTTTTTTTTAACTCCTTAGGAACACAACTTAAACATGCTTTATTTCTGTTCTATAATTATGGTATATTCCATGGTCTACATCTCACTACTGGATTGTCTAGGATTTCAAGGGTAAGTATAGTTCTCTGTTTCTTCTGAAAATAGTAGTTGGCGTTTTGGCAACTATCAATATAGAGGAAAGAAAAAAAGCAAAATACTGGCTAAGCGGATTCCCATGATCTTACTTTACTGTACCCACAAATTTGGGAAAACATTATATTGCAACCACTTCTGAAAGCATGAAAGACTAAATATGTAGTTGATATGCACTATCTAGAGCTGGAATCCTGAAATGAGCACAAACCAAACACCCTTGAATACTATTCTCAGCACCTGGTAATAATTAAATAAAAACAGAAACCGACCCACAAGGCCACAAACAACACCATATAGTATTCCCTATATATTACAATAATCAACCTAAAACAATTTGTATAGTCTATCATTTGTTCATGTCCTCCTTTGCTAAGTTCAACACTTCCACTAAATTTGCAAGGCACACATCAACATCAGCATTTCTCAAGGATCTGGACATCAGGCCCTCTGCCACATCAGCTGGTGACACATTCACTTCCAGAAGAAGTTTCTCAACGGTGCTGAACAAATCATGGGTCTCAATTCCAAGATAGTTTCTAGCAAACACCTTGAAAGCCTCAAAGGTGCAGTATGACATCTCGATGTGCATGTCCATCCTGCCCCTTCTGATCAGTGCAGGGTCGAGCTTTTCTACATGGTTTGTCGTGAATATTATAATCTTTTCATCTTCGCATGCCGACCATAGGCCATCGATTGAGTTTAGAAGCCCAGAAAGAGTCACCGTGTTTGCATTGTCATATCCTTCAGTGACTGCCGGTGCTGCCTCTGCTTCATCCTTGTCCTTCTTATTTTTTATCACACGTTTACCGGTAAGATTGAGGGAGCAGTCAATATCCTCGACAACAATGACAGACTTACTGCTCGTCTCCAGAAAAATCTTTTTCAACTCCATATTATTTTTTATTGCTGTCAGCTCGAGGTCATACACATCATACTCCAAAAAGTTCGCAATGGCGGCGATCATGGTAGACTTGCCGGTGCCAGGTTGGCCATAAAGGAGGTAACCACGCTTCCACGCCTTTCCTATCTTCTTATAGTACTCCTTCCCTTCACGGAAGGACATGAGGTCTTCTATGATATCTCTCTTTTTTGCAGGGTCCAAGGCTAGTGTGTCGAATGTGGCAGGGTGCTCGAAAGCCACACAGGTCCATGAATACCCAGTGCCACCACTAATGTTTGTGAAGAGTCTTCTCTGTCGGTTGCGGGCAAGGATTTCACGTCCTTCATGAAAAATGTGTGTCAGGTACTCTTGCTCTACCAATTTACGGTGCTTCTTGTGGAAAGTAAGGCGGTAGAATCTGTTGAGTCAACAACCAAGAGAAAATTTAATGGACAGTAATCAATCGACTACTTGTGTTTTTCTGAACTGATCCAGCTACTAATTAATTCTCAATTGAAATGCTCTAGTAGTCCGACCCTAATCCAAAATTAGTTGGATTCCTCTCTGGCAAACATATGATATGGTGATGTGGGCAGTGGTTGAGTCACTAAAGTTTGTAGTGAGGTTCAATAATAGCTAAATGTCTTAAAAAGTTGAAATAATTACCAACTATTTCCAAACAATACTATATACTTGTAAATCATGAATAAAATATGAATAAAGTATGGAGTTCAATAAAGGACTGTCACATAACAATTAAGGGGTACTTCAATATATAGGTACAAAATTTGAGCTACGAGCCTATGATAACGTTAGTCTTTTAAAAAAGAAATTATAGACATTGACCTCCATTTAATTCACTCATTAAATCCTCCTATGGGTGTGTGTCACTAATAGCAGAATGTCACAACTACTGAAATCGATCTAATTATAAAAGTGATTACCATTCTTTAGGGGATAATTGATATAATATAAGAGAAATAATAAGCGCCATGAATGTTTTGGGCCCTTTTGGCAAGCATTCTAATAAGAAAAGGTTAAGAAAATAAAAGAAAACAATGAAAATGTACCTCTCTTCTCCATCGCAGCTCTTAGTGCTGTACTTGGGTTTGCAGCTGGAGGCGAACCACCACAATTTTGCTCCCTGGAAGGTGTCGACTACCTCCTCCTCCTCTGCAATGGTAAGAAAAGGCCGACCACTCAAACTTCTCACTTCAGCATGTAGCTTGTTGGCCCCATGTGAGCATACATCGCTGAGGTAGGCATTGGCCAGAGAGTACAACTTATTGCGCACCATATGCTCGCTGCGTTTCTCATGGATTTCAATTACATGGTACGGGTCAAGGAATGGGAGCATCCTTCGCAAGAAGGTGGTGAACATGCGTTTCACTTCCACAGAGATGCTGCTACGCACCATGACCCACACAAAGAAAAGGATTTCAAGTTTTTTCTTCAGAACAGAGCTCAAACCTACCTGAATCAGTGAGGCCATTCTGTTTTTCTAATTTTTATTTCTCTGTAAAGGTATCTCTTGAGTCTTGATGGATCCTTTTAAAGTTGATTTATTTTGACAAGTTGTAATGTGTTTATTTCTAAGGGAAGTGGATGGAGCTGGAACAAATGAAAATGGAAATATCGTTTAACCTTTTTGAAGGGAATTCAATTTATTGGCAAGGCGAAAGGGGTGTAAATAACAGTGAAGGAAGAAAGAAAGTTGTACCCAAAAGAGAAGGGTAAAGTTTGATAATTAGAAAAACGTGATTTTGCATTCTTTTTTTACTGTGTCAGAAAGCTCGAATTTTGCCGCCCGTACAAAAAATGAGTTTGAAATCATGAAGGACTAGCAAAATATAATATAATATTTCTTAAAGAATATATAATATAATAGATTATTGATGATGGATTAGTTATGCCTTTTATTAGCATTGTTATTTTTTCTTTACCAAAATATGATATATACAGCCTCCTTCACCCTTAATAAAATTTGTATAATTATATGGTTCTTATTTTGGATTGAATTTAAAATATTAATTACTAAACATAATAATGTATTATACAGACATAATCAACTCCGAAATATTAACCAATATTTATTAATGTTTGGCACTAAAAACTTATATACAGCACTTCTGTCAATTTTTGTGGTACTGTGTAAAATAAGTGTTCCAAAAAATTGTTAATATTGCATCGTCATTTATATATGATTTCTTTAAGAATGGACACCAGATAGTTCTAAAATGAATTAACATGATACTTATTGTATACAGTTTGATGAATTTGTATCAGCTGTTTCATGAACTGATTAACATACAAGCATTTGCATTTATAAAATCATATTTGCTCAATATTTTAATTGAATTTGTAATAATGGATGCGATTAAGTATTGTACCAATAAAAAACAGAACATCTGTTATTTTCTTTACAGTCAGAAGTATGTAGAAAAATATCACTTTAATAAATAGTAATTTGTATGAAATTTTATCCTTTTTTTAACACATAAACTTGCGAGTACCGACTTGAAAGTTATAAAATATCTTTGTTATTAAAATTTCTAATTTAACCGTCGTAAATAACTTCGATCGAACCCGATTGTTATTTCCTTTGGAGTTATGCATCAATTTTTCCTTTTCTTAATTCGTTTGGAGTTGTGGGTTAAATATATGATATTATCAGTTACATTTATACATCAATCAGACCAGTGGCGAGGCCAGTAAAATTTGGGATGGGGTTCATTCAGATAAATGAAAGATTAATTAATTAATTTTTATTAATATCAACAGAATTTTCATGTCAAAAAATTAAATTTTTAATTATGGGGTCACCAATGAAGTTTTGTTTGTATTTTTATGGGGTTCAGATAGTGAATTTCTTAGAAAAATTGTCCATGTAACAATAAATTTATATATAAAAGTATTTTATTATCAAAAATAAATGGGTGACATTGCACCCCATTTGTTCAATTTAAACTCGCCTATGAATCAGACAAGACAATCAATACTGCAAGATGCAAAGTAGGCTCCTTTCTGTTCCTATCCTGCCTGCTGCCTCGCCCTAGTTGGGCTTTATTCGTCCTTTTATGGGCTTTGGTCATAGTTCCTCAAATCAAGGCCCAGTACATCTGCGCCTTGAGCATTCCAATCCTAGCATTAACTCTCGTAGTCTCATTAAGACAGTTTTTGACGTACAGTTTCGTATCAACCTTTTATAAGGTTACATCAACATGAGATGGATGGAGTCTCACTGGCGTCTGGCCGTAGAAAATCTGAAAAAAGAATAGGATCAAACGACTTCTCAATTGCAAGAGCCATACAACATACAAGCGATCACCCCCTGTCTACTGGGCTCGCATTCGTCTTCATGGTCACCAGCTTCATCTCTGGAATGAGAGAGATCTATGCCAACTGGTTTCCAGGTTTGGAGCCCCACTAAAAATTGCTCCTAGTTTCAGCGCTGGGAACTTTGAGTTTGTGCGAATGCTAATAAAGTGCGGCCACCCAACGACTATTCCCAGATGGATTGTCATTTCGGATGACCCTGATGCCGGCCGTGCATCGTCATCATAGAAGGATACTCTCAGATCTGGAACCACCAGCAGGGTCCACACCTCGGCCCCGGAAGGCCCTGGTTCCACCCTTTACCACCTCCCCCGTCTTCTGACAGTGGCAGTACAGACAATTTTTTCTCAGTCACATCTGATAACTCAGTAATGCAACCTGAGTTTGGGGAGCAGCTTGACCAGGCAACCTCACTTCAGCTCCTCACTGCCAAAAACTCACCTCCGGTAGTGAGCTTACTTCAGGGTAGCATAATACTGCAACAGATAAAGTTCTCTGCTGAACCATGGTACCTCTCTTTCCTTACAGAAACCATGCCAAAACCGCAACTTGTCGTCCTCTTTGAAACAGAGCAACCCAATTTATTGACTCATACTATTGATACTAACCAGCTTTCACTTGCAGAGGACAATAGTAAAGCTTTTTCAATTGGTAATTTTCTTGAAGATGCTATTGTTGAAAAACAGACTTTTGAAGACTCCCCACCACCTGGCTTTGAAATGGTGAAGAATTCAGCTATGGGTTCAATCAGGAGAAGTTCAAGATTAAAAGAAAAGCTGAGTGGCCCTTATGAACCAATACTCCAGAGAGCAGAAAGGGTGCAGTACAAGGAACAACACAAGAACAATAAAACCAAAATGGGTGCGCAAGCCGCCAAAAAAAGAACTGTTGAACCTCAGACTGAGTACGTCAAGGAAACAGTGCCTGTCACAGTCTCGCAAGCTGAAGCCATCCTTGCAGCGGTGGGCAATGAACTGGATGAAGGAATTCGGGCAAAGCTTGTCAAAGCCCGTATTATTCCAGGGATTTAATCTCCCAAGAAACACTTCTAAGAGTTTTCTCTCTTTGTTGCTTTATGTCTCCTAATAAAATGCTGCGGCATGTGCCAGTGGACTGTTATCCAATAAGATTAATGAATAAAACTATCTTTGTGCCTTTTTACTTACTGAATGTTCACTTCTCTGGATGCTATCTCAATCAAACTCTATGAAATCTAAAATAAAAATCTTGTGCTGGAATGTAAGAGGATTGAACGAATGGGATAAAAGGCAAGTAATTAAGCAAACACCAAAACTTGAAATGCCTAATATTGTTTGCTGCCAGGAGACAAAATGGTCCACTACTGACAATCAACTTGTTAGAGATGCTTGTGGGAAAAGGTACAGAGAGTATCTAGCTGTGGACTCTATCAACACAAAAGGAGGCATTTTAACTGCCTGGAACCCAAACATATTGAAAGCTGAAAACTCTTTTGCTGCAACTTACCATCTAACCGTAGACTTTGCAGTTTTATCTGATGGCTCCAAGTTCAGACTTACAAACATTTATGGACCCTCTTCTCAAGATAGCAGGGAGGCGTTTCTTCATCAATTAAAGGGGATTGCACCTCTGACAACCTACCTTGGATATTGTGTGGTGACTACAACCAAACTTTAAGACCTGATGAGAGGACAAACCCTTCCTATAACCTAAGAGGGACTGCAGAATTTGCAAACTTAATAGATGAACTCGGCTTAATAGACCTGCACTTGGAAGGCAGATCGTTCACTTGGTCCAATCAAAGGCTTTCTCCATCACAAACGAGATTAGATCTCTTCCTCATTAACAAACATTTCTCTAATTCCTACCCAAATATTTCGCAGATCCCTTTGGCCAACACCTCATCCAACCACTGCCCTCTATTATGTTGTTTCTGTGTTGATTTCCAACCTTCTAACATCTTTACAATTGACAACTATTTTTTAAAGATACCTGAATTTTCGGATCTGGTGCTGAACTACTGGCTATCTGAGGAAATAGCAGATAGCCCTGAAAAATTCAACAAGAAGTTAGAAGGATTAACTAAGTTAATCTCGCGTTGGAAGAGAGGGAGGCTCTCGAAACTCGACCAGCAACTAGAAACTATAAGGCAATTCATCGACTGGTCTGACAGAATTTCTGAAATTAGACAGCTCTCGGAGTTGGAAATTATCGTAAGATCATTGCTAAAAAGAAGATTTACCATCTTGGCAGAATGGGATGAAATAAGATGGAAACAACGAGCTTCACTAAATTGGAGACTGCAAGGGGACAGAAATACGGCCTTTTTTCATGCGATCGCTACAGGCCACAAAAGGAAAAATACAATAGAAAGATTAATTTCTGATGTCGGCGACCACGTTACTGACCAGAGAAATAAAGGAAAAGCTTTCTTTAATTTTTTTGCTTCTCTAATGGGAACAGAATCACCTAATGAGTTGCTGCAAGACATTAACTGGTCCATGCTTTATCCAATCCGAAGAGAGATTGAACCACAGATTACTGCACGTCTGCACCTATAACTAAGCTAGAAATAAGAAGTGTAATCTCTCAATGGCCGACTAATAAGTCACCGGGTCCTGATGGTTTCACCGGAGAATTTTTTAATTTCTTTCTTGAAGAACTGCTTCCTGACCTCATCTTGACTATAAACGATGCACTCAGGATGGAATCGCTGCACCCCTTAAACACCTCATACATAGCTCTAGTGCCGAAGAACGATACCCCTTCCACCCCAAATGATTTCAGACCAATCAGCATGGTACACTCCGTCCAGCGAATTCTATCTAAAATCCTGGCAAACAGGTTCATTCCGCTCTTAGAATCTATTGTGGATCAATCACAATCCGGTTTCATACCGGGCAGAAACATCATGGAAAACTTCCTCTACGCTCAACAACTAATCAGTTTTTCTATAAAACAACGCTTACAATTGGGTGTTCTCAAGGCCGATATACATAAGGCGTTCGATACACTTGACTGGAGGTTCATTAAAAAGGTCCTGTTGTCGGTAGGTTTCCAAGAACAATGGACAAATTGGATCTCAAATTGCGTGTTACAGGGCTCTTCGAGAGTGATAGTCAATGGGATTGCAGGTAGAAAGATCAAATTGAAGCGTGGAGTCAGACAAGGGGACCCCATCTCCCCATACCTTTTCATCCTGGCCTTCGATTTCCTCACCAGATGGCTTAAATCATTAGCACGAAATGGTGCCATTCTACTGCCACTCCACCAAGTTCAGCCGGCACTCTTCTACGCTGATGACTCCATTATTTTTTTCAAACCTTGTAAGCAACAAGTACAGTTCATCAAAATAGTTTTGTCAGCCTTCCAACAAATTTCGGGTTTAGCTATAAATGCTTCAAAATCAGACCTGCTTATTACAGCGGCTGAAGACTCACTTGTGAAGGATTTAGCGGAGAAGATGGGGTGCAGAGACGCCCAGTTTCCAATAAAATACCTAGGCTTGCCGCTGTCGGACAAGAAATTGAAAAAACAGGAGTTCTCGAGCCTGATAGGAAAAATTAAGAAGAAGCTAAATTCATGGTCGGCTTCAATCCTCTCTCCTGCAGGAAGGTTGGTGTTGGTTAACTCGTGCCTAACTGCTACGCCGCTTTATTTCATGTCAGCCTTCTTACTCCCAAAGTGGGTCATAAAAGAAATTGATGGAATTAGAATGCGATTTTTCTGGCATGGATCAGCTGAAAACTCAAAAAAGTTGATCATGGTCTCGTGGAGAAAAATCTGCACTCCAAAGAAATTAGGAGGCCTAGGGGTTCTCAACCTTTTTGACATGAACATCAGTTTACTAGCCAAATGGCTTTGGCTTTGGACAGCATGCTGTCACGGCTGGCTTCAATCTTGCAAAACCAGGCAACTTCCTTATTACCAGAGCACAGCCCATTAAAAGGTGCATTCACAGACATTGCTCCTATTTTCAATGTGGCAGTTAAAATTGACCCGGGAAATGGAACTGGTGTGTTATTTTGGCAACAAAACTGGGGACATGGATGTCTCAGATTCTATTGCACTGATTTGTTCAGTTTTGCCCTTGACGCCAACATTGTTGCAATAGAATTCAAATAGAACTCAAAATTTGTAATAAGGTACTCTAATACAACTCACAATCACTCAATTCCAATATAATTTCTCATATATCAAATTACAATATTGATTTCTAATATCAATTTCTCATTACAATTACATTGCACAACCCTTGTATTTATAAGAGTGCAAGAGTCGGTTTTGTTTTAACCGACCTTACAACTCATGACCAATCATTTTACAGCTCATTTATGCGCAACAATATAATTCTAATTTTACTAGCTACAAAGTTTGACTTCAAAACTTTTGTTCACAACTTGAATGGCCGACATGCCGTTTTTTTAAATTTGAGTTTACACTAACAAATTCCTCCCTTAAACTCAAATTTCTTCCGTCGATATTTTCTGGCATCTACTCGACGTCCTCCCTCAAATGTTGACTGCTTTGCACCGAACTTCATACGTCTTGACATGCGGTTACGGTCGTCCATCCTGCTCCAACTTTCAATATCTTTTGAATATTCCTTTTGTCGATATCCTTTCATGACTTCTGAGTTCTTATTTCTTGTCGCCTCTTTAAAATTAATATGTTCGACATTCGCCGAAAGACATACCAACTGTGCCTCACATGTTGAGTCGTATAACTCTTGTAGACTTCTCATTCTTGATTGTCTTGGCTCATCTTCATCATCGGAGCTATCATGACTTGTATTTGTTATTGTCGGTGTAGAGACTGACACATCACTTCCGTTATCTTCATTGATTGCCTCCTTTTGATTATTCCAATCCCATGCACTTTCTTCGTTTATTTGCACATCTTTGCTAGTAATCACATTCTTTTCAATAGGATCACATAATCTGAACGCCTTCGTCTTCTCGTCATATCCAATGAATACATACCTTTTGCTTTTATCATCATCTTCTGTTCTTCTTTGATCTGAAACATACGCGTAAGCTATGCTACCAAATATCTTGAGATGCGACACCGTCGGCTTGATCCCGCTCCAAGCTTCTTGCGGTGTTTTATCCTTCAATCTCGCATGAGAACTTCGATTTTGTATATACACAGCGCATCGAACTGCTTCCCCCCAAAATTCTTTTGGCATATTTTTACTTTTCAACATTGACCGAACCATGTCGAGAATGGTTTGATTCTTTCTCTCTGCTACATCATTTTCTTGTGATGAGGGAGTAGTTAGGATTCTCTTTATCTCATGTTCTTTGCAATAATTCGTGAAAGCGGTTGACATATATTCACTACCTCTATCTGATTTCAACGCCTTAATATAATGGCCGGTCCTCTTCTCAACCATCGCCTTAAATTTATTAAAGACTTCGAGCGCCTCAGATTTTTCTTTAAGGAAATACACCCACGTCTTTCTTATATAATCATCAATAAAAGTAATGAAATACCTATTTTCTCCAAATGATTTGGGTGTGACCGGACCGCATATATCGGTGTGTATCAATTCGAGAATCCTCTTTGCACGATATTCCGTACTTTTCGAATATGAGCTTGTTGCTTCTTTCTCATGGACACATCCTTCACAGAATTTTTTTGGATAATCTATATCGGACAAACCATGAACCATGCGCTTCTTTGCTAGCTCACTTAAACTATCACCATTTAAATGTCCGAACCTCAAGTGCCATATTGAGGCTTTGTCGATCAAACTGTCATTTGAAATAATATCGTCGCATGCCATCATGAGAACATCATCATCATTCGCCTCTTCTTCTTGAATAAGATTTGTATTTTCTTCAATCTTCTTTGGCAATCGACAATCTCGCGCATAATGCCCATATCGACCGCAGTTATAACAGTCTACGGTGGGACGGTATCCACAGCCACCACTTCCTCGGCCTCGGCCTCGTCCTCGTCCTCGCCAATTTTATTGGCTCATTTCTTCTTTATTATATTCTTCTTCTTGTCGATAATCTCGACCTCTTCCTCGGTGGTTATTCTGAACATACATCGCTTTATCTTCATTAATTGTCGCTTTTGCTTGTAGCACCTCGTCAAGAGATTCTTGTTGAATTCTCTTCATTCTTTCTTCATGGGCTATCAATGAACCATTCAGCTCATCGACCGTCATGGACTCCGTGTCCTTCGATTCTTCAATCGCCACCACCACATGGCTAAACTTTGAATTGAGAGACCGTAATATTTTTTCTACGACTCTCACATCTTCCATCTTATCGCCAAGTCTCTTCATTTGATTTACTATCGCTAATACTCGAGTGAAATAGTCTTCTACAGACTCACTCTGCTTCATCATAATTGTCTTGTAGTCGTATCTTTTTCACCTTTTCAGCTCCAACCGCCGAGTTGCGAAGAATCTCCCATGCATCCTTCGCTCGCGTCTCATTGGCAACCTTCTCGAACATGTCGTCATCCAATCCTTGATGGATGATACTCAGAGCGCTTTGATCTTCTTTTCTCTTCTTCTGCAATGCAGCCATGGCAGCCATCGTAAGTTCCGTTTCATCTTCTGGAACTTCGTAGCCGTTCTCGACAACGTCCCAAAAGCCATAAGCGCCAATAATAGCCTTCATCCGCAGCGACCATTTGTCATAATTGGTCTTGGTTAGAATTGGATATTGGAAGGAAATACTAGGATTTTTAGTCGCCATTTGAACGTGGCTCTCAACAAGGCTCTGATGCCAATTTGTTGCAATAGAATTCAAATAGAACTCAAAATTTGTAATAAGGTACTCTAATACAACTCACAATCACTCAATTCCAATATAATTTCTCATATATCAAATTACAATATTGATTTCTAATATCAATTTCTCATTACAATTACATTGCACAACCCTTGTATTTATAAGAGTGCAAGAGTCGGTTTTGTTTTAACCGACCTTACAACTCATGACCAACCATTTTACAGCTCATTTATGCGCAACAATATAATTCTAATTTTACTAGCTACAAAGTTTGACTTCAAAACTTTTGTTCACAACTTGAATGGCCGACATGCCGTTTTTTTAAATTTGAGTTTACACTAACAAACATTACTTTAGCACATTTTTTTCAAAAATGGAAGAACCACGACAATCTCTTTCATCCAAATGTTAACACCTCTGCATCAGCGATGAGACAGTGGCAGTGCCTCTCGCACCTCATCTATGAGTTCAATCCCCTCCCACATAGTCCGTCTTCTAAGGCCATGTGGAGGTTGACTGCGAATGGTGACTTTTCTGTTAAATCTCTCTACTGCCTGCTACAAACACATTACAAAACCAAGTCCACACTATCCTCCATTTGGAAACTAAACATACCCCCCAGAATGCGAATCTTCATTTGGCAATTACTACAGAACAAGATTGCTACAGTGGATAACTTAAAGAAGAGGGGTTGGCAAATGCCAAACAGATGTGTGCTATGCCAGCAGAGTGAAGAAACAGTCCAACACTTGTTCAATAATTGTTCGTTCTTCATTTCAACTTTACAAACTTCTTCACTACAGTATAATAGACATATCCCCTTAAACTCCTCTGACACTGGCAATTTCCTCACTGACAAGTCTGAAGACAAGAAACATCGAGAATTGCTTGCCATCCTTTGCTTCGTAACGTGGAGGGAGAGATGCACGAGGATCTTTCGGGGAACTGTAATGCCTCCATTTGAGCTGGTCGAACAATCACTGGTTGAATGGGATGCAATCAATGCAAGTCACTGAACCTACAAACCTCTGCTGGCACCCGAATTGTCAGTCTGCTTTCTCTGCTACATGGTCTAAGATGGCTCACCTACGAATTAATAAGAGTATAGTCTCCCACGTAGATTCAGGCTGCTTTTGATAGCCTAATTTTATTTCTTTTTCTTTTTTTCTTTTTTCTTTTTAACTTTTGGAGTAGCTCTCTGCTCCTTTTTTAGCTTTCGATTAGCCACTGGCTAAATTTGTAAACTCCTTTTTTTTAATATAAAAAGATGAGGGCAACACCCCCATTTTTTACTCAAAAAAAACATACAAGCGATCCAAAACTGTGGAAAATCTGGTACAGGTACAGAGCAGCTGAACACATTGCCTAGACTCCACAAAGTGTTAAGTGGGTCAGGATTGCCTTGCCTCGTTTCGATCGATGCAGGTCAATCTCGATTTACAGCTTCCGACCATGGAGGAGGTATAATCAGGGCTTTGTTTGTTTGGATTTTTTTTTTTTTTTTTCAATCCAGATTAAGAATTATATAAGCTAGAATAACTTCCTGTTCCATTGCGCTTATTGTTCTTAACATTTTGTGTTTAGAAATTATTAGAGAGTGGAGAGGAGAAAATTAAGTACGTGTGGACAAAATTATCAAATTATTAATTTTTCTGTGGTTCATGAAAACACTGACCATTTATGTATCTTCTATTCTTCTTTCAACTTGACTACAAGATAATAATACCGATAAGAAAACAAAACAAAAACTCATACTTATATACCCAATTACTAAAAGCTATCTAGTGTCCCTCTCAAGGAAAAAAGTATACCGGCAACCACAACAGTAAATATATATGTGTGCCTACACATACGAAAAACCAACATCAGACATATCCAATATATATATATATATAAGAGAAAACACGACCTATAGAACAGATGACTAGCATTCTTAACTGGTTTTTGTTTATATCATTTCTGTTTTTATTTCAATATATATCATAGCTAATTAATAATAGAAACCTAATCAGACAAATGCTAACTATTAAGATGCAAGTTCATTCTTTGAATTCTTTTCCTCCAAATCCAAAGCCTTCTCAACTGATGATTCTTATTTGGATGATTGTTTGTTTTCTTGAGCAGCTAATTTCTGTTGGGCTTTTTTCTTTGTCTCTTCCTTTGATGCCTCTATCACTATAACTTCAACAGTTACATATTAACTATTCTAGTTATATATATAACTGTTGAAGTTAATATATATAACTGTTCTAGTTATATATATTAATTGTTCTAGTTAATATATATAACTGTTGAAGTTAATATATAATTGTTGAAGTTAATATGCAACTGTTGAAGTTAATATGTAACTGTTGAAGGGAGCAAAACAGAAGGGTGGGGAAGGGGAGCGAAACGGAAGATGAGCGTTGAATTTCTAAAAACGGAAAACAACGCGTGGAGGGGATGTGGGATGATAGCCAAAAATAGAAAACGCGTTACTAACTGCACTTATTCTAAAAGGCAGCGTTTCAAGTTGTATCATTGTATGGCGATTGGGTTGGGCACTTGGGCTGTTGTCATATACAGGTGAGTCAAAAAATATTTTCAGAGAATTTACAATATATATCAAGCTCCAAACCGGAATAATAATTATTATCTAAGTATATATGAACCTATTACTGTGTAAATGGGATTTGATAATCAGAAATGATAACTGCAATCTGCAGTTTTCTCATCGCTTGACATTGCTTAAACAAAGTGAACACATAGAATATATAGACAAAGTGAACATTTCAATAATCAAAGTGAATAAATACAAACAAATAAGTTCAATTAAAATAAGTTAAATATGCATATAAAAATTTGAACAACAATATAAAAAAATAAAATCTAACTCACAGTTGAATAAAGTAAACACACAGATAAACAAACTGGAGACATATAAATGAATAAAGTGAACAAATACAATAATTGCGGAAGGAGATCGGAGCAAAAAAAAAATGACAAAAGAATAAAGATAGAAGAGAGAGCAGGGAGAAAGATGAGGGAGCGTTAGTGAGAAGGAGAAGAGAGAACATTGGGATAAGAGAAATGAGGGGAGTGTTGGATGAGGCCACGAGGAAGCTATATTTGAAAAAAGAAAAAAAGATTACACGGGATGATGTTGGCGACGATGGCACTAAGCAATTTCCCTTGGTAATTGTTGAAGTATATATCATTCTTCTCTTAATGCATGGAGCTGAGTGCACTTCTCTCAAGCGGTTCCAATTTTAACCTCCGACGGATATCATCAATCCTAAACAAGCAACACTTATGTGATTCCATTTTTATATAATTAATCTTTTTGTGCAGTATTTTCATGAACTGATTACATTGCATGAACTTGCCTTTATAACGTATTTGCTCAATTTTTAAAATCAATTTGTAGTAACTAATAAACAATGCCAAAAGAGTTTGTGCGAAAAACTAACAGCATTCCTCTTAATTTCTTTACAATCAGATGTAGCAAAGTTTGACTTTAATTAATACTAATTCGTATTAATTTGTACCCATTTTTTTCATTCTTATGGCATTTACAACATACAAAAAAGTACATTGCGATTGTCGAATGTGAGAAGTTGTAAAATATCTGTAATAATTGTTAAAGTCTTAGTTCCACAATTAATCCGTTGCAAATACTTTTTTTCAAACCTTATTATTATTATTTATTACCTTTAGGTTTATTGTTGGGTAAAATGTATATTTTACTTCTTCCTCTTCGTTACAACTTACAAGCTCTTTTGATATTTCACAAGGTGGCTTTAAGTCTTCAACGCAACTTCATTATCGGCGGAATACTGGGAGAAATTATCAGGCTTTTAGGCCGCCTGGGCCCAAAAATAGTGGGCTGATGTTAGAGTTCCTCCTTAAATCAGGACCCAATAAAATCCGAAAAAATTAAAAATGATTTTACTGTTCACCGAAATTTCAAAAAAAATATTAAAAAATTCAGAATTTTAAAAATACCGTTGTAAGATCGGGATTCCGGTTAACGAGCAAAGAAATTGCTTAGATCGTTAACCCGGAAACCGATCTAAGCTTAGATCGGGTTCCGGAAAACCGATCTTAGCTTAGATCGGGTTTCGGGTTAACGATCTAAACAAAATATATTAAAATATTAATTAAAATAATAAAAATAATATAAAATATTAATATTTATTTAAAAAATTTATTTAATATCTATTAATAGAAAATATTAATATTTATTTAAAATTCTGATTAGATGAGGGGAGGAAGAGTCGTAAAAACTGGAGTGGTATGACTGGGTGGTCGAGACTCCAGAATTGTCGAATACACGGTGAGAGATAGGTGTGAATGGGTCATCTAGTAGGGTACCGTATGTCTAGTAATAAGCATCAGCCGGACTAAGTATAGAAGGTGCGGGGTAGGCGTAAGGGGTTTGCTCCCCATGTGTGGATGAGGATGGCTATACCCCCTACGAACTGAGCCTAAGTCTGATGCTGGCTGTACCCACCTAAAAACTGAGTCTAAATCTGACTGTAGTCCTCCGAGTACGGAATTAGCACGATACGATCGTGTTGCCACGACATGACATACGTGTTGACAAGGCACGACATGATACGAATACCGAATTAGCACGACACGATCATGTTATGGTGTCGTATTGAGAATCTTGAAAAATTAACACGATTAGACATGACATGATTCGACACGCAACACGACACGAACACGAACTAATACTCCGCGACAACACAAATTTAATTTTTAATATTAAAAAATAGCATAATAGTTAATAAACCATAAATACTTCATCCTTTAAATTATTTTAAAATGATTATTTAAATTATTTTTATATATCAATGCTCAGTTTGTTTATAACCATAATTCTTTCTAAACGTGTATTTAATTTCTTTTAATATTTTTATTTTTAAAATATGTTGAAACCGGATGCATTAAAAAAATATAAAATTATCAATTAATACGTTAAAAAAATATACTGGAAATTTTGTAGTGATATATATATTGAATTTGTAGTGGGTACGGTAGACTCAGGCTCAGTACGTAGGGGGTACAGCCATCCTCATCCACACATGGAGAGCCAACCCCTTACGCTTACCCCGCACCTTCTATACTTAGTCCGACTGATGCTTATTACTGGACATACGGTACCCCACTAGATGACCCATTCACACCTATCTCTCACCGTGTATTCGACAATTCTGGAGTCTCATCTAGTAGACCACCCTGTCATACCACCCCAGTTTTTACGACTCTTCCTCCCCTCATCTAATCAGACTTTTAAATAAATATTAATATTTTCTATTAATAGGTATTAAATAAATTTTTTAAATAAATATTAATATTTTATATTATTTATATTATTTTAATTAATATTTTATTATTAAAGTATTAATAAAATATTAAATAAAATATCAAATTCAGTTAGATCGGATTCTCAGAATCCGATCTAAGAGTTTGATATTTTATTTAATATTTTATTAATACCTTAATAATAAAATATTAATATTTTAATATATTTTGTTTAGATCGTTAACCCGGAACCCGATCTAAGCTAAGATCGGTTTCCCAGAACCCAATCTAAGCTTAGATCGGTTTCTGGGTTAACGATCTAAGCAATTTCTTTGCTCGTTAACCGGAATCCCGATCTTACAATGGCATTTTTAAAATTCTGAATTTTTTAATATTTTTTTTGAAATTTCGGTGAACAGTAAAATCATTTTAAATTTTTTCGGCAATAAAATCTCCGCCCAAATATGGTGGACCGAGTTTGTATATCAAAATTTTACAACCCAACATAGACATTGAACTCAAGTTCGCTATTTTAGTCTTGTACTATGTTTGAACCTTTCAATCTCCTTGTGATCATGTGAACATATATGGAATTTAAAAAAGTTCGACCAGTAAAATTACCTTAATTACAGTCCCTTCTTTGTGGTATACCTTTTCTCAAAGGAAACAGAGCACACGAATAATTAATTTGAAATTCTCTACTTGTGTCATTATATGTAGATAATTTACCAGCTAGCTGCATTTTATACTCTTATAGTGTGTACTTTAGTCCCATATTGATGATGTTCAGAAGATCGGAAATATGTAAGCTAACATATAGATCTTATCTGTACTCCAAAAAGGTAAAAATAGAAAACTTGATGCGATAAGATAAATTAAATGGATAACTTCACAATTGAATTTAATCAAGCTGATAGCCTATAGATAGCCTATAATTGTCGTGATATCTTGGTTCCATACATCAATGCACTTTCATAAACATTGCAGTATTTTTATAATTTTTTTCATGAACAACGGGACATGATCAAGTTCCTGTGACAAGATACATTATTGCTTGCAAACTAAATCTCAAGCCCGGATATTTTGAACTTCTCTGCAACAATGGCATCAAGCCTTTCTGCCATCTCCTGAGTCATATGATTTTTCCAATCTGCGACCTCGCATTTCATAAAAAAAAAAAATGTGTGAAATATGGAAATATGCATCCCAGGTCTTCAAAGTTTCCCGACTTTGTTTCATCGAAATTCTTGAGCTTCTTAAAGCTACACAGCTCGACAATCTGCTCCACCACCACTTTTCTTTCTTCAGCTTCTGAGTATGGACTGGCGATGAAAAGTGCCAGCTGAACACATCAAACCTTTCTTTCAAACGTATTACATTTACAAATTACAACACATTATCAGGGCTGTTATAAATCAAGAGATGCAGTGCTGCCAGGAACACCAAAAGGGCCTTAAAGACCAAAATTAATTATTGATTGAATTAACATTATCAGCGCATGCACCTCATTAAACTTTAAAACATGCATGTTCCTTTGAAGTAATTGTTTTATTTTGAGTTAAGAACAATCTTAGTTACAAAAATAAATAAATTAACAAGTCAATCCGTAGAATTAAATAACTATATAATATTGTGATGCTTGAGAATCACATGATTCACATCCGATTTAGTATATTATCGGTGATATATATAACTGAATTATTAAACTAAATACTTGTCTTTTTTAATAATGAAATGCAGAAATTAACAAGGCCATGCTAGGAAACAATCATTTGTTTCCTTTTGTTTGCTTGTATTTGTTTCTTGTTTGTTTCATGCACCAGATGTAGAGGTGCTGATTAGGAAATAACAGATCGGTTGCTTAACTGGGCCAAACAAGTGAAGAAGAGTAAAAAGGTCAAAACAGGATATATTGTAGCTTTGGATTGGAACGAACTTAAAAGAAGAGTCGATGACATACTATCCCAAAAGAAATTTAAATGGTGAAGAAATGATAGTTGGCCTAAGTACCAGAATGAGAAATTAGTGAGTTAATAGTGTAATCAGGATTACTAATTTTTTGTTTTTGAGAGTCTATATATAAGCTGCTGTTTCTTTCTCTCTCTTATGCAATGTTTTGAACCTTGAAAACCCTTATTTCATATTTTTTTTCTCTCTATTTTCTTCATTTATATCCAGTTTAATTCAGAACCTTAATGTTTTCAATAAAATCATTCTATTCTTAAATTTATCTTATCTCTTATTTCTTTTACCTCAATCAAGCTCGTTTTGAGCATTTCTACTAAAATTCCAGCAAATAACCCCTTTTACCTGTATCAGTACTTGAATCAGTGCGTAATTTAGATCAAAATCAGATCTTGTTTCACATTAGGAACATTACAATTTGTTTGCTGTTTTCTTTTTCCTTTTTAAATTAAAATACCTAGTTGCCTTCCCATCCAGATAAAAGTGCGCAAGAACAAATAATTATGTTTTTCACTTTTTTTAACTGCTTAGTAAAACAACTTAAACAGGCCTTATTTCTGTTCTATAATTATGGTATATTTGATGATCTACATCTCACTACTGGATTGCCTTGGATTTCAAGGGTAAGTATAGTTCTCTGTTTCTTCTGAAAATAGTAGTTGGCATTTTGGCAACTATTATTATAGAGGAAAGAAAAACAAGCAAAATACTGGCTATGCGGATTGCCCTGATCTTACTTTACCGTACCCACAAATTTGGAAAAACATTATATTAACCACTTCTGAAAGCATGAAAGACTAAATATATAGTTGATAACTTAATATGCACTATCTAGAGCTGGAATCCTGAAATGAGCACAAGACAAACACCCTTGAACACTATTGTCAGCACCTGGTAATAATTAACTAAAAGCAGAAACCGACCCACAAGGCCACAAACAACACCATTTAGTATCCCCTATATATTACAATAATCAACATAAAACTATTTGTATAGTCTATCATTTGTTCATGTCCTTCTTTGCTAAGTTCAACACTTCCACTAAATTTGCAAGGCACGCATCAACATCAGCATTTCTCAAGAATCTGGACATCAGGCCCTCTGCCACATCAGCTGGCGACACATTCACTTCCAGAAGAAGTTTCTCAATGGTGCTGAACAAATGGTGGGTCTCAATTCCAAGATAGTTTCTAGCAAACACCTTGAAAGCCTCAAAGGTGCAGTACGACATCTCGATGTGCATGTCCATCCTGCCCCTTCTGATCAGTGCAGGGTCGAGCTTTTCTACGTGGTTGGTCGTGAAGATTATAATCTTTTCATCTTCGCATGCCGACCATAGGCCATCGATAGAGTTTAGAAGCCCAGAAAGAGTCACCGTGTTTACGTTGTCATATCCTTCAGTGACTGCCGGTGCTGCCTCTGCTTCATCCTTGTCCTTCTTATTTTTTTTCACACGTTTACCGGTAAGATTGAGGGAGCAGTCAATATCCTCGACAACAATGACAGACTTACTGCTCGTCTCCAGAAAAATCTTTTTCAACTCCATATTATTTTTTATTGCTGTCAGCTCGAGGTCATACACATCATACTCCAAAAAGTTCGCAATGGCGGCGATCATGGTAGACTTGCCGGTGCCAGGTTGGCCATAAAGGAGGTAACCACGCTTCCACGCCTTTCCTATCTTCTTATAGTACTCCTTCCCTTCACGGAAGGACATGAGGTCTTCTACGATATCTCTCTTTGTTGCAGGGTCCAAGGCTAGTGTGTCGAATGTGGCAGGGTGCTCGAAAGCCACACAGGTCCATGAATACACAGTGCCACCACTAATGTTTGTGAAGAGTCTTCTCTGTCGGTTGCGGGCAAGGATTTCACGTCCTTCATGAAAAATGTGTGTCAGGTACTCTTGCTCTACCAATTTACGGTGCTTCTTGTGGAAAGTAAGGCGGTAGAATCTGTTGAGTCAACAACCATGAGAAAATTTTAATGGACAGCAATCTATCTACTACTTTCTTCTTTGTAAACTGATCCAGCTACTAATTAATTCTCAATAACTCAATTGAAATACTCTAGTAGTCTGACCCTAATCCAAAATTAGCTGGATTCCTCTCTGACAAACATATGACATGGTGGTGTTTGCAGTTGAGTCACAAAAATTTTGTAATGAGGTACAATAATAGCTAGATGTCTGAAAAAGTTGAAATAATTACCAACTATTCCAAACTATATTATATAATAGTACATTAATAAAGTATGGAGTTCAATAGTGGACTGTCACATAACTATTGAGGGGTTCAATATATAATTAAGTACAGTAGTCTCACCCTAATCCATCTACTAATTGTGTCTTTCTAAACTGATCCTGCTACTAATAATTCTCAATTGAAATACTCTAGTAGTCTCACCCTAATCCAAAATTAGCTGGATTCATCTCTGACTAACTTATGACATGGTGGTGTGTGCAGTGGTTGAGTCACAAAAATTTGTAATGAGGTTCAATAATAGCTAGATGTCTTAAAAAGTTGAAATAATTACCAACTATTTAAAAACTATACTATATTCTAGTACATCATGAATACAGTATATGGAGTTCAATAGTGGACTGTCACATAACAATTGAGGGGTTCAATATGTAAGTACAAAATTTGAGCTATGACAACATTAGTCTTTTTTTTTAAAAAAAAAAAAATTATTGACATTGACCTCCATTTAATTCACTCAATTCAATCCGCCTATGGGTGTGTGTCGCTAATACCCGAATGTCCCAACTAATGAAATCGATCTAATTATAGAAGTGATTGCCATTCATTTAGCAAGTAATTGATATAATATAAAAGAAATAAGCATGAATGTTTTGGGCCTTTTGGCAAGCATTCTAATTGGAAAAGGTTAAGAAAATAAAAGGAAACAATGAAAATGTACCTTTCTTCTCCATTGCAGCTCTGAGTGCTGTACTTGGGTTTGCAGCTGGAGGCGAACCACCACAATTTTGCTCCCTGGAAGGTGTCAACTACCTCCTCCTCCTCCGCAATGGTAAGGAAAGGCCGACCACTCAAACTTCTCACCTCAGCCTGTAGCTTGTTGGCCCCATGTGAGCATACGTCGCTGAGGTAGGCATTGGCCAGAGAATACAACTTATTGCGCACCGTATGCTCGCTGTGGTGTTCATGGATTTCAATTACATGGTATGGGTTAAGGAATGGGATCATCCTTCGCAAGAAGGTGGTGAACATGCGTTTCACTTCCACAGGGATGCTGCTGCGCACCATGGCCCACACAAAGAAAAGGCTTTCAAGTTTTTTCTTCAGAATAGAGCTCAAACCTACCTGAATCAGTGAGGCCATTCTGTTTTTCTAATTTGTATTTCTCTGTAAAGGTATCTGTTGAGTCTTGATGGATCCTTTTGAAGTTGGTTTCTTTTGACAAGTTGTAATGTGTTTATTTCCAACGGAAGTACATGAAGCTGGAATAAATGGAAATGGAAATCCCGTTTAACCTTTTTGAAGGGAATTCAATTTATTGGCAAGGCGAAAGGGGTGTAAATAACAGTGAAGGTAAAAAAAGTTATACGCAAAAGAGAAGGGTAAAATTTGATAATTAGAAAAGCGTGATTTTGCATTCTTTTTTTACTGTGTCAGAAAGCACGAATTTTGCCGCCCGTACAAAAAATGAGTTTGAAATCATGAAGGACTAGCCAAAAATGATTTTTTTTTTCCTTAGGAAATTTTTTTTTGAGTAAAATTTTTCCGTAGGAAATTAAATTTGAATGTCAGATTTTCTAAAAAAATCCTAAAATACCCTTAGTAATCAACCGTCTCTGTTGAAAAAAAAAAAAAAAAAGGTTGCCTTTCTTGATACGTGCGAGCACTTCGTCTTCGTGCCTGGAGAGCGTTTCTTTCTTTCTTTCTTCGTTTACCCATGCAGCGCACAACAGCAACGCAATTTGTGTTTTCTTTCTTGCGTACTGGGTGCTTGATTTTCTTTAATTTTTGTTTTAGTTCAAAAGTGAACAGTTGTCGTCCAAGCAAGTTTAATTCCACAGGAGAACAACTATTGTCCAAGATAAATCTTTGATTTGCTGAACCTTCATGAGGCATCTTGATGCAGATGTGAAATCAATCATTTTGAAATAATATAAAAATATTTTATTTTTTTTGTGATGTATATGTTGAATTTCAATAAGTGATACATCCAAAAGGGTATTATGGTCAATTCCATTGATTAATGGCATGAAACTAATTTTTATTGTTTTATAGTGGCATAAAACTAATTTGTTGTTTTGCGATGGCATATCTTGAATTTTCAACTTTTTCAATGGCATAAATCAAAACGCCCCTATAATATAATATTTCTTAAAGAATACATAATACAATAGATTATTGATGATGGATTAGTTATGCCTTTTATTAGCATTGTTATTTTTTCTTTACCAAAATATTATTGATACAGCCACCTTCACCCTTAATAAAATTTGTATAATTATATGGTTCTTATTTTGGATTGAATTCAAAATATTAATTGCTGAACATAATAATGTATTATACAGACATAATCAACTCCGAAATATTTACCAATATTTTTTAATGTTTGGCACTAAAAACTTATAGACAGAAACAAAGGGACTTTTCAGCACTTCTGTCAATTTTTGTGGTACTATGTAAAATAAGTGTTCCAAAAAATTGTTAATGTTGCATCGTCGTTCTATATGATTTCTTTAAGAATGGAAACCAGATAGTTCTAAAATGATTTTACATGATACTTATTGTATACAGTTTTATTAATTTGTGTCAGCTGTTTCATGAACTGATTAACATACATGCATTTGCATTTATAAGATCATATTTGCTCAATATTTTAATTGAATTTGTAATAATAGATGCGACTAAGTTTTGTACCAATAATAAAGAACAGAGCATCTGTTATTTTCTTTACAGTCAGAAGTAGGTAGAAATATATCACTTTAATAAATAGTAATTTGTATGAAATTTTATCCTTTTTTCAACACATAAACTTGCGAGTACCGAACTTGAAAGTTATAAAATATCTTTGTTAGTTGTTAAAGTTTCTAATTTACAAGTCGTGAATAACTTTCATCGAACCCGATTATTATTACCTTTGGAGTTATGCATCAATTTTTTTTCCCCCTTATTTCGTTTGGAGTTGTGGGTTAAAATTTTGATATTATCACTTACATTCATACATCAATCAGACCATCAATACTGCAAGATGCAAAGTAGGCTCCTTTTTGTCGAAAAAATTAAATATGGGTTTACTGTTCACTTGCATTTTAAAAATAATATAAAAAATTTTAAATTTTTAACTAGTGTTGTAGGATCGAATTTTTAGAATCCGATCCAAAAAATCGACTGGATTAGATTCTCAGAATCCGATCCAAGCTTCTCTCATCTCTTGTTATTTAGTTTTTAACTTTTTACTATTCTTACAAAACTAAGTCGTCGTATTATGTTCAATAGTTTAATAAACCATAAGATACCAGAAAAGTCGTGCATTCAAATTCTGGCCAACCAACCTTATCCATTATAAACTCTCGTGGTCCATTGTGAAATCTAAGCATTGAAATAATATAAAA
Organism: Rhynchospora breviuscula; assembly: GCA_027562975.1. Lineage (NCBI taxonomy): Eukaryota > Viridiplantae > Streptophyta > Magnoliopsida > Poales > Cyperaceae > Rhynchospora > Rhynchospora breviuscula. The sequence continues at coordinate 15,240,119 of CM050398.1, forward strand.
TGATTAGAATGTGTCAATGCTAGCATATTTATTTCTGTCCGTCTTCTTGCTTTGTTTTTTTTTTTTAATTTTACATTTCAACTACTAATGTTAATTTCTAAATTTTGCAGCACATAGTGTTATTTTCTTTGTCTTGCTTTCAAAAATAGTTGGTATTAGATCAACAACTTGACTATAGAAAAGCATTAATAAATTTTATTATGGAAAATCAGATACACATTTATAACATCTTAATTATCAGTTTGGAAATTTATCTTGCTAATTTTCGAATTGATAAGTTTGTCTGATTTTTCATGTTGATTGATTTTTTTTTTTTATGTATTTCAAGCCTAGCATGCATGATATTTTTGCCCTCTTCGATCTTTTTGGCATGGTCCCTTGCATTTCGGTTTTGCCCATCTCACAAACTCACATCGAACTCTTCTATGTTATAAAAAATTTAATCACGTTACTTGTAACATGTTTAAATATTTAGCGTTTTGGTCGACTGACAATTAGTGTTTCATTTTTCTTGAAAAAAAATTATCAGAAAAAAAACTAATTGTTTTGAGAATTGCAAACTGTTCAATAGCACCGGCTGCCGCTTGTCACCGCTCTACAAAATAATAAGATTAGTAAGATATATAAGATATGATTTATCAAAATTTTAATGTGTAATTCCATTAATCAATTTGGAACGACTGATTGAAACTGCAAAGTCACATTAAAATTATAAGTATTGACTGATCAACAATGTCGATAATGTGTAACTTAACTCTTATATAAAATTTAATTTGCATAATAAACTACTCATTCTAAATTAACAGAAAGTATTATGAGTGGGACATTGAAAATCTATACATTATTTTTTTTCTATCGGAATGATATATAAATATAAATTTCCTGAAATTGATAACATTGAAGTTATAAAAGTACAAATATCAATTTATTTAGAAATTAACATTAGTTGTTGAAATGCTTAGATTTTCTATAGGAATGATATATAAATATCAAATTTGAAATTGATAACATTGAAGTTATATGATTGTTGAAATTGGTCCAAGTTAATTAATAACCTTGGTGCATTTGGCAAAATAGGAGTTAGTACGGTTATTGGTGTAAAGTTAGTACTTTTTGGAGTTAGTAGAATGGTGAGGGTAGTGATTTGATAGGGTTAGTGCTAACTTAAGGTTAGTGAATGTTGTTTGGAGCAGTATGTTGAGGTTAGTATTTTAAGGATAGCAACTATTAGTGGTGTAATTATTATTAACTATTATTAATTAGTAGTTATTAATAACTATTAATTTTAATAAAAATTACTATTATCATTATTATAATAAATATTATTGAATATCGTTATTATTATAATTTTACATTAAGGATTATTTAAATTTATACAATTATTATTAATTACTAATTATTATAACAATAACTATTATCAATCATTAACTATTATAAATATTACCATAATATTAATTATTAATTATAAATTACTTTAATTATTATTAATTATTATTACTATTTATTATTAATTATTAGTTACTAATTATTATTAATCCTCATTAATTATTAATAAATAATTAATATTACAATAATTATTATTATTTAATAATTATTATAAATATTACCATAATTATTACAATAACTAAGTTTACCATGCCAAAAAGATCGAAGAGGGCAAAAATATCATGCATGCTAGGCTTGAAATACATATAAAAAAAAATTCAATCAACATAAAAAATCAGACAAACTTATCAATTCGAAAATTAGCAAGATAAATTTCCAAACTGATAATTAAGATGTTATAAATGTGTATCTGATTTTCCATAATAAAATTTATTAATGCTTTTTCTATAGTCAAGTTGTTGACTTTACTAATACCAACTATTTTTGAAAGCAAGACAAAGAAAATAACACTATGAGCTGCAAAATTTAGAAATTAACATTAGTTGTTGAAATGTAAAAAAAAAAAAAAAAGAAAAAAAAAAGCAAGACGGACAGAATAAATATGCTAGCATTGACACATTCTAATCATTTTAAATTATTTCAATGCTTAGATTTCACAATGGACCACGAGAGTTTACAATGGATAAGGTTGGTTGGTCAGAATTTGAATGCACGACTTTTCTGGTATCTTATGGTTTATTAAACTATTGAACATAATACGACGATTTAGTTTTTGTAAGAATAGTAAAAAGTTAAAAACTAAATAACAAGAGATGAAAAGAATCCGATCCAAGCTTGGATCGGATTTCCGGAATGCGATCCAAGCTTGGATACGATCCAGTCGATTTTTTGGATTGGATTTCAAGAATCAGATTCTACAACACTAGTTAAAAAATTCAAAATTTTTTAATATTATTTTCGAAATTCTAGTGAACAGTAAAATCATATTTAATTTTTTGGGCTCCTTTCTGTTCCTATCATCCCTCGGCCTCGCTCTATTTGGGCTTCATTCGTACTTTTATTGGCTTCGGTCATAGTTCCTCAAATCAAGGCCCAGTACATCAACATGAGATATTGAGATGGGTAGATGGAGTCTCACTGGCCGTAGAAAATCTAAAAAAAGAATAGGATCAAACGACTTCTCAATTGCAAGAGCCATACAAGCGAACCAAAACTGTGGCAAAACTGGTACAGGTACAGAGCAGCTGAATGCATTGCCTAGAGTCCTAGACTCAATGGAGTGGGTCAGGATTGCCTTGCCTCACTGATCGATGCAGGTCATCTCGATTTACAGCTTCCAACCATGGAGGTATAATCAGGGCTTAGTTTGTTTGGATTATTTTTTCAATCCAGAATAAGAATTATATAAGCTAGAATAACTTCTTGTTGCATTGCGCATTGTGTTAAGAAATTACTAGAGAGTGGAGAGGAGAAAATTAATTAGCTATGGACAAAATTGTCAAATTAATTTTTCTGTGGTTCATGAAAACACCGACCGTTTATATATCTTCTTTCAACTTGACTACAAGATAATGATACCGATAAGAAAACAAAACGAAAACTCATATTTATCTACCCAATTACTAAAAGATATCTAGTGTTCCTCTCAAGGAAAAAGTACACCAGCAACCACAAGAGTAAATACATATATATGCCTACACATACGGAAACCAACATCAGACCTATCCAATATATAAGAGAAACACAACCTATATATAGAACAGATGACTAGCATTCTTAACTGGTTTTTGTTTATATCATTTCTGTTTTTATTTCAATATATATCGTAGCTAATTAATAGTCGAAACCTAATCAGACAAATGCTAACTATTAAGGTGCAAGTTCATTCTTTGAATTCTTTTCCTCCAAATTCAAAGCCTTCTCAACTGATGATTCTTCTTTGGATGATTTTTTGTTTTCTTGAGCAGCTAATTTCTGTTGGGCTTTTTTCTTTGCCTCTTCCTTTGCTGCCTCTATCACTCTGATTAGATTCATAAGACATGCACCGACATCCTCATTTCTCGAAATTTTTAGCATCAAACCCTCAGCCACATCAGCCGGTGATATGTTTACTTCACTAAGAAGAGTTTGTATCGTGTCGAACAAGTCATGCTCAAGAATTCCAAGATAGTTCTTGGCCAACACCTTGAATGCCTCGAAAGTACAGTATGACATCTCTATGTGCATGTCCATTCTGCCCCTCCTTATCAGTGCCGGGTCAAGTTTCTCTACATGATTTGTTGTGAATATGACAATCCTCTCGCCTCCACATGCAGACCATAGCCCGTCAATAAAATTGAGAATCCCAGAAAGAGTGAGCTTGCTATTTTCATCTTTTTCTTCCATGCAAGAAGGTAGTTTCTCGTCTTTCTCTTCATCATCCTTCTCCTCCTTTTCCTTGCGCTTGCCAGTTAGGTCAATTGAACAGTCGATATCCTCAATAACTATGATGGATTTGCCAGTCGTCTCAATAAAGATTTTTCGCAATTCTGTGTTGGTCTTGACTGTTGTCAGTTCGAGGTCATACACATCATACTCCAAGAAGTTGGCAATTGCAGCTATCATCGTTGACTTGCCGGTGCCGGGTGGGCCGTAAAGGAGGTATCCACGCTTCCATGCCTTACCTATCTTCTTGTAGTACTCTTTTCCCTTGCAAAATGTGACAAGGTCATCTATGATCTCTCTTTTTTTTTCGGGGTCCATGGCAAGTGTGTCAAAGGTGGCAGGGTGCTCAAATGCAACATGGCTCCATAAAGAGCTGTAACGATCCGAGTTGCTACTGGGGTTGTTTGTGAAGAGCTTCCGAATCCGATTGCGTATTGTCACATCACGGCCTTCTCTAAGTACGTGATTCAGGTACTCACCCTCCACAAGTTTACGGTGGCGGTTGTGGAAGGTTAAGCGGTAGTACCTGTTACAAAAAAGCAGCTTTTAATAACACTGAATGAACTTGACTTATTTACTTGAAAATTTTAATTATGTTGATCATGAGTGAAGTACTACAATTTACTTAATTAGAAGTTACAAAAAAAAAAAAAAAAAAAATAACGGAGGGCAACTAAATCATTGAAGATCAATTGTTACTCCTTTTATCATAACAATTTATCCAAACTTTAACACTAATTCACATGTTTCCTGGTAGAGCAAAAAATTCTAATTAATAATTAAATTCAACAAACAAAATTAAAGAGCAATAGGTGTGTACTTGCGCTGCTCTTGATTAGGGTAGAAGCTGATTGTATGGGAGTTGGGGCGCATACAGGCACACCACCAAACGCTAACACCTCTGAAAGTGTCAATGACCTCCTCATAATCGTCAATAGTCACCGACGGCTTGTCGCTCTCTTGGCCTAGATCTGCCTTTAGCTTCCGGGCCCGTGAAGAACAAGTTGAGCTGAGATAGGCCTCAGAGGCTACATAGAGCTCGTCTCGTTGCATGTATTCTCCGCAATACTCATGGATCGTGATCTGGTCGTAGGGATTTACAAAGGAAACCACCTTGTGGAAGAAGGTGGCAAGGTGATCTCTAATCTGGAATGGGATGTAGTTTGCCACCCTGTCGTATAAGTAGAGAAAGCTTATCACAGCTGCGCCTAATCCTGCCCAATTCCCTGCCATTTCTCTCTTCTTCAATTAATTCTATTTAATTTTTGTCTCTTTTTTGGTTTTTACAAAATTTAAGAGAAGGTTTCTGGGCAGGGATGTTTTGCTAGGTTTGGTAATTAATATGTAGAGGAGGAGAGGGTATATATGGATTGATAAGGGACATTTAAATTGACAAGGTTTGAAACATCGTCAAATGCACACATTTTTCATATTTATTTTTATTTTGTTTCATTTTCATTTATGGGCACGACAAAGGGACATGCCGCATGCGCCAGATGTGTCAATTATTCAATTTTGTGTAGGCGTGAGACAGAAGATTAAATAAGGGAACTGAGCAGCTGTACGATTTTTTTCTTAATTGTATATATTTTTCCTTATGGCAATATCGATCATGTGTATCTTTTTATAGATGGAAAGTAATTGAGAGAGAAGAAGTGCAACGTGGGGAGCAAGTATCATCTCTCTATGCATGCGCACTGCGCACATGTAAATAGAACAAAATGTATATGTACTAGTAAAAACTCTTCGTTGAAATAAAAAAAAAAAAAAAAAATTTTATATATGCAGTAATTAATGAGTTAGCATTGAATAATTCTTCATGAAATAACACCAAAATATTGCCAACAATCGTTTAAATCTTCTAATAGTAAACTAACTGGACAACAAAATCCTGTATATTGGTTACGCTTTTACTTATTTGGGATGTCAATTTCAATCCTGCATTTAGTATAAAATGGCGGTGTTTCCCGTTGTGGCGATCGATTGGGTTGGGTCGCCGTCATAGATATCTGAGACAAATAATATTTTCAGAAAATTTGAGTACAATATATATCAACCTTTAAATCGGAATGATAATTATCAACCTATTAGCTATTAATGGCGCTGTGTTAATAGGAATTGATAATTTCCAGAATGAGAATGAGGAAATTAATTTTCAATCTCCTCTTCTCCTGTTAATGGATCTGAGTGCAGTACCTCTGTTAATTGTCACATCTCTCAAGCGGTTCCAATTTTTGCCTCCCACGGACATCATATGAATTCTGAAAAATCAGCACTCATATATGTGATTCCATTTGTATACAGTTGATCATTTTGTGCAGTTGTTTCATGAACTAATTACACTGAATACATTAATTTGCGTTTATAACATATTTGCTCAATTTTTTTAATTCAATTTAATAACTAATAAATAGTTTCAAAAAAGTTTTGTGCCCAAAAATAACAGCATTCTTCTTAATTTCTTTAGTAAGATCAGAAATATATATATTGTAGCAAAGTTTCATTTTTATCAATATTAATTCATATGAAATTGTATCATCTTTGCATAGTTACAACATACAAAAAGTACATTGCGACTGGCGAACTTCAGAAGTACATTACTTAGTTTCCTAAAGTAACCCGTTGCAAATTTTTTGTTCGAACCTGATTAATTGTTTTCCGTAGTTTTGTCGTTGCATAAAATGTTTAAATGTATATTTTACTTCTTCCTCTCCGTTACAAGCATATTTCACAAGGTAGCATTAACGCAACTTCATTATGGGTGGAATAGTTCTGTAAATATCAGGCTTTCAGGCCGTTTGGGCCCAAATATATTGGGCTGTTTAGATTCCTCCTTAAATGAGGGCCCAATAACATCTCCGCATTTCTTGCCTCGTCTGAGTCGTCTCACACTCTGACCTCTTAGCTCTTACAAATAGTGAATTACAATCTTAGCGTGTTGTAATGTGTCGTGTCAAACACAGTGGCGGAGATACGTTCAACAAATGGGGGTCAATTGACCCCCATTGAAATAAAATTTTTCGCTGCCTTGTACATAAAAATTATACATATAGCATGAACTTTTCTATGACACACTAATTTGAACCCCACAATAAATATATAAAATTATATTGATTGAACTCCATTAAAATATATGGATCTGTCTTATGATATAATTTTTTTTATGCAATTCGCAATTTCTTAAAAAATATGGAAAGATATTGAATAAGAAAGAAATAATCAAGTTAGCTAATTTTTTGTCTTCCATTTCCCACTTTCATTCCATTTTCAGAGAGAACACAATTTTATAACAACATGTATTCTATTTTTTTTTTTTTTTTGTCTTTGTGCGCATCTGGCAGAGAAAAAAAAAATGATGTTTTGATATTTTTTTGATATTTGCTAATCGGTCAAAGCCTTGAATTCTCTAGTCTTTAGATAAAGAAATAATTTAAATTTTCTCATATTAATATTATGAATTTATTGAACCCCATTAGAAAAATTTCTGGCTCCGCCACTGGCCAAACACGGATGTGTTTAGCACCGTGTCGTGTCGTGTTGACACGGGTTATATTTGCATCCGTGTCGTGTCGTGTTGAGTGGAGGGAAACGCCAACACAACACGGAAACTGACATGACACAGTTGGTAACCGTGTCAACACGCCACGACACAGTTGTGTCAACCGTGTTAGAAGCTTTTTTTTTCATAAAAATTGCCAAAAATTATTAAAAAAATATTTAAAAACTGAAAAAATCTAAAAAAATTCGAATTAAAATTTTGAGATTCATTTTCTACATGAGAATTATTCTTTTTTATATTTCATGATAAAATGTATTATTAAAAAATTATAAAAATCAGATGATGATAATTGGTAATATCTTGGTTGAAAAATTATATGTGCTATGTTAAAATTTTGAATTTAAAAATCATAAAAACACGTGAAATTTCAAATCAACCTTAGTTTTTTTTATAGTGCATTAATATTTTTATACTATTTATTTAATTTTGAATTTAAAAATTTTTAAAAATATATGGAACCGTGTTGTGTCGTGTTGTAACCGTGTCGTGTTAAACCTTGTCACTTTACTAAAAATGTCAACACGACACAGTTTTAACACGCCACACCAACACATCCGTATCGTGTTAAATCCGTACATGTGGCGTGTCATGTCGTGGTAACACGGATCTGTACCTAACACGCCACAATTTGTAATTCACTACTTACAAATTATAGGACTTTTTTCCAAAAGGACTCAAACTAATATTAAAATTTCCACTAGGGCTCATCCCCTTGTAATATTATCCGAAAGGACCTAAACTGAATTTCGGCGTTGGACTTCACTGACCCGAACCCCCATTTTTAAGAGTAATATCAATAGACCAATAGACCATTATAGATTTTACGTTCAGGAGGAGGAATCCCACTTATTTCTTCGTCAAATAGTTTTTTTTTTTTTCCAGCGTGTATCTTTTTGTTTTTGACCTCTTGCATTTAAGGCGAAATGGGATAAATTATTTCCCCTCCAGTACAAAACAACCAGTACAAGATTGGCCTATTTATTTATATGGTAAACTGGATGCGTGATCAGTCCATTTAATAGTGGGAATAACAATCATGTAAAATTGGTAACCTTTATTAATTTAGTCTCATATTAAAATTAATGTTTGAATTTTGTATATCTCATTTATATGCTATTTATTTGAAATTCGTATGCACAATTGGAGCAATCATTATGTATTACTATAGTTTGAAAAATGCGAGTATTATATTTATTAAGAAAGAATATGGTTTGCCTAACAAACACGAAAAAAATAATAATTACGCACTCTGGAGCAGACCCAAGTTCAGAATTTTGTTTCTTGCTATGTATAGGGTCAAGATAATGAAGTTATAATGTAGTATTATTATTTGTAAATTCTAATTTTATCTCTAATATAAGAGAGATTAGTATGTCTAAATTAATTATTGAAATTTCTTCATAAACACAAAAAATGAATATGCTACAAAATTTGATCCTGGACGGTTGGTTGGCTCCTGTTCGTATAACCTATTAAAGTTACAAGCATATTGGTTGACAAAAAAAATAAAAAGAGAAAAATACAGCATATTATAATGGCTAGCGCATGTTCACATGCTTGGATAGATATGTGACAAGGGTTATCAGTGGCCAACTGGACGTGCGCCAAGTGTAAAGGCAAAAAATATTTATGGCGCATAAGCTTATCCAAGGCCCTTTTAAGATAATATTAGAAGTAGCTGAGCCCTAGTGGAAATTTTAATATTAATTTCGGTCCTTTTGGAAAAAAGTCCCAATTAACGTATATAAAGAATAAAGAACTTAGTATCACTTGTCAAAGCTACCCCTTTCCACTCAAAGTGACGTGGCAACTTTTCATTGGCTCAGTTTGGCTTGGGGAAGGGGTTCACTGCCATGTAGGCATCAATCTTTACTCGATTTCATGTCGACAGCTAAATGACATGATAAGTCTGAGCTTAAGGGAGATGCCGACAATGCAATATAGCCTTTCGGATATAGAATATAGTAATTTAAGTACATCTCAATTAAAATTGCAGTAGATATGTCATATGTTTGGTTCAGTTTGATAAAATAGATTAAGTGATTAGAAGAAGAGAGAGGAAGAGAGAAGCGAGAAAGAACAACAGCTAAGCAAATTAAAATGCTAGTTATCTTCTAATCACTTGATTAAGTCAGTGGTGCTAATTGTCTCCCAACTGCGTCATTTGTTTCCATTTCGGATCAAGCCACTCAAGCCCTTTCTCTTTTTTAATCACAGCCTCCGCTTTTTTTAAAATATTTATTTTTCATTAACAGAGAGAAGCGAAAAATAAGACAAACTAGCCACACAGGCTAATTTCCTTCTAATCACTTGATTTAAGCTGGCGGTGCTAATTGTCTCCAATTGACACCACAAATTGTACCATATGCTTCTATATCAGACACTGGGATCAAGTCAATCAAGCCCTTTCTTCGCTTCGAGCGATTTGTGGGCCATGGGAATGGGTCCATATTGCACTCTGAGTCTCTGAGCCCCTTATTTTGCATCACCGTGAGTTGAATTTTGTAATGTACTGGATGTAATTAGGGCTTTAAGATGATAATTTGAGAAGGAATTAGGAGAGAGAGAGAGAGAGAGAGAGAGAGAGAGAGAGAGCTGAGAATTGAGTAGAGAAGAGAAGAGAATTGGGAAGAATTGAAGTCAGATAGATGGAGAAATGGACGCAGGAAGAAGAAGAGTACTAAGTTGCTTAAAGCATTTGATTTTATTTCACTGAATGAATGTAATCATACAATCCTCTTGCTTTTATAGTTCGATACAAAAATATATCCAAAACATAGTAATTGAGTATTTACATAAAGTGTTGGATCAATATGCAAAAAGTTATTCAACAGCCTAACTAACTCAACAGATCTATTTATTACTTAATTGCTATGGTCCCCACTGTCAGATTTATTGTTTTAACGACTCCCTGCCCGCATTTTCTGGAACGCTTGTCAGAGGTGTATTTCAATTAAATTGTCTGACCGGATTTGTTCTATGGTCAGACCCTTTTCTCATTTTACAATCTAGTCACTGTTTTCATACCGCTCAGCTAACGGTACCACATTGTCAGGTATGGTACCTGACAAATTTTCTATTTTTCCTTTCTGTCATACTTCCATTGTACACATAATTTTCAATAATGTTTGCAACGGTTTTTAATCTGCTGTATTTACACAAATCTTTGTTTTCAGGTAACGACAAACCTGGATGTATGGTTGAAGGCCAGACATTCACTATATAGGTATTGGCTTTAGAATGATATATAATGAAAACTTTTAAAATAAGACTTCAATATATAATTTGAAAGTTTTATTCTTTCTTTCTTAGGGCCGACTCTGACAATGGGGAGTAGCGACTAGCGAGTGTGTTACATGGGATGATGGCTGGACAATTGTCACATCTGACGACAGCCGAGCTGTCAAATTTGAACATACTGTATTGATCACAAAAATTGGCGTCGAGGTTTCGACAAAGCTCTAACTTTTATTGTTTATCTCTGTAATTTATTGTAGGATGTACATGGTTTCAATTTTGAAAATGGGCATAATAATAGATAAATGTGTCACTGGATATGTCCAATGTTTTGTAGAAATGGAGGCAAGTGCGTTGTATACTTCGAATAAAATTAGTTTCAGTATGCATTGTTAGATAAACGACATGATTTGCGTCCATGTTCCACTTTGAAAATTGGTATTTTATAATTATGTACCTCTCACTTGTCAACGTGCACTGAAACAACATCTATTTTCTTAACAGAAAATCTTTTTTTTTTTCATCTTGAGTCGCATTAATGAACTTGACTTCGCTTAGGTATTGTTTCAGTTTTTTTTTGTAGTGCAAATTTCTAGCATTTACTTCGTGCAAACCAAACACAGTAGACCCTCAGCAGGGTTTCTAATTCTGGAATGAGAATTTTTATTTTCCATGCAAGTAAATTAGTATTAGATTTAATTTTTATTTGTTGAAAGAAAATATAAAGCGCTGTGTTTGCGTGTTTTGTACAAACTACAAAGGTAAGTATTAAATCCTGACTTCTTGAGAGGTTATAAAATAAAAATAGTTGGAAAAGTATGTTAAATATTACAGAGATAAACAATAAAAGTTATTATGGAATCGCAGTGGGCGATTGGATCCGGATCCTGTGTCGCGCGGCACAGCATGTAGCGCAGGATCCGGACCATCCGATCAGATCTGGACGGTTTACTTTGTTCGGGCCTTACAATCTGGTTACATGCACAGGGCTCCCTCATCCATCCAGATCTGATCAGACGGTCTTGTGCTGCGCTATACGCTGTGCCGCGCGGCACAGGATCTGGATTCGTGATAAGGTACCAAACTCTCTCCCATCGGCCTTACGCCTTGCCTGTTCTTTTATGGGCCTTGCAATCTTTGCGCAATGCAGTTCTATCAAATAATCTCTCGATTCCCGTGTCGATGCCTTTCCCCTTCTCTCTTGCCCAGGAAGGGTCGGCACATGAATTAAAAATTAAAAAAATAAAAATCAGTTAGCGTAGGAGAAATCAGTTAGCGCAATAGACATTCCATCCAGCAACATTGCCTCCTTCAGTCTAAAAGCCAGCATTTTATCTAATATTTAGATCTGAACCATAGATCATATCATATTAACAAAATCAATGATCTATATTTAATATTAGAAGTTGGATACACCTTTTATCTGGCATGTTTACTCTTTTTGATGGGTGTTTTTATAAGTAGTAAAGATAAAGATATAATCCCTTACATCAAATATATACTCCCTTACACAAAATATTTACTCCCTTATTTTAAGATAACTATACTACAAAAAAAGATAACAAAGTAATTGATAATATTCATCTTTATTATATACTCTCTTACGCAAAATATTTACTCCTGTATTTTAAGATAACTACACTACAAAAAAAAGATAACAAAATAATCGATAATATTCATATTATATACTCCCTTAAAAAAATATTTACTCTATTATAATATACATTTACACCTTTTATTCTTAAATAAGTACACTACAAAAAGTAGCAAAGTAATCGATAATTGTTTATCTTTAGTATATACTTCCTTATTCAAGGATTTATGTGATTAAAGCTTTATTTATGTGACCTTCGAAAATTTATGTCACGTTGACCATAAAAATTAAATCATTTTTTATTTTCAATAAATATCATCATTTACTAGGTCTACTAATAATAAACATACAATTTTTTCCTGCACAATTGAAAAAAAAAATGTGATTCTTAAATAAGTACACTACAAAAAGTAGCAAAGTAATCGATAATTGTTTATCTTTAGTATATACTTCCTTATTCAAGGATTTATGTGATTAAAGCTTTATTTATGTGACCTTCGAAAATTTATGTCACGTTGACCATAAAATTAAATCATTTTTTATTTTCAATAAATATCATCATTTACTAGGTCTACTAATAATAAACATACAATTTTTTCCTGCACAATTGAAAAAAAAAAAAATGTGGGACGCAAGGGACTAGATAGATTCTTTACCGACAATTTTTAGAGCGTTAGGATCATCACCGACAACTTATAGAGCGTTCGGATCATAGCGCTAGGATCAACGCAAGGGCCAAGGAGTTATATAAGATCCGTGTCTCCGGAGAGACAACTAGAAGCGGTATAAGTGTCTATATAAAGAGCGGAGTTTGAGGTTATGTGGTCGTGGTGGGATAAAGCGAAAACGAACCGGAATTGGCGAATTCTCCCGCTACTAAACAATTCGTCTGAACCAACTCATCTCTCTATCAGGTCTCAAGTCTCAACTCGTCTCTCTCTCTCTCTCTCTCCGCACCCCAACCCCATCCTCCTTTCACGTGCCTCTCCTCTCCGCCTCCGCCTCCTCCTCCTCCTCCTCCTCCTCCTCCTCCTCCTCCTCGTACTCCTCCAATCTTCCCTTTCCCGTGCCTCTCTCTCTTGTCAGAGTTGTCGCCTAAAAGATACTGTGCAACTTGTTTGACGGCAGCTTTTTGTTCTGAGATGAGGATAAGTTGTGGGATGGGAGGCGTGTGGCCTGTCCAAAAATGAGGCAGCATGGTGATGAGAATTGGAATTGGGAGCATGCATATCCTTAAGCTTGATCCCAAAATGGGTGGCAGGCAGCATGAGCTTGCTTAGGTTGAGTATGCATGTACTTGCTTTTGTACTTTAGAAATGGGTTTACTTTCCTAGTTGCTTAGTATTTAATTGCTGATTGTTATTTAAGGTAAAGGTTCAATTGTCCATTTCAGTGAACCAACCAGGACTTCCCTGATGTGTGGTTTAAGAGTTTCACAAATCAGTCAAAGGTGATTTGATGTAGGAAGTGTGGTCTCTAGCAAACTTGAAGTAAAAATTTATATCCCTGCTTACAAAAAGAAAAATTGCAGAGTATCTGTTATTTTATAATGTTATTATAGGAAAATGGTTCTGAACTATAGTTTACACAACACTTGTCACCAATATCAGTCTTGGTTAGTAATGCTTTGCTGCTATGGCCATATTTTAGATTTATTGGGAATATGCCTTGTTCTGGCTAAACAAATAAACTAAATAATTATGTAATTACCCAAACTTGTTACTATTCCAGTTATTTGGTGTATTTCTGACTTGTATGTTTTTGTAGCAGCCATTTTTTAATGGTAGGATAAAAGCTGGCATGACATCAGGTGCTGAAAGTATTACTGAGAGCTTCCATCGTACCCATCACATAATGCTTCAGGTGGTGTATAGCACTTTGTAATTCATCTCAATAGTTAACCATCATACATTATACTAATTCATAATTTAACTTCCTTTTATCTTTTGCATGTGTTCTTTCTTCTTTGATAAATTCAGGAAGTGGAACAGAGTGCCAGTACCTTGGCAACTTTTGGTACGTGTGCAAATCTGTGAGCTGTGCTTTATCACTATCAGTATGCCTATGATGTCTGTTTTGACAATTAAGAATATTTATTTATTTAACTATCAGATGAATCAGCCAGTATTTTGAGAAAGGCAGAGAGTGAGTACAAAGGCCATGGATCCTTGTTGGCACGCACACGTGGATTGCTTTCTACAATGAAACATGAGGATGTCGCTGACAGGTGAAGTTTCTTGTAATGTTTGAAAATTCTCTCTAAAAGGGAAACAAAAAATTCTATTTATTTGTTTTTATTCGTTAGTTTTAGTTGGTACACGCAGGATGACACTTGTATTTGGGTTTCTCATCTTTCTGTTGGAAGTGCTATATGTTGTCTCGAAGAGAATTGGTGTGTTAAGCTTCAGAGGAATATTGTAGCTGCTATAAAATCAGGTTTATTACCCAATAAAGATGCTAATGGAAATATTGTTCCTGCACCAACTGTTAATGATTTAATCTGAATAAAAAAATTTTGTGCTGTCTTGAATTTTTGTACAATGTCGGGTCAACTGTTGATGATTTAAGTTCTAACTAGGCAGATTAGTTTAATTAATCAGGAGGATGCCTTGCAGTTGTAGTTGTATAATATATACACTAGGTACCAGTATCCTTTGAAACTGTTGGCATCGTACATGGGGGCACGTTTTGATAATGTGTTTATTTTATACTCTTTCATGTCATATTTAATTTTGGGATTAACCTTTGCAAACACTTTGGTCAACAGATCCAAATGAACTCTCATTATTAATTAAAATCCGACTGCTATTTGCTATTCCTTCATTTTTGTTAATTTGTTTAGTATAATTTTTTTTTATAACTTTGCCAAAAAAAAAAAAAAAATGGCCGGCACATCTAAATTAATTGCAATCATTTAATATATTAACGCACGTAGATTGACTTCCCTTTGACCACCCTATTGCTGAACAGTTGTTCAGACAGTATTTCAATCCGCTCCGTTCATTTTGCTTCATCGATCGTGTCCGTCCTGGATGCTTCTACTCTCATCTTTTCGACTGCTCAGCGAGGTACTCCCCCCCCCCCCCTCTCTCTCTCTCTCTCTCTCTCTCTCTCTCCCCAATCAAGGCAACAGAGAGCATGAGTATGGAAAAAAGAGAGAGCCGCTGCCGCCCTTCGCCGTCGATTTTCGCCGCTGCCGCCCTTCGCCGTCGATTTTCGGCCGCCTCCAATCTCAGCTCCAAAGAGTAAATTTTCCAATAGGTAGATCGGGTTCTTCTCTTTCAGGTGAGCACAATTTTATCGATTGCTGATGTGGGTTTTCTCTACTGCTGTTTTTCTAGGTGAGTGTTCTGCCCCTTTGCTACCAGCGTACGCAATCTGCTTCTGGATTCCTCCGAGTTCAATTTATCAGGTTACCCAATTTGCCTCTTCGATTTCTGGAGCAATCGCTCTTTTTTGTTTTAGCAAATATCGTGAGGGTTACTATCGATCTTCTTTGTGTTTCAGTTTTGATTTCCAATTTGTTTTGTTTCCTTTATAATTTCACATGGAATCCTCTTTAAACTAAATACTTCTTGTCCTTTTTAATCTTGAAATGCAGAAACAAGGCCAGTCTATAGGAAACAATCATTTGTTTCCTTTTGTTTGCTTGCATTTGTTTCTTGTTTGTTTCACAAACCAGATGTAGAGGTGCTGATTAGGAAATAACAAGATCTGTTGCTTAATTAACTGGGTCAAACAAGTGAAGAAGAGTAAAAGGGTCAAAACATGCTATATTGTAGCCTTATATTGGAACGAACCTAAAGAAGAGTCGATGACATACTATCCCAAAAGAAATTTAAATGGTGAAGAAAATATAGTTGGCCCAAGTGCCAGAATGAGAAATTAGCGAGTTAATAGTCCAATTAGGATTACTAATTGTTTGTTTTTGAGAGTCTATATATAAGCTGTTGTTTCTTTCTCTCTCTCTTATGCGATGTTTTGAACCTTGAAAACCCTTATTTCATATTTTTTTCTTTATTTTCTTCATTTATATCCGGTTTAATTAAGAACCTTAATTTTTTTTCAATAAAATCATTCTATTCTTAAATTTGTCTTATTGCTTTTACCTCAATCAAGCTCGTTTTGAGCATTTATACTTAAATTCCAGCGAATAACCCCTTTTACCAGTATCATTATATACTTGAATCAATACGTAATTTAGATCAAAATCAGATCTTGTTTCACATTGGGAAATAGGAACATTACAATGTGTTTGCTATTTTCTTTTTCCTTTTTAAATTAAAATACCTAGTTGCCCCTCCCATCCAGATAAAAGTGCGCAAGAACAAAAAAATTTGTTTTTCACTTTTTTTAACTCCTTAGAAACACAACTTAAACAGGCTTTATTTCTATTCTATAATTATGGTATATTTGATGGTCTACATCTCACTACTGGATTGTCTAGGATTTCAAGGGTAAGTATAGTTCTTTCTTCTGAAAATAGTACTTGGCATTTTGGCAACTATTATTATAGATGAAAGAAAAAAAGCAAAATACTGGCTATGCGGATTTCCCTGATCTTACTTTACCCTACCCTCACATTTGCGAAAACATTATACTGCAACCCCTTCTGAAAGCATGAAAGACTAAATATATAGTTGATATGCACTATCTAGAGCTGGAACCCTGAGATGAGCACAAAACAAACTCCCTTCAGCACTATTTTCAGCACCTGATAATAATTAACTAAAAAACAGAAACCAACCCACAAACAGCACCATATAGTATCCCCTATATATTACAATAATCAACCTAAGCTTACAATTTGTATTGTCTATCATTTGTTCATGTCCTCCTTTGCTAAGTTCAATACTTCCACTAAATTTGCAAGGCACGCATCAACATCAGCATTTCTCAAAGATCTGGACATCAGGCCCTCTGCCACATCAGCTGGCGACACATTCACTTCCAGAAGAAGTTTCTCAATGGTGCCGAACAAATGGTGGGTCTCAATTTCAAGATAGTTTCTAGCAAACACCTTGAAAGCCTCAAAGGTGCAGTATGACATCTCGATGTGCATATCCATCCTGCCCCTTCTGATCAGTGCAGGGTCGAGCTTGTCTACATGGTTGGTCGTGAAGATTATAATCTTTTCATCTTCGCATGCCGACCATAGGCCATCGATTGAGTTTAGAAGCCCAGAAAGAGTTACCGTGTTTGCATTGTCATATCCTTCAGTGACTGCCTCTGCTTCATTCTTGTCGTTTTTATTTTTGGTCACACGTTTACCGGTAAGATTGAGGGAGCAGTCAATATCCTCGACAACAATGACAGACTTACTGCTTGTCTCCATAAAAATCTTTTTCAACTCCATGTTATTTTTTATTGCTGACAGCTCGAGGTCATACACATCATACTCCAAAAAGTTCGCAATGGCAGCGATCATGGTAGACTTGCCGGTGCCAGGTGGGCCATAAAGGAGGTAACCACGCTTCCACACCTTTCCTATCTTCTTATAGTAATCCTTCCCTTCACGAAAGGACATGAGGTCTTCTATGATGTCTCTCTTTGTTGCAGGGTCCAATGCTAGTGTGTCGAATGTGGCAGGGTGCTCGAAAGCCACACAGGTCCATGAATACCCAGTGCCACGACTATGGATGTTTGTGAAGAGTTTTCTCTGCCGGTTGCGGGCAAGGATTTCGCGTCCTTCATGAAAAATGTGTGTCAGGTACTCTTGCTCTACCAATTTACGGTACTTCTTGTGGAAAGTAAGGCGGTAGAATCTGTTTAGTCAACAACCATGAGAAAATTTTAATGGACAGTAATCTATGCAGTACTTATTTCTTTGTAAACTGATCCAGCTACTAATTAATTCTCAATTATACTCTAGTAGTCTGACCCTAATCCAAAATTAGCTGGATTCCTCTCTGACAAACATATGACATGGTGGCGTGTGCAGTGATTGAGTCACAAAAATTTGTAATGTGGTTCAATAATAGCTAGCTAGATATGTCTTAAAAAGTTGAAATAATTACCGACTATTTCAAAACTATACTATATTCTAGTACATCATGAATACATTACGGAGTTCAATAGTGGACTGTCAAATAACAATTGTGAGGTTCAATATAAGTACAAAATTTGAGCTATGAGCCTATGACAACATTAGTCTTTAAAAAAATATAGACAATATAGACATTAACGGATTGACCTCCATTTAATTCACTCAATTAAATCCGCCTATGGGTGTGTGTCGCTAATTCCTGAATGTCGCAACAACTGAAATCGATCTAATTATAAAAGTGATTACCATTCATTTAGCAAGTAATTGATATAATATGAAAGAAATAAGCATGAATGTTTTGGGCCTTTTGGCAAGCATTCTAATAGGATAAGGTTAAGAACATAAAACAAAACAATGAAAATGTACCTTTCTTCTCCATTGCAGCTCTTAGTGCTGTACTTGGGTTTGCAGCTGGAGGCGAACCACCACAATTTTGCTCCCCGGAAGGTGTCAACGACCTCCTCTTCCTCCGCAATGGTAAGGAAAGGCTTACCACTCAAACTTCTCACCTCAGCATGTAGCTTGTTGGCCCCATGTGAGCATACGTCGCTGAGGTAGGCATTGGCCATAGAATACAACTTATTGTGTACCATATGCTCTCTGTGGTGCTCATGGATTTCAATTACATGGTACGGATTTAGGAATGGGATCATCCTTCGCAAGAAGGTGGTGAACATGCGTTTCACTTCCACAGAAATGCTGCTGCGCACCAAGGCCCACACAAAGAAAAGGCTTTCAAGTTTTTTCTTCAGAGCATAGCTCAAACCTACCTGAATCAGTGAGGCCATTCTGTTTTTCTAATTTGTATTTCTCTATAAAGGTATCTCTTGAGTCTTGATGGATCCTTTTGAAGTTGGTTTCTTTTGACAAGTTGTAATGTGTTTATTTCCAAGGGAAGTGGATGGAGCTGGAACAAATGGAAATGGAAATATCGTTTAACATTTTTTTAAGGGAATTCAATTTATTGGCAAGGCGAAAGGGTGTAAATAATAATGAAGGTAGAAAGAAAGTTTCACAAAAGAGAAGGGTAGAATTTGATAATTAGAAAAGCGTGATATTGCATTCTTTTTTGACTACCAGTACAATGTCAGAAAGCGCGAATTTTGCCGCCCGTACAAAAAATGAGTTTGTGATGATGAAGGACTACTGGACTAGCCAAATGTAATATAATATTTCTTAAAGAATTATAATCTAATAGATTTTTGATAATGGATTAGTTATGCCTTTTATTAGCGTTGTTATTTTTCTTTACCAAAATATTCTTGGTACAGCCAACTTCATCCTCAATAAAATTGTATATTACATGATTCTTACCTTGTTATTTTGGATTGAATTCACAATATTAATTACTAAACAGAAAAATGTAGTATATAGACATAATCAACTCCGATATATTTAACAATATATATTAATGATTGGAACTAAAAACTTATATACAGAAAGAAAGGGACTTTTCTGCACTTCTGTCAATTTTGTTGAACCGTGTAAAATATGTGTTCCAAAAAAATTGATATTAATTGCATCGTCGTTATATATGATTTCTTTAACAATGGACACCAGATAGTTCTAAAATGATTTTACATGATACTTATTGTATAGAGTTTGATTAATTTGTGTCAGTTGTTTCGTGAACTGATTAACATACATTCATTTGCATTTATAAGATCATATTTGCTCAATATTTTAATTGAATTTGTAAAAATAGATGCGACTAAGTTTTGTACCAATAAAGAACAGAGCTTCTATTCTTTTCTTTACAGTCAGAAGCATGTAAAAAATATTACTTTAATAAATAGTAATTTGTATGAAATTTTATCCTTTTTTTCAACACAAACTTGCGACAACCGAACTTGAAAGTTATAAAATATCTTTGGTGGTTGTTAAAGTTTCTAATTTACCTGTCGTAAATAACTTTTATCGAACAACGTCAAAAACGAAAATGGAAATACCTCCTTCCATTTTGGTAATAGAACGAAATTGTTGTTTCGTTACAGAAAACTAAACTTTTTTTTTTTTTTGTTTCGTTTCCATTCTGTCCTCCATTTTCCACTATATTTATCTTATTTCCGTTCTTCCGTTCCATTTCGTCCTTGTAACGTGGTATAATTTCTATGTCGTTTCTGCTCCGTTCTCAATAATGAAACCAATTTGCCCTTCCATTTCTGTTCCGTTTTGGATGGAACGAAACGGAATGACCAAACGGCGCCGAAGTCGACAGGCCTAACTGCAAGATGCGAAGCAGGCTCCTTTTTGTTCTAATCATTCCTCGCTCTATTTGGGCTTCATTCGTACTTATACGGGCTTTGGTCATAGTTCCTCAAATGAAGGCCCAGTACATCTGCGCCTTGAGCCTTCCAACCCTGGCATTAACTCTCATTAAGACAGTCCGGTTTTTGACGTACAGTTTCTTATCAAGCTTTTATAACGTTACATCAACATGAGATGGATGGAGTCTGACTGGCCGTTGAAAATCTGAAAAAAAGAATAGGATCAAACGACTTCTCAATTGCAAAAGCCATACAGAGCAGCTGAATGCATTGCCTAGACTCCACAAAGTGGTTCAGGATTGCCCTGCCTCGTTCCGACCATGGAGGAGGTATAATCAGGGCTTTGATTGTTTCGATTTTTTTTTTTTTTCAATCCAGATTAAGAATTATATAAGCTAGAATAACTTCTTGTTCCATTGCGCTTACTGTTCTTAACATTCTGTGTTTAGAAATTTTTTTTTTTGATTGAACTTTGTGTTTAGAAATTACTGGAGAGTGGAGAGGAGAAAATTAAGTAGGTGTGGACAAAATTGTCAAATTATTAATTTTTCTGTGGTTCATGAAAACACCGACCGTTTATATATCTCCTTTCAACTTGACTACAAGATAATAATACCGATAAGAAAACAAAACGAAAACGAAAACTCATATTTTTCTACCCAATTACTAAAAGCTATCTAGTGTTTCTCTCTATTACACCAGCAACCAGAAGAGTATATGTGTGTGTGTGTGGGCGCGCGCGCGCGCGCCTACACATACGGAAACCAACATCAGACCTATCCAATATATAAGAGAAAACACAACCTATAGAATAGATGATTAATAATAGAAACCTTATCAGACAAATGCTAACTATTATATAAGGTGCAAGTTCATTCTTTGAATTCTTTTCGTCCAAATCCAAAGCCTTCTCAACTGATGATTCTTCTTTGGATGATTTTTTGTTTTCTTGAGCAGCTAATTTCTGTTGGGCTTTTTTCTTTGCCTCTTCCTTTGCTGCCTCTATCACTCTGATTAGATTCATAAGACATGCACCGACTGTTAGATTATTTGGTGTTGGAACGGCCCGTCCCAATTCTGGGGCGGCCCGGTCCAATGCTCTGGGGCGGTCCGGTCCAAGTCTGGGACGGCCCGTTCCAGACTCTGCGCCATATTAGGAAATAATCTATTTTTGGTGGGCTGATTCTGCTTGGTTTCCAAGTCATTAAGTTATATGGTAATAGGCTAAACGTGGCTGTGAAGAAAAGCAAGGTTTTGTGCAGGGGTGTGTTGCCTTTTATAGGTGGTTATATTTAGAAACAATGGCTATTTTCTGATGGGTAAAATAGGTATTGTTTGGAGGCCAAGAAGCCTTTGGCTCTCTGTATATAAAGGGGTTGGTCCCCAAGGGACAAGAGAATCACGTTGCTGGCTGTATACATGTGTTGATAACAGCCATCTTCAGCCTCTCTCTCTATTCTTCCATCACATAGTTAGAGAAGGTGCCCTAGTTCAGGCATAAGGGTACCAAGGCGTGTCTTGTTCTCTTGGAAGACTTCTCTCCCGACTTTGGCACGTGGAACAGAAGGTGTAAGGTGCATACACATCACAAGATATCAAGAACTCGAGGAGATCCAAGATTCAGGCCATAGCGATGGAATTAGGTAAGCTTCCGCTCAAAGATTTAGTTTCTGGTGTTTTTGGAACGGTCCGGTCTATGACCAGAACGGTCCGTTCCAACTGCTGGTTCAGCGAGTTATGTTTAAGTTTCTGGGTTGCTTATTTGACATGTTAGAACTGTTAATCCTTTGGCCTTTAAAGCAAACCCACACCGACATCCTCATTTCTCGAAATTTTTAGCATCAAACCCTCAGCCACATCAGCCGGTGATATGTTTACTTCACTAAGAAGAGTTTGTATCGTGTCGAACAAGTCATGCTCAAGAATTCCAAGATAGTTCTTGGCCAACACCTTGAATGCCTCGAAAGTACAGTATGACATCTCTATGTGCATGTCCATTCTGCCCCTCCTTATCAGTGCCGGGTCAAGTTTCTCTACATGATTTGTTGTGAATATGACAATCCTCTCGCCTCCACATGCAGACCATAGCCCGTCAATAAAATTTAGAATCCCAGAAAGAGTGAGCTTGCTATTTTCATCTTTTTCTTCCATGCAAGAAGGTAGTTTCTCGTCTTTCTCTTCATCATCCTTCTCCTCCTTTTCCTTGCGCTTGCCAGTTAGGTCAATTGAACAGTCGATATCCTCAATAACTATGATGGATTTGCCAGTCGTCTCAATAAAGATTTTTCGCAACTCTGTGTTGGTCTTGACTGTTGTCAGTTCGAGATCATACACATCATACTCCAAGAAGTTGGCAATTGCAGCTATCATCGTTGACTTGCCGGTGCCGGGTGGGCCGTAAAGGAGGTATCCACGCTTCCATGCCTTACCTATCTTCTTGTAGTACTCTTTTCCCTTGCAAAACGTGACAAGGTCATCGATGATCTCTCTTTTTTTTTCGGGGTCCATGGCAAGTGTGTCAAAGGTGGCAGGGTGCTCAAATGCAACATGGCTCCATAAAGAGCTGTAACGATCCGAGTTGCTACTGGGGTTGTTTGTGAAGAGCTTCCGAATCCGATTGCGTATTGTCACATCACGGCCTTCTCTAAGTACGTGATTCAGGTACTCACCCTCCACAAGTTTACGGTGGCGGTTGTGGAAGGTTAAGCGGTAGTACCTGTTACAAAAAAGCAGCTTTTAACTACTTAATAACACTGAATGAACTTGACTTATTTACTTGAAAATTTTAATTATGTTGATCATTAGTGCAGTACTACAATTTACTTAATTAGAAGTTACAAAAAAAATAAAATAAAATAACGGAGGGCAACTAAATAATTGAAGATCAATTGTTACTCCTTTTATCATAACAATTTATCCAAACTTTAACACTAATTCACATATTTCCTGGTAGAGCAAAAAATTCTAATTAATAATTAAATTCAACAAACAAAATTAAAGAGCAATAGGTGTGTACTTGCGTTGCTCTTGATTAGGGTAGAAACTGA
The DNA here is from genome assembly GCA_027562975.1 of Rhynchospora breviuscula. NCBI lineage: Eukaryota > Viridiplantae > Streptophyta > Magnoliopsida > Poales > Cyperaceae > Rhynchospora > Rhynchospora breviuscula. The sequence continues at coordinate 15,263,679 of CM050398.1, forward strand.
TTGTATGGGAGTTGGGGCGCATATAGGCACACCACCAAACGCTAACACCTCTGAAAGTGTCAATGACCTCCTCATAATCGTCAATAGTCACCGATGGCTTGTCGCTCTCTTGGCCCAGATCTGCCTTTAGCTTCCGGGTCCGTGAAGAACAAGTTGAGCTGAGATAGGCCTCGGAGGCTACATAGAGCTCGTCTCGTTGCATGTATTCTCCGCAATACTCATGGATCGTGATCTGGTCGTAGGGATTTACAAAGGAAACCACCTTGTGGAAGAAGGTGGCAAGGTGATCTCTAATCTGGAATGGGATGTAGTTTGCCACCCTGTCGTATAAGTAGAGAAAGCTTATCACAGCTGCGCCTAATCCTGCCCAATTCCCTGCCATTTCTCTCTTCCTCAATTAATTCTGTCACACTCCGGGAAAGAGAGCATTTTATTTTTCTCGGAATGTACACAACTTAACAGCAATCATAAACAGAGCATCATTAAAATAATAAAATCTCAAATACAAAATCAGATCATTCCGACCCTAACGAGTTTATAATCTCGCAGCCAAAAACATACTAAAATAACAAACTTTCTGATACTATCTAATAAATAATCTTAAACTACTCATAAATAAAAACCAAATAACTTCTAGATTAACTTCGCGCAGCAACTCCAGCTATTAGCAATATTCTTACTCCAAAATTGTCTCTATGGATTAAAAATGGGGGTGAGTATAATTTTCAACTCAGTAGAAACAATCTCGACTTCCAACCTCTGGAAGTCAATCGGAGATACCATTCAATGATTATAAATTTGAATAAATCGACTTAATGAAATGCATCAAAATTCAACTAATTATCAACATAATATAATGTATACTTCTTTTGGAATATAATCAAAATCCAACTAATATTCATCATAAAAATACTTTCTTTGGGGAACCAACGTCTTCAACATACTTTGGCCACACTTTGGAATGGATCCAAACTACGTCAGTTAGGAACCATTTCACACTCCCAACACCGATGGAGTGGCATTCCCACCTGCCATAGTGGAAATACATTCCTTCTAACACCCTGAAGGAACCGACTTCCTCCACGTCTAACGGACTACTAATCCTAAAGAAATCGCCAACCAAGTACCGGGCAAATATAATCAGTTCTCCTCATGTGTAATTTAATCATCAATTCTATTGACTTCCCCATAAAACATACTTTCACCATAATAAATTCCATAAATCACCAATTTGTAATCATACCAAAAATAGTATAAGGTTTTCAAATAAAATGACCGACTAGTTATATAATCATTAAATATTCAATAATGAAATTGGACATATTAGTTTCACATTATTTGTAAATATAAGTAATATGATCGGCATCAATTCTGAAAGATTTCTAATATATAAATTTTACTCAAAATAAAATACTAATGGAAAGTTTGAATATTTAAAGTAAGAAACATTTATTAGTTTGAATAAAACATCATTATATCCTTTGATTTTTTTTTATATCAAAATGACATATATTAAAAATATATTGACGCATAAAGTTGTAATAAAGTTGTAGAACTTTTTACAAGCTTTCCAATGAACTAAAATTTACTAAAATCGAAGTTAAAATGAGAGAGTTGTGATATTTCAAAGTATGCATGGAAATCAAAATGGAATTTCAGAATTTTCAAAAAAATAATTTTGCATGAACTGGGATTCGAACTCTGGAGCCCATGCAACAACACCCCAACAGCTCAAGGCCGACCAAATGAACCAAATGCCATTTATGATATACTTTCGAATAATATGTATTTATACAAAAATACTTTGTTCAACCTTTCTTCTCCAACAGAACCAAACCGCGTTTTTCACAGTTTAAAATCTGTTTTCCATTTTAAATACCAAATGCGTTCAACTATATAACATTATCATTCTAACTCACATAAAATATGTAATACTTCTTCCGATCAATATAACAAAATGGAATTGAAATTCAAAAGGAAGAGGATGGAAAAGCAAAGGTTGGGACGGCCCCTACCTTAACGACGAATTCTTCGGGGAGACACCATGCACCCTTCCCGCTCTAGCCTGCTCCTGCCCAAGCTACTTCTCGTTCTCTCAAAATCTCAGAATTTGTTTAGTTGTGGTTTTTATTTGGTTTGAGGATTTGATGAACCATACACTCTCAATTTATAGCCCAAAAAGTTCACCTAACCAATTTACATATTTTACACATGCATTTTGAACCAGATTACGGCTTCTACCACTTCACACTTCATAGGCTGTTCCAATTTTTGCCTCCACCACCGGACATCATGAATTCTGAAAAATCAGTACTCATGTGATTCCATTTGTATACAGTTGATTATTTTGTGCAGTTGTTTACTGGTTACTCTGAATGCATTAATTTGCGTTTATAACATATTTGCTCAATTTTTTTTAATTCAATTTAATAACTAATAAATAGTTCCAAAAAAGTTTTGTGCCCAAAAATAACAGCATTCTTCTTAATTTCTTTAGTACGATCAGAAATATATATATTGTAGCAAAGTTTCATTTTTATTAATATTAATTCGTATGAAATTGTATCATCTTTGCATAGTTACAACATACAAAAGTACATTGCGACTGGCGAACTTCAGAAGTATCTGTAATGGTTGTTCTTAGTTTCCTAAAGTAACCAGTTGCAAACTTTTGTTCGAACCTGATTAATTTTTTTATTTAGTTTTGTTGTTGCGTAAAATGTAATGTTAAAATGTATATTTTACTTCTTCCTCCGTTACAACTTACAAGCTCTTTTGATATTTCACAAGGTAGCATTAACGCAACTTCATTATCCCGAAAAAATTAAATATGGTTTTATTGTTCACTTGAATTTCGAGATTAATTATAAAAAATTTGGAATTTTAAAAATGATGGTGTAGGATCGGTATTACGGATGCCGATCCTACAAATTGCTTGGATCGGCATCCCAGAATCCGATCCAAACAAAAACCACAATTCACGGCAAAAAGTGAGTCACATTTTTTTAATGTACAATTTTACTTTTTAGTCCTCAAAATTTTTATTATTACAAAATATATAATTTGTGATTAGAAATTAAACATAATTTAAACATCTATTATAAAAATATAAGTATATAATTAAATTATGCATGTTAAATATGTTTATAATACTTATTTATACATATATTTTATGTATCATATATTTTATATATTAAATACATATTATTTTATATAATTAAAATATATGATACATAATATATATGTATAAAGCTATTCAACATGCATAATTTAAGATATAAAAGATTTTTAATATATAAATAAATATACATATATATATATGTATATTTATTTATATATATAAGATTTTTTATATACATACAAATATGTATGTGTAAAATTAAATACAAATAAAAATATTAAACATGTCATACTATAAATTATATTTAATTTTATACATATATTATATTTATAATTATATATATTTGTATGTATATAAAAAATCTTTTATATATTTATATTTACATTTAATGTATAACCAAAAAAATTTATTGGACTATATTGTAAAAATAATAATTTTAGGGTCATCGGCGAAAAATTAAATATATTTTTATTGAATTTTTCGCCGATGACCCTAAAATTATTATTTTTATAATATAGTCCAATGATTTTTTTGTTATATATTAAATGTAAATATAAATATATAAATATATATATGTATAAAATTAAATATAATTTATATTGTGACATGTGTAATACTATCATTCATATTTAATTTTACATGTACATATTTGTATGTATATTTAATGTATATAAAAATCTTATATATATAAATAAATATACATACATATATATGTACTAGCAGCATTGCCCACCCGATGTGTGGGCGGACTTTAATACATGAAAATTTTATTTGACACAGATATGTTGTACAACATGACAAGATTCTTGAATCGCTCTTGCTCCACTATTATAACGTACGATGGTCATACTCAAGACGGAGACCTATTTTACAAAAATTAATAAATAAATTAAAATGAAAAATTCAAGATAATTTTATATATTGAGTGCATGTGTGAGTGTTCAAAGAATATAAGCGTGCCATCTTAAAATAATAGATCTCAGACTAACCCATTTCTTTGACATTATTTTCCGATAAAATTTATCATTCAAAGAATAGTATAATAGTATAAATTTTTTTTTTAGATAAAAAGTATAATAGTATAAATTGGTTCGTGATTATATAATTTTAATTCATTGCATTTTTTGTTTTTTGAAAAAAAAATGCAAACATGTTCGATGAAACCAACAGGCAACAGCACGTCAGCACAAATGAAAAGGTTATAGTGCCTCTTTTGGACCAGTATACAACTTTCGTTTTGAGACCGGAAAGGCCCGTAGCTGTAAGAAACATTAAAAAAAGATAGTGCCTCTTTTGGACCATTATACAACTTTCGTTTTGAGACCGAAAAGACCTGTAGCTGTAAGAAACATTAAAAAAAGAAAGAAAAACATAAATTGGAAACCCATCTACGGAACTCTATGGTCATATTCCTGCGAGCATCTCCCTGTGTCTGAACTGACTTGCTTCCTTTTTATACTTCTTCAAATCATCTTCCCAAAATTAAAGGTAAAATAAAACAAAACTCTAACCTTGTTGCATTCGTCATCCGTTAATTAGAAGTTGTCCTCAAAATTCTAATGTTTGTTAGCTCTACTATTAGAGATTCTCCACTTGTGTATTTATTACTGGTTAGGTCCTTCTCCTAAAAACAATAATTGAAAATTATTATATCGTACTTGAACATTCTCTTTTATTTGGGCAACTCTTAATTTTTATTTATGCATTACCAAGATCACTAACAAGTAACAATTCGTGTCACTAATAATTGTTAACTGGTACAGAACTAACAAACCACACATAAACATTACCAGATCACCAACAATTCATCAGACTGAAGAAGTAAAGGCTACAACCTACAGGGATGATATTTAATATCATATCATCAGAGCCAAAATTAAGAAGAACGTGAGCATCAGTTGTTAACTTAATAATAAAGTAGTACAAACAAAACAAAAAGAAAAAACCAAAATTGCAGAACAAATCAGGAGAGTGCCAAAGTAAAATACTAAATAAGCTGGTACACTAACTTAACAATAATTATTAAATCGATATATCAGATTTTGATCAAAACAAATGAAATAAATAAATCAAACTCAACAATCAACAAACAAACCTCTAGATTAACACTTAAGAACCCCTTTATTTTACTGTTACTACTGTTTATGTTGACATAAAAATCTCAAAGCAACACTTGAAAGTCTTGTGAAAGTCAACATAATTCACATAGCAGTATTCGTTCACCAAGTGCATCTATTCTCTTTTATAATTCTAGATCTTCATAAAACCAAACATATTAGCTCATGACAGTGACTTTTGTGTTTATTTGAAGAATCATCGGTGTTTTCACCTGAGCAAATGAGAGAGAAATAATTTAAGTCAAAAATTAGGATGACACTAATAGTTAATTCTTGAATTTCTTCGCTAAGAACTCTTAACAATCCCATGCCGAATCGGGCAACCACAAATTGACATAAATAATTAAACAAAACAGAAAACTTCAGGAATGATTTCAGGTGCTATCCTCAATGCTAAAGGATGCATGCATATAAAACAAACTTATCATGTGTCTTTGAATTTAACAAATGATCATTGTTTAAACCAGAAATGCCCTCAGGTTATTCTTTTATCACGAGACTGAAAACAACTAAGAAACAAACAGCCATTAAAGGAAAGGTAAAAGAGATTGCGATAGTACTTACTGTGTATGACTGATCTGAAAGTAATAACCAAAAAAATACACGCACAAATATAATGAATTATTCAATACCTGCAAAACCAGATTTCTTATACAGTAGACCATGAATTAATGATCTAATCGAAGCTTAATGACTACACAATTGTTTTCAAATTGAGATAAAAATAGCACTGATTTCGATTTCACCTTTTCTTGTAAAAACTATATACATACAGAAAGGATGAAACATAGAAATCGTGGATTGTAGAAATAATTAGCCTTCTTACAACGATTTTCAAGATAAGAACTATTAAAAGAAATAATGATCCAAAGAAATAATTTTTCATATTGAAATGCAAATACAAATCCAAATATATTAAGAAAGATAAAAGTCAAGGAAAGCATACCAGAAACAAGATAAAACACAAAATTCGATATTCCTGTATATCCACTGACGCATCAAGCAGTTAGCAGATTTGTGAACTTCAGCCAGAGATTCAGAACACTTTATCTCTTTTGTTCTACAAAATACAAGAAACAAATTAGGTTGGCTATTAAATATGTTAATTCTGGCTAATAACCTCCCTTTATCAAACATAATCGGTACGGAAAAAATCATTTCAACTCTCAGTTCCCAACATACAAAATCAAATATCAAATAGAAATTAAGTAAACAAAATAAAAATTGAACCAACAACTATCTTATCTCTCCAGAAACTGGTTCAATTTCAAACATTTTAGTAGGAAGTAAACTGGCACAGAAAAATATGTGCCAGGTACCGCAAATTAAAAAAGGAAACAGTGGGCTACCGGAAAGAAAGAGCAGTAAGATATGATTGGAGAGGATGGTTCACTACTGCATCTACTGCTCCTATTTGGTTGCCTATAATTACTCGTGTAACCAAATTGGTTTCATGTGAAAATTCAGAATATGATGAAAACAACTAATAGGCACAAGTTTTAGTTGTATAGGTTCCAAGTTTATTTGTTGACTATTGTATTTTCAGAATGATAATATGAAATATAATACCATGTAACTTTATTCACATAATATATTGATTTAGCCTCCTAAAAGTTTGACATAGGAACATCGACTTAACTGAAATATTGAACCAATAGAGAATAAGTATAATAAAAAATTAAATTGGAGCTAAACATGCCTGAACTTGCAGTTTACATCTGAAACTACAAATCCAACTTTGGCAGTTACTGCAACTCAAGAGGAAAAATTAGGAACAATACTAACCGCAAATTATAAAAACTCTAAATGACAAATGTTGAAATAGTAATGAGTGATTAAAACCAGAAATAAATAATAAGTTGGATGAAGGACCTATTCACAATAGCAAATTGCTCTCCAGAACCTTCCTCCTTGGGACTCAGTCTATTGAGGAGAAATTGAAGATAAAAAAGAAATTAGTTGTAATAAATCAAGGAATAATAAATGGAGTCGTTTTGTTATGTCAGAGAAAATAGACCCATACATAAATCAACGGAAAAGGAATTAGAAGAATTAAGAGGTATTGCTTGAAAATTATATTTTCAAACCAAATTGGCTTCATGTGAAAATTCAGAATAAGATGAAAACAACTAACAAACAAACAACCATTAAGGTAATAAAGGGTCCTATTATACCTCAACACTGACACCTAGGATCAGTCGAAAAAGAGGCAGAATTGAAGAGAAAACGACAGGAGTGCAAAGAGGATCGAAGAAAAAGGCAGGGAAAAGTAGTGCTGTAAAGAAGCCTGTAAGAATGTTTAAATAGGAATTGAGTTGCAGGGGTGGGTTTTCAAATTTTGAATTTAAAAAACAAACTTAAAAAGATGCAAACCTAATTCTTCGAATTTACAATTTCAAATCGAAACAGTGCTGCGAAGGGATGGCACGCCAGCTGTGTTCCCACCTAGGAAGAGCTTTAAAGGCCGTTTCATCGGGCGACCTTGAACTCAGTGCATCAGGGGGCTGATCGTGACAGAAGGCTGGATCGGGAGCGAAGGTTGTATGCACATCAGGGCTGAGGTGGCGATCCGTGGGTCGTTGGGTGAGGGCGTGGCAATCCGTGGGTCGACGTTGGGTGGGGGTGGCGATCGGTCGTTGGGTTGGGGCCTGGGGGCGATTTGTGGTTCATCGTAGGGTTTAGAAGAAAGGGACGAAGATGCAGTTGAGGCGCTGAAAATTAATGGCTCAGATTATATCGCTGAAATTTAATAGTGTATTAATTTTAAAAATAAAACAAATTGCTCTTAGAAGGAATCGAACGGGAGCACGCAGTATAATTGGCGATCGTTACTCCCGCGTTGCGTTCTGATCAAACGAAGGAATAAACATCTTTTCCGTCTGCGATATAATCTGGACCGCTGATCAAGTTTCTGTTTTAACAATCAATGGTTTAAATTTTGGATTAAAAGTAATTAATGGTGTAGATTGTTCAGACCAAAGTTGTATCCTGAGATGTTACATCCTTCCATTGGTGCTTTTAATATAGTAGAGATATTTATTTATACATTAAAAATCTTTTATATCTTAAATTATGCATGTTGAATAGCTTTATACATATATATTATGTATCATATATTTTAATTATATACAATAATATGTATTTAATATATAAAATATATGACGCATAATATATATGTATAAATAAGTATTATAAACATATACAATATTATGTATTTAACATGCATAATTTAATTATATACTTATATTTTTATAATAGATGTTTAAATTATGTTTAATTTCTAATCACAAATGATATATTTTGTAATAATAAAAATTTTGAGGGCTAAAAACCAAAATTGTACATTAAAAAAATGTGACTCACTTTTTTCCGTGAATTGTGATTTTTGTTTGGATTGGCTTCCTGGTTGCCGATCCAAGCAATTTGTAGGATCGGCATCCAGAATACCGATCCGACACCATCATTTTTAAAATTCTAAATTTTTTATAATTAATCTCGAAATTCGAGTGAACAGTAAAACCATATTTAATTTTTTCGGTTCATTATCGGTGGTCCAAATACATTGGGCTGTAAATATCAGGCTTTGAGGCCGTTTGGGCCTAAATACATTGGGCTGTTTAGATTCCACCTTAAATGAGGGCCCAATAACATCTCCGCGTTACATTTTTGTTTGGAAAAACTTGGCAGATGCAGTCATGCAGAGATGCTACTACAAATTACAACCGAAAAAATTAAAACTAACGTTACTGTTCACACGAATATCGAAAAAAACGTTTAAAAATTCGAAATTTTAAAACTAACGTTGTTAGATCGGCAATCGGAATGCCGATGTTGGAAATTGCTTAGATCGGCAATTGGAATGCCGATCTAAGCTTAGATCGGCATTCCAATTGCCGATCTAAGCTTAGATCGGCATTCCAATTGCCGATCTAAGACTCCCCCTCCTATATAAGGCGACAGCGACCCCTCCCACCCCTCTCACTTTCTCTCGCGCGAGACCACTCTCCTCTCTCCACAGGTATGGTTTTTTTTTTATTTTTTATATTTAATTTATTTATTTAATTTAATTAGTTTAATTAGGTAATTAATAGAAAAAATAGAATTAATATTGAAAAAATAATTAAAAAATTACTAAAAAATCAGAATAAATATAAATAATTATAATATGTAATTTAAAAATTTTTTATATAATTTAATTAGTTTATTTATTTAATTTAATTAGGTAATTAAGATAAAAAAATAGAATAAATATTGAAAAATTGATAGAATAATTTTTTAAATGTAGAAAATTTTTTTAAAAAGAGACAAGCAGCGCTTCTAGTCGAGGTGAGTTTTTTTTAATATTTATACATTTAATTAATTTATTTTATTGAGAAAATAGGAAATGTTGTTGTATGAGAAAATACAAAATGTTGTTGTATGAGATTGAAAATGTTATTGTATGAGATTGGATTGAAAATGTTGTTGTATGAGATTTGGGTTTGTAATTAGGGGGGATTTGGGTGTTTTTTTTTCGGAAACACTCTAGGTATAGGGGAGATGCTGCCGAAATTTTATTAGATTTTTTACATTTTTAATTTTTATTGCAGTGTAATAAAAATGCCACCGAGAAGAAGAGTACCAGAAACATCAGAGGCACCACCTCGTAGATCTACGAGGCTTCGTGGAGATGTGGGCGCTTCTACATCTACCGATGCCGAGGCTTCTACATCAGCCGGTCCTGTTGTTCCTCCCGGTCCTGTTAATGCAGATCGTCTTTTGCATTTAGATGGGTTCAAAGTTCGTGGCACTGGTGTAAGTTATTATTGTTCTTTTATTTTTTTACTTATATATTTCTATGTTGGTATTATTTTTTAAAATAATGAAAAAATAAATATATACAGAATTGGAGGGCAGTAGTACATAAGGCTCAGATGTCACGTACTGCTGAGGTGGACGAGCGTCTGATGAGACTTGGACTGATACATTTCGTTCAGTTGGGTCATATGCAGCTCGATCATTCGCTTTTGCAGGGTCTGGCCATGTTCTGGAGGCCAGAGACCCACACTTTCTTTTTTCCGCACGTTGGCGAGATGACGGTCACTCTAGAGGTTCGTATCAATACCTATTTGTAATTTTATTTTTTTGGAACTATATATATGTATAAAATTTGAACTATTTGCAGGATGTGGCCTTTTTGTACGGTTTACCTACGAGTGGTAGAACCGTTACTGGACGGACCGATTATGACGCCATACAGTTACTTCAGGATTTTGCGTTGCCGGAGGATACAGACACGGCGATAGTTGAGAAGTGCTTCAGGGAAAAAGAACAGACGTAAGAAGGTTTTTTTAAAAAAAAATTTATGTTAATTTTAAATATATATAATTCTTACAATCAAATTACATTATAATGTAATGCAGGAAATCTTATTCCGTTAGATTCACGAAGCTGCGTAAGGTTTGGGATCAGATTGGGGGACCTGGCACAAATGATGCAGCGAGAATCGATAGATACACACGCGCTTGCGTGCTGGAGATTTTTGGGTGCGAGTTATTTCCTGACGGCACGGGTGACTCGGTTCCATGTTTCTATCTGCAATTATTGCAGGTTAGCCAACAAATAATGAAAAAAAATCACGCTTATGATATTCGTAAATATCTCACATTTATTCGTAAAAAAAAATTAATATTTGCAGGATCTTCATTCTAGTAACTCGGTGCAGTACAATTGGGGTGGGGCCACTCTTGCCATGCTATACCGAGGCTTGGACACTGCCTTCATTAATAATAATATACATGTTGCTGCTCCTTGGGTGCTCTTGCAATTGTGGTCGTATGCAAGACTGCTACTTAGTCGGCCGAAAATCATTCAGGATTTTGATGGTTGGGGTCTACCCAATATTGACTCGTGTCCGCCTTATGGGAGGTATGTTAATTTCATTTTAATTGAAATTTTAAAAATATGTTTTACTTGATTTTAACAAACAACAAAATGGAAATGCAGGAAGTGGACGACGAGACAGAAATCGAAGAAGGTGACCGGCCCTACTCGCGGTGGGATAGAGTATGCAAGGGATGTCTGCATGAAAATGAAGCCTGAGCACGTCGTGTGGAGGCCTTATGATCACATCAGGGCCCGCATGCCTCGTTGTGCCCAGGTTGAGCAGAGGATGTTCCTTCTACGCATCCCATGCATTCATTATTGGGCTGTGATGTGGCACCACGTAGATCGTGTTATGCATCAGTTTGAGCTCTATCAGACAGTTCCCCCACCGCCACCTCAGGTATATTTAACTCTTCATATACTATTTCATTATTTAATTCTCGCAATTACATTTTGTTGATTAACTGTCATTTGAATAAAACAGGCTTGGTCGAGAATGGAGCAATTGATGGGATATCACCATAATACCTATCGAGGCATTGATTGGCAAGAACTCTTTCGGTCTGAGGTCAACATGTGGACGAACACTAATGAGGCTAGGGTGGTAGAGGAGCGGCCGTGGAGCGAGGATATTTGGACCGACTACCGACGCTGGTTGAGGGTACATGGAGGTGCGCATCTTGTGCAGATTCCTGAAGGGGCAGCGTCTGGTCCGGCTCACGACCTGTCGTACCTTCGCGAGACGCCTGGTCACATGAATTTGGTAAGTTATATTAAGCAAAATTTTGTGCCTAACAAATAATTCAGTAGCTAACAAAAATTGAACAGGTCAAGCATACTTTGCGGGAGGCGTTGCGAGGATGTGCATGGGCTGTCACGAAGGGATTTCGTCGCGCTGGGAAGAAATTGCTGAGGGGGTGCAGCACGTCTTTGGATATTGTTGGCGAGCCTCATCGATTGCCTCGACTCTTAGAGTCGAAGGGTATTCATTCAGACATCGAGTCTATCCCTGATACGGATGATGAGGATTATGCACCAGAGCCGGGATCTGTTGAGGAGCAGCAGTTTATGCAGGTATAATACATTTTTTAATCACTTTTATTAATATTATTGTTATTTTTATGCTTAATATTCTATAATTATTTTTTATTATTATTATCTGTAACAGCATGATTTCAGTCTGCATGATTGGGATACATTTTTCGATGTTCCACGACCCAGTCAGCCTCTTATTCGGAGCAGACGGTCACATTCCCAGTCTCAGACCACAGAGCCGCACCCTCCACCCCATTCCCAGCCGCAGACCACAGAGCCGCAGCCTCCATCCCATTCCCAGCCCCAGACCACAGAGCCGCAGTTTACTCAGACTCAGTATCCTCCACCTCCACCATATACTCAGTCTCAGTATCCTCCACCTCCACCATATACTCAGGCTCAGTATCCTCCACCTCCACCATATACTCAGACTCAGTACGGAGGAGGGTACAGTCAGCCATTTACGTCTAGCCCCACACCTATCTCTCAGGCGGATGCTTATTACCAGGCATACGGTACTCCACTACAGGACCCATTCACACCTATGTCTCACCATCCAGTCGGCGATTCTGGAGCCTCATCTAGCAGACCGCCTCGTCATCGCACTCCATTGCCTCCCCCCCCTCCTCCCCCAGGACTTGCTCCAGGCCGAGAGCCTCGAAACTTGCCTGGTGCTCCATTTGATTTATCTCCTTCTCAGGGATGGTACCGTCGTGATGGACGTCAGTAGGATAGTGTGATATTTATTGTGATATTTATATTTTTGTATGAGAGTCTTATGATTTTATTTCGGACTTCTATTGCTATATTTCTATTTTGTGTTATGATATTTCGGACTTCTTGAGTTTTTATTTCTATTTTGCATAAAAAAGTTCAAGAAAATTCATAAAAAATCATATGATCTATTGATTGAGTATTAAATAAAATTCCAGAAAAGTATTTCTCATATTGGAAATTAAGGCTGAATATCGTATTAAATATAATTTCGCCTCTAAATTTATCCTTTAACGATGTAACTTTTTCGCACTTTCAGAAAGACTTTTCAACGAAACATTTAAAAAAACGACAAAAATAATCAATTAATAACTATCAATTAATAATTAATTAGATTAATATAAATTAATAACTATCAATTAATAATTAATAATTAATTGTATAAATTTACATTAATATAATCAATGATAACTATCAATTAATAATTAATTAGTAATTAAAATTAATTATATAAAAAAATTTCAAATTACATATTATAATTATTTATATTTATTCTGATTTTTTAGTAATTTTTTAATTATTTTTTAATATTTATTCTATTTTTTCTATTAATTACCTAATTAAACTAATTAAATAAAATAAATAAACTAATTAAATTATATAAAAAATTTCAAATTACATATTATAATTATTTATATTTATTCTGATTTTTTAGTAATTTTTTAATTATTTTTTCTATTAATTACCTAATTAAACTAATTAAATTAAATAAATAAACTAATTAAATTATATAAAAAAAACGGGAGGAGGGTCGCTGGCGGCTTTTGGCTTAGATCGGCAATTGGAATGCCGATCTAAGCTTAGATCGGCATTCCAATTGCCGATCTAAGCAATTTCCAACATCGGCATTCCGATTGCCGATCTAACAACGTTAGTTTTAAAATTTCGAATTTTTAAACGTTTTTTTCGATATTCGTGTGAACAGTAACGTTAGTTTTAATTTTTTCGGAAATTACAATTCTTTCCATCCTCGACGCATGAAGGTTACAGATGGACGGGGTCACGCCGGCCGTAGAAAATCTCAAGAAAGAATGGGTTCAATTGATTTCTCAATTGCAAGAGACAATACATGCGATTGAAAACTGTGGGAAATCTGGCGAAGGCACAAAGGAGTTGAATGCACTGAATAGACTCAATGAAGCGGGTCAGGATCGACTCGCCTCTCTCCGATCGATGCAGTTCAGTCTCGAATTGCTCGCCCAACAGCTTCCGACCATGAAGGAAGTCCAATTGGGGCAAGCTTTGATGGAGACTTGGGAGCAACAGTACCAAAGGTGTGGTTTATCTTTTGTGAAGTTTGATCTGGTGAAAGTTGTTTGTAGTAAATGTTGATCCGATTCTGGCATGATACCATTGTTGGGTAGTATGGGAATACAAAATATGAGAATTTTATAGTGTTATTGACTTAGTAATGCATGGGGTACTAATTGGTATATGTATATATATATATATATATTTTTGTTTCCATTGCTTGATTTGACTGAGACCAAGCGAACCTGAGATTTTGTATGAACTAATAAATTGCACTATTGGTATCTATATAAGTTTGCTTGATTATCGTAATTAAATATTATTAGGCCAGTTGGTATAAACACATCGAGTTTGGATGATTGTAGGTTGCATATGGGATTGAGAAATGCTAATCTCTGTGCTAAGGAAAATATGAAGAAAGCAGCTCAGGAAGAGGTACTTAGCTGTTTCTTTTCAGCTTTTTTGGTTTTGATTGAAAAATCTGTTTGGGCAGCCTCATCCTAATCGAGTTGTACAGTCCTCGGTATTAAACATCCATATGCTCTTTAAATGGTTTCATGTCTTGATGGGGGAATGTGTATATGTCCTTGGAACTTGGATGTTCTCGTAATTTCTTTGTTTCATTTATAGAGAGAGCTTCTTTTAGGAGGTGGTGAAGAGTCTACTGTTCGAAGGCGTCATTTACAGTATGATATGATTTTCTTTATTTTGTACTGGGATAGATAGTGTAGACAATGAGCTTATTATATTATACAACTCCAAAAGTCAGCTCAATAATTATGAAAATAAAAAATATTTATAATACTGTAGATATGTATTTTACGATTTAAATTGGATGGTTGTCTGATTTGGTTGACTTGTAGAACTGATTGTTCATCCATCATGCAATTTAAAAGAATTTATAGTTCAGTTTTAGTTGGCATTTTATCAGCTGTTAAATGATTCTCATATTGCTCGAAATTTGATATATAATATATACACCTATCAGTATATCAGTACTGACTGATAAAGAAAACACCATATAAACAGTTGTCACTTGTAACCAATATCAGTCTTGGTTAGTACTGCTTTGTTGTTATGGGCATATTTTAGATTTATTGGGAATATGCCTTGTTCTGGCTAAACAAATAAACTAATAATTATGCAATTACCCAAACTTGTTACTATTCCAAATATTTGGTGTATTTCTGACTTGTATGTTTTTGTAGCAGCCATTTTGATGCTCCTTTTTATCTATTTTTTTAATGGTAGGATAAAAGCTGGCATGACATCAGGTGCTGAAAGTATTACTGAGAGCTTCCGTCGTACCCATCACATGATGGTTCAGGTGGTGTATAGCACTTTGTAATTCATCTCAATGGTTAACCATCATACTAATTCATAATTTAACTTCCTTTTATCTTTTACATGTGTTCTTTGATAAATTCAGGAAGTGGAACGGAGTGCCAGTACCTTGGCAACTTTTGGTATCTCTGCTAATCTGCTAGTTGTGCTTTATCACTATCAGTATGCCTATGATATCAGTTTCGATAATTAACAATATTTTTTATTTAAATATCAGATGAATCAGCCAGTATTTTGAGAAAGCTAGAGAGTGAGTACAAAGGCCATGGATCCTTGTTGGCACGCACACGTGGATTGCTTTCTACAATGAAACATGAGGATGTCACTGACAAGTGAAGTTTCTATTAATGTTTGAAAATTCTCTCCAAAAGGGAAACAAAAAATTCTATTTATTTATTTTTTTATTTATTTATTTTTTTTGTACATGCAGGATGACACTTGTATTTGGGTTTCTCATCTTTCTGCTGGCAGTGCTATATGTTGTCTCAAAGAGAATTGGTGTATTTAGCTTCAGAGAAATATTGTAGCTGCTATAAAATCAGGTTCATTGCCCAATAATTGGAAATATTGTTGCTGCACTAACTGTTAATGATTAACTCTGAATAAAAAAATTGTGTGCTGTCTTGAAATTTTTGTACAATGTCGGGTCAACTATTGATGATTTCTAAGTTCTAACTAGGCGTTTTGTGGATTAGTTTAATTAATCAGGAGGATGCCTTTGCAGTTGTAGTTATATAATATATACACTAGGTACCAGTATGCTTTGAAATTGTTG
This sequence comes from Rhynchospora breviuscula, assembly GCA_027562975.1. NCBI lineage: Eukaryota > Viridiplantae > Streptophyta > Magnoliopsida > Poales > Cyperaceae > Rhynchospora > Rhynchospora breviuscula. The sequence goes on from CM050398.1 coordinate 15,279,961, forward strand.
GCACCGTACATGGGGGCACGTTTTGATAATGTGTTTATTTGTATATTCTTTCATGTAATATTTAATTTTGGAATTAACCTTTGCAAACACTTTGGTCAACAGATCTAAATGAAGTCTCATTATTAAATAAAATACGACGTCTCTTTGCCATTCCTTCCTTTTTGTTAATTTGTTTAGTATAATTTTATAACTTAATCTTTGCAAAAAAAAAAAAAAAGGCCGGCTCATCTAAGTTAATTGCAATAGAGATGAATCTCGGGGTTGCGTCAGTAAAAGAAATTAAATAATTTTAAATATACTAACAAATAAAGAAATAAGATCCCATATATACAATAAATTTAATATGAATTTATATGTTTGAAGTTCAATATCAGTTCTCTCAATTTTTTCAAACTTCAATTAACAATGCATAGAAATTTTTATAATTTGTTAATTCATTTAAATTCAAGTGTCACATTTAGAATTTCCACTTATGCTAGTCTGAAATGACAATAAAGAAAACAACTTGTGACTTTTATCTCAGCTCCAAAACGCACAAGGTTTTTTTTCTATATAATTTCTCATTCTGGGTGGAATGCGTACTTAAAGAAACAAAAATATCAATTGCTTTTATAAAATTTTATAAAATATATTCTTTGCAGTTTTATAATTGGACAATTTGTGATGGACTTTAATAAAATTTGTCCATATTTTACACTAATCTCATCCAGAAAGTAAAATGAGCCGTAACTGTAAATATATATGCATCAGGGACCAACTGAACAGACCAAGCTAAGCTGTAAAGAACTTTATTCATATAATAAAATATTTACATCTTGACCTCCTTTATTAAAGACAGTCAGAGAATAACAAAAAGGCTTCATTTCCCCCCATCTAACAGTCATAAAGACTCAGATTATGGACAAATTGGGGTCCGCAATGCATAATCCTGTATTTGTTTCCTCCTGTATCCTTTATCTCATGGCAGTAAATCAAGAATCTCTTCAAGATTTAACAACTTGATGAAACTAAATCTAACAATATCAGAGATTTAAAGCACTCTGGTCAATTGATTTTTTGGTTCTCTTCTTTCTGGCTCCTTAGATTCAATCTCTACACCACACATGTAATTTCTGAGACACCTCTCAATTTGGTAACCGCCTCCAAAACTCACCTCTCTTTCTAAATGAGAGCAATAACTCTCAAAAACACTTGGGCTCACATTTAGCCTAAAACCCATCAAAAATAGAAAATTAAGTTCCAAAAAGTTCAGTTCTTCTGTGCTTAAACCCCCAACTTTTGCGAAATATGAGTTGCAGTAGTTCCTGAAAGAGTTAGAAAGTTAAACCAAATTAGAATGTAATCGGTACAGAATATACAACAAAAAGAATGAATCATGATAATGCTGGTTGTATCAATGTAGGACAAAAATAAGACTAAAAAATAGAAATTATAACAGACAGATTGGACAGTTATAACCGTTCTGAATTGGGATTGAAACATTTTTATTAGAAAATTACGCAATAACTGTTTTTTTTTTAACAAAATTACCCAATAACTGTTGTATTAATTCCCAACTAAATTAAAATTGCCGTATGAATGAAATTACTATTTGTTTCAGCCTCTGTAATGGAAAGTCAATTCAAGAATGGAGGGATCAATAAAAGAATTGAGACCATCAAAATATTGTTCCATTAAAAATTTGGGACCATCGACTATAAAATCTATTATTAAGCTTATAATCAAAGCCTTCAAACTACAATTACTAGAAATTACTTACAAGTCCTCCACAAATTTGGAAGCAACCATGATAGAGGTTACGAGAAGCCGGTGCACATTAGTCGAGACAATCTGCAAACCCTGATTGAACTGACATAGCCGATCCATATACACATACGCCACAAGATACACCGGAGGCGTCACACGTGCATATCGAAAGACCCTCTCTAGAAATGCCTGAAGGCTCATGTCTAATACTTTGCAACTCTCAAATGCTGCAATCCTTTTACCCTTCAAATCACATTTTATGGCAATATCCCTCTCATTTCTAGAAATTGTTCTGTCTAGGAGAGATGCGAGAACTGAAATAACAAGTGGTGGCGCGGTTCTCTTTTCTTGGTTTGTGAAGCTGTAGAGATCAGACCTTAGTGTTCTTGGAGACATTGTAGTGAAATTGGAGTTCATAGCAAGGGAGAAAAATGGGTTAGTGATGGGTCAATGAGACTTTTTGTCGAGAGGAGACACATTAGGGAAGAAAAGAAGAAGCAAAGAAAGATTAAGTTGGTTTGGTTTTATATTTTAGAAAGAGAAGAGGACAAATAGGAAGCTTTCCAACGCCTTCCATTGGGCATTTAATTGTGATTTAATTTTGTATTGTGCGAGCATGTATTTATTCTGCCCTGATTGATGCTTTTCGCCGACTCTTTGCAAGTGTTTAGGCTGTGAAATCAATTCTGCCTTTGTTGAAATAAAGTGAAATGGAAGAAAAGAAAATTCGAAAGTTTTGCTGAAAAATCGACTTACGGATAAAATATATGATCAACAATCAAACAAGTTGCGTATTTATATGGACCAAATAGATCACATATGTTTTTATTCATAGGCAGAGATTGTGCCAGTTCTAATGGGTGACGTCCTCCATTTTTCATTTTCGTAGTATAATATTTTTACAATTTTAAAAATATATGTTATATTGTTATATAGAAGGGTCTTTTTTAGAGAGAGAGATATGATTCGGTAGTCGAGAAAAAAAAAATTTCTTTTGGCGTCTATTAGAGCTTAAACTCATTTTTTTTCTTTTATCTGAAAATTTAATTTGTTTTTTAATTAAATTTTATTATAAATCAAATTATACGTTTTCCAATTTTTTTACTATTTTTCTAATTTTTACAAATACACAATTATTGAAATATTGTAGACCGTTTGAATATATTAAAAAAAATGGTTTTAATGAGATTTCGACATGGAGAATAAGTTGAATAGTTCTTGAAAAATAAGTTCCAAATAAAGAAGAAATTACTTCACAAAGTACTATAATCTATATATGATATAAGTCAATAAAGGGCTAAAAGTTCAAGGTGACTTTGGTTGTAAAATTTATGAAAACAAAAAGTCTTGGGTACTAATTTTTCGGATGTTATTTGTAAGAAATTTATGGGTTTAATATGCTTCAAAAATTATATATGAAAAATATCATTCGTTTGTATTATAGTTCGTCTTAGTCACAGTCTTTTTATCCAAAGTTGTTTCATAATTGTTTTATAATACAGAAAGCAATCTATAATATCAATCTTTATTGTAGCATAATGTTGCAAATTATATATTTTGGGTCTGTATCTTGTGGCTGGTTGAGGAGTACGTATTTTAACTTGAGAATAATGTCGACGCCAAAAATAAAAAGAAAGAAAAGAAAACTACTAAGCAGGTGCACGAATTTATTGAGAACAAACTTTTAGTTTAGTGACAAAAAGTAATGCATCTTGAGTGAAAAGATCACAGATTCGAAATCCGGATGGGATCTTTGATACTGAGTTCAGCTGAGGGATAGAGAGTGCTTGTAACCGGTCCTGTTTTTGTTTTCTCACAGTTGGTTACCTTACGCTTACCTGTTGTTGTACATTATTCACATTTCTACCTGTGGTGTTTTGGTGGTTGTATCCAATTGTAACAACTAGGATACAAAAATATCCGTCTGTGTTTAAACAAAAAAGTAAGGAAGCATTTTAGAACAGTGGATGTCTCCTTTTGTTGCTTAAGATTGGAGAAGAGATTTAATCATTTAGCATTGTCAAGTATAGGATAGAGAATGCATGAGAGTGATATCTTGGAATGGCAGGAAATAAATGTCTATGATTCCCTTGGTTTATTGCTCATCCGTCGCATATAAAAGACATGCCTTAGTTAATGTGGCATTATTACTTTATCAATGCCCGTGATTCATGTTCTCTCATTTTAGCCTTTTTTTTTTCCTTATAGGAAACTTTATATCGTTATGGGTGTGGATTAGATTTCCTAATCCTTTCGTAGTTTCTTGTGAAAAAGAGGGGGGTGGGGGGGGGGGGGGGCAAGAGTTAAATTATTGAATCAAGACTTACTTTTTATAATCCCATCTAGCTTTATTCAATTTTTTTTTATTTTACCATAGATGATGGAATTTTGATCAAACCTGACAACATGTCTAGTTTCAATAAAAAAAAAAAAGTATGCCATCATAAATTCATAGCTGACAAACATCAATTGACCCACCAACTTTTAGCTTATTAGGATTTTTATTTTATGTTTGCATCAATTATTAAGGTAGATAACAAGTAGTTATATAATATTATTAATTTATTACGTAAACCCAAAGTATTGGAACTGTTGGTTAAACCTTCATTTCATGAGGGCTCCCCTTCAGTTTCTAAGATGGAGACTATTATTATAGGGACCCTTAAACAGTTTATAAGTAGTTCATAAGCAACTTCACTTGATTATTTGTTCTCAACTCCTCTCGAAGAAGAAAAAAAATCAGTGCTCCTTTTTTCCTTTCGAAAAAAAAATAAACCCCTATTTGAAATTTACTACCATAAGATGCTCTCATTTGTGGACAACTAAAGAAATAAAATATATGTGGTAATGTGGGTAATAAAGAAACAAAATAATGTTAGGTAATAAAAATATATTGCTCATTCTACCAGCGATACAAATAGATATATTTATTCAATTTGTTTCTTTATTTGACAGAAAATCAAAATATATTGTTGCTTCGATTGATATCCAACCACAGATCAAATCGATGAAACGGCAGAAACACGTGCTTTCATGCTAGATCTGCATGTTAACATTTTTTGGATCCGTGCATTTATAAGTAGTAAAGATATAGATAAAAATTTAATTAGGCTTTATCAATTTTTGAAATTCCTAAGGGTCTGCTCCAGGACGCATAAAAATGAGGGAAAGGAATAGAAGAGAAAGAAAATATTGTTGGTTACTTGCTCCATTTGGTTTTATAATGGAACGGAATGGAAATACTTCACCTCTTTAAACCTTCGGGCTCGTTTGGTAGTGTCAAGTTTAGCTTGACTTTCGGGTCAACGAGCTAATCTATGAACCTTGCATTGCCAAACAACTTTGGGGTCAACAAGATCAACACTAACTCTCTAACTTAGCAATTTTGTATTCGAGTGTTCTCCAAACACCAAAAAAAAAAAAAAAAGATCGTACCTGAAGAGAAAATCTTGAGAAGAAATCGTTGTCACTTTCAAATTTCAAATTTTAAAATTTCAAAATTTTAAATTTTAAATTTTAAAATTTGAAATTTAAAATTTCAAAATTTCAAATTTCAAATTTTAAAATTTCAAATTTCAAATTTCAAAATTTCATATTTCAAATTTTCATATTTCAAATTTTCAAATTTCGAATTTCAAATTTCGAATTTTCAAAATTTCAAATTTCAATTTTCCAATTTCAAATTTTCAAATTTCAAAATTTTCAAAATTTCAAATTTCAAATTTTCAAAATTTCAAAATTTCAAGATTCGAATTCTAAAATGTTGAGATTAAAATAAATGTTATAAGTGAATGCATTTACTTTGATCGCTAATTTTAACCTATCTTGCCAAACAACAATTACTAACTTTTATTAATTTTAATCTCAAACACTAATCCAAAAATGCTAACTTTAACCCTTAATCTCACTAAACTTTGATACTGCCAAACGACCCCCAAATGAATAGATTTTGTCCCCCCAAAATTGGAGTGTAAAAGTTTCCATTCCTCCTCCAACCCTTCCCTTCCCTTCCATTCCATTACAAAAATGTTGTGGAGCACAGCCTAAATTACTATAGCATGTTGGAACTCTAGAGGAGAAACATGCTAAGTTGCTAGCCGTTATCAAAAGTCTTGAAAAAAGAAACTTTAGAAGTTGGAGGCAGAAATTAAGATTATATGGTTTATACTTTAATAATTCCAATTCCAGTTACAAATTGAAACCTTGACAATTAATTTGCAAATACTAAATATTTTAATTTCAGTTAGCTATAATTAATTTGTTCATATCGCATGTGGTCTAGTGACTCAGCGGTAAGATTACTAGATTGGCCTCAGAAGTCAAGAGTTCAAGCCCCGTATCTTTAATTAAAAAAAAGTTGGATGGTAAATAACTCCCACTTTCTTAAAAAAAATAATAATAATTTGTTCATATCAAAACTTCCCAAAATTAATTGGTCTTCAGAAAAAAAAAATAAAATACCCATACATAAAGCAAAAGTTCTTTTGCTTTTTCTTTATTTTACGGATATATATAGGTATAGATTTTTTAACACAAATGTAATATCATACAATCGTCTCCGTCGAATAAATATTTACGTTTATACCCATATGTCAGACGTGTCAATCTATAAAACTGAAATCCTCAACTCTGAATTCTCTGTCTGACACAGATTGTCTGAGTCACTACTTAAATTTCCAAGTAAAACTAGAAATAAGCATTAAAAGATATCAACGAAGACATGGAACATTCTTATTATTTTATTTTTATTCCCTAGATTATTATTGTACAATTGTACTCCATTCCCTTTTTTTTTTTTAATTCCATCGCATTCTTCCAAAGCTATTATTTTTTTTATGTGATTAATTGGAAATTAGTAGGCAGAAGATTATTATACTAAAAAAAAAAAAAAAGGGCCAAGTCTACGAAGACATGACCTCTTCTTTATTCTCTTTAGTTTTTGTATTCATTTAGCGGTCCAATATTATTATGAATCTACATAAGACAGTTTAGTTTTTGAATAACAAAAGTATCCTATCATCTTTATCGTTTTAATTGTCTGTGGTCGCCTCAGTTGGTGGCTAGTTTAATGTTGGTATTGCATTCAAAAAAATTTGAATTTGAATAACATAGAAAATTTTAAAATTCAAGACCTAATTAAAGCAAAGAGCTAGCAATCTTTTTCCATTTTAAATGATGCAAATGTAATTTTTTTTAATTAGCATTGTCTCTTTTTCTTTTGGAACAAAAGCAAAGAATCAAAGAATTCATAATATCTGGGGGGCTGTTTTGCAAAATAATCAAAATATCTCATTTTGGTAAAAATGTCCATTCCTATGGCCACATAAGATCCAAAAGACACGTCCACCGACCGACACCTCAAGACCAAATCCTCGACATATTGGCAAAGAATCTAAAAGTCAAACAGAAAAATATACAAGAACATGAATTTTAAAAAATGTATAAAATCAGCAGTCTACAAGTGATATAAATCGATCTTATATTTTATTAATTGCAATGATTGGTATCAGTATCATTCATATATTTTTAAAAAGTTCGTTTTCTTAGGTATATTATATCCAAAGATTCTCCATCACAAAATTATCATGTGCAACTATGTTGAATTTGAGGCCTACATTGTGTTCATATCATGGTTCTCTAAATCTAATATGGGCTTTATTAGTAACTTTGTACTGGGCTACCGGCCGTATTTAATTTGAAGCCGTTGCCCGTTCGGTGTCGCAACTCGCGAGTCCCAAATTATTATTTGAGATTCATATATTTATTCAAAAGAATGAATTATACCAATTAATTACGCATATAAAGTTTAAATAACTCTCATTCTAAATAATTTCAACATTTTAATTATTTCTGAATTCATTATATATAATTTTCTCACAATAATCTACATTTAAACTCTTCATACATTTTAGAATATTATTTAGGTCCAACTTATTCGAAAAGATTGGATTATACCAAGTAATTACGCATTAAAAGTGCAAAAAAAACTCTCATTCTTAGTAAAATTTGAGCATTTCAACCATTTTTGAATTCATTCTAAGTATTTTCTTCATAATAATCTACATTTAAACTCTCTATACTGTATAGAATATAATTCATATCTTATTTATTCAAAAAAATTGTATTATACATAATAAATATGCATATAAAGTGCAAATAATGCATATTCTAAGTATCATTTGAACATTTTCGCCGTTTCTGAATTCATTTCAAGTCATTTCATCACAATAATTTTCATTTAAACTCTCCATACAGTCTAGAATATGATTCAGATCTTACTTATTCAAAAAGATTTGATAATACCAAGTAATTTACTCATATAAAGTGCAAATAAATCTCATTCCGAGTAATATTTAAGCATTTTAACCATTTCTGAATTTATTCTAAGTCATTTCTTCACAATAATCTACATTTAAACTCTTCATACGGTATATAATATAATTCAGATCCTACTTATTCAAAAAGAATGGATTACACTAAGTAATTACGCATATAAATTGCAAATAACTCTTATTCTGAGCAATATTTGAGCATTTTAACTGTTTCTGACTTCATTCTAAGTATTTTCTTCACAATAGTCCACATTTTAAATCTCTATATTGTATATAATATGATTCATATCTTATTTATTGGAAAAAAAAATTGGATTATACATAATAATTACGCATATAAAGTGCAAATAATGCATATTCTGAATATCATTCGATCATTTCCACCGTTTTCGAATTAATTTCTAGTAATTTCTTCATAATAATCATCATTTAAACTCTTCATACGGTCTAGAATGTGATTCATGTCTTACTTATTCAAAAAGACTAGATTATACTAAGTAATTACGCATATAAATTGCAAATAACTCTCATTCTAAGTAATTTTAGCATTTCAACCGTTTCTGAATTCATTCTAAGTGATTTCTTCACAATAATCTGCATTTGAACTCTCCATACATTCCAGAATATGATTCAAGTCCTACTTATTCAAAAGGATTGGATTATGCCAACTAACTACGTAGATAAATGGCAAATAACTCTCATTCTAAGTAATATTTGAACATTTCAACCGTTTCTGAATTCATTCTAAGTCATTTCTTCACAATAATCTACATATAAACTCCTTATAATGTCTAGACTAAGATTCTTATCTTGTTTATATAAGAAGATTGGATTATACATAGTAATTACGCATATAAATTGCAAATAGTGCTATTCTGAGTATTATGTGAGCATTTCAATCTTTTGAGGATTCATTCTAAGTCATTTCATCACAATATCTACATTTAAACTTTTTATACTGTCCAGACTATTATTCATATATTTTTTATTCAAAAAGATTGGATTATACATAGTAATTAAGCATATGAATTGCAAATAATGTAATTCGGAGTATTATTTGAGCATTTCAATCGTTTCTGAATTTATTCTAAGTCATTTCATCATAATAATGTACATTTAAACTCTTTATACTATCCAGATAATGATTCTAATCTTGTTTATTTAAAAAGATAGTATTATATGTTAGAGATATGTTCTAAAAGCCAATCATTTTATGGCTACTTCTATAGTTTATGTTATTGATGATATTTGATCATTTGTTCATGGATTTTATTATTGACAGTTCATTCAGGTTGAGGATCTGAATTGTGGATCACTGTGTTTCATTTATGATTAAATGATAATAATAAATCAAAATTGTCCATAGTCTTGATAATTAACAAGGAACATTAATTATCAGACAAGACTAGTATACAAGTTTAAGTGATGATTAAGTTCTATAAATCATAAGTAAGGAGTTACTAACTTAATTGTATATGTATATGTTACTGGAACATAGTACATGACATGATCCAATGAAATAAATATATGGATTGTGTTATGTGTCATTATTTATTTCATACGTGTTTGATTCTGAGTTTGAGATGGTTCAGTTTCTCCACATGAGGATAGGTTCTATAAATATCGTCTAATGCTGATTCATGATAAGGGCTGCTATACGGACTTTATTTATGTTCTCTTGAATTGTGCAGGGAGAAACTGGCCATCAAGACAACCGTATGTCCCTCGTTAGTTCACCTAACGAGTGATGATATCCACTAGGCCCCTTGATGGAGATGGATTGCTTGTTGGCAACTTGTGCAATCATCTCTAGATCAAGAAACCTATAATCTGCAAGAATGACATAAGAATCAAAACAATAAGATACTATTTCTTATGCAGGATTGAAGTGCTGTATTGGTACAGTATTTAATTTATGCGAATTGGGAATCATAACGTGTTGCTAGATACCGCTTATGATTATTGGAAATAAATGATGATTTATTTTCATAACCAACATAGCATAAATCCTCAAAGGGTCACATAAATAGGACTTTAACCAAACGTGCATTATTTGTTTGTTTGCAGTAGCGAGTACTGCGAATATATGATAAGTTGATTAATTAATTATATACCGTTGCGAACCGTTATAATTAATTAACTCAAGTGGATCATATAGAAATAATATAATGCATATGCTAATCCCAAATTAATTATTAATATGCTAATAATTAAATTTGTTCAACACATATTTATTATACTGAGCTAATTGAGTTTCAGTTAATCAGTTAACTGTAAGCCCGATATGAGACGAATTAAAGGAGCGATTTGACGGGCCATTATATCATGTGGCCTGGTCCACATGAGGTCTGAAAATTTCGGCCAAGAGGAGGGTATTTTCGTCCAGAAAATAAAGGGGAGAGAGAAACACAATTTGGAAAGGTTCCATATATATAATGGTGAGTTTATGGAAAAATTTCAGCAAGAAAAATCCTAATCTCTTCTTCCTCCTCTCCTTGGCCGACGGCTACACAAGAGAGAAGAGGTTATTCTCTTGTGTAGGCGCCTCTCTACCTCTCACTCTGCTGCTCGTATTGAGCGTTCCTTCCTCGTATTATCCGGTTAATTGCACGCGAAGGAAAAACAGGGAATTATCGATCGTCTCGGACAAGCTAGCACTTGTCTTGAGACTTTGGTTAATTTTCTAGGTGGACTCGAGGCAAACGGAGAATCGTGAAGGTGACGAGCAAACCACCGACTTCTAAGCAAAGGTCGAGCCTTCTAGTTACGAGACTAGAAGAGGTAATCCTTCTACCGTTCTCTTAAACGTGTCGATTTGCATAATTATCTAGATCCGTATAATAGCAATTGTAAATTGTTTGTTCAATGTTAATAAAAATTTAAATTGCACATGGAATGAGTTCCTAACATTATATATAGTAGTTAAGCATAATGTGCAAATAATACATTTTTGAGTATCATTTGAGCATTTCAATCGTTTTTGTAATCACTCTAAGTCATCTCATCATAATAATGTACATTTAAACTCTTTATATTGTCCATACTAAGATTTGGATCTTGTTTATTCAAAAAGATTGGATTATACATAGTAATTACGCCTATAAAGCGCAAACAATGCAATTCTGAGTATCATTTGAGCATTTCAATCATTTCTGTAATCATTAAAAGTCATTTCATCATAATAATATACATTTAAACTCTTTATATTGTACATAATTACTTTCGGATCTTGTTTATTCAAAAAGATTGGATTAAACATAGTAATTACGCATATAAAGTGCAAATAATGCAATTCTTAGTATCAGTTGAGCATTTCAATTGTTTCTGGATTCAATCTAAGTCATTTCATCACAATAATCTATATTTAAACTCTTTATACTGTCTCGAATACGATTCATATCTTATTTATTCAAAAAGATTGGATTATACATTGTAATTACATATATAAAGTGCAAATAATGCAATTTTGAGTATCATTTGAGCATTTCAATCGTTTCTGGATTCATTTTAATTCATTTCATCACAATAATCAACATTTAAACTCTTTATACTGTCCAGATAATGATTCTAATCTTGTTTATTCAAGAAGATTGGATTATATATAGTAATTAAGCATGTAAAATGAAAAATAATACAATTTTGAGCATCATTTGAGCATCATTTGAGCATTTGAATCGTTTCTGGATGAATTTTAAGTCATTTTGTCACTATAAACTATATTTAAACTCAATATACTGTCCAGACTAAGATTCGTATCTTGTTTATTCTAAAAGATTGGATTATACATGGAATTACGCATATAAAGTGCAAATAATACAATTGTGAGTATCATTTGAGCATTTCAATCGTTTTTGGATTCATTTTAAGCCATTTCATCACAATAATCAACATTTCAACTTTTTGCACTGTCTATATATTGATTCTAATCTTGTTTATTCAAAAAGATTGGATTATATATAGTAATTAAGCATGTAAAGTGCAAAATAATGCAATTTTGAGCATCATTTAAACATTTCAATCGTTTCTGGATGCATTTTAAGTCATTTCGTCACTCGAAACTACATTTATACTCAATATGCTGTCTAAAATATGATTCATATCTTATTTATTAAAAAAAAATGGATTATACATGGAAATTAAGCATATAAAGTGCAAATAATTCAATTCTGAGTACCATTCGAGCATTTCAATCGTTTCTGGATTCATTCAAAGTCATTTCATCATAATAATGTACATTTAAACTCTTTATACTATCCAGATAATGATTCTAATCTTGATTATTTAAAAAGATTTATTATATATAGTAATTAAGCTTATAAATTGTAAATAATGCATTTCTGAGTATCATTTGAGCATTTTAATCGTTTTTGTATTCATTCTAAGTCATCTCATAAAAATAATGTACATTTAAACTCTTTATATTGTTCATACTAAGATTCGGATCTTGTTTATTAAAAAAAATTGGATTATACATAGTAATTACGCATATAAAGTGCAAATAATGCAATTATGAGTATCATTTGAGCATTTCAATCGCTGTAATCATTCAAAGTCATTTTATCGTAATAATATAATTTAAACTCTTTGTATTGTCCATAATTACATTCGGATCTTGTTTATTCAAAAAGATTGAATTATACATAGTAATTACACATATAAAGTTCTAATAATGCAATTCTGAGTATCATTTGAGTATTTCAGTCGTTTCTTGATTCATTCTAATTAATTTCATCGCAATAATCTTCTTTTAAACTCTTTAAATTGTCTAGAATATGATTCATATGCTATTTATTCAAAAAGACTGGGTTACAAAGTACTAACGCATATGAAGTTCAAAGGATGCAATTCTTAGTATCATTTGAGAATTTCAATGGTTTCTGAATTCATTCTAAATTATTTTATCACAATAATGTACACTTAAACTTTTTATACTGTCTAGAGTAAGATTCAGATCTTGTTTATTCAAAAAGATTGGATCATATATAGTATTTCCGCATATAACTCGCAAATTATGCAAATTAGACAATCATTTGAGCATTTCAATTGTTTCTGAATGCATTTTAAGTCATTTCGTCACCATAAACTACAATTAAACTCAATATACTGTCTAAAATATGATTCATATCTTATTTATTCAAAAGATTGAATTATACATGGAAATTATGCATATAAAGTGCAAATAATCCAATTCTGAGTACCATTCGAGCATTTCAATCGTTTCTGGATTCATTCAAAGTAATTTTATCATAATAATCTACATATAAACTTTTTATACTGTCCAGACTATTGTTCATATCTTTTTTATTCAAAAAGATTGGATTATACATAGTAATTAAGCATACGAATTGCAAATAATGCAATTCTGAGTATTATTTGAGCATTTCAATCGTTTCTGGAATCATTCTAAGTCATTTCTTCATAATAATGTACATTTAAACTTTTTATACTATCCAGATAATGATTCTAATCTTGTTTATTTAAAAAGATTGTATTATATATAATAATTAAGCAAATACATTGCAAATAATGCATTTCTGAGTATCATTTGAGCATTTCAATCGTTTCTGTAATCATTCAAAGTCAATTCATCATAATAATATATATTTAAACTCTTTATATTGTTCATCATTACTTTCGGATCTTGTTTACTCAAAAAGATTGGATTATACATAGTAATTACGCATATAAAATGCAAATAATGCAATTCTGAGTATCATTTGAGCATTTAAGTCGTTTCTTGATTCATTCTAATGAATTTCATCACAATAATCTACTTTTAAACTCTTTAAAGTATTCAGAATATGATTCATATCTTATTTATTCAAAAAGATTGGGTTATATATAGTAATAACGCATATAAAGTTCAAATAATGCAATTCTTAGTATCATTTGAGCATTCCAATCATTTCAGCATTCATTCTAAATTATTTTATCATAATAATCTACATTTAAACTTTTTATACTGTCTAAAATAAGATTTAGATCTTGTATATTAAAAAAGAATTGATTATATATAGTAATTCGGCATATAACTTGCAAATAATGCAAATCAGACTATCATTTGAGCATTTCAATCGTTTCCGGATTCTAAGTCATTTGATCACAATAATCTATATTTAAACTCTTTATACTGTCTAGAATATGATTCATATCTTATTTATTCAAAAAGATTGGATTATACATTGTAATTACACATATAATGTGCAAATAATGCAATTCTGAGTATCATTTGATCATTTCAATCGTTTCAGGATTAATTTTAAGTCATTTCATCACAATATAAAAACATTTAAACTATTTATACTGTTCAGATAATGATTCTAAACTTGTTTATTCAAAAAAATTGGATTATATATAGTAATTAAGCATATAAAGTGCAAAATAATGCAATTTTTAGCATTATTTGAGCATTTCAATCGTTTCTGGATGCATTTTAAGTCATTTCGTCACTATAAACTACATTTAAACTCAATATACTGTCTCAAATATTATTCATATTTTATTTATTCAAAAAGATTGGATTATACATGGAAATTACGCATATAAATTGCAAATAATTCAATTCTGAGTACCATTCGAGCATTTCAATCATTTCTAGATTCATTCTAAGTCATTTCATCACAATATCCACATTTAAACATTTTATACTGTCCAGACTATTATTCATATCTTTTTTATTCAAAAAAATTGGATTATACAAAATAATTAAGCAAACGAATTGCAAATAATGCAATTCTAAGTATCATTTGAGCATTTCAATTGTTTCTGGATTCATTCTAAGTTATTTCATCATAATAATGTCAATTTAAACTCTTTATACTATCCAGATAACGATACTATTCTTGTTTATTGAAAAAGATTGTATTATATATAGTTATTAAGCATCTAAAATGCAAATAATGCATTTCTGAGTATCATTTGAGAATTTCAATCATTTTTTTATTCATTCTAAGTCATCTCATCATAATAATGTATTATTAAACTCTTTACATTGTCCATACTAAGATTCGGATCTTGTTTCTTCAAAAAAGATTGGATTATACATAGTAATTATGCATATAAAGTGCAAATAATGCAATTCTAAGTATCATTTGAGAATTTCAATCGTTTCTGTAATCATTCAAAGTTATTTCATCATAATAATATACATTTAAACTCTTTACAATGTCCATAATTACATTTGGATCTTGTTTATACAAAAACATTGGATTATACATAGTAATTACGCATATAGAATGCAAATAATGCAATTTTGAGTATCATTTGAGAATTTCAGTCGTTTCTTGATTCATTCTAATTAATTTCATCGCAATAATCGACTTTTAAACTATTTAAACTGTTCAGAATATGATTCATATCTTATTTATTCAAAAAGATTGGGTTATACATAGTAATAAGGCATATGAAGTTCAAATAATCCAATTCTTAGTATCATTTGAGCATTCCAATCGTTTCAGCATTCATTCTAAATTATTTTATCACAATAATGTATATTTAAACTTTTTATACTGTCTAGAATAAGATTTAGATCTTGTATATTAAAAACGATTGGATTATATATAGTAATTCCGCATATAACTTGCAAATAATGCAAATCAGACTATCATTTGAGCATTTCAATCAGTTCTGGATTCAATTTTAAATCATTTCATCACAATAATCTATATTTAAACTCTTTATACTGTCTAGAATATGATTCATATCTTATTTATTAAAAAAGATTGGATTATACATTATATTTACATATATAAAGTGCAAATAATGCAATTCTGAGTATCATTTGAGCATTTCAATCGTTTCTGGATTCATTTAAGTCACTTCATCACAATAATAAACATTTAAACTATTTATACTGTCATGATAATGATTCTAATCTTGTTTATTCAAAAAGATTGGATTATATATAGTAAATAAGCATGTAAAGTGCAAAATAATGCAATTTTGAGCATCATTTGAGCATTTCAATCGTTTCTGGATGCATTTTAAGTCATCTCGTCACTATAAATTACATTTAAACTCAACATACTTTCTAAAATATGATTCATATTTTATTTATTAAAAAAGATTGGATTATACATAGAAATTACGCATATAAAGTGCAAATAATTCAATTCTGAGTACCATACGAGCATTTCATTCTTTTCTGGATTCATTCTGAGTCATTTCATCACAATATCTACATTTAAACTTTTTATACTGTCCAGACTATTATTCATATCTTTTTTATTCAAAAAAATTGGATTATACATAGTAATTAAGCATACGAATTGCAAATAATGCAATTCCGAGTATCAATTGAGCATTTCAATCGTTTCTGAATTCATTCTAAGTCATTTCATCATAATAATGTACATTTAAACTCTTTATACTATCCAGATAATGATTCCAATCTTGTTTATTTAAAAATATTTTATTGTATATAGTAATTAGTCATACAAAGTGCAAATAATGCAGTTCTGATTATCATTTGAGCATTTCAATCGTTTTTGTATTCATTCTAAGTCATCTCATCTTAATAATGTACATTTAAACTCTTTTTACATTGTGCATACTAAGATTCAGATCTTCTTTCTTCAAAAAGATTGGATTATACATAGTAATTACACATATAAATAGCAAATAATGCAATTTTGAGTATCATTTGAGCATTTTAATCGTTTCTGTAAACATTCAAAGTAATTTCATCATAATAATATACATTAAAACTCTTTATAATGTCCATAATTACATTCAGATCTTATTTATTCAAAAACATTGGATTATACATTGTAATTACGCATATAAAATGTAAATAATGCAATTCTGCGTATTATATGAGCATTTCAGTCGTTTCATGATTCATTCTAAATAATTTCATCGCAATAATCTACTTTTAAACTCTTTAAACTGTCCAAAATATGATTCATATCTTATTCAAAAAATTGGGTTATACATAGTAATAACGCCTATGAAATTCAAATAATGCAATTCTTAATTTCATTTGAGCATTTCAATCATTTCAGCATTCATTCTAAATTATTTTATCACAATAATCTATATTTAAACTTTTTATGCTGTCTTGAATAAGATTCAGATCTTGTATATTCAAAAAGATTGGATTATATATAGTATTTCCGCATATAACTTGCAAATAATGCAAATCAGACTATCATATGAGCATTTCAATCGTTTCTGGATTCAATCTAAGTCATTTCATCACAATAATCTATATTTAAACTCTCTATACTGTCTAGAATATGATTTATATCTTATTTATTCAAAAAGATTGGATTATACATTGTAATTACATATATAAAGTGCAAATATTGCAATTCTGAGTATCATTTGAGCATTTCAATCGTTTCTGGATTCATTTTAAGTCATTTCATCACAATAATCAACATTTAAACTCTTTATACTGGCCAGATAATTATTCTATTCCTGTTTATTAAAAAATATTGGATTATACATAATAAATAAGCATATTAAGTGCAAAATAATGCAATTCTGAGCATCATTTGAGCATTTCAATCGTTTCTGGGTTCATTCTTATTATTTTCATCGCAATAATCTACTTTTGTACTCTTTAAACTGTCCAGAATATGATTCATTTCTTATTTATTTAAAAAGATTGGGTTATACCTAGTAATAACGCATATGAAGTTCAAATAATGCAATTTTTAGTTTCATTTGAGCATTTCAATCGTTTCAGCATTCATTCTAAATTATTTTATCACAATAATGTATATTTAAAATTTTTATACAGTCTAGAATAAGATTCAGATCTTGCAGATTCAAAAAGATTGTATTATATATAGTAATTCCGCATATAACTTGCAAATAATGCAAATCAGACTATCATTTGAGCATTTCAATCGTTTCTGGATTGCTTCTAAGTCATTTCTTCACAATAATCTATATTTAAACTCTTTATACTGTCTAGAATACGATTCATATCTTATTTATTCAAAAAGATTGGATTATACATTGTAAATACATATATAAAGTGCAAATAATGCAATTCTGAGTATTATTTGAGCATTTCAATCGTTTCTGGATTCATTTTAAGTCATTTCATCACAATAATCAACATTTTAACTCTTTATACTGTCCAGATAATGATTCTAATCTTGTTTATTCAAAAATATTGGATTATACATAGTAAATAAGAATGTAAAGTGCAAAATAATGCAATTCTGAGCATCATTTGAGCATTTCAATCGTTTATGGGTTCATTCTTATTATTTTCATCGCAATAATCTACTTTTGCACTCTTTAAACTGTCCAGAATATGATTCATATCTTATTTATTTAAAAAGATTGGGTTATACATAGTATTAACGCATATGAAGTTCAAATAATGCAATTTTTAGTTTCATTTAAGCATTTCAATCGTTTCAGCATTCATTCTAAATTATTTTATCACAATAATGTATATTTAAAATTTTTATACAGTCTAGAATAAGATTCAGATCTTGCATATTCAAAAAGATTGTATTATATATAGTAATTCCGCATATAACTTGTAAATAATGCAAATCAGACTATCATTTGAGCATTTCAATCGTTTCTGGATTCCTTCTAAGTCATTTCTTCACAATAATCTATATTTAAACTCTTTATACTGTCTAGAATACGATTCATATCTTATTTATTAAAAAAATTGGATTATACGTTGTAATTACATATATAAAGTGCAAATAATGCAATTCTGAGTATCATTTGAGCATTTCAATCGTTTCTGGATTCATTTTAAGTCATTTCATCACAATAATCAACATTTAAACTCTTTATACTGTCCAGATAATGATTTTAATCTTGTTTATTAAAAAAGATTGGATTATATATAGTCAATAAGCATGTAAAGTGCAAAATAATGCAATTTTGAGCTTCATTTGAGCATTTCAATCGTTTCTGGATATATTTTAAGTCATTTCGTCACTATAAACTACATTTAAACTCAATATACTGTCTAAAAAATGATTCAAGTTTTATTTATTCAAAAAGATTGGATTATACATAGAAATTACTCATATGAATTGCAAATATTTCAATTCTAAGTACCATTCGAGCATTTCATTCGTTTCTGGATTCATTCTAAGTCATTTCATCACAATAATCTACATTTATACTTTTTATACTGTCCAAACTATTATTCATATCTTTTTTATTAAAAAAGATTGGATTATACATAGTAATTAAGCATACGAATTGCAAATAATGCAATTCTGCGTATCATTTGAGCATTTCAATCGTTTCTGGATTCATTATAAGTCATTTCATCATAATAATATACATTTAAACTCTTTATACTATCCAGATAATGATTCTAATCTTGTTTATTTAAAAAGATTGTATTATATATAGCAATTAGGCATATAAAGTGCAAATAATGCATTTCTGAGTATATTTGAGCATTTCAATCGTTTTTGTATTCATTCAAAGTCATCTCATCATAATAATGTATATTTAAACTCTTTACATTGTGCATCCTAAGATTCAGATCTTGTTTCTTCAAAAAAATTGGATTATACGTAGTAATTACGCATATAAAGTGCAAATAATTCAATTTTGAGTATCATTTGAGCATTTCAATCGTTTCTGTAATCGTTCAAAGTAATTTCATTATAATAATATACATTTAAACTTTTTATAATGTCCTTAATTCCATTTGGATCTTATTTATTCAAAAACATTGGATTATACAAAGTAATTACGCATATAAAATGCAAATAATGCAATTCTGCGTATCATTTGAGCATTTCCGTCGTTTTTGATTCATTCTAATTAATTTCCTCGCAATAATCTACTTTTAAACTATTTAAACTATCCAGAATATGATTCATATCTTATTTATTTAAAAAGATTGGGTTATACATAGTAATAACGCATATGAAGTTCAAATAATGCAATTTTTAGTTTCGTTTGTGCATTTCAATCGTTTAAGCATTCATTCTAAATTATTTTATCACAATAATGTATATTTAAAATTTTTATACAGTCTAGAATAAGATTCAGATCTTGTATATTCAAAAAGATTGTATTATATATAGTAATTTCGCATATAACTTGCAAATAATGCAAATCATACTATCATTTGAGCATTTCAATCGTTTCTGGATTCCTTCTATGTCATTTCTTCACAATAATCTATATTTAAACTCTTTATACTGTCTAGAATACGATTCATATCTTATTTATTCAAAAAGATTGGATTATACATTGTAATTAGATATATAAAGTGCAAATAATGCAATTCTGAGTATGATTTGAGCATTTCAATCGTTTCTGTAATCATTCAAAGTCATTTCATCATAATAATATACATTTAAACACTTTATAATGTCCATAATTACATTCGGATCTTGTTTATTCAAAAACATTGGATTATACATAGTAATTACGCATATAAAATGCAAATAATGCAATTCTGAGTATCATTTTAGCATTTCAGTCGTTTCTTGGTTCATTCTAATTAATTTCATCGCAATAATCTACTTTTAAACTCTTTAAACTGTCCAGAATATGATTCATATCTTATTTATTCAAAAAGATTGGGTTATACATTGTAATAACGCATGTGAAGTTCAAATAATACAATTCTTAGTTTCATTTGAGTTTCAATCGTTTCAGCATTCATTCTAAATTATTTTATCAAAATAATCTATATTTAAACTTTTTATACTGTCTAGAATAAGATTTAGATCTTTTATATTTAAAAAGATTGAATTATATATAGTAGTTCCGCATATAACTTGCAAATAATGCAAATCAGACTATCATTTGAGCATTTCAATCAGTTCTGGATTCAATTTTAAATCATTTCATCACAATAATCTATATTTAAACTCTTTATACTGTCTAGAATATGATTCATATCTTATTTATTAAAAAAAGATTGGATTATACATTGTATTTACATATATAAAGTGCAAATAATGCAATTCTGAGTATCATTTGAGCATTTCAATCG
This sequence comes from Rhynchospora breviuscula, assembly GCA_027562975.1. Taxonomy (NCBI): domain Eukaryota; kingdom Viridiplantae; phylum Streptophyta; class Magnoliopsida; order Poales; family Cyperaceae; genus Rhynchospora; species Rhynchospora breviuscula. Next base: position 15,300,991 of record CM050398.1, read on the forward strand.
TTTCTGGATTCATTTTAAGTCACTTCATCACAATAATCAACATTTAAACTCATTATACTGTCCAGACAATGATTCTAATTTTGTTTATTAAAAAAGATTGGATTATATATAGTTAATAAGCATGTAAAGTGCAAAATAATGCAAATTTTAGCATCATTTGAGCATTTCAATCGATTCTGGATGCATTTTAAGTCATTTCGCCACTATAAACTACATTTAAACTCAAATATACTGTCTAAAATATGATTCATATTTTATTTATTCAAAAAGATTGGATTATACATGAAAATTACGCATATAAAGTGCAAATAATTCAATTATAAGTACCATTCAAGCATTTCATTCATTTCTGGATTCATTCTAAGTCATTTCATCACAATAATCTATATTTATACTTTTTATGCTGTCTAAACTTTTATTGATATCTTTTTTATTCGAAAAGATTGGATTATACATAGCAATTAAGCATACGAATTGCAAATAATGCAATTCTGCGTATCATTTGAGCATTTCAATCGTTTCTGGATTCATTCTAAGTCATTTCATCATAATAATGTATATTTATACTCTTTATACTATCCAGATAATGATTCTAATATTGTTTATTTAAAAAGATTGTATTATATATAGCAATTACTCATATAAAATGCAAATAATGCAATTCTGAGTATCATTTGTGCATTTCAGTCGTTTCCTGATTCATTCTAATTAATTTCATCACAATAATCAACTTTTAAACTCTTTAAACTGTCCAGAATATGATTCATACCTTATTTATTCAAAAAGATTCAGTTATACATAGTAATAACGCATATGAAGTTCAAATAATGCAATTCTTAGTGTCATTTGAGCATTTCAATCGTTTCAGCATTCATTCTAAATTATTTTATCACAATAATCTATATTTAAACTTTTTATACTGTCTAGAATAAGATTTAGATCTTGTATATTCAAAAAGATTGGATTATATATAGTAATTCCGCATATAACTTGCAAATAATGCAAATCAGACTATCATTTGAGCATTTCAATCGCTTTTGGATTCATTCTAAGTCATTTCATCACAATAATCTATATTTAAACTCTTTATACTGTCTAGAATATGATTCATATCTTATTTATTCAAAAAGATTGGATTATACATTGTAATTACAAATATAAAGTGCAAATAATGCAATTCTGAGTATCATTTGAGCATTTCAATCTTTCCTAGATTCATTTTAAGTCATTTCATCACAATAATCAACATTTAAACTCTTTATACTGTCCAGATAATGATTTTAATCTTATTTATTCAAAAATATTGGATTATATATAGTAATTAAGCATGTAAATTGCAAAATAATGCAATTTTTAGCATCATTTGAGCATTTCAATCGTTTCTAGATGCATTTTAATTCATTTCGTCACTATAAACTACATTTAAACTCAATATACTGTGTAAAATATGATTCATATTTTATTTATTCAAAAGACTGGATTATACATGAAAATTAAGCATATAAAGTGCAAATAGGTCAATTCTGAGTACATTCGAGCATTTCAATCGTTTCTGGATTCATTCTAAGTCATTTCATCACAATATCTACGTTTAAACTTTTTATACTGTCCAGACTATTATTCATATATTTTTTTATTCAAAAAGATTGGATTATACTAGTAATTAAGCATACGAATTGCAAATAATGCAATTCTGAGTATCATTTGAGCTTTTCAATCGTTTCTGGATTCATTCTAAGTCATTTCATCATAATGATGTTCATTTAAACTCTTTATACTATCAAGATAATGATTCTAATCTTGTTTATTGAAAAATATTGTATTATATATAGTAATTAAGCATCGAAATTGTAAATAATGCATTTCTGAGTATCATTTGAGCATTTCAATCGTTTTTGTTTTCATTCTAAGTCATCTCATCATAATAATGTACATTTAAACTCTTGACATTGTCCATACCAAGATTTGGATCTTGTTTCTTCAAAAAGATTGGATTATACATAGTAATTACACATATAAAGTGCAAATAATGCAATTCTGAGTATCATTTGAGAATTTCAATCGTTTCTATAATCATTCAAAGTTATTTCATCATAATAATATACATTTAATCTCTTTATAATGTCCATAATTACATTCGGATCTTGTTTGCTCAAAAACATTGGATTATACATAGTAATTGCGCATATAAAGTGAAAATAATGTAATTCGGAATATCATTTGAGCATTTCAAACGTGTTTGAATTAATTCTAAGTCATTTCATCACAAGAATCTTGAGTTAAACTCCTTATATTGTCCAGACTAATATTCATATCATGTTTATTCAAAATAATTTGATTATACATGGTGATTATGCATATATAGTGCAAATAATGCAATTCAGAGTATCATTTGAGCATATCAATTGTTTCTGAATTCATTCTAAGTCAATTCATCACAATAATCTACATTTAAACTCTTTATATTTTCCAGACTACGATTCATATCTTGTTTATTCAAAAAGAATGGATTACACATATAAAGAACAAATAATGCAATTCTGAGTATCATTATAGAATTTCAGTCGTTTCTGAATTCATTCAAAGTCAGTTAATCACAATAGTCTAAATTTAAACTCTTTATACTGTCCAGACTAAGATTCATATTTTTTATTAAAAAAGATTGGATTATACATAGTAATTACACATATAAAGAGCAAATAATGCAATTCTGAGTATCATTTGAGCATTTCAGTCATTTCTGGATTCATTATAATTAATTTCATCTCAATAATCCACTTTAAACCTTTTATACTGTCTAGATTATGATTCATATCTTATTTATTCAAAGAGATTGGATTATACAGAGTAATAACGCATATAAATTACAAATAATGCAAATCTGATTATCATTTGAGCATTTCAATCATTTCTGCATTCATTCTAAGTCATTTTATCACAATAATCTATATTTAAACTCTTTATACTGTCTAGAATGTGATTCATAACTTATTTATTAAAAAAGATTGGATTGTACATATTAATTACATATATAAAATGCAAATAATGCAATGCTGAGTATAATTTGAGCATTTCAATCGTTTCTGGATTCATTTTAAGTCATTGGATCAAAATAATCAACATTTAAACTCTTTATACTGTCCAGATAATCATTCGAATCTTGTTTATTAAAAAATATTGGATTATATATAGTAATTTAGCTTGTAAAGTGCAAAATAATGCAATTTTGAGCATCATTTGACCATTTCAATCGTTTTTGGATGCATTTTAAGTTATTTCGTCACTATGAACTATATTTATGCTTTCTAAAATATGATTCATATCTTATTTATTCAAAAAGATTATATTATACATGGAAATTACACATATAAATTGCAAATAATGCAATTCTGAGTATCATTCGAGTATTTCAATCGTTTCTGGATTCATTCTAAGTCATTTCATCATAATAATCTACATTTAAACTCTTTATACTGTTCAGATTATTTATCATATCTTTTTTATTAAAAAAGATTGGATTATACATAGTAATTACACATACAAAATGCCAATAATTCAATTCTGAGTATCATTTCAGTATTTCAATTGTTTCTGGATTTATTCTATGTAATTTGATCACAATAATCTACATTTAAACTCCTTATACACTGTAAAATATAATTCATATTTTATTTTATTCAAATAGATTGGATTATACATAGTAATTAAGCATATAAAATGTAAATAATGTAATTCTGAGTATCATATGGGCATTTCAATCGTTTTTTGGTTTATTCTAAGTTATTTCCCCATAATAATCGACATTTAAACTCTTTATATTGTCTGTACTATGATTCATATCTTATTTATTCAAAAAAAGTTGGATTATTCATAGTAATTACGCATATAAAGTGCAAATGATGTAATTATGAGTATCATTTGAGAATTTCAATCGTTTATGGATTCATTCCAATTCATTTCATCTCAATAATCTATATTTAAATTCTTTATACGGTCCAGACCAAGCTACAGATATTATTTATTCAAAAAGATTATATTATACATAGTAATTACGCATATAAATTGCAAATTATGCAATTCTGAGTATCATATGATCATTTCAATCGTTTCTGGAATCATTCTAAGTCATTTCATCACAATAATATATATTTAAAGTCTTTATACATTCAAAACAAAAATTCAGATCTTGTTTATTCGAAAAGATTGGATTATACATAGTAATTATGCACATAAAGTGCAAATAATACAATTCTGAGTATCATTTGAGCATTTTAATCGTTTCTGAATTCACTCTAAGTCATTTTATCACTATAAACTACATTTAAACTCTTTATACTGTCTAAAATATGATTTATATCTTATTTATTAAAAAAGATTGGATTATATATGGGAATTACACATATAAAGTGCAAATAATACAATTCTGAATATCATTTGAGTATTTCAATCGTTTCTGAATTTATTCTAAATAATTTCATCACAATAATCTACATTTAATCTCTGTATACTGTCAGACTATGATTCATTTCATGTTTATTCAAAAAGATCGGATTATACATAGTAATTTCGCATATAAATTGCAAATAATGCAATTTTGAGTATCATTTGAACATTTCAATCGTTTCTGGATTAATTCCAAGTCATTTCATCACAATAATCTACATTTAAACACTTTATACTATCTAGACTATGATTCATATCTTTTTTATTCAAAAAGATTGGATTATACATGGAAATTACGCATATAAAGTGCAAATAATGCAATTCTGAATAACATTCGAGCATTTCAATCGTTTCTGGAATCATTCTAAGTCATTTCTTTACAATAATCAACATTTAAACTCTTTATAATGTCCAGAATATGATTCATATCTTTTTATTCAAAAAGATTGGATTATACATAGTAATTACGCATACAAATTGCAAATAATGCAATTCTACGTATCATTTGAGCATTTCAATCATTTCTGGATTCATTCCAAGTCATTTCATCACAATAATCTACATTTAGACTATTTATACTGTCCAGACTATGATTAATATTTTTTATTCAAAAAGATTGGATTATACATGTTAATTACACATACAAAGTACAAATAATACAATTCTTAGTATCATTTGGGCATTTCAATTGTTTCTGAATTAATTGTAAGTCATATTATTGCAATAATCTTCATTTAAATACTTTATACTGTCTAAACTATGATTCATATCTTGTTTTGAAAAAAAAAATTGATTATACTCAGTAATTACGTATATAAAGTGCAAATAATGCAATTCTGAGTATCATTAGAGTATTTCAATCGTTTCTGGATTCATTCGAAGTCATTTAATCACAATAATCTGCATTTATACTCTTTATACTGTCGAGACTTAGATTCAGATCTTGTTTATTCAAAAAAAATTAAATTATACATAATAATTACGCATATAAAGTGCAAATAATTTAATTCTGAATATTATTTGATCATTTCAATCGTTTCTGGATTCATTCTAAGTCATTTCATCCCAATAATTTATATATAAACTCTTTATACAGTCCAGACTAACATTCATATCTTGTTTATTCAAAAAGATTGGATTATACATAGTAATTACGCATATAAAGTGCAAATAATGCAATTCTGAGTATCATTCGAGCATTTCAATCGTTTTTGGATCTTTCTAAGTCATTTCATCACAATAATCTAAATTTAAACTCTGTATACTGTCCAGACTATGATTCATATCTTGTTTATTAAAAAAGATTGAATTATTTAAAGTAATTACGCATACAAACTGCAAGTAATGCAATTCTGAGTATCATTTGAACATTTCCATCGTTTCAGGATTCATTCCAAGTCATTTCATCACAATAATCTACATTTAAACACTTTATACTATCCAGGCTATGATTCATATTTTTTTTATTCAAAAAGATTGGATTATATATAGTTAGGTTTTCTAAAACTAAATCTCATTCTAATTCGCCGATAATGACCCCAAAAAATAAAAAAGAAAAAGAAAATTATATCTATAAAAAGAATCAATAATCAAAACTTCAAAACTGGATAAAACAATGATAACAATATAAGCCGGCTACAATAGAATACGAACCATATATTCATATATATCTTATATAGCTACCATTATCGGCATCACTTATTTATTGATATTATTTACGAACTTTGGTTAATTATTGACGCGATTTTTATATTTAATAAATATTCAATTCAATTATTTGTAAATAAATGGGCAGGTCCTAGGCAATTTTGTCTTACGTGATCAAAAAGGGAGAAAAAAAATAAAGGCGGCTAAGATAATAACACATCCAGAACTTAGAGAAAGGAAATGTTACAGCCAAATTGCCCGGAAAACATTATCACGATTTTTTTTTTCTTTTGGTTTCTTTTAAATAAAGTGGCAGACTGGATGTCGAAATCGCATTTTTAGCATATGTCGTAATTTCTAAATACCGGCTTGAGGGTCGAAATTTCAATTAGCAGCTATGCCAAGAACTGCATTTTGAAATCCTTTTGTGATAATGCAAGTTTATCTGCCTTCCTATTTAATAATTTATTGTATTAACATAATTTTATTTAAATTTTAAAGATAAATTGGGTGAAACTTCCCAATTTCTTTTATTTTAATTTTTAATTTTTAAATTAATTAAATATATACAAAAGAACCTCTAATCTGATTTTGAACCCGCAACCTTCACTTAACATGTATTACTCTTTATCAGTATATCAAAAACTGATCATTTTAAAATTTTATATTTACTAAATGACCAATCAAATTATTTTCCGACGAAAAAACTTTTAAAAATAAAAATAAAAATATCTCCTTTACTAGTGAATCCGTTTTTTAAAAATAATTTACGAAATGAATGTATCAAATTATACAATCTAGACAGTCAAATGCAATTCACCACTTAGATTTTGTGGAGTTTTATCTTTGAGAGAATTGTGTTGTACGGTCCACATTTTGAACTCTCTTGTGACTCCACGGATGGAAAAATCTGACTAGAAAGTACATACTCGTGCAATAATGCGAGGGTGACAATTCATTGCATGGAATTTTGTCGTAGGTTGCTACCGAATTTTTTAATCTTTTTTTTAATTTATCATTTATGATAAATTTGACCAATCGATCTAGTTTATTTTCATGAAATGTGTTTATATAAACTTTAATAATTTTTCAAAATTATCTTATAATTATAAACTGTTGAGCTTATTCAATACGAATTTATAAATAGAATCATACATGATACATCGATCGTAAAGAAAGTAAAAAAACAATTTGACCATAATATTTAAATTTCAAATTTAAAATATTAATAAAAAAGTTCAATTTGTTGTGGAAATGCCGGTGCCATCAAACCCTTCAAAAAAATAACCTCTTTTTTTTTTCTTATTCCTAAAAGAATAGAAGAAAGTACACCAATCGATTATCAAAATCTGTACCTGATGAGGATCCAAGGATACCCGGCCTATTGTGGTCCTGCCATGTACAAAAATAAATTGACTTTTTAACTTTGAAAGATTAAACTAATCCAAATTCGATAAGATGATCTGAGATATATATGTCTAAAGCAAAGGAAATAATGAGTGTTCGATTTGAGTAATTTTCATTGTCTGAGGGTCATCATCTAAAGCAAAGGAAATAATGGACTTCTAAATTGTACCTCGAATCCAATTAACTAGATTCTTTAATTGTATACCAAGAGTATTAGATCAAATATTTAGACATATTGTGCCAATAACTCATTCTGAGCATTAATAATCTATACTAATTGGTTTCCTCAATGAGGGTTGGAAGTACGATTCTTATAAAATTATAATAATAGCAAGAATAATAAACTAAAAAAATTATAAACAATAATACTAATGTGAAATTTCTGTAATGAAAATTTACAAGAGTTCTCGTTATTTATAGGAAAACATAGGTTATTTCTCACACATTCTTAATTTTTCAACTAACTCTCCATCGTTAATATGAGTGTTGCATCAGATTGCAAAATCATTAAGGCCATGTTTGGCAACAGGCGAACAAGTCTAGTTCGCGAATAGCTGCAGTTCGCACAAACCAAACAACAAGCTGGGTTCGCGAACAGACAAACATCCCTTGTTCGATTATTCTAACTTTTCGGAGAATTTCGCGAACAGCTCGAGCGAACTGGAAAAATAATATTTAATACACCTGGGTTCGCGAACTTCGCGTTCGTTGCAAGCGTCCAAACATACCCTAAAAGAGCTCCCACAATCATCCCATTAAAGTGCCTTGCATATCACATTGTTTTTCCTTTCAATTTTTTGTCAATTCAAATAAAAAATGATTCGTCTCTAAGTAAGAATGAAATCATTTTTAGGTCTTGACCAGTGCTGTAAAATCAATTTGTGCTTGGAAAAACATTTCCAGGTGATGAATCATTATAAGATTGTTTTGATTAAATATATATGGATAATTTTTAGTTCATATTAATAGCCTGATAAATATTCAAAATTAATTTTCCTAACATATTTAGAATAGAATATGTATTTTTTTTTTTGCTAAGAAAAATTAAATAACTAAGAAAAGGCTGGAATAAAAAGTCTGATTGATGATCTTTCAGAAATCTTGAGATACAATACGTCTAATTATCATTTTTTGTTCTTTTTGATCAAATAATGGTTTTGAGTATCCAATATCTTGGTACAATAAATAAGACTTTAGCTATCTACTCGTTGAAAAATAAACAATTTCGCTCAAAAGGTTAAACATTAAAAAAAAAGTAAATACAACTGACAAAAGTTGCATAAGCAACGATGGCAAATTCTAAAGTCAATCAATTTTTATATATGGGCTGAAAAATAGATTGTTACTTCAAACTTGTGAACCAATGTGAATTTGTAATTGATCATGAGCAAAGTTTCAGTGCCACCATTTTTTGGTGCCACAAGTTGTCACAACTTCATATTTTTATTAATATTTAAAATTTTTAAAATGCAAACGCTGAATCCAAATCGTTGATCTTGTTCAATTTAACGAGCGATGCATTTCTATATAAGTTCTATAAAATTTGAAGTCGATTTGATACTTGATCAAATGACCAAATTCGTTCATTAACCAGATTCGTTCATTTGTTTTAAATGATGAATGTATTAGAATTAATCTGTCATAATTAACCAGATTCGTTCATTTGTTGACTCTTTGATCGAGTATAAAACAAATTCAAAATTTTATAAAACTTATATAAAAAGACATCGTTCATTAAATTGAATAAGATCAACGTTTGGATTCAGCGTTTGAATTTTAAAAATTTAAAAATTAATAAAATATGAAGTTGTGACAACTTGTGATATCCAAAAGTTATGACACTGGAACCTTGCTATATAGTTCAAATTCGACTAAAAAAACTTATCTATAACAGAACGATGAAATTATCTTTTTGTTTAAATATACTTAAATAAAAATTCAGATACGCTAAGCTGACCAAGTGACCCCGACTTCATCATTTAATACACCACATCTTTTTCCTTGTGACCATATTGACCACAATTATTTAATTTGTGTCGTGTATGTTTTTTTCCCCTCTTTGACTAAACGTATATAGAAACAGTTGTTTCTTCGTCGGCCTTAACTAAACGTAAATATTGATCCGATTTAAAAAAGTTCGTCTAGGTTCTCTAATTTTGAAAGGTCAAAGTAATTCAAATCTGAATAGACTTTGTATGAAATGATGCAAAACTTCGAACTCGACTCCTATATCAAAATGTCCTGAAGTAGAACAACTTGTAATTAACTAGAACCACATTGAACTCAATTCAAATAATCAGAAATCCATATCGTTTTAAGCAAAACGAGCCAAAAACTAATTGAGTTGATAAAAGCAAATCGTTATCCTGCGATTGAACTATCTAGCTAGGAAGAGGATGGCATCGACATTGCAGTTATTTTGGATCTTTAATAAAAAAAATATTTAACAGTTATTTTCTTATTTTCAAAATAAAATGGAAATAGAAGTTTTTTCGTTTCCAAAACACGAACTCTGCCACACGAACAACTTTCCCTCTACAAAATGTTACATTTTGGCTCGAAGGAACTACCAAGTCACAAACTGCTATAATAATTCAATACATCTTTCTCATGGATAAAAGAAGGCGAAAGGTTTCTAGCTTATTATTTGCTTCAGCAGAAAGAAGTCGGGATCTGTTATTTCGCAAGTTGGTCAATTTAATATCCTAATAGTATCAATCACAGATTCACAAGCTATTCATTGAAAAAAAAAAGTAAAAAAAGAAAGGAAATAAAAAAAAAAAAATCTATGTACTACAATTTAATTAAACCACACAGTCGGCACCCAATGTCAATAATATCTCCAAGCGATTGATGTGGCGCTAGTTTCACCTCTCTATGATCCCCCATTGATGTCAGAAGGTCCTCCTCCATAGCAAAGGCAAGCCAAACTAATTAGGCCACTGCTCATTATCTAAATTAGTTCAATAATAGACTTCTACATTGGACCTCACATCCATGGTTTTAAATCCTTTAATTCTGTACCAAGGGAATAGGATCGAACTTCTTGACATGTTGTACTTAGTTTCCCTCCAATAACTCATATTAAGCATTAGTCTGTGCTAATTGGTTTATGTCGGTTGATGCTTGCAAGTATGGTTCTTAATCTTGACGGAATATATATAATAGTAATTAGTTAGTAATCTATAATTAAATTAAAAGAGGAACAAAGATCAACAATGTTATTCCGCTGAAGTATATATGACATTGATTTTAGATTTTTTTTTCAATGTAAAATTTAACAGAGTCTTGTTATTTATAAGAAATCAAAGGTAATTGCTCACACATTCTTAATCTTTCAACTAACTTTCTATCATTAATAAGAGAATCGCGCCAGATTGCCTAATCAATAAAATAGCTTGCACAATCATCTCATTACAGTGACTTGCACCTTTACCTCGTCAAGCCAGGCAAACAATTGGCACTTTTTTTTTTTTTTTTTTTTCAGAAAACCTTTCCGTCAAGGTTGGACGCAAACAAAACTTCTTTTCTAAATTATTAATGAAAATATTTTGCTGATTTTTAACTTTTAGGACCCTAAACAGAATAATAATTCTCCTCTTACGATGATAATATTATTAGATAATTGGGAGACCGATTAATAAATTTTTTTGAAACATTTTTCTGTTAATATTAGTACACAACATACACAAATTTTCATTATATAAAAAAATAAGTTTTTAACATATTTAGAATAGAATATGCACCCTTTTTATTTAAGAAACAAAAACGCGAAATATGACGTCCGAATTATTAACCTTTCAGTAAATTTTGAAAATAAAATATATGGCTACTTACAAATTTTGGTTTCCTTTCATTAAATAATTTACGTAGAATAATATTTTTATCTTTTGGCTTTTGGTTTATAGTGTGATGATGTTATGATGACTGTTTGTTTTGATTCGAAAAGAGAAGTATTAATTTTGCTTGTAGTTAGTGGACTATATGCATGCCTCATTTTGAATTTAATTGATTTATTATGAGAACAATTTACACAGCCACTGTCACAGAGAATAAAACTATTTTTTATTATTTTGTAGTGGCATAAAAATAATTTGTCATTTAGTGATGACGTTCCATAATTTAAATTTTTTGCAGTGGCATAAATCAAATTAACCCTTCTTTTAAATAACGGAAAGGCTGGATTTTGAAATTGCAGTTGTAGCATGGGTCGAATTTCTAAATACCAGGTTCTTCAGGGTTGAAATCTCCATTGGCGGCTATATTGAGGATTGCATTTCGAAATCCTTACTTCTATTTTCAAATCCGCGATCTTAATTTGCCTAGGATTTTTAACTTTCACTTCCTTTTGAAAAGTAACTATTACATTATCACAAATTAATTTTTAATTTTATATTTATTGAATAAAAAATTCAGTATTAATGGCTGACGAAAAAACTTTACAAAATGAAAAATATATATTTTTTATTAGGGAATTGAAATAATTTACGGAATGAATGTATTTAATTATGCAATCCAGACAGTCGGATGCAATTCACGGCTGGCTTAGATTTTGTGGAGTGTATCTTTGAGAAAATTGTGTTGCGCGGTCCAGATTTTTAACCTCCCATGTGAAATACTCCACGGATGTTAAATCCTGACTAGATACACGTGTGAGCATGTATGACAATTCATATATTAAATGGAACTTTGTCATCTGTTGCTATCGAATTTCGTATATCTTTCTTTCTTTTAACTTATGATAAATTTGAGCAATCGGTCTAGTTTATTTTCATGAAATTAAAACCTACTAATCTTTGATTGTTGCTGACGCGATATGAATAGTACCCCTTCTCTTTTTTGCTCAGGATTTTTTTTGGGCCGTTTGATCATCAATCCATGGTACGATCCATTTAAATATTTGTTTTCGTGACGTCACACAGAAATGTTGTGAGTTTTGAATAAGAAATTTGTTCTTCATATATAGAAAAGCTTCTGTCTCTGATAAAAAAAGTCATTCCCTCACAGATTTATTGTGGCTGATATTTATGTGTCCGTCCGTTAGACGCGATGTTAAAATTGCGATTTGACCCGTTTATTTCTCGCGCACCAAAATTCTCACGGGATAAAACGCAGAAACTGTTGAATTTTGCAGGTGGGTCCCGCGGCGGAGAACTTAGAAGGAATAAAAAAATATGTCAAGTCTGGAAGGACTCGGTGTAAAATTTAATGATTAGCACCTCTTGTAATTTGGTGTTGGAATCTGATGGATATGAGAGGATATGTCGTATGCGGTTCTTTCTAACAAGGTGTTTCATAATAATAAATGGTTTTGGTCTTTGCATGATATAATTCCACCGCTTTTCTTTGTTCCTTTTCTCTGCCTTCGTTTTGTCTTCTCCCTTTCTAAGCGGCACTAAAAAAAACAAGAGAGAAGAGATAAAACTAACAAGCCAAGGCAAAATAATCTTTTTAACTTGAAAATAAGTAAAAAAAAACAAAATAAAAGACGTATGTCGCCGCAGCGCCACGACAGCTAACAAAACTAGTGTGTTTATATAAACTTTAATAATTTTTCAAATTTATTTTTTTTATACTTATAAACTGTTGAGCCTTTTCAATACGAATTTAGTATTATAAAATCAACGTACACATCGATCGTAACGTACGTAAAATCAATAATCAGAATATATCATTTAAATTTCAAATTTTAGAATATTAATAAAAATTAATTAAATTTATTGTGGAAAAACCGGTGCCATCAAACCCTTCGAAAAATATTTATTTTCATTTCTTCTTTCTAAAAAAATAAAATAAAATAAGTACACCAATCGATATTTCAAAATCTGTACCTGGCGAGAATCCGAGGATACAATGTCCTTTTGGTCCTGCCATGTATCCCAAGAATAAATAGTAGTTTGGCAAAGGGTCAATTAATTGGTCCAAGTGTCCGACTAGGGATGCGCTAACTATTTTTTTTTTTATCAAAGCCCGTAGGCACCCCACCCTTATTAATCTCGCCCCGGCGAGAATCGAACCCCAGGTCTTTCCGTAGAAAGATATACGTCTCTACCAACTGGACTAGCCAGCGGAGACTACTCTCTCTAACATAATTCACATCCTCTACTGACCCGCTGACCTTTTAAGGTTAGCGGCAGAGAGAAGACCTCTAATCTGAACCGTTCGATCAATGATGGGTGTCTCGTGATTAATATCAGTTCGTCAAAATTTGTACGGCTCGTCAAAATTTGTCCGTCGAAATTAGATCGGACGGTTCGGATCGAAAGTCTGCCCTTTGCTGACATTCAGAGGATATTGTTCCCTCTCTAGCAGGCCTCACCACTTGAAAGTTGAAACTGTGTATGTACTGTGTACATCTTTATCTTTACTACTTATAAAAGTATCTAGAGAAAGGGTTAAACATTTCGGATAAAAAGAGTAAACATGTCATATTAAAGGGTGTAAACAATTCTTATATCAATTATGAACCATTGATTTATGTAATTTGATCTGATCAAGGTCAGACTTTTTATTAAAAAAGATTAAGTTACTACCAAATTAGCTATTTAAAAGAAAAGACTAAATTATTGATTTTAACATATTTTTATTACCTAACATATAAAGTTTTATATAAAATAAAAATAATATCAATATTTTATTTTCTAATTTGTCCAAGTATTGAGGGCATTTTTGCTAGTAAACGAAACGTGCTTTGGTGGTTCTTGACAGGAAAATTACAAAAAAGAACACATTACGTGGAATAATATTTTTGTCTTTGGCATTTTGGTTTACAGACTTTAATAAGGATGGTTTTGTTTTGGTTACAAAAAAGCAGGGTTAACCCTTTTTTTTTTTTTGTAGTTAGTGACCTGTATAAATTTCACATTTTGGTTAAATACGCACAATTAATTAACTTGTCTTAGCCTCTTAGGTAATTATCGAGAAAATGCATACTAATTCATAAACGACACACTTAATGTGAATAGCATTGGAACTTGACATGATTCAAAGAGTTTCTTTAGACATCAATTAACCAATTACAAAAATTATAGAAAAAAATAGGAAAAAGAAAATTAAAGTTAACAACACCCATCTGACAGAGAAAATTAACAGTTCTTCTGGTACAAGCCCCTTTACTGACTCAATCAAACTGCCAACGAGCATATTTTAATACACTCATTCAAAAAATAGATTAATTTGTTCCTCCCGCAACTCTTACAATGTTAGTAGACATCCATCCTGCCCCCATGTTTTTGTTGGGAGCATAAAATCTGGATTGATGCTGATTTAGAACATCTCTTAAAGACTATGAGCCTATGCTGATGAAATTAACCCTATGAATATGGATCGAACTAGTATTCATAGTCCTTCCTAGATGCAAAACTGAATTGCCTTTTTAACTTTGAAAGATTAAACTAATCCATATTCGATCAGATGATCTGAGATGGTTTAAAATTCGATCCAACTTCTATTGAGTGTTCAATTTGAGTAATTTTTATTGTCGGAAGGTCATCATCTAAAGCAAAGGAAATAATGGACTTCTGAATTGCATTTCGAATCCTATTTGCTATATACTTTAATTATCTACCAAGAGTATTAGATCAAATATGTTGACATGTTCTATTTAGTTTGCCTCCAATAACTCATGCTGAACATTAATAATCTATGCTAATTGGTTTCCTCGATTTGAGTTGGAAGTATGATCCTTATAAAATTATAATAATAGCAACAATAATAAACTAAAAAATATATATATAAACAATAATACTGATGTTAATTTTTTTTAATGAAAATTAAATTACTAGAGGTCTCGTTATTTATAGGAAACCATAGATTATTGTTCACACATTCTTAATTTTTCCAACTAACTCTCCATCATTAATATGAGTGTTGCATCAATTGCAAAATCATTAAAAGAGCTTCCACCATCATCTCATTACAGTGCCTTGCATGTCACATTATTTTTTCCTTTCAACTTTTTGTAAATTCAAATAAAATGAATCGTCTGTAAGTAAGAATGGAATCATTTTTTGTCTTGACTAGTGCTGTAAAATCAATATGTGCTTAGGAAAACATTGCCAAGTGATAAATCATTATAAGATTGTTTTGAATAAATATGTATGGATAATTCATATTAATACCCTGATAAATAGTCAAAATTAATTTTTCTAACATATTTAGTATATAATATGTGCCCTTTTTTTGGCTAAGAAAATATAAATAAATAAGAAGAGGCTAGAATTAAAGGTCTAATTGATGAACTTCTAGAAATCTTGAGATATAATACGTTTATTTATCATTTTTGGTTCTCTTTAACCAAATAATGGTTTTCAGTATGCACTGTCTTGATAGAATAAGACTTTAGCAATCTATTCGTTGAGAAATAAACAATTTAATTAGGTCAACAATAAAGGTTAAACGTACAATAAAAAAAAATGGTACATACAACTTACATATTGCTATGCAATGTTGGCAAATTCTAAAGTCAATCAATTTTTGATATGAGCTGAAAAATAGATTGTTCCTTCAAATTTGTGAACCATTGTGAATTTGTAATTGAACATTTGACTCAAATTCGACCCAAAAAAACTGATCTATAACAGAACGTTTCTATTAAGGTTATAAATTTTTTTAAATAAACTTATAAAAATTCATATACGCTAAGCTGACCCAAGTGACGAGACTTCATCATTCAAAATACCACATGCTACCGTGTATGCCCCCCCCCCCCTTTTCTTTCACTGAACATATGTAGAAAGCAGTTGTTTCTTCATCAGCCTTAACTAAACATAAATATTGATCCGATTAAAAAAAGTTCGTGCTGGTTCTGTAATCTTGAAAGGTCAAAGTAATTCAAATCCGACCAGACTTTGTCTGGAATGATGCAAAACTTGATCCAACTCGACTCATATCAAAATGTCCTGAAGTTGAACAACTTGTAACAGAACCACAATGAACTAAATTCGAATGATCAGAAATCCATATCGTTCTAAGTAAAACGAGCCAAAAACAAATTTAGTTGATAAAAATAAAAGCAAATCGTTCTGCTGTGATTCTACTATCTTGGAAGAGGATGGCATGGATGCAGCTATTTTGGATCTTTAATTAAAAAGTATTTAACAACTATTTCAAAAAATAAATTGAAATAAAATTTTTCCTTTTATAAAAATGAACTCTGCCACACGACCAATTTTCCCTATACAAAATGCTACAATTTTTTCCGAAAGCCTTGTAAGGAACTGCCATGTCACAAATGCCACAATAGTCCAATACATCTTTTCAGGAAAAAGAAAGGTTTCTAGCTTATATGCTTCAGCAAGAAGGAATCAGGATCTATTATTTTGCAAGTATGATAAATATAACCCAATATAAATTAAGTTATTCTCCTGATGGTATATATCAATGGCAATTGTGTATCGAGTGTTCATTTTTTATCTATCTTTATTTTTTTTCGAAATATATATTGGTCCAGACTTTTCATTGAATAAAAAGGTCAAAAGACAAAAAGAAAATCAATGTACTACAAATTAATTAAATCACACAGTCCGCATTCTGTGTCTATAATCTCACCAAAAGAACAGCGATTTGGAGCTATTTTGATCTCTTTGTGGTCTATCTTTATTGTCGGAAGGCAATTATCCGTAGTAAAGGCAAGCCAAAGTAATTACTAATTAGGTTAGAGTGAATTTCATTATCTAAACTAGTTCAATAATAGACTTCTAAATCGGACCTCACATCCAAGGTTTTAAATGCTCTGTTTCTGTACCGAGAGAATGAGATCGAACTCTTTGACATGTTGTATGTAGTTTCCCTGATTCCCTCCAATAACTTATATAAGCATTAGTCTGTGCTAATTGGTTTTTCTCGGTTGATGCAACTTGCAAGTATGGTTCTTAATCTTGTCAGAATATATATAATATTACCAATAGTAATTAGTTAGTAATCTATAATTAAATTAAAGGAGGAACAAAGATCAACAATGTTATTCCGCTGAAATATATATGACATTGATTTTAGATTTTTTTTTGCAATGTAAAATTTACGAGTCTTGTTATTATAAGAAATCAAAGGTCATTGCTCACACATTCATAATCTTTCAATTAACTTTCTATCAGAAATCAAAGGTGATTGCTCACACATTCTTAATCTTTCAACTAACTTTCTATAATTAATAAGAGTATCGCGCCAGATTGCCCAATCAATAAAATAGCTGCACAATCATCTCATTACAGTGACTTGCACCTTTACCTCGCCAAGCCAGGCAAACAAATGGCACTGCAGTAATGGACGCAAACAAAACTTCTTTTCTAAATTATTAATGAAAACATTTTGCTGATTTTAACTTTTTAGGACCCTAAACACAATAATAATTCGCCTCTAACGATGACTATATTATTAGATAATTGGGAGACTGATTAATAAATTATTTTGAAACATGTTTCTGTTCATATTAGTACACAACATACACAAATTTCATTATATAAAAAATAGTTTTAACATATTTAGAATAGAATATGCACCCTTTTAGTTAAGAAACAAAAATGCGAAATATGATGTCCGCATTATTAACCTTTCAGTAATTTTTGAAAATAAAACATATGGCTAGTTACAAATTTTGGTTTCCTTTCATTAAATACTTTACCTAGAATAATATTTTTCGTAGAATAATATTTTTATCTTTGGACTTTTGGTTTATAGTGTAATGATGTTATGACGACTGTTTGTTTTGATTCGAAAAGGGAAGTATTAATTTTGCTTGTAGTTAGTGGACTATATGCATGCCTCGTTTTGAATTTAATTAATTTATTATTGAGAACCAGCTCTTGGTCAAGTGACAAAGAGCAATGCATCTCAAGTGAGAAGTCGCAGGTTCGAAACCCGACGGGGGGGTCTTTATAGACATTTAATTTAAAAAAATAAGTTGGGAGGCTTGACCCCCCAATTTATCTTCAAAAAAAATTAAATTGATTTATTATGAGAACAATTTACACAGCCACTGCCACGGAGAATATCCGAAGAAGTTACTATATTCATTGAAGCTGTTGTGCGGATATATGTTATCAGAATAATTCCAGGAATCGCCAAATTTTAGTTTTAATACTGTTATATTACTGCATTCATTTCAAATAAAAAAATTCATAATAATTATGCCTAATTTAATGCCTTAGATAGATTTTATGAACACTCTAAGAAAACTGAAAGTTTTTATTAATTAATAAACGTCATATTTCTAGAACAGTTAAATCTTATACTCTGCTTTTTTTTTTATTGAGGCCGAGTGGCAATCGCCACATTTCATTAATAAAAAAGATATATGTATACAAAGATTACGTACAAAATAAAAGAAAGATAAAAGTTGTAACAAAAGCAAATAAAACGAAAAGAAAAGAAATGCAAAATAACTAAACTAGTCCGTGAACCCTATGCATCATTCAGCCGGGATTCCACACAGGCACAAATTTTCTTGAGGAAAATTTTGTTCAGACTAAAAAATCCTCTTTTGATTCTATATATAATATATTAATTTTAAAGGTTGACATAAAGTTGAATAATTTGAAATCAAACACATTTCGAATTTAACCCGAATTAATAACAAAAAATCCGCATCAATCCGAAACTATCCAATCTAAAATCTAACTCATGATCAATTTTGGTGAACACTTTCGTGATATCCAGCACAACTGCGTGTTGAGTGTTATATTTCTTCGTTATCAGAAGATCATTCTCAATGACAAAGCCAAACCTTATTAGTTAAGTAATTGTGGAGCTCATTATCAAAATTGGTCAAATAGACTTCTGAATTAGATCACAATTCACATCCTATGCGGTAGATCATTTAACACTACTGCACCAGTGTTGTGATACCAAAGAACTCGATATGTTGTATTCAGTTTCCCTCAAATAACTCATATTGGGCATTAATCTATGGTAATTGGTTTTACTCGGTTTAACTCTAGGGCTGTCAATGAAACCCGTTTATCCGTTTATCTTATCCGTATCGTATTCAATAAGGCGGATATGGGTAAGGTTTTATTTTCGTTAGACTAACGGGCATGGATACGGGTAAAGAAAAATTTTCGTTAACTTATCGGGTACGGGTACGGGTAAGGGCTATTTCGTACCCATTATCTAACGGGTAATATTTTACAAACATATATGTATATATAATCACGTTTTTAGTATATTTCGTAAGATATGTTATTCATTTCAATCTTCATCCAAATTTATTTATGATGATGAAAAAATTAAGTTACACTCTATATTATATTATAATTTATAATTAGTTATATAGATTTTTCGAATTCAATTGATATGAGAATAAATTTCATGATTTTTGTTATATCTAAAATATTATCTAAATGTTTTACTTTATCTATATATTTATTTGATACTATTTATTTAGCACATTATATATTTCTTTATTAAATTAATAATATTATTATTACCCATTATGTACCGTTACCCTACCCGTACCGTTAATTCTTAACGGGTACGGGTAGGGTACGGGTAAAGTCCTTTTAATGGGTACGGGTAAAGAAAAATTTAACAGGTGCGGATATAAAAATACCTTCTACCGTACCGTAGCGTACCCATTGACAGCCATATTTAGCTCCAAGTATTGCATTTATTTTTACATAAATAAAATAATTTGTAATTTATAAATGAAAGGAGGAATGAATTATGGAAA
The DNA here is from genome assembly GCA_027562975.1 of Rhynchospora breviuscula. NCBI lineage: Eukaryota > Viridiplantae > Streptophyta > Magnoliopsida > Poales > Cyperaceae > Rhynchospora > Rhynchospora breviuscula. The sequence goes on from CM050398.1 coordinate 15,321,155, forward strand.
CAAAAATGCAAGTGGACGAACGAAGATCAACAACCTTTTTTTTTTTTTTCTGAAACGTATTATTGATGTGACATTTTGTGTGAAAAAATTTACCAGAGTATCGTTACTTGTAGGAAATCATAGGTCATTGTTCACACATTCTTAATCTTTCAACTAACTCTCTATTATTAATAGGAATATCGCATCATATTGTACAATCATTAACAGGAGCTTGAAAAAATCATCTTATTATACTGACTTGCACAATCATCTAACCAAGCCAATAAAAATAAATGGCATAGAATTTTTTTTTTTTTTTTTTTCTTTCAGTCAAGTTTGGATTCAAAATAAAAACGTTCCTTTCAACTTAGAGAGGGATAACATTTCTGGGTAAAAAATTTAGGACCCAATATAGAATAGTTCGTTTACGATGATATCATTACAAGATCTTGAGCGGTATTTAGAAAACGGTATGTACTTGGCGAATAGAAGCATTTTGAAACGATTAATTATTATGATACCGATTAATAGAAATTTTTGCCAGCAATTTATAGTTCGTATCAGTACACATACAGACACAAATTTCATAATAAAAAAAAGTTGGTAATTAACAAATTAAGAATAGAATATGTGCCCTTTTAGCAAAAAGAGAAAAAGTAAATGTCCGAATTAATGATGTTTTTAGAAGTCTTGAGAATAAAATATATGCATATTTATAACATTTGTTTCTCTTTTATTAATAATAAATTTATGAAAAAACCAATTATCTAGATAATATGACAAAAAGATTTTTCTTCGCAACTTTATCTTTTGTGCAGCATTTATAATGTATTAAAATCATCAACTTAAGATGGCTATAGAACTTCTCGAAAAATCCTATTCAGAATTAAATTATGCTTAACGCGGGATATTTATACATTTTAGAATTAGAACTTTGAAAATCCTTTTTCATCAATTTGGATTCTCGGCGAATCAATTTCTTTTTGGCTGCCTTATAATCACGTCTTTCCCTTAGATTTATTTACGATCAATAAGCATTATTGAATTCTTGTCTAATTCCAATTTAAAAATACGAATAACTTATGACTAATTTTGGGTAAACTCTTGTAACCTTTTTTTAAAATGAAAACATGAGGGCACGACCCACATTTTTAATCAAAAAATAAATAAATAAATTATGACTAATTTTATGTCTCATGATTAGAGAGGATAGAACTTGGCCCGATCCAAAAAATTCATCCAATCCGTTCTGAATCCAACCTAACCTGGCTTGCATAAAATTGAAAGGTCAACAAATTCAAACCTGATTTTTCTAGATAGTCGCTATCTAGGTTTTCTAAAAAAACAAATTCAAACCTGATCAGACTTGACCTGATGATCTAAAGTTTGACAACTTGAAACCGAACATCGGATTGCTCAAATAAACTCGAATTCTCTAAAAATATTTTGCAAGCATTTCCCTTTGACAGTCATTATCAAACTTATCTTGAGAAATATATTTTTCAAGAATTGACCCGTGTAACTAGAGCACAATTGCCATTTTCATTTTCAAGGTTATTTGATATAGTTACATTAGCAAATGTAATTACTGAAAAATAAAATCTACATTAGAACTTGTAAAGTTATACGAAAGAGGGAAGGTTTACAAAATTCATAAAAATGAATTGCGAAAAAGGTTTACACAGGTAGAGCACAATTATTGGAGGTTCTACTCGATAGAAGTTTGTGTATACTGCGTGTTCAGTTGTTTCCGCTTTTAATTACCGTAAGATTGTGCATTAAGAGTCAATTTGATCTCTGTTCTCACAAAACCATCCGAGAAAGCAAAATAGAGCCCAAGTTCGATCTGTTGAGACCTAATTATCAAAATTAGAGCAGCACCTGGTTCAATCAGTGGTCCTCATATCTGACGTGCTCTACGTTAGGCATCCTTTCAATCCATAGAGATAATGTACAATTCATATATACCTTAATGTGTTCATATTTAGTTTTCCTCCAATAACACATATAAAACATTACTATATGCTAATTGATGCTTTTCGATTGGAGTTGCAAAGCTATAAACTGATCATAGCATATTATAAATGAAAAGAGGAACGAAGATCAACAAATTGTTATTCTGTTACATGATATTTATGTCATATTTTGTATGAAAAATTCACCTAGATTTCTCATTATATATAGGAAAAGGTTGGCCATTGTCACACATTATTTATCTTTGAACTAACTCTCCATCAATAATATATAACAGGATCGTACCATGTTGCAACCATCAAAAGTGCTTGCACGATCATCTCATTATAATGACTTGCACTATCATCTCGTCAAGCCATAGAAACAAATACACCAAAAAATTTTATTTTGACAATTTTGTATGTAAAGGACATGTCAGGCATGGACTAACAGGTTTTAATCAAAATGATCTACACATGTACTTTCATTTGATTAGAATTGATTTATTAGAATATCGTTGGGTCTATTAACATAAAAATCCCGATCAAATAAATTCAATTTTTTTATTTTGATAAAAAAAATTCAATTAGGAATTCCATAATTAAAATTCCCATGGAAAATAAATCATTTTAATCAGGGCATAGTGTTCTTCACACATTGTGATGGCTCGTTAGAATATGTTTAATTTTTAATCCAGAAAAAATAGAAAAATGTTAAAAGTAAGAAATTTTAAATTCAATTGTATTTTTTTTTAACTCAAAACATAGCATTCTTGGCAGATTAAAAATGAGCCTTTGAAAATATGCAAAAGTTGATGAAATTTTAGGAACATCTTTTTAAATTGAAAACATTGCAAATTTTTCTTACTTGCATTGTTTGGTGGAAATAATTTTTTTTTCTTAAGTTTCCTTTCCAATGACATGTGGCGCTAGACGTGCTATGCCATGTATCTCATCTCACTACATGTCCTGCCGTACCTATTTCAGTCGAGACGGGGCACAACACAGATGCAACCATGCCAAACTACTCGTTCCCATGTGCCATGTCGCATTACTCTTTGTGATATGTTGTTTCTAGCTATGGTGTATCTCCTTTAGAACACTATTCAGCACTTATATCTCTAGTCATTGAAGTATCTTGTTCTAGATTTCAATAAACATACATAAAAGTTAATGGTATTAATCTTCTCTAATATATAGAAAAACAATATTGTCTTTTTATTTTTAACTGGAAAAAAATAATAAATTTATAAAAAAGGGCATTATAGATAGAGTAATTTGATACACTGGATTTTCTTCGTTACACCCTATTTTGGGATAACCAACATTCTCTTTTAATCAGTTTTTAAATTATTTTTGTTTGCTTCCGTTTTTCCCGATTCACCCAGTAATATGACTTGGAGCAACGAACATTAGTTATTCTTCCTTTTCTTAGCTCCCATTGCACAATTCTGGAGAAGTCTGAATTCAAAATAAAAAGATCTATTTTAAATTATGAGGTGAGATTTTGTTCGTTGGTTTAAACTTTTTGGGCCAGAACAAAATGATTTTGTCTTTAACGATGAAATTAGTTTAGATTTTGACTCGCGCTGTAGAAAACAATATTGGCTGGTTTTTATGAATTTACAACGATGGCAAATTCTAAAGTCAATCAAATTTTATATATGAGCTGAAAAATAGATTGTTCCTTCAAACTTGTGAACCATTGTGAATTTGTAATTGATCATGAGCAAGGTTTTAGTGTCACCGTTTTTTGGTGCCACAAGTTGCCAAAATTGTATATTTTATTAATATTTTAAATTTTTAAAATTAAAATACTGAATCCAAAACAATTGATCTTGTTCAATTTAACGAGCGATGCGTTTCTATATAAATTTTATAAAATTTGGAGCCGGTTTGATACTTGATCAAATGCTCAAATGATGGACGCATTATAATTAATTTATCATAATTAACCAGATTCATTCATTAGTTGACCATTTGATCAAGTATCAAACAGACTCCAAATTTTATAAAACTATATAGAAACACATCACTTGTTAAATTGAACAAGATCAACATTTGGATTCAGCGTTTGAATTTAAAAAATTTTAAATATTGATAAAATATGAAATCGTGAGAACTTGTGGCCCCCAAAAGTGATGGCACTAGAACCTTGCTCATTGATCATATATTTCAAATTCGACTAAAAAAAATGATCTATAACAGAACAATGAAATTATCTTTTTTTTTAAATAAACTTAAATAAAAAATTCAGATATGCTAAGTTGGCCAAGTGACCCCGATTTCATCTTTATCTCTATCTCTATCTCTACTATTTATAAAAGCATGTATCCAAGGACTAAAATAATTAAGCGAATGATGTAAATAATTGTTTGCTCTATACAATCTTAGCATTGCTCGTTTAAACCAACTAGCTAAAGCGCCCAGCCAATGTTGTTACACTTGGTCAAATTTTTATTTAAAATAATATTGTTACACTTAATACACAAATTAAATCAAAGTAACAAATGGTACATATCATAAGCAAGTTTGACATAAATGGTAAAGATTTCTCATGCGAATTCAATCATAACTTTCATCGCACACCATAAATAAAAGTATATATTAAAGCTACGTTTTACATTGCTAACTGAAATGAAAAATATCTTACATTAATAATATATTATTATACTCTAATGTCATCGCTCTGTATTGTTTCCCAGCTTCAAAATAAGAAATTATAATTTGAAAAATACAAAACAAAAATGTGTTTGTTCAAATCACATTCTTTTTTTACAAAGTTCAACAGATTTTGTACCATCACGATCTCCACCATCCAGGAGGAGAATTGTATGTGTTGAGCATTGTAAGGCACACACTCGTTGATGCCAATGTTCTTCAGAGCAGTGTCAACTCTGCAAAGGAACTTGGGAACTCCTTTCCAGATGGTCTCATAGAAGTAGCTCATTCCGGCCCTCATTTCATCTTGCGGAGTAGGAGGTCTTCTCCTTATCTCATCAGTCATGAATGCTGCTTGAATCTAATTTACAGAAACGATGATTTATGGCTAAGTACTATGTAGTTCAGAGATATGTTGGAGAGAATAAAATGATAAGAACAATGATTCTTTTTGTTCTATTGTGAAGTTGGTCTCCACATCAGAAAACTTGTCCAGCACCTTGCTAGAGCATTTTGCGCATTTTCTTATTTATGTAGTTTTCCATTATTATTTAATACTGTTCGTTTTAGATGCATTATAAAGGGAGAGGCTACATTGACACCAAATTTATTTGACAACTGCTACATCCAATCAAACAATTATCAAAATCAAAAGGGTAAAAAGAGTACAATTATAATGCAATTTGAAAGTTGACCGGTCATTTATCAAGCGGTTTGAAGAACAAGCCGCCTCAATATAGGTACCGCTTAATTGAGACAATTTTGAAGTCTAATTAAAAGGACATAGGTAGATACCTCTCTTTGGAGGGCCTCATCGAGCTCCTGCTTGTCATCTGGAGTTATGTCCTTTTCGTTCAATTGTGCCAAGCAATTTCGTATCCTGAAAGAATGTAATATCGCATTAGTATTGCAAAAATTCCAACTAATTGTATTTTCTGCTATTAGCTTTTCATTCTTGCATGTTACATTTTTGTTCTTCTCTTTTGGAAGTTTATAACATTTTAATAGGCCTTAATCAGCAGATACTGGATACAAATTCACAAGACATGACCCATCATTATAACATTTTAATAGGCCTTAATCAGCAGATACTGGATACAAATTCACAAGACATGACCCATCACCATCAGAAGCCTTTCCCTAAACAGTAACATACCTTCCACCTTTCTGGAGTAGGGACCCCCTGACAGACTAGGTCGGGTGTGCAGTCAACACCAAGTCAACAGTCTGGCTCTTAAGAGCATCAAAAACCTCAGTTGTGATTTATTCAGATCTGATACAAGCCTCTTTAGGGTCTCTTCTAAATCTAACTCGGTTCTCATCGGCAAAGTCTCCCTTCTTAAGCTTTTTTTTATCCTTCGACGGTATACAGTTTGCACCTGTTGCAAGAGTAAATCATATCAGAGAAGACTCGTAAATTGACCAAGTTAAGATGTAAAAAATAATAGTCAAATTTATATTAAAAATGGTAATTCAGTCACATTACCTCCTCAGCTAAATTAGCCAAGTTAAGCATGTGAGAAAAAGATTTGGCAAGCACAATGGAGTCACCTGCATCAAGGTTCATCAGCACATTACCCAAATCATCAAGTTTTTGCTGATCAAATTTTCTCTCATACTGATCAGTCGCCAGATCGTAACATTCTTGCACCTAAAAAATAATAAATTTATTTCAAATTGTCAAAGAGTAAAACGGTGTAACCAAAAGAAACTATCTTAGTCAAAACAAAATAAAAGAAAATCGAGGGCATCTTTATTATTTCAAATTCATTAGATATTATCATTAGGCCAAGATTAAACTAACAGGGCAATATCACTTTTATGATACTCTGAACAAAAATACTTTTTATACAATATAAAAGATTGAACAAACACGAGTTAAGAAGTCTAATTCTTAACCCGAATAGATAAAATGTTACAAAGAACATATTGGGTAGAAAACTGACCAGTGTATGAGAATTTAATCTGATTTCAACAATAGAAAAATTAACTATAATTAATACATGATGGAGGAGGCAGCTAGAGTCGCATAACTTTTTCTAATTAAAGGTTAATTGATCAAAAAGTAAAGTAACAATAAATTGATGAAATACCTTCTTCTTGGTTGTTGTTCTCTAACTTGGGCATTTAATCGAACACCTTATGTGCAGTTTACTTATTATCTCCTTTTTCAATCGTGCAAGTCTTCAATCTTTTCAGTGTGCTCTTTATAGACATGAAACCTTAAAGAAGACCATAATCAGAGAGGAGCAAAAATTAAAATAGGAATTATAATAAAATTACAAAATGAAGCAAGATATATAACCTCACAAAGTAGAGTAGAGATTAAAACCAATCAATTAAGCAAAGTACGTGACCTCAGCGAGAAAGAGAGCGGATCCGTGGTTTGTAAAAACTCGTGGCTCGACTGGGATTCGATTATGTCGCCACAGATCATGAGAAGGGAGCAGACTCAACTTGAATTGATAATTCATTCGGATGTGTTCATATTTAGTTTTCCTCCAATAACTCATATAAAACATTATTATATGCTAATTGATGATTTTCGGTTGGAGTTGCAACGCTATGGGTGTTACCAGAAAATAATAGTAATTGTAATAAACTGATCATAACATGTTATAAATGAAAAGAGGAACGAAGATCAACAAATTGTTATTCTGTTACATGATATTTATGTCATATTTTGTATGAAAAATTCACCTAGATTTCTTATTATATATAGGAAATCATAGGCCATTGTCACACATTATTTATCTTTGAACTAACTCTCCATCAATAATAACAGGATCGTATCATGTTGCAACCATCAAAAGTGCTTGCACGATCATCTCATTATAATGACTTGCACTATCATCTCGTCAAGCCATGGAAACAAATACACCAAAAAAATTTATTTGGACAATTTTGTATGTAAAGGACATGTCAGGCATGGACTTAAAGGTTTTAATCAAAATGGTTTACACATGTAATTTCATTTTATTAGAATTTCGTTGGGTCTAATAACATGAAAATCCCGATAAAAAAAATCAATTTTTTTTTTGATAAAAAAAATTCAATTAGGAATTCCATAAAATTCCCATGGAAAAAAAAATCATTTTAATCAGGGCATAGTGTTCTTTACACATTGTGATGGGTCGTTAGAATATGTTTAATTTTTTATCCAGAAAAAAAAATAGAAAAATATTAAAAGTAAGAAATTTTAAAATTCAATTGTATTTTTTAACTCAAAACATCGCATGTTTTGGCAGATTAAAAATATGCCTTTGAAAATATGTAAAAGTTAATGAAATTTTGGGAACATCTTTTTAAATTGAAAACATTGCAAAAATTTTCTTACCTGCATATATTGTTTTGTGGAAATATTTTTTATTTTTTAAGTTTCCTTTCCAATGACATGTGGCTAGACGTGCTATGCCTTGTATCTCATCTCGTTACATGTTGTTACATGCCGTGCCGTACCTATTTCAGTCGAGACGGAGCACAACACATATGCAACCATGCCAAACTACTCGTGCCCATGTGCCATGTCGCATTACGCCTGTGATATACTGATATGACGTTTCTAGCTATGGACTATCAATCCCTATCTGCTCCCGCGCGGGACGGTCCAGCGCAGTCATCCAACCGTCCGATCTGATATGGACGGTTCGGGCCTATCAATCTGGTATTATGCACAGGCTTCCTTAACCATTGAGATTAAATCAGACGGTTGAGATTGGTGCGCTGCACCGTCCCGCGCGGAACTAGATCTCATTTGATGGACTATGGTGTATCTTTTTTAGAACACTATTCAACACTTATATCTCTAGACGTCATTGAATATAATAAACAATCTAGCTAGCTCAAGGATTAAGATATAAAATTAAAAAAAAACATAGGATTTACTATAAAAAATCGTGAACTTATTTTTTAAATAAATTTAGGAAATACAAATACAGTCAGGTGAACAACGACCATGACCTCATAACGTAGAGCATAAGACACTTGAACGGTTGAACCCCCAAGTTATTTCTTGGCTTTTCCTTTAACCTAACTAACCACGCATGTTAAATTTTTCTTGAGTTTATTTGATCACCGTTGTTTATTCGTCCGGCTTTATCATAAACGGAAAAAAATGAGAAGATTGAAATAAACGCATAATTGATTTGGTATTGTTGTTAGTGATGTGATACCGAGCATAATTGTGTATTCAGTATTCAAGCGGTATCATTTGGGAAGTAACCAGAAAATTTAGTGCAATGATTTTTTAGGGTCAGGTGGCAATCACCACACCGGCAATTTTCATTAATTAAAAAAATATTTACATAAGCATAAAAAAGAAAAAAAATACTGAAACTAAAATATAACCTAAAGGTAAGATAAAATCCTAGGAGTGAATTATCCAGGAATCAATATCAAAGCAAATTTTCTTAAACAGTAGGGCCACTGGAGTGTGCTCGCTCGAGAAGATTTTTTTATTCCGTACCTTTCAAATGTTTCCATGTGGTTGCCGCCCAAATGATATCCCAACTCTTCACTCTATGACCCCTGAGAGAGAACCACAAGTCGGGGATGTTTAAGGTGAAGTCCAAAAACGGTAGCCTGTATCGAATTTGAATCAACGACCAGACATTGGTGGTAAATAGGCAATGGACGAAGAGGTGGTTGGAAGTTTCAAGGAAACAACTATTGCAACTGGGGCAATTTGAGGGAGACGACCACCCCTTGTTAAGAAGATTTTGCTGAGTATTTAAACGGTCCAGCAGTAATAGCTAAAGAAAAATTTTGACTTTCGGAGGTATTTTAATTTTCCATAAGAAAGGATAGAAAGCATAAATGATACTAGTGTTAGAAAGTGCTTAATAAGCTTAGCTTCCCTCCAATAACTCATATTGATCATTACTCTTTGGGTTTGCTGATTAATTTTCTTCAATTGGTCTTTTCAAAATATAACAATACCATCAGTAATGAACTATAAATGAGAGGAACGGAAATATGGAAACATAAGCTCAAAAGTGGAAGAACAAAGATCAACAAATTGTTCTTGTATGTACCAGAGTTCCTAGTTTTAATTATTTATAGAAATTCCTTAATAGGTCATATATTGCTCACACATTCCTAATCTTAATCTTTCAACTAACTCTCTATCATTAACAATAGTATTGCATCAGATTGCACAATCATTGAATGACTTGCACATCATATCGCCCACAGGGCCGCCCCACGCAAAGCCAGAAAAAAAAAAAGGCAATTTTTTCTTTTGGTGAAGTCTGGATTAAAAATAAAAATTTAATTTCAAATTATGGTGGGGAGATTTTTTTCCCAAAAAAATTAAATATGGTTTTACTGTTCACTCGAATTTCGAGATTAAATATAAAAAATTCGAAATTTTAAAAATGGTGGTGTAAGATCGGTATCCCGGATGCCGATCCTACAAATTGCTTGGATCGGCATCCCAGAACCTGATCCAAGCCTGGATAGTCATCTTGGATGACTATCCACGTTTGGATCGGGTTCTGGGATGCCGATCCAAGCACACCACTCCCATATAAGCGACGATCCTATCTCCCCATCTCCACTTCCCACTTCTGATTTTTCTCGCGCGAGCAGCTCACAGAGAGGTATGTTTTTTTCTTTTCATATTTATTTTATTTATTTAATATAATTAGTTTAATTAGGTAATTAATAGAAAAAATAGAATAAATAATGTAAAAATAATTAAAAAATTAGTGAAAAATCAGAATAAATATAAATAATTTTAATATGTAATTTGAAAATTTTTTAGAATTATTTTGTACATTTTATAATTATGAATAAGTTAATTAGAAATTAGAAAAAGTAAATAAAATAATAAAAAATTGATAGAATAATTTTTTAAATGTAGGAAAATTTTCTAAAAAGAAACAAGTAGTGCTTCTATTTTCATATTTTATTTTATTTATTTAATTTAATTAGTTTAATTAGGTAATTAATAGAAAAAATAGAATAAATAATGTAAAAATACTTAAAAAATTAGTAAAAAATCAGAATAAATATAAATAATTTTAATATGTAATTTGAAAATTTTTTATAATTATTTTCTATATTTTATAATTATGGATAAGTTAATTAGAAATTAGAAAAAGTAAATAAAATAATAAAAAATTGATAGAATAATTTTTAAATGTAGGGAAAATTTCTAAAAAGAGACAAGCAGCGCTTCTATTTAAGGTGAGTTTTTTTAAATATTTATATATTTAATTAATTTAATTTATTGAGGTAAATAAATGAAAAATAGAATAATTATTGAAAAAATAATTTAAAAATATATAAAAAATAAAAAATAGGAAATGTTGTGACCATCATCTTGTTAGAGTTATGTCCTAAAAGCCAATCATTATATGGCTACTTCTATGGTTCATGTTATTGATGATATTTGATCATTTGTTCCTTGATTTATTTGTTGACAGATCATTCAGGTTGAGGATCTGAATTGTAGATCTCTGTAGTTCATTTATAATTAAATGACAATAATAAATCTAAAAGGTCCATAATCTTGATAATTAACAAGGAACATTAATTATCGGATAAGATTAGTATGCAAGTTAAGTGATGATTAAGTTCTACAAATCATAGATAAGGAGTTACCAACTTAATTGCATATGTATATATTGTGGAACATAGTACATGACATGACCCAATGAAATAAATATATGGATTGTGTTATGTGTCATTATTTATTTCATTTGAGTTTGATTCTAAGTTTGAGATGGTTCAGCTTTTCCACATGAGGATATGTTCTATAAATATCGTCTAACATTTATTCCTGATAAAGGCTGTTATACGGACTTTATTTGTGCTCTCTTGAATTGTACGGGAAAAAGTTATTCATCAAGAAAACCGTATGTTCCTCATTAATTTACTTAGTGAGCGATGATATCTGTTTGGGCCCCTTGATGGAGATAGATTGTTTGCTAGCAACTTGATACAATTATCTTTAGATCAAGAAACGTATAATCTGTAAGAATGACACGTTCCTATCCTGGATTATACGATAATATCATGTGACATAAGAATCAGACAAGAAAATACTATTATTTCTTATGCAGGATTGAGATATTGTAGCAGTACACTATTTATGCGAATTGGGAATCATAACGTGTTGCTAGATACCGCTTATGATTATTGGAATTAAATATCGATTTAATTCCGTTGCCAACATAGCATAAATCCTCAAAGGATCATACAAATAGGACTTTAATCACATGGTGTATTATTTATTTATTTGCAGCAGTGTATTGCGAAAATATGATAAGTTGATTAATTAATTATATACCGTTGCGAACCGTTATAATTAATTAAGTCAAGAAGATCATATAGAAATAAATTAACGCATTTGCTAATCCCAAAATAATTATTAATAAGTTAATGATTAATTTTGTTCAACATAATTTAATTATAGGAATTAAATAGACCTTATGGATATTTATTTAATTAGTAAATTAAAGGCCCGATTTGAGTACAAGAGAAAGGTCCATTAATTAATTGAATTAGTGGACATTTAACACACCACAAAATGGGCTTGATAGCCCATATAGAGGCTGCCCTAATAGGGATAAAAAGGTCCCTAAAGTTTGTGGAGTGGTTGGTCTATAAAAGGAGATAATTTGGAGAGAGAAACTCTAGCCACCATAGCCTTCTCTCTTCCTTTTCATCATAGAACGAAAATTAGAGAGAAAATTTCAAAATTTTCATCTCTTTCTCTTGCTCTTAATCCACCTCAAATGCTCATGTATTGAGCCTTCTCCCTTCTCCATTAATTAAACTAGTTAATTGAAAGAAGTAAAAGAGAGAAAACCTTGGGGATTAGTTGCTCTCCTCTTCCTTGCTAGCACAAGTTGAAAGAGGAGGTGATTAAACTTTTAGGTGGACTCGAGGTGGCTGCCGGTAATTTGGTGGTGAATGAAAGCACGCCACTGACTCCCACGCATCATATCGGGCCTTATTGTTACGAAACAAGAAGAGATAAAATCGATTCTTTCCTTCTTATGTGATGTGTTGATGCTTGAACAAAATCTATCGAGATCTTTGTTGTTTAAATGGCTAATTGATGGTAATTAGCAAGAAAAAATTTAAAAACAAGGACTTTCTAACACATCTCGCTAATGTGCGGAAAAAAAAAGTTGTGAGTCTCTAGCCTATTTTTTTATTTTTTTACATATTTGTAAATTATTTTTACAATAATTATTCTAATTTTTCATTTATTTACCTCAATAAAATAAATAAATTAAATATATAAATATTTAAAAAAACTCACCTCGAATAGAAGCACTACTTGTCTATTTTTAGAAATTTTTTCTACATTTAAAAAATTATTCTATCAATTTTTTATTATTTTATTTACTTTTTCTAATTTCTAATTAACTTGTCCATAATTATAAAATATACAAAATAATTCTAAAAAATTTTCAAATTACATATTAAAATTATTTATATTTATTCTGATTTTTAACTAAATTTTTAATTATTTTTACATTATTTATTCTATTAATTACCTAATAAAACTAATTAAATTAAATAAATAAAATAAATATGAAAAGAAAAGAACTCATCTCGAATAGAAGCGCTGCTTGTCTCATTTTAAAAAATTTCCCTACATTTAAAAATTATTCTATCAATTTTTTATTATTTTATTTACTTTTTCTAATTTCTAATTAACTTATCCATAATTATAAAATGTACAAAATAATTCTAAATAATTTTCAAATTACATATTAAAATTATTTATATTTATTCTAATTTTTTACTAATTTTTTAATTATTTTTACAATATTTATTCTATTTTTTCGATTAATTACCTAATTAAACTAATTAAATTAAATAAATATGAAATGCAAAAAACATACCTCTTTGTGAGCTGCTCGCGCGAGAGAAAGCAGAAGTGGGAAGTGGAGATGGGGAGAGAAGATCGTCGCTTATATGGGAGTGGAGATTGGGGGAGAGCACTGCTAGGTTTGAGGAAAACCGGAGCCGAAGCGGTTTCCGGTATGGGCCAGGTGGGCCGAAAGAGAAGAGAAAGGAGGCTGAGTGTAACGCTCGAGGTTTGTCAGAGGGCTTCGAGAGGGGCTGGATCGCGAGAGAGAGGAATAAAAGGGAGAATAGAGGAGATCCAATGGCTGAGGTTAATTCAAAGATCAACTACTAAATCCAACGATCCAAATTATTCAAAGATTAAAATTTATGATCAAATGGATGAGATTAGTTTATTTATGGCAGATTTCAACTAGTTGCAATTTGGATGGGTGTAAAAGTGATCTTAACTTCATACAAAAGTTATTTACATGTTTATAATTTTACGTTTAACTTCCTAATTTTATTTTGTTCATTTTTTTCATTTATTATTTTGTCACGTTACTTTCTTTATTTTGTTAATTATCTTAGGATTTTTTTTCTTGAAGTTTTGTTTTTTTATATCGAATTATCAAATCTCATAGCTTAATAACCGTAAACTAAAGTCAATTAAAATAGTGATCATTTTAATCTAAAATATTCCAAAAATAAATTTGTACAGAGGCCAAGACTATTCAAGAATGGAATTTTAATTAGAGTTTTCCAATAATTTGTTGAAATATAATTTTAATATTTAATTTACATGAATTGAAAATACTGGGTACCACGAGTTCAATCAGTGGTCCTCATATCCGATGTGCTCTCCGTTAGGCATCCTTTCATTCCACAGAGGCAATATAGAATTCATAATTTGATGTGTTCCTATTTAGTTTTCCTCCAATAACTCGTATAAAACATTACTATATGCTAATTGATGCTTTTCGGTTGGAGTTGCAACGCTATGGGCCTTACCAGAAAATAATACTAATTGTAATAAACTGATCATAACATATTATAAATGAAAAGAGGAACGAAGATCAACAAATTGTTATGATCTGTTACGTGATATTTATGTCATATTTTTTTTATGAAAAATTCACCTAGATTTCTCATTATATATAGGAAATCATAGGCCATTGTCACACGTTATTTATCTTTGTACTAACTCTCCATCAATAATAACAGGATCGTATCATGTTGCAACCATCAAAAGTGCTTGCACGATCATCTCATTATAATGACTTGCACTATCATCTCATCAAGCCATGGAAACAAATAGAGCAAAATTTTTTTTTTGGACAATGTTGTATGTAAAGGACATGTCAGGCATGGTCTTACAGGTTTTAATCAAAATGATTTACAAATGTAATTTTATTTTATTAGAATTGATTTATGTTTCGTTGGGTCTAATAACATAAAAATCCCGATCAAATAAAATATATTTTTTTTAAATTTTGATAAAAAAATTTCAATTAGGAATTCCATAAAATTCCCATGGGAAAAGAAATCATTTTAATCAAGGGATAGTGTTCTCTACACATTGTGATGACTCGTAAGAAAATGTTTAATTTTTTATCCAGAAAAAAAAATAGAAAAATGTTAAAAGTAAGAAATTTTAAAATTCAATTGTATTTTTTTTAACTCAAAACATAGCAATTTTTTGTTAGACTAAATTGTGCCTTTGAAAATATGTAAAAGTTGATGAAATTTTAGGAACATCTTTTTAAATTGAAAACATTGCAAAATTTTCTTACCTGCATTATTTTTTGGAAATAATTTTTATTTCTTAAGTTTCCTTTCCAACGATGTGTGGCTAGACGTGCTATGCCATGCATCTCATCAGGGACGGATCAAAAAAAAATTAAGCATGGGCACAAAAATTGGACCAAAAAGAAAGAGAAGGAAAACTAGAGGTCCAATCCAGGCACAATAAAAAAAATTAGCCCAGACACAATACTAAAAATACATAACTAGACCTTGATTTTCAAAGAACAAGCCCATGCAAGTGCCTGGGCTTGCCTCTACTTGGCTCCGTTCCTGCATCTCATCTCGTTACATGTCGTGTCGTATCTATTTCAGTCGAGACGGGGCACAACACAGATGCAACCATGCCAAACTACTGGTGCCCATGTGCCATGTTGCATTACTCTTGTGATATGCTGTTTCTAGCTTTGTGTTTGGTTGTCCAAGTATAAAGAGGAATAAGAAATAGGGAAGAGGAAGAAAAAAAGTGACACATCCAAATATGAAATAAGTCTAGTATAAGACATTTTTTCCTCTATTCCTTATTCCTACAAACACAAGATATAGGGTGTGTTTGGATGGAGGCCGGATAAGAATAAGAATAAGGAATAAAGGACCAGATTTAGAATCTCGTGCTAATCCTTATTCTTATCCAAATTCCATAGTTTTGTTAGTATAAGAATAAGGGGCCGGATAAGTCCAAATTCTTTATTCTTGTGTTGTTTGAGTTGCACAAGAATATATAATTTGAAGCTTATTCTTATCCAAATCTTATTCTTGCGCATCCAAACATGCCCATAAGGTATAAGATTCTTTTCTTTCTTTCCTCTTCCTTATTCCTTATGGGGTCGTTTGGATCGCTTGGGAATAAGAGGAATAGCCTATTCCTAGGCGGAAAGTATTGGGAAGTGTGTAACTTTGTGAAGAGTTTGGATTGTTTATAATAAAATTTCCGCCCGGAATTGCTTATTCTCCTTATTCCCAATGCATCCAAACGAGCCCTATACTTGGTGCAACCCTAGTGTATCTTTTTTAAACGCTATTCAACACTTATATCTCTAGTCATTGAATATAATAAAACAATCTAGCTAGCTCAAGGATTAAGGTATAATTTTTTTTTAAAAAAAAACATATGATTTACTATAAAAAATCGTGAATTTATTTTTGAAATAATTTAAGAAATACAGATACAGTAAACAACGGCCATGACCACATAACGTAGGAGAGGAGCATTAGACACTTGAACCCCCAAATTATTTCTTGGCTTTTCCTTTAACCAAACTAACCACGCATGTTAAATTTGTCTTGAGTTTATTTGATCACCGTTGTTTATTCGTCCGGCTTTATCATAAACGGAAAAAATGAGAAGATTGAAATAAACGCATAATTCATTTGGTATTGTTGTTAGTGATGTGATACCGAGCATAATTGTGTATTAAGTATTCAAGCGGTATCATTTGGGAAGTTATCATAAAATTTAGTTCAATGATAGACTTCGCATCAATTTCGAAGCAAATATTATGATTCATTTTACTTAGTTTCCCTCCAATAACTCATATTGATCATTACTCTTTGCTGATTGGTTTTCTTCAATTAATTGGTCTTTTCAAAATATAACAATAGCATCAGTAATGAACTATAAATGAGAGGAACGGAAATATGGAAACATAAGCTCAATAGTGGAAGAACAAAGACTAACAAAAATTTTCTTGTATATGTACCAGAGTTCCTAGTTCTAACTATTTATGGAAATTCCACATTCCTAATCTTTCAACTAACTCTCTATCGTTACAAATAGTATTGCATCAGATTGCAAAATCATTGAATGACTTGCACATCATATCGCCCACGCCAAGCGAGAGAAAAAAAAAGGGGGCAGTTTCCTTTTAGTCAAGTCTGGATTCAA
The DNA here is from genome assembly GCA_027562975.1 of Rhynchospora breviuscula. Classification (NCBI taxonomy): domain Eukaryota; kingdom Viridiplantae; phylum Streptophyta; class Magnoliopsida; order Poales; family Cyperaceae; genus Rhynchospora; species Rhynchospora breviuscula. Next base: position 15,338,243 of record CM050398.1, read on the forward strand.
AATAAAAAGTTCTATTCAAACTATGGAGTGAGATTTTGTTCGTTGGTTTAAACTTTGGGGCCAGAACAAATTGAATAATTGATTTTGCATCTTTAACAGTGAAATTATTTTTAGATTTTGACTCGAGCTGTAGAAAACAATATGCACTGGTTTTTATGAATTCCAAATGAAGATAAAACAATCAGTCAATTTCAAAATCTCATGAAGCTTTTATGAATTTCCAAATGAGGGAATAATATTAAAGTTTGTAGCCGATTAATTGCTCGACTAATATCTGATCACCGAATAATTGATTAGTGGCTCACAAAACTAGTCCTCTAGAAAGCTCTCTCTGCAAACCGTCCGATTTAATCTCGACGGTTAAAATTTACAGACCGTACGGATCCGATATTAATCATAGGACATCCATTATTGTTCGGACGGTCTGGAGAAAATTTGCACAAAACAATTCTTTGCGGAGGATATCATTCGCCCCCTCCCCCCCAAAAAAAAGGGAAAAAATGCTTGAATGGTTTTTGACAAACACCCTAAAATTCAGACTACGGAATAATTTGACCCGCTTCTCATATAGTTATATTTCTACACCACAGTTTCAATATAAAGCTTTCAAGTCCTAAATCTTAAATTCGGCAGAAAAATGTGCATACTGATGAGGAAAAATTTTATATAAAGAAAAAATAGCATAAACAATTTTAATATGACCAGAAGACGATATTTTATTTTAAATATAGCACAGTTCGAGAGGCAATGGTATTGCCGCTAGAGCTCAACCTTCGAGCGGCAATAGCATTGCCGCTCGAAGGATTTTTTTTTTTTTTTTTTTTTTTTGCTGACAGATTCCTTTAAGTTTTTGTTTTTTGCGCAGGTTTTTTTTTTTACTGTGTTTTTTCCTTTTTGCTTTTACTTTTAACTGTTTTCTTTTTTTTTACTTGATATATTATTATATTTTTGAGATGAAATAATTAAGTTTTATTATTTAAAGAACAATATATATTATTATATTTTTGAGATGAAATAATTAAGTATTTATTTTTTAAAGAACAATAGTAAGAAATGGCATGATATTTTTTATAAATTTATTAAATTGTAATTTTTTGATATTTTTTAATTGTAATTGTATAATTAATATGATATTTTGTATTGTTTGTTGTTTGTTCGAACCGGAATTTTTTTTAAAAAAAAATACATGGTAAATTAATATGATATTTTGTATTGTTTGTTGGAACCGGAATTTTCTTTCAAAAAAATACATAGTAAATTAATATGATATTTCAAGTATATATTTTTTATGATATTTATGTTTAAATATAATTGTTAAAAATTAAATGTTCATATTTTAAATGGTTTCATTTCGTTTACATGTCGTAATGCGTTGCATTTCGATTGTTATGTCTCATTTCGATTACGTGTCGTAATGCGTTGCATTTCGATTTTTATGCATCATACAAACAAATAAAAAAAGTAAAAGACATGTCCATAATAACAACATAATAAAAATACAACTCCATCAGTGTCTTTTTTCTCCCTGACAGTATTAATCAGTTTACTTTTCTAACCGCCCTCTAGCAAGAGATGGACTAAGAATAGGAACGTCCTGCTCCTGACCCCCCTCATCCCCGTCATCACCCTGACCCCCGTCATCACCATGCATTTCAGGCTCCTGACTCTGGTCATATGAACCATACTGACTATATAGAGACATGCCAGTATGTAAAAGAGTAGTGAAGGAGTCTACCCCACTCATACTACCAATCGGAGAAGAATATAATGGGATCCCAGAACTAGTACCCTGTGGGTCTGTACTGAATACAGGGTCGTATCCAAATGCTGGCTGGCTACTGAATGATGTGTAGGGCGGGTATGGAAATGGTCCGCTGTATGAAAATGCTGGCTGACCAAACGTGGTATAAGGCTGACCAAACTGTGGCATGAAGGAACTAAAGATGCCAGTGGGGTCATACGACATACCTGCAAAGTGAGATGTCGATGTCGATCCAGATGCCTGGAACTGGCTAGGAGTCGGATCCTTAGGCTGAATAAGTTAAGAGATTAATTAACATCCATATAACATTTACATAACGTAAAACAATAAGTAATAAAAATTAATTGTTAACATACATCTGCATAGGCTCGTCAGGCTGCACAGGATCCTCCGGAGCAGAAGTCTCGGCATCCGAATCTGCTATGTCATCACTATTTTGTGAAAATCCCTCATTCTGCAGTAAGTCATCCAATTGGAATGGCATTGATGCATTTTCTAATTGGGATCGACAGTTGCGAAGAATTTTTTTACCAACCCGTCTAAAACATTTCTTTACAAGTAATCCAATGGCCTCCATTGCAGTACCGAGAGCGCTCTTCCCCTACAATATTGAAACAAACTGATAATTACATAAATCACTAAATTAATTAAATATGAATTACATAAATTACGTAATTACAAAATATGAATTACATAAATTAAGATAAATTACTAAATTTATTAAGATAAATCACTGAATGAATTACACAAACCTGTGCATGTACTCTGGGCGCCATGGGAGTATACTGTCGCTCACTAATAGGCTGCTGACGGCGACGAGCATACGCCTCAGCTCTGCTGACAGGAAGCTCAGCTGCACCTGTCTCCCTCATGTACCTCGCATAATTCCTTTGAATTGTATCAGACCATGGCCTTCTATCTACGCTCTCAGCTCGACTCCGTAAAACAGCCTCATTCCACATAGCTATTAAAGTTCCAAAAACGCTATTCCAGTCTGCGCCTTTTTTAAATGTGGCATTGGTAAAGCTGTACAGAGTGTACATCGTGTTCCACGTCTATTCAAAAATAATTGTTAATTCACATACATAAAATGACAACTTAAATTATAAAAAAAAATTAAATCAAGAAACATACAATAGGAAGAGGCGGAAGAATAGCCTGCACTAAGCCCTGTTGATGCCTACAACGATCCGGAAATGTCCAACCAACTTCGAAATAATGTATGCATGGCAATCTAAGATGAAATGATAACGAACCAGCCTGCGCATGTCGTGGCATCAATGTAAAGTACTCGGAATATGACCGCCAGTTGACATCGCCAACTTCCATCAAGACCAAAGAATCCCTTGCACACTGCACCGCTCCGCGATGGTTATTTTTTGCCCATGTTCGCGCTTTATTCCATTTCCTTTAGTCAAAAACAATACAACAATATTAAATACAAATAATAATCTGAAATTACAAAACAATAAATGCATCATAAAAATAAATTTAAAAAAAGTTTATACTAACCATGCAAATGGCGGACAAGAATCTAAATCAGGCAGGCCTGGTCCCTTCACTTCTCCTACGCCAGGTCTACAAACAGGAAGATATGATCATGCCCAATACAAGAGAAGCAACCATGGTCCAGACGGCTTCTTGAATTTTAAGACTGCACGGTCAAGGGCCCGATATAGACTTGCGATCACTGCATCACCCCAATTGATCTTTCTTTCTTCATTTAGAGAACCCTGTTACGAAATTAGCCAATAGAATTATTTTTTTTAGTTTAATAATTATTTTTTTTAAGTTTTTCAGATTAATAAAAAAATTTACAATTTATTCATACCTCAATGAGATCCAAATAGTACACATGAACGCAGTTTTGAGACATGTCAGGAAACATAATTGTGCCGAACATGTGTAAACACAAGGCACGAGTGTAGCGATCAAGCTCTTCCTCAGAAGCTCCCGGCTGTGGCCCGTTCTTAAATTTATTTTTCAAAAATTTCAACTTCATCATATGACAGTCGCTCCTGTAATTAAATTACTTACATATAATGATAACAATAAATTAAAAAAAATGATCAAAAATAAATATTTATATATTATATACAGGCACGTACCGAGGCTCCCTCGCCCAATCATGCATTGTAGATACCGGACATATCCATTTCTGAACTTTTTCCGCCCAAACAGTAGACTTCGTCGATCCAGTCACGAGAGAACCCTCCGTTGGCAAACCATATATGAATGCGACATCCTAAGATTAAAATTGTTCGTTTATTTTATTATTTTTAAATACGAGAAATAAATACAAATAAAAAACCTTTATGTAATGAACACACAAAATAAATAATGTAAAATTATTTGCAGAAAAAATTACCTCCAAAGTGACCGTCATCTCACCAATTGGAAAATAGAATGTGTGGGTTTCGGGACGCCAAAACTCTATCAACGCCCTCAATAGTGCCACATCTAAATTGGCATTAGGAACCTTAGACACGTGAATTAAGCCAAGGTTCTTCAACCGACCTTCAATTCGCTCATCATTGGCCAATTCTCTTCTACGCCCACATATTGAGAGATTTTCTTCCCGCTTCAATTGTACAAAAATTTCAATATTTTTATAAATAAAATATAATACAAATATGTCTTTTTTTTGAGAAATATATTTACCTCATCCATAGGGAATGAAATCAACATATCCGATGTCGGTACATACAGTACTGGAGCAGTATCCGGATCTCCCACACGTTCCGTTACATTTATAATCCACCGATTTGGGCGAGTTGTGCGATTTCTAGATCTTCTAATTTTCTCCCTTCTTGCGGCACTAGGTACAGAACTAGACGGACCCGCCTCATCTGGTACAGAACTAGACGGACCCGCCTCATCTGGTCCAGAACTAGACGGACCCGGCTCATCTGGTCCAGAACTATACGGACCCGCCTCATCTGGTCCAGAACTCATCTGATTGAAATATATAAAATTTAATTAAAAAAATCATTCCATAAAATAATTTATTCATACAGTAAATTTCAATCTACTATTTTATTTTATCCATATACTAATTCGTCTATACAATAAATAATCAGTCCATAAATTAATTTATCCATAAATACAATAATCCATTATATTCTACGTTAATTTGCACATAACTTTCCACAAATTTTATTTTTTTTCAAAAAAATCAATGTACTAATTTATTTTATCAAAATACTAATTTTTCGATACAGTCATTTTTTGTAGCAATGTGCAAAAAAATGTACATTACATAAATTTAGTCTAATAACTCATTTAAAAAAACTGTATCTTTCGTTAAATGAATTTATTCAATAATTTTTATTAAATTTTCATTAATAATTTTTTTAGTAAACTAATTCTTTTTCCATAAACTGATTTAATCAATAATTACCATTACATAATTTTTTTCATTAGTAATTTTTTTTTTCATAAACTGATTTATTCAATAATTTTAACTAAATTTTTAACCATAAACTAATTATTTCACTTATTATTTACATAAACTATTTTCTCCGTAAACTAATTTTTTTCGATAAACAAATTTATTCAATAATTCCGATTAAATTTATTCAATAAATTTCATTAATTATTTTTTCCATAAACTAATTTTTTCCATATATTTCCATATATCTTATTACGCAAAATTAATTTCCCTATAATTTCCATACATTTCCATATAAATTCCCATACAATTTTACATACATTTTCCCATACAATTTTTTATCAATAATTTTCCTACAATAATTAAAAAAAATAAAAATATTCCTACCATTTTTCATTAACAATTTCTATTAAATATTAACTAAATTTTAATCTAACATTCAATATTTAAATAAAAAATTTCAAAATAAACCTACATTTTCGCCGGTTGAAATCGAAAAACGTCTCGTCTCCTTCGCCTTCCGCTTATCGCCTCCTCCCCTTTGGCCGCTCGCGTCTCTTCCTCCTTTGGCCGGCCGGCGTTCTCCTTCCTCTCCTTCCTTTCTCTTCCTTCCTCTCCTTCTCTTCCTTTCTTCCTCTCCTTCTCTCCTTCTCTTCCTCTCTTCCTCTCTTCCTCTCTTCTCTCTTTCTTTCTTTCTCTCTTCCTTTTTTCTCTCGGCTGAACACAACACAAAAAAAAAAAAAAACAAACGGCTATCTACCGTATTAACTCGGCGCAAAAAAAAAAAAAAAGAATCTGTCAGCGAAAAAAAAAATGTTCGAGCGGCAATAGAACTGCCGCTATAGCGCTTCCAGCGGCAGTCCTATTGCCGCTCGGTGGTAGTGCTAGAGCGGCAATTCTATTGCCGCTCGAACTGTGCTACATTTAAAAAAAATATATGGTCTTCTGTTCATATTAAAATTATTTATGCTATTTTTTCTTTATATAAAATTTTTCCTACTGATGATTTTGCACAAGTAATTTGCTAATTTTTGTCTTACGGACGATTTTGTAATTGCGAACGTATTTAACAGTTAATCTTCTACTCGTTGAACAATAAACAATTAGCCAAACAATAAAAAGTAAAAAAATAATTACGCAGGATTTAATATATAAAATTATGAACTTATTTTTTTTAAATAAATTTAATAAAGACAGATACTGTAAGGTGAGCAGTGACGATGACTTCACAACCTCGGAGAAAAGCAATAAGACATTTCAACCCCTAAAAATATCACATGGCTTTCCCTTTCACCAAATTAACTACAATTATTAAATTTGTCTCGTGTATGTACAATAACTTTGTTTATTTATTCCTCAGGCGTTATCCCCAAATGAAACAATCTCCTCCAGTACATTCCTAATACGTACAAGATTCTTAAATAATAACTGGAGAGAGTGTTTAACAACGCAATGGAGAAGATAATACAATTAATTCAGAGCCAGCGTACAAAAATTTTGGAAAGACTTTTTAAAATCCCCTCTCATTTTGAAACGGATGCAACAAGTGAAACGGGATTTGTTCGCTGTATACCCTACAAAGTTATTAATTGTTGTTCCTGGATCTGATAAATTAACTGTAATATCTTCATAACATTTTTTATCATATACACAAGTACTGCCTCCGTACTAAAAGTTGAAAGTAGCAAAAAGTTGTAACAAAACTTACTCTGCAATATATTTTATATCCCAAGTTCCCAACAAACTGTATTATTTGTTAGCTTCGCAATCTTTGTCAAGAACAAATCAGACGAAACAAGTAGGCACAAATATTGTTATTTTATAGGGACTGATTATAAAATCCAAATTAAAACCCACCCCAAAAAAAGCGGAAAATTCAAATTAACCCCTCAATAAACTTCAAATCTACTCCATTTGATTAACCTTTTCTCCCTCTCTTCCCTCTTTCAACTCTTCTCTCTCTCTCTTTTCTCTCCTCCCAAATCGCATCACTTCACACAGATCCAAACCCCATTAATGGCGACACCGCTCTCAAAACCCTTCTCTAAGCCAGTCAACACTAAATCTCCCACCAAACCCTCCCCCGCCACACCAAATCCGACCAAACCCTCCTCCGTCTCCTCCCACCTCGCCATGGTCGAGCTCAAATCGCGCATTCTCTCCTCCATCTCCAAGCTCTCCGACCGAGACACTCAACAGATCGCCATTGACGACCTAGAGAAGCTTATCCGTTCTCTCCCTCCAGATGGAGTGCCAGTGTTGGTCAATTCGCTGACCCATGACCCGCCTACAGGCCCGCCTGATCCGACGAGTAGTTCCAAGTATCCTCCTCTAATACTCCGCCGGGAGTCGCTGAAGTTGTTGTCTTTGCTTTGTACTACCCATCCGGAAGCTGCTTCGAGCCACTTGCCGAAGATTATAAGCCACATTACTCGACGATTGAAAGACCCCAGCTCTGATTCGTCGGTCAGAGACACTTGCCGTGATGTAACGGGCACACTTGCCTCGATTTATGCCATGAATGAAGCATCAGTGGGGTTGTTTGTGAAGCCGTTGATGGAGATAATGAATGAGAACAGCAAGGCGGCTCAGGCTGGTGCGGCAATGTGTGTTGCGAAGGTGGTTGAGTGTGCGGGGTCTTCTTCTGGGGTCCATCCTGGGCCCATGTTTCAGAAATTGTGCCCCAGAATTTGCAAATTGCTTGGAGTTCAGGGGTTTTTAGCAAAAGGGGCACTTCTTTCTGTTATTTCTAGCCTTGCTCAGGTATGTTTACTCTAATTGTGCTTTGCCTTAGTTACTATTGTGATAAAAATTAGAATAATGTGGTTGGGTTGTTGAATATATTAAGTTCAGTCTGTTAGGAATTACTTGTGCATATATTGAGTTTGAATGTAGTTCATTTTGAGTTTAGTTTTAATAGTCTTTAGTTGTGTTAGTTCTATGTTAATTCTTAATTCAATTTTTAAATCTGAATTTTTATACATGTCTCCCATTATGTCAGTGTGTTCTGTTTTAAGATACAGATTGAATTATTTTGGCATTAATCTCAGTTTATAAGGAAGCACATATGAATAGTGAAATCATTCTTTGACTTACATAAGAAGCACAATCAATATTTTAACAAAGTCCTTATTGTAAAGCTACCTAATTACACTGCATTGAAATTCAGGTTGGTGCAATCAGTGCCCAGAATATGCAACAGGTTCTACAGAGCACTCGTGATTGCCTTGAAAATAGTGACTGGGCCACACGAAAGGCTGCAGCTGATACACTTTGTGTCTTGTCAGCTTACTCCAGCCATTTGATCGGGGATGGTGCGGCTCCCACTCTTTCTGCCCTTGAATCATGCCGCTTTGACAAGGTATCATCAATTTTCCAAATGCTGTTTGTGGGGTTTTTCTTTTTTCTATAAATCCTGGTAAGTTCTGTATTTGAAGTGCTAATGGAATTTGCAAATTACAAATGAAAACTAGTAAAGTGACAAGTTAGTGATTTCTGATGGAATTCCATGTATGTATTAGCAGTGCCAGTACTACTAACAAAACTAGATAGGTATACAGATACACTTTGAGAGATTTAGTGGATACAGCTGTTACTGCTCAGTTGTGAAGTTATGTTCTAATTTGCCTATTGCACGTTCAAAAATAGGGATGATGAGATGGAAGGAACAGAAAGACGTGCTTAGCTTACTCCTATTTTTAGTGGGCTTTTAATTTAGTCATATGATGCATATTGATCATCAATCTAATGATCAGAACATTTTGGGAAGAAAGCAATATTTTTTCATTTATTATTATTTCTTTTGGCCTGTAGGTAAAGCCAGTAAGAGACAGCATGACAGAGGCCCTACAACAATGGAAAAAAATGTCAGGAGAACAATCTGCAAATGAAGATTCAAAAGGTAATATAATAATTTCTGTACTTTATATCTACAGATGTGTTTTGGGTTTTGCCAAAATGGTTTCTGGCCTGGATTATGGATCATTTAATGAATGCTATATAAAGGGCGAACCATGTCATAGTAAAAAGAAAAATAGAAGGAAGCAAGCTTCTCAAATTTGGTGTTATGAAATTCTTATTTTTCTTTCATTAGCAGCTGATGGAAGGAACATTCAATCTGATGCTGAAGAGCAACCAGACAACAGAAAACCAACTCCCAACAGCCGTAGGTCAGAGTCAGGGAAGGATAATTCAGGGAACTCATCACCCACAAACAGCGAATCCAGTGCCAGAGGGAGAGGCATCTTAACTGAGAAAGCAGCTGTGCTACTGAAGAAAAGGGCCCCAACATTAACTGAAAAAGATTTAAATCCTGAGTTTTTCCAAAAGCTTGAGAGGAAGAACGCTGATGACTTTCCAGTGGAAGTGGTGGTCCCTCCTCGTAAGGGACCCAAAGTGCAGTCTTCTCCTGTTGAGGCAGAGAAAAGCACATTAAATGAAGACGGGTCAGGAGAGAATGATAATAACCAGACAGGCCTACAACCACATGGTGTTGTAGGTAATTATCAGAATGCTGAGAGGCGAATTGGAGCTTGGGGTGAACAGAGAGGTTTGAAGGGTAGTATGAAATTGAGAGGCAGTGATGGGGATGATTCTAGGGCTGACGAGGCTAGTGCAAATCTGAATGGAAGGCCAAGTGGAGCAGAAGGTTCTTTTGGAAATAACAAGGGAAATTGGATGGCCATCCAAAGGCAACTACAACATTTGGAGAGGCAACAAGCAAGTCTCATGAACATGTTACAGGTATGAAAGAACAATCCTTGTGTTTCTCAATTTGCACTAATTGTTCTATCTAATAACAATCAGTAATGTTCTTTTTCCACACAAAATCTCTACTGTTAATTTGCATCCATATAAATCTTGCTTTCTGATATAGTCATCTGCTGTATGGGTTTGGGAGGAAACTATGTAGAAATGATTAGTACATAATCTAGGCGGTTTGAGCTGCTACTTTCATGTGAATATTGGTTAACTGCTTAATTATGTTGAGGAGTTGGTGGAGGATTATCTGGATCTAGTGTAATATACTATATCATGCTTGTGTCTTTCCCCTTCAAATTGCAATGCATGTGTTTTGTTTATCTTATAGATAGCATCATTTTATAGCCTCATTTATGAATATCAGGATTTCATGGGTGGATCACATGACAGCATGGTGACCCTAGAGAATCGTGTGCGCGGTCTTGAACGGATTGTAGAAGACATGGCACGTGACTTCTCCATCTCCTCTGCCAGACGCTCTGCCCCTGGTGGTGGGTCCATTCTCTCCTTTGACTCCTCACCTGGTCGACCTGCTGGCAAGTTCAATGGATATCATGACTACCCGTCCTCAAAGTACAGCCGGTACATGCCTGAATCCTCTTGGAGACCTGATTCTGATGGGTGGAACACAAACTCTTACTTCAGAAGCAGTTCAATGGGAAACCGTAGGGGTCTAGGAGGCAATATGTCAGCTGGCGCAAGCAGAAGGGGATGGGAGAAGGGGCAGGGACCAGGTCCATTTAGACTTGGTGAGGGTCCATCTGCCAGGAGTGCCTGGCAGGCCTCGAAGGATGAAGCAACCCTAGAAGCAATCCGGGTTGCTGGTGAGGATAATGGGTCGAGGGTATCAGCACGTGCGGCAGTTCCTGAATTGGATGGGGAGGCAATGACTGAGGATGGTGCAGATACACAGGACCGGGGTCCGCTTTGGGAGTCATGGACCCGATCCATGGATGCATTACACGTGGGAGACCTCGACTCAGCTTATGGAGAGGTGCTTGCTACTGAAGATGCATATCTTTTGGTGAAGCTGATGGAGCAGACAGGTCCTGTTGTGGACCAGCTGTCAAGTGAGGTTGGGAATGAGGTGTTGCATGCTGTGGGTCAGCTCTTGATGGAGGAGAACTATTATGAGCTTGCTCTTAGCTGGCTCCAGCAGGTACTGTTTTGATTTGACTAACTTCTTTTTTCATGAGTTGAATTGTCAGTGTTATAAGTTTTTACTGTCGCTACAATGGGAAATTAATGGCCCTGGGAACTAGGAAATAGTAACTTGCCTCTCAACTGTGAGATTTGTGATTGTATGAGAGATCACCACTTTTGTTTAAGTTTCATCCCTTCATCGAAAGAGTAGCAATATTTATGCACAGCATAAAGTCTTGAGAACTATGGTGTTATTGTAAATGTATGATAACATTTGGCATCTCCGGAAAGGTCTAACCTAGAGAGTAATTTCTGCATTTCTTTGCATAGCATAGAAGCTCCTCTTCTATTTCCATTTCTATTTCTCATTATTTCTGATTCCCTGAATTCATTTCCTTTCCTTTAGTCCAAATTACCATTGGATTGCAAATCTTGTGTAGATTGTGATCAAGCAATATACTGTTTCTAGAACCACACTCAACAGAATCAAAAGTAGAGACTAATCTCTAAGGTTTTGGTGACACAGATTGCACCAACTTCTTTTCCATAATAATATATCCAAATCAGACCCTACAACCAGTTTTGATTATCACAAGGGATGTGCTAATTTCTGAAGTTCATAAATTTTCCAGACCTTTCTGTACGAAATTTAAAGGATAACAAAAGTGAATGCACCAATTTGATTAATCACTGAATATATTTTGGTGTGTTCATATTTTGGCCTCTGGATTTTTCAAAATGGTCTAAACTATTTATAACTTTTGGAATTGCACCTATCAACTTGTGAACTAGAATAAGATTAACTGTTCTTCAGATCCTGAAATATTATTAGAAAGGAGATTTCTGGTGGTATGGCAAACACCTGTGATAGAAAAACCTCCTTAAATGATTGAATTTGGTAAGTTCACTGGCAAGTAGATGCATACAACTGCATTTAGAATCATATTCATAAATTGTAGTGTTTTTAATAGAGAAAAGAAATAATTTTCTCATTTGATTGATCCTCCGACTTGTCTCTCTGTTTTTTTTTTTCTTGTTTGTTTTTTCTTCCTCTTGAGCAGAATTCAGGGTTTTCTTTTGGGCTAGAAGAGTGACTGAAGGTTGAAGCAAATAAGATTGTCCCAAATCCTGAGAAGGTGATTTTCCTTGTAGGTTTTAAAATATAGGGGTAAGCACTGGGAAATAATGACAAGTATTGGGTTCCCTAAAATATCTTAAAACTTTGCTAAGAAGTCCATATCTTTGCAAAGTTCGTTTTTTTCCCCCTTAAGCTTCCATTCTATATGTCCATATTAAATAAATCATAATCTCTTTCCTCTTCTCTTTCAATTCAGTTATCTGAGCTGGTTTCAGAAAATGGGGCTGATTTTCTAGAAATCCCGCCTCAAGGGAAGAGAGAGATACTTCTGAACTTACAGGTAGTTCCAGTAAATGAAATTCCTGAAGATTGGGACGGTGCAACTCCAGATCAGATAATGTCTCAGCTGGCCTCTTCATGGGGGATCAATTTGCAACAACTATGATTTTATTCCTCATAATCTTCTACGTGGATTTCTACCTTTACTTGATTGTTGACTTGCCTGTCTGTTAGGTAGGATTTTATTTTATTTTTTCTCTTTCTTTTATTGTGGTTTGATGTAATGAGAGGAGAATATGAATGTGACTTGGTGTGCACAGGGAAATAGGGGTGGTATTTTGCAGTCATTAAGTTTTTTTTTTTTTGTTTCTTTTTTGCACTTTAATGCCTTTGATGTATATTTTGCTATTAGGAAGAGATTTGATAGAATCTGCTTTCCATTATGTCTCAAACTTGCTTTACCTTTAAATTGTTTCCCCATGGGAAGTGTAATTCGCTGGTTTCTTCTCAAGTTGGTAATACTAGCACATCTCAGAATCCCAGTCTCTGTTATGGTAAACATTTGTCAAATTGAAACCATATTAGGTGACCCTTTCTGTATGTGCGGGGCTAATGTTTGCAACGTACATGTTATTTTAATTTTAATATTTTTCTAAGGAAGTTTGTAAAGTACAAGTTACCACATTGACAGAGGCATATTTTATTATGATTAGAATGGTCATGTTGTGATATTAGATGTGTGGAAATTGAGAAATTGGATAAAGAGGTACTTTAATGCCTAAAGCTTCGTCAAAATTTGAGAACTGAAACAGTTACCCTTGAAATTTTTCATTTCCTTGTAGTGCTTCAAAATATTACGAAGAAATGGATTTTATAAATTATAATATCGGGATATAGCAACCAATAATCATACTCAAGAAGAATTATTGGTTTCTGATATGCCTTCGCTTTTGAGTGGTTGATACCTAATTAAACTTTTGAGTTTTCGCAATCTTAAATCGGGGATCATTTTTTTATTTTTCAAAGTGACAAGCAATAGAAAATACAGTTTACACTGATTAACTGTTTATCAGATTTAAAAATAGTATCCAAGCCAAAATGTAGGATGTCTCTCGGTATCCTTGGGCTGCTAAGTACTAACAAAACTAATATAAATAAGATATCAATTAAATTCAAACACAATATCAGTGGCAGCTGGAGCCATGAAAGCTTCGTTGTTTGTTGGGACACCTTTATTTTATTTTTTCCTTTCAGAAGTGCACAGTACAAAACAACAAAAAATATTGTAGGTTGTACTAATTGAAGGAGAAAGAAATGGAACTGAATAAGCTCAAGACTGAATTAACACAAAGCAAAGTAATGCTCACAGTTCCCAAGCCAGGTCTTCTTCCTATTTCGTATTTCATCCATTGAAGATCGCATGGACCTGGTGTTCTATTTGGGCCAACTGACCCAACAACTACTGAGGAAAGGTAAAAGAAACTCTGATCGAACTCTAGATCAGATCATTTGCTACTTTGTTATTGTACTTGTTGATGCGGAGTGTTAATTAGTACCTTAGTAAAACAGCTTTCATTGATTTCTTGTATCTGTTGTCAAATGAAGACTATCTCAGTTAAACTTAAAAGATTATTTACTTTTTTTCCCCCCTTTTATTTGTCTTAGAAAAATATATGGACTCCATCTGTGGGGAGATATGGATGACATATTAAGTGTCTACCAAAGAGCACAATATGACAAATATGATAAAAGAGAAAAAAAAAAAAAGCTATAAAAAAAGTTAACAAAAATCATAGTCTATTGATGTTACACTAGCATGGATTTGACTTTTGGTCAATTTTAATAATTGGATCGTTTTGTCATATTGTCAATACTTCAAGAAGCACTTTGTTGTTGTAAAATAAAGGTGGAAGAAAAAAATAATAAACAATATCTTAAGAGTAAGTAACACAATATTCTCAATCTAAATTTCAGAATTTTATTATCTCATTTCAACCATTCATTCATGTTTACAATGCCTCTATTTATAGGCTACAAAATGATATCTCACATAATGATCAACACATAAATAGTAGAAATCATGGAAATAAATGTGTAGCGGAGATAAATGAGTAGTGAGAATGTGAAGATAAACAATCCACATAATTATATAATTTCATAGCATTTGTGAAATAATAGGAATTATTAATTGGTGTGTTTGGCACCCTTATTCACTCACGGAATAAGAGTTGTGTCAGAGGAGAGAGGAGAGAGGGTAGAGGAGAGAGGAGAGAGAGGCTCTAATTCGGCACCAAATTCTAATACCATCTGTGGGATGGAATTGGGCTTATTCCGAATAAGAGGAGAGAGAAGAGGAGAGAGGACAACGTGGGGCCCACTGCTCTTATTCAATCCCCCTATTCGGGGGTTGCATCCAAACACACCCATTATTTTTTGTTGAACTGGGGCAGAGAATATCCAAAATAAAAGGGAGTGTATTGACACGAGTTGCTATAGATAAAGACACAGTGACAGAACAGAATTGCAAAACATCCACAAAAACAGTTTCCAATTCCTCTGTATAGTGGGCCCCACATGTCAATCAAAGGTCAACTCAGTACAAAACCACAGAAAGAGACAAATCACAGACAGAGAGAGAGAGAATCAATGGAGGATTTCTACCTAACAATCCCATACGGACTGCTCGTACTCGCCGGAGGCATCGCCGGGTACGTGAAGCGGCGGAGCGCCGCCTCCCTGGCCGCCGGAGTTGGGTTCGGCGGCCTCCTCCTGGCCTCTGGTTTCGCCAGCTTGAGAGCTTTCCAAACACACTCCTTCTCTACCTTCGCTCTTATACTCGAGACTGGTAGAAATTCAATCCCTTTGTAACTTGTTTCTCTATTTGATTGCTTCCTCTAAGCTTAATTTAGACTTGAATGAATGAATGAATACTGAGATTGATTGATTGAGTGCTAATTTATGATTTGTGTGGAAGCAGTGTGTGCAATTGTGTTGATGGTTCTTATGGGATGGAGATTTTTTAAAAGTAGAAAGGTTATGCCAGCTGGAGTTGTTGCTATTCTCAGGTTTGGTACTTTTTCATCAATAAATCATATTGTTTTTGTATAATTTGTGGATGTTAGAGATGAAACTTACACTTAGGATAGTTGTTCTATGAATGGAGCTGATCATTTTGAGTGCAAATGAAACAAACATGTTGTATTGTTGGAAGAAGTTATTCAATTGGAGAATTCTAACTTGATGTAAATTTTGGTAAAATTGTCTAAGCTAAAATTACATCCCTGAGCTATGCTAGGATAACAAATGGGAAAAAAATTGTCTGGTAATAGATATATTAGTCTTAATTAAAATTTTACCTCTTTGGTAACTCTGCAGTGCAATAATGTCAGGATTCTATGTATACATGATTGTTGCTCATAAGCGCCGTGATGATTCAGTTAGCTTAATGTGAAGAAAAGAAAGCTTGCTGTGTATGAGCTCTTCACAAGAGCATCGAAAATTAATCTTCTTTTTCTGTTGGTTTCAATTTTTTTTTTTTCCGTTTTGGTCCTATGGATGTACTTATGACTTGTTTTTGCAACTGTATCATTTGTATGCTCTTTTAACTCTAAAATTTTCGTCAAACATAATATACCATAATTACCATGTCACGTTAGAGTTGTCATGTTGTGTCAACCTGTCAGATTCGGGTTTCAGGTCATGTGCTAAAAACCTTGCTTGGGGATATTGGGTAAATAACCATCTAATTAAAATCTGACAGCAATATCTTCTCATTTATAAAGGTTAATTAAAAAAAAAGAACGATGAATTTATCGACTTAATTACCTTTTTTGGAAGGGAATAAGGAATAAATGGACACAATGAGATAATCGAAAATTATGACACAATCAAGTGTCCCGTATTGAGGGACTTCAAAACAGCGGAATGTGTGGTCTTAGGGTCTCCTCTTGAAATCACGCTGATTTTCAAATTTGGGAAAAACTAATTCGTAATCCTCAAATTTGAGGTGACAAAATTGATCAAAATTGTATAGAGAGATTCTCCTGTCCTCTCCTCTCCTCATTCCCACTGATTTTCACTAGATTTTTTGTATTCTGGCAGGTGAATCCTTTGGGCAGTGGAAGGACAGCTGCCTCTTCCTCCATTCATCCTATCTACCATTGTCTGGAGCAGCCGAGCAGACCATTTAATGTCAGATATATATCGGTTCTGAGTTCTGACACTCAGATGAATATCTGAAGACTAAAATTTGACCTTTATTATGGTCTACGAACGAGAGAATGACTTGACACGGTTAATTACTCTTAGGTACGACAACCTTATGCATATCAATTTAATATAAAGAAAATTTTGTGGCATAATTACGGGCTGATTTTAAAAGGTGTAGCACAATTACGCTGTTCAATACTTTTCACCAACTAGCGGCTCGCCTAACAAGAACAGATTTGTTCCTTTATATAACAGAGTTATGAGGCCACTTTCAAGAAAAAACTTCACAACAAATTCAACACTTGATACCATCTCATAATAGTTATTTTAGGAAGCACCAGAAATTAAAAAAAAAAAGTAATAATCTATTTCTTTGCCATTTTGTTAAGGCAATGAAACGGAAATTAAGATTTAGAAGTTGGAAAAAAGCCGAAGACATGCTTTCCCATCTCAAAAATATAATGTTCACTTACAGTAAGTAAGGGTTACCACTTACCAGTGAATTGATGGATATGAAAAGTCTCTTAGTGAAATAAATGCCACTTGTACATACATACATGATCCTTACATCAAATTAATATCTGTGTCAGCTTAAGTTACTTCTAACTACTGACCCGGGAGAATGTGCTTAAACAAATAAAACCAACAATTAATACATACAAGCTACCTGTGCAACATGTACACATCCCTAGTGCCCGGAGAAGTTATCAGTTCAAACCTCAGGAAAAAAAAAAAAAAAAAAAAGATAAATACCTAGTGAAACACTTATTTTCACCCATTGGGCTCCAAATTTACAGGTTTAGATATTGAGTGCCGCCGCCTTTTACTATCTGGCGTACATCTGCCTATATTACCCTTGCCCAATTTAACTGTCACCTTACCATTTGATTTTGTGGGAGAACCAGTTTCTTCCATTTGGGATGAGGTATGCCCTTTCTTAGAAGCTTTCTTCAAAGGAGACTTGACTCTCTTTCGTGTTTTCAAGCTTATACCAGGGTTTGGCACAGGGTTGGGCACCTGATGAAGTTGTGTGCCTTGTCCAAGGAACCGCACTTTAAAAGGATTTGAGGCTGTGTGACAAACCAAGTCTTTACCAGGTTCTGGTCTTTCCAAATCTACTTTTCTACTGTTAACCTGAAGAAAAGAACAAGAACTTTGAATTGTAATGCCAGAAAGAAATGAACTGCATAAAGCAAATCAAATAAGAAATAAAGAATCAGAAAAATCAGATCCAGACGTCAGGTCAAGAAAACAGCAATAGGTAGAAAACAATGCCTATTTTATATGTGATTGCTAACCCAACCCATTTTTATGGAACGTATTTTAGAGAGATTTGGGTGTCTTGGAAAAATCTTCACATAATCATACAGAACAGAAAAAGTGAGGCTATGGTACAATGCATAGAGCTGAATCCGCCAGTGTCATGCACCCAAACCTCAATCTCTGAAATTCAAAAAGCCAATCTGAATTGTTCAATTGATCTACATATCGAAAGCATTTAGGTGTTTTATTTATAATATTCACTTAGAAAAAATCACTTGTATTGCAAGCTCCATTATTTTTAAAATAATTGGTTTTCTCTCTAACAATAAAATAGTTAAAAAAAAAAAATCTAAAAAAATGTGAAATCTATTTTACTGCAAGTTTTCAATATGTAAACCAAACTGAGCAGCTATATCGGCCATTTGAAACTCGGAAACTTAAGATTTGGAGCCATATAGTTAGCACCATAGACTCCCTCCTGGTAAAAAGGTGAGACTTGGTTTTGCAAGAACACATGGGATGTGTGTTTCCTCTGTCAAGTTTCTTAGCTTTCACACATATGTCAGAAATTAGACATGTACCAGCTGGAGAAGAGCAGAAAAGGTACGCGCCACCTCATACTTAGGTTTGCCAGAAACTACTTCTGTAAATGTCATGACACCTGTAGTAGCTGCCTCTGAGGACAGTTTATCAATGATATGATGTCCATATAAGCCAATATCAAATGGTGGGTGTGCATCCTAAAAAGAGTTAACATGTAAAGAAAAAAAAAATTCAGAACAAAACAGTGCAAATAACCAGAAAAATAAGTTAACTGGAGACTTTTCCCCATTCGTCTTTTTATTCTATTTTATTTAATTGTACTTGATTTTAGGGCTTTCCAGCTGATAAATCATGAACTCTACTTAGCCCAACATACAAACTATTACTACTAGTACCAGCACAAATCACTTCCCAGGAAAAGAAAACACAAATCCAGGATTTTCTCATACAACCTAACTTGGGGATTTCACAATTTAAGGCTATTGTTACACCTAACAGTATAATTTTGTAAAACAAACCTGTTCTTCCATGGCATCTTCAATTCTTTCCTTCCATGTCGAGACTCTAGCAGCTATCTCTGACTGCCTTTCTGTATCTGCTACACTAGCAAGAAGTGCATCCTGAAGATGTAATAATAAATCTTTTATTGAAAATGAATAGAAAATAAAATTACAGCAGCATAGCTGGTAAAAATTATCACTAAATAAATTTACGAGCCATTGTATTTGTTTTTGCACATTACTGTCATTGCAAAATAACAAACAAAAAGTTGTCAATTTCACAGTAATTATTTTCCTGGCTACTTCCAAATAAGCCCCTGGGCAGAAACGAAGGTCAATCAAACAAAATTTGGCCCTTTTGCCATAATTGCTTCATTTTAAGTTATTTAACTCAACTAAATGGTTCATAACATGCAAATAAATTCATAATTATTCAAAGCTAGAATGTGTGGTAAGCAATGTTGCTAATATTTAACATAAATTTGCCCACCAAAATAATTAAAAGGCCCCTACATGCAAGTACATTTAATTTGATCCTAAATAAGTAAAATGAGTTGGTACTTATGAAACTAAATATTTCATGTAAATTTTGCAACCTATCAACAGAAGAGTATATAAATTAGCATAGTACAAACCAGATGCGATCTGCACAAGTCCTCAAGGTTCTCATGAGAATCCAAGTTCTCTTCTGCTACACTCTCTGCGGCATTCATGTCATTATTTCCATTATCCTGAAATAAGCATACAGAATATAACAATTACAAGAAGGTAAAAGATTTCCTGCGAAGGTATTAGAAAGACCACCTGTAACAACAATAGAACCACAGACAACTTGATAATTACTGTAAGTACCCCCTAAAATAAAGTATACACAGACATATAAAGGCATGTGCACACAGACAGAGAAACACACATGCACAAACTAACCTCTGGGTATGAAGGGACATCATTTTCCATGTTGTCAAACGCCATGTAAGCATCTGCAGCATCGAAGTCATGAGGATCATTTTCACCCATATCTTCGCCCATATCTTCTACATAATCAGGAGGATTATTCGCAAAACGACTGAAAAATTCATTGTTTTCTTCATCTCCTACAGTAAGAGACCTCATGAGCTGCATATATTAAGTCAAAAAAGTCAGTAAAGAACATGAGATTTCAGATGAAACAATTATTTGCCAATTTGTGGTTTGAAACTTTGAGGTCTAAATAAGAGGTCTGCATGTGATAGTTAATAAAACCTAATAAACAACATGTTTTTACCAAATTTGGGACTTTTGAGCTTCTTTCGGTTTCAACATCCAGTAATACTGCAAATATTTGAGTTTTAAAACTTTCATGCAGAATAGTTACAAGTACCTTCTCCATGAGAGGTGGAGACTCAGATGAAGCATGAGGTTTTTTTTGAAAATTTAAACGGGGGTCGAATTTTGCAATTGGAAACTGCATGCACCGTTTTTTAGTAAAATTGAGCCGTCTTAGTTGAGCTTTTACTGTTTCAAACAACACAAAAGGAACAAAAATAGTATTTTAATAGAATCAATACACAGTATACTAAAAACAATTGTTCATGAATACAAGCACTTTATCATATTAATTACCACCAAATTATGTATGCAACCATACAGGTTGCACCAAAGTATTGGTCAGTTCTTCAGCATCACCATTTTTTCTGCCACCCTTTTTGGCCTTGTCACATGCTTTAAGAAGGTATTAGGGCTATAACATCAAGTGCTAGCCACAAAGATCCTATTTATATTGGTACCCCCAAACTAACTTGGTAGTTTATTTGGAAACACTTAGGTCCATCAACAGCATATATGCAAACTATTCAAACTACTTATACAAACTATACCAGTTCATATCACTAGCAATACAAATTGTCCATCATAAACCTTGCTAATGCTCAGCAGAATCTACTACTATGACATAATTCCTATCATAAAATGTTAGAAAAGCTAATCATACCTTTTTTAAAAGGTTTTATTCTTAATGTACCCGGCTCGTATGGATCCAAGGGCTTCCATGGGTCATCATCATCATCTCCTTCAGAATCATCCCCACCATCTGAAACCCCAAAATCAGGTGGATCTTGGTGACCCATATCATAATCATTGTTATTCCAATTAGCATCATTCTCTCCAGCTTCACATTCAAATGCAACATTATCTCCAGCTTCACATTCAAATGCAACATTCTCTCCAGCTTCACATTCAAATGCGCCTTCTAAATTCACACCTTCATCCATATTAAACTCATTCTCTTTGCATTTTCGTTGGCTTGATTTACGCGCAGAAGGGGATTTGTAGGCACTTTGTCGATTTTTGGATTTAATTGTGCTCCCAGGGTCAACAGGGTCAGGTTCTTTGTCTTTATCAGGTGTTGCATTTAAGAAGTCCTTGACAGATCTTGCATCACATGGATCCAATAAGAGAAAATCATTGTAGAATTCACAGGTTGCCAGCTTCCCCCAAAAGAAAAAAAATTAAATGCAAAGATGAGATAATAGGTGTACAAAAGTATGAGTATGTAAGTTTCTGTGGCAATACTGTGAAATTCAATGTTAAATTTAGTCTCTTGCTTCTTTACTCTCTTGTTGGATTGGTTTTTTATTATTATTATTTATAAATCAGGAGCTTAACAAGACCATTAAAAAACACTTCACATGTCAGGTTACTAACAATATCTAAAGCTGAATTGGAAGATGTACTATTAATGTTGTCCATTAGTAGAGGCTAACTTATTATAGAAATCAGAGTCATATCTAGATTTTATTACCAGTTGATTTATTATCAATTTTAGCATACCAGGTACAATTCTATCTCATCGGCCCCACCAGTGTCTAGGCAATCTCCTTCCATCACAATCAAATTGGCTGGTGGTTTTGCGGTTTTTCTTGTATTGTCCTTGTCATGCGAACTGTCTAGACTAGCCTTTGGATCCACTGCTCACACAAACATAACAACAATGATATGACAGAAAGGTTTTTGAGAAATTAATGGTCATTTCAACAATAAATGATAAAATAAATGTATTTTAGTAACCAAAATGAAAACTTCTTGCAGATGACATGATATAGTACCTGGCACATCATCCAACCCTAGAAATTCTTCTTCTTCTTGATTTGCAACTGGATCTGGTCTTTTCCCATCCGGCTGGTCTGGACCACCTTTCTCTGGCTGGTCTTGCTGCCTAAAGAGGGAATTTTGGACTCTTCAAGACCAAAACTTCAAAGATAAATTGTACTTTGTTTTACTACTTTGCAGTCAGTTGTGATACTTAGGGGTTTATTGTACAAACATTTCCTTTTTTTTACATACCTTATTTTAAAAATAATATCTTCAGTCAAGTACATCTCATTAATTGTACTATCCAGCACATACAGGTATGGGTGTACAGTTAGCAAATGCTAAAACTAAGACCTGAAATCTACATTACCAGAAATGTTCTCAGGCAATATAACTTGCCAACCAAGAACCAACACAAATTAATAACTTGTACCAATGTGGTTCTAGTACAAGAAAATTCTAACTGAAATGGCACCTGACCTATACCATATTTGGCATCATGTAAACCAGCCACTACGGAAATCTGTTTATGAATTCAGAGTTGTATATAGGCATTAAAAGTTTGCGCGCAATTGATGAAGAAATTATTTACAAGGTACTGTAACAGAAAGAATCAGATTACAAACCTCTTTTGAGAAAGAAACTCGAGTGCATGAAGAACTAGAGAGTATAAATACTCCACCTTTCTGCTGTATACTTGCACAGAACCTTGTAGAAGAAGTGCAGCTACAACAAAAAAGAAAGAAGGTACTGCATCAACACCTCTTTTTTTTTCTTTTTTTTTTTTTTTTTACCATCTGCGGCACACATATATTCTACCAGTTTCCATATTTTACTGCCAGTAATACATCATATAACATTCATAGAGGCTTGCTTCCAACAATACAAATATATCCTAGGATATTGCTATCCATAGGTCAATGTACTACAAGGAATACTTACAATCAAAATTTTGGAATACATGTAAAATGTCAGCCTATTTTGATAAGTTTTGGAGCTGTTTGGCAATGTTATTATGCAAGGGTCAATTAGCTTCTAAAATTTCCTCCTTTGGCATTATTGATTTTTTAATTAATTAATACACAGAAAGATGTAAACATAATAAATGGAATCGGACTAGGCCATTACAAGAAAAATGCTAAAACTAACAATTTCTCGTGGTCAAAGGTGAAATTCCTTGCACAAAATTTAACTCTACGAGCCTAAACTCAATCCTCCTTGCACAAAATTTAACTCTACGATGCCTAAACTCAATCCTCCTTGCACAAAATTCAAGGCATTGAAAAGTTAGCAAAAAAATTTCTCTTCTGCCAGAGCTTTGACGTTCTACTATCTCTTAATTTATCACAAAAGTCCCATAAATTTCAACCTCTTAGTGGTACACTTGCAAAATAACCATCTTTTCAAGGACATAATCACAAAATTCTTTCAAAGATCGCAGATTCTCTCTCTCAGGAGCTTAGTACACCTACCTTCAGCAAAATTAACCGAGTGGAGAACCTGATCCTCCTCCGACGAAGTGATTTCCCCAGAGCAAATCTTCAGGAGGTACTGCTCGAGCTTTTCAGCGAGATCCACCTCCCAGTTCGACTGGAGATCTCGTCCAGGCTGCACCGTGAAGGTCCGACCGGCCGCGCCGCCGCCATTTCCGGCGGAGCAGCCGAGGAACTCTTCCCTGTCGTCGCTCATCGTCGCACCACCATGCCCAGAGCCAAGAGGTCAGTTTGGTGTGAGGAGAGAGGGAGAGAGCACTAGGCTAGGGTTTCGCCGATTTGGTGGGACGATTGTCAGTCGAAGAAAGCTTCAAAGTTCAAACCCTAGAGAGAGAGAGAGAGAGAGAGAGAGAGAGAAGTGTTTTGGTTTTTGGGATTTTCCCGCTCGAACGAAATGAGAAAAGAAATGGACAAAACTCTTTCTCCAGTGATGTCGAAATTTTTCGTAGCCGCATCTGGAAAAAGGATTGTGTTCCGTTTTGGACGGAACGGAACTGAAACGTGCGAAACGGCACGGTATTGACAGCCGTCACTCGGACGGCCAGAGATTTTGTAATTTCTTAAAGTCGGATTTATTTTATCCAGATCCTATCCTATCCTATCCGATCCAACTGTAATATAACCCGATTCTAATTTCTGAGCAAATAACCATCAACGAAATGGAGGGTTTTTTGGGAATAATTATGTTATGCTTGGAATTTTTTTTCGAATCAAATTTAACATAAGCTATAACCCGTCAATTGTTAAGAAAATTTGATCTGACCGTTCCGTCTTATTCGAACATAAATTCAATTAGATAGAAGTTAAATTTATTTCAATTGGAAGCAATTTATACTTGCGATACTTTAAATTCGAAATAATTCAAAGCCATTAACTATTTATGATTTTAAAATGTCTTAATTGATTTGAGATGATCTAGATTCTAAACGACTCCATCTTAAAAAAAGATCCATTATCTCTTTTTGAAATAAAGTTGAAAAATATTCATTGTTTTGAAATAAAGTTTCTTCTATCATTGTAAAATAAAAGTTTAACATTTTAATATTTGTTTTTCTTTTTCTAGCGGATCCATGGTCCATTTCTGACCACTTGTAAAAGATCCTTATTCTTTTTATCTAATTAGTTCTTTATAACTATATTTTTCAAGGCTCATTACGGTTATTTTAAAATTCTCGTCAAATAGAAATATCAAATATATCTCATCTCATGTGTACTTAAGCAGTAGGAATATTTCCATCAAGGTTATAATTAATGGTTGTCAAGGTATTATTGTTTATTGTTAATAATCAGTTTTGTTTTAAACCTTTTAAAATTTGAATCATCCAAAACATTTTTTTCCCGTTATTTTCTTTCATAATCCAAACAGACATAAACTAAAATATTTAACATTCCATTCCTTTTCCTTCTCAAAGAAGGATCAAGCACGGACAGGTTTCTCAAATCTCAATACAACATGGTGGAAGAATCCAGAATTGGGCCAAGTTTATGTAGTGAAATTTACAAGATGGTCCCTCATATTTGTAGTATTAAGACTCGGTTCTTTATTATTTTTTTGTATATCTCGACAAAACTGTGACCTTATAATAATCATATCCATATGTGCCAAAGTTAACAAAGGAACATTTAATTAAAGTGGATGATCAGTGGGAACTTGGTTGAGCATCCCCAAAGCGTCACAATTAATTATTTCGAAATAACGCAAAAATGCTTACAAAAAAATCCTTAATAATATCCGGTTTCACAATATTATATAATGGAGCAGAACCACTAGACTTGAATTATGGCGTTGTATGAATATCCCGGTTTCACACAACACAATATATATAATGGATTAATTCAGTGTATTTTTCATTTTTAATTACTCTGGCCGTATGAACATCCAAATTTGAAATGCTAGATTCATTCAATTCTTTTTATTTTTCATTTTTAATTACTCTGGCCGTATGAACATCCATATAAACAAGACGAACAGTTGGGTTTGAATTTTTTTTATTTTTAAATATATATAAATGAAGTTAGAAAAAACGTGTGTAGCATCCCTCCACTATATGCAACATAAATTAAGACCTATACAAGAAAAGAATATTAAAATTCTACGAAAACACTACTATGTTATTTCATAGGGAAGCGTCAGCCCCAATAAATTAACCTAATCACTTTAGTATCTGATTCTATCAGACAAACCTTTAGCTTGGTAAAGCATAACTTGCAATTAATGATGCATGCCATAATGTTAGCTAACTTGTAATCTCATCAGTCTCTTGCTTGCTATTCAGGTTAGGCATCTCATTCCAAGGATTGAGCCTGTATATATATATAGAGGAACAATACCAATACAGAGAGCTGGAGGTAAAATCTTCTCTTAATTCACCAATTAAAGAATCAGGAGCAAGCCAGAGATTCCATTAAACCGTTCTATTATTAGAAAAGGTACGTTAATTAGATTATTCACAAATTCATGTATGGCTAATTTGTACTTGGGAACTGTATCACTGCGGTTGATTGTTCTATTGGTTTGATATGAACTTTAAAATATTTAACTTAATAATTTCATATAAAACTAATTTAACTATCATGTTGTGAGGTAAATAAATGCTGATTTACATGCAAATATTGATTTCATTATTGCAGGTGATTTTTAAATTTCAGTCTTTATTAAGCAAATATACACCATAGAAAGCAAGTTTACTCTTTTAAGGTAAAGACACTTGTGAGTTGTGACTGGATTACTGTTTTGCAACATCAGTTATCTATAATATGTTTCTCATACTCGCGCTTCAGTTGTTACTTCCAGTCCACCTTACAATTATATGCTCTGTTCGTTAAAAATGCGGAAGTAATTATTTTTGTCATAGAAGCAAACATAAAAGGTGCACTAACTCAAAATTAGCATGAAATAAACTTGTAAATATTATGTCTAAAGTTTCCTTGGTGAAAACAAAAATTATCTACTCTGTTTATAATTTTTTAATTCCAATTACTTTTATTAATTTCCTCTCTCTCTAACTCGCCAAAATCGGGTACGGTATCGCAAAAAAAAAAAACAAAATAAATAAAAAATTATCCTAGATTAAGTCCGTGAGACTTGGTTTCATTTTTAGGAGGCGTTTGGTTGTGACATAGAGGATGCATAAGTTATGCATTACTAAGTCACCAAACACTTATTGCATAATCTTGCATAAGGTGAACCCACACATAACATAATAAATAAAACAAATATTTTTTTCAAACCACCAGGAGAAAAGAAATTATTTAATTATATTATCACATTCTAAATATAATTATCCTAATATTGTAGATAATGTTAAATTAAATAATTGAAATTATCATTATTATTATTATAATATTTTTAGTATCATTAATTTTATGATTAGTACTTAATAATAACAATGATAATTAACTTGTATTACAATATTTTTAATTATTTTATTTTTATTATTAAAAAACTAATTTTTATTAAAATAATAAATTTAATTATCAATAAAATATTAAAATTCAATGGTACCTATCAAGAAATAATAAATAAAAATATTATTTTAAAATATTCCCTCCCTATTAAATTTAATTACAAGAATTATGATTATAATAATATTTAGTATAATCATTATAATATAATAAAATAATATCATTAATTTTATCCTAATAATAATTAATATAATAATAAAATAATAACTTATGTCATCATAAGTTATTCATCTATCTATGTCACAATTAAACACCCATGACATGACTTGATAGAAGCACTTATGCAACTATAAGTTATGTATCCACTTATGTCATAACCAAATGCCTCCTTATTCTTGATTTATAGAGAAACAAGAGTACTAACCAAAAAAAAAAAAAGAGCAAGATTCCTTGTTATCTCACCAATTAATGCAAGCATCAGTGCAGAAAGATAGAGCATACTTAATTTAAGTTGTCATTTCGGTTCACTCACCAAAAGGAATGCATGAGTGCAGATGTATAAAATTATTAGCTTTGAGCAGGGGGAAAAAAATCTCGTAACATACTGTAGACTTTTCAATTTTTGAGAAATCCTCAAGACTGTAAATTAATTTATACAATGGGCATTTTCCGCAAGCAATAATGGTCATCATAGTGCACCAAAAAATTGTTTAATGTTAATCGAGGATGAAAACGTAAACCTGCAGTCTACAGAAACAATTATTAATATAGTTAAATAAAAGTATTCTAGGTATATTGCATTATTGCGTATATTGTAGATCATGATCTTCAAATTAGATTGATTGACCGATTACCGATATATGTTAAGGGAAATTTGTTCCGTAAATTAATTAGTTTTAGATATAAGGTCCATGTATATATATATATATATATATATATGTGTGTGTGTGTGTGTGTGTGTGTGTGTGTGTGTGTGTGTGTGTGTGTGTGTGTGTGTGTGTGTGTGTGTGTGTGTGTGTGTGTGTGTGTGTACGTTATTTTCATTCCATCAAAATTAAATTACATTATATGTTTCTCTCTCCATTTTTTTCAGATTACAACATTTCACAGATAGTACTTAATTAATTCGAGGGGCGAGACATCCTGATTAGATAATTGCATTTGACAAACTCCAATACAAGGTACGTGATCAGGGATTTACTTTTGATTATTGATAATAGCTTGAATAGGATTTAGTTTTACCTGGGTATACATAAAAGAATAAAATTTAGTTTTTTTGGAACGCCTACAAGAGTTGCATATGTATGGTCTGTTCTTTAGAGACCATGCATTAGTGAGGCACGAAGAGAGAATATACATAGATTTTATTCATTTAATTGAAATTATGAAGGGCTCAGGCCCTTCATTCTTTAGCACTCTTCGAAAGTCAAATCCACCAAGCTGGTTTATTAAACATACATTTCTTAGAAAGAGAAACAAATTCCATCAATTATTTTGATACTGCGACAATCTTACGCTAGGTGTCTGATCAGTCAATCAGTTATTAGAAAGAGAAACAAATTCCATCAAGCTTGAACTGATCATGATCTCTATTATACTGCAATCGAAGTTAAATAATGTTCGGGAAATTAAAAACAAACCACAAAAATACTAGCAACATTTTATTCTTTCGTAATAATAACTATATTTTCAAAATAATTATAACTACCATTACTATTATAGTATTATTACTACTACTAGGTATAATAATAGTACTATAAAAATATAACTAATTATTATAATAATTATAAAATGATGAGTATGAAAAATAATATTTCTTATATAATAATAATTTCCATTTATGAGAAATTATAATTATTATTACCAATATTAAGATATTATTACTGCAAATCGTGAAAATAAAAATTAAAATAATGACCATAGTAATATGATTTTGTTATTTTTATATTGTAATTATTATTATTTTGATCACTAATAATAATAATTATTATTATAATTATGGTGAGTTAGTTATCATAATCATATTTAATTAATCTTACGTATGATTGCTGCGAGAGAGAATAATAATAGAAAACAAGTAATTAATTTTTTCACAGAAGTTGACCTTATAAAAATCCAATATGTATATTATAAAACAATATTTTTTTTTTGGAATGTTGGTCGAGGCATATATAATATTGTCAAAAGCTTAAAGTGCATATTCCGATTCAGATGGAATTAATCCGTAATCAACGTCAGATTATAAGTTTAGAGCTCCATTTTACGAAGCGTATACTAAAAGCCGAAAATTATCTGCTGGTCTAGAACTTGGAAACCAAGTGTGTGTTTCTTCAATTAATCTTATATCCTAATCGATCTACTTCCCATCAAAATGATAGGTTCAAATTAATTCATCTGGTGAAATGTCTTTCGATCCAACCATTGAAGCATTGGAATCCATAGAAAACTGTCAAGTGGAAGTTTTAATGAAGGAAATTTGGGATTCTAATTTAACAACAATTTCAATTTGGAGTTTTGTAAATGAGTTGCAAATGTTAAGGTTTCTGCAACGCTTGACAGAAAAAGCTCTTAAAAGGATCACTAACTTCGACTATGTAATTTATCTCCATATACCGTCAATACTCGAAGGCATTGATAAAGATAAACTGGTATCTGAACAGTTCGATAACCTATTTTCTAAAAGGATGGTACACGCTGTAGCCGATGCCCTGAATTTAATAGATGAAGATAATTCAAATTTGAGAAAACTAAAAACTGAGCTAGATGAAGAAGCATATTACACCTACAGCCCAATTAATGAACAAAAAGAGTTAGAGTTGATTAAACAAATGAAAATGAAGATATATCAAACATTAAAAGGTAAGAGATATCTCCTGGTAACAAACGAACTGAATAATGAAGAATTCGTTGCTAATTTAGCGGTTTGGTCGATGGAAGCTTGGCTTCCTGGTAATAGAATGAGATCTAATGACAGAGCAACGAATGATGATTGTTGGTGGCTGATTACATTTTCCAGTGATGTAAGGAAAGAGGAGAAGGTAAAGAACATTATGACTTTTTATATACAAGGATTTGAATTGGATTTGTCTGATTTAATGAATCGGCATCAAGTGTTTTCACCGATGTTCATTATAGAGCAAGAATTGTATTTGGCGGCAAAATCAATTTCTTCCAAGTATTGTATGGAACTAAGGCGTAGTATGGATATATTACGGAGTTGTGTACAATACACTATAGTGATTAATTCTTTTTCAAAGACAGTTGGGAGCAAAGAGTTGATTCAAATGTGGATTGTAGAGGGGCTCCTATCTGCAGATGTAAAATTTATACATGTCGAGAGTGCATCCTTTGCCGAAGAATTGAATGAGTTGGAAGAAGATAGGGGGGAAGAAAGTAAGAAACAAGAAGACATATTAAACAATGATCAGCTGCTCTCCCAGTTATTTGAATTGGCAGAGACCATCTTGGAAGCTCTCTCTTCCTCCTCCGTATTTAGACCACTATTAATTGGAGGAATAGAAACCTACAAGTATTCGTCTAGAATATGGAAACAGCTACTAAAGTTGAATGATCTTCACGAGAGATACATGGACCTAAATCACTGGTCGAGTGATAGATGGGGATTTATAGAAACGAAAAATTTCACAGATATCATCTCTGATCCGAACAAAACGACAATGGAAACCTGGATATCAATACATATGGATCAATCTCCAAAGTTTCGTGCTTCATGGATGCTACATCCAAAGGATAATAATACCACGACATTATATTTAAAACTAGATGATTTCCCTTACCATTTCCTTGAGCCCAGTGTCAAATTCGTTCACACTTTGTCATATCTTCAAATTCTTAAGTTGGAGGGCATGAAAATAGGATATGTTTTACTCGAGTCACTCTCCAACCTTAAAAACCTCCGACTTTTTTCTATATACTCATGTAACATTAGAAGCCTGAAGTCTGAGCGGTCATTTTTGGCTCCTTCTCCCATTAGTTTTATGGAAAAGCTAGAGGTCTTAGATTTGGTTGGACTTCCTTATCTAACAGAGATCCCATATGACTTGGGAAAGAAAAAACACCAACTTTATTTTCTTTGTATTTCTAATCATAATATCACCTCCTTACCCTCAAATCTATTTAATGACATGTCAAATCTGAGAGAACTTGTTCTTAATGGTTCCAAATTGAAATCACTTGTGGGGATATCTCCGTTGGTTTCCTTAACAAACCTCGAAATCCTCTCACTTTCCAATACAAAACTTGTTTCTCTGCCCCCTGATACATTTGAGAAAATGCAATGTCTTCGTGTTCTCAGATTAATTGACAATGCTCTTTTAGAAACACTACCAAAATCACTTTCTGATGCGGAGATGCTTGAGGAGATTGAATTGAAAGACTGTGGTGCGCTACAGGCAATTGATGCCCTCCCGATGCGAAACCTAAAAGTGTTTATCTTTGATGGTCTTAATAAGTGGTTTGAATCTTGGCCAGAGTCGCTCGCAATATCATACAAACTTCAAGAAGTGAAAATTTCTGGTTGTACTTCCTTGAAAGAGATAAAGATGAATGGAAATAAAAGCATTAGATCATTTTCTCTGTCAAACTCATCAATTACTTTACTGTCATTGTGTGGTTGTCGAGAATTAGCAAACATAGATTTGAAAGGGCTCAAGGAACTAGAGGATCTCAATCTTTGTGGTACAGCTATCACTGAGATTCCAGATATCTCAGATTTTCCTAGGCTAAGGAAATTGAATCTTCTAGCAGTTCCTCATCTGAGAAGAGTCCCTTGGTATAAACTAGATTACATTCCTAAGGTGCTTAATTTAGACCAATGTAATTTCACATATACTTCTATCAGCGATTTTAATGCTCAGTACTGCAAAAACCATCAGGGGATGACAGAAATCATGGACAGAGTTTGTATTCGCGTAACAAATTCACATTTGTTCCTGAGTTTAAGCAATAAGCATTGCACCGATCTATTTAATAAAGGGTCTCTTGAAACATTTTACGTCTTAGTTGCTTATTCCGAGAAAAGGAAAGAAGCATTAGACACAAGCTTGAGTCAAACTATGCAATTCCAACCCTTTGAACAGAGCTGCTACAAAGATGCTAAATTAAAGGCCTTAGCTCCAAAGTCTCTTCTCGTGAAACAAACGCAATGCAACCGACATGTTAAAATCTCCTCAACTGAGTGTTACCCTTTTGGTCTCGAAGGTATTTTAGAGATTACCGAATCATTGTTAGTGGAGGATAACATACACATTTCCTCTGTATCAAATCTGAATCCAAGGCTACCAATGCTACGAGCTCTTCAGATCGAAGAATGCTATATAATCGAAAATCTGTTTTTTGCAACATCTGAGGAAAGTGTGTGCCCTCAGTTGCAGGATTTAAGTGTAGCTCATCTTCCTAACATGGGTTATGTGGCGATCGAAAAGGGAACATATTTACTGGGAGAAAGTTTTGGTTCCTTAAAGAACCTTCATTTGTCACAATGCCAGAGAATGAAAAGCATTTTTCCTGATAATGTTTTGCTCCCCAACCTAGAGATGCTTGTTATAACTGGTTGTACAAGCCTTCAAACTATGTTCTACAAATCTGGTTATTATGCTTTTGATGCGGATATTATAAAAAAGTTTAGAGAAAATCATTTACGGAGCCTTCATACCGTACGGCTTTACTTGCTATCACAACTGCTACATATCCATGAGGAACAGAGGGTTGGTGCACTTTTAATGCCAGAGTGGAGAACGCTTTTTTTTCGAGGATGTTGGGGCCTAGGCCAACTGCCTCTCCTAAGTGGATCACGTGGTCAGAAGGTGTGTGTTGATGGAGAAGGCAAGAAATGCAACATGCTCAAAGCACAGATGGATACAGAGCAACTCTCCCACTATGAATTTAGACCAAAGCCACCTGTCGCCTCCACAAAAGATAAGGTCAAGAACATGATCTTCCTCAAGTAAGGTAAATATAAATATAATCACGCTCGCTTCTGAGTTCCGAAAATACTCATATCTTTTTTTAAAAAAATAATGGTATTTAATCATTTCAAAATGTTTCAATAATTAATTTGTTCCGAAAAAATAATGTTTGCTTGAAAATCAATTATATATATTTATATTTGTTCCTTCTAATATACTTTGTACGATTGTGACAGCAGATATGGGTTGAGAAGTTCTGGAAAACCACGACAAAATTTTTATTGGTTAATCTAGATTGTAAGTTTCTAATTGATTATCATTGAATGAACAAAAACTTTGAAATTTCGCTCCAATTCTCGTTACGTCTTATTGTTTTAGGGGCTCTTTTGTGCAGTTTTCGGGAATTTATGGCAGTCAGTTATTGTATTTCCGCCGAGTTTCTGCTTTTAACAATTAAAGCCATTATTGTATTTCAAAATTAATGCTCCTTACCCCTAATTTTAAATTGTTTCTCTCTACATTGTCCTGTTCTTCCATCCCAGAGTAAGTCCGGCCCCAACAATTCAAAAAAAAAAAAAAAAAAGTCCGACTCCAAATCATTTTTAAAAATTAAAATTTTATCATCAATTTGGATTAAATGCATCAACTAGTTATTTCTAATCCTGTTAATTAACTTGATTTCAATTATGTTGTGATTTCTGACTTGAATAGGATGCTACACTTCTTCCTTGCGGGTGGGATGAAAACCAACTCATTAAAAGGAAAGGAAAGTAAGAATTAGCTAATTAAAAAAATAATCATAACTTTTTTTTTCGATTTGTATTAGAAAAGCAAATATTAACCTATGATCCAGACAACACTAACAATATATGCTTTTTTAATGTAATCATGTGCATATTTCAAACCAGTTAACAGTATATGTTTTTTATATTGTGATGACAATCATATCTTAGATTTGGCGACATGACAGACCAGTCGACATGCCTGCAAAGCTGGTGTGGATGATTTTGTCAAAGCATAAATAATACGCTTGGGAGTAACCAGCATAGGGCACCCACATGATAACCTTTCAAGGTGTCACATAATGCTTATTTCAATTATTTCAACAAATATTATTTCTTTGAAACTGATATGCATAAATATTTAAAACAAAGCCAAAATTTACACTTTCTTATACCCCTCGTTTTAATTTTCTAACTAGGTAAAATTTGTGACGCTTGGTGTTATTACCTCAAAGCGTAAATGGTGTTTTCCCAAGGAAGCTCTATGCCAATTTTTAGCATTCAAAAAGCTGAAAGTGTCGTTTACTTGAACAGGCAGCAAGGAATCCGAATAATCTTTTTTTTTTTTCTTCTTCTTTTCTTCTATTTTCGGCCTCAAAGTTGGTCTCAAAGAGTTCTGTTTTCTTTTTCCTTTTTCTTCCTTTGAAGCTGTTAACAGTTATAAGTTCATACTTTAGTTTACATCTGTTTGATACACTGTGCTATTAAAATGGTACAATTATTGTAATTATTAACTATTAAGGAAGATTTCTTTTAATCTGATTCTTGATGTATATAATATATATATATCGTTGGTAGTAGAAAATCCGACTTCCTCACAAGAAATCTAATATGTGAATCATTTAACGAATTTTGAGCTAGACTAAATAATAATATTATTACTCCAATACTCCTGTTAAATCTTAGCGAAACAACATCACTCATGTTGGGCTATGTACATAGACTCGACCGGGCCTTTTGTGAGCCCATGGGTTAATATCTGGAGTATTTGTATTATTAGGACCATTGGGAAAAACATGTCATTATGTCAATTAAACAAAATAAATGGCACTGTTAGCAATTTTCGAAACCATTTAACGAGATGCCAAAATATTTTGAAACATGTCAACTTGTCAAGTGGTTTTGCTTGTCACAAAAGATACAATCATACAAATGTAAATCCTACCATCAATTTTCAATTTAGTTTAGATTTTAAATATCAACTCAATTGACCCAACCATAGAAATCCAATGCAAATTTAAATTCATCAATTCCACCAAGTCAGCTCAAGCAGCAGGAGCCAATGATTTAAACGCCAGATCCAAACCTGAGCAGTCGATCTGAGGTCGACGAAACAGTCTTGGTACGGTCGCAGTAAGAACCCCATCCTCGTACCGGGCCGTGATTCTGTCCATATCCACTCGAACCGGCAATCGGAACTTCCTATTAAAGCTCCTTCGCCTCATTCTCTCTGCTGTATCTTCTTCTGTACCAGCACCAGTATCACAGAGTTCGGTACGTATCACCATGTACTTGGAATCCTCCACCTCTACTCTAATCTCTTCTTTCCTCAAACCTTCAAAATTTATTTATTGGAGTAAATTGAAATGAACAGAAAATGGAAAGACATAACATGATCATGTGTTAGAGAGAGAGAGAGAGAGAGAGAGCGAACCGGGAAGATCGGCGGCGAAGAGGTGAGAGGTGGGGGTCTCTGTCCAGTGAACATAATTAGGAGGCGGAAATGGAGAGCGTTGGAGATGGAAGAAGAAGAGAGGCCATAGAGAGTATTTGAAGGAATTGGGATGCACCTCCATCCTTTGGCAATACAGGGTAAAACAAAAAAATTTTAATTTTTAATTTTTCATACTGCATGCATATATAAATTAGAGACAATTTTGGAGAATTAAAAAAATATCTACGATGCAACTTGCATTGTTGCATTACCCACTTGGATTTTGGAGCCGGCCTATGGGACCACTGGAATAAATATCAACATCTTAGGAAAGCAAACCATGTGATGTGACTATACTAATTGATTATGCAATATTAATTTCACATAGAAAGAATATATAACCGTGAATTTTTTTTATTAATAATGTTTAAGTAACACGGAATTTTAATTACGATAACTAAAAATAAAATCCTACTAATTAACATGCAAATGCCACTATTCATCCACCTTGTCAAGTAAAAATTCGTCCTTTTAAATTGTTTATTTTAATATTATTATAAGAAAATATATATTAGAATTGACACCATTTATTTGTTTTCTTCGTCTGTCAAAAATTAGTCTAAAGTGCAATATGTGCAGAAGTTTCTTTTACTTTCTGTAGAGAAAACATTAGTACAGCATAGAAGAACATTAGTAATTTAAAATTAACTAGGTATCTCATCGCGCTTCGCGCGATGTAGTTCTGTCTGCAATTTATGGCGAAAGATGTCTTTAGCATGCTGGCTGTGATGGTTAGGCGATGACGGATGGAATCGTCGTTTTAGTTTTTTTTTTTTTTTATGTATGGTAACTCTTTGTAAACAAATTTTTTTCTGTTTTTTCGATGAATCATTTATCTGTAACGGGTGTATTATTTGGGATAAGCATAGTATAGTTTTTTCTGTTTTTTTATTTGGTGTCTTGTGGTGCACCTTTTTTTTTTTTTTTCTTTTCCTGTGTTGCTTGCTTGATTTTGTTGCTGTACCTATGTTCGGTACAATAATTATCGTAGTTGGTTTTCTTATTGTCTATTTGCATCGATGTTGTTTTCTATGCTTATAATTAGCTTTCCTAGAACAATTATTGCTCACAAAATATAATGAGACAAATGATCAGTTATTGACCAAACACATATATATATTGAAATTAAACAGGTATTACCCTCTCTTTTATTAAAAGAAAAGCAAGAAGCAACATCTGTTTACAATGAATGAAGCATTCCCCAATTGTTACTAATACCAGCACCTGTCATATACCCAATTAAGGAAAGAAATCCTACCAGATGCTAAACAAACACTACCCATAATTCTAGTACCACCCATCGGTACTCTCAATTATTGCAAACAAAAGTTATAAAAAGTCCTTCAATCACTAAGAAATGAAAACATCAATACCAAAAAGACCACCACCACCGAGCACCTCTCAGGCACATGACAATACAAACATAGCCATGATAGGTTTATGAAGCATAGCCATTTTCATGGCAATCCTAAACCTTCCTCGGTCTTGCCCTCCTTTTACCGGTACTATTGGTGCAGTAGACAATACATATATAACGTTTTAAATCCATTGTAATGAGCAAAAAAAAAAAGCAAGAAAATGATAATAGAAGAAACAAAGTAACGCTTGCAATCGAAGAAGAGAACAAAAAGGAGAGATAGTGGGGCATACTAACTTATTGATTCGGAGGAGGATATGGGCAAAGAAAGTAGTACCTGCCCTATCTTTCTTCTTCAATGCACCTCGATCATGCAACCTATGCGATTGCAGAAACTGTCGAAAAATCTAAAACCCAAAATCGATAAACTGATAAAGAGAAATTGAGAATGAAGATAGTATTCTAATTATATCAAGAAGATGTGTCTCTTACCTTTAGCATATAACAATGTTTAGAATACCAGTAAGAGACTCGATTGGGTGCGCAGGGAATTTGAATCTGAAAATACAGCTCCTCATCTTCGAGCAAGCTATAGAATTTGCTGTAATAGTTTGTATGCTGATTCCCATCTTGTCTAACTTTGCAAACTTCCTCTTATTCACCTTTATTTTTTCGTTCTTGAAACACGTCTTCTTATTCCTTAACGGAAGAAATAGAAGCTCGAGAGGGCGCACGACTGAGCAAAAGAATAGGGTTTCACCTAAATTAGGATCTTATCATCAACACATGCAAGTACACTTCATAATTAAATAAACATATTACATTAATTTGACAAATTTTTGTTTCTTGCAAGTACAAATTACGGGTACATCAAAAGCTGTTGATAAACTAAATATGAAAAATCTAAAACTATTCACAATTTCGATTGTATACCTAGATAGCATGCAGATGAGAGGGAATTCTAGAAAAAATTAAATGATGATACCTCCACCAAATCAGATGAGATGCTATTTGCTAAGTGAACACCTTCACTAAACTGGAGCAGGGTCAAACTCAAATTGACTTTAATAGCTTGCGAAGAAAGAAAGCACATCATTGACCAAAATAATATAGAAGCAAAAGAAGAAAGGCATCAATTTTAGAAGAATCAAGCAAAAATGAGAAAAATTAATTTCATTTTGAAATATATTTTCATCTAATGTCAAGAATGAAATTTAGACTACAAATTTAACCCAAATCCCTAAATATTCCTCCACTCATTTTGATTGTAACAGAGAATGTAACATTAGAACATTTTTTTAATATGTATATTATGACCGACTTAATCAAATGTGCCAGACATGCCTCGATAAATAATCTTGCAAGCACATCAGTTTTCAGCTATTAATAGTTGCACACTTAGTTGGCCACCGCAACAAAGAATATTTGATCTGACAAAATGGCTATTAAAAATCTCAAATTGTCATATGTTGATACAATTTTTTCATGTAACCCAATGAAACAAATCCAATCAGTATAAGCCAAAATTTACCGTAACATAAACTAAAATACTAAAATGCAAGCGCAAAACCAACCTGGAACTTCTATTATCACAGTATTTAACAAATAAGAACAAACAAAAACATTGCTTGAAGAACAAAATGGATTAGACAAAGAACACATAACCTAAAAGCATGCCATAACACTCCTCCAAAGCTCAGATGGCCAAACCTGCAAATAAAAACAAAAATTAAACTGAAAGAACACCAAAAGAGGGAGCGAGAGAGAGAGAAGGTGATCAGATCACCCTGAGAGAGACCTTGCAGATGAGATGCAGAAAAGTGAAGTGGCACTCGGCACAGACCACTCAGCACTGGCCACTGAATGCTTTAAGCCCATATTTCCCTGAAAAAAAAGCTAAGGAAAAAGTTATATTTCTATTTTTAGGTCCAATAAATGTTACA
Source organism: Rhynchospora breviuscula (assembly GCA_027562975.1). NCBI lineage: Eukaryota > Viridiplantae > Streptophyta > Magnoliopsida > Poales > Cyperaceae > Rhynchospora > Rhynchospora breviuscula. Next base: position 15,376,862 of record CM050398.1, read on the forward strand.
TTTGTAATGCAGAGGTTCGCACAGGTATTTCTATACATTTGTAGGGGAGTATAATCGTGAAAAAAATGGTACATAGTAAGCGATGAGGATATGTATGCAAAAGATAACATTCATGTTACTTATGCAGAAAGACCAACCGTCAAATATATTTAGATGTGCTGCAGTAGGGATGACAACTAAAAGAGCTTTTCATTCTTCGTAAATGGTAGCATCAAATATATTCAGATGTGCTGCAGTATTCGTGACTTTGACCATATGTCCTCTGATATTAGGGATAAGGAAGAAAAATTGCTATTTGTGAGGATTTATGAGAAAATAACAATTCATCTGGTGGAAGATGAATTACCATTCGTTAGCTATGTACAACATCAGAAAATATAGTCATGATGACTTGAAAGAAAAGGATATGCATACATAAGGATGTAAGAGCTGAATAGCACAGAGAGCAGCAGGGTAATGACTTGAAAGGCTGTTCAATTGAAGGAACATAAAATAGCATAAAAAAGAAGGTAAAACATCGAAAAAGCATAAATTAGAAGCTAAAAAGCAATAGAAGGAAAGCTCAGAAAATGTTGCAGGTAAGATAAATAAACTATGGAAAGATTTTTTTTCTATTATCAGTATTTTTTATTATAATAGAACAAATTCTAATAGATAGAAGTACATCTATAATGAATTTTTCTTATCAGGACAGACAAAGAAAGAGATGATAAGATAAAAAAAAAGGTAAAAGGAAGAAATATAGAAATTCTAATTACTGACAAATCACTTGCAGCAGGCAGCATGACTGAGCAGCACCTTTGCTGATCAGAGAGAACTCGCTAATTGAAGAAAGCCTTGTATTTCCCAAGTCCGGCTTTCCCAAGTCCATAAACTTGATTGAAGCAAAACTGCAAAAGTAAAGGCAAATGCACAATTATTAGCAGGTGAAGTAATTTTTTATGTTATCACACACAATAAAGAATATATATAGGTTACAGAATCTAAATAAATACATGCTAAAATAACCAAGGGCATCATTTTATTAGCAAACACTCCATAAAGCTTGCATTAGCACCTACTAAATATCTAGCCAGTATCAGCCAACATGATTGGACAACTACTTAAAAAGTGAGAGCATCTTTTAAAACAACCAAATTCCCCAAATTGTAAAGCTGCCTAATCTAACAAATCACTAAAATCATTTATGTGCCTTTTTGCTAGTGAGTTGCATGTACGTTATCCCCTTGATCTGGTCCCTTTCCTTAAAAATAGAAACAAAAGGAACTGCAACCGTAGAAGAAAATAAAGAGGAAGAAATGGTGGGAACCAATGATTAGAAATTAACGACTGTAAGAAGAAACTTAGGAAAAACGCCACCTTTAATTAAAGATTGCAACATTCAATTTTAATATAACACTTCAGTTTCTATGCTCTAAACCCAAACTAAACCTGCATTTTGTCTATTACGTACTTGAACACTGATAATCTGGGAAGAGATGTGACCCTACAGATGTGTTGTTGGCATCCCACTAAATCCTGATAAAATCCGGCAAAGGTAAAGAACATATGCAAAAAAAAAATTAAAAAATTATGACAAAGCCAACCCTAGTTCGAATAAGAGAAGAGAAAAGGACATGGGAAATACCAATCAGCAGCAAGACACTAAGCGTGCAATACTAAACGAAATCAAAGAAAGTAAAAAGCAATAATCAAGAAAGAGAAGCGTTCTCGACCTTATTTGAAGCCGTTGATCAATCAGCCAAGCTTCTCGATCTACTCTTCGTTTAAAACCTCGTGCCACCATTGCTTTTCCTTTGTAAATCTGGTACAGAAAATGTGTGCAGAATCTGCGAGAAACAGAAATTGGATGTAGGAGAAAAGTGGGAAAGAAAAGAATAGACAGAGGGAGAAAGGTGCGCAGAGAGAGAGAGATCGCTGGTTCAGATCTTTAGGTCGGGGCAGAAAGAAGCCTATCTAGCCGGCGATCCCCATCTCCCTATCAACCTATTTTTATCTCTCTCTCCATATTGAAGGGGAGAAGAATGCGTCTGTGTTGAAGATGAGAAGGATTGATGTCTCGGGCGTAGCTTTTCGCACGGTCCCATTTTGCAATACATGCTGAAATTTTATAAAATGACAAAAATATCCTTGTTTTCATTTCCTCCCTAACCGCACACTTTAATTCTACTTCCATCTCCATTTCCTTTTCTCCTTACTGCTCGGCTGCTCCCAACCTTCCTTCATACTTCTTTATCCAATTCTCAGGTCACGCCCTTCTTGATGGCTACTTTGTCAATTTTATTCAGATTTTTCGTATCCTCTTACAAACAATGCTAACTGAATAATATATAAAGATCAGCCGAATAAAAAAAAGTACAACCTCTACTCATTTCCTTTATACTCTATTATACTAACCACTTACAACCTGACAACTCAGCTCTAGTATTTATTAATTCCGACGGTCAATTTATCTTAGTATAGTAAGGAGATCCAACGGCTTAACATATAAATGGGACCGTGCGAAACTCACAAGTCACAAGGGTATTTTAGTCTTTACTTAACATTTTAGCGTGAGTTACAAAATGGAACCGTGAGAAAAGCAACGCCCGGATGTCTCTCTCTCCCGCTTTTCTTTTTGGCTTTGTGCAGAAAAGCGATGGAAGAAGGGTCGAGAAGCAGGAGCGCTGGAGAGGGAGTCCATCGATCCCTGCAGCTGTTCCTTCTGTACTCGTCTGTGCGTCTGCCAGAATTTAAATAGAAAGCCACCTAAGAAAATTTGTGAAACACGGAAGGAAACAACAAACAATGCAAAGAAAATCCTACGAACGTATCAATAGCGTAGACGTCCCTGTAGCCGTCCCTACGTTTGCAAGACCCTAAATAGAAAAGGACGTAATAAAATTTGCGCGATATAGAAGGCAACAACAAACAACACACAGAAAAATCCACAATACAAAATCGATAGTGGAGACAAATGGACACGATGAAATCCATCGTAAACAGACGGAAATCGGACGGCTGGAGTTGATGTGTACGTTACTGTAGATTGGGTCAGTGAACTATGAATGTTTTAATTAATGATGATTTATGATTATGATGTTTTTATATACGGTGGAATGCTGCAATTGGCTTAGTTTACATGAATTACCTGTCAAGCAACAGCTTAATACTGAATTTAAAACCTAATCAACTTTTCAAAATTTTTGGACAAGCCATTTTATCAAAATAAATTGCACAAAACACTAAGATAGTTCATTTTCAGACGAAAAAACTGTGCTAAAACCAAATATTGGACACTAAAAAACCGAAAAGGAAGGATAAAACAATCTCAAAAAATTATAAAATTCGCAATGACATACCTATTTGCATATACTAAAATTTCAAAATTTTTGAACAAGCCATTTTGTCACAATAAATTGCACAATATAGCAAGATACCGTAAAAATTCGTTTAGTAGTCTTAAAAGATTTTTAATTAGTAAAAAATACCATAAAAGTTCTATTTAATAATTAAAAATATTTAGTAAGAATTCAAAATAATGTATTTTACTCATACAATACTCGATATATACCATAGAAGTTCTACTTTTGTAAATCAATGTACATTATGTATTTGCATTTTAATTGAATTATTCATTATTTTCAAATTATCACGTATTGTTTCTTATTTTAAGTTTATTTTTCTCATACGATACTCAATTAGGATGATTCAAACTTTGTTAGAATCTTAAAGAAAATATCTACAACTCTTCTATTTTGAAAATCTTCCAATTCGTAATGAATGATAATTGCAAAATAGTTGTAAGTGTTGGAGAGAACGTATGTGTCATATTTATTTGATGTTTTGATTATTATAAATTTCGAATTTGAAGATACTCAAGACATAAAAGTTGTAGATGTCTTTTTTAAGTTTTCAACGCAATTTGAATCATCAAAACCGGACATCGTATGAGAAAGATATACTTAAAATACGAAACAGTGTGCAGAATCCAGGGAAGAAAAAAATTCAAATTTTCAGACCTTGCCGAGGTAGTGTCCTGTGTGGTGCGTCCAGGTGGCAAACGCAGGGCGCCATCTGAAGTGGCGGTCTGATTTAGGACACTTCAATAAATATTAGGTGGTGCTAGGGCTGACCTGAGATTCGATTTATTTTTAGGATTTTTAAGAAAAAATTCTGAAATTTAATTTCCTATGCTTCTCAGTTCTGCCTCCTCCCTTACTCTAGACTCCGCATCCTCTGGATGGGCATCCAGTGGATGATTTTCGATCTCAGCCGTCTGATTTAATCTCAATGGATATGGATGCCCCGGACATGATATCAGAATTGATAGGCCCGAAAAAATCTAACCGTTGAGATTAAATCGGACGGAGAGACGTCAACTGGATGGCCATCCAGCGCTCCCCCTTACCCTAGCCTATCGAAGGAATTCTCAAAATAGCTGATAGCGCCGCCCCCAAATCTTCCTTCCATGGTTTCCTTTCCAATCTGCCGCCTTCTCTTCCACCGTCGAGCCTCGAGGATGGCAACCGCTTCAATTGATTCGGCTGATTCCCTTCGCCGTCAAAGAAAACGAGGGCAGTCAAGCAGCCACCTCAGCCGTGTGAGTTGTGACTACCACCCGCGCCTTCTCGCACCTCCAACATCTCCTCCCAAACTCGATTGCCTCTACACTTTTCCGCGCAAGCACTCCTACGCCTATCTATCTCCGTACTTAACAAGATCTGATCATATCTCAACTACTGTTCGCCGCCTCTCCTCACTCGACAAAGCCTCAGCACCACTACTCCATGCCGCCTCCGATTACTAGAGTCAGACACCTCTCTCAGTTCAATTGACCTGGCATGAGGTGTGTTGCAACTTTTTCCCCTAATTTCAATCTTAAATTTGCAAAACTAATTTACAAATATTTTCTGTCTTTTTTTTTTTTCACAGTGATGAGAATTACCAGCGGTTCAAATAGATAGGAATTTGCACTGTAAATACCCTCATTTTGGTGGTGAATGCTACTAGGTAATAATTATGTTCAAATTTTTTTAGTTGGTTATGTTGCTATGTTAAAATTAGTACTGGTATTTTTGTGATTATAGAAAAATTTGAAGGTCAATTATGTATTCATACACGTTTTGTAATTTGGAAGGTAATTTGTAGCTGTTATAAAAAAGATTTAAGGACTTTGAGCAAGAAGTCGCTTTGGCTATATATTTAATGGATCTGGAGCTTAAGTGATTTTGGTTATTATATAAAAATAATTTGTCTATTTAATTTCTCTTTTTTTTCTTAAAGTAAAAAAGAGCGACTGATGTTTTTGTATTTTCATTGCAGCTGATAAATCTTCAGGTGAGGTTATATGTGGAGAGGCTGCAAGTCTAAAACTACCTGTGTAGTTAAGTTGGTTGACATGTTTTCTGGTACGGAGCAGTTGCTCTTCAAGGTACTTTTTTGCATTTTTATGTGAAAGTGAAGTAAAAGAATTTGATTCATGCTTTGCTAAGTTGATTAGGTTTTAAATTCAGTATTAAGCTGTTGCTCTCCTTTATTTTAGATGGATCAAAATACAAAAAAATAGATTTCACAAAGCTGTAGGATTTCTTATATATAATGTAAAATGATTTTTGTTTTACCTTTCTAAATCAGGTTTAGCCATAGAGTTAAAAAAATGAAGGTCATGTAACCGACTTGTTTGAGAGTTGCATAAGACATAGTTTTATTTTAATATTTGTACACCATGGTTATTTTTTTCCTTAGTCTATAAGAATTGCTAAAAGAATTTTGTGATGAATGTTGTTGCAGATGAATTTAAGGTGGAGTTAGCTCGAAAGTCAGGGTGTGATCTGAGTGCGCTAGGTGATTCAAGTCTTTTTTCGGCAGTGGCACAGGTGATGTGGAAGGAAGGAGCAGCAATTGGTACATCTGTAGCATTGAACACCACACTATAAGTGACATGCATGGCATACTGCTCATGGCTCTGGAGATGCAACTGGTTCAAGAAGGCTCGGGTGATTCAAGTCTTTTAACCCTCGGGCAAATCTTTCTCCTCCTCCCGACGCCCCACTTGTTCAGGCATACCTCTGCCTCCTCTCGATGCCACTTAGCCGTCGCACACCATCCTGCGCCAGATCCAAACCTGAGCTCCCCCTCGCACGACCACCACACAGTGTACCTGAGATCAGCTAGCTTGACCAGTGCACGACAAAAGTTCATGAATTTGATTTCAGGCATATAATTAAATTTTGTATCTTAATCTCTTTTCCATTGATCCTTAAATGAACGAAAGGAAAAGGAATGGTTGATTGTGCTCGATCAATATTTAGTTTCTCTCTATCAATATTTAGATTCTCTCAATTTTAATGTTATAATATCTGATAATTGTTCTGTTTGAAAGCAATCTTCCAGGTCACATTCTGGAACTGTAGTTAAGGATTGAAATACAAAATAAGAACATGAATCAAAAAGTAGAGAACAAGAATAGCACACTTATAATTAGCTGTCATACAAACTCCGCATAAATTGCTCTGTTAATTTGTGGCACCCCTTCATGCACAGTTATGTGGTAGCTCTAAAAGAGGAAAATCCTTGCCCGGCCAAGAGAGGTTTTGTACCTTGGTTAAATTTATCTATGTTAGTACTTAGTATCCAACCATTTTCAAGCATGAATTCAGTGACCCGCTTGTTTTGACCAGTAAATACCATTCACATGGATAGTTATTGATTATTATTTTTATTTTTGGTCTATCAATTTTCAATTCTTATGCGCTTTATGTTATTTTATTTCTTTTTAGGTATCTGATTTGAAGATCCATCGGTTATGTTCGTCAACTGAAATGGGCTTGTTCTAATGGCTGTTAAGAGAGTGAGATTCTTTGCTTCATATCTGTTAATTAAAAAAATATATATATACACTTCTTTTGAATATTTCAATACTTTTATAATTTTCAGACGACGAGAGACCAGATGGAATTAGCGAGGTACCTGAATTTGGTTTGTGCATGACAAATGAGATATGATATTGTTATTGATTACATTTATTTTGTACCGTCAAATGACGAAGTAGGTATGCAATAACTTTAAAATTGAACGGATACAATGCAATTCAGAAAACTTGCCTTTCTTAAGAGTGTCAAATGCTTCACATGATTCTCAAATGGTTGAGCTTTCTAATTTTAGGATAGTTGAGACCTAAATGGCAATCACTGACTTATAAGTGACAATTTGAAATTTTTTCATCGTTGGTGGTTGACTTATAAGGTTAACCAGTACTGACTTATACTTTTTGTTGAATGCTGAAAATTTTCGATAGATTGTCATTATTGATGAAATGATCAACTGTGTTGGATATGCCATGGAACCCACAGTGACAGTATGCTTAGAGCCTTTGCTTTAGTTTGGTACAACTTGTTTTAAAATAAATTTTGTTTCTTTCAATTTTTATAACTGCAGATCATCGAACGATGCTATATCTAGAGCACAAGAATACCACGACATTTTATGCAGAAGGACATCATGACTATGATACTGCTTTCGATAATCCCTGGGCAATTTATAATTATCCCATTTTGTCCATCGCTGAACTCCTTTGCAGTTTTTCGCATCTTCGAGTCCTTAAGTTGGTGAGGATCAAAATAGAATATTATTTACATAAGCTACTCTCTGGCCTTACCAATCTCCGACTTCTTTCTATGTGCAGATGCACCATTAGAAGCTTCGAGACTGCAAGTTCTTCTATTCCTTCTCCAATTGGTTCTTTAGAAAAGCTGGAGGTCTTAGATTTGGTTGGAGTTCGTTATCTAACAAAGGTCCCAGATGACTGGGGAAATAAGAAACACCATCTTTATTTTCTTCGTATTTCTGATCATAATATCACCTCCTTACCTGCAAATCTATTTAATGGCATGCCAAATCTGAGAGATCTTGTTATTAATGGTTCCAATTCCAAATCACTTGAGAGGCTATCTCCATTAGTTTCCTTAACAAACCTCGAAACCCTTTCACTTTCTAATACAAAACTTATTTCACTCCCGCCTGACACATTTGAGAAAATGCAACGTCTTCGTGTCCTGAAAATAATCAACAACGCTCTTTTTGAAACACTGCCAAAATCACTTTCTGATGCAGTGATGCTTGAGGAACTTGAATTGAGACACTGTGGTGCGCTAAGGGGAATTGATGCACTCCCAACGAGAAACCTAAAAGTGTTTATCTTTGAGGGTCCTAATGATTGGATTCGATGTTTTCCGGACTCATTCGCAAGATCCTACAATCTTCGAGAAGTGAAAATTTCTGGTTGCACTTCTTTAAAAGAGATGAAGATGAACGGAAATATAAGCATTAGATCATTCTCTTTGTCTGACTCACCGATTACTTCACTATCATTGTGTGGTTGTCGAGAATTAGCAAACATAAATTTGAAAGGGCTCAATGAATTGGAAGATCTCAATCTTTCTGGTACAGCTATCACTGAGATTCCTGATATCTCTGATTGTTCAAGGCTTATGCAATTGAATCTACTAGTAGTTTCTAATTTGAGAAGAGTCCCTTGGCATAAACTAGATCACATTCCTAAGGTGCTTAATTTAGACCAATGTGATTCCACAGACACTTCTATCCATGATTTTGATGCTCAGTACTGCAAAAACAATCATGGGATGACAGAAATCATGGCCAGAGTTTGTATTTGTGTGACAGATTCACATTTGTTCATGAGTCTAGATAATAAGCATTGCACCTATCTATTTAAAAGGGGCTCCCTCCAGTCGTTCTACATCATGGTTGCTTCTTTTGAGAGAAAAAAAGAAGCATTGGACAGAAGCTTGAGTCAAACTACCCAATTCCAACCCTTTGAATGGAGCTGCTATAAAGATTCTAGATTAAAAGCCTTAGCTCCAAAGTCTCTCTTGGTGCAACAACCACAATGCAACCGACATGTTAATATCTACTCAACTAAGCGTTACCCTCTTGGTCTCGAAGGTATTTTAGAGATTACCGAATCATTGTCAGCTAAGGACAATATACACATTTCCTCTGTATCAGATTTGAACCCAAGATTGCCGATGCTCCGAGATCTTCATATTGAAGGATGCCATAAAATCGAAAGTCTTTTTAATGCAACATCGTGGGAAAGTGTGTGCCCTCAATTGCAGGATTGCAGTGTGGCTTATGTACCTATCATGAGTCATTTGGTGATTGAAAAAGGAACATATTTATTGGGAGAAAGTTTTGTTTCCTTAAAGAACCTTCATTTGTCAGAATGCCAGAGACTGAAGAGCATTTTTCCTGATAATGTTTTACTCCCCAACCTAGAGATGCTTGCTATAACCGGTTGTACGAGTCTTCAAACTGTGTTCTACAAATCTGGTTATTATTCTTTTGATGTGGACATTTTAAAGAAGTTCAGAACACACCATTTACGTAGTCTTCATACCGTGCGGCTTTACTTGCTACCACAATTACTAAATATCCATGAGGAACAGAGGGTCGGTGCACTTTTGATGCCAAAGTGGAGAACACTCTATTTTCGAGGATGTTGGGGCCTATGCCAACTGCCTTTGCTAAATCAAAATAGATCACGTGGTCAAAAGGTGTGTGTTGATGGAGAAGGCAAGAAATGCATCACGCTCAAAGCAAAGATGGATACAGAGCAACTCTCCCACTATGAATTTAGACCAAAGCCGCCTATCGCCTCCACAAAAGATGGGGTCAAGTACAGGAGCTTCCTCCAGTAAGGTAAATATAAATATAACCAAGCTCAATTCTGAGTTCCGAAAATACTCATATCTGTTTTTTTTTTTTTCCTAAAAAATTGATATTTAATCATTTCAAAATGATTTAATAATTAAGAAATTATATGTAACTATCTGTTTCAAATAAAGTTTGCTTCAAAATCAATTTATTTTGAGTAAATTTTTTCAGAAGTCTCTGAAGTTTGTATGTAATCCGAATTTACTCACTGAACTTTCAATTATCCCTCCACGGCCATTGAACTTTCAAATAATTCAATTTTGGTCACTACATGATAAAATTAATCAATTGTGTGTAAAATAGAGTGTTGAATCAGCACCTCCTCCTTTTTGTCCCTTTCCTTTCCTGCCTTCTTCGTCCTTCCCCCTCTCCTTCGATCCTACTCTCACCATGGCCGGCTCTCTCTCTCTTTTCTCTCTGCTGCAACCCCATCCCTCGACAACTTCCCCTCAACCCATCGTCTCTCTTCTTGTCCCCACCCCTGTCCCCTCCTTTATCTCCTCTTCTCACCGTCAGCTGCACTCTTCTTGAGGCGAGAGGGAGGTCAACCCCAACCCCAACTCAGGCCCTGACCTCAAGCAAGACCCTCTTCTTTTCCTTCTTCATATTTTCAAATACTTGGAAATAAAGATTTTTGTGACTGCAGGTATGAACAATTTCAAAAACCCATAAATACATCTTGTGGATTATAATTCAAATTCGGTTGTTATTTAATAAAATTCCTTGTATGGAGTGAATAGAAGCTAGAGGCTTGTAAGAATTTGGATCCAGATGTTTGTACAACTGCAAAAATGATAATTTATTGCACATATTAAGGAACACATATGCAAAATGTACTTTCTATAATTTTAAATTTTATCTCAAGTTTGATGCTACATTCTGAGTGCAAACTAATTGTACTAGATTAACATCAACATCTGAAGAGCAAAAGCAATAGAACTAAGCCAATATCAGTTTTAATTGTAATTAATCAAGGAAAGAGATATGGCTTGAGCGGAGGTGATGGAGGAGGAGGGGATGGGGTTGTGGCAGAGAGAGATGGGTTCAGGGAAAGTCGTGGAGGAGGGATGAGGTTGCAGTAGAGAGAAAGGAGAGAGAACCGGCCATGGTGAGAATAGGATCGAAGGACGGAGGACGAAGAAGGGAATTGCTCAGGACACGCCTAACTTACTCAATCACTCCAAAATTTACCAAAATACCCTTCGTTTCCTGTGCTGTTTTCTCAGATTTCTAATGCTAAATTGAGGGCATTAATGTCATTTTAAAAAAATTGGGGGAGTGATTGAGCAAGTTAGACGTGACCTGAGCAATTCCCGACGAAGAAGGCAGGAAAGGAAGGAAAAAAAAATAAAAGAAAGAGGTGTTGATTCAACACTCCATTTTACACACAATTGATTAATTTTATCATGCATTGACTAAAATCGGATTATTTGAAAGTTCAATAGCTGTGGAGGGATAATTGAAAGTTCATTGACTTAAATTGAATTACATACAAACTTCAGGGACTTTTGAAAAAAAATTACTCATTTATTTTTTATATATATTTATGTAATTTGTTCCTTCTAATATATTTCGTTTTATTGTGACAGCAAATATGGATTCGGAAGCTCTGCAAAAAAACACTGGAAGTTAAATATTCAAATACATGATAAAATATTTCTTGGTTAATCTAGATTGTAAGTTTCTTATTTGATTATTATTGAATGAACAAAAGCTTGAAATTTCGCTCCAATTCTCACTTTTTGTTATTGCTGTAGGGACACTTTTGTGTAGTTTTGGGGAACTTCATGGGAATCAGTTATTGTATTGGCGCCGAATCTTCTGCATTTGACAAAAACATTCATTGTCAGCGAAATCGTGCTATCGAATAACTCTTCATCTCTTTCTGTATGTCCTAATTTCAATTTTTTCCCCTACAAATTGCAAAATTAATTTAGTTACTATTTATTATTGCGTAACTCTTGAATTTTTGTATCTAAATTGCTCCTAGCTCCCAAATTTAGATTGTTTCTATCTACACCGTCTTGTTCTTCCATCCCAGAGTAATTCCTTCCTCGAATCATTTTCAAAATTAGTTTTTCATCATTAACTTGGATTGATTGATTTGATTGAATGCATCAACTAGTTCTAATCCTGTTAACTTACTTTGAATTATGTTGCTTGCTGGTGGGATAAAAACCAACTGATCAAAAGGAAAGGAAAGTGAGAATTAGGTAATTTCTAATCCTGTTAACTTACTTTGAATAATGTTGCTTGCTGGTGGGATAAAAACTAACTGATCAAAAGGAAAGGAAAGTGAGAATTAGGTAATTAATTTAAAATGTCATCATTTTTTTTTCAATTGATATTAGAAAGGTGAATATTCACCGATGATCCAGGCAGTACTAGCGATATATATATATTTTTAATGTTATGAAGTGCATATGTCAAACTCGTTAACAATATATGTTTTAATATTGTCACACTTATATCTGAAATTCCGCGAAATGACAGAAACGTCTACACACATGCAAAGCTGGTGTGGATGATGATGTGCAAAGCATAAATAAATATGCATGAGTGGAACCAGCATAGTGCACCCCCACAAGATTACCTTCTAAGGTGTCACACAACATTTTTTTTCAATTATTTCAATAAATACTATTTCTTTGAAACTGATCTGCATAAATATTTATTTAAAGCAAAACCAAACTGAAACTTTTTTTATACCCTTTTGTTTTAAATTTTTCTAGCTAGGTAAAATTTGCCATGCTTGGTGCTTCTGGCTCAGGTGTAAATGGCATTTTCCCAAAGAAGCTCTATACCACTTTTTAGCATTAAAAAAGCTGAAAGTATCGTTTACTTGAACAAGCAGCAAGGAAGCTGAATCAATTTTTTTTTTGTTTTTCTTTTTTTTCCTCCTTGGTCTCAAAGAGTTCTGTTTTCTTTTTCCATTTTCTTCCCAAGCTGTTAACTGTTATAAGTTCCCACTTTAGTTTACATGTGTTTTTGTTGTGTTCATACACAGACAATGATTGTAATTATTCCAATTGTGATGTATTACTTGCTATTAAGGAAAAGTTCTTTTAATCTGATTCTTGATGTATATATATCGTTTGTAGAAATATTCTCCCTCACAAGAAACCTATAATGTGAATCATTTAGAGAATTTAGGGCTTCACTAAATAATAATAATAGTATTAATCCTGTTAAATCTTTACGAAATACACTCATGTTGGGCTATATACATAGACTCGACCGGGCCTTTTGTGAATTGTGAGCCCACGAGCTAATCTAGAGTATTCTCTTATTAGGACGAATGAGAGAAACGTGTTCAAATCAATTAAACAAAATAAGTAGCAATTTTCAAAACTATTTAACGAGATGCCAAAATATTTTGTAAGAATGTCAATTTGTCAAGTGATTTGGCTTGACACAAAAGATACAAATGTAAATCCTACCATCAATTCTCAATTGAGTTTAGATTTTAAGTATCAACTCAATTGACCTAACCAGATAAAGATAATACAAATATCACCATAGAAATCAAATGGAAATTGAAATTCATCAATTCCACCAAGTCAGCTCAAGCAGCAGGAGCCAATGATTTAAGCGCCTGATCCAAACTCGAGCAGTCAATATGAGGTCGACGAAACAGTCTTGGTACAGTAACAGTAAGAACCCCGTCCTCGTACCGGGCCGTAATCCCATCCATATCCACTCGAACCGGCAATCGGAACTTCCTATTGAAGCTCCTTCGCCGCATTCTCTCTGATGCATCTTCTTCTGTACCAGCACAGGTATCACAGAGTTCGGTACGTATCACCATGTACTTGGAATCCTCCACCTCTACTATAATCTCTTCTTTTCTCAAACCTTCAAAATTTATTTATTGAAGTAAATTGAAATGAACAGAAAATGGAAAAACATAACATGATCATGAGTTAGAGAGAGAGAGAGAGAGAGCGAACCGGGAAGATCGGCGGCGAAGAGATGAGAGCTGGGGGTCTCTGTCCAGTGAACATAATTAGGAGGCGGAAATGGAGAGCGTTGGAGATGGAAGAAGAAGAGAGGCCATAGAGAGTATCTGAAGGAATTGGGATGCACCTCCATCCTTTTGCAATACAGGGTAAAACAAATTTTTTTTAATTTTTCATACTACATGCATATATAAATTAGAGACAATTTTGGAGAATTAAAAAAAATATCTACGATGCAACTTGCATGGTTGCATTACCACTTGGATTTTGGAGTCGGCGTGTAGGGACCACTGGAATAAATATCATCTTAGGAAAGCAAACCATATATGTGACTATACTAATTGATTATGCAATATTAATTTCACATAGAAAGAATATATAACCGTGAATTTTTTATTAATAATGTTTAAGTAACACGGAATTTTAATTACAATAACTAAAAATAAAATCCTACTAATTAACATGCAAATGCCACTATTCATCCACTTTGTTAAGTAAAAATTCGTCCTTTTAAATTGTTTATTTTAATATTATTATAAGAAAATATATATTAGAATTGACACCATTTATTTGTTTTCTTCGTCTCTCAAAAATAGTCTGAAGTGCAGTATGTGCAGAAGTTTATTTTACTTTCTGTAGATAAAACATTAGTACAGCATAGAAGAACATTAGTAATTTAAAATTAATGTTTTTATATACGGTGGAATGCTGCAAATTGGCTTAGTTTACTTGAATCACCTGTCAAGCTGCTTTATTCTTATCTGATATTCAGTGGGTTACAATGTCCATTAAATGTTAATTTTTACATACATGGCTAAATAAATTTGAGCCGCAATTTTTTTTTTTTGTTAATCATGAATATGTGGAAAAGTGATTTATGCTATATACCATTCGAGCTCGTAAAATAATAAAATTTGTGCCAAGTTTTATTACTTAGTAAAAGAATATAAATTTTTGAAAAAGAACAATTTAACGCCTTCTGATTGAATTTTAAAGACATAAATTGTTTGAAATTGGATGCACAATCCATTTTCAAAACTTATACGTAAAAGTTAATGACTTAATTTTTAAAAATATATCGTAAAAGTTATCAAGTTTAGCAATGTTATGATTCCACCCCTAAAAATAAGAAAATACTACATTAATATTGCAGTAGTAAAATCAGTTGGGTTTGATTATTGTGAATATAAATCCATTACTATTCTATCAACATGCATCTCACTAATATTTATACGTCAATCAAGTTCTCAAAGCTCGATATTAACATTAAATAAGATCATCATTACGGATTTATTATCCATGATATCGGATAATAAAATTATGATATCCAATTATATATAGAGTAAATCTATTGTGAACCATGATGCATAGAAGCTCCCGTGCACCATGACCGTTTTGGTCGGTGATTTTGCAAATTGACAAATTTAAATTAGCCAATCTAATCTATATATTGAAATCTCATAGCAAACAAAATTTTATAATTTTTGAAATTTTTTTACTATTTTTTTCGAATTTTTTAAAGCTTGCCATTTTTTGCCACAAAATACACTAATTTGTAGCCAAAAATGGCAAGTTTTAATAAATTCGAAAAAAATAGTAAAAAAATTTCAAAAATTGTAAAATTTTGTTTTCTATGAGATTTCAATATATAGATTGGGTTGGTTAAATTAGATTGACAATTTGTGGAACCACCGACCAAAACGGTCATGGTGCACGGGAGCTTCTATGCATCATGGTTCACAATAGATTTACTCATTATATATATATAATTATTCTCTTATTGGATATCCATTACGAACATCACTTGTGGTAATAAATTGGTATGGATCCTTTGGACCGGAAAAGATCCGACAATAAAAACTGTAGTAGAGTAGTAGACTAGTAGGCCCAACTCATTCAAAGAAAGACAAACTTTGTGCTGAATTTTTTACTCATCGCCTTCACTGCCTGATTACCATTTAATGCATTTATTAGTTTCTAGTTCTAGTCTCACTGTACTTCACATCTCTCCATTCTCTGCTTTATTGCTCCAGATCTCGTTTCTTTTTGGTTCACGCATAAGCTTGTTTTCCCTCTTTCCTCTCAACCTTGTAAGTTTGCAAGAACAGAAATACGCTGGAAAGTGAAAACAATACCAAATTTGATTCTGATTCGTTGAGGCATTTCATCGAACACTATGGAGGCACACCTCAAGGACTTATTTTGTCGCTTTCACCAGCATTTTGGTACTGGGCCAGGTCTTGGTCCCAGCTCTGGTACGTGCCTTCTCAAAATAAATGGCATTTCTCCTTTGTTTGTTAAATCTCTGTACCGGGCTTTGGCTGCACTGTACCGTACTGATCCATGGAAACGTCTGCGACCCGGCCATCTTTTCGGGTTACGGGTCGGTAAAGACTCTGATTGGTCGAACAAGAAACAAACCTTCCCTTGTGCCCAATTTATTGGTGGGGATGGTGGGGATTTAGGTTTACACCTGTTCAAATCTGAACAAGATGCATTGAAGGTTTCTTTACCAGTGGAGACAAAACACGAACCGAATGTGGAAATTCTGAGGGTTATTTTCGAAAAGGAATCTCTTTTGTCTACCTCAAATAAGAGAATGGTTGCTTCTCTAGCTCTCGAACCATCTGGAACTGATCGGTACCCGATTATTGATGTGGCACGTGGTACCTCTAGCAGTGGAGAAATCAGGTTTAGAGATCCCACAATGGAAGAATTGAGGTACTTAATTGCTTTTATCAAGGCAATTACACTTGTTCATCCCTTGTTACAACCTGAGACTGATAAAGCTACAAAGAATGGTAGAAATATTAATTTTGAACCTTTTATAGAAACAGTTGACGTGCAGTGGCCAGCTGAGCTGGCAACAACTGTCGATCTTGTCGCAGTTACCATTTCATACTCACCAAATCGAACTTATGAAGAGAAGAAATTAGCGAGCCCGATTAAAATTCATGCCTAAAAGTTAACAAAGGGACATTTAATATATAAATGTGGATGATCAGTGGAAACTTAATCTGAGTACCTCCGAGAGTCAGAATTAACTAATGATGTCCCGGTTTCAAAATTTCACACATAAGACAACTTATTATGGCGTTGTATGAATATCCTTGGGCGTAATCTCCTGTTTCAGTACACAACACAATATATAATGGATTAATTCAGTTTTTTTTTTAAAAAAAATTTTAAATACTTTGGCCGTGTGAACATCCGACATTTGAACTGTTAGATTCATTCATTATTTTGTTCTCTAAATAGTCAAGATGAACAGCTGGGTTTGAATTTTTAAATTTTAAATTATATATAAATGAAGTAAGAAAAAACGTGTGCAGCGTCCCACATTCCCTCCACGACATACATACATAAATTATGACCTTATAAGAAAAGCATATTAAAATTCTACGAAAACACAACTACGTTATTTCATAGGGAAGCGTCAATCACTTTCGTATGTGATTCTGTCAGACAACCTTTAGCTTACTAAAGCACAACTTCCATGATGCCATAATATTAGCTAACTTGCAATCTCATCTATGCCTTGCTTGCTATTCAGGTTAGGCATTTCATTTCAAGGTTTGAGCCTGTATATATAGAGGAGCAATTATACAGAGACCGGAGGTAAAATCTCCTCTTAATTCACAAATCAAAGAATCAGGAGCAAGCCGGAGATTCCATTAAACCGTTCTATTATTCGAAAAGGTACGTGAGATTCAGGCCAATTATAATAATATTTTTAGTATCATTAATTTTGTGATTAGTACTTAATAATAACAATGATAATTAACTTGTATTACTATATTATTTATTTTTTTATTATTAAAAAACTAATTTTATTATAATAATAAATTTAATTATCAATAAAATTTTAAAATTTACCTATCAAGAAATAATAAATAAAAAGTATTATTTTAAAATATTCCCTCCCTATTAAATTTAATTACAAGAATTATGATTATAATAATATTTAATATAATCATTATGGCTCTGTTTGGATCATATGAGATTAAGGATAGGATTAGTTATTCGGGATTAAAATTTTTAATCCTAAACGATCAAGAATAAGTTTTTTGTGATCTATAGTGTTATTTTTAAGTGGTCCAACATCCGGATTAAATTTTTATTCCTAGGGTGTTTGGATCATCTTTTTAATCCGGATTAAAAAGTGGTCCCAACTACTTCTTAATCTACATTAAGAAGATGATCCAAACACTCTAGGAATAAAAATTTAATCTAGATGTTGGACCATTTAAAAATAACACTCTAGATCATAAAAAGCTTATTCTTGATCGTTTAGAAATCATATTTTTTACTCCGAATAACTAATCCTAATTTTATTCTTAGATGATCCGAACAGACCCTATAATAATATAATAAAATAATATCATTAATTTAATTTATCCTAATAATAATTAATATAATAATAAAATAATAACTCATAAGTTATTCATCTATCTGTGTCACAATTAAACACCATGATATAACTTGACAGAAGCACATATGCAACTATAAGTTATGTATGCACCTATGTCATAAACCAAATGCCTCCTTATTCGTGATTTATAGAGAAACAAGAGTACTAAAACCATAAAAAAAAAAAAAGCAAGATTCCTTGTTATCTCACCAATTAATGCAAGCGTCAGTGCAGAAAGATAGAGTATAATTAATTTAAGTAGTCATTTCGGTTCACTCACGAAATGAAATGCATGAGTGCAGATGTATAAAATTATTAGCTTTGAGCAGGGGGGGAAAAAAATCTCACAACATACTGTAGACTTTTCAATTTTTGAGAAATCCTCAAGACTGTAAATTAATTTATACAATGGGCATCCATTAAGCATATATTCTAGGTATCTTGCGTATATTGTAGATCATGATCTTCAAATTAGATTGATTGACCGATTACCAATATATATATGTTAAGGGAAATTTGTTCCATAAAATTAATTAGTTTGAGATATAAGGTCCATGTATATATATGTACTTTATTTTCATTCCATCAAAATTAAATTACATTATGCGTTTCTCTCTCCATTATTTTCAGATTACAATATTTCACAGATAGTACTTAATTCGAGGGGCGGGACATCTTGATTAGATAATTGCATTTGACAAACTCAAATACAAGGTACGTGATCAGGGATTTACTTTTGGTTATTGCTAATAGCTCGAATAGGATTCAGTTTTACCTGGGTATACCGTATACATAAAAGAATAAAATTTAGTTTTTTGGGACCGCCTACAAGAGTTGCATATGTATGGTCTGTTCTTTAGAGACCATGTGAGGCACAAATTAAGAGAGAATATACATACTTAGATTTTATTCATTTAAAAGAAATTAAGAAGGGCTCAGGCCCTTCATTTTTTAGCACTCTTCACAAGTCAAAACCACCAAGCTGGTTTATTAAATGTACATTATTTCTTAGAAAGAGAAACAAATTCCATCACTTATTTTGATACTGCAACATTAATCTTACGCTAAGGGTCTGATCAGTCAATCAGTTATTAGATATTTTGGAAACTAAAGGATCAAATCCAACCAAACTAAACAGAACCGGCTAGAAATTTCTTGACCAGTTAGCATGTCATATATAATAGCTACAATCAACTTTAAATTTTCTAAATGTAATAAACTTAATTAACTGCAAATTCATCCAATGCCAAAATATATCAAAAATAAAAATATGAAGGCCTATAAAGGTTAACAGTTTGGGGTTGTTGGTGAAAACACATTTTCAATAGTATTTAAATTAAAAGCTGCAGAGTTGAACTAATCATGATCTCTATTATACTGCAATAGAAGTTAAATAACGTTCGGGAAATTAAAAATAAATACAGTTTTAATAATATTACTATATACCAATGAACACCGCTATAGCGACACTTTTAGTTTAGCACCGTAGCGATCTACCAAATCGTACCGCTATAGCGGTGCTATTGTGTTTCATAGTGCCGCTATTTAAATCACTGCACATCATTATTCTATATCCACACTCTCTCTCCACACACACACACGTTCTTTTAATTCCATCAAATTTAAATTACATTATAATATTTCTCTCTCCATTTTTTGCAGGTTACAATGCTGCACATAGAGTGCTTAATTTCGACGGGCAGGACATCTTGATTACATATATAATTGCATTTGACAAATTCAAATATAAGGTACGTGATCAGGGATTTACTTTGGTTATATATCGTCAATGTTAATAGCTTGCATTCATACGGCCGGTCTGTTCCTTTAGAGACCATGTATTAGTTAGGAACAAAAAGAGAATATACATATACATTGTTTTAATAGATATTAAGAAGTGCTCAGGCCCTTCATTTTTTTAGTACTCTTCAAAACCATCAACTGGTCTATTGATTAAACATATTTAATTTCTTAGAAAGAGGAACAAATTCCTCCTTATATGTTTATTTTGTGTTTTTTTTTTTTAGACATGTTACATGTTTATTTTGTTACTGCGACAATCTTCGCTTCTTGTCTGATCAGTCAATCAGTTATTATCAGAAATTTTTTAAATTAAAAGGATCAAATTCAACCAAACTAAACTGAACCGAACCATCGATTAAGCATATCCGGCCGAGAAATTTCCAGACCTGTTAGCAGGTCGGAATAGCTACAGTTAACTTTAAATGATCTTAATATTATAATAAACTTAACTGCAATTTCATCCAATGCCAAAATATATAAAAATAAAAATATAAGGAGGCATATAAAGGCCAACATTTTGGCGTTGTTAGTGTTGACACATTTTCAATAATTAAACTGAAAGCTGCTGATTTGAACCGATCATGATCTCTATTATGATGCAATTGAAGTTAAATAATGATGGGAAAATTAAAATAAAAAAAATACTAGCACTATTATTACCTTTACATATGAAGAACTATATTTCCAAAATAATTATAATTACCATTAATATTATTATTACTACCATCACAAATAGGAACAATTAATAGTAATAAAATAATAATAATAATAATAATAATAATAATAATAATTATTATTATTATTATTATTATTATATTACTGCTGCTGCTGCTGCTGCTGCTGCTACTACTACTACGATGATGATGATGATTGCTGCTGCTGCTACTAATAATACTTTTATATTAAGTTTACGATGAGTACTACCACTAATAATAATTTCCATTTACGAGAAATGACCAGGGTTCAAGCCCCCATGCTTGCGATAGGCTTGGCGAGCCAGCGTAAAAACTCAGCCATATATACAAGAAATGACCAGGGATGGGGTGTCATTTCTAGCCTACCCCAACTTGTTTGGGACAAAAGGCTCTGACTTTTATTAACAATATTATGATTATTAATTGCAAATTTGAAAAGTAAAAATAACAACCATAGTAATATGATTTTGATATTTTTATTATTATGATAACGTATAACAATAGTAAAAAGTATGGTGAGTTTGTAATCGTAATCATATTTATTTAAACTTATGATTACTCGGGGAGAAAAGAACAATAATAGCAAACGAATAATTAGTTTATTCAAACAAAAGGAATTATATGTAAAAATTTAATATGTATATTGTAAAACAATATTTTTTTTCGGAATATATGTTTGACGAGGAATAATATGTCAAAAGCTCAACGTGAATATCATGATTCAGAACTTAGAAGGAATTAATCCGACCGTAATCAATGTTAAATTATAACCCCTTTACGAAGTGTATGCTAAGGCCTAAAATTATCTGATAGCCTAGAACTTGGAAATCGTGTATGTTTTTTTTTTCTTCAATCCTGTATCCTAATAAATCCACTTCCCATCAAAATGATAGGTTCAAATTAATTCATCTGCTGAAATGCCTTTCAATCGAACCATAGAAGCACTAGAATCCATAGAAAGCCATCAAGTGGAAGTTTTCATTAAAGAAATTTTGAATTCTAATTCAACAACAATTTGGAATAGAAGTTTATATGAAAGGGAAATGTTAGGGTTTCTCCAACGCTTGACAGAAAAAGCTCTTAAAAGGATCACTAATTTCGACTATATAATTCATCTCCATATACCGTCAATACTCGATGGCACGGATGGGAATAATAGTCCAAAGACGCTTAACATAATATCTAGAAGGGTGATACAAGCTATAGCCGATGCCCTGAATTTAATGTATGGAGATGATTCAAAATTAAGGAAACTAAAAACTGAGCTAGAAGAAGAAGCATATTATACCTACAACCCAATTAATGAACAAAAGGAGTTAGAGTTGATTAAACAAATGAAAATAGCGATATATCAAACATTAAAAGGTAAGAGATATCTCCTAGTAACTGAAGAACTGTATGTAGATATCACCGATCCTAGAGTTGCATGGTTGATGGAAGCTTGGCTTCCTGGTAATAGATTTGGATCTAATAGAGCAATGAATGAAGATGATTGCTGGTGGCTGGTCACACTTTGTAAGTATATTTACTTTGCGAATCAAGAAGTCATTGTATTGGATCTGTTTGATTTGATAGATCGATATCAAGTATTTTCACCGATGTTCATTATTGAGCAAGAATTGTATTTTGGGGCAAAACAGATTTCTTCGAAGTATTGTATGGAAATAAGGCACGGTGTGGATGTATTGCGGAGTTGTCTACAATACAATATATTGATGATGACACCGCCTGAGACCGAAAGCAAAGAGATGATTCGAATGTGGATTGCAGAGGGGCTTCTCTATCCAGATGTAAAATCTAGACATGTTGAGGGTGTATCTTCACCCGAAAGATTGAATGCACTAACTTGTTTTGATGAAGATGGGAGAGAAGAAAATGAGAAAAAAGAATGCAGATTGACCAACGATCAGCAGTTCTCCCAATTATTTAGACTGGCAGAAATTATCTTAGAAGCACTCACTTCCTCTGGAATATGGACACGGTTACTAAGCAGTTGGATATATGATGATGACAAGAGACGTAGGTTCCTGGATAGCTGGTTGAGTGATAGATGGGGACTTATATATACGGATAATTTCACAGATATCATCTCTGATCCAAACAAACTGATAAATAAAACCTGCATATCGATTGGCGTGTATAGAGAAAATATTCGTGCTTCATGGATGCTACATCCAAAGCACAAGAATATCACGACATTTTCTTTAAAAATGAAAAAGAATAATAATCTTCATAAATATTATTTCTCCATTAAGCCCAGTTTGTTATATCTTCGAGTTCTTATGTTGGCGTCCATCAAAATAGAATTTGATTTATCTGAGTTGCTCTCTGGTCTTACCAATCTCCGACTGCTTTCTATAAAAAAATGTCACGTTAGAAGCCTCGGGTCTGGAAGTTCTTCTGTTCCTTCTCCCATTGGTTCTTTGGAAAAGCTTGAGGTTTTAGATTTGGTTGGACTTCGTCAACTAACAGAGATCCCAGTTGACTTGGGAAAGAAAAAATACCGACTTTATTTTCTTCGTATTTCTGATCATAGAAGTACCATCTCCTTACCCTCAAATCTATTTAATGACATGTCAAATCTAAGAGAGCTTGTCCTTGAGGATTTAGATCCTCAATCAATCACGAGGTTATCTTCGTTGGTTTCCTTAACAAACCTCAAAACCCTCTCACTTTCCTTTACAAAAATTGTTTTTCTGCCCCCTGATATATTTGAGAAAATGCAACATCTTCGTGTTCTGAAATTACTCTACAATTCTCATTTAGAAACACTACCAAAATCACTTTCTGATGCTGAGATGCTTGAGGAGCTTGAATTGATAAACTGTGATGCGCTAAAGGCAATTGATGCACTCCCGACGAGAAACTTAAAGGTGTTCATCTTTCATGGTAGTAATGAGTGGATTCAATCTTGGCCAGAGTCGCTCACAAGATCATACAAACTTCAAGAAGTGAAAATTAATGGTTGCAATTTCTTGAAAGAGATAAAGATGAATGGGAATAAAAGCATTAGATCATTCTCACTATCAGACTCATCGATTACTTTACTGTCATTGTGTGGTTGTCGAGAATTAGCAAACATAGATTTGAAAGGGCTCAAAGAACTGGAGAATCTCAATCTTTCTGGTACAGCTATCACTGAGATTCCTGACATATCAGATTTTCCTAAGCTAAAAAACTTGGATCTATTAGCCGTTCCTAATCTTAGAAGAGCCCCTTGGCATAAACTACATTACATTCCTAAGGTACTTAATTTAGACCAATATGATTTCACAGATACTTCTATCAGTAATTGTGATGCTTAGTACGGCAAAAGCATTGAAGGGATAACAGATATTATGCCCAGAGTTTGTATTTTTGTAAAAGATTCATGTTTGTTCCTGAGTCTAAACAATAAGCATTGCACCTATCTATTTGAAAGGGGATCCCTCCAGTCATTTTACATCATGGTTTCTTCTTTAGAGAAAAGAAAAAAAGCGTTAGACACAAGATTGAGTCGAACAATCCAATCCCAGCTCATTGTACAAAGATGCTATAAAGATGCTAGATTGAAGTCCTTAGCTCCACAGCCTCTCCTGGTGCAACAACCGCAATGTAGCCGGCTTGTTGAAATCTCATCAACTGAGTGTTGCCCTGTTGGTCTCGAAGGTATTTTGGAGATTACCGAATCATTGTCAGTGGAGGATAACATACACATTTCCTGTGTATCAGATCTGAACCCAAGGCTGCCAATGCTCCTTGCTCTTCAGATCCAAGAATGTCATAAAATCGAAAGTCTGTTTAATGCATCATCTGAGGAAAGCATGTGCCCTCAGTTGCAGGATTTCAGTGTGGCTCATCTCCCTAACATGATTCATTTGGTGATTGAAAAGGGAACATATTTATTGGGAGAAAGTTTTGGTTCCTTAAAGAACCTTTATTTGTCACAATGCCAAAGACTAAAAAGCATTTTTCCTGATAATGTTTTACTCCCCAATCTAGAGATGCTTGTTATAACCGGTTGTACGAGCCTTCAAACTGTGTTCTACAAATCTGGTTATTATGCTTTTGATGCGGATATTACAAATAAGTTCAGAGAAAATCATTTATGGAGCCTTCATACCGTGAGGCTTTACTTGCTACCACAATTACTACATATCCATGAGGAACAGAGGGTCTGTCACGATCAAACTTGATCTGACAATGAAATTTACAGATTCAGAGAAATGCGGTCGCACTGCTACAGTGATGCGGTCGCACTCGTACCAGACCAGATCTGGTTCTGGATTCAGAAATTGGGATAGAAACTCGAAATTGAATGTAATTGAGCTAATAACTGGATGAGATTTGAAGTAATGATAAGAATCTAAGAAGAAATTGCACTGGAAATCAACTCTTTAATTGAATTCAGAAAATACAAGGAAATTCGTAGGAAAATAGGCATAAAATGAGAAATGGTTCAGATATCAGATTTCAGATGTATTTTCTCTCTCCTCGACCTCTCTTTATATAGTACAACTTGCTGACATCATTTTTAAGTCCTAATTACATCATTTAAAACGAAAATCAAGAAGATTGCTGCTGGAGAGAGTCCTCTCCTTCGTAACAAACTCAACTGTCTTAAGATCCCTTTCTTCCCTTCTTAATTCCCTCCAGTTAAGACGCCTGCGCCTCTCCAGTTCCTTGAGTGGACCCCTTGGTCAGCCTCTGTTCATTTAACTCAGCAAGGCCCAGCCCAATTTTACTTACTTTAAAATTGTCCAGGTCATTGCCGCCAGTATTCAAACTCCATTCTGCAATTAAATCAGATGCACCTGCATCCCAGAGTGCACCCGCACTCAGAATTGCAATTTCAGCTTGTAACACTCCCTTCCCCTTGAGAGAATTCTTGTCCCCAAGAATGAATGTTGGATATTTCTCTTTAATTTCATCAAAGTCCTCCCAAGTAGCATCTTTCTCAGATTTGTTGAACCACTGGATCAACACCTGTGGTATGGGCACATTCTTTCTTTTTACCATCCTTCTAGCTAGTATTGCTTGAGGCTCTATTCTCACTTCACCATCTGGTCCAACCACTGGCAGCATTGGAGATGCAATTGTATTCTCACCACACCTATGCTTAAGTTGAGACACATGAAGTACAGGGTGTATAGAAGACCCAGGTGGCAAGTTCAACCTATAGGCCACTTCACCTACCTTTTCAAGAATCTCATAGGGCCCATAGTACTTAGGATTGAGCTTGGAGTTTGCATGACCAGCTATGGACACCTGCCTATAAGGCTGTAGCTTCATGTACACCCAATCTCCCTCCTTGAAACTCCTTTCACTCCTCTTCAAATCTGCATTTTTCTTCATTCTTTTCTGTGCCCTTTCAAGATTTTCTTTGAGCACTTGGAGAGTATTTTGCCTTCTTTCAATCAATTCACCTGCATCTCCTCCTCCTTCCTTGGATGCACCCAGCATTGGTAACTCTTGTGGTTCATAACCATATAAAGCCTTGAAAGGTGAAGTTTTGAGACTTGAATGAAAACTGGTATTGTACCAATGTTCAGCCAAAGACACCCACTTGCACCATTGTTTTTGCTTATCAAAGACCATGCATCTAAGAAAGTTTTCAATGCATTGGTTCACCCTTTCAATTTGTCCATCCGATTGTGGATGATATGCAGTGGTAAAGTTCAGTTTTACCCCTAAACCTTCCATCAAATTCTTCCAAAATGAGCTGGTAAAGAGTGGGTCTCTATCAGTTATTATGGACATTGGCAACCCATGCAATTTATATATGTTATCCATGAACAATTGTGCCACATCTTTGGCCTTGTAAGGGTGTGCCATGGGAATGAAATGTGCATACTTGGTAAATCTGTCCACAATCACCAAAATCACTGTTTTACCATCAGATTTAGGTAGCCCTGAGATGAAATCCATGCTGACCCCTTGCCATGCTCCATCAGGAATTGATATGGGTTGAAGCAATCCAGGAATTGGCACATGCTCACCTTTGTTTAGTTGACAGATTTCACACTTCTTCACTTCTTCCTGCACCATCTCTTTCAACTTAGGCCAATAGAACATCTTCTTAATTCTCTGGTATGTTGGTAGCACCCCTGAGTGACCACCAATGCAAGTGGAGTGCACTTCTCTCACCAGCCTAATTCTCCAACCATTAGTGGCCCCCACACAGAGCCTATTCTTGTACCTAAACAAGCCTTGCTGGAAAGAGTACTTGTCTTTATCAAGTTCTTCATTTTCCCACTTGTTTTGTAACTCCTGAGCCCATTCATCTCCAATGTAGCTTGACTTCAACTCCTCTACCCACTGTGGTATCAATTCAGTGACAGCCTGCATCTCAGCCTGCACTCCAGACTGCACTTCAGGATGCACCCCAGCAACAGCTTGCATTTCAGTTTCAGGATGCACCTCTCTTCTGGACAGTGCATCTGCCACTTTGTTATCAACTCCTCTCTTGTATTCTATCTTGTAATCCAGGCCCATCAACTTGCAAAGGCCCTTGTGTTGCATGGCATGATTTACCCTTTGCTCCAACAAGTGCTTAAGGGCAATTTGGTCAGTTTTGATAATAAACTGCCCTCCAATAAGGTAGTGCTTCCACTTTTGGACAGCTGTCAACAATGCTAGAAACTCTTTCTCATAAGTTGAAAGCCCAATGCTCTTAGGACCAAGACTTTTGCTCAAATAGGCTAGTGGCTGCCTATTTTGCATGAGAACTGCACCAATTCCCTTGTCACATGCATCAGTTTCTAGCACAAAGGGTTGAGTAAAATCTGGCATTGCTAGGACTGGTGCTGATGCCATTGCACTCTTGAGGGTGTTGAAAGCCATCTCTGTCTTGTCATTCCAATGAAATGAGTTCTTCTTCAACTGGTCAGTCAATGGTTTGGCAATGATCCCATAGTTCTTCACAAATTTTTTATAATATCCAGTGAGACCTAGGAATCCCCTCAATTCTTTAACTGTTCTTGGTGATGGCCAGTTGCACATAGCCTCAATCTTCTTAGGGTCAGTGGCAACCCCATTGTGAGAGATTATGTGACCAAGATATTCAATCTCTTCTAATCCAAATTCACACTTTGACATTTTTGCAAACAACTGATTTTTGGACAGCAATTCTAAGATTAGAGACAAGTGTTCTTTATGCTCTTCCATGGACTGACTATACACCAAAATATCATCAAAGAATACCAGCAAGAACCTCCTCAAGTATGGCTTGAAAACCCCATTCATAAGGGCTTGAAATGTGGCTGGTGCATTTGTGAGTCCAAAGGGCATAACATTGAATTCATAATGCCCTTCATGAGTTCTAAAGGCAGTCTTGTACCTATCCTCATCCTTCATTCTAATTTGATGGTACCCAGACCTTAGATCAATTTTAGAGAATACCCTTGCCCCTTTCAATTCATCCAAAAGATCATCAATTACTGGAATTGGATATTTGTTCTTCACAGTTGTTGAATTCAGCTGCCTATAGTCTATGCACATTCTCTAAGACCCATCTTTCTTTTTAACTAGGAGAACAGGTGATGCAAAGGGACTGCTAGAGGGTTGTATTAGCTGGTTCTTAAGCAATTCAGTCACTATTTTCTCAATTTCAACCTTTTGAAAGTAGCTGTACCTATAAGGCCTTTGGTTGATTGGCTTGCTGTCAGGTAAGAGTGGCACAGCATGATCAACAGTCCTCCTTGGTGGCAGTGCAGTTGGCTCTTCAAATACAACCTTGTGCTGTTCTAAAACTGCAGAGAGTTTAGGGTGCACTGGTTTGGAATCAGAGTGCACCTCAGTCTGGCTGGCAGGATGGAGTTGCAGTGCTGAATGCACCTGAGAGGATGGGTGCACTCTGGGCGCATGGTGCACCTGAGAGGAAGAATGCACCCTGGACACAGGCTGCATTTTGCTCAATCTTCTTTCTTCCACCTCTGTGCTGAAAATCTGAGCCATCAGTATCTCACTACCCTTCCTCATTTCCTTCTCCAGATCTACATCCTCCTTGATGAATTTGATCTTAGCCACTTCCTCTCTAACTTGCAGTTGCACATCTTTATCACCTTGCTTGAATGCAATTCTGCCTGCACCCCAATCCACTTGCATTGGACCTAAGCTGGTAAGCCAATCCAATCCCAAAATCATGTCATAACCAGTGACATCCAGAACCCGAACATCTTTTTCAAATGTGTGCCCTTGAATAGAGAACTGTAGGGCTTCACATTGCAGGTCAGTAACCATTCTAGCACCATTTGCAACAGTGACCACCATGGGTGCAGTCTGAATCAGGTTGCACTCTAGCTCCTGCAGCACATTAGGGTTCACAAAAGAGTGGGTGCTTCCACTATCCAAGAGTGCACATACTGGAATAGTCCCAATTTGCCCCTTGAACTTCATGACCTTCACTTTAGGGTTAGTTTTGGAATTGAACATTGTGACTACAGCTTGTTCCACCTGCACTTCTTCCTCTACTTCCTCAACTTCACTTTCTTCACCTGCACTATCTTCTTCTTGTGTACCATTGAGTGCATTCAATAATTTCACTCCACACTTATGACCAGGAAAGTACTTCTCATCACAATAGTGACATAGGCCTAAGGCTCTTCTTTGCTCATAGGTAGTGCCTTTGGAATTGTTATTGGTTTGCCAAGGTTTAGAAAATTGGTTGTATCCACCACCATCCTTTCTCTCTACTGCAGGTTTCTTCTTGTGTAAGGGATAATTTTGAGGATTAGAGGGTTTGTTCATCACCTTTGGCCTTCTATGTTGGCTGTCATTGCTGAGTTCCACCTTTGTTGCATAGTTGAAGGCTTCATACAACCTTTTTGGATTGTGCAACTCCACTGTATATCTCAACTCTTCCCTCAGCCCACTAATAAAACCAGCAATGAAAAACTCTTCATTCAAGGCTGGGTTGAATTCATAAGCCTTGCTCTAGCTTTATCAAATCTCTTGATATACTCATCCACCCTACTAGTTTGGTGAATCCTCTTGAATTCATCCACTGGATGCTTCATACAATTCATCTTGTATCTATTCACCACCTCATCCACCAGCATGTCCCAAGGCAATTGATGATGGCCACTAGTCACACTTATGTACCATTCATGTACTTCATCAGAAAAATTCAGAATAGCCATCCTAGTCTTATACACCTCTGGCACTTGGTATATCTCAAAGTAGAACTCACAATTCCTTTTCCAAATTTCAGGATCTCCTCCATCATAATGAGGAAAATCCATTCTAGGCAGCTGGACATTTATGCCCCTAATCCCTTCATTTCTGAAATTTCTCTTTTCAGCTTCTCTTCTACAACCTTCACCCCATCTAAACTCCTCCTCATCTAGATCAATTGTGGGATTAGCATAATTGAATCCACTGCCCCTCTCATCACCTCCAACTTCTTTATCAATTCTGACACTAGCTTCAACTCTAGGCCCTCCTTGCGAGTTGCTAGTTCCTCCAATTTCAAAGTTTGAGTATTTACCTGTTTGCTGCCTCAATGACCTCTCCATAAGCATGCTTAGGTTGCTCAGCTTCTCTTCTAGTCCTTGATTCGCTTGCTTCACATGATCCCCCACCATAGTTGCCATCCTTCCTTCTAGATTGTGATGAGAGATCTTGATCTGCTCAATTACCAAGGCTGAGAGCTTGTTCTCGAGCTGCTTGCTGTCATCCTTCATTTCTTGCACGATCTTCTCCATTTCAGCTTGCAAATGGTTGTTTTGAGCTCTCAGCTCCTCAATGCCATCATGACTTGAGCCTCTTGCATTTCTTGTGTTGTTAGCCATGGATCTTGCTTCAAACTCTTCTCAATTGATCTTGAACGAGTTATGGATCAAGAACAATCAACAGGCCACTTTAATCGCTGCTCTGATACCAGATTGTCACGATCAAACTTGATCTGACAATGAAATTCACAGATTCAGAGAAATGCGGTCGCACTGCTACAGTGATGCGGTCGCACTCGTACCAGACCAGATCTGGTTCTGGATTCAGAAATTGGGATAGAAACTCGAAATTGAATGTAATTGAGCTAATAACTGGATGAGATTTGAAGTAATGATAAGAATCTAAGAAGAAATTGCACTGGAAATCAACTCTTTAATTGAATTCAGAAAATACAAGGAAATTCGTAGGAAAATAGGCATAAAATGAGAAATGGTTCAGATATCAGATTTCAGATGTATTTTCTCTCTCCTCGACCTCTCTTTATATAGTACAACTTGCTGACATCATTTTTAAGTCCTAATTACATCATTTAAAACGAAAATCAAGAAGATTGCTGCTGGAGAGAGTCATCTCCTTCGTAACAAACTCAACTGTCTTAAGATCCCTTTCTTCCCTTCTTAATTCCCTCCAGTTAAGACACCTGCGCCTCTCCAGTTCCTTGAGTGGACCCCTTGGTCAGCCTCTGTTCATTTAACTCAGCAAGGCCCAGCCCAATTTTACTTACTTTAAAATTGTCCAGGTCATTGCCGCCAGTATTCAAACTCCATTCTGCAATTAAATCAGATGCACCTGCATCCCAGAGTGCACCCGCACTCAGAATTGCAATTTCAGCTTGTAACAGGGTCGGTGCATTTTTAATGCCAAAGTGGAGAACACTCTTTTTTCGAGGATGTTGGGGTCTATGTCAACTGCCTATCCTAAATGGATCACGTGGTCAGAAGGTGTTTGTTGATGGAGAAGGCAAGAAATGCAACACACTCAAAGCACAGATGGATACAGAGCAACTCTCCCACTATGAATTTAGACCAAAGCCACCTGTCGCCTCCACAAAAGATACGGTCAAGAACATGATCTTCCTCAAGTAAGGTAAATATAAATGTAATCAAGCTCGCTTCTGAGTTTCGAAAATACTCATATCCTTTTTTTATAAAAAAAAATGGTATTTAATCATTTCAAAACGTTTCAAATCTTTCAATAATTAAGAAATTATTTGTTCCGAAAAAATAAAGTTTGCTTGAAAATCAATTTTATATATACATATATATATATATATATATTTATTTATTTATTTATTTATTTGTTCCTTCTAATATATACCCTTTGTATGATTGTGACAGCAGATATGGGTTGAGAAGCTCTGGAAAAACACTAGAAGTTAAATCTTGAAATCCACGACAAAAGTTTTATTGGATAATCTATATATAGATTGTAAGTTTCTAATTTGATTATCATTGAATGAACAAAAAGAAATTTCGCTCCAATTCTCGTTACTTCTTATTGTTTTAGGGGCTCTTTTGTGCAGTTTTGGGGAATTTCATGGCATTGTATTTCCGCCGAGTTTCTGCTTTTAACAATTAAAGCCATTATTGTATTTCAAAATTAATACTCCTTACCCCCAATTTTAGATTGTTTCTCTCTACATTGTCCTGTTCTTCCATCCCGAGTAAGTCTGACCCCCAAATCATTTTCAAAAATTAAAATTTCATCATCAATTTGGATTAAATGCATCAACTAGTTTTTTCTAATCCTGTTAATTAACTTAATTTCAATTATGTTGTGATTTCTGACTTGAATAGGATGCTACACTTCTTCCTTGCTGGTGGGATGAAAAGTGAAAACCAACTTATTAAGGAGAGGAAAGTAAGAATTAGCTAATTAAAAAAAAGAAT
This sequence comes from Rhynchospora breviuscula, assembly GCA_027562975.1. Taxonomy (NCBI): domain Eukaryota; kingdom Viridiplantae; phylum Streptophyta; class Magnoliopsida; order Poales; family Cyperaceae; genus Rhynchospora; species Rhynchospora breviuscula. Next base: position 15,409,047 of record CM050398.1, read on the forward strand.
CACTACTTTTTTTTCCGATTGGTATTAGAAAAGCAAATATTCACCGATGATCCAGACAAAACTAACAATAAATACTTTTTTAATGTAATGATGTTCATATTTCAAACTCGTTAACAATATATGTTTTTATTATTGTGACAATCATATCTTAAATTTGGCCACATGACAGACCAGTCGACATGCATGCAAAGCCGGTGTGGATGATGATGTCAAAGCATAAATAATACGCTTGGGAGTAACCAGCATAGGGCACCCACATGATAACCTTTCAAGGTGTCACATAATGTTTATTTCAATTATTTCAACAAATATTATTTCTTTGAAACTGATATGCATAAATATTTAAAACAAAGCCAAAATTTACACTTTCTTATACCCCTCGTTTTAATTTTCTAACTAGGTAAAATTTGTGACGCTTGGTGTTATTACCTCAAAGCGTAAATGGTGTTTTCCCAAGGAAGCTCTATGCCAATTTTTAGCATTCAAAAAGCTGAAAGTGTCGTTTACTTAAACAGGCAGCAAGGAATCCGAATAATCTTTTTTTTTTTTTTCTTCTTTTCTTCTATTTTTGGCCTCCAAGTTGGTCTCAAAGAGTTCTGTTTTCTTTTTCTTTTTTCTTCCTTTGAAGCTGTTAACAGTTATAAGTTCATACTTTAGTTTACATCCGTTTGATACACTGTGCTATTAAAACAGTACAATGATTGTAATTATTGACAATTAAGGAAAGATTTCTTTTAATCTGATTCTCGATGTATATAATATATATATCGTTGGTAGTAGAAAATCACGACTTCCTCACTAGAAATCTAATATGTGAATCATTTAACGAAATTCGACCTAACTAAATAATAAGAGATTGGCTAAAATGCTTTGCAAAGCATAGGAGGTATGTGCTTTAGTGTTTTAGCCCGTTGGATCGACTCTAGAATTGTGTGCTGATGAAATCCGACGGTTCAGATGGAAACCGCTGCCCCTCTTTTTCTCCGTTATTTTTTAAACTTTTCATCCGTTTCCTTCCGCTTCTCTGTTAATTTGTGCGTTGAAGCACTTCACGAGTCCAATGAAATTAAGAAAATGCCTTCTCTCCCGGTCTTACTTCGAAGAAACTAGCAGAGTGCTCTCCTGGTTACATCGACTATGAATTTGATGGAAGTCGTGTCTTCCCTCTCCTCTCTCTGTCAGTACCTCTCTCTTCCGTGAGTCCCGTCCCTCCCCTCTCTCCAAATCGCAAACCCTAGATACCTCTCTCCTGACAATAGGCACCTCCATGCAAGAATCGAGGGAGCATCACTTGAAACTTCTCTGCTAATAGCAGGTCACTTCTCTCTCTCTCTGTGTGTTCAGTTTGAAATTCGAACCCTGTGTTGATTTTTATAATCTATTTAATATACATAATTTGGTACTGTCAATTTTGTTATTAGCTCAGATTTCATCACATTGAATTTACATTTATGACCAGAAATCAAGATTCAATAAGTATTTGTTAATATTCTTTGTTGTTGCCTACGCCAAGATCTCAAAGCTTAAATTTGCAGCTTATAATTCTTCTGTCATAATCATTGTAGCCTGTAGCTTACATACAGTACATGCTAACCAGAATACCAGATAGTCAGTCTTGTGTCCTAATCAGTGTGGTTAATGAACTTACATACAATACTAATCAGATATTCAGCCTTGTGTCATAGCCAATGTGGATAATCTCATTTCAACACTAATTAAAAGATCAAGATAAACAAACACAAGTATATGCCCACTGTTCTTGAGCTATGTTTTACCAGGAAATAAAATTTGGATTGACCAATAATTGGTTCCAGTAAGATATGTTAGAAGAGCTTTACATACAGTGGGCATTTAGCTAATTCATTATTTGGAGTTCTTTGAATTTAAATATGGAATATTTTCATTAATTAGCTTAAGACAAATATGTTTTTTTAATGTACTTATTTCTCATGTAGAATGCAAAGCTAAACAGAATGCCTACTACAATGGAGAATTTGCTTTTACAACTGATGGGAGAGAGAGGAAGCTGCTTCAATTTCTAGTGTTATTGGGTAAATTTAGAGGGTACAAATGAAAAAAAGTTTTAGTTGCATTTAATGTTTATGCTGTGGTGCATTTGTACTCTCTAAATGAATGTTATTGGGTAAATGAATGCGTTCTTTTAAATGGATGTGTGTTTTGATGTATTTGTACTCTGTAATGAAAATTTAGAGTTTCATTTTAGAACCAATTATATATTAGAAAGTTTGATATCTAATGTTAAAACCAATAGAAGCATAATTCAATAAGATTTTCATTCTCAACTCTTCTATTACAACTGACAGGAGTATACAAATAGTGCGTAAAAGCATACATTAGAAAGTTTGATTCTTTTTTCATATACATAAAAAAATGAATTTGCTACTTGAGACCACCAAAATGCTTCACTTTGTAATTCTCTCTTAGATAGTCCTGAAAATCGAAAAGGAAAAGAATAATTAATGTGCTTGTATTTAAGCAATCGACGTATTGTTAAAAAAAGTTAGACCCAATCGTATTTCTCAATTAATGTATAATTAGTTTGTTAAAACAAGAAATTGGAAAAGTAAAATTGAACGAAATGAGATGTTTGTTGAAAAATATATTTGGGCTAAGGATTAACTATAGAGAAACGGTAACGATGAGCAAAAAAGATTCAAACTACAAATACCAAATAGCAATTAGCTTATTATAAGCTTTCTGGTAAAAGACTGAAACATTTTAAATCTTTTTTTTTTAAAAAAAAAGAACTCTAATTCTAATTCTAGGACCAACATACCAGTTTATTATAAAAAAAGAAATTCAAATTCTGGTAAAAGACTGAAACATTGCTCAATTCGTGAATTCAAATTCCTGCTTATAAAAAAAACAAAGAATTCAAATTCTAGGACCAGCATACCAGTACGAAGTTTTTTCTCTTGCTCTGGAACTCTAGGTTATTTCACAAATTTTCCGTTTAAACATTTTAAGTCATTTTCCACCAAGTACAATCAGTATATGCACAATATTACCTATTTCAAGCGCCGATCTGGCCTCAACCACACCAAACCCAACCAACGAAGCTAGGGTTTAGAGATCGTTCCATCTCTCTTCTTCGGAGGAAAAAAAGGGAAGGCGATCTCTTCAATCTGTCGAGATCGAGACTAACTAACCACCCTCTGAAATTTAGAGAACCAGGCGAGTTCGAGAACGAAAGGAAATGAGATTTGGGTCTTGAGCAAAACCAAGTAAAGTAAATAAAATTGGGATATAGAGTTAGAAGAGAGCGCTAGCAGACAATTGAAAGCGCTTTGGTGTTGAGAACTAACGGAAAGGAAATTTTATAATTAACGGAGAAATGGGAAGAAAGCGCTCTCCAATTAAACCTTTGGATTCGATCAGCGCACGTATCATGATGCAATCTGACGGACCAAAAAGACTAAAGCACAAGTCTCCTATGCTTTGCAAACCATTTTAGCCAATCTCAAATAATAATATTATTACTCCAAAACTCTTGTTAAATCTTAGCGAAACAATATCACTCATGTTGGGCTATGTACATAGACTCGACCGGGCCTTTTGTGAGCCCATGGGTTAATATCTGGAGTATTTGTATTATTAGGACCATTGGGAAAAACATGTCATTATGTCAATTAAACAAAATAAAAGGCACTGTTAGCAATTTTCGAAACCATTTAACGAGATGCCAAAATATTTTGAAACATGTCAACTTGTCAAGTGGTTTTGCTTGTCACAAAAGATACAATCATACAAATGTAAATCGTACCATCAATTTTCAATTTAGTTTAGATTTTAAATATCAACTCAATTGACCCAATCATAGAAATCCAATGCAAATTTAAATTCATCAATTCCACCAAGTCAGCTCAAGCAGCAGGAGCCAATGATTTAAACGCCTGATCCAAACCTGCGTAGTCGATCTGAGGTCGACGAAACAATCTTGGTACGGTCACAGTAAGAACCCCATCCTCGTACCGGGCCGTGATTGCGTCCATATCCACTCGAACCGGCAATCGGAACTTCCTATTGAAGCTCCTTCGCCTCATTCTCTCTGCTGTATCTTCTTCTGTACCAGCACCAGTATCACAGAGTTCGGTACGTATCACCATGTACTTGGAATCCTCCACCTCTACTCTAATCTCTTCTTTCCTCAAACCTTCAAAATTTATTTATTGGAGTAAATTGAAATGAACAGAAAATGGAAAGACATAACATGATCATGAGTTAGAGAGAGAGAGAGCGAACCGGGAAGATCGGCGACGAATAGGTGAGAGGTGGGGGTCTCTGTCCGGTGAACATAATTAGGAGGCGGAAATGGAGAGCGTTGGAGATGAAAGAAGAAGAGAGGCCATAGAGAGTATCTGAAGGAATTGGGATGATGCACCTCCATCCTTTGGCAATACAGGGTAAAGCAAAAATTTTTTAATTTTTAATTTTTCATACTACATGCATATATAAATTAGAGACAATTTTGGAGAATTAAAAAAATATCTACGATGCAACTTGCATGGTTGCATTACCCACTTGGATTTTGGAGCCGGCGTGTAGGGACCACTGGAATAAATATCAACATCTTAGGAAAGAAAACCATGCGACTATACTAATTGATTATGCAATATTAATTTCACATAGAAAGAATATATAACCGTGAATTTTTTATTAATAATGTTTAAGTAACACAGAATTTTAATTACAATAACTAAAATTAAAACCATACTAATTAACATGCAAATGCCACTATTCATCCACTTTGTTAACTAAAAATTCGTCCTTTTAAATTGTTTATTTTAATATTATTATAAGAAAATATATATTAGAATTGACACCATTTATTTGTTTTCTTCGCCTGTCAAAAATTAGTCTGAAGTGCAGTATGTGCAGAAGTTTCTTTTACTTTCTGTGTACAGCATAGAAGAACATTAGTAATTTAAAATTAATGTTTTTATATACGGTGGAATGCTGCAATTGGCTTAGTTTACTTGAATTACCTGTCAAGCTGCTTTATTTCTTATCTGATATTCAGTGGGTTACAATGTCAATTAAATGTTAATTTTTACATACATGGCTTAATAAATTTGAGCCGCAAATTTTTTTTTTTTTGTTAATCATGAATATGTGGAAAAGTGATTTATGCTATATACCATTCGAGCTCGTCAAAAAATAAAAATTGTGCCAAGTTTTATTACTTAATAAAAGAATATAAATTTTTGAAAAAGAACAATTTAACGCCTTCTGATTGAATTTTAAAGACATAAATTGTTTGAAATTGGATGCACAATCAATTTTCAAAACTTATACGTAAAAGTTAATGACTTAATTTTTTAAAATATATCGTAAAAGTTATCAAGTTTAGCAATGTTATGATTCCACCCCTAAAAATAAGAAAATACTACATTAATATTGCAGTAGTAAAATCAGTTGGGTTTGATTATTGCGAATATAAATCCATTACTATTCTATCAACATGCATCTCACTAATATTTATACGTCAATCAAGTTCCCAAAGCTCGATATTAACATTAAATAAGATCATCATTACGGATTTATTATCCATGATATCGGATAATAAAATTATGATTCCAATCATATATATAATTATTCTCTTATTGGATATCCATTACGAATATCACTTGTGGTAATAAATTGGTATGGATCCTTTGGACCGGAAAAGATCCGACAATATAAAGAAAAACTGTAGTAGACTAGTAGGCCCAACTCATTCAAAGAAAGACAAACTTTGTGCTGAATTTTTTACTCATCGCCTTCACTACCTGATTACCTCAGTGAACGCATTTAATGCATTTATTAGTTTCTAGTTCTAGTCTCACTGTACTTCACATCTCTCCATTCTCTGCTTTATTGCTCCAGATCTCGTTTCTTTTTGGTTAACGCATAAGCTTGTTTTCCCTCTTTCCTCTCAACCTAGTAAGTTTGCAAGAACGGAAATACACAGGAAAGTGAAAACAGTACCAAATTTGATTCTGATTCGTTGAGGCATTTCATCGAACACTATGGAGGCACACCTCAAAGACTTATTTTGTCGCTTTCACCAGCATTTTGGTACTGGGCCAGGTCTTGGTCCCAGCTCTGGTACGTGCCTTCTCAAAATAAATGGCATTTCTCCTTTGTTTGTTAAATCTCTGTACCGGGCTTTGGCTGCACTGTACCGTACTGATCCATGGAAACGTCTCCGACCCGGCCACCTTTTCGGGTTACGGGTTGGTAAAGACTCTGATTGGTCTAACAAGAAACAAACCTTCCCTTGTGCCCAATTTATTGGTGGGGATGGTGGGGATTTAGGTTTACACCTGTTCAAATCTGAACAAGATGCATTGAAGGTTTCTTTACCGGTGGAGACAAAACACGAACCGAATGTGGAAATTCTGAGGGTTATTTTCGAAAAGGAATCTCTTTTGTCTACCTCAAACAAGAGAATGGTTGCTTCTCTAGCTCTCGAACCATCTGGAACTGATCGGTACCCGATTATTGATGTGGCACGTGGTACCTCTAGCAGTGGAGAAATCAGGTTTAGAGATCCCACAATGGAAGAATTGAAGTACTTAATTGCTTTTATCAAGGCAATTACACTTGTTCATCCTTTGTTACAACCTGAGTCTGATAAAGTTACAAAGAATGGTAGAAATGTTAACTTTGAACCTTTTATTGAAACAGTTGACGTGCAGTGGCCAGCTGAGCTGGCAACAGCTGTCGATCTTGTGGCAGTTACCATTTCATACCCACCAAATCGAACTTATGAAGAGAAGAAATTAGCGAGCCCGATTAAGTACATTGAACCTCCTAAAGAGGAGGAAGATTTTTCTGGTTCAAGGCAATGTGCCATGTGTGAGAAACCAGTACAATGGGATCAGTCACTCTGCTGTGGCCGGTGTAAGGCGATAATCTACTGTGGGCCCATCTGTCAGAAGAACCACTGGAGAGAAGCCCACAAGAGTATGTGTGGTCTGTACAAGGCTATGATGGAAAGAGAAGAGGAGTTGGCCATGAAGATATTCAAGTTCAATTTTGTAGTCGACAATTCGTGCCAGTGGCTTGAATCAATGGGTTTGCATAAGAAGGGAATGTGGAGGCGGCTTTGTGACTGCTACACACATTACCCATTCGGCCTTCTCCCAACCAAATCTATTGGTGCTTTTGAATTGTGGGGCGGGTTGGGTGATAAAGATTACCCATCTGATAAACCTCTTGCAAACCACATAATCGGGAACAGAAACCCAGTTTTTCTCTCAGGTTGGTCTGAGTACTACAATATCAGATCTTTGCCTATGTCAAGTCCAGTAGCAGCTATACTATCTCACCCATTAACAGTTTATCACATTTTGACCACTTTTGTGATAAGCTCAAAGAATCGTCTGATCAAGGGTAAGGAAGTAATTGTGCATTATTTGGGCCCAGCAGCTGAGCTGGATTGGCTGCAAGCCTTTGATGAAATAAGCCATCTACTTAATGGGTTGGGTAATGTGCAAATATTCATGATTGGGCCCGAGGTGCCGAGTAATTTGCTGGGGCCAGTTTCAGGATTAGGCAGTCGGTTAAGGGTGAATTTGGTGAGAGGGCTGTATCAAGAACAATATACGAATTTACCAGCGTCTCATATGGTAATTGCTTTAAACTGTGGCTTGGAGAGTTACGGGAGTTGGAGTGGGGCTCTTGGGGTGATTAAATCCATCAATGTGCCAGTGTTTTTCACAGAAAGGTCTGAGCTGTTGTGCACGAGCGCAAAACAGGTTCTTCGCACCAGTGGATTGCATCTAACCCACCCTGTGGGTCCCAATCCATTTAGGTCTCCTTTGCGGGAACAGATGCATTCAACCAATTTGCCCTCATTTAGTAATGGATTTATATTTGGGGTTAATACTTGAATGTCCTAGCTAAGTCTGGTGTTCTTATGTATGTTATTTTTTTGTTGGAAAATTTTTTTTCTGTGCCATCCAAAACTAAGGAAATTGAGAATTTGTCCTCCAAAACTAAAAACTTCTGTTTTTGCCACCCTAAATTTCAGATTTTTCCTCAAAATGCCATTTTGTCCTTTTTTATAATATAAATAATAATTAAATAATAAAAATGGAATTTGATGACCATTATACCCTCATTTGAATTAAACCAGACCCAAACTAGACCCAGTCGATCGATCGATCCCTTTCTCCTGGGAATTGCTTCATACACTCCTCAAGGAATTGCTTCATACACTCCTCAAAATTTGAGATTCACTCCTTCTTGGACGAAAATGCCCTTCTCACTCCTTCAATTTACGTCCTTTAATTCACCTCAGTTTGAAAATATTTGAAAATAATAAGGGTATTTTCGTCTAAGAGGAGTGGATCTCTAAGTTTGAGGAGTGGAGGAAGCAATTCCCCTTTCTCCTCTGTCGTAGATAGAATTGATTGAGCTTTTCTCTTCCTCACCGACTCACTCTCTCAACCAGTCACGATAAGCCGGTTTAGATCTCGTGCCATCGTCTCCGTCGTGCTGTCGGCTTAATGACCTAGATCTCGCAATGGACCTCCGTTTGCTTGCCCCTCTCTCTCTAAACCCACTATCCTCCACCGCTCCTCCGTCGGCTTGCCTCTCGCAGTCTCGCACGACAAAGTCGAAGGAAATCCCTCCACTCCTCTGTCGCCTGAATTAAGAGAGCATGGTCGCATCTCTGGTGCATGCTTTGATGCACCTCGAGAGGATTGAAGGTAATATTTTCATTTGGGTTTGTCTTATAGTTATAAATTGTGAGTGTGTTTTTGTTGATTTTCTAATTGTTGTACGTGAGCATTTACTCTTCCTGATTACTAATTGTGATCTTAGGAAAATAATGTGAAGAGGTTTTGGGAAAATAATTGAGATCCTGAAAACATTTACAGATTTACTCTTCCTATTGTTATTAATTTTTTAATTGTTTTTGTTGAAGAAAGTCTATGCGAGATCTTAGGAAAATATGTAAAGCGGTCAAACTTTTTGTTTTCTTGTTATAATAAATTTTGGCTTAATTTCATGTTACTGTCAATTTGGAAAAATAAGTGTTATGATATTTCAAGGGAAAATAGGGATACAAATGCAATTTTACAAAAATATTGGAAAAATAATTTTAATTTTCTCGCTGTAGCTCTATGAATGCATAGCGGCCATGGCTTGGTACCAGTACTGGTATAGCAAAATAGTGTATTGTTTACAGAGGTCATTTGCCATACTGAGGGATTTTAAAGAAAATGAAGGGGTGGAGTTGTTTATGTTCTTTGCAGGAGATCGGATCACACACTGGTAACATATGGAGGAAGCCGAGCTCAGAAACCTGGAAAGTAATGTAAATAGAGACTAGCACTGATAACAAAAATTAAACATGACATCACAGTGCAGATTAACGCCTGTGATTTCATGATAGCAAGGAGTTGATCTATCTCATCAGTTTAGGTAAACTGCCATGCTACTGTCAGTGGAGAGCATATAAGGAGGTGTTACAGCCTAGACTTGTGAAGCTGCAAAACGAGTTCCTTGTTAAATTGTATAAGCAAGGTTGATAGTGTACTCGCTGTTTGGCACATAGGGAAGAATTCTGTATTCATGGATTCCTTCCCCTTGTGTCAGATCTAAATGTAGAAGTTTAACGAGTGTAAAATTCTTTTCTGAGTAGTAAAATTTCTCGTATCCAGTGGTCGCATAAGAGGACAGTTTGCAAAGCAAAAATTAAATTATTTAGTATTATACTGAATCCTTTGCAGATACTAGAGGAATATTAAAACTAAAATTAGTTCTTTCTACTGATTGTTTTGTGTATAGCAATGATCTACTAAATAAATTATAGCAAAGCAATATCAACTCATGTTGAGTTTGTTATATATAAAATTAGATGTGCTCTATTATGATTAGAAGTTGAGTTTGCATAATTTTTCTAAACCAGGAGTTACAATTTGTCCACGTTCCCATTTTTTTTTTTTTTTTTTTGTTCGAACTTCTGAATTTCTTATTGTTACCTTTCATATAGTGTTTTAATTTAATGCAAAGATCAAAATCCAATATTCTTTGATGTACTCGTTGAATACATAAATTTTAGCTCAAACAAAATGAATTGCTCGATTAGTCTAACTATGAAATAAGTCTTTCGAAGGGTTTGTGCAATGAATAGATTTAGAGGCCTGCGAATATTGTTTCATAAAGATAGAAGAAAAATGATGATCTTGTGAGATATACAAAAAGCACATGTTATTTACTTGGTATTCTGTAAAAACTACACAAATAATACATCAGAGATATCCAAAATATAAAAGAAAAAAAGAACAGTAACAATTTTAGTGCCAAATTACTGAAATATAAGCAAGATTTCTACAACGAATTAATATTGAAGATAATCATGTAATTGATTAACCACCAAGTCCTTGCTATAACTTATGGAAAATTGATAAAATAAATAAAATGCATCTTTACCTCCCTATAACAATAACGATTTTGACAAAAGTGAGTAGACATCAGAAAAAGCTTCCGCTGATAACCAATAATCTATGAAATACATTCATAAAAATGCTGCTATTCATTTCTATCTTATGAACTTCAATAGCCATTTCTGTGCGACTTCTGCCATCTCCATGCAATCGAAAGGCTTTCCTCGATATCAGTGTACTTGGCAGTTCAATTCGACTCGGTGATTTATTTTGGCAGTGCAATATTATCTTCAATCCAGGAATAATTCCTCAAACTACATCAAAGCATGCACCAGAGATGCGACCATGCTCTCTTAATTCAGGCGACAGAGGAGTGGAGGGATTCCCTTCAACTTTGCCGTGCGAGAGGCAAGCCGACGGAGGAGCGGTGGAGGATGGGTGGGCTTAGAGATAGAGAGGGGCAAGTCGACGGAGGTTCGTTGCGAGATCTAGGTCATTAAGCCGACGACACGATGGAGACGAGGGCACGAGATCTAAACCGGCTTATCGTGACTGGTGGAGAGAGGAAGAGAAAAGCTCGATCGGTTCTATCTACGAGAGAGGAGTCGAAGAGAAGAGACAGAAGAGAAAGGGATCGATCGATTGGGTCTAGTCTGGGTTCTGTCGACTGGTTTAATTCAAATGAGGGTATAATGGTCATCAAATTTCATTTCTATCATTTAATTATTATTTATATTATAAAAAAGGACAAAATGGCATTTTGAGGAAAAATCTGAAGTTTAGGGTGGCAAAAACAGAAGTTTTTAGTTTTGGGGGGCAAATCCTCAATTTACATAGTTTTGGGTGGTATAGAAAAAATTTTCCCTTTTCTTTTTCTTATTAAGTACATAAAAAAAATTTTAGTTGACAGGAAACTTTCATTTATAATACTAGCAGCACCAAAAACCTGATGTGCAATTGTCATGTGATTTCCTTGAATACCATTAGCTACACTGTAGCAGCTTAAATGAGCAAAATCAGATGTCATTTCCTACAGTCTTATTTTTCTTAAAATAAAAAAAAAACCTCTGAAATGAATCCTAAATTTGAGGCTTCCTACCATGAAGCATCGACATTAACTGATCAAAAACATGCGACCCACTGTCTCTAAAGGCCAGAATGCATGTACTCGTTAGTCACCCATAACCTAATTCCAGCTATTTTTGAGGCAGTCTCCATAGCCAATTTGAAGTTTACATACATGTCCTCATAATAAACTGCAGCTGCAACTGGAACCTGAGAAAAATAAAAATATTTTGCCCAATTGCATAAAGTAATATTTAAATAATGTGAAAGGAAACATCAAATTTAGCCAATTATAAAGGATATTAAGACCATGTTAAAGAAGAATAAGGCACTTCACAAGTACCTGGTTATTATTTAGGGCATTGATATCATACAATGGAGGCCAGTCCTCTACCTCACTTAACATATGAGCCACTTTCTTCAACGGTCTCAGTGCAGATATTTCATCAAACATCCAAGGAAATATCTTCTGCACTTAATATCATGGCAAGTAATTTTGAGGTCTTAGTGAGGCTTGTTGAGAAACGACATTTAGCATTTTTCAAATTCAGACTAAGATCCAACAACTATAAGATACTTGCATTTAATCAGTTGCTTTTGTTTGCTATGGTACATTCACTAAATATAGACTATGTTTATTACTGAATAAGCCAGAATTAAACTAGGAAAAATAATCTTCAATGTTGGTTAATTACATTAGATCACTCTTATTTAATCAGTCATTTATGCTCGACTGAAAGTTGATTTTTAACTTGTTTACAAATGCCGCAATTGGTTGTACTAAATGACAAGGGCAGGAAGTACTGGGAGTTATTTCGCAAAGATAAACCCTTCTTATCATCTTCTAAAAATATATCAAACAAAGAATTAGAGCTACAAAAGGTTTTGAAATAAGTAAATAGCAAAATCTAAAACAAATGCTTATTGCTTTATTACCTCTCCCGTGAAATATACAGGCCGGTTTTCCTTTACTGCTCTATTAGGGTCAAACAAGCTCTCATATTTTGGTTCACTTCTAACCTTATGAGCCGACCACTTGGATGATGCACCCTTTTGAAACAAGAATATCATAGATCATGTCTTTTGATACAAAGAAACACATATTAGATGTTATAAAAAAGGCTAGTATATGAACCTGGCAGTATATAGATTCATGTAAAACTGCATACAAAGGATTGGAATCGAACTCCATCCAGCTCTCAAACTAGAAACAAAGTTAAAATATAAGTTACCTGCGAGGATAATTAAACACTGAACTCTTTTGTTATCTACAATGGGAAGAAATCAGTTGACAATACTTATCTTGATAATTGTTATCAATAATCTCAAATGGAGTTGAATATTATAGTATTATTGGATATATAGATTATAAATATTAATAGAGGTATTGTGGCAGGAGAATGTTCTTCTTATGACGTCGGTTAATGTTCTTCTTATGACATTGGTTAATATTTTGTTAATTCCAGGGGATATATGTACTGTATTATAGAACCAGAATCCAACTTACATTAATCTATGTTGTTCCCTAGAGTTCACAAATAAAATTAATTTTCCCTTACAGTTATATCTCTTTATGGCTACTCAAAGTTTCAAGGGGGGATTAAAGTTGACCCCAAGGCCCAATTAAAACACTAAAAGTAAACAGATAGCTTACAGCTTTCAAGAAAGAATAACTTATTTTCTTCTTTGCACCAGGCACAATTATAGGATCCCATATCCGCTCAAGCCTGTAAATGGATTCATTTTATTCACTCCCATCATATACAAATTAGTAGGAATAAAAGAAACAGAAAGAGCACTTTTGTCTCTTACATAAAATGAAGCCTTTCAAATCCTCCACCAGAGCCTAAGCCAACCAATCCAAGGCATTGCAACCCCTTTGGTGACAAAATGCCTCCTGATGGAAGAGGCACCTACAGAAACAGAGAAAGTTACATTTTTGAACTTATTATATATATATGTGTGTCGTTTATCTCTACTATATAACATGGATGGTAAAATGCAATCAGGTTTCATGTGAATTTATAGTTGCAATTTACAAAATATAAAAGAGCTATTGCAGACCTAGAAATTTAAATCTGTGGTATAGGCATAATGAAGACTGATAATACAAGCATGGTTATTAACTTGTTATTGCTGTTATGGGAAAATTAAAGCTGTCAGTTTGTTCAATTATAAGAGTGCATTATGCCACTGACGTAAAACATAAAGTTACTTTTGGACATCACAAAAAATCAGACTCTTAAATCAATGTAGCAGTTATGGAGTGTTGAAGTACTAACCCCTCCACCTTCAGATTCACTCAAATATTTCACTAACTCATGAACAACTTCAATATCTTGAGGAAATCGCTTATAGTACTTCTCATTCTGGCTAACCACTTGTTCAAAGCAAGCTCTGTAGACCGAGTCTGCAGTGCACCCTTGTCCTATTGGTGGTAACCCTCCGGTCAAAAGGACATGCTTCAGGCCTCGTGGGAAGAAACTTAAATAGGTAACAGCACAAAACCCACCATAGCTCTAAAAAAATGTAAAAGGGACAACAGAGAAAAGAATATAAACTTGTAAACTATTATCAATATATGCACAACAGAAGCTGTGGTTACAGTACTCTGGAAGTTGCACAACCTTAAAACAAAATGCCAAATTTCTCTTGTATAATGTAAATATATGTTGCCATTAAGTGACAACACATACTGTGATTCACCCTCCAAAGCATAAACCTTCTATCACTTAGCAAAAGCTGATTTAAAATTTTCTGAACACAAGGAGTTTTTTTTGCATGTGGTCTAGTAGCTCAGGTGGTAAGAGCACTTGGCTCTCTTCTAAGAGGTCCAGGGTTCAAGCCCGCATGCTTGCGATAGGCTTGGCAAGCCAGCGTAAAAACTCAGCCATATATACAAGAAATGACCAGGGTCGGGGTGTCATTTCTAGCCAACCCCAACTTGTTTGGGATAAAAGGCTTAGACAAGGAGCTCTTTTTTTAGCAATGTTTAATAGTCAAGGAGCTTATATGCAATTTATGGATTGTGTAGGGATTTGCACCTTTTCTTATGTATCGATGTCCTCTCTTGTGGTTTTTAGATTCTTTGAACCCATCTTTTTTCTTAATTTTAGGTTTCAGCAGTACCACCCATGCAAGCTGGCTGACTGGAAATTCTAAAGTTAGCAGGCACCATTTGGTACCAAACCTTACCAGTGAAGTTCTCACAGAAAAAGTGGCTGACTGGAAATTCTAAAGTTAGCAGGCACCATTTGGTACCAAACCTTACCAGTGAAGTTCTCACAGAAAAAGTAACAATCTTAGAGATTTCTTCTGAGCTTAATGTTTAGCGGTACCAGAATCAGACAAACAAAATGGCCAATTCCCAAACAGCAAAAAGAAATTAAAAATTTTATGAAAATATAAAGGAGAGAGAAGGCATACTTGCCCTAGCACAGTCCAAGGCCAGGCATCCAGACACTCACGAATAAACTCTGCATCTCTAACAATGTTGTCAGCATGGAAATTCTTAAGATATTCTACTGTCTTCTTCGGAGTTTCAAATTGGGATAGGGATGATACCGTCAAAGGAGTCGACAAACCTGTTCCTCTCTAATAGACAGAGATAAATTATATAATTAACCAAAATTGGCAGATATACACGTAAAAGCAAACAATAGATACTGCCATCCAATTTGGCCAGTGTACCATTTAACCCTTCTTACTCCAGTCAGAGTGGCTGGATAAGACCTAGAGGCATATAACTTGTTTTAGTCAAAAATTTCATCATGTCATGGGTATTTAGGCGCGGTGCAGCATAGTTTGTTGGGATGTGACAATCTTTAATCACACATTGTGGCTCTAATTGTTCAATTAAGCATTCAATTTGACTTGACAACTATCTTAATTTGTGACACTTATCATAAAACAGAAAACAATTATTGACCAACAATATAATGATACTGTATGTGGGACCAAACCAAACAGTTTAGAAACTACTATATGCAAAGAATTTGAAAAGAGACAATAAATTAAAGACTACATGTACTACCTGATCAAGTAAAATAACACGGTATCCTTCGCAAGCTTTCTTAATCCATCCATGGCTTCTGCCGGTCGCGGGCTTTCAAACCCTGGCCCACCTTGCAGAAATAGCAAGTATGGCAATGCATGCTCTTCCTTGCCAACTATTCACCACAAAACACACAACACACAACACAATTCAGACCCAAAATCAACCTCACACAAAGCCAACTGGAATGTAATGAAATGAAATGAAAATGCGAAAGAAATTACCTCCGACGACCTCGCGCGCGAAAACGGAGATGGTAACCTCTCTGGCGGAGTAATCTAAGGGAACTCTGAAGCGATGCTCTCGGAGTCTGAGGTCGGGAACAGAGTACCACTCACCGATGGTGTGCGGATCCGACACTGGAGCAGCGGGAGATGATGACATTGCGGCGCATGGACTGTAGGTGCGGTGCTTCGCGGTGAGGCGGATGGTAAAGCGGAGAAATGGATTGAGTGGAGGCGTACCGGAGTCGGATCCTCTGGTCGTTTTTTATAAACGACCAGGTGGTCGTTTTAGATCCGGACCGTCTGATTTAATCTCAACGGTTAATTTTTTTCGGGCCTATCAATCCTGGTATCATGCACGGGGCATCCTTAACCGTTGAGATTAAATCAGACGGCCCTGATCTAAAACGACCACCTGGTCTGCCGACCAGAGGATCTCATTCCGAGGCGTACCTATAACTATAAGAGCGCGCATGGAGTTGGTCTATGAAGAAAAGAAAGAAACCCGTACGGATCTGACTTGTTGACTTCACTGACGTCAAATATACTACAGACGTTGAGCGCTATATGAACCGTCTGATTAATATTTGACGGCTGAGATCGAATGAGATCGGATTATTTTAAGTTTTAAGTATGTTAACGGCGTCCACGTCACGACATCGAATCAGACGAAGGGTTCAAGTTCAACACATTTAATGCGTATCATTGGCTGTTAATTTATCCACGCCTTTGAAACGGGACTGGGATTGCTTATCTAACTTTGTTTTGTGCGATTTTAAAATGGACGCACTAATAATCCATATCAATGATGACTTGTACAAAACTTTTAATTTGGGTTCCCGTTTAAATATCTTTTTACCTTTTTATTTCAGGATGGGGATGGGGGTTCCAAATCCAGATATCACACAATTTAGTGTTAAATCGAGACTTAAATATGATCATTTACCTTTGTTTTTATGATTTTAAATGAACGATCTGAATTCAAGTCCGATTACGAAAATTAGTCCACACCAAAATTTGCCAATTTTTTTTTTATAACAATATTCTTTTCGGAAAATTTGCACAATCAAAACTCTTTGTTGTTCAACGGAATCAATAAATTGAAAAATAAAAATAGTAAAAGGTATGCGAGACTATAATTGAATCCCAAAGACTATACTCTCTCCACTCAACGTATCTCGCTAGAACATTTTAGATTGATATATTAATAAGTGCCGTTAACTTTTCCCTTTAACAAACTATCTTATCTTAGAGATAATGATCCGTATTTTTAAAGTAAATAGGGGTTGCTAGTTATAGTCTTTTTTATATATAGAATAAATTATTTCAAAATAAATATACATAAAATTGTGTAGAAAAAAGGTAGGAAAAAAGTTATAATTAGGTATCATTTTGTTACCAATAAAATGCATTTAGTATGGCATAGTGATTTAGAGTTGAAATAATATAGTCTAGTATTTATAATGAATGGAGGTTTCTAATGCCACCAATTTTTATGTCATCAAACCCCCATGACATTTTATTTTTATTAAAATTTAAAATTCAAATTTTGAGTCAAATCCATTGTTCTTGTTTAATTTAATGAGTGATGTGTTTTCATATAATTTTTGTAAAATTTGAAGTTCATTTGATACATGATCAATAGAAAAGAAAAATGAACAAATCTTGATAACTATGATAGTTTAATTTTATATGTTTCTTTGCCTTTTGATTGAGTATAATATGAAATCAACGTTTGATTTTTTTTAATATGAATAAAATATGAAGTTAAGAAATTTGATGCCACTATAACCTCTAATAATAATATGGAATTTACCTAATTTTAAATCATTTGTTAAATAGTAATTGCATGCATCTCAAAAGTCAAAGTATCTAATTTTAAATCAATTTAGATATTCAATTAATTTATACAGTTCGCATTAAAAAAATATACATATTCGTTAATGGATAATCTCTTGGTTGCTTGGTTGGCTTGGTCAATGCTAGTATATTTATTGGTTTTTCCCCCCTACAGTACAGTTATTAGTGAGTTGGTATGGGCACCGTCAAAACCTCAAAAACAATAATGCCAGAGTAGTCCAGTTCGTCTCACATGGCAGCGAGAAGGTTTTGACAGATCTATTGATTTGATAACTGTACTGTAGGAGAAAAACCCAGTCGCTAATAGCTGTACTGCAGGACCAAAAAAAACAACCAATAAATTTACTTTCTGCATGGTTTTATGAGAAGTACTACATTCTTTTCTTAATAAATAGGTTTGGGATTGTAATTTTTTCTTTTGAGTTTTAACCATCGATTGTTGGCACGTCTGATTTGCGCGCGCCGACTGCCAACGTGGTTAGTCAACGGATGGTGTGGTCATGCTTTAGTTCGTATAGCGCTGGCAGCCTAGCTCCATAGACTCACATATACTATGGTGTGTTTGGATGTCTCATGAACAGCAGACGAGAAAGGGACGAACAGCGGCCCACGAACAACTTCCAGTTCGTGAAAATCGAGGAACCACGAACTAGGGGAGAACTTCACGAACAACCTAGTTCGTGAGTTGTTTGGTTCACGCGAACTACGGCTGTTTGCGAACAGCCTGTTCGTGAGCACATCCATACATGATTTTTTGTTAATTACGAGCAAACATGATTTTTCAAACGACTCTGAACATTTTATTTTTTTATTTTTTTGTTTTTGGTTTAAAATTGAGCCAGAAGAGTTTCAAGAAAAGGAATATGCTCTCAAATCATATTTATAAATATTATGTTAAAAATTTCTTTTCAAATCCCAAAATGAGTGAGCATCAATCTAATTCACATAGACATTAGACATACATAACCGGTTTTAATTTATTGTGACAGCTCCTCAGCAGGTATCGGGAAAATCTCTTTCACTAATTCTAGCAACTCCTGCAGTTGATCTTCCTCCAATTGATTTTCTTTTGCAATCTGCTCATTTTCCTTAGCAATCCTCTTATCACAATCTTTTATAGTCTGTCAATGTTCAGAGGCTCGTTTTATTTAGAAAGGCAAACTGAAATATTCTCTAATAAACCCTGAAAAAAGGCCATTTATACTAGTATAGTTCTCTTGTGCAGAAGGGTTTAGTTTTTTTTTCTTTTCTCTGTTTTTTTTTTGAACTCATTAGGCAAGTGGCTTGCATTATTCGACAATAGACTTCTATGGTTTCTATCCATGATAATTGATAAGCATATAAAAATATTGACCAACATATTTACTGGTATGTGCAATTTCTGTGTGAGATGAGCAGCAAAAGAAAGGATGAGTACCGCATAGAGTGCTGGCATAACCGTAGGTGTCGAATTAACTATATTCAATTTCTCAAAAGTAGTGATGAACTTGAATTTGTCAGCTTTTATCAAAAATTCATTCACTGATTCTCGTGTCTGCATGCATGCTGGACTTCCACTCAGGTACTCAAAAACCTAAACGTAAAAGAATTAAGGTTGGAAATATTTATCATGATTCCTTAACTTACAAATGATTTGTTGTTCAAAATAACAATAAAAATAGACAAACACCTAAAATTTTGTAAATAATCTAGGTCATAATGATAAATTCCAGTACACAATTAAGTAGCACAATGTACCCAGTTTATACTGGTACAACACCAACTAGCTGGAAGAACTGACTGGTACAAAGTCTTAAAAAAGAGATACCTTGCACTCTGAAGGAGAGATAGAACCAATGCAACCCATTGGATCAGATGTAGCCCCTCTAGACCTTAAGAAATCAAATACCTCCAAATTTGTTAAGTTGCCCACATTTGCCTTCCCTCTGACAAAAACAAGGTAATATTTTTTTTCAGCTCAAAAGTTCTTAATATAACAAATTTCCCATGTTAAAAGTAAAGTAACATATACGAGAAATAAGAGCATATATCATATCAATCTCTTCATTCTCTACCAAACTTTTGTATTAAATTTCCAATTTGCTTGACAAATGGGTAATTAGGGCATTTAGAAACAAAGAAGACCTAGCAAGTGGGCTGGTATTTGAGGCATTTTCAATTAATAAAAAAAATAGCGAAAGATGCACCTAAATACATTTAAGAACCAAAATCAACGATAACACTTTAATAGAATTCCTTTACAATAATTAGATAATTCTTATGTTTCTTTGACCATTAGAAGGTCGCTTCTATGCACAGTTCCATAATATGTGCAACTAATACCAGTGTCTCTAGCTACTGGAAGTATTTTGAATTGGTTGAAAAATAACATCAAACAATTAAAACTATAATAATTAATAAATATGGTATTTAAATTGGTCTTTCATCCAACAAAGGAAAATATATAATGTAGTGAGAGAGAGAAAAATAGTCTGAACTCACATCTTCATACTTGCGAAGCAAGATGTACAGGAACCTGAAAGTTAAGATGATAAATTAGCAAGGAAAATGAACTTCACAAATTAGTTCTCCTATTAAACTTGCACAACTGTGCACTAACCCTGACAGCGTCATAACTTGTGCATATTATAACTGGCCATCGGCTAGGGTTTAACCTAGGGTTTAAGGTGCAAATTGAAGACTTTCATTTACTAATTAGCTAAGGACGATTTGGAGGTGATACTTTTTTAGCGATGATGGCACGCCATTTAGAGGAATGAATCCAAAGCAATTGGCTTGAAAAGAAACTAAAGCGATTTAATTTAGAGAAATGAGAGGAAAAGCTCATACCAGATCAGAAATGGGAGTCGGAGAGAGAAAAGAACAGGAACCAAGAAACTCGGTAGCAAGTCGAAGGAGAGGAGGTGGAGGCGAGGATTGAAAAGTTCAGAAAACTTGTAATTAATCGGCAAAATTGGCTATATAACCCCTCAAATTTTCTCCATTCCAAAATTAACCCCTTGAGTATCTATAGTATAACATAATCCGCATGATTTTTTTTGCGCGGATTTTAAAGCTATACACTATACATACGCGAGCTAATTCTAGTATAATCTGAGTCGTTCATTCGGCTTTTCGCTGATACCTTATCGTCGATTTTTCCCCTCTTTCAAACATAGCCCCATTGCCTCTCTTTTCTCTCTCCTCTCCCGTACTCAAAACTCCTCTCTCCGCCTCCGCTGCACCCCTCCTGAGGCTGAGGCCATCGAGGCCAACCCTGAAGACCAAACGCAAGAGCAAGACCAAAAGCAAGAGTAAGAGAAAGAAGCTGCAACGATGTTCTCGGAAATGCCGTTCGACTGCCCAGACGAGGCGGAGGAAGAGATCGCCAACAGATTCAAGCACCTTTACGACTCTACGGGCCCGCCTTCATGATTATAAAAACTTATGATAAATAATTTCCAATTGCTGGGATTTTGAGCTCAAGATGGTTTCAAATATATCATCTGTCATCTCAGAAGCCCCCCCCCCCCCCATAAGCCACCGAGTAAATTTCCCTTTCTACACTCCGCATCAAATTTAGTTTTTCTAGGGAGTTCAGTCTTATACTCTAACTGGTACAGTTTCAGGCCACATCATATGGTTTGCGTTCACTCTGGGCATCCATTTCCCAATTTTTCTTTTTTTTTATTTAGTAAGGCTTAGATGATTATGTATCATAGTCCAATTGACCCTTAAATGCAATGGATAACACAATAACTCCTCAAAGACCGAATAACCAACTGTATTTATTGTTTTTTTTTTTAATACAAGGCTAGGAGTGCACATTCAATTGTATTTTATCTTTGATTTCTTCTTCATGCTTCACTGGTGCTCCTATTCATCAATTTCAATATCTTTCTAGACAACACGAACAAAAATATTGATCAATTTCATTTTCTCATAGTTTTGGCGTGGTGCAAGATTCTTTTGAATTAGTTCATGCCGAATTCCCTCACACTCTATATGGAGTAGCAGGAACAAAGATCAGGTTTTGCACATTGGCTACCGAAAAATTATTCTGCACTGGTACATACCAGTTTATGGCCCGACTGTTATGGCATCTGCAGGTACTTCTATTTGTCAATTTGGCATATAATTGCTATCTCAATTTCTTTTTCTGATTTTGTTTCCTATTTGTTATGTAGAAAAAATAAGAAAGAATCATTGATATCTCAACTTAAAGTACAATTAGTTTATTGTAGGATTGAGTTACAGGAATTGAACTTGGATAAATAGAGAGGTGAGATCTAGCACCATTTGTGTTGGGCCTAAAATTCGAAGAAAGTATTAGTTAATAGTTAGGATCTTTGTGCCAGAATATACTTCATAGGTTTTGTTTTATGTTAGTTGGTTAAACAAATATATTTTATATTACACCATCAAATATTACTTATATTCTGACTCAAACAGGCCTACAACATTATTTATATTACACCATCAGCCTAGATGGAAAAAACTACTACTTTTGATTTTTTGACCATGAATGGGGTGGAGAGCAACATGCAAGACAATCAAGGGATGCTGCATAATCCTTCTCAATGGAGACAAGGTAAAGTATACAAACTTTGTTCCGATTTTGTTTTTGTATAAATTAGCGTTGTTTGTTGGATTTTTTATTACAAAATTGGTTCTGATTTTAAATGGCTATAGTCTAATTCATTGCGCTATTTCTTTTTTCACTAAAAAAATTGTACTTTATTTTGGAGGCCATGGAATTGTAATTTATTATGGATTTTTTATTCTGAGAATTTATGTCATACTCTCTATTGGATTACTTAAATTTTGTAACATAGGAGTAGTTTTGTCTGTACTTGGGTGTTTTGAACTTCAAATTGGATATTTTGATGGATATCTTGCTTTTGGTCTTGCTCTTGCGTTTGGTCTTCAAGGTTGGCCTCGATGGCCTCAGCCTCAGGAGGGGTGCAGCGGAGGCGGAGAGAGGAGTTTGAGTACGGGAGAGGAGAGAGAAAAGAGAAAGGCGATGGGGCTATCTTTGAAAGAGGGGAAAAATCGACGATAAGGTATCAGCAAAAATCCGAATGAGCGACTCAGATTAAACTAGAATTAGCTCGCATATGTATAGCTTTAAAATCCGCGCAAAAAAAATCACGCGGATTATATTATACTATAGATACTCGAGGGGTTAATTTTGGAATGGAGAAAATTTGAGGGGTTATATAGCCAATTTTGCCGATTAATTACAAGTTTTCTGAACTTTTCAATCCTCGCCTCCACCTCCTCTCCTCCGACTTGCTACCGAGTTCCTTGGTTCCTGTTCTTTTCTCTCCGACTCCCATTTTTGATCTGGTATGAACTTTTCCTCCCATTTCTCTAAATTAAATCGCTTTAGTTTTTTTTCAAGCCAATTGCTTTCGATTCATTCCTCTAAATGGCGTGCCATCATCGCTAAAAAAGTACCACCTCCAAATCGCCCTTAGCTAATTAGTATTAGTAAATGAAATAGCCTTCAATTTGCACCTTAAATCCTAGGTTAAACCCTAGCCGATGGCCAGTTATAATATTCACAAGTTATGACGCTGTCAAGGTTAACTTAGTGCATAGTTGTGCAAGTTTAATAAGAGAACTAATTTGTGAAGTTCATTTTCCTTGCTAATTTATCATCTTAACTTTCAGGTTCCAGTACATCTTGTTTCGCAAGTATGAAGATGTGAGTTCAGACTATTTTTCTCTCTGTCACTACATTACATATTTTTCGTTGTTGGATGAAGACCAATTTAAATACCATATTTATTAATTATTATAATTTTAATTGTTTGATGTTATTTTTCAACCAATTCAAAATACTTCCAGTAGCTAGAGACACGGGTATTAGTTGCACATATTATGGAACTGTGCATAGAAGCGACCTTCTAATGGTCAAAGAAACATAAGGATTCTCTAATTATTGTAAAGGAATTCTATTAAAGTGTTATCGTTGATTTTGGTTCTTAAATGTGTTTAGGTTCATCTTTCGCTATTTTTTTTATTAATCAAATACCAGCCCACTTGCTAGGTCTTCTTTGTTTCTAAACCCCCTAATTACCCATTTGTCGAGCAAATTGGAAATTTAATACAAAAGTTTGATAAAGAATGAAGAGATTGATATGATATATGCTCTTATTTCTCGTATATGTTACTTTACTTTTAACATGAAAAATTTGTTATATTAAGAACTTCTAAGCTGAAAAAAATATTATCTTGTTTTTGTCAGAGAGAAAGCAAATGTGGGAAACTTAACAAATTTTGAGGTATTTGATTTCTTAAGGTCTAGAAGGGCTACAGCTGATCCAATGGGTTGCATTGGTTCTCTCTCCTTCAGAGTGCAAGGTATCTCTTTTTTAAGACTTTGTACCAGTCAGTTCTTCCAGCTAGTTGGTGCTGTACCAATATAAACTGGGTACATTGTGCTACTTAACTGTGTACTGGAATTTATCATTATGACCCAGATTATTTACAGAATTTTAGGTGTTTATGTCTATTTTTATTGGGTGTGTTTGGATAGGCCGGGAATAGAGAATAGGAATAAGAAATTTCGATTTGCGTGCTTATTCTTATTTTTGTGCAAAACAAACGGTATAAGAATAAAGAATTTGGACCCTTATTCCTATACTAACAAAACCATGGTATAAGAATAAGGAATAAAGATAAGCACACAAATCGAAATTCCTTATTCTTATACCCTATTCACGGCTTATTCCGTTGTATCCAAACACACCCATTGTTATTTTGAACAACAAATCATTTGTAACTCAAGGAATCATGATAAATATTTTCAACCTTAATTCTTTTACGTCTAGGTTTTTGAATACCTGAGTGGAAGTCCAGCATGCATGTAGACACGAGAATCAATTAATGAATTTTTGATAAAAGCTGACAAATTCAAGTTCATCACTACTTTTGAGAAATTGAATATAGTTAATTCGACACCTACGGTTATGCCAGCACTCTATGCGGTACTCATCCTTTCTTTTGCTGCTCATCTCACACAGAAATTGCACATACCAGTAAATATGTTGGTCAATATTTTTATATGCTTATCAATTATCATGGATAGAAACCATAGAAGTCTATTGTCGAATAATGCAAGCCACTTGTCTAATGAGTCCAAAAAAAAACAGAGAAAAGAAAAAAAAAAAACCAAACCCTTCTGCACAAGAGAACTATACTAGTATAAATGGCCTTTTTTCAGGGTTTATTAGAGAATATTTCAGTTTGCCTTTCTAAATAAAACGAGCCTCTGATCATTGACAGACTATAAAAGATTGTGATAAGAGGATTGCTAAGGAAAAAGAGCAGATTACAAAAGAAAATCAATTGGAGGAAGATCAACTGCAGGAGTTGCTAGAATTAGTGAAAGAGATTTTCCCGCTACCTGCTGAGGAGCAAGAGGAGCTGTCACAATAAATTAAAACCGGTTATGTATGTCTAATGTCTATGCGAATTAGATAGATGCTCACTCATTTTGGGATTTGAAAAGAAATTTTTAACATAATATTTATAAATATGATTTGAGAGCATATTCTTTTTCTTGAAACTCTTCTGGCTCAATTTTAAGCCAAAAACAAAAAAATAAAAAAAAAATGTTCCTCTTCTAATGAAAAAGAAAAAGGGATTTATTAATAAAATGTTCAGAGTCGTTTGAAAAATCATGTTTGCTCGTAATTAACAAAAAATCATGTATGGATGTGTTCACGAACAGGCTGTTCGCGAACAGCCGTAGTTCGCGTGAACCAAACAACTCACGAACTAGGTTGTTCGTGAACTTCTCCCCTAGTTCGTGGTTCCTCGATTTTCACGAACTAGAAGTTGTTCGTGGGCCTGTTCGTGGGCCGCTGTTCGTCCCTTGCTCGTCTGCTGTTCATGAGACATCCAAACACACATGAGACATCCCATCAACTTAAAACCACTAGGTGAAACCAGAAACCAACATTTCCTGCCTTGAAGTAAGGTGAAACCCTATTTTATTGAATAAGGAGGGTACTGAATTAATTTTGAAATCCCAATGGTATTCCAGTCCAAAATAGACCAGTATAGCGCAGGACCTTAGTAGATAATTCTCAGTTTGACCCAAACCAAATATTGGGTGTGTTTGGATGTGCTCACGAACAAGCTGTTCGCGAACAGCCGTAGTTCGCGTGAACCAAACAACTCACGAACTAGGCTGTTCGTGAACTTCTCCCCTTGTTCCTAGTTTTCCGATTTTCATGAACTGATTTTGTTCGTGGGCCTGTTCGTGGGCCTTTGTTTATCCCCTTGTTCGTCCCTTGTTCGTGAACCATCCAAACACACCCATTATGTTCGTGAACTGTAAAAATGAACAATATATTGTTTATATAAACTAAAATTGAAAATTGAAAAGTACCTGCAATACGCTCATCACATTCCTTAATCAGCTTGGTGAATTTGTTGTCGTCAGGTACCAATGCGGCACCAGCTTCTAGAGCTGCCTTTGCAGTCTGGTACTCTTCCAGCTTCATGCAAGCAGTTCTGCATACCATACATGTTTCAAAAAAAATTTGGGAAAAAATCAGCCTAGACCAAAACAATGAAATGCTAGAGGTGTGTTTTAGTACGGTTTTTTGCAAACAGAGAAATTAGGCCAGTTATGAGTTAAAACTAATTTAGACAGAAAGCAAACAGCTCTTGTAACTTGTAAGTATTGATTGCCCTAAACTCTTTAAGCACAAATTACTAATGTTGGTCAGATACTATGAGCAGTAGCATTAACTCAAATAACACTGTAGCCTTACCCTTTGCGGAAATATGCTTTCGACATGGAAGGATCCAGCTGGATTGCTTTGGTTGCATCGGAAACAGCTTCTGCAACACCCAATTAGAGAAAGAATATTAGAAGGCCAAAGCAAAATCAATCAATCAGATCTGGTCAACATGCTAGTAACTCAGGAAACAAAACCCTTACATTTGTAACCATCTTTCAAATATAATCACTTCTAAAAGTGCTCTTTTTATTTATTTTTATTATATTTAATTTTAGCTTACTACTGCTACTTTGGATCATGGCTAAATTAAGATTTGTACCTTGCTAAAAACAATCTTGATAATTTTAACTTTAGTACTTATCAGATTTTTCAAAAGTGACAGATCAAAATAAAATATGACTAGAAAAAATCAACTTCCCAAGTGTTTCCATGCAAACACACTTTTTGCATGAGGACAAAGTAAAAAGGTGTTTCCTACACACCGCGTGTTCTGAATTCAAATACAACAACTACTAAGGCATAATAACAAACAGTTTTACACTGATTCATACAACAAGTAACCTAATAGCTTTGTAATCAAAGTAAAGTAGTAAGTTTAAAAAAGAAAATAAGCCGAACCTGTAAAGCTATCAAGTTTGATGTAGGCCTGAGCACGATCGGCATAGAGAAGAGCGTTGGTGGGGTCCAGTTCCAGCGCCTGAGAGTACAGATCGACAGCCAACTCGAAATCGTCGTCGACGAACGCCTCTTTAGCCTTCTTCTCCAGATCTGACGCCATTACTGATCAGGCGAAGGAGAGAAACGACGAAAGCGAAAGCAAAAGAAAACGAAAGAGAGAGAGAGAAGAAAGAAAGTAATATAAAAGTATAAATAAAGGAGGAGTCTGAGAGGAGAGGTTCGAGAGAGTTCTAAAGGAGTAGACAAGATTAGGAAATTGAGATTTTTGGACGTTTAAAATTGGAAATCGATTTTTTTTTTATTTTAAGGAAGGGGATGATGAGGCGACTGGGTCGGTAGGTCCAGCTGGGTCAACGCCCCGCATTATTGAAGGAAATAAAATAAAAAGGTAGTTTCGGCTAAAAATTCAGGTAACATAATAACCACATCTGGAAATCTGATTTTTTTTTTAAAAAAAAGTGAAATAAAATAAGTGCATAAAAGTTAAGTTATGACTTTTAAATTTTTTATACTAAATTTATTATTACTATTATTATTATTATTATTATTATTATTATTATTAAAAAGTTTTTGTTTGAACAAATACAAAATGATTCAAGCGTGATTACTTTTGTCATTGCCTGTCAAAACTTGTTGTCACGTTGGAAAAAAAAGTGCAAAATCATCTTTGCTCAAGCTGAAAAAAATAACATGGATAAAGACATCTTTATTTATTGTAGTAGATATAATGAGAAAGTTTAATATGCACCACAGTGCATAGGGAGTTCTATGCACCGCGGACTTTTTCGGGGGTATTTTTGTAAATTGACAAATCTAATTTAACCAATCTAATCTACATATTGAAATCTCATAGCAAACCAAATTTTACAATTTTTGAGATTTTATTACTATTTTTCTCGAATTTTTTAAAACTTGCCATTTTTGGAAACAAACTACTATTTACAAATTCCAAAAATTGCAGATTTTAAAAAAATCGAAAAAATAGTAATAAAATCTCAAAAATTATAAAATTTGGTTTGCTATGAGATTTCAATATGTAGATTAGATTGGTTAAATTAGATTTGTCAATTTACAAAAATACTCCCGAAAAAATCCGCGGTGCATAGAACTCCCTATGCACTATGGTGCATATTAAACTTTCTCTAGATATAATATGGATAAAATATTTTTGATGGAGGACTGCCAAAGAAGACGCACGACTTATCAAAGAAATTCAGGTCCGTTTCTATTTTCGTAACTCCCAAAATTATATTCTAAACATATAAGTTTATTTAATTTATTTTCTATCTTAAAAAATTTCCAGTTCAAACACGAAAATATTACAAAACAAGTAAACTAGTAATCGTTAGGACGTCGAGGTAAGAAATGAGACCGCTTTATATTTAACTAGCAAAAAATAAAAATATATGATTGAATCTTTCAATTTTTCTATCAAAGATCTAATTTTTTATCTAAAACCAACATTTAGATCACACATCGTATTATATCACACAAATCAATAGTTTATAATTGATATAACAATTGTTTTCACCTCTCTAATAAAATTGTTCCAACCTTTTTATGGGTGCTTTTTATAAATAATAGTAGAGATAATTAGTTAAGAAAAATAGTAATCCACTCAAAGCTTCTTCATTTGCTATGATAAACTCATAAAATATTTAATTTTGGATATAAATCTCTATAATCTCTTTAACTATGGATATATATTTTTCTATTAATTTTAAATACATTTTATTTTTGATATGATAAATTAGATTTATAGAATTTTGGCATTATTGTCCCTCTGCACTCCTCTGCCCTCATTGTATCCTCCTGACCAAGTAAAACATATTCAAAATCAGGACTTTCCATGAAAACTAGAAAGAAGTTGTCAGGAGATCGAGCCAAGGATTTTTTTTAATGCACATGAAATTGCCTACAAAGAAGTTCCTTACTTCCTTCCCTTCGTATCCTTTCCGTTTCCGAATTCCGATTGTCATTTGCGGTCCCACTTGATGCATTTCCTCTCTCGTTATTCTTTCGTACCAACAACAGCACACCGCCGTAAATGCTGACTTTAGATAAATGCCCCATCAGAACAATATATGAATCCCCGTTCCACTAAGGCACTGTTCTTAACAACAGTCCTGCAATAGTGTGGCTGACAGGTGGGCCCAGATCAACAGACTCGAATTTTAATACCTTATCACTGACACGTGTACGCTGCCTATTGGGGCATGTTCACCAGCTGATGGCCAAGTGACAGGCGGGCACAAAGACGAGGATTTTCTGTGATAGGAGGGACAAATCTCAAGCACAGATAAATGAGGATTGTCACAGAAGATCTTATGCTTAAATCTGGCCATGTGGGTGGACCACACGGTTTGTGTGAATTTGCAGGATTTTCTATGGTTGTTACAGCAAAAATCAAACAAGTTTGAAAAATAATTGTCACAGAGAATCTGATTCCTAAATTCAAGTGGGTGTGCTCGACGCGGTTAACGGTTTGTGAGAATGTAATTTTTAATTGGATCGTGCACTTTATTGCAGCTTGCTGTTGGACAGGTGGCAGTTGCTTTAATAGCAAAATTCAAATGTGTCCATAGTTAACACTTGCATGTAATATGTCATGCGTGCCTCCATTTGTAAGCAGTCTATTGAAATAATTATTACTGGTGATCTCATTGTGTCAATACAGACTGTGAGGTTATTTTCGTATTAAACATGTAATAACAACTAGAATTTAAGGATAATGCATCTTCAGTAGAGGACATGGATTCGAAACTAAGTATTTAAAAAATAATTTTGGAAACCTCACAATATTTGATTTTCTATGATTTGAGAAATGTATATAGATTTTGTTTGAAGGTTTTTCCAAATTTATTTCCACGTCAAATTTTATGTAAATACTCTTAACAGATCTAATGATGACAAATTTTTCATTTTGATCTTTAAAATAATTTACATATTTTATAATTTAAAATTTAAAAAATTATATTTTACATGTTTGATTTTTTTAGAGCCTTCCTGAATTCATCTTTCCGTTGAATTTTATATGCATTATCACAAAAAAGTTAATACTATTAAAATTATGTTTTTCAATGATGGGAATATCTTACATGATTTTAATACTTTTAGAAAATTTACAGCGGTTTTCTTTTTTCTTTGTAATTTTTAAAGGCCTTATATTATTTTTTTTTCATCAAAATTCTATGTCCACTTTTTTATTTTATCCATTGTGCCATTTAACAAAATTAACCTCAATTTGTATTCAAGCTATCTAAGATGTCATTGCTAAGTTTTTGCATTTCATTTTGGCAGAATTTTTGTTGTTAATCTTTCAACTAATTATTTCCCTCTATGTATGGAGTATGGTTGAGACTTTATCCGGTATACCGTTTATAATTTAGATACCATGTGAGTAGTAAGCCTTTCTGTTTCTATTGTATTGTGTGTGTGTTTTTGAATTGATAATATGTCTAATTTTCTTTTTAAAAAGCTACCATAAGTTTTATGAAAAAAAATAAGAAAAAAATAGTTCGCGCAACGCGCGAAATCCCACTAGTGTAATGTATATCCTGGTTTATTCTTTTGTTGTTGCCTTTTAGCGGTTTGTTTTCTTTTACTGGCTAAGGTTAATAGAGAAGATGTTTTTCTTCCTAGTGTCAGATGGAGACATTCTTACAAAGATGGAGTTGTAACGACATTTATTTGTACTTTTAAACTAATCTAGTCGATGCTAAGCCTACGAGCATTTTCAAAAAAAAAAAAAAAAAAACCAACAGCGCATCATCAGCTTACAAAATGAGTATCAATGATTTGCTAGAGCAGCGGCAAAAATGCATGCAATAAAAAAATCGTCCTCAGACAGGACAAATTAAATTTTTTTTTTTGAAGTACTAGTACTAGTGTTTATTTTGAGTTGGCTCGCGAGTCAGGAGACAATTAGTTAGAGCCAAGTCGAGTTTAAACTAATTTAATAAGTTTGAAAATATTTCAACTTGACTCGAGTCAACTCAAATTTCAAGATACAACCAAGTCGGATTTGAGTTGCCCCCAACTCGCTCGAATTTGTATATAGCCTTAGATGAATTGTCCTCGGACAGGTTGTTATGTCCAAGTAGAGAGTATTATAGTCATTATTTTATAATAAAAAAAATATAATTATAATTATAATTAATAAAAAAGGTTAAGTACAAAAATATATTTGCTCACACTGAAAAAAATAACATGGACAAATTTTCTTTATTTATTATAGAAAAATACGGATAGGACATTTTTTGCATGGGTCCCTGCCAAAGAATACATTCGACTTATCACATAAATTAAGGTCCGTTTTTATTTTCGTAACTCCCAAAACTATATTTCTAAACATGTAAGTTTATTTAATTCATTTTCTATCTAAAAAAATTTCTAACTGAAACACGAAATATTATATCACAAATAATCACGTCAAAACAAAATATTTGCACTTCAACAAAATATAAAAATCAACATCTCAATATAAAACTAATTTTAGAATGTATAAAATTATTTGGTAAATTACAAATTAGAAAATTTTACATATCTCTTTCCAAAATGAAAAATAACAATAATTATTTTAGCATCTTTCCAAAATAATAAAAAAAAGAATTATGATTCTAATAAATGTACTTTTTTATTTTAGATGAAGAATCAAAACTTAAAATATGTTTTCATCTGGATTTTGTCATCCAGTAACATATCAAATCCAAGAATGATACATGAATAAGAATACGGTCATAAATATGTGTTTTTATAATTATTAAGTACAAAGAATTAGTTAAGGAAAAAATGAATGGAAAATTTTTTCTGTGCCATCCAAAACTGAGGAATTTGTGGATTTGCCACCCAAAACTAATTTCTTCTCTTTTTGCCACCTTAAAACACCACCTCATTCCTTAATTGCCACTTCCTCCTTTTTTATAATATATTTAACATTAAAATAATAAAAACATAAATTTCTTACCATTATGCCCCCGACCCATGACTAGAGCTGTCAACGTGACATTTTGGCACGTGATTCCGTTTCGGTTAAGCGAAACGGAACGAATAACAGAACTGATTTTCATTCCGTTCCAATAACGAAACGGTAAACAAAACGTGGAATTATACCGTTTCGATTTTTTCAGCCTCATTTCAAACCGTTTCATGTGTTATTTCTGAAGTGGAACGGTTAACAAAACGGAATTTTGTGCCGTTTCAGAAATGAAACAGTTAACGAAATGGAATGGTGTTCTGTTTTCTTATGCGAAACAGAAACGAATTGGGCCCATTCCGTAGTATTGGGCCACGTTTGACAGCCCTACCCATGACCAATCGATCAATCTTTCGCCTCCGCCTCCGCCTCCGCACTTCTTCATTCCCATCTATTCCAGACTTTCAGTGAGGGATTCGATCATCAGGTCTCACTGTCGTCCTCTCCTCCTTCCAGCCATGGCGGAGGACTACCCTTCCATGGACCCCACCCCCTTCGACCTCATCGTCTTTGGCACCGCCTCCTTCGCCGGAAAGTCGAAATAGCATCATTCAAGACTTTTCTACTGTTCAGATGAAACAATTGATCTTCTGCTCCGATCTGGTTTGAGCCACCTTGTAGAATTCAAGAGTGTAGACTCCAGCTTGGTCTACTGGATGACAAAGGCCACGACTTGAATATTAACTTTTAGCATATAAGTGAATGACATTAGCGCTTGACCACCTTAAAGTCAAAATTAGATAAAAAAAAAACGCAAAATAAACAATTGGTTAGCAATTGACATATAGGCTTATAGCGATATCAAAATCAAGCTAAACCAGCTAAGTAAAGCATCAAAACCCACGCTATACTCTGCCAAATTGCTGCCATTCTCTACTAATACCAATCTCGCACCCAACCATACCAATCACTTGGTGATCCCACCAAAACAAATTTCCCAATGCCAAATTGAATTCATGAATATCTAAAAGATAACTGATGTGGTAATATAAAAGAAGTATAGTAAAACGTTATTGAAAGAGAGATAATATATTGAATGAATAATGTTTTGTGTGTTACAAACTGAAGAGGCTACCAGTATAAATAGTTCACAACAGATATGCCTCACTAATCTTGATTACATCACTAATCCCTTAATTACATTATCAAGAAACCCACTCTAACCAAGATACATCGGTTAAATACTTAATCTTAGATACACTGATATAATATGAACCTAGACATTTCTCAATCTAGCCGTTACCAGTAACAGTATATCTGTTATTAATACCCTTTCCTCACTTCCCCAATACTAACGAATTTGTTTGTATGTCAATTCACCTCTTGGAAATATCTCTGGGACCGATCTCTTGTATCACCATTCTAAATTTCCATGCCTCATCGTACCATACTGTGACGGTCCTACCAAACCAAGAGAACGCACAAAAATGTAAGCATAGAAACTTTCTTGTGAGCGAAGGAGAGAGCAAAGGAGGAGGTGTGATCTGAGCGAAGGAGGAAAAACCAAGTCGCCAGAGATACCTGATAGCTTTTCTTAATTCTTGTCAGAGAGAGAGATAAAGAGAGAAAGTGTTTTATTGATAAATGAATTGATTGTGTTTACAGAGAGAGCGCTATCTGATATTTATATCAGTATATTAGTAGAGCTCAAAATACACCAACCATAAAGGCACGATACACTGTATCGATTCTAAAATCAGTCATTAGCCTTATACTAATACACAGCACCCATATTGTACCTATAACAATACATGTCACCCAAAGTGTACCCATAATAATCACTATATCTAATATACCCCCCCTCAAGCTAATGGTGACTTGTCAACAGTGAGCTTGGATTTTAAATTCTGAAACTGAGCGAGCGGAAGAGGTTTTGTGAATAGGTCAGCAAGCTGGTCCTTGGAGGAGATGAAACGTACACGAAGTTCATTTGAGGCAATCCTTTCGCGCACAAAATGGTAATCAATCTCAATGTGCTTGGTACGTGCATAAAAGCTTGGATTTGATGCGAGGAATGTGGCACCAATATTGTCGCACCATAAAGTAGGAATATCAGCCATTGGCATCTGCAGTTCAGTTAGCAAGTAGCGTAGCCATAGAAGTTCTGCACTTGTGAGAGCTAGACTGCGGTATTCGGCTTCGGTACTAGACCTTGAAACGGTCGGTTGCTTCTTGGCCGACCAAGAAACAAGGTTGCCGCCTAGATAGATACAAAAACCTGTGGTGGAGCGACGATCAATGGCACATCCAGCCCAATCGGAGTCGCTGTAGGCGTGAAGAGTAAGATGATGACCGTATGTAAATCGCAGCCCATGATGAATTGTGCCACTTAAATAGCGGAGGATCCGTTTAACCGCTGTCCAGTGGTTGATCGAAGGTGTTTGCATGAACTGGGACACACGATTGACAGCGAAGGAGATGTCGGGTCTAGTCAAGGTAGCGTATTGAAGAGCACCCACTATGCTTCGGTAGAGAAGAGGATCATGAAAAGATGTGGTATCCTCAGCAGTGAGAGAATCTGTGGGGACCATAGGTGTAGGAGAGTGCTTGGCATGAGTCATGTTGGCTCGATTGAGG
The DNA here is from genome assembly GCA_027562975.1 of Rhynchospora breviuscula. NCBI lineage: Eukaryota > Viridiplantae > Streptophyta > Magnoliopsida > Poales > Cyperaceae > Rhynchospora > Rhynchospora breviuscula. The sequence continues at coordinate 15,443,624 of CM050398.1, forward strand.
ATGTCTAGGATGTACTTAGCTTGGGAAAGGTTCAGGCCATTAGGTGCAGCCGAGACTTCCATGCCAAGGAAATAGTGAACCTGCCCCAAATCTTTAAGAGAGAAGTGAGCATTGAGATGTTTAATAAGAGAGGAAATATACAAGTTGTTACTGCCCGTTACAAGAATATCATCAACATATATCAAAATTAGGGTGTATGACCATCTTGATGAGCAATAAAAAGAGAAGGGTCATAATGGGATTCATGGAAACCAAGAGTAACAAGAGTGGTACTAAGCTTGTAAAACCATGCACGAGGGGATTGCTTAAGACCATACAAAGATTTGGACAACAAACAAACATGGTTAGGACGCATTTTATCTTGAAAACCAGGTGGTTGACTCATATAGACCCGTTCGGTAAGGTCACCATGAAGAAACGCATTGTTGACATCAAGTTGGCGAATAGACCAATGTTGAGAAGTGGCAATGGAGAGTATGACTCGGATTGTTGTTGGGCGAACCACGGGGCTAAAGGTGTCAAAATAGTCGATTCCTTCTTGTTGATGAAAACCCTTGGCCACAAGTCGAGCTTTGTAGCGATCGATTGTACCATCAGATTTTCGTTTTATTTTAAACACCCATTTGCAACCAATAACAAGACGATGGGTAGGAGGGGGCACAAGAGTCCAAGTGTTGTTTGTGGCAAGTGCATCAATCTCCTTGGCCATTGCTTGTCTCCATTCAATTCGAGAGTTAGTTTGAACAAAGGTGGTCGGTTTTGGCTCTAAGGTGGTTATAAGAGCTACACAATCCGGGAAATGTCTTGGTTTGCGAGTGTTATCACGAGATCTAGTTGTCATAGGATGAAAAGGAGCAGTGGTACTGAGGGTATTAGTGGAAAGAGAGTTGTGTGTAAGAATATTTGGTGGAGGTTGAGGGTCAGGAATAGTAGGCAGAGGGTCAGGAATATTTGGTGGAGGTTGAGGGTCAGAATTAACATTGCCAGTAGAAGTAGTGTGGGCTGGATCTGATGTAGGCGCAGGTGGGATGGGCTGTACTGGAATAGGTGTTGGAGCAGCAGAGGTGATTTGAAGAATGGAAGGGACTGAAGTAGTAGAGGTACTGGATACAGACTGGTTTGTGCGTGTAGGCATAGTCTGTGTAGAAGGGGCTGAGGCTGCCAAGGAATGTGGAGCCGAAATGATGAGTGGAATAGTAGGAGGTGCAGGATCTGAAATGGAGGTTGGATCTGAGAGCCCCAATTGTTGAAAGGGAAAAGTCGTTTCATCAAATTGGACATGGCGTGAGACATAAACTTTGTTCGTGGAGAGATCAAGGCACCGATATCCTTTTTGACTCTTAGCATAGCCGATGAAAACACAAGAAAGAGCTCTTGGTTCAAGCTTGTGTGAATTGTAAGGTCGAGTGTATGGAAAGCAAAGACATCCAAGAACTCGCAAGAAAGAAAAATCTGGGTCTTTGGAGAATAAAGTCTTGTATGGAATTGTTTTGTTGTGGGATGGTAGTCTATTAATTAGGTAAATTGTGCTTGAGAAAATCTCATCCCAATACACATTTGGAATGGAGGCATGAGTCATTATAGCAATGGATAATTCAACAATATGGCGATGTTTCCGTTCGGAAGTACCATTTTGTTGTGGGGTATATGGGCAAGTTGTTTGATGAATTATTTGAGGAAAACGGATGGTTATTGGTCTATACTCGGCACCACCATCGGTGCGCAATATTTTAATAGGAGAATTAAACAAGTTCTCCACTTGAGCCTTGAAAGCCGAAAAGATAGATACAACATCACTTTTATTAGCCATAAAGTAAATCCAAGAGAATTTAGAAAAATCATCAACAAATATGACATAATAACGATATCCATTTGAAGACAAAATGGGAGATGAACCCCATACATCGGAATGTATCAATTGGAGAGGAGAAGTAGTAATAGAAGAAGAGTTACAAAAAGGCAATTTGTGAGCCTTGGCTACACTACAATCATGACATGATTTTAATAACCTAGAACTACAAGGAAGAGAAAATTCTTTGAGAACATGTAAAGTAGCATCATGAGAGGGATGCCCAAATCTATCATGCCAAATGTTGGCAGTAGTGCGAACACCAAGAAGAGCTTGAGGAGAAGTCAAGTGAGAAGGAGAGGCATGTAGGTAGAAAAGACCATTTATACTGGGAATTTTAAGAAGGTCTCTCTTGGTAGTGGGGTCCTTGAAAAAGCAAAAGGAATTGGAAAATGTCACAATTAATGAAGGATTATCTGAAATTAACTTGGATAAACTAATCAAGTTGCGAGAAAAATTAGCAACGTGAAGGGTATCTTTAAGGCTAATAACAAAATTAGAGATGAGAAGAGAAGTTGTACCAATGTTTTGAATTGGAAGACCAGAGCCATCTCCAATTTGGAGATTATCTTGCCCACTGTATGCATAGAAGGCAGAGAGATTGTTTATATCATTGGTCACATGGTGTGTAGCACCGGAGTCCAAGACCCAATCCGAAGCATGAGGAATAGAAGCAGGTTGTGCAACATAAGCCTGGTAGTAAGGAGGTCGAGGGGCAGGAGGTGGTGCTCTCGGCTGGTAGGAAGGTGCTCTCTGCTGGTATGAAGGTGCTCTCGGCTGGTATGAAGGATCAGGTTGGTACCTCCAGCGGCACTGTTTAGCCACATGCCCATATTTCTTACAGATTTGGCATTGGCGGTGAGAATTAGGAGCTGACTGAGATGCTGCTTGTACTGATACTGGCATCCGACTGGATGAAGCAACATCAGGATATGGCATCGGAGGTGGAAACCGAATGATCCCATTCGAATTATTTTGCTGAGAGGGCCCACCCCTGCCTCTATTTGCTGCACCAGTTGCTCTTTGATTCGAGTGTGAAGTTGACGGATTAGGATTGAATGGTCGAGGGAATCCGCTAGCAGGTTGAGTAAAGAAAGCAGATGGAGTAGAGGAGGAAGAAGCTGCCATTTGACTGTTGATTAAGGCTTCGTGAGACAAGAGCATGCCTCGAAGGTCGGAGAAGGAGAGCGCTTTGTTGCGATTGGTGGCCGTTAGTGCTGCGACAAATGGATTAAATTCTGGGCCAAGACCATTGAGAATTGTAAGAACAAGATCATCAGTAGTGGGGGGTGCTCCGATGTAAGTGAGTTCATCAGCAATTGTACGAACTTGTCGGAGGAAATCAGTGCAAGAAGAGCCTCCTTTTTGAGCCAATTGAAGCTGCCGCTTCAAATCGCTTAGTCGAGCCCTGGAATTGGTGGCGAATTGTTGCTGCAGCATGGTCCAGAGGTTTGCTGAGGTGGAACAAGAAACCACTTGGGCCTGAATTGGCTCAGAAAGCGATGCGCGCAGCCATGATAGGAGGAGCTGATCTTGACGGCTCCAAGAAAGATAATCTTGATTGAATTCAACTTGACCATCAGCGTTCTGGCGAGTTGGAGGTGGCGGAGGAGAAGAGAGGTATTTGAAAAGATTGTAGGCGTTGAGAAGAGGTAGCATCTGGGCTTGCCAGGTAAGGAAATTAGATGGGGTTAATTTGATTGGAGTGGAAATGTTGATTGGAACGGAAGACTCAAAAAATTGAGAAGTAGAAGCATTGATGGGGACGGAGGGATCAATTGGGTTGCCGGAGGAATCGGCGGTTGCGTTGGTATTCGCCAGAGGTGTGGCTCCTGATACCATGATAGCTTTTCTTAATTCTTGTCAGAGAGAGAGATAAAGAGAGAAAGTGTTTTATTGATAAATGAATTGATTGTGTTTACAGAGAGAGCGCTATCTGATATTTATATCAGTATATCAGTAGAGCTCAAAATACACCAACCATAAAGGCACGATACACTGTATCGATTCTAAAATCAGTCATTAGCCTTATACTAATACACAGCACCCATATTGTACCTATAACAATACATGTCACCCAAAGTGTACCCATAATAATCACTATATCTAATAATACCACTATCAAGCGTTGAGGGTACTGGTGTTGAGTGGGAGGCTGTGAGAGAGTGGGGAGAGAGGAGAGGTGGCAGATAGAGGAGAAGGTTTCCTCTGTGTCGAGGGGGAAAGGCAGAAGTGGGTGACGGAGCAGAGACGGAAGCTAGGCTGACGGAGACCAATCGATCGAATGGTTTTGGGACGGGGCATAATGGTAACAAATTTATGTTTTTATTATTTTAATGTTAAATGTATTATTAAAAAGGAGAAAGTGGCAATTAGAGAATGAGGTGGTGTTTTAGGGTGGCAAAAAGAGAAGAAATTAATTTTGGGTGGTAAATCCATAATTTCCTTAGTTTTAGATGGCATAGAAAAAATTTTCCCTTTTTTGTTTTGTGAAAGTATCATATGAATTTAGTTTGTAGAAGCTGGATTATTTCCTTGTAAGGGTAGAATTTAGTAAAAGTAAGGAAATAGCCGTTATTAAACGGCATCATTGTGTGTTCCTTTTATCTTTGTGAGATGTGTTTTGAGCTGTTTTTCTTCTTGCATAAAGATATGAGAAAGGTTCTCCATTGTTTTACATCTAGCTACCTCTGAGCTATAAATTGGTTTGGTTGGTTATCTCTAAGTAAATGGAGTATGAGACACGATTCATACCGTATTATTAGTGTGCTTTAACAATCAAGTCTCATTTCACGCGTTTGCTTGTTTCAAGCTGTACGCTGTTCTGAATCACCTGACAATTTTTCTTTTAATATTCTACATTGATGTATATATTCGCATACATAAACCTTGAATGAAAGTTTCTATAGCGCTAATGAATAGTTTTGAATAAAAATATAAAAAATTGTTTACTTTATTCCATATTTTCTTTTGTAAATTTCTAAAACAATCCTTCTTACTTTTTCGCTCCTGTGCATACTTCTAAGGTTCTAAATTTCTATTAGTAATAGATGTTTCTAATAATTGCATGTGTTCTAAGGTTCGATTTTCGCTCCTGTGCACACTTCTTTAAAAAACATTTGTTACTTCTCCTGCGCATATTACTCATCAAATAGAAACGAGCGTGCAACACATCAATTTCGTTGAATGAATTAATCCTCGACCCATGAAATCTCTGAAAAGTACCACTGTCAGTCACTCCTGCAACGATTCACTTGAAATAGGAATTACGTCACCACACCAATATTTTCATTTCTTCTACTCCATGGTAGACAAATAAAGAAACAAAATAATATTAGACAATTAAAATATGTTTCTTGATCTACTAGTGATATTGGTAGATATGTTGCTCAATTTGTTTCGATATTAGATGAAAAACCAAAACATATTATTGATTTGTCTAGCCATTGCTATCCAATCACATATCAAATCGATCAAACGTCATAAACATGTGGATACACACTAGATCTAGCGTGTGACCCCACTTAAATCCTTGCATTTATCATCATCATCATCAACACTATCATCTTTATTTTTTTTGGGGGGTTTGGGGGCTTGGGGGGTCATGAGATTAACAAGCCAGATCATATGTACACTTGAAGTTTTACCCATCAGAGTACTTTATATTAGTTCAGACTAATAACAGCATCTCTGAAAATAAATTTATACTATAGCTACTTTACAAATTTCCATGATTGGAATCAATTTTGGGAGAATTTCTTAAGATATTTGATGTATGATGTTTAATTATGAGCTTCCTGTATTTCTCTCTGAGGTAATCGTTGTACTTATTAATTTATTCTTATTTTTATTTATTTCGTTTATTAATTTTGTTTCATTGTGGGACACGGTGTGCATCGCAATTTGCTGGATCCTCTTGAGAACATCGCTGGAAAATCATTTTGGAACACGACAATCCGACGTCTACAGTATCTAACTGTTATGCTTGCTTAATTTTTTAACCTTTCTGAGATATCTTTGTAATTTTTGAAACCCTTGTAATACTTTTTTTTTTAATACAAACGCAGTTGGGCCCTTTTATTATTTTTAAACCCTTGTATACTATGGTCGGAGCGGAGACTTTGACTTTGGAAAAAAAAAAAAAAACATTGTAGGGCTGTCAATCAAAATGATACGATAGAAGAAATTTTCATATCCGCATCCGTTAAATTTTTTTACACATACTCTATTTATATCAGTTAAAAAATAATTTTATCTATATCCTATCCGTACCCGTTAAGAATTAACAGTAATGATATGGTAACAGTAGATAATAGGTAATAATAATATTATCAATTTAATGAAAAAAATAATGTGCTAAATAAATAATATCAAATAAATATATGGATAAAATATAATATTTAGATAATACTTTAGATATAACAAAAATCATGAAATTTATTCTCATATCAACGAATTCCCAAAGTCTATATAACTAATTATAAATTATAATATAATAGAGTGTAAATTATTTTTTCCATCAAAATAAATAAATTTGAATGAGGATCGAAACTAATCACATATCTTATGAAATATGCAAATAACATGATTATATATACATATATATTTGTAAAATTTTATCCATTAGATAATGGATACAGAATAGTCCTTATCCTTACCCGTATTCGATAAGTTAACGATAAATTTTCTTACTTGTACGTATCCATACCACTTAATTTAACGAAAATAAAATTTACTCATATTCTTCTTATTACGGATAGGATAAACGAATAAATGGATTTCATTAACAATCGTAAGCACTGGTGTGCTTTAAATTGGTACTACGCGTTTCCCTAAAAGTCCAGAAACGATAAAGACATTCCTTTCAGCATCATATGGCAGTGCCACTGGCACATGTTAATCACTTGGAGAAAATAACACCATCAAATATTGGCCGAGGGAAATAAATATACAACGCATCAATACAATAAAACAAAAGGCACCGACGACACTTCTCAAGGGCCATATGAATCCGAATTTGCTGTTGCGCGACAGCGGCTGTAGCGCACGTACGAGCCGTCTGATATTGATTGGATGGTTAATTTTTTACGGGCCTATCAATCTAGGTTACATGCACGGGGCTCCCTTGTCCATTGGATCTTGATCAGACGGCCAGCATGCCGCGCTACAGCCGCTGTCGCGCGACAGCGGATCTGAATTTAGGGCCATATATATGGCTTTTCAAATGACGTTTTCATCATTATTTATTTTTTTTGGAAAATTTTGTCACGAAAATCAATTTTTAAATCGAACTTTAATCTCGATCGTTTTTTTTTTCAGACTAAGTACATAAATGTTTTTTTTCCAAATAACATCATATATATATATATAGAGAAAACCTATGGTGCATACTAATGTACGGAAGCTTCGGTACATACTGATCCAATCTCTTGGATCTGTTTTAAAATGACCGATCCAAACCGTCCAATATGATCTCCCTATTGAAGTCTCCTTGCCGACCAAATTTTACATTTTTTCGAAATTTTTAAGTATTTCTTTCGGATTTTTAAAAACTGCTATTTTTTAACGGTTCAGAAAAAATTAGATTAGTGATTTTCTAAAATTTGAAAAAAAATACTTAAAAATTTCGAAAAAATGTAAAATTTGGTCAGTATGGAGATTATAACAGGGAGATCATATTGAACGGTTTGGATTGGTCATTTTGAAGCAGATCCAAGAGTTTGGATCAGTATGCACCGAAGCTTCCGTACATTAGTATGCACCGTATGTTTTCTCTCTCTCTATATATATATTACTTATCATTTTTTATCCAAAAAACAATTACTTATCGTTTTGTTTTAAAGCATTAATTTTTACTTATCCTGCTTTTGGTATTCATTTAAAAGTAATAATTTCATTGACTACGTACAACGCCACCTGAGTCTTGGTCTTGCAGCGGATGAGAGAATATTTACATGAATAATATCAAAATATAGAACGTACGTATATATTAATATATAATAGTATTTACAGATGCATATCACCATCGTTGTGACATAAACTAATGGCTCCATTCATGAATCTACGCCGACTATTTTGACCTTTGACCTATAACAATGATATGATCCATTTGGTGCATGTTAAAAACTTTTAAGCACCAAAATGGTACAGTTGAAAATATACGAACCAAATTGGTAAACCAAATATCACTTAAAAATGAATGGGGACATTGGCATGTACATTGCACCCATTCCATCCGTTTAGATCCGCCAACGGCTCATCTTTCAGGACGGCTTGTCACTTGGTTAATTAAATGAACTTAATTTGCAGTTGGTTTTTTTTTTATTTAAATGGATATATATCGGTAACCTCGACCATTTTATTTATTTATTTATTTTTAAAATACAACTCAAATTATTTAAACATGACAACAGTGATTTTATTGTTAAGTTGATTATTACAAACATATACAAATGATATGGAGAAACCACTTGTGATTTGTACTTTTGTAGTATTCCCAACTATGATATGTTACTGTCCATTATGAAATATTCAAAATTACATGGCTTTGTTTAGGTGGTAATATATTATAAAAATGATAGTATATTATCTTGTTGGAATAACTTCTATTTTGTTGGAATATATTGTTGTAAAAAAATTGTGTTATAAATTTGGGGTATACTGTAACACTTGCAGTTTCTATATCCGTTCCTGCTGTGGTGCTTAAGAAAAACAAGGATTTGTACATATATAAACGAATTTTAATAACTTCATTTCCAGAAATAATTTCTATAATATGATATAAAATGTCAGACGAGAAGTAAGAACGTTGCTGTCTTGGCAGCTTATGATTGGGAGAGGTTGCTTTATTTAAAATAATTAGCGGTCAGATCCCACAAAATATGTAGCTAGTGCATATTATATAACATCTTCTCTATATATTAGAGAAAGAGTGGGAGAGGAGAGATGGAAGAAGAGACAGAGTGGGAGAGAGAGATTGCTCACAAAAAAGTAAAAAGAAAGCCACAAGGAGAGATGGAGAGAGGCGAAGAGATCAGACCTGAAAATGATGACTCATTAATGAATAATTCAATGCAGCCGAAGCATTCTTCTGATGAAATTTTGCTAACAATACCGGCAAACATTATCGAGGAAGAGAGAGAGATTCATGTACCTCACTCATCTACAGAAAATTCCATGTCTCTAAGTAGAGCCAGCATCATATTTGATACTATTGAGCATTCTGACGACTGGGGTGCCATTTCCGGCCAGTCGGACCCCAGTGGCGTGCTCAAGAGAGGTAAATACATTTATCCGAGGCCCGAAAAAGAACTACCAACTTTGCACTCCGGATTGTTATCATGGAGAAGGCAGCTAGCGGGATAGGTCTACTCACATTCATCTGGGCCACAGTGGTCCTGCTGGGGGGGTTTGCCTCAACACTTAAAATGATAGACTTTGTGTTTATTACAATTATCATTTTCATGGTGGGCACCGGGATTTTCAACCGCAACCATAAGCTCGATTCCCGCTTCTTCTTTCAAGCAACAAAAGCCATCTCCAGTACAATTGGAAAGAACCTCACAATCTTGCAATTCTCATTTGCTATCATCTGTATCACGTTCTCTGTGATGCGCCTAGTTGAGCACATTTATGGTGAAGATCTTTACACAACTAACATGAAAGTGGCATTATATATCTTCTATGTGATGGCTCTAGTGCATGCGGCGCTATTTTTACTAAAAAAAGCCTACTGGTTTTGGAGAGTGTACTACCATAAGATTATACAAAATGTTAGTGGGGAATTTGGATTTGGGGTGTCGGGGGTGCTCTTAGTGCAGCGTTTCTTTTATGAAACCTACTGGCAATTCAGCAAAGGCAGTGTCTTTAGTGCGCTTGATCTGGATATTATCACCTTTGCACAAGGGCTACTTGCCTCTAATTCCCGCAAGGACCAGCTAATTGCTGTTCGTATTCTAAACGGTACCATCAGTCAAGCAAAATATTCAGAAGAGACTCGTCGAAGGTTGGAAACTTCGACTGAAACAATTGGTAGGCTGTTCAATATGCTTACATGGAAATACCAAGAGGATAGCACAATTCGAATAATTGCAGCAAAGATTGTAGAGAGGCTTGCAAGTGATCTGTTGGTTGAGCACATCCCGGGAGGAATGGATTGCATTCACTCACTACTTAGTGTAAAGCCAGAAGACTTTAATACAGAAACAGTAAATCTGTACCTAATTGGCCTAAATATTCTCAAAAGTCTTGCTGGTAATCCAAAAAATTGCTGGATGATTAAGGAAACACGTGGGCTTCTATCAACGATTATAGAGTTTCCTAAATATAAAAATGATCATATTCGCTCCCCTTATAATTTGAAAATTGTTAAGCGGTCACTGATATTGTTGACCAAAATAACAAGCACAAAGGGAAAAACTGGTAAAATTCTCAGAAGAAATGTGTCCGAGATTGCTTCTACGGTAAGTAATTTGAGGGATATCCTGATAAATGAAGGCATAAATCAGAAGCTTTTCCTACTTGTGGTCGAGACGTTAACTGCTCTTTCATTGGATACTAATGGGAGGAAGAAAATAGGTAGCACCTCTGGAGTTATTAAGGTGCTGTTATCTATCTTTCTTCAAATATCTCGCAGAAACTATAAATGTAAATTGAAGGTGAGAGCAGGAGGTCTATTGGCAATACTGGTGCTGCAAAACAAAAGAATTTGTTCTAAATTATTTGATCTGGAGGGTGTTGTTGAAAAGCTTATTAAAATTCTCCATGTGGAGTATGTTAATTCTGATGTGGGAGTTCCAAATTGGGAAATTATAGAGAATGAATTGATGTACAAAATTATGGCTATGAGGATTCTGAGGAACTTATGTGCATATGCTGGAAGAAAATGGCATGATAAACTAAAAGAAGTCGTCGATGCATTGCCATGGGTATGCATAGTCTTCTCATGTTATTCATTTTAAATCCATTGGAAAAAATTATTGCATATTTTCATGTACACATAGATTAAGCATCCTTCTGGTCATACATGAAATTAGCAGTGCTGGTACTATTTGTTTGGGATAACTACAAACAAAAATATTATTATCCTCAGGAGTTATAAGTCATTTCGATCTGGAATTATATATTCAGGTCAGGTCAGGTCATGTCATTTTCAGTTTTAAATTTTAAAGGGTAAGCTTTTCTGGGATGTTTGATTATTTCCTACAAGAATTTGTTCGATGTGGGCTTATCCCAAAAAAGTTGATTTGGTTATTTTAGATGCATGCTCTGTTGGAAGTATTTTCTTCTTTTTGTTTCTATAGATCATCTTTTTGTTTGAGTTACTGAGGATCAGATTGCTTTTGAGTTACTAAGCGTCAGACTGCTTTCAGTTGCGTATTGAAACTGTTGGGTTTTGGGTTGAGTTGGCTTTCAGCCAGAAAAGTTAAAATGCACAGTAATCAGGATTGGGATCTCCTGTTATTGATTTTTTGGAAAGTAAATATAATTAGGTTGGATGCATTTTTTAAGGTAAATATATATTTCATGCCGCCCTATTTGCTACTAGGAAAGTTTATATGCTGTCTCCTTTTCAGCTTGGCTGGATTAAGGTTGTTTAGCAGACCTTAACTGCTTTAGCAAGCAATTCTCAGTTTCACACGTTTCCCCTAATCATATCCTTTAAGACCTGCAAATACTTCACTATACCGTTTTTTATTTTCATAATCTACTACCAGCATATTATGTACTTTTAAGTAGAAGCGCACATGACTTCAATAAATATTTGCAGGTTTTGGGGGCAATCATGTCCACTGAAAATGACAATAAGTTACTCGAAGCCTCTACTGAATTGTATGTGCAGATTTGTAAATTCACAAGCATCAAGGAATATGATGAGGCTCTTAGAAATGCAGGCTATTCCATGATTGATGTTGCTAAAATGCTTCTGAATATTCTCAAAGAGAACAAAGCCCCAAATAATTTATTTCCACGCCTTAGGAGATCTGCAATTGAGATAGCAATTTGGATGATGGAGTCATATGATCCTTTCATCTCATATTTTAAGGCAGGTGAATTAGGTGATGTACTAACACAAGTAGCTGAAACAACATCAGATTTTGAGAACTTCCAACTTTTCTCAGGTGATATTGGATTGGCTAAGCATCCAAAAACAATCTCCTCTCTTCTGCTGAAAGCAAAGCAGCTATTGGCATGATTGCACGTCACAACCATGATATATGATATTAGTATTTCTGCCTCCAGTGTAGACTTAGTAATTTGAATATTTGGGAATTATTTTGAGAAGATGTACTCTTTTATTTTATTTTATTTTTCTATTTTGGCACATTCAATTAAATGTTTTAATCTATTCCAGGATTAATGATTTCATTTTTTCAATTTTTAATTTCAACTTTGTGATCTTACTGAGATATAATTTTATGCCAAACAAAAATAATTGTTTTCTTTCTTGTCTATCGAATGAATATTGGTTGCTTGTGGATATAATCCAACCAGCCAGCAAAATTTCTTAATTTGGAAAAAACCTGATATAACCCCCTCAAATCTTTTCCAATCAGAAATAAATCCCTCATATCTTCAAAATCGGATATAAACTGCTCTAATAATGTATAACTGGGATATAAATCCTTTTCGTTAATTTTAGTAATACTTTATATAAATTTTTTTTTATTTTTCTGACAATAATGCCCCTCTGGGCATTTTTTATTTTTATTTTTTCAGACAATATCGCTTGTTGGGCATATTGATTGCTCAATGGTTAGTATGGGATGTTTAAGGAAAGTGCTTTATGTTATGCACGTTGAAAGTAAGTCTATAGAGATAGGAACGTGTGCTGTTATTGTGAAGGATATGTATGAATGCTACTTCCTCAGTCCTCACTGACTCAACCGAACTGGCTCTTATCATGAATGAAAAATTGTATCTTAAGCCTGGAATTGATACTGGAGATTGCATTGCAAAAGCTTTGGAGCAATATGTTGGATTTGATAGTAATTATATTATCAAGAGAGGAACTCTATTCGACATATTAGTCTTTTGCTAATCAAGCTAGGAGTAAATAGGGGTGGCAAAAAAGCTCGTGGCTCGTGGCTCGCTCGAGAAAAATTCGAGTCGATTCGACATTGGCTCGATTTATTTGGGCTCGAAGCAAATTCGACTCGCTCGAAATTAACTCGAAATTAGCTCGAAATATAATATTGTTAACTAATTTATATATATTAGTACATAATTTGATATATATTATATTTATTTATTACATATAAATGCTATTTTTATTTAAAATATTATTACAAAATGAATAAAATATTAGTTCATAAATAAAAATAATATTAAAATTGATAAATATTAATTAATTTGTATATTACTTGCTTGAAAATATATATAAAAAGTACTATAATTTAGCTCGACGAGCTCGTTAAGAAACTCGATACAAACTCGATTCGATTCGACAAAACTCGAATTAATTTCAAATCAAGCTTGAGCTAAGGTTAGCTCGCTCGAGCTCGACTCGTTGCCAGCCCTAGGAGTAAAGGCTACCTTATGCGGGATTTACATACTGTTTGTTATTGTTGTTGTTGTTTTTTTTTTTTTTTTTTTTTTTTTTTAAAGTTTCAATTTCATAAAATTAGGCTTTATCATGTAATGTGATTATCACTATTCAGTGGAAGACAACGATTTGTTCTAGCCAACGAAGAAAAAAAAAATTGGTGAAAATTGATAAAATAACCTTTCATGGATACAATTCTATGCTCTCTCCTGATCTCCTCCCAAGATCTAGGTGAGCTGATTCACTTCGCTAAAACTAACAACCAGATTAAAAACGGGAGTGATAATTGTCATCCAAAAAGAAAAAAACATCCACATCATCCAACCCTCCCCTCCCTTTCCTCTCGCGCTTTTTTTCCGTGCTCCCTCCCCTCCCTCCCTTGGGCTCTATTTCCTCCGCCTCGCCTTCTTCTCTCCTCCCCTCTTCTCCTTTTCGTCACGATTTTTTTTCCATGGACTCTCCATATCTCTGTCTCCTTCCCATTCGCCTTTAAAATGTGCAATTTATTGTCTTTTTAAAATGAACATATACGACAACAAATTGAACAGATACAAGATAAGATGACCAGAAAAAAGTGAACATATATAAAACATATCTGACAAAATAAATTGAACGGATAAAATCAATAAATTGAATAGATATAACAATAAATTGAACAGATATAACAAACAACTTGAATTCAGACAAAAAATAAAAGTGAACATATATACATAAACAAAGTGAATATATAACACAAATAAATTGAACAGATATAACAAACAATGTATACTTTAGTAAAAAGATAAAAGTGAAAAATATATAAAACAAATATAACAAATAAATTGAACAGACATAACAATAAATTGAACAGTATAACAATACATAGAACAAATATAACAAACAACATGAAACTCATAACAAAAAGTGAACATAAATTAATTGAACATATATAACAAATAAATTGAACAGATATAACAATTCATATAACATATATAACAAAATAATATAAAACTCATAACAAAAAGTGAACGTAAATAAATTGAACATATATAACAAATAAATTGAACAGATATTACAAACAATTTGAACTCAATACAAAAAAAATAAAAGTGAAAGTATATAAACAAATGTGCAAATAAATTGAACATATAAAAAAAATAAATTGAACAGTTATAACAAATCGATTGAACATATGTAACATGAGATAGAAGGGAGAGAAAAAAGAAGAAGGAAAGACCGTGCCAGTGAAAAACGAAAAAACAAATAGAGAAGGATAAAAGAGAGCACGAAAGGAAAGGAGAATGAAGAAAGAAGAAGGAGCGAAGGGAGGGAGGAGAACTCAAGAAGGAAGAGAGAGAAGGGAGGGGAGCTGTGCCTGGAAGCAGAGGGAGGGAAGGTAACGCGCACTCGGATTGCTGGTGAGGGAGGTGCGTACGGTCGGATCACTCGGATCAAATCGAAGTGCCTGGATCACTCGTGGATGACGGTGATGACAATTAGATTGATGGTAAGTAGTAATTACCTGTCACGGGACACCCCGACACATAGGCATGACAATCCCACCGCGAATACACAATCTCTGTGTACTCGCAAGGCATTTTCTTATCAATTATAAGGTTTAAGTTCAAGCTTACCATGATTTACTGAGTTGGACTTCTATGACTCATTGAGTCATCATGGCAAGATAATTTTTGGTCTAACTTCGCTTGACTTAATCGAGACCGTCTTTGCAACCTGAAACCCACAACCATTGTGGAAAACATGCAAAAAGCGTGATGAGAATTTAATTTTCAGTGCGGGTTTTAATTCCAGTGCGTGGATTTAAGCTAAAATTTAAATTCTAAAAATAATACCCATAAATAAAATAATTTATTTGTAAAATGAGACGTTGAAACATTCTCTTCATTTAATATATAAAATAAAACATGCATGTGTCAATTAAAACGAAACTCATTTGCAATCCATTTTGTCATAATTAATCATGATATCCAACATATAGTTGTATTCAAGTTGGACAAAACAACAAAATCTGACTGTGGCAGAAACTGAGCATAACATAAGTCTGGGCAAATCACATATCATTCACATAATTTCATAATCATGCTCACTCAGGCCTCCTAATCCAACCGGTTGGGCAGGCAAAAGGAGACCTTTCCCTAACCCAAGGACAGGCAAAAGAGACGTATCTCTAACCCTGAGCAGGCAAAAGAAAATTCCCAATCCGCATAGCGCTATCGAACTGGCTGAACCTGGGGGCCAACCGACTCCGGAGAATGGTGCATTTCAAATCACACATATCACACATCATATCATATCCCAGTCATTCCTTCACATTATTTTAGCCAGATAATTCATAAGTCGGATTCATCAATAACAATGGCATATCTAAATATCTGACTGTATTTCTTTCAAATTTCTCAAAGCGAAGATCATGCATTTCAAAATGCAGTTTTGGTCAATATTTGGGCACTATAATCTAAAAATGTTTGAATACGGTCATGCAGGTAAACGGATTTTCAATATGATGCATAGAAACATATTTATTTTAGTAAAGCACGAAACCACATAAATTATCAAACATTCAAGCAGAGTTTAATAATTACTTAAAACTTTAACAAAAAGTCAAAAATCCAACGTAAATCCACATCTGAATCGTAAGCTTAAGCATAGCTCCTCGATCTCCTTACGATGGTTCGAGTGCTTGATGACCATCATATTTGAGGTTTGTCTTCTTATCGTTCCTTTAAACTCGATAATCTTATAGTTAAACGATCCTAGATCGGTTTCCTGATAAGAAGGGGCGATTGTCTTAACGATTGTTTAATGGTTGCATATTACTTAGTTAAAACCTAAACAACCTAATCTTGGACGATTCTTGGATTACCATACTGACGATCTAGGTTAACCAGACTGGTTGAGATTTGGATGGTTAAGTCCAAATTCTTTCTTAAGGGAATTCTGTTTTAAAATATATTATTAAATGTTTTATTTTGTTATTTAGTAATTGGTTTTGACTTTCTAGTTATTTAAAAGTTATTGTGAGATTCTGCTTGTTTTTTTTTATTATTATATAAGTTATTAATTTTATATTCTAGAAATTCTGAAATTATTCTTTAGAATTTATTTAAGATTAAGGTATTTGTTTAGTAAAATCATTACTAGTCATTATTTAGAATTTAGTTTGACATAATTTTATTTCATGATATGTTATTTGAAAAGACATGATTTAATATTGTTTAGTATATCTAGCATAACAATTCATATGAATTAATTTTATTATGTTGTGTTCTAAAATAGGAATCATCTGTTAGATTATTGTCCATGCTCCATTGTAACTGAACCTAATATTGTCCTTTAATTTAATCTAACGCAACTTACCTTTGTTAACTGACATATCTAAGTAATGAAACACGTTATATGCTATGAAGGACATAGTTGATTAGCATAAAGTTTTATTTATTTAATACTTTGAGTTATTAATTTGGCAGAGTTCCACATAATTCAAACATTTTAATTAACTTCCTCCTATTATATTTATGATGTTTATATCATAATAGAATATAATATATTTATAGAAATTTCTTGACAATATAATTAGTACTACCTGAACATATGTTCCTTGTTTAGTACCAAGGCCTAATTGGTTTAATAGATTGAGTTTGGTGAAACGTTTTAGTTATTTAACCCTAATTTTCTTTAAGTACTCCTCTTTACTAGCTATAGTATCTTAATTCATGTTATCAACTACATAATTAATTTGAGCTATGTTATATGCTTCATGATGTGAATATAGTGTGCTAACTGAAATTAGACACTTAATCTAGATCCAAATTTACGTAAATAGATATTATTATGCAAATATCTAATTTAATTTGATTAATTAGTCCAGTACCTATGCATATTTATTTTGACTTGAATCCAATATAACCGAATTCAGGAAGGAAGGGTTTTAGTTAACGGAGCTACAGGTCAGATCTAGACCCTTTCAAAAGCACTTGCAAGGAAATTCCAAATACCAGCAAAATTTTTTGAAATAGTCCCAGGAATTTTTTACAACATCCCCTGAAAATTGACATAAGAGCCCTTGGAAGTTTATGAAACAATCCTTAAACTTTTACAAAACGGCCCCTGCTTCCTAAAATAGTTCACAACGAAATCCCTGAAAATTGGGGTTTGTTTACCAGGACCTGATTATTAGGTTATACCAATCGGTACAAAGGTTTTACCACCCTTTTACTTGATGTTGCGCCTCAAGATTACATGTACCAAGCCCAGTACCAAACCAATTCGACTTCTAACATCCCATTGTTTTAAATCCAAAAGAGAATCCAGAAATTGAGCAAGAGAGTGAGAAAATACCTTAATTGAATGGCCTGACCTCGGCCCCCTAGTTCCCATGATCCCATCACTCTTTTTCTTTTACTAATTCCATTATACCCTTAAAATCCGAGATAAACAAAAGAGAAGAAAAATTAAGGAATTGCACAAGAAGGAAACAAGAAGGAAGATGGTGATCTATTTATAGGCAAGGAAGAGGTTACGTGGCTCTAGTCCAAGATGCCACGAAGTCAAGTCGGTAGAGAGGAGCCACTTGTCGGGTCGGTTTAGAGAGAAGAAAGGATAAGAACGAAGGTGGAGAGGATAAGGTCTAGAGAAAGATTGACTGAGGTGGCATCTCCTCATTGACGCGTCGCAGGCCATCCTGGATTTAGGGTTTCAAACTTCCGATATTTTTCGGAGAAGAAGAGAAGAGGAGAGGATCGAACGGAGCGGAAAAGAAAAGAGAAAAGAGAAGAGGAAGGAGAAAGTGCCAGCGAAAACTGGATTTTTATTAAAAATTGTCCTCTGGGATATTCTGTGGCAGGGTTTATGCAGCCAAGAATGCTGCAACTCATATAATTTAATATTAATAATTATTTCTATTAGAATTCTAATTATTTTGATTGTGAATTTCAGTATAACTTAAGCTTTGATTTTGCTAGAATCATGTAGATTAATTATTGTTACTACATTAGATAGAAATTTTCGATTTCGACTCGATTTTACTACTGCATCGAAGTTATTTACTTTAAGTTATTATTTAATAGTTTAGGTTATTCTGAGTATTATTTTTATAGCTCATTTATTTTATTATTGTTAATGAAATTATTCTTAATTAACTAGACTGAAACGTAGTCTGATATTTTCTCATATGTTACATTACCGATTAAAAATATCAATGGAAAGACTACCTTAACTCGCTGCCTTGGCCCATGTACATCCTTTAGCCCACCTGACACAAAAATTTTCATAGTGCCGATTAATTGAACCACAAATTAACACCCCAGTGCATCAATCGAATGTGTTAGATAGGTGGTTTTGGGTGCCAGAAGATTACCAACAAATTGTTGCAATATGTATGTACGCTTGTTCTCTATGAGGGAGAAAGAAAGCACAGATTTGAAGAAACCAAAAGCAGAGGGGTACATGATTGAAATCTATCTTTCATAATTAAATTATTACTAAAATAATGAAAAGGGTTTATATCCCAATTGGACATGATTGATGATTGGAGGGGTTTATATCTGATTTTGAAGATTTGATGGGTTTATTTCTGAGAGAGTTATATCCAATTTTGCCTTTTTTATTCATGTGTAGGAAATCCTGAAACATTTAATTCTGATATTTATTTATTGAACTTTCAAATGTAAAATTGTTCATAGAACTTTGTAAGTATTTGTTTTTGAAACTCAAAATGTGTATATTAGTTTACTTTGGTTACCGATGAGAAAAGCAGAATTTCTAGTGATGCAATTGGTTGTTTTGATTGCCAGATTTCTTCTTGTATTTAAGTTAGAGATTTACTTCTTGTCTATGACTATTTATGAGTTATGACGACTACTATAGTGAAGATCCGAAAATTTAGTTAAAGCCATTATATATTGGCGCTTCAAGCGAGCTGTTTATATGCTGGCATCAGCAGTTATAAACCACCTAGAAAAGCTAATCAAGTTAAAAAGAAATATCAAACAAAATCTGTTTCGAGTAAAGTTAGGCTGTGCTCCACAAACCTTTAATAAAAGGAAAGGAAGGTCCGGGGAAGGGAAGGTTGTCCAAGTTTGTTACCTCCCAAATAGGAGGGTACACATAGAGAGTAAATCCTTTATAAAATTTGTATATACTTCACTTCGTCTCTCTTTCCTCTCCTTCATTTCTATTTGTTGTGGATCAAGTAAATAGATCGGGCAGCCTCTTTTTTACTTCCTTTCCGTTCCTTTCCTCTACAGTCGTGGTTCTGGGGTAGACCCTTAAAGTTAATAGGAAAATTGGTTGCTTAAAGTTAATTGGGAACCAAATACTCTACTGTCGTAAATGACAGTAGAGGTCTACTGCCCTCTCAATTTTATTAAAATTTAAAATTTTTAAAATTCAAATGTTGAATCCAAACCGTTGATGTTGTTCAATTTTACGAGCGATGCATTTTCATATAAGTTTTATAAAATTTGAAATCAATTTGATACTTGATTAAGTGATCAAATTATGAATGTATTAGAATTAATCAGTGATAGTTAACCAGATTCGTTCATTTTTTTGTGCCAATGAATTGAGTCCAATATTTGTTTGTTGATTGTCCTTTCGTCTACAAAATTTGGAATTTCTTCAATAGTTTTAATGATAGAGGAATCTTAATTAATCCTTTTTCTTTGCAAGATATTTGCCATTGTGGTTCTTCTTTAAACAAAAGGGATAGAATTTTTCACTTTTAGCTTTGTGGCAGTTGCAATTTGGATACAATGGAAAGAAAAAAATGGTCGTTTATTTAGCAGTAAAGAGCAACCATTTTTCTCCATTGTTTATAATATTGTTGCCAATTTTTTTCTTTTGGACAGGTCAGCAAATTATGGTGGACAAGGGCTTGATTCAACAGCCTATACCAGCTGGCCAAGAGCCCAAGATGGACATGCGACAGAAGATTCTGAGTGAAGATCTATGGCTAAGCTGTTGTTTTGGCTGGATTAAAACTGCTAACTTGTTTGCTTCACTGGATAATTTTTTGCTGATTTCCTTGTTTGTTAGTTTAGCTTCAAGGATAACTTTAGTTGGATGTTCTTTTTAAGTCACTTCTTGTGACTCGTAACTCTTTTGGTTAATGCATTTTGGTCCCTGCTTGGGTGCTTCGTTTCAATATATATATATATGTGCATCATGCAATAAAGAAAAATATTAATAAAAGGTCAAAAGACAACAAATTTAATATTTTTACCGATGAAAGCCAACTGTTTAAAGTTAATTTGTGATTGCATATTTCATAATTTAATGTTTTACGGTGTATGTGCAAAAGGTTATTATGGTCATTTTAATTGGCGGATGGTATAAAACTAATTTTCATTGTTTTATAGTGGCATAAAAACAATAAATCATTTAGTGATGGACTGATGGTATATTACAAATTTTAAATTTTCAGGGTGACATTGACCCATTACTATATTAGTACAAAATTTTAATAATTTAATTATTTCAAGAAACGTTTTTAATATATTCATATAAAATGTCAGATGAGAAGTTCAGGCACATGGGAGGAGGGTGGTTGGAAGATCAGGCACATGGGGAGATGGGGGGTTGGCAGAGAGAGAGAGAGAGAGCTTACAAAGAAGAAAAAAAAAAAGGAAGCCACAAGGAATGGAAATGGAGAGAGGGGAAGATATCAGATCTGAAAATGATGACCCAATGATGAATAATTCGTTGCAGCTGAAGCATCCTTCTGAAGTTTTGCTTACAATACCAGAAACAGATACTTATACAGAGATAGAGTTAGAGTTAGAGTTAGATGTACCTCTTTCACCCTCAAAGCCTGAATCCATTAACAACAGGGACAATGACTCAACTCTGTATTCTCGCTCCTCTACCGATATTTCCGTTTTTCTTAGTAGAGCCAGCTGCACATTTGAGACTATCGAGCATCCTGAGGACTGGGGTGCCATTTCCCATTCTGACCACAGTGGTGTTTTGGAAGGAAATAAAAAAATGGATCATAGTCCACCAAAAACCGAAAGTACATACTCAAGACCAGAAAAAAAACTAATCAAGTTTGCCTTCCAGATTGTTATGTTGGAGAAGACAGCTAGCGGAATTGGTCTACTTGCTTTCATCTGGGCCACAGTGGTCCTGCTGGGGGGGTTTGCCTCATCACTAAAAACTATAGATTTCGGATTCATTACAATGATCATTTTTATGATGGGCACGGGGGTTTTCAACCGCAACCATCAGCTCGATTCCCGCTTCTTCTTTCAAGCAGCAAAAGTCATCTCCTCTAGAATTGGAAGGAACCTCACAATCTTGCAATTCGCATTTGCTAGCATTTGTATTACTTTCTCTGTGATGCGCCTGGTGGAGAACATATCCAGCGAAGACCTCTATACCACTAATATGAAAGTGGCAGTATATATCTTCTATGCCATGGCTCTAGTGCATGGGGTGCTATTTCTATTAAAGAAGGCCTACTGGTTCTGGAGGGTGTCATACCATAAGATTATACAAGAAGTGAGCAGGGAATTCGGATTTGGGGTGTCTGGAGTGCTTTTAGTGCAACGTTTCTTTTATGACACCTACTGGAAACTCAGCAAAGGTAGTGTCTTTAATGCCCTTGATCTTAATTTGATCACCTTTGCACAAGGACTACTTATCTCTAATTCCCACAAGGACCAGCTAATTGCTATCCGGATACTAAATGGTTTCATCAGTCACGAAAAATATTCAGCAGAGACCTGTAGAAGGTTGGAAACTTCGATTGAAACAATTGGTAGGCTGTTCAAGATGCTCACCTGGAAATACCAAGAAGATAACACAATTCGACTACTTGTAGCCAAAATTGTTGAGAGGCTTTCAAGTGATCTGTTAGTTGATGAGATTCCGGGAGCAATGGATTGCATTCACTCACTACTTACTGTTCCAGAGAAGCCACAAGACTTTACTGAAATAGAACTAAAGCTGAACCTACTTGGCCTGAAAATTCTCAGAAACCTTTCTGGTAATCCAAAAAATTGCTGGAAATTTATGGAAACACGTGGCCTTCTATCAGTGATTGTAAGATATAGTAAATATAAAAATGATTGCATCCCTCAACCCCGAGCACAATTCAAAATTATTAAGCAATCACTGATGTTGTTGGCCACAATTATAAGAACAGAGGGAAAAACTGGTAAAGTCCTCAGAAGAAGTATCTCTGAGATTCCTTTCACAACGAGTAATTTGAGGGATATCCTGATAAGTGAAGGCAACAATCCAAAGCTTTTCAAACTTGTGGTTGAGACCTTAACAGATCTTTCAATGGACATGGATGCAAGGAAGAAAATAGGAAGCACCTCTGGAATTATGAAGGTGCTGTTATCTATCTTTTTTCAATTGTCGCGTACCTCGTATGAATGTGAACTGAGAGTGAAAGGTGGAGGTTTATTAGCGATATTGGTCCTACAAAGCAAAAGAAATTGTTCTGAAATACTTAATCTGGAGGGTGTTGTTGAAAAGTTTATTAAAATTCTATCCCCAGAGAAGTTTATTAATCATCTTTTGGGGGTCTCATATTGGAAAATAGGCAGAAAGCACCAGGAAAGGATGATTGTAATACGTAGAGTCGAGTTAATGTATAAAACTATGGCTATGAAGATTTTGAGGAACTTATGTGCATATGCCGGAAGAAAATGGCATGACAAACTCAAAGACGTCGTCGATGCATTGCCATGGGTAAGCATAGGGTTCACAAGTCGTTCAAATTCAATTCTTTTCAGTATATCGTATTTCTCTTGTTTTGAAAGATTAAGCATTCTTTTGCACATATATGATATAGCAGCATTACTACTAATGGTTGGATCTTGGTTAACTACATAAATGCTGTTCTCAGGTTTAATTAATTTTAGGTCGATCTGGGGATGTTCATGTTAGGACAGGACCTTAACAGGTTTTGTGCTGTTTGGTTACTTTTCTACAAGGATATTTTCAATGTGGAAATATCCCAAAAAAAGATAATTTGATTTTTGAATGCATGCTTTTCTTTGAATCTACATACTGAGGGGTCAGACTGCTTTCCATTACTGGTTTATTGTGTTTGAGGTCTATTGGTTTTTAGGTAGAGTTGGCTTTCGGCCAGAACAGTAATCAGGATTGGGTTTGGTTGGTTCCGGTTGTGGATTTGGGAAAAAGAAGTTTAGGTTGGATGAAATTTTTTGAGGTAAATATATAGCTTTTGGCCTCTAATTAATAATAAGAAATTTAGTGGTCTCTCCACTGGATTATCCTGAGATCCAAAAGAATATACCAAACCTTGACTGCTTCAGTAAGGAATCCTGAATTTCATATGTTCACTTTATTATCATATCATTTTAGACCAGCACATACTTCACTATAAACTTTTTTTTTTTTTATATATAATTTATGCTAGCAGCATTTACTGTAACTATAAGCAAAAGTGGCTGAAGTGCACAATTTCAATAAAATGTTTGCAGATTTTGGAGGCTATCATGTCCACTGAAAATGACAAGAAGTTACGTGAAGCCTCTATTGGATTGTGTGTGCAGATTTGTAAATTCACAAACATCGAGGAATATACTGAGATTCTTAGAAATGCCGACTATACCATGGAAGCTGTTGCTAGACAGCTTCTGAAGGTTCTCGAAGAAAACAATACCCCAAATATTACATTTTCATGCATCAGGAGATATGCAATTGAGCTAGCAATTTGGATGATGGAGTCAAATGCTTCTTCCATATCTAATTTCAAGGAAGGTAAATTGGAAGAGTTACTGACACAAGTAGCTGAAACTACATCAGATCTTGAAAACTTCCACATTTTCTCTGGTGATGTTGGAGTGGCTAAGCATCCACAAACAATCTCTTCTCTTGTTCTGAAAGCAAAGAGGCTATTGGCATGATTGTGCGTCGTGACAATACTACGTCTTTAGTATTTGAACCTCCTGCATGGAGTTAATAATTTGAATATGCTAGACATTATTTTGAGAAAATGGACTGTTTTATTAATTTTTTTCCCTCTTTTGGAACCTACCATTTGAGTTAAGTGTATTTCAGGATTATTGATATTGTCATTATTAAATATCCCAAGGCCCGTAGGCCCAAACAAAATAATAGTTTCCTTTCCCATCAAGCGAATGGACAATGGAGATTTGTTAGCTATATCTAGCCAGCTAAAAAAAATTGAATTTAAATCTTAAAAGCTGTTTTATTTGTTGCTTCTTGGATATTTTCCCACCCTCATGGGGAAAGGAAGACGAGAGCAAATTCAAATCTTATAATTTGCGCCAATTAAGATCCGACCCAATTTGCTACGTTCCTTGGAAAGATTTCTGGTTCTCAAACAAAGAAAATAATTTTGGTTAGGTGGGACGTTTGGACTAAGGGACTGTTATCCACAAATGATTCGAAAGTGTAAGGGTAGGTTAAATAAAATTAGGTGATGAAAAGAGAGGTTAAAATGTTATTCTACTTGCTCCATAAGTGGAGATGAGAGGGGATTAAATAAGCTTAATTAATTTGTGTTTTTTTTTTAATATTTTTATATTGATATATCCTTCACTCACCTACTCTCCAAAAATTTTGAGATGAGATCTCACTTATGCTAACAGTGACGGAGGCAGAAAATTTTGTTATGAGGTTCAAAATTAATATTAAAAAATAAATTAATTTAATAATCATAATTAAAGTACAAAAATCTAACTACGTGGGGGTCATAATAGAGTAATTCTAACATATTTATAGGTTCAAAAATGAACTTTTCTTAATAATTTACTTAATAACAAACAAAATTATATATTTTTAGGTCTAATTAATAAATAAATGGAGTTAATTGCATTCCATTGGACTCACTTGGCAACGCCACTAATGCTAATCCTTCTCCCCTCCTAACAAATTTTCTGGAGAAAGTGAAGTGAAGATAAACCAAACCCCATCTCCCCTATGATCCGTAAGAAACGTGAACCATCACAGTTCTTAAAGATCTCCACCGTCAATTCCTGATCGGTACAATCCAACCTGGAGTCCTGGACCGCTCGATCATAAATCTTAAATGCACGGTTAGGATTAAATAGCAGTTTAACCGGGACTTTTGATCCGTTCAGCTAAACCGTCACCTCTGATTCTGCTGTGAACCAAACCAAAACCCTCATCTCTCTCCGCCGTTAAACACTTACCTTCCCTTCTCTTCTTCTCCTCCTCTAAAACCCTTTTAGCTCCGCCATGGGCCGCCCCAAGCCCCGCCAGGTGTCATCTCGGAAGCAGAGGCGCCTCCACGAAACCGAAGAGATCAAGCTACTCGACGAATGGATCCACGCCATGAAGCCATCGTCGGGAACGAGCCCCCTCGCGGTGCCGCCTCCGCCGCCTTCCGCCCCCGTCGGGTGCCTCCCGGGCGGCGAGGGGTTCAGCCCGTACAACGGGTGTAAGCTGTTCTCGCAGTTGCCTATCTCGCAGAAGACGAAGGATGGGTTGAAGGTGAAGTATAAGGAGATGAGTGATATTCAGAGAGCCTCTTTGCCACATTCTCTCTGTGGGAGGGATATCTTGGGAGCTGCAAAGACTGGATCCGGAAAGACTCTGGCTTTTATTATTCCGGTAGTATAGTAGTGGATTTCTCAATTTTGGGTTCGCTGATTATATGTTTTATTAAATGCTTTCAATTTCAAATTTTCAAGTACATTATAGTACCATGACATTGCTTTGGTAGAGTTGCAAAATCTCATACTATATACTAGTACAAGATGTGAATGTCTTAGTAATTGCTTTCTTTGGTTTTTATTATATCAATAGTTTGAAAGGTTAAAAGTTGGGGCTCACTTGTCAGTTAATTAATTATACAGGTAATAGAGAAGTTGTATCGACTGAGGTGGGGTCCGGAGGATGGTGTGGGTGCAATTGTTATCTCTCCAACAAAGGATTTGGCTGTGCAACTATTTGAAGAGCTCAAGAGGGTTGGGAAGTACCATACATTAAGTGCTGGTATATTAGTTGGTGGTAGAGATGTTAAGTCAGAGAAAGAAAGAGTCAATAGTTTAAATATTATTATCTGCACTCCTGGTCGGTTGCTTCAGCATATGAATGAGACCCCCAATTTCGACTGCTCCCAGCTCCAGGTTTCTTTATTTATGTTTATCTCAACCTTATTCTCTTTTTCTTCTTTTGAGTGTTTGAGGACGAAATGAGGCAAAATTGGTTAATTTTAAGCTGGCAGTTGCGCAAATGAGATAAAATTAGGTGTCTAATGCACCCTTGGTTGCAAATCTCAGTTGTTCTTAACACCAGTAGAAATGCATAGCTCTCTTTTTCTAATTTTATATTTGCTCTTTGTGGCCTTTTGTTGTTGATTTTGTAGGCCATTTGGGTTATTTTTTATGCTTGAATGACATAGTTTGCACAGCTTAGGGATGTAGAAAAATATTTGTTGAACAGATGTGTAATTCGAGGCTTAACTGGGTTTCATTTGAATGTTATTCTAAATTTGTTACCTGTTTTGAGGTTTAGGAGTGCTTAACATATAACTAGTTTCAAATGGTATCATACTAACATGACTGCTTTGGTTTCGCAAAGCTTAAAGTTGTTTTTTCCTATGGAATTTGTAACTTGTTGTTATTGCTAAAACAGATTTTGGTTTTAGATGAGGCAGATCGAATACTAGACCATGGGTTCCGAGCCGAGGTTGATGCCATTCTAGGCGAACTACCTCGGGTGAGGCAAACCCTACTCTTCTCAGCTACACAAACAAAATCAGTCAAAGACCTCGCAAGGGTTAGTTTGTCTAATCCAGAGTACATTAGTGTGCATGCTGAGGCCGTGACAGCCACACCAGAGCGGCTTAAGCAACTGGCCATGGTGGTCCCACTTGATCAGAAATTGGATATGTTATGGAGCTTCATCAGGAAGCATATCAAGTCCAAGATTCTTGTTTTTCTCACGACCTGTAAACAGGTGACCGCCTTTATTTTATGCTTTATATTCAAATTTCTTCTGGAGTTTTGGAAAATATCTTGAGGACCATATTAGAAAAATATATCTCATACATATGCAGTAGGGTTAAGCCATAACCTGTATTTCCTTGTGTTTTTAAAAGAGGCCTGAATATCTCCTCTTTGTTCGCACTATCTACACAAGTTCTGCCTCTATAGGTGTAAATTTTGCCTCACCATTTTCTTGAAAAGAGGATTGAAGAACCTCTTCTGTCTGTTCAATTAGTGGTGGGTGCTTTGAGTGCAAGTTGGCTGGGGAGAACAACTGTAGATAATCTTTCTGATGTGCTTGCTTTTTTTCATTTCTGCATGTTAGACCTGATATGTTTTACATGGTATGCCATGCCCATTATCGTTCAAAACAGTTCAGACAATTAAATTTCTCTGCTGGTTTTAAGTTCAATTTATCTTTTGTAGGTCAAGTTTGTCTTCGAGACATTCAGCAAACTACGACCTGGTGTCCCTCTAAAGCATTTGCATGGTGGAATGAGTCAGACTCGCCGTATTCTAACTTGCATGATGTTTGCTGAGGCGCAGGCGTCAGTTCTCTTCTGCACTGATGTGGCATCAAGAGGGCTTGACTTTCCTTCTGTCGATTGGGTTGTTCAGGTACATTGTATTTTGGAGTTTTGGTGCTATTATACATAATTGGTCATTACCTGTATAGTACTGGCATGTAGTAGTATGGTTGCTGTGTCTACTAGTATCCCAAACAATTAGTGCTATTAACTGATATGGCATTAATTTGGACAAAACATAACCTCACTGGTTGCAGCAGTATTAGTGTTATTGTAATTGTGTTACTGTCGTCGTCCTCAATGCTGCAATAGGGTATAAACACAATTATTTTTGTGGAATGCCAGCTGTTATGTTGTTGGATCAATCTAATTTTGGGCTTTGTAGGTGGATTGCCCAGAAGATATAGAAACATACATACATAGAGTTGGGCGTACAGCCCGATTTACAAATGAGGGTAGATCTATACTATTCCTATCTCCATCTGAAATGAAAATGCTGGAAAAGCTACAAGGGACTGAACCCAAAATTCCCATCAAGTCCATTAAGGTAACTTGGAATTCCTCTTTTACAGAAACAAAAGAATTACTTACTATGAATATTTTGCAGCGCAACTGTCACCCTGCATTTCTTGTATTTATTATACTGAATAGAGTAAACACCTTACGTCAGTTTGGTGTGTTCAACTTGAGGACTGATGTCCACTTAAATCTTCACAGTTTCTCACAGTTTGGAATTTACTATAATTTCTTCTCTTTAAATTGGTTAGCCAGCCACACATTTTCTCAAAGTTTTTGTACAGTTGAAGTATCTGGAAGAACCCAACTAAAAGGTTGTGAGACTTTTGCATTGTAAATGCTTCTCAACAGTACTGAATTAGCAGAACTTTTGCCTTCACTAATCTTATAATTGAAATTTCAATGTGTTTGCTTTTTCAAGTGGTGTAGTCCTTTTCTGATTAGACTGAGATGCAAAAATTAAAATGTGTGGTACAATTTTTAAATATTCTGGCAATTAATTAAATTAATAAGGGGAACTTTTGTACAATTCATGGTGCTATTCATTACTTGAAAAAACTGCTTTTTCCAGCCCAATAACGACAAATTGGAACAAGTTTCGCACCGGCTAGCTTCTGTGTTAGTCCAGTACCCCGACATGCAGCATACTGCAAAGAGGGCGTTCGTGACCTATCTCAAGTCCATAAAGACTAAGAAAGACAAAGAAGTATTTGATGTGACCAAGTTGCCTTTGGAGGATTATGCCAAGTCTCTAGGGCTACCAGTGACCCCAAAACTCCGGTTCCTTAATCAGAACGGGAAAAAAGGACCTTTCTCAGTGTCAGTGGATGATGACATGGGAGAAGACGATAATGACCACGACAGCTCAGATAGGGAGTCAGAAGATGATGTTCTTGTGGCTAAAGAGTTAGTAATTGTTCTCCTGAAAAAAATTACGTTTATTATATTGGTTTGCACCTAATTGCTCCACACTTATTTTTAACTCGGAAAATTTTAATAGCTAGACAAAAAGGAAAAACTAACCTGGCTAATTTGAACTTGAGCTAAAGCCCTGCATAAGGGTGGAATGACATCTTTTTATTTTTTAACAAATCCCAGGACTTTATTCTAAATGTTGTTGTAGTTGTGAATATTGTAATTTTAATTTTCCCCATAAAGTAATAATTTCAACTGAAATATTCTGATGTATAGCTTTTTCTTTGATAGGTCGGATTCAACAAAGATAAAGCAAAAGGTTAACCTTTTAGAGGATTTTGAAGATGACATTCTTGTTCCAAAAGAATCTGAAAGAAAATTACCGGAGAACAAAGATACTGAGTATGTCTGTTCTTTATACATTTTTTTTATTTCAATATCATATGTGCAAGAACTTAATTTCTCTGTGACAGGTAGAAGTGGCAGTTTGTTTGGCCTAATCTAGCCTAGCTTAGGCCTGACCAAAAGACTAATTTGCTAGGGTTCAAGGGGTGTTAAGTTCATCTGCCTTGTTTAGCCCTTCATTATTTTTGTGGATTGGTTCAAGCTCCCAATTAAATAGTGCAGCTTGTTTTAAAAAAGCCAAATTGAGCATGTATCCAGGAACTTAAAAAAAATGAAAAAGTACCTAGATTATTTATTATTTATAATGATGACGAACCAAAGTCTGATTGAGAAAAGCAAAACAAATAAGTCCTTGACACACTGGCAGGTTGGTATAGGCAATTAATTGTTAAATAATTCCATTGCAGAGGGCATTTTTTCAGATGTCATATTTTCTTGGTTTCAGAAATTTTCAAAGATCCCAGATATTTAACAATAATTAAAGTACCACTGCAATTTGTTCAAAGAACCTCGCTTCAGAGGTTTCTGAACTGTACCATACGTTCATCATAATGTCCATTCAGCTGTATCTGCATATTATAAGGAAACATTTATTTGATTTGTATGTATTCAGTGGTATCTTATTCGCATTAACATGCGAAGGTTAGCTAGTTTCAAGTTATCTGGTTCTATCTGTAATTAGAAATACATAAATGGATACAGTAAAACCTGTCCATTAACCAATCTGTTTTGCAGTCCTTTTCATACTTATGCCAACATTAAAGCCCTGTGTTTGTACTGTAATGTTTTACGGTCCATGCAATGAATTGCTTTCATGTATGTGATCAATGCAATGGATCAACCCACTCAAGTTCAATCTGGTATCTTTTAGGTTACCTACTAGGATTACAACAAAAAAGAAGCTGAAGATAAACCCATTGAGGCCAGCTGGTACGAGGGTCAAGTTTGATGATGACCTAAATGTTCTACCTCCTCTTGCCACCATTGCTGAGATTGACACTGGTGAAACTGTGCTTGACCGCAGTAAAGGTTAGTCTTTTCTAGATAGCTTTCGTCTATAACCGGACTATGAAAACATCCACTGATAGGAAATCATCTAAAGTTGAATATGTGGAAAAACTAATATGTATGCTGCTAGACCGCAATAAGCTGTCCACTGACGTTGTTTTCTACTATTCTCAAAACTAAATCAGCTGAAGTTGAACCTTTGAAAAAACTTATATGTAAGGCTGCTCTTGACATCATAAGCAATATAGTTCTTCTTAGGACATCTGAATAACTGAGTGCTATGAAAGCAAAATACCTGTACTATACCTTGTTCCAGTCATATACAGGTATTATAAATCAAAGTGTCATAGACCTTGGTGGTTCTATGATTTGTGCCAACTGGTACAAAAGTTTGCCGTATTGGTACAGTAGTAATTGAATTTGATCTTGTGAGAGATTTTGTTACTGTGATAAATCTAATGTTGTGTTCTTAACAGTGGCTGAGAGGTACATGAAACTAAGAGAGGAAATGAAAGAGCAAGATAAAGAGGACAAGATACTACAACGGCAGATGCGGCGCGAGAAAAGAAAGAAGCAGAAAATGAAGCTCAAGAAATGGAGGGGAGATGGTGAAGATGCAGTTGGTTCAGATGAAGACCAATCAGATGTTGATGATGCTGAAAAAGCAGCATCGAAAAGGTCGAAGATATATTTCAATAATGGCAGTGACGATGACGGAGAGAAGGCTAAGAAGAATGTCTTGGATGCAGATAGAATTAATTTAGCCGAGCAAGAGGCACTTGCTCTTAAATTATTGAGCTCCATGCACTCTTAGATGTTGTATTTATAAGGTATTAAAATTTTGTGCTATAGATGTAGTAAATTTTGTTCTATTGCTGTTTTTTTTTAAACTTATTTTGTGTGAAACAAATCCCATGTGGTCACATATATTGAATTTTTTGAGTAATATTATACTTCCCAAGTAACCTCCCGAGAGAAACTCAAATAGTGTTTTTTTTTTATTTACTTTCTATAAAAAAGAGGGACGTACGCTAGGATATCGGTTAATTCAGCAAGTGTGTATTTTAGAAGGTTCGAAAAGAAAGTATGGTAAATTTTAGATTGTTGCCAACATATGTTAAATTAATAAATATCGTCAGGGTAGTAACAGTAAAAAATGAACGTTAATTAATACATTATGAATATTAAGGTACTTGTCAAAATGTGTTGTAGTTTTGCTTGAAATTGTGCGACAATTGCCGTTAGTTTTTCAAACTGGAATAGGCAGTTCAGTATAATAGATGCAATGGACGTGTGAATTGTGATGCTATAAAACACGTTTATGCTAAGGCGCTTATGATGTATATAGAAGCTGTATGGAAAATGTCTAGGTGAAGATGTGTGCTGCAGTTGTAGACGGATGATGTAAATTCTAGAAATTGACTTGAAAAAAAAAAAAAAACAGCAAACTTGTCGAAATAAAAATTTCGAGAACCGTGACGTTACTGCTCAATAGAATATCATCAAGGCACCACCTCCAAAAAGCAGTAATAATCGCCTGAGGACCTGTGATGATAATAATATTTTTACAGAGACTCTGAATTTCAAAACAAACAAATCCTGCATCCAGAAAGTTTATAGAACCAAAAAAAAGAAAAAAAACGAAGAAACATATTCTCCATTCGGTACATCTATATGTTAGGAGAATAGCAAAAAATCACATCAAAGTTAACAACTCCGAACTATCTGCCAATACAGTAATACAGAAATAGCATAAAACAGAATCCCAACAAACCAAGGTAGTATACAACCTTATTAAAATATAATAATACTATGATAATTTGATGAAATACCTCTCGCTCTTTCTCTCTCTTTCTCTCTATCTCTCAAAACTGGGATTGAATGAATAAATAATCTTGGACCCTCCTTAAATTAACACAGCCTCCAAGAAATGAAGAAATAAGCTCCATCATAGTCTAGCCTCAAAATTGAATATTACTGCAAAGAGAATAAAAAATCATCAAAGAAATTAAGACCATAAAAAACAGGCCCATATAATTGGGTGGTATGCTTCAAATTTATGGGGGAATAAAAACCCATACAGTATACTATAAAAGCCCCACAACTAAATTGTTAAGCAGAGTATTATACCTGTTGTTGCGGCTGCTGCTGGGCTTGTTGTTGGTAATTCCCATACCCAGGATAACCCCCATAAGCAAACATATTTGCATTTTGCTGGGGTTGAAGGGCATATCCAAAATTTTCATATCCCTGTCCATACCCATAATAGCCAGCATTCCATTGGTTGGAATCTTGTTGTTGTTGCTGAAAAACATACAAAAAGCAAGATTACAAAATGAATTAACCTAGCAGTAAAAGACAATCTGAATACTTCAATCCTAGAGTTAAGTGGTAATGTCACTGTGCCACTAGAGGTACAGATAGCATAGCTGCTGTACTCTCCCACATAGAAACTAATATAAAAATTCCTTGTATTCGTAAACTGTAACTAATGAGAAATAAAAGCACTTCCATGGACCATACTTGTGATTAAGGAATCAGAACCATAGGAATGTACCTGCTTGTTGGATGGAGAACGGCCCCACGAAAGCCTAATGCTTTGTCCAGCCACTGTAGTACCATTCAGGGCACTCAAAGCTGCCTCTGCAGAAGGCCTGTACCAAATGTTACTTGATCAGATTTCAAGTTCAAATAATTTAATACTTGAGCCTAACCATGGTAAATGTTCACATGCAGAGAGACAACTTATACTAGAATTCACAAATAAGGTTCCTAGGGGATATGACAAAAACAGAAAGGAAATTAATCAAATATACAAGAAGAAAAGCAGGACCTGGATGAAAATTGGACAAAAGCGCAACGCTTGCCAACAGGAATCTTGACATAGACAATCTCACCATAGGGACCAAATACTTGCCTCAGGCTCTCCTCAGTCACACTCGAACCATCTATCCCTCCTACGAAGATCTGTACAAGGAAAAGGGTTTAGGATGGACAGATATTCTTCTCATTATATACCAGAAATTCTGGTTTTCTTAATTTAACCCAAAACTGAGATTGTTGACTAATCCTCATGTTTGTATAAGGAAAATCATAAACAAATTCAAACCAAAACAAAGTAACCAACTAAACAAAATGGTTACTGTCAGAAAATTAAACCTTTCGCATGAAAATAATAATAAATCAATGATGATGATGATAGATTTGACTCACTGTAGTATTGTTAGGGTCGTTGTCAGATTCTTGTGTTCCCTGATAGCCATCTGAGGTTAAACAAAAACAAAAACATATATTATTTGAGAACAAGCAACTTCATTCTGTACTGATCCTAGTGCCACTGAATTCTGTATTGGTGCCTGTTATACAAATATGTATCCCACACCCCCACCCTTCATTTAAATGACTCTTAAGGTCTTTTCTGGGTTGCTTCCCTATATAGACCTAAAGAAGAAATTAAACCATTCAGAAACAAACTATAAAGAAAAACTGATGTTCAACCAATTCACTTGATACGAATATAAGACTAACAATTGATCCTTTTCAATTGTAAGAGGAAACATACTGTTACTATACTGCTGTGAACTGAAAGCCTTTTTGTTAGCTGCAGGACCAATCCGCATTTGCCGGGTAGAGCAATATTCCCCATTCATCTCTGTCATGGCACGCTGCTGTTCACTCGGGTCTTCAAATTTAACAAAACCATACCCTTTAGACCGCCCAGTCAGCTTGTCCATCACAACCTTTGCCCCCTTAACTGACTGGTAATGTGCCTTGAATGTTTCCTACATACAACAAGCAACAACAAATAAGAATTTCATTGCTTTATAGGGTTCAAAATTACAGCGGTGAACAAAAGCTTCAAATTTAATCAAAATCAACCCTACCTAACACTGAATATTTGTATGGTAATAATTTGATAAAAATTTTCTTAAACTAAACCTTCATTTCAACCTATGTGCCCAAATTTTTCCAAGTTTTCCAAAAGTAATAAAGGAAAAAAAAATCAGACAACAAGGAACCAAAGACTCCTACTGGTACTCTTTAGATACATTCAAATAGTCTCATAATAATCAAATATAGTAAAAAAATAAGCACCTCCAAAATAGAATCGGTGACCTCAGCACCAAGGTCACCAACAAAGATGGTGTGCTCATCACCGTTGTTGTTGTCATTGCGCCGCTCACCAGATCCAGATGAAGCCCAGTTAAGACGGTACACCTGGCTGACATTGGGCATTGTCTGGCCAGTGTATGTCTGAAGGACCCGCTCTGCGGCAGCACGCGAGTTAAACTCCACAAAGCCATAACCCTCTGAGTGACCAGTCTGCTTGTTTTTTATAATTTTCACATTCTTAACCTAAACATGGATTACAAACAAGGCAATTTCACATCAGTAATATCATAATCTGACTTTTAATTAGTCGATATACTTAAAGACTCCGAAATAAATAAGTAGCCATAACAGTACATGAGTTGCAGATATTCAATCAAACTCTTGACATAATAGTACTTGACAACAATATTAATTTATATACATCAAACTACAAAATAAATACAAGCTATAAAACTATTTATATGATTACAAACTAATTAAAACTTACAAAGTTGGACAAAAGGTTCTACTTTTCAAGCTAGAAAATAGATAATACTACAAAACAAAAAAATGGTAACAAAAACAATTAAAATAAAAAAAAAAAGCTGAATCAATACCTCTCCAGTATTAGCAAAGCAGCCATAGAGGTAGTTCTCATCCATCCAGTACTGGAGATCTCCGATCCAGAGAGATCGGATCTCACCTGGGGCGCTCTGTTGACCTCCCTGAGACTGGCCATACAGATGTTGTTGGGGCGCCGCCATTTGAGCAGGTTGTTGACCCCAGGCGGCGGGTTGGGGTTGGTAGTAAGGAGGCATAGGTGGATGCATCATGACTAGATTCGAAAACCAAAGATAAATCTAAAAAGAGAGAGAGAGAGAAAAAAAAAAAAACCCTGACGTAGATTTTGCTAAGAGAAGGAACTAGGAAAGAGGTAAACCCTAGCCCCAGATGCGAGAGAGAATGAAAGAGAGAGAGATTGGGCTGGAGAAGATATTTTTAGTATGAACAAAGTATACTTTGCGTATTTGCCCTTGTAAGATATTGTTTCTTTTTAATGTAAGACATGTAGGTCCTTTTTAAGTTAGTATTTGCATGTAAAGGCAGTTTATCTGGGAAAAGATACGGCAGGTGTTTACCTAATTGTCATTTTTTTGTTTGAGCGAATAAAATAATTTTACTCTAAATTGTTTTTTAGAAAGAATAATTTGTTAAGATTAGTTTACATATTCTACACTACATTACGGTGTTAATTTTTAATAATTATAATTATTAAATTTAAAAGAACGATTAGTCGAATTTGACGACCAAATAATCAGGTTTACTGGTAGACTAGTATTATTTAGTTGTAACTAGCAGCAATGGTCATAATACGTGGGCGGATTTGGATTTTAATATGTGAAAATATTATTTTGACATGGATATGTTGTCCATTTTTAATATTTAAGATCAATGTTGTCTTAATCGGCGCTTAAGGTAGCAACAATATTTACTAATTTAAACAAATAGAATCAATAAAAGTAGACATGCGGTCAGCTAAAAAAATTCGATGGAAATAAATACATTTCTCAATAAAAAGTTTGACACAATAATATACATCTCAAACATAAAAAAAAAAAATACAACACTACAAAATTCTTGAATCGCTTTTGCTCCACTGTTGTAACGAACAATGATCATACTCAATACAGAGACCTGTTTTGTAAAAAAATTAAGATAATTTTATATATTTGAGTGCATGTTGAGACATGTTTTGCTAATTTTATGAGTATGTTTGGATGCACTGACGCGAACCAGGAACAAAGAACTAGCATTGTCCTTAGTTCGTTGTTCTTAGTTCAAAAAAATCGAAGAACTAAGAATTAGCCCATTTTAGACCATGTTCGTTGTTCGTTAGTTTGTTTGGTTGCACGCCGAACTAGCTAGTTCACGTCAGTACCAAACACGGCTCATTGTTATTGCTTTGAAAAGAGATAGGAATAAACCACAAGCATGCTTGCTCAATACATACAATTATATAAGTCCATATATAACAAATTGTTGATTGTTGAAATAGGCAAGATGCCCATTTTCACCATGTGGATACATTTGTCTGCTTGATGATTGATTTTGACGGTGATAATTGGCTGGCAAAGGATTATCGATATTTGATCAAACATCGGAATATAGTTAACTTATGCCCTAAACTCTTGTGCAAACCTTACTATTTAGAACTAAATTCAAATAAAATATTCTATCTAGCATCAAATCTTTCCATGATTCATGCCATCATTATATTGGCAATGTGACTCAGTGTGGTACCAATAAAAGGGAAATCTAATCTTTCCTGTCAGTAATCTTTCCATGATTCATGCCATCGTTATATTGGCAACATGACTTAGCGTGGTGCCAATAAAAGGAAAAATCAAATCTCTCCTGTCAATATTTTTCACTTGAGTTTTAATAACTGTATAGGACAGGTATATTGTATCAAACATTGAATTTAGGAAGTTGTTTCTTTATTGTATGTGTCCTGAATGTTTTAAGGTCATCTAAATTAATAACTTTATATGATATTTTCATCAAGTTATATATCATCTCACTTCCCGTAATTACATTTTTCTATGAACAATTAGCCAAAGTTATATATCATCTTACTTCCCGTAATTACATCTTTAATTCTGCACAGCCTACCAGAAGTATAACAAACATACATCAGATAAATTGTAACATCAAAACAAATAAATCAAAGACAAATCAATTATTAATATTATAAAAGATATTTC
Organism: Rhynchospora breviuscula; assembly: GCA_027562975.1. Lineage (NCBI taxonomy): Eukaryota > Viridiplantae > Streptophyta > Magnoliopsida > Poales > Cyperaceae > Rhynchospora > Rhynchospora breviuscula. Next base: position 15,481,201 of record CM050398.1, read on the forward strand.
TGCACGATTATAAAAAATTTGAAGTTATTAGCGCAAAGTATGATTTTGTAGTCGCACTTATAATATTCTTCCATACTCTTCTGGAGGTGCTGCGTATATGCTTTATGAATTTCTAGAAAATGAGAAATAGTTAATTTTATTATCTCAAAATAATGAAGAATTATGCATTCCAATTTTCATTTTTTTTATTATGATAATATATAGTATTATTAGAGGAAATACTTTGCCAACGCATCAAGAATTTAAGACAATAATAAATTGTCTAAAACAGGGTAAAATATATATTTAATAAATTAAATTTAAATTTGGTTGATAAATCATAAAAAATTACAAACTTACAACTTCACTTTTAACATTTTAATTGTTCGATGAAAGGCTAAGGCCCTGATTAGAATCATTTTTTTTTTACACTGATTTCATTTTATTTCATTTCATTAGATTTTTTTTATCAAAATAAGCAGATTTAATTTCATTTGATCGGAATTTTTATGTTATTTAAACCTAAGGAGATCCTGAGAAATCTATTCTAATCAAATAAAATTAAATAGAATCCCACGTGAAAATCATTTTGATCAAAGTTAAGTGATTTTCAAATTGATCCGTTACTTGCCTGCTGTACTATTTTAAATTGTTTGGTGAAAAAAATAATGATAAACGAACTTTCAAATTGATTCACATTGGGCAGCTATCATATTTTAAAATATGAACACAAGACGTCTTTACGCTTAAATTTTAATTTTTACCTTTATTGATGAAATGGCTTTGGAAGCTAAGTCAAATTCCGTCTCGTCTCACACATTACTTCTCCTTTATGGTACTACGGAATTCAATAATTTGACCTCATGTAGGGTGTCATATGATTTAGCGGATATTCTTCAACAAGTATCTTTTTTCAACCTTTTCTGTAATCTTTCAAACAGTTCCCCTACTCCTACTTGGAAATGAACTGCGAATGGATTATTCGCCTCCTCCAGCGCCTACACTCTTTTGTCCAATACGGGTGTTCTTTCGAAATTCTATCCTTTCTTATGGAAAGTGAAGTCTCCACCAAGTTCTGATCTTCCTTTGGTTATTACTTCAAGACAGATGGCTAACGCAGCAAAATCTGGTGCTAAGAGGTTGGCCCTCCCCTACATCTTGCCCTTGCTGCAGCACCTCAACTATTGAATCAGCCCATCACTTCTTTTTGCAATGCCAGTATGCTGCTTCAGTTTGGTCTTTGGTGCAAATTCGATTCAGGCTCCCTTTTCTGAACTTCTCTCTCAAAATCAGTGATTTTTGGCTCTTCCACAGAAATCATGGAAATAAAATGTGGGACGTCATTTGGACTGCTACATCTTGAAATATTTGGAAGGCACATAATAGATGCATCTTCTCGGACAACCTCACTCCAACGGACCTCTTGATCAAGGAGATTGTAACTTCTGTATATACTCTTGGAAAAAACATACCTAGTTTTTCTTTTTTTAGTCAACTTTTATAGGCTTTACTTTCTTTCTTATTTATTCTCTTCTTTTTTACTGTATATAATTTTTTATTCAATAAAATTTGCCGGTGTGGTACTTTGCCACCCGCCCCTCAAAATTTTTTTTTAATTTTTACCTTTATAAAACTTACCGAATGATGTATTATCACAATTAGATGTATATTATAGATAGATATTTAAATAGCATGAATTTTTTTTCTTATTGAAATTATGAGAATTTTAGAGATATATTGTACTGGCCAAAAGAATTTCTTCATCCGTCTCCAAAGGAATTGAAAATGTTATCTTTAGATAAGTAACATGACACTAAGAATTTAAACCTCGAACTCGAATCGGGTCGACTACAAAGAAACATCTAATCTTTTCTTTGATCGACTCAATATTGCCAGAGTGGTGTTCCGGTTCATTTACAGCAATTGTTAGGTTTCAGAAACATAATTTCAAAGTCTCAACTTTGTCTAATTGTTGATAGAAAAATATGAAACGATTCCAGCAATTTTAATCGAAAAGTACTTCAATATTGTCTAGTCAGAGTTGGGGGTATTTCTGAAAATTTTGCAATGCTATCAATCCTTGTAAAATAAATAACTAACAAAAGACATATTGTTAATTAGACACTCTTACATAAGCCTCTTCTTCAAATTATTTTGCACTTCAGACAAAGAAAAGACTATCATACATGCATATATACATTCCCAGAACTCACACAAAAAGGGGGCAAAATAAGAACGACAAGAAAAAAAAAAAACAACAATTACAACTGAAATTAACTCTTAATATCCAAGGCGAAGAGTTGAAGGCCTGAAGTACTGATCGATTCGACGAAGAAACCAGAACCGCATCCTTCGTGCAGCGAACCTGACTTTCTTCATTCGCACACCAACCTTTACTGCAACTCTGGCTGCTTTCAGCCTCAACGGAGTTGGCCTCCTTGTCACAGAGTCGATTTCTTTCAAGATTTTGTTTATCAATATTTGCGCCTTGCGATGCTGCTCCTCCTCGTCATGCACCTTGTCAACCCTAGAGTAAGAAAAGGGATGTCTTGTTAGAATCATTGCTACAAAGAAGAGGGTTCCTTTTTTTGGTTTTTTTTTTTTTTTTTTTTTTGGGGGGGGGGGGGGGGGGATGGTGATTTAGCAAGGTTTTGTGTATAAAGGTAATGAGTTGTGTTGTGCCAACAAATGGAGGCTAATATATAGATAGGAGGATCTGAAATAGAATTTTTTAATTGGTATCTTTTATACGTTACTTTTAATTTTTGCACGAGGTTGGATTTACACTTGAAGATTAGTTTTCCATATAAAAAGATTTCGTGATGTATATATTCCCAGTGTGTATTAAGTAATCCATTACTAACAAAATCTTAAGGGATCAAATAAAAAAGAAAAATAAAAACGGCCAGAGGGGATTACTAATAAATGTCTAGTAGGTCCACGAGCAACGATTTCCTACATGATGAATTGAAAAAAAAAAAAATTCACAATCGTTGTCATTATTGTAATATTGTCGTAGAATGTTTTTCTTCAACAAAGAAAAGAAAAGAAAGTTGTCACGGTATGATGTTTCCGAACAACTTATTATCTATCGATTATTTTTTATGTCTAATTTGTCTTCTATAAAATTTTTTTCGTATTTTTGCTCGAAAGAATTAAAAGCTGACTTAGATGTGATGATTTAAATACATTCAGGCTTTGATCAAAATGAATTTTATATTAGATTTCATTTGATTGGGATTGATTTCTTAGGATTTTATTAGATCTAATAACATAAAATTCCGATCAAATGAATTGCTATATATCTTCAAGTTTTAAAACAGCTTTATTCAAATAATATTCAAGTAATACTTCAATCAGATTTTCGAATTTCATGTATAATTTTTCACTTTTCACAACCAAGGATATTAATTACCACTCTCTTATATAATATATATATGCAGTTAGGGAAAAAAATTTATCTACAGAGGACTTTATATCAAATAACAAAAAAAAAACCCTAAATATAAATGTCAAATGTCTTAGAGCAGCCTATGTTTGGTCTCAATTATGATTCCGGTTGACAAAGGAACAATCATTCCATTACGGTATATTGAGCACAAACAGCACAACACACAATAATATCAAACTAAATGTTCTAGCACTTTGTACACCGTAATTGTTTTTTTTTTTTTTTAATGAATAAGCTAGATATTGTCAATATATTGTTTTTGCCAAGTATATGTTGGGGAGGTGGTTCTTGCATCTGTCTCATAATTTGAAAGACAATTGTAAAACCTGACATAATCCTCTGAAATTTTTTTTACTTTGATAGCTAGGCAAGTCCTGTTTGATCTCTTATAGGTGGAGTATTAAACTATTAGTTTACTATGCAATCATTTGAGTTGTCAGAAGCTATATTTACTACCAACAACATCTTTAATTAATATTTAACAATTAACTATTTGATGGGGGTTATCAACATGATAAGAGTCATGTCAATCTTACCTAAACAAAACGGAAACTAATTGTGTGGGTCATGCATAATTTGGATTATGTTACCTACTTACCTTCATAGATGGACATGCGTAAAATTTTGAGGAGGTGCCTATTAATTAACACAGACTATATATATATATTTGTAATCTTTCTTTATTAATTTCTTCCAATTAACAAATTTAAATACGTTGTGTGATTTTTTTTTTTTTTTTGATACGTAAGTCAATAGATGGCAACAGTTTGAAACAAAAATTATTTAAATAAAACAACTAAGCAATTCTCACAAGTTATATTATAAAACTGCTTTGCTGGAAACAGAGTCAGCGGGAAAAAAAAACAGAGACTAACCGAATTTAGAAGAGAAAAAAGAACTTCCGTTCAATACACATAGAGGCTTTCAGTATTAGATCTTAAGATTTTATAAAAGTTCAGTCTTAATTGTGAAATTTCGTGTACATTCCAAACTTAGAAGGTTTGTTTTAACTATACAGAGGATTGATGCATGAGATTTATTATCTTCTCTCTTTTATACAGATTTATTTTATTTCAATTTGTTATTATCATAAGACAGTAAAAAGGATATCAAGTACAAAACAGTAACCTGAGTACCTGACGGGGTTAAATTTTACCAAATTGAGCAGATTTTCCTAAATTCGACCTTTTCAGTTTTTCCCCCTTTTCACCAAAGACCATTCAGTTTTTTTTTTTTTTATTCTATAATGAAGTTTTTATTTTTCTTGCTGTTTTAAACGAAACCTAACTTAGTTAAAGAAATGTAATTATTTGTTGAAAATCAGTGGGCAGGAATGTCCCAAAAATGTTTTCATTACTGCAATGTCGTAAGCAATAAATATAATACTAAAATGTGTTTTCACATAAGTCTCAATCATATGGATCTTATGTCAAGATACTTAGATTCTTAAATGCACAATTTGATATTCATAAAAACTTAATTAACTTCAATACTTGCATATCTTCGTACGCAAAAATTAATTGCATGGAGGCAAACCTTACAAAATACGAGTTTGGATTCTGTATACACCATTTAGATTTAGAAAACCTAACATTACCTAAACTGAAGCACTATTTGGACTTGTATCTCAAATGTACTTCCTTCAGATCCATTTTTTTTTTTTGGCCCGCAGAAGCAAACTTATATTATCTAGATTCTACAATTGTCTAAATGTTTGATTCGAAAAAATATTGAAAGTTCATTTCGTTTTTGTGAGAATACTGTCTTCGTACCAATTTCTTTATTGGATTTTTCGTACAATTATTGGATATTTAAATAAATCAAAAGTAAGCATTTCTAAATGATTTTGTAATTATATAAAATGATAATTCGATCTGCAAGTCAACAAATATTTTGCGACTTATATAATTAAATAATCATTTGGGCACACTAGTCGATACTGAAATTATATCCCAATAGAGAATGTGCAAAATAGTTCCTCAAATTGCCAAATTATTAGGTAAGGTCAACTGTGTATGTGTTTGACAAAAGGTCTACGAAGTCTTGGAATTTGCATATTGCCCCTTTGTAAGTGCACTTCCAGTCAGACTTAAAATTTTAAACCCACAGTAACAATGTTTTCTTTAAAAAAAAAAGTAAATTAATCAAGTTGACAGTGTATTCGAGCAATTGACAAATGAAATTGATGTAAGAGAAATAGATAATAGTTTACATTATTCCAGAAAGCTGATTAATCTCAAGCCGTCACAATTAAATTACCTCCAACGGCATAAGTAAATGTTTTATTTGCAGGGTTACTTTTGAAAACGTACTCAAAATATTTTCGGTTCATTATTGCGGAAGTCACAAATTTCAAAGCCCATAGACGAGCCTCCACTGGGTGTTTCATTCTTCGGAGTCAACTTCCATATTTATCTGGACATCATCATTCAAATCTTTTCGAATTTGGTACATCATATTGATTCAAAATAATTAAAGAAAGCACAATTTGGCAAAAAGGAATTATCCTCTTTCATGCACGCCGATGCAGGGGCGGCATTTCCGTTTCCAGCTGCAAGTGTTACGTTTTTGTTAGGTAGATTCAAATGCTTATCGTATACATTACATTAAAATTAAAAGCAAAATATATAATAAAAAAGTTGTGAGATTAATTTAAAATTTAATAAATGGGCTTCAAATGATAAAATTGGAATGTTGAAACTGATCTACTTTACGTATGATGTATTTATTGTCAATTTAATAATAATATTTAGTATGAATTAACTGAATGAAAAAGATAAACAGTTGTACAAAGAAATATATAAATACATCGTTCTTATAGTAGATTGATTTAATCAATTTGGAGCTGTTTAGTTATAAAATTTATGATCATGTTATTATGGATTAATGAAACTAACACATGGACCTTTATTGGTCGAAGGCAACTATATATGGATAAAAATTTCTCACCAGGTAAAAACTACTTTTCAACGAATAAAATGTTTATCATGACAAAAAAAAAATTAAGCTTTGGAAAACAATACGTAAAATTACACCCTTTATTGTCTTTAATTCTCTTCAACATTATAGAGAAAGAAACACATCTTCTTCCAATCTTTCTTATGTGTTAAACTTATCCTTCTAAATTCCAATATTTATTAATTTTAAACTGTAATAATAATAATACCCTCAATACTGTTCATTTCCCTACCTTTTTTGTTTTCCCCTTTTTATGAATTCTATTATTTTTCCAATGTTGATTCCGACTGGAAAGTGAATATTTCATATTATTTGATGAAAGAAACTCTTTTTAATACTAATAATTTCAAGCTTGCAAACTGAAATTAATATAAAAAAATTGATGTGTTTCAGATATGTTATTCATTTATTTTCTTTTTAAGAATTGGTGTTTTAAATTAGAAATAATTATTTATTACATATTTGAAATCAAATATTCAAAAGTAGTTATGTTATTTAAAATCTATGATAATGAATCTGATTAATATTATGAAGTAGTTATTGTCTCGATTTAAAGAAATCTAAGTTATAGCCAAGAACAAAAGTATAAGAGAAAATTTATCTCTGTTCCTTATAAACACTCGGATCCAAGAGAGGTTACACGCTAGATCTAGCGTGTATCCACCTATTTGTGTCATTCGATCGATTTGATCTGTGGTTAGATATCAATCGCTAGACGAAACAATAATATGTTTTGATTTTCCGTCTAATAAGAAAATAAATTAAGTAATATATCTATATATATGTATCGCTGGTAAATTGAACAACATATTTGTATTGTCTATTTTTTTTATTTATTCATATGTGAGGGCATCTTTTGTTTTTTATACGTAAAAAAAACAGACGGTCCTTAATTAATTGGTCGTTTGTCGCATGCCAATCCTCTTCATGACATCATCTCACCTGTTGCATACGGTCTTCTTTGTTCTGCATTTGTCTTCCTACCTTGACTATATTTATTAATACTAGGCGGGGAAGTGCGGCTTTGCCGCGCCGTAGCCGATTTATTGTATTTCAATTTTAAGAATCACTAATAATTTATCATTAAGTCTAAATTGTGTACGACATACATATAAGTGCAAAGGTAAAATGCCATAATTTTTCTTTTCACATGTGTTGTAAAAAATTAAGTGCATAAGTATCATACATGAGCTGCTTTAGCATCCATATACATTGAATTTAAAAAAAAAACATATAAGCAATTGAAAAGACCTAAATAGAGCCATCATACATTTTATCGATATTCATAAATCTAGCCATTCCTTCAAGCAAAAAGCGAGGAAAAATTTTCAGTTTTTGGATAAATCAACAGAAAAATATGCGTGTTTAGTTTGGGTACTTGTTCTTGCATTTGAAATACTATTTGACCGTTCCCTTAATAGTACATCTCATATACGTCACATAATTATGCGAGGATACTAACTGTATCTTTACATGGTCTTCTGGTGAAGTACTTGACTTAAATTATTTGCTTTTTAGAAACGTTGACTTATTTTCAAATTGCAATTTGATACCTTATGGAGTTTATTTCAATCTCAAGATTATATTCTTTTTCTTGGCTTAATCTGAACATTTCGCTAAATGATGAAGTCCTTTACATTATTTCTTTTATAATGATTACTTTTTGAAATGGGCAGATTTTTTTCAAACGCCTTCTTTTGCAACTATATCTCATAATTAATATAAAAATTTATTCAATCAGAAAATATATATGAGGCCATTGCCAACCATGAATTTTAATCAGGCGTTAACATGGGAAGAAGTTAATCCTGGTATATTTGACCTACTTTTGCTGACTGCCGAGACATTTTCTTTACTTAGTATGTCTACAAACCTCCTTTTTTTCTGCACAAAAAACCTATTATTCATTTTCTTCTCTATATTTATTATTATTTATTATTATTTTTTTTTTTTGAAAAGAGATCTTTCAGCTACCGTTTCATTTTATGAAACATGATCAAAAGCTACAAAGTCAGTAACGTAAAAACCAAATCCAAAGGCTACCTCATCTACTCAACTAAACAGTTGTCTAATTCTAAACTTAGCAAAACATGCCTTTTTTCCAGGATTTCTGCCTTTTCAAAAATACAACCCTTTATTTTTGCACGCAAAGCAGACAAAGTGCAATCCAATTTCAAAATAGTAAAAAAATAGCTCCTTGTGATGCCCATGAAGCAGTAAACTCTCATGCTGCTACTGCTACTGGAATCCCCAATCCTGCACTGCCTTGGCTCTCCATACCTACCCCTTCTGATGCTTAATTATCTTCAGTCCCTGCTAGCAGCCTTCCCCCTGGTTCTATCATCTGAATCGGTATCAAATCCCAACTGGCTGGTATCCAGTTTTTGATATAGCTTTGGACTTCCTGCTTGGTTAACCCTGCCCAGTAATCAATCAAAGCACGAATACCTATTAGTGTTTGCCTCATGGTTTTGGGATGAATATTATTAAAAATGCTATTATTTCTATCTAACCAAGCAGTCCGACATAAAGCACTGTAAACGATTAAAAAAACATGTTTAGTAATTGCCACATGGCCCTAAAAAAAAAAAAAAGCATGTTTGTTGTTCTGTTGTACCTTTAAAGCAAATTCTATAACCTCCAAATTATGCCAAGAAAGAAACACCACTTGACAATAATCCATCCAATACTACACTCTTTGAATATTAGGACACAATAAAAAAAGATGTTTAGTATTTTCTTCTCTATTAATGTCTGTACAATTTCGAAATCTATTTGCACCTATAACAACAATGAACTCCATGGCACACATTAGATAGTGAAGGAATAGATAGTGAAGGAAAAGAGAAGGATGGTACCTCTGATAAAGCTAGCACAACTAATTTCAAAATTAGAGACGTACCTGCTCAATGTAGCTGAGCACACTGTCATTAGTGAGTTTGCACTAAACTGGTTGATGACATGAAACATATACATGAAACAGTGACCTTCGGATGAGATATACCTTTCTTGATAGATAGAAATTTAAAGAGGTCAAAGCAATCTTCCCTGCCCAAGCTCCATTATCGTCAGTGTAGTTGAGTTTTTTTTTTTTTTCTAAATTAGACATTAATTGAGTCTCAACTCTACAATTAACTCGATTAATTTAATATTTAACTACACAATATAAGAACTATTTCATCTGACAGTAAAGTGCAACTATTCAACTGTATCTTCTTCTTTGGTGATGCAAAATTCACAAACAACTCCAAGTACAATGATCATAAGATAGTAATTTCATGCAAAAACTATGGTACCCTCCAATTCCATCTTAATTTTTCATGGAGTAGTGTGCGTTATAATCAACAACAAAATCCCACCACTGCAATCTACATAGAAATGTGATCCAATTAAAGATATCTGACCTAGAGCTTTACACAAAGAAAGATGAACGAAAAAATAATAAAAAAATGTAAATTCCATGGTTTCGATAAAAGAATGACCAATTACAATAAAGAAAAAAATATGTTTAATGTAAGAGATTAACAAAAACAAAGACCCAGCTCCAAAGATAAATTAGAAAAAATTGCAAAAAAAAAAGGTTAAAAAAAAAGAAGTAAAATTATGCAGAGAGAAAGAGAGGTTGGTTGGACAGGATGGCCAATGGAGGCGGTGGGGGCAAATCAGAGGGGCTGAGGATCTGGCCAAGAATCCGTCAAGGGTTTTGGGGTGGCGCGAATTTGACAGAGAAGAGGATGTGCAGCATTGGGAAGGAGTTGGAGCGGGATAGACGGAGGTGGCAGAAAGAGAGGCGCTCGAAAGGGATGATGGGGTGCGCGAGATCGACGGAGGAGAGAGTGTAGAGAGAGAGAGGAGTCCTTAGTGGGGAGGCGCTGATAGTTCGGAGAAAAAACAAACGATTAGATTGTAGCATAAACTAACGAACGACTCAGATTGTTTTCGCTAACGAAAGCAATAGCCGTGTCGAAATTGAAAAAAAAGGATCGGACACCACGGGATTTAATTAATACTATAGATTTATTGACGACGGACTAAAAAAATTTGCCTAAACTTATGGAAGTCATTTAGCAACTTTTTAAGTTTTCATAGATAATAATAATAATAATAATAATAATAATAATTTATATGTTGATGAAGAGATCATTTATTTGGTCCGATGTAAAAAGAATTTCTCAACCTAAATCCGACAAAGCAAATTAAATTACAAATAAGAAATAATATTCGAAGCTAAATATGGATTTAATTTCTCAAACACCTGACCTGAATTTCAGATTTTATAACCATATTTCACATTTCCGAAGAAAAAAAAAAGGAAAATGAAAAAACTTTAAATACGCCACAGTTTTCTCAATGTATCAGTTCACCTAAAGAGCCAATCAAGCATGAATTAAGCCTCAATTTTACCAATGCTTTTGTGTTGACTAAAACTGAATTAGCAGGTTTTTAGCACGGCTCACCTTGTGGCAATGTCCTGTCAATTTCTATGGAATAGCCAAGGTTGGATGAAGGGAGGCGAGGGAGTGAGGGATAAAGTGTTCCCAGAATTGCCAAAACCATCTTGCCTTGCGCTCCGCTCCTTCTCTAAGCCCTTCATCATCGTCACTTGACGTCTCTCATTTGGTCCGATTAGAAATACCTTTGAGGACAGTTGAGGAAACCAGTAAAACCTTGTTTCCATGGAGGATTATGCAGCAGCCCTTGATTAATTTTCCCGTTGCCCTCCACTCCTTTCATGCGTTGGTCTCTCTGCTCAAAAGTTAACAATTGATGGATTGGTGAAGAGGAATTGGGCGTGAGGCGAGGGTAGTGGAAGAGAAGGAGGCGGCGCGTTGGGAGGGAATTCACATCCGTTGGGAGGAGGATAATCCACCATTGAGCTCATGCTTAATCCATCAGTGACGAAGATCAAAAAGACTGCGCAAACAACAAATTTTAGGTTGGAGATGTAATTTTTGCATCTCATAGACGACAAAGAAAGAAAGAGGTGCCGCTAAGATCGATGGCAGCTTAAAAAGAAAAAAAAAAAGATGCGGTTAAATTTTTTATTAACTCGTGCAACGGGTCCCATATTTGGGAAAAAAACATTCGCAACACATTTGACAACAGAGTATTTTCCACGATTTAAAAAATATTAACTAATAACAAAACAAATGACACCGATTGACCAGATCCCGTGTCGTCGAGTTAACAAAATTAATTTCCGACACCCACGCCTCTTTATTTATAAATACTGATGATTAATATGTGATCTTTCGGGTTCTATTTTTTTTTTTTTCCCCACTTCTTTGTTCATTTGTTTTAATTTCCGAGTTCTAAATCATCAAGTATTAATATATATATGGCTTGCCAATTTCGTTTGAAAATTCGGTGCCTTTGATTTCAAAGAGTCTCTTCGTTTCGGTATGCATGCCGGATAGAAGTATTCTCTGCAGTCTATTTTTTTTTTTTTTAAAAGTTTCTCTGTAGTTTTCTATATGAAAGACAAAAAAAATTCTTGACTTGATTACTTTAAGAGTATAGATTCTCCTAATACAGTTGCATTTCAACTTTTGGAAACCAACAAAAAATGAAAACAACGACGTATACCAAAAGTCCAAACGAATATACAGACAAATTAAAATTTAATTGGACGTATATGAAACTTTTCGTATATTGTTCCATGAGATTAGACAAGCAAAATACTATATTTGTTATTGGAGTAATACTAGAATCAAACATATAGGACGTCAAATACGATTCAAACGTCGACCATTAAAATTTTAAACGGCTGATCCAAACCGCTCAATATGATCTATATATTAAAATATCCTTGAAAATCAAAATTTATATATTTTTTTTTCAAATTTTCTAACTATTTTCTTCGAATTTTTAAAATTGGAGGGTTCATAATTTTTTAGATTGAGCATATTAAACAATTCCAAAAAAATAGTAAAAAAATTTGAAAAAAAATTATAAAATTTGATTTCCACGGAAATTTTATAACGTAGAACAATTTGAACGGTTTGGATCTCGGCCATTCTAATCTTAAAAATTAAAATTTCATCGTGTTGGACAAGTGTATGTGTCCTATATATTTGACACTAGCCACTCCCTTGTTATTGGGGAGTGATAAGTGCAATCTTTCACTGTATCATTTTTATCATCTCAACTCAAAAATAGAAATTCAATTGGATAGCACCTTTTTTTTTTTTTTTTGGCACTAGCGATTCCATTCTCCCTTTCCTCTCCTCTGTCTCATTTATACTTAATGAACCGAACATTTATGAGTTTCCAACGTCCTTTATCTCCAACAAGACTAGAGGCAGAATCGAAATTTTTTTGAGTTGAACCGGACCGATTTTTGACCTATTCTAATTTTTCCATGCATCGTTGTCGGGTCATGACCCTTCCTTTTTTTTTTTTTTTCTCATGCTCTGAATCAGCTTTTAACTTAATAAACTGAACATTTCTACTTAGAAAAACTAAACGTTTATACTTTGGAGGTAGTGGGTGGGAAAGAATGGAAACAGAGGTAGCGGGTGGGAAAGATCGTTTTGCTTGGATGGAAGGAAATACGAGGGTAAAATTTTAAGAAGGGGAGGTGTTTCCTTCCAAAAGTTTTCCTCCAATAAGAATATTTTCTCCTCCAATTCGGAGGAGAACGGATGGGAAGAGAAAATTTGATATGTGGAGATATTGTAATTGACAGCAGCTGCCCTTCTCTTTTTCTATTCGTACAGCGATATTGTTACACGATGGAGATGCTCTTCAGCGATGCCCTTCTCAATGCCTTCTGAGTTCTGAGTTGTTCTAGATAATTATTGCCATAAGTTGTCCAATCATGATTTAATAAATCATGGTCATCATACGTACAGTAAAAAGCTAATCTCTGAGAAGTAAGAAAAATTCGTTATACAACCTGATATTTGTTAGTGTTTAGGATAATCTGACTGCAATTATTAGGAAATTCTTGTGTTTTTTCTTTGATGTTAAGCTCTTTGTAATTTCGATAGTACAAATCTATAGCTATTTTTTTTGGAATTACTTCCTACAATCAGAGACTTGAGCAATCAAGTAACGAGATCTCTCACATGACGAAGCGACCTCTCCCCTCAACTTACCTTGTATGAGTTTTCTCCCTCACCCTTACATACTCCTCCTCTCTTCTATTTTCCTTCTCCGTTTTTTCTCCGAACCCCCCAACTCTCGCCTCCCTCCCCTTCACCACGCATCTCGTCTCCGCATCTCGTCTCCCTCCCCTCACGGGATCTCTTCCCTTCACTACGCATCTCTCCTTCCCATTTTTGTTTCCTTCAGCGATTCTCTTTTTCAATTTCGAACCTCCCTTCTCCCCTTCACGCAAGCACCTCTACTCCTTTCAAACTTTTTTCTAGTTGATTATGCTACCATTACCATATGTATGGGAGTAATTAAACATGTTCATGGGACTATCTAATATATATAATCAAATTAATTATATAATATATATAAGAGAGTAACTAATAAGTTTTAAGAGAGTATGTAATATATATAAGGAAGTATCTAATATTTATATCTCAATAAAGAATATTTATATTCTGTTATGAAACTATACAAGGGAGTATTTTAATTAGACTCAGGGAGTATTTATATTTGACAAGAGAGTAACTAATAAGATGAATGAAGTATCTAATAAGTTCAATTGAACAATTATTTATGTGAGTAAGTGAATAGCATAAGAGAGTAATTAATATGTTCAAGTGAGTATTTTAATTGAACTTAGGGAGTATATATATTTTCATAAGTGATCGAGGTATTAACCAAGGTCAAACAAATAAACCTTTTACTCGACTAGTCGTTTATAGCAAAGTAAATGTGTCGATCCCACAGAGATGGGTATGATTACTATTCTTATTGGTTCGCTAAATCTAGACAATAAAATTTTTGGAAAAGTTCTCGAATCAAATAGATAGAGGTGAAATAAAGAATGCAAGTGCTAAAGTAGAAAGTAATGCAAAACAATTCAAATAAATATTTTTGGGGGTTTTTAACAGTTTAATATATGATGAGAAACGTGCCTTAGGGTTCGATTTCACTTAGGATTGGTCACAGGGTCGCGAAACATACCGCTGTCGCGGTTCTGTCCCACCAATTCGGTCCGAATTGTGGCCAATTCGGTCCGAATTCCACTGTGTAAATGCTGGAATTTACTCGATTGCTGATCTGTTCAAGCCAAAGGTCCATCTAGCCATACCTAAACTCCCTAACCCTCTGCTTTCGCCTATTGGGTACGGTATTTGGTACGGGAACTAGTGTTGACCTTCATCGAATGCATTGCACCTCAACTTTCGTTTGTCGGTGGACTTATTTGAGATTACTAATTGGTTTTCTACGAGATATCTAACTTAGGCCGTCGCCTAATTAGAAGGGTTTACTTTTGGTTACTGACTGGTCGACTTTCGTCCTTGACCTACCTCGAATTCTTGTGCAAGACTTGGTTATAAATTGGAATTGTAGTCCTAACAAGTGCGGCCGAACAAATGTCAAGCAATGCAAAGAATAATCAACTCAAAAACACAAGCAGGTCATTAAAATTTCCAAGTAGTAATTGACTTCGTCCATCAACAAAATGAGTAAATTAAGCAAACCAAATCCTAGGCTACATCTACCCCTAAAGCAACAAGAGATTAGCCTAGCATACTACTTAAGTCCATGCAAATAACAGTAGAAAATTCAAAGCAAAACATAGTTTCAGAATTTAAAGAGAAATATGAAAGATACAACAAATATCCAAGTTTCTTAGGTTATCAACTGCTGCCGTCGCACTAGAGAGCACCTTAGATCCTTTAGAACTCGTTGCTACAGCCGGAAACAGGTCCAAATGCCTTCCCTTCTGCCCTAGCCGTCCAGCAAATGGGAGAGAAGACCAGATCCAGATCTCCTGGAGAGAGAAAGATGAATGTGGAATGAAAGATGGCCCCTTTCCCAAGATAGAAGGCGCCTAATAAACTCTCCTCTGGCCCCTTGACAGCTGGTGCACGCTCTCCCTCCATCTAGGCCGAAATTGAGGCCTTTCCATAAGAGAAAACGCCTCAGAATTCAACCAGAAATACATCCCTGTTAAGCAATTCGGACCGAATTGACTGCAATTCGGACCGAATTGATGCTGTTGGAATTTCTGCGCATGTGAATTCGGTCCGAATTGAGAGGAATTCGGTCCGAATTGATGGAGCTGACTTGGCTGAGTTGTAATTCGCGTGGCCTTGTGTCTGGGCAATGCACCTGGTCGAGTCGGGATTTGATCTTTGACTAGGAATGAGTCGTCTAGCCGTCTATTCTGCTGTTTCCTTGCTATTTCTTTCGAGTTCCTGCAAATATAAAACAAAAGTGCAACGGCAGTGTCAAATCTGGCGAACAAAGATAAAAACAAGGAAAAATAGCAGTTTTAGTCCAAATTTCGATGTAAAGTCTGGTCAAAATATCGATATAAATATGAGATATCAATAAGATAGTATTTTATATAAATTACATAGCTGTATATCTTAAGAGAATATTTTCTTCTTTGTATTGAGCGAGTATTTTTTTTTTCTTTGACAAAAAATTATATTTTTATAAGGGTGCGAAAAAAAAGAGATGAAGGAGAAGTGAGGCATAGAGGGGGAGTTGAAGGAGAAAGATGAGTGGCAGAGGAGATTGAGAGAGGTGAGGCGCAAAGAAGACGAAGGAGAGAGGTGAAGCGCAGGGCTGGGACAGAGGGGCGCGTGGGTGAAAAGTGCTGAGGCAGGGGCGCGTAGGGGGGAGAAGTGTTAGAAAGTGCTCAAATTTAATTTTTCAACTAATTTGACTCAATTAAACTCAAGCAAAGAGGATCTAGTCTAAGCATTATAACATCACAATATGAGAAGGGGTTAGGAATGCTACATTTCCTAGGCTCGCAACTAGGAGGCTCGATCCGAATCGCTAGGAGTCGGTGGCGTGCTCTCCTTTGCCTTCTCCTTCGTCGACGGCCGCCTCGAGTCCACCTAGAAGTTTAATCACCTCCTCCTTCAACTTGTGCTAGCAAGGAAGAGGAGAGTAACTAATTCTCAAGGTTTTCTCTCTTCTACTTTCTTCAATTAATTAGTTTAATGGAGAAATCTCAACACATGAGTATTTGAGGTGGATTAAGAGCAAGAGAAGAAGAGAAAAATCTGAAATTTTTCTCTAATTTTCGTTCTAAGAGGAAGAGGGAGAGAAAATGCTATGGTGGTTAAGATTTCTCTCTCCAAATGACCTCCTTTTATAGACCAACCACTCCACAAACTTTAGGGACATTTTTACCTCTATTAGGACAGCCACTATATGGGCTATCAAGCCCATTTTGTGATGTGTTAAATGTTCACTAATTCAATTAATTAATGGACATTTCTCTTGTACTCAAACTGGGACTTTAATTTACTAATTAAATAAAGGTCCATAAGCTCTATTTAATTCCTATAATTAAATTGTGTTGAACAAAATTAATTATTAACTTATTAATAATTATTTTGGGATTAGCAAATGCGTTAATTTATTTCTATATGATCTTCTCGACTTAATTAATTATAACGGTTCGCAACGGTATATAATTAATTAATCAACTTATCATATTTTTGCAATACACTGTTGCGAATAAATAAATAATGCACCGTGTGATTAAAGTCCTATTTGTGTGACCCTTTGAGGATTTATGCTATGTTGGCCATGGAATTAAATCGCTATTTAATTTCAATAATCATAAGCGGCATCTATCAACACGTTATGATTCCCAATTCGCATAAATAGTGTACTGCTACAATATCTCAATCCTGCATAAGAAATAATAGTATTTCCTTGTCTGATCCTTATGTCACATGATATCATCGCATAGTCCAAGATAGGAATGTGTCATTCTTACAGATTATACATTTCTTGATCTAGAGATAATTGTATCAAGTTGCTAGCAAACAATCTATCTCCATCAAGGGGCCCAAACAGATATCATCGCTCACTAAATAAATTAATGAGGGACATAC
The DNA here is from genome assembly GCA_027562975.1 of Rhynchospora breviuscula. Lineage (NCBI taxonomy): Eukaryota > Viridiplantae > Streptophyta > Magnoliopsida > Poales > Cyperaceae > Rhynchospora > Rhynchospora breviuscula. Next base: position 15,498,580 of record CM050398.1, read on the forward strand.
GGTTTTCTTGATGAACAACTTTTTCCTACACAATTCAAGAGAACATAAATAAAGTCTGTATAGCAGCCCTTATCAGGAATCAACGGTAGACGATATTTATTGAGCCTATCCTCATGTGGAAAAGTTGAACCATCTCAAACTTAGAATCAAACTCAAATGAAATAAATAATGACACATAACACAATCCATATATTTATTTCATTGGATCGTGTCCTGTACTATGTTCTAATAACATATACATATGCAATTAAGTTGGCAAGAAGGGGCGGAGACAGGAGGTGGAGACAAGGGGCGCGTGGGTGAGAGGGAGGAGGCGCGCAAATGAGAGGGAGGGGGCACACAGATGAGAGGGGTGAAGGCACGGGGTGAGAAAGGATGTGGGGGATGCGGGTGAGGAGAAGAGGTGCGCTTTCCTTTTTTTGACAGAGCAATCTTTCTATTTTAAGTATTGATTGCTTGATTGCACTTATCAACACCGATTTTTTTTAATCTCCTTCGGTTAGATCTATGCTCTGTTTGACCCCTTTTTTTTTTTTTTTTTTTTCCTTCTTTTACACCAAATTAGACTGATTACAATATACGACCTAGATAATAAACATAGCTATGGTATAAATTTGCAAAACAATAACAATGTAAATTAATTCGCATTAATAATGATAATATAATTTTACTTGCAGTGTCCACTAACAAATTAGCGTTTCATTATTTGAATATGTAGATAAAAGGATTCAAGGACAAAATAGTAATTTGTGGTATATTTATTAAACTTTACCTTCCTCAATGTAGATTATCCAAACAGAAAAAAAGGATAGAGAAAATTCTTTTTCTTTTCCTTCATTAATCATCCAAACATAGAAAAATAAATTATTTTTCTTTTTCATCCCATTCCATTGCTTCCCTCTTACAACTGAACATTTATTCTTCCAACATTTTAATAAACTAACATATATACTCAATAATTTGAAAATTTATACTTAATAAACTGAACATTTATAAGTAATAAACAAAATATTCATGGTTACAACATTTAATAAACTGAACATTTATACTTATAATATTGTAATAAACTGAACATTTATATGAACGGTACTGAACGTTTATGTGCTGCATCTGATGACGCAAAAAATGGAGAGGTGGGCTAAAATGGAAATGGCGCGAAGTGGGATGATATATGATGATACTTTGAAAGATGATAATAAGTAATTTCCTTTGTTATTCGTTATTTGTTTTATTGTTTATTTACGATAGATCCGAATTTTGACTAATAACAAGCCTTCGTATCAGTACATGTTTAATTTTATCTGAAAGTAAACGGGTTTTGTCATCAATTGGTGCTAAAAATCCTCTTCGACACAAGACACTGATCATCATATAAAATTTTATAAAAGAAAACGAGTCAAGATCTGTTCAACACGAATCTTAATATTGTTCTTATTTTTATGCGCTTCAGGCATAACAGCTCTGTTTTCAATACCCTACCGGTTATCGGAAAATTCCAGTAATACCGGGTACCAAAATAGTGACCGAAATGGCGGTATTCGATATTGCGAGATAAAATACTGGAAAATTTCAGAAAATGCCAAGAAATATTGGATTTCGGCTGACCAGTATGAGTGCCAGTAGGATATTAAAAACATTGTAAGACAGTATATTAATACATATTTTATGTTTTCATTGTGATCAGATAAAAATGCATGAACAAGTATATTAATAATTAAATTTAACAAAAATAATAACTAAAAATAATAAAAATTTTGCCTTCACAAACGATGTTCGAGTTTCATGAGGTTATAGACGAATACATTGCTCATACGGTGCTGATAAGTACAATCAAGATTTTGAGCAATCAAACAATCAAAAGCCAAAAATGGCAATTTTGCGCTGCCAAAAAAAGAAGGTGCGTCCCTCTCCTCACCCGCGTCCCCTCCCCTCCCCTCTCACCCGTGTCTCCTCTCACCCGCATCGCTCCCCTCCCACTTGTGTCCCCTCTCACCCACATCCATCCCTAACCCCACTCGACTCCTTCCCCTCCCTTCCACGCCCCTTTCCCTGCTCTCGCTCCTCCTCTCTCCTCTCTCGTCTTCTCTCGTCTCTCTTCTAGCAGAATCAGATCTGTTATTTACTCTCTTACATGTATTAGATACTCTCTTATATTTATTATTTACTCACTTATAGTTATTTATGTACTAAACAATAACAGAATCAGATTTGAATATTATTTACTCCCTTATATATATTAGATATTCTTTATACTCATTATTTACTCCCTTATAGTTATTTAGTTACTCCCAAACAATAGCAGAATCAGATCTGAATATTATTTACTCCCTTATATAATTAGATACTCCCTTATACTAGCTATTTACTCCCTTACAGTTATTTAGTTACTCCCAAACAATAGTAGAATCAGATATGAGTACTATTTACTCCCTTATATGTATTAGATACTCCCTTATACTAGTTATTTACTTCGTTACAGTTATTTAGTTACTCCCAAACAATAGCAGAATCAGATCTGAATATAATTTACTCTCTTATATATATTAGATACTCCCTTATACTAGTTATTTACTTTCTTATAATTATTCAGTTACTCCCTTATATGTATTTGCACTTATGTTTATTAGTTACTCCCTTGTATTTAATATTTACTCCTGTATAATATGTTCTTTACTCCCAATCTGTTAGGAACTCAAGTCCATGTGCAATTTTAATTTTTATTAACATTTAACAAGTAATTAACACGCACGAAAAACGGATCTAGTTATTCAAGTCATTTAACATATAAAAGGAGAAGCGTAGGAGGTTACCTATTCCGAAATCGTATTCGGAAGGCTCGAATCCAATCTCTTGGAGTCGGTGGCGTGCTCGTCACCCTCTTGACTGCCTCCGGTTGCCTCGAGTCCACCTAGAAGATTAACCAAAGTCTCAAGACAAGTGCTAGCTTGTCCGAGACGATAGCTAATTCCCTTTTGATTTCCTTCGCACGATTAACTGTTTAACTGGAAGGAGAATCGCTCAACGCATGAGCTAGAGATGGAATTAAGAGGTTAGAAAATGGAGAAAACCGATTTTTTCCATTATGAACAGTAACCGTGAATAGTGAACAGTGCGGCCAAGAGAGAGGAGAGAGGAAATTAGAGTTTTTCCTTGACTTCTTCCCAAAGAAACAATCAATATATATATAGAACGTTTCCATAATTAGATTTCTCTCTTCCTATTTTCTCCTGGACAAAATTGCCCCTATCATGGCTGAAATTTCAGCCCTCATGTGGGCCAGGCCACATGATATAATGGCCCATTAAATCACTCCTTTAATTCGTCTCATATCGGGCTTTCAGTTAACTGATTAACTAAAAGGCCAATTAGCTCAGTATAATAAATATGCATTGAACTAACTTAATTATTAACATATTAATAATTAATTTGGAATTAGCATATGCATTATATTATTTCTATATGATCCATTTGAGTTAATTAATTATAACGGTTCATAACGGTATATAATTAATTAATCAACTTATCATATATTCGCAGTACTCGCTACTGCAAATAAACAAATAATACACGTATGGTTAAAGTCCTATTTGTGTGACCCTTTGAGGATTTATGCTATGTTGGCCATGGAAAATAAATCACCATTTATTTCCATTAATCATAAGCGGTATCTAGCAACACGTTATGATTCCCAATTCGCATAAATAAATACTGTACCAATACAGTACTTCAATCCTGCATAAGAAAAAGTATCTTATTGTTTTGATTCCTATGTCACATGATATCCTTGTATAATCCAAGATAGGAATGTGTCATTCTTGCAGATTATACGTTTCTTGATCTAGAGTTGATCGCCTAGTTGCGCGCATACGATCCAACTCCATCAAGGGGCCCAGTAGATATCATCACTCACTAGGTGAACTAATGAGGGACATACGGTTGTCTTGATGACCAGTTTCTCCCCGCATAATTCAAGAGAACATAAATAAAGTCCGTATAGCAGCCCTTATCAGGAATCAGCGTTAGACGATATTTATAGAACCTATCCTCATGTGGAAAAACTGAACCATCTCAAACTCGAAATCAAACACGTATGAAATAAATAATGACACATAACACAATCCATATATTTATTTCATTGGGTCATGTCCTGTACTATGTTCCAGTAACATATACATATGCAATTAAGTTGGTAACTCCTTACCCATGATTTGTAGAACTTAATCATCACTTAACTTGCATACTAATCTTATATGATAATTAATGTTCCTTGTTAATTATCAAGATTATGGACTCTTTAGAGATATTATTGTCATTCTGACGAATGATCCACAGAGATCTACAATTCAGATCCTCAACCTGAATGATCTGTCAACAATAAACTCTAGGAACAAATGATCAAGCATCATTAATAACATAAACTAATATAATAGCCACCAACTGATTGGCTTCTAGGACATATCTCTAACAATCTCCCACTTGGCCTAGAGTCAATCAATAGTGACTTCTAGCCAGTGAATAATTGAGAACGATGTCATATATCTATATATATACATGTCTCGAACCTCAAAAGAAATAATACGCTTATAGCCAATTACTCACACGTCCATTACGCATGGATGCTCAATAGCATCTCGTATACTGCTTAAGGTAAAGGTTATGTCAGAGTCTTCGCTGTGTTTGCGAAACTATCCACTTTTGGTTGAACCTACACATATATATACTCCTATATATATAGTCTTGATCATCATCATATGAGATCAAGTGATACTGTCATAGATCATAGTTGGATCACCAATCAGATATTGAGTTCTTCAAGACTAAGCTATGGTTCGAGATGCATAGAATCATATCAGCTTGACTGAGAACATCTTGATCCAAACTATTCTCTTTCGTTGCTTCATAAGTTGCTATCTATTTTGCTTTGGTGACGGAAACGGTTGTAATATCCCATTTAGAACACCTTCTAAACTTACAACACCACCTTTAAGCAAAATATGTAGCTCAATTGTGATTACATCAATCTTTCGAAATCTGGCATTAGTGTAACAACTTACACGAACTCTTTTTCATCATAGATGAAAAATATCTCTCTTTCTCATAAGGTACTCGAGAATATCCTTTGATTATTGTCCAAATGCGTGTCTCTTGTATCCATTTGACAACTGTTTGTCATACTTCTTGGATACTACACATTGGGTCATGTGCATAAGTATGGCGTATATTATGAAACTCATAATGAAAGAATGCTTGAACTGTTTCACGCACTTCTTCTCGAATTGAGTTGCAATAAACTGAGTTAAACTCAAGTTATATATCATATGACGCGGTTCGACATAAAGTCCAGCTTTCATGTTTCTAGAACTCTTCGTCATTATATGCACATTCGCCGAAACCTAACATCCATCATAATCTATCTCCATAGATTTTTTTTTTTTTTCTAGGATTTAGGTGATCTTTCCCAAGAAATCATTCTTCAATGAGATCTTGACAATATTCATTTAATCAATATTATTTCCCAATTAATATCCAGTTATCTTGTACAATACAGATAACACAATTATGCTCCCACTGAATATCTTGTCTATACAAGATACTTTTGACGAAAATCAACTCCTTGACTTCCTTGTCAAAATATTTATTCCACAGTACTCTCTTCGATCCACTAATGGATCCTTGAAGTACGCATATGAAATGCAACTATTGTTAGAATGATTTTTATTGACTGACTTATAAATAGCTACAAGTGAGAAGCCATGCTTTGTACATAGTCAACTCGTCATCGACTTAGACATAGCCACAAGCGTGAAGCTGTGCTTTGTACATAGTCGACTTGCCATCCATGTCAATCTTTCCTTTAAAGATCTGAATGTTCTTGACAGATTGCTCCTTCATGAACATCAACAAAGGTCCATACCTTGTTGTTACACATGGATTGCACTTAAAGATCACATGGGTTCAAACCATACTTGTGGAATCGGGTTCTTCCATCGGTTCTTTAATTATCAATGGATCCTCATATGCCAGGTATGAGGATGTCGTGATGTCTATGCACCTTTCGGTTAGACAATCACTTTCGTTGACCTTTTGTAGGATTAGTGCTCGAGGTTCATGAACCTCTTCCACAACGATTTGTAGAATAAGTTCTCGATCCTCGTATGTACTGAGTTTCTCAAACATCATCAGCTCGTGAGATGTTTAAGTCATCATTAGAAGCGAGCGTGCTAAAGAACTTCTTCCTTTCATAACGGCTTGTGAATGAAGTTTCGCTCAACTCCCACTAAGCACCATGTATGGAGTAACAAGTTTTCCATAAAGGATACTTCTTGTAGTGACACATAAACTCCTTTATGCTCACCTTACTTCCACTACTTTATCTTGAGAACGTTATTCTCCAAGACTATGTCATGATGAGCAACAACTAGATTGTTCTTACCATGTTCGTAGAAGTAGTACCTTTCGGTTAGTTTAGACATCCTACAAAATATTAAGCGTCCTATTTGGGTCAAAGCTTATTAATCAACAAACCTTGAAATAAGCTTCTTAACACCAAATCTTGAGAAATAATGTACTTAGAGATCAAATCTCGTAAGATATCTTTCTCAATAGACTTCAATGGAACATTATTCAGTGTAAACAATATTATCCTCAAACATAAGTCCCTAATATGAGTCAAATAAGTCAATTTGATTTATTATCGATCGAACGATATCAAATAGTGTTCGATACCTTCATTCTTGGACACACTATTTTCACAATGTTCCTCATGGAGTGAGTTATGAAACGACTTTCACACTTTTTAGATAATATCTCAAATCATATGACTTAACTATTCACCATGATCAATTGTAAGACTTTTCTTTTCTTGAACGGTCTCTTAACTTCACACTTGAACTCCTTTGAACTAGTCAAAAAGTTCACACCCATACCTTATCAAATAGATACGTTAATATCTACTTTGATCGTTGGCTAAGTGGTAAAGTCTCAATAACCTTTCAGTACACAAGTACTTATAGGTCTACATACATCGACATGTATAAGTCCTAATCAAGTTACTTGTCCTTGAACCTTTATAGGTCAAAGGCGCTTTTGTCATCTAACAAACATGATTCGCATATCTCTATTGATTAGAAATCGAATTGAGCCACGAGTTCCACGCTATGTAGACTCTCATAATGCGATTCTCGTTTATGTATGACTAAGCGGTCATTTCACATGAAAGTCGAACACTTTATGTGAAGTCTTACGCATCCTATTTGTCATTCAAAACTCGTTTATCTATTTCAAGCATATTCAAGCAATAGGCATGAAATCATATAAACAAATCCATAATAAAAGAACATCGCTTGTCTTTTATAAAACGTAATCATCCATCATCTATATGAAATGGAGATAAAGTTTTAGGATGTAAGGAACGAGGTACTCGACCTACAGTTTCTATTAGTAAAGACAACTCTACGTATCCAATGGTAGTGGCTTAAACGAATAAGCCATATCCTTATACGGAGTTTACTTTACTAATCTCGAGCTTTCTCTCACTCTTCATTGCCTACACATTTCATTAAATGCGAGCATATGAACTAGTACTAAGTTACTAGTATGAATTTAGAGATAGCGAGATAATTTGAACGACAAATACTTTCGAAAGTTTAGAACATTTCCAACACAATAATCATGGTACTTCGGACAACCTTTCAAATACCTCCATAAATGGCAAATAAAACATTTCATGTGACACATGGTCACAATTGAGGGTCTTGAAGTCTCAACTCAAACTTAAGCGAAGTATTTCTTAAATACTTAGCTAATTACCATTTGCACAAACAAGTTTGCGAAATGTAACATCATTTCCTTCATTTAATTAGGAATAGATAGCATGACAATATCAACAGTCCTTGATATCGGAGATCTAATATCTCTAGTTGCCAAATAGCTACTCAAACCTTTCTGTTCGTAAGCCATTGGAACCTTCATGTACCTTCTCAAAAGAAGTCTCTCTTACTTAATTCATGCTCCATTACTCGATCATAAATGATTGACTCAACATCTACTTTCTCTAAGAACTCCTTCTTGAGTAAGTGAATGCGAGCGTAGGAGTCATATCTAGTCCGTATGAATTCTATAATCCAAAGGTCTAGAGATCCTAAAATGAGAATATCAGCATCCGCTTTATTGAATAACTTTTCGTAAAAGTTAATCAATCATCGCGATGCTACGTTTGGGAAGTTGAGGAATATTTTTGGGAATAAACATGCTCAAGTTTCTTTTCGCCAAGAACATCTCTTAGGAATCGATATTACTTCTCCAAGTAAATACCTTTAGAAACGAGATAGTTCAAATTCAAAGATTGATCGCAACGAAATTAATACATTTAGTATCTATAACAATTTCAATTTAAGGTCATTTAGTTTATGCAATGTTTTATTTATAACAATAAACAAAAACTCCCACTACATTTATTTAATGTCCCAAATGTAGTTGGTTTTCCAAGATCCCCGTTTTCATCAAGTAAAGCCTGCTATGACACGTCACCCTACTTAACTAGACAAGGTAGGTTCTCCAACCAATCATATCAACCATATGACTCTTGGTTTGTGAATATCTATATATTTACAAACTTCGCCCCGATGTCCAAACTCTAGTTGGGTCCATCGATAAGTAACATCTCTCTATTTGCTCTTAACAAATCCATTTATTTGTACCCCGACTATCGCATGACAACCATGACGTCCGCTTGGGCGGACCGCGCCATGAGAAGGCAAGCGACGTGAAGGGGATAGAGAGAAGGAGGGTGGTCGACTTAATCAAATTAATTGGGACAATCATTATGCGACTTTGTTTGGTGGTCGTGTCAGCATACACCCATACCTATCCTATGACATTTCATAGTATACAAACAATCACATAATAAGCATCTCAAGGCACAACCATTGTTGTGGGTTTGTATGGCTCCAGCTTGCATATTAATCTTCGCTGCATCTCCATGTAGCAAGACTAATCTAATTCAAGCCCTTCCACTAATTATAATGATTATATCCTATAATTAATGGAAATAAATACATGTGAAAAAAATCCTAATTCCCTCCTAGGCCTTAGGGGCATGCAAGCCTCACAAGTTACATTAAAATTAATCAAAATTAATTAATGGCACAAAAAGCCGCATTACACACATTCACACATGCATTCATTTACAAACCACAAGGTATTGGAATCTTGAGCCATACTAAACCCACGATCCTCCTACAAAAACGAGTTAGCACATATACAATATACATGTTCCACTAGTTTTTAATTAACTTCATTAATTAGAATCTTTGTGTATGCTTGTCGCTCGTTTTTCCAAATGCAAATAGGTTTAACATTACAACGACTTGTTTAAACCTTTGAAATTTAATCAACAAATCAAAAACAGAAAGGAGGGTATTTAAGTAGCGTTCTAATTAACATTTCAACTAATTTGATTAATTAGAATATATTTTAACTAATTAAAATAAGCAATTTGGGACCCGATAAAATCCGATATTTTTCGATCACCAAAAATTCCGAAATAAATCCAGAGAGCTCCTAACAATGAGTGTCACTACCAATAAAAATTTCAAGGAGAGATCAGCTACCATCAGGGAGAAACAAAAAAGACAAAATTCCAGACAGCGCGCGAAGCGCCGTTAGAGAAAATTCTGTTTTGGCTTCAACCTTTCGGTCTGTGTGATCACCCCCTTGATATTTTTCAAGCAAACAATTTACATAGAAAAATACTTTACATACTAGGTTATCATTCCATAAAAAGAAAAATAGCAAGGTCTATTCAAAATCATCGAGTTAAACGGCAAACAAACAAGAAGCCCTGTTCTGAAACAGACTGACGACTGAAACCATTTGACCTAGTTGAAGCATCAAACCTTAAAGAAAAATTATGAAACTAATTTTCACAGAATTCTAATTCGAAGTTGAACAACTCTATTCAAACACTTTTCTATAAAAGTCCTTCAATAAATTTAGTTTTTCAAAACAACCAGCTTGTTCAGAAAAACAGATCTGACGACTTCGATTCTTTCCATACTTGAACATCCATATAAAATCCGAAACAGGTAACAAATTACACATATCCAGAAAGAGTATCAAGTCTAGATTAATCCTAGCCAAAGATTACAGATAGATATTTTTCAAAAATACGTCCTTTTTGCCATACAAACAGAACTGTGCAGCAGAACGGCAGATCTGCACACCGTTACCGTTTAATTCACTAAAAATTCATAACTACTTATAAAATAGTGAAACCAGCGCCAAAAGAACCATGACTCAAAGATCTACAACCTTCAGTAAGAGAGAAAAAATTCTAGAGAAATTTACGTTACGAAAAACAAGCAATAATACAGAAAAACAGCTTTTTCCAGAACAGCAAGCACACACATCACTAATTAACTTTGTTAATTACTAATTTCTCGATTTAAAATGTTAAAAACTTGAATAACGACCAGCGCTCTGATACCACTGTTAGGAACTCAAGTCCATGTGCAATTTTAATTTTTATTAACATTTAACAAGTAATTAACACGCACGAAAAACGGATCTAGTTATTCAAGTCATTTAACATATAAAAGGAGAAGCGTAGGAGGTTACCTATTCCGAAATCGTATTCGGAAGGCTCGAATCCAATCTCTTGGAGTCGGTGGCGTGCTCGTCACCCTCTTGACTGCCTCCGGTTGCCTCGAGTCCACCTAGAAGATTAACCAAAGTCTCAAGACAAGTGCTAGCTTGTCCGAGACGATAGCTAATTCCCTTTTGATTTCCTTCGCACGATTAACTGTTTAACTGGAAGGAGAATCGCTCAACGCATGAGCTAGAGATGGAATTAAGAGGTTAGAAAATGGAGAAAACCGATTTTTTCCATTATGAACAGTAACCGTGAATAGTGAACAGTGCGGCCAAGAGAGAGGAGAGAGGAAATTAGGGTTTTTCCTTGACTTCTTCCCAAAGAAACAATCAATATATATATAGAACGTTTCCATAATTAGATTTCTCTCTTCCTATTTTCTCCTGGACAAAATTGCCCCTATCATGGCTGAAATTTCAGCCCTCATGTGGGCCAGGCCACATGATATAATGGCCCATTAAATCACTCCTTTAATTCGTCTCATATCGGGCTTTCAGTTAACTGATTAACTAAAAGGCCAATTAGCTCAGTATAATAAATATGCATTGAACTAACTTAATTATTAACATATTAATAATTAATTTGAAATTAGCATATGCATTATATTATTTCTATATGATCCATTTGAGTTAATTAATTATAACGGTTCATAACGGTATATAATTAATTAATCAACTTATCATATATTCGCAGTACTCGCTACTGCAAATAAACAAATAATACACGTATGGTTAAAGTCCTATTTGTGTGACCCTTTGAGGATTTATGCTATGTTGGCCATGGAAAATAAATCACCATTTATTTCCATTAATCATAAGCGGTATCTAGCAACACGTTATGATTCCCAATTCGCATAAATAAATACTGTACCAATACAGTACTTCAATCCTGCATAAGAAAAAGTATCTTATTGTTTTGATTCCTATGTCACATGATATCCTTGTATAATCCAAGATAGGAATGTGTCATTCTTGCAGATTATACGTTTCTTGATCTAGAGTTGATCGCCTAGTTGCGCGCATACGATCCAACTCCATCAAGGGGCCCAGTAGATATCATCACTCACTAGGTGAACTAATGAGGGACATACGGTTGTCTTGATGACCAGTTTCTCCCCGCATAATTCAAGAGAACATAAATAAAGTCCGTATAGCAGCCCTTATCAGGAATCAGCGTTAGACGATATTTATAGAACCTATCCTCATGTGGAAAAACTGAACAATCTCAAACTCGAAATCAAACACGTATGAAATAAATAATGACACATAACACAATCCATATATTTATTTCATTGGGTCATGTCCTGTACTATGTTCCAGTAACATATACATATGCAATTAAGTTGGTAACTCCTTACCCATGATTTGTAGAACTTAATCATCACTTAACTTGCATACTAATCTTATATGATAATTAATGTTCCTTGTTAATTATCAAGATTATGGACTCTTTAGAGATATTATTGTCATTCTGACGAATGATCCACAGAGATCTACAATTCAGATCCTCAACCTGAATGATCTGTCAACAATAAACTCTAGGAACAAATGATCAAGCATCATTAATAACATAAACTAATATAATAGCCACCAACTGATTGGCTTCTAGGACATATCTCTAACACAATCTGCACATAGAATCAAGAAGAAAGGAATAATGAGAAGGAAAAGATGAAGAGGAAGAGAGAAGGGATGGGGAGATACCGAGATAGGAAGAGGTGCGCAAATCAGAGGAAGTGGTGAGGGGATAGAGGAGAACGAGGGGCAAGCAGGAGAGGAAGTGAGATGAAGGAGGGAGAGAGAGCAAAGTCAAACGAAGGGAGATAGAAGGTGCTGATTGTCGCCGAGGATGTGAGGAGAGAGGAGCGAAGGAAGACGGCTGACAACGCGACAGAACGAGAGAGGAGCGAAATGATGTGAGGAGAGAGGAGTGAAGGGAGCGTGGACAGAAATTAAATTGAGATTGAGGAGATCGGATAGAGGGAGAGAGGAGACGCAATAGCGAAGAGAGGTTAAAAGGAGGGAAAGGTGAGGGAAAGGGAGCGACTCACTGTGTGATTGCGTGATTGCTTATAAAGTTGATTGCGCAGTGTAATTCCCGTCATACCACATGATGCGGCTCCAAATTCCATTTTGCGCCTGATCTAGACTGTCTTTGGGCTAGAATAGTTGTACTCCAGGGCCTGTTTGTAGAATCATATGTTTTGAAGTGAATTCATATCCTCTGCAGACCTTCAGATTCTTGATCCAAACCGTCCTATCAATGATGGGTGCCCCGTTATCAAATTAGATCGGACGGTTCGAATCAAGGGTCTTCCGTGTGCAGATGGTCTGCAGAGGATGCTGGTCCGTTATGAAGTTGACAGAATACCATAGCATAACAAATAAGGAAAAAAATGAAAAAAAAAAAAACTTTGGAAGACTAGATTCAGTCCCATTTTTTTGTACACAGTACATTTCTGCAACCCATCTTGCATTTTTTAAGACTCATGAAGCAATATCTACTTTGTTTGGAATCACTTACGACTGTTTGATATGAATTTTGACATTTGTATTTTATCACAGTTCACAGAGGAGGTGATAAATATGAAAGCCAAACTAAACAGCCCTAATCGCACAATAATCAAATTCTAACAATTGAACTTATTAATTAAAGAAAGATCAATAATTCGATCAACATGCACAAGTTCTGGTCCACTGATTAAACATTTAAAATTACAAATTCAGAAAAATAGAGGTACAACATTGAAAAGATAAACATTAGGCACTTATTTATTCAGAATACATATACTGATATACGTAATAGCACATCATATCTCGCTCCAAACTAAAATGATTAATACAAGTGGTCTTTTAATTGTCCCTCTGAGCAGCCCTGATCTTTCTCACAAAGAGGACAACACTCAGATATATCATATCACCATACTTATCAACCAAATTAAACAAACCATACCGCCAATTGCTCTTGAAATAAAGAACGGTAACGAGGCCCCAGAAACTGACCACAAAGAAAAGGGCAAATGAACTGAACAATATGAGAAAATCAATGCTTTCATCCGCTTGGTCATTCTCAGTTTTATTCTGGGAAGGCAGCTTTGTGTCATGATAAGAGAAACAGCTCTTTGACAGGGGAGGTCCACAGAGATTTGGGTTGCCTTCGTAGCTTCTGTTATCAAATGTAGCAAACTGTCCTTTCATATCTAAGGTAGGACCAGATAAGTTGTTGTATGCCACAGAGAAAACTTCTAGTGAGGTTAATTTAGTCAGTTCTCTCGGTATTTTCCCTGTCAAAGAGTTGTGAGATAGGTCCAAACTCAATAGGTGTTGCAACTTGGATATAGAATCTGGTATTGCACCAGTGAGATGGTTATTCGATAGGTTCAGTGTTGTTAACAAAGTAATTTGATCAATTTCTTCGGGAATGTTCCCAACTAGTTTATTGGAAGACAGATCTATTATACACTCCAAAAACAAAATTTGATACCCGTGAAAATCGAACCTTCCTTTTGACATAAGTTCCAAGCCAAAATTCCGTATTCTGAAATCATTAAAAAAATTATGTTCTCTAATGGGTAAGATCGAAAAGCCATCACTGAAAATCAGCTCCCCCCCATCATAAAATTCTCCTAAACTCATGATTGATGATCCATCATCTTTTAATCCCAAACCAATAATGCATAATGGTATTTGTCCGGAAAGATCATTGAGTGACAGATCTAGTATATGTAAATATTTGAATTGACATATTTGTTCTGATATATGTCCTCCAAACATATTGTCCCTAGCTAGGAACGCTTTCAAAGGGGACTCAGTAATATTCCAATTTAGAAGTTCTCCAGAGAACATATTTTGTCCAATGTTTATTGCTTCTATACGAGAACCATTCAGCCATGACATTTGATAGTTTCCCGATAGATTGTTTTTGCTAAGATCCATTACTTGTAAGGTTGAATTGTTAGAGCATGGTATTGATCCAGAGAACTTGTTATCTGAAAGGTCAAGCAACCACATCTGGTTGCTCATAGTGCATATATCTGAAGGTATGGATCCTTCTAAATGATTTCCACTCAATTTCAACGCCATATATCCAGCTCTTCCAATGCAATCAGGTAGAACACCACTTAATTCATTATTACTGACGTCCAGTATCCAAAAGCTGATATTACAGATTCCTAAAGGAAGCTCTCCGCTTATTTTATTATGATTTAACAGCAATGTTGACAAAAACAAACGGTTCGTTATGTTGGTGAAAGAACCAAAAAAGTTATTATTTGATAGATCCACAAAATAGAGGTCATAAGGAAGATTCATAGAAAAAGTGTTCTGTATATCATCAGTGAGATTGTTAAGAGATAAATCTAGATATTGCAGATTAGCCATAGATATGAATGGAAGAGGGCCATCAAAATAGTTATTGGATAAGTTCAGGTAATATAAATTTGGAAGCTTAGCACTAACGTCAACTGGCAATTCCCCACTAAGGTTGTTGTCAGATATATCTAGTACGGAGAGATTTTCATGAGTTAACAATGGAAGTCGAAGAGGCCCTGTAAAGAAGTTGGTGTGCAAATCTAGTAAGACCAAATTTGTATTGTTCTCTAACAACCACAAAACTGGTGAAAGACCTTTAGAGCGAGTATTAGAAAGGTCCAGTGCTCGTAATTTCTTTTGAGAATACAAGAAAGTAGGCTCAACACTTAAAATGCAATTAGAAAGTTCGAGGTCTTGAAGTTGAAACGGCATATTGAAAACTTCGACTCGAAAGTTCAAAGTGCTTGTTGAGAGTCCCAAGACTTCTAGATAGGAATGATTTGAAAATGAACTGATGGATAAAGTTCCTTCAAGGTGGTTGTTCGATAGAGAAAGATACCTCAGGGATACTACTCTTTGAAACATTGAGGTGGGAAATTTGAGTTCAAACCGGTTGTCTGACAAGTCAAGTAGCTTTAACGAAGAAAGGTTTCCTATACAAGGAGGGATATTTCCAGCAAAATCGTTATTTGAAAGATCTAACTCTTCAAGATTCTCCAATCGACATAGACCTACAATTTTAACAAGAAATATCATAAAAAACAATGTATTGAAATCCATTTTGCATGGTTTAACAGTCAGCATTTTAGAATTTAATCGGTGAAGAAACGATAGATAAAATGGTCCTATTATTTCATAAATTTATAATATATATGTAATAAATTAAAATATATTAAACATAATTTAATCATAAATTCGTATTGAACTGAGATTTCACGATTAATATAACATATTTTGTCATAAAATAAATTGCAAAGATATGATTATGTTGTATATTAAAGCCATTAGGTTAAATTCCAAAAAAATTTTCTACACTCCGTTAAACAAAAATTTACTGATTCATAGCATATAATATCGAATTTTATATTGATATTTGATGTCATAAATAAAAATTTATTTGTATTTGACTTTCATTAGATTATTTTAATGATTAATATCTGTGAACTCTTCTAAATTTTTTAAAAAAAAAGACTGAATTGAACTAAACCGGATCTGGTTGCGACCATTTATCCTGGTTTGACAAAATGTCCCTTTCTTTCATCATCTTCCGTCTCCCGATCCTCCTCTCCCTCGCTCATTTCACCCTCTCCTCAGATCTCTCTTTGCACTCTGCGTTCCTCCTCTCCACTGCGTCAGAGCTCTACGGTTTTACTTGGCCTCTTCTCTCCTTCTCTTGCTCTCCCTTTCTTTCACTCTATCATTTTCTCTCTCCACCTTGGTTGGTGATCATGGGCACCTACTTTTGAGCTCCGACTCCGCCCGAAATTAATCTCTTCTCACAAACCTAACCAAGTCTTGCTCTCCTACCCTCTGCCTCCATAGATCTGCCCACCACTCTAGCTCCTAGCCACCAACTGTTAGATTATTTCTGGTCTAAAGAGCTGACGAAACCATAGGACGGACCGTTCCAGGACTAAAATGGACAAGTCCAGATCATGCACCAGATTAGGAAATAATCTATTTTGGACTGATTATTGTTTGGAATTCAAATCTTTGTGAATTATGGTAATATACTAATATGCTAAATGTGGTTGTAAAAAAAAATCAAAATTTTGTGCAGGGACGTGTTGTTTTTTATAGGTGATTATATTTAGAAACATTGTCTAATTATGATGGTTAATTATGATATTATTTGAAGGCTAAGATATATAGATATTACTGCCAAAATATTTCTTCTTTGGGTATTATAAGAACTAAATTTTAATTTGGTAAAATAACATGATAAATCACCTTTCGATGTTAACGTGCCATTTAGATTGTTGTTCGCCAATGAAAGGGCCTTAAGAGAAGACCAATCTCCCAAATAGGGCAAACTTCCAAAAAACCCACCACAAGAACGTAGATTAACCACCTCCAACTTTAGTGCAGTAAACTCTGCCAAGACTTTTTCCCCCAATTAAAAAAGACCGATCGATCAGGTTTAAGAAAAGAATAAAAGCAAACCTTAATTTTTCTTGTCATAAATATTAAATAATATGTAGTTATGAAAGGTTACCTTTGACAAGAACATCGCCTTGTATAAAAGGATTGTCCTCCAGGTCAAGTACTCGAAGTGATGGTATTTCCACTAAGGATGAAATGGTGGAAGTATTCAGGTAGTTGTGTGAAAGGTTTAACATCTTTAGGTTACTTAGACCGGACCAAGATTCAAAACCTGGTAAAAAAAAATGCTGGAGAATATCAGAAAAATCAGAAATAGTGACCTCCTAAAATACTGGTTGACCAATCTGTGTCCTTTTGTTGTACATCCAAATTAAATAAAAAATTGTTTCTTTTCGGAAAAAGAACTTTGCCAACAGCCTTTTTCTAATCCTTGTCTTAATTATTCTCCTTGTTGCCCTATTTGTCTTTGATTTCTAAATCTAGAGTTTGTACGGTTAGTGAAAGAGAAAAAAAAGGAGGAAGGAAAAAAAGTGGCTGCTGTTCTTTAATTATATATATATTTTTAAAATATTTCAACATCATTATATGATTTTTTATCATACATAATTAAATTCCGTACTAAGTTTTGCGTAGGTCATTTCTAATATCAAAACTAATCCAAATACTATTGTAAATCTTCAAACAAGTTCCAAAAACTATACTAGCAATTAGCCCACTATATTACCATTCTAATACCAAACTAAACAAAACATTAATTTGAACACTCCTCCTTCCACAGCTCTACTGAGCTACTTGTTATTGTTTCCTCTCTTCCGATACAAGGCATGCATTCTCTTTTTTTTTTTTCATCACTTGTAAAAGAATTGTGAACTGCTCCCTTTCTGTCTTCATTAAAAATCAATTGATTAACTATATGTTTAGAAAGTACTTTGAGTATTAAACTATTAATCTACTAAATTTGTAATTGATATGCTCAAAGCACTCTCAAATCATATATATAATAGATGTTCGGTATGGTACACTCATGTGTACGGATCGTCTCCGTACACATGAGTCGTTTTTCAAGATCCAAAATTTAAACGGCCAATCCAAACCATTCAAGTTGTTATCCATATACTCTTGTAGATCAAATTTTATATTTTGTTAATTTTTTTTGCTATTTATTATGATATTTTAAAAAAATATTATAATTAAAATATTTCAGACCCTCCCATTTGAAAATATCATAATAAATAGCAAAACATTTCAAACAAATATAAAATTGTCTCTAAGGGTATTTTAATATGGGGAACAATTTGAACGGCTCGGATTGACTCTTTAAACTTTGAATCTCAAAAAACGACTCATGTTCATGTGGACGATCTGTGCACATGAGTGTACCATATGTCCATATCCACAATATATATAAATAGAGTTTTGCTATCGTGAGTCGCGACTCACGCGAGTCGCGCTCAAAAACTTCTAGATCTGGTTCAAAATGACCGATCCAAACCGTCCAATACGATCTCCCTATTGAAATATCCATGCAGATCAAATTTTATGTTTTTTTTTGTAATTTTTAAGTATTTTTTTCGGATTTTTAAAAACTGCTGTTTTTGAACGGTTCAGAACTAATTAGATTAACGATTTTCTAAAATTTGAAAAAATACTTAAAAATTTTGAAAAAATATAAAATTGTGTCTACATGGAGATTTCAATAGGAAGATCGTATTAGACTGTTTGGATCGATCATTTTGAACCAGATCTATGAGTTTTGAGCGCGACTCACAGACCTCTAGTGAATCGCGACTCACCATAGCAAAACTCTCTCTCTCTCTCTCTCTCTCTCTATATATATATATATATATATATATGATTGCTAAAATGCTACGTGTATCATATCGATCCAAACTGTTCAATATCTTTTTTATATTGAAATCTCATTGGATATCAATTTTTACATTTTTCAAATTTTTTTTCTATTTTTACATATTTTAAAAAAATCTTTCATCTAATTAATTCACTACAAGAAAGTTGGTCTTTACATAGATTTTGCTTACTAGACTTTTCACATAGACTTATAGTTAGATATATTGCAAGATTTTCTTGCTAGAAAAATTTTGATGTAGTTATATTTTGAAAAATATTAGAGATATTACTAGACAAATTACTAATTTGGTAGACTTTTTTAAGTTGTATCAACACATGAGAAAAAAAAAGATCTATGAATTGCACATTTCTACATTAGATATTATAAGATTAGAGTATGTCTATCAAAAGAAAATTGCTAGACTTTTAAGGACATATTGAAAGAAAATTGAGTCTTGCTAAAGACTACTCTTTCATGTAGTGATTTTGGACCCTTCAATAACAACAATGATCTTTAAAAATTTTTAAAAATAGTAAACAAATTTAAAAATATAAAATTTGATTTCTAATGAGATTTCAATTTGAAGAAGATATTGAACGGTTCGGAATGATTGTTTGAAAAAAAAAAACGAACGTGTAGTACAGGTACATCCGTGCTACGCAGTAGCATTTAACAATCGATTTTGTATTAGAGGGGGGGGGGGGGACGGAGCGGTTCTCAATTCTTTTATAAAGAGAGATGCAAAATGAAAATAAACGAGGAGCAAGTCTTATATAATCGAGAAGCGAGAGACGCATATATAATGCCAGTTAAGGCCTTGACGCCTTGTTCGGCAAAGCAAGAAATTGCTTTTTTTTTTTTTTTTTTTTTTTGCCCAGGATTGAGAAGCTAGTCAAACCTAGTCAATTTAATTTTTTATTCATTCAGTCAACAGGTCAAAGAATTTGACCGGTCAACCGGTATTACAATTACAATTTGATCAAAGGGAAAAAATGATTATTGGGTCAGTGAGTCAGTTTTGATTAGTATTCTCTCTCTCTATATAGAGAAAACATATGGTGCATACTAATGTACGGAGGCTTCGGTGCATACTGATCCAAACTCTTGGATCTGCTTCAAAATAACCGATCCAAACCGTCCAATATGATCTCCTTACCGACCAAATTTTACATTTTTTCGAAATTTATAAGTATTTTTTTTCAAATTTTAGAAAATCTAATTTTTTTTGAACCGTTCAAAAATAGCAGTTTTTAAAAATTCGAAAAAAATACTTAAAAATTTCGAAAAAATGTAAACTTTAGTCGGCAAAGAGATTTCAATAGGGGGGTCATATTGGACGGTTTGGATCGATCATTTTCAAGCAGATCTAAGAGTTTGGATCAGTATACACCGAAGATTCCGTACATTAGTATGCACCATAGGTTTTCTCTCTCTCTCTCTCTCTCTCTATATATATATATATAGAGGGAGGATTCAATCAAAGCGCTTTGGTCGGTGTCCCGGTTAAATCCCGTCAGATCTGAATTTTGAAAGTTCAAATGACCGATCCAAACCGTCAAATATGACTCATATTGAAATCTCCTTGCCGACCAAATTTTTCATTTTTTTGAAATTTTTAAGTATTTTTTTCGGATTTTTAAAAACAGCAGTTTTTGTAGGGTTCAAGACAAATTAGATTAACGATTTTCTAAAATCTAAAAAAAATACTTTAAAATTTCAAAAAAATGTAAAATTTGGTGTGCAAGAAGATTTCAATATGGAGATCACATTGAACGGTTTGGATCGGTCATTTGAAATTTCAAAATTGAGATCCGACGGGGTTTAACCGGGACTCCGGTCAAAGCGCTTGGATTGAAGGCTTTCTCTCTCTCTCTCTCTCTCTCTCTATATATATATATATGAGAATGGATTCAATCAAATCAATTGACTAGACTATTAGTTAAATCCCACCGGGTCTCAATTTTGAAAATTGAAATGACTGATCCAAACCATTCATTATGATCTCTTTATTGAAATCTCCTTACCGACCAAATTTTATATTTTTTTCAAAATTTCTAAGTATTTTCTTTTTGAATTTTTAAAAATTGCAACTTTTGAAGGGTTAAGAACAAATGAGTTTAACAATTTAAAAAAAATTTAAAATATAGTAAAAAAAATGAAAAAATTATAAATTTGGTCATAAAAAGAGATTTCAATAGAGAAATCATATCGGATAGTTTGGATCTGTCATTTGAATTGTTAAAATTAAAATCTGATGGGTTCAACCGGGAGTCTGGTCAAATCAATTTGATTGTATCATTTTTCTCTCTATATATATTGATATAGAGAGATAATCTGAAGTGATACAGAATTTGTTTTTCACCACTAAAATTTGTCTCTGTGTATATAGTATAAGGAAGAATTATTCCTGAGTGACTCGAGTAGCCTGACAACTAAAACACACGTACATACCTGAACCAGGCATACAACCGTATATGTCAAGTCCGGATAATGAAACAGATCTTAGTTGTCGTAGAGGCAAGAATAATGTGGCATTTAGCATTGCATGATCGATATTACTTGTGTAATCGTTCGGGAAATCACCAAAATCAAGTTCAGTGACATGACCGGTTGTAGGGTGACAGGTGACTCTTTCCCAATTGCAGCACTCCGTGCCTTCCCATTTAAGAAAAGAAAAAGACATCTCAGCCTTGATGTGCAGCAGAGCTCTTTGCTCTTCTTCCTTGCATCGCAAACCAGACCCACTAACAATCTCCGGAAGCAGCAGGGCTAGTACCAACAACATACGGGTGAAATTGTAACACATTGATTTTCTGTTGTTGATGAGTTGAGACTTATGAAGGAATGATTGTTGTGGTGGCATTCGGGAAATGCTATTATATATTTATATTGTTGTTTAAAATATAAATGGTTGTTGAGGTGGGAAATTAATTTGATCATGAGAGAGTTGACACTTGAGAGATCATGAAATACTGGGCCCTACCATTAGGAGGAAGCGATAAATCGATAATGGGATAACAATATAACATATATAATTAAATGGTTGTTGACGGGTGGAGTATTTGACGAGAGAGTTGAGTATTTTTTTAGACATACTAGATAGCGGCTATCTAGTGAGAGAGTCGAGTATTGGACAACAGAATAACAGTTCACAGTTCAAGAACCCATCTCAGTTTGAAGATGGGACAGCTGATTCCTGTCCTCATTATTTAGGAATTAGGAGATTATTTATAAGTTGCATTTAGGAATTGGGATTGCTCCACTGGTCCTCAATTAACCGTTGTAGACCAGGTGTAATTAAGTTAATCTGTAATTAGTTAGCTAGTTAGACTAAACCTCTCTGTATCTGGGTACAGGATGTATCTGTAAATCTGTAATTGCTATATATATAGAGAGAGAGAGGTGTACCCCTATGTATGAGTTACCATTGATTCAATGAATCTTATGATTACAAACTCTCTATTACATTTCTTTACTTCTCCAATTACCAGTGTGTGTTTTGTGAAAGAAAATAGAAGAATAGTACAGAACTGAACCCCAGAGCAGTGAAGGGTGTCTTTGCTGGCTACTTGGCTACTCTCCACTCAAAAGTGATATATGTTTCCAGTAGAACGAAAACTGTTTGTATGTATGGAATATGGATATCACACATTTCGAGGACTAGAATCACATCCCCTTTTGATGACTCGCCTGATACAGGTGTGGTATTAGGCGAGAGGGAAAAAAAAATAGTATTAATGAGTAACTGCGAGGTCTATCTCGTGTCCTGTAATAATTGTGTAGTCAGACGATGAACTAGAAGATGGTATCCAGAGAGAGAGGAGAATCAAATTCAGTGCCGTTGATTGTGTATACGAGGAGGAATAAGCAAGTTGAGAGTCAACAAAGTGATGGTTCTTTATCTTTGCCCGATGTGTTAGCTGATATTGATGCGTTTGAAAATGGTTTACCTTAAAAATCCAGTCCAACCTGCCTTATTCTTGAAGAAGATATATTGTCATCCGTGGATACATTGATTGTGGTGGAATAATTCCTCATCATCCTCCTCCGATTGCTACCATCTGATTCTGGTGGTATAGTTCCTCACTATTACATTGAGATGGACTTCTCATAGTAATGCAGGAAATCTCCTGATCGCTATGATTGCAGATATATGATATTTAGGCAATTGACACTGCACTATAGATAGTTGATACTGCACTATATACTTCTATCTTATCTCAAGTTGACAAATTAGTCGAGGAGACAATTAATTGGTCCTATTTTTGTTACTTTTTGTCGGTCATGTCAGTTATGACAATATATTAGCACTAAGATTCTTCTTTTCAGTCCACAATTTTCCTTATAATTCAAAATAACTTTATTGCTTTAAAAATATAAATATTATACACAAACTTAATATTTACTTGTTCAATAATGACACCGTTTATTTTTTTTTAATTTCCTCCTTCAAAATGAACGGAAAAAAACTCTAATTAGGTAATTAATGGCTTAATGACGCCATTTAAATTAGGAAAAATTGGATATAATCCCCTACAATCTTCTCAAACATTCTTATTTGGTATGTAATGGTCAAGAATAATAATAAGTTTAATATAAGAGACAAGTTATTAACTGTATACATTTTTTTTTTTAAAAATGAGGTATTATTATCTAAAATAAAACTGATAAAAAAAAGGGAATGTCTTTAACTCATTGCACGTTTGTTGCATGTTAATCCTTAATCTCTCTTGTTGCATACAGTCTTCTTTATTCTCCATTCGTCTTCCACCCTTGATTCTATTCACTAATAATTAATCAATTATAAATCTAAGACAGAAAACAATTAATTTCAACTATTAATTTTAACTTTATAAATTTTGCTACCATCAAATTTTTAATCCAAACTCTCCAAAAATTATAACCTGAATTGTGAAATTCTATGGAATTCTTGACCGTTAGATATCTTGTTAGATTAAATCGGATTTTACGGACTACCTAATTTAGTTTTGAGCTATGATTCAAATTTTACTACTTGATCAATTCAAAATCCGAAAATCTTTTCGATCTGGACCATTAGATCGGATTTTTTATTTCTGAATTCTTGTAGCCATTGGATCCCCTCTTCTATTTACCAATTTACCTTCTTACTCTGATTCCCCTCTTATCAGAGCTTCCACAATTCCGCTCTTGACCCGCTAACCTGTTGGACTCATCCCTATACCCTCTGTCACTCGCCTCTCTCTCTCTCTCTCTCTCTCGTCCCTCGTGCCTAGTTTGTGTGTTGTGTGATTGCTTGACTAAATCTTCAAGTTGTGTGTGTGATTTTTTGATTAATGAAGATCGAGATGCCTGTAATTTTTGAACAATTTGACTCTGATATCTCTCTACGTTACTTCAATCCTTATTATTGCGTGGTATTATGTTACTTGCTGCATGTCACATGTCCCGTTCTTTGTTGTTTGTGGCTTGTAGTGAGTTTAGAAACAAGTACAAACCTTAAATCTGTCCGCGCAAATAGATTCTGGTACTAGACCCCAGATTTTGAGGGACCTATTTGCGATTATTTTTGGGGTCAGGGAAGTAATCTTAAGTTCCTTTAAAGTTCAGCAATTATTATAATAAAGAATTTTTTATTAAAAAATTTTAAAAGGTACCATCATTTATTTTTTATTTTAATAAGAACCAAGGAATTACTCCTTTTTGAAACGCCTTAATCTCCCTCACCTAATTACCCGTTTAGGAATAGCATGTTTTATGAATGGGTAAAAAGGCTACTTATCTGTTTTATGAACGGATAATTATGTGAGAGAACAACAGTCTGCGCTCTGAATTATAAAACGGGTAAGTAGGAATAGCGCGTTTAGTGAAAGGCAAAAGGGCCGAGCTGGATTTCAAAGGACCAGACTTGACGGATTTCATAGAAGGGACGGGTCGGACCGGGTTGATAAAAAATATTGAGATGGACCAGGTTATACGGGTTTGTTTTTTGAAATATGAGTCCGGCCCTTCGAACACCTGGCCCTTCTAGTCATTCTAAAAATAATGCCAACATCTAATTTTTTTAATAGTATTTTAATCTTTACTGTGCCATCATGATTAAATGATCACTATGATTGAAGGACTAGGTTGGATCCGACCCTTCAACATCCGTCTTTGAAAAAAATTAGAGCCGATCCTTTCAAAATCCGGCTCTTCTAGATCCTTGTTCGTCTTAAGCCCTTCGAAGGGCCGGTTTGGTCCAAATTTTAGGACGGTCTTCCAAAGGACGGGCCAAGGGCCAAGAACTTTTGGACTATCACTAAGCGTGTTTTATGAATAGATAAAAAGGCTACTTACCCGTTTTATGAACGGGTAATTAGGTGAGAGAGAACAACAGTTTACGCCCAGAATTATAAAACTCATTTTTCTATGAGTACTCTATTAGTTTCGTTAAATTTTTTGTAATTTTTCATTCAATCCTTACATAATTTTTATTTACAAAATACTTAAACATTTATTAAAATTTAAATTCTTTTATACACATGATAAAAGAATAAATTTAAAATTACACAAATATAATTTATGAATATTATATCCATTATATATATTTAATAAAATAAAACCAAACGGGTTTATTTAATATTTTTATTTAAAAAGGATAAAATTTAATTTTTTGTCTTTTTTTAAATAAAAATATTAAATAAATGCGTTGGATTTCTTATTTTTAATATTTTTCGATTTAGTCCTTACATGTTTTATAATTACAAATCAAGTAAATATCAACTACAAAGTAAATTTTTATTAAATATATATAATGCATATAATATTCATAAATTATATTTATGTAATTTTAAATTTATTATTTTATCATGTGTATAAAAGAATTTAACTTTTAATAAATATTCAAGTATTTTGTTAATAAAAATTATGTAGGGATTGAAATGTAAAATTACAAAAAATTTGAAACAACTAATACAATACTCATAGTGCACTATTAGGAATAAAATATAGAAAAAATGTGTTTTATAATTCAGAGCACAGACTGCTGTTCTCTCTCACCTAATTACCCGTTCATAAAATGGGTAAGTAGCATTTTTATCAATTCATAAAACGCGCTATTCTTAATTACCTGTTTTATAATTCAGAGCGCAGAATATTATTCTCTCTCACCTAATTACTCGTTCATAAAACAGGTAAGTAGCATTTTTACCCGTTCATAAAACGCGCTATTCCTAATTACCTGTTTTATAAACGGTTAATTAGGTGAGAGAGATTAACACGTTTTATAAGTGGGTAATTGCTTGATTCTTATTAAAATGAAAAATAAATCTTGGTTCCTTTTAAAATTTTTGAATAAAATATTCTTTATTATAATAATTGTTGTTTAAAGTTTAAACTGCTATGAGGATTGATCAGTAACATTTGCTGATAAATAGGACTGAATTATAAATCTGTGATTTTTCTAAATGTTGGCTGTATTGGATCGGTGATCAATTCCCAGTGGGTTCGGACTTGAACCTTTAACCCGTTATCTTTGTACCCTAACCTGACCTTTCTATTTTCTTTTTTCTGTTGGGTTTGCTAACCCGTGTACCCTTTGGGTTTCTCTTCTCTGTTCGGATCTGTTTATCTTTGGAGCTTGTTCTTCGTTTGCTTATGGGTGGCCGGCCCTTCTTTGTTACTTGAATTCATGTGGGTTAAATAATTTCTGAACTAAATTATATTGAGGGATTTTCCTTAGGCTGAAGAGATATTCTAAAGATAAAACTGTGATTCTCTTCCAGTGATTTTCTTAAAAAAATATGGCCCTCTTCATGTACCGATCTACAGGTCGGTGGAAGAAGGCAGCGGTAGTATTTTCTATATCAACCAGGAGAAGGGTTTGTGCAATTGTGCTCCATCGGACTATACAGAGAGAAGGAAAATTTTAGAAATTTTGTAATTTCCACTTATAATTAATTTTATGTGAACAAATTCCTATTTGATAATAAAATTTTTGAATAAGATTTATCTTTTTATTAATCCATTGCTGTCTCGAGATTTCTTTATGCTGCCTTGCTCTGCATCTTGGTGATCTGTGCTCATCGCTATCTTTCTTAGATTCAATTTTTTCACATTCTTTTTCTGGTCCTCAATTGTCACAGATGTCAACAATATTCCATAATCATTTTGTACAAACTGCTGCTTAGGATCGGATTCGGAGGCTATTAGTTATAGTGTTGGTTTATGTATTGTTCATAGAGGTATATATATATATATATATATATATATATATATATATATTTTATAAAGTAGCGTTCATAATGTTATTACAAAAAGCATGTAACTATAATTTTCTACTAACAAAAATATTATAAATAATTATAACAAATTTTAAGTACGAAGCATCGTTACACTTAATTTGTTCAACAAATTTACATTTTCAGCAACAATTACACACAATTTAAATTGGAAATATTTGTTCAACGGGCGCATATTTTACTCTGTTTGTGAAATTTTGATTAACCGAAATGAAAAAAGAGAGAGAAGATATAGAGCACTAAGAGCAGTAAATATTTTCCCATTCATAGTGCGCTTCAAAAAGCAATAACAACGAGTCAATGATACGTGAAAAATGGAAGGAACGGATTTGTGGTCATTTCGTGAGACTAAATCAATTACTTGTTTTAAAAAAAATAAAAATAGGAATTTTTTGTGAACAAACACTAATAGCACTTTTCATTTATTTTTCCCTTATATTTGCATTATTCACCCGCTATAGAATCAGGTTTTGGATTTTACTTCTCAGTTCTAATTCTGGCTCTGGGCTGGAATAATTGTATACAACTGGGTGATATTAGTAGAATTATGATAATTTAAAGTGTTTGAAAGAATTACGTAACTGCCTACGGGCGTATTGCCAAAAAAAAAAAAAAAAAAGAATTACAAAACGTTCCCAACTAGTTTACAAGCGGTAATTGGACATGTAGTAATGAAAGAATTTTCAATAATTGGGCAAATATCAATTAAACAATTCCATCGATGTGCGTAAGTTCTGGTCCACTAATGAAACCTTTAAAATAGCAAATTCTCAAAATTAGAAGCACAGACATTACATGACAAAAAGTTCATTGAGATATTGCAAAGAAAAGATCCAAAACATCAACCACTCATTTATTTAATACACATAAACATCACATATCCGACCAAACTAAAAATGTAACAAGTGGTCCTTCAATTATCCCTTCGAGCAGCCCGGATCTTCCTCACAAAAAGGACAACCCTCACGTATATCATATCACCAAACTCATCAACCAATTTAAACAGAGCAAACCGCCAATCCCTCTTGAAATATAGAACGGCCATGAAACCCCAAAAACTGACCACAAAGAAAAGGGCAAAAGAACTGAACAATATGAGAAAATCGATGCTTTCATCCTTTCGATGATCTTCCGCTTCGTTTGGGGAAGAAGGCAGCTTTGTGTCATGATAAGAGAAACAGCTCTGTGACAGGGGAGGCCCACAGAGATTTGGGTTGCCTTCATAGCTTCTGTTGTCAAATGTACCGAACTGAGCTTG
This sequence comes from Rhynchospora breviuscula, assembly GCA_027562975.1. Taxonomy (NCBI): domain Eukaryota; kingdom Viridiplantae; phylum Streptophyta; class Magnoliopsida; order Poales; family Cyperaceae; genus Rhynchospora; species Rhynchospora breviuscula. The sequence continues at coordinate 15,527,012 of CM050398.1, forward strand.
TGCATCTAATGTAGGACCGGATAAGTTGTTATATGCCACGGAGAAGACTTCTAGTGAGGTCAGTTTTGTCAGTCCTCTTGGTATTTTCCCTGTCAGAGCATTGTCAGAGAGGTCCAAACTTTCCAGCTGCCGCAACTTGGATACAGAATCAGGTATTGAACCAGTTAAATAGTTGTTTGATAAGTTCAGTGTTGTTAGCCAACTCATCTGACCGATTTCTATGGGGATATGGCCAACTAGTTCATTCGAAGAGAGATCTAGTACACATTTTAAAAGTAATTTAAACAGGTAGAGATCTAATCTTCCTTTTGATACAAGTTCCAATCCAGAATTATCTAGAACATTTCCAATATTTTCGAAAAAGTTGTGACGGTCCATTTGAATAATTTTCTTAATGGGTAAATGGGTATCACTGAAGTTCACCAGATACCGTCGAATTGGTGGTATTTGTCTATATGAATATTCAATCCACATGGACAAATTACTGTTCTGTAATCCCATATGAATAATGCATGGTGGTATTTGTCCAGAAAAGTTATTCTGTGACAGATCAAGTATACGCAAATACCTGAATTTACATATTTGTTCTGGTATATGTCCTCTAAACATGTTGTCACTGATCACAAGAGCTCTCAGATCTGACTCTTTACCATTCCAACTCGGAATTTCTCCAAAGAAATGGTTTTTCTGGATGTTTATTACTTGTAGATAAGAAATATTCAGCCATGTTATCGGAAAGTTTCCAGAAAGATTGTTTTGGCTCAGATCTATAATTCTTAGATATGTATTATTCTTTAAGCATGGCGGTATTGATCCCGAGAGTTTGTTATCTGAAAGGTCAAGAAACCACAAAAAAGTTGTACTGCATAACTCGTTTGTTAAACATCCTTCAAAATGATTTGCACTTAACTTCAATATTGAAGTTGAGCTTCCAAGGCAACCAGGTAAAATGCCAGTTAGCTCATTATTACTGATGTCCAGTACATCCAAGCTGGCATTGCAAATGCTTAAAGGAAGCTCTCCACTTATGTAATTATTATATAGTAGCAATACTGAATATTTTTCAAAGATCATCATGTTAGGGAAAGATCCATATAATTTATTATTTGATAGATCCAGAAAATTAAGGTTAGTACCGTTCATAGAAAAGGTGTTCTTTATATCATCGGTGAGATTGTTAATAGATAAATCTAAAGAATATAGATTGTTCATAGACCTCAATCCAACGGGGCCTCGAAAGAAGTTTCTTGATATATTCAGGTAATTTAAATTTGGAAGCTTAGTGCCAATGTCATCTGGTATTTCTCCGCTGAGATTGTTGTCAGATATATCCAATAAGGAGATATTTTCATGTGTTACTGATGGAAGTTGAAGGAGCCCTGTAAAGGAGTTTTGCTCAAAACTAGTTCGACCAAATTTGTGTTGTTCTCTAACAACCACAAAGTTGGAACAGGACCTTTGGAGCGAGTATTAGAGAGGTCCAATGCTTGTAAATTATACTGGGAATACAAGAAAGTGGACTCGGTATTCAAAATGCAATTGGCTAGTTCAAGGACCCAAAGCTGGAATGGTAGATTCACAACTTCTACTTCAAAGTTCAATGCGCTAGTTGAGAGTCCCAGAACTTCAAGATAAGAATGATTTGAAAATGAACTTATGGACAGAGTACCCTCAAGTAGGTTACTGGACAGAGAAAGGTACCTTAGGGATATTGCTCTTTCAAATATTGAAGATGAAATTTTAACGTGAAATTGATTATATGACAAGTCCAGTATTCGAAGCGAAGAGAGATATCCAATACATGGAGGAATATTCCCAGCAAAATTGTTGACCGAAAGATCTAACTCTTCGAGATTCTTCAAGTGACATAGGCCTACAATTTAAACAAAAAAGATCATCAAATGAGATTACTCATTTGAAACCCAGAACGTCAATTATAGGATAGAGTCTTCCACGTTTTGTTTTCCCCTAAACTTAGTGTGATGATTAGAGCGCAAAGAAAAAAACAACAAACATAACGATGTTAAGTTCATAATAGTGTGCTAAAATTCCAAAAATTAAAATATTGCTTGGAACTTCGTGAATTTATATTACTTTGTGGACTCGGTTATAAATCTCTCATTTATAATTATTTTTCCTCAAAACGCAGTCCGAATGTCTGATGCCTGCAAAATTAACTTTTCTTGTTTCAAGAAGTAATATCAAGAATTCTTAACTCCGAGAGCCCATCAAGAATTCTTTGTTTCAAGAAGTAATTAATATAAAGAATAATCTTAGAGAGCCCATATAGAGTCAGAAATTTAACATTTTCCTATTGCAAATATTAAATTTACTTTAATAACCATCAGCAAACAACATTATGAATTACCCGTTGATGTTATGGTGCCGTTGAGATTATTGTACGCTAACGAAAGGGCCTTAAGAGAAGACCAATCTCCCAAATAGGGCAAACTACCAGAAATGTCACAAGAACGTAGATTAACCACTTCCAAGTTTAATGCACTAAACTCTGTCAAAAAAATGTTATATATCAAAATATTGGTCAAATTAAGAAAGAAGAAAAGAAAAAATTATTATTATGACAAAATATTAATTGGCTAAATTAATAAATAGTTACCTTTGACAGGAACATTTTCTATATGATTTCCCTCCAAGTCAAGTGCTCGAAGTGATGATACTTTGGCCAAGGAGGAAATGATGCTATTATTCAGCCTGTTGTAGGAAAGGTCTAATTTCTTTAGCTTACTCAGACTGGACCGAGATTCAAACCCTGCTAATAAAAAGCACATTAGAGTGAGTATAAAAGGGACTTTTTTTTTTTCTTGAAGATAAATTGGGGATCAAGCCTCCCAACTTATTTTTAAATTAAATGTCTATAAAAGACCCTCCTCTCCCCCAGTCGGATTTCGAACTTGCGACCTCTCATTTGAGATGCATTGTTCTTTGCCACTAGACCAAGAGCTGGTTCTCAAAAGAGACTTATTTTCAGGAGGCTTTAGTATCTAATTTTCCTCTAATGTTTCTCTAACCTCTAGTCAATTACACAAAATTTGAGAAGAAATGAAATCAAGAAAATTCTTGACAGTAGAATTTTTGTGGTGTGGTGAAAGAATGATTGCTTAAGTACTTCTTTAGTCAGCTTTATTTATTGAGATTAATTTGAGGATTGGCAGAATTGTCATTAGTTGACGTCAGCTTAATTTGGATCTTTAAGTTTTATTCTTCAATTTGGATCTAATCTACCAAAATTATTGTGTTCTAAATTTAAATTTAAAAGAGGGACCAATTATCCAAGAAGGCATTTTGAGTGATGGAAGGTGTCAGTATATAGCAGCTCACATTTGCAAAGAAGTATTAATGTGTGTCCTGGATTGATTATCTTCACGTTCGATCATTTTTAATGACACATGGAAAGAATATACAAGTCATCCCATCCCGGAAGGAGGCTGATCAAACAGTTCATGGCTCAAACCGTTTACATTCCGTTAAGAATAGCCAATTTGCCACAATGCAGCAACATGCTGTTTTTCGCAGTGTTGTATAAGCAGATTTCATATTTCAAAAGAGATAAGGAAAGGAACCAAGAGGAAAAAGAAGCATGGGGTTTGTTTTTGTGTCAGATATGAAGATTCAAAATATCACGCCGTAAAATTTTGAAAAGATAAAAACCGAGTTTGTAGTGATGATAGTCGTTTAGTGAGTCAACATAGGAGCTATAGGTCTCTGTTGTTACAAGTTATTTTTGAAAATAAGACAGAGATTATACTTGACGTAAGGGAATGAAAATTAAAACTTCAAGAGATACAAAATTTGTCTTTCTGCCCCTAAATTCGTCTGATTACTAAGGAATTAGCCGATAATTTAAAAATACATACCTGCACCAGCCACACAACCAGTTATGCCGAGTTCAGATAGTGAAAGAGATCTTAATTGTTGGAGCGGTAAGAATGTTGTGGCATTTAGACTTAGTAATACATCCCCAACCAATTGAGTAAGAGTAACAGTGTCAACACCAAGGTCAACACCAAGGTCAAGTTTGGTGACATGTCCAGTAATAGGATCACAGGATACTCTTTCCCAACTGCAGCACTCCATACCTTTCCACTCTAACCCAATCAGTTGCAACTCAGCCTTAATCTGTAGCAGAGCTATCCTCTCTTCTTCCTTGCATCGCAATCCTAACCCGCTTGCACTCTCCCACAGCAGCAAAAGCATCAGGGATAGTGCCAATAACATGGCGGTGAAATTGTTACTCATTGCTTCTCTCTCTTGCGATGAGTTAAGAATAAAATGATGGTTTTGATAGCGTGTGGTGAATGTTCGTAGCTACTTCTTATATGGTTGTTGAGAGATGGGAGGAGTTGACGACAGAGTTGACACACATGTATATATATGTACAGACTCTGATTTAGAAATATAACTCACTGACAGGGCCTGCTGGCCCTATGATTTAGAATTAACAGACGCGCACAGCACATGTATGCATGTACAGATTCTCCGGTTTTCTTTGGCAGATCATTCTTGAATGAAGGAATAGCAGGATTTTTGTAGAGATGTAGGAGGTACTCTGAATTTAACCTCTTAAACCTCTGTTTCTGCTTTTTTTTTTTTTTGGAATTTTATAGGTAAATTATAGTTTAAAATAAATTTGCCATTTGTCTTTTACCACAAGGTAAAATACTAGCGTTTATATATAGATTAACATATGGATTCGTAGATAATCACATTTCAAATTAAATCTATCCTTATATTAAATTTGACACCATTTTGTACCAAATATGGGATTCAAGTGCTACATTAAAATTATACCAGATATCATTATTATTTTGAATGTCAATTGACGAGTTTTCAGTTGAATAAAGAGTTTCTAAAATAAAAATACAACACATTTTAAAGAAGAAAATTATAAATCATTACATAAGGCATGGATTACAAGTTCTCTCTTACATTAGATTAATAATGAGCCAACTATTTACTTACCTCTAAATTTTCTACCTGAACTAGTATCATAATTTTAATCTTCCTATGAAATTAAATGATGGAATAACAATTAATTTTAATCATTTATTTTGTATACCACTCTTTTTAATTATAACCAGAAAACATTTCATTATGTGGTATAATTAAGGGGAATATGGAGTCAAAATCTGATTGAATGTTAGTTAGAAAAACTTACAATAAAAAATTTATCACTTTTTTCATTAAAAAAAAGTTATGACAGAATTGGGACAAAAAGATAAAAGTAGAAAACCAAGTTACAATTAACTCTCTAAAACAAGAAAAGCAGAGGAGTGGGAATTTTTTTTCGAAAGTTCATAGAAGTGGGAATTGGTAAACACTTAGTGAGTTTTCGGAGAAGATTGGAGAGTGGACCGCAGTCGTTACGCGTAAAAAAATAGGGCTGTGAATAGATAAGGTACAATATGATAGAGATATTTTTGTTACCCATATCCATTAAAATTTTTCTTACCCATGTCCTACCTATACCCTATAAAAATTGACTTATCCGTACCCTATCCTTATCCGTTAAAAAATAACGATAAGAGTAGGATAACGGTAGAAAATTGGTAATAATATTAATATCTTAATAAAAAAATTATACAATATGAATAAACAAACAACGGCGAAAAAGTTTAGGTTTTCTTTTTAATGTAGCGCGTTAATGAAAATAAAAAAATTAATAATATTTCAATGTAGTATTATCCAATTTAATTGCCAAATTAATTATTAACGTATCAATTGAATCTTACAAACATATATTTTCAATTTAATTAGTTATTAATGTATCAATTATCTTTACAATCGTATCTTTCCGATTTAATTAGTTATTAATGTATCAATTGAATCTTACAATCATATCTTTTCAATTTAATTAGTTATTAACGTTTGAATTGAGTCTTACAATCATATATTTTCGATTATGATAAAGATTATAAACTACATACATATAACGGTACGAGTAAATAATGAATACGAAATAGCCTTATCCATACCCTTATCCAATAAATTAACGAAAAATTTCTTTTACCCATATCCATACCCGATAACTTAACGAAAATAAAAGCTTACCCATACCCGTCTTATCGTATACGATACGGATTGGACAAACGGTTAAACGGTTACCATTGACAGCCCTATACAAAAGTTTTATTGCGTGTTTTACATCATATTTGACTGGACTTCCGAAGAACAGTTCTTCCAAGGGTGCTATTACAAAAATGCGAGCTGAGGAAAATTTTCCCTTTTTCAATCAGTTTTGTCTTTAATAATTACTTTTTTGTTTACGTTTAAAAATTAATAATAATTATGATATCTTTCTATAAAGAAGTTAATTAACTGGGTTGTTGTTTTCAGGAACCATTTTGAGAAAATAATTCATTTGTCATAAGACCTTCCTTTTTCCTTTTGCATCTCTTTTAGTACTTTCTTTTCCCCCTCCGGGCAAAGCTTGTGTTATGCCTTTCTTTTTTGCAAATGCAATTATGCAAATCGATTAATTCCCTAAAATTTACCGGGCATCAATAAATTATCTGACTCTTACGTACGTCTTAGAAATTTTTTGGCCACTAAGAATAATATTATTTGAAAAATAGATGATAATTGAATTGTTAGTAAAAAAAAATTAGAAACTTCAAACAGGTTAGTAACTAGAGGAATATAAACGATTGTTGTTCAAAGAGTATCTATATTTGTAGTTAGATTAACGAGTAATATTTAACAAGTGGAATTAATACTGGATGCTTAACTTTGATAAAAACAACCAAGAAATTGGTAGCTCGATCTACTACGGTAGAAGAGGGAAAACACGAAGGAAAACGTGGCGTCAATGTCATAATAAGACAATGGATACTTAATAATATCAATGATCGTATATCAAGTATATACACAAATCACTGTACTTAATAATATCAATGGATACTTATCACGACCGTCCCCAGTTAACATTTATGGGCCGGACGGATCCGATACCAATCTTGGGCCACCAATAATTGATCGGACGTTTGGGATATGATGTGCAAAGTGCAATGCGATTCCGTTGGGGGTGTGGACTATCGGCTTACGATCAGCGAACAACATGAGGGGATGAGGATACGGATGATCTGAAAAATGAAAAGGAGGGTCGACACTGTCTAAAATGAAAACGCAAAATGTGTTTTCTACGTAATGATGATGATGAAAAATATCAGAGATGATACTTATCAGTCCGATACAAAATTACATGACTGCTCTCCTTGACTGTTGTTTACTTGAGATATGATATGGATCAAAATATTCCCCTTTTTTTTGGTTTCCATCATGCTCCGATTATGGACAGAAAAGACTTGTCCACTCTGCAAAGACCTGGGTCAACTTACGATAAAGTGAACATAGGAAAATAATTTCAGTCGTTTGTCCTTCGTCCTTTGAATGGTGTTTGCTTTATTTTGGTCACTTTTAGAAATATAGAGCTGTCAGCTGTGGGTCTATTTAAAGATTGCTAGGGAATAAAGTTTGACTGCACTTAGGCCCGTCGAACGTGCGAAACGGAACGGAACAGGTCTGTTCCATTTAACGTTTCATTTTAGTAGCAGAATGAAATTACTCTTCTGTTTCTATTTTATTTCGGTAAATGAAATAAATTTTCATTCCGTTAAAAAAATCCGAAAAAAAATACTTAAAAATTTCGAAAAAATATAATATTTAGTCTGCATGGAGATTTCAATAGGGAGATCATAATTAACGGTTTGGATCCGTCATTTTGAACCAGATCTAGGAGTTTTGATCTCACCTCACAGACCCTCTCGTGAGTTGCAACTCACTATAGCAAAACTCTATATATATATATAGAAAAAACATATGGTGCATACTAATGTACGGAAGGTTCGGTGTATACTGATCCAAACTTTTGGATTTGCTTCAAAATGACTGATCCAAACCGTCCAATATGATCTCCTTACCGACTAAATTTTACATTTTTTCGAAATTTTTAATTATTTTTTTTTATTTTAGAAAATCGCTAATCTAATTTTTTTTTGAACCGTTCAAAAATAGTAGTTTTTAAAAATCCGAAAAAAATATTTAAAAATTTCGAAAAAATATAAAATTTAGTCGGTAAGGAGATTTCAATAGGGAGATCAAATTGGACGGTTTGGATTGATCATTTTGAAGCAGATCTAAGAGTTTGGATCATTATGCACCGAAGCTTCCGTACATTAGTATGCACCATAGGTTTTCTCTCTTTCTCTCTTTATATATATATAATTGTTCTTTTTAATGTATTAATAATTTTGTTTAATATTCTAACTTTTCTGCTAAAATTTATTAATTTTCCTATAAAAAATGTAAATTGTTGTTGTTTATATATATGTTAATTATCCTGATATTTTGTCTAATTTTTGTGATGTTTAACACCTGATCTTACTCTTATCTGTAGGTGGAGTATGCAAGTCCAATACTGGAGTAAACACCTAATCATACTCATTTCTAGAAGGGCCAGAAATAGTACAATGGCACTTGACTAATTTCGTAACCCAAATTGATAAAGAAATGTGAAAGTAAATCTTGAGTGACTTGTTGTTAGGAACTCAAGTTCTCGTGCAATTTTAATTTTTATTAACATTTAACAAGCAATTAATACGCACGAAATACCGGATCTAGTTATTCAAGTAATTAACACGTAAAAGGAGAAGCGTAGGAGGTTTACCTCTCGCGAAATCGTATTCGCGAGGCTCGAATCCAATCTCTTGGAGTCGGTGGCGTGCTCGTCACCCTAGCGACTGCCTTCGGTTGCCTCGAGTCCACCTAGAAGATTAACGAAAGTCTCAGGACAAGTGCTAGCTTGTCCGAGACGATAGCTAATTTCCTGTTATTCTTCTTCGCGCGATTAACCGATTAATTGGAAGAAGAAACGCTCAACTCATGAGCAAGAGAGATGGAGGCGCACAAGAGAGGGAGAGAGCCGAAATTTTTCGCTCCTCTCTTGGAGCCGTCGGCCAAGGAAGAGGGAGAGAGAGAGAGGTGCTAGGGTTAGTCGTTTTCATAAACGACGTTGCCTTTTATAACGTGTAGCTCTCTTCCAATTTTGCTTGGACAAAATTGCCCCTCTAAATCCGAAATTTTCAGAGTTTATGTGGGCTAACCCACATAATATAATGGCCCATTAATTTACTCTATTAATCCATCTCAAATCGGACTTTTAATTAACTGATTAAACAAAAGACCGATTAGCTCAGTATAATAAATATACGTTTGAACGAACTTAATTATTAACATATTAATAATTAATTTAGAATTAGCATATGCATTATATTGTTTCTATATAATCCTCTTGAGTTAATTAATTATAACGGTTCGCAACGGTATATAATTAATTAATCAACTTATCATATTTTCGCAGTACTCGCTACTGCAAATAAACAAATAATGCACGTATGGTTGAAGTCCTATTTGTGTGACCCTTTGAGGATTTATGTTATGTTGGCCATGGAAAATAAATCACCATTTATTTCCATTAATCATAAGCGGTATCTAGCAACACGTTATGATTCCCAATTCGCATCAATAAATACTGTACCAATACAGTACTTCAATCCTGCATAAGAAAAGTATCTTATTGTTTTGATTCCTATGTCACATGATATCCTTGTATAATTCAAGATAGGAATGTGTCATTCTTGCAGATTATACATTTCTTGATCTAGAGTTGATCGCCTAGTTGCGCGCATACGATCCAACTCTATCAAGGGGCCCAATAGATATCATCACTCACTAGGTGAACTAATAAGGGACATACGGTTGTTTTGATGAACAGTTTTTTCCCCTCACAATTCAAGAGAACATAAATAAAGTCCGTATAGCAGCCCTTATCAGGAATCAACGTTAGACGATATTTATAGAACCTATTCTCATATGGAAAAACTGAACCATCTCAAACTCGGAATCAAACACGTATGAAATAAATAATGACACATAACACAATCCATATATTTATTTCATTGGGTCATGTCATGTGCTATGTTTCAGTAACATACACATATGCAATTAAGTCGATAACTCCTTATCTATGATTTGTAGAACTTAATCATCACTTAACTTGCATACTAATCTTATATGATAATTAATGTTCCTTGTTAATTATCAAGATTATGGACTTTTTAGAGATATTATTGTCATTCTGACGAATGATCCACAGAGATCTACAATTCAGATCCTCAACCTGAATGATCTATCAACAATAAACTCTAGGAACAAATGATCAAGCATCATCAATAACATAAACTAATATAATAGCCACCAACTGATTGGCTTCTAGAACATATCTCTAACAATCTCTCACTTGGTCTAGAGTTAAATAAATTGTGACTTCTAGCCAGTGAATAATTGAGAACGATGCCATATATCTACATATATATATGTCTCGAACCTCAAAAGAAATAATACGCTTATAGCCAGTTACTCACACGTCCATTACGCATGGATGCTCAATAGCATCTCGTATACTGTTTAAGGTAGAGGTTATGTTAGAGTCTTCGCTGTGTTCGCGAAACTATCCACTTTTGGTTGAACATATATATATATATATATATATATAGAGAGTTGATATAGAACACTGATGTGTACGGATCGTCCCCGTACACATGAGTCGTTTTTCAAGGTCCGAAATTCAAACGGTCAATCCGAACCGTTCAAGTTGTTTGCTATATTGAAAAACCTAGATAGACCAAATTTTACATTTTTTTGAATTTTTTTGCTATTTATTATGATATTTTCAAAAAACACTATAATTGGAGTATTTCAGGCCCTCCAATTTGAAAATATCATAATATATAGCAAAAAAATTCGAAAAAATGTAAAATTTGGTCTGCAAGAGTTTTTCAATATAAAGAACAAGTTGAACGGTTCGGATTGACCGTTTGAATTTCGGATCTTGAAAAACGACTGATGTGTACGGAAACGATCCGTACACATCAGTGTATTTTATCCATTCTCTATATATATATATATATATATACTCTTATATATATAGTCTTGATCATCATCATATGAGATCAAGTGATACTGTCATAGATCATAGTTGGATCACCAATTAGATATTGGGTTCTTTAAGACTAAGCTACGGTTCGAGATGCATAGAACCATATTAGCTTGACTGAGAACTTCTTGATCCAAACTATCATTTTTCGTTGCTTCACAAGTTGTTATGTATTTTGCTTTGGTGACGGAAACGATTGTAATATCCCATCTAGAATACTTTCTAAACTTACAACACCACCTTTAAGCAAAACATTTACCTCAATTGTGATTATATTAATTTTTCGAAAAATAGTATCAGTGTAACAACTTACACGAGCTCTTTTTTTATCATAACAGATGAAAAATATATTTCTCTTTCTCATAAGATACTAAAAAAATATCCTTTGATTATTGTCCAAACATGTTTTCCTTGTATCCACTTGACAATTGTTTGTCATATTCCTTGGATACAACACATTGGGGTATGTGCATAAATGGCATACATAATGAAACTCGTAATGGAAGAATGCTTGAACTGTTTCATGCAGTTCTTCTCGAATTGAGTTGCAATAAACCGAGTCAAACTCAAGTTATATGTCACATGACGTGGTTTGACATCCTTTATTGGAGTCTACCTTTCATGTTTCTGAAACATTTCATCATTATATGCACATTTGCTAAAATCTAATATCCATTATAATCTATCTCCATAGATTTTACTTCCTAGGATTTAAGTGATCTTGCCCAAGAAATCATTCTTCAATGACATCTTTGATATCTCTTATTTATATATGTATTTTGACCGTACTTAGCACCAAAATACTATCCAAACCAATGATACTCAATGTGTTTTTGTGCTTTATTTTGCAAGATTGTGTACTGTCGTGGAATTTGACTTGTTTTGTAGGAACGTGGTGGATTTGACACAATAATTGCATAAAAGGGAGAATTTTTGGGAATAAAATGACTAAATAGAATCCATAGCATTGTAGAACTCATCCTAAGCTTTCCAACGATCTTTGAATCACCTCAATCGGAATTCGGATGAACAAATTGTGGTCAAAATACTATCGGTGCGCAATACTGGAAAATCATTTCTGTCCGAAATCCACTATTTCGGTCCGAAATCGCGTGAAAAAATCGATTTTGGCAAGTTTTGAAGATGGAAACTTTATTTTATGGCATGATCTCGTGAACCCTTGCCCTAACCTGCCTCCCAAGCCTCCTCCCTGGCCATATATGTACGAAAATACAGAGAGGAAAGTATCCAACCTTCCATAACATAATTTTCACCTTTTCTACTACCGTTCTCATGCCGAAAGGCGTGAGATTTCATCTCTCGCAGCGGAGCACAACCATGGCAGCAACCTTGGAGCGATTCTGGACGCGACAACGGTAGAACCAATCCAACCACGGCTCTAGACGATCGATATCTCAAGTTAGAAGCGATATTTGGTTTAATCCTTCCTTTTCTCTTGATATTTTGATCAAATGGAGTTTGTATCTTATTTTACTTGCATGTTAGGATAGATTAATTATGTCTTAGGACTAAGTAGTAGTTTAGTTTAGTATTTGTGATGACTTGATGGATTGATTGCTATGTTATGTGATTTATCGTGTTGAGAACTATTGATATGCTTAGTTATATTATTTGTTTGCTTGTTGTTTATCTATTGATGAATCGCGACGTCTTTAGGACATTAAACTAGACTAAACACATGATTGATTAAGTAGTTGAGGTAAGCCAAACACTCGAAAGAGGAGGTTAGTTCACAACTGAAAAGTGTAGCTTTTACTGATCCGACAGGACTTTAAATACCTCTGGAAATCCAACATGATAAACTTAAGTGACTAAAATCCGACACGAAAGTTTAGGCTTAGTCATTTACGTGGTAAAAATCGAGTTCCAAACCAAGTTTAAAACCAAAATTGCGACGGCTGAGGCTAGGATTTAGGTCTGGTCGACAAGTAACCTTCACAAAATGTGGTATTAAATTATCAAGTCAGAACAGAGAGTTTGGAGCATATTTCGGAGCGACTTATATAGATTTCGGTCCGAAATCCTTACTGCACGTGTGAAAACACGTGTACTAAGAGCTTCAAAGCTAAACTAAATGAACCCTAAACCCTAGGACATCTCTTGCATTTATTTAGAGTCCAGAAAACACCAAAAATCATCCAAAAATAATTTAATTACTTGCACTTTAGATAATTGTCTCTATAAATTATAAAATCCCAAAAATTATTTTGTCTAGCTTTCGCGAGAAAGTAAAATCTAGTAATCAATTGTACCGTCCCTTGGGTTCGACCCTTAGCTTTACTAGAACGACTAGTGAGGTAAAACAAGATGTATAAATTTATTTGATACCGGATTTAAACTCCTTATCAATCTTGACAATATTCATTTAATCAATGTTATTTCCCAATTAATATCCAGTTATCTTGGACAATACAAATAACACAATTATGCTTCTACTGAATATCTTGTCTATACAAGATACTTTTGACGAAGATCAACTTCTTGACTTCCTTGTCAAAATATTTATTCCACAGTGCTCGCTTCGATCCATTAATGGATCCTTGAAGCACGCAAAATATTTCTAGCAATACATCAATCAAGACCTCGATTTATGTCATATACACAACATCTTTCTTCATTCAATCAATGAAGACGGTTTTGATGTACCTTTCCATATATCAATATATATAAAATACAACTATTGCTAGAATGATTTTTATTGACTGACTTATACATAGCTACAAGCGAGAAGCCGTGCTTTGTACATAGTCAACTCCTCATTGGCTTAGACATAGTCACAAGCGTGAAGCTGTACTTTGTACATAGTCGACTTGTCATCCATATCAATCTTTCCTTTAAAGATCTGAATGTTCTTGATGGACTGCTCCTTCATGAACATCAACAAAGGTCTATACCTTGTTGTTACACATGGATTGTACTTAAAGATCACATGAGCTCAAACCATACTTGTGGAATCGGGTCCTTCCATCGTTTCTTTATTTGTCAACGGATCATCATATGTCAAGTACGAGGACATCGTGATGTCTATGCACCTTTCGGTTAGACAGTCACTTTCGTTGACCTTTCGTAGGATTAGTGCTCGAGATTCATGAACTACTTTCACAACGACTTGCAGAATAAGTTTTTGAACGTCATATATACTGAGTTTCTCAAACATCATCAGCTAATGAGATGTTTAAGTCGTCATTAGAAGCGAGCATGCTCATGAACTTTTTTATTTCACAACGGCTTATGAATGAAGTTCCGCTCAACTCCCACTAGACACCATGTATGGAGTAACAAGTTTTCCACAAAGGATACTTCTTGTAGCGACGCATAAATTCCTTTAATGCTCACTTTACTCTCACTACTTTTTTTTGAGAACTTTATTCTCCAAGACTACGTCATGATGAGCAACAACTAGTTAGTTCTTACCAAGTTCGTAGAAGTAGTCCCTTTCAGTTAGTTTAGGCATCCTACAAAACATTAACCGTCTTATTTGGATCCAAGTTTATCAATCAACAAACCTTGATATAAGTTTCTTAACACCAAATCTTGAGAAATAATATAATTAGAGATCAAATCTCGTAAGATATCTTTCTCAATGGATTTCGATAGAACATTATTCAGTGTAAACAGTATTGTCCTCAAACACGAATCCCTAATATGAGTCGATTAAATCAATTTGATTCATTACTGACCGAACTATATCAAATAAAGTTTGATACCTCCATTCTTGGACACACTATACTAATATAATGTTCCTAACGGATTGAGTTGTGAAACTATTTCACACTCTTTAGATAATACATCAAATCATATGACTTAGCTATTTACTATGATCAATTGTAAGACTTATATTTTTCTTGAATGGTCTTTCAACTTCACTCTTGAACTCCTTTGAACTAGTCAAAAAGTTCCTACTTACACCTTATCAAATAGATACGTCAATATCTACTATGATCGTTGGTCAAGTAGTAAAGTGTCAACAACCTTTCACTACACAAGTACTTATAGGTCTACATACATCGATATGTATAAGTCCTAATCAAGTTATTCATCCTTAAACCTTTATAGGTCAAAGGCGCTTTTGTCATCTAACAAACATGATCCGCATATCTCAATTGATTCGCAATCGAATTGATCCACGAGCTCTACGCTATGTAGACTCTCATAATGCGATTCTCGTTTATGTATAACTAAGCGGTCATTTCACACGAAAGTCAAATACTTTATGTGAAGTCTTACGCATTCTATTTGTTATTCAAAACTTGTTTATCCATTTCAAGCATATTCAAGCAATAGGCATGAAATCATATAAACAAATCCACAATAAAAGAACATCGCTTGTCTTTTACAAAACGTAATCATCCATCATCTATATGAAAAGAGATAAAATTTTAGGATGTAAGGAACGAGGCACTCAACCTATAATTTCTATTAGTAAAGACAACTCTACGTATCCAATAGTAGTGGTTTAAATGAATAAGCTATTTCCTTATACGGAGTTTACTTTATTACTCTCGAACTTTCTCTCATTCTTCATTGCCTTCACATTTCATTAAATGCGAGCACATGAACTAGTACCAAGTTACTAGTGTGAATTGGAGATAGTAAGATAAATTGAATGACAAATACTTATTAAAGGATTAGAACATTTCTAACACGATAATCATGGTACTTCGGACATTCTTTCAAATGCCTCCATAAACGGCAAATGAAACAACTCATGTGACACATGGTCACAACTGAGGGTCTCGAAGTCTCAATGTATATTTAAGCGAAGTATTTCTTAAATACTTAACTAATTACAATTTGCACAAACAAATTTGCGAAATGTAACATCATATCCTTCATTTAATTGGAAGAGATCGTATGACAATATCAACAATCCTTAATATTGGAGATCTTGATATCTCTAGTTGCCAATTAGCTACTCAAACTTTTCAGTTCGCAAGCCAATAGAACCTTCATGTACTTTCTCTTACTTAATTCGTGCTCCATTACTCGATCATAAATGATTGAGTCAACATCTACTTTCTCTAAGAACTTCTTCTTGAGTAAGTGGATGCGAGCGTAGGAGTTAAATCTAGTCCGTATGAATTCTATAATCCAAAGGTCTAGAGATCTTAGAATGAGGATATCGGCATCCGCTTTATTAAATAACTTTTCGCAAAAGTCAATCAATCATCGCGATGCTACGTTCGGGAAGTCGAGGAAAGAAATTGAGAATTAACATGCTCAAGTTTCTCTTCACTAAGAACATGTCTTAGGAATCGGTATTACTTTTCCAAGTAAGTTCCTTTAGAAATGTGCTTGTTCTATTTCAAAGATTGATCGCAATGAAATCAACACATTTAGTATTTATAACAATTTCAATTTAAGGTCATTTAGTTTATGCAATGTTTTATTTATAATGATAAACAAAACTCCCGCTACATTTATTTAATGTCCCAAATGTAATTGGTTTTCCAAGATCCCCGTTTTCATCAAGTAGAGCCTGTTATGGTACGTCACCCTACTTAACTAGACAAGATAGGTTCTCCAACCAATCATATCAACCATATGACTCTTGGTTTATGAATATCTATATATTTACAAACTTCGCCCCGATGTCCAAACTCTAGTTGGGTCCATCGATAAGCAACATCTCTCTATTTGCTCCTAACAAATCTATTTATTTGTACCCCGACTATCGCATGACAACCATGACGTCTGCTTGGGCGGACCTTGCCATGAGAAGGCAAGCGACGTGAAGGCGATAGAGAGAAGGAGGGCGGTCGACTTAATCAAATTAATTGGGACATTCATTATGTGACTTTGTTTGGTGGTCGTGTCAACATACACCTATACCTATCCTATGACATTTCATAGCATGCAAACAATCACATAACAATGAGCATCTCAAATACAAATATTTTTGTGGGTTTGTATGGCTCCAGCTTGCATATTAGTCTTCGCCGCATCTCCATGTAGCAAGACTAATCTAATTCAAGCCCTCCCACTAATTATATTGATCCTATCCTATAATTAATGAAAATAAATACATGTGAAAAAATTCTAATTCCCTTCTAGGCCTTTGGGGCATGCAAGCCTCACAAGTTACATTAAAATTAATCAAAATTATTTAATGGCACCAAGGGCCGCATTACATACATTCACACATGCATATATTTACAAACCACAAGACATTGAAATCTTGAGCCATACAAAATCTACGATCCTCCTACAAAAACGAGTTAGCACATATACAATATACAGGTTTCACTTGTTTTTAATTAACTTCATTAATTAGAATCTTTGTGTATGCTTGTCGCTCGTTTTTCCAAATGCAAATAGATTTAACATTACAACTACTTGTTTAAACCTTTGAAATTTAATCAACAAATCAAAAACAGAAAGGAGGGTATTTAATGAGCGTTCTAATTAACATTTCAACTAATTTGATTAATTAGAATATATTTTAACTAATTAAAATAAGCAATTTGGGACCCGATAAAATCTGATATTTTTCGGTCACCAAAAAATCCAAAATAAATCCAGAGAGCTCCTTACAATGAGTGTAACTACCAGTAAAAATTTCAAAGAGAGATCAGTTACCATCAGGGAGAACCAAAAAAGACAAAATCTCAGACAGCGCGCGTAGCGCCATTAGAGAAAATTCTGTTTTGGCCTCAACCGTTCGGTCTGTGTGATCACCCCCTTGATATTTTTCAAGCAAAAAATTTATATAGAAAAATACTTTACATACTAGGCTATCATTCCATGAAAAGAAAAATATGAAGGTCTATTCAAAATCATCGAGTTAAAAGTCATACTAGTGACTTGTCCAGTTCTGAAACAGACTGACGACTGAAAAGTTTTGACCCAGTTGAAGTATCAAACCTTAAAGAAAAATTATGAAACTAATTTTCACAGAATTTTAATTTGAATTTGAAAAACTCTATTCAAACACTTTTCTATAAAAGTCCTTCAATAAATTTAGTTTTTCAAAACAACCAGCTTGTTCAGAAAAACAGATCTGACGACTTCGATTCTTTCCATACTTGAACATCCATATAAAATCCGAAACAGGTAACAAATTATACATATCCAGAAAGAGTATCAAGTCTAGATTAATCCTAGATAAAGATTACAGGTAGATATTTTTCAAAAATACGTACTTTTTGCCATACAAACAGAACTGTGCAGCAGAACGGCAGATCTGCGCACCGTTACCGTTTAATTCACTAAAAATTCATAGCTACTTATAAAATAGTGAAACTAGCGCCAAAAGAACCACGACTCAAAGATATACAATCTTCAGTAAGAGAGAAAAAAATTCCAGAGAAATTTACATCACGAAAAACAAGTAACAAGACAGAAAAACAGCTTTTTCCAGAACAGCAAGCACACACATCACTAATTAACTTTGTTAATTACTAATTTCTCGATTAAAAAATATTAAAAACTTGAATAACGACCAGCGCTCTGATACCACTGTTAGAAACTCAAGTTCTCGTGTAATTTTAATTTTTATTAACATTTAACAAGCAATTAATACGCACGAAATACCGGATCTAGTTATTCAAGTAATTAACACATAAAAAGAGAAGCGTAGGAGGTTAACCTCTCGCGAAATTGTATTCGCGAGGCTCGAATCCAATCTCTTGGAGTCGGTGGCGTGCTCGTCACCCTCGTGACTGCCTCCGGTTGCCTCGAGTCCACCTAGAAGATTAACCAAAGTCTCAGGACAAGTGCTAGCTTGTCCGAGACGATAGCTAATTCTTTGTTGTTCTTCTTCGCGCGATTAACTGATTAATTGGAAGAAGAAGCGCTCAACTCATGAGCAAGAGAGATGGAGGTGCACAAGAGAGGGAGAGAGCCGAAATTTTTTGCTCCTCTCTTGGAGCCGTCGGCCAAGGAAGAGGGAGAGAGAGAGAGGTGCTAGGGTTAGTCGTTTCCATAAACGACGTTGCCTTTTATAACGTGTAGCTCTCTTTCAATTTTGCTTGGACAAAATTGCCCCTGCAAATCCGAAATTTTCAGAGTTTATGTGGGCTAACCCACATAATATAATAGCCCATTAATTTACTCTATTAATCCATCTCAAATCGGACTTTTAATTAACTGATTAAACAAAAGACCGATTAGCTCAGTATAATAAATATACGTTTGAACGAACTTAATTATTAACATATTAATAATTAATTTAGAATTAGCATATGCATTATATTGTTTCTATATAATCCTCTTGAGTTAATTAATTATAACGGTTCGCAACGGTATATAATTAATTAATCAACTTATCATATTTTCGCAGTACTCGCTACTGCAAATAAACAAATAATGCACGTATGGTTGAAGTCCTATTTGTGTGACCCTTTGAAGATTTATGTTATGTTGGTTATGGAAAATAAATCACCATTTATTTCCATTAATCATAAGCGGTATCTAGCAACACGTTATGATTCTCAATTCGCATCAATAAATACTGTACCAATACAGTACTTCAATCATGTATAAGAAAAAGTATCTTATTATTTTGATTCCTATGTCACATGATATCCTTGTATAATCCAAGATAGGAATGTGTCATTTTTGCAGATTATACGTTTCTTGATCTAGAGTTGATCGCCTAGTTGCGCGCATACGATCCAACTCTATCAAGGGGCCCAGTAGATATCATCACTCACTAGGTGAACTAATGAGGGACATACAGTTGTCTTGATGAACAGTTTTTTCCCGCACAATTCAAGAGAACATAAATAAAGTCCGTATAGCAGCCCTTATCAGGAATCAACGTTAGACGATATTTATAGAACCTATTCTCATGTGGAAAAACTGAACCATCTCAAACTCGGAATCAAACACGTATGTAATAAATAATGACACATAACACAATCAATATATTTATTTCATTGGGTCATGTCCTGTGCTATGTTCCAATAACATACACATATGCAATTAAGTCGGTAACTCCTTACCTATGATTTGTAGAACTTAATCATCACTTAACTTGTATACTAATCTTATATGATAATTAATGTTCCTTGTTAATTATCAAGATTATGGACTCTTTAGAGATATTATTGTCATTCTAACGAATGATCCACAGAGATCTACAATTCAGATCCTCAACCTGAATGATCTGTCAACAATAAACTCTAGGAACAAATGATCAAGCATCATCAATAACATAAACTAATATAATAGCCACCAACTAATTGACTTCTAGGACATATCTCTAACACTTGCAACTTCATGAATCATTTATTTTTCATTTCTTTTCATTTGTAATTTCTCAACATCCTTCCAATAGCTATATTATTATATGTTTCTCATTTAATTCCCCTCTCCATTATTATTTGATAGAGACAAAGAGAGAGCAATTAGTGGTTTAATAAAAAGATGGTATCATCAATATCAGAAGATGAAACATTTTTTTGCAGAAAGTGGTAGATTTTGTATAGTCAGTCCATGGATGATTGGATCTGCTTCAAAATGACTGATCCAAACCGTCCAATATGATCTCCTTACCGACTATATTTTACATTTTTTTCGAAATTTTTAAGTATTTTTTTTAAATTTTAGAAAATCGCTAATCTAATTTTTTCTGAACCGTTCAAAAATAGTAGTTTTTAAAAATCCGAAAAAAATACTTACAAATTTCGAAAAAATATAAAATTAAGTCGGCAAGGAGATTTCAATAAGGAGATCAAATTGGACGGTTTGGATCGATAATTTTGTAGCAGATATAAGAGTTTGGATCAGTATGCACCGAAGCTTCCGTACATTAGTATGCACCATAGGTTTTTTCTCTCTCTCTCTATATATATATAATTGTTCTTTTTAATGTATTAATAATTTTGTTTAATATTCTAATTTTTCTGCTAAAATTTATTAATTTTCCTATAAAAAATGTAAATTGTTGTTGTTTATATATATGTTAATTATCCTGATATTTTGCCTAATTTTTGTGATGTTTAACACCTGATCTTACTATTATCTACAGGTGGAGTATGCAAGTCCAATACTGGAGTAAACACCTAATCATACTCATTTAGAAGGGCCACAAATAGTACCATGGCACTTGACTAATTTCGTAACCCAAATTGATAAAGAAATGTGAAAGTAAATCTTGAGCGACTTGCAACTTCATGAATCATTTATTTTTCATTTCTTTTCATTTGTAATTTCTCAACATCCTTCCAATAGCTATATTATTATATGTTTCTCATTTAATTCCTCTCTCCATTATTATTTGACAGAGACAAAGAGAGAGCAATTAGTGGTTTAGTAAAAAGATGGTATCATCAATATCAGACAATGAAACATTTTTTTACAGAAAGTGGTAGATTTTGTATAGTCAGTCCATGGATGATAGGATCAGATAGAGGATGGAAGATGAAACATTATAGTCAGGAGGACAGTTTGGTCATAAAATTATGTTGCTGGTGTTTTTTTTTTAATGGTAAAAAGATTGAAATTAATAAAAAGGGATTGTATCCTTAGAAAACATAATTAGAGGGATTATATGCAGTTTCAAAGATTGTAGGGGTTATATCCGGTTTAAGTATTGTAGGGGTTATATTAAATTTTTTCCTCTAAATTATTTCTATAGTTATAAATTAAATAATGATTTTTTCTCCCAAACTTTCCTATTTGGTATGTGATGTTCAAGAATAAGTTTAATATAAGAGACAAGTTATTCAAAGTATAATTTTTTTGTAAAAAAAATTTTGTGGTATTATCATCTAAAATAAAACTGACAAAACAAAAAAAAAACGGAAAGTTCTTAACTAATTGCTCGTTTGTTGCATGTTAATCCTTAATCTCTCTTGTTGCATACAGTCTTCTTTGTTCTCCATTTGTCTTTCTCCCATGATTTTATTCACTAAAAATTAATCAATTATAAGTCTAAGACAATAAATTAATTTCAATTTTAATAAAGTAGTTAATTTTAAACTTTATAAATTTTGTACCGATTGAATTTTTAATTCAAACCCTCCGAAAATTATAAGCTGAATTGTGAAATTGTATGGAATTCTTGACCGTTACATATCATGTTAGATTAAATCGGATTTTACGGACTACCTGATTTAGTTTTGAGCTATGATACAAATTTTACTACTAGATCAATTCAAAATCCGAATTTTTTTTTCGATCTGGACCGTTAGATCCGATTTTTTATCTCTGAATTGTTGTAGCCATTGGATCCCCTCTCTTTTTTACCTTCTTCCTCCGACGATCCGACATCTCTCGTTCTCTCTATTCTATTCTTGCTCCCTCTTAGCGGAGCTTCGACAATTACGCTCTTGCCCCGCTAACCCGTTGGACTCATCCCGCTGCCAGATGCCACCTCAGCCCCATGGAATGGTGGAACCCACTCCTCTCTCTCTCTCGTCCCTCGTGCCTAGTTTGTGTCTTGTGTGATTGCTTGACTAAATCTTCTAGTTGTGTGTGTGATTCTTTGATTAATGGAGATTGAGATTCCTGTAATTTTGGAACAATTTGACTCTGATATCTCTCTATTTTTATTGAATCCTAATTATTGTGTGGTATTATGTTGCTTGCTGCATGTCACATGTCACATTTGTTGTTGTTTGTGGCTTGTAGTGAGTTTTGAAACAAGTACAAACCTCAAATCTGTCAACAAATCTATTCTGGTACTAGACCCCAGATTTTCAGGGACCTATTTGCGATTATTTTTGGGGTCAGGGAAGTAATCTAATGTTTCTTTAAACTGATGTGAGGATTGATCTGTAACATATGCTGGTAAATATGACTGAAATATAAATCTTTGATTTCTCTCTGGCTGGGAAACTAAATTGATGAAATGTTGGCTGTATTGCATCAGATTCCTGATTCCCTGTGGGTTTGGACTTGAGACCTTCAACCCGTTATCTCTATACCCGAACCCGACCCCTTACTGATTCCCTTTTTTCTGTTGGTTTGCTAACCCGTGTGCCCTTTGGGTTTCTCTTCTCTGTTTGGATCTGTTCATCTTTGGTGCCTTGTTCTCCGTTTGCTTTTGGGTGGCTCTTCTTGTTACTTGAACTCATGTGGACTAACTAATTTCTGCACTAAATTATATTGATGGATTTTCCTTAGGGTGAAGAGATTTTCTAAAGATAAAACTAGCAGTAAGTTAATGACTTGCTTAATGATGGCTTATTTACCTGTTGACTGTGTTGTTTTTGGACCGAATCTAAAATAGTTGGCATCAACTTCAACATCAACATTAACATTAACAATATATATAAAGACTCCATGGACTTTACGGGACACGGAATCTGAGCTGTACGCTGTTTTATCGCGTTTCGATCTCACCTGTGATTCTCTTCCAGTGAATTTCTTAAAAAAAAAAAAATACGGCCCACTTCATGTACCGATCTACAGGTCGGTGGAAGATATAGAGCACTAACAATGAGTCAATATATTTTCCCATTCATAGTGCGCTTCAAAAAGCAATAACAATGAGTCAATGATACGTGAAAAATGAAAGGAACGGATTTGTGTTCATTTCGCCGAGACTAAGTCCACTAAATCAATTACTTTGTTTTTAAAAAAAATAAAAATAGGAATTTTTTGTGAACAAACACTAATAGCACTTTTCATTTATTTTTCCTTTATATTTGCATTATTCACCCACTATAGAATCAGGTTTTGGATTTTACTTCTCAGTTCTAATTTTGGGCTTTGGGCTGGAATAATTGTATACAACTGGGTGATATTAGTAGAATTATGATAATTTAAAGTGTTTGAAAGAATTACATAACGTTCCCAACTAGTTTACAAGCGGTAATTGGACATGTAGTAATGAAAGAATTTTCAATAATTGGGCATATCAATTAAACAATTTCATCGATGTGCGCAAGTTCTAGTCCACTAATGAAACCTTGAAAATTGCAAATTCTCAAAATTAGAAGTACAGACATTACATGACAAAAGGTTCACTGAGATATTGCAAAGAAAAGATCCAAAACATCAACCACTCATTTATTTAATACACATAAACATCACATATCCGACCAAACTAAAAATGTAACAAGCGGTCCTTCAATTATCCCTTCGAGCAGCCCGGATCTTCCTCACAAAAAGGACAACCCTCACGTATATCATATCACCAAACTCATCAACCAATTTAAACAGAGCAAACCGCCAATCCCTCTTAAAATATAAAACGGCCATGAAACCCCAAAAACTGACCACAAAGAAAAGGGCAAAAGAACTGAACAATATGAGAAAATCGATGCTTTCATCCTTTCGATGATCTTCCGCTTCGTTTGGGGAAGAAGGCAGCTTTGTGTCATGATAAGAGAAACAGCTCTGTGACAGGGGAGGCCCACAGAGATTTGGGTTGCCTTCATAGCTTCTGTTGTCAAATGTACCGAACTGAGCTTGTGTATCTAATGTAGGACCGGATAAGTTGTTATATGCCACGGAGAAGACTTCTAGTGAGGTCAGTTTAGTCAGTCCTCTTGGTATTTTCCCTGTCAGAGCATTGTCAGAGAGGTCCAAACTTTCCAGCTGCCGCAACTTGGATACAGAATCAGGTATTGAACCAGTTAAATAGTTGTTTGATAAGTTCAGTGTTGTTAGCCAACTCATCTGACCGATTTCTATGGGGATATGGCCAACTAGTTCATTCGAAGAGAGATCTAGTACACATTTTAAAAGTAATTTAAACAGGTAGAGATCTAATCTTCCTTTTGATACAAGTTCCAATCCAGAATTATCTTGAACTTTTCCAATATTTTCGAAAAAGTTGTAACGGTCCATTTGAATAATTTTCTTAATGGGTAAATGGGTATCACTGAAGTTCACCAGATACCGTCGAATTGGCACACTATAAGATTTAATCGGCAAGGACAAATTACTGTTCTGTAATCCCATATGAATAATGCATGGTGGTATTTGTCCAGAAAAGTTATTCTGTGACAGATCAAGTATACGCAAATACCTGAATTTACATATTTGTTCTGGTATATGTCCTCTAAACATGTTGTCACTGATCACAAGAGCTCTCAGATCTGACTCTTTACTATTCCAACTCGAAATTTCTCCAAAGAAATGGTTTTTCTGGATGTTTATTACTTGTAGATAAGAAATATTCAGCCATGTTATCGGAAAGTTTCCAGAAAGATTGTTTTTGCTCAGATTTATAGTTCCTAGAAATGTACTATTCTTTAAGCATGGCGGTATTGATCCCGAGAGTTTGTTATTTGAAAGGTCAAGAAACCACAAAAAAGTTGTACTGCATAACTCGTTTGGTAAACATCCTTCAAAATGATTTGCACTTAACTTCAATATTGAAGTTGATCTTCCAAGGCAACTAGGTAAAATGCCAGTTAGCTCATTATTACTGATGTCCAGTACATCCAAGCTGGCATTGCAAATGCTTAAAGGAAGCTCTCCACTTATGTAATTATTATATAGTAGCAATACTGAATATTTTTCAAAGATCATCATGTTAGGGAAAGATCCATATAATTTATTATTTGATAGATCCAGAAAATTAAGGTTAGTACCGTTCATAGAAAAGGTGTTCTTTATATCATCGGTGAGATTGTTAATAGATAAATCTAAAGAATATAGATTGTTCATAGACCTCAATCCAACGGGGCCTCGAAAGAAGTTTCTTGATATATTCAGGTAATTTAAATTTGGAAGCTTAGTGCCAATGTCATCTGGTATTTCTCCGCTGAGATTGTTGTCAGATATATCCAATAAGGAGATATTTTCATGTGTTACTGATGGAAGTTGAAGGAGCCCTGTAAAGGAGTTTTTGCTCAAAACTAGTTTGACCAAATTTGTGTTGTTCTCTAACAACCACAAAGTTGGAACAGGACCTTTGGAGCGAGTATTAGAGAGGTCCAATGCTCGTAAATTATACTGGGAATACAAGAAAGTGGACTCGGTATTCAAAATGCAATTGGCTAGTTCAAGGACCCAAAGCTGGAATGGTAGATTCACAACTTCTACTTCAAAGTTCAATTTGCTAGTTGAGAGTCCCAGAACTTCAAGATAAGAATGATTTGAAAATGAACTTATGGACAGAGTACCCTCAAGTTGGTTACTGGACAGAGAAAGGTACCTTAGGGATATTGCTCTTTCAAATATTGAAGATGAAATTTTAACGTGAAATTGATTATCTGACAAGTCCAGTATTCGAAGCGAAGAGAGATATCCAATACATGGAGGAATATTCCCAGCAAAATTGTTGACCGAAAGATCTAACTCTTCGAGATTCTTCAAGTGACATAGGCCTACAATTTAAACAAAAAAGATCATCAAATGAGATTACTCATTTGAAACCCAGAACGTCAATTATAGGATAGAGTCTTCCACGTTTTGTTTTCCCCTAAACTTAGTGTGATGATTAGAGCGCAAAGAAAAAAACAACAAACATAACGATGTTAAGTTCATAATAGTGTGCTAAAATTCCAAAAATTAAAATATTGCTTGGAACTTCGTGAATTTATATTACTTTGTGGACTCGGTTATAAATCTCTCATTTATAATTATTTTTCCTCAAAACGCAGTCCGAATGTCTGATGCCTGCAAAATTAACTTTTCTTGTTTCAAGAAGTAATATCAAGAATTCTTAACTCCGAGAGCCCATCAAGAATTCTTTGTTTCAAGAAGTAATTAATATAAAGAATAATCTTAGAGAGCCCATATAGAGTCAGAAATTTAACATTTTCCTATTGCAAATATTAAATTTACTTTAATAACCATCAGCAAACAACATTATGAATTACCCGTTGATGTTATGGTGCCGTTGAGATTATTGTACGCTAACGAAAGGGCCTTAAGAGAAGACCAATCTCCCAAATAGGGCAAACTACCAGAAATGTCACAAGAACATAGATTAACCACTTCCAAGTTTAATGCACTAAACTCTGTCAAAAAAATGTTATATATCAAAATATTGGTCAAATTAAGAAAAAAGAAAAGAAAAAATTATTATTATGACAAAATATTAATTGGCTAAATTAATAAATAGTTACCTTTGACAGGAACATTTTCTATATGATTTCCCTCCAAGTCAAGTGCTCGAAGTGATGATACTTTGGCCAAGGAGGAAATGATGCTATTATTCAGCCTGTTGTAGGAAAGGTCTAATTTCTTTAGCTTACTCAGACTAGACCAAGATTCAAACCCTGCTAATAAAAAGCACATTAGAGTGAGTATAAAAGGGACTTTTTTTTTTCTTGAAGATAAATTGGGGATCAAGCCTCCCAACTTATTTTTAAATTAAATGTCTATAAAAGGCCCCCCCCCCAAGTCGGATTTCGAACTTGCGATCTCTCATTTGAGATGCATTGTTCTTTGCCACTAGACCAAGAGCTGGTTCTCAAAAGAGACTTATTTTCAGGAGGCTTTAGTATCCAATTTTCCTCTAATGTTTCTCTAACCTCTAGTCAATTACACAAAATTTGAGAAGAAATGAAATCAAGAAAATTCTTGACAGTAGAATTTTTGTGGTGTGGTGAAAGAATGATTGCTTAAGTACTTCTTTAGTCAGCTTTATTTATTGAGATTAATTTGAGGATTGGCAGAATTGTCATTAGTTGACGTCAGCTTAATTTGGATCTTTAAGTTTTATTCTTCAATTTGGATCTAATCTACCAAAATTATTGTGTTCTAAATTTAAATTTAAAAGAGGGACCAATTATCCAAGAAGGCATTTTGAGTGATGGAAGGTGTCAGTATATAGCAGCTCACATTTGCAAAGAAGTATTAATGTGTGTCCTGGATTGATTATCTTCACGTTCGATCATTTTTAATGACACATGGAAAGAATATACAAGTCATCCCATCCCGGAAGGAGGCTGATCAAACAGTTCATGGCTCAAACCGTTTACATTCCGTTAAGAATAGCCAATTTGCCACAATGCAGCAACATGCTGTTTTTCGCAGTGTTGTATAAGCAGATTTCATATTTCAAAAGAGATAAGGAAAGGAACCAAGAGGAAAAAGAAGCATGCGGTTTCTTTTTGTGTTAGATATGAAGATTCAAAATATCACGCCGTAAAATTTTGAAAAGATAAAAACAGAGTTTGTAGAGATGATAGTCGTTTAGTGAGTCAACATAGGAGCAATAGGTCTCTGTTGTTACAAGTTATTTTTGAAACTAAGACAGAGATTATACTTGACGTAAGGGAATGAAAATTAAAACTTCAAGAGATACAAAATTTGCCTTTCTGCCCCTAAATTCGTCTGATTATTAAGGAATTAGCCAATAATTTAAAAATACATACCTGCGCCAGCCATACAATCTGTTATGCCGAGTCCGGATAGTGTAAGAGATCTTAATTGTCGGAGAGGTAAGAATGTTGTGGCATTTAGTAAAATTTCCGGAGAAGAATTAAAATATTCGGGGTCAACATTAACATATTTGAGGGCAAGTTTGGTGACATGTCCGGTAATAGAATCACAGGATACTCTTTCCCAACTGCAGCACTCCATACCTTTCCACTCCAACCCAATCAGTTGCAACTCAGCCTTAGTCTGTAACAGAGTCAGAGCCCTCTCCTTAATCTGTAACAGAGCTCTCCTCTCTTCTTCCTTGCATCGCAATCCTAACCCGCTTGCACTCTCCCACAGCAGCAAAAGCATCAGGGATAGTGCCAATAACTTGGCAGTGAAATTGTAACTCATTGCTTCTCTCTCTTGCGATGAGTTAAGAATAAAATGATGGTTTTGATAGCGAGTGGTGAATGTTCGTACGTAGCTACTTCTTATATGGTTGTTGAGAGATGGGAGGAGTTGACGACAGAGTTGACACACATGTATATATGTACAGGCTCTGATTTAGAAATATAACTCACTGACAGGGCCTGCTGGCCCTACGATTTAGAATTAACAGACGCACACAGCACATGTATGCATGTACAGATTCTCCGGTTTTCTTTGGCACATCATTCTTGAAAGGAATAGCAGGATTTTGTACAGATGTAGGAGGTACTCTGAGTTTAACCTCTTAAACCTCTGTTTCTTCTTTTTTTTTTTTTTTTTTGGAATTTTATAGGTAAATTATAGTTTAAAATACATTTGCCCTTCGTATTTTACCACAAGGTAAAACACTAGCGTTTATATATAGATTAACATATGGATTCGTAGATGATGACATTTCAAATTAAATCAATCCTTATATAGTTATATTAAATTTGGCGCCACATTTTCCCCCAAATATGGGATTCAAGTGCAACATTAAAATAATACCAGACATCATTATTATTTTGAATGTCAATGGACGAGTTTTCAGTTGAATAAAGAGTTTCAAACATAAAAATTACAATACAGTTTTAAAGTAGAGAATTATAAATCTATACATAAGGCATGGATCGATAAATTATCTGACTCTCTTATAAATTATTTCGCCAATGAGAAAATATCATTTGCAAAAGAGATAGTAATTGAATTGCTAGTAAACAAGAATTAGAAACTTCAAACAGATAATGACTAAAAGGAATATAAACGATTGTTATTGAAAGAGTACCTAAAATCTAAGGAGGAACAAGTGGCATACAGAATACTAGATGCTTGACTTTGATAAAACCGATCAAGAAATTGGTAGCTCTACCTACGGTAGAAGAGAGAAAACACGAAGGAAAAGTAGTGTCATAGTAAGACACGATGGATATTGTTAATAATATCGATGATGGTGTATCATATACACGATACTTTTTCAATCAGTCTGCATTATTGAGTTTGGAATTTTTCTCAATACCCTACTTGCATCCATACCGGAAAAACTTTATATAGAACAAAATTAGCATTAACAATTTTAAATAGAACAAAGGTTACTATTTTTTTTTTAATAAGAGCAACACTATAGCGGCAATGTGAATGCCGTTATAAGCCAGTCCTATAGTGGCATTCACATTGTCGCTGTAGGGCTTATACCGCACTACGCCAAAAAAAAGCTTTAGTACCGGTACATTAATACCTGTTTTTAAGAAAACCGGTATAAAAAATAATCGGTGGCAATTTCGTAATTGTCAGACTTTATCTTTAGTACCGGTCTTTTAGAAAAACCGGTACTAAAATATTGGCCAAAAAAATAAAAAAAAAGGTTTATCTTTAGTACCGGTTTTTTAAAAAACCGGTACTAAACATACTATTTTTAGTACCGGTTTTTAATAAAAAACCGGTACTAAAGGGTTGTCAAAAAAATCAAAATTCTGTCTATCTTTAGTACCGGTTTTTTTAAAAAATCGGTACTAAAGATATTATTTTTAGTACCGGTTTTTAATAAAAAACCGGTACTAAAGATCAATTTAATTTTTTTAAAACAAAATGCCGCCAAAACGAATATTTCTAAGTATTAAGCTGCTGTCTCCTCTCTCTGCGTGAGAATTTTTTTAAGTCCAAAACTTAGCTGCTGCCTCCTCTCTCTCTCTCGACTCTCTTCCTCTCCACTGCCTCTCCCTCTCGATCTACTCTCTACTGCCTCTCTCTCTCAATCCACTGCCTCTCCTCTTTCTCCACACTGCTTCTCCGATCCCTCTCGATCCACTACCTCTCCCTCCCTCTTCACCGCCTCTCTCTCTCTCACTCGACTCGACTGTGCCATTCTCTCACTGCTCTCTCTCCCTCGACGCGATTGCGTCACTTCTACGCCGAGTAAGGTACACCATTCTATCACTGCTAATAGATTTTGGTTAAATATTTGTGTTAAATGGTTAATCCGACAAATTAAGGTTAATTTTTGTTAATGGATTTTGGAATTGGGTTTAAATCCGAAATTTTTATAATTGAAATTGGGTTAAAATCCGAAAATTGTATAATTTATTAATTTTTGTTAATTTGCATAATTGGGTCAAAATCCGAAATTTGTATTAATTATGTTAATTATTATTTAAGTTATTTTGTATGAATTATTATTTATTTCATTGTGTATGAATTTGTTATGAATTTGTGTATATAAATTATTTGTATAATATATAGATTTTGAATTGTGCTATACAGGTACATCGGTATTAATGGATGGCTAGCAAAAAAAGGAACTAGCCTCAGAAATAATTTTTTTTTTTTTACAATGATCTTTAGTACCGGTTATTAGCATAAAAACTGGTACTAAAGATATTAAATATAAAAAAAAATGGAGGATCTTTAGTACCGATTTTTAACTAATAACCGGTACTAAAGATGACATCTTTAGTACCGGTTATTAGTTAAAAACCGGTACTAAAGATCGTCGCTTTTTTTTTTTGCGAATTCCAGTGCGTTTTTAGTACCGACTTTTTAGTACCGGTTTTTAATTATCTTTAGCACCCCTATTATTAGTATCGCTTGACAACCGGTACTAATAATCTATATTTAACCGGTACTAATAACAAAAAATGGCGTAGTGCCGGTTATCTAATTGCCGCAGGCCTGCAACAGGACTTATCTTTACGGTGGTTCATTTCTTAATTTTTTAAATTTTTAAATAAAGGTAAAGTAGAAAAATGTCATGGCATACTATATATAAAGGCAAAAGGTCAACATTCAAGGTTTATGGATTTCAATTATTTCCATTCCACCGTCCTTCAACAGTGGGCCCACGTGTCAGCAGAGTGGACAAGTCTAATTTCTAAAGTATCCAAAATAAAGCAAACCCCATTCAAACTTCAAAGGACAAACAACAAACGACAAAACTGAAATTATTTTTCTATGTTCACTTTATCAGAAGTTGACCCAGGTCTTTGCAGAGTGGACAAATCTTTTCTATCATAATCGGAGCATGATATTGATGGAAACCAAGAAAAAGGAGAATAGGCCTGTTTAACTTCTACAACGGCAACGGAATGGGTCATTTCGTTTGTCGTTTCGTTTCAACAACGATATATACTGGAATGATTCGTTAGCCGTTCTGTTCGGACGGAACGTGACGGAATGACTCAATTTACACTGTATTTCACACAAACGTATGTCGAAATCCGTTCCATTTATCGTTCCGTTTTAGAAATGTATATCGAAATATGTTCCGTTTGAACGGAACAAACACAGAGACACGTGGACGAATGCTCCGTCAACACCCTAAAGGAGAGTATTTTGATCCATCATAACTCAAGTAAACAACAGTAAGGAGACCAGTCATGTTATCCTGTATTAGTCACGGCGTCAGCTATATTTGAGAATTAATTACGACTAATAAATTTTTTATTTCAATCTATATTTTTATATATTTTGTAATAAATATTTGTGTAGTATGTATGTTTACGCAACTCTTTGTTTACTTTTAATTAGGAGTGCACGTGCTTTAATTTCTTATTGTTTAGCAAATTGATGCATCTAAAATATGAGATGGAGAGATAATAAACGTCCATAAATGTGACGCAAGCGCTTAAAGTATAACACTTTTTATTCCTTCCGTATAAAAAAATTAAAATTAGGTTGACGCAGGACTTGTTTGTAACTTGAGAGCGTTGGTGTGTTTGTGATTTGTGAATGTGATTTCCTGCGAGCAGAAATATTTTTATATATATAATAGGACGTCAACAAAATTTATGTTATTATCTCATCAAGGTAATAAGATATTATGTGTTCATTTTTGTTAACGGTTAATTAGTCGGTTATTATGTGTACTCACTAATGCAAGCTAAGGGTCTCTAGAAAGTTCTTTTCTCAATATTCGTGCAAGTCGATTTTGGGGCGATTTTTGAATCAAGGTCGGCAATCCAAACTCCAAAGTCTCAAGCAATGGTTGGCTTGTCCAATAACAGTTGTCCATTTCCGTTAATTTTTCTTTTTGGTATTTGTTTCACTAATTTACTTTAGGTTCTTAGCTCTTCTTAGGTTTCTTCATTTTTCTATTCATCTAGGTTTGTTCTACCTCTACACTCTACACTCCCTTCACCTTCTGTTTTTTTCCACTAGATAGCCATTTTTGTTTAATATCCAACAACTGTTCGATGAAATGTCAGTGAGAGTTTGTCAGTTTAGTGTCTTGGTGAGTGAGGGTTTCATGGTGTACTTTCTTCGCTTCTGCTACTGTATGTGATATTAGCCTTACAGTTGAGAGAGTCTCATTTTCTAGTCCCCGCTTCAGTTTCTCTGGCTTTCTATGTAACCGCAGAGGGGACTTGTGCATGTTTTTCCCATGAGCCTGTAACACTTGTGCTGCGCTCATCAGTACTTCACCATGATCCAAGCTCTTACAGGCGTTTTATGGATGGGTCTTTCCAACATACCGATTGGGGAGGAGGGAGTTCTTGTTCGTTATGGAGGGCATCAAAGCTTTGCACTTCATTACGGATACAGCTCATGGTTCACTTCTCACCCGTGGCTCTTAATAGGCGTTCAAGGCTCTATTTACCAATTAAATGATCGAATAACAATTAATTTCTAATCATTTATTTACACCACTCTATTTAAATATAATTCAGAAAACACTTCACCATGTGGTATAGTTAACGGGAATAGGATGTCAAAATTTGATTGAAAGTTAGTTACCAAAAAACTTAAAATTAAAATTTATCTTTTTAATTTTTTTTAAAAAAAGGTATGATACAATTGGGAGAAAAAGATAAAAAGTAGAAAACCAAGTTACAATTATAACTCTGTAAAGCAAGGAAATCTGAGCAGTGAGAAACATCCTAGTGAGTTTGGGAGAAGATCGGAGAGTGGTTACGCATACAAAAGTTTTTTTTTTTTTTTTTTGAAACACTGGATAGGGGCTATCTAGGAAGGAAAAAACAGGCAAGAAAAAAGGAAAAAAAAAAACAAAAATAGAAAAAGGAAACAAAAGAAAAGGTAACATCGAAGAAGCCAACCAAAGGAGCACCAGTAACAAAATCCGAATTGCTTAGAATCATCTCTAAGATTCTATCATCCTCATCATCTCCATAATCCTCATTAATTATCTAGCGTCCTCATTAATAGAAATCCAGGGATGAGGGGATGATAGAATCCAGGGATGAGAGGATGAGCGTCAGGAGATGAGGAAGTGAATCGAAGGGAGAGTGAATCAGAGGATTAGCGCCAGGGGAGAGAGAATGGAGTGATAACAGAGAATTAATATATAAATATTCTAATTAATATCATAACTGTTCTAGTTAATATATATAACTGTTCTAGTTAAATATATTTAACTAGAACAGTTATGTATATTAACTAGAATAGTTATGATTTTAACTAGAACAGTTAGTAATATGTTCTATTTAATGTTACTAATTAACTAGAACAGTTAGTAATATGTTACTAACTGTTCTAAAAAAAAACTAATTGTTCTAGTTAATGTTACTAACTGTTCTAAAAAAACTAACTGTTCTAGTTATTTTGGAAAAAAATAATTGTGCTGTTCTAGTTAATGTTAACTAGAACAGTTAGTAACATTAACTAGAACAGTTAAGTGTTCTAACTGTTCTAGTTGAATCAGAGAAGAGGGAGGGAGGGAGGGAGAGGGAGGAAGCAAAACAGAGAGAGAGAAGGAATGAGTTCACAGTTAGAACAATTAGTATTCACAGTTTGAATAGTTACTAATTTAATTAGAACAGTTAGTATTCAGAAAAAAAAATACATGTCAGGAAAGGGGAGATGAAGCGAAACAGAGAGAGGGAGGGAACAGATTAAATTACGCGCCAGGGGATGATGAGATGAGAGGCAAAAAAGAAAAACGCGTTAAAAACTGACAGGGAAATCATCCCCATCATCCTCATCCACTCTTTTTTTTTCGGAATGCAATTAATCTAACTGTTAGGGGATGATGGAGATGATGAATCTAGGGGATGATCCTTATCAGCTCCGGTAACAAAACAGCATACAAAAGTTTTATTGCGTGTTTTACATCCTATTTGACTAGACTTCAGAAGAACAGTTCTTCCAATAGCATTCAATCATCAATCCGAGCCAATGTTACAGGTGTCATAATTGAAGGCAAATATCAAACAAAATGTAACACAGTAATATATTTTTTTGACTAAAAAATGTGCTAAAAATTACACCAAGGGTGCCATTCCAAAAATGTGAGCTGAGGAAAAATTTTCCCTTTTTTAATCAGTTTGATATTTAATATTTACTTTTTTGTTTATGTTTAAAAATTAATTATGCTATCTTTCTCTAAAGAAGGTAATTAACTGGGTTGTTGATTTCAGGAATCATTTTGAGAAAATATTCCATTTGTGTCATAAGACATTTTTTTTTCCTTTTGCATCTGTTTTAGTATTTTTTTTTTTTTTTTACCCTCTGGGCAAAGCTTGTTATGGCGCTTTTCTTTATTGCAATTGCAAATCGGTTAATTCACTAAAATTTTCCGGACATCAAGAAATTATCTGACTCTACGTCTTAGAAATTATTTCGCCAATGAGATAATATCATTTGCAAAGAAGATGGTAATTGAATTGCTAGTAAATAAAAATTAGAAACTTCAAACAGATATATAGTGACTAAGAGGAATATAAACGATTGTTATTGAAAGAGTACCTAGTATTTGTAGTTAGATTAAGGAGTAACCATTGTGGAACACTGGATGCTTAACATTGATAAAACCGACCAATAAATTGGCAGCTCGAACTACGGTAGAAAAGAGAAAACACGAA
This sequence comes from Rhynchospora breviuscula, assembly GCA_027562975.1. Taxonomy (NCBI): domain Eukaryota; kingdom Viridiplantae; phylum Streptophyta; class Magnoliopsida; order Poales; family Cyperaceae; genus Rhynchospora; species Rhynchospora breviuscula. The sequence goes on from CM050398.1 coordinate 15,562,538, forward strand.
GGAAAAGTAGCGTCATAATAAGACACGATGGATATTGTTGATAATATCAATGATGGCATATCATATACACAATTCTTCATTAATCAATCTGCAATTTCAGCATTATTACATATATTGAGTTTGGATTTGACACTGTGTCAACACAGTCCGGAGACCCAATCAACGACAGTCTTCTCTGATCTTTTAAAACTTTCCAAAACTGTAGCCCCTAATCTTGTGCTTGAAGGGGTACGTACATTAATTAATGATATGGTGCATTCCACGTGGATTCACGGTGCACAAGTGCAGTCAAACTTTGATCCCTAGCAATCTTTAATTAGACCCACAGCAAACCCCATTCAAACGAATGAAATAATTTCTAAAGTATCCAAAATAAAGCAAACCCCATTCAAACGACAAAACTGAAATTATTTTTCTATGTTCACTTTATCAGAAGTTGACTCAGGTCTTTTCAGAGTGGACAAGTCTTTTTCGGAGATGGAAACAAAAAAAAAGAAGAATATTTTGATCCATCATATCTAAAGTTAACAACAATCAAGGAGACCAGTCGTGTAATTTTGTATTAGTCACGCGTCAGCTATATATGACAATTAATTACGAGTTACGACTAATAAATTCTTTATTTCAATCTATCTATATTTTTATTTATTTTGTAATAAATATTTGTGTAATATGTATGTTTACGCAAATCTTTGTTTACTTTTAATTAGGAGTGCACGTGCTTTCTTATTGTTTAGCAAATTTAATAATTTATGCATCTAAAATATGAGATGGAGAGCTAATAAATGTCCATAAATGTGACGCAAGCGCTTAATAAAGTATAACACTTTTTATTCCTTCTGTATAAAAAATTAAAATTAGCTTTGACGCGGACTTGTTTGTAACTAGAGTCTAGAGAGCGTTGGTGTGTTTGTGATTTGTGAATGTGATTTCCTGCAAGCAGAAATATTTTTATATATAATAGGACGTCAACAAAATTTATGTTATTATCTCATCAAGGTAATAAGATATTATGTGTTCATCTTTATTAACGGTTAATTAGTCGGTTATTATGTGTATTCACTAATGCAAGCTAAGGATCTCTAGAAAGGTCTTTTCTCAATATTCGTGCAAGGCGATTTTGGGGCGATTTTTTAATCAAGTTCGGCAATCCAAACTCCAAAGTCTCCAAGATGTAGCTGGTCATTGGTTGGTCTCGAGCAATGGTTGGCTTGTCCAATAACAGTTGTGCGCAGGTTTCTTCATCTCTCAGCTTCCTCCCTTAGCCTTTTCCGTTTATTTTTCTTTTTGGTATTTCGAATTTTTTCACTAATTTATATATCTATAATCTTTGCCATGTAACGCCAACAGAAATGAACAGTGTTTTCGGATTTTCTGTTCATAATTTTGTATGGTCTTCTGTGTTTGGTTAGTGAGATAGTGTACATAACACTGGAAGAGACACTGCGGTTACACGTATACGGCTATCCACAATCTGGTTTTCTGGGAAGAAGTTGTTACATGCACTTGCGTGTGTACACTGATTAGACGGGTCATGGATACTATCCTCTGTCTATTTACTACATCTGGTCATGCGTTGGTGGCTATAGAGGATCGTTTGAATCTCATTTCATCCCTTCTTCAGTCGGCCTAGATAGGAGGGACGCACCGCAATTACCAAAATTAATCTTTCTCTCTCTACTTCTCTACACCGCTCCGTCCTCTCCCAACAGAAGACGACAAAATCGACTCTGTCTTGAAAATTCTTATATTCTTATCCTACTCTCTGTCTATTTTATTTCGGTACCTTATTTGTCCTAAAATTTCAAAGAAAAATCCTCCAAAAGTCCAAATTACTACCGAAAGGTCTGCTAGAAGTACTTTATGTCAAGTTTCTCTTTTTGTCTCCTATAAGATGCGGGTTTCCTAAATTTTGTTAAATGATATTCTAGTCGTTTGTGCTTTCTTTATTTATTATAAATTTTACATATTTGTATCGGACATTATCTTGACTTTTGTCCTCAAAAGACAATAAACTTACATGATCATTTGAAGCATGAAAATAATTTCAATTCGAATTGAGCATGGAAATGAATTTGTTAAAGATAAGTGATAATTCATAGTACCAAGAAATCATCACCTTTGAGTATGTTCGTGTACATGCATGCTACACCCTAATGAGATTGTTCGCGACGGAGTAGGGCTAAAAGATTAATGGTCATGATATGAGGCTTGGTAATGAGGATGAATTATTACTAAAGATTGTGAATGTGATTGAGATTGTGATACTTGATTGAAACGGGCATGAAATTGCATTATGCATTTGTATGATTAATGTAGTTGTATTATTTTTTATTATTTAATTCATAGTTGATTATCTAGAACTTTAACAAGTCCCGGGCTAGAACTAAATCCCGCACTGAGAGACTTGTCTGATCTCTCACCCGTTTCCACTTATGTGGGTTCCAGGTATTGAGCACTTGACCTCACATGATGGCATTCCATCATAAATCCACCATATTAGACATGTTTTTTCTTTGTAAAACATTAAATAATTATTAATAAATTTGTGATAAATATTTTTATCGTTATTGGTAGTGTATGTGATGCTTGTATGCCTTGCGTTTATACGCGGCGGGTTGTCACCCCGTCTCGGGTTGTGACAGAGGCCCACGCATGTCCAATCAAATTAAATATTTATTAGTGAGATGTGTAATTGCCTATTGATTCTGCAACGAGATAAATGCAATTGGATAATACCATGCTATTTATTTTTTTTCTAAAAAAAAAGGAAGCTGAAAATCCCTATTAAATTTCGGTCTGAAATATCAATTAATTATTAAGAATTATTACATTAAGATTAAATTAAATTAAATTTGTCGTCTGCAACTTCTCAATAGAACATGTCTATTATTCATTGTTAAAGGCGTGCAATTATTTATATATATGGTTAATGAATTCTTAACTTATTTTATTTTTCGAATAGAGAACATCATAATTCATAACTATACAAATACAATACAACTCGAGAAAAACGTGGCTGGTTGGGTCGGTTTAAAAGAACCCGATCCGATAATACCGGCCCGCTCCGAGCTGTCAACAGTCAACAGGTAGTAGTTGATCACCGACTGAGCAATTGGATCATGGCACATGGCGGACCACAGTTTCGCAATCTCTCATCGACTGAATTCGGGACCCACTTTATTATACCAAGAAAGAGAGAGCGGGAAAGACCGAATTAACGAAAGAATATCTCCTCCATGAAAAAAAAAAAAAAAAACTAATTTCTCCTATTATTTTTTGCTTCTTAGCTTTCTTTCCAAGCAACACTTGACACTTCTCCTCTCTTCTATAATAATCCTATTTGCTTTCCCATTTCTTTTCTGCGATCGCACCTCTCGTCGATTCCAAAATCTCGATCGAAATTTGAAGGTAACTTATGATATGATGATTCATTCCTCTCCAGTCCAGTGTCTCTTCTATGGTCTAGTATTGTTTTATTTTATGATTCTCTGTTGACTCTAGAATTAGTTGAAATTTTCAACATTTTCTGTAATTTTTCGAATGTACCCTGAAAGAATCTGAAATTATGTTGAGACTCAATGTAGTTGTGTTGGTTTTTTTACTTGTTTGTGCTAATTGCTAAACTCTTTCGTTGGAATTCAGCTCTGTTCAGTTTCAATTTATTTGGATAAAATAAGAGGTTTAGGATGTATTCCTGATACAATTTCTCATGTTCGGAGGGCTCATTGGTTAAAAGTACACGGTACAATTTTGATGCAGTGATACTTAAGTTTCATTACATCACAGTTTTCCCAAATTATATTTTGTTTTGCCTCACTCACGACACAACATGTCTTTTACTATCTGTATTGGGATGTGGGGTCCACGGTTGTGAGGGAGATACAGTGGACAAGGTCACTATATTAGCCACTATACAGAAAAAAAAAAAAAAAAAAGTTTGTAGTGGAGGTTAATTTGGGAAGTATTTGACTATTATAGATCCTGTAGTCGCCATCTTAGCTTTCTGTCCAAGAAAATTTTGTTCCTGCTTTTATATTAAAATTTTTTTATTGCTACCATGTTTGCTGTTGGAAAAAAAAAAAAAAAAATCTAGATAAGGGCCCAATTACTTAATTTGTCACATTTTGGGGAATATTTTTAGTGCCGCCAAAAATAAATATAGAATTGTAGTTTACTTGAGAGAAATTTGTTTGAAAATGAAATTACAACTTGAGCCGCAGAATAAGACCTGTTTCTATTATTCTTGTTATTTATTTTTTTCTTTTCCTCACAAGCATACAGTAACTTAAAACCACCAACTGTTTTCCTACTAGAATCGAAATCTGTGTGCTCTGCATCTTGCCTTAACAGCATTGTTAATCTAGACATTATTATTTAAACAGAGTTTAGAGCAATTCTGTAGTGTCAGAGATGGAAAAGCAAGAGGAGAATAGATCAACCTCACCATGCTACAAGAAAAAGGAGGGCACGGGTGTGTTGGCTGACATGCGGGACCACCTGGAACAGTTTAAGAACACCTCCGCTGAGAAGCACTGGATCTGCCTCAAGAATACAGTCAGGCGGGGCAGTGACTATGTCACACAAAAGAAACAAAACATCTCGGTATGGATTTCTAACCCAAATTTGTACTAGCAAAAAAAGAGATAAAACATCAAAATTTGTCATTCTTGCAGCTGCCTTCTTTCTGGATCTTTGGTCTTTGATTGTTATTTGGTTCGTTTAAGGCTATTTAACATCAGATATATCAGCAAAAAGTCAGCTTAAAGTTGAAAAGTTTCAACATTAGTTACATCTAGAATTCGCCAAAGTCTATTTAACATCATAAATATCAGCAAAATGTTAGCTTAGTGTTGAAAAGTTTCAACATTGTTACATTAAGAATTTGTTCATACAATCATGGATCAATCCTGCAAACTTTATTTCTGTCAAGAAGATGGATGTATAACATTGTGGAGACATAGGGGAGTACAGACTTCTTTCTTTTTAATATGTGCTGAAATGGAGATTTAATATATTTTTCAACTCTAAATTGGTTAGGTGTTTGGATCTTCAAAGGTTGGCGCAGAGAACAACGTAGGTGGAAAAGAGACAGTTAATGGCACACCGACCGTGCAGTCTCAGTAGTTGAATTCTGTCATAACTAAATAGTAGTAATTTTTGTATTGTCTTTGTGGTATTTTAGATAAGCATAAAATGAACAAGATAAGAAAAAATGAGCATCCTTAATTGTCTTTTTGCACTGTGTAGTTCAGTCATTTACTCTGACATAGTTGATACTTTGTGCTAATTTCAGAAAGATATGGATTTACCATGCCTGGTTATACTGTTTAATTTGGCTGTTTTAATTTCACCCGAGCACTTTACTTCATTCATGTATCATAACAAAAATGTTGCTGATTAGAAACCTTTAGTAGCACGAATGAAATTGGAAACAACTGATATCTGTTCTCCTTTTTATATAAAATTCTGTTTTTATATTGGGAGATAGTTATATTTGCTAATTTTAAGTGTTCCGAGTGTGATAGAATTGAAGTCCCTTCAAAGTTCATGCTTTGCTGAATTACCATTCTGTGTTGCAGTGTTGCTACTGTTTAGCCTATTAAAGATGTTTTTTAGACTAATTTGATTTTGATTCGAGTTCCTAGCCTGATACAATTTTTTATTTCCTAGCCTTTGTTCTAGGCAGCCACTTTCCTAATTTTCATGTTTAGTAGCACAAATTATTTATCCTAGAAAGTTTGTCCCGACAAAGATTTTACTGCACAATGCACTGAAGCAATTTAATTATTTTCATCACCGTAAACAAAAATGGCTTAATTTCATTCTAGCCTTGTTGAAATGTCAAACTGCCAGTATATGTCGAAATAAGAGAGGTCATGCAAACCCTGGATAGAACATCCCTTGTACAGTTCTAAGCCCAAAGTCGATTTGTTTCAAACATTTTTAGAAGTCAAAACTGATTCGAATCCTATTTCATCCGTGTTGATTTGAAACTCAGACATGATTAACACAATTCTGATTCCGCTGAGAAGACCTGTCTAGGCTATTCCGATTTCTGACCCAATCTATCTAAATTATGTATAATCCAACCCGATCTGATCTAATCCGTTCCGAACGCATGACTGATCTGATTGCCACCTCTACAAATAAATCGGCACATCATGGTAAATTTGGAGCGTCTTGTCTTGATATACAAAGGCATGTTAATCCTGTTTCAGTAGGGGAAGGTAAATTCGTACTATGAATGGTCTTAAAACGGTATTATAAATGATAAATGACATTAGGAATTACTTACCGTAATCAAAGACTTGAGCAATCAAGCAATCAGAGGGAGCGCCTGCACCTCCCTCCTCTCACATGACGGAGCGACCTCTCCCCTCACCATACCCCTGCGCAAGTCTTCTCCCTCACCCTCACGTACTCCTCTCTTCTATTTTCCTTCTCCCCTTCACCACGCATCTCGCCTTCGCATATTCTTCAATTCCGGACCTCTCTTCTCCCTTCACGCAAGCACTTATACTACTTTCGAACTTTTCTCTGGTTCGTTATGCTATCATTATCATATGTAAGGGAGTAATTAAAAATGTTCATGGGAGTATCTAATATGTATAATCAAAGTAATTGTCTAATATGTATAAGGGAGTAACTAATTGATTTCAAGAGAGTATCTAATACATGTAAGAAAGTATCTAATATTTATATCTTAATAAAGAACATTTATATTCTGTTATGGAACTATACAATGGAGTAGTTAATAGGTTCAAGTGAGTATTTTAATTAGACTCAGGGAGTATATATATTTTCATAAGAGAGTATTTTATAAGATTACATAATTGTATATCATAAGAGAGTACTTTATTGGTATTAAGGGAGCATTTATATTTGGCAAGGGAGTATCTAATAAGTTCAACTGAGCAAATATTTATATGAGAAAGTGAATAGCATAAGGGAGTAATTAATATGTTCAAGAAAGTATTTTAATTGAACTCAGGGAGTATATATATATATATGTTCATAAGTGAGTATTTTATATAAATCACATAAATAGATATATATATATATATATATTAAGGGGTATTTTATTTTGTATTAAGGGAGTATTTATATTTCAACAAGGGAGTATATTTATAAGGGTGCGAAAAAAAAGAGATGACAACAACAGAAATAGGAGTTCCAGCAAAAGGAGGGAGATGAGGAGAGAGGCGCGAGATGAAATGAGGAAGAGAGGTGCGAGGGGAGATGTGGTAGAAGAGACGAATGAGAGGCGCGGGAGCCGCGAGAGGAGGAAAAGAGGCGCGAGAGGCGTAGGAGCTGTGAGAGGAATGTTAGAAAGTGCTCAATTTTCAATTTTAGTTACTCATTAACTTAATTAAACATCAAGCACAAATGATCTTGCTAAGCAATTAACACACACATGAGAAAATGGAAGGAATCGATTACCTCTCGCGGAATCGTATCCGCGAGACTCGACCAATGCATGGGAGTTGATGGCGTGCTCTCCTTCGCCTTCTCCTCCGTCAACGGCCGCCTCGAGTCCACCAAGAAGTTTAATCACCTCCTCTTTCAACTTGTGCTAGCAAGGAAGATGAGAGCAACTAATCCCCAAGGTTTTCTCTCTTCTACCTTTGTCAATTAACTAGTTTAATTAATGGAGAAGTGAAAAATCTCAACACATGAGCTAGATGAGGTGGAAAAGAGCAAGAGAAAGAGATGAAAATTCTGAAATTTTCTCTCTAATTTTCGTTCTAGGAGGAAGAGGGAGAGAAAAGACTATGGTGGCTAGGGTTTCTCTCTCAAAATGACCTCCTTTTATAGACCAACCACTCCACAAACTTTAGGGATTTTTTTACCCCTATTAGGGCAGCCACTATATGGGCTATTAAGCCCATTTTGTGGTGTGTTAAATGTCCACTAATTCAATTAATTAATTGATTTTTCTCTTGTACTCAAATCGGGCCTTTAATTTACTAATTAAATAAAGGTCCATAAGCTCTATTTAATTCCTATAATTAAATTGTGTTGAACAAAATTAATTATTAACTTATTAATAATTATTTTGGGATTAGTTAATGCATTAATTTATTTCTATATGATCTCCTTGACTTAATTAATTATAACGGTTCGCAACGGTATATAATTAATTAATCAACTTATCATATTTTCGCAATACACTGCTGCGAATAAATAAATAATGCACTGTGTGATTAAAGTCCTATTTGTGTGACCCTTTGAGAATTTATACTACGTTGACCATGGAATTAAATCGCTATTTAATTCCAATAATCATAAGCGGTATCTAGCAACACGTTATGATTCCCAATTCGCATAAATAATGTACTGCTACAATATCTCAATCCTGCATAAGAAATAAAAGTATCTCCTTGTCTGATTCTTATGTCACATGATATTATCGTATAATCCAAGATAGGAATGTGTCATTCTTGCAGATTACACGTTTCTTGATCTAGAGTTGATTGTACAAGTTGGCCAAACAATCCAACTCCATCAAGGGGTCCAAATAGATATCATCACTCACTAGATATACTAATAAGAGACATACGGTTTTCTTGATGAACATCTTTTTCCCGCACAATTCAAGAGAACATAAATAAAGTCCGTATAGCAGCTCTTATCAGGAATCAACGGTAGACGATATTTATTGAACCTATTCTCATGTGAAAAAGTTGAACCATCTCAAACTTAGAATCAAACTCATATGAAATAAACAATGACACATAATACAATCCATATGTTTATTTCATTGGGTCATGTCCTGTACTATGTTCTAATAACATACACATATGCAATTAAGTTGGTAACTCCTTACCTATGATTTGTAGAACTTAATCATCACTTAACTTGCATACTAATCTTTTATGATAATTAATGTTCCTTGTTAATTATTAAGATTACGGACGATTTAGATTTATTACTGTCATTCTAATAAATGATCCACAGAGATCTACAATTTAGATCCTCAACCTGAATGATCTGTCAGTAATAAACTCTAGGAACAAATGATCAAATGTCATCAATAACATAAACTAAAAAATTAAGTCATTAAATATTGACTTCTAGGACACAACTCCAACAAGGAAGGAGGGGCGAAGCGGGCGAGAGACAAGGAAGGGACGGGGCACAAGTCGCGTGAGGACACAAAAGAAGGGTGATTTCCGTATTTGACAGAAAGGAGGAGCACTCTTTTTCCATAATTAATATTTGATTGCTTGATTGTTTTAGGGCTGATTGCAGTTATTCGCTTTGAGATTTGATGAAATATAAAAAGGCCATCTTCCAGCTGACGTCAACCAAATTAAATAGATTCAAATCGGGTTGGACCCGTTTTCTAATTGGGCCGAAAAGAACCGTTCTATTATTATCTATTAGTCACTTCCAGAAGTTGCTCATATCAACTTCCGACTTCCTCCCCAAGGAAGCAATGAAATATCGCACTATATATCACTGTTGGGTTTTAGTTTTACACTTCAGAGCCTAATTTGCAGTTTTCGATTTCAATTACCCTCTTTCTTCTAATTTTCTCCTCTCCGTTCGTAACTGAGTGCGCGCCGCTTCCGATTTGGTGTTTACCTCGATCGATTGTTAGGTAACTTATCTTCTCTTACTTTGGATTTGTTAATTTGGTGTTGATTGATTCGTTATCCATAAGCGGGTCTAGATTCTGGCGTCAATATTGCCTCATTCTTATATGCATCCGATTATCCAAATGAGAAATTAATCCAGGGTTAATTTGACATGCTCTCTGATTCTGGTGTTTGCCTCATTCTTTAATAAAAGAAGGCTGAAACACAGAGTATCATATTGTATACTTCCACATGTGATCCGATTGCAGACTGACAGGGTTGACCCACTGTCAGCCCGAATATTGGGTAAGTATTTCCCATCTCGCTTCATTTGTCTTTCTTTTTTCTTTGTTTTGTTTTTTTATTTTTCCTTCCTCTCAGTTCCGGCGACGACGCGGCGCACTGCTACCTTTCATTTTTCTCTCTCTTACTTCCTTCCGATTTTCTCTCTCCTCTCTCTTCCAACACTTTCCAGTTCCCTCTCTCCCGCCTCCTCCTCTTTTTTTCCGAGTTCCGACGCCTCACCTCTCCAACTGATCTGGTATGTGCTCTCCCTCTGGTATTTTTATGAGTGAACCACTGCTTCTAAATAGTCTATGACAATTTAAAAGAAAGTACAATCCCACGTCACATAGATTAGCATCATATATAAATTAAGAAAACATAAGCTTCAATATCCAGTGCAGCATCCTCCTTGCTTCCTTCAATCTTTTTTCTGCTAGTGCATTCGATTATACCGGATTAGTAAAATTGAAACCCGAATCATAATTGAACCCATTAATATACGGATCAGGTTGGACGAATTGAATGGTTCGGACAAGTTTTCCAATTCCTTAAAACATTATTACATGCAACCGTTGTTCCCTTCAGTTGAAAAAAACAAACTTTAATATACGTTTAGAGTTGAGAGTTAGAAATTTTCTTTAATGAAAAAAAGTTGAAACACAGAGTATCATATTGTACACTGCCACATGTGATCCGATTGCAAACTGACAGGGTTGACCCACTGTCAGCCCGAATGGGTATGTATTTCCCGTCTCGCTTCTCTCTTACTCTTTCTTTTTGTTTTTTTTTTTTTTGTTTTTCCTTATTGCGGCGCACTGCTACTTTTTTTCTCTTATTATTTCCCCCCAATTTTCTCTCTCCTCTCTCTTCCAACACTTCCCAGTTCTCTCTCCCGCCGCCTCCTCTTTTTTTTTCCGAATTCCGACACCTCATCTCTCCAACTGATCTGGTATGTGCTCTCCCGGAGTCCCTCTCGCCTTTGCCTAAATTCCTGTTGCACGCACCCCTCTCTCTCTCTCCCCCATGCCTCTTCCTGCCTTGTCTGATTGGATTAGGAATTCATTCACTGCCTTGCATTCCAATTCCCACAATTATTTTATTCTTATCTCTCTCTTTTTTTTTATTTTAGTACCCAAATCAATAAGACTTTACTGGATGCTTTTTAGGAATGTTCTCTTATAATTTCCAACAAATCTGATGCTGATAACAAAGGAAATTTGCTTGATTTTAAATTCTTATATAGATCATTCCATAACATCAAAAGTTAATAACAATGTTTGCTGGATGCTTTTTCATTATAGATAGATCATGTAAACAAAATATGTACCAGTGGTGTGTTTGCCGGATGCTTGACCCGTGGATCATTTGTATCAACAATATAATATATTTACCAGAAACCTTTGTACCAGCAGTGATCCCACAAAAGACATTACCTCCCTAGTCACCCTAGTTGTTATGTGAAAACAGAGAAACAGTATGGTTCCATCTTGATATAAGCTTGCTCAATTTATCAAAATATTGGTTTCCTGTGTGTTATCTATAGCAATCCTTGAAGTAGTTAATGTGGCAGGAGATCATATTTTTATTTTTTCTTAAATGTCTTTGTGTATGTAGGTGAAAAATAAATGGAGGCTACTAAAACCCAAACTGGGAGTCAAAACCCAACTCTGCCCGTAGACCCTGCAATGACTTCATGTCGGAAGAAGAAATCAGAGAATGCAACATTCTTGCAAGATGTGAGGGACCACATTGATGAGTTTATTAACGCCTCCATGGATGAGCACAAGACCTGTTTCCAGAAGACCATCAAAAAGGTACTTCTATTTAATTTTGTTTCAAAAGGTTGAGTAAGCTACAAGTACTTCTATGATTTCAGCCCATCTGATATCTTACACATTTGGGGTGTGTTTGGCAACTAACGCGAACAAGCTGTTCACGAACAACCTCTGTTAGCGGGAACCAAACGCTGCACGAACTGAGCAAACAGCGAACTTCTTGGCTTGTTCGCGATTCCCGGATTTTCACGAACTGGGTGCTGTTCGCGTGCACCTAGTTCGTCCCTTGTTCGTCAACAAACCAAACACACCCTTGATGTTGTATAAATTGGGAGTTCCTTCAGTGCATGCCCTTTATTTTATCATACTGGGCTTAAGCATCTTAAGTTCGTTATATTCAGTAGTAATTATTAATCTTAACTTTCATGTGAACCTGTAAATCAACTGAGATGTCACCAGGTTTGTTATACATAGATCTGACCCAACCTAGCCTTTGAAGGCCTTCCTATTCTGTTAAGAACATAAATCATGTTTGATTAGCAGTGCATGGTCAGGATGGTCAGAGCACTTATAGTAGTGTCTGCAACTAAATTGTATGCACTAATGCCAGCATGGTCACAGCACTTTTACAGTAGTGTGTGCATTCAATCTCGACACCTTTGTGGTTGTGAGAACTTTGAAACAGCCATAATTTTTTTTTTTTTTTTAAAATAAGTAGAGATTTCAATCTCTACCACTTTTCTATTACGAAAAGCAAAAGAATACAAAGTCTTATAAAAGGAAGCAACGCAAAAAAACCCCATCTCTGTACCATGTTACCAAGACTGGTACAGTTACAACCTCATACTTTCTAACCCACTTATATAACCCACTAGATGTGTTTAAACTTCCCTTCCCCTTTTATTAACCCTCTAAACAACATCAGTACATCACATAGGAAAACTGAAATCAATCACACAACAATCAAAACACAGAACAACAAGCAGTTTTTTAGAAAGCACTCTCATTAATCAGACACAACAGCATCAAATTGAACTTCAAATGTCTTCAAGCCCTTCTTGCAGCCTGGTAAGGTTCAAAGTGCTTCAGTACCCCCTCTCTGGCATCTCTTCCCTCCAATGTTGCATAGCCCTGTGCTGGCCGTGTGGCTTTGGTCTGCAAACAGCCATAACTTTGATTTTAATATGGAAACCAAAGATAAATCTAGTATTATTTGGTGCCTGCTCACCGCTGCAAAACCCTTTGTTTTTTTGGTGGTCAGGTATAGTTGTAGAATTTAAGAATTTCATGGGTAAACCAGTGCGGATAATTATCATGAGGATCCCCTTTTATCCTTTCTGTATCCGGTTGCTTCGAAAGTTACAAACTGTACTTAATTTGTAGAAAGGATAGAGGGGTATTTCTGTGTACTTTCAAAAACTACTAAAAGAGTGAAGGGATATCCTTAATTCTTGTTGTAGAAGGCTATTAGATTTGTTTCTATTGCAGTGTTATGCATATAATTCTAGTAGGTAAATTTTAAATTATTCAAGAAATATTTGGAATTCAGGTAGATTATGTGTTAAAACAAAAAGTTTTTTTTTTTAAAGAGAAAAATACGAAACAATTTGCTTTTGGTTAATAAAAGCAGGCAGCAATACAGCTCATATAATTTTTTTCTAAATAAGATATGAAGTTTCATATCTCTGTCTGACTGATATACATGCTTTAACTTTAAATGTAGTACGATATGAAAATGTACTGATTACTGAAGGGGATTGTCTTTTGTATTGCAGATGTTTGGAATGTCAAAGGCAGTTGCAGAGAGGTCAAGTGTTGATAGCAAGAAAGTTGAGACTGTGTTGCCTCTTCAGACTACTGTTTCCAAGTAAAAGATAAATGAAAAGGGTTGAAATAGAAAAGAAAATGAAAGTAATGAAAGTAATGAAAGGTTATGCTGGTTTTTCTTACCTTTTCAGTAGTCAATGCCAGTGAAATGGTAATCAAAACTTTTACATGGGTTTAGCTACGTTTTCACATATAATAGGTTTGTATTTGTATTTTGCTTTCAACTCCAAGGATCAAGTAGTCTCTTTTCTGTCTGTTTTTGTTTTAGGTTTTACTAGTTCGTGCAAAACAAGTGGCATTTTGTGCTTGTAAATAGGGACTAGATAGTTGTAGAAGGGAGTTTCAAAATTTTTATCACAATATACCTTAAAAATCTTTCCTACAAATCCAAATGGTCTGTTCCTGTTGAGATCCTTGTCACAGTTTACGCTCTGATGTAGATTGATAGTTGTGATTTGTTGAGTAGTCGTAGATTCCCCAACCATCACAAACTGCTGCTATACACACATTGAGGAGTTGTGGTCCTAATGGAGCACTCTCTTTAAAGTCTCTTAGTTTCTTATTGCAGTTCGGGATTTGGGCTTAAATTTACTAAGAGTAAGGCCCAACATACTGGGCCTCTGTGTTGGGCCATTTACTACCCAAAATAAACTCAAACAGTACTAGAAATGCTTACAACTTACAAGGGTGTGGCATTGTTTATCAGCTATTATAAGTGTCATCGCTAAATAAACCATCGCTGCCATCGCTGCTATATGTTACAAATGTTCAGTTTAATAATAAGAAGTGTTCAGTTTAATAATTAGAAGTATTCAGTTAAATGCGTCAACTAATGGACAAAGTCGCGCCAGGGTCAAAGTCGCGCGTCAGACTTGGAGAGAGGCGCGCCAGGGGCAAAGTCGGAAAAAAATTAATTTGAACCGGATCGGTTCATGACCCCTTCTATTTTTTTCATGTGTTTTGTGTCCGGTTCATGACCCCTTCGCTTGGTTTAGTAAAAACGAGTTACAATTGGCCGACTTTGCAACTAACTGAACATTTATACTCAATTAACAGAACATTTGTATTGACCCAACTAAACATTTGGGCAAAAAAAAAAAAAAAAAAAAAATGAACATAGCGAACACTTATAAAACAGTGGACAATTATAATACAAAGTGAACATTTGTATCTAATAAAGTGAACACTTATAATAACGAAATGAACAAAAAATCGCTGGGTGAGTAGAGGGGGGAGAGCGCTGCTCAGCGAGCGCTGACTGACGCACGACGGCAGCGATGGCACAAAGCGCGATGGCAGTAATCAATTTTCATTGTTTATTGATTGCTGGGGCAACTCCTAGAAAACTCACGGCCGATTTAAATTGAAAACACACGGCCGATTTAAATTGAATATCAGCAGTTTAACTTAAGATAACAGCAATAAAAGAAATATGCATCGCTGATGAGACTATAAGTTTAACTAAAATAACTTCATTTATGTTTTGAAGGGTTGTTCGGCAAGGAAACTTAAAATTTAATTCGCTAATAGATGTTCATGTTCGGTTGTTTAAAATTAAGAAGCTTAATGCAGAGGTAGAGGTGTCTTAAGATTGAAAGAAATTGAATCCCAGATAAAAAGGAGCTTGATCTGAGCTTTAGACACCAATGTTTGCAGGAGATCACCGTAAATTAGTAATTATAAGCATTGTTGTTTGTGAACTTCTCACAGGTAAAAAAAAAGAAATGCAAGCAAGAAGGCACCTTAGTAGAGAAACCTGAATCACGAGTGATTAGTATGAACAGATGGTTCAATCAAGTGTTCCATTTGTTTTTTTTAGAAGGTTTGACAGCGGCTGTCAAACAAAAGTGTACCATTTGTTACCTTGAATATTACACGTTTAGTCGTTTAGATAATATAAAAGCCTCGAGAACTAGAGATATTCATGTTAGTCAAATGCAATGTCACTCTCATTAGTAACTTGCCAAGCCATCTCATCACAAAGAGAATTTTATTTTCTACAAAGAGTTGGTTTAAAATTTAGACTAATATGTCGTTTTTTACTTCATTATTGGCGCTTTCATGGAATCACGGTTTGGAATGCGGCTGATAACCTACACCATAGATAGTGATTGAGTAGATAAATCTATCATAAACTTGTTTTCTTTAGGTTCTTAGCTCTTCTTAGGTTTCTTCATTTTTCTATTCCTCTTGGTTTGTTTTACCTCTACACTCCCTTCACCTTCTGTTTTTTCCACTAGATAGCCATTTTGTTTAATATCCAACAACTGTTCGATGAAATGTCAGTGAGAGTTTGTCAGTTTAGTGTCTTTGTGAGTGAGGGTTTCATGTACTTTTTTTGCTTCTGCTACTGTCTGATAGTAGCCTTACAGTTGAGAGAGTCTCATAGTCTAGTCCCCGCTTCAGTTTCTCTGGCTTTCTATGGAACCGCAGAGGGGACCTGTGCATGTTTTGCCCATGAGCCTGTAACACTTGTGCTGCGCTCATCAGTACTTCACCGTGATCCAAGCTCTTACAGGCGTTTTATGGATGGGTCTTTTCAACATACCGATTGGGTAGGAGGGAGTTCTTGTTCGTTATGGAGGGCATCAAAACTTTTCACTTCATTACGGATACAGCTCATGGTTCACTTCTCACCCATGGATCTTACTATGCGTTCAAGCCTCATCAGGAAGAGAAGCTAGTGGATATTTCTGGATTTCTTTACTGATTATTTGTACAATTGCTCTACCACTGATGATTGATGAACTATTTGTATCTCAGTTTCATAGAGCATAAACTTTACTTCTTTTCAAGGGTAGGGTGATGTTTGAGATGTATTTTATTTATTCAATTTGCCCTTATGTATGTTATGAACTATGTAACATTTTGATGAAATGAATTGCCTACGGGCTTAATTTGCCAAAATAAAATAAAAAAAATTAGTCGGTTATCCATATTGTTGCTTTTTCGGAGGAAACATTTTTGTTCATTATTGTTATCACTAGATGGTACGACGCATCGTTATACTTGAATTTTCCAAATAAAAATTGAATGAACCGAAACAATTACATGCAAAAATGTTTCCATGACTGAATTGCTGGCACAGCTTCAGACGACAAGTTTCTGCCCGATTGAAGAATGATAAATGAAAGGGGAAAAAAGAAAAAGGAAATAAGAACGTAACTGCATCAGGATACAACTGCCCATCCCGTCCATAATTCTAAGGGTATGCTCCAGAACACCTTTACTAACGGAAGGGAGAGTAGAGGAGAGAAAGGTTGCTCGGTTTTTGTGAAGAAACATAAAATGGGAGAAACAAGTTTACTTATTTATTAAACAAAATACCTCTAAATGACAAAAATTCTCTAAAATACAAGTATAGACGTAAAATACATAGCAAAAAGTTCACTGAGATACTGCAAATTAAGAAGAGATCCACAATACATCTTACAGAAACATTTTCTTATCTATTCGAAAATTGAAATACAAATAATATCACATATCCGAAAAACTAAAATTGAACAAGTAGTCATTCAGTCATGCCTTCGAGGAATCCTAATCTTCCTCACAAAAAGGAAAACCCATAGATATATCAAATTACCATGCTCATCAACCAAATTAAACAGAGCATACCTCCAATTTTTCTTGAAAAAAAGAACGGCCATGAAGCCCCAAAAACTGACCACAAAGAAAAGGGCAAAAGAACCGAACAATATGAGAAAATCAATGCTTCCATCCCCTCTGTCATAACCAGTTTCATCTGGAGAAGGCAGCTTTGTGTCAGGATAAGAGAAACAGCTCTTTGACAGGGGAGGACCACAGAGATTTGGGTTGCCTTCGTAGCTTCTGTTATCAAATGTAGCAAACTGTGCTTTCGCATCTAATGTAGGACCAGATAAGTTGTTATATGCAACTGAGAAGGCTTCGAGTGAGGTCAGTTTAGTCAGTTCTCTCGGTATTTGTCCTGTCAAAGAGTTGTGAGATAGGTCCAAACTTAGTAGTTGGCGCAATTTGGAAATTGAATTTGGTATTGCACCAGTTAAATAGTTGTTCGATAGGTTCAATGTTATTAACCAACTCATTTGACCGATTTCTTTGGGAATGCTCCCAACTAGTTCATTGGAAGACAGATCTAGTAGACACTCCAAAAGTAATTTATACCCGTAAAAATCCGACTTTCCTTTTGATGTAAGTTCCAAGCCAAAATTCTCTACGTGTTCGAGAAGATGAATTCCTAGTCCGTTAGCCCACAAGATAATAGATTTATTAAAAGGTAAGTGGGTATCGTTAAAGTTGAGCTCCCCCACCGAAGTATCTGAATAAGCCAAAGAACCAGCGAAATTGAAAATACTGTTTTCTAATCCCATATGAATAATGCATGGCGGAATTTGTCCAGAAAGATTATTGTGGGACAGATCTAGTATGCGTAAATATTTAAATTGACATATTTGTTCTGGTATATGTCCTTCAAACATATTTTCTCTGGCTTGGAGCACGTTCAGATTGGACTGTTTATCAATCCAACTTGGAAGTTTTCCAGATAAATTGTTTTTTCCGATGTTTATTGCTTGTATAGTGGAAATATTTAGCCATGTTATCGGAAAGTCCCCAGATAGATTGTTTCTACTTAGATCTACTAGTTCGAAGGCTGAATCAGAACTATTAGTGCATGGAGGTATTGATCCAGAGAGCTTGTTATTGGAAAGGTCAAGAAGCCACAAGGTTTTCATTGAACCTATCTCCGATGGTAAGGGTCCTTCTAAATGATTCCCACTTAACTTCAACACCCAAAAGTCAACTTTTACTATGCAATCAGGTAGAATGCCACTGAGTTCATTATTACTGATGTCCAATATATCCGTGCTATACATGCTGGTATTGCAAATGCTTAAGGGAAGCTCTCCACTTAAGTTATTGTCATTTAATAGCAATGTTGTTGCTTTAGTTAACAAGTTGGTGGGGTTATTCAAAGATCCATAGAAATTATTATTTGATAGATCCAGAAAATCGGGGAAATTAGTTAGATTCGCAGAAAAAGTATTCTGTATATCATCAGTGAGATTGTTGATAGATAAATCAAGAAATATCATATATTTCATAGATATGAATCGAACAGGGCCTTGAAAACAGTTTTTGGATATGTTCAGGGAATGTAAATGTGGAAGTTCAGTGCTTATGTCAACAGGTAATTCTCCACTAAGATTATTATCAGATATGTCCAATATGGAGAGACTTTCATGAGTTAATAATGGAAGTTGAAGAGGCCCCGTAAAGAAGTTTTTGTGCAAATCGAGTTGGATCAAATTTGTATTATTCTCTAACAGCCACAAAGCTGGAACAAGCCCTTTCGAGCGAGTATTTGAGAGGTCCAATACTCGTAATTTATGCTGAGAATACAAGAAAATAGGCTCAACATTCAAAATGCAATTAGCAAGTTCAAGGTCTTGAAGTTGAAATGGCAGACTCACGACTTGGACTTGAAAGTTCAATGTATTTGTTGAGAGTCCCAAAACTTCAAGATAAGAATTATTCGAAAATGAACTTATGGACAGATTACCCTCAAGCTGGTTATTGGACAGAGAAAGGTACCTTAGGGATACGACTCTTTCAAATGTTAAGATGGGAAATTTAACTCGAAATTGATTATCTGACAAGTCAACTAGCTTAAGCGAAGAAAGATTTCCCATACAAGGAGGGAGATTTCCAGCAAAATAGTTATCTGAAAGATCTAACTCTTCAAGATTCTTCAATCGACATAATCCTACAATATAAAAAGAAATATCATCAACCTGTACACATAAAGTTGAATTACAACATAGTGTCTTTTACCCTTCCCCCCCCCCCCCCCCCCTTATGCCTGGTAGCCACCAAAAAGAAAAAAATAATAATCTTAATCTGGCTAGAATGAACCAAAAGAGACTTGTGATCTTGCTGGTAACTATTCCTGATATACATAAGCTCACCGATTCAAATTAATATGATAAAGAAGATTAAGTAAAATGTTTGTGCAATTATTGAATAGAATTTTTCTTTTTTGTGTCTGGGATTTTAATTTATAGATTATTTCAATGGTTAAAATCCCTTGACAACTGTTTATTTAACAAATTGCCATATTAATTGTTAGCCTTATAAATTGATTGGGTGCTAAATTTTAAAAAATAAAAAATTACATTGTTAACCCTTCTATAGTTTAGATAAAATTTAAGCATCAAATTTAAAAATTATATTTATTATTCAAAATAGTCAAACTCATTCCATGTTAATTGATCCAATCTTCAAGGAGCACTGCAAAGACACACATAACCCAGTAGTATTCTTGCCATTTATGAGACCCTGCCGTAAATTATTGGTACTTGGTAGAGAATAGAGATAGATACCCAACACATATTCTGCAGAAATATTTCTTTGCAAATACAAGAAATAAACTTAATTTAATTTAATTTGGTAAATTGGTAAACATCATTTTAAATTACCTTTCAACGTTATGTTGCCAAATAGAGAATTGCTGGCCAATGAAAGGGCCTTCAGAGATGACCAATCTCCCAAATAGGGCAAACTACCAGAAAACCCACAAGAACGTAGATTAACCACCTCCAACTTTAGTGCACTAAACTCTGTGAAAACTTTGTAATTAAGCATTGGTCAATTTACCTAAAAATAAAAGAGAACTTTATTGTGCTCACATAAAATGGTTCAATAATTAATTTGTGATTGGTACCTTTGACAGAAACATTCTCTTCAAAAAAATTGATATTGTCCTCCAGGTCAAGTGTTCGAAGTGATGATACTTTTGCTAAGGAGGAAATGATGCTTTTATTCAGGTAGTTGGATGAAAGATCTAATATCTTTGGCATACGCAGACTAGGCCAAGAGTCGAAACCTGGCAAAAACATGCTGGGATCAACAAACCAGGAATAATTATCTTTGATATTACACGATCATATCATGAGAGGCACCGGAAAAAAAATTCCTATTTATATAGGAAATGGATCTGCCTCTTGATTAGGTTTGTCAACAAGATGGACTTTTAGTAATCCATATTACAGAAGAGGGCCTTTACTTATTTATTTACTTATTTAAAATAATTAATTAGTGTTATTTATTTTCTTATTTTCATTACCTTTGATGGGAGGACCGTGTTACATCTTCTTTTGTAGTCATATATGTAAGTGTTCCGAGTGATATATATTCTAGCATGACTAAAGCAAAAAAGTAAAAATCAGCCGTATGTCCTCTAAATCTTCTCTAATTAGTCATATACCCTTCTAATCTTTAATATTAGTCATATATCCCTCAAATCATGGTTATTGTTGCTATTTACCCTTTGGGCTAATTTAAATAATATATTAATCCTAAAAAGTCAGTTTTTAATATTTAAGACTAAAATGTCCTGGACCTTGGCCCTCCGCCCCTCCCTAATTTTTCTTCAGATCGATTGAAAAATGAGAATCACTACAGAGATTAATTTGATCCTGAAATAGAAAGAAACAAATAGGAGGCCAATATAGAAATATTTCTTAAATCAGTATATTATTTATAATATAAAGAATGCTTAGCATACGTATTTTTTGTTTCACATGTGCGCTGAGAATGCTATTAGATATTTTTCTTGATCTTTATTCTAGTTGTTCTGACAAAGATGCACAATTTTTATTGGTTTAGTTGACCTGGGTAAATAATGAGTAAACTTGTCTCAATTTTGTTCGAACTCTAGTATTTTGATTTGGTAAATTGATTCTCTAGGCTGATTATGATTTTGGTGATTGGGATCCTTACACGATTATCCTATCATCAAATAGACAATCACAACTCTTTCTAGAATTATTAAATTCGTTTTGCCAAAACGTATCAACACGGTTGGAGATGCAATTATCAAGAGAACAGATTCTATTATTCTAAATATTGGTTTGGCATTTATTTTTTTCCACCTCATATTTGTAATTTTCCATATCATATATGATTCTAAATTTAGGCGGGAAGATAAGTGGATCAGAAAGAAAAATAGGAAGGACAAAGGTCAAGGGGAGTTTTAGTCTTAAATATTAAGAACTGATTTTTTAGAATTAATATATTATTTATATTAGCCAAAAGGGTAAATAACAATAATAATCATGATTTGAAGGATACATGACTAATATTAAAGAATAGGAGGGTATATGACTAATTAGAGAAGATTTGGAGGGTATACGGTATATATATCCTTGTGTTAGTGAGTTTTTCTGTGGGTTGGCTTAGTGCCGTCAATCTAATAATTTCTTTTAATGAGAAAAGTTGAAAAGAAAAACTATGTGAAACAGTCAAATCACTAAACCAGAGCAGCGAACAACCCAGCAGCTCACTGAGTTAATAAAATACCTATACTGGCACCCCTACTGGCAACTGGCCGAAATCCAGTATTTTTCAAAATTTTTTGTTATTTTGTCTCTTTTTACTGGATGCTGTCGTTTCGGCCTCCGTTCCTGTTTCTTGTATTACCTGAATTTTTTGGTATTTGGTAAAGTATTAAAATTTAAAAACATTAAAAACACTGGTTAATTAATACTTATAATGTGTGTCCTTTTCACTTTTGAATTGCAACGCAGACGAACTTAAAATTTATCAATCCTTCTAATCCTTTTCCTCCGCCCTTAGTATAATAAATTTGTGAAGCACGCGGGGAAAATTTAAAGGCTGCACTGTTGTCAGGCTAGATATAAAATTGTAGAAGAAATTAAAAATCTAAATACTATATGAAATATTGATATATTAATGTGATATTCGCATTAAACTTATTAAAATATAACTTTGAAAGTTAATAATTAATGAAATAACTTCATATTTAATTTTGAAGGATCAAATATGATTTTTTCTAAAGCACATGTGCGATGCTAAATATTACATTTACATATATTATTATAATTTAATAATAATATAAAAATTGCACATGCAGAAGGAGCTGTATGCTGCTGCAGATGAGGTGGTGGATTTGCTGAGTTCCAGTACGAGGCCCTTGGCCAGAATGATTTTTTAATAACAAATATGACCAGTTCCAATTCTATTTATTATAATTTAATCACTGACCATGAATTTTATCCCGTTTCCCATAGTATTATTTCCGTTAAGTCTCTCATGCTCACGCGGTCATACCCCTAGGCCCTAGTGGCCTAGTCATGTGTTTTATTGCTTTATACTATCGTCTATATATGTTTTATTTGTTTAGTTTAAACTACTGACTCACTAAACTGCTGCTAAAAATATGAATATACAAAAGTGGAAATCGAGAGTGTGGAATCTTCCGGATACAGATGGAATTCCGTGTCAACGATATAACAGTTCACTGACAGGTTGTCAAATTCGGAAGTCGGAACTTCAAATGACCGATCCAAATATATATAGAGGTGTATTTTTGTCCAGTATTTAGATAAAAGTGTTATATCGATCCAATTTTGCTTTAAACATACGTACCTGCACCAGCCTTGCAACCAGATATGTGGAGTCCGGATAGTGAAAGAGATGTTAGTTGTCGGAGAGGCAAGAACATTGTTGCATTTAGTAAGAATTGCCTTTCCCAATCGAAGATATTATCCGTGAATAGATCACCGAGGTCAAGTTTTGTGACATGCTCGGTTACAGGATCACAAGCGACTCTTTCCCATCCGCAGCACTCCTCACCTTCCCACTCAGGAAAAGACAAAGAAGGTTTGATCTGTAGCAACTCGGCCTTAATATGTAACAAAGCCCGCCTTTCTTCTTCCTTGCACGGCCGACCTGACCCGCTTACACTCGCCCACTGCGCCAGAAGCAGCAGAGCAAGTGCTAATAACGTGGTGGTGGAATTGTTGTAACTCATTGCTTCTCTCATGCGATGGGTTGGGAATGAATTTGATTGTTTTTTATAGTACATCCGGCAAATGCTTTTATTTAATATTATTAATTAGTAAGGGTAGAAATGTATAAAAGGTCCGAACAATTGGGTTTGTTGAGGTTTCATGTCACAGTTGACGAGAGACTTGAAAGGTCCTGATGAGTAGAAAAGTTGACGAGAGATTTGAATGGTTGTTGAGGGCAATCTTGAAGGTTTTCCCGCTTGAAAGGGGAATCACATTCTCTGCCAACCTTAAAAAGATTGGTAGAGTGCTAATTTTTTATCTGAACCGTTAGATCTCATCTAAACGGTTAAGGGAGCTCCGTGCATGTAACCAGATTGATAGGCCCGAAAAATTTTAACCATCCAGATTAAATCGAACAGTTCGGATTAAAAGTTGACACTCTACCAACCTCAAAAGGTTGGCAGAGGATACGGATCCAGGCCACATAGGATGGCAAATCACGCCAGGAATATGACTAAGTGATTACCCGGATATCCATGGTTGCAATGGATATTCCAGTGGAATTGCCTTAACTAGTGCTAGCTAATAGCTCGATTCTGTGTAGTTTAGTAAAAACTTGTTGCGATGATTTTAATGACATGCCATACAATGTGTAACATATTAGCGGAATTTTTTTTAATATGACATTTACATATTGCGAATTGTTAATATTAAATGTTAAAAAATAATTTAATAAGAGAAATGCTAGTGTCCAATATATTAGACAGATAACGACCGATCCGAACCATTCAATATGTTCTCTATATTGAAAACTTATAGGAAATTATTTTTTTTATTTTTTACTATTTTTTTGGTATTTTAGAAAATTCATAATATAAAGATTATGGATCATCCAATAACAACGATTTTCTAAAATATAAAAAAATGGTAAAAATTGCAAAAAATTGTAAAAATTGATTTCTTATAAGTTTTCAATATGGAGAACATATTAAACGGTTCGGATTAGTCATTTGAAATTTGAAATGTGAGAACGATTGTATTAGACGGACCCCATCTGTCTAATATATTGGACACTAGCATTTAACATTCAATAATAAATACTCTAGCACACTGTGTTAGTATTAAAATTTTAAAGATCAATTAATAGTCATTTAGTACAGAAAAAAAAATCAATATTTTAAAAACCATTGTCAAAGAATAAAATTCAGCAATTAGGATGCTAACTAGTGAGATATCATGTGTTGGGCGATCTATTTTTTATTTTTATTAATTGCAAACTACTATAATAATCCATTCAACATAATTACATACGAAGTGCCACAAAAGAAAATCTGATGTACTATTGTTACAACTGTTTGTGAAAAAGGAAAAGAAGGTGAGTCTAATTGGACTTTAATATATGTGTATATATGTGCAGCTATTTGAGCATTTTCAACATACATATTTACTACATGAGGCGGAGAGGGAGGTTTCGATTGAATTTTATACAAAACTTGAGGGGATACTTCATTTACTATCAACCTTAATTAAGCCTGGAGAATTAATTTACCACCAAATTTTACCATGAAGTTTAACTATTTAAGTCTCAAGACTGGCGAAAACACTTGCTAGAAATAACAGCACGCAAGCCCTCAAAAGTGAAGGATCACGAAAGCGATCGAGGACTAAAGTAAACATTGTTTTTTTCTTTTTATATTTGTGCTATCTGAGTTGACTGAAGACTTTGCTGAAGTGGAGTCCTTTTTATTTTCTCCTCATCCAAGAAACAGTGGAGCAGAGTTCATGCATTAATTGCGTCATGACTCATGACCTAACAAGGCCGTAAAATATCTTACAGTTGATGGGGAGGAACAAGCCAGGCGTACTGCCGGCGACTGATGGAGTCCGAAATGCTTTGATGGCTGATTAGTTTGTTTACCCATCTCTCTCTCTCCACATTAATTGTCCCTTCGACATTGATTGCTATCTCTTTCCTCTCTCTTTTCTTTTTTCTCTCTCCACATTGATTATTACTTCATCACTGAGCTTCCCTTCTTCTCTTCCTTTTACCTTTTTTCTTTGGCTCGTGCTAACAAAGACTGTTTTCCAAAATTTTGAGGATGCAAGATCCAACTATATCCGACATCCCGGAGTCACCAGAGAGGTGTACAGTATTCCAATCTCTACAAGGGAGGTATGGCGAAAGGGGAAGGAGAAGGAGTGCTGGTGGAAGCCAGGAAGCAGAGGATTGGTCCATACAAAACCCTTGTGCGCCAGGTCTATAGAAAATTCCTGGTGACATCAATGATCACATGGAGCAGCATAGGAGGAAAGAATCTGCCCAACGGTCAAGAATCAGATTTCCTCAAAGGGAAGTGCACAGATATGTTGGCAAGAAAGGGGAGGTGCAGGTTAGTAGTTTGAGAAATGCGCATGCTTTGCTATCTCGAGGAGGGCAGGCTATGGCAGGGGAAATCAAATCCAGTGCCGCGCGGCACCGTGAAACGCGCAATCTGAGCCGTCCAGATTAAATCCAACGATGATGGGTGCCCCGTGCATGTAACCAGATTGTAAGGCCCGAAAAAATCTAACCGTCGAGATCAGATCGAACGGCTCGGATTGCTGAGCGGCACGGGATATGGATTCATGGCAGGGGGCCAGCTAAGAGGAGGGGCACAAATGGAATCGCAAATTCAGAAATGTATTAATGTTTATTTTCAAAATAGTAAAAGGGATGGTATACAGAAGCGGGCCTTTAATGTTGATATGGAGGAAAAGGAAATGGGCCTATTAATGAGTGGGCCTTTATTGACCTCACATGCCAAAATGTATACAAACTCAAAGAAACTGAAGGGATCAATTTTAGGTCCAGTTCCAAAGCAACCCGTTCAAACCTCAGAAAATACCTCCCTGTCTATTACGATTGAGTTGGTTTCCACAATGGAGATCACTGATGAAGAACTCATTGCGCAATTTGCTGCACTGAGTGCTGATGATGAGGCAGGTTCTGAACTCATTCACATCCCACAACAAGCAGTGAAAACAAGAAAGTGGGAGGAATGTTTATTGATGAGAGTCACTTCTCAGAAATTAACCACTGAAAGTGCATTCTCAGTGTCTTTAAGGAAATCATGGAGAGTTCATCCAGATACGGTGATTGAGGGGTTGGGTTCCAACTTTTTTCTGGTACAATTCAGAGAGCAGATGGAGATGCTGCGTATAATGGCAAAAGGGGTGTGGTCTTTAAATAAAGGGGACATGGTGGTTTCTAGGCAAGCAAGAGGTCCTGAAGATTTGCTGAACCCGACTGTAGATGAAGTTGAATGTTGGGTGGAAATCCACGGGGTACCACCAGAGTCATTGGAGATGCAGGGAGTGCAACTACTCATGAAGGGTGTGGGTGTACCCTTAACAGAGGTAACAACTTTCTTCCATGATAACAAGAGGGTTTACAGGTAGAAATTAAAGGTCAACATTAAGGAAGCGCTAAAGCCAAAACTCCCAATGAAACATCCAGAAATGGGTGTTTGCTGGATATATGTGGTGTATGAGAATGTGTCAAATGTGTGCATGTTTTGTGCTAGGATCGGTCATGATCATGTTGTTTGCCCGGTCAAATACAAAATGAGGCTAATGCAACAACAGGATGAATATAAAGAAAAATTTGGTGACAAACCGATACCAGAAAGGAAGATAGGAAAATGGATAACTGATAGGACCATGGTACCAAGGCAGGAACCTCTTCTTCCATCCCAGCAGGGGCAGAATGGTAATTTAGGTTATACTAGTGAGAGTAGTAACTCTGGTGGGGATGAAAGACAGAGGGTGGACAGAAAGCAGAAGAGACAAATGGAGACAAATGAAGGATGTATGAATGTGCTATACATAGAGGGAGGCATGCATAACACAAATGATGGTAAGGAGGAAGTACCAATACAGCATTTAAACTGCAAAAGGGCCAGGGAGACGATCCCAAACTCGTCTCCAAGTTCTCAATGAATGCCATTTCATGGAATTGCCGCGGCATAGGAGGCACGCGGAGAAAACAGTTCCTAAAAGACTCGATGAATGCTACTCGAGCAAGTTTTGTGTTCTTGTCTGAAACTAAAGCCTCCTATAGAAGGATGTCTAGATTCATGAGATCCGTGAGAGATTTTAAGTATTGTATAATCCCGTCTAGGGGATTGTCTGGTGGGTTGTGTTTGGCTTGGAGGGAGTCAATGGATGTTCTGATTTTGCATACCTCACAGTTCCATATATGTGCTAAGATAACAACAAAGGATAAACCTCCTTAGCTGTTGATAGGGGTTTATGGGGATCCAAGTCATAATAGAAATAGAGAGCTCTGGCAAAACTTATCACATATCATAAACCTGAATGAACCTGTTTGTCTCATGGGGGATTTCAATGAAATTTTGAGCAGTGAAGAGAAATTTGGAGGGAGCAGGAGAGTAAAGCAGAATACAGTGGATTTGATAATGGGCTTATTGATATCGGGTATAAGGGTCCGGCTTATACTTGGACGAATAAAAGGGAGATGTCTGAGGCAATCTATCAAAGGCTAGATAGGGTTCTAGTTACTCCTTCCTAGGTGCATATTTTCTCAAATGCTTATGTTAATCACATGCCCATGATTCATAGTGATCACTGCCCCATTTTATTAAGAATCAAGAAACCGCCTCAAAAATCTCAGGTTTTTAGATTGGAAAATTGGTGGATGCAAGAAAAAGGTTTCGAAGAAGCTTGGCAGAGGAATTGGAAAAACACTGAGGGTTTAGTCTGGCATGAAAGATGGGTGTCATTAAAGGAGTGCATGAAAACTTGGGCAGCAAAGCACCCATCTCCAAGGAAAAAACTGGAGGTGCTGGCAAACAAACTGCAGCTAGTGCAAATGCAGCACCCTTCCACCCGTGACCATTCCCTCGAAGAAGCACTACTGAAAGAATATGGAAGAATAGAGGAGCAGCATGAACAGTATTGGAGGCAAAGATCGAGGATAGAATGGAACAATTTAGGAGACAGAAACACAAAGTATTTCCATACTGTGGCAACAAATAGAAGGAGACACAATCTGATTACCATGGTGCGAGATGATGATGGCCTCCTAACAAGAAATGAGAAGGTGATTAGAAGGAAATTTGTGCAGTATTTTAAGAGATTATATAGCCCAACTGATCAGGAATCTCAAGAGGAGTTTGGGAGGGAGTCTAGCCAGAAGAAAATTCAAATGTTGCAAATTGATTTTTGGCAGTTTATGGGCTGTGCAGAGGGGCCCAAGATACAAAGTGATTGCCATCCTCAATTAACTAGACTACCCGACATACATGAAGTCAGAAAAATCCTCTTCCAGATGGGCCCTGACAAATGTCCAGGCCCAGATGGAATTACTGCACGATTATATCGACAAAATTGGCACATCTTTGGAGAGGAGTTGGTACAAATGATAAAAGAAATCTTTGAACAAGAGGTGGTTCCAGAGGAATGGCTACATTGTGCTGTTACATTAATCCCAAAAATTGATGAACCAGAAAATCCTTGTGAGTATAGACCCATAAGCATAGGGACTGTGGCTTATAGATTGCTGATGAAACTCGTGGCAAACAGACTCAAACCACAAATGAAGAAGTTGATTTCGACAGAACAAAATGCTTTCATAAAGGACAGAAATATTGCGGATAATGTACTTTTGGTGAAGGAGGCTTTGCATTCTTTTAAGCAAACAAGCTTCAAGCACAAAGCTTTCATGTTGAAAGCAGATGTTTCAAAAGCTTTCGATAAGCTCAGTTGGAATTTTGTCTAGATCAATGGCTTATCTCAATGTGCCAAATAAATTCATAAACCTTATGTTTTCTTCATATCGAAGAGCACAGGTTTCAATTAGTATAAATGGCAGAGGAGATGGCTATATCATTCCAACAAGGGGGTTGAGACAAGGGTGTCCAATGTCCCTTTATGGCTTCATAATGGCTATGGAGATGTTTTCTAGGATGCTCAATCAAGCAGAAAGAGAAGGCATGATCAAGGGTGTTAAACTTGCTCACACCAGCCCTGCACTGACACATCTGCTATATGCGGATCACTTGATCCTCATGGGAGATGCCAAGAAACATTTTGCTTGATATCTTTGGAAAAGCATCTGGATTATTAATGAATCCAGCTAAGTCCAAGCTTTGGCTTTCCAGAGCTTGTGACCAAGAAGATATTCAGAGAACAATGCAAATTCTACAAGCTGGGGTTGTGGAGGGGGAGGAGAAATATTTGGGTGCAATTATGGATGCAAATAGAACTGGAATGAAAACTAGCAAGGTGCTACTTGATAAAATGGGTTCTAAGTTGGCAGGATGGTGCTCATCAAGTCTGTCCTTATGTCTTTGCCGGTTTATTATTTGTCAACTGAGTGTGTGCCTAAGGATATGTTAAAAAGAATGAACAGTCTAATGGCAAGATTTTTCTGGGGAAAGATGGATGACAAGAGGTACTTGACGCCAGTGGCATGGAAAACCATATGTAGGCCATGCGAGGAAGGGGGCCTAGGGGTCAGAGATATTGATATGTTTGGAGAGGCTCTCTTTATGAAACTGGTATGGGCTATGATGGAGGAGGAGAACAAGCTGTGGGTACAAGTTTGCAAGGCTAAATACTGTCCAAAAATTGGTTTCTGGGATGCTAAACCCGATTCAAGATCTAGTGGTATGTGGAGGAACATAATGCGCATGAAGGAAAACTTTAAAGGTAATATCAGATGGCAAATAGGAGATGGAAGAAACATTAAAGCTATAGCTCAGCCTTGGTTCACAGGGTGGGAGGAATCAGTTGGGGGAGTAAGATCTAACAGAAAGAAGGTGGTTGCTGACCTTTTTTATTTCAGCACGGGGAATTGGAAGGAAGATGTACTGAATCAAATGTTTACTCAGCCACAAGTGGAGGCAATTAAGCGATTACAGACAAAACCCACAAGGAATGATGGAAAGGTTGACAAACTGATTTGGGAAGTCTCAAAGACAGGGAGATACTCAGTGAAGGAGGGGTATCAATGGCTATGGAGGCAAAGAAGAGTTCAGTTTACCTCACCTGTAGCGCAGTTGTGGCAAAGGGTACAAAAATGGAAAGGAATTGCGCCTAAAGTGAAAATCTTCCTTTGGAGATTGATATCAGGTGCTCTGATGATAGCAAATAATCTTCACAGGAGAATAAATAGAATCTCCCCAATGTGTCAGAGGTGTAGAAATGAAAATGAGTTCGAGATGCATTGTTTTTTCTTCTGCCAAGGTTCCAGAGCAATTTGGTTTGGTAGAAGGCTGGGTCTGAGAACTCAGGATCTCCCTCTAAATGTGCTGACGGCTTTTGAGCAATGTACTGCAAATTTGAAGGATGAGGAATTAAGGGAATTCAGCTATACCCTTTGGAAAATTTGGAAGGCAAGAAATGAAGAGGTTATCCAGAACAAAAAATTTGATGTCTATCAGATTCAGATGAGAATCAATGCATGGTTAAGTGGGCAACAAACAGATGTTGATGGTGTCAGTACAGCAGTCGGGACAGGAAGGTATAAGGGGGTTTCTGGCACAGACAAATACCAATTCCAAGAGGGTGATCAACAGTTCATTGTTGATGGGTCATGGGATTCCCATTGCAATGCTGGTGCCGCTTACATCTGGTACCAGGACGGTAAATTGAGTCAGATTAGATATAGCTATTTTATTGTGACTGATCCTTTCCATGCTGAGGTAGTGGCGGTTAAAAATGCACTTTATAAAATCTGCTCAATGAGCAACATCGGGGGGACAGTACATATCTTTTGTGATAGCAAAATTTTGGTGGATATACTACTTCAAGAGGAATATGATAGTTTGCCAAACTGGAAAGCAGTAGATGATGTTATTGAGATAGGCCACATGTTGAAAGGCAGGGGCAACAGTATACTGGTAAGACATGTCAGTAGAGATGCTGTAGCCCAGGCACATGTCCTAGCAAATTTGGCAAGAAGGGGGAAAAGAAATTATGAAGGAACGCCAAGGATGTGGATTGAAGAGGAAGGAAGATTACAAGATTCTATTCAGAACAGTTTTTTTCAGAGGGTTCAGGACGCACCACCCTGATTACTTGTGTTTTCTTTTATTTCCCCCAGCCTGGTCGTTTTGCAAAGTAGTTAGGTTTGTTTTTTGTTTGCAGGTAGTAGTTAGGTACTTTTCATTAAGGCGTTCTTCTAGTTTTTTTATGGTTCTTTTTTCTTTCTAGTTCGTGTTTTTACCAGGCTTTATGAGGTGGGTTTTATGTATCAGTTGTATCAGTTGTAACTCAGCCGCTATGGCGTGCTTTTATTTTTAGTGCAAGCCTACGGGCATTTAAAACTTCAAAAAAAAAAAGAAACAGTGGAGCTCATATAAAAAAAAGAAACAGTGGAGCAGTCTTTTATCCTTACCGGCCGGGTTTGAATTTTTTAAGAAAAAAGCTAGAATGCTTTTGATAGTTGATACTTGATACCGAACTACGAGACTTCGATTTTATCTTTAGTTGAGCACCAAGTGGTCCAAGTCTTGTTACTTTTTATTAAACACGTTAATGAGTTAGGACAATTAATTAACTAAGATTTTTATTTTCAGTCCCCAACATTTATATATTAATTTCATAGTTATAATGCAAGACTTTTTTTTTTTTTTTGAGTAAAAAATGTGGGTCTTTGCCCGCATCTTTCATTGATAACAGAAAAAGTTTACAGTATTAGTCAGGGGCTAAAAAAAAAAGAGTAATGAATTACCCCAAGAAAAAAAAAAAAAAAAAAAAAGGAGCTCGAAGACACTTCCGATTGTATTCTCCACCGTAGATTTACATGGTTATTGACAGTGAATGATTTGGACCATCCGATTAGACAATGAAGAAAGCCGGGTTACAGTTAGCTGCTCGAAGAAAGCTGCCAAATACCCAAGTCGGTCCTCTGAAAATGATAAAACACAGTGGAGTAGTCATTACGCATTCGATTATGAAACGAGGGAGTGTAGTAATTCCACATTCAATGATTCGATTGTAAAAGAGAGCTAGAGTGTATGTACACTTCCAAATTTTGTCATTAGTCAAGTCAATATGATGCCAGCATAAATGCTGACGGGAACTACCTAGTACCAACTTGGTGTTCCAATTGAAAAAAAATGAGCTAACATTCTCGCAGTGGTGCTTCGGACCCAACAATTAGTATTTTATTTCGTGCTGAGGATTTTTTTTTTTCCTCTTTTTTACTAAGCTTTGGCTTTAATAAGTTCCTTTTTAATGAAGTTATGCTAAACAATTACATGAATTAAACGAATAGATTAATTGAACAGGTTGTACCTGTTAACAATGTTTTTTTTCAAATTATGTTCGCATTTATTGTCTAATGCTAGAATCAAACATATAGGACGTCAAACATAACCCAAACGTCAACCACTAAAATTTCAAACGGCTCATTCAAACCGCTCAATATGATCTCTATATTAAAATATCCTTGAAAATTAATTTTTTTTTTTCAAATTTCCTAACTATTTTTTTCGAATTTTCAAATTGGGAGGGTTCATAACTTTTTAGATTTATCATATTAAAATATTTCAAAAAATAATAAAAAAATTTATAAAAATATAAAATTTTATAACGTATAACAATTTGAGCGGTTTGGATCGACCATTCTAATCTTAAAAATTAAAATTTTATCATGTTGGACAAGTGTATGTGTCCTATATATTTGACACTAGTCACTCCTGTATTTATTACCAAATTTACGAATTTGTTGTTGCTTTTACAAAAGAACAATAGTTGATATATTATTTCCATTATAGGAAATAAAAAAATTTTAATTATATTTATATTGTACATATTTTTTTTCCCAATTTAGACAGCGAACGGGATACAAGACCGTCTCTTCAACTGATCAGCGGAGGCATCCTTTCTAAAATATTGATTTTTCTGCCCGTTTAGGTGTGGCTCTTGTCACGTCCCGCACCGACGGGTCACGGGGCGCGAGGATGAAACGGTATCTTCTGCATCCATCCGACGGCCCGTCAACCTACGTCGCAACAGAAAAACAAACAGAGTCAGGTACAAACCTCAGTAACCGGTTATTTAACGACGCAGCTTCTCTATAATTAATTATTACAACAAATTTCAATCAGATCGGATTAATCCACATAACAAATAATATATTTTACGGAGATAATCGGGTCCAGACAGTCAGTCAGTCAGAGTGGTCCTTCCCCGAACTCAGGAGGATCAGGACCGACCCCTCCCCGAACTCGGGAGGATCAAAGCTCAAAATTCAGTTTCCATTTCAAATCCAATTTCAATTCCAATTTTCAAACCCGATATCCTGTAAAATATACAAATCACAATTCAATAAACATATTCGATATTTCAAAATCAAACGATAAATCAAATCAATCAATCAATCAAATACGAAATTAATATAGAGAAGTCCGGTTACCTGATTGAGCGGTCCAGAAATCACAAACAAATCATAACACCGACTGACTGCGACATAGAATTTGGAATCTCAATTGGCCAACTCATCAAACTTTTCAATTGACATTTCAAAATCTTTTGATTGGTTTTAACACGGTTGGGATTTCGGCTAGTATCAATTAGAGGATACAAAGAGCATAGAGGAGAAGTTCCACATTTTTTTCCATTTAGGCTGCCGTAAAATGAAAAGGGTGAAAGAAGCTTAACATGTTAATAATCGGTTTGCTCATGGAATATGGGGACTAGACACGTGGAATTGAGGGACACGTGGTGCTTTCTTTTTTTTTTTTTTAATATCGGAAATCATGGAAAGAAACACGTAGCAAGCATAGTCTTTTATTTTTTTTCATTCGGTCAACTGCAGGTCAAAAGGTTTGACTGGTCAAAGATGGTCAAAGTGGTCAATATTAGTCAACTCCAGTCAAAACGGTAGTGGTGTACAGCTCTAGCGTTGCAAATCTTCAAAGTTGGTCGTTACCTTTCAACAATAAGCGTTGCACTATTTAGTAAGGCAAAATTAGATATAATTTGATTAATGAAGGTGGGTTTCTACTAACTTGAGAGCTTCGGATCTGCTCCAATTGATGGTGCGTACAAGGTATGTGCAACTGAAGATTTAGCATCAGTAAATTGATTGATATTAAATTGATTGGCTTTCACTATTATTCTAGCGAAGATGATGATAATCAACAATCTTTTTCTATTTTTGAGGGATGATTATCAATGTCTTCAATTTACTTCTGAGAAACACAATGTGATCTTCTGAGATTTAACATCGGTAATCTGGTAAGAGATTTACCAGTATGGTGAGATCTCATGACCCTTGCATACATAAAATCAACGAGAACATTCGCAGAGGTCAAAATTTTATCTTCAAAAGTTGGACAAAACAAAATCTTATGACAACAATAAATCTACCAATATCCGGGTTCTTCACGTTTCAGTATCTGCCAGGAGAGGTTGCTTGATGTCATCCCACTTTTCCAATCTTTTCCTTGCCTCAACAACCTGATTTTCCCAAGTTCGAGTTCAAAGATAAACTTTGCGTTAGTAGGCCAAATGAATATCAATTATTTGTTTTGACCAAATTGATGAGAAAGATCTTGAGAGACATTTAAGGCCTGGTATCATTTGGTACCTCTTTGTCCCAATTAGTACGGAGAGTGATCCAAATGAGAAGAATAGTTTGTACAATGCTGCCTACTAGCACGCCTCCCCACAAACCCTGCATTTGATTTTATCTTAATTTAGGCCAAATTAACACCTGAAATTTTTTTTATTCAATCTGATCTTTGTGATTAGAGTCCGACCAAAAATTATATGATAGAGGAAATATTGTTTGGCTATTGTAATACCAATGAATTTTCAACAGTGTTGTCCCAATTGGTATCATTTTCAATCAGTATAAAATCAGTACAAATTATTGTTAAATTAGCTCAATTGATAATAATTTTGCTATATCCTTAAATTAACAGATGCTCATACTATTATTAATGCAGTACCAGCTAGCCTTATCCTGAAATTTACACTTCTGCTGTTGTAGCAACCTTTGGTACTGTGTAATCTATTTCTGACCTTACCTTTATGCCATATCCTTGCTTAAAGCCTAAGAAAGCACCAAGAGGAATTCCTACCAAGTAATAGCATGCAACATTTATGTATGCTACCAGGGCTTGCCATCCACTTCCCACAGCCACACCTTCAAATATATAATATGTGTAAAAAAAAATAATAATTACCAAATTGAAAGGATATGCAAAATGCTACCAACTAATATAAGGAGCCCCATAGAACTATGATTTCACATTTATAAGTAATCGTGCCAAAAAACTTTAGCAAAATCAACAAGGAAGTCAATTGATTAAATTAATGCAAGCTCTCAGATACGGTAAAATCCTGTTTAAGGTCCCTGCACCAGCAGCAATTGATACTTATTTTGTTCTTTTAAATTCATATTTTATTTTATATTTCTTATACTTTAAGTCTAAAATTACATACATGACAAAATCACAAAGGCTTCATGGAGTCAGCACTGTACTAGTCATAAGACATTGATTTTCTTGTACCAAGTATAAATTCAACTAATTACCAGATAAAACTGGCTGAACACCACTGACGAGAATGCTAGTGGCAAGCAATGGGCACAGGTCAGAGACTGCATTGGCCACGGTCTCTCCTCCAGTGAAAATATAGCTGATTTTGTTCCTAAAAACCATCACAAGGACAGCAACAAGGACCGAAATTATGGTCGATACAACTGTTGCCACCATTGTTGAAAATTCTGCTGACCTTGCATTTCCTGCACCGAGCTCATTGCCAACTCGCACACTGGGAAATGAGAAATTGAGATAGAAAGAGGCTTTTATTAATGGAATGGCAGTATGAACTGGTAAACAATTCTTGGTTGAGACGCTTAGAACACATATTGATTACTTGATGAGAATTGGAACTAATGAGAATAAACAATACCATGTTGGCTAAAATAAAATTTGGTGTAAAGTAAAAAGGTTCTTGGCGGATCAAGCTCACTATTGAGGTTTAATAATATTGGGTTTAATACATAGAAAAAAGTTTTCTTCACAGTTGCTGGTCACTGTAGATTGATTAAGTACTAACCTTACAGCAGCATTGAATCCAACTGAGATCATGAACTCCCAACCAATAATTGATGTGCTGCACCATGAGATTATTTCTAATGTTAGCATTGTGTTACAATATCGGAGTTTGTTTAATAGAATTAGCAAGTAATGAAAGAATTCTAAAATTTGATAAATAGAATCTGAACAATGCATACCATAATTCACATTTTGCAAATTGGAAGCGATGAGTTTCTAATAGTATCCATAAGAAAAGGAAAGAAATAAGGATAGAAAGATAAAAAGGAAAAAAAAATTACCAAACTGTTAGTGCATCTAGGGACAGTTGTGGATTCTCAAGCATACCAGCCATGAGAACAAGTATCTGAAAGTTCCATGTCTCGAGGCACAACATAACAGCTGATGCAGTTGAAAGCTTCAGAAAATCAGGCAGCCCCACAAACGCCTGCCATGTAAACCCGGTCCATGTGGACTTGCATTTCGGGCTTTTCACAATGTATATGAACTGAGCCCCAACATAGACCCACCAGCTCAGGCTGAGCACCAGAGAGGCCCCCACAAGCCCAAACCCGAGCTTGAACACCACCACCCAACTCACCAGCAAATGGAAAATAAAAGTTCCTACAAGAATGTATGCACTTGGTGCAACAATACTTTGAGCTTGTAGAAACTTTTGTATGGGGAAATTAGCAGCATATGCAAAGATTTGAGGTATCAATCCATAAACATACAATGCAGCTGCCTTTGATATTTCAGGGGATTCACCAAGGAATCTCAGAATCGGATCAGAGAAAACATATATTATTGTCAGAGGGATGCCAGTTGCCATGAGTAGTACTGTAGATCTCTGTAGGTATACTCCAAGCATCTCGTATCTCTCTGCACCATATGCCTGACCACATAGTGTTTCTACAGCACTCCCCATCCCAAGCTGTTTGAAATAGTGACATAATTATTTTTAGTTTTGATAATGAACATGAAAAATAATTGCTTATATTGGTGTTTAACCCAACCAAATCATGCAAAATACAGTGTCTACTCTCAAGCAACCGCATGTCACATATGTTGAGAATATAATGATAAAAAATGCGCAGATATAAGAATTTATAGATGCATTAGTAAACACTGTAGACAACATTTACCGCACTAAAGTAATAAAGATATATGTTGAGAAATAATAAATATGAGGGACTTTATAGTAAAAATCATTTGTAAATTTAGCAAGTCAACAGCCTACTCTCTCTTCTTTGAAATGTTACTGTTGAATTGTAAATAAAGTAACGGCTAGTGTGAGGAAACCACATCAAGTTATCAGATCAAATCTGATTGGGAAACCACATCAAGTAATCAAACCTAATTGGCAAATGGCAAATAGCAAAGAAACTGGGAGCAAATTATCAACCACAAAATAACACCCACAAATTGTTCGATAAAATGTCGCACATCAGCTAGCTACCTTCTGCTCGTGCTAACAAGACCTCCGACCTATGAAACAACATCAACGCTATTCTGAACCTCACAGAAATGAGTAGAACTGTAGAAACTGTCAAGATATAACGTTCTTCAGATGAGACGATTTTTTTCATTGTCTTAAACTAAACAGTGAAGAGTGGTTCCGTTCCAAATGCTATAAGTTTTTTTTATTTTAATAATAATTTAAAAATAAAAATTCGAACTATAAATTCAAACGTTGAACTTGTTTAATTTAACATGCGATGCATTTTCATATAATTTTTGTAAAATTTAATGTTCATTTGGTACAATAATATGAATGCATTAGAATTAATCTGTTATAGTTAATAAAATTCGTTCATTTTGAGCCTCTTAATCTAGTATTAAATGAACACAAAATTTTTAGAAAAAATTATATAGAAACGCATCACATGTTAGATTGAACAAGATCAATGATTTAGATTTGAAGTTTGAATTTTAAATTTTAAAATTCTTTATAAAATAGAGAAGTGAAATTAGTGGTACCAAAAAATTGTGGCGCCAAAACCCTATTCAAGTGAAACATAGAGTTCTAAGTTCAATGTTTTTTTTTTTTTTTAACCTTTCTTTTTGCTTTTTTTTTTTTGGGTTATATATTTCATTTGATGACAAATGTTCCAAATAAGTTCATGACTTGCGTAAGTAGAGAGAAGAACCTTCCACCTATCAGCCCTCGTACACTCTTATGTGGCAGTAGTAAGAGTATGACACTATGATCAACTGGAATCGAACTATTAGTCCGAAATGATCATGATGTTTGTGTTTCACATGATTGATGCCAACATGTGTGTCTTGATAAAGAAATGACGCGTCGTCATACGTCAAATATTTGTCCGTGTTTGGTACATAAATTATAAAATCAGTAAAAATATATAATTGGATTAGTCCGTAATGTTGTCCGGTACCACCTGAAGCCTGAAACCTCCAAAATCTACGACGAAAACAACGGACAAGGGTAATTTAAAAAAAACAAAAAAAAAAACCTAAAGGAATTTATTTTGGTAATTTTAAGATGCCAAAATAGTTTTTCTTTTCTTAATTTTATTTTCCGAACAAAAGAATAGTTCATAGTCACTGAATTTTTTAAAATTATTTTCTTTCCCTAATTAGTAAAATAAAATAAGTTAAACAAAAGTATTTTGGATTTAACCCAGAAATTGCGATGATTAATAAAGTGTGTAAGTAAATAAATATGAAAATATTCACTTTTAGTTAGAAATTAAAGTAAGAAGAGGATATCAATAGCTAAAGTTTTCTTCGTTCCAAGTTCTAACTTCTAATACACTGATTGACTGATATTTTATCCCCTGTCCAAAGACCAAAAGTAAATTTGGTGAAAAAAAAAGAAAGCCAACGAGACTTACAGTGATTGGAACTGTCACGCAAAGTAGGTGACCTATGAGTCTATGACCTATCGGCGCAACACGACAAGAGAAAAGGTTTCCTTTTTTCTTTCTGAGAAAACAAGAAAAGAGAAAAATAATGTTACTTCGGCCTGGAGCTGGCTGCAGACTGATTTGTCTGTGCACGGATCACTGAAATGTGGGTCCACTTGCTCTCTCACGCTTTAACGGCCTGTTTGGTCTTCTCTTTTTGTTTGGGGGATCCATGTGTCAATGATATAAATGTACAAAAAGCTTTATTTTTGCCAGACCAGAGGACCCGTACTCCTAAATAATTGTAACCTACCTGCTCAATTGACTCTTGTTCCAGTTGAACCTTGTTCCTAATAAATATCTAATATTTACTACCTAGTTAATAATTCTTAGTTTATTGGTACTTGATTTTGGATTGCTTGTGAGCACATATATATAATAGTATTGTAGATTGCTATGAATTGTCTGTTATGATCACCAAACACATGTTACAACTTTCAGATCATAAATTTTTAAGATATTTGTGTCTGTTGTGGTTTTAGATCAGGACCCTCATTTTCACCCGTCCAAATTCCTATGTTACATAATATGAACAATGATTTAGTTCCTAAGACCACACATTACCTAAGCAATTCATTCCTTTAAAAGACAATGAAAACCACGCATTACCTAAGCAATTAAACTAGATCATTTCACTAGCAACAACTAATAAATAAACAGAAATAAAAAGGAAAGAAAAGGAATTAGAACATCCATACCAAGAGACCATAGGCAAAGACTTGAATGCCATTGTTTCCAAGAGCAGCAGCGGCGAACTCGAGATTGCCGATGTGGCCACAGAATGTTTGCGAAGCAATTGACATGACACTGATCATCATGTACACGACAGCTGCCGGTGCCGCAAGGGGCATTAGTAGCTGCATTTCTATGAATGTTGCCTTTTGCATTCGCCGGAAACATGGGACTGCGTTGTCGGTGAGTACGGCCTCCAGCTGGCCTGATGATCCATGAGCTTGATCATTTTGGATCACCATATTAGATATTTCTCCTTTTTTATCCTTTTATTTATGTCTGTGTTCGTGGAGCTGCGGGTGGTGTTTTGGGGTTTGGGAGAGATCTTTTTCCTATGAGAGCAAAGTGAGGAGAGGAACAGAAGGTCAGTGGTTGGTGGGTGTGTATTTCTTTTATGGAAGAGACGACATCATTGCCATTTATGCTTCTTATTAATTCGGTTTAGGTGACTAGGTCATTTTTTTTTTTAACATAGGCAAAAATAAATGGGAAGTTGATTGAGAAATGTATTTCTTATTACGAGTTACACTACATAATTACAAATTAATGCCATTCAAACACACAAAAAAAAAAAACAAAAATAACAAAAGAATTATGAGTAAATTTTTTTGGAGGTCATAAGTACAGTAAATGCCTGCCCATTTTCTCCTATATACGTAAATTGGTGCCATTTTAGTTGTGATACCAATTAATGTTTTTATTCCTTCTTTTTTTCAGGAAAGATACTAACCAATGTGCATGGCAAAAGAAGGGGACCAGGTCTTTTGGAAAGGTGATGTGCAAAAAGGAACTCCGTAAATTAATGGTGAGCTCAATATATGCGTTTACTTTTAAAATGAAAATGTTTACCGTAATGCCTTCTCTTTTTCAAATTTTAATAAAAATATTGGTCTCTAATTTACGTTTTTTAAAGGAGGGGCGATGTCATAGCCAGACTAATTAGTTTTACTACTATGAAATTGTTTTGTATCTTACTCATCAAAATAGAAGGAGCTGTTGAAATATAGTGCCGCAGACGATCGTATTCAGGATCAAATACCTGGTATGGAATG
This sequence comes from Rhynchospora breviuscula, assembly GCA_027562975.1. NCBI lineage: Eukaryota > Viridiplantae > Streptophyta > Magnoliopsida > Poales > Cyperaceae > Rhynchospora > Rhynchospora breviuscula. The sequence goes on from CM050398.1 coordinate 15,603,572, forward strand.
ACGTGAGTTGTGCTAAAAAAAAATTGTATCTTTGATCATCTATGAAGCACTAGCGTAAAAAGAATAAATCTAGCATTATTTGAAGATATCCGGAAGAAAAAGAAAATAATCCTTGGAGGTATCTCATGGTTTTGGATGGTAGGATCTGAAGATTGTTTCCATATGTAAAAAAAAAAAAAAAATTCTTTATATATGGAGGATTTGATTTGTGTTAGAAGAGAAGAAAATTATAAGTAATTATAAGTATTTCAATTTCAAACTTGAAAAGAACTGTAGAAAGAGTTCAAATCGCAACGGTGTACCTTACTGTTCAACTTCCGATGGATTGAATCTGATTCGTCTGTCTCCACTATCTCTGTCATGCACCTGCTCCTTCCGCTTTTTTGTTCCCGTCTCTTTGTTGCTTCCGTGAGTTGCTTTCTTTTGTTCTTCGTGCATCTCCTGCCCGGCTGTTTTTCTGCCATATCTGACATAAAATATCAGACTTTCAATTTTAGTCACTAAATTTAAATTTGTCATTTCAGAACCATTGAACTTTAATTTTGTCATATTTTAGTCACTCTGTTAGAATTCCGTTTAATTCTGTCTAATTGTTTTAATTGGGGTACAAAATGGAGATCTCAATCAAATATTACATCTCCTTTATCTTCTACACAGAGCATCTCTCTTTAATTAAGCTCCCTTCGTCGTCGTCTCTCTTGAGCTTGAACTCCTCCACCTCTCTCTCCTTACTTCCAACCTCCGATACTCCTGATCGAGATCTCTCTCTCCTTTATCCTTCGTCTCTCTTCTCCAAGCCCTTCTCCTTAGCCATTCTCCCCTTATTGTTAGGCTTTTAATATGTGTGCAAATGTGGCATTTAAAGGGCTAAATTGGAGTAGAATCGAAGACTAACAGATATGTTAATGTTTATGTGACTAATTGCAACCTAAAACAAATTTTCTACTTTTTCATTCTTTATGAATTTTGAATTTAAAATGGCAGTGTCTATGTCACAAAGATTAATCTCGCTCTATATTTTCCCTTTCAGGTCCAGATGTAGTTAGTTACATCTTATTTACATCTAGCTGCTTTTATTCATGAGCAGTGGCACAAATTTGGGATCACATTCAAAACTTGATGCAAATGCCAGGTTATATCTTAGGGTCTATTCCAGAGAGGTGTAGAGGGGGTGATGGAAGGAGAGGATGAGCTGTCCAAACTCTGTTCAAGAGTTTAACCTGCTTCCAAACTAAAAAATTTCAATGGAAATCAAGGTGATAGAATGGAAAAGGGGTGCAACTCTATTCAAATTTGAGACCGATTTTGTCACCCCAAATTTGAAGGTTAAAATTTAATTCTCCCTTCCTTTTCTATTCCATTCCATTTCAGTACACCCTTGTTTCTGGAGCAGACCATAAAGGAAAGGAAGTATGGTTTGATGTGTCTTGTATCTCACTTGATCTTTCAATTAGTTTGCACTTTGCACGTTTAATTTGACTGATTGCTCTACAAAGAACAAAAACATAAGGTTTACAAGGCACAAAATTAAAGTACAAGCTTTTACAAAACATCTTAATTTAAACAGCCTATAAGATATGTGAAACAATATTGCAAATTTGAACCAGCATTTTAACCAATCTTTACGCCATAACAGTACAAGATCCAACAATATTGCAAATTTGAAAAAAAAAAAAAAAAATCTAATTAAGCTAATTAATGGCCACAAATCGGCCTTGCATTGAGGTGATTTCAATATCTCATCTTTGACAATTGTGATCTCTTCAAATTCGCAGTGTGAACGTTACACCATGATAAAAAGGGGAGAAAGGCTAAAGAAATATGGCTTGGTAGAGAGATGACGGTGGAGAACTGCAAAGTGTTTTTTAAAAGGGAGAAGAGACAGTACCGAAGGTTGGAAGTAGGGACAGAGAGGTGGAGTTGGAGCACAAGAGAGACGGAGGGAGCCTGATTAAAGAGTGATACTCTGTGGGAGAGAAAAAGATATAACATTTGATTGGGATCACCATTTTGCACCCTTATTAAAGCAATTAAACGGAATCAGATGGGATTCTAACGGAGTGATTAAAATGGGACAAAATCAAAGTTCAGTGGTTCCGGAAGGACAAATTAAAGTTTAGTGACTAAAAATTGATCATGTATAAACTTCAGTGACCTCCGGAAAAATTTACTCAAAGAATTATAGACTAATAGAGAAAGATTTACAAGACAAATTGAGTAGAAGGGGGTAGAAGCAATTAATGTTCTTCAAGATGTGTATTATTTTTATTTTCGGAGTTGCAATTAATTTCATAAAAAAAAGAATTGCAATTAATAAATATCCGACTCTACTCGTTGTCCGTATAGACATAAAAAAGTTAACTGTATTTGAAATATAATCCATACTTTAATGAATAATGATCATACCGATTATATTAAATTATTAAAATTAAAATTCACAATAACAGTGTTGTGGATATAACAATGTCTGATGGAAAATATTATACAGTACTACAGTAGTCTACTATATCGGTAGCGTATCTTGACAACAGACCATAAGAAAATTGAATCCCTTGATAAATGGTATTGCTGCACCAAATGTCATCATATCTATAGATATTATATTTGTATTGTATAGGTAATGTCTATAAGACTATAACATAAAATTTATAAATTGTTTTTTTTATGATTGTCAAAATTAGTAAGTAAAATAATTTTGATATCCCTGTAAATAGTAATCAATATTATTGCTCATGTTTATCTGTAGGGCTGTACAACGGCAGGTTTATAATTTTTTATCAATATTTCAACCCAACCCAATTATACCGGGTTAAAAATTTTCTTTAGTTGACCCACCCGTAACCCAATCCAACCCATATAATTTTTTAACTACGGGTTTTTACGGGTTTCCGGGTTAAAACGGGTTATGTTTATATGGTACATAAATAAAACTAACAATATTAATTAAATAAAAATAAATTAACAGGTCTATTAATTAGAGCAAACAGCGGACAATTTGTGATTAAAATTTAGAAATTTAGTTATGTAAATAACTTCTCTACCAAAAATTGGTATTTGCACATTTACTTTGGTCTCTTCACAGAGGGTCTAGGCGATTCTTTCCTAGCTGATTTTCCATCTTGCTTGAAGTAGGATCCAAATGTATGGTACTGAGCATAAATCTTTTGAAGTTATAATTCATTGCCTCTCTGAAGTCAGACATATTATATATTTTGATGTCACGACCTTACGCGGAGCATTGAAATGTATAAACCATTGTCTTTTGGTCAACTGAATTTCTAAATGTGCCATTGCTTTTAATTAAAGAAGTAATGTAAGACGGGTCGGGTACAAAATGGGTTTTTAACCCTTGAATTAAAACTCAAACCGGTACAACCGGGTTAGTAAAATTAAAATCCGACCCAACCCGAATAATGTTTGAACCCGTTAAAATACGGATCGGGTGGGATGGGTTTAACGGGTCGGACGGGTTTTATTTTTTCTTGTACAGCCCTATTTATCTGTATATATTTGTTGGTGGGTTTTGTTAGTGGGCTGATGGAATCTCATGCTCATGCGGTCATACCCCTAGGCCCTAGTGGCCTAGTCATGTGTTTTATTGCTTTATACTATCGTCTATATGTGTTTTATTTGTTTATTTATTATCTATATAGGTTTAAACTACTGACTCACTAAACTGCTGCTAAAAAAATATACAAAAGTGGAAATAGAGAGTGTGGAACCTTCCGGATACAGATGAAATTCGGTGTCAAAGATATAACAGTTCACTGACAAGTGGTAAAAAATCTGAGGTTCTTTACATTGTTGAGTCTTGACTCACCATACCCTGTGCCTGCCACGTAAGATCTCAAGCACATTATTTTTTAATATGTTTGCGTTGAGTTATATATTAAACATACTCTGTATATCCGAATGGAAACAAAAGCAGTCATGAAAAGTTTAATACTATCATTCAGGGGCGGAGGCACGAATAAATTTCCAGGGGCAAATTTACAATTATTGTGCTTTGGATGGGGCAAATTGCTTATTTTATACAGAATGTTACTTACAATAACACCCTAATCTAAACATTTTCCAGAGCACGGGGGGTGCTGAGCCCTCCCGTGCACCCCCTGTGGTTCCGAAAAAAAAAAAATTATGTTCAAAGTAGTTGTCCGTATTAAAGTTTACCTAATCTGAGGAAGTCCCATATGCAATAATAAAAAAAAAAAAGAGAGTCTCATATTAAATTTAGTTGTCTGTTGATTATGAACTCCGGTACAGAGTCCGGTATATTTGGGGTCGATACAGAGAATTTGCACCGCTGCATTATTGATTTCGCATTAGATCGAATTTAAATTTAAATTGAAGTTTTCTGTTATTTAGTCTATGGGTGTTTGACTCTAGCATTAAACTTTTTTTTATGATAGATTGTGCGCCAAATTTTCTAATGTGAGCTCTCAATCTACCACCTAATCTAATCTAACACGAAAATAAAAGACAAAGGATAATTTAAAAGCCGAAAGGAATTTAACGAGAATCTATGGGCGCTGATTGCTTACTCTTGTTAATTTTGATAATTTGTAGAAGGGATAGTAGTTTTCTCTTTCTGAATTTATATGAATAAAGTTAAACACAATTATTATGACTTAAACCCATATATTGTTGTTACCAATAAATGTTGTTGAGTTTGAATAATAAATATCAGACTTTCACTTGTAGTGAGAAAATATGACGTAAAAGTTTCGATGAGGATTTCAATTTCCCCACGCGAATTAGGTGACCTATGAGTCTATGAAAATGTTTCATCTTTATTTCTGAGGAAACAAAATTGTTACTTCGGCCTGGAGCTGGCTGGAGGAATAGATATAAGAATTGGGAGCCGACATGTCGAGATTTGTCGTATACAAGTATATATTACAAACGAATCGTTGACAACTAAATCAGAATGAAGGAATCATATTATATTTAGATTAATTCCCAACATTACACTTAGAACTAATAATGATGTATATGGATAAATGGCCATCTTTAATTTGTCTAGACAGATATATCATTCAAACTAAAACCTAACACTGTGACTAACAAATGGATTAATTCCAGATGATTCACCACCATACAATACAGAGGCCCGCCTGATGTCGCGCACTTGACCTTTGCGCCTCTTTTCCCACTTGCTGTGCTTTGCCTGATCAACCAACAAATCATCTCAATAATAATAAACAACCAGCCAACCAGGGATGACGAAGAGAAATTGGAGAGCAGTATGATTCTTACCCTGTACTTCTTCCTTGGATTCTTCAAATCCTTCTTCCTATGTCTAGTCAATCCCTTGTTCTTATTCATCTGCAAACAATAGCATGTATAAGCTTAGAAATGATCAGGATGACCAAAAGTGCGAATAATCTCAGTTCTCAAATGCATGAACCAAAGTTACCAACCTGTGGTCTACAAGGTAAGATTCATCTTAAATTCCTAATCCAATTGATCTGTTACTTTCCTTTATCAAAATGTGATAACTAATTAGAAATTTAGACATTATTCACCAATAAACTGGCCAACTGCTTTTAGATGAAAAGGCTGTGCTCAACAGATAACACGGGTTCCTGATGACCCTAATGCACAGGTTTATTTCAGTCATGACAGGTAAAATCATCTCAAAGTTAATAGATTTTAAGTTTTTAAGCACAAGTCCACAACCCAACAAAGCTAGCCAGGTAACTTTAGGCAATTTGATTCCACCCTAACACGGGATGCAAATAAATATGCATGGTGCATAATGTCAGGAGATCAATTCAGATTAAGAAAACCCACCTGATAGGAGATATGGCGTTTACCATCAGCTTGCTGTTCTGCTTCATCCATTGAAGGCACAATTTGTTTCCTGGTACAAAGAAGATATAAAAGAGGAGTTTAAAACGATAAAAAAAAAAAAAAAACACTCTGCGTGAAACCACAACAAAATTGAGCAGAGTTTTTAGGCGCTACTCAAATAAGTGCTCCCTAATGGCCTAAAAGATAGCATGTTGCACCTGAGACATGACGGCAACCATAAAACATGGAGCATCAGCAAACTGAGTTATTAGATTCAAGTTGCAGGGACATTACCCGTTCTGTCATTTAGGATAGAGAATAATTGTTTGCTTCAATGTAATGTGTGTGCGTGTAGAGAGAGAGAGAGAGAGAGAGAGAGATACGCTGCATTCAGTTGCTGTCTGTTGATTAGCTTCTCAACACGCTCTCTCTTGGCCTGCTTGTAAAATTCATCCTCTGATGCCTCATCATCATCATCTGACACATCGCCATGCACCTCCTTATCATCATTGTCGTTGTGATCATCAAGATTACCATCATCTTCATTGTCATTGTTGACGCCAATTCTCCCAAGTACACGAAGCTCGTGCTTTCTCCTCCGTTCACCAATGTCATCTCTCTTGGGCAGATCATCATCACCAGATGCCAACTAACACATGCAAATAATAACAAATAAATGCTCTTAGATTATAGCATACCACCATTAGGGAATATCAGTATATCACCACTTGACAATTTATTTTAATCTCTTCTTTTTCTTGAAGAACTACTTGCTTTGCTAAAAGTTTCTGAGCCAAGAACAGTAAATCTGGAGCAATTAGATCCTTATATAAATAGGGAAGGTAAAGGAACAACAGTTTTTTATCTGTAATCTTCACATACCTTAACCATTTTAACTTTATTGATGACTAATTGTGACAACTTGCTCTTGCTGATGCTCTTAGCATTTTGAACCTCATCATCAAAATCATCACTACCGGCAAAACTTCTGCTAGGATATCCACATGAGGAACATGAGAAAAATAATCACATTGAATATACGACAAAGAAGAAATTCAGTTTGGAAGTACCCATTAGTCAGTTTTATGCTCGATGACTTCTTCAGCTTGGTCTTACTATTGTACAAGCCTTTTTTTCTCAACTTGGCCTCAAGATTGGCTCTTATTTTCAGCATTTCTAAACTCTGTGAACCTATTTTAACATCCTGCATGAACCAGCTACAAGGTCAGATTCATTCTATCAATCAATGCAAACAAAGCAAATGTAATAGCAGACATACCAGAGACTGACAGCTAATAATAAAACATATACCTCAAATCACATATTTACATAAATTGCAATTCAGTTTAGTAATCCTTGCTTGGATTTTCCAACCAAATCATCAGCACTTTATGGCATAGATTGTCAGAAAAGATGACAGGCCACAGTACTCTTTCATAAGTACTAGTATGAGAACCAAATCCTTGATACAAAGTGCAACATGAAGTCAAGAAACAATATAAATACCTGATCCTTATGCTTAGCATTCTGAATTGCAGTCCCTTTGACAGGCTGCTGCTGATTAATTTTATCCTCGAGCTGCACGGTCATCCCAGTAAATTAGTCATATAGACTTTCACAGAAATTACTACATTATAATAGGGAAACATATATACTAGCTTTACTTCATCGCTGGAAACCATCTTTGAAAGTTTTTCTTGATGCTGAGAGACTTGTGCAACTCCTAGCTTACGGGTATCAGCTTTTTTGGAAAGATGTGCAGTCTGCTCGGTTGGGGAAGAATCTCTCCCTTCAATCTCTTTCAACTGTGCAGTTTTAAAAACAGTTTAGGGTTTAGAATCAGCAGGTATAGTATTATCCTTGAACAAAGATGCAAGGCCGCAACAACAAATGCAAAATACAACTACCCCAATTCAACCATGATGTTTAGTTGAGCAAAGGAATTTACTACCAGGTGCCTAAGGCTTCGCTCCAGAAGCACAGGGAATCGCAGTGAAGGGAAGGGAGACGAAGAATATTCACTTGCTCCAGTTTCCTTTTTGATGGTGAACCGTAGTGAACGGAAGTGAAAATGTTAGCTCCACGGTGAATATTTGTATCCACCGATTTCGGTGGTTAATCGTGGGGAACGAAGATTTCTATCTCTGACAATCGTATCCCATCTAAAATTTTCCGATTTTGACAGTTAATTTTCTGATTTTCTGGAGCAGGTGAAGTTAAAAGAATATCTCTTCCCTTCTTCTCCCTTCCTCTTGCTTAGCTTTCCTTCATCTTCTTCAATACTTTCTGGAGCAGACCCTAATTGGCACCCATTCATGCATAACCATGGAACCTTGCATGTACTATTTGGACCAGTATTTGCATTTTGACAGTAGGATAGGTATCCATCAATTAATTCGTATGCAGCCAATTAAATTGAACTTTTGCAGACTTTTTGATGTCCTTATAAAATATGCAGAAATATCCATATAAAATTAAAAAATAAATAATTTACCTGCTATAATAGAATATATGCAATGATAAGTTGATAACATAATTCTTAAGATATTATTACGTAGCTAATTCAGTTATCAAAACAGTAGTTTACAACATTGCTCGGGTCTTATCCTCCATTACTGATGCTTACTTGGGATTTAAAATCTGTTATTCTGTGTCATATACAGACAGAGGTGGATAAAAGAAGGAAAACCTTTTGTAGCATGTTCTTAATCTCAATAAGGTGGCCTTTAATGGGATGATCGCGGACAGAAAGGCCCTCTGATTTCAGGAGGAGATAAAAGCTGATTGCTTGACAGTACATCAGTAACAGTGCCTCTTTTGCTTCTGACTGATCCAATGCAGCCTTTCCCATATCATCCACATCATTCACCTTGAAAACAACAAAAAAATAAATAAATAAATAAAAGAAAAGCTAACATCTCATTGACATATCTCTAAAATCTAAAAGAGAAGAAAAAAAAAAGCAACAAAGGGTAACATTCTAATCCTGCAGATGCAGATGCAATGACATAATTAAACTGGGTAGATTAATAAAAACTTGCAAGTTGCACATTTAATTCTCAAAACAAGGTCTTCAATTAATGAGAAAAGTAGAAGTTTTACCTTGCCATCATCTCCCTTGACCTCTTTGAGTTGATCAACGGCCTCATTAAGTTCAGATAGTAAACCGATTAGCTCAGGAGCAGAACTATGAGAAAAAAAGTTATACAAGTTATAACAGTTCAAGCAAATCATACCTACAAAGTATGAGGTCGTGCATAAATAAAGATTACCTAAATACAACATCCATTTGCTCTTCCTTAGATAAGGCTCCAACATCCTTCTTGATCTCCTCATAACTGGCATTAAGGGTATGCCATTTACTTGTCCCTTTGGGTTTGTCATCCTGTAAACAACCCTAAGGAAAAAGAGAATTATAATCCAATGTCTCAGTACTGCATTGAAAATCAATATGTGAAGAATTTCATTCATGCCTTGCATCCTTTTCAAAGCAATCTCCAAATCCGCAAAACAATAGCCAGTTATTGAATTGTAACATTTGGATCAATCATGTAAGCATCACCCCATAGGCCCGTACAAAAACAAAAAAAAGGAGAAAATGGAATATTGCTTGGGCATTAATCACCTGAATCTTTTTGTCAGAATCACTTTCATCTACATCACTATCTTGTAATCCGAGATCTGCCATTGAAAGAGACTTGGCGCTCTCCCTCTGGATTCGCAACACTTCAGCCTCCTCTTCTTTTCGTAATTCTTCATCACTTGATTCAATCTTTAGTAACAACAAATATAATAATTAATGTAAGAACAAAAATGTCAGTTCCTACATTGTGCTGCAAACACAGAAAGAGAAACTCGGGATATGTTAACTGCAAGAGTGAAAAAGCAGTAGATCATCAAAAAAACGTCACTGGTGGAATGACAGAAATTCTGTTTGTTACTGGTATGCATCATTCTTGATAGCAGTATCAACAATCTACACTAGATATAGTTTAAGCATGCGAAAGGCGGTCGATTACTTTTTTAAATGAAAAAGATGATAAGAAATGCATCTGACAAGAAATCAGTCTAACAGAGTATCCAAGCACAGTTAATGCCATTAATTGTTTAACCAACCTCATTATCTGCAGTATCTGCATTATAGTATATATTCTTTCTTCCGCCCCATGATTTCTTATTTACTTCTTCTTCATCATTTTCATCTTCATCATCATCCATTTCATCTTCACCACCTCCAAATTTTTGCTTCAAGTATTTTGCCTGCCTAACAACTAAGGATAGCATTGTGTTATAAACTATACATTCCAAACTCCACTCAGCAATTAAAGCAAAGAGAGGCAAACAGATCGAGGAAAATTTCACCAAGAATAATCTATACAAGATAGTGGTTAAGATTTTAAAAGAACATGGGCAATCAACTAATTGTAGTGCTACAAGAGATTAGGTCATGAATCCATATGATCATGTTAGAGGTGCAGAATAGCAATCAGAAGAGGACATGAATACATATTATTAGTATTACTCTTAGCAGCAAAGCCTCTGGGTGGGGTATCGCCTTCTTCAGCATCATCATCGTCATAATAATTATCCTCATCACGGCTTTCATCACTATCATCACCCTGTTAATAAAGACAAGTAATCATCATCACTATCAATGAAAGAATAAAAATTAACAAGTACTAGTCATAGTTCTCCATCATCCAAACTATCATATGAATGTTGTTTAGCTGTCTTAAATTAACAAAATTTGTCACATGGACAACAACCATGACATCAACTACGAGTAAAAGTGAGCCAATGTTTATTACATGACTCACAGGTTCTGATCACAAGCAAAATTTGCACTAGTAGGCTACAATTTTGGCCTCAAGAAATATTTGACTATTTTCAGGAATTGTTTATTACAGTACTCACAAGTTCTGGGCACTAGTGAATTAGCACCAGTAGGCTACCATTTTGGTCTGTAGAAGTATTGATTATATTCGGAAATTGACCAATTACCCTTTTCATCAAAATCTAAATTGAGTGAAACCTGTAGGGAAATAATCCATGCAAGTTAACTCATATGTAAGATATTGAATTGGTTCACGAACCTGAAAATTGAAAACAGGTTGCTCCATGTCCCCATCATCTGATTCATCTATGCCACGCAAAAGAAAATAATTACAATAAAATTATGAGAAGTATTTTCTATTTTTTTACACTTGTTTTATTATTTCTTCAAATATAAAGAAATAAAAAGTGTGCGAAGGATAAATAAGGGACCTTGGGAGGCGTCAAGTGGAATTAGATCACGGTGCTTGTGGACTGTGAGTAAAGATGACATCAAAATCAGCAACAATGTATGTAAGTAAAGGTATTAAAATAAAAAAAAGAAAAAGAAAGGAAAGAGGAAATGTGTTCACACAGGCATCAATTTCATCATCAGAATGGTCATCTTCCCAGAAGGTGTCTTCTTCTGTCCTCTTCTTCTTAGTAATTTTCAATTGGTGTTGGGGCAGGTGCCTCTTCTTGGATGCTTTACCCATACCAGCAACTCAACTCAACTCAACTCAATTATAAGAGAAGATGCGTGTGTGGTTTCTATCTAACAATGGAATTCTCAGGTCAGCTTTTGAATTTCATGCTGATACAAGATTGGATTGTAATTTGATGATATGTTAGAAGCTACCATCGATTCAATTCAATTGTAACATATTAACCAATTAACCCAAATAGATACTTGATCAGATGTCACAAAACAAAACCAAAGCAGCAAAAATGATTCCAAATTTCAGTTCACACACGAACGAAGAGAACAGGGGAGAATAATATAATAGGATGAAAAGAACGTACCAGATCGGATCGAAGCAGATGAGATGAGATCGTACGGGTGAGATGAGCTCCGAAGCAGCGAATAGGTAGCAACTAGCAACTCAGAGGTGGCGGCGGCTATTTAACGGGAGGGTAAAATAGTCAAATCACCTCTTTCCTTTCTGTCCCCGCCGCCTGCTGTCTCCGTTCTAAACCCTAAACCCTTTTCTTTTTTTTTTTTTTAACAAAGTAAACCCTAAACCCTGTTCATTCTAAAGGCTGTACAAGACAAAATAAAATCCGTCCGACCCGTTTAACCCGTACGACCCGATCCGTATTTCAACGGGTTCAAACATTATTCGGATTGGGTCGGATTTTGATTTTACTAACCCGGTTGTACTGGGTTGGATTTAAATTCAAAGGTTTATAATTTGATTTGTACCCGACCCGTCTTACATTGCTCCAATCTTCTTTTACAGTTTATCCTTTAATCGCATTTACTCTCTTTTCTTTTCCACAGCCGATGGCCGACTATTTTGCCTTCTCGGTGATAATGTTGCTTTGTGAACTGTGAATTCTTAAAGTCGTTGGTTTTTTGAAATTATATTCCTTGAACCATTAATATAGTTGACTTCCTTAACTTATCAAATGGCGATGACTATCAAACTATTTTAGTAACTTAATCTCATGATTTCTCTAGTTACCACTGTATTATATTTCACAATAGTTATATTATATTATATATATATAAATAAATAACGGAACAAAACCTTTACATGATTTTGGTAGGTAGCACCGAGCTAGTGTATTTTTTTTATAGATAGATTTGTAGAAAAAACACATTTTATTAAGTTATGGAGCATACTCTTGTACCGTATATAAAGTTAAAATTATTCTTTAATTACTAGTTGATGACTTAACCTCAATTCCTTATTGTGTAGTTAGTCGGTGATATACAAGTGTATAAGTACTTTATATAAGAACAAGACTTTTATAGTAATATTTCCTTAACTTTGTTAATTGCAACCAAACTCAATTCGTTATTTTAGTCAATATGTTCCTAAAACTACTGTATACCATATAAATTAATATTATCTTTTTAAGTTATTTTTATTTAGTTAATATTGTCAATTTTTTTAATGTACCGTATAAATCATAACCCGTTTAACCCGAAAACCCATAAAAACCCATAGAGAAAATTTTACATGGGTTGGGTTGGATTACGGGTGGGTCAACTAAAGAAATTTTTTAACCCGGTTTAATTGAGTTGGATTGAAATATTGATAAAAAATTGCAAACCCGTCCGTTGTACAGCCCTACCCAAAGCCCTAAACCAGGCCCTACATAAACCATTTGGCGGGTATCGGATTAAGAGAAATATCACCGACATTTTTTTTTAATACCCAATTTTCCTTGTTTCTCAAGAGAAAATTAATGCAATTATCAAAATTTTGTTCTTTCCATTTCACAAACCGTAGAATAATATGAGTTTGAAAACAAAAAGCATCCAACAACATTAATGTAAAGTAAAAAAAAACAAAAAAAACAAAAAAAAACAAAATTTTGATTGCCATGGAACTATGCAAAATTTTAGATTGATGGAGCGCTATTATTTTTGGTTTATGAAACCGGAGTTCAATACATTAATTTTGCCAATGAAAACTAATCAAAAGAGCTTGAATCAATTCCAGTACAACAATCTTGTTCCTACTAGTTGAGCAAGGATTACAGAAAAAAAAACTACTATGGATAAGAAGAAAAGTAAACAAATTTATTGCAGTGACAAGTAAAATGGAAAAAGTCCATCACAACAGAATGCAAACATTTCAAAGCTGACTTGAAATTTAAATTATTTAATGTGCATTGATCTTCTCAAAACATCTTGAATTTTGTCCTGAAGTATGAATTTGAGATCATGATTCATTTCTGCACCAGAAACATATTGACGATTAGAATACTCAACATATATGCAGTGTCAAAACAAATTAGAAAAAGAGGATGATGAAGTAGGATGCTCTGCGATTTTCATTTTTTCGCATATTGTTGACACCTTCCTACTTTAAATTTTCAATTTTAAAGATAATAATCAAACCATTCCTTGGGCATCAAGACTGGTATAGATTTGGTATCAATTACCCCTAGAGGTTAATATTCTGGTAAACAACTGATATACTGTTAGAAGAGAAATCTTCTCTTGGACATGGACAAAACAGGTAGGATAAAAGAAGAGAAAAATTTTAAAACAATGATAGAACTATTAGGTAAAATTAAGCATACCATTGGGATTAGAAGGGTGAGAGGGCCATCAGACTAAATCTGATTTTCAGAGATTTTGACAAACGGAAGTTCAGAGAACCTGCTTGTAAATCGAGGTGGCATAGAAATCAGGTGTAACTCATTTAGGGGATTCATGCGATGTACTAAGGAGTCGGGAAGATCCTTGAGTGCTTTGCAACTCTGAATGACAACATGTGTGATCTTGGGCAATGCTCTTCGCTGCACTGACCATTCTTCGAGGCCAGAGATATGATAAAGCTGAAGCATTTCCAGTTGAGGGAACATACTAGTCGAGCATGTCATCTTTTTGGTTTGGGCAGTGTACCACAGCCACCTCAGGCGAAGATTCTTCAAGTGTTGCAATTTCTCTAAAAGAATCATAGGATCTTTGTTGAACTCAAGATTCTCCAACGTAATGGTGATCAAGGATGAAGGCAATTTAATGCCATTCAGAATAAATCTAGAGTGTAACCCACCTACCCACAGGTCCTTTAACAAGCTCATACCATGTGAATAGGTTGTCGCATCAATTATTCTTGCTGGAATATTGCTTCCTTGTATCTTTAAAGAGCGCAGCTGTTTTAGTGTAATCAGGAGTGTGATAATTACATCCCAATTTAATTCCCTGTGAGAATTAGTAGCATTATTAAAGTTAGAGAGCCCCAACTTTTTTAGATCGTGCCTCAATTTTGGTAATTTGTACTCCCAAGTTTTTGGTACGTGTACAGTTTTCAGAGTATCTATATTTCTGCAATTTTTACCAGCTGGTGGTCCAACAAGATGCTCAAATGTGTCAGAGGCACGTACCGACTTCAGACTCCACCATAATGAGTTTGGTAGGCACTGCACAAATGTGTCTCTAACATCCAGATACTCCAAATTCGGAAAGGATCTGGGAATCTCACGTATTTTTGTACCTTTCAATAAAAGAGTTCTTATATTCCTATGGGTTTCTTCTGGTAGGGTCTCAATAAGTGTACCTCCAACATCCAAAGTTTCCAGGTGCTCTGGGAGTTTTGCAATCTCACGTACTTTTGTGTTTCTCAATGAAAGGTGACGTATGCGCCATGTTTTAACTGTCAACAGCCTATCAAGTTTCTCAGGTGAGAACCCTGAATTTCTCATGCCAATGTATCTGATGTTTGCCATGTTGTTTTTTAATCTCTCTACTTCCTCTTCATTTCGACTAGCATTATCAATTTCCAGAACTCTGGTTGACACTAACCCAGTATTAAGAGGGAAATTCTTACCAAAATCAAAGATACAACTCGCATCAGCCAGTTGTGCTATATCTATTTTTTTGACACGACGTCTGTTATCTGACTTGACTTGATGGGGTTCAATCCCTATTTTTGGATTGTGCAGATCTCTGATGTCAGGTCCTACCGGATCTTCCTTATATAGGCCGGGACAACATACACTGAAAAATCTTTTCTCCTTCGTTTCGTGGATTGCCAGCCAACGAAGCAGAGGATCATGAAGCCGGCAACATTTGATAGAACCATCAAAGCACCACTTTGTGACGTCAATCATTGACCTGCACGTTGGCATCACATATATTGCAAGAGATTAACATCTTCTTACTTTTGTGTAACATATAAGATTAATTTATTTATTAACATCTCTTAACATTAAGAATTAGTGGGACCTGCACATTTGTACTGCTCATCTTCTTTTAGGGACAACGATTTACTTTTTTTCACCAATGACGCAATTTTAAGCTTGATTTTTGATAAGTTTTTTTAAGTAAGCTTCATTTTCAAGCTTTATCAAGTGATAGAGGCATAGAGCTTAGTGCATCAAGTTTCAATATTCATATTCCATTAAATTGGAACTTTTGATGAATTGGGATTTTGGATAATTTGGAACTTCAGTCATATAATTAAATACATTGGTTAATACTAGCAATACTTATCAGCTCTTGACTTGAGTATAGTCAAATCATAAATTTAATATATCAAATTTCCTTATGCTAAATTTCAGAAGAATAATAGAGTAGAGGAGAAAAGGCTACTATCAAAATACAGTAGAATCCCAAAACAAACACGAAACAGAAAACTAAAAAGCTGATCATTTGATCTTCCAAATGTGATGATTCTTTTCATGCAGAGGTTATGAAAAACAAAAAAATAATGTAAAAGAAAGAAAAATATTCAGTAAAAAAAATGATGACAATTTCCTTATGCTGAATCATAATAAATGTGACAAAGGTATGAGTTGTGCACCTTTCAGCCAGAACTCTTATTATAGCCATTCCTTCATTTCTATCACTTGCGAACCCCTCTACCTTTAACAAATCAACAAGAGATTTTGCTTGGATTTCGGCATCTTCAGGAAAAGTGAGAAAATACAGGAAAGCTGCTCGGATATTATGATATGGCAGATCCCTATATCTCATTGCAAATTTTACAAAAATCATTCCTCCAGCTTCATTGGCCTCAATTCTGTGCAAGACCTCTTTCCAGGAAGTAGTGTATGGAGGAGGTTGCTCAGATAGCACACCTCCGAGGAATCGTAATGGCCAAGGCAGGCCCCAACATTTTGCCATGAGTTGCTTTGCCAGAACAAACAGTTCTGAACGACCTTCCCTCAGATCTTTCAGAATTGGAAATGTTATTTGGCGCAGAATCTCAAGGCTTTCTTCATCGCTTCGGGGGCCAACTTCATACTGCCGGAATACATGCCTCCCGTAGTCGACATTTTTTCGTCTGCTGGTTATAACAATTCTACTCCCATTGTTATCATCATGAAGGTCATGAATAGAAGGATTTGAGTAATTATTATTGTAATTATCATATACTATGATGTATCTTCTGGCATATAAAAATCTGCTTATATAGCACCTGTCAGGTGGATAGTCATTGATGGTAGAAACAAATCCATAATCATGAAATCCTAGCCAATGGTGCATATTGAAGCCATCCTGGACATCGGCACTGTAAAATTAATATTGCAGCGAAAGATAAGTAAGAAACTTTACAAGAAACAATTTTAAATTTGTTGGCGTCAGTCAAAACAAAAATATTACTGCTTGATCACATCATGCGTACCAAGCAGATTGGTTCTACTTTGATCTTATCTTAATTGAATTTCATTTACAGCGAGAAAAAAATAGGTAGTTTTGCAAATGACACAGTTAATTTCTACATTATTTCCACAAGAGAATTATACATTACAAAAAATTAAATGTTGGAATTGAGTTATAAGATTAATATGTGTAATAAAAGAACTTTATTTCCTCCTTTGGGAAAGCTGTTTCTACTCGGAGAGGAAGTAGAGAGATATAACTTAATTTCAGAGAGAATTAGTAAGTCGGAGGTTAGAGTCTTTAATGTAAGGCATTACATAATCTATATCTGACCTTCCTATATCAATAAAAATAAAGCAATCTGTAGTCATTGCATTCTTTTGTCGGCTCAATAATTGAAATTTATATGGAATAAAAATAAGTTATTATGTAGGAGGTAACTGAGGCACGCTGTACCACGCGCATGTACAACCAGACTTAATATGACAATTGACAGAGCTGTCTCTATTTATCTAGAGAAGGTTAGATCTTAGAAGACTGGATCACTCTTACTGATAAAAATATATAATAAGAAGAATAACATGTTTATATAATATGTGATCTCAAATAATTAACAAACCTTGTATAAATTTCTTTGGCGAGATAAGTTTTCCCAACATCAGGAGGTCCGACGATATGAATAATTGAAAGTTTCAGATTACTTGTATCAAGCAGTGCATCGATGATTTCGTTCTTGCGGGCCTCAAACCCGACATGGGGTGACTTAGAACAAGTTGTGCCGGACTGTACCTCCATGGAGAGTTCAATCTTTGTTGCAAATTAGTGGATTTTGTGGTTCGATTGATCGAGGCAGAGAAAATGAGATCTCATACCAGAGCAGCCATGAGAAGGGAGAAGAGAATTGATTGCCTCTGTATTTAAGCTGCTCATTATAATAGTGGGATTACTTTAACCATAAGGGGCCTTTTCCGAGTTTAATTTCCCCACATTTGAAGGCTTGATCTGAAAGAAACATTTCTGAAATTTTAAATTTAGGTGCAGATCGAGGCACCTTTTTTTTTCGTCGTATATACTTTTTTTTTATATATACTGAGGAATCACTCGTATCGTAGTTCTCTCTGTTTTCCTTTTTCTTTTAAAAATGGCACGCATGCCGTTGTTGAAACAGAATCCAAGGTCCGAATGTCCGATCTGGTCGACTCTAATTTCGTTAATAATCAATTAGCTGTATTCCTGACTTCCTGTATATTCTTTCGGAAATTTACAACTTGGAATCCTAGGAGTTAGGCTGACTAAGAGTCGATTGTGTCAAGGGGAACAAACAATAAATAACAAAACTAATAGAATTTTCTCAGTTGACCCCCCTCCAAAAAAAAAAATGACCGCTTGGTCTTTCATTCCTTAAACAAAACAGAGGAGTGACCCTGGTCAATGTGACAAATTATATCGATCATTCGGAGGAAGAGTGCAAATTAATTATATTGTATTATTTCTAAATATTTTATGAGGTGATTTACGAGACTATTTAATATTTATAGCTTTCGACCGTACTAGGTAGTTGCTACTTTTCTACTCTGGCTGGATAGTGGAAACTGGAGACACTGTTCTCTCTAATTTGGTAATGACAACGGCTAATACAGAATTTACTCCTATGTTTGACCATAACATCAATTTATATTGTTTCCTATATGTTCTGATAGCTCTGATTTGCTTACCGATGATGATCAATAATCTGAAATCAAGGTTTTAGCACTTTTCCTCAAATTAATTATATTCAAACAAGTTAATGATTCTCTAACTTGAATAAAATTGTGGAAACAATTTTTTGTCCAAAGTTTTTGTGAAGATGTCCGCAAGTTGCTCGTGGCTTAATTTTCACAAACGGAGTATCAATTATTATATTTTGAATTAGTTTCTATAAAATAGCAATCCATCTTGATATTTTTAGTTCTTCCATGAAAAAGAAAATTTGATACAATGTGTCATGCTTCTTCGCTGTCACAATATATCAACAATAGTTTATCACACAAGAAATTAATGTCGGTTAACAAGTGTTTTATTCAAACAATTTCACTTGAAATTTGATCTCAAGATTATGTTTTGTTTCTAGGTTTACCAAAGTTACAAGTTACCGCTTAGGCGCTTACAAAGACATGGCAACATGTATTGACTTTCTATTATCAGTCCAATCTGAACATCAAACAATATTGTGAGTTCTATTTGTCTTAATCCATACACCTTGCCCATGTGTACATTGACAATATCTAAATATTCGATTTACTATTTGAAGATAATTGGTCTTAATTGCTTGCATAAATTGGCTAATGTCTTTTTTTTTTTAAGATAAATTGGGTTGAGCCTCCTAACTTATTTTAAAATTAAATGTCTATGAAAGACCAGTTGGATTTCGAACCTACGACTTTTCACTCAAGATGCATTGCTCTTTGTCACCAGATCAAGAGCTGGTTCTCAATTGACTGATGTCATTTAGTGGTTCACGATGTTGATATTTGTGTTCATGTTCGTAGAGGTATCGGGTATAGACTAATTTGGTTCGTTTTCTTGTTTATCGCTTTTAATTTAGGTATTACACTCATGTGTTAATGTAGCGAGCTACATAAGGTAACAGCTGTTTTTTTTTTTTCTTTTCTTTTTTTTTAGAGAAAGGTGAAAGAACTATGTTAGAGCTCATATTATAATACATATGAAGACTATAATAGGGAATTATTAATTCTGTTATGAAATTAATAAATATGTGGATTGTTCATCTTCATATTCCCACTAATCATTTATCTCCACTATACATTTATATCCATGATCTCCACTACCAATTTATTGATCATTATGTGAGATGTCATTTGTAGCCTATAAATAAAGGGTGTGTTTGGATGGAGGCCGGATAAGAATAAGAATAAGGAATAAAGGGCCGGATTTAGAATCTCGTGCCAATCCTTATTCTTATCCAAATTCTATAGTTTTGTTAGTATAAGAATAAGGGGCCGGATAAGCCCAAATTTCTTATTCTTGTATTGTTTGGGTTGCACAAGAATAAGAAATTTGGAGTTTATTCTTATCCAAACTTTATTTTTGCGCATCCAAACATGCCCAAAGGCATTGTAAACTTGTGTAGATGATGTACAAGAAAGAATGAATGGTTGAAAAGAGATAATGAAATTCTGAAATTTATTCTTGAGAATATTGTTTTACTTACTCTTGATACATTGTTCTTTGTTTATTTCTTCCACCTTATTTTACAATACGTTATCAGCAGGAATTTGCTCGGAAGGAGTCGCAAAGTTGTTTGCACGAATTGCTACGAAAAAGTTACAAAGTATTTGGGTAAGTAAGAATGAATTGATCAAAGAAATTTTGAGGTAATTAAAAGGTTTGATTGATATCATATAATTCATTAATTTTAATTTTATTTGAACTTTTGAATGCTATGTTTTTCTGTTTGAAATTTATGAGAATCATTCCCTGAAGTGAATGATGATAAAAATAATAAAAAGATATTATTCAAACTTGAAAGTTTATCAAGAATCCGAAGTTCTTATTACATGAAGAACCTGAAGTTCTTAATACTTGAATTTATTTTGTTTAAACCTGAAGTTCATATTTCGAATTAAAGTTATTTAGAACCTGAAGTTCTTAATTATTGAAATAGTTTATTTAGAACCTGAAGTTCTTGATATTTGAAGTAATTTATTTAGAACTTAAAGTTCTCAATATTTGAATTATTTTCTTAGAACCAGAAGTTCTATTAGAAATTTAATATAACCAGAAGTTATGGAACGCCACTGAACATTATTAAATAAATAACCTGAAGTTATTATTCAAAGTTGAAATTTTTATCAAAGAACCAGAAGTTCTATTCCTTAATAACTAGAAGTTATTATACGATACTGGATGAAAAATAACATGAAGTTATTCCTAATTTAATTTATATTAGCACTTATTAATAGTCATTGAATGAAAAATAACCTGAAGTTATTTCAATTAAATTATATAAATTGCACAGTCAAATGATTTAATAACCAGAAGTTATTAAATAAAATTTTACTATAACCTAAAGTTATAACGCTAAATTAGAATTATTATTTTTTTCTTTTTCTCTTTATTTATTTATTTTATTTATTTATTTACTTATCTCTGTTTCATTTATCATAACCTGTAGTTATGATATTAATAACCTGAATTTATTAAAGTAACAACCTGAAGTTATAATATTAATAACCTGAAATTATGATGAAATCATGTTACTACTCTTGAAGAGTTTTTTCAAAGAAAAATGTGACCATCAAAATAAAAAAAACTCATTATAACAAAATATTGATAACAAAAGAAAAACGTTCCAGCAGTATGTTCGAAGAAAAACATCTTGAAGATGTTTATGATATATGTGATATAACAAATTATTGATAACGTACCAGCAGTACGTCCAAATAATATTATCAAGTTTCATCGTAAGAATTTTTAATTTATGTTTAATTTTTATATTATGAATATGTTAATAAATAAAAGTAAATTCATTTTTACTTTTCTTTTATTTCAAGGGAAAATGACCGACGCAATATTAAGTAAAGAAGATTCATGTTTGGTTGATAGCGGAACTACAAATACAATATTGAAAAATAAGAAATACTTTTTATAATTGAATTCTGGTATGACTAATATTCAAACTATATCTGCCTCAAGCAATATTATTGAAGGCTCCGAAAGAGCTTATATTTTGTTACCTGAAGGAACAAAACTAATAATAGATGATGCATTATATTCGAGTAGATCCAGAAGAAATCTACTAAGTTTTAAAGATATTCGAAAAAATGGTTATCATATTGAAACTATGAATGAAAGAAATTACGAATATCTTCATATCGTATCTATTATAAATGGCCAGAAAAAGATTATGAAAAAATTACAAGCATTGTCTAATGGACTATATAGTACTTATATAAGTGCAACAGAATCAAATATGGTCACTAACCGGAAGTTAGTTGATCCAAAATTATTTACATTATAACATGATAGATTGGGACATCCAAGAAATATTATGATGAGGAGAATAATAGAAAGTGCAAATGGGCATCCCCTAAAAGATCTGAAGATCTTGTTATCAAAAGAATTGATATGCCAAGCATGCTCTCTTGAAAAACTAATTATTAGACCATCTCCAAATAAAGTTGGACCTGAAACTCCATCATTTTTAGAACGAATTCAAGGAGATATATGTGGACCTATAACACCACCATGTAGACCATTTAGATATTTTATGATTTTAATTGATGCATCAACGCGTTGGTCACATGTGTGTTTGTTAGCAACAAGAAATGTTGCATTTGCTAGATTACTAGCACAAATTATTCAATTGAGAGCCAACTTTTCGGATTATCAAATTAAAAGAATCCGACTTGATAATGCCGGAGAATTTACATCCCAAGCTTTTAATGATTATTGCATGTCTATTGGGATTACTGTAGAACATTCAGTGGCACATGTTCATACACAAAACGGTCTAGCAGAATCGTTTATTAAAAGGTTACAATTAATAGCTAGACCATTACTTATGAAATCTAGTTTACCATCTTCTGCATGGGGACATGCCATATTACATGCTGCTGCACTAATTAGATTAAGGCCAACTGCTGATCATAAGTATTCTCCATTACAATTGGTCTCCGGAAGAGAACCAAATTTATCCCATTTAAAAGTATTTGGTTGTGCAATATATGTTCAATTTTCTCCTCCACAACGCACAAAAATGAAACATCAAAGAAGGTTGGGAATTTATATTGGTTTTAACTCTCCTTCTATTGTCAAATATTTAGAACTATTAACAGGAGATATTTTTACAGTAACATTTGCTGATTGTCATTTTGATGAATCAATATTCTCAAATTTAGGGGAAGGAAAACAAAAAATGGATAAACAAGTGACATGGAATTCATCATTATCTTATTTTGATCTCTGAAGTAGTCAATGTGAACTTGAAGTTCAAAAGATTATAAATTTACAAAGAATTGCAAATTAATTGCCTGACGCATTCACAGATATAAATAGAGTCACTAAATCACATATTCCAGCTATAAATGCACATGCTCGAATAGATATAACAAAGATATCAAATGAATCTCATGAACGTAGAAAACGTGAAAGACCAATTGGTTCTAAGGATGTAAATCCACGTAAAAGAAAAAATAGCAGAATAAAGCAGTTGGTAAAACTCCAGAAAAGGTTTATAAGGTTTCAGAAAAAACTAAATCTCCAGAAGAGATTAATAAAATTTCAGAAGAAATTAAATCTTTAAAAAAGATTAATAAAGTTCCAAAAGAAACTAAAATTCCAGAAAAAGTTGATAAAGTTCCAGAAGAAACTGAAGTACCAAATGATTATGAGATTTTTATAAATTATGTAAAAACTGATACAATATTCAACAGAAATGAAACTCATGTGGATGAAATTTTTGCATTCGCTATAGCTAGTGATGTTATAAGCGAAAAGGATAATGTGCCAAAAACCATAGAAAAATGTAGGCATAGAAATGATTGGCTTAAATGGAAAGATGACATACAAGCTGAATTAAATTCAATTGACAAACGACAAGTACTTGGACCAGTAGTCCAAACACCTAAAGAGGTTAATCATGTAAGTTACAAATGGATATTTGCCATTTAAAGAAATCAGAAAAATGAAATTGTGAGATACAAAGCAAGGCTAGTGGCACAAGGTTTTACATAAATATATGGAGTAGATTATGAAGAAACGCATTCACATGTAGTGGATGCAATAACTCTCAGATTTTTAATAGGTCTCACAGTCACAGAAAATCTAAAAATGCAACTTATGGATGTTGTCACAGCATATTTATATGGTTCACTTGATAGTGACATATATATGAAAATCTCCGAAGAATTAAAAATGCCAGAAGCATATAGATCAAAATCTAAAGAAATGTATTCCATAAAATTGAAAAAATCTTTATATGGACTAAAACAATCAGGTCGAATGTGGTACAATTGACTTAGTGAGTATCTTTTAAAAAAAAGATATAAAAATAATTTAGTTAGTACATGTGTTTTTATTAAAAAATCAAATTTAGGTTTTGCAATAGTTGCAGTTTATGTTAATGATTTAAATATTATTGGATCTCCTGAAGAGATTGAAAATACTGCAAAATTGTTGAAAAGAGAGTTTGAAATGAAAAACCTTGGTATAACTAAATTTTATCTCGGCCTGCAGATCGAGCATTTAAAGAATGGAATATTTATCCATCAATCAAATTATACAGAAAAAATATTAAAAAGATTTAATATGGATAAAGCTCATCCTTTGAGAACACCAATGGTCGTACGATCATTAAATGCAGAAAATGATCATTTTCGTCCCCAAGAAAATGATGAAAAAGTACTTGGTCCTGAAGTACCATACTAAAATGCAATAGGAGTGTTATTATATCTTACAAATAATACAAGACTTGATATTGTATTTGCTGTAAATTTATTGTCAAGATATAGTTCCAAACCTACCCGAAGACATTGGAATGAAATTAAAGATATTTTTCGCTATCTTTGCGGAACTCGTGATATGGGACTATACTATCAAAAGGATTCAAAATTCAATCTAGTTGGTTATGCAGATGCAGGATATTTGTCAAACCCACATAAGATGCGATCACAATCAGGATATGTATTTACATATAGTGGAGCTGCAATTTCATGGCGATCAACAAAACAGACTTTAAATGTCACATCATCAAATCATGTCGAACTCATTGCATTATATGAAGCAAGTAGAGAATGTGTTTCATTAAGGTCAATCATCCAAAATATTCAAGAAGAATGTGGGCTTGAAAATATCAAGAAAAATCATACACTATTATATGAAGACAATGCAGCTTGTATAGCACAAATTAGAGAAGGACACATCAAAGGAGACCGAACTAAACACATTGCACCAAAGTTCTTTTGGACACATGATCTAGAAAAGGATGGTATAATAGATGTTCAAAAAATCCAATCATGCAACAATCTGGCCGACCTATTCACAAAATCTTTGCCAGCGAGTATTTTTGAACAACTCAGAAAAAGATAGGTCTATATCGACTGAAAGACGTCCAATAATATTAAATTGAGGGAAAGTATTATACACACTGCACTCTTTTTTCCTTATCTAAGTTTTTATCCCAATAGAATTTTCTTGGTAAGGTTTTTAATGAGGCAGATAAATTGGTCCAGAAATACCATATTAATATTGATCCTGAAGTATCATATTAATAGTGTATAATCAAAGATGAACATCCAAGGGGAAGTGTTATGAAATTAATAAATATGTGGATTGTTCATCTTCATATTCCCACTAATCATTTATCTCCACTATACATCTATATCCCTGATCTCCACTACCAATTTATTGATCATTATGCGAGATGTCATTTGTAGCCTATAAATAGAGGCATTGTAAACTTGTGTAGATGATGTACAAGAAAGAATGAATGGTTAAAAAGAGATAATGAAATTCTGAAATTTATTCTTGAGAATATTGTTTTACTTACTCTTGATACATTGTTCTTTGTTTATTTCTTCCACCTTATTTTACAACAAATTCCAGTTTCCAATAATTTTAACGGATTTCTTATCAATTTTGTCGGCCTTCTATTAACAACTTAATGGAGTGTCCATTAAAATTGTTCACTAAAATTCTAATTGGGAAACAATAATTTTTTGGTTTACATTTTTTTATAGTAGTTGATGAAGAATCAATTTAATATAATTCTATTTTAAGATGAGATGGGGTCAAACTCTCTAACTAATTTTTCGAAACTTAAATGTTACAAAGGACTTCCATTCGAATTTCAAACCCATGATATTAAGTGAATATAATATACTTTATATTGCTTGTAATTGCTTTCACTACATGAGTTAACATACTTGTCAATTAAACGGTTCATTCTTTAGAAATATTGATTATTTGAAATTTTGCCCCATATATAACCATATTAATGTCGACTCCTGTTAGAAGTTCCACGTTTCCTTGACCCAGTATCAATGATATATGACCGAAAAATTTAGAAATATTATTATATTAATATAATATTATAATAATAAATGAAAAAAAATCAGCATTTTAAGAATAATATTGTGATATCAGAATCTGGGATTCCGACATTAATATCGGAATCTGGGATTTCGATATTAGCTAATATTCTTAAAATTCCGATTTTCTCATTTATTATTATAATATTATATTAATATAATAATATTTCTAAATGTTTCGGGATATATGACTTAATTTGTGGACCAAACGGTTTCAAGTATCAAGCCCAAAATTAGAAGGTTAAATCTGTAGCACATAAAGCCTTTTTAGTAAACAAAATGAAAAGAAAAAAGAAAAAGCAAGCCTCTTATTCTAAAAGTTTCAACGTCAATACGAGACATTAACTAATTTATAATCCAGATCCAACTCCAAAGCCACGTTTTGCATCATTGCATTGCTATCTTTCCCCTGAATCATGTCACCTACATGACCCAACCAACACATGTTGCATTCCAAGCTTATATCTAGTTAAAACCCCAAATGAGTTTACAATGAACAAAAGGATTTCTAATTTTATTCAAAAATGGTAGCTACTCTCAAAACCTCTTACTGGACAGCAACAATTTTGCTACTAATTTGTTGTATTAATGTGACATCTGCATCTGTTGATTGCACAACAGTATTGTCCTTGATATCAGGCTGCTCAAATTATGTAGAATTTGGAGACCCAGAACCAGTACTGGGAACACCATGTTGTGATGGAATGGCAAACATGTATAGAGTTGCATCTGACTCTGTAGAAAATAAGAGATCAACATGCGATTGTTTGCTGGGATTTATCACAATGTATAATCCTAATGCTACTGCAGTTGCTAGACTGCCTGGTCTGTGTGGTGTTTCTCTTGGGTTCACAATTGATCCTTCAACTGCTTGTGGCACGTAAGGCCCCTTTTTTTTACTCTCAGTTTATATGAATTGTTGTGATTTTCTATGGTGCTCATCATGAGCTCATATCGATGTGGTAGGTCATCATGGGCTTATTGATTTGTTGTGTGGGATATAACAAAACTAAGAGAGCTGTTCGTGCCATTAAAACCACAGATCTGATATCATTTTGTGGGATATAAGTGATGTATTTATTTTCTAACTTATTTGATCATCTATTAAATTGAGTTTAAAAACAATGGGTCATATCTGAACGCATTTCTCATTAGAAATATTGATGATCCAAATAGTAGTTTGCTAAAATTTGAAATATTAACAAAAGTAAGTAACGACAACTTGTGGCACTAGAATTCTCTTCACTAAATGATCCACTTCCAAGTAACATGTATATTTTTTTTTCTCTTCTCTATTGAATTGTTTAATTTTGTGCTTATATAATTCTTTCTATTGCAGCATCCCTTGACGTCACAAAATTTGAAGCATTCGCATGGTGTCCTTCAATTAGAATAATGTCATGTTGTCATTGTAACAATTTAATGAGTATTATAAGTTTTATAATTTTTTACCCACTAACGAATCGGTACCGACTGCTTATTCTACATTTTGAATAAGATAACTCCATGTTGTTGTTCTGGAGTGGAAAACATCTTTTTTTTTTACAAAAATAAATTATCCATTATGTACGTATAATTGGAATGGATTTGCATTCTCGAAAATAGGTATAAAATGTATTGTGTGGCGGATTGTTGGTAACTAAAATATATCGCCACTGTCAATCACTCTAAAAGAACTAAAATATTTCACATCTTGCCGACAAGGATTGAAGAAAAAAATGTAGTTCTTTTATGCTCAAAATTCAGAAAAAAAAATATGAAACAAACAAAAATTAGTTAGATTTTTTTTTACAGAAATGAATTTATTAATATTATTCATAAATGGTACAATTTACACCTAATTAAAACATCAGGTATATAGGTAAGTAACTAATATCATAAAGAAGCTACTACACAGTTGCATCATGGCTAACTTTTGGCACACAACACAAAATCCTCAAAATTTTGGCATTACAAACCAATACCATATATAGAGAGAATTTATCGTGCATACTAATGTAAAGGAGCTTCGGTGCATACTGATCCAAACTCTTCTATCTGCTTCAAAATGACCGATCCAAGCCATCTAATAAGATCTCCCTATTGAAATCTCTTTGCCGACCAAATTTTACATTTTTCGAAATTTGTAAGTTTTTTTTCCCGAATTTTAAAAGGTGCTATTTTTTAACGGTTCAGAAAACAATTAGATTAGCGATCTTCTAAAATTTCAAAAAAAATAGTAAAAAATTTCAAAAAAATATAAAATTTGATCGCCAAGGGAAATATGATAGGGAGATCATATTGGACGATTTGGATCGGTCATTTTGAAGTAAATCAAAGAATTTTAATCAGTATGCACCGAAACTCCCATACATTAGGATCGCAATCTCTGGTTCTGTGAAGAAAGGGAGACATGGTGAGATAGAGAGATCAAGAGAAAGGAAAAATGAGATCAGAAGTTAAAAGAGAGAATACGGATGTTAAAAGAAGGGTGAGGAGACAAAAGGAAAGGAGTGAGTTTTTTATTGCTTAATTGTTTGAAACTCTGATTGCTCAAAGCAATTCTCCTAGATGTTTGACAAAATCAGATAATTTTCGTCACTTATTATTTTATTTTCATTTTGCACCTTTTATTTATCTATCTGGAGGTAAATTACATTATTAAAATTAAAGCATTAATAGTTTTGTATTATTTGCTGAAATATTAGGCTGCTTTTATACAAATTATACTTTTTAAGGTCGATACATTAGAAATGGAGGTCGTACATTCGACCGTAAATTTTTTAACAAACATATCAGAAAAGTTAAATTTAATACTAAACATAAAAAGAAAAAAAATTGAACACTAAACATGGTAGAGCGCTAGTAGCAGCGGCGCTGCCGCAATCGCGTCAGTGGCAGTGGCATGGATACCGGTCTCGCCAGTGGCAGTAGCGCTGTCCAACAAGTCAGCTTCCTTTGCGTTGGACAAAAGCTGATCAAGAGGAGTCTCTATAGACTCGCCATGGCAAGAAGAGCAAGGATTCAAGGTCGAAAGGCATGGTAGAGGGGCGGATGGCCGAGAAATCGACGTTCATCGCATTTCTCTCTTTCTCATCCCAAAGCTCTCTTTATTTTTCAAATGGTTGTCAGAAGAAGAAAGAGAAGAATAAAAAAGATGTTTGTGGAATTGCATTATTAAATGACTAAATCTGGTCTAAAAACACACCTCCATGGACCACAAACACACCTTAAATAAAATCCACCCGAATCAGCCCACGCAAAAATACCTGCGCCAGAACGCCACCAGAGTAGCTCCGCCACTGCCGTCGGCGTCCCCACCTCCCGCGCCAGTGCCAGTGGCGCTCTGCCATGTTCATTGTTAAAATTTTAATTTTTTAATTTTTAATGGTCGATGTTTGGACCGTGTTTAATGTCCTATATGTTTGATTTTAGCATTACTCTTTAAGAAATGGCTATTAAAAAAATTTACGATACATTTGATTCGACCAATAATATGTTTTCCTACCCCGTAATTTTTCCCAAAAAATAGTAGCTAACAAAAAATGCATCTTAATTCTTAAGGAAACTCAATTAATTTTTAAAATTCAAATCTTGTTTTTGCTCTACAGTAGTTCTTAAAAATTTGAAACAGGTTTGAGCTACTCCTTTAATTTCAAAATTTAAAGCCGGGTCGCAGTTTTTCAATGATACAAGTATATATGTAGAACGACTAAATATGAAATTCACAGATAAGACGGTTAAATAATTAAATAATACTGACACAGAATATATTTGTAGTTAAAATTTCGTGCGTAGGATATATAATTTGTTGAGATACAAATATTTCTTATCAAAGGCCAATATGTATGTAAAACATTACCTTTTTTTTCCCCATCAAACTTGCATATAAAATCCCTTCAAAGCCACGGTCAAAATTTCTATAAGAAAGGGAAAAAAAAAAAAAAGAAACAAACTTCCATATGAAAATAATTAGTTTATACTTGTGTCCTTATCAATTAGTCTAAAGTATTATTTTTCATAACACGCAAAAGATAAGCATTATAAATACAGTTAATTGATTATGATAATAAAAGGAAACTTTGAGCGACTTTTCAACACATCGGGGGACGAATTAAATTACAGTTGGATGGTGAATACTAAATGGCAATGTGATAGCATGTGTAGACTTTGTATTTATTTTTTCTTTTGTTTTCTATATATCCTAATTACTCATACAAGATAATTGCATACTAGTGAGAAAAAAATAAACATCAAAATAAAACGGCACCTAGGTTGATCAGTGACCTCATTAAGGGATGTAAATGGGATCGATGGATATAATATATGTAGTTATGTACGATAGATCGCGCTAATACCTGCATAAGTATTGATTATGATAATCTCTATTTATCCGTATTATTTGTGCTCATACGATTATGATTATTACTAAAATAAAATAATGTGGATGTGAATACAGATAATTGATAATTGCGTATGTACAAATATAATGTGGATGTGAATACATGTCGTTGATACTCTTATATTTCATATATATATGATGTTAATAAGAATTCAAGTTAAGTATCAAGCGAGAATTGCTAAAATACTACACGTAGCACAAATGGGTCTATATTGTACAAATGAATTCCGAATTTCATACTCCAAACAAATAATCTGAACAGCACATGATGAGCTACATATTAGTGATCAAAATCAAAATTTAATACTTTTAATAGAAATTTTACTTTTTTTTAGTTTCAAAAAATTAATCTGTCAATTTGAAGATTAATTATGGATCATATATCCACTAACAATGGTTTTCTAAAAGTTAAAAAAAAATAGTAAATAATTAGAAAAATGTATAAATTGATTTCCTACAAGATTTCAATTAATTATGTAGATCACATCTAAAGTTTGAATTGGTCGTTTGTAGTATGAAATTCGAAATTAGAACACATAGTACATGGCCATATGTCATAGCAGAGTATTTTTGCAGTCCTATAACTCAGATAATCAACACGTTTTTATTAGTATCTTTTAACAAACATTTACTTTATAGCTTAAAAGTTGCTTATTTTTTAATTATATTTTCATATTTCTTTGTAGCATTTATTAAATACCTGTTCGAATATGTATCCGAATTTGCATTCAAATACACGTTCAATTTGTGCATCTGTATCTTTATCTACATGTGCGCAACTTAATTAATGCATACAAATATAATTTTGATGCTATGCATTTTAAGTCTGATTATTACTTCCTACCTCCGTGTAATTCAAATTGGAGATAATTATGCTAAAATGACATATTAAACAACTACAACAATAAATACAATTTCCATCTGTCCCAATGATGGATACTGATCATCCGAAATAATACTTCGTCTTTTCCTCCTGATTATATATTATATGACGTCGTTTTTCCTCATTATAAACTATCTTCCCCCGAATTAATACATACGCTCTACATTTTCTGAAAATGATAGCTACCCCCTCTGATACGACACACGAGTATAAAACGCTGTAGCTCAATTTGCACAAGTACCCATGAGAATTCTAATTACAATTTTGAACCTCATAACTTGTACGCTGTATATCATCTTGTACGCATCCGAGTCGGAACGTTCGAGGAAACCAAGCAAGCATTGAAGCTTTATAAGCAAAGATGTATATAAAATTGTATGGATTACAATAAAAAAATTTGCTCTAAAACGGAAAGCTACCTGGATCGGTGGATCCGCCCAACAGGCAACAGCCCAACTACTCTGAAGTACTGTGACAGATGAGAAACATTAAAAGAGAACCGCGTTTAAAAAAAATAAAATCAATGTTCTACAAGAGAAAAATTGTCTACGTGGCAATTTATGATTGTTGTTTTGATAAAGTGAGCTTCATGGAGCCCACTATCTTATCCTGAAATACTTGGTTAAGCAATATTATCTCTTGTCTGCCACCTACTTTTATTAAATATTTTGTTTCTTGTCAAATCATAAAATTTTAATATAATAAAATAATTACATTACGAAATTTTCAAATATTATCACCATTTTATATTTATATATTGTTATATAATGTTGGAAAGAGTGGAGAAGTTTTCTGTTGTGTTTGAAATAACAACATACAAATAACGTATATGTCATGTACCTTTTTAGAGAATCCTAAGGGTGTGTTTGTTTGCTTTTGAATAAGCCTTTAATAACAGTTATAATATCTTGAAGGTCAACAGATCAATTAAACTGATTAACAATAATTTATATGTTTAAAATTATAAAATACAAATAAAATATAAGTCGTATATCTCGTAAAGATCCTTCTGAATTAACAATAGTTGTAATATCGATCTGGAGGGTCAACTGATCAAAGAATTAAACTGAATAAATATATAATGTTAATGAAGCCTGGCTATTTGCACATGAACATAGTCATTACTCATTAGTGCTTCATCAATACTGCTAAAGTGATTATTTAACATTGTACCGATTAATAATTACAAATAATTTGATTGTAATGGCCTCTACTAACAAACGCGTTGAAGAATAAAACATGTATAATTGAATTCATCATCTCATATATATGATATATTGGTATATCCAAGAAGGCGGCAAAACTAAATAATAATTTACATTATGTACTGTGTTAGTGTTAGAGATCCTCAAACCTATGAACAACTAAAAAAACAAATAAATAAGAAAAAATAAATAAATTTTAAAATAACTCGAAATAAACCGAGAAAAAATAACAAACAAATTAACTAATGTCTTTGCTCCATGGTTGCTTCATTGCGATCTCGATCCTAACCGAAAACTGCAGCAGGCGAGCATCATCCCTACACGAAGCCATTATTGTGGTAAGAATACAAAACTGACATACCGGCTACTCGACAATCTCAGGTATGCTTTGCAAGGCGGGACGCCAGCACTGCCCTATTCTATGCTTGACCCGATGAGGTTTCCCGGTCTCAAGGAGGCTTGCCAGAACATCCTGTACAGGCAAACCTTTGCTCTCAGCCTGCTCCAACAACTCAGCGAGTTGCTTCTTTGTGATTTTGATCCGCACCTCATGTGTCGACTTCGTTGCAGCCGCAGAAAGAACTTCTGCCGGTTTCTTTTGATCTTGTTCATCTATACTTTTTGTACTTGTTGTTGCTTGTGGCTGTGCATGTTCTTGAAATTTTGGTGGTTCGGGACAATGCTCGGGGCTCTCGTCTTCTAAGAAGTCCCATTCACCGTCGTCGACCCACGAAACGACTCGTTGGAAGGTGATACAGTTGCCCATACACCAATGCCTCTAAATAATCTATAGATTTGTGGATGTGGAATGCAGGCTTCTCTATCTTGAAAGTTGAAAGTATATTAGTATAGAATTATGCAATTTCTCCCTTCTTTGTCTCTAGTTTTCATTGGAAGAATGGAGAGAAAGAGAGAGAGAGAGGTCCCATGGCTTCTGGTAGTTGGTAATAAATAGACCTTGAGAGAGATATAGGTGTGGAATGTACGGCCAATTAGGAAAAGGTCAGAAAGGCTAAGAACAAGCGAAAGGTTTGGAAACTTGAAAGTGCCACGCTAGATGGATAGCAAAATTCCCACGTGGCATGGTGAATTAGTTGACAGTCAGTAGCCACGTCAAATCTCAGGTCGAACTAATCCGATTAACTTCATCAAGATTCGTGCAACCTTGATTCCGATACACTCCATTTGGCGGTTGAGATCACGTAGTATGAACGCAGTTGAAAAGTGGAATCAAGAGAATAGAAGAGGACACTTCCCCTGACTAAGGTCAATGATTAGACCTCTCCAGTAGTAGGAACTGGAGAGGTTAACTATCTACAAACTGCCTAGTAGTTCTGTTCTTTTCTACGTCGGATTTGTTTCTTCCAGATCTGACGGTTGGGATAAGAGGATAGGAATTCACGGTTGAGATGTTGCTCTCTGCTTCTCTGAGATGACATAGTGTGAACGGGATGAGGAAGGTATCAAATGGGAAATGGCAGCGTGTGAAGTGTGAACGCTAATTTTCTGAGGGAATCTATTTGGCCCCTATTGTTTTGGCGTTTTGCGCTCCAAGTTCAGTTGTCACGCACTTTTCTGATATTTTCAGCTAGGACCCTATACTATACTGAATTTTTATTAAGGTATTTACAGAGTTGTCAACTTCTGGAGAACTATATAGTGTTTCGTTTTGTGCTTGTCATGTTGTATCTCGTATGATATGATCATATTAGCACTCGTATTGTGTTGTATTAATGCAAAATAATTTTCACGTATGTCATTTTCTAGTGTCGAGTGAAAAAAAATATGATATTTTTATTTTTTGACACGTCACCACATATCAGCTATAATGATGACTTCGACCGTGTCATCACAAACCGTATTGAAATCGTATTGAATTTCTAAAATGACAATCATAGCACGATTAACGACATGTCTATGTATATGTGTCGTGTTGGATCCTATCAATACCATGCAAATACGATTTGATGTGACACGGATTAACAAAATAAAAAATTTCCACATTATATAATAAATTGAATGATATTCCGTGATAGTTTGTTCTTAAATTGAATGATTTTTATCATTTTGTTTTTTTTTAATATTTGTTGTATCACACATCATTTGAGCTATAGGATTAGATATATTGTAGAATTTTGTAATTAAGATAAGAGCAAGGTTCCGTTGTCACTACTTTTGAATGCCACAAATTATCACAACTTCATATTTTATTAATGTTTAAATTTTTATAATTCAAACGCCTAATTCAAACCGTTGATCTTGTTCAATTTAATGAACAATGCATTTCTATATAAGTTTTATAAAATTGGGAGTCAGTTTGATACTTGATCAAGTGATCAACAAATGAACGAATCTAGTTAATTATGATAGAGTAATTATAATCGTTCATCATTTGGTCATTTGATCGAGTATCAAACCACTTCAAATTTTAAAACTTATATAGAAACGCATCGCTTGTTAAATTGAACAAGATCAACTATTTAGATTCACGTTTGAATTTTAAAAATTTTAAATATTAATAAAATATGAAAGTGTGGTAACTTGTGGAATTAAAAAAAAGTGGCAGCGGAACTTTGCTCTTAAGATAATAATTATTTTAAGAGATCTGTTATTTGCTGTTGACTTATATCGATTGAGGCACTAATCGTAAATTTCCAACAATATTGTTAATAATAAAAATCCTCAACAGCATCGTGACAGTGAACTGCAGTAAAATACAAAATTGTGATTTTCTGTTTGACTAATACTCTGTAGACGTTCGTAACATGAGTGGATATAGAACAGAAGTACAGAGCCAATAAAATATTAGGACGAAACACACTTCTTCACTTGGAATAAGCCACAGGGAAAAGAAAGAATTTGGGGAATTAAGGTGGGATTTACTGTATTTTGCTACCTGAATATATTTGTGTAGCGATTCAAACGAACAAAAAATGGGTTCAATCAAAAGTTTTTTTTTTTTTTCTTTTTCTTTTTAGAACAATTCAATCAAAAGTTGGAGAAAGTAGATGACACGTTTTGTTCCTCACGTGAGCTCCACTTGTGTAGACTGTAGACAAGGTAAAAATTTAAGTGCTAAGATACTTGTCCTAAAATTGGATATCTCAAGAAAAACTAGTAAGATTAATATTAATTTTGTTTAAATTTAATTTCGATAAATTTATGATTTACAAAATCTCTAACTAGCTGAAATTATTATTAAATGATCGGTACTCAATAGTTATTCCCTCTAACTATAAACTGTGTTTATTACTTCTTTGCACATTTAAAATATATATAAATTCAATATGTCTAATTACATATAAATCTTAAAAATAATACTTCTTTATGCTCCTCTGTATAAAATGTGTGACTTATCACATTATGTTTTTATTGTACTATATTTTGATGTTTCAAAATATATTTATTCATTACAAAATTTGCTTAATCTAAAAACTTTTATAATGATTATGTTATATATTTTCAAAATTAAATTTTCCATAGATTTTTAATGCAAAATTGGTGAATGATTTTGTTCTAAGATGATACAGTCTTTATTTATCCGTTTTGTAAATTTTCCTTTCCAACCTTCCATTTCTCCATTTGTGCCTTTCTTCTCCGTTCCTTGTCACAACCCAAATGGAAATACTAAAAGCAAATGTATAAAAAAGAATTTGATCCAAAGAAAAAACTGAATCGAGTATTCGTTACTTATTTGTATACTTTTTGGCTAAATATTGTTATCAAATTATTCGGTGCAGTTTGGTTCCACCAAGGACTTGAAACTGTACCATATTGGATTTTTATTTTAATTATTGTTTTTTTTACAGACTCAAATCATTATTTATTTTCTTTTCTTCATTTGTCATGTACACCAATTATATATTTTTCTCTATCGCTTTGTTTTACATTTTGGGCTGTAGCTTAGTACTCAGAAGTGGCACACTAATCTGCCCATAGACAATGTGTTAAGATGGAATTAATTCCAGCTAACTGTTGACTGACTGCATCAAATCATCTTCCCATGAAAAATTTTTAATATCCAGCCGGACTTAATTTTTTAAAACGAAAACTGTATCATTGACACCTATAAAATTAAAACAAAAAAATAATGACACTGGTGATAAAAGCAGCTTATAATTAAGATCAGAGATCTTATAGACATATTTAAATATCAGAAATTAATATAAAGTTAATATATATTTGGTTATTCATTAAATGATTCAAAAGCATTTTATATAAATCTTCTGACTTTAACAAACTAATGCCAATGCATTCACCAATGATACTTAACGGTTTTCTTTAATTGACAGAACCAAAAATTATTGTCAATATTGAACATTCATGAACAGTGATATGGTCAAAGAACATCTTTGGTAAATTTCATGAATAATTCTAAACGACGTCGATGGATGTATTGATATTGATAGTCATCAACACAAACAGGTCAAAACACACTGACTTTTACTTAAAATTAATAATGCTCACTTATTGTTTTGCAGACTCCAATTAATTATTTTTTTTTTCTTTTGTTGGTATTTGTGATGTTCCCTCTTTCCGATTCCCTTGACTCTTACATTTATGTGCTGTATCCTATACCTTAGCAGTCTATGGTATAAGTATCACAATAGTCTTCCCATAGATAATTTTTAAGATGGAATAATTCCAGCTGCAAAAGTTTAAAAAGCCTAAAATAAATGGCCAATACAATGTTACATATCTTAAACTGTTGGCCGGCTGCCTAAAATCATATGTGCCATGAAAAAACTTTTCTATCCAGCTGGATAGTTTTTCAAATCAAAATTGTATCATTGACGACTACAAAAATACAAAATAAAAAAAATCATAACAGTAGTGATAATAATGCTTAAAATTGAGGTCAAAGATTGCAGACATCTTAAATGTCTGATATATATATTTATTCAAAATTTTAAATTTTAATTATAAGAATTTAACATAAATTGATCCATATATTTGAAAAGCATATATACTCAAACTTTATGAAAGTTGTTATGTAGTGTGCAATTACACGTACATTTATAAAATTCCTTTGCAATAAATTTTCATTAACAAAAAGAGAAAATATCTCTAAATTTTTACATAATTATAAGGTGAAATAAAACTGTTTAGTAAATGTCTAGAGTATATCTAAAGAATGTTAGCAAATTATCGTATTGATATTGATAACACCCTCAACGTAATCAGGTAAAAACACACTGATTTTCCTTCAATATTTGTTGCATTATTCCCTAATAAAAATAGTAATGCTCAAAGATTTTAGTTATTTTCATTTTTTTTGTTAATAAAAGTTTAATATTGGTAATCTAATGACATCCATTCAGTTAAAGATCAACGTCCTCTGATAACGCCCTTTAGTGTCGCCTCGATGATGCTATCATGGCAACAAATACAGGGATAATTTTAACAAAAATAATACTAGTGAGAGATCATGTTAAGTTTAGCATTCGGAATCAGAACCGAATTATTCCAAGAAATAAAATAGTGAATGCATGAAGTGAATTTGAATAAAATAAAAGCATAATAATGTATATTTGACCCCGTTAATTCTTCCTTAACTGAATACTTGGCTTGTTTAATTAATTAGTCCTCTAATATGGGCAGGTAGGTTGGGTCATTGAAACTTGACAAATAGCCTCTTTTGTATTATTATATTTTTGTGAAGTGGACTTGCTTCCTTGTTAGCAATGGTAAACTGCCTTATTATGTAATTGGTCTTGGTCCCTTCATTTGTAATTGTAAAGCAACTGTATGGGGTGTTTCTTTCTAGTTAACATCTTAATAAAAATTTCCATGACTTGAACACAATTTGGTATCATCACAATGATCACCACAAAATCTTGAAGAAAGTATTTGAACCGTCGGCTAAAGGTATAAGGAGTAATTAAAATACTAGTGATTATTACTTTTAAGAGTGTATTTTGATGCTTAGGCTTAAGTTAATGATATTCTTAACGAAGCGGCAGAAGCTATTCTAAAATATTTATAATTCTAGCTAACATTAGTGTGCTGTCAATTTATTTTTCCTTTTTGCCAAAAGCATTTCCCTTGTGAAAGTGGCATGTTAAATAAGTTGTGTAAAAGATAAAGAGAAACAAGAATTGAACCCTAATTTTCTTCTTCAAAAAAAAAAAGAGAGAGAAAGAAGAATTTATTTAAAGAAAAATGAAAGGAAAATTATTAGATTTAACAAATAAATAGTACAACAATAAAATGATTGACAAGCAATCAAGGAGACTTTACATTAATCCTTTTAAAAAGGGTCCCATGGCAACGGTTATTGATATTAAACGGTTACATCTTTTATTCTTGTTTAAATTCATAAATTTGAACCATTAGATGCGTCTAATATTATTTTTAATTACATGCATAAAAATGGTAGAATTTTCATTTCATTTCGTTAGCTATCAATAAAGGAGTCAAACATGTTAAATTTTGAAATGGCAATTTTGTTATTTTTTGTTTCATAGCAAAATAAGTTCAATCTTGTTTGTGTACAAATAGTGTAGTGTATATTATATCTCCGGTTAATTAATTTTCATATTTGGAAGTCTAAAAGGTAATTATTGAGATTTAATTTTACTATCATCAATTTGGCAGCAAAACGACTGGTATTGAATCTCTTCTCAGTCTTCTTCGAACTCAGGTTTAACCCCTAGAAATTTTTATATTTTTTAGTTTTTCGAAAGTCTTAAGTCATTTCACTTATTTTCTATTGCAATATAAATTGTTTAAAATTTAAAAATATATATTAACTTGATCTAAGAACTTTTTGTGCCAGCTCAAAGCAATTTAGTCTTCTACAGCAAAAAGTGCGTATGAAAGTTAGATATTTCATCTTTTGATGGGAAAAAAAAAAAAAAAAAAAAAAAGGTCAACTCTAGTTCCTTTTCAACTTGCATCAGTTTTCAACTACATGTTAAAATGTGTCCAGCCCTTTGAATTTTAAGACATTTATTATACATATAGTGCCGGCGTAATAGTCTATCTTTGACAAAATGACACTAAAATATTTTATATGTACATTTCATTTCAAGTCGGCACAAATGCAAACAAATCATCCATTAGAGAATTTTAGAATAGAATGATATATTATATATATATACTTCAATCGCAACATGTAATATCAATTTAATTTGAGGATGAAATAAAGTAATAACTAGCTTGTGTGCATATAACTTTTTTCCTAGGTGTTAGCAAAATATAATATGCATAATTATTTCAATTGGACAGATATTGAAACAGAAAAAACTTATGTAGAAAATGAAAAAAAAATTCTCATGTTTATATTTTCACCCAATAAAAGAAAATTGATCTTATGAAGTAGAAAGTACATTTTAGCTGGGAAGACACGTTACCCCACCTAAATGTTGCAAATATATAAAAACATATATTATTTTTGCGATTTGTTTTTCTCAAAAAAAAAATAATCGAGTTTGTAATTCAAAATAATCATAAATATATTTTTTCTCCTTTTTTTTTTTTTGTTCTGCCATAGAATATCTGGATTTATTGCTGATATTCTTGACACCGTGTTGTATTCTTGCAAATTTGCAGGCAAACTTGCAGATGTTTCCAACTGAAATAAAATTATTATTTCCAAAAGAATAATGCCTTTAATATTATGATAGATATCATTACATATTATGAATTCTCCAATATTCTAAACTGTGTTGATCTGTACAATAATCTGTCCCGAAGGAGACTTGATAGCTATTTTTTTGTTGGTACATATATACGCACATTGCACAAAACGTGCATATTACTGCAACAAGTTATGAGTATACATCAATTCATCTTGGATATGACATGTAGCAACAGATATTTAAACCACCAAATACCGAAAGAAATGTACCATTTTAATTATTCGACGGAAACACTTTTTGAAGATAAATTGGGGTCAAGCCTCTCAACTTATTTTTAAATTAAATGTCTATGAAAGATCTTCCAGCCGGATTTCGAACCTGCAACCTTCCATTCAAGATGCATTGCTCTTTGCCACTAGACCAAGAGCTGGTTCTCTTAATTGAACCATGATAGGTGGAGTCTAGAAGAACCCAAAATTTAAAAAGGGAAAAAAAAAAAAAAGAGTTGAGAGTATTGGATATTATTAATTTGTCAAACTCAAGACATTGAAATTAAGGAGAATTTCCCATATTAGCTCTACCAATTTTCTCATTCTATGCACCTCTTTGAGTTTGACAAAGTTAAATCCTTAATTGCTATGTACTAAAGTTTTAAAATGTGATTCGTACGGTTTAGCAGTTGGAGTAATTTAACGTTTAGTGCTTTTATAGGTGATGAAATGATAGATAAATACCTTATGTCGGTATTTTTAATTTCAACTCTTTTATATTCAATTATATTCAATTATTTTCATACCTATAACACCACAAAGATTCTTATTTATAATTGTTAATAATTAATTATTAACTATTAACCCAAAAAAAAAGACTCTAAGATTTTAAATGTACATTTTAATTATACAATTTAGAAGAAAATTGAGCAATTGGATGAATCACCATCCTAAATTATCGCTGATAAAATTGTTTTGAATTATCCTGAGATGTGGTCGAAAAACTTATAGTTCAGTTTTGATAAAACAGACCGTTTTAAAAATTTGCTATGCACCTCCACGAACAACGGACGAACAGCGGCCCACGAACAGGCCCACGAACATCTTCTAGTTCGCGAAAAACTGAGAACTAGGAACTACCCCATGTTCGCCAGTTCGTGAACTGTTGTTCCATGTTTGGTTCGTGCACCACCACAACTTGTTCGCGCACTAGCTGTTCGTGGAGGTGCCAAACACAACCAAGTTTCTAATTTACCCCTTGAAGAAACGAGAAGCTAGCTTCCTCACCGCAGCAGTTGTCACATCACAACAAGGTGTTTCTTTTTTTTTTTTTGAGGGAGCACAACAAGGTGTTTCGTAAATGGGAGAAAATTAGAGATGATAATATCCGATTACCATTGCAGCATAGGGATCAATTCACAAATGATAATTCTTCCATTTCCGAACAAGCATGCTTCATTAAAAATCTAGTAAAAAAGTGTTGGTGAAGTGCAAGTCTGATTAGTTATTTATAATCATAGTTTTATACAACAAACTAGATGTCCCTAGCTACCAAACTTATATAATTAAACCCATCAAATTGGAGATTTGGAGAAGTCACGGCAACTCTATCAAACAGAATTATTATTTGCATCATGCTTTGTGGGTGTGAACACCATACCTCTAACCGTTGAACTTGTAGATTCTCTAGCTCTGGTCAAATGGGTTTTCATGATGTTGACTTTGATAAATATTTGGGTATTATGTGGATTATGTTATGTCCTACTTTTGTTCAATTGGTATGTTAGGAATCGATTTACATGCGGCTTAATTTAAATCATCATTCTTGTCCTAATATATTGTTAATTGTTCCATCATCCCTATAAGAGATTTCTTTTCTGTTTGGACAAGTCTGGGTTCTTTATTGCCGTCATTATTTTATAAATATTTTTGTCATGTCGCATTGCAACTTAACGAGGAACCAAAACATGAAATATCATTTTCTCACTGAAAAAGCAGCAGCACTAACAAGTAACAATTTTCTAGATTTTTCTGAAATCTGAAGAATGAACGATTTTCTATTTAGAAATGACAAAATTTTTGCCTAGCAATTTCTCCATTGATACAGCCCACCATAACATTCTTCAAAATGGGCTAAATAACGGGCCAACTTATAGGCTTTATCGGCTATATCAACTTATCAAACCGAAAAAATTAAAACTAACGTTACTGTTCACACGAATATCGAAAAAAACGTTTAAAAATTCAAAATTTTAAAACTAACGTTGTTAGATCGGCAATCGGAATGCCGATGTTGGAAATTGCTTAGATCGGCAATTGGAATGCCGATCTAAGCTTAGATCGGCATTCCAATTGCCGATCTAAGCCAAAAGGCGCTAGCGACCCTCCTTCCACCCCCCCACCCCTCTCACGCTGCAGTTGTGTGTTTTTTTATATATTTAATTAATTTATTTAATTTAATTAGTTTAATTAGGTAATTAATAGAAAAAATAGAATAAATATTGAAAAAATGATTAAAAAATTACTAAAAAATCAGAATAAATATAAATAATTATAATATGTGATTTGAAATTTTTTATATAATTTAATTAGTTTATTTATTTAATTTAATTAGTTTAATTAGGTAATTAATAGAAAAAATTTAATAAATATTGAAAAAATAATTAAAAAATTACAAAAAAATCAGAATAAATATAAATAATTATAATATGTAATTTGAAAATTTTTTAGAATTATTTTTTATATTTTATAATTATGGATAAGTTAATTATAAATTAGAAAAAGTACGTCGTGTGGAGGCCTTATAGAATTATTTTTAATTATTAATTAATTATTAATTGATAGTTATGATATTAATTAATTAGAAAAAATATAAATATCACAAATAATCCTACAAATACATAACACTGTCCTACTGGCGTCCAAATAATTGCAGATAGAAACATGGAACCGAGCCACGACGTACTAATTAATAATTAATTAATAATTAAAAATAATTCTATAAGGCCTCCACACGACGTACTTTTTCTAATTTATAATTAACTTATCCATAATTATAAAATATAAAAAATAATTCTAAAAAATTTTTAAATTACATATTATAATTATTTATATTTATTCTGATTTTTTAGTAATTTTTTAATTATTTTTTCAATATTTATTCTATTTTTTCGATTAATTACCTAATTAAACTAATTAAATTAAATAAATAAACTAATTAAATTATATAAAAAATTTCAAATTACATATTATAATTATTTATATTTATTCTGATTTTTTAGTAATTTTTTAATCATTTTTTCAATATTTATTCTATTTTTTCTATTAATTACCTAATTAAACTAATTAAATTAAATAAATTAATTAAATATATAAAAAAAACACACACCTGCAGCTTGAGAGGGGTGGGGGGGGGGGGAGGAGGGTCGCTGGCGCCTTTTGGCTTAGATCGGCAATTGGAATGCCGATCTAAGCTTAGATCGGCATTCCAATTGCCGATCTAAGCAATTTCCAACATCGGCATTCCGATTGCCGATCTAACAACGTTAGTTTTAAAATTTCGAATTTTTAAACGTTTTTTTCGATATTCGTGTGAACAGTAACGTTAGTTTTAATTTTTTCGGACTTATCAAGTATTCCATTAAAAAAGGAACTTTAAGCGCTTTATGAGCACTACGGCACTAGTAAATAGGCCTTTCGTAGATTGAATAGAGAAATCTAGATAAAATATGGACTTCGTAAAGCCATCAAAAGAGAGAAAATTACGAACTGGGCCGCGATATTGAATTGCAAAAAAAAGCCGAAAAAATTAAAAATAATATTATAACAATCCCGAATTTTGAAAATATTTCAAAAATAATCAAAAAATTTTAAATGGTATTGCAATATCGGTTTTTGAAAAACCGATAACAGCTAATACTAGTGTCGGTTTTTCAAAATGAAATAATGAATCTTTAAAGGTGCAGCGCTCGTCGAAGGAAAACACCACTCAGAGATGGCCAGAGAAGAGAGAGATGACGATTACATGTGGGACGTCTCTCAATTTCTCCCCTACGACCTCTCCACCTCATCGGACAAACTGCCACGTGGCAAGAGACAACCACCCCAAGAGCATCAGCCGACGAAGTAGGGAAATAAAACGAAGAAAATGTCTTGGAAGGAGCAGACAGCAGAGGGAGTTGGATCGGGTGAGAAAACATAGAGA
This sequence comes from Rhynchospora breviuscula, assembly GCA_027562975.1. Taxonomy (NCBI): domain Eukaryota; kingdom Viridiplantae; phylum Streptophyta; class Magnoliopsida; order Poales; family Cyperaceae; genus Rhynchospora; species Rhynchospora breviuscula. The sequence continues at coordinate 15,647,798 of CM050398.1, forward strand.
AGAGGATGAGAGAACAAAAGAGAGTCTAGAGAAGGCCATTCCTGACTCCAATGTCGGGTTTAAGCTCCTTCAGCGTATGGGGTATAGATTACTTTTCTTTTTTGTTGTTTATTAGTCCTTGCCACATCTTTCTAAGTGTATAATTGAAAGAAGTTCAGTGTTTTGTGGTTTTAGAGGGAGTGATATTTTATTGATTTTGAGTACTGCACCTAAGACATAATTGAAAGGGGAAAAACTAACAAGACTACACCAATCTGCTAGTTAACAACTGTTATTTGATTCATTCAATTACTGATATGCTGGCATCATACATACATAATATTTATATTTTTGGTGTTATTAACATATACTACATTGTAATACAACACCTAATTTTTTTTAGCACTACTAGATATAATAAATTGCTGTTGTTCCCTTTAATCAATTGATATTTGCAGCTCTACTATTAATTATTATCGAGTAAGGTTCCGGTGCCACACTTTTTTGGTACCACAAATGCCGCACTTTACTTTATATTTTAAATTTAAAAAATTTAAAATATAATCGTCCGATCCAAACAGTTGATCTTGTTCATTTTAACGACGGATCCGTTGTCCTAAAATTTCATAATTTTTAAAGTTTATTTGATACTAGATCAAGAGGTTGAAAAATGGACATATTAGAATTAATCTATTTTAGTTATTTTGATCCATTCATTTTGACATTTTGATCAAGAATCAAATAAACTTAAAAAATTATAAAATTTTATGACAATGCATCCGCCGTTAAAATGAACAGGATCAACGATTTGGATCGGATTATTATGTTTTAAATTTTGAAATTTAAAATAAAAAAGTAAAGTGTGGCATTTGTGACACCAAAAAAGTGTGGTACCGGAACCTTGCTCTTAATTATCTTAGATTAATGTATTTCTGAGAAAGTTCTGATTTTCTTTTTTTTTTTCCTTTCTGGGTTTGATAAGTACTAAAATTTCTGATTTTATGATGTCAAGTGTATACCTTGGGCACTTGGTCTAAATATGTCATAACTCATAAGCATAATCTTTTGTATAGATAACATTTTCATGAATGTATATGCAAATGAAGAAAACTATTTTATCTAAACATTCATTATGTTGATGAACAAGTTACACTTTCAAATAGCAATTAAAATTTTGCAGAAATTGAATTAGTAGATCTAATTTTTCAGGTGTGCTATGTGCGGACATTCGTATTAAAAAGTTGTATTTTATGATCTTGTACAGCTCTGTATCAGATTTAAAAAGCTATACCAGATATTAAAAAACTGTACCAGATATTTTATGATATTTTATGATCTTGTATCAGATTTATTATGTATATTGTGTTCCATACGGCCTAATTGTTAAAAAGCCAATTATGGAAGGGTGAAATTGCCATAGATTCTTCATGTTACATTAAGCAAACACAAGTAGGTCCTGAACATGTTCTCGGTAATTTGGACTTAGTTGTCTTGTTGAATTCGGGCCTTGGAAGAAATGCCTTAATGGGGGTAGATGCAAAAATGTCAGTGTAGGAGGGGTATTACATTCCACCATATTAATCTGATGATTGGATATTATTTGTTTGTACCTCAGAAAATGGCTGGATGTCGATTGCAAATTTAAAAACTGTTCAAATTTTATTTACAAATTATTAAACTTCAAAGATGAACATCTGTACTGCCTTTAAAATTGATTAATTTTTGTCAAGTATCATTTGTTTTTATTCTTTTTGAACAACTTTGTCTAAAATAGGAGGATATATTTGAGAAACCAAATGACGATCATATAAGGAGTTCTAATAATTGTCGTTTGAAATTGTTTAGTAAATGCACAGATAGAATAATGACCTGATGGGATTTTTTATTTTTTATTTTTTTTTGACAAGAAGATTGTACGGTCTGTATGCAGATTAGCCATATGAAATCGGTTTGTTTATATTTTCTAAGGATCTAAGGATATTTAAGGCACCAGTGGAAGTAGAAAACAATTGTGATCCATAAAATTATGAAGTTCTTTGTTTGCACTAAAATTAAAATGATATTATAAGAAAAACAATATTATTAACAGTATAATGCATAAAAAAATTAAATTTTCAACCATTTTTGAAATTCAAATCAATTATACTTTGATTCTTCCAGAAAAGCCATTTCACATCCAATTATTTTAAAAAAGAACATCTTGTACACATAATGTAACTAAATGAAACTTTTCTCAATTGTAATACCCATACCTATTAATCTCAATTCATATGGTACATACATTGGATTTTTTTTTTTTTTTTTTTTTTTTTTTTAGATATGCAGTACACACATTGGAGTTGGCAAGAAAAGTTGGAATGATCTGTGCAAGTGTTCTAATATCTAGGCCTATCCTGAGGCTTAACATACTCTAGCACCATCTCCTGCATCTATCGCTAAAAAGGCCCAAAACCTAGTATTTTCGGAATATTTTCGAAATTCTGAATTATTTTAATATTATTTTTTATTTTTTCGGGAAAAAAATAACCCAAGTATAGGTTGCGAATGTTGTAATCACATGAGAAATGCAAACAGTGACATGTTGACAAACTAGGTTACTAAATAATCGTTGTAGCTGATAGTTAAATTATTTAAACTAATGAAATTAAAATTACTAATATATCTATTCTTAGATAAATTATGTATTAATATGATGTAATTTGATAAACATGAGATAACCTATCAAGTTTTGACAAAATTAAACTATTATTTTTCAATTTGGGCAATTCTATGGTGGACAAAAATTTAAAACTGAACTTGAATCCTGATAATTCATCTCTATTTATAATTTAAAGTGAACGATTTGAATTCAAATCCAGATACAAAATTTAGCTCATAATAGAATTTGCCTTATATTAAAAATTTGAACCGTTAATCTGAACTATTATTTTTCAAATCGGTCTACATATACTGATCAGGGACATCAAAAGATATGAACTCAATGTTGTCATCTGCATGGTAGATACCATTATTGTGCCTACTGACCTAGTTGGAGTTCATTGCAATGCCATTTTATTAGTGGTAATGTATTAGTAATAAAAAAATTTTGGACTTCAATAAAATTAATTAAGCAGCTCAATTATTTTGTATGCCGAGATTTTCCTACTAATATGGGCATAGTTTTTGAGTGATTATAGTTTACCTAACCAACCAATAACGGAGCTTCAAAGTTTCTGGGTAACGTTAGTTGGGGTGAAACCCGACCCGTTGACGTTTTAACTCTTCAATCTATTTCATATGGACGTGATATCATCATTCTTGTTCACCAAATGATGTTCAAGCAAATTTAATAAACGAACTAATACAAAAAATAAGGAAAAAAGTGTACCAGTAAATGCATAAAATATTGTTGGGTCGTCCTTGAAGACTTTCGGCTTTTGGTCATGTGCCTTCCAAGCAATGTTTTGAAAACCGGACCGGACCGGCCGGTTCGACCGGTTTAACCGCGAACCGGACCCTAGTCCGGTCCAATCTGGACCTGTTTTTTTGCTGTTAGCGAACCACAACGAACCGGTCGGTCCGATCCGGTTTTTACCGGAACCGTTAACCGAACCGCCGGTTTATAGCTTTTAAATACATTTTTCATGCGGTTTAATAAAATTTTCATAAATGGAGGTGAGCAGGGATCGAACCTGAGCCTTTCAGGATAGCAAACAAATGCAATACCACTGAGCTAGTGGGCTTTTGTTGTAAATAAGTGAACATTTAATTCATATAAACTATTTAGTAACAATGATGTTCTCCGGTTCTTTCCGCCGGTTCGACCGGTTGAACCACTTGAACCATCGAACATTTAGCTTCACCGGTTCGATGGCCGGGTCGGTTTTCAAAACATTGCTTCCAAGAAGAGCGAAAAAAATATTAAATATTTTTTATTGTTAAGGTACAATGAATGAATGCTCTCTTGGGGGTCTTTATTAAGAAAAATAATACCGTATCATGCGTGGTGAATATTCTATGAGCTGTGTGACCCAAACATCCAATCAGAGAGATTCCCACAATATAAAATATTTAAGGTTGTGTCCTTGATTAAATAACAACAAATTATACAACCAAACATCCAATCAGAGAGGTTCGCACAATGTTAATTTTTTTTTAAGGTTGTGTCCACAATAAAATAATAACAAATTACACTGTGTGGTTTTTATAATGGGCACTAGCTTGGAATGGAAATTCGGATCATCTCCAATTTGAACTAGCCTTGAGAAAACCATTAATTTAAACTATGTTCTCACGTCAGCAACCCTATAAACAGTTTCAAAAGGAATTCTAATACAATGTCAGTATGCATTTTAAAGCTGCCTCCTTTTACGAGTAAATTAATTAGGTTATCTCAGAAAAAAGTAAATGTCGCATCGAATCCAACTATAAAAAGGTGATATATGTTAAAGTTAATTTTTTATATCACCTAGGCAAAGATATATACGCATGAATAGGGGTGTCAAAACGTGCAGAAACAGAACTGAACAGGTATGTTCCGTTTTCGATCCGTTGGTTATAACGTAACATAATTACATTTCGTTTCGGTTCCGTTTCGTAAAACAAAACAGTTTCCCATTTTGTTTTCTGTTCCGTTCTCCATTTTCCATTGATTTCAGTCCAGTTTTCAGTAAACGGAACACAAACGTTTACCAGTAACCGTTTCGTTTTCGTTCCGTTTTCAGAAACAAAACTGATTTCCCTTCCGTTTGAAACGGCACGGTATTAACAGCCTACGTCTGAAAACCAGTAAATTCAGCATCGCATGCGTTTTGATTTGATTTTTATATCTCCAATTGGTCGGCCAATGACGAAAGAGTAAACGGATGGTTTCTACAATGGTGCGCATTGAGTGAGAAAGCATGGAATTTAGGATGAATTATGAAACCGATAACATTTTTTTTTTTTGTCTTTCGATCGTAATGATAGATGAGGCCCACCAATAATGATAACAAATATTCATAATATGCAAAGGGTTTTTATATCATTGTCCACTCATGTAGAAATATTCGTAAACTAAGCTTCACTTGTTACCTACAGGTTTGTTTAGATAAAATAATAATTACAGACAAAAAAGTTAGAATAACGATGCCTAACCTTAAATATTCATATAAAATTTTCTAGCTAGCTGTTTTTATTGATTTATTTATTTTTGCAAGACATTATCTCGTTTTCTTACATGCTTTTATGGATTGGTAAGAAAACAACTACGCTGTAAAAGTTGAGCTCGTAAAAGTTTAATGATTTCGTAATATAGTAAACTGTACTGAAGTAAATATATAGAGTAAAATTAGAATGATCGAGTTAAAGATCGATGAAGAAGTTCATGATCATGATACTCAAAAAGCAACATATTAGTTTCAAATGGAGAATTCAAACTGATGGCATTATCTAATTTACAAATCATCCCAATTTTGATTTTTTTTTTTAGAGGACAAAAATCGTTGAAAAATCATTTTAAATCTCCATTTTAATTTTTTTTATAGAAAAGGAGCATGGGAAATTTAAAAATTGGAATCTGAGCTTGGCTTGTGAACTAGAATAGAACTATTAAATTTAATTTAGTTGTTTGATGCTTAATAGAAGAAATAGCGCAACCCAAATGTCTTCTTGAACCTCTATGTTTCTTGATAATATTATATTGGTATCAGTCTATATGTAAATGACTTTCTGCTTTTTACGTGGGCATGATCCTAAATTATCTCTTCGAAACAAGAATTTTAAAAACCAAAAGCATATTTTTCCCCCCCTATAGTATTAGATGTATATCTTTGCGATTTGCATACAGATAATTACATTTTTGTAATTAGGTATTCATAATTTGATGAAAGAGATCTAGAAAACTAGTACGTACTAGTGCTAAATTTGCATGTCATTTTCCTCAATTACTTAAACAATATGCATCTTCGTAGGGTAGAACTGAAAATTATGTGGAAAATTTTTTGACGAGACAACACCAGGGCCCACAACTCACCAGGCCAGGCCCTTAACCATCCAATGTGCTCTTAATAGATCCACTATTTTATGAACCATTGTCGCTGTAATCAGTTTGATTTAACTAATTAACTCTATAACTTGCTTCCGAGCTCGAATTGCATGTCGGCATTGTGATTAATTTGTCATATCCACAATCATTCTACTTTATCTTTGGTAAACCATGATTTGTGGCAAGTAGATGTCTTGATGGGTATTAGGGTATAATATAGTGGGCCATACTTCCATTAATAATTATTATTTAAATATTAATGAAGAAATGTATATGTTCTCCATCCATGCACCTTCCCTTCCAACTCATATAATTTATGTTAACCTGACCCACAGTTGTTCTGGAATGTTGGCCCAGAATTGGATAATTGTTATATTATGAAGGTGGTATTTTTCTGAATGAAAAGTTTAATGTTGGAAAATAAAATTCTTAAGGTGACACATTGTCAATAAATTTTATTTTACTTCAAAACCCTGTTATTAGATGTAATATATATAACTATAAGCCGTTATTTCAAAAACGGATCCAAAATTCAACAGCTTTTGATATTTTCAAATTGGAGGGCATGCAATTCTCTATAACTAGTTAACTACATCTTTCCAAAAATAACTAGGTGGTCTCTATCTATAAAAATAAAATATGGTAAAAAACAAAAAAGTATAAATTAGATTTCTAATAAGATTTCACTATGATAATAAATTGAACAGTTGGGGTCGACCATTTGCAAAATTATTTAGAAATTTTATTCGGATTCGTTTCTTGAAATGTGAGTTTTAAATTTTTAATGCCATATTTCGGCTACATGTTTTCTATTATATGACAATTTTTTTTAATTACAAACAGTAAGCTTTTTTTGTCACCGAAGAATTCATCCATATAAAATTTAATAAAATTGTTAGTTTGTTTCGAACAAAATCAAGTATCCATAAAATGAAAGAATGAATGTAGTTAATTGTGTACGTAATATGTTGATTTTATGTGTCCATTATTTTTTTTTCTTTTAATACTTGATCTTGCATACAATATAAATTTTATGCATACACATTTCCCATGAAAATGGATTTAAACTATTTAAAAGTTAATATTTAAATTTAAAATTTGAAATGTAAATACAAAAAAGCTGTTCCATTTATGGCATAAATATCTCTTCCCTCCTTCTTAATGATGTTTAAAATGAAAAATTTTCAACAAAACTCTTGACGAGTAAATTTGTACAGCTAATCAAGTTTAAAACCTGACACTCAAGCAAACTTGGTATCCAAGTCACCAAACATTAGTTCATGCTCTGAATTCCATGTGAGCGTAGCGAAGTCTCTCCAAATGACATTGCACAAAAACGGCACGAGATATTTTGTTATTAAATGAATTTAAAACTCCAATTGTCGTATTTCTATTATATTTTTATTCTTGAGATGAGATTGGAATCTAAATTATTAGTAACTAGCTAGTTTGCACCAGTAAAACAAGATCCAAAACAACAGCACCTCTCACTACCAATGTTTTGAAATCCGGACCGGACCGGCCGGTTCGACCGGTTCAACCTCGAACCGGACACCTCTCCGGTCCAAACTGGCCCGGTTTTTTGTCTGTTTCCGAACCGCAACAAACCGCCGGTTCGGTCCGGTTTTCGACTGAACCGCTGAACCGAACCGGCCGGTTTATATTTTTCAAGTGGTTCAATGAAATTCTCAAAAAATGGAAAGTGTGGGAATCGAACTTGAGATGTTTAGAATAGCAAAGAGATGCAATACCACTAGGCCAGTGGGCTTTTGTTGTAAATAAATGGACATTTAGTTTTTATAAACTATATTGCAATGATAATGTCCTCCGGTTCTTTCAACCGGTTCGACCGGTTGAACCGGTTGAACCATCGAACCTTTAGCTTGACCGGTTCAATGTCCGGGTCGGTTTTCAAAACATTGCTCACTACCCTTTTTTATAGATGATGACATGTCGTCGCCTTGCCACCTTGACCCAATAGTGGGACCAACATGACAGGTGTCAATCAATGGCAAGCTTGTCAGACCAGGCTTGGTGGGTCCGAACTCACCGCTTAGTGCCACGTCGTCACGTGGGCGGTGGGGCCCAGCTCGTTTGTATCTGTGATGAGTCAAACAAGGCATGTGGGTCCCTTTCTTACGTAATGTCTAACAAATGAGAGTTGGAGGTTGAGAATCTTAGAGATTGGGCCCCACAGAGAGGGAGCTATACCAATCTATTTTTGTTTGTAATTCACAAGATGATAAAACTCTGACATTGAAATGCAAAAAGTGAGAATTTTTAGAAATGAAAACTAACAAGCAGAAAGTTATAAATGTCAGTATCCTCTCAAAAAGAAAAAAAATAAATTCAGAGAATATCTGCGGACAAAAATATAAGGAGGGAAAATAATCATAATTAAAATTTAGAAGTCAGGTTCCTCACGTTGTGTTTTGAAATTTACCAAATAAAATAAATGAAGGCAAAATTGCAATACAACTGAACTACAGAAAAAATTTTTATACATAATTCAGATGTGATTCCTCCTTGGGATATATAGACATTTATGTATGCCGACATTTTGAGATATATAGTTTGAGTGGTAAATTAGATAATTTGTTATTGGCACCAAAATATTGACTCGGATCATGCAAGTACTCAGAGTATTATTTGTATATTTGTTGATAAATAATGTTATCATTTTTATCATTGTTGATGACATCTTTTGCAATTGAATTTGTCAACAACAGTTTTGTAACTGTCATAAACTCATAATCTGCAACTAGTATTGCAAAAATTTTGTACTGGTCACTGATCCTATATATGTCACATCAATTATACTTCCATGGTTAGAAAGGATAAAAAAAATATTTAACAATTCCTTATGATTTAATCTCAATTGTATTAGAATATATATATTGATTGCATTCCGAGGAAAGATTGGAAACGACTTTGGATAATAGAAATAAAAAAATAAAGAGAACAAATTGACAAAGTGTCACCGTACTTGTCCATTTTTTAAAAAAAATCAGACATGTTTTTCTGTCTTAACAACATTTCCATAGTTAGCAGCTACTTTGATATATAACGCTATTATTTTTTTATTTTTAGTATTTTTGGGTTTTCAACATTTTCTAATTTGGGTATATTTCTCAATTTACTTTCGCAAACTTTCCGGTGTAGGGAGCAAAATATAATTCTTTTTTCTCACACGCTTATTTTACGCTACTAAAGGCAAAAAAATGCTAGTCCTCGTAGACCGAGTCTAAGCAATAAAACGTGCCTCCTAGGCCTATAAATTCTTCCACTCCTCTCTCCATTGCCTTGTAATTTCTTCTCGCCAAGAATTCATTCCTAGCCAAAAGGCCAAAGCCAATCAAATCTCTGACACGTCAACACATCGTTATCACCAACCTAAAGCAAAACCCTGATGGCAAAGGGCCGCCGGTACGATGCCGACCGACTCCTTGGCACGTACGGGTATGCATCGAACCAATTGAATGGCCCAGAGTACCACGAGTCAGATATGTGGTCTGACTTGATCGAACCTAAGTCGGACCGTTCCGGCTGGGCACCGACCCGTGAGTATCGTAATATGGGTGGTTTGTCCATGGCCCTCTCTGGAGGTCCAACAACAACAGAACGACACCGGCAGACGGATAGGAGGCGTGTGGTGGCGGCATCTGCACCGGTTAACGTGCCAGATTGGACCCGATTTCGACAAGAAGAGCCCGTTGAGCCGGTGAATGAATCAGAGAATGAGTGGGGTAGCACTAACAATAGCGAGAATGGTGAATGGATCCCGCCACATGTATACTTGGCGAGAGCACATGCAAATGGAGTTGCATCTTCGGTTTTCGAAGGGGTCGGTCGGACTCTGAAAGGACGAGATATGAGCCGGGTTCGTGACGCTGTCTGGAACCAGACAGGATTTTTCGGCTGAACCGGACTTCAAGAACTTCTGATCAGGGTTTTTTTTTTAATTTTATATTTTTTTTCCCCATTAGTGACTTGAAAAATGAAAAAAAAAAAAAAAAACAATAGGGTGGGGGGAGGTGAAAATTTTGTTGTATAGTTGTGTTTGTTGGGTTTTTATTTGAATTTATTGGAAATTGGATTTTGAAGTCCATCTTTAAATTAGGTTTCAAGTTTATAATTAATTATGGAGATCATTAGTTGGTTTCACATGTAAGTGCAGCTGCCAAATGAGTTTCGAGTAAGATTGGAGTCCAATGTGGCTGGCGAATGTGGTTGGAGATTTAGAAAGTGAAATTGGAAATGATGTTGCTCTGGGTACTCAACAATTTGATCCCCAGAACATTTTGACTATATTATGTTGTTACATACCAAATGAAAAATGCAATAAAATATTATTATGTAATTAATTTACTTACTGAAATAAAAATATCTAGCTATTTTATTGTTCGACGTTATTTTGTTTTAGATTCAGAACATGAAATGTTATGCTTTCAGTGTTAATTATCCAATTATTTAATTATATACTAGGTTACTTTTAAAATCAAACAATTTGATAAAAAAAAAAAAGACTAATGCTCTCCTACAAAAGAAGGATTCTATATTCTCATCTAACTGAACTACAGTTACTCCATACCATCATTAACATTTTGTCTTTTTAGTAAGTGTTTATAACCAAATGAGGCCAAAGCTAACGAGTGAAAATGTCTATAGCCACTTGTGAAAAAGCCAAATCCAAACAAAATTGAACCAAAAGATTGATTGATTGATTAGGATTTAGGAGTAAGAAGACGTAGCAAAGCAGCACTATTAGAGGCCTATAGCAAAGAAGCTGGAATAAAGGCTTAAGCAATTATTGTGGGACCCACTTTATAGGACAATCCGGTCCCACAATCTTGCTAAGTTTACGAGCGCAGTTCCCCAATAACTTCTCCTGTGTGGTCATATATTTGCCAACTGTGGTCATATAATTGTACATGTCCTATGGGAGTTTATTATAATCTCAAATAATAATTTGTATGTGAGTATGTGACCCTTATTTTTGAAGAACTTACAAATATTTAATTTCTTGAATTCGAAATCAAAATTAAGAACATTAACAGAAAACGTTTTTGTTTTGAAAAATTGAAAAACATTATTATAACGTGTACTCTAATGTGATAGAGAAGTAAGGTCAAAATTAAATTTTAATAACGATTATTAATAAATGCTCAAATGAAGTTTTATATATAATTATATATATATAGAATATAAGAGATAATGAGGCTTGATAAATTTTGTGAAATTCATCGAACAGTTTATGGTTTTCAAATGGTATGTATAATTGTAAAATTTTAAGTGACAATAATTATGGAATAGTATGCGATTGCAGAACGACGTTTAATGGCATTATAGCAGTTTAACTGATGTATGCATTGCACAAACAACGATTTTTCAACTCTTAGTTACATAATTAGGGTTTGAGAGATATTTAAAGCACATGGAGCAAGATATGTTAAGCAATGCTGTTTCCAGCATGAAGTAGTATAGGTAGATCCAAATGACCTGGCAATGGCATGGGGTATCATACAACCATTGGCCACAAGAGAACTAGATTTTGGGGAGGTGAGGTTTTTGGATCACACAAAGGGACATGCAATTTGTGGGTGCACGGTGAACGCATGTGTAGCAAGTCTAGCATACACAAACAAGCCAATTGCCATCACTTCGCTTTTTGGGGAAAGTGACTCCAAGCCTTGGCACTACTTCAAGTGGTTGAAATTTTGGGCTATCAAGTGTGGAAAGTAAAAGCGACATAGTCACATAGGCATCTTTCTATTACACCCAATGTAATATCCCCAAAAATGGTCATTTAACTTAAATAAACATATGTTTTAAATGGAAAAATTATTTTAAAAACTTGAATACAAACATACGATAGTCTTTTTAAAATGTAAGAGTGATATGTACTAGAAAATATATATTCTAGTTGCTATCATGTGTAGATCCTATTTGATAAAGAATACTGATTGTAACATCATGAAGTTTATAAAACATGATCCACATTTTTGATAAATATACAAATAATGTACGATCTATATGTTTGTAGCTAGTTAAATTACGAGAGGTCATTATCCTGTTATCCAACTTTATTGATTTTGTTGGCAAATAAAAAAGGTACAATCTATTTAGGTGTAGCAAGTTATGTGCATAGCAATGCTTAAAGTGGCATAATTTGGTATCATACAATGCGATAATCTTTTATTTTTAACAATATTTGAATATATATATATATATATATATATATATATATAGAGAGAGAGAGAGAGAGAGAGAGAGAGAGAGAGAGAGAGATGCTATGGTGCATTGCGATGTATTGAGATTTTTGTACATCGCGATCATTATCCGTCAATCGTTTTACAAATTAACAAATCTAATTAAACCAATCCAATCTACATATTGAAATATCATTACAAACCAAATTTTATATTTTTTTAAATTTTTTTACTGTTTATTTCGAATTTTCTAAAACTTTTCTTTTTGGTACCAATTAATAATAAGAAAATTCCAAAAACGACAGGTTTTAGAAAATTCGAAAAAAATAGTAAAATAATTTTAAAAAATATAAAATTTGGTTTCTAATGAGATTTCAATATATATATATATATATATATATATATATATATATATATATTGTATTGGTTTAGTTAGATTTGTCAATTTGTAAAACTATCGACCGATATGGCCGCGATGTACAAAAGACTCAATACATCGCGATGCACCATAAGATCTCTCTCTCTCTCTCTCTCTATATATATATATAGAGAGAGAGAGAGAGAGAATATTTATTGTGAACCATGATGCATAGAGGGCTCCATGCACCATGACCGTTTGATCGATGATTTTGCAAATTGACAAATCTAAATTAACCAATCCAATCTATATATTGAAATCTCATAGCAAACAAAATTTTACAATTTTTTAAATTTTTTTACTATTTTTTTCGAATTTTTTAAAACTTGCCATTTTTGCTACAAATTAGTGTAAGAATATTCCAAAAATGGCAAGCTTTAAAAATTCGAAAAAAATAGTAAAAAAAATTTAAAAAATGTAAAATTTTCTTTGCTATGAGATTTCAATATATAGATTGGATTGGTTAATTTAGATTTGTCAATTTGCAAAATCACCGATCAAACGGTCATGGTGCACAGAGCCCTCTATGCATCATGGTTCACAATAGATATTCTCTCTCTCTATATATATATATATATAGAGTTTTGCTATGGTGAGTTGCAACTCACCTAAGGGTCCGTGAGTTGCGATTAAAACTGCTATATCTAGTTCAAAATGACTGATCCAAACCTTCTAATACGATCTCCCCATTGAAATCTCCATGCAGACCAAAATTTATATTTTTTTGAAAGTTTTAAGTATTTTTTTCAGATTTTTTAAAAATTGCTGTTTTTGAACGGTTCAGAACTAATTAGATTAATGATTTTCTAAATTTTAAAAAAATACTTAAAAATTTTGAAAAAATGTAAAATTTGGTCTGTATGGAGATTTCAATAGGGAGATCGTATTAGACGGTTTGGATCGGTCATTTTGATCTAGATATAGCAGTTTTGATCGCAACTCACGGACCCTTTGGTGAGTTGCAACTCACCATAGCAAAACTCTATATATATATAACTTAAATGTTGAATTAAGGTAGTTGATATTGTTATTTTAGAGGTGCATTGATGCATGACTTTTATATATTTTTTATTTTAAAACTTTATATTACATCAAGATGCAAAAAAGGAAAAAAAAAACATTTCATTATATTTTATCTATCATAGTATAAAAATGAATATGCATATTTTCATGAATGCATTTGTCATGAAAATGAATCAGATGAATGGTTTGGATTTGATGATTGAATTTTAAAATTTAAGGTATAAATAAAAAAAATTACATTGTAGTATGACAAGAAAAAAAAAACTTAATATTAAAACCTTCGTCATTGTACATATATATGTAGAGTTTTGTTGTTTTCTAACTGAAGTGATGCTGCCCAGAATTTGAAGTGATAGAAATTTTCCATTTAATCTATATAAGCATGTGCATTGGTTAGGCGCTTTAAATTTGTAGGTGCTTGATCCCACCCCCCCCCCCCCCCCCCGGTTCTCCGTGTGTTGGGAATTGCTCTACTTATAATTACTAACGGTTTATGAAACTTTAGAGTCACCAAAAGAGATGGTTTTCGTATATAACAATATTTTCAAAATGACTTCGAACTTGGATGCATATTTTTTTCTCCTTTTTTGGTATATTTCCTCATATATTTTGGTTTTTTTTTATATCTCCATCGCACATAATTTTGAACTATTAAAATCGAATAAAATTTTAAATTATATGAGTATATATCAAATTATCTACAAATTTTATCTATGAATGCATAAAAAATCATACGAATTGCATTCTAATTTTGATCAACATACTTAGAATATTAATGAAAAAACCACGTTCAAAAGTTGTTGATGACGTCAAATTTTAATTATAACATATGTTGATATTGTATTTTAAACTAAAGTCAAAGTCCCGCTTATTATGTCTAGCTACAGAATTCAAATTGGGTGTGTTTGGAAGTGGAGTGAATAAGAATGAATAAGATTTTGAATAAGCTTTCTCTCTCCTCTCTCCTCTCTCCTCTTATTCCGAATAAGGATCTAATTCCACCATATAGATGGTATTAGAATAAGAGAATGAATAAGCCCTTATTCGGAATAAGACTTATTCAACCTTTGCCAAACACACCCTAAATTAATAAAATTTTACTTTCAAAGTTTCATGGATTTTGAACTTCTAAAAGTAGAAACACAATAACTATATTCTCTCTCTCTCTCTCTCTCTCTCTCTCTTTATATTTATATATATATATATATATAAAAGAAAGGCTTCAATCAAATCGATTTGACCGGAGTCTTGGTTAAACCCCGTCAGAAATCAATTTTAAAAGTTCAAATGACCAATTCAGATTGTTCAATATGATCTTCATATTGAAATCTCCTTGCACGACAAATTTTACATTTTTTTAAATTTTTTACTATTTTTTTTAGAATTTTAGAAAATTATTAATCTAATTTATTCTGAACCCTTCAAAAACTGTTGTTTTTAAAAATTCGAAATAATTACTTCAAATTTTCAAAAAAAAAAAATTTGGTGTGCAAGAAAATTTCAATATGGAGATCATATTGAATGGTTTGGAACGGTCATTTGAAATTTTAAAATAAAATTGAGATCCGATGGGTTTAATCGGGACTCCGGTCAAATCGATTTGATTGAACTCTCTCTCTACACACACACACACATCACGCATAATTAAACCCTTCCATTCCCAAGAAGTATTAAATTTCAAATAATCAAACACATATCTATACAAAATACACCAGACAATCTACATCAACCAAATTAAAAACATGGTTCAATGGTCCCCAAGCATAGTTCATGCACTTGGCATGGACCTCTTTATTTGGTTCAAAAAAGTGTACAGTTTGGTCCCGTCTTTATTTTGGTATCTGCCGCTATTCACGCATAGACACAAAAACCGAACTGTTTAAATCTGGATCTTTATATTAAAATGAAAGAAACAATAATAGCGTATGTTTCTAAATGAAGGTGATGTTTAATCTAAACCATTCTAACTATTTTCTTTTTTTATTAACTACTTATTTTGATTTGGTCATTCTGTTTAATTTAAAGGTTTTCAGTTGATTAGCAACTTTATAATTTTTCAATACTTGCAATGCCGATTTTGAGTTTCTATTAGTGCTTTTAAAATTATTAAATAAAAAAGATTTTTTCTAAATCCATTTGACATTGTTTGTACTCCGGGAAAAATTTTGCAGTAGGCCACTTCATTTTATTTCCATCATTTTCAAGTCTTAATTGAGCATGCAAATACTTTACCCTTGCGTTAGCGGACGTTTAACTTTATTTTTTCCAAATCAGATAATATATAAAATTCAATTGAGCAAAATTGCGAATGCCCTTGTCAAATAAACAAATTAACTTTACTCGTGGAAAGTTTGAAAATCTCATGCCAATACACTGAGGGGTCGTTTGGATGGGCTAGGAATAGCCAATTCCTAGGAATTTCATATTCCTAGGAATTTCATCTCTCTCACAAAGTTACACACTTCCCAACGAAAATCCTTATTCCTTCCTAGGAATTGGCTATTCCTAGCCCATCCAAACGACCCCTGAGACTCGTGGAAAGTTTGGAAAATTTCTACATCTCAGTTCTACTGGTTCACCAGGTAGCCGCTACCTGGTTTGTGCAAAAAAAAAGCTCAGTTCTATTGGTCTTTTATAATTATTTTAATTTGCACCGACGAATTTAAAATTTGGGGCACCATATTTGTACCAAAAGTGCCCATCTAACAGCCGCCTATAAGGCTTCTTTGACAAATCGCAACACAGGTCACAGGTACACTTGGTAAATTGCTATTTGCCAACTCAGAATTCCCATCACCTGTACATGAATAGTGACAAAAATTAGTATTTGGGTATAGCTGCGAATTTTAGAACTGATTGGCTTGTTAAGAAAATTAATCCATTTTCGCATTCTGTGCAGATTTACCATTGCAAATAAGTATTCTTGTCTTTTTTTTTTAAAAAAAAATAGCATTAAATGTAAATAACATCTAGTACCAGTGCTGTCGTTTTGTGTGATTGTTATTTAAAAATTTTATCAGTAAGATAAACATTTTTTTTTAAAAAAAGTAGGTGCTCACGTAGTAATATGTTGGTCGTCTTGTGTGCATCAAAGAGCTCGCCGAATGTAACTTGAACCTTTTGTTCTACACTTCTACTTCTTAAAATTTAGATATTTTGAAAACCAGCTTTTGGTCTAGTGGCAAAGAGCAATGCATCTCAAGTGAGAGGTCGCAGGTTCGAAATTCGGCTAGGGGATCTTTATAGACATTTAATTTAAAAATAAGTTGGGAGGCTTGATCCCAATTTATCTTAAAAAAAAAAATTTAGATATTTTGCCTATGCAACAATCCAAAAATTGACAACAGCCAACAGCAGTTTGGTGTAGTCATTATTGACAACTAATTTTCCATTTATCAATAATGATTTAGACATACTTTTGCACTGATGAAGCACCAGATTAATTATTTTGCCATGTTATCAGTAAGCAGGCAAAATCTTTGTGTAAAAATGTATACATTATCGTGTGCATAAATGCAAAGAAAAAGAATTCTAATGGTACAAAATCAGACATCTATAATCTTACAATACCATGAAAAGATTACCCCACAGATAGTACAACTTTAGTGAGACATCATCATACTGTCCTTTCTTTCCTTTACTTTTGTCAAAATTATTGAAGAAAATACATAGAATCATAATCTTTAGTGAGAATATTACATATCATACCTACATTGAAAGATATGAGGAAAGGGACGTCGCACAAGAACATTCATGGAACTTTCATAAAAAAAGGAGAATATTCACTTCAAGGTCAGAGAAAACCCAAACACCATTTTGGTTTTGGAATAAGGACAACTGTGCTATGAAACCTATTCCAGGAACCATGCTTGCTAGTTTGCAACACCAAATTTAGTCCATATGCTTTGAAAATATCCAATTGATGTCACAACGATTTTGAGACAAACGTCCATTGAAACAGAGCACAAGTTTGAAATCATCATATATTTAACATATTAAATTTACAATTGCGCACATGCGAACTAATTATAGCAGAATTGGTAAATTGCGTTTCACGATTTCTTGCTACTATTCTTTTCTTTTCAAGTTCATTAAAAAAATGCACTGCACCATGTGAGTTTAATTTTTATTAGACACCAAAAGGTGGAGATTGATTCAATCTCTTTAATTGCAATCTTTCAATTATTTATCGTTCTATATGGTACCTGTATAGCTGTTCAATGCGTCCTTTTCAATTTAAATAATTTAACACAATAAAATTATGCCCATAAGTATGTTAAAGTATTTACGTTGAAAAAGAAAAATGGTGTTTTTAAGTTGGGGAACATGTTCGGCTAACCAGAGGCGATTCATCCAAAATTTTTATTCCATCTTTACCAAATAATAAGAGAGAGATAATAAAAAATGTCACGTGCCCCCACAAAGTGACAATCATGGATGCTTCGAATTTCTTTTGTTTATTTTTTGGTGAGAAAATGGATGCTTCAAATGAAACCCCTCAAGTCCGACCAAAATGAAAAAAACAAAAAAAAAAGGAAGCACGAGCAGTACGTATTTCACACTTTAATAAAATAATAAAGAGAAGAGAATTATATTAGACGTACGTATTTCACACTTTAGACGGAAAATTTAATAACTGGAATAGCTATTTAAAATTTACAAGCATATAAGAAAGTTTCTCTTTAAAATGAAGGGCAGTAATTCGGCAAGAGTAATTGTTTAATTTTGAAAATCAGGAGGGAGCGAATGAGGAACTTCAAGTTTTAACCACCCCAAAGTAAAATCCAAATGCACTGTAAAGAACAAAATTAGCGTCAAAGCATGTAGCCAGACGCGATTAATTATCTATACCATTGAATGGTCTATTAACACATGCTTAACACCTTTTTATGTAGTAAAATATATTTATCCAGTTAGACGGTTCATTTACTCTTATAAAATGAAGCAAGTTCCAAGAAAAAGATGCACGCAACTTACAAATTTTACAAAGGTAAACCACCATGTTTAGGTAAAAAGAGAGATCATGACGGCCAATAGAACAAGTTTGTAGACTACGAAGCTTCAAATTGATGTCAGATTGATTAAAAAAAAAAAAAAGGTTGTAGCATGTATTTCACGAGGTTGACAGTAGAAGTTGGTAACCAGGACCGAAATTATAAGATTTAACCTTGTTTAGTTTAAGAGAGGAGGTCAAATAATGGACTGGGGGGGGGATTGATATCACTGCACGTCTCTAAAAGCATTTGACTATTTGTACTGATTTTCCACTCTTCATAGTAAACCTTATAGATTAAAATATGCTGCTTGATTTATCCCCTCTGTTAAAGTTATATCGATTAAGCCTCTTACATCAAAGCAATATTTTTATTAATTTTTCAATGAGTTAATTTAGTTGTACATTTCTCCTTGTCCAAGACGGCAAAATTTCTCAGAACAATTAACATTAAACTAAACCTTCAAATAAATAGTTTTGTTACATCCACAGGCCCATACATCATGCTACCCCCATTTAATAGTCAAGAGCCCATATTTTGTCTCGTGGGCCGAAACCCAGATTAAAGGAAACCAGAAAATTTAAATGAGACATCTACAAGACTACAACAGCGCTAAAATGTCTTAAATACCATTGACAGGAAAAAAAATGGCTTAAATACCTGAGTCTTATTATCTCACTGCCCAGCCTGAATTTATTCAATAGAAAGAGAGATGAAAACAAGGAGAGTCCTAGAGGGCAGCAATGCACTCGATTTCAATCTTGGCATTCAGCGGAAGTGCAGCTACTTGGTATGTTGATCTTGCTGGTGCAGGATGAGGAAAATCTGGGCCAACAAAATTCTTTATTATGACAATACTACTAACAAGAATAGGTTATATTGACAACAATATTATTTGGCAACCATAACAACCAAAAAATATATATCAATATTTGAAAATAAAAATAAAAATCATAGAACTATTCTCTATACTTTAGATGGACTGCGTATCAAATTTGGTGTGATGAAAATACTGATTGGTCATCCATAAACCATTTTCAGAATTAGCAGTTCAATTTTTATCGGCACTTCATCAGTAACAAAGTCAATTTCCAAGTTGCACAAATATGATATATGAGCTGTATACACTATGGAGAACAATCCATGATTTAGATTTTCAATATCACCAAGTGATATTGGTTGTCAAATATTTGATTGTTAATTTGTTCCCTCTTAGAACAATATTCTGAAATGGAAAACCTCATTTCTATATGGTTAGGCAGAAAAAACAACTACTGGAAATTTTTAAAACAAAATTGTGGTTTCCGTGTATGTTAAAATTGGATTCATGTCCCCATTTAAACTTTCAATAACTTACATTTTCCATATACTTCGTTAACTTTCTTGAAATCCCCTAAGTCAGCTAACCTGAAAATTACCAATCAGAATAGTGATGATTAGAAAAAAATATCATACTAAACTAGTGAATTCTAAGTAGATAATCCTATTATTACATAATGGTAGTCTTCACAACAGAAGAATAGCTAGCCCCACTTGCTTTTAGGATTTCACCCATGTTCTTCAAAACCTTTAAAGAGGCAAAATTTCAAATCGTGAGTAGACAGCTCATCCTTTCACCGGAGTAAGTATAGACAAATTCAAAATTGCAATACCAGGGATCACAGTCAACAAGTTATAAATAAGGATTACATGTTTTAGGGTTTAACAGATTAACAGATTTGTCAGCATGCTGTTGGTATTTACTGTTTGTGACATTTGGGATTAAAAAGAATTTGTCGTACAGTCTATCCTAACATGTTATAATGTTTAAAAGATTTGAGTTTAAAAGAATTTCTTGTACCTGCTCAGTCTGCTCTTCGACGTTATCAGACACAAACTTACCTGTCTGCAAATGCAAAAAACAAGTCATAAATCAGAAGGAATTACTATAAATCTCATTCAAAACATCTGTTTTTGTCATTTTCACAAATTAACAAGAAAAAGTGTAGTTCTAAACCTCAGGGATTAGGCCCAAAACACCAGAAACAAAAACAAGATTATTGGCTTTGATAGCCTGTGAATACGGGCCCAGTGCAGCAGGTGCATGCTTTGTCTCTACTGCCTCTTTTTTCTCTGACCATGATGAAAACATGTTAGTGCCACAAACATTTTTTTTTTAAGTTTACCATCATAAGGGGCTTGATGTTTATCCTACTTTTTCTTAAAATTGCAAAATGCAGAGGATTAATAAAGTTTAATCGCACTTCAAACCAAATGCCCGGTTAAACATTGCACCTTAAAACAGTACTTCAACAGTTCAATCTGTACCAGTCAGGTAATTGGTACACTGGTACAGTGGTACGCTAGTAAGATCCTCCCCGTAGACATTTTCTGGTACAATTTTGTAATCTCGACAAATGCCCAAATTGAGAACATTTTCAAAAGAAATAACAAAGGAGGAAGAGAGAAAGAGAGCGTAATTACCAGTGGAAAGAGAAGCAGAGATGGAAGCGAAGGGTTTGGAGGATGAGCGGCGGGGCCCCCTGGCAGCGAGACCAACGACAGAGACGCAACACAATCCAGCGACGATCGGAGCGCGAGCGCGCAGTGCGCGGAGACCGACAGCTGGCGCATTGCCTGGCCCAGTGACACTCCAAGCCATTTTTATCTCTCTCTAAAACCCTAGTCTAGACAGTATGGTTGAACTGAGCGCTAGGAAATGCGTCGCTCCTCGTGCCTCTTTTCTGTTGTTGTGAAACTAAAGTCTGATTTATTTGTGGCTTGTTCTTTGATGGATTTGTGTTGCGAGTTAGTTTTTTTTTTATATATAACAACTTGAAAGACATCTTCATTGAAAGCACCTTCTTTATCAGTAACAAATTGGTGGTAAGTTAATATGCTAAATTTCTTAATATTAATTAATGCTTCAACTTGTTATAGTAATGCATAAGCATAAATTGGACATGCAATTTGATCATGTAAACTTTTTTTAATAAATTAAGCATCGTAATAACTTTTTTAAAACATTAACAATATTCCTTATAGTTCCTTTTACCTAACTAAAGAAAAAGAGAAAATTCCTAACATTTCTCTACAATTCTTCATTCTCTGGCACATAAAATACCATCTCAAGCACTTTGGTGGTGACGCAAAACAAGATGTGCAACACCACTAGCCTGAAATTGGCTGCCACAGAAATTGTCAGAAAAAGGGAGCACTAAAAATACATTCTATGACAAATGCCATGACGAAATCCATATGCCCAACCGGGAATATACACTATTAGCCGGTCTGCCCAAGCTGGTCTAGATATTTTGTGGCAACTGTATAGTACACAGTGTGAAGCGAGTTACTAAGTCCCTGGCTTTTTAATACAGTTATTTATACCGCTCGATATTCAAAAAAAAAAAAAAAAACGGAAATAAGAACCATTTTTTCTCAATGGAACCATATTATATACGGAAATGGATTATGCTATTTGTTTGGTTCACTCGTATTATTAACCAACCACTGTTTTTTATTTTTTTTAATAAAAATCGTTTTAGTTATAGAAAAAAAAAATGGAAATCCATTCTAAATCAGTCTATGGTTATTTATTGAATGCAGAGAAAAGAACAAGATACGATGGCAGGGTGACCAAAATTAAGTTTTTATATACTTCATACTTCCATCTCTCCTAAGTCCTGATTGCCAATATACAAAGTACACAACCATATGTCCATATTATACAACTTTATATGCAATATACATTACGTAAACAAGATCCAAAAGCACAAAGATATACAAAGCACAGAGATTCATCAGTCTCAGGCTAGCTGGACGACAATACAAGAGATGTCATCCTTGCTTCCCCTGTGCAGCGCCTCGTTTATCAGCTCCATTGCTGCTTTCCTTGCATCCTTCACATCTTTCACTGCATCGACGGCTTCCTGGTCTGACATTACCTGACAAATCACGAAATCTAAATAAATTCCTTTATGAATTACACTAATTATTACATGATGAGAAGCCCCACTGTATGCAGATGGAAAACTAAAGATACAGAATTAATCGCGAACTAAAATACGTGTAAATAAATTTTTGTTGAAACTAAGAATGGTACGATAAAAGTGAACTCTGAACATTGTGGTTCATATTTAGTTTTGCATTAGAACTAATTGTGCCTTTGGTGAATATAATCAACTTGGATTAGAATTAACATTTATGC
Source organism: Rhynchospora breviuscula (assembly GCA_027562975.1). NCBI lineage: Eukaryota > Viridiplantae > Streptophyta > Magnoliopsida > Poales > Cyperaceae > Rhynchospora > Rhynchospora breviuscula. Next base: position 15,670,611 of record CM050398.1, read on the forward strand.
ACAATAAAATTGTTTGCTCTTCTTGTATATGATGAGAATTAAGTGTTAGTCAATGCAGATCAGATTTTGCTTCTCAATTTTCTAATTGATTAACAATTTCAATTTTTTCTTTTAACTAATTGCCGATGAGACACTTTCCTTTGTATATTTTTCTCAATTGTTCGCTTTGATGACCTTATCTTCTATAAGGACATCGCTAAAACAAAATTTTCTTTTCCATACTGTGCTTCAGATGCGGTTCATTTCAAACTATTGTACATATAAACAACTATCAAGTAAGTTTTCAAATCTTTTAATTACCGCCCAAAGGCCATCACTAGCAAGGATAATGAACTCAGCATCTGCATCAATGTCTTCTATTACAAGATCAGGGTCTGAGCTGATATGCTCTTTTACAGCTTTATCACCAAATGCCCTTGACATAGCCAGTTGGCCGTCAACTCTAGGAACATTACCTGATGTCACCAAATTTCACACTGTCAAGAGTTTGGGAACTAAAAGTACACTTCTCAAATTAAAAATATAGATTCTATTATCCAAATAATTAACCTCTTTGACATATAACAAAACCTCCTCGGCTTTCAATCTCCTTTTTCTCCTTGAGAGGCTCATGATCAACTGAGAGCCGCCTAGCAATGCCGCTTTCAGAAATGATGGCACGTGAATCCCCAACATTTGCCACAACCAAAGACTCACCATTTATGATTATCACTGTTACAGCTGTGGAGCCGCCATGTGTCTTCACGTCTTCGCTTGCTTTCTTTTTCAGGATCTTTCGATCGGTGCTGTGGTATGCCTTTTTTATTGCCTTCATGGTATCATCCCAGAAATCCGGCTGCATATAATAAAAAAGAAATCAAAATTACCATATTCATCAGCTACTTCATTATCAACACCACAAGAAAATTACATATCCATGGATATCCCCTAAATGTGTTTTCTATAACATTTTTAAATACTCCAGCTTGTAAATGTTCTTTGTTCTGTTACATCAACTTCTGATGCACAGTAAATTACATATATTGTTTACAAGCAGTATATTTAAAATACACATCCTAGAATACGATACTTCTATTATATACCTCCTTAAGAATGTTATCAAGCAGGTGTCGTTGAAGATAAGTAGCAACATCATTTCCTGAATGCCCATCAAAAATTGCAAATAAACCAACCTCATTTCCATCCCTTTCTTCGAACCTGGCAACATGGTAGTCTTGCATTGGGTGAGCCATTTTACCTTCCACCAAGTGGAACCCATATGTTACTTTCCTTTTAGAAGCCTTGCTCTTTCCTTTGCCAGTATCACACACTGGTGCATCATCAACGATATTATCCTATAATTTAGAGAGAAATTTGGTTCAATTGAGTCCCACAAATTCCAGCCTATCAATACCGGTCACTGGTGTAACACATAACCTATTTGAAATTTATATGCCAGAAATTCGAGTCAATCCCACACCTATAGTTTTGCCTTTTTTAAAAAAAATATATATTTAAGTGACTTTAGCATTACATTATTATATAATTCATTAAACTTTTGTGTATGTGTATTTATGCATGCACACGAGAAAAAAAAGAAGCATCAAAGCCTGTACCAAAGGATAAAAAACAGAAACACAAGGGGACTAGAAAGAAAGAGAACCAGTATTTTGTTCAGTTGAGAAGGCAGCTCCTCAGAAGCCATGGATACATGTAGTTTTTCTCAAATTGTTTCCTTACTGGCGCTCACTATGTATCAGTCGCGACTTAACCTTGCACCAGCATTACACCCCAGCGGTGCGCTTTGGTTTCATATGAATATTTAATTTTAGAGCATCTTCAGGTCCGACCGTTCAAGACAAAAACGGTAAGGTTTTCTTTGTCCAGAACAAGGACCCACTGTTGTTTTAGATGTGGTGAAATATGTGCGTCGATATATAACACTGCTAAATTACAAATTTGACATGGTCTTTTCAAAGCATAAATTTAGGACGTAGATAGATATTTTCATGGACGTGAAATTTTAAAAATTAATTTAAAAGTAAAGCTAATAGTTTTCTTTATTAATAAATTGATTTTACAATTAGCTGGTGAACAAGAACAAAAGCATGCGATTAGAAACTATTTCTCATGCGTGGCACTTGGTTTCCAATTCTCATACGAAATTTCTCAACAGTCAAAACGATGAACAAAATATAACATTAAAGACAATTAAAATTATATTTACGAAATAATTAAAATCAAAATGTCTGGACGGAACTTCAATTAAAAGCCTATCTGAATAATCATAGCTTCACCAAGTCATCCGGATGGAGAACAACATGCTGCATAGGAAAACATGGATGTAAGAAATTTGTTGAAATTAATTAAATCAATATGCTATGGATGTAAAGAAAAAAAGGATCCTATTAATTAGAAACAATGGATTGAATAAAGGAGAAGAATTCATAAATAGCCCTTCAATATTAAACCAAAGCCGTACAATCTTAATATTTTGAAAATATTGAATGTATTTGTGTTAGCAATTATCTTAAAACTAGGCAGTAGTACTGAGTAACTTTTTTCTACTAACACCAATTTGATTTCCAAAATAGACGAGGCCAATCATACCAGCTGTTGTCAATCTCTCAATCTCCCTAATAAGTCATAACCAATAAAACAAATATGCAGTACTTGCCAATATACCATATTTGACATGCCAGTATACTGTATTTGACACATTATAACTACCTTTACTAGATGAGGTACATTCCTATCTCTGAAAAATGTAACCATGGGCATTTTATTCACACTACCTTAATTTGAGTCCTGTTGTAGGTGTAAGTAATATGTATCATATCATCACTAGTCTGGATCACAGCTGGGTAAGAGAACTCCATCTTATCAGTATCTTCTAATGTCACTATCTCCTCCCAGGTATCACCATCATCTGCTGATACTGCCACTTTAAGACAGGCTCTTGAGTCGGTATTGTAAACCAGTACCAGTCTCCCATCCTTCAACTTAGTTCCATCAATCCCTGCATACCACAAAGACCCAAACTGTTTCATTAGATTGGCCAAAATTTATGTTGATACCAGAAGGATTTTTTTTTTTTTTTATTACTTTCCTAAGGCTTGAACATCAATACAGGCCAAAGGCTCATATATTATTAGAGAAGGCTGCAAAGAAGTACAACTGGAATAGCTTACCTAGATTAGCTAAGTCCTACAAATATTAAAAACTATGTACATAAGTTCAAAGGTCTTGTTATAACTTATAACCCATGCCCATTGACATTTTGGGTAACAAAAGCGTGACCCAAAAATTTACAAAAATCAGTTTACAATTTATATGACATTTACATTTTTTATTCTTTTGGGTTATTCTAACAGCATCAAAATTTTTATAAAGCGTAACAAACTTGTGTTCCTTTAACATCAAAAGAACTTAACAAATCAAAGTGCAGGCATGGCAAATATCTAGTATAATCAGGCGCATAATAGCAGAGAGTGTAATTTTTAATGTACTTTTACTTTAATTTGTTGCTTGATTTGGACAAAAATATACCTGACACCCTAGTACATTTTAAACAAAATGGTACAGCATTGCAAATTCTAAGTTGCAGGCAACAATAATAAATCTCTGAGTATTAGGATGCCCTCCATTTCTCATGTTCATAGCACAAAAGTGGGTTCAGTATTAAAGTACCAGTCCATACATGATGAAGTGGAAATCAACCTGAATTTGGGTTTGGAAGTTCGGTCAGTTGCACGTAGCTCCAGTTGACACCATCATCTGATTCTGACATGCAAACCCTTCCAATACCTTCGAAAGAACGTAGGAGAACTCGAAAAGTACCTTTAGAGGTCTGATATGGTACTGGTTGAATGACACCTAAGCTCTTTCCCTCTAAACATATCGGTCCATACTTCCTCCAAGTCTTTCCTGAGTCTTTAGTAACCTAAATGCAAAGCAGCTGCAGATGATATTATTGCAACAAATATTGTATAGTAAAAACTTCAAATATCCCATTAAGAATTTAAGTAGTGAATATAATATATAACCTTCAAAACGTATTTTTCAAAATATACCCAATCTGTTCTTCATCAGAGAAATAGAGGCAATTTGTTCATCTTTTGGAGAGAAATAAAAGTGAACATTACATGAGAACTTCAAATTCTTTAACTGTCATTGATTCTTTTTATTTGCTAAACATAAGTCCATAAGACTGATAACGATAATGCTTGAACTATGATCTTTGAGAAGTCACAGTCCATAAATTAAACTTTTTGACTGCTAACATTTATGCTATACTGATAGGCATGCACCACCAGATGCAGAAACTAGATATACCTAAAACACCAAACACATAGACTTGAATAGAATGATAAATTTACCTCTATCCAAGCACCCCAAGAGTTCCAGCTTTCAACTGAGGAACCACAGAAAAGTTGGCCATCATCAAGCAATATGGGCTGCATTGATGCCACAGAAAAGGGGGAAAAGAAAGTGAAGAATAAAACACTAAAAGAGTGACAATTTGTTGAGCAAAACATTGCTTATGTCAATTCCTATTTTTTTTCCATCTTTTAGTGTTAATACTTATCTACTAAAAAATTGTTCACTTCTTTTACACAATATAACCCTTGGTGTTGTCAGTGTATCTCCTTTCTCTGGTAAGTTCAGAGCTTCAAAATTAGACACAAAAAAAGAACATGAGATACATTAATAAGAAAATGAAAAAATATGCCTTGTTCTTTATAGGACCAAGGATGCCAGGTGGCAGTTGCTCTCTTGCTGACCAAGTCAAGCCTCCATCATAAGACCGTTTCATGCAACCACTCCACCTGTTAAGTATTTAAGAATTAAAAACAGAAAACTCCAAATTATGCAAAAAGACCAGATTTTCAGAAGCTAGATTATAACATGGTATTAAGCAACTCATAATTATAAGAACTCATTTATGTGGTCGTAATATGACATGTCTTACTGGAACCAAATATTGAAGAAAAACTAGAAAAGTGACGACATCTGATATTTGACAGTACAGAAATTTATGAGCATCAAGCCTGACTAGTCTTGTTATTCCCAAGAGTCCTTACTAAATGGGACATATACATATAAAGAAATGAGAACAAATAGCTAACTTTTGGACTTCTTGCCCAATTTTGTAGAAGAGAAGAATCTCCTTGGAAGGAAGTTGAAATAAAACTGGATTCCACATAGGCACATTAGATTGCTCATCAGCTACTTTTGGTTCTTGCCAATAACCATTCTACATAAAACATAGAAGAAATTATTTTAACAATATATGCTAAAAAATTGATGCTTCCTGTGAATTATTATTTATTTGGAATTCTAGTTTCTCTGAACACAAACTAAACAAGGAAATGAAATTGTAGGCATCACAAAAGCATTGTCAGTAAACTTTGATGACTATAGGTTTCTTCAGGTATATGCTGTTATATCTCATTATCAACAACAGAACTTTCAGGACTCGTATTAAATCTCTGGCTGTCTTTTCCAACCCTTTAATGATTTACCAGCCTCTGTCTAAAATTAAAGCATCCTAAGTACCAGATGTGAAATTAAATAGGACAACCTAAATTAAAGCAAAGAGAGGGATGAATTGAACCCACACTGTATCTCTGCACCCAGATCTTGACATCTGGTGCCCCCTCATATGAACCACCAAAGTAAGCAACTAAGAAATTGTCTTTCTCAACCTGCCATCGAATGTACTTAGTTAGCAAAACCTTAAGGTATATTGGACATACAACTCTCCCAATAAAACATTATACCAACCCAAAGTAATATTTGCATCTATTCCTTTTGACTAGAGTGAGCTATTCCTCAGTCAAGGTACCTGGTGAGGTACCACAATGAGAACTGCTATACCAGCTGACTTACAATTTTCAAATTGGATATTGCATTCCCCTTGCATTCTCTTTTATTTTTCCTAATGTGCACTTTGCTAACTTGTTGATTTTCTTATTGCTTATTTAAAGGAAAAAAAGATAACAAAAAAGATGAAAAGTGGTTCAATGTTTAGGGATCAGTAACAGTTGAATAAGGGTCTTCTGAATTACGATTTTCAATTGGGCAGAGAGAATAAATCTACATTAATTATACATTGGACCATTGGTGACATACTGCACCAAAAACCAAACCTTGAATTTACTGACCTCAACAATTGTGGAGGCATGGCAGCTATTGAAAGGTGCCCCATTGGCAGGGAAGGTGAACTCCTCTTTGGTCATTTGCCAGCTGTTAGTGGTTTTTTCTTTTGTGAAATTATTATTGATGCTGTAAGATTTTTCTTCCATTATCCTTCCATTATTCAAAGAACTATGCTTCTCAGTGCATATGCGGCTACTCCTATGTTATGCAATAAATAGATAAGAACCTGGATGATGTGCTAAATTTAATGTCAACTGCATTATCCTATCAATAATGTGATTCAATAAAAATAAAACCAAGGAAATAAATTCAATAAAACCCAGATAACAAGAGTATTTGCATATAGCACCCAGTTAATCTTTGATTAACTTTTTTTTATTGAATGGAAAAATGAGCAAATTAAGGCTGATAATGGTTTTGAATGATGGATTTTAGTTTGTATGATGATTAAAATTTAATAGCAACAAGAAGTAATTAAGGTATAGAAGTTTGGGGACAATTTGGTCGTGCTTCGAGTTGACTTAAAATCTTCATTTAGCAGTTGGAGTCAATTGAACAGGGAAAAGAAAAGTCTACACAAACAAAAAAATTGAAAGAAAAATACCACGAAAAAGAGGTTCACAGGATTGCAAGCATTAAATTTCAGTGGGTTCTTATCACAGAATGTAACTACAGAACCTGATAAAATTAGAGCCTCACAATAACAATTTGACAAAGGCAACTACACCTGGAACATGTTGTTCAAAATCCGCCTAATCCTGAGATTAGGCCATGAAAACTATTGCACATACTTGTGATAAGGGAGCATATCACCAGAAGCAGTAGAGAAGGGGATGAAGGAGATGAGAGAGAAGTAGCAGGCCCCACAGCTGGCTGAGACCTTATGTGGCCAGTGAGATTTTGCAAGAATGTACAGCGACAGAAGTCCAAAGGCTATCACCACAATACAGAAATTTTGAGGTCTAATGGAACAGAAATCCATGTCCTTGTCACATCTGGATCTGGTATAGATAAGATTTACTCCAATATTATAAGAAAATAAAGAAGTAATAAAATATTCCAGTACTTTGGTGGCGACTGTGCATTTATATTATGTGAGGTATTACCAATATTTTATTCTGGGTTACATGTGCACGCCTCAATTAAAAATTGTCATAATACCAGAACACCAAATTAAAGCTTAAAGAGAATTATAATGCGGCATGAATGTCTGATTCAGATCAAACACACACAATGTAATGTGGCCTTTAGAGAGGCTTAAGATACATGCAACTTTTTGCAGCCTGATGTAAATTCAGGCCTGATACATACTGGTACTGTGCTGTACTATAGCTGGACCTAATTTGTTCTTCAATTATAAGCATGGAATTTTTGTTCCTCTGAAGAATTAAGAAGTCTAAAACAGTAAATACCTTACATATTCGAGGGTAAGAACAAAACACTATTTACATCAGCACACTTCCACCTACGGTGGTTTTAGTCGCTTTGCTAATTGCTCATCAGAAAAAAAGTTGTAGAGTAGTTTCGAAGAGAGAAAAAGGAGTGAGATCTAACAGCAAAAGAGTAACATAGAAAGGGATGACGGTTGAGAGATGGAGTTGCCAGTTGCCACTTGAGTTGAGAGAGAGACCGAAAGTGTTGGAAGAGAGAGGAAATGGGCACTGGAATCTCCGTTGCTTTTCTCTATATACTTTTTCTTTTGGAATAATTAGATGCATGCCGTCATGAATATTGCCAAATTGTAAAATACCATTCTTAAATTGATAATTAATTTTATGCCATCAATAAATTATCAAAATTACCCTTTTAAAATCATTAGGAAAAAATTACGGAAAGGAAAAAAAAAAAAAGAAAAAACAGAGCCTTTTCAGTATAAAAGTAGAAATCCATGGAGAAAAAAAGACTTCCCTCTTCCCCTTTCGCTGCCCACTACCGTTGCAAATAAATGAATATTTTTCGTTTTTTAATCAATCATCAATACGTTTTTGTTGCAAGTAAATGAAGAGGAGCCAACGTGAAGTTTCAATCAATCTGAATAGGTTTTTTTATGCGAATAAATTTTATTGTTAATAGCAATAATTAAATTTGCAAGTAAGCAAATTATTCATTTTGAGAGCAACGGGGACAATAACAATGAAAAATAGAAAATAATTTTAACATAATATATTCAAAAGAGTATAATAATCATATCAATTGAGCGATGGCATAAATCTAAATTTCTCATTTAGTGATGGCATAAAAATAATTCATCATTTAGTAATGACATATTCCAAATTTCTAACTTTTATAATAGCAAAAACCTAAATCACCCTTTTCTTTTTGTGGTACTGACATGCGGGTCCCCTACCGAAAAATGGGGGTGAAAGTCTAATAAGGCCCAAGGATTAAGGGAACATGAGAAATAAATCAGAGAATCCAAACTTTAACATATGGTGAAAAAAAATTATTTTGATTAATTTGAATAATTTGATCAACTCAGCCTATTATATTAAAAAATTGTGGATTTTTTTTTTGGATAAACAAAAAAATGCATTTTAAATTGGAGAAGGCCCAAGATCAGTTTTGAAGAAATGGATCAGATAATCAAAATTTTGACATTGTCCAGAAAATTTAATTTGATAAAAGTTCGAATAATTTGATCGACTTAACCGATTTTATTTAAAACACTGAATACAGAGACCGATCAATGTCAGGGTATGAAAAATATTTATTTATTAAACTAAAAGAGAAACAAACTTCGGGCCTAATCAAAATGATTGTTACGTGGATTTTATTACATGAGAATTCCAACCAATTGACACCAAATCCCTTTATTTTGATCAATAAATATTTTCCACCAATTTTCCAACGAAATGAAATTAAATGAAATCTCTCGTTAAAAAAATGGGATTTTGATCAGGGCCGATATATGTTGCATCTATGACAGGTGGGCTCGACTAGTATGACTTTGCTACAGTACATATTTGTCTACCAAAAAATTTTCACAGAGAATCCGAACTCCACCTTCTGTAACGGCGACGGCGTTGGTAATATCTACTTTTCTTAATTTCAAAAAAAAAAAAAAAAAAAACTACTTTTCTTTCCAATTCCCTAGCTCTTCTTCTTCGCTTCTTGCTGTTGATGAGATTATTGATGGAAAATCATGGAATTCGCTCTTCCCTGCCACCATTCTTCAGGTTCCCTTCCCAATTGGAAGAAAATGAGAAAAATAAAGAGAAGAAGAGGCTGTGATTGCTTTAAAAATGTCCCTGAAATAGGTATAATGCGTTACACCTGTTTCCATTTCACTGAAACACAGTATAAAGTACTTATTGTACAACCAAAGTCTCAAAGATCTAGAAACTGAACAAGAATATCATTTATTCGATAAATAATGTTTCATCTCTTTTATATAGAAGCTATTGCGCTTAATGTATTTTTGGTTTTTTGGTGAGAGTGGATTTTATATATTGGCTAAATATCTTTCTACTCCATGTTGTTTTAGTGACTGTTTATGTGTGATTCAGCCTTAAAGTTTGTGGGATTGGCTCTTAAACACTTTTTTTTTCAATCTTTAAGACTGGTTTTTGAAATTTGCAATTTTAATATTTGTACTTTCAACCTTTTAAACCTTGCTGGTGCATACTAATTTTGTTAGCAAAGAAGAAGAAAAGAAAAACACAGGAAAAACAGGCAACAAAAATTGTGAAACTGTCATAAAAGTCTTCATCTCATGCATTATCGTTATAGTAGTTCAATGATATTGTTTTTTTTTCTAAATGCTTACTATACTAATCCCGCAATACTTGAATATGGAGAAATGATTCATAGTTTATGGTTATGGGTTGAATATTTACCAAATTTTCTTGTTATAGAAATTTAAAAAATGTCCAAACATTTTCATTCCAGAGGTGTAAAAACATTGTTAGGCTTTATATTTTTTTCTTGCATCCAATATGTAATTTGATCCAGATCAAGTAGTTAGTGTATCTCTATCAGTGCATATGGAAAACAGATTTTTCATCAATTGAGAATTTTGAAGAATCAGTGGTTTTGTTTTTTTTATTAGCATTTTTTGGCAATTAAACTATCTTCAAATTGCTTTAAATTAGATGCAGAAATTTATCTAAATTATAAGGGGCGATCCTATAATTTCTAATTCAATGATTTTAAAGTCAATTGTCGTGGTTGACAAAATATGTTGATTCTCAATATATTCTTTCCCATAAGTTTCTTTTCTAGAATTTATTGAGGTAAGATAAAAAATAAACAGACACACACACTTTTTAATGCATTACATCAGCAGACATTTATTGTTACATGAAATATTTTTAAACTATTATTGAATCTTTGGAAACAATTAGTTTTTGGTAGACATTTTCTCAACATGATATGCTAGTCCAGAAATTTGAACTTCCTTTTTATTTCAAGCTTTTGCAGGGCCTGTCTTATGACGAATCTCAGACCCAGCCATAGCTATGAGTTCTTTGTCACTACATAGCGATCATCATCAAGTCATCACTGGTACTTCTCCTGGCATCTTCAGTTCTTATACAAGCAACACCTAGTGGTTGTGGCAAGTGAAAATATGCTTTGGGTTCATCTTCAGTTGGTATCAACTCTGATTCATGTTCTTTGGAATCCTAATTGATTGCCAGACCTAAAACAGCATTATCTTATCACTTACTGATGTTTGCCTCTGAACTGGTCCTGCCTCCACCTATAACCAGTTTTTAGCTGAATTTTTCTGAAATAATTTGTTTGGCCTGTTCAGTGACTTTGTTTTTCTTTTCTTTTTTCTGTGGTACTCTTGATGAATTCTGCCATCCCCTACTATCAAAGCAGCCTGTATCTTTTTAGAGGAGGATTTCTTTTCTTCAGCTTCTTCGAGGAACTGGTAAGGGCTCAGGGGAAGGTGACCTTTGTTTTGCCTTTTTATTACCCTGAGTCTTAGATATTGTCTTCTTGATATAACACCCTGTGTTACGGCATTACTGATCCTGTAGAAGATTAACAAAAAGGAAAAGTCCACAGTTTTTGTGGAGGTGGGAGAGGATAGCTCCTGTGCTAGATTGCAGATAGTTGTGTCTTTTGGAGTCGCTCAGAAGGTTGTAGGAAGACTGAACAAATTCGAATGAAGAAACTGTTGAACAAGAACTGTAAAAATCGGCTACAGGAGTGGTTGCTGTAGTTTTTGAGGTGCACATCATGTACCAGAAGATTGTTTAAAAGGCTTATGATATGCTCATTAAGTAGGAGTATATGGGGGAATGAAGAAACCTTACATGCTGACCCCATTGATTGTAAATCCAAAATGACTGGTACCAAATTTGACCTGGTTCCACATAAATTTTTCTGGTAAGTTTACACATTTGATCTGGCTACTAACTCCAGAAGACCAGAACCGATTGACCTTCAAGTTATTAGTTGATTGGTTAGATTGAAAGCATTAATGCTGCATAACTCAGATTGTGGATGGACTTGTATTGAACTAAGATGATACTGATTGAGTTGGTTGAACTAAGAGTTCATTGAGTTTGGGCTTGTGATAGGCTGATCACTTCTGAGATTTCAAGGCCAATTGAAATAGAAGGGCAATGAAAAATTTTGGATCATACTCGTCAAATGAGACCTGCAGTTAGGGCCACAATTCTACAAAACTGTTGCATCTATCAACTTGAGTAACTAGATCAAATACAAAAGTTTCTATGAAAATTAGGTATACAATATACTGGGTTGAGACGCATCAAATAATGAATTTTTAAGCAAACAATCAAACACTCTTGGATTTCTACGTTTTGAATGGCAATTTAACATGTAATCATAAAATTTAAGCCTGATTATATTTTGCAGTTGGATTATTTGTTTGCATTAAATCTAACTACATTGTGCATAAATGTCCTCGGTATGACCTTCTTATCATCAAATCTACAAATGCAGAGGATCCAGAACATTGATTAAACTGTTTTCACTTATATATGAGGGATAAATTTGTGAGAAAACTGATGCACCGTTAGCTGTCACTTATCTCCATCATGATTTCACCGGACAAAAAGTTAAGATGGACAGAAGCTGTTCATCTGCCTCTTTGTGTTAACAAGGTAATTTCTTGGTTCTGGTTGTTCTTAATGTTGAATTATGTCATTGCAAATTTGAGCTCCTTTGACTGATTTTATTTCAAAAATAGCAACCTTTTTAACTCTGGTTTCTAGAGCAGATTCCTAGTGATCCAGAATTGAAGTGTGAAAATTTTTGCTTGTTTAGTTCCAAATATGCAATTTTAATTGTTGTAGTTAACCTTGATTTTCTTGTATCTCTATGTTGTATGTTTATACTACTTTCTAGGTGATTTATAAAAAGATTTTATTGTTTCTGTAGTAGATTTTTCTCTCTTTACTGTCAAGCTGATAGAATTACCTATTTCTTGAACTGTTTAATACCTTTTGTGCTTCTTGAACTTGCTATTGCACGTTTTCATCTTGTGTATCTTTCTTTTTTGGTTAGACTTGGCTGATATATAGTTCTGCCTGCTAAACTTCTCAGAGCTGATAAATAATTGATTGAAATAATGCATTACTTACTGGACAGTTTTCTCTGTTGGTTTGCAACAAATAATTTTTGTTTTTGTGAATATTGTTGTTTGATGCGGCAGATTGTGTGAAATCAGTTCTTATAATTTGGTGACAAGGGGCGCTATTAATGTAAGTATGTCGGTCTTTTTTACTAGGAAGATTAATTGTTCATTCGTGATATGCTGTCAATTTTGCATGATGCATTAAATGTGTGTATTTATGATACTTTAATGAAAAAAATTAATAGATTGACAGGCCAAGGGATAATATAGTAATTTCCTTTTTTTTCCCCCTTCCCCTGTTAGGTGTCTATAAAATATGCAGATGGTGCCATGTGTCATTAACAATAAGATAAAGTATCAAGTTAGAGACAAAAGTAATGTTTTAATCCCTCATTATATTAAGAGGCCTAGTGGTGCGTTTCATCATCTCATCATCATCTCGGGCTTTTTTTTGCACTTTGGAAAGAGGTACAATAGGAGTAAGCAGATAATCTCAGTTTATTCAACATGGAAGCAAGCTAATTTAGGGAATTCATATTTCGTAATTTTTTTATGTAAGTAACTATTCTTTTTTGAAAAGATTTTAAGTAATTAGTGTTGTATGATTACCTTTGCTTAATGAATCACCAATTGGCCACGCAACTGCATAATTTCGTAGGGTCAGGCTAACCTCCAGGAGTGGTTTTCCTCCAGCTTATAAGCCATGATGGTCTGACATCAATGCCCCTTTTTATGGTTGTTCTTTCCTTTTTATTTAGGTGGGTGCAAGAGGGGGGAAGGAGGGTTGGGGTCTGGACATGGTAAATTGAAGTGCGCCGTGGCTTCATTAAGATTGTTGCTGCTATAGAAGAGAGAATTGAGAGAGATCTGAACTTTTGAGTTGATATTTAGCAAAATTAGGGTGTGGGTGGCATTTTTTTCCCTTCCTTTCTTGGGATTGGGGAGGATTGGGGGAGGCGGTGATCTCCTCTGATCACTTTCTCCATTTGTAGTCTTCCAGCCTTTCTAAAATCTTCTACCACTTTTTGTTTGTCTTTACCCTTCTTTGACAGACTTATGAGTCTCAAAGAAATGTGGTGACGAGTGATTTTCTCGGACATAAGCGCTGCTTGGTGAACTTAGAGAAACAGGACTAATGCAGTTCATTCCTCGGGAAATGCAAATTGCTGTAATTTGGGTAAAATTACTGCAATTTACATGAGTTGAACTGGGGCAAACTGAAGGGCCTTTCCCAAATGGGAACTCCTGTCCATATTTCACCATCATACCTCCTCTCCTCATGGTCTTTTCATAAATTTAGTCCTTACTGCTATGCTGCAGTAATGTTTTTTAATAGTTCACTGTCATATGATGTTCTTAATCCATATTATCTCTCTCTATTGCAAGTTTGGGAGATGGATCTTGGTACTTCTCCAGAGAGAGGGTTTGACAGGATGGAACAAATGAGGTGTATGCTTGAGAGAGACCTTGACCAAAATTGTCTGAATAAGGCTGATTTTATAGATGATGTCTTGCTCCAAAAAGATTTGTATGGGTCCTACAGGACTATAGATGCGAACTCTGCTTACAAGCCTACCTATACATTTACAGATACTGATTCCCCTTGCAGTGTGTCTAATCCCATATCCCTTCTCAACAAAAGTGAGCAACAAAATTTAGTTAGAGGAGAACATGGCATGGGTTCTGATGCATACAGCTCATACAGGGAAGAAAGAGGTACCATTTCACTGTTGGAACCCACTTTTGATAATGCATTGGATGGCTGTGATTATGAAGAAGGGCCACCTACTCAAGGATGGGAAGAGGACATGTTCGATTTGAGGCCGGAATTCTCAGGTGCTGAGAATTGCATTGTCTCTAAGGCAACTCTTGGTCCTTACATGGATGTAGATAGTGAAGGTGTTGATTTGGCTGTTGTTGATGCACCACACCCCACCATAAATGAAACTCCAATGGGAAGAATCTTAGATGTTTCTGACTATAAAATTGACACCTGTAGTCTAGTGGAGCAAGAAAATGGAAATGTTGATTCAGAAAAGCCGAAAATCTCACATATTAACAACAAACTTATTACTGAGGCCATTGATCATGGGATTGATCAGAGCGGAAGCATTGATTTGGATGTCTTCGATCTTCCCCAACTCAGCATGGATGCAATTCCTATGGAAAGCATCCTAGAGGGCTCTGACAACGAAGAAGTCTCCCTTATTCGAGTGGACTGTGAGAGTATGAATATTGATTTGCTTGGCCAGATATTCTCAGGTATTGACAATAGCACTGTCAGAGAGCCAATTGATTGTGACAAAGATCTAATAAATGGAGGCATTGATTTGGAGGTATTTAATGTTCTGCATGGGAACAACAATGCAATGCCAACAGAGAGAACTGGAGAGAGATCTGGTCAACTTACAAATCAAGTAAACCAAAAGGCCACCTTATTGGAGAAAACCCTTGACCAAAATTATGAACCGGTCTGCACGTCACCTGATAAGTCTTCTTTTGAGGGGAAAACCCCATCACAGTCTCCTATTAATGCAATGGACAATAACAGAAGAACTCTGTCACAATCATGTGGTAGGTTTCAGACTAATTCAAGCACCAGCTACAGACGTTCCAACTCGCCTATGCAATCTCGATCTCTAGTTAAGTCAAGGGACCGGTACAGGAGGTCCCGGTCACCATCTGTTAATAATTCTAGGGACAGCCGCAGAAGTTCACAGTCCAGGATTTATTCAAGAGATCGCTATAGAAGATCACACTCACGTTCAGGGGTCAATTCAAGTGATAGCCGAAGGTCACAGTTGAAATCAAAGTTTGGTACCTATTCAAGAGATCGCAACAGAAGAACCTGTTCAAGGTCTAGGTACCCGAACAAGTCAAGGGACCTTGGAAGGAGATCTCATTCACAGTCCCCTATCAATTCAAGAGGTTTTCACAAGTCTCAATCCCAGTCTCATATAAGCCACAGGGACCTTCGAAGGCTATCTCCTAGGTGACGTTCTCTCTCTCTCTCTCTGTGTTTGTGGCTCTGTGACTGGCTACATGCATGTTTATGTGCACCCACTATAGGTAGTTAGGTTCCCTTATGGTTCACTTAATGCATACCAATCTCAACTATGATGCACACTTGGAAACTGATATCTCAGTGCTTCCAAATTGATATGGTCCACCACGCTGGTCCTGACTAGAACAACAAGGTCTTAGTGCTTGCCAGATGTGCTACTTTTCATTATTTATTACTACAATATCAAATAATATCAACTGCAACCTGGCAGGTCCTTGTTTGTGGTGTTTGCTATGAACAATTAAAAAACAAATTAATCTTTCATTGTTGACACCAGTGGTCTCTTGTCCATATCCTCTGATTTTTAACTTATTTTTTAATTGAATTTTTACAGGAAAACACATGTAAAACAGAGGAGGAACCGGCCTACTCAACAATCCCCGAAGCTGCTGAAGAGCCAACAGAGTCTGCACTGCCGTAGCTCCAGATGGTCACCTACCCGTCAGAAGCGGCACTCATCACCACCTCCAGTTCGGTAGAGCACCTGTATAGGGAAACCTGGGTGGAAATTGCATGCCACAGGCTGTCCCATA
The DNA here is from genome assembly GCA_027562975.1 of Rhynchospora breviuscula. Lineage (NCBI taxonomy): Eukaryota > Viridiplantae > Streptophyta > Magnoliopsida > Poales > Cyperaceae > Rhynchospora > Rhynchospora breviuscula. Next base: position 15,686,902 of record CM050398.1, read on the forward strand.
ACACATCCATGGTTGAATTAGTGAATTTTGGGTATTTGGGTCTGTTGTGGCAATTCAAATTGTTAAAGGCATGGACCATGTATTTTATACTTCTTTTATGTACTAGAGCTGAAATATTTTTTCCTGATATGAAGAACTGGATAGGATCTGCAAGAACTCAGTTGCACAAAAGGATTTAAAGAAGTAAAATGATTGTAATTGATCGAACCAGAGATCGTGTCTGCCTGAGACCAGATCAACCTGAAAAACTTAAAACTGGAATTTGTCAAAGTAGAGCTGCATAACTATGACTGCTAAGTCTGCTAAGTAAAGAACGTCCATCATCACTTATGGTGTGGATTATATGTACGGTCAGGTAGTCATATCAGTATACTGTTTTAAAGTCTTAAATTTATGGTAATTAGTTAATGACTGAACAATGAAGACTACAAATCTGGCAGCATTAGGCTTAATATGGATCTGGGTGACATACTTCATCCTTGTAAAGATGGATTGATAGATAACTACTAAACATTCTTCTTCAATGCATTCATCCCTCAAGCGAATTGTGATGCAGCAACATATTTCTGATTATTGGGCTCTGGCCTTGCATTCCAACGTCATATCTCCTCAGCGCCTCTATCTCTTCCCTCTATTTAAATCTCAGCATGGATCTTAAAGACATCCAACGTTTGAAAACTGAACAGGACAACCCCTCAGTCATATCCATAGGACATTAGCCAATCTCTCTCTCTATATATATAATTTAGCAGCTTATATGTGTGTACCAGTACATCTTTTAGAGGTCCACTAGTACGGAAAATCATTACAGCATGCCAGTCATATTTGGTCCAATCAGTTTTTTACTAAGACATCAATACCAAATCTGATAATTTTCTCGGAAAATGTCTCCTTGGATAGCAACTAATAAAAAACCTCAAACTATCTAATAAATCTACTTCAAATAGCCAAAAAAAAATTTTGCAGTTAAAAAAGGAGACATGAGTTGTACGGTACAGCAGAAGTAACTGTTCTCATTAGAACTTAGAAGAGAGCAAACTTCTGTATTCAGAAGGCCGAATTTGACCTATTAGGTAGAAACTACATCAAATACAACAATGGAATATGGAAAAGCAAAACTTCCATTTCAATCCTGACAACGAAGTTTCAGCCAGTACATTATTGAAGCACAAGTGTAATTTCTTATCAGGAGTGCTATATAAGTTTGGAAAATAATTTATTTATAATAACTTTAGAAGAAGGGATAATAATCACAATGCAGTGCCGTATCTATGGCCAAAATTTATCACCTCCACACAAAACATAAGAACCTAACACTAAATTGTCATTCCAACGAGAATCAGGAGCATAATAATGGATGTTGATTACAGTGAGCTCAAAAGCTTAAAAAAAAATCACTGGCTGCATTAATTAATGTATGAGAAATAAGTTGAACAACCAATGCCCAAAAATAATATGGGGATTTTCTATTTTAACCTTGCAGAACCAAAGGCGCTAAGGAAAACAAAAGCATTTCTACAGAAATTTGGCAACTAAACTAAGCCTCCTTCCTGGTTATCCTGTCGTATAAAAAGGGGAAAAAAAATCAAAACTCAAATTAAGGCAACCTTTTCATGAAAAAAATAATAAATAGATAAAATAGGAAATTAGTCTGTAATAAAAAACTGATATATTGGCAACCTGAAGCAGTAGATTCCAAGGGCATTTTTGATTTCATGGATTACTGATGTCGCAAAATGTAGGTACAGACCAACTGTATTTAAAATAAGAAAACACAATCAAATATTTCAACTAGAATCAATTGAAAGACAATTTATGTCCCTAGAGATTGTTATTATAGCATGTAACTGGTATAAGATTGTGCAACTGAATTAAGTTACAACATTTTCCTGGCTGCGTTAAATGATTAACAGATTTACCTGTGTAAGCGCAATATAAAAGAAGAACAAGAGGCTCGTCTACTAGAGGCACACTGATTGACAAAAGGCAAAAACAAAAAAAAAGAGAGAGAGATTTACAGTAAGATGTTGTCAGGCATTAACAATGGAAATGACTAGCACTGAAAAGGGTGAACAAAGAGAAACATACCCCTCATTCAATTTTGCAGTTAATGCATTGGCAATTGCAAAGGGGAGGAACACAAGAGACTGGTACAGATAATAAATTTAGTTAACATTCTCAATTCAATTGCAGACTTGGCCGCAAATAAGAAAATTTCACAATACAAGAAGAAAGAGAGAAAGAATACCATGCACATTCCAGTTTTCAAACCTTTGGGCTCGTCACATAAGTGAGCCAGTATCATTCTCCCCTGTCAAATAATAATGATAGTATTAAGTCATGCTCATAATAGTAATGATAACATAAAAGGATTCTGTACACTTGGATTTAATGTCACAAATATGTTATAGCCCATATTTTTACAAATCAGCTCATTGATTTGGTAAAGGCCACTAAAATGTCAGGCAGATAGTACATTTAAATATAGCATTAGGTAGAACTGCAATTGAGAGATCTCGCTACATATTATTAAGGTTGAACTTAAAAATAAAAAAGAAATAGGTAATGATCATATAGTATCTCACAACTAGAAATCCAAAAGCAAAACCAGTTCCAACAACTAGAAGATGAGGATAGTTCTTCATTATGTCAGAAGGGGACAAATATGCCCTGCACCATTAACAGTTAAATTTTTGTCAGTAATAAATCAAAAAATGCATCAATACATCTACTATACTAACAGGAGAAAAACAGTCATGTAATAAGAGACAAACCAGATACCAACTCCAGCCAGAAGTGCATTAAAGGGAAGGAGCTGTTAATTATATAAAAAGGAAAACGAATTAGATCGCTCAAATCGAGTGAGATAAGATGTGTAAAATTTCAAACAATAGTAAATTAAAGGAAAAATCTTGGGTTTAACACTATTTTTCATACAAAACTGCATTTAATAATAATAAAAGCATTCAAATCCAAACTAACCATTGCCAATGCTGACAGGATATTTCCTTTCTTTGACGCGACTACCTTCTGCACATTACCAATACTGCAAGAAGAATAAAGAACAACACTAATCACAACAATTCGACAGCATTTGTAAACAATTAAATCAATATAAAAATAACAAGAGCATTTGTAATGAAGAAAAACCAAATAGAAGGGCACAAAAATGTGAAATAGAAAGGGAATACTCTTGCAAAAAAGAAAACTTACTTGGATGCAATAGTCGGGATTACAGCAAACAGGGTCATGAAAATCATCACAACACCGTACACTGGAATTTCTGGTAGAAAAAATTATGTAAGTCAGGCTATGAAGAGAAAAAACAGCATGAAAACTTTATTATTGTTCATCAAGATTTTATAAAGGCACTGTACTTGCAAAATGTACTGATAAGCTATAAGCCTGTAATTAACATGAGCACTGGTTGGACCTTTCTATTACAAAAAAAAGGGAAAAATAGTTTTTATTTAGTCCTCAGATTAAGACTTGGATGTCTCTCAGCCAATCTAGATCTTATATTAATATCAATAAAACAATGTGATCAGTCAATGAAAATAGTGATTGATAAACCCTAAACCTGAAAGGCTGAAATCCTAAACCCTAAACCATATTCTTATTTCAAGTCAACAACAATGGGCGGGGAAATTTTAGCCCACATTAATCTTAAGTAGAAATAACATTTAAATGGATGCATATTGCACCTAACAAGAATAAGTGTGTTCTAAAATGGTAGTGGATAATTTTTCATTAAATGAACCCTTCAATACTGTGCATCCAGTACTTTACAAATACAAGTGTTTATATTTTATCTTCTTAGTTCAGTTAAGACTGATCAACTGCTAATGGCATTCTTTTGCCAAATGCTAACCAAATCCTAAAGGCATACCAAAGAAAAACAGGTCTCTTGCAAAAATGCAACCAAACTTTTATCAAATTCACAAATATTAAGGACTCTCCTTATATCCAAATTCCACCCAACAGCTTTCAGATTACACATCTTTCTAACTAGCTAAGAGTGCTGATCTAGAATACTTCATGTAAACAATTTTATCCCTCAAAATCTACGGAAAATTCTGTCCAGAAACACAGATTAAACTAATATTGAGCATAATGGGACGCTAGGTTTTGTTTTGGATATAGCTGAACTTGTTTCATCATGAAGTTAGTTACTTTAAATTATCAAATTGACCCCGGTTACAATTGGGTAGTGAAAAAATTGCAGAATTGGTTTTGTTTATAATGCTACCAGAAACAAAAAATAGTTTTTAGAGTTTCAGTTAGAAAAATGACTTATTTATTTTTGTACCTATAAAATATCAGATAAAAAAAAAAAAGAGTGGTCCTCTGTCCCTTGTAACAGGCTAAGGCACTCCTAAAATAAGTATGTTTGATCCAAGTTCAGCCTTTTCTTTTCATAGTTGGGCTAACGTAGCTAAATTGTTCATTCAGTTGAACAGGAAGAGAAATGGTAAAGAAGTCCAACTTTTCAACCACTAAATTAGGTGATATTGCATAAACCCAGACAAAAGGTAGGTGTCAGCTCCAAGCATTTGGTGTGTGCTGCAAGTGCAGTAAATTATTGGTGTCTTTGCAAAAAAAACTAATACAAAAACACTATAAACACATTATTATGTTCAGTGTATCTGACTACAAGACAGCATACCTGGAACAAATGGTATCCAGCTTAAAAAGGGTATTGACTTTCTGAAATCCTGGGCCCACCATTCAGCACCTAAGAAAGACAAGGTAATTATAAGCCTTTGATAATAATTTAAATAGCAAACTTACTACTTTTCACAGACAAAGCCAACCGAAATACTAGATTCAATTCACTTCCAATGCCAATAATTTGTAATCAAATAAAATGATTTAGAGTACTACTGCGTTAACTCACCAAAAACATCACATAAATATAGGGCCTAAACTTAAGACAACAAATACAAATTTGCCTGGTATAATAGGTGCGTACCCCTAGTAGACAGGTACTTAATCAATTAACCCAACAAAAAAGCTCGAGAGAAACTTGTTGGTTGATGGAACCTGTGAGAAATGTAAAGAAATGGCAGACGTAGATCAGCATGAGGCCTTCAGTTGGTCCATTGATTACTGGAAGGATTAGCGTGTTTGTGAAGAAACTGAATAGTAAAATCAAAGCATGTGTCAGTAGGAAAAAATAAGAAAAACATGCAGAGCCCGAGTCATGAATGGTCAGAAATTATAGAGTGGAACTGCGCTTTTGTGATGGAGGTAATTGAAGGATGTGGTTACAAAAATCAAAGAGAAGACAAAATATTAAGTTGCACAAAGAAAATAATATGAATAAAGAAAACACCTACTGTTCCCATGTAGCCAAATAAAATGGGACAGCAGCAACGACCCAGAAGAAAAATGTGTATCTTCCACACATGATTGAGCTCCCAAATGCCAATGCTTCAAACTAAAAAAGTATCGTACTTTAGGACAAGAAGTTGCATAAAAGGAAAAAAGTTTTAATTGTCTCATAATCCCTTTTATCTACTTTCTGGTTGTTATTTTCGTATTTGTGCGTGTGCGTACAGGGGAGAATTAGTTTACATAAATTTAAGACTCAAAATTAAATCATAATTCAAAAGATAGTAAGGACGTACAGCACAAGCAAGGGCATCACATCCTGGCCAGCATGAAAGTTTTGAAAGGTTACAATTATATTCTATATAAAGCTCACTAAAAAAGCATCAAATGTGGTAAGGGTAAGAGAGTACCATGATCAAACAGTTCTCCCAGGGGACTTGATGAGTTAGTACGCCTTGCTTGCTTACCATCAACAGCATCAAATGTCTGTTGTATATTATTTTTACAAAATAATATAAAATATCAACATAAGCAGAGTTTTGGTTGCACAAAGGAATACAGTGATTACTACCAGTCCTTGAACTTCAACCTAAAGGTACCAGCACATTTATTAAGAGAAATTGGACGATTTAAATTAAAACCAGCCAAATTTTAAGAGTTCAAGCTAATGGAATCCAAGGAAAAAAATAAAATAAGAAATAAAGCAGAAAAGAAGTGAACAGGTATCACTAAAATCAGGACAACATTAGAAAGAATGAGTATTAAAATAGACCTGATATAAGAAAAGAAGCAAGCCATGAGCAAGGTGGACCCACCTAGGTGGTGCTGTATCCAACCGTGGTGAATATATCTGGGTGCATATTATTTTTACAGCATTAAACGATATTACATATAAGATAATTGAAGATGGTATATCTCAACCTTGCCAAAATCTGAAAGTTAAAGGAGGCCAAATCTACGGAGAGTTTAAAATAAGAAAGGTATAATAGCTGCTTACATAACCTAAAAGTGCCGATATTAGTAGAAATGTGAATCCTGTCAAAGTAATCTGTAGAAAGTAATAGAAATCAAGGAGAATTCATGACATCCTTTTATTGAGCTGAATTCAGTAAAGCTCAATGAATGAAATAGACAAGGTGAATATTTAGAATTAGTACCATATTTGGCCTGGATCGAGAGTTCCAGCATACCACATATACAAAAAACACATGTTAGTTCATGAGAATGCTCAGTTACAGATCATAACACCACTATATCCGAAACCACCCAAGGCATATACATCTTTCAAAATATGAAACTGTGCAACATTTTCATGTCACCTAATCGGGCAATCGAGTAGTGAACTTAATGTAAAATGGAATGGCATATTATGGCACATCTTGTGGATTACCAAGTTACAATTTGGCATTTACCAGGAATAAGGAGGCTGCATGTGAAGTCCCAAATAACCCAAAGAAACCCAACAAAAATGAAAATAGAAATAACATCATACGGCATCCAAAGAGGGAAGAGCGTGACGCATCGAGTCCAGAAGGGCTGCAAGATGTATTTGGCTACGAGTGAGTTATCGACGCCGCTGTACTTGTACTTGTGCAGAGTTGCCACGCCATGGTGGCCGATGTATCCCATCTATCTGTCAAATACAAAAGATCAGTAATCGTATCAGATAATAACAATAAGACTTTGATCCATTTCCCCCTTGTAGAAACAGCTCAAATAATTTCAATACACTAGACAGAAATTATTGGACTTGGTCGAGTCGAACCGGAATCGGCGGAGACGGATCCGATATTAGGGGGTTTGGAAGGGATCTATATGCATGTTTACCCACCTGAAATTCAGAAAGACGAAGCGGAAGAGGGATCGGAGAAGAAGGAAACCGGTTGCGACTTGAGAAACAGCAAAGAGGCTAAAAAAGGAATAGGAGGACGCTTTCCAGAGGCGATGGAGGTTTTTTCTCCGATCTCTCTCTCTTTCGATCTCTTTTTTCGTCTTTTTCGAGTAGTAAGGATTCCACGGTTCAAATCAGTTGTTTTAGAATTTAGGGCACTAATCAATCATGCGAGCACAGCTTTTCACACGCTACCAATTAGCAATTCACGCTGAAATTTTATAAAAGACAAAATTATCCCTGGATCCTGCTTGTATGTTATAAGTTATAACTTATTATAAGTTACTGTATAAGTTACTAGCAGCAGTACCCACCCAATGTGTGGGCGGACTTGAATAGAAGAAAAATATTATTTCCATGCGTACGTGTCATTCTCTTAATGATATGTATTTCGTCAGTTTGGTTTCGCATAAAGACATTCTTGCATTTTAAAAAAAATAATACGGCATGATACACATTTGTTTGTCACTCATGCTCTGTAGTTGCAATGGAGTAAATGATTGTACGGAGATATGTTTTGTTAAAAAACAAAAACAAAAGAAAAGTCAAATGATAAATTTTCATACAGATATTAAATGCCTTATTATATTCCTTTAAATCATAATAATATCAACGTGTAAAATATATTTGATCCTAAATAGAGAATGTTACTACTGGCAAGTAACAATTGGTACAGACCAATTAAGATGCGATACTGATACAAATATATTTTTAATATCAATTAGATCCATATGCAATCAACCCATGTTGTAAAAATCAACTTGATATTTTTCATCTCTATCTCTACTATATTAAAAGCACCAATGGAAGGATGCAACATCTAAGGATACAACCTTGGTCTGAACAATCTGCATCATTGATTGTTAGATCAATGGATCAGATGATGTTTCCGAACATTTGATTGTTAGATGAAGGGATCAGATGATGTCTCCGAGCGAAGGTTTATTTGTTCTTACGTTTGATCGGGAAATATTCGAGCACGAGCGAACGGTTCGAGCCTCCTCTCTTTCTTTCTTTCTTTCTTTCTTTCTTTCCGATCCCGCTATTTTTTTTTTTTTTTTGTGAATTTCGAAAGGGTTTCCCTTCTTGCTTTTAGACTTTTTGCTCTCTCTCCGTGCCTCTGTCAGAACTTGTAAGCTCCATGCCTTTTCTTACCTCCGAAACCCTAGAGGACCCGACGACTCCCTCTTAAAAAAAATAATAATAAATAAATAAAACCAGTAAGCGAGAGCAGTAGGATCAGTGATGAAGGGTTAGCACCCGGCGGCAGGGAGACGATTCCGCGCAAATAGCGGTAAAGGAGAAGGCAGGCCTGACGTTATTGCTTGCGGTTGCCACTCGATTGAGGTATCCTTCTTCCCATCTTTGTAATACTCGATTGACAAAATTTTTTATTGAAGAGTTTAGAGTTTGATAAAATCTATGGTTGCCTGATTTTTGCTCTAACATATCCGTATTTTTTTTCATTAAATTAGGGCTTAGAAAATTGCTGTGTTGTTTGCAATTTCGTACACCGTGATAGTTGAAAGAGGGATAATACACTCCTGTTTGATTTGATCCAAAATGCTTGCATGTTATCAATAAATTAGCACTCAAGTCATGGCACTTTCATCAAAATCAGATTAATTTGATATATGTTGTTGTTCTGGTTTTAAATTTATCTTTTGCAACTTTGAAGGAGATGCCTATAACAGTGGAAAGAGATAAAAGCGAAAGTACAGCACGACCAATTGCCTTCCTCTTTTTTTAAGCTTGTACTCGGAGAAAACCTTAAATACAGGTATTTTAGATTCATTTTACTGTTAGTTTCCAGTACCACTGCAATTCAATTATGATTACAGTTTTGGGTTTGTCGATTGGAAATTCTTTGCACACACTTTGGATACACTTATGAAAGTGAATGGGGAATCTTAATTTCTTTACTGTGCAAATTGATCTCGATTAAGTTAAATTCCACTGAATTATTCTCATTGTTCAATTATGCCTCCACTTGCCTTAGTTTGGATTGTACTAACCATATTCTTGCAACTTGCAAGTACGTTCCAAATATGATAGAAAAAAATGGAAATCATTATTGCCTCAAAACTGGCATGTGTTTAATACCTTAGAGCCATCTTAGGAGGACAATTACAATGACAGTAAAGACTAGGATTAATTTTATTCTATTCTAATTAACATTTGCATCCAACTATAGGAGTCCAACTGGGTGCTTCGCCCCCCTCCATGTAGCACAAAGGTAGTCAAGAAAAGTTTCGTTACTTTCTTGGTTTGCCATTTAACCTAATATTCAAATTAATTTATGTGGAGAATAGCTCTTGTTACTTAAAAGAACAGTCAAACACACTAGAAGAAGCCAAGAAAGCAATGTTGGAATTGAATAGTGAAAGAGCAGAATTAAAAGATGGTCAGGTGATTCTTGATGTGGGATGTGGCTGGGACTCTCTATCCTTTTAAATGTTGCAAAGAAGTACCGCAACTGCATTGTAATTGGGATTTGCAATTCGGTTACGCAAAAGGTGTACACTGATGAGCAGTGTAGGTAAATGTTTTTACTGGCATCTTTCCTCAAGTAGAAATGTGTTTGTACATTGAATGACAGCAGTATATCCTTAAAGATAGCACACTACATTTGTATATCTATTTTGTAGAAAATGGGTACTTAGAAACAAGCAGTTTCTATGAGAAGTAATGCCTATTGGAGGATCAGTTTGAGAAATTGAAGTCATTTGTGGACATTGGTGACATTTTGGGTGCTACTGGTTCCATCAAGAAGACAGAAAAATGGTATTGTGTAAAATGAACACCTCTTGTAATTGGTTCTACATATGCACTCACTTTTAGTTTTAGGTGATTTCTTTCATGGTTTTCAAATTATGCGATTAGATTTAATAGTGGTTTTGTATCATTGAGGAAATAGTCAAACCCAAGCTTGACCTATTATACTGCTTTTATACCCTCCAAATTGTGCAATTGAGGCTTTTTTTTGGTCAAAAGTTTACTTCTTTTTCCTTGATTGTGAAATAAACTTAACTCATGCACCTCCTATATCCCAATTGCTTGAAGATAATCAGAAGATTCCGATAGACACCAGAGGACTGGAAACACAATATAGATGTGAAAACATTGTACAGTGTATAAGATCTCCTGACCTTAGGATTTGTTCTTTTGGTTCATCCCAGCGCTCTCTCGCATTTTTTGCGCGTTCTGATCAAATGAAGATATAAATACATTTTCGTTCTACGATACAATCTGAACCCCTGATCAAGTTTCTGTTTTAATCGATCAATGGTGTAGATCGTTCGGAATTGATCATTAACGGTGTGGATTGTTCAGACCAAGATTGTATCCTGAGATTTTACATTGAGATTTTACATTCTTCCATTGGTGCTTTTAATATAGTAGAGATAACCCTCCGTCTCTCTACAATCCGAAATCTATAGTGGGTGTGTTTGGATGGAAGCCGGATAAGAATAAGGAATAAAGGGTCGGATTTAGAATCTCGTGCCAATTCTTATTCTTATTCAAATTCTATAGTTTTGTTAGTATAAGAATAAGGGACCGGATAAGTCCAAATTTCTTATTCTTGTGTTGTTTGGGTTGCACGAGAATAAAAAATTTGGAGCTTATTCTTATCCAAACTTTATTCTTGCTCATCCAAACATGCCCCCAGTATATTAATTAAAACCCGTGCGTTTCGTTACCCGCTATATCGTTCCTTTCGCGACACGGCATCTAAACCCTCCAAACTTTCGCTGATCGATCTGATAAGTTAACCGATTTAATTTATTTCGTCTCTTTCGCCTCTCTACTCTCTTCTCTCTCGTCGACGACAGAAGGGAAAAAAATCCCTGTCACCTCTCTTTCCTCCGACACATCGCTGCTGCCTCCTCCTCCGCAACTGGTCGGGTCACCTTCATCCCCTCCTCCACCAAACCCTCCTTCCTCCTCCATTGACTTCCCCAACCCTAACAGCACCCGTCCATGTCTTTCTCGGCGCGTCCCTCCTCCTACCTCCCAGTCGCTCCCCTCTCGACCTCCTGCTCCGCCAACCCCTCCTCTGCTTGTCTCATAGCCTCAAAATGCATAAATGGACTGGAGAAAATGGAAGACGAAGGAAGAATTGCGTCTGGATCTTCAATTGGAGGTACAGATGTATTAGAAAATTAATTGCTTCAACCCCTGATGCATTACTCTTTTTACCTACAACTCTTGCTTCAATCTGATTTTGCCTAACTTTGTGGCTGAATTTGAGGCTACCGAAATTATTGATTTTGAATTTGTTAATTAAAGGCTACAGAAGGCACTCAATTTCTGGGTTACCATTTACCAGAAGTTTTCTTCCTTAATTTTTCTCTTATTTTGTTTGATATATATATATTTTTTAAGATTTCTAATTTGTACTTATTTGTTCCAGTAATTAATAGAACCCTGAAGTGCTGAACATCGCGAAACATTTCGAGTCCAACTTCAGGCCCTTGAGAAGCACCCAGCTCAAAAACCTGAGAAAGGGTGATAATGTAGTTAGTTTGTTTATAATGCATAGTTTCAGACGTGAAATGTTAGAGTTGAGCATGAATTTTTTCCAAATCCCATGGCAAGTAAATATCATGTGGTACCAATTAACATACCAGTTTTGAATCTTATGAGATCTATTTAAATATTAAATAGCCTGAATGGTGTTAGGGTTCCTTTTTATTAGTTATTAGTAACCTTAGATTAAAGTATGCTGCCTGATTGAAAAAATGAAGTTGAACCAACCTAAATTGGGTTTAGCAATATGTTCAATTTTCTCTTCAGAGAAGGCCCGTGTTAAATTATAATTAACATCTTTCTCTACAATAATTAGCTCGATGCTACATTGTATAATGTCAATGTCCTATCATGATAAGTGTTGTACTAATAATTTAATATTTAAATTCCAAGTTGAAGTACAAAATCTTGGCTTTTGTATTTTTACAGTAATGCTTTCACACCGAGGTTAGAGAAATTTCGAGGCAAATGCAATCCATATTGATAATCTGGTAAAGAAGAATATCTTCTTTCTAATTATTAATTGTTTTCTTTTTCATATTATTCTTCCCTAGCACTTACTATTATGTGAATTTCAATCTGCTTCATCACACGTTCTCTTTATTTGTTGTGATACTTTTAACCTCATTTGATTAAAGGATCACGGATGTAAATTTACCCTCTATTGCATTGCTTATTTTTCACTTTTTAGTCTTGACTTGGCAATACCATTTTAATTTGTACATGTAGGGTATTGGATTACGATATAAGTAATGCATGAGTGGAAAGCGTTGGCAATAAATCATCAAATGAGAATAAGAGAAGAGATCGGCAGCAATACATATTTGAGAGGATAATACGAAGCCATTAAAGACCATGATGCACGACACTAAAATCAATTCATTCATCAGTTTAGTGAGCGGAAATATAAGGCTTCTAATATTACTTTCCAACTGATAGGAAATCATAAAGGGGAGTAAAGGCAATCTTCGTATTATCTGGATCACAAAGGTAGGCACATCCAATTTTATTTAACAAGACCAAAGGCCTAATCATGTTGACAAAAGATCTGTATAATCCAATTTTATTAGAAAGATTTAAATTCTCTACGCCGCACAACATTTCATCTAATTTTTGAACCTATAAAATTTCCGCTTGCATAGTATTGCTTTTTTCATTTTGTATGCTCTGCACTTTTTCGAAGATTTACAGTGTTGTTTAAGACCAATAATTACTCTTGACATTATTATATGGTAGATTTGCAAATTTCACATGAAATGCTTTTAGCTGGATTTCCATGTTTAGGCACATGAAATGCTCAATTTCACATGACTTTTCTTTTTAAATTTATTTAGATATTTTCAAAGCTGGCACCATATGTTGCGCTTGCGAAGAAGCTCACTTGGCTAGCAATACTTTTAGCTGGTGCAGGCGGTGTCAAATCTGTGAAGGCGACACACAGATCTGGCCGAAGCCCAGATGACCTTGACACATGTTGGTGCCCATCTCCAGTGTTTTTGTCAACTTGGTAAATGGAGATTTCATGGCCAAGCAGTGTGGGATCCGCATAACCAAGGAGTAGGGCTAGATTGATAGTACTCTAGAGTATCTAGGATTCTAGGTATCGACAATATCAGTAGCACAAAACAAAACTAGTGGTACCATGCCAGTAGGACGCTACATGTATAATGTATTTGGCTAGGGGTAGTATGATAATTCTTGGGTTTCAATAAAATAAAACTAATATGTTCATTAATAAATTCAAAAATACAAAAAATCCGCTAAGGCGCGGCTAAGCCGTGCTTCTCCACCTAGTTATTATTATAAAGAATATAACAATAAAAAATTTTAAAAGAAATTAAGAATTATTTTTTTTTCTTAATAAGAACCAAGGAATAACCCAGTTATAAACCGCGTTATTCTCTCTCACCTAATAATGTGTTTTATAAACGTGTTAAGTGGAATAATCCGTTTATAAAACGCGTTATTAGTCCAACAATGCATTATAAACCGCGTTATTATCCCAGCACGGAATAAAAAAAAAATGTTTGGTTTTTTTATTTGGTTTTAAGCAAAGGCATTAATTATGTATATGTGGTGGGTCCCAGCACAGAAATCAGCGCGGTTTATTTGGTGTCACGAGCTTTTTTTATTGCTATTATTATACGTCAATAGAAGACAAGCTTATGTGGCTTTTTATAATATATACGTTTCAAAGTTTCAATATAAAATGTCAATTTAAATTGTACGTTTGTAATTGCAAATTAAAGAATAAGAGCATAAAATGTTTGATATTGTCTTTCATTCTAACTAATACAATAACAATCCAAGAATATCAATTTTATGAACATGTTTATGTATTCTCAGTTTTTAAAACAAAAAAAAAATGTTTAAGACGTTGTCCTCTTTTCTTTTTTTTCTTATATATCAGCATTAAATTATGATTCTAAGCTATATTATTATTTTAAAGGACGTCAATGCTATGCCTCTTTTTTTTTGTAATTCATTTTAAATAAGAACTTAGCAAACAATATACCATCTAAATATGCTCATCCCTTGTTTATTAAAAAATAATTTTAATAAAAAATTGAATAAAAAATTGTTGAAAGATATATTATAAAGCTACATAAACTTGGCTACAATTTTGTATAATATATACTTTCAACAATTTTTTATTATAATTATTTTTTTAATAAAAAAGGGATGAGTAATATTTAGATGATAAATTGCTTGCTAAGTTTTTATTTAAAATGAATTAAAAATACAAAGGGCCTAGCATTGACGTTCTTTAAAATAATAAAATAGCTTAGAATCATAATTTCATGTGTTTATATAAGAAAAGAAAAGAGGACAACGTCTAAACAATTTTTTGTTTTAAAAATTGAGAATACATAAACATGTTCATAAAATTTATATTATTGGATTCTGTTGACATATGTATATATTATAAATCTGAGAATAAATAAAATTTATATTATTGGATTCTGTTGACATATGTATATATTATAAAGCTGAGAATAAATAAACATGTTCATAATTTAAACAATTTTTTTTGAAAGTATATATATCTTTATCTTTATCTTTATCTTTACTACTTATAAACGCACGGACCGTAGAGATATTACACGCTAGGTCTAGTATGTAAATAGATATTTCTGTCGTTCGATCAATTTGATATGTGGTTGGATATCAATCGCCAGACGAAGCAACAATATATTTTTGTTTTCCGTCTAATAAAGAAACAAATTGAATAGCATATCTATTTATATCGCGGCAGATTAAGTAATATATTTTGAGATAGGCTAAAATCAGCCACGACTGACGGATGGACCCGTCAGCTGCGATTATATCTCAACTTTTGAGGTTCTAATGACTAATCTGAACCGTTCAATGTGTTCTTCATATTGAAATCTCATTGGAGACCAAATTTTACATTTTACTGATTTTATTTACTATTTTTTTTAGATTTTTAAAAATCATAGTTATTGAAGGGTCCAGAATTGTTTAGATTAGGAATTTTGTAAAATACCAAACAAATATTAAAAAATTTCAGAAAAATATAAAATTTTGTCTCCAACGAGATTTCAATATGGAGCACACATTGAACGGTTTGGATCGACAGTTAAAATCTCGAAAATTAAAATTTGATCGTAGCTGACGGTCTCATTCATCAGTCGTGGCTGATTTTAGCGTATCTCATATATTTTTATTGTCTAATATTATTTTGTTTCTTTATTTGTCCGCATACGAGGCATCTTAGGCTAGTTATAAATAAAGCACACAAACTTAGCTTGTGTTGACACGTGTAATAGCCATAAAAAAAAGCTTATGACACCAAATAAACCGCCTTGATTTCTGTGCTGGGACCCACCACATATGCATAATCAATGTCTTTGGTTAAAATCAAATAAAAAAACCAAACAATTTTCTGTGATTCCGCGTTGGGATAATAAAGCGGTTTATAACCGCATTATTAGACTAATAACGAGTTTTATAACGGATTATTCCGCTTACGTGTTTATAAAATGCGTTATTAGGTGAGAGAGAATAACGTGGTTTATAACCGGATTATTTCTTGGTTCTTATAAAGAAAACAAAATAATTCTTAATTTCTTTTAAAATTTTTATAGTTATATTCTTTATAATAATAATTTCGGCTCTAGAACTTTTGTCCACATATGTACTAAATTTTCTCTCTTTCCTTATTTCTCACCACTTTTCTCAATTCCTCATCATTTCTATCGAAGCTTTTTTTCTCTCTATACATGAATTGTCGATTCGTTCTCCAGCAGATGCGCCGTCACTATCTCTCTCCTTCCCCTCACTTAAATCGGAGATTGTCCGGTCGACCACCTTGCAATAGCCAATATAATATATCTCTACTGATAGTTGCAATGGCAATGGCAAGGGTCTCCATACGACAAGGTATAATCAAATATTTGTATTTGTTAGGCCAAATTTAATTAGATGTACTTCTCCTTTTGTTTCATTAGTGGTACCAATTTTCCCTTTATATCATTAGTAGTACCAATTTTGAAACAAGACATCTTTTCGTGAACTTGCAAAAGAGACAAGCTGCCTAGCTCTTGAATGAATTTGGTAGGGCCAATTCGACAAGTGTAGAGTGGCGGATCTAGTACCTGCCTGTTGATCCTAAATCAAGTGTTTAGAACATATCAGTTCAATTATTCTTGGAATGCACAATCCATGCTCTTGTGAAATTGAAGCTAAAGCTAATTTCATCATCTAGAAATCGAACATTTAAAATTCATATTATTTGGTTGAATTTTGTTTGTGTTATGTTCGGGCACAGTAAGAAGCTATGGTCAATTAAAGTTCATAAATCATACATTTTAGTCTCTACTATAGATGTATCAAATGTATTTTCTTTTCCTCAGGGAGTTAATTCTTTGTAAATTAGTTGATACAAAAGCCATAAAATTTTATTTACAGATAATTAATTTCCTTGGGCTTGTTCATTATGATCAGTCGACATACTTACTAAAATGAAAACACTGCATTCTGACAATTCCAAAGGATTAATCATTTTACGAAAAAGTCCTCTAATTTTTTTACGTTCCTCTAGTTGTTATTTTCCTTCTTTTAATTAATTAGTTAATATTTAATTTATTATTATCATTTTGTTGTGCCCGGTCCTTGGCATCTAATCGCATGTTCTTTTTACCAGATCAGGAGCATTTTCTTCCAGAACATGTAGGCTCTGATCGGAAGAGAGAAGAACGAGAAAAAATTTCATTTCAACGGAAAAGAAAAGAGAGGATTTTTCACTCGAAATCATTTCCGTTGTTCGGTGAAGGAAGCTGAAATTTTCGTGCGATTTTGATCAGCCACCAATCGGAGGAGAGAGAAAGAGGGAGGAGAAGCAGTGAGCGACGAATTCTCGTCAAATTTCGATATTTTTGGCGAGAGTTCCGTACGGGATTTGGAACTCGTGAAATCGCACGAAGTCGTTTCTTTTCCTCCGTTCTCCTCTCTTCCGATCACATTTTTCAAATCGCACGAATTCCATTTTCAAATCGTACAATTATTTTCAGCGTTCCGATCAGAGCAGTACTGTGCACAACTACTGGTACGTCTGTCATTGTTCTAGATAACAGAAGACTGAAATTAAATAAAACTAAATGAAATAAAACACTAGCTAATTGAACAAAAGGACACGTGGGACAAGACTAATTGCACACTAACAGTTTGGAGGGCGAATCTTTTGCAAGTTTGACTTTACATTATTGTTTAGAATGTCAACACATCGAATTACTTTAGGATGGCATTTGGAAGGCGACGAGTCGACTTCTTTTATTTGGGTGTAAATTGAAATGCCATCAGGTGAGGTCTCATGAGCCTTGACATGTAGTATATGATCGTAACGGATAATATACATAATTTAAAAGAATCTTTGAATTGAATTGAGACGTAAATATAAATATAATCACAATGAAGATGTTAATTAACTAAAGGCTAAAGGCTTCGGAGGAATCAACTCTGCTCGTGCCACAGAATTGGCAATTCAACTATGAAACTTGAAATTTAACTAGATAGTCTCTATCTAGTCTGTCCAAAAAAAAAAACTATGAAACTTGAAAGATAGAACATTTTATATGGTCAGTGGTCTTCGGTATTTGCGACAGGACACATCTGGCGACATTTTTCTAGCCTAAATGGTACAGTGTACATCTGATGAGGTTCTTTTCTTTGTTTTTTATAACTTTTTCAGTATACATCTCATGCGGCTTAAAGTTAATCACTCTGAATATGATTTGACATTTCTCAATGAAAATCTTCATTTTAGTAAACAGTAAACATCGATACCTCCTGACAATTTTGACATTAATATCTGAAGTTTTATAATATTTAACTAGAGAATAATCTTAATTATATCAATCATTAGTAAAGAAAAAGATGCAAAACAGCACCGACTAAATGCAAATAAAATTAAATTTCAAACGAATTTTAATATATTTAATTTGTTAAATTATTTTAATTTATATAAAACGATTCTAATCATTTTACTAGTTCACTCTAGAATTGTATAGACTCCAAGATTTAGGCCACTTCAAGCAGCACAAAAAGGAAAAAAAAAAATTATATGGCCACAAATCAATCCAATCCAATCCAATCCGAATAATTATCATTTTATTGCATTCATTAGAAATCTCATAATATTTATGATTTATAGTTAAAATTTACCATATATTAATTGAATCGGTCAGGTCTGAGCCTTTGAGTAAAATTAATACTAAAATTTTTTAAATCAGAAACTAATTACCAAGTATAATCCAATCTTTTCTAATAAACAAGATATGAATCTTAGTCTGGACAGTATAAAGAGTTTAAATGTAGATTATTGTGACGAAATACCTTAGAATGAATCTAGAAACAATTGAATTGCAATACTCAGAACTGCATTATTTGCAATTTATATGCGTAATTACCATGTATAATCCAATCTTTTTGAATAAACAAAATATGAATCTTAGTCTGCACAATATAAAGAGTTCAAATGTAGATGATTGTGATGGAATGACTTAGAATGAATCCAAAAACGATTAAAATTATCAAATGACACTCAAAACTGCATTCTATCCGATTTATATGCGCAATTGCCAAGTATAATCCAATACTTTTGAATAATCAAGATATGAATCTTAGTCTGTACAGTATAGAGAGTTAAATGTAGATTATTGTGATAAAATAACTTAGAATGAATCTAAAACAATTGAAATGCTTAAATGATACTCAGAACTGCATTCTTTGCACTTTATATGCGTAATTACCATGTATAAAACAATCCTTTTGAATAAAGAAGATATGAATCTTAGTCTAGAGAATATAAAGAGTTGAAATGTATATTATTGTGATGAAATGACTTAGAATGAATATAGAAACGATGGAAATACTCAAATGATACTCAGAACTGCATTATTTGCACTTTATATGAGTAATTACCATGTAGAATCCAATCTTATTGAATAAACAAGATATAAATCTTAGTCCGGACAGTATAAAGAGTTTAAATGTAGATTATTGTGATGAAAAAATAATTTAGAATGAATCCAGAAATGATTGAAATGCTCAAATCATACTCAGAACTGCATTATTTACATTTTAAATGCGTAATTACCATGTATAAACCAATCTTTTTGAATAAACAAGATATGAATCTTAGTCTACACTATATAACGAGTTTAAATGTAGATTATTTTGATTAAATAACTTAGAATAAATACATAAACAATTGAAATGTTCAAATGATACACAGAACTGTATTATTTGCACTTTATATGAGTAATAACCATGTATAATCCAATCTTTTTGAATAAAAAAGATATGAATAATAGTCTGGACAGTATAAAGAGTTTAAATGTAGATTATTGTGATGAAAAGACTTAGATTGAATCCAGAAACGATTGAAATGCTCAAATAATATTCAGAATTGCATTATTTGCACTTTATATGCGTAATTACCATGTATAATCTAATTTTTTGAATAAACAAGATATGAATCTTAGCTTAGACAGTATAAGGAGTTTAAATGTAGATTATTGTGTTAAAATGACTTAGAATGAATCTAGAAACGATGGAAATGCTCAAATCATACTCAGAAGTGCATTATTTTCAATTTATATGCGTAATTATCATGTATAATTCAATCTTTTTGAATAAACAAGATATGAATCTTAGTCTAGACAGTATAATGAGTTTAAATGTAGATTATTGTGATGAAATGACTTAGAATAAATCTAGAAACGATTGAAATACTCAAATCATACTCAAAACTGCTTATTTGCACTTTATATGAGTAATTACCATGTATAATCCAATCTTTTTGAATAAACAAGATATGAATCTTAGTCTAGACAGTATAAAGAGTTTGAATGTAGATCATTGTGATGAAATGACTTAGAATGAATACAAAAACGGTGGAAATGATAAAATGATACTCAGAATTGCAATATTTGTAATTTATATACGTAATTACCATATAATTCTATCTTTTTGAATAAACAAGATATTAATTTTAGTATGGACATTATAAAGAGTTTAAATGTCGATCATTGTGTTGAAATGACTTAGAATGAATCCAGAAACGATTGAAATGCTCAAATGATACTCAGAATTGCATTATTTGCACTTTATATGCGTAACTACCATGTATAATCCATTGTTTTTGAATAAACAAAACATGAATCTTAGTCTAGACAGTATGAAGAGTTTAAACGTAAATTATTGTGATGAAAAGACTTAGAATTAATCTAGAAACGATAGAAATGCTCAAATAGTACTCAAAATTGTAATATTTTGCACTTTATATGCGTAATCACCGTATATAATCCAATCTTTTTGTATAAACAAGATCTGAATCTTAGTATGCACAGTATTAAGATTTCAAATGAAGATTATTGTGATGAAATAACAAAGAATGAATCCAAAAAGTATTCAAATGCTCAAATGATACTCAAAATTGCATTATTTGCACTTTATATGCGTAATTACAATGTAGAATCCAATCTTTTTTAATAAACAAGATAAGAATATTAGTCTGGACAGTATAAAGAGTTTAAATATAGATTAATGTGATGAAATAACTTAGAATGAATCCAGAAACGATTGAAATGCTCAATTGATACTCAGAAGTGCATTATTTGCATTTTATATGTGTAATTGCCATGTATAATCCAATCTTTATGCATAAACAAGATATGAATCTCAGTCTACATAGTATAAAGAGTTTCAATGTAGATTATTGTGTTGAAATGACTTATAATGAATAAAAAAAATGATGGAAATGCTCAAATCATACTCAGAACTGCATTATTTGCACTTTCTATGCGTAATTATCATGTATAATCCAAACGGTTTAAATAAATAAGATATGAATCTTAGTCTCGACAGTATAACGAGTTTCAATGTAGGTTATTGTGATGAAATGACTTATAATGAATGCAGAAATAATTGAAATGCTCAAATGATACTCAGAACTGCATTATTTACACTTTATATGCGTAATTATCACGTATAATCCAATCTTTCTTAATATCAAAAATATAAATCTTAGTCTAGACAGTATAAAGAATTTAAATGTAGACTATTGTGTTAAAATGACTTCGAATGAATCCCGAAAAGAGTGAAATGCTCAAATAATAATCAGAATTGCTTTATTTGCCCTTTATATGCGTAATTACCATGTATAATCCAATAATTTTGAATAAACAAGATATGAATCTTAGTCTAGATAGTATAAGGAGTTTAAGTGCAGATTATTGTGTTAAAATGACTTAGAATGAATCCAGAAAAGATGAAAATGCTCAAATCATACTCAGAACTGCATTATTTGCAATTTATATGCGTAATTATCATGTATAATTCATTCTTTTTGAATAAACAAGATATGAATCTTAGTCTAGACAGTATAATGAGTCTAAATGTAGATTATTGTGATGTAATGACTTAGAATTTGTTCAGAAACGATGAAAATTCTCAAATCATACTCAGAACTGCAATATTTGCATTTTAAATGCGTAATTACCATGTATAATCCAATCTTTTTGAATAAACAAGATATGACTCTTAGCCTAGACAGTATAAGGTGTTTAAATGTACATTATTGTGTTAAAATGACTTAGAATGAATCCAGAAACGATGGAAATGCTCAAATCATACTCAGAAATGCATTATTAGCAATTTATATGCGTAATTATCATGTATAATTCAATCTTTTTGAATAAACAAGATGTGAATCTCAGTCTAGACAGTATAATGAGTTTAAATGTAGATTATTGTGATGTAATGACCTAGAATTAATACTGAAACGATGGAAATGCTCAAATCATACTCAGAACTGCATTATTTGCATTTTAAATGCACAATTACCATTTATAATCCAATCTTTTTGAATAAATAAGATATGAATCTTAGTCTAGACAGTATAACGTGTTCAAATATAGATTATTGCGATGAAATGACTTATAATGTATCCAGAAACGATTGAAATGCTCAAATAATACTCAGAACTGTATTATTTGCACTTGATATGCGTAATTACCATGTATAATCCATTCTTTTTGAGTAAAAATTATATGAATCTTAGTCTAGACAGTATAAGGAGTTTAAATGTATATTATTGTGATGAAATGACTAAGATTGATTCCAGAAACGATGGAAATGTTGAAATCATACTCAGAACTGCATTATTTGCAATTTATATGCGTAATTACCATGTATAATCCAATATTTTTTAATAAACAAGTTATGAATCTTAGTCTTAACAGTATAATGAGTTTATATGTAGATAATTGTGATGAAATAACATAGAATTAGTTCAGAAATGATGGAAATTCTCAAATCATACTCAGAACTTCATTATTTGCAATTTATATCTGTAATTATCATGTATAATCCAATATTTTTTAATAAACAAGCTATGAATCTTAGTCTTGACAGTATAATGAGTTTATATGTAGGTTACTGTAATGAAATGACTTAGAATAAATTCAGAAACGATGGAAATGTTCAAAATATACTCAGAACTACATTATTTGAATTTTTAAATGCGTAATCACCATTTATAATCCAATTTTTTTGAATAAACAAGATATGAATCATAGTCTAGACTGTGTAACGAGTTTAAATTTAGATTATTTTGATTAAATGACTTAGAATGAATCCATAAACAATTGAAATGTTCAAATGATACTCAGAACTGCATTATTTGCAATTTATATGCGTAATTACCATGTATAATCCAATCTTTTTGAATAAATCATAAATGAATCATAGTCTAGACAGTATATCGAGTTGAAATTTAGATTATTGTGATGAAATGACTTAGAATGAATCCATAAACGATTGAAATTCTCAAATGATACTCAGAACTGCATTATGATGAAGGAATTTAACCCTAGGATCAAATAAAATTGTACCTAGACCTAACCTCACTAGTCGTTCAAGTTAAGCTTAGGGTCGAACCCAAGGGACGGTAAAAATGAGTACCGGACTTAGTCTTTCTTAAAAGCTAGACAGAAAAAGTATTTGTAGAGTTTTGAATTAAAATCAAAGCTAAATACTGATATAAAAAAAAAGAAATAATTAATAAGATATTTTTTTGGATTACTTTTTATATATTTTTTTCGGGACTCTAACAGATGCAATAGAATGTCTCAGGACTTCGTGTTCATTTGATTTAGCTTTAAAGCGCTTCTATCTTGATTTTCACCAAAACAGAGAACAATTTCGGACCGAAATGTATAGATTTCGGACCGAAATCTATACAAGTCGGGCCGAAACGAACTTTAAACTCCTTGTTTCGACTTGGCAAAATTACACAACACTATGTGAAGGGTACTGGGCGACCAGACCTAAACCCTAGCCTCAGCTGTCGCGATTTTGGGTTGGATTTGGTAAGGAACTCGGTTTTCACCACGTAAATAACTAAACCTAAACTTTCGTGTCGGACTTTAGTTATTTAAGATTGTTTAGAGGGATTTCTAGAGGTATTTAAGGTCCTGTCGGTTCGATAAAAGTTACACCTTTCGGTTGTGAACTAGCCTCCTCTTTCGAGTGCTTGGCTTACCTCAAATACTTAGTTAATTAATTAATTGTTCTAGTCTAATGTCCTATAAATGCTGCAGTTCATTAATAGGTAGCAATTAAACAAGTAATCAATTTGACTAAGCAAAAATAATAATTTCTCAACTAAACAAATCACATAGCATAATATAAATTCATCAAGTCAATCCAAGTACTAAATCAAACTACTAACTGGTCCTAAGACATCATAAAATCTAGCCTAACATGTTCAAACAGAAAATAACAAGTATCATGCGAAAAATAGAGATACAAGCCATAAAACAATGAAATAAAGGCATAAAAGATGAAACCAAGGAATCCTTATACTAATACTCGCTGTTCTAGGGCCGAGGAGTCAAGGTGGAGAGTCAAAGTCGCTGCCGTCGCACGCAAACGCTGCTGCCTCTTGAAGAAATCCGTCGAAAGAGCCAAAAACACGCCGAAATAATGCCAAAATATGGTATCTAAAGTGGGAATAAAGTGGAACCCCTTCTGCACGAAAATCAGTGCCTAAATACTGCCCCCAGGAAGGTCAGGAGGCGGCTAGGGCAAGAGGTGCTCTTTCCATTCCCGAAACTTTCCAAAATCTTCTTTCCATGTATGGATTTCGGACCGAAATGGATCCATTTCGGACCGAAATCAGGCTCTGGCGAGATGAATTGGGCTGGGACCAAGGTTTTCGCGTGACATCTGATCTGTCTTGGCCCATGAGAGTCTTCTCTGGTCCTAGGCACGTCTGTTTGGGCCAGGAATGAGTCGTCCGGCTGAGAATTGGGCTCCATCCTTCTTATTCGGCGCGTTTAGTCTTCGATTTCCACGAGAATTCTACAAAACAAAGATAGAGGCGGCGGCAGTACCAAAATCCTGGAAAACACAGTTAATCATGAGCAATTATGTTGGTTTGAGTGTCATTTTGGTGCTAAGTATAGTTAAAATATGCATATATTTGATAGACATCACATTATTTGCACTTTATATGCGCAACTACCATGTATAATCCATTCTTTTTTAATAAACAATATATGAATCTTAGTCTAGACAGTATAATGAGTTTAAATGTAGATTATTGTGATGAATTGACTTAGAATGAATCCAGAAAAGATTGAAATGCTCAAATATTACTCAGAATTTCATTATTTGCACTTTATATGTGTAATTACCATGTATAATCCAATCTTTTTGAATAAACAAGATATGAATCGTAGCCTAGACTGTATAAGGGGTTTAAATGTAGATTATTGTGTTAAAATAACTTAGAATGAATCCAGAAACGATGGAAATGCTCAAATCAAACTCAGAACTGCACTATTTACAATTTATATGCGTAATTATCATGTATAATTCAATCTTTTTGAATAAACAATATATGAATCTTAGTGTAGACAGTATAATGAGTTTAAATGTAGATTATTGTGATGAAATTACTTAGAATTAGTTCAAAACGATGGAAATGCTCAAATCATACTCAGATCTGCATTATTTGCATTTTAAATGCATAATTACTATTTATAATCCAATCTTTTTGAATAAACAAGATATGAATCTCACTCTAGACAGTATAAGGAGTTCAAATGTAGATTATTGTAACGAAATGACTTAGAACGAATCCAGAAACGAAGGAAATGCACAAATCAAAATCAGAACTGCATTATTTGCACTTTATATGCGTAATTACCATGTATAATCCAATCATTTTGAATAAACAAGATATTGATTATGGTATGGACTGCATAAAGAGTTTAAATGAAGATTATTGTGATGAAATGACTTAGAATGAATCCAGAAACAATTGAAATGCTCAAATGATACTCAGTACTGCATTAATTGCACTTTATATGCGTAATTACCATTTATAATCCAATCTTTTTGAATAAACAAGATATGAATCTTAGTTTGGACTGTATTCAGTGTTTAAATGTTGATTATTGTGTTAAAATGACTTAGAATGAATCTAGAAATGATGAAAATACTCAAATCATACTCAGAACTGCGTTATTTGCACTTTATATGCGTAATTATCATGTATATAATCCAATATTTTTGAATAAACAAGTTATGAATATTAGTCTTGACAGTATAATGAGTTCAAATGTAGATTATGGTAATGAAATGATTTAAAAATGAATTCAAGAATGATTGAAATGCTCAAATGATACTCATAATTGCAATATATGCATTTTATAAGCGTAATTACCATGTATTATCCTATCTTTTGGAATAAACAAGATATGAATCTTTGCCTGGACAGTGTAACGAGTTTAAATGTAGATTATTGTGATGATATTATTTAGAATGAATCCAGAAACAATTGAAACCTATCGAAATACTCAAATGATACTTAGAACTGCATTATTTGAATTTTATATGCATAATTACCACGTACATTCCAATATTTTTTAATATACAAGATATGAATCTTAGTCTACAGAGTATAAAGAGTTTAAATATAGATTATTGTGTTAAAATGACTTAGAACGAATCCAGAAACGAAGGAAATGCTCAAATCATACTCAGAACTGCATTATTTGCACTTTATATGCGTAATTACCATGTATAATCCAATCATTTTGAATAAAAAAGATATGAATCTTAGTCTGGACAGTATAAAGAGTTTAAGTGTAGATTATTTTGATTAAATAACTTATAATTAATCCATTAACGATTGAAATGCACAAATGATACTCAGAACTGCATTATTTGCACTTTATATGCATAATTACCATGTATAATTCATTCTTTTTGAATAAAAAATATATGAATCTTAGTCTAGACAGTATAATGAATTTAAATGTAGATTATTGTGATGAAATTACCTAGAATGAATCCACAAATGATTGAAATGCTCAAATGATACTCATAACTGCATTTCTTGCAATTTATATGCGTAATTACCATGTATAATACATTCTTTTTTAATAAACAATATATGAATCTTAGTCTAGACAGTATAACGAGTTTAAATATAGATTATTGTGATGAATTGATTTAGAATGAATCAAGAAAAAATTGAAATGCTCAAATAATACTCAAAATAGTATTATTTGCAATTTATATGCGTAATTACCATGTATAATCTAATCTTTCTGAATAAACAAGATATGAATCTTAGGTTAGACAGTATAATGAGTTTAAATGTATATTATTGTGGTGAAATGACTTAGAATGAATCCAGAAACGATTGAAAGGCTAAAATGTTACTCAGAAGTGCATTATTTGCTCTTTATATGCGTAATTACCATATATAATACAATATTTTTGAATAAACAAGATATTAATTTTAGTATGGACAGTATAGAGAGTTTAAATGTAGATTATTGTGATGAAATTACTTAGTATGAATCCCGAAACCACTGAAATACTCAAATTAAACTAAGAACTGCATTATTTGCACTTTATATGCGTAATTACAATATATAATGCAATCATTTTGAATAAACAAGATATGAATCTTAGTCTGGATAGTACAAAGAGTTTAAATGTAGATTATTTTGATTAAATGACTTAGAATTATTCCATAAACGATTGAAATGCTCAAATGATACTCAAAACTGCATTATTTGCACTTTATATGCGTAATTAACATGTATAATCCATTCTTTTTGAATAAAAAGTATATGAATCTTAGTCTCTCCAGTATAATGAGTTTAAATGTAGATTATTGTGATTAAATGACTTAGAATGAATCTAGAAACGATTGAAATGCTCAAATGTACTCAGAATTCCATTATTTGCACTTTATATGTGTAATTACCATGTATAATCCATTCTTTTTGGATAAACCAGATATGAATCTTAATCTGGACAGTGTGACGAGTTTAAATGTAGATTATTGTGATGAAATGATTTAGAATGAATCCAGAAACGATTGAAAACGATCGAAATACTCCAATGATACTCAGAACAGCATTATTTCCGTTTTATATGCGTAATTACCACGTATAATCCAATCTTTTTTAATATACAAAATATGAATCTTAGTCTAGAGAGTATAAGGAGTTTAAATGTAGATTATTCTGCTAAAATGACTTAGAACGAATCCACAAACGAAGGAAATGCTTAAATCATACTCAGAACTGTATTATTTGCACTTTATATGCGTAATTACCATGTATAATCAAATCATTTAGAATAAACAAGATATGAATCTTAATTTGGAAAGTATAAAGAATTTAAATGTAGATTATTTTGATTATTTAACTTAGATTTAATCCACAAACGATTGAAATGCTCAAATGATTTTCAGAACTGCATTATTTGCACTTTATATGCATAATTACCATGTATAATCCATTCCTATTGAATAAAAAATATATGAATCTTAGTCTAGACAGTATAATGAGTTTTAATATAGATTATTGTGATGAAATGACTTAGAATGAATCCACAGACGATTGAAATGCTCAAATGATACTCAGAACTGCATTTCTTGCACGTTATATGCGTAATTACCATGTATAATCCATTCTTTTTTAATAAACAATATATGAATATTAGTCTAGACAGTATAACGAGTTTAAATATAGATTATTGTGATGAATTGAGTTAGAATGATTACAGAAACAATTGAAATGCTGAAATGATACTCAGAATTGCATTATTTGAACTTTATATGCGTAATTACCTTATATAATCCTATATTTTTGAATAAAAATGATATGAATCTTAGCCTAGACAATATAAGGTGTTAAAATGTTGATTATTGTGTTAAAATGACTTAGAATGAATCCAGAAACGATAGAAATGCTCAAATCATACTCAGAACTGCATTATTTGTAATTTATATGCGTAATTATCAATTATAATCCAATCTTTTTGAATAAACAAGACATGAATATTAGTCTAGACAGTATAATGAGTTTAAATTTAGTTTATTGTGATGAAATGACTGAGAATTAGTTCAGAAATGATGAAAATGCTAAAATCATACTCAGAACTGCATTATTTGCATTTTAAATGCGTAATTACCATGTACAATCCAATATTTTTCAATAAACAAGATATTGATTTTGGTATGGACAGTATAAAGAGTTTAAATATAGATTATTGTGATAAAATGACTTAGAATGAATCCAGAAATGATTGAAATGCTCAAATAATACTCAGAACAGCAATAATTGCAATTTATATGCGTAATTATCATGTATAATCCAATATTTTTTAATAAACAAGATATGAATCTTATCCTAGACAGTATAAGGTGTTTAAATGTAGATTATTTTGTTAAAATAAGTTAGAATGAATCCAGAAACGATGGAAATGCTCAAATCATACTCAGAACTGCATTATTTACAATTTATATGCATAATTATCATGTATAATTCAATCTTTTTAAATAAACAAGATATGAATCTTAGTGTAGACAGTATAATGAGTTTAAATGTAGATTATTGTAATGAAATTACTTAGAATTAGTTCAGAAATGATGGTAATGCTCAAATCATACTCAGATCTGCATTATATGCACTTTAAATGCGTAATTACCATTTATAATCCAATCTTTTTGAATAAACAATATATGAATCTTAGTCAAGACAGTATAACGAGTTTAAATGTGGATTATTCTAATGAATTGACTTAGAATGAATCCAGAAACAATTGAAATGCTCAAAAGATACGCAGAATTGCATTATTTGCACTTTATTTGCATAATTACCACGTATAATCCAATCTTTTTGAATAAACAAGATATGAATCTTAGCCTGGACAGTATAAGGTGTTTAAATGTAGATTATTTTGTTAAAATGACTTAGAATAAATCTAGAAACGATAGAAATGCTCAAATCATACTCAGAACTGCGTTATTTGCAATTTATATTCGTAATTATCATGTATAATTCAATCTTTTTGAATAAACAAGATATGAATCTTAGTGTAGACAATATAATGAGTTTAAATGTAGATTATTGTGATGAAATTACTTAGAATTAGTTCAGAAATGATGGAAATGCTCAAATCATACTCAGATCTGCATTATTTGCACTTTAAATGCGTAATTACCATATATAATCCAATATTTTCGAATAAACAATATATGAATCTTTGTCTAGATAGTATAAGGAGTTTGAATGTACATTATTGTGTTAAAATGAGTTAGAATGAATCCAAAAACGATGGAAATACTCAAATCATACTCAGAACTGCATTATTCACACTTTATATGCGTAATTACCATGTATGATCCAATCTTTCTGAACAAATAAGATATGAATGTTGGTCTAGACAGTATAACGAGTTTAAATGTTGATTATTGTTTTGAAATAACTTAGAATGAAACCAGAAATGATGGAAATGCTCAAATCATATTCAGAACTGCATTATTTGCACTTTATATGCGTAATTACCGTGTATAATCCAATTTTTTTGAATAAACAAGATATGAATCTTAGTCTAGACAGTATAACGAGTTCAAATGTAAATTATTGTGATGAAATTACTTAGAATAAATCCAGAAACGATGGAAATGCTCAAATTATATTCAGTACTGCATTATTTGCACCTTATATGCGTAATTACCATATATAATCCAATATTTCGAATAAACAAGATATGAATCTTAGTCTAGACAATATAACGAGTTTAAATGTAGATTATTGTGATGAAATAACTTAGAATGAATCCATAAATGATTGAAATGCTCAAATGATACTCAGAACTGCATTATTTGCACTTTATATTCGTAATTACAGTATATAATCCAATCTTTTTGGAATAACATTATATGAATATTAGTCTGGACAATATAAAGAGTTTACATGTAGATTACTGTGATGAAATGACTTAGAATGAATTCAGAAGTGATTGAAATTCTCAAATGATACTTAGAACTGCATTATTTGCACTATATATGCATAATTACCATGTATAATCTAATCTTTTTCAATAAACAAGATATGAATCTTTATCTGAACAGTATAATGACTTTAAATGTAAATTATTGTGATGAAATGAATTAGAATGAATCCAGAAAAGATTGAAATGGTTAAATGATACTTATTACAGCATTATGTGCACAATATATGTGTAATTACCATGTATAATCCAATCTTTTTGATTAAACAAGATATGAATCTTAGTCAGGACACTATAAAGATTTTAAATGTTGATTATTTTGATGAAATAACATAGAATGAATCTAGAAACGATTGAAATGCACAAATGATACATGAAACTGCTTTGTTTGCACTTTATATGCGTAATTAACATGTATAATCTAATCTTTTTGAATAAACAAGATATGAATCTTAATCTGGACAGTATTAAATTGTTTGAATGTAGATTAGTGTGATGAAATAACTTAGAATGAATCCAGAAATGATTGAAATTTTCAAATGATACTTAGAACTGCATTATTTGCAATTTATTTGCAAAATTACCATGTATAATCCAATATTTTTGAATAAAGAAGAGATGAATCTTAGTCTAAACAGTATAAGGAGTTTAAATGTATTATTGTGATGAAATGACTTAGATTGAATCCAGAAACGATGGAAATGCTGAAATCATACTCAGAACTGCATTATTTGCAATTTATATGCGTAATTAACATGTATAATCCAATCTTTTTTAATAAACAATATATGAATCTTAGCCTGGGCAGTATAAAGAGTTTAAATGTAGATCATTGTGATGAAATGACTTAGAATGAATCCAGAAACGATGGAAATGCTCAAATGATACACCGAATTGCAATATTTGCACTTTACATTCGTAATTACCATGTATAATCCAATCTTTTTTAATAAACAAAATATAAATCTTAGTCTGGACAGTACAAAGATTTTAAATGTAGATTATTGCGATGAAATGACTTAGAATGAATCCAGAAACGTTTGAAATGCTCAAATGATACTCAGAACTGCATTATTTGCACTTTGTTTGCGTAATTAACTTGTATAATCATATCTTTTTGAATAAACAAGATATGAATCTTAGTCTGGACAGTATAAAGAGTTTAAATATAGATTATTGTGATGAAATGACTTAGAATGAATCTAGAAATGATTGAAATGCTTAAATGATACTCAGAACTGCATTATTTGCAATTTATATGCGTAATTAACATGTATAATCCAATTTTTTTGAATAAACAACATATGAATCTTAGTCTGGACAGTATAAGGAGTTTAAATATAGATTATTGTGATGAAATGACTTAGAATGAATCCATAAACTATTGAAATGCTCAAATGATACTCAGAACTGCATTATTTGCACTTTATATACGTAATTACCATGGTTAATCCAATATTTTTGAATAAACAAGATATGAATCTTATTATGAACAGTATAAAGATTTTAAATGTAGATTATCGTGATGAAATGACTTAGAATTAATCCAGAAACGATTGAAATGCTCAATTGATATTTAGATCTGCGTTATTTGTACTTTATATGCGTAATTACTAGGGCTGCATACGAGCCGAGTTCGAACGAGTTGGGGCAAACTGAAAGTCTTCTCGGCTATAACTCGAGTTAGCTCGAGTCGAGTTGGAAATACTTTCGAGTTTTTTAAGTAAGCTCAAACTTAACTCGTCTCTAACTCGAGTTGGCTCAAGAGTCACGCTCCAACTTGAAATCATTATGTCTACTTCAAATTTCATTTTTTAATTGATACATTATTTCAAAATTAAGATAATTAACATATACAATAATATAAAAAATAAAATTTATCATCAATTTTATTCTTTTTCATTGATTTTAATCAAAATATGTCTTGAAACTCAATACTAATACTCATAGATCATGTTGATAATCTCCAAAATATTAAAATTTATTACGTCATGAGTCAGCTCACGAGTCAACAAGCCGAGTTGAGCCTAACTCAATCTCGACTCGTCGATTAACCGAGTTGGTTCATCTCAAATATGCCAACTCGAGTTCTTTTTAGCTCGAGTCATAACCGAACATTTCACGAATCGAGTTCTAGTAAACTCACGAGTCATGAGTTTTTTGCTCACCCGTGCAAACGACCCATTTATACTTGTAATCTCAAGATTTGTAAGCTGGGACATCGTATATCCGCAGCACAACTTTATGCTACTTCAATTTTCGGCCAAAATAAATATATAGCGAATCATGTCAGCGTCTCCAAGACTATGCATCTTTTTCCGGCCCTTTTATCCTTTCACTTTTAACATGTTTTGCTGCTGAAAAATTTATCTAAGGGCTCGTTTGGACGGGGCTAGGAATAGTTTCTTCCTAGACATAAAACTCTTCATAAAGTTACACATTTTTCAACGTTTTCTTTCTAAAATCCTTATTCCCATACGATCCAAACGAGCCTTAAGAGTATGTAAATCATTATAATATAGTTTCTATTTTACCATATTCTTCAATTCGTCTAATTCATTTAAACACCTTTGAAGAACATCAAATCATTTTAATTCCTCTAATTCGTTTCCAACTTACCTCTACACGACTTATTCAACGGAATTGCTTACCATCTTCACAGAGATTCCAGGGTCCTCATTGATTATCCATCATCCTCTTTAATGACGTGTTTTCTCCATCAAGCGTCCTCATTAACTAACTTTTTTTTTTCGCTCACCCAGAGTATATAGAAGGGCAACAGGAGTGGTATGGGGTGAGAGAAGTTACGAAAAAGAAGAAAGGAGATGTGGATGGGTAGGGATGCTGGATGATAGAGATGAGGTTTAAGAAACGAAAATGGAAAACGATGAAGTTTGATTTTATATTTTAGAAATTCTTGAAAGAAAAATAAAAAAAAATACACTAACACCTATCATGTACAGGGTAGGTGGCGCAATAATATTTTTTGGAGTCAATTTTTCCAGCTAGAAAGAGAGTCGTTAGCAATCATTCCCGATCTTGTTATCCGTACGTTGATTTCCAATTTGGAGTTAATGCCATAATTAGAAAATGATTAAGAATTAATGCACCAATATGGAAAATATACAGAAGTACTAATTACATTTCGTATGCTTTAATCGGAACATATATATGCTGTAATAATGGTTTAAGTTTAGTACAATATCAATAGATACACAGTGTACGATTGACATATGACAATATGACATACTCAAGTCGGTATGCAAGCAAAAAGTAAAAATATGATCCAACGGAAAACAAATATTTAGGGGGATTTCCCTATAACTATAAGAAAATGATGGAGACATCTACTGATCAAGAAAATTCAAATACTTCATTGTTTAGGTCAATTGTACTGCCATTTTTAAATTTCTGAAAGACCCTTCGAAATGTAAATTGTAAACTCAGCTGATAAAATGAAAAAAAAACATTAAATGTAATTTGTACTCGTTTTCTACACGTAGAAAATATTATGACGATAATTTTGTTCTTGTGGGAAGAAAAGTAAAAAAAAAACAATTTGAAATAAAAATACATATATCTGTGATTTCTGCAAAAATTTCTAGTAAAATATATGTATTGTTGAAATTTACTTGTGTTCACAGAAAAATTGATACTATCACATTTTATTAATTTTATTTTAACAAGTAAATTTAAATTATAAATTATTAAACTTTCAAAGGAAAATATGGTGGTGATATTAAATATAGAACATTTCAATCGATTTGTAATGTAATATGTAATATAAACTGAAATTGTGGGAAACACCGATGATATTTGTGCCGCGATTATTATAACACAGAAAATGCACCTCTAAAATTTTAATACAAACCATGATTTATTTTTTATTTTAATAAGAACCAAGAAATAACACGTTACATCTCTCACCTAATAACCCGTTTATAAAACGCGTTATTAGCCTAATAACCCGTTTTATAAATGCGTTATTAGTTTTTCAGATTTTTTTCGTTTTTCCATTGTGTCAGAGAGTTCAAGCCGCAACTTTTGACTTTTTAAAAAAATATTTTCCATCAAGGTCCCTGCATGTTTCATATTTACAAAATTTCCAAAATTTTATTCCCATTTAAATATGTATTAAATAGATATAATAAATATATTACACATACTTTATATGCATTTAATTGCGCATATGTTTTTTCGAACATATGTATAATATCATTTTGTTTGAAATATTATTTCATCCTTTTGTAAATAAAAAAAAATTGGAGAGACTAAAATGCAAAAGATAAGTTTGTAGAATTAAATAGTAAAAATGCAGGGTCATCGGCGAATAATGTACAAACAATATAATTGAGATTTTTTCGCCGATGACCCTGCATGCTTCATATTTACAAAATTTCCAAATTTTTTTTCCATTTAAATATGTATTAAATAGATATAGGGTGTGTTTGGAAGTGGAGTGAATAAGAATGAATAAGATTTTGAATAAGCTTTCTCTCTCCTCTCTCCTCTCTCCTCTTATTCTGAATAAGGATCTAATTCCACCATATAGATGGTATTAGAATAAGGGAATGAATAAGCTCTTATTCAGAATAAGGCTTATTCAAAACACGTTTGGTTTCATCCCGAATAAGCCTTATTCGGAATAAGGCTTATTCAAACTTTGCCAAACACACCCAAAGGGTGTGTTTGTTTGCTTTTGAATAAGCCTTATTCCGAATAAGGCTTATTCGGGATGATAACAAACGTGTTTTGAATAAGCCTTATTCCGAATAAGGGCTTATTCAAAACCTTATTCTTATTCGACCCCATAGATGGAATTAGCCCTTATTCCGAATAAGAGGAGAGAGGAGAGAGAAGAGAGGAGAGAGAAAAGCTTATTCCAAATCTTGAATAAGCTATTCGGATGTGTTGCCAAACACACCCATAATAAATATATTACACATACTTTATATGCATTTAATTGCACATATTTTTTTTGAACATGTGTATAATATCATTTTGTTTGAAATATTATTTCTTCCTTTTGTAAATAAAAAAAATGGAGAGACTACAACGCAAAAGATACGTTTGTAGAATTAAATAATAAAAATGCAGGGTCATCGGCGAATAATGTACAAACATTATAATTGAGTTTTATTCGCCGATGACCCTATATTTTTACTATTTATTTTTATAAATTTAACTTTTGCATTTGAGTCTCTCTATTTTTTTATTCACAAAAGGATGAAATAATATTTCAAACAAAATGATATTATACACATGTTTAAAAAAATATGCGCAATTAAATGCATATAAAGTATGTGTAATATATTTATTATATCTATTTAATACATATTTAAATGGAAATAAAACTTTGGAAATTTTGTAAATATGAAACATGCAGGGACCTTGATGTAAAATATTTTTTTAAAAAGTCAAAAGTTGCGGCTTGAACTCTCTGACACAATGGAAAAACGGAAAAAATCTGAAAAACTAATAACGCGCTTATAAAACGGATTATTAGGTGAGAGATGTAACGCGTTTATAAAACTCGTTATTCCTTAGTTCTTATTAAAATAAAAAATAAATCTGAGTTTGTATTAAAATTTTAGAGGTGCATTTTCTGTGTTATAATAATCGCGGATATTTGTGTTAACAACAAACATGCACATGCAAGTTTCGAAACGCACGTTTTTAACCGTTCACATGGAGAAGGTTCAAGCATACTCATTTCGGAACTTGAAAGGGTGTTTCTGTAAATATCCGAAAAGGAAATACGCAAAAAGGAGAAAGAAAAGTGCACAAGAGAATAAAATAATTAAAAACACGACAGAAAAGTAGAAAACATTGACACTGTTTAGTTGCTGTCACGATTCCTTATTCCGAATCAACCTCTGAATTATTACTAATTTTTTGCTCTTTGATTTTTTTGGTCGTCGCTTTCTTACTCGCTATCTCCTCTCCTCTTACGAGCCTTTCAAGGTCAGAGATCTCTGCTTTCTTTCAATTTTTCCTTCATTTTTGCTTTATTTACACGAATCCCTTCCTTCTCTTTAGTTTAAACTTGTTGAAGTTTTAGTGAATTGCAAATCTGTGTCGTTTCTTTCCGGTTTAAGTGGCATAGAACTGTGTAAGTCGAAATATCGTACTATTTACAACATTGCAATTTCTAAATCTGGGTGTTTTTCTCTTATTAGCAGTTTCTAAATCTGATGTGTTTGTACATGTTAATTTGAATTGTGCAATCGTGTGAAGATTTCACTTTTGATACATCTTAATCGTTTAAAATAGTGAATTCCAAATCTGGCCTTTCTTTCACAATGTATATCTGGAAAGATGGTTTCAATTT
The DNA here is from genome assembly GCA_027562975.1 of Rhynchospora breviuscula. NCBI lineage: Eukaryota > Viridiplantae > Streptophyta > Magnoliopsida > Poales > Cyperaceae > Rhynchospora > Rhynchospora breviuscula. The sequence goes on from CM050398.1 coordinate 15,723,840, forward strand.
GGAATTTATATGCTTCTGTTTTTCTAGTTTCTTTCAGAAGATCTAAAGTTTCAACACATAACTTTTATGTATTTACTGTTCCTTCATTATCCTTTTCCTTTCAGCTTCATTTCTTCTATTTTGATATATATTTTTTCTCCTTTTTCTGCAGAAATAAGGTGGAACTCAGAAAGCTTTTGTAAGATTAAGAGACTTTGTATTTGTAAGATTAAGAGACTTTGCTTTTGTAGGTGGAGAGAGAGAGACAGATAAAGAGATATGGGGCAGTGTTGTAGCAAGGATTCAGCTGACAAGGCTGTACCCATAACAAATACAAGTGTCGGTGGGAGAAATGGATCGTACCAGACTCAACCACAACCAGCTCCACCAAAACCCACACCAACAGCTGTCCCAGCGCCACAACCTGCAGCATACCAATCTGCTCCTCCAGCTCCCGTCACCAACACCAAACCCATTGTACCACCCATCAGTGCCCCAGCACCAGTTCCACCCAAACCAGTAGTGGCACCTGACACTATCCTTGGGAAACCATACCAGGACATTCGCTCCTTCTACACATTAGGCAAGGAGCTTGGAAGAGGGCAATTTGGGGTCACATATCTCTGCACTGACAATGCTACAGGTCACCTATATGCATGCAAATCTATCTCCAAGAGAAAGCTTGTCAGCAAGGCTGATAAAGAAGATATAAAGAGAGAAATTAGCATAATGCAACATTTGTCGGGCCAAGCTAATATAGTTGAATTTAGAGGTGTTTAAATCTCATTTTTCTTGATGAAATTGTTTTCTGTTGACATTTTTTAATATTTAGTCAAAAAACTGCAACATGGTTAAAATACGCAAACCAGCTTTGCGAGCTTAGTTTGAGTTCAATATATGGGTAAATATTGGTATCCAGCTGACCAATCTCTTTCCAAAATATGAGAAGAACGACTTCAACCTGCCAAAATTGATGAAGCTAACAGTACTAATCGAAACATACCATTCATTTACTATGAAGTATGAAATATTTCTTGGTTTTATTTGCTCAGAAATTGCATTCATTTACCATGAAAATATTATTTATTGGTACTAATTCAAAAGTCTTCAGAGCCTGGGCATTTATCATACTTGCTATGCTGGTATATCTGACACACTTTTTTTGTAGGTGTGATGCATAATAGTTTGGTCTCTTAGCATGGCATCACTTAGTAATTATATACTGTCTAGTTGTAATTTAACTCTAATAATTCTAACTTATGTTTGTACTAACCAGTTGTTGGCTTAAAGAACGTATTTTAAATTTTAACATTGGGCATCTTAAGTTCTGTTTGATTAACTCAAAAAAGAATTACCAGATGTTATTTGATACAATGTTATCCCCATATGTGTGCATATCAGTTATTATTTTTACTTCAACTGTGACCTTTTTTTTTTTTTTCAGTCTAACCCAAAAATAAGAAAAATTATATCGAGCCTAAAGGTTGTTTATCATATTGTTCTCATGCTCGCAACAGGAGCATATGAAGACAAGAGCAATGTGCATGTGGTGATGGAGCTTTGTGCTGGAGGGGAACTGTTTGACAAGATCATTGCGAAGGGGCACTACTCGGAGCGAGCTGCAGCTAGCATGTGCAGAGCAATAGTGAATGTTGTGTACGCGTGCCACTTCATGGGAGTGATGCACAGAGATCTCAAGCCAGAGAATTTCTTGCTTGCCACCAAGGATGAAGATGCCATGCTTAAAGCCACTGATTTTGGCCTCTCTGTGTTTATTGAAGAAGGTTGGTTGATTTGTTCATTTGCATATTATATTTAATTATAAAGCTGCTTTGTGTGCCCTAAGATATAAAATTTTGGCATAATGTACTGGTACTTGGGGGTCTTGGTGCATCCTTGATAATATTACGCACTGCCCATTTGTATTGTGTCAGTTTTATTTTTTATTTAATACCACCAAGTATGCAACTTCCTGTAAAAGTAGTTTCTTTAACCTTTTGCTTTTAGGATTATGGTATTATGCAATTTATACATGGCAATGATGGTATGCTTAGAGATAGATATTTGCCTTCCTATATTGTCTATTGAAGAAAGTCAAACACACACACTCTCTCTCACACACACATACACACTCACTGTAGTTTAAGTTAATTTGTCCTACTATTTCCAAATGCCAATTTGGTTTTGAGACTAAAGGAAAATGAATTATTCCTAATCAAATTGGTTTTGTTTTGAGGGGTCCTAAGGTTTCTTTACTCGGAGGAAATGAGGGAGGGGAGGTCTTTCTTATTCCATATGTCAATTAATAAGAAGATAGTGTTATTGTCAATTGTAAGAAATTCTGATTTGTTATTTTTTTAACCTTTTTTTTATGATATATACTAACACAACTATTCAATATTGGAAAAAATGCAGGGAAAGTGTACAGGGATATAGTTGGAAGTGCCTATTATGTTGCACCTGAGGTTTTAAGGAGAAATTATGGGAAAGAAATTGATGTGTGGAGTGCTGGTGTTATATTGTATATCCTTCTCAGTGGTGTACCTCCTTTCTGGGCTGGTATAATACACATTTATTTTTGTATTATTTATTTGTTGTTTTAATAAACTCAGATGGTCTGAAAAATTATATTATCAACCTTGTAAGTGCTAATTGCAAATAATTATTCCAAAGTTGAGATGCAAACTTTGTTACTGGTGCCCATTGGTACAGTATGGCATCTGAATTTGTAAGATGATTGAATAGAAAAGGAAAAGATGTGTGGGCACCTTATATAAAACCAAATAATTGTTGACCATTTAGGATACTTACGTCTTTCCATCTTGTTAGAAAGAGTATACCTTTTTCATTTTTTTAGCAGCAGTCAAATTTATCTAGATTTGATCTAAATGTTTAAGCACCATAATTGTTAGTTTGCAGCTGTATACATCTATTTCATCTGATACATGTGTACATGTTTTTTTTTTTTTTTTTTAATTAATTCATGTAGAGACTGAGAAGGGAATATTTGATGCAATCTTAGAAGGAGAAATAGATTTTGAGAGCCCGCCGTGGCCTTCAATTTCAAGTAGTGCCAAGGATTTGGTTAGAAAAATGCTCACTCAAGATCCCAAGAAGAGAATCACCTCTGCTCAAGTTTTACGTAATTTCTGCTAGTTCATGATATTCATTTAGATTTCCTTGGTTGATTTCTCATTTTGCTATTATTTATTTTATTTTACGTATTTTTCTTAACAGAACATCCATGGCTGCGGGAGGGTGAGGCATCAGACAAACCAATAGATAGTGCTGTGCTTTCAAGAATGAAACAATTCAGAGCTATGAACAAGCTCAAAAAAATGGCTCTCAAGGTACAATACAATGCCCATCAATGAAAAGTTGTGATGTTGAACGAAATACCCTTTTTTTTTTATTGCTGCATTGTGCAACATGTGGTTACTACTTGATTTAGATCCAATTTCTAAGTAATCCTTTTTTCCCACTTTTCTTCATTTGTTTACTTTCTAAGTTTAATTAATACTTGGAACCATTCCTAGTGAATTACTAATTTATGAAAATTTATAGACAAGTACCACCTGAAGCTAAAGGCGCAGTTTGCTACACTGTTTTAAACAAATTGATTCTTCACAGGTCATTGCAGAGAACCTAAATGAAGATGAGATAAAGGGTCTGAAACAAATGTTTATAAACATCGATACAGATGGTAGTGGTACAATCACGTACGAAGAACTAAAAGCTGGCCTGGCCAAGCTTGGGTCGAAGCTTACTGAAGCTGAAGTTAAGCAGCTAATGGAAGCAGTGAGTTTATTGATATAAAACATGAGTTATAAAGTTGAATAGAATTTGATTTTTGTTTGTTTTGATTATAGAGCTCACCTTGAAAAGAAAGGGTCTTATTTGCTTGAAACTAATTTAGGTAAAATGATAAATAATAGAACATCAGTTTTTAAGCTATACAGGACTGCAGAAATGTGGAAAAATGGGTGTTTGTTCTCACTTCATCTTTCCACTGTACCCTTTTAAAATTTGAGAAGTTACGTACCCAACTTATATTTGACAATACCAGACAAACATGAAGCACTCTGTACACCAAGTGGAGTGAATTTTCATAATAATTTTGTCCTTCAAGTGGTTTTCTTTGGGTATGGCATATTGCTTTAACTGTTGCACGAGCCTCATATTGTTAGATGATGAAGTGGACCTGATTTTCATAATAATTTTGTCTTTTCACTATAAATTGCTGAATTTTTGTTGAATGTTTTCCTCCTATACATTTATTTATTGGAATTTTTTTGGTTAACCATGGGGAATGCATTATTTGAACTTTATTTGAGAGAATCATCTCAAGAAATTATAAAATTGTTATCAAGTCGTCAACATAGTATAATATATATCATTGTATTTCATGTTCAAGTTATACCTTTACATTCTTTTCAATAGGCTGATGTTGATGGGAATGGGTCAATAGATTATGCCGAGTTTATAACGGCCACAATGCATCGGCACAAGCTAGAAAGAGATGAGCACCTGTACAAAGCCTTCAATTATTTTGATAAAGATAACAGTGGGTAAGTATTTCACACTTACAGTTCTAAAGAGCATGCTTATATCTGCATGGCGCACATGTGGACAATTATAAGTCCATGTTTGTATAATGGAAATCTTGCATGTAGTGCAGCCAATACAATTCAGCACATAACAATTCATATTGCCCTCTTATCTATTTTTTTTTTTCCAGCTTGTGTGCAATGCCGTTTACCGTCACCAATTAAATGTTTCATACTATATATACATGTATCCTATTTGTTAATACCTCCTTTTGCTTTCCACTATATAGCTATATTACAAGAGATGAATTGGAGGCAGCATTGCTAGAGCATGAAATGGGCGATGCAACTGCTATCAAGGAAATTATATCAGAAGTTGACACTGACAATGTAAGGCTTAATAGAGAAAGTACCTTTGTTTTTATAAGGACTATATACTACTTTTTGTTGGATCTTAATCTATGTTCATAAGCATTAGGTCCCAATGACAAGTACTATGCAAACCAATACATTGTAGTCAGAAAATGTTAGTTAGTTATCACAGAAGATGAAAGCTGAGATTCTAGAGTAATTCAGGGAAGGATTTATCCTTATGCTGAAAATATGTTAGGTGGGCAAATGATTAAATTATCTAATTCCATCTTTTTTTTTTCCTTGGTATGTTTTGAAAATTGTAGGATGGAAGAATTAATTATGAGGAGTTTGTTGCCATGATGCGAGGTGGAATGCAACAACCAATGAAGCTGAAGTAGCTATAGAACTTGAACCTTATTTTGTAGTGGTTTTTCTTTTCGAACTGGTAAGTAGTGATGTTGTAATTTGTATTATCTAAAGGTGTGGCATCTTTGTTGTGTTCTGTATTATTTTCACGAGAATGGAAGTTTGTATATCTTAGTTTTAGGTGTATGTTTGTACACTATTGTTGAAATAATGGGCTTGCTGCAAAGGGAGGTACAGCCGTACAGGTACTCAGAGCGGGGAGGTTTTGTTTTTAAGAGTGTGGAGAGCTCTTTTGTATGTTGTAAATTTATTATTCCTTTTTATTTTTATTTATTTTTTCTAACTGGAGAGATTCGAGTTTGAGGTTAGCAATAATGTTAACATTCAATACCTACATGCGTTTTCCATTTGCTCATTTCCAATTTCTGAGCTTGTAGATTTATTTCCAAGTGGAATGCTGCCTTGAAATTAAAAAGCCTAAATTCTAAGAATGTTATTGCTTTGCTTTAAAAGATGTCAAAAATTGCCTTGCAAAACAGCATTTTGAAAACTTGTGTTGAAACACCTTTCCATACAAACAAAAGATAATGTTTGCCTCATCAAAGGCTGTCTCAGAAAACTCGTGTACATTCAGCTTAGGCATCAAGATTCTCTAATGTTACAATACCAATAGTTTAGATAGAAGGCCCAGGGCAAAATAATCACCAGAAATTAGATTCGTCGGCATTTGACATCAACAACAAGGTGAAGAATGTGGGGCCCATACCACTTCACACGCTCTACATGCTGTACGTTTACATGCCATGGTAATCCTGGAGCACAAAAACAGAGTCAATAACAACAAAGAAAATGCTTCAACAATAAACATATACACATTTGGGAAGTTGCTACAACACTAGTTCTACCTTCGTTTTGGGAAATGGTTGTGATGGACTGTACAACATAATCAGGCCATGTGCCCTCTTCTGAATCATTAACGTTGCCATGTACATGCAATGTTCCTCCCTCAGCTCTGAAAAAAAAAGCATACATTGTGTAATTCATTTCATCATGTTATTTCTTTTAATTTTCAAATTAAAGGAGAAATTACCTCAGTGCTCTAACAGCAGTGATCCAACTACCTTCACTGGAAGGTAGAAGGCCAAGACAAACACGGTCTGCGACCCCCTACATTTAACAAAATAAGTAAATAAATACTCCTCTAGAATGAAAATTAGCAAGTATGAACGATAATTGAGCTACCATTTTATTTCACAAATCAGTATTTTGAATGATAGCTGGTGTAGCAATGTAAGCCATAAGCCCATAGCTGACTCATCATCCAACAGAGTTGATTTAAACTGTCAAATATAAGTTATCTATACATTTACAAACTTTTTAGACATGCCTTTTGTTTTCAATAGAAGTTCTCAGGTACTAAACCAGACCCTGTTATGAACCTGCTGGCCACAATGCAGTCTCCATTCAGTGGGTAATGTGGTCTTGAGCTGAATCTACGACACTAAGGACCTGATCAAAATCCTCTTTTTTTAACATGGGATTTCATTTCATTAGAAATTTTTATGATCAAAATGAATGGATTTGGCGTTGTTTGGTTGGAATTTCTATGTATTAGCTCCAACGAAATTCTGATAAATCAACTGAAATGAAACGAAACAAAATGAAATCCCGAGTAAAAAACATTTTGATCAAGGCCTAACTGTCACCCTGTCAGGTTAAGGTCAGAGCCTCAGAGGGGAGAGAAAAGTGCTAACTTTTGGTGCAGTTATGCGGTTATCTCCTTCGAGTACAATACACTGATCAGCCACCAAATTGTCAAGAAGATTGCGCCTCAAAGCAGTTAATGCATTTGGGTTCCACTCGCAAGCATACACCAGCTTAGCATGGGATCTGATAAGACGAAAGTGTGACCTTTTTTATTTCTAATGATATATTAAAGGATAAAAAATTCAAAATATTTGCATCACTTTCCCTACAAAAGCACAAAACATTACATATATAATATCATGGCCACATATGATGGACATGCTTCTTCAGAAAAACATTGGAAATATTTTTCACACCTGAATCAATACAATATCATGCACATGTTTTTTTAAAGGGAAAGTGTCACCCATATCCCTTAGCTTTATCCTTTAACGAGAAAAAACCAACAACATAGACAGCATTAAGGGAAATTCTTGAAGTACAGAAGAGATGGTTCCTATGGTACTTAAATCCATAATGGCCATACAAATTTTCTTAGTATTGTTTGCGCAAATTGCACTACCATTATATTTCTATTCTTGAAGGGTATCTGTGTACTTATTTCAATTTTGCTGCCTCATTCATGGAATTGCCTCTAGGGAAATCTTAGAGAAAGAGAGTGAAACATACTTGACTAGGAAAGGAAGAACAAAGTAGCCGATACCAGCAAACAAGTCGACTATGACCTCATTGATACAGTCTAAAGCAGCTATTCGAAGCTTCTCTGAGCGATTCCCCCAAGAAAAGATGCACTTTGTGGCATCAAGAGAATAGCTTATACCATTTTCATGGTGGGTGACCCACCCATCAGACCCCACCAGAAGCTCCAGCCCACTGTCTCTTGTACCAGTTGGCATCACACTGCCCTGGGAAAGAAATAAACATAAATTGAATTACAATGAAAAAATATATACTGAAAGTGTAAATTGCATGCATATCTAAGACCAACTAAAAAGTTCCACACCAATGAAAAGAAGTCACCAACAATATAGCACTTAAGGGATATTTCCTTTTGTTCATGTAATACTTGAGGAGTTTCTGCCTGATTCCTATCTTTTGATTCTCTTTCTCAAATAAGGTGAACATACTCATTGCCAAGGCGACCAGGATGACTTCAATACATATCAAACTTACTTGGCGTGCAAGGCGCTGAGTCCCAAGTGAGTTAGCAACTATTGGCCACAGCTCCTTTGCAATTAAATCCCATTGAGGATCCTTAAAAGAATTTTTAGGTAGCACCACCATATCACCAAGTTGCTCCCACCTGAGCAATCATTAACAACAAAGAAAAGAGCAGAGAAAACTTTGAGAAGTTGAAGATAATTTGTTTATATAAATTTGGTTAATTTAGTATTTAGGTTCACATTTTGCACAATTGAGATTAACAGAATGAATAATCAAACTACAAAATGAACCAAAACTGCAAACAATGAAATGCAAACAACTAACCTTGTAGGAAGCTGCTCCAGGAATTCTAGAGGCATCCCACTTCTTTCCAACAAAGGCTTCACTAACTCTCTCATTAAATTTTGAGGTGACTTAGGCCCCTTCCTGTTGATGGATAATTTATCCCTTTCCAAAGAGCCCCCACAAGAGATCAAAATTTCTTTTTCACCATTTACATTTTCACTAATGAAAAACTCACAGAACACCCCATTCACAGGAAAGAGCACATAACGCCCATTCTGGGTCACTTTGACCTTCCTATTGAGATCCAACCACCCTGATCTTTTGAGCACATCTTTTATCTGTTTTGCATATTCCTTCTCAACTTGAAAAACAAAACTCGGATCCGAATCCACACCTTCCAAAGTTTTCAGAAAACTCAGATTAAGTTTCATTGGTGGACTGAAATATGTTCCGAATGCATAGCATGAGGCCCCACCACCTACTAAAACAAGCTTGTCATCAATTACCACAGCAGAGCAACGAACCCACATATTCCTTTTACCCAAAGATTCAATTTTTGCATAAACCCATTTCCTTCTATCCAAATCCAATAGAGCTAATTTTTGGTGTTCTTGTTGTCTAAAGGGACACCCGCCTAGTATACCAATATAGTTATTGTAGGCAAACATTGAATGTGAAAATCTAGCAAAAGGAGGTTTCCCGGATATTATTTCTCTTTTCCAACTTAGCGATGCAGTATCAAAGGAGTAGAGGTCGCCAAGTGGTTTATGACCATTATGCCCCCCAAATAAAAAGAGTTTAAAGCCTTGGGCCACCATTGCATGAGAATGGCATGGACCTGGCCATTCTCCACTTCCATTAATTTGTTTCCATTGCATGGATCTTATATCTAATACATTCATGCAAGAATATATTTCTTCATCACTAAGGCCGCCAAATACATATATGTTAGTGCCAACAACTGCTGCAGCATGACGGTGCCTGTGCACACGACAAAAAAAATAAAATTACTAAAAATGAATTAAAATTTAAGTTTTTTGCTCTTAATAATATCAACATTTTAGTATATCAGATCAGAACTAGGAAGCTTAAAACCAAGTAGATAGACCAAGCAAAGTTATTCTCTTACAGTGTTCCGATTTAACAAGAACTTACATGTTCAACAAAACAAGAATAAGTTGCATGCTGTACTCTGAAACTTTTTTTTTTCTTTAACAGCATTTTTCTTTACACAAAAAATTTTTAGCAAGTACATCTGATTGGTTATGAGAATCAGAACCAAAAAGCCAAAATTAAAGTTGATTTTGTCTCCTTCTTTTATGTGATTGTGGAGTATGATTTTTCTTGAGTCAAGATGACCAAATCAGCAGTGACAACGTCATTTCCTCATTAGCTTTTGTTGTCTTACTGGGGTTTGGCAAATGGCCCAAGTAACATAGGGCCTAGTTGTAAGTATGAAAACTGTTGAGTGTTTTCTAAGATACAGAAAAGCAAGTAGGTTGCAATTTGCAAAAGATCAAGATCAAAACACATATGTTTAAGCTGGCATTCAGAAAATAGAATGATGCATCAAAATAAGCATAGCTCATTTAATTTCTCTGAAATTTAATGGGAAAAATAGAGATTGGGACCTCGGTTTGAACATGTCTCCACTGCACTCGAGTTGCAACCATTCATTGGCATTTTTCTTTAGAACCCACACATCATTTAGTATTTCCAAGGGGCCGGCTCTTCCCCCAATAACATACACATCCTCTCCCACCAGACTAACTGAGTGTCCCATTCTCTCCAATGGGGGCCCATCAACAACTAATGTGGTTAACAAGCCTGAACTGGCATCGAGAATTAGAGAATAATTCCTTCGTGAATGACGGCCTATGCCACCAAACCCACCAAAGATGAGCACCTTGTTATTGATATACACACAAGCTGATTGTCCCCAGAGGAACATCTTCTCAATTTGTTCACCAGTCACATTCAAAACTGAGGCAGAGAGACTGTTGCGCTGGTTTTGCAATGACTCCTTTGACGAGTCTGAATTTAAACTGTTCAAAACAGAAAAGATAAGTGATTTAATTTGTTTCCAGTTGAATTGCCACACAGGCATATATAATGTATCCTGGCTGATACTTGATCTAGACTGGTAGAATAAGAAATTATCTTCTATTACTACTTATCTTTGTTTTCCATGCTTTCTTTTCTTTTGTTAATTTGTCACTATTATATTTTCCAGATGGTGGGGGGGGGGGGGGGGGCATTTATTACCAGAATTTATTATACAACAACAACTAAACCTTTTGTCCCAAACAAGTTGGGGTAGGCCAGAAAAGAAACCCAGCACAAAAGTCATCAAAAAATAAGAAATAAAAATGATATATAAAAGTATTAAGATATTAATAACACTAATAATAGTAGTAGAAATAAAACCTACCCCCTCCGAAATCTAATAAAGTGATCTACAAACCTATGACATCATTCCTACCCCTAGATTCCTATGTCAAGGCTCCGGTACATGAACTAATATATACTAGTACCAATCTGTTATTGTAGGAAGACAAGGAAAACTCTTAAAATTATTATTATTACCAAAATCAAAACCTTTTGCGACTCTTTTCTTCTTTTTCTTCCTCTTCACATATGCAACCAAGCTCAATATTAGAATCATCAAGCTTTAGACCACTGTTTCCATTTGGAACTAGTGAGGCTGCACCGAAACTGCTTGGCTCAATATTAGAATCATCCTGCTCTGATGGATTTTGTTCTCCACTAATTGATGCCAATTTTTCTTTCAAAGCATGGAGAAAGCAGTTTGTTCTCTGTTTGTTTGCCTCCAATTTTCTATTTGCAATACCAATTAAATAACTAACATACTCATCTGAAACAAGCAAATTACCAACTTGGCCAAGAGGCACCTCCATGCGTATAGAGCACCGTACGGCAACCATGACACGCTTCTGTACACTTGTTATACCTGCAACAAACACACCCAAATTACTCATCTTGATATATAAATAACATCATAGTAAGACAACATAGAATGGTACTAGAAACATAGAAAAATTTATTTTCAGAAATGTATAACGTGAATATCTGAAAGGACAAATACCAAGGTTGTATTCTCTAAACACAATATCAAATGTCTTGGTACCTAGACAGCTACACATACCATAACCACTCAAACACTAGAAGCACACAGACAGTGGTTCAGTACCAACCTCATCACAATAACTGATACCAATACTGGTATGCAACATGTGCACGCAAATATTAGGACCTTACCATAATCAAAGTACTTACCAGATTCTCTAAACCCAGAAGATATAGCAACACCCACGAGCTGACGTGCCGCATCCAAATCCCTACAATCGACAGCAACAATCATCGGCTCAAATCTCAAAACAGCCTCAAAACCCACATCTTCTTCCTTCAAATCCCCAAAAAGCAATTTGAGAACCGTCTCCAGCTCGGCCTTTTCATGCGAAACAAACAACCACCTCCCACCCCCCGCTTTCTTCTTCTTCTTCTCTTGGTTCTGAACTTGGTTCGTGCTTGGGTCAGGGTTTGATAGTAGTATGGAAATGCGACCGGAGCAGGAGGAGGTGGTGAAGAAGGAGGGGTGGGAGTTGAGGAGATCTAGAAGGGGGATGATGGGGGCGTCGACGCCGCCTTTGGGAGACTTATCCGGCGCCGGAGAGGCCAGCTCAGCCATCGCCGCTGCTTTTCTCTGAGCGAAGGTGTCCATGGCGATGGCAGGGTTTTACTTTCTAGGGTTTTGAATTGGTCGTCGACTGATATAGGAGAGAACAATGTACAAAAGTTTATTTACAATACAATCAGAAAAAAGAAAGGGAAAACAACTATTTAGAATTTTTAGATATCTTGCAAGTGTTGAAAACCCGTTAAATACTATCGAATCTCAATTTTCAATATTACAATGGCAAATTCAAACTGCTCAATTTACTCACCATAACATCCGAATTGGTCAATTTTAAAAAATCTATTAAACAAGATCGAATCTCAATTTTCGATATTTTCTAATCTCAACTATTAAAATTTCAAATGACTGATCCGAATTGCTCAATATGATCTTCATACTAAGATTATCTTGAAGTCTGCATTTTACAATTTTTCAAAATTTTTAACTATTTTTTTTTTTCAGATTTTTTAAAATTGGAGTGTCTAGAATTAATTAGATTGAAGATTTCTAAAATTCAAAATAAATAGTAAAAAAATTGAAAAAAATAAATAAAATTTGATCTCTAAGGAGACTGCCATTGTAATAGCTAAAATTGAGATTTTATTGTATTTGATGGGCTCAAGTGCCAAATACGTTTGACTCTAGCATTACTCGTATAAATTACAGCGGTTGCGGTTGTGTGCGGGTAAGTAAAGACTTGCACATCTATCATCTAAGATATTGTCACATTGTGAATCAAAATAATTATTTTTGCTACAAGCTAGAAATGTGCAAGGATGCAACTCTTCAAGCATCTCACATGTAAGTCAAATTTTGATGTACGCCACAATTAACCAATAGAAATATGTAAGATCAAAAGAGAGGAAAAAAAGGCCGATTTTTCTTTCCAAATCCAAATCGCTCTTTTTGACCCACTCACAGCCGAAACATGTGTGTGTACTGCTTCATTAGATATTGTGTTATCGGAATGGATAAAATAGCGAATGGATAAAAAAAAAAAATCCAAATCGCTATTTTATCCATTCCGATAACACAATATCTAATGAAGCAGTACACACACATGTTTTGGCTGTGAGTGGGTCAAAAAGACTGGAATTTCAAGGATTTTTAAGTTCTTTAATCAATTAACAGGAGATCAAGGACTTAATTAACCACAGTATTAAGAAGGATTTTAAGTTCTTTAATCAAATAACCAGAGATCAAGGACTTAATTAACCACAGTATAACATTACCTCTGTATCAAACCGAAGCTTACAGATTAGGGATTTCACAATATAACATTACCTTTGTTCAAAGAATTGCCATCTTCACCAGCTTCTAAGCACAATGGAATTATTCCCATCCCCATCAGGTTGCTCCTCTAAATCCTCCCAAACCTCTTTGCAATATCAGTTTTAACCACCCTAATAGTTTTGCCACAGAGTTCATTAGACAATTAAGTATGCATCATTCAGTTTATCTTATTCTCAAGGGAGATAGTATTGTTTAATTTGTTGCTCAAACACAGCATTTCCTATCTGGACCACAGTGGGCATATGAATTGTCCAGGACCCACTTTGCCTTCTAAAATTTTATTCACAAATCGTATATTTGCAGAGGTGCTTCTCAGGTACGATTGGATCATGAAAAATGTAAGTATTATTTGATAATGAAATTGTCATTGATGATTTTAAAAGAAAGAAAATTTTTTATTTTAGTTCCGAAATTAGCATTTCATGTGCAGAATTTTCTAGTACATGCAACATTGCAATTTCTAGCCTTCTAGCCTTTCAAAAGTGTTTCAATTTTTCTAATCTTCATGGGTATGCCGAGGCAATTTTAAGTGTAACATACCAAAAAATATTATGTTAGAAAGAAAACTCACTTTCCTGTTTTTACAATAATTTATTGTATTATTTTCTTAGGATAATTGAGCTAAAAAAATATGATAAAAATTCATTTTATATTATATTCAATATTTTCTTCAAAAAGGAAATCCAAAAAAAATTCTGGTTAGTACCGATTTATATATCATTTGCATATCCGATTGAAATTCGAATTACGTCGCAATCATATTGGATAATCCATTTTGATTCTCTTGTGATTTCTGAATTGCTCAGTCAGATAATCGGACTTCTCTATATTTATTGATTTGATTATTGTTTGATTTTCATTGAATATGTTTACTAAAATTGTGTTTGGTATATATTTTATGGGGACATCAGGTTTGAAAAATGGATATGAATTTTGAGCCCTAATACTCCTGAGTTCGGGGAGGGGCTGGTCCTGATCTTCCTGAGAACAGGGAGAGAGACCATTCTGACTAACTATATTGGTATTATGGAAAACTATACCCACTTATCTCAGAAAATATATATGAATTATAATGGATTAATCCGATCTTAGAAAGTTTTGCAATATTAATTAAGAGCAACGTTCCGCTGCCACCAATTTTTGGTGCCACAAGTTGCCACAAGTCGCCACAACTTCATATTTTATCAATATTTGAATTTTTTAAAATTCAAACGTTGAATCCAAACCATTGATCTTGTTCAATTTAACGAGCGATGCGTTACTATATAAGTTTTATAAAATTTGAAGTCAGTTTGATAATCGATTGAGTGACAAAATGATGAACGTATTAGAATTAATCTGTCATAATTAACTAGATTCGTTCATTTGATGACAACTTGATCTAGTATCAAACTGACTTCAAATTTTATAAAACTTATATAGAAACACATCGCTCGTTAAGTTGAACAGGATCAACAGTTTGGATTTAGCGTTTAAAAATGCCAGTGGCCGAAGCGCTCACATGTCTTTGATAGTCTTGTTGACACTACCAGGAAACAAATGGTACAATATCATTTTCATGCCAAATGCAGTGGTCACCTTTGGGCCTTGACACGTAATGCAATCCGGAGCATGCATGAGAAGAACCTGATTTGTTTATCATATAAAGGAAAATGAAAAATGCTTTATTTCAATGCCACATAGTATGATAACTTTCAGAAAAGCTCAAACAAAATGAAAAATAAATTGGCATAAATGATGAGAAAAGAATCATTGAATTTATTTATAAATTATTATGAATTTTATTGTTCCCAAAATAATATTTTATTTTGATTTTGTACAAATCATATTTAGACAATAATATGAGGACACAAACCGAGCATGCATACGTTATATATTTTTTAATATAAGTGATATGCACGAATCAACTCAGACTATGTATATACAATATTTCAATTACTAGCCTACTAGCCTTCGAAAGTGTTTCAATTTTTGTAATCATTATGGGTATGCGGAGGCAATGTTGAATGCAAAATATCAAAAAAATACTATATTAAACTCATTTTTCTTTTTTAAAAATATTTTATTGTATATTTTTCTTAAGTTAATTAAGCTAAAAACATAGTACAATTACCAGCCAATAAGGATAAACACATAATATCATGGAAAAATTACCAGAAGAGAGCATAACAAGGACAAATATGAGAGACATCATTGAAACAGCCTTCATCTTGCACGTGTGTTTATTTGTTGAATTACTCGCACTATAGAAAGTTTGAAGTAGTGTGTTGGTATTTTGAAATGCTTAATTAGATGATGACAATGTGACAATTTATAATGTCCTATGAATTACTCGTTTTAGCTAATTAAAGTTGGCAACGTTATCCTCGTCAACAAAATTTTGTTAATTATCCAACTATTTTTTTTATAGAAGATGGTCGCATTGAAGCATTTCTACTTCTCGAAATAGAATAAAATAACTAACTATGGAAAAGTTAATCAAATTGTCAATGTATTTCGACATCAAATACACGTAAAAGAAATGAATCTACCAAATCCAGATAAGATATTATATTATCCGATGACGTGGTCAAAATATAGCCGCACAGTACAAAATTTGTATAGCAAAAAATTACTACGCAAGGTACTCGAACAGTCGCACATATACTTATAACCTAACCATTATTTATTTTTTGTGGAGTTAAAATTTTGAACGAATATAACTAGAGAAAATATGGGATAGTTTCAGCATATTATGATATTGCAAGAGCTAACCTCAAATGCATACAATAGACAAGTTGAATCATTGTTGATTTGAAGCACAATAAGTGAATGCTTTTTAAATATTTTAACATCATGAACCTTGGAAAAAAATTATAATTATCATTTTTAATATCAATTTGTTTTTTTTTAACTTAAATTGCTCAAAATGGGATAAAAATATGATCAAATGGGATAAAAATATAATAAAATACAAGGTCCTTCCGAGCGAAACATATCTATTTATCTCACTATATACCATGAGGTATAATTTCTCTATATATATCACAATACGTATGTCTGATAAAGGGAAAGTGTTGCTCAAAAATCAAAATATTTTGAAAAATATAATAATAGGTGGTCGATTTTAGATTATAGAGACACCTCTTGAAATATTTAATTTCCTGAAGTTTATAATCTTTGGTTATAAATATAACCTTATGGGTGACACGTAAGGTATTATTTTCACATCAAAGATGTATGTTTTAATTTCACAATGAAATTATCATTGCTGATTTTGAAGGAAAGGTAATTTTAACTTTATTTTCGAAATTAACATTTCATATGTGAATTTTTCTATGGGAATCTATAACAACTTTGCAATTATTGACTAAAATAGATGCGTGAAATAGGAAAAATAAAACACTAAATGATCGTGAGCATGTGAGCGGTTGTCGATATCAACGATAGGAAAACTTTTTGTTAGAAAAAAAGAAACGTTGCAATTTGAAGGACGAACTACCTTTGGGAACTATAAGCTACAATTTTCTAAACATGAAGGATTATAGCTAAAATAATATTTAATGCAAGAGAAACAATTTACCAATCATCAAGTTCAACAATGAATATTTAATAATTAACTATATTATATTTGTATTAAATAAAAAACATTCACGCGGAGAGTAATCACATGAACATTACTACTCATATATGCATCTTGTGCAAAACACAAGATTTAAATATAAGCTTGAAAAATAGAGAGTACAAAAGATATATTAATTCAATCTTATTACAATCCATTAATTTATTTCAACATAATAATATTTTCTTATCACCAAACCACAAGAAAATACAATCCACGTAATAATAGGCCATTATCTTTAACCCATTAAAACGACACTCGAAGAAGCATAATTATCTTTAGTATAATGCGTGGGAGTTAATTTCTAGAAGGACCACTTCCGCAACCGTGCTTGCAATCGCAACCAGTAGGCCCACAAATGCCAGTGGCGGAAGCGCTCACATGTCTTTGACAGTCTTGTTGACACTGCCAGGAAACACATGGTACGATATCATTTTCATGCCAAATGCAGTGGTCACCTTTGGGCCTTGACACGTAATGCAATCCGGAGCGTGCATGAGAAGAACCTGATTTGTTTATCATATAAAGGAAAATAAAAATACTTTATTTTAGTGCCACATAGTATGATAACTTTCAGAAAAGCTCAAACAAAATGAAAAATAAATTGGCATAAATGATGAAGAAAGAATCATTGAATTTATTTCTAAATTATTGTGAATTTTATTGTTCCTAAAATAATATTTTATTTTGATTTTCTACAAATCATATTTAGACAATAATATGAGGACACAACCCGAGCATGCACATGTTATATATATTTTTAATCTAAGTGATAGGCATGAATCAACTCAGACTATTTATATACAATATTTTAATTACTAGCCTGGTAGCCTTCGAAAGTGTTTCAATATCGGTAATCATTATGGGTATGCGGAGGCAATGTTTAATGCAAAATATCCAAAAAAAAACAAAATACCATATTAGAAAGAAAACTCACTTTTCTTTTTTTTTTAAATATTTTATTGTATGTTTTTTCTTAAGTTAATTAAGGTAAAAACATAGTACAATTACTAGCTGATATGGATAAACACCTAATATCATAGAAAAATTACCAGAAGAGAGCAGAACAAGGACAAATAAGAGAGACATCATTGAAACAGCCTTCATCTTGAATGTGTATTTATTTGTTGAATTACTCTCACTATAGAAAGTTTGAAGTGGTGTGTTGGTATTTTGAAATGCTTAATTAGATGATGACAATGTGACAATTTATAATGCCCTACGAATTACTCGTTTTAGCTAATTAAAGTTGGCAACGTTATCCTCGTCAACAATATTTTGTTAATTATCCAACTATTTTTTTTATAGAAGATGGTCGCATTGAAGCCTTTCTACTTCTCGAAATAGAATAAAATAACTAACTATGAAAAAGTTAATCAAATTGTCAATGTATTTCGACATCAAACAAATGTAAAAGAAATGAATCTACCAAATCCAGATAAGATATTATATTATCTAATGACGTTGTCAAAACATAGCTGCACAGTACAAAATTTGTATAGCAAAAAAAATTAGTTCACAAGGTTCTCGAGCAATCGCACATATACTTATAACCTAACCATTATTTATTTTTTGGAGTTGAAATTTTGATCGAATATAACTAGAGAAAATATGGGATAGTTTCAGCATATTATGATATTGCAAGAGCTAACTAAAAATGCATACATTAGACAAGTTCAATTGTTGTTGATTTGAAGCACAATGAGTGAATGCTTTTTAAATATTTTAACATCATGAACCTTGGAAAAAAATTAGAATTCTCATTTTTAATATCAATTTGTTTTTTTTAAAATGAAATTGCTTAAATTGTTCAAAATGTAGATTATAAATGCAATGGGATAAATATATGATCAATTGCAAGATCATTGTGAGCGAAACGTATCTATTTATCTCACTATATACCGTGAGGTATAATTTCTCTATATATATCACAATATGTCTGTATGATAAAGAGAAAAATGTTACCCAAAAATCAAAATATTTTGAAAAATGTAATAATAGGAGGTCGATTTTAGATTATAGAGACACCTCTTGAAATATTTAATTTGTTGTAGTTTATAATCATTGGTTATAAATATAACCTTACGGGTGACACGTAAGGTATTATTTGCACATCAAATATGTATGGTGTAATTTCACGATGAAATTATCATTGCTGATTTTGAAGAAAAGGTAATTTACACTTTATTTCTGAAATTAACATTTGATATGTGAATTTTACTATTGGAATCTATAACAACTTTGCAATTATTGACTAAAATAGATGCGTGAAATAGAAAAATAAAACACTAAATGATCGTGAGCATGTGAGCGGTTGTCGATATCGACGATAGGAAAACGTTTTGTTAGAAAAAAAGAAACGTTGCAATTTGAAGGACGAACTACCTTTGAGAACTATAAGCTACAATTTTCTAAACATGAAGGATTATAGCTAAAATAATATTTAATGCAAGAGAAACAATTTACCAATCATCAAGTTCAACAATGAATATTTAATAATTAACTATATTATATTTGTATTAAATCAAAACATTCTCGCGGAGAGTAATGACATGAACATTAATACTCATATGTACATCTTGTGCAAATCACAAGATTTAAATATAAGCTTGAAAAATAGACAGTACAAAAGATATATTAATTAAATCTTATTACAATCCATTAATTCATTTCAACATATTAATATTTTCTTATAACCAAACCACAAGAAAATACAATCTACGTAATAATAGGCCATTATCTTTAACCCATTAAGACGACACTCGAAGAAGCATAATTATCTTTAGTATAATGCGTGGGAGTTAATTTCTAGAAGGACCACTTCCGCAACTGTGCTTGCAATCGCAACCAGTAGGCCCACAAATGCCAGTGGCGGAAGCGCTCACATGTCTTTGACAGTCTTCTTGACACTGCCAGGAAACACATGGTACGATATCATTTTCATGCCAAATACAGTGGTCACCTTTGGGCCTTGACACGTAATGCAATCCGGAGCGTGCATGAGAAGAACCTGATTTGTTTATCATATAAAGGAAAATGAAAAATGCTTTATTTTAGTGCCACATAGTATGATAACTTTCAGAAAAGCTCAAACAAAATGAAAAATAAATTGGCATAAATGATGAAGAAATAATCATTGAATTTATTTATAAATTATTGTGAATTTTATTGTTCCTAAAATAATATTTTATTTTGATTTTCTACAAATCATATTTAGACAATAATATGAGGACACAACCCGAGCATGCACATGTTATATATATTTTTAATCTAAGTGATAGGCATGGATCAACTCAGACTATTTATATACAATATTTCAATTACTAGCCTGGTAGCCTTCGAAAGTGTTTCAATATCGGTAATCATTATGGGTATGCGGAGGCAATGTTTAATGCAAAATATCAAAAAAAAAACAAAATACCATATTAGAAAGAAAACTCACTTTTCTTTTTTTTTAAAAATATTTTATTGTATGTTTTTCTTAAGTTAATTAAGGTAAAAATATAGTACAATTACTAGCTGATATGGATAAACACCTAATATCATAGAAAAATTATGAGAAGAGAGCAGAACAAGGACAAATAAGAGAGACATCATTGAAACAGCCTTCATCTTGAACGTGTGTTTATTTGTTGAATTACTGGCACTATAGAAAGTTTGAAGTGGTGTGTTGGTATTTTGAAATGCTTAATTAGATGATGACAATGTGACAATTTATAATGTCCTATGAATTACTCGTTTTAGATAATTAAAGTTGGCAACGTTATCCTCGTCAACAAAATTTTGTTAATTACCCAACTATTTTTTTATAGAAGATGGTCGCATTGAAGCATTTCTACTTCTCGAAATAGAATAAAATAACTAACTATGGAAAAGTTAATCAAATTGTCAATGTATTTCGACATCAAATACACGTAAAAGAAATGAATCTACCAAATCCAGATTAGATATTATATTATCTGATGACGTGGTCAAAATATAGCCGCACAATACAAAATTTGTATAGCAAAAAATTACTACGCAAGGTTCTCGAGTAGTCGCACCTATAGTTATAACCTAACCATTATTTATTTTTTGTGGAGTTAAAATTTTGAACGAATATAACTAGAGAAAATATGGGATAGTTTCAGCATATTATGATATTGCAAGAGCTAACCAAAAATGCATACATTAGACAAGTTCAATTGTTGTTGATTTGAAGCACAATGAGTGAATGCTTTTTAAATATTTTAACATCATGAACCTTGGAAAAAAAAAATATAATTATCATTTTTAATATCAATTTGTTTTTTTAAAAATTAAATTGCTTAAATTGTTCAAAATGTAGATTATAAATGCAATGTGATACAAATATGATCAAATGCAAGATCCTTGTGGGCGAAACGTATTTATCTCACTATATACCGTGAGGTATAATTTCTCTATATACATCATAGTATGTTCGTCCGATAAAGAGAAAATGTTACCCAAAAATCAAAATATTTTGAAAAATGTGATAATAGGTGGTCGATTTTAGATTATAGAGACGCCTCTTGAAATATTTAATTTGTTGAAGTTTATAATTTTTGGTCATACATATAACCTTACGGGTGACATGTATGGTATTCTTTGCACATCAAAGATGTATGGCTTAATTTCATGATGAAATTATCATGACTGATTTTGGAAGAAAGGTAATTTTCACATTATTTCCGAAATTAACATTTATATGTGAATTTTTCTATCGGAATCTATAACAACTTTGCAATTATTGACTAAAATAAATGCATAAAATAGAAAAATAATACACTGCATGTGAGCGGTTGTCGATATCGACGATAGTAAAACTTTTTGTTTGAAGAAAAAGAAACATTGCAATTTAATACAAGGGAACAATTTATCGATAACATCAAGTTTAGCGATGAATATTTAATAATGAACTATAGTAAATTTGTATTAAATGAAAACATTCTAGGGAGAGTAATCATATGAACATTAATACTCACAAATACATCTTGCGCAAATCACAAGATTTAAAAATATGCTTGAAAATAGATTACAAAAGATATATTAATTAAATCTTATAGCAATCCTTTTAATTCAAATACAATCCATGTAATAATAGGCCATCATCTTTAAACCATTAAGACAACACTCGACGAAGCATAATTATCTTTAGTATAATGCATGAGAGTTAATTTTAGGAAGGACCACTTCCACAACTGTGCTTGCAATCGCAACCAGTATCCCCACAAATACCAGTGGCCGAAGCGCTCACATGTTTTTGACAGTTTTGTTGACACTGCCAAGAAACACATGGTACGATATCATTTTCATGCCAAATACAGTGGTCGCCCTTTGGCCTTGACACATAATGCAATCCAGAGTGTGCATGAGAAGAACCTGATTTGTTTATCATATAAAGGAAAATGAAAAACGTTTTATTTCAGTGCCACATAGTATGATAACTTTCTGAAAAGCTCAAACAAAATGAAAAATAAATTGGCATATATGATGAGGATAGAATCATTGAATTTATTTCTGAATTATTGTTCCCAAAATAATATTTTAGTTTTATTTTCTACTAATCATATTTAGCCAACAATATGAGGACACAAACCGAGCATGTACATGTTATTTTTTTTTTTTTTATCTAAGTGATATGCATGAATCAACTCAGACTATGTATATACAATATTTTTAATTTCTAGCCTGCTAGCCTTCGAAAGTGTTTCAATTTTTGTAATCATTCTGGGTATGCGGAGGCAATGTTGAATGCAAAAATATAAAAAAAATGCTATATTAGAAAAAAAAACTCAATTTTTTTTAAAATATTTTATTGTATGTTTTCCATAAGTTAATTAAGCTAAAAACATAGTACAATTACCAGTCGATAAGGATAAACACGTTGTAAAATAACCTGAAGAGAGCAAAACAAGGACAAATAAGAGAGACATCATTGAAACGGCCTTCATCTTGCACGTGTGTTTATTTGTTGAATTACTCGCACTTTAGAAAGTTTGAAGTGGTGTGTTGGTATTTTGAAATGCTTAATTAGATGATGACAATGTGTCAATTTATAATGTCCAATGAAGTACTTATTTTAGCTAATTAAAGTTGGCAACGTTATCCTCGTCAACAAACTTTTGTTAATTATAGAACTATCTTTTATAGAAGATTGTCTCATCGAAGCATTTCTACTTCTCGAAGTAGAATAAAATAACTAACTATGGGAAAGATAAACAAATTGTCAATGTATTTTGACATCAAGCACTTCTAAAAGAAATGAATCTACCTAATTCCGGTAAGATATTATATTATCCGATGACGTGCTCAAAAGTTGGCAACTGTACAAAAAAATACATCGCATGGTTCACGAGTAATCGCACATATACTTAAAACCTAATCTTTATTTATTTTTTGTGGAGTTGAAATTTTGAACGAATATAACTAGAGAAAATGTTAAATAGTTTCAAAATATTATGATATTGCAGGAGCTAACCACAAATGCATACATTAGATAAATTGAATTGTTGTTGATTTGTAACAAACCACCGACATTGAACAACGTTGACCAATTTTGACTATAGTTGACCATAATAATCTACCCATTTGACCAGTCCAACCTTTTGATTTATTTGTTGACCGTGAAAAGATAAGGGGGACCTTGTACTGCATGTATTCTCTGTGCTAACCATGCACCGAATAAAAAAAAAAAAGGACACCTCATTCTCATACGTGTCACCTCTCTCTAACCATTACTATTTACTTTTCTTATATTGAATCAGTGATGCTTCTTCTTCAGACCCAAAATCATTCCATACCATGTATTCCGATTTAATATAGCACATATTTCCAAATTATATCAATTCCATAAATGAAAAAATGAATTGATTATTTCGGATCATCAGCCAATTGGAAATTCTATTGCTACGCTGTAGATTGTCTCTGAAAATACTATTCTGACCTGTTTGTGATTTTTGGACAACTCACTCAGCTAATCGGACTTCTCTGTATTTAATCTCGTATTGATTGATTTGGTTTGATTTCTCATTCGATTTTGATTGAATTTATTTATTGCAATCGTGATTGATATATTTGATTTTCTGAATTGGGGCTATCAACTGTTGGTAACTCTCGTAGAAGGTGATTCGCAGTGTGACAACAAACTGTCGGTAACCCTCATGGAAGGTGATTCATGGTTCAAATTGATTGATTGCATTGAATAATGTTCTATGGATTAATCCGGTCTTATTGAAATTTGTTGTATAATAATTAAATTATAGAGAAGTTGCATCGTTAAATAACTTGTTACTGAGCTTTGTAACTGATTTTATTTGTTTTTCTATTGCGACGTAGGCTGATAGACCGTCAGATGGATTTTTAGGATGATTTTTTTTGAATTAAATTATTAGATTTCTGTCTAATTGATTTCAATCAATCTATTATCATCCGTTTGAATTTTTAGGACGATTTTTTTTTAAGGAGGGGAGAATATACAACCCACTGACCATCGTTGACCAATTTTGACTATAGTTGACCAGAATTTACCCATATGACCAGTCAAACCTTTTGATTTATTTGTTGACCGAGAGAAATAAGGGGACCTTGTACGACATATATTCTCTCTGTGCTAACCATGCACCGAATGGACAAAAAGGGACAACTCATTGTCGCACGTGTCATGTAACCATTACTATTTACTTTTCAAACCCAAAATTATTCCATACCATTGCAATTTAATATAGCACATATTTCTAAATTATGTCAATTCCATATAAATGAAATGATCAATTCATTATTTCGGATCATCAGTCGATTGAAAATTTTATTGCTAAGTAGATTGTCTCTGAAAATATTATTTTGACATGTTCCATTATTTCTGGACAGCTCAGTCAGGTAATCGAATTTTTCTATATTTAATCTCATATTGATTGATTTGATTTAATTTATTATTTGGTTTTGATAATTCATTTATTACAATAGTGATTGGTATATTTGATTATCTGAATCGTGCTATCAACCGTTGGTAACTCTCGTAAAAGGTTATTCGCGGTGTGACAGCAAACCGTTGGTAACCCTCATAGAAGGTGATTCATAGTTCAAATGACTGATTGCATTGAATAATGTTTTGTAGATTAATTCATTCTTATTGAAATTTATTATATAATAATTAAGCATAGAGAAGTTGCGTTATTAAATAACCGGTTAATGAGCTTTGTAGCTGACTCTGTTTGTTTTTCTATTGTGACATAGGTTGACGGACCGTCAGATGGATGTAGAAGATATTGTTTTTCTCATGTCTCGTGATCCGTCGGTGCGGTGTGTGATGCGTGTTCTTATTTGTTGAATTACGCACACCTTGGAAAGTTGAAGTGGCTTGAGACATGCTAGACTAGCTTGGTAGAGCAATGGTCTTCTTAAAACTCTTTTTGAATAGCGGTCATTACCAAATTCGCATCAAGTTGGGTGACGAATAGAAAATAGCTTTTTAGACGAAGAATGGTCTTCTCTGATGGGGGATTTTCATGCACACATTCCAATCCAGTTTAGACCCTTAAATTATATTTAAATACATGTGTTTTAAACTTATTTCGCTAACTTTAGATGCAAAGTGAGGTGCAGCCATAGCTAGGTCCTTGTAGGATCATCGTTGTTTCGGCACGACAAACTGATGTAGGAGTGGAATTCCAAAGGCGTGGAACAGACTAGCTTAGAGGCAGGATGGAGCACCCCAGACCATTGGAGAAGAACAAAAGACAATAGAGAAGCCAGACTCACATGGAACGGGTTGTTCCACATCCAGATAGGACTGTTCCAAGTTCTCGAAGCCTTCTATAAATGATGAGACTTAATTTGTTAAGTTCCCTCCACGCGTTTTTCTCCAAGAGATGGTAACTCCATACATGTTTTACACACCAAGTCGGTTTTACTCCATGTCTATTAAAGCCTTGCTCTGACCCAAGCCAAAGGAGTCTAGAAAATTTAGGGTTTTCCATCTTTCAAACTCGACACGAAGGTCAGCTGCCGCCAAAAGATGACTCAACCACCTTGGACCAACTCGTTCCAAGGCTAGGACGAGCTGTTCTAGACGAGATAGAGTAGAGTTTTAGAGGAGCAGTCGTGCTGATTTGTTGTAACCCTTACTTTTATTTTTATGTCTTGCTTATTCGATGAATCCTGCTTGTTTCATATCATGATGTTTATTGAGTATACTTGTTTTAAGGGCTATGGTTGAAAACCTTTCACTTGTTGCTTAGTTATGTAATGATTGTTTAGTTGTTAATTAAAGTACGTAGTTTATGTTTTATTTCTTGTGATTAAATTGCTTAATATTATTGACGCGTTTGGTGCTTGAGAAATGATTATTCCGTTAGACAAATCAGTCAAAGCCTTTTATCCCAAACAAGTTGGGGTAGGCTAGAAATGACACTCCAGCCCTGGTCATTTCTTGTATATATGGCTAAATTTTTACGCTAGCTCACCAAGTCTATCGCAAGCATGTAGGCTTGAATCCTGAACCTCTTAGAAGTCACTCCAATGCTCTTACAACCTGAACTACAAGGCCACATGAAAAATATTGGTGGCGTCCCTCGAATGGTCATGTTTAATAGTTAGGATGTTGAATCAATCAACTTGGATCATAGTATAGCAATAATACAAATTGGTAAGTTAAAGTCTAAGAGGATAAACCAAATCATCAAGAGATTGAGACTTTACTCCAATCGAGAGATTATAACCTTTTGATTAAAAAATAAACAAAAACACCTAAATCAAGAAATGAGAGTTGAAGTTTATGAGTTTTAGAAGTTAGGTAATTAAACTTAGATAGTTGACCTGAACGAGAGTTAGAATTAAGCCAATCTCAGTTAGAATTACCAATACTTGCATAAATGTTTAATTAGCAACTAAATAACTTAAATAACTAAGTAATAATCTTTGGAACTGACTGGTCTAATGTTGGAATGGATCACCCGGGATGGTAGTTCTAGAGTTAGAACATGCAGTTTCAAAGGTTAACTAGAGTTAGACCGGACTATTCCATAGCTAGAAAAAACCGTTCTACTCCTGACAGAGGTGAAAGTGCTTGAAACCATATCCCTATTTTAATTGATTTGATCTTTTCTTCGAGTTTAGTTTAAATTTGGAATACTCTAGTGTATGGACAACAACTGTATCTTTACTTTTAGTTCTTAGAAATCACAAAAACAAATCGAAACACCAAAAATATCATTGTTTAATCAAGGTTTTTAATCAAATTGATTACGTGAAACCTGGTATTTTTAGCAGCTAAACTTAAATTTCACAATTTAAAACTTCAATTAAAATAGGGAACAATTTTATTTCGAATCGAATACGACAATTAATTTCGACCATATACAAAATTTCGCAAAATTTTAACGAAAGTATTTGAATGAATAATCCAAATTATGCTTCAAACATTTTAATCAACTGTTTTATAAATTTTGGTGACTTTAATTTCTATTAAAATTTGAAAATTCACTGATCAATTAATTCAAATTCAAATTCAAAATCCCTTTGATCTGGTCCATTAGATCGAGTTTTGGATTTGTTGATTATTATCAGCCGTCCGATCCTCCTTCCCCTCTTTCTCTCTTATTCCGCTCATCTCCTTTATTTCACCCGGAACCCACCCGTTCCCCTATTTTCCTCTTCTTCTCTCACAACTCACAACTGAAATCGACGACACCTCTGGCAAATCGTGCGACCCCACTCTCCTCTCTCTCTTCGCCCTACTCAACCTATCGGAGAAAAATCTCCGCTCCCGGTTTCTCCAATCCACGCTGTCGCTGTGGCACAAGCCAATTGTTTTCCCGCCCCATGTCTAGCCTTAGGCCCCACCACCGCCTCTTTTACCCTCCTTCAGACCGCCACCTCAACGACGAAGAACCCACATCCCTCTCTCCCCTCTCCTTCTCTCTTTCATACAAGTATACAACCCATCTTCTCTCTAGAAAATTGATAAAAATAAGAAAAATAAAAGTGAAGAGGAGGTGGCTGAGACAAGGCGGAGGAGACGCTGGTGAGGCGAGGTGAGGTGATGTACTGGCCGACCTTACTGCCTACCAAGTCATTAGGGTTGCAATGTGAACAATTATCATGTCAGGTCATAGCTAGGTCATGTCTGCAGACTGCAGTTATACTACTAGATGAAGTAACCCTTGTTCCTGACCTGCCTCAAGTTAATATATTAATTGTTAATATTCCTTTCTGTAATGTGTATAATGTTCCTGACCTGCCTCAAGTTAATATATTAATTATTTAATAATGATATTTTATACTTTTTGACGTATTTTCAATAAAAGAAGTGAATTTCAAAACCCTAATAGGAGTATGGTAAGCACATTAAGCTTCTTAAATATATACTAAAATACAATTTCAAAAACAAATCTCTGAGTAAATTTCAATATTAAACAATTCTAAATTCTAAAGGGACTATTTTTCAACTAAATATTTTCAAATAAGTATTTTCAAAGTATATAAAAAAAAAAAGCATTCTCAACCCGAAATTTCAAGAGGTAAAAGTAAAGAAAATTGCAAATGACTAGGAGAAACTTCAGAGCCTTTTAGAAAATGATAAGGCACGTTATATAAAATTTCTAAAAAAGAAAACCTAAATAGCTCCAAATAATTTCAAAACAAAAGATTTCAAGAAGAATACTTTCAAACCAAGTACTTTTTAAAACAAATGAAAACTTTCAAATTAAGTATTTTTAAAGTGAATACTTTCAAAATATAAAAAGGATTTTCAAAGCTTAGCTTAGTTTCCAAAAATCAAAATTGGAAAAGAAAAGAAAAATCTTAGAAAATCTCAAATGTCCAAAGAGAAACCTTAGAAACTTAAAAAGTCAAAACACAAAATCCGAAGTTAAAACTGAAACCTCTTCATTATGAGGAAAGGATGTCCTTCACTGGGTTGAGATCAACATCAGAAAACTTGCAACCAGATTCCTATCAAGTGGCCATTGAAGTGCCCTAGGAAGTTTGGAAAATGTTGGATTCTCATCAAGTGGTCTCCCTGTCCAGAGAATTCCAAAATTGTTCCTACTGCGAGCCAACATAGTTCCAGGAACTAATCCCTACAGCGGCCTAACATAGCCCCAGGAATTAAAAAAACTTCCTTTGTTCCTACAACGGCCCAACATAGTCCCA
This sequence comes from Rhynchospora breviuscula, assembly GCA_027562975.1. Classification (NCBI taxonomy): domain Eukaryota; kingdom Viridiplantae; phylum Streptophyta; class Magnoliopsida; order Poales; family Cyperaceae; genus Rhynchospora; species Rhynchospora breviuscula. Next base: position 15,752,986 of record CM050398.1, read on the forward strand.
TGAACTAACTCTTACATCGACCCAAAATAGTCCCAAGAGTTAAGGAAGCCACCTCCCCCAAATTGAGTTGTGCGTAGTACGTCTGGGCTTGAGGAAAATCGTTTCTATAGCAGCCTAACATAGCCCCAGGAACTAATTCATGTAGCGACCCAACATAGTCCCAGGAATTAACCGTTCTCTTGTTCCTACACCGACCCAAAATAGTTCTAGGGACCAATTCCTATAGCGACCCAACATAGTCCCAGAAATCAACCTTTTTTTCGTTCCTACAGCGACCAAAATAGTCTTAGGAAGACTATTCATTTAAATAAAAACATAAATAAAAATAATCATTGTCATAAATAATATATATTATCTTTGTTACAAATATGCTCAAAACAAATATATATTATCTTTTTCATCAATCAAATATATTAATATTTATTTAAAATTAATTAAAATAATAAAAAATCATTATTTTTATTTTTAAAAATGCTAGTATCAATTTTTGAAAACCGATATCGATTCCGATTTTTTGTGCAATATTTTCGAAATTCGTGAATATTTTAATAATATTTTTAATTTTTTCGGTATCTCAAAATCATGGGTTGGTGTTGGATTTAAACAACATAATTTACACAATTTGGACCTCATCGAGCTATTTTCTTATTTCTAGTTGGATACTATGCTCTAATATTTTATGTTTTCACGCAATTCAGGTGATTTAGTAACAAATAGTTGGAGATCTGACCTGCTGAAATAACAAATAAGTATTTAATAACTACTATGCTAAGGACATTTTTTCATTCACGTGCATCTTTTATCAAAAGTGATACGCCGCGTTACCTTATAAATAAGAACTTCACTGTGAGAACAATATCCATCCATTTTTTAAAAAAAAAGAATTAGAGTGGGCTAAGACGACCAATTGGGCCGTTCATCCAAAAACACGGGCTATAAAATAATGACATCCATTTCAAATTTTTACCGACTGAAGAGATCTCATCTCCACCAGACCACCACCAAGGAGACGTCTATTGCTTAGCGAGATGGATTCAAGCAATGAAGAAGAAATTGCAGAAGTCAGGAACGACAATGAATCAGTGAAAGAAAGGCTCTCACAAGTTGGGAGTGAGAGTGAGAAAGTTGGCAGTTTTGCAAAAGATAATAATACTAATGTGGAGACGCAAATAGGAGTAGATGAAAAAGAGAAGAATACTGAACACAAAGGAATTCAAAATACTTTATGGAAGTGGAAATCTAAAATCACAAGACGTTGTGAGTGTTTTCCTGATGGGGTCCCCCGAGTTCGGGTTTATCAAGTTTGGCCTGGGAAGAATGTCAGGATGAATTCATTTATTTATTCTCCTTTTTCTTAGTAGAGCAATTATATTATAATTAACATTACTTCCTTATGTCATTGGAAATTCAATGTTATGTAATTCTACTGATTGTTTCAAGATTTATCCTACAAATTACTCGATATTACTTCCTAAAAAGTAAAGAATGTTGACCTATCACCTATGCTGAAGGTTTTCATCAGCATAGTCTATTTGATTTGTTGTGGATCCTTGTTGTGTTATTGAATTCTGGTACATGATACTTTCTGTGTTATGTGCTTGTAAAAGTATTTTGTTCATCTTGAACAAGCAAGAGATTCTCAACTTCTCGTTTACTTTAGAAAAGCTTGGAGGACTATGTATATATTTTGAACAATCTCATACTGGTTTTGACCTCTGTGCAGGTCTTTTTCTTAAGAGGCCGGATGATCTGCGGTCCGGATCCACGTGGCTTCATGCTGACCTTGATTTCTATAGTCGTTTGTGAGTGGATCATGTTTTCCTACAGCAGTGAAGTTTCACCAAGAATCCCAGGCTTCGTTTCGATAACTTCTTTGATATTATCAATTATAGTATGTAAGATATTCTAGATAAAAATCACTGTATTCTTAGTCCTCTGTTCTTTCTGGAGGCGATTAAGAAAAATTAAAATTGGAAAAATGATAAAACAGAGTGTCCATTAAGGTTCAACCTGTTAATTTGTGCTTAATAGCCCTTTTCAATCAAGCTGTACAGTTCACATAAGTAACCTCTCAAACTAACATGTCTTTCTTAGGTTCTTACAAACTTGTTTTTGGCTGGTACAAGAGACCCTGGAATAATCCCAAGAAACGAAAAGACAGTGTTGATGGAAACTGGGACAAGCACACAGAGTAAAAGCATGAGCAGAAGCAGAAGCAGGAGAGTTAATGTCAATGGAATAGAGATAAAGGTCAAGTATTGCAGAATTTGTGATATATTTCGACCACCAAGAAGTTCTCATTGCGCAGTCTGTGACAATTGTGTTGACAAGTTCGACCACCACTGCCCCTTGATCGGCCAATGCATTGGACTGGTATCCAAACTTCTACATAAACTTGTCAGAGTAGTCCGCAGAAATTTTGGTTAATTTAAAGACAGACCACTGACAGGCATATACTTTTCAAGGAAACAAGTTAGTTTGGACAATATAATGTTTTATGTAATTTTAGCAATTGTGAAAGCTACCAGTCTTGTGCTCAATTTGGTTATACTCATCAAAAAAATATATACAATAGTCAACTTAGGAAAAAAATAAAGTAAGAAGAAATGATCAATATTACCACAAAACTTTTAAATCGGTCAGTAATTATTTCTATGAGTTTCAATAGACAGTACCTATAATATCCTTTCTTAAGCACGGCCAATTTTTCTTCTTCTTTTTTTTATTTGCAGCGGAATTACCGGCAGTACTTGATGTTTGTGTTCTCAGCATTTATATTCTCTCTCTTCATATTTGTGGTGTCAGCATGGAGAATTATGAAGAAGATGTCTATAACTAACAAGAGTGTTTCTGAAATAATTGGACAGATGCCAGAAACATTTGTACTGGGAATTTTTAGCTTAATGTTAGTTTGGTTTCTTGGAGGACTATTGGTATTTCATGGATATCTCATCTCTCTCAATCAGGTACTTCGTATTTTTTTTTTTTTTTGCTCCTTCAAATTCAGTGTGTTCCAGTAGAAGAACTTCTGTAACATTTGCTTCTTAATTTCCCATATTGTTTTACAGACGGCTCATGAAAGATTCAAGCAGAGGTACATCAACTCTGCTAACCCATACAATAAAGGTATAATAGAGAATATAAAGGAGGTCTTATTTGCAAAACTTGAAGCTTCTAGCCTCAACTTCCGAGAGGTTGTCCAACCTGAATGGAATTCAATTGCAAAAGTATTGAGCTACTCTTCTGAAAGAGCTAGAAGTGAAGATCTCCAAACTAAAATGGAAACGCAATCAAGTACCGATCATAGACATGATGAAATTGAAGAAATAGAAGTATAAAAGATGAAGTTGTTCAGCACTAATATTAGTGTGTATTTTACTTTCCGTTGTTGATTTTGAATTACAAATAGTGCTAGTATTAATTAATATTTCAGTTTTTACTTCAGTTGGTGTAAAAAAAATGTTCGTAATTCTGAAATTAAGTTCGTACTTGTGGCTCCCGTAATTCAAACTTCATTCTAAATCAATCTCGATTCTCGAGTAATTTTAGATGAGTCGCTCAAGTCAATTCAAACAAGCTTGAAACATGACTTTCTTATTTAATTTTTTTTTGTATTTATAAGTTATTATAACATAGTAATATATGTTTATTTCTTTATGTATAAATGTTAAATTTACTAGTACTAAGTACTATCGCTTTACCTCCTCATTTCGGCTCGATGGGAAGGATAATTCATGATCAATGGACTTGGTAAGTGGACTTTTAACCGTTCCAAAGTTAACTAAAGAAAAGGTTGCAAAGACAAAGTTAAAGGAATTTTGAAATTAGAACATGCATAGAAATGTTAACCGCAAATTAATTTCATTGATTTTAAATGTTACCCGCAAATTAACCGCATTTTGTCGGAGTTTACAACAATCTAATAGGAGGTACAAATGTACAATTCCGATCTCTCATTATTCCCCATGGTTTAAAATGTAATTAACATTTTGTTTTTGTTTTCATAGTTTAAATTGGAATAATTGATACGTTAAATTGTTTGGGAGTCGTAATGAGTTTTTTTTTTTTTCAAAAAGAAAATCCTGATGAATAATTTATGAAAAATGTGGAGTTATGTGTGAATTATCAGTAATATAGTTGGAGTTATTATTAAGATAAAGATAAAATAAGATGAGGTATTACATAAGGCGCATATGGTGAGATACCATGCTTGAAAGCGGAAAAATAATAATAACTTTTATTTCGATTGAAAATGGATCCTTCTTTTCTTTTTAAAATAACGGATTCAATTCTCGTTAGATGTGAAAGAGAAATAAAATTTATATATTGACTAGATTACGTCTCTTGAAGTTAACATATTCAATTCTCATTTATTTCACACAACTATAGAGCTATATAATATTTTTTTTTATATTTGATTTCTTATAAGTTTTCAATATGGAAAACATATTGAATGGTTTGGATCAGTCGTTTGGAATTTGAGTCGTGAGAACGATCGTATTGGACGGACCCATCTGTCCAATATATTGGACACTAGCATTTCTCATAGATAAATTGAAGAATAATAAGAGATAAAATTTCTTATGTTTTTTATATCTGATGGACGGATAAATTTTATCCGTAGGAAAGTGATAACCAAAGTTATCTATTTAATTCTTATTTAGTACTTATCTTCTTATTATTATATATTTTTTAAATCTCTTCACTTTTCCCCGATAACTAAGACCGAAATTGAGAAATAGAATATCATCCCAACCAAAATTGAAATAGGTAACCCAAATTCGGACCAATTTGGGAAATTCCTTTTGATCGTAACATAGATAGTACTCTCTGCTTTCCTTCTCGTCTCTCTTCACTCCTTCGACCCATTTCAGTAAATAGAAATTCTTAGAGACCCAAAACCAGGCGAAATCCCTTGGATCTATTTCTTCATTACAACTTTTTCTTAGTAAGTTTCTCATCCCTGTTATTATTTAGACGAAAACCTCTCATTGTGGATAAAAAAGCTCTAGATCATGGAATAGGAGAGCGTGTTTTAAAATTCTGTTATTTTCCATGTTATGATAACTCTTTAAAAATCTATAAATTGGTATCTCTTAATTTTGGCAATCCAAATTTTTACTGGAACCATCCCTTTTCATCAATCCCACCTTTTTTAAGAGAACTATTTTTGATAAATTGGATCTACGTACAGATTTTATTGGATTTATAAGTTTCATAACAATATTATGTATCAGCCTGACAAATTCGAAAATAAATTTCAGCTTGGGAGAATTAATGTTGGTTCCTTTTATTTTTACACGGATTTTGCATGCCAGGTGTTTGAGAAAAAGTCTCTGTCAAAGATGAATGATTGAAGGCAGGAAATTTTTCGTTGTGATATTCAACTCCTTGGACTATTATAGGTAAATTTCCTTATTCTGTTATCCAACAATATTTGATATATCCATTATTTAACACTTTTGTGACACTACAACGAAATGGAGTGTTTTACTGTGATTGCGGTCCTTTCTAATGCCTGTCATACTTAAGTATAATATCCAAACCTGGTCTCTTTGGTCTTTTCTACAGATAATTTTGCTATAAAACTTGATTTTTATGCAATAATTGGAAAGGTAAATTTATGATCAAGGAACTAATTGATGGTAATTTGCATTCAAGGAATAATATTTATAGATTCATAACAGTAGAATTTTTTTTGTCAATAGAGAAATTCATAGCTGCACCGGGTTCATGTGAAATGAAAGTTAACTTCTGGTTGAAATGATTTTAAATTCCCAGATCACTACACAATTCCTATTCACACTTATTAAAGACATGGAAATAGCATAGAACATTCCTCGTAGACATTTTAATGGATTTACAGAGAGAGAAGAATGCATATTCGCCCTTGTTAAGTGAGAGTAAAGTGTTATTATTCTTGCATAGTGATATACCATGTAAGAACTATATGCACATATACTAAATAATTTCACTTGATATTCAACAACCTAAAACACAATTGTGGGTACCTCCAAATTGTGATCTCAATATGATTTTCCTTATGAACCATTCAGCTGATCATGGCCTCTCAATGGTAAGAGTTGATAAGTTATTTTTTCTGTTCAATTATTTAACAAAAAATAAATATAGAACAAAGTAGCCTACGTGCTATAGTTGAAATTTTCTGTCCCTAATGTGATCTCAATATTAGTTTTCTTATTATGAGAATTTGTTTCTCTTATCGATGCAACGTTTTGAATTATTATAATAATCTACTTGAAAGAGCATCCGCCCAATAGTATATTTCTTGTAGTATCTTGTCTTATCACATAGAAAAGTTACCGCAACCAACTTTTGCGAACAATCACAAATACTGTTTCTCGCTTTGTGGTTGTGCAGTTTGGCAATCAACATTAATTATGGCACCACCATGTCTGAAAGTACAATGCCCCAGTGAAATTTTTTTATAATTTGGCCATAAATAAAAATGATTGTTTACTTATTTGTTGAATGTTGAATGGAGATGTCTTGTAATTTTTTCCTTTTTCCAATTGCAATCCAGATGAACTTAGTTCCTTTGACACAATTATGCTATGTGTTAGCTTTGGCAAGGCACCTCAGCAGGCATCTACTACATTGGGAGTTAATCTTAATGCCTGGAATTTTTTTTTTTTTTTTGTATTTTATAAATTATTATTTTGTAGGAACAAGAAAAACACTTTTGATTGGGAGATTGCAGGTAAATTGTATTGCAAGAAATTAAAGAATGTTTGACAAGCATGCATTACATGCTAAAATAACACTGCTCGCGCCTTATTTTGTTTTATTTTTCCTAATTTACTGTGTTCAGGCAATGCAAGTCAGTTTCAGGTGCTCTGTTGCGTTGCAAGTCAGAATAACTACCTGGTAACCTTTAAGCTGAGGAGAAATGCTGCCATTTATGCCAAACAAAACCCATCTAGTGGCAAAAAGCTCTTGACGTCGAAGGCTCGAAGCACCCTCAAAAACCAACCTGACACTTCACTGAACTCTTTTTTTCTCACAAAAGGTGATTTGAATGGTCATATCTGCCACCCATTGAATGCTTCTCTCATTACAGAAGGGTTAGTTCCTTTATTTCATTGATCTGTCTTGCTTTTTTCAAACACAAGACATTGTTGATTTGCTAACAAACCTTGTTATAGAAAGTTAAACTAAAGAATATGATGGCACCCTTATCTTCCTATTATTTTCTTTCCGAACCAAATATGGAGTTTACTTGCTAGCTCTTATTACTTCAATTGTCCTGTCCTACTATTTTCTAGTCACTGAGTAGACAAATTTTGGAACAATTGGTTTACTGCTTTCTTTAGTGGAGTTTGAGGCTTGTCCATTATTATGATCTTGTTTCATTTTGCTAAGCTGGCAGGCTAAAGTTAAGTTCTATATATGTGTGGCCATATGCTTAAATTCATTTGAAAAAACGTTGAAAAAAGCTTGTTCTTTCTCTATATTTTCACAGAGGACAATGCTGCCAAGTTGTTTACACAACGCTTCACTGTAAATTCAATAATAGCAACTAAATGGACGGAATCAGTAGCTTGCCTGAGGAATTATTGATCCACATCCTCTCCATCCTGAGTATAAAAGAGGCTGTGCAGACTTATCTAGTTTCAAAAAGTTGGAATCGTGCATAGGCTAATGTTCCTGTTTTGAAATTCGATGTTGATGATTGGGTAGATACTATTGTTGAGGATGATGCAATTCTGAAGGAATGTGAGGATAAGTATGACAAATTTGTGAATGGTGTGTTAAAAAACCGAGGGTGTGTACCGTTGCAACGGTTTGAATATATAAACTCTATTGAGGATTACATTCTGAACCTGCTTTAAAGTTTCTTGACGATGTGGCGCTTCTGAAGCCTCAGGTTGTCAGCGTCAAGATTTGTAGACTGAATAAGTTGGATTTGCCTGATTTAATTTTCTCTTGTAAAAGCCTACAAAAACTTGAGTTAACTATCTACACTGATGAAGAAGTGACTACTATTAGGCCAAAATCTATACACCTACCTTCTCTGCAAAATTTAGTGCTGAGGGGCTTAGAACTGAGTGATAATGATAACTTCATGCAACAGCTTTCATCGGGTTGCCCTGCCCTTGAAACCCTGCATCTTGAAACTTGTGTTTTGGATATATCCGAAATTTCATCTAATGTGTTGAAGCGATTGGCTATTTATGAATGTGATCAATTAAAGCAAAGTCGAATTTCATGCCCCTGTCTTGTTTCCCTTATAATTGATTCATATGATAAAATGGGAAGTTTCGAACTGAAGAACATGGCATCCCTTGAATATGCTTCCATCAGCATAAATCTTGATAAGAATCATAGTGATGTGAATCTTCTCAGCAGTCTTTCAAATGTTTCTCAACTGAGGCTTGATATATGGAATGATGAGTTTAAGGTACGTTATCTTGTCAAAATTTTATATCTAAATCTTTACTCTCCTTGCATACACTCCTTTTAAATCAGAACAATGTCATCGGACAGAAATACATTCCCAGTTTGTAAATGAAACTTTTGGCGTCCATCATCACCTGTGCCCATAAATCACAGAAAGAATGTTGCAGATCTCTAGAGGTTATATAATATCTCTTACAACCAGTTTTATCATTTTTTTTTCTGGGCACAACTTGTTTCCACACCAGCTCTTTTTGATTGGATAAATCATGAATATGGAACTTAAGATTTGGGAAATTATTGCCCTGCATACAGAACTTTTATTCATGTCAGTTAGATTTGTCTACATATTGAGACGATTCGAGTTATAAATGACTGTTTAAAGTTCCTTACTCATTGTTTATATTGTTGTATAAAGGAAAAATTGGAGGAGGATGTTCTCGACTGCAGACCCTTCAGCAAATTGAAGAGTTTGAAAATTGGCCACTGGGGGTTGAGTGATAACATCGATTTGGTGGCTGGTTTTCTCAAGAATTCACCTAATCTGGAAGAGCTTACTTTGTACCTCTGTGAAGAAATCTCCTCTTCTCTCGAAAATTTTGGCAGCAGCAGCGAGGTAATTTCTTTCTGTCTTTTTTTCTTTCTTTTTTCTTATAAGACTAATATGGGAACTTTTACTGATATCGTAATTGTAGGAAGATGATCCAAACGGGGAACTAAGCGAGCAGGAATTGACAGATGGGGAGCTAAGCGAGCAGGAGTTGACAGATGGGGAGCTAAGCAAGCAGGAATTGACAGATGGGTTACCTCAGAGGGATTATCTCAAGGCAGTCAGGATTATACAACCAAAACAGCACAATGTGGTGGTTGGTCGTCTCATCAAGAAGTTGAAAACTCTTGTCAAGACCATTGAAGAAATTATTATTAGCTAATGGTAACAGCCTTTCCTTAATGGAAGTTCAATGTTTTCATATTAAGTCAAACATGTGGATGTTTCTTCTTACCTCTGTAGCTTTTGGCACTGTGATTTCCTCATGGATATCAGAACCTTTTATTTCTATTATTATTTTCTTTGGTTTGTTTATGTGGCCTTGTATTTACTAGTGTGCACCTCATAGCTAGATAACCTTATTATCTTTATAAGAAAACTAGATATTTTATGGCTTCGCTATTGTAAAAAGAACAATTGTGGAGCTGAGGAGAACAGTTCACACTGTTAGAAAGTACATAAAAATAACAGTAACTGTTGCTTTTGATAGGAGAACTACCAATTAGCTTAGGGTAAAAAAAAAACATAATTCCTGAGTTTGTAGCATGTGGTTTTTTTTTTTTTTTTTTTTTTGAAAAACATGCAAAAAGTACTGCAGAGTTTTCAAAAACTTAATACGCTGCAGTCATTTAAACCCACTGGTTAGAAAATGAAATTTTCTTATATAAATCCTTACTTCTTTTAACAAAAAAAATAAAAAAGATAGGGTCGATTATCTACTCGTCATTCCAGATTTTGCAAATCTCAGACGAACATTTCTCAGCACAGAGTAATTTAGTGCAGTACTATTTTAGTTTACTATTGTTAAAAGAAAAAGAAAGTAGTAATTTTGGTGATGCTTCAATTTTCCATTCACCCAATATAAAGGTGATTCAGCCAAAATGGTTTGAGAGCAATGAGTATTGAGTAATTGCAATTACAACTAAAACTATTCCCAGAATTAGTCTAACTCCAGCTTAACAAACAAGAACTTTCTATTCATAGATATACTCATATACAGCATTGACAAGAACTAGTTGGGGCAAGCACTCCAGATAACTTAGTCCTTCCTAAATTTCCAATTGTGGCATCCATATTTTATTAGCAGTAAATTCTAGTTTTTCTTTTTGTTAGCTTTTAAGAAAGTTAGCACCCGGAACTCCTATGGTATGCAATTTTACAAACCAAATAAAGTAGTTGCACAAATTTGATGCTTTCATAGACCAAAAATCACGTTCATAAAATGAACACCAGGGATCTTTCTACGTTGTTCTATTATAAAAAGAAAAAGAAAAAAGAAAAGAACGAAAGGTGCACAATCTTTCAGAAAAGTATGTACAAGACAGAAAAGTTTTGCTGTTGCTAAGCAAATTAATTATATCTCAAGCAATTCATTGCAATGTGTATAATTAGTAGTATTAAAAAAGAGAACCAAAATTACATACAGAATCTTATATACGTATTTCACAGTTCAATTCACTTTTGGGGTTTCTCGCAGAAAGTACCAGATACAAGTAAGAATCGCCAAATTGGCCCCAAAAAAAAAATTACACTCAAAAGGAAGAGGTAATAGGAGAGATGAATAGGTATCTTAAGCAAGAGCATCAGCACCAGCCACAATCTCCAAAATCTCTCCTGTGATCTTGGCCTGCCGCTGCCTGTTGTATAAAATCGACAGTGTTTTCTTCAATTCCACTGCATTATCGGTTGCACTGCTCATGGCGCTCATCCTTGCTGCCAGCTCACTGGCCAATGACTCCTGTGAAAGAGTGGACATGTCATATAGAGGGAGGATAAACTTTCCTGTTTATTTGAGTTTACTTCCTTCTATAAAACTGTTTTTCTTTCCTATTATTTGAGTTTCCTATTTATTATTGCCATCTTTCTTCTTATCTATGATGATTCATCATAAAAAGCTTATACAGAATTAGACCCACATAACTGATCCCAGCAGTTAACCCAAGATTGATCCCAACATGAATTACCCAACCCATAATGCCCTTGTAACCTCTGAAATTGCAACTATACCACCGTACCACCAAACACGTACCTGCAATGCCCTGAGAATCTGGCTGTTGAGATACAATGGAAGAAGCGCATCCAATATCTGTACAGGATCCTGCTCGAATTGCAATATTGCTGAGAACGTAGTAGTTGGTGTGCGTACAATATCTCTCTCAACAGTCAACTTTCCCTCTTTGGTGGTGAGGCGGAAGAGTTCATCTTCGGCTGCATCAACGCAAACACCATTGACATCACAGATTTCACCCTTGGGTGAGAGTGGCAAGAGGGTGTGGATTACTTGGTCAGATTTGACGAGTGAGACGAATTTTGTGTAGAGAAGCTCCACCTTATCAACCTCCTCTGATACAAACAGAGAGAACACATCATCTGCTATTGCCTGCGAGAGTATTTCACTAAGTCAGTTCAAGAATGGTTGTTTCTTACTTGTGAGTGTCTCCAATATTTTTTTTTTTTCAGTTATAAATCAGGATCGATCTCAAAGACTCAAATAAATTTTCAAATAAGTCTTTCTTTTTTGTTTTATAATTCTTTCTTTTTTACTTTCTCCATTCAATTATTTGAGCATGAACACCTGAGCGTCTTTTGTAGTAGGCAAGCTAGAACTCTCCAAGAAACGGTCAACTGGTATATAGGGCCGTCTCTGGAAGTACGCATTGCCCTTTTTCCCTACACTGACGACTGTGTACTCTATCCCCAATTGCTTCAGCTGCCCCATTCTTTCCTCCGCCTTTTTTATTATGTTGTTGTTGAAAGCTCCACACAACCCTCTTTCACCTGTCACTACCACCAGTGCAACCTGTTTTAAGCAAATAAATTAATTGCATGATACATAAGTTTGTTCCGTGATTATGTGACTAAATTATAAATTTTGGTGCTTTTACTAGAAATTAACCAAGACCCGAAATCCATGGTGGTGATCCTTGAGAGGTTTAGATGGGATACAAACTGTTGGTCTTGGCTATTGCCTTGGCCACGAGATATCTGATGACTGGAACAATATAGGGAACTTCTCACTGGGACATTTCTTCGAACACCTTAGTGGTGTGTTAATACTTAATATGTCTGTTCAAATCTGAGAATATGTCCCGGTCCTACCCCGCAACACGTAAACAAAAAGACGTGCACATGTGCACGGGCACACAAAGAAACAGACAGACATAACCAGTCAAACGAACACACCTTCTTGACAGGCCGAACCCTCGTAAGCGGCACGTCGATATCGTCTAACTGCTCGTTGATATTAAATAACACATCAACGAGCGCCTCAGAAAAGGGACGGCCAGAGACGACGGCCTCCTGGGCACGCCTGACCTTGGCGGCCGCGACAAGCTTCATGGCCTCAGTGATCTTTTGTGTGTTCTTCACCGAGTCGATACGGTCACGCAGGTCTCTGAGACTGCATCTGACGATGTAAAGAGAAGAGCGCCGGGAGGAAGCCTTGGCCGAAAGGGGAGTCGGCTTGGCCGAGGTGGTGGCCCACATTGTAGACGACATTTTAGAAGGATTGTTGGGAGGGATCGAGAGTGGTGGTAGTTTGGAGATGGGACCAAGAGAGATGGAGAGAGGAAAGGAGAGGAAATGAGCGGAGGGAAGCGGGAGTGGGGTTGAGATTTGGATTACGTTTGGAGATAAGGAGATCGATTTTGACCGTTGGCCTATAGCGATTCAGCGATTCACGAATTAGGAGAGGTGAGATTCGAGAAAAGACGCTTTTGTTCTACCACAGTCCACAGAAATAAAAAATTAGAGGCCGTTTCAAGTTTCATTTATATACTTTGTCTCTTTCAGACTGTCAGTGATTTTTGTTAGCAAGGGAATCACCACACTAGAAAGAATATTCGTACTAGGTATAATTTTACTAAAATAAGTGATTCATATTATTTTTGTCATTTAAAATCTTATTTACGAGGAAACGCGTCTTTAATATGTAGAGGAAGGAACATATGTGATTATGTACAGGAAGTCTGTCACATAACATTGTACATATTTGTTGTAAAATAAACCAAGTGTAAGGGTCTGAGTAACCCAAAAAGGAAAGTGTTCTGGAAACTCGGTTGAGAGTATTTTAGTTGAAAAGAAAAAAAAATTATGGGGATATATCAAGACCCAAAAAGACATCTAAAAGTCGCATAAAGTATTTGAAAAACAATGGATAAGTCTCTCTCCGAACTGTTCACAAAATAGATTGGACGGGGTTCCGATGTTTTCTTTTTTTTTTTCTGTAAAACAATACGCGTCGAGACTTCATTCATATTAAAAAAAAAAAAATGGTTACATACCTCTCAGATTTCTTTATTCGAACATTACCCCTCAATTTTCCAAATCAGATATATCCCCTTACAATCCTCTTAAATAGAGAAAAATACCCTCTTTCTTAGTTCTAATGATAATTTTAATTTTAAAAAATCAATTTTAAATACTTTTTTTTTTTTTGAAACCTTGTATAATTTAAAATTTTTAATGCCTTGCCTTTTCATATTACTTTATTCCCGACAATCTCCTGTTAATGGAAAATCAACGGAGTTTCATCTTCCCACATCAAATGAAGAGCATTTTTCAATTTTCATTGTAAGTAAATTTCTTCCACAAGAAGAGTGCAGTTGCTTGCATAACATTTTCTAATTCCACAACTTATATGGACGAGACAACCTCCTGTTAACAGCAACTTTAACTGACAGAAGCAGGTTGAAATTTTCTATTAAAGAATTGAATTCGACAAAACGAGATAAGTTAAAAGCTCAGTCATTTGTTCTTTAAAGTTTAAAATAAAATGGAAAAAAGGGAAACAAAACAAAAAAGGAAGCTCAACGAATTAGTCTAGAGAGATGCTAAAAAAAATAAATGAAACAAAGTCACGAGTTCTTATGATGCACACAAATGGCTTTCAGCAAAACTGAGCGTTCAATGAAAAATTTGTCAGCCTACCTTAGGCTTTCTTTGCTGGGTTGTACACACTGTACTCGCCAAAGTCCCGCTTGCCGCTGTTATTGAACAGGTAAACATTGCAAATGTCAATAATCATAGGTCCACAATTTCACCTCAGGTACATGATAATATTCAAGATTTTCAATTATGAGAACCAGCTCTTGGCCTAGTGGCAAAGAACAATGCATCTCAAGTGAGAGGTCGTAGGTTCGAAACTCGGCCGGAGGATCTTTATAGACATTTAATTTAAAAATAAGTTGGGAGAGTTGACCCCTAATTTATCTTCAAAAAAAAAAAAAAGATTTTCAATTATTGTTTTAGTTTGGGTGTTATCTTAATCTTAATGTTTTTTTTTTGTTTCATTTGCTTGTATTCAATTATGGTTTATAGCAGGCACGCATACTAGTTAGTAATAAATCTTTATTTGCTTGTATTCAGTCAAATTACCATTTATAAATCTTTATTTGCTGCTTGGTTGCAATAAATATAATGGCTATTTGTTCATCTAAATCAATGCACAAAATTAAGGTAGCATGGTTTAACCTGTGCTTAATATTCCATCCACCAGGCAAAAATTGGGGCTGAAGTGCCTCAACGAATACTTCTCTCCATTTCTGACAAAAATGGAGAATCCCTTCTTCGCCATAGTTTTCAAGCAATTGCTCCACTACTAATTTACCATGGGGCCCATGACCCAGCAGACTCAACCTTCTATCACTTTCCAAAACACCGACCTCACAAGCCTCAGAAGAGTCATTGTTATGGAGATTGTCTGAATAAGAAACATTCTCATGTCCATTGTCAGAATGGTTCTCCCCATTTCCAATATTGGAGGGGAAGCCATTGTTAATCAGTGTGGTGCTCTTGTAATCTGAGCTCAAGGGAAGACCCTTCTTTTTTCCAAAGCGCCTTCTCTCATTCGGGTTCATGCCTACAAGTAATGCTGATTCAAGATCCTTTTCAGAAACCTCCCTTCCTCCATAGTATGTTTTTACTGTCTACAAGACAAAAAATAAAAAATTCAATGGCAACCTACAAGTGCAAAAAGCCAAACAAACTTATTGAACCAAACCAGCTCAGAAACTGGTGAAAACAAACCAAATTGACAAAAGTAGGCCACTTACTTCCAGTAACTGATCACGCCTCTCAGACGGCATGCTCGATCCATGCCGCAAAAGAGCCATGGCGGCGGTCCTGAGCTGAAGAGGTGACACCCCCTTACCACCACCAATGCTATCCTTGTTATTAGTCAGTCCAATCGATGCAATCACTTTCTCCTCACCTGAATCAACAATCTTTTGCACAAACAAGGGTATCCCAAACTCCTCTGCCACCTTCCTCTTGTACCTATTTAATCACAAAATTTATGCTGGGGACATATTTGAAAAGTTATCAATGTATGACAGACACATTACCAAATGTCTCTTTTTAAAAAGGTTTACAACCATCCTGGTTTCATATCTGCAACCTTTAACTTAACCAAAACCTTTACCAATGACAAGCATTAAAACAACCAGATTTCTTTGGCCGACCTTCCATACAATTTGTAATTAACACAAATTTCAAGAAAATAAAAAGGTTCAGATGTTTTTTAGAAGTTTTAAGCACTTAAAATTTTACCTCACAGTAGCACATGTTTAGTGGCAGTCAACAAAAGTGATTGTGAGAGAAGTGGCTCTTTAATTGTTCTGGAAAAACATTTGGTACCTAGATAGATTATCAGTACCAAACAAATTGGCATGTAACCTCGTAATTTCAAAATCAGAACCCAAAGGTTTCATCATTATTTAGATTTCCAACTTTTAAAACTTATCTCCTTCACATTGGTTATATCTTAAAGAGTAAAAATATTTGTTTTTTTTTTTTTTTTCAGATGTCTTTAGCAGTACCTCTCAGCAGCTTTGTGTGCTTTCTCATGGCAGTCAACACACAGAAGCACAATGTCATGGGACCGGTGACTCTTCAAATGCTCAGGGAAGTGCATTCGGTAGCAGGATGGTATGATGCGGTAGCGAATGTAGTGTTTTTCTTCACCACAACTAACACAGATGTTGTGTTTGCTCTGGATGTAGAAGTCATTGTCTTCGTCATCCGGCCGTCCTTTCGGCTCAAATAGGAGAACTATTGCCGGTGGATCATTTTCAACCATTTTTGCAAGGTCTCTCTGGAGATACCTGATTTTTTTTGGAAATCAATGCTAGCAGATATTATACTGGTATTGGAAGGACAACAAATGCCAAACTGGTATGCCATCACTTGGTTGTCCACCCCTGGATGAAACTTCGTGCGATATTCTTCTCATTCAAATTTGATATTGGTCAAAGCTAATCACTTGCACCATTGAACATGTCTAGTAAAGGTTTCAAACAGATAGTGCCCCCCCCCCCCCCCCCCCAAAAAAAAATAAAAAAAATAAAATAAAAACGAAGAATCCATATAGCAGTAGTAAGATAAAAGCATGATACTGGTTTATAATAATTTTAGGTCATTATATTCAGTTAAAAGTAAATAAATAAAAAATAATGAAATAAATGCAAAAGGATAAACTAAACTAGAAAGAAAAGAGCTAACCATTCCAACTTTTTTCTATCACAATAGCACAAAAGCCTCCCATCACTGGCATATATGCGACAGTTGTGATAAACTGGAGACTTGCATGAGAATTTCTTAATAAAGTTCTCCCTTGAAGCCCTCTTACTTCCTGTTTGGGCTACCTTCTCAGACCCACTCAAAGAAAAATTGAACATATCCCCCCTTTTTGAGCTAAGTTGTGATAAGAGAGCATAGTTGTAAGCTGACAATGGGCAACAACCAACTGGATCAAGGCGCATCTCTAATATATTGTCAAATAAATCATCAATGCGCAAATTTGAATTTTTCAACAAGTTGCATAGCTCATCAATGTGTGAGACAACAATGGGAGAAGGAGATTCTGTCATTGTTCCATATATCTGTTGAGGGATTTTTGGTAATTTTACCGCAAGTGCAGAAATGGATTGGTCAGAAAGGACATAGCGCAGGCTCTCATCATGGATACGAGCCTGGGATTGATAATTCAAATAGTAAAATGAGTGATTTTTTCTATCATTCCTTTTCTTTATGTCACCAACAAATGAAGATATAAACAGAAAACTGAGAAGCTGTGTAGCATAGAAACAGGATTGAAATATGTACTTACTGGCTCTTTGCTAACAATTTTACTTTATAGCTAAAAAAATGACACTGCTCAAGTCAGAGCATTGTCAAAATTTGAAATAACATTTAATGATTGCAGTTATCTTTTTGTAGCAAGAACATAACTTATGTCAGTACATGAAAAAAGAAAGGTGTTTCACTTACAGACCATTAAATCTCTCCATGCACATAGCTTCCATATTATATCCTACAAAGTATTAGATTTAAAAAAGCTTCAGTACATATAAACATGTACTCAACAGATAACCAGTGGGAACACACTAGACAGTGAAACAAGAAACGGATATTAAAACTAGCATATGAAGTACCTTCAATTCAGAAACTTTAGCTAGGTCCAATTTTTTATTGAAAATTCTGGAAAAAATAGATGTGGCGGCTGAGGTACCAGGAGATGGTTCTGTTTCCTTTGTATATAATTGCATGCACACTGCATTTGACCGTCGGCTCGCCTCGAAGAAAAATTTTAATTTGTCACCGGAAAAAGATGAAGTCTCTGATTACATCATTGTAAAGATAAGCTTAAATTAAAAAATGAAAAAAGAAGAGATATAGTATTAACAATTGGCACTTCCATATACATCTCCAATGAAACATGAGAAATGTGACTAACAATTATTTGGGCGCTTTCAAAACAGAAATACAATAGGAGGGATGAGTCAAAAGCAATTCCTTTTACTGGGGTCTAACAAATAATTTACATTTTTAAGGAGTATGCTAATATTTCAGGATCTTTCAAGGTACATATGCATTCTGTTGAATGAATCAGCTATATAATTAGCAGGTCATACAAAGTTAACATTTAAATTAACTTAATGATTACTAAGCTAACTGTACCTTCTAACTGGTACTGAGGTTTAGAGTTGGCCAGCTGGCCTGCTCACATTAGACTCAATATTTTCCTTAACAATAGCCCATTCATTTGAAATTTTAAACCAAAAATGAGCCCACTGGAAGAACTTATATTGAAACCAAGCCAGTTTCAAACCAGAGTGAGCTTGCTCAAGATAAGACTCAATTTAGCTTTTATTTCAAAACAAAGCCTCCCTTTCCAGTCGATGTTAATCATAGATTGTTCTAGTAAGGTCCAAAACCATGCCAATTTGTTATCCAAATCAAGTTTTCGCCAAGGCATGACCTTAGCTGAGCTAGCAGACAAGAGGTGACAGTTCAAACTGAGAGCTAGAAACTTAGAGGAGCAGAATTCTATAGCTCATCATTTACTTTATGCTGTTAAAAAAAGAAACAAGAACTTGGCTTCATTTTTAAGCTCAAACTTGGTGTGGCATGCTCAAGTTCAGCTTGTTTGGAGTGCTAGCCACATCAAGAAATAGTTTGGTCATAACAAAACTAAGCTATTGAATTTTTCAAAGCTTTTTATTTCAACTATATCAATATAAAATTATATTACAGTGAGAGCACTGGCATACCAGAGGAAGTTTTGGTATGAAGCGCAGAGGAGAGACAATTAGCAATATATAAAAGGTAATGAGCATCACACCGTGCATACTTTATCATCTCCACTGATAGTGGCCGTATCCTCCAATCCTCCCTCTGAAATTTCAAAGAGAACCAGTACTCAGAATATCCTTTTTTACATCATAACATCGTGGGCTTTTAACATTTATGAAATTTACAGCATCATACCTTTTGGCATGCTAGATGATTAAATGAAGAATTTTAGAAGTTGTACACAAAATTTATATTAGGTTTGGTACAGAGTTGGTACATAACATTGTACTAATTTTTTAATTTATGTATCTTCCCGTTTGTTTTTCCCTTTTCCAATGTTTTCAGATAAATAGATTCTAACACAACCTACCAGCCAAAAATATCATCTAAATCCCTGAAGAGACGGCCAACTTGCTACCATACTACCCAATTGTGCATCCCAATATGACATGTACCTGTAAGGTTTTGTCAGTTATTACTCCACAGTAAACCTCAAGAAGATATGCTAATGACTTCTGTGGCTTTGATAGAATCTCACAAGCCTGACAGAAACACATAAAAAATTGATTGCATATAACTTTGGTCAAAAGACTCAAAACAGCTATTTAAAACAAACTAAGCAAATAATTAATGGGTAAGAATACTTCTACCTTGGCAGTGTCAAACATGTTAACAACATAAATGTGGAAGTCTCGTTGTAGCCAAATGACATCATTGTCAGAACCATGAAAAACCTAAATTACTACTCATCAGGAGATAATATACACCATAAAAATTGAGAATGTACATCTACAGCATGAAGAGGACATCTCACCTAGGCCATTATTAGCCAAAAGACCCAAACAATAGACAAGCCTATCAAAATAACCAAAACAACTAAACAAATAAAGATGTTCCTAGCAATATGCTGGTGAGACTTATGTTCTACCATATGCATGACTAATGCCAATATCTGAGAAGGTAGCCTCAATTGCATTGGTTATAGCAGTATCATTGTATCAATAATAGCAGATAGAGTAGCATTACAAGACAGTGAGAGCATACCTTGCAAATAGAAGGATCAGCAAACACTGGTCTTAAGATATCCATCACATCATGTAAAGCAATAGTATCAATTAAGAAATCCTCTTTCACAGTAGATATCTAAAAGCATGATACATTAGTAATTGTTCATCTAAGAAAATAACAACCAAAACAAAAACAAAAAAAATGAAGAAAAATATTCTTTGTTCAAGTACAATCATCCTTCGTGAGTCTCTCTGACAAAGTGAGACACCCATCTCAAGGATGAAGTTATAGATGATATATCACTTTTTATCAGGAGTTCTTTTGATATTCCAACTAATTGCAAGGAACTAATACAGTTTTTTTTTTTTTTTTTTTTTTTTTTTTTTTTTCAATACCTGCATCAAGGCAGTAAATCCAAGGAAAGATCGGAAACTATGCTGCTCTGTATCCACTGCAAAAACTTTCTCTCCACTCAGTATCCCTGCTAAGGACTTTAATTGGGGTTCTGTGTCAACCCAAGTGTAGGAACCACTCATATCTAAAGGTGCATTGCCATTATCTGAGACAAAGCTGGGTAAAACTGGGGGGTTCTGCAGCAAATGTGTAATTTCTTCTTCATATGGGTGGAGTTCAGTAGGAGAACCTTCACCAAAGTTATATAAAATTAGCACTTAAAATTATCACCAAGGTAAGCAACATGACAGAATATCAGATTATACTATTACAAAGCACATTTATCAATTCAAAAAACAATCTCTAATTAGTACAAAGCAAGGTAAACGACCATAAACCTCTAATTAGTTCAAAACATGCCAAAAACAAGAACATTTATCAATTCAAAACACAATCTCCACTCCACCAACTCTCCATCATACAATTTAACCAAGTGATGGAGAAATTCAATCACCTTTATCATCGCGTTTCAAATGCTTGAACGGAGAGTAGGAGTTGTCAGCCAACACTCGCTTGAACTTCTCCTGTGGCTTCTTCTCGATCGAGCCTCCTCCGATTTTCGGAGAACTCGACCTCGACCTCTTTCTCCGGCGATGGAGGAGGATCGCCGCCGAGATCGCGGCCACGAAGCACGCAACGACGATCACAGCTCGAGTCTTCTCTCGACTTCCTCCTGCCATTTTGACTTCTCTTGTAGTTGTATCTCCTTTTCTCTTTGATTTTTTTTTCCTTTGTTTCTTTTGTAGAAATTCTGAAATTGTGTTGTTAGTGGTAGTAGTACAGCGGTACAGGTTTGAGAGGAAGTCGGAGGCGAGAAATGACGCGAGGCAAAGTTATTGGGCGAAATTTGAAGGATCCGAACTGGATTACTGGAACCCGATATGTTGTAGTCCGATAAGGATGCTTTTCGGATTTGGATCCTACAATTTCTTGAGACGGATCACGGATAGCCCGTTTCGTGAATCTGGGCCTGCGGGGTGCCGTGCCACAGCCCAAAGAGGAAGTACTGTACAAAAGTGTCCGTTCGAGTTATTTTCTTAATTTTTTTAAATTAAATTTGAAGAATATAAAATAATTTAAGGATAAATTTGTCTATTACAATGGTTGAAAAAAATTCCTTTTTCTGGTTCAACCGTTCATAAAACTAAAACATAATCTTAGTCGTTAAAATAGAAATGGATTATAAACTATAAATAAATAGTAACAGCATGAATGCATGATTTAGCATAAAAAAAAAAAAAAGTTAGTAATGTTTCAACAATTAAGGAAAAATTATTTTTGCACATTATCCTATATTGATATACATAGGTTTCTTATCTGGCAATTTAACCCAAACTCTATTATAATTCGGATCAATTAATTCAGGGAATAGTTTTCCACCCAATAGAAGTATTAATTGTACTTACCTGTACTTACTTGGGGTATCTTTACCATTTTAAGACTACATTGCGCAACTAAAATAATCTTGTCTATTTGAGACTTATTATTTTGAGAACACTCTTTTTTTACAAGACTAAAATTAACCAACATAAGCAATCTATTTCAGTATGTTTCCTTTTATGATCCGTCAAAAAAAGGGACTGTACGTGTATCAAGTGATTCACTAGATAGTCACTGTCTAGTTCATCCAAAAAAAAAAAAGTGTATCAAGTGATGAAACGGGTCACTGAGCTTTCGATCAAACCCCCTTAATGGGTTTGTTTTCACAAATGGTTGCCGTGCTCCTTCCATTAATTGATGTAAATCTTATTCGATGAACAGTCAGATTCAAAACGTATATAATTAGGCGAGTATGAAAATATAGATAACACCCTTAAAAAAAAAAACCGTTACACTTAGGCCCTTATCAAAATGATTTTTATGTGGGATTTTATTTCATTTTATTTCAATTGAATTGATTTCATAGGATTTCGTTTGATCTAATTACATGGGGATTCCAACCAAATGACACCAAATCCCTTCATTTTGATGAAGAATTTTCTAACAAAATAAAATGAAATGAAATCCCACGTTAAAAAATGGGATTTTGATCAGGGCCTTACTTTCACATGGAGGGATTCACAAAAAATAAACAACACTCAAATATTAAGCACTAGATATAGGTCCTGATTAAATCAGAATAAGTTTTTTTTTTAAATGCGATAATTTCATGGAATTCCATGTAATTGAAATTTTTTAATCAAAATGAATGAATTTGATATCATTTAATTGAAAATTCCATATATTAGATCCAAGGAAAATTAATTCTATTAATAAAATCAAATGAAATTTTATGTGAAAACCATTTTGATCCAAGTCATAATTAACTTTAAATAAACTAAATTAAGTGTTGTGCATATGTGGGTTGCGCATATTGCAAAGCCAAAGGGAGGGGCTTCCCGATTGAAAATTTATATATAGTATAACATTCAAGATCGAGAGATGATGACATTCTTTGTCAGATACCTGAAAGTATTAATTTTTTTTTTATAAATACTTTTATTAACGTGAGTTTAAATAGCATTGCCGTTTAAGGTTAGAACAACGCTTTTTTTCCTTTCCATCAGAATCAAATAACAAAATCGAAGAGTAAATTTGAACAGAATCAGGAAATTACCATCATGAGTTATTACAATGGAACAAGAAAGCAAGATGAAAAATTGGGAGAAAGATAGGAGTTCCAAGAACAGATTCGAAGTTGGGAGGCTTGACCCCCAATTTATCTTCAAAAAAAAAAAAGAGTTCCAAGAACGAAAGGGTGGGAAGATGGGATTGAATCGGCAGCGAGTTGTACAACAACATTAGTCAAGGATGTGTTATGGCATGAAAATGTAAATGACGAGAAGACAAAATAGTCAATAAGCAATGGACAAAGGTTAATATGGTCAGAAATTTTAGAAATTGATTTATATAAGTTAAAATATGATTAAAAATAGGATAAAGGGTTTATTTCCTTAATGAATGTGATTAGAGGGGGTTATATCCGATTTTGAAGATTAGAGGGGGTTATATCCAATTGAAGAAGATTTGAGGGGCTATATCCAATTTTGCCATAATAATAATATGGCCTCTTATTTCAAATATATTATATATACTTGGATTTCTGGGCCTAAATCTTAAATCTTATATTCAAATGGTTGAATTGTTTCATGTATTCGTCGACTTTTCCATAGAAATTACTCAAACAAGTTACTCGATGTCCTGCCAATATGGGCTTCACAAGATTACCCATGAAAATAGCTTGTTCATTCTATATCATTAAATGAATTGATTCCTTTAGAAATTAGAACTAATATTCGCATAACAATTCATAATATACGACAAATAAAAATATTACACAAAATTTGATATACTCCCAAAGTCCAAAGTAATGAACAAAAATGATATTTTATTGATTTTAGATCGGATTTACAATAAATATACAATTTAATTTACATAGCTTGTCCTTAATACAAAAATAATAATAATAATTGCAAACAAATCTATTATTTAACAAAAGACATTACTAAAAGAGTTGCCACCTTATCTTTCTTTTCTATTTTCCTTGTCTTTGCCCTTGTCCATCTCCTTCTCAGGTCGCTGCCCCTTTGCGATGCACAACTTTCCTACAAATGTGCATTGCTTCTGTCAAGCTTCTTGGCATTCTTCTTGCCAGCAACTACATCCTATTCACATCAACAAAAATAGCACATCCATGCCTCTGTTAAATATATTTTCCTTTCACATATATATATGCCACATAATACAAAATATTCCAGTGTTCTACAAATGTTTACCTTTAGAAGGATGTCAAGATTTACATCTCTGTTCTGGGCGGCTGCCTGCTTCTTGTGGAAATTCAACAACAATTAATTGATGCAAACTTACTTTAACACATAGATAAGCATGTGAATTCGAATATCAAAAAAAGGAAAAATATTGAAACGTCATTCTACATCGAAGACTACATAAATGCTAGAGGAAATCATGATGCTATAAAAATAAATCACCTGATAATTTGCAAAATAATAATACTAATAATAGTAAATAAAGCAAAAAATAACATGACATCGAGCACCCTCAAAAGCAGGACTAGCTGGATGAGGTCCACAGGCTATCGAAAGCAATGCCAGCACAGCAGGCATCAAACACTTACGTAAGAAATTTGGATAATTTTTAAAATTTAAACATAAAATTGTTGGAAGCCTTGCTATAAATTTCTCAACTCTGCTACGGGACTGGATTGCATCTTTGATCAATTAAGGATTCCGAGTGATGTGAAAAAATGAAGACACCAATATTCACACTGTATTACGCTATCTAGCTCATATCAAAACAAATAAAGTAAAATAAAATTGCTGATTACTCCATTAAGAAATTTGAATTTACTTGAAATAAGCCACATACCTGATAAGTAACGAATTGGCCAAAACATCCATCAGTTTCCACACAATAAAAATCTTCACCAGCGAAACACATTCATAAGTTTTCTCTATGATGTAAATTTTTCTCTCTCAACCAATATGAGAGGAGCGGCGCGGCAATATGAAGAAGATATCACCTTAACCGTAAAAGTTCATTTTATTTTATAGAAAGAAACTCGAATTGTGACCGTCAGATTAAGTAAATAGATAGATGACACGTGTTGCGAATTTTTTAAAGAGTTTATATAATGCAACGTTCGGCGGCGCCGCTGGTTTTTTAAAACAGAATTTTAAACCTAGCATTTGTTTTGTACTTATTTAATATATAAAAATGAACTAATTCTAGTCATCAGATAAGAGAAAAGATAATGTTACTTCTCATGGGCAGGAAAAGATTACCAGAGAAACAGTGTCGTGGTTATTTTGCAAACAACTACAAATGTGTTTTATTATTTAATTTTCATGTTTTGTTTTCACACTAAAGTAAATGTGAATCTAAACAAGATGATATAAACAACGATCTTCCCATCTCAGAATTACAATTATACTTCACATGTATTAAATTTGGAGAGGTGGTATGTTAGAGAAAGAGTGTCTCCTCACTCTCCTGTTTTGAAGAACCGTTTCAGCTCTGTTTGCGACAGTGTGGAAAGTTTATCAAAATTTAAATCTTGAATACAAAATGGTAATTTTATAAATTGGCTTGCAATAAAAAAAACTGCTTGGATTCCCTTCTC
Source organism: Rhynchospora breviuscula (assembly GCA_027562975.1). NCBI lineage: Eukaryota > Viridiplantae > Streptophyta > Magnoliopsida > Poales > Cyperaceae > Rhynchospora > Rhynchospora breviuscula. The sequence continues at coordinate 15,778,326 of CM050398.1, forward strand.
CACCCCCCAAATTATTTCAATCTCGTACTTGAAAAGCTATGATATTTAGCAGAATCTGAATGTAACATGCACGAAGTATTTGCTATAAGATTTTATATTGTGATGGGGAAAAAATCCTGAGGCAATTTACTGGTAAACGCCTAATCATAACTTTTGTTATAGCAAGTAAGATTTAAGTGAATCAAAATTCCAAGAAAGCTAGGAAAACACCTAATAAGTTTATAACTTTTGTGTTTTCAAATTTTTGTTTCAAAATATGGACATATTTTTGTCAGAAATACTGAAATACGTTTCAATAGACATAGTTTTTTTTATATAATTATAATACATTCTTCTCAACTGTGGGACCCATGCGGCATAGATTGTGATATTATTAAATTCCTTTTCTCCTCCAAGATCTCTTCATTCCTCCCAGATCAACAAAAATCTTACTTTCTTGCTGGAGCCAGGAGCTACCTCATTTGTCTTTTTCCATTTTTCTACTTTTATATTATATTATTTTATTTTATTTGCTTTTTGTTTATATTATTTTTAGAGAAATTGTACAAATTTTCCAATCGGAATTTAATGATCATTAGATCTTGATCAGAGCGCTTTGAAGAGGCTTGGGCGGATCTCTTGTTTCACTTGTTAGAGGATGTCTGAAGAGTAATCCTATTTTATGACAAGTGGCCTCCACGGATTTCTCTTATTTTTTTTTTGGATTCTAAAATGGTGGTGGGCCCCACTATATGAGAATGTTTTATTTATTTGGATTTACTGACTTATCAAAGGTGGGCTTCAATGTAAATCCCTTTTCTTTTCTGGATTTTTTTTTTTTTTTTTTTTTTTTGGCGCGCGGCTCAGATAAGATAGGTTCCACTGTCAGAATTATTTTTTTAAAAAAATTGACAAAAAAGACACTAATTTGTGTAAAGAAATGTTATGGTGTTTTACAATGAGTACGTTTTGAGCTTTCAAGATCTGAGATTTAAAAAAAAAAAAAAAAAATCAACCTAATATGGTGGGGTAGTATCAGGGTCTGCCACTCTTAATCCGTACCTTAACAAAAACCCTAGCAACTGTCCCTGAAGTACTACGGCTCAGAGGTGGACCTGACACAGTTTGCCCAAGTGACAACAGATTTCAAATTCAGAAATTACGTTAAGCTACTAAATCTAGTGAGTATTATGTTGTTTTATTTCTTCATTTTCTTTCAATTCTTTGCCTATTCGCTCCATGTACAGAAATTTGTTGACAAAAATATGCTTGCTCCCATCAGTCAGGTTTTAAATTAATTGATCGATTGGTGATAATTGATCACTCAGGTTTGAAAAAATTAATTGAACATGTATTAGTGATTGATCGAATGGTGATAATTGATCACTCAGGTTTTGAAAAAATTAATTGACTATATTGATATTTGCTTGTACACCCCCCATATTAGATTATTCCCAAAATCAGCTTTGCTACTGAGACCACCTATATTTACATTTTATCCTTTTGAAATTGAAACCCAAGTGTATAAGCTTTATCAACCAGATTTAACTTCCACTAACAGATATACCATCCTTCAAATCAAATAGGCTATTTAGTTTGCCAATGAACTAGGCTGAACTAAATTCCAATCTGCTACACCTCATTTTTTTTTTTAGTGGTTGAAACTTGAACGTCACTTGCTGAGGTCCTCCTTTCTTCATCTCTCTGCAATCGGCTAAGCTAACTGATCCTACTTGCAAAGAGCACTACAATCTGTGTCTTCTTTGTCCAACCAAAATGCAATTCAAGATCGCACTTTGCCAGATGCTAGTCTCTCCAATTAAAGAGAATAATATCTCCCATGCTCGATCTCTTATTAGGGGCGCTGCAGAGAAGGACGCTAAGCTGGTCGTTTTACCTGTAAGAATTGCACTTATTAGTGCTTGTTTAATTTGATGGAAAGTTGCTTAAGGTGTTGAAACAATTTGAAATTAATCTGACAAAACCCTTGGTACCTTTGGACATTTCAGCTGAATTAAATAAAAATATGATGAAATGTTATCTGACCTCTACCAATAATATAAGTAAATAAATATATGACCTCATTTTACAGAACTGTGAATTTCTGCATATGGGTATGTACAAGCCAATACTTTGCCCCTGATTTCTCTGATTTTACAGGAGATGTGGTGTTGTCCTTACTCAATGAAGACCTTGAGGGATCATGCTGAGGATATAGATGCTAAATCTTCACCATCTATCTCTATGCTATCAGAGGCTGCTGCTTATCACAAAATTACAATTGTTGGTGGATCAATTCCTGAAAAATCTGGTGAAAAATTGTTCAACACTTGTTGTGTTCTTGGCCCAGATGGTGAAATAAAAGCAAAGCACAGAAAGGTATACGACCTGTCACTTGATAAAAATGCAACCTGTATTTCTCATATAAAACATAATGAAATTAAATTACCAGATTTTTTAAGCTGGTAAAAGAAGGAGTAGGGTTGCCTTGTTGTCTTTTCTTAAGATCAGTTGAGAACCTTGGACCACGGACTAAAATATGGTACTTTGTCCTCTTCTGTAGCCATCAGACAAAGGAATGTGCCAAAAATTGCTAGTTGTATTCATGAAATCCTGTTCATGATACTTTTTTTCTTTTTAGTGCCTGTTTTGAATATTAATACTATGATGAAAAGTTAAAGCCAAAATGAGTTCTACTTCAATTGTAGTTGTTGTCAATTGAGGAAAAAATCGGGATTCACTTGCTTTTAGAGCTTAGTTATAGAATTGTGGAACATTAGGCTTGTATGTTGTACTGAAACCCTAGAACCTTATGTTGGATCTCTGACTGTTTAAGGATTAGTATTAGTCCATGCTAAGTTATATTGTGAGGTACCAAATTTAACTGGTTCAACTATTCATGATTATTGTCTGATACTAATGAAGGTTCTGCCCATATAGATATGAGATCTGCAAAGCTGAAACATTTGAATCTTGTATACTTGTTGTCAGTCTGATATCTTACCAAAAAAAATCATTTTTTCAGTTACATTTGTTCGACGCGGACTTACCTGGGGAAAGCTTTAGGGAATCTGATACTTTTGCATATGGAGATGGACCCACTATTGTGGACACTGGTACTGTTCAAACCCAAAGCATTGAATGTTCAATTTTCATTTTCTGTTTGTTATTCCTTGGAAAACAACATGATTTGCTGTTGGCCCAGCACTGGCTTATACTGAGCGATGCCAGCAAGCCCCAAACTTAATCTATTGTTTCAAAATTATATTTGAGCCCTTAAAAGAAATTTCTTTGTTTTTCATCTTTTAAATTTGTTACCTTGTTGCTGCAGAGGTGGGTAAAATTGGCATAGGGATTTGTCATGATATTCGTTTTCCAGAGTTGTCAATTTTATACAGATCAAGAGGTAGAACTCTACTTATGTTAAGTTTTTAACTAGAATTATTCTATTAAAAATTTTAAAGTTCCTTATATTATTTACTCGATTGCAAAAATTGCAAGGGATCCTATGCTGATGACTTTTCATTGTATCATATGTTGGACAACCTAATAATAAAATCATTTAGTGAATTTATAGGTGCTTATTTGATATGCTTTCCCGGAGCATTTAACATGAGTACTGGGGAGCTCCTGTGGGAGCTCATGCAAAGGTCAAGGTACTAAATATAAACACTATGTTGAATAGTCAAATACAATTAAACTAAACTTTCATATTTGCATAATAATGTAATATTATCCTCTTACCCCCATTGAATCTGTTTTATTAATGTATTTTTATAACGTTCACGTGCAGGGCTGTTGATAACCAGGTATGGTAAATGAGAATAGTGACATTTGCATTATCTTTCTATTTCCTTGAATTGAAAGGTTTGAACATCTCGAAATGATGAGTTTAAAGAACATCACAGTACTTGTGCAGCTGTTTGTTGCAGCTTGCTCTCCTGCTCGGGACGCAGATGTGAATTCTGATTACATGATTTGGGGTCACTCTAGTCTTGTGGGACCGGTATGTCATTTAATGGGAAGATGCACACTGTTAAACTAAAATTGTATTTTGGGAATGTGTTTTGATTGTGAAAAATATTAACTGTAGTTTGGAGAAATAATAGCAACCACTGGGCATGAAGAGGATGTTGTCATTGGTGAGATAGACTATTCCATTCTTCAAACCCGAAGGTGGTAGCATTTTTAAATTAAGCAGATTTTGTTTCCAGATGATGATTTTATTTGTTTGCCTAACTGTGTATCGATCATTAATGTACAGAGAGAATCTTCCTCTAGAGAAACAAAAGAGAGGGGACATATACCAACTGATTGACTCCTGATCTGGGAAGTAACTTGTCAATTCAATTGAAATTGCAAGAATAATGTGTGATAACTTAGTTTGATGAAGTCAATTCCAATCTAATGGTGCATGTAGTTGAACAATTTACCTTTTTTTAGTAATTATTTCTCTTTGTTTTAGAGACACATAAGAAGAAGCAAATGATAATTAGAAACTATTTTTTTAAATATATCTTATTTTGCAAACTACGTCCAAAGCTTTAATATTCTCACAAGTAAACTATTTTGCTTTATTTTATGGAATAGGTATTTTTTGTCCGATAAAATTTGTTGTCCCATAGACATCAACGCGTACATTGAATTTGAGTAGGGCTATCAATGGATAGGGTAGGGTACGATATAGACATTTTCATTATCAGTATCTATTAAAATTTTCTTTTTCCATATCCTGCTCGTATCCGTTAAAAATTGACTTATCCGTACCCTATCCTTACCCGTTAAGAATTAACGGTAAAGATAGAGTAACAGTAGAAAATGGGTAATAATTAATGTTAATAATTCAATGAGGAAAAAAACTGTATAATATGGATAAACAAACAATAACGGAGAAGAAGTGATCTTTTGAAAAAAAATTATATTTTATTTTTAATGTAACGCGTGAATGAAAATTAAAAATAAATATAATAATATTTTAATGTAGTATTATCTCAGTCAAATCCAACAATTTATTGTCTAATTAGTTATTACCGTATCAATTGAATATTACAATCATTTCTTTCTAATTAGTTATTAATGTATCAATTAAATAACGAAATCATATCTTTCTAATTTAATTGTCCGATTTAATTAGTTTTCGATGTATCAATTGAATCTTAAAATCATTTTTTTCGATTATATAACGGTATGGATAAATAACGAATACAAAATAATCTTACCCGTACTCTTATCTAATAAATTAATGAAATTTTTTTTTATCCATACTCGTATCCGATAACTTAACGAAAATAACATCTTACCCATACCCGTCTTATCGAAAACGATACGTATAGAGTAACAGTTAAAAGGGTACCATTGACCACCCTAAATTTGAGGGTAACGAACTAAATTTGTGAATCTAGATGCATCATCTTCAGTAAACCTTCAAAGAATCCATCATAAATTCATCAATGGTCTATGGCTTTCCCAAGAAATAAATTCAAGATTATTCACCAATATTTAGACAGTTTATGTCACATAAGAATCGGAATTTAAGACTAAATATCATTTAATTATGAGACAATTTATATAGCTAGTTAGAAAGACATCGATGGATCACTTATTTCTTATTGTAGTTCGTTTCTTATGTTTATTTAAGAAGATACGGTGTTCTGAACCCAAAAAAAAAAATTTACTCTTACTATATTAGTAGTAGATGTTTGGCTTAATAGATCCGAGAATTTCTTAATTTGTTCGTGAAATGAATGAGCAAATAATAATTTCTGATGTGAACTATTTGGTCTTTCACGACCAACAAAAATGGAAAGACTATTTAGACTAATTAATGCTCTCTGAGATTTAGACAAATTAGATATAGACAAATTTTTGTAGTGAGCTAATATTGATTTTTTTTTTTTAACTCTGTTCTGCTTTACAAGCAGGTATAAAATTACTATATTCTATTGAAAATAGTTAACCATCTTATAATAATTAAAAATATATATATAATAGAATAAATGTTTAAGAATTTGATTGATAAGAGAGTATATAGCAAGGTTTTAAAATGCGATTTGTGCAGTTTAGCGGTTGTATGATGATTCATGATAAAACGGTGATAAAACGGTAATAAAACAATGATAAACGGTTATGCGGGATGGCTAAAAAAATAGATAATTCAGTTTAAAGCATTTTAAAAGCTTGGTACAGTGAAGATAAAAAGATAAGAAGATAACTTAGAATGCTTCTAAAAGTAATGATAGAAATTATCTTCCTACTTTTAGAGAATAGTATAAAAAAATAGAACAAATATTTAATTGGTACGTTTCGTATGAGAATAGAAAGTAAAGATAAGAAGATAATCGCTATCGCTTTGTGCAAGTGATTATGAAAATTATCTATATATTTATAGAAATATAGAATAATTTAAAAATGAAAAGGATAAGAAAGCAAATATTTACAGATAAATTTGGTGTGTTAAAAAAGTGAAGATAACAAAATAATTGTCAATGCTCATGAAAGTGATGACAGAATTATCTTCTTATTCCTAGAAAAATTTTAAACATTAAAAATAAATAAAGAAAAAATATTTAAAGACGTTTAGTATGAGAATGAAAAGTAAAGACAAGAAGATGACGATTATCACTTGTACAAGTAACGATATGGTTTATCTTCTTATTCATATAATAATTCTAAAAATTAAAACAAAAAAAAATGATATGGCTTATCTTTAAGATATGTTTGGTATGATAAAAAAAAATGTTCATATAAGATAACATTTATCGCTTGGGAAACGGATGATAAAAATTATCTTCTTATCCGCAGAAAAAAGAATATATAAAAAAAAACAAGAATAATGTTTTTAAAGATAAGGTTGGTACGGGAATAAAAAGTAATGATAGAAAAATAATTGTTATTTGTTCATGAAAGTGATTAGGAAAATTAGCTTCTTATTCTTTATTTTCTTCCAAACATAATTTAAATATAATTTTTTTTTACTCAATCCAATATTCATATTAGATGTGATGCAAAATATGAGAATATTGACATATTAGACATGCTGGTTTCATAATATTTAGCTGCAAAGTCCGCAAAAAAATAAACTACTTATTATTAAAAATCTTTACATGCTATGTTAAATATATGAACGTATAATATGCGATCAAGTTTCCATATAATTACATCGCAAATAAACAGCCAATAGAATAAGAAATTTTATAGACCAAAAACCGACCGTGTTACCATCAGGTTGTCTTCTCATTTCTCAGGAAAAAACAAGGGAAAAAATGTCAATTACATGGTAAATTTACTAAATTCCAAGGGAAAAAACCCAGCTAAATGCATTGCGACTGTGCAATTAATAGTGAACCCTTTTTCTTTTCGTGCCCATGATTTTGTAGATTTTCCTGTGGAAAATCAAATTGCAATGATACAATGGTCTAACCACTCTTCAACACGCCTATCATTTTGAAAACTAACCACAGATCTACCCTGATCTAGTGATATCCCACCGATTTTAATATACATTTAATTTTTTTGAGAAACTTTTTGGGAGTAAAATGTGGCAATTTTGCCAAAGAGCTTAATGACTCGCTACAAGTTTGGCCACAGATATCTGATAGTAGAAACCTGAGAAGGTCAATATTCACAAGTCAGTAGTCACAATTCCGGAGTCCAAATCTGAAAGTTAGTAAGACTGAATGTCGGTCGTCGCAACTGGACGTCTGGACTGGAAATACATTCTTTCGTCTACTCCCGGTTCACAAGTTAGTAGAAGCACCGCGGTCTAGTCAAGGAAATTAATTATCAGAATTAATGATAAGGAAGTGTTTTCAAATTAATTTGGTGAGAAGAGATGAGTATGAACGAAGCAAATAAAAGGAAAATAAATGCTGACTTATCAATTTTAGCAAGATTGATATTATACAATTTTCTACCAAATTTGTTCACTTAATTAAAAGGGTAAGCATCAATTTCAATTTGATCTCATTCACATCTCTTTTGGCTTTTTTTTTTTCCCCTTTTTCTTTTCCTTTTTTCTGTCAAAACGAACAAAGCCTACCTGGTATACTGCTGTAACGTAACGCTAATCCACCAACCTGTTATGAATCTACTATACTCCTGGACCATCCAATAGTAATATAAATGCTGATTCGTGGTTCCCACTTGTCAGTAGAATTTAGTCTGCACCTCGTTTATATTATAATGTTTTTAATTTCCAATTGCCACATCATTTCCACAGTTCCACTCTTTTCTTTTCTGTCAGTACTTCTACTTCTACCAACCAAAATACGGCTACTCTAAACTCTTCATATAAGGCCGCCAATTTTAATCTTTCTTTCTCTCAAAAAAAAAATTTTAACCTTTCTTTCAAGTTTCATCTCTACCTACCTCTCTCTCTCTATCTCTTTCTCTATCTACCCATTAATGGCGTCGAAAGCAATAGGTAATGGTGTCGGAGGGGTCTGTCACATGACCCCACGTGCTTGTCTCCATCGAAAGAGCTCTCTTAGTTTTAGCATGGTGGAGAGAAAGGAATCAGAAAAAGAGATGGGTCCCTCTCCTTCCTCTTCAAATCCTCAAGACCAGTTCAAAGGACTAAGGAGTGGTGACTTACAGAAAAATGCTCGAGCTCTCAGCAGGGATTGCAACTCTCTACCAAGTGGGTTTGGTTTCAGTCTTGATTATTTATTTATTTATTGTGTTTTCACTTCATTATCTGTTTATTTAAAATTTGGCCTGGCCCTTTTGGTTTCCTGTGAACTTAGAGGAATTAATAAATGATGGAACTGAATTGTCTATTCTAATTTTTACCGGGTTGTTCTTGTGAATTGTAATTCTTTCAGTAGTAATTTGTAAATACCCAATCCAACCTACTATCTATAGCTTATGCCAACCTAAAAGAACAAAAGGAAAATCAAATTGTGGATTAATGGGGTTGCTGGTACTTAGTTGAATAGAATTTAGTTAAATAAAAAAAAAAGAGATAAGTTGGTAAATTTGAAGATGCTGAGTTCTCCCAACAATTAGTTGACAACTTCACATAATGGGGTTTCTGGTACTTATTGACCCAATTTTGTATGCTCAATACACAGAGTAGTGATGTTTTAGGTACCAAAGTTAGCAATTCGCAAAATGTGATTGCGGTTTATATTATATTATCATTTGTGTATGAGTCACGTAATTTGGTAATTAATGCAGTATTGCTAACTTTGGTACCTATTGAACATATCTATTGCAAACTTTGTTATCTTTGCTAACTTTCAGTACCAATGCCGTATTGCTATTCCGCAAAAATGATTGCGGTTAGCATATCTATTGAACATACATAGCTTATTCCAGCTACATTAGCATTATAGACATAATTCCATCATGATGAATTACGTACTGGGTATTAATTATTTATGGTAAAAGAAGAGATGCAATTTTCTATTTTTGAAGTTTACAGCATTAAAGGTACTCATATCCTTTTCCTTTTTTTATTTTGCTTTGTCAGAGCCTTTGTCTAGTATGGATTGCTCGACCTCTAGTGATGGATCAGCTATTCGTGTGGCATACCAGGTACATATATAATAGTCACCAAAAATGTTATGCATAAGAAGTCAAAATAGAATCATTATTGAATATTTAAAATGGGGAGAGAATAGAGATGGCTAGTGATTAGGGTGCCTTCAGAAGAAATTTTATGCGATTTCAGTAATATTTTTTATTATCTGTATGACATTATTGAATTTATTTTATTGTCCGTTCAAATTAGGGTTCACCGGGATCTTTCAGCGAGGATGCTGCTTTGAAAGCATATCCCCATTGTGTCCGTGTTCCATGTGAGCACTTTGAGGTCGCCCTTAAGGTTTGTTTTTGAGGAGCATATCAGTATTAATGGAATATGGAGTTTTAAGTTTTCTTTGATAAACTTGTAAATTTCTCTGTTTCTTAGTAGGGTACTGGTCAATATCACAGTAAGTTCTAAGAACACGAATTGGTGGACTTAGGGCTTTCTATTAATCTGTGGTCTGATATCTTCCTTGGCCAAACTCCACTGAGAAAAATCAATGCTATCAGACTAAGTCCATTCCACATTGTCCGTGCCAAGTTCTGGTACCATTTCATGTGAGGTGGTAAAATATCCAGGACATATTACAAAATTTGGTCATATGATTCCATAGGGTGCTAATTATTTTCAATTAAAATAATCTTATTCTTGGATGATACCTTAAGAGTACTGCCGCCAACTGGATTGACACAGACAATGGAAATTTTCCATCTGCCATCTAGATCTGACACAGAGGATTGAAATTTTTCCGTCCCTGGCCATATATAAGTTGTTTGTTACTTGTCATCCTCCATCTGTATTTGGCTGGATTTTATTATTTATTTTTTACCCAAAAATATCAGTCTTACATCATCAAGCAAACAAAACATATTTTTTTTCATGCTAATACTTTTATCATTCTTTTGTCAGGCGGTAGAACTATGGCATGTAGACAGGGCGGTTCTCCCAATTGAGAACACATCAGCTGGGAGCATTCACCGCAACTATGATCTACTGCTTAGCCACCGACTACACATCATAGGTGAGGTGCAGATAAAGGTTGATCTCTGCCTTCTTGCACTGCCTGGTGCTAAAAAGGAGGATATACAACGAGTATTTAGCCATTTTCAGGTACGCTTCCATTTAAAACTATAAGAAAAGTAAGATACCTGATAATTTGCAAAATTTAAAAAAAGGGGCCCTTGCAATGTAGCCAGTGTGGTGCTTTGACAGTTTCTTTACCAATAGAAACAGTCCTTGTAGTTTCAATTATGCAGTTTCTTAACAAATATATACGTTAGTGGTTATCTTTATCCTGTATCTCTAAGAAATATGCCATCGTCAAACTTGTAGGCATTTCAACAGTGCGAAAAATCAATCTCAGACCTGAAAGCAATCAGGATAAATATTGAGGATACAGCTAGTGCTGCTCAGGTAAATAGGGGTATTTCAAAAGTTTTTTATGTATCTAGGAATATGATTAACTAAAATGTCGAATTTTCTTCCTCCAGTTAATAGCAGAAAGAGGCATGAGGGATGCTGGAGCAATAGCTAGTGCGAGGGCTGGGGAGCTTTATGGCCTCAATATACTCCAGAACAAATTACACGTATGAAGTCTACTGTCTTACTTTTTTGCATATGGCATTCAAAACTCCTTTCTTTTTTTTCTCTTTTTTTTTTGATGTTAGGCTAGCAAAAAAATTCCTCATATTTACATGTGAGACATGATTTTGGTAGTTGCTTGTTATCTATTTACTATGGAAGAATATTACTAAAAGTTGGCTTCTAAATTTGATTTCTAGATGACTACTGTTAATTTAGCTTGAGTTTTGCTCTACATGGATTGATTACTTGTGATCTGCAATAAGCAAGCAATATTTGGGAAACCTGTTTGTTTACTGATTATTACAATGGTACACCACTAACACTAGAATAACATAACTATGTTACTGTGGAGAAATTGACTAGTAATATACCATTCTTTTATGGCAGGATGAAGATGCCAATATAACCCGGTTCTTGGTACTGGCCAGAGAGCCAATACTACCTAAGACCTTTCGACCGTTTAAGGTATTAATTATGAATTCCAGACTGCTATTTCATACCTGAATGTATCGCATATTACAATTTGCTTCCCAAAATATAGACTAGTATTGTATTCACACTAGAAGAGGGAGCTGGCATGCTCTTCAAAGCTCTAGCTGTTTTTGCTCTCAGAAATATCAACATATTAAAGGTATTAAATTTGACATCCTCAATTAATTAGACTTTTCATTTTCAAATGTTCTAAAATCTTAGTTTTATTAAAAGATTTATAATATTGAAACAGATTGAAAGCCGGCCACTAAGAACTAGTCCCTTGAGACTTGTAGACGACCTAAACCATGGCACCACCATGTAATCACTTAAGCATATCTTGATTTTGTTTCTAAAGCTTTGATTATAATTTTCTAAAACATTCACAAAAGGAAACATTATGTAATGCTTGAATTATAACATGTGTCCAGGTACTTCGACTACTTGTTCTACATTGACTTTGAGGCGTCCATGGCTGAGACCCGTGCACAAAATGCCCTGGGCCATTTACAGGTTACTTTTCATTTTAGCTGTAGTTTGCTTTTATTTGTATATCACCTATGTGTGCATAGTTCACTGTAATTTGTTTCCTGCAAAAAGTGAATCCGAATTTGCTGTTGCGCGACAAATGGTGTAGCGCACGTACGAGCCGTCTGATCTTGATCGGACGGTTAATTTTTTACGGGCCTATCAATCTAGGTTACATGCACGGGGCTCCCTTGTCCATTGGATCTTGATCAGACGGCCAGCATGCCGCGCTACACCATGTGTCGCGCGGCAGCGGATCTGAATTTGCAAAAAGTAGCATGGTAACACCTGCTTTTCAACTAAAAGAAAAAAAGCAAATACTTAATCCAATAGTTTATCACTATATATGAAATAGCTGCAAGTCTATTTCAAATTTCACTGTTCTTAATACTTATTTTTAGATTATGTTTTCAATTCCCAATATTTAGGAAATTTAATTTGAATGTCCTTATGATGTGCAGGAATTTTCTAAATTTCTTCGTGTACTTGGCTGTTATCCGGTGGACACATTATGATAATATCCAAAAGAGAACCTCAAATATCTCATTTGATTGAGCTGTAGTTTTCCAATAGTTTTATTTTAATAATGGAAGTGTAGAGAGCAAAAGAAGCAAATAGTTCTATACCTAGCTTGGCATTTTTTTTTCCCCCAAAAGAAAAGCATAAAGCACTGTTGTGCATGTTTAAGGTCTTTTTTCGTAGCATTTATTTTATTTTAGTTGATAAATGATAAAACGGTTCAATGATTGTAAAGTATGAGTATAATGTTTAACCCCAGTTTCTGGTTGCTTTCCAAAATATTTGTGTCAATCCATTATAGACTACAAGTTTATTTATTTATTTTTGTTAATTTTCTTATGAGAAGGTTCGTAAGGCATATATCAATAACATATAATGTCCAGTACATCACATCACATAGCAACATATAAACTCAAAGCCTCCAATCACAATCAAGACCCAATAAAAAAGGTAGAATTAAGTTCCTACCAAAGATAAAAGCATAGAAAAATGAGTAAGGGATGCTTGGATTATGGAAACCATGCCCTGACCAGCATGGAGCTAGGAGTTGGATCAACTTGTGCCAGGTTTCTTTCTCCAAGATGAGGCTGTCTATTGAGGTGATCAATGTGGGTTGTGATGAACTCTCAAACAACATCAAATGCTCGTCCCTTGTACCGATGCCAAGTGGAGGGCCGGAGGCTTGGCAATGAAAAGTAGAGAGGTCAAGACTCAAGAGGGGAGCTGCAGAGGAAGTAATCCAGAAGTGAGGATTGGTGAAGGTTTTTGTTCTTTTTTTTTTTTTTGGGGGGGGGGGGGGGGGTTGCTCCAGACGGTTCTGATGCGAACGTGAAAAAGGGATGGAGAAATGAGGAGAAGAATAAGAAGAACGGATTCATATTGCTTCTGTTATAAAGAACCAAAATTCCAACAGAAGCAGAGGTCATAGTGCCACAAATGCCACAACTTCTCTTTTTCATTAATATTTCAAAATTTAAAAAATCAATTTTCAAATTCAAACCGTTGATCTTGTTCAATTTTATGAGCGATGCATTTCTATATAATTTTTATAAATTTTGGATTTTATTTGATATTCGATCAAGAGGCTAATACATGAATGTATTACAATTAATCTGTTATAATTAACAACATTCGCTCATTTTTTGGCCTCTTGATCAAATATTAAATAAACTCCAAAATTTATAAAAATTATATAGAAATGCATCACTTGTAAAATTGAACAAGATTAACGGTTTGGATTTTAAAATTGATTTTTAAAATTTTGAAATATTAATGAAAAAAAAGAAATTGTGGTATTTGTGGCACTAGAATGCTCCTCTTAAAATATTGAAATCTTAGAACCTATGTGTTTGGTTTGCACAAGAATAAGGAAGAGGGGAGGAAAGACAGAAATAAGTTCTCTTTACTCACATGTATTTACTCTTCGTTTCGAATTCTGGATAATATAAAAGAGTGGCAATTTAAAAAAAAATTACAAACAAGAATCAAAAAGGTTGTTTACATAGAAGGGAAAATGTAAAGGGACCCTTTGTCCTTGAAGAGTGGCCAAACTAATTAGTAAACAAATTATTTGATATAACTATTAGTAATTTATTCGGCTCTGTTATTATTACTGGGTCCCTTAGATTAGATTCTGGGTTTGAATAATTTAGTGTCACTTTCATGTTTTATTATGGATCTAACTGCATTGCTTTAGGTAGTAAAGTTTCAGCTAAACCTGTAAACCAAAAATTCCATTGACAAAATTACCCTTCAGCAAATTTGGTTGTCCCTGATGCTTGCTTGAGCAATATAACCCATGAAGAAAAATCAGACTTTATTGAGAACCGTTGATAAAGAAGATAAACGGCTTATGAAAATTAACATATATGGTGTGACGTGTGAGCATGGGAGTAAAACTTAATTTTATATCGCAAATGGGTCTGATTTAGTAATAACTCTAGTCTTTCTCATGCTAATTGTTTAGCTTTGCCTTTAGTATAGGGCCATAATATTATACATCAATTTCACAAAATGTGTTTACACGATTCAAGGGTTGTTGAATAAAAAAGTAAATTTAATAATATTTTTGGCAAATCCATTTATTTAGTTGGTTGACTTGTACACTCTTCTGTGCAGCACGGTTGCATATACATCTTTAAAGAAAGGAAGAATATATTCATTTAAAAATAAAAACTTTTGACCGGAAAGATGACAACTGTCGTTTTACGTAAAAGTCGTCGCTCCTGTCATTCTTCTCGTTTTTACTAGTGCCATACTGCCATCTGACATTTCAATATTCTGGTGACAGATTCCTCTTGACTTATGTGCATTTTTTTTTAAGAAAGATAATATCGAGACTTTTAATTTTTTAATTAATATATTGATGAAAAAAAATATTTTTAATTTGGTTCTGGCATTTTACTTCTTTCTATTTAGATTTGGATTCGTTTCGTAGTATATTAAAATCTTCCGAAGATGATCAAGGATTAAAGTTTTAGTTTATAGTTTGGTTAAAATTATTTGATCAGTTTGGTTTTTATTTATGCAAATTAAGTAAAATTTTGTTTGGACAAAATTGAATAAGCTTGAGTTGAATGAACACTTTTAAACGGATTCATTGTTCAGAAATTAAGAAAAATATTTAAAAAATAATATAAGTTAGTATTCTATAAGAACTAAACAAAAAAATTAAATTATTGTCTTGAATCGACCGTTCGGGTATAAAAACATTGGTCTGGACTATTATTTTGACCGTTCGAATATGAAAACATTGATCTGGGCTATTATTTTGACTGAAAGAAGCATGTCTGTGCATATAAGGTAACTTTTATTACCTCCATTTAATTTTTGGTGAGTCATATTTCGCATTTTATTATTTATTTTATATTATAAATTATAAAATTTAAAGTCAAACATTAAATCTTAACTGCTGATTTCGTTCAATTTCAAGCGAGATGTGTTACCATAAAATTTTATAATTTTTAGATTTCATTCGATGCTTGATTAAAAAAATTAAAATAAACCAATGTAAGTATATAATTCTTTAATTATGACACACTAATTCTAATATTTTCACTTTTCCGAATCCGTAAAAAAAAATTTATTAACCATTATCCTAATTTTATGATTTCACTCATAAGATATGTAAGTAACTAAGTATTGTTAACAGATAACACAACAAGAAAATTATTGCTAAAAATTGGCGGGTAGACAATACCAAAATGAACTTAAAAAAAGATTTTTCTTTCGATATGTTCTGTATGCCAATTTGGATTTTGAGAACTTGGATCTAAATTGTAATCATAAAAAAAATAAATTTTTGATCGAGATAATATCAATTACCTTTTCCGAAATATCATCAGTTACTTTTCTCACAAAATATATGAGTAATGCTAGAATCAAACATATAGGACGTCCAACACGATTCGAAAAGTCAACTGTTAAAATTTCAAACGGCCGATTCTAACCTCACAATATGATCTCTATATTAAAATATTCTTGAAAATCAAATTTTATATTTTTTCCAAATTTTCTAATTATTCTTTTTAATTTTCAAAATTGGAGGGTTCATAACTTTTTAGATTGAGTATTTTCAAAAATTTTAAAAAAATAGTAAAAGAATTCGAAAAATATATAAAATTTGATCCCAATAGAGATTTTATTATGGAGAACAATTTGAATAGTTCGGATCGGCCATTTTAATTTTAAAAATTAAAATTTTATCATGTTGGACGAGTGCTTGTGTCTAACATGTTGAACACTAGCCACTCCCCAAATATATACCCAAACAAAATGCTCTCTGTATTATTTAATTTTGTTGCCATCCTTAAATGCTCCGGCAATAAACTAATTCAATTTTCCATCTAGAAAAATGTCGTACGTGCATTATTGGGTAATAAACTGAAAGGTGTCTAGTCCATGTTCTTCCATATAAATATAAACAAAATAAAACATTTTTTTTTTTCAGTGTTGATCCCCTTACTTTGAATTAGATGAAAACTCTGCGTATAAGTTCAGAAACAGTACCCTGAATAATTTATTTTCAAAATTAGACCTATTTCCTGGTAAGAAAATATACCCAAAATTCGGTAATGTTGACATTTGAAACAGAAAGATAAATCCAGACTTATAACAGTAAAAATTACACTATGGGAGTGCAATATATATTTTATTCCCTTTTTTTTTTTTTCCTTTTGTGAATAATAGCCGGAACCACATACATATATTTTAAAAAGCCTTTAAAACTTGCTCATGTTGCCTTTCATTCCCACCATGAAATTCAATTATATCAAAGAAATTGTGAAAACAATAACTCTATACATTTTTAATAGGAATTGTCTAATACGTATTTTCAAGACCTCCAAAAAAGAAATGCAAAATATAATTACGCTGTAAACAGCAAAGATGTTAAATCTACGAAAGTAGAAGTTGGCACATCAGCACTATTATAACCAGAAATTTATAACAGTTATTTCACACGATCAACTCTAAAATAAAAATAACTACTTTTTTCACTAAAATAATAATAAGTACTTTGTAATGTTGAGATGCATGCTAGAGCGATTGGCCCGACAACAAAATATTTTTATATCGATTACAATCATGATTAACGTATATATTTTATCAAGTCCTTGGTGAAAAGAAACTTTAATTTCGCTTCTAGCTACAACTTGATTTCAATGTAGAAACTTTGGCTTTGATTACCTACCAAAGTTGTTCTCGTTACTGTATGCATTTAATATTTCAAGTCTGTCGTCAAATCCAATGACAAATTATGGACAAATAAATATATATGGAATTCAGAAATTATATATTGACCTTTAATCTGTTTGAGTTACACTTGAAAATTATGTTTTTATATTTTTACGAAACAGGTTGATTCATTGAACCGCGACCCATAACATTTGTAATTTAAATGACAAAAAAAAAACATTTGTAATTTCTTAATGTCGACTCTTTTAAGAGGAAAAATAGTAAAAGAACTATACAGCCCAATTCTATATAAAAATTGTACGCCTTGATCAGAATTTTTTTTTTTTTAAAAAAAAGAGAGAGGAGAATATGGTTTCAATGGTCGATAATTTACGTTTAATGGAGTTGAGAGAAGAGGATTTGCCTTTATCAAATTGTCTCGCGTCTTTTTTGAACCTTTTTCATGGGTAGCCATCAAAGGATAGCTCTCGCCATGGGGAAAAAGGAATACAGAGCAGATACCCCTCGAGCATCTTGCGATCCGAACGCTACCGACCGTCCGAGAAACGGGCGACGGACGCTAACGCGGCTCTAAGTACCTCGAAGGTTGATTATTTGTATTTGCAGATCCTTTCTTTCCAGCAAGCGCAAGCCCCTGCTGTTAATTACCTCCGGCCTGAGTTGAGAACCAGACAAGAGCACCTCTAGATCGGGACTATTCAAATCAAGCGTAACATATAGCTGAGGGTCTAGTTTAATCTTAAGAGATTAGTTTAAACGGAGAGGGTTTTGACTTTTGATTATCCTGGTGTAACTTTAAACTTGTTACAGGACTTTGGTTGACTTCTATGTCACAATTTTAGCAACTTTGTCGTTTAACTTGCTGAAGTGGGTTATAGCCACCTTTTGATATCTGAAACCAATACTAGGGGTTATATGGCCTAGTCTTGTATTCAGTCGATTTAAAGGTTTAGGGATTTTGAAGGTTTCTCGTTCAAGTCTTGAGTACAGATGCGCTATGCCTCCTCTCGACAGGAACTTCAGGTGTGTACTTCCAAGTCAACGCGCTATGCGACCTTGAAAGAACGATTTAGATTTTCGAGTTCGACACTAGAAAGATAGGCGATCTAGGTCAATTCTCGATCGTTTGGGGTTTAGAGAATTTTGGGATTTCGTTCGAGTCGCGAAGAAAGAAGCGTTGTGCCCTCCTTTTGACAAGAACTTCAGGAATGACTCCTGCGGCAACGCGCTATGCAGTCTCAGGAGAAACGAAGTTGGACTTTTAAGACTTTAATGTCATTTTTGAATTTAGTTATTGATTTAGTTCCAAGCTCTAGAGCGTTGGCCTTTGCGTCTTTAACTATTTGGGGTTTTAACTTGATTCTTGGGACTTAGGATATTTTAAGACTTTTTAGATTCCGGCTATCAGATCTTTTTTTGTCTTGATTATGCCAATTTTAAGTTGGACTTTTGAGTTTGATTTTTCAACTTTTAGATCGGACTTTTGAGTTTAACTTTTTAATTTTCAAGTTAGGCTCTTTGAATTTAAACTTCGAGATTCTATTCCTTTTTTTTCAGATGTTTGGGCTTGGAATTTGATTCTCTGGATTTGCTTTGGGTTTTTGAGTTTTTTTTTTATTTGAATTTTGGGTTTGGGATTTGATTTCTGGATTTGGGATTTCTGGATTTGAATTTTGGTTTGGGATTTGAATTTTTCGGATTTGGGATTTGAGTTTTGGATTTGGAATTTGAGTTTTTGGATATGGGATTTGAACAAGAATATCCGGAGGGTGTACCTGCTGTCCAAAACATGAATGTTCAAATATACCTGCTGTCCAGAACATAAATGTTCGTGTGTTCATGCAGAAATTTAATTTTAATTTTGATTTTATCATTTTTATATTTACAAAAGTGATCATTTTGAGGACTTGTAATTTTATATGCTTTACGCTTTGGGATTTGGGCTTGGAAAATGTCACCACAATACTTCTCATAATTTTCTGGACATTTCCATATTTTATTTGCATTTTTCTGACACTCCTGTGATTTTTAATGCATTTTTGAAAATTTAACTCTGCTGGAAAATTCTGATTGGCTGGAAGCTTGCTGTTTGCTGTACTGGGTTGGAGTGACCCGCCACACGACGGCCGTCACAGAGGATTTTTCACGGCGCTGAGGTTTTTGATTTGAGCCGGGCTTTGATCCATTTAGTGGGACCTATTGCTCTGTGTTTTGGCTCACGGTGCACCAATTTCATTTAGATTTCTTTTTGAATCCGTTGGAGACGGGATCCGCTCGTCCACCTGGCGTCAAGATTCGTGCAAAGGGGTCGATTATCCTTTTCTTTTCTCTTCTTTCTTTCTTCTTCCGTCTTTCCTCGTCCGACAGTTTGTCGAGTGGAAGGGTTTTCGTCGGACGGGAAATTACGACGACTGGCATCGATTTTCCTCGAATTGAAGGTGCTTTCCTACTCATAATGCATCTCTCTTCCTTTTGCTTTACTGCATTTTACCAATTACTCTCTCTTTCTGAGCTTCTCATTTCCCCAATTGAGTAGGCATTTTCGGCCATGTCTAATTGGCTTGCTGAGGGTCAAATTGAGTGTCATGGGCGGGTCCCACAGAGTTCTTGAGGTTAGAAGAAGTCATTGGAAGCGTCAATTGAGCAGGTAGTCCTCTGACTTTGTTCGATTTCAAGTTTGTTTAGTGCGGGCTGGTTGCGTTTGGTAACCTGATCCCTATTGAGTTTCAAGCTCAATTGAGCTGTACTTGAGACCTACTTTGGTCCTATGAACCGAAACGACCAACTATTGTAGTCTATTTCCAGTTGACTTGGTCTGATTTGAGTACCAATTTGGGGCTGGTTTGAGCAATTTCATTATTCCTATTTCAGGTTTACCAACGGGTTTTCATGGTTCAGCCAGACTGTCCAAGGCTTGTAAAACCCTCTCATGAATCTAACTTAGAGATATGCGCCCCCAATTAAACTGAAATTTATATGTTTATGTGTTTTGATGTATTTTCTGTTTTGTGTTTGTTTGCTTTCAAATTTATGTCAATGATTAAAACTGAGTTTGTGCTGAGTTTTAAAACATTTTTTTTTTTTGCAAAGGCTTTCCCTTATTTTCATGCAATGAATGCAGTTTCAAAGCAGTCTTGTGCTTACTCATATTTGCTATTTGAAATGACATGCCATACTATGCATATGAGGATTATGGGACTATGAACTGACTATTCCCTTATTATTGATGCAAATAGTATGCAGGCCTATTTTATTTGCTATGCTTTTAATCTAGGAAAGTATACTCGGCTGTTTCCAGTGAATGAAGATATTACTCTTTTTGACTTACTTATGGGATGAAATTATGCATATGGCAGATAAAGAAATGCTAGGCCAAAGCCTACTGATTTTGATGCAAATAACATGCAGATTTACTCCTATTTGAGACCACCTACACATGCTTCATCTTCTTTAAAATGCATGATACATGGAGATACTCTTCAGACTTATTTTTTTTTTATTTTTTTTTAAGGTGAACTATGCATGTGACAAATGAGGAATTACTAGACTCTGGACTGAGACCTTGTAATCCTGATGCTGATGCAAACTATTTTTTTGTTTGACTTTACCTTCTCTAGCTGATCTACACCAACTAGGGCTTATTTCACCGATATGCAGATTTCACTTCAAGAACATGCTACCCTTACTGGCTTATGCATATTGAACTCTATCTGGTAACCATGCTTTACTAAAGAATGATGTAATGAAGACAGACAAAATGACCCAAACTCTAGATACCATGATGACCCTTAGCAGTTAGCAATTAATATGAGATGCAACCAGACTACTAAGATTTTTGAGTTTACACAGAAAATACCTTTTTTATTTTGGTCCTTTTTATTTCTGGATTCCTAAGATTTCATGTAGTTTTGTTTATATTTTGACTTGTGTTTCCTGGAATGAGTTTATTTATTACTGGGACAGACTTGACCACAACTTTACAAATTTTTATCTTGATATGCTTTTATTAAACTCTGACTGATGTTCTAAAGACAACACATACTGGAACACCCATTTTATTGACTTGTGTTTATTATTTTCAAGTAAACATGAACTCTAATCACCCCTTGACATTGGTATACTTACTATGCGTTTATTTAGCACCTTTTGACTCAAAAGAACCTACCAGACATTATGCAAATACACTTAACTACACTAGACATGAATGATATGCAGGTTTGGTAACTCTGACCTAACCCTAATGTGCTTTATAAATAAATATGATGCAACATGAGATACAAATGACATGATTTGCTCTGACCTAGTTTTAACATACATGAATCTTAAACAGAAATCAGTCCTTATTTGAAAACATGACACATGCAATGACTTTTGTGAAAACCTTTTGCCATTTTTTATCATTTTTAATGGGTATAACAGATAGTAGCACTCGGCATACAGTCTGCATAACCCTTTATTCATTTTATTTGGGGTGGCATGCAAGCAATAGCACCTTGGCATAAAGCTTACATGCCCTTTTGCACACATCTCTAAGTTAGCTCCTCATGAGAGGGTTTTACACAGCCAAATACCAGGCTAGGATGATTGGTAAGGCCAAATACCAGGCCACCTCTGCCAAATACCAGGCATGTACAAGAACAGTGTCAAATACCAGACACTTAAGCCAAATACCAGGCTTATTCTTCATCAGAAAAAAGAAAATGGGAGAAGAGGAGGAGAACAAGAAGAACAAACAATTTCAAAGCATTTTTGGCCCCCTTTATTTCTTATAAAATCAAGTTTACATATCCATTACCTTTGACAAAAACTTAGAACTTCTTTTTCTTTTACAATTTTCTGAAAAATGTAAATACTAGCCTAATAATTGTAAAATTGGGGGCCTCTTCTTCATCGTCTTCAGCTCCTTATATAGCCAAAGGACTAGGGTTTCACTGGGATTTAGTATGCCACTTGGCAATTCTTGAGGAATTTTGGAATTTGATGAGGCTTGATGAAGGGTGAGGATTGCTTCATGCTTCTGCCGCCTTACTTCACAATGCTTGTTTCACCTTCCATATTCTTTACTTCATTTCACTGGCCAATTGCTTCCTGCCATGTGGCTTTGCATTGCCAGGCAGTGGGATGTTCAGTTTCATTTCTACTTTCTTTTACTGGGTTGGCATTGTGCCTGTGATAAGTGGGGTTCATGCCATATGGGCCTTGAGAGGATAAGTATGGTCTATATACTCTCTTTTACTCAACAACAGACTTGGGGGAGGAGTTATCTTGGGCGCCAGCTATCTCCTGTTCATGTCAGGAGGGATAAACATGGTATTTCAAGGCCATTTGAGTTATCTCCAATTGGGTTCCCTTGTTTAAACTCCCCTCCAGTAGCTCTCCTTGGTTTAGTTTCCTTTTATGTCCTTCACAGGACTCAATTTGGTGATTTGTTGTGGCATTTGGGTAGCTGTTTGACATGTAGCTACTGACTTGGCTTTAGATGATTGGTGGTTGTGGGTGTTGGCTGTTGAGGCTCCACATAGTTGCTTAGTTAGAGCATCTTCTTGGCACCAGACTTGGCATGATATGGCACTCATCTGATGGTTCATGGGCATCAGATGGCTTGAGTTGAGTGGTGAGAATAACCTCTCCCAGGTGAGCCTTGTCTCATCTGGATATGTATTTGAGAGGCCATGTATTTCTCTCCAGTTATACTCATGTTCAATTATGGCCAGGTTTCATGGTGCCTTGGTGCATTTGATTGCTTTATGGTGCCTGGCAATTGAAAAGTTGCATGGTTGTTTGGTTTGTTGGGTTTGCATAAGTCACAGCTCATCACATGACCTTATCCCCAAGCTGGCTGTTATTCACCAATTCAAGTGTTAATTCTGGATATTTCAGGGGCCTAAATGCTAATTTGCATTGTCCAGTGCCTCAATTAAGCTCAAGCTTTGTCCTTGCTTGGTTAATTTCAGGTTTTAACCATAATTTGTGAGGCCTAACTGCTTGTATGTGTGCAGATGGCTGCATTCCATTGGGTATCCTTGCTGCTGGGTGTTACATGGAGCCAGCTAGCAGTAGTCCCTCTTAGTGTTAAACGTTTTGATTTGTATAACACTTGTTTGAGGACTTGAGTTGCCAATTAGCTTTTGATTTTAATCTTTCCCTTGAAGAGCCGCATAATGACCATATGGTTTTCATTTAGAATTTTGACCAATATTTACATATAACTGGTCTGGATTTAACACAACCATCTTTTATAATTGAGTGTTTAGTTGGCATTTAAACTCAATTTGTCACCAATTATTGCTGCTATAGGACCTGCAAAAGGTATCCAGAGGGGCAGAACTGGCATTGAATACTCAATTGCCTTTCAAATGAACTCAACATTCCCTTGTCTCATTCACTTAAAGACTGATTTGCCCATAGCCTTTTTTATATGTCATTTTCAGATGCATTGTGTTGCTTTGGGATACGCTGTGATGCTATACGATTCCAATTGTGTGTGTATTTGAAGGCAATGCAGCTGTTGTAATTATCCAACCCTCCATCCAGTCAACTATGTGAGTGAATGGCCAGATGCAACTGTTAGACATGTTTCCCTACGCCTTTCTTTGTGTCAAGACCAATGGCACCTTTATCACACGCAATGTGGTCTCTATCACAGCCATCACTTTGAATCCCTTGTCTCATCAAATGGCTCCAATTGAGCGAGGTACATGGTACCTTCTGTAGCGTCACCAGAGCGCCTGTGCTTGGGACCACACTAGAAACTTCTCTCCAGTGTGTAGGCTGAGAATGGGACAGCGGGACTTTCCTCCATTCCACCTATTTCCTTTGTTTCTTCTCTCCAATTTCACTGGAGACATCCAGTTACGAGGGAATTTGACTGTGGGCATCCCAGAGGCTTCATATTCTCTCTGTGTATGCTGCCTGATCGAGACGAAGTTTAATTAGTGCATCACAGTGGCACATTAAACCTCTGTTCTACATTTGCACAGTTCCGACATTGTTGCTCGTGGCTGGAGTGACTCGTCCGCCACCACAAGCATTCAGCTGCGCAATTGTTGGTCCTGGTATGCGACTTGCCTCTCTGTGATGCTTTGTCACCATTTTAGTTATTTAATTTCATCTCCTCTCTGACTCAATTCCATCGTCGTCTTCACAGGCAGTGAGCTCCCTTCTCATGCAATTGAGGTCATTTCTCCTCCGACATTAATCGTGTCTGGTGTCATTGGAGTCGTGAGATCATCGCCTATCCACTGGTGCAATTGGTTTGGGTAGAGGCGGCTTGAGGCAGCGACGGAGACCATCCTTACGCCGGTGTGTCGAAGGCCTGACATAACTGTAATGTTCCATCTCTCTCTCCTCTTTCTTTTTTTTTTGTCTTCAAATGGTAATAGTTGGAACCAATCAGGGAGTGACACGTATACAATCCCAAATCTGGTTTAGTCGAGTTGACTAGCAACTGTTGAGTCCAGTCGAGTCACATGTTGGGCTTAGTCGACTGAGCTAGTCGCGTGAGTCCCGACTGAGTCGGTTCCCGACTAGTGGGTTTGATTTTGACATCGGGTCTGGATCCATTTCCATGAATTTAAACCCGCCTAACCTTTTATTTATTGGGCCGCCGGATTTTGATGGGCCGCCAGAAATGTAAATAAAGAGGTGGGCTTTAGAATTTAATTGATCCATATGGGCTTTGATTTATTTTAGTAACTCGGCCCATCCGAAATTGAGGACAATTGTGCTGCATTTATTTGATAAAATTGTTTGACGCCCTTCCGTCAGTCAGTTTGACATGAAATTTTGCATGACTCCTCGTAAAAGTATGAAGAATTTAACTGCTAC
Source organism: Rhynchospora breviuscula (assembly GCA_027562975.1). Taxonomy (NCBI): domain Eukaryota; kingdom Viridiplantae; phylum Streptophyta; class Magnoliopsida; order Poales; family Cyperaceae; genus Rhynchospora; species Rhynchospora breviuscula. Next base: position 15,803,458 of record CM050398.1, read on the forward strand.
AAAATTTCCATTTTTGGGACATTTTTTATAATTAATCATTAGGGTATCACAGGCTCATAATGGCATTCTCCATAATTAATTAATTTATCGTCCATTTTTAGGAATTTCTGTATTTTCTTCTCATGCATCATGACTGTTTGTCTGAGCGATTTTGTTTGGTTGCTGTTGTCATGGGTTTTGTTTATTCGTGGAATAAAATTTGTTTTGTTTATTTCAGGATTTTATGCAGCAGAATTTAGGGGTAAACACAAATCAAATATGTTGATCGAAAAGAAAGAAAAAGAAATAAATATATTTGATTTCAATGGAGATTGTGACCTCTATCCATTTTGATCGAATAGAGAGAAAAATTAAATTATTTTTTTCGAAAATAAATTCTGGATGGATTTTGACGGCATTTGAGGAGGTTGAAATCTCATTAAATAAAATATGATGGTAGCACTTTTTTTCATTTCGATCACAGAATTTGGAACAAATCCAAATCAAATTCAAATCCTCCATCAAATTCTCCAATTCATCATGGTGTTTAGTGCTTAAGTGTACGTCTGGTATTGATTTTTTTTTTATCATCCTTGATTTGGATTAACTCAGATTATGAATAATCTTCGGTTCGTGTGTCATGTAATTTTGTACCAAAATAGATTCAGATATTTGAGCCATTCAGGTCCGGATATTTTTGGATTTGTTCGTTTCAAATATTTCAGATTCAAAATATTTAATTAAACGGACAGTATTTGCGGATTTATTCATTTTCAAATATTTCAGGTTCAAAATATTTAAATTTTTTTATTTTTGTAAGTTTGTGAGTCGGATTCAGACATCTGATTATAATTAGATAAATGATTTTCAGTGAATTAGATTTTACCAAATTTATTAGTAAGGAACGAGCAAAAGTGGCCAGTAAGTGGTCGAGCAAATAAATAAATAAATAAATAAGGAGGAAATAAAAATAATAAAAGAATCAGGCTGTAGAGGGAGAGGAGAAGGAAAATGGGAAAGGGACTTTCTTGGCTGAACCTGGAACATAACTTTTCTATAGATCTTCCTAGAGCTCTGTTGATAATTGATATTGATACGTCATAGTCTTCCAAATAATTTTCACAAAGCCAAGAGACCGAGACATGGAAACAAAGAATTAAGAGGAGACGTTAGAACTAAACAGGGTTTATTATTATTATTATTTCTTAAATGGGTATGTTACATTCACATCAAATTTATTTATCATTTATTATAACTGATCAAACCGTTATTTATATAAGAAAATAATTACAGATATTTTCTTTATAATTTAAATATAGTGTATCAAATTTAATGCAATCTGAGAATTAATTGATCATTCATTAAATAATTAAATTATTAACGGTCCAATTTGATGGTACTAGATGAATAGCCAAGTGATTCCAAAATTGTATCAAAGTTTATATACACCATATTTAAATAATAAATATATCTAAATTTTACATTTCTAATTTTGTTAATTATTCTTTCATGCAGATGTCAAATAAGTTTGAGTATCAATATATTTCTACTATTTTAAAATGATATGTTAAATATTGATTCTTAAAAGTATAGTTCTCATTTTTGTTTTTTACTTTCCATGCAGTGAGTTGAGAAAAAGTCCACATTAAAAATGCAAATATCGAAAAATCAAGAGAAGGAAGAAAAATTGACACCCGCAACTTGTAACATTTCTTTTTGACATATTACTTGAGATTTCTAAAACTATCAAAGAGTTGCTAAATTTTCACAAGATTAACAAACATAGTTGGTAATATCCAAAAAAATGTCTCTTTTCCACACTCTTTCTTCTAGCTTTATTTAGCAATTAAACATACAAAGAAATTCATCTTACAACAATATTTTCCTTAACAAGCACAGCAACAGTATTATTAATTCTTATATTATATTATTTAGAAATGCATCCTCAAAAGTCAAATTTCAGTTACAAGTCCAACAAACAGAAAGTATACCAAAAATAATCATGTTATAACTAAACCGTGTTAATTTATTATTGAACCTGAAACTCCGTTCGTGTTGGACCTGTCAGTAAAATGGATCCAAAGAAAAACATTTAATCGTTTTAAATCTGAGATGATTTTATCATATAATTTAATTAAAAAATTTAAAAGGACATATAAGTAAAAAGTTGTCACTTCAATCATCAGTCATCACCGACTGGTCTGGCTCACTCTATGTAATAAATAAAAGAACACCCACACACAGTGATGACATCCTCTCCTTTTAGAGAGAGAAATAGAGAGAGAGAGAGAGAGAGAGGGATCTGTTCTCCGAAAAGTCATACTAGTGGCCAGAGTTGGTGAGCTGAGTCGTACACACCCATTGAGAGAGAGAGAGAGAGAAAAAGAGAAGAAGAATTAAGTAAAAAAAAAATATAGAAGAAAATCACTACAAGCAAAAACAAAAAGATAAAAAAAAAGTATAGAGAGAGAGAGAGAGACTAGCTCCAGCGATGAAGTCTCAGCTCCGTCGCGGCCGACCTCCACGACCTCCGCCGCCGCCTCCATCGCCGTCGCCATCGCCATCGCCTTCTCCACCTCCATCTCCGCCTCGTCGCAACCTGCGACCTCGTCTTACACCTCGTCCTCTAATCGAAGATTTCTATGGCTTAACTTCTTCATCTGGGGAAGAATCGGAGAACGAGAGGAAAGGGAGGAGGAAAGTGAAGCTCGTGACGAAGCTTTCGAGTGAGAACGGGAACAGAGGTAGTAGTGGTCGGAGGACGACTGGAGGTCGCCAGTTGGTGGAGTCCGATTTGTCGTCTTCTTCTTATGTTGAAGATGATGGAGAGAGTGAGGAGGAGGTTAAGCCTTTGAAGAAGAGGCGGATTAGTGCGGGTTTCGGTGGGAGAGAACAGAGATTAGGGTTTGATGAGTCTAATCACCAGGAGGTATTGTTACATCACTCTTTTCTCTGTATAAAGCTCTTTTATAGTGAAGTTATTATTCAGTGCTTTCTTACTAGAATTTTTCTACTAGGCTCGGTTTAGTTAAGAGAGTGTTAATGCTAAAATTAGTCATCATTTGCTATAGTTGAGTTTATAGTTGAGTTTGTTTTACTATGTATTTAATTGTTCCCAAGTGTTATGGTGTTTATTTCGTTCAGTAAATTAGTTTATCCGTGCAAAACAAGTGATTTGTGCTTAGCTAGTGACGGGATGCATCATTTTGTTCATGCTTGTTTGACAGGTACGAAGGAGCAATTTCAGTGGTTCTGGATTGAAGGGATCTGTTTCAGGTCAGTATATTGTCATCTTATGCTTGTTTAGGATTTAGAGTTATAATTGCAAGGTTTGTTAATGGCTGATGGTTTTATTAGGCTTGTCGCTTAAGTCTATGAAGAGAACTCCTTTACCTGACCGGAAGACACTTGAAGAGATACTTGAGAAGCTTCAAAAGTATGATTTTATAAACATTATATGTAGTTATGATTTCTAGTTTAATATTTTTCTGTGTTTTGATTTTATTTTTTATTTTTTTTTTAGGAAAGATACCTATGGGGTATTTGCAGAGCCAGTGGATCCAGAAGAGGTAAGTATTTTCAACCAAAGATATAATGTATCTCTTTCTTTCTCAGAAACTATTGAATTTCTTCCACCACTTCTATTGTAACAACAGAAGCAAAATGTTAATGCGTTTCTCTCTTATTTTGTTTAAACTTAAAAAATATTTAAGGAGCACATTTATTTTTAATGTAGCTACCTGATTATTATGATGTGATTGAGCACCCGATGGATTTCAGTACTGTGAGAAGAAAGCTGGCTAAGAATGTCTATAGTTCGTTTGAACAGTTTGAGGTGAGTCACTTTGTAGTAATTTTTTTTGTACTTTTTTCAATTTTGTAATCGGTAAGATTTGTTTTCAATACTGGATTTACCATCATATGTAGCTTGTAGTTATGGTCACCAGAAAAGGAAATTTCTTCTTTCGTAAATGATAACACTTGAAGTACGCAATCTAATGTTCAAACCGTTTTCTTTTGTTTTTATTTATTGAGTAATAGACCAATTTTCCATTTCCTTAAATTCATTGCTGGCTATCGGTTGAGGATATGTGGAGTGATAAACCATTTTGCCATTTCTCTAAATTCTTGTGAACTTGTCTTTCATAATAGTTTTGGAGTTTCTATTGCCAAACTAAATTGGGCCTTCTGGAAATGCACTCAATAATTGATTATATCTGCCAGTAAGGCTGTGCTCCATGACAAGTACAGGAAGAAAGGAGGAGGTTTAAGAATCACTGTTTACTTGGTCCAGTCTGAGCCACAAGGGAAGGGAACGAATATAGTATACTCTTTACCAAAAATTAGCTATTCACCTCCTGTACCCTCCAATTTAGGGGGTAACCAAATTTAGATGTTCAATAAAACTTATTTCCTTTCCTTCCCTCACAACTGTAGTTGTGGTGCAACATACAAGATTATTTTCCAATCACCTCCCCTTCCATACCTTCTTAATTGATTTCTGAAGCACAGCCTAAATAGAGCACCTGACTCTGTAAATTGGTTCGGGAAACCCGGTCTGATAATTTTTTTTGTGATTTGCCTGACTAGTTTGAAATTTATGGTCTAATAAATCAATTTGTTGTTCCAGTAAAATTGAAAAACCATGCTCTGTGGACTTGTGGTGTTATGAATCATTTTTTCGTCTCTGTTACTTGTGAATTTGTGGTTTAGTAATATATTTGTTGTTCTTGCCAAACTAAATTCAATGAATTGTTGAGAAGTGCACTCCATAATTAACCGTATTTACTAGTAAGCCACATTGGACCTTGTCCTATGAGGGAGCATCTAAAGCTTTCAACTGTTTGAAGAATTATGGTTTTGTAAAGCCATATTATCAATCTTCCTCATTGGTTATGAATGGTTTGATAAATCTAATCTCAATTACCAGAAAAGAAACTCAATAGACATTTGCAAATGCACTTGGTGATCTACATTTTTTGTTATCAACCTGCAGCGCACCTCTAATGACTGACCAGAAGCTGAATTTTGTTTCTGAGTTCTAAATTGGATGAATTTCTTATAAAGAATTTTCTATTTTTTGTTGGATTAATGTTAAATATAGTTTGGGAACTTATTTCTTATTATATATATATCGAGAGAGAGAATGACTAATGTGCTATCGATCGCACGTGCCACCCATTTTCTATCGACTCGTTTTTCGAGATCCAAAATTCAAATGGTCAATCCAAACCGTTCAAGTTAATCATCATATTGAAATACCCTTGGAGACCAAATTTTACATTTTTTTTATTTTTTTGCTATTTATTATGATATTTTTCAAATTGGACAGCCTGAAATATAATGTTTTTTGAAAATATCATAATAAATAGCAAAAAAGTATTTCAATATGGTGACCAACTTGAACGGTTTGGATTGACCGTTTGAATTTCAGATCTCGAAAAACGAGTCGATAGAAAATGGGCGATGGCACGTTAACCATTCTCTATATATATATAGATAATTATTATTCCAAATCCTGTTTCAGATTGTCTCGATAGTTCTGAATGATGCAAAAATAGACGTCTGATTTAATTGCAAAAATAGGAAGTAGTGTCATTTGCAAGATGTGTATAACTTAATCTAAATAATGTCATGTTCTAGAGGGGTCCAATATACTTTTCTTGAAGGATTCATATTGTGAAAAACCTTTATGTTTTAACGTCATGATGTAGTGTCATTGCAAGATCTGTATAACTTAATCTGAATAATGTCATGTTTTGGCGGGGTCTAATATTCTTTTCTTGAAGGATTCACATTGTGAAAAACCATTATGTTTTAACTTCATGATGAGTGTTGTTTTGGCCTAAAAGTTAATCATTTATTCTCTCTTCATTACTAGTGCAGTTGTGAGAGTAGTTGATGTAGGCATTTGGAAAGGTGGTTATTTCAAATAAACCATTATGAAAATAATGAAGAAGTTCCCATTTAATAGGACAAAAAAGGACCTCAAGTCATCTAACTATTTAACGGATAGCAACATAACTCTTTTGCACCATCCCTTTAAGTGACGACATTTTATTTTCCAATGTTAGAAAATTGTTAAGATATCACTGAAGAGATAATGATCAAGCTAAACACAGTAAATTAACTTGCATCACTTGTTAAGGAAATCAGCTATTTTAAATCATAATAGTTGCTTTATTTGAAATTTTTGCCGGGGTTCTCTTGGTGCTTCTTTCATGTTCGTTTACAGTCTATTACTTTGACCATCCTTTTTCCTTACATGAAAAAGTTTGCAATCACAGGATGACGTGTTCTTAATTTGTAGCAATGCCATGCAGTACAATGCACCAGACACCATTTACTTTAGACAGGTAACACACTTTCGCCTTCTTTCAAACCTAAAAGTAGTCTTTTAAAACAGTTTTAAAAACATGGAATTTATGTAATGATCTAGTAGCCTGATGAGAATATTGTACAAGCAGTTTAGTGTGTTTGTGCAGACATGCACCATTGGGGATCTCTGTCTAAATGATCATCATTTTTACCTCGTGTGGCAGACATAAATCTGTGGTACAGAACAAAGAAAGGCATTATAATTCTGGCAAGGACACATTTCCTCTGTAGTTTTTCACCTTGCCATTAGTGGAATCATCTTATGCAAACATGGTGGGTATTATGTAAAGGAAGCATTTAATTCTTAAGGTTATTTAATACTATTATATGTAGGCACATGCAATTCAAGAGCTGGCTCGAAGCAAGTTTCATAAACTCCGAGATGGTGTGATTCAACCAGAGAATGTAGAGAGGCCAAAGGCCAAACTCCGCACTCTTCAGGAGAGGGAGCCAGCAATCAGAGAGAAATATCAGATCAGGACCAGCTCTGAAGAGAAGAAAGCAATCAACAGGAGAGAAGAGAGAGAAATGGTGCACAGAGTGACCAGCCAAATAAAGTTTGATAGTAAGAAGCGCAAGAGAGAGGAGAGGAAGACAACATCTTCAACAAATCACTTGTGGGAGGAAAGAGAAAAGTCAACTGTTAGTAACAATAATAATAGGGGGTCATTTAATCGATTTGTTCAGGATCCAATCAGCTCTGACATATCATCGGCTGGAACTCATGCCTCTGCAGAGGAGGCTGGAACATCACTGAGTGCTTCACGTGTTGATATCCATAATGGTAGGGATGATGAGGGTGGTCATGATCATGACCATAATCATGAAGATGATAAAACCAATATTAATTTTAATGTCAAGGAGAAGAGTGCTGAGCTCAATGTGGTTCTTAATGGGTTTGTGGATAATAATAGCTGCTCATTGGGTGAGAGCCAATCGGATAAGGCTGGGGAAATCTCAGGTCCGTCCCTTTTATTCCATTTTCTGTGATCGGTTTGCAGTTTAGTCCAGTTTTTACAAGTAATTTTATCCAATTTAAACCGAGTTTAAACCCTATTTGGTCTTAGTCAATTAACTGCTATAATTTGACAAATAACATCCATCTATTTACTTAATGCTGCAACTTTACTAACAAACAAAGACTAACAACCTTTAAGGTTATTTAGGGGTTTACTGTTATTTTTTCTCATTATTGGCTGAGAATTATAGTCAGAATAAGATTAATTGATTATTTCTCGTACCTAAAAGCCTCAATTATTTGGATTATTCAGTGAAATTTATTGTGGAGTCAGTCTTTCCTGCTCATTGATACCATACCAGTTTGGAATTCGGGATATGGGCTGGATTTTGTGAAAGAAATTTATAATGTGTTCTTCCTGCTTATTTCAGCAAGGGAGTCTCCGTCAAGACCAGTGGATACGCCAGTAGTTGATGAGAATAGGAGGGTTCCTGATGAGATTAAAAAGCCTGTTGATATGAACAGACGGAAAACTTATAGCACATATGAACAGCAACATTCAGTAGAACCTGATCCTATATTTGATGTCTTTGCTGATGACCCAAAACAACTCCTCGCGGTATGCCAATATTCTGCATTGCCGTAAAGTTATTAAATAAAGAGATAGAAAATTGTTAAAAAGATCCAATTAGCTAATCTTTCCTGTATAACACAGACAAAATGGTACTCATAAATGTACTGAATTATGTTTATCTTACTCGCAAATGTACTTAATTTTTGTCAATTTCTGTGTGCTTATTAGATTGGGCTGGAAACTGAACATTGTTATGCAAGGAGTTTAGCACGGTTTGCAGCCCTTCTAGGCCCCACAGCATGGCAAATCGCCTCTAGTAGGATTGAGCGGTCTTTACCTGCTGGCACCAAGTTTGGCCGTGGCTGGGTTGGTGATTTTGAGCCTCTATCTCCTCCCATTGTCTTTGTAGCTAAACGAGTTGAACAGCCAAGATCATCTCGATCAATCAATGATATCTCTGCAGGTCAACATTTGGGTACACCTAGCACCTCTAGAGCTCCTGAACGGAATAGTGGATCACTGTTTGGTGTTGCTACATTTGAACATATAAGCAATAATAATAATGTCAGAGAGGTACAGCAAAGGACTGACAAAGTAGGCCTGACAACTGCTGAGTGCGCTCCAAGTAAAAGGAATCAAGTTGCTTTGCAAAGCACCTCTGAAATGCCCCAGCCATTCTTAAAGCCGCCAGAGGTGAGCACACCACGACAAATGAGTAATGCAAGTAGGGGACAAAATTGTAATTCTGTACAAGCAAATCCAATGGGGTTCATCAGAAAGCACCAAGCGACAAACCATTCAATGGCTAACTCTCCTAACGGTAGCAATAATAACAACAATGGAAGGTCAAATGTGTTGCCTGGTGCACCGGCAAACCAGCCTGGAAACCTGAACAGAGGTTCTAGCTCTTCAAAAGGATTTTTCCCTCCGGTACAATCAGTGAAGAAAGAAGCCGAGAGCCCCAAAGCTGTGGGCCCTGCTATTTCTGGCCAAAACTCTTGGATCTCCTTTGGTGGTCCTCCATATGAGACCAAGCCTTCCCTGAGTGCACCCATACCAGCTTCGTTTCCCGGACAAGTTCCAGCCTTTCTTGGTAATCAAGTAAGACCAGCATCTAACAATGTATCACATAATGCTCCTGTATGGAGGGTGGTTAATACAAGCCCCAGGGGTGGCAGTGCAGTTAGTAATGCAATTCATCCTTTGCAAGTGCAAAACTCCAATAGCAACCCTGGTTTGGTGATGTTTCCAATGCAAAGGGATTTAACAAGGGTACAGGGTCAGCTGCAGTGGCAAGGATATGGGTCGCATAATCAGCATATGCAAATCAAAGAACCACAAACACTTAGACCAGATTTAAATATTGGGTTCAATTCACCAGGTTCACCGCCAGGTCAATCATCAGGTATTAATTTGGAGGCACAGCAGCCAGATTTAGCCTTGCAACTTTAGCTTTTCTGGATTCTTACAATTTGGAGACTTGAAGAAGGAAGAGGCATAAATGGTAGAATTGTTAATTTGAGGGTAAAAATTGGAGACTGGTGGTGAATATTTGTAAATTGGTTAGGGCTTTCTTTCTAAATTATTTTAGTTGCGGAGAAATTTGGTAGATCCAAAATTCAATAGGGATAGTGCTGGACTGAGGGCTTAGAATCTCGGTGCAAAAATTTTTTTGGTGGCAGAGTAGGGTTTATTTTTTACTTTTAACTTCTATGGCCTTCCTAGAAGTCTCTGTGCTTTCTGGTATTCTTGTACTTGTAATGTAAATGGCTAAAATAGATTAGACTAGAATTAAACTCTGTTGCCTGGTATTTGCTGGTGCTCTTTGCAAGACCTCAGTCTGAACCTTTCTTTCCAACAAGAGGCAGCTATATGTGGAGCCTTCAAATGGTGTAAATTTCTGTGAATCACAATTTTCAGGTATTCTGAATGCCTGATTTATGAAATGTATCGTCCTTGATTGCTGTTTCGTTAATTGTCGTTGAACCTTTGGGAATTTGTTCATTCAGGGAATACTCTTGAATGCGAACAAACTGAAACAGTTTTACAATGAAAAAGAGGCAAAAAAAAGGAAGTGATAGCTTGGAACAAGGTGGCATGGTCTACACTGCTGTATCAGGTTGGTGGAGATGACGACCTATTGTGTTGGCAGTATGGGCAGTTATAATTAACATTTAAATTGTGATCAAATTGGTAACCTTTGTCGAATAGGTTGGGAAATTTTAAGAATTACTTCATTTAATCACTGGAGGAACCTACACCAGTGACGCACAGTGTATAATTAACATTTAAATTGTGATCAAATTGGTAACCTTTGTCGAATAGGTTGGGAAAATTTAAGAATTACTTCATTTAATCAGGAAAAATAACAATAAAATACAAACTCTGGTGGTTTCATATAAGCGAATCCCGATTTAAAACTATTTGACTACATTAGCCATTTGAAAAAACTCTCAAGTCTTTGACTAAATTTATTGTGCAACTACAATGCATTGAAGTAGATTTGTACGTAGCTCTTGCCTGTGGCTCTAAACTAATGTACGAGTAATATGATGGCTGGAATACATGAACACTACAGTGGTGAAAGAATAAATACATGATCCTGGTAGTGTATCTGTGTATGCACAAATTCCTGGGATTGTATAGATGCAGAATTCATGGCTAACAAGTCCCCCCAACCCCATGGCCCCAACTGTTAAATAACATGCTGATAGGGTGCTCATTTAGTCATTTTCATATTAATAACAAACAATATTAAAGGTTGTACTGTATGTTTACAGCTTCCACAAACTTCTAAGCGTGAGAGCCATCGTCGCAGGGCATATAACACACTTTAGGCCCAATAGTTGAAGAGAATAGAACCCTTATCCTAAGGCCCCATTTTCCAGTTGGGCCTGCCTTAGTATAAAATTCTTAGGACCCAATTTCCAGATCTTAAACTATTCGGCTCAATTTATCGACACTGTTTAAAAATAATAATAAAAAATTACTAAATATTAATAATAATATCTAATTAATCGAAATTATTTAAATAATAACGCAATTACGGAATCCCAGTTTCCGTAACAAGCTAGTTACGGAATCCGGGATTCCGTACTTAGCTTGTTACGGAAATTGGGATTCTGTAACTAGAATAAAAAACGATGTCTCGGTTCCGAACTCAGCCTCTCTCCTTCGCATCCCATTTCCGCTCTCTCTCTCGACAGCGACTCTCGGTAAGTTTTTTTTTATTTTTTTAATTTATTTAATTTATTAATTTATTTAGTTAATTAATTAGAAAAATAGATAATATATTGTAAAAATAATTTAAAAAATGTGAAAAAATCATAAATAATAGGAATAAATTTAATATGTAATTCAAATATATTTTGAAATTTTTTTTGCATTTAATAATAAAGATTTTGATAATTAAATATTATAAAAATTAAAGAAAATTGTTAAAAATTGATAGGATTAATTTTAAATGTAGGAAAAATTGTTGAAAATAGACTTGAACCGCTTCTACCGGAGGTTAGTTTTTCTATATGTATATTTATTTATTTTATTAATTGTAAATAGTTAATTCAAAGGAAAAATAGTAAATGATTGTATGTGGATCATTTGTTCATTGTGAATAATTGAATGATTGTTTTTGTGAATGATTGATTGATTGTTCGGGGATAATTATAGGGTGGGATGAGGGTTTAAATTTTTGGAAAACTCTCTCGGTACAGGGGAGATGCTGCCGAATTTTTTATAGATTTTTTAATTTATTATTTTTTAATTGAAGTAAAGTTGAAATGCCACAGCGAAGAAGAGTACCACAGGATCCACGTCGATCCACGAGGCCTCGGGCTGATCCAGCCGCTTCTACATCGGCAGGAGACCCCGGCGCTTCTACATCTGGTGCTGATGCCGGAGCTTCTTCATCTGCCCTCCCCCCCCCCCCCCCCCCGGTCCTCCCCCTGCTGATCAGCTCCTGCACCTATGTGAGTCGGAGCTTCGAGGCGTTTCGGTAAGTTTTTTTTATGTATATATCTAATTTTATTCTAAATAATATAAATAAAAATAATAATTATTTTTAATTATTAAGGCTTGGAAGCCTGAAGTGCACAAGGCAAAGAGGTGGACCAGCGCCTCGTGACATTGGGCCTGATTCATTTGACTGAGTTAGGTCACATGCAATTGGATCGATCCCTGATACAGGGTCTGGCCATGTTCTGGAGGCCAGAGACCCATACCTTCCATTTTCCCCGCGTAGGCGAGATGACGGTGGATCTAGAGGTATTAATTTTTCAAAATTTTGTTGATACGTATTTATTTATTGTTTTTTTTAGTTTTATAAGTAAAAATTTAAAATTATCATGCAGGACGTCGCTTTTATTTTAGGCTTACCTACGACTGGACTACCAGTCACCGGTCGTACAGATTACGACGATGTGCTCTTACTAGTCGATCTTGCATTGCCGCGGGACACTCTTATGGATGACGTCCTAAATTGCTTCAGAGAAAAGACGAAAGAAGGACGTCCTAAGAAGTAAGAACTCTTTTCAAACTTAATTATAATTATTATTTATGCTGTTATATATATTTAAATTGTATATTTAACGCAGGAAAAATCACGCGGTGACGTTTGTAAAAGTGCTTGATATGTGGAGAGATGGGCCTGGGACACAGGATGTCGACAGGATCGACAGATACACACGGGTCCTGGTACTGGAGTTGATCGGTTGCGAGTTGTTTCCAGATGCCACGGGAGATTCCGTTCTATGTTTTTATCTGGAGTTAGTTCGGGTAAGTATTTATAAATATTATATTTCGAAACACATATATTTGAGTAAAAATCTCGAAACGCTTACGAAATATTTATAAATATTTACAGGATGTTTCCTTAGGACATTCGGTGAAATATAATTGGGGTGCGGCCACACTAGCCATGTTGTACAGCGGTTTGGACAATGCCGCCATGGAAAAAGACAGTAAAAAAATTACAGCTCCGTGGGTATTGCTGCAGTTGTGGTCGTACGCTCGTCTATTAGTTTGCCGGCCGTCTGTCACGAAAACTTTCAAGGGCTGGGGCTTACCATCAGCCGATAGATGTCCGCCATACAGGAAGTATTTGTTTTGTTATATTTTCAAATAAAAAATACCTTTACCAGTGTTTCATTTTGTTTCGAAAAAACACAAGTACAATGGAATCGTAATAATTGTGCAGGCAATGGACGACACGACTTAGGTCGAAAAAAATTAAAGGTCCATATCGCAGCGGCATTGAGTACGCTCGGGACGTACTCTTGAAGATGGATCATGGGCACATGGTGTGGAGGCCATACGATGAGGTCAGCCAGGTGGTCATGCCTCCGTATGCCCGCCTTCCGATGAGGATGTACTGTCTCCGCGTGCCATGCATCCATTACTGGGTCGTGACGTGGCACCATGCCGATCGGGTCATGCATCAGTTCATGCTGTACCAGACAGTTCTACATCCTATACCTACGGTGCGTCAATTTTTTGACATTCGTGATTTAAAATGCAACATTTACAATATATGCACTAAATCTGATCTAAGATAAACAGGGTTGGAGGAGGATGGAGCACCTGTTACAGTATACGCATACTACATTTCGGGGGAGGAATTGGCGGGACCTTTTCTCTGCTGAGGTGGCCATGTGGACCGACACGACTCAGGTTGAGGTGGCAGAGATACGGCCATGGAGCGACGGTGTTTTGCCCTCCTACGACCGATGGATGAGGGTACATGAAGGTACTCATCTTGTCCCCATTCCGGGAGTAGCAGAGCAGATTCCACCTGCACAGCTGACCTACCTTTAGGAGGCTCCCGTTCGCAACAGTTTGATAAGTTATTTTATTTGAAATAATTTTTATTTTAAGCAAATGAAATAAATTATTTTGTAATTTAGTTGCTAATAACAAATCAACAGGTGAAACATTTATTGACCGAAGTTCTACGGGGATGTCCGTGGGCGGTGAAGAAGGGAAGCAAACGTGCTGCGAAGTTTTTGCTGAAGAGCTGCAGCACGCAGTTGGACCTGGTTGGCGAGCCTCATCAATTACCTCACATCTTAGAGGCGAAGGGTTTACCGACGGATATCGACTCTATACCAGATTCGTCGGATGAGGATCACATGCGAGAGCCTGGATACGAGGAGCAGCAGTTCATGAGGGTATAATAATATTTATAATATTATTATTTCATTATTCTGTCATCTATAATATTAATAATATTTCTAATATTATTATATGTAACAGCCATCTGACTATACTCTGCACGACTGGGACGCGTATTTCGATCAGCCGAGACCCAGTCAGCCTATTATCAGGAGCAGACGGGGAGACCCCCAGCATCCCAGTTCTCAGCCCCCCAGTGACGATCTACCTACACCCCCAGGCCCACCCCCACGCCCACCACCATATTATGAGTACGGGACACAGTATTAGACGCAGTTCCCGTATTATCAGACTCAGTATCCACCTGGCCCACCACCCTATTCTCAGGCCGAGCCTACATCGGATGACGCATTTTTCTCCTCCATTGGTGTACATGTGGACGATCCGTTCACGCCTCCAGCTCAGCCATCATTTGGTCAGACCTATGGCGGAGCCTCTTCTTCTAGTGCACCGCCTCGTCATCCCACTCCTGAGATGCCTCCTCGTCCACCCCCAGTCGGACTTGCTCGCGGACGAGATCCCCGACAGCCACCAGGTCCTTCGCTTATTTGGTCCCCGACTGAGGGGAGGTGGATCCATCGTACTGGACATTATTAGGACTTATTTATATTTTTTATTTATGTATATATTTGTATTGTGACTTATTTATGTATGACATGGTTATGATATATTTATATTTCGTATTGTGACTTTTAGATTTATATTTCGTATTATGAATTGCTTTGCGTATAATTTCACTACGGAAACTAGTCGTCTTTCGCTCATAAGTGTAGAAATTTAAATTACAAAAATAAAAAAATATATATGTTTGAATTCCTAACATATAATAAAAATTTACAGAAATATAATTAATAAAAATTTTAGGTGTTTCCAACCATTCAAATTATCTAATATATTACATAAATATAATTAAATTTTTTTTAAATACCGCAAAATAAAAATGATAAATTTAAAACTATAATACAAAATATAATTAAAATTTAATTAAATACAAACTATAATATAAAATTTGATACTATAATGACAAATATTTTTATAATAAAAAATTATATAAAATATTTTTAGAATACAAAAATTTAAGCTAAAAATTATATGAAATTAAAAAAAATTAACAACAAAAAAAACAAAAACACAAAACAATAACAAAAACACAAAACAAAAAACAAAAAACAAAAAAAAACAAAAACAAGAAACAAAAAACAAAAACAGATTTCAGAGTAAAGTGTAATTACGGAATCCCAAATTCCGTAATAAGCTTGTTACGGAATCCAGGATTTCGTAATTGGCTTGTTACGGAAACTGGAATTCCGTAATTACCGTCGGAATCCCAGATTCCGTAATTGCGTTATTATTTAAATAATTTAAATTATTTCGATATTATTATTAATATTTAATAATTTTTTATTATTATTTCAAAAAGTGGGGGCTCAATTTATAGTGCAACTACAAGTCTACAATGCATGAAAGTAATTTTGTACATAGCTCTGTCCTCTGGCTCTAAATTAATGGACGAGCATTATGCTGGCTGGAATACCTGAATACTACGAATGCTGAAAGAAATGCATGATCTAGTATATACAGAAAATGCGGTTATTAATTGTGTAGATGCAAAATTTATGGCTACTAAGTCCACAATTGTTCAATTTCAAGCCGATAGCGTGCACATTTTCATGTTAATAACATTAACAATCTTACCTGTTTTATTGTATGTTCACAGCTTCCACAAACTTCAACTAGTTTATACGAGCGTGACATATCTAGGATTTTTTTTTTTTTTTTGGGGGGGGGGGGGGGGGGGGGTAACTAAAAGCCTGTAGGCATGCGTGAGACCTCTAGTGATAGAATATATAACACAATTAGGCCCAACAGGAAAAGAGAATAAAAGGCTCATCCTAAGACCCCAATTTCCAGTTGGGGCGGCCATAGTATAAAGTTATTGATCACCTGCTTCATTTTCACTATAATATTTCGACAACAAATGTAACTTATGTTTTCCATCCGAAATAAAAGTACAATTATATTACATATTAATAATTAGGGCACATTTGATCTCATCTATTCCTTTGTTTTCTGTGTCTTGCTTGTTTTTCACAATTAAAATGGTCAAAACATTGTTGGTTGCAATAGCGAAATTGTGGTTTATATGACGTACATTATCAGCGCTAGTTTAACTTTCTGAACATATCTTATGGCGTGGAGACGAAGTCTTAAGGAAATCGAGATTACCTCGTCTTTTTCGAAAATTCACCATGCAGCATTTTTTTTTTTTTTTTTTTTTTTTTGGTCTCGTATCGGACAATGTGGTGTTTCAGTACAAAGTAGCCAGAAAGAATGATAAAAGAGATTACGGAACAAAAAAAGAATTAATTAGAAGACCATATGCTTCATGGCCGTTCGAGAACATTGCAATAATATAACTTTTTAGAAATTTAGTAAGATAATGTCATAACCTATATTGTTATCTATTTATTTGTTGTTGACTTCATCATAATAAGACTGCATTGTCAAGACCTCTAGAAGACTATTAGGACAATATCATAATTGAACATCGCAGACAACTGTTAGACAAAAAAAAAAAAAAAAAATCCAGAAGGTCACCTAGCTAGCCAATATTTTGCTACGCAGAATAGTGTTTCTTATGTAGGCTGTAGGCAGCACTTTTTCCTATTTTCTTGCCTATTGGCTGTAATCTTTCTATTTGAAGTTGAATGTAAAATTTACCTACGGGTTTCTCATTAAAAAAAAAAATAGCTATCCTATAAAACGTGCCACATATATGATATATCACAACTATAGTAGCACTCTTTACTGAACCTTAGTACCTCCTGTTATTATTCTCACCGAAAACTAAGGCACTTTTTCATCACAAAATATTTATTACATTAAAATAGAAAACTACATTAATTTTCAAACTTCCAAAAATTTGATCCATTATAATTTTCCAGAAGTGGTAAAAACAACATTAATTTCCAGAAGTTTTTATTACAATCACTACTAATTTCTCAATCACGGACTGATAAAGTCAGTGGATTTTCGGTTCATTTTTAATTGCTAATTTGTATAGTCTTTAGGGTTTTAGGTTTTTAAGTATCTCACTATATGCCTTTTTCCGTTTGAAGACTAAAATTTTGTAGCTGCCGATCTGCTTTATATATTACATGTGGTGTTTTCGGTATTGTGAGATTGTGGCCCAGCTTGGTTAATTGTTAATGTCTGAAGGTCTTTTGATGGTACCTTTGTTGGTACTGGCTTGGCTTTAGCCTTTCGCCCTTTCGGTTAGTTTTGAAGTTAGTCTTAGTGCTTTCTTTTAGTGGTCGCAGTCTTATATTGTACTTTGATTTCCTTCTTTTTTTTTCTTTTATTTATTTTTTGCTCCAGATATAGAGATAGCTGAGTTTTTTACGTTAGCTTGCTCGGCCTATACAATCCTTCTTTTTTTACTCAGACTTGGAACCGAGCTATACTAGCTAAACAATGAAAGCAGCGTTTAATTTTTGCTCTAGATGTAAACATTGTATATGGAATGACTCCAGTTTTTTTTTTTTTTTTTTTTTTTTTTTTAAATCCCTTTCATCGAGACAACTGTTCCTTTATTTGATTGTTTTTTATATATAAGTTGTAAAGCAATGTAAGGTCCTTCATTCATATGCAAAGCAACAGAGGGTCCTTGATTGAAGCTTTACGTAATACTTACCGTAGTAAAAGTATTGTTTCTGTTCAGTGGATAAAATATGGAATACGATTTAAATTCAACTATACATGATTAAATTAATTTATATACATACTCGCCAGCATTATAACGTATTACCGTAGTAAAAGTATTGTTTCTGTTCTGTGGATAAATATGGAATACGATTTAAATTCAACTATACATGATTAAATTAATTTATATACATACTCGCCAGCATTATAACTTTATTATGTGGGCCTAGATAAGAATACAGATTAGATATCCTTCGATCTATTTTTTTTTTCAAGCCAGCTGGCGTCCTATGAAATAAATCATTATTGATTGGTTATCAATGTGATAATTTTTTTAGGTGCTAAAATTAATGTTGGAATAGAAAAGTTCATATATATACTATCAATAGAAAGGTGATACTAATGAATGAATTACTCTTAGAATTCTCCAAGCCTCATTGCAAAGGCTTTATTACAGCGTGGATTATCAGTTAATTTGATATGGACATTATTACAGTTCTATTTAATTAGTGATGAAAACAATGGATAAAAACTGTGGCTTTACAGAACTGCAATAATTTTTCAAATGCCGATGCAGGTTTTTGTGTATAAATTCTGAACAAACGTAGAACTTGAAATGTTGTTTTTGGAATTGGCCATGTAATTTCAAATGTGACTTTTAGATATAGAAAACTATAAAAGCATCACTAACAAAAAATAAATTCTCATTTAAAGTATGATCACTTAGGCCCTAATCAAAATGAAGTTTACGTGGGATTTCATTTCGTTTCGTTTCAATTGAATTAATTTCATAAGATTTCGTTGGATCTAATTATATGGGAATTCCAACCAAATGACACCAAATCCCTTAGTAGTTATTTCATCAATCTTCATTGAACACCAAAGGAAAAAGAAATTTTGGTAGTTGGAGTACTCGGAATGTATGAATTTTAAAACATGAAAAACATGAACCTAGAAGTGCAGAAAAACAAACGATATATATATATATATATATATATATATCTATTGGAAGGTCCATTGATAATATAAACACTGTTTTCTCAACATCATAGTATTCTGTACTATTGCTAACGAAATGGCTTGTGTGCTCTCATGGAGCTGATTCTAATTGACAGCAATGCTTTCTTTTTCTTTTTTTTTTAAGTATATTTGAGTTGTTGGAGGAAACCGGAAAATAAAAACAGTAAAGAACAGTAAGGATGCAATGCCTATCATAAGGATCAACTAGTGATTATCAACATGAAAACACTATATGGTCGATTTGGAAGTTCAACAAATTAAAGGTTTAATTTTTATGCTTGAAAAATGATATTGAGTGAATTATATGTGATATGCTATTGTTGTTAATTTTTTTTTTTTTTGTAACTTATTGCTTTAAATGACTCAAATGTCATAAACTAATTATCTCATAAAGTTAAAAATGACAAATACAACTGTGATTACAGAGAACACTACATCATGTAAGCTGCAAAGGATAAGAAAAAACCATGACGGGCGTTCAGAGGAACCCACACCAGTGATGCGCGATGCCTATTTTATATTTAAATTGTGATCAAATGGGTAACTTGTTGCCTATTAGATTGTGAAAATTGAAGAAGAAATATACTCCAATAGCTGTCACTGTTGTTTTTAAGGAAGAGAAGACTGAGTTCTTGCTGGAGTTACAGGAATAAGTAACCCAAGAAGGAAGCGGTCTTAAGAGACTAGTACTAAACTACAAAAAACTCTTACTCCGTTTCCTGAGAAACAAATAACAAGATACTAACATTCCGGCGGTTTCATATAAACAAATCGAGATCTTAAACTAGTTGATCAGTTAATTTATTGTGCAACTGCCTCTGCCTCCAAACAGGGGCGGAGACAGGCAGGGGCAGGCATAGGCCTGGCTTATGTCATGCAAAATTTTTTTTTAAGTGTTAAATGCTATAAAAACAGTGTTAATTTGATTATTTGATGTGTCTGGTCTACTCTAATGTTGAAATTTTAAGTCACTAAAGTCTAATTGAAGCCAACCTCGACAACTTGGCCTATCCTATCCTACAATTCTGGTTCCGCCCCTGCCTCCAAAGTCCAAACTAATGACTGAGTATGATGGTGGCTGGAATATATGAATACTACGAATGATAAAGAAGAAATACATGATCCTATATTCCTATGTTTTTGATCTAAAATAAAATCATATTCGACATTAATAATCAGAGAACATTTTGTCTCACCGTAACTTCCTTTTTTTTTTTTGTCTTGCTTGATTTTATCAATTGAAATGGAAGATTTGTGTTAATTGGGAATGGAATAACGAAAATGTGGTTATATATATATACATTTTCAGAGCTAGTCTCACTTGTTGGACCAATATTGTCTCATGTCATGCAGACCTATTAGGGAACTCGAGGTTACCTCGTTTTGAAATTTAACGATGTAACATTTTTATCGTGTATTGGTCCATGTGTATTTTTTAACAAAAGGAAGAATGATAAATGAGATTATGGGACAAAAGAAAATAATTAAATGGTCATAGGCGACATGGTCGTTTTAGAACATTGCAATAATACGCTTAGGATTCTAGTAAGATCATGTCCCAAGTCCTAACCTATGTTATTTACTCATTTATTTGGTTGACTTCATTATAACAGACTGCATTGTCGAGAGTCAAGACATCTATTTCGTTAGGACAATATCATAATTGACAATACAGCTGGCAGACGACTATCAGGCAAATAGTTACCGAACAGGCCAGCAGCCTATAAACAATGTATCACATTCACATATGCAGGGCTGTCAAACTTAGGAAACGGACACGGAACACGCAAGTTCTGTTTTAGTTTTGTTTCGATAACGAAACAAAAATGTTCTTTCATTTCAGTTTCTGTTACGATAAATGAAACAATTTTTCTGTTCTCTTTCTGTTCGGTTTTCAATTTCCCTTGAAGGGTATTCCTTATTTCTGCGTTCTGTTTCAATAAAACGGTATGATTTTCTATTTTGTTTCCGTTCCGTTTTTGAAATTAAAACCATTTTCTCTTCTATTTCTGTTCCATTTTAGACGGAATGAAACAGAAACATGCGAAACAATAGTGTATATATTGACAACCCTACATACTATGGGGTCGTTTGGCAATATCAAAGTTTAGTGGGGTCAAGGGTTAAAGTTAGCATTTTTGGGTTAGTGTTTGAAATTAAAGTTAATACTAACTTAAAGTTAGTAATTGTTGTTTGACATGATAGGTTAAAGTTAGTGATCAAAGTGAATGCATTCACTTATAACATTCATTTTAATCTCGACATTTTAGAATTCGAATCTTGAAATTTTAAAATTTTGAAAATTTTAAAATTTTAAAGTTGAAAATTTGAAATTTAAAATTTTGAAATTTGAAAATTTTGAAATTTAAAAATTTTGAAATTTAAAAATTGAAAATTAAAATTTGAAATTTTAAAATTTGAAAGAGGCAGCGATTTCTTCTCAAAGTTTTTCTCTTCAGGTACGATCTTTTTTTTTTTTTTTGGATGTTTGGAGAACGTTCAGATACAAAATTGCTAAGTTAGAGAATTAGTGCTAATTTTGTTGACCCCAAAGTTGTTTGACAATGCAAGGCCCATAGTTTAGCTTATTGACCTAAAAATCAAGCTAAACTTGTCACTACCAAACTAGCCCTATATATATAGTAGCATCTTCACTGAACCATGCAATATCACAATAAAGTTTACCGTGATCGAGAAATTAGTCTTAGCTAGTGCGTTCTTTTGGTGGTCGCAGTCAGTTTCTTTTTATTGTACTTTGATTTCTTTCTTTTTTTCTTTTATTTTTGCTTCAGATGTAAACATTGTATATGGAATGACGTCCACTTTTTTATAAAAAAAAAAACAGAAAGGAAAAAAATTCCGTTTCGTCCAAGACAGATGGTCCTTTATTTCTTAGTTGTTTTATATAAGTTGTAATGCAATATAAGGTCCTCATTCATATACAAAGCAACAAAGGGTCTTTGATTGAAATTCTACGTAGTTACGTACAAGCATCGTACGTTATTTTCTGGATATATATGGAATATGATTTAACTTCAATTATGATTAAAATAATTTACATCCATACTCGCCAGCATTATAGCTTAATTTATTATGTGGTCCTAGATAAGAACACAGATTAGATATCCTTCGATCTATTTTTTTCAACCTAGCTGGAGTCCTATGAAAATAAATCATTGATTTGTAATCAATGTGATAAATTTTTTAGGTAGTGAACTTAATCTTGGATAAAAAAAAAATCATATATATTAATTATCAATGAACAGGTGATACTAATAAATTCCTCTTATAATTCTTGTAGCCTCATTATTGCCAAGGCTTTATCACGGCTTTGTTTAATTAGTGATGAAAACAACGGATAAAATCTGTGGCTTTATTAGTTATAGAACATCACTAATTTGTCTACTGCCGTTGCAGGTTTTTGTGTAAAAATTGTGAACTAATTAAAGACTAAAGTAGAAATTATAATGCTGTTATTTGGAATAATTGGCCAATAATCTCAAATGTGATTTTTGGATGCAGAAAACTATATGGGTGACAGCATTACTTAATATATATATATATATATAATCTCATATAAAGTATGATAGCTTCACGTAGTAGTTATTTCATCAACCTTAAATCTTAATTAAACACCAAGAGAAATTTATTTTTGGGTAGTTGGAGTACTCGGAATGTATGAATTTTAAAACATGAAAAACATGAACCTAGAAGTGCAAAAAACAGAGTATATATTTATATTGGAAGGTCTATTGATAATTTAAACACAGTTTTCTCAACATCATTTTATTCCGTATTGCTAACCAAATGGCTACTGTGTTCTCATGGAGCTGATGCTAATTGACAAAGATTTATTAGTATATTTGAGTTATTGGAGGAAACCAGAAAATAATGACAGAAAGAAACAGTGAGGATGCATTGCCAATTGTTCAAACGCTCCGCTGACAATCAGCATTAAATCACTATCTTTGGTGCATTTGTAAACTTCAACCAGGTTTAAGTTTATGCTAAAAATTTGATATTGAGTGAGTTACATGTGATATGATATTGTTGATAATTTTTCTTTTTTTGGTAACTTAATTATTTTAATGACTCAAATATCCGTATAATAATAGAACTAGTTATCTCAGAAAATTTAAAACAAAAAACAACTATGATTGCAGAGAACACTACACCATGATAGCCACAAAGAATCAGATCAAACCTCGACGGGCGTTTTGGATCGAATGCGGCAAGGATGCTACCAATTAATAACGACAAGGGACAAGACACGTTGTTTCAACAAACACTGTGCCCACACTCTCTAAGGCACAGTGTACGAGAAGAGTGTGTAGTTGAGATAAACTGGGTGTGTAATTATCACACTCTCCTGATTTCCGATGGGACCACGTAACGCTGGCCTCCTCCACGCCTCCATTCCAGTCTTCGTTTGGAACGTTTAGCACAGCTAGATGACATTTTGTTGCACTTGTTGTTGATATAATAGCCAATTTGTTTATAAGTTTCATGAGATTTTTGTTTTATTCCCAACAAAAGGGAAACGAATTGTTTTAAGGTAAATTTTGAAAAATGTAGAAATTGAATTAAAATAATAAATAATTTCAGTTTTGTGTAGAGTAGTGGTCATTGTGATAATATCCAAAAAAAAAGTTTATGGAAATAAAAGTTAATATCAAAAGAATGCACCACAGGGAAAGTTAACAATATTCAGGATTATTAGATTTTTAAAAGATATGTTCTATTCCAAATAAAATTATAAGAATATAAATTTCTGTTAACTTTTCTATCATATTATGAGAATCATGTATAAATTGCTCCCATTGTAGAATCAAGAATCAGAAATATTATAATTCTCGAAACTTGAAGGTGTGACAACAAGCTTCCTTTTCTACATTTTATTCAATGTATTAATAGAGATTAAAAATAATACTCAGTTTTGTTATTCTTTTTACTTTTGTGGTATCACTCTTTTTTTTGTCTTCTTTCAAAATAAGAATAATAGGAATTTAATTACTTTAATTAAAATTGATCCATTCTTGTTAACTGTTGGTAATGAAATTTTTTGTTACATATATGTGGAGTAATGAATCGTAATGATCAACTCCCTACTTATACTTATAAAAGCACCCATAAAAAAGTTGAAACAATTTCACTAGAGGGTGGAAACAATTATTATATCAGTTATTGGTCCATATATTGGTGGTATTTTTGCTACTTCTAATAATGCACATGAAAAGGTGAATCCGTTGGCAATTAGGATGGCACTGTTTCTATCCATTTCAATACAAATGGAGATCAGAAGGGTCATTTTCTCTTACATAATCACATCAATGGATAAGATTTTGGAGTCGTACGTACTAAATCTGCTATAGTAGATAAATTATTTCTTTTTCTGTGCAAACGTTTATGTAGCGTGGAGGTACAGTACTGGAAGTTAGGCTTGAACTTAATATAAATTATGTCTATTTTGCAATTATATTATTATTAAGAATTAAAAATGAAGATGTAATTCTTTGTAATATTTATTTCATTCCTTTTTGTAGCTGTTTGGCTTCACTGCTTCAGCTTATATAATAGATCATAGAGTAATTGACCACATAAGAACTGAGTGGTAACCTCACTCAAGTAACGTTGCTTCATTTAGGAACCCGAGGTCACTTATTCATTTGAGATCCTCTACAGCGTTGGAGGGATCGTAATTCCGATCGAACGGTTAGGGGGTTTGGGGCTGTATTTTAAGATTCTTGTTATTAATTAAATAAATTAATTAAAAATTCTTCTGCTTTATCCGACGGTTCCAGAAAGATGAAAATTTCATGCGCTGTTTGATAATGATTAAACGGTTCCACAAAGATAGTGGTATAATTTTCTTTTAAAAAAAATCTTATTTTTATATATTTTTTATTCGTTCTTGTGTACTTAATTATTCATCAGTAGAAAAGTTAGGAACTATTGCTCCAAAAGATAAAACTTCAGCGTGCAAAGTAAAATTTGGGTGTTTATGGACATGTCTATTTAATCTAAAATTCCACTCAAAATATAAAACATTTCTATTTAATCTAAAATTCCACTCAATATTTACATTTTGAGTTCAACTCTATTTACTAGTAGGGGGGAAAAAAGCCAGGAAAGCTAAGGAGACACAATGTGCGAGATGAAACACCTTTAAACTAAATTACAAATCAAACATTTTCTTTTTAAAGAAAAAGAAAGAATGTATGGAGCGACAGAAGGTCATCACCTATCCCAATCAATGCTGTCTCTCAAATGTACTGATCAGATGCCACCTAAAATTGCCCATAAATCCTTCTTGAAAGTTGATTCTTTGTTTTAGTTATATAGAACTTTTCCATTTGCAAAAAGAATTTACCGTGTTAGTTGATTTAGATACTTTGTCAATTTATAATACTTGATATACTAATGTCATTATCAATACCATGATAGATATTATTCATAGGATTTGATTTAATAGAATTATGGTTTACTTTAATTAATGATTTAAGAGTTAATGTTAAATGTTATTTGAATAGTTGTTGAATTAGTGAAGATATTGAAAACCGAAATATTTGATAGCAACAGGTCATGAAACAGTTCGTACTGACCCATATGCATGTTAGGGTACAGTTTAATAAATTATAGTTAAGTGAAATAATATCATAACTCGGATTAAAATTGTTATGTTTCAGTTAATATATCAGAATCCGTTCAATTCAATGAACGTATTTATTTTTCTAATTTTTGGCCCACTTAATATTTATTTTTCTATTCATTGTTAAGAAAAAAAATTATCAAATAAAATTAACTCATATATCACTTTGACAAAATTATTTAGTTTAATTTGTATACTTGAGATATTTAGGGAAGCTACAACTAGCAACAGTTAAGATTTAATAATTTCGATATAATTATCAGAGTCAATATAGAAAAAAAATATAAATTTACTTCAACCATCGTCCATCTATCAATGAGCACCAAGAAGTAAAAATAAAATAACCTGTCATAGAGAAACCGAAGCATTAAAGCCGACCTGCTCAAAGCCGTAGTAATTAGTAAACTAGTAAAAAAAAAAATAATTACACAACCCGAGGAAAGGAAAAAGAGAAAAAGAAAAAGAAATCATAACCACAGTAGCTTTGATCCAGTCCGAATCTCCTGTCTCACATCCCGGCGTTGCCACTTCCATCTCCCTTCACAAACAAAGAGAAAGCACTAAAAGAGAAGTGAAGAGAAGAGAAGAGATGATGAAGAAACCCCACCTTGTAAAAAGTTGTTCTCTTAGACCCATCTGTCTCAAATTATTAATTCGTTACTAATCCGACATATACATAAACCTCTCCACCTCTCACTGTCACTCTCAGATCCGATAGCGACTTTACTCTGTTATTACTAAACAAAACAAAACCCTTTCTCTCTTTGTGTGTGAGAAAGAGAGAGGAAGCTCTTGTCTCAGCAATGGCGACGGAGGTGAAGCCTCAAAAGGGGCAGACCCACAACCACCAACACACCAACAATGGCGTCTCTCCAACTCTCAACCCTTCTGAATACTCGCACAGCCCGGCACACCATTTTGTGCTACTGAACAATGGGGCCCGCTTGTCGGCACTTCTCGCCTCGCTTCCTTCCCTCTCCCACCCTTCTACCATCCTCTCCCTATCCGACTCGGTTCGTGAATCGTCTCTTGCGGCCTCGGTGTCGGGTGTTTTAGATCGGCGCGATGTGCCGGGGAATGATACGCCGCTTCACCTCGCTGTGCGACTCAACCGGCCCCACCTTGCCTCGCTTCTTCTACAAGCCGGCGCCGATCCCTCTCTACAGAATGCCTCGGGTTGGTCTCCTCTTCACCTTGCTATTTCCCTCGAAAGGCACCGGCTTGCCAAATTGATGCTCAAGCATTACCGACTCATTGCTTGGGCTAAGCTGCGGCGTCGGTTGCACCTTCTTTTACCGGCTCTTAGACAAATGCAGGATTCCTACCTTGAGATTTCATTTCGGTTGGAGAGTCCAATTGTCCCGTTCTTGTCCCGGGCCGCGCCATCGGATACGTGTCGTGTGTGGAAGCGCGGCACAAATGTCAGAGCCGATGTTTCGCTTGCGGGGTTTGACGGGTTGAGGCCGCGTCGGGCTGAGCGGTCGTTTGTGTTTTTGGCGGCGCCTGAGGATCCCAAGCTCCCAATTGGGTCACTTCTTGTGCTTCACCATAGCCGCCGGGAGGTAATTTGATTAATCTTGTGTGCTTTTGATGAACATGAATAATATTTTCTAATTAAACCCCTGATTGCAGTCAATATATGAATTTTTTTTTTGTTTGGTTATTTGTCTTGTAGGATAATGGGGGCAGTGAATATTGCAATATGATAAGTTTTATAATTTTTTTATTATTATTAAATCGTCATGGAAGAACCAAATCCCCTAATATACATTTGACTTGAGTCGTTGACTTAAGTTATATTTAGAATAATTGCCTAGTGTGTCTACCATTACGATAAGTTATATTTCAGTTGTCAATTTAGACTCAATTTAACTTAGCCAATGTGTGTGCAAACTAAATTGGATAATTACTCTGACAGATTGGTCAGATGCATATTTTGTTCTAAACAGAATTCCAGGACAAAATAGTATTCGGAAGTACAAATAACTCCTGAAATTGGCGCAAGACAGTATAACTGTCAAATCATTACATCATTATATTCTAGCATTGAATCAACATTTGTGTTGCACAGGTTCATGATATATTCTCTGGAATAGAGGATACTGAATCTGATGATGAACTAATTGCTGATTCGACTGCATGCCGTCCTGGCTTAAATATCACGTCAGCTGAGTTGGTGCCACGAACAAGTTGGCGTGGTAAGGAGAAGACAGAACTTGTGGCCGGCACATGGAAGGCCAGGTCGTATGACCTAAACAACATCCTTTTCACCTTTAAAACCCTCCAAACTGAAGAGAGTAATGAGAATGTTGAAAATAATAATGATGATAATTATAATGATGATGTGATTCTCGAGGAGGAGGATGTAATGATGCCATTGCGGATTCGCGAGGATGATGGAGACTTCCTGGTAGCTGATATTGCGCCACCGCGGCGTAGCTGCTATGAACCCAGGCGGCGTAGCAGAGTGGCTGAGGAGGCAGATGTGGGACGGAGGCGGCGCAGTGTGGATGTGGCTGTACCCCCGCCTCGGTTGAAGGAAGAAAGAAATAGGTGGGAGAGGAAGGTAATGCATTCTGTTTTCCTTTCCTATTAGATTGTTTGTTCAGAGTCTTGTATATCTGTTTCAATTTACATGTCACCGTCTCTGACATCAGAAACATTTTCCTAGCTTCAATTTGTTAATTGTAACACACATCTGATTGAATTTGTTAGCTAATGTTTGACTAATTGAACTAACGGGACTTAATGGCAGGTTAAATGTAAGGAGAAGGAGACGGTGAAGAGCTTGCGGCCCACTGTTTGGCTTACTGAAGAGTTCCCATTGAAGATAGAAGAGATTTTACCTCTCTTGGACATACTGTCAAACGGGGTGCGTGCAGTCAGACGCCTTAGAGAGTTGCTCACTAACAAATTCCCTCCTGGGACATTTCCAGTTAAGGTAACAACAATAAGTTATGGGGTCTCATTGATGATTTGTTTATTCATTTATTTTCCTCTTTTATTTATCTTGAGTTCATTAGTTGCAAATTTCATTGTACAAACATGAGAGGATTAATAAGGATCAAGTATTCAGAACATCACAAGATTAAAAGCTGACAACAGGTGAAACTCCTGAGCAATGTACAGAACTATTGAAAAAAATGTCTGCACAAAATCAAGCTTGGAAATGTCACAAATTAGTAGTGTGAAGGTTCTGTAATCAAATTACAGCTAATTAGATCTAGCAGTTTTCTGATACTCCTGTTAATTGTTATAATTTCTGATGTACCCCTATTAGGTTGCTATCCCTGTGGTTCCCACAATAAGAGTAGTTGTGACATTCACAAAATTTGTGCCTCTCCAACCTGAGCAATTTTTCACACCTCTCTCAAGCCCAAGTCTCCTGGAAAGGAAGGAAGAGAAAGAGGAGCGCCTCAAACAAAAGAAAAAAGAGACATCCTACCGGGCCTCCTCATGGCTCAAATGGGGCACATCTACTAATAATTCACAAAACAAAAGCACTTTAAGCAGATCCAAGTCTGTTAGCCCATCAGAAGGCACGACAGTTGCTGCTGGCACAGCTGAAACAATAGACCCATTCCTGATCCCAAGTGATTACAGTTGGGTTCATATGGGGTCCAAAAATCAAGCAATGAAGAAATCTAGTAGTAGGAAGGGCAAAATTTAGGGACTAGACTCTATAGCTGCAATTGTATCATTTTAACTAATAGCAAAGTGTTTCTCTTACTTAATTTTTGGTTTTTGTTTGTCTGATCTTGAAAATTAACAGCAGATGAAGTTCAAATTTTTCTCTTGTTTTCCTTGGTGTATTCTCATTATAATGTATAGTTAATTGTATTAGGTAGACAGACTGCACTGAGGTAGTACGGGTAGTAGTGGAAGATTATAATGCCATTGTGAATTCAATTTCATGTAGGCCCTGATCAAAATCCTTTTTCCTTTTTTTTAACATGGGATTTCATTTCATTTTACTAGAAATTTTTTTATCAAAATGAGCGGATTTGGTGTCATTGTAATTTTCATGTTAATCTAATGAAGTCTTCAGAAATCAATTCAAATAAAATGAAATCCTCCGTGAAAAACATTTTGATCCAAGCCGTATAGAATTGGATATATTTGGGACCAACTTCTTAATAGTAAATTGCAAGAAAGATGCCCATTTCCCGGGTAAAGTATGTTGCATCATGTACATGAGTACATCAAATCAAAATTCAGGAAGTAAAAAATTAGCAGATCCAGATGGTTATGTGCAGTTTTTTATTGTATGAGTTGAGGCCCATGGGCTTAAAATCTTTAGTGCTTTGCCTCTATTGTTTAGAACTTCACTAATTGTCAGTTACTCGTAATAGGAACTTTTCTTTTGGAAAAAGCAGCAAAGTAGCCATTTTTAATGTGATCGATGGTTTATTCGGCAGTTTCACTTCAACACAAAAAGTTCACAATATAAAATCGTAATATAAATGCTGATTATTTTTCCTCACACTGACACTACTGTAATTACGTCAAAATAAAATTTCCTTGAGTTTGCTGAATACAAGATCACGAATCTGAAATCAACGATCTATTGTAAATAATTTGTACGCATGATTTTTTTCGACCTTTTGAAAACTCATCAATATCGATATTATAAATAACTAAATTAAAGATTAAAATACTATTCGGGACCCACTCTACCCGGCTCGAAATTGTTCAACAAAAATCAGGTCCCTCCAGCCTCCACCCGTATAAGAGGAGATGGCCAGAGACCAATGCCGGGCAGCAGCAGCACAATGTCAGGACAAAACGAGGCCATTGACTAACGGGAGAGGCTCCGCTCCACCGCCTGTATCTTCGAGACAAATGACCTCAGAGTCCCCATCTAGGGTTTCCAAGCCACCTGATAAACTACAACAACTTATCCAATTTTCGCGAATAAACACCGTTTACTGCGTATTACTGATAGACCACATTTTCAAGAATGGGTTCGATGTTATTGTGTGCCATCCCAAAACCGATAATTCCGTTAAAACGGTGCTAATACGGCACATTTTAAGAGCTTTGTACATTCTGATGGTCTAGTTCTGTTGAGAATAAAAATTAGAATAAGGGTAAAAATGTAAAAAAGAGAAAAGTAATGTCGTACATGTGTACGTTAGAGAATACAACGGTCATATTAGAAGGGGCTAACGGACTTCTACCGTGCTAATATAAATACCATGTAATACCTCTATGAAAAATAGAATACAATCAATAAAAAAGAAATACTCGAAACATAACCTTCAATTCTCAGTCCAATACTTGTAACAAGTTCATTATGGCATTGTTAATGTACTTACGGCAGCAGGACATCGATGGTCGACTGCACATCTCAGAAGGTCAATTTACACCAATTGTATGATTTGGGGGCATATCATTACACTAACAGCAAGCAAAAATGAAAAACTGTACCTTTCCCGCATGTATCTGTGCCTTGCACTCCAAATTTGGAGACCGAAAATCCACATTTTCTAGACCACCCATGCTGAAGATTAAGCATATAAGAAGACTGCTTTATCCGACCATATATGGTCCGATATGGAAACAGGAAAATAACTTAGGGGTCGTTTGGATGGGCTAGGAATAGTCAATTCCTAGGAATTTCATATTCCTAGGAATTTCATCTCTCTCACAAAGTTACACACTTCCCAACGAAAATCCTTATTCCTTCCTAGGAATTGGCTATTCCTAGCCCATCCAAACGACCCCTTACTAAGTTTCAAATGCTAAGAATGAGCAAGAGAATTCTTGAAATAGTCAATTATTTCAATTAATCAATTAGTCTTTGCATCATCTTCTAATAATAATGTGTTTAAGGTTTCGCCCATACAAACAAAAATAAATAAATAAATAAATACTAGGAAGGGGAACAAGGTCGGCAGGCAGTCCTTTTAAGCGATCTGTCCGATTCCGATCTAATGGTCCGCACAGAAAACAAAAATCCCTGTCTGTTCCGTCTTAATTTTTCCGTCTACTCTCCGTCTCTCCATCTCTCTCCCGCTTGCCCGTCTCCCTCTATGACTCACCTCCTCTCTGACAAAAGTCATTCCGGCGACCCACTGCATCGCTGCCGGAGTACAAAGCACCTTTGGAAAGCCGGTCACAAGGAGAAGAAAATGACACCACTCTCTTCTCCCGTCATGGGTTCTTTAGCACTCAATTTGAAGAAGAAATTCTTCAACAAACTTAAAAGAAATGCAAAATTATACAATTTCAATTCGAATAAGATGGTTAGTTTGAAAAAAAATATTAAGGGGAAGGCTTTACTTATCTAAGAAGCATGAACAAAACTGTGGCAATTTTAACACTACGACAATTCTAATAAACTAGTTCTGCTGTCAGTTGCCCCATGAGAAGCACCAAAAATGTGTCCATGAATTTAAAAAAGAACTAAAATTACAAGTATGTGTAATACCACATATCAGCAGGTCCTTTAACCAGGTGGTGCATGCTAAATTTAGAAAAGAAAAAAAAAAAACTGCCAAGAGGTCTTTTCTAGTACTAAACATAATTTAATGGAAATTTAATGCTATAACTTTCACTTGTTTTGCATTAAAGATCATGAAACAATGATCCCCAGTCACACCTCCATGTTGAAATCCTCTAATACCTGGCCCGAGAACAAAACAGCCATAAAAAAACAAAAGAAATGAAAAATTACCTGTTGTTTTGGTGAGAAACAATTTAGATATTTTTCAGAAACTCGAGAATATTGAAACTGAGATTCTAATTAGGGACATCAAATTTCAGTGAAATCATATAATTACCAGTATGTTGGTGCTTTAATAGAACTGCCTAGGATGATTTGCGTATGCACTCAGAGTTGTGTGAAATAATTTCAAAGGTTCTTTCTTCCTCTTTTGGTAACATTTTTACTTTTCAACCTTTATTGATGCTGTGTTTTACTGCATTTCCGTGTAAATTTGAGGGAAGCTAGCATTTACAGTGCCAAAGATAGAGAGTAAATACTTCCTAGTTTTTATTCTCTCTCTGAGCCTCAAGCACCCTACAACTTCAATAATCAAACTAACAGTTTCTGACATAAAGACAAATCAAGAGATAGTTTCTATGTATATTTACAAATAGCTTGCCCATGTAACAAATTACCAAAAAGAAAAGATAAAAAAAACGAGAAGAAGAGAGAGAAATATGAAGCCTGTGTCAATTGGTGCTTCCACCTCATTGTTTCATTTTAACTCAAATTGATGGCTCTTCCTCCTTTTTGGAAACTTGGCAAAACTCTTATGAGTAAGCAGGTTGGATTTGATGAATTCAATTGAGCCAATTTTGCATTTCTTTTAAGTTAGTTGAAAATTTTCTTCTTCAAGTTGAGTGCTAAAGAACACATGACGAAAGAAGAGAGTGGTGTAATTTATGAGAATTGAGAAAGGGAGGGAACGAAAGGCTTGACCGCGTCTGCTCACTACTCAGTAGTCATAACCGGATCAGGTAAGCCTTGACCTCGGCCCCTTTCCCTTCCCGCCGCAACAGAAGAGACGGACACCGTGACTGTCAGTGGAACCTAGGGTTTAGCAAACGGACATTACTTTATAGAATTAACTCCTACGGGAGACCATTCAAAAAAAAAAAAAAAAAAACTTTATAGAATTAACGAAAAGTTTTAATTAAGGGATAGTTAGCCCAGTTACCATATAGTAACTAGAACCAAGGTCTTAGAATGACTATAGACTTGCTCAAAAAATAACAACAATAATAAAAAAAACAAGACTATAGACCTTAAACCTAAAATAGAAAAATTTACAGTTTATTTTAATATGGCCCAAAATTTGTAATAAAATATCATTCCACGATTTTTTGTTATATATATAAGCGACTGATCATAGACTTGTATTTGTTTAAATTTATTTAATTAAAAAACGCTTTTAGTTTTCAGTATTAAAATTTAACGAGTCAAACATCACCACTCCTTATAAAATCATTAATTCAAGGATATAAATATGAACCATAAATTTCTAACCCTTTTTTATCAAAAATGGACCATAAATTTTTTAAATCTGATTTGATCTGTAATGTAAATTATAACTCAAATGAAAGATTATTGACTCTTCATTGTAAAATGGAAAGGCTAAAGTCGTTTGGAATGATTTTACAATAATCGCGCAATTCTATATAAAAGGAGCAATGCTAGAATCAAACATATAGAACATCCAACACGATTTGAAAAGTCAACTGTTAAAATTTCAAACAGCCGATCCGAACTGCTAAAAATGATCTCTATATTAAAATATCATTAAAAATCAAATTTTATATTTTTCCAAATTTTCTAACTATTTTTTCGAATTTTAAAAATTGGAGCGTTTATAACTTTTTAGATTGAACATTTTCAAAAATTTCAATAAAATAGTATAAAAAAATTGAAAAAATATATAAAATTTGGTCCCAAAATGTTGGACACTAGCCACTCCCATATAAAAGTAAGACTAATAACAATTACTTTATTTATCCATATATAAGGGCCACATTTTGCTAGTGCTGAAATGATACAAAATTTTAGGTTGTGTTTGGATCATCTAAGAATAAAATTAGATTAGTTATTCGGACTAAAAAATATTATTTCTAGACGATCAAGAATAAGCTTTTTGGATCTAAAGTGTTATTTTTAAGTGGTCCAACATCTAAATTAATTTTTTATTCCTAGGGTGTTTGGATCATCTACTTAATGTGAATTAAGAAGTAGTTAGGACCAATTTTTTATCCGGATTAAAAAGATGATCAAAACACCCTACGAATAAAAATTTAATCCGGATGTTGGACTACTTAAAAATAACACTCTAGAGTCTAGACCTCAAAAAGCTTATTCTTGATAGTTTAGGAATAATATTTTTTATTCCAAATAACTAATCTTAATTTTATTCTTGGATGATCTAAACGCCCCTAATTAATTAATTGGATATTTTATTTTAAAGAAAGATACGAGTCAAGTCTTCTATTTTTTTTTTAAACAATTTAGTAAATTAATGAGATTATTAAAAAAAGAAAATGATAACTTTTGATTGATATATAGAGCTTCTGAATATATCAATAAATTCACGATAAACAAAACAATAGCAAAAGAAAAAAAATAATAACGAGATTACAAATTTATTGTTGTTAATTGCAATGTTATTTTCATATCAAAATACTAAAAATAATTAGGTTTCAATCCATACACATGCACTAAGATCGGGAGACGGAGACCAACACATCCATCTATCCTGTTAGCGACTTAGCGCACAGACCATCTGATGTCTGATGACCTATTAATTTTCAACGGGCTCAAATTACCATATGAAACTTCATCCAAATGTTTATGTTTAAATCGTAAATGCCAAGAAAAAAATTGTTTAAATTACCCAAATAATTGTGACCAAATTTCTTAATAAATTATCTATATTTTATTATTACACAAAAAGTGTCAGGTGCCATTGGTTTATTCTTGGAAGAAAAAATAAGCATTTGTGCAAATTGGCATAATGTCGATGATTTTAAATACATCGAAGTTATTGCGCCTGCCTTCAATTTTAGAAATCTTTGCTAAAATAACACAATTTATTTTAGGCCCAAAATAATACAATAGTACAATTTTTATTGGTGTATGGACTTTGATTGTACTAATGGATCTTGCTAATCTATTGTAATATTGCCCATATTAATTTGAGGATGAATCCGACTGGGAGCTATTATTTATCAGTAATTATAAGTGCCATCCGCGAAAAAATCATCGCGCGCCATCGCTCAACAGACAACGCGCGCGCGTGAGTTTCTGTCTTGACTAGTAGGTGTTTGTTACAAATGTTCAGTTTAATAATAAGAAGTGTTCAGTTTAATAATCAAAAGTGTTCAGTTAAATGCTTCAACTAATGGACAGAGTCGCGCCAGGGTCAGAGCATGGGTCAGAGAGAGGTTCGCCAGGGAGCAGGGGTAGAGTCGGAAAAAATTTGATTTGAGCCGGATCGGTTCATGATCCCTTCTAATTTTTTCATGTGTTTTTTGTCCAGTTCGTAACCCCTTCGCTTGGTTTAATAATAGCATTTTTCTCTTATAACATTTATATTTTCTGTTGCAACTAACTGAACATTTATACTTAAATAACAGAACATTTGTACTTATTAAATTGAACATTTGGATAAAATTTAAAATAAAAAATAAAATAAACATACTGAACACAACG
This sequence comes from Rhynchospora breviuscula, assembly GCA_027562975.1. Classification (NCBI taxonomy): domain Eukaryota; kingdom Viridiplantae; phylum Streptophyta; class Magnoliopsida; order Poales; family Cyperaceae; genus Rhynchospora; species Rhynchospora breviuscula. The sequence goes on from CM050398.1 coordinate 15,839,075, forward strand.
AACACTTATAACACAGTGAACAATTATAATAAAATGTGAACATTTCTATATAATAAAGTGAACACTTATAATAACGAAATGAACAAAAAATGCACGCTGGGTGAGTACAGGTCAAGGGAGAGAGCGCTGGCGCTGCTCAGCGAGCAATGGCGCGGATGGTTATTCTGCTGATGGCAGTAATCAATTTTCATTATTTATATCTTGGAATGAGATATAGAGCCTCACCTGGGTTCTTGACCGCCATGAGATCTGTACCATTGGATTGCAATAGTTAAAAGATTTACGAGTCTTCTGTAAACTTGCTTTTGTTATTTCGACACTCGAAATTGTAGAACCAAATTGATGTATATGTAGATTGTGCAAACACATCTTATATAGTTTTTTAGTTCCCTCCAGTATTTAATAAAACAATTTAGATCAAATACAATGCCTTGCCTAAAAATTTTTAGAAAACAATATTTTATCAAAAAGAAGTTTTAGAATGCAATGCGTTGCCTTAAAAATGTATGAATTGATGGATGGGTGCACACTTTTATATTTAAAATAGCTCATAACAATCGTTGTTAGTTAAGTCACAACAATTATGTCTCTAGAATAGTTATTCACATAGAAATTGCACCTCCAAAATGGAAAGAAGATTCAAAAGTAATATACATACCCCTCAGAAAATTGAAGATGATGCCACATGACGCTCACGTGACGAGCATTCCATATTTCCTCACAAATTAAGACTGATGCAAACTTATTAGTACATCCACTGATCCCTCTGTAAAAAATGAAGGCCTCAGAAATCAAAACAGTAACTAAAATTGAAAACCCAAATGATTAGTTAACCCAAGTAAATTAGAATTAATAATTGATATTTATTGATTGAAACCGATCACCGATGTGATGATATTTGAGATAATACTATGCTTTCTTAAGGCTGTACAAGACTTCGTGCACCCAAACAGAATTATCTTCTGCTAGTGTTCCGGAAGATCAAATGATCAAAAAGTACATGGTCTTTGTTAGAATTTTAAATTTTAGTGGGAATTTTTTTGTTTGTTCTGAATTGCCCATTTATTTTCACCTAATAACCTTAATGTTGTTATAGATTTCCTCTTCAGCCTTCAATGGCAACGGAAATAATTTCAGATTTTGTATCCTGTCCTCTAATTAAATCAACGCGTGATGTTCAGTACCAACCCGACCATTTATTAAAAAAATTTATTTTTTTGCTAGAACTATGTGATAAAATCACTACAATATCAGAAGTGCATCTAAAATGAAATTAACTGTTATTATCTATTGTCATCATGGATCCTAATATGAATAAAATAGCATGTACACATTGCATGTTTGGATAAGTTCTTGTAGTCTATCATGCCAAATGGCGAAATTAGTTCTTGTATTCGCCTTGTAGAAGGTGAACCAGCCATGGCTAATGATGGCTATTTGAACCGAGTCTACACCGAACCAACTGGGAATTGCTCAGGGCACACCCAATATTGCAAAGCACTCTAATTTTGAAAGAATAATAAAGACCAAAATACCCACCGTTTTATGTAGAATATGATTTTATCATAAGGTTATTATAATCATTTTGGTCTCAAAATGGGAAGGTTTTGCAAATTGGGGCGTGCCAACTGCCAAGTGCCAACCACTTTTTATTTTCAACTTCGTATCCAAGTCCAGTTTTCTCACCTTCTCCATGCCCAACTTTCATCTATCTCTGTTGATTGTTCAGAAAAGAAACGTCCACCATATAAATCAATAAATGTTTAAATTTTATTTTATTTTTTTAAATCAGCCCACCTCATTCAACTTTTCACTATTTCACGGATCTAATTCTTATAAAACAAACTTTTATAAACTAAGCTTTTTAATTACTTACATTTTTTAAATTAATTTTTCTTTAAAAATATCTATTTATAAATTAAGTTTTTACAGATCCAAATTTAATTATAAAAATGTTTTTGAGATCTAAAATTATTCTTTTAAGAACCTATCAACTCTTTTTTTTTTTTTAAAAAAAAAAATGAAACTTGTTCCAAATGTGTCTTTCAAGTAAGTACTTGTTTGAAGTAATTATTTTTTGTGCTTCTAACCATATGACTGAACATGTATATTGCAATGGTTTTATAAATAAACCAACAAAAAATATGCAATGTGTAATTGTTGCAAATGGTTATGTACCAATTGATCACCCGTTGAGTTGTTCTCCGCTGAACGTATTTCCATATTGAATGAAAATAGGCAAGTTTAGTTGCTGTTTCGGAGTTGCTAAGATCACAGCTAGTAGCTCGAGGAGCAAGTCTCATCACCAACAGCTGCAATATATATTTTAACTTGATGAAAAAAATTTCTACATATATATTTCTCTCGAGTTATGCGCCATTGAGTATCAAATACTGTAATATCACATTTTCAAGAGCTTTTATAATGCACTTAATCATTTTTTCCTAACCAATAAAGAGGATCCAACTTGCCGATAATTAGCTTCAAACTGGAAAACTTGTCAGAACATCAGACTAACTATTTTTACAATTTCAAAAGGATAATTTGGATCAGTCGGACCAACCAACTATTTTCATCAACATCACAAAGCAAAAAGAAAAACAAAATACCAATTAAACAGGACTATATATATCTTATCCTGCATCAGCAGCTTTACAAATTCCACAGAAGGATCAAGTATGGAACAAGAAACGGAGATCAGCCTCAGTCAACTTTGCCATTGCTTCAGCTGACTCACCTACAGTTCTGCAAAATCATGAAAAGTATTTTTGAGACTAAAATCATGACATTATTGTTCACGTACACAACCACTCTCAAGCATTATAAAAGCGAATATTAGCAAACAGGGTACTACTAATATCAGTGGAGATTAGCGAGGCTTACCCTTCAAACACAAGTTCCTTCTTTTCTTGCAGTTTAAGGATCCTTTCCTCCACAGTGTTCTGTATGACAAACCTTGTGCTCCTAAAAGACACAGTACAAAAAATATTAATACCTGAATATCCAGGTAATTATGACTTCTTGATTATAAATCATATTAAATACATCTAGGAACAAAAATGCTCTCTTTTGAATTTGCAAGTTCTGCAGTCTAGATGACCACTTCAATTCACATATTTAACAGGAAAAAAAAAGATCCACATTTACCAGTATTAGAACAAAATGAAGCAATATTGAGCTATTAACAAAAAAGGGATTTTGTTAGTTTTAAAAATACCTAATCGGCTTATACTGCCCAATCCGGTGAATCCTATCCTGGGCTTGCTTCTCCACAGCAGGGTTCCACCATGGGTCCATAAGGAAGACCTACATAGACAATGCCATCATATCAATGAGCTAAATAAATGAGCAACATGCTATAATTGAGCAAATTCTTGGGACACCTGCAGATAATTTTTTAACAAAGATAAGTTGCAGCAAATTAATTAAGTATACAGAAGAAAGAGCCAACGACAACCAAGAAAAATGAAATAAAGGAAAAAAAAGAAAATCATTGCACAAACTTCGTTCAAGTCACTAAAAACAACCCCAACATCAGTCAGTTCTCCATTAAAGCAAAAATGTTATTAAAAAAAAAAGAAGCTACCCCAGTTTTGTTCAAGATAATCCATCTCACAGGTCCATTAAAAGTAATCAATTAGAGACCCCTTGCCACACAGAAAATCCCCACCCCTACTATTTAACATTACAGAACCAAACTGTACAGTGTCTGCAAGATACCAGCAAGTTCTAAAACCTAAAGAAGTACTAGTAAGTAGCTGGTTCCTTTCTTTAAATGTAACAGGTCTAACAGTTGTACAGCATTTTAAAATCATATTAAAAGATCAAACAACTTACATGGGAAGCCACAGTTAGGTTCAGCGCCACACCTCCAGCCTTTAAACTCATCAGAAATATCTTACAATCAGAGTCATTAGTAAAGGTGTTGATCGCCTTCTCCCTTTCAGTCAGTGACATACTACCCACCAGCTGGACACACTTAATGCCAGACTGCAAAGAGAGATTCAATTTAGTACTGAGAAATTTGTCAGACAAAAAAGGATGTAATGCTTTGTTTTCCTTATAGATAATAACTTTACCTGACGAAGAGAGAAGTGAATCAAATCCAGGAAAGATGTAAACTGGCTAAAAACAATTCCTTTAGCCGAGCCATCATGTTCTACCATGTTCCTTATTTCTTCTTTCTGCAATCAACAATAATAAAGTTACTAAGCTGTAAGAATATATAAAGTCTGCAACAGCATATGAAGGTGTGTTTTAACATTGCCTCCACACTAAGTGAAACTAAGTGGATGTGCATCAGTCTATTAATTTTCAAAATATATTAGGTAAATGATTTGAATTATACTTAACATGCTACTACTTTGTCAAAAAATAAAAAGAATACTAATAAAATTATGATGTATAGATAACCAAGTTTCCTACCAACAAGACATCGTCCATTAATAATTGTGCTTAGATTTATTCGACAAATAAAAAAATAAAAATATCAATTGACAGTGATATTTTTCTTGATAAACAATTACTAAAAACCTGACTACTGAAAACAGGAAGTGACTTTTGGTTTATTGTATGTACAATACTTTTGCCAGATGTCATGTTTTATTTATTTATTATCTTGTTGACATGATCTCAAATTCCCAACTTGACAAAACATGTAAACAAATTAGTAATATCATGTTAGCTTCTCCACAAAAAAGTTGCTCAAAAAAAGGTTTTGTCATCTCACCAAGGCTTCAATCTTGGTGCTCGTCTTAAAATTGGATAAATTTATCCGGTTCAGTATACTTGAACCTCTGAATCCTTTCACCTTACTAGCCTTCTGAGACTTGTCACCAGAATTTTTACTAGTGAGGTCAACAGTAAGAGGTGTCGAGCAGGTTGGGCACGAAGGACTTCCCAGACTTGAACCATAATCGATGAGGCATGATTTACAAAAAGAGTGCTCACAAGAAGTGACCTGTGGAAAAAAATACAACAAATAAACAAGCAATATTTTAGATAAATACTAGTTTCAGACAATAAGTGTAATCTTCTAATTTACTTCCTTTTTGCTCTCTTCCTTTTAATTTTTTTCTGTAAAACTTTCAGTTTAGATACTAACTTCTCAACCAGATATACACTTCTAAAATCAACAAATAATATCAATTATAAAACTGAATAAATTAACAAATGAACTTCTTTGAAATTGAATTTAATTTACGATATAGAAATCAGTGAAGGTGTTAAAAATGTCCTAGTGTGCAGTAACAGATGGCACCAAATTGCAATCAATTTTTTTGTTCTGATTTGGTCGACTGATGTGATGATATCATCAAAAGCTTTAAAATAATGTTACTTTATCATACCTAGCATCATCTATTTGAGCATGCCCAAAACTCTATCCATAAAGGTATGAAACAAAAGTATATAGCTTACCACCACATCTTCAGCTTCAAAATCGCATAAACCACAAATAGTTTTGGATGCATAATTATCCTGATGATCTTCTGTAGGCTGAGCAGTTAAAGAATATAGAACTAGATAGGGATGGTCAACCGCCTGCAATTAAACAAGCATGACATTAAAAATTAAAAACCATAATTTGTTTCAAAAAATAAATAAATAAATAAAAACCATAATACTCTGGACATTGCTATCTTCAGTTCTTGAATCAAAACTGCTTGTCCAATTGCTAGCAGTCTCATTTTAGAAAAACTATTGTAAACATTGCAAAACTCTACTCTTGAATCTTTCAATTAATATTTCTTTTGCGAAGAATTCGATGTACAATATGCACCATTGTTGTACCTAAATTAATTTTCTCTACTGGTAATCAAAATTACATAAAGTATATTGTTACAGTAAAACTTACCTGACGTAACCTAGTTAGGAGGTCAAAGATGTGTGCATAATTGTTCATCAAAGTGCCAGCATCCACATACCTAAAAAGTATAAGATGCATAATGTAAAGAAAACATGGGTGTGCAAGTACATGTGCTTCAAATGAAAGGATGTATTAAATTAGAAAGCGACACTCACGAGTCAAACTGAGTACGACTCTGAGTATACAATGCTTCGTAAAACTCGTGCTCCTGCTTGTCCATTGAGTCCCGCCTCAGAGTAACCTACAATTTAGTTTGTTTATGATTGCCTGATAATTTGACCTTACTCATGTAATTAAGTGGTGATAAATATATCAACTCATATCATATCTATACAATTTTAGGTGGAAGTGCAATATCAGCAGCACGCCCCTTCTTTGTTCGCCTCAATACAATACTTTTCAAAACCTTCTCTCTTAACAATGTCATGGCTCTTTGACCAGCTTTTTGGCTTGACTTAATTTGTATAGGTCTAGCAATATGCTGAAGAGAACAAAAAAAAAAGAAATCATTATAATCCTCAAATTTCTAGAAAAACAAACTCAAACAAACAGGATATAACCAAAGAAAATTTCAAATACCACACAAACTTCTGCAAAATGAGAACATATCAAACAACCAAAAAATTTCAATAAAACAGAGCTGTAAAACTCAGAGAAAATTTCATACATTCCCACCATTTTAATATTTCTTGCAGACACCAATATCCAATAAGCCAATAACAGCATAACAATAAAGAAAAAGGAAGCCTAAGTTCCATAATCATTCAACTGAAAGAAGATGGTGGGAATATCATTCCATGTGCATTTTTCTATAAATTTAATTTAACAAGTGTACATGGAACTGTAACATAAAATGTGGTTGTTCGCCTAACACAATGTTAACTTCCTTGCTATGCAAGGTGTATGAAAACCTAGTATCTTAAAGGGATTAACATTTAGTTTAAAAGGCAAACTGAAAAATGTACCTTATTCCACCAGCAAAAGTGCCGGACACTAGAGTGCCCGCAATCCGTACAAACCTTGGAAGAACTGGAAAAGAGTAATGCCATAACTTTTTATCAGAACTTTAAACAGAAAGGTCTAATGATGTAATAAGAAAAAATAGAAAGAAAAACTAAATTGAGAAGTAAATATATAACCACCTGAAGTCTTGTAACCTACAGTTGCAATCCTTGCAAAGATAGTAGGAGTAGGGGTAGACTTCCAGAAACCGAATCTGGTAATGTGTTCCAAGAAAGTGCTCAAATTTGTGAGTATATATAAAATAGTCCTTACAGAACAAATACCACTAATAAAAAAGATTTTTCAAATAAATTACCAGTGAATAAAGCTCTCCAACTCTGTTTTGTAGAGGGGTCCCACTAAGGGCCCACTTGTACTCAGCCTCAAGTGCAAATATGGCTCTGGCAGTGTTGCATCTCCTATCCTTAATGAAATGGGCCTGTGTAGGAATCCGAAACAAAGTTATGGAAATATAGATAATACATAATACTTGTGAAAGAAATATTCAGTTAAAAAGGAGTGCCAGTGACTCAACTGATTAGCTTCCAAAAAAAAAAAAGGTGATTTTACTCCAATTCTGTCTGACATAATTGAAATGTAATGTGATTGAAAAAAAAAAAATTTCAAACAGTACCAACGGTTCAAAACTACGATAAAATGTTCAACAGTAGAACAACATGAACAGTGCATAAGCAAATCATGCACATGTTGATTCTGGCATCCTAATTCTTGATCAGGGCAACAAAAAGAAAATTACCTCATCAAGTATTATTCTTTCCCATTTCACTGAATGAAGCAGCGATTTACCGCGTGGAGATGATGTACCAGCTGAATCTTCCCCAAAATTATCATCCATGGCCTTCTTCTTCTTAGTTCCCTTCACATTATTTCTACCTTCCTTTTCATTTTCATCACTCTCACATTCTGAATCTGACAACTCCAATTTCAGTTTTTTCGCAGCTTTTGAAAGACATTTATTTTTCTTTGTCACTTGTTTGGCCTGTTTCTCAGTTTTCTTGGCATCAGGGCCACAGTAGTACCTGTTAGAAGCCATTGCCATATCAGAAATACTATTGTGTAACATAAGAAAAGAGTTAAAAAGGCTAATATAAATTTATATTCCTAAAAATACCTCAGGTGAGTACAAAGCTTGTTTATGCTAACAAACCCACGCCCACAATATTTGCATTTCGCTTTTGGTGGTAATATGTACTTCCTGTAGTCTGACTCGATTGTGGAATAGGTAGTTAGTACAAAATCATACTGGCTAAAATCAACCTCACATTTGTCCCTCTTCGCACCATGGTAAACCAAAACCCTAACTTTCTCCTTCTCAGTGTGCTTCTCAATCTCGCCCGCCCATTGGATAACTGCCACCACAGGACAGACCACGAGTGTAGCTTTGTTGTTATCAGCTGAAGTGCTAGTACCAGAATCTAACTCCGCATGCAAATCTCGTGCTGTCAGAACCAAAGAGATTGCTTGGATGGTTTTTCCCATCCCCATTTCATCAGCCAAGATGCCTCCTTTAGCCTCGGAAGCTTCTTGGCTCAAAGCCCAGTTCAGCCATTCCTTCTGAAACCTCAACAGAGGCAGTAAGACAGCTGGTGAGGGCTCCATAGCCTTTGGATTGGAAGCTGAACAGTCATTATTGTTCCCCTTAAACTCATCTATCCACTTCTCATTTTGTTCAGACCAGATCTCCCATTGCAATTTGGGTCTGTTTTCATCCTTTCTCTTTTTCTTTTTGCTTTTACTGGCTTTTTTTTTCTTCCAGCGTCTTCTCCCATTTTGGGTTTGATCAATATAGGAATCCGATTCGGATTCAAATAAATCAAGATCATAATCATAATCCGGAACATGGTTACCTGATTGAGCTTGCAAAGGAGACCAAGTTTGATTCAAATCAGGTAAAAACTGGCGCTCCAATGTGGGCTGGTTCTCAATTTTACCTCTCTTTTTCCGATTAGACGAGACTTCATTGCCTTCTCCGACGCTCGCCTTCTCTTTCCCAGGTCGATGTCGGGTTCCAGCTTGAGCTTCGTCGGTGTCGTAAGAATCGGAAGAGGAGGACAGCAACTCGTCGTCATCGGAAAGAGAAGAATACGACACCTTGCGCGACCTCTTTGCGCCGCGTCTCACGGCCATGCCGAAGAGAGAAAAGGTTGATCGAAGGTTAGAGGGTTAGGGTTTTATCCTTTCAACTTCCGAGAAAGGAGAAGAGAAGGGAAAGAGAGAAGAGAAATAGGCGGAGGAGAGAGGCGAAAGGGTTTTAATAGAGGAAGCAATTCTCGGAAAGAATAAAGAAGGCGTTGTTGCACTAAAGAACTGTGGGGAGTGCAGAGAGGATTGAACTTGGTTGTTGTCAGTGGCGTGGTGTATGGAACACCGGGTTCAGGGAACGATTTCATGAAGAGGCACGAGCATGCCATATGGCGGGAAAGTACCATGGTCGGAGAAGCGTGTCAGGGAAGACACTAACTTCGGAGTAGATGATGTTTTATTGTTGCAAAAATTGTGCAGTGATTTGCATAACGGGTGCTAATGTTCTGGTGCAGATGTCCGGTTCATCTATTTTTTCTCGGATGGGCATCATGCGGATTTCATTTTGCAAATGAGGAACCGATCTAGTCAATACTAACTTTGAATTGATTGTTTTTATGGATTAAAATTTATCATCAATGAATTAGTTTTATTTCGAGATTATTAAATTCTAAAAAAATGAAATTATTAAAAGTATTTTCGAATTCAAATTTTGACATTCAAAAAATGATTTGCATTGATATCATACATAAAATAATGATAGAATTTTTAACATATAAAATGATTTCGAATTAGTTTTATCTTCAGAACTTTTACAAAAATTCATATACAATTCTAGTTGAACAAGAATTTAAAGAAATCCAACATGACGATGAGCTTTTTTTATTTAAAAGTTAAAGTTGATACATTAGTCTTTACTAAAAAAATGTCCATACCAAATGATTGGGCAGATAAATTATCAAATAGTCATGGTCAATTTCTAATTATTTCATTTGTGTTAATAACATTTAAACAACTCGATGGAAAGGAATTAATAATTAGACATTTGTACTTAAAAAAATATTATATATCTACTACTTATAAGTGCACGAACCGTAGAGGTATTACACGCTAGATCTAGCATTTAAACAAATGTTTATTTCTTTCTCCATAGAACCAAAAGGATGTCTTCAAGCATTGGGTTTGCCCATCTATACAATATATTTGAGCGGAAACAATAATTGACTGTCATTCAATCGATTTTGATATGTGGTTGAATATCAATCATCAGATGAAGCAACATCATTGTTTGGTTTTATGTCTAATAAAGAAACAAATTGAATAACATATCTATTTGTATCGCTGATAAATTGAGCAATATATTTTTATTATCTATCTAATATTATTTTGTTTCTCTATTTGTCCACATACGGTGGCATTTTATGCTAGTCTTCTAAACAGTTGAGCATCTTTCTCCGCTTTCAATCATTCGGAGCTTTTTACTAAACAATATGTTTCGCAACATTACTCCTCTAATTTGTTGATTATATAGGATAAAAAGTTTATATAAATACTTCAAATCTAAGGATTACATAGGACAACACGTGTTGTTGGACATATACACCTGTCATAATATATAGCGGACATTTTTCGACCACTATCGGATCGAAACACGGAGCATCAACAAAAGTTATATAGTTGTCCTTCCACTAGATAATTTTAAAAATTTTAGAAAAATATATATTAAAAAAAAATAAAATAAAACATAACGTTATATTGAAACATCAAGTTTTCTAATTTTTCAAAAGATACATCCTCTCTGCCTTTCAAAAGGGCTGGCTCGGACCAAATTTTTTTAAAAAAAAATAAAATAAAATTTACATAACTGTTAAAAATATTAGCCATTAGAATTTGAAAAAATAACAATACAAAGTTGTAGTTTATTTTCTAAGATTTTGAAAAAAAAAAACTTTTTATCGGAATCTATATCTAAAATTTTTGTTAAAATTACTAATGATATATCAAGTAGGGGTTGTTATTTCTGCTATTTATAAACATTTGCTTCGAATGGTTCGGCTTCTTATCCATGGTAACTTTGGGATCTCGGTAACTTTTGAGAATTTTGCTTGTTACCACAACATTCAACATGGGTCGTCGCGAAAAGCAAATTATGGAATGGAAAAAATCGTGATACAATGATTTTCCGTAATACTGCTATTGATGGAGATTTCTCGAGTAATGCTAGAGTTAAACGCGTTTGACACGTAGTCCGTCAAATGCGATCAAATCTTAATTTTTAAAACTACAATGGCCAATCCGAACAACTAAATTTGTTTTCCATAATAAAATCTCCTTAGATACTAAGTTTTATTTTTTTTTCTAATTTTATTATTATTTTTTTGAATTTTAGAAAATCATCAATCTAATTAATTTTGGTCCCTTCAATTTTTAAAAATATGAAAAAAAATACTTAAAAATTAAAAAAACATAAAATTTGGTCTCCAAAAATTTGTTGATATGGAGATCATATTAAGCGGTTCGGATTGGCCATTTGAAATTTCAATAGTTGAGACTTGAATCGCGTTTGACGTCAAATATGTTTGACTCTAGCATTATATATTTCTATTGCAAAGCAGGTAAGAATTATAATCTACTAAATATATTGCAGGTTGCTTCTCGAACTATAGATGTTTGATATTTTTATAAGAACTGAACCCATATTTATGAGATGAATAAAAGTGAAATAAGTGAGGTACTTCCCGTTTACATCAAATACGGAGTTACTTTGGCGGAGTAATGTGGAATAAGGCAGATTAAAACACCAAAATTAGGCCATAAGATGAAGTCCCCGCTACTAATTAATAATAATAATTATTAATATTAATATTTGTCATAATTGGACATTACGAATGGACTAATTGTTCAGCCTAATTTGAGCACTGATAGCCGTTCATAATCTTTACTACTTATAAAAGCACCTTACAAAGGTTGTAAGAAAAATCAGATAAAAGTTGTATTATACTCCTAACATCAATTATGGATCATTGATTTTATTGATCTAATATGATCTATGGTCTGGATTTGTATATGAGATAAAAAGATAGCTATTTGTCTGAAACCGGCGAGGCGCTGGGATGGTTTTTAAGCGAACTCGTTTGCTGCACTTCAGCAGTTCGATCCCTGTCTTCGTGTTTTTTTTTTCAACTTTTCTTTGATCCCTGCCTTCGCTTCTCAGAGAAGGAAACACCTTCGCTCCGTTCCTATAAAAGTTCTCAGAATAGAAACCCTTCGCTCACCTTCGCTCCCCCATCGCAGCCAGATAAGGGAATGGCGAGAAAAAAAACTGCGCTTCTCTATCTGTCCTAATCAGCGATATCAGTTGTGGCCCTCTTCTTGGCGAGTTTAGGGTTTTGGCAGCCGCACCCCCTTTCCCTTTCGCAAATCCTCAGAGAAGTAAAGCTGAATTGCCCGATGTGCTCCATCTCCTCTCTCTCTCTCTCTCTCTCTCTCTCTCTCTCTCAGGGTTTCTCTCTCAAGAAACTTCCTCCGTCTACGTCGCTCACAGGTAGAGCTTCCTTGTGCTTTTTTTTTTCCTCTCAACGGAAATCTGACCCATCTATAATTTTTTTCTAGCTCGCCAGATCTATCGCCATGGCAAGAGTTGGAGTCTCCTTTTTAATTTTGAATGATATCGCTCTGTTTATGTAAACATTTAGGGGTCGTTTGGCAACCTCAAAGTTCAGTGGAGTCAAGGGTTAAAGTTAACATTTTAGAGTTAGTGTTTGGGATTAAAATTAATAAAAGTTAGTACTAGCTTAAAGTTAATAATTGTTGTTTGGCATGATAGGTTAAAAGTTAGTGATCAAAGTGAATGCATTCACTTATAAGTTATAACATTCATTTTAATCTCGACATTGTAGAATTCGAATCTTGAAATTTTAAAAATTTTAAAATTTTAAAATTGAAAATTTGAAATTTGAAATTAGAAAATTTAAAATTTGAAATTTGAAAATTTGAAATTTGAAAATTGAAATTTTGAAATTTGAAAATTTGAAATTTGAAAATTTGAAAATTTTAAATTTTGAAATTTGAAAGAGGCAGCGATTTTTTCTCAAGGTTTTTCTCTTCATGAGCTATTTTTTTTTTGTGTTTGGAGAACTCTCAAATACAAAATTGCTAAGTTAGAGAGTTAGTGCTAATTTTGTTGACCCGAAAGTTGTTTGACAAGATCCATAGATTAGCTCGTTGACCCAAAAGTCAAGCTAAACTTGACACTACCAAACGAGCCCTTAGTGAATTTATAAGATCTATTCAGATTAGATTTTCAAGCTTTTTTATTATTTTTTTCTATTTTCTTTTTTAATTGATTCCTTGCACTAATCTAGATTTTTTGCTAATTGAAAATCTAGGTCAATTGACTCCATTTTATATATTTTTATGCTGCCTTCATATATTAATGTGTTAGAATTGACATGCGCAACCACGTTTTTTTTTTTCCAACAATATGAGATTTCTCAATTTATTATAACATAAACATTTAGAAATATTGTTGCAAAATACTGCTGTAATATTGACATTGAAGTTCCTTGCAGGTTTGGAAGTTTTGTAGATATTTGGTGTTGTAAAAATAAAATTCTAATCCTACCATGTTATGCATTCCTACTAAAAGTGTGTTTGGCTATGTGTTGCGGCAATCGAGCTAGACGGTGCTCTTAGTTGATATGAGCGTCCCTTTCACGGGGCACAAGATCGAGCTTCCTCCGCTGGTCGCTATTGAACTTCCATGAAGAAAACTACAAGATGCTCCAAAATTGGATAAAAAATAGTGTTTGTCAAGGAGAGATTAATATCAGGTACCAAGAAAAAAAAATCAGGTATTGAGATGTTGAATCCATTTAATTATTTCTGATTCTGATCTAGAAGTCAATGATCTTGGTTGTTGTTTAGTATAGATAGGAATAAAAAATAGGGAAAATTAGACCCATGTCACTCCAAAAGTGAGAAATTAGTAAAATGCCATCCCAAACTTAACTCTTATCAAAATGCCACTCTATACTCAATTTATTTAGAGAATTTCCACTATCACCGTATAAAACATCTCTGAAATATAGTAATTTCTCTTATTGACTAAAATACCCTTTATTTATTTATTTTAATTATTTTCTTATTACTGAAACCGTCTCTACCTTTAGGCCTTCACGATATTTCCTCAATCTATCAAAGCTTGAGACGACTCAACCCTAGCATCTTTCGTCGCTCTGCCGCTGCTCCGCAATCGTTCCGCCGCCTCTCCTCTGTACCAACGCTTCGATTTCTTCTGTGCACACCTCTCTTCTCCTCTGAGTTCTTGTGCAGATCCTAGGAGAGGTGGTGAATGATGGCGCAGCTGTTTGATTTACTGGGCTGCTGAAGTTAAAAATAGGAGATACAACTCGTTTTTAGTGCTTCCAGATGGGTCTTTCAGGCCCAGCTTAGGGGCAGACTTTTATATTTGTTTTGTAATGATTTGTACTTAAATTTTGTTTGCCCTTTATTGTTTCTGAGAGTAATTTCGTAAAGGGGTAAAATGGTACCAATTTGATACCAATGGTTACTGCTTGTGGGGTGGCTTGATGCCTGGCTTAATTGGGTTTTGTAGCGGCTGAGTTTTTCAATTTCTGTTCTGTACTTGTAACCTTGATGCTTTCTGATTAAAGAAAAGTGGCAGGATAAATCCCTACCACTTTTATTATACAACACTAAGCATGTCATTTCCTTTCTTATAATTAATCCAATTCAATTGTATAGTGACTAATTTGATATACAGGTATAGATTAATTATTGGATGAAAACGTTCTTATTTATAAATATAAATCTTATTGGATGAAAAACATGCTTGAATTTGACATAATTTTTATTGGATGAAAACGTTCTTATTTATAAATATAAATCTTATTTACAATCTGTTACTAAGTCGGTAATATATTAACAATAATTAAAAAAAATACATTTCTTTGGTTTTACTTGCATATGGTAAGCCACTTGGTACCATTTGGTACTACATAGAAGCTCATTTTTTCAGTGTATGCAAAAGAGAACATTTGTTATTCAATCCTTGTTATGCTTAGTTGCATTTCTAAAATGCATAAAGTAAGATCATTTCAGCAAAAAAAAAAAATAATAAATAAATAAAAGAGGTCCAGGGAACAACATGTATAAATAAATTTCTAATACAACTTATTTTCATTATCTTCTTCTACTTCTTAAAAAAATAATAAGAATTGGTAATCCATCTTAGCCGAGCCTAATAACTCAAAAGAAGTGCTCGAGGCTGCTCCACCTTGCATACTGGTATTTACCAGTAACACTTTATGTCACAGGAAGTTGCCTAATACAAACCATTTTTGTAGTCACTGCAGCAACATCTGCGATTACTTAAAATAAAACAGACTGGATAGAGATAAAGCAGCTGAATACCAATAAAATCTCGGTCATACCCTTTGTCCTCTCCTCCACGCTATTTTTTTGCACGCTTAGATGGACCGATTAGAAACAATTTTCTTTCTCTTTGTCGTTTAGGGGTGACATCTTGGGTTTCGTCGAGGGGAGAGAGGTTTCTTCAAAGCACATGGGAGGCGGAGCGGCCGGTGGAGTGGCAGCGGAATGAGGCGGAGTGGTGACAGAGCAATAGAGTTTAGTCATCTCAGGCTCTGCTGGGTTGAGGAGATGATATTGCGATGGAAGAGAAACTATTTTAGAAAATAATTGAAATAATTAAATAAAGGGCTTTTTGGTCAATACGAGAAAGTATTGTACTTCAGAGATGTTTTATACAGTGATGGTGGCATTTCTCTAAATAAATTGAGTATAGAGTGGCATTTAGCTAAGAGTTAAGTTTGTGGTGGCATTTTGCTAATTTCTCACTTTTGGAGTGGCATGAGCCTAATTTCCCCTAAAAAATAATATGCTTGTGGTTCTTTATGGTTCCTTTTTTTCTAAATTATCTTCTAAAATTTTCAGGGCTCAATCAATACAAATGCAATAGAAAACAAAAAAAATTCTGTGCTGAAAGAGTGAATTTCTCCTCAATCAGAAGAGCATGGTGAACTATGTTATTTTATTACCTATGGAATGTATTGATGGGAAGCACTAGATGGACATGGAGCATGATACTTTCATTACCTATTCCTTTCATTCAGAGGTGTTTTCTTGTACTTTATTTTACTTCATTGGATTAATTCCTTCTTAAGTAAATTATTGTCAGAGTTCATGACCTGCTGAAATAGTGCTCGAGTACTCGGTACCTCTAGGTTTGGTTATGTTGCTGTCAAGTGGTACATTATTGGCTGTGGAGTTGGGTGATGGCTCTTTTTTAAGTTTAATGTAATCATTTATTTTGCACTCTAATTGCAAGCCAGTAGTGGTAGTAACAATGGAAGATCAAGTCTCTTCTGTTCTTGACTCTATATAAAAATTACTTGGTATTCCTCCTTGTCATATCTTTAGCATATCAAGTAATATTGTTTAAAATAGGTTGTATGAATTCTTAGTAATTTCATTTCAGTCATTTATTTTTACTTTTATGGCTGAATGGGGTGTTATGCCAGACGGGATATTAGTGGTTGCTCCTCATTGGTCTGATTTCACTAAATTGGAAAAAAATGCAAAAATTCCCTTCTCTTAGGTCTGAATATGAAAAGAAAATGCATTTTGATTTTTGTTGATAATATTTCCAATAATGAAACTGTTCAAAACCTATAAATTTTATTTGCTTTGTAGGTGAACAAAATAACATTGGTTAACTACTGATCAAGAAACTTTCCCTACAGGTACTGCTACGTATCCCTTTTGACTTCGTTTTGTTATTTGGATTTAATTGGTTTTGGTTTTGAGTAGATATGATCTGGTTTATTTTAACTTTTTGAGTCTAATTTAGTTTTATTTTTATTGATTTTATAATAATTTGCTGCAATATTTTTCTTCTTAATTATAACCCTGAAATTTAATATTATTGCTGGTGGAGTACTACAGGATTTTATATGTAAATCTTCATTATGTTCCTTTTCTACTTTTCTTTAATTTAGTAGTGATTTGTAATGAAAATTGTTAAGTAACTTAATTCCATAGGTTGTGAACTTAGAAGTAAAGACTTTGGATTCGACCCATCATCAGAAGTTTATGTCCTGAAATTTATTCAATTTTTATTGCATACTACCTCCATTCAAGTTTATAGGTTTATTGACTTTTTCTAATCATTTACTCTATTTCTTTGAAGCAATGACTCATTGTATCCAACATCGGACAATGCACGTATTCGGATCCATTAATTGGACAAGTCGTCAGCATTTGCATTTCAATGGAGTTACATTGGTTCAGCGTATCTTAGCAAGTAGGGGAAGGTAATATCAACATTTTCCATTTTTTTTTATTGAAATAAGCATATAAGATTAGCTTACTATTTTCATATATGACCTAGAGGACTTGATTTTAAACCTTGCAATTATTAGCATTTTATGAATCACTTTTTTGCATACCTTTTAGATCAAAGGGGAAAGCACTCAGTTTTGAACACGTGGCATAGAATTTTTTAGTGCCAATTAATGATGCGGCAAAGCAGTTGCAGGTATCCAAGGTGACTTTGAAGTTTAGATGCTGCGAGCTGGGAATACTCTATTGATTGTATAGGAAATTGAAAAGCTTGGAAAATTTGGTGCAAACTGTAATGAAATTTGAACTTCCAGGATTCTAATATATATATTGTCAAAAAACTTATGCGAGATATTGAGGCAATCAAGCTCAATCTATCTCTAAACATAAAGGATGAAATTGAGCGTCTCAGGTGAGAAATGTATGTTCTGAGATACAAGCGGCGTAAAGATGGCAGGATGGTTGCCGAGTAAAGTTTGGTTTGAATATTGGTACTTTAATTAATATGTAATAGATAGTTATCGGCAACTTCTGGAGTTAATTTATTTTGGTTTTTACTTGCTTGGGCAATATTAATTTATTTTACTTTTACATGGGTGCTTGGTTTTATTGTTGAAACAAACCTGATTGTGCAACTCCAAAATACATGGGTGCACCGTTATTACTTTTATGTTCTGGGTTATATCTTTTAGTTGCTTTTTCATAATAAATCATGTGTGTTGCGTACAGGCTTATTATTATTTTTGGTTCATGGCCAACACAAATGATAGAGTCTGCTTCTTTTAGTTCATTTTAGTTTCAGTTTTTGGCTTTTAGAGTGTGCATTGGCTCAAGAAATATGTGTTTGTTAGTTGCTTTTTTTCATTATGAATAGTAAGGTAATCAACGTAATTCGTTAGATTTTGTTTCCTGATAAGGTTTTGAAATTTTTTAGATCTTATTAAGTACCTACTAATGATAGACTGTTAGTTATAATTTGTTCTTTTTTATTGTCCATTTTGTATGTATTATCAAATAAGGTCACCATAGCTTGTAGGTATCGTAATAAAAGGTAAGGTTGTAGGATATAAGCAACCTTAAATTCTGACACACATGCCACCTCAGTTTCAATTAATTCAATTGAGTAATATCAGGAACACATTAAGAGCAACCTTAAATTCTGACACACAATAGAATACCGGTTTAATAATTTTTGACAGCTCATTAGTTTCATTGCACGTTTTCAGATCATATCCCATATATTTCCCTTCCATAAATGTAGATCCTTCACTAAATCAATTGCAAAAAAATAAACAAATAAATAATTTTCCATCGATGTAGTCAATTCAGAGATTGTAATGTACATATTCTTCGAAGACAAGGTGAAAATGGCATTGTTGCATTCCTATTTTATTAAAAGATATAATTCTATTCCTTTTATGTCATCGATCATAATAAATGTGTATTCATAAAACATCTATTAATTCAGCCAATAAAAATAAGTGGATGACCAAATGATGAAGTACAAAAAATGATACATTTTATGTAAAGGAATAAATAAATATTGGCACTCTTTAATTGGGAATATTTAGAGAGAGATATCTGAAGAATTCATTGCAATTAGGAAAAAGGAAATAATCTTCATACGTTGATATAATATTGATTTAAAAGATAAATGGAAGGAATGTAGCAAGAAAACAATCAAGGCATATAAGTTAAGAAATGATCATATATAGAGATTAGAGATAAAAAAAAATGATGACGTATTATTGGTTGAGGGAAACGAATAGTAATAATAGCAAGAATATAATAGGACTCCATA
Organism: Rhynchospora breviuscula; assembly: GCA_027562975.1. Lineage (NCBI taxonomy): Eukaryota > Viridiplantae > Streptophyta > Magnoliopsida > Poales > Cyperaceae > Rhynchospora > Rhynchospora breviuscula. The sequence continues at coordinate 15,858,172 of CM050398.1, forward strand.
TTAATTTTCTTCTTTGAATTTTATGAAATATTCCAATTCAGTTACCTACGATTTGTAATCAAACAAATAATAACTAACTAAATATTTTTTAGCTGAATTTGTATCCAATTTGTCTCAGAATTTATGAAATAAATAATGGAAAGTTCTCATGATATATAACCTCTTAGCTCTATCTTTTCGCAACTAATTATCAACCTTAAAATCAATCATCAAGAACAAAAATGTTTTAACATGATGAAAATTCTTACACTGAAAATATATCCATATCAACTAATATTTTTCAATTATTTAAAAAGTCTACCCACACATTGGGTGGGCACTATTGCTAGTTTTTAATGATATGCTTATCATTAATTCAATCTTCCAATTAATTATTCTCGTTATTGTCGTTTTAATATTTTTATCTTTATTATTGTTATAAAAATGTAATTGTCATTATTTATTTAAATGTTGATTATAATAGTTATTATAATTGTTTATTAACTAATTATTCTAGTAGTAATAACTAATATTACGAATCTTAGAAAATATTTACTTTTCACGCTAAGCATGGAAAAGAAAATACGAAATGTGTTTTTGCTCTCGCGTCAAATTTATCTTAGATGGAGTCAAACCTATTCAGAGGGCCCGCGACTATTGATTTCCACGTTCCAAAATCCAAATAGCAAATCAATGTCAGTTTTTCTCAAAAAAAGAAAAATCCAAATAGGAAAAGGACCCACCACCTGTAATTAAAGGAAAAATGGTCCGTGCGAATTAAATTGATTTATAACGGTTCAAAATCTTGTACCTCTCACTAATTATATTGTAAATAAATTAATATAATAAAGAAAGAACAACAGTAAAATAACATGTAAAAATAATGGTCAGTGACGGTAAAAGATAGTGCTGGCTAACCGTTAGTTATCACTAATGTCTAAATTAATTACATTAATAGACAATGTTCAAATCTAACGAATGGAAAATGTAGTTTTGTTTGTGAAAACTGAAAAGATAAGAACGAACGCTTAATTAAATTGATGGAACTTATTTTTTGTGTTTCATGATGTACTTGGTCGGAGACGAGAGCCATTCTGCTAAATGAAAAACAAAAAGAAATATAACAATCCTACTCCATCATAGACATTTCTCAACTATATTTGATGTTGTAAATTTGTCAATCCATGATTTTTATTTTTTTTCCCCTAAGAATATCGCATTTTCATTCTGTATTCAATACACGAAACGGAGTGATTATTTACCATTTTTCTCCATGTCCCACAATCCACATTTAACCGTTGTCGTTCATTATGCATGAAAAGGTTACATACTTTTACCTTTATTTGCTCTCTAATATATAACTTTAATTTATCTCATTTTCGCGATGGCATTTTCTTGCGGAATTGCTTAAGATCATCCTCTGAATTTCATTATTCCCATCATCTCCAGAATCCTCATTAATAATCCAACTTCCTCATTAATAGAAGTCCAGGGGATGATGGGGATGAGAGGATGAGCGTCAGGGGATGAGGACAGAGCGAATCAGAGGGGAGGGTGTTAGGAACTCTAGTCCTTATGTAATTTTAATTTTTTATTACTAATTAATAATTAATTAACCATGCACAACAAAAATGATCTAGTATTAAGCATCAAGCACTCATGAGAAACGGGGAGAAGTTTCGTACTTCTTCCAAACTCGCAATTGGAAGGCTCGATCCATGGTATAGAAGTCGATGGCGTGCCTCCAATCACCACAACCACGCTGGCCTCGAATCCACCAAAAGCTCTAACCAAATTCTAAAGATTTGTGCTAGCAAACCCTAGAACGGGGCTAATTCCTTATTGTCTTTCTTCACAAAATTAAATATTTAATTTGTGGCTAATATTCAACACATGAATTCCTATGGAAGAGCAATAATTTGAGAGAGCAATGGAAGAGAAAAATCTTATATTTTTTCTGTAATTTTCGTCCATATTAATTAGGGAGAGAGGAAGATGTTAACGCTAAATTTAGCGGTGTTGTTTCCTTAATTAACAGTCCTATATTTAGGTATCCAAACCTCATCCTTTTTTCACCCAATATGGACAAAATTACCCCCTATATGCTGGCCACGAAATGGCCTAATTTAGCCATTTCATTTTATTATTTTGCTCTCATATTAACACATTAAATCAATCATTTAATGGTCTAATTAAATTGCTTTCTTATTAAGCTGAATTTTCAATTCAACCAATTAAAATATGTTGAATAAAATTAATTATCAACTCATTGATAATTATTTTGGAATTAGCAAATGCATTAATTTATTTCTATATGATCCCTTTGATTTAATTAATTATAACGGTTCATAACGATATATAATTAATTAATCAACTTATCATATTTTCATCGCACTTATTGCTGTGAATAAATAAATAATGCATTGTATGGTTAAAACTTTATTTGTGTGATCCTTTGAGGATTTATGTTATGTTGGCCATGAAAATAAATCGTTATTTATTTTCAATAATCATAAGCGGTATCTAGCAACACGTTATGATTCTCAATTAACATAAATATTGTACTGCTACAGTATTTTAATCATGCATAAGAAATATAAGTATTTCATTGTTTTGATTCTTATGTCACATGATATCATCGTATAATTCAAGATATGAATGTGTCATTCTTACAGATTATACGTTTCTTGATCTAGAGTTGATCGCCTAGTTGCGCACATACAATCCAACTCCATCAAGGGGCACAAACAGATATCATCACTCACTAGGTATACTAATGAGGGACATACGGTTTTCTTGATGAACAACTTTTTCCCGCACAATTCAAAAGAACATAAATTAAGTCCGTATAGCAGCCCTTATCAGGAATCAACGGTAGACGATATTTATTGAACCTATCCTCATATGGAAAAGTTGAACCATCTCAAACTTAGAATCAAACTCATATGAAATAAACAATGATACATAACACAATCCATATGTTTATTTTATTGAGTCATGTCCTGTACTATGTTCTAATAACATACACATATGCAATTAAGTTGATAACTCCTTACCTATGATTTGTAGAACTTAATCATCACTTAACTTGCATACTAATCTTTTATGATAATTAATGTTCCTTGTTAATTATCAAGATTACGGACGATTTAGATTTATTACTGTCATTCTAATGAATGATCCACAGAGATCTACAATTCTGATCCTCAACCTGAATGATCTGTCAGTAATAAACTCTAGGAACAAACGATTAAATATCATCAATAACATAAACTAAAAATTAAGTCATTAAATATTGACTTCTAGGACACAACTCCAACAGAGGGAGGGGAGCGGGGGAGAGAGCAAAACAGAGAGGGATAGAGGGGATGAGATCCCAGGGAATGATTTATCAACCAGAACAGTTATATATATATAACCAGAACAGTTATATATATAACTAGAACAATTATATATTTAACCAGAATAATTATATATATAACCAGAACAATTATATATTTAACCAGAACAGTTATATATATTAAATAGAATAGTTAATATATAATTACATGTGAAACAGAGAATGAGATAGTGAATCAGAGGGGAGGGAGGGGGAAGGGGAGGGAGCGAAATAGAGAGGGGGATGACTCCAGGGGATGATGGATGGGGATGAAGGGATTTAATTACATTTCGAAAATGAAAAACAGTTAATTACGCGTTTTCTAAAAATGAAAAACGCGTCATTAAGGATGATGGGGATGATGGATCTTGGAAATGATCCTTATCAGCCCCGATTTTCTTGCATATTTTAGTTAAAAACTAGATTTTGAACCACTCTTCGTAACGAATTTCCTGATACATAATTTAAAATAAAAAATATATAAAAATGCAATACAGGTGAAACTTATTTTCTAACTCATTACAAAAGTAGAGCAAGCCAGAACTAAATAACCTACCTACCCACAGATAAAAGCATCGTTAATTCTGAAAAAAAAAAGAGCTAAAGCAATTTTTTTTCTCCCTTGTATCGTGCTAGCTATATTTAAATAGTAAGTAACATAGTTTTTTTTGGAGAAACTAGGCAGCGGATACCTAGTGAAGTAAGTAACATAGTTGCAAGAGGAAAAAGAGCAAGTGTAGTTTTTCTTACTACATTATATAGAAACCAGGAGCAAAAACTTTTTATTCTTAAAATAAATGATTTTTTTATGTTTACGAACAGAAATATTTGTTATTAAAAGTAAGATTCACGAACATTTCTTTTAAAAAGAACTAGAAAAAAATATATATTTATTTTAAAAATAATTATAAGTCATATATGATCGAGATCAAACGATCGTAATTAAAAGTTTAACACTTGAGTGGCATGTTCGCTCATGCATGATGCTTTAAGTCCATTAGATTTTCTACATTAGCTTTCAAATAGAATTGTGTAGTCAAATCTTATTTTCTGAGTCGATTTCACGAAAAGACTCGCTACAGTTAGCTACATAATTTTCATTTTCTTTCTATGAGCGAAAAAAAAAACCCGAAAAGTAACTTTAATTTATTCTAGTTTTAGATCAAATTCCAATCGTTGATGAATAAAAATGGGCGAAATGCACCGAAAATTTCTACTACTTTGTTTAGAAATTTTACATATGCTAATAATTGTTTCGTTACATACTTCGAAACTTCTAAGACGAAAGAGCAATTTAGGGTCCGCTCCAGAAATTAGAAGGGAGTGGAATGGAATGTAATGAGAAATGATGGAAGAACTAAATCTTAACCCTCAAATTTGAGGTGACTCAAATGACAAAATTTTAACATAGAGTTCACCTCCTATTTCATTGGTTCACCTCCTCTTCCATTATAAAACTTAAGTTCTGGAGCAGATTAACTCTATGGGCAGGTGCATGGACAGTTCCATTCCATTTCATTAACTTCTTGTAACCTTTCTGGAGCGCACCCTTAGTTCCAAACTTCCTGTTCAAACTTAGAAGTTAGAAGCGGGTTTATTGGTTGGTCACTAACATCTGAATAGATCAGATGTAACGATATTTTGATTGATATGGTGTGGTACTGTGGATGCACGAACATAAATGATGAATCACATGCCCAATACATTTTATAGAGCATATAAAACCAAAAATGATTTCATCATCTCGGGTAAACTTCTCATTGCTCTATTTGCCAATTCAAAAAGCTCCCCATTCAGGAAGTTTCACAATTCACATGCTTATCCTAATTTGAACCTTACTTTTTAAAGAATAAATTATTCAATTGGTGCTTAATATATCTCAACTTTTATCGATTTCTTCATTCCCTTGCCCGTCCCAAAAAATTTGGCTTGTGTCCTTCGAGTTTTTAAAATTTGTACCGTATAATCCTTATCGTTGTCCAAAAGGATGGGAAACGGTAAATGTTATGTCAGATAAGTAATATCTTTGGATATACCTTAAAAAAAAAAATAATATCCTTGGATAGCTAATAGGCACTTTATCAAAATTAAAACCTGGTTTTATACATGTAACTAAGAGATTATATGAATAATAAATCTGGTTGATCATTATGATAAGTATAATAGGTAATTTATAAATATGGAAAAAATTAAATCGTCAGCATGTGCTTTATAATTTTGTTAAATAATAATTAAAATATTTTTACAACACGAAAACCGACTAGTAACCAATTAAGCAATTTTAAAAATAAAAAAAAATTTAGTATCATTAGCATAGCAATTTATCAAACAGTTTTTCAAATTGTATTGAACTCCACGAAGTGTTGTTTATTGATTATTTGTGACACCCCTGTCAAGCATATCTAAACAAATAATTTGTTGATTATTTTGGGTCATCCATCATCAAATGAAGTTGGTTGTCACCATATTCATTTTCTTTATTAAGATGTTACTATATTAGTCAGTGGATGCCTCTTATGTATATTTAAAAACTCAACATTGACGGATATATTACCATGATCAATTACTATATTACTTCTAATCATTATTTAATTTTCCGGCCCCATCATGTTCAACAGCTCCATGGTAAAAACATGTGCCAAATAATATATTTTTTTGAATGATGTGCCGAATAATTGTTAAAGTGTTTGGAAAATGCTCAAGAATAGTTGGAATCCATCCACAATAAGTCATCTTATTTTCAAACACGGCCTCTTCGAAAGAAAACAAAGTTTTTTCACCTTTTATAACAAAAAATCAATCATTTCATTTTTCCATTTTATTTTGTAGTTATTTTTCTAACAGTTGGATTCTTTATTCAATAATAATAGTTATATCAATATTCAATAGTAGTAATGGTAGCCAGAACAACAACATAAATAAAAATAATAATTCATACTAATAATATTTTTATAATGTTATTTATTATCAAGATAATTTTTCCAAAATTTTTATTTACTTTTAAATGAAATGTATTCTAATAAAATTTAAAAAATAAAATAAAATAAAATAGTTTTAAATATTTCTTCTTTTACTTTTACTTTTTTACTTTATTCCAGATAAAGATAAAGATAGAGAAACGGTAAACGGAGCCTTAAACAAGGTTCCTTACATCGTCCCACCTCTCTTCAATTCGAATCAATGAATAATGTACTTCCAGAAATGTTCAAGTCAATTATCTGAGATCTAAATCCACTAATAATAAAATACTCCATTTGTATCCATGGCACACTTTTAAATAAATAAAATTCCTTTCTCTCCAACCCAAATTACAAATTACCCAATCCAATCTACGGTATTCTACCGTTGTTTCATCCCAACGCTTCTCTCTCTCTTCTCACGCTTTCTCAGACAGTTAATTTAAATTCAATTTCAATCCCTTTTGTTATCTCCGAACAAATTGCGTAATAAAGGGAGATGAATGAATCTATTTTCTCCATGAATAGTTTGATTGGTTTGTAATCGAGGTCTTCTAATGGAGTCTTCTTCGTCGTCGTCGTCGTCGTCGTCGTTTTCAATCGTTTCGAGGGCAAAAACGGCATTGCACTCAGCTGCGGCCAAAGCGGAAAAGGTTTTCACTGATATCAGAGCGATCGATCTCAAGTCGGATAAAGGTATAGTTTGATTTCCAATTGGTCGAAATATTGTATGTATTTTGATGGTAATTGAAATATCTTAGGAAATTTTGATTCTGATGGGAAAATAAGTGAAATTGATTAGCTAAGTTTGTGTCAAAGTAATCAATGGATACATACATACTGAGCCAGGGAATCATTGGAATTGAGCTTTCATACAGTTAATAATTCCTTTTTCTCAAGTTGTTCAGTTCTGAATTTTAGATCAAACATTGTCTACAGTACATAATTTTGAGGTGGAAAATCAACCTCTAATTGAACTTGAATTTTTGCAATTTTGGTTTTCTAAATTATTCTCTGCTATGAAACAATATTTATCTTGCTTTGTGTTTTGAAGAGATCGACGGCGCGACTGTTCTCAAGAACTCTTCAAAGTCAATAGATCAAGAGGAAGCTCAACCTAGCCTGTCCAACAAAAATGAAGATGAGGTTTGCTTTAATTATCATTTTTGTTTTATGTAAACATGTTATTTGCTTATTTTGTATTATTTTTGTTTTCTTTAACTACTGGTATTCATTTCTAGATGCAAAACAAGTTAGTTTAATATGTCTATTGCATAATATGCTTACTTTTCAAGACCCCTAAAATTAAATGAGAAAAGAAGTACCAAAAATAAAAGAAAATGATTTAGTCGAAACAACAAAAGAAGTTTCTGTCTCTTTCAGTTAAACTTTTCTATTTTTAAATCTACTTATTGGTAATGGTACCTTTTAGGCAAGTGAAATGAACTCTGGCCAAAAAGAATGACAAAGCAAAATTATCTAGAAAAGATAATGCCCTGTATAGTCAATAAAGACTAATTTTTACATATCCAATGGTGTTTTGCCCTCAAAGTCGACAGAAAGGCAAAAATCTATAGATAAACTAAATATAACCAAGGAAGTAATGTTCAATAAGAAGAAAAAAAAAATAATTTCTCTCTAATTTCCAGCTTTTTCACTGTAGTTTGTCCCGCATGCAATTTTAATCTGAGTAACTTTTGTTCTATACACTTTTCAGGCCAATGAAACAACAGGCCAAAAAGGTGATAACACAAAGTTGTCAGGGAAAGTTACATTTCCTCCACTATCTTTAGTTAAACAATTGGCCATGGCTCTTGAGTGAGTTTCTCTTTCCACAATTACTTTTACTAATCTTCTCTTTTATTTGTGAAACTTCTTCTTATGCTATGGCAATGTACACCTAAAACGGTTATAAAAACTTAGGCACAACATATGCTTCAATTATTTTTATTCTCTATAATTATGCTCTAATGTTGTGAAAACTGTCAAATTTCAGCTAAAACCCAGACGTGCATAAAGTAATCAATAAAGCATTGTTTGAACTAATTTGTTCCCAAAATACCCGCAATCATGCAAGTTATTTCAAACTTAGATTAGTTCATTATACATGTGATATACAAGTAAAGTTGCAATTGCTAACTTTGATCTGGTTCTCAGAGCCGGAAATGGTTATAAATCAATGAGTGAGCTGAAATCTAAAGGCGACACTTCTTCACTGAAGGAAAAGACCAGTTCGACCCTCTCTGTTGTAAAATCACTTGTCCTTCGAGAAAAAGATGACAAGCTCTTCATTCCTGAGGGAGAAGAGGAGATTCAATCACTTGCTATGTTACTTTTTAAATCAGGTATGGCTTTTGAAATAGTATTGATGTATGAGGACTAGAGATTTCTCAACCAGCTGTTTGTACAGGACCAGTACAGTACCTACTGGACAGCACTCTTTAGGGTTAACAATGCTACTAATTTTATGTACCAAAATGTTGCTTCAATTGTTATCTTTCCTCCAGATCTGACTTCTTTGGTACCAAATTGGTATGGTCTTAGATATGTATTATTTCTGTACATAGGGAGAAAGCAAACAGAAAGTCCAAATAATTAGGTTGGGATATGGCATGCTTCAATAGGAAGTATAAGTAGTGCTGTACTAATGTAGTCCTCCATCATGTTAACAGAAAATTACCCATCCACTAGAAAAAACGAAGGCAGTGCAGGCATACCAGTGGTGCCATACCTACACAGTGCCCCCACAGAAAGCTTTGTACATCAATTGTCTGAGATTATAGGAACAATCAGTTCATTACAAAAGATGGGCTTACTTTGGCACTTCATTGTTTCTGAGGTAATTTGTTAAAATAAGGAAATATCTGTAAAGTATCTTTTCTCTGCAAGGAATAATGGATAAAGCTCAAATGGATGTGGTGCCGTTGATGTACACCTTATTACAATTTTAAGACAATGCCTTATCCAATCTAAAAGTGGAGCACCTACACCCAATAAGCTATTGATTGAGATCTTCGGATCCAAGCCATAAATGAATAGCCACTAAAAGAAGGCTTTGTGATCTGTTGTCTTCAAGAAATGACAAATTTCTGAACAAGTGTGCTACTTCACTCCATCCTGCACAGAAATTGAATGGTACTTTGGGATTTTTGTTGTCTTTTTTATTGTATGGAAAAAGATCCAATTTGGTTTCCAACTTTATCTAGGTTTATGATGTACCTTCCTCATTTCTTTTTGCTGCATATATAATGTAATTTGAGATTTAAGGCTGATCAAGAAAATTTACAAATGACTATCCTGAGGAATTGTTGGTCCCAATTAGTTTCAAAGTACACATGTTCTTTGGTTAGTCTTTGTAAATAGCTGAAAGATATTTTGGGAATCACTTATGATTGGGAACTACGAGATATGATGCCTCTCATCGCAAAATCCGTAAATAAGCAGTGATGGTTGGGCAAACTCTTTATTTATTAGTGCTTTTGTCAACTTACATACAGCCCCTTGTCCCTTAATAACATTTTCTGAAATGACTCTGGATATTGTCTTGTTTGCAACTGCTAATAAAGTTTTGTAGTCAAACAAAACTGGCTGAATAGCCCTTAATTTTTTTTCATCTTAACAAACATATTTCTTAACTTGCTTATCCAAACTAGTAACACAGATATTGGCTCACTTTAATCAGATTTTAGCTTAAATATCATTTAGTGGAATGATTGGTTAAACTGTCTACATTGAACAGATTTTTCACTTTGCATTGCCTTAATCATAAGTTTGTGTCTTATATGCAAGTATGTTCAACTGAAATTCCTCTTGTTAACATGGAGGATTATTGGCTGTCATCTGCAAATGGAATAAATTTTGATTGGGTATTTGCAAAGATTCTTTGCTCTTTTTTTTTTTTTTTTTTTTTTTTTTTTTTTTTTTCCCTTTTTAAGTTTGTCTCTTATTCAATATACAGATGAGAAACTTGTGGTCTAAAGGAGAACCTATTCCTGGAATCCCACTAGACGAACAGCCAGATTTAAATTGTTGTCTATTATACCAACAACTCCAAGCGATAAACTGCTGCATTGCAAGAAAAAAGAGGAGAGAAATTGCCACACAATCTCTTGAAGAGGTGGTAAAGGAGAGTGAAAGCCTTGATAATGAAGGGAAGCTGTTGGATAGTAAGCTTTATGCTAAGAGTGCAGATGGAGAGTATGTTTTGAGGCTGGGTGCAAGTTCTATCTCACAAGACCTAACCATGTTAGAGACTGGTGAGCCTGTATATTCTCCTGTGATGCAGGTAGGTGGCAATTTCTTTTTCTTCTCCTCTTATTTATTTATTTATTATTATTTTTTTTTGTCTGAGATGTTCTCTACACCTTGCGGCCGTCCTGCTTTATTGATTCTGTAAGAATGTCTAAATTGTACACTTGCACAGAGAGAGGAGATTGGGATTGATTTTTTTCGTTAATAAAGCAGGAGATAGTTGTGATTTGGTCATTGTTTAAATGAAATTTTGTGGACTGTCTGATTGCTATCTTTTTTCATGCAAATTGTTTCTCAAAAGTTTTTAAAACTGCTAGAAACTATTGATTATTGCACTGTCAGTTCAAGCTAAATGATGCCTGGTAATTTATTTGCAACTGTAAACTAATATATCGAAATACAAACATACTAATAAAATCTTGCTATTTCCCTAAGATTGTAGCAGCGTAATTTGGTTCATGTCCAGTTCACAAAAAACTTGTAATTAACATATAAATCTGCAGAAATAAATTTATTTCAACTTTGGGTTTTAAAACAAAAAATTCGCTGTATTAAATCTCCAAAGTGGTTTTTGTTCTTTGAGAATTTTTTGGACATCTATTTTACTGTTTAAAAGCACTTTATCCTTTGCCTTGGGCACAAAAGGACCTTTACTTTGCTGGTAGTTCTTAAGTTGATTTCTGCATGCATTTTGTTACTGTAGGAGGGGCCCATTTTAACAGAAGATCTTATAAAAGAAACAGAAGAGTTTGTGCTACGAACAGGAAGGTAATCAAGATGCTCATGTAATCTTTTCAAATTTGTTTATGTAAAATTTGTATATGTATACTATCCAAGATGAGGTTCCCTCACCGGTAGGCTCACTAGATGGTATGCCTATATTGGTTTTATCTTTCGGTTTTAAAGGGCAGAGAAAATGTAGCTTATACTTTCATCTCTGGAAACATCATATTTTATCTTTCTGACATATCTGCATTCTTTTATTTAATTCGTATTATAATCCCTAACAGTGTCGGTGCAGGGTGTTCTCAACTCCTATCTGACATGCAAGCTTTCAAGGCAAGTCTCTTTGCAAATTGGCAGTTAAACCTTATTATTTGTAGATTGGGAATATTTTGTCGGTTTATATTGAAGTAACGTCAAAGGTTTTGTTTAACAGGCTGCCAATCCTGGTTGTGTGTTAGAGGATTTCATTAGATGGCACTCACCACCAGATTGGAGTGAGTATTGTCAGGAGAGGACCAATGTTGATAAAGAAGGCTCATCTAGACGCGGTCGACTCAGTGACCGAATGCAAAAGAAAGGTAACAGATCTACTTGGTAAAAATATGAAGTAACAATATTAGCATTTACCAATTTACTCGAGTTTTTAATGGATCTGAATGTTCACATGGTATTGTCCCACCAGCCCCTTGTTATCAATATGTTTCCATTTGATGAGTGTATCCACAAACCTTGTTATCAATAGTATAGTTTGGAAAAGTACTAATTTTTACCCTTTTCTAATTACGTATGACTCTGAAATATTCAAATTTACATCCATTTTCAAATGGAAGGAATATTCTCATTTCCCCTAGACTTCACAACTGTTGCTTTACCACAAATGTCCTTTTGTTTGATTTCTGCATGTAAAACAATTAATGCTTTTTAAATACCTTTCCCTAAGGATGATGATGATGATATATATATATATATATTTTCTGCAAAAGATACATGGAAATGTATTCTTTAATTATTTATAAGTTATCCATCTGCATAAGCCTTTTAAAATATAAGTTGGAATATTTGGTACTTCTGCTGATGTAATGTCTTAAACTCCAAATATTAAGATAAGTTGGAATATTTGGTCTCACTTTTATGGAGGTAATGACTATATATTAAGATTGCAATTCCTGCTTGCAAATGCAAAACCTATGAGCGTGTTACTGTAATACCTGCTTTTAGGTGGCTTTACATTAAAGTGGTGACCGTATTGTACTTCCTCTTTCTTACTTTTTGTGCTTTATGGATAATCATAGGTAATTTGTGGCATGAATTGTGGGAAACTGCAAAACCTCTACCGGCTGTTGAGCAAGCTCCACTCTTTGATGAGGATCTAGCTGTGTAAGAAATTTTTTTCCTTTTGAATTTTTAAACATTTGTTTAAAGTACCTGCTGCGATATATTGCCCTTTTTAGATAGTTAAATTAAATTAGGTATCTGCTGTATATCTTGCCATTTGAAATACCAGATTTTATGTCTTAACCCACAAGTATTGAGTTTTTGGGTGTGTTTGGCACCATCGCCGAACTAGAAGTTCGCGAACAAGGCTAGTTCGCGAACTTCTTGGCTAGTTCGTGGTTCCCCGATTTTCACGAACTGGAATTTGTTCGTGGGCCTTTGTTCGTCCCTTGTTCGTCCGCTGTTCGTGCGCGAACCAAACACACCCAATTTGTGAACAATTCAAAAAAGAGTTTAACAAAGTGCCCTTACCTATTATTCAAATAAATAACTGTTACAGCATTAACTTGCAAATATGTTTGCTTGCCAGGGCTTTAAACTGAAGAGGGTCATTGCTTAATAGAACTACATTATTAAATAATTATTGTCTTTGTATGCAGGGAAGGCATATTCACCTTTTTTGAAGAAATGCAACCATCAAAACTGTTTGAAGAACTACTTGCAACAATGGTAAGTTATAATTTACATTCTACTATCTCTCTTTTTTCGAAGTTATGTAGTGTATGCATATCTTCTGCGTTAGAACTTATATAGAGAATTATTTTGGAGAAAACCAGCTTTCGGTCAGCTTTGTGGCAGCAGAGGCAACCATAAATTTAGAGAACAAAACTTTGGCAAAGTTGTATCACGAGTGCAAAGACTACATAATTGCGATGTACCAAAGAGATCTATCAAAGGAGAACTTGAATGATATTTTCCAGGTAATTTTGCATTTCAGCATTAACACACATGGGCACTTTTACTTTCTGCCTTGTTTGAGCATTGGGGCTATACCTGAATAAGATTAGCATACTGGCTAGTATTTGTTAGTGATGAGTAGTTTAGTACTGGCTGGTTTGCAACACCATACTTTCAGACCAACATGAGGGGTGTTGTTATGAAATGGAATGGTAAAGAAAATGCCAATAAAGTAGGATGTTTCTCCGTTCCCAAAACTAAAATATTAATAATAATAATAACTTTGAGAGGGAAGGAAATTTTGATGAAAAACAAGGAAATAGGTATGGACCTGAAATTAAAACTTGGTGAATAATATTATTTGTCTTGTATTAGGTATATGAAACTTTGGAAGCCATTGCCATGAACCCTCAAGAAGCTGTAACAGTTGTGTCGTCACCTGACAGAAAAAATGAGGAATCAAAACGCAGTTTTAAAACAATGAGCTTAAACTTCATTACCAAAGATAGGGGGTCTTTGTGGAAAAAAGGTGCGAAAGAAGAGAAGAAAGAAAAGGATGAGAAGAGACCAGATCAGAAGCAGAATTCCAATGTATTATCTAGTCTACTAGAAAAGAAGAACGCCATTTTTGCAAGGAAACCCTCAAAGTCTGAGAAATCAGACGCCTCAGCTGATGATTCATTAGTGGATGGAGAGTGGACAGTTCTGCAATGGCGGAGTTTGAGTTAAAACTAATAGTATACTGGCCCAGGCACCAATCAGGAACAACCCAATAATATACTGGCTCATTCTTTCTCAACAATTTCTATTTATTTTATTTATTTTTCTATGATTGGGTGCTAGAGGGGGGTAGCGGCTGGGCCAAGGAATTGTCCTAAATGATCCTCCCAACAATTTTGTGTGAATGGCGTCAAAACAATTTATTTTTTCTTTTCTTTTCCTCTGTAAATTGTAGAATGCTTGGGGGGATAACTTGTAAATACTTTCCCATTCTTTTAGTCGTTCAATAGAATAAAAATTTAAATGTCCAATGTAATCTTCTTCAGTTCTTCTCAACAGTCCAACAATCTTATCATTTTTTTTTCCCTGCTACTATTGAGGTTGGCAATGGTCACTGCTTCAGAGTCTCTCTTTGTATTGCCATTCCAGCATGCTGGTTTTCAATCCGGATCTTTTGTTACAAACTCCGTATATATATTGTTACAAGTCACTGATTTGTGGATCCTCTCATCCCTGTCGATGTATCCTTATTTGATCGTTGGGCTTGACATTAGAGCCTAAATCACGCACCGAATAGCCCATGCTAGACAATACAACAACAAAGATGAGATCGACAAATTAAAGAAGACTAAGTAAACGGCAATCAACTGCCACCAAACTAGGTACGTACTCAATAGTCCTCTAAGTACCCTTTGACTATCTGACTGTAATAAATGAATTAGTTAGGAATGGATTGCTTGAGATAGAATTGCAAATCCTAACATACTAATTCGCCGTAATGGATGACAATTTCATAAGAAATTAATGTCGACAGGTACATGACATGATAAGTCTTAGCTTAAGGGAGATGCCGACAATGCAATATAGCCTTTCAGATATAGAATATAATAATTTTAGTACATCTCAATTAAAATTGCACTAGATATGTTTGGTTCACATTCCCATCGTGTCATTTTCTGTACAGTTATCCATTATATTGCTTACTAGCTGGTTGGCCTTTTGGTAAATCTCTCTGCAACGTGTGTGTTTACACACTTCATGTTTTGTCGTGCTTAATACATTTCTTTATCCCCTGCCATGCATGCAAAGTACTATAGAATCATAAGAAAAGAAAAGAGATTGTAAATGGGGGAGAAGGTGATGATAGATTGAGAAATGTTCATGATGGAAAATGAAAATTATTTTTCCCAATATAAACTATTATGAAAGGGCTCCTTCAAGCAATTGGAGAATCAATAAGTACTATATATACCATGGATTAAATGGTAATAAACTTGGACATGTGAAACATTATCTTGAATAAGAAATATAGTCGAGGAACAGTTGCAGTTGACTAGCTAAGCATTGATCAAATTAATTGAAACAAATCAATCGGCATTGTTATCGTGTTAAGACTTAAGAATTATCGACATAAATTTTACTATGATTGGTTTGACAAACAGTAGCGATATATAGTCAGGGTTAGAAACTATTTCAAAATGCTATATCTCGTATAGATGAGTGATCATTAGTTATTTAGAATAGTAATTAATCTTTCTTTCTATTCTTACCAATTTTGATTACCGCTATTTTGAAAATTCATGTTTGTACATTGTTTTGTTATACCGACTCTTCGTCCAAACACACTGACACACATCATGCTCCAATACTACCGAGTCAAAAAAAAAAAGGGGGGGGGGTGCACATTAAATGCTTGGACATTAATTTGGTAGACAGGTAGTGATTAGTGAATGGCTAATATTTGCTTGGGGCCATTAGTGCCTTGAATGCCCATTTTGAATATTTGCTAATTAATAATCATATTCCACAATTTGACTAACAAAAATAACCAGTATGACCGAGGGAGATGTACGTGAGTTAGAAGGATGCGTTGATGTGGGAACGAAAGAAATCTCTTATGGATTTATAATTAGACAGCTATTAAAGGAGAGGTTTCTTTCTTTCATTTTTTTTTTCTTTTTATACATAGAGATATTAGAGGGAGGAGGTGGTTGAGAGAGGCAATTAAGAGGGAAGAAAATTGAGGATAGCATGGTTTTTAGGGTAGTGAAGACAAATTGTAATTTGATTAATTAGGAAAAATATTTTATCATTAACGTCTCAACATTTAACAATAGCTTCAACATTTATCCATTTTTTGCATGCATTTTGATACGTGTTTATTAATTGTAACATGCTAATATTTTCAATGTATAAAATAGTTAGAATTGTGAATCATGTATAAATTGAGAAACCTTTGTCCGAAATATATTATTTTTTACTATGAATGTCTGAATAGAACTGATGCTCGTCAACTATGAACAGTGGGCACCTTATCCCCCCCCCCCTATTATCTGTCATCCTTTTAAAAATTACACGCGGTCCACTCTTAGAAAATATAAATATATTTGAATTTTTATGTACAGATATTTTTTGTTGCACAAGTTCAAGTTCAAATTTATACAGAATTTTGAAAAAAAAAAAAAGAAGTTAGACAATCATGTTTTCAGTTAAACTACATTAATTATTAATAAATTTATAAAAATTAAAATTTCTGCACATAACAAATACAGTTGATGCATTAAAATTTATGGACGTCCAATAAAAAAAAATTGTTCTAACTTTTTACTCCATGTATATGTATATGTTATATTGTTGGACTTGACATTTGATCAAGCTTATCCATCAAAAAGACCAACTGAACTGGAATTAGCTGGGACCAAAGTTTTGGAGCTCCTAGCTAATCCTCCTGACTTCTGAGTGCCACTTGATTAATCTAACTGTAAAATAATAATTAAGGACAGGGACAAATCACTTGCGCATAGATTTTGGATGTGATTAATTGCAAAATTTATGTATATAAGAAATTCTCACTACTAACTAATACAAATATACAATTTATTGATAAATATTACAGTTGATATTTGCAAGCTAGAATTTCTAAAGTTCTTACACTTGAATGTTAGGACTTAAGAGCTAGTATTGGTTTAAGATATAGCACGAGGAAGATGCCAAATAATATATCCAAATTTGGAATGATAATAATTTAATTAAATCTCACGAAAATGTGTATTAGATTATATAGATATCTACCATTCTCCTTGTATCATTTTCGGGACAGTTATCCATTAAATTGCTCATAAGTTGACCTTTGACAAATCTTTCCTCTGAAGTCTACCTTCTTTAATTTTCTCTATTTTCTTGGTCTACTACTGCCACTCGTTTCCATGCCAACCTGCCATGCAAAGCTCTATATAAACACCTCAAAACACTCCTCAAAGTCGTAACTAAAAACAAGAGCTCTTTGAAAAGAAAAAAAAAAACAAAGAAACATAGTTAGCAAAATGGCTTCTAGGCTATTCTTCCTTGCTCTGCTCGGTGTTCTTGTTTGCACCACAACTGCAAGAATACTTTTAGATAGTGAAGATAAAGAGACTGACCAGTCCAAGCGAATGCTGCTTACTTCGGGCGGAGGTGGTGGTGGAGGCGGAGGTGGTGGAGGAGGTGGGGGTGGTGGTGGTGGAGGAGGCGGGGGTGGAGGCGGCGGTGGAGGAGGCGGAGGTGGTGGAGGAGGTGGCGGAGGAAGCAATGGAGGTGGTGGCGGAGGAGGTGGAGGCGGTGGTGGTGCTAGTGGTGGTGGAGGCGGAGGAGGTGGTGGAGGAGGGGGTGGAAGCAATGGAGGAGGTGGAGGCGGAGGTGGCGGCGGCGGTGGCGGATCAAGGGGAGGTGGCAGTTTTGGAGGAGGTGGACGCGGAGGTGGTGGCGGAAGAGGTGGTGGTTTTGGAGAAGGCGGCGGTCGAGGTGGCGGCAGAGGTGGCGGTTTCGGAGGAGGTGGTGGTCGAGGTGGCGGCAGAGGTGGTGGTTTTGGAGGAGGTGGCGGTCGTGGCGGCGGCGGCCGTGGTGGGAATGGTGGCTTTGGAGGGGGATTTCCTTAATTATGGAGTAAACTTACGTAGAAAAATTTCCAAGCACATGCATGTTCTTGATCGGCTGGTGATTTTCATACAAACTTGTGATGTGATACATATATTTGTAGTTATGTGTAAGATATCAGATATGTGTAATAAGTTGCAGAGTTGCTGTAAGAATATTACCTATAATTATATGAAATAAAGATTCGAACAGTTTAATATACAATATTAGGTTGGAGCTTCAAAGGGACTTCTGTACTCTCTCATTATGTATAATGTATTGATGGTATTCAATCCGATTCTGAAATGTGTTTTTGTGGGTTGGATTGACTGATACAGAACAATCAAAATAAGGACACTAGCGATAGGCCGATAGCTACTTTGCTTAGCTAGCGAGTAAGTGTGGAGTCGGACATTAATTAATTATTATCTTTTGAAAGTTGATCAACTAAGTCAGCAACGCATATATGGCACACTAATTGAGTCAAACGATAAGCACCTGTGATGTTACTATTTTTGCCATATTTGATTTTTCTTTTTCTTTTTCTTTTTTTTGTGTGCAAACCTCAGTTATGAGTTCTATTTTAAATGGTGTTTTTTTATCCAACTCTGCTAGTATTTCAATTCAATTTTAATTAACCCTGCAACTATCAATTAACTCAAAGTTGCAAAAAAAGCAACAAATATGGATCAAATAATGTTGCTTATTACATACTGGTATATATTTATTTGCCATGACCAGTTAACCATCTCGAAACCCATGTATATATCTATCCGCTAAGTGCAAACGTAATTCAGCCGTAGAACTTGTTTAACTACAAAAAAATATTATTCTGCTGGCGTTGATCAAATTCATCCCCTCTGTTATTTCACTGTTGGGTCTGATTTGACTGGCCTACTTATTAAAGCGAGATTTATGTTTAAATTCAGACGGGCCAATATGCTTTAATCCAAGAAAAGAGAGATAAAGTACAAGAGACAAGCTAAAGAAATTGAGGAGGTGGAGAACAAAAAAACGTCGATGATGAGAAAATAAAAAATATTATGAATTTATAATGTGTTATATTTATAATGATTTCTTCAAGCAATTAAATAAACATAAATACTACTGATGATGTTATTTAATTTTTTGGGATCGATTATACTCTGAAGATTAAACGAATAACTTGGACGTACATGAGTAAGAAAATAAAGTTGAGCCACAATTGTAATGTACGTTAATACCACATTAATTTGAAACAAATCTGGATGATTATCATGTTGAGAAAATTATGCATTACCCAATAATTACTGAAAATATATTGACATTAAGCACCAATTGATGCTATGCGAGTTGGTGGCTTGACTGCCTATTTTGAACATTAGATTATCATATTTTAATTAGAGGGTAGATTGGTTGTTTGACAGTCAAATAAAACCTATCTCATATGGCTCATAATTAGAGAGTTATTAGAGGGAGAATTTTCTACACTTAATAAAAAATATATAGAGATATTAGAGGTAGGAGGTGGTTGAGAGAGGCAATTAAGAGGGATGAAAATTGAGTGAAAAGAGATACGGATCGATTCATGAAGTTTTGGGGGCTACATCGAAGAGTTGACAAATTGCACTTTGAATTAAAGAAAATATTTTATCATCAGTGTCGACTGTCGACAAGATATAAATTACTCCAAACATTTATCTATTATTAGCATGTATTTTGAAGCGTTTATGAAATAAGCCAATATATTTGATGCATGGAATAGTGAGAGTATGAACCATGCATATACAAATTTACTATTTGTTTTGTCTAATTAAAAAGATGTATTTCTTTTAGTCATGAATTTTGTTAAAAAATAAATTTTCACGCACGCAAAACCTATAACTGTTTATATTTTATGCATCAAAATTTTTCATGCACGTGGATAATTAACAAAAGTTTGTTATAAATGTTTGTTCGATGGACACTGTTTACCCTGACAGCCCGACGCTGCGCAGAGCAAAAAGGCTCCATAAAAAGAAGAGCTAAATTGAATTCTCTTAGGGGTCGTTTGGATGGGTTAGGAATAGCCAATTCCTAGGAAGGAATAAGAATTTTCGTTGGGAAGTGTGTAACTTTGTGAGAGAGATGAATTGTTTATATTAAAATTTATGCCCGGAATTGGAAAATCCCCAAATTCCGGACACATCCAAACGACCCCTTAGCTAGTTGTCCAGTGAGTACATGTAGCACGCACTTAATTAATCTAATCTAATTGTAAAAAACAATTTAATACGGTGCATGATATGTATAGCACTTCAGAATACAGAGTGGATAAGATTTGTTGCAAAATTTAGAAGAAATTATCACAAATAATTAATATAACTTACTGGAAAATATTACAGTAGGTTAACTGCTTAATATCAGCCGGGAGCTAGAATTATTTTACGGAACATTAGGAGCTAATATTAATTTAAAACATTGCACGATCCAGGAATTAAGATGCCGACAATATCAAACAGGTATATATTTCAAAATTTGGAAAAATAATAATTTAATTAAATCTAACATAAATGCGCAGTACATATCTATATTTCTCCTTGTATCATTTTCGGTACAGTTAGACATTAAATTGCTTATAAGTTGACCTTTGACAAATCTCTCCTCCGAATAGGGCTGTCAATGAAACCCGTTTATCCGTTTATCTTACCCGTACCGTATTCGATAAGGCGGGTATGGGTACGGGTAAAGAAAAATTTTCGTTAACTTATCGGGTACGGGTACAGGTAAGGGCTATTTCGTACCCATTATCTAACGGGTAATATTTTACAAACATATATGTATATATAATCACGTTTTTAGCAAATTTCGTAAGATATTTTATTCATTTCGATCTTCATCCAAATCATCCAAATTTATTTATGATGATGAAAAAATTAATTTACACTCTATATTATATTATAATTTATAAATAGTTATATAGATTTTTCAAATTCAATTGATATGAGAATAAATTTCATGATTTTTGTTATATCTGAAATATTATCTAAATGTTTTACTTTATCTATATATTTATTTGATACTATTTATTTAGCCCATTATATATTTTTTTATTAAATTAATAATATTATTATTATCCATTATGTACCGTTACCCTACCCGTACTGTTAATTTTTAACGGGTATGGATAGGGTACGGGTAAAGTCTTTTTTAATGGGTACGAGTACGGATACGGGTAAAGAAAAATTTAACGGGTGCGAATATGAAAATACCTTCTACTTTACCGTACCGTATCCATTTACAGCCCTACCTCCGAAGTCCACCCTCTTTAATTTCTCTCTATTTTCTTCGTTTACTACCGTCACTCGTTGCGTTGCTACCTGCCAACATGCAAATTAAGCCCTATATAAACCCCTCAATACACTTCTCAAAATCACAACTAGAAACAAGAGATCTCTGAAAAAAAAATAACAAAGAAACATAGTTAACAAAATGGCTTCTAAGCTATTAGTGTTTGCTCTGCTTGGTGTTCTTGTTTGCACCACAACTGCCAGGATGCTTTTAGATACTGAAGACAAAGATACAGACGAGTCCAAGCGAATGCTGCTTACTAGGGGTGGAGGAAGTGGCGGAGGTGGAGGTGGAGGTGGAGGTGGAGGAGGTGGCGGAGGAGGAGGCGGCGGCGGCGGTGGAGGAGGAGGTGGAGGAGGTGGTGGACGCAACGGAGGAGGTGGTGGTGGAGGCGGAGGTGGTGGAGGTGGAGGAGGAGGAGGAGGAGGTGGTGGATCCAGAGGAGGCGGAGGCGGAGGCGGAGGAGGTGGTGGTGGATCCAGAGGAGGCGGAGGCGGAGGTGGAGGAGGCGGTGGTGGTTCTAGGGGAGGTGGAGGTGGAGGTGGAGGTGGTGGAGGAGGCCGCAATGGTGGTCGTTTTGGATGACGCGGTGGTGGTGGCCGCGGTGGTTTTGGTGGGGGATTTCCTTAACTATGGAGTAAACAAAAAAATCTTCCAACAGATCATACATATATGTATACTTTTTTAGTTCTCGATCAGTCGTTGATTGACATGCAAACTTGTGAGTTGTGAACTTGTGATGTAATATGTTTGTATTGTGAGTGAGATAAATGCAACACGTTGCAGAATTGTTGTACATACCTACGGGTATGTACCTATGGTTATATTTAAAATTAAATAAAGATCCGAACAGTTACTTTGATATACGTCTGTAATATGGGGGGAAAAAGTTTGATAGATATACTGTTGACTGAAAAATGGGTCTTTTGTATTGTCTGTCTGTCAAGATATTATTCAGTCCGATTCTGAAATTCCGATTCTGAAATGTGTTAGTCGGATGGATTGCAATTTGCAAGGCATTACGAGTTTATGATACGACAAATACTGAACAATCAAAATCAGTGCAGTAAGAGTAAGTGTGAAGTCAGACATGCATTTTTTTTTTTCAAAAAAAAAGTTGAAGTGAAACATTAATTAATTATGATTGATCGTTAATCAACTGAGTTAACAACGCAACGCATCTATAACACTGTTTGTTGGGTCAATGAGTAGATGACAAACACTGTTTGCGACATTTTTCTTTCAGTTGTCCTCAAATAGTTCTAAATTAAACACGAAATTAAAGATCTACGTACGTACATATCAACTAAGCAACTAGAAATATAGGCTTTGATCAATTACCACCACGGACATTATGAATATATATAAAGTGTTACGTATGAAAGGACTTCTTCAAACAATTGGATAAACAATAAGTACACTATACTAATTTTTTGTTTTTATTTGGATCAAATGTACTTCTAGGATTAAACGAGAAACTTGAACATTAAGAAAATAAAATTAAGCGTAAATTGCATTTAATTACGTCAATGTTGACCAAATTAATTTGAAAAAATCAGGATGATTATCATGTTGAGAAATTTATGCATTACCACATAATTACTGAAAACATGTTGACATCGCGCACCAATTAATGCTATCCGAGTCAGTGGCTTGACTACCAATTTTGAATATTTGCATATCATATTTGAGAGGATAAATGCGTTGTTTGAGAGTCAAATAAAACCTATCTCATGTGGCTCATAATTAGAGAGTTATTAGAGGGAGAATTTTCTATACTTAATAAAAGTATATACAGATATTACAGGGAGGAGGTTGTTGAGAGATGGAATTAGGAGGGATGAAATAGACTGCTCACTCAGGAGGCCTTGCTCAAACGAAACATGCTGCTCCAACAAGGCTGTGTTCTTTGCAATACACCAATTCTTGAAACTGCTTCTCAAGTTCTCATCTATTTTGTCTCTGCTCTTATGCTCAGGAATTATGGAACAAAGTCAACTCCAAATTTCCTGCAGTAAGGTCTTTTGGTTTCACCGAAATTAAACCTCTCTTACTCAGTACTTCGCAAAATGTTCATCAAGATAAATAGAGATCTCAAAGCAATAGTCACAATCACTGCCTTGTTGGCCATATGGCTGGATAGAAACAACAACATTTTTAGAAACGAAAGCAGGACTGGAGTGTTGATTCTCTGTTACATTTGGGTGATTTTTCAGCATGCGCTTTTCAGACAACATTGCTAGTTTTCCTGTTTACTTTTTGCTTTTTCTTTTTCTCCACTTGTTAGCCGCTACCAAGTTTTCTAAAAAAAGAAACTCCAAATATAGGCCAATATATTTTGACGCCTGGAATAGTGAGAAGTATGAACTATAAAAATTTATTAGTTTTTGTCTAAATGTATTTCTTTTATTATGAATACTGTGTAAACTTGAATTTGTGCAGGATTAAATTAATATTTGTATCAAAAGGGTGTGAATATGATTGATGCTTGCTAACTAGCTAGTAACTACGCATTTCAACATGTTTGGTTCACTATTGATAGCGGACTCGTAACGGACATGTTAATATCATAGCGGACAACAAATAGCTGATATTTAGCGGTCGCTATCGGACCATAGCGGATTTTCACACACAAGTGCATTTTGAAGGTCTAGTTTAGTCTAAAATAAAAAAATAAAAATATTTTCAAGCAACTAATTAACGCTAACTAAAATAATATCCATTTTCTATGCATATTTGACCATTAAATTTTCAGAATTTGAAAATACCCAAAATATAAAAATTGTGGCCAATTTTGTAAACTTTCCATAGAATTTTGAATCACGTCAATAGGAGTTTTGTATGTAAAAGTTATGCCCAAAATACTGCTGTTATATCAGCAAATTATAAACTGCACCGCTATTTTCGCTATTATACAACTATATAGCACTGTTATTTTCTGACATTTCACCGCTATATCTCGCTATTTTCTGCTATATATCGTGCTATCGGTGTTGGAGTTATGTACTAGAAATTTATATAAATACCACCTAATTGAAAAATTAGGGCAACACATGTAGCCACATTTCTCTCCCTTCCTTGGAGGCCAAAATTCCATGAAAATTTTGCCTCTTTCTCTCATCCTATTGCATCTCATTAGGTTCTAATGAGTTGAGATTAGATTTTTTTTAATTAATTAAAGAGTTAATTGAAGAAGGGAAGCAAAAGGATTAGGCATTTCCTTTCAATTTGCTAGCACAAATTGATTAGGATTTGGTTAACCTTTGTGTGGACCTAAGGCGAAAGGAGAAGAAGAGTAAAGGCACGCCACCGCCTCCTATGTCATGGTTCGAGCCCTCTCGTTGCGATACGAGAAGAGGTATGACCGTTCTTTCCATCTCTATGTAATTAGTGCACAAACTATGCATGCTTAATTCCACTAGTTCTTGTTGTATGTGGTTTTAGTTGCTATTAAATTTGATTTAAATTGCACAAAACCACTAATTGTAAGTTTCTTCAATTGGACGTACTGCTAAATTTGTAGCGGTGTACCAAATAGCACCGCTACTGCGGCCGCTATGGCCACTATTTGAACCTTTACTATTAATAAATGTCAAAAGCATTCAAATATAGTGCACAAAAATTTATTGCTTTCACAAATTCAAATTTATAGATAATTTTTTTAAAAAAAAAAACGACTTCCAAACTTAAATTACTTTGTCCATTTCTATAACTTACATTTCCGCACGTTTAAAAAATATACTTGATGCATATCAAAATTCACGCATGAGGGTAAACAAAAGTTTGTTATAAATGTTTGATCAATGGATAACTGTTTAAAAATAGAAGACCCAAATTGGGTTCTCTTAGCTAGTTGTCCAGTGATCCTGTACCACTTGATTAATCTAATTGTAAAATAAAATTTAGGAGAAGGGTAAAAAAATCACTTGAGCATGCAGAGTGGATAAATTTTTTTTTAAAACAATCACAATTAATTAATATAAAATAATATATTGGCTTTATAGTTAGGAGGGAATTATTTTGTGGAACGTTAGGAGCTAATATTGATTGAACACATTTCGAACATGCCGACATATCAAATAGGTATTTCATCTTGTATCATTTTAATTAAGTACATATAGGCCAGTCAATTTCATACTGTTTTGAACGTTTTCGTTCCATTTCGTTCAAACAGAACGTTAAACGAAAGAGAAAACCATTTTCATTTATGAAAACATAACGGAACACAAAAATGGATTGAAATCAACAGAAAATGAAGGACGGAACGCTAAACAAAATAAAAATCTATTTCGTTTGACGAAACAGAACGGTAATGAAATAGCAATTTCATTCCATTTCCAAAACGAAACAAAAACGGAAGAAACTGTTTCCGCTCCCATTTTCGACGTTTGACAGGTCTGTACATATCTACATTTCTTCTTGTATCATTTTCGGTACAGTTATACATTAAATTGCTTATAAGTTGACCTTTGACAAATCTCTCCTCTGAAGTCCACCCTCTTTAATTTCTCCCTATTTTCTTCGTCTAATACTGTCACTCGTTCCATTGCCACCTGCCAACATGCAAATTAAGCCCTATATAAACCCCTCAATACACTTCTAAAAATCACAACTAGAAACAAAAGCTCTCTGATAGAAAAATAACAAAGAAACATAGTTAACAAAATGGCTTCTAAGCTATTAGTGTTTGCTCTGCTTGGTGTTCTTGTTTGCACCACAACTGCCAGAATGCTTTTAGATACTGAAGACAAAGATACAGACGAGTCCAAGCGAATGCTGCTTACTAGGGGTGGAGGAAGTGGCGGAGGTGGAGGTGGTGGAGGGGGAGGCGGCGGCGGAGGGGGAGGAGGCGGTGGTGGTGGAGGTGGCGGCGGCGGTGGCGGAGGTGGTGGTGGTGGTGGTGGAGGTGGTGGACGCAATGGAGGAGGTGGTGGTGGAGGCGGAGGTGGTGGCAGTGCTGGTGGTGGGGGTGGAGGAGGAGGAGGAGGCGGTGGATCCAGAGGAGGCGGAGGTGGCGGAGGTGGAGGAGGTGGTGGTGGTTCTAGGAGAGGTGGAGGCGGAGGAGGAGGAGGAGGAGGCGGTGGAGGCAGCAATGGTGGACGTTTTGGAGGACGTGGTGGCGGTGGCCGCGGTGGCTTTGGAGGGGGGTTTCCTTAACTATGGAGTATACATAAAAATCTTCAAACAGATCATACATATATACGTATTTTTGAGTTCTCGATATATCGGGGCCGTTGATTGACATGCAAACTTGTGAGTTGTGATGTGATATATTTGTAATGTGTGAGATGTATGCAATACGTTGCAGAATTGTTGGACGGGTAATTAAATTGAATAAAAATCCGAGCAGTTTGCTTTGTTATGTATACTATTCACTGAAAAAATGATTTTTTTTTATTGTGTGTCAAGAATGAAGACATTATTCAGTCCGATCCTGAAATGTGTTAGTCGGATGGATTGCAACTTGCAAGTAGACCTGTCTAACGTTAGAAACGGAGGCGAAACAATGGTGTTTCGTTAACTATTTCGTTTCGGTGACGAAATTGATTTTTGTTTCGGTAATCGTTTCGCAGGGCTGAAACGGACTGAAACGGTCAAGATTTACGTAAATTACACTGCAACGAAACTGTTCGTTGTTTCGTTGATCGTTTCGCTATACCGGACGAAACCATTTTCCTCTTTCGTTGATCGTTTCGCAGGGCCGAAACGAAACGGAATTACGTAATTCTTTTTCCGTTTGCAGCCCTACTTGCAAGGAGTCAGTGTGAAGTCAGACATTAATTAATTATCATTGATTCGCTGACCAACTGAGTCAACAACGCATCTATAGCACGCTTGTTGGGTCAAATACGGCTGTGAATGGTAACTTTTAACCGTTTATCCTATTGGTATGGTATTCGACAAGACCGATAGGATAAGATTTTATTTTCATTAAGCTCTCGGGTATGGATACGGATATAAAAAAAATTTCGTTAATTTATTGGGTAAGAATATAGGTAAGGCTATTTCTTATTTGTTAATTACCCGTACCGTTATATATATAGTTTATAATCTTTATTGTAATAAAAAATATCATTGTAAGATTCAATTAATACGTTAATAACAAACTAAATAAAAAGAATATGCTTGTAAAATTCAATTGATCTAGGCAATTAAATTGTAAGATTTGATTGAGATAATACTACAATAAATTTGAAAGATATAATGGTAAGATTCAATTGATATGCTAATTATTTTTGTTTAATTTTCATTCATGTGCTACATCGTTCATTCACGAGCTACATTAAAAAAAAATACTAAACTTTTTCAGAAGATCATTTCTTCTCCGTTGTCGTTTGAGAAAATATTGTATAATTAGTAATTAGTTATGTAATTTTTTTTTTGACAATTGACACGAGAAAATATTGTATAATTTTATTATATTTAAAGTATTATTCAATGTTGCACTTTATAATATATTTATCTGATATTATTTATTCTTATTGTGCAATTTTTTTCACTGAGTTATTAACATTATTACTCATTTTCTACTGTTATTCTATCCTTACCGTTAATTCTTAACGGGTAAGGATAAGATACGGGTAAAATTAATTTTTAACGAGTAAGGATATGATATGGATAAAGAAAATTTTAATGGATACGAGTATGAAAAATGTCTCTACTATCCATCGACAGCCCTAGGTTCAAATGATAAGCACCCGTGAATGTGATGTTACTATTTTATATATTTTTTGCCGTTATGTCCTCAAAATGCTTTATTAAGGATTAAACACGAAAAGATTTACATATCATCCAAGCAAGTACAAAACATAGTCCTTGATCTAATTACCACCACGGATTCATGTATGTTGCTATGTGTAATCCAGAATTAATTTGGGTTTAGTATTGGTTCTGATTGGACACCCATAGCGGATTGAATTATGATAGTCAGTCTGGGTTTAACTAAATCGACCCTATCTGTGGTAATTCTTTTATACAAGAAATATATTCACTATATATATATATTTTAGGAATTGTTTGAGGCATGGACCATTGATCAAGGTTGCAAAAATTGAACTATTAATTTTTCCAAATGCTTGATGCAGATGAATGGATTGACTTTCAATTTGCAACAAAGTTGATACACAAACTATCTAAAATGTAGGGAAAATATATCTACGATTTTACGTTTTTAACTCGTTCGATCAATTTGTTGTCTCTGTCAAATAAATTTGTTGTCTATATAATCTATCGCATTAATTTAAATGAAAATCTTGTTAGAAATATTTGTTAAGGAAAAAAATTGAGTTCAGTCTGTCAAGATCATTAACATAGGAGCAAGTTTGATTGGAGGGTTTACATGCAATATTCCTTTTCTTTAATTAGCAAGCAACCTTTTTGGAGTCGATTATAAATTCAACACAATATTGTTAGAAGTTTCTTTAAAGAAGATAAAGGGAAAATAATTCAAAATTGTCATATAAAACAAAATTGTATTTTTGGTGCATGCAGTGAACTTATTCCTACAGAAATTTTATTCCTAGCAAAGATAAGTTTTTTATTGCGTGCAGATAAAACAAAGTAGCAAATTACCCATATTGAGAACCCCAGCAGTCAGCCGGTTGTCCCAAAGTTTCGATAATTGCCACATCTATCACAGCCATTAGAATACCTCTTCAAAAACTAATAAAAAAAAATCCGCTAATTAGGATTTAAAAGCTGCCCTCTATTTCTTTTCTGAATTTATGAATTTATAATTTTATATACGGATGGTATCGGCACTGAAATTAAAGCTGTTAAAGCCTTAAAGTTAAAGGCTTAAAGCTCCATCGTATTAAAAAAATTATTTTTATATTTAAGGCCTCTAAGCTGGACCATTGCATTTATCAATAACTGACAAAAGCTTAACTGGATCTAGCAAAAGCCCACCTGGAATTAGGTGGGCTGAGGTTTTTGTTTCCATAGACCATAGGATACCGAAAAAATTAATAATGACGTTACTGTTCACACGAATTTCGAGAATAACAGTTAAAAATTCGGAATTTTAAAAATAACGTTGTTGGATCGGCGTTTCAATCGCCGAAAATACAGAACCCTTGGATCGGCGATTGAAATGCCGATCCAAGCTTGGATAGGCAATTGGAATGCCTATCCAAGCTTGGATCGGCATTTCAATTGCCGATCCAATTAATCCATCAAAACATTGAGCCGTATCTAACTTTTGCACTTTTTTTTTATTTGTAATTTTGCTTTTTAGCCCTCAATTTTTTTATTATTACAAAACATATAATTAGTGATTAGTAATTAAATATAATTGAAACTTCTATAATGAAATATAATTATATAATTAAATTATTTATGTTAAATACATAATATTGTATATGTGTATAATACTTATTTATACATATATATATTATGTATCATATATTTTATATATTAAATACATAATATTGTTATGGGTCACTTTGAGATTGTTTGTTTAATTGCGCAGTAGAGAGTGTTGATTTGGTATATATGCAATTATTTTTTTAGGACAGAGCTTAATTAACAAAATATGGTTCGTTTGAAAGTGGCAACGCCTTTTTAAAAGGCATAATGTGATTTTACGTCATGTGTTTTGCGGCATATCCTCCTGCGCAATTTTTGGTTCTCATTGTTTACCCTTTTATTGTTTGATAGTGTACCCTTTTATTGTTTGATAGTGTACCCTGTCCCATGGTTTTGTATGTATCCTGCTTTATGTAAACATGTGGCCAATTTACAATTTGTATTTCATGTATACACCAGGAGCATAATCAACAATGGAAAGGAAAGAAAAAAAAATTCCAGGAACAGAAATATGGAAGCTAGGACAATGAGATTATTGATTCAAAAATCATCTATATACTTAAAATAAAAATTAATGTCATAATGTCCCATATATTGTTTACAATGGATACCATTATCAAATGTTGAAAAAGTAAGGGCACCTTGCTATTGATCTCTTTGGATCTACGACTCCCTCAAGGGAATGGATAGACCCGTGACTTCATTTAGTTTTCTTCTTTGTGCGGGAAAACAAAGATTAGTCTTACGGAAAGACGTTTCAAATCAACAAAAAGCCCCGCTCGCGCGGGTTTAGGTCCAGACACAAGGTAACTAAGAGCTTGCTTGGTTGGAAGAGGATCCTTCTAAAGGAAAGGCTCCATCGATAGCAAGAGGAATGAGAGGGTCGAATTAGCAGTAGGACGCACAGAACTAGTAATAATAATTGTCCGTGGTATATAGGTTTTAGATCAAGGCCTACGTTTTCTGTTTGCTTTGTTGATATGTAGATCTTTAATTTCGTGTTTAATTTAGAACTCAACAACTTAAAAAAATATCGCAAAAATGTAACATCACAATCACATGTGCTTGTCGTCTACTCATTTGACCCAACGAAGTGACGAACAGTTTCATAGATGCGTTGCTTTGTTGACTCACTTGTTTAACGATCAATCATAATTAATTAATGTTTGACTTCAAACCTTTTTTTTAATTATACATGGCTGACTTCATACTTACTCGCTACTGCCTTTGATTCTGATTGATCTGTATGTGTCATACCATTGACACCATATTGTGTAGCTTCAGTGGGTAGCTAGGGTTTGTCTAATCAAACTTTTAAAGAATTCTGTTTTTTCCGTTTTATCTAAATTTCCGTTTATACCACACAACTATATCATCTGTTTTATCAACGCTTTATCATTTTTTTATCACTGATAAATGCTAAATCACCAACCAACCCAACCGCTAAATGACACAAATCAGATTTTAAAATTTTGCGTCTAATATAGACATAGCATAATAATAATTTTTAAATAAACAACTATAAAATAATATCACATAAAAACATGAGAAATCAAATATATATTATCAATAGAAAATAAAAAATAATACATCCAATATACGAAATAATAATTCAAGAATCAAGAATCAATCATCCAAGCATCTCTTATTCTATTATAAGTTTTATCTCTACTATTATAAAAACACGGATGGATGAAGTGTTACACGCTAGATCCAGCATGTAGACAAATGTTTCTACCGTTCGATCGAATTGATCTGTGGTTGGATATCAATCACCAGACGAAGCAACAATATATTTTGGTTTTTCGTCTAATAAGGAAACAAATTGAAGAACATATCTATTTGTATCGCTAGTAGATTAAGTAACATATTTTTATTACCTAATATTATTTTGTTTCTTTATTTACCCACGTATGAGGGCATCTTAGGCTAGTCTTAATAAGATTCATTGTGGAAGAAGGAAGAATGTGATTCGTCAGGAACAAATGAGACATAGGTAGTGTTCTAAATACTTGTTGTGCCGTGTCAAACACGTCGTTTCCGGATCATTTGTAGTGTCGTGTCTAAATGTTTCACATGTCGTGCTATACCATGTCTAAATTTCAAGGGATGGACACGACATGTCTAAAGACATGGTACATCTCGTGTCCTCTTGTGTTGTGTATTTATTTATTTATTTATTTTTACAAATAAGTGCGGACCAAGTAAATTTTTTTGAAGCTGGGTCTCAGGACCCACCAAACATAATTTGCTTCGCCCGTGCGGCGGTGCCTAGCTTGTAATCCATCCGACTAACACATTTCAGAATCAGACTGAATAATATCTTGACAGACAATACAAGAGACCCATTATTCAGTCAATAGTATATATATGAAACAAAATTTTCTTTTGTGTATATAACAGTATATCAAATTAACTGTTCAAATCTTTATAGGTACATAACCCGTACAATATTTCTGCAACGCATTGGATATATCTCACACATCTATAGTATTAATTAAAACCAGGAGTGTCTTAGTCCGCTTTTGTTTTAGCTAGCGACACGGTAATCTGGACTGTATATTCAAATTTTCGCTGATATCTAACCGTCCATTTTTTCCCTCAGCCGTCGCCCCTCTCCCCCCGTACTGAATACTCTCTCTGCCTCTTCCTCTTTCGCCGACCAGTCACATCCCAACTCCTGCCTCTCCTTATCTTCTCTCTTAATCTCTTCCAACGCATCTTCGTCGGCGCGCCCTCCTGCCTCTCCTTATCTTCTCCTCCTCCTCCACAAACCCCACCTCACTCCCTGCAACTCCTCCTTCTTCTCCAACCAATCCGCCTCTTCCTCCCAGGTCATCCATGCCCCAATCCCAATCCTCCTTTCACATATGCCTTCGATCCCAATCCCCTTTCACATAGATGATTACGGCTAAGGCAGCGTTAGGTGAGCGTAACTCCCCTTCAATCCTCTTCCTCAGAAATTAATCTTTTTTTTTCCTTTCAATAGTGATAACAAAATAGTAGGAGTTGTGCCATTTGGCTTTTTTTCATTAACATGTTAGTTATGGTGTCTCAATTTGTGATAGATGTTGCACTCAGGACGTTATCTCCCACCACGCAGGACCATTCTCTCTCTCAAATGCTTCTTAATTCGTCTCTATTTTCTGAAAAACACAGCACGTGGTCGATGATGGAGATGAGATAACAGAAAAATTCCGCCATTGCTCTCCATCCTCCTTCAAGGCCGTAGAAGCAAGGAAAAAATCAGAGTAACTATATATTTTGCCTGACTTTTGAATTTTTTCTTAAATTTCATTATTTTAACAAAATAACCTCTCAATTAGTTAGAAGTCGTTATGTTCCATCAAACAAATTTGAATGTGGTCCATCAGGTCATTAGAAAATGATTTGAGAATTAAATTGTTGAGCTCATCTATAATTTGACATGCTTCCTGTCCCTCTCCATGTTGATCTGAGATTTATTGTATAAATACAATTTTTTCTTAAGAATACTTCAATATATTTTTAGATCCTCAATGTTTTTTTAACGAAATATATGTTTGGTTAAAGAATCTTAGAGATGTATCATACATAAGTGTACACAAAACTAATGCCACGCTTGGTAAGTTATGACACACTACTTTTAAAAAATATTATATGATTTTAGTAATGATTAGAAGACCAATGGGTACTAGTAATATTTGAAAAATCATATTTTGTTGGATAACCAGTCAAATTTTACAAATATAGCATGTATGGAAGCAACTAATAAGAAGATTGCATGTTTAAGTCTGGTGTATGCTGGTGTTGAAGGTTTATTCAACTCCCTTTCTCAACTTTTGTATTTTTTTTAGTCACAAGACTCACAACGGATGTAGTTTGTTTTGTACCACAATTGGCTTATTTCTCATGTTATGTTGATAGAAGCTTAATTTTGTTATTGTATCAAAATATCTAATATATTTTATTAGTTTGTTAGGTCTCTCTACTACCAAAGATATGTTGTACCAGTTGGTGCTACAGGAATTTCAGGTACTTCATTTTTCTTTTCCTTTTTTGATAGTTTATGCATCAGACAAAAAAATGACGATGAAAAAAGAATTTAAATTTAATCCATATGGAAGTGAGATAGAAATCACAGATTTTTTTCTTATCACATGACATTTGAGGTATTTATGGCCATATTGTTTATTGTTTTGGAAGACGCTGAGATGCATAAGATTTTTTAATTTCAAATTATCACTTTGTTTTTGCATGAGGTCATATTTGTTGCATGAAGAGCTAAAATATTTTTTTACAAAGAAGACATATAGCTGATCCAAGAAGAAATTTCAAACAAATGAGAATTGCCAGGTGTACAAAATACATATTTTCTAGAAAATATATGGGAATCAGTGTATCATGTTTTTTATTGAATTACACAACAGTAAAAAAAGTTGTGGTACCAAAAAAATAATTAAGTAGAATTTAATTTTTAAACGTTCTCTCTTTGTTACTCTGTTATTTTTGGTAAGGGAGAAATTATATGATCTTTAATGCAATTAAAATTTTTTTTTTTTGCCTCTTCAGTAGGTCAAGGGATAAATTGCACAAGGTGTCAAGGGAGAAATTACACGGTAGAGTAGGTCTAATCATCGAATTTGAAATATTTCATTATTTAGAAATAAATATAATTATTGTCTTTTTTATTAATTACTTTATTGGAAGTGAATTTTCAACCAAAAGATCAAGCATTCAAGATGTAAGAATTTATTTGATTGATCAATATGGGAATGTAAATGTCAGTTGAAATGGTTTCATTTTGTGAATGTTATTCTGATATCTATTATTTAGAATATTTTTGAACTATACCAGTACCGATACCAATACCAGGTTAATTAATGGGTTTATTATTTTTTTGCCATTTTCATTAAAGCTATCGGTTATGCGTGCAAGTAAGATTCGAGAATACCAAGGCTGAATAATTAGTTGCAATATCACCTGATACACGTAAATAATATTTGAAAATTAGCAGTTGAACATCATGCCGACTAGTACTGAACCAATGCCCTTAGAAAACCACTTACATTGTTTAGTTGCATTAGTTTATTTTGCGTTTTTAAAAGAAAACATTAGTTAAATATGGTAACATTAACCTTTCCTTTATGTGTTAACATTCACTTGCATCTTATGAATATTTAGTTTTTATCAGCAGGAGCACAAAAAAGAAAGATCTGCTTTAGATAAAACATTAATATGATAAAAGGGATTTTCAAGTTCATATTCTGTCTAAAAAATCCAAAATAAAAAAACATACATATTTTGCAAACCAATAATAAATAATAACGGGGCTGATAAGGATCATCTCCAATATTCACCATCCTCACCATCCCCAGCAGTTATTAAACGCGTTTTCTATTTTTGGTTATCATCCCCATCCCCTCTACGCGTTTTCTATTTTTGGCTATCATTCTCCGTTTCGCTAACCCTTCTCCGCCCTTCTGCTTCGCTCTC
The DNA here is from genome assembly GCA_027562975.1 of Rhynchospora breviuscula. Taxonomy (NCBI): domain Eukaryota; kingdom Viridiplantae; phylum Streptophyta; class Magnoliopsida; order Poales; family Cyperaceae; genus Rhynchospora; species Rhynchospora breviuscula. The sequence goes on from CM050398.1 coordinate 15,893,338, forward strand.
CTTTCCCGCCCCTCTGTTTCGCTCCCTTCAACAATTACAATATTAACTTCAACAGTTACATATTAACTTCAACAGTTAATATATATTAACAGTTAATATATATAACTGTTCTATTTATATATATTCACTTCAACAGTTATATATATTCACTTCAACAGTTATATATATTAACTTCAACAGCTACGATATTAACTTCAACAGATATATATTAAAAGTTAATATATATAACTGTTCCATTTATATATATTAACTTCAACAGTTATGATATTAACTTCAACATTTATATATATTAACTTCAATAGTTATATATATTAACTTCAACTGTTATGTACTTATGTATATTAACTTCAACAGTTAATAGAGGCGCTCGATAATTGTTGAAGTTAATATGTAACTATTGAAGGGAGCCAAAAATAAGGCAGGGGAAGGGGAGCGAAGCAGAATATTAGAGATAATTAATGAGGGCGCTGCGCTGGATTTCATTCCTGGATTCTATCATCCCATCATTCTCTGGAATCCTCATTAATTATCCAGTGTCTTCATTAATAGAAGACCAAGGGATGATGGAAATGATAGAATCTTAGAGATGGTTTTAAGCAATTCTGAATAATAAATCATGCGCACATACATGTTTGTTCAAACAGTTAAAAAAACAATATATAGCGGCGAAGCCGCTACTACCAACCTAGTTACAATTATATCAAGTCACAACTCACAACTCACAAGTTTGCACAATATCAATCAACGGCCGATAGAGTAACTAAAAAAGTACATATATTCTCATCATCCGTTTTAAGATTTTTATGTTTACTACATAGATAAGGAAATCCTCCTCCAAAGCCACCGCAGCCGCGTCCTCCAAAACGGCCACTGTTGCTGCCTCCACCGTCTCCTCAATGACATCCACCTCTTCTATGACCACCACCGCCTCCGCCTCCTCTGGATCCACCACCTCCCCCTCCCCCTCCCCCTCCTCCACCTCCTCCTCCACATCCACCTCTCCTAGAACCACCGCAGCCGCCACCGCAGCCGCCGCCGTCGCCTCCACCTCCACCTCCACCTCCACCACCTCCCCCTCCTCCACCTCCACCACCGCCCCGCCTCCACCACCACCTCCTCCCTTGTGTCCACCACATCTTCTACCACCCCCACCACCTCCGCCGCCGCCTCCGCCCCCACCACCTCCGCCACCTCCACCGCCGCCGCCGCCTCCTCTTCCTCCACCACAACCTCCTCCGCCACTTCCTCCATTTCTAGTAAGCAGCATTCGCTTGGGCTTGTCAGTATCTAAAAGCATTCTGGCAGTTGTGGTGCAAACGAAGAATACCTAACAGAGCAAACAACAAAATCTTAGAAGCTAATTTGCTATATTTGTTTCTTTTCGGAGAGCTCTTGTTTTTAGTTGTGAATTTGAGGAGCTGTGTATTGAGGGGTTTATATAGGGCTTTGCATTGGCAGGTGGCAACGAAACGATCAGTGGCAGTATTAGACGAAGAAAATAGAGAGCAATTTAATGTAAAACTGTACCGAAAGTGATACAAGGAGAGAAATGTCGGTATATACGCGTTTAATTTAGGCATCTTCCTCGTGCTGCAACGTTGGGCTGTTACGATAATTGTCCCGGCCGACATCGACATTCGGTTGATACATCTTGATACATGAATTTTTTAAATTAATTTTATTACAATTTTTATCATTAAATTTTTTTTTTTTGAAGATAAATTGGAGATCAAGCCTCCCAACTTATTTTTAAATTAAATGTCTATAAAGACCCTCCAGCCGGATTTCGAACCTACGACCTCTCAATTGAGATGCATTGCTCTCTATCACTGGACCAAGAGTTGGTTCTCTTTAAGTTATGTATATAATTGAGTTTTATATATATATAATTCTGTACTTTAATTTTAATCATTTGGAAATGACTATAAAATTTTGATTAAATTTGTTGATGCTGGTTAACGATGATCAAAGACATGATGTTTGAATATTTATAACGTAAGTTAGGTTTACAATTATTTTGACCAAAGACTAATTGTTTACTGCCTATATATATCATACATAGACTGATGTCTCTTTGTTTTTTATATCCATTGAAATTGAAGTTAGATAAAATTAATTTTAAATTGATGTCGTATCCACTTGATTTACTATAATCGAAACACGGAAACAGAATAAAAAATTATTGGAATAAAATCGTTGGTTTGCAAAATCAATTAAACCACAAAGGAGAGTGTTATGTAATAATAAAAAAAAAAAGAGTACGTCAAAATAATGTAAACAACATCCGCACTTTTGATCGAACACCTTATGTGCAGTTAACTTATCATCTCCTTTTTCAATCGTGCAAGTCTTCAACCATTTCAGCGTGCTCTTTATAGACATGAAACCTTAAAGAAGACCATAATCAGAGAGGAGCAGAAGCTAAAATAGGAATTATAATAAAATTACAAAATGAAGCAAGATATATATATAACCTCACAAAGTAGAGTAGAGATTTAAACCAATCAATTAAGCGAAGCACGTGACCTCAGCGAGAAAGAGAGCGGATCCGTGAATTGTAAAATCTCGTGGCTCGGCTAGGATTCGAATTCGATTATGTCACCACAGATCATGAGAAGGGTGCAGACTCAACTCGAATTGATAATTCATTAGGAGATAGAGAGAGTTGATATCGAGAGCTTAAGCGAAAGGAGAATGGATAATTCATTAGGAGACAACAATGCCCTTAGTTAGCAAGAAATAATGTCAATTCCTAACCTGAAATTAACGAAAAAAAATCAATTACCAAAGGAATTCAAGGATGTAGATTTTTATGGCTAAAACTTTGTTCAATTTTCGATATAAGAATTAAGAACGAACATAAATTAGGGAGAGACCCGAGAGAAGATTAGCTACGGTTTTTTGTGGGAAAGAGGAACAGAACTTGTGGGACGACGAGGAATGACGGAAAGGAGGGAGAGGTGATGCGTCATTGCATGTGGGCCTTCTACAACGCCTCTTCTTGCTTGTGATTCTTCCAGCCATGCATATGAAAATTAGAAAATGTGCTCCATTTCCATGGCAGCAAAGAAGGAAAGCAAGGAAAGCATCGAATGAATATTTCAATCGAGTCGAGAGGAGGATCAAACTTCGTTAATAGCAAACCCTAGCGAAGATATCGCGGAGCGGTGCTAAATCTTTCAAATTTTGTGAAATTTTGAAGGAGAGGCGGTAATCTAGAGTTTATCTTTCCATTTCAAGATTGAGAGCAAATCCTTACGGTCTTTCCATTATCGCTGCGATGGGTTGGTTCTTTCCATTCTAGGCCTCTAGCTGTGATGGGAGAAACAGAGAAGGGAAAAAGAGGGGAGCACAATGTTTTAAAAAAAATAGAAATGCATAGAAGAATCGAACAGTCGAGGACAGCTTTCGCTTTCGCTGAGTTCCCATCCAGCGAACACTTTCACTAAACTTTTTATCTGATATTTAGATCTGAACTATGTTGCACGGGTGCGGGTATTGTATCGGATACAATGCGGGTGCGGGATACGTTATTTTTCAAAAAACTAGAATACGGCACTATATATAAAATAATTAAAATATTAATATATTAATATATTTTTGTAATTAAAAAAACCATTTCATATATTTTGGTGTATATGAAATTTTTTTTAACGGATTGAACTATAGCATTGATGTTTTAATAGCTGAAAATTGAGCTTAGCTAGTTCAACAATTTATTTTTTAAATTTATAATACTTTTATTAATACCTAAATAAAAAAAACATTATAAATTAAAACTGGGACAAGACGGCAACCCCATTAAATATATTTGGACTTTTTGGATGTATATTTGATTAACAAATCTTCACCATCACAAATCACCTTTTGATCCATTAAAGGCCCAATGTGAGCTTTGTTTAGCCCCCTCTTTTTTAAATAATAATAAAAAATTATAAAATATTAATAATAACATCGAAATAATCTAAATTATTTAAATAATAACGCATTTACGGAATCTCGGATTCCGCCGGTAATTACGGAAAATAGAATTCCGTAATTACACTATTCCTCTCCCCGCTTCTTTTTTTGTTTTTTTCTGCCGACAGCGGCTTCTGTTTTTTTTTTTTACTTTTGTTTTAGTTTTTAGTTTTTAGTTTTTTTATTGTTAATTTTTTTTAAATTTCATATGTATTTTATTTTTTTTTTGTACAGAATTTTATTTTTCTTTTTTTGTTTTTTTTTGTTGTTAATTTTTTTAAATTTCATATGTATTTTATTTTTTTTTTGTACAAAATTTTATTTTTATTTTTTTTATGAATTTTGTTTTTATTTTTTATTTTTTTTGTTGTTAATTTTTTTAACTTGATATAAAATATAAAATAAATTTTCTGAGGGAAATTAATAAGTCCTAAATTTTCTGCGCTTATGAGCGAAATTAATAGACACAATAATTCATAGTAAAAAACTGCATAACATAAGAAGAAAAAGTAACTTAATAAACCACAATATAATTTAACACACGAAATGAAAGAAAACTACTTGAACAAAGCAAACTATTTAAACAAACCACTCACAAAATTGCTAATTAAAAACAAATTACTTAGATATTCTGGGTGTCCGCATATTGTAAAATTTCATCCCACCATGGGTCTTCTTCTTCCTCTTCCTTTTGTTGTTGGTGGCTCACACCAGCGTTGTCAGCGAATTGAGCGGCTTCGTTCCAGAAAACTTCATCAGGTTGCTGACTCACACCAGCGTTGTCAGCGAATTGAGCGGCTTTGTTCCAGAAAGCTGTATCAGGTTGCTGACTCACAACAGTATTGTCAGCGAATTGAGGTTGGGGAATTGGTTGCGGTTTTTTGTAGTAATCTTTATACCAGTCACAATTCTTAGGTTTGGGTTTTCTCAGCATTCTTTGGAGGTGCTCCTCGTGGTCTCTTTCTTTCCCACCATTAATGTGCCACTGGTAGTGTATTTTTAATTCGAACTCGATTCCGTCATCTTCGTGGATATTGTATTTGAAAGTGTGAAAACATATGCGACATCTTGCATGGTAATCTCCATTTTGTATTTCATTTGTATTGGCAGGGGAATGTTGGTAATTTGGTAAGTATTCATCTCGGGTAGCGAAAGAATGACCGTAATTGGATGTGGATGGATGCGATGCGAAAGAATAAAAATAAAAAAAGACGAACCAGAGCAAACAATAACCCACGACAACCTATGTCCATGGAGGAACTTCAATCTAGTCGCCGTACCAACACACGGAGGACGAGAAGTGCATGAACTGACCTCCGCCTCCTACGGAAAACCAAGGTGAAACTTCCAGTTGCAGAGACCAGGTTGAACCAAGGCGTAATTCCATTAGTATCGATCCTCGGACGCAGAGTCGTATTGATCCTGCAAGAGAAGGAATTGAATCACGTCGAAATTCTATTAGTGTAGATCCACGGTCAGTTTCAGCCCGATATCCAACAAGTCAGGGAGCATCGAGTAGCAGAGCACAAACCGAAATACGTGGTGGAATCTATCGCTTAGGGGCAAGAATATTTTCAAGAGGTCGAATAAATTAAGTGTAATACGTGTGAAATGTACTATTTTTAATGTTTATGGCTAACATTTATGTAATTTTAATGAACTTCTTTTGTATTTTGTCAATTTAATTGTGATCAAACTGTTGATTTGTTAATTGTATTATGGCTTATGGCTTATTAATATAATATTTAAATATTTTTTATTTAAATATAATATTTAAATATTTCTTATTTAAATATAATACTTAAATATTTCTTAATTTAAATATAATATTTAAATATTTCTTAATTTAAATATATTATTTAAATATTTTGTTAATTGTATTATGGCTTATGGCTTATGGCTTATCTAATATTTTACATGAATATAATTAAATTTTATTGAAATAACGCAAAATACAAAATGATAAATTTAAAACTATAATACAAAATATAATTTAGGACTTATTAATTTCGTTCAGAAAATTTACTTTATATTTTATATCAAAAATCCTAAACCCTAAACAAAAACAAAATTCATAAAAAAAATAAAAAATAGAATACATATGAAATTATAAAAAATTAACAACAAAAAAACAAAAAAAGAAAAACAAAATTCTGTACAAAATAAAAAATAAAATACATATGAAATTTAAAAAAATTAACAATAAAATAACAAAAAACTAAAAACTAAAACAAAAGTAAAAAAATAAAAAAAACAGAAGACGCTGTCGGCAGAAAAAACAAAAAAAAAAGAGGCGGGAGAGGAATAGTGTAATTACGGAATTCTATTTTCCGTAACAAGGTAATTACGGAATTCCGGATTCCGTAATTAGCTTGTTACGGAAAATGGAATTCCGTAATTATCGGCGGAATCCGAGATTCCATAATTGCGTTATTATTTAAATAATTTAGATTATTTCGATATTATTATTAATATTTTATAATATTTTATTATTATTTAAAAAAGAGGGGGTTTGTTTAGTGGCTGATAAATTGAGTTGTGCGTCCGGTTTTGAAGTGGAAGGTTAGTCCCACAAGGAAAAAGCAAGTTATATATGAGAGGTATATATTAAAGGAGTTACGTACGGGTGCTGTAGTCTTAAATGTTCTTCTGTGCGACAGCTGCGTTAGAGGCACGCACCCACCGTAATCCCCAGATATTATACGGCACCTTAAATGCGATACGGCCCTCAAATGAAATCCGATTCGCGTATCCATACCGTGTTGGCGACCGCATTAGTCGGTCAAATTACTTAAAATGATCCGGTGCGGCACGTAAAATGGAGTATCCGAGTAACATAGGATCTGAACCACTCATCATATCAGATTAACAAAATCAATGTTCCATATTTATTTTTAGAGATTGTTTACACCTTTTGATCTGACATGTTTACTCTTTTTATCTGTCATGTTTACTCTTTTCTCTAGGTACTTTTAGAGAGAGAGAGAGAAATGTTATGGTGCATCGTGATGTATTGATGCTTTTGTACATCGCGACCATATCTGTTGATAGTATTACAAATTGACAATCTAATTAAACCAATCCAATCTATATATTGAAATCTAATAAGAAACCAAATTATATATATATATATTACTATTTTTTGAAATTTTTTAAACCTGTCATTTTTTTAATTTTCTTATTATTAATTTGTATTCAAAAAAGGAAAGTTTTAGAAAAAAAAATAGTTAAAAATTTTCAAAAAAATATAAAATTTGGTTTGAAATGAGATTTCAATATGTACATTGGAGTGGTTTAATTAAATTTGCCAATTTGTAAAACGATTGACAGATAATGATCGCGATGCACCATATATATATAGAGAGAGAGAATGGATATAGAACACTAATGTGCATCGAGCTCATATATACACAGGATTTTTATACCATTAGATCTCTTAAAAAACATCATTTGGAGATTTAGATGGACGAATCAGATCGAGGCGCTAAGGACTCCTGATTTCTCCGTGAGTTTGTAATTTTCCGTTCCCTTCTGTTAGTTCTCTCCGTCTCCCTTTTGTCCCCTACTCCCTCTCTCCCCCGTACTCATCCTACTAATTCAGAGATCTCGAAGGAATAAAAAAAAAAACTTCTTCAACACTTCCACCGCACCTTCTCTCTCTTACTTTCTCGGTTGAGGAGAGACGCAAACCCTAGATTCGATTGAGGCCAGATGGGTGGATGAAATCCTAAATCTCTCGCGTTCTTGATCTCTAGGTCCAAAACTGTGGTAATAGTTACCTCTTCTTGCCTTATTTGCATCGTTGTATCATTAGGCAAAAATTCATGATTTTTCTAAAAACCCAACATTGATTAATTGTGCACATGATTTCTAGTTTGTATAAACCTGTAATCCATCTAGACATACATGATGTGAAAAAAATAAAACCATCAGTAAAATAAAAGCATCAGTGGGTACATGGTACCACCTAACTTGAGCTTTAAACGATCTTTAAACCAAGCTGCTTCAGCATGCTCAAGAAAAAATTGCTTTCATACTACAAAATGCATCCGACGTCAGCAAGCTATCAGGTCCTGCATGGTGAGCATGCCATGCTGCTCGTTGCACATCCAATATGCTGCCGACCTTTTCCAAACCTCCACAGATACCACAGAATTTAATTTCTCTTTTCAAACCTCCACAGAAAATTTTCTTTATTTCTTTCATATCAGTATTGGCATTCAAAATTAAACCAAAATTAAACTGAAATTATCCAAAATTAGAGTGAAACTATATCAAAATTACTGGTCAAGTAAACAGATATAAAGAGGAAAAAGATTAAATTGCAAAAAGAGAGAAAGAGTCATACCGATTGGGTAAGTCTAGGTTACAGCGAAAAAGGAGGTCATAGATAAGAGGCAGAGAAGATGTAGAGGAGGAGAGAAGATGTAGAGGAGGAGAGAAGAGGTAGAGGTGGAGAGAGGACTCAGCGATTGAAGAAGGGGAGACGGAGATGTGCGCCGGCAAGAGAGTTTTTATTTCATTTTTGCATTTCATAAACGGAGAGAGAGGATAGGGAACCGAAGCAAAACGGAGAGGAGTTAACGGAGAATGGGAAAAATAAAGCACTAGCGCCTAAATCTGATCTATTGGATCTCATCTCCGCACGATTTTTAAAACGATCCAATGACACAAAACTGATGTGTATGAAGTCTCTATGCACATTAGTGTTCTATATCCATTTTTTTTTTCTCTCTCTCTATATATAGAGAGAGAGATTGATTAAAATATACTTCAACATATGGATCGTCCGTATGCTGGAGCCGTTTTTCAAAATCTAAAATTGATATAGTCGATCTGAACCGTTTAAATTGTTCTTCATATATATATATAACATTGCTTCGTTTAATAGCAGCAGCAGCATATATGAATGATATACCTTTCTAGCTTGAACCTTACTGTAAAGATCCATGATCTTCCTAGAACGTTCGTCAAACGTGAACTGATTGATTCCTCTTCATATATCAACATATTAAAACAAAGGGAAAATTAGCAATATACCCTTCAAATCTTAGCCAATTGGAAATATTCCCTTCTAATCTTTAAAATTAGAAATATCCCCTTCTAATCATCATTATTATAGATATATATCTTTTTATTATTCCTAATGATTTTTAATTCAGAAAATTCATATTTAAAATAATCAGACAAAAATACCTTCAACAACGATTGATCGGTTAGTTATAATCTCTAAAGCCGACCTTAGAAAAACGTGGTCACTGGTCAGTTTGTTCATGTGGATTGTACACAATCTTTGAATCACGTATTTGAGTGCTATTAAGCTCCAGATATCCTTGTCTGTTTATACTGTTGAGGTTAAAGGGGAAAAAAATTACACGATCTATAATCATTCTCAAGATTCTACATCTCTAGTAAATACTAAATAGTAGTGTTATAATTAATATTATTAATTATAATTTAATGTGGCCTATATCATTAAATATAAACCAAGTTCATTTATGAGATTATCTAAAGAGTGCATTGGATTTTGATGGAAAATCCAATGGACCAGATTGATTAAAAAAATTCTGATCCCTTTAATTGCCTTAGTCAATTTTTAATTTCTCTCTCCTGTCATAATTGGCATCTTTCCCCTAATTTTCGCCTAAAAAGAAAATAGACAGAGAGTGAATAAAAACGCCATTATTTTCAGCCATCATTTAGACTAAGGTGAAATTAAAGAAGATCAGACTAAGAAGAATTCCGCCTAACGACATGTCTGCACTTCAGAACTGTGAGTTCTAATCTTGATTTACTGTTTTATATGAAATACGTGTTCTTGGACTGTATAATTAGAAAATATTATAAAGAAATAATATTTATGTCTATCAAGTTGTCCTTTCGATATATATATCTCCCAAGAGTCATAATTAATATTATAGAGAATAATTATTATTCTACTTCTCCAGTAAATACTAAATAGTAGTCCTTTCGATATATATATCTCCCAAGAGTCATAATTAATATTATAGAGAATAATTATTGTCAACCATAATGCATAGAGGGCTCCGTGCACCATGACCATTTGATCGGTAATTTTGCAAATTGACAAATCTAAATTAACCAATCCAATCAATATATTGAAATGACAAGCTTTAAAAAATTCGAAAAAAATAGTAAAAAACATTTAAAAATTGTAAAATTTTTTTTGCAATGAGATTTCAATATATAGATTGGATTGGTTAATTTAGATTTGTCAATTTACAAAATCACTGATCAAACGGTCATGGTGCACGGAACCCACTATGTATAATGGTTCACAATAAATATTCTCTAATAATATTATATGATTATATCTACACAAAGAAATACGTTGAAAGTCGAAACTTAAGCACATTATCAATGTTCTAATGACGCAAAGAAAATACTTTTACCAATGATGTAAAGGTCTTTGAAAATTAATGCTCTAATAAAATTAAAGCTTTTAGGAATGCAATACAAAAAACTTTGGAAGGAATGCTAAAATGAAAAGATATTCAGACGTTCCGTAATGAATTTTAAGAAGGGATAAACGGGGTAGGAATTAGAGGAGGAATAAACGGGGTAAGATGGAATATGTTTGATATCGTCCGTTGTACCTGGTAGTCTCTACCCGGTTTATCCCAAAAAAAAAAAAAAGGTTGATATCGTCCGTTTCTTTCCAATTTTACAGACCAAAAATTAACCAGAAGACCAATCGTCTGTCTGGGTTGAGGGCATTTTTGTCCAATGTTTCAAAATTGATTTTTCAGAATTTAAAAATCATTTGAAATAATCAGAAGGGTATATATCTATAGTAATGATGATTAGAGTGGGATATTTCTAAATTCAAAGATAAGAGGGAGATATTTTCAATTGGCTATGATTTGAAGGGTATATGGCTAATTTTCCCTAAAACAAAAGAAGAGATAGTTAAGTACTATTAAGATTCTGATATAAGTGTAAAAGGACTCTGAACTAGCCATATTTTCATTAACAACCAATTCGCCAACTTAGAGAACAGTCAGATAAAACTCAAATGAGCAACTTACCTTATGAATCCTTTAAGATTCTCAAGGCGGCTCTGACATTCATACAGTTGTAGATCAAGGTCCTGCAAATTAAATTAAAGAAACATTAATATCATGACAATTAACTGATAGTGGAATGCCATGTATACATGAATGTATGTCACTTCGTTTTCCTATTTCTTCTTCTGCAGAGCATTTATATACTTTGGCCATAACTTATGCCTTGGACAAAACCGATCATGCATGTCATATATATTTGGTACAGTCCAGGAAAGGTTGGTTACTAATGAATGAAACACTTAGTAGTTCAAAATGATAAACGATTCCATTGATGACGGCAGCAACAAAATAAAGGCAAATGAAACACTTAGTAGTTCAAAATCTCTGATTTTCATAACCAAATAGACATTTATTTAGTAAATAATAATTTCTAAATTTAAAATAGGGTTGTAGAACATTTTGCAATCTTTCTAACGAACTAAAGTTTATAAAAATCGGAGTTAAAATGAAAGAATTATGATATTTCAAAGTGGACATGAAAAGCAAAAAAGAAAATAATAATAATTCAGAATTAAAAAAAAAATACATGGTATGGTATTCGGACTCAAGTACTGTGGCAGCACAGAATTCTAACAAAATTGAACAGCCACCAACCCATCAAAGTAGCTTTGTTTGTGTAATTAAACCTTGTAGCAGGAATTTGAACCCAGCTATAAGGCCTATAACGGGTTTCTAAAGCCCGCTATAGGGAGAGAGTATAGATTCTAAAACCTGCTATATCATAGCTGTGTTTAAAAAAAATCATGGCTCTATTTAAAATTTTTTATTAAATTATTTTTTATATTAAAAAAAATCGGGAAATTTGTAATTTGAATCTTTTTATATATAATAATTAATAAATGAATGACGAAATAGGAAAAAAGAAAATTTGATACAAAATATATAGCTTGGTACATTTGAGCCCAAATTAACCTTAGAGTTCTCTTATTTATCTATACTACTTATAAAAGCAGCCATAGAAAGGTCATGAATTCCAACCACTAGGGGTGGAAACATGTGTTAACATAAATTATAAATCATTGATCTGTGCAATTTGATATGATGTGCGGTTCAAATTTGTATTTCTAACAAAGAGTCAGACTCTTTGACAGAAAGTGTCCGGTCGCTGAATTGAATTAAAGTTTTTAGGGAGTTTGTCAATATTTCCTGAGTTCGATTCTTGACTCTAGCGATTTTATTATTTTTTTTCTTGCACTATTTTTTTAATTTCTCCTATTGCATGCACCATTTCAAGGACGTTCCAAATCTGTTTTTTTCAAATAATAACTTGACGCATATTTTTTATATTGCGTTTGCATATCATAATTTTCTTTGCATCTGGAACATAAATGATGCAAAATACTTATAGCTTCTATGTACATAACTATTATTTGGTTTTATATTTAAGCTTGACAATCCCACGTAAATTTTTTAATAATTTTATTCGTTAAAAAATATCCATGTTCATCAATTTACCTTTTCCCATATTTATATGTTTATCTATTATCTATTTTATTTAAGTGTAACAAAATAATAAAAATTTCCTCACACATTGAGTGGGCGTATCTGCTAGTATTTGTCAAATCGGGCCAAGCTGGGGTTCAATTAATGAGGCGAAACCCCAATAAACTTCTATCTACTATATAAGTCCGCCTTAAGATTGTAATACTAATCAGGCCAGAAATCACATCCGTTGGCAATCTCCTACTGTAAATATGACACACAGTCTCAGCCTCCTCAGTGAAGAATGAGAACAAATTTGGACAAAAATGTGCCAATTAATCGCTTACAAATTTTAAATTATCCTCTGTTTCTTTTTTCCCGCCAAATAGGACCAATCATAGTAGTAGTCGTTTATAGTGAGGCCGAAACGCACTGAACTTCCGACTTGTACGTGGTCTTTTAATTTTTTTGGGCCATAATTCAATCTATCCAGATCGTTACTATATTCATATCAATCATATGTTCTGTGTTTACTTTTTATTTGTAGATTATACATTTTTATTTGACAAACCATTTCTATATATTACTTTTAACATCAACATTGTTTTTAATATATATAGCTAGTAAGTAGACTGCAATTTTCCTTAAAAAATCTTGTACTCACGATCTTGGTACAGAAAAGTAAAAACAATTACGAACCATCAAAATAAGATCTCCCATATATTTAACCAATCTTATTAGCCGCTAAAAATTTTTACTATCTAACATGCTTCAAATGCGAAAAGATCCCAAACTCTCTCCAGTACTGACATGCCCGGGCTGCAGAGTAAAATCTTTCAAATTCCTTTTATGAAAGGTGGTACTGGTAGCAAGGTGGTTAATTAGTAATGTTGCATAATACTGTGTTTCTGTAAATTGTTAGTGGAAAAAGGTAGGCAATTTTAAGAATACTTAAAAATGCAAAATAATTTTTTTTTCTGGTTTGTCCCAAAAAAAAAAAATTCTTCGACATTGTTATTTGCTTACAAAAATGAAATGAGATATAAAATAAGTTCAGTGTATAGTTCAAAGCAGAATGAATTTATAAGGTTCTTAAAAATTGGATTGAGGTAATTATATAAGTCTGTGGGATCAGATATACCATTCGATACATTATCTCATGCACTGATGCACAAATAACACATCAACATGAAGAAATTTCACTAGCCAGTGAACATGTTAATTTATACCAAATGGATATTGACATGTTTTGCTTTCTTTGAAAACTAGCCAGTGAACATGAAGACACTAGACGTCCCAAGCAATATCTTAATTTAAATTAAATGTACATAAATTCGGAAAATGCAGCAAACTATATATATATTTAGCAATTCAGCCCGTAGGCAAGCAGCATACTATTTCGAAATAAATCCAAATTAACAATGTTTTGTGCAGCACAAACAAGATAGTATAAAGTATAAAGTAGCTTGAATTATGTATGTTCAAATTTTAAAATCCACCACCTCCACCACCTCCAAATCCACCAGCACCACCTCCGACACCAACGCCACCACCAAATCCACTACCAGACCCGCCACCGACTCCTCCTCCTCCGCCACCACCTCCACCAAAGCCGCCACCTCCCCCTACTCCCCCACCTGATCCGACACCACCACCAGCACCAAAACCACCACCACTTCCACTTCCCCCACCGACACCACCACCTCCCCCACCACCAAAACCACCACCTCCACCAACACCACCACCACCACCACCTACACCACCCCCAGCACCAAAACCTCCACCACTTCCACTGCCTCCACCGATACCACCACCACCACCACCACCACCAAAGCCACCACCTCCTCCTACACCACCGCCTACACCTACACCTACACCTACACCAACACCAACTCCAAACCCACTGCCACTTCCACCGCCAGTGCCACCACCTCCACCCCCACCAAAGCCGCCGCCAGCACCAACACCACCGCCAGCACCACCGCCGACTCCTCCACCTGCACCAAATCCACCACCTGATCCAGCCCCTCCACCAATGCCTCCACCTCCACCTCCTCCGAAACCACCACCACCACCAACTCCTCCACCTACTCCACCGCCAGCTCCGAATCCTCCACCGGATCCATAACCTCTACCACCCCCGAAACGACCTCCTCGTCTGCATCCTCGATAACCAAAACGACAGTCACCGCCAAACCGACGGCCACCATCAAAATCTGCAAGCACTACAGTAGCTATACCAATGAGGAGTAGAAGCAATGCAACTTGCCCCTTCGCAGAGAAATCCATATTGACTAATTACTTTAGTTTGTGAGAGAGATGCTTGTGTTTGATCGATGCTATGAACGCGCATACCGTTGATATTATATAGTCTACATCGAACTAGCATGATTCATTGAGCGGAAGGAAATAAATATGAGTAGTTGGGGGATGGCGGGAAGAGCTGAAGGTTTGAAAAAGAAAGGATCTGTTTACTTGTCAATTTTGAAAAAAAAAAAAAGTCAAAAAGGGAAGACGAAAGGCAAGGGAAGTCAGCGCTGACTAGTTTTCATTAAAAGGATACAATTGGTTAGCTGTCATACCGTTGGATTCTAATTTTAAATTTAACTGGATCCTTTTTTTATTTTTATTAATTTATAACGAAGCAATCCAGGTTGGGACCCATAGGAAAGTTGCTTCTGTAGTGAAGCTTCATGCAATAAATTATGTGGCCCATGGCTCCAGTCTGAGACTGGTGGCCAATGGCAATGGCCGATCATATCCATTGAGTCATTGACCACTATTACATATCAATTCGCCAATCTGTAATCTGCAAATGCACAGGTATGATGAAGAAATCGGTTTAGGGCTCCTTTACAACTTTCCACTATTGCCACAGACATCCTAGCTAAAAGGAGATTATGATCATGATAAAATTAAATTAATCCTTCTTAGCCTCATTTATGCTTTCATAAATTCCATAATTTAAGGGATTTGGTCTCCATATTTTGGCATATTAATAATTTATATTAAAGTGCCACTATTATTTTAAATTTAAAATTTTGTAACGCAACTTATTTTACCTCAAATTATTATCAAATCAAAGCAAACGCATCTACAAACGACCTATACTAAGGTATCATATTATTATATTTGTTTAGCTACATTTTCTGCTACAACTTTATAGACGATATTTCAATCCTTTACTAAGATTTGTATCAATTATTAAGTTAATAATTAAACAAGGGGCTAATTAATTAGTCCGTAATTTTTTGCTAATCTTGTTGCGGAGCTCATACTTAACCCTACATTCTTCGTCTCACATATATACGAGTTCTTTAATTTTCAAAGATAAAAGTATTTTATTCTTAATTATTACCGGTGTTGCTCAACGGCACTATAAATATTCTAGGATCTAGCCCAAACAACTTAGCTGAGCCCAAAGTGGAAGTATGTATTTCTATATTTTTCTTCCAGGAATGAGAGAAATATGTAGATGTTCTAAATGAACCATGAATTTTATTATAACACAATAATTAATTAAAAATTATGTTTTGTTTTAAAGATGGCAATATTAGCTCCATTTTTTAATTATTTTAATTTTATTGCTAAACAAGAGATCGTCTACAATTTTGTTGCAGCATCAATTTTCAGTTTATTGAGTTTTTTAGATATATTTCTTTTTTTGTTTTCTTCGTGTCCCAATTGGATTTATGTCTATTGTAACAATCCACCATTTTTTAATGATTAATTGGGGTCAAGCATCCAAACTTAGTTTTCAAATTAAATATTCATAAAGAAACCTTCGCTGGATTTCGAACCTGGAAATTTCACTTAAAAATTGCAACCCACTATTATCCTGAGCAGGTTTTGAAAATTGCAGCAGTGACAAAAAGTTATAAAAGGGATTCTGCTTGTACTTTTATAAATTTAGGTCGGGTCGTGTTCTGATACAGTTTTAACTTTTTTTAACATTATTACTGTTCATTTTAAGTACCCAATGCCGGAAGCCCAGAACCTGTACCAGTATTGAATACTGTACCGGAAGTTATACCAGCCAGCAACCAAAATTCAGTATTTTTCTCTTTTTTCAGATGTCATCATACTGGTCACTGTTCTAATTTCAGATGTTACCGGTATCCTGACCAGAATGGCACGGCATTAGAAACACTGCCAATAGGTGGCAACCAATACGTCAATACCCCATTTGATATTTCATTATGAACCATGCAATGGAGTTTCATATTTCCTTTTTTGACTTCATGAAATATGATTAGTTTCATTCAGACATTCTATTCGGACTGAAGCTGATGACTTTTAATCGATCAAAATATAGGAATAAATTATCGTTTTGGATACTATCGAATGTTCTATAGTGTACAAATAGCAAAATTCCATGTAAATATGGATTTTTGTACCAAAGAGTTTTGTTTTTTTCCCCCCGAAAAAAACAAACAAAAGTCTTTGTACCAGAGACGCGTTCAGTCTTGTAATTAAGAAGCAGCATTACGGAAAGATATCATGTGGGTAGATGGAAGTTAGAAAGTTATTGAATGACACATAAGGAAAATTTGCTGAATACATTAATTATGTCGACCCACTAACAAAATACCACTATATTTAAGAAACAAAGAAAAAAGAAATCAGTGGGCTCAGATGGCTTTAGACAATTAAAGGAGCGATAACATTGGTACTCGTAACATTCTATTATTTTTTTCAATAACACTCATGCTGATTTCAATGCTAAATTTATTGTAAGAACTAAGAAGGACGAAAATTTTATACTTTTTTGCAGCATTAATTTAATTAGTACGATTTAGATACCTTAAGAACCAAAATGATAGCCTTCATAGGATCATTTCTGACATTTATTTGGGTGCAATGTTTCTATTGTCTCTAATTAAAGGCCTAGAAGGGGGTGAATAGACACAATTTCAAATTTACAAACCGGTTTGGTCAATTTTTTGTTTAATTCAACAATTCACAAAACCAAAGCACAAACAAGCAAAACAATAACAAAGTAAATAGAGAAGAGAGAGATAGAAGTGACACACGATATGATTACAGAGTTCCGACCCGTTAGGAAAGGCTAGTCTTAGTCGTACGTCTCCGGAAGTTTCGCAACTACGAAAAGGGCGCGCTCCATTCAATTCTACAATGAACGTGTCTACAATTTCGATCCGAATCACATCATCACAAGGAATACGAGATGGATCGGTCTAAACAAAGGCACCAAAGATTGAAGCTCTCAACCAAGACACTCAATGTATGGCTAATTAAACCTATGGGCTTGGTTGATGTACTCTAATCTCAATGATTTTACAAGAAAAATGCTCAAGAACAAGAAAGAATGTGTTCTAACTATTTGGAGCTGAAAGAGAGGGATTTTGCAAGGTTTCAAAGTGTCAAATCAATTCCAAATGGACTGATCTATATAGAGAGTGTCAACAACTCGAAAACAGTCTAATTTTTCTCTCCAGCGTTGCCTAACGCCATATAGCCTTGTACAACGCTGCATATTACCGTTCAAAAATAAAGCGGCTATTTTATATTACCGTTGACAGTGTCAGAGCGTTGTACAACTCTCTATAACGTTGTACAACATTGGAGTATATAGCCAAAGGGGTTCAAATGACAGTTCCAACGGAACTATCAGAGCGTTATACGGCGCTATAGAGTGTTGTACAACAAACTATACAGTGGATAAGATCAACTCTGACAAAGTCAACAGAGCGTCGCACGATGCTAGATGGCGTTGAACAACGTTGGCGTTATAACGCTGTTTGGTGATGCCAAACCTTGACAGGAGGTCATAACTCAAAAGTTGGCTGAGTTGGTGTTGAGAAGTATTTGGAAATGTAAAGCGTTGTGCAATGTTCTCTAGGCGTTACACAACGATGGCACAGTATCGTTGTGCAACGTTACGTGGCGTTGCCTAACAATCTGTCCAAGAGATCAGGAAGTAATACAGATCCTCTCAATTCTTTGTTGTACAATGCTACCGAGCGTTGTGCAATCTTGTGATGCAGCGTTACTCAACGCCAGTGGGTGTTGTGTGACGCTGCTTCACGCCTGTCAGAGATTTAGCAATTTATAATTTAATTACTCGGCGTTATGCAACGCTATATAGCGTTGTGTAACGCTTGACAGAAAAACTGAGTATTTTACCAGCAAATTGATTGAGATTAGTTTAGGGTTTAAAAATACCTAAACTAATGACTCTAGCTAGTCTAATGGAGTCCCTTGAAGTTCCACAACTTATGCTACACTTGCTTCAAGCCATTCTTCAAAGAATTTACTAAAAAATTACTAAATTGAAGCGTTAGTTGATAGGTTTTGTGTTGTTTTGCAAATCAGCAAATCGAAGGTTAATTGTTTAAACCAACAGTTTTTTTTTTCTTTTTTTTGAGAATTTTAGTATGTATACATGAGCTATAATTTAGAAATTGTATGAAAAAAAAAAAGAAATGCATGCGTGTGGTCGTAATGGGAAAAAGTTCCACAAATTTCTGTGACTTTCATTGTATACAATAATAAGTAATGGCTTTCAATTTGAGATCGATGATCTGTGATTTAATGAGTGCCTTCTCGTTTGAATTGTCAAGCATACAGTTTGATTACAGTAGTATTCTATAAAATTAGAGGCATATATGTATTGAATGTATGAGCAGTGGCGGATCTACCACTGGGGCGGGTGGGGCTAGAGCCCCATCTAACGCCGTCGAGTCTCTGGAGCCCTCTTTTAGCCCCAGCTAATTTTTTCTGCCATTGGAGCATTCAAAGGTGGGGCTGAAGATGTTGAACGGAGGTTGAAGAGTGCTTGATTTCTGTAATCCCGTGTCCTCTCTCTCTTCTCAGTTACGATGGCCCAATAAATCAATAGCTAACCAGTCCACCATAGGCCCACAGCCCACTCAAGTAGTCAGATGTAAACTCAGCCCCACCTAAATATTTTCCCTAGATCCGCCACTGTTTACGAGTCCAAAACTAAAATCAATTAAGTGAGATGTATACTTGAAGTAGTAATCGTGTACTAAAAAAAAAAAGCAGTAATTGCATGTGTCGATTGTTGGGAAAAAATTATGAGCGGGAAAATAAAATTCTATAGAAACTTATATGTAGATCGATTTTGTTTTGTAAAAGTAGAATATTGAAATAGCATGTGCGAGCGAGAGTTTTAGCAAGATGCCATGCATAAGCAAAATTAATTGGTACGGTACGACCTATATGGTGGACGTCTTATACTCGGATTTTTTTTTTGGGGGGGGGGGGGGGCAGTTATAGGTTCGGTGCGTTTCATGTACTTCAATTTATACAATCTCATAAAAGCAGGCGTGTTTATTTTTTTCATATTTTTTTAATAAATTATTTAATTATCTGATCTTATTATAATGAATTTGTCAATTTTATACATACCAACATCATAACTACCAGTCTTCCTAAACATTGCATAATTAATTAATGGTTTTAACTTATTGTACTGATAAGATAAACTACCCAGAAATATGAAGTGCAATTGTAATATCGAGAACTTTATACTTGTCTTCAATTAAATTTGATCCTTAATTAGTTGTCCACCACTTTTGTTTCGTTAAAATAAGTAGCACACTGTCTCAAAAAGACTTGTGCTCTTTAACTTAGTTTTTAATTACAAGTTACGTACAACGATGACTGTTAAAACACATTCCGAAGATTACATATAATTTGATCCATGATCCTTCATAGTGATAATACTGAACATGTAGTTGTTTTCTGTTGAGAACTTGAGATCATGACACACATCTAATTAACTATTTATAGTGATACATCTCAATGACAAATTCAACATGAGCGCATCATCAACATGTTTACAGAATTGAATAACTAACAAATGGAGTAATTCCACCTCAAAACAAAATAATAGAGTAAATAAATTATGGAGATTATAAATACTTTTTGCACCATTTATTGTTTCTTTCTTATGTCTTCATGATCAGTTATATATTAACAGTTAATGCATGCTAATCGTCTGTTCAAATTTTTCTTTTTTAAGTCAACTCACACTCTCATCATCTAATGTACTATGTACAAACGTGCTTTATTCCCATACTCTCTACTATAAGCCGATTGGATATCATTCAATGCCTTCTCCAACCACTCAACTGCTTAAACGCGGAGGGCAAGATCTCTCATTTAATGCATATCCATTCAACTCTCACACAAGTGGAGACGACGCATGAGGGTTTGCACACTCCATGGTTAACCTTGGTTGCCTATATAAAGAGGCCAATATTTGCATTGGCTTCAACATACGGTGAAGTGAGTGAGAGAGTAAGATCATATGGGTCCTCCAAAGATGAAGAGTTCTTTTTTGTTGTTTCTTCTTTTCGTGGGAGTAGCACTCCAGTTGAGTGCAGTTGCAAGGGCTGATTTTGGTCGTGGGCCAGGGTTTGGTCGGGGCCCATTCGGACGGGATTGCCGGTTTGGAAGGTGTAGAGGTGGTGGGTTTGGAGGTGGTGGCGGTTTTGGAGGTGGTGGTGGTGGAGGGTTAGGTGGAGGCGCTGGCCATGGTGGAGGTTTTGGAGGTGGAGCTGGTGGTGGTGCAGGCGGTGGACTTGGTGGAGGTGGAGGGTTTGGTGGAGGAGGTGGTGGAGGACTTGGTGGAGGCCATGGTGGAGGGTTCGGAGCTGGAGGTGGTGTAGGAGGTGGTGCAGGTGGTGGTGTTGGTGGTGGTGGTGGTTTTGGTGGTGGAGGTGGTGGAGGACTTGGCGGTGGCCATGGTGGTGGATTTGGAGCTGGTGGTGGTGTAGGAGGTGGTGCTGGTGGCGGTGCTGGTGGTGGTGGCGGTTTTGGCGGTGGAGGTGGTGGTGGTGCAGGGGGTGGTCAAGGTGGAGGCTTTGGAGCTGGAGGAGGAGTAGGAGGTGGTGCTGGTGGAGGTGTTGGTGGTGGAGGCGGCGGCGGCGGCGGCGGTGGAGGCGGCGGTGGTGCTGGTGGTGGTCATGGGGGAGGCTTTGGGGCTGGTGGTGGCGTAGGTGGTGGTGGTGCAGGAGGAGTCGGTGGTGGTGGTGGTTTTGGAGGAGGTGGCGGTGGCGGTGTTGGTGGTGGCCACGGAAGTGGGTTTGGTGCAGGAGGTGGTGTAGGTGGTGGTGCAGGAGGCGGTGTTGGTGGTGGTGGTGGTTTTGGTGGAGGTGGTGGCGGCGGACTTGGTGGCGGGCATGGGGGTGGTTTTGGAGCCGGTGGTGGTGTAGGTGGTGGTGCAGGAGGTGGAGGTGGTCTTGGCGGTGGTCATGGCGGAGGCCTTGGTGGAGGTGGCGGTGTTGGAGTAGGAATTGGGGTTGGTGTAGGTGTTGGATTTGGTGCCGGTGCGGGAGCTGGTGGTGGTGGTGGTGGTGGTGCTGGTGGTGGAAATTAGATTTTCTGATTGTGACGTCACGTGGAGCATTGTTGTATATCAATGTGATAAGAAACAAAATGCTGTGTGATATGCCGGAGTTGTTTGTCAGGTTACCAGAGATATTTAAACTTTTTGATGTTGATGTTTGAACTTTGAAGGTTCTTGTTAGTTTTGTAACCAAAAGAAGTGTGTATTAAGTGTTAACTATTTTATTTTTTATTTTGCATAAATAAATCTCACAGAGCTGCTGTGTTGAACCATGGTGATCGATCTTCCACAGTATGTCATAATGCAAGAATTTTATGGTATAAATTATAGTGTTGAGCTTTTTTAATTGAATATATCCTGCAACTTGGTTTGAGCAAAATGAAACTATTATATTTTCATTATTAAAGGGACAATATTATTGCAACAAAATAAAAAAAAAGAGAGAAGTATTCAGCAATAATGCATACATAGTTAATTAGCATAGAATGTTGTATATACATTATTATATTTGATACAGAAAACATTAAGCACGTCAAATATCTTGTTTAGTTTGCTTCAGCACAAAACTATTGTTGCTATAGGGAAATTTTGCTGGACAGACAACACAAGCGAACATAGATCAGCGAATTTGGCTTGGACAAGTTTTTCGAGTAATGCAGGTTTTTCTTTCCCTTATTTTTAGGAATTGATTAGCTTTTTTTTTTTTTTTTAGCTTTGTTAGCCTTTGATTACTGTGTGCTGCAACTCTTTTTTTAAATATATAGTATGAGACGGCCACAATTTTTTCTCTCTGCAAAGACATAAAATATTTTTATTAAAGAAGAATGTACCCGTTACAACAATTCTACATCAATACTAATCCAAAAATATGACACAAAAATAAGCAATAATTTAACTAGAGATAACTTCTGACGCGAATCAACGTGAAGTATAATAACTAAAGTTGTCACCCTCTCGTGACAAAACAATCTAATGATGGCATAACTTTCTATGCCTTTCTATACTCGAAGTGGTCTGGTATGACGGCCAGATGCCCGGCCGCATAGGAGAGCATTGCGGGGAATTGGGTACTCGTCCCGCCATGAAGTGGAGGTGGTGTAAACCTGAAGGTAGAACTGCTGGCCGAGGTATTGTCTGACCCAATTCTCCGACCTTACATTCCACATTCCAACATTGTCTACTGGCATGTATATCGCGCTCCATGATTTGGGGTAGACCTGAAAGTAATAAAAATTTGAAGTATTTTTCAACATTTTAGGTTAAATTTATGTTTAAACCTTCCTACTGATTGTAATTTATTACTAGTGTTGTTTTTGTTTCTTAGGTATATTTTTGTACCTGAACAGTGTATCGAGCAACTGCATCCCTCAAGTTGTAGTTGTTTCGGCTAGCTGATGACCACTGCCCCCCATCCATTCTGTCAAAAATAAAATGGTACATTAATGAAATGGTACAATCATTTTAAGGGAGAGAGCCACAGTAAGATTCAATTTAGAGAAAGACGTACCCCACAACCCAGAACTGATATCCATCGATATGCCAAGATTGAACTGTATCTTCATAATTTTCAAACACTATCTCAATATAGTCCCTATAATTCACTCTCATAACCGAAGTTGCCAAATAACCACCACCAAATGTTGGGTTGTCAGGTATGCTTCCAACTGAAAACACACCTCCTATCTTGAAATAATCAGCCAACTTTAGAGGCGTATCAGGAGGGGTGAAGGATACACTGTTCACTGCATATCTCTGTTTTCCATTTATTACTGGTGCTGAGTTGGCAAGTCTGATAGTTTTGGCTGTAGGTACCAACCCATAGTGGTATGAACCTTGAGGATTGGGTCTTGGGCCACTTGCTGTCAGATTCCATCTGTAAATTTAATTAAGAAAGAGAAAGCACTTGTAAAATTATATGAATCATAAATACGGCTTGTTGAAGGATTTGCTTTCTCTGTCAATATATATTGGACAGAAAGAATGCAAAAACAACAAAAGAATGACCATAAATAATAGAGTTATTTTTTTATTTTGCAAAATTATACAAACATGGGGAATTTCATTTGTCTCCACATTTTTTATAAGTAACATTTGGTGTTTTGACTGCAGTACAGCACCTCTGAAATTGTGTATGAATGGAAGTATGGAACCTTCCTTGTGCTAACTTAACAAAAGAAAAAAAATTCAAGTTTTTGTCCTGTAAAAATTATAAAGGCCAATATTAAATCCAAAATGCACACTTCACACCTAATTGACCGGGCTTGATTAAGGGACCAATCAATCTGAATTGTGGGCCCACCAGGTAGTGCACTAGGAGATTTCCCACCAGAGTTGCTGTAATGTAGCACAGCAGAAGTGGAGAGAATAGTGCTAGTGAAGCGGGTCGAGATGACAATGCTATAATCAAAGGCTGGTTGGTCGGCTGTGACCAAAACTGAATATGATTGCCCCAAATGTACATCAAGGGATGAATACACACTTTGCATGGTGTGGGACCCCTCGACCTCCACCAGCTTCATTGTATGACCTTGAAACCTTATGTTTAGTGAGGTCGTCAGACCAACATTTGATATACGGAACCGGTATGTCCTCCCTGTGTACATACAGTAGTAAAATGTTGATGTCAGTATGAATAATCAAAGGCAATTTAATGAATACAAAATTTCGTATAATGCCGAGACAGTATTCTTTTCTTCCACGTACCAGGATCAACTGTGAAAGTGTTGCCATTCCATCCACGTCCATTTATTAACAGTCCATCTGGGAAGCCGAGAGTTCGGCCACTATCTAGTATGTATCTAAGATCCTATAAACAGAAAAAAATATATACTTCGGTTTCATTGTTTCAAATAATTATTGAAAAATAAAAGAATCTTCAACTAAGTGCTTTCAATGCATCATACCGTGTGGTTAGCCTTGAACCAATCACCGATCAGAAGAGTGTAATCAGCAGCAGGAGGTGGGAAAGGCACTGGTATCATAGGCCGGCTCAGGACCCGGATTCCACCAAACCCACCAGCTGCCTTGTGGAAGCCAAGAGAAGGGAAATAATAGTAGGTGCCAATCTGATCCTTGACTTGAAGTATGTATGTGAAGTTACCACCAGGTGGTATGGGGCATGTTGTGCCGTACACACCATCTTCAAATGAGTTCCTCCTTTGTTGGACGCCATTCCTGTAATGGTGAAGTAAAAAGTTATTTTAAAATGTACTTCATTGTGGTAAATGAGAATTGAATAGATAAACAAATCGACAACAAGAAAAAATAAAAACAAACAAAATGTCAAGTGCAAGAACTTAAGTGTGCCTTTATAGGCCAGGGCCCATGGGCTGGCTATGAATACAAAGACAGCCTGTAATACTGACAAGAGCAGTGTATCAGTTGACTAAGGTGCATGTCACGTGATTCCTATCATGATTCAAGATAGCATGTTCCAAATATTGGAAGAAAATAGTATATATGCTTCCTTCCTCCCAAAGGAAGATCGATGAATAATACCAACATTATATTATCCCAGAAAGGAGTACATTTCCTTTCGGCGCGAATGTGTAATGCAGATATGCTATTGCTTTGGTTTTGACAAAAAAGAGATGCTTGAGTTATAATTATAAACTATAGTATGCTTGTTACTAGTTAGGCATAATTAATAAGAGGCATTTCACATTTGACAAGTAAAGTAAAATGAAATAAAATAATCATTTAGAAAAATAAGTGTATGGTGGTAAACAAATATATTTTTAATTTTCATATACTATGTTACCAAGTAAATGAACAAAAAAAAGTGTCAAAATTTAATGAAATTTGATTTATTAACTTGTTAAAGTATCTTTATTCTCACTAATATTTGATGTATTAAGATATGAACAAGAAACTAGGTAGAAACGTCAAAGGGGTCGTTTGGATGGGCTAGGAATAGCCAATTCCTAGGAAGGAATAAGGATTTTCGTTGGGAAGTGTGTAACTTTGTGAGAGAGATGAAATTCCTAGGAATATGAAATTCTTAGGAATTGGCTATTCCTAGCCCATCCAAACGACCCCAAAGGTGTGATAGAAGTTAATTGCTACATGTGGTACAGTAAGTGACAAATCAATAGAAGAGAGCTGACTCCTAAAAAAATAAAAAAGAGAGCTGATTCCTAAAATATCACTTTCCTACAATATGCTCCTTTTTTTTTTATGTCAGAGAGATTCAGTTTAAAAAAAAAAAACCAATTTTTTAAATAACTAATCCTTTGATGTTCTAAAATCTTACCCAATATAGTGTCAAAATAGAAAAAATATAGTCATGCCAAAAGTGTGGTCAAATAGGATCACAGAACCTATTACTTGTCGCTTTCTCCAGTTTTGATATGACCCTGACCCGATATCATGAAGGCCTAGATTCTTTCCTAAGCACGTAAGTTAGTAGTAAAAACTTGTGTAAAAATTTGGAAAAAGGGACCAGATTTCCTCCACCGACACAATTTATCAATATTTTAATATTCCCAATAATTCAATGCATAGTTTTCGGATCCAAACTAAAAACGAATTTAATTCAGATTTAACTACTATCCATCCGAGGGTCCGTGAACAGCTGCATTTCTGCGTTCTGAACCGACAACTTATAAAAATATTATAAATTTAAGAAAAGGACAAGGATTTATCTTTTTTTTTTTTTTGAATAAAAGACAAGGATTTATCTCGAATTTCGATTCAATCCCTGGAACCCAAAAGGCAAGCGCACATTGCCAGCTTTCACAAAATCAGAACCATGTATGTCATGGATTGTATTCCTTTCTCCACCAATCCCCATTCATCACATGGGACCTATCTATTAGTCTAATAACTATGCTACACAACTCCAGTTTATTCAACCTTACTTAACCAATTAATCCATAAAACGGTTGATATAAAACTAAAAATTGTATAATTCAATATTTTCTATGTTCCTAGATAATATCTACTATGCATAGTATGGGTTAACATTACCAATTCTGATAATTAATTACATTTATAATAATTATTAAAGTCTAGTAATGTAGAAAATTGCTAATTGCTAACATAATTAAACAATGTGATTTTACCCCGAGAAAAAATTAGTATTCATGAATGGGTCCATGCTTTATTAGCTTTATAGCTTACTACATAGCTAACAGAATATTATTTAACACTAATAAGGGTGCAAGTTGGGTACATGTAAGAAAAGAAAACTAGAACTAAGAATTAAATACTTGACCGTGGATCACGGATGTACTTAAAAGGCCTTAATGACGCTAGATCTTGATCCCTACAACCATTACTAGAATGTCTGTAGGCTGTACCGCCAACCCAAAACCAATTAATTAACATATATCTAAAACATAGATCCATAATTAAATAATCTCTCTAAAACTGAATCACGAGTAAAACTAAAACTAAAACATCAATTTACTAAACGCATAGCTTTCAGTTCCATCTCGTATATGTAACTATCACTCTCCTTAAAACGCAATTAAGCCACTAAGTGAAACAAAAACTCAAATTAAAAGGCAGAATCTTTATAACTTCTCATTCAATTTCAGAAAAATGCAGGGGGTTAATTGAATAGAACAAATTACCAGGAAATAAGAAAGGGTTCATTGAGGCTGTTGTAGACATTGATGATCAGATTATCGTTGGTTACAGCCTCGATTTGCGGTCCGGGGAACTGCCCATTTATCAAAATACCCTGCATTTTTCACAAAATGTCGAATAAAGAACAGTTCAAGATTAATTTCCAAATCAAGAATCAATTTACTCTTTGCATTATTGCATACATACATTCTCATAATGAACATGCATACCTGTTGTTTTACGCCGAGAGGCCAGATGTCTCCGTAAGTGACATTCCACGTGAAGAACCGGTACGGGTCGTCGGCGCGTACCGAAATGGAGATGAATGCGGTTGCAACAATGGCGAGAAGAATAGAAGAAGCGAGAAGAGAGAACGAGTTGTTGTTTCTCATTCTCGCGCTCGCTTTATTGGAAGTGTATCTATGGTTGGTTTGTTTTGGTTGATTTCGTATGTGTACTTTGAGTTGCTTTTAGAGCTGTATTTGGTAAAAGGAAACGTGGGTAGTTGAAGAAGAAGTAGAAGTAGAAGAGAGATGAGAGATCTGATCTATGGATGCATTTTTTGGGTTTTAGAGAGAGAGAGTGGAGGTGTGAGAGAGTGAAGAGTGAGCTGTCACGGGATGATGGAGGAAACGAATAAAAAGAGGATTTCTAGAGGAATTATTTGTAAAAAAGAGGATTTTTTCTTGTCATGTGAGAAGGGAGGAGTTGGATTGGATTTTCTGTGTCGGAGTTTTTGGTTTGAGAGATTATGAGAGAGAGATTTGTGTTTTGTGATGGGGTGGTTGTAGGTTGGGTTATGAGGAATTGGGCACGGAGGATCTTGGTTAGTGGGTTGAATAAGAGGATTTTGGATTTGGGACTTTGAATTCGGCCATTAGTTGACGCGGAGTTGAACTCGATTTTGTGGATTCAATGAATTTCGGTTTTATGCGTAGCAAAATAAAATTTGGTGCAAAGGGGACATTATGAAAAGCGGGGAATAATTATGATTTTTTTTAAAAAAAAAGAAAGAAAATTGATTGCAATTCTGACATTGCTTTTAGTCAAGTTCGAGACAAATTTAAAAAGGGGAAAAATTCAGAAAATTGAACTTAATTTATGGACATGGAATTTTGCTGACAATTTTTTATGAAAATTTAGAAACTTTAACTCAAATAAAAATCGAGTGCCTACAGGCCAATACGAAAAATAGTAACACTAAGGGGTCGTTTGGATGGGCTAGGAATAGCCAATTCCTAGGAAGGAATAAGGATTTTCGTTGGGAAGTGTGTAACTTTGTGAGAGAGATGAAATTCCTAGGAATTAGCTATTCCTAGCCCATCCAAACGACCCCTAAATAATTAATAAATATATTATAATAAAATCAAAATTAAGTTGCTATTGTGAAAATGGGTTAATATATATGTTACTGCAGTAAGTTCAGTACAAATTTCGTGAGAAAAAATTAATGTAGAAAATTGAACTTAAATTTTAGATTGGTACAATCTGTTGCTAATTTGATGATGGGAGCTGACCATGGCGATAGGGTTAGATCTCTCCTTCATCTTTCCTGTAGTGGCTTACAGGCAAACTGTTTATCCATCAGCGCACCTTTTCGTGGTTGCGAAACCCTCGTGCCAAATTGTGCACGCAATATCTAGCCAATTTAAGTCTTTAAAGTTGATTTCTAGATCTCCTTCGGCACTAGATTGTCTGCAAATTATAGTATATTTTCCAGTTCTTTTTTATTCAATAAAAAGAATAGTACACAAATAGCAACTAATAACTGTCAAGAAGGTGCTTAACGGATGCCACTAAATGCTACCCAGGATAACAGTTTAACATTAAACCCGGGAATTGTCAAGTTTATTTAAAAAAATAACATTAATCCCGGGAAACAAAAAGGTAATACTTTTTTAGCAATGGGCATGGGACTCATTTTAAATAATAATAGGTCAGAATTATAGTTATTTTCATAGTTTTCTCATGGTCTTTTGACTTTAAAGTGTTCAAAGGAATTATTCTTTGTTGGTTCAATCTTATGTTTGAAGCAAGGAACATAGCAGGTTATGATTTAAGTGATACTTTTGCAACTAATTATTACAAAGAATACAATAGCACCCAACATCCAACATATTATTATATCGTTAAATTAATTAAAAGAATAAAACAAAATAGGGTATAAATTTATGTGCTAATAAAATTAATTTTCAAAAAATGTATCCGTATAAATAAATCAAATGATATTTATGTACTTATGGGATATAATATATTGATAATAATTTCTTTGTAATTATGACAATAAGAATCAAAATTAATAATTAAAGAGGTTGTATCTTTTTAATTGCAAAATATTGTCTGTTTAATGCATCAGCAACTACTGCAAATATCCCTAAAACAATATCAAATCGTCTTAGATTCTAGTTTGTGGGATTCATCCATTGTTTAATATTTTTCTTATATTCTTAAAATTGACAATTGATAATGGACATTTGCAAACTATATTTAGTAAATTTACTTAGTAGTAATTGTTTTATCTTTATAATTATTTCACGATTAACGCATTAATATTTCCAATTTAATGCACATTTTAGTAAATAAAAAATTGTCATTTACATTTCCATAGTATTTTTTCCCCCTAATATAGGGAGCAATCTAAATTCTCATTTGACAATTAACAAAGCGGATTTTAAAAACCAATAGTTCAGATTTCTTAACATTGGGGGGATGATAAAAAAATATTCGAATTATACCATCTTTAAAGCATTATTATAAAAAATGTACTTAAAATTTTATAATTTACTAATATATGTTTTGAAGGCAATTTTTGCAATCAGGCAATTATTATATGTTATAAAATAAATTTGATTTACCTAAAGAGAATTTCCGTGATGGTTCCAAACTGATCCAGAGAACATTTAATTAAAAACCACGTTTATACCTTCTGATTTCGTAATTTAAATTTAAAAAAAAATACTACAGCGCATCCGATACTAACATTAGAAATCCTTGTGATGTAAAATAGACGAACTAGATCTTCGGATCCGATTCCTGTGGCACGCGACACGGACCGTCCGATCAGATCTCGACGGTTTATTTTTTTCGGGCCTTACAATCTGGTTACATGCACGGGGTCCATCATCCATTCAGATCTGATCGGACGGTCCTGTGCCGCCCTACACGCTGTGTCGTGAGCCACAGGATTTGGATTCTAGATCTTCGGAGCTCATCCAATAGACTTACACAGTTGCACACAAAAAGAACGCGAAAGCGACAAAAGAACATGGTACAGGAACAAAGCGCGTCGGTTTACTGGCGTATATATCGACCTGTGCTTTGAGTGTGAGTGCTGCTGCGTCGTATTATCTGGCACGCACCGCAATTGGATTTGATTATTGGGCTCTTAAATGATAAATTTCTCTCTATTTTTTCTAATCATATACGGGATGGATCATGGGAGGGACCAGCAACCAGCATGCATGACGATTTATGGCG
This sequence comes from Rhynchospora breviuscula, assembly GCA_027562975.1. Taxonomy (NCBI): domain Eukaryota; kingdom Viridiplantae; phylum Streptophyta; class Magnoliopsida; order Poales; family Cyperaceae; genus Rhynchospora; species Rhynchospora breviuscula. Next base: position 15,924,196 of record CM050398.1, read on the forward strand.
GGAAAATATAATGGGGTCATGCATATAAATGGCATTGTGGATTTGTGGTTCACATCTAATCTAATTCAAGCTTTATCTGCTTGACCTACTGCGGTACTTCACTGATTCTGATGTTTTATATGTTTCAAAAAAAAAAAAAGATACTGATGTTTTATTTTTGGGTTGGATTCGATGGGGCATCTCTTTTTTGGTTCTTTAATGTTGCGTTATTCGTGTCATGTTTTGGCATGAAGTGATATTTATCTCAAGCTATGCTTTACAAAACCAAATGCGGCAATTTAGAATAATATTATATGTTTGCTCTCCTATTGCGAACTTGTAAAATTCTTCTCACTTTGTGATTATTTTGGCGTCCTGTCATTCTTGTTGACTCTCGTTGTCGGATAGTTTAATTAAAAATTTGGGTGTTCTTAATTGAATTTATGGCCTTGATTATAGTTTAATTATAAATTAATTTCTGTCCGGCTGATTTGGTGTTCTCATATTTCTTAATTTAATCTCGATTTTCTGTGCAAAATGGCACTTGAATACCCAACACTCCATTTTTATTTTACTACTGTGTATTGAATAAAATAAAAAGTTTGACATCACTAAATTCATGGTTTTGACTAATAAAATAAAATATGATTCTAAAAAGTTGCGAAATATTTTTAACATCTAAAATATAATAATTTGGTATCATTAGATTATTTATAATATTTTCAGCATCCATATAAAATTTGATGTAAAAATAAATATAGAAAAGCCTCGAACAATTTTGTCAAATTAATTTTAAATGTTTAAATCATAAAAGTGTCACTAAATTCTTTGCTATTTTACGAGCATACATATAAAATTTGATGAAAATTTCTGAAGGTCTCAAACAAGGAGTTTTGCTATGGTGAGTTGCAACTCACCAAAGCCTCCGTGAGTTGCGATCAAAACTCATATATCTACTTCAAAATAATTGATCCAAACCGTCCAATGTGATCTCTCTATTGAAATCACCATACAAACCAAATTTTATATTTTTTTGAAATTTTTAAGTATTTTTTTCGGATTTTTAAAAACTGCTGTTTTTGAACGGTTCAGAACTAATTAGATTAATGATTTTCTAAAATTTCAAAAAAATACTTAAAAATTTCAAAAAAATTTAAAATTTGGTCTGCATAGAGATTTCAATAGGGAGATCATATTAGACGGTTTGGATCGGTCATTTTGAATTAGATTTATGAGTTTCGATCGCAACTCACGGAGCCTTTGGTGAGTTGTAACTCACCATAGCAAAACTCCTCAAACAAGCCAATATCTAAAGTATATTCTTCTGAAATTTGAAATATATAAATTATTTCAAAAGTCAAAAATGAAAAAAGAGATATTATTGAATTTTTTTATAATATTTTGAGAATATTCATAAAATTTCTTGCATAAATAAATTTCTAAAGACCCTCAAACAAATAAAAAATTAAGTAAATTTTTCAGATTATAGAAATAAAAATTTTGTTAGCATGCATATAATTGGATTCTTCATATTTTATGAGCACACATATACAATTTCATACCTAAATGAATATTTAAAGATTTTTATATGACTAAAAAAGCTAAAGTATATTTTTTAGATCGGTAATAATAATATCCATTCAGCGATGAAGTGAAGAGAACATGTAAATGGGGCTAAACTAATTCAGATTTTGTTGTTTTTCAGTCTCACAATGATTATAAAAGTTGAGTTATAGAGTTTATATATAAAATCCAACGATGACACTATTCATAGTTACGAGGAATATTAGATTATTAATAAGATTTGAATTATAGGTCTAATCTCTTATATAGTGAGAGTGATTGCCAATTTTGATTTCCTCCATTATTCTACGATAAGAATTTCCTTTCATCCTTATTTAATTGATTATCAAATAATATTTAGCTCTACTTTTATCTTTTAATAACTTTTGTGAGGAGAACTCATGTATGTCTAACATACATTTTTGCTTCACTTTAATGACCCGTAGAGCTGGGACCTCGAAATATATTGAAAATATTTCACACCATTGTCACATCTAACACTCGTTTCTCCCATTAAAATCACAATTTCCAAATCCATTCTAGTAGAAACGTCTTTTCCATGTAGGATCATCCTTTTGAGCGCTCTCTGTGCAGGCATCTGAGGAGACGAACTGTGAAGTGAATTAGATGATTTTATATATGATATATGGGAAATCGAAAGGCACCATGCTACATTATTATATCATAACACTTTGTCTTTCCAGGAAGGAAAATATTTAAACATGATAAGAAATCATAGTTTGGCCTAATTAAACATTTTAACTTGTTTAGCATATGCTTCATATAAGCTGCACCGGAAATTGGTGGAACACGAGGAGCTCAACTTATTGGTTAAAGTTGCGACTTGCGAATGCATAGAAAATGCATATATATGGATCAAAATTGGACTATAATAACTGTTACTGAAAAAATTAAAACTAACGTTACTGTTCATACGAATTTCGATAATAACTGTAAAAAATTCGAAATTTTAAAAATAACATTGTTGGATCGGCATTCCGATTGCCGAATCTAAAAATGCTTGGATCGGCAAATGGAACGCCGATCCAAACCAAAAAAATTATACGCACCTTTTTGATTGAAGCACTTTTTGAGCTGTGACTTTTTGAGTAAAAAAAAGTGAGAGTTGTGCCTTTTTGAGTAAAAAAAATGGTAATTTTTTTAATGTATAATTTTCTTTTTAGCCCTCAAAATTTTTGTTATTACAAAATATATAATTTGTGATTAGAAATTAAACATAATTTAAATATCTATTATAAAAATATAAGTATATAATTAAATTATGCATGTTAAATACATAATATTGTATATGTTTATAATACTTATTTATATATATATATTATGTATCATATTATTTTGATGGTAAAGTTGAAACTTAATTTGTCATGCTTATCAACAATATAGGAGTGTTTTGATGCCATCATTTTTTGTTATAAAATAATATCATATCACTCTTTAATTTGTATTTCAAAATGTAAAATTCAATTGTTATTTAAATTCAAAATTTGAATGCGGCAACATAAAATTTTATGATTTTTGCATATCTTTTGTACTATATTAAGATGTTAAAATCGAATGCATTAAAATAAATATTTTTCATTATTAATTAGATTCATTCATCTTTGATCACTTGATTTAGAATGAAATGAATTTTTGAAACAAAAAAATAATAATTTAATGGCAATGAGATAAACATGACCCACGTTACTGTATACAAAAATAATAATAATAACTATCTTACTTAATTTATTACTGACGATAATGTGGAGATCAAAGGTTTTGTCCTCTAATATGTCCATTGCTTTTTTGAACAAGGTTGGTAACACCATGTAATCTTTTATTACAGTTTTAGTCTCTGTATATGCACACAGTTTTTTGTTTTCGGAGTTTTTCCACGCTGGTGCATGCGTCTATTCCAAGTAGTACCTCTCTACTTCATTTGTATCCATGTTTTTCTATTTCACTCAGTAATTAATCAGTATCACATATAAAAAAAAAAAAGTCAGAGCCTTTTGTCCCAAACAAGTTGGGGTAGGCTAAAAAAAAACTCAGCCATATATACAAGAAATCAATATCACTTTATGTATATATAATATACTTCAATCAAAATAAATGTGTACAGAGGTTCCTTAATTTTATCAGTGACGTTGGAACTTGGAACATGAGGAGCATTGATTTGTTGGGCTACTATATATTTTTCAACTCTAGGTAGACAGTGATTTATATGGTTTCTATTTTCAATATATATCTCATATCACCAAAAATGGTCATTTCTTTATGGGAGAGAAGAGAGAAGGAACTTGATCATATTCTGACCCAAAAACTATTGAATATATGGGACATTCTGCTACAAATATTACATTTTTTTTGCAATCTGGTTTGAACACTGTTTTTGTTCAAATCAATCACAGTCGTTCAAAATTTAAAAATGAACGGTATAATTTTTAGAGCAAAAGGCCATATAAAAACTAACCCACCACAAAATTTTTGTACAGTTTTGTGGAGAAAATTATAAAAACTTAAAAAGTACTAAGAATATAAAATAATTATAACATTATATTGCATTTTCAGAATTCTCTCACGGTATAATTCCTAGCATTAATTTGCCCCTGCCACAAATTTACATGTTGAACTTGTTAATGTATAAAAGATTTTATACAATACATTAAAAATCTTTTATATCTTAAATTATGCATGTTGAATAGCTTTATACATATATATTATGTATCATATATTTTAATTATATACAATAATATGTATAACTATTCAACATGCATAATTTAATTACATACAATAATATGTATTTAATATATAAAATATATAATACATAATATATATGTATAAATAAGTATTATAAACATATACAATATTATGTATTTAACATGCATAATTTAATTATATACTTATATTTTTATAATAGATGTTTAAATTATGTTTAATTTCTAATCACAAATTATATATTTTGTAATAATAAAAATTTGAGGGCTAGAAAGCAAATTGTACATTAAAAAAATTATCACCTTTTTTTGACTCAAAAAGACGTTAGAATATTAATTAAAAGGCTGAGGCCGGGCTTGACCCCCGTTTTTTGCTCAAAAAAAAGTTAGAATATTAATGGAATTATTTAATAGATAGCAAGTCAAACTTGGAATTCAAAAGTCTTCGAAAATTTTCATTGATGTCACCAGATCGGCAGAGCTTGGCCTCTGAGTCAAACAAAATAGATGCATAAATGAAAGTTGAATTTCTGAACGACTCTCACTTATTTTACTCAAAAAGGCTAGTAAAAAAAGGCACGACTCTCACTTTTTTTATTCAAAAGGCACGGCTCAAAAAGTGACTAAAAAGGTGCGTAAATTTTTTGGTTTGGATCGGCATTTCAATTGCCGATCCAAGGGTTCTGTATTTTCGGCGATCCAAACGCCGATCTAATAACGTTATTTTTAAAATTCCGAATTTTTAACTGTTATTATCGTAATTCGTGTGAACAGTAACGTTAGTTTTAATTTTTTCGGTAACTGTTAGTTATTTGGTCTGGAGGCCCAAATCCGTGTCACTTTTTGCCTGCTTTTACTGCATGGCTTTTTCATAACAGCCCAAATATCAAGAGGAAATTAAATCGACCAATTTTATCTTTTCTGATCATGTTTTCTTTTCTGCTATTAAATTTACATTTGAACATTAGTTGATCTATTTAGTTTAAGTTCGAGAGATAACCAAACTCCATATCATAAAACTGATGTATACAAGTCGTCATAACAACCTAAATGAAAGTTTATGGAAAACACTAGCCTAAATTGCATATGCAGCAAATTAATTTCTCGGAAGCTCATCTTCCGCTAGTTGACTAAATTTGATTCCTTTTTCTTGCTGCTGTCAAAACATAAATCTAACAAATTTATTTCCTTAAAGCTTCATTACACATAATAATCGAGATGGTTGGGTGATTGAAGAATGTGAGGATGTAATTGTAATACATTGGAGAGTCGTTGTATTGAATTTGAAATTTTGGTATATATTATTTATGCCATTTCTTTGGTATTAATGGACTCATTTTATTGTCTTTTCTGCGTATCTTTGTTGTTATTTGGGTAGTAAAAGAGTTCTTAAGGTAACTTTAAAGAGAGGGTTGGCTAAATATGTTTTTTTTTTTTATCAATTCTGGAAAATGTAAAACAATATTATCATTTTTTTTTTAATTTGCTTTCGTTAATGGAAGTGGTACAGTAATGAAAAGCTCAACTTTATTTTAAAAAAGATGACAGAAAATGACCAACTAGTTATAATTAATTGATATTCTATATTCTTAAGTCCTATTTCGGCATTTCATCATCTATATTGTCACTGTCACTCATTTTTTTTGCCTTTCGTTTCTGGCATGAACAATACAAATAACAACGCAGGAGCAACCCGCGATGGGAAATATCCCAAATGACCAAAGTCGGGTTCCATGGTCCCAAGGAGCTATATACCAAGAAGAATCGGTTGTCTACTTCTCTCAACAATATGAGAGCCCGAATTCTTTAAGCAACTCGGGAATAACAGTGTTGTATGTCATATATATGCAACAAAGTAATGCAATTGCTGTAACTCCTGTCTGCGAGCTGTCATTTTTTTTTTTTTTTTTGGTGGTCGGATAGCATGTGTAGATAGGTTTCTGAATTAAATTTATGTCCTGATTATTTTTTAATTAGAAACTGATTTATGACAGCCCAATTTGGTGTTCAACTGTTGCTTTACCAAAATCTCTAATTAATTGCAATGCAATGTGGTACTTGGTTGGTTACCGGACATTGTGTTTTTATACACCGCTATTATCAATCTCAATTCAGCAGAATACACTACGTCATTTATTTTTATTAGTATCGGTTAAATACTGATTATTAGTACCGGTTGTCAAACGGTACTAATAATAGGGGTGTTAAAGATAATTAAAAACCGGTACTAAAAAGCCAGTGTTAAAAACGCGCTGGAAATCGCAGAAAAAAAGGCGGAGATCTTTAGTATCGGTTTTTAACCAATAACCGGTACTAAAGATTAAAAATTGGTACTAAAGATATCATCTTTAGTACCGGTTATTGGTTAAAAACAGGTACTAAAGATCTCCGCCTTTTTTGTTAAATATTTACTATCTTTAGTACCGGTTTTTAGGCTAATAACCTGTACTAAAGATATCTTTAATACCGGTTATTAGTTAAAAACCGATACTAAAGATCATTATAAAAAAAATAATAATTTTTGTTTCTGGGCTAGCGCCATTTTTTTGCTAGCCATCAATTAATATCGACTAGCAACAATGCCCGCTCAATGTGCGGGCAATTATCATTTGATATAATTCGAAAATATTAAAGACTTTTTAGTATATATTCTTTTTACGTGAACTTTTTTTATTGCTCTTAAAGAAATGCGCTACACATGAAATACTGCAATATGTATTTCCTCTTTTAGTATATATTCTTTTTACGTTAACTTTTTTTTATTGTTCTTAAAGAATTGCGCTACACATGATTCAAAATTATATTTAATTTTGATTAGCCGAAAATGTTGTGTAAATGGTAATATATGCTTGTGTGGCCCTCTCTGTGATTTTGGTTTGATGACACAAAAAGTAGATAATTATATCTATAGTAAAATAGAATTGCAACCAGCATCATTTCCTTAATTCCTTTCTCTACTAAATATTTCCTTTGTTAGGCCATTTTGTACATCTATGAAAAATTATTTCTTTATTTGGATAAGAAAATAAAGGCAAAGAAGTAAAAAACAATTACAAAACAAGCACGTTGCCTCATTCTTTCACTGGTTTTACCATGAATTAGTAAGTTGACGTGCAAAATTTTCAAATACAAAGAAGACAATATTTTTATATTCAAAAGTATAGTTACACCCCTCGAAAAGAAATGTTCATCCTGCAATGGAAAAAAAGAAAAAATATTATAAACTTCTCCAACAACGTTCATCCTGCCACATGAAAGGAAGGAAATTTAATTTAAATCTTACCCATCCTAAAATCTAATCTTTCTCTTTATACCTTACATTGCCAATTGTTAAGATAATAATACCAAAATAGAATCTTAGTGTACTTCTTGCAACAACCTCCATATTGGTAGGGCTGTCAATGGTACCCTTTTAACCGTTTACCCTATCAGTATCGTATTAGATAAGATAGGTATGGATAAGATTTTTTTTCGTTAAGTTATCGGATATGGGTATGGATAAAAAAAAATTTTCGTTAATTTATTGGGTAAGGGTATGGGTAAGGCTATTTTGTATTCGTTAATTACCCGTACCGTTATATATATAGTTTATAATATTTATCATAATAAAAAATATAATTGTAAGATTGAATTAATATGTTAATAATAAACTAAATAAAAAAGATATGCTTGTAAGATTCAATTGATATGTTAATTATTTTTGTTTGATATTTCATTCATGCACTACATAGTTCATTCACGAGTTACATTAAAAAAATACTAAATTTTTTTTAGAATATCCCTTCTTCGTTGTCGTTTGAAAAAATATTGTATAATTAATTAATTAGTAATTAGTTATGGAATTTTTTTTTGTGACAATTGACATGAGAAGATATTGTATGATTTTATTATATTTAAAGTATTATTCAATGTTGCACTTTATTAATATATTTACCTCATATTATTTATTTCTCTCTATTGTACAATTTTTTTCATTGAGTTATTAATATTATTACCCATTTTCTACCGTTACCCTACCCTTACCGTTAATTCTTAACGGGTAAGAGTAGGGTACGGGTAAAGTCCTTTTTTAACGGATAAGGGTAGGGTACGGGTAAAGAGAATTTTAATGGGTACGGGTATGAAAAATATCTCTACCGTATCGTAACCTACCCATTGACAGCCCTACATATTGGATTTGTTCTAACAGTTGATTAGGATTCATGAAAAAATTAATATAATAATGATGATAGTGCCATGACCAAATTATTACTTCACCAGAGAAATAAAGAAATAAATATGAAACTTCATATGAGTTCAATGGAAGTGATTAATTATGGTGTCATGAGACTCATGACCATATTATTACTTCGAGTGAAGTAGATTTTCGTCCATGATAACCATATCTAGTCTATCCATTAGCAATACTTACTCCAAATATACAAAGCATAAGAAAATTGATACAAGTAGAATATGTTAATTTGTAATAAATGTTGAAGCCATATTACAAATATAAATTATAATTTGTACCAATTTTTTTTTATTCTGCTATAAGTATACATGATAAAAGTACCTTCCAGTCACAGGCTGACCCCATAGGCCTTTTCCCATAATAATCAATAGAAAAATTAAGCATCTTTCTCCTTATTCTCTTTGAACCTAAAGAATCCTCAAATAAATGAAAGAGAAAAAGTGGTTCAAGTACTTCTATTGAAAGGTGAAAAGAATGACTGCCCACAAAGTTAAAAAGGCTAAAACTGCCTATTCAATTTTACCATTCGTTTTTTCCAAATTGCACTTGTTATTTTAATTTGATTTTCCATCTTTCTATTTTCCTACTTTCACAAGAGAAATTCACTCTCTTTTATTGACAAATGAACATTCTTCACTGCTAAAAGTCAAGGCAATCTAAGTTTAAATTTTCCTACTTTAAGATGTCCAAGTCAATGCCTTAAAAGAGCTCTAAACCATAAATTGTCATTAAGATCCACATATACTGGTACTTTTTGCTACAGATAGATAGCGCAACACTCTACAAGCACCCAAAAAAAAAAAACCATCATAAATTGTACCTTGGGTTTGCTATTTGTTTAACAAAGCTTTCATCTTTTCCCTTCGAAGTACACTCAACATAATTATGACTGAAAAAGAAGATAGAAAAAAAAAGATCACTATAAGCTCAAAATTGTGTCTCAATTTGCAAATGTGACATATTTTAGATCCATTTGCAAATATTAGAAGACTAATTACTAATAAGCAAACAATATAGAGACTGGCCTTTTTCTCAAACATCATCAACACTGAATGATTGAACCATGCTATGAAGAAGTACAAGTAAGCCATACCAACGCTTCTCCTAACACCGATCGAGAATAAACCATTTATTGACAGAGATCGATGTAGCGTTGCCACTGCCACTGCCACTGCCACTGCCTTCCTATCATGCAACTCAAGTACTCAACCAATTCATTTTTGGTGCCTAAAACGTGCATTATATACACACAAAAATGTCCATATTGATTATTAGAAATACCAAATTATATTTTCTATTTTATGTTCTGTTGAATTGTATCATAAAAAGGGTTGTAGTACTAAATATCTCTAAACAAATTACAGCAACATACCAAATAAATAAAAAATGTAAAGCTATAAAAATTGTCAAGGACAAAGTGAGAGCAAACATTCGTCGGCCCGTTGGGGACATTCGACAGAGGACCAGACACCAGCTGATAGATTTTCTCGTTCCTAACATTAACATGCACCAAAGCCATGGAATACTGGCTATACAAGTGATTATATATATCAGGCCAAAACCTTGATATACCAATTATTAAATCAAAACTAAAACAAATGATTAAATCTGAATAAAACATATAGTTAATAGGGCAGGAAGCAGTACCTCAATAGACCAATTTCTTGATAGAGTAGTAAACCAAACCGGTGTGCTTGATAATCTGAAATCAACAAACATATATGAATTTGACATATCAACAAACAGATATGAATTTGAAGGCGTAACAAAACTGAGATATATTAATAAAAATGAAGCATCAACTCCAAATGAATTTGACTTATTTGGGCAACATTAGCATTATATATATATTAATCTAAATTTTGTAGAAAACCACAAAAAAAAATTAGAAACACTTACAGATCTGCTTTGCATCTTCATCCACTTTGCATTGCATCTTAGCATATCTATCCTAATGAAAAGAGGAACTTAATTTCGGTGTATGCAAATCAGCCCCCTTTATAAGCAATTTCAACAAACAAGGGTTCAATAAGCATTCAACCAATGAATCATATTTAATATGATACTTAAATCAATTGAATTACTGGTTTACAATCAACAAATTTCCTAATAATTCACCGAAAAGAAAAAAAAAATCAAAAGGAATACTCACTGGGACTAACATCCCTAGTGTGAAATTGTGATTAATAAATTTCAATTCCCGAGTCAAGTATCAAAATATGTGTAGAATATCTGCAAAAAAAACCATAAGTAAGATGAAGAACTAAACCCATCCATCCAACAAAAAATATTTTATTACAATGAAAACATAAAAAATGTACTGTATTGATTTGCAACTTAACTCATTATAAATATTTGCAAACACAGTTGCATTAGAAAACTAAATTTTTGGTCAAAACCTACCAACTCATTTTAATGACCATCATTCAATCCTTTAAAAAATAAAAAAGAAAAAAAATTGAAAAGAAGACATCAATATTATGTCAAGATAGTCTATACCGGCCTCGTAACATGCTGACACCACAGGTCTCCCATGGAGACGATAGGGGCCTACATAGGAGATAACCAGGCGTGCCTGGCGTGCGATGGCTAGGAGCGAGTTAGGACTGGAGGTATCTGCTTGGAGGATGGGAATGGAGGGGGGTTGAGATGGGGAAGCAGCCCATTGAAGAGTGGATTTGAGCTTGGATGGGTTGAGACCAGCTATGGCGAGAGAGCGGAGAGGAGAAGGGGAGGAAGAAGAGGAGAGAAATTTTAGGGCTTCGCACAGCACGTACTTAAGGGCTTCCTGCATTATAACAGTAACTAGTAAGAAGATGAGAGATCTAAGATATTAGCGTAAATGCCTCATCTGGTTTAATCCAAAAAAAATTGCAGAGATAGATTTAACAACTTACCTCGAAAATTAAAACATTTGCTTGAATCAGGGAAGGGGTGGAGTACCGCGGGAAGGTTGATTCCTCCTTTCGCATTCCAGCATAGAGTGCTCTGAGACTTGAGTGATTGATTCATTAGATTTGAGTTGACTGATGAGGATCGATCGAAAAACAAAAGAGATTTAATTTGGGGATAGCGTTGATTGTTATCAATTTTATTATGTTTTATTCATTGAATAAAAAGAGAAGAATAATAAGAAGAATATATGAAGATTTGTTTGATCTACAAATATATTTCGACTTTACCTAACTTTAAAATATAAACAAAAGCAAGATAGTAATTAACTATACAATTTAATTTCAAATAAATCATTCAATTTGCACCTCTCCAAGGCAATGACCTTCTTGCGACCTGGACCTCCTTTATCTCTCCCTTCTTGCTTTCCTGCACCTCCCTTCTCTGACACTCGATCAAATGATGAATGAAGAGGTTGAACGATCATGTCGTGCCCGATCTGGTGAGCTACAGGTGGTTGCACAGCCATGGTTGTGAGGCGAAGGTAAAAATAAGGTGGTTATGCTGTTTCATTTAATAAATTGGTGCTGCATCACCTTCTTTTTATACAAAAGAATAATAGTAACAATTTCAAAGGTAACAAAGCAGTAAAATCAAGTGCAAAACATAAAGAAACAGAAAATTGAGGAGAGGGAGAAATGACCATCCAACAATGACTTCCTTGGATTAACCTTTTGGTGAGACACGAACATGTTATGGTGGTAATCGATATCCAAAGCAACCTAAGACAACCACATACTCAATCCATTATTAGCAATTCAAACACAAGTCACACAAAAGTATCAAAACAAAAAAAAGGATAAAAGAAGGACAAACGAGGAGCTGAAAACCTGGTCAGCGGTTTCGTTGTGAGGGGACAACATAGGAGTACTTCTTGATCTTGACGGTGCCGTCGGAGGAGTTAGAGCTGAAGAAGGTTCTGATGACGCGGCCATCCTGGTCGAGGCGCCGCATGAACGCGTTGCAGATGCTGAAAAGAACCACTGGGTGGATTCTAGCGGAAACAACAATATTGGGTTGCTTGATCGATCGTGAGAGAGAAGGAGAGAGATTGTGATCTGAGTGAAATTGTTCTTCGTTACTCCCGCTCTTAATTTGGAGGGGCGACTGCCGCGGCTCACATAGGGTTATCGAAAGAGATGTAGTATAACTTAGAATCACCTCTTTCTAATTCGGGCTACATTTGGGAGGAAGCAGCGCAATGGAGGAGAACAATGAAACCCTAGGCTCAGTTATTCCCTTATCAGCCAAGATGGGGGTACGGAGGAGGGAGCAGGGTAAAAAAAGGATCGAAATTTCTTGCCATAAGTGCGCAGGAGCAAAAATTGTAAGGGAACAGAAGCGCATGAATTAATAAAAAGGAAAAAAAAAGAGTGGCGCAGAGGGATTGAACTCACGACATGCAGCGAACGAAACAACAGACTTACCAAACCAACGACCAGACACTTTCTGTCAAAGAGTTTGACTCTTTGTTAGAAATACAAATCTAAACCGCACATCATATCAAATTGCACAGATCAATGGTTTATAATTGATGTTAACACATGTTTCAACCCCTAGTGGTTAGAATATTATGACCTTTCTATGGGTGCGTTTATAAGTAGTAGAGATATTCCAGTCGGTATATATATGCATCACGTATAATAATATATATTAAATCACAATATATCACATATAAATCACATACAATAATATTATTAGCTACAAGTCTATGTAAAAAGCCAAAGCACTCATCTAAAGTATTGTTAATATCGCTCTCACTATAGCGCTTAACCATCGGTTGCAAAGCCTGTATTTTGACACTTCATATAATTAGTAACCTATGCAAATTCATTTTAAACTAATCTAATTAAAGTTTATAATTAAGAATAACACTATTCCAAACTAATTCAATTAAACCCTAAACACTAAACCTTAATTAAAGATAACAAAATTGGTTAATTCAATTAAATTCTACATCTTAAACCCTAAATCTCAAAACCTGAACCCTGAACTCTAGACTACACCACAATAGTAATTAAGTCTAAATCCTAAACCCTAAAACATGGTCATATATGCTAAGATTTAGACTTAATTCATACCGACGGGAGGTCCTGGTTTAACGTGTAGTGATTAAGAATTATGCATAGCGATGTCATCGTATAGTACCCGCAATCTTTATAGTTCTGTTGTCGTGGACTCTACAAGAAAAAAAATAATACTATTAATATTAAATTCAATAAATTAGAAATGAAATGAAACTATATATATTAGTCGGAACTATGTACAGGAATCATTTCAATTTGAAACTTGGGAACTTGGACCAATCTTGACAAAGCTCTACAATATTTAAATATAAAGTTACAAAAATTAATTTTTAGATATTACAATAATTAGATAATGCATGCACGTATTATGTTAATCCTAAACTTACTGATGGTATTTGTTTAGAATTGGGGATTCATAGCCTTCGTCTGATTGGAGGGAATCTACTATCCATAACTTTCGAGTCGAGAGTTGTGCGATAATAATCACAAAATACGACCTGTAGTTACATATATATTATCTCTTGTTGGTAAAATTAACATTAAATCGCAAATTCAAAATCTTAATTAAAGTCAAAATTATAAATTTTATAACTAACTGACTATGATGCAGTAAAACATGATAGGGATCCTTTTTCTATACTTGTTCAAAAGATTCATTATGTAGGTTATTGTGTCGATAGAATTGTTCTCCGCATCCGCACCCAAGCATCTTTTTGGATCCCAAAAGATGAACTTTTTGAGATAGGCGTTAGCACAATATTTCCTGCACCACCTGCATGTTGTATGTATATGTGCGATTCAATAATGGTTCAATTTAATTAGACATATCATATAAATAATAATCAACTATTATAAAGTTAGGAAAATACTTACAAGACCCAAACTTTAATCACTTGAACGAAGGTCTCCTCCCTATTGAAGACATGGCCGATGTATTTAAATTCGAGGATGAGTGTCTTTACATCTTGGAATTCGAAGTTAGCATGAATGTCGAATAAACTCACTGAAGTGTCGAACATCCTGATATAGTCGTGCATCTTTTTTGCATTAGACCCAATCTCTGCCAATTTTTTCTCGGTGACAAACGGATCGCGCAACTGAAATTGCTCCTCCGCAAAGTACTGATCCACTGTCATTTCCTCTTCATCATCCTCTTGCTCATCTTACGCCACCTGCATTCCTTTGTTTTGCGGAGGAAATTATGGAGGTTGTTTCGACATTTGCCTGGTTTGCTCCTTAAAACCCACATATTAGTCATGAAAATGATATTTCTCAATTTAATTACTGCCAATATATATAATTATTATAAACTTGTGAAATTTAGAATAGTTTGTAAGATTTACCAATTTTATCATATCATAATCTACAAGATGAAGCGGCCATCTTAGAAATGAACCCATCAGAACACTAAGCTGATCATCTGCATTAGGAGGTGGAAAAGGTACTATCGCGTGTCTCGCATTATCGAAAACTTCTAAGATTTATATCTTCACCTCCCCTAGGCTAATTGGTACTCCATGGACTGTCTCACCACTCAAAGTATATGGAAACACCATAGCTCTAGCTACATACGCAGGAGTCCCAGACGTCCCTTCTGATGGGAGGAGGAGTAAGGCGTAATTATAAGCAATATCAAACATAATGACAAATCATAAACCCTAAATACTATATGTGAGCAAAGTAATATTTATCATTAGCTCGGTGAAATTAAGAACCTGATTAGTCGAGTGAGCAATCAGATGTGGTCGATTGTTGCTACTCTGTGATCGTAAGATGAAAGCTTGTTGAACTATTGGATCGTAGGCCTGTGGTGTTTGGCCTTGCGAAAACATCTGTGAAAAACTTCGCTCCATGATAGCTTGCATAGCCCTAGGCATATCATCCTCCATTTGTCTACTAATAAATGCCTCCTGCATTCGCTTATCCACTTCCTCTTGCACTCGCTTATTCACTTCCTCCTGCACTATCCGATCGAGATTCTCTTTGGTATACCCCATGGATTTCCTCGTATCCCTATCGAACACCTGCTTCACATCACACCAGAAAAAAGAGAATATCCTCTTAACCGTCCGAAGTGCTCTGGTGTCCCGATCGCAGACATCAAGATGCCATTTTGACGAACCGGTTGAACTTCACCTGACTTAACTAGAGGAACCTGTCACAAAATTAATTCTTGTTAGACTAAATTGAATTCGTTGAATATACAAAATAAAGTTATTTGAGTTGTTACACGTACCATTTTGTCGATCACCGCGGCAGTCTTAGAGTTTTTAACCACAAGTTCACCTGTATCTGGATCCGTTACTGTGCGTGCCCTGCTCCAATTATAAGTCCTACCATCCATATCCTTGGTAATAACCAAGGTCCCACTATGGACCACCTCTCATTATTTCCATCTCAACTCAGCACTTATGTAACTACCTGATCTGAGTGTGTGGGGCATGTCCTTATTTGCGGCATTTTCGCGTCCTTGCTGATTCATTTTCTATTAGCAAATTTCGTGAAATATTTGATGAATAACCGGTTAAAACCCTAATGGACCTCAAGCACTCTAATTATACAAATTGGAGAACTTGTATAGAGTCCTACCTACAAGGTTAAGACCTATGGGAGGTAGTCGGCAGATCCGAGACAACTCCGCCGGAGATTGTAGAGACCACGGTACAAGTAGATGACCCAAACCAGACCGGAAGAAGAACCCCATCTGTAGAGAAATTGAAAGAAATCGAGGCTCTGCGGAAATAGAAAATCAAGGCGGGGAAGGCCATGTATGTACTCAAGACAACCATAGAGGAAGAGTTACTTGGGTACATACGAGATGCGGCCACACCTAAGGTCGCATAGGACACTCTGGCAACGTTGTTCTCCAAGAAGAATGATGTCCGCCTCCAACTACTCGAAAGCGAGCTTATGACAATCTCGCAAGGAAGCATGACGATCAATCAATACTTCACGAAAGTGAAGTCGTTATGCAACGAGATTGCACAACTCAACCCCGAAGAGAAGATCAGCGAGTAACGTATGTGGAGGATCATCATACACGGACTTAAACCCGAGTATAGCGGGTTCATAGCGACGATTCGAGGATGTCCAACTCAGCCAATCTTATTAGACCTTGAGAATCTGCTCGCGAATCATGAGGCTCTAGCAAGACAAATAACCGGAGTCTCGCCACGGCAAGAAGAAGAGGCGCTATTTAGTAGTCGATGGAAGGGTCGATCTGATAATGAGTCAAAAGGTAGACCAAGTCATAGGCCAAACCAACAAGGAAGGCCAAAAGAGAAGAGTAACTCTTCAGGGGGAGCTCACAATTAGAGAAGTATTAATTGCCAGCCCAATGATCAAGACGATATATGCTACAATTGTGGCAAGATAGGACATTATGCTCGAGAATGCCGGTCCAAGAAGAAGGTTCAGGGGAACATGGCAATGTCAAAAGACAGTCGACACGACAAGAGTCATGAAAGTAGTAGCGAAAACGATTGGAATGTCGAGGTTGCCTGTGCGGTTGCAACTGCTGAGTCGAATGAGGAGCAAGAAAAGAAATAAGAGGTTGCTTTGACTGTGGTGACCAAGTCAGAGCGAATCAACTATAAGAGTGACTGGATTGTCGACTCCGGTTGCTCAAACCACATGACCGGTGACATCAACAAACTTGAAGACTTAGAGAAATATAATGGAAGGCATGTGATTGTGACCACCAACAACTCCAAATTGCCGATCGCTTATGTCGATAAGACAACGATTTTCTCTCGCTTCAACCCAGAGCAAATCGAGTTGTAAAGAGTCTATCATGTTCCCAATATGAAGAAGAACCTGTTGTCAGTCTCAAACTAACTGCACAAGGTAACTATGTATTGTTTGGACCGCAAGAAGTTAAGGTGTACCTCAACATAAAGGTGTCAGGCACACCAATCATGGAGGGTCGAAGGATAGAGTCGATCTATGTGATGTCGGCAGAGTCGGCCTATGTAGACAAGACTCGGAAGAATGAGACGTCCGATCTCTGGAACGCAAGACTAGGGCACGTGAGCTACCACAAGCAGAAGCTCATGGTCGAGAAGTCAATGGTCAAGGGCCTATCAGACGTGGAGGTACGCACGCACTGACATAGTATATGCGGGGTGTCAATTTGGTAAGGCATATCAACTTCCTTACCAACAATCGAAATTTAGAGCCAAGGAGCCCTTGGAGCCAGTTCACTCAGATGTCTTTGGGCCAATAAATCAAGCTTTTATAAGCGGCTGAAAGTACATGGTGACATTTATCGACGACTTCTCGAGATACGTGTGGGTGTACTTTTTGAAGGAAAAATCCGAGACCTTTTCCAAATTCAAGGAGTTCAAAGAGAATGTGGAAATTGAACTCAATAAAAAGGTACGGTGTCTTCGTACTGATAATGGAAGAGAATATGTATCACATGAGTTTGACACCTATCTAAAGAAGCACAAGATCTGACGACAGTTAACCTGTCCCAACACCCTACAACAAAATGACGTAGCAGAAAGAAAGAATCGACAAATTGCTAAAACATATCAAAGCATGATACACGCCAAGAATGTGCCAGGGAGATTTTGGGCTGAATGCATGAAGACGGTGGCACACATCATCAACTGTCTACCTCAAGAGAAGACGAGTTTTATCTCACCATTCTAGAAGGTTTGAAAGATCAAACCAACAGTAAGTCATTTCAAGATTTTCGGTTGTGTATGCTATGTGTTTGTGCCTGATCATCTCCCAACTAAGCTCGATAAGAAAGCGGTACGATGTATCTTTGTCAGCTATGATGATGAAAGAAAGGGCTAGAGGTGCTGTGATCTTACAAATGGTCGTATCTACACCTTAAGGAATGTAGTCTTCAACAAAGTCTCGTCATATTGGCCATCAAAAGATATGATCTAGTTTGAAGCGAAAGATATGGAGGTGGAGATTGAAAAGATGGCAAGAGACATAGCACGAGATGATCTCGAAGTCCAAGATGACAATGGTAAGAGCTCAACTCCTTCAAAATCCAAGAGTCCATAGCAGACAGGAGTGCATGAAGAAGGTGAAGAAATGCCTCCACCACTTTGGAGATCGTCTCGACAAAGACGACCTAACCTGAAGTATGCGAATGTCACAATCATCGAGGATTTTGAGCCAACGTCCTATGAAGAAGTGGCGAAGAACGACAAATGGCGAAAAGCAATGGAGGAGGAGATGACAGTCTTGAGGCAAAACCAAACATAGGAGTTGGTGCCTAAGCCAAAAGGAGTAAAGCCAATCTCGTGCAAGTGGGTGTACAAGGTGAAAACCCGAGCTGACGGATCGATCGAGAGATATAAAGCTCGACAAGTCATACAAGAATGTAGGAGCTCAACTCAGAAATATCGAAAGACAAGAAGACAAAGGGTGTCAATGTTGAAGGAGAGTGTTAAGAATAACAACATTGAGGCCAAGCCCAATATATGGAGAAATCTAGAAACATGAAGAAATATCATGATATATTTATAAAGAAATTTCTAGGATATCTCTAGAATCTGTTAGTAGATATTTCTAGAGATTATTCAATAATCTAGAGATCTCTATGTAAGTAGTATAAATAGTGCCATGGCATTCATTTGCCATCAAAGCTAAGGCAATCCAAGACAAGGAAAACAAACTAAGTCCACTTGTAAGAAGAGAGAGTGTAGTAGTTAGGAGGTGAAAGAATAGTTGAGAAGATAGAGTTATATTATTGAAGATTTAATAGTAGAGAAATAGAGATTGTAACGATAGTTTGAGTACAATAAGAAGCAAGTCTTAGCATAGCGCCTCGCCTCTACTCAACAGTGTATTTAATAATTCACCATATGAAATATTTAACGGAACTGCGTTAACAAAGTTTGAAATTAACATAGTAAATGAGTACGCAATTGTAATTCATCAATAAATTAATTACTGTAAAGGGATATAACACTAGAGGGCCACACATGATGGCCCCACATGGCATAGAAATATTTGTTGTTGTGTATCATAAAAAAATTCCTAAGTTGTCGAATTGAGTAGTTTTTTTTCCTTCCATCTAAGTTGTAGCATCATTTTCTTAGGACACATCGCTACCATTACAAGTTTTCTTGTTTTATTGACATGGAGGTGAATGTACAAGTCTATCAAACGTGGATCCACATCTGTCTTATTATCTATTTTCTACAGCAAAATTCAATGTTAGATGTAGTTGATCTAATATATTTAGTATTTAAATTTAGACAATGAAATATATTAATATTTTAAAAGGCATACTCAATTATTCACATGTTTATAAACACTCATACTTCCTGCACAGCGTTTAGCGATTTTTCCAGAGTTGCATTGGTTCTCTTTTGCCTGCATGCAAGGGTTCTTATACTCCTCTGAATACCAGAGGTCACACAAAGGTGTCCAATTTTCAGCATTCTTGCACCACACATACCCTCTTCTTCCAGTTCTTAACGTCCCAACCGAAATCTTTCTTGAAATCTTCTCGGCATGGACAAAGTGTCTCTTTTAAATTTTTTTGTAGCAATTTTTTCAAGAACCTCTCGACACTTTTTCAGCACTTTCTACCTTATTAAGACACCTCCACAAGTAGCAAGTCTCCATAAGACAATTTGAAACAATATAATTAATGACACTAAAAGTAATTATAACAAGAGGACATATTCAAGATGGAACAATCTTTTGTCTTGAATATATTTGGTAATACAAGTGAATAAATTTCAATAATGCATTATTATCTAAGAATTGTTTGTTCCTACTGATCTAAGAATGTATTAGTAATCATTTTTAATAAGGAAGGATCCAAGATGTTATCAAAACTATTCCAGAAACAAAGTCTTAGCCTCAGCACAAAATTTGTGGAAACTATTCCATGGGCCATCAAAGTTTTCGAGTGCAAGCTTGCAAATAGTGGTCACAAGCTTGCTGCATACTGGATCGGAGTCGAACTTCTTCTTACCAACAGGCCAGACCAGAAATTGATCAGTAATAACACTAGTTGGCTCCCGCCTAGTGCTGCTTTCTCTCCCTCAATATTTGAGTGCACTATTAGATTCCTTCCTGACAGGGACTCCCTCAATTTGGAGTTGTTGATTTTGCGCTGCATAGTTTGCGAGCTGATTCCTCTCCATTCGTGATTTGATAACCATGATGGCTCGATCTGTCATTTGTGCAAAAAAAAGTTCATTATTATGTAGGTTGTATTCCTTAATCCAGAATTCATAGAAAAGTTAACAACAACAAAAATTATCCTCATCTCCTATTAATTAAATTACATGCCATATATTGCCACATTTCATGTATTGCTTCATAAGGGAATTCTCATCTCTTGGCCACATCTCAAGTAATTTCATAGCAAGGCATGTTCAGATCAACCAAAGAATAGCATGTATTTCATAACTTCTAAATAACTTCACACAAATTTTAGTAAAACCCCACAATTCTAGTAGAGCAAGATGGACCTGACAATATTGGCACATGGACAGAAAATTTTATTTGCGGGACAAAAATTGGCTTCCTCTCATTTTTAGCATAATTTGCATTTGATGTTTGCGAACTATTTCAGTTCGCATCCAAGAGACCTGAACTTCCTATTTCACATGAAAAATATTCACATGGTGACTGAGGTAAAACAATCATATAATTAAGAAAGTAACCTAAGGGCGTTTAGATGTCAAAAATTTCTTTCGAACCTCTTTTTTTACATTGGTGAAGTATTTATCATGTTTATTGAATAAATAAATGAAAAAAATAATTTAATGAAATAAAAATGAAAATACCATTTATTTATATAAACAAAGGCTGATTATATTACTACTTATGAAGATATTGTTCGATTTTGTTCAACGATTATATAGTGAGAATGACAACAACTTTCAATTTCCTCTAATATTTTATTAGAAAAGCTTTTATACAAATCATTGTTTAATTTCTTGTCAAATAATATTGAGCTTTAATCTTTAATTGTCCTTTTCTTTGCGCCGAAAATTTATGCATGCGTATATTTAATAAGCCATGTGGAGCTTGGACCTCGAAATGTATTGAGATGTTTTACATGATCGTTTCATATCACACCTTCCTTTTTGAATCACAATTTTCAGACCTATCTAGTACAAACTTCTTTTTCCACTGAGGATCATACTTTTGAGAGTACTCTATTGAGGCATCCGTGGATCCTTCTGGGCAGTAAATTGGACAGTGATAACCAGTGGCGGATCCAAAAAAAATTTTTAGCCTAGCCATGATTATTATATGAGAAAATTTAAAATTGAATAAAGAGTTAAAACAAAATGATTATTTTAACCAAAACAGTCACTTTCAACATATACAATTGTACTATGCAAAATACATCATTTTTTTTCATAAATCTTTCTCTCTCTATTTACTACCAAATAGCACAAAAAATTAAAATGTAATTTTAATTTCCTAATAATTAATAATTTTTTGTGCGGCTTCATAGTTTGAAATCGTTGTATAATTATTTCATTAAAACCTCTATAAATACATCCTTTTCTATGTAGGTAACCAAATTATCGTTTAAAAACTCATCTTCCATTTGATTTCTTAAATAAATTTTGACGACTTTCATAGTAGACAACACTTTCTTAATACTCAACGCACAACCGGCAAAATTAAAGAATGATGCTTGTCCCTTGTAACGATTTGATTCTTATAAAAGTCTGTGTGTGTGTGTATTTTTTTAAGTTTTAATGCTGAATTTACAGCACCCTTAAATAATCAACATAACAAATTGTCTATTTAATTATATAATTTATAAAGGGAGCGCAACTTAAAATATTAAATGAAAAATCAGCTAACTGTGTTTAACTTAAAATATCAAATTTAGAGGGGAATTGCAAAATTACCTAGCAATGAGACGAAGGACAACGAATTAGAGAAGGCCGAGCGAAGTAATTTGTAGAGCAGAAAAATGAGGGTGCGAGTCAGCATAGGAGGGGGGGGGGGGATTAGAATTCGGACGTGGATAGGGAATTGCACATTGTGGATCGGCAAAAACCGATCCGATTTCAGAGAAAAAGCGAAGGACGTGAGCGATTTAGAGAAATACGGATCCCTTCGAGGGAGGCCAGCAAAGTAATTTAAAGGAAAAGAACAAATTTACAGGCGAAGCCTATTTAGAAAATAATTGAAACGAATCAAGCCTAGGCACTGTTGAATTTTAAGCCCGGGCACTGCTATTAGATGCACTAACTGGGTCTAATTTTTCAGCAAATACAGCCCAGGCACTTGCCTGGGGTGCCTGGCAAGTGGCAATGGATCCGCATCAGTCCTGGTGATAACTTCTAATTATTTGGGCTGGACACCCAATATCGAGAGATAATATATTGACCAATATATCCATTAATCCATCCTTTCAATTGAATTTTATTTTTTTATGATTAAGTTTCCGTTTGAACATGTGGTTAATCTATTTATGTTTATGAGTATGAGAGATTCCGATCGTTATCATATTACATTTTATCAAGAGATTAATGAATACAAGTTTTAATTAATAACGGCCAATATTTTAATTAAATTTTATGGAAAAATAAACAGCAAGCTTAGGTCTGCTAACTTCACTAACTTGAGCTTTTTTTTTTTTTTCTCTCTCTTCGCAATTGACAAAACATAAATCTAACAATTGAAAATTCTAAAGCTTAATGACGAATAATAACCAAATAGTCATAATTAATTGATATTCTATAATCTATATTGTCGAGTCCTCTTTTGGCATTTCTTCGTCCATATTGTCAGTCAATGCTTTGCCTTTTGTTTCAGGCAAAAACAAAACAAACAACCCGCAGCAGCAACCTGCAATGCCGAATATCCCAAATGACCAAAGCCTGCTGGTTCTTCTCCCTTCGGCTACTAGGAATGGTGCCATGGAGCTACCAAGAAGAATCGCTTGTCGCACCAATGCGAGAGCAGAGTTCCTTACACAAGTCGGGAAGAGCTCCGTGCTGTATATCAGGGTCACATTCAGTGCCATGCAAGCGCTGAAGAAGGAAATCACCTGACATCACTATCTATTAGTTCCAGTACTACAGCCATATAATCTCAAGACAATGAAGGTAATAAATTTATTTAGTAATAAAGAACCTTAATAATCTAGTTGTTGACATGTTGTACTTTTTCTCTCATGGTCATGGGGTACTAGATTGCTAAGGTAGTTAGATTTTAAGGACCACACAAAATTTACATTGTTGGATTTGATATGCATTATTTACCTCAGCAGCCAATTTGATGGCTCTTGTCATCCCCTTTACGGAACAAAACAGGCTAAAAATGCCACTAGACACGGTAAGAGCAACAAGGGAGCTCCTTCGGTTTACTTTCTCAACTAGAAAGAAACTTGCCAGAGAAGTAGGCAACTCAGAAAGTGCATTGTATGCCACGCTAAGATAAAGATTCCGCCCGAGGCTCCCAACTGAAAGAGGCATACCATAATATACCATCCTGGTCCCATACCCGACTATCATGATTGATACTAGCTTCCACAAGGTCGATCTTGTTGTCACTAACTTCTTCATGTAGGAGAAGACTTGACAAAACTGTTTTGCCTTGTCGGTATTCTCGTTTACCGAGAGCCATCTTGGTGACTCCTTGGCAATGAAGTTGAGCAAAATAGAATAACACAATGCCGGGATGCAAGTAAAGAGGTAAAGTAACCTCCAAGAGGACCTCCTACATATGTAGGCTAGAGAAGGGAGAGACAAAAATCCAAGTGTAAAGAAGAGGAAGGCTGACATGCTCAGCCTGTGTCTCCACTTGTCATCAACGGCCTCCGTGCAGAGGACAAGAGAACATGTTGTAACAGCAGAGCGGCCAAAACCTGATACAAACCTTAGGACAGAATAGACCCAAATGTTAGGAGATAATGCAGTCAGTGCACCGGAAACCGCCATAATAAGGCATGAAAGAACTAGGACCTTCTTTCGACCAAGTACTGAGTCGGCTAGCGTTGATAACATGAAACCACCTATCAAACAACCCATGAAGAATGCTGAAGTAGGGAGAGAGGAAAGTGCCTTTCCAGAGCAGTTGAGGTCCCATTCGGAAATGGTTGATGTGTGGGATGGCGATGTCCAAACCCATGAACCGGGGTGAAGGCTGCATGGGCTGGAAGCTGCGTTGCATGTTCGGTCAGTGGATTTAAGGCAATGCCATGCTGGATCAGCTTCGGTGAAGATAGTAATAAAGATTTGTTGTGCATCAAAGGCCCATGCGAATGCCACAAAAAGAGATTGCAATATTTGGGCAGAGCTGCTCTGGCTCATGGCTAAATGTTGTTATGGCTTGTGCATCTTACTATCACTCTTATCGTTACATGAAGGAGATCAGGTGGATTTGTATATATGTTTGTGCAGAAAAGGAGGGTTGGCTCGTGCTTAACACGATCCGGATTTTATACAGAATGATGATTTACATATAGCTAGAAATCTCCCTTGTTTTTTTATTGTTCTTATAACTTAATTATCAAATTTATCTAGTTGACATCGCGCAGACATATATATATATAATTGGTATAATTCTAGCTTGAAATTAACTAATGCATATTCTAATAATTTCCAATTAGAAAAAAAATATAATATACGATATCGGTGATGACAAGGTTGGTCAATAAGAAAGGTTTCTTCACATGCTTACCAATGCATCATATGTGACTATCAATTGATTGCGGTTCATGCGCGCAGAAAGATAATAAATTTTTTGGTAGCAAGAATCTAGCTTTTTAAGTGATGGTGCATGTTACTATATGGCAAATGGAAATGTTAATATTTGGTAATTGGTATGAGTTCATTTTGCTTTCTTTAAACAAAAGGCTAATTATATTGTCTAATTTATAAGCAAAATTGGTAATTCTGTAGAATTTAAGCAATTTCAACATAAAGGTTTGTATTTCAAGCATGAATTAATGATACATTTTACCTAAATATATTTAGAAGAATTTTAAAAATAAATTAATATGAAAAATGTTATGATCAAATTGATTTGACGAAGGGTCCCGTCAAAACCGATTATATTTCAATACGAAATTTTCAAATGATTCGAACCGTTCAATGTGATTTTCATACTTAAATATTCTTGTTCTTGGAGATAAAACTTATATATTTCCAAATTTGTTTTACTATTTTTTAGATTTTCTCATCTAATTAGTTATAGAATGGCGTCCTATAACAATATTCTCTAAAAATCCGTAGAAAAATAAAATTAATATGAAGATTATATCAAACGCTTCGAATTGGTCATTTAAATTTCTATCTGTTTAACGACCTCCAATAATAATATTCATTATAATTTTCAATGATTTTAATTAATACGAAGATCAGATTTAAATAAATTTGAAGTCCGTCCAACATACATGTTGGCGTCGATTAATGATTCGGTGGGCACCCAAAAAGACACCAAAATGTTGAAAAAGATCTTCACATGTAGGGGTGACCACGGTATACCGTTTACCGTTTTCAGTGGACATTCCGTCCAAACGGAATGAGTGACGGTACAAAAAACCATTTCGTTCCTAGAAACGGAACGGTAAACGGAATGAGAGGACATACCGTTGCTGAAACAGAACAGTAAACTAAATGGACTATTTCACTTCCGTTTCGACAAATAGTGCAGTTTTTAATACTGTAAATCAATATTGTTCCGTTCCGTTCCGTCCCAACGGAACGAATAACGGAATGAAATGACATTTCATTTTTTGAAATGGAATGGTCATACCGTTGATGGAACGAAACAGTAAATGGAATGGCCCATTCTGTTGCCGTTTGGAACGTTAAACATGCCTATTCACATGGCACAGAGAAAGTAAAACGACCTGTCTGTATTTTGTCTGCTTCCTTTTGTTGTTTAAGAGAACAGATAAAAAAGTTATACGTGATATAATATACTAGTGGGGTGCATTTAATTTGGTGGTATGAGATCGGGACAGCCGCGCATGGCACGTACGTGCCGGATCATGCACGGCATACTAGTGGGATGCACTCTAATACCGCATGGCCTATTCTGGTAAATACGTGTTGATGTGTCTAGCTTGTCGTTGGAAATATTGTGTATGGAGTCTGAAAAATTAATACGGCACGGCCGGCATTATCAAGGTCTCAACTCTCAACATGTCGCAACATGCACAAAGCTAGTACGGCTAAATATGTCAATTATGTCGTGCCATGTCATACCGTACCATGTCGAGTTTTTCTCAACTGAACATGACGTGGCAGAATATGTCCATCTACTGTTTTCGTATGCCGTATGTGTTGAACACGCACGTGTATCTTATAATTTGCAATGACACAGATTATGGAGGAATTAAATCGATCTGCTCATTTTATGTCGATTTTTTTTTTCATCAAAAGGCAGGGCGACCATCGTGTGCCTATGCATGCATGCTTGCTTAGGTTCAAATATAACAATGTAGGAGTGCATTTTTTTAAAACTAGACACCAAATAATTTTCTCACTTAGCTCAAACATAACAATATGGGAGTTTTTACACACACTTTTGACCAATCCGCATCCTCGACAGTCGTTTAAAAGGACTATACCGAGTAGTTCTTTTATTATGTCCGTCCGATCTGGATTCAAGGGCGCACGAGAGACTCAGCGAAAAAACGCTGTCGAGGGCTTGCCCGATTTGCGCCCGGGCCCCACTGTCAGAATCTCCTTCTCCGCTTTTGACTGCTCCAATTGGCTACTCGCCACTGGACCCACCTAGATGCCTCTCCTTCTCCATCGCCATCTCCGACTCCATCCCAACTCCTTCCACCTCCTCTCCGACTCCGATTGGTTCCTTCTACACTAGAAGCATTTTCATCTCTGCTGACAACTATTGAGTCAGCTCGGCGAACCCGGCCTTTTCGAGTCTCAAAAGTTGGAGACACACTAAGACCAGGACGTTGTACCCATATTTTAGCATCGTCTTGCCCATCGAACTCAAATTCCCAGCATCTCGTTTCTCCTTCAAATTGCGATTGTGCCAGGCATAAATTTAGTTAATTATTAGCAGCTACAATCTATAATTAGTTCGAATGAAAGGTTTAACTGAAATGTACCAGACCTTGAGTTTGATTTTTCAATAGAATAAAACATAAATAATACACAAGTTGCAACCTCGTCTAGCAAAGGACCATATAATTTGCATTGATTTTAAGAAATACATATGCTAAATCTCAAGAAATACATATGCTATAGGAGGCTTCTCATCAATGGAAAACCAGTCCTCTGAAGGAGGTGGCGGAGGCTGAGAAGGGGTGGCGGGAGGAGGTGGAAGGAGTTGGGATGGAGTCGGAGATGGCGATGGAGAAGAAGAGGTGTCTAGGTGGGTCCAGTGGCGAGTAGCCAATCAGAGTAGTCAAGAGCAGAGAAAGGAGATTCTGACAGTGGGACCCAGGCGCAAATCGGGCAGGAAGGGCAAGCCCTCGACAGCGATTTTTCGCTGAGTCTCTCGTGCGCCCTTGGATCCAGATCGAACAGACAGAATAAAAGGACTGCATATAAGTCCTTTTAACCGACTGTCGAGGCGGATTGCACTTTTGACGAAGTAAATGTAGAATTGATTCGTACAGTGGTTCTCAAACTCTACGGTCGAAAACATTTATTGAATTAATTATATATTATACGCTTATCAAGAATAGACAAGTAACTGACCACACAGCAGAAAAAATCGAAGTTTTTAACACGCCCGGTTTGCCTTAGATGTATATTGCCCCACGTTTTGAAATAATAATAAAAAATTATTAAATATTAATAATAATATCTAAATAATCCAAATTATTTAAATAATAACGCAATTACGGAATCTGGGATTCTGACGGTAATTACGAAATTCCAGTTTCCGTAACAAGCCAATTACGGAATCCTGGATTACGTAACAAGCTTATTACGGAATTTGGGATTCCGTAATTACACTTTACTCCGAAATCTGTTTTTGTTTTTTGTTTCTTGTTTTTGTTTTTGTTTTTTTTTTATTTTCTGTTTTTTGTTTTGTGTTTTTGTTTTTGTTTTGTGTTTTTATTTTTTTGTTGTTAATTTTTTTTAATTTCATATAATTTTTAGCTTAAAATTTGGTATTCTAAAAATATTTTATATAATTTTTTATTATAAAAATATTTGTCATTATAGTATCAAATTTTATATTATAGTTTGTATTTAATTAAATTTTAATTATATTTTATATTATAGTTTTAAATTTATCATTTTTATTTTGCGGTATTTAAAAAAATTTAATTATATTTATGTAATATATTAGATAATTTGAATGGTTGGAAACACCTAAAATTTTTATTAATTATATTTCTGTAAATTTTTATTATATGTTAGGAATTCAAAAATATATTTTTTTTTATTTTTGTAATTTAAATTTCTACACTTATGAGCGAAAGACGACTAGTTTCCGTAGTGAAATTAATACGCAAAGCAATTCATAATACGAAATATAAATCTAAAAGTCACAATACGAAATATAAATATATCATAACCATGTCATACATAAATAAGTCACAATACGAATATATACATAAATAAAAAATATAAATAAGTCATAATAATGTCCAGTACGATGGATCCACCTCCCCTCAGTCGGGGACCAAATAAGCGGAGGACCTGGTGGCTGTCGGGGATCTCGTTCGCGAGCAAGTCCGACTGGGGGTGGACGAGGAGGCATCTCAAGAGTGGGATGACGAGACGGTGCACTAGAAGAAGAGGGTCCGCCGTAGGTCTGACCAAATGGACCATAGGTCTGACCAAATGATAGCTGCGCTGGAGGTGTGCACGGATCGTCCACATGTACACCAATGGAGGAGAAAAATACGTCATCCGATGTAGGCTCGGCCTGAGAATAGGGTGGTGGGCCAAGTGGATACTGAGTCTGATAATACGGGAACTGCGTCTGATACTGTGTCCCGTACTCATAATATGGTGGTGGGTGTGGGGGTGGCCCGGGGGGTGTAGGTAGATCGTCACTGGGGGGCTGAGAGCTGGGATGCTGAGGGTCTCCCCGTCTGCTCCTGATAATAGACTGACTGAGTCTCGGCTGATCGAAATACGCGTCTCAATCGTGTAGAGTATAGTCAAATGGCTGTTACATATAATAATATTAGAAATATTATTAATATTATAGATGACAAAATAATGAAATAATAATATTATAAATATTATTATACCCTCATGAACTGCTGCTCCTCGTATCCAGGCTCTGGCATGTGATCCTCATCCGACGAATCTGGTATAGAGTCGATATCCGTCGGTAAACCCTTCGCCTCTAAGAGGTGAGGTAATCGATGAGGCTCGCCAACTAGGTCCAACTGCGTGCTGCAGCTCTTCAGCAAAAACTTCGCAGCACGTCTGCTTCTCTTCTTCACCGCCCACACACATCCCCGTAGAGTTTCGGTCAATAAATGTTTCACCTGTTGATTTGTTATTAGCAATTAAATTATAAAATAATTTATTTTCATTTGCTTAAAATAAAAATTATTTCAAATAAAATAAGTTACCAAACTGTTGCGAACGGGAGCCTCCTGAAGGTAGGTCAACTGTGCAGGTGGAATCTGCTTTGCTGCTCCCGGAAAGGAGATAAGATGAGCACCTCCATTTACCCTCATCCATCGGTCGTAGGAGGAAAAAACATCGTCGCTCCATGGCCGTATCTTTGCCACCTCGACCTGAGTCGTGTCGGTCCACATGGCCACTTCAGCAGAGAAAAGGTCTCGCCAATTCCTCCCCCGAAATGTAGTATGCGTATACTGTAACAGGTGCTCCATCCTCCTCCAACCCTGCTTACTTTAGATCAGATTTAGTGCATATATTGTAAATGTTACATTTTAAATCACGAATGTCAAAAGATTGACGCAACGTAGGTATAGGAGGTGGAACTGTCTGGTACAGCATGAACTGATGCATGACCCGATCGGCATGGTGCCACGCCACGACCCAGTAATGGATGCATGGCATGCAGAGAAAGTACATCCTCATCGGAAGGCGGGCATACGGAGGCATAACTACCTGGCTGACCTCATCGTATGGCCTCCACACCACGTGCCCAAGATCCATCTTCAAGAGTACGTCCTGAGCGTACTCAATGCCACTGCGATATGGACCTTTAATTTTTTTCGACCTAAGTCGTGTCGTCCATTGCCTGCACAATTATTACGATTCCATTGTACTCGTGTCGCAACCGATCAACTCCAGTACTAGGGCCCGTGTGTATATGTCGATCCTGTCGACATCCTGTGTCCCAGGCCCATCTCTCCACATATCACGCAGTTGTACAAACGTCACCGCGTGATTTTTTCTGCGTTAAATATATAATTTAAATATATATAACAGCATAAACCATAATTATAATTAAGTTTGAAAATAGTTCTTACTTCGTAGGACGTCCTTCTTTCATCTTTTCTCTAAAGCAATCTAGGACGTCATCCATAGGAGTGTCCCGCGGCAATACAAGATCGGCTAGTAAGAGCACATCGTCGTAATCTGTACGACCAGTGACCGGTAGGCCAGTCGTAGGTAAGCCTAAAATAAAGGCGACGTCCTGCATGATAATTTTAAATTTTTACTTATAAAACTAAAAAAAATAATAAATAAATATGTATGAACAAAATTTTGAAAAATCAATACCTCTAGATCCACCGTCATCTCGCCTACGCGGAGAAAATGAAAGGTATGGGTCTCTGGCCTCCAGAACATGGCAAGACCCTGTATCAGGGATCGATCCAATTGCATGTGGCCTAACTCAGTGAAATGAATCAGGCCCAATGTCACGAGGCGCTGGTCCACCTCTTCGCTTCGTCCCATCTTTGCCTTGTGCACTTCAGGCTTCCAAGCCTTAATAATTAAAAATAATTATTATTTTTATTTATATTATTTAGAATAAAATTAGATATATACATAAAAAAAACTTATTGAAACGCCTCGAAACTCCAACTCACATAGGTGCAGGAGATGATCAGCAGGGGGAGGACCGGGGGGGGCAAATGAAGAAGCTCCGGCATCAGCACCAGATGTAGAAGCGCCAGGGTCTCTTGCCTATGTAGAAACGGCTGGATCAGTCCGAGGCCTCGTGGATCGACGTGGACCCTGTGGTACTCTTCTTCGCGGTGGCATTTTGACTTTACTGCAATTAAAAAACAATAAATTAAAAAATCTACAAAAAATTCGGCAGCATCTCCCCTGTACCGAGAGAGTTTTCCAAAAATTTAAACCCTCATCCCACCCTATAATTATCCCCGAACAATCAGTCAATCATTCACAGAAACAATCATTCAATTATTCACAATGAACAAATAATCCACATACAATCATTTACTATTTTTCCTTTGAATTAACTATTTACAATTAATAAAATAAATAAATATACATATAGAAAAAGTAACCTCCGGTAGAAGCGGTTCAAGTCTCTTTTCAACAATTTTTCCTACATTTAAAATTAATCCTATCCATTTTTAATAATTTTCTTTAATTTTTATAATATTTAATTATCAAAATCTTTATTATTAAATGTAAAAAAAATTTCAAAATATATTTGAATTACATATTAAATTTATTCCTATTATTTATGATTTTTTCACATTTTTTAAATTATTTTTACAATATATTATCTATTTTTCTAATTAATTAACTAAATAAATTAATAAATTAAAAAAAAAACTTAACCGAAATGCAAAAAAAATTTCAAAATATATTCGAATTACATATTAAATTTATTCCTATTATTTATGATTTTTTCACATTTTTTAAATTATTTTTTCAATATATTATCTATTTTTCTAATTAATTAACTAAATAAATTAATAAATTAAATAAATAAAAAAAAAAACTTACCGAGAGTCGCTGTCAAGAGAGAGCGGAAATGGGGGTGCGAAGGAGAGAGGCTGAGTTCGGAACCGAGATATCGTTTTTTATCTTAGTTACGGAATCCCAGTTTCCGTAACAAGCTAAGTACGGAATTCCGGATTCCGTAACTAGCTTGTTACGGAAACTGGGATTCCGTAATTGCGTTATTATTTAAATAATTTCAATTAATTAGATATTATTATTAATATTTAGTAATTTTTTATTATTATTTTTAAACAGTGTCGTGTATATTGCACTTCAGGCCTAAGAAGCTTGTGTAACTATTTTAGGCTTCAGCCCAAATATTTCTTCGGCTTTACCACTCATTACCAGTCCAGAAGTCAAGAACTTTGCACTGACATTCTGACAATATATGGACAGTCCACCTTTCAGTTTGCTGTACCTTTTTTTTTTTTTTTTTTTTTCAGGGAAAAGTTTGCTGTACCTACCAGACTACCATTCTACTAATGCGGTAAGCGCCTCCACTATACAATACGGTCCAAGACGCTCCAGTATTATTTTTAGTTTGAACAATCTCTGGTCTAGAAATTGCAACACCTAAAGCTTGTGGCTGTAAATGTTAATATAAAAAATGTTCCAAAAAAATCATAAAGTCCAATATTACGAAATAACAAAACATCACTGAACTGTACGTTGGTCAACTAAAAAAAAGAGAGTAGCTTCAAATCGGATGATCTGGTTCACCAATTTGACTGTAAACAGACTGGGTAGCCAATTTCATTGATTCATTATCAAGTAAGGCTATAACTAAGCCAAATTTAACTGACTCATTACAAGTAGGACTTGACTACTTTTGTACCAGATACATGATCGGTTCCCAGTTGAACTGTTTGAATGTGCAAGTTCAGTTTACTTTTCAAAATACTATTTGAAGAAACAATATCTAAGCCAGAAATGTATCAGTTTAAATTCAATGATAGCTTAAGGGATAATATAATACATGGTTGTCCAACATTATCAGAAAGGAAAATTAATTAGTAATTAGTAGGTTACATGGCTATATATAGACCGTAAAAACTTTTTTCCTCAAAATCTTCATTGGGAAGAGTTGCAATATACATATAACACCACTATACTGGAACTTCAGAATAATACACTTTGAGTCTTTATATCATGAATCTTTAGCGTTATAATCCTCAGTAACCATGTAATTCAACTGGTGTACATGTTAATTTACTGGTAAGCATACTCTTTAAGTCTCAACTCCAAAAGTGTCGTGACATTCTACCAAGAAAAAGAAAGAAAATAAAGAAAAGTGTATTTTTTTGGAAGGTTTTGACTGTCAAGTAAAAGAAAAAAGAAAGGAGTTGTAGCACCAATTGAGTTAGGACATCGGCTGTAGTCGCCACTACCACTTCTGTACCAATTTTATGCCAAAAGTGGCGTGGAATTCCAGTACTGCTTCTATTGGTGTCGCTGCTTCTTGTTCTGTTGTCATGGTTATGTTCCATGGGCAAAATGCGCCCCACGCATCTAATATGAAGGTTTACACCGCAGATGCCACACCTAATTAAGACCATATAAACAAATCATTTATCTAATTATCCTCAGGACATAATTGCTAAAATATATATCTAACTAAAAGGATAATTATTTTCGACAGAATCTTTTATTTTAGGAATGTTATATATCCCTTAGGTTTCCATTTCAAATATGTTTATTTTACTTGTAAATTTGTAATAACTGCTTTATGCTGGTGCCTATGGAAGACCAGAAATGAAGACCATTTTCATAATACAAAATTAAAGTCTGTCATGGGTGGCAAAAATTTATCAAGCAGTGATAAAATGGCATCCATTCAATTGAGAACTGATTCTATTCCAAATCCTGGCAACTGGACGAAGTATTGGTGACAACACCAAGGATTGGCCTGTTGGCCTCCAGAATTGGTGAGCAACCAGGAGTGGTGTGCTTGTATTAATTTTATCACACAAATGATTTGTGTGTCGCTGTGTGATACATTTTTGCATATCTATTTGGATGTAATAAAAGAACGTGGAGTAGTAGGGAACTATACACAATGGGTAGAGTTTAATTCCTAAGGGGGAGTTAACAGTACACAGTTATTTACCAGTATACTGGCATGTCTATATTTGCTTCTTTTTTCCATGTGATTACTCTGTATCTGAGCTGTTTCAATATATTAAAACGTTTTTTTCCCACAAAAAATCTCTCTCTTTTTTAATTTTAAGCTTTCTTAATTGTTGATTTACTCCTTAAAAAATACCAAAATCTAAGCTATTAACTTAGATAACCTTAAAAAAAACTAATTTGATAGATCATCAGACCACTTAAAACCTTTTTCAACCAAAAAGAACAAAATTGGAGTAACATATTCTTGGGAAGACAACCTATTTAATTATAGTGTTCCTTAAACCTGGTAATAAAATCGAATTGTGCTTTCTTTTTTTAATTTTTTTTTTTATATATTTAGAGCTTCTGATCCCCTAACCTACATTCTGATAGTGATTCTGATCCAAAGTTTCTATATCATGTTTTGTACTTTCACTTGCTGAAACGAAAGTCAAAGAATTCCTCACTCTTATATTTAACTGAATGCTTTACATAGTAACCAATAACCATTACCTGTACAGCCAGATGTGCCCATTGAATAATTCGCATGCACTGCATTCGTTGAATGATGGGACTAGGCAGAGACTATGTTCCCGGTGCAACTCAGTACGCACGATTTGCTGTATCTTGGTACAATGAGGATGCACATCAAAGTTGCAGGGGATGCAACGGTAATAAAAGCCCTCCACTGGCTCCCTACAAAGGTCACAAATTCTATCACCTGTATCTGCAAAATGGAATTACAAGACTAAAATTATACCAGAATTTCTATACTTCCTTACAAAAACCACAGATATATTTCTTAGGCTCTGTTCGGAACCAGAAAATTTAACGTGAGAAACAAAAAC
The DNA here is from genome assembly GCA_027562975.1 of Rhynchospora breviuscula. Classification (NCBI taxonomy): domain Eukaryota; kingdom Viridiplantae; phylum Streptophyta; class Magnoliopsida; order Poales; family Cyperaceae; genus Rhynchospora; species Rhynchospora breviuscula. The sequence goes on from CM050398.1 coordinate 15,959,434, forward strand.
GGAAATCACTTTCTTCAAATTCGCTGATCAGAACCGACCAAGGAGGTGCGGGAATTCCCTTCCGGTGAGAATTGACAAGAAAATTTTAACCCTGTGAATTCCCGTTCAAAACTAAGAAATTTTGCGAGAATTCTTTTTTTTTCTTTTTTTTTTCTTTTCTAGCTTGTCTCCGGTTTGATCAGACCTTAATTCACTACAGAAGTACGTACTCAAATCTCTCAATATACAAAAGAGCGGGAAAATAAATCCTGAATCATATAACTCAAAACTTTCAATATTTATTAATCTAAACCATGCAATTACTAATTTACTGTAGGTTTAAATAGTTTCAATTCTTTCTTCCATTACTTAATTATGGAAGCGTATGGGGTATTGAGTTTATTTAGAGAAAAAAACGATAAAACTAATTAGATGAAATTGGAACCTACTCCATCCGGTTCCAATACAATAAATTAATAATATAAATAAATAAATAAATAAAGACAACAAGAAGCGCAACAGACAAAAGAATATATATATATATATATATATATATATATATATATATATAGAGTTTTGCTATGGTGAGTTGCAACTCACCAAAGGGTCGGTGAGTCGCGCTCAAAACTCCTAAATCTAGTTCAAAATGACCGATCCAAATCATCTAATACGATTTTTCTATTGAAATCTCCATGCAGACCAAATTTTACATTTTTTCGAAATTTTTAAGTATTTTTTTGAAATTTTAGAAAATCGTTAATCTAATTAGTTCTGAACCGTTCAAAAACAGCAGTTTTTAAAAATCCGAAAAAAATACTTAAAAATTTCAAAAAAATATAAAATTTGGTTTGCATGGAGATTTCAATAGAGAGATCATATTGGACGGTTTGGATCGGTCATTTTGAACTAGATTTAGGAGTTTTGAGCGCGACTCACCGACCCTTTGGTGAGTTGCAACTCACCATAGCAAAACTCTATATATATATATATATATATATATATATATATATATATATAAAAAACCTGGCTTGAGATGGAGATCGTGCCAGGGATGTGCAAAGAACGATATCTTCTCAGGAAACTCAGCACAGTGATCATGTAGATCAAAGTCACATGGATGACACCGGTAGTGAAGGCCACTTCCCAGGGTACGACACAGATTACACCTGTATTCTCCTCCATTTCCAGGCCTATCAACCCTTACTAACCTATGGGTTGGGTGGAAGCAATGGGTTATCGAGCTGCCCATCTCTCTCTCTCTCTCTCTTTTCTTGCTCCTTCGCGCTAGTCTGCCATGTATTCATAGAATAAACTAAAAGAATGAAGTGAACAGAGTCAATATTGGATACCATATGCGTGTTTTGAAATTTGTTGAAGTATACTTTTCAAAATTAATATATAGGATTAACTTCATTTCTCTTTTCCATTACAATTTGAGTGATAAATTAATGGGGCTGTCACTGTCAATCATTTATTGCATATATACTGTGCCATCAGACTTTAAATTATGACCTTTTCAAAGTCTTCTACCATGCCATTTATCAATTCAGCTACTTGTTCAAAGTCGTGCTACCTAATTAAAGACTCAAAGTTTATTAGAATTGTTTTATTTTATTTTTTTATAAGAAGGTAAGGTAGTATTGCAAGCACAATTACTTTGGTATCTCTCTACAATTATAAAAATAAAAATAGAAATAGAAAGTGAGTTATATATAATTGTGACAATGCATTAGTATTTCCCCTGTAGTATAAATAAAAATTATAGAAAAATAATTACAAAAATTGAACTTAATTATTTACGTCAATGAACTTTGTTCATAATTTTATATAAAAAAATGTTGATATTGATGGAAAAAGAGAGTGGTGCTGATGGTTCAGACCATGCACTACACCAAAAATAAGCTTTAGTACCGTCCCATTAACACCTGTTTTTAACAAAACCGGTATAAAAAATAGTCCGTGGCAATTTCGTAATTATCAAATTTTATCTTTAGTACCGGTTTTTTTTTTAAAAAACCGATACTAAAAGGTTGGCAGAAAAAAAAAAAAACGATTTATCTTTAGTACCGATTTTTTAGAAAAACCGGTACTAAAGAGTTTTGATTTTTTTTTTGCCGATATGCTCTATTATTAAAAATCTAACTCTCTGCTCTCTCTCTCTCTCTCTTAATACTCTGCTCTCTCTCCAGCTACGGCAGTCATCGGCTTCACCCAACCTGACCGCCACCACTACCTTGTGCTCCGCTCCTCTTCCTCGATCCCATGCCCGACCCCACGCCGTTCGCACTCGGAGCGGTCCGCCTTCTCGCAAACCCTAACACCACCTCTTCACCACCTCCGCCTCCCCCTCGACCTCTCCATCGAAGGAGGAGGAGAAGACCAAGAAGAAGGTTGATTATCCCAATCGAAGGAGGAGAAGGCCGGGAATCAACAGCTGCCGATTTGCTTCGACGAGTGGTTCGTCGGGATTTTGGAGGAGAAGGCCGGGAATCAACAGCCGCCGATCTGCTCGAGAAATTGAACGATTTCTGTGTTGATAAGGAGGAGGATTTCGTTATCCGGCTTCAGGTTTGATTTCTCCCACATGTGATTCCGTTGTTGATAGTTTTTCTTTTTTTCAATTAGAACTTTTGAATTTGATTCTGCTGTTAGTTTAGTTGTGCTGTGAAATTCAACAAAAGTTTGACTCTTATCTCCGACGAGTGCTGTGAATTAATTTTAGTTATTGTTTAGTTGTGCTGTCAAATATCAATGGGTTCTGAAAATTTGAGTTTATGTAAACTTGCATGTACCATCAAAAACAAAAACAAAAGGGGTGATTTTCTTGCAACGTGTACCTCCTGAATTCCTTCCGTGCCCATCCTGGCTTCTCTTGCACTTTCATTTCGAGAGAGAACACTTTGGATTCACATTTGTTAGCTAATTATGCTAGGATTAGAAAAGTGTCATGTAAGGGTTATACTTATCCGCTTTTTTATCTTTTTGGAAGTTTGTACCCTTTCATTTGATTAATGAATGTTTTGCCTACGGGCCTCAACGTCAAAAAAAAAAAAAAAAAAATGTGTATGGCTAGTAGAAAGGGCTAGCAACAGAATTAATTTTTTTTTTAAAAAAATGATTTTTAGTACCGGTTTTTAACAAAAAAACTGGTACTAAAGATAAAATTTATATATTTTTTGTATGTTGATTTTTAGTACCAGTTTTTAACTAAAAACCGGTGTTAAAGATAGTATTTTTAACACCGGTTATTAGTAAAAAACCGGTACTAAAGATTTCTGTCTTTTTTTCCGCGATTTTCAGCGTGTTTTTAGTACCGGTTTTTAATTATTTTTAACACCCCCTATTATTAGTACCGCTTGACAACCGGTACTAAAGATAGATAATTAACCGGTACTAATAAAAATAAATGGTGTAGTGATGGCATTTATAGCATTTATTACCTTACTCCTGTGGCTATCTTTTGCTGTAGTGATCTAATATTGCTTTTCTTTGTTCTTTTTTATTTTTTCTTTTGGCAAATTAATTAAAGCCTATTTAAGGTTTTCAGTTGTTTTCTAGATATCATTGCTCAATTGGATCTCAGCAAGTTATGCTACATCTTCTACATAGTTTTATTTTTAAGAAAATTAAGGTCAATTTGACGATTGCAAATTTATTACAAACGATTATTGACATTTATTAATAAGTTCTAAATAAATAAATTTACTGAATTACAAATACTCTACATTTTTAGAACTTGATGCACCTGCTCATAAACAAAATATGTCTTCTACATTTTTATAATTGAATGCACGTGCTCCTAATTAAATTACAAAAAAAATGTCTTCTACAATTTTCATAGTACGCGCGTGTTTTAAACGAGCTTTAAATGGAGTAATTTTCAAAAATCAATTTCTTATTTTTTTTAAAATATTTAGACGAGCTTTCAATTTTAGCATCCTCAGAAACTAATTATCAAAATAGAAACAACATTTTAATAATTTTATATTTTTTAATTTAACAAGTAAATTAAATTTGATTTCAACAAATCCGTTCATATTGTCTGATTCACAATTTCAATCAGAAAACAATTCAACGCATCACATCTAAATTACACTCCCATCAGATCTAAAATTGGCGTTCTAGATATTATGATCATCCAATCAATTAATGTTGCACAGAAGAAGGAAGAGCCGAAAGAAACAAATCTTCCGGTACCACAGGAACAAAACGCTGTTTGCTGTAAGGTCGTATTATCTGGCATGAACCGCGGTAGAATTGTTGGGCTCTTAACTCTCTCACCCACTTCAAATTAAACGGAGCCCACTGATAATTAAACAGAGGGGATACAAAGCCATCAACTACCGAACTAATGTACGAACTAATTTAAGTAATCACTATGCGAAATTTCGGCTCCTGTAACGGTTAATAAAAGTCCTTAGTAACGGTTTACCTAACGTTACAGTAGCCCCCGTTACAGAAGGTCTTTTAACCATTACAAATTCTGTAACGGTTACAACTTAATAACCGTTACAGAAGCTAACTTTCTGTAACGGTTATTAAGTCATAACCGTTACAGAAGATAATATTCTGTAACGGTTATTAAGTACAGTTAAATGGAAATAAATTACGGTATTTTTAAAATTCAATCTGTAACGGTTATTACTTAATAACCGTTACAGAAGGTTATCTACTGTAACGGTTATTACTTAATAACTGTTACAGATTGCTTTTTTTTTTTTAAAAAATTTAATTATTGTTCATCTATAACGGTTATTATGTAATAACCGTTACAGATTCTTTTTTTTTTTTTGGATTTCGCCTGTTTTATTGGCTAGTCCATTTTGCTAGCCGTACCAATTGGTACCAACTAGTACCAATCTCAAATAGATAACACACAACACATATATCATGTATATATATCAAACATATCAAAATAATTAACACATATATATCAAACAAGTAACTATAATTAATACATAGAGTTAACAAGTAATTACATGAAGTTATTCTAAAATAATACCCCATGCATGAAATCCATAACCTCCGTGACGACTGTGTCAATTTCTTCTTTTGCATATGGTTGTCCAACCGGCTCTATTATCTGCATTTGATCATAAACAAAATCAAATAATTTTATTAGTTAATATGATATCCTAAAACAATAAATCTGTCTAAATCTTAATATATAGGTTGATTTTAAATCTTCCAATAGTTGGTATCCTAAACCTTAAACCTTATAATTGAAATAAAAAATCACCTGTGGTATTTCTCCGAGCATTCTCCAACTATTTATAAAGACCCTCATGTTGAGCATTGTGAAATATCCACACTCTTTGCCGCCCGTTTGTATTGGCCCCTAATTAAGATATTCCAACAAAACAAACAGTTAAAATTGTTACTAATTTTACCAACCTTAATAATCTTTTAGACCCATATTCGTAAGTTCCTTACCTTAATTCGGTACCAGTCAAATCCTATTTTCATCCTTGGACTATATTTTCTGGTTTCCTTAAGTATTGCTTATATATCCTGCATGGAATACCATTAAATCAGCATATATAATCTAATATTTTGTCAATCTGAGAATCTCATCATGATTTTTGTTAATTTAGAAACGGAAACTTACGAAGATATGAATGGCTTAATATATAACTTTGGATTCTTGCGCTCCAAAAAATCAAAAGTGAACAGTGCGCTTCTTGATATTAATAACAAGGAGCACCCAATGACGACTGCAATAGAGATTATTGATTATAAATGAAATTAAAGAAAACTAAAAACATCTTTCATTAATATTTTATTGATTATAATAGTTCTTACTCCTGATTATACGCCAAAACAAGATAGGAGGATGGATATTGTAGGTATGCCCTCATCAGATAATCCATCGTAGCAGATTGTTCGTGTTGGAATTTCCACTCAGCCAATATCTCTGGATCTAGTACGGTGATGCTATTGCAAGGTAATTCACCTGTTGAAAGTTCTTCTATCCAATACCTACATTCATGGATATCATACTTCAATATTTTCAGATTGAAATGAATATAGAAAAAATAAACATTTAAGTTAGAAAATTCATACCAGGAGTAAAACTTGAGGATCGTATGGTTAAGCTCCTCTCTTTTAAAACATTCAACTATATCGCCGACATTAACGTTGAACTTAACCTCACCATCGTGCGTACCCCAAGGATTGTAATCATGCAGCTCGAAAATTTTCTCATTTTCCGGTTGGAGCAACAACAATTTGTATACTGCGAGTTCGGATGGACTAAGTCCGTCAATAATGTCCTTTTCGAGGAGTGCATCGCGAGTAATACGTGACCCTGTACTTGGAACCTTTGGACTCTCCGCCACCTTCTTCGCCATCTGTTTCTTCGCACGTGGCTTCTTTTTGCTCGTAATCTGCATTCAAGGTCATCATATAGTTAATTAGTCACGATTAGAGATGTGTGAAATAGATTGTCATAAATTAAATAAAACAATACCTTATGGCATACCTCCACAAAAAATGACGGCCACGCGAATCGCCCCCTTATATTATTGCCTAATGGCTCTTCCGACTAACCAGGGACTTGCCAGTGGAGAAAATCGTCGCCTACCTTGAGAAGTTGGATATAAACCTGTTGATCAGTTAGAGGCACACCGTGTACGATCTGACCAACAGTACTCGGAAGAATATTTTCCTCGGCCACCTTAATACTCTGATTGCAATTGTCAAGGAGGTAGAGATCGCACGGCGTTTCCTCTTGAAATTCGCAAATAAATCTAGATAATCATTCTAGTTACAAATGTAATCAAATTCATTACTTGATAGAAATGACATAATAATATGAACCTAAACACCGCCTTTCGGATCCGGAGGCATATAGCTTGAGGAAACCGTTCGAAATAAATCTTCGTTAGGCATTCCTGAATCTACCTCAGCTTCAATGAATGGCTGGGGCTGCGTGAAGAATTGTGGCGGTGTTTGAACCTGCACTCCACTCGCGGCCAACCATTCTTTCACGTCCTTAAAAGCTTGTTCTCTCGCCGTATTCCTTATCTCCGGAGAGTTAAGTAAATCCATTTTAGCTTTTTCAGTGGCTTGGTTCACCAAATCTAAAATCTGAGCCGGTGTCACGCATCCTTCGTGCACATTCTTTCTGGCCTTTCTGTCATACAAATCTTTCTTCTTGGTCCATGAAAAGGACCATCTCATTCTACCTGGATGTTCCGGCCTGTCAACTGCCCCACTTAAGACTTCTTGTGGCTGAATTGAGCCGGAACTGATTTCATCAGACATGGCATGTAATCGACTGAATGCCTCAATAGTCGCCGAATCCGAGCTGTGGAATGTGTAAGTACCTAGTTAGCAACAAAGAATAATTATTAGTGGTCATAAGAGAGAATTTGTGTTAGCATAAAATATAATCTATGTATGTATTTGTACCTTCTGTCTTCGTTTGACAGGTTCTTCCCATGAAATACCTCTGACTCCTCGGTTCGAACTCGCCGATGGTAATGCTTGTGGAACCGACCCCCTCGGAGTCACCGGGTATGACAATTTTGTCTGTAGGTTTGCACGAATTATTTTTTCCTCTATAACCAGCGGAATCCATCCTATGAGGCTCCTTCCATTGCTTTCTCAACTCCTTTCCTTTCTTACTCTTTTTCACAAATTGTGCACTTGTCCTCTTATTGTAAACTTCCTTCCATTCCTTCTGTGAGATTGGGTGTTTATCGCACGGATTTTTGGGATTGTTTGGATCGGCATTTGTGATGTACTCGTCACCAATCCTACTCCTATAAGCCCTATCACTAATGCCAATGGCTGTGAGAGTGCTCTTCTTGGCTGCAGCATCATTCTTGATGTTGAATATTTTCTGAAAGATAGCTACACGTTAGTTAGGGTTTGTACCTGGGTAGTTTAATTAGATGATTGAATTAAATTAAAACTTTATTTACGTACCTTGATGTCCTCCCATAACTCATTCTTCAATTCTTTTGTAACATCGTGGTGCCAGTTATCAATTGTGATTGACACTCTTGCCCTAGCGAGATACCCGCAATATGATGCGAATTTGGCGACCGACTCTTTATCGCCAGTGGGCACTCCTTCTTCGTCAAACTTAATCTCAAACTTGTGTCCGGCCGCCTTTAGTTTCCTGAACTCCTCCATTGTCGTCCAACTTCTTTTCTTCGATCCATCAATATCTATTGCGATCTCTTCATCGCCGGATTCTTCAATTGCATGCTAATTCCATTCATATATAATCAATTGCATGACAATTCAATCAATTTAACACGTACAAGTGCATGGCAATTCAATAAACTAATTAATTCTAATCAATTTCATGCCAATTCAATTAACTAATTATTTGTAATCAATTGCATGCTAATTTCATTCATATATAATCAATTGCATGGCAACTCAATCAATTTAACACGTACAAGTGCATGGCAATTCAATAAACTAATTAATTCTAATCAATTTCATGCCAATTCAATCGATTAAACACACAAATGTATGGAAATTTATAAAACAGTCCCTAAATTTTATAAAACAGCCCCTAAAATTTATAGAACATCCCATAAAATTTATAAAACAGCCCTTCGAATTTTTCATAAAAGCCCCTAGAATTTTACACAACAACCCCTCGCATAAATTGAAATCGAGAGAGACTACTTACTAGTCGAGAGAGAGGAAGTGCTGTCGGCTGTCGAGAGAGGGGAAGTGCTGTCAGCCGTCGACTGCAGAGAGGGAGGCTGTTGAGAGAGTGATGTCTATCAAATATATGCATATTTTAACCATACTTAGCACCAAAATGACACTCAAACCAACATAATTGCTCATGATTAACTGTGTTTTCCAGGATTTTGGTACTGCCGCCGCCTCTATCTTTGTTTTGTAGAATTCTCGTGGAAATCGAAGACTAAACGCGCCGAATAAGAAGGATGGAGCCCAATTCTCAGCCGGACGACTCATTCCCGGCCCAAACAGACGTGCCTAGGACCAGAGAAGACTCTCATGGGCCAAGACAGATCAGATGTCACGCGAAAACCTTGGTCCCAGCCCAATTCATCTCGCCAGAGCCTGATTTCGGTCCGAAATGGCTCCATTTCGGTCCGAAATCCATACATGGAAAGAAGATTTTGGAAAGTTTCGGGAATGGAAAGAGCACCTCTTGTCCTAGCCGCCTCCTGACCTTCCTGGGGGCAGTATTTAGGCACTTATTTTCGTGCAGAAGGGGTTCCACTTTATTCCGACTTTTGGATACCATATTTGGCATTATTTCGGCGTGTTTTTGGCTCTTTCGACGGATTTCTTCAAGAGGCAGCAGCGTTTGCGTGCGACGGCAGCGACTTTGACTCTCCTTCTTGACTCCTCGGCCCGAGAACAGTGAGTATCAGCATAAGGATTCCTTGGTTTCATCTTTTATGCCTTTATTTCATTGTTTTATGGCTTGTATCTCTATTTTTCGCATGATACCTGTTATTTTCTGTTTGAACATGTTAGGCTAGATTTTATTATGTCTTAGGACCAGTTAGTAGTTTGATTTAGTACTTGGATTGACTTGATGAATTTATATTATACTATGTGATTTGTTTAGTTGAGAAATTAATATTTTTGCTTAGTCAAATTGATTACTTGTTTGATTGCTAACCTATTAATGAACTGCAGCATTTATAAGACATTAGACTAGAACAATTAATTAATCAACTAAGTATTTGAGGTAAGCCAAGCACTCGAAAGAGGAGGCTAGTTCACAACCGAAAGGTGTAACTTTTATCGAACCGACAGGACCTTAAATACCTCTAGAAATCCCTCTAAACAATCTTAAATAACTAAAGTCCGACACGAAAGTTTAGGTTTAGTTATTCACGTGGTGAAAACCGAGTTCCTTACCAAATCCAACCCAAAATCGCGACAGCTGAGGCTAGGGTTTAGGTCTGGTCGCCCAGTACCCTTCACATAGTGTTGTGTAATTTTGCCAAGTCGAAACAAGGAGTTTAAGGTTCGTTTCGGCCCGACTTGTATAGATTTCGGTCCGAAATCTATACATTTCGGTCCGAAATCTATACATTTCGGTCCGAAATTGTTCTCTGTCTTGGTGAAAATCAAGATAGAAGCGCTTTAAAGCTAAATCAAATGAACACGAAGTCCTGAGACATTCTATTGCATCTGTTAGAGTCCTGAAAAATATATAAAAAGTAATCCAAAAATATCTTATTAATTATTTCTCTCATTCTTAATCAGTATTTAGCTTGATTTTAATTCAAAACTCCACAAATACTTTTTCTGTCTAGCTTTTAAGAAAGACTAAGTCCGGTACTCATTTTTACCGTCCCTTGGGTTCGACCCTAAGCTTAACTCGAACGACTAGTGAGGTTAGGTCTAGGTACAATTTTATTTGATCCTAGGGTTTAATTCCTTCATCAAATTGGCGCCGTTGCCGGAGACGGTTTTGATATCGATTACTTATTTTAGTATTAAGAGACTAGATTCTTTTTATTTTATTTAATTTTTCGTTGTTTCCTTTTATTTCAGGTTGAGAACTGGCTGGAAAGACTAAGAAGACCAAGTCAAAGCCTCAGATTTCGCGCAAATACTTCACCAGAAGTCTTGACACAGATCCAGAGCTCAGCGACCAAGCGAACCCGAGCTCTAGCCACTCCGTGGATCAACCAGCGCTTCGACCAGAGCCCATTTCGGTCCGAAATCTAGACAAAACAGAGGAAACAACAGGCAAAATGGCAGGGAACGAAGGGTCGATCAACTTGGAGATAGAGGCCCAGCGATTGGAGGCCCTAAGACTCCAATTGGATCAGAGAGAAGCTCGTATCACCGCCGATCGTAATACTCTTGCAACTCAAAGGAGATATTTCGAGGCGGAGCGGCGAAGATGGACACATGAGGACGAGAAAAGCAACCACAACTCCAAGGACGAGGAAGATGATGATCAGAACATGACACTCGGAGAATTCAGAGCTCCTAATGCCAAAGACGTGGGCGGACATGTTGTGATTCCAGGTATCAAGGCCAACAACATGCAGATCGCCCCCAACCACGTCACACTTGTGCAACAGAACCCGTTCTATGGAGATGACAAAGACGATCCCAATGCTCATTTACAAACTTTTATTGATTGCACTAAATTGATTAAGTTTAATGGTGTTCCTCAACAAGCAATTAGGCTATTATTGTTCCATTTTTCCCTTAAGGATAGAGCTCAGAAATGGTATAAAACACTAAAAAATGGGTCAATTCGGTCTTGGAATCAGATGGCACAAACTTTCTTGGATAGGTATTTTCCCGCGGACAGATCTGATGCGATTAGAAGGGAATTAAATAACTTTGCTCAAAAAGAGGAAGAGTCAATGAGAGATGCGTGGGAAAGATTTAGGGATTTGGAGAACTCTTGCCCCCATCACGGGATTCAAGAGTGGATGCTTATTAAGTCTTTCTATGGTGGTCTTTATGATAACATTAAAATTAACATTGACTCTCTTTCAGGAGGTGCATTCAAGCGTCTTGATGCGTCACAAGGACGTGATCTGCTCGACTATTGTGCAAGGAACTACATGTGGTATCCTATGCCAACTCACAGACGTCCGAGCAGCTCTAAACATCAAGTCCATGAGATCACGACAAAAGATGCGAGGATAGCCGAGCTCGAGGCGGAATTGGCAACTTACCAGTCAGTTCAAGGCACCCACCTCAACTCCAACAATTGTGGCGCATGTGGCGAAGAAGGGCACACCTCAATCGATTGTCCGCTCGCGAAAACTGGCAACGGAGGGCATGAAATCAACTCAATCAACAACGAGCCCTCCTATTTTCCAAGACACATATTCAGTCGAAGTTATTCATTGAGTGATGGGGAACAAGCAGAATGGAAAAACATGAACCACCCCAAATATTATAATAATGTGACAAATAGACCATATGTGCCTAGGAACCAGTACAAGAACACCAACCCACCAACTTTGTTAAAAAATGCTCAATTTAATAACAACAGTCGTGACCAACCCTTTCCAAAGAAATCTGTCTACAATAGGGATGGTATACCACCAGTTGTTCAAGACTTTATGCATGAACATGACAAATTTAATCAAATATTGGTTGAAGGCATGGAGGAACTTAAAACTAATTCTGGAACTTTGTCCAGGTTGGAGCAAATGATGGAATCGCACTATTCAAGGCAACAAGGCAAGCTACCAAGCCAACCGGAGGTGAACCCAAATGCTCAGTGCAAAGCCTTGCACACCTTGCGAAGTGGCACACAATACAATGACCCACCTATGCCATCTGGAGCTGAGACGCATGCAACCAACATGGGCGAGAGGACCGGCGAGCAAGAAGATCCAGCTTTGGAGCAAGTTCTGCCTTTCCCACCTCTCGAGGGCGCTGTCGATGCGATGGGGCCTCAATCCGGTGCACCAGCAGCTGAAAAAGCGCAGCCAGAGCCCTTATTTCGGTCCGAAATCCACACATTTCGGTCCGAAATGAAAGGTCCAGATGGCGAAAAAGTGGTTTCAGAGAAGACGAAAAAGGGCAAGTCCATCCCAGAGGTTCCTTATCAACCCCCCGTTCCCTTTCCTAGGAGGTTGACCAGAGAGAAGGAAGATATTCAGTTCAGGCATTTTTGGGAATTGTTAAGGGAAGTCCATATCACTATTTCATTCTCTGATGTGTTCACTAAGGTACCTATTTATGCTAAATTCTTGAAGGAGTTGTGCACTGGAAAGAGGTTCTTAGAGGAGTTGAAAACAATACAGCTCGCAGACTCCTCCAAACGCCTACCCATGGGCGAAATCAAAGATGTCCCTTTGCAAGTTGGAAAGTTCTTGGTAACAGGTGATTTTGTTGTGATGGACATGGAGGAAGACAGAGAGGTCCCTATCATTTTGGGGCGCCCATTCTTAAGGACCGCAGGTGTGATGATGGATGCCAGAGACGGCACGATCTTGGTCAGAGTGGGGGGGGAGACACTTCGTTTTTCCATTGAGCAAGCCATGAAGTGCCCTAGTCCCATCAACAACTCATGTTTCATGATCGAGGAAATCGAACCCACAGTTGAAGAATCGCTCGAAGATCAATATGAAATTGTTTTAAATTCTTACCAAAAATTTCTCTCTGATGTTCAGGAAGCCATAGGAGTCGAGGAGACCATGGAGGAACTAAAATACGACCAAAACAGTGATGAAACACCTCTGTCAGGACCCATTTCGGACCGAAATCCCCCCATTTCGGACCGAAATCTGTCCCTGGAGGAGATCCGAGCAGTAGCAGCAAAGGATTTTGGTCCGAAATCAGCCATTTCGGTCCGAAATGAAGCACCCCAGGTCGAATTAAAGCCCCTTCCAGCGACTCTCAGGTACGAATTTCTCGGCCCAGATCAAACCTTTCCAGTTATTGTTAATTCTGGATTGGATGCAGATCAAACAGAGAGACTTTTGGTGGAACTACGAGCTCACAAGGGTGCGATTGGTTATTCCATTGATGATTTGAAGGGTATCGATCCCTCAATTTGCACTCATAGGATTCTCTTGGAGGAAGGCCACAAACCATCCATAGAAGGGCAAAGGCGACTCAACCCCAATCTCAAGGAGGTGGTCAAGAAGGAAATCCTCAAACTCCTCGATGCGGGCATCATCTATCCAATCTCTGACAGCAAATGGGTGAGCCCAGTGCATGTGGTGCCCAAGAAAGGAGGTACAACAGTGGTCAAGAACGAAAAAGATGAGATGATTCAGACAAGAATGGTGACTGGATGGCGGATGTGTATCGATTATCGCAAGCTCAACACCGCGACTCGAAAAGATCACTTTCCACTTCCATTTGTGGACCAATTGCTTGAAAGACTTGCTAATCATTCTTATTTCTGTTATTTAAATGGTTATTCTGATTTCTTTCAAATACCCATCCATCCAAATGACCAAGAAAAGACCACTTTTACCTGTCCTTATGGTACTTATGCCTATAGACGTATGCCTTTCGGTCTTTGTAATGCACCAGCGACCTTCCAAAGAGCCATGATGGCAATTTTCTCGAATTTTATTGAAAAAGAAATGGAAGTGTTTATGGATGATTTCTCTGTTTATGGCACTTGCTTTGATTCATGTCTAGCTAATCTTTCTAAAATTTTGCAGAAATGTGAAGAGGTTAACCTGGTCTTGAATTGGGAAAAGTGCCATTTTATGGTGCAACAAGGAGTCGTGCTTGGACATGTGGTGACTTCAAAAGACATAGAGGTTGATAAGGCGAAGATCAAAGTGATAGAAAAGCTAGATATGCCAAAAAGTGTCAAGGATGTTCGAAGTTTCTTAGGACACGCTGGATTCTATCGCCGATTCATTAAAGATTTTTCTAAAATTGCCAAACCTCTAACAAATCTTCTAGTTAAGGATAATGAATTTATTGTCAATGATGAATGTCTTAATGCTTTTTGTAGGTTGAAGGAGGCTCTCGTCTCATCCCCTATCCTACAACCACCGGATTGGAGCCAACCATTCGAGCTTATGTGCGATGCGAGTGATTATGCAGTTTGAGCAGTTCTTGGGCAGCGAAAAGACAAGAAGCCAGTGGCAATATACTATGCTAGCAAGGTGCTAGACCCCACCCAAGTCAACTACACAACCACGGAGAAGGAACTTCTCGCCATAGTCTTCGCACTTGACAAATTTAGGTCGTATCTTGTGGGCTCCAAAGTGATTGTGTACACTGACCACTCGGCAATCCGATATCTCCTGAACAAGAAGGATGCCAAACCTAGATTAATTCGATGGGTGTTACTTCATCAAGAGTTCGATCTTGAGATCAAGGACAAAAAGGGGTCTGAAAATTCAGTAGCAGACCATCTATCTCGTTTGCATTGGGAACAGGAACAAGGTAATGAAATTCCCATCAATGACTTCTTCCCTGATGAAAAGTTATTCTCTGTGCAGGACCATTTCGGACCGAAATCCGACAATCTGGTGGTAGAAATCGTGGCGACAGCAGGAATTTCGGACCGAAATCCAGCCATTTCGGACCGAAATGGAGGAGAAAAATGCAAAACAGAGGACCCTTGGTACGCGGACCTGGCTAATTTTCTGGCGAGTGGCTATGTACCTTCTGACATTACTGCACAACAGAGGAAAAAGCTTAAATCGGACTCGAAGTATTACTTTTGGGAGGAACCGTACCTTTTCAAGCTTGGAATCGATAATCTTTTTCGAAGGTGTGTGCCCTATGAAGAGGTTAGAGCCATCCTCGCTAGTTGTCACTCATCTGCATATGGTGGCCATGCATTCTTTTCAAAAACAGCGGCCAAAGTACTCCAATCAGGTTTTTACTAGCCTACTCTCTTCAAAGATGCTCATTCTTTTGTTTCTTCTTGTGATCAATGTCAAAGAACGGGCAACATATCCAAAAGAAATGAAATGCCTCTTAACCCTATTCTTGAAGTTGAAATTTTTGATGTATGGGGCGTGGATTTCATGGGGCCGTTTCCAAGTTCACATGGATTTGAGTACATTTTGGTAGCTGTCGACTATGTCTCAAAATGGGTGGAAGCAATTGCATGCAAGGCGGCAAATTCAAGCTCAGTCATTCGCCTTTTCTCCAAGGTTATCTTCCCTCGGTTTGGCGTTCTAAGGGCGGTGATAAGCGATGGTGACAAGCACTTCATCAATCGACACTTTGATGAACTTTTGAAGAAGCATGGCGTCATTCACAAGGTGGCGACAGCATATCACCCTCAAACAAATGGACAAGTTGAAGTGTCCAACAGGGAGATCAAGAGCATCTTGGAAAAGACGGTGGCTCGCTCGCGCAAGGATTGGGCAAGCAAACTTGATGATGCACTTTGGGCTTATCGCACGGCCTTCAAGACACCCATTGGCATGAGTCCTTTCAAGCTAGCCTATGGGAAGCCATGTCATTTGCCAGTCGAACTCGAGCACAGGGCATATTGGGCGACTCGTGCCATCAACACGGATTTGCTTAAGGCTGGAGAAAAGCGAATTCTAGACTTGCACGAATTAGATGAGATACGCCTAAACTCCTATGAAAATGCTAAATTTTATAAAAAAAAGACAAAGTTTTTGCATGATAGGAGAATTTCGAGAAGAGAATTCAAGGAAGGCGACCTAGTACTTTTGTTCAACTCGAGGTTGAGGCTTTTTCCTGACAAGCTTAGATCGCGATGGTCTGGACCGTTTCGCATGGTGAAAGTCTATCCTTTTGGCGCTATTGACATTTGTGACAAGGATTCGGAGCCCTTCAAAGTCAATGGACAACGATTGAAGCATTATATCGCCAACGAGAATATGGAAAAGGTGGCCAATGGTGGTCAAGCTAATGACCTTAAACGAGTGCTTCTTGGGAGGCAATCCAACACTCTCTCTCTTTCTTTCAAATTTTAAAATCTTAATTGTTTTTAACTTTTCATCAAAAAAAAAAAAATAAAAATAGTTTAATTCTTTTCTTTTGCAGGTGAAAAAGGATTGATGAGAGTCAAACAGGCCAGCAACTCGTGCTAGAGCACCACTGGCTAGTAAGCAATGGCCTACGCACGACCTCATGCGAGTTGCACCGCCCCGAGCCTTGGAAAACACGAGAAAAGAAGACCTTTTTGGACGATTCTGAAATTCCAGAGACAAATTCGAAATTTTCTTTGCATCAAAAATTCAATTATATCTCTCTGCATTTACTGTCCAAAATTCACAGGAACACGAGCAACACAGCCATAAAATATTACACCTGTGTAACGATTTCGGACCGAAATACTTCTATTTTGGTCCGAAATCCAGGCTGATTCGAACAATTTGGGGTTAAATTGAATTGTTTTGTGGGCCATCCTTATTTTACTTGTTCACTGGGCTTATTTAATTCATTCTATATATTTTATTGCAGGCCCCAACCGAAATGGAAGCCCACCCTTCATGGGTGCGAATTCTCCAACTCAAAAACCCAAAATCCATTCACCCAAAATCCGACCCACTAACCTAAAACCCATCCCCACCGTTCCCCCTCTCTTCCCCATTCGTAAACCAATAACACACACCCTTTCGTCCCCTCTCTTCTAGCCGAAACCAAATACCTCCACACACTCACCCAACCTCCCTCCACCATTTCGACAGATTGAACCACCATTAAAACCATCTCGCCACCCTCTTTTCACAAGTAACACTAGTTCCACGTGAGGCAGCTTCTTGGTAGTCGATTTTTCAAGGGAAGATTTCGGTTTTGGAGCAAATTTGGGACGAAATCGAAGAGAACTCGAGTTATAGCAGTCCGGCAGGGCCCTACTAGACCTTACCTCACATCTCATTGCTTCCTAGGCCTTCTCTTCTCTCGGGTTGGCCAAGTTTCGCATTTTCCTCACGGTTAAGGTCGAAATTCTCTTCCTCTCACTTGGGTTCAATTTTTTTTGGGATAAACGGAGATTGGAGAAATGTTTACAGAGATTAAGGAAGTCCATTCTGGGTGTACCCGAAATTACACTGCCATTTGACAAACGACAGGGACCAAACCGCAATTTCTGTGCACATTTCGGTCCGAAACCCTACCATTTCGGTCCGAAATCAATGTCTGGACTAACTGTTTTTGTGTTGCTTTCTAAAAAATGAACCCATTCAAGCGTAGAACCAGATCCCAGTCTAGATAAGGGGCAGAACCAGTGCCTCTGCCAGTGCAAAGGGACCCTATGGAGTTGTATGACCCCGCTGCCGCCCCATACGAACGTGAGGCCGGATTCCATATGCCTACCAAGAGGCAATTTGAGAACTACAAGAAGCTCCACAGGCGATCGTTTGAGAATACGAGGTTAGTTGACTTGGATGTCTTATCTACATTTGGGGTTTTGGAGGAATTTCTAGAATTGACTGAGCGGGTTGGTTTTACACCGGATTTTTGGAGAAAGGATGTCAAGGCCTACAGACGGCTTACTCTTGAGTTTCTCTCGTCCTTGGAATTGATCAATCTCAATGGGATAGACTGGATTGAGTATGGGCTCATGGATAACCATTGGAGGACACCTGTGGACGTACTTGGAGAATTTTTTGGGTTAGAAGAAGGACATCCAGTGATGACAGTGGAGCAGATAGGGAACATGCTAGATAGAGATGATTTGTGGTGTAGGATCGCACGTTTCTCGGGCTCTGACACTCTAGGGACACTGATTGAGCACCCTACATTGAGATTTCTGCACAGGTGCATAGCTTCTACGATTTTTGCTCGTGGAGAGACTGTGAGACGTGCTACTCTTAGTGATCTTTTGCTCATGGATTTGATTCTGAGACCCACCACACAGAAGATCTGCATTCCCAGGCTTATGGTGGATCATTGGATCTAGCAGCGAGATCAGACTAGCACGGGGGCCGTTTCTATGGGAGCCTATGTCACCCTTATAGCCATGGGATGTGGATTGCCTATTCCTTCGAGGACGGATTGCAAGGCATGGTCTAGGGCTACAGTGGACAAGTACAGGGAGATGAAATTCTTTGATATTGTGAGGACCGGTTCTGGTTGTCGGTATAGATGGAACATGAAGAATCGTCCTGGGTTCTTCTTATCTTATCCTCACAGGATTGATCTTAGGGACCGGAGCACTTGGGCGGGTCCCACTTGATTATACTGCACCAGCTCCAGACATGGGTGCAGTGCCACAGCAGCAGGTCCCTTTTTAGACTGACATACCAGAGGGATCCCAGAGACAGGAAGACCCCAGTGAGTACCCTTCTTGGTATGGGGAGTTGAGTGGTATGGTGAGGAGCATTCTGACTACCTCCACGGCAACACAGGAGGCAGTAGTTCGCCATGGGCAGCGCCTTGACGAGTTGACTCACATCACCAATGCGAACAACTTCTTTTTGCGACATGGACGGTGGCCACCCGACTGGGACTCCACGCCATCTTCCTCGAGCGTACCATCGGCTCATTCACCTGGACAGCAGCCACCTGGAGGGCCATTCGACGACCCCGATCCTCCGCCCTACTGATTTGGTATCATTTCCTTTCCCTCCTTATTTTATTCTTCATGTGATGAATGTAAAGCACTAGGGACAGTGCTTAATTCAGGTTTGGGGGGGGGGGGGGACAGGAAGAAAAGGAAATTCTGGACTTATTGAAAAATTTTTGTGAAAATTCGTCTCTGTTTTGGCCTTTTTTCGAAAAATTTTATCTCATTTCGGTCCGAAATCTGGCCATTTCGGTCCGAAATCACTCTCTGGAATGTGAAATTCTGTGCAGAACTGTTTGAAAATTTTCGAAACTAATTTTCATGCATGCTTGATCTCTGTTTGGACTTAATTGATTGAACTTATCACTGTTTCACACTGTTTTGAATTTTTAAAGCACTTGCAAAAATTTTTCTCAAGGACTCCTGCTTGTTTAAAGGCTTTAAATTGTTTTGTGCACCAATAGACCAAATCGAAAATTAGTTTGAAGGATAAAGAACCTGAATTTGGATGCTTGAAAATTGTCAAAACAGTTTGAGTCGATTCTCACAAGTTTTTACCGAGTGAACGGATTTGTATTTGACAAACTTTTGTTTAAAAAGAAATTTGTCAACTTTGGAAATTATGAAATGAACTTGTCTTGTCGAAAATTATTTTAATCGCTTGAATCACCAACGAGCAAAATTTAATGGGACAATTAAATCAAATAGTTGTGAAAACGAGGATGCGTCGAGGCTTTTTTTTCCACCAACTAAACCACAAAATTGGAGGCTTAAGGTACTTAGCAAAATGCTTGAGTCCGTAGTGGTCTGTATCGAAAAAAAAATGCGTAAAAATCGGACCGACCTCCCTGGTACGACACGTGCCAGTAGCTTAAATAAGACCAATGACTCGCACAAAAAATCCTCTACGGTGCAAAGCCCCACGACTCGACTTGCACAAACAAATTGGTAAAAAATAGAATTGATTTTGAGAAGAGTTCATTATAAAATTTCTGATTTTGAAAAAGGACTTTACAAATTTTTGTGAGATATGGAAAAGAACGGGTAATTGAAATTGAGATCGCTTTTGAATTGACAAAGAGAAGCTAAGGTTCTTGATTTGAAAAATGAAATTCATTTAGGACTAAGAGAGGCACAATTTTAGTCCAAAAGAAAACTAAACCCTTGTCCTTGAATTGAATTTTTGAACTTGCTTTACTTTTTCAAACTTGTGTGAAATCCAGGGTAAATTCGGAAAATTGGTCTTTCATAAATTGGTTTGAGATGGATTGAATTTAAGTCTAAGTATAGTTAATTCTTTTAAGCTTAGGATCTTGTTTGAGGACAAACAAATGTTTAAGTTTGGAGGGATTTGATGTCTATCAAATATATGCATATTTTAACCATACTTAGCACCAAAATGACACTCAAACCAACATAATTGCTCATGATTAACTGTGTTTTCCAGGATTTTGGTACTGCCGCCACCTCTATCTTTGTTTTGTAGAATTCTCGTGGAAATCGAAGACTAAACGCGCCGAATAAGAAGGATGGAGCCCAATTCTCAGCCGGACGACTCATTCCCGGCTCAAACAGACGTGCCTAGGACCAGAGAAGACTCTCATGGGCCAAGACAGATCAGATGTCACGCGAAAACCTTGGTCCCAGCCCAATTCATCTCGCCAGAGCCTGATTTCGGTCCGAAATGGCTCCATTTCGGTCCGAAATCCATACATGGAAAGAAGATTTTGGAAAGTTTCGGGAATGGAAAGAGCACCTCATGCCCTAGCCGCCTCCTGACCTTCCTGGGGGCAGTATTTAGGCACTTATTTTCGTGCAGAAGGGGTTCCACTTTATTCCGACTTTTGGATACCATATTTGGCATTATTTCGGCGTGATTTTGGCTCTTTCGACGGATTTTTTCAAGAGGCAGCAGCGTTTGCGTGCGACGGCAGCGACTTTGACTCCCCTTCTTGACTCCTCGGTCCGAGAACAGCGAGTATCAGCATAAGGATTCCTTGGTTTCATCTTTTATGCCTTTATTTCATTGTTTTATGGCTTGTATCTCTATTTTTCGCATGATACCTGTTATTTTCTGTTTGAACATGTTAGGCTAGATTTTATTATGTCTTAGGACCAGTTAGTAGTTTGATTTAGTATTTGGATTGACTTGATGAATTTATATTATGCTATGTGATTTGTTTAGTTGAGAAATTAATATTTTTGCTTAGTCAAATTGATTACTTGTTTGATTGCTACCTATTAATGAACTGCAGCATTTATAAGACATTAGACTAGAACAATTAATTAATCAACTAAGTATTTGAGGTAATCCAAACACTCGAAAGAGGAGGCTAGTTCACAACCGAAAGGTGTAACTTTTATCGAACCGACAGGACCTTAAATACCTCTAGAAATCTCTCTAAACAATCTTAAATAACTAAAGTCCGACACGAAAGTTTAGGTTTAGTTATTCACGTGGTGAAAACCGAGTTCCTTACCAAATCCAACCCAAAATCGCGACAGCTGAGGCTAGGGTTTAGGTCTGGTCGCCCAGTACCCTTCACATAGTGTTGTGTAATTTTGCCAAGTCGAAACAAGGAGTTTAAGGTTCGTTTCGGCCCGACTTGTATAGATTTCGGTCCGAAATCTACACATTTCGGTCCGAAATTGTTCTCTGTCTTGGTGAAAATCAAGATAGAAGCGCTTTAAAGCTAAATCAAATGAACACGAAGTCCTGAGACATTCTATTGCATCTGTTAGAGTCCCGAAAAATATATAAAAAGTAATCCAAAAATATCTTATTAATTATTTCTCTCATTCTTAATCAGTATTTAGCTTGATTTTAATTCAAAACTCCACAAATACTTTTTCTGTCTAGCTTTTAAGAAAGACTAAGTCCGGTACTCATTTTTACCGTCCCTTGGGTTCGACCCTAAGCTTAACTCGAACGACTAGTGAGGTTAGGTCTAGGTACAATTTTATTTGATCCTAGAGTTTAATTCCTTCATCAGAGAGAGAAGGGTCTGTGAACAGTGAGAAACAGTGAGAGAGTGAGAATGAGAGAGGGAGAGGGAGATGGAGAGGGAGAGGCGGGGAGAGGGAGATGGAGAGGGAGAGAAATGGAGACCGAGAATGAGAGAGAGAGAGCGAAAATATAGCAGGAGAGAGAGAGAGTGTACCTTTGAGAGAGCGAGAGGGAGATCATCGCTATCGCTGTCACCGTCGAGAGAGAGAGCGGCTAGGTTTTAGTCGAGAGTAAGAAAGGAGAGAGGGCCGGACTTAGTTATTTTGAAATTAGGCCTTCTGTAACGGTTAATTGCTATTAACCGTTACAGATTCGAGACCTTCTGTAACGGTTAATAGCTATTAACCGTTACAGAAGGTCTAGGTTAATTTTTAACTATTTTTCAGTGTTTCGTTTTTAAATAAATAAAATTCCATAAAATACAAATAAAAATAAACTGAAATTAAATTAAATTAAATTAAATAAAACTATAATTTTTTTGTAATTTTTTCTGCTATTTTACATTTTTCTTTTAACAAAATAAAATTACAATTTAAAAAAATTTAAGAAAATGATAAAAATGACCAACAACCTGCAAAATTAAAAAAATTGAAAATATTAATATTAGAAATGAACACATTTTGAATATATGTTAAAATTAACTTAGATTTTAACGCAAATGTGATTATGTAGCTGCTTTCTTTTTTTTAATCGCGTATCGACCCACACGCCTTTGGTGTTATCTGTACGTCGATAACTGATGTATCGTCGATACCAGTGGAAAATGGAGGTATTTCCTCAAAGTGGTCGTATGCTTCTTCGTCCACAACATCTCCAACACCGACAATACGTCTTTCCTGAAAGTTAACATTTGTACTAAATGAAGTGAACATTTGTAATTAATAATGTGAACATTTATAATGTTTTAAGTTAATATTTGTACTTAATGAAGTGAACATTTGTACTTAATAATGTGAACATTTATAATGTTTTAAGTTAATATTTGTACTTAATGAAATGAACATTTGTACTTAATGAAGTGAACATTTGTACTTAATAATGTGAACATTTAGCCTGAAAGTACAACATGCCTTTTCTTATCCGCCAGATCTTGAATGTAGAAAACTTGCATTCCTTACTTATTTGCAAGTATAAAAGGATCATCTCGATAAGCCATTTTATTAAAGTCAACAGTTATGAACCCCATTTTGTCTTTTTTGACTCCACCGTAACCGTTGTCGATCCATGTATACTTAAATAAATGTATCTTGAATTTAAGGTAATGTAGTTTTCAAATTTTCTCGATCCACCCATAATAAGTAGCTGACCTTCTATTATCACTAGATAAAGCTACAACTGTGACTCCACTATTTTGCACAGCACTCTTAGCATCTTGTTTCTTTGTGTACCAGGTAAATCCATTCAAATCATACCCTTGGTACGTCTCGACCACCGCATCAGGACGTCTTGATAACCATTTCACGGTTTCATCGACCTCTATCCCTTCTTTCAACTGGGAATCTATTTTTTCTTGAAGCCATTGGACAAATTTTATTTCATGCTCTATGGTAATCAAGTTTTCAGTGTAAGAAGGGTATTGTTCATGTAACTCGGCCAGATGTTCGTTGATTTAAGGTGCTACAACAGCAAGGTGTTGGAGAACTTTCATATGTGTTTTTGTTCTCGTTTCAAAATCCGGCACATAAGTACTAGCTCCAATTGTACCTTTTCCTTCAAGTCTACCCTCATTCCGAGACTTTGGAAGACCGATTGGTTGTACATCTTCCAAATAATCGGTGTAGTACTCAATAACCTCTTCGGCAACATATCATTCTACTATGCTTCCTTCGGGTTTAGAACGACTATGAGCGAGCCCCTTCAATTGACCCATTGCTCTTTCAAAAGGATACATGTACCGTAGAAATACAGGACCACATATTTTTATCTCCCTAATCAAATTAATGGTCAAATGCACCATGGAGTCAAAAAATGACGGCGAAAAATACATCTCAAGCTTACAAAGGGTCAGTACAACACCTTCCTGTAACTTGACCAAACTATTCGGATCAATAATCTTAGAGCAAATGGAATTAAAGAAAAAACACAACTTAGTGATGGTTTTCCTCACTTCTTCCTTGAAAATTCCTCGAATTGCGACCGAAAGTAATTGGGTCAGTAAGACGTGATAATCATGTGACTTCATACCAAGTAATTTGTTATCCTTAACACAAACCTTTCTTGATATATTCGAGGAATAACCGGAAGGAATATTAATAGACTTCAGGTATCCCAACAAACTTTTTTTCTTTTCCTTTGATAAATTGAATTGTGCTGCAGGTAGCCAAGCTCGGCTTTAACCCTTCTCTTGTGCCGCTAGATCTTTCCGGATCCCCATTTGAACCATATCCTTCCTCGCATTCACGCCATCTTTAGTTTTTTCTTGAATTTCCAACATGCAACCAATCAAAGCTTTACATATGTTCTTGATTATGTGCATCGCATCAAAGCAATGCCTAATATCCAAACTCTGTCAATATTCAAGATCCCAAAATATAGACTTCTTCTTCCATATCTCCTTCGGAATCTCATTTGCAAATTTCTTACCAAATTTTACATTTATGTTCTTAACCTGCCGATACACTCCTAAACTGGATAACCGTATTAGGACCTTACCTTTTTTCATATTAACATCAAACATTTCCTTATCTCGCCGGTAAGGGTGATTGCGGTTCTTAAAAAACCTCCGGTGTCCCAAGTAAATATTTTTTCTATAATTTTTCAGGTAAATAGAATGGGTGTCTTCCATGCAAATAGGACAAACTTTCGCTCCTTTATTCCTATACCCCGACAGATTACCATATGCAGGAAAATCTTGATTGTGCAAAATATCATGGCACGGAAGTTGAACTCAGTTTTAGAGTGTGCATCAAATATTGTCACTCCCTTCCGCCATAATTCACCAAGGTCATCTATTAATAGAGCCAAATACACATCAATATCATTACCTGGTTGTTTAGGACCTGAAATCAATAAGGGCATCATCATGTATCTCCTTTTCATGCATAACCATGGAGAAATATTGTAAATACATAATAAGACCGGCCACGTAGTCTGACGGCTACTCATGTTGCCGTAAGGATTCATCCCGTCCGTGCATAAACCCAATCTCAAATTTCTAGGTTCACTGCTGAGCTCTTCAAATTTCCTGTCTATATTCATCCAATCCGGAGAGTTTGCTGGGTGCCTGAGCATGCCATCGCCTTTTTTCCTACAATCTGCGTGCCATCTTAACAATTTGACATCTTTTGCATTAGAAAAAAACCGCTGAAATCTTGGCATTATTGGGAGATAAAACAACACCTTCGCAGCCGGTTCCTTACTACCTTCATCAATCTGATCGTCTCTCGGTCTATACCGTGTAGCATTACATTTTGGACATTTATGCAAATCTCCATACTCATTCCGAAATAATATACAATCATTTGGACATGCATAAATTCTCTCAACTCTAATTTTCAAAGGACACAACATCTTTTTAGCCTTATAAATTGGATCCGACAACTGATTATCTTTTAGAAGAAAATCTGTACGCAAAAGTTTGAGCAAAGATGTGAAACTGGTATCACTCCATCCATTTTTTACTTTAAGATTGAACAGTTTGAAAACAGCATTAAGTTTTGACAGTTTAAAATCAGAATATAAAGCTATCTTATCTTTTTCACGTAACATACAAAAAATTTCAACATTATCAACAAAATTTTCATCCACATTCTTCACAATTTTTTCTACATCAGTATTCAATTCGGAGTTATCTACATTTCTATCATCATCAAATACATTGACATCATCAATTTCATCATCCAATAATACATTTTCTTTCTCATACTGTGAATCCAATACATTTGTACTAGTACTAGTTGTACAAGATTCCCCCCCAGTCTCTCCATGGAGTGTACACAGAGTATAATCCGATTGAAATCCATTTATAATCAAATGAGCTTTCACTTCTTCAAAATTAGATCATTTCAACAAATTCTGACAAATACGACAAGGACAATACATTTTATCATCTTCCTTCATTTTCAAATTCTCTTTAGCACAAACCATAAATTCTTCAATTCCTCTAAAAAATATAGACAAGAATCGATTACTTGAGTACATTCACGTCCGATCCATC
Source organism: Rhynchospora breviuscula (assembly GCA_027562975.1). Lineage (NCBI taxonomy): Eukaryota > Viridiplantae > Streptophyta > Magnoliopsida > Poales > Cyperaceae > Rhynchospora > Rhynchospora breviuscula. The sequence goes on from CM050398.1 coordinate 15,985,486, forward strand.
TGAACAATAAAATGTATGCAAAATGTTAGGGTTTCGGATTAGGCATGGGTCAATTTGTCATATTAGATTTTTGGCCCGGTTACCATCCTAGCCCACTCTTTGAATACTCTGTCTCATTAGCGAGTGTACGTTAGATGCAATGTGTTGTCTGAAAAAAATTTGGCAGCATTTCCCCTTATGTTCCCTGAATACGCCAACACACGATTAATTGCTCGTGCGTACGTATTCGTGGGAACATAAGGGAAAATGCCGCCGAATTTTTCTCAGACAACACATTGCATCTAACGTACAACTCGCTGTCCTAAATGAGACATATAGTATCCAAAGAGCAGTACTCCCGACTGGGAGTACTATCCGAGATTAATCCCTAATGGATTAATCTCGGACGGGTAATGATCTAAATTCGGTTGTGTTCCGGTATTTTGGTCTTATATGACAATACGATTAACTAATGAAATACATATGCAAATTATTAATGCATGCATAAAAATAAAATAAATAGAAAAATTTATTAAAATATACCTTAAAGTCGCGATGTAATTCTTCTCCTCTTAAATTATATCTGAAATTATATAAAAAAAACAATAAATCATTATTTAACCATTAAATCAAAATAAAAACCGAAATAAATAAGAAAAAAATATAAATATATGAAATATTGTTTAAATTTAATTTTTTTTACCTTCAATCTGGTCTTCTTCTTCTTCTCTTTCTAATTCTTATTTTTGGGAATTTTTTAAAAATTGTTTGCTATTTTTTTTTGGAGTGGAAATGAAAATGAAAAAAAGAGAAAAATTTCGGTTTTAATGAAAGTGGTTACGGCAGTAAGTGAGGAGAGAGATCGAGGAAGAAAATATAAACTGATCAGTAACGGTTTTTCTTTAAAAACCGTTACAGAAGAGTTACAAAAAAAAAATCAGTCTGTCTACTGTAACGGTTTTAAAAAAAAACCGTTACAGAAGATGAACCGTTTTTTTTTATTTTTTAAACCTTCTGTAACGGTTCTTACATAAAAACCGTTACAGATTTGAAAACCTTCTGTAACGGTTTTTATATAAAAACCGTTACAGAGTATTTAGCTATTTTTTCTCTCAGTCATGACGGAAAACTTATTACGGTTTTTTTTTTGTAAAACCGTTACTGATGATTGGCGTCAATTTTCTCGCGCCATATCCCACTATTCTGTAACGGTTTTTTCGAAAACCGTTACAGAAGGCCCGTTACAGAATCCTTTTTTCCCGTAGTGAATGATATGATTTTATTTAGTATTCTTCCGATTTGAGAAAATAGAAATGGGTCCATGAATTTCCATTCCTAGCAATGAGGAAAAAGCACATGACTGTGCCAACCCAAAATCAGATTTTCTTTTTATCTTTTTACCTTCACAACGAGCCAGTCTTTCCAAAATAAGAGTTTCGAACATTTTTTTAAAATTTTTACTGAAAGATGCTTTGGACTTGCCATAGGAAAACACTTGAAAATATGTATTGCACGAGTATTTTTTACTCCAAACTGGCAAACCATGCTCCAAACTATCTGTAAGACTATATATATTCGTTGAATTGGGGAGCCTAGCTTTGAATTAGTCATTAGCAAAATTGAAAGAAGAATTTTATTATGTCTGTAAATTACAACGCACATCTGTGCTGAAATAGGCCAAATGGCCTGTGCTGTTAAGGAAGGATTCTAATACATTACATATCCAGCCATATCTAAACATACCTAAATATATCTAAACAAATATACACAGACAATATATCTTAACATTCCTTATACTCCCCCTCAAGTTGGAGCATGCAGATCACAAATGCCCAACTTGCTCGACAAATAATCAAACTGTTGTTTTCCAAGTGCTTTGGTAAAAATGTCTGCTAACTGTTCTGTAGACGCAACATGGCCAGTACATATGTGACCTTCTCGAATGTGATCACGAATAAAATGACAGTCCACCTCAATGTGCTTTGTCCTCTCATGAAACACATGATTGGCTGCTATATGAAGAGCAGCTTGACTGTCACAAAACAGTCACATTGGCTGTAGTTGCGCGACACCCAAGAAAGAGAGGAGAGATATCAACCAAATCAATTCGCATGCAACAGTGGCCATAGATCGATATTCTGCTTCTGCAGATGATCTAGACACTGTAAGTTGTTTCTTTGTTTTCCAAGATATGGGCGAACCACCAACCATGACAAAGTAACCCGTCAACGATCTTCTAGTAATTGGACAACTCGCCCAATCCGAGTCACAATTGTTACACTACATATTTATGAATATGAATAAATTGATAAATTAAAATTTAGAATTTAACTGAAATGTCTTAGAAATAATTTTCAGAAGTTTAATCGATAAGTTTTGGGTTTATTGTCTTGCTCATAATATTATTTTGTACAATTAATATTTTGAGTTCAATTCTTTAAAGAGAATCAATTGCGTTACTTTTTGGATTGATTTTAAAATTAGAAATTTATTAGCAAGTTTCATGATTTTTGTGCTCTTGGCATATCATTTTTCTTGCATGCCAATTAGGACCCTCATGTCATATTGTTTCTTTGGTTCATTTATTTGAAAAATGTCCCGTGTTTATTTGAAAAATATCAAGCATCCAAACTTTGGGCATATCACCACATATAAAACACACCTCTTTGGCCGGCCTTGTAATTATCCCCCACACATCCATCTTTTTCTTCTATAGCCGACCATGCTATCTGGAGAAATTGAGAGAAATCAAAACCATATCAATAAGCCAATTAGAAATCCATCCAAAATTCATAGAAAATAGAAAATAACAACAGCAAATAGAATCTCTTGTGGTGGAAGGGTTGAACAAAGTTGGAAGATGTCAAGTCAAAATTTTCTTGGTGGTCATCTCTAAAATTGCATTTGAGAAAGTGAGTCTCTTAATCGTTCTTTAAATATTCAACTGATTTTATATTTTGTCAAATATTTCATTAAATTGGAAAATTATTGTTCTTCGGGTTTTCTTGCAAAATTTTCATGGCTGAAATTTTCTTCTATGTAGATACGATAAGTATTAAATGATATTCTAATTTCTTTGCAGTTTCAAGTTTATTTGAAAAATCATTTTAAAATTTGGTTTATTTTGATAAAATGGAAATCTGAAATTTATTGGCGTATAGCTTATGATTTTGGTAATTTGATTTCCCTAGAAAATTGTCAATTAAAAAAAAACAGTAGATAAAATAATAATAGAAATGGAATAAGGACTATAGTACCAAGGTACTAGCTGGTACGGGAGTGGAACCAATAAGTTAGATATAAATTCAATGTTCCTTCTTTCTTTTATTACCATTGAGTTTAAAATGAAATTGATTAAATAGTAAACTTCTTGGCACTGGTTAGGTACCAAATGGAAAACGGTTTAAACATGATTATAAAAATTAATTAGAAGTTATAAAGGGCATTAGTGAAAAAGTGTAAATAATGGTTTATCAAACCCAAACTGACCACACTAAAATAATAAGATAGGCGCTGGTTTGAATAAACTGTTTGTTGAGCGAATTTATATGATTGTTTGAATTAAGGACTTAGTAGTATATGTTATTTTATTTGTTTAGAGTTTGAAGGTTGAGTAGCAAAGCCGAGGACGGCCGGTACAATCGAGTATCACTAGGATTGCTTGTGTTTTGCTTGTGTTTGCTTCTTGCTTTTCAGGTGCGGATTTCACATAAGCTTTACTTGCATGCTAGGAAATAACTATTTGCATTTCTTGTCTAAATTATTTGTGTGCATATTTATCATTTCGTATATATATGCTTGAATTATCATATTGAACTATTATGAGTATTTGTTAAATGAACTGCATGTTGAATGGTTGCCAAGTTGATTAAATTGAGAATCTGTATTTACTTCTGATACACTTGTTCGGTTGAGAAAAAGCACTCCATCTGTTTGGAGTCGGAGTCATGACCCGTCTGGCCAAACACCGTGACTTAAGCGCTTATGATCCGGGTCCCGACACGGTACCAGTCTAGAATGGTCCAAGGGAGGAGAGTGTTCCCGACCTGTGGTATATTTGTTATTTGAATTCTTATGGTGATATGATATGGAATTGTCTGAATTGTAAATGAAATTTTATGGCCGTTGACAACCATCTTAAAAGGTGGTTCGCGGTATCTGAATGAAATGATTGAAATGATTGACTTGTGATATACCAGACCTGCATTCGATAGATGTCCAAACCGAGCCGGCTTTTGAAATGCCAAATTGTATTTGAAATGAAAATTGAATAAATAGCCGTGCTCCTCTGCATTGCATCTGTTTATAAATGATTGTATTTGATAACTGATTTGTTTATGTATTGCTTTTATATTTTATTATTATCAGTTTAACTTGGTACGGTAGTTAGTTCCTGAACATGTACAGTACAAGTTCATGTGACTGGAACTAAAAGCCGTACTGAGATAAATTATATTTATCTCACTCTCTGCTTTTGCATTGTTTCCACTATTGGTTGTGGGTTCCAGGTTTCAGATCGAGTGCTAGACAGCGAGACGAGTAGTAGACCATTGGATTATGTGGTTAGCAACCTACATGAACCAAACCGTTGTAGAACCAACCTACATGAACCAAACCATTGTTTAGGTTCTATCTCCTTAGTAACTGCATTAAGAAATTTTCTGTGTCCCAAGGAAAATTTATCACAATTTACATAATGAGATATTGGATAAGGAGTACCTAAGGAGCTGACAGGGAGCGAGTGAGCATGAGCTGGGTCAACTTGTGCAGTGTAGCATATGTAGTCACGCAGTTTAGCTGGAGGTTGCCGCAATCTGTTTATGGATTCACGTGGTGCCTGAGTCATGTTTGTGGCATCACCTGTATTCTCACTTGTAGTCTCGTCCACATTCTCTTCTTGTACACCAGTTGAATGATTTTCATTTTCTCTTGCAACCTCCTCAGAATCACTCCCCCTTACTTCTAAGTTGCAATCACTATGGCTTATACCATGGTTTTCTAGTAACCATTCTAGTTCAAAGTTGTTGATCACGGCTTTGTTATTTTTCTGCTCAAGCTCCACAATGTTCTCTTCAAATACCTTGGTTTGTTTTACAAATGGGAATTCAGCTTCAACAAAAACCACATCTCGTGAAACAACAAACTCATTTGTTTCTAAATCCATGACACGCCAACCTTTCTTTCCAAAGGGATATCCTAGGAAAACACATCTTCGGCTTTTGCTGTCAAATTTGTCAGAAGTTGACTGTTTTACATAGCACAAACAACCAAAACACTTTATAGGACCATAAGATGGAGGTTTACCAAATAACATTTCGTATGGAGTTTTATTTTGGAGCAACGGTGTAGGTGTTCTATTGATTAAGTAGCTTGCTGTCAAAATACATTCTCCCCAGAAAGCAAGTGGCAAATTTGACTGAAATCTCAAAGCTCTTGCCACATTCAATATGTGACGATGTTTTCTTTCTACTCTCCCATTCTGTTGTGGTGTACCTACACATGAAGTTTGGTGTATAATTCCATTGTCTTCACAAAATTTTTTCAGGGTCCCAGATGTAAACTCAGTCCCATTATCACTTCGAATACACTTTATTGACTTACTAAACTGAGTGTGAACCATTTTTGCAAACACTTTCAACAGATTACTTGTTTCACTTTTATCTCTCATTAAATACACCCAAACAGCACGTGTATAATCATCAACAATTGTAAAAAAATAACGTGCACCACAATGAGAAGTAACTCTATATGGTCCCCAGACATCACAATGAATCAAATCAAAAGAGTCATTTGCTTTATTCATACTAACTGGAAATACATCTCTTATTTGTTTAGCTCTCAAACAGATTTCACAAACTACTGTTAAATCGCTACTACCACCTTTAACACCAGAAATAAGGCTTGTCATTTGAGATGATGGATGACCCATTCGCTGATGCCACAAAGCATAACTTTCATTCTTGCTCACATGATGCACCTTTCCTGATGCCATCGAATGATAGTAGTAGACCCCATTCTTATGCTCACCCACACCAATCAGCATCCTCAAATTGTAATCCTGTACGATACATAACTCATTAGTAAATGTGACAAAACAATTATTATCATTAATGAGCTTCCCAAGTGATATAAGGTTGCACTGTAAAGAAGGTACATATAGCACCCTTCTCAACACAATTTCATCTGAAAGATATACAGAGCCTTCATGCTCTGCCACTGTGTGTGCGCCATTAGGAAGTTGTACCACTGATGGAGCTACCTTGCACACATTGTTCAAGTGATCAATATTGCTGGTCATGTGATGTGATGCACCACTGTCAAGTATCCATTTTACCTCGCTGATTTTACCTTGTAGGTTTTCATTTGAGGTGCTCACATTGGTTGGATTTGAAGCTCCTAAAATTGCTCTTACTCAGCTCTTGTACAGTTGTATGAAACAATATAAGAAACAGTATCTTGTAAGATCTATATATTCTTCTCTTCCCTGATAGACTGGTAAATACCAGTTCTGACACCAGAAATGATCTGAGAGTCCATAATAATGACAAAAATTATCCTATCTCTAATCCTCTTTCTACTTCCAATATTTCATCCCTACTCTTCTTTTCTCTCTCTCTCTATCTCAAGTAGATCCCAATTTCAACAAAATCAAATTAAATTAACTACCTAGAAATCTCAGATTATACTACACATGAATCAAGTCATGGCACCATCAAATACTTTTTAGAAAAAGTTTTTTATGTTCCCTCATCTTTTCTTTTTTCTGCTCTAACAGGCCAAACTTTTGCTATTGAAGATATGGCAGATGCTCCAACTAATACAACACTCACTCATACCAATACATCAGTTGAAAAAAAGCTAATTAATGTGTGATAGGCTGATAGCACAGTGCATAATTATATATTAATTACTTTGTATAGTGTACAGAATTTTTCAAAACGAAAAAATAACTAGCATGCTACATGGATATATATATATATATATATATATATGTAAACCATAAAAACTCCGTTTGCTCAGACTGCTCGAATGGAAGGGTTGTAAACAACAAGAACCACCACAGTGCATGGAACATAAGAACCACTGAATGCCTTCAAATTCCGAATCTTAAGTAGATTTTGTAATATATATTTCTGCTTTTGTTTCCTAATTAAGCTTGTTATTCAACCAGGACTTGTGGATACTCTTAAGTCTTAATTAATTTGAAAGGAATTGCAGCAGATAATTCGTTAGGACACTGACTGTAGTCTCCGCTGCCTCCGCTGCCACTTCAGTACCAACTCTGTGCCAAAAGTGGTTGTTTCGATTGTTGTTATTGTTGCTCACTCTGTTGGCATGATTATGATGATTCTCGGGCATGACTGGCCCATGCAGGCATCTTATATGAAGGTTTACATTACACATGCCACACCTACGTAAAACATCAAAATTAACATTTTATCCAATTAATTATCTCAATCATATATAGTGCGATTTCCAAAATAATATGAAAACAGAAAGATATTTAATTTCAACAAAATCTTACATTTGTAATGGTATTCCAATTAATGTAGTGATTACATTTTATTATGTCATTGTATTTTGATCAGTCTTATACTCTCATCTATATAATGGAGTTCTTACTGCCACTGGTATTATTAAGGCCATTAAAACCATTTTCAGCCAAAATGCATGGTCAAATTGAAATAAAATAATTCTCGGGAAGACAACCTATTATAGTATTCTTTAATCCAGCTAATAATGTGTAAATATGTGGGAGAACCAGTCAAAAAATTGTTTTTGTTGAAACATTATATCCAAACTGTACTTGATTAGTCTATTAATTTTGTAAATTTTCTGATCCACTAACCAACCATTATTCTGATAAGAATTCCGATTCTGAGTTTCTGTATCATATTTCACACGTTGACCTTGCTAAAACAAAAGTCAAGGCATTCATTGCTTGGTTAACTAAATGCTATGCTTTGCAACATTTACCTGTACAACCAGATCTGGCCATCGAATAACTGACATGCACTGCAGATGTTGAGTGCAGGGACTAGGCAGAGACTATGTTGTGGGTGCGTCTTAGTGTACACATTTTGCTGCGTCTTGGTGCAATGAGGATGCACATCAAAGTTGCATGTGATGCAACGATAATAAAATCTCTCCACCGGATCCCTACAAAGATCACAAATTCTAGGACCGGTACCTGTATGCAGAAAGATCTACCATTAGTACCACCGTTAATTATTTCTTCAAATAACACTAATAAAGTAATCATTTGTAATTATTGACTTGTAAACTTTCCTTTTATTTAATGAAATATTGTAGGTGTGGCAGTCGCCACCCTACCTTAAAAAAAACACTAATAAAGTAATAATTGATAGCTAGATAAGTAGTAGTAGTTATATCTGAGATAGTTTGGTGCCAAGTATATATATTTATAGGAGGCGTTTATGTGGTTAGTTATCCTTGGGGGAGTACTAATTAACGTTAACTTCTAATTTTAGCCAAAATTGCAATATTATAAATATAATCCTATTTGAGAATACAGAGAACAGTAAAAAAATGATTACATAATAAATAATTATACAACAAAGCACAAGAGGAAAAAAAAAAAAAAAACAAAAGGAACAAAAATGGAAATAGCCAAATAGAAAATAACCTGGCTGGAGGTGGAGATCGTGCCACGGATGTGCGAAGAATGATATCTTCTCAGGCAACTTAGCGCATTGCTCATGGAGATCAAAGTCACAAGCATGACACCGATAATGAAGGCCACTTCCCATGAAACTGCACAGATCGCAAATGTACTCTCCACTTGGGCTTTGAGTCATTACTAACTTATGTTTTGGGTGTGAGCAATGGTATAATGAGCTAGCCATCTCTGCCTCTGATCTCTCTCTCTCTTTCTTCTTCTTCTGCACTTTGTTTGCATCGGTTAATCAGTATATCCTGTATATATAAAATGAAGTCAACCCACAATTGTCCGCGGTCCCCGCCATTTGTTTTTTTGTTGACTCCTTCCCTAGCATAAACTATATTACAGGCAGAGAGGACCTAAATTTGATAAGATAGTACATATTATGTATTTTTCCATACTTTTAAATAGAATTTTACTATTTTTCAAATTTTTAGAGAATATTGTCATTGGATGGTCAATAATTCTTCAATCAATTATTATTTCTTGTGAATCTTAAAAAATAGTTAAAAATAGGGGAAAAAATTGTAGCAGGGTCATAGATTAGTAGATATGTAATGCACACACACCCAATTCAATGTTTTTGACCCATGTATACAAATATACAATAATAAAATTATACAAATATTCTTTTCCGCTGTCACTGGTCTCCTATATGGTCATATCTGGGAGTTAGAAGGGTACCATTTCAATAGTTACACGTTTAATAAAATTGATACGGAGAATTTGATGTATGCCTTAATGTACGTTAATGTTAGTTCCATTTGTTAAACTAAGCATTTTAATTGCCTTCAGCTTGGAATAAAGTAGCAGCTAGGCTAGTAGCAGTAACAGAGGAGAATAAACATGAGCAGAGTGAATCAGAAAAACTGCAAAGAATAATCCCCTTTAGACGAGCAATCTTTAGTTGAAGAGGTATTGTGGGAGATCAAACTAAATTATTAATTTTTGGGTGATGTCGTCAACCTTTTTTTACCATTTTCGGCCGCCTAATTGCTGGATAATATCATCCGGCACGTCTATTAATGTTAGTGCATATGGCGTATAATTTTTCAAAAATTGTCGGAACAGAAACGTCTAAACAAATTATACATAAATTATATTTTATGAGGATAAATTACAAAGAATTCACATGTTGTGTTGCGCAATTACAACAAGCGAAGCATAGTGCATAATTGCTACAAAAATAAAAAAGTCCTTTTTAAAAAAATAAAAGAGATGTCTTTAATTAATCAGCTGGTAGCTGGCATTCAGCACATAAAATTGGTTTTTTTTTTCTTTTTTTTCTTTTTTTTTTGAAAAAAAGTGAGGTGTCATTAATTAGCTGGTAGCTGCCTAGCTGGTTTTGATTGGATTCATGAGGTAGTCGTTCACCGATTGGTTGGAGTCTTGGAGAATTTTTAGTTGGCATGAAAACAGATTTCATCCCATCTATTTTAATTATTTTATTTTATTTTATTTTTTGAAGGTTTTGTGGCGATCGCCACAAAAGCAATTTTATTAATAACCAAAAAAATTAACATTTACAAGGATGTACAAAAGAAAAAAACTAGGAAAAGAAAAACCAAAACCGCTAGCAATTAATCTCCCAACTTTTAACTAAGGAAGTAACATCCTAAATGATCCTTTGAGTGGTGTATTTTAATTATTTTCAAGTTAGAATGTTATACATAATTATCAATATTTGACCGAGTCAGAAAAAAAAAAGGTTTTCCCCATTGATTTAGATTAATGATTAATTTTTTCTCTTGGGAAAAATGATTTTTATGATTGTTGGAAGTGCTATCTGGGACAGACTGCATCCGTGAGACCGGGCAAGTCTTTTCGATGGAGTCGACGACGACTATCCAGACACTCATCTGGTATTTCTATAGATTATCTCATCTTATAAGTTTGTGTGACTGCTTTTGAGTGTCTGGTATTTCTATAGATTATCTCATCTTATAAGTTTGTGTGACTGCTTTATCACAAAATTTAATATAACAGCAAAATTAATATTTTTTTTCTTGTCAACACATCCATATAATTCGCTAATCAAATAAAGTTTTTAATTACTGAGGTGGATTCAGTTGTAGATGAGAACAATATTAACATACCAAGGAATTAAAGCGTTCATCACATTCGGCATATCATTGAAGAATAAACTCTATATTTGTTACATATGCTACCAATTGTGGATTAGATTTAAAGAGCTAATATAATTAACTCAACCAAAGTCAGTTTTAATCATGTGTTTTTTTTTAATAATTTCAAATGCGGTAATATTCTTTCAAATATGGTACTCTTTCAAGGCTATTATATGTGTCCACTTGATTTTTCCAAAAATATATATACATTTATATATATATGTTTCCACTTGTAATTTGACGAAAGTCAAATATGGTAATCTTTCATTTTTTTTCAATGCAAACTAATCGTAAAAATAATTTCAAATTTGTCTTTTTTAATTCAAAAAATAGTAAAACTATCTCAAATAATATAAAATATTATTTGTTATGAGATTTTAATATAAATTGAATTGGTTAAATGAAATGTGTTATTCAAAATGAATTTAACTGATGAACTCATGATACACAAAAGAACTTCTAGATTACTCATTTCAGGAGATTTTTTTCCTTAGTTAGCTTTGGTTATATTTCTTAATTAAAATAATGAAATTATTATTATATTTTTCCTTATTTTATGTGATAGGGTTGTTTTATTTTGGTCCGCTTTGGTTCTGATAACTCCTAATATTTTTTTTTTCTTAGTTAATGACATTATTATTATTTTGTAATGTTCATGTTTGGCTGTTCATTACTTATTTATTTTGTTGCTCCTCTCGACTCTTCCAATTTTGACATAAATCAATTAAATTCTCGTACGAAAGAATGATAATTAAATTCCAAAAAACTAAAAATTTCTCGTAAGAAAGAAAGTTGCTTTAGTGTATGTAAAGTGTATCGAAGGTTCCTCAGTCATAATTGAAGAATCCCAAAAACAAACATCCATTTAATGTGAAGTCTGTTGAAGGTTCCTCACAACACATCATGGTTATCCATCGGGACCAGTTGAATCTACTTTTTGTTCACCTGTCTGACTGATGGGTTTGTAGTTTGTACAATAGACATTAGAGTCCACTATTCCGTTATCACAAAAAGTCATGGCGCATTTGTTAGAAAATTTACTTCTACCCTGTTCGAAAATTGACATTAGAGTTCACATTAGACATTAGAGTCCACTATTCGATATCTTGAATTTTTTTGTAATAGAATTTTTTGTTGGTTGACTCTCACTGACAAACCCTTAAATACAACTAATAAGGAATAAATTGGGTTATTTTGTCATACAAAAATATATGAAGTATTGAAAAAGAGTTGGAAAATATACTTCCAATCAATTTATTGGGGGCAAAAGAATAGAAAAATCAAAATCAACAAGTGCAATTTCTTATATCAACCAGCAATTATCCTTGTAAAAAAAAGGAAAAATCTTACATAAATCAGGAAAAAAAAATAGTATCTAAGAAATTACACTCCAGCTCTCATTTTCATCATCTGTCCGCTTTCACACAATGAACTCATATTTATATTTGGAGAAGAACACCAGTACTGTTACGGATGCTCAAGGAGCCACTGTTGAATGGCAGAACGAAGGGCATAATTTGGTGTAAGTTCAGTATGGGGAAGGGGCAAATTTGTCATGGGCGATGTCTCGTGGCCACTATCCAGCCAACCTTTAATGGCTTCAGCTTCGTATGTGTAACCATCAGCAGCAATGCAAGGATCCTTTATTACCTCCTGAAAATCATAATTTTTCACCAACAAAAACAAATGGATAAGTTGTCAGAATCAGAAAAAGATCTTTTCCAAATTATAGGATTTGTTAGGTACCACATCTACAGTCTTATTTATAAATTTATTTGAATTACATAATTTATTTATATTTACTAAAAATTATATATGTATATAATGCAAAATGATGACTCTTATAATAATAATATAGAATTGTGCTCTCAAGAAGTACTAAAAGAAAATCTTCCTCTCCTCAGAAAATCAAATTTTCCCAGACACTCAGAAATGTGGGTATTCATCCCCGACTAATGGATACAGCGCAGTTGGGTTGGGCTTGATTTATGTGGCCTTATTAGAAGAAATGCTGACAGTTGCGTTGGGGCTGAATTTATGTGGCACTACACTTTCAGTGACGGTGACAAAGCAGCGGTCTCTTGTTAAAGTGGAGACAGGTTGAATCAACAAAAACCATTCTGTGATCTGGTGTTTGGATAATTTTCTATCACCGATTTTGATCCGCTTATATATTCTTAATATGTGATTAAATAGCAGCTGAGAAATGTAATTTTTTATCATGACACAATTTTCACCTCTGATGTCCATTTTAATGAAATAGGGCACATGATGACATGAAATATCTGACAGAATTCCACCATACAGATTTGATAAATATATAAGGAGATTTAAAAACCTGGAAAATAGGGCACATGAAGTATGAAGGTATCCCTTTGTCATCAAGTCGAGACTTGTAGCTGGGCGACACTGACAGTGAAGCAGCCTGCATCAAGGATTGAACCAGCTTCCACTCACTCTCCAAATTGGGGCGCTTCCTCCTATGCATCTGAGCACATCGCAATCCAAGATTGACCAATTGCTTGGCTTGTACAAAAGGCCACTCTCCAGCTGACTCGTCTATAATCAAATGCAGGGAATCAGTCTCAATTGCATCCTCGACATCAGCTACTATGTTTGTTGGGGGCTTTCCGGTTAATAGTTGAAGTACGATTATACCAAATGAGTAGACATCAGATTTTACTGTTATTTCTCCACTCCTAAGAAATTCTGGGTCCATGTAGGCAAATGTTCCCCTGAGGTATTTGGTGCGATACACTAAGGTGTTTGTGTTGGTTTCTGTTAGGAAGCGAGAAATGCCAAAGTCGCTGAGCTTACAAACCAAGTTGCCATCTAGGAGGATGTTTGCTAGCGTAAGGTCTCCATGAACAATTGGATTGGGGTTTAAGTGAAGGAACAGGAGAGCACAGCAGATTTCTCCAATAATTCGTGTTCGAACCTGCCATGTGAGCGGTGGGGTCCCCCCTTTGCATGCAAGTCGATCTTCAAGGCTACCATTAGGTAAATATTCATAGATTAAAGCTGAATTTTCTGAGCATGTTCCTATCAAGGTAACAAGGTTTGGGTGCCTCATTCTACTTAGGATAGCTACCTATCAATTTAAAATAATAAATATGAGTCATTCTAAAGCTATTTCAATTTTTTGAAAACTACAATTGGCATGACTTCTGTATAGCAGTTAATCTTGTGCGATATCACTAAAATTAGGTGAAGTTTCTTGTTTTGCATTGACATGCTCTCACCAATTAAATTATGTGACAGCTAGTTTCTAATGAAGTTACCTCTTGTTCAAATTCTGGTTTGCCTTGTAAGCTTTCAGGATGCAGAATCTTTATAGCAACCATGGTGTTGTGCAAAAACCCTTTGAAGACACTACCAAAACCTCCTTCACCAATTTTATGTGAATTGCTGAAGTTCTCAGTTGCCTGTTGAAGCTCTAACAGCAAAAACTCAGAGAACGCTACATGAGATTGACGACTAGCACTTCCGAGTAATACTTTAGCCTCTTTAACTGCATTATCTCTCTCATCTTGCAATTTTTTATTTTCTTTTTGTAGCAATTCCAATCGGCCTTGAATTATTTTAATTTCCTGTAAAACCTTATCTTTAACTGCATTATCTCTCTCCTCTTGCACTTCTGAGTTAAGATCCTACGTACCAAGAAAAAGAAAAAACTTATGAAAAGCAATTTCTTTCGACAGACTTAACCGTCAACCTAAAGAAAAAAGAAAGAGATGTAATGCCAATTGAGTTATTACAAAGCCAAATATCGGGAGGGACAAAGGCATCTTCGGCACCCCTGCCCCTATTCTTATTGTTGCTCCAGTGACCCCTCTGCTATGGTTGCTCCTATTATTGTTGGTGCTGCTCGTTATGTTGTCATGACTGTGTTCCATGGGCATAATGTGCCCTACACATTTAATATGAAGTTTTACCTTGCACATGCCACATCTAAAAATCAATATAAAAATGTAAGCATTTTTTCAATAAAGAATTAAAAATTGTCAAAAAAAAAATGTAAACATTTTTTCAACGAAATATCAATTTAAAAATCAATTTTAATAGCTCTAATCAGTTGATTGCAGCTTAAAAAATTGAGATCGAGTAACATATTTTATGGACTAGTTTGTGTAATGTGCATAATTTTAGTCTTTCTCGTGTATGAAGCAAGGATTTAAATGGCAGCCGCTGTGACCGTAATAACGTCACTATAGCGGTGCTACTTGGTAGAACACTATTTTGCTAAATTAAATGTGCCACTATAATGGTGTTAGTTGGTATACCATAATACAACTATAAAAATATTTATTTATGGTTTTATTCCTTATGGTGGATCAAATAATGAAAAATAGCAATAAATAAATGTATTATAGTGGTATTTCAGCAAAATATAACTATGCAATTTGTTATTTGCTGATATAGAATCAGTAATTCGAAGTTTCGAACATATTTTTGACATATGGACTCCGATTGACTTGATTCAAAATTAAATACAATGAGATTTGTTTATTAAAATAGAATATTGTAAGGTTGTATATATTGAAATTATTAAAGTATGTATATTATATAGTATGATATTTAACTTTTAATTAAAATATATACCTTATGATTAATGATCAATTACATTTGTACATGTCTACTATGATACTATAACGACCGCTAAATGACTTTTATTCATTATGAATCCGATATCCATTATTTAAACCTTTGATATGAAGTAATGTTAACAAATAATTAACTAGCATACCGCAATACTTAGGAGGACTAGGTATCATTGATTTGATCGATCGAGTATGATCATAGACTCCTAGATAAATAGTAGCGGGAGTTCAAAGATGGTAGAATTATGGAAGTTCAAAGATGGTCATAATGGGATCGTAGTAGACAAGTACAAATTTTTAATTGAAATATATATCTTATGATTAATAAGTAAATTACCTGTACAGCCAGATGTGCCCATTGAATAAATTGCATGCACTACATTTGTTGGATGATGGGACTAGGCAGAGACTATGCTCTGGGTGCAACTCAGTACGCACAATTTGCGGTATCTTGGTACAATGAGGATGCACATCGAAGCTGCACGGGATGCAACGGTAATAAAATCCCTCGACCGGCTCCCTACAAAGGTCACAAATTCTAGAACCTGTACCTGCAGAAAGGAAGCAAAAAAACTAATTAATAACATTATGTTCCAG
The DNA here is from genome assembly GCA_027562975.1 of Rhynchospora breviuscula. Lineage (NCBI taxonomy): Eukaryota > Viridiplantae > Streptophyta > Magnoliopsida > Poales > Cyperaceae > Rhynchospora > Rhynchospora breviuscula. The sequence goes on from CM050398.1 coordinate 16,001,472, forward strand.
CATATCACTAATATATTATTATTATTATTATTATTATTATTATTATTATTATTATTATTATTATTACTATTATTATAATTATTATTTTTTTTTATTATTATTAATTTTTTTTTTAAGGTGGATGAGCTCGCATTAATTTCCATTAATAAGAAAAATTATTGCAAAGATGTAAAAGTTGGATAAATACAATTGTTCATACCATATCAACCAGTACAAACTCAATTACATGAAAAACAGCCACGCATTACATACCAGTACCATTCCGGATCACACAAAAATGGTTCTAAACCCGGTACACACAGGGACAATGCAGAAATTGTTGTTCAAAACTCATGGTTTGAAAAATCGGCCAATCCGAATCAGCTGAGCAGAACCGGAATCGGTGGGGGATGATCCGGTTTTGAGGGTTTTGGAACGGAACAGTTGAACCCCACCATTGATGGCGTTTCCGAAAGGAGAAAGGTATAGGTGGCGAGCGTGCAAAGTCTGTTCGAGGCGGCTAGGTGGTGGCTTGTGGGAGAGGCATTGGAGCGCACAAGAAGATTTTGCAGGGGAGAATGGTCCGAATTGGACCTGTCCATTCCCCCATTCCCCCCTTTGTTAATTGATTTCTGATCCAACGGTCCAGACATTTCAGAGACTACTTTTAATTTGAAAATAAAACGAAACTTTGTCTAAAAACTGATCTAAGATTAGAAACCAAAAAAAATTATTTCCATCATGTCTGATGCATTACTTAATATATTTTAACAAGCGTATTTTCATCAAAATTTTATTTTTATACAAAATATATTTATTAATCATAAAATCTCCATTTAATTAGTATCCGTATTTAATTTTAAAATTTTTTAGATGATTTCTGATTTTTTTTCCCAATTTTTCCGATTCGACTCTTGGTGTGTTTGGAAATGGAGTGAATAAGAAAGAATAAGAAATTTCACGGATAAGAATTATGAATTATAATTAGGAGAATTGTCTATTCATGAATAAGAAAGGTGTTGTTTGGATGATGTGTTAAGAATACGAATAGAGAAAAAATAATATAATAATGATAGAAAGAATACAATAATAATAATAATTTGTTTTAGTTTACAATAACAATAATACTAATTATCAAATCATTAAAATAATAATAATAATTCTAATAATAACTATTATATTAATAAGGATAATCAAATGATTAATACATTAAAAAAGAACAATTATATTAATAATAAAATGATAACATTTATCATAATAATTCTAATAATTAATATTAACAAAATAAACATAATTAATTTATTTTAATTAAAATAATTATATTAATAACTAAATACTAATTACCATAATATAAATAATAATAAATCATATAATTATAATTTTGAGAAATATAATTAACCTAATAATAATTATTATTAATTATATAATAATAATAATAATAATTATTATTATTATTATTTTTATTATAAGCTATTTTTTATTAGAGATGCATCGAACCGTTACTTCTCCAGGGGAATTGCTTTCGACACGCCTAAAAATTAGAGATGCACCCCCCCTATGACAAAAATACCCTCTGCACTCCTCTCTTTTGTCACTCAAGAAATAATAAAAAAAAATGAGAAAGAAGTGCGGAGGGTATTTTTGTCATAGGGGAGTGCATCTCTATAATTTTTAAACGTGTAGAAATAATTCCCCTTCTCCAGTGCTCTCCTTGGTCAAATATTTGCACTTACGAAGCCTACGGGCTAGATGATTACCAAAAAAAAAAATATTTGCACTTATGGTCAAAAGTCCCTTCTCACTTGGAAAAAGTTATAATAATAATAATAATAATAATAATTCTTAATAATAAAACTATAATAATTTTTAATTACAATTTTCATTATAGTAATCTATAGTATTAATTAAATCCCGTGGCCGCTTTTTGGCAGATTACGACGCGGCATCTGAGCCCTTCATTTTTTTAGCGATCGATCTGATCCATTAACAGATTTTTAGCGATTTTTTATAATGCTCTCTAACTCTAACCTATTTCTCATCTTCTCTCTTCCGTCGCCTCTCCCTCGGCTCGTCCCCCCCCCCCCCCCGGCGCCTCCTCCACAATCCCTGCCTTACCCCCTGCAACTCATCCCTCCTCTCCGTCGCTTTGGTGGTCGCCAGATCCTCCGCGGCTCCGCCTCTCCTTCTCTTTGCTTCCTCTCCACCAATCCCACCTCAACCCCCTCCTCTCTGTCGCCTCCTCCTCTGCTAACACCGCCTCAATCCATACGGCCATACCCTTCATTTTCTCCTTTGTTTCCTCCATCTCCGCCAACACCGCCCGTCATCCATCCTTATTCTAAAGAGAGCAACCTTTAGGATCACTAATTTTCCCTTGCTTTCTTCCAAAGAGCCGAACAACTGGATTGGAATTGAGCTTGCTGTCAGTTGCTCCAGAGTGCCTGGTTACAATTTTTAGGGGATGTGCTTCAGTGTTGAAAACCCATTCATCAAAAGAAATAAGCGACTGCCTCTCTTACCGGTATGGATAAGCAATCATAATTTTTTTCTTATTGGCTGTGTTAATTATCTATCATTAATTTCTTTTTTTTTTCTTAAGAAAATTTCTACTGGAAAGTCTATGCACTTTGAAACCATTAGCTTTATTCGATTTGTTATGTTTCATAAGAAGATATGGTGCTGTGCACTGAATAATTTGTTTTGTTTCTACAAACAGCTGATTACACTGAATTCAATTTTATTTTATTGAATCTCAATTTGAATTATTTTTTATTCAATGTCATTACTGGCACACCAAACTTATTGTGTCGATATGGGGGTCTGGCAACACAAACTTCATACAGAGCCATAGTATTACAAAATTTAATTTCGAAGGCTGGTCGTGTCGGGTCGGAAACCCTGATGAAGTGAACTATTGTTGTTCCAATGTTATCTATTCTTTTCCTATTTCTATTACTGGTGGAAAACCATCGTGCTTTGTGTTGCGATTTTATAACCAAACCGGTACATGCTTCCTATAATAGAAATTATGATTGTATATTTTTTGTAGGAAATTAGGAATAGTATAGCCGATCTGATTGAACATTTTTTAAACATAGTTTTCTTACTTTAGTAACATTTGTGATTTCTAACTGATTTACTCTGAAATTTGGGTCTTTCAGCTATAATTTTCTTCTGTGTGGTTAGGTGCTATTTTTCATATAAATTGGATAGGTGATGTCAATTGGTGGCGTGATATATAATGTATGGAAATTTGAGATATTTTTATATTGTTGTCAAAATCAGTTTAATTTTATTAGCATGACTTGCATATTGATGATTACCTTGGTTAGCAGATATACTTAATTTCTCAAATTACTCTTATGATTAGAAAATACTTATATCGTGGCATAAGATTCAAGATGATTTAAGATAATTGATCCAGTATATGGTGATGATAACATCTTGATGGTAAGGACCTGTGGAACCTGTCTACCTTTTTCGAAAAAAGATTGCATGGTCAAATATAAGAGTTATCTTTATTCAAGTATTGGATGTCTCGCAAACGAATTATTATATACTATAATAATTAAATTGTGAATATTATATTATGTAAATAGCATAATAACATGTGGAGGTAGCTGGAAGCCTAGAACTCTCGGTTTTTATAATTTGAATCAGTTTTCAATTTTACCCCTTCCTTCATAGGGCCTCAATTACCATATATGTTTTTTTTATTTTAAAACTAAGAAGCCATATCCACTCCATTATATAAATTACTGTAGTTTTGTTGATGAGTTTTGATTTTGATATTGTTATATTTTCTCATACAAAATGAGAGATGAAAGGCATATATATCAGTCATACTTGCATCAAATCCTGCTTCAGTCTTCTTCTGAACTTGCATTGCACTTGGTGCGTTCCTTCGAGCTTACAATGTTCTCTACTGGTAAGTTCAAGCTTTGTGATACACATTTTTATTTGGATAAGTACAAGTTTGCAAGGATTGGTCCAATCAATATATATATATATATATATATATATATATATATATTGTAATTGTTCTTTGCTTTTATAAATTCAAAAATAAAAATATTTTGTGATTTATATACATACATATGGCTTTGTATTCAAGATGCACAACTTTCTGTTTCTATGTTTGTAATTAATATGTTGTTGCTTGCTTGCTGCTCATTGTTGAATTCATTGCAATATGCATTTACCAGTATCCTTGCTCATTGCAAAATGAAATATTATATTATTATGTACCTTTGATAATTTTGCTTCACCATTTTTTGATTAAAATGGATTCTTTTTGTTCCTCAAAATATTTTTTTCACTATGTCTAGATAACCATAAATGAATTAATATTTTTTTTTTGGTCTCTGGTCAGGTTGCAACCCTCCATCTTGGGGTTTTCTTTTGAACCTGGATAGATCATGTGTTGACTGGGCGAGGTCTGATTGGCTCCAGAAACAGTTATGAGAAGGTGCGTGGTTATAGCAGTAAAGGCTCTTACAACCCTTAATTTGGCAATTCTTATGAATTTAAACATGCGCAACTCATGCACTTACTTGGCAAGCCTTCATTGGTTAACTTTGATATTGGACAATTAATTTTTATATCCATCTTGATTACGCCCATCACAATTCTTCTGGTATTGTGTGTCGGAGTCCGACAATTTAATTGATGACAATTCTATTTCTGGATCTCTTTTTACTTTCAGAAACATTTCCATTTCAAATTGAGTTTTCTAGCACATTTAGTTAAATTTAATAATTGTATTGGATCTTCTATTTGTCACCACGGCCAAGACTTTCATCTTTATGGCCACGGCTTTACCCTACGACTTTCATCTTTACCGCCACAACTTTTGCCCTCAGCCACATAACACATGCACATGCCACATGACGCAAGAAATATTTCCCTAGCCAACATCACCTCATTTTATTTTACTATCTCAAAAAATGGCCACATTTAATTGCTGCTCCTCTTGAACGGAAATTGATTATTGAACAAAAAAAAATATTAATAGAGCAATGGTCCTTATTTAACAAGTCTTTGTAACATTTATATCTAGCAGCTCTTAATTTAGTCGTATTCATTTCTGATTTTAATCTTTCATCACAATTTCGTTTGTTCTCTCTCTTTTTATTTTTTTGAGAGTGTCTAATTAGGTCTGGTTAATTTCCTCTTTGACCATAGATTGTAAGGTCAACAATGTGGATAACTTTTGTATTTCAGCAATTTATCTTCTTTTAAATCCATATCGATTTGTAAATATTAAAATACACACATTTAGTATCAATCATGTTGAAATACTATAAGGGTTTTACATTTGAATATGGTTGTTTTTCGACATAGGTTTTTGATCTAAGGCATGCAGTTTGGGCGTAATGCATGGTTGTTTGGAGCAAAAGTTGTGAGATGAATTGTAGCCACTGGTGCCACTGGGGCATGTAAAAGTCGAGGCGTTGTACTGGACAACGTTGAAAAACTTGATTCCTGGCAAGAACAATCCAGTTACACTAGGCAACGGTTATATATGTATGTAAATTATCTCTTTATTTTCTTACTTTTATTATGTTTCCTACTTTAATTTTGTACTAATGTCCAGCATCATTTTTTATTATTCAATAGGTATGAAATTATCACTCATATTATATATGTGCAAATGTGGAATATAATTGTATAGTTAGATCAATTCTAAACCTTCTTTGAAAAATTTAGAATTGCTTTTATAATTTATATATAAAGTTCATATCATGTTATTAACTTATTATATATAAAAAGATGTATTCATTGGGTTGCTTTGCAAGAATCTTTGTATTTAGTTATTGCTTGCAATATGTTTAACATATAATCATAGTGTTACGGTCATGTTTTATTCTATAACACCTAGATTGAACCTTATATCTTATTGATTATCAGTATTACTTGCATTTGTCTTTACAGCAAGTTTACTCCCCTTCATTTTACATATCTGGTACAGCTTGGTGCGATTTCTCCTAAGCCTATATTTATTAGCAGTACCAGTATAAATGGCCTTATGGCCATTGCCATGAGAGAGCTTTGTCAGAATACCCTGAAAAAAAAAATGTAAACTTTGTGCTTATGTACTAATGACTATGGCAGTTTGTCGTTTTGGACAATGTGGAGCCAGACCGCATAGACATGCTTCACTGCATGTTGCTTTGTGCAGGCCATTGTCTATTTTAAGTTAACTTTGAGGCAAAGCTTTTAGGATTAACTGATATGTATTGATGTTGACCTATCATACTTAATTTTACTTGGATTTGGATACATTTTTTATGGTGTCTGGCCTTAGAGGACTTTTTAATCAAAGTATTACCACAGTAACCTTGAGCTTTAATCAAAGATGCAGAATTAAGCTTCATGAAAATTATTCGAGATCAAGGGTACTGTGATTCTATGATAGTCCAGTAATTCAAAGTGACTTTTATTTCCTTCATATAATACAAACTCGAATAATTAATTTTCATATTTTATGTTTGATGTAGATTGAGTTCGAGCCAGAGTACTTGGTGGGATTTGGAAACCCAAATATAGAAGAGAAGCCCCCGATGTCTCTTGAGGAGGCCTTGGAGACAGAAAAACCTTTCTTGATGGCCTATGAAGGATTAAACAGCCAAGAAGAGTGGGAGGTGTGTCTCTATTAACTTAAGTAGGGATTTTTAATTTTTTTTTCAGTATCGTTGGAGCTCACTGTTTTGCTGGATCCCAACTAATATGAAAGTGCTAGGTAATTGTGAAATTTACTGATAATTTAGTACGATATGTAATATCCTATTTCTTTGTGTCTGACAACAGGCTCACCTGAGAAGGCGGCTGAGGCTAACACCTTGAAGAGAAATGTCCAGATCAGCAACTTGAGTCCCCTATGAATACCCCACCATCCTCCTCTGTCGACTCCCCCCCCCAACTCCAACAAAATGAAAGACGAAGGAAGGAAGGACGAATTGCTTATCCCAAATTTGTCGCTCAACCCCAAAACCCTTGGTTACCATCCAAGGATTTCTCTCCAAGGGCAGCTGCTGTGGCCAGAGAGTTAGCATAGGTGGGTTTGACTTCGGGTGGATCTTGAAATATTTGAGTAATTAGAGATGTTTATTGGTAAGACAAAAGATGTTTATCGTTATCTATGCTTTGTCAGATCCTTCTACTTTTATATTACATAGCAAGTACCAGTCAGGTCCAATACAAGCAGTAATTTACTGTTTTCTCTAATTAATTTTTTTTTTGTTTGATTGAAGTCTCTTAAAGCTCTTAAACAGATAATCACATCCCATAAAAAACATAGTTAAAATTGAAGAGAATTAAAAGTTAAAAATTATTTATGGCAAAAATTATATAGTAATTTTATTTATGGCAACTTCCTATGATAGAAGTTACTAATTTTATATTTTGGCAAGTTTTGTACGCAGAAATTTTTTTAACATCCGAAATTTTTCAAGTTTGCTATTACCCTTTTTAATTACCCTTCTTATGGATCTTATATTTAGTGTGTTATATTTGTTTGGTACAATATATATCAGTACTCGCGTCATAAGAAAAAAAAACTAATCTATTGTTTTCTTTATTTATTTTTGCATGTCGACGGCATCATATGGAGAATAGTTTGAAAGATTTTTAAGCATCCAAGCTTTGGATGGTTTCAATATCAATAATAACAACAACAATGACCAAGCTGCTACTTTGCTATTGACCAATATGTGCATTGCCAAAGTTCTTCTATGATTATTGTAATCCAAGTTTTTACTTATTCGAATATAGAATTATTACTTATCTTTTCTTTAAAATCGCACTCACAGGAGACCACTTGATACATACGTCATAAGTTCTAATGCTTTGTTGTTATTAGTTGCAAATGATGCATACTAAATTTTATCTTAATTGCAATTAATAGAAATTGAGAAATCTCCAGTTCTTTGTTTATTTTATAAAATGATTAGTGTAATTTGTGACTTCATTTTACTGTCCGACTGTTATCAGTTGAAGGCTTTTCTGTACAACCCTTATTGAATGTTATAGTCCATTACAACCAAATGTATTGGTACCAACTGTATTTTTTATAGCATGAGTGTATGACCTGTAACATGCAATTTATGCTATAGCCCACATTACTATTTTTTCGTTGTCGAATCAATTGTCCAAGATAAGGCTATCTTTTAATTTGTTCCAATGGTAAAAAAAAATTAAATATTTTTATTTCTTTAAAAATGTATTCTATTGGAATTAACTCAACTAAGATTAATTTCTTTCATTTTTTTTTCTTTTTTCTTAAAAAAATTCTGGTAGCTACTCCTTTTCTGACCTTGCAATGTCACCAAAACTACTTACTGGCAGTAACATATTTAGTGAGATGCTATAAAAGAAAGAAACTAATGGTGAAGTAGAGATTTTAATTGTTATAGGGTAGTTTCTGGAGTCATCAAAGTAGCAATAGCCTGAATCATAGTTTCTATGTCTTTTCTTTATATTTGTCATCTTATTTGGAACATAACTAAATTATGCCCGTAAAAGTGAACATAGCTGAACTATATATCTAAAGATGAACATAACTAAATTATAATAACATAATAAAGATGAACTATATATCAAATTGGTACCGATGCTAATGTAAAGACAATGAAATCTGAAAATTTAATCATTTCCAAAAATTTTTGTTTTACTTTAATAGATTAAGAAATTTGAAAAAAAAGATTTAGATAATTCTCAATATAAAAAAAAAAACAAATTTGAAGACATCATTAAAAACAAATTTAGATAATTCAAGCAGAAGATCACATTTGTTAATTATCAAAAATCCGCTAAGGCGCGGCGAAGCCGCGCTTCCCCCACCTAGTTATTATTATTATTAAAGGGGCAGTTTGGATGGGTTGGGAATTGGAGGAATTTCCAATTCCAAGCATAAATTTTATTATAAACAATTCAATCTCTTCACAAAGTTACACACTTCCCAATAAATTTATGTCTAGGAATAGACAATTCCTCCAATTCCCAACCCATCCAAACGGCCCCAAAGAATTTGATAGGTGCGCCCGCGCCGTAGAAGTCAAAGTCCTCTTTTATATTTCTCTCTGTTCAACATTTGTTTATTACTTTTTGGAGGTCCCACAAATTTGTTCAAGACCTTGTTCCAACTTTTTGCACGAACAAAATAAGCTGCTGAATTGGCAATTCGGCTTATTAATTCGTCGAGTGTCTGATTCCGAATTCGATTCCAATTTTTTCAAAACCATGTCTCCGCTTATATTTCCACGCTCGCAACTCACGTCTTAAAAATTATAAGCCAGCAAAAAGATAGAAAGGGAAGAGGATGAAGCCATGGAGGGCGAGGAAGGGGAAAAAAAAAAAGGGGGGGGGGGGGGTTGGGGACATGGGGGCATAGAGCTGGGGGCGACCGCGGTCCTGCTAGGACTCCAAACCTTTTTGGTACGATGACTGAGAATTTTATGTGTTTTATATATTTACATACATGGAAGAATACAAAACCTTTTTGGAAGGTTGGTCGGCCATCGCCAGCAAACCTTTATTAAAACTAGAGCTGGGATAAATAAATCTAATAATATAATAATTCCATACTTCCAATTTTTTTTTAATCTAAACCTACGTTGTATGGATTCGGTTCGAGAACTGTATCTGGTGCAGTGCGGGTGCGACGGTTCGAAAATTTTAAAAAATTTCCGATTCGGATGCGACGATATATATATTAATAAATAAATATTAATTACAAATATTTTTAAAAAAATTCAAAAATCTATCATGAGTATGCATATATATATTAAAGACAGAAGACCTCATGAGTAATGCATTAACCCAAACAATTGAGGTTAAAAATAAAAGTGATGTTTGTGTTTGACCGGAACCTATGTTACATCCGGTTTTGAAAGAGACTATCGTGTTAGTTCCACATGGAATATCTATGGTTAAAATGCATACTATACAAGGGATGCCTTATACGGGGTAAGTTGACGTGAAATGCTCATTTATGAGCTATACACATGGGCTAGCCCTCATTCCGACACGGCATCTTTTCGCTGATAGATCTGATCCGTTCACCGTCCGCCGATTTAATTTTTTTTGTAGCCTCTTTCCTTCCTCTCTTTCCACTCCTCTCTCTCGCAGACAGCAAGAAAAAAATAGCTGCCGCATCATCTTCGGCCCCTCCTCCTCCGTTGACTTCCCCTAGCCCTAATGGCACCCGTCCATGTCTACCTCGGCGTGTCCCTCCTCCTACCTGTCCTTCTCTCCGCCTCTCCGCCTCTCCACCCCTTGCTCTGCCTACCACTCCTATGCTCTTCTCCATAGCCTCAAAATATAAGGCAAAGATTTACTTTTTATTCCTCAGATTGTTCGCACTTACTGCTCTCGGTTCTAATTTGAAGTAATTTGGTTACTTTTGAGCATATGAAAGACAACAAGACAGCTTGGTGGATTTTTTTTTAATCCCTGCTGGAACTAAGGTAGTATCACTAATTAATTACTTTCATGGTTATGAAAATTTTTTATTTTATTTGTGTTGTTTTTCAAAAACTAGAAAGTTCAAAGGGGCAGTGATCCCAATACCTAAGCCGTTAGTAATGGAATAGTAATTTCATATGCTTTTTTCAAATTTAAACTACACGTGTGTTCTGAACTAGAAAAAGGAAGCAATAACTAATTGCAATGTTACCTGAAGCTTGGTATTGCGATGGTCCAGTGCTGGAATTTATTCACCATAACATCAAGTCGTGTTTCATTACCAATTACTCAATTAGAATGTATAGGTCACTCAAGTCTAATATAGTAGCACATACTATGTGGATACAACCACACACTGGTCCAAAACAGGTACAAGACAATTGATTACAAGTACTGATAAATATGTTACTTTACAGTACCAGTCTGCTTCTAATTTGAACTATATTAAAATTAAAATGGTAGTTCATGTATCACCTTTATCAAACCATACCAGATTGCAATCAATCTGTATGCATGCAACATGAACAAGAAAGACAGGGATGAGCCTGATAAGTGGAGGCCAGAGAGGATTCTAGCAAGACGAATGACCTTTGGTAGGAAAGAGGGTTTGTGCTGGTTTTATCTAGGCTATGCTCATCAGTCATCACATGCATTTCAATTGCAAGGTTTGTGCAGGAGTTCAAATGGTGCTCATGAAAGGCGATGAAGTTATGGTCATAATTATGAATAAATTATGAATAATTGTTTGGCAGTAACTGGTTTATTGTGCTATAATATTTAAATTTTTTTGTGCATTCCTCTTTCGTCAAAACAACTTACCAACCATAATTAATTATAGATATGAAGCTAGAATAATTTAGCAAAAGTTGCGAATGTATAATTTGTCATTGTTTTGTTTATAGGATATTCTATTGTTAGTGTTTTGGACTACCATCAGATGCGGCTGTGCTGAGGTAAGCTTGGCATTTTAAAGGAGACGTACCATAAGACTTTGATGGTGTTACATTTTTCATTTTAAACTTTCGCACTTGAGACCTTAAGAATAAAGCACTTTTTGGGCTGAAGATTATAATTGAATAATATGAACTGATAGACATGGTTAGCACATCTATAGCAACTTATTTTCTCATTTGACTTTCCTGTATTGAGTCCAATTTTACTTTCTTTCTCAAAGCAAAAGAAGTTGGAAGTTTTTGTAAAGGTAACACATGCTAATATGTTTATTAAGATAATTTTGATTTAAGATGCCGCTTTGTAGTTCTACTACCAAAATTATAGTTTAATTAAGTAATCATATATGGGCTTCCTTGATAGTTTGTTATTATTCATGTCCTGACGGTTCGTTGACAATTAAATGTAGTGACATTGATTGTAAATATGCATAATCTGACTAATAGAAACTTCTACATATTGATTCCAACTATAATAATTGGCATTTCAAATTTTATTTCGACTATATTAATTATAATAAAACATTAAAAATAATAAACATAATTAACATTTTATGGTGTACAATATCGAGCGAAGCTCGATTCACTAACCTAGTATAAATATAAATTATTATATTAAATATATCCCTATTCCGATACACGCTCCAATGGTCCAATGCACCACGGTCAAAACCAAATAAAATAATAGAGTGCGCTAGCTGGCGAATCCGGTACGCACCGGTGCTTCTGTCTTATGGACGAATCGGAGTAACAAATTCTAAACCGTGCAATTACTCTATGCAGGATTAAAATACTAAAACATTTTTGGCATTGTGTTTATTTAGACCTATAAAATTTATAAAATGAATGTGAAACTTCCTCAATCAATTATATTCTACAATAATAAATAAGTGAGTAAATATAATAAGTGCACAACAGAGAAAAGATAATAACCTTTCTTCAGATGGAGATCGTGCCAGGGATGTGCAAAGAACGACATGCTCTCAGGCAACTCAGCACAATGCTCATGTATATCAAAGTCACAGGTGTGACACCGGTAGCGAAGGCCACTTCCGTTGTTTTCACACAGATCGCAAATAAAACTTCCACTCGGTCTGTTAGTCTTTACTAATTCATGGCTTGGGTGGGAGCAATGGGTTATCGTATTGGCCATGGCCATCTCTCTCTCGCTCTCTCCCTCCTCTTTATTAAGTTTATTTTACCTGCCTGTCCCTTCTTTGGGGAGAGTTCAATTCATATAATTGAAGTCAACGAAGTCAACACACCGTAGGGACTCGTATGTCGTATGTACAATGTTTTAAAGTTTGTTGATGTGTACATTCCAAAATATATTTTAGGACTTACGTTTCAAACTTCATTTTGTTTTTTCCATTAAAATTTCAGGGATAAATTATTAGGACTTCTAGTCAATTTATTGTATATATATTGTGCCATCATGCTTTTAATCATGACCTCTTTCATGTTAGCAATTGCTTTTTGATTTTTATATTATAATAAGAATGTAAGGTATATACTGTGAGAAAGTGCTGCAGAAGATCAAGTTATGGATCGAATGCGTAGCACAAAATATTAAAATAAAATTGGCAAGTTGTTATTACAAGCTGTACAACTTGAGGAGGAGTGTTAAAACATGAAGTATGGCAGTGTGTACTGCCACAGGAAATCAAGAACATGGCATTCGGCCTGGTGTTCGACTGGGGTCCAGCCGAATGGTAAGCCGAATGGGTGCGTATCGTGCAACAAAAGGAAACTTCAAGGTGTCTCCAAGTTAGGAAAGAATGCTAGCACGTCCGGAGATGTACTCCCTGTGTGGGGTTGGTGTTTCCTTGTGTAAAAGATGTAAAATTGTAAAGAGAAGGAAGGAAATAATGGACAATAATTGGAAAGAGATATGTGTCTCTATAGGATAGTTCCATATTTAATATTCTTCTTCTTCCTCTTACAATGTATCTCAGACATTAACAGAAAATAATAGAAAAAAAGTGTGCGTGTGTGTGGAGGACGTAGGCACCAAGTTGGTGCTGAACCTCGTTAAATTCTCGTGTCTCTTGTATCTATTTGTGTGATCTATTTGTACTGAGATCCTCGTGCTGACTAGTCCTAAGGGTCACGGTTCTTGTGCAGTTGCACTTGAATCGTGCCTCCTCGAACCTAAAATCTAACTTCCGCTGCATAGATGCTCGAATTCTTAACATGGTATCAGAGCGTGGTTCAGAGGTGAGAGAACAAACAAAGGCGATGGAAGACAAACAACGACTCGAAGCAAGTGCAAGGCGGGTGTTTCTTCAACCAAAAAAGGGTGTATGGAGATAGACAACCGTTCGATTGGCTTTCTACATCGACTTTGGAGCACGAGCAATGGCATGAACTATTGAAAATAGACTGTTCGGCTGTGTGTACGGCCGTACAGGATCAAAAACATATTTTTTGGCTGTGTGTGCGGCCAAACGGGACTAGAAAAGGGGCATTCGGCTGTGTGTTCGGCCGAACGGGATCCAGAACGGTCGGGTCCCTAGTGATTTAAGGTGCTGCTGAATCACATGAAGTTGTCGCGGAGGTATCACATGGGTTGTGTGACCTGTGAGTGGTGCTTGGAGCCCAAATCTACCATAAAGAAGGAGATCTGTCTAGACACAATAAAAATAAGGTATCTTATTTGTTTTTCTGAAAAATTGAATCAACAAGGTGATTAGATATTGGTTGGTTGTGTGACCATGATTTATCCAGAATAAAACAAGTTTGTTGTGGTTTGTTTAGAATTGATTTTGTTGTATGGTTGGTTGTATGGTTTGGGTATGAAAAAATGCGACAATGAATGACATAAACAAAGTAAGAACATCAAGGTGGCCCAAGTTGGGTCAGATTGAAGGCTCAAGTTGAGCCAATAAGATAATCCTAGTTGGATTTAAGGCTTGTTTGGCTGTATGTTCGGCTGAATGGTAGGCCGAATGGTAGGCCAAATAGTTTGCCACATGTCATTTGGTCGTAAGTATTGGTTATGGCTCGAGTCGGGTCTAAATCGGAAACCCAGAACGGGTCAAATGGTCCATCATAGGACCATTCGGCTGGGTATTCGGCCGAATGGATGGCCGAATGGGTACTAAACTGGTCAGTTTTGAAGCAACGAATGTAGTCCAAGTTGGATCCAAGGAGAAGGCCTAAGACAGGTCATGAAGATGGTCTAGATCTGGTCAAGTAAGAGGACCCAAGTCGGGTCCAATAAGGTGGCCCTAATCAGGTCAAGACAAGTGTGTTTTCATGTGTAATCAAATATCTCTCTCAGGTGGAGAGTAAAATTGAGAGAGATCTTTGGTATCAATCAAGACATGGCCCATGGCTGGTCAAGAAAAGAGACTCAAGTCGGGTCTAAGAATGGTTCTTCAAGTTGAGGAGCTAGGATGTCTTCAAGTCGAGGACATATAAAGTCAAGAGTTAACTAATTAATGCAAGCCACCAAATATCTCTCTCAGGGGGAGAGTTGAAGTGAGAGAAATATTTGGTGTTCAAGTTGGATATCAAGAGAATAAGCATGAGAGAGAATATGGTCAATGGAGACAAGAGGCTCTAGTCATGCCATATGGTCCAGGCTGGATCAAGTGGTCAAAGCTAGTCAAGACTTAGACTTTAATCCAAGTAGCAAAGATGGACTCAAGGGATACTCAGGTCAAGCACAAGTGTGCTCGAGTCGAGTGGATATCGTGTCATGCAATGAATTCTACAAGATGGCCAAGAAGGTAAAAATCAAGTCATGTGCGAGTCAAGCAAAAGATGCTCCAGTCTAACATGTGACAGGTCAAAGGATTCGAAGCTATTAAAAGGAGAAGTCGGAGACGTGATGCGAGAGGATAAGATTAAGAGTAATCTACTTGGAATAAGATTAGTAAATGAAATAATATCTCTCATGTGTGATGATATGAATTTGTAGGTGGCTTGAGATATTTGATTACTTGGCTATGGTGCACGGGGCGTACCAGAAGGGCACGGACCGGACAAGATGGTTTGATGCAAGGCGCTAGGGTCTAGCACAAGATGTGTGACTCGTGCCAAGAGAAGAATTTGATCCATGTAGCGACGTGTGCCGTCGTTGTGTGTGCAACTCATGGAAGATTTGAGCCAAGAACTTGGTGGCATGTGTGTGCCAACGAAGACAAAAGGTGTGTGCCTTAGAAGACGGTGTGTACCGGTGTGCAGCACTCCATGCAAGTGAGACATGACAAGTCAGTACATGTCCATTTGAGGGGGAGTGTGAGAAAGTGCTGCAGAAGATCAAGTTATGGATCGAATGCGTAGCACAAAATATTAAAATAAAATTGACAAATTGTTATTACAAGCTGTACAACTTGAGGAGGAGTGTTAAAACATGAAGTATGACAGTGTGTACTGCCACAGGAAATCAAGAACAGGACATTCGGCCTGGTGTTCGACCTAGGTCCAGCCGAATGGTAAGCCGAATGGGTGCGTATCGTGCAACAAAAGGAAACTTCAAGGTGTCTCCAAGTTAGGAAAGAATGCTAGCACGTCCGGAGATGTACTCCCTGTGTGGGGTTGGTGTTTCCTTGTGTAAAAGATGTAAAATTGTAAAGAAAATGAAGGAAATAATGGGAAATAATTGGAAAGAGATATGTGTCTCTATATGATAGTTTCCTATTTAATATTCTTCTTCTTCCTCTTATAATGTATCTCAGAAATTAACGAAAAATAATAGAAAAAGAGTGTGCGTAAGTGTGGAGGACGTAGGCACCAAGTTGGTGCTGAATCTCGTTAAATTCTCGTGTCTCTTGTATCTATTTGTGTGATCTATTTGTACTGAGATTCTCGTGCTGACTAGTTCTAAGGGGCACGGTTCTTGTGCAGTTGCACTTGAATCGTGCTTCCTCGAACCTAAAATCTAACTTCCGCTGTATAGATGCGCGAATTCTTAACATATACCGTGCGCACAATTACTAAGACGTCTTTTCAATTATAAAAAAATAAACAATAAATCGAGTTACAAACTTACAATCGCGACAGAGCAATAATATTGCATCTGTAATAACTCCAAAACAAAATTTACAAAAAATAAATAAATTTTAATTGTCTTTACATGTGAATTTGATGTAATGCCTTAATGTACGTTAAAATGTTAGTTCCATTTGTTAAACTAAGCATTTTAATTTCCTTCAGCTTGGAATAAAGTGGCAGGCTAGTAGCAGTAACAGAGAGAACAAACAATAAGCAGAGTGAATCAGAAAAACTGAAAAGAATAATCCCCTTTAGACGAACAATCTTTAGTTGAAGAGGTATTGTGGGAGATCAAACCAAATTATTATTCTTTTAGGTGATGTCGTCAGCCTTTTTTTTTTTTCATTTTCGGCCGCCTAATTGCTGGATAATATCATCCGGCACGTCTATTCATGTTAGTGCATACAGCGTATAAGTTTTTCAAAAATTGTCGGAATAGAAACGTATAAACAAGAAATAATATCTGAATGTTACAGTACTCTTCTCCAACAATAGCATACTCTAGCTTCTACAGCTCCATAATTTGATACCGAATTTTCCTCGATGCCTTCATGCTTCTCTCCACATGACAGTCCTTTGTTTCTTTTAATCTTTTATTTTCAGCTTTTTACTAGGCTAGGTTTCTAGTTAGGATAGCTTGCTCAATTTAATTTTCCATCTTTTTATTTTTCTTTTTCCTGGCAATTTACCGACCAGTTAAATGCCACCCTTGTAATGCTACTTTAACAATTAAATATATGAAAAGATAGGGGCTAGACTCCTATTTTTCGTAAAAAAAAAATTATACATAATTTATATTTATGAGGATAAATTTCAAAGAATTCACATGTTGTGTTGCGCAATTACAACAAGCGAAGCTTCCTGCATAATTGCTACAAAAAAATGTCCTTTTTAAAAATAAAAGAGATGTCTTTAATTAATCAGCTGGTAGCTGGCATTCATCACATAAAATTGGTCTTTTTTTTTTAAAAAAAAAAAGTGAGGTGTCATTAATTAGCTGGTAGCTGCCTAGCTGGTTTTGATTGGATCCATGAGCTAGTCGTAGTCCGTTTGGTTGGAGAATTTTTAGTTGGCATGAAAACAGATTTCATCCTATTTATTTTACTTATTTTCAAGTTAGAATGTCATACATAATTATCAATATTTAACCGAGTCAGAAAAAACAAAAAAAAGGTAAGGTATTACCCATTGATTTCGATTAATGATTTTTTTTTTTCCCTTGGGAAAAATGATTTTAATGGTTGTAGGAAGTGCTATCTGGGACAGACTGCATCCAGACCGGGCAAGTCTTTTGGATGGAGTCAACGACGACTATACAGACACTCATCTAGTATTTCTACAGATTATGTCATCTTTATAAGTTTGTGTGACAGCTTTATCACAAAATTTAATATAACATCAAAATTAATATTTTTTTTCCTTGTCAACACATCCATATAATTCGATAATCAAATAAAGTTTTTAATTACTGAGGTGGATTCTAATTGAGATGAGAACAATATTAACATACCAAGGAATTAAAGCGTTCTTCACATTCGGCATAATTGAAGAATAAACTCTATATTTGTTGCATATGCTACCAAATGCAGATAGATTGAATTAAAAGAGCTAATATAATTAACTTGACCGAAGTCAGTTTTAATCATGTGTTTTTTTAACAATTTCAAATGCGATAACATTCTTTCAAATATGGTAAACTTTCAAGGTTATTATGTGTGTCCACTTGATTTTGTCAAAAATATATTTACATTTATATGCATGTTTCCACTTGTAATTTGACGGAAGTCAAATATGGTAATCTTTTATTTTTTTAATGCAAACTAATAATAAAAATAATTTTAAATTTGTCTTTTTTAATTCAAAATAATAGTAAAACTATCTCATATAATATAAAATATTATTTGCTATGAGATTTTAATATAAATTAGATTGGTTAAATTAATGTGTTATTCAAAATGAATTTAACTGATCAACTCGTGATACACAAAATAACGTCTACATTACTCATTTCAGGATAAATTTTTTATTTTTTCCCTTAGTTCGCTTTGGTTATATATTTCTTAATTAAAATAATAAAATCATTATTATTTTTTCATTATTTTATGTGATAGGGTTGTTTAATTTTAGTCCTCTTTGGTTTTGATAACTCCTAATATTTATTTTCTTAGTTAATGACATTATTATTATTTTGTAAAGTTGTTTTAGTATATGTAAAGTCCATCGAAAGTTCCTCAGACCTCAGTCATAGTTGAAGAATTCCAAAAACAAGCATTCATTTAATGTAAGTCTGTTGAAGGTTCCTCACAACAGTCATAGTTGAAGAAGCTCAATTATAAAAAAAAATTCATAGTTAATTATCAATCGGGACCAGTAACCTGTTGAATGCACTTTTTGTTCACCTGTCTGACTGATGGGTTTGTACATTAGAGTCCACTATTGCGTTACCACAAAAAGTTATGGCCATTTTGATAGAAAATTTACTTCTACCCTGTTCGAAAATTGACGAATGCCATTACTTGAATTTTTTGGAGTACAATTTTTTGTTGGTTGACTCTCACTGACAAACCGTTAAATACAACTGATAAGGAATAAATTGGGTTATTTTGTCATACAAAAATATATGAAGTAGTGAAAAAGAGTTAGAAATTATACTTCCAATCAATTCATTGAGGGCAAAAGAATAGAAAAATCAAAATCAGCAAGTGCAATTTGTTGTATCAACCAGCAATTATCCTTGTAAAAAGAAAGGGGAAAAATCTTACATAAATCAGAAAAACAAAATAGTATCTAAGACATTACACTCCAGCTCTCATTTTCATCATCTGTCCGCTTTCACACCATGAACAACACCAGTACTGTTACGGATGCTCAAGGAGCCACTGTCGAATGGCAGAACGAAGGGCATAATTTGGTGTAAGTTCAGTATGGGGAAGGGGCAAATTTGTCATTGGTGATGTCTCATGGCCACTATCCAGCCAACCTTTAATGGCTTCAGCTTCGTATGTGTAACCATCTGCAGCCATGCATGGATCCTTCATTACCTCCTGAAAATCATAATTTTTCACCAACAAAAACAAATGGATAAGTTGTCAGAATCAGAAAAAGATCTTTTCCAAATCATAATTTTTCTGATTCTGACATCTAAAGTCTTATTTATAAATTTATTTGAATTACATAATTTATCTAAATTTACTAAAAAATTATACATGTATATAATGCAAAATGATGACTCTTATAATAATAATATATAATTGCTCTCAAGAAGCACTAAAATAAAATCTTCCTGTCCTATCAGAAATGTGGGTATTCATCCCCGACTAATGGATACAGCGCAGTTGGGTTGGGCTTGACTTATGTGGCCTTATTAGAGGAAAAGCTGACAGTTGCGATGGGGCTGAATTTATGTGGCACTATGCTTCCAGTGACAGTGAAAAAGCAGTGGTCTCTGGTTAAAGTGGGGAGAGATAAAAGAGGGGGGAAATGGGGGTAACAATATAGGGTTGGTTCCATCGAAGCTTGCTGTCTTCCCTGTGGGCAGGGGCGGATCCAGAAAATGTTCAAGCATAGGCACTATCCCAACTCCCTACCCAGCATAACATAATATAAGCCGAATTTAGAGCCTCAACTGGATACAGAACCAATCAAGCCCGGGCACCATACAAATTTAAGCCTAGGTACTATCTAATCATCACTAATTAGATGTTAATTTTGTGAAAAAATAACCCCAGGCACTTGCCAAGGCTGGGTACTACATAGATCCGCCCCTGCTTGCGGGGTGTAGACAGGATGGATCAACAAAAACCATTCTGGGATCTGGTGTTTGGATAATTTCTATCACCGATTTTGATCCACTTATATATTCTTAATATGTGATTAAACAGCAGCTGAGAAATGTTTTTTTTTTATCGTGACACATTTTTCACTTCGGATGTGTATTTTAATGAAATAAGACAAACATGAAGTATTTGACAGAATTCCACCATACAGATTTGAATAAATGAGAAAATTGGATAGATGCCACCTCAAAACTTTAAAATTAGAAGAATGCCACTCTAAAATGAGATGTTAGAAAATTGCCACCCTAAATCTATCATACTCAGAAAATTGCCACAATTGTACAATTATTATACAGATTTAATATAAAAAAGCTGTCTGTTGAGATGTATTTTTGTATTTCCTAATATACCCTTGTATACTTCTCTCTCCAAGCCTTCTCTCTTATCCTGTCGATCCCCATTAATAGTCCTCCTCAACCCTTGCAAGATCCACTCCAGTAGCTTCCTTCTTCGTATCAATGTCTCTCATTAATCTCATGCAAGCGTTCTCTTACGATCCCTCTCAATCGCGTACAAACCCTAAACGAGAACTCTCCCCTCTCTAGACAGCAACCAAAACGAGCACTGACGAAGAAAGCAAAGGTCTCGCAACTCCAGTCTCTACCGTCGTTGCATCGACCTGGACTCTCACAGGTTCAATTCAACAATTGAAATTTACACTCCGTATGATTGAATGGGATGAAGGTTGAAGGCAAAATTGAACAAGTCTCTGGCGGTGTTGTCTTCCATTCTTTGATAAAAAGTAGGTGTGCGAGATCTAAATTTTCAAAATTGATTTTACTCGGAAGTAATTTTAATCGATTACATCTTGGTTTCTTTGATTTTAACAAAGTTGTGATGCTAGAATTGGCTGGGAAAAAATATCAAAAAACTGTTTTTCTTAGCAATCGCTTGGCTATTGTATGTATAAACTGTTTTTTTAACAAAGTTGTGTTCTGAGTATATGCATTAACTCATTTTAACTTTTATTTTCTTGTGAAATATGAAATGTTGACAGTTTAATTTGAATTTAATCAGTTGTTGATAATACTTTTGTTGCTAGATAATCGATGAACTAAAAATAACTTTGTGGATCTTTTTCGTTGAAATTTAGTACAATCACTAATAGTGTAGTTTCCTAGTGCATAGCTGCTGAATTAACACAGCATAATGTAACTGCTTGAAACAATTTGTTTGAATTTACCTTCTCAATTACATCTGATATGATAGATGGAAGTGGGTTGTGCTGGTAGTCATGGTATTACCTTAGCGTATACTGCTATTTTTGGTGTTAAGTGTTAACACTAACTTTCTCTTTGCCTTCTCATTAGTGGAGTGTCTTGCAATTATTTTTTATTGTAATTAATGCACTAGAAAGAAAGACATATAGTAATGGAGTGGTTTTTAACTGGGCATTTTCTAGAAGATTGACAAAAGCATTATAATGAAGTCGTTGATGAATAAGTTTGTCCAAATGGCATTTGGATTTATATATATTTCTTTATTATTTAGCTTTTGTTTAATGATTTTTACTCAACTTCATATGATACAATACCATGAGACATGACTCTGAGAGAAGCATTTCAGAGGGGAACAAATGAAAGAAATTTAATAATGTGCAAAGAACTTAAGATGCAATTTATCATGTCGCACAAATTTTTTAGTATATGTTTTCCTCTTGAGATAAATTTCCATGTACATTTTAACCAAATGCTATCATACAATTTAGCAATGACAATCAAGGCCGAGCAGGAAAAAGATTCTTTGCAAAACTTGATGATACTGCTATTTAGTAGAGCATTCTGATCTGATATTTCATCAAGTATAAGAGGTTTGAATGCTCCATATATATTCGTGCATCGAATAACTTCCAGTAAATTCCTGTTTCATGGTTCAACTAACAATACTTAAATCTCTACAAGTTAAAAAAGTGCATATCATAGACTGAAATCAAGCAGAAAATAATTATAATACAACTCTAGTACTGATAAAATATGGTACAAGTCAAAAACAAATCCTGTGTGGGTGAAATCAGGCACAAATCAGCAGAGATACAGCTCCTAGTGTATTAATAATATGACATGTACCATCCTTATCGAGCTGTCCAGTTGTCAATCAAGCTTATAAGTTAAATGGATAATTTTAAAAAAAACATTTGACTTAGTGCCATCTAGATTAATCCTAACTCAATGAACCAGTTCACATCTCATTGAAACCAAATTAGAATTACAAACAAAGGAGTCAGCCTCGAAATTGTTTGTTAATCGAGAAATCCCAAAATTAGAGTGTTTTACCACAAGTACCAGTGCTAAATCAGGTTTCTTCACAAAAGGACGAAATTAAACAAACTTACCAGATGGTAACAATGAAGAAATCCATGAGATGTACACTTGCCCAGGTCGATGCAACGACGGTAGAGACTGGAGTTGCGGAACCTTTTCTTTCTTCGTCACTGCTCGTCTTGGTCACTGTCCAGAGAGGAGAGAGTCCCCGTTTAGGGTTTGTACGCAATAGAGAGAGATCGTAAGAGAACGCTTGCACAAGATTGAGAGAAATCGATACGAAGAAGGAAGCTACTGGAGAGGACCTTGCAAGGGTTGGGGAGGAGTATCAGTGGGGATCGACAGGATAAGAAAGAAGGCTTGGAGAGAGAAGTATACAAGGGCAGTTGCACTCTCGGTGAACTGTGACAAAAGGCCACTCTCCAGCTGACTCGTCTATAATCAAATGAAGGGAATCAGTTTCAATTGAATCCTCGACATCAGCTACTATGTTTTTTGGGGGCTTTCCGGTTAATAGTTCAAGGATGATTATACCAAATGAGTAGACATCAGATTTTACCGTTATCTCTCCACTAGTAAGAAATTCTGGGTCCATGTACGCAAATGTTCCCCTGAGATATTTGGTGTGATACACTAAGTTGTTTGTGTTGGTTTCTGTTAGGAGGCGAGAAATGCCAAAGTCGGTGAGCTTACTAACCAAGTGGCCATCTAGGAGGATGTTTGCTAACGTAAGGTCTCCATGAACAATTGGATTGGGGTTTGAGTGAAGGAACAGGAGAGCACAGCAGATTTCTCCAATAACTCGTGTTCGAACCTGCCATGTGAGCGGTGGGGTCCCCCCCTGGCACGCAAGTCAATCTTCAAGGCTACCATTAGGTAAATACTCATAGATTAAAGCTGAATTTTCTGGGCATGTTCCTA
Source organism: Rhynchospora breviuscula (assembly GCA_027562975.1). Classification (NCBI taxonomy): domain Eukaryota; kingdom Viridiplantae; phylum Streptophyta; class Magnoliopsida; order Poales; family Cyperaceae; genus Rhynchospora; species Rhynchospora breviuscula. Next base: position 16,024,884 of record CM050398.1, read on the forward strand.
TCAAGGTAACAAGGTTTGGGTGCCTCATTCTACTTAGGATGGCTACCTATTAATTTAAAACAATAAATATGAGTTAGTCTAAAGCTATTTCAATTTTTAGAAAACTACAATTGGCATGAATTCTGTATAGCAGTCAATCTTGTGCGATATCACTAAAATTAAGTGAAGTTTCTTGTTTTGCATTGACATGCTCTCACCAATTAAATTATGTGACAGCTAGGTTCTAATGAAGTTACCTCTTGTTCAAATTCTGGTTTGCCTTGTAAGCTTTCAGCATGCAGAATCTTTATAGCAACCATGGTGTTGTGCAAAAACCCTTTGAAGACACTACCAAAACCTCCTTCACCAATTTTATGTGAATTGCTGAAGTTCTTAGTTGCCTGTTGAAGCTCTAACAGAAAAAACTCAGAGAAAGCTACAAGAGATTGATGAGTAGCACTTCCAAGTAATTTTTTAGCCTCTTTAACTGCATTCTCTCTCTCATCTTGCAATTTTTTATTTTCTTTTTGTAGCAATTCCAACCTGCTTTGAATTATTTTAATTTCCTGTAAAACCCCATCTTTAACAGCATTATCTCTCTCCTCTTGCACTCTTGTCAGCGTTGTAAGATCCTACCAAGAAAAAGAAAAAAAAACTTAAGAAAAGCTTTACTTTTTTTTTTGGGACAGACTAAACTGTCAACCTAAAGAAAACAGAAAGAGATGTAATGCCAATTGAGTTAGGACATCGGCAGCTGCTCCTTCTTTTGTTGTTCCAGTGACCCCTCCGCCATGGTTGCTTCTATTATTGTTGGGGCTGCTCATTATGTTGTCAAGACTGTGTTCCATGGGCATAATGTGCCCTACACATTTAATATGAAGTTTAACGTTGCACATGCCACACCTAAAAAAGACAAATAAATCTTTTATCTAATTATCTCAGAGCACAATATACCAGTTATCTCAACAAAAGGATAATTTATTTCGGTAATATCTTAATTGTGCTCACGAATGTTATCCCTGAAGTTATGCATTTGATGTGATCACTTAGATTACCATTAGTTTCCACGTTTTTTGGTCCTCCCTAAAAGCTCATTTAATTTTAGTAGCATATACAAACTTTTTTTTTTAGAAAAGCTTGACAGTGGCCATCTATGTAGTGGTCTACCAAAAAGTGGTACACCGAGTACAATCTATTAGTATAGTGAAATTGTAATGATCGCTGTTTTATATAAGCCTATTAATCTACTAATGATCATATCATTACAGTCAATGTTATTATGTCTTCTGGACAAACCTATTTCTTGGTATTGTCTATCAAAAAATAACAGCAGCAACAATAATAATAATTAATTTGTTAAGATATGCAAGATGATTTGTATGAAGTAGAAAAATTAAGTCTCAAAAAAAAAGGACGGATTAGTCTATCTATTGTGATCGAATATCAATCTTTAAGCTTAAAATTATAGATCAACCTAATGTTCAAACCATCTAAAAAAGAATTAAAAATTTTCAATAAAATAATGTAAACATTTGTTCAACGAAATATTAATATAAAAATCAATTTTAATAGCTCTAATCAGTCAACTGCAGCTTAAAAAATTTAGATCGAGTCACATATTTTATGGACTAGTTTGTCTAATGTGCATAATTTTAGTCTTTCTCATGTATGAAGCAAGGATTTAAATAGCGGCCGTTGTGACCGTAATAGCATCACTATAGCGGTGCTACTTGGTAGAACACTATTTTGCTAAACTAAATGTGCCGCTATAACGGTGCTAGTTGGTATACCGTAATACTACTATAAAAATATCTATTTATAGTTTTATTCCTTATGGTGGATAAAATAATGAAAAAATAGCAATAAATAAATGTATTATAGTGGTATTTCAGCGAAATATAACTATGCAATTTGTTATTTGCTCATATAAAATCAGTAATTCAAAATTTCAAACTTATTTTTGAAATATGGACTCCGATTGACTTGATTCAAAATTAAATACAATGAGATTTGCTTATTAAAATAGAAGATTGTAAAATTGTATATATTGAATTAAATTATTAAAGTATGTATATTATATAGTATGATATTTAATTTTTAATTAGAATATATACCTTATGGTTAATGATCAATTACATTTGTGCATGTCTATTATGATACCATAGCGACCGCTAAATGACTTTTATTCGTAATGAATCTGATATCTGTTCTTTAAACCTTTGGTATGAAGCAATGTTAACAAATAACTAGCATACCGCAATACTTTGGAGGACTAGGTATCATTGATTTGAAGAGTACTATCATAGACTCCTAGTTAAATGGTGGTGGAAGTTCAAAGATGGTAGGAATTGTGGAAGTACAAAGATGGTCGCTATGGGATCGTAAGCAGACAAGTACAAATTCTAAATTAAAATATATATCTTATGATTAATAAGAAAATTACCTGTACAGCCATATGTGTCCATTGAATAACTTGCATGCACTACATTTGTTGAATTTGTTGAATGATGGGACTAGGCAGAGACTATGCTCTGGGTGCAACTCAGTACGCACAATTTGCTGTATCTTGGTACAATGAGGATGCACATCGAAGTTGCATGGGATGCAACGGTAACAAAATCCCACCACATGCGACCACCAATTTGAGCAGTTGCACTCTCGGTGAACTGTGACAATGTTTCATAGCGCTGCTCCATTCTAGCATTCGACTCCCTGGATACCACCAATTCCCGGCGAATTGAGGCCAGTTGAGATTCCATGGCTGTATTCATGGCCGCCAAAAGCTGAGTTGAAAGTTCTCCATTGCTCCCTTCAGATATTTCTTTGCGTGGAGGCATCTTCTTGTAATTCTTGAAAACTGTAGTAGTTGATTCGCAACCCCAGTTGTGATTTTGAGGCTTCTGATACCAATTGTCACACCCTTGGTGGGTGGCAGGGAAGAATTAAAGAAAGAAATAGAAATGCAAGAAAGAAAAGGAGACAAATTAAATGAATCGATATTCAATTTGACAATTTTCTTATGTTTACATCAAGAGCTGATCTGCCTTTTATATTCACTCAGCTACTGTTTACAATTAACTAACATCCTCTATTCTATTTCTCAATCAACTAACCAATCACATTCCACCACGTCACCTATTACATTTATAACCGTTGTCTCTGGGAGTGAAATCCATCCGTTCATCAATCATCAACTCTTATCTTGTAGCGATCCCGGCTGTCCATTGCTAACGTCGTTTGTTAATTGATGTGGACCCCTCTTACTTAACGGTTCTTTTGACGAGGCTCCGTCCAACTCCTTCTCTCTATTCTCCGCGACTTTGACCGAGTCAAGGGTTCCAACGGTCACCCCCAAATTAGATTGCGCACCTGACAATGCAGAAATTGTTGGTCAAATTTCATGGTTTGAAAAATCGGCCAGTCCGAATCGGCCGAGTTTAACCGGAATCAGAGGGGGATGATCTGATTTTGAGGGTTTTGGAACGGAACGGAATGTAGGTGGCGTGGGGAAAGTCTGTTCGAGGGGGCTAGGGGCCAGAGGGAGACACGTTGAAGGCCGGTGGGCGGGTGCGATGGGCCACGAGGCGCTTTCTCTTTGGGTTGTTCCGTCGTTGTCCCCTTTTCTTCAGCGCACAAGAAGATTTCGGAGAAGGGTCGAAACTGGATCTCTCCATTCCCGTTTTTGTTATTTGATTTCTGATTAGTTTTAATTCGAAAATAAAAAGAAACTTGGTCGAAATATTGATCTAAGATCCTATCTGATGCATTAAGATATTTTAATTAATAAACGTATTTTTGTACAAAATATTTTCATTAAAACGAATTCTATTTTTTAAAAAGAAATATTTTTCTAATTTTATTCTTTTCTTTCTGATTATTAAATAAATAAAAATATTTCTTTTTTTGAAAATTTGAGTTTATGATCCGATTCAGTCGTTTTTTTTTTTCTTTTTTTTTTTTTTGCAAAAAGATAGAAAAGATAACTAAATAATAAATTAATAAATATAATATAAGTGCACAACAGAGAAAAGATAATAACCTTGCTTGAGATGGAGATCGTGCCAGGGATGTGCAAAGAACAATATGGTCTCAGGCAACTCAGCACATTGATCATGTAAATCAAAGTCACATGCGTGACACCGGTAGTGAAGGCCACTTCCCATGGTTTTACACAGATCACAAATATAACGCCCACTTGGACTGTAAGTCCTTGCTAATTCATGGGTTGGATGGGAGCAATGGGTTATCGTGTTGGCCATCTCCCTCTCCCTCTCGCGCTCTTCTTTATTTTACCTTGTTCCTTCCTTGGGAAGACTTCATTTCATATAATTGAAGTCAACACACAGTGGGGACTCAGTAATTATAACTGCCATCGGCAGAATAACCATCGCGCGCCATCGTTGAACAGTCAGCGCGCGCATGAGTCTCTCCCTTAACTGGCAGGTGTATGTTACAAATGTTCAGTTTAATATTCAAAAGTGTTCAGTTAAATGCGTCAACTAATGGGCAGAGTCGCGCATGGGTCAGAGTCGCATGTCAGAGAGAGGTGCGCCAAGGGCAAAGTCGGAAAAAAATTAATTTGAACCGGATCGGTTCATGACCCCTTCTAATTTTTTCATATGATTTTTTTCCGGTTCGTGACCCCTTCGCTTGACATACACCTATTTAAAAAAACTGAAAGTAATACTTAATAAACTGAACATTTATATGTAATAACCTGAACATTTGTACTTACGAAACTGAACATTTGTTCTTACTAAACTAAACACTTATACTTATCCAAATGAACATTTTTGCTGATAACATTTATATTTTTTATTGCAACTAACTGAACATTTATACTCAATTAACAGAACATTTGTACTTATCCAACTGAACATTTACGTACGAAATAAAATGCGCTGGATGAGAAAAGGATGCGATGGCGCGGATGGTTTTTTTTAGCGATGGCGCTAATCAATTTTCGTGGGGACTTGTATGTATGATGTTTTTGGAGTTTTTTTATGTGTACTTTTCAAAATATATTTTAGGCCTTAAGTAGAAATAACACTCGAAGGATGGTTGATCGGGCAAAATATACAATAATATCCACGCTAAATTTCATAGTAAAAATCATTATATCGACTCCTTTATTTAAAAAAAAAAAACTTGAAGTTCTTTTAAGTTAAAAATACATATTTTTTAACTGTTGTGTTGAAACTCTTGCACACCATTTTATCATTTTTTTTTTTTATAAATGTATCTAAGTATGTTTTTCCCACTGATTTAGTTACGAAAGAAAGCTTTGATCCAATGATAGTTTAAAAAGATGAAAATAAATAAATCAATTATGAAAAGAATATTTTAGTTGCCATCAACTTCATAGAGAAGCATAGTCATTCGTAACCTTGTCATAGATGCATATAATCCATTCTAATATTTATTGACCGAAATGAATTGCAAACAACAAGCCATACATTATTTTTAACTCTCTGCAGCTCGATACACACTACAGGCATATACAGACTTCCTTTCCTCAGATAAAAGACTCTGAGGCCACCAACCTAGCAATGTCATGCCGACATGCCCCCAATAGGGGCCCCCTTTGTCCTCTCTGTATAATGACCAATCCCCAGTTTTTTCATCCTAAATTATTTTTATTTTAATCAGAAAAGACAAAAAGTTGAGTACAATATGACAGATAATGAGTTTTTTCCCCTCAGAAAAGACGGAAGTTGAGTACAAAAAATAACAGATAATGAGCATATGAGGGGGCTGCTGTAGGTTCTCTAATAGTGCGTGTGGGTGTGCGTGTGGTGTCGTGTCGCGTCGTGTCGTGTCAAATATGATCGTGTTGGAGTCTTATATGTCTTGTCGTGTTGACACGAATTATTTTTTTTAATTGTGACGTATCGTGTCGTGTCATGCTAAATGGTGAAAAGAGCTAACATGATACGAATTTTGGCACGACACGACTAACACGTCGTGTAGGATTATTTTATTACTTTTAAAATAAAAAATATTAAAAAATTAAAAGTAAAGGAAAAAATTTTACTGAACTGTAATAATTTATTATTTGGTTAAGTTTAAAATTTTTATTAATATTTTTTATAAAAAATAATAATTAGATAAAAACAATATGAGTCAAAGGATGGTAAATAATATGATGTAGTATTATAAATTGGATTAAAATTATTAATTTTGTTTAAATAATCAACATTAAAAATTAAATTTGTGTTGATGTGTTGTGTCAGTTCGTGTTCTTGTCGTGTTGCGTGTCTAATCGTGTCGTGTCAAATCATGCCAATTTTTCAAAACTTCCAACATGACACGATTATGACACGACACGATAACACGATCGTGTCGTGTCAATTCTGTACTCGTATCGTGTTGTATCGTGCTAACATGCGTGCGTGTCGTGTCAGCACAATCGTGTCGTGTCATTTTGGAGAACACTAGACTGCTGCATGTCATGTATACTTTTTGCTTCAGATACTTTGGAACCCCGGATGAGGAGAGCTTCCTAGTGTTGTCTTATGTAATTGTAATGCTAATTTTATAAGAAACTAGAACGTGGGGTCCATAGCGCTGTGACAATGCTTCATAGCGCTGCTCCATTCTGGCATTCGACTCCTTGGATACCACCAATTCCTGGCGAATTGAGGCCAGTTGAGATTCCATGGCTGTATTCATGGCCGCCAAAAGCTGAGTTGAAAGTTCTCCATTGCTCCCTTCAGGTATTTCTTTGCGTGGAGGCATCTTCTTGTAATTCTTGAAAACTGTAGTAGTTGATTCGCAACCCCAGTTGTGATTTTGAGGCTTCTGATACCAATTGTCAGTCCCTTGGTGGGTGGCAGGGAAGAATTAAAGAAAGAAATAGAAATGCAAGAAAGAAAAGGAGACAAACTAAATGAATCGATATTCAATTTGATAATTTTCTTATGTTTACATCAAGAGCTGATCTGCCTTTTATATTCACTCAGCTACTGTTTACAATTAACTAACACTTTCTATTCTATTTCTCAATCTACTAACCAATCACATTCCACCACGTCGCCTATTACATTTATAACCGTTGTCTCTGGGAGTGAAATCCATCCGTTCATCAATCGTCAACTCTTATCTTGTAGCGATCCCGGCTGTTCATTGCTAACGTCGTTTGTTAATTGATGTGGACCCCTCTTACTTAACGGTTCTTTTGACGAGGCTTCGTCCAACTCCTTCTCTCTATTCTCCGCGACTTTGACCGAGTCAAGGGTTCCAACGGTCACCCCCAAATTAGATTGCGCACCTGACATTCCCTCCCCAATGAAAATTTCCTTGTCCTCAAGGATTGTTGATGGAAATTTATGTGTAATCACATCGAAATCTTCCCAGGAAGCCTCTTCTGGCGGCTGATTGAGCCATTGAACTAAAATTTGGGCCACAGGAGCATTGCGCCGTTTAATCAAGCGCCTAGCCAAAATTGCTGCCGGAATCTTAGAAACTGGAGAAGTGCTGCCAATGAGAGGCAGTGTGGGTCGAGCTTCGCTCAACGATAATGGTATCCATTTTAAACAATATATACAATATTATGACATTAATATTTATTTTAAGTATATAAATGATTTTGAATCAATGGTTTTAATATAAAAGAACTTATTTTTAAAGTATATTTTCGATAAGAAGATAAATTTGATAAATTGATTTGCTCAAGAATAAAAAGTAATAACAACTTAAACATTTCGGTATTAATCATTGAATATATATACCTTCATAGAATAAAACTCATAAATCCTCCTAATTAATGACATCTACATTAATTACAAATGTACAAATATCAAACTTTATATAAGTGACGATAATAATTGCTTTTTTATAATGATAATTAATATTGCTACAAATATTACGAAAATTCTAAAAATTGAATTAAAAAATTATAAACAATATAAAAATTAATAAATAAATTGTAATTAAGAAACTAATTTCTCATGGTATTTTTCTGTTTTAATATGTTTTGTCTAATAAATTTTGAATACTAACCTGAAACGCCCCTAAATCTGTCATATATGTAAGGAATAATTAGATATATGCCACCATGAAAAATTGATAATCAGAGATATGCCACTCTTAAATTGTAAATTAGTTTTATGCCACCATAAAATGGTTTAAATTAGTTTTATGCCATTATTTTTAGACAAAATTAGAGATATGCCACTCAAATTAGAAAAATGCCACTCTAACTTTTTCAAAATGTCCAAAATACCCTCTCATCAAGAAGTGAAGAAGAAATTTATTGAGATGAATTAAATTTTAAAATTCAAATTTTTTTAAATTTCAGATTTATAAATTTTCAATTTTTGAATTTTGATTTTTAAAAATTTAAATTTCGAACTTTCAAATTCAAAATTTTCGAATATTAAAATTTGAAATTTTGAATTTAAAATTTTAAAATTTCAATTTTTGAGATTTCAAATATTAAAATTTGAAATTTTATTTCTTTTGTTGATGGAGTAAAATCACTTATTTGCTTAAACGGTGGTATATTTCTAATTCTATTATTTTATAATGACATATTTAAAAGGGTATAGTGGTCAAATTAATTATCCGGTGGCATAAATCTAATTTTATCATTTAGTGATGGCATAAAAATAATTTGTTATTTAATGGGAGCATTTCTCTAATTTCTAATTTTTACAGTGGCATAAATCTAATTAACCCTATATGGAATTATGACTGAAAATCGAGGAATATGGACCATATTTTGTATATAAAGGTTCAACACCAGTAAAATAAGATAAGCAGAGCAAACACAAACAAAAAATTCAAAGTTACCTTAGAGCCATTTTCTATAACTAGATGTTTTGAAAGATCTTGTCCTGTAATCAACAAACTATAGGATAGACAAAAAAGCATAGCGGCAAGAACTGGCGCTCTCTTTGATGCCATGGATACGGATTTTAATTTGGATTTGACCTACAGCACAGGCGCTTAGATGTACATAAGCTATTATTTATTATACTGTATTAAGCAAGGTATTAAGTTTTAAGATATACTGAATCTTGGTTTGATTGAATCCATGTAATAATGTTGTATTCACATTAATTTATATATTTACGTATAGAGAACAGGAGTATTTGTAAGTACGTCTGTCAAAAAAAAACATTATATTTTTCTTATAAAATCATGATAAATAAGTATTGGAAATTCAATAATAAATTAATAGAAAATCTCTCAAATTTTATTATCCTTTTCTCATGGATATAAAATCGAAATTACTTAGGACCATTCCTTCCTCAGCGTCATCCCCTCATTATGTGTTTTCTCTTTTCTATTTTCAGAAACTTAGCCTGCATCTTCATCATGAATTTCCATTTTTTGTCTCTGATCCCCATCCTCTATTATCTAGTACCGACATACTTCTCCCCTGTTGTTATGCTGGCCTCCCAACCCATCACAATGTTTTACAAACTTATACTAATTGTCTTAGATTTTGAACTATCCTCGTACATATCTTAACTGTCCTATAAAATAATATTAATTGTCCTACATTATGATACTAACTGTCTTCATAGATATCTTAACTATCTTAGAAAATACTACTAATTGTCCTTGATTTTGATACTAACAGAACTCATACATATCTTAATTGTCCTACAAAATAGAACTAATTGTCCTTGAACTAATTATGATACTAATTATTTCTATTTCTGTCTCTGATCTCCATTTGTATCATCCGGTGCGTATGCACTCCCTACCATCCACCGAAAAATACAACTCACAGATTTATCAACTCCAATAAACCGAAAAATTTAAACGAATGCCTTACACAGAAAAAAAACACGCAAAACCACAAAAAAAATAGAAGTTTCAGGCAACAAGTGCATCAATTTAATGAGTTCATTAATTACGAATTTCTCATTTAATTAAGTGCTAAAATGTCCAAACTATGACCAATGCTTTGATACCACTGTTAGGAACTCAATAATTTACACTTAAACTCTTTTATGACAATAATCTACATTCAAACCACCTAAAATGTCACAATAATCTACATTTAAACTCTTTATACTGTCTAGAATATGATTAATATCTTATTTATTCAAAAAAAATTGGATTATATATAATAATTACGCATATAAAGTGCAAACAATGCAATTCTGAGTATCAATTGATCATTTCAATCGTTTCTAGAATCATTCTCAGACATTTCATCACAATAATCTACATATAAACTCTTTATACTGTGTAGAATATGATTCATATATTATTTATTCAAAAAGATTGGATTATACATGGTAATTACTCATAAAGTGCAAATAATCCAATTCCGAGTATCATTTGAGCATTTCGATCGTTTCAAGATTCATTCTAAGTCATTTCATCACAATAACCTACATTTAAAGTCTTTATACTATCTATAATATGATTCATATATTATTTAATAAAAAAGATTGATTATACATGGTAATTATGCATATAAAGTACAAATACTGCAATTCTGAGCATCATTTGAGCATTTCAATCGTTTCTGGATACATTTTATGTCATTTCATCACAATAATCTACATTTAAACACTTTATCCTGTCTAAAATATGATTCATATCTTATTTATTCGACAACATTGGAATATACATGGTAATTACGCATATAAATTGCAAATAATGCAATTCTGAGCATCATTTGAGCATTTCAATTGTTTCTGGATTCATTCTAAGTCATTTCAGCACAATAATCTACATTTAGACTCATACCGTCTAAAATATGTTTCATATCTTATTTATTCAAAAAGATTGGATTATACACGGTAATTACGCTTATAAAGTGCAAATAATGCAATTTGAAGCATCATTTTAGCATTTTAATAGTTTCTGGATTCATTTTATGCCATTTCATCAGAATAATCTAAATTTAAAATCTTCATACTGTCTAGAATATGATTCATATCTTATATATTCAAAAATAATTGATTATAAATGGTAATTACGCATATAAATTGCAAATAATGCAATTCTGAGCATTTCAATCGTTTTTGGATCCATTCTAAGTCATTTCATCTCAATAATCTGCATTTAAACTCTTTATACTCTCTAGAGTATGATTCATATCTTATTTATTCAAAAATATTGAATTATACATGATAATTACGCATATAAAGTGGAAAAACGCAACTCTGAACATCATTTTAACATTTGAATCGTTTCTGATTCATTCTAGGACATTTCATGACAATAATCCACATTTAAAATCTTTATACTGTCTAGAATATTATTCATATCTTATTTATTTAAAAATATTGGATTATACACGGTAATTAAGCATATAAATTGCACATAATGCAATTCTGAGCATCATTTGAGCATTTCAATCGTTTCTGGATTCATTTTATGTCATTTCATCACAATAATCTAAATTTAAACTGTTTATACTGTGTAGAATATGATTAATATCTTATTTATTTAAAAATATTAGATTATACATGGTAATTACGCATATAAAGTGCAAATAATGCAATTCTGAGCATCAGTTGAGGATTTTGATAGTTTCTGGATTCATTCTAAGACATTTCAGCACAATAATCAGCATTTAAACACTTTATACTGTCTATAATATGATTCATATCTTATTTATTTAAAAATATTGGATTATACATGGTAATTATGCATATAAAGTGAAAATAATGCAATTCTGAGCATCAGTTGAGCATTTCGATAGTTTCTGGATTCATTCTAAGACATTTCAGCACAATAATCAGCATTTAAACACTTTATACTGTCTATAATATGATAAATATCTTATTTAATAAAACATATTGGATTATACAAGGTAATTACGCATATAAATTGCAAATAATGCAATTCTGAGCATCATTTGAGCGTTTCGATCATTTTTGGATTCATTCTCAGACATTTCATCACAATAATCTGTATTTAAACTCTTTATACTGTCTATAATATGATTCATATCTTATTTACTCAAAAAGATTAGATTATATATGGTAATTACGCACATAAAGTGCAAATAATGCAATTCTGAGTATCATTTTAGCATTTCAATAGTTTCAAGTCATTTCATGACAATAATCTACATTTAAACACTTTATACTGTATAGAATATGATTCATTTTTTATTTATTGATAAAGATTTGATTATACTAGGTAATTACGTATATACATTGCAAATAATGTAATTCTGAGCATCATTTGAGCATTTCGATTGTTTCTGGATTCATTCTAAGTCATTTCAACACAATAGTCTACATTTGAAGTCTTTATACTGTCTATAATATGATTCATATCTTATTTATTCAAAAAGATTAGATTACATGGTAATTACGCCTATAAAGTGCAAATAATGCAATTCAGAGCATCATTTGAGCATTTCAATCATTTCTGGATTCATTTTGTATCATTTCATTACAATAATCTATATTTAAACTCTTTATACTATCTATAATATGATTCATATCTTATTTATTCAAAAAGATTGGATTATACACGGTAATAACGCATTTAAATTACAAATAATGTCATTCTGTGTATCATTTGTGATTTTCAATAGTTTCAGGATTTATTCTAAGTCATTTCAGCAAAATAATCAACATTTAAACTCTTTATACTGTCTACAATATGTTTCGTATATTATTTATTAAAAAAGATTGGTTTATACATAGTAATTACGCATCTAAAGTGCAAATAAAGCAATTGTGAGCATCATTTGTGCATTTCAATCGTTTCTGGATCCACTCTAAGTCATTTCATCATAATAATCTACTTTCAAACTATTTATACTGTCTAGAGTATGATTCATAACTTATTTATTCAAAAAGATTAGATTATACATGGAAATTACGCATATAAAGTGCAAATAATGCAATTCTTAGTATCATTTTAGCATTTCAATAGTTTCAAGTCATTTCATCATAATAATCAGCATTTAAACACTTTATACTGTATAGAATTTGATTAATTTCTTATTTAATGAAAAATATTGGATTATACATTGTAATTACTCATATAAATTATAAATAATGCAATTCTGAGCATCATTTGAGCATTTCGATCGTTTAAGTATTCATTTTATGTCATTTCTTCACAATAATCTGTATTTTAACACTTTATACTGTCTAGAATATGATTCGTATATTATTTATTCAAAAAGATTGGATTTTACATGGGAATTACGCATATAAATTGTAAATAATGCAATTCTGAGTATCATTTGAGCATTTCATGAGTTTCTAGATTCATTCTAAATCATTTCATCATAATAATCTACATTTAAAATCTTTATACTGTCTGCAATATGTTTCATATCTTATTTATTCTAAAAGATTAGATTTTACATGATAATTACGCATATAAAGTGGAAATAAAGCAATTCTGAGCATTATTTTAACATTTGAATCGTTTCTGGATTCATTCTACGACTTTTCATCACAATAATCCACATTTAAAATCTTTATACTGTCTAGAATATTTTTCATATCTTATTTATTAAAAAAGATTGGATTATACACGGTAATTGAGCATATAAATTGCACATAATGCAATTCTGAGCATCATTTGAGCATTTCAATCGTTTCTGGATTCAATTTATGTCATTTCATCACAATAATCTAATTTTAAACTATTTATACTGTATAGAATATGATTAATATCATATTTAAAAAAAATATTAGATTATACATTGTAATTATTCATATAAAGTGCGAATAATGCAATTTTGAGCATTATTTGAGCATTTCGATCATTTCTAGATTCATTCTCAGACTTTTCATCACAATAATCTACATTTAAACTCTTCATACTGTCTAAAATATGATTCATATCTTATTTAGTAAAAAAATATTGCATTATACAAGGTAATTACGCATACAAATTGCAAATAATGCAATTCTGATCTTCATTTGAGCATTTCAATCATTTCTAAATTCATTCTATGTCATTTCATCACAATAATCTATGTTTCAACTCTTTATACTGTCTATAATATGATTCATATCTTATTTATTCAAAAAGATTGGGTTATACACGGTAATTGCTCTTATAAAGTGCAAATATCATACAATTCTGAGCATTATATGAGCATTTCGATCGTTTTCCGTTTCATTCTCAGACATTTCATCGCAATAATCTACATTTGAACTCTTTCTACTGTCTAGAATATGATTCATATCATATTTATTCTAAAAAATTGGATTATAAAAGGTAATTACGCATATATTGCAAATAATGCAATTCTGAGTATCATTTGAGCATTCCGATCGTTTTTGGATTCACTTTATGTCATTTCAACACAATAATCTATATTTAAACTTTTTATACTGTCTAGAATATGATTCATATGATATTTATTCAAAAAGATTAGATTATGCATGGTAATTACGCATATAAAGTGCACATAATGCAATTCTGAGCATCTTTTGAGTATTTCAATCGTTTCGGAAGTTATTCTAGGTCATTTCATCCCAATATTCTATATTTAAACTGTTTATACTATATATAAAATGATTCATATCTTATTTATTCAAAAATATTGGGTTATACACGGTACTTACGTATAAAAATTACAAATAATGAAATTCTGAGCTTAATTTTAGCATTTCAATCGTTTCTGGTTTCATTCTATGTCATTTCATCATAATAATCCACATTTAAACTCTTTATACCGTCTAGAATATGTTTCAAATCTTATTTATTCAAAAAGATTGGATTATGCACGGTAATTACGCTTATAAATTGCAAATAATGCAATTTTCAGCATCATTTTAGCATTTCAATCATTTCTGTATTCATTCTCAGACATTTCATCACAATAATCAACATTTAAAGTCTTTATACTGTGTAGAATATTATTCATATATTTTTTATTCAAAAATATTGGATTATACACGATAATTAAGCATATAAAATGCACATAATGCAATTCTGAGCATCATTTCAATCCTTTCTGGATTCATTTTATGTCATTTCATCACAATAATCTAAATTCAAAGTCTTCATACTGTAGAGAATATGATTAATTTCATATTTAAAAAATAATATTGGATTCTATAAGATAATTTCACAGATAAATTGCAAATAATGCAATTTTGAGCATCACTTGAGCATTTCGATCTTTTCTGGATTCATTCTCATACATTTCATCACAATAATCAGCATTTAAACTCTTTATACTGTCTAGAATATTATTCATATCTTATTTATTCAAAAAAGATTGGATTATAGACGGTAATTAAGCATATAAATTACACATAATGCAATTCTGAGCATCATTTGAGCATTTCAATCGTTTCTGCATTCATTTTATGTCATTTCATCACAATAATCCAAATTTAAACACTTTATATTGCATAGAATATGATTAATATCATATTTAAAAAAAAATATTGGATTATACATGGTAATCATGCATATAAAGTGCAAATAATGCAATTCTGAGCATTATTTGTGCAATTGTGCATTTCGATCGTTTCTGGATTCATTCTCAGACATTTCATCACAATAATCTACATTTAAATTCTTTATACTGTGAATATTATGATTCATATCTTCTTTAATAAAAAAATATTTCATTATACATGGTAATTACGCATATAAAGTGCAAATAATGCAATTATGAGCGTCAGTTGAGCATTTCAATCGTTTCTGGATTCATTCTCGGACATTTCATCACAATAATCTGCATTTAAACACTTTATACTGTCTATAATATTATTAATACCTTATTTATTAAAAATATTTGATTATACAAGATAATTACGCATATAAATTGCAAATAATGCAATTCTGAGCATCATTTGAGTATTTCGGTCGTTTTTGGATTCATTCTTAGACATTTCATTACAATAATCTACATTTAAACTCTTTATACTGTCTGGAATATTACTCATATCTTAATTATTATAAAAGATTGGATTATACACGGTAATTAGGCATATAAATTGCACATAATGCTATTCTGAGCATCATTTGAGCATTTCAATCGTTTCTGGATTCATTTTATGTCATTTCATCACAATAATCTAAATTTAAACTCTTTATACTATCTAGAATATAATTCATATCTTATTTATTCAAAAAGATTGGGTTATACACGGTAATTACAGTTATAAAGTGCAAATCATGCAATACTGAGCATTATTTGAGCATTTCGATCGTTGTTAGATACATTCTCAGACTTTTCATCACAATAATCTACATTTAAACTCTTGATACTGTCTAAAATATTATTCATATCTTATTTAGTAAAAAAATATTGCATTATACAAGATAATTACACATATAAATTGCAAATAATGCAATTTTGATCTTCATTTGAGCATTCCGATCATTTCTAAATTCATTCCATGTTATTTCATCACAATAATCTATGTTTAAACTCTTTATACTGTCTAGAATATGATTCATATCTTATTTATTCAAAAAGATTGGGTTATACACGGTAATTGCTCTTATAAAGTGCAAATCATGCAATTCTGAGCATTATTTCAGCATTTCGATCGTTTTCCGTTTCATTCTCTGACATTTCATCGCAATAATCTACATTTGAACTCTTTCAACTGTCTAGAATATGATTCATATCTTATTTATTCTAAAAAATTGGATTATAAAAGGTAATTACGCATATATAGTGCAAATAATGCAATTCTGAGTATTATTTGAGCATTCCGATCGTTTTTGGATTCATTTTATGTCATTTCAACACAATAATCTATATTTAAACTTTTTATACTGTCTAGAATATGATTCATATGATATTTTTTCAAAAAGATTAGATTATGCTTGGTAATTACGCATATAAAGTGCACATAATGCAATTCTGAGCATCATTTGAGTTTTTCAATCGTTTCTGAAGTTATTCTAGGTCATTTCATCCCAATATTCTATATTTAAACTGTTTATACTATACATAAAATGATTCATATCTTATTTATTCAAAAAGATTGGGTTATACATGGTAATTACGTATAAAAATTGCAAATAATGAAATTCTGAGCTTAATTTTAGGATTTCAATCATTTCTGGTTTCATTCTAAGTCATTTCATCACAATAATCTACATTTAAACTCTTTATGCCGTCTAGAATTTGTTTCATATCTTATTTATTTAAAAAGATTGGATTATGCACGGTAACTACGCTTATAAATTGCAAATATTGCAATTTTCAGCATCATTTTAGCATTTCAATCATTTCTATATTCATTCTCAGACATTTCATCACAATAATCTACATTTAAACTCTTTATACTGTGTAGAATATTATTCATATATTTTTTATACAAAAATATTGGATTATACACGGTAATTAAGCATATAAAATGCACATAATGCAATTCTGAGCATCATTTGAGCATTTCAATAGTTTTTGGATTCATTTTATGTCATTTCATCACAATAATATGATTAATATCATATTTCAAAAATAATATTGGATTATACAATGTAATTAGGCATATAAAGTGCAAATAATGCAATTCTGAGCATCAGTTGAGCATTTCAATCGTTTCTGGATTCGTTCTCATACATTTCATCACAATAATCAGCATTTAAACTTTTTATACTGTCTATAATATTATTAATATCTTATTTAATAAAAAATATTAGATTATACTAGATAATTATGCATATAAATTGCAAATAATGCAATTCTAATCATCATTTGAGCATTTCGATCGTTTTTGGATTCATTCTCAGACATTTCATCACAATATTCTAAATTTAAACTCTTTATATTGACTAGAATATGATTCATATCTTATTTCTTCAAAAAGATTGGATTATACATGGCAATTACCCATATAAATTGCAAATAATGAAATTCTGAGTTTCATTTGAGCATTTCAATCATTTTGAAATTCATTCTATGTCATTTCATCACAATAATCTACATTTAAAAACTTTATAATGTCTAGAATATGATTCATATCTTATATATTCGACAAGATTGTATTATACACGGAAATTACGCTTATCAAGTGCAAATCATGCAATTCTGATCATTATTTGAGCATTTCGATCGTTTTTGGATTCATTCTCAGACATTTCATCACAATAATCAGCATTTAAACTATTTATACTGTCTATAATATGATTAATACCATATTTAATAAAAAATATTACATTATACAAGATAATTACGCATATAAAATGCAAATAATGCAATTGTAAGCATCATTTGAGCATTTCGGTTGTTTTTGGATTCATTCTCAGACATTTCATTACAATAATCTACATTTAAACTCTTTATACTGTCTGGAATATTATTCATATCTTATTTATTCAAAAAGATTGGATTATACACGGTAATTAAGCATATAAATTGCAGATAATGCAATTCTGAGTATCATTTGAGCATTTCAATCGTTTCTGGATTCATTTTATGTCATTTCATCACAATAATCTAAATTTAAACTCTTTATACTGTCTAGAATATGATTCATATCTTATTTATTCAAAAAGATTGGGTTATACACGGTAGTTACGCTTATAAATTGCAAATCATGCAATTCTGAGCATTATTTGAGCATTTCGATCGTTTGTGGATTCATTCTTAGACATTTCATCACAATAATCTACATTTAAAGTCTTTATTCTGTCTAGAATATGATTCATATCTTATTTATTCCAATGGATTGGTTTATACACGGTAATTACGCATATAAAGTGCAAATAATGCAATTCTGAGTATCATTTGAACATTTCGATCATTGTTGGATTCATTTTATGTTATTTCATCACAATAATCTATATTTAAACTCTTTATACTGTCTAGAATATGATTCAAATGCTATGTATTCAAAAAGATTAGATTATACATTATAATTACGAATATAAAGTGCAAATAATGCAATTCAGAGGATCATTTGAGCATTTCAATCGTTTCTGAAGTTATTCAAAGTCATTTAATCCCAATAATCTATATTCAAACTGTTAATACAATATATAAAATGATTCATATCTTATTTATTCCAAAACATTGGGTTATACACAGTAATTACGCATATAAATTGCAAATAATAAATTTTGAGCATAATTTTAGCATTTCAATCGTTTCTGCTTTCATATTAAGTCATTTCATCACGATAATCTACATTTAAACTCTTTATACAGTCTAGAATATGTTTCATATCTTATTTATTATAAAAGATTGGGTTATAAACGGTAATTACGCTTATAAAGTGAAAATAATGCAATTCTGAGCATAATTTGAGCATTTCAATCGTTTCTGGATTCATTTTATGTCATTTCATCACAATATTCAACATTTAAACTCTTTATACTGTTTAGAATATGATTAATATCATATTTAAAGAAAATATTGGATTATAAATGGTAATTACGCATATAAAGGGAAAATAATGCAATTCTGAGCATTATTTGAGCATTTCGATCGTTTCTGGATTCATTCTCAGACATATCAACACAATAATCTACATTTAAATTCTTTATACTGTCTATAATATGATTCATTTCTTATTTAACAAAAAATATTGGATTATACATGGTAATTACGCATATAAAGTGCAAATAATGCAATTTTGAGCGTCAGTTGAGCATTTTAATCGTTTCTGGATTCATTCTCATATATTTCATCACAATAATCTGCTTTTAAACACTTTATACTGTCTATAATATGATTAATACCATATTTAATAAAAAATATCAGATTATACAAGATAATTACAATTATAAATTGCAAATAATGCAATTCTGAGCATCATTTGAGTATTTCGGTCGTTTTTGGATTCATTCTAAGACAATTTCATTACAATAATCTACATTTAAACTCTTTATACTGTCTGGAATATTATTCATATCTTATTTATTCAAAATGATTGGATAATACACGGAAATTAAGCATATAAATTGCACATAATGCAATTCTGAGCATGATTTGAGCATTTCAATCGTTTCTGGATTCATTTTATGTCATTTCATCACAATAATCTAAATTTAAACTCTTTATACTATCTAGAATATGATTCATATCTTATTTATTCAAAAAGATTGGGTTATACACGGTAATTACGCTTATAAATTGCAAATCATGCAATTCTGAGCATTATTTGAGCATTTCGATCGTTTGTGGATTCATTCTAAGACATTTAATCACAATAATCTACATTTAAAGTCTTTATACGGTCTATAATATGATTCATATCTTATTTATTCGAAAAGTTTGGTTTATACACGATAATTACGCATATATAGTACAAATAATGCAATTCTGAGTATCATTCGAACATTTCGATCGTTGTTGGATTCATTTTATGTCATTTCATCACAATAATCTATATTGAAACTCTTTATACTGTCTAGAATATGATTCAGATGCTATTTATTCAAAAAGATTAGATTATACATGGAAATTACGCATATAAAGTGCAAATAATGCAATTCGGAGTATCATTTGAGTATTTCAATCTTTTCTGAAGTTATTCAATGACATTTCTTCCAAATAATCTATATTTAAACTGTTTATAGAATATATAAATTGATTCAAATCTTATTTATTCCAAAACATTGGATTATACTTGGTAATTACGTATATAAATTGCAAATAATGAAATTTTGAGCATAATTTTAGGATTTCAATCATTTCTGCTTTAATATTAAGTAATTTCATCACAATAATCTACATTTAAACTCTTTATACAGTCTAGAATATGGTTTATATCTTATTTATTCTAAAAATTGGGTTGTACACGGTAATTACGCTTATAAAGTTCAAATAATGCAATTCTGAGCATAATTTGAGCATTTCGTTCTTTTCTGGATTCATTTTATGGCATTTCATCACAATAATCCAAAATAAAACTCTTTATAATGTTTATAATATGATTAATATCATATTTAAAGATAATATTGGATTATAAATGGTAATTACGCATATAAAGTGCAAATAATACAATTCTGAGCATTATTTGAGCATTTCGATCGTTTCTGGATTCATTCTCAGACATTTCATCACAATAATCTACATTTAAACACTTTATACTGTCTATAATATGATTCATATCTTATTCGATAAAAAATATTTGATTATACAAGGGAATTATGCATATAAAATGCAAATAATGCAATTCTAAGTATCAGTTGAGCATTTCGATCATTTCTGGATTCATTCTCAGACATTTCAGTGCAATAATCAGAATTTAAACTCTTTATACTGTCTATAATATGATTAATATCTTATTTAATAAACAATATTGGATTATACAAGATAATGACGCATATAAATTGCAAATAATGCAATTCTGAGTATCATTTGAGCATTTCGATCGTTTTTTGATTCATTCTCAGAAATTTCATCACAATAATCTACATTTAAACTCTTTATACTGTCTAGAATATTATTCAAATCATATTTATTCAAAAAGATTTGATTATGTACGGTAATTAAGCATATAAATTGCATATAATGCAATTCTGAGCATCATTTGAGCATTTCAATCGTGTCTGGATTCATTTTATGTCATTTCATCACAATAATCTAAATTTAAACTCTTTATACTGTCTAAAATATGATTAATATCATATTTAAAAAAAAATATTGGATTATACATGGTAATTACGCATATAAAGTGCGAATAATGCAATTCTGAGCATTATTTGAGCATTTCGATCGTTGCTGGATTAATTATCAGACATGTCATCACAATAATCTACATTTAAACTCTTTATACTGTCTATAATATGATTCGTATCTTATTTAATAAAAAATATTGGATTATACATGGTAATTACGCATATAAAGTGCAAATAATGTAATTCTCAGCAATAGATGAGCTTTTCGATCGTTTCTGGATTCATCCTTAGATATTTCATCACAATAATAGGCATTTAAACACTTTATACTGTCTATAATATCATTAATATTTTATTTAATAAAAAATATTGGATTATACAAGGTAATTACGCAAATAAATTGCAAATAATGCAATTCTGAGCTTCATTTGAGCATTTCGATCGTTTTTGGATTCATTCTCAGACATTTCATTACAATAATCAACATTTAAAGACTTTATACTGTCTATAATATGATTCATATCTTATTTCTTCAAAAAGATTGGATTATACATGGCAATTACCCATATAAACTGCAAATAATGCAATTTTGAGCTTGATTTGAGCATTTCATTCATTTCTAAATTCAGTCTATGTCATTTCATCACAATAATCTATGTTTAAACTCTTTATACTGGCTAGAATATGATTCATGTCTTGTTTATTTAAAAAGATTGGGTTATGCACGGTAATTACGCTTATAAAGTGCAAATCATGCAATTCTGAGAATTATTTGACCATTTCCATCGTTTTTGGATTCATTCTCAGACATTTCATCACAACAATCTATGTTTAAAATCTTTATACTGTCTAGAATATGATTCATATCTTATTTATTCATAAAGATTGGGTTATACACCGTAATTACGCTTATAAAGTGCGAATAATGCAATTCTGAGTATTATTTGAGCATTTCGATCGTGTCTGGATTCATTCTCAGACATTTCAACACAATAATCTACATTTAAACTCTTTATACTGTCTATAATATAATTCATATCTTATTTAATAATAAATATTGGATTGTACAAGGTAATTACGCATATAAAATGCAAATAATGCAATTCTGAGCATCAGTTGAGTATTTCAATCGTTTATGGATTCATTCTCAGGCATTTCAACACAATAATCTACATTTAAACTCTTTTGTACTGTCTATAATATGATTCATATATTATTTAATAAAAAATATTGGATTGTACAAGGTAATTACGCATATAAAGTGCAAATAATGCAATTCTGAGCATCAGTTGTGTATTTCGATCATTTATGGATTCATTCTCAGACATTTCATCACAATAATCAGCATTTAAACTCTTTATATTGTCTATAATATGATTAATATCTTATTTATTAAAAAATATTGGATTATACAAGGTAATTACGCATATAAATTGCAAATAATGCAATTCTGAGCATAATTTGAGCATTTCGATTTCTTTTGGATTCATTCTCAGACATTTCATCACAATAATCTACATTTAAACTCTGTATTCTATATATAATATGATACATGTCTTATTTCTTAAAAAAGATTGGATTATACATGTCAATTACCCATATAATGTGCAAATAATGCCATTCTAAGCTTCATTTGAGCATTTCAATCATTTCTAAATTCATTCTATGTCATTTCATCACAATAATCTACGTTTAAACTCTTTCTACTGTCTAGAATATGATTCATATCTTATTTATTCAAAAAGATTGGGTTATACACGGTAATTACGCATATAAATTGCAAATAATGAAATTTTGAGCATAATTTTAGCAGTGCAATTGTTTCTGGATTCATTCTAAGTCATTTCATCATAATAATCTACATTTAAACTTTTTATACCGTCTAGAATATGTTTCATATCTTATTTATTCAAAAAAATTGCATTATACATAGTAATTACGCTTATAAAATGCAAATAATGAAATTCGGAGCATCATTTTAGTATTTAAATTGTTTCTGGATTCATTCTCAGACATTTCATCACAATTATCTACATTTAAACGCTGTATACTGTCTAGAATATTACTCATATCTTATTTAATAAAAAATATTGGATGATACATGTTAATTACGCATATAAAGTGCAAATAATGCATTTCTGGGCATCAATTGAGCATTTCGATCATTTCTGGATTCATTCTCAGACATTTCATCGCAATAATAAGCATTTAAACACTTTATACTGTCTATAATATGATTAGTATCTTATTTAATAAAAAATATTGCATTATACAAGGTAATTACGCATATAAATTGCAAATCATGCAATTCTGAGCATCATTTGAGCATTTCGATCGTTTTTGGATTCATTCTCAGACATTTTATCACAATAATCTACATTTACACTCTGTATTCTGTCTATAATATGATTCATATCTTATTTCTTCAAAAAGATTGGATTATACATGTCAATTACCCATATAAAGTGCATATAATGTTATTCTGAGCATCATTTGAGCATTTCAATCATTTCTAAATTCATTCTATATCATTTCATCACAATAATCTATGTTTAAACTCTTTATACTGTCTAGAATATGATTCATATCTTATTTAAATAAAAAGGTTGGATTATACATGATAATTACGCATGTAAAGTGTACATAATGCAATTCTGAGCATCATTTGATCATTTCAATCATTTCTGGATTCATTTTATGTCATCTCCTCACTAAAATCTAAATTTGAACTCTTTATACTGTCTAGAATATGATTCATATCCTATATATTCTAACAGATTGAATTATACATGGTAATTACGCATATAAATTGCAAATAATGCAATTCTGGGCATCATTTTAGCATTTCAATCATTTCTGGATCCATTCTTAGTCATTTCATCACAATAATCTATATTTAAACTTGTTATACTGTCTAGGATATTATTCATATCTTATTTATTCAAATAGATTGGATTATACATGGTAATTACGCATATAAATTGCACATAATGCAATTCTGAGCATCATTTAAGCATTTCAATCGTTTCTGGATTCATTATTTGTCATTTCATCACAATAATCTAAATTTAAACTCTTTATACTGTCTAGAATATGATTAATATCTTATTTAATAAAAAAATATTGTATTAGACATGGTAATTATGCATATAAAGTGCAAATAATGCAACTTTGAGCATTATTTGAGCATTTCGATCATTTCTGGATTCATTCTCAGATATGTCATCGCTATAATCTACATTTAAACTCTTCGTACTGTCTATAATATGATTCATATCTTATTTAATAAAAAATATTAGATTATACATGGTAAATATGCATATAAAGTGCAAATAATGGAATTCTGAGCATCATTTGAGCATTTCTATCGTTTCTGGATTGATTCTCAGACATTTTTTCACAATAATAAAAATTTCAACTCTTTATATTGTCTATAATATGATTAATATCTTATTTACTAAAAAATATTGGATTATAAATAATAATTACGCATATAATGTGTAAATAATGCAATTCTGAGCATTATTTGAGCATTTCGATCGTTTATGGATTCATTGTCAGACACTTCATCACAATAATCTACTTTTAAACTCTTTATGCTGTCTACAATAATATTCATATCTTATTTCTTCAAAAAGATTGGATTATACATGGTAATTACCCATATAAAGTGCAAATAATGCAATTCTGAGCATCATTTTAGCATTTCAATCGTTTCTGGATCCATTCTAAGTCATTTCATCTCAATAATCTACATTTAATCCTTTTATACTGTCTAGAGTATGATTAATATCTTATTTATTCAAATAGATTTGATTATACTTGGTAATTACATATATAAAGTGGAAATAATGCAATACTGAGCATCATTTGAGCATTTCAATCGTTTCTGCAGCCATTCTAAGTCATTTAATCTCAATAATCACCATTTAAACTCTTTATACTGTCTAGAGTTGGATTCATATCTTATTTATTCAAAAATATCGGATTATATATGGTAATAACACATACAAAGTGCGAATAATGCAATTCTGAGAATCATTTGAGCATTTTAATCATTTCTGGAGTCATTCTAAGTTATTTCATCACAATAATCTATATTTAAACTCTTTATTCTGTCTAGAATATGATTCATATCTTATTTATTCAAAAAGATTAGTTTATACATAGTAATTACGCATATAAAGTGCCAATAAAGCAATTCTGAGCATCATTGGAGCATTTCAATCATTTCTGGATTCATTCTAAGTCATTTGATCATGACAATCACCATTTAAACTCTTTATACTGTCTAGAAGATGATTCCTATCATATTTATTCAAAAATATTAGATTATACATGGTAATTACGCATATAAATTGCAAATAATGCAATTCTGAGTATCATTTGAGCATTTCGATAGTTTCTCGATTCATTATATATTTATATGTCATTTCATCACAATAATCTACATTTAAACTCTGAATACTGTCTATAATATGATTCATATTTTATTTATTCAAAAATATTAGATTATAGAAGATAATTACTCCTATAAAATGCACATAATGCAATTCTTAGCATGATTTGAGCATTTCAATCATTTCTGGATTCATTTTATGTCATTTCATCACAATAATCTAAATTCAAACTCTTTATACTGTCTAGAATATAATTCATATCTTATTTTTTCAAAAATATTGGATTATACATGGTAAATACTAATTACACATATAAAGTGCAAATAAAGCAATTTTGAGCATCATGTGATCATTTCAATCGTTTCTGGAGCCATTCTAAGTCATTTGATCTCAATAATCACCATTTAAACTCTTTATACTGTCTAGAGTTGGATTCATATCTTATTTGTTCAAAAAGATAGGATTATACATGGTAATAACGCATACAAAGTGCAAATAATGCAATTCTGAGCATCATTTGAGCATTTTAATCATTTCTAGAGTCATTCTAAGTCATTTCATTACAATAATCTATATTTAAACTCTTTATTCTGTCTAGAATATGATTCATATCTTATTTTTCAAAAAGATTAGTTTATACATAGTAATTACGCATATAAAGTGCCAATAAAGCAATTCTGGGCATCATTGGAGCATTTCAATCATTTCTGGATTCATTCTAAGTCATTTGATCATGACAATCACCATTTTAACTCTTTATACTGTCTAGAATATGATTCCTATCATATTTATTCAAAAATATTGGATTATACATGGTAAATACTAATTACACATATAGGGTGCGTTTGGCAACGTTGGGGTTAGTCCTAACCTTGGTTAGTGACTAACCTTTTCCAAGGTTAGTTTGCCAAATGAATCAAGGTTAGTTAGGTTAGTTACTAAACTTTCACTACCCAACTAACCTAGCAAAATGGTGAGTTAGTTTCCCTTTGCATGAGAAATGATATAAAAGTTATTCTTTTCAATAATAAGTAATAATTAATAAATAATAATTAATAATAATAAGTAATTAATAATTAATAATAGTTAATATAATAATAATTAAAGTAATTAATAATTAATAATTCAAAATAAATAATAGTTATTGTAACATTAATTATTAATTAATAATTAATGAGGATTAATAATAATTAGTAACTAATAATTAATAATAATAAGTAATTAATAATTAATAATTCAAAATAAATAATAGTTATTGTAATATTAATTATTAATTAATAATTAATGAGGATTAATAATAATTAATAACTAATAATTAATAATAATAAGTAATTAATAATTAATAATTCAAAATAAATAATAGTTATTGTAATATTAATTATTAATTAATAATTAATGAGGATTAATAATAATTAGTAACTAATAATTAATAATAATAATAATAATAAGTAATTAATAATTAATAATAGTTAATATAATAATAATATTAATTAATAATTATGGTAATATTTATAATAATTAATAATAATAATTGTAATATTAATTATTTATTAATAATTAATGAGGAATAATAATAATTAGTAACTAATAATTAGTAATAATTAGCAATTAATAATAGTTAACAAGTAATATAATAATAATTAAAGTAATTAATAATTCAAAATAAATAATATTATTTATTAAATAATAATAATTAATAATTTATAGTTAATAATTAATAATAATAATTTTTATTAAAATTAATAGTTATTAATAACTACTAATTAATAATAGTTAATAATAATTACATCACTAATAGTTGCTAACCTTAAAATACTAACCTCAACATACCGCGCCAAACAACATTCACTAACCTTAGGTTAGCACTAACCCCATCAAATCACTCCCCTCACCATTCTACCCCTCTAACCCCAAAAAGTACTAACCTTACGCCACTAACCCTACTAAACTTAACCATGCCAAACGCACCCATAAAGTGCAAATAAAGCAATTTTGAGCATCATTTGATCATTTCAATCATTTCTGGAGCCATTCTAAGTCATTTGATCTCAATAATCACCATTTAAACTCTTTATACTGTCTAGAGTTGGATTCATATCTTATTTGTTCAAAAAGATAGGATTATACATGGTAATAACGCATACAAAGTGCAAATAATGCAATTCTGAGCATCATTTGAGCATTTTAATCATTTCTAGAGTCATTCTAAGTAATTTCATTACAATAATCTATATTTAAACTCTTTATTCTGTCTAGAATATGATTCATATCTTATTTATTCAAAAATATTAGTTTATACATAGTAATTACGCATATAAAGTGCCAATAAAGCAATTCTGGGCATCATTGGAGCATTTCAATCGTTTCTGGATTCATTCTAAGTCATTTGATCATGACAATCACCATTTAAACTCTTTATACTGTCTAGAATATGATTCCTATCATATTTATTCAAAAATATTGGATTATACATGGTAATTACGCATATAAATTGCAAATAATGCAATTCTGAGTATCATTTGAGCATTTCGATAGTTTCTCGATTCATTATATATTTATATGTCATTTCATCACAATAATCTACATTTAAACTCTGAATACTGTCTATAATATGATTCATATTTTATTTATTCAAAGAGATTAGATTATAGAAGATAATTACTCCTATAAAATGCACATAATGCAATTCTTAGCATGATTTGAGCATTTCAATCATTTCTGGATTCATTTTATGTCATTTCATCAGAATAATCTAAATTCAAACTCTTTATACTGTCTAGAAATGCATATCTTATTTTTTCAAAAATATTGGATTATACATGGTAATTACTAATTACACATATAAAGTTCAAATAAAGCAATTTTGAGCATCATTTGATTATTTCAATCATTTCTGGAGCCATTCTAAGTCATTTGATCTCAATAATCACCATTTAAACTCTTTATACTGTCTAGAGTTGGACTCATATCTTATTTGTTCAAAAAGATAGGATTATACATGGTAATAACGCATACAAAGTGCAAATAATGCAATTCTGAGCATCATTTGAGCATTTTAATCATTTCTAGAGTCATTCTAAGTAATTTCATTACAATAATCTATATTTAAACTCTTTATTCTGTCTAGAATATGATTCATATCTTATTTATTCAAAAATATTAGTTTATACATAGTAATTACGCATATAAAGTGCCAATAAAGCAATTCTGGGCATCATTGGAGCATTTCAATCGTTTCTGGATTCATTCTAAGTCATTTGATCATGACAATCACCATTTAAACTCTTTATACTGTCTAGAATATGATTCCTATCATATTTATTCAAAAATATTGGATTATACATGGTAATTACGCATATAAATTGCAAATAATGCAATTCTGAGTATCATTTGAGCATTTCGATAGTTTCTCGATTCATTATATATTTATATGTCATTTCATCACAATAATCTACATTTAAACTCTGAATACTGTCTATAATATGATTCATATTTTATTTATTCAAAGAGATTAGATTATAGAAGATAATTACTCCTATAAAATGCACATAATGCAATTCTTAGCATGATTTGAGCATTTCAATCATTTCTGGATTCATTTTATGTCATTTCATCAGAATAATCTAAATTCAAACTCTTTATACTGTCTAGAAATGCATATCTTATTTTTTCAAAAATATTGGATTATACATGGTAATTACTAATTACACATATAAAGTTCAAATAAAGCAATTTTGAGCATCATTTGATTATTTCAATCATTTCTGGAGCCATTCTAAGTCATTTGATCTCAATAATCACCATTTAAACTCTTTATACTGTCTAGAGTTGGACTCATATCTTATTTGTTCAAAAAGATAGGATTATACATGGTAATAACGCATACAAAGTGCAAATAATGCAATTCTGAGCATCATTTGAGCATTTTAATCATTTCTAGAGTCATTCTAAGTCATTTCATTACAATAATCTATATTTAAACTCTTTATTCTGTCTAGAATATGTTTCATATCTTATTTATTCAAAAAGATTAGTTTATACATAGTAATTACGCATATAAAGTGCCAATAAAGCAATTCTGGGCATCATAGGAGCATTTCAATCATTTCTGGATTCATTCTAAGTCATTTGATCATGACAATCACCATTTAAACTCTTTATACTGTCTAGAATATGATTCCTATCATATTTATTCAAAAATATTGGATTATACATGGTAATTACGCATATAAATTGCAAATAATGCAATTCTGAGTATCATTTGAGCATTTCGATAGTTTCTCGATTCATTATATATTTATGTGTCATTTCATCACAATAATCTACATTTAAACTCTGAATACTGTCTATAATATGATTCATATTTTATTTATTCAAAAAGATTAGATTATAGAAGATAATTACTCCTATAAAATGCACATAATGCAATTCTTAGCATGATTTGAGCATTTCAATCATTTCTGGATTCATTTTATGTCATTTCATCACAATAATCTAAATTCAAACTCTTTATACTGTCTAGAATATAATTCATATCTTAATTTTTCAAAAATATTGGATTATACATGGTAATTACAAATTACACATATAAAGTTTAAATAAAGCAATTTTGAGCATCATTTGATCATTTCAATCATTTCTGGAGCCATTCTAAGTCATTTGATCTCAATAATCACCATTTAAACTCTTTATACTGTCTAGAGTTGGATTCATATCGTATTTGTTCAAAAAGATAGGATTATACATGGTAATAACGCATACAAAGTGCAAATAATGCAATTCTGAGCATCATTTGAGCATTTTAATCATTTCTAGAGTCATTCTAAGTCATTTCATTACAATAATCTATATTTAAACTCTTTATTCTGTCTAGAATATGTTTCATATCTTATTTATTCAAAAAGATTAGTTTATACATAGTAATTACGCATATAAAGTGCCAATAAAGCAATTCTGGGCATCATAGGAGCATTTCAATCGTTTCTGGATTCATTCTAAGTCATTTGATCATGACAATCACCATTTAAACTCTTTATACTGTCTAGAATATGATTCCTATCATATTTATTCAAAAATATTGGATTATACATGGTAATTACGCATATAAATTGCAAATAATGCAATT
The DNA here is from genome assembly GCA_027562975.1 of Rhynchospora breviuscula. Taxonomy (NCBI): domain Eukaryota; kingdom Viridiplantae; phylum Streptophyta; class Magnoliopsida; order Poales; family Cyperaceae; genus Rhynchospora; species Rhynchospora breviuscula. Next base: position 16,055,880 of record CM050398.1, read on the forward strand.
CTGAGTATCATTTGAGCATTTCGATAGTTTCTCGATTCATTATATATTTATATGTCATTTCATCACAATAATCTACATTTAAACTCTGAATACTGTCTATAATATGATTCATATTTTATTTATTCAAAAATATTAGATTATAGAAGATAATTACTCCTATAAAATGCACATAATGCAATTCTTAGCATGATTTGAGCATTTCAATCATTTTTGGATTCATTTTATGTCATTTCATCAGAATAATCTAAATTCAAACTCTTTATACTGTCTAGAAATGCATATCTTATTTTTTCAAAAATATTGGATTATACATGGTAATTACTAATTACACATATAAAGTTCAAATAAAGCAATTTTGAGCATCATTTGATCATTTCAATCATTTCTGGAGCCATTCTAAGTCATTTGATCTCAATAATCACCATTTAAACTCTTTATACTGTCTAGAGTTGGATTCATATCTTATTTGTTCAAAAAGATAGGATTATACATGGTAATAACGCATACAAAGTGCAAATAATGCAATTCTGAGCATCATTTGAGCATTTTAATCATTTCTAGAGTCATTCTAAGTCATTTCATTACAATAATCTATATTTAAACTCTTTATTCTGTCTAGAATATGTTTCATATCTTATTTATTCAAAAAGATGGGATTATACATGATAATTATGCATATAGAATGCAAATAATACAATTCTGAGCATCATTTGAGCATTTCAATCGTTTCTAGATTCATTCTATGTCATTTCATCGCAATAATCTATATTTAAACTATCTATACTGTCTAGAATGTGATTGATTTCTTATTTGTTCAAAAAAATTGGATTAGACATGGTAATTACACATATTAATTGCAAGTAATGCAATTCTGAGCGTCATTTGAGCATTTCGATCATTTCATGATTCATTCTAAGTCATTTCATCCCAATAATCAACATTTAAACTCTTTATATTGTCTAGATTTTGTTTGATATCTTATTTATTCAAAAATATTGGATTATACAAGGTAATTGCGCATATAAATTGCAAATAATGTCATTCTGAGTATCATTTGATATTCTCAATCGTTTCTGGATCCATTCTAAGTCATTTTATCACAATAATCAACATTTAAACTCTTTATACTGTCTAGAATAAGATTCATATATTTATTCAAAAAGATTGGATTATACAAGGTAATTACGCATATAAATTGTAAATAATGCAATTCTGAGCATCATTTGAGGATTTCAATCGTTTCTGGATTCTTTCTAAGTCAATTCATCTCAATAATCTACATTTAAACTCTTTATACTGTCTAGAGTATGATTCATATCTTATTTATTTAAAAAGATTGGATTATGCATGGTAATTACGCATATAAAGTGCAAATAATGCAATTTTGAGTATCATTTGAGCATTTCAATCGTTTCTATATTAAGTCTAAGTTATTTCATAACAATAATCTACATTTAAAATCATTATACTGTATAATATGATTAATATCTTATTTGCACAAAAATATTGGATTATGTTTATAAAATGCAAATAATTGAATTCTTAGCATCATTTGAGCATTTCAATCGTTTCTGGATTCATTCTCAGACATTTTATCTCAATAATCTACATTTAAACTCTTTATGCCGTTTATAATATGAGTCATATCTTATTTTTCAAAAACATTGGATTATACATGGTAATTAACCATATAAATTGCAAATAATGCAATTCTGAGCTTCATTTGAGCATTTCAATGGTTTCAAGATTCATTCTATGTCATTTTCTCTCAATAATCTATATTTAATTTCTTTATACTATCTAGAATATAATTCATCTGTTATTATTCAAAAAAATTTGATTATACATGGTAATTACGCATATAAATTGGAAATAATGCAATTCTGAGCATCATTTTAGCATTTAAATTGTTTATGGATTCATTCTAAGTCATTTCATCACAATAATCAACATTTCAAATCTTTATATTGTCTAGAATATGTTTCATATCTTACTTATTAAAAAAAATGGATTATACACGGTAATTAGACATATAAAATGCAAATAATGTCATTCTGAGTATCATTTGAGATTTTCAATCGTTTCTGGATCCATTCTAAGTCATTTCATCACAATAATATACATTTAAACACTTTATACTGTCTAGAATATGATTAATATCTTATTTATTCAACATCAATGGATTATACATGGTAATTACGCATATAAAGTGCAAATAATGAAATTCTGAGCATCATTTGAGCACTTCTAAAGTTTCTGGATTCATTTTATGTCATTTCATCACAATAATCTACATTTAAACTCTTTATACTGTATAGAGTATGATTCATATCTGATTTATTCAAAAAGATTGGATTATACATGGTAATTACGCATATAATGTGCTAATAATGCAACTATGAGTATCATTTGAGAATTTCAATCTTTTCTGGATTGATTCTATGTCATTTCATCACAATAATCTACATTTAAACTCTTTATACTGCATAGAATATGATTCATATCTTATTTATTCAAAAAGATTGAATTATACATGGCAATTACGCATATAAACTGCAATATTGCAATTCTGAGTATCGTTTGATCATTTCAATCATTTCTGGATTCATTGAAAGTCATTTCATCACAGTAATCTACATTTAAACTCTTTATACTGTTTAGAATATGATTCATATCTTATTTATTCAAAAAGATTAGATTATACATTTTAATTAAGCATATAAATTGCAAATAATGCAATTCTTAGTATGATTTGAGCATTTCAATTATTTTTGAATTCATTATATGTCATTTCATCACAATAATCTACATTTAAACTATTTGTATTGTCTAGAATATGATTCGTATCTTATTTATTCGAAATGATTGGATTATAAATGGTAACTACGTATATAAATTGCAAATAATGCAATTCTGAGCATTATTTGAGCATTTCAATCATTTATGGATCTATTCTAAGACATTTCTTCTCAATAATCTATATTTAAACTCTTTATACTGTTTAGAGTATGATTCATATCTTTATATAGAAATATCAGTGTTTTCTCATTGATATAGGTGTGCCTGTGGTCTCCATCCATAGACGCGCGCAGTAACACAGATGCATTCTCTCCGAGATAGCAATTTTACAATAATAATAAAAAATTCATCTTCTCAATAAAAATTTAATCTTTAATTTTTAATTAGTGGGAAAAAAACTATTTTGTTTTCTTTTTGTGTACTCTGTCAAAAATTGATAATCTCATAAAATTGTTTAATAAAAATAGCTTATCATTTTTAAAATATCATGCATTTTCTTTAACCATTAGATTAATAATTATGAGATGCGCATGCATTCATACATTCAATGCGATGTATATTAGTGATGCAAAATCTGGTGATCGTGAGAATTGTTTTCGGTGAGACTACATCTTGTTTTGCATAGAGAATATGTTATATAACATAAATATATGTATGCGAAACTAGGTTTGCCCAAATTTAAAATTCATACAACATCATAGCTGATACTTTTTCTTGCCAACACATCCTCATGATTAACAATTAGGTATTATTTTTAATTATGAAGATGGATAAAATAACCCTTACAAAGCTCCTTCCTTCAACATATTTGAAAGATGAAGTGATATCCTATTCTGTACTCGTATCGGCTGTACTAGAGAAAAAAAAAATACACGGGCATACTTCTGCCGTCTTAAACTCAAAACCCCTTTTTTCTTCTACATTTTCTTTTCTTTTATATCGGCCTGGGGCGAGGAAAAATATTAACTAGAACACTTTATACTTTTGACTTTCTCGTATAAAAACCGTTTCCGAATTGCATTAAAATAACCTGCCAGTATCGAGGCTCCATTCCAAACTGATCAAATCTGACCAAGCGTATCACAGCACTCCTCTATGGAGCTACTCTCTGACGGTGCATGCACACTGGTCATGGATCCAAATTATTTACGGACACATTAATTATTTCTATTAAAGGTTCATCCTAGGATGTCCCATCGTTTGTCATTGCTTGAACAAAATGAATACATAAAATAATCAAGGTGAATATATAAATGATGATCAAATTGAACACATATAAAAAAATAAACTATAGAGGTGACAAAACTTATTTGTATTTATGTGTTCACTTTGATCATCTATAAGTTTAGTTTGTCTATTTTATGTGTTCATTTTGTTCAAACAATAGCAAGCGATGATAAAACTATAGATGACAATTATCATTTCTAAATTTGAGTACAAAAATAGAGAAATTGATTACTGCCATCTGCAATTTTGTCATCGCTAAACAGAAAATGAACACATAAAATAGACAAGGTGAATATATATAATGATCAAAGTGAACACATACAGACAAATAAGTTCAATAAAAATAAATTGAATATAAATATATATAAAAATCTGAACAAGAGATGACAACACTTATTTATTTGTAAGTGTTCACTTTGATCATTTATATGTTTACCTTGTCTATTTTCTGTGTTCACTTTGTGTTTAGCGATGACAAGTCAGAAATCAATTTTCATCTTTCAATCACTTCCAAACCCCAATCTCATTCCTTTTTACTATTCTCTTCTCTATCCCTTTCTCTCTCGCTCTTACTGTGCGCACCAAAGAAGAAAAATTGACCATGACTGGATTAACACTCGTTCAACGTCGACATAAATTAGTTAGTTCAATTTTTGAAATATTTATCTATTTTTCATAAAAAATTTTTGAAGTTATTACGGATGACATGTTATTGCATTATCACAATTATAATTCTATTCAAATTTCTATTTTTTTAAATTGTAGATAGACCTAGTAATTCTGTGCAGAGAACCTTACCTTCTTTCAATATAAAATTAAACATTAAAAGCATTTGCTAATTTTGAGGCTTTAATGAGGTATATGAACATGACTTTGGATGGGCAGCTGGGCATCTCAGACGACTTTGAAAAGGATTTTTTTTTTCTTTTTTTTTTTGGAGGCCGGAAGACTTTGTAAAGGTCATGATTCAAAGTATGATGGCACAGCATATATATACAATAAATGACTGACAGCCTTATTAATTACCTACGGAATATTAGCACATTGTGTGTTGACTTCATTTGTATGAATTCATGTCATACCAACAAAGGAAAGAGAGGGAGGGAAGGAGGAAGGAAGGAAGAGGGAGGGAGGGATGGCCAGCTCGATAACCCATTGTTCCCACCCAGCTCATAGGTTAGTAAGGACTTACAGCCCGAGTGGCCAATATACTTGCGATCTGTGTCGAGCCTGGGGTAGTGGCCTTCACTACCGATGTGATACATGTGACTTTGATTTACATGAGCATTGTGCTGAGTTTCCTGAGACGATATCATTCTTTGCACATCCCTGGCACAATCTCTATCTCAAGCGAGGTTATTTTTAATTCTTTTGTCTGTTGTGAACCTATTGTGTTTATTTATTTATTGTTATTATTATGTAATCGGATTGAGGGATTTCAATTGACCCATCTCAATAATTTAATTGATTTTTTCCTTAACTAAACTCAAGAATATAAATGATTCCATAATTTAATCATAGAAGAAAATAATTGAAAGATTTTGAGTTATTAAATAAGATTTATTTATCTCCGCTGTTTGTCCATTATAGTTTGAAGTTCTGTTTTAATAAAGATTTTTGTTGGCGATTGCCGACCAACCTTGCAAAAACGAAAATATTAGTGATCGATCATATGCTGGTATATAATGTTAATTAGTTCTTTGATTCCTTTTCTGTAGGTACAGGTTCTAGGATTTGTGACCTTTGTGGGGAGCCGGTGGAGGGATTTTATTACTGTTGCATATCTTGCAACTTTGATGTGCATCCTCATTGCACAAAGACGCAGCAAATTGTGCATACTAAGTTGCACCCAGAACATTGTCTTTGTCTAGTCCCTTCATACAACAACTGCAGTGCCTGCGGGTGTTTCAATGGGCACATCTGGTTGTACAGGTAAATGTCGCCATGCAAAGGTTTAAATAGTAGCACAATAACAATGCTATTTGACAAACGTTATGTTTGTACTCCAGATAATTAAATAAGAGATTTATCTCTCTTTTGTAGGTGTGGCATGTGCAATATAGACCTTCATATTAGATGCATTGGGCACATTATGTCAATGGAGCATAATCATGACAGTGGAACAAGCAGTAACGACAACAATAGGAGCAGCCGTGGCGAAGTGACGGCTGCAGCCGATGTCCTAACTCAATTGGTATTACAACTATTTTCTTTTTTCCTTTAACTTGGCAGTTTAGTCTGTCCAAAAAAATACACTTTTTTTTAAATATTTTTTTTCCCTTCGTAGGATCTTACAACGCCGACTAGAGAGATACAAATAATTCAAAGCCGACTTGAGTTGCTACAAGAAGAAAATAAAAAATTGCAAGAGGATAGAGACAATGCAGTTAAAGGTGAGGTTTTACAGAAACAGGAGATAAAAATAATTAAAAGTAAACTGCATTTGCTACAAGAAGAAAATAAAAACTTGCAAGAGGAGAGAGATTGCGCAGTTAAAGAGGCTGAAGAATTACGGCGTGGAAGTGCTAATCATGGATCTCATGTAGCATTCTCTGAGTTTTCGTTATTAGACATTCAACAGGCAACTGAGAACTTCAGTAATTCACATAAAATTGGTGGAGGAGGTTTTGGTAGTGTCTTTAAAGGGTTTTTACGCAACACTATGGTTGCTATAAAGATGCTGCATCCACAAAGCCTCAAGAGCAAATCAGAATTTGAACAAGAGGTATCTTCAGTAAAACCAAGCTGTGATCACATAATTCAATTAGTGAGAGCTGTTAATGCAAAACAAGGAACTAAATGTTAGTGATATATCGCACAAGATTAACTGATATACATAAGTCATGAAATTGTAGTTTCTAAGGATTGAGATAACTGTACACTAACTCATATTTATTGGTCTGCATCAATAGGTGGCAATCCTAAGCAGAATGAGGCACCCAAACCTTGTTACCTTGATAGGAACTTGCTCAGAAAATTCAGCTTTAATCTACGAGTATTTACCTAATGGCAGCCTTGAAGATCGACTTGCATGCCTAGGGGGAACCCCGCCTCTCACATGGCAGGTTCGAACACGTATTATTGGAGAAATCTGCTGTGCTCTCCGATTCCTTCACTCAAACCTTAATCCAATTGTCCATGCAGGCCTTACGCTAGCAAACATCCTCCTGGATGGCAACTTGGCTAGTAAGATCAGCGACTTTGGCATTTCTTGTCTCCTAACAGAAACCAACACAAACACCTTAGCGTACCGTAGCAAATATCTCAGTGGAACATTTGCATACATGGACCCAGAATTTCTTAGGAGTGGAGAGATAACGGTAAAATCTGATGTCTACTCGTTTGGTATAATCGTCCTTCAACTATTAATTGGAAAGCCCCCTACAAACATAGTAGCTGATGCAGAGGATGCCATTGAGACTGATTCCCTGCACTTGATTATAGACAAGTCAGCTGGAGACTGGCCTTTTGTGCAATCCGAGCAATTGGTCAATCTTGGACTACGATGTGCTCAGATGCGTAGGAAAAAGCGTCCTGATTTGGAGAGTGAGTGGAAGTTGGTTGAATCCTTGATGCAGGCTGCTTCACTGTCAGTGTCGCCCAGCTTCAAATCTCAACTTGATGACAAAGGGATACCTTTATACTTCATGTGTCCTATTTTCCAAGTAATTTTTTCTGAATCCCCTTTATATTTATTAAATTACTCAGAAGGAATTTTGTCGAATATAAGGGATTAGAAACTCCACAGGATCTCAACAGCGGTAATATACTTGCATTAACATTGACTTTTCGTTAAAATGTACATCAGAAAATGAAAGCCTGTCATGATTAAAAAAAATCATTTCTCAGCAAGCTGCTAAATCACAACATTAAAACTATTTACGTTGTGATTTAACAGTTTTCCGAGAAATAATTTTTTTTATTGTAACACGTTTTCACTTTTGATGATGTTCATTTTATATAAACACCAGAACCCAAAATGGTTTTTTTTTTTATTCGACCTGTCTACACCTGCTAGGAAGACGGGAAGCTTCGATATGGCACTATGGAACCATTTTCCCTCTCGTTTATCGCTCCACACTTCAACTTAGTGAGTAGAGAGTAGAGACCACTGTCTTTTCCCTGACGTCATTGAAACCTTAGTGCCACATATATTCTGCCTCGACCCAACTGTGAGCATTTTCTCTAGGAAGACCACATTAGTCCAGCACACACAACTGAGATGTATCCATCCATTAGTTGGGATGAATACCCACATTTTTTAGTGTCATGAAAAATTTGATATCCCAGAAGTGGAAGTTTTAATACTTCTTGAAAGTGCAATTATTAGAAATTATTAGAAATATATAAGGCTGGGAGAGCGTGAGTTGCAAGTGTTACTGTAGTTAGCACAGTATTTGCATCCTGTCCGTCTGTTTTCGCTCGCCTCATCTCGGCCGCTCCTCCGTCTTCTCTCTGCGGAGCTCCTCCGTACCATCAATCCGCTAATCTCCCTCTGTGTTGTCTGTCTCTCGATGGCTCCGTGCAGTCAGCGCTACGTGCTTGCCCATGCCTCTCTTCGCAGTTCGCACCTCTTTTGTACTCTCCCATGTGACCTCTCTCTCTCTCTCTCTCTCTCCCCCCGGTGACTCAGAGCCCCTTTCTCTCGCTCAATCCATCTCTCTCTGCATCGCCTTTAGGACAGAAAGGAAACTGCCGCTGCCTCTCTCCGCCTTTGGATCACGGCAATCTCCAATTTCTCTCTCTGCTTGCCTCGACAGTTGTACCTCTGGCCTCCTCCGTACTTCCTCACGGTGAGGTAATAGGTTTGGTTTACTCTTTTCGTATGGAAACCTCCGTCTTCTCTCAAAGGTATTGATCGATCTGCTTCCCTTTTGATCTTCTTTGATCTCCAATAAAAAACTTAGATCTAATTAGCCATCTGCTCATTTACATTTTGTTGATTTGTTTTCATTTCTGTTGAGGTGTCAAAGGAGTTCAACAAAGGAAAAGGAAGATGAAATAAAAGGACTCAAGGATGAAAACGGGGACAGTGTGTTTCATCTTGGAGCGTATCATGGGAGAACAAAGATTTGCCTGCCATGAGGTAAGAACAGCGATTTTTGTTCTCTACTTGCGCACCTCCCTGTTCTCTTCCTGAAATGCTTTCAGATCCAAGTTTTCATTTTCGATTTCCTCTGCAATGTTTGGCCTGATTGTTCAATTTTTTGCTTCTTCTACACTGTGCAGGGTTGGAAATTTACGGTTTCTAAAACCTTTATGTCAGGATCGTTCCACTCTTGAGATCTTAATTTTTGCCCCTTTTGGTAAGAAGAGTACCGCTCTAATTGCACTGCGTACCTGTGGATAATTTAATTCTTACATACTTAGATAAGTTTCTGTCAGCATATTGGCCATCACCAAATTGGTGCCTATTTAATACATATATGTTTTTTGGCCAAATTTTTGCTGAAAAATTAACTGAAAGAAGTCTGCGGCCACAGATTAAAGCTAGATTAATTTATTATAATTTAAATGCTGCATATATGGCTGATCCTGTTTGGCCAACACCATACTGTTACACAGGCACTGGGAGCCCTTTTTTTCTGTTGATTGCTCTACTGTTTCGATTTGTGTTACTATGTTTATCTTATGTTAGATGTTCTCTGCTTTATTTTGAGGTTTGGGTTGCCTATATCAGTGCTTCATGGCTATCACCGGCATCCTTTGTATATTTGATTGATCTTTTTGCCACAATTTATGCCATTTCCTACCGATTTGGTTGGTTCTTCTCTCGATCGTTAGATTTATTCCAGATTAAATGTTGTGGACTTGATCATCGGCTGTTTGTTGTCAGGAACAGCTCTTTATAGTTGCAGCTGCCTTAGTTTATATGCCTTTATAAGCCTTAACTGTCATCCTTTCTGGCTTTTCTTTTCTTTGCTTTTTGCACCTTTACTGATGTAGTGTTCTGTTATTTTGTTTCAGTTATATCTCTTTCTGCGGCATTGGCTCTGTCTTACTGCTAGGCGTTGCTCCTGTCTTACAGCCGAGAGGACTTGGTAGCTCCAAGAAGGATCTGAGGCAAGTAGACGCAGATTGACAAGATGAAGAAGATGAGTTTGTTTTGTTTATTTTATTTATTGGATTAAAATTTAAGTTTATTTTGTATTTTCAATTGCAATGTAAGGTAATATTGAGTTGCTTCAGATGAATTAGTTCAGGTCATAGCAGACGTGTGGCTTTCATTTTTTTCATGATCGATTAGTTTCAGTTGGACCATTTACCAGTACCCAAAATCGCAAACAGAAAATGGAAAAAATACCACCCAGCGAATGAAATGGCTGATCCAGAAAAATATTACGGATCACCATCCCCTTCCATTTTATTCAACTATCATCACAAACTAATACTGATCATAGAGCATGTTAAGTCCCATTGTATGATATTTTACAGAAAAAAGTTTTTTTTTTTTTAGTTGGTGTAGGATTATAGCTGTTATTCTTTTCTATATTGTTGTTATTGTTATCCTCCTCCAAAACATTGCCATGTATATAGAAAATGTTCAAATTGATTTGCTTCATCCTATCCTTACTGATTAGGTTAAGATGTAAGGGCAGAATTGGAATAAACAAGTAATATTCTTTATTACATGTTGTTCAGGTTTTAGTTTGTTATACAACGCAGCTCTTGAGGTGACGATGAGGAACCATTGCGCTGTTCGTCATTGACCTCAAGTTCCATTCTGAGATGTACACATTCAGATTAAGTCTTCAGGTGTACCATTTCTAAAACTATCTTTCTATCATTTACTGTTTGGTTGGTTTGCACGTGGTTAAGACTCTCTAATGTTATGAATGAACAACAGTTAAATGTTTGCGTGCATTATATTTATTAGCATTATATTGAGTTCTAGCACCTTTATCTCGACTACCACTTTATATAAGAGTTAACATTACAAAGAGTTTATTGAGTTCCAAACTGTCTCATACTCAATTTCAAGTTTTGATGCTGTTTCAGTTACTTTTGGGCATAATATTCTTGACTTTTTCTATCAGGTGAGGCGTAGCTGTGATTTTCGTTGGGCTCTTCTCTGGAACCATCTAGGAGGGAGGGTCGCTGTCTGTCCATTGCTGTTTTATCAGGTGAGCAGCTATCTGTCCTCATTAGTTCTGATGCGGTGTTTTGCATAGATGTTGGTGTTTCTGTTGGGTCCTGCCATAGTTTGCTTTGCTGATTTTTCCTACATTGCTGTCATGGGTGCTTAGTTGCTGCATGCAAACAATTATCATTTTTTGCGCATTGTTGCTTCGTTGCTCTCTTATTTGTGTTTAGTGGTTTTGGTTTTTGGTGGGTATTTCAGGCTGGCGCGCAAACATGGCAGTACGGTTTTTTTTTTTTTTTTTTTTTGTGGGGATCAAATAGACATGCTACGGTTAGATGATTCTCTATGTGTTTGTCGGAGTTTGCTCTTCTGTCTCAAAAGAAACCTAAAAGATAAAACTTTGCTTTGCTTTCTTGGTTGTTCAGGGGTAAACAGAATTAGGTGTTTGTTTTATTGTATTGGTTGGGTGCTGATGGGTTGGGTGAGCAAAAAGATGGGGGGGGGGGGGGTGGGGGGTCAGATCACATGTTGGCTTGAAAGAGTGCATGTTCAAAGTCAAGTTAGCTATCAGTGCCTATTTGGGCAAGGTATTGATTGACAAGTGTAGTGTAGTTTTGGATGTCATACTGCCATGTTATTTGGCTGTAAATTTCAGCTGGTTTTGATTCGTATTTGTGTAGTGTTCTCTAATATAAAAGTGTCACCAATGTATTTGATATGGTCGATTCTCTATATTGTGTTCTTTAGGCGCTTATTTATTGAGAGCCCGTAGTGTACTGTTCGCACACAGAGATTCAACCTGTAGTTTTTTCTTAATTGTCAGATCGTTTTCTTTCAAATTGCAAATTATACACAAGATTTATTGCGCAACATAAAATTGGGTGATTGTGGATGAAGAACACATACACGGTCTCAAATTGGTGCAGGGCTGATGGATGGCATGTGAGGGATAGACTTTTTGGGTTCAAAATTATAGGATCGTTTCTTATAGTTTTAATCATGCTTCTGAACATTCATAATTGTGAATATTTGTGATCAATATTCTTTCAGGATTCTATACTCAATTTGACAAATACCATAGGCTTCCGATTGTATTTTTTTCGTTTTAACCGAACCATATCTTTTTTGTTTTTTGCTGTGCTCTGCAGGCTGCTCAGTTCTTTCGTGTGTGTTCCATTGTTTCAGTCTGCTCACTGGTCATTCTTCTTGGTCCACAGCCGCAAAAGTTGATGTTTTGTATCATGTTACATTTTTTTTTCTAGCTGTGATGTGTGTTGGTAGGTTAGCAGAGAATGTATGTTCAGTTGGTTGGCTGTCTTTATTTCTTTGTTTATTTTTATTTATTGTTATTATTATTATTTTTTGCATCGTCAGCTGCATTGTTCTCTTTGTTCGGTCCCCTTTCAACACAAACTGGCAAAAGCAACATATGTGCCACAAAAGAAACACATAAAAATATTTCTTAATGCCTGATGTCCATGGTGACATAAAAACAAGCTATCTGAATCATCCATTATAGCTAAATTATCTAGCTATCGTCTTCTACAATAACAGTACCTACACAAAAGATCAACTATCATGCAACACCTTTTTCAACTTTTTATGTACATTGGCTTGGTATGATTTTACTAGATGATGCCTAACAGTTATATCATTCAAACATGATAGAAACCTCAGACGTTATAGAATTATACGTAAACAATTGAGCCTGGATTGAGTTATCTTAACCATCACCTCTGCTCAAGTATTTTGAAATATTTATAGAATTGAGTACAAATTATTCATCTTTATTTATACCATTATCAAAGAAAAGATTATCATTGTATCAATCGCGCAACGCGCGATAATAGAACTAGTTATTATTATAGAAGTTCTCCTTTTGCATTATGTACATACATATTTGTTTTGTAAATATAAAATAAATTTATAAATAAAACTTTAGATGTGGTACCTAACAGCCTTTACTTTTGGAAAAGATCTTGTTATGACAACTTAACCTTTTGTTTATTTCGGTGAAAAATTATGATTTTCAGGACATAATGAAGGAGCCTTGGGTTGCAGCTGATGGTTATACATACGAAACTGAAGCCATTAAAGGTTGGCTCGATAGTGGCCATGAGACATCACCAATGACAAATTTGCCCCTTCTACACCTTGAACTTGCACCAAATTATGCCCTTTGTTCTGCCATTCAAGAGTGGCGCTCTTCAAGCATCCGTAACAGTATTGATGTGATATAATACATAGTTGGATTTCTCAGACTCAAGGCTGTTGAAAGTCCATTGTACTTCTCTAAATGCAGACATTGGTTTATGGTGTTAAAATGGTACAAATGAAAGAACTGTACTGTAATTTTTTAGATTCATTTTTTCTGATCTATGTAAGATTTTTCTCTCTTTTTTTTTATAAGGATGATTGCTGGTTGATATAACAAATTGCACTAGCGGATTTTGATTCCCCCCCCCCCCCTTTTTCCCTCAATGAATTGATTGGAAGCATATTTTCTAACTCCTTTTCACTACATATATTTTTCTATGACAAAATAACCCAATTAATTTATAATCAGTTGTATTGGCAGTCATGAAGTGTTCCTTTTTTTTTTTTTTTTGTTGGCAAGATCAGTCAGCGAAAGCCAACATTCAGTAAAGCCAGGTGAACAAAGATGAAAGTACATCCAACTGGTCCCTGTGGACAACATTAATATTGTTTATTGTTTGTTTTGGCGATTCTTCAAATATGACTGTGCTGTGATGAGGAACCTTCAAGGCTTCAACATACTTTACTGACAATTCAGTGGACTAGACAAAGGAGAAATAACAAAAATAATTGGTGGAATAGGACATGGAAGAGAGAGAAGCGAAGAAAAATATGCCAAATTATCGCATAAAATAAACAAATCAATTCTGCTAAATCTAACCAAGCATCATTTATTAAAAAAATTCACCTCTGGAAAGGAAATTCATCAAAATTTTTTAAAAAAATTGTCAGATTAAATAAATTTTCAAGCGACTTATATATGTAATTATGTAGTAAATCAAATTTATGTGAAAATAAATTAATACAAATACATAGTAGACAAGACTTTCATGAAAGAAAGACTCATACATAGTAGATAGAAATAAATTAATACAAATACTATTTATCAGTTTCTCATGCATTTAGACAAGACTGAATGGGCCGACCCAGGGATCTTGGATCAAAAACATGGTACATATTTAAGTTAAGAAAACAAAAGAAGAGAAACGGAATTTAGAGCATAAGCGTGACTACACTCAATATAAATTGGTTTTCGAAATTCAAAAGTAACGGCGGAATTACCGAAAAAATTAAAACTAACGTTACTGTTCACACGAATTACGATAATAACAATTAAAAATTCGGAATTTTAAAAATAACGTTGTTGGATCGGCGTTTGAATCGCCGAAAATACAAAACCCTTGGATCGGCATTCCAATCGCCGATCCAATCTTGGATCGGTGTTTCAATCGTTGATCCAAGTATTTTCCTCCTATATAAGCGAGACAGCGACCCCCCATTCCCACCCCTTCTCTCTCTCTCTCTCGCGCGAGACAGAACCTCCTCTCCTCTTCCAGATTAGTTTCTTTTTTTTCATATTTATTTTATTTATTTAATTTAATTAGTTTAATTAGGTAAGTAATTAAAAAAATAGATAAAATATTGAAAAAATAATGAAAAAATTAGTAAAAAATCAGAATAAATATAAATAATTATAATATATAATTTGAAAATTTTTTTATAGAATTTAATTAGTTTATTTATTTAATTTAAATAGTTTAATTAGGTAAGTAATTTAAAAAATAGATTAAATATTAAAAAAAATAATGAAAAAATTAGTAAAAAATCAGAATAAATATAAATAATTTTAATAAGTAATTTGAAATTTTTTGATTGAATTTAATTAGTTTATTTATTTAATTTAATTAGTTTAATTAGGTAATTAATAGAAAAAATAGAATAAATATTGAAAAAATAATAAAAAAATTAATAAAAAATCAGAATAATTATAATATGTAATTACAAAATTTTTTTGAATTATTTTGTACATTTTATAATTGTGGACAAGTTAATTATAAATTAGAAAAAGTAAATAAAATAATAAAAAATTGATAGATTAATTTTTTAAATGTAGGGAAATTTTCTAAAAAGAGACAAACAGCGCTTCTAGTCGAGGTGAGTTTTTTTTTAATATTTATATATTTAATTAATTTATTTTATTGAGGTAAATAAATGAAAAATTAGAATAATTATTCTAAAAAAAATTTTAAATATGTAAAAAAATAGAAAATTGGAAATGTTGTTGTATGAGATTGGAAATGTTGTTTTATGAGATTGGAAATGTTGTTGTATGAGATTTGAGTTTGTAATTAGGGGGGATTTGGATGTTTTTTTTTTCGAAAACACTCCAGGTACAAGGGAGATGCTACCGAAATTTTATTAGATTATTTACATTGATAATTTTTATTGTAGTGTAGTAAAAATGCCACCGAGAATAAGAGTACCAGAGGCACCGCCTCGTAGATCTACGAGGTTTCGTGGAGATCCAGGCGCTTCTACATCTACCGCTTCTGTTGATGCCGAGACTTCTACATCAGCGGATCCTGTTGTTCCCCCCGGTCCTGTTAATGCAGATCGTCTCTTGCATTTGGATGAGTCGAAAGTTCGTGACACTGGTGTAAGTTATTATTGTTCTTTTACTTTTTTTTACTTATATATTTCTATTTTGGTAGTATTTTTTAAAATAATTAAAAAAGAAATATATACAGCATTGAAGGGCAGTACTACACAGGGCTAAGATGTCACGAACTGCTGAGGTGGATGAGCGTTTGATGACACTTGGACTGATACATTTCGTTCAGTTAGGTCATATACAGCTCGATCATTCGCTTTTGCAGGATCTAGCCATGTTCTGGAGGCCAGAGACCCACACTTTCTTTTTTCCGCACGTTGGCGAGATGACAGTCACTCTAGAGGTAAGGATCAATACTTATTTGTAATATTTTTTTTGTAACTATATATGTATAAAATTTGAACTATTTGCAGGATGTGGCCTTCTTATACGGTTTACCTACGGCTGGCAGAACCATTACTGGACGGACCGATTACGACGTCATACAGTTACTCTAGGATTTGACGTTGTCGGAAGATATAGACACGACGATAGTTGAGAAGTGCTTCAGAAAAAAAGAACGGAAGTAATAAGGTTTTAAAAAATTTATTTTTATGTTAATTTTAAATATATACAGTTCTTACAATCAAATTACATTAATAATGTAATGCAGGAAATCTCATTCCGTTCGGTTAAAGCAACTGCGTAAGATTTGGAATCAGATTGGGGGGCCTGGCACGAATAACGCAGCGAGGATCGACACATACACACGCGTTTGCGTGTTGGAGATTTTTGGGTGTGAGTTATTTCCTGACGGCACGGGTGACTCGGTTCCATATTTTTATTTGCAATTATTGAAGGTTAGTCAAGAAATAAATATCTCACATTTATTGCACTTTAATAAGAAATTAAATATATGAAAGAGTTGATGATATTCCTTAAGAAAATAATTCATATTTGCAGGATCTTCATTCTAGTAACTCGGTGCAGTACAATTGAGGTGGTGTCACTCTTGCCATGCTATACCGAGGCTTGGACACTGCCTTCATTAATAACAATATAAATATTGGTGCTCCTTGGTTGCTCTTGCAGTTGTGGTCGTATGCAAGATTACTACTTAGTCGACCGTCGATCACAAAGGATTTTGATGGTTGGGGTCTACCAAGTATTGACTCGTGTCCGCCTTATGGGAGGTATGTTGATTTGATTTTAATTGTAATATTTAAAATGTATTTTATTTGACTTTAACAAACAATAAAATGGAAATGCAGGAAGTGGACGACGAGACATAAATCGAAAAAGTTCACCGGCCCTACTCGAAGTGGGATAGAATATGCGAGGGATGTATGCATGAAAATGAAGCCTGAGCATGTCGTGTGGAGGCCTTATGATCACATCAGGGACCGCATGCCTCGTTGTGCCCAGGTTGAGCAGAGAATGTTCCTTCTACGTATCCCATGCATTCATTATTGGGTCGTGATGTGGCACCACGTAGATCGTGTCATGCATCAGTTTGTGCTCTATCAGACAGTTCCCCCACCGCCACCTGAGGTATATTTAACTATTCACATTATTAATTTCATTATTTAATTCTCGTAATTATATTTTGTTAATTAACTGTGATTTGAATAAAACAGCCTTGGTCGAGAATGGAGGAATTGATAGGATATCAGCATAATACCTATCGAGGTATTGACTGGCATCAGATATTTGTGACTGAGGTCAACAAGTGGGCGAACACTAATGAGGCTAGGGTGATAGAGGATCGGCCGTGGAGCGAAGATATTTGGAGCGACTACCGACGCTGGTTGAGCGTACATGGAGGTGAGCATCTTGTGCGAATTCCTGAAGAGACAGCGTCTGGTCCGACTCGCAACTTGTCATACATTCGCGAGACGCCTGGTCATATGAATTTGGTAAGTTACATTACGCAGAATTTTGTGCTTAATAAATAATTCAGTGGCTAACAAAAATTGAACAGGTCAAGCATACTTTGCGGGAGGCGTTGCGAGGATGTGCATGGGTTGTCAAGAAGGGATTTCGTCGTGCTGGGAAGCAATTGCTGAGGGGGTGCAGCATGTCCTTGGATATTGTTGGCGAGCCTGATCGATTACCTCGACTCTTAGAGTCGAAGGGTCTTCATTCAGACATCGACTATATCCCTGATACGGATGATGAGGATGATGCGCCAGAGCCGGGATCTGTTGAGGAGCAGCTTTTCTTGCGGGTATAATACATTTTTCAATCAATTTTATTAATATTATTGTTCCTTTCATGCTTAATATTCTATAATTATTTAAAATATTTTTATTATTTTTATAATATTATCTGTAACAGAATGATTTTAGTTTGCATGATTGGGATACATATTTTGATGCTCCACGATCCAGTCAGCCTCTGGTTCGGAGCAGACGGTCACATTCCGGTGTTTTTGGGCCTCACTCCGGATCCACAGGACCCCATTTCCAGCCGCAGGCCCCACCCCATTCGCAGCCCCGGACCATACAGCCGCAACCTCCACCCCATTCGCAGCCCAGACCACACAGCCGCGGCCTCCACCGCACAGTACACAGTACACTTACGGGAGTCCTTATCCTCCACCTCCACCATATACTCAGACTCAGTACGGAGGAGGGTACAGTCAGCCCTTTGTGCCTACTCCCATACCTATCTCTCAGGCTGATGCTTATTATCAGGCATACGGTACCCCACTGCAGGACCAATTCACACCTATGTCGCACCATCCATTCGGCGATTCCGGGGTCTCATCTAGCAGACCGCCTCGTAATTCTACTCCATTTTCTACAACTTATCATCCCCCTCCTCCCCCAGGACTTGCTCCCGGTCGAGAGCCTCGAAACTTGCCTGGTGCTGCATGGGATTTATCTCCTTCTCAGGGATGGTTCCGCCGTGATGGACATCAGTAGGATAGTGTGATATTTATATTTTTGTACGAGTTTGATATTTATTGTGATATTTATATTTCGTATTTGGCTTTGATTCCGTCACTTTTTAGGATTGCAAAACTACGCGAAAAAATTCTAACAAATTCATAAAAAATTACATTAGGTAATAAAGGCGCTGCACTCTCATGCCTGTAAGTTTCATACCATAAGATCAAACGTATAAAAAATATAAAATCGCTAAAATACCTATGATATCATTTCCGAGGAACCCTACTTCTAATTTGTTCTATTTTTAGGATTACAAAACTACGTGGAAATTTTTTTAAAAAAAACTATAAATAATTATTGTAGATGCAAAATATTATGAATTTAGTCAACCATAAATATTAAAATTAGAGCTATCTTCACCGAATAACATAAAGTCAACCCTTACATCGATCTATCAAGGATAAATTTTTTTTAAAAAAATACATAAATATATTACATAAAAATAACGCCGGCCTCCTCCTGGTAAGATATTCATGAACCTTGATCCTAACCGGGCAACCCCACGTCGTAGTCCCCCTCCTCCACTGCTTGTGCTTTGAGATGGTCCCCTGCTACTTGATGCGCCATGACTCTCCCTGTTACTTGATGCTCCGTGACTTATGGAAAATCGAAGCGACATTGATCGGTCACCCAGGCTAATGGAATTTCGACGTGGTTGAATACCTTCTATCCCAAGACTGACGCGACTTTCATTGCGAGAATCAATACTGATAGAATTTCGACTAGGTTGAACCGGCTCCCTAGAAGGTTCACTTTGGTTCCCTGTAGAAGATTGAGTTCTGTTCCTTGCAGAAGGTCTTGTAGTCCTCCGTGTCCTTGGTGTGTTGGTAGGACGACCTGTACGACGACCAGATTGAAGGTCCTCCATCGACATAGGTTGCTGAGTGTCGTTGGCCGCCGCAACGTCCCTTCTGGTTCGGCGCCTTTGGTTTGCCTGATTTTTATTCCTCATTGCATCCATCCACATCCAATCACGATCCTTCTTTCGCCTGCCCCGATTAATCACGGGACCATCATACCCAGGCCACTTATCTTCGTCTTCGTTGCAGTGAAAATCACCTGTTGACCATATTTTAACTATATTCTTTGTGCTGTAACGTTCGTCTACAAAATCAAAAACATCCCACCTACAATGACCGCATACGGCAACAACATGAAGACATGGTATTCCTGTGAGTTGAGGTTTTCTGCACTTACACCAAGCACGCCTGCTCGGTAGTTGAGGATCTCTCGGTTGGTAATCACGTTTGAGGAAAACTTGGTACTTCTAGGTTACCCCCGGATCATTTTTTTCGAATAGCACTTGAGCTTCAAATTCTCCACGTTCAATGTCAACGGTGATAACGTTTATTGCCGCTGTAAATATGAATTTATATCATTATACATTTTAAAGAGTAGAAGTAAATATGATTACATTGGAAGTACATTTGTACCTGCTTTGAGAGTATGCTTCATCAGCTTAAGTTGAATTTCTTTTGGCCATCGTTCTCCCTCCGCCTGTCTCGCCAAAGTTATTTTCTTTCTGTCATTAAACCATTTAACAGTTTTGTACCAAGTGCCTTCCACAAGTCCAACAACTGGTAATCTTCTCTCAGCCTTGTATCTACTATTGAGACTTTCTGATCCATTACTCGTCATAATACCTCAACGATAACCACCGTCATACGTTTGTGCCCACCTTTCAGGTTTCCACTGCTCGTTGTTATCTGTTTCATTTTCTTTTCCACACTTTTCAAGGTAGTCGATCGCTTTTCGATTCGTTTTCTTCAGTTCGTTCCACATTTTATAGAAATGTCGTCTTTTTTTCTTGTTGGCCAACTTATTTCTGAATTTGTCTGGCAGAGCTGCGTCTTTTACAGATGCCTTGAATACGTTTTCACATACATATTGCATGCAATACCGGTGCACGGTATATGAAAGGTTCGCATCCTCTTGCCAACCGTATTGGGGTTGTTTGAATGCATTCCTTATTCTCCAATGACGATCGAAAACAACATAGAATTTTCTTCCTTCCCCGATAACTTGCCGTCTTAGAAAATTCATGAACCAACCCCAACATTGTTCGTTCTCAGTTCACACTAATGCAAATGCTAGCGGAAGCAACCGCTGCTCTGGGTCATAACCGCAAGCCGCTAACAATCTTCCCTTGTACCGACCTGATAAGAACGACGCGTCGATGCTGATAACAGGCCTTAGGTATGGTACCGCCGCGATACAAGGCCCATATGCCCATGCTGCTGCGGTGAACATAGCTCTGTTGGAATCCCCTACACTCTCTGTCAACCATTTGATCTGTGTCCCTGGGTTCGTTCTCTGTATAACCAATAATAAACTGGGAAGTTTGTTGTATGATCCCTCCCACGATCCAAAAAATTGTTCGATAACTTTCTCTCTCCCACGCCATAACTTGTTATAGGTTGGTTTTACATTTGGATATTCTTTCTCCAATATAGATTTTACGTCATCTATAGAAATACCAAGATCTCTCTTCACTGCATTCCTAATGCTGTTTGCGATTACCTCTGCCGTCAGATTTTCATGCGTGAAATCTCCGGCCCTTCTCACGCAAGCATGTTCTTCTTCATTCTTTATTATTCTCCAAAATTCACCTTTCCTTTCTGTACGGGCATACAAATGCCACTTACAGGTAAGCACCTTACAATCCAATACATACAATGCTGGAGTACTTCTTGTGGCTTTATGCTGTACATTATTATCTACGGCGTATTTATTATAAGCTTATTTTAATTGTGATTTTGACATAAAAATATTTCCTTGCGCTAAAGGCCCAGAAGCTTCTGTTTGAGACGGTTGTGGAATCGAATTTCTGTACTCAGAGATATCCAAAAATTACCTAACGGGATGGTAATTATCGGTCCTTCCGGTAATGTAATACTCGTGATTCACGAAACCATGCGCATACAAACCCTCTCCCTCCATATCATGTGACGTCCAAAACTCTTTCTCTTCATCAGTGAAGTCCTCCCCCGTTGCATAATTCGACTGATAATCCGGACCACGGTCGTATGTCTCGTCAAGTTCGTTTATATCCCTTTCTTCTTCTTCTTCATCTTCTTCTGCTTTTTCTCTAACTGGTCTACTACTCTCAGGTTGGTCCCATGGATCCCAATCATATGCATTGGTATTGTACTCATTATTTGTTCCATCTTGTCTTTCTCGTCCGTTATTACTCTCAGGTTGCTCCCAAGGATCCGAACCCCATGCACTCATATTTGTTCGCTCTTGTCTTTGTTGTCGACTACTACTCTCAGGTTGTTCCCAAGAATTCCAACCATGTGCACTCGTATTGTATTGATTAGTTCTTTCTTCGTCTTCTTCGGTATTATTGACTTGTTCATTCAAATTATAATTATAATCATAATTATAATTATAATTTGTGTGTCCCCCTAGTTTAAAAATATATAATTAAAAATTATATAATTTATGTATCATCGTAATCAAAATTATTGATTTGATTTTATTTTAAAAAGCTTAATTTAAAATTTTATTATTCAAGAGCAAAGGCAAGAGCAAATTAATTATAAATGCATACAATTAATAGCAAGAGCAAATTAATTACTTTAAAAAATTAATTTTATCAATTCTATAATGACACAAATTTAATTAGTAATTTTGTCCAATTATGCAAAAGATTTTTTAAGCAAAAGTTTCATAATAAGCCAATTATGTTTAGTAAAAAATTATAATCCTAATTTAAGCAAACCATATATTGCATATGTTCATGACTATTGTAATCCTAATTCAAAAATAAATAATAAAGTAATTTTACTAATAAAATTTGTCGTAAGTTACCTTGTAGGCTACCACCAGTAGCTGGAAGCAAATCAACGTGAAGTTAAAAGCCGTGTAGCCTTCTTGTTTGGAAGCACTCACGTCGTACATACCGTCATTCGTTTTCAGAGTTCACCGGCAACTGCATCTGCTGGAACCTCCCTTTAATTATGGTATTAAAATGGGAAACAATTCTCAAATTATAATGACCTTGATAAAATTTCAATGCTGATAAAATTATTTCTTTAATTGATTCATAATCAGTTTGCGAAGTTGCATCCAAACTGAAATAATTTGATGGATTATATGGAGATTGATTAACGAAAATCGGAATGGAAATCATATTTTTGACAGTATAGAGAGTCGAGTATTTGAAAATGATGGGTGATTTTCAAATTCGGAACGACATGTTCTATTTATAACCAAATGAGAGTCGAAATAATGATGAGCAATCAAATCAAATCGCACTAAAACGCACTGTTAAAGCGCACTTAAATTCAATTTACACCTTGGATCGGCATTTGGAACGCCGATCCAATTCTTTTAATGATAAAAACCACTACAAATTAATTATTAAAAGCATAAAAAACAGTAAGAGCATTAAAAAAACAGTAAGAGACAAAAATTGCAAGAAGAAAAAATTAGAAAAAAAAATCAGGGAGCGTCTGAGATGGCACAAGGAGAGAGATGAACAAAAAAATATTGCAGTAACTAGAATGACAGAGATAGAACAACAAGAAGCCGATTCAGCTTTCTGGACGAAGCCGCTCAATTCGCTGATAATCCTGGTTTGAGCAACCAACAACAAAAGGAAGACGAATAAGAAAACCCATGGTGGGATGAAATTCTATAATATGCGGACACCCAAAATATTTAAATACTTTGTTTTTTTAGGTAGTTTGTTTTTAAGTAGCAACTGAATAGTTTATTTTTTAAGTAGTTTTTTTTTATTTTCGTGTATTACTTTATATTATGGTTATAAAATATAGTTGTTCTTCTAATGGTGTGCATTTTTTAATTCTGAATTTCTTTGCATATTAATTTTCAATACATATCATAAAAAAATTTAATAAAAGTAAATAGACAAAACAACATATTTCAGTAATATAAGACAAACATTACAAGTGATGACTGTCACACAAACTTATTTCACTAATAATGACCATAATAAGATACCGATGACATAAACATAATACTATTCCATTTAGCGGAGATGGAGAACATTTGAAACTGCGGGATGATTTTCAAAATCAGGTGGAACTGCTGGCTGGTGAGTCAACTACGACCCTCCAAGATCAAAACCTCCATTCCTCTCAACCAAATCTGTAAAAAATTTGGGGCCCCTAACGTGATATTCATTTCCTTCTAATTTCCTAACTACAAATTTTTCCCATGATATTGCAACATTAATGCAGAAAATAATTGTTGTTCGGTCGTCCGTTTATCTCCGATCAAAATAACACCAGAAGAGACGCAACTTGGCTTAGGACTCATTTACTTAAAATTTCAAAATTAAAACTCTATTAGCAAATCAAATAAAATAAATTTAATAATTAATTTAAAATTATTACCTATGAAGAAGTGATATTATGAATATGAAATGACGAGGAGAAAGTTTATCAATTTCAGACTAACGAGAAAAACTTAGTTTGTAAAGAATAAATGATGATAATTGAGCTTATATAGACAATTTTAAGCGGAAAAACGACAAAAATTTTTTTTGCAAACCAACTTTGAGTGTTTAAAAATCAAATTGCGCACTAAAAAAAAGCAAATTCAGCGGACTCAAATGGTCAGAACTTGGATCGGCGATTGGAACGCTGATCCAAGCTTGAATCGGCAATTGGAATGCCGATCCAAGTTTGGATCGGCGTTCCAATCGCCGATCCAAGGGTTCTGTATTTTCGGCGATTCAAACGCCGATGCAACAATATTATTTTTAAAATTTCTAATTTTTAACTGTTATTATCGTAATTCGTGTGAACAGTAACGTTAGTTTTTATTTTTTTCGGGCGGAATTATTCATCAGTGAGGCACAAGATATTATAAACTTTTTATAATCTAGGCCCAGTTTCTTCACTTGAAATAACGGGCCGGACTAAATATTCACCAATAAATCCCTTCCAAAACCCGAAAGCTGTCTGTCCCGTTGCAAAAGAACCCTTCATCATAAACTGACAGGTGGGCACCCACATCCCAAAACCCAAACCCCAATCTCTGCGCCGGACTCTCTCTATCCCTTTGCTCTCTCTTCTCTCTCGGCTCACTTGCACACCCACAAAAAGTGAAAAAAATTAACCATGACTGGGTTGCCACTCGTTTCACCTCCCCATTCCACCTCCTCTCTTCGATCTTTCTCACGGAACGACACGATTTTCCAGTCCCAATCTCACAGAATCTCCTTTTCGCATCTCCCTGGTAAGTATTACTGTTTCCAATTGAAGTACACCTGCTCTTTTGCAATTTTGATTAGACTGAATTGTGAACGTGAAACCTCGTGTAAATTGGTCTTAATCTTTGCTTTTTTGGATGTATAGGCAATAAGGTTGTGAGAAAACGATGGATTGTTGTTTGGAGTCAGTTGTCAGGGTATGAGGGAAACTGTGAAATATATCTACTAGTACATATTTTATGCGCACATGATGAAAGCATGTATACTTTTATACTGTAAGTATGTCTTGCTTGCTGATGGTTGCATTTTCTTGTTCAATTTGATCTTGTATTAGCCATCAGTTACCACAAAGGAAATAGATAAGGCGGTGCATAGTATGATTATTGAGGCAGGGGCATACCCGTATCAGCTCGGCTTCTGTGGGTTTCCAAAGAGTATTTGCACACATCAGTAAATGAGTGTCTTTGCGTCCAGTAGTAGGAATCTCTTCTGTAGTTGCTTGTTGTTGTTTGTGGGTACTGTAGCTGATTGATATCATATGTTTGTTTGTTAAGGAAGAGAGAAAGCCTTCCTCTCTTGGTGGTTTTTAGTTGTGTAAGTGAGTGGTTTGTTTTACTGGTATGAGGGATGTGAAGTTAGGGGTCCAAAGGCTGTTTTGGTTTGACTGTGGTTTGTGGATGTTTGATTTTGTTTTTTTTCGGCTTTTCATAATTGAAAAGTGGTAGAGCGCTCCTCTACTTATTTACAAAAAAAAATGAGTGTCTTTGCCACGGCGTTCCTGATTCTTGTCAAGTATAGGGTTTTGTAAGATGAAACTTAGCTGTTGTCTTGTGTTGCTTTGAGTATGATGAATTTGTGTGATTAACTATAAACATTGGTAGATAGTTGCGCACGTGGATTGTGAAATGAGATCTAGAAAACAATTAAAAAGCTTAACTAGCTACACAAGAGGTTGTGTGCCGGGAAAATTTGACATGTAGGTTTGTTCCACCAAAAATTATAGTCGAAAAACAATAAAACAACGTCCCTTCTTTCGTGTGTTTTGTGCCATTCTCAGCAATTGGAAGACTCTCTTCATCTTTTTCAAGCATGTCCCTTCTGAACCCTCATTTGGCAAACAGTTGCACTTCAGTTCAACCTTACTATTAATCTGGTGGCCACAATGCTCAGCGATTTTAGGCTGCTAAACAGGAGATCATTTCATTCTGACAAAAAGGAGCTTTGGGATATGGTCTGGAGTGCTACCTGCTGGACACTTTGGAAAAATCGTTGCTAGGTAATTTTCGATGACAGGTCTGTGCTGCACAAATTACTCTTCGAGGTGGAATTGCAAGTGTGAAACTGCTCCTCAGGGCTCAGGCTGAGGGCACAGAGCTGACTGTTTAAGGGGGCTATAGGTTTAAACTTTATTGTAACTAATTAGTCCTCTAATCTTGACTTTGTAAAACAATAAAACAAAGATGACCTTATAATTTTAGCCTGCCATGGTTTGAGCCATCATCAACATTCTTCTTACCTATTTCCTTCCATATTACCTTTTTTTTTAATAGAAAATTTTCAACAAAATTCAGAGAGGTAGATTAAGTTCATTTTTCCATAATAATTTTTCTTTATTAATTATTTTTTTTATTTTACTACCAGGGAAATACTATTGCATTGTAACAATTATAATTGAAATCCTATTCCTATTTCTAATTTTATAATTTTAGAGAGACACCAAATTAGTTGTGCGTGCAGCTCGATATGTTAATGAACCGAGTCGAGGCAGCTCGTTACCAGATCGTTTAGCTTACAAAGATGAGTTCAGGTTTGCCTCAACTCGGCTCGTTTACACCCCCTCGGCCCGGCACTACCTACTTCTTGTGAAAAAGGAAAAGAAAAAAATGACTAATTGTTCTAAAATTAAAGTGGAGGAAGAAAGAAAGAGCAAAAGAGAAACAACAATATTTCTTTTTCTCAATTCATTCATTCAACATACAATTTACAAGTTTCTATTTATAAGCAAAAGAAGAGATCTTCTAATAAATGACAAAGATATGTATCTCCGATATATATCTAATGTAATAAATGAGAATAATAAAGATGAACAATCTATAAATGATTTGTATCCATTTATAACACTTCCTCTTTGTTCATCTTTCATTATACACTATTAATATAATATTTCAGGATCAATATTAATATGATACTTCTGGATCATTTATACTGCCTCATTAAAAACCTTATCAAGAAAAATTCGATGGGATAAAAATTTGAATAAGGAAAAAAAAGTACAACGTGTATAATGCTTTCTCTCATTTTGATATTATTAGATATCCTTCAGTCGATGTAGATATATTTTCTTTCTGAGTTGTTCAAAAATCCATCATTGTGTAAGTCATGTGCTGAGAAGAACTTTGACGCAATGTGTTTAGTTAGGTCTCCTTTGATAGTATCGTCACATATCTCGAATTTCGCAAAAATAGTGAAAAACATTTTTAATTCCATTCCAATGTTTTCGGGTTGGTTTGGAACTATATCTTGACAATAAATTTACAGAAAATGCGATATCTGGTCTTGTATTATTTGCAAGATATAATAATACTCCAATTGCACTTAAGTATGGTACTTCAAGACCAAGTACTTCTTCATCATTTTCTACATTCAACGATCGTATGACCATTGGTATTTTCAAAGGATGAGTTTTATCCATATTAAATCTTTTTAGTAATTTTTCAATATAATTTGACTGATTGATAAATAACCTATTCTCTAAATGCTCGATCTACAGGCCGAGGCAAAACTTAGTTACAAAAAGGTCTTTCATTTCAAATTCATTTTTCAACAATTTTGCAGCACTTTTAATCTCTTCAGGAGATCCTATAATGTTTAAATCATCAACATACACTGCAACAATTGCAAAACCAAGATTTTATTGTTTAATAAAAACACGCGGACTAACTATATTATTTTTTATATCCTTCTTTTTAAAAATATCTACTAAGTCGATTATACTACATTCGACTGGATTGTTTTAGTTCGTATAAATTTTTTTTCAATTTTATAGAGTACATTTCTTTAGACTTTTATTTATACGCTTCGGAAATTTTTCATCTTTCGGAGATTTTCATATATATTTCACTATCAAGTGAACTATATAGATAGGCTGTGACAATATCTATAAGTTACGTTTTTAGATTTTCTGTGACAGTGAGATCTATTAAAAATCTGAGAGTTGTCGCATCCACTTCAGTTGAATATGTTTCTTCATAATCAACTTCATATATTTATGTAAAGTCTTGCGCCACTAGCCTTGCTTTATATCTCACAATCTCATTTTTCTCATGACAAATATCTATTTGTAACCTACAGGATTAATATCTTTGGGTGCCTGGACTACTGGTCCAAAAACTTGTTATTTATCAAGTGAATTTAATTCAGCTTGTATGGCATCTTTTTATTTATGCCAACCATTTGTTTTTTGTCTATATTCATCTATGGTTTTTGGCACATTATCCTCTTCGCTTAAAACATCACTAGCCATAGCGAATGCGAAAACTTCGTCTACTTGAGTTTCATTCCTATTCAATGTTGTACCGTTTTTTACATAATTTATAGAAATCTCATAATCATTTGGTACTTCAGTTTTTTTCTGGAACTTCATCAACCTCTTCTGGGGTTATAGATTTTTCTAGAATTTTATTAATCTCTTTTGGAAATTTAGTTTCTTCTAGAATCTTATAAATCTCTTCAGAGATTATACCAACTGTTTTATTCTGCTCTTTTCTTTTACGCAGATTTATATTCTTAGAACCAATTGGTCTTTCACGTTTTCTACGTTCATGAGATTCATTTGATATTTTTATGACTTTATTTATATTTGTGAATGCGTCAGACAATTCATTTGCAATTCTTTGTAAATTTATAATTTTTTGAACTTCAAGTTCACATTGATCACTTCTGGGATCAAGATAAGATAATGATGAATTCCATATATATTTCACTACCACTTGTCTATCCAACTTTTATTTTTCTTTCCCTAAATTTGAGAATATTGATTCATCAAAATGACAGTCAGCAAATCTTGCTATAAAAACATTTTCAGTTAATAGTTCTAAATATTTAACAATAGAAGGAGAGTTAAAACCAATATAAATTTTTAATTTTCTTTGAGGTTCCATTTTTGTGCGTTGTGGAGAAGAAATTGGAACATATATTGCACAACCAAATACCTTTAAATGAGACAAATTTGGTTTATTTCCGGAGACCAATTGTAAGGGGGGAATACTTATGATCGGCAATTGGTCTTAATCTAATTAGTGCAGCAGCATGTAATATGACATGTCCCCATGCAGAAGATGGTAAACTAGATTTCATAAGTAATGGTCTAGCTATTAATTGTAACCTTTTAATAAACGATTCTGCTAGACCATTTTGTGTATGAACATGTGCCACTGAATGTTCTACAGTAATCTCAATAGACATGCAATAATCATTAAAAGTTTGGAATGTAAATTCTCCTGCATTTTCAATTCGGATTTTTTTAATTTGATAATCTAAAAAGTTAGCTCTCAATTGGATAATTTGTGCTATAATCTAGCAAATGCAACATTTCTTGTTGATAACAAACACACATGTTACGAACGTGTTGATGCATCAATTAAAATCATAAAATATTTAAATGGTCCACATGGTGGTGTAATTGGTCCACATATATCTCCTTGAATTCTTTTTAAAAACGATGGAGCTTCAGGTCCAACTTTATTTGGAAATGGTCCATTAATTAGCCTTCCAAGAGATCATGCTTGGCATGTCAATTCTTTTGATAACAGAATCTTCAGGTCCTTTAGGGGATGCCCATTTGCACTTTCAATTATTCTCCTCATCATTATATTTCTTGGATGACCCAATCTATCATGACATAATGTAAATAATTTTGGATCAACTTACTTCTGGTTAGTCATCATATTTGATTCTATTGTACTTATATAAGTACCATATAGTCCATTAGACAATGCTTGTATTTTCTCCATAATATTTTTCTAGCCATTTTTAATAGATATGATATGAAGATATTCATAATTTCTCTCGTTCATAATTTCAATATGATAATCATTTTTTCGAATATCTTTAAAACTTAGTAGATTTATTCTGAATCTACTCGAATATTATGCATCATCTATTATTAATTTTGTTCCTTCAGGTAACAAAATACAAACTCTTCCGGAGTCTTCAATAATATTACTTGAGCTAGATATAGTTTGGATATTAGTCTCACAGAGATGCAATTGCAAAATATATTTCTTACTTTTCAATATGGTATTTGTAGTTCCGCTGCCAACCGCACATGAATCTTCTTTACTTAACATTGCGTCAGTCATTTTCCTTAAAATAAAATAAATCAAATAAACTAACTTTATTTTATTCCCGAAATTAAAAAGCAAAAAGGAAATAAATAAAAAAATTACTTTATTCTGTACACGCAAATAAAAAAAAATGGAAATTAACTTTTTTTTTCTACATGAAAAATAAAAAGAAAATGAACTTATTTTATTTCATTCACATACGCCTATAATAAAAAAAGAAACTTTTAATTTTCCTTAACCGCGCATATTTCTTTTCTTTCTTTTTCAATAATGAAACTTGACAAAATTATCACTATATATTTGGACGCACTACTGGTACGTTATTAATATTTTGTTATGTTACAAACATCTTCAAAACGTTTTTTTTTTCATTGCAAACATTAATGCGACCATGTCAATGTCATCTATTTATATAAAATCAAATTTGCTTCAGGGAATGGATTTTCACATGATTGATTAATTTATTAGAAACTCGTTATTTTGCATTAGGATATATGGTACTAACTTGAAATATCTTTTGCTACTACATGAGCAAATTTGAGACATAAAATATGGAGAATTGTACTAACAAAATTATAACGAGTTTTTTATTTTGATGGTCACATTTTTCTTTGAAAAACTCTTCAAGAGTACTAGCATGCTTTCATCATAACTTCAGGTTATTAGTATCATAACTTCAGGTTACGATAAAATAAATGGTGATAAATAAATAAATTAATTAATTAATTGAATGAATGAATAAAGTAAATAAAATAACATTCAATAACTTAATTATAATTTCAGGTTATTGTAGAATTTTATTTAATAACTTCTGGTTATTAAATCGTTTGACTACATAATAAAAATAATTTAAATGAAATAACCTCAAGTTATTTTCTCATCCAATGACAAATAATAATTGCAAATGTATTAAATTGGGAATAACTTCATGTTATTTTTCATGCAGTGTCTAATAATAACTCTGGTTATTAAGAATAGAACTTCAGGTTCTTTGGAAAAAAAAATATTCAGCTTTGAATAATAACTGCAGGTTATTTATATAATAATATTCAGTGGCATTCCATAACTTCTGGTTATATTAAATTTCTAATAGAACTTCTGGTTCTAAGAACATAAATTCAAAAATCAAGAACTTCAAGTTCTAAATAAATTACTTCAAGAGTATCAAACACATCAGGTTCTAAATAATTTTAATCAAAATATAAACTTCAGGTCATTGATGTCATAACTTCAAGTTATGATAAATAAAATAAAAAAAACTGCAACGTAATAATTAGAAAATAAAATAAAATATAATTCATATGATTATAACTTTAGGTTATAATACTCAATAACTTTGAGTTATTAAATTTTTTTACTACTCAATTAGAAGAATAAGTTTAGATTATTTTTCATTCAATAACTTATAAATAAAACTTTAGGTTTTAAACAAATAAATTCAAGTATTAAGAACTTCAGGTTCTAAACAAATTAATTTAATGATTAAGAACTTCAAGTTCTAAATAACTTTAAATCGAAATATGAACTGCAGGTTCTTCATGTAATAAGAATTTCGGGTTATTGATAAACTTTCAAGTTTGAATAATATCATGAAATAATTATTTTTACATCATTCACTTCAGGGAATGATTCTCATAAATTCAAATAAAAAAATTCAGATTTAAATATCTTAAAAGAAAACGAAATTAAACTGAGCCAGAGTAAAAACTAAATGGACTTGCATGAGCCATAGAATATTGGATATATACGTAGAGAAATATGTATTAATTCAATGAACCCCTTTCACACACACACACACTTACGGATTACCTTTTGTAATTTTTTTGTGATTCCTCTCGAGCAATTCGTGCTGATAACGTGTTGTAAAATTAAAGTGGAGGAAGAAAGAAAGAGCAAAAGAGAGACAACAGTATTTTTTTTTCTCAATTCATTCATTCAACATACAATTTACAAGTTTCTATTTATAAGCAAGAAAAAAGATCTTCTAATAAATGTCAAAGATATGTATCTCCGATATATATCTAATGTAATAAATGAAAATAATAAAGATGAACAATCTATAATGATTTGTATCCATTTATAACACTAATTAATTTTCAGCCGTTAATCAGGTAGACTTTTGACTTTGAAAGAGTCGCCGAAATGATTAATGTCATTGTTTTTTTTTTTTTTTTTTTGAGGTTGCTTAATGTCATTGTAGAAGACTTTGAAAACGTCATGATTTAAAGTCTGATTGCACTGTATATATGCTAGGATTAAGATTTAAGACCTATCGATTTACGACGAATAGAGACCTATGCCCCTTGGAAGTTAAGAAATTTGAAAACTGCTACTCTAAAGTTGTGACTTCAAAACATATCACTATAAATATAACTAGCTATGATTCGCGCTTCGCGCGATGAGGGGAGTCTTAAGGCCAACATATAATTTTTATAAGGGCTAGAATTATGATTATAAATATTTGAATAAATACCAAACTATCTTACAATTGATCTCTTGATTGTAATTAATTGGATAGTTTGGTATGTGTGTTATTTTTAATATACTTATCATTTATGTCGGAACTATTTTTTTTTTTGAGTTATTTTGATTTCAAGAGACCTTAATTGTCTCTATCGTCTTTAATATATAGAAAGTGAAGGGTTCTCTTAAGATTGGCATGTAATCATTAAATATTTTTATTAAAAAGTGTTAGAATTATGAGAACAAAACCAACTGTCTTAAAATTTTTCTAAATTTTACAAATTCGATCAACTTTTATTTTTTTTATTATCGATAATCAATAATTGAATACCAATAAAATTAAATATTATCTTACAAATAATTCAAATTACTTAGCGACAATGGATTTCTCATATTTACTATTCATATAAAATTTGATGAAAAAATTAATTTTAAAAAATCGCCAAATATTTTAAAAGTTATACAATTCTATAGAATTTGTAAAATTTTAAAAAGATGAAAATTGCTAAAAATATTGAAAAAAATTCAATATTATTGGATTATGTATAATTTTGTATGCATACATGTAAAATTTAATAAAAAAATAAATCTAGGAATATCTGTTAGCAACCCAACATTTAAAATACTATTATGAAAAATTATGTAAAATATTGCAAAAGTATAAATTTAAAAGGTTCATATCATTAGATTTTTGTATAATTTTTTTATTATGAATAAAAATTTTATACATCAACATATTTTAGAAATGTTCAGAAACAATTAAAAGTATAATTATATTTTCCGAAATAATATAATTGAGTAATCAGATTTAAAAAATTTTTAAAAAAATATTTAGAAATATATAATTATTAAATTTTATATTTTTGTGATGAAAGATATAAATTTTTTACAGCCAATTGAATTAATAAGTATCCTCAAATAATTTTGAAAGTACCGTATATTTCATATTGCACAAAATTGTATGGTTATACGAAAAATAACTCTATGGCATGAATAGATTTTTCATAATTTAAAAGCATTTTACAAAATTTTATGCATAAATAAAATCATAAATTCCTTTAAATAATTAAAAACCTATTGAAATTTATGAAATTATTGGGATTCAATTTTATGAGATTCAAAAAAATTATTTAAAATATTTATAAGTCTATAATTATAAAATTTTATGTTACTAAATTCTTCATATATCTTTGGGTAAGCACATAAATTTTCATAGCCTGATGATTTTTCGAAATCCTTGAAACAATTAAAAAACAAAACTCTCATACAAATAAAATTTTATGAGATTCAGAAAATTATTTAAAATATTTTCTAAGTCTATAGTTTAAAAAAATTATATAACTAAATTCAACATATTTTTGTGAGCATCCATATAAATTTTTATCACCAAATGATTCTTTAAAGGCATCATAACAATTTAAAACTACAACTATATTTGATTTGAAATTTTAGAAATGGAGGCTCCAATTAATCATGGAAATGGAGATGATGGAATTTAGAGTCATGATGATGACGTCATCAATGTTACTGTAGAAAAGCTCCCAGAATTGGAGTATTTATTGATTTATTTATAAATTTGCCGCTTATATATTTACTTTCATACCCAATTTCTTTCATTTACCAAAATACTCCTCCCTTCTCAAATGTCAAAAATGTTGAACTTGTTTTAATTTTAAAAATTTCAATTTTTTAAAATTTAATTTTTGAAATTCTAATCTTTTTAAAATTTAATTTTTGAAATCTCGAGTTTAAAATTTCAATTTTTTTTGGAGTTTGAAATTTCAATTTTTCTAATTTTTATAATGAAAAATCTTAATTCTTAATTTTTAAATCTTAAACTTTCCAACTTTGAAAATTTTCACTCAGTTTCGAATTTGAAAATTTGAGAAGAGACGGGTTGGTTTAGTTAATATGAAAACTTGGGAATGGAGATATAGGTGTATAAGTGACATATTTCTAACATTATTAAATTAAGTTTGTAGTGATATGTTGTAAAGACACAATTTGGTAATAATATTTTTCAAATTTCAAAATTATTGAGTGGCATGAATCTAATTGCTCCTTAATTTATCACTCAAATGGTAATGGAAAACAGAAAATGAAGTTAATAGAAAAATATATTTTGAAAAGTATACTTCAACAAACTTCGAAATATGCACATGAGAGGCCCTGTCTAATATTGACTTGCAGTCTTGGCTTCATTCTATGAATACAGGCCAGAAGAACGTAGGAGCAAGATGATAATGGAGTGGTGAGAGCATGAGAGAGAGAGAGATTGATGGCTAGCTCGTTAATCCATTGCTGCCACCCAATCCATGAGTTAATAAGGACTGAAAAGCCTCGAGAAAAGCCGTTTTACCGGTGTAATCTGTGTCGTACCCTAATAGAAAGTGCTGCCCTTCGCTACCGGTGTGATGCATGTGACTTTGATCTACATGAGCATTGCGCAAGTTTGCCTGAGACGATATCCTTCTTTGCACATCCCCGCCACAATCTCCATCTTAAGCCTGGTTACTTTTTCTTTTCTCTGTTTTGCACTCATTGTGATTATTTATTTATTTTATTTATTTATTTATTATTATAAAATCGGATTGAGGATCGACGTTACCTGACGAGGGTACCTTATTACCCTCACCCCCGAAGGTACTTCATCCGTGGTTATCTCACCCGAGCACAACGCGAGCTGAATCCGAAAGGGTGCCTCACCACCCAATGGTATCTCACTATCTCCACCCGAGAGTACCGCACTATCCTCACCCGAGGGTACCTCATCCGAGCACAACGCGAGTCGAATCCGAAAGGATGCCTCACCCGAGTTTGACTCAGATTCCGACTAGATTTATCTTAGGATATTACTATACTTGTAATTTTCATATTTTCTTTCTATTTCTGCAAATTTTCTTTTTATAGTACTATTTCTGAAATATACTGGCTTGGACTCCAAGGCACCTCCACCCTATATAAAGGGGTGCTCAGTGGCGAGTCCAGCTTATTTTTAAGCATAGGCACAATAATTATTTATTTTAACAATGAATAAAAATTGTATCAAATAATAAAATTAATAAATTATAAAAGGAGTTAAAATCATGTTCATTGGATCCTCAAGATCATTTATTGAAAAATTAAGAGGCAAATAATATTTTTTATCTATTTTACATTTTCCAAAATAATGTCATTTGTAAAATTTTCTTTATGTTGGTGTCATTTATATAGAATCACATAGTCTATTTTAATAGAGAGTCATTTTCATAATAAAAGAGATAAATTACAATATATTGGTGAAATTTTGACTATACTAGTATAGTCTAACTAATTTTTTGGTTAGAAAGATTTTTTTTTTTTTGAAGAAAATTAAGGGTCAAGCCCCATAACTTTCAAGGGTTAGAAACATTGTTTGGAAATTTCTAGTGATCTGGAGATGGATTCACTTTGCGTGATTTGAGAGAGAAATTAAAAAAGCCATCAATGAAATTCGCTGTCAAAAGTCAAAACATAAGAATTTGACGTGAACTAAATTTTGCTTTTTGATAGTTGGCATGAGTTAATTTGACTAAAATAAATTTTGACATTTTGTCTAGAGAGGATGTATAGCACATCATTTGAAGCCGCAAAGAATTAAAAAAAAAAAAAATTGATTCATGCACTTTATGCGCGAAGCCGAATCTATGCATTTCACTTTGAAACCACATAGTTTCTTACAATCTCTAAAGTGAATGATTCATGGCATCTAAATATAAGATTCAATTTTGCAAAACCAAAACATTAAAATTTGATTTCGAAACCAACCTACAGTTCAGCTCCAAATTAAACGGACTAAGCATGGGCACCTTGGTAGATTTAAGCGTGGGCACCATAATGACTGAGCTTCCATTTTTTTCTTTTACTACATGAAATTCCCATATAACCAAACCTAATTTTCCAAAATTAAGGGGAGGCACGTGCCTCCCCTTGCCCACACGTAGCGTCGCCCCTGGGGGTGCTTATCACCGGATCAATTTGATGTCGACAATGAATAATATGGTCCTCGGGTTCGAAGAGCTACCTCGTGAGATCAGAGAAGACGCCGAATTCGGACCCATAGTTGAAGCAGTGGAGCTGAAGACTCGGCATAATTATCTCCTTCATAATGGATATCTCTTCTTTGAAAACTCACTGTGCATTTCGAACACCTCTCTTCGGTTCTTTATAGTCCAAGAGTTGCATAAACAAGATTATTTTGGAGCTGAAAAGACGCTCCACTTGATTCGAGAGAGGTTCTTTTGGTCAAACATATCAAAAGATATCAAACTATTTGTGAAACACTACCAAGTTTGCCAAGCTGTCAAGGGGACTGACACCAACCATGGTCTGTACACACCTCTGCCTATCCCAACAGCACCTTGAAGAGACATATCGATGGACTTTATTGTGGATTTAACCAATAACCAAGAACAAAAATGACATCATTTTTCTGGTTGTAGATCGATTCAACAAGATAGTCATCTTCGCGGCTTGCAAAACAACAATTGATGCGCGCAAGGTTGCCGATTTGTTCTTCATCGAGGTTGTGCGTCATCATGGATTACCGAGTTCCATAGTCTTTGACAGTGATGTGAAGTTCATGAGTATATTTTGGAAGGAAGTATGGTCTCGTCTTTGAACCGAACTGAAGTTTAGCGCCACATGCCACCCACAGACAGACGGACAGACTGAAGCGGTAAACAGGAGTCTCGCGAACATGTTGCGAGCTCAAGTGACCTCGTTTGGAATCTGGGATACTCTTCTACCAAAGATTGAGTTTGAGTACAATTGCTTTGTCAACCGCTCTTTGTAATTTGCTACTTTCTATGTACTCTACGGATACATTTCTCGAGGTCTTCTTGACCTGTTACCAGTGGACGCTCCGAGCAAAGGTCCAAGGGATGCAGCCTCTCGTGTCCGTGACCTACAAGTAGGGATGAAAACGGATCGGATACGGAGCGGATATTGGTCTTCCCATATCCGCATCCATATTTTTTTTCGGATACGGATACGAATACGGATGTGTTCGGATACGGATTCGGTTCGGATATTAAGCGGATACGAATACGGTTCGGATATTATCGGATACAAAGTCGAATACGAATATATTTTGTCGGATACGGATTGTATTTTATTTTTTTTATTCATATTTTTAGCATTTTTCGTAAAATTTATCGCACATCAACATACCACACATAATTACATTCGCTTTTTTATAAGAATAATAAAAAAGTGTTAGTTGCATTTGTATATTTTTAATGCAAGTAAAAAAAAAGTAGTTATAATAAATGCTACCTATTATATCCAAAAAACATAGTTATAACAAGAAAGATTATGTACGAGAGACTCTTTCCCATTTTCAATTTTCAGAAGTTAAAAATGTACAAGTTACTGTAATGATGTATAATGATTAACGGTGATGTTGCATCGACTGCACTTCATACATGCTGCCACAAAAAATCCGGATCCCAACCCTTTTATTTACTTCTGTTTTTTCTTTTCATCCCTAATTTCGCGTCCGTCCCGCCCCTTCCTCTTCTCTTCTTCTTCATTGATTGATAAAATATCTCTACCCTCTATTGTGAAATCTGCTTCGCTCAGTTTTTTTATTTATTCTCTGTTCCTCCTCTCATGTCCCGGCCACTCTCTCGCATCTCGTCTGAGCCCCACGGGAGCACCTCACAGTAGAGGTCCGACCACAACTTATATACGGATATCCGTTTTTCTAAAACATTTCGGATGCGGATATTATCCGAATTCGTATCCGTATCTACACCGATATGTCTTTCCACATCCGCATCCGTATCCGTTTAAAAAAAATCCGTATTCGCATCCGTATCCGTTTGGATACGAATTTTAAAATCCGAATCCGCTATTTTTCGAATACGGATGCGGATCGGATCGGATAAAATCTGATCCGTTTTCATCCCTACCTACAAGAGATTCATGCTCAAGTTCACCAAAATTTAAAGGCAGCTTATGAGAAGTACAAAGCCTACGAGGATAAAAAGTGCCGACAGGCACACTTCTAGGTGGGAGAGCTTGTGTGAGTTTATCTGAGCAAAGATCGCTACCCGCGAGATGAATACAATAAACTTACTCATTACAAGTTCGGACCCTATCCAATCCTGGAGAAATTTGGGGAGAATGCTTACAGAGTCATGTTGTCCGATGATATGCACATCTCGAACGTATTTGTTAGAAAGTTTACTTAGGTGCTCAATTTTAATTTTTAGCTACTAATTAACTTCAATTAACAAGAACAACCAAGTAGGATCTAATTTAAGCATTCAAGCACACATCCATAAGAGAGAAAGTTGTATGAAATTATACCTCTTGCAAAATTATATTTACAATGCTTGACCAAATCACTACGAGCCGATGGTGTGCTCACCACCACCACCACCTCGACGACCTCGAGTCCACCAAGGAGATTAACCAAGTTCTTCCTGAGTTGTGCTAGCAACTTGAAGAACAAAGCTAATCCTCTCACTTTTCTCTTCTAGCAATTAATCATTTTAATTGGTAGAAAGAAATGCTCAACACATGAGCTAAAGAGATGAGAGGAGAGAGCAAAGATGAGAGAAAAATTTGAATTTTCCTCTTGTGGACTTCGGCCAAGGAAGGAAGGAGAGAGAGATAGGTGAAAGGTGGCTAGGGTTTCTCTAAAAATAACCCCTTTATATATACCTCTCTTTCCCTACCTACCACAACAAATTTGTGGACAAATTTGCCCTCTCAAGGCCGGCCCCAATGAAAACTTTTATGGGCTACATCAAGTGTTGTAGTGGCCCATTAAATTAATCCTTTAATTATTCTTTTATTTCAACTCAATTTGGATTTTTAATTAACAACTTAAATAAAAGGCCAATTAGCTCAATATAATTAAAATATATTGAACAAAATTAATTATTAATTTATTAATAATTATTTTGGAATTAGCAAATGTATTAATTTATTTATATATGATTCCTTTGATTTAATTAATTATAATTGTTCACAACGATATATAATTAATTAATCAACTTATCATATTTTCACAGTACTAACTGCTGCGAATAAATAATTAATGCACTGTATGGTTAAAGTCTTATTTGTGTGACCTTTTGAGGATTTATGCTATTTTGGCCTATTTTGGCCATGAAAATAAATCATTATTTATTTCCAATAATCATAGGCGGTATCTAGCAACACACTATGATTTTCAATTCACATAAATTTTGTACTACTACAGTATTTCAATCATGCATAAGAAATAAAAGTATTTTCCTGTTTTGATTCTTATGTCACATGAAATTATTGTATAATCCAAAATATGAACATGTCATTCTTACAGATTATACATTTCTTGATCTAGAGATAATTGTTTAAAGTTACTAGCAAACAATCTATCTCCATTAAGGGAGCCCAAACATATATCATCACTCATTAAGTAAATTAATGAACGACATATGATTTTCTTGATAAACAACTTTTTCCCGCACAATTCAAGAGAACATAAATAAAGTTTGTATAGCAGCCTTTATCAGGAATCAACGTTATATAATATTTATAGAACCTATCTTCATGTGGAAAAGTTGAACAATCTCAAACTTAAAATCAAATTCATATGAAATAAATAATGACACTCAACACAATCCATGTATTTATTTCATTGGGTCATGTCCTGTATTATGTTCTAAAAGATACACATATACAATTAAGTTGGTAACTCCTTACCTATGATTTGTAGAACTTAATCATCACTTAATTTGCATACTAATTTTATATGATAATTAATGCTCCTTATTAATTATCAAGATTATGGACAATTTAGATTTATTATTATCATTTAATTATAAATGAAACATAGAGATTCACAATTCAGATCCTCAACCTGAATGATCTGTCAATAAATAAATCAAGGGACAAATGATCAAATATCATCAATAACATAAACTAATAAAATAGCTATCAACTGATTGGCTTCTAGGACATATCTCTAACAGTATTCGATTTTCGCCATCTTCACAAGTACTACGGTAAAAATATAAGCTTGAGGGCAAGATTTTCTCAACCCAGGGAGCATGACGAGGGTACCTCACTACCCTCACCCGAAGGTACTTCACCCGAGGGTACCTCACCCGAGCACAACTCAAACCGAATCCGAGAGGGTGCCTCATCACCCAAGGATACCTCACTATCTCCACCCGAGGGTACCTCACTATCCTCACCCGAACACAACGCGAGTCGTACCCGAGAGGGTGCCTCACTCGAGTTTGACTCAGATTCCATCATGGATTTATCTTAGGACATTACTATATTTGTAATTTTCATATTTTCTTTCTATTTCTGTAAATTTCCTTTTTAGGGTACTATTTCTGAAATGTACTAGCTTGGACTCCAAGACACCTCCACCCTATATAAAGGATGCTTATCATTGTAAATGACTGTTAATTAATAAAATTTTCTTTTGAGCTCTTAAAGTTTCTCTTTGCTATTTAGCATTTCTTTGTGATTTCTAATTCCACTAAACTAGTTATTGTCGTCCGCCACTAACGAAGCAGTGATTTAGGACGAGAGCGTCATCATTATCATTCCATCTCATTAATTTTATTGATATTAGCCCTAATTATATAAAATGCAAAATGGTTCCATAATTTACTCATTGTACACCTATACATAGTAATTGGCTAATTGCATGATTTGGATTAATAAATAAATTGAAAGTTTTGAGTTATTATATTTTATTCATGGCCGCTCTTTCCGTTTTTAACTTTTAATAAAGTATGTTTGTTGGCAATCGTTAACTGACCTTCCAAAAACTATGTGTTCTTTCATGAATGAATGAATTAATAAATAAATACTAGCAAAAATGTGCCCAGAAAATAAAATATTAATATTATTGTTATTTTATATAGAATTTTACATGTTATTAGACAATAAAGATATGTTAAAATCAATAATTTAGTCTTTTTTTTGAATAAATAACTAATTTGGTAGTAACTTAATCTTTTCTAATAAAAAGTTTGATCTTGATCAGATCAAATTACATAAATCAATGGTCCATAATTAATATAAGAATTGTTGACACCCTTTTATATGACATGTTTACTCTTTTTATCTGAAATATTTAATCTTTTTTCTCTAGATGCTTTTATAAATAGTAAAGATAAAGATAATTAGTGATATTCTGGTATTTTTTTTAAGATAAATTGGGGATCAGGCCTCCCAACTTATTTTTAAATTAAATGTCTATAAAGACCCTCAGTCGGGTTTCGAACCCTCTCTCACTTGAGATGCATTACTCTTTGCCACTAGACCAAGAGCTGGTTCTCAGATATTCTGGTGCTTTTATAAATAGTAAAGATAATTAGTGATATTTTGGTATATAATGTTAATTAGCTCTTTGATTCCTATCTGCAGGTACAGGTTCTAGATATTGTGACCTTTGTAGGGAGCCGGTGGAGGGATTTTATTACCGTTGCATCCCGTGCGACTTCGATATGCATCCTCATTGCACCAAGGTGCAACAGATCATTGTGTACTGTGAGTTATCCAGTGGGATCAGGTAAATGTTGCTACCTTCCTATGTATAGCACTCAATTAATCAAGCGATGATTGTTTCTTAATAGCAAGTCAACATGCAAAACATGATACAGAAACTCCAGATCAGAATCAATACTAGAATATAGGTTAGTGGATCAGAAAGAAAAATTGAAAAATAAACTGCAGATTGTTGTAAAATAAAGTGGAGGAAGAAAGAAAGAGCACAAGAGAGACAATTGTATTTCTTATTCTGAATTCTTAGATACTTGGATACAACATACAGTTTACAAGTCTCTATAAATAAGAAAAGAAATCTTCTAATAAATGACAAAGATATATATCTCTGATAGGTATCTAATGTAATATAGGAGAATAATAAAGATGAACAATTCATAAATGATTTGTATCTATTTATAACACTTCTCCTTTGTTCATCTTTCATTATACATTATTAATATGATACTTCAGGATCAATATTAATATGATGCTTCTGGATCATTTATACTGCCTCATTAAAAATCTTTACCAAGAAAAATCCATTGTGATAAAAACTTGTATAAGGAAACAAAAGTACAGCGTGTATAATGTTTTTCCTCATTTTCACTACTAGAAAAAAGATCTTTAGCTCCGATTTTAAAAATGGATTAGCACCGGTTTTTCAAACGGTGCGTATGGGGGGGGGGTGCAAATAGAACATAGAACCGATGCAAAGCTTTTATCTAAAACCGGTGCAAAAGGTTTCTTCTAACACCTGTTCTTATTCAATAACCGGTGCAAATGATAACCTTTTGCACCAGTTTTAGATAAAAACCGGTGCAAAATCTGTTTTGTTCTTCAAATTTTAATGATGCACGTGGCTTCATCCTACTGTACGCACAAATAGATAAATTAAAATAATGATAATTTAATAAAATGTAGAGAATGCACAATATTGACAAATTCAAAATAAATTAATTCAAATATCAATAATTTATTTTACAACCTAAAATAGTATAACACAACATCCTCGTGTAATAACCAAAATTCAAAATAAAAGTAATAAACAAATTCACAAAATATAAACTACAATATAATCATCGCAAAAACCCTCAAGGATGTCTTTCACCACGACCACGGCTTCCTTTGCTTGGCCACAACTTTACTACCCTCGGCCGACCTTTCTGCCCTCCGGCTACATTTGCTCGACCACGACTTTCTTGCCTGATGATGCAAAAATCAAAGGAATATCGCTAACTAGTAGATGCATGCATACTAGCTATTCTAGTTTCTATTTTAGTTATTGCAATCAATTATTTCAAGGTAACATTTTAACAAAAGATCATCAAAATGTTAGTTAGAAACTATAAACATATAACAGCACAAAGACGCACAATCTCTTTATAAAAGAATCCCTTCTGCTTGGACAATAATTAATCAAAATCTAGTATTACAATACTATAAATTGGAACACCGAGATGGAATTCCACTAAAATCAATTTTCTTTTCACTCATGAAA
Source organism: Rhynchospora breviuscula (assembly GCA_027562975.1). NCBI lineage: Eukaryota > Viridiplantae > Streptophyta > Magnoliopsida > Poales > Cyperaceae > Rhynchospora > Rhynchospora breviuscula. The sequence continues at coordinate 16,099,586 of CM050398.1, forward strand.
GCCAATTTGGACCGAAACTGAAGTGAGAATTATTATACACTACGAAGGGGTTCAAAGGGCAATTCTTAAAATTTTCCCAGTTAGTTCAATCCCATATAACCCAAAAATATCTCACACCCAAGCTACCAAATATATTTCAGCAAAACATTTAAAATACCTTCTGTTTCAGTGATTGATTAAAAGGCCAGCACAGTAATTGAACTTTTGAGAGTTAAGAGACCCACAAAATAATTTACATGATATAGGGATATACAAGATAAAGGAAATCCTCAAGTTTGTAGGTAGCATTGAAACTTCAGAACAAAATAAATGACAAACCTCACTACTATGAAGGCCAAGGTGTTCAGCCAAAGAGAAATGTGAAGACAGTAAACTTCCCGTCTTTATAGAGGTTCCCATTCATACGAGAATTATTAAAAGAGATTAGCTATAATACCGCATCAGTATCAATCTCCACAACTTCAATTGGGACATGAACTTCACACTTCAGCTGATACACAACAACTCCACAGCTCATGTAGGTCAAGCCATGTACCAGCAAATATGACATCAATTTTCATTTTTACCCTGTTGCAATTGTAAATCATTTCAACTAGTTATATAGAACAAGTAATGAAGATCAAATTGTGGTAGTTAAGAATCATTTTGATCAATAGCAGAGAGAGAGAGAGACGTACAGTTGAGGAGAGGGGTTGGCCTTGAGGACGTCGAAGGAGTATGCGAGACCGGCGATGAAATGTCTGTCAATTAATTCCAACACAAGCAACTATATAAGCACGAGCACATTTAGACAAGTAATTGATGAAAACCAAATAATTAAGGAATAAAAGAATGTAGTGCACAATCAACAAGAATAGCATCACAAAACAGCCCAAAATTTCTATCCTAAGTTGGCAATATGCACTGTTCTATGCCTAACGGCTACTGTAGATTGACAAAATTAAGATTTCTCACAAAATTAAGTTTGATTATACCGCTTCTTTAGAGATAATAGCAAGTTCTCCATAGATATATAATAAAACGCAAGAACCCTAAATCCAATTGCAGTATCCATTATAGTTATTGCAACCAGTTATTTCAAGCTAACAATTTAACAAAAAAAAATTTAACAAGAGATCATCAAAATATCAACTATAGACTAAACATATAACAGAACAAAGACATATAATCTCTTTATAATTAAAGAAAATTTAAACTACAAAAATTGCTTAGTAGGAAACAAGTGGTTAAAAAGATTATATTTAAAGTACCATCAGTTCTAAAGACTAAGAAAATTAGAAAAAGATTGAAATCAAACAGATGTACCTCGATGTATATTACATCCGTGACAACACCATTTCAAATTCTTTTTCCACTAAGCCCCATCAAGTTGTGCTGCATCAGTATCATCCTCACTTCAGTTTGTTGCCATGCTTATATGTATTGTATCCTTCATTTTCTAATTAAATTAGACCATTAATAAGCATTTCATTCATCTCTTTTCATACCATCTATCAGGGGGCAGACACACAAAAATTTTTCTTTATAGTGTTAAGCTAACAAAACATCTAATGACATAATCACTTTTAAACTTGTCAAATTAGCACACTATTATGTTAGTTAAAAATGACAAATGTATCAACTTATTGCTATTTTCAACACGAGTTCACAGAAAAAAAATGTTCATTCAATATATGTTCTCCTTAAATTTGATTTCACTAGTTATTTCATTCAATATAAATTTGTATCTGATAGCAATTGTCGTTAAAGTGAGAAAATTGTACTGGTAGAGATCTTTATCCTCATCAAGTAGCTGGTCAATCATTGGCTCAGCAGTCCTTGGTCAATCACTGGCTCAAAGCGACAAAATTGTACTGAAATTAATCTAATCAAGCATTTCAACTAAAATTAACCTAGTCCAACCATGCATTTTTCAATTTATTCCAACCAGATCCAACATAATACACATAACCTACAAAACCCAATTGACAGAGAGAGAGGGGGGAGGGAGACTTACTGGTGGCTGCCGAGAAGAGAAGTGCAGAAACGTGGAAGAGGAGGTGGCTGCCGAGAGCCGAGAAGAGCGGTGCTTCCAGGGGGGTGTTAGAGAGACGGGTGCTTGTCGGTGAGGGCGACGAAGAAAGAGAGGCGGCTGGGCAGAGGAAGAGAGGCGTCGGAGGGGGTGCGACTGGCTGGAGGAAGAGAGGCACGGGAGGGGGGTTGCGACATCGGAGAGGCTAGGGTTTAGCGAATGGGAGCAAAAATGGGAGGGGGGTTGCTCGACTTGGTGGAAAAATGGGAGCGAATGGAGAAAAAAATGGGAGGGATGCAGAGAAAATTAGGGAATGGATCGTTCTTCAGTATATTTCTTTTTAGTTTGTATTGGTGCAATGAGTCGTTTTCTCGTTCACTTTTACGTAGTCTTGACTCGCTATAGAATTTTCACTCCCGGATAATTTTGCAGAAAATTAATCTGTATCTGAGATTTTCAATAATTTTTATTGAAATATTGTATTCCAATTAAAAAATAAAATATTATTGACGTCTACCCATGTACAAAATATAAAATTTCTAATCATTGAAATCAAAACATATATTAAAGCCGAGTGAGGATCCGGATCCAAAATTCGGATCCGACACTGTTGGCCAACAGTGCTCCGGACAGTGATTTGGACCGGATCCTTTGTTGCAGTGGCTAAGGGTGTAGTCATGTAGTCAAGTACAGATAGAGGAGGATGGTCGCAGAAAATCTCACACCTAAATCTGTCCATGTGAGTACGTAGGGCTGTACAAGAAAATAAAAAACTCGTCCAATCCGTTTAACCCGTCCAATCCGATCCGTATTTTAACGGGTTCAAACATGATTCGGTTGGTTCGGGTTTTAATTTTACTAACCCGGTACAATTGGGTCGGGTCAGATTTTTATTTAGATAATCCGGATACAAACCCGACCCGTTTTATTTTTGTTAATTAATACGATCTAATCTACATCGCATAAACATAATTGGCATTTATTTTTTGCTTAGTTTCAATATCAGAAACTCCTCGTATCCTGTTGGGGACGTGATTGACTTTATATAAACTAACGCACGAACCTATGTTGCATTTACTTTTTACATTTTCCTTGTAAATTGAGACCGTTTTTTATTATTATTTTTTTCCTTCAGCCCTTAGTTGAGTCTCTGGCTTAGCATTGGGAATTTTTCACCTTAAAAATGGTGCATGGACAAATTACCATAGTGGTGTGGATAAATAAAGCTATCAGAAAATTACCAAACATTCAAAAATTTTAGCGAATTGGAACTTTTTATTACTGATGATGATATGGCTATATGGCATTGTTCGGTTCACCCATAACAGATTCCAAAATTATTACCTGCTCTATGATATATAATAAGATTTAAAATTCCTATATCCCGGCAATTGTATATTCTAAATTTCCCTTCAAATTGAAAGTTTTCCGATTTCGGCCATGTACAATACAAATGATTAGGTAAATAATTTATAATTTTCTATTGTTTATGTGTTACATAAATTGAAAATTATTCACCTATAAATTATAACCCGTTAAATCGAAAATCCGTAAAAATTCGTAGATAAAAAATTATATGGGTTGGGTTGGATTATGGGTGGGTCAACTAAAGAAATTTTTTAACCCGATATAATTGGGTTGGGTTGAAATATTAATAAAAAATTACAAACCCGTCTGTTGTACAGCCCTATGAGTATGTATAAAATTTCAGGATTTTCCATGATGCTTCAACCAAAAATCAAACACATTTTAAAGATGGATTGTCACAGAAAATCCGTCCGTCTCTCTCTCTCTCTCTCTCCCGCCGCCCATGTGCATGGGCCTTGGCATGCGCCTCCCTCTCCCTCCATTCCATTCCATAATGGATGGATCCATTTTCCGATTTGAGGAAAAATATGATTTTGTTTTTTAATTGTTTGGAGGGCTTAAAAAAATTATTTGCCTATGAAAATTCATATACATGCTCACAGATATATGATGAATCCTGTCATATGATATTTTCTAATTATAGAGTTATAAATTTTTTTAATTATTTTTAAACCTCATAAAATCTAATCTTTATTATAGTTTCATTCAGAGATTGTTTGGAGACTTTTAAACATTTGTTTCTCTATTTAAATTGATGTACTTATTTAAAAATATATGGAGAATTTTTTTTCATGTCAAAATTTGTAATTATGGATGTATAAATATACAGAGAACTATTGACTGCGTCTCAAAAGAAATATTTAAAAATATATAACATAAACTTTAAGGATAAAGATAAATCACACAACAGTGCTTCGGACACTGAATCACAAGTCTAGAGCACTCAGTAGACTACTTATGAATCATGTTTAGAAAAAAAATATTGCATGATATTAAATGTTCAAATTTATGGTTAATACTTATGGAAAAACGGCAAAAATATATTTTCTAAAATATTAGATGAATGTTAAATTATACGTTTCGAAAATCATGATGGCAAGATGGAAGCAAAATAGATACTTAAGATGGTCTTTTTTGTTTGGTGTTAAAAATACAACGTATTTTAATACTTTAGATCAGAGATGCTAATAATTACAAAAATTCAACAATTGATATACAATTTTAACAAATAGTTTGCGCAACGCGTGAAAAGACCACTAGTTTATAACATTTCTTGGAAAACTGAAAAAGTTTTTAACTTGAACAAAAATTTGAAATAGAGTCTATACATACAAAAGAAAATATGTATCTATGTATATAAATGGACGTATGTATAATTTCAAGCTTTCAATTTGAGTGATCCCAATAAAATAAATGAGTACATTTTGATCACTATATGCATGTATATTTTCTACGATCGCTTTTTTATCAATCAGTTTGTTCACTATTTTATAATCCTCTGTGCTCTTTTTTTATCAATAAAATTTAGAATTTATTTTTAGAATCCAGATAGACTTGAGATTAAGAAAAAAAAAATCAATCCCTAACGGTACACCATAATTAATCCTTATAGAATTTAAGGCAAATTCGGATATGAATTTTAATGTATGCACTTACTAGAATGTCTAGTCAATAAACAATATGATATATTTAATATGAATTTTAATGCATGCGCTTACACCATAATCCATATATATGTGTGAACCTTTATTACCGAGTAGTACAATGTTTATTATCCAAATATGTAGAGTGGAATTTACAAACGGTGCCGAGTGCGAGTGGTAGAATGACCACATAAATAAAGATACCATTTATAGTGAAAGTCAAAAGGGCCGGGTCGGATTTCAAAGGATCGGATTTAACGGATTTGACATAAGGACCGGACCGGACCGGGTTTAAAGAAGGGTCTAAGAAGGACCGGATTTGATGGGTTTATTTCATGAATAGGTAGCCCGGACCTTTGAAAACCCGGCCCTTCTAAGCCCTTGGTCTTTCAAATGGCCGGGTTTAAGAATCCAAAGGACTCAAAGGATTCCATATTATATATTTTGATATTTTCCTCATGATTTCATAATAAATTTTTTTATATTGCATAAATAATCATGGTAAGTAAACAGACATATTTGACGAGTAAATTTTATGTTCACTAAAATTATTTGGTCAACACAAAAGATATAGCAATTTTTTATATCGAATGGTAATGTTTACAAGAACTCATATACCAATTGGTATGTCAATGCCTCATAATTATGCTAGTTTTCATCTTAATAATTGTCAAATAAACTGGATCGAATTGGGCTAGTAATTAAAATAATATGAGACCTGAAATTTATACACCTTTTTATTCTATTAACTTATATTGAACCGGCCCTTCTAAATAAACCGGGTCGGATTGGGCCGGACCTAGTCCTTTGATACCCGTTCCATCCAAATCCATCTTCGTCAAAAATTAAATCCGGCCTTTTTAAAATCCGGCCCTTCTAGGCCCTAGCCATTTATAAATCTTTCGAAGGGCCGGTCCGGTACGGGTTTAAAGACGGTCTTCCGAAGGATGGGCTAAGGGCCAAGGACTTTTGGCATATCACTAACCATTTATAGCTACATTGACCTTATTTCTTTATCCACATACTTTTGTTATAAAAGATATATATCATTTTGTTTTTTTATCTCGGTACCGAGTGGTACATAAACATGTTGAATTGCTTACACGTGAACGTGAACGTAAACATTGGACCAAGAAATTCAAATGAGAACCGGTTATATGAAATAACAGCTGCAAATATTTTTGTCCATTTAGCACCGGTTTTGATATTATAACCGGTGCAAATTGAATTAGAACCGGTTATTACATAGAAACCGGTTCTAAAGTGCAAAAACATTTGCACCAATTATAAAAAATAACCAGTTCTAAATATTTTCATTTATAATTTTTTAATCCATCTCTTATGAAAAACCGGTTCTAAACAGTTCAACAAAATTTCAATTGTGCCACTATTTTTTTTTAACACCTGTTATTTCAAATAACATGTGCTAATTAGGCGGTGCAAAAGGTCTTTTTTCTAGTAGTGTTTGATATTATTGGATATCTTTCAGTCGATGTAGATCTATTATTTTCCTAAGTTGTTCAAAAATTATTGTTGACAAAGACTTCATGAATAGATCAGTCAAGTTGTTGCATGATTGAATTTTTTGAACATCTATTATACCATCCTTTTGTATGTCATGTGCCGAGAAGAATTTCGGTGCAATGTGTTTAATTCGGTCTCCTTTGATATATCATTCTCTAATTTGTGCTATGCAAACTGCATTATCTTCATATATTGGAGTAGGATTTTCCTTAATGTTTTGAAACCCACATTCTTCTTGAATATTTTAAATTATTGACCTTAATTAAGCACATTCTCGACTTGCTTCATCTAAATCAATTAGTTCGGCATGATTTGATGATGTGGCAATTAGAGTTTGTTTTGTTGATCGCCATGAAATTACAGTTTCACAATAAGTAAATATGTATCCTGATTGAAATCGTGCTTTATGTGGGTCTGACAAATATCATGCATCTGCATATCCAAGTAAATTGGATTTTATATCCTTTTGATAGTATAGTCTCATATCTCGAGTTCCGCAAAGATAACCGAAAATATCTTTAATTCCATTCCAATATCTTCGGGTTGGTTTAAAACTATATCTTGACAACAAATTTATTGCAAATATGATATCCGATCTTGTATTATTTGTAAGATATAATAATGCTCCAATTGCATTAAGTATGATACTCTAAGACCAAGTAATTCATCATTTTTTGGGACGAAAAGAATCATTAAATATTTTTTAATTAAGAAAAATTTCATTCAGCCCATCCAACAACAGTTATTAGAGATATCCATTGTTAATAACTTAATATAGTGTTGTTAAAATTCTTTTCTATTTTAGTGACAGATCGAGCGGCAACGACAACAATATGAGCAGCCTTGGCGAAACAGCGACTGCAGCCTTTGTCCTAACTCCTCCCTTGCATTACAACTCCTTTTTTTTTTTTTTCCCTTTAACTTGATGGTTACATTTGTCCAAACAATACACTTCTCTTAAGTTTTTTCTTTTTTCTTGGTAGGGTCTTACAAGGCCGCCGACTATAGAGCAAGAGGAGAGAGATAATCCAGTTAAAGTTAAACAGGTGGTTTTACGGAAGCGCGAGATAAAACTAATTGAAAGCCAACTACATTTGCTACAAGAGGAAAATAAAAAATTGCAAGAGGAAAGAGATAATGCAGTTAAAGTGGTCGAAGAATTACGTGGAAGTAGTACTCGTGGATCTCATGTAGCGTTCTCTGAGTTTTCTCTATTAGAGCTTCAACAGGCAACTGAGAACTTCAGTGATTCACACAAAATTGGTGAAGGAGGTTTTGGTAGTGTCTTCAAAGGGGTTTTGCGCAACACCATGGTTGCCATAAAGATGTTGCATTCTGAAAGCTTACAGGGCAAGCCTGAATTTGAACAAGAGGTAACTATATTAGAATCAAGTTGTCTTATAAACAATTGATAATTGGTGAGTGCATGTCAGAACTTTACTTTATTTTAATGATATGTCATATGATCAATTTATATCTGAAATCATCCCAATTGTAATTTTTTAATAGCTGAGATAGCTCTTGACTAACCCATATTTATTGCTATGGATTAATAGGTAGCTATCCTTAGCAAAATGAGACACCCAAACCTTGTTACCTTGATAGGCACGTGCTCAGAAAATTCAGCTTTAATCTATGAGTATCTACCAAATGGTAGTCTTGAAGATCGACTTTCATGCCAAGGGAGCACCCCGCCACTCACATGGCAGGTTCGAACTCGTATTATCGGAGAAATATGTCGTGCTCTCCTGTTCCTTCACTCAAACCCCAATCCAATTGTTCATGGGGACCTTACGCTAGCAAATATCCTCCTAGATGGCAACTTAGTTAGTAAGCTCAGCGACTTTGGCATTTCTCGCCTTTTAACAGAAACCGAGACAAACACCTTAGTGTACCGCACCAAATACCTCAGGGGAACATTTGCATACATGGACCCTGAATTTCTTAGGAGTGGAGAGATAACAGTAAAATCTGATGTCTACTCATTTGGTATAATTATCCTTCAACTATTAACCGGAAAGCCCCCAACAAACATAGTAGTTGATGTTGAGGACGCCATTGATACTGATTCCCTGCATTTGATGGTAGATGAATCAGCTGGAAAGTGGCCTTTTGTACAAGCCAAGCAATTGATCAATCTCGGGTTGCGATGTGCTCAGATGCATAGGAGGAAGCGCTCTAATTTGGAGAGTGAGTGGAAACTGGTTGAATCCTTGATGCAGGTTGCTTCATTGTCAGTGTCGCCCGGCTTTAAATCTGAACTTGACGAAAAGGGGATACCTTCATACTTCATGTGCCCCATTTTCCAGGTAAATTTTTTAAATCTCCTTTATATATTGATCAAATTACTCTGGTGGAATTTTGTCGGATATTCAGTTCCGCGAGATCTAAATGCCAATTATACTTGTAATTTCTGAATAGCAAAAAAGGGTACAACGTCAACTCATTGCAGAACCATCTGAAATTGAAAAATAAAGTATACATAAAACTCTGCAATAGTACCAAATAAAGATACAAGTGCCCCCTGTACTATACTATCTATTGTCATAAAACCACAACCAATACCCTTGCTAAGTACATGTACAATCACTATGCCATTTAAAATTATTAGTACCGGTTTTATAACTATTATTAGTACCGGTTACGGATCGGTACTAATAATAGGGGTGCTAATAATATTAAAAAACCAGTACTAAAAAGCTGTCCATAAATACCGCTGAGTTACGCGGCAGGAAATGGCGCTGATTATTAGTACCGGTTTTTAACTAAAAACCGGTACTAAATATAACTCAGTAGTACCGGTTTTTAGTTAAAAACCGGTACTGATATTTTTTTTATATTTTTTATCGATGCTCTGTACCGGTTTTTAACTAAAAACCGGTACTAAAGATATTATTAGTACCGGTTTTTAGTTAAAAACCTGTACTAATGATCATTAAAAAAAATAATTTTTGTTTCTGGGGCTAGCGTCCATTTTTGCTAGCCATCAACTAATACCGATATATGTACCAGTCGGTATATATATACATACATGCATTCACATACAATTAATATCACAAACATATGACCATAGAAATGAACAATTATCACAACATATAATTAAATACACATACAATATATTAATATCACAAATTATCTAGTCAATTAATATTTACCTACAAGTCTAAGAAAAAAATCAAACCACTCATTTATGGTGGCGTTAATCTCGCGCTCACTATAGCGCTTACCAACCGGTTGCAAAACCTGCATTTTAACACTTCATATAATTAGTAACCAATGCAAATTGATTATAGACTAATTTAATTAAACTTAACAATTAATTAAGAATAACATGCATATGTTCCAAACCAATTCAATAAAATCGTAAACCATAAACTTGAATTAAAGATATATAAAAAAATTGGTCTTAAACCCTAAATCTCAAAACTTGAACCCTAAACTCTGGAGTACAGCACAATAGATTATAAGTCTATATCCTAAACCCTAAAACATGGTCATATATACTAAGATTTAGACTTAATTCATACCGATGGGAGCTCGTCATTTAACGTGCAATGATCAAGGATTATGCGTAGCGATGTCATCGCATAGAACCCGCAATCTTTATTGTTCGGCTGTCGTGGACTCTACAAGAAAGAAATAATACTATTAATATTAAATTCAAAAAATTAGAAATGAAATGAAATGAAACTATATATATTAGTCGGAATTATGTACTGGAATCATTTGAACTTGAAACTTGAAAATTTTGACCAATCTTGACAAAGCCCTGCAACATTTAAATATAAAGTTATAAAAATTAATTTCTAGATATTACTATAACTAAATAATACATGCATGTATTATGTCAATCCTAAACTTACTGATCGTAATTGCTTAGAATTGGAGATTGATACTTTTCATTTGATTGGAGTGAATCTACTATCCACAACTTTCGTGCCGACAATTGTGCGATAATAATCACAAAATGCGACTTGTAGTTACATATATATTAGTAAAATTAACATTAATTCGCAAATTCAAAATATTAATTAAAGTCAAAATTACAAAATTGATAACTAACCGATTATAATGCACTAAAACATGATAGGGATCCCTTTTTGCATATTTCTTCAAAAGATTCATTATGTAGCTTGCTATGCTGACGGGATTACTCTCCACATCCACACTTGAGCATCTTCCTGGATCCCAAAATATCCACTTTTTCAGCGCGATGTTATGACAATATTCCCTACACCGCATGTATGTTGTAGGTATATATGCAATTCAATTATTGTTCTATATATCTATTAAATTAGACATATCATATAATTAATAATCAACTATTGTAAAGTTAGAGAAACACTTACAAAACCCAAACTTTAATCACTTGAACGAAGAGCTCCTCCCTATCGAAGACACGTCACGGCAGATGTCTTTGAATTCGACGATGAATGTTTTCACATCTTGAAGTTCGAACTCACCAGGAACATCGTCGAATTGAGTCACTGAATCGTCAAACATCCTCATATAGTCATGCATCTTTATTGCGTTAGGTCCAATCTCTGCCAACTTTTTGTCGGTGACAAACGGCTCACGCAGCTGAAATTGGTCCTCCGCAAAAAACTGATCCACACTTGGTTCTTCTTCGTCATCCTGTTAGGCCGCCTGCTTTCCCTTTTCTTGCGGAGGAAGTTGAGGAAGTTGTTTCGCCATTTGCCTCGCTTGCTCCTAAAAAACTCACATATTAGTAATAAAAATGATATTTCTCAATTTAATTTATACCAATATATATAATTATTATAAAACTTGTGAAATTTAGAATAATTTGTAAATTTTACCAATTTTGTCATGTCATAATCCATCAGATGAATCGGCTATCTTAGAAATGAACCCATCAGAACACAAAGCTGATCATCTGCGTTAGGAGGTGGAAAATGTACTATCGCGTGTCTCGCATTATCGAAAACTTTTAAGATTTGTACCTTTACTTCCCCTAAGCCCACTGATTCTCCATGGACTGTCTCACTGAAAGCCTGTGCAGACACCATAGCTCTAGCTACATACACAAGCGTCCCAGACGTCCCTGGGAGGAGGAGCAAGGCTTCGACAGGCGTCTGTAATTATAAAAAAATAGACTTGTGTAATAAAAAATCATAAACCCTAAATACTATATGTGAACAAAGCAATATCTATCATTAGTTCGATGATTATAAGAACCTGAAAAGTCGAATGAGAAATCGGATGTGGTTGATTGTTGCTACCCTGTGATAGCATGATGAAAGCTTGTTGAAGTATTGGGTCGTAGGTCGTCTGCGGTGTTTGGCCTTGCGAAAACATCTGCGAAAAGTTTTGTTGCATTCGCCTGTTCCATTCCTCATCCATTCGCTTATTGAATTCCTCATCCATTCGCTTTTTCACCTCCTCCTGCACCATCCGATCAACATCCTCTTTGGTATACCCTTTGGAGGTTTTTCTCGTACCACTATCGAACACCTGCTTAACGCTGAAAAAAAGTGGATATCCTCTCAACCGTCCAGAGTGCTCTAGTGTTCTTATCGCAGACGTCAAGATGTTATTTTGACGAACCGGTTGAACTTCACCTGAGTTCATTAGAGAAACCTGTCACAAAATAAATTAATGTTAGACTAAATTGAATTTGTTGAATATACAAAATAAAATTATTTGAATTGTTACACATACCGCTTTGTCGATCACGGCGGCAACTTTAGGATTTCTAACCACAAGTTCACCGGTATTTGGATCCGTTTCTGCGCGTGCCCTACTCCAACTATAACTCCTGCCATCCATATCCTTGGTAATAACCGAGGACCCACCACGGACCACCTCTCCTTTTTTCTATCTTAACTCAGCACTTATGTAGCCGCCTGACCCGAGTCTGTGGGGCATGTTTTTTTTGCGGCATTTTCACGTCCTTGCTTACTCATTTTCTATTAAATTCAAAATACTTGTTAGTATAAATAAAGTAAAAAACTAAGAAAATTAGTAATGGTGAGATTATATATGAAATTTATTTTCATACCGCAAACTTCTCACTGGAATGATACCGTTCCATTGCCTCCCATTCTTCCTTCGAGATGTTCTGTACATCCCATGAATTTGGTGCACCTTCTTGCGGATTCATCAAGTATTTTTTATTCTACAATAACAAAAAAGACACGTTATAATTAAAATTGATATTTAATCAAACATTTATCAATGGAAGTAATGTTAAAAGCATAATATCTCACATATCTGTCTTTCCAATGCCTCCATGTATTGTTACAATTACGTAGAATTTTTTTCTTAGTAGCGACTGGTAAGTCATCTGGAAGATTTCAATCTTTGGCTATTTGTCCGTACAAATTCTTTTTCAACTCTTTTAGCACTTCAAACCAATTAGTATAACTGCATTCAAACCGATTAATACTATCAATTATCCAATTGAAATTCATATCAAATGCCTACAAATTCATATATATTCAAAAAGGTACCTGCAAGGAATCATATCTCTTGTTTTTGTTGCACACCAATTAGTGAATGCTTTTGCATTCTCTCCAATGGGTTTGCTTTCATCGTTGAATTCGACCTCCAACTTTTCTCCTGCAGCTATCGCTCTGCGTGTCTTCAGACACTTAGCTGTTGATCTTTTTTCCCTTTTGCTAGTAACAACGATTTGCTCCTCTTCCGAACGTGAGTCATTTTGATTTGTCGCGAGATCCTGATTATCCGTATTCGACATTGCCGCAAATTCAAATAAAAAATTACACAGTTAACAATGTATATATCATAATAACAATTTACATACACAAATTTGTAATTAATTCATACACAATAATTTAAATAATAATTAACATAATTAAATACTTAGATATTAAGTCATTCAAGTTCAATCACATTCCATTCAAGTTCAAACAAATCAAAACACTAAAACATAAACACAAGTTCCACAAACTCTAATACTAAACTAAACATAAATATTACAAACAACATTAACTATTCTAAATCCTAATTTGCATCCTTATTCTTATCGTCCTTGTCCTTCTCCCCATCCTTCTTATCCTCCGTGCCCTTGTCCTTCTGACTAGAATCCTCATCGAACTGAATGCCGAAAGAGAAACCAGGCTCCCTGCCACAACCGAGAAGAAAACGGCGTACAGCAGAGACGTTCCTTCTCTTTGGAGGTGGGTAAAACGTTTGTCTCTTGACAACCACTTTTTCCTCCTCCACATTATCCTTCTCCACCTCCTTCTGATCCTTCTCCATCTAAGTTAAATAGCAATTTCAATTTTAATTTTAAACGCATGAACAATTACAATCCAAAACCCTTTATCAAATTCAATTATATACTTCAATTCCAACACTAGCAGTTAACCTAATTCCTAACCTAAGTTCAAACAATTGCAATCCAAAACATTATCAATTCAGACCCAAACTCAATTCAAATCCAATATCATTATCAATTCAAACCCATTAGCAATCCAAACTCATTAGCAATTCAAACCCAAACCCATTAGCAATTCAAATCCAAATTCATTAGCAATTCAACATCATTAGCAATTCCAACCCATTAGCAATTCAAACCCAAATCCATTAGCAATTCAACATCATTAGCAATTCCAACCCATTAGCAATCCAAACCCATTAGCAATTCAAACTCAAACCCATTTATCAATCCAAACCCATTATCAAATCCATTAGCAATCCAAATCCATTATCAATTTAAACCCAAACCCAAATCCATTAGCAATTCAACATCATTAGCAATTCCAACCTATTAGCAATCCAAACCCATTAGCAATTCAAACCCAAATCCATTTATCAAACCAAACCCATTAGCAATCCAAATCCAAACCCATTATCAAATCCATTAGCAATCCAAAACCATTATCAATTTAAACCCAAACTCATTAGCAATTCAAATTCAAATCCAATATCAAACACAATACAAATGAGAGAAAAAGAGTACCTTCTTAAGGAGGGCTGACGGCTGACGGCTCACAGCTGGCGGCTGGCGGCTGTTCGCTATGAAAGGAAGAGAGGAGAGAGTGAGAGAGAGAAGGAGAGGGAGAGAAATGGAGAGAGAGAGACTTATAATGAGAGAGAGAGACGTCGTCGGAGAGATGAGTCGCCGGAGAGAGAGAGGCCGAGTGAATGCGCGGCTGTGAGAGGAAGAGAGAGAGAGAGAGAGAGCGACTTACATTGAGGGAGAGGAGTCGCCGGAAAGAGACGAGCGCCGGAGAGAGAGAGAGGAGCGCGCAGGGTTGGGTTTAGAACGAGAGAGAGGAGAGACTGGGGGTTAGGTTTTAGAAAGAGAGGAGTGAAGAGAGAGAGAAAGAGAGGCGCGGGTTAGTTTAAAAAAAACCGATTTGCTATACCGGTTTTTAGTTAAAAACCGATATAGAAAGTGCGGCATTTAAAAAAAACCGATTTTCTATACAGGTTTTTAACTAAAAATCGGTATAGCAAATCGTTTTTTTTAATTATAATAAATTATTTTTTACTGAATTTATATTATATTATAATATATCATATAATGTAAATTTTTTTACTCAATTTATATTATATTATAATATAAATTTTTTTAATGAATTTATAAAATTTATATTATATTTTTTTTACAGATTTAAAAAAAAAAAACCAATCTTTCTTTTTGAAAAACCGATTTCCTATATTGACTTAACATATTACATTATATTATTATAATATATCATTGTGTTATATTATAATATTACAATTTTATATAAAAAACGATTTTCTATACCAGTTTTTAGTTAAAAACCGGTATAGATAATCGGTTTTTTTTAAATGCTGGACTTTCTATACCGGTTTTTAACTAAAAATCGGTATAGCAAATCGTTTTCTTTATTATAATATAAAATTTTTTTAATGAATTTTTAAAATTTATATTTTATGAAATATTTTACAGATTTTTTTAAATAAAAACCGATCTTTCTTTTAGAAAAATCGATTTCATTGAAAAACCGATTTTCTTATATTATATTTTTAATTATATTATTATATTATTATACAATAAAAATTATAAATCCTAAAAAAATAAAAATATTACAATAAAAATTCTAAATCGTAAACAAAAATAAAAATATTACAATTACAATTTTAAATCCCAAAAAAATAAAAATATTACAATAAAAATTATAAATCCTAAAAAAATATAAAAATATTACAAATTGAAGATCATTTCTATTTTTTTGGTGATTTTGGTCGATCTACCCAGACGCTTTCATCATGATTTGATTGCAAATTACTTGTTAACTCTTCAATTTGTTTCGGTGTTGCATCGATACCTGTGAAAAATAATATGTACATCAAATTGGTTCAATTTCACATATTTAAAGTTATGAAATTTCATATATTAACAATTAATTATACCTGTGGGGAATGACGCTATTTCATCATATTGGTCATATTCTTCTTCGTCCACGACATTTTCAACGCCAACAATACGTCTTTTTCCAGAAAGTACCACATGTCGTCCTTTGTCGGCCGGATCAGCAATATAAAAAACTTGCATTGCTTGTTTGTTTGCAAGTATAAAAGGGTCATCAACATATCCCAATTTTTTGAAATCAACGGTTACAAATCCTTTTTTATCAGTTTTGACACCACTTTTCAGGATCCATTTGCATTCAAACACGAGTATCTAAAATGCATTATAATCAAGTTTCCAAATTTCTTCAATCCACCCATAATACGGCTCTGATAATGTTCCATCACTTGATATGGCTACTATTGTGATTCCGCTGTTTTGTACTGTGCTTTTTCCATCTTGTTTTTTTGTATACCAAGTGAAACCATTTAGGTCGTACCCTTGATAATTGTGCACATTGGCATTGGGACCATTCGCAAGATATCTCACCGTTTCATTTGAAAGTCGGGACAGTTTTATCTTGTTTCTAAACCATTTTACAAAATTTTTGTTGTGCTCCTTGGTGATCCAATTTTCTGATCTCTCGGGATTCTGTTCTTGCAAATCAGTTATGTGTTCATTCACATAAGGACCCACCACGACGACTTATTGCAGAATTTTAAGATGTGCTTTTTCTCTCTTTGCAAGGTCCATTATAATTACTTTCATACCAATTATGCTTTTACTTAGGAGTCTTCCTTCGTGTCGATTCTTGGGCAAGCCAATAGATTTAACTCCATCTAGATAATCGATATAGAAATCAATAACCTCTTCTGCGACATATCCTTCAACTATGTTTTCTTCTGGCCGAGATCTGCTTCTGACTAACCCTTTCAATTGACCCATTCCACTTTCAAAAGGGTACATGTACCCCAAAAATATCGGACCGCACTGTCTTATCTCCTTGACTAAATGAATGGTCAAATGCACCATTATAACAAAGAACGAGAGGGGAAAATGCATCTCCAACTCGCATATGGTCTGAAACGCATCGGTTTCTAACTGAGTTAGTTTTTCAGGATCGATCACTTTGGAGCAAATTTTATTGAAAAAATACAAAACTTAGTGATAGAGTTTCGAACTTCTTCTTTAAAACATGCTCTAATAGCAACCGGAAGCAACTGGGTCAACAACACGTGATAATCGTGTGACTTCATTCCAATCAATTTCATATCCTTAATGGACACCTTCCGTGAAATATTTGAGGAATAACCGGTTGGAACCCTAATAGACCTCAAACACTCCAACAAACTGAGTTTCTCTTTCCTAGATAAAGTATAAACCGCATTAGGTAACCAATTGCGTTTCTTACTATTATTTGCCTTTGCAGCTAGTTCCAGACGAATACCCATTTCTAACATGTTTTTTCTCACATTAACATTGTCCAATTTTCCTTGAGCATTCAAAATCAAAATAACTAGATTTTCACAGATGTTCTTGATGATGTGCATCGCATCCAAGCAATGCCTGACATCTAAATAAGCCCAGTATTCAAGGTCCCAGAATATAGACTTTTTCTTCCAAAACCTCTTTTCTGGAATTCTATTCCCAAATGGTTTGCCTAATTGAATTTTAAGATCCTTCACATGTTCATAAATTTATCTTCCAGATTTTGGTATAAGTGCCTGTCGGGTCTCCGTGTTGCCATCAAATTTGATTTTGTAATTAGGGCGGCGGTAGGGGTGATGACGGCTAAGGAACCTACGATGTTCCAAATAGACTGTTTTTCTACAATTCGATAACCATATCGAATGTATTTCCTCCATGCAAATAGGACATGCCTTTTCTCCTTTGTTCCTGTAACCCGACAAGTTCATGTAAGCGGAAAAGTCATTAATCGTGCAAAACATCATCGCACGCATGGTGAAATTGCTTCTGAAATGCGTATCGAATACCTTCACCCCATCCTTCCACAACCTATCAAGGTCCTCTATTAATGAAGCCAAGTACACATCTATATCGTTGTCTGGTTGTTTGGGACCAGAAATGAGCAACGGTATCATCAGATATTTTCTTTTCATGCATCACCAAGGAGGAAGGTTGTAAATAACCAACAAAATAGGCCATACACTTCGGTTGGTACTCATGAGACCGTAAAGATTCATTCCGTCCGTGCATAGTCCCAATCTCAAATTTCTAGGCTCACTGCCGAAATCCATGAAATGACTTTCTATGTTATTCTACTTGGGTGAGTCCGCTGGATGTCTGAGCTTTCCATCTTTTTTTCTGCCTTCCGCGTGCCACCTCAGCAATTTAGCATCTTTTGAATTACTGAAAATACGCTCAAATCTTTGTATAACAGGCAGATACCACAATGTTTCCGCAGCTGGCCTCTTCTTCATCATCCAAATTATCGTCCCTTTGTCTATACCGGGATGAATTACACTTTGGACATTTATGTAGGTTCTCGTACTCATTCTGAAAAAATATGCATTCATTCGGGCATGCTGCAATCTTCACTATTTTCAATTTCAAAGGAAATAGTAATTTTTTGGTCTTATAAGTTGTATCAGGTAGTGTATTCTCTGCTGGAAGCATTTCTTGCAAAAGACAGAGCAAAGATGCGAAACTTTTATCGCTCCAATTATTTTTGGCTTTCAGGTTGTACAACTTAAAAATAGTTTTTATTTTTGAGAATTTATCTTTATCACAACCGGGATATAAGGGTATATGAGAGTTTTCATCCAACTTTTGAAAAATATCAAGAACATCATCAATAGAATCACTGGGTAATTCATTCATCATTTCATCCAAATCATCTTCTCTATTAGCATCATTACATTGCTGTTCACTTAAATTTTCTATATCATTATCCACGATTACATTATTCCCTATATCATCCCCACAATCATTTTATACAATATTTTTCAAATCATCATATACATTAATGCTCGTTCCGGCATCTAAATTTTCTTCAAACTTTTCTCCATGTAAAACCCACCGGAGATATTTAGGTGTTGTCATCCATGCATGTTGAATCAGATGTGATCTAATCACTTTACTATCTTGTCTCTCAAAATTAAGACAATATTTACAAGGACATAGAATTCTGGGCTTTCTAGTCAACTTCCGATATTCTTCTGCACATTTTAGGAACTCTTCAACAACTCCAATAAATTCATCTGATATTCTCGAATAATCAAACATATACTTCTCCCTTTGATCCATCTGTGTACATAGAAATATATATCCAAAAGTCAGGGTTAAGGGTTTAGGGTTTATAGGTTCATTGCATCACATTAGGTTTTTGGGCCGGTTACCATCCTAGCCCACTCTTTGGATATTTTGTCTCATTAGCGAGCGTACGTTAGATGCAATGTGTTGTCTGAGAAAAATTCGACAGTATTTCCCCTTATGTTCCATGAATACGCCAACACACAATTGCTCATGCGTACGTATCCGTGGTAACATAAGGGGAAATGCCATCGAATTTTTCTCAAACAACACATTGTATCTAACGTACAACTCGCTATCCTAAATGAGACAGAGTGTATCCAAAGAGCAGTACTCCCGACCGGGAGTACTATCCGAGATTAATCTCTAATGGATTAATTTCGGACGGGCACGACCTAAAATATTTCAAATTCTGGCAATTTGGTCCTATATGACAATACAACAAATAAATGCAAATGCCAAACGATATATATATGCACAATAAAAATTGATAAATTACTGAATTGAAATTATTGAGAGTTAAAATAGAAATTACCGAAATTGCCAATTCTCTTCCTCTTCCTCTTCAATAGATAACTTTCTCTTCCTTTTTTTCTTCCTCTTTCTATTTTATCAAAGAAAATCAATCAAAAAAAATTTGCATGCATAATTAATAAATAATAAATAAATTATAGAAAAATTAAAGAATATACCTCAAATGTCAATTTTTTTAGCTTCTCTTTGATCTCCTTTGCTTTCTCTTTTGATTTTTCAATTTTTCAAAATTTTTCTATATTTTTAGCTATTTTTTTATGTGGTTTTAAAAGAGAAAAAAGCTTCTCGGTTTTAGATGAAAAAAATCGGATAAGGAAAGAGAGAGATCGAGCTATAGAGGTGTGCAGGAAGGAATTGAGGAAGAAAAGAAGTTTAAGTTAGAAATTCTGTTTATTTTTAGTACCGATTTTTAATAAAAAACCGGTACTAAAAGAGTTGGTAAATAATTTTAAAAAAAGGTATTCTTTTAGTACCGGTTTTTTTAAAAAATCGGTACTACAAATAAAATTATTAAAAGGATACCGTTTTTTTAATTTTGTTCGCCAACCTTTAGTACCGGTTTTTTTAAAAAACCGGTACTATAGGTAAGGCCTGACATTTACTAACTTACCACTTCTCTCTCCTATACCGATTTTCTTAAAAACCGGTATTAATGTGTCGGTTTTAAACTTTGTTTTTGGTGTAGTGAATGCTTTATTAAACTACAATCAACTCTATATATGTTCCTAACGAACAAATAGCAACAAATAAAAATCACATGATTATTAAACAGACCTATTACTTCTGAATATATCAAATGGATTATCCTTCTTTTTTTTCTTGTCATTGTTGCACAACTCATCACTTTCTATCCAAACTTCTTCAGAGAGATCATGCAAGTTCAATCTAAATTGGAAATTCATCAATAGACGGTATCATCCCCAGCATCTTGTTCTTCAAATTTGCCTTCCACAAACCTGTCCAATAAAATATTAATGATAAAATTTCTTACCCGTGTTCCTATAAGTATAACATTTGACAAATGTAAAGAAAACCTTATTCCTATTTATCCATAATTGCAAAACTATTGCTAAGAAACCAAAGAAATATCTGTATTTTAAATGGTATTTTAAGTTTCGAAATGGTATGAAACCCCGACTAGAACCTCTTTATTCATCAAACATTTGTAAACCGAGCTGGTGGAAAGTTGGCCATCTTTTTTTCCCATCCAAAAGACTTTCTTGACCATCGGATAAATGTAAGAGAACATTTAAAATGCAAAACTCTTAAATTGCTTTGTAAAGCCACTGGTATACTGATATCTTTTGTTGAAACAAATGGTACAAATTAAAGATGTGTAACTCATATTTAATATCTTTCTGCCATACCATGTCTTTCCAAAAAGATATTGGCCGATCATTCTCTATTTCGTATGGGCAATTCACTTTCACTGTTTTTTTTCAATTGTTTAAGAGCCTTCCAGAAATGAGACCAGGTCCGTGCATTATCATTATTATATGAAGTCGAAGGAGGGGCAGCACTAGAAAAACAAATTAGAGGGGGTCCAATTTTAAATTCTTAGATTTAGAAGGGCCAAATTGTATTTTGTATGGAAAGTATATCAAATTTAAGTTAATTGAAACATTAAAATAATTGGGATTTCGAATTTAACAGGAGACCAGGCCCTAGAGTGCCTCCCTTTTGGTTTCGCCCCTGACTCGAAGATCTTTCATACAGTTATAAGAATTTGGATCTAATAGCATCTGGTCCCACTTTCCATGTAAAGATGATTTAAATTCCTAAGATGGATCACACCTAAACATCATTATATATAGACTTAGAACTATTAGACCATTTTACAAGGTGGTATCTATAACAATTTGACGCAACAAACACAAAACACAAGAACACACAATTTTAACGAGGTTCAGTACCAATTTAGTGCCTATGTCCTCCACACTCACACACCCACGTTTTTTTATTTATTTTCTATTAAATCAGATTTACAATGAGGGGGAAGGAAAAGAAATAGCATAGCAATTACAATAGGCAACATGTCTTTTTGGAAATAAAATCAAATCACCAAAATCTTTTCTCTTTTCTTCAAATCCTTTCTCTTCTGAGTTAAACCAGATCCTCTTGATATGAAAACATACCAATCTTATATGCAGCCTTCGTATCTTGAAGGATTTGACAAATTACTAATTATAACTTGCCAAATATGCTAGGTCGGCATAAATTTCGGACCGAAATCTATACATTTCGAACCGAATTATTTCTTCTGGGTTCAGTCAGTTTTTCTGTTCGGTCCGAATTGACCCTTATTCGGACCGAATTAAGATGGAAATTTTGTACACTCCCCCTCAAGTTGACATGTACATATCTATCATGCCTAACTTGTCAATCACACCATTAAACACAGTACCAGTCACACTGTTGGTTAGGATATCTGCCAGTTGGTTACTAGATCTAATAAATCTGAACTCAATTTCTTTATCATCAATTTTCTTCCTTAGGAAATGACGATTTACTCCAACATGCTTTGTTCTGTCATGTTGCACCGGATTATGAGCCATATCTATTGCAGTCCGATTGTCAACATGAAGAACCAATGTCCTTTCTTGAGCTTTGCCAATTTCCTTTAGAACCTTGTTTATCCAAACCATCTCACACACACCTTTGACTAAGGCAATCAGTTCTGCTTCTGCGCTTAAGAGAGCCACCACTCCTTGTTTTTTACTTCTCCAGGTCACTAGATTTCCTCCAACAAACATGAAGTACCCTAAAGTTGATTTGCGATCAGTAACACTCCCAACCCAATCAGCATCTGTATAACCTTCAACTTCTAGATGACCATTTCTCTTGAATTGTATCTCTTTTCCTGGACAACCCTTCAAGTATCTCATAATTCTTACAACCGCCTCCATGTGAACTTCACTTGAGTTATGCATAAACTGGCTTATTAGGCTTACTGCATAAGCAATGTCAAGTCTAGTGTGTGAAAGATATATTAGCTTACCAACTAACCTTTCTTTACTAGCAGGAACTTAATCAAGTTCTTCACACAGCTTCAGGTTAAGAGCTACTGGAGTATCAACTAGTTTACAATCTAGCATACCTATTTCAGTCAAGAGATCCAAAATGAATTTTCGCTGAGACAGAATAATACCTTCCTTGGATCGGGCAACCTCAATTCCAAGAAAATATTTAAGACCACCCAAATTTTTCATCTCAAATTCACTTGACAATTGTCCTTCAAGCCTATTTATTTCTTTAGTGTCCTCCCCTGAAATGATCATATTATCAACATATATAATCAAAACAGTTATTTTTCCAAACCTTAGCTTGTACAACAAGCTATGATCTGATTCCCTTTGATTATATCCATAACTCCTCATTGCTTCACTGAACCTGCCAAACCATGCACGAGGTGATCGTTTAAGCCCATATAACGTCTTGTTCAACTTGCAAGTCAATCTTTTTGAACCCAAATTCAAGAAACCAGGAGGTAGCTCCATGTATACTTTTTCTTCCAAATCACCATGTAGAAAAGCATTTTTCACATCTAATTGATATAGAGGCCAATCTAGATTTGCTGCAACAAATAATAACACTCAAAAAATTTTCAGTTTTGCTACTGGAGAAAAGGTTTCCTGATAGTCAATACCATATGTTTGTTAGAGATATGTCCTAGAAGCCAATCAGTTGGTTGATTATTATATTAGTTTATGTTATTGATGATATTTGATCATTTGTTCCTGGATTTATTATTGGCAGTTCATTCAGGTTGAGGATCTGGATTGTGGTTCACTGTGGTTCATTTATACTTAAATGACAATAATAAATCGAAACTGTCCATAGTCTTGATAATTAACGAGGAACATTAATTATCAGATAAGACTAGTATGCAAGTTAAGTGATGATTAAGTTCTGCAAATCATAAGTAAGGAGTAACTAACTTAATTGCATATGTATATGTTATTGGAACATAGTACATGACATGACCCAAATGAAATAAATATATGGATTGTGTTATGTGTCATTATTTATTTCATACGTGTTTG
This sequence comes from Rhynchospora breviuscula, assembly GCA_027562975.1. Taxonomy (NCBI): domain Eukaryota; kingdom Viridiplantae; phylum Streptophyta; class Magnoliopsida; order Poales; family Cyperaceae; genus Rhynchospora; species Rhynchospora breviuscula. The sequence continues at coordinate 16,123,292 of CM050398.1, forward strand.
ATTCCGAGTTTGAGATGGTCCAGTTTTTCCACATGAGGATAGGTTCTATAAATATCGTCTAACGCTGATTCCTGATAAGGGCTGCTATAACGACTTTATTTATGTTCTCTTGAATTGTGCGGGGAAAAACTGATCATCAAGACAACCGTACGTCCCTCATTAGTACACCTAGTGAGCGATGATATCCACTGGGCCCCTTGATGGAGATGGATCGCTTGCTATCAACTTGTGCGATCATATCTAGATCAAAAAACGTGTAATCTGCAAGAATGACACACTCCTATATTGGATTACACAAGGATATCATGTGACATAGGAATCAAAACAATAAGGAACTCTATTTCTTATGCAGGATTGAAATACTGTATTGGTACAGTATTTATTTATGCGAATTGGGAATCATAACGTGTTGCTAGATACCGCTTATGATTATTGGAAATAAATAGCGATTTATTTTTCCATGTCCAACAGAGCATAAATCCTCAAAAGGTCACACAAATAGATTTTGACCATGCGTGCATTATTTATTTGGTTGTATTAAGGAATGCAACAATATGATATGTTGACTAATTAATTATGTAATGTTGCGAACCGTCATAATTAATTAATTAAGTCAAACAGATCATATAGAAATAAATTAATGCATATCCTAATCCTTAAATAATTATCAAAGTGTTGATAATTAATTTGTTCAACATGAATTAATTAAAGTAATTAATTTGAGTTAACGGGCCTATATTTAACTGGTAAATTAAATGTCCAACTTGAGAGCAATTAATTGGGCCACTAATTAATTAAATTATAGGACTAATTAAATAATTGATGGAGCCCATTTAGGCCCATTTTATGGCTGCCCTAGTGATGGCATAGTTGTAAATTAGTTACAATTTTTTGGGAGAGTGGTTGGTCTATAAAAGGACCACTTTGGGAGCCCAAACCCTAGCCACATTGCCATTTTCTCTCTCCCTCATATTTTGGACGAAAATTAAAGGAAAAATTTCAGAATTTTTCCTCTCCTCTATTGCTCTCTTAAGCTCATATGTTGAGCACCTCTTGCCTCCATCCAATTAAATAGTTAATTAAGGCAAAGGGAAGGAATGGATTAGGCTTAACCTCTCATCTACTAGCATAGATCGAGGTTTTGGTTAATACCTTGGTGGACTTGAGGCCGAGACACGCGTGGTGATGCGCACAACCTCGACATCACCGGATTCGAGCCTTCTAGTGGACTAAACTAGAAGAGGTATCTTTTTTTCTCCTTGTTTTAGTGTAAAATCGCATGAATAGCTAGATCCGTCACTTGCTTGTTCTTTTAATTAGGTTAATTAGAAACAAAATTAAAATTGAGCATAGCACTTGCTTCCTAACAATGTTTGTGTATAACCTTTTGCAACTAACCTTGCCTTATACCTTTCTACATTTCCATCTAGACCATGTTTAATTGTAAAGACCTATTTACATCATACTAGCATTTTTCCCACTAGTAGTTCTTCAATAATCCAAGTGTTATTTTTCTTAAGGGCTTCCTTCTCAACCCTCATGGCTTCAATCCACTTTGGATCTTTAGAAACTTCTTCAAAGTTCTTTGGGACTGGTATGTTAAGGACTTGGTCACAAAAAACTTTCAATGTTTTTGGTAAGTTGGTTGAGGTAACATAATTCACAATTGGATATTTCATCCTTTAACTACCACCGCTTTCTGGTATATACTTTTTTGGTGGAACCCCTCGATTTTGTCTTGGTGGGAGAATATATCTTGAGTTAGAAGTACTTACCTCTGGGACATCCTCAAGAGATTGTTGAGCCAGTGGTGTAGGTTCAACATGTATCACTTCTTCAGCTTCTTCAGAATCTGCATCAAAATTCTCGTCATTTTGATCAATTTCAGAGAAATTCGGACCGAAATTTATTCTATTCGGGCCAAAATCAGTACTATTCAGACCAAAATCCAGCCCATTCAAACCGAAATCTTCATGATCTTGGTCTTCATCCAGCATGACCTTGTTCGGTCCGAATTCTTCATTATTCGGACCGAACTCTACACTGTCTGGTCCGAACAGAGGCTTAGTATTCCAAGTTTCTACCTGCTGAAGTCAATTATTCTCATTTTTCTCCCCTTACGGATCATACGTGGTGTCTTGATAGAATGATTCACTCTCCAAAAAAGTAACATCCATTGTCACAAACCACATTTTTTACTTTGGGTCATAACACCTATATCCCTTTTGATTTGTTCCAACTCTTAGAGACACACACTTGATTGCACATGGTTCTAGCTTTGTTCTTTGATATTTTTGGACATGGACATAGGCTACACACCCAAAAAAATTTGGTGGAAAGCTAAGAACTGAAGGAATAGAGACAAATGTAGCAAATTTACTAAGTGGTGTTTGAAACTTATGAATCATGGAAGGTAATCTATTGATCACATACACAGTCATCATTACAGCACAATCCCAAAAAACTTGTGGTACCTTATTTTCAATAAGGGGTTCCCTTATAGTCTCAAGAACATGTCTATTTTTCCTTTATGATATACAATTTTGTTGAGGTGTTCCTACACATAATTTTTCATGAATTATTCCCTTTTAAGAAATAAAAATTTCATTAATGTTTTGTTCACAAACTCACCACCATTATCACTCCTAAAGATCTTTATTCCTTTTCCAAATTGAGTTTGCACCATGTCATGAAAATTTTTTAACACTATTGGCACCTCATCTTTCCTTTTTAACATGTAAATCCAAGTCATACGGGTACAATCATCAATAAACAACACAAAATATTTATATCCAAAAATAGACTCCATTGGGGATGGTCCCTAAACATCTGAATGAATAATATCAAAAGGATTTCCACTTATATTGAGACTAATATTATAGGATACACGATGACTTTTAGTTTTAACACAAGTTTCACACTGAAGTTTTGATAAATCTGTTAGAAAGTGCTCAATTTTCAATTTTAGTTACTAATTAACTTAATTAATCATCAAGCATCACAAATCTAGTGCAAAAGTCATCCAACACATCCACATGAGAAAAGGAAAGGAATTGATTTTACCTCTTCTTGTATTGTAACAAGAAGGATCGATCGAACTCATTAGAAATCGGTGGCGTGCTCTCCTTCACTGTCTCCTCTAAGTCGATGGCCGCCTCGAGTCCACCAAGGAGATTAATCACGTTCTTAATGGTATATGCTAATATACTAAAGAACAAGCCTAATCCTCTTAGTTTTCTCTCTTGAATCAATCAACAACCTTGATTTAGTGGAGAGAAAAGAGCTCAACTCATGAGCAAATGAGAGGAAGAGAGGGAGAAAGTGGCGGCTAGGAAGGGAGGCAATAGAGGAGAGAGAAAGGTTAGGTGGAGACTCTCATAAGTGGTCATTATATAGAGCACAAAACATAATTGACCTCTTCCATAATTACAACTATGCCATCCTACCTACCACCATTAGAGGCCAGCCATATAAAGGGTCTTTATGGGCCACCTCAATTCTTTAATTTAGTACTTAATTCATTTAATTAAGGCCTCTCATATTTGCTCTTTAATTGGACTATCCATTTACTATTAAATGATGGCCCAATTAATTAATATAACCTTTTATATTAAAAAGTATTGAACTAAAATTAATTATTAACTTATTAATAATTATTTTGGGATTAGTTAATGCATTAATTTATTTTTGACTTAATTAATTATAACGGTTCGCAACAGTATATAATTAATTAATCAACTTATCATATTTTCGCAACACACTACTACGAATAAATAAATAATGCACTGTGTGATTAAAATCCTATTTGTGTGACCCTTTGAGGATTTATGCTATGTTGGCCATGAAATTAAATCGCTATTTAATTCCAATAATCATAAGCGGTATCTAGCAACACGTTATGATTCCCAATTCGCATAAATAATGTACTGCTAAAATATCTCAATCTTGCATAAGAAATAATAGTATCTCCTTGTCTGATTCTTATGTCACATGATATCACTGTATAATCCAAGATAGGAATGTGTCATTCTTGCAGATTATATATTTCTTGATCTAGAGTTGATTGTACAAATTGGCCAAATAATCCAACTCCATCAAGGGGCCCAAACAGATATCATCACTCACTAGGTATACTAATGAGGGACATACAGTTTTTTTTATGAACAACTTTTTCTCGCACAATTCCAGAGAACATAAATAAAGTCCGTATAGCAGCCCTTATCATGAATCAACGGTAGACGATATTTATTGAACCTATCCTCATGTGAAAAAAGTTGAACCATCTCAAACTTAGAATCAAACTCATATGAAATAAACAATGACACATAACATAATCCATATGTTTATTTCATTGGATCATGTCATGTATTATGTTCTAATAACATATACATATGCAATTAAGTTGGTAACTCCTTACTTATGATTTGTAGAACTTAATCATCACTTAACTTGCATACTAATCCTTTATGATAATTAATGTTCCTTGTTAATTATCAAGATTACGGACGATTTAGATTTATTACTGTCATTCTAACGAATGATCCATAGAGATCCACAATTCAGATCCTCAACCTGAATGATCTGTCAGTAATAAACTCTAGGAACAAATGATCAAATATCATCAATAACATAAACTAAGAAATTAAGTCATTGAATATTGACTTCTAGGACACAATTCCAGCAAAATCAGCACCACATAACAAATTAGATAAAATTCTCTTCACGTACCCAAAAGATGGATGACCCAAACACCTATGCCACATCCAAATTATTTCCTTATTCTTTGACTCCTTCCTCGCCAAGTTAACTTTTCCATAATCCAAGTCTTCTAAGTGATACAGGCGACCCTTCTTAGTATCACGTCCAATGATCTCCTTCATGAGGATGTCCTGAAAAATACAGAAATCAGGGAACATAGGAACCACACAGTTTAATTTTTCTGTTATTTGACCAATGGATATTAACTGAGTAGTTAGCGAGGGGACAAGTAGAGTATTATTTAGAATTAAGGACTGGGAAATTTTCACATCCCCTGCCCCGCTTACTGGGTATTCCATACCATTTGCATTAAAGATTTTCTGTACCCTAGGTTCTCTCAAGTCCTTGATATCATTTCTCATGAAGGTCATATGGTCCGTGGCACCCGAGTCAATTACCCAATTGTTCAAACTTTGATGTGTGAAAAAAGTCATACCTTGACTTGGTGATTTACCTCCCAAATCTGATTTTTGTTCACCTGGCCACAGCAGAGTTGAGCCCTGCCTATTTCATGATCTGCCACATCCACACGGACTATTTGCTCATCATTTCAGACCGAACCAGATTCATTTCGGATCGAAATTTCATCAATTCGAACTGAATTCTCCTCTGCTTGCACCAGATTAGCTTGAGCTTGGGATCTGTTGACTGCCACATAAGTTTGCGACTTCCCCTATGACTTTCCTTTCCTTCCCTTGAACCAATCTAGATATCCAAGTATCTCAAAGCACTTCTCTCTCACATGGCCCGGCTTTCCACAATGAGCACACTTCAACTTGGACTTATCCTGACTATGGAAATTAGAAGAACTTTTAGGATACATGACCATAGAGTTTTGACTCATACCTTCTTCACTTTTGATCATGACATTTTGTCGATTGACTCCACGCCTAACAATTCCATAGGCCTGTTCCACCGTTGGAAAGGAGTGACTTGTAGTACATTTGATCTTAGGTTGTCAAGGCGATCATCTAGCCCATCCAAGAAACTGTAGACTCTGGATTTTTCAAGATATTCTCGGAACTTCTCAATATCTTCTGCACTTGTCATGGGATTAGGGTGCGTGAAGTCAATCTCCTTCCATAGCCCTTGCAGTGTACCATAATAATCCTCTAACTTGCCTGTATGCTTTACTCGAGACACTCTTCTATTGAGATCAAACACCTGTGCTTCATCATTGCCATCATAGTAGGTGGTTGCAAGAGCTTGCCACATCTCACATGCTGTCGCATAGCGGTAGTAGGTAGGCATGAGAGACGGATCCAGGGAGTTTATTAACCAGCTTTTCACAACCAAATCTTCTGCGCTCCACTTGAAGAATCTTACATCATTATGCTTTGGTGGTGGTGGGTTACTAGTCAGGTGTTGCATCTTGTCTTTTCTTTGACATGCATACTGACAACTTCAAACCAGATTGAGTAGTTAGTTCCATCAAGTTTAATTGATATAGGTGAGGTGGAAATTTCAGGATTTGAAGTGCTTTGAGGAGTTGTTTGAGGAGTTTGTGTTTGAAAGGTTATGAGTTGGTTTATCTGAGCTTGTTGAGCAATAACAAGCTCAGTTAGTTTTTCGAGGATGGTTTTGGTCTCGGTTGGAGTATTGTTGTCGTCTCCCATGGTTAAAACTTGAAGAATCTCTTGGTTTTAATTTTTCAAAACGAACCACTCTCTGATACCATGTAACAATTTGACACAACAAACACAAAACACAAGAACACACAATTTTAACGAGGTTCAGCACCAATTTAGTGCCTACGTCCTCCACACTCACACACCCACGTTTTTTTATTTATTTTCTGTTAAATTAGATTTACAATGAGGGAGAATGAGAAGAAATAGCATAGCAATTACAATAGACAACATGCCTTTTTGGAAATAAAATCAAATCACCCAAATCTTTTCTATTTTCTTCAAATCCTTTCTCTTCTAAGTTAAACCAAATCCTCTTGATATGGAAACATATCAATCTTATATGCAGCCTTCGTATCTTGAAGGATTTGACAAGTTACCAATTATAACTTGCCAAATATGCAAGATCGGCATAAATTTCGGACCGAAATCCATACATTTCGGACCGAATTATTTCTTGGGTCCAGTCAGTTTTTCTGTTCGGTCCGAATTGACCCTTATTTGGACCGAATTAAGATGGGAATTTTGTACGGTATCTTATCTTATCGGCTAAGTACCATAGAAATTTGGCTCGATCTTATGAAATAAATTTTTATCTATACCCCTACTAACATTTGATGGAAAACCATCACGTAAATAGGAAGAGAAGAGAGTACACAATTTTATCAAAGTGCTTTTTCCCCATATAGCACATATGGTCCTTACAGCATTGCAATTTATTTTGAAATCTATATATAGTCCCTTCCCATGCCATGAGCTGCAACTTTTTCCAATGGATTGGGATTCAATATTTTGAAGGAAAAGAAGCAATAAGGCATCCAAAAATAGTAGCTAGGTGTTCAGCCTTAACTTGTGTTACATTTATTGCTTGAACTATTATCCTCTCTACCTTACAAAAGATAACGATGTCAGTATGCATATTGCAGATTGATCACTTGACAGTCATTATCTAAATGGGCCCCAATACTTGCATTAAGATTGGCATTTCGTTTAAATGAACACTAAAACTGAAAAACATGTCACATATTAAGAGATCAAAATCGACAATAAAAAATTATCCAAACACCATAACCCAGAATGATTTTTGTTTATTCGACATGTTTACACTCGCTAGGAAGATGGGAAGCTTTGATGGAACCAACCCCATTGTCTCCTATTTTCCCTCACTTTTATCTGTCTCCCAAAATGGTTGTCACCACCGCTTTTCCGCTGTCATTGAAAGCCCGGAATTTTTTGCAATATTATTATATTAAATCGTAAGTTTAAAGATATTACCAATTTAATCCAAATTTTAAGATTGTTATTGTTGTCTCCGATTTTCAAAGTCCTACAATAATATCGGACTTTCAAAGTTCGACATTAGTCTACAACAAATGTTCGTGTGTTTATTAATTTGTTCATTTATTTTGGTTTTAATTTTAGTTATTTAATTTTATTTAAAAATAAATTGTAATTCTATTTAAAAACAAAATATAAATGCCGCAATAGTCAACTAAATATAAATATTACAATTGTATAATACAAAAGTGTCACACTTCTGAAGCTGGGCGTGATTAATTTTTCCGTCCTGAGGCGTAAAACACGCACTCGTAAGCCTTTAAACAGTGCTAATTTAATTTTTTTTACTTTCTTTCTTTACACAGAAAATTGATCATATCATAAAACATGCAATCATAGCATATAGCATATATATATATATATATATATATATATATATTTGAAGAAAAATAGGGGTCATATAGCATATATTTCACATTACAAGTTTGCCACAACCTTCCACCAGAGAGTATTTTACGTATCTACCCTTCCCTTCTTTACTATTATTATTATTATTATTATTATTATTATTATTATTATTATTATTAGTAGTAGTAGTAGATACATTTAGTGGTATTTTAGCAGAATATAATGATGCCATTTGCTATTTGCTAGTATAGAATCAATATTACAAACATATTTTGGGTATATAAACTCTGATTGACTTGATTCAAATTAAGTACAATGAAACATGCCTTAGGATTGTAAAGTTGTGTATATACTAAATTGAATTATTAAAGCATTCATATGATGTCGTAAGATATTTAAATTTTAATTAAAATATGAATATGATGTAATAAATAAGTATATTGGTACATATCCGCTATGATTTCATAGCGCCCCCTGAATGACTATTTTTCGCTATCCATTATGACTCGAGGTTGTCCGTTATAAATTCACTATCTGCCATTTAAGACTGGGACCTAACACCCTATATTTAAAAATCTTGTTCTGATAACCTATTATTTTTGTTTTGTTTATTTTGGTGAAAAACTATGATTTCCAGGAGGTAATGAAGGATCCTCATATTGCAGCTGATGGTTATACATACGAAGCTGAAGCCATTAAAGGTTGGCTCGATAGTGACCACCGGACATCGCCAATGACAAATTTGCCCCTTCCTCACCCTGAACTTACACCAAATTATGCCCTTCGTTCTGCCATTCAAGAGTGGCTCCTCAAGCATCCGTAATGATCCTGATATGACGTGATATAATACATGCATGTTTGGATATTGGAAGTCCATTGTACTTCTCTAAATGTAAAATGAGATCTGTAATGTGATTTCAATGATACTTTTTTGTTATGATTTATGTAAGATTTTTCCCATTTCTTTTCTATAAGGATAATTACTGGTTGATATAAAAAATAGCAGTTGCGGATTTCGTTTTTGTTCTATTTTTTTTTTCTCAATGCATGAATCATGTTAAAGTACATTTTCTAACTATTTTTTACACTACTTCATATTTTTTTCTATGACAAAAATAACCCAAATTATTCCTAATCTGTTTTAATTAGCAATTATTTAGCATTCATGTATTTTGCTTTTAATGGTTAGTTAGTGAGAGTCTGCAACCAACAAATAGATTTATTAGAAAATTCGAAAAAAATGGCAATCAAGATGTTTCGAACATGGTAAAAGTAATTTTTCTATCAAATGAGCAACACTACTGTGATATCTGAATAATGGACTCTTAATGTACAAAGGAGAAATAACAAAATTATTATGTCGATTGGAACATAGTCTTGAGAATTGTAAAATTTTGAAAGAGTGAGAAGTGAAGCAAAACCTACCAAATGACCTTTTTTGAAATTTATAACAAATAGAGTAAGCAAATCACTTCTGCAAATAAAAAGATCATTTGTTACACAAATTCACCTCGTGTAAAGAAATTCATCAAATTTATGTCAAATTTAACTAAATTTCCATGACGACCTACATATGTAGTAAATCAATTTCATGTGAAAATCTTTACTACAATCTACACTATTGAAAGATCTCAGGATACAATCTTGTTCTGAACAATCTACACTATTGATTGAAGGTTCTGAACAACCTACACCATTGATTGTTTAAAAGTTACTAGCAGCAGAGCCCACCCATTGTGTGGGCAAATCAGAGAAAATGATGAAAATAATAGAGATGGTTTTGTAATTTCATTTGAATACAATATGTGGATAATTTCATTTAAATACAATTTTTTTAGATTGACTACGACATGGTTGTGTAAAACTAAACAAATCAGAAACAAAATGATGAAAATAATAGATCAAGACTATTAAAAAAGAAAACATGGCACTGCATGGAGCAAATATTAGAAAAATTAGAAAAGCTATTGTGCACTTCATCTCATGTAATAAAACCTCCAAATCCAAATTTAATAATTATAATCGCAAAAAACATATAGCAACACAGCAACCTACTTGAGATTTAGTGCCAGGTTCACTGGAGCCCCTGGGGTCGTCGGCCCAATTGATGGTGTTGGAGTTGTATCCTAGAAGTCAATATTTAATGACTTAATTTCTTAGTTTATGTTATTGATGATATTTAATCATTTGTTTCTAAAGTTTATTACTGACAGATCATTCAGGTTGAGGATCTGAATTGTAGATCTATGTGGATCATTCATTAGAATGACAGTAATAAATCTAAATCGTCCGTAATCTTGATAATTAACAAAGAACATTAATTATCATAAAAGATTAGTATGCAAGTTCAGTGATGATTAAGTTCTACAAATCATAGGTAAGGTGTTACTGTTAGGAAGTCTAAGTTTTCAAATTTTTATTCTAATTAACCATTTAATTAACAATCCAAACGACATAGACCTCGATGAATCTAGTCCAAGCATTCACACACAAGAGATTGAGAATATGAAGACTACCTCTCTTTGTATCGCAACAAAGAGGTTCGATCCAAGACATCGGAGTCGGTGGCGTGCTCTCCTTCGCCTTCTCCTTCACCGGCGGCCGCCTCGAGTCCACCAAGAGGGTTAACCAATTTCTACTCAAATTGTGCTAGCAATTGAGAAGAACAAAGGATAATCCTTAGATTTTCTCTCTTCTAGCTAATTAAACCCTTTTAATTTGTGGAGAAAAATTGTTCAACACATGAACTAGAGGTGGAAGAGAAGAGAGGATAAGGCAAAAGAAAATCTGAAATTTTCTTTTTCCCTTTCTATTTTTTTGGCCAAGAGGAGGAAGAGAGAGAAGGTGGTTTGGAGGCTAGGGTTTCCATCAAATGGGACCTCTATTTATAGACCTCTCGACCTAACTCCCTTCCTATTTTGTTTAGACCAAAATACCCCTCCTTGTGGCCGAAATTTTGAGGGCCTTATGTGGGCTATACCATATGACACAAAGGCCCATTTATTTATCCTTTAATTGCTCTCTTAATTAAACCTCAATTCGGGCTTTTAAATAACTAATTAAATAAAGGCCCAAATAGCTCATTTAAAATAAAGTATGTTGAACATAATTAATTATTAACTTATTAATAATTAATTTAGGATTAGCAAATGCACTAATTTATTTCTATATGATCCCTTTGACTTAATTAATTATAACGATTCGCAACGGAATATAATTAATTAATCAACTTATCATATTTTCGCAATACACTGCTGCGAATAAATAAATATTGCACTGTATGGTTAAAACTCTATTTGTGTGACCCTTTGAAGATTTATGCTACGTTGGCCATGGAATTAAATCGTCATTTAATTCTAATAATCATAAGCGGTATCTAGCAACACGTTATGATTCTCAATTCGCATAAATAGTGTACTGATACAATATTTTAATCATGCATAAGAAATAATAGTATTTCCTTGTCTGATTCTTATGTCACATGATATCATCGTATAATCCAAGATAGGAATGTGTCATTCTTGCAGATTATACGTTTCTTGATCTAGAGATGACTGTATCAGTTGCTAGCAAACAATCCATCTCCATCAAGGGGCCCAAACAGATATCATCGCTCACTAAATAAATTAATGAGGGACATACGATTTTCTTGATGAACAATTTTTTCCCGCACAATTCAAGAGAACATAAATAAAGTCCGTATAGCAGCCCTTATCAGGAATCAACGGTAGACGATATTTATTGAACATATCCTCATGTGGAAAAGTTGAACCATCTCAAACTTAGAATCAAACTCAAATGAAATAAATAATGACACATAACACAATCCATATATTTATTTCATTGGGTCGTGTCATGTACTATGTTCCATAACATACACATATGCAATTAAGTTGGCAACTCCTTACCTATGATCTGTATAACTTAATTATCACTTAACTTGCATACTAATCTTATCTGATAATTAATATTCCTTGTTAATTATCAAGATTACGGACCTTTTAGATTTATTATTGTTATTTAATTATAAATGAACTACAGAGATCTACAATTCAGATCCTCAACCTGAATGATCTGTCAATTAATAAATCAAGGAATAAATGATCAAATATCATCAATATCATAAACCATAGAAGTAGCCATATATAGATTGGCTTCTAGGACATAACTCTAACAGTTACCAACTTAATTGCATATGTGTATGTTATTAGAACATAGTACAAGACATGACCCAATGAAATAAACATATGGATTGTGTTGTGTGTTATTGTTTATTTCATATGAGTTTGATTCTAAGTTTGAGATGGTTCAACTTTTCTACATGAGAATAGGTTCAATAAATATCGTCTACCGTTGATTCCTGATAAGGGCTGCTATACGGACTTTATTTATGTTCTCTTGAATTGTGCGGGGAAAAATTGTTCATCAAGAAAATCGTATTTCCCTCATTAGTATACCTAGTGAGTGATGATATCTGTTTGGGCCCCTTGATGGAGTTGGATTGTTTGGCCAACTTGTACAATCAACTCTAGATCAAGAAATGTATAATCTGCAAGAATGACACATTCCTATCTTGGATTAAACAGTGATATCATGTGACATAAGAATCAGACAAGGAGAAACTTTTATTTCTTATGCAGGATTGAGATATTGTAACAGTACATTATTTATGCGAATTGGGAATCATAACGTGTTGCTAGATACCGCTTATGATTATTAGAATTAAATAGCGATTTAATTCCATGGCCAACGTAGCATAAATCCTCAAAGGGTCACATAAATAGAATTTTAATCACACAGTGCATTATTTATTTATTCGCAGCAGTGTATTGTGAAAATATGATAAATTGATTAATTAATTATATACCGTTGTGAACCGTTATAATTAATTAAGTCAAGGAGATCATATAGAAATAAATTAATGCATTAACTAATCTCAAAATAATTATTAATAAGTTAATAATTAATTTTGTTCAACACAATTTAATTATATGAATTAAATAGAGCTTATGGACCTTTATTTAATTAGTAAATTAAAGGTCCGATTTGAGTACAAGAGAAAGGTCCATTAATTAATTGAATTAGTGGACATTTAACACACCACAAAATGGACTTGATAGCCCATATAGTGGCTGCCCTAATAGGAGTAAAAAAGTCCCTAAAGTTTGTGGAGTGGTTGGTCTATAAAAGGAGGTCGTTTGGAGAGAGAAATCCTAGCCACCATAGTCTTTTCTCTCCATCTTCCTCCTAGAACGAAAATTAGAGAGAAAATTTCAGAATTTTCATCTCTTTCTCTTGCTCTTTTCCATCTCATCTAGCTCATTTGTTGAGATTTCTCCCTTCTCCATTAATTAAACTAGTTAATTGACAAAGGTAGAAGAGAGAAAACCTTGAAAATTAGTTGCTCTCATCTTCCTTGCTATCACTCTTCCTTGCTATCACAAGTTGAAAGATGAGGTGATTAAATTTCTTGGTGGACTCGAGGCGGCCGTCGACGGAGCAGAAGGCGAAAGAGAGCACGCCATCAACTCCCATGCATTGGTCGAGTCTCGCGGATACGATTCCGCGAGAGATCATCGATTCCTTCCCTTTTCTCATGAGTGTGTTGATTGCTTAGCAAAATTCTTTGTGCTTGATGTTTAATTAAGTTAATTATTGTACTAAACGTCTCTAGGTTTTTCGATTACAAAACAATATCATTTGGCATTTAACAATCTTCTTTAAGTTTTATAGGAATGAGTTACAAATTATAAAGACTTGGATGAGAGCTATGAGCAAGATCAAGATCAAGTCTTTAGAGAGGTTGTGGTCTAGCTTAGACTAGGGTAGAAGGTATACTTTAGTCCTTAATTATCCTTGAAATGGTCTAGATAGCAGAAAAACTCAATTTATCAGCAAAATCCAGTTTTCAGTGACAAAATATCGTACAACGCTATATGGTGTCGCACAACACTGTGTTTCAAAACTAAAACAGTTAAATTCTGACATGTTGTGAAACAGCGTCACACAACACTAAATAGCATTAGGTAACGCTGAGTCACAACATTGTACCACGCTCAGTAGCATTGTACAACGCTCTAGTTAAAAACTTGAAAATTTCTGTGTACTTAAGACAGAACGTTGTGCAACGTCTTTTAAAGTTGCATAACGCTCCTGAGGACAGGTGTGTAATGACAGCGTTGTGTAACGGTCTTTAGTGTTGTATGACGCTCCTTTTGAATTTGTCAGAGTTACTCTCACCGATACTAGTTCGTTTACCAACGAAACTGTCGGAACTTTCCTTTGACTTTTACACTCCATCGTTGTGCAACGGTATTTAGCGTTGCACAACGCTCTGACAAATTTCAACAGAACTGTCGGAGTTATCCTTTGGATGTACACTCCATCGTTGTGCAACGGCATATAACGTTGCACAACGCTCTGACAGTCCAACAGATATATTAAATAACCGTTTGATTTTACAACGGTAATATTCAACGTTATACAACGCTATTTAGTGACAGGCAACGCTCTGTCCATTTTTTACTGGTAAACTGCTCATTCCGAGTCCTATATATATCCACCCCTTGTTTTCTCTCTTTAGAGACCTTTGCCTTGCAAAATTAGACCAGAATTGAGCCTTTGAGTACAGAGATACTCTTCCATTTGAGCTTTTCATAGCTAGATCATTTTGAGAAATAAAGTAGCCTCAAATACCACCGCCCCGATATTGTCACTAGGTGTAGGTTAGAATAGGTTGAGAGCTCATCTCCTTTGGAGATCTTGGTGCCATTTGTTTGTCGAGTTAGGCCGATCCATCTCGAGTGTCCTTGTGACGAGGTGATTCGGTTCGAAGTTATAGTTCCGTTCTTATTGGAATTGAACGGAGCGCGCCCTTTCGTGGTAGCGGAACTCCCGGAGACGTACGACTAAGGCTAGCTTTTCCTAGCGGGTCGGAACTCCGTAATCACATTGAGTTTTCAATTTCTCTCTTTCTCTTTCTCCCTTTATTTTCTTGTTATTTGAATTGATTGTGTGTGCTTGTCAATTGTTGGTACCAATTGAATTGTGTTAGGGTAGTTCATACCAAACCGGTCTAAAACCTTAATTACTTCCGCTAAATCTTGTTTAAGCCGCCTTCTTTAGAGATAACAAAGTGGTATCAGAGCGGTAACCTCGATTAAGTTAGTCTTAATCTCAGTTTTCGATTATGGCGGCTCGATTTATAGAGAAATCGGATAAGTTAGGCCAAAATTGTAAAAATTTATCATTTTGGAAGAGATGCATGGTGAACTATCTCAATATCTTAGGATATTGGCACATGGTTGAAAATCGGTATACCCCCCAATTTAGACAAAATTCTACCGATTTGACTAAGAAGTCCCTTGATGACCGGAAGGACAATGATTGTGCGGTTAATGCCATATTAGCTTTGGTTCATGAATCAATTGGTTTGACTCTTAGTCGTTTTGATTTAGCACATGATATGTGGATGGCTCTCCTTACCCGTTATGAGGGAAATTCTCAAATTCGACACTCAAAATTGTAAGAGTTGTATTCTCAATTTGAAAATTTCCGTATAAGGGATGGTGAATCAATTGAGGATATGTACACTCGTCTTGTACAACTCCAAAATGAATTCACCGAAGAAGGAGAGTCACTAACAAATGGCAAGATTGTAGGGAAGATAATGCGAGCTATGAGTGAAAGGCGCAAATGGGATGCTCATATCACATCGCTTGAGACCATTATCCGGATGGACCATGAGTACACACCAGATCAAATGTACACCGAGCTCCGATGCGTGGAGGAGAAACTCAAGCAACTCGATAAACTAGGGTATACTCCAAGAACCTTCGCCATGACATCCACAAACAATCCCGCCTCTACATCCTCCTCAAAATCCTCTCATCGCCTATACCCACATCAAACACCTAAAAACATCTATGAGTTTGATGAGACCAAGTAAGAGGTCATGATTGAAAAGATGTTTCGTGGGTTACTAAAGCATGAGGAGAAGTTTAACAAGGAGAGGGTAGTAAATGATGAACGGGAGTTGTGCTTCGTGTGCAATAAAGAGGGACATTCAATGCACAAATGTCACAAGCTTTTCCCTTAAGTGCAAACCAACAAGCCAAAACCGAAGCACAAGAAGGCTTAAGCCATGCATGTCTTGTGGGATGTTGAATCCGAAACAAACTCATCCGACTTGGATACTCATAAGGTATATACTATGGTGGCAAATGTGGAAGAGGTGGTATTCTCAATGGATGATGTTCAAGATGACTTCGTGAGAGAAGTCCTCAACGAGTACAATCAAGGGACAAGGTTTGTTCATCCACTAAGTCAAGCGCGTAGATCAACACCACGTCCATCTCCACTGATTTCACCAAAGTCGAGCTCTCCTAAGGTATATCTTCTTCTCAATAAACCTCTTAGTGATAGTAATAATGAGAGTGATGATGAACCAACTAGTTCAACCAAATGTGTTGATTGTGATAGGTTGAACTCCATTCTAGATGCCACCCATGATGTTTTGGTTAGGAAAGCCGATATGGTTGACACCCTAAAAACCAAGGTAGATGAGCTTACTTCTAAGATGGGTGAGTATGAGACTAAAATAAAGGAGTTTGAAAAACAACTTGAAAAATCGATTTTAGCTCAAGCTCCCAAAATGGATTTGAAAAACCTTATCAAGGGCCAAAAACTTCATGACAAGTCCGGTTTTGGTTACCAAAAGCCATATCAAACCAAGAAAAAGAACTTGTCACACAATAATAGGAAACAAGTTGCACAAAACACACAATTTCAAAAACCTAGGAATTCTCGCGGTCATGCACATATGTACCAACGGAAGTCTAGAAACACTAGAATGCAAAAGAAAATGAATTTGCAAAATCAAAACAAAGAGATTTTTGTTCCTAAGGAGTCCAATAAAATTTATTTTAGAGGACCCGATGGATGGTTTTATGAATTTAAATAGTAACATTACTCTCAAAATCAAAATGCTCAATCTAATGAGCATCAAAAAAATGTTTCCCAACATTACCAAAAGGATCGCAACAAGAATTTCAAAGCCTCATCCACCGATCCTAAGAAAAAGGCCGAATACCTTAGAGCCTATTACTATTCTCACTTTGTTAAGGGTTCATCCGTACCTAAGCTAACAAATGCATTTTGCAACTATTGTTGTCAAAATGGACATATCTCTTTGGAATGCAAACTTAGGAAATTAAATGGTGAGTCCAAAAGTAAATGGGTTCCAAAAGTTTGTACCTCTAGTGGTACAACTAATGGTATGGTAACCAATGTGACCTAAATACCAAGTTTATCCCCGGTCTTATAAGCCAAATATTTAGGGGGACCCTTTTTTAATTCTCGTTTACTTCTTTAAGAGGTTAAAAATTGGTCACACTACCTTGTGTAGTGCCCTAAATTGGTTCTCCAATTCCGTTTCTCCAAAATTAAGGGGGAGCCACAAATTTAGGGGGAGCTTGCTACCATTTTCACCTTTTGTCGATTTACAAAAAGGAAGAGAATTGTAGTAAAGCTTGTGAAATGTCAAAATTTAATCGCTTTACTAATGATATTGTTTTGCAAATCATCAAAAGGGGAGATTGTTGTACTAAACGTCTCTAGATTTTTCGATTACAAAACAATATCATTTGACATTTAACAATCTTCTTTAAGTTTTATAGGAAGGAGTTACAAATTATAAAGACTTGGATGAGAGCTATGAGCAAGATCAAGATCAAGTCATTAGAGAGGTTGTGGGCTAGTTTAGACTAGGATAAAAGGTATACTTTAGTCCTTAATTATCCTTGAAATGGTTTAGATAGCAGAAAAGCTCAATTTACCAGCAAAATCTAGTTTTCAGTGACAGAGCGTCGTACAATGCTATATGGTGTCGCACAACGCTGTGTTTCAAAACTAAAACAGTTAAATTCTGATATGTTGTGAAACAGCGTCACACAACGCTAAATAGCGTTAGGTAACGCTGAGTCACAACGTTGTACAACGCTGGGTAGCATTGTACAACGCTCCAGTTAAAACTTGAAAATTTCTATGTACTTAAGACAGAATGTTGTGCAACGCCTTTTAAAGTTGCACAACGCTCCTGAGTACAGGTGTGTAATGACAGCGTTGTGTAACGGTCTTTAGTGTTGTATGACGCCCCTTTTGAATTTGTCAGAGTTACTCTCACCGATACTAGTTCGTTTACCAACGAAACTGTCGGAACTTTCATTTGACTTTTACACTCCATCGTTGTGCAACGGTATTTAGCGTTGCACAACGCTCTGACAAATTTCACCGGAACTGTCGGAGTTATCCTTTGGCTGTACACTCCATCGTTGTGCAACGGCATATGACGTTGCACAACGTTCTGACAGTCTAACGGCTATATTAAATAGCTGTTTGATTTACAACGGTAATATTCAACGTTGTGCAATGCTATTTAGTGGCAGGCAACGCTCTGTCCAGTTTTTGGTGGTAAACTGCTCATTCCGAGACCTATATATATACACCCCTTGTTCTCTCTCTTTAGAGAGCTTTGCCTTGCAAAATTAGACCAGAATTGAGCCTTTTGAGCACAGGGATACTCTCCCACTTGAGCTTTTCATAGCTAGATCATTTTGATGTTAGAGTTATGTCCTAGAAGTCAATCATTATATGGCTACTTCTATGGTTTATGTTATTGATGATATTTGATCATTTATTCCTTGATTTATTTATTGACAGATCATTCAGGTTGAGGATCTGAATTGTAGATCTCTGTGTTTCATTTATAATAAATGACAATAATAAATCTAAAAGGTCCGTAATCTTGATAATTAACAAGGAATATTAATTATCGGATAAGATTAGTATGCAAGTTAAGTGATGATTAAGTTCTACAAATCATAGGTAAGGAGTTGCCAACTTAATTGCATATGTGTATGTTATGGAACATAGTACAGGACACGACCCAATGAAATAAATATATGGATTGTGTTATGTGTCATTATTTATTTCATTTGAGTTTGATTCTAAGTTTGAGATGGTTCAACTTTTCCACATGAGGATAGGTTCAATAAATATCGTCTACCGTTGATTCCTGATAAGGGCTGCTATACGGACTTTATTTATGTTCTCTTGAAATGTGCGGGGAAAAGTTGTTCATCAAGAAAATCGTATGTCCCTCATTAATTTACTTAGTGAGCGATGATATCTGTTTGGGCCCCTTGATGGAGATGGATTGTTTGCTAGCAACTGATACAGTCATCTCTAGATCAAGAAACGTATAATCTGCAAGAATGACACATTCCTATCTTGGATTATACGATGATATCATGTGACATAAGAATCAGACAAGGATATACTATTATTTCTTATGCAGGATTAAAATATTGTAGTAGTACACTATTTATGCGAATTGGGAATCATAACGTGTTGTTAGATACCGCTTATGATTATTGGAAATAAATAGCGATTTATTTTCCATGTCCAACAGAGCATAAATCCTCAAAGGGTCACACAAATAGGTTTTGACCATGCGTGCATTATTTATTTGGTTGTATTAAGGAATGCAACAATATGATATGTTGACTGATTAATTATGTACTGTTGCGAACCGTCATAATTAATTAATTAAGTCAAACGGATTATATAGAAATAAATTAATGCATATTCTAATCCTTAAATAATTATCAAAGTGTTGATAATTAATTTGTTCAACATGAATTAATTAAAGTAATTAATTTGAGCTAACGGGCCTATATTTAAATGGTAAATTAAAGGTCCAAATTGAGAGCAATTAATTGGGCCACTAATTAATTGAATTAGAGGAAAAATTAAATAATTGATAGAGCCCATTTAGGCCCATTTTATGGCTGCCCTAGTGATGGCATAGTTGTAAATTAGTTACAACTTTTTGGGAGAGTGGTTGGTCTATAAAAGGACCACTTTGGGAGCCAAAACCCTAGCCACCTTACCTTTTTCTCTCTCCCTAATATTTTGGACGAAAATTAAAGAAAAAATTTCAAAATTTTTCCTCTCCACTATTGCTCTCTTAAGCTCATGTGTTGAGCACCTCTTGCCTCCATCCAATTAAATAGTTAATTAAGGCAAAGGGAAGGAAGGGATTAGGCTTAACCTCTCATCTACTAGCATAGATCGAGGTTTTGGTTAATACCTTGGTGGACTTGAGGCCGAGACACGCGAGGTGGTGCGCACAACCTCGACATCGCCGGATTCGAGCCTCCTTGTTGCGATACAAGGAAAGGTAGCCTTCCTAACCTCTCTCTCTTGTGTGTGAATGCTTGGACTAGATCCTTCGAGGTCTAAGTCGTTTGGATTGCTTATTAAATAGTTAATTAGCACAAAAAATTTGAAAACTTAGACTTCCTAACAGTGGTATCAGAGCCAGGTTGTTCTAAAGCATTTTAACACATAATTAGTTGAGAAATGATTAATTAACACATGGATTAGTGATGCACTTGCTTGCTGTCTGGATTTCTGTTCTGTTTTCGACATTATTTTGGTTTTTTCGCTGAGAAAAGCTTTCAGAAAAATTCTAAATTTTATTGGAGGTTGTAAATCTGTGAGATGTGGTTCTTTAGCCACTAGTTTCACCTTTTTCTAAGTTGTTATGAATTTATGGTGAATTAAACGGTAACGGTGCGCAGATCTGGTACTCTGCTGCACAGTTCTGTGTTTTAGGCATGAAGGATTTATTTTTCGAAAATAACTATCTGTATTTCTTGGCTAGAAATCTTGTAAACTTGATGCTCTTTCTGGACATGTAAAATTTGTTGCATGTTTCGGATTTTATGTGGGCGTTCAAGTCATGAGAAATGAATCGGTTGTCAGATCTGGTTTTCCAACAAACTGATTGTTTGGATAAACTGTACTTATTGAGAAAACTTTATGAAAAAGTGTTTGAATAGAAAGTTTCTACTTGAAGTTAAGATTCTGTGAAAATTAGTTTCAAAGAATTTTATTAAGGTTTGATACCTCAACTGAGTCAATAGTTTTTAGTCGTTAGTCTGTTTCAGAACAGGGTAAGTGGCTTGTTTGCTATTTATCTTGATGATTTTAAATAAGACTAGTTGGATTTCGTTTGATGGATTGGTAGCCAATAACATATAGTAGATTTGTTATGTAAAATGTTTTCATGAAAACGTTTTGGAAGATGATCCTACAGACCAAAAGAGTTAGACAAAAACAGAAAATCGGATAACGGTGTTTCGCGCACAGTTTGACGATTTGTTAATTTTGTTTCTCTCTGATGGTAAGTGATCTCTCCCTGAAATTTTGAAAGATAGTTACACTCATAATAGGGAGTATGCATTATTTATTTCATAATTTTTGGAGACCGAAAAACTTAGAATTTTATCGGGTCCCATTTAATATTTTAAATAGTTAAAGTATTTTCTAATTAATCAAATTGGTTGAATAAATTAATTAGAATACTCCATGATATTCCTCCTTTCTGTTTACAATTGTTGAATTGGCTTTTCAAATGGTTTAAGCAAATTAGTTGTTTAAAAGTTAAACTTTTATGCGGAAAGACCCGAACTACAAGCGATGTGCAAAGACTCTAATTCATTGTTGTTAATTAAGAAACAAAGGGACATGTGCTAACTTTGTTTTGTAGGAAGGATCGTGGGTTTAGTATGGCTCAAGAAACCAATGCCTTGTGTGTTGTAATTTGTGAATGCATGTGATTGATTGTATGTAAGGCCTTTGGTGCCATGGTTAATTAATTAATTATGATTAATTTCTTAATGTAACTTGTGAGGCTTGCATGCCCCTAAGGCTAGGAGGGAATTAGGGATATTTTCACATGTATTTTGTCCTTTAATTATATAGGATAGGATCCATATGATTAGTGGGAGAGACAATTAGATTAGTTTTGCTACATGGAGATGCGGCGGAACTAATGCAAGCGGGAGCCATACAAACCCACAACGATGCTTGAGATGCTTATTATTATGTGAATGTTTGTGGATGCTATGAATGTCATAGGATAGGTATGGGTGTATGATTACACGACCACCAAACAATAGTCACATAATTGTTTGTCCCAAATTTGATTAAGTCGACCGCCCTCCTTCTCTCTATCCCCTTCACGTCAATTGCCCTCTCATGGCGCGGTCCGCCCAAACGGACGTCATGGTTGTCAGTTTGATAGTCGGGGTACAAATAAAGGGATTTGTAAGGAGCAAATAGAGAGATGTTACTTATCGATGGACCCAACTAGAGTTTGGACATCGGGGCGAAGTTCGCGATGCGAACCAAGAATCATAAAGTTGTATGATTGGTTAAAGAGAACCTACCTTATCTAGTCATTTTGGGTGACGTGCCATAGCAGGTCCAACTTGACGAAAATAGGGGTCTTGGAAATTCATTACTTTTAAGGGACTTATATTAAAGTAGTGAAAGTTTTACTTTATTGAAAATAAAATAAAAACATAAACTAATTGGCCTTAATTTGAATTAATTGTTGTAGATGTCTTCCTCATCCTTTTCGCTTCGATCTCTTTTAGAGAAAGAAAAGCTCGCCTTCAACGGTGCCAACTTTCTGGATTGGCACCGGAACCTAAGGCTTGTCCTAAGGTTTGAAAAGAAGGAATACCTCCTTACCACTCCCATCCCCGCGGCTCCCAAGTCGGATGCCCCTCAAGCGGACAAGGATGCCCATGACAAGCACGTCATGGACGACATGGAGATGTCCGTCCTGATTGTCGCTGTCATGGAGGCGGAACTCCAAAAGGAGTTCATGGATAGTGGTTATGGAGTGTTTGAAATGGTCTCTCGTCTCTCGAACATGTTCCAAACCAAGGCCCGCACCGAAAGGGCTCGTCCCATCAAGGCCGTCGCCAATACTCGATTGGCGGAAGGTCATGAAGTCGGGCCACACGTCATGAAGATGGCGGGGTTGTTTCGGCAGCTCGAAAGGCTTGATACGCCCTTCCCGTCAGGGGCGATTCAAGACTTCATTCTCAACTCTCTCCCTCATAGCTTCACCGGTTTTGTTGTGAACTACCGGATGAATGGCATTGACAAGAGCATGGATGATTTCCAAAACATGCTTGTCGAAACGGAGGAGAGTCTCAAAAATAAAAAAGGGCCCAAAGATGTTCTTGCGGTGAGTGACAAGAGCAAGAAGAGCAAGAAAAGAAAGACCCGCAGAACTAGAAAGGGCAAAGGCACGGTGACGCCCCAAGGTTCGGCCAAGGGAGCTCCCGAGGGTTCCAAGAGAAAGAAGAACCCGGCCACTTCCGAGACCGTGTGCTACTACTGTAGCAACAAGGGCCATTGGAAGAGGAATTGCCCCAAGTACCTCGCTGACAAGAAGGCGGGAACTGTCCGGCCTTCTACTTCAGGTATATTTGTCATTGAAACCATTCTCGCTACCTCTAGTACAGACTGGATATTTGATACTGGTTCATGTGCTCACATTTGTCGAAATGTGCAGGCACTAAAGAGTAGGAGGCGGCTCGAGAAAGGCGAAGTTCAACTCCGCGTCGGTAACGGCACGTGCGTCTCCGCTATGGCCGTTGGGAACGTAGAGCTTACTTTGCCTTCTGGTTTAGTTTTGGAACTAAAAGATGTTTATGTAGTTCCTTGTATCACTCGGAACATCATCTCTATTTCGTGTTTAGACTTGGATGGATTTGGTGTTGTAATAAAGAACAAAAGTTGTACTTTGTTGCGTGATGATGTTTGTTATTGTGTTGCGCATTTATTGAATGGTCTTTATGTGCTTGATTCTAACGAACATGTTTTGAGTGTTGAACATGACAGTAGAAAACGTAAGATCTCACATGAAAGTACGACTCTAATGTGGCATTGCCGCTTAGGTCATATCAACGAGAAACGCATCAAGAGATTACAAACAGTTGGTCTCTTGGATCAATTCGCTTTCGAGCCAATTGACACATGCGAATCATGTTTGATGGGAAAGATGACCAAAGCGCCTTTTACCAACAAAGGTACAAGGGCAAGTGGCTTATTAGACCTCGTGCATACCGATGTATGTGGACCTATGAGCATTTGCGCACGAGGAGGTTATTCATACTTCATCACTTTCACCGATGATCATAGTAGATACGGGTATATCTACTTGATGCGGCACAAGTCCGAATCCTTCGAAAAGTTCAAGGAGTTCAAGAATGAAGTTGAGAACCAACTCAATCGAAAGATCAAAGTCTTGCGTTCCGATCGAGGTGGAGAGTACTTGAGCCACGAATTTGGTGATTATCTAAAGGAGTGTGGAATCGTTCCACAACTCACTCCACCGGGAACAACACAATGGAATGGTGTATCCGAAAGGAGGAATCGAACTTTGCTAGACATGGTTCGATCGATGATGAGCCAAGCCGACTTGCCTAAATCGTTTTGGGGTTTTGCAATAGAAACCGCAGCTTTTACATTAAACCGTGTTCCATCAAAGTCCGTTGAGAAGACGCCTTATGAGCTTTGGTTTTGTAGGAAACCAAGCATGTCGTTTCTCAAGATTTGGGGTTGTGAAGCTTATGTGAAAAGGCTAATGAGTGATAAGCTTGGACCCAAATCGGACAAGTGTCATTTCGTGGGATACCCTAAGGAAACTAAGGGTTACTACTTCTACAACCGCAATGAGAACAAGATAGTTGTTGCTCGTTATGATGTGTTCTTAGAGAATGAGTTTCTCTCAAGAAGAAGTAGTGGGAGTAATGTGGTCATTGAAGAAATTCATGAACCACCGCAAGATGTGCCTCAAGTAGGCAATCCAGCGATTCCCAATGTAGTGCCAAACGAGGTTGTAGCTGAACCCGTTCCGCAAGCCGTTGTGGAAGAGATTCAAGAGTACACTCTCTCAAATGAGGACTCGAACATATCGCGAGTCGATAGTGTTCAAGACACTCAAACTTTTGAGGATCAAGAACCAAGTCCACAAGCTGTTGTGGAACAAGTTCAAGAGCCTCAACCCCAAGCACCGATCCTACGAAGGTCAACGAGGGAAAGTCGTCCACCCGAAAGGTACTTGGGTTTACACGATGTTCTCGTCATTGCGAATGACGAACCCTTGACCATAAAGGACATGAAAGATAAACCCGACTCCAAGGAATGACTTAAAGCCATGGAATCCGAAATGCAATCCATGTATGAAAACAAGGTATGGACCTTGGTTGACCTTCCCGACGGAGTAAAACCCGTTGAAAACAAGTGGATCTTTAAAAGAAAGGTCGACATGGATGGCAACTTGAGCATTTACAAAGCACGACTAGTTGCGAAAGGTTACAAGCAAGTTCATGGTATTGACTATGAAGAAACCTTCTCGCCCGTCGTCATGTTCAAGTCAATTCGGATCTTGTTAGCAATTGCCGCATATTATGACTATAAGATATGGCAAATGGATGTCAAAACTGCCTTCCTAAATGGCAACTTGGAAGAGGATGTGTATATGACACAACCCGAGTGTTTTGTGGATCCAAAGAATGCTAACAAGGTGTGCAAGCTTCAAAGGTCCATTTATGGATTGAAGCAAGCATCAAGGAGTTGGAACAAACGCTTTGATGAAGAGGTCAAGAAGTTGAATTTCATTCAAAGCGAGAAGGAACCTTGTGTTTACAAGAGGATTAGTGGGAGCGTGGTTGTGTTTCTTGTTCTATATGTTGATGATATACTCTTGATCGGGAATGATATCTCCGAATTGAATGCAGTCAAGGATTCATTGAAGAAAGTGTTCTCAATGAAAGACTTGGGCGAAGCCGCCTACATCCTAGGGATCAAGATCTATCGAGATAGATCAAGAAGGTTGTTAGGTTTGAGCCAAGATGCATATATTGACAAAGTGTTGGAAAAACACAAAATGGCTGGTTCCAAGAAGGGTTACTTGCCTATGTCACATGGCATATTCTTGAGCAAGACTCAATGTCCGACGACTGATACAGATAGGGATTTCATGAAGCGGTTCAAGTATCCATCTGTAGTCGGTTCGATCATGTATGCCATGCTATGCACTCGCCCCGATGTTGCGCATCCGATTAGTGTGACTAGTCGATACCAAGCTAACCCTGGTATGCCACATTGGACCGCAGTCAAGAATATCCTCAAGTATCTCAAGAGAACAAAGGATAGCATTCTCGTGTACGGTGGAGACCAAGAGCTCGTTGTAAGTGGTTACACCGATGCTAGTTTCCAAACCGATCGAGATGATGCGAAGTCACAGTCCGGTTTCGTATATCTGCTCAATGGTGGAGCCGTGAGTTGGAAGAGTTCCAAACAGGATACCACGGCTGATTCCGTCACCGAAGCAGAATACTTAGCGGCTGGTGAAGCGGCGAAAGAAGGAGTTTGGATCAAGGAATTCTTGACCGAGCTGGAGGTGGTTCCAAGCATCTCTGGTCCAGTGGATCTCTACTGCGACAACACGGGAGCCATAGCTCAGTCAAAGGAGCCTAGGTCTCACCAGAAGACCAAGCACATTCTACGACGATTCCATCTTATCCGTCAGTTTGTGAATGACGGATGGATCAAGGTCAAGAAGGTGGACGGTGCCGCGAACACAGCGGACTCTCTGACAAAGCCTCTATCTCGAGCCGCGCATGAGTTGCATGTTGCATCCATGGGGATTAGGCGTATGCCTGAGTGGCTTTGAGTTGTATCTTTTATCTTTTGAGGCTTTAGTATGAGACATGTATATTTTGGATATTACATTGAGTACTATGCACTGGCTAGAAGTCACTGTTGATTGACTCTAGGCCAAGTGGGAGATTGTTAGAGTTATGTCCTAGAAGTCAATCATTATATGGCTACTTCTATGGTTTATGTTATTGATGATATTTGATCATTTATTCCTTGATTTATTTATTGACAGATCATTCAGGTTGAGGATCTGAATTGTAGATCTCTGTGTTTCATTTATAATAAATGACAATAATAAATCTAAAAGGTCCGTAATCTTGATAATTAACAAGGAATATTAATTATCGGATAAGATTAGTATGCAAGTTAAGTGATGATTAAGTTCTACAAATCATAGGTAAGGAGTTGCCAACTTAATTGCATATGTGTATGTTATGGAACATAGTACAGGACACGACCCAATGAAATAAATATATGGATTGTGTTATGTGTCATTATTTATTTCATTTGAGTTTGATTCTAAGTTTGAGATGGTTCAACTTTTCCACATGAGGATAGGTTCAATAAATATCGTCTACCGTTGATTCCTGATAAGGGCTGCTATACGGACTTTATCTATGTTCTCTTGAAATGTGCGGGGAAAAGTTGTTCATCAAGAAAATCGTATGTCCCTCATTAATTTACTTAGTGAGCGATGATATCTGTTTGGGCCCCTTGATGGAGATGGATTGTTTGCTAGCAACTGATACAGTCATCTCTAGATCAAGAAACGTATAATCTGCAAGAATGACACATTCCTATCTTGGATTATACGATGATATCATGTGACATAAGAATCAGACAAGGATATACTATTATTTCTTATGCAGGATTAAAATATTGTAGCAGTACACTATTTATGCGAATTGGGAATCATAACGTGTTGCTAGATACCGCTTATGATTATTGGAAATAAATAGCGATTTATTTTCCATGTCCAACAGAGCATAAATCCTCAAAGGGTCACACAAATAGGTTTTGACCATGCGTGCATTATTTATTTGGTTGTATTAAGGAATGCAACAATATGATATGTTGACTGATTAATTATGTACTGTTGCGAACCGTCATAATTAATTAATTAAGTCAAACGGATTATATAGAAATAAATTAATGCATATTCTAATCCTTAAATAATTATCAAAGTGTTGATAATTAATTTGTTCAACATGAATTAATTAAAGTAATTAATTTGAGCTAACGGGCCTATATTTAAATGGTAAATTAAAGGTCCAAATTGAGAGCAATTAATTGGGCCACTAATTAATTGAATTAGAGGACAAATTAAATAATTGATAGAGCCCATTTAGGCCCATTTTATGGCTGCCCTAGTGATGGCATAGTTGTAAATTAGTTACAACTTTTTGGGAGAGTGGTTGGTCTATAAAAGGACCACTTTGGGAGCCAAAACCCTAGCCACCTTGCCTTTTTCTCTCTCCCTAATATTTTGGACGAAAATTAAAGGAAAAATTTCAGAATTTTTCCTCTCCACCATTGCTCTCTTAAGCTCATGTGTTGAGCACCTCTTGCCTCCATCCAATTAAATAGTTAATTAAGGCAAAGGGAAGGAAGGGATTAGGCTTAACCTCTCATTTACTAGCATAGATCGAGGTTTTGGTTAATACCTTGGTGGACTTGAGGCCGAGACACGCGTGGTGGTGCGCACAACCTCGACATCGCCGGATTCGAGCCTCCTTGTTGCGATACAAGGAGAGGTAGCCTTCCTAACCTCTCTCTCTTGTGTGTGAATGCTTGGACTAGATCCTTCGAGGTCTAAGTCGTTTGGATTGCTTATTAAATGGTTAATTAGCACAAAAAATTTGAAAACTTAGACTTCCTAACATTTGAGAGATAAAGTAGCCTCAAACACCACCGTCCCGACATTGTCGCAAGGTGTAGGTTGGAATAGGTTGAGAGCTCATCTCCATTTGAGGCCTTGGTGCCATTTGTTTTCGAGTTAGGCCGATCCGCCTCGAGTGTCCTTGTGACGAGGTGATTCGGTTCGAAGTTATAGTCCCGTTCTTATTAGAATTGAACGGAACGCGCCATTTCGTGGTAGCGAAACTCCCGGAGACGTACGACTAAGGCTAGCATTTCCTAGCGGGTTGGAACTCCGTAATCACATCGAGTGTTCAATTTCTCTCTCTCTTTCTCTCTTTATTTTCTTGCTATTTGAATTGATTGTGTGTGCTTGTCAATTGTTGGTACCAATTGAATTGTGTTAGGGTAGTTCATACCAAACCAGTCTAAAATCTTAATTGCTTTCGCTAAATCTTGTTTAAGCCGCCTCCTTTAAGGGACAACATTAATTAGTAACTAAAATTGAAAATTGAGCACTTTCTAACAGATGGTTGGTGAATTTGTATCAAGCTTAAAATCAGATTTTGAGAGCTTTTTTAGTGAATAACCAATGCATGGTTGTAATACTCCACAAATGCAAATCTCCCGCTACATTTAGTTACTGGATCCTGCCAAATGTTTAGTAAAATAATAAAAATCAAACAATAATAAAAATAATTGCTGTGCTATCAAAGTTCCACCAAAAAAAAAAAACGAAAATATCCTAAGCACCCTTTTAAGGCATTCAAAATGTTATATACCACTTCAAAATTCTGAGACACTATCCAGAGCAGTTAAAAGATCTATTGGAAAATACAAGGGTGTGTGATGAAGGTCTAAAATCTAGGATATCAAATAAATTTGTAAACCTAGAGCTAATCTCATTAGTCGTTTTAGTTAAGCTTTAGGGTCGAACCCAAGGGACGGTACAATTGATTACCAGACTTTACTTCCTCACGAAAGCTAGACAATTAATTTTTTTATGAGATTTTAGTTGACTAAATTTAAAGGTGCAAGTAAATAAATATTTTTTGGTGTTTTAATTATCTAAAATAAATCTAAATGCTTAAAGAGATATTTTTAGTGTTTTAGCAGTATAAAAGACGTCTTAGGGTTCAGATTTCACTTTGGTTTGGACTCTAGAACACATGACTTGTCACTTTCGTGCATAGAACAGTGTTTTTCAAGCGATCAACTCTCTGTTCGGTCCGAACTAGCATCAGTTCGATCCGAACAAAGGGTGAAAGTGTGTATTGTTAACTTTTTATGATATTTTATGCTTTGTGCTAGGGTTTGTTGGCTAAACCTAGATTTGCTATATCTCAGCATTCGCTTGTTGGACTAGAAACTGGTTTAATCACAACCTAATCTAATTAGATCAATTAGACCACAACTTTTGATATAGGTGTTAACTAATGTAAACTTGTTTGTTGGATTTCTTAAGGATATTTAGATGTCTTTTGAACTATCTAAAAATTACACTCTTGATATCAATTAATCTCCCCTTTTGGATCTACGATTTATCCCATGTACTTGACTCAAATTAACTTGATTATCCTAATTTAGGCTTAACTAAATGCGGCCGTACATCTAGAATTTGATTAGAGATTCACAAGCAATTCAAAGCAAGTAATTAACATAATTTTCAACAAACAAATCACGAAACATATCATAGCATAACAAGTCAAAACATCACATCCAAATCTACATTACTTCCCTACTCCTAAGACAATATAAATCTAGCCTAACATGAAAGCAAAACAAGATATAAGCTCCATCAAATCAAATATCAAGAAAAAAGAAGAAATAAACCAAGTATCGCTTCTAACTCAAGATACCGAACGTCTAGAGCCGTGGTTGGATTGATTCTGCCGCCGTCGCGTCTAGAATTGCTCCAAAGATGATGCCGTGGTCGTGCTCTGCTGCAAGAGGTGAAATCTCATGCCTTTCGATGCGAGAACGGTGGTGGAAAGGTCTCAAAACGTGGTAGGAGGTGGAATTTCGTGTATGGTGGCATTTTTTCCTCTTTCTGGCCTAAGGGTACATTTATAGCAGGTCTAGGATGACTTGAGAAGGAGGCTAGCTCCAAAGATCACGAAATCTTGCCAAAATATAGACTTTTCTTCATCGAAAACTTGCCAAAACAGTTCTGTCGGCTCTCTGTTCGGACCGAATGATGTCCCGTTCGGACCGAATGAGTTTTGCTTGGTTCAAATGAGTCTTTGTTCGGACCGAACAGTAAGTCCAGCGTTGAGATAGTATTTTGACCATATCTTCTTCATCCGGACTCCGATTGAGGTGATTCAAGAACCGTTGGAAAATTTAGAATGAGCTCTACAATGTTACTAGTTCCATTTAGTCATTTTTTTCTCCTAAATTCACCATTTTATGCAGTAATTGTGTGTGATTCATCGAGTTTCTGCAATGAAATACAAATACCACGGCAGTACCCAAATCTAGACAAATATAGCACAAAGCACATGAAAGCACAGTGAATGTAAGGGTTTGAGCTACCATTTAAGTGTAAAGTCCGGCCAAAATATAAATATAAATATTACATATCAGTGTGTAAGGATACATATGATAACTTCTTGTTTTTAAGGGCAAAGGTAATATTTCCTACACTATGAGGGCATTGCAATAGAATTATACCTTCATCAAGTCAACACGAACTATACTGGGGACCACTTTGGCGACACCTTTATTGATCCATAGAGTTTAAGCTTACAGGTAACATGTTGAAGACTAAACAAGAAAATGAACTAAATTACAATTGTATTTACATAGCCAAACTAAAAAAACGAAATTGCAATTGTATTTTTTTTTTTTTTTGACAGCTAGGTAGCAGCTACCCAGAGCAAGAACAGAAAACAAAAAGAAACAGTAACAGAAAAAACATCAAAGCAGAAAAAACCACAGCTAACAGCAGTTCATGAAAAGAGTGGCTTCATTAATGATCCACTGGTGTATAGCTCCTAGCCTTCGTCTCTGCTGTCGAAAAGTCCTGTTATTTCTCTCCATCTAAAGGCCCCAGAAATTGCAATTGTATTTACATAGCCAAACTCAAAAAACGAAATTGCTTGTATACATTCTAGGAATCTAGTAGAAAAGTACACTAAAGGGCTCGTTTGGATGCATTGGGAATAAGGGGAATAAACAATTCCGGGCGGAAATTTTATTATAAACAATCCAAACTCTTCACAAAGTTACACACTTCCCAATACTTTCCGCCTAGGAATAGGCTATTCCTCTTATTCCCAAGCGATCCAAACGATCCCAAAAGAAAGAATTATATAGTTGTGGGTATGCTTGTATACCATTTTTTTTTTCTTTTTCAAAGTCCACGCGCATAGGCTTTTCATTAAAAACAGAAAGCTACAAATTGTGAAATCAGACAATCTAAAGAAACCCTTTCCTGGAACCTAGAAATTTACCAGTAATATCCTAATTCAGAACTCAAATAACAGAAAGGGTCCCGTTTGGATAGGTTGGGAATAAGGGGGAATAAGGTATTCCGGGCGGAAAAGTGGAAAATTTTATTATAAACAATCCAAACTCTTCACAAAGTTACACACTTTCCAATACTTTCCGCCTAGGAATAAGCTATTCCCCTTATTCCCAATGCATCCAAACGACCCCAAGAAGAAAACCAAAATAAAAGCAACAGTTAAACCAAACTACCCAATCTAAAACAAGACAAGCGAGGTGGGGTCATCTACATAACCTAAAACACAACAATTAAATCAAGGAGGGGGTGCTTGTATACTGTATACATCTTTAAACATGAATTTTGAAGACAAACAGTAAATAAAGAAAGTATGATATAAAAAAGATTCTTTTGGTGCATAATTTTCATCTTACATATTTTTTCCACCTTTGAGTTTTAATAGCTGCACAAAATAGGAAATGTAAGACGCCAAACGCCATTTAGCTAATAGCTAAAGAAAAAAAGGAAAAAAAAACTAAGAAAGAATAAATCCGATTTTCTCTATGTATCTAAATAATATCAACGTATAATTCATAGAAAATGGGAAATTTCGATCTGGTTATTTCTCAATTTTCTTATAAACAATGAGGAAACTATCATTAAAAGTGTGTTTTATAAAATTTGAATTTGATTTGATACTAGATCAAGTGGTCAACAAATGAACGAATCTGGTTAGATTAATTCTAATACGTTCATAATTTGATCACTTAATCAAGTATCAAATCGACTTCAAATTTTATAAAATTTATATGAAAACGCATCGCCGATAAAATTTAACAAGATCAACAGTTTGAATTTTTCATTTGAATTTTAAATTTTTTAATATTAAAAAAAATGAAAAAAACTGTTTGGAGCAGTCCTCTTTTCGGCTGTTGAGGATCCGGACGCCTCTACTTGCAATAACAGGCCGGATCATCCATTCTTCAGTCAGTACTATCCAGAACCCGGAATTGTTCACTTGTCAGCACCGTTAACGAAGAATCCTTCATCAGTGACTGACAGGTGGGCACCCAAACCCCAATCTCTGCCGCGGACTCTCTCTCTCTCTCTCTCTCTCTATCCCTTTGCTCTGTCTCTCTCTCTCTCTCGGCTCACTTGCACACCCACAAAAAGTGAAATAAATTAACCATGAGTGGGTTGACACTCGTTTCACCTCCCCATTCCACCTCCTCTCTTCGATCTTTCTCATGGAACGACACGGTTTTCCAGTGCCAATCTCACAGAATCTCCTTTTCGCATCTCCCTGGTAAGTATTACTGTTTCCAATTGAAGTACACCTGCTCTTTTGCAATTTTGATTAGACTGAATTGTGAACGTGAAACCTCGTGTAAATTGGTCTTAATCTTTGCTTTTTTTGGATGTATAGGGAATAAGGTTCTGAGAAAACGATGGATTGTTGTTTGGAGTAAGTTGTCAGGGTATGAGGAGGCCATGAGGATAAGAAAGTATGCTATTTTTTAAAGTGTTTATTCCTTACATTGTTAAGTTTATAATTCAATGATTCATTAGTTGTGTTGGATTTATATAATTTATCTTCTAATTTAATAAATGATAAGGTTAAGGGAGGCTCAGAGTAGAGTCAAAATAAAAAAGCGGGCACCATTGAGACCTGGAAGTATCTCTCCACCACTCCCAGTGCCAGACCATATTCCCAGGCCATCTTATGTGGGGACCACTCAGTCTCCGGTACTTTCTGACATGTGCCAGGTTCATGATTCTGAGGGAATTTCTGGAATGAGAGCTGCATGCCAGCTGGCAGCCCGTGCACTTGAGTTAGCTGGGACATTAGTTAGGGTTAGTTTGTGCTAATTCCTTTCCCTGTTTACGTGTTGTCATTGTATTGTGCTGTAAGGTTGAATGTGAAACCATCATTTTTACGGCTGCATTTTAGTGTATTCTAGCATGAGCTAGCTGTCAACTGTGCTTAGACCCTGTCAAGGTTCAGTTTCCATAATTACCAAATGAGCTGCATCTGTACCACTTTTGTGCAATTAAGCTAAATTGAGTTTCAGCTGCCCTCAGTTCAGCACTTCAGCCTAAAACGAAGAAACTTCTTTGTGAAACTGTGAAATATATCCACTGGTACATATTTTATGCTGCACTTGATGGAAACATGTATACTTTTATACTGTAAGTATGTCTTGTTTGTTGATGGTTGCATTTTCTTGTTTAATTTGATCTTGTATTAGCCGTCAGTTACGACAAAGGAAATAGATAAGTCGGTGCATAGTATGATTATTGAGGCAGGTGCATACCCATCTCAGCTCGGTTTCTGTGGGTTTCCAAAGAGCATTTGTACATCAGTAAATGAGTGTGTTTGCCACGGCATTCCTGATTCTCATCAACTACAGGTTTTGTAAGATAAAACTTAGCTGTTTTCTTCTGTTGCCTTGAGCATGATGAATTTTTGTGGTTAACTATAAACATTTGTACATAGTTGCCAGTAAAACTACTTGATTTGATATTTTGTGTAGCACACCGTTGATTAGTGATTCTTACACTTTTTGCAAATTAATGCAAATTTCGATAGTTTAAACAGTAAAGAAGAAGAAGAAGAAAATAGTACAATATGGTTAATGGGAATATGGTCTAGCTCTGGGATAATTGACTGAAATAATTGCTTTCTAGCCAGATTTGTGAAATAATTGCTTTCCACATTGCCTTCCACAGTAAAGAAGAAGAAGAAGAAAATAGTACAATATGGCTAATGGGAATATGGTCTGGCACTGGGAATATGGTCTGGCACTGTGAAGCAATTATTTCAGTCAATTGCCTTCCACAAATCTGGCTAGAAAGAAAATATTTCACTCAAAAACTTATCACCTTGACTGAAATAATTGCTTTCTAGCCAGATTTGTGAAATTTCAAAGAAGATGGGCGTCAATTGCCTTCCAGTTCTATCAAATAAACTCTGCCTCTGGTTTTACCTTAATTAATAGTTCCTATGGAGCGATAGGTTTATGAGTTGACACAACTCTTCAAAATTACAAATATGGTTTGGTCTTGTTAACATGTACCTTCAAAACAGTTGTAGTCAGAATGTCAGATGCATTTATGAAACGTAATGGCCATATGTGCCTGCGATAGAACATACCCTCCCAAATTGTCAACCCCGCACTCACATAGCATGTAAATGAATAATAGAAAGAAATCTATAAGCCAATTTGTGGTTTTGCAATGCCAAGTTAGTAATATTAATCCCATTTGTTTATTTACAGAATGGAGACATCATAACTGTTGATGTTGCAGTTTTCTTAAATGTAAGGTTATTCCTTTTATGTCACTTCTTTTTCTAGCAATTATAGTTATATAATTTTAGGCTGACATAACTAATAGGTCATGTTGATATACTAGAGTTAAATCTTAGATGGAGTCAGTTCCATGTTCTTATGGGCCCAATTCAGAGTGGAACTTGTGAGCCTTATCCATATTTCAAGAATAAATAAATAAATTTAGTGCCGACATAAATATCATTCCTGTTATCAGAAAAGTTCTCTTTTATTAGGCATCAAGATTACTGGCACAGGACCAGCTAATATTTTGTATAACTATATGGGTTCCTCACACAAATATCCTCCTAACCATCGTGTCAATTTTCAACTTTTTCCCCTAGCCTTAGTATCTTAAAGCATCTTTCATTTATTTTACATGTTGTCTGTCCGCTTGTTTATTGAACAGGGTTATCATGGAACTGCATCAAAGACTTTCGTTTGTGGACAAGTGAATGAACTCGTGCAGCGCCTTGTACAGGTTCTCTCTTTCTCAGGTTTTCCCTTGATTCTTGGTAGCTCACAATTTCACATTACTTGCATCTTTAGTTTGCATTTAGAAGATAGTTCCAAATTCTCAAATCTTTGTTTTGTTGAATTTGGAATCAGGTAACTGAGGGTTGCTTAGAAAGGGGCATATCTGCCTGCAAAGATGGAGCTTTGTATAGAAGGATTGGCAAGAGAATTAGGTTTCTTTTTATGTCAATATAATTATCAAATTCTCTGATATAATTTACTTCTTCATGCATAACACTTTATATTCTTGCTTCTAGTGAATATGCCGAAAGGTATGACTTTAGTCTGTTCGAGCGATTTGTGGGCCATGGGATTGGGTCCATATTGCACTCTGAGCCCCTTATTTTGCATCACCGTGAGTTGAATTTTCTATTTTTCCTTTCTGTCGTACTTCCATTGTACACATAATTTTCAATAATGTTTGCAACTGTTTTTAATCTGTTGTATTTACACAAATCTTTGTTTTCAGGTAACGACAAACCTGGACGTATGGTTGAAGGCCAGACATTCACTATTGGTATATTCTGGCAAAACCATAATTATTCCATTTCATTTGGTGTAAATAATATTTTGTGATTTTAGTGTATTGGCTTTAGAATGATATATAATGATAACTTATAAAATTAGCTCAACATATAATTTGAAATTTTTCATCCTTTCTTTCTTAGGGCCGACTCTGACGATGGGAAGTAGCGAGTGTGTTACGTGGGATGATGGCTGGACAATTGTCGCATCTGACGGCAGCAGAGCTGTCAAATTTGAACATACTGTATTGATCACAAAAACTGGCGTTGAGGTTTTGACAAAGCTCTAACTTTTATTGTTTATCTCTGTAATTTATTGTAGGATGTACATGGTTTCAATTTTGAAAATGGGCATAATAATAGAGAAATGTCTTAGTGGATGTGTCCATTATTTTGTGGAAATGGAGGCAAGCGCGTTATACTTAAAATAAAAAATTAATTTTGGTTTGCAATGTTTTAGATAAACGACACGATTTGCGAATCCAGACAAACATAGTTTGTCCATGTTCCACTTTGAAAATTGGTATTTTATAATTGTGTGCCTCTCACTTGTCAACGTGCACTGAAACAGCATCTGTTTTCTTAACAGTATATATATATATATATATATATATATATATATATAGTTTTGCTATGGTGAGTCGCGACTCACCAGAGAGTTTGTGAGTCGGGCTCAAAACTCATAGATCTTGTCCAAAATAACTGATCCAAACCGTCCAATCTGATCTCCCTATTGAAATCTCCATGCACATCAAATTTTATATTTTTTCGAAATTTTTAAGTATTTTTTTGAAATTTTAGAAAATCGTTAATCTAATTAGTTTTGAACCGTTCAAAAACAGCCGTTTTTAAAAATTCGAAAAAATTACTTAAAAATTTCGAAAAAATGTAAAATTTGGTCTGCATGGAGATTTCAATAGAGAGATCGTATTGGACGGTTTGGATCGGTCATTTTGAACCAGTTTTAGGAGTTTTGAGCCCGACTCACAGACCCTCTGGTGAATCGTGACTCACCATAGCAAAACTATATATATATATTGATCCGCATTAATGAAATTGACTACGCTTGGGTATTGTTTCAATTTTTTTTAGTTCAAATTTTTAATTTACTTCCTGCAAACCAGACACAGTAAACCCTCAACAGGATTTCTAATTCTGGAATGAGAATGTTTTTATATGTCACGCAAGCAAATCAGTATTAAATTTAATTTTGTTTGTTGAAGGAACAAGTAAAAATACAATGCTTTTTTTTTTTTTTTACAAAGGTAACTATTAGATCCTGAGAGGTAATAAAATAAAAATCGTTGAAAAAATATATTGAATATTATCAGATACAAATATCTAATCGTCCTGTAATAGTTCTGCGTGTTATTTGTTTTGCTCAATGTTGTTCTGATGCTCTGACCTGTCAATTGGAAGTTTCTAATATTGGATCCTCCATTTCCTTCTAACTGGAGACGAACATACACAAACAAACAGTACTTTCCAAAAAGCAAAGAATACACAATTCTCCCACCAATCTATTCTGCACGCGCTAGCAAAAAGGACTCTTCTTCCTTCCACTCCCAACTCACACTCCCCAAAGGAGCTCTTGGCCAAGGGTAGAGTCATGGGCATAAGCATCAGTAGTTATTCCTCCATACCCCCACTATTCCTCCTCTTATTCCACCTCTTATCTCAGTACACTCTGCCCTGCCTTTCTGGTAAGCATGTATTCTCTCTTTCCCTCAACCCCTACTCTTTCTCCTCTCAATCTCTATCATTTGCTCCAACTTAACTCAATTGCTCTCTTTGTACAGCTCAAAATGAATCCTCATTTATTGGTGTGACAATCGGCACCTCAGTCTCCAACCTCCTCTCACCTACCGACCTTGTCTCCTTCTTCAAAGCCCAACAAATCACACGCGTGCGTCTCTATGATGCCGATTCATCACTTCTCTCGGCTCTCGCCAACACCGGCATCAAGGTATTGGTAGGTGTTCCTAACAACGAGCTAATTGCTCTTGGTTCGTCAACAACCACTGCCTCCGCTTGGGTTACCCGCCACATCGTGCCATATATTCCTTCAACTGAGATTTCTGGAATTGCAGTGGGTGATGAGGTACCGAACTCTCTCCCCTCGGCCTTGCCTATTCTTCTACCGGCGTTGCAATCTTTGCACAATGCAGTTCTGTCAAATAATCTCTCAATTCCTGTGTCAACGCCTCTACCCTTCTCTCTTGTCCAGGACCCCTTCCCACCTTCTCAATCATTTTTCAATAATTCATTAACCCAATCCTTCATTATTCCTCTCTTGGGCTTTTTGTCAAACACCTCTTCACCTTTGATGGTGAATCTGTATCCTTACTATGCATTCATGCAGAGCAAAGGTGTCGTTCCCTTAGACAATGCCCTATTTAAACCCCTGCCGCCCTCTTTGGAAATGGTTGATACAAATACATTGTTACATTACACAAATGTGTATGATGCGATGATAGATGCAGTGCATTTTTCAATGAAAAACCTCAATTTCACCGGCATACCAGTACTTGTAACAGAGACAGGATGGCCTTCATATGGTGATCATAGTGTAGAGCCATATGCAACAAAAGATAATGCTGATACGTACAATTCAAACCTAGTCAAGCATATACTGGAACACACCGGTACACCATCCCACCCAGAATTCACTTCTAGTGTCTATGTGTACGAGTTGTTCAATGAGGACTTGAGGCCAGGGCCTATTTCAGAGGCCAATTGGGGGCTTTTCTTTGGCAACGGTACACCAGTTTATTTGTTGCATGTTTCGGGTACTGGAGGCTTCTTGGCAAATGACACAACAAATCAAACATTTTGTGTGGCATCAGACGAAGCAGATATCAAATCAGTACAGGTAATAATTTAATCATATGAATGGGTTAGGATATTTAACCGGACCCGGTAAGGCAAGTTATGATATGGTTTATAAGCATCAGTAATATTGAAATCTACATACCTATGTGTCTGCAGATGTAAATGTGGGTGTTCCATACCTAATAAAGTTAGTTTTGGCAGAATATGATACAAAATTTATCACCTATTTAAAAACAATAGTTATCCTTCTCACTTGGCGTTGTTAAATTCAATGCCTGATAAGATGGAACTAAGAGTGCGAAAGAGACCAATTAACACAACCTTTTGCTGATTCAGGAAGGTCATAATTTTTTCTCAATTATTGATTACTCCAGTCAGAGGTTGATATATATCAGTAATATTGAAAATTACATACCTACATTTTGCAGATATAAACCTCCTTATTCTGTACCTAATGAAAATTACAAAACAGTTTAATTCATCTTTGAAATTAGTTTTTGCAGAAAATGATACAACATTTATCAGACTATTGAAAAGCAAAACTACATCCTCTTTACTCAGTTGTGTTAAAATTCAATGCCTGATAATGACCTATATCATTAATGGTACGAGACCAATTAACACAAAACCTTTATTGATTGAGGAAGGGCATGGTTTAGCTTTTCTAATGTGGAAAGATATGAAGTTTGAAAATTAGTGATATGTTTTGTGTTGGAAAAACTCAACTGAGTTGTTCCACTTTGATATGGTACTCTAATACAATATGATACTTGATTTTTTTTAACTTTTTCTTAAAAATAAATAACATTTTGTTAATCCTGTTTAAAGGCGGCACTTGACTGGGCTTGTGGACCTGGCCGAGCAAACTGCTCAGAAATACAACCTGGTGAGAGCTGTTACAACCCAAATGATGTAAGGAGCCATGCTTCTTATGCATTCAATAGCTATTACCAGATGCAAGGTAGAGGCTCCGGATCGTGCTATTTTCAGGGAGCCGGTGTGGTCACTACTACTGACCCAAGTGAGTTTCTTTATCTTCTTACAATTTATTTTTTCAAGGAATTTAACATATTTGGGATTCATGCTAATTTGAAATCAGATTTTTTTTAAGTTTGGGTTTACTAATTGTCAATAGAAATATAAAAAAGAAACAAGTCAGGAATATATTCAGGATGCTTTCAATAGAAACCTGGTGAAATACTACCTAATAAGCTGATAAGTGATAACTATAGTTGAACATCCATCAGAATTCTATACTTTATATTTTTATTTTCAAACGACCTTTAAATTTGGTATTCGGTGGGCAACATGTCCAAAAATGTACAATGGAATGTGATTAAATGTAAGCATTTATGATGTAGATTTTGTTTCTTTCTCACATGTGGCAAATTGGTCATTTGTTAGGAGGGAAAAAAAAAACTGCCAGAATCTAATTTTGTACTATCCGAAGGATCACATAAGAACAAGTGCAAAATAATTCTTAATCTACACTTGTATTAACATTGGTAGTTGGTATGGTCGTATGGACATGAAATTCCAAATTTAGATTTGATTTTGGTACACACAGGTGTTTGAAAGGGAAATGGGTTAGGAGAACAGTTCCTTTTGATAGCAGTTTAAAGAAAACAATAGATCTCTCTTGTTTCTTCTGTAAGTGGGACACTGTACCGGTGTGGGATTTATCATTTATTAATCCATCACAAGGTTTATTAATAGTGAGATGGAGATTCCCTTATATGTTTCTCTGCCGAGCTTTGCAGAGTTACAATTCTCTGTACCTTTCTTAGACTCTTAGTATAGTGTAACGGTCAGATGCCATTATTTTTATTTCTAGATCCGACCCGCTACACGAAGGGTTCCATAGTAGAAATAATAACGCATCTGAGGTATAAGATGGGACCTGGGGACGTACTTACTGGAGAGAACGCTGAGCTGTATTTGGCTGGGAACTTTTGTCTTTTACTCTCATGTGATCTGTTTAAGATTGTCTCCATTATTTGAAGACAGGAAACATCCATTTCCTAAAGAAGTTTTATATTTGACGTGTCGAGAATGTAGAGACTGGAGAGGGAGTGAATTTCGAGGCAAAACAGTACGCATGTGGCGTTTCATGTTTGATGAAACACGCAAAGGTCGCACTACCAATTGCAGATTTGTAGAGTATTTTCTGTAGTGGAATTCACGGGAATGTTGTTTGCTTCCTAGGCGATTGTCCGCAATAGTTGACTATTTCAAAATTTTGCAATAGTTTCACACTGGGGCAGTGCCGCAGTGGGGCTACCAGTACTTCACTAATGAAGCTAAAGTTTCTTCTCCAGTGTTTTCTAATGGGTCCAGCCGTCCAGGGTTGTTAAGAATGATTTATTAGATGAAAGAAAGGGGCTGAATTTTCTGCAGCTGATTTTGTCGGCTGCATTTATCATTTCACTTTTGGAGTCGAAAGGGACCTCTGTTGCTTGCGATTTCTCTGTGACAACATCCTCAGTGATCTTATATGTGGCACTTATGGCATGGTGTTTGTTGTGATACTATGAAGAGTTTTTGTGCTTGAAAATAAAACATATTAAAATTTAACAAATGCAATGAAATTGAAATTTGAAAATAAAGTTCTGCTGTTATTTTATAACCCAGATTCGTTATATATAAAGAGAAATGGCAACATCCTTTTTTTTAAAGAAAAATATGGCAACTTTTGGAGTTTAAAAGTTTCAATTTTGAAACACAAATTCGGGTCTGTTAATTCATCTTTTCTTTTATTTTTTTTTCAATATAAAATTATTTTCTCTATGACAATAAGACTCGTAGCAGAGCAGTTTGCTAGCTAATAGATCATGGTAAGAGTGTTCTGCATTAGTTTTTTAATGGTAGTAGTTATTTTGTAATAGATCATGATTGTAGTTCCTTTTATGATAGATCATGGTAATAGTTTTCTATAATTGATCCTGCATGAAATTTGGAAGTGTGAATGAATTGCCCAGATATCTGAAACCAAAATTTAAAAAGGTTGCAGATGTTTTGCCGATCCATTCAATCATTTCGTTTGGAAACTTTTGCCATGTCTGCATTGTTTGTTTCTTTCTTTCTTTAGGAGAATAAGTTGGTAGCCTCGTAGGCATTGTCTAGATTGCTTCAGTGCAAATTAGTTGAGGGATCAGTTTCATGCGATTGATAGGTATATAGTTACATGGACGAGAATAAAACATGTTCTGGTGCGGTGCATGAGAGGCTTAGCTTTTTCTTTTCTTTTTCCAGTAACTAGGTCTTTGTTCGGCTTCTATCAATTACTACGGCCCCACTAGATAGATATATAGAGAGAGAATAAAGAGATCTTGTTGGTTTAGTAGAATTTATCACTAGTTCTTTTTTGTTGAAAATATCTTTGAATATTTTCTTTGGATTTGCATTTTAATCATTTTGACATATTAGTAATTTAATAGAAATGTCTCCTTTTTTTCTTTTCTTGTGTAGGTCATGGAAGTTGCGTTTTTCCTGGAAGGTAAATAAATCTTTTACCTTGTACTTACACAAGAAAATAAAACTGTCTTCCTAAATTTACATATAATAACATAAAGTT
Source organism: Rhynchospora breviuscula (assembly GCA_027562975.1). Lineage (NCBI taxonomy): Eukaryota > Viridiplantae > Streptophyta > Magnoliopsida > Poales > Cyperaceae > Rhynchospora > Rhynchospora breviuscula. Next base: position 16,166,038 of record CM050398.1, read on the forward strand.
GGTTGGAGATATGGACGCTTCTCCAAATATGTAGGTTTGATACCCAATTTTGATTTTAAACATGCCGATAAAAATGAATAAATAGTGCTTCAGTCTTTACGGTGCTTGAAAACAAAAATGAATAATATAACGCTTAGGCCATAATGCTTCCGACCTGCCGAGGCCCAAGTCTGGATAATATGGGCCTATTATTAGCAAACAAATAAGACCCTTCTTAGGCCTTTTAGTTATCATAAACAACGCCAAAAGAGGCCTTTCAGCCCAAAATTAAAGCCTTATTAGACCTTATCCATGTCAGAGAAAATAACGCAATGGAAAATATCATGCTGCTCTTTTATGTACGTCAGTACGTGCTACAAGTATTATATTTTTCTTATAGCTTTTTTCTTTTTATATTCCTGAATTTTTCTTCAGCAAGCTACAAGGCAATATCTCAAACAGCAGTAGCAATACAAATCAGACGGCCAGCAATAATGGCTCTAGCACGTTTAAAATGAGAAAAGGGGAAAAGAATTACAGTAAACATGTCCTCTCCTTAATTTTGAGCATAATGATGTCTTTTTCTTTAGCAACTTCAAACTTTTGGTCATAACAAATATTTTCTATAGTCTAGAAGGTAGGGATGGAGAGCTAATTGTAGAGAATTGTTCGGAAGGGTGTAATGTTGTATTGTCATGCATAAATTTATTAATTCTTGTAATTCCTCATGTGTCACGTAACATGGGCTTATTAAATTTTGTAGTTATTGATTATCCAATAAAATATTTTCTTTTTTTTTTTCATTGAAACTATGCTTGGACATATCTCATCTCATTTGTTGTTTTGTAGATAGTTATTTGTGACACCCTTTAGTTTTTTAAACTTAAAAAAAAAATAAAACCGGAATACTTTACATCGATACTATACATATCAAGCTCATAAAGTCGGTGAAATTTGATGTAAATAATAAATTTCATAATTTACCCAAGGACTGAAATTTAACCATGGTCCAGATTAATTAATAATGTGTTAAATATCAAATGACTCTTGAATTACATGAAATTTGACACGCAATGACGCAAATAATCCATAATGGCATCAATAGATATGTATAAGTTTGTAAAATTTGTAAAATTGTTTGCTTAATTTAGCTTTCTAATAGAAATCATTTAATTAATTCAAAACTTTTGTTGTCAAAATTGTAGCCAAGAATTTCCTTGAATCTTAGTATTCTATTTTTGTCGAGTTTAAGTTGCTCTGTAATCAAGCCAAGCAATTTATATCTTGGTTAAAAAAAGTAAAAAAAAATTATAAAATATTACAAGCATCCACTACAACGTTCATCTTTCAAAATGAAATATAACCCTTACACATTGAGGGGAAAAAAGGAAAAAAATGCAAAGCCATTTTTTTATTCAATTTTTACAGGTCGAAATGTTGGAACCGGTCCTTCAATTTCGGGATTTTCAACCACAAGCTGAATGAATGGTAATGAAAGAAATCTTCAGTCTCCTCTACAAATTAAATAAACAATTAGGTTAATTTTGAAAGAAAATATTGCTAATAATAGAACAATCCAAGCATCTTTAATTGTTGAATATCCAGAAAATTGAAAAGATGCTTGTGGACAAATGCGTGTGGTCGACATTCTTAGCTCGGTGCTGCCACACGCTAACTTTTACAATGTTAGAATGAAACTATACTCCAATCTCAATCACTGTTTATAGACTACAAAATAACTAATAATTTGATTTCGCCAAATTAGATTGTAGGAAGTATTAAAGCGATGTCTATCTCAATTGGTTAGAACAATATTTTTAGTGTGTGATATTCTTCATAGCAAAAAGTTGTATCAATAAATCTGTCTACAAAATGATTCTCTAATCATCAAATGCAAAGATCGTCTCAATTTGAAAATGATATCAATGCATGAAAATTTCAAAAGATATTCCAATGTAATATCTATTATTAACTGTGCACAACTACTGCAAACTGTTTAGTATATGCATGTCGATGTTAGTTTCCTAAATGCTAAAATAATTGTAGTACTGTAAGAATATTAGTCGTCAAACAAAAAGGCAATTAATGCGCTCCACCTATACACCCGATTTTTGTATGGCACCAACTTTAATGGGTGATAAATGCAAAAATTTTACAGATGGTTAAATGTGAAAGTATCTATATTTTTATCAGAAATACTCAGATGATGAATATTCCAACAAAATTCCACTTCTATATTTATAATCCTTGTAAAAGCAAAAAAATAGATTAATTCGCCGCTGTTATCTGACAAAAATTTTATTGGTTAATTTTACAGCCTGAACTAATTTTGTGAAATCAAGCACTTATTTTGGTACTGAACGGTATAAATTTCGTTGAAAAAATAATTTATACGTATACTTGAAAACATTTTTCCTTGTGCCAACTTCTCGTTTGTGTTTACCGATCGATGATAAGTATTATAAATTTGTAACTGTCAGTACATAAATAATGAAGAATCCTTTTTTAAAGTATAGTCTCAATTACTTGTGCTATACAAATATTCAAACACCTTAATTGAATTTTTTAGCGAGAAAATAATTAAGTTTTTTTTATAGAAAATTAAAATAATGTATTAGATAATTAACTTTTTTAAAGATAAAAGAGTATAACAATAACAACAACAACAACAACAACAACAACAACAACAACAACAATAATAATAATAATAACAATAATAACAACAACGACGACGACGACTAAGAAAATTAAAAAATTGTCCCGTTCAAGAATTAAAATTATTTTTTTTACAGCTTAAGATTATTTGAAGTTTACGTTAGGAAACATAACTAAAAATGATAACAAAAGGGAAAACGGTAACTAAGAGAATTTTTGTCCTACAATGTTTTTCGACATGTTTTTGTCCTAAAAGGAGATTATTTGGATTTTACGTTATTTTTTACAGGTCACTCGAATTTGGAAATAATCTTGTACGTACTTCAAGAAACTGGAACATTACAAAAATTCAAATTCTTTAAGTTTTTATTTATTTATTTATTTATTTATTTATTTGAAGATAAGATGGAGTCAAGCTCTCCAAGTTATTTTAAAATTAAATATAAAAAAGAATCCAACAATGCGTTGCTCTTTGTCACTAAACCAAAGAACTAGTTCGCTTGTGGCATAAACTAAAATCCAACTCCTATTCTAGCAACCCACTTAATTTCTACTTAAATAAGTTCTAGGCCTAGCACCAGTCACATTTGCTGATTTTTCTTAAAATATTATTTAGATACTAACTAGTTGATATATATATCATTTGTTCATAAAATGATATTACTATTTTTTTTTATTATGTAATTAAAATATAATACAGTAACTAATAAAATATCAGACTTTTTTGCAATTAAAAATATAACTATTTAAGAAGACAATTAAAGTTTATCTAAATTTTTTATTCTTATTTGCATATAATTAAATGATAGTAAAATAATAATCAAATTATATAATAATAAACAATAATTAAAATCAATTTATAATTAACACAATTGTCATTCTAGTATTTTACAAAATCAACAAAAAACTATACCAACAAAAAAGTATGCACATTATATAGTCTTCTATATCTTGGTTTTGATTCCTGTTTTCCCCGGTTTGGTTTATCGTTGGTCCTTTCTTTTTCTTGTCTTTCATTTTTTTTCTTCTTCTTTTCCTTGGTCCCTGGAAAGCAAAGATCAAAGCAACGTAGTACTCAATTTCTACAAAATAACTGTAGCACGCAATTTTAATTGTTTAAGTTTGGATTTTGGTGTTTAGTCTTGTCAAATGTCAACCACAATCTTCGTCAATCTATTATGTAAGTTGAGTGCGAGACTAAGAAAATTTTATGCGAAACTTTAAGCAGGGTGTGCTTAATGTCTCAAGCAACTCTATCTCGCTCTATTTGCCAATTCATTATATAAGTTGAGTGCGAGAGTAAGAAATTTTTATGCCAAACTTTAAGCAGGGCATGCTTAGTGTCTCAAGCAACTCCATCTTGCACTATTTTGTTGAGTCCCTTTAAGTTCGCTCATTGACTTACCAAATATTTTTAAAATCCAATGCCTTTGAATACCATTTTCATCTTAAAATTTCGTGCGAATTATTTGGTCAAACTTTCAATCAAAGCATCATGTAGGTGGAATCACATCCTTGGCAGAGTGCCGACCTTTGATCTGGACCACTAGATCTAATCTCAACGGTTAATGAGAGCCCATGCATAATACTAGATTTATAATCCCGAAAAATTTTACTCTCCCCGTGCAGGTAAATGAAAACTACTTGGATTAAATGCTCCTAAATGATGCAATTGCCCCCTTTTTATTTATTATATCTAAAATTATGAACACTTGGGTAATATCAAAATTTGAACTCAAAAGTCCTAAATGACTACAAAATTTGAGAAACTAGTTAATTGTGCAAGTATAGTTTTCATACTTCAAACCAATGCAAATGGTCGTCGCAATTTATTTTCGAAGGATTGAACTCTTAAGTATCATTTAGGTGGGTTTGTGTAACACTTGGTCCTAAAGATTTCAATTTTAGTTTCAGGGACTCTAACTTTTTTTTTTATTAAACAACATGCAAAGTCAATTTTATTTGTCCGTTCTTTTCCATATTTTTCACGATTTTGTAAAGAATTTCATTAAAATGTCAACTAATCTTGAGTCTTTCAAAAACCAGGTTTTCACCAATTTATCGTGCAAGTTGAGTGTGGGTGACTACTCACCTTAGGGTTTTACGCAAGAGACTTAAGATAGCTAGAATTTTTTTTATCTTTCAAAAATGTCTAGGACTTTCTGAGCGGTGGGGTTTAATTAAGATATAATTTTTTTCTTTTTGCATGGCATAAGATATGCGACAAAAGGATAGCATGAATTATGCAACGCTTGAGTTTCCCGCAAAGCACAAGTGTCTGATACTATCCGCCTAACCATCAACTAGGCAGCTTTAGTTCCCTTTTTTTGTGTTTTTTTTTTCTTCTTCTTTTTTTTATATGCAGGTCATAAATATTGCGACAAATAATGGTAGTCTGAATTATGCAACGCTTGGGCTTCCCGCAAGACACAAGTATCCGATACTACCTGCCTAGCCATAAACTAGGCACCACTTTAGTTTCTTTTTTTTTTTTTTTGCAGAAAGTAAACATAATTTAGGATTAAATCGTCCATTTTTATCGCCTAATGTCAAAAGCACCCTCATGGTCATCCTATTTGATAAGTCATATTAAGTTTGCTCGTTGGTGTACCAAGCATTTTAAAAGCGCAATTTAAGATTCCAAAGAAGGCCCTAAGCAACCGGACCATGGACTATAAATACACGACACTTTGACATAACAAGGGTTGGAGGGTTGGAGAATTAGAGAGCTACACAGTTGCGCACATCAAGACGATCGATGCTTGGACTTCACCATTAGATGTTTTTCGAGTTTTTTAGTTTTTAAAAATTCATAAACAACTAACTGTTCTTCAAGCCGCTATTCTTATATGGGGCATTTATTTTATATTGAAATAATAATGTGATGATCAGCATGCTGAATGCATGATTGTTATATCATACAAAGTTTGCTTGCGCTAGGTTAGGAATTGCTGCTGCATGATTGGCACCGCTTGGTCGAACAAAAAAATCTAACATGCCTGTGTCTTTCAGTAAGGCGGGTGTATATACTTTTTACAACAGATGTCAACTATTTTAATTATTGACAATTATAAAACTCTTAATTAAATAATACTTATATTCACAAGGTGAAAAATAAAATGTAAATAACTTTTAAAACATAATATAAGGTCATGTTTCGTATATATAACAAAATTTTCTTACATTATATTTAACAAGTTAATACAGATTTCCAGCTTATTAAATTAAAGGGCTCTCAGTAAAAGTCGTCCCTGATTATTCTCTGGATATCTTAAAGTATTTTCACCCATTGACAAGTCAAAATTTTCTATCCTCAATAAGTTCACATAAATTTGAGTAAAAGAAATATTTTTTTCTCTAATAAATTTATCCCATTCCCTATCTCTATCACGAAAAAGCTAGCAAGCATGCTCCACCAATTCGTTGAAAGATAATCATACAGAGAAGCCGAATCTTCTTCTGGTGTTATTATCTTTGTTCGGTGTTATTATCTTTGTTCGGTTCTCTCTTTGCCAATTTTTTTTTTGCCAAAGTGATCTTAATTCATCAAATTTCAATTAGGAAAATAATCACCTCATTATCAAAATTAGACTCTGACAAGTCACTATTACAATTTCAAGAGGCCACCACACTTTAGAATCTAATCCCAACAAGTAACTGTTTTGGAGCATCTTCTCTGGATTGCACACCATTTTCAAATAGAAAATGAATATAATTGGTTTTGTACTAGTCCTCAAGAAATACATAAATATTTCTTTAGAGTAAATATGATGATTTTTGTGAGAAAAAATCAGCTATAAAACACACACAGATCACAGGATTTGCATTGGCAGCCAAACATGTTATGATAATATTTTTAAACATATTACATATGCACAACATAGTGAAACTTTTTATTGGAATATTAATGTTTTAGATTAAACGGGTCAGGTTTTATATCATCAAATCGGTACCATTACAAATTTACAAGTGCACAACGATTGCAGGAACACATTACATGAAAAAATTACAGAAAATCCCAGTCTCTGTCCGATGACGTCAGCACTAAGATCCTTTGTTGTCTCTCTTTTTCATTTTCCTTGGTCTTCAAAATTTCCAAAGGCAATTTAAGATCTCAGCGCCTACGCAAAAGAAAACACTGTCGTGAGTGGTCAAAGAAGGACGTCTTCCTTTTGATTTCTATTTTGCTAATCCTAATTTCACTAATATTGGTATTGCAATCTACAGTCGATGCGGTGCCAATCGCTTTCAATGTCCCAAATGCCAGGTTTAACTGTTTGGATTTTCTGTGTCAACATATTAGATGCGCTTCAGTTCCATCATCTAAACATAAAAAGAAAGCATCTTATTTATAGCTTTAGAATTTTATTTGATTATAATTTGGAAATCCTAAGTACAAAATGCATAATATTGCTTGGATTTTTTTGTCCTATTTTCGTCATGCAATATAAGAGTATATTAATTAATGAAATCCTAAAATTTTCTCACAGGTTTTTATAGAAGAAATTTTAAATTTTGCTTATTGTGAAATTATTGTAATCATCTGATGGTTAATTTACATTTTGATGGGACTCATTTCTCATGTTATTATTAGTGTTTTGAAGGGTCACCAGGACATTTTATATGTTGTGATCAAAATTATCTGCTCTCATACTCTTATTTTCTAATGAACGTATAAGCAATCTTATAAAAATAAATTAAATCTTTCATCAACGTATACATATTTATAAAAATTCATTGCTATGATTTAATTCGTTTGTCAGGTGACTAAAATGCATTGAACCAGTTTTGAGGAACGCCAGATCCCTCTATTCCTTCACTGTCATAGAACTCAAATACTTCTAGCACACAACCACACAAAATTTCTCACGGACGAACGTTACATGAGATCAAGATCTGGAAATGAACTCCGCAGCCGTCGCTCATTTTTACCCCACTAGAATCTATGTAGCGGGTCATTTTCCAACAAAACCATCCATTACATACATTTTACATCGGAAGAGAAATAAAAAGTACAAAACAACTACACCCGCACGGTTCTTCCACTTGCAATGTGTGACGCACGCCCTTCGCCACACCGAGGAGCCATGAAACTTCACCCTCCAATAAAAACATGCCACGTGTACTTTCTTCCCATACTCCAAATCCCGTCTAGGTTCAATGCACCACATTCCGTCCCCTTTTCCGGGGCTTTATATATTGCGCGCTCAAATTTTTTCAAGCAAAATAGAGAAGTTTTGCTAAAACCAGACGCGGCGCCAATTCACTTGGTAGTGTACCTGTAATTGTTACTCTTTCGAGGGGTTAAAATACAAATTAACCATTTCCATTTCAATTTCCATGGCCTCCGCTACTGCTTCAATTCCTTCCCATACCATCGTCTCTCGCGATCGCAAAGGTACCTAGTTTTGCTTTCGAAACTCTATTTTTTGAGCTTTTATCTTTATAAATCGAGGTTTTCTTAGAAAAAATTGTCAAATTTTCGAATATGATTGTGTAATTCAGCTCAAAACATGCGTAGATTTGAAAATTTCCCCATTTCTTCTCAAAATTACGCCTCACCTTTTCTCATTCCCACGCAGCGACTCAAATTGGAGCAGTGAGGCATGTAAATCTGGTGTCGTCAATCTCCCAATCAACCTCTACGAGGAGGCTGACAGTGGGCCCACTCCATGCGGTGGAGCCGGGGAAGAGAGCGGAGGCGGTGGTGGCCCCGAAAGCTGTCTCCAACGGAGCAGTGGCCCATGTGGAGAAGAGGGTAGAGGAGGTGGCGGCCCGGCCGGTCGATTATGAGAAATTGGCTGCTCAGTTGGAGAATGCATCTCCGTTGGAGATTATGGATAAGGCGCTTGAGATGTTTGGGGATGACATTGCAATCGCATTCAGGTCAGTTGTAATTTTTTTTTATTTATTGTTATTTAATTTGGGTAATTGGGGAATGCAATTTTTTTCCCATTTTTAAAATATGAGGCTTATTTTATTTATTTATTTATTTATTTGTTTTTTGGGGTCTACAAGCTCGTGATTCCTATGTTTTGAACTTGGTCGGATCCTCTGTGTCTATACTGATAATTACAGGCTGTAGTGAGTTTAGAACCTTTGACTTTATAATATGAGCTGTTCAGTTTTGGAACGAGATCTTCTGCGGGTTTTTTTGAAACCCGCAGTGCAAGTCCCTGATCCGTGGCCGTCCGATCAATGATGGATGTCCCGTGATTAATATCAAGTTCGTTGAGATTTGTGCGCCCGTGAAAATCTACCTTGTCAAGTTTAAATCGGACGGCCAAAATGAAAAATCTTGCCGTGCGTGTTAAAAACACGGAGAGGATTCGATCCCGCTCAGTTTTATTAGTTAGTTTATAGAAAAATATCACTAATATGCCTGTACGTTTGGAGATTTTAATTTTGTGCCATTAGATTATTACTTGGTGGTGATTTCGGGTATCATTTGTCATTTAAATAGTCAACTTACGTAAGCAAACTGGCGCAATTATAAATGATTTCTTATTAAAATGATGCTTTGTTTAAGTCAAGTCAAGATCAATTATATAAGTCGCTAATTGGACTTGGGGTTCAACATCATAGTTGTCAATATCCAGTTGTAGTTTAGAGCTGCAAGAAGCATTTTAGGATTTAGGTTTTGTTTAATTTAGCATGTATGGCAAGGAAAAGAGTGTTTTTTTTTTTATTTTAGTGAAAAGAGTGGCTTCCAATATTCCAAAATTGTAATGGTCCTGAGGAGTTTGAACGTGTTGTGCATCATGTGTTTTTGGTAAAGAAAGATGTCTTTGACAGATGGTGACAGCTTGTTTGCATGTAAGCAAACAAAAATATTGCCACAAAAATGTTCGCTTAAATCTGTGGTCATTTCTGTAGATTCCAGGATATATTCGCAATTGACCAAGATGCTATACGTGCGCCACAACATAAAATTTGGAATCATTCATTGAACCTAGACGTGTTTGTGTCAATTAATTCAATTGTAATAAAATTTCGAGCCCTCTTAGTTGACCTAGAAAAAATGTCTCAGCCCCACTTAGTTACAAGTGGACCACTTGACACTGATAATCACATTAATTAAGAACATATTAAAATAGACATTAGTAAATATTAAAAATTTTAAAAAAATTTAAAATTGAAATTTCATATCTGACATCTTTTCTTACTGATGTTAATTTAAACAGTGGAGCTGAGGATGTGGCTCTGATTGAGTACGCAAAACTAACTGGCCGCCCGTTCAGAGTATTCAGTCTAGATACTGGCCGGCTTAACCCTGAAACTTACCAAATTTTCGACCAAGTCGAGAAGCGCTATGGCATCCGTATCGAGTACATGTTTCCTGATGCCGGTGAGGTTCAGGCTCTTGTCAGGCAAAAGGGTTTGTTCTCGTTTTATGAGGATGGGCACCAGGAGTGCTGCCGGATAAGAAAGGTCAGGCCGTTGAGACGGGCTCTTAGTGGACTTCGGGCTTGGATCACTGGCCAGAGGAAGGACCAGTCACCTGGGACCCGTGCACACATCCCTATTGTTCAGGTTTGTATAAACTATTTATTTGTCTCCATGAACTGAATTATCATTCAATTAGCAAAAGGATGGCCACTAGAACTTTTAAATTGCCCCCTTTTTGCCTAGTTGACATCTTATTTAGTATAAACATGCTCAACTGGAAGTCTTTATTCGGCCCTAGTTTCTCAGAAAAGAAATTGCTTTTTATAACACAATTGATTAACATGACAATGATGTTTCAGGTGGATCCATCATTTGAAGGAATGGCTGGTGGTGCAGGAAGCTTAATAAAGTGGAACCCGGTGGCCAATGTTGATGGGAAAGATATTTGGAATTTCCTTCGTACCATGGATGTCCCTGTTAACTCTCTTCACTTTCAGGTACAAGCATTGCACATGCACTTTTTGTAGCATCGACAGAAAGATTTTGATCTGACATTAGTTTAATAAACTTTAATTCACTCAATTTTAGGGTTATGTGTCCATTGGTTGTGAACCGTGCACCAGGCCGGTCCTTCCAGGACAGCATGAGAGAGAAGGGAGGTGGTGGTGGGAGGATGCTAAGGCGAAGGAATGCGGCCTCCACAAGGGAAATATCAGCCAAGAGGTGAAAGCTGGGGTTAATGGTAATGGATCGGCATCAGTAAATGGCACTGCAGATATATTTGAGACAAAGAACATCGTCAACCTTTGCCGAGCTGGCATTGAGAATTTGTTGAGGTTAGAGCAACGCACAGAACCTTGGATTGTTGTACTCTATGATCCCTCGTGCCAATTTTGCCAAGTAAGATTTCCTTCATTTTTATTTAGTATGTTTTTTTCTGATATGCTTTGTATGCCTCTTCTGTTACAATCTCATCTCATGATATTCGAAACCTTGTCACAATTTTAGGGAATGGAAGCATCTTATGTTGAGTTGGCTGAGAAACTATCAGGTTCTGGTGTGAAGGTCGCCAAATTCCGTGCTGATGGAGACCAGAAACGCTTTGCACAGGAAGAACTCCAGCTCGGGAGCTTTCCAACAATTCTTTTCTTCCCAAAACATGGATCAAGACCTATCAAGTACCCGTCAGAGAAGCGGGATGTGGATTCCCTCCTAGCATTCATCAATGCCCTTCGATAAGTTTTTGATTCTCAAGTTTTGATAGATCAAAACTTCAATTGGTGAATAGCATAGTAACTTAAATGCAGAGAGAGCCACTTTGTTCTCTCGGTACATAGGTAATTGTAGTGAAGGGAGATAAAACAAAGAGAGAAATTCTCATTGTTGTTATGTATGTTTTATGTAGCGGTGTCTATTAAGATATGTAAGTGCTGGAGTGTGAAATTTTGGTTGAAATTAATTTTGAAAATTTAAATAAATTTATTACTTTTTTTAGTTCGTTTGCTTCCTCCGTTTTCACTTTTCACTACTGTCATGTTTTAGTGTTAGATAACTATAATATTTTTCGCATGGCAGTGTATTAACTTGACAATACAACTATACAAGTTACAAGAAATAGCGATATAGCTTTCACAAATCATCTAAATTAATTGTCGTGATAACTGACTACTTGAAGCTAAGCAGCTAACAAAGAAATAATACCACTTTACTAAAAAAGGATAGAATAATGGCACCAATTTGAAAAGCCGAATATGAGAACAAAGATGCCGTCACAGAAAAAAAGCTTTCTTCAAAACAAATAAGTAAAAATAAAATAGAAGTAGATAATATTAATAATAAATAAAAACTATGATGAAAAAAAATTAAAACGATTGAGTAGAAGCAAGAATACAATCACGTGAATAGCTCAGAAAAAATATGCCTCTCTTTCCTAAAAGAAAAGTTTCTTGCATAAAAAAATGCCACAAAAATCTCTCAAAGAAAAAAAAAATGGAAAAGAGCCAAGTTTAATGCCAGCGCCAAACGGAGAGTTAAAACAAGGACAAAATATAAAAGCCTTGTCCACACCCTTTAGAGTAGAAGTGTAGAAGTGTAGAACTATCCTAGTGTACAAAATAATCGGATATTCTAACTGCCATCACTATTCCGTGCCATCCCTGCCATCCTCTCCTTTCTCGCTACGGATCCAGCCCAAGTCCAATAAACACGTACCCTCCCTCCTCTCCCTTCCGATCTATCCTCTATCTCTCACTTCCTCTGTGTGCGCCCCTCTCTCTTTTTCTGCACCATCTTCTCTCCTCCTCTCCCTTTCACCTATCCTCTCACCGATCTCCTCTCCTGTGTTCTCCTCCCCTCACTTTCCTTTTTTATCTTCTTTTATCTCTTTTTATAAGCACCGTCTCTTCTAATAAAAATCGAAAAGTACATATTATAGATAAAGGAGTATATAAGATTTATTAAGAGAGTATCAAATATGATCTCATTTATCTTTTATTATGGAAGTATGTAATTTATGATAAGGGAGCAACTAAATATCATTAGGGGAGTATGTAAGATTCATTAAGGAAGTGTCAAATATGTTCTCATTTTTTATTATGGAAGTACGTAATTTGTGATAAGGGAGCAACTAAATATCATTAAGAGAGTATATAAGATCTACTAAGCGAGTGTCAAATATGTTGTCATTTATCTTTTATTATGGAAGTACGTAATTTGTGCTAAGAGAGTAACTAATTATTTTTAAGGGAGTATGTAAGATTCATCAAGGAAGTGTCAAATATGTTTTTATTTATTTTTTGTTATGAAAGTACATAATTCGTGATATGAGAGTATCTAAATATTATTAAGGGAGTATGTATGATTTATTAAGGGAGTGTCAAATATGTTTTACATTTATCTTTTGTTATTGAAGTTTGTAATTTGTGATAAGAGAGTATCTAAATATTATTAAGGGAGTATGTAAGATTCATTAAGGAAGTGTCAAATATATTTTCATTTATTTTTTATTATAAAAGTACGTAATTTGCGATAAGAGAGTAACTAATTCTTTTTAAGAGAGTATGTAAGATTCATTAAAGGAGTGTCAAATATGTTTTCAGTTATCAATTTATTTTAAAGGAGTATTTAACTTGTCTCATGAGAGTAATTATATTTATGTAAGGGAGTACCTTATTATTTTATAACATAAAAGAATATATTTTTGACTAAAGAGAGTATTTATTTGACTTAAAAGGATTATTTATTATGAATCAAGGGATATATTAAATTATTATGTCCGATTGTATACGAAAAAAAAATGAAAAACAAGCAGAAGAGAAGGAACAAGGGAGGGCGGTGAGGGAGAGGAAGAGAAAATAGAAAGGAGATCAGATGGCGAGGGCGAAAGAAAGATTGAAAGGAAGGAGAATGGAAGGGAGATCGGATGGGAGGGAGAGTGACAGAAAGATAGGAGAGTGCGAGATCGGAAGAGAAAAGCGAAGAGGGTGCGTGCAGCCCAAATTTCAGGCCCAGTGCCGCAAATCCAGTAGGATGTCGGGGATGGCAAAAAACGGGGATGTCCCGTATCAGCTCCGCAAAATAATCTCACATAGAGCAATGCCCACAAAACCGTAGTGTATGTATAATGGGAGGAATTTAGCACAGTTGCGGCCTGTTGTACATTTTATGAACGTCAAAATAGGGCTATTTGCAATTAAGACCCTTTCACAGTTTCACTGCAGCCCATTATTTCAACAGAGCTGATAACGGTACCTCCGGTGCCTCTCTGCTCCCTCTTCTTTCCTCTCCCTGACGCCTCTCCTCCCCCCCCCTCCTCTTCGCTACTTTTCTTTTCTCTTTGTCGTTTTCTCCTTCCTTGCACCTCTCCTCTCTTCCGATTTCCCTCCCCTGCACCTCTCTTCTCGTATCCCTCACTCATTTCTCTTGCTTCAGCCTTATTTTCTTTCCTTCCACCATGAACATACTTTTAACTCAAAACCCTTCATATTTATGCTACGGACTCAATTTATGCATTTGTTACATTAATATACCATGTATATCACTGGTTTTCATCAAAATTGCATTAATATGTTTTAACCAACCTCAAGATGCAACTCTTTCCCACTGTTTTTGCACATGCATCAATTCAATCTCAACAAAGTCCACAATTACATTTACATATATAGGGGCGTTTGTTTGTGACTTAAAGAGTGCATAACTTGAGTTATGCATCCTTAAGTCACCAAAACACTCATTAAATAAGAAGCCTTAAGAGTTCATAACTTATTACATAGTTATGCACCAGCACCGATCCCCTTTAATTTTTTTTTTCCCAACAATACCTATTAAAAAAATTAATAATAATATTTAATAATTAATAAATACTAATATTTAATAAGTAACAATAATTATTTAAAAATCATAATTAATAATATTTAACAAATAATATCAATTATTAATAATGATGATTTAATATTTAATTAAAAGTAGTTATTAATATTTCATAATAATAAAAATGATTTATTATTATCATTAATAATTAATTTTTGTAATAATTAATAAAATTTAATTATTACTAATACATAATAATTAGGTCACAACGTATTATTAATACATAAAACTAATTCAAATTTAAGAGCATTTAAGTCTTTTGACATGAATATATATATATGTATTAAGTTAATCATCCTTATTACACAACTAAACATCAATTACATAATACTAAATAAACACTTATGCGTCCTTAACTTATACAATTTCTTACTACACAACCAAACGCCCATAATTCAACTTCTCAAGATGCATATGAATGGAATTTTGATCTCTTGCTGAAATGAGGGCGTCAGGGGGGGGAGGGGACAGGCGTCGTTCTTTCATAGTGGAGAAATGCTAATATTGGACTTTGAATATTACAATAATAATATTTTAAAATTCTGATTATTTCAATAATTTAATAAAAATATAATATCATTTTTTAATTTTTCGGTTCTAATATGGACCTAATTGTTACTGGGCCTTGCACGAGCGGAGTGGAGGAGAGGAGAGAGAGAGAGAGAGAGAGAGAGAGGAGAAAACAGAAATTGGAAAGTGCGGGATCAGAGACAGAGAAGTAAGAAGAGAAGAGAAGAGAAGGAGAGATGCATCTATCGCTCCGCTGCCCCGTGAAGACGCCAAATTGTTTGCTTTTCGCTGCTTCAGCTCCAGGCAATTAATTAATTAATGAATTAATTTTCCAATTCAATTCAATTCAATTCCTGTCTCGAATCTCTTTATTCAATTCACTTGTTGCTGTCTCTATTCTCCATATCCCAAAAATCTGAGTCCCCCAAAGCAACATATGTGTAAGCACATGTTATATTTTTCCAATCTTCTCTTCACTTTACTTGTTTCAAACAATGAATGAATGAATGAATTTACAGACTACTCACCATGTGCCACACGCACGGAATGGCACCAATTTTGGAGATCAATCTCTCCAAACACCAACATTAACTTGCTACCACTTAAATCAACTTCACTAACCCTGCAGTACAGTAACAGGAGGCAAAAGGTAAGACCACCTTTACGCGGTGCCTTGTCTTTTTATAGGATTTTAGTAACCTTCTTTCATTTTTAAACTCCTTTCCTTTTTTTTTTTATTTAGGTTTTGTTTTGCCAAAAGAAACAAGCACCTCTACTGGACTGTAGGTACTGTCTTGACTTTTATTTTATCTGAAATTCACAAATAATGTATGTACCTTGTTTATTTTTGTTACATTTAAGTAGTTGCCTCCATTTAAATGATTCATGCATGTCATCAAGATTGCTTGGTTCTGCCAACAGTTTGCAATTTGAGTATTTG
The DNA here is from genome assembly GCA_027562975.1 of Rhynchospora breviuscula. NCBI lineage: Eukaryota > Viridiplantae > Streptophyta > Magnoliopsida > Poales > Cyperaceae > Rhynchospora > Rhynchospora breviuscula. The sequence goes on from CM050398.1 coordinate 16,181,879, forward strand.
ACCTCAATTAAACCCAATATTTGGATCCTCATGGGAGCACTTTATAATGTAGTTTTGGATCTAGTTTGATTAACTAATTTATTTTTCATGCTCAATTTGACATAAATATTTTGATATTGTTTTTACTTAAGGTCAATTGAGGAGGTGTATGATTCTTTGGCACAACATCTTTTTTCTACCCTGCTCCAAATCCAGGATTTTGATTCAAAGTATGTTTCACATGCCTTTCTGCTATAAATTATCAGGATTTTTCTTACTGGTATAACATCTCAATGTACAATACAACTAATATATGATAATGGCATTTGGACAGTTCTTGCTTACTTTCCGGGTCTAAGGAATACAGAAAAGGACCTGAAAAAAAAAATGGAGTATTGCCACCCTGAGCTTAGGTCTTGACTGGTATATGCTGTTAGTGGTACAAATCTATGTTGTACACCATGAGTAAACAAATTGTCAACTTCAAATCTGCATCTACGCTGAAGTTGGGTACACTAATTACATCAGCACCATTGGGTTAATGGGTGGGTTCTGGTGAAGGTTTGTTAAAATGCTGGCAGATGTATCTGGCCAGACTCACTTGTGCTTATACAAAAGGCTTATATCATAGTAAACAATTTTTTTAACTAATAACTAAACTCATTTAAGTGATTTTTGTGATTATTTTCATAATGTGTTATCATCCTGCTGCTGCTGACATGTCCTTCTAGTGAAATAATTCTGACTTGATTGGACTTGAACCCAACAGCTACTAAATGAAATTTATCTCGTCAGATACATTGTAGGCTTGGTGGGCCCTCCTGGTGCTGGGAAGTCAACATTGGCAGGAGAAGTGGTGTGCCGGATTAATTTACTTTGGTCAAAAGTGCCCCTGCAGAAGGGATCCAAGGGAGAGGTAGCGACTATACTTCCTATGGATGGTTTCCACCTTTATCGGTCCCAGCTGGACCAAATGGAGGTCGGTTTCTCTTTTCAATGTGAATTCCATTTTAAGAGCAGTTCTTTTAGATATATATGATAGTAATAACACATTTATCTTATGTGATACTGAATGTGATAATTAAGTTATAACTTAAATCATGATGACTTTTAAGGGGCCTTTTCCAACTAGGCAGCATTTGATTATTTTATTTTCCTTTGCATTTTTTTTTTTTTTTTTTTTTTTTTTGCTTTATGGGTTTGTTCTCCTCAAAGAATCTCTGACCTTCACTTGGTTGTGTTGGACTAAATTGGGTAACAACTGCTTAGTCATCACCACTGTAGTAGTTACTAGGTATCTGTATACCCACAATTATTTTCAGATATTGCCTGTTTATGATGTCTAGGTTACCCTTGTTAATTTTTAGGTTCCACATAAAGAAACCTGAGACTTGTTAAACTGAGGCTGTAGATTTCTGTTACCTTTGAACTTAAATATTATTACTTCTAGGCATAGCTTTTATCTTGTCTAACTATACCTCTTAGCTATCCTGAAAGTACATTACTAGCTGTATTTCTAGTCATTATTTTTGTCTGCTCGAAAAAAAAAGAAAAGAAAAGAGGAGGTTTGTTATCAAAAATTACATTTGGTCACTTACTGCAAACCATAAAATGTAATTAAATAGCTAGTTTGTTGCTCTTGTTAAGTTATCTAATTCCTTGTATAATTAATATGAGAATTGCAGCTTGCTGCGTATGATTCTTTATCTGAAGGAAATGACTCCAATGTTATTATTATTGTTATTCATTCTTTTGTTACTTTCTTGTTTGAGCATTCTTTTATTGGTCTTCTATATTAGGATCCAAAGGAAGCTCACGCAAGAAGGGGAGGTGAGAGGAGTAGATTGGTTTTACTGTTTTCTTTTGCGGATGTTTTACTTACTGGTAATACCGTTGAATTTTTTTATCAGCACCATGGACATTCAACCCTGATCTACTTCGGAAGTGTCTATATACTCTGAGAAAGGAGGTTGTGTATAATTTCTACACTTCTTCTTGTCTTGTGAAATACCAGTATGAATCTTTTAATGTACATGCATATGAAAAGATAAAATCTCACATTTCCAGTTTGCAGCTCCACATTTGCAAATAATGACTAGGACCTGAACATTTTCACATTCACTAAACCAATTGATTTATAGCATGTTCAATGTATTTGAACTATCTGAAACTTCATCTTTGGTTTTCAATTTAATTGTGATTTAGAAAGTGGTTGTATTATTGTCGGGGTAAATTTGTCAAGGTTTACAAAATTGACTTTTTCATGGCACCAGTCTATTGATTGGGTGTTATATTCGTCATCTTAACAAAATGTTGAGACGCTCTTTGCATGTACCGTAAATGATTGTGCAATTTGCTACAGGAAAAAGTGATAAAAGGAAAAACAAAAGAACCAAGAAAGGTGCATTCCTTCATGCTCTGAAAAGAGTCTTAATGTATTTCTATTGTGTAGGGTTCAGTATATGCACCATCATTTGATCATGGTGTTGGGGACCCAGTAGAGAATGATATACATGTCAGTTCAGAGTGAGTGTACTTTTATGTCTGTTATTTTATTTTGTTCTTGCTGATATGCTAATTTTAGTCAGAAACTGTATCTGAAAGTTGAATGCCACATTCAACTATTACGGTCAATCTTATATGTAAATCCTTTGCCACAATCCTTATTTGTCAACCTTCTTCAAATTTTAGGCACAAAATTGTGATCGTAGAGGGGAATTATTTGCTTTTGGAAGAAGATACCTGGAAGGAAATCTCCTTGTTTTTCGATGAGAAATGGTGGGTCTTTAAATGATTGCGCTCCTTTTTGTTTTATATTTATTTGATTCAATCAATGATTTTCAGGTGCAAATCATGCATGTGAGTCCTTGCCTTGTGTTTAACTGTCTGCATATATTATTTATCAGGTTCATAGACATTCATATTGACGTTGCTATGGAGAGAGTTCTCAAGCGGCATATTTCTACTGGTTATTTTTATTCTTAAAGGAAAAGTAGAATATTGTTTTTTCCCTTCCTAAGGATATATCTAATTATACATTCATTCTTTCTCTCCTTGAATTATTTTACAGGGAAGGAACCTGATGTTGCTGCATGGCGGGTAAAGGCATCTTTGTCTTGCTATTTTTTCATGACTATTGTTTTATCACCCAATAACGTACCTGGACCAGACATGGTTTATATTTTTGATGTAGAACCTTAAAAACGATTGGTTTTCAACATACTTTTGACGTATATTAGTTCAATGCAGATAGAGTACAATGACCGGCCTAATGCAGAGTTAATTATGAGATCGAAGAATAAAGCTGATCTTGTTATCCAGTCAATTGACGTTTGAACAAGCTTTGTAACATTTCATTTCTGTGTAATAAAGTTGTAGCTTTTTAGACGAGGCTTTGCTATCACCACTCCATCAGTGAGGTGGCGATAACTGGTTTAATGGAATTAGAAAACACGAAGAAATGTTGAATAACAAAGAAAAACTCTTGGAGCTCAAAGAAAAATTCCATTTATTAATAGTCATATCTTATAACGACAAACACCCTTTATTTAGGGAGGAAGTACCTAATTGGATCCAATACAATGTTAGAAATATTAACATAAAATGAAAATTTGCAGAAATAGAAAAACAATATGAAAATTGCAAATATAGTAATGTCCTAGATCAAAGATAGACCCACATCAGATTCTGAGACGGACTTGGGTGGAGTACCTTCTTGGGTCTAGTTTGTGTCGTGCTCGGATGAAGTACCCGAGATTCCTTGGGGTGAATTACCTTTGTCACAATTTCATCTCACAAGAGGAACAATATGCTATTTGACATAATAGAAATAGGAGTTTTGCTATGGTGAGTTGCGACTCACCAGAGGGTCTGTGAGTCGGGCTTAAAACTCCTATATCTGGTTCAAAATGGCCGATCCAATCCATCCAATACGATCTCCCTATTGAAATCTCCATGCAGACCAAATTTTATATTTTTTCGAAATTTTTAAGTATTTTTTTCGGATTTTTTAAAACTGCTGTTTTTGAACGGTCGGAACTAATTAGATTAACAATTTTCTAAAATTTCAAAAAAATACTTAAAAATTTCGAAAAAATATAAAATTTGGTCTGCATAGAGATTTCAATAGAGAGATCGTATTTGACGGTTTGGATCGGTCATTTTGAATAAGATCTATGAGTTTTGAGCCCGACTCACAGACCCTCTGGTGAGTCGCGACTCACCATAGCAAAACTCATAGAAATAGAATGGTTGTTTGATTTCTTTAGAAATTATTTTTGGCTGATGATAAAACTAATACATTGTTTGTTCTAATTTGGGTATCCCTTTTATAGTTTTGTGTGCGCTTAGTAGCAGAGGTGTTAAATTTTTATACATAACGATATAGTAATTTATGTGCTTGCTATGATGCTATCAGACAGCTTAAATTTTAACCTCCTTGCGCTCAAGAAGCATAGGATATTACAATTTGATATACATAATTAAAAATATTAATTCCGATATAGTAGTTTTTTTTTTTTTTTTTGTTCTAAATGAATTTTAGATTGATGATGCAAAAATATTTTCATTAGATATTTTACAAATTTCTTTGATATCATCTAACCCCGCAGAATTTTCAATTGTATTTGGAAGTTGAGATTCTCAAATTACTATCTACTGCAGCTACTATAGTGATATTTTTGTAAGAACAAATTCTATAGAGAGAGAGGGAAATAAGGTATATCCACAATACCACTCGGTCGCACCATTTATATGTTCAAAATAGGGTTGAACGATCAGTCCCAGACTCCCAGTTTTGATGGAGCAATTAATGTTCATTAATTTCTCCATGTATTGAATTTGTAACTTGTTAACTGTTTTCCCTATATATTTGTGGGTGAGGAATTGAGGATGCCCTTCCACCATACCACCATATACACAACAGATCTTTCATTTTTCCAAACTCATTTACTTAGCAATAAAGCGTAATTTAATTATGTTTCAAGGTCTAACACCCTAGACCACCTCTATAGCATTTCTATTTAGAAAATTGCATCGGAATATCCGATAAACTCATCAATTCCTGTTATTGCAACATGATTAATCAATTTTATCTTTGTAGAAATGTATGGATTTGTAAAACCTGCTCTAAGTAATAGCAATTAGCAAATTAAGTAGATGTCGACTAATTTTTTTAAAGTCCACTGTTTTAGTACGACCCATTTTTACTGTTTAAATCATAGCACCTATTTCTTTTCAATTGCAAAACACAACGTATTTAACACAAACTATATCGTTGCTGATACTTTGATACAGTTTGGTCTAATACTTAACACGAAACTTCAGAAGTTAGGGGTAAAACGTTTACCATTACCAAAACCAATCTTGTGTACACAAGCTCTAGAGCAACAGCAAAGGAAATTTAGCATGTCTCTACCTCATCCCAAGCAATCACATTATTCATATACATCTTATTTAACCTCTACCTAACCACAAGTGCAAATGTGCAATACAAAAGAATAGCAAATGTACAGATGCATACATCTAGCATCAAAGTACCAATATAAATTAATCCAAGAGGTAATTTTTGTATCTGCTCCAGTATTGGAGAAGTCACTGCCCCACAAATGCCGCCATATCAGCATGTTTCAAATCCAACCCGTCATATGATTTTCTGCTGAGATGGCACAATCACAGCGAGGCAGGTAATGCTCCAACCTCGTACAAAAATTGGAGAGAACCCAGACCTCAAAACAACAGGGATAACTAAAATGCAACAAAAATTTTATATATTGCCCTACATGACATCTAGATAACTACACATGCCCATACAAAACACAAGATATCAATATATGACCATCAAAATGAGATGCACATAACATATACACTCAACTTGACTGTTGCCTTCAAAAAGATACCTGAATAACCAAAAGGGTCATTTGGTGATTTTAGGCATCTTTTATAAAACAATCAGCATGTGAAGGAATGCAGTAGAATATCTCAATTTCAAAAGGGCATATATGATACTTGTCAATGAGGGTAAGCTACAATCCTGTCACATCTGTAAAGGAGACGGCAGAGCTGTGACTATTATCTTGCAAGGAGGCCATTTTGGAGTCAAAAATCTCAAGTTGTGAATTAACCCAAGGAGGAATGTACTTGCTATTTATCCATAGCGCTTCACCAGTGTCCTTGTGCTTAAAATCAGGAGCGTTGGGATTTTTCTGTACCATGTATTAAAGTGTACTGTATTCAACTATCTAATAAATTATCAGATGTTAATTTTCAAGTTATCAGAAACAAAGCATCTCATTTTGGATACTTTTCGATATGCAATATAATTTCAATCACTTCTGGTATTGTACAGTGACAGATATCAATGTTAGGCAGTGAATAATATAGCTTCCAATTTTGGACAAAGGATCGGCCCAATGGTGCAACCAACTCAATAGCTAGTACAGAAACCACTGGTACTGCAGCCACATGAACTGACCAGTATTGCTAAAATAAAGGTGTGTAAATAAAGAATGTGACCTTATTATTGCGGTTATCCCACCAGTCAAGGGGGTTAGCAAAGAAAGCCTGCCACCGCTTTTCAACTGAATCTGAAAAAGAAACTTCTGCTATTGAAATTCTAATATCATTCCTTTTCCCTCTTGTAAAACTATTAAAATTCTAATACCACATAAAAGAAAAATTATATTTTTAGAAAACGTCAATTACATTGTTGTACATCTACCTGTATAGAGTATATAGTATATACCATTCCCAATAAGCCAGTTAAATGTAAGTTTGTGCTTTCCCTTTCTCTCTTTTTTTGGCCTGGTGGCAGTTTTTCCGATGTTTCTTTTCCCTTTTTGTGTGTGTGTGTGTGTGTTGGTTTGGGGGGGGGGGGGGGGTTGTTACTTCAACGACTTTATAACATTGAATAGGAACCAAATGTTTCTCAGGACAATTTAATAAGTAGAATAGTACAACTAACTATAATGTAAATGAGTTTCTAAACCAACACAACCCGCATTTGTCAAAATTAAGATGTGTCCTTTTGAGATGAGTTTCTAGGTCTAATTTGTAAATTCACACACAATCTGACAAAAAAAGATGCAATTTTAAGGGGCATCAATTAAGCGAGTGGAGTGAGAAGTGAGAATAACCTGGAGAATTCTGAGCCATCCTGGGATCATAAAAGGAAACAGGTGAAGACGGAGTTTGCACAAAATGAAGCTGCTTAACGACAACCTGAATGGCAGTTGGAAACATCATATCATTTTAAAGAGGCAGAGTCAGAATTGTATGACACACACAAGTCAGAGATGACATCAATGAAATGAAATGAAATGAAAAATTATTGACCTTATAATAGAGTAGTGAATTGCCATCTTGTTCGAAATCATCGGACACCAACCTGCCAGAAACAGAAATGCGTCGACCAGTTTGGAGGTGCTGGTACGCAACGTGCGCCAGTTCATTCCAAAAGGTTAAATTGACCCTGAAGGAGAGAATAACGATAACGATTAGATTAATAAATGATTGAGCTAGCATTACTGCATATTTGCATGCGGCTGACTGAGTGAATTAGTGACTGACCATGTGGTTTGAGTGGAAGATTTAAAGACGGCAAGTCTGGTCCAAGCGACGGAATTGCCGGTGGTGGGGAGATGCTTAATCTGGACAGGCTTTGCGACGGTACCAATGAGGTGCACGGAGTTAGCTAAATCCTGGGACCAGGCGATCTCCGAGGGAGCAGGAACATGCTGATGGTCGTAATAGGAGCAATGGAGTGGGGATGGCGGAGTGAAACGGAAAAGGGAAAGAGGAGACGAGCGCAGAGGCAGAGGCAGAGGAAGAGCAAGAGCAAGAGAAAGAGAAAGTTTAGGGTTTTGGGGCGCTACAGCTACTTTGACATTGAATCGACATGAACGTGGACATGGCCTGGAACTGGAAACAGTAACAGTTAGAGGCTGAGGCGCCGTTGCCATGGCAAATTTGCGCGCACGCACACTCTCTCACTCTCTTCAATCTTCTTCATTCATGTTATATAACTAGAGTGGTACAACGGATCGGGTTCAAATTTTTTATCCAATATTTCAACCCAATTCAATTTAGGATTCAATTTAGTTAATCCATCCATAATCTAACTCAACCTATAAATTTTTATTTACGATTTTTTATAGATTTTCGAAATAAACGGATTATTATTTATATGGTACATGAATAAAACTAACAATATTAATTAAACAAAAATAAAAAGAAAAATAAAGTAAAATCAGTATTTACAAGGTCCATAAATAAAATTGACAAATATTAATTTATTAATGTGCAAACACTAGTAGTCTTTAATAGAAAAATAAAGTAAAACGGCGAAATATTTTTCTTTTGTAATTTCTTACCATGTACCTCTATATGATGTTAACCGTGCTTAAGAACAAAAACAAAATTTTTTCACATGGTAAAAAATAATTATCCTAAAATCTTAGTGTCAGCCAATGCAACACACATTACAAACAGTAAAATCTCTCTGACGAGGCGTCTCTGATAGTGGGATTAAGAAAAAAATAAATGCGAATTATGTTTATGAAATACATATTAGATCGTATTGATAAAAATAAAAAGGGTCGGGTTTGTATCCGGATTATCTAAAAAAAAAAACATGATCCAACCCGGTTGTACTGGGTTAGTAAAATTGAAATCCGAACTAACTTGAATCATGCTTGAACTCGTTAAAATACGGATTGGATTAGATAGATTAAACAGATTGGATGAGTTTTTAATTTTCTTGTATAGCCTATATTGTTAGGAACTCATTCCATGTGCAATTTAAATTTTATTAACATTTAACAAATAATTTACAATTGCTATTATACGGATCTAGATAATTATGCAAATTGACACGTTAAGAGAACGGTAGAAAGATTTACCTCTTCTAGTCTCGTAACTAGAAGGCTCAACCTTTACTTAGGAGTTGATGGCGTGCTCTCCACCACCACCTCGTCGCCGGCCTCGAGTCCACCTAAAGAGTTAACCAAGTTCTAGGCTCTTGTGCTAGCAAGAGCAAGAACAACGCTAATCCTTTGTTTAGCCTTCTCCAAAATTAACTTCTTAATTTTGTGGCTAATATTCAACACATGAATACCTAGCAATATGCACTAAAGAGATGGAAAAATTAAATCTGAAATTTTTTCTCTTTTTCTTCTCTAAGTGGCGGCCAAGAAAAATAGAGGAGAGAGATTGATTTCACATACCCTAATTTCCATATATATATAAACGTCCATCTCCCTTTTTTAACAAAAAGGAGTTTATACAAATTGTTTTGGCCGGCCACAAAAAATTAGAAAAAGGCTTAAAAGCCCAAATTGTCATGTACAATTTAGTCTTTTAATTATCTCTTTAATGATTATTTAAAACTAGGTCCAAATTGACTTATCAAATGGAAGCCCATATATTTAATATAATTCATACAATCATATTAAATTATGTTGAATAAAATTAATTATCAACTCATTGATAATTATTTTGGAATTAGCATATACATTAATTTATTTCTATATGACCCCTTTGATTTAATTAATTATGACGGTTCACAACGTTATATAATTAATTAATCAAACTATCATATTTTTATTGCATTCACTGCTGCAAATAAATAAATAATGCACTGTTGGTTAAAACTTTATTTGTGTGACCCTTTGAGGATTTATGTTATGTTGGCCATGAAAATAAATCATTATTTATTTCCAATAATCATAAGCGGTATCTAGCAACACGTTATGATTCCCAATTCGCATAAATAAACACTGTACCAATACACTGCTTCAATCCTGCATAAGAAATTGTATCTTATTGTTTTGAATTCTTATGTCACATGATATCTTTGTATAATCCAAGATAGGAATGTGTCATTCTTGAAGATTATACGTTTCTTGATCTAGAGATGATTGCACAAGTTGCTAGCAAGCAATCCATCTCCATCAAGGGGCCCAGTAGATATCATCACTCGTTAAGCGAACTAACGAGGGATATACGGTTGTCTTGATGACCAGTTTCTCCCCGCACAATTCAAGAGAACATAAATAAAGTCCGTATAGCAGCCCTTATCAGGAATCAGCGTTAGACGATATTTATAGAACCTATCCTCATGTGGAGAAACTGAACCATCTCAAACTCAGAATCAAACACGTATGAAATAAATAATGACACATAACACAATCCATTTATTTATTTCATTGGGTCATGTCCTGTACTATGTTCCAGCAACATATACATATACAATCAAGTTAGTAACTCCTTACTTATGATTTGTAGAACTTAATCATCACTTAACTTGTATACTAGTTTTGTCTGATAATTAATATTCCTTGTTAATTATCAAGACTATGGACAGTTTTGATTTATTATTGTCATTTAATCATAAATAAAACACAGTGATCCACAATTCAGATCCTCAACCTGAATGAACTGTCAATAATAAAATCCAGGAACAAATGATCAAATATCATCAATAACATAAACTATAGAAGTAGCCATAAAATGATTGGCTTCTAGGACATATCTCTAACATATATATAAGGATGTGATTTCCATATATAAGCATAGCAAGATGGAGGTCGATAACAGTCATCCAACCATTTGTCATCCAATTCAATTTTAGACAAGTGCACTCCACTCCCTCTCTCTGCACCCTTCGTTTCCCTACCTCTGGTACCTCTTCGCTCCCTCCTCTTCCCTACCCTTGGCGTCTCTCCTCTCACTCTCTCTCCCCTCCTCTTAGCTGCTTTTCTCTTCTCTCCATCGTTTTCTCCTCCCTGCACCTTTCCTCTCTTCCGATTTTCCTCCATTCGCTTTTTGTATTCCTTTTAGTATTACGGGATAAATTCTTGTGTTCCTTGATCCTCATACTATTCCTTAATTCGCTTTTCGTATTCCTTTTGATATTCCGGGATAAATTCTTGTGTTCCTTGATCCTCATAGTATTCCTTAATTCGCTTTTCGTATTCCTTTTGGTATTCCGGGAGCACATCTCTTCTCATATATTTCCCCTCACTCATTTTTCTTGTCTCAGCCTTACTTTCCTTCGCTTCCACCATGGATATACTTTGCCTTATTTTTTCAAGATGAATATATGCAACAATAAAGTGAACGCATACAACAACAAAGCAAAAAATATACAAATATTTGGCTAAATAAAAAATTAAAATGAACAAATATAATAAACAAAGTGAATATATACAACAATAAAGTGGACATACATACAAATTTGTTAAAAAGAAATAAATAATCATATTCAACATACAAAGTGAAAATATATAACAACATAGTTAATAGATACAATAAACAAAGTGAACAGATATAAAAAATAACTAATTGAGAAATAAAATGAACCGATGATACAAACAAAGTAAATATATAATACAACAAAATAAACAGATACAATAAATAAAATGAACAAATACTAAAATTAGTTGAATAAGAAATAAAGTGAACATGTACAACAAGCAAATGAACACATATAACAACAAAAATAAACAGATAGAAAAACTGGTGAGAAAGAAAGACGACAAATAAAGAGAGAATACGAAGGAGCATGACGAAGAGAAGGAAAGAGAGATCAAAATTAGAAAAATGTAAAAATAAGAAAAAAAAACCTACGCAAACGAGAGAGAGGAGAAGATGCAGAAGAGATGAAAAGGAGATAGCGCGCAGAAGGGAGAAGAAGAGAGGGAAAGGTGCGCTCCTAGAAAATAATGTGCGCTGGGTGAGAGAAAGATGCACTCGGTGGAAAGTGAGAGTAGCACTAGATGATGTTATGGATGACAATTTAGGCCCTGATCAAAATCCCATTTTTTTTAACATGAGATTTCATTTCATTTCATTTCGTGAGAAAATTCTTGATCAAAATGAATGAATTTGGAGTCATTTGATTGGAATTCCCATGTAATTAGATTCAACGAATTCTCGTAAAATCAATTGAATTGAATTGAAATGAAATCCCACATAAAAAATATTTTGATCAGGGTTGGTTGGATAGTAAGTAACAATTTTCTATTTCAACTTCGTATATTAAAATGGAATAACTCGAGCCCAAAGCCCAGACCCCAGTCTACCTATTGTGAGCGATATTTATTTATTGGGTCATGCTATGGTGGACACAAAAATTTTTACAAAATGTTACACGGTAAATCACAGCCGTATAAAGTTGGAGGGTAAAATCGGTATATCATACCCTCTCTCCGTTTGTCCGTCTCTGTCCATTAAGCAGTGAAATAAAATAAAAGGATTCTATCGGACAAGACAGTAACCTGATCGGAACCAAATGCCTTCTAAAATTGGAATCAAAATTCATTTTTCCATACATTCTTCAATCCAAACATTTCCCCTTGATTTCCAATTCTCCCTTTACCAGTTTGAGTTACCAGACCAACGGAGCACTGGACTTTGAAATTGAAGACAAAATTCGAGTAAAACTTCATCAAGAATCATTCGCCTGATGAAAATCCAACGTGTTTTCTGGGTTTTTCCTCGCTCTGCGCCTTGCCTTTCTATCGATTCTTGCATCTTGCTCTCGGATCAGCTTCAGCCATTTTTCGGCGATCAAACTCTGCTTTCCCTCTCCTCTATTTCCTAGCTCCATTCGGCTCGTCCTTTTCCCTTCCCCTCGTCGCTTGCTCCTCTCTTCCTCCTCGAGGTAGATCCATGGTTTCCGATTAGAGACAGTTTGTTTTTTTTTTTATTTTTTTTTATTTAGCGATTTCACTTGTTTCCGATTAGAGTCACTTGATGCGATTTCACTTTTTTTGATTTAGCGATTTCACTTGTTAAATTAATGGCTGAGAACATTTTTTTTAAACTTATTAAGCTGCTACCGGTTTCATGCAAATGTATTACTGTGTCTTTATTAAAAGTTTTTGGGCAAGCTTCAATCTGGTCAATCATAGGAACATTACTTTAGATTGCTCCTCGGTGTCAAATATTTGGAATTCTTGTTTAAAGCTTAATAGTGTTAATAGGAATTACTCTTTATGTTTAGATTGCTCCTCAGTGTTAAATATTTGGAATTCTGCTACTTGATTGGGTTCCCTGTCGAACTGGCTTTTTCTGTTTTTCTTGGCTGTAATAAGTAATGCATGGCTTGGTTAGTTTTTCTACATTCTAGCAATACTGATGAAAATGGTGGTGCTTAAAATTATAGGAGCCTTGTCATAACATCATGTTTGTAACTATAGCACTATCATTCAAGTGCAACAGAGTTCTAGTAGAAAGAGTGTTTCAGGGGTGGTTTTAGTATACCATACAATCTCATTTTTAAACAATTAAATTGAACTATACATTCAATGAGGCATGGAGTATTCATTTTTCTTTTTCTTGTTCCTTACTTTCAATTTGACACATTAGCCTTGTCATATGCTCTTTTTCTCAAGGACTATATCATAAATTGAAAACTGAGAATTCAAACTTCAGTACTGTCAGTGACCTGGGAGCTTTCAATTGCAGTTACAAATTTATATGAAGCAGCTTTCCTGGCTAGATGGGGATGCAGCAGCTGGTAGATGAAGGAAGGCAGTCCTTGGATGTGATTAGGGGTGTTTTAGCAATTTTTAATGGATGATTTTACAAACACTGTCTTTTTACTTTGGTTTGTTTGTAATAATAAGATCTGGTGGGGATCTTTTCGTAATAATGTTTGCTTCCTAACTTGACTCAATTCCATGTAAAAAACGTAACTAGCACAATGGGAATGTATCGGTACCACTGGTTGGGTACCGTTTGGGTACCACTGTTTGATCAATGCATGCTGTGTATAAAAAACATAACTAGACATGCAATAGAATAGCTGGTAATTATTTCAATGCGCATGTGAATGTTAAAATGGTAAATATGAGTCTAGGTGCTGAACTTATTATGGTTTATCATAGTTTAAACTGTACCGCCTTACCATGGTTTAAACTGCATGTGTTATGTGTTAAATTGCAATAGAAAGTATTTACCTTTTATAAATTGACTAATGATAGTAAACGTGTAACACTGCTAATCAAAAGATAGTAAACGTGTAACATAAATTGCAATAGAAAGTATTTACCTTATATGCACATTGTTTGTCTTTAATTGGCGGCCTAAAGATAGTAAACGTGTAACATAAATCTAGACGCCTTATCACTGCTAATCAAAATAGATTGAGGTATTTAATTCATTGATATTTCCTTTTCAATTTCTATAACAGATCTTTCATTAAATCCAGCTGATAAGATTATAGGTTGATATATAAATCCAACTGCAATATCAAATTTTGATATACTCCCTTCTCATCCCCCATCTGCACATGGTTAGTAAAAAGAAGTATGATGACAATAGGGAAATTCAACCCCAAACGTGTTACTTTGATATATTTAATCAACCACTTTTTACCAATTTATTGCGTCTTCCATATGTCACCTTGATTAATAATTTGACTACCATCCCAAATTATTATAATCCAATGAACAAAATTAAAACAAATTTAAAACTAAATATTTAGAATGTTATAATTTCAAATTTCAAATGGACTTTTTATTTTCGTTTTAAAATGAATTGTTTAATTTCAAATGGATTTTCTTTTTTCTTTTTTATTTAAATAAAAACTGAAACATATTCATATGGTGTTCATTTTTTTTAACAAAATGACAAAGCGAGTTCAGCTAGTCTGTTCGTTCACGTTATAAAATTCTAATGCTTTAATTTCAAATAAATTTTTTATTTTCTTTTTTTAAATAAAAAATGGAAAAAAAAATTCATATGGATTGTTCATTTCATTTTTTTTATAACAAAATGACAAAGCGAGTTCAACTGGTTTGTTCGTTCATGTTATAAAATTCTAATGTTTTAATTTCAAATGGATTTTTTCCTTTTTTTTAAATAAAAAATGAAAAAAATCCATATGGACTGTTCATTTTTTTTTTAACAAAATGACAAAGCGAGTTTCAGCTGGTCTATTTGTTCATGTTATAAAAGCCTGATGCTCTAATTTCAAATGGATTTTTTTATTTTTTTTTTTAAATAAAAACCGAAACAAATTCATATGGTGTTCATTTCTTTTTTTTTAACAAAATGACAAAGCGAGTTCAACTAGTCAGTTCATTCTTGTTTAAAAAGACTAACGCTTTAATTTCAAATGGATTTTTTCTTTTCTTTTTTTTAATAAAAAACGAAAAAAATCCATATGGACCGTTCATTTATTTTTTTTCTAACAACATGACAAAGCGAGTTTAACTAGTCTATTCATTAGTGTTATAAAATTCTAATGCTTTAATTTCAAATGGATTTTATATTTTCTTTTTTTAAATAAAAAACGAAAAAAAATCCATATGGACTGTTCATTTCTTTTTTTTTTAAACAAAATTACAAAGCGAGTTTCAGCTAGTCTATTCGTTCATGTTATAAAAGTCTAATGCTTTAATTTCAAATGGATTTTTTTCCTTTTTTTAAATAAAAATGAAAAAAATCCTTATGGACTGTTCATTTCTTTTTTTTAACAAAATGACAAAGCAAGTTTCAGCTGATCTGTTTGTTCATGTTATAAAAGCCTGATGCTTTAATTTCAAATGGATTTTTTTATTTTTTTAAATAAAAATCGAAACAAATTCATATGGTGTTCATTGCTTTTTTTTTAACAAAATGACAAAACGAGTTCAACTAGTCGGTTCATTCTTGTTTAAAAAGACTAATGCTTTAATTTCAAATGGATTTTTATTTTCTTTTTTTTAATAAAAAATAAAAAAAATCCATATGGACCGTTCATTTATTTATTTTTTGACAAAATGGCAAAGTGAGTTTAGCTGATCTGTTTGTTCATGTTATAAAATTCTAATGCTTTAATTTCAAATGGATTTTTTATTTTCTTTTTTAAATAAAAAAGAAAAATAATCCATATAGACTGTTCATTTTTATTTTTTATAACAAAATGACAAATCGAGTTTAGCTGGTCTGTTCATTTGTGTTATAAAATTCTAATGCTTTAATTTAAAATGGATTTTTTATTTTCTTTTTTTTAAAATAAAAAATGAAAAAAATCCATATGGACTGTTCATTTCTTTTTTCTTAATAAAATGACAAAGCGAGTTTCACCTGGTCTGTTTGTTCATGTTATAAAAGCCTGATGCTTTAATTTCAATTGGATTTTTTTATTTTCTTCTTTTAATAAAAAACGAAAAAAAATTCATTTGGATTGTTCATTTTTTTTATAACAAAAAAACAAAAGTGACTTCAGCTGGTCTGTTCATTCATGTTTTAAAAGTCTAATGATTTAATTTCAAATGGACTATTTATTTTCTTTTTTAAAAAAGAAAAAACAAAAAAAATTCATCTCGATTGTTCATTTTTTTTTTTCTATAACAAATGACAAAGTGACTCTAGCTAGTCTGTTCATTCATGTTTTAAAAGTCTAATGCTTTTTAATTTCAAATGGATTGTTTTTTTGCTTTTTTAAAAAAATTAAAATGAAAAAAATCATCTGGAGTGTTCATTTTTTTATTTATAACAAATTGACAAAGTGACTTCCACTAGTCTGTTATTTGATTCGTTCTTTGTATGTAATGTGCATTATATTTGCAGATCAATCTCGAAGTATTTGACAAAAAAAAATTCATTGCTTAATATTTTTTGAGAAAAATCGAAATTAAGCAATTAAAAAGAAAATCAGTAACATGTCGGTGGAGAACTAAGAACCTTATTGTTGCGTTGAAATTGAAATGCCATGTGTTGGTGAAATAAAAAAACAGAATGAAGTTTTTTCCTAGTTACAAACTGTTAACATTGACAATATCTTTCTTTTACTATTGTGTTATTTCTTTGGAAATTGATTACTGCCATCTGTAATTTTATCATCCCTTTCCATCGCTAAACAGAAAGTGAACACATAAAATAGACAAGGTGAACATATATAGTGATCAAAGTGAACACATACAAACAAATAAGTTCAATAAAAATAAATTGAATGTGCATATAAAAATCTGAATAAAAGATGACAACACTTATTTGTTTGTAAGTGTTCACTTTGATCATCTATATGTTTATCTTGTCTGTTTTATGTGTTCACTTTGTATTTAGCGATGACAAGGGATGACAAAATTAAAGACGACACTTATCATTTCTGTATTTCTTTCATTTGAGGTGGATGTTGATTTAGACAATAGAAACAGATTTTTTTATCTTGTTATCAGAGACTTATAATTCGAGTATGAACCCATTTAATTTCCCTCAATTCGATACAGTGGTATTGATTTGTCATCCTTGTTTAATGTAACTAGATAAATCATTCTTGTTGTTTACTCCAGGATAGATTTGTAAATTTCTGGTTCTAATAAGTGACCCTTTATTTTATCTTTGCTTCCACATGCATTTTCTTGTTAAACTTAAAAATCAAGCCATACAATATCAGTCACCACATTAAACTTTGAACTTTGAATTCAAGCAAACTTTTTTTTTTTTTTTTTTTTTTGTGAAGTAAAGCAACCCAAAGAGGTCGCCTGGTTTTATGTTGAAAGCATCATAACAGTTAAAATATTACACACGCATAACCAAGAGTAAGAATTTTAAATATTCTCCCTAATTCATTTATCACTTCCATCTTGCAAGTTAATTATTAACCTGAATTCAAGCAAAAACACCTCCAGGATTTCAAAAATTCACATAGATACTTAAAAATAGAACCAAAAAATTCATCAACAGAAAACAGACATACACCTAAAGACAGACTTTTGTGTCAATTTTTTTCAAATAAGAATCGTTTTTATTCCTAGAAACTTCTTTGTATTGATCTTAATTTGTCAGGCCAACCGTATCACCGTAAGCCCCATATTACTGGTCGAGCCACTTCTCCAAAGAGACCAACAAATAACACCAATCACCATTAGAAAAGCATCTTTCACATGTTTTAGACATCTTTGCCCTCTTTGCATTCATTTTTTAGACTTCTTTTTTTATTTTTATTTTTTTTTGTGTATTCATTTATCTGGAGGGGAGGATGCACTTACATGAAGAGCTTATATATCATATACATGATCAGCTTACTGTTACCGTGAACAGGAGTGCCCTAATGCACTTAAATGCACCCAACGGAAAAACGACACGATAACAAAATACTCAATGTGGATAGCCACTGACCAGCCATTTTCTTTCGACTAATTGAGAGATGGCCTCAGGTCTTTAAGTGCTGATACTGGTACTTCATCTTAAGTATTAAAGAGTAGAATTTATTAATATGATATATGTACCAAATGTTCCGACAACATATCCGTAAGTTACAGAAGTAGGTGCCCAGATTGCAGACCCAAAATGAGACAGCTGCAATATGCAAACTAATACACGTAAGTATTGAACAAGCAAACAGTTAACAAGATGAGAAAATAAAGTGTAACAGAGAAAGAACTTACCAACATGATGTCCTTTAGTCAAAGAAGATTCAATAATTATTTGCAAGTAAACTTAAGTACTGTTATCTCTTAAATATTCCATATTAGGATGGAGCTAATAAATCTTGTAATCTAGTATCCCCTCAAAAGTCTGACATATCAACCTCTAATCTTATCTAATGATTGCCACAAAAAAATTTAAAGACTTTGTTCTCAATTGGGGATCCTGAGGGAACAGAAAAAATATTGAATCACTTATATAAATCAGTCGGTACAGACCTGTGCAGATTGTAACGTAGACATCAAAGTAGATCGTAACCTTAAATTGACTGACCCTAAATGAATTTTAGGTAGAGATCTGACACAATCTCACCTGCAATTTTTAGATAAACAGCTGTCATATCAAACAAACTATCTTGAATCTAACAAATAGATATCATAAGCTCCCCAACAAGCTTAATAATGCACCTTGTTGCATCATAATTTGGGGAAGTAACAAGACAACATCATTGTCACTCAATCAATTGATCTTCAATTCCAAATGCCCCACACTTGGTACTTGATCAATTGCTTCAGGCATTAACATGTTAAATCTGATTTGTACCATTCAACCTTATTCATTTTAGATATTTCAATACAGCTGCTACATGTTTGTGCAATAATCAAGTCTGTTATTCAGCATCACATGATCACGTGCATTCATTAAAATTACATGTCTTTTCAAAAGGCACATCTGTGTCTTTAAGTTTAACACAAGAACCATGGCTTAAGCTTAACACAAGAACCAGTAAATAAACAAAACTCAAAAAAGGCATCATCCTAGGCATGATTTAATATACTACTGATTGACCAGATAAGAAATGAACTTTTACCACTGTACGCTTATAAAAAGCCTACAAGATTGACGAAGAAAGTAAATAATTAGAACTCCTTTGCAAACTAAACTTATAATTGACAGTTTTCCCACTTGATAATGACACAAATTAGTACTAGAGGATAGTAATTTCGTTTTTTCTTTCTTTTTGAATGTACAACTTTACAAATTGAAGGTTTTATGAGTAACTGAGTCTTATTTTTATCCAATCTTACTTTCTCCACTGAGTTTATCTTGTAAGAGAGGCCAAAAGATTGTTCAAATTTCGATAATCACAAGTACAATAAATTGCAAAAATTCGAAATAAAATTGCATAAAGGAGGAACAATTACAACACGTGCGCAGTCGAAGGCTTCCTGTCGCATCTCCTCCTTCATGTCAGCGCTCTGGAGCGTTATCTTTAGGTCCGGTGGCGCCGGAGTCGCGGCAGAGGAGGCGGGAGAAGGCTATCTCCGGTCGTCGGAGAATCTCAGCGCAGGCACCGAGAGTCCGCTCCTCCGATTCTCCTCCGACATTGAAACACTCGTCTCTTTTTCTCTCTCCTACGGTCTCTCTCTGTTACGGCTAGGGTTTGTTGGAGGAGAGAGTGGTTTTTGGAGACTTATAGGGGTCGTTTGGATGCATCGGGAACAAGGGGAATAGCTTATTTCTAGGCGGAAAGTATTGGAAAGTGTGTAACTTTGTGAAGAGTTTGGATTGTTTATAATAAAATTTTCCACTTTTCCGCTCGGAATACCTTATTCCCCCTTATTCCCAACCTATCCAAACGGGACCTACGAGATGAGAGAAGAGATGGAGAGAAGAGGCTAAGAATAAAATACGAAATAAACGCGAGCGATTCGACATAAACGGACGATTTTGCCCTTCAGCCAAAACCTTTCCGTTCAATTTAACGGAGACATTTAGCAGCGATATAAGATCGGAATAGATGCTAGCCGTCTGATCTGCTTATAATTGACGGTTAGTATTTTTTGTGTCCACATTAGAATTTCCCTTATTTATTTATTTTTTTCACTTCACTTCCGGCATGTTTGGAAGGGTTAGAATAAGGCCTATTTCAGAATTGTCTATTTTGAACCGTGCCAAACACATTTTGGAATAAGGTGAATAGGCTATTCAGCCCTTTTATTCTAGTTCCAGCAAAAAGTCGGAACTGGGTTGGAATTGCTCCACGGGTGGGTAAAAAAATATTAAAATATTCAGCCCCATTTCGTTGTAGCCCTCTTTCGTTGCCACATCCCTTCTTCTCCTCTCAAACCCTCTCCACCACTTCTCTCCCATTCTCTCTTCCCGTTTCTTCTCTGGCCGTCGGGCCTCCTACAACGCTGGGCAAAAGGAGAAGAGCTTGGTTGAAGACGAGACTGAACTGAGCGACTGGATCGGCGACAGTGAAGACATGAAGAGGCAAGAAGAGAGGGGTTCGCTTCTAGGGGGAAGAGAGGAGACCGTAGTGTTCTAAATGGAAGAGGCAGGAAGGACTTGGATTTTGCTTTTTCGGATGAGAAGAGGGGTTCGCTTCTAAGGGGACAAGGTCAGAGAGATTTGGTGGTGGCGGAAGAGGTCGGGGAGAGAGGCTCCATTTTAAAGTATGCTTCATTTCAATCGCTGGCAGAAGAGGTCAGAGAGATTCAGCATCTACAACAGTTCAACTTTCAGATCAAAATTTTTTGTGCCGCATTCAAATTTTTTTTTCATTTCTTGGTTGCTTTCTTTAGATCACCTTTATTAATCTCAGCCTAATTTTTGGGTTTTGTGTTCAAATCTATGAATGATCTCAGCTTATGCAATTTTACAATTTTGAATGATCTGATGCACGTTTAGTTCACTGGTACACTGGCATAGAAGCTTCAACTATTTAATTATATATGTATTTGTTTAGTTTAATTGATACACTGGTAACGCTGGCACATTTTGTGATGCTGATGCACGTATTTGTTTAGCTTCAACTATAATTGCGCTTCTTTGTTACAAGGATGCAAGGATATTATTTATTCTTTTTCTTATTTTTAGAAGGTTATTGAAAAACTAACAGAGGGAGATGCAGATTGCTCTTTCAAACATGTAGGCTACATTGGAATTGTGTGGCAAAAGCTCCATATTCCTAAGTCTAAAAATCAAGTTCTATAGTTGATAATTTTGTTATTATTTATTTGGTCATTCTGCCGATAGTAAAAACATGAACATTTTTGCATAAAAAAAATTAGGAGTTTTACAATGCTCCATTTTCATTATTTCTTTCTTGAAGATGTTTATTGGAGTTACTAAACTGGAAAGCAGCTATGAGGTGGCGCCAAAATAAACTAGAAAAAATATTTGCATAGAAGTTAGTTGAAAAATATAAATAATAAATCATTTTCCCTTGTTCTTATTCTTAGCTAACCATCCAAACAACATTGAGAATTACATGAATAAGCAATTCTTCACAATTTCTTATTCACCACCCTTATTCTTAAACAAGCTATTTTATTCTTATTCACCACACTTCCAAACACACCAGGAATTAGAATTGCCCGAAATTGCACACTTTGTAAATATAGACCAACAAAATGTATCGTTTTCTTTTTCTGGAGAAATTGAATGAAATAGAGGCTATAGGCATTTATTTTTTATTTTTTTTATAATTAAAAGGATGGGACTTGAAATTTTGAAAAAAAAAAAAAGAACTTACAATCGTAATTATTTGGATTGTTTACAATTTTATCGGTCAAAACTCTTTTGGTTTCGACAAGTCAATATTTCAACCAACTTTTCTGTCGCAGAAAGTTATTTACAGAAGCTCCGACGAACTTTCAGTAAAAGTCCGATGAACTTCTAGCAGTTGTTTGGCAAATCTTATCAAACTCTTGAAGTTCACCGGAGTAATATCAAAGTTCAGTTTATAAGTTTTAAAGGATTTAGTCTAATTGCCCTTAATCCAAGAAAATGATTTGTTAAATATTTGTGGACATCTTAAACAGTTAATAAATAAAATCGTTTGAGAATATGATTAGAACTAATTATTCAGGATTTAATCGTGTTATTTCTAAATGATTAATAATAAGTTTATTCTAAAAATAGTAGATGATGTATTGTCAATAAAAAAAATATTGTTTGGGTTATAATTTGTGGTTTAAAATTATTTTTTCTTAGAATCATATTTAATTATTTTATATCATATTATTAATTTTTATTTTTTAATCTTTAAAATTAGGATTTTCCTCTTAGATACTATTCGAACAAAAAATTAATATAATTACATATTTTTTTATTCAAAATAATTTCAAATACAAATATGTTTGAATCATTTTTATCCCAAATTAAATAGTTAATCCAAAATAATTCATTATTCTCTGGCTTGTTGAAACGGCCTCTAAACAATAAAAAATTATATTGACCAAAAAAATTATAATTATAACAGTTCTTAATGATATATATTAATTTGACAAAATAAATCAGGGCTTAATAATATCTAGCTCGGTGTCCCAACAACAGAGCCTCTTGGGGCCGTTTGGATCGCTTAGGAATAAGAGGAATAGCCTATTCCTAGGCGGAAAGTATTGGGAAGTGTGTAATTTTGTGAAGAGTTTGGATTGTTTATAATAAATTTATGCCTAGGAATATGAAATTCCTCCTATTCCCATGTGATCCAAACAGCCCCCTTAAATATTCAGAGTGGATAAGCTGCCACGTGGAAACCTCCGACCCATCAACCTCATCCCGACAAAATAACTGGGTCCCCTTCTAAATCATTTTTTTCAGGCATGTAAGTGGCCCACCGTTTCTCTCTCTGAGCTGTGGGTCAAATTGAATCACTTCTCACTGTGTTATGTTCCAGAAAATTTAAATAATTTATATTATTTTTATGAGAATGTCTTTTTCACCTCCAAGTTGTCCCCTTAATTTTTATTCAAGCAGTGTTAATTGAGATATAGTTCTTCTGTCAAATCAAATAAAAAGAGAAAAAAAAAACAATATTAGCTCCACCGTGGCGCTGAAATCTGTACAATCGGGAAAAAAAATATATTAGTTATAATTTAAGCATATGGTAATGTTTGATAATATTCATATTTATGTCTATAGAAGTATAAGACTTAATAAGACTGTTTGTTGCTTAACAAAACTCTTATTTCAATATTGAGTACACTATAGTTTGCATTGTGTTTTTTGAAGAAGCATTTCACACAACATGCACATTATTAACTAAATTCACAGGGAGAACAAGTGAAATAAGACCAACATAGCAAAATAATACATGTAAAATTCTTGCACTCTTCAAATTGACAATTGGACTTGTAAATGCACAAAGATATCACCATATGCTGCCACCATTTCAACCATAGAGGGGACAAATACACCGCTTGTGTACACTACAAGTGAATATTATAATCTCGAACTTAACCTTGGACAAGTCCTTTTTGAAGTTCTTTCAATCGCCTTCATAAATCACTCCCAACACAAGGATTGTTGAGTACTTAATAATTTTCGTACTTTGTATTTCTTTATAAAAAATTATAATTTAAATTTTTTAACAACATATAAAATGTATAATTTACATAAATTTTTTTAATCTCTATTATAATCTATTATGTTGTTAAAGAGATATTATAATAGATACATTTTTAGTATGTAATTACAGAGATATTATACTAGATAAACATTTTAGATTTTTCATGATAATAAATACTACCTCCACAAAAATAATTAATGACTTAATATTCAAGATAATCATTTATTTAAGCAATAAAATAAAAGCATGAAAATAGAGAAGCATGTGTTATAAGTAGAAAGAAAGATTTCTATTCATAATCTATTTATTAGGTTTTTTACATTATCCATTTATTTCAGACGTTAATTCGTCATAAAGTAAATGCGTGAGCACTGAGCAGACATAAACATAAAAGATTTAGTATATTACTCCAACTGTGGAGAATTTTGGATTAACACCACCGAAAGTAGTAGAATGTATATTGGAAGAAATAACATATATAGTTTTATACGCCACCTCCTAGTACATTCAAATTGTTTTAAAATCTTAATAATATCGATAAATAAATAAAAAATACTATAATCGAACCTAACTTTCAAACATGTTTGCTCTTTAGAAATTTTACAAAAATCTCTCATTATCTCATTAAATATTCTTCCAAAACTTTTATTTTTATTTGAGAAATATTTTAGAGACAACATAATCGGTGCAATTTGGAGTATCATAACAGCCTCTCTGTCGTCCCACACAGTGACCACTGACCAGTCGTTCTGATCCACACTATTTTTTCATCTCGCTTGAATCCTTACCTCTCCCTCTCTCCATTTCTCCTTCTCAAAAACCACACAAAAACCACTCGAAATTAATCCAAAAAAAATCTATCTCCATGCCTCTTCTCTCGCAATCCCTCCCTTCCCAACCGCGTTTCCTCCCATTCTCTCAGGCAAAACGTCGAACACCTCTCGTGCAACCTCTTTCCCACACCACATGCATCAAAAGACATGGCTTCTCCGTCTGCCTGGCTTCCTCCAATTCCCATTCTATGGCCTCCAATCTCGTCGAACTCCCCATATTTCCATTGCCTCTTGTTCTCTTTCCTGGCGCCATGTTGCCTTTGCAGATATTCGAGTTTAGGTACCGGATTATGATGCATACCTTGCTCCAGACGGATCTTAGGTTTGGGGTTTTGTTCTCTAACCCCATGCCTTCCTCCACAGATCCTTCTTCAGGTACAGTTGAGGTTGGGTGTGTGGCTGAGGTGGTGAAGCACCAGAGATTGGTCGATGATCGGTTCTTTCTCATATGCAAAGGACAGGTGTGTGATTAATTTCCTTTGTTGGGTGGTGGAAATTATGGTTTGGATTATATAATATTGAATTGGAATTTAGTGGGCTTGAGAAGAGAAACTGGTAGATAAAGAATAAAAATTTAATTTACCGAAGAAAAGATAGCTAGATATCCCAATTATGACAAAGGGTTATATAGTGTCTGATTACTGAAAAGGTATATACTTTGGTTGGTTAAAAGAATGTAGTATTATATTCTGGTGTGTTCACTGAACCAACTTATGTTTTACTGGTTACTGGTTTGGATAAGTTAGTAATTGCAATAGGAAATAATGTGCATTCCATGAATAAGAAAAGTGATTCTTTCAATAGGTCAGAAAGTCGCAATTTCTCAATTTATTGTTAAATATACCATCTATTTTATACAAGCCTAACTCCATTAGTGGCAGCACCAAAGTGAACACTGCCACACATATTATACTCGAAGATTTAGATAGGAAGTTTGTATACTAAAAGAAGTGCATATCAAATATGAAATGGTAGTTCTCTACAAATTTCATTGTGATTTTGCAAATCTTAATTTACCAATTAGGAAGATTACCTATAGCCTACCCCAACTTGTTTGGGACAAAAGGCTTAGTTGTTGTTGTTGAAAATTACCTATGATTTTGCTTTTCCTACTTCAGGAGCGATTCCGCATTTCCCATATTCTACAAACAAAGCCCTACATGGTGGCAGCTGTGACCTGGCTGGAAGACCGGCCTCCTCCAGATCCAAAACAAGGTGACGACTTGGAAAACCTAGCATCAGAAGTGGAGGGATACATGAAGGATGTTATAAGGCTATCAAATCGGCTTGAAGGGAAGAAACAAGACAGCCAGAAGGCTGATGTTGATTTAAGAAAGGGGCAGTTCCCCACTCCTTTCTCCTTCTTTGTGGCAAGTACTTTTGAAGGTGCACCGAGAGAGCAGCAGGTCTGTAAATGTACCTTAATAGTGAGTTCCCAGAAAAAGTTGCTGTACTAAGAGAGCAGATAGATGTGATCATGGCATTTCCTTGAATTTTAAATAACTGGAAAACCGACAGTTAATGTCGAGAAAAGTTGGTTTACTGCTGGGACCATAGTAATCCAGTAGGTTAAATTTCTAGTGCCCTTAGTCATGAAAAGCTTACATGGATTTCTGGTAAAGATGCTAGTCTGACTGACTGGAATAGACTTGGGTACCAGTTTTATTCTGGTAATATCATGCCTTCCAAACACAAGTTGGGTACTTGTTGGTACCTTATGTGTACCAAATTAATGTTAGTGGATGGTGAGATGTGCTCTTATATTTGGTTTATTTACGTGTTTATTTCATGTACTACCTGTTAGTCTCGTGGTTCACTTCTATTCCTAGTCTTTGGCTTCCCATACTGGTCACTTCTAAGATAAATGCAAACATGAATAATTGAATTACTGAATGAAAAAAGGTACAATGATACATAGGACATGCAAATTGAGGATCCTTTTAAAGCCTTAGTTTTTGTTCACTCACACAGGTGTTACTCGAGCTGGAGGATACAGCAGCCAGGCTCAAGAGAGAGAGGGATACACTCAAGAGTACCCTTAATTACCTTAGTGCTGCCTCAGCTGTGAAAGATGCTTTTCCGTCATCCCCATAGTCCCTCATAAACTCGGCTAATAGTTGTATCATCTTAGCTGAACTTCACACAATCTACCAGAAAATGCCTTTTGACCTGACGAGATATTGTCAGATTAAAAAGAAAGGGAGAAGGGTCGGTGCGGCTAACCAGTAAGTCGGACCTTGAAGTTTAAATGGATAGTTGTGCAAAATGATAGTTATAAGCTGGTACTTTTGTGGGAATTTTATGAACTACCTTTTTTCTTTCCTCCCTTTTTTTCAGCTTGTAATTTTGCTGCTATTTTCAGTTTATAGTTTTTGATAGTTTGACAATGGAAAAATGCTGTAATTTGAGATGTATAGTAATCAGGCTAGATTGGAACTTCTTCTTTTTTTTTAAATCTTTTTATAATATTATTGATGGCTTGCAATGTGTGAAAATTAATAAATTATTATGGTCAGATTAGTTCGTCTAAGTGCATATATAGTCAAAGTTGGTCTGGAAAATTTTGATTCTTATTAGCGTATTCGTCCAAGCACATTGTCTTTTAAAATCGAAGACATTGGCAATGATCACGGAAGTGCTTTGGGAAACCGTTTTTTTTTTACCTGGAGCAACATAATTTCTTTCGAAGTGACCAAATTGTCCTTCTAAATTTAGTAAATTATCATATATTTCTGGGATGGATGTTGCTAAAAATAGAATCATTTAACCCAAAAAAATTGGAAGTACTTAATCATACCAATGCTAAAAAAGTGATGTTCTTTTATATGTTATTATTTTGGCTTCTTCAATGTTTACTATACAAATTCATGAAATCATATGTGATTTTTGTTAAAAAAAAATTAATTTTCTTTTAACGGGGAACCTAAGGAAATAAATTGGGTAATAAATCTTCACTCATGTTAGGGGTAGTTTAGACATTTTGAAAATATATATGTTGCTCCAAGTAGAAAACTGGTTGCCCAAAGCACTTCCCAATGATCACTTGATTTGTTACCTAATTAAGTTTTGTGAATATTTCCAATATTTTTTGCTGAATCTTTTCAACGTTCTGATTAGGATATAACTAAATTACATTTAACATAATTACCAATATCTTCCGTGTCCATCTTGCAAAGATAAAGCGGTATGGATTTTTTTTCGTCACAAGTCGCTACATGCAGCTCCAGTTCAAGTAATTTTCTTTCCCCATAGTTCTGAAACACTGGAAACGAATTTTGTGGAGAAAAAGAAGCCAATGTTACTCCAAAATAAAGAGAAATAGTAACAAAATTTTTAATCATAAATCCTAGGGGGCTTAAACTTTGTTGGTATAAATCCAACCTCTTTAAGTATCTTCCCAAGAGAGGCAAACCATCCGACGCTAAGCATGTGGGGCCCGGCACCAGAACATGAGCGTGACTGCGTGAGACACCAACTAGGCGGGTCAGATGTCGAAATTGATGAACCAACAATGTTGGACTGTTGGAGGCGTTAAGGGGGGCCATTTAGAGAAACCTAGTGTCTCTCTCAAACTAACTGTACGTGTGCACAGACGGTGGTTAAGTTTGGTACATTATATGCATATGAGGTGTTTGTTCAAATTCCTCAATGAGCATGTCATGGTTGATTGTGGGTATTTTCCCTGGCTTTGTTTTGGCATTGGTTTACGGTTGCATTCTTTGTCAAATTACAAGTCCATTGTTTATGGTTTTCTACATTTCAAAAGATTTTCCATTTACATTTCTAGTTAGTGTTTGAAATGTTGTGCAACAACTGCGGTTCAGTTGCACATGCTATGTATTAGTTAGATTCTGTTGATGGGCCCTTGATGTTTGTTAAATTCATTTGTGCTAGAGCTTTGATTTCATTCTGCATCAGTTGAGCTCTAAATTGCTTCAATTTGGTTGGTAGGTTGGGTTCCAGTGACTGACTACTTGCAGGTTTATTACCTTTCAGGTAGCATAGGTCATGTAGGATTCAGGTTTGGATAGGTTGGATATGGAAATGGAAGGATCCTTCGACCCATGATGATTGCACGAGAGAATCAAGCTGAGGACCTTGGGTCCTGAACTTTGTTAGATAAACACCAAATGTTCTTTGACCTATGAATATCCATGTTCTATTTAAATGTGTACCAATGTCTCGATCTTTCTAGCTCTCAATATTTCATTTTCCACTTTACAGTTTGAATTATATGTTCCTATATTGTCAGATAAAGAAAATTGGTTTACAGAAATTTGCATATGGATTACAGAAACAGCTGCCTTCACTGTGCCCCTGTGCTAAAATTAGTTCTTACTTTGGCCAAGCAATACCATCATGTTTTTATTGGTAGGTTAAACAGTTAATGACAATTCGTGCATTAACTTAATCATATATAAAAAGGGCTGTTGGATGCATCTTTGAAGCTCAACTTTCTAGATGTATTTGTATTTTTTCTTTTCAGCTTTTATTCATTCATCCTTAATAAATTCTGTGTTATTGCTCCATTTTGTCTGTCAAGGGGTGTCTTGAGCAAAATAATTTCATCAATCATTCGATAAATATAATAATAACTAGAAAATGTTTGGTAGAGAGCTTTTAGTGTTATTGCCTTTAATCAAAGCAATGTTTGTTCAAACTGTTGACATCAGTGTGATAGCGGTACATTAGGTACATACATTGTTAGGAGTTTATACCGTTTGTTTGTTTGTTTGTGATGTACCAGTTTTGATACTGGTATTCAGTTTCAGGTCTTATTTAAATGTAAACTTTTGTTCTTTATTAATGGAAAATTGTCAGCAATTGCTGACCCTGAAAAAAAAAGTGTTTGTTCCATCCTGTTGTGTTTGCCTTCATTTTTTAATATCATTCGTAATCTTTTTATTTATGTACCCTACAGTCTTCTGTCCTATGCTAGATCTGGTTCTCATCCTAATCATAATTTCATTTAACTGATTAGATTTAGTTGCTATATTTTCAGGGGCCGCATAACTGCGATTTCCAGAGCAAGATCTGCAATCTGCTGTGAGCAGTATTGGAGAGAGCTACCCAAGATCTGTGTTCTGCTGCGAGAGCAAGATCAGGTTAAAAGCATCAGATTGATTTACAGATTTACAGTTTTACACCACTAATTCCCCCTTCTCTATGGGCAGTTGGACCTTCCACATTTTTGGAGAGCTTGTGAAATTTTAAGCTGAAATTGGTAAGCATACCTTTAAACCAAGTACCTGAAGGAAATATTATTTTTATTTTTTTTATCATTTTTGGTCCAGTCTATGGTTATTCATTTCAGAATTATTCCATCTTGTTTTTTTTTTTTTTGGTATTGAATTGTCAGAATGGTTCGATTGACTTTGGCTCTGTTCGGTTGTGCATCATTTGTATGAAGGTATATTTCCTTGCAAAAATTGTTGTTCAATAGGGGTTCAGTTTTCTTTGGACCCAGATTGGTTATACTCTCAGAATGGGTGAGCTCATCATTGGGCTAAGAGATGGATCAGGTTAGGCTTCATGAATCAGTTAGGCTCTGGCATGGTTGCATCATTTGGTTTATTTTATATATATAACAAACAGCACATTCTAGATTATTATGAAATTTTATTTCTGTGTTTATGTTGTTGGCAGATAAACCTTATAATATTTACTTTTTAATAGCCTTCTCTGGTATGTAGACATCCAAGTGAGCAAAGAATAGGTGGAATTTTCAACTTTTTTTTTTAGTTTTAAAGAAGAAATTTAGGTAATAATGATATAGACAATTATTCTATTTCCTTCTCTCTTTAAGATTTTCCATGAATATTTTATTGTCAAAAAGTATTTCGTAAGGTTTTCTTTTCTCATCATCCTAGGTGCTCTCGAAACGAGTACGACAATACTGCTTGTTCTTTTTTCTCCCTCACAATACTGCTTGTTCTGATCCACTCTATTCATACATCTTTCTCAAGTCCTTGCTAACCTTTCTCCTTCTTTGTGGTGAGTAAGTTTGATGGGGAAGAAAAACAGTGACAGGTTTGTAACTCTACTTCGTAGTAATACTGCATATATATTTTTTTAATCTTTAAAAGACTTGGAATGAAAAAGGATGTCAAGAAAAATTGGTTAGCTCAAGCGATATAGTGATAATATAGTTAATACTGTAGAAGGTTACATGGAATTTCTGATAAGGATGCCGTTTTGAGTGAATGATATTACTACCAGTTTAGATCTGGTAACATGACAGCAACAACAACAACAAAGTCTCTAGTCCCAAAATTTCGGGTAGGCTAGAAATGAAACACAACAAGATTTTGATTGGGTTTCATTTCCACAAAGATGGTCGTGTTTTTTATGTTTGGTCGCCAAACCTATCACACTCCTCCTTTTCATGGTTTGGACAGGCTATGTAGAAACTACAGAACTATGGTAACATGATTTTGGTAAAAATATTGCTTGTACTGTGAAGGTCAGTTTAGATACTCTTTTGTCATCTTGAGTATCAGATCAATGAGATACCCTCTTATGTATTGGATTTTTCTTGTTTGTTTGCTGCAGTACCAGTTTAACAGGAGGTTCACTTCAATTCTAAGTTTTCTCTATGTCGTGCTGGTTAGTACTGTTACTGGTACAAACATGGATCCCTGGTCCAATTTATGACCAAAGTACCACCATAGGATGCTTAATATACCGATCCTTTGTTAAACAGTTGTTGTCATTCACAATGAACAGGAGATACTGGAGCTGGAGGATACAGCTGCCAGGCTCGAGAGAGAGAAAGATATATTAGTGAGCACCATTGGTTACTTCAGGGCCATGATAACTCTCAAAGATGCCTTTCAATTAGATAGCTTTCCCATCATTTTGATTGCCTCTTAAAAGTGGACTCAGGTTTCTTGTCTTGGCTAAACTCATCAAAGTGATCAAGGAATGCCTTTCAAAAAATGGAAAATATTAAAATTTGTATAAGTGGCAGTGTTTTTAAAATGGGCAGAAGCCGGTTGGGGTGGGGGTTATTTAATCAACCCGGCAGGGCTGTAGTCACAGTGCAGTTTCTGACCTTCACATATCTTTTGCATAAACAATACTCATTTCCAGATACCAGAAAGAATACAATACTTAAAAACGCTCAAATTTTATCGTCTTCTCTGCCACACTTTCGCTATCTCTAACTTTGCTATTGATCACCACACTTCTTCACAATGAAAGTAAAATGAAATTTCTGGTCCTATGAAAAAAATAAGTTTGCTATTGCTATTGCTTGCTTGCTTAGTACAAAGTACAAGATTCTGCATTTTCTGTCATTACCCATAAAAGTGATGTGCTGTATAAAAGGTATTATAATGTATAGCGAAGTTTAAAGATAAGTACTTCAAAATTTTCTACTATTTCTATAATAAAGAATATAATTTGAACATAAGTACTTTCACTTGGTAAAATCATCTGACTCCTGGGTTGGTCAAGGTCATATCATTTACAGAAGATGTCGAGCCATCAAAATCGGATGATTCCACCATTTTCTTTGTTACTCTTACATTGAAGTAAGCTGGCTGCTTAGGCTTGGGTAGAATTATGCTCTCTGTGCTGAGAAAGACGATCACATCTGACATGGTGGGTCGATCAGCTGGATTCTCTTGAACACACAATAGTGCGATATGGATGCATCTCTCTATTTGTACTTGGGGTGCCTTAATTAATGTAGGAGAAATCAGTTCAGAACATTTCCCATCATTCCATCGATCCCATGCCTGAAAAAAGAATGTATAAAAGTTATAAATGTTTAGCTTGTAGGCATATGCTTGAGATACAGTTATGACTTAATTCTTTACTAAAAAGATAAAAAATTAGAAAACTATGAACTGCATGGTTACCAAGCACTTAAAATTAAACTAGGTTTCCAACCACAATTGCTGGCATAAAGGAACTTTCAGAGAATAAAGTAATTGTCGAAATGTTTATATATTAGCACATTAATAGTGCACATGATGGTAAGAATAAGATCTTTACATATCCGAGGAGGTTAAGAAAATCTCCATATCGGTGAAAGCCCATACTCTTTTTGCTGCTTATAATTTCCAAAACCAATACTCCATAGCTAAATACATCTGATTTGATTGAGAAAAGACCCTCAGATGCATACTCTGGAGCCATGTAACCGCTGAAAAGTAAGAAAAAGTAATTGGTTGTTAACAAACCATCTGTAAAATATGTAACAAGTCATCATATAAGCCATCAGAATTTTAATTTTTTGTTGTCAGTCATTTCAAAATTTCGAGAAATACTACTTATGTATTCAATTGATTCATCATTTGTAATATTTTTGTTGTATATTTGAACTATTTGAACTAAAATTTCAAACAGAGTTGATATGGCATATAGCGCCATACGTACTAAGTCCCCACTATCCTGCCGGTATTTGCCTGAAGCTCTTTTGGTTCAAAAATTCTGGCCATTCCAAAATCTGATATCTTTGGATTCATTTCAGAGTCTAAGAGAATGTTGCTTGCTTTCAAATCTCTGTGAATGATTCTGAGCCTCGAGTGTTGGTGGAGATAAACTATTCCTTGAGCTATTCCTTCAATTATCACAAAACGTCTTTCCCAATTTAACAGTGCCTCTCTTTCTTCTGTAATATTAACAAGAAACAAAAGGAACATACTAAGAAAAATATAGAGGAAAGATAAAGAAAATAGAATTGGCTGTTACGTTTAACAGTAAGTGACTGCATCCAGTAATGCAATCTTACTAGAGCTCAAAATTTCCTTGTTTGAACATCAGGTTTGATTTTATCAACTGGTTTGTGTCGAAGATTAAGGAACTAAAGATTCATAGTATTTTTTTTTCTTATATTTTGTTTTCAAATCTATATTCTATATTCAACTGTTTTAAGAGGCCCTAATTCAGAGTACCATAGTAAAATAAATCAATTAGATTTAGTGTTATAATTTATGAAGGGTGGTCCACACTGGCTTAATCAACATTTCATATCAGTTCCTTGAAATGAGCTCGCCTCAAGAACTGAAAATGGCTATACACTTGTACAAGATCACATAAAATTTCAATATTAAATTCCAAATAGTTTCTGGAGACGTACCAAAAATGAAGCAATCTAAACTCTTGTTCGGCATGAACTCATAGATTACTAATCTCTCCCCTCCTTTTATGCACCAACCGACCAGTCGAACTAAGTTTTTGTGTTGCAGTTTTGCGATAAGTTGGATTTCATTTCTAAATTCAACTAGACCTTGACCTGATTGTGATGATAGCCTCTTAACAGCTATCTCAAATCCATCTTGTAGCACACCCTGTAAAAAAAAAAAAATCTTTTAAAATGAGCTTCCTCAAACTCATTCTATCGAGTCCCATTAACAACCATTTTGTAAATGTCGGAACAAAATTATTCAAAAAGTTGGAATGTTGAGCGTCATTCTTCTTCTATTGTACGCCTTATTTGTTATCAATATTTTTCCATCTGTTAATTGAAACAAATAATAATTACTCTGGATACGTGAAGCAGTGCACAAAATTTGTACAATATCTTATCTTGAGTAAACAACAACTTGCTTTTACTTAATACTAGCAAATGAGCCCACCTGACTGTGTGGGAATAAGAAAGGAAATTTGAGGTGATTATATTAGACCACGATTTTGGTATGATGAGAGAGGATTGATTTGTTTTTCTCTTTCTTTTATTGTGCACACAAATTAAGAAAGAATAAAAAAAGAAAACAACCATCCAGCGCTTTGATCCCTTTCTGTAAAGAGGTCCGACTTTTTGTCTGAAATACAGATCTAAATCGTACATCAGATCAAGTTGCACAAGATCAACGGTCTATAACGATGTTAACAAATGTTTGAACTCCTTTTTGTGAAATTATTATGACCTTGTTTTGGATGTTTTATAAGCAGTATAGAAGTATATAGGAATGCTATTTCTACGAGGAGTGTTATTTCTACGATGTTTTCATTTCACAACTATAATATAACCCAAAAATTTATTTTTTAAAAGAATCCAAACATTAAATAATGATTGACCAAACAAAAGAGACGTAACTTTTTTTCTTTATAATGTTTAATAGCTAAATCAAATCACTCACACTACTACAAAGCACTTTACCCGCCTGTATCTATTATTGTGGTTTGTGTTTTCAACTTATATATATTTCCCAAACTACTTTCGTGGTCTATTCAAATAGTTTCTTTTTTCTTCCACTTTAATTCATATTACCTTGTCTCACTGCCTCTTAAAAATGTAGAATATAAAGGGAAAAAGAAACTAAAGAGAATAAATAAATTAGAGATTTAGAAGCACCTTGTAGACAGGTCCAAATCCACCTTCACCGAGTTTATTGTATAATGAGAAATTATCTGTAGCTTTAGCAATATGGTTGAAGTCAAAGAGCGGCAAGTCTGAGCTAAGCCCTCTGATCCAAATATTCGGTGCTTCGTCAGCAGTAGTGCATATTATTTCTTCTTGAGAAACCTCTGTTTCTAAATCATTAGACCATGTAAGTTGCTAGCCTAAGTTCTGGTTTCAACGAACAGTTGGCAAGTATGTAATGTCCAATAATAAAAAATTTATAATGAGGTAAACCTGGATTTCTGTGCCTTCTTATCCATACGAAGCTGAAACAGAGGCCGAAAAGAAGTAATGCCACAATTGTACATACGATGATAATGATGGGCTTGTTAATTCCTCCTATAGAAAATAATTGAACTTTTAACTATTGTTAATAAGATTGTATTCATCTTTGCAATATTCGCTGATTTTTACTGCAAAAGATTAAACTGATACGTTGAACTGTTCAAGTTCCTCCAAAAAATAAAATTAAAGGTAATGCCAATTATGGTCATACTTAATGGCCAATTAGATGGTTACTATTCATCCATACTTTTTGGTAGTTGAGCCTCATTAAATTGGCATATTTTCCAATAAAAATTAAATAGGATGTGAAACGGATACTGCACTTATTGACCCCTCCAAAGACAAGAATGAACTAATGCCATCTTTGATGATATCATAGATTTTCTTTCAGGGTGAAATTTTGTCCTGATTATTTAAGCTATTGATTCAAATGGCTCTGATTTCACGCTGCCTGGGTCTGAGGGTTGCATCATCCTAAATAAACTAACAGTAGAAATATGCTTGTAGAATTATACTTACCACCTAAAGTAATTACATAATTATTCTTCATTCCGAATTAAATATTACATGTCTTCCTAATCAAAATGGCTCCTCCCTTGCATACTGATATATTCCGCATGCATTTCTGGCATTCTTCAAGTTATTGTTGCACTGAATTTGAATAAGAAAATAATATGGAATAATGCAGAATAAATAAAAAAATTCTGCCAAACTAATGTCCCAAGTAATAAATTTGTACACTTTCTGGTAACGCAATATTCTGATAATTTGAAGTTTGGAAAAATTAAGAAAATTTTCCATTTGGAATTAGTTGAAATAATACGGGCTTTAGAAAAGTACTTGCTGTTTTTCTGTATGTCATCGATGTGAGAAATCTATTACTGTCCCTATCAATACAAAATTCTGCTCTAGTCACTCTCATGATACATTGATATTTTTCAAACCTAGACTTGTTCCTGACTAGATGACAGGTTAATTGTATGCACTTAATTGGACTTCGTTGGGTTTATAACGAATATATACCTTTTTTTTTTTTTTGAGATAAAGCAGTCACTCTCATGATACATTGATATTTTTCAAACCTAGACTTGTTCCTGACTAGTTGACAGGTTAATTGTATGCACTTAATTGGACTTCGTTGGGTTTATAACGAATATATACTTTTTTTTTTTTTTTGAGATAAACCAAATACATATTGTTATATATATATGGGAAGATTAGGACCTAACACTGAAAGAGAGAATATTGTGTTATTTGCACACAACTAGTATTAGAAAACTTTGAGCAAATCAACGGTCTTGTAAGTTTTATTTATTTTTTATCTGTTGAAATTTTTTTCTCGAGAAATTAGCTGACTTTTGGGATTTTGTATACTGAAGTTTGTAATCCAATTACTCTGATTAGTAATTACTTCAGAAGATGCGGGTTCAAAATTGAACTTATTAAAAAAATATATCTTGTGAATGTTGAAATTGAGAAAACACTACCTAGATGTAAATTTCACAAAAAGACTTGATCAAATTTAACCCCTTATTAATTAATTAATCTCCTATATGAGCTACTTTTTCAAGTTTTAAATTAATCTACCGCTCACCGCATTCGATAACGACTTCCTACACACGTGGCTGCAGAGACAATACAAAGAAAAAGAACAAATTGACAAAATATAAAAAAATAGAAAATAAAAGAAAACGGAAGAAAAAGAAAAGACCGCATGTGTGGTATACTGTCTTATTGTGGACTTTTCAAAAATCTCTAATTGCAACAGAAAATTTGGATTATAATTAGATAAAGGATGGATTGTTATCGAGGTAAAAGATTCTAAAGTTATCAGATCATAAATGGAGGGCCCAAAAGTTGTGACTTCTGATTATTGACACATAGTATTCTGGCCTACTTTATTGAGATCATTATATTTTATATGCCTTGATTTTAAATAAGAAATCAAATGGCATATATAGCAATGAAAAGTAACTGCGTCCATAATTCAGGGTATATAATATGTTGTGGTTTATTATTGTTATACTTTTTCATGAAATCCTGTTGGGAATATGCTGTAAATGAGTATAAAAATACTTTGAAATTAGTTAATTACTGCTTGGAAGAATTAAAATTAATGATATTGACTAACATAGATGAGTCGTGTTAAAAGAAAAGAAGTAATGTGAAGTATTCGTATTGGTATATCTCATTCAAGATTTTGCCTTTAGGAAAGCATTCCAGCGTGGCATTGCCATCATATTTATTACAAGGATTGGAACTATAATAAAGTAAGGGACCAAATTATCCTTTAATTATTAAGCTGGTGCAAGTTGGAGGGAAGGGGTTAGATTTTTTCTGACCTCGACTTGTATCAGATGGTGGAGAAGTCACAGGGGAAGCAGTTGGTTGGTTGTGATCAGATGAAGGAAGATCTGATAGTTCTCTTCTAATCGAACTGCTCCGTAAATTGACATACCCAGAAATCGTGTGCACTACCTCGTATCTTAGGCTGCATCTAACTCCTAAAATCATTCCATCTTTCCTTCCATCGAACAAATGGAGCATCTGATGGATAAGATCTTGTAAGCACTCACGGCATGAAATATTCGACATATCATGTGTGCACTGTGCCGAACCATAGATGGCCGGAAGA
Source organism: Rhynchospora breviuscula (assembly GCA_027562975.1). Taxonomy (NCBI): domain Eukaryota; kingdom Viridiplantae; phylum Streptophyta; class Magnoliopsida; order Poales; family Cyperaceae; genus Rhynchospora; species Rhynchospora breviuscula. Next base: position 16,219,684 of record CM050398.1, read on the forward strand.
GAGGTTGTTATGTTTGTCTCGCCTGTACCATACCCTTTTTCTGATGTATAAGCTGCCACATCTGAGACACTGCTAAGTAAACTACTCATCACTGTGTTGATGTAGGATTTGCGAGCAATATTTGACGAATCCCATCCAATAATTCTTCCTTCTGCTGAGTTCTTGGTGTTCCACAAGTAGACCTGTGGCGTATTATCAGTCGAATTGAGGAAGTTTTGATTTGAGTAGCGAACAAGGCAGAAGTCGTACCATACAGTTGCTTCTTTAGAGTATGAACATAGATTTTTTATGTCTACTAGGGATTGGTTAAGGCAGTTGCCGCATACCGAAGAATTGATATTATTGCGGCAAAGAATGAGACCAGAGGCCTGGTCTGGTTTGGTGCCAGTTGTGTTCTTAGAAAACCCTTCGGTTGTGACAATTTCTGTGGAAAGAGAGGAGAAGAGTTTCTCAAGGTTGGAGCCATATGTGCTGCTTGCTGTGTAGTTTCCAGTGGAACCACATATGTAATGGAGAGGAATATTAAAGCCAAGAGTTGCATGTAAGCTGAGGAAACTTGTGAGAAAGAGAGGAAGGAAGTAGAGGGGAATGTATTGCATCGTTCTAAAGCATCAGGGAAGGGATAAAATGTCGAGGATATAAATTGTACATCATATTTAAATAACTAACTGTTCCTTTGAGCTGGGAGTCAAAAGGAGTGGCAAACGGGTTGGATTTGGATTGATGAGATAATTAACTCTATGAAAAGGAATAATATATTTTTCTTTAGTAGATCAGTTAATTTTATCACATGTAAGATGATGTTGATGTGTCGAATGAGTTTGAAAAATTCATGAATAAATCTATATATATTGAAGACAAGAAGTTCAATAAATTGGCGTCTCTTTAAAATAGATATAAAACAAGGGTCTTGTACGACACAATACAATATAATACAGTGCGTTATTTTCGAGTAATTTATATGAATATGTATATAGGTCGGTATAGAAATTTTGAAATGTTTGTAGACACAGCTGCTATATCAAGGAAATGCAGACCGAATATTATATATTGACAACGTGCTTGTTATATATGCTGTCGTTCATTTTGTTATATTTATCGAAAATGATGTTTTTGACCTCAACTTCAGAATTATCTCAAACTCTCAGGTAATATTAAATTGGATCTGAAAGTCACATTCAGGTAAAACATTTCAAAAGTGATGTAATAGTTGACAAAATTTTCCAAAAAGAATAAGCCGCCATTTTAAACTTAAAGTCTTCTACACACTACATCTAGAGCCGGTATCCAACTTGTAACTCATTGACTCTGATTTTGTTTCTGCGTGATTAAATTAAAAAGTAAAGATTGTTGCATTTCTAGCTGTCATATATTACATATATAGGGATCAGAAAATTCTTCTGGTAATAGGATCCACTTTTGTTTTACGGTAAATAGCCCAAATTCCTATCAGTAATTTTATTTATCAAGGAGCACCATCATAACGTAGGTTTGACCAAATATATATACTTTCTATATATATACATAATTTTTTTTTTTTTATCTTCCTCCAAACGGGCTGCTGATATTCACACGAGAAAATTTTTAAATGCATATTAAATTTATTTTTATTGAACTTATTTGTTTGTATGTGTGCACTTTGATCATTATATATGTTCACCTTGTCTATTTTATGTGTTCACTTTGTGTTTAGCGATGATAAAGGATGACAAAACTGCAGATGACAGTAATTAATTTTCTAAAAAAACAAAACAACTAAATTAAAGGGAAAAACCGAACCGGACCGGACTAATCAGCCCAAATTCTCAAAGTCCACGTTTGACACGGGTTTGGGCCAAGATTTTTTTAATCGGAACTAATTTTAATGTTCAATTTCAATCGTACTTTATCGACAGCTGAATTGTTGAGTCAAGAAAATACAGCGTCCGACTCATCTTCTGGGAAGGCAAAACCTTCAACTATCGTCCCTGAGCCGATTGATGAGGAAAAGGAAGTTTCTATCAAAGTAAAAGACGAGAGTAAAGAAGATGACAGTAAAGAGATATACAGAGAATTTCCAGGTTCATCGAGCTTTAGGTTTTATTGCGAGAATTTGCCTGAGAAAAATCAATCTTTTGATTCCAGAGATTCAATGAAGCTGCCTCAAATTAAGCATGCAGGTTTCTAGCTTTCTGCAACTTTCACTTTTAATTTACTTCTCTATTTTAGTATGCCATTTTGATTACTCTCTGACGAGTATTTAGATTACTCTCTGATGAATTATAAGTTGGTAATCACATTAAAATATCATACGTACAGTAGGGCCGAGTACTAATCGTTTTTTTTTTTTTTTTTTTTTTTTTTGCAGCCATATTGCAATTACAGAAGAGTAGACATGGTGTTTTCAATGATTTTGGCAACATGTTGTAGGCAATAGTGAACATTTTTTGGGCAATATTTTGTAAACAAGTTAATTAAAACAATGATGGAAGAAATTATAGTAGTATAGTGTTCAAAGAAGTGAATTGCTATTTTGTAAAAATCAAGGTCTTAACTGCATAAAATGATATGTAGACATGGAGACCGTCGTTATTATTTTAGTTTTATACTCTCATTTTTTCTAGCTTCAGTGGTACGCATAAAAAGTATTAAGTTTACTAGTTGTTATTTAAAAATTCCAGTGGTACATGTAGAGTTTACATTGTTATGAAATTCAGTGGTACACATAAAAAGTGGTACGCACAAGTTGTTACTGCTTGTTATCAAAAGTTGGTACATGCTTGTTACTCCTGGTGATGTGTGAGTGAACTTGTTATCAATGTAAACTTTTTGCATAATTGGGGGGCCATCTTGGATTAACGTTCATCTATGATGGGGTGTGTTGCTTTTTGTAAATACTACTTATTCATTGTTATTGTAATGGATGCTTGAGTTAATTACTGTACTTTATATTTACTTCGTTATCGTAACTGCACAAAGAGTGGATTGATCCAATTCGAGCTTCACACGAACTAAAATTAACAAGAGTTTACATAACATTTCAGTGAAATAAAAAACTAAATTCAAATCGATACTCCTCAAGCAATTATAACACTATAAGAAAGATCTAAATAACAGAAAAGCTTATCTTTTAAAAAAAAAAAGACAAATGGCGAAGTTGAATTGGGCAGCGACGACAGGACAACATATTCTTCTCGAAGCATGCGAAGCAATAGAGGAGAAGGTGATAACGGAGGAACCTTGTGAAAGGAGAAGAGAGAGGTGTAACTCTGTTGGAACGAGAGTGAGAGGAAGGATAATAATAGATTAATGGGCAGAGAAGAGGCGATTTGCTTCAATCGGCAGCAGAGAGTGGAGGATCGAGAGGGACGCAGAGATACCGATCCAGAGTAACGGACGGAAATCGAACCCGTTAAGCTATCGTGAGAGGGAGCGGCGAGGAAAACGTTTTAGATCGTTGGATTTCATCAACGGTCCGGATTCTGTGCGCGGCACGCGATTCGGATTCGGAGGGAGGGGGTCTGAACGCAGAGATTTTTCTGCGATCAGGGGGGATCTGAACGCTGCGTTCAGCCCAAACACAATACCAGCCGTTCATTTTCATCAAGATTCGTTCCAACACTCGGCGGGACCCTCCGAAGACGAGTCATTAAATAGTGTTAAAAATGTAATTACCCGAGTCGACTCGAGGGCAATTTAGTCAGAAAGGGTGTTAAAATAGTAAAAGTTTGCTATTTTTCAATTCTGAGAGCAGCAATTTGTTTCCGAAACAAACAAAAAATTGTCTCTCCCATGTCTCCAGTCTCCTCCCTCTTCCCAGCAAACACACACACACACACACACACACAATTACGAAGGCGGTGCACCATGTCAAGGTCGTCGCCGAGCGCCGTTTCGCCGCCGACAACTCCTTCCTCTCTAAATTGATCAAAATTTTCTCAATTCAAATTCAACCCATTGAGCAATACAAGTACCAATTTCTCTATGGACTCTATGGCTACGACCGTTGATTCGGCCGTTAGTCTCAAATCCGACGGCGCACATCCACCGGAGCGCAACCCCCCATCCATCCTACTTACTTCGCTGCCACCTCCGCCGTACGATCACCAATCAACGGCTCAGACGTCGCCCAACGTAACAGTTGGCGCGAATCCCTATGTAGCTGCCACAGCAAGACCCCAGTGTCTGATGAGGATGAGGCTGTGGGACCCACAGATGAAGGTACTGGTCCGGGGCATGGTACTGAGAAGGGAGGGAAGAAGGGTGCTGGGACCCCTTGGCAGCGCATGAAATGGACTGACGACATGGTGAAATTGCTTATTACTGCTCTTTCGTACACTGGTGAGGATACTGGACCAGAATGTTATGTGTCTTGCAAAAGAAGGGGAAATGGAAGGCCATTTCCAAAGTCATGGGTGAAAGGGGCTGTTATGTGTCCCCGCAGCAGTGTGAGGATAAATTTAACGACTTAAACAAGCGGTACTAGCGGCTGACTGATATACTGGGTCGAGGCACATCTTGTAAGGTGGTGGAGAACCCAGTGCTCCTAGAGCAAATGGATCTGTCTGATAAGGTAAAGGATGATGTCAGAAAGATCTTGAGCTCAAAGCACCTTTTTTACGAAGAAATGTGTTCGTACCACAATGGAAACAGGATTAACCTGCCAGCTGACCCTGCATTACAGAAGGCACTCCAGTTGGCATTGAGAAACCGGGAAGAGGCGGACCTCACAAAGAGGGGATTCTCTGGGGAAGTGGATGAGGAGGAACATAGCATGGACAGTGAGGATGATGGGGAGGAGGATGACTTACATGAAACTGAGATGCATGCTTATCCTCCTAAAAGGACACGAGAGGACAATGCTTGCTGTGGCAATTCAAGCTATGGTAACTCAGGAGGACATGGGGGGAGGCCGGATATAAATCAAGCTTTGTTTGAAGGTGGACCAAGTTGTGGTAATATGAGTTGTGGAGCGAGTGGGGAGCCGGCTGTGGAGCTGGAGACGAAGAAGCTTCACTTGCAGGCACAATCACTGGAGCTGGAGAGGCAGAGGTTTAAGTGGGAAAGATTTAGCAAGAAGAAGGATAGAGAATTGCAGAGGATGAAGATGCAAAATGAGAGGATGTGACTTGAGAATGAGAGAATGGCACTCGAGTTGAAACACAAGGACTTGGACCTTGACCTCCAGATGAAGCGGGGTTCTCTGTAGCCAGTAAAGATTCTTGTTTAAGTAGGGTTTTGATTTCTTTCTGCTCTCAGGTATAAAATATTTTACTTTTTTTTCCTATAATTAAATTTTGAATTACCTACTAATAGGATCTTATGTGAGTGTTTTGTATAGAAGGACACATTTAATTTCTTTCTTATTTTGGTAATCATAAAAATAAAATTTTAATATACTGTAAACAGACACCAATAGTTTACATACATACTGAAACACCTGCAGTGATGTCATTTTATTTTGGCACTGCAACTTTCCATCTGAATCACTCTCTATCGGCAATGATAGTGGCATTGCAATCAGAAGAGTTATTTATTTCTCATAAGCATGCGAGGCAATGCTTTTGGTCTTTTGTACGCATTGTTTGGTGGGGCTGTTTATTTCCTCCCAAATCATGCATGGAATACTGTTGGTATCTGGTACGTGTTGTGGGGAACATAAATAATTTTTTTTTTTTTCTTTCTTTTTCATTGTATCCTGATGTGCCTGGGCATCTAATGTCTTTACTTTATTTTTCTTACAATATTTTGCATGGCTGTTGGTTGAGCAAAAATTTATCTTATGCAAGTTCAAAGTTTTTTTTTATGAAAAGAGCTGCTCGATATAATGTTAAGTGACGCAGATGGAACATTGACAGTGTGAACATTTCAGTACTCTTTCAACATTCGTACGTTGTCTGTAAAACAATGGTGTCTGTTTCCATTTGCAAAGTTATTATTAGTTACCTAAAATATAAACTCACACAGACGCAGTCATTCTGTCAGTTGGTACACCATAGCAATTGTTAGTATATGCTATATGGCACAGTAGTTTCCTATTTGTTTCCAAAATGCAATGTTTCCTAGGCCATCGTAATTATGCCTATTGCAATAGCTTCTATTACAATTACCCCTGCAAATACACTATAGTTCCAAGCACCGAATGTGAAGCTTTCTCATTTCTTAAAACTATTTTGAACTGTTTATTACTGTCATTATGTACAGGGATATTGTAGTCTTTGATTGAAAATTGAAGCTATAAAAAAAGTAATCTCAATGAAAACATATTTAAATGTCTAGTTAAAAATAGTCCTCTACAGTTCGACCTCTACTTGGTTCCAGTAACTTCTTGCTCAAGATAGATAGCAAGTTAAAATTAATTTATCTGATACAGATTTGAAGTTTCTATTTATCAATATATAATACATGGTTTATTTCTATAATTTCAGATAACATGTTTTAGTTATGAATTTATGCACTTTAACAGTTCCATATAATATGTTGTTGGTCATGATTTGGTTGGGCTTGCATTAGGATTAAATATTTTGAAATTTCTAATTTACTCTCTAAGATTTTAGTTGGATGTTTTGCGAGTCACTGTTTCTGTAATGTGGGATGAATATACCATGTACAGGTGTTGTATTTCTTTAAGGGGTTTAGTAAATCGTATATAAGAATGAATTACTACTAACATTATTAGTTGCAAAATTGATGAAGTGGAATAAAGACCAATATTATGTGGCTTTATTGGGCCAAGCCACCTGTCCAATGTGCGATTAGTTTTTATCTTTTAGTTATCCAATTCAAGTTAGCGTAGATTTTGGTACTGCTGAGTCCTGAATAGAGTGCTTGGTAAAAAATTTAAAAAGTTTTTGAGTATTCTGTTTATGTAATCATTTTGGAACATGGGAAGGGTAGTGAGGTCATTTTGGAACATGACTTTTTCAAACCTTCAACCCGAAATCCATTATCAAAAAAATGTATGGAAAAATTACGAAGAACAATAAATAAGTAAAATGTAAAATAATTTGTATGGAAATAAGATTGTCCATGATTGACTCAGGCCATCTGCATTCACTGTTTTTGTGCAACGTTGATCCTCTAATTGCTCAATATACAATCTGTGGACTAACACTTTTTCTAATTTTCAGGTGTACATTCAATTCTGGATTGGCCAATATCATTTGTTAGAGATAGTAGCATTGTAAAATAATTTCATGTGGGCAAGAAGGGAGCTTACTTTTGTTGACAGTAGAAAATTTTCGAAGCAACGTGTTGGCTTTTCAATTGTATTGACATACATACCCTTCAAAATTTTATTTTGATTGTATGTTGAGCTTGTAGGAGAGAAGAAATAAAGTTATTCTTTTGTGGTAAGTTTTAGGTTTGTAATGGTTGGGCTGTGTCAAGAAGCATGATATATTATTTTTACTGTTGTCTTGTCTTGTGCTTTGTATTATGTATTCTTGTTCTTGTTCTTGATACATGCAGATTCTGAAAATTGTTATTATTTGGTTATTTGGTAAATGAGCTCACTCAAATTTTATATTGCTTAAATCGGGTCTTACATTTGTCAATATTTTGTGTTATATAAATGAACCAGTTCCTTTGTTAGTTGGGGCTGGTAAAGCCAAGATGGAAGATGATGACCCATCACAACCTCCAAGGCAAATCTTTAACTTGTAAAAGCTGGTCTGGATGTGCATCAAGCACAAGGTAAGCACTACTATGCTCATCTATCCTGCCATTACTCTGCTATTGATGTTGACCTGTACCACTTAACTTGTACTTAGGTTTTACCAACACATGGAATGTCTGGTATGAGTATGTATTTATGTCTTTGGTTTATCTTGTTGAGTACTGTAAACATCGTTCCACTTCAGACATATCAATAAGAAATTGCTACGGTATAAAGGATTTATGTACCATGGAGCATATTAAAGGATGGGGTTGCTCTACGTTCATCTGACACTTTGTCTGTTCTGACTGATACAATATTAAGCTTGGTTAAAAAAATTATATCTTGGTTAAGAAACCAAGATAATTCTCTATTTTGCTCTCCCTCTCATATTCTTGGTAGCGATTGCCATACAGTGGGGTTCCATATGCTGATAGAAAAGTCACAACATGGTGAAACAGACTATCCAACTATGAAATCTTATCTGAAACACTTTCATAAGAACATAACATGCACAAATTAGTGACAAATGTTATAGCCCGGGAAATCACATTTTGTTATGCTCTGTCAAAAACTGGATCATTCATCGTATTGTCTGGACCAAATAAACTCACATAAAATTGTTGGTACCCAATCTAACTTCCAGTACAGACTTCAAACAGTCATCATAATTAAAATATTATATTTTTGAAATGCAATACTTGGGGCATGAAAATTTAGTGCACCCATAATACATATTGTATATAATAATGAAATTGAATGGATAAATACAAGCCAGAGGAATTCCATCAGATTGTATCTCAGGCAAGTATTTCTGCTACTGAGGAATTAGATATTGCAAGATTATCTCACTTCTGGGTTGGTCAATGTAACACAATTTGTAGAGCATGATGAACTATTAAGATCAGATGATTCTTCTGCTTTCTCAGTTACTCTTACATTGAAGTAAGCTGGCTGCTTGGGTTCCGGTAGAACCATACTCGTAGTGGTAAGAAACGTGATCGCATCTGACATGGTGGGTCGATCAGCTGGATTCTCTTGTACGCACAATAATGCAGTGTGAATGCACCTCTCTATCTGTCTTTGGGAGACTTCGGTTAATGTTGGACAAATTAGATCGAAAAACCTCCCTTCTTTCCATTTATCCCATGCCTGAAAATAATGAACTTTTATCTCAAAAGCTATGATATAAAAATTATTTTGTCATACAGCTAGGTATTGTATCATCAGTCAAAATTAAATCGAATGCTTCACTGGAATTCTGTTAGAAGATTCAAGAGATTAAATTTTAGAAACATATATTTTATGTATGATACTGTAATTTGCCAATTTATGAGCCTCTTACATATCCAAGAAGGTTGAGAAAGTGTCCGTATTGATGGAAACCCATATTCCTTTTGCCGCTTACAATTTCCAACAGCAGCACACCATAACTGAACACATCTGTTTTGATTGAGAAAAAACCTTCAGATGCGTACTCCGGAGCCATGTAACCGCTGATTAAAAAGAATAAGAAAAAAGCATAATATGATGATATTGACCTTGAGAATGTTATATTTCTTGTAGTGTGCAGATACTAGCGTGTTAATTGACTTGTGTTAAATCCTTGTGCTTTTTTTTTTTTTTTTTTTTTTTGGGTTCAATTAGTCTCTTTGTTTGCTCACCGATAAATATCAGGCATTTTTATTTGACATGTAAGATCATACTTACTATGTTCCTAATACCCTATTGGTATTCGCTTCGAGCTCTTTTGGACCAAAAATCCTAGCCAATCCAAAATCTGATATCTTTGGGTTCATTTCAGTATCTAAGAGAACGTTGCTTGCTTTCAGATCTCTATGAACAATTCTGAGCCTTGAATGTTTGTGAAGATATAGAAGTCCTTGAGCAATTCCTTCAATTATCTCGAAACGTCTTTCCCAATCTAACAGAGCTGCTCGTCTCATCTATGATACAAGAAATCCAAGAAAGAATTCATGGACAATAAGCACATACAATAGAGGTAAAAAACATAGTATGCTTCATTTGGATACAAATAAAATTATACTTGCCTTTAAATCGTCCATTCTTGCAACAATGTCAGAATTATTATTTATTCAATACTCTATTTGCTTATAGTAAAATAAACTTTAAGATGGATAATTTTTTTTAATATAATGATTATGATCCTTGTGTTCTATGAGGATCCTAGGTTAGAGTGCAACATTATCAAATCAAAGTTGGTGTTTCAACCACAAAACGAGTTGGTTAACAGTTAACAACTCCAATGATTTATTGTAAAAAATTGTATACAAATTATAATTAAGAAAGAATGGATCTTTCTATGAAGAAAATGACTTGAATAAAATTGGAACTACCAGTGATCTCTCTTGCGGAACCAATTGCATAATGATAATCGATTATGGAAGGCCTTACAAAATAAGTTTCTAGAAACATACCGAAAATAAAGAAGTCTAAGCTCTTGTTTGGCATGAACTCGTAAACTAGTAACTTCTCCTGGCCATGCACACACCACCCAACCAGCCGTACTAAGTTTCTGTGTTGTAACTTCCCAATAAGTTGGATTTCATTCCTAAATTCTGTCAGCCCTTGACCTGAACATGCAGAAAGCCTTTTGATAGCTATCTCAAGGCCGTCTTGTAGCACACCCTGGACGAACAAGTGAAAATGGACATAATGAATACCTAATTTTTCTTATTCAATTATAAAATATAAAAGGCCATGTCTATTGTTTCAATCACATAAATGCTTTTTTAAGTAATTTTTATTTTTTAATTCTAAATTGATTCCCTAATTATTATTTGAAATTATTTTAAAATAAGCACATTAATTGTTTTTGTCTTTTTTTTTAAATTCTAACACAAAAAAAAAAAGATATAGAGGAAGACCCGAAAAAATTAAAACTAACGTTACTGTTCACACGAATATCGAAAAAAACGTTTAAAAATTCGAAATTTTAAAACTAACGTTGTTAGATCGGCAATCGGAATGCCGATGTTGGAAATTGCTTAGATCGGCAATTGGAATGCCGATCTAAGCTTAGATCGGCATTCCAATTGCCGATCTAAGCCAAAAGCCGCCAGCGACCCTCCTCCCCCCTCACGTGTTTTTTTTATATAATTTAATTAGTTTATTTATTTAATTTAATTAGTTTAATTAGGTAATTAATAGAAAAAATAATTAAAAAATTACTAAAAAATCAGAATAAATATAAATAATTATAATATGTAATTTGAAATTTTTTATATAATTTAATTAGTTTATTTATTTTATTTAATTAGTTTAATTAGGTAATTAATAGAAAAAATAGAATAAATATTAAAAAATAATTAAAAAATTACTAAAAAATCAGAATAAATATAAATAATTATAATATGTAATTTGAAATTTTTTTATATAATTAATTTTAATTACTAATTAATTATTAATTGATAGTTATCATTGATTATATTAATGTAAATTTATACAATTAATTATTAATTATTAATTGATAGTTATTAATTTATATTAATCTAATTAATTATTAATTGATAGTTATTAATTGATTATTTTTGTCGTTTTTTTAAATGTTTCGTTGAAAAGTCTTTCTGAAAGTGCGAAAAAGTTACATCGTTAAAGGATAAATTTAGAGGCGAAATTATATTTAATACGATATTCAGCCTTAATTTCCAATATGAGAAATACTTTTCTGGAATTTTATTTAATACTCAATCAATAGATCATATGATTTTTTATGAATTTTCTTGAACTTTTTTATGCAAAATAGAAATAAAAACTCAAGAAGTCCGAAATATCATAACACAAAATAGAAATATAGCAATAGAAGTCCGAAATAAAATCATAAGACTCTCATACAAAAATATAAATATCACAATAAATATCACACTATCCTACTGACGTCCATCACGACGGAACCATCCCTGAGAAGGAGATAAATCCCATGGAGCACCAAGCAAGTTTCGAGGCTCTCGGCCTGGAGCAAGTCCTGGGGGAGGAGGGGGGGGAGGCAATGGAGTGCGATGACGAGGCGGTCTGCTAGATGAGGCTCCAGAATCGCCGACTGGATGGTGAGACATAGGTGTGAATGGGTCCTGTAGTGGAGTACCGTATGCCTGGTAATAAGCATCCGCCTGAGAGATAGGTGTGGAGCTAGACGTAAATGGCTGACTATACCCTCCTCCGTACTGAGTCTGAGTATATGGTGGAGGTGGAGGATACTGAGCCTGAGTATATGGTGGAGGTGGAGGATACTGAGACTGAGTATATGGTGGAGGTGGAGGATACTGAGTCTGAGTAAACTGCGGCTCTGTGGTCTGGGGCTGGGAATGGGATGGAGGCTGCGGCTCTGTGGTCTGCGGCTGGGAATGGGGTGGAGGGTGCGGCTCTGTGGTCTGAGACTGGGAATGTGACCGTCTGCTCCGAATAAGAGGCTGACTGGGTCGTGGAACATCGAAAAATGTATCCCAATCATGCAGACTGAAATCATGCTGTTACAGATAATAATAATAAAAAATAATTATAGAATATTAAGCATAAAAATAACAATAATATTAATAAAAGTGATTAAAAAATGTATTATACCTGCATAAACTGCTGCTCCTCAACAGATCCCGGCTCTGGTGCATAATCCTCATCATCCGTATCAGGGATAGACTCGATGTCTGAATGAAGACCCTTCGACTCTAAGAGTCGAGGCAATCGATGAGGCTCGCCAACAATATCCAAAGACGTGCTGCACCCCCTCAGCAATTTCTTCCCAGCGCGACGAAATCCCTTCGTGACAGCCCATGCACATCCTCGCAACGCCTCCCGCAAAGTATGCTTGAGCTGTTCAATTTTTGTTAGCTACTGAATTATTTGTTAGGCACAAAATTTTGCTTAATATAACTTACCAAATTCATGTGACCAGGCGTCTCGCGAAGGTACGACAGGTCGTGAGCCGGACCAGACGCTGCCCCTTCAGGAATCTGCACAAGATGCGCACCTCCATGTACCCTCAACCAGCGTCGGTAGTCGGTCCAAATATCCTCGCTCCACGGCCGCTCCTCTACCACCCTAGCCTCATTAGTGTTCGTCCACATGTTGACCTCAGACCGAAAGAGTTCTTGCCAATCAATGCCTCGATAGGTATTATGGTGATATCCCATCAATTGCTCCATTCTCGACCAAGCCTGTTTTATTCAAATGACAGTTAATCAGCAAAATGTAATTGCGAGAATTAAATAATGAAATAGTATATGAAGAGTTAAATATACCTGAGGTGGCGGTGGGGGAACTGTCTGATAGAGCTCAAACTGATGCATAACACGATCTACGTGGTGCCACATCACAGCCCAATAATGAATGCATGGGATGCGTAGAAGGAACATCCTCTGCTCAACCTGGGCACAACGAGGCATGCGGGCCCTGATGTGATCATAAGGCCTCCACACGACGTGCTCAGGCTTCATTTTCATGCAGACATCCCTTGCATACTCTATCCCACCGCGAGTAGGGCCGGTCACCTTCTTCGATTTCTGTCTCGTCGTCCACTTCCTGCATTTCCATTTTGTTGTTTGTTAAAATCAAGTAAAACATATTTTTAAAATTTCAATTAAAATGAAATTAACATACCTCCCATAAGGCGGACACGAGTCAATATTGGGTAGACCCCAACCATCAAAATCCTGAATGATCTTCGGCCGACTAAGTAGCAGTCTTGCATACGACCACAATTGCAAGAGCACCCAAGGAGCAGCAACATGTATATTATTATTAATGAAGGCAGTGTCCAAGCCTCGGTATAGCATGGCAAGAGTGGCCCCACCCCAATTGTACTGCACCGAGTTACTAGAATGAAGATCCTACAAATATTAATTTTTTTTTACGAATAAATGTGAGATATTTACGAATATCATAAGCGTGATTTTTTTTCATTATTTGTTGGCTAACCTGCAATAATTGCAGATAGAAACATGGAACCGAGTCACCCGTGCCGTCAGGAAATAACTCGCACCCAAAAATCTCCAGCACGCAAGCGCGTGTGTATCTATCGATTCTCGCTGCATCATTTGTGCCAGGTCCCCCAATCTGATCCCAAACCTTACGCAGCTTCGTGAATCTAACGGAATAAGATTTCCTGCATTACATTATAATGTAATTTGATTGTAAGAATTATATATATTTAAAATTAACATAAATTTTTTTTTAAAAAAACCTTCTTACGTCTGTTCTTTTTCCCTGAAGCACTTCTCAACTATCGCCGTGTCTGTATCCTCCGGCAACGCAAAATCCTGAAGTAACTGTATGGCGTCATAATCGGTCCGTCCAGTAACGGTTCTACCACTCGTAGGTAAACCGTACAAAAAGGCCACATCCTGCAAATAGTTCAAATTTTATACATATATATAGTTCCAAAAAAATAAAATTACAAATAGGTATTGATACGAACCTCTAGAGTGACCGTCATCTCGCCAACGTGCGGAAAAAAGAAAGTGTGGGTCTCTGGCCTCCAGAACATGGCCAGACCCTGCAAAAGCGAATGATCGAGCTGCATATGACCCAACTGAACGAAATGTATCAGTCCAAGTCTCATCAGACGCTCGTCCACCTCAGCAGTACGTGACATCTGAGCCTTATGTACTACTGCCCTCCAATTCTGTATATATTTATTTTTTCATTATTTTAAAAAATAATACCAACATAGAAATATATAAGTAAAAAAATAAAAAAACAATAATAACTTACACCAGTGCCACGAACTTTGAACCCATCTAAATGCAAAAGACGATCTGCATTAACAGGACCGGGAGGAACAACAGGACCGGCTGATGTAGAAGCCTCGGCATCGGTAGATGTAGAAGCGCCCACATCTCCACGAAGCCTCGTAGATCTACGAGGTGGTGCCTCTGATGTCTCTGGTACTCTTCTTCTCGGTGGCATTTTTATTACACTGCAATAAAAATTAAAAATGTAAAAAATCTAATAAAATTTCGGCAGCATCTCCCCTATACCTAGAGTGTTTCCGAAAAAAAAACACCCAAATCCCCCCTAATTACAAACCCAAATCTCATACAACAACATTTTCAATCCAATCTCATACAATAACATTTTCAATCTCATACAACAACATTTTGTATTTTCTCATACAACAACATTTCCTATTTTCTCAATAAAATAAATTAATTAAATGTATAAATATTAAAAAAAACTCACCTCGACTAGAAGCGCTGCTTGTCTCTTTTTAAAAAAATTTTCTACATTTAAAAAATTATTCTATCAATTTTTCAATATTTATTCTATTTTTTTATCTTAATTACCTAATTAAATTAAATAAATAAACTAATTAAATTATATAAAAAAATTTTAAATTACATATTATAATTATTTATATTTATTCTGATTTTTTAGTAATTTTTTAATTATTTTTTCAATATTAATTCTATTTTTTCTATTAATTACCTAATTAAACTAATTAAATTAAATAAATAAATTAAATATAAAAAAGAAAAAAAAAACCATACCTGTGGAGAGGAGAGTGGTCTCGCGCGAGAGAAAGTGAGAGGGGTGGGAGGGGTCGCTGTCGCCTTATATAGGAGGGGGAGTCTTAGATCGGCAATTGGAATGCCGATCTAAGCTTAGATCGGCATTCCAATTGCCGATCTAAGCAATTTCCAATATCGGCATTCCGATTGCCGATCTAACAACGTTAGTTTTAAAATTTCGAATTTTTAAACGTTTTTTTCGATATTCGTATGAACAGTAACGTTAGTTTTAATTTTTTCGGGAGGAAGACCTTGTACACACAAGCCCAAATCCACCTTGGCCCAGTTTATTGTCCAAAGAGAAGTTGTTTGTGGCATTAACTATTTGATTAAAATCGAACAGAGGGACATCTGAGCTTCCTTCTCCGTGCCAGAGATCCAGTGTTTCATCGCCAGTTGTCAGTATCTTTTCTTCTTGAGAAATATCAAAATCTATATGATTATACAAAGGATTAATTGGTAACGAGGGTTTTCATTGAATCAAGTTGACAGTGGCACCTAGTTATCTAAATAATGTACCTGCGGATCGTAATTTTCTGATCCAGAAAATGCCGATGAAGCAGCTGATAAAAAGCAATACAACAGTTATACTGATAACGATCCCAAGAAGCCTGCGATTAACACCTGAAAAAACATAAGAATTTCTAAGTACTTTTAGTACATAATTATAGTTTCTTTTGCAAGTTTTCATATATATACGAGTCTAATTGTTATTGGTAGATTTTTTTGGTAATTGAGCATTATTCGGAGTGAGTATTCAATATAATAGTGGAAGTGACCACCCAAACTACTTGCTCAAATCGTGGAAATTATGTGACAGATGAAACTATCAGATTAAGGTTATATTGAGCTAATAACTGTTTGTTTATGTTGTTGAGTCATTTATAGTATTATGTTTATCTATAGTATTATGTTGTTATGGTATTATGTTATTTATAGAAGTGTAGGGATTATTTTGTAAAAGGACAATTATTGATTAATATAAAAGGGGCCTCTGACAAGAGAGGTTATCACCCCTAATTTTTCTATTTAAATTTCTCTCTTATTTCTTCTTGGTATCAGAGCTGGCGCTCAATTTTTTCCGTCGTGCCATTTTTTCTACGTTTCTTCTTTGTTTCGCGTGGTGGACAGATTTCCGCCGCTCTCCTGTACACCGCGATCCTACACCAATCTCTCTGCCCGCGTGTGTGAGCCGCGTGTGCACCAGATCTGTGCGCACGGGTGAGCCACGTGTGGACCAGCTGAGGCTCCCTCCTGTGAGCCGCGATAAGACCAAAAGGAGGAGTTCTGTGAGCCGCGCGTGGACCGATCTACTCTCATCCCTGCACCGCGCGTGGACAAGCAGAGTCGAGCAGCAGCTTGCTGTGCACCGCGTGTAGACCAAGTCATGGATTGTGTTGTTGACATGTGTTCTCTCCTTCTCTCTTTTTCTCTATACAAGATCTGTCTCTAGTGAATGTTGAAATCGTGATCGTGTGCGTCCGCACAGTTTGTGTTAGAGGAGATAAGGTGTGGCTTGTATTGGGAGATTAAGCACGACATTAGAAAATGGATAGACTTCTTGCAAAGTTGGATCCAGAGGATGTGAAGACATTGCTCGAGCTCGTGAAAGTGTCGCACGGAGCCGAGACACATCAACCGTCAGTAAAACTAGATCTTCCACCGGTGGAGTTGAAACTTGATGGACCAGCCACATATCTGAGTTGGTCACGTAGGATTCAGGGTGCTCTGGCAGGAAGGAATCTAGAGGACTTCCTGACAGGAGACAGGAAAGAATCAGAAAGAATACTGATGCTTGGAATTAGTGGAAGACCACACACATGTTGCTGTATACATGGCTTCTCAACTCGATGGTTCCTTCGATTGCTGTGACGGTGGATGGCATTCAGAATGTGAAGGATATGTGGGCGAAGTTGAAAAAGATCTATGCAGGAACTGAGAACAACATGCGGGTGTTCCAGATTGAACGTGAGATAGAAGCGGTGGTGCAGGGAGATAGGTCAATCCAAGAGTATGCCACAGATCTAGAGCGATTGTGGGTGGATTATGACTACTTCTCGCTGATGGCATGCTGCAAAGACCCCGAGTGTAAGAGGGGGGAGAGAGATGCTCAGAGAAGGACTATGCACTTTCTGAGAAGGTTGAACTCGGCCTTTGAGCAAAGGACTGCAGTACTACTGGCTCAGACGAGAATTCCGTCACTTGATGAGGCCATTGCAGCTATGATGCAGGAAGAGAGTCGCATTAAGCTGCTCTCAGAAGCTAATGGTGTGGGTGTGCGCTCGGCATTGACAGTCTCAAACTCTAATATGACAAGAGTTCAAGGGGAGACTCGTAAGTGCTATAATTGTGGCGAGGTGGGCCATTTGAGGTCTGTTTGTCCTAAGCCACTGAAGGAGAGAGATTTTGGTGGACGTGGACAGTCTGGAGGTCGTGATCGTGGCCGAGGCCGTGGCGGCCGAAGAGGTGGAAGAGGAAGCTACCGGGCAAATTTGATGGTAGCAGAGGAAGAAGAAGACACTGGGGTGGTCTTCACTGAGGAGGACCAAGCGCTCTTGGAGGTACTTAGTCGGAAGCATAGAGCAGCAAGTAATGGAGACAAGAAGAGTGTGACTGAGGATGCATCCACTTCATTCTTGCCTAGGGGTAACATTGATACTTATGCTCATTCGACCCAAGGTGCTAGTAACACACATGCTCTTGCCTCTATATCCACCACTAGATCACCAGAATGGATAGTGGATTCTGGTGCATCTCGACATGTGACAGATAATGCTAGTGAGTTCTCTTCCTATACTCACTTAGCAGTGCCTGAGAGTATCCAAACTGCTGATGGTACAACACAACCAGTGGTCGGTAAGGGTACTGTGAATTGTACTAGTTCTGTGACTTTGTCTAATGTTTTGCATGCTCCCTTATTTCCAGTAAACCTTTTATCCATTAGTGCTATCATACTCCAACTAAAATGTGTTGTTTCTTTTTATATTCCAAAGGTGATATTTCAAGAGAAGGGGACAGGTCGGAGACTTGGGACTGGCACTTGGCGTAGTGGTTTATAGTACTTGGATCGTGAAGGGCTAGATTCAGCATTAATATCCATGGTAGAGGGGACAGAAAAAATGGGATCTGAGATGAGTACTGAGGATGTGTTGATCACCAACGCATGGGACATTCCTCTTTTAATGTTTTGAGTCGTTTGTATCCAGTTTTATTTGAAAAGGTGATAGAGGTTTTAGAACCTAGGTCAAATGAATTTGTATTCCTTCGTTCTACCCTACTAGTCGTTGGGCAAAGCTAAGGGTCGATCCACAGGGACGGTAAAAATGATTACCGGACTTAATTTTTCTTAAAAGCTAGACAGAATAATTTTTGTGAAGTTTTGATGCAAAAAGGCAATATTAAATAACAATTAAAATTAAGATATAAATAATAAAATATTTTTGGGTTGATTTTTGTATTTTTCTAGACTCAAACAGATGAAAGAAAATGTCCTAAGGGTTTGGGTTCATTTAATTTGGCTCTGGAGCGTCAACGCTACTCGCTTTCGCGCGTAACAGAGGAAATTTCGGACCGAAATCTATAAATTTCGGACCGAAATTTATAGACCATCCAGCCGAAATTCACTCCAGACTCTCTGTTTTGGTTTGATAATTTTTGGTTAAGTTATGTGAAGGTTACTTGTCGACCAGACCTAAATCCTAACCTCAGCTGTCGCAATTTTGGATTTGATTTGGTGAGGAACTCGATTTTTACCACGTAACCGACTAGTCCTAGACTTTCGTGTTGGAATTTAGTCAATTAAGGACTTTGTGTTGGAATTCCAGAGATATCTAAGTCCTTTCAGATCAGTAGAAACTGCACCTATCGGTTGATTAGTTAACCCCTCTTTCGAGTGAATGGCTTACCTCAAATACTTAGCAATTTTTACGATCTATTCTAGTTTAATGGCCTAAAGATGCTGCAGTTCATCCATAGGTAAACAATCAAACAAATCATAAACATAGCCAAGCATAAAAATAATATCTCAACACAGCAACATCACATAACGTAATCGTATCTCATCAAACCATAACAAATACCAAATTAAACTACTACCTAACCTTAAGACATATTAAAATTTAGCCTAACATATTCAAACTACGAATAACAACAAGTATCATGCATAAAACAACAAATAAACCCATAGAATAACAAGATAAAGTCATGAAAGAGTTAACCAAATAGCCCCTATGCTTTACTTCTTCTTCTATGGTCAGAAGTCGATGGAGAACAGATCTGGGTAGCTGCCGCCGTGTCCAAACTCCGCTGTCTTGCCTTCGAACTTCGTGGAAAAAGCCAAAAACACTTGTGCCAGAGGTGGAAAACTATGTGGGAGAAGGTAGCCTCCTTTCTGCCTGTGAATCACGTCTAGAAATACCCAGGAAAAGTCCAGAAGGCGGCTAGGGCCAGAGAGAGCCTTTCCTTTCTTGCAGAATTACCAAATTTCACCTTCCATATACAAATTTCGGACCGAAATTTGTGGATTTCGAACCGAAATGTCGCTCTTGTCTCGAGGTATGGGCTGAAACTTGGGCCTTCGTGAGGAATTTGATCTGCCTTGGTGCTTGTGGGTCTTCCCGGGTCTATTTCATGCGTCTGTGAGCCAGGAATGAGTCGTCTGGCTATGGATTAGGCTCAAATCTTTCTTGCTTGTTGTGTCTCGTCTTCAATTTCCACGAAAATTCTACAAAATAAATAAGAAGCGGCGGCAGTACCAATATCCTGGAAATCACAGTTAATTATGAGATAATTGCATTGGTTTGAGTGTAATTTTGATGCTAAGTATGGTCAAAATGAGTATAAAAATAAGAGATATCAAAAGGCTAATAAATTAAAACTTGTTTGTGATGCATGTGAGTTTGGTAAGCTTACTAGAAACTCTTATGTTAGTTCTGGTCATAGGAGTTTTTGTGTTTTTGACCTGATACATTTTGATATTTGGGGATCTTGTCCCACAAGTTCTATGAATGGTTATAGATATTTTGTGACTTTCATTGATTGTTTTTCTCGTGTTACTTGATTGTATTTGATGAAAAGTAAAAATAAGGTGTTGGCTTGCTTCAAAGATTTTCATAGGTCTGTCAGACTCAATATGGGGCCATAGTGAAAGTATTGAGGTCTGATAATGGGACAGAGTATACCAACAGAGTATTCAACAAATACTTGTCAGCTCAGGGAATACAACATCAAACAATAAGTCCATACACACCAGCTCAAAATAGAGTAGCAGAAAGAAAGAACAGACATCTTCTAGAGGTGGCTAGAAGTATGATGATCTCCATGAATGTCCCAAAACATTTGTGGGGACAGACAGTTTTGACAGCTGTAGCATTGATTAACAGGATGCCCTCAAGGGTGTTGGAATGGAAGTCTCCATGTGAGATGTTGAAAGGAGATAATGATGAGATTCTTCCATTGAAGGTGTTTGGATGTGTGTGTTTTGTGAAGGACAACAGACCTTCTGTAGGGAAACTTGATCCTAGAGCTGTGAAATGTATATTTGTGGGCTATTCTGCTACACAAAAGGGTTATGTTTGCTGGAGCCCAGTGAAAAAGAGGCTGTTTGTGAGTATGGATGTGCATTTTCGAGAATTCGAACCATATTATACATTAGAGGTGACTTCACCTTTTGGTGACTCGTCTAATTTTGAAAGTATGAGACGAGAGGGGGAGAATGGTAATAAGATGGGAAAAGTGGAATCAATTCCTTTGCTGATTCCTACATTGGTTTAAGAACATGAGAATGGAGAAGAAGAAGAGGAGGATGAGCAAAAAGAGGAAGATCATCATGCAAATGTCAGGACTCAAGCCCAACGTGAACTGCAAGTGTATACTAGGAGGCCGAAAAAAGATCCCGTGAATGCACCAATAATGCCACTTGTGCCATCGAGTCCCTTGTCCCGGTCTACCCCAACTCTTGAGACACCTACACATACAAAATCCTCAGACTCAGAATTCACAGGTGATATGAATCATCCCTCTTCTCCAATAACATTAAGGAGGATCTCTCGCAGTAATGCGGGACTTCCTCCTGATCGTTATGGTTTCCCACATGATATTGCTCAATTTGTCTCATATTCAAACATATCACCTGTACATGGAGCATTTATTGCATCATTAGACTCTGTTACTTTACCTAAGTGCTGGCAGGTTGTTAAGAAGGATCCAAAGTGGAAAGCAACTATGCAAAAGGAACTTGGGGCTCTATATAAGAATAAAACCTGAGAGATTGTATCACTACCACCCAGCAAGAAGGTAGTTGGGTGTAGGTGGGTGTTCACAGTGAAGCAGACCCTAGGAAAAATTGATCGCTACAAGGCACGACAAGTGGCAAAGGGGTATAGTCAGACATATGGCATCGATTATGATGAGACATTTGCACCAGTGGCAAAGATGAGCACTGTCAGGACACTTGTCTCCCTTGCAGCAAATGGAGGTTGGAAGCTACACCAGTCGGATGTGAATAATGCATTTCTTTAGGGGAATTTATTAGAAGAGGTGTACATGGAAATTCCCCTGGGATTTGGCACAGCTCAAACAATAGGCAAGGTATGATTGAAGAAGTCACGTTATGGTCTGAAACAGTCTCCTCGAGCTTGGTTTGATAGGTTCAGGAGGGCTATGGTAGGCATGGGATATCGCCAGATAAATACCGATCACACTGTATTCGTTCGACAGCATAAAGGACATATTACAATGCTTGCTGTGTATGTGGATGACATAATTATCACGGGTGATAATGAGAAGGAGATTGCTCAACTGAAAGTGCAATTGGGTAAAGAATTTGAGGTGAAGGATCTAGGCTTGCTACGATGCTTCCTTGGAATTGAGGTGGCTCGTGGAACAGAGGGAATCGTTCTTTCTCAGCGAAAATATGCACTTGATCTTCTCAAGGAGACTGGCATGTTGGGGTGTAAGCCTGCGGTAACTCCAGTTGATTCGAAGCTCAAGCTAAGTGCAGAGGCAGGATAGTCAGTTGATTGTGAAAGGTACCAGAGATTGGTGGGTCGGTTGATCTATCTGAATGACACTCGTCCCGACATTTCCTTCGCCGTAAGTGTAGTAAGTCGTTACATGCATGATCCAAGAAAAGGTCATATGGATGCAGTGTATCGGATTCTGAGGTATCTCAAAAGTACACCAGGAAAAGGGTTAATCTTTAGAAGGAATGATCATTTAAACATTGAGGGCTATTGCGACTCTGACTGGGCTAGTTGTGTTTATAATAGAAGATCCACATCAGGATATTGTGTGTTTGTAGGGGGCAACTTGGTTTCTTGGAAAAGCAAGAAGCAGCTGGTAATAGCAAGATCGACAGCAAAAGCAGAGTACAGGGCCATGGCTTCAGGAGTTGCTGAGTTGTTGTGGCAAGAGCTCTTCTGAGAGAGCTAAAGATGGGTCAAGGAGACCAGATGAGATTATGGTGCGATAATAAATCAGCAATCAGCATTGCCAACAACCCAGTACAACATGACATGACTAAACATATTGAAATTGATAGGTTCTTTATCAAAGAGAAGCTGAATAGTGGACTACTCAAGCTAGGTCATGTGCCAACAAGAGATCAAGTAGCAGATTGTCTTACCAAGAGACTTAGCTCAGAGAACGTTTTAAGATTATGTGACAAGATGGGCTTAGTTGATATTTTTCGTCCAACTTGAGGGGGAGTGTTGTTGAGTCATTTATAATATTATGTTTATCTATAATATTATGTTGTTATGGTATTATGTTATTTATAGAAGTGTAGGGACTATTTTGTAAAAGGACAATTATTGATTAATATAAAAGGGGCCTCTGACAAGAGAGGTTATCACCCCTAATTTTTCTATCTAAATTTCTCTTTTATTTATTCTTCTTCTTCTGTTTATTTTAGATAACTTTGAATTTCAAGTCACATGGGCTTGGATTACTCCCGGTCATGAATTGCCCGAGATAATACTTCGAAAACAGGAAGTCTATCATTCAAGTCGATCATATTTGCACATAAAGCTGGAGATATCACTTTTTCATGAGGTTCGATAATTGATAAGTTAAGTCAGATGATTTGGGAAAGATGGAGGATCAGGTGCCAGGTTGAGCTTGCGTAGGATGTTTTAGTTTATTTTCGGGTTGCTGTAGGGTTCAGGTTTGGGAGATAGCTTGAGGGATAGGTTGAGTTGAGTTCCCTTGTTTGATTTTTAAAGAATTTGCCTGAGAAAAATCAATCTTTTGATTCCAGCGATTCAATGATGCCGCCTCAAATTAAGCATGCAGGTTTCTAGCTTTCTGCAACTTTCACTTTTAATTTACTTCTCTATTTTAGTATAACATTTTGAAGCCGTGAGACAAGGAAATTCTGGGCAACTTATCCCATTATTTATTTTTTAGAGGATATGAAGGACGAAAAAAGTCGTGAAACCAAAACAACAGAAGGATCACAAGACTCAACAGAGGTAAGTGGTTTAATTCTTCTAAATGTTCAGATTGATTAAGCATAAATTTGAAAAATAACTACTAAAAAGTATGATCATAGACAGTCATATGAGGCCTTGTTAAATACCACATAATGTTTTAGGAAACAAAAAGTAACTCAGATAGAAAAAGATAAAAAATAAATAAATAAATAGGCACAAACTCACCGTGTAGAGCAAATAATAATTCTTATTATTACAGGGTTTAGAAGGCAAAATTGTAAAGAAGGAAAGGGGAAGAAAACTCCTCTATCTTCCCAAAGCTCCTAATGCAGTTCAAAATCTGCTCACCTGCTACAGTTTCACCGGCCCAGCTGCCTCTACCACCAAAAGAACCTAATAGCTAAGGGATTGGATGTAATAATTTTAAGTATGCATTATAATGAAATGTTTTAATATCTACTGAATTCAACCATGTTCTGTGTTGAATGTATAGAAAATTAATTGAAAAACCTAGTATTCAATGTGTAAGAACTATGGTAATTTAATGCTTGGATTGATGCACTATTTTTGTTGGTCTTATAAACAGTAAATAATTATATGATGCAACTCTTTTCTTTCATCATTAATTGAAAAATCAACACATTACTACAAAACTTCAAGTAATGGCAAATCTATGAGAAACTGGAACCAAAGGATGAGTACATATCAAAATCATAACAATGTCAGTATATAGTATTGTTTGTTTCAACAGAATAAAAACTTTACAGAGTCAAAAACAAATGTTTAAATGTCTACTTCAACCTAATTTATTTGTTGAATGTATTGAAAATTGAAAGAATTAAGTATTGAATGTGTAAGTGCTTCAACAGAAAGTATTGAATGTGACAGAACTGTAAATGCTTTTGACTGATGCACTGCTTTTCTTGGAGTATTAAAATAAATCAGAAAAATTATATGATACCGAACCCATTTCTCCTATCTTCCAAGATAAAGTGAATGTTTTAACACCAGAATGAAATATTTTAGCTGCCCACATAAATGTTTTAACACACTGCCATTTCCATTAAAAAAGAAAAAGAATTACAATCAGCAAACAAATTATATATCTTAATCAGTAAATACATCAACGCTGCGCACATAACACGTTCAAAGTGTTAATTTACAGGTATTGGTCTAGTGTCTTTACCTAATGTTTCAGCCTCTTTATTCACAAAACATGGAGTGCTTTAGCTGTCCTAATTGACATGTGAAACTCCAAGCATAAATAAAGAAAATAAAAGTATTTTTCTCAGTTCGAAATATATCTTGGCTTTATTAATTAATTCATCGGAAAGGTGTTTAAAAAACTGTTGGTCTGGTTCACAGTTTGTGTCAATACTTGTACAAATAATTGGACAGGAACAAAATAGGAACATGAATAATAATCTACATGTCCGCAGAAAATACAAAACAGGAATTATAACCAGCATCGGCAAATAAACCATCGCGAGCCATCGCTAAACACAAAGTGAACACATACAACAAACAAGATAAACATATAGGCTAACAAAGTAAACACTTACAAACAAATAAGTATTGTCATCTTTTATTCAGATTTTTATATGTATATTGAACTTATTTTTATTAAACTTACTTGTTTGTATGTGCTCACTTTGATCACTATATATGTTCACCTTGTCTATTCTATGTGTTCACTTTATATTTAACGATGGCAGAGATGGTAAAATTGAAGATGGCAGTAATCAATTTTCAATACAAAATTAAGCTTATGCAGCCATCCATGATGACCCAGAAATAATTAACACAACAGTAATAGCCCGCATGGTGGCTTGCGCTGCGTGCCATAGGAAAGCCCATAGCCCGTAATAGCCCGCATTTGGTGCGCAGTTTGTGTTCTCGGGAGGGGGTCTGAACGCAGAGATTTTTCTGCGATCAGGGGGGATCTGAACGCTGCGTTCAGCCCAAACACAATACTAGCCGTTCATTTTCATCAAGATGCGTTCCAACACTCAGCGGGACCCTCCGAAGACGAGTCATTAAATAGTGTTACAAATGTAATTACCCGAATCGACTCGAGGGCAATTTAGTCAGAAAGGGTGTTAAAATAGTAAAAGTTTGCTATTTTTCAATTCTGAGAGCAGCAATTTGTTTCCGAAACAAACTAAAAATTCTCTCCCATCCCATGTCTCCAATCTCCTCCCTCTTCCCACCAAACACACACACACACACACACACACAATTACGAAGGCGGTGCACCATGTCAAGGTCGTCGCCGAGCGCCGTTTCGCCGCCGACAACTCCTTCCTCTCTAAATTGATCAAAATTTTCTCAATTCAAATTCAACCCATTGAGCAATACAAGTACCAATTTCTCTATGGACTCTATTGCTACGACCGTTGATTCGGCCGTTAGTCTCAAATCCGACGGCGCACATCCACCGGAGCACAACCCCCCATCCATCCTACTTACTTCGCTGCCACCTCCGCCGTACGATCACCAATCAACGGCTCAGACGTCGCCGAACGTAACAGCTGGTGCGAATCCCTATGTAGCTGCCACACAACCATCAAAGAGTAATAATTATTGAACAATAATTTCATTATTGGTCGTTGATTTTTGTTCTAATATTATTGATTGAGGTCGGATTTGGTGAATTTGTTAGAAACTATGGAAACGGGCCAAGAAGACTCAGGTTCTCTCCAAAAACACCTGCCATTGGCAACATTGTGAGTTTTGGATTCTTTCATATAATACAAGCAAGCCTCTATTCCTTTTTATGTCATTAAACATGAGCATTTTCATTTTTTTTCCAACATGGCTTTCAATTAAGCTATAGGCTCCTAATTTCATTTTCATTAAACATGCGCTAAAGGGTAGGATAGAGATGAGAACATATTAATTTCAGGAGTATAGTTTTTATGATGGAGCCCTTCTTACTGTGAGCTTTTATAAAAATTTTATGTCAATAGATAGATATCTGTGTTCCTTCTATTCCTCTGTTGTTTAGTTTAGAGCTTTTAATTGTTCATTATTCATTATTATTTAATCCAGTTATTTAATGAAATCTTACATCTCCATCTTTATGTCAGTGTATGATTTGTCCATCTAAAAATGTGCATTTTATTTCCTAAATAACACCAGCATACACGATGATAAAAAAAAAATGCATTAGTATGCTATGATTTATTTAATGAAATCTTAAGTTCTTAACGACTGCCTTACAACTTAATCAGCTCCCAAGGAGATTAGGGGCTCCTCAGAAATACACATTTGTATCAGTCATCAAGTGTGCTATTTCGGAAACTATGCTTAGATCAGGTCCTTTACTGTTCGAAAAAAATTGTGCATTTTCCTTTTTTGCATTGCCATGTAATTATACCTCAAGCTTAGAAAACTCAATAGGCGGTAGTACATACAAATATATTGTGTAAAGATTTCCCTTTTTCTTTTTTTGCTTTTTCTTATATGTTAAATTGGCCTACCCCAACTTGTTTGGGACAAAAGGCTCTGACTTTTTTTTTTTTTTTGTTCTTATATGTTGCATTGTTTTTTGGCAGTATTCGGTGCTGAAAATTTTCACTATGTATTGTTATTACTTTTTCAGATTTTATAGTCTGTTTTCGATAGAGAATGCTGAAGGAGAGGACCTTTACCCACTAAGGACTGTGTTAATTTCACCTCATCTCAAGCGATTAGAAATGATATTGCATCTAATTAGTTGAGTTTTTAATTAAGTCAATTAGATGATCGTCCTTGTAAATCCGAATTTTTTTCTACCGTGATGGCGGTTCTGTGAAGATTCTTTTGTTCCTCTTTTCTCCTTTTGCCTTCACTCTTTTTCCGATTCCGATCCTCTATCTCTACTATCAGTTAGGTGTTTTTTATTTTTATTTTTTTATTTTTATTTTTATTTATTTATTTATTTTTTTTATTTCGTGGTTCTGTTTTCGTGGTGTGTGTGTTGAGGTTTCACTTCTGTTGACCAATAACTCTTGTTAGCTACTACCAGTCAACGCCCCTCATCAATGATCCATGAAGGTAACAGGTCTATTGTCTCTTGGTATGGGAGCTGGGTAGAAAATTTCTATTTTGGCAAGTTCACTCTTTACTTGATTAAAGTTTGGTTCAGGGAATGTAAGTTGTTTTATTTTGATATTAAATGGATAATGTAGATTTCTTTTTGTTGCTTAAACTTTTGTTTTGGGAGTTCGGACTCTACGAGTCTGATTTTGTTTTATCTCCAGGACTCCACTCATGGTGTATCCAAACTTCTCTGGTGCATGCCCCTCATGTCTCCACGGCTAAGTTTTTGCCACAACCACCAACCACCATTGGCCAACTATTCTAATCACAACACTGGATTATATAGAAAAGTGATGGATGGTACTTTTCAAACACCATGATTGGGGAGGATTGATGTGTAAAGATGGCATAATCAATGTAATCCTTGCTGTTGCTCTGGTCTTGCTATGATTTATTCACCCATGGAGCTTTAACAGGCTGCCACACAGTCTAATTATTGGGGAATTTGATCAATGTTCTTAATTTGAACTTGATCTCTTGTAATTTAGCACAACTAAATGTACATCAGTGCTCAATATGTCATGCCTTGTAATGCATGCATTTTTTTAGTTCATTACCCTGGATTGGTTGTAGGGCAAGAGTGAAAATTATGAATGTAATGTTAACTTTTTATTTTAAGTTGATGCCTACAGGCTTCTAATGCCAAAAAATTAAATAAAATAATAATAATAAATAAATAAATAAATAAATTAGATGATCTATTTTCCGTGTTCATTGTTAAAATTAGTGTTCTTATTTGTTGGTATACTCTGATTTTAGAAAATTTATGACTTGCTTTGATTGGTGTTTTTATTTGTTGATATTGAGATTCTGTTTTGACTTTCTCGGTTACCGACTTTGGTCCAACATTAATCACACGAAGCGCCATACTATAACTAGTTTCTAACATATTCCAACTTATTTATAACAAAAGCTTTGAATTTTGAATTTCATTCGAAATATGTCGACTTACATATAACCCTCCTTATGTGAAAAATGTGACAAAATGTGGATTAAAAAAGAATAAATAGAATTTAACTCCATGTAATCTTCTCCAATGGAAAATAACTCTATATTAATCCTCAAAATAAAAATAACCTCAGGTAATATTCAATTCAGAATATATATCCTCTTTATTAATTTCAGTCATATTACAACAAACAGTAAAGGACGGAGTTAAATGTTTTAAATGAGATATTTTATAAAAAAAAAACACTTGCATTAAAAAATTTCTGTGGAATTGAAATTATTTAAAACAGTGAAGACATGTATAATAAAAATAACACTTTTTTTATCGTGAAGAAGTTTATATACAGAACTATGTAAAAAAAATATATTACTTTAAAAAGTTTTTTCATTTACATGCATCAAACACACTTTTATTAAAGTAAAAGAGGAGAATGAAAAATACACAAGTCATCCGATCAAAATAAATGCGGAGAGAAGGAATGTCAAATGGAGAAGACTGAAGTAGGAAATAAGTTTTCGTCGGAAATATAATAAATTGAAAACGTGATATTTAGACTTACTAGCCGAGATTTTTTTAATAAATATAATCTAAATTTTATATTTAATACTAAATATATAAATAAATAATTTTAACAATAAACATCCAAATGCGCCACTCCAATTGATGCTTCCAAAACTTTTTTAAAAATAATAAAAATATATTTTAATTTTAAAATACTAACGCGCCACTTCGTTAGCACGTCCGATAAAATTTTATTTTAAATTTAGTAATTATTTTAAAAATAATAATTTATTTTTTTAAATAAATTTTTTTCAAAAATATTAACGCGTCACTCCCATTGACGAGTCTAGAAAATATTTATTTAAAAATAATAATAATTTTTTCAAAAATAGTAATACACCACTTCCATTGGCGCATCCAGAAAATTCAAAATTTTTTAAACTCCAAAAGCTTACTTAATAGCTAGGCATGCCACTCCCCTTGGATGTGGTGTGTTACTATTTTTGCAATGGTGCCACTCTTGTTGGCCGCGTCGCACCTCTGGGGACTCTAGATGTTTAGTATTAAATGTTTTTATTTTATATGTGTATTATTAAATATAAAATTTAGATTATGTTTATTATAAAAAAAAAAACACTGCTACCGAGCATGTCAGTTTGACAGTTTGCAACTCTGGTCCGCAGCGAGCAAATAAGCATGACCCCATGGTTAGTAAAGAAATAATGTTGATTGAAAAATGTTTAATAAATGGAGAGGTCAATAAAAGAAAAAAGACATAAGACAACTCCTCAGCACTAAAGATGTTAGAAAAACATTTATTTAATTATGACCTATCCATTTAGTAAAGAAATAATGGAGATTTGTTTTTAGTAAGAGAAATATTTTACTAAAAAATTTTAAATAAAGCAATGAGTATACTTTTTTTTTAAATAAAGCACACTTATAACGGCAGTAGGAATACCGCTATAGCCCATGGCCTATAGCGGCACTCCAATTGCCGCTATAAGGATTTTTTTTTAATTTGATTTTTTATTTCTTGCATTTTTTTTGTGTTTTTATTTTTTAGAATTTGAATTTTTGTAATATCCATGCATTTGTTTTTATTGTTTTTTCAATTTTAGAATTTTATTACTCATAATTGCATGCTTTTTGTATGAATTTCAATGTTTATCATTTTATTAGATCGGATCATTGCCAGTTGCCGATAGCGGGTAGCTTGCCTCCTCTTGACTCGAAATCGAACCTCGTCTCCTCTCCTTCCTCTCCTTACTATATTACAAATGTATCATGTCGTGTCGTGTTATGTTGACACGAGTTAATGTTTTCCACGTGTCGTATCGTCTTATGTTACGTGAAGGAATTGATTAACACAACATGCATAATGACACTGTAAGGAGCTTATTCCATGTGCAATTTAAATTTTTATTACTTATTAACAAACAATTTACAATTGCTATTATACGGATCTAGATAATTATGCAAGTTGACACTTTAAGAGAACGGTAGAAGGATTTACCTCTTCTAGTCTCGTAACTAGAAGGCTCGACCTTTGCTTAGGAGTCGATGGGTAGTACACCACCACCACCTCGTCGTCTCGAGTCCACCTAGAAAATTAAACTAAGGTCTCAAGACAAGTGCTAGCTTGTCCGAGACGATAACTAATTCCCTTTGAATTCCTTCGCACGATTAACTGTTTAACTGGAAAGGAAATCGCTCAACGCATGAGCTAGAGATGGAATTAAGAGCTTAAAATTAGAGAAACCAATTTTCTCCGCTGTGAACAGTAAGTGAATAGTGCAGCCACAGAGAGAAGAGAGAGATAATTAGATTTTTCTCTGACTTATTCCCAAAGAAACAATCAATATATATATGGAACGTTTTCCATAATTAGATTTCTCTCTTTCTATTTTCTCTTGGACACAAATGCCCCTCTATGGCCGAAATTTTCAGAGATTAAGTGGGTCAAATCCATATGATATAGTGGCCCATTAATTCACTCTTTCAATTCGTCTCATATCGGACTTTCAGTTAACCAATTAACTAAAAGGCCAATTAGCTCAGTATAATAAATATGCTCAGTATAATAATTGTCATGTCAACTCGTGCTACGTGTCGTGTCGTGTCACGTGTCAACTCGTGTTATGTTAAGACGTGTCAATGTTTGAAAGTCTCCAACACGACACGACTTTGACAAGATACACCAACCCGCACATGTCGTGCTAATTCCATAAATGTGTCGTGTCGTGCCGTGCCAACACGCATGTGTGTCGTACAACACGACACATTTATGGAATTAGCACAAGACGTGCGGGTTGGTGTGTCTTGTCAAAGTCGTGTCATTTTTTGAAATTAGCACGACATTTATGGAATTAACCAATCCAATCTATATATTGAATTTTTTTTACTATTTTTTTCGAATTTTTTAAAACTTGTCATTTTTTGAATGGTCTTACACTTATTTATAGCAAAAATGACAATCATTAAAAAATTCGAAAAAAATAATAAAAAAATTTCAAAAATTTTAAAATTTTGTTTGCTATGAGATTTCAATATATAGATTGGATTGGTTAATATAAATTTGTCAATTTGCAAAATCACCGATCATAACAATCATAGTACACGAAACCCTTTATGCATCATTGGATTGGTTAATATAAATTTGTCAATTTGCAAAATCACCGATCATAACAATCATAGTACACGAAACTCTTTATGCATCATTGGATTGGTTAATATAAATTTGTCAATTTGCAAAATCACTGATCATAACAATCATAGTACACGAAACCCTTTATGCATCATTGGATTGGTTAATATAAATTTGTCAATTTGCAAAATCACCGATCATAACAATCATAGTATACGAAACTCTTTATGCATCATTGGATTGGTTAATATAAATTTGTCAATTTGCAAAATCACCGATCATAACAATCATAGTACACGAAATCCTTTATGCATCATGGTTTACATAGATATTCTTCAATTAAATAGACGACGACATTCTTAAAAATTAATAGACGAGGAGGTCCATACAGGCATACTGCGCTCGCACGTTTCCAGATTTGTCGGGTAGTGTAAGCAGATCTGAACCGTACAATTTACATTTGACGGACCAGATAAAAAGAAAGTGGGACCCAGTTTCAGTGAAATCTTGACGTTTTTTTTTTTTTGTATAATCTTGACGTTTTCACAAGATTCCTGGTTAAGAGGAACAACTTGCATTGCACGATCCTAGTACCCCGGAATTTTTTTCTCTCCCTCCCAAAAACAAAGAGGAATAATGGGATATTCGCAAGAAAGCCCTATTTTTTATTTAATTTTAAAGTACTACTTTGTCCAAATGACTTTGACATATATATTAAAAAAAAAAATCAACACTATTATTCTAAGGACCCTGACAAGATTTACTATCTCTTGATATCGTTGACATATAATTTGATATTGTTGGAGAGAAATACTATATAAATATCACAATTTACTAGCTATAAATAGCACAAATTTCAGGAAATAAATTTTATTTGTAGTTTAGGTTCCCATTATGTCCGATATTTGTCAAAAACAATTATAAGATAAATCGTAATCTGCTTAAACTCTTATTTGCATCAAATATTCAAAATAATGTTAAAAAAAAAATAGAGTAAGACAATTGTTTTCGCCAAAAAGTTTTCCTGATTTAGATATCTCATAGATGAATATTTTTTTTTCTTAATTTAACAATATATCTAGCTTGAATTAATACTAATGTATACTAACAAATCACATCTCATGAATAAAAGAAAAGATGCAACATCATTTCGAAAAAGAAAAAAAATCTTTATATTGTAATGACATCACCAGATTTGAAGACGTAATAAAAGATTAAGAAGCAACAGTAAACTCTATGCATTAAAGGAAAATCATAAACAATTTGTTGGAAAGAGAGTGGAAAGAATAAAAGAGGAAAAGGGAATTTATAAAGACGTGAAAAAAAATATTCTTTTTTACCATACAAAAAAAATATAAATACAATATTCTCATTTGCTTTTTCAATATTAATTATATTATTTTCTGATTAAATACAGATATAGACACAGACGTATTTATAATACACTCAAATTTGAATTGGACCAATATGTGAATACTAAATTTATGATGGCGTATAAACAAATTCCTCCAATTGTGTTCTTGTTCGTCAGCAGCCGATTTATCAACCATGGGTCCCACTCGACAGACAGACAGACCCTTCTTCTTCCTCCTTTCACTTCACGCCTCCCCAATTTCTCTCCTCCGATTATCTCTGAAGAACCAGTAAAAATAAATAACATCTGAAGAATCAATCACTCTCAACTTAGAAACAAAAAAAAAAAAAAAAAAAAAAAGATCGGCGTAACTCAGTTGGTGAATTCAAGACGTCCAACGGTGGGTCAACTCTGCTCCGATTCAAGCGTTTCCTCTCCTTAAACGCGCTTCAGTTGGAAAATCGCGCAATAGTCGGAATTAGAAGGTTCTAATTTGAACTAAGATAGTTCATTTAAGTAAGCTACTATACAATCGCTGGTGGGTTCCCTTCTCTTCGTCTCTGGGTAAAGTTAATAGTAATTACATTCGTTTCTATTAACAAGGATCTGTTCTATCTTTTTTCTTTATCATAGATTGATTCTAGTTTCTTGATCCAGATCCATTGGTTGCTCTATCCAAGCATTGAAACAAACTAATTGACAAAAGAGAAGGTAGTATGAATTAGAAGGAATTTAACTTTGACCTTACAAAATGGAAGGGAATATGCCTTCTGGCAACATGATGCAAGGTGCTGCATCATATGGTGTGTTAGATTTACAGAACACTATGCAAATTCCTCACCACCACCACCACCACCATCACCATATCCAGCAAAGCAACACAAACCCTAGCCCTAATTTTGCTCACCCGGGTTTGTCGGCTGCTGGATTCACACACCAACTAAGCCAAATTCCTGAATCGAGTGATCAGCATTCTTGTATACCCTTTATGGATTATGGCAAGAATGGGTCGGGGATGGACCACAGTAAGACCCCGGTGTCTGATGAGGATGAGGCTGTGGGTCCCACAGATGAAGGTGCTGGTCTGGGGCATGGTACTGAGAAGGGAGGGAAGAAGGATGCTGGGACCCCTTGGCAGCGCATGAAATGGACTGATGGCATGGTGAAATTGCTTATTACTGCTGTTTCGTACACTGGTGAGGATACTGGACCAGAATGTGGTTCAAGGCGCAAGTTTACTGTCTTGCAAAAGAAGGGGAAATGGAAGGCCATTTCCAAAGTCATGGGTGAAAGGGGCTGTTTTGTGTCCCCGCAGCAGTGTGAGGATAAATTTAATGACTTAAACAAGCGGTACAAGCGGCTGACTGATATACTGGGTCGAGGCACATCTTGTAAGGTGGTGGAGAACCCAGTGCTCCTAGAGCAAATGGATCTGTCTGATAAGGTAAAGGATGATGTCAGAAAGATCTTGAGCTCAAAGCACCTTTTTTATGAAGAAATGTGTTCGTACCATAATGGAAACAGGATTAACCTGCCAGCTGACCCTGCATTACAGAAGGCACTCCAGTTGGCGTTGAGAAACCGGGAAGAGGCGGACCTGACAAAGAGGGGATTCTCTGGGGAAGTGGATGAGGAGGAACATAGCATGAACAGTGAGGATGATGAGGAGGAGGATGACTTACATGAAACTGAGATGCATGCTTATCCTCCTAAAAGGACACGGGAGGACAATGCTTGCTGTGGCAATTCGAGCTATGGTAACTCAGGAGGACATGGGGGGAGGCCGGATATAAATCAAGCTTTGTTTGAAGGTGGACCAAGTTGTGGTAATATGAGTTGTGGAGCGAGTGGGGAGCAGGCTCTGGAGCTGGAGAGGAAGAAGCTTCACTTCCAGGCACAATCGCTGGAGCTGGAGAGGCAGAGGTTTAAGTGGGAAAGATTTAGCAAGAAGAAGGATAGAGAATTGCAGAGGATGAAGATGCAAAATGAGAGGATGCGACTTGAGAATGAGAGAATGGCACTCGAGTTGAAACACAAGGAATTGGACCTTGACCTCCAGATGAAGCGGGGTTCTCTGTAGCCAGTAAAGATTCTTGTTTAAGTAGGGTTTTGATTTCTTTCTGCTCTCAGGTAAAATATTTTACTTTTTTTCCTATAATTTGATTTTGAATTACCTACCAATAGGATCTTATGTGAGTGTTTTGTAAAGAACAACACATTTAATTTCTTTCTTATTTTGGTAATTTTAAAAATAAAATTTTAATATACTGTAAACAGACACCAATAGTTTACATACATACTGAAACACCTGCAGTGCAGTGATGTCATTTTATTTTGGCACTGCAACTTTCCATCTGAATCACTCTCTATCGGCAATGATAGTGCCATTGCAATCAGAGGAGCTATTTATTTCTCATAAGCATGCAAGGCAATGCTTTTGGTCTTTTGTACGCATTGATTGGTGGGGCTGTTTAATTCCTCCCAAATCATGCATGGAACACTGTTGGTATCTGGTACGTGTTGTGGGGAACATAAATAATTTTTTTTTTTCTTTTTCTTTCTTTTTCATTGTGTCCTGATGTGCCTGGGCATCTAATGTCTTTAGGCCCCGTTTGTTTGTGACTTAAAGGGTGCATAACTTATGCGACCTAAATAGGTCGCATAAGTTATGCACCGGTCCCCTTTAATTTTTTTTCCAACAATACCCCTTAAAAATAATTAACAATAATATTTAATAATTAATAAATAATTAATAAATAATAATATTTAATAAGTAACAATAATTAATTAATTATTAAAAAATCATAATTAATAATAAAGATTAATTATTAAAATAAATAATTAATAATAATTAATAATATTATAATATTTACTTAAAAGTAATTATTAATATTTCATAATAATAAAAATGATTTATTATTATCATTAATAATTAATTTTATAATAATTAATAATTAACAATAATTAGTAATTAATAATATTTAATAATTAACAAATAATTAATAGTAATTAATAAATAATAATATTTAATAAGTAACAATAATTATTAAAAAATCATAATTAATACTAAAGATTAATTATTATAATTAATAATTAATAATATTTAACAAATAATATTAATTATTAATAATTATGATTTAATAATAATTAATCAATTATATTTTTTTATCATTAAATAATTAATAATATTTAATTAAAAGTAATAATACTTAATTTTTATAATAATTCGTAATTAACAATAATTATGGCACAACGTATTATTAATACATAATACTAATTCAAATTTAAGGACATTTTAGTCTTTTGACATGAATATATGTATGCATTAAGTTACTCATGCTTACTACACAACTAAATATCTATTACATAACACTACATAAACACTTAGGCATCCTTAACTTATGTAACCCCTTACTACACAACCAAACGCCGCCTTAGTTTATTTTTCTTACAATATTTTTTATTTATTTTTCTTGAACCAAACTTAATGGGATAGGGATTATGCATGGCTGTTGGTTGAGCAAAAATTTATATTATGCAAGTTCAAAGTTTTTTTTATGAAAAGAGCTGCTCGATATAATGTTAAGTGACGCAGATAGAACATTGACAGTGTGAACATTTCAGAACTTTTTCAACATTCGTACGTTGTCTGTAAAACAATGGTGTCTGTTTCCATATGCAAAGTTATCATTAGTTACCTAAAATATAAACTCACACGGATGCAGTCATTCTGTCAATTGGTACACCATAGCAATTGTTAGTATATGCTATATGGCACAATAGTTTCCTATTTGTTTCCAAAATGCAATGTTTCCTAGGCCATCGTAATTATGCCAATTGCAATAGCTTCTATTACAATTACCCCTGCAAATGCACTATAGTTCCAAGCACCGAATGAGAAGCTTTCTCATTTCTTAAAACTATTTTGAATTGTTTATTACTGTCATTATGTACAGGGATATTGTAGTCTTTGATTGAAAATTGAAGCTATAAAAAAGTAATCTCAATGAATCATATTTAAATGTCTAGTTGAAAATAGTCCTCTACAGTTCGACCTCTACTTGGTTCTAGTAACTTCTTGTTCAAGATAGATAGCAAGTTAAAATTAATTTATCTGATACAGATTTGTAGTTTCTATTATCAGTATATAATACATGGTTTATTTCTATAATTTCAGATAACATGTTTTAGTTATGAATTTATGCACTTTAACAGTTCCATATAATATGTGGTTGGTCATGATTTGGTTGGGCTTGCATTAGGATTAAATATTTTGAAATTTCTAATTTACTCTCTAAGATTTTAGTTGGATGTTTTGCGAGTCACTGTTTCTGTAATGTGGGATGTACAGGCAAACACATAGCTAATTTCTGTTGTATTTCTTTAAGGGGTCTAGTAAATCGTATATAAGAATGAATTACTACTAAGATTATTAGTTGCAAAATTGATGAAGTGGAATAAAGACCAATATTATGTGGCTTTATTGGGCCCAGCCACCTGTCCAATGTGCGATTAGTTTTTATCTTTTAGTTATCCAATTCAAGTTAGCGTAGATTTTGGTACTCCTGAGTCCTGAATAGAGTGCTTGGTGAAAAATTTAAAAAGTGTTGAGTATTTTGTTTATGTAATCAGTTTGGAACATGGGAAGGGTAGTGAGGTCATTTTGGAACATGACTTTTTCAAACCTTCAACCCGAAATCCATTATCAAAAAAATGTATGGAAAAATTGCAAAGAACAATAAATAAGTAAAATAATTTGTATGGAAATAAGATTGTCCATGATTGACTCAGGCAATCTGCATTCACTGTTTTTGTGCAACGTTGATCCTCTAATTGTTCAATATACAATCTGTGGACTAACACTTTTTCTAATTTTCAGGTGTACATTCAATTCTGGATTGGCCAATATCATTTGTTAGAGCTAGTAGCATTGTAAAATAATTTCATGTGGGCAAGAAGGGAGCTTACTTTTGTTGACAGTGGAAAATTTTCGAAGCAACATGTTGGCTTTTCAATTGTATTGACATACACACCCTTCAAAATTTTATTTTGATTGTATGTTGAGCTTGTAGGAGAGAAGAAATAGAGTTATTCTTTTGTGGTAAGTTTTAGGTTTGTAATGGTTGGGCTGTGTCAAGAAGCATGGTATATTATTTTTACTGTTGTCTTATCTTGTACTTTGTATTATGTATTCTTGTTCTTGATACATGCAGATTCTGAAAATTGTTAATTATTTGGTTATTTGGTAAATGAGCTCACTCAAATTTTATATTGCTTAAATTGGGTCTTACATTTGTCAAAATTTGGTGTTATATAAATGAACCAGTTCCTTTGTTAGGTGGGGCTGGTAAAGCCAAGATGGAAGATGATGACCCATCACAACCTCCAAGGCAAATCTTAACCTGTAAAAGCTGGTCTGGATGTGCATCAAGCACAAGGTAAGCACTACTATGCTCATCCATCCTGCCATTAGTCTGCTATTGTTGTTGACCAGTACCACTTGTCTTGTACATAGGTTTTACCAACACATGGAATGTCTGGTGTGAACAGCAATAGTATGTATTTATGTCTTTGGTATAGCTTGTTGAGTACTGTAAACATCATTCCACTTCAGACATATCGATAAGAAATTGCTACGGTATAATGGATTTATGTACCATGGAGCATTTTGAAGGATGGCGTTGCTCTATGTACCATGGAGCATATTGAAGGATGGCGTTGCTCTACGTTCATCTGACACTTTGTCTGTTCTGACTGATACAATATTAAGCTTGGTTAAAAAAATTATTTCTTGGTTAAGAAACCAAGATAATTCTCTATTTTGCTCTCCCTCTCATATTCTTGGTAGCGATTGCCATACAGTGGCGTTCCATATGCTGATAGAAAAGTCACAACATGGTTAAACAGACCATCCGACTATGAAATCTTATCTGAAACACTTTCATAAGAAGTTAAGAACATAACATGCACAAATTAGTGACAAATGTTATAGCCCGGGAAATCACATTCTGTTATGGTCTGTCAAAAACTGGATCATTCATCGTATTGTCTGGACCAAATAAGCTCACATAAAATTGTTGGTACCCGATCTGACTTCCAGTACAGACTTCAAACAGTCATCATAATTAAAATATTATATTTTTGAAATGCAACACTTGGGCCATGAAAATTTAGTACACCCATAATACATATTGTATATAATAATGCAATTGAATGGATAAATACAAGCCAGAGGAATTCCATCAGAATGTATCTCAGGAACCTATCTCTGCTACTGACGAATTTGATATTACAAAGTTATCTCACTTCTGGGTTGGTCAAGGTAACATAATTTATAGAGCATGATAAACCATCAAGATCAGATGATTCTTCTGCTTTCTCAGTTACTCTTACATTGAAGTAAGCTGGCTGCTTGGGTTCTGGTAGAACTATACTCGCGGTGGTAAGAAACGTGATCACATCTGACATGGTGGGTCGATCAGCTGGATTCTCTTGTACGCACAATAGTGCAATGTGAATGCACCTCTCTATCTGTCTTTGGGATACTTTCGGTTAATGTTGGACAAATTAGATCGAAAAACTTACCTTCTTTCCATTTGTCCCATGCCTGAAAAAAATAAACTTTTATCTCAAAAGCGATGATACAAAAATTATCTTGTCATACAGGTAGGTATTGTATCATCAGTCAAAATTAAATCGAATGCTTCACTGGAATTCTGTTAGGTACTGTTATTTGCCAATTTATGAGCCTCTTACATATCCAAGAAGGTTGAAAAAGTGTCCGTATTGATGGAAACCCATATTCCTTTTGCCGCTTACAATTTCCAACAGCAGCACACCATAACTAAACACATCTGATTTGATTGAGAAAAAACCATCAGATGCGTACTCCGGAGCCATGTAACCACTGATAAAAAAGAACAAGAAAAAAACATAATATGATGATATTGACCATGTTATATTTATTGTAGTATGCATGGTGTTAAATTTGACTTGTATTAAATCCTTGTGCTTTTTTTTTTTTTTTTTTTTTTTGGTTCAATTAGTCTCTTTGTTTGCTCACCGATAAATATCAGGCATTTTTATTTGACATGTAACATCATACTTACTGTGTTTCTACTACCCTATTGGTATTCGCTTCGAGCTCTTTTGGACCAAAAATCCTAGCCAATCCAAAATCTGATATCTTTGGGTTCATTTCAGAATCTAAGAGAATGTTGCTTGCTTTCAGATCTCTATGAACAATTCTGAGCCTTGAATGTTTGTGAAGATATAGAAGTCCTTGAGCAATTCCTTCAATTATCTCGAAACGTCTTTCCCAATCTAACAGACCTGCTCTTGTCTCATCAGTGACACAAAAAATCCAAGAAAGAATTCATGGACCATAAGCAATACAATAGAGTTAAAAACATAGTATGCTTCATTTGGATATAAATAAAATTATAAGAAAATAACTTGAAATTTTTTTTAACTACCAGTGATATCTCTCTCTTGCGGAACCAATTGCATAATGATAATCAATTATGAAAGGCCTTACAAAATAAGTTTCTAGAGACAGACCGAAAATAAAGAAGTCTAAGCTCTTGTTTGGCATGAACTCGTAAACTAGTAACTTCTCCTGGCCATGGACACACCATCCAACCAATCGTACTAAGTTTGTGTGTTGTAATTTCCCAATAAGCTGGATTTCATTCCTAAATTCTGTCAGCCCTTGACCTGAACATGCAGAAAGCCTTTTGATAGCTATCTCAAGGCCGTCTCGTAACACACCCTGCACGAATAAGTGAAAATGGACATATAATGAATACCCAATTCTTCTTATTCAATTATAAAATATAAAGGCAATGACTATTGTTTCAATCACATAAATGATTTTTTAAGTAACTTTTATTATTTAATTCTAAATTGATTCCCTAATTATTATTTGAAATTATTTTTAAAATAAGCACATTAATTAATTTTGTCTTTTTTTTTTAAATTCTAACACAAAAAAAAAAGGAATAGAGGAAGACCTTGTACACAAGCCCAAATCCACCTTGGCCCAGTTTATTGTCCAAAGAGAAGTTGTTTGTGGCATTAACTATTTGATTAAAATCGAAAAGAGGGACATCTGAGCTTCCTTCTCCGTGCCAGAGATCCAGTGTTTCATCGCCAGTTGTCAGTGTTTTTTCTTCTTGAGAAATCTCAAAATCTATATGATTATACAAAGGATTAATTGGTAACGAGGGCTTTCATTGAATCAAGTTGGCAGTGGCACCTAGATATTTAAATAATGTATATACCTGTGGATCGTAATTTTCTGATCCATAAAATGCCAATGAAGCAGCTGATAAAAAGAAATACGACAGTTATACTGATGACGATCTCAAGAAGCCTGCGATTAACACCTGAAGAAACATAAGAATTTCTAAGTACTTTTTAGTACATATTGATAGTTTCTTTTGCAAGTTTTCATATATGAGACTAATTATTATTGATAGATTTTTTTGGTAATTGAGCATTATTCGGAGTGAACATTCAAAAATTAATAGAAGTTAATATTAATTAATTAGGCATTGAAGGAAGTGAGCACCCAAACTACTTACTCAAATCGTGGAAATTATGTGACAGATGAAACTATCAGATTAGGGTTATATTGAGCTAATAACTCTTTGTTTAGTTTAGATAACTTTGAATTTCAAGTCACATGGGCTTGGATTACTCCCGGTCATGAATTGCCCGAGATAATACTTCGAGGCCAGGAAGTCTATCATTCAAAGTCGATCATATTTGCACACAAAGCTGGAGATACCACTTTTTCATGAGGTTTGATAATTGATAAGTTAAGTCAGGTGGTTTGGAAAAGATAGAAGGATCAGGTGCCAGGTTGAGCTTGTGTAGGATGCTTTAGTTTCTGTTCGGGTTGCTGTAGGGTTCAGGTTTGGGAGATTGCTTGACGCATTGGTTAAGTTGAGTTCCCTTGTTTGATTTTTAAAGAATTTGTTATGCGGCCTCAGATTGAGATGGATCAAGGTTGATAATAGTAGTACAAAAGACCTCAACATACAATATTTGCTACAGTCAGAAAATTTCTCAAAATAATTGTCCTCTTTTGCAATTCTATATAATTACATCGAAATCCTTCTTTTTCATATTCTCGATCCAAAGATAAAATATTCTATCAACATGGTTAGGCTGCACTAACCTACAAATCTTAGGTAATCCATTTTGATTTAATGAACTGCTTTATTATTAGGTTTAAATGCAAGAAATAATCTTTAATTTTATTAAAAAGTGATTTAAATGAGTAAAATTCACATTAATTAATATACATTAAGTTGGTAAGGGGTTTATTAGGCGGTAGATATTTCTCAACTTTACTTTTGCCAGGTGTACTTGTTAGGAACTCATTCCATGTGTAATTTAAATTTTTATTATTTATTAACAAACAATTTACAATTGCTATTATACGGATCGAGATAATTATGCAAGTTGACACTTTAAGAGAACGGTAGAAGGATTACCTCTTCTAGTCTCATAACTAGAATACTCGACCTTTGCTTAGGAATCGGTGGCGTGCTCGTCACCTCACGGCTGCCTCCGGTCGCCTCGAGTCAATCTAGAAAATTAACCAATGTCTCAAGACAAGTGCTAGCTTGTCCGAGACGATCGCTAATTCCCTGTTTCCTTCTTCGCGCGCTTAACAGATTAAGAGGAAGATGGAATTGCTCAACGCATGAGCGAGAGAGAGGAGGAGAGGCGCAGATACACAAGAGGAAACCTCTTTGTCTCTTATGTAGCTGTCAGCCAAGAGAAGGGAGAGAGAGAGTAGGGTTTTTTTTGCTGACTTGTTCCCAAAGAAACGATC
Source organism: Rhynchospora breviuscula (assembly GCA_027562975.1). NCBI lineage: Eukaryota > Viridiplantae > Streptophyta > Magnoliopsida > Poales > Cyperaceae > Rhynchospora > Rhynchospora breviuscula. Next base: position 16,262,656 of record CM050398.1, read on the forward strand.
AATATATATATGGAACGTTTCCATAATTAGGTTTATCTCTTCCTATTTTTTCTTGGACACAAATGCCCCTCTATGGCCGAAATTTTCAGAGGTTAAGTGGGCCAAATCCATATGAAATAGTGGCCCATTAATTCACTCTTTCAATTCGTCTCATATCGGGCTTTCAGTTAACCGATTAACTAAAAGGCCAATTAGCTCAGTATAATAAATATGCGTTGAATTAACTTAATTATTAACATATTAATAATTAATTTGGAATTAGCATATGCATTATATTATTTCTATATGATTCACTTGAGTTAATTAATTATAACGGTTCGCAACGGTATATAATTAATTAATCAACTTATTATATATTCGCAGTACTTGCTACTGCAAATAAACAAATAATGCACGTTTGGTTAAAGTCCTATTTGTGTGATCCTTTGAGGATTTATGCTATGTTGGCTATGAAAATAAATCATCATTTATTTTCATTAATCATAAGCGGTATCTAGCAACACGTTATGATTTCCAATTCGCATAAATTAAATATTGTACCAATAAGCACTTCAATCATGCATAAGAAATGGTATCTTATTGTTTTGATTCTTATGTCACATGATATTCTTGTATAATCCAAGATAGGAATGTGTCATTCTTGCAGATTATACGTTTCTTGATCTAGAGATGATTGCATAAGTTGCTAGCAAGCAATCCATTTCCATCAAGGAGCCCAGTGGATATCATCACTCGTTAGGTGAACCAACGAGGGACATACGGTTGTCTTGATGACCAGTTTCTTCCCGCACAATTCAAGAGAGCATAAATAAAGTCGGTATAGCAGCCCTTATCAGGAAACAGCGTTAGATGATATTTATATAACTTATCCTCGTGTGGAGAAACTGAACCATCTCAAACTCAGAATCAAACACGTATGAAATAAATAATGACACATAACACAATCCATTTATTTATTTCATTGGATCATGTCTTGTACTATGTTCCAGCAACATATACATATACAATTAAGTTAGTAACTCCTTACTTATGATTTGTAGAACTTAATCATCACTTAACTTGTATACTAGTCTTGTCTGACAATTAATGTTCCTTGTCAATTATCAAGACTATGGACAGTTTTGATTTCTTATTGTCATTTAATCATAAATGAAACACAGTAATCTACGATTCAGATCCTCAACTGGAATGAACTGTCAATAATAAAATTCAGGAACAAATGATCAAATATCATCAATAACATAAACTATAGAAGTAGTCGTAAATTAATTGGCTTCTAGGACATATCTCTAACAGTACTGATGGGGGTTGGCTAGATGGTGGTGGAGACCAAGATGGCGGTAGGTCAGATGGTGTAGGAGGCAGAATTTCTGTGCTTAGGACTGAACTGAGCTGTATATCTGGATTCCCAAAAAAGAAGGGGTATATCTCATATCTCAAGTTGCACTTAACTCCTACAATCCGTCCACCTTTGCTCCCATCATAGGAACCAAGAAACTTATCAAAACGATCTTGCAAACAAGCATGGCATGTATTATTTGAAAAGCTAGGAATGCACTGAGACAAGCCATAGATCTCTGGCAATGTTGCTGTTTGGTTAAGCCGAGCAGTACTACTTGAGGCAATTATCGTTTTATTTATTGTCATTCCTGTAGCAAATCGCTTTGTTGAGTTGAAAGCTGCGTGCTGTGAAACATTTGTTAGTAACTCACTCAATGTACTTTTGATGGAGAACGTTATGGCATCGTAAGATTGGTCCCATCCTTTAAATTCTGAGCCTGCAAAGTTTTGATCGTTCCACATTACAAACCGTAAAGAATTGTCGGTGGGGCTGATGGGCTCATAATTAGAGTACTGGAAGAGGCAATAGTCATACCAAACTACTGCATTATAGGCAGCTTGGTCAATGCAGTCAGTACAGTATGAAACATTGACATCACCACGGCAGAGGACAACACCAGAGACTTGGACAGGTGGAACGTACACCAATAGTTTGCTCAGACTCTCAGAGTAACCTTCTGCGGATGCTTTCTCACGAAGAAAGGAGGCGAGTTCTCTAAGATTGGATATATACGTACTATTAAAAGTGGTAACGATACTGGTAACAGTGTGTAGGAGGACATTTTCAGCAGAAGTAATTAGGAGTAACTTGAGAAGATTTGTGAGGAAGAGAGAGTAGAGTAAGAGGAGAGTAATGTTCTGCATCTTTCTGCTTTCTATCAGCAAGGAAGGAAACATTATGCATTTATAAATTTTAAACGTTCCCACAATTATGTGTTCATATATAGTAACTATAATTACCATAAGTAATTAATGATATGGCCTAGCCGGCTAGCTTATCACTATTAAACTATATATGATTGCTACAAGTTGGACCTCGAAGGCTCGAACGATATGCATATGCATGCACAGCCAGCCAGTACAAAAAGCAAACGCATCTTATTGACTTAAATGTTATTTACGGTAAGGTCAACTGAAAGTTTGAACTGGTCAGATTTCCGAGACTAAAAAGACTTCGTCGCTGCGCACAGTGCAAACGATGATTGGTAAGGAAGCTTCTCGTCTCTCGAGACCATTGATATGTCAATATAATACTAGTTTAGCACCCGCGGCACATTGCCCGGTGTCATATAATACTAATTTGGACTCGAGGCAACATGTGCTACTGGATGCAATAAAATGATTTAGGGAGAGACATCCAATGAAAAACTGGACGTAAGACCTCAAAAATCAAACTTATGGGACTTTTGACTTAGTCTTACACATATAATTGAACACATGACTGTGATGAAAAAGAATTAAATTTTCCTTTTTTTAAAAAAAAAAAAGCCTTCATAATTATCGGACGTAAAGTAACATAAATCTTGTTAATAGGTACCTGGGCCGAAGGTCCAGTTCAAGCTCAACAGTGTTGTTAAAGCCCATCTTGCGAGTAAACAACACAAGGCTGCGGAGGCCTCATGCTATTAATCAGAGAATTAAACCTCGTGTAGCGGTGTAGTCGTGTATCTCGAACCTTGCTAGTCAATCTAATAATCTAATTCCTGGAATTTTTTTTTCCATTTTTGAAGAAAGTAAATCGCAGCTGAGTTTTGCTGGCTATTTCTAGATTTTGCATATTAATTCTTCTTTTGTTTTACTTATACTTCTTTCTCGTAACCCAACTATTTCCATTCACAATTTTACGAACTGTCCTATTATAATCGTACAATTGAAATTGTGAAAAGTTTAATTGAATGAAAGGCTCAATTGCAACGCAGGAAATGAATATGTTCATGTTGCATTTAGGTCTCATATTATTAATCAGAGAATTAAACATAAGCATGTCGAACGTGGCACTACAACAAAGGTCATTCTATAGACGCTTCTATCTTTTTTAAAATAAAACAGTTTATATTGGGTTTGGGAAGACTAATAATAATAATCTCTTCAGTTAGACCCTAAAATTCAGGAGTTGCATATAAGCAAACATGGCTTTCCTGCATAATTAATGGCACCGAATAAACAAAGAAATCAAGAAAAAATAAACAAAATTAAAAAAAAAAGCGAGACCAAAAAAATGAAAAGAATCTGGCGAACATAACTACAGACTCACCGAAAATTAAAATTCAAAATAGCTCCACCTTCCTTCCACCAGCGGGGAATCACATCCGCTACTTAACTTTTAAGATGGGCAGAGTGCCAACATTTAATCTGAATCATTAGATCTCATCTCAACGGTTAATGGAAGCACGTACATAATATCAGATTGATAGGTCCGAAAAATTTCAACCACCGTCGAAATTAGATTGAACAGTTCGAATAAAAAATTGGCGCTCTACCAACCTCCGGCGGCCTCTATATGCCCCTTTCTGCTAAACCTATCGTAATGGTTCCTCTCCATCAAACTCCCATGTACAAATCCCTCGCAACTCTTCACAGATTAGGTTTAGCTTTCTCAACACTGGATCGAAGCAGTAAGTCTAACTGCCTTCTCTATTTCCTTTTCTTGTTTCCTATTCCTTGGATGAGATTTCATTGGATGTACTAAAATTGTTCTTCCCAAAATAGCTACTAAATTAGATTAGATTTTAGATCAATTTTACTGAATCTGGTAAAGGAATTAGGGGATTTTCTGATAAAAGTTCTGTTATTGGGTATAAAACTGACATGGTACCATTTGTGTGCCAGTGATGAAGAGATTGAAATAGAAATTTCAGGTTGCTTGTGTACCAGCCCGCTCAATTCAGGTCATTTTTTTTCTTCTAGGCAATTGAATTTCTATTTTCTTTTTCTTTTGAAATAATGTAAGCCTCACTTAGGCATGTAATTATCTGTGCATCTCCTTTGATAATTTACAAATTCTTCAATATGCCCTGTAAATTTTAATTGTTCAATGGAGGCATATCATGTTAGATATACAACTTGAGTTGAACATACGGTTTACATTTTGCAGGTCATGTAAAAGGTCTTATAACATTTTCACACTTTGGGGTCTCTAATTTCAATTAAGATCACTCATAGAAAGCTTTTGTATATTATTTACAGTTTTCTTGTGGTTCTGATTTTCTGAAATCTTATCATGTTTTTTCTGTGTTTTATGGACTCATCACCACTACGTCCCATCAGTTTCTGATTCTTTTTTGTTTTCTCAAATTGTATTGAATAATTTGTACCTTCAACAAAAAAGATGGAATTTTAGTTGGATTCTGTTGGAACTGTGGAAATTTCGGAATTTGAAAAATTATTTCGGGCCTTTAGATCTTTCAGCGAAGTACTTTCTTTCTTATGATGCATTGTTTATAATTGTGAAATTTTTAATGGCTTTATAAAAATATTCCTGTGATCATTTTGACCAGAATATTGGGAAAATAACTTAAATTTGTTGAAGTTTTGCTTTATGGCTGATTTTCTCATGCTGGTACAATCTTTTACCCATTCTTATGGAGTGGCATTTGGTGTTTTCTATTATTCTCCTTTTTGTTTTTTCTAAACATTTTACTGTTATGTTTTTTTATTCCAGTTGTATCTTTATTTTAGCAACTTTATCAATGATTCCTTCATTTAAAATTTTGTAAAGGAGGAGCTCTAGCTAATACATGACAGAATGCTCTCTAGTTATAGAGTATACAACTTGAGCTGGATACCAGCTTATGGTAAATTTTGTCCATGCCTGAATGGACAAATCTCGTACCAGTTGTTATGATGTATCATATTCAAATGGAGTATTTGTTCTCCAGTTTTATTTTTCTAACATTTGTCTGTGTTTATCTTCTGTTTGTATCTAAAATTTAGCAACTTTTTTTTAATGATTTTTGTTGTTGAAATTTGGAAAGGGAAGAGCTCAAGCTAATGCAATATTTATAACTGAAAAATGAAACAACATGGAAAGGTGGATGCATAAATAATGTGGATGATAACCGACTTAATTAGTCGGTTAATGTTGTTGGACCAAAAATAAATAAAATTGAATACCAAAAAATACTCACACGTTCTTTATTGTAGAAAATAATTAATTAAACCTATAAAAGCAACAAAATATTACAATAACTAATCTTAATTTTATTCTTAAACAATCCAAACGCACCTTATAAATTAACAAATTAGTTTACGAACTTAAAAATTAGACTATTTTACCCCTGCAGCGGACCGCTTGAACCCAGAAACTTTTTAGGACATTTCCGTCACTCGTAATAATGTCTCGTATGAATATGCGCTGAGTGTTAACCTCGTGTACCTCCGATCCGAATTTGGCCCGTTTGATGGAAATACTTCACATTGTCTACCGTTGTTCCCTCACCTTCCGTTCCATAACCTCCCATATTTTTTTTTCGCCTGCAGCGCTGCCTCAGTCTCTCACTTTCGAGTTTCCAATTAATTAACCTAGTCGCACCAAACTCGGCAACTGTTTGCTCCACACTCTCTCTCCTCTTGCTTTGACAAGACTCAAGAGAAGAGACGGGTGTTCTTAACTACTTGCTCTCTCCCTTACAAGTGTTACAACTTACAACCACTCTCTCCTTCACTCCACAGGCGAAGTTGGTTACTCTCTCTCTCTCTCTCTGTCAAGGTGTTTGATAAATTGCCATACACAAATCTCCATCCGAAATGCTTACTCTGTGCTACATTACATGAGAACTTAATTCTAGTTATGATGAGACAACATGGAATTGATTACCTTGTTCTCTTGTGTGTGACCTTTACTGGCATTTACCTTTTTCACCAAATTTCATTTCTTTGAAATTTTCTTACTTTTTTTAGTTTTGCATGAAATTTTGGTGGGTTGAAAATGATACATACCCATTAATTTTATTTGCACTTAAATGAATATAAGTTGCCTAATATTTATACAATTCGTTGCTTAATTTTTTACACATGCCAGCCTTTCTTGCTTACCAGATCATAGCTAGGAAGTTAGGTTTAGGCAAATTTAGTACCAGACCATAGTAGTAGAAGCTAAGAACTAATGATATCTTTTCTTTAATTTTCCAAACAGAGGAGACAATGCCGAGGCACAACAATCACTCTGATGAGTATTTTTCGGAGCAGCTTGCATGCGTTGATTACAAAGGGAAAACCAAGGTTGATCAGAGTGGGGGCAGTGGGACCCGCAAGAATAAGGATGGAGTCTTTAAGCTTGGACATTGGGCACAGAGGTTAGTCTGGGTTGCATTGTGTCTCTCTTTCTACTTTGTATTCTGGTGCGGGACTTTATAGTTTGTCTTGGATTTGCAGCAATTGATCATTCTAGTGTTGGATTTAAGTCTATAACAGCCGGTGTGAACCAATTTTTGGTGTTCCTCTCTTTTCATTTTTTTTTATTTGTATTTATTTTATTTTTGTTGTTGTTTTTGTGTTGTATGTATTCCTGAACTTTCAACACTAGCTACTCCTGCAAGATCTTTGATTGAAAGAATTCAAATTGGTAAATTAATTAACATGATTGCATTTTGTTAATTTTTCAAAAACTGGGGGGTTTGATTGTAGAAAAGGTTTTTACTTCTAGCAGATAGGAATCCTTTTAAAGGACATTTTGTTCTGGTAAATTGAAATGGGTGATCATTTTTTACCTGTTATTTTGAAAAAAGACAAAAAAAGGAATGTACAAGGCACTATAGTGGCTAGTATAGTTATTTGAAATTTTCATGGACACCCCTACAAAATGTGAAAATGAAAGGCATTGCTTGCAAACCTACAAACATCGTGCAGGTATGATATCATGTATACAAAACTAGGAAGGTATTGTCTGTGTTTACAAGCACATGGGCATAGGATATTTCTTGTTTTGACGTATAGATGATTTTTTTGTTGCTGGTGACATGCTTTATTATAGGTAGAGTGTACTGTTAATTTCTCATGTATTCTGTTCTTAATATTTCTATATTTTAGCAAAGAAGTAATCACAATCGATAGCTCCAGTGATTCTTTTAATGACGAAGACTGGAGTTTTGAGGAATCTGAAGTTGAAAGTGACAAATTATTGGGCAAAGTTGCACAGGTGAAATCTGATGAAATATTGGCTCGTCGCCTTCAGGAGGAGATTTACAAAGAACTTACTGATCCCTAAGGAGATGAAAAGCTGTTGGTAAGTACTATTCGTGCCGTTTCCATGCATGTTTGGTTGTGGTACCAACAAATTAATAAAACGATCTTTAACATAAAATTATTGCTTTTCACTAATTGTCTGAGGCCCATGAGTACCAGTGGTCTTGCATTATTCTGAAATGATAATTGGTTAACTAAAATTTAGTTTTATTTTCATTAGTTCTGCTTGGAAGGTCATATGCAGGTCACAAATTATGATAGTCACTTATTGAATTAGTTTAAGAATCTTTTATTAATTACCATTTGCATCACAGGATGGCAAACTAGGATATGGAGGCCACAAAATTAGGCTATATAATTAGGCCATGCATCACAGGTTTACAATGCAATATTTGTCTAATTGTTAATTACCACTTGTTTCATAGTATGCCAGTAATCATGTAGTAGAAGGAGCTTTGCAAGAGGAAGGTAAGGAAATACATGACAGTGATTCCAACATGTTGTCTATTACAAAGCATAACTTTGATGTGAATCAGGTATTGTATTATTCTATACTTCTTTTTCCATATATACACCCTTGTTATGTTTATATTGTTTTGCTTTCATTTTTTATTTTGAAATATGTGTTTTTTTTTTTGGTTTTTTGTTGGAGAATTCATGAGTATAGCATTGTAGTCCCAGCAGAGACATATTTATTTGTGAACAACATTGATATTGATTTCGTCTCAGATGAATCTTCCCCCGGAGTCTCTAACTTTGAATGGTCAGCATTTCTTGTTACAAGTACCTCCCATGCAATCCTCAAATCTTAGGAGGCCTGAGATGCGAGTCAGCGGCCCAGAAATGGAACATGAGATGGTGAGCTTTCCTTAGTTTAAACTTGTCCTTCAAGTCCTGAAAGTGGCTAATCTTATTTACAGTCTTTCAAAGCATAGAATATATAACTTTATCCTCTAAATACCATTTTATCCAGAGTATCTTTCTAAAGCATTCTTGTTTGTAATATTCTTATCTATGATAAATTGTCATTTCTGCTATGATTTAGTGGCTTCTATCTCAAATACGCAAAGGCCTCAGCAGTTCTGAGACTGATCGTGCTACGGTAAATCTTCTTATTTTGATAAGATATAATGATTGTATTTATTGACAAGATGCTATATTCATTAATCATTCATATATTTTGTTATTCAGATATCAGAATTATTGAAAGAACTGGAAGCAACTTACGAGAGCCCCAATGATGTGGATATACATGATTTCTTTTATTCTGGCATTTATGAGTAAGTTTTATCCTTGCTAATGTTTGGAAAAAATTGCAAGTCATAACCTTTAAATTTTTTTATTCCAATACCGATACTCATCTACTACCTCTAGATAACTGTATTAGATGTTTCATATATATATATACATATATATTTTTTTTGAAAAACAACAGATTCCCCAGAGGGGAATCCTAGAGATGATATTAACAGCGGAAAAGTTTACAAAGACAAAACCAAGTTGGTCCCAGTAACACACACTGAGAACCGCCTGAAAGAAAAGTAAAACGCAAAAGAAAAGTAACAAGTGCCAGAAAACTAAATCCTTTTACAACCAAACAAAGAAAACACATCAGGGAGTGAACAAATCCTCGTCCTCAGCAAAAGTGCTGGCCACAGTTAATATGTTAAGTAGCAAAATTGATTTGTCTTGTTAATCTAATATGTGTATGCACCAAGTATTCTTTTTCACCCCTGTCTTTTCATCCATCTTCGCATTTCTCTTCTATACAGGGATGAGTATGAGTATGGCTCTACAGAAGATGAACAACTTGTGGGGGCTACTGACAGTCAGATCAACAATTTACCAGTATCCATGGTCAAGGTCCATCTCAAGCTTTATAATTTTTTTTTTCTTTACTGTATTTTTCTTAAATGACCCCAGAAAACTCGGAATGTTCCAGACAACCCCTAATAAGATGTAGTTTCCCACTGGGTTTACACAATCTTTGTGGAATTGTAGGGTTATACATAATATTATGAATTTCTTGTGGGTCATATGCAAAAATCGTACAATTCATATGATTACTCATCTACTAACTTTGATTTAATTAATTTGTAATTAATTTAAGGGTGATAAAGTGGAGGACATGTGTGTAATATGCCTTGAGGTCCCATCTGCTGGCGCTGTTGTGCGGCATTTGCTCTGCATGCACAAATTTCATAAAGAGGTATAATTTAGCACATATTCTTTTTTTTTTTTTTTTTTTTGGGACTATTACATTGATGATCATATTCTTTTATTTGGAACTTTCTTTGTTAGTGTTAGGTGTTAGTGTTATGTAGCTATTAAATAAAGTATAATATAAAATTGTCATTGATACTAACCTCCTGAAAGAAAATGAAAAAAAAAAATAGTATATGGTTTTTACTTTTTAGTCTTAATGGAAAATATGTACTTTTTGACAATTACCTAATAAAATCCTTTATTTGTACAGTGCATAGATTTATGGCTCAGGAGAAGGAATTCATGTCCAATTTGCAAGGCTGTTATAAACTGAAGCTTTCTATTGAAAGATGAAATCAAGTTTTGTTGTGAATACTTTCTTTGGTTCAAAAAAGCCTATTAAATTTCTCTCTGAGGCTGTCATTTCTTGTAAATAAGCTATCAAATGTGCTAGTCACAAGCTAAAGGTTTTGTTGAGAGGTTACCCTCTATTATCTCTTTTTGTCTGGTGTGTAAAAAATTCATACTATCCGTCAACCATATATATATATAGCAGCTTTTACTATCCTGTATATGTATTTTGTCCTGTGAACTGTTGTCTGATTTACGGAGACTACTGAGAATTTCTCCAATCTTGTGCAAAATTAGTTATTGATTGTTGTTATGGATCACTACCCTCTCTTGTCATTTTGCCAGGCATTTTTTAGCTTTTATATTTAAGTTAATATTTATCCATGGAGTTCAGGTACGTAGGTTTGTCAGGTATTCTCAAATAATTGCTTAATGAAATTCCATATTGAAAATATTCAAGGTGGCTTTGGTTAGCTGAGGTGCAAATAAATCACAGGTTTCTCTGTACAAATTCTTGCTAATCAACTTGTGTAATTGAAAGCAGCTTGAACGTTGTGGAAACTAAGTAAAAGAAAATAGGCTGTTGAAATTGTTGAACTTGCTCTTATGAACCATATTGACAGTACCAGTTCATCTCAGACATCCAATATGTTAGTACCCTTTTTCTTGTTTTTTTTTTTTTGTTTGTTTGTTTGTTTGTTGTTGTAGTCAGAGAGAGAGAGAACTTGACATATTTATTCTTGAAAACCAGTTGGATCTTTTGAGAAACTTAAGTGTTTGTTTCCTTAAATAAACCGGCGTTAATATTTCATACAGATCAGTGAAAGATGGTCAGGTCACATGGGCTCTTGAGTCTTTAAAGAGTCCCAACTCAAGAGCTCTCGAAATGTTGACAACCCCTAATTAGATTCGAATTGAAACGCTTGGTTCTTTTTTCCTTCATTCATATTACATTATCACTGGTAGTACATTTGATAAAATGATGGCATTGTTCTTATTGAAAATCAGTTGAAATTCTGGTCTCAGCAACATTTGGAAAAGTTAACAAAATCGTGCATGCTTATTTATTTCCTTAATATATTGTATCGTATTTTCATATTACTTCCGATAATTCCACTTTGATATATAACTATTCTCATATAGGGACCCAAAAAAAAAAATCAATATTTTGAAAGGAAAAATTATATTTTAATGCCTGGTTAATCTTGCTCTGACGAGTGGAACAGTTTGGGAAGATCCTATTGTACGTAATACTGCATTGACCAGGCAATTAGATACCAAGAATTGGATGACACCTACACTATAATGTGTTGTTCATGTCAAAAGTTACATCTGTTTGTCAGATACTAACATTAATGAGTTGATAACCGTTGAAGAAGCAGACTTAGTCAATAAACTCGAAGAACTGAAGGGTATTAATGCTGAGAAAACAGAAATCCAACCAACTCCAGTTGTTAGTCTGACGGGTGGAGTCAAAGGAAAGCAGATGGAAACGGAAGGAGAAAACTCTGTTAGGTGTTATGAGACTGAAGTAGGAGGGCTCACTGTTACATAAGAGCTGGATTGACGGAGAGAATTGCCGTTAGTGAAGGGACTAGTTAAATTATGGGGTCCATCGTATTGCATTGCTGGCGAAGACAAAAGAGGAAGAAATTACTGGCATCCAAGGAGAATTGTTACATTTAACTATTTTAACTAGAATAATTGAGCACCATATAAAAGACAGAATGCTGTAATTAGGGTCAGGCGTTGATTTCAGATCTAAACTCATGTCATTTCCATTTTTCTCTATTTTTCGCTAGTTTATCCAGTTTGTGAATTAAAGCTTTATCTTACTTTCCAGTTGAAATTGTTACTCGAGTTTTACTCAAATATCATCGTTTCTTATCCTTATTCTTATTATTTCCATTAATTAGCTTCAACTGAGTGTAATTAGTTCGAATTTGGGGAAAACCTATCTTTTGGTCTGACAACTGAGTCAGCCTGTTTCCGTAACAGCTCAATTTTCATAAAATTACTGTTACAATTGGTATCAGACCACCGGTTACAAAAATGGGCCAGTGTGTAGTGATTGTTGATGAAACAAGGAGTGAGAATGACTAAGAATAACAGTGTAGAAGATTTAAGAGAGAAAAATGCACAACTCGAATCAGATCTGAAGAAGCTTGCTGAAGAAGTGAGAGAAGCCAGTAAGAAACAGGAGGAGAATTGTATCAGGCAAGAGGAAGGATTGAAAAGAGCAGAAGAGAGATTGGCTGCTGTGGTGTCAAATCAAGTGAAGCAAGTTAGTAGAGGTATGGAAGATAAAATTGCTAATCTAACCATGTTATTAGAAAGGTCTCTGAAAGAAAGAAACAGTAATATAGAAGTGGGAGATAATAGCAATCATTGGAAAACCAGGGAAAATGAAGAAACAGTTGGATCAAAAGGAAAAAAGGTGATAGTAGTTCGTACTGAAGGAAATAAAAATGGTAAAACAGATGAAATCATAGGTAGTATGAATCTAAATGAAGAAGAATATGAATGGGGATTAGAGTATATTAAGCAGAGAGAGGTCAATAAAAATGAATACAATAGAGGAGGCAACATAAATTCACTACCAAAGATTGAATTCCCATCCTTTGATGGAGAAGACCCAGTCAATTGGGTAATGGACTGCAATTATTATTTTGGGATGTATCAGGTGGCTGAACAATATAAAACAAGGATGGCAGTGTTGCATTTTAACAATGAATTGAAGGATTGGTATAGAGGAGTTCAACATGGTAACCATATCATGCCTTGGGAGATACTGGTTGAGGAAGTATTCAAAAAATTCAAAGGAGGGAAAAGGCAACATCCTATTGAGGAATTTAAAAGGTGCCATCAAACTGCAAAAGTGGAGGACTATATTAAACAGTTTGAAAGAGTAAAATCCAGGGTTAAGCAAGTCACTAATGCTTTTTCAGAAGATGATTTCCTAATAGGATTCATCAGTGGGCTGAGAGAAGAAATCAAAGGAATGGTTAAACTGTTTAGACCACAAACTCTTATGGATGCATATGAGTATGCACAGCAATATGAAGAAACTCAAGATAATGCACAAAAGAGAGTGAAAGTGTTGAGCAAACTGCCAGCAACCTATAATCCACAAACTTTCAGAAGGAAACCAATAGAAAACACACCACCTCAATCCAATAACAAGAACTGGCCAGCAAACATTCCAAATAAAACAACCACATATGAAGAAAGAAAAGCCTTAGGATTGTGCTATAAATGCAATGAGAGGTACTATCCTGGGCATCAATGTGCAGGAAGAAGAGTAAACATGATGTATGAAGAAGAAGAAGAACCAGAAGAAAGAGAATTCAAACAAGAAGACACATGAGGAAGTAGAAGAAACAGAAAATAATGAGATTGAAGAGGCAATAATTTCCATGTATGCTACTAAAGATAAAAAGAGAATTAATTCAATGAAATTCAAGGGGCACATTGGTAACATTCCAATTTGTGCCTTACTAGACAGTGGAAGCACACATTCTTTTGTCAATCCTGAGGTGATAAGAGGATTAAACCTACCAGTTCAGCAAACTAACCCTATGGTAGTGGTTGTTGCAAATGGAGAAAGAATGGTTACTGACACTAAGTGTGATTCTCTCAAATTTGAGATACAAGGCAACACCTTTGAGAAAGATGTAAGACTGTTGGCTGTGCAGGGCTATGATGTCATTCTGGGAGTTGATTGGTTGGTGAAGTTAGGGACAATGAGGATTGATTGGAGTATGGGAAAGCTAGAGTTTGAACAAGAAGGCAAAACCATATCATTGCAAGTAAAAGAAGAAAAGGCTGAGCTGAGACTCATCAAAGGAGAAATTGATATTAATAAAGAACTGAGAAAAGGGAGTGAAGTGATAATTGCTCAATTATTTCATGTCACATCTGAAGAGAGAGATCAATTGAGCATTGACCCAGAAATTGAGATGGTTTTAAAGGAGTATCAAGAATTATTTGAAGAACCAAAGACATTACCTCCAAAAAGAGAGGTAGATCATATGATACCCCTCCTGTCAGACTCAAAACCAATCAATTTGAGACCCTATAGATTTTCATACTTCCAGAAGTTGGAACTGGAAAAGATCATTGAAGAATTACTGAAAGGTTCATTCATACAAGCTTCAACTAGCCCTTTTTGCATCTCCAGTTCTTCTAGTAAAAAAGAAGGATGGAGGGTGGAGAATGTGTGTTGATTATAGACAGTTGAATGCAAACACAGTGAAGAACAAGTTCCCCATTCCCATCATTGAAGACTTGTTAGATGAGTTGAAAGGCTCCATGATCTATTCTAAAATTGATTTGAGATCAGGATATTACCAGATAAGAATGAATGAAGATGACATTCCAAAAACTGCCTTTAGAACACATGAAGGCCATTATGAGTTCCTGGTAATGCCATTTGGGTTGACTAATGCACCAGCTACCTTCCAGTCATTGATGAATCAGGTTTTCAAACCCTACCTCAGAAAATTTATTTTAGTTTTCTTTGATGATATACTTGTGTACAGCAGAAGTAAGGAAGAGCACAAGGAACACTTGAAAATGACTATGGAATTGTTGAGGAAGCATTAGCTTTTTGCAAAAGCTAGCAAATGTGATTTTGCCACTTCTAAATTGGAGTACCTGGGGCATATCATCTCTTCTGAAGGAGTTTCAACAGATCCAAAGAAGATTGAAGCAATGGAGAAATGGCCAACACCTAAAACCATGAAGGAGCTCAGGGGTTTTTTAGGCCTCACTGGATACTATAAGAGGTTTGTAAAGCACTATGGGATCATAGCAAAGCCTCTAACAGACCAATTAAAGAAGAATGCTTTTAATTGGGGAAGAGAAGCTGACAAAGCATTCAACCAGCTGAAAGAAGCAATGATCACTGCACCACTGCTTGCCATGCCAGATTTTCACCAACCCTTTGTCTTGGAAGTGGATGCAAGTGGTACATGAATTGGGGCTGTATTAATGCAGAACAAGAAACCCATAGCATACCTAAGTAAAAGTTTAAGTGTCAAGAATCAAGGACTGTCCACTTATGAGAAAGAGTTTCTAGCACTCTTGACTGCAGTGAAGAAGTGGAGGCACTATTTGATTGGAGCTCCATTTGTGATCAAGACAGATCAACTCAGTCTTAAACATTTGCTTGACCAGAGAGTAAACCATGTGATGCAACATAAGGGACTCTGCAAATTATTGGGGCTTGATTACACAATTGAGTATAAAAGAGGGGTTGAGAATAAAGTATTAGACGCATTATCAAGAAGATGTGCCCCAATTAACACTGAAAATCATGAACAAGAGAAGCTGATGGTGATATCTGAATTGATACCAACTTGGCTAGAGGAGCTTAAGTCAAGTTATGCAGGAGATGGGTGGATTGAAGAATTGAAGAATAAGATGACAAAAGGAGGAACTGATAATACCAGATTGACAGAATACCAAGGGCTGATAAGATACAAGGGAAGGGTATGTGTGGGCAATACAGGAAATTGGAGGGTTAAACTGCTGAAAGAGGTACGTAATTCACACATTGGGGGACATTCTGGAATTCTTGGTACTTACAAAAGGCTTAAAACAATGTTTCACTGGCCAAAAATGAAGGAAGATGTGCGTTCTTTTGTTCAAGCTTGTGAAGTGTGTCAGTTAAACAAAGGTGAACATGTAGGAAGCCCAGGGCTATTGCAATCTCTTCCTGTTCCACATGAAGCATGGACCAGTGTTAGTATGGATTTTATCATGGGGTTACCTAAATCTGAGGGTAAGGAAGTTATTTGGGTAGTGGTTGACAGGTTTACTAAATATGCTCATTTTGTAGCTTTGTCATACCCATACAGTGCACCAACTGTAGCACAAGCTTTCATAGAAAATGTGTACAAGTTACATGGACTACCACAGAACATTGTGAGTGACAGGGATCCCATATTCACTAGCTTGTTTTGGAAAGAAATTATGGAAAAGCTAGGGGTTAAATTGAACATGGGGACTGCTTACCATCCTCAAACTGATGGCCAGACAGAAAGAGTTAACCAATGCCTTGAAAATTACTTGAGGTGTATGATACAAAACCAACCGAGGAGATGGAGTAAATGGTTGGCTCTAGCTGAGTGGTGGTATAATACAAATTATCACACTTCCATAAAAACTTCACCATTTGAAGCATTATATGGATATACCTTTCCTCAGTTACCATTGGGAACCCCTCAAAAAAGTAGAGTGGAAGCAGTAGATAAGTGGATGAAAGAGAGGCATTTGGTGATTACAAAATTGAAAGATAGTTTGAGAAAGGCTCAAGAGAGGATGAAACGATATGCTGATGAGAATAGAGTGGAGAGGCAGTTCAGTGTGGGTGATTGGGTGTATGTCAAACTACAACCATACAGGCAGGTGACGGTTCAAGGTAAGAACAATCAGAAATTGTCTCCCAAGTATTGTGGACCATTTGAAATTACTAAAAAATTTGGGAATGTGGCATATGAACTCAATTTACCAATTGGGTCCCAAATACACCCAGTGATGCATGTCTCCCAATTAAAGAAAAGAATAGGCCAGGATCAAGTTGCAGCCCCCAACTTGCCCATATTGAACCCAGAGACAAATACAATAGTGAAGCCAGTGGCAATTTTGGATAGAAAATTGGCAAGGAAGGGAAGTCAGCCAGTTGTCAAAATTCTGGTTAAGTGGTCAGGCCAAACTGATGATGAGGCCACTTGGGAAGAGTATGAAGCTATTGAAAGGAGCTTTCCACATTTCATCCTTGAGGACAAGGATAATTTCAAGGGGAAGAGATTGTCAGATCCTAACATTAATGAGTTGATAACCGTTGAAGAAGCAGACTTAGTCAATAAACTCAAAGAACTGAAGGGTATTAATGCTGAGAAAACAAAAATCCAACCAACTCCAGTTGTTAGTCTGACGGGTGGAGTCAAAGGAAAGCAGATGGAAACGGAAGGAGAAAACTCTGTTAGGTGTTATGAGACTGAAGTAGGAGGGCTCACTGTTACATAAGAGCTGGATTGACGGAGAGAATTGCCGTTAGTGAAGGGACCAGTTAAATTGTGGGGCCCATCGTATTGCATTGCTGGCGAAGACAAAAGAGGAAGAAATTACTGGCATCCAAGGAGAATTGTTACATTTAACTGTTTTACCTAGAATAATTGAGCACCATATAAAAGACATAATGCTGTAATTAGGGTCAGGCGTTGATTTCAGATCTAAACTCATGTCATTTCCATTTTTCTCTATTTTTCGCTAGTTTATCCAGTTTGTGAATTAAAGCTTTATCTTACTTTCCAGTTGAAATTGTTACTCGAGTTTTACTCAAATATCATCGTTTCTTATCCTTATTCTTATTATTTCCATTAATTAGCTTCAATTGAGTGTAATTAGTTCGAATTTAGGGAAAACCTATCTTTTGGTCTGACAACTGAGTCAGCCTGTTTCCGTAACAGCTCAATTTTCATAAAATTACTGTTACAGTCGGATTCAAGTAGTTTATTTTCCTCCCCAACCAAGTCACATGAAGTTGGGAGGCTTGACCAGTTGACCCCAATTTATCTTTAAAAAAAAAAAAACTAAGTCACATGAGCGAACTCATATCCCCTATTAGGTTATTAGTATTCTATTGGAGTGGACAGCATCAGACCCGTTGATTTTAAATTTTAAAACTGTTCACTAAAAACGCTAAAATAATTCATTAACCGGATAGTTCGTATTATTTACATCGAGCATTTGAATCATAAAAACTGTACAAAATGTAGACTTAAAAGGAGCACCAGTCATAGTAACAAATTCTCAATTGCAACGTTTATTTTTATACCACTTTTTGAATAATTATGCAAATTAAACGAATCTTTGTGTAAAAATTCATTAGGTGCTCTTATTATTTATGGATTTTACTAATTTCATGGATACTGCGTTGTGTGTACTGAAATTATATGCTATATATATATATTATTCAATTTAATTTCTAAAAAGATGACGAATCTCTTAACAAAGATTATCTTGAAAATTTTGATGATAATTTTAACAAATCAATTTAAATAAAGTTGAAAACAAAATGCAATATATAAATTCAATATATCAAATCAATTTTATCAAATCAATATATAAATTGTGAAAAGTTTAATTGAATTGTAGGCTCAATCGCAAACGCATCAAGTGAACAAGTTCATGTTGCGTATATATCAGAAATTAAACACAAGCATCTCACTGACTCTAAATTCAGGTTTCGGAGTGTAGTAGTTTTAACTTAATTTTAATAATAATAATAATAATCATCATCATCATCATCATCATCGCTTGAACTAGATCCTAAATTCAGGAGTAGCATATAATCAAGCAAGGCTTATTGGCTTGCGTGCATAATTAATAGCACCAAATAAGCAAAGAAATTTATATAAAAGAAAAATTAAATAAGCGAGACGAAATATTGAAAAGAATGTGGCGAACAGAACTAGAAAATAAAATTCAAAAGAGCTCCGCCCTTCTTCCTCCAGCGGCCTATCATTCCCTCTCTCTCTCTCTCTCTCTATTCCTATCAAGTCTCAAATCTCCTTCTCCAGCTCCGCTTTTCTGTTCGCGCCTTTCAACTAAACCTACAACAATGCTTCCTCTCTCCATCAAACTCCCGTTTTCAAATCCCTCGCACCTCTTCACCTATTTAGGTTTAGCTTTCTCAACACTGGATCGAAGCAGTAAGTCTGACTGCCTTCTCTGTTCTCTTTCTTATTTCCTATTCCTTTTATGAGATTTCATTGGATGCACTAAAATTGTTCCCAAAACAGCTATTACATTAGATTAGATTTTAGTTCAATTTTACTGAATCTGGTAAAGGAAATAGGGGATTTTTTGAAATAAAGTTCTGTTATTGGGTATAAAACTGACATGGTACCAGTTGTGTTCCAGTGATAAAAGAGATTGAAACAGGAATTTTTTGTCACTTGTGTACCAGTCCGCTCAGTTCAGGTCATTATTTTTCTTCTATGAAATTGAATGCCTATTTTTTTTTTTTTTTCTGAAAGTATGTAAACCTCAATTAGGCATATAATTATATATGCATTTCCTTTGATAATTTACAAATTCTTTAATATGCCCTGTGCATTTTAATTGTTCAATGGAGGCATATCATATTAGCTGTACAACCTGAGTTGGACGTATGTTCACATTTTGAAGGTCATGCAAAAGATCATATAGCACATTCACACTCTGGGGTACCTTTTACAAATTAAAATCACTACCAGAAAGCTTTTGTTGATCATTTACACTGATTGTGGTTCTGATTTTCTGAAATTGTTGTGTTTTTGTGTTTTTATATAATTATCAGGGCTATCAGCCATCAAATTTTACTGCATGGTTTATGACCTTTCTACGCTTTCTTTTTCTTTTTTTTTTCTCATTCACAACTAAGATGAGGGTCTACCCATTGCAGCAAAAAAGTTTGAATTTTAGTTAGATTCTATTTAATTTGTGAAAAAATTGTAATTTTAAAAGTTAATTTTAGCCTTTGAATCTCTTGGGCGAAGTACTTTTTATTATGATGGATTGTTCAAAATTGCGAAACTTGTAATGGTTTTATGCAAAATTTCTGTGATCAGTTGGAGTAGATTATGATGCAAGTTTTTGAATTCTGGTGAATTTTCTCCTTGCCCGGCTGGACAATCTTGTACCAGTTCTTATGATGTAGCATATTTATTATTCTCCTTTTTATTTTTTTCTAAACATTTGCCTATATTTATCTTCTATTTGTATCAAATTTTAGCAACTTTTCTAATGATTTCTTTGTTAAAATTTAGAAAGGAAAGATATCAAGGTATTACATGACTACATGCTCTCTAGTTAGAGTAACCACTGCATTTAGTGTGCTTAAGAGCTGTTTGATTATGTGAACTGAGATAATTATAAATTGGATGTGATCATGAACATGGAATTTAAGTTATTCTGAGAACAATTATCCAAAATTTTAATTTCGTTCTACAATTAGGTAACCATAATGGGCTTGTATGTAAAACTGATATTTTGATATAACAAATACTATATTTTTAGCTATTTTCATCTTAATAAAAGTGAAGGAAACAAAGGTACTCATCATATATATGTAGTGAATGCCAATTTTTATTACATGCTTTACTAAGAAGATCCATGGACGACATATTCATCTAACCCATGAAAGACGCTTAGTTCTTGCGGTATCTTCATTAAAACAATTTTCAAGGCTAACAGTCATGTCTGTTATTGATGGTAGTAAAATCAACATGAACCACCCAATCCCACACCAGCTGAGAGCAATGTCTCTGAGCTCATCCTATAAATAAGAATATTATGACCATTAAACTCATTATCACTGGCATGAAATAAAATATGTTTTTTTGGATTTTTTGGTTAAGAATAATTAACTCACACAATACCTCTTTTTGGACCCAATAGAGAGTAACCATTGGCACCACTCAACGTTGCTGCCAGATTATCTATGAAAGTGAAATATAATTTTTTTTTTACCTTGCATTGCTTGGTTATAGGAGGCTCTAATTGACTGTAGCTCCATGGCTACAGAATCCATGGATTTTCTATCGGATGGTGATTGCTGTGAGCACATGAGACCAACTGCCAAAGTGGATACCAAATGCTTGTACATATTTTCGTTTGAGTAACCTTTGAGCTCAATATTTGAGTGTGTGTCCCTTTCAGATGATATCATATTTGGGTCAATGATGTCTAGAAGTCGTTCTGGAAAAGCTTCTTCTACAAAGGTAGGTAATGTAAGGCTACCTTTAAACATATCATCAGTCGGTGCCCTTCCAGTAAGTGTCTCCAATAGGATAATGCCAAAGCTATAAACATCACCCAATGTTGATACGGGAGCACCAGAACCATACTCTACACAAAAGGGGATCATTTTATATATCAACAGTCAATACTAAAATAGGAATTTGAGAATTTATAAATGATGATGATATTTTTATTTGTTTATGAAGGCAAAATGGATAAAATATTAGTACCTGGCGCAATATATCCGATAGTGCCTCTGATGCCTATTGAACTTTGGGAATTTAACTGTGGTTTGTTTGTAGAATTTGGCAGCAACCTTGCAAGGCCAAAATCGCCAAGACGAGCAGTGAAGTCTTCATCCAAAAGAATGTTACTGGGCTTTAAATCACAATGTATTATTGAAGGCTCACAACAATTATGGAGGTAATCTACTGCAATTGCTATATCAACCATGATATTCATTCTCTCAGTGACATTTAAAGTTCTTCTTTGATGGTTTCCAATGAATTTGGAATGCAACCATGTCTCAAGACTCCCATTAGGCATGAAATCAAATACTATGGCCTTGAAATCATTACCTTGTGAATCACAGCTTGAGCAACAAGTTCTTACACTGATAAGATTCCTATGACGTATCCTTCTCAGTGTATCACATTCAGCAAAGAAACTCTTTGAAGTTCCAGGGATTTTAAGGTTGAAAACCTTAATTGCGACAATTGCACTTTCACTAGATGAAGCACGCCTTTTTTTTATGGTCAAAGTTCCCTTGTAGACAGAGCCATACCTACCGGCACCGATTAGATTTGTGGTAGAAAATAAGTCTGTTGCCCTAACCAACTCTGCATATGATATTTTGGCATATAAATCATCTAATTCCAATGTCTCTGATTTTTTGTTTCGTAGTACCATTTTGCGACGAAGAAAAATGCAAATGATAAGGGACAATATCAAACAAAATGCACAACCTATAACAAGTCCTATTTTCAATCGCGTTTGATAGCTCATTTTATTATCTAAATTAGCACAAGGAGGTAGGTGAAGTTGCCACAAGCCACCACAAAGCCCCTCATTTTCATGAATAGTGAGTGCAGTAATGTTACTAAAAACACCTTCAGTGGGAACTTGCCCTTTAAGATTATTGAATGATAAATCCAGCCTGTGTAAAAACCTTAGGTTTTCGAGAACCATTGGAATATTTCCTGACAAGTTATTGTGTGAAAGATTCATCTCTTCCAATGCATAGATATTGCCTAATTCTTCTGGAATGACTCCATAAAACCTGTTAGTTGATAAGTCTAGTGTTCTTAGACCCTTTATATTACCTAAAAGTGGAGGTATGATCCCGCTAAAAAGATTATTACTTAAGGTCAGCCTCTCTAAACTCTCGCATTCCACTAAAGTTTTAGGTAGATCCCCGAAGAAATTATTTTGATCCAAAATCAAATTGGCCACTTTTGTTAAATGACCAACTTCCATGGGAATCTTACCGGATAAAAGATTATATGACACATCGAACGTAACTGACAGAGATGAAAGATTAAAAATGGTTTCTGGCAGTGTCCCATTGAGAGAATTATTAAACAAGTTTAGCCAATTGAGTTGTTGGAGGTTCCCAAGACTTTCTGGCATTTGACCATCTAAGTTATTATTGTACATCTCGAGCGTAGTCAATTGAGTAAGGTTGCCAATTGAGAAAGGTATAGGCCCAGACAAGTAATTTTCATGCAATCTTAATATCTTCAATTGAGTAAGCTTTCCAACACTCTCTGGTATTGCACCTGTGAGACGGTTTGAATATAAATTCAAGGTTTCAAGGTTGGCTAAGTTACCAATTCCATGTGGTATTTTCCCTGAGATGTAGTTATCTTTCAAATATAACAGCTGCAGCTTTGTTGACAAGTTAGCTACAATATTTGGGAAAGTTCCTCCTAACTTATTATTGTTGAGAATCAATTCTTGCAGATTGCTACAATTTGACAGATATCTAAGGAACTCCCAGTCTTGGTCTTTTGTTGCCTCTAATTGGTTATACTGCAAACTAAAATGTGTAGGACAGAGCTTTCCTAACTCAGGAGGTATCTGTCCATTGAAATTGTTATATGTAAGATCAAAATAACTAATAGTAGAGGCATTAGAAAGTGATGATGGGATTGGTCCTGTTAAGAAATTTAAACCAAGATGAAGATATTCTATATTAGGTAGATTATTTCCAATATTATCAGGCAAACTCCCAATAAGATAATTCTGTACAACATTAAAAACTGTAAGGGATGACTTATTGTACAAAGAGTAAGGGATAGTTCCGGTAAGGTTGTTTACTGCAACTTGGAAGAACTGCAGCATGTCAAGCAGCCCTAGTTCCTCAGGGATTTTACCTTGTAGATAATTGCCTGCTACATTGAACAAAGAAAGCGATGAGAGGTTTCCAACCGATGATGGAATCGATCCAGTAAAGTTATTTGAGGGGAGATCCAAAATTTTGAGCATATATAAAGATCCCACCCATGAGGGAATTTCTCCTATAAATCGGTTTTCTCCCAGGTCTAAGAAAACAAGTTTAGTGCAATTGCGCAGACTTACTGGGATCTTTCCACCCAAATAATTGGTTTTAAGTGAAAGATATTCAAGGCGACGTAGAAGGCCAATAGTAAAAGGAATTTTGCCATAAAGAGTATTTGCAGTAAGGTTTATCCTTCTTAGGAAAGTGAGATTGCCAATTGAAGGTGAGATAGAACCAACAAGACCTCTTTCAGGGAGGTCCAAGGCAATGACTCTATCCGCGTGTCTAGAACTGCATGTAACTCCAACCCACCGACAGAACTGAGTGCTTTGATTCCATGAGTTCAACTCGTTAGAACTATCATCAAGGTTCACCTTGAAGGCCAATAATGCCTCCATATCAGCAGTTTTACTGAAATCTACAGTGGACTCACAGATAATTGGTTGGCACATGTAGTAGAAGATAAACAGTGCTATGTGCAACTTCTTCATGTTTAACCTAATTAAGCACTTCAACAAAATAATTGAAAGTTATAACCTACGGTGAAACAATAGTTATGTTAATACTCCACTTTTTTTATGTCTATTACAAGAGTAGAGCAATATGCGTTTTCTAAAAGCAAAATCCTATTTAGGCTGTCCAGTGATTGAACAAATATTCTTTGGTACTTCTAGGCTTTTCTTATTTTACTAGCTGTTTTTTTGTTACCTTCCTACATGGGCAAATTAAAACTAAAACTCTTGTTAAGTGAAAATTAATGGGTCATGTATAGTTTCTGTGTTGACATTATTACCCCAAATATCCGCATGCATTATTTAACGGGAAAATTGATATACAAAAGAGAGGATAAAGGAATAAAAAAAAAAAAAAATCAAAGCCGAAGTGTTGTCATATATCTGTAGCTTGTTGCAATTACTACAGAATCTGATCATGCACGCTGCTTAAATATAATTGCCCTACTACAAATAGATCATGTAAGATGGCTTCCATGCGTCCATGTCAGTCCGCACTTTTGTTAGTCCGTGCTAGTTTTCATTCCAAGAGAAATATGCGATACACAGTAATTAAGGATTCTACCTTCTAGTTTTCAAGTTATGTACCCAAGACTATCAGATTTTCAGGCTTTAAAATACCAAGCTAGTAACGCAGAAAAAACTATTTATGGTTTATTTAAAGTCCGCATCATTCAAAACTATACATGTAGAGAAAAAAGAATCTATTTACGGTTATATGCATGCCCAACCCGGAATCACACAAGAAATTCTGTGCCCGTTCCTCAATCAAAAGTTTATCAGACAATTAAATATACTTTTTTAAACATATAATAGTATAATAAAGAGTGAAAATAATGACAGGAACTTATTTAATAAAAAAATATCATGTACATGACGTACCTTGCTGAATATTTGGGATACTGGTGGCAACTCTCTGTACACACTTAATTTGACAGCTGCTGTAAAGATCTCCAAAAAACTCTTTATACACTATATTCGAGATGTAAATTTGGCAAATGTGGAAGATGGTTTGTGGGATGTTAGGCAAGAAATAGCGTAATTGCTTACAATTTGAAGGGGCTATTTGTGGTGCTTGTATATACAGGATACACATCGACGTTATGGGGGGCCCATGCCCCCATATAACAAATTTATTAATGCCAACCACCAACTTTCTGGAACATAAAAGTAATTTCTTTTGAAAAGTAGAGATCAGATAAATAAACAAAAAGTGTAGTACATAATTCATCACTTAGTCAATCTTTACAATGTTTATATTTGAAGATAAAAAAAAAGATGGGAAGCTTTGCCTTTCTATACCGTTTTTCTAAATGTTGATAGCATATGCCTAGTTTTTTTTTTTTTTTTTCTAAATATTCAAACATCACTTTTGTTTTTTCAAAACAGAATAATGCATTTTGTTTATGTTAAGAATACAACATTTAAAGCCAAGCCAAGTCAAGTCAAGCAAATTCAAGTCCTCTTAAGAGTTAGTGGATGTGTGTAGTAGTTAGGAGGTGTATGTATTTTGAATGGTAGAGTTGTAATTTTCAAGGTATAATAGTAGAGAAGTAAATTAAGGTGGTAATGATTTTTGAGTGATAACAAAGTGCAAGATTTAATATATCGCCTCTGCTCTACAGTTTATGAAATAAAAGTGATAAAATTTTTAATATCTTCTATTATTATCATATTTCGATGCAAGTTCACCTTTAACATATGCAAATTATCTTTCATATTTTTAGTAGGAATAATGCGTCCCTCTTTTGTCTATATAATATATTTCAACATTTTGTTTTCCATTCAGTAAAGTAAGGAAATAAACAAAAAATAATAATAATTTTGACGAATGCAGAATGTAATGTTTGCGTTTAGACTCTATAGTACGTAAATATTACTGGTTAGTGGTTACAGTCGGACAAACAATTCTTAAAACTAGCTGACGGTAAAAGTGGATTTCAGTCTGCCTTTTGAAGAAAAATTGTAGACATTATTATAACCAAATGTTAAGAAAATGTTCAATTGGATAAATTTTTATGATGATCATAATATGTATTAATTGTCTTCTAAATTTTTATGGCATTCTAGTCCTAACATAACATTTTTTTTCTAAAAAAGAGTAGATCGACTCCCCCCCCCCCACTATAGTCCGTACATAACATTTTGTCAAGTTCTTTATTTTTTTTTCAATTTAGCTCATTTTGTTATGAAGTATGAATATTGATCCGTAAAATAGGAATACTTAAAGTTAGATATGGGCAATTTAGTCTGTGGATTGTTAGTTCTTCTCTAATTTTGAGCCAATTTTTTATGTGTTGTAGTTTCATATCTGATGTGGTGATGTAACAAAGAGACTGATGGAGAGACATTAATTTTTTGACTTTTATGGAGAGACATTAATTGCGGGTGATAAGGTTTGAAAGGACAGGCAGATTGACTCATTGCCACCATGTCCTTATTTTGTTTTTCCACTTAAGTATTAATTAATTCGGATAGCACGCTTCTCTGGTTTCCAAATACTGGAGGTGTCCATTATTCGGTGCAAATAATTTTTATCCAATTAACATATGTATATAGATCATGGAGTTTCAGTCATTAGATCATATTTTTTTGGTTGGAGTTAAATATTGTCATTGGAAAAAGTTTCAGAAATGAGCTTGTCATGAGATAAAAAAAATAATTTCAAAATCTGAGTACATAATAATTAAAACAAAGGGGAACTGATCGTTGTTAACGATACTTAATTTATATAATAAGTTAACTGAATGATTATTGAATTCAGAACATATTCAGCTAACTAGATGTCAATCCATATGTTGAATGTTGCTACTGTTTGATAATAGGATTAGGATGGTACCATAATCCATTAGTGATTCAACTAGAGGGTACATTACATTAATGTCCTGGGCCTTCTTGAACAGGGACAAAAATGTCCACGTATTAGTTTGAAAACAAAGGAAAACCACCGCATTCATTTCCAAAATTCTTATAAACAGGTATATGTTTATTTCATAATAATAAATGCTTCGAGCTTTCCTAATCAAGCATCAATAATTGTGTACGTGGCATGGTAATAGCAAAGTCAATTAGATACGAAATTAAAAATAAAATAATTACGTGGCATGGTGATGGCAAAATTCTCTTAAGGATCCGTTTGGATCATGTAAGAATAAAATTAGAATTAGTTATTCGGACTAAAAAATATTATTCCTAAACGATCAAGAATAAGCTTTTTGAGATCTAGAGTGTTATTTTTAAATGGTCTAACGTCTAGATTAAATTTTTATTCCTAGAGTGTTTGGATCATCTTCTTAATGTGGATTAAAAAATAATTAGGATCACTTTTTAATCCGGATTAAAAAGATGATCCAAACACTTTAGGAATAAAAATTTAATTCGGATGTTGGACCACTTAAAAATAACACTCTAGATCACAAAAAACTTATTCTTGATCGTTTAGGATTAAAAATTTTAATCCCGAATAACTAATCCTATCCTTAATCTTATATGATCCAAACAGAGCATTATTTTTTAACTCAATGCCCACTCAAGAGCAAAATTATGTATGTGCATCGTTGGCGTAAGAACTTTAGCATAAACAAAACCGACCAATTGCTAATTTCCATTCGCAGCTATGCGATTACAAATTGCTGTTTAGATATATTCAGACTTTCCCAGTAATTGAACCAACCTAAATGATGAATTACAATTTACTGATGTTAATAATAGTGTGATTTATAGTTTATGCAGCATGCAGTAAATGTTAGATGAACAACGTCAGCTATCTTTTTCCAATTGCTTGAAAACAATGTTGTGTATTTGAGCAAAATACGCTAAAATAAGGAAACTTAGAAATCACATGTTTCCACTTTTTACAAAGATTAATATTTATGAAAAGAAAAGGAAAGGCCTTATTTCCAAATAAAAAAAGGGGGGGAAAAAAGAAAGAGGTGTGTTTGACAAATGGCAGTCCGGACCTATGGCGTATTGGGAATCACTGAATCAGCCTACGGCTTGTACAGTACCATAGTGGTATCAATCGAAACGTAATAACGGCGTTTATCCCAAAAAAAAAAAAAAAAAAAAAACGTACTAACGGCGTGAGGTTTGGTAAAGCAACTGAACAAGCACATTAACGCCTTGACAATCTCTCTGAGGCGTTTCCACAAACAGCTTATCTGCGCAAACCTGTTACAAAAATAATTGAACGAAAATGACAGATTTTTTAGTTCGTGTAATGCACACTGGTTCACTACACGCTCCATTGACGCCTTGATGATCTATCCTTTCATCTCTCGCACGTGTGGGGCTGCACGTAGTAACCTCACTTCAAGTACAGAGACATCTGGATCCACCATTGCTCGACACACAATAGCATTGAGCGCAAGCTCAGAGTTAACAAGAAAGCCATGTGCTGGTGATTCACTGGTGATGGGAAGTTGGGAACAGGAAGCATACTTGGCTTCAGGTTAAATTCTACGGGAATCATGCGGCAGAGCTGGAATTTGTGTGTGATGTGATCGAATTGCGTGTTGGTAAATCTGTAATGAGAAGTAGAAATTTCTGAATAGGGGTAAATCAGTAATGGGCAGCACTGGTATGTATCCTATTTGGTTGAATTGCTTCTCAATATACTGCATTTTTACTAATCATTTTAAATTTCATTTTAAATTTTTCAATATACTGTATCCTATTTGGATTCGACAATTCAGCCAGTCTGATCCGGTCATCAAAGCATTTATCCTAACAAAACCTGACAGCATCACATTGTAACCTGACAACCACATTAACCAAGTGAAAATTGAAATCATGAAAAGAGAATTCAAATAAACAAACAACAATGCAAGTACCACTCTGCAAAGGGTTCTGTATCCATTTCCCTAAGAATAAATGATTCTACTTACTAGACATACTCAAATGCATGAAGCAACTAGATAGAGAAAATGTACTCTCCCTCTAATGCTTGCTACCCGAGGAGATGCCTAATAGTCATACACAAACTAGCAAGGTATCAAATACATAAGTATTAATTATTAAACAACCAAATTGAAGTGGAAACAACTAAAAGGTACGATGCTCCCACCCAACAAGGGGCCTAAGACTATATAAAGGCCTCAGGAGTCATAAGCCACTGAGCTTGATTTGAATTGAATTTCACAATCCTGTGTTGAACAGTTGTTGAAAAGAAACTGCTGGGTCTACAACATTTTGAGAATAACCATTGTCTATGGTCCCCATCCTGGTTGTGCAGTCTGCACACCAAAGTCGATCCTCACTTGTCAAAACAACGGTCCTTTTCCAGTCATGCCAGCCACATTCTGTCAATGTGGCCAGCACACCTAAATGTCCAACACTGTAACATTTCTTCTACTGTTCTTCGCTGAGTGGGCTCTCTGCTCCTGAGGTTCTGTAAATTGTTACAAATATACACAAAGGAAGCTTATGAACTCTACTTACTTGAAACTTATAGTAAAATAAATTCAAATTGAAGAACAAAATCGATTAGAATAGCCCTATTTTAAAGCCTAATTAATATCGATCTTTCGATCAAATAAATGACTATATCAAATTCATTCATCACGGTGATTAGCACAAAGATATCGATCCAATAAAATACTTGCAGAACTATTTTTTCTCCTAAAATCTACAGCCAAAATTACGATATAATGAATGGTCTTTACGCCTTAAATTATGATATAATGATGACACGGTTTACATAGCATTTTATTTATTTCAAGGACAGATACACCTTACAGTTAGTACAACTTATAACGGTAGAAGTAATCTTTTGTCACCTTTTTAGTTATGGCTACTTTTGATTCAAAGGTTCCTTTCCAAATTCTGAGTACATCAGCTTTAGGCTTATTTGTGCAATGTTTTTCTTATTCCACTGTCATAGGTTTTTCTTTCTTTTTTTTTTGGCTATTATAGCCAATTCCTTACTAAAAAGGATATACTTAGGTTTTTGTCTCATGAAAATTGGACACTGTCATCAGGTTCAACTAGTACCCATGCAAATGGGCTCTAAATATCTGGTACATAGACTGCTATATATATATATATATATATATATATATAATATTGAGACATGATAATTTTTTTTTAATTGGTTGAAATGATATATGATATTTGTCTATTGTAATGAGGATAAATAGTACAAATAATGCGGGCACCTGTAATAGCCATTTAGTTTTGGGCACCCGCCTTCCTATTCCTGGAATTAGAAGAGGAAGGGTCATCTGCAAAATAAAAAGGGGGGCGTTTGGATGGTGTGGGAATAAGGGGAATTGGGCGGAAATTTCCGCCTAGGCATAAATCCTTCATATTTCCTTCACAAATTTACACACTCCCCAATAAAGTTACACACTTTCCAACGTTATTCCTTATTCCTTCCTTATTCCCACACCATCCAAACGCCCCCAAGGATACCAAATAAAGAATGTATTATTACAGGGATTTTCTGTGGTGCTTATATGATTCTCAAAAATGCTTAACGATGTAACCAGCTTGAGATTCTCTGTTTTCGGGGCTTAGTTCACTATTTCAACTTGACACATTCTAGTAAAATTAGCACCGATGCCACTCGCAAAGGAAGAGAATGAACTGATCAATTCATAACAATAGAATCTAATAGAAATTGAATTTGTAACAAACTAAAATTAAGTTTCCTAGATGTTTCATCAAATTCTACTCAAATTGACACAAGTTGTTACGCTACTTAATTAAATGCCAAATAATATACTTTTTAATAAAATTACAATCATGATTGTCAAATACTTCTATATTTTAATTAAGTTGCTAGGTAGTTGTGCAAATAATCTAAAGAGACTTCTACAGTTCTACTTCTTTTCATATGAATAGAAAATTGTTTAATGCTATTTGGTTCTAATTGATAGCAGTCTTTTGCAAGTTTACATACTAATTTGCACATTGAATTTCTACTTAATTGTATATGGAAACTAGCTACTATCTGAAATGAAATCTTTTTTCAAGATCTATAGTACGTAGGTGTGGTAAGTAACTCTTAAAATAAAAATATAAGCTTAATAATGTTAACACCCGGAGAGACTGGTACCGGTCGTTTGAGTCTCAATGGATGGCATGTGGTGAAGTGCTGGAATAGTGGGAGGTGCACTGGGTGCAGCAGAAACAGTTGCGCCTTGAGCTGCAAAAAGGATAATCTCATGGTGTTAATTAGGTGGTAGAATTTCCAATTTTAGACCTTCAGGTATCGTAAGTGGGTGAGTTGATTTTTCAAAAGTAACTGTAGTAAGAGTACAACATGATTAGTGGAAGTAGTTGTGGTTCGTTAAATTGGAATTGAAGTACAAAAAATGATTTTTTTTCTTTTCTAAATTTTGGGACACTAATTATCAGCGTTCAATGGTCTGCACTCTGCAAAAAACCTTTATTTTTGGCTTTTGGAGAAAGGTTTCCGGGAATTGATTCGAACACCATCACATCGGCAGCGCTAGAAATTTATAAAGAAAGAAAATTTCTTAAACTAAATAGGTTCTCATTAAATTTGAGGTGAAGGAGCTCAAATAGGAAATTGTATACAAGTAACACGCAACCTTTAATTTCTCACCACAAACAAAAATCCTCGCCTAACCATCCATATATTCTTTTAATATTTTATATCAAATTTATACGAGTAAGGTAAAAGTTCAATGCATTGGATAGAGGGGTCCGTCTAATACATTCATGAGCGTTAAATGATCGATTGATTGTAACTGTTCAATATGATATTTAAGTTGAAATATAATATGAAACTTGATTTTATATTTTTCTAAAGTTTCTTATTTTTTTTTCAGATTTTTTTTAAAGTCGTTATTTTAAACGGTTCATAATTTTTTAGATCCATGATTTAAAAAAAAAATCTAAAAATAGTTAAAATTTTTTAATTTTTCTGTGCATTAGATTTCAATATAAATATCACATTAAATGATTTGGATCGATTATTTAAGGTTCAAAATCCAAAAATGGATACATTGTATGAAACCCTGGCTAATAAATTGGACTTTACCCTTACTCTATTTATACTATAAAAACTGTTTTAGTATCTTATAATATTAAGTGTTCAGTCTTATGCAAAAAGAATAACTTAGAAGTACGAGGCAGTAGTACGTACCCATTGTCGCAGTGGATGATATCTGAAGATTTGATGGAATAATGGAAGAACCTGGTGTAAGAGGTGAACCTAGAGATGAAAATTACAACATATATCAATCGTGTTGTGCTAATTAATTAAATTATTAAAAATTACTATGGCAGTCATGGGGATCATGTTATCTGTGCAAAATATTTCAAGTTTCTTCAATCAGATATAGCAAATCATAAGTATATATTTATGTTTTTTTTTTCTTTTTAATAAATACGAAATTAAAATTAGTTGAACAAAATTAAGATAAACTAAAGGAGAAGACGCTCGTTTCTCTACAAATTATATCTTAAAAATATCTTTTTCAGATATGCTATAATAATAGAGAAGGCATAACCGCATAAACTTGTAATAGAGATTGTTGTACCGGTTGTTGGCGCCTGCTCAATCATTGCCATCTGTTCTATAGTGTCAGATGAACTTGGTGCAGCAGTTGCAAGTGTACCTAGAGTGGAAAAATGATAGAACAGATTACAATCTAATGGAAATAATTGATATGAACTGTACGTAAGTTATGAAGGGTTGATTGTCCCAGTTTCAAGTAAATCGTCATTATTAATTATTTACAAGGTTTTTCCTATTGAAATCATGAGCTCTTATTTGCGAAATATACTGCTTTTCAGAAATGATATTTTTGCAAAACTGTTAAGCCAAAGGTACGAAAAAAGAAAGCACGTGATGATGAAAACACAAGTACTTGACATTTGTTGTGAGGAAATAATATTAATTAGACATTTAGAATGATGGTAAATTTTTACCTGCTGATAACTGCCTGCCATTTGGATTTCCTCCCCACGTTATCTGACGCTTAGGACAATTGTATATAAAGAAGTCTATAGATTTTAGAAACTCCTCGTCTCCTAATGACTCTAAATTTTCACAGTTCTCGACATCCAAGCGTCTTAGTGATTGGAGATTTCCCATCACTTCTGTTGTGCTTTTAAGGGTTTTGAGATGGAGTATTGAGTGGAGAAGAGAGACAGTAGAGAGCAACGAGAGAGACCAGTTGCCAAAAACTAGAAAGTTCTATTCTTTCTATTAGTATTTTATATTACAACATAGCAAATAGAAGAAAGCAAAATACAAGCCCACTGGGCCTAAGCAATTTGGGTCACGACATAACAATCTCCACCTTGAGCCAAATTGCATCAAAACAAAAACTAATCATAACTCAAAATACAAACTAACCTAAACTAGTAATCCACTAATATCATGCTAAAAACAAACTAAAAACAAACCGAAATTGCCCTTGAGCAAAACTTGAACTTAGCAATTGGAAGAGGCTTGGTGAGCATATCGGCCGGATTCGATTCGGTGCCTATCTTCTTCACAACAACCAACAAACGCCTTGAGCCAAAGAGCCTCCTTAATAGCCTCCGTGATTGCCATGTATTCGGCTTCGGTGCTAGAGAGTGCAACGGTGGATTGAAGTGTAGACTTCCAACTAATTGCACATCCACCAAGGGTAAAAGTGTACCCCGTCAAAGACCTCCTCTTATCCAAATCACCCGCAAAGTCCGCATCTACATAACCCGTTAGTGCCATATTTCCATTTCCAAATTCTAAATGAGAATTAATGGTACCTTTCAAATAGCGGAAGATCTACTTCACCGCTTCCCAATGCCCTTTCCCGGGGCAAGAGAGATACCTACTTACCACACTAACGGCTTGAGCTATGTCGGGTCGAGTGCATACCATCAAGTACATGAGACTCCCAACCGCACTTGAATATGGAACCTTTTCCATATAGCTCTTCTCATGATCGGACTTTGGGCTCAAAGCGGCCGAAAGTTTGAAATGCGCCGCAAGAGGAGTTGAAACAACCTTCGCTTTCTCCATGCCAAATCGGCGAATAACCTTTCCGGCAAACTCTTTTTGAAAGAGAAAGAGCTTCCGATTGGACCGATCCCTTGTAATCTCCATTCCAAGGATCCTTTTGGCGGCCCCTAAATCTTTCATCTCAAATGCCGAACCAAGTTGCTCTTTCAACCTCACAATTTCATCCATATTGGAGGCCGCAATCAACATATCATCAACATAGAGCAACAAATAAATAAATTCCCCGCTATCTAACTTCTTGAAATAAACACAACTATCATAATTAGAGCGGGAGAAATTTATACTAACCATGAAAGAGTCAAATTTCTTGTACCATTGCCGAGGTGATTGCTTGAGGCCATAAAGGGACTTCTTCAACAAACACACATGGTTTTCCTTTCCCGCAACCTCAAAGCCCTCCGGTTGCTTCATATAAATTTGCTCTTCCAAATCACCATGCAAGAAGACCGTTTTCACATCTAATTGCTCCAACTCCATATCCTTCATTGCCACTAAAGAGAGCAAAATTCGAATGGAGGTATGCTTCACCACGGGAGAGAAAACCTCATTGAAGTCCACACCTTGAACTTGGCTATAACCCTTAGCCACAAGCCTCGCCTTATATCGGAAACTTTCCGAACTTGAGCCATCCATCTTTTTCTTAAAAACCCACTTGCAACCCACAATCTTCTTACCACTAGGTGGCTTCACAAGAGTCCAAGTGTGGTTTCTTTCCAATGAACAAAGCTCTTCCTTCATGGCGGAAATCCAATCCGCCGCATGCTTGGAAGAAATAGCTTCCTTGTAGGATGACGGCTCACTATACTCCACCTCTTCGGCAATTGCAAGACAATAAGCAAAATCGGCATACCTTGCCGGTTGTCGAATTTCTCTTCTTTCTCGATCCCTTGCCAACAAATATGGTCGCTCATCATCTTCTTGATATTCTTCCAAATGAGCACCATCATGTGACATAGACTCTTCTTCATCACTTTGTTGGACCGGCACCTCAAACTCCACCTTCTTTCCAACCCTCTCATTCTCCTTAATAGCCGACTCATGTACAACCTCCTTTGCCTTCAACATAGCCGACTCGTCAAAAGTGACATCTCTTGAGATAAGAAATTTGAAAGATGCGGGACACCACACTTTATACCCCTTCACATTCATGGGATATCCAACAAAGACACACTTCTTTGCTCTTGGCTCCAACTTTCCTTCATTCACATGCACATAAGCGGGGCAACCAAACACCCTCAAATTTGCATAATCGGCCGGCTTACCCGACCACACTTCTTCGGGTGTCTTGCACTCAATGGAAGTGGTAGGAGACCAATTCACCAAATAGCAAGCCGTGCTAACGGCCTCCGCCCAAAACTCTTTGCCCAAGCCCGCATTGGAAAGCATGCAACGAGCCCTTTCAAGTAGTGTCCTATTCATTCTTTCCGCAACTCCATTTTGTTGTGGAGTATTAACCACCGTCTTGTGCCGTACAATCCCTTCGGCCTTGCAAAACTCATCAAATTGGTGGTTACAAAATTCTAAACCATTATCGGTTCTCAATCTTTTTACTTTCTTTCCGGTTTGGTTTTCAAGAAGGGTCTTCCATTCTTTAAACACCTTAAAGACCTCACTTTTCTCTTTCAAGAAATAAACCCAAACCTTTCTAGAAAAATCATCAATGAAAGTAAGCAAATAACGAGAACCGTTACCTTTTGATGGCTCACGTGATGGCCCCCAAAGATCCGAATGAATGTAATCCAATGTTCCCTTGGTCGAGTGAATGGCCGTCGAGAAGCTCAACCTCTTTTGCTTGCCAAATACACAATGTTCACAAAACTCCAAGCTACTTGTGCATTGGCCACACAACAAGCCTCTCTTACTCAAGATGGTCATTCCTCGCTCACTCATGTGCCCTAACCTCATATGCCACAATTTTGTAGTATCCGCATCCGAGGTAGGACCCGAACCCGCAATAGCGGCCGAGCCCGTGACCGTGGAACCTTGCAAGAAATAGAGAGTTCCAACTCTCTTTCCCTTCATGATAGTGAGAGCCCCTTTGGAAACACGAAGGACTCCACCTTCACTTTGGAACTTGCAACCCTTCTCTTCAAGAGAGCCCAAAGATATCAAATTCTTGCTCAAATCGGGTATATGCCTCACACCCGTCAATCTTC
Source organism: Rhynchospora breviuscula (assembly GCA_027562975.1). Classification (NCBI taxonomy): domain Eukaryota; kingdom Viridiplantae; phylum Streptophyta; class Magnoliopsida; order Poales; family Cyperaceae; genus Rhynchospora; species Rhynchospora breviuscula. The sequence goes on from CM050398.1 coordinate 16,298,677, forward strand.
GGATCTTGCCATCATGGAACTTAATTTTCACCGAGCCAATTCCGGCAACCTTGCACAAATGGTTGTTGCCCATGAGAACCTTACCACTTGAAGGCTCATATGTCTCAAACCAATCTCTATTTGGAGTCATGTGTTGAGAAGCACCCGAGTCCATAATCCAAGAATTCTCATCATTGACACAACTATCAACAACACAAAGCGTGTCATATGTGTCATCACCACTAGCCACATTGGCATCTTCCGAAGAAACACATTTTCCCGCCTTTAATTTATTTTTCAACTTATAACATTCGGCCTTCACATGTCCCTTCATTTTACAATAGTAACAAGTGAGATTCTTATGCTTCGACTTTGATCGGGTTCTACCTCCTTTCAAGGTCATTTCCTTTGACCTACCTCGATCGGCAACCAAACCAACATCTTGACTCCCTTTCCCCTTCTTAACATTAGTCATCTCATTATCGAGATGCAACTTCGCTTGCAAAGTGCTTTTGACATCTTCAAGGAAAATTTTCTCTCTACTATAGACCATCATGTCCCTAAATGACTTATATGAAGCGGGCAAAGAACACAACAACAACAAGGCTTGGTCCTCATCCTCTACCTTAACACCTAATCTATCCAAATCATTCAAGATGGAGGTAAACTCCGCAATATGGTTAGAAATAGATGTACCTTCGTCCATACGAAGAGTATAGAGGCGCAACTTTAACCGCAACCGATTAGTTAGAGACTTCTTCATGAAAATATCCTCTAACTTATCCCACAAACCTTTAGCGGTTTTCTCCGAAAGGACCTCTTGAAGTGTTGCATTACTCAAACACAATTGGATAGTGGAAAGTGCCTTGTCATCCATATCCTTCCACTTCTTATCCGTCACCGCTTCAATCAACTTGTCACGGCCATAAATGGCACCCTTAATGCTAAGACTACACAATATGGCGGCCATACGCACTTGCCATAGTGCGAAACTCGTCTTCCCATCATACTTCTCAATATCAAACTTAGTTGACATCTCCATCTCCAAATAATTCTCAAATCACCAAATTCTCCGAATTTTAAGTCCAATCACCAACTTAATTAAATCACCAATTAATATTATCTAAACTTAATTTGGCCAATTAGGTTCAAGTGGTATCGGACAAGTGGAATGGTTTTTGGTGCGCACTAAACAAAAAGTAAACTCCAACCTCCAATAAAATAATTTTTGTACCAAGTCAAAGTGCTCACCAGCAATTAAATCGGAGAAGATTGCGCCTAAGTCCAGAAAAGGACAAACAAGATCGGAAGCTGTACTAAACCCCTAAACGCGAGTGCAACTCCGCGGAGACGCCAGTTTTGAACCCACCGTCAACCTTACGGCAGCAACGGAGATGGCGCTGATACCAGTTTGTTGTGCTTTTAAGGATTTTGAGATGGAGTATTGAGTGGAGAAGAGAGACAGTAGAGAGCAACGAGAGAGACCAGTTGCCAAAAACTAGAAAGTTCTATTCTTTCTATTAGTATTTTATATTACAACATAGCAAATAGAAGAAAGCAAAATACAAGCCCACTGGGCCTAAGCAATTTGGGTCACGACATAACAACTTCATTTGGAATAGATACAATATTTGGACAATCCCATATGAACAAAACCTCAAGGGAAGGGAGGTTCTGCAAACAACTGGGAATTGACTTGTCTAGCTCACCACAATCATTCAGCTCAAGAGATTTGATAGAGGCCGGTAAACTCATCTTTATTGGGCAGGTAAGCCTAAAACAATGCCAGATTCGCAACTTCTCAAGAGACAAATTCGCAAAAGGAATCTACTGGCAGGGACTTTAGTGCAGGACACAACTCTATTACAATACACTTCAAGTTTGGAAGAAGGTTTGGCTGCAAGCATTCCACAAGACTTTCCAGCTCTTTGCACCAGTCTATTTTTATCTCCGTAATGGAGCAGGGTAATTGTGATACAATTTTGTTCCAGCATGAATCAAACATGACACTTTTTAACTTTGGTAAGCCATTATTCCTCATCCACCTAGGCTTGAAATCTGAACCATTATAATAATGAATTTCTAACACTTCTAGATTAGAATGGGGACATAAACCGTCAAGCACTTCCATGTGAATCTCATCGTTTTCCAAGGCAATACTGCGAAATTCATCCCAATATAGACTTAATATTTCAAGAAGTTCTTGTTTTTTTAGTCCTGCCTCTTCAGCTGCTGCCTTACTCGAAACATTCTCAAGTCCTTTTATCTCCAGAAATCCACGAACTCCCTTCAGGAGCATTAAATTCTCAATTTTGTTTTCCCCATCATTTTCCACTTTATAAGTGAGATTATAAAGTTCCATTGCTTCAAAAAGCTTAGGGATATGTTTCAAAGAAGTCACTACATGATCAGGGGGTATAAAATATTTCAAGCCTCGCAACTCGTCACAACAACTTGGAAAACCATCTGCCCCAAATTCAAAGCAACCTTTCATATCCAAAAACTCGAGATCAGATAGGTTGCAAAATGACTGCGGTAATTTTTTTAATTCTGGATTATTGGAAATGTCTAGATATTGAAGATACTCTAAATTTCCAATATTCTCTGGTATTTCCTTTATATCACAATGGGGAAGTGATAAACGACGAATACTCTTGAATTTATTGCACAGAGTTTCGAATGCAATTGGGAATCCCCTAGTTATATCTCCAATGCCATAGTTATCTGGGACAACTAATAAAGTGTGCACTTTTTCTGATTTATCCAATTTTTCAAGGTTCTCTGCAATTAGTAGCTTGGTATGGCATACAGACATATGACGCATATTAGGAGGGATATTTGCAAAAGCCTCATCTTCCAGGCAGTAACATTCATCTCCTTTAAGGGATTGACAAACATCGTGCATCAAGTCATGCATAACATATCTTCCTGTAAAATCTCCAATACTATGAAAGAAGCCTCTGTTTTCCAACTCATAAAAGTATTCCAAAGCCTGATCTTCCATAGATTTCAGATTTTCTTGTATCGGAATCAAACGATTCATGATCCAAAACCTAACTAGCTCAGTTGGATGAAATTTGTGATCTTTGGAAAACATCGAGCAATATGAGAAACATTTTTTCAATTCAACAGATGGTAAGTGCATATAGCTCAAATAAAGTACGTGCATTATACCATCTTCACCCTGTTTCACTTTCCACATTTCACTATCTCTAATAGTAATCCAATGTTGCTTATCAACCCTTTGCCTCAAAAGTCAAAACACCATCTAGTGTTTTTGCAGCAAGAGGTAACCCTTTGAGCCTACTAAAAATTGCTCTAGCGATATGCTCCAACTCAGAATCATTTCTTAAATCAACATTTAATCCTGCACACCTCTTGAAAAACTCCCAGTATATTTTCTCTTCCAAGCCCTTCAACACAATGGGTTTCAAAAGAGTCATGTTATCATCTGTACAATTAATAAAGTACTCACGATACCTAGTGGTCAATATGATCGCACTTCCTTCAGAGGCTTCATTCATTAGCCCCAGCAGTTGTTGCCAGTCAGCGCTCCAAATATCATCGAGGACTAACAAAACTCTCAAGGGTTTTATCACTTTGATCAATTCATTTTTTTACAGGTTTACATTTGTAAAATTGAACTCCGTTTTTGTGACACACTGGGTCATCTCTCTCAGGATCTTCTCAAAATCGAACTTTTGAGGTACACAAATCCATATTTTTTTATCATATGAATTGAGACATTCATCGTGATAAATTTTTTGGCTCAGCGCTGTTTTACCCACGCCTCCCATTCCAACAATAGGTAAAACTGGAATTTTTCTTTGGCTCTCCGTACAGCTGCTACTCTTACTAGATTTGGGAATTTCCAGCATACTAATTGCATATTCCAGTTCATTATCACGACCAAATAATACATCAGGAGGATATGAATCCGTGATAGGTCTACTGAATTTTTTCGGATTTTGAGGTATTTCATGACTGTCACAAATCTTTTCCAATTGGTCACGAGAACGATCCACTTTATCTTTAGCACTAATCACCTTTTTCTCAAAACCTGAGACCCAATTCTTAAATTTATTCAGTAGGTTATCTGCAATATTTTTCCAATCAGTGTTTTCTGCTCTCCTCCTTTGGTATTTGAATTCCTCTATTCTTAGCTCTGCTTCGTAAACAGCATTTTTAAGATGGGAAAGAAGCTTTCCAATGTTATCATACCTGAAGCACCAGCACTCTGATCTCTCAATTAGCTGTGATGCAACGATCAACGTGGCCTCAAGTGTTGAAATGCTTTCGCTTAGTTCCGAATTTTGTCCAAATGTTTCACAAAAAAACTGATAGGCAGTGGGTACTTGTGCACCGACATTCAAAAAATTCAATACACTATCCATAAGAATCCAAAATTAGACGAAGGGTATGGTACAAGAATGAGAAGGTTCTACATTATCTTTTGGTAGGGATTATTGACGAAGAAGAAACAGAGAAAAGAACGATTTATTTATTGATTGATTGATTTTTTGCTTTGGTAGTAAGAAACAAATTCTTTACTTTCTTTCTGATGGAAAGAGGGATAGAAAGAAATAACAAAAATATATAATATATTTGTTTTTGGTAACAGAAATGCTTTCGCTTAGTTCCGAATTTTGTCCAAATGTTTCACAAAAAAACTGATAGGCAGTGGGTACTTGTGCACCGACATTCAAAAAATTCAATACACTATCCATAAGAATCCAAAATTAGACGAAGGGTATGGTACAAGAATGAGAAGGTTCTACATTATCTTTTGGTAGGGATTATTGACGAAGAAGAAACAGAGAAAAGAACGATTTATTTATTGATTGATTGATTTTTTGCTTTGGTAGTAAGAAACAAATTCTTTACTTTCTTTCTGATGGAAAGAGGGATAGAAAGAAATAACAAAAATATATAATATATTTGTTTTTGGTAACAGAAATGCTTTCGCTTAGTTCCGAATTTTGTCCAAATGTTTCACAAAAAAACTGATAGGCAGTGGGTACTTGTGCACCGACATTCAAAAAATTCAATACACTATCCATAAGAATCCAAAATTAGACGAAGGGTATGGTACAAGAATGAGAAGGTTCTACATTATCTTTTGGTAGGGATTATTGACGAAGAAGAAACAGAGAAAAGAACGATTTATTTATTGATTGATTGATTTTTTGCTTTGGTAGTAAGAAACAAATTCTTTACTTTCTTTCTGATGGAAAGAGGGATAGAAAGAAATAACAAAAATATATAATATATTTGTTTTTGGTAACAGAAATGCTTTCGCTTAGTTCCGAATTTTGTCCAAATGTTTCACAAAAAAACTGATAGGCAGTGGGTACTTGTGCACCGACATTCAAAAAATTCAATACACTATCCATAAGAATCCAAAATTAGACGAAGGGTATGGTACAAGAATGAGAAGGTTCTACATTATCTTTTGGTAGGGATTATTGACGAAGAAGAAACAGAGAAAAGAACGATTTATTTATTGATTGATTGATTTTTTGCTTTGGTAGTAAGAAACAAATTCTTTACTTTCTTTCTGATGGAAAGAGGGATAGAAAGAAATAACAAAAATATATAATATATTTGTTTTTGGTAATGAGAATCACACAAAATTCTTTTCAGGAAACAAGAGGAATGAAAGAAGGAAATGCTGGTGAGGAAGAGAAAAGAGGGAACGGAAGTGGAAAAGGGTGACTCGGTGAGGATGGAAAGAGAGGGAGAAAGTGAGGGAGCAGGCAGAAAGATGATCACTTCTTGGATGCTACCTATTAGACTGTTTTGAGAGTGCGGTTTGTTTTAAGTTTTTTTTTTTACCCTAAAAAAAATGAGTTTATTTTCGTTCGGATGCAATGCACTACGGAAAACTTTTCAATTGTTTATCCTAGGCCGGTGAAGGAGAGTGGAAAGTATGTTTTATTTATTTACTTTTTCTTAAAAGGAGAGTGGAAAGCGGGTAGGTTATACCTAAGTCCACTAAAAGTTAGGCTATAGTGCATAAAAGTTTTTCCAAAGATAAATCAAATATTTTTTTTTTTTCACCACCGGCCATTGCATTGCTTTATTTCTTGGTCTGTGAGTAATTGCTTTATTTCTTGGTATGTGAGTAGTGTTTTAAAAAATATGCGTGTTTGAACACGGTACGGTACGACACAATACGGAAGTGGTACGACACTGTAAGACAGTACGGACATGGCACGAGAATTTAGACATGTCGTGTCCGATTTTGATGAAATAAATACAACATGACATGACACGTGAATTTTTCAAACACGACACTACATTACAAGTTTTACAGACACGCCAAATACGAAAAAGAGATACACATTAAGCTTACATAAATATGATGGATTTCTCATTTGAGTTTTGCTATGGTACGACGCACCAGGGGGTCTGTGAGTCACGCTCAAAACTTTTATATCTGGTTCAAAATGACCAATCCAAACCGTCCAATACGATCTTTTTATTAAAATTTCCATGCAGACCAAATTTTATATATATTTTTTGAAATTTATAAGTATTTTTTCGGATTTTTAAAGACTACTGTTTTTGAACGGTTCATAACTAATAAGATTAACTACTTTCTAAATTTAAAAAGAAAAAACTTAAAAATTTCAAAAAAATCTAAAATTTGTTCTGCATGGAAATTTCAATTGGAAGATCGTATTAGACGGTTTGGATCGATCATTCTGAACCAAATCTAGAAGTTCTGAGCTCGACTCACAAACCCTCTCGTGAGTCGCGACTCACCATAGCAAAACTCTTCTCATTTATATACAAGCTATAAAACAATAATATGAATAAGACTTAAATCTCATCAAGTCAACAATTATGAATAAGACTTAAATCAACAATCATAAAATCAACGACATGCTTAGGACACGACATATCAAAGTTCTTATGTCGTGCCCGTACCATCTCCGTATTATGCTATAACGTACTGCGTTCAAACAAATCATGTTTTTGTTAGAACACTACTTACAGACCAAGGAATAAAGCAATGCAATGCCCGATGTTTAAAATTATAGTATTTTCTTTAACTTTGGAGAAAACTTTTTTGCACTATAACTAGGAGTGTCAATGGTCTGTCGTTTCGAACGTTTTTGTTTCGTTCCGTTCGAAACGGAACAGAAACGAAATGGTAAATGAGTTTCATTTTCAGAAAAGGAATGGAACGAAATTGAAACGGGTTATTCTGCACGTTAATGTTTCGTTTACCGAAAACATGACTGAAATCAATGGAAAATGAAGACCAGAACAAAAAACGAAATGAAATAATGTTTCGTTTTACGAAATAGAACGAAAACGGAATATACCAGTTCCGTTTTGTTTCGCACGTTTGACACCCCTCAATATAACCTAACTTTTAGTGGATATAGGTATAACCTATCTGCTATCCGCTCTCCTTTTTTTTCTTTAAAAAAAATAAAAATAAAACATACTTTCCGCTCTCCTCCACTAGCCTAGGATAAACAATGGAAAAGTTTTCCGTAGTGCATTGCATCCTAACGAAAATAAACTCACTTTTTTTGCGAAAAAAAAAAACTTGAAACAAACCGCACTCTCAATACAGTCCTAATAAGTAGGGCTGTCAAACGTGCGAAACGGAAGCGGAACAGGGGTGTTCCGTTTCTGTTCCGTTTCTGGTAACGTAAGAGAATTTCATTCCGTTTCCTTTCCGTTTCGTAAAACGGAACAGTTTTCCGTTTCGTTAGCTGTTCCGTTCTCCATTTTTCCACTGATTTCAGCCATTTTCCATTGATTTCAACACAGTTTTTGGTAAACGGAACACTTACGTTTACCAGCACCTGTTCCGTTTCCGTTCCGTTTTCAGAAACGAAACTGAAAACCTCTTCCGTTAGCTGTTCCGTTCGGACGGAACGGAACGGAAACGTGCGAAACGGCACACTTTTGACAGCCCTACTAATAAGTGGCATCCAGGAAGCGGACATCCCCGTCACAACCCGGAGGATTGGAGGGGAATCCAAAGTGGAGACTTATAAAAAAAAAAATGACTACCGAATTCCCTGACAACAATAATATGTTAGTTTCTGATTGATGCCCAGCGAATAGAAATATTATAAATTTTTGCGAATTGCTAGTTTTCATTAAACAGTAGTACAGTACCATGATGTTCGATTACAAATTATTGTACAGATACATCTGATTTCCCCGGTAATTGAACCGACTTCGAGTGAGGAATTATAATGTTCAGTTGATAATTAATAGTGTGCTTTTTATGCAGTAGTAAATATTGATTAACAACGGATGACGTCTTTTTCCACCCAAACAACGTTGAACAAAATACTGTAGCAAAGGAAAATTTGGAATTCACGTGTTATAAAAAAAAAATTATATTTTTGGGAAAAGAAAAGGAGCTATTGGCAATCGGCACTCAGGACCTGAGGTTCATGGAAAACCAGACTATGACAAGTAAATCACTGATATCAAAACATACATAATAACGGCGTGAAGTTTGGTAAAAGTCATGGCACAGGCAAATGGATCACCCAACGTCGGGACATCTCTCTGAGACTTTTCCACAAACACCTCATGTCATGTGCTCTAACCTGTGACAAGAATAATAAACCGAAAAAACCACATTCTTTCGGTTCGTTAGAGAACAGAGGTTCACTATACGCGCTATTAACACCTTGAACATCTTATTCATTGATCGTACGTGTCGGGCTGCACGTAGTAACCTCAGTTCTAGTACAGAGACATCTGGGTCCACCTGAATTCCTCAACACACAATAGCTTCAATCGCAATTGCAGTTGGTTAGAATTAGAAAGTGATGTGCCGGTGATTCACTGGAGTCTGAATTGGATGCAATCATGCCCCAAAAACAGAGAGCAACGGTACCATATCTGTCTGGGAAATTAATTAGATGCGTCACTGCATTTAAAGAAACATAATGCACAATACTCAAGCATATTAAATTATCAACACAAGCAAAAATTAAAATCATGAAAAAAAAAAATTCAAACAAACAAGCAACAATGCAAGTACCACTGATTAAACTAAAGGGTTCTGTATCCATTTCCTAAGAATAAAGGATTCTACTTACTAGACATACTCTAATCTAATGCATGATAAAAGCAATTAGATAGAGAAAAATGTACTCTCCTTCAAATGCTTGCTGCCCGAGGAGAAGCCTAGTATTCATATACAAAGTAGCAATAATTGTATCAAATACATAAGTATTAATAATTAAAACAATCAAATTGAAGTGGAAACAACTTAAAGGTAGGATGTCCCCAAGCCGACAGGGGACCTAAGACTATTAATTTGAATTGAGTTTCACAATCCTGTGTTGAACAGTTGTTGAAAAGAAACTGCTGGGTCTAAAACATTTCGAGAATAACCATTATTTTGAGTCCCCACCCCAGTTGTGTAGTCCGCACACCAAAACCTATCCTCACTTGCCAAAGCAACGGTCCTTTTCCGGTCATGCCAGCCGCAGTCTGTCAATGTGGCCAGCACACCTAAATGTCCAACATTGTAACTTTCCTTCTACTGTTCTTGGCTGAGTGGGATCTCTGCTTCTGAGCTTCTGTAAATTTTACAAATATACACACAGGAAGCTTACGAACTCTACTTGAAACGTATAGTGAAATAAATTCAATTGAAAAAAAAAAATCGAGAATAGTCCTATTTAGAGCCTAATTAAGGTCAAAATGTCTATATCAAATTCATTAATCATGGTGATTAGCACATAGATATCGATCCAATAAAATTATTACAGAACTATTTTTTCCCCCTAAAATCTACATCCAAAATTAAGATATAATGATATAGTCTTTACGCCTTAAATTATGATATAATGATCATACAGTCTATATAGCATTTTATTTATTTCGCGGACAGATACACCTCACAGTTGGTACAACATACAACGTTACAAGTACTCTTTTGTCACCTTTTTAGTTATGGGTACATTGATTCAAAGGTTCCTTTCAAAATTCTGAGTAAATCAGCTTCAGCTACTTATTTGCGCAATCCTTTTCTTAATCCACAGTCATAAGTTCTCTTTTTTTTTGTTATGCTATTATAGCCAATTCCTTACTAAATAGCATATATATTTGAAAATTGATTAGTGGCATCGCACTAATTACCATCGTGCGCCATCGCGCCATCTGTGCAGCGATAGTGCCTCGGCAATGGTCCCTCACCCAACGCAGTAATTTAGTATCTAAATGTTCAGTTCAATAAATACAAATGTTATGTTATTTAAGTATCAATGTTCAGTTAGTTGCAACAAATAAATATAAATGTTATAAGCAAAAATGTTTATTTTATTAAGTATAAATGTTTAATTTAGTAAGTACAAATGTTTTGTTAATTGAGTATAAATGTTCAGTTAGTTGTAATAAAAAATATAAATGTTATAGGAAAAAATGTTATTACTAAATCAAGCGAAGGGGTCACGAACCGAATAAAAAATACATGAAAAAATTAGAAGGGTCATGAACCGGTCCGGTTCAAATTAAATTTTTTCCGACTCTGTCCCTGGCGCGCCTCTCTCCAAGACTGATGCACAATTTTATATTAAACCATTAATTGACGCATTTAATTAAACACTTTTGATTATTAAAGTGAACACATTTCGTTATTAAACTGAACATTTGTAACACACAGACACAGCTAGTCGCGCGGGGCTCACGCGCGCGCCACCTGTTCAGCGGTGGTGCGCGATGGTAAATCTGCCGATGACAGTTATCATTCCTTTATATATTTGGTTTGGTCACATGAAAATTGGACACGCTATACAGAGACATCAGCAGGTTCAGCTAACCCATGCAATTATGCAAATATGTTCTAAATATCTGGTACAGAGACAGCTATATATAATATTGAGACAGTTTTTTTAATTGGTTGAAATTATGTGCGGTGTTTGTCTATTGTAATGAAGATAAATATTTGTGTAGAAATAATGCAGGCACCTGTAATAGCCATTTAGTTTTGAGCACCCGCCTTCCTTTTCCGGGGATTAGAAGAGGAAGGGTCATCTGCAAAATAAAAAGGATACCAATAAAGAATGTATTATTACAGGGATTTTCTGTGGTGCTTATATGATTCTCAAAAATTCTTAACGACGTAACGAACTTGAGATTCTCTGTTTCCGGGGCTTAGTTCACTATTCAACTTGACACATTCTAGTAAAAATTAGCACCAATGCCACCGGCAAAGGAAGAGCATGAACTGATCAATTCATAATAATAGAATCTAATAGAAAAAGAAAAGGTATCAGCAAAATTTCAGATTGTGACGGAAAATGACCTTCCTTTGATATATCTATTGGCATCAACAGAAGATATTAGAAAACGAATCCCTTCCCCACCCTTAACACACACACACACACTCATACACAAGTGTTCCTGATTCAAATGGAATAACCTCAGAAAAGTTTTTTATTAACTACATTTTTTTTTTTGGATGAGAAGTCCCATGGACATTGCATTAACGAAAAAAGAGTCATAGATACATACAAGCATGCCATATCAAAATGTGAAATAGTACCATCTAATCTGCCTACCCCACTTAATACCAAGAAAAAAAATAAAGAAATTAAAAGAAGGAATTTAATAACTACATTTAAGATGAGTAAGTAACAAATGCTTTTTTAATAAATACATATTCTCTTCTCATAAGAAAATTAACAAGTGCTAACAATTTTATTTTTAGTAAAGGTATGATATCTTAAGACAATGAAAAACTTAATGTTATTCGAAAAGAAGCCCTTATATTTAAAAAATGAAAAAGAAAATTGTATTTTTTTTAAAATAAATTTCAGGGGATTGTTTTTCAACCTGTTTTGAGTTTGTATGTGTGTGTGTGTGGAAGGGGGGCGAAACACTGTAATTTTAATTGTCTGAGAGACTAACATGACAAACTTTTTTCTTGACCATCTTAGCAATCTTTAAATTTGAATTCCGACATCGTAGACATGATTTGCATATTTTATATATAATGCTTAGAAAAAATTTTGATTACCGTACATATAGTTTAGTAATTTACCATTCATCGTAAAATTTAAATTTTGTAACTAACTAAAATTAAGTTTCCTAGAGGTTTGATCAAATTATACTCAAATTGATGGGTTGTTCTGCTACTTAAATGCCAAAAAATATACTTTTTGATAAAATTACAGTCATGATTTTGAAGATAATGATTGTGAATTACCTTATATTTTAATCAAGTTGCTAAATAGTTGTGCAAATAACCTAAAGACTATTGATTCTTTTCATATGAAAGGAAAATTGATTTATTCTATTTGGTTCTAATTAATAATAGTCTTTTGCAAGTTTACATACTAGTTTTCATAGCTGAATTCTACATAGTTGTATATATGGAAACTATTATCTGAAATAGAAGTGTAAGATTAATCAAGTTAACATGCAGAGGGAATTGTACCGGTCGTTTGAGTCTCAACGGATGGCATGATCCGAAGTGACGGGGTAGTGGCAGGTGCACTGGGTGCAGCAGCAGCAGTTGCGCCTTGAGCTGCAAAAAGGATAGTCTCATGGTGTTAGCCTGTTAGGTGGCAGAATTTCAATTTTAGACCTTCAGTATCAGAAGTGGGTGAGTTGATTTTTCAAAAGCAACTGTAGTAAGAGTACAACATCAATAGTGGAAATACTTTTGGTACACTTAAATTGGAAATAAATTATCAGAAATGAATTTTTTTTCCTAAATTTTGTGAGAAAAAGAGAGCACTAATTATCAGCGCACCATTGTCCGTACTCTGAAAAAACATTTTTTTTTTTGATAAATAAACAAGAATTTTTAAACTGAATAAATTCTCATTAAATTTGGGTTGAAGGGGCTCCACTAAAAAAAATAATACATGTAACATGCAACTTTAAATTTCTCCACTAAAAAAAAAAAAAATCATCTCCTAAACATCCAATCTATTTCTTTAATATTTCATATAAAATTTATATAAGTAAGGCTAAAGACCAATGCATTACATGCACGAATTTTGTCTAAAAAAATTGATTATTGCCATCTGTTGTTTTACCATCGCTTGAACAAAATGAAAACATAAAATAGATAAGGTGAAAATATACACAATCAAAGTGAACACACAAAAACAAATAAGTTCAATAAAAATATGTTGAATATGCATATAAAAATTCAAACAATGATGACAAAACTTATTTGTTTGTATGTGTTCACTTTGATCATCTATATATTCACCTTGTCTATTTGATGTGTTCACTTTGTTCAAGCAATGACAAGCGATAGCAAAACTGTAGATGACATATATCATTTTTTTTTTGTCTAATACGCTTGTTCTCAGATTTTGAACTTCAAATGACTGATCCAAACTGCTCAATGAGATTTTTATGTTAAAATCTAATATGAAATCAATTTTTATATTTTTTTGAAATTCGTTCTTTCGAACGATTTTACAATTAGATTGATGATTTGTTAAATCAGAAAGAAATAATTAAAATTCGGTTATGTACTATGTTGAATATGAAGATCCCATCAAACAGTTTGGATTGTCCATTCATGATTTAAAATTTAAAAAATAAGCATATTGGACAAAACTCTGTCCAATGAATTATATTTTATCCTTACTCATTTTAATATACTAGGGAACATATCCATCCAATGTGTGGGCAAATAATAAAGATTTAAAATATTTATATTATAAATCGGTATTCATAATAAATAAATTTTTTTAAAAAGTATGCACATGTGAAAATTTACATATGCGCTCTCTTGCTCTCTTTCTAAAGTGAAAAAAGATGATTATTATTTTAAGGACATTTTTCATATGTGGATTCGACCTTTCTAAAATAATAATAATAATTATTATTATTATAATAAAATTCTTTCTTTTTTCAACTATTTTTTATTCTAATAAATGGTATTTTTATTTTTCCTAATAAAAGCTCTTTCTATTTGAGATTTGACGGGTTTAACCAAGAGGACGGTCAAATTAATTTGATTGAATCCACTCTCATTATGAGAAATGATACAATCAAATCGATTTGATCGGCCTCCGGTTAAATCCCGTTAGATCTCAATTGTGAAAATTCAAATGACCGATCCAAACCGTCTAATATGATCTCCAAATTGAAATCTGCTTACCGACCAAATTTTATAATTTTTAAATTAAAATTTTTTTTTTTTAAATTTTGGAAAATCGTCAATCTAATTTGTTCTAAATCCTTCAAAAACAATAGTTTTTTTTTAATCTAGAAAAATACTTAAAAATTTTGAAAAAAATATTAAATTTGATCGGCAAGGAGATTTCAATAGAGATCATATTGAACTATTTGAATCAGTTTCAAAATTAAAATATGACGAGTTTTGTACCGATTGTTGGCGTCTGATCAATCAATGGCATCAGTGGTGTAGTGCCAGATGAACTTGGTGCAGCAGCTGGCAGTGCATCTACAGTGGAAAAATGACAACAGATTACAATCTAATGGTAATAATTGATATACGAACTGTCGGTTCTGAAGGGTTGATTGTCAAAGTTTTAAGTGAACTCTGCAATGTCATTACTAATTATTTAGGAGGTTTTTCATATTGAAATCAAGATAACATATATGAAACATTTGAGAGGCTTTATTGTAAAGGTTTTAAAATACATTGCCATCACTATAAAGGTTTTAAAATACATTGCCTTTCAGGGCCTTTATTTTTGCGAAACTGTTTAACTAAGGGTGCGAAAAAGGAAAATGTATTGTTTCACATATCAAAGCAAGCACGTGAACCGTGATGATGAAAATATAACAACTTCCCTTTTGTTGTAAGGACAAAAAATATTAAACATTCGAAATTAACGATGGTAAATTTTACCTGCCGATAACTGCCTGCCATTTGGATTTCCTCCCCGCGTTATCTGACGATTAGGACACTCACTTATAGTGAACTTTATAGATTCGAGGAACTCTTCATCTCCTAATGACACTAAATTTGGACAGTACGAGACATCCAAGCATCTGAGTGACGGGAGAGTCCACATCACTTCATTTGGAATAGCTACTATATTTGGACAATCACATATATACAAAACCTCTAGAGAAGTAAGGTTCTTCAAATACCAGGGTATTGAGCTCAGGAGCTCACCGCAATCAGTCAGGCCAAGTAATTTGATGGAGAGCGGTAACCTTATCTCTGTTGGGCTGCTAAGCCTAGAACAATTCGTGATTTGCAACTTCTCAAGAGACGCAAATTGATGAAAGGATTCTACTGGCAGGGTCTTTAGACTTCGACACCCACCTATCCAAATACACTTCAATTTTGGAAGAAGGTCTGGCTGCAAGCAATCCACAAGACTTTCCAGCTTGTGGCAGCCGTATATGTTTAGTGCAGTAATGGAGCAGGGTAATTGTGAGACAGTTTTGTTCAAAGTTCAAACAATATGTAAACATGACAATTTTTAACTTTGGTAAGTCATCTTTCCCCATCCAGCTCGGTGGTAAATCTGAACCATTATAATTACAAATTTCCAATTTTTCTAAATTAGAATGGGGACGTAAACCTTCAAGCACTTCCTTTTGAATCTCATTGTTTGCCGAGGCATGACAATGGACTTCATACGCCCATTTTAGGTGCAATTTGTCAAGTTGTTCCTGTTTGTTTAGTCCTGCCTCTTCAGCTGCCTTTTTACTTGAAACATTCTGAAGTCCTTCTATCTCCAGAAATCCACGAACTCCAGTCAGGAGCTTTAAATTCTCAATTTTGTTTCTCCCATTATTTTCCACTTTATAAGTGAGATCATAAAATTGCATTGCTCCAAAAAGACTAGGGATATGCGTCAAAGAAGTTACTACATGAATCGGCGGTGTAAAATATTTCAAGCCTCTCAACTTGTCACAACCACTTGGAAAACCCAAATCTCCCAAAAATTCATTGCAACCGTGCATATCCAAAAACTCGAGATCATATAGGTTGCAAAATGACTGGGGTAATTTTTTTAATTCTTTATTATTGGAAATGTCTAAATATTTAAGACACTTTAAATTTCCAATATTCTCTGGTATTTCCATTATACCGCAATAGGAAAGTGATAAACGACGAATACTAGTCAGTTCAGCGCATAGGCTAATGAATGCATGTGGGAATTCCCAATCTATTCCCCTATAGTTAGGTGCCACTAATAAAGTGTGCAGTTTTTCCAATTTATGCAATTTTCTAAGAGTTTCTGCATTTAGTAGCTTGGTGCGACATACAGACACATAATGCATATTAGGAGGGATATTTGCAAAAGCCTCATCTTCCAGGCAATAACATTCGTCTCCTTTAAGGAATCGACAAATATCATGCATCAAATCATGCATCACATATTTTGTGGAAGCTGCACTACGATGAAAGAAGCCCCTTTTTTCCAAATCATAAAAGTAATCCAATGCCAAATCTTCCATAGATTTCAGGTTTTCTTGAATTGGAATCAAACGATTCATGATCCAAAACTTTGCTAGCTCAAATGGATGAAATTCGTGATCTTTGGAAAACACCGAGCAAAATGAGAAACATTTTTTCAATTCAACAGATGGTAAATGCAGATAGCTCAAAAGTAGTACGTGCATCATACCATCTTCTCCCTGTTTCACTTTCCACATTTCACTATCTCTAATAGTGATCCAGTGTTGCCTATCAATCCTTTCACTCAAAGCACTACCTAGTGTTTTTGCAGCAAGAGGTAATCCTTTAAGCCTAACACAAATTTCTCTAGCGATAGGCTCCAACTCAGAATAATTCCTCAAATCAACTTTTAATCCTGCACACCTCTTGAAAAATTTCCAGTATATTTCCTCTTCCAACCCCATTAATGAAATAGGTTCCAAAAGAGTCATGTTACCCTCTGTACAATTAAAGTTCTCAACAGACCTAGTGGTTAATATGATCGCACTTTCCTCAGAGGCTTTATTCATTGGCCCCAGCAATTGTTGCCATTCAGCGCTCCAAATATCATCAAGGGCTAACAAAACCCTTTTGGATTTTACAGCTTTTTTCAATTTCTTTTGTAGCAGGTTTAAATTTGTAAAATCGCACACCTTTCGTGTGGCACACTGAATTATCTCTTTCAGCATCCTCTCCAAATCGAACTTTTCAGTTACACAAATCCATATTTTTAAATCAAAGTATGATTGTACACGTTTATCTTTATATATAATTTGACTTAGGGTTGTTTTTCCAACGCCCCCCATGCCAACAATAGGTAAAACTGGGATTTTTCTTTTGCTCTCCGCACATCTGCTACTCTTACCAGCATTTAAACCAGATCTAGGAATTCCCAGTATATTGATTGCAACATCTAGTTCTTTATCACGACCATATAATACATCAGGAGGACGTGAAACCGTGATAGGTTTGTTGAATTTTTTTGGGTTTTGTGGTATTTCATGACTGTTACAAATCTTTTCCAATTGGTCAGAAAAACGATCAAGGTTGCCTTGAGCACTTATCACCTTTTTGTCGAAACCTGTAGCCCAATTCTTAAAATTATTAATAAGCTCACCTGGAATGTTTTCTGCTCTCCTCCTCTGGGATTTGAATTCATCAATTGTTAGTTCTGCTTCATAAACGGCACTCTTAAGATAGAAAAGCATCTTTCCAATTGAATCATACCGGAAACACCAGCATTCTGATCTCTCAATTAGTTGTGATGCAACGATCAATGTGGCCTCAAGTCCTGATATGCTTTTGATCACTTCTGAATTTCGCCCAAATACCTCAACAAGAGATTGATACACAGAGGGTACTGCTGCCGTCCATTCAAAAAATGTCTTCACTTGTTCCATAGGTTATGAAGCATCTAAATAAAATGAAATCTGAAATTAGACGAAAGTTATGATAGAAGCAAGAGAGAGTTTTACGTTCTCTCTTTGGTAGGGATTGATGAAGAGGAAACAGAGAAAAGAATTGTTTTTTCCCTTTTGGTAGTAAGAAACTCTTCTTCTTGGAAAGCGGAAGAAAGAAATAACAAAAAAATTGCTTTTTATTTTTTTGGTAATGAGTATCACATGAGACCACAATTCTTTTTGGTAATCACAACAAATTTGCATTAATTTGATTTGTATCGTCCAGCTTAACTTTACCACTCTGCAAAAACATGGGGGTTCAATAATTGAGTATCAGCTGCATAAAATTTTGTTTTCTTCTTTATTTAATGAAAAGGGGTTGGTGTGGACCCAACAAGTGCTACTTTTGTAACGATGCTGAGAATGCTGATCATTTGTTTGTTAATTGTTCCTTTGTAAGAGATTTCTGGACTAGTTTTAATATATTTAACCTTAGGAACATTCATTTGAATTGCACTAACATAGCATCTATTTGGAACAACATAAATGAACTTTTTAATAGGGATAGGAAGTATGCTAAAATTATTCTAGCTATTCTGTGTTGGAATATATGGTTGGAGAGGAACAAAAGAGCCTTCACTAGTACCACTGGCTGTAACTCGCATACCATATTTTTAACACTCTTTGCCAATTCCATTTCTGGACAGGTTTTGGAGCTGAATTGGAAGAGAGGTTCAGGGATCTGGCGGCTCACCAGATTAGAGCAAATCAAAACAACACATCTGAGGGGCATGTTACTGACGCTAGCTACTTCAGATGATTAAAAAAGTACTATGATGCTCACAAGCTAGCTTGTAGTTTCTCCTTCGCCATGCTTGGAGAACTAACTGGGAATTGACTTAATTAGTTTTACTAGTTTTTGTTGTGTTTTGTGTCTGTGCACTCGTGTTTGTGCTTGTGGGCTTGTGCTGTTTGGTGTTGTTTTTATTGAATGATAGTTTTCTCTTTTTGCTTTCCCAACCCTTCCTTAGAATTAAGCCTTAAGCTTATAGAAGGGTTGTTTTAGTTTTTAGCGTTTGATGTATCCTGAACCTTATCTTTTTTATATTCATTGGTGGCTTACCTCAGAATCCGAATTTGCTGTTGCGCGACAAATGGTGTAGCGCACGTACGAGCCGTCTGATCTTGATCGGACGGTTAATTTTTTACGGGCCTATCAATCTAGGTTACATGCACGGGGCTCCCTTGTCCATTGGATCTTGATCAGACGGCCAGCATGCCGCGCTACACCATGTGTCGCGCGGCAGCGGATCTGAATTTCTTACCTCAGGCTACTTTGCTTCAAAAAAAAAAAAAAAGATTCATGAGACTTGCCCCAGTAAATTGAATACCTTTAGGCCCTGATCAAAATGATTTTTACGCAGGATTTCATTTCATAGGATTTCGTTGGATTTAATTACATGGGAATTCCAACCAAATGACACCAAATTCCTTCATTTTGATCAAGAATTTTTCAACGAAATGAAATGAAATGAAATGAAATCTCACGTTAAAAAAATGAGATTTTGATTAGGGCCTTAGTCTTTAGATGAGAAATTTTCATGTGCCGTTGTTACTTAATTAGTGTGCACTAGTAAATATCGGTAACAATGTCAGACATCATTTCCCAATTCAAACAAAGTTTGTGCTTTTCAACAAGATACTGTACAACAGGAAAAATTAGAAATCACGTACTTTTACTTTTTATTGAAAAAATTAACATTTAGCAAAAAAAAAGGAACTATTGCCCACTTGGAAATGGCAATCGAAGCTATGGTGTACAGTATTGGGAATCAGCCTACAACTTGTACAGTACCAGAGCGATATTAATATATAATTAATAACAGTGTAGCGTTTGGTTAAGTCATCCTGTGATGTCAAGCAAATCAGTCCCAAGGTCGAGCATAAGTGCATCAGCATAACATCTTTCATTCTTGTGAGGCATTTCCACAAGCACCTCATATGCACAGACCTTTTACTAAAATAATTGACCGACATACCAGATCTTTTTTCAGTTCGCAAGACACACGAAGATTCGCTACACTCTTTATCCATTAACATCTTGATCATGTATTCATCGATCGGTGATGGCACGTGAGGAGCTACACGTTTGTAACCTCACTTCTTTTATAGTGACATTTGAGTCCACATTCGCTTGACACACAATAGCATCAAACACAAGCGCAGTTTGTTAGAGGAGGGTTCTAGTGCACACAATTTGTAACTGCTATAGCTGATTGGGAATTAGCCTACGAATTGTACAGTAGTGAAGTCTGGTAATAACGGCGTGAAGGTTGGTAAAGCAACAGAACAAAGCATATTGGTCCCATGGTCGAGTATGACAATCTCTTTGAGGCATTTCCACAAACACTTCATCTGCACAAACCTATTATAAAAATAATTGGCCGAAACAACTAAATACTTTTAGTTCGTATTATATTATACACACAGAGGTTCCCTGCACGCTCTACTATCCCCCTTACAATCTATCTATTCATCGCTGGCATGTGTGGGGCTGCACGTAGTAACCTCACTTCAAGTCCTTCAGGCCACTCCTGTCCCTCTACCTCCAGGGAGGCTTCTGCCTAGCCTTTTTTGCAAGGGTTGCTTTTGAGAAGCCTTTTTAGCTTTGCTGTTTTTGTCTTCTGCGCAAGACTTTTTGTTTATTTACCTTATGAATCAAAACTTTTCTCTATTTTGTTGGAATGTTAGAGGTTTGTCTGACATCAAGAAATGTAATGTTATTAAAGATGCTATTAGAGACTCTAAATGTGATATTTTTTGTTTGCAAGAAACGAAATGGAATTCCTGTGATTTCTTTAAAGTTCGTTCGGTCTGTAACTTTAATTTCGATTCTTTTGTTAGCCTACCTGCAATTGGTACCCGAGGGGGAGTTCTTTTAGTGTGGAATAGTCGTTTCTCTTGCTTACAATCCCTATCTTTGACCTTCTCGGTTACTGCTATTCTCTCACTTGGGTCTCTAACCATCATGGTTACCTCTGTTTATGGACCAATTTTGGATTCCCTAAAACGAGATTTCTTTGAGGAATTGACCACTATTCGAGGTCTCTCGGACCTTCCTTGGATCATTCTCGGTGACTTCAATCTTCTTAGACAACCGCAAGATTCCACAAGTTCTAATTCTAGCCTTAACCTCATGTTACAATTCAACTCCTTCATTGCCTTATCCGCTTTGCTCGAGGTTCCCCTCACTGGTAGGCGTTTCACCTGGTCTAATAAACGACCTACCCCAACTCTCTCCAAGCTTGATCGTGCCTTCCTTTCTCACCATTGGCTCACGCTTCCTTTCTCCTATTCCTTCTTTGACTTGCCAGCTACTAACTCTGACCACACCCCTCTTCTTCTCTCTTTTAAAAACCCTTCTAGTCGTAAGAAAAGACAGTTCAAGTTTGAATCTTACTAGATGCGCGCTCCAGAAATTGAGCAAGCCATCTCTCAAGCTTGGCTTACTCCTGACTCTCCGGATCTAGCACGCTCACTCCTCTCTAAATTTGATTCAGTCAAGAAGGCCCTTCTTTCCTTGGCTAACCTCAAGTTTGCCTCTTTTAATAAGTTCATCTCTAGAACTAAGCTGATCATTCAATTTCTTGACCTTTTGGAGGAGTCTCGGTCACTCTCGGTGGAAGAGTTTGCTTTACGGATTACCCTTCGAGAACATGCCCATGCTCTCGTCAACATTCAGGAGGAAAAGTGGAAGCAGCGAAGTGGAGCAAATTGGCTAAAACTAGGGGATAAAAACACGAAATTCTTCCATGCCATGGCCTCTTCACGTATAGCAATAAATTCAATAGCTTCTCTTTCGTTGCCAAATGGGACTGTCTCAGCTTAGGATGAGATAAAATCGTCACTGCTCTCTTACTTTCAGGCCATCCTAGGAACTTCGCCGCCACAACCGCCTCCTTTCGACCTTACGGGAAAAGTTGGACCTAGACTGATTCTGTCAAGTCTTGGTCTTCCGTTCACCGAACACGAAACGACCCGTGCAATTCATAGCCTCCCGTCCGGCAAGTCCTCAGGACCGGACGACTTCCCTATAAAATTCTTTAAGAAATTCTGGGGAATAATAGGACCGGATATTATGGCTGCCTTACTTGCTTTTCAGCAAGGAAAACTCAACCTCCGAAAATTAAATAAAGCCACCATCACCCTCACTCCCAAAAAAGCCAATCCAACCCAAGCAAAGGACTATAGGCCAATTGGTGTTATCAACTCATTTGCTAAGATAATTACTAAGATTTTGGCAGACCGTCTCCAGGCCTTTATACTAGCCTTAGTCTCTCTGTTTCAAACGGCTTTCACAAAAGGGCGGTCAATGATGGATTCTTTCATGGTTGCAAGGGAATATCTCTTACTACCACAAACGTAAAATTCCGGCACTTTTGTATAAGGTTGACTTTGTAAAGGCCTTTGACTCTGTTTCGTGGACTTTTCTTACAAACTTCCTGATTGAGAGGGGTTTTCCGCCGAACTGGATTTCTTGGTTGCTTGACATCCTAAACTCTTCTTCTTCGGCGATAAGAGCAAATGGTGACTTGATAACTTATTTCTTTCATCGAAAAGGACTTAGACAAGGAGACCCACTTTTGCCTCTTCTTTTCAACCTTGTAGCTGATGCCCTTCAATCTTTCTTGCTTAATGCCTCTCCGCTAATCACGGGGCCAGTCATCGTTGCCCCGAGAGCCCTACAATACGCCGATGACACCATCATTCTAATGGAGGCTTTTCCCAGGAACTTAACTATCGTTAAAGAAATTCTTTCTAACTTTGCCAAACTGTCGGGCCTTCACATTAACAATGATAAATGCCTCTTTCTACCAATAGCAATCCCGGAGACGACCATACCGATTATAGCAAGCATTCTTAATTGTGCTTCTAAAGACATGCCGATCACCTATCTTGGACTACTCTTGACCGTTAGGAGACTTAAGAAGATCCACTTCAAACCCCTCATCGATGCTTTTCAAAGAAAGCTAGATGGTTGGAAATCAAAATACCTCTTCTTCGCCGGTCGTCTTACCTTAGTAAAATCGGTGCTTTCTTCCCTGCCGCTCCATTACATGCAGGTCATTCACTTGCCGGTCTGGCTGATAAGCCACCTTGATGGTATTAGACGAAGATGTTTTTGGAAGGGTAAAGAAAAATGCCTTGGAGGTCACTGTCTGGTCAACTGGAAAAAATGTTGCCTCCCTGAGCGTTCGAGGGTTCTTGGCATCCTTGACCTTGCTTTGCAAAACCAAGCCCTGCTCCTCAGATGGCTATGGAAGCTCTAATCGGAACCAGAATCAACTTGGTCAACAACTGTTCAGTCCCTCTATGGTTCTGTGGACATAGACGCTCTAGTGGACAATCCCTTCTTGTCCCATGGCCTTAAAGATATCTTACGATTCAGACTTTTCTTCAAAGCTTCCATTGCTCATCCTTCGTCTGACCTAACTTGTTCCTGGAGATGGACTACCTCGGGTATTTACTCTTCTGCTAGCGCCTACTTGATCCTTTCAGACCCAGGCATTAGGTCGCCTTTCCACTCTAAACTTTGGAAAATGCATGCGCCGCCTAGGGTGAAGATCTTCCTTTGGCTGTTACTACTCAATAGGCTGCCCACACAACAAAATCTCACAATTAGAAATTGGCCAACCATTGAAGGTTGCCCCTGTTGTTCCGAAAATGAGCTTGAGACCTCCATGCACCTGTTCATTCAATGCACTTTGGCAAAGACTATTTGGGATCTAGTGCAGCAGCGATACAACCTTCCAGTCCTTTTCTTCTCCCAGGATATGCAAACTTTTTGGCTTCAGAATAGAAGGATGGTTGAAGATCTTTGGGACATAATCTGGGCTGCGGTTTCTTGGTCAATATGGAAGGAGCGAAACAATAGAATTTTTTCCTCTTTGGCCAAGCCTCCCTTCCTTCTACTACGAGAGATCTCTTCTTTGGTGTTCTCCTGGAAAGCGATTGCTTAGATAGTTTTTGTTCGTTTTCTTTTCTTGTTGTTTTCTTTTTTCTTTTCTTTTATTTTTCTTTTTTACACTTTTGTAATTCTTTGTAAATCTCTTACTTTTTAATGAAATTGCCGGCGTGGTATTTTGCCACCCGACCCTCAAAAAAATAAGTACTGAGACATCTGGATCCACCTTTGCTGAAAACACAATAGCATCAATCGCAAGTAGAGTCGGTTAGAATTAGAATGTGATGTACCGGTGATTCACTGAAGTTTGAAGTGGTGGTCCCATGAGACAGAATTGGTGATGCAGTTGTGAGTTTATTCCTAATTTGTTGATGGACTGATGGGAAGTTAGGAACAGGAAGCGTAATTAATTTCAGGTTAAATTCTAGAGGAAGCCTATGGATGCAGCACATCTGGAATTTGTATGTGATGGGATCGAATCAAGTATTGGTAAATCAGCAATGAGAACTTTGGAATGTTTGGATGTTGGTAAGTTGCTTCATTTTTTTTTTATAAGAAAGAAAGATAGTTATTAAAGTTCTTTTGTTTTCTTAGAAGGAAATATATAAAGCTTAAAGTCTTAAACGAAGCTTGATAAACTCATATATGTCAAGGATCGGTTTCTTTGAAGATTGGCAATAATGAGCAAGCTGTGTCTGATATTAAAAATGTCATCTACAAGTTAAAAACAGAAGATGAGTTTGAAATGAGATGGCAATCAACTCATTGTTGTGAGTTATCTGCTTTTACATACTTTATTATGTTGGTTTAACTTTTTTATAGATGTCATGTTTATGTTTTAATCTGGTTGTGTTATGTTTTACTCAGATAATGAGTGGCTTAGTGAGATGTTTGACATTAGGAAGAGTTGGATACCTGCATACCTACATGATCATTTTTGGGCTGGAATGATATCTACGCAATGCAGTGAAATCATCAACTCGTTTCTGGATGATTACGTGAATTCAATGACCACTTTGAGGTAATTACATATATTATGGTACTTTAACATAATATAATTTACTGTAATTATTAAGTTAGCTAATCTGATATGTTCAATTACATATTTTTTAATCTATTATGTTTAAGAATTTATTTAGATGCAACTGTGTACTTATCTATTCTGTCCAAGAATTAATGTAGATGCAACTGTTATCATTATCTGTTCAGTTAGTTGTTTTGATATGTTCAGTTAGTTTCCCTCATCTGTTCAGTTAAGAATTTATGTAGAAGCAACTGTTATTCTGATATATTCAGTTAGTTTCTTTGATCTCTTCAGTTAGTTACCCTCATCTATTCAGTTAAAACTTTTGATCTTTTCAGTAATAGTGCTGAAGAACATGTGTACATGCAACTGTTCAACTTCTAACAAATAAATATTTTGCATCAGAGATTTTGGAAAATGCTTTGATCGGACATTAGCAAGATTAAGGAAGAGGAAGTATGATGAAGATTATGAATGCAAGCGTGGCACATCGAGGCTCATTTCCAAATACAACTTTATTGAGCAGCAATTTGCAGAGGTGTACACTCGTGAGATGTTTGTCAAGTTTCAGCATGAAATCAAAGCTCTGATTGGTTTGAGATTTACAATGTGTGAATGTCTGGGGAATAGAAAGATGTACAATGTTGATGATGGTGATGGAGAATTCAAAGGGAATTTTAATTGTGATGATCATACCTATGAATGCGAGTGCCATCTTTTTGAAACCAAAGGAGGTAAATGTTATTTAGTCTATATCTAGTTTGTACTGAATAAGTACTGAACAAACTTCTCTCTCTGTGTAACAGTTACACCAATAAAGTGTACAAATTTCAAAAAGGCTAGATATGAACTTCAAAAATCAAATTTTCAAAGTACCTTACATCCATTAAACTTCTAAAGGCCCTGCTACATATCATATATTCAACAAATAATTTTCCACATTTTCATAAATTGGAATCCCCAGTTCACGCATCACATGAATAACCTAAAAACTCAAGAGGAATTAAATTTTAACAATTTAATCAATCACCAATCAGAAAGAAAAAAGTAGATAAAGGCAGTAAAATTTAAAACTCGAGAGAAGGCTAAAAAATAAAATTTGTTTTGTAAACCGATTTTCTTCTAATATGTGTTTGCATACAACCAAAGATGGACTGTACTGTTTGCTATTAGAATCTCCTCTCTCCACATTTGCTTCCTTATATTTCAAAATTATATCCAATTTGAAATGTAAAACTGAAATCACAGATGTTTTGTTGGTAATGTAGTTGGAGAAGCGAATTAAGCATAAACCACCAAGTCTCAGTTTACTGGCGGCACCAAATGTCAATCACACATCCAAATTTTTGTAGTTACAAAAGCTAGAATGAGTACATTGATCTAGGAGTATCGAGCAACAGTAAAATTGTCAGACTTTGCAAAATATATCTTTTTATAGTAGCACAGAATTGTCCAAGAAGCACAAGGACTAATTAGTGATGGGGAAAAATAAAAAAGGTTTAGTCTCTTGCGAAGTTGGGGAGGCGATTCTTCACCACCACCTCTGATGGTTGGACTACTGTGGGGCGGCGCACAAGGACTAAACCAATACTTTCAAACCGCCGGCGAATTGGAAAAGTCCCTTCAATCAAGCGTCTCTTCACTAATCCGCTCCCCATATCTTCAATAGATCTACTTCCTTCTTCACCCACCATACCTTCTACAAATTACAAGAACAACCATAGTTTCTCAACCATCCGTCCTCCCACCCTCCTACAACCCAATCAGCCATGTCTCAACCTGCCCCATTTACCGATCCCTTTACTGCATGGTACACAACAGACCCCGATACCAAGAAGGCCTACGAAATCGATCCTTGCCTCACAGGTAAGATCTACATTGACCCAACTAATCACTCCAAGCCGGGATAGAAGAATAGATGTTTCACCTGCCAAGTCAGAGGTCACCCGTCATCTGTCTGCAAAGCTCCGATACGAGATTGTGCTCGCTGCTTCAAACCGGGTCATGGCGCGAATGACTGCCCTAAACTGCAACAACCGAAGGTCAGTCCCTCTTTACTGCCTCGAGGGAATCTTGGCCAGGACAAACTTCCACGTAATCGGCCTAGCCTCATTGATCTGTATTTGCCTCAATCCTTTGAAAATATCAACGACCTATGCTACCTCTCTAAAGGGGTGGTGGTTGATGGTCGTCTCAAATTGGGTCGTTTTTCCACAGCCTCAGTTCAAGCTGTTCTTATGATGATAACAGAGACAAAGGTAACGTACCCTCTTATTCATTTGAATTTAGACCGATTTTTCTTTCACCTTCCTAAGGAGAGGGACAGAACCAACTTTCTATCCACTTTCAAAAGCAAATTGGAATCGATCGGTCTTGTTCCTTACCCCTGGAGTCCTACAATAGACGCAGAACCAATTAAATATCGATTCAAGGTTTTAATTGTGTTAGAGATATGTCCTAGAAGCCAATCAGCTGGTTGATTATTATATTAGTTTATGTTATTGATGATATTTGATCATTTGTTCTTGGATTTATTATTGACAGTTCATTCAGGTTGAGGATCTGGATTGTGGTTCACTGTGGTTCATTTATACTTAAATGACAATAATAAATCAAAACTGTCCATAGTCTTGATAATTAACGAGGAACATTAATTATCATATAAGACTAGTATGCAAGTTAAGTGATGATTAAGTTCTGCAAATCATAAGTAAGGAGTTACTAACTTAATTGCATATGTAAATGTTACTGGAACATAGTACAGGACATGACCCAAATGAAATAAATATATGGATTGTGTTATGTGTCATTATTTATTTCATACGTGTTTGATTCCAAGTTTGAGATTGTCCAGTTTTTCCACATGAGGATAGATTCTATAAATATCGTCTAACGCTGATTCCTGATAAGGGCTGCTATAACGACTTTATTTATGTTCTCTTGAATTGTGCGGGGAAAAACTGATCATCAAGACAACCGTATGTCCCTCATTAGTACACCTAGTGAGCGATGATATCCACTGGGCCCCTTGATGGAGATGGATCGCTTGCTAGCAACTTGTGCGATCATCTCTAGATTAAGAAACGTGTAATCTGCAAGAATGACACACTCCTATCTTGGATTACACAAGGATATCATGTGACATAGGAATCAAAACAATAAGGAACTATATTTCTTATGCAGAATTGAAATACTGTATTGGTACAGTATTTATTTATGCGAATTGGGAATCATAACGTGTTGCTAGATACCGCTTATGATTATTGGAAATAAATAGCGATTTATTTTTCTATGTCGAACAGAGCATAAATTCTCAAAGGGTCACACAAATAGATTTTGACCATGCGTGCATTATTTATTTGGTTGTATTAAGGAATGCAACAATATGATATGTTGACTAATTAATTATGTACTGTTGCGAACCGTCATAATTAATTAATTAAGTCAAACGGATCATATAGAAATAAATTAATGCATATCCTAATCCTTAAATAATTATCAAAATGTTGATAATTAATTTGTTCAACATGAATTAATTAAAAGTAATTAATTTGAGCTAACGGGCCTATATTTAAATGGTAAATTAAATGTCCAACTTGAGAGCAATTAATTGGGCCACTAATTAATTGAATTAGAGGATCAATTAAATAATTGATGGAGCCCATTTAGGCTCATTTTATGGCTGCCCTAGTGATGGCATAGTTGTAAATTAGTTACAATTTTTTGGGAGAGTGGTTGGTCTGTAAAAGGACCAATTTGGGAGCCCAAACCCTAGCCACCTTGCCCTTTTCTCTCTCCCTCATATTTTGGACGAAAATTAAAGGAAAAATTTCAGAATTTTTCCTCTCCTCCATTGCTCTCTTAAGCTCATGTGTTGAGCACCTCTTGCCTCCATCTAATTAAATAGTTAATTAAGGCAAATGGAAGGAAGGGATTAGGCTTAACCTCTCATCTACTAGCATAGATCGAGGTTTTGGTTAATACCTTGGTGGACTTGAGGCCGAGACACGCGTGGTGGCGCGCACAACCTCGACATCGCCGGATTCGAGCCTTCTAGTGGACTAGACTAGAAGAGGTACCTTTTTTTCTCCTTGTTTTAGTGTAAAATCGCATGAATAGCTAGATCTGTCACTTGCTTGTTCTTTTAATTAGGTTAATTAGTAACAAAATTAAAATTGAGCATAGCACTTGCTTCCTAACAAATTGATCTTCTTGAGGAACTCTCAGCACTTAATTCCTTTGATCGGTCAATTTGGTTTATTGCTACAACATACTCCTTTTGAAGGTGTTGAATCTCTTGAGAAGCTAAGAGTTTTGGTTGCAATCCGTAAACTCAAGGAATTACCTTGTGCTGGACGTCTAACTGACAGGTTTCTAAGAAAACCTATTACTTTTGATGTTGTCAGTTGGATTGAGGAACCTTTTACGGCTACTACTCCGTTTGATCCAACTCCATCTAATGCTTTTTTTAGAGAAGTGGACAGACGTATCCGTAAGCTCCCTCCTCTTTCTAACAAATCGGCTCATCTTCAGCCGCTTACTCACTCTGTCTCAGTTGACTTTGAGATTGCCTACAAGGCATGGGAATCGATGCCTCCTTCATCCAGCAAAAATGACTTCCGTCGGAGCCTAGAAAAATCACCTTGCTGGGAATTAACCCATAAGGCAGCAGCACTGACTAGTAATCATGTCCCTTCTTTCTCTCTAAAAAACACCAACTTTGAGCCAAGCAATAGCTTTGTTCTTCATGGAGACTGCTCCACAGTTCCTCGTGGTAACAACTCCACAGTTAGCTCCTCTCAGCGTGCCACAAAAAATCCCGCAGATAAGGCATTCAAGCCTCCAGCACAAGAAAAGATAATTTCCTTTAGTAAGGATTTCTTGCAAGTTTTGGTTGATGCTCAGATTCAGGAGCCTATTCCGCCCTCTCCTCAATTTACTCATTTTAATCATGAATGGTTTCCTTATGGAGAAAAGAATTTATTTCCGACCCCTACTCCCCCTCCTCCTCTTTTGGATGTGCATCTGGCTCTGCTACGTGCGAACTCAATTAATTGTACTGCCGTATCTGCAAAGGATTCCGACAGGCAGTCCTCTCATCTGCCTGCAGTTAATTCCCAAACGGCTTCAATTGGGGCGGAATTTGATTTTTCTTCACAGGCCGTAATTTCTCCTAAAAGGCCTGCTGGGCCTTCTAGGCCCGAGAGTGCCTCCCCTGCTCTCTATGATGCTGCACATGACAACTCTACTTCGTCCTCTTCCTAGATAGAACTTGGAGCTTTTACAATGGAAGCATCTCCACCTCTTGTTGCTATTAACCAATTGGCAAACACTGGTGACGCAGTGGTTAAAATTGCTACTGGAGTTAACAATGACTCGTCTCCCTCTTCCCAATATCCCCTTTCTAAACTTGGTTTCATCGTGGATCCCATGGATAAAATTGTGGATTCCTAAGTTATGTCAGAGGAAATTCACTCTCCTTTATCGCCACTGCACTTCACGGAGCCCAATCCAAACCTAGCCTTGGTCGTTTGGAAGCCTTCTCCCTCTTCTGTTCGCTCCAACAACAGGCAGATTCTTCTCTCCCTTGCACTGTCTCGCTGAACATCCTATCTCTGCTCCCTGACTCTCCTGCTATTTATTCGCCTTCTCCTGTTCATCAAAATCTTGATGCCTACCTCCTAGGTTTATTTCTCCATCTGATCGTCGGAATCCGAGGAGTGCTAAAAAACTTAATTTTCTTGCCACTCCTTCGAACTCGGAAGATAGTCAAATTGCCAACACCTCACAGCCGCGGCGCAGCAGCCGTAAACATAAGCCCAATAAAGCATTCCAAGGCTTTGATGTTGGGGTTAAGAAGAGAACAAAAAGTACGGCTTCATCTTCATCCAAGAAAGCACTTCAAGTGGCAATCAAAGAAGCGGGCCTCAACAGTTCTCTTATGTCAACCACTTCTCTGTCGGATGAAGAGCAAACTTCTCTCAAAGGTTACTGTGGAATTTTACTAACTAATGACAATCCGGCTGTTGCAATCCAAGCCGCTTCTTCCAGCACCTCTTAGTCTACTTGCGTTTCTTTTAAATTAGTCTCTGTAGGCAATTGTTTAGCCTTTTATCCTTTTTATTTAATAATGGTATTTCCTTTTATTAAAACTTTATGTTAGAATGTTAGTGGACTGTCTGATCTTAATAAATGTGCGGTTGTGAAAGATACTGTCAAGGATAGCGGTTGTAATATTCTGTCTTCAAGAAACAAAATGGTCGTTTTGTGATTTTTTTCAAAATTCGAAATGTTTGTTCTTTTCGTTTCAATTCTTACACTACTCTTGATGCTGTTGGAACAAAAGGTGGTATCTTGTTAGTTTGGTCTGACCAATTTACTTGTTCGAACATCAATAATTTATCTTTCTCATCTACGGCTATTCTCTCTTTTGGAACTTTTTCCTTCATGTTAACAGTTGTCTATGGCCCTATAGACGATCGTCTCAAAGGGGTTTTTCTAGATGAACTCTTAACCATTAGAACTTTTACCTCACTTCCTTGGATTTTGCTAGGGGATTTCAACTTACTTCGTGATCCACTAGATTCTAACGGCGGCATTAGAAATCTTTCTCCAATCTTATGTTTCAACTCTTTCATTTCTAATGCCAATCTTTTTGAATTACCTCTGCTTGGTCGACAATTTACGTGGTCAAACAAGCGTCCCTCTCCTTGCTTCTCGCACCTTGACAGATCTTTCCTTTCCCCTGACTGGCTCACCTTTCCTTTACAACATTCCCTCACAGACCTCCCTGCTACTACTTTAGACCATGCCCCACTTCTTTTGTCAATTGTTCCACATCGGTCAAAAAAAAATAAACTCTTCAAATTAGAATTCTTTTGGCTCAGAGCAACGGACATCACTTAAGTTGTCTCCGATGCGTGGTCAGGAGTCCCTAACCATTCAAACCCGGCAAAGAATCTCTTATACAAACTCAAAGCAGTCAGACTGGCTCTCTCCAAGTGGGCGAATTCCAAGTATGCAAATCACAATACCTTCCTGCAGCGTACTAAGTTAATTATTCGGTACCTAGACTTGCTTGAGGAATCAAGAATGCTTTCTTCTTCCGAATTTTCTCTTTAAATAGATCTTCGTCAACATGCCTTCTCTTTAATTCAAGATCAAGAAGAGAAATAAAAATAGAGAAATGGCATCACTTGGTTAAAGTTGGGGGATAAAAACACCAAATTCTTTCATGCTGTTGCTTCTTATAGACGCATTCTCAACTCAATTGATTCTGTAAGTCTAGATGGACGCAACGTCTCTAAGCCCTTGGAGTTGAAGTTTGCTTTTTTAGATCACTTCACCTCAATCCTTGGTTCCAGTACCTCTCTCCTTCCTCCTTTCGACCTTTCTGGAAAACTCGGTCCCCAACTTGATCTGTCTTCTTTAGGGCTTCCTTTTTCTGAGACTGAGATTCTTCATGCTATCAATCAACTCCCGTCTGGTAAAGCTTCAGGTCCTGATGGTTTTCCGGTTGACTTTTTTAAGAAGTTTTGGAGCATTATCAAAGATGACGTGATGCGTGCTTTTCTAGCTTTCCAAGATTGCTCACTGGATCTTTACGAACTTAACAAGGCTTACATTTCTTTAGTTCCCAAGAAAGAGTCTTGTAATGAAATCTCATATTACATACCCATTAGCGTCATTAATTCTTTTGTCAAAATCATCACAAAAGTTTTGGCAAATCGACTCCAACCCCACATGAAGGATCTTGTAAGTCCTCTTCAAACAGCCTTCACAAAAAATCGATCCATCATGGAATCTTATATGATTACCAGGGAGTTCATCTCTTTCTACCATAAGAATAAATTGCATGCAATCCTTTACAAGGTGGATTTTGCCAAAGCCTTTGACACGGTCTCCTGGACTTTTCTGACTCATGTTTTGATTGAAAGAGGTTTCCCTCCGTCTTGGATATCTTGGATCCTTCATATTCTTCGCTCTTCCAATTCCACTGTTAAAGTTAACGGTGACTTTTCTTCTTTCTTTGTTCATAAGAGAGGTTTAAGACAAGGCGATCATTTATCGCCTCTTTTTTTTTATCATTGTCACTGATGCTCTCCAATCATTCTTCAACAATGCCTCATCTCTCATCTCTGGTCCAATCTTAATTCCGCCTCGCGCTTTACAATATGCTGATGATACTATCATCCTAATGGAGGCAAATCCTCTTTCCTTGCTTGTAGTCTCGGAGATTCTCTCTAACTTTGCTCTATTATCTAGTCTACGAGTTAATGACGCAAAATGTCTTTTTGTCCCTATCTTCATCAGTGATTCTGCCATCCCTCGCATTGCTTCTATTCTTAGATGCCAAGCGAAGGAACTTCCAATTACCTATCTGGGGCTACCGCTTTCTATTCACATACCAAAAAAAATCCACTTCCAACCTCTAATTTCGGCTTTTCAACAGAAACTTGATAGTTGAAGGGCAAGGTTTCTGTCTCTAGGTGGACATCTTACTCTCGTCAAATCGGTACTCACAGCTTTACCTTTGCATTTCATGCAAGTGCTAAAGTTGCCGCCGTGGCTGCTAAGACACTTAGAAAGCATTAGAAGAAGGTTTTTTTGGAAAGGTAACAACAAATATCTTGGAGGACACTGCCTGGTTAATTGGGCCAAATGTTGCCTCCGGAAAGCAAACGGTGGCTAGGGATCCTAGACCTACAATGCCAAAATCAGGCCTTACTTTTGAAATGGCTCTAGAAACTCAAAGAAGATCCTAATTCTGTTTGGTCATCCACAGTACAACTACTCTATGGTACTTTGGATATCAATCAGCTGATCACTTGTTCGGTGTCTTACGGATTAGCTAATATTTTACAACAAGGGCCTTTCTTCAACATTTCCTTTATAGACGAAAACCCAATAGCTACTTGGAAATGGACTGCTAATGGAATATTTTCTTCCTCCAGTGCTTACGGCGTTCTTTCCAACACTGGTTTGATTTCCAAGTTCCACCTTGACCTTTGGAAAGTAAAATCTCCACCCAGAGTCAAAGTCTTTCTTTGAACTCTGCCACAGGAAGACTATTGACACAACAAAATCTTATTGTACGCGGATGGCCTTCTCCTCCTTCTTGCCCCTATTATAATACTTGTCTCATGGAAACCACTGATCATCTCTTCTTACAATGTCAGTATGCAACTTTAGTGTGGTCCTTGGTGCAACTTCGCTTCAGACTCCCTGTACTTAATTTCACCCTCGACATTGGTGAATTCTGGCTCTCTCAAAGACATCCAGGATTGAATTTACGGGACACTATCTGGGCGGCCACAACTTGAAACATTTGGAAATCACGTAACAGACATGTCTTCTCGAATTGTAGTACTCCTCCTGAATTGGTGCTCAAGTAAATTTCTACAAATGTAGTATCTTGGAGAAAACATGCATAGCTGCTTAGTTTAGCTTTTTAGTTTCTTTTAATTTTTCTTTTCTTTTTCTCTTTTTTTCTTTTTTTTTGTAAATATTTTTTATTATTAATAAAATTTGTCGGTGTGGTACTTTGCCACCCGTCCCTCAAAAAAAAGTCTTAAACGACTCCATGGTTCTAACTCCAGGTGGAAACGCTGGACTTGATTGTCACTAGGATAAAATCATGCCCCAAAAATAGAGAGCAACGGTACAATATCTGTCTGGAAAATTAATTAGATGCGTCACTGCATTTAAAGAAACATATTGCACAATACTCAAGCATATCAAATTATCAACACAAGCAAAAATTAAAATCATGAAAAAAGAATTCAAACAAACAAGCAACAGTGCAAGTACCACTGATTAGGGTTCTCCAAAATGACACGACACGATATGCGTGTTGGCACGACACGACACGACACGAGTACGGAATTGGCACGACACGATCGTGTTATCGTGTCGCGTCATAATCGTGTCGTGTTAGCAATCTTGAAAAATTAACACGATTTGACACGACACGACTAACACGCAACACGACACGAACATGACACGACAACACGAATTTAATTTTTAACATTACCAAAAATAACATCATAAACATACTTCTTCTTTTAAATTGTTTTCCTAAAAAATTATTTAAATTGATTTTATATTAAAATTTAAATTATAACTTTACTTTCTTTTTTCACGTCTATTTACTTTTTTTAAACATTTTATTTTTTAATCTGTTCAAACAATAAAGAAATGAGTTAGCAAAAAAAAATCATCAATTAATCTTTTAAAAAAAATATTCTGGCAATTTTGTACTGATATATATACTGAATTTTTAGAATAGTCAAATAAACTACAACAATATTTTTTTTCTCCATTTTCATATTTTAACAGTTTTTAATAAATTATTATAAAAAATAAAGAAAAGTTTCTGACATGATTAACATGACGTGTCAACACGACACGACACGATCGTGTCAGTCGTGTCGTGTTAGACTGTGTGTTGTGTTGTCTCTTCTCACCACTCAGCAAGACACGACACGACACGATTAAAAAAGTAGTTCGTGTCAATACGACACGACACGCACAATTGGAGAACACTACCACTGATTAAAGTAAAGGGTTGTCTATCCATTTCTTAAGAATAAAAGATTCTACTTACTAGGCATACTCAAATGCATGATATATAAAAGCTATTAGAATGAGAAAAATGTACTCTCCTTCTAATGCGTTCTCCCCGAGGAGAAGCCTAGTAGTCATATACAAAGTAGCATTAATTGTATCAAATACATGAGTATTAATAATTAAAACGACCAAATTGAAGTGTAACAAGTTAGTATGCCCCCAAGCCGACAGGGGACCTAAGACTATATTAGGGTCTCAGGAGACGCAAGCCACTGAGCTTAATTTGAATTGAATTTCACAATCCAGTGTTGAACAGTTGTTGAAAAGAAACTGCTGGGTCTAGAACGTTTCGAGAATAATCATTAGTTCGAGTTCCCACCCCGGTTGTCCAGTCTGTAAACCAAAGCCGATCCTCACATGCCAAAACAACGGTCCTTTTCCAGTCATGCCAGCCACATTCTGTCATGTCGCCAGCACACCTAAATGTCCAACAATGTAACTTTTCTTCTACTGTTCTTCGCTGAGTGGGCTCTCTGCTCCCAAGGTTCTGTAAATATAGACAAAGTAAGCTTATGAACTCTACTTACTTGAAACCAATAGTAAAATATATTCAAATTGAATATCAAAATCGATTAGAATAGTCCTATTTTACAGCCTAATTATGGTCATAATATCTATATCAAAATCATTCATCATGAATTCATGATGATTCGCACATAGATCAAATTAAATTTGTATTGAAGTTTTTTTTCCCTAAAATCTACACTCCAAATTACGATATAATGAATTAGACTATACGCCTTAAATTATGATAATAATGATATCATCAAAGGTTTAAATAGCGGATAGCGGACTCGTAGCGGACAGGCTAATGTCATAGCGGATAGTGGATAACGGTTATTTCGCGGCCGATATCGGACCATAGCGGATTTGCACACACAAGTGTATTTTGAAGGTCTAGTATAGCCTAAAATAAAAAATTAAAATATTTTCATACAACTAATTAATGCCAACTAAAATTATATTCATTGTCTATGCATATTTGACCACAAAATTTTTAGAATTTGAAAAAACTCAAAGCATAAAAGTTGTAGCTTATTTTATAACCTTTCTATAGAACTTTGAATCATATCAATCGAAGTTCGTATGTGAAAGATATGCCCAAAATACTACTGTTAAATCTGCAAATTATAAACTACACCGCTATTTCCGCTAATTTTCCGCTATATCGCCGCTAATTTCCCTCTATATGCCCGCTAAATCTCGCTACGATGCGCGCTATCGGACAACCCGCTAAATCTGTCGCGCTGTAGCGTTCCACCATCTTGACCCGCTATCTCGCTGCTATAGCGGCCGCTACGGCCGCTATTTAAACCTTTGGATATCATAATGATCACACGATCTACATATGATATAATGAGTACGTCAGCTTTAGGCATATTTGTACATTCGTTTTTCTTAACCCAGTGTCATAGGGGTTTCTTTTTTTTTTTTTTTGGGTTAGGTTATTATAGATAATTCCTTACTAAATAGCATGTACTTTGTCTCATGAAAATTGGACACAGCATGCAGAGATATATCAGGTTCATTTAGTTAGTAAATGTGTTCTAAATTTCTTGTACAGAAAGAAGACAGCTATAAGATTGAGACCTAAGAATTTTTTTTTTTAAAACTTGGTTGAGATTATATATACTATTGTCTATTGTCATGAGGATAAATACAAATAATGCGGGTACCTGTAATAGGCAGTCAGTGTAGGGCATCCGCCTTCCTTTTCCTGGGATTAGAAGAGGAAGGGACATCTGCGAAATAAAAGGTTAACAAATAAAGAATGTATTATGTCACTTGATAGCTGCTACCAAGGTTTCCAGAAAAAAAATAAAGAATGCAATATTATAGGGATTTTCTGTGGTGCTTGTATGATTTCTCAAAAATGTTTGACGATGTATCGAATTTGAGATACTCTGCTTTCCGGGCTTAGCTCACTATTTTAACCTGACACATTCTAGTAATAATTAATACCAATACCACCGGCAAAGCAAAAGCATGAACCCATCAATTCAAAATGATAGAATCTAATAGAAAAAAAAAATAGTTTAAATTCTCTTTGCTTTTGAGAGAACTAACTATATGTACAACAACAAGAAGAAATGTCGCCAAAGACTACAAAAATTTCAGATTGTTACATATGACATTTGATCTGCTTTGATATCTATTGGCGTCCACAGAAGATCCTAGAAAAAAGAATCCCTTCCCCAACTCTCAACACACACAAAACACAAGGATTACTGATTCAAATGGCACAACCTTCCAAAAGCTTTAATAAATACATTCAAAATAATTAGCATGTGTTTTTCTTTTAAATTTATAGTTCCCTCCCGTAGTAAAAGTATGATATCTTAAAATCGTGACAAAAATGTTCTTCGAAAAGAAGCTCTTATATTTAAAAAAAATGAAAGAGTAATTTTTTTTTGGTCACCCTGCCTAAAAAAAAAATTAAAGAGAACCACTGTATTTTTAGTTGTCTGAGAGACTCACCTGACAAACTGTTATCTTGACCATCTTAGCAAAATTTAAATTTGAAATCCAACATCATTTAAAAAAAAAACATTTTGATTTACCGTACGCATATTTTACCATGCATTGATCACAAAACTGAATGTAACAATCCAAAATTTAATTTCCTTATGTTTCATCAAATGATACATAAATTGATTGATCGTCAATTACTTTTATATTTTAATTAAGTTGATAGATAGTTGTGAAAATTAATAAGTATGAAAAGAAAAATTGCTTTATGATATCTGGTACTAATTAATAAGTATTTCGCAAGTTTACATACTAGTTTGAACAGTGAAAATCTTCTTACTTGTATATGGAAACTATTATTTTAATGGAAATCCTTTTTTAAAAGTCTAAGCTTAATGAAGTTGACATGCAGAGAATGGTACCGATCCTTAGAGCCTCAATTGATGGCATTTGCGGAAATGAGGGAATAGTGCGAGGTGCACTGGGTGCAGCAGAACCAGATGCGTCTAGATCTGCAAAAGGGATTATCTCATGGTGTTAGGTGGTAGAATTTCAAATTTTAGACCTTCAGATATCAAACTTGGGTGAGTTGATTTTTAAAAATTAAATGTACGTAGTAAGTACTTCTGGTTTGTTAAATTGGAAATAAAGTATCAGAAGTGATTTTTTTTCTTTCATAAATTTTGTGTGAAAAAGAGAGCACTAATTATTAGTTCGATTGTCTATACTCTGCAAAAAAAAAAATAAATAAATAACAAATCTTTTGGAGAAAGATTCCTAGGACATGAGCAGAGCTAGAAATTTATAAATTTATAAACAAAAGAAGAATTTCTTAAATTGAATAAATTCTCATTAGGGAGTGGTACTTACCCATTGTCGTAGTGGATGACATCTGTAGACTTGATGGAATAGTGGAAGAACCTGCTGTAAGAGGCAAACCTAGAGATGAAAATCAGAACATATATATATCAATCGTGTTGTGCAGCTTGTGCTAATTAAATTATTAATTTCTATAGCAGATGGAGGTTCACATTATCGGTGCAAAATATTTTGAGTTTCTTCAATTAAGTAGCAAATCATAAGTATATATTTATGTTTTTCCTTGTTCTTTTTTAATTCGAAAAGAAAACCAGCTGAACTAAATTAAGATTAGTCTTTTGGAAAAGGAGAGGACGCGCGTTTCTCTACAAATTATTATCTTAAAAATATCTAATTAAGATATCCTATAATAATAGAGAAGGTATCCACATAAATTTGTAAGTTGTGATAGAGATTGACAGATTGTTTTACCGGTTGTTGGTGTCTGATCAATCAATGCCATCTGTGGTGGTATAGTGTCAAATGAACTTGCTGCAACAGCTGTCAGTGCATCTAGATTTGATGACAGACAGAACATATTACATTCTAACGGTAATAAACTAATAATTGATATGACTGTAAGATCTGAAGGGTTGATTGCCACAGTTTTAAGTGAATTGTCATTACTAATTATTTTAGGAGGTCTTTCATATTGAATCAGGAGAACAAAATATGTTTTTAAGGATAAAATATTAAACATTTGAAATGATGGTAAATTTTACCTGCTGATAACTGCCTGCTATTTGGATTTTGCCCCCAAGTTATCTGACGCTTAGGACACTGTGCTAAGTGGAAGAGCTCTATAGATTGAAGAAACTCTTCATCCCCTAATGACTCTAAATTTGAACAATACCAGACTTTTAACCATCTGAGTGATAGGAGATTCCTCATCACGTCATTTGGAATAGATACTATATTTGGACAATTTTCTATTTTCAAAAACTCAAGAGAAGTGAGGTTCTGCAAACAGCTGGGGATTGAGTTATCCAGCTCACCACACTCACTCAGCACAAGCTTTTTGAGGGAGGGTGGTAAACTTATCTTAGTTGAGCAGGTAAGCCTCTTACAACCATTGATGTGCAACATTTCAAGGAACACAAATTCATGAAAGGATTCTACTGGCAGGGACTTTAGTTTATCACACCAACGTATCTCAATACACTTCAGCTTTGGCAGAAGGTTTGGCCGCAAGCAATCCACAAGACTTTCCAGCCCGTTGCATTTGCATATTGCTACCTCAGTAATGGTGCAGGGTAATTGTGAGACAGTTTTGTTCCAACATGAATAAATCATGACACTTTTTAACTTTGGTAAGTCATCTTTCCCCATCCAGCTCGGTGGTAAATCCAAACCCCTATAATGATAAATTTCCAATACTATTAGATTAAAATGGGGACATAAACCTTCAAGCACTTCCTTGTGAATCTCATTGTTTGCCGGAGAGGATTTACCCCACCAAGGGTCCCAATATAGACACAATTTGTAAAGATGTTCCTGTTTGTTTAGTCCTGCCTCTTCAGCTGCTTTTTTACTCGAAACATTCTCAAGTCCTTTTATACTCAGATATCCACGAACTCCAGTCAGGAGCTTTAAATTCTCAATTTTGCTTATCCCATCATTTTTCACTTCATAAGTGAGATTAGAAAGTTGCATTGCTCCAAGAAAATTTGGGATACGAGTCAAAGAAGGTACTAAATGATTCGGCGGTATAAAATAATTCAAGCCTCTTAATTTGTCACAACCACTTGGAAAACCATCAGCACAATTATTGCAACCATCCCTATCTAAAAACTCAAGATCATATAGGTTGCAAAATGACTGGGGTAATTTTTCTAACTCTATATTATTGGAAATGTCTAGATATTGAAGGTATTTTAAATTTCCAATGTTCTCTGGTATTTCATTTATATTACAATGGGAAAGTGATAAACGACGAATACTCATCAATTCATCGCACATGCTTTTGAACGCTATTGGGAAACGCCATTTTTTATTTCTATATCCAAAATCAGCAGTGACTTCCACTACTAAAGTGTGTAGTTTTTCTAGTTTAGGCAATTTTGTTAGATTCTCTGCATTTAGTAGCGGCCTGCAACATACAGACATATGATGCACATTAGGAGGGATATTTGCAAAAGCCACGTCTTCCAGGCAGTAACATTCATTTCCTTTAAGGGATTGACAAACATCGTGCATCAAGTCATGCATAACATATAGTTCGGCAAAATTTGCAGCACGATGAAAGAAGCCTCTGTTTTCCAACTCATAAAAGTGATCCAAAGCCAGATCTTCCATAGATTTCAGGTTTTCTTGTATGGGAATCAAACGATTCATGATCCAAAACTTTGCTAGCTTATCAGGACGAAATTGTTTATTTTTGGGAAACATCGAGCAATATGAGAAACATTTTTTCAATTCAACAGATGGTAAATGCATATAGCTCAAAAGAAGTACGTGCATTATACCATCTTCGCCCTGTTTTACTTTCCACATTTTACTTTCACTAATAGTAATCCAGTGTTGTCTATCAATCCTTTGACTCAAAACACCACCTAACGTTTTTGCAGCAAGAGGTGATCCTTTAAGCCTACTACAAATTACTCTAGCAA
Organism: Rhynchospora breviuscula; assembly: GCA_027562975.1. Classification (NCBI taxonomy): domain Eukaryota; kingdom Viridiplantae; phylum Streptophyta; class Magnoliopsida; order Poales; family Cyperaceae; genus Rhynchospora; species Rhynchospora breviuscula. The sequence goes on from CM050398.1 coordinate 16,339,997, forward strand.
TATGCTCCAACTCAAAATAATTCATCAAATCAAAACTCAATCCTACACAACTCTTGAAAAACTCCCAGTACATTTCCTCTCCCAAGCCCTCCAGCAAAATAGGTTTCAAAAGAGTGATGTTATCCTTCATACAAGTAATAAAGTACTCACGAGACCTAGTGGTTAATATGATCGCACTTTCCTCAGAGGCTTCATTCATTGGCCCCAGCAATTGTTGCCACTCAGCGCTCCAAATATCATCAAGGACTAACAAAACTCTCTTGGGTTTTACAGCTTTTATCAATGTATCTTGTAGCAGGTCTAAATTTGTAAAATCGCAGACCTTTTGTGTGACACACTGGATTATCTCTTTCAGCATTCCCTCCAAATTGAACTTTTCATTTACACAAATCCATATTTTTAAATCATAGTATGATTGCACACGTTTATCTTTATATACCATTTGACTTAGGGTTGTTTTTCCAATGCCTCCCATGCCAACAATAGGTAAAACATGAAATTTTCTTTTGCTATCCGTACAGCTGCTACTCTTACCAGCATGTAAACCAGATCTAGGAATTCCCAGCATACCAATTGCATCATCCAGTTCTTTATCACGACCATATAATACATCAGGAGGACGTGAAACCGTGATGGGTCTGTTGAATTTTTTTGGGTTTTGTGGTATTTCATGACTGTTACAAATCTTTTCCAATTGGTCACAAAAACGATCAAGGTTGCCTTGAGCACTGATCACCTTTTTCTGGAAACCTGTGGCCCAATTCTTAAAATTATTAATAAGTTCACCAGGAATGTTTTCTACTCTCCTCTGGGATTTGAATTCATCAATTGTTAGTTCTGCTTCATAAATGGCACTTTTAAGATAGGAAAGCAGCTTTCCGATGGAATCATACCTGAAGCACCAGCACTCTGATCTCTCAATTAGCTGTGATGCGACGATCAATGTGGCCTCAAGTCCAGAAATGCTTTTGCTCAATTCCGAATTTGGCCCTAATGCCTCAACAAGAGATTGATACACAGAGGGTACTGCTGCCGTCCATTCAAAAAATGTCTTCACTTGTTCCATAGGTTATGAAGCATCAAAATAAAATGGAATCTGAAATTAGACGAAGGGTATGATAGAAGTAAGAGAGAGTTTTACATTTTCTCTTTGTAGGATTGATGAAGAAGAAACAGAGAAAAGAATAATTTTTTTCCCTGTTGGTAGTAAGAAACAAGTTCTTTACTTTTTCGTCTAGATGGAAAGAGGAATGAAAGAAATAACAAAAAATGTTTATTTTTTTTGGCAAGGAGAATCACGTGAGAACACAATTCTCTTCAGGAAACAAGGGGAATGAAAACAAGTGGATGTCGCAATCTTGGAGAACTTGGAATGGTTTAAAAAAAAAAAAAACAAAGAAAGATTTAATCGGACTGAGATGTATTTTGAGATTTTTAGCTGAATCCAACTTCTTATTTTTGTAGCGCAAATTACGAACTAATGTGAGTTTGGAGTACTATAAAGCAACACGATGTTGATTATTGGTTACCGACCAAGGAATAAAGCAACACAATGTTCGATATTATAAAAATATAATATTTGGTTTTCCTTCTGAGAAAGCTTTTATACACTATAACCAGTATCAAGTACTGATAAAATTCCAAACTGTTGTCCGTCCATTTTCGAAGTAACAATCGGTACGTATGTGAACGTTGGTAGGCTCGCAAACGCAACTAAATTTTTACTAAACCATTTAGTTTCGTCTTTGTGAAAAAGTTAAGGAAACTATTTTTATTTCGTTTGTTAAACGAAACGATAAACTAAAATCGATTTAGTTTCATGAGATAAACGATATGATTTACAAAACTGACCTTTTTAGTTTCATTTATTATCGTTTAATCATTTGTGTCATTTTTCTGTATTTTTAATATATTTTCTTAAGTATTTATGAACAAATTTTAATTAAATATTTAATGTGATATTCAAATATATTTTTGTGAGAATTTATTAAAATTAATTTGTAAAAATTGATGATATTTTTTTATGAAGTTGTTTTGTGAATTATTAATGATATTCAATGTGACATTGCATTTGTATATTACTAGCTAAGTAACGATGAAAAATATTAATTGTTTCGATCGATAGTCTTGATCGACTTTTGAAGCGAAAGGATTAATGAAAATTTTTCTACTAGTGTTCAAATGATGAAACCTTTAACGAGAATAAATCTTATTCCATACCATAAACAAAAACGATTAATTAAAACAGATAGTTTTGGTGATCGCTTCTAAATTTTAACGTTAAAGAGGTCTTAAACGTAGGCCGCCACTTTCCACTCCTTCAACAGCGTAGTATAAACATGAAAAGGCTTTCGGTAGTGCATTGAACCTAGTTAAAGTAAAAAATCACCTTTTTAAAAAATAGATCACTTAAATCATACTGCACTCTGAAAACAAATCACTTTTTTCAAAAGTACTTTTTATTTAAATAAGAAATTAATTTATGCCACTAAAAATATTCTAATTTCAATAAAACAACCTAAAATATGATTAACTAAATGTATACCACTAAACCTCTACAAATTTGGTATATGATATTATTTTTAACAAAAACGGTCGAAAATAATTTTTATAAAAATAAAATACTAATAATTGCATGTTCCTTTGAAAAACAAATTGTCAAACTATCCTTATGTCACTTTTTTCCCCTCTCGGTTGTAAAAGAAATACGGCATTGCCTGAAACACTCTAGCATAACATGAAACGTGTGCGGTACAGAACAACAACGAGCCAATGAATAGCACGACTCGTTTGGCATGTCTTGTGCATTCAATCTCTGTGCTTATATGGATGGATTTAAATTTGTACATAGAGGAGTCGCAAAACAGCGAAATAGATCCAAAGATAAAATCTGAAAAAATCATTTTTTTTTCTTTTCTTTTTTGAAAAAAAAACAAGGGTCATGCCTTTATCTTTTATATAACTAAAATGAAATAACTCAAATAAGTATGTACATATGGAAATGTTAGCAAGTGGCTAACAAAACAAGAGAAAATAGTAAATCTGAAAAATATTACTGGGGCATTTCTACAAATAAATCATATGCACAGAGTAGTGAAAGAAATATATAGTAGCCTAAAAATTAGAGGACAATATTCTCCCGATGATCTGTTAGCAACTGACCATTCATTTCTTAAAGCCCTGTTAAGAACTTGCCCATCCCTTAATGCTCTGTTAAAAACTGGTACAAGCACTATTTGTCTTAGAAAATGCTGGCACCACATCCAGAGGAGTATTAACAAAAACTTCTTTTTGAGGAACTAACACAAACGTCTCGCACTCACATGTTAGAATGGATCCAATAATTATTGATGTTAAGCCCCTTCACTCTTCAGGCTCGCCTAGCAAATAAGGTTCGTGTTGATAGTACAACGTACCGGTGATGTGTGGCATAGGCTGACATTTCCTGCCGGCATTCCTTAGTACCTTGAGAATTTGTTGGTAATCTCAAGGATTTACAGGTACAGGAATCTAATTTCAGTTAATGTCAAGGCAATAATTGCTAGCCACAATAAATTTGAATTAATTTGATTTGTATTGTGCGGCTAGACTTTACCACTCTGCAAAACATGGGGGGTTCAATAATTGAGTATTCAGCTGCATAAAATTTTGTTTTCTTCTTTATTGGCGATATAGACTGATGGATAAAGAATGAGTGTAAAGGAACAGTTTCAATCATGAAGCAGAGCATTAGGTTCCAAAGTGCTTTATTTTTTATTCTATAATAATCAATTGATGAATCACTTATCTTTTTCGGTTTTGATACTTTCTTGGGTGGACTTTAAAACAGTTGTAGTCCGAGTAAGTAATCATGGTTGTTATAGATAACTGAATTCCCTTTGATAGGAGGATACTAAAACTGTAACAGCATGAACTGCAAGAGGAGTTGCAGTTAAAGTGTACCTCATAAGCTAGGACTCGAGTCTTTGTTGCTTTCCAGTTATTGTCTGATAAAACGAAGATGAAATTAATACGGATTAACCAAAACAGTCAAAATAAGTAGTATTTTCTTAACAAAACAGCAACGCACTAGTGCACTGAAGTTTCATATTGGGAATTGTATAAATTCCCAATATATGTTTCATTTCTAATCAATCTTTATTCATTTCTAATGTTTCATTTGCCAAACGGTTATATGTTTATGTCATAATAAATTCTTACAGATTTCCTAATCAATCATTAATAACTTTGTACTTGTAAGGCAAATAAAATTTTGATGCACGAACAATAGAGAGAGATAATGGAAGAAGAACTAAAGAGAGATTTTGATTGAAAATCACACAGATTCTCTAATTAAAATAAATGGCTGCTGCCGAATAAAAAATCAAATTTTTCTGCTCTATTACATTTGCCGCATCTCTTTTTATTTGTTTTCCATTAGACAATATTAGGTAACTAATTATATGGAAACAACTAACCTAAATAATTAGGTAAATACTTTTTATGGTAACTACTTATATTGCCTTTATCCATCATTCTCCCCCCCTAAGAAAAGATTCGTCCTCGAATTTGCCACTTCATCATCTGCTTCAGACGTCCCTGTCTCGCTGTCAGTAATGTATGGGGATAGGTCTGCCACATTAAATGTCCCTGAAACATTATATTCACCTGGCAAGTCCACTTTGTATGCATTGTCATTGATCCTTTCGAGCACTCGAAATGGTCCATCGGCTCGAGGTTGTAGCTTGCCATACCTGCCAGTTGGAAATCGTGCCTTTCTCAGATGAATCCATACTAGATCTCCCTCTTTAAACACCACCTTCTTGCGATGTTTGTCTGCTCGCTCCTTGTACTTCTTGTTGGATTTCTCAATTTGAGCTCGAACCTGCGAGTGCAATTGCTTGATGTGTTCAGCATGTTCTTCTGCATCGCCACTGAATTGACGCTGGACGGGCAATGGTGTGAGCTCGAGAGGTGTTATTGGATTGAATCCATACACAACCTCAAAGGGACTTTTTCCTGTAGTCCGGCTTTGTGATCGGTTGTAGGCAAATTCAGCTTGAGGCAATGTGAGATCCCATTGGCGAGGATTGTCACCTACCAGACTCCTCAACAGATTTCCCAGACTGCGATTGACCACCTCCGTTTGTCCATCAGTTTGGGGGTGATGAGATGAGCTAAATTGCAGTTGAGTGCCTAACTTTCGCCAGAGAGTGCGCCAAAAGTGGCTTACAAACTTCACATCTCGATCCGAGGTGATTGTTTTGGGTACACCATGCAATCTGACAATTTCCTGCAAAAACAAACGAGCTACCTGTGAAGCATCAAATGTTTTGTTGCAAGCAATGAAGTGTGCCATCTTAGAAAACCGGTCTACCACCACCATGATTGAATCCTTGTTTCTCTGGGTTCTGGGTAACCCGAGAACAAAGTCGAGACTGACATCTTCCCACGGAGCCACTGGAACTGGTAGAGGTTGATATAAGCCCGCATTGGTTCCTCGTGTCTTAGCTAGTCGGCATGTCCTGCACCTCCCCACGAATCGAGCCACATCTCGCTCCATCCTAGGCCAATAAAATTGGTCTTGCAACCACGCCAGTGTTTTATCAACTCCAAAATGCCCTGCAAGTCCTCCAGCATGCCCCTCTGTGATAACCGCCTCTCTCAAAGAACCCTTAGGAACACACAACCGGTTACCTTTGAAAAGGAAATCTTCTTGTCTAATAAACTGCTGAAAAGGACCTGATTCACATTTCTGCCAGATATCTGCAAAATCAAGATCATCTCCATATAACTCCTTGAATGCATCAAATCCACTCACTTGAACCCGCATGGTTGATATCAATGAATGCCTCCGACTCAGTGCATCTGCTACCTGGTTCAACACTCCAGCCTTGTGTTTAATAGAGAAACTGAAAGCCTGTAAAAACTCAACCCATTTGGCATGTCTTGGCTTCAGCTTGTGTTGCCCATTGATGTACTTCAATGCTTCATGATCAGAATATAGAACAAACTCCTTAGAAATAAGGTAGTGCCGCCAGTACTCAAGGCTCCTTACTATGGCATAAAATTCTTTGTCATAAGTAGAGTACTTGAACCTAACCTCATTCAGTTTCTCACTAAAAAATGCCACTGGTCTACCATTCTGGCTTAACACGCCACCAATACCCACACCAGATGCATCACAGTGAACCTCAAAAATCTCCTCAAAATTTGGCAAGACCAAAACAGGTGCTTCAGTTACCTTTTTCTTCAGTAATTGAAATGCCTCCTCAGCCTCTTTGGTCCAGGTGTACTTGCCTCCTTTGATACAGTCAGTGATAGGAGCAATGATAGTGCTGAAGTTACGGATGAACCTTCGATAGAATGAGGCAAGACCGTTAAAGCTCCTGATATCATGGAGATTTGTCGGTGTTGACCATCCTGTGATTGCTTCCACCTTGGCTGGGTCCATTCGAATACCTTCCTTAGACACTATGTACCCAAGGAATGTCACTTCACCAGTGAAAAAGTGGCACTTCTTGGTATTGGCATATAACTTCTGCACTCGCAAGACCTCAAAGACTTGTCGCAAGTGTTGCAAATGCTGATTCTCAGAAGAACTGTACACCAAAATGTCATCAAAATAAACAACCACAAATTGACCAATGAAAGGACGGAAAACCTGATTCATCAATCGCATGAATGTGCTCGGTGCATTGGATAACCCGAATGGCATCACCTTCCACTCATAGAGGCCATCTCGAGTTTTGAAAGCTGTCTTCCATTCATCTCCAGGTCGAATCCGGATCTGATGATACCCACTTCGCAAGTCAATCTTGGAAAACACAGTTGCTCCATGCAATTGGTCAATTAGATCATCAAACCGAGGAATTGGAAAACGGTACTTAATGGTGATCTTATTAACAGCTCTACTGTCAATACACATTCTCCACGAGCCATCTTTCTTTGGAACCAACAAGGCTGGCACCGCACACGGGCTCATGCTCTCCTGCACATAACCCTTTTCCAATAACTCATGCACTTGTCTCTGTAACTCTTCATGCTCCTTTGGACTCATACGATAAGCAGCTTTATGAGGAATAACAGCCCCTGGTACAAGGTCAATGCAGTGCTGGATATCTCTCATAGGTGGCAACCCGGACGGCAATTCCACTGGTGCCACATCAGCGAACTCTTCCACTAATGACATGACCTGTGGAGGAAGTTCCTGCCCATCATCATTAACCTCTGTCACTACCAAGGCAAAGATCTCAACCTTCTGTTCCACTTCCTTCTGAAATTCCACCCGCGATAGCAAGTGACTCTTGGCCACTTTCCGCAAATCTGAAGGACCGAGGGTAATGGATACACCATCTTTCTGAAAGCTGTAGGTATTCTTGAACCCATCATGCTTTGTTCTTCTATCAAATTGCCATGGCCTCCCCAATAAAATATGACAAGCGTCCATAGGGACCACATCACACCAGACCTCATCGGTATACTTTTTTCCAATGGAGAATTTCACAAGGCACCGCTTTGACACTTTCACCTCACTACCTTTCTTGAACCACGACAATTTGTAAGGTTGTGGATGATCTTCTGTACTTAACCCCAGCTTCTCCACCATGGTATTAGACACTACATTTTCACAACTACCCCCATCTATAATTATATTACAAACCTTACCTCCACTGGTGCATTTTGTATGGAAAATGTTATGTCGTAGCCATAGCTTATCTTCACCGACAGTAACACTTAATGCTCTTCTAACCACCAGCGATTCACCTGAATCAGCATAAGTGATCTCCTCATCTTCAACCAAAGGGTTCTCATCATCATCCCCATAATCATCATATGTTGGGTCCACGTCTTCTTCAACCAATGTGACAATTTGCTTGTTGGGGCAGTCAGCAATAAGGTGTCCTAAACCCTGACATTTAAAACACCGCCTGTTTGTGGATCCTCCTCTACTAGGTTGTCCCTTCTCTTGGTAAGTTTTGGGATTTTGAATCTGGGTTGTTGTCGGGTTAGATTTTGAAAGAGGTGCTCTCCTGTCTGTCTCAATTCCTGAAGAACGACCCTGAAACCTAGGACCATTGACCCTTCTCTTTTGTTGTGATTCAACCTTTAAGGCCAACCTACATACATCATCATATGAGTAATATTGTTGTAGGTACACCACATCACCTATTTCTGGTTTTAACCCGGCAAGATACCGAGCAACAATCTGTTCATCCTCTTCCACCACACCACATCGCATCCGTAACATATCAAACTCATTAGTGTACTGCTCCACTGTCAGGTTTCTCTGCTTAAGGTTGTGATAATCAATAAAAGCTTCCTGTTTGTATTGGGTGGGCAGAAACTTGGCCATTAATTTCTTTTTCATTTTATCCCAAGTTCGGATCTTTGGTTTTCCTTCTCTAACACGCCTACTCTTTACATGTTCCCACCAGATCGAGGCATGTTTTCTCAATTTAATGGCTACTAATTTCACTTTCTGATCGTCAGTCAGGTTCTTTACATCAAAAACCCGCTCGACAGTATGCATCCAATCAATAAACTCGTCAGGATGAGATTTACCTTCAAACTCTGGAATATCAATCTTCACCCCAAGGTTTTGAAAGGATTGTTCAGGCTCTGGCCGAAATCTCTGGTTTCGCCCTCGATTTGGAGTCCCCCACGGGTTGTAATACTCCTCCCCGTCGCCTGCTTCAGAAGAGTCGAGGGTCTCTGACTCCTCTCCTTCTTCTCCGTTAGTAGAGCCCATCCTTGCCTCTGCGAGTTGGCGCTCTAACTCTCGGATCCGTCTTCCCATCGCAGCAATCTCTAGATCTCGCTGGTCTCGGCGGCGCGGCTCTTCTTCTTCGTGATCGACTCCACGACCCCGACCTCCTCGGCCACGACCTCTACCACGACCACGATTCACATCCGTCATCCTGTCTCTGATACCAAATGATGCACGAACAATAGAGAGAGATAATGGAAGAAGAACTAAAGAGAGATTTTGATTGAAAATCACACAGATTCTCTAATTAAAATAAATGGCTGCTGCCGAATAAAAAATCAAATTTTTCTGCTCTATTACATTTGCCGCATCTCTTTTTATTTGTTTTCCATTAGACAATATTAGGTAACTAATTATATGGAAACAACTAACCTAAATAATTAGGTAAATACTTTTTATGGTAACTACTTATATTGCCTTTATCCATCAAATTTTTTTTGGGAATTTATTGTAATTTAATTTTTGAAAGGTTCATGATCATTTGACCAAGACATATGCTGTTAGTTCATTGCAAATAATATTGTTTATTTTAAGTAATTAAGAAATCTTGTATATCGGCAAAAAAGATGACAGAAAGTGAGCGGCTATATTAAAAATCCAAATTATTTGACAACCACAACAATCAACTCAATGAATATCGAATTATAAGAGTTAAAAAAATTTAATAATTCTATATGATATATATGACTTGCGTATGAAAATTATTTTATTTAGAATTAAATGATCATCATCTATATATACTTCAAATAATAATAAATACTTTATTGGAATTGGTAAACAAAGAATTTCACATTTTATCCGAATTTCTACACCATTTTTTGATCTATATTTACGACTTTTGTATTTCCTAGTGTGTTATCTCAGTTTCATATTTCATAATGTTGCTGAATTGCATAACAATGCTAAGTATACATCATCCTATGTCAAAATCACAATGTGAATTATGTATTGAAAAAAATATATATATAGTTCTCTGTTTGTTTAATTGAAAGTTGATTAGTGCCATCACACTAATTACCATCGTGCGCCATCAACGATGGTCCGTCACCCAGCATATTTTCGTCGTATCTAAATGTTCAGTTTAATAAGTACAACTGTTCTGTTATTTAAGTATAAATGTTCAGTTAGTTGCAAAAAAAATAATAATAAATGTTAAAAGCAAAAATGTTTATTGTAGTTGCCAAGCAACATGAGCAGGAGGAGTTAAATGTTAATGTCCCAAACAATTCTTGCTCAAGTCTTTCTTTAGATTTGATGAGTAACAACCGTCCACTTGTCTTGCTCCGACGAACCCCCAGAATCAATGCTGGAAAACCACCTATCAAGTATGGTAGTTGGGAAAATGATATTGCAAATTATATTTCATATGTATCTGTTCCACCTGCATATAAATCTGATAGGATGTTTTTATATTATGGTTTTGATCCAATTTGGACACAAATTATGATTGATTTTATGTGATTTTAACTTAATTTCATTCATTATTATTAGTTTTAAGGTACTGCCATGCCCCTTTGTGTGAATTTCCCTCAACAACAATTAAGGCAAAAAAAATACATAAGCCAAAATTAACCTCTTTATGCACAAAAACTCACAAAACACACCTTCGTTGACAAAAAAAAAAAAAAAAACACTGAAAAGAACAATAAATTTTAAATCAAAAACACTTCCACAAAACTTGCAACAAAAGACACACACAAAACCACCGGAAACAAAAAAAAAAAAAAAACTGTCTCAAGATATGTAGTAGTAATAATAATAATAATAATTGCGAAAACAAAAGCAATGTTTCTGTCAATCAAACAGCAAATAAAATAAAAACACCACACAAATTGTTCTCTTTGTCACAAAAAAAGAGAAAAAAACACAATATATATATATACACACACACACATAAATATATATTAAATATGTAATGTAGTAATAATAGTAATATTAATAATAATAATTGTAAAAACAAAAGCAATGTTTTTCCGTCAATCAAATAGCAAATAAAATAAAAACACCACACAAATTATTTTCCGTCACAAAAAAGGGGAAAAAATGAAGAAAAAAAAACACAAAACACAAAAAAAAAAAGTGGAAAAAACAAATCAAAATCACTTCCACGAAATATTCCTCTAGTTGATTAAGAAAAAAAAATATCATAAACCAAAATAAAAAAGAGAAAAAGTAAATCAAAATCACATCCACAAAAAATTCCTCTTGCCGATCGAAAAACAAATCATAAACCAAAAATTAACTTCTTCACTGAAAAAAAATTACCGACCTCGAAAGATCCCCTTATATTTATTGCAAGGGCATATTAAACAGAAAGTATTATTCAAATATTTTATTTTGAATTTGTAGGAGATAATTATCATCAATAAATTATAGACCTGATAACCATGTTACATTGTTCCAGAATAGCAATTAGAAGCAAATGCAATAAAATTCGAATTCATCAACATCCATAAAAATTTAACAAACAACCCCTTTGTAAGAGAATAATTACAGATTTAAGCTCCAGACCATAAAACAGAAAGTATTTATCAAATAGTCCTTGAAGAGCAAGAGCTTTGTACTAGTAGGGAGATAGAGACTGGTACAGTCTGATATGACTAACATGTTTACAAAAATGTTGCCAAAAAAAAAATTAATACTCTTGTCTACAAAATGTTGCCAAAATGATCCAAAATAACTAGTCTACTCTTTGTGTAATTTCCAGATTGCAAAATAATACTCTTGTACTGATATGTGGCAATAAACTTTGAATGCAAAATTGGATGATTGGACGAGTGGTAATGAACTTTGAAGACGAAATTATTCAAGTAGACTTTTATTTAATATTTTGCTAACGTCCAAAACTGAATGAGTGATAAATAAACAAGCATCCATGTACATGTTGCACTAGATTTACAAGCATCCAGTAAATATCATTAGACACCAGTACATAGCATCCAGCAAATACCATTAGACCATCATTTAAAAAGCATCAATTAAAGACATAGCATTAGAAACAAGCATGCCTCCGGTACATTAATTATTTCATTGCCCAAAAAAAAAAATCAAAATATACAGGGCAGCGCAAAACAGGTGTGCTTATAGTTTGTAATTTTGTATTGAATACCTTCTCAGCAATTGGCTTTGACAACTCATTTCCTACAATCCCTGCATTGTTAACCAGTTAATACAATATGTTAGTATTGAATCAGGATATAATTTGTGTATACATTGCAGGTACTCATGTAGAAAGACCCAAAAAAGTACTAGAATATCTAATTTTCCAAACTGGCTTTTGACAAATCCTAAAAACCAGTAAAATTTGTTACTCGGCAACAAACCTTTTAAACCAGTAAAAAAAACAGTAAAAACTAATATACCAATATACCTTTTGAATACTTTCTTCTGAGGTCACGAAAGAACTACTAAAATCTGGGCTTGAAGGACAACAATCTGAATTTCAGTCCTATAATAGTAGACTCATTTTGACAGTACTCAATCTGACAGTACATATTTCAGTCCTATAATAGTATACTCAATTTTAGTCCTATAAAAGAATTAAGCGAAATCCTTCTCCAATAAACCGAAATTTCTAAAAGCATTAAGCCAAATCCATCTCTAATAAACCAAAATCTCTAAGGCTCTGTTTGGATCATATGAGATTAAGGGTAGGATTAGTTATTCAGGATTAAAATTTTTAATCCTAAACGATCAAGAATAAGTTTTTGTAATCTATAGTGTTATTTTTAAGCGGTCTAACATCCGGATTAAATTTTTATTCTTAGGGTGTTTGGATCATCTTTTTAATCCGGATTAAAAAGTGCTCCCAACTACTTCTTAATCCACATTAAGAAAATGATCCAAACACCCTAGGAATAAAAATTTAATCTAGATGCTGGATCACTTAAAAATAACACTCTAGATCACAAAAAACTTATTCTTGATCGTTTATGAATAATATTTTTACTCCGAATAACTAATCCTAATTTTATTCTTAGATGATCCAAACAGAACCTTAAGAATTAAGCCAAATCCATCCCTAATAAACTGGAATCTCAGTCCAGTAGTTGATCAAGAGAGAGGAGACAATCTTTAAGATGCTTAAATTTACCTGAAGCTGTTCTTCGATCAAGAGAGACCCGAGGGAGGCCCAGCAGTTTCTGTCGTTGCTCTGAGAGGAGATAGAGAGAGGTAGCGATGGATATTGAGGGAGGCAAGGGTTGATCGAGCAGTTGATGGAGGAGGCAGCGACGGAAAGAAACGAGTCTAGTTGATGGAGGAGGCAGCGGCGGAAAGAAATGATTTAGTTTAGGTTTCTGTTTTTTTTTCAGAACTTTGTCGAATCCATTCTGTGTGAAGAGAAGAGAGCGATTCTGTGTGAAGAGAGAGAGTCCGTGATCATAAGAGACAAAGACGACGGAAAAAGTTACAACATAACGGAGAAATCTGAAATCTCAGCGCGAATTTTAAAGCGGATCTAACGGCACAGAAATGCTGTGCATAAGTCTCATATGCACATTTGTGTACTATATCTATTCTCTATATATATATGTATGTATATGTATATGTATATCTATATATATTTAGACATGCCATCAAAAAACCATAATGGATTCATGTCACCAAACTTGCATCAGTCAATGGCCTATACTGTACTAATGTAATTTGGCTTAATTCTAATCCTTGGGTGAACAAATCTCACATTTAGCATATCAAAAACATGTGGTCGAGACATTAAGGATGTTCTACAGAAAGTGATCTTTCAAAGCATAAAGGACACCAAATTGGTTTTAACCAGTAATAACCACCGCTTAAGATGATAAGATCCAACCCCAAGGTGCATACTTTCTGTCAATATGCTTTCCGGGGAGAAGAAAGGAGAAGGTGCGAGTGTGGCGGAGAGGGAGATGGTGAACGGCGAGGTGAGCAGCGAGTGGCGAGTGAGAGAGAGGGTGACTGGGTGAGCAGAGAGGGAGATGGCGAGCCGCGAGTGGCGAGTGAGAGAGAGGGTGATCGATCGGAGAAAAAAGGGGGTGAGGTGAGCGGTGAGTGAGAGGGAGGGATTTGGCCATGGTTCTGCGAGAGAGACAGAGAAGAAAGAATGTGTGAGGCGGAGAAATTGAGAGAAAGAAGAAAGAGAGCGAGGAGTGAAGAGCGGCGCAGAATAGGGTTTTCTTCCTTTTTGTCGTCTAAAATCAAAATAATTGCACTCCGGTATAATTTCAAACGAAACGGACGAAATAAACGATCACAAAACATCTCCGTTTCGTTGACCGTTCCGTTCTGAGACGAAATAGTATTCCTTTTTGCGTTACTCGTTCCGTTCCTTAAACGAAACCGAAATCCTTAACCGTTACAGTTCCGTTTTGTACGAAACGAAACGAAATAACGATCGAAACGGCTACCGTTTTCAGCCCTACCATGATCTCTGCTGGGTGAAGAATTTTATTTTGTTGTTTTGAGAAGCCCAATAAATTCACGAACTGTATATTCTTGGCCCACTTTTGGTAAAGGTATTGCATGCGCTAATTGCGTAAAACATGAGCAGTAATAGTAGCGATGACTACTTGAAGTTGAAATACCTGCTAACAACAAATCGGTTAGTTTTTCTATCTAGTTTATCCAAAAAACAAATCGGTTAGTTTTGTCTGATTGAAGCGATAGAAAAATTATGTATTTTGCATCAACTGCTAGTGTTCATTTACAGCAACATAATGTTCGATTAAAGATTATATTTTAGACACATTGGATTTTTACAGTAATTGAACGGACTACAGATGACGAATTATATTGTGTCCTTCATAATTAATAGTGTGTTTTTATGTACTAGTAAATATTGGTTACACAACGCATGACATCTTTTTCCACTCAAACAAATTTGAACAAAATACTGTAATAAAGGAAAATTTAGATTTGACATGCTATCCAAAAGAAAATTAATATTACGGAAAAGAAATGAGCTATTGGCAAATGGCAATCGGGCCCTGCTGTGTATTAGTGCTACCCAGAGTAGGATTTCTACAGTGATATACTGATATCAACAGATAAATAATAACAGCGTGATGTTTTGGTAAAGTCGTAGCATGCAATTTGATCCCAAAGCCTGAGGCATTTTCACAAACACCTCGTATACGCGAACCGACGATTTGATCCCAGTAATTGGACCAACGTAATTAGATGAGTAATCTATAGTATTAATTAAATCCCGTGAGTGTCCGATTCCATTTTTTTTTTCAGTTTTGACACGGCTGCGCATTGTCTCCTCTTACGACATGCATCTGAGCCCTCCATTTTTTTTCCCCTGATCGCTCGATCGATCTGATCCGTTAATCAATTTCATTCGCTTCTCTCCTTCTTCCTTAGCCTGATCGCCTCTCTTTCCTCTCTTCTCTCTCATCGACGACAGAGAAAACAAAAATCGCTGCCGTCGCCTCCTCCGCCAACTGCCCGCGTCACCCCCAACCCCTCCTCCGCCAACCCCTCCTTCCTTTGTTGACTTCCCCCAACCTCAACAGAAACCACATGTCCACAACACGCTGTCGTCTCCTCCTCAACCCTTATCCTTTCCTCTGTGCATCTCTGTCTCCTCCGCCAACTCCCGTCTCGCCCCGTCCACACCTCCTCCTCCGTCGACTTTCTCCCACCTCAACGGAAAACCACCACCCTGACTCCTCAGCCAACTCCTCCGTCGACTTCTCCCCACCCCAATAGAAGGTAATTTGTCAAATTTAAATCTCAAAAGCTAATACATTGTTCTTTCAGTCTTTCTTTCAGTTGTTCTTTTTTCTTTCTTTTAGTCTAAATTTTGACCTTCCTTTGATTTCATTTTCTCTCTTTTATATTTTCTTTCTTATATCTTTGTGTAATTTGTGTTGAATATGTTTCTAATTTTGCTTTGTGCATGTTCGTATGGCAATACAGCTCAAAATTTAAACAATTAAGGTGTATAAAAGAGAAAATATATAAGAGATCAAAGAGTTTAAGGATAGTATTAGATAATGTTAAAAGCATCTTCCATTGTTTTAAGAACTCTATTGTTCGTAATTATGCTTTATTTCTTCAGTTGAGGTCATCAATAATGCTTCAAAGGTTGACAAACTAGATAGATGCTGGTGATGCAATATGATGGATGTTGTTTGTTGTTGTCCTTTCAGATAGATTCAAGGTGCATAACAATGGAGTTTAGCTCATTATTTTTTCTTTATTTCTTTAATTTTTAAACAAGAATATGCATCAGAATTTGATTGGATTGGTTCTCTTTAATTTACATTATGTTCTATTGCACAACTATTTTATTAATGCCCAAGAGATGGACAAGTGACATTGGGTTCATGGCAGCGAGATTAATTGAGTTGTGGCTTTATTTGTTAATGTTGCAAGTAAATTTATTGATGCTTTTAGTATTTCAGTTCTGAGTACAAAACGAAGCTTTACCATCCACTTTTCAGTTTGAAGTTGTTCTTGCTTAATTTTCACTGTTTTTCCAAAGATGCTTTTTAATTCTAGGCCTAATGGACAGAGATATAAAGGTCCTTAACCATGACGATACTTCATTTTTTTCAAATAATAATAATAATAATAATAATAATAGAGCCGCTTTTAACAGAATGAACAAGGAAAGACTTCCTACATGTGCAAATGACTGCATACCCAGGTAAAAATCCTGCTTATACATATTTTATTATGATATAAATTTTCAGTGATACATATTTTATTTAAAAAAAATTCAACCTTTATTTATATAATTGAATTCTATAAAAATTTGACTTTTTAGATTTGAGAATATATAATTTCATAACAAGTTTTATGTTACCAAATGTGTTAAACAGTAGGTTACATACTTATTTATGTTCAATTGGTAAAACAATTGATGAACATAGCTGTAATTAATAACATTAATTTGTAGACTTAATTACCAAATTGATATTGACTTGATTAAGAGTTCCTTTTTTTAAAACATTCTCAATCTCAATTGGAAGACTGGGGGTTATCATACCAGTTGTTCAAAATGTCACTTGAACAAGGTCAATTATGTGGATACTGACTTTACATGAGGTGAGTTATTCAGTTACTTCTTTGTAGCTTGGTGAGGTAGCTTTGCTTACCAGAATGCTGATGCATTGTACTTTGATTGTTTGAGCAAGGACAATGACAAATTTCTTCATTGGGTAAGAAAAATTTACTTATTTTCTACTCTTTTGTTTCATTTTTCTTTTGGTAAACAATCAGTTCGATAGGTCAATCGGGTATTCAATTACAAACTAAATCTAAATCTAAAATCTAATATAATAGCCGTCCATGCCTAGGAGGGGTTTTTTCTTTTTCTGGCAACACGGTAATATTACACCTCTGGGCTGAGGGCGCATCAGTCATAGAGAACTTGGATCTACCAGTGAGCTCAACTCTGGGTCATGGTGCGCGCAAGGTGAGGTTAAGTCTATTTGATTTGATTTTCTATTTTTTTAGTCAAATATGTGATTTGATTTCTTATTACTGTGTATTTGACATAACTTTGGTCTGATCCGTTTGCGGTCCGGATGTTTTCGATCACTTTTATTCAGACTCTAAATTGGGAGCATTTTATCCATAACGACAATTTTTTTTAAAGAAAAAGTGCATCAATCTAATAAATAATTGTCTTTTAAGCATCCAGCCTCCTTGAATTTGACTCATTTCTTGCCTAACTCAAGTCACCTCTGTGCATTTATTGAGGCTTACATAAATTATGTGGTTGAGACTCTATTTTGCTTATAATAGTGTGTCGCATGCTGTAAACTTTGAAAATGGTTATCTATTATCTCTAAAATGAAATGAAAAAAGGGGTGGATGTTGAGGATTCCATGTCCTTGATTATTGTTGTCGTTCTTTTGAATTGATGTGTAGCATCTGACTACTGGAAATAGAGCCTACTGGTAATCAAATAAAATGAAGAAATGAAATAAAATTTAAAAGTTTCTATTTGCTGCCTAGATGTAAATTATTGTCATATATATATATATATATATATATATATATATCCAGTTAAGGCCTAAAAAGCAATGCAAATTTGCATATATTTATCTCTATATGCAAGTATAGGAAGGGGTGTTTTAGTTCCAAATCACGGCAAGTATTGCAAAAAATTTTCATAGTATACTATGTTATGTAATTTTGTTTCTTTTTACTGAGGAGATTTGCAGATAAAGTGATTCATGTTTATTTCAATTGTTATTTCAGGGAACAAATTGAAGGTTGGAATTTCAAAACCAACAGACTTATGAGGTGTCACACCAGGAAATGGAGAAATTCAGAGGACAAGCTAAATAGCGACAAATTTAATATTTCTTTTTCAGGTTTCTTTTAATTGGACAAGCTAAAATAGACTGATGTCAAGGAGAGACTGGAAAAGACATTGTTAAAATATTTATGTAAAAAAGTTTCAATAGACTTATAGACATTTGGTAGATCACACATAAAAGCATATTCTTAAAAAGTTTGAGATCATTAAAAATATATATTTCTTAATATATTAATAGGTTTAGCAATCTATTGGCGGCGAAGCCGCCTTCTTTCACCTAGTTGTTATATAACGGTGTTAATTTATAGTGTGATTTATGTCATTTATCATTTATGCAACAGCAGATGTTAGATGAACAACGTCAAGCATCTTTTTTGCAATTAAAACAAAGTTTTGTGTCTTTAAACAAAATACACTACAACAAGTAAACCTAAAATAAATCACATGTTTTCACTTTTACAATGATTAATATTTTGGGAAAAAAAAAAAGGAAATGCCTTTTGTTTGGTAAAGTAATATCACAGGCATATTGATCTCAAGGTCGAGCAAGACATCTCTTTTAGGCTTTTCCGCAAACACCTCAACTGCACAAACCTATTACAAAAAATAATTGGTCGAAAATACCATATCCTTTTAATTATTTTATATTATAAACACGAAGTTTACTATACACGGTCTATTAACACCTCAACAATCTATCTAATCATCGCTCGCACTTGTGGGGCTGCACGTAGTAACCTCACATAGTGACATCTGGATTCAACTTGCCCGGTGATTCACTGAAGTCTGAACCGGTGGTCCGACCCAGTTCAAAACCAAAGCCTCCGCGTCTTGAAAGATCCTCTGTGGCAGCCTATGTGTGGCGGGTCACTGCAATCCAGTACAGCAAACAGCAATCCTCCAGCCAATCAGAATTTTCCAACAGATTTAAAACTTCAAAAATTCATTAAAAATAGCAGGAATGTTAGAAAAATTCAAATAAAATATGAAAATGTTCAGAAAAATATGGAGAATATTTTGCTAGCATATTTCAAGCCCAAATCTCAGAGCACAAAGCACATTAAATTCAAAACTCTCAAAATGATTATTTTTGTAAATAATAAAATGATAAAAAAATAGAATTAAAAATTAAATTTCTGCAAGATCACACGAACACTTATGTTCTGAATAACAGGTACACTTGAACATTTTATGTTCTGGACAGCAAGTACACTCAGACGTTTTTGATCAAAACCCACAAATCCAAAACCCCAAAGATCAAGACCCAAACCCAAATTCCAAACTCCAAATAAAGAATGTCCAAAATCCAAAGACCCAAGAAACCAAAAAAATCCCAAAGAATAAACCTCCAATTCAAATACCCAAAACCCAAATATCCAAAACTCAAAGTTCAAAACAAAAGAAACCTTAAATCCAAATACTAAAATTCCAAGTTAAATATCAAAAGCTCAAATCCAGAAATCCAAAATTCAAAACCCAAAACCTAAATAAAAAAAAAACTAAGGAAACCCAAATATCCAAATCCAAAAATCCAAATCCCAATTCAAAACCTAAACTCCAAACCCAAAAATCCAAAGATCAGAATGGAACTCTGAAAACCCAAAATCTAAGAGTCTAACTTGAAAATTAAAAAGTTAAACTTAAAAGTCCAATTTAAAAGTTGAAAAGTCGAACTCAACAGTCTAACTTAAAATTGGCATAATTAAGACTTAAAACGATTTGATAGCCGGAATCTAAAAGTCTTAAAACATCTTAAACCCCAAAATTCAATATTGAAATCCTAACAGTTAAAGACACAAAAGGCCAACGCTCTAGAGCTTGGATCAAAGTCGATAACTAAAATTTAAAGTAACATTGAAGTCTTAAAAGTCCAACTTCGTCCTTCTGAGACTGCATAGCGCGTTGCCCTAGAAGGTACAACCCGGTATTCTCGTCAAGAGAAGGGCATAGCGCTTCTTTCCCCGTGACTCGAACGAAATCCCAAAATCTCTAAATCCCAAAACGTTTGAGAATTGACCTAGATCGCCTATCTTTCTAGTGTCGAACTCAAAAATCTAAATCGTCCTTCTGAGACTGCATAGCGCGTTGCCCTGGAAGGTACACCCCTGAAGTTTTTGTCCAGAGGAGGCATAGCGCAGCTGTACTCAAGACTTGAACGAGAAATCCCAAAAATCCCTAAATCCCTAAATCGACTGAATATTAATCTGGGCAATATAACCCCTGGTATTAATTTTAGAAATCTCAAGGTGACTCCAAGTCAACTTCAGCAAAGTAAAACAACAAAGTTGATAAAATTGTGACATAGAAGTCAACCGAAATCTTGTAACAAGTTTAAAGTTACAACTACAAGAAATGAAAGTCAACTCCCCCAAAGACTAATCTTTTGAAAGATTAAACTGGACTCTAAGCTACTTATCGCAGTTAATCTGATTATTCCCGATCCAGAGGTGCTCTTGTCTGGTTCTCAACTCAGACCGGAGGTAATTAACAGTAGGGGCTTGCGCCTGTTGGAAGGAAAGGACCTGCAAACAAACAATCAACTCTCGAGGTACTTAGAACCGCATTAGCATCCGTCGCCCGTTTTTCGGACGGATGATAGTGTTCGGGTCGCAAGATGCTCGAGGGGTATCTGCTCTGTATTCTTTTTCCCCATGGAGGAAGTTATCCTTTGATATCTACCCGTGGACAGGTCAAAAAGGTGCGAGACAGTGTATCCTTCTTCTAGAGTTGCTCGTAGGCGTAGAGGGATGCAGCAGGGTGACTTCAGACCGCTCAGAAATTCCTTTGGCACAGACGGCTCTGTCATTTCTTCTCATGGTCCAGCGAGGTATAGAGGACCTCGTTTGCCTCCAGATGGAATGTTTCCAGGTATACTACTACTTTCCTTTCTTTGTTGTTGTCTTTTGCTTGGTTTTGTGCTATCTCATTTTCATTTTCTAAGATAGGTCTTGGCGGGTATGACTTTGGTTATTTTCACTTCCTTCTTGAGGGCTTTCCTCCTGTGGAGGAGGAGTCTTCTATGGCTGCAGAGTTTGAGGTCTATCGTCGTTGGGCGATACGCACAAGTATCTCATTTGACTTACCTCTTTTTCTCTCTTTTGCATCTTTTGGGCTTTTGTTTACTTGTTCTTTGCAGGTGTATCTGAGCCAATCATTTCAGAGGATGACAATGACTCTGGTTCTTACCATTGTCCTTCTCCTGAGTACTCAAACAAGGTTGAGGAGGAGGTTCTTTCTGAGCTTGGGAAGATGCATCGAGAGGATCCTGCTTCCCTAGAGGATTCAGAGCGCTATGTGTTGCAGAGGCAGACGGGAGAGGGTTCGTCGGAGACTGCCTTCTCCATGGAGCCTCTTTTTTCCATTCCTTCTTCAGGTATTGATCTTTTGTGCCTTTGCCTTGGCCATTGACTTTGGTTTTGTTTTCTTATTGATTTCTTGTTTGGTTTTAAGTGTTTTCCGCCCTCGTCCTTGGGGATGGGGTTGTCCTCTCTATCCTGAACCTCAGCCCACTGTAGAGGAGGTTGAGATGAAGGAGATTGAGATTGCATATCGCCTCATTTCTCCTATACCTTTTCTCAGAGATGATGAGTCATGGGTCCAGGATGACTCCTTAGCCATTATTCATGTGACGGTTTTGACTTGTGAGATGGCTCAACCACCTTCCATCCTTGCTATTCTTCGAGATTTAGGTATGTATCACTTCCTTTCTCATGTGCATTCATACCACCTTTGCTTGGTATTGAGTTTCTTTTGTCCAGGTCGACTTCCTTTCGCTTTGATAGCATTCGACGTGGGTCTTTGGGCTTTAGGACTACAGACTTTATGCCATCTTTACTAGTTTTCAGCTTGGAGCTTCATCAGCATAGGCGAGCTCGTAGATTCTATTCCTGACGTAGAGTTAGAGATCCAGGATGATGCATCTCCTATGACTCTGGTCCTTACAGGTATGCCTCTTACAATGCAACTTTCTTTCTTTGATGTTGTTGCATCGTTGGTTTTTTTTTTTCTTACTCTCCTTCTTTTACTTTGACAGAGAGTTCACCTTTCGATGGCTTTTCAGGCGGTCACACCTTTCAGGTTCTTCGTGACATTCTTTTGCTTGAGTCTGACATGGCCTCGGTGTCTTCTCACTGATATGACTCCCCTTGTCGTTGCCCTACCCCCTGTGGGTGAGGCGAGTTTCACTCTTTCCCTTGACACTGTGCTAACTAAGTCGATGACCATGAGATCAGCTCCTTGTAAGGGCCTTGATGATGACGCCGGTGGGACTTGTGCGGGTGCAGTTTTGGCCTTGCCTTGCTTTAGTAGTCATAGGCCTCTCTAGCTCCCTGTACTTTGTTTATTTTGGTACATTTGATGGTTTTGTATCTTGGGTTTGATGTTGGTTGGTTATTTTTGGAGATTGTTGTTGGATTTTGGGTTTGGTGGCATTTTGGGCTTCTTTTGGACTTGTATGATTTTGGGCCGTGTGGCTTTTATGGATATTGTATCTGATGGTCATTTGATGCCTTTTTATCCCTTAGTTTACCATGTTTGCATTTACTTGCGTAAGTTAACGCCATAGAGATCGCGACGCGATCACATTCCTTATAGGCGCAATAAACCACCACGACACTTGATTTCTTACCCTTTAATAGGGTTTTGAAAAGATGCATGCCTTTTCATTGGCTTGGTTTATAAGTAAGACATCACGCTTGCCTTCACCCATTCCCTTTTCCTTGCAACTTCCCTTCTTTCTTCTTCTTTTCTTTCAATGGCCAGTATTGTGAACCCCAAGCACCCTAGGGATGAATCGAGTTCTTCTGTCCAGAATGTTTCTCCTCTCAAGCCGAACTGGTCCTACGATTCTGGTGTTGGAGTTATGTCCTAGAAGTCAACAGTTTAATGACTTAAATATTAGTTTATGTGATTGATGATATTTGATCATTTGTTCCTAGAGTTTATTATTGACAGATCATTCAGGTTGAGGATCTGAATTGTAGATCTTTGTTGATCATTCATTAGAATGATAATAATAAATCTAAATTGTCCATAATCTTGATAATTAACAAGGAACATCAATTATCATATAAGATTAGTATGCAAGTTAAGTAATGATTAAGTTCTACAAATCATATGTAAGGAGTTATCAACTTAATTGCATATGTGTATGTTATCGGAACATAGTACATGACATGACCCAATGAAATAAATATATGAATTGTGTTGTGTCATTATTTATTTCATATGAGTTTGATTCTAAGTTTCATAGGAATGTTCTATAAATATCGTCTAACATTGATTCTTGATAAGGGCTGCTATACGGACTTTATTTCTGTTCTCTTGAATTATGCGGGGAAAAGTTGTTCATCAAGAAAATCGTATGTCTCTCATTAGTATACATAGTGAGTGATGATATATGTTGGGCGCCCCTTGATAGAGTTGGATCGTATGCATGCAAACTAGACGATCATTTCTAAGATCAAGAAATGTATAATCTGCAAGAATGACACATTCCTATCTTGGATTATACAGTGATATCATGTGATATAAGAATCAAAACAAGAAAATATTTTATTTCTTATGTAGAATTGAAATACTGTAGTTGTACAGTATTTATTTATGTTAATTGGGAACTATAACGTGTTGCTAGATACCGCTTATGATTATTGGAAATAAATAGTGATTTAATTTCCATGGTCAACATGACATAAATCCTCGAGGGTCACACAAATAAAGTTTTAACCATACATTGCATTATTTATTTGCATTGATGAATGCAAAAATATGATAAGTTGATTAATTAATTATGTACCGTTGTGAACCGTTATAATTAATTAAGTCAAAGGGATCATATAGAAATAAAATAATGCACATGCTAATCCTAAAAAATAATTATCAATAAGTTGATAATTAAATTTTGTTCAACATACTTTAATATAATTGTGTGAATTACATTAAAAGTATAGGTTTAATTTAATAAGCTTAATTGATCCCAACTTGAAAGCAAATGAGAGGATCCATTCATTAATTGAATTAATGGGATAATTAACAAAGTACATAGTCCATTTTGGTCCATTTTATGGCCGGCCAAAGAGAGAGGAAAAGTCATCCCCAATTGATTAGGTTTTGTTGCCTATATAAGGACCATTTTGGAGAGGCAAATCCTAAGCTTCTCACCTTGCCTCTCTTCTTTTTCCTAGCCGCCACCTCCATTAATGGAGATAATTGGTTTTCTCCATTGATGACCTCTCTTCCTTGCTTTTATGTGGGTGCTCATGTGTTGAGCTTAGTTTTTCCATAAATTAATTGATGAATTGATTAAGGAAAACACTAGGATTAGCTTTCCTCTTTGTCTTGCTAACACAAGACTTAGAGAATGGTTAATTCTTTTGGTGGACCTAAGAATGGAGAAGAAGGAGAGTAGACGAGCACGCCACCGCCTCTTATGCCGTGGTCGCTCCTCTTCGTTATGATACGAAAAGATGTTAAACGCTTATTCTCTCTTGTGTGTGCATGAAAGCTTGTATTAGATCCGTTCTTGATGCTTGTGTTAATTTATAGTTAATTAGTAACTTAAAAATTAAAATTGAGTACTTGAGAATATTTTCTAACAGTGGTATCAGAGCACAAGGTCGTGCATAAGCTTTTTTAGCACTTAATTAAGTGAGAAGTTGTTAATTAACACAAGAGTTAGTGATGCACTTGCTTGCTGTCTGGATTTCTTCTCTATTTTCGAGATTATTTTGGGTTTTTCGCTGAGTAAAGCTTTTGTAAAAATTTTTTTTATTGGAGGTTGTATCTCTATGAGATTTGGTCCTTTTGCCACTGGTTTCACCTTTTTCTAAGCATTTATGAATTTTTGGTGAATAAAACGGTAACGGTGCACAGAACTAGTTTCTGTCTGTACAGTTCTGTGTTTATGGCTTGTAGGAATTATTTTTTGAAAATAGCTACTTGTTTTTCTTGGCTAGAAATCTTTTTAACTTGATGCTCTTTCTGGACATATAAAATTTGTTGCATGTTTTGGAGTTTATGTGAGTGTTCAAGTCATAAAAGTTGAATAAGTTGTCAGATCTGATTTTCAAACAAACTGATTGTTTTGATAAACTGTACTTATTGAGATAACTTTATGAAAATTGTTTACATAGAGATATTCTAATTTAAATTACGAATCTGTAAAAATTAGTTTCAAGTTTTTTCGTAAAGATTTGATACCTCAACTAGGTCAATACTTTTTCGTCGTTAGTCTGTTTCAGAACATGGCTAGTAGTTTATATGCTATTTATCTTGATGATTTTGAATAGACCTTGTTGGTTTTCTTTTCATGGATTGGTAGCCAATACATATAGTAGATTTTCTATGTAATGTGTTTGTATGAAAATATTTTGAAAGATGATCCTACAGACCAAAAGATTGAGACAAAAACAGAAAATCCGATAACGGTATTTCGCACACAATCTGAGAATTTGTTTTTTTTGTTTCTCTCTGATGGTAAGTGATCTCTTCTTGAAATTTTTACAGGTAGTTACACTCATGATAGGTAGTATTCATGATTTATTTCATATTTTTTGGAGACAAAAAAATTTCAGATTTTATCGGGTCCCATTTAATATTTTAAATAGTTAAAATATTTTTCTAATTAATCAAATTGGTTGAATAGTTAATTAGAATACTCCTTAATGTTCCTCCTTTCTGTTTTCAAATGTTGAAATGACTTTCAAATGGTTTAAAAAAATTAGTTGTTTAAAAGTTGAACCTTTTATGCGAAAAACCCGAGCAACGAGCGATGTTCAAAGATTTTAATTTGTTGTTGTTAATTAAGAAACAAATTACACACGTATGGACTTGTGCTAACTTATTTTTGTAGGAATGATCATGGGTTTGGTATGGCCCAAGATATCAATGCCTTGTGTGTTGTATTTTGAATGCATGTGAATGAATGTATGTAAGGCCTTTGGTGCCATGATTAATTAATTTGGATTAATTTTAATGAAACTTATGAGGCTTGCATGCTCCTAAGGCTAGGAGGAAATTAGAAATATTTTTACATGTATTTTGTTCCTTTAAGTATATAGCATAGGATCCATATGATTAGTGGGAGGACTTATTAGATTAGTTTTGCTACATGGAGATGCGGCGAAGCTAATGCAAGCGGGGGCCATACAAACCCACAACAATACTTGAGATGCTTATTATGTGAATGTTTGTGAATGCTATGAAATGTCATAGGATAGGTATGGGTGTATGCTTACACGACCACCAAACAAGAGTCACATAATGTTTGTCCCATTAATTTGATTAAGCCGACCGCCCTCCTTTTCTCTATCTCATTCATGTCGTTCGATTGTCCATTGACGTTTTCTCGCCGACGCGGGATGTCATGGTCCACCCTCGAAGTCGGGGTGTAAATCGAATTTACTAGGAGCAAATAGAGAGATGTTACTTATCGATAGACCCTAATCGGATTGGACATCGGGGCGAAGTTTGTGGATGTACATGAGACATTTCACAAACCAAGAATCATATGGTTGATATGGTTGATTGGAGAACCTACCTTATCTAGTTGTTTTGGTGTCATGCCGACGCTGGCCCCATCTCAACGAATGTAGGGATCTTGGATAACCGACTACATTTGGGACATTAAATAAATGTAGTGGGAGTTTTGTTTATCATTATAAATAAAACATTGCATAAACTAAATGACTTTAAATTGAATTTGTTATAGATGATAAAATGTGTTAATTTCGTTGCCATCAATTTTTAAAAATGAACAAGCTCGTTTCTAAAGGTATTTACTTGGAGAAGTAATACCGATTCCTAGAATATGTTCTTAGAGAAGAGAAACTTGAGCATGTTAATTCTCAAAAACTTTCCTCGATCTCCCGAACATAACATCGCGTAATGATTGATTGATTTTCGTGAAAAGTTATTCAATAATAAAGCGGATGTCGATATCCTCAATTTTGGAATCTCTAGACCTTTGAATTGGAGAATTCATACAGACTAGAATTAACTCTTACGCTCTCATCCAATTACTCAAGAAGAAGTTCTTAGAGAAAGTAGATATTGACTCCATCATTAATGATTGAATAATAGAGTATGAGTTAACCAAGTGATTCTTCTTTCAAATAGATACATGAATGTTTCATTGGCTTACAAATCGAAAGATTTAAGTAGCTAATTGACAACTAGAGATATTGATCTCCAATATAAAGGATTGTTGATATCGTCATGTAATCTCTTCCTAGTAATGAAGGATATGATGTTACTTTTCGCACACTTTTTTGTGCAAAAGGTGATTAGTTGAGTATTAAAGGAATATTTCACTAAAGTATGAGTTGAAACTTCGAGATCCTCATTTGAGACCGTGTATCGCATGAGATGTTTTCATTTGCTATTTATGGTGGCACTTGAAAGGTTGTCCGAAATACTCAGATTATTGTATTGGAAATGTTCTTCGAGAGTATTTTGTCATTCAAATTATCTCGCTATCTCTAATTCACACTAGTAACTAGATACTAGTTCATGTGCTCGCATTTAATGAAATGTGTAGGCAATGAAGAATAAGAGAAAGTTCGAGAGATGTAAAGTAAACTCCGTATAGGAGATGGCTTGTTCGTCGAAGCCATAACCTTTAGATACGTAAAGTTATCTTTACTAAAGATTTGTTTAGGAATTGTAGGTTGTATACCTCATTCCTTATATCCTAAAATCTTATCTCCATTTTATATCAGATAATGGATGATTATGTTTTGTAAAAGATAAATGTTGTTCTTTTATTATGAATATGTTTATATGATTTCATGCATCTTGATTGAATTTGCTTGAAATAGATAAACAAGTTTTGAATGACAAATAGGATACGTAAGATTTCACGTAAGTATTTGACTTTCATGTGAAATAACCGCTTAGTCATACATAAACGAGAATCGTATTATGAGAGTCTATGTATCGTAGAGCTCATAACTTAATTCGATTGTGAATCAATTAGAATAAGCGAATCATGTTTGTTAAATGACAAAAGCGTCTTTGACCTACGAAGGTTTAAGGACAAGTGACTTGTTTAGGACTTATACATATCGATATATATAGACCTATAAGTATTTATGTAATGAAATATTGTTGATACTTTACTACTTGACCAACGATCATAATAGATATTAACGTATCTATTTGATAAAGGTACAAGTATGAACCTTTTGACTAGTTCAAAGGAGTTCAAGAGTGAAGTTGATGGACCATTCAAGGAAAGGAAAAGTCTTACAATTAATCATGGTAAATAGTCAAGTCATATGGTTTCATATGGTCTCACAACTCACTCCATGAGGAACATTATAATAATATGTCCAAGAAAGGAAGTATCGAACATTATTTGATATCGTTCGATCGATAATAAATCAAATTGACTTATTCGACTCGTATTAGGGATTTATGTTTGAGGACAATGTAGATTACACTGAATAATGTTCAATCAAAGTCCATTGAGAAAGATATCTTACGTGATTTGATCTCTAAGTACGTTGTTTCTCAAGATTTGTTGTTGAAGCTTATTTCAAGGTTTGTTGATTGATAAGCTTAGACCCAAATATGATACTTAATATTTTGTAGGATACCTTAAACAAATCGAAATGTACTACTTTTACGAACATGATAAGAACAAAGTAGTTGTTGCTCATCATAACTTAGTCTTAGAGAATAACATTCTCAAGAAGAAGTAGTGGGAGTAAAGTGAGCATTAAAAGAGTTTATGCGTCACTACAAGAAGTATCTTTTATGGAAAACTTCTTACTCCATACATGGTGCTTAGTGGGAGTTGAGCGGAACTTCATTCACAAGTTGTTATGAAAGGAGAAAGTTCATGAATGCGCTCCTTCCGATGAGGACTCAAGCGTCTCACGAGTTGATGATGTTCGAGAAACTCAAGGTATACATGAGGAGAAAAAACTTATTCTACAAGTAGTTGTGGAAATAGTTCATGAACCTCGAGCACTAATCCTACAAAATGTCAACGATCGAGAGTGAATTGCCTAACCAAAAAGTGCATAGGTTTCACGACATCCTCGTACTTGGCATATGAGGATCCGTTGATAAATAATGAACTGATGGAAGCACCCGATTCCACAAGTATGGTTTGAAACCATGCGATCTTTAAATGCAATCCATGTATAACAACAAGGTATAAACCTTGATTGATGTTCATGAAGGAGAAATCCATCAAGAACAGTTAGATCTTTAAAGGAAAGATTGACATGGACGGCAAGTTGACTATGTACAAAGCATAGCTTCACGCTTGTAGTTATGTCTAAGTCGATGGCGAGTTGACTATATAGTAAGCACGGCTTATCGCTTGTGGCTATGCATAAGTCAATAGAGATAGTTCTAGCAACAGTTGTATTTCATACATATTGTATGGAAAGGTACATCAAAACCGCCTTCTTCGAATGAATGAAGAAAGATGTTGTGTATATGATACAAACCAAGGGTTTTGTTTGATTGCTAGAAACATACACATGCTTCAAAGATCCTTTAATGTATTGAAGCAAGTGTTGTGGAGATTGGAATAACCTTTTGACAAAGAAGTCAACAAGTTGATTTTCTTCAAAAGTATCTTGTATGGACAAGATATTAAGTGGGAGTATGATTTTGTTGTACAAGATGACAAGACATTAATTGAGAATAACTTTTAAGAAATGATTATTGTCAAGATCTCATTGGAGAATGTTTTTCTCGATTGATAACTTGGACAAGATCACCTAAATCTTAAGAAACAAAAAAAAAATCTATGGAGATAGATTATGATGGATGTTAGATTTGAATTAATGTGCATGTAATGACGAAGTGTTCTAGTAACACATTATGGTGAACTCTAAAAAAGGATATCTAACCACGTCATATGGCATGAGACTTGAGTTTGACTCGATTTATTGCAACTCAATTTGAGAAGAAATGCATGAAACAGTCCTTCGACTCTCTACTGATCAAACCTGAAATCTGAATCGAACCCATTCTCTCTCAAAATCCCTTTCCGTCTCAGCTAAAAAAAGAGGCCGCTGCTCCTCCGCCGCTCCTCCGTCGAAAGCCACTACAACCGATCACTGTGATTGTTCCTTTTCCTCCTCTTTTGCCATTGCTTTTGGTAAGTCGCTCTTCCTTTTTTTCCTGAATATTGTTTTCACTTTGCTTAATATAAAAATATTGTACTAGTAATTTGAGCATTATTTATTGTTTAGGGATCTAAAATTGCATATCTTTTGTTGGATATATAAACATGGAGGCACGATTTTAGGGAGTGTCAGTCTATGTGCTTGAGTAAAAGCATTTTTGGAGCCATCTTAATTAGTTGTTGAATTCATATAAAAATCAATGGGGGCGTGCAATCCTGTTTTATTAATTTCTGATTAATTATCAATTCTTCTAAAAATAAGTCCCAAATATACATGGGACGGTGATTTAGGATGTCGTGTGATCAAATTACAATTAAATGTAGAAAACTAAATTGATGTGGTTTAGGCTGTGGTGTGATCAAATTGTAATTGAAAAATAATCTCTAATTGGGACGGTGATTTAATTGATCATAGAAATTGAATTGTATTGTAGTGTTCCATATAATGAAACTGTAATTAAATGCAGAAAATAAAATTGATATCTTTTACCAGAATTAATTTTAAGTATAAACATCGCTGACATAAATTGTATAACACTAGCACTTTTTGTTGTTTGAAATTTTTTCCATGAATTCTAATCACATTTTTATTTTCTTTGTTGGGATATGACAGGTTAAAAATGAGGGAGGATCGTAGTTGGATGTATCAGCAATTTCTTAGTGACAACTCACTTCACCCTGACTTCTCGCGTGGAGTAGAATATTTTGTTAGAGAAGCTTTGAAACATCATGCAACTGTTTCAGAGCGAGGTACAATGGATACGATCTGCTGTCCTTGTCGAGAGTGTGACGATGGCAAGTTTCTTACGGGTGATGAAGTTAGAGATCATTTGCTTAGAAAAGGATTTACTCTATTTTACACTTGTTGGCACAGGCATGGTGAGAAAAGAGTAGTTGGGAGCTCAAATAGAGTGCTCATCAATGAAGGTTTGGAGGAGATGAATAGGATGAATGAGATGGTGGTAGATTCTACCGGTCCAGGTTTCAATTGGGACAAAGAAGAGGAAGTTCCAAATGATCAAGCAAAGAATTTCTATGAGATGCTTGAAGCAGCGGATAAGCCTGTATGGGAGTTGGAAGGTCAAGGGATGAATCTGAAGTGTAAGGAATCACTCTTGTTGTACATGTCTAAACTGTTGAACTTGAAATCTCAGTTCCAATTGCCCAGAGAATGCTTCGACCAAATGATATCTATTATCAAGTCTGGGTTCCCTGAGACTGAGAATGATAAATTGCCTTCAAACTTCTATGAGGCTAAGAAGCTAACTAGTGCACTTGGTCTGAAGTACAAGAAAAGAGATGTGTGTCCGAATGATTGCATGTTGTATTATAAGGACAATATTTCAAAGGAGAAATGTGATAAATGCGGTAAGTCTCGATACAAGAGTGAAAAAAAGAAGACGGGTAAACCTGTAGCACGGAAAGTTCTCCGTTATCTACCTCTAACACCAAGACTACAGAGATTGTATATGTCTCATGCTACAGCGGAGCACATGCGATGGCACAAGGACGGCATTCGTCCAAAGCCAGGAGTAATGATACACCCTCCTGATGGGGAAGCATGGATGAGCTTTGATAGGGAACACCCTAACTTTGCATAGAAGCTGCGGAATATTCGATTTGGATTAGCAACAGATGGTTTCACTCCTTTTAATCTGAGCGCTTCACCATATTCTCGCTGGCATGTTTTCATAGTCCCATATAATCTTCCACCAGGAATGGCAATGAAAAGTGAGAACATGTTCTTGGTTCTTGTGATCCCAGGTCCGAAAAGTCCGGGTAGAGACATAGATATCTTTCCAGAGCCTTTGGTGGGCGAGCTGAAAGAGCATTTATAGGAGAAGGGAGTAAACACCTTTGATTGTTCTCTAGACGATTAACGACTTTCTAGCATATGGGATGCTATCTGGATGGTGTACGCACGGAAGATTAGCTTGTCCAATATGCATGGGGTCTACAAATGCATTTCGATTGAGAAATGGAAGGAAGGCTTCCTGGTTTGATCATAGGAGGTTCTTGCCAATCCGACATAGGTTTCGTAGAGATAAGAAACAATTTAAGAAGGACACTCGAGTGGATGGCTCACCTCCACGCCGCCTTATTGGTGAAAAGATGTATAGAGAAGTTAGGTAAGTACTTCTCTTTGTTACTTGTTATATCATCTTTTAATAGAAAAGTTTGTATTTTGGATAATTAAAGTTTATTTCTTATTTTAGATCTCTTCCAGATGCGAAATTTGGTAAATCAAGCAAAAAGCGTGAAGGGTTTGCAGGTTACGGGGAAACACATAACTGGCAGAAGCGAAGCTTCTTTTGGAGTTTGCCATATTGGTCAAGCTAAGGAAAGACACTTTTTGGCAACTTCTGATGGTCTGAACGCCCTAACCTCTCTCCCAAGCAACCTGGCACTATATAAAGGCTTCTCCTACCTCCAGAGCGAGACTTTTGATCAGAGGCACGCATAGCCACCTTCCTTAGAACGATTCTTCATCGACCTTGTATTCCCTCTCTTGTTAGAAGTGATGGCAGCAGCAAGAAGTATTTCCACCATCTCTCCTACCTTCCACTGCCTTGGAATAGATTGTTTTAGCATGAAAGGAGTAGACTTTACTTTCCTTTATGCTTTTAAATTCTTATTCTATGGGCTTGTATCTTTATTATGCTTTTATCGTTTTTACCTACTGTTTTGAGAATATGTTAGAGTAGTTTGCTGATTGTCTTAGGGTATGGATGTAGTTTAGGTTTAGTTTGATGTTATGACTTGATATGACTTGACGTTTAGCTTTATGATCTGTTTATTGAGTAGTATTTTCATTACTTGTTTAATTCTCTTGTTTTGATCTAACTTACTTCTAGATAAAGGCCTGTTTAGTTAAGTTACAAGGTTAGGATAAACAATTAGAATTGGATTAGGTAATCGGGATAAGTTGACGATTCGAAAGAGGAGATTAGCTCGCACTGAAAGGTGTAGCTTCTAAGTTGGCCGAAAGGCAACTTAGATATCCCTAAGAAAACAAATAAATAAGACATAGGTTAATTAAATACCGACACGAAAGTTTAGGTTTAATTGGTCTATGTGGGCAAAGTAGAGTCATGTACTAATTTCTAGTCCAAAAGACGACAGTTGAGGATTAGGTAATCTAGCTATAGCCAATCTGAGCCCTTCATAAAGTTAAAACTCAAGTTGTTCGGTCATAACTCAATATACCAGCCTCTGTTCGGACCGAACAGGTCTTGTTCGGACCGAACCGACGGCATATGTCCTAGTTGTTGGTATTTAACGCGAAAGCGAGCGATCCAGCAAGTCGGAGGCTAAACCTAAGTGAATCCTGATCCCTAGGACGCCTTTTTATACCTGAAAAGACCAAAATTTACCTGCCTTAGTTTGTCTTTTTAGAATTATTGTTTAATACACAAAACACCCCAAAATATCTACTTAATTGCGTTATTATTTAGTTTCTTTATTTTACAGCAATTCCAATCTTATCTTATTGTTTAGCTTCAGAAAAAGACCAAGTCCGGTACTCGTTAATCCATCCCTTGGGTTCGACCCTAAGCTTAACTTGAACGACTAGTGAGGTTAAGTCTAGGTATAAATTTATTTGGTACTAGGATTTAATTCCTTCATCAGTTGTACCTCTCGCGAAATCGTATTCGCGAGGCTCGATCCAACTCTTTGGAATTCGATGGCGTGCCTTCTCCACCACCACCACGTAGCCGCCGACCGCCTCGAGTCCACCTAGAAGATTAATCACTTTCTCTTGCAACTCGTGCTAGCGAGGAAGAGAAGATAACTAATCCCACAAGGTTTTCTCTCTTCTTCTTTCTATCAATTACTTTAATTAATGGAGATAAGAGAGAGCTCCACACATGAGCATGAGAGGGAGAGAGGATGAGAGTGGCGGCTAGAAGGGGAGGCAAGGGAGGAGAGAGAAATGGTAAGGTTGGAGCCTCCATAGGAGTCCTTATATAGAGCTCGAACCCTACGGAACCAACTTCCCATAAATTACACCTCATGCCACCCTACCTATCACCTATGGCCGCCCTATTAGAGGACCTTTATGGGCCACTCAAACCTCTTAACTTGGGTCTTTAATTCTATCAATTAAAGTCTCTCTATTTGCTCTTCAATTGGGCTATTCATTTGCTATTAAATAACGTCCCAATTAATTAATATAACCATTTATATTAATTTGTGTTGAACTAAAATTAATTATTAACTCATTAATAATTATTTTGTGGGATTAATTAATACATTAATTTATTTCTATATGATCCCTTGACTTAATTAATTATAACGGTTCGCTACGGTATATAATTAATTAATCAACTTATCATATTTCCACAGTGCTTACTGTGGTGAATAAATAAATAATGCATTGTGTGATTAAAGTCCTATTTGTGTGACCCTTTGAGGATTTATGGTATGTTGGCCATGGAAATAAATCGCTATTTATTTCCAATAATCATAGGCGGTATTTAGCAACACACTATGACTCCCAATTCACATAAATAATGTACAGCTACAATATCTCAATCCTGCATAAGAAATAAAAGTATTTCCTTGTCTGATTCTTATGTCACATGATATAATTGTATAATCCAAGATAGGAATGTGTCATTCTTGCATATTATACATTTCTTGATCTAGAGTTGATTGTACAAGTTGGCCAAACAATCCAACTCCATCAAGGGGCCCAAATAGATATCATCACTCACTAGGTATACTAATGAGGGACATACGGTTTTCTTGATGAACAACCTTTCCCCGCACAATTCAAGAGAACATAAATAAAGTCCGTATAGCAGCCCTTATCAGGAATCAACGGTAGACGATATTTATTGAACCTATCCTCATGTGGAAAAGTTGAACCATCTCAAACTTAGAATCAGACTCATATGAAATAAACAATGACACATAACACAATCCATATGTTTATTTCATTGGGTCATGTCCTATACTATGTTCTAATAACATACACATATGCAATTAAGTTGGTAACTCCTTACTTATGATTTGTAGAACTTAATCATCACTTAACTTGCACACTAATCTTTTATGATAATTAATGTTCCTTGTTAATTATCAAGATTACGGACGATTTAGATTTATT
Source organism: Rhynchospora breviuscula (assembly GCA_027562975.1). Taxonomy (NCBI): domain Eukaryota; kingdom Viridiplantae; phylum Streptophyta; class Magnoliopsida; order Poales; family Cyperaceae; genus Rhynchospora; species Rhynchospora breviuscula. Next base: position 16,375,263 of record CM050398.1, read on the forward strand.
ACTGTCATTCTAATGAATGATCCACAGAGATCTACAATTTAGATCCTCAACCTGAATGATCTGTCAGTAATAAACACGAGGAACAAATGATCAAATATCATCAATAACATAAATTAAGGGATTAAGTCATTAATATTGACTTCTAGGACATAACTCCAACAATCTCCCACTTGGTCTAGAGTCAATCAGTAGTGACTTCTAGGCACTGAAGAATTGAGAACGATGTCATATATCCACATATATACATGTCTCGAACCTCAAAAGAAATAATAAGCTTAAAGCAAGTTACTCATACGTCTATTACGCATGGATGCACAACTGCATCTCGTATATTGCTTAAGGCAGAGGTTATGTTAGAGTGTTCATTATGTTCGCGAACCTATCCAATTTTAGTTTGACCCTATATATATATATACTCCTATATATATGTTCTTGATCATCATTATATGAGATCAAATGACATTGTCATAGATCATATTTGAATCTCCAATATGACATTGGGTTCTTTAGGACTAAGCTATGGTTCAAGATACATAGAACCATTTTAGCTTGACTAAGAACTCGATCCAAATAACCTTCCTTCATTGCTTCACAAGTTGCTATGTATTTTGCTTTGGTGACGGAAACGGTTGTAATATTCCATTTAGAACACTTTCTAAACTTACAACACCATCCTTAAGCAAAATATGTAGCTCAATTGTAATTATATCAATCTTTCGAAACTTAACATCAGTGTAACAACTTACACGAGCTTACTTTCATCTTAACAGATGGAAAAACATATCACTCTTTCTCACAAGATACTTGAGGATATCCTTGACTTTTGTCCAAATGTATCATTCTTGTATCCACTTGACAACTGCTTGTTACACTCCTTGGATACTACACATCGGGGCATGTGCATAAGTATGCCACTTATAATGAAACTCATAATGGAAGAATGCTTGAACTATTTTATGCACTTATTCTCGAATTGAGTTGCAATAAACTGAGTCAAACTCAAGTCTTATGCCATCTGACGTGGTTAGACATCCTTTCTTGGAGTCCACCATTTGTGTTTCTAGAACACTCCGTCATTATATACACATTAATTCAAACCTAATATCCTCCATAATCTATCTCCATATATTTTTGTTTCCTAGGATTTAGGTGATCTTGTCCAAGTTCTCTATTGAGAAATATTCTCCAATGAGATCTGGACAATATTCATTTCCTTGATATTATTCCCAATCAATATCTTGTCATCTTGTACAATACAAGTAATACAATCATGCTCCCACTGAATATCTTGTCTATACAAGATACCTTTTTGACGAAGTTCAACTCCTTGACTTTCTTGTCAAAATATTTATTTCACTTTTCACAATACTTGCTTCAATCCATTAATGGATACTTGAAGTATGTATATGTTTCTAGCAATACATCAAACAAAATCCTCGGTGAGTATCATATACACAACATCTTCCTTCATTCATTCAAAGAAGGCAGTTTTGATGTTCCTTTCCATATATCAATATATACGAAACATAACTATTGCTAGAACGATCTTTATTGACTTATACATAGCAACAAGCAGTAAGCTGTGCTTAGTATATAGTCAACTCGTCATCGACTTAGACATAGCTACAAGCGCGAAGCTGTGCTTTGTACATAGTCAACTTGCCATCCATGTCGATCATTCCTTTAAAGATCTAAATATTCTTGATGGATTGCTCCTTCATGAACATCAACCAAGGTCTATACCTTATTGTTATACATGGATTGCATTTAAAGACCGCATGGATTTAAAACATACTTGTGGAATCGGGCTCTTCCATCGCTTCTTTATTTATTAACGGATTCTCATATGCCAAGTACGAGGATATCATGAAGCCTATGTACCATTCAGTTAGGCGATTCACTCTCGTTGACCTTTGTAGGATTGGTGCCCAAGGTTCATTAACTACTTCTACAACGACTTGTAGAATAAGTTCTTGATCCTCGTATATTTCATGAGTTTCTCAAACATCATCAACTCGTGAGATGGTTAGAGTCCTCATCAAAATGAGCGCACTTTTGAACTTTTTTCTTTCACAACGGCTTGTGAATGAAGTTTCACTTAACTCCCATTAAGCACCATGTTTGGAGTGACAAGTTTCCCATAAGGGTACTTCTTGTGGTGACGCATAAACTCTTTTAATGCTCATTCTACTCCCACTACTTCTTCTTGAAATTATTATTCTCAAAGACTACGTCATGATGACCAACAACTATTTTGTTCTTATCATGTTCGTAGAAGTAGTACCTTTCGGTCAGTTAAAGGTATCCTACAAACTATCAATTGTCCAATTTGGGTCCAAGCTTATCAATCAACAAACCTTGAAATAAGCTTCTTAATACCAAATCTTGAGAAACAACATACTTAGAGATCAAATCTCGTAAGATATCTTTCTCAACGGACTTCAATGGAACTTTTATTCAGTGTAAATAATATTGTCCTCAAACATAAATCCCTAATACGAGTCGAATAAGCCAATCCGATTTATTACCGATCGAAATATATCAAACAATGTTCGATACCTCCATTCTTGGACATATTATTCTAATATAATATTCCTCATGGAGCGAGTTGTGAAACGACTTTCATACTCTTTAGGTAATATATCAAACCATATGACTTAACTATTTACCATGATCCATCGTAAGACTTTTACTTTTCTTGAATGATCTTTCAAATTCACTCTTGAACTCCTTTGAACTTGTCAAAAAGTTCATACTTATACCTTATCAAATAGATAAATTAATATCTACAATGATCATTGGTTAAGTAGTAAAGTATCAACAATCTTTCATTGCACAAAGTGCTTATAGGTCTATATACATCGACATGTTTAAGTTCTGATCAAGTCACTTGTCCTTAAATCTTCGTAGGTTAAAGGCGCTTTTGTCATCTAACAAACATGATTCGCAATCAAATTGAGTTACGAGCTCTACGTTACATAGACTCTCATATATGCGATTCTCGTTTATGTATGACTAAGCAGTCATTTCAAATTAAAGTCAAATACTTACGTGAAGTCTTACGTACCCTATTTGTCATTCAAAACTTATTTATCTATTTCAAACAAATTCAATCAAGATGCATGAAATCATATGAATATATCCACAATAAAAGAACAACATTTGTCTTTTACAAAACATAATCATCCATCATTTATATGAAATGGAGATAAAGTTTTAGGATATAAGGAATGAGGTATATAACCTACAATTCCTATACGAATCTTTAGTAAACTCTACATATCTAATGGTTTATGGCTTAGACGAACAAGCCATTTCCTATACGGATTTTACTTTACATCTCTCGAGCATTCCCTTATTCTCCATTGTCTACGCATTTCGTTAAATGCAAGCAAATGGACTAGTACCTAGCTACTAGTGTGAATTAGAGATAGCGAGATAGTTTGAACGACAAATATTTTAAGGATTAGAACATTTCTATTATCATGGTTCTTCGGACAACCTTTCAAGTGCCTCCCATAAACGGCAAATGAAACATCTCATTCGACACAAAATCACAAATGAGGATCTCGAAGTCTCACCTCATACCTTAGCGAAGTATTTCTTGAATACTCAACTAATCACCTTTTGCACAAACAAGTGTGCGTAAAGGTAATACCATATCCTTCATAACTAGGAAGATATCGCATGATAATATCAACAACTCTTGATATTGGAGATCTTAATATCTCTAATTGTCAATTAGCTACTTAAATCTTTCGATTTGTAAGTTAATGAAACATTCATGTATCTCCTTAAAGAAGAATCTCTTGGTCAACTCATACTCTATCACTCAAACATAAATGATTGAGTCAATATCTACTTTCTCTAAGAACTCTTTCTTGAGTAAGCGGATGAGAGCGTAGGAGTCAAATCTAGTCCATATGAATTCTCCAATTCAAAGGTCTAGAAATTCCAAAATGAGGATATTGGCATTCGCTTTATTATTGAATAATTTTTCGCAAAAGTCAATCAATCATTGTGCAATGCTATGTTCGGGAGGTCAAGGAAATAATTTAGAATAAACATGCTCAAGTTTCTCTTCACTAAGATCATGTCTTAGGAATCGGTATTACTTCTCCAAGTAAATACCTTTAGACAAGAGTTTGTTCTTTTCAAAGATTGATCGCAACGAAATTAACAATTTTAATCATCTATAACAAGATTAATTTAAGATCATTTAGTTTATGCAATGTTTTATTTATAATGATAAACAAAACTCCCACTACATTTATTTAATGTCCCAAATGTAGTCGGTTTTCCAAGATCTCCGTATTCATCAAGTAGAGCCTGTTATGGCACGTCACCCTACTTAACTAGACAAGGTAGGTTCTCCAACCAATCATATCAACCATATGACTCTTGGTTTGTGAATATATATTTACAAACTTCGTCCTGATGTCCAAACTCTAGTTGGGTCCATCGATAAGCAACCTTTCTCTATTTGCTCCTAACAAATCCACTTATTTGTACCCCGACTATCGAATTGACAACCATGACGTCTGTTTGGACAGACCGCGCCATGAGAGGGCAATCGACGTGAAAGGGATAGAGAGAAGGAGGGCGGTCGGCTTAATCAAATTAAAGGGACAAAATATTATGCGACTTTTGTTTGGTGGTCATGTAAACATATTGTCACACCCCAAACCAAGCCGCAATCTGGGGAGGACAGCCCCGCCACGTATGCACACTTTGCTGCGCACACGTAAGGCTATAAAAACAGTGTCACAGATACAAATAATCACAAATAGATAATCACATAATAATGGCATTGTTTGTTCATACAACAAAAGACTGGTAAATATACACATATCAAAATCTCCAGTCATCATACAAACAAAACATAGAATAATAATGCACAGCGGATAAATACTATTCCAGCTCGGCTTGGTCTTCTGGCACAAACTCCTCTGCTAAGTCTGCCAAACCTGAACCTGCTCCACAAGCAATTATGTGGACTGAGTACATGAATACTCAGTGGTGGTAAAAGTAAGCCATAAGGTTTTGGTTAATATCTAATTAGAAACTAAACCATACTTAAGTTGGACTATTTTAAAATCCTGAAATGCAATAACTATGTGTAAATATAAATTAATGATATCACCAAGCTACAAATAATGACATGCCAAAATAAAATATGAAAAGTATCTGGAGAAGCGGATATTAATAATAGTATAATAATGTACGGAATTAATATAATAATACGAGAGTGAAACACCCGCACTCAATGGTCAAATCATAAGTCACATAAAATCCATAATCAGCTCACAAGTCCCAATATATATGACATGAACCATACCTACAGATCTACCTAACTCAGTTTCGCTCGATTACTCAACTTCGCCCCTATTCCCACATCCCCGCTAAAGGAGTGGGCAGTAAAACACGGTACCGGCCGACTGACTCATGGGGATCGAGAGGTAGTCTGATATAATGGCACACTCAGCTCTTAGTTCAATGTCAGGCCAAAGGAATATACTAGCATAAGTCAAAAGAATATAACAATAACACAAATAACCATCAAGTGACCGCAGTACCGCCTGACGGTCGGTCTGCAGAGTGATTATCAGAAACGCGTTGCTCGAGATCGCTATCATAAGGGGCCCACCGGCAATGGCTGGGGTGCAAGCTCCCGATAATGGAAACCGCGTGCAAAACGCTCTTATCTCACTCGGTCTCACTATCCTGATCCACACCAGATGCAAGTGTTGATTTAAACACTTTTGGGGTCGTTTGGATGGGTTAGGAATAGCCAATTCCTAGGAAGGAATAAGGATTTTCGTTGGGAAGTGTGTAACTTTATGAAGAGTTTGAATTGTTTATAATAAATTTGGCATATTTTATGCCCGGAATTTGCAATTCTTGCAAATCCCGGCTTCATCCAAACGGGGCCTTTAAGTTTATTAATCACATTTTTAATATGAATGCATATCCTATATATGCATAACTAATATTTAATTAATGACATGCACTTAACTGTTTACTTAATGTTAATGACATGATATGCACACAATTAATTAATGATCTAATCACTAACTAAAGATTAAACAAAACCTAAGGCATCCACAAGTCATAAAAAGACTACCACACCTGGAAAAGTCTGAGAAGACGCGACTACTCCTCCTGATGGTCCGTGAAGTCCTGTCCTGCGTCACCGGCCTCGTGCTCTGGGTAGAACTCGTCTGCTACTCCTGAGTAGCCCTCGTGCTCACTTGACGAGAAACCGACTAGTCAGAACAGAAGCTAAGACTTAAACTCTCATTCTAACGATCATTAAGTTAACCTTCTATTTGGATTGAGATTCTAGCTACTAGGATTAAGGATTCAGATTAATTAGAAAGGGATTCTGTTTTAAAATATAATATTATATTGGAAGAAGTATTTTATAAAATTTTGGTAGAATTCCATCTAGAAAACAGGATGAAGGAAGACGTTCTGACGTGTTCCTACAGTCCATTCTACGCGTTAAAGTCGTAACTAGGCTTAATTAGAGACTTAGAAAATTCTTAACAGTTTAAATTGTGGATTAACACTTTTAGTTCATTAATAAATGAAACTCAAGAAGTATACAAATAGAATATCAATAAATCAAACTCAAGTGTCATTTGGAAATAAGTTAACTATAAATATACTAAGTATATATATAGAAAATAATATATTAATCTATAACTTATAATTATAATGATTAATTGTTTTAATGTCTTAAACGTGTTGGTGTTTTAATGTGTTTGGGATCATGTGTCCAGTTGGAATCGTACCACTGTATCTGTTCTAAATATACTGGACTGTTGTAATCCTCTCCATATTTAAGTTTACGTGCTTATCCGATATATTTAGGCAACACGTTACTTCAATACCATTTTGTCAGTCCACTTGATTCAGATAAATCCGTTACTAAATTATTTGGATCCAAAATTAGTTCTAATTTTATTATCTTGGATCCTCACTTTTAAGTTAATCACTTTCATTAATTTAATTACTCTTTAATTAATCCTGCAATTTTAATTCTGGACCTGGCCCATTCCAGAAAATAGATTCCAAAAGAATGGAAACGGGCTCATCCAGCAAAGCACAGCAGAGAAGGAAAAAGGCCCAAGTCGGCCTCAACTTCCACCAAAATAGAGAAACAGCCCAATCAGGCCAGCAGTCCGTAACAGGCTAGAAAAGCACACACGGCCCAGCGGAAAAACGCAAGGCCCAGAGCCCAGGTGAGAAATAAGGGGCCCACCTGCCAGCCTTAACGGATCCAGACCCAAAGACCATTGGTTTCGGGGATCAAATCCAAACCCACTGAAAAATGGGATTCGACCCGTAACTCAACAAGTTTACACAAGAGACCCTAAATCCTTTTTATTTGCACATCTTTTACAAAACAATCCTTAACAACAGATTTAATTATAAGGAAGTCCTAAAGCAGTTCAATAATTTTTACAGATTAGTCCTAAACTCAAAAAACTTCACAAATAAGTCCCTGGACCTATTGAACTTGTACCAGTTGGCACACAGAAGGGAAACCGACTGGTACCAAGCCTGTACCAGCTTGGAAACCAACCAGAGAACATCACATAAGTACAGAACTAGCCTAAACAACAAGCACAGTTACTCTAAACTGATTCTACAAGCTATACAACTAAGGGACAGATCAAGCAAGCAAGAAACAACCTAAATCATCAAGCCTACTACTACACTTTGATATCTCAGCAAGCATAGAAATTTATTTGTAACATATAACTCAAGACAGTTCCAAGAGATATCCTAAATCAAGCATTCATAAGCATTAACAGATCAGATTGAGCTCATAACTATCAACATTTATAAAATTAGTAACTAGCAATTTACAGTTCAAACCAGAGTCTCAATCAAGCAAGAGATAGCCTACTTAACATACCAGATCAAGCCATAAGCAAGCAAGTCAGAACAGATCAAACTGAGGCAATGCATGATTCCACAATTTCATTTATCAACTCAACATTTCACACAGTCAGTTCAGATAGAAGCAATGCACACTACAACGCTCAATCAATCGACTCAACAGATCAAACCATCATTTCAGAGCAACATTTCAAATTCAATGCATGCCTCACAAGCATCACAGCACAATGCAAAGGAAAGAGAGAGATGGAAATGTTACCAAACCGAGATAGCTCAGCAAAGCGAAGGAAGGGGAAAGGATGAGGCTCAGCTACTGCCAGCCATTGCTGCTACTGCCATCAAGCCACCACCCAGCACCAGCCATCGACCGCTATTGTTGATCAGCACAGCAAACAGAGAGAGAGAGGGATAGAGTGACTGATTTGAGAGAAATTGTGAGTGAGTGAGAGAGAGAGGGGTGCTTAGGGTTTAGTCATGGCAGTGAGAAGGAGAGGCAGTGGAGGAAAGTGAGTCTAGGGTTTGCTCGAGTGGAAGGAGAGGAGATGAGAATGAGATAGAGGCAGTGAGTGAAAGAGAGGAAGAGAGAGGCAGAGCGGTGACTTAAAGAGGGAGAAGGGAGGGGGTTTTTGGGCTTGTTACCGTGTGGTTTGGTGAAACCAGGGGCAAAACCAAAGGCGGAAAGGGGAGGTGTCAGGGGTTTCGACTCCATTGGTGAGCGAGAGCAGGAAAGAGGGAGAGGGGATCGAGCGGATCGAGGAGGGAGAGGAGTGAATGGGGTCGTGGCTCTATTGGCCAAGGGAGCACACGGCTTGGGGAGAGAGCCAGGGAAGTGGGGTTTGTGGGTTCCGCCATCGGCGGTAGAGAGAGAGAAGAGCCGAAGCGAATTGGTCGAGGGAGCAGATTTTAGGGGAAACCGAGTGGGGACGGTGACTCGTCCGGAAAAATCGGAAGGAGAAAAGAGAAGGAGATGAGAAGAAGAGGGGAGATGATCCAACGGCTCTGAAAATTCAAGAGAAAATAAGCTTGATCCAACAGTCCAGACGGAAGGAAACAGATGGAAATTGATCAGTGGAACTCAGCTTTTAATCCAATTTTAATCCACATAAATTTTATGAATCTGATGTTTGAATCTTTCTTAATTAAATTTATTTGTTTGGTTGAAGTTTTAATAGATTTTACGATTTGATTAATATTTCGAAATTAGATTAAGTTATGATTTATGAGAATTTCTTTATTAAATTTCAGATCAGTCATTAATATTAATAATTTTAATTATTTCAGAAATTAACTGTCAATTTTTAATTTAAATTCTATTTTCAAATTTTACGGGTTTTTGCACATATACCCATACCTATCCTATGACATTTCATAACATCCACAAACAATCACATAATAAGCATCTCAAGCATTGTTGTGGGTTTGTATGGCCCCCGCTTGCGTTAGTTCTGTCGCATCTCCATGTAGCAAAGCTAATCTAATTGTCCCTCTCACTAATCATATGGATCCTATCCTATATAATTAAAGGGAAAAAATACATGTGAAAGATATCCCTAATCCCTCCTAGCCTTAGGGGCATGCAAGCCTCACAAGTTACATTAAGAAATTAATCATCACTAGGTGGGAAAGCACGGCTTCGCCGCGCCTTAGCTATCTTTTTTGTATTTCAATTTTAAGAACCACTAATAATTTGTCATTAAGTCTAAATTGTGTGCGAAATGCATATAAGTGAAAAGGGTATGAAATGGGTATTTGATCTTTTCTTTGCCCCATGATTGTTCTCATATATCTTGATGAAAGGAAATTTTTATCAAAAAAAAAAAAAAGATGAGTACCTGAATAAAAACAAACTGATGTAATTTGATACTTTGACTAAATTGCTTTATGCTTGATTAAAATCGATTTGCATTTTATCAAATTTATTATACCGCTACTAAGGTTGATTTTAACTTAAAAATTTACTGACTTGAGTGTGGTATCATGAGTACCTCAACAAAAAAAAGAAAAAAATTACAACAATTAACGACTTTGACAAAAATTGCTTTCTGCTTTATTGAACTTGATTTGCTTTTTATCAAAAAATAATGCTACGAAGATTTATTTTAACTAAAAATTAAATTAGCTACTGTTTCAAAAATAAAATTTGAGAACATGAATTTGGATTATTCAATTAATAATCCAAACATACATTATAAAAAGTAAGGAAATGAATATATGCGGGATATGCTTTTTGCAACGGCATATGCAAAGTTGTCACTGGTCATATGATAACATAGATCTTCTATGCAGGATACACTAAAAAGACAATAGTATTGAGAACTTCAAAATCAAATTAAAAACAAAAAACAAAAAAAGAAGCAGAAAAAAATAAAAGGTGAGGACAAAAGGAAAAATTCAGAGATTAAGTGACGGTAAAACTGTTAAACATAATTTTTACTATTTATATCATATAATATAATGTTTGATAGAAATTTACCAATCATTACCTGTATATTTTGTCTAGATCTCAGCTTATGAAGGTCTGCATTGTGCAAAAGTCAAGTCCTTATATTTGACAATTGTCCCTCGTTCCTTTTTAGATATCTGAAAAGAAAAAACACATATTTCACACAATCAATTACAAAAGAATCCCGCCAATCATTGTCAAAGTAAGAAAATAATGTTATAATGCATGATTATGTTTAGCACATAAACTACCTACTTGTAGCTAGCTCTCTTTACCAGACACAGAAAGTGAAAAGAATTACACAAATATAAGCAAAAACAAAGTCTTTAGAATATTGCAAAACTTCTTACCTCAAATTACAACCTTGACCTCAGTAACACAGCAACGGTTTTCTTGAAAGCATCATATTTTGATCTTCAGAAATTTCTGTAGCAAGTCAATCTCCTCCCTGCCCCCAGCCCCCTGCCACCACATAGTATGTACAGCATGTGGTACCTACCTGTGTACCAAATCTTTGCAATAATGACTATCGTAAATTTTATTTGATCCATATTTAAGAAAAAATTATCAAGAGAGAATTTATTTGACCATCGAAGTTATCAAGTAACTCTTATAATGGGTACGCTGACATCGGTTGATTGCTTTGAGGCGATTTTCATGAGGTCGTTTGAACCAGAAGTTGTAATAGAAGTGCAGTGTTTGGCATTTTTCCGTATTTCTGAGGCCTCACCATCGTTCTAAAACTGAAGCTAAATAAAATTAGGAAGTTGACCAGATCGGCACAGGCAACGTACCAGTATGACTCAAGCTGATGTAATATGTGCAATCAAAGCAATAATACCTACCAAATTGTATGGTATTTCTCCCATCAACTTATGGTAAAGCTCAGAGCATCTTAATTAGATGATAATCTAGGATATCACAACTTAATTAGATGATTACCTAGGAAAATTTGTTAAAATCGCCAAAATTTACTTAATAGCGTAAATTGAACTTCAATTAAGAGAGTAAAAAGGAACAAATACTGAAATTAGTCTCAGTTTTAGCATTTATTTGGTGAATATGTTCACCAATGTACTGCCTTTGGAGCTCAATGCTCAAAATTGAGTCTCACCAATAGTTTACTACTAAATAATCTACGAAAATTGATCAAACTGAAAATAAATAGAATAGATCTTAGTTCAAAATACCAGTATACCAGAATGAATTCTTGCTAACAATGAATTCTCTATTCTACGACCGCTCGCCAGAGGTTGAGGTGGGATTGGTGGAGGAGGAAGCAAAGAGAAGGAGAGGCATAGGATCTGGTGACCGCCAAAGCTACGGAGATGAGGGATGAGTTGCAGGGGTGAGGCGGGGATTGCGAAGGAGGAGGCGAAGAGAAGAAGCGGCGTCATTGCTCATAGGCAACCCAATCCAGTACCTGAATCCAGTAAAGCCATTCATTGATATATAGAAATCACTAAAATCCTAAGGCCTACTTATGTAACAAACGATTCGATGACCCTTACCTTATCTCATTGCTGATCGGGGTTGGTCGGGAGGAGGATTGGGATTGGGGCAGGGATGGCATGGGAGGAAGAGGAGGATTGGTTGGAAAAGAGAGAGGAGTTGCAGGAGGTGAGGTGGGGTTTGCGGAGGAGGAGGAGAAGAGAAGGAGGGCCGCGAGGACGCGCCGACGGAGAGGTGTCGGAAGAGATCAAGACTCGAGGGAGAAGCTGGAATAAGAGAATGAGAGAGAGAGAAAGAGGCGATGGCTGAGGGAAAAAATGGACGATCAGATATAAATGAAAATCCAAACGTACGGTCTAGATATCGAAGACAATATCGGAAGACAATAGCGGCCACGGGAATTATATATATCTTAGATTAATTTAATTAACTATGGCACCAAAGGCCTTATATACAATCACATGCATTCACAAAATTACAACACACAAGGCATTGGTGTCTTGGGCCATACTAAATCCACGATCCTTCCTACAAAAACAAGTTAGTACAAGTCCCTACGTGTGTAATTTGTTTCTTAATTAACAACAAATTAAAATCTTTGCACATCGCTTGTAGTTCGGATTTTTCGCATAAAACGGTTCAACTTTTAATCAACTAACTTGCTTAAACCATTCAAAAGCCATTTCAATATTTGAAAACAGAAAGGACGAATATTAAGGAGTGTTCTAATTAACTATTCAACTGGTTTGATTAATTAGAAAATATTTTAACTATTTAAAATATTAAATGGGACCCGATAAAATCCGAAATATTTCGGTCTCTAAAAATTATGAAATAAATCATGCATACTTCCTATCATGATTGTATCTATCTGTAAAAAATTCAGGAAAAAATCACTTATCATCAGAGAGAAACAAAAAAGACAAATCCTCAAACTGTGCGCGAAACACAGTTATTAGATTTTCTATTTTTGTCTCACTCTTTTGGTCTGTAGGATCGTCTTCCAAATCATTTTCATGCAAACACTTTACATAAAAAATCTACTATTGTTATTGGCTATCAATCCATGAAAAGAAAACCAATTAGTACTATTCAAAATCATCAAGATAAATAGCATACAAGCTGCTAGCCCGGTTCTGAAACAGACTGACGACAAAAAACTTTTGACCCAGTTGAGGTATCAAAACTTAATGAAAAACCTTGAAACTAATTTTCGCAGATTTCTAACTTAAATTATAACATCTCTATGTAAACACTTTTCCACAAAGTTTTCTCAATAAGTACAGTTTATCAAAACAATCAGTTTATTTGAAAACTAGATCTGACAACCGATTCATTTCTCATGACTTGAACGCCCACATAAAATCCAAAGAATGCAACAAATTTTATATGTACAGAAAGAGCGTCAAGTTAAAAAAAAGATTTCTAGCCAAGAAAAACAGGTAGTTATTTTCGAAAAATAATTCGTACAAGCCATAAACACAGAACTGTGCAGACAGAAACTGGTTCTGCTCCCCGTTACCGTTTAATTCACCAAAAATTCATAACTGCTTAGAAAAAAGCGAAACCAGTGGCAAAAAGACCACATATCATAGATCTACAACCTACAATTAAAAAGAAATTTTTTATGAAAGCTTTTCCAAGAGAAAAAATCCAAAACAATCTCGAAACCAGAGAACAGATCCAGACAGCAAGTAAGTGCATCACTAATCCATGTATTAATTAACATTTTCTCACTTAATTATATATTAAAATGCTTAAGCACAATCTGGTTCTGATACTACTATTAAAAAGTGCTCAATTTTTATTTTAGTTACTAATTAACCAAGTTAAACAAGTATAAGAACAAAAGATCTTATCAAGTAATCAACACATAACATGAGAATAGGAGGAAAGTTGTACCTCTCGCGAAATCGTATTCGCGAGGCTCGATCCAACTCTTTTGGAAGTCGATGGCGTGCCTTCTCCACCACCACCACGTAGCAGTCGGCCGCCTCAAGTCCACCTAGAAGATTAATCACTTTCTCTTGCAACTCGTGCTAGCGAGGAAGAGAAGATAACTAATCCCACAAGATTCTATCTCTTCTTCTTTCTATCAATTACTTTAATTAATGGAGATAAGAAGAGAGCTCAACACATGAGCATGAGAGGGATAGAGGATGAGAGTGGCGGCTAGAAGGGGAGGCAAGGGAGGAGAGAGAAAAGGTAGGGTTGGAGCCTCCATAGGAGTCCTTATATATAGCTCAAACCCTAGGAAACCAACTTCTCCTAAATTACACCTCATGCCACACTACCTACCACCTATGACCGGCCTATTAGAGGGCCTTTATGGGCCACTCAAACCTTCTAACTTGGGTCTTTAATTCTATTAATTAAAGCCTCTATATTTGCTCTTCAATTGGGCTATTCATTTGCTATTAAATAACGGTCCAATTAATTAATATAATCATTTATGTTAATTTGTGTTGAACTAAAATTAATTATTAACTCATTAATAATTATTTTGTGGGATTAATTAATGTATTAATGTATTTTTATATGATCCCTTGACTTAATTAATTATAACGGTTCACAACGGTATATAATTAATTAATCAACTTATCATATTTTCACAGTGCTTACTGCTGTGAATAAATAAATAATGCATTGTGTGATTAAAGTCCTATTTGTGTGACCCTTTGAGGATTTATACTATGTTGGCCATGGAAATAAATCGCTATTTATTTTCAATAATCATAGGTGGTATCTAGCAACACACTATGACTCCCAATTCACATAAATAATGTACTGCTATAATATCTCAATCCTGCATAAGAAATAAAAGTATTTTATTGTCTGATTCTTATGTCACATGATATAATTGTATAATCCAAGATAGGAATGTGTCATTCTTGCAGATTATACATTTCTTGATCTAGAGTTGATTGTACAAGTTGGCTAAACAATCCGACTCCATCAAGGGGCCCAAATAGATATCATCACTCACTAGGTATACTAATGAGGGACATACGGTTTTCTTGATGAACAACCTTTCCCCGCACAATTCAAGAGAATATAAATAAAATCCGTATAGCAGCCCTTATCAGGAATCAACGGTAGACGATATTTATTGAACCTATTCTCATGTGGAAAAGTTGAACCATCTCAAACTTAGAATCAGACTCATATGAAATAAACAATGACACATAACACAATCCATATGTTTATTTCATTGGGTCATGTCCTGTACTATGTTCTAATAACATACACATATGCAATTAAGTTGGTAACTCCTTATATATGATTTGTAGAACTTAATCATCACTTAACTTGCATAGTAATCTTTTATGATAATTAATATTCCTTGTTAATTATCAAGATTACGGACGATTTAGATTTATTACTGTCATTCTAATGAATGATCCACAGAGATCTACAATTCAGATCCTCAACCTGAATGATCTATCAGTAATAAGCTTTAGGAACAAATGATCAAATATTATTAATAACATAAACTAAGAAATTAAGTCATTAATATTGACTTCTAGGACAAAACTCTAACAGATCCATGTTGCCCATTCACAATTGGTGCCGGAGATGATATTCCAAAGACATTAAACAGTGAAGATGTTGCTGAACCTTTATCCACCGTAGAGATTGATTATATTATGCAACGAATGTCCCCTGAAGGTAATGAAAATGAGACGTCAGAAAGTGAGACTGAAAGTGTGTATCAAAAAGAATTTGATAGCATGGACTATGAAGAAGACACCGGTCGTGCAAATGTTACCGAATCGGACTCGGACTCGGATTCGGACTCTGACTCTGAATAGGTAGTTGTTTTTTAATTCTTTGAACATATTTCAATTTAAATTAGAATGCATGACACAGTACTTGTGAGGAGAAGTGAAACTGGAATATTAAATTTTGAAATAATGAAATTAGCATGTGTCCTCTTCTGGCTGTTTTTGTCTAGAGCATTGTTTGGTTCGATAGAAATATAATTATTTGCCAAGGTAACAGATCTTATACTGGTATATACTTATCAACTTTAGCTTTCTTTAATTTTTGGACAGGGGTCCCGATGCTCTTGCTGCACAGCTGAACCAAGCACAAGTTACAATAGTTCCAGCACCTGATTCACAAGTTACAGTGGGCTGTGGTAGGGCAGCAAGTACTGAAGATGAATTAATAAAACGAGTAGCTTAATTTTTAGTTGGCTGATCTTTGTTTCGTAGCTTGTGATTTTTCTTTCCTGGATGTTGCCATTGATCGTCTTTTGTTTACTAAAATAAGTAGCTTGCTTAGGGATTTACGGGATACCATTGCATTTTTTTTTAATTGGCAACTCAATTGATTTGATTATTGTACTCTCTTCAATAGCATGTGCATTATTTTATTTCTATATGATCCCTTTGATAATTATCAACTTATTGATAATTAAATTTTGTTCAACATACTTTAATATAATTGTGTGAATTACATTAAAAGTATAGGTTTAATTTAATAAGCCTAATTGAGCCCAACTTGAAAGCAAATGAGAGGATCCATTAATTAATTGAATTAATGGGATAATTAACAAAGTGCATAGCCCATTTTGGCCCATTTTATGGCTGGCCAAAGAGAGAGGAAAAGTGGTCCCCAATTGATTAGGTTTTGTTGCCTATATAAGGACCATTTTGGAGAGGCAAACCCTAAGCTTCTCTCCTTGCCTCTCTTCTTCTTCCTAACCGCCACCTCTATTAATGGAGATAGTTGGTTTTCTCCATTGATGACATCTCTTCCTTGCTTTTATGTAGGTGCTCATGTGTTGAGCTTAGTTTTCTCATAAATTAATTGATGAATTGATTAAGGAAAACACTAGGATTAGCTTTCCTCTTTGTTTTGCTAGCACAAGACTTAGAGAATGGTTAATTCTTTTTGTGGACCTAAGAATGGAGAAGAAGGGGGGGTAGACGAGCACGCCACCGCCTCCTATATCGTGGTCGCTTCTCTTCATTACGATACGAAAAGAGGTTAAACGCTTATTCTCTTTTGTGTGTGCATGAAAGCTTGTACTAGATCCGTTCTTGATGCTTGTGTTAATTTTTAGTTAATTAGTAACTTAAAATTAAAATTGAGCACTTGAGAATATTTTCTAACATTTGGGAACCGCTACCTTTTCCGCGATGACGAGGCCTTTGAGTACTACTATGGGAATATATGCAACAGAGACTGTCCAGTGGCCCCCTGTTTCTACTTCATCCCCACATGAGTGCTTTACCACACCGTACATGAACTTGATATGGGGGTGGTTTGATGCTTGGAGTCTTAGGGGCCTGGCGCAACTGAACCAACCCTATCATCCTTCGATCACCAAGTTGTTTTACGCCAACTTGTGTGCTTCTTTTGATCATCATGGTACCACTTCCGCTTCTTCCTATCTTTTTGGTAGGCTCTTCAACATTGGGGTGGAGGATTTGGCTGCCGTACTTGGAGCTGCTGACACTATGAATGGGCTATCTATTTATGCCTACCAGAGTTGGCCTTTTGGGCATGGGACTTATCGCAGTTTTCGCGAGTGGCTCAAGATTCCTAGGCCTGATGAAGGTTATGAGGAAGTCTCCACTGCGCATTTGCCTGCACTGCATAGGTAATTTTTTTTTCTTTACCTTTCTTTTCTTCTTTCTTTTCTCTTTTCATGTAAAAGATTCTGATGAATCTTGCTATTACATGCTTTCTGTAGACCGCTTTTTCTAGCAATCAACTATTTGCTTTTCCTTCAACGCGAGCTCTCCAACTACACACGCCCAGGGACTCTATTTTATCTGCGTCTTCTAATTCTCAAGCGCGAGAAGGCAAATCTCCCTAGTTTAATTCTCCAGAATATGTACCATGTGCCAAGAGTGATAGAGGTTTGAGAACCTAGGTCAAATAAATTTATATCCTTTGTTCAACCTAACTAGTCGTTGGGCAATGCTAAGGATCGATCCACAGGGACAGTAAAAATGATTACCAGACTTAGTTTTTTTAAAAGCTAGATAGAGTAATTTTTTGTAGGGTTTTGGATTAAAAAGACAATATCAAATAACAATAAAAATTGAAGAAATAAATTATAAAATATTTTTGGATTGGTTCTTATGTTTTTCTAGACTCAAACAAATGCAATAAAATGTCCTAAGGTTTTGGGTTCATTTAATTTGGCTCTGGAATACTGCTGACTCATGCTTTTGCACACACCAGACAAGATTTCGGACCGAAATCTATCAAGTCGTGTGCTCACGTTGCATCAAGTCTCTTAAATGCTTCACTTGAAAGAGAATCAAGATTAATTTTGATGTTGTCATAAAGACCATTGTAAAAGTCCTTAATTACCATCCAATCTTGAATGCCATGGTGTGGGCATGAGT
This sequence comes from Rhynchospora breviuscula, assembly GCA_027562975.1. Classification (NCBI taxonomy): domain Eukaryota; kingdom Viridiplantae; phylum Streptophyta; class Magnoliopsida; order Poales; family Cyperaceae; genus Rhynchospora; species Rhynchospora breviuscula. Next base: position 16,393,437 of record CM050398.1, read on the forward strand.
TTTGTAGGTCCCTAAAACGTTCCCATGCATCCCTCAATGATTCATCTTCTCTTTGTTGAAAATTATTGATTTCCCTCCTAATTGAATCCACCCTATCAGAAGAGAAATACCTATCAAGAAAAGTTTGTACCATTGCATCCCAACTCCTAATGAACCCCTTTTTAAGAGTTTTGTACCATTTTTGGACTTGGTCCTTAAGAGTGAATCTAAACAACAAAAGTCTAATGGCCTGCTGAGGGACACCATTAAATTTAATCAAACGTGTGCAATCAATAAAGGTTTGCAAGTGAGCATGTGGGTCCTCATTTTTATTTCCATAAAATGGATTTTTATTGCACTAATGGAACATGCGCTGGAGCAATTTGCATGTTATTAGCATTGATTACTAGGATGATCACAGGTCCTGCTACGTCTTTGACCTTCGGGGCTGCAATCTCCATGAGAGATCTGGTCGGTTCCTCTGCATCTTCCCCATCAGAGTTGCCATGGACGCTCTCGTCTTCATTCTCCCATTGCCAACGCTCGTCATCAAGTGCTCGCCTTTGGTTTTCAAGACGAGTGCGATTGGCTGAGATTTTCGCCTCCCATTGCTCAAGTTCGAGCTTCAAGGCCTCCCACCTCTCGGTCTCTGCTTCTATGTTGAGAGGGGATCCATTTCTCGCCATTTTGCCCGCTGTTTCCCCATTTGTCTGAGAATTTCGGTCTGAAATTTGTGGACTTCGGTCCGAAATGTGTGCTGTTTCAGGTGCTGGTTGAGCTACGGAGTGAGTCTAGCTCGAGTTCGCTTGGTCGCTGAGCTCTAGATCTGAATCAAGCCTTCTGGTGAAATATTTGCGCGAAATCTGAGGCTGTGACTTGCTCTTTTTGGATTTTCCAGCTAGTTCTCAACCTGCAATGCAAAGAGGAAACAACGAAAAATTAAATAAAAAGAAAAATCTAGTATCTTAATACTAAAAATAAGTACTCGATATCAAAATCGTCCCCGGCAATGGCACCAAATTGATAGAGGTTGGAGAACCTAGCTCAAATAAATTTATATCGTTTGTTCTACCCTACTAGTCGTTGGGCAAAGCTAAAGGCAGATCCACAGGGACAGTAAAAATGATTACCGGACTTAGTTTTTCTTAAAATCTAGATAGAGTAATTTTTTGTAGGATTTTGGATTAAAAAGACAATATCAAATAACAATAAAAATTGAAGAAATAAATTATAAAATATTTTTGGATTGGTTTTTATGTTTTTCTGGACTCACACAAATGCAATAAAATGTCCTAAAATTTTGAGTTCATTTAATTTAGCTCTGGAACGCTGCTGACTCGTGCTTTCACACAAACCAGACAAGATTTCGGACCGAAATTTATGAATTTCGGACCGAAATCTATCAAGTCGCGTGCAAGCGTTGCATCAAGTCTCTTAAATGCTCCACCAGAAAGAGAATCAAGGTTAATTTTGATGTTGTCATAAAGACCATCGTAAAAGTCCTTAATTACCATCCAATCTTGAATGCCATGGTGTGGGCTTGAGTTTTCTAGGTCCCTAAAACATTCCCATGCATCCTGATATCGCGGATTTATATATGCATTTTGACCGGACTATACACCTAAATTATAACTCAACCCATATTATTCACTGTGCTTGATGCCATATTTGCCAGGATTTGGTACTGCTGCCGCTTCTCAACTATTTTGCAGGTACTAGGTGGAAACAACGCAACAATCGGACGTTTATGGACGAACCACGCGAAGAAATTACTTGGATGCAAGAAGACATACCTCAATTGGCGTGCCCCAGCCTATTACAAGCCAGATGACTCATTCCTGGCCTGAACAACTCTCAGCCCACGACATTTGCAGACCATTCGCCCTACCATTCGGCTGGCTCCAGCTGAACACCCAGTCGAATGCTCCTGTTTTGGCAAGTTTCTTCTATGGAAACTTGACCCCCTGGCCCTAGCACGCCTCCATAGAGCATAGACTCTTCTCCCCTGCCAGAGACAAGGGATCCCCACGTTCTCCCACCTTAGATCCACCTTTTGGAGCTCAAACCACCTCGTTCCTGCGCTGTTTCTCCATTGCGGCGCAAGATTCCACCTTGTACTCGAGAGAGACAGGTCTTAGCACGTGTTTGGAGGCTCTTGTCCACTGTTGCAGTGAGTTCCACCAACTTCGGAGTAGTTTGTGACATTACGGCGGTGCTATTCAACTCAGATATTCGGTTTATTGTTGTATCACCTACTCTTTATTGTTATTTTTTATACTATGTCTTTTTATTTACTATTCTCTGTGATTTGCATGATGTATGAGACTATGTTAGGCTAGATCTATTTGTTAGGAAGTCTAATTTTCAAATTTTTGTGCTAATTAACTATTTAATTAACATTCCAAACGACTTAGACCTCGAAGGATCTAGTCCAAGCATTCACACACAAGAGATTGAGAATAGGAAGGCTACCTCTCTTTGTATCGCAACAAAGAGGTTCGATCCAAGGCGTGGGAGTCGGTAGCGTGCTCTCCTTCGCCTTCTCCTTCACCGGCGGCCGCCTCGAGTCCACCAAGAGGGTTAACCAATTTCTACTCTAATTGTGCTAGCAATTGAGAAGAACAAAGGCTAATCCATAGGTTTTCTCCTTTATTCTTAATTAAACCATTTTAATTTTGTGGAGAAAATTTGTTCAACTCATGAACTAGAGGTGGATTAAGAGAGGAGAGGAATAGAAAATCTGAAATTTTCTATTTTCTTTCTTTTATTTTCAGCCAAGGAGGGAGGAAGAGAGAGAAGGTAGATGGAGGCTAGGATTTCCATCAAATGGGACCTCTATTTATAGACCTCTTGACCTAGCACTCCCAACAAATTGAATGGACAATATTGCCCCTCTATGGCCGGCCTCAAGGGAGGGATTTATGGGCTATATTGCATGACATATTGGCCCATTAGTTCATCCCTTTAATTGCTCCTTCTATTAACCTCAAATCGGGCTATTAGTTAACTAATTAAATAAAGACCCAAATAGCTCAAATAAAATAAAATATGTTGAACATAATTAATTATTAACTTATTAATAATTGATTTAGGATTAGCAAATGCACTAATTTATTTCTATATGATCCCTTTGACTTAATTAATTATAACGGTTCGCAACGGTATATAATTAACTAATCAACTTATCATATTTTCGCAATATACTGCTGCGAATAAATAAATACTGCACTGTATGGTTGAAACTCTATTTGTGTGATCCTTTGAGGATTTATGCTACGTTGGCCATGGAATTAAATCGCTATTTAATTCTAATAATCATAAGCGGTATCTAGCAACACGTTATGATTCCCAATTCGCATAAATAGTGTACTGCTACAATATTTTAATCCTGCATAAGAAATAATAGTATTTCCTTGTCTGATTCTTATGTCACATGATATCATCACATAATCCAAGATAGGAATGTGTCATTCTTGCAGATTATACGTTTCTTGATGTAGAGATGACTGTATCAATTGCTAGCAAACAATCCATCTCCATCAAGGGGCCCAAACAGATATCATCGCTCACTAAGTAAATTAATGAGGGACATACAATTTTCTTGATGAACAACTTTTCCCCGCACAATTCAAGAGAACATAAATAAAGTCCGTATAGCAGCCCTTATCAGGAATCAACAGTAGACGATATTTATTGAGCCTATCCTCATGTGGAAAAGTTGAACAATCTCAAACTTAGAATCAAACTCAAACGAAATAAATAATGACACATAACACAATCCATATATTTATTTCATTGGGTCGTGTCCTGTACTATGTTCTATAACATACACATATGCAATTAAGTTGGCAACTCCTTACCTATGATTTGTAGAACTTAATCGTCACTTAACTTGCATACTAATCTTATCCGATAATTAATATTCCTTGTTAATTATCAAGATTACGGACCTTTTAGATTTATTATTGTCATTTATTATAAATGAAACACAGAGATCCACAATTCAGATCATCAACCTGAATGATCTGTCAATAAATAAATCAAGGAATAAATGATCAAATATCATCAATAACATAAACCATAGAAATAGCCATATAATGTTTGGCTTCTAGGACGTAACTCTAACAATCTCCCACTTGGCCTAGAGTCAATCAACAGTGACTTCTAGCCAGTGCATAGTACTCAATGTAATATCCAAAATATACATGTCTCATACTAAAGCCTCAAAAGATAAAAAATACAACTCAAAGCCACTCAGGCATACGCCTAATCCCCATGGATGCAACATGCAACTCATGTGCGGCTCGAGATAGAGGCTTTGTTAGAGGGTCCGATGTGTTCGCGGCACCGTCCACCTTCTTGACCTTGATCCATCCATCATTAACAAACTGACGGATAAGATGGAATCGTCGTAAAATGTGCTTGGTCTTCTGGTGAGACCTAGGCTCCTTGGACTGAGCTATGGCTCCCGTGTTGTCACAGTAGAGATCCACTGGACCAGAGATGCTTGGAACCACCTCCAGCTCGGTCAAGAATTCCTTAATCCAAACTCCTTCTTTTGCCGCTTCACCAGCCGCTAAGTATTCTGCTTCGGTGACGGAATCGGCCGTGGTATCCTGTTTGGAACTCTTCCAACTCACGGCTCCACCATTGAGCAGATATACGAAGCCGGACTGTGACTTCGCATCATCTCGATCGGTTTGGAAACTAGCATCGGTGTAACCACTTACAACGAGCTGTTGGTCTCCACAGTACACGAGGATGCTATCCTTTGTTCTCTTGAGATACTTGAGGATATTCTTGACTGCGGTCCAATGTGGCATACCAGGGTTAGCTTGGTATCGACTAGTCACACTAATCGGATGCGCAACATCGTGGCGAGTGCATAGCATGGCATACATGATCGAACCGACTACAGATGGATACTTGAACCACTTCATGAAATCCCTATCTGTATCAGTCGTCGGACATTGAGTCTTGCTCAAGAATATGCCATGTTATATAGGCAAGTAACCCTTCTTGGAACTAGCCATCTTGTGTTTTTCCAACACTATGTCAATATATGCATCTTGGCTCAAGCCTAACAACCTACTTGATCTATCTCGATAGATCTTGATTCCTAGGATGTAGGCGGCTTCGTCCAAGTCTTTCATTGAGAACACTTTCTTCAATGAATCCTTGACTGCATTCAATTCGGGGATATCATTTCTGGTCAAGAGTATATCATCAACATATAGAACGAGAAACACAACCACGCTCCCACTAATTCTCTTGTAAACACAAGGTTCCTTCTCGCTTTAAATGAAGTTTAACTTCTTGACCTCTTCATCAAAACGCTTGTTCCAACTCCTCGATGCTTACTTCAATCCATAAATGGACCTTTGAAGCTTGCACACCTTGTTAGCATTCTTTGGATTCACAAAACACTCGGGTTGTGTCATATACACATCCTCTTCCAAGTTGCCATTTAGGAAGGCGGTTTTGACATCCATTTGCCATATCTCATAGTCATAATATGCGGCAATTGCTAACAAGATCCGAATTAACTTAAACATTACGACGAGCGAGAAGATTTCTTCATAGTCAATACCATGAACTTGCTTGTAACCTTTCGCAACTAGTCGTGCTTTGTAAATGCTCAAGTTGCCATCCATGTCGACCTTTCTCTTAAAGATCCACTTATTCTCAACGGGTTTCACTCCGTCGGGAAGGTCAACCAAGGTCCATACCTTATTTTCATACATGGATTGCATTTCGGATTCCATGGCTTTAAGCCATTCCTTGGAGTCGGGTTTATCTTTCATGTTCTTTATGGTCAAGGGTTCGTCATTCGCAATGACGAGAACATCGTGCAAACCCAAGTACCTTTCGGGTGGGTGACTTTTCCTCATTGACCTTCGTAGAATCGGTGCTTAGGGTTGAGGTTCTTGAACTTGTTCCACAACGGCTTGTGGACTTGGTTCTTGGTCCTCGAAAGTTTGAGTGTCTTGAACACTATCGACTCGCGATATGTTCGAGTTCTCATTTGAGGGAGCGTACTCTTGAACCTCTTCCACAACGGCTTGCGGAACAGGTTCGGCTACAACCTCGTTTGGCACCACATTGGGAATCGCTAGATTGCCTACTTGAGGCACATCTTGCGGTGGTTCATGAATTTCTTCAATGACCACATTACTCCCACTACTTCTTCTTGAGATAAACTCCTTTTCCAAGAACACACCATAACGAGCAACAACTATCTTGTTCTCGTTGCGGTTGTAGAAGTAATAATCTTTGGTTTCCTTTGGGTATCCTACGAAATGACACTTGTTCGATTTGGGTCCAAGCTTATCGTTCATTAGCCTTTTCACATAAGCTTCACAACTCCAAATCTTGAGAAACGACATGCTTGGTTTCCTACCAAACCAAAGCTCATAAGGCGTCTTCTCAATGGACTTTGATGGAACACAGTTTAGTGTAAAAGCTGCGGTTTCTAATGCAAAACCCCAAAATGATTTAGGCAAGTCGGCTTGGCTCATCATCGATCGAACCATGTCTAGCAAAGTTCGATTCCTCTTTTCGGATACACTATTCTATTGTGGTGTTCCCGGTAGAGTAAGTTGTGGAACGATTCCACATTCCTTTAGATAATCACCAAATTCATGGCTCAAGTACTCTCCACTTCGATCGGAACGCAAGACTTTGATCTTTCGATTGAGTTGGTTCTCAACTTCATTCTTGAACTCCTTGAACTTTTCGAAGGATTCGGACTTGTGCCGCATCAAGTAGATATACCCGTATCTACTATGATCATCGGTGAAAGTGATGAAGTATGAATAACCTCCTCGTGCGCAAATGCTCATAGGTCCACATACATCGGTATGTACGAGGTCTAATAAGCCACTTGCCCTTGTACCTTTGTTGGTAAAAGACGCTTTGGTCATCTTTCCCATCAAACATGATTCGCATGTGTCAATTGGCTCGAAAGCGAATTGATCCAAGAGACCAACTGTTTGTAATCTCTTGATGCGTTTCTCGTTGATATGACCTAAGCGGCAATGCCATATTAGAGTCGTACTTTCATGTGAAATCTTACGTTTTCTATTGTCACGTTCAACACTCAAAACATGTTCGCTAGAATCAAGCACATAAAGACCATTCAATAAATGCGCAGCACAATAACAAACATCATCACGCAACAAAGTACAACTTTTGTTTTTTATTACAACACCAAATCCATCCAAGTCTAAACACGAAATAGAGATAATGTTCCGAGTGATACAAGGAACTACATAAACATCTTTTAGTTCCAAAACTAAACCAGAAGGCAAAGTAAGCTCTACGTTCCCAACGGCCATAGCGGAGACGCACGTGCCGTTACCGACGCGGAGTTGAACTTCGCCTTTCTCGAGCCGCCTCCTACTCTTTAGTGCCTGCACATTTCGACAAATGTGAGCACATGAACCAGTATCAAATATGCAGTCTGTGCTAGAGGTAACGAGAAGGGTTTCAATTACAAATATACCTGAAGTAGAAGGCCGGACAGTTCCCGCCTTCTTGTCAGCGAGGTACTTGGGGCAATTCCTCTTCCAATGGCTCTTGTTGCTACAGTAGTAGCACACGGTTTCAGAAGTGGCCGGGTTCTTCTTTCTCTTGGAACCCTCGGGAGCTCCCTTGGTCTAACCTTGGGGCGTCACCGTGCCTTTGCCCTTTCTAGTTCTGCGGGTCTTTCTTTTCTTGCTCTTCTTGCTCTTGTCGCTCACTGCAAGAACATCTTTGGGCCCTTTCTCTTTCTTGAGACTCTCCTCCGTCTCGATAAGCATGTTTTGAAGATCATCCATGCTCTTGTCCATGCCATTCATCCGGTAGTTCACAACAAAACCGGTGAAGCTGTGAGGGAGAGAGTTGAGAATGAAGTCTTGAATCGCCCCTGACGGGAAGGGCGTATCAAGCCTTTCGAGCTGCCGAAACAATCTCGCCATCTTCATGACGTGTGGCCCGACTTCATGACCTTCCGCCAATCGAGTATTGGCGACGGCCTTGATGAGACGGGCCCTTTCGGTGCGGGCCTTGGTTTGGAACATGTTCGAGAGATGAGAGACCATTTCAAACACACCATAAACACTATCCATGAACTCCTTTTGGAGTTCCGCCTCCATGACAGCGACAATCAGGACGGAAATCTCCATGTCGTCCATGACGTGCTTGTCATGGGCATCCTTGTCCGCTTTAGGGGCATCCGACTTGGGAGCCGCGGGGATGGGAGTGGTTAGAAGGTATTCCTTCTTTTCAAACCTAAGGAGAAGCCTAAGGTTCCGGTGCCAATCCAGAAAGTTGGCACTGTTGAAGGCGAGATTTTCTTTTTCTAAAAGAGAGCGAAGCGAAAAGGATGAGGAAGACATCTACAATAATTAATTCAAATTAAGACCAATTAGTTTATGTTTTTGTTTTATTTTCGATAAAGTAAAACTTTCACTATTTTAATATAAGTCCCTTAAAAGTAATGAATTTCCAAAACCCCTATTTTCGTCAAGTTGGACCTGCTATGGCACGTCACCTAAAAATGACTAGATAAGGTAGGTTCTCTTTAACCAATCATACAACTTTATGATTCTTGGTTCGCGTCGCGAACTTCGCCCCGATGTCCAAACTCTAGTTGGGTCCATCGATAAGTAACATCTCTTTATTTGCTCCTTACAAATCCTTTTATTTGTACCCCGACTATCAAATTGACAACCATGACGTCCGCTTGGGCGGACCGCGCCATGAGAGGGCAATTGACGTGAAGGGGATAGAGAGAAGGAGGGCGGTTGACTTAATCAAATTAATTTGGGACAAACAATTATGTGACTCTTGTTTGGTGGTCGTGTAAAGATACACCCATACCTATCCTATGACATTCATAGCATCCACAAACATTCACATAATAATAAGCATCTCAAGCATTGTTGTGGGTTTGTATGGCTCTCGCTTGCATTAGTTCCGCCGCATCTCCATGTAGCAAAACTAATCTAATTGTCCCTCCCATTAATCATATGGATCCTATTCTATATAATTAAAAGAACAAAATACATGTGAAAATATCTCTAATTCCCTTCTAACCTTAGGGGCATGCAAGCCTCACAAGTTACATTAAGAAATTAATCATAATTAATTAATTAACCATGGCACCAAAGGCCTTACATACAATCAATCACATGCATTCACAAATTACAACACACAAGGCATTGGTTTCTTGAGCCATACTAAACCCACGATCCTTCCTACAAAACAAAGTTAGCACATGTCCCTTTGTTTCTTAATTAACAACAATGAATTAAATTCTTTGCACAACGTTTGTAGTTCGGGTCTTTCCGCATAAAAGTTTAACTTTTAAACAACTAATTTGCTTAAACCATTTGAAAAACCAATTCAACAATTGCAAACAGAAAGGAGGAATATGAAGGAGTATTCTAATTAATTTATTCAACCAATTTGAATAATTAGAAAATACTTTAACTATTTAAAATATTAAATGGGACCCGATAAAATTCGAAATTTTTCGGTCTCCAAAAATTATGAAATAAATCATGAATACTCCCTATTATGAGTGCAGCTACCTGTCAAATTTTCAGAGAGAGATCACTTACCATCAGAGAGAAACAAAAATAACAAATCGTCAAACTGTGCGCAAAACACTGTTATCCGATTTTCTGTTTTTGTCTATCTCTTTTGGTCGTAGGATCATCTTTCAAAACGATTTCATACAAATACTTTACATAACAATTATACTTTATGTTATTGGATACCAATCCATCAAAAGAAATCCAACTAGTCTTATTTAAAATAATCAAGATAAATAGCAAACAAGCCACTTGCCCTGTTCTGAAACAGACTGACGACTAAAAACTTTTGACTCAGTTGAGGTATCAAACCTTAATGAAATTCTTTAAAACTAATTTTCACAGAATCATAACTTCAATTAGAAACTTTCTATTTAAATACTTTTTCAAAAAAGTTTCTCAATTAGTACAGTTTATCCAAACAATCAATTTGTTGGAAAAACCAGATCTGACAACCGATTCAAATCTCTTGACTTGAATGCCCACATAAAATCCAAAGCATACATCAAAATATACATGTCCAGAAAGAGAATCAAGTCTACAAGACTTCTAGACAAGAAAAAGAGATAGTTATTTTCAAAAAATAAATCCTTCATGCCTAAAACACAGAACTGTGCAGCAGAGTACCAGATCTGTGCACCGTTACCGTTTAATTCAACATAAATTCATAACAACTTAGAAAAAGGTGAAACTAGTGTCTAAAGGACCACATCTCACAGGTCTACAACTTCAATTAAATTTAGAATTTTTCTGAAAGCTTTTCTTAGCGAAAAATCCAAAATAATGTCGAAAACAGAACAGAAATCCAGACAGCAAGCAAGTGCATCACTAATCCATGTGTTAATTAACCATTTCTCATCTAATTATGTGTTAAAATGCATTAGAACGACCTAGAGCTCTGATACCACTGTTAGGAAGTCTAATTTTCATATTTTTGTGCTAACTAACTAACTATTTAATTAATAATCCAAACGACTTAGACCTCGAAGGATTTAGTCCAAGCATTCACATACAAGAGATTGAAAATAGGAAGGCTACCTCTCTTTGTATAGCAACAAAGAGGTTCGATCCAAGGCGTGGGAGTCGGTGGCGTGCTCTCCTTCGCCTTCTCCTTCACCGACGGCCGCCTCGAGTCCACTAAGAGGGTTAACCAATTTCTACTCTAATTGTGCTAGCAATTGAGAAGAACAAAGGCTAATCCTTAGGTTTTCTCCTTTCTTCTTAATTAAACCCTTTTAATTTTGTGGAGAAAATTTGTTCAACTCATGAACTAGAGGTGGATTAAGAGAGGAGAGGAATAGAAAATCTGAAATTTTCTATTTTCTTTCTTTTATTTTCAGCCAAGGAGGGAGGAAGAGAGAGAAGGTAGATGAAGGCTAGGGTTTCCATCAAATGGGACCTCTATTTATAGACCTCTTGACCTAGCACTCCCAACAAATTGAATGGACAATATTATCCCTCTATGGCCGGCCTCAAGGGAGGGATTTATGGGCTATATTGTATGACATATTGGCCCATTAGTTCATCCCTTTAATTACTCCTTCTATTAACCTCAAATCGGGCTATTAGTTAACTAATTAAATAAAGGCCCAAATAGCTCAAATAAAATAAAATATGTTGAACATAATTAATTATTAACTTATTAATAATTGATTTAGGATTAGCAAATGCACTAATTTATTTCTATATGATCCCTTTGACTTAATTAATTATAACGGTTCGCAACGGTATATAATTAACTAATCAACTTATCATATTTTCGCAATACACTGCTGCGAATAAATAAATACTGCACTGTATGGTTAAAACTCTATTTGTGTGACCCTTTGAGGATTTATGCTACGTTGGCCATGGAATTAAATCGCTATTTAATTCTAATAATCATAAGCGGTATCTAGCAACACGTTATGATTCCCAATTCGCATAAATAGTGTACCGCTACAATATTTTAATCCTGCATAAGAAATAATAGTATTTCCTTGTCTGATTCTTATGTCACATGATATCATCGCATAATCCAAGATAGAAATGTGTCATTCTTGCAGATTATACGTTTCTTGATCTAGAGATGACTGTATCAGTTGCTAGCAAACAATCCATCTCCATCAATGGGCCCAAACAGATATCATTGCTCACTAAGTAAATTAATGAGGGACCTACGGTTTTCTTGATGAACAACTTTTCCCCGCACAATTCAAGAGAACATAAATAAAGTCCGTATAGCAGCCCTTATCAGGAATCAACGGTAGACGATATTTATTGAGACTATCCTCATGTGGAAAAGTTGAACAATCTCAAACTTAGAATCAAACTCAAATGAAATAAAATAATGACACATAACACAATCCATATATTTATTTCATTGGGTCGTGTCATGTACTATGTTCCATAACATACACATATGCAATTAAGTTGGCAACTCCTTACCTATGATTTGTAGAACTTAATCATCACTTAACTACCATACTAATCTTATCTGATAATTTATATTCCTTGTTAATTATCAAGATTACAGATCTTTTAGATTTATTATTGTCATTTATTATAAATGAAACACAGAGATCCACAATTCAGATCCTCAACCTGAATGATCTATCAATAAATAAATCAAGGAATAAATGATCAAATATCATCAATAACATAAACCATAGAAGTAGCCATATAATGATTGGCTTCTAGGACATAACTCTAACACTATTTATGTCTTAGGGATGTAGAAGTAATCTATTGATTAGGGAAGTTGTAGACTTGATTTGTGCTTTATATCATTGTGATTTGTTTGTTGGCATGCTTATTTGTTATTGTTTGCTTGTTAATCATTATACACGACTTGATGAATGCGCACATTTAGTTGGGGTAATTAAATATTGAATTGATAAGTTAAACAATAGCAATATCACGAGATAGGTTAAAATCGAAAGACGACCAATCGAGTTGTATGACACGGTTTCTAATTAACTAACCATTAATTAGTTGTCTTATTGAACCACAATAAACGTACTTGAATAATTGACCAACGAAAGTTAGGTTAGCAATTCAAGAGGCGTTAGGTTAGTATGGTATCAAACCCTAATCTAAGGTGAAAATCATACGTTAGAGAGTTTAGTTATTGTCACCTGACCCTTCACAACACGTGATATTAAACATGGATCGAAAACACAACAATTACGTGGAGTATGCGCTGTCCAGAGCAGCCATTCGACTGTATGTTCGGCCTGTCCTGGCCGAATGGTAGGCCGAATGGTGGCTCTGTCCATCGCATTCGTCAATACCAACGACGAAAGTCAAAGGGTTAACACTCCATGACCTAATCACAGATGAAACTAATTTCTAAGGCATATTTTTGCATATTAAATTCATAAAACCCCTCAAAAACATTTATTTCTTTGTAATTTAATTTAGGCCTTTTATTTACAATTTGTTAAACCAAAAATCAAACAAAATTTAGCCTTCTAGCTTTTGAGAACAGAAAAGAACTAGTACTCAGACTCCGTCCTTGTGGGTTCGACACCTTAGCTTTACTATAAACGACTAGTCAGGTAAACAAGGTTATTTATTTGACCTAGGTTATTGCCTCGATCACATCCCTCATTGATTCATCTTCTCTTTGTTGAAAATTATTGATTTCCCTCCTAATTGAATCCTCCCTATCAGAAGAGAAATACCTATTAAGAAAAGTTTGTGCCATTGCATCCCAACTCCTAATGGACCCCTTTTTAAGAGTTTTGTACCATTTTTGGGCTCGGTCCTTAAGAGTGAATCTAAACTACAAAAGTCTAATGGCCTGTTGAGGGACACCATTAAATTTAATCAAACGTGTGCAATCAATAAAGGTTTGGAAGTAAACATGTGGGTCCTAATTTTCATTTCCATAAAATATATTTTGTTGCACTATTGTAACATTCGCTGGAGCAATTTGCATGTTATTAGCATTGATTCCTGGGATGATCACTGGTCCAGCTACATCCTTGGCTTTCGGGGATGCAATCTCCATAAGAGATCTAGTCGGTTCCTCTGCATCTTCCCCATCAGAGTTGCCATGGACGCTTTCGTCTTCATTCTCCCATCACCGACGCTCGTCATCAAGTGCTCGCCTTTGGTTTTCAAGACGAGTGTGATCGGCTGCTATTCTGACCTCCCGTTGCTCAAGTTGGAGCCTCAAGGCCTCCATCCTCTGGGTCTCTGCTTCTATGTTGAGTGGGGCTCCGTTTCCCGCCATTTCGCCCGCTGTTTCCCCCTTTGTCTGAGAGTTTCGGTCCGAAATTTGTGGATTATGGTCTGAAATGTGTGCTGTTTCAAGTGCTGGTTGAGCTACGGAGTGAGTCTGGCTCGAGTTCGCTTGGTCGCTAAGCTCTGGATCTGAATCAAGCCTTCTGGTGAAATATTTGCGCGAAATCTGGGACTGTGACTTGCTCTTTTTGGATATTCCAGCCAGTTCTCAACCGACAATGCAAAGAGAAAACAATGAAAAATTAAATAAAAAGAAAAATCTAGTCTCTTAATACTAAAAATAAGTACTCAATATCAAAACCGTCCCCGGCAATGGCGCCAATTTGATAGAGATTTGAGAATCTAGGTCAAATAAATTTATATCCTTTGTTCTACCCTACTAGTCGTTGGGACAGTAAAAATGATTACCGGACTTAGTTTTTCTTAAAAGCCAGACAGAGTAATTTTTTGTAGGGCTTTGGATTGAAAAGACAATATCAAATAACAATAAAAATTGAAGAAATAAATTATAAAATATTTTTGGATTAGTTTTTATATATTTCTGGACTCAAACAAATGCAATAAAATGTCCTAAGATTTTGGGTTCATTTAATTTGGCTCTGGAGCGCTGCTGACTCATGCTTTCGCACAACCCAGATAAGATTTCGAACCGAAATCTATTAATTTCGAAATCGAAATCAATAGATTTAGGCGCCGAAATTCGTTCCAGACTCTCTGTTTTGGTTTGATAATTTTAGGTTAAGCTATGTGAAGGATACTCGTCAACCAGACCTAAACCCTACCCTCAACTGTCGCAATTTTAGTTTGGGTTTGATTTGGAGTTTAATTAATTAAGGTTTTTGTGTTGGAATTCCAGAGGTATCTAAGTCCTTTCGGATCGTACAAACTACACCTATCAGTTGATTAGTTAACCCCTTTTTCGAATGAATGGCTTACCTCAAGTACTCAGCAATTTTCACAATTTATTCTAGTTTAATGTCCTAAAGATGCTGCAGTTCATCCATAGGTAAACAATCAAACAAATCATAAACATAACCAAGTATAAAATAGTATCTCAACACATCAACATCACATAACATAATCGTATCTCATCAAACCTTGGCAAATACCAAATTAAACTACTACCTAACCTTAAGACATACTAAAATTTAGTCTAACATGTTCAAACTACAAATAACAACAAGTATCATGCATGAAATATGATACAAACCCATAGAAGTAACAAATAAAAGCATGAAAGAGTAGACTGAATTATCCTTTTACTTCTTCTTCCTGGGTCAGAAATCAATAGAGATCAACCTGCTTGCTGCCGTCGTCTTCAAGCTTGCTTCTTCTTCAATCAATATCATCAAAAGAGCCAAAAACACCAAAGCAATATATGGAGAATAAGGTGGGAAAAGGTAGGATGCCTCTCTTGTCGAAAATTCGTGCCTAAATACCCCCAAGGAAGGTTTAGGAGGCGGCTAGGGCAAGATATGCTCTTTCCTTCTTCGAAACTTTCCAAAATCCACTTTCCATACATGGATTTCGGACCGAAATCTGGCTCTGGCGGTGTGAATTGGACTGAGACCAGGGCCTTCACGCGATGTCTGATCTGTCTCGGCCCATGGAAGTCTTCTCTGGTCTTTGGCACGTGTGTGTAAGTCGGGAATGAGTCGTCCGGATGAGGATTAGGATCCATTCTTCTTGCTAGGTGTGTCTCATCTTCGATTTCCACGAGAATTCTACAAAATAAAGACAAAAGCGGCGACAGTACCAAAATCCTGGAAAAAATAGTTAATTATGAGACAATTATATTGGTTTGAGTGCCATTTTGGTGCTAAGTATGGTCAAAGTATGTATATAAATATAAGATATCAAAGGGCTTCGAAGGGATACTTGCCTTATGGTCATTTGATTGAGGCTTTGATGCGGTGGGCCCAGATCCAGATGCCTGAGATGCTGTGGGGCAACCTGATCATGGAGCGTCATATCGCACATCCCCGCAATTTGCTTTTGGACTTGACTTCTTATGGATGGGTGGAATTACCACATGGCACCTTGCTTCCTGACCCGGACTATCTAGTGAATAGTCACATTCTCTACAAGTTCGCGGCAGGCAACCAGTAGAGCCCTGTGAGGGAGTCTTCACCCCCTTCTCCAGATGGTTCTGCCATTGAGATTCCTTTGCCTGTCCAGGAGCAACTGGACCAACAGTTTGAAGAGTTGCGCTTGTGTCTTGACAACATCGAGGAGACACTTCAGACCATTTCCAACACTCTTGCTACTATTGCAGGCATTGTGGCTGTGCCCCCAGCGTGATGTTACCATTTCTTGCGCTGCTATGTTGTGATTGTTGTATTTCTTTTCCTTTTGTAGACATCTATGGTTTTGTTTGTACTTGGATGACTATGGTTTGTGGTTGTGATAACTCACGACAATGGTCTTGTGGTGTTTTGCCCTGGCAGGTTTAGGACAATTTAGCAATTTTGTGTTGGTATTTGCTTCTTGGTTTTGTTGGCTTCTGCATAAGATTTTTTTGCACGGTTTTATTTTTCTTGCACCTGTTCATGATGAATACTATGCGAAGATTTATCCGAGCTCTTTGGGCAGGCAGCAGGAATCTTACCGGTGGGACTTAGGGTCGTATCCCTTTTTGTTCTTTTGCAACTGTCTATGTTAATCAAATTACAGGGGTTTCTCAGTGCTTTTTAGTTCGACAGTACGGAACTTACCGGGTAAGACATGTGATTTTTTGGTTTTCTTTCGCTACACTTGTTCATGGTGAACAAATTGTAGAACTTTCTCCAGTGCTCTTTGTTTCGGCCGCACGGAACTTACCGGTGGGACTTATGATGATTTTTTTGTTTGGTTTTACTGCGCTTGCTCATGTGAATAGATTACAGAACTTTCTCCAGTGCTCTTTGGTTCGGCAGTACGGAACTTATCGGTTTTAGCATATAGGGTACGACACGACATTGGACCGTCTTGAGTTTTGGGGTTTTAGGTTGTGTATGTCAGTTTGGTTTAGTTTTGAGAGGTCTTGGTGAGGGAGACGTCTTCCAGAGGCTGCGCGAGCAGATTATCTCCTCAAACCTTGACTTTCTAGGGGTATGGTGTTCAACTATCCTATGGTAAGTTTCACCGTTTGTGTCTTAATTTAGAGTTCAAGACACATAACTTTTATTCATCTTTTTTTATTGGTGAGATGAATAGGCACCTAGTACCTCGTTTAAAGCACAAAGCACAAAACTTAGGATCATGTTCTAAAATGTAGGCCTTTCGAAAAGAAAATGCCTTACGATTGCCCAAAGGGACAAAGACATTCCTTCAAATTTAGGCCCATCGGGACATGGTGTAAATATGTGAGTTTATTTCTTTTGGAGTTTTAGTTTTATTTTGATTGGGGGATTTTAGTTGTTTGTGGGGGATATACATTTCTCCATTTAAAGGGATTTTTTTTTTATTGTTTGTTTATTTTAGATTTATCTTATTTCTTTAGGGCTTTGAGGAGGAATGCTCCATAATGTTCAAAAGAACGGAACACCCCTTCGAGCTTCAGCCCAGCGGGAAGTGAAATTTATTTCTTTGGGTTCTGCGATTTGTTGGCTTCGTGAAGGGACATCCCTTGTATGTCTAAAAAGACAGGGTGTTTCCTCGAGTTTCCAGTCTAGTGGGACATGGGTCTTGGTTCTTTGGGTTTGCTTTCTTGTGATTTTGGTGGTTTGTTGTGATTTTGGGTCTTTTGGTTTTGAACTTTGGGCCGATTTTGGGTATTGGATTTGATTTTGTATTTGTATTTCAGTATGGTTTTGGATTTTATTTGTGGAGGAAACGTCCCATAAGTGTCCGAGAGGGACAGAACGTTCCTTAGGTTTTGGCTTCCTTGAGCTTTGGTATGGTGGGGAGCGGAACGATCACTCGAAGAGGCGGTCCACTCCATCACAACTTTCGCCCTAGTCAACCATGGAGTTTTCTTCTTCTCGGCTTCGGTGCTTGTTGGGCTCAACAGAACGGTTTTGGTCATGGTACTTCATTAGATACCTCCCATTTATGGGAGATATAGGATGATTCCCCTCTTGATCTGCGAGTAAGTAGGCCCCACCATCGTAGACTTGGTCTATAATGAACGATCATTCCCAATTTGGTGCAAACTTTGGGCCATGATGCCGGCCAGTGATTGGTCGCCTTAGCACTAATACCAATTCACCTTTCCTGAATGCTCTTGGTCTTGATAGCCTTTCATAGGCCCTGGTCATCCTGGCTTGGTACAGCTCCATATTTTGTTGGGCGGCTAGTCTTCTTTCATTCATTCCATCTAACTCTTGCAACCTCAATTGAATTTTTTTAGTTAGAGGGATTTATGATGCCATGGCTACTCTTAGTGATGGGAGTTCCACCTTAATAGGTAGGATTGCTTCGGCCCCGTACACTAACGAGTAAGGTGTTGCTTGGGTTGCTATTCTTTGGGTGATTCGATATGCCCACAGTGTTTCAGGCAGTTTTTCATGCCAATTTCTTTGGTTGTCTCCGACTGTTTTGCGGAGGATTTTGATTAGCAATTTGTTGAAGGCTTCTGCTAATCCATGGCCTTTGGGTTGTAGATTGAGGAATATCTTCACTCAATCTTGTACTTCCTGGCAAAGTCATCGACCTTTGTATTTTTGAAGGCCGTGCCATTGTCTGAGATTAACTTTTTGAGATTTCCATACCTATATAGCACTTGAGTGGTGAAAAACTTGACCACGTCAGAAGCTTTGATTTTTCGATATGATCTGGCTTCAGCCCATTTGGAAAGTAATCCATGGAAGCCAATATGAAGCGGTGACCATTTGAGGCTGGCGGGTCGATTGGACCAATGATGTATGTTCCCCATATTTCAATGGGCCAAGACACAACCGTTGGGTGTAACACATTTGGTTGTTGGTGGATGAAATCCCCATGTATTTGGCACATGTGGCACTGTTTGGAGAAATTTTCGCAATCACTGATCATAGTGGGCCAATAATATCCCATCATCTTGACTTGCACTCACATTCTGGAACCTGACTAGTGGGCTCCGCATGCTCCTGAGTGGATTTCTTGCCGGACTTGCTGTGCTTCGGACTTTGAGATGCACCTTAGCCATGACCCTTCGTAGGATCTCCAATAGAGTGTGTTGTTCACATACACAAACCTTAGAGTCCTCTTTTTTATTTGCTCCCTGATGGATTTGTTTTCAGGTAGCTCTTCTTGTTGGAAGTAATCGAGGAAAGATTGCCTCTAATCTTCTTGGTCCATTTCTTCTGTGACCATGACTTGGACCATTTTTCCCCATTTTTCTTCAAGCTTCTTTTCTAAGTTTACGATATCCACAAACATGGTTTCCTCTTCTTTGTCCTTTGTTTGTTGGAAGTAGGGGGACAAGGACCTTCTGCGATGGACAAGGATTTGTATTTCTTCTTGGTTGGGGTCGCTGAGCTCGTTGGCCAATCTAGCCAGAGCTTCCGCTTTGCCATTCAAAGACCTTAGCACTTTTTCCAGAGTGATGCTAGTGAATTTAGCCATCAACTCTAGTGCCATTTCATGGTATTTCACCAATTCTGGCTTTCTTGTTTTGAATTGTCCATCAATTTGACTCAGGATGAGTTGAGAGTCTTCAAAGACTTTCAACCACTCGATACCCATTTTGAGTGCCATTTCAAACCCGGCAATTAGGACTTCATATTCGGCTTCGTTGTTTGTACAAGGCTCCGTGAGGCTTAAGGCATATATGAGGATACCCTTTTCTGGTGTGATAAACACCAGGCCTACTCCGGCTTGTCTTTTTGGTAGATTTGGCTTGACTGCTGGTTAGATGGATAATGACCCATCAAAGTATAACTTCCAACAGGCTTCTTCTTCTTCTCCTGCGTGCATGGTTTCTTCATCCGGAAAGTCTCATGCTAACGAAGAGTCATCAGGTATGGGGTGGGCTGCCAGAAAATTGACCAAAGCCTGCCCTTTGATGGTCTTTTGGGGCGCATATGTTATGTCGAACTCCATTAGGGCGACAGCCCACCTTGGCAGCCTTCCTGTGAGCATAGGCCGGGTCATGAGGTACTTTAATGGGTCAGTCTTGGAGATTAGCGTGATCTTATGAGCCAGCATGTAGTGCCTGAACTTCTTGACTGCAAAGATCAGCGCCAGATAATATTTTTCTATTGGAATATATGAGTGCTCCGCTCCTACGAGCATCCTGCTGAGGTAGTATAGAGCATTATCTTTTCCTTCTTCATTTTTTTGGGCAAGAAATGTCCCCAGTGATCCTTCCAAGGCGGTGGTGTAGAGGATAAGGGGCTTTCCAGCAATAGGTGCTGCCAAGACAGGGGGTTTTAGCAAATATTGCTTGATATCGTCCAAGGCCTTTTGGCACTCATCGTCCCATTTGAAGGGGACATCTTTCTTGGTGAGCCTTGTGAATGGTTTGATTTTGCTTAAGAGGTTAGCTATAAACCTCCTAATGTATGTCAGGCGTCCTTGAAGGGGGTCGGAGCTGTTTGAGTGTCTTGGGTGGCGACATCTCTTGGATAGCTCTAATTTTGTTAGGATCGATTTCGATGCCTCTATGTCGCACCACGAAGCCTAAAATTTTTCCTGATGAGACCATGAAAGCGCATTTCAGGAGGTTAAGCTTCAAGGTATGCATTCTTAGCCGATTAAACATTACCCTGTATCCTGGAAAGTAGTCACTACTTGAGCCACAGAAGATGCTTTTTGACCGATAGCTACGTAAATACATATTACATTTTTCCCTTTTTGATTAAGGATCGTATCTATGGCTACTGCTGTTTTACTAGTCTGTCTGTCCCCAATAATTAATTCTCGCTGACCCCGACCGATAGGGATCATTACATCAATAGCAATAAGCCCGGTTTGAAGGGGCTCATATACAGAACGTCTCATTAGCCTTAGGTTTTCGAGATGCTGCTCGTGGGTGTGGGATTTTACCACTAGATCGTCCACGTAGCATTCCACCACCTTGTGTATCATGCTAAGTTACCCCGGTACGTGGGTTGGACAGCCGTACCGGTACCGGATACGAACCGGGTACCGGTACGTGTACGGTACGGGCTGGTATTGTCAACGGTCAGTCAACGCGTAAAAATTGTTCAAAGTGGGAATTGAACCCAAGATGTGTGCTAGACAATCCAAGGCAACAACTAACAGACCAACTTGCCTTTGTTGATATTATTGTTTATGTTATTTATTTATCTATACTCCAAGTTTTAGTTAATCAAAATTAAGTTATACACATTATATCTTAAATATAATTATAGATCAATAAAATATTTAAATAATATATATATATATAGCCGTACCCGTACCGGAGATTTTTAAAAAATTTTGTACCACCGTACCCGAACCGTACCCGATACGGTACTCGTACCAATACCCATGCAACATAGGTATCATGTCATCGAAGATCTTGGTCATGGCTCTTTGGTATGTGGCTCCACCATTCTTGAGGCTAAAGGGCATAACCTTGCAGCAATAGATGCCAATTGGTGTGCAAAAAGCAGTGTGCTTTTGATCGCTTTCATCCATCTTGATTTGGTTGTATCCCGAAGACTCGTCCATGAAGGAATAGACTCCATAAGAGGACGTGTGATCTATTATGATTTCTGTCACTGGGCGGGAAATCATCTATGGGTCATGCTTTGTTTAGGTCTCTGAAGTCGACACAGACTCGGATTTGTCCATTCTTTTTCTTGACTAGGACTATGTTGGCAACCCAATCAGGAGTTTCTTCTTCTCTTATGAATCCCACTTCAATCAACTTCTTGACTTCAGCGATCACCTTTTCTTCCAATTCAACTCTCATTCTTCGAGGGCCTTGTTTGATTGGTTTCAATTCTTTGTCAATTTTTAATTTGTGAACAGCGACTGTTGGATCCAACTCGGACATTTCACTGTAGCTCTAGGCAAAACAGTCCCTGTATTCTTTTAACAATTCCACCAGCTTGTCTTGTATTTCTTGTGGGAGAGATGTGCCGATGAAAGTAGGCCTTGGGTCTTCTTTGTTACCCAAGTTCACAATTTTTAGCTAATCGACTGTATTTTGGCCACCTTCTTCTAGTTCTTTTAGGGTATTTTTGGGCGCCAAGATGAATTGTTCGTTTTCTTGAGGTTCACCTTCCATTTCAAGGACTTCTTCCACATCTTGAATTTCAATTATTATGACATGGTTGCATGAGTATTGTTCAGTAGTTGGTGGGACGGTTGGCTTTCGTGTCCTGGTTCGACTTTGAACCCCAATCCTTTTGTGTTGGCTGTTTTTCCATCGAGCCTCTCCACTTCATTGGAGTTGTCATTCCACATATCTCGGAACATCTTGGCTTGTTTTTCTGGGATTGGTTCCAGGCAATGTGCCTTGCGAAACAACTCCATTAACTTGGCGCTGGTGGCATGTTGGACTTGCGTAGGGACACCCACTTCCTTTGTTTCTGGAGACGGATTGTCATTTTCAGGGTCAATCTCCCCCATTTTGACAAATTGTATGCTTGGGTGGATCACTTGCTCTTTTTCGACTTCCTCCACTTTTGGTGGGACTGTGAGGGTTTTGAGTTGGGAGATTTGTTCTTTCTCACAAGGTATGAGATCCTTGCAATGCTCCAAGGGCATTATTTCTAAGGACAAGGAATTCTGCTCTTCATCTTCGCTAGAGAAACTTGCCTGTACCCGAACGGGTATGTTGGCATCTTCCTCTATTCTTATCGAGGAACCTGAGTCACTGTCGCTTCCCCAAAGCATTTGTAACATGATGGCCGCTTTGCGCACTGCCCTTTTGACAGCTTCTTTTACAATTCCTAGTGTAGGGGTTTCCCTTTGTGTTGCTGCCCCCTGTTTGGACTATGGCTCATACCAACTCGGCTTCATGTGCCTCGAAAGGGTGGTCATCGCCTTTAATGACACACTGCTTGCTATCTTTGAGGTATTTGGCACACTGGTGTAGGGTGGAAGGTACCAGTCCATGGGCATGCCGCCATGGTCTTCCCAATAACGTCTTGTATGTGGTGTTTGCTTCAATGATGAAGAATTTGACTGGGGTGGCCAAGTCTCCAAAGGTGATATCAATCACTGTGGACCCTAAGGCCTTTTGATATTGGTGATTGAATCCGTGGATTCTGATTTTGTCTTTCTTGGTTTCCCCGATGCTAAGCAAGAGCTGCACTAGCGTTTTCAGGGGCACGATGCTGATGGATGACCCTGGGTCAATCAGAATCTTGTTGATTTTCTTACCGTAGATGGTCCCTGTGGTGTACAGAGGCCGGTTGTGATCAGCTGTGCCTGTCATTAGATCTTCGTCTGTAAAGTTGATGGAAGGCTCTTGCTCAATTTGTGCCACTTCTTATCGAGCCTCCTTGGCAAAGTAGGCTTGAAAGCTATTGGGATTTTGCAAGGCATATATCAGGGCCTCGCGCAATTCTTTTGACACCACGAGGGCGTCGAAGACACTCAGGAGTGATGGGATCTTTCGCAGATAGGCTACTACATTGTAGTCCTCTACTGACATCCTAGGCCTGCCATTAGACCTTGTTTCATCTTCCATGGTCATTTCATTTTTATATCTGGGCCTGTGGTTAGGTATTTCTCTTAGAGGTTGCCTTTCAGGTATCCTGGTACCAGACCTCAGGTTAAGTCCTGGCGGGAGTTTTCCGCTCATTGTTGGGTGGTTTGTAAGGCTTTGGTGGTGCCCTGACTTCTTCTTCACTTTCGTTTTCTTCTGAGTCGCTCCCCAAGGGTCTTATTAACACGGGGTTTGCTGTCAGAATGATTGGTTCTTCTTCAGAGCTGAAATGGTACAGCTCTTCATTAGAACTTTCTTCTCCAGAGGTGTTTGAGCCTATGTATCTCGACACGGCGTTACACACCTCATCTTCTGCTTCTTCAAAGGAATCATCATCTTTCCTAGCCCATTCCAAACACTATTCTCTTGAATGTCCCCAGACTTGGTGGTGACGACAATACTCTTTCTTCTTTGGATTTTCTCTTTTCATTTGAGACCCGAGCAGTTTGCTTGAGGTGCGAGGCTTTGTTTGGTGTTTTTTCCTTTCTATGGTTGAGATTTCTTGTGGATTTCTTGGGTTACTTGGACTGGGGAGTGGTTCCTTCTTCCGCCCTTCTATTTCACCCTTGATTTTGAATTTCCGGGGTAACCCATCATGCCTTTTGCCAATAGGAGAAGGCTCGTCAATCTTGACTAGCTTCATTTCCATATGGTATTTGGGGCCTTCTTCACGATTAGCCCGTGGGATTTGAGGTTTGTTTCTGCCTTGGCTTGAATGACTAGGTCTATACCTTGGCATATGGTCAACCACCTTTTCATGGTGGTGTCTCATGGAGTAATACCTTTGCCCATGTGAACTTTCACCATTTTCCCAATGACTTGTTCTTGAATCTCGGGATGGGTGTCTTTCATTTTGGTCGCGCCTGGCCCTTTTGTCAGAGCCTTTCATTGGAGCCTTACCCTTTCCTTTGGGACGGTTGGGTTGGCGTTCCGGCCTTTGTCCTTCGTGGATGACTATGCCTGATTCCCTCCTTCTGTGGGGATATTGATAGTCATCACCTTGGATAGGGTTATGGGTTCCCTTACCCCTTTTGTCTACCTTGTTTCTGAGCTTGCCCCTACTTTTGGCCCTTTTGGCGCTTAGTGTAAAGGCATTGTCAATTTTAAATTATCGATCCTTGAAGGATCTCTCTCTTTCTTTCCTTTCGGTGTTGAGCTTGGACAACACGATTTCCAGGAGATTTTGTGTGGTGAGATTCTGCTTGAATATACTCTTCAAGGACTCAGTACAAATTCCCATTTCAACTTTCAGCGACCGCACTTCAGCCGCAGTGAGTGTGACATTTCCCTCTCTTTGTGGAGGTGGATGTTCAGGGATTGGGGCCGTATTTGGTTGAGCCTGTTTTGATCTGGTGTGATGGGCTAGCTCCTTTTTTTCTGGCCACTTGTGCCATCTCTTGGTCGTGGTTAGCCCGATTTGTGTTTCTTGGGTGATCAGCCACGCTTGTACTGGGCCGCTTTAAATTTGTCCCCATGGTTTTCCCTCCAGTGGGCCTTCCTATGTTTGGAGGACCACCATTTCCTATTTTTGGGCCATGGGTCTAGCATGAATGATTGTAGATCAACCAGAAAGGGATGTTCTGAATCTAACTCATCGTCGCTTCCCGGCCATGCCACCCTTTCGCCAGGCTCCTCAGCATGGTTGATCAAGTGAATGGTCCAACCGATCGGATTTGACAAGGTAGTGCTTTGTCCTTCTAAGGGTGCTTCTTGATCGGACCATATGTCAAAGTCTGAGTCTGAGTCATCAAAGACCCAGATGGCTCTGGAGGTCTCAGAGGCCTCATTTTCTTCTTCGGAATCCTCATTTGAGGTTTCGGCTTGGGTGTTGGAGGGATCGGCGGCTGCCCCATGTTCTGTGCCGAGGTTTTGTTCAAGTTCGGGCTCATTTTCCTCACCTTCTTGAATTATTATGGATTCCCTTACTTGATTGACCAACTGGCGCACAATTTCATCTAGTTCTTCAAGTGTGAACCCGGTTTGACCAGGGATACTAGGAATGTGAATGTCTATATTCACCATTCTGGGCTCCTGACTCTGCAGCTCAGAAGGATCCATTTGTTCTTCCGGGTCTACGACAATTTCATAGTCGTATTGCCTTTCATCAGGGTTGGCGGGGTTTTTCTCATTTCTTGTACTAGTTTGCGGCTGAGGGATTTCTTCCTGAGATTGAGAAGACTCGCCTTGATCCTCCGGGTCATCAAACTTTGAACTGCTGATGTGGCAACAGTTTCTTGAGGTTCCAGTTCCAGGATCGTCATCATCACTATCAAAATTATTGTTGGGGTTGTCAGGGATGCCGTCGATGAGCCTATACAACCTTTCAACTTGGGCTTGTAGCTGAGCAGCTTCTTCAGGGTTTTCCCTTACATATCTTTCATGCTCTGCGATTCTTTCCAGGTCTGTTATCGGACCAGTGTTCGGTTGCTACCATATGTCTGTAGTTTTGGCCATGAAGCCAAAGAAAGCGGGGTCTTCTTGCCTCACTCGTTCTACTTGAGCTATGACCCTAGCTGCTTCTGGGATGCTAAGGCCTTCGAACATGGAGGTCACATATACCCTGAATCTCCCTTTAAAGACATTCACCATGTCTTTCCAGGTCTTGATACTATTTTCTTCCAAAGAGGCGTACCAGTCAAAGGCTGCTCCCGTTAGACTTTGTGGGAACTGCCTAAGTAGCCACACTTGTCTTTTGACCGAGTCTCCACATAAGGTAAATAAGTGAGTTATGTGTTGATTTGGGGTGATTTTGTTGCCAACCCCATCAAAGGTCTTGAATTTTGGGACGCTGTAGCCCCTTGGATATTCTACCCGATCATATCTCTTTGGGTAGGGCCTACCAGTGAAGTTGCTAGGGAATTCAGTCTCGGCAATCCCCAAGGATTGTAGCCTTTGGTCCATGGCCTTTTGTATTTCTTCAGCTAAATGGCTAGGACTTATGCCACGGCCTTTCCTTTCTTTAGGCGTGTCTTCTTCAGAGGACTCGCTTGAGTCATCGCTTTCTTGTCGCATCGTCTTGGGATGCAGGATGCTGGTTTTCACCTTTTTCTTCTTCTTTAAGGTGATTTTGGCACTTTTGGTTGGCTTGGATGGCTTTTCACCTGAGCTGGTGGGATTTGCTTCCTTTTTGGCCATGTGCTTTTGGATTTCAGCACATGCCACCGCCACACGAGCATTTTCTTCTTGAACCTACTCCAGCTTCCTTTCCTTTTCTTCCAACTCTCTATGGAGTTGGGTCACTTCATCGAGAACCTCTATCTCCTCGTCAGCCTCTTCATCATTCAGGTTGACATTCTCGGGGTTTGACCTCTCTTCTTCTTCTTCACCCGCAGACTGATCACTGGCCTGCTGGACTGTTTCCTCAATGAAAGGCTCACGACTTCTGGGTCGACCGACTCTTTTGGGAGCCTGAGAGGTAGAAGTCTTTCCTTTCTGACTTCTTGTCTCCACTGGGATGCTTTTAGGCTGGAGTGGCTCTTGGGGGCCAGTTCCGACCATGTGGACTTTGGCGGAGCCGCTGTTCTGTCTCTTTTTGAGAACATATTTCCTCTTTCTTTTGTCCCTCATCATCTGGGTTGCCACCTGAGATGTTAAGGAGGAATCTTGTTCCTTGGGGAACGAAAGCCTTGTGCCCCCGCGATGCTGCTTCGGAGCGACTTTGGGTTCTTGTTGTTTGGGCTTCCAAACTTGCTTGGCTTTACCCCTTGCCTTCATAGGCTTTGAATGGGGCTGAAGTGGTGGGAAAGTAAGCCGGCCGAAAATGGTCGGCAGCTTGTCTTCTTTCTTCCTTTCTAGAGCACTGTAGTCTCCATCTCCTTCTTTAGAGTCTTTACGGCAGGGGAAACGGAGCCTTTGGTGCACCGGGAATTTCAGTCGGTTTTTTATGGACGCGATTTGGGTATTGGTGGCGACTTTGGTGACCACCCTTTTGGATTTGCGAGACTTCTTGATGACTTTGAAGGTAGTGTCAATGGCCTCCATCGCTTTGTGCTTTCTTAGCGGGGCCTTCACCTCCTCGTGCACTAGAGCATACATGAAGGGGAGCGAAGGTGTTGCTGAGAGACATGTCAGTGACCGTGTCTGGTTGCTGGACAAGGCGGAGGGCTTGGGACCTCGAGAGCCTAGTCCTTATTACCTTCATCTTGGGTTTTGGTGCGGGAGCCCCCTTCGAGATGGCGGCTTTGCCTTTCTTACGGGCAACGGCGGACCTGTCGGAGACTTGGGTGGATGCTTCACCAGATAGCACCACCAGAGAAACTTGGACAATGGCCTGGACGGGCACTTGGAGAGTCCCGGCCAGCACATTACTATTGTTGTTTTTGTTGCGGAGACGAGCACATTACACGATTTGGCTCCAGGTAAACATCTTTGCTTTCCCTGAAATGGAAATAACTCGAAGTTAATCGTTAGTAGTTTCCATGGAACTTCATAGACTCTAAGCTATTTTCACAGTTAATTTGATTATTCCAAGATGAGAGGAGAAGAATGTCCCACAAGGCGTGCCAGAATCTGCCTCGCATTTTTTTGGCCTATCCACGGGGAAAGATCATAGAATGACTCCTTAATTGGGAAAAGAAGCACGAATCAAATACCCCTCGAGCATCTTGCGACCAGAACGCTACCGTCCACCCAAAAATGGGTGATGGGCGTTAACGCAGTTCTAAGTACCTCGAGAGTTGATTGTTTGTTGTAGGTCCTTTCCTTCCAGCAGGCGCAAGCCCCTGCTGTTAATTACCTCCGGGCTGAGTTGAGAACCAAACAAGATCACCTCTAAGTCGGGAATAATCAATAGTTAAATGTAATATATAGCATGGAATCAGTTTTAATCTTTAAAGAAGACTAGTTGAGAAAATCGAGCTTCGCTCGATATAGAAGAATTTTCTATGGTATTAATACATATCAGCGTCAACTATTATGATCAGCATCAAACCAATACAAAAAATGCAACAACAAAATTAATAAAAAATAAATCAGTAGTAAAGATACCTTATGGCATTAGTTGTATAGTAATTTTTATTTTCTCAAATATTGAGATCTTAATCAAGATGTACAGAATAAAAAAATTCTCATTTTTTATGAATGCATTCATTTTTCAACGAAGCCCAGTATTTTGCATCTCCACACACTCCACCAGCATCTCATTGGTACTTGTCAGGTGCAAAATTAGATTTGTTTTGTACCCTATAATCTTCCAAGATAAATTTAAGTTAAACATGTCTCAAAAATAAAAATAGGCAGATTTAGCAATATGAACCCTAAATTAGTAAAACTAAATAAAGCAATAAAAAGGGGATAAGAAGTTATTTATTTCCAAGTACAATTGATAAAAATAAGCTAGAATGAAATAATAGCATACCCATAGGGTTTCATTCCAAATCTCATGGCATTTTAGAGAAGACATTCTTAATTCATACCTAGTACTGTTCTTGAGGTCATACCAGATTGGTACAGGTCTAGAATTTAGACACTAATTAGTGTAACAAAAAAATTAAAAACTAAAGCACTTTTGCTCTAAAAGATGAAATTTTGAAAGCTGTAAAATCATCACTAACCCCTCTCATCTTTAAGTAGTAAATCACATCCTCATGGGAATCTCAATTAGTGCTGAATCACATAAGCCCCATTAGAATAATCTAAAAAAGAATAATTAACAATGAAAATGTTATATACATTATAGAGTTATTTTATTTAGATCATACTTATCCGACATGTCAATGGGCATGAGTTATATTTGATAATTGACTAATTGTCCTTCATGCCTTTTTAGGTATCTGAAAAAAAAACAACACATATTTCACACAATC
This sequence comes from Rhynchospora breviuscula, assembly GCA_027562975.1. NCBI lineage: Eukaryota > Viridiplantae > Streptophyta > Magnoliopsida > Poales > Cyperaceae > Rhynchospora > Rhynchospora breviuscula. The sequence goes on from CM050398.1 coordinate 16,422,599, forward strand.
AATTACAATAAAAATCCTGCCAAGCATTGTCAAAGTAAGAAAATAATGTTATATCATAGGAAACTTTGATTTAATTCCTTCATAAGAGTATTAGCACATAAACCACCTACCTTGTAGCTATATTTTTTTTTTGTAGTGCAGAAATTGTGGTGTTAAAAAATGTAGTTAAAAACGTTTAAATTAGTAACATAATAAAAGTAAGAAGAATATTAAAGCAAAAAAAGTTTCCTAGATTCATTACCACTCACCTCAGAAAATAAATAAATTCTAGAAAAAGGCAAATAAAATAACAAAAAGTTAGGAATTTACTGAATTAGAAATGAGGTTAACAAATCAATTAAAATTAAGAATCAACTTTTAGCGAGTTATTCAAGTAAATAATTAATTAGACAATTAGACAATTTTTAACAGATCAATTTATTAGACAATTTGCAAGACTAACCATATACACTGTCAAAGAGGAACAACCAAAAAAATAAAAAAGAACAACAACCTTAATTTACAGATGCTGTTGGCAGAGAAAAATATCGGTGGAGAGAGATGAGAAGCATCGATGAAGAGGGCTTGTGATGCGGTGCCTTGCGTCCTCTCTTCTAGTTCTGGCATGAGGGGAAAGGAGCAGGAGGTGGAGGAGAAGTCAACGATGGATCGAAGGTATGAAGAGGAGCGGCCGTGGAACTTGGGGTGAGGCGGATTTGGCAGAAGAAGAGGGGATGAAGAGGCAGAGAGGGCCGCGCTGGGTTTGAGTGGGACGAAGAGGGGCAGGTTCTAGTGAATGAGAGAGAGAAAGGGAGAGAGAGAGAGGTGGCGTGAAGTTGGAAAGAAAGAGGTAGAAAAGAAAAATAAAAGAAAGAGAGAAAAATACATAAATCGCTGAAAATTTTTAATCGATCAGATATGTTCACAAAATCGAATCGTACGGCTGTGATTGTTATCGTAGGAGGACCAATGCGGAGTAGCAATGCGGCCACAGGAATTAATTAAGACTATAGATTAGTCTTGGGGGGGTTGACTTTTGGATTCTTATGGTTGTAATCTTTAACTTGCTACAGGACTTTGGTTAACTTTCAAATCACAGTTTTAACAATTTTGTTGTTAACTTTGCTGAAGCCGGCTTGATGCCATCTTTGGATTTCTGAGATCGATGCTAGGTGTTAAATTTCCCAAACCAATACTCAGTCAATTTAGGGATTTAGAGATTTTGGGATTTTTCGTTCAAGTCTCGAGTACAGATGCGATATGCCTCCTCGTTGAACGCCCTATGCAGTCTCAGAAGGACGAATTTAGATTTTTGAGTTCGACACTAGAAAGTTGGGCGATCTAGGCCAATTCTCAATCGTTTGGGGATTTAGGAATTTTGGGTTTTCGTTCAAGTCGCGAGGGAAGAAGCGCTATGCCTCCTCTTGACGAGAACACGAAGAGTGTACCTTCCAGGGGCACGCGCTATGCAGTCTCAGAAGGACGAATTTAGATTTTTGAGTTCGACACTAGAAAGTTTGGCGATCTAGGCTAATTCTCAATCGTTTTGAGGTTTAGAGATTTTGGGGTTTCGTTTGAGTCGCGAGGGAAGAAACGCTATGCCCCCTGATATCATCATTATTTATCGGTATTTGGACCTTACTTGGCACTCAAAAGACATTCGAACCATTAAATTATTCAATGAATTGCTATGTTTTTCCAAGGATTTGGCTTTGCCGTCGTCTTTGCTCTTATTTTCAGGTTTCTTGATGATTTCTGGTGGATTCTCGAATTTTAGATGGATTCTCGAATGCTAGACGACTCATTCCTAGCACTTGGAGGCACCGTCCAAGCCATCGTTCAAATCGAATGACTCATACTCGGATCGAAGAGGGTTATGCTTGGATCGAACGCTCAATTATTGCATAAAATGGTGAATTTAGGAGAAGAAAATTATCAAATAGAATCAATAGCATTAAAGAGCTCATCCTAAGCTTTCCAACAGTTTTTGAATTGCCTCAATCGGAGTCCGGATGAAGGAATTATAGCCGAAATACTAACGGAGACCAAAATCTGAATATCACGCGTACTATTCGGTCCGAATGAACAGTGGTACTGTAGCAGCCTCTGCTGGATTTTCTCTCCTCTGTTCGGTCCGAACAGAGCACCGACAGAGCTCAAATGGCAAGTTTTTATGCGGGAAATTGATTATTTTGGCATGTTTTCTTTCCTTAGTGCTCCAATTACCTTTCTATGTGCGTGGAAATCAATATAAATGCGCCCCTAGACCAGAAGGAAGGGAGGGAAGCCTCCACACCTCTAATTCTACCTTCCATTGCTCAAATCCACTTTCCATAGCCTCCATCCACCATTATTCATCAAGGCAACATATTCTTGAGGCGACGGCAGCAAGGAGAAGTTGCGACACGCCCCTGCAGCACTCCATCGCCTTTGAAGATTGAAGATCAAGCATAGAAAGACAATTCGGTTTATTCTTCCTATGTTTTTATCTCTAATTACCATGGGCTTGTATCTTGTGATTTGTACTCTTGTTTTCGTGTGTTTTGATACTATGTTAGGCTAAGTTTATATAGTCTTAGGAGTAGGGAAGTAACTTAGGTTTGGATGTTGTGATTTGACTTGATATGATATGTTTTGTTGATTTGTTTTGTTGAGAATTATATTAATTACTAGTTTAAATTGCTTGGTTAGATCTAATTAACTTCTAGATGAATGGCCACATTTAGTTAAGTTCTAAAGTTAGAGTAATCAAGATAATTTAGATAAAGTATTTGGGATAAATTGTAGATCCGAAAGGGGAGATTAGTTGACACCAAAAGTGTAACTTTTAGACCAGTCCAAAAGACCTCTAAATATCCCCACGAACTCCAACAAAAAAGTTTAAGTTGATTGAATTCTATACCAAAAGTTGTGAACCAATCGAGTTAATTAGGTTAGGTTGTGATTGAACCAGTGTCTAGTCCAACAAGCGAAAGCTGAGGTTTAGAATATCTAGGTTTGACCAACAAACCCTAGCACAAAGCATATAGTATCATAAAGAGTCAAAACCACACACTTATACCTTCTGTTCGGACCGAACAGATCCCTGTTCGAACCGAACAGAGTGGTATATGCTTGAAAAATACCGTTCGATACACGAAAGTGATAAGTTCTATGTTCTAGAGTCCAAACCAAGGTGAAACCTGAACCCTAAGACGCTTTTTATATTGTTAAAAACCCCAAAACTCCACTTTACCTATTTAGATATTATTTAGATTATTTTAATTAACAAAACAACCAAAAACATCTATTTTATTGCACCTTTAGGATTTATAACTCAAAACTCCATAAAAATATTCTCGTCTAGCTTTTGAAAAAGGATAAGTCCGGTATTCAATTGTACCGTCCCTTGGGTTCGATCCTAAAGCTTAACTCCAAACGACTAGTGAGATTAGCTCTAGGTTTACAAATTTATTTGATATCCTAGGTTTCAGGCCTTCATCAAATTGGCGCCGTTGCCGGGGACGGTGTTGATATTGGATCCTTATTTAAGTATCAAGAGACTAGACTTTTTATTTTTCTTTTAAACTCACGCTTTCTTCTCTTGGATTTTGCAGGACTGGCAGGTAGAACTCGAAGGAGGAAGTCCCCACCACCTAAGGTCAGAAACTATTTCCTCCGGCGCTTCGAAACAGACCTAGAACTCGCTCAGTCCTCCGATTGGACCTCTGTTCGGACCGAACAGGAATCCATTCAGACCGAACAGCACCCCGAACAGAGAGGAGAAATCCCAGCAATGGCCGAAACGCTCACTTCGGAGGCCATTGCCCAGCAGGCACGCGACCTGGAGACCCTCCGCCTCCAGTTAGAGCAAAGAGAGGCTCATTTGAATGCAGAATGGACTCGCCTCGCTGGCCAAAGACAGGAATTTGATGACGAGCGTCGCCGATGGGCCAACGAAGACGAAGGGAGCGTCCACAACTCCGACAATGAGGACGAGCAGCCTCGCGAACGATCTCTCATGGAGTATGGAGCCCCTAGGATGAGAGACGTGGCCGGACCGGTGGTGATTCCGGGCGTTGATGCAAACAATATGCAAATCGCCCCCGCCCATGTGACTCTTGTGCAACAAAATCCATTCTATGGCGATGAGAATGAGGACCCACATGCTCACTTGCAAACTTTTATCGATTGCACTCGTTTAATCAAAATTAATGGGGTTCCTCAACAAGCAATTAGGCTTTTGTTGTTTAGATTTTCTCTTAAGGATAGGGCCAACAAATGGTACAAAACACTCAAAAAGGGCTCAATTAGGTCTTGGGATCAAATGGCACAAACTTTCTTAGATAGGTATTTTCCGGCGGACAGATCTGATGCGATTAGAAGGGAATTGAACAATTTTGCCCAAAAAGAGGAAGAATCAATGAGAGATGCATGGGAAAGATTTAGGAATTTGGAAAATTCTTACCCATATCATGGGATTCAAGAATGGATGCTCATTAAATCTTTCTATAGTGGACTTTATGATAATATTAAAATCAATCTTGATTCTCTTTCAGGTGGGGCATTCAAAAGACTTGATGCGGCACGAGGGCGAGATTTGCTTGATTATTGTACAAGGAATTACACATGGTACCCTCTGCTTATCCACCGCCGCACAAGTACTTCGAGGCAACAAGTTCATGAGATCACCACGAAGGATGCAAAGATTGCCGAGCTTGAAGCTCAACTTGCGGCGTACCAATCGGCTCAAGGCACCCATCTCTACTCAAATCAATGCGGAGCATGCGGCGAGGAATGACTTACATCTCTTGATTGCCCTCTTGCTAAAATTGGTAACGGAGGGGCCCAAGTGAGCTCCCTACACAATGGGCCTCCTTTCGGTTCAAAGTACCAAAATAATCCGCCAAGTTTGTATAGAAATGCCCAATTCAACAACAACAATAGAGACCAATCATTTCAAAAGAAACCCTTTTTCAATAGGGAAGAGATTCCAATTGTTGTTCGAGAATTTATGAATGAGCAAGAAAAGTTTAACAAATCTATGGCTTTAGGATTGGATGAATTGAAGGCCACCACCGACGAATTGAAGGCCACCGCCGATGAATTTAAGGGTAATGCGAGCACCTTACAACGCTTGGAACGCATGATGGAAGCACACTTCTCCCGACCACCCGACAAGCTTCCAAGCCAGCCTCAGGTCAATCCTAATGCAGAGATCAAGGCCATACATGTTCTGAGAAGCGACAAAGAGTACCAAGACCCGCCCGTGCCACCAAATGAGGGAATTCGACCCTCTGTTCGGTCCGAATAGATTTTTCAAATTGAAGAGGAGCCCATCCTAGAGCAAGTAAAGCCTTCTCCTCCACTCCAACAAGTCACAGAGCAAGAAAGACCACTTAAAGTACAAGAAAAGGATGCCGAAATGACCCTGACACCTTCTGTTCGGTCCGAACAGAGAGTAGAAGATACTCAAAAAGAGGTCCGAAGCAAGGGTAGGAAGAAAGTGGAGCAACCAGAGTCAACCTACAGGCCTCCCGTCCCTTTTCCTCAGCGACTTCTGAAGAAAAAAAAGGATGAACAATTTCGGACCTTTTGGGAGATTCTTAAGCAAATGAAGATTGACATTCCATTCACGGATGCTATAGCTCAAGTGCCAATCTATGCAAGGTTTTTGAAGGAGCTATGCACCAGTAAAAGGTCCATGGAAGAGCTCAAAACGGTGGCCTTAACACACAAGAGTAGCGAGATTTTGAAAAGCAAGATGCCACCAAAACTAGAAGATCCGGGTAGGTTTGCTCTCCCTTGTACTATTGGTAATGCAACAATCAAACAAGCCTTGTGTGACATGGGAGCTAGTGTTAGCCTCATGCCTAAGTCGGTGTATGAGAAGATCGGATTCGGCGAACTTATACCCACAAGTATGACTCTAAGACTTGTCGATTCCACGATCCGATTGCCGTTGGGTGAATTGAAGGACGTACCTGTGCAAATTGGCAAGTTCGTGATACCCGGTGATTTTGTGGTAATGGACATAGAAGAAGACAAGGAAGTACCGATAATTTTGGGACGGCCTTTCCTTAGAACCGCCGGTGTGAAAATGGATGCTCGAGATGGGACGATTGTGGTTAGAGTGGGGGGAGAGAAACTCCGCTTTTCAATAGATCATGCTTTGAATTGCCCCGACCCCGCCAAAACATGTTTTATGGTTGAAGGGGCGGCCGAAACCGAAACATCTCTTCAAGAGCACTGCCACGAGGCGCATGAAGGCTACCAAGAATCTCTCAATGACCCCCTGGAGACCATGGAGATCGAAGAAGGAGGTGAAATCTCACCATTTCAGCCCTGTTCGACCCCCTGTTCGGACCGAACAGAGGTCCGAACAGACCTGCAACGAAATATAAGCGCTCTGTTTGGTCCGAACAGCACTCATTCGGTCCGAACAGAGACCCCCAAAATCGGTTTGAAGCCCTGTTTAGTACCCCTCAGGTATGAATCTCTTGACCCTAGTCAAATGAACCCTGTTTTTGCTAACTCCAAGCTAGATACAGGTCAAACGAAGAAAATTTTTGTGAGAAAAGGAGCAATGGAGTACTCACTTGATGATTCGAAGTGCATCGATCGCTCAATTCGCATGGATGGTATTATCTTGAAAGGGGATCGCACAAGAGACACCACCAACAAGGGATATGACAAATTGCTCGCCGTCTCGCTCTCCGAGTCCCATCCAATCAGAACTTAGCAAAAGACGGTCAAGCCAGGGACCAAAAACAAGCGCTTCTTGGGAGGCAACCCAAGGATTTCTCAACTCTTCTCTCTTTTATTTTATTTTTTTAAATAGAAAACACAAAAAAAATTTAGAAAATAAGAAAACCCGTAAAAAATTGATAAACCAAAAATAAAAAATAGAATTTGATTGTTTTATTGTAGGGATTTTTGAATGAACAAATGAAGAAAGATGCAATCCGTGCTAGAGCACCATGGGTTATGTGAGCCAACTAACCCCGATCGACCTCATACGGATTGCACAATAACTCAAGGAAAGGAGTTAAGCCATCTTGAAAGTCGAGAGATCAAACTAGGAGCAAATCGACAAATCGGGAAGCAAAAATGGCTAAGTTCTCTTTTCCCTCCTATTTACTTTTCTATGTGATTACATGCATTGAGGACAATGCTTGATTTAAGTTTGGGGGGAGGGAATAGGAGGAATATCGAATTTTTGATTAAAATTGGTCAATATTTTGCAAAATTTGGACGAAGTTTTGAATTGCATAGCTTCTATTCGGTCCGAACAAAGACATGAAAGTTGGATTTTTGCATTTATTCATGCCTGTTTTTGTTTGGAAATTTATTGGATGTGCCTAGATTCTCACGATTTGATTTTAAATGACAAATTCACACTGTTTTGAAACTATTTTGAAGTCAAATAAAAATTTTTCTCAAAGGATCCTAGAATGTTTTGATATCTCATGATTGATTTTTGCACCAATGGGCCGAATTGAAAATATTTTGCAAAGATAGAACTCGATTTTGGGTGCTTGAAATTGTCAAAATACTCTAAGTCGATTCTCACAAGTTTTTATCGAGTGAACGGATTTGTATTTGACAAACTTTTGTTCAAAAAGAAATTTATCAACTTTGGAAATTATAAGATGAACTTTGTCTTGTTGAAATTGATTTTTAATCGCTTGAATCACCAACGAGCAAACTTAATGGGACAATTAATTCAAATAGTTGTGAAAATGAGGATGCACTGAGACCTTTTTCCACTAACTTAGCCACAAATTGGAGGGTATTGGGTTGATCATGAATTGTTAGGAATTACACCTCAAAGATATCGAGAAATAATTGGACAATTCATGGTTAATTCTACTGGATCTGATGTGAAAGCATTAGCAAAGGAGTTGTTCAGTATTATGGCCCAAGTGTACCGTGGCCATAGTCGAGCAACACTAGTCCAACTTCCCTAGCATGTCATGTGCTAGTAGCATATTCAAGGTCAATGACACCACATTATATCCTCTAAGGTGCAAAGCCCCACGACTCGACTTGCACGAACAAATTGGTGAAAAATGAAATTGGTTTTAAGGAAAGTTCATCATAAAATTTTCGATTTTGATAAAAGACTTTACAAACTTTTGTGAAATATGAAAAAGAACGGGTAATTGAAATTGAGATCGCATTTCAATTGACAAAGTGAAGCTAGAGTTCTTGAATTTGAGAAAAGATTTCATTAGGACCAAGAGATGCATGAATTAATTTGTAGAACACTAAACTTGGTTCTTGAAATTAAATTTTGGTTTGACTTATTTGATTGAAGTGTGAAAATTTTAGGCATAAGTAATTGGTTTCCATGATAATTTCTTGGTTTGAAAAATGACTTGGTTTTAGATTTAAGTATAGTCCAAAATTCTAAGCTTAGGGCGTTGCTTGAGGACAAGCAAAGTTTAAGTTTGGGGGGATTTGATATCATGATTATTTATCGGTATTTGGACCTTACTCGGCACTCAAAAGACATTCAAACCATTAAATTATTCAATGAATTGCTATATTTTTCCAAGGATTTGGCTTTGCCGTTGTCTTTTCTCTTATTTTCAGGTTTCTTGATGATTTCTGGTGGATTCTCGAATTTTAGATAGATTCTCGAATGCTAGACGACTCATTCCTAGCACTTGGAGGCACCGTCCAAGCCATCGTTCAAACCGAATGACTCATACTCGGATCGAAGAGGGTTATGCTTGGATCGAACGCTCAATTATTGCATAAAATGGTGAATTTAGGAGAAGAAAATTATCAAATAGAATCAATAGTATTGAAGAGCTCATCCTAAGCTTTCCATCGGTTTTTGAATTGCCTCAATCGGAATCCGGATGAAGGAATTATGGCCGAAATACTAACGGAGACCAAAATCTGAATATCACGCGTACTATTCGGTCCGAACACTATTCATTCGGTCCGAATGAACAGTAATTCGGTCCGAACAGAACACCGACAGAGCTCAAATGACAAGTTTTTATGCGGGAAATTGATTATTTTGGCAAGTTTTCTTTCCTTAGTGCTCCAATTACGTTTCTATGTGCGTGGAAATCAATATAAATGCGCCCCTAAACCAGAAGGAAGGGAGGGAAGCCTCCACACCTCTAATTCTACCTTCCATTGCTCAAATCTACTTTCCATAGCCTCCATCCACCATTATTCATCAAGGCAATCTATTCTTGAGGCGACCGCAGCAAGGAGAAGTTGCGACACGCCCCTGCAGCACTAAATCGCCTTTGAAGATTGAAGATCAAGCATAGAAAGACAATTCGGTTTATTATTCCTATGTTTTTATCTCTAATTACCATGGGCTTGTATCTTGTGATTTGTACTCTTGTTTTCGTGTGTTTTGATACTATGTTAGGCTAAGTTTATATAGTCTTAGGCGTACGAAAGTAACTTAGGTTTGGATGTTGTGATTTGACTTGATATGATATGTTTTGTTGATTTGTTTTGTTGAGAATTATATTAATTGCTAGTTTAAATTGCTTGGTTAGATCTAATTAACTTCTAGATGAATGGCCACATTTAGTTAAGTTCTAAAGTTAGAGTAATCAAGATAATTTAGATAAAGTATTTGGGATAAATTGTAGATCCGAAAGGAGAGATTAGTTGACACCAAAAGTGTAACTTTTAGACCAGTCCAAAAGACCTCTAAATATCCCCACGAACTCCAACAAAAAAGTTTAAGTTGATTGAATTTTATACCAAAAGTTGTGAACCAATCGAGTTAATTAGGTTAGGTTGTGATTGAACCAGTGTCTAGTCCAACAAGCGAAAGCTGAGGTTTAGAATATCTAGGTTTGACCAACAAACCCTAGCACAAAGCATATAGTATCATAAAGAGTCAAAACCACACACTTATACCTTCTGTTCGGACAGAACAGATCCCTGTTCGGATTGAACAAAGTGGTACGCTTGAAAAACACCGTTCGATGCACGAAAGTGATAAGTTCTATGTTCTAGAGTCCAAACCAAGGTGAAACCTGAACCCTAAGACGCTTTTTATATTGTTAAAAACCCCAAAACTCCACTTTACCTATTTAGATATTATTTAGATTATTTTAATTAACAAAACAACCAAAAACATCTATTTTATTGCACCTTTAGGATTTATAACTCAAAACTCCATAAAAATATTCTCGTCTAGCTTTTGAAAAAGGATAAGTCCGGTATTCAATTGTACCGTCCCTTGGGTTCGACCCTAAAGCTTAACTCCAAACGACTAGTCAGGTTAGCTCTAGGTTTAAAAATTTATTTGATATCCTAAGTTTCAGGCCTTCATCACCCCCTCTTGATGAGAACACGAAGAGTGCACCTTCCAGAGCAATGCGCTATGTAGTCTCAGAAGGACGAAGTTGGAGTTTTAAGACTTTGTGTCTTTTGAGTCTTTGAATTTTTAGTTGTCGACTTTTGATCCAAGCTCCAGAGCGTTGGTCTTTATGTCTTTAACTCTTGGGGTTTCGATACTTGATCTTGGGTATTCTTAAGACTTTTGAGTGCCGGCTATCGGGTCGACTTTAAAAGCTTAATCAATTCAATTTTAAGTTGGACTTTTGAATTTGACTTTTCAACTTTTGAGTTGGACTTTTGAGGTTGTGTGTGAGAGTTGGGGTGCTTGGATTTTTGGATTTAGGATTTTTTTAATTTGGGGTTTTGGGGATTTGGGATTTGGCATTTTGAATTCTTGAATTTTGAATTTAGGAGTTGGCATTTGGAATTTGGGATTTGGAGTTTGGCATTTTTTGGATTTTCGAATTTAGGATTTGGGCTTTTGGATTTGGGATTTAGCATTTTTGAATTTGGGATTTGGAATTTTAACTTGGTAATTTGAGATTCGGGGTTCATTTATTTGAGGTTTAGGCTTTGAATTTTGGATTTGGGATTTGGGATTTTTTATTTGGATTTGAGATTTCGGATTTGGAATTTGGGATTTTGGATTTGGAATTTGGGATTTGGGATTTTGTCTAGAAATGTCCAAATGTACCTTCTGTCCAGAGCATAAAATGTTCAAATACACCTGCTGTCCAGAACATAAAATGTTCAAATATTTTTCTTGTTTTTTAGTAGAAATTTAATTTGATTCTTATTCTCATTATTTTATTATTTACCATAATGGCCATTTTGAGAGTTTTGAATTTAATGTGCTTTATAAATTAGAGTCTGGCCTTGAAATGTGACACCAAAATATTCTTCATATTTTTCTTGACATGTTGACATTTTATTTGAATTTTTCTAACATTCCTGCTATCTTTAATGCATTTTTGAAGTTTTAATTATGTTGGAAAATTCTGACTGGCTGGAGGCTTGCTGTTTGTTGTTCTGGGTTGCAGTGACCCGCCACAAACTGGACGCCACAGTGGATCACATGAAGGCGCTGAGGTTTGGGTTTTGAGGTGGGTTTAAATCCATCAAGTAGGACCTATTTCCAGTGGTTTGGCTCACGATACACCGAGTTCATGGATCTTTCCTTTCTTTAACCATTACGGACAAGATCCATGCGTTAGGTCTGTGTCAAGATTCATGCTAGGGGTTTTTTTTCTTTTCTTTCTTTCTTTTCTTTCTCCTTCTTCCTCCGTCGAACTGTCGTGGCCAGTGGGTTTTGCTGGAGAAAAAAAAATAAAATTGCGACGATGGCTGACACTATCCCTCCAATTGTAGGTATTTTTCAGCTCACAGTGAGCTCCTCTTCCCTTTCCTTCTTTTCTTTTGCACAATTACCTTTCAATTTCAGGAATCCACTTTTCACTTTTGTTTCAGTTTTGACCTTAGACTCAATTTAAGTTCATTGGTTGGAATTGAGCCTGCTTAATGGGTCCCACAAGGTTCTTGTTATCTCAAGGAGTGACTGGCTACTTCAATTGCACAAGTAACAACCTTTTCACTTCTGATTTCTGCTTTGTTTCATGTGGCCTGGTTTGGGTATCACATTGTGTCAATCATGCAAATTGTCACTCAATTGAACTTTGTTACACATTCACATTCCCTATGAGATTGAGATTGGGCTGGTTGTTTGAACTTTGAGTAGTTAATTTGTTCCATTTAGAGACCAGACTTGTGCCATGTCATGCCATTTTGCAATTTGTGGTTTTGGGTTCACTACACAGTCAACACGACTATATTTGACCAGCTGATATGGTTCCATGAGCTGTGCTTCAAAGTGTGAATCTTCATTTTGTTTCATTTCTCTTGTGTATGTTTCTGAAATCAAGACATTCCATGTTCTTTTGATTTTATCAAAAAAAAAACACATTCCTTTTTTTTACATATGTTTTTTTTGTTTGAAATATAAGGTTTGTCTTGAAGACATCATGTTTATTGATGCACATTAGATGAGAAAATAGTTTGAGTTTTGAAAGTATGCAACGGGAGATGAATAGAAATGAAAGGTATGCATGACTTATGACTGAACTTTATACAGACGAGGAACCACCTTATTTTCAAGAATTTGTTTTGCTCTATGATGAAGGCTTAAGGCCTAGGTATCAAATAAATTTGTAAACCTATAACTAACCTCACTAATCGTTTAGAATATAGCTTTAGGGTTGAACACAAGGCACGGATCTTTGACTACCGGACCTATATTTTCTCAAAATCTAGACAGGAATATTTTTATGAAGTTTTTGGGTAGATTAAAAACGAAAGTACAAGTAAGTAAATTGTTTTTGGTTGTTTTGACAACTAAAATATCCTAAATAGTATAAAAATAGGTAAAACAGAGTTTTGGGATTTTAACACAGAATAAAGGTGTCTTAGGGTTCAGGTTTCACTAGTGATTGGACGCTAAAACTCGAAACTTAGTGTTTTCACATTTAATTCCCCATTTTAGCTACAATCACCACTCTGTCCAGTCCGAACAGAAGGCAAAGGTGGGTTAATTTGGTCTGTTATGCTAACTAATGCTTCAACCCAGGGTTTATTGGTCAAACCTAGATATTCTAAACCTCAGCTTTCGCTTGTTGAAACAGATACTGGTTTAATCACAGCCTAACCTAATTAACTTGATTGGTTCCCAACTTTTGGTATATAATTCAATCAACCTAAACTTGTTTGTTGGAATTTGTAAGGATATCTAGAGGTCTTTTGGACTGGTCTAAAAACTACACTTTTGGTGTTAGTTAATCTACCATTTCGGATCAACGATTTATTCCAAGTACTTGAATTAAACTTGACTTGTTTATCCTAACTTAGACTTACTAGATGCAGCTGTTCAACTAGAAGGTGACTAGAGATTTAACAAGTATTTTAACACAAGTAAAAGATATATTTCACAACAAACAAATCTCAAAGCATAGCATAGCATAACAAGTCAAATAAACATCATCCAAACATCAAGTTACTTCCCTACTCCTAAGACAACTTAAATAACTAGCCTAACATAGTACCAAAACACATAATAAGTATCAAATAACAGTAGAGATACAAACCCATCAAATCAAGAGATAAAAACATAGAAGAATAAACCAAATACTCCTTTATGCTTCAATCTTCAATCTTTAAGGCAATGGGGTGTTGCAAGATGGTCTTCAAACTGGTCTCCTTGCTGCCGTCGCTTCAAGATTGATGATCTCCAAAGGTGGAAGAGAGAAAACACCTTTCGAAAGGTGGAATTAGGTTATCGTATATAAGATCCCCTTTCTTCAGGCGTGAGGGAGCTTTTATAGTTGTTTCCTGGTGCTGAGAGAGGTCTGGGCGCCAAGGTAAGAAAATATACCAAAAGGATGAGTTTCCATGTAAAAAATGTTGCCTTTTGTGACATGGCAGCACCATGCTCGAACCGAACAGAATAGAGAGAGGTGCAGTCTGGCGGCTACAGTGCATTCGGACCGAATAATGAGTCATTCGGTCCGAACAGAGTGCTGAGAGAGGCCTCCAATGCTAGGAATGAGTCGTCTAGCGTGCAGGGAATACCGAGAATCCATCTAAAAGCTCTAATATCACTAGAAAATCATTAAAACCTGTACAGAGAAGAGAAAAAACGTCGGCAGAGCCAAATCCTGGAAAAACAATTGTCCCATTAAGTTTGCTCATTGGCGATTAAAGTGATTGAAAAACAATTTCATCAAGACGAAGCACATCTTATAATTTCCAAAGTTGATAAATTTCCTTTTGAACAAAAGTTTGTGAAATACAAATTAGTTCACTCGGTAAAAACTTGTGAGAACTGACTAAAAGTGATTTAACAATTTTAAGCAACCAAAGTCGAGTTCTATTTTTGCAAAAATATTTTCAATTCGGCCCATTGGTGCAAAAATTCAAGTTGAGATATCAAAACATTCTAAGGTTCTTTGAAAATTTTTTTGTTTGACTCAAAACAGTTTCAAGCAGTGTGAGATTTATAATTTAAAATCCAAATCGAGAGAGTTTAGGAAAAATCAATTCAATTCCAAGACAAAACAGTTTAAAAATTCAATTTTTGAATGTCTGTTCGGATCGAACATGTGTCCATTCGGACCGAACAGAGAAGGTGCAAGTTTCAGAAATCCAACAGTATCGTTCGGACGGAACAGAGAAGCCAAAAATGCAAAAATTTTACCCATTTTCAACCAGAAATAACCCATTTTATCCCCACAACACATTTTTCTCCTATGTCCCCCCCAAACTTGTATAATGCTTGTCCCAAGCATGCAATCACAGAGAAATTTAAATAGGAGAAAAAGAAATGTTACCAATTTAGTAGCGAGGAGGTTGAGGGCCCCGAGAAGAAGAGCCTTGGTAGAAACCACTGTCATAGGTCGGGAAGATGTCAAAGAAATTGTCGGGGTGGTCCTGCGGCTGCTGCACCTCCACTTGGTTACCCAAGTATGGGTAGAAGTTGGTGTCCGATTGAGCGGGGCATTGTGGTCCTTGCCATTGTTGTTGCCATGGGTATTGTTGAGGTTCTTGTGCTCCTTGTGGTGGCACGGGCTGCTGTAGTGGCTCGTGAACTTGCCCTTCAAGGTATGGATAAAATCCATAATTCGATTGTGCCTCGTGTGACATAGCTCCGCGCGGTGGAGCACGTGGCGGTGAAGCATGGCTATGCACTGATGGTACCGAGGAACTCAAATTTGGATCATCTTCACCACCGGGTCAAAATCCCATCCTTAAATAGAAATTATTGTCATAGGATATGTTGGAGACATCCTCAAGCTTTTCACCAAATTGATCGAGTCTCTCGTGAAATTCCACAAATTCACTTGAGAAGCGACTCAATTGCATCCCATAATCGGCTTGTGCCTCCGTGCTTTTCCTTGCTTCTTCCCTTGTCTCCATGGTGAGTTTTGTAAGGCCCCCCATCATGTTAATGAGGTCCGTGGCCTATTGTGGTACTTGTGGGTTGCTTTCATGGTAGGAAGAGGCACGAATGGGTGAAATGTGCCTCTTGGAGGGGCCTGCCATGTCGGTCCCCATAGGATTTGTCGAAGGAAGCCGTGGTTGAGCCACCGGTACCCTAGGAGTCACCAAATCATGAGGAATTAATCAAGTACAGTGATTAGAGAAATCTACCTTGTGTGGGTATGGGAGGTATAAGTCACTTCCTCGATCACGCAACCATAAATACTTCTCAAAATTCTCCGCCCCGGGGCGACAAATCTTCAAGAAACGAGCCGTCCGAAATCGATCAACATCATAGTGAGTGTAGCCGGTGAAAAAGGTTTCCTTAGGCAATGGCAAGGTCATGCGCTTGGCAAGAATTGTCACAAACGAGCCCATGGTGATGTTGCCCATAGCAATCTCCATATCCCTTTGATAAATCCAATGCTTCACCATGTACTTGATCAAATTCAACTTTTCGGGTTCGGGTTGAAGCATATGCCACATGATGCCCATCTCTTTCTCATTAGTGATGTTCACCGTTTCTCCTCTAGCAAAAATCGTGGCCGCGATCCCACGAAGAAGGATTCTAAGGAGAGGATGTTGCACAAGCCGAGCTTGAAGCTTCGCCCCTTGACCACAAAGCCGCCCCCAAACTCTCTTTGTTCATTTCTTCATTTGGGTCCATAGTCCATGAAACCTCCTCCACAGGACCATTTTCCAACATATAAACCCCCGCCAACTCATCTAGCCATGCTTGGTGTGTTTTGTTTCTCAATCGGAACCAAATATAATCCTGCCCATCTTGTTCCAAGAGTCCAAGAGAAGAGAGAAACTCTTGGGTATAGACCCAATATGCCTTTTCACGAAAATTCCAAAAAGCAGGAGTAATATCAACCTTGCTTGTGAGTTCAATAAATTGCTCCGCTACGCCGAACTTCTCAAGAGTCTCAATGTCCATGAATCTAGTGTGCTCAAGTGTCCGCTTTCTGATCTTGAGATAGTTCTGGAACATATAATCCCACGGCATCTCAAAGTTTGTATTTTTCTCATATTTGGCTGCCTCGGGATTGCGAATAAATGCCGGGTCCACCCCAGGTTGCTCTGGCTACTGCTGGGCCTGAGAAGAAGAAGCGGCGGCTGCCGCCTTGGCGCTCGCACGGGTATTCCTCTTAAAAACCATAGTTTGGAGTCAAAAGGTCTAGGTTTTCGCGAAACAATGGGGTCTGTTTGGACCGAATGAAGCAGGTTTTGAAGAGGTTTCGGCAGCGAATAGTACTCTGTTCGGACTGAATGAAAGGCTGTTCGGACCGAACAGAGAAGTTGTTTTGTGAATTCTGGTACGAACTAGTATGGTTTTGACCCAAATCCCTGGTACACACCTTATTTTACTGGTACAACCTTGTATAAAGCTCACACAAACCAGATTAAGCAATAATTGAACAAAGGAAAGAGAAAAGGGAGCAATTTGACCTTCGTAGACCTCGATTTTGCTTAAACCTAGCGGGTTATGACGGGGCAGCGGCTAAGAGTGCTTCTTGGTGCCTCTTGAGTGGTCTTGGAGTGAAAGAGAAGTGCTTGGAGCGTGCAAAGAGCGACAGCAAGGCAAGAGACTGCCTTCTTAAGTCGTAGCGATGTCGGGTCGAAGCCGAGGTGGTGCCGTCGCATGGAATGTCGCCTAGATGCCTCAAATCACTTGTAGGGGCAGTGGAGAGACCCCTTTAGTGCTCCAAGTCGAGAGAAAATGAGAATCCTTCAAGATGGCTCAATGTCTCGTGGAGCGTGTCGTGAAAAATCCGTCCCAAAGAATGGTCCTTGTTGAAATCCGAGAGTAGCAATAGCAAGAGAGTAAAGAGGAGAGCAATTTGAGCCTTTGATCCGATCGAATGGTGGAGTATCGAGAGAAGAGGGTTTGTGGGTGTTGAACCCAAAAATATTATCATAATTACCGGACGACGGTACAGAAATTTTCGAGTCTGCTACAAGCAAATGAACAGAGTCATAAATTTTCAGACCACTCTGAAAATCATCCCGGATAAATCGGGAGGAGATATTCATGAAGATTTTAATGTCATGGAAAAATAAATGGTTCTAAATCTCAATGGTTATATTGGTGTTAACGTTAATGTGAAAAATAAAGTCACGTTAATTTAGCATGCAATATGCGTTTCTCTTGAATCCATTGAAAACACAAGCCATATCTCGGATCCAGATGAGAAAAAAATAATTATATAATTTCATGTATATTTATATATGGAATTAATTACATATACGAAGTTATATGATTATCGCATGGTTATACATCAAGATATGTGCCTCAAGATCCGTGCATAGGAAGGCATCAAGATTTGTGCTACAAATGTTTCATGATCAAATAACAATTAAACCCCTTTGGCCCATTTTACTTCAGCCCAAAATCTGTTTCGGATCCAAAGCAAAAAAAAGAGAGGAACTGAGGCCCATAAAATAAAAAAAAGAGAGCGGCCCATTAACACGCTCGGCCCAATCTCTTCGTCCCTTCGTCTCTCTCCCTCTCCCTCTCTTCCGACTGGTCCCCTTTCCTTCCGTCTCCCGCGTAATGTGAACACAGAAGAGATGGCCTCTCTCTCTCGCATTCAATGCCCAGTCAATCTGCTCCCGTTTTCACACTGACACCAGTAGCTGAAAACTCCTCGTTCACACTGTCTCCTCTCCTTCTTGCGCTGCGTACAGGAGGACACTGCTCTCTCTCACGCAACCAGCGCCTGACATCTTCATTCAATTCCGTTCACACCATTCCGCTTGCACACCACCATGCCATTATGTCGGGACATCCAATTGTAAGAGGAGGGAATTCCAATGTCAATGGATAAGCTCAATTACATGCTCTCCAGTCGATTTGAGATGAAGGGAGCTCAATTCCTTATGGTCTAAAAATTCAGAATTTGCAAAATCAATGGAAATGGAACCTAATTGTTCCAATTTCGTGATTAGGCAACAATCAGGGAGTATTAATAAAGATGTGTGAATTGGCAATTGGAGGAATTATGAAGTAAAACCATCAAAACCATGGAGCAGCCGTGAGTAAACTCAACACCAAATAGAGTGTAATTGAGCCGATTGCATGATCAGACAATAACAAGGAAGGGAGCACCAATGGAAGTGTCTGAATGATTAATTGAGAGGATTAATAGAGCAAAGCTATGATAAGATGAGGCAATCACAATGATGGAACAATCACAGTGCCACAATTTCGAAAGGATCAATTAAAATTATGCAGAGAGAATCAATTAAATTAAGTAGAATTGAGCATATCTGATTTGATTTCCTAATCAAGCCATAGTGAGGCTATATGAGGCATGATGGAATGGAACAATTGAGCTAAATTTTACATCTCAAAATTCTGAAAATGCAATTAAAAGTACTAATAACAATGCTCCATAGAACAATGTTCCATGAGTCTGAAAGAGACAGAAAATGGAACAAATGGAGAAGGACTTGATATATTCATATTAATTGGGTTGTGATAAAGGAAAGAGATGCAAAATAAATGGAGGGTTGTGTTTGAAATATAAAAGCTGGTGCTTCCTTTCTATTTACTACAATTGACTCCAAGAAACAGCAAATGGAGAGGATAAGATGGATAAGGCATAATTAAGTGGATGGCAGCAAAGAAGAGTCAGTAATCTGGGAACAAGCTATGCGAGTGTGTTGATCGTGCACAGTGAAGCACTGTACCAAGAGATGAGATGTTGGCAGGGGCAAAACTGTCCAGCTTTTTCAAGGGGCACATAATTGGTGCCATCTACAGTCCCTACATAATTTCCCTATAAATAAGGCCCTTCAAAAACCATGCAGACACACTCCCACAAGATATACCAAGCTCTAATCGAGAAGCACATCACACATAACACTTTGTACACATTCTGTAAAAAGGCAGTTCAGTTAGGATAGCTACTTTTTTTTTAAAAAAAAAAAACAACAAAAAGAGTGTATTAGGAGGAGCAATAGCTTCATATTTTCAATTATAAGCAGCCGTGTGTATTACTACTTTGTGCAGCTTGAGTAAGTAAAGTAAGAAGATTTTTGTTTTCTTTTCCTTTCTGCAACACTAACTTTCCTTTTACTTTTCTGGCTTCATTCAGATATATTAACAATGTAAAGGATTAACAAAGAAAATGCTAATGTAAATATGTATATAGAGGCATCAACTAACACAAGCATTTAACAGCCCTCATAATAAATAATTAGAACTCATACTTTCATGTTATCTGTGTGTTTAGGTTAAAAGAAGCATCATATTCACACTAGCTGTAATATGAAGAAACACTAGCTGTAGTATGGTAAAACACATGAAAAATGGAGCTAAAACAAGTTATGTTTGTAGCTAAGAATGTATATTTAACATTATGTAACTAAGAACGCATATTTAACATTAAGGCAAACTATCATATAAAAAAAAAAGAGCACAAAAGTGGATAGTAAACAAGGACAGCAGGTTTATAGACAGCAGATTTTAAACAAAAAAGGGGGAGAAATGAACAACAGGTTTATGGAGTTCCTTGTCCAGAAGGAGGCAGCCATCATCGCTATCTCACTCATGCCAATCAGAAGCTGAGAATAAGAGGTCTTATTGTGGTAGCTTAGTGGCTTGCTATGCTTCAGATAAGAGCCATTATGCTCCACATCCCCTTTGTCAATCAATGGCCGAGTACCAATTGAGGGAGAGTCATGCACCCATACCACCAATTAAAGAGCCATACATGTGCAGAGGCATACCAACTCTTTTTCCCATAGTTCACCAAACTCTCAGCATTACTAGCAAGCTGTAATGGCAAGGGGAGCAATAATCAGCAGCATGCCGCGATGGTTGGATTCAAATTAAGGCGGTATCATGGGCTGGAGACCAAAAACAATAAAGTTGACCATGCATATCTCTAATTGCACACGCCACCGTGCTATAAATCCAGTCATCATCTCCCCTGGATCGACGGAAGGCCGTAGACACCAACTCACCGCCATGACAAATGTGAGTCGAGGAGAAGCCCTATGCCGGAGCCATCTACTAACCAAATTGGTGGGATGCCAATGTTTACACATGTGCCGTGGTACTATACGGCATGGTTCCAGGGACCCAGGATATCCAGGAGCTTACAACCACCATTGAGCCTTACTAAACCCTAGCGGATTGAGGCGAGATTGATTACAGCGACAGGAGGAGAGAGAAGTGCCAAATACGGGGCCCACGACATCTGGGAGACCTCACGATCTCATTGGCACCATTCTGAGATTGAACGATCATTCGACGGCTCAATCGATCATCCATGGCGGGAAGTTACCGACAATTGGACGGAAGAAGAAGGGAGAAATGGGAGAAGAAGAGGGCTTATTTCCTCGACTTGTGTAAACCTGGCGCATATAACAACGACTAAGACCAAACCCGCTGACAGCGGGACCCATTGATGAAAGGGCCAACTATACCACAAAACACCGGGTGTACTGGAGCGACGGAATAGTTTTAATAAAATGGTCCCAAAATCTGTGATTTTCTGTGGCTCATTTTGTGTGGCGAGTCAACAACGTGTACCGATATATCAACAGCCAATCAGACAGCGCCATGTGTCCCTCTTTGACCACTACATTCGCTGCTGACTCCTCTTCTCTCCGCTGGCGTGGACCAATTAGGAGTAGCCACCTATCCTCCCTGCTGACGTGGCACCATTTTATTGCTGGAAACTTCAGAAATTCGTAGAAAATCAACCGTAACTCAGAAAAATCCAAACCAAATTTCTACAGGCCCGGAAAAATATGGAGAATACAATCATGCTAAAACCATAACCAAAACTCAAACAGAATATTTTTAATCCATTTTCCAAATTCTGACCAACCACAAATTGCCATATCGCTGCCATATTTATTTAAAAACCTAGCAATCTTTGAAAATTCATGAAAAATTATAGGAAGCTCAGAAAAATATGAGGAAAATTCCGGGGAGCTCAGAATAATATGGAGGATGCAGTCATGCCAAAACCATAACCAAAATCCAAACAGAATATTTTTAACCCATT
This sequence comes from Rhynchospora breviuscula, assembly GCA_027562975.1. NCBI lineage: Eukaryota > Viridiplantae > Streptophyta > Magnoliopsida > Poales > Cyperaceae > Rhynchospora > Rhynchospora breviuscula. The sequence goes on from CM050398.1 coordinate 16,443,937, forward strand.
TTTTGAAATCTGACCAGCCATAAAATTATCAGCAACCTTTCAAAATTCATAGAAAATCACAGGAGGGTCAGAAAATATGAGAAAAATTCTTGGGAGCTCAGAAAAATATGGAAAATACAATCATGCCAAAATCATAACCAGAATCCAAGCAGAATATTTTAACCTATTTTTCTGAAGATTTGATCAATCCTAATTTGCCAGCAAACTTGAAAAATTCATGAAAAATCACAGAAGGCCCAGAAAAATGTGACGGAAAATCCTAGAAGATCAGAAAAATATGGAGAATTTATTTGGCTAACCATCTTTACCAAAAACTCTGCCAGATATACCCCTACCATTATTTCAGGATACTATGGAGATAGGCCGTTCCGGCAGAGGTTCAAGGGTTCATAATTCAATCACAAAAGGCATAAACAATATTTTACCATCAAGGAGGCCCCCTGTTCATCCCGAGGAGTTACCGGGAAAATAGGAGGGATTTATTCTACTAATTATCACAATTAGGAGCTCAATCAGACAGATCCTGACAATCATTGATATTATGGAGAAAAGCCGTTTCGGCATAACTTTTTGAAAAGGCTTAAAGGCTCGTAATTAAATCACTAAAGGCATGGATAACATTCAGAGGCTCCCTGGGGTCACCAGGTCTCAGAAGAAACAGGAGAACTTTTGCGAGAAACCAAAACCAGGAGAGGACCCTGAAATTCAGGAAGTCATACCGGAGCACTATCACGACCAAGCCTAGTGTCCCGCTCATGACTTAAATAAGGTTTATTATAACCCGGGTGATCAAAATCGCCAGACGGGTATCTTCACGACGGGTACGGAGCAAATGGAGACGCTAAGCATTCCTGACAATAACAGGAGTGCTGGCGAAATAATCAAGCTCAATGTTGAGAATCTGGTTGAATTAAGATGGATAGCAAGATCTACCATGGTATCACGGAGACTCTACCAAGGGTCCCGAAATTATATACAAATCAGGTGAAGATCAAATCAGAGGTCGACTAATTAAAATCCAAACTGAAGGGAAATTACACCGCAAGATATTATCGGTGAAGAATATGGATCCATCACACATGAGCAAAACTCTTTGTGATCCGAGAAAAGCTCATGATGCTGTTAAATTTGCGGTTTGTCGCAATGGTGGAAGTCCACGGTTATCTAAGGCACCCGCTCTCTCGAGAGATGGCAAGATGTCTTATCTTGAGTGTTTGCAATCTACCCGCCAGGGATAAACGTCCGCTGCACTACGGTCACAAGCAACATCTTGAAACAACATTATGGTCCTATTTAGGATATGCAAACCCAGTCACTATGGACAAATACCATACCATACCATATCATACCACCCATGACCTTAACCTTGGGGAAGAGCTTACGATTTCATTTCAGGAGGATTGAGTGGCTTGCCGCAACAGTGGAATTTTATACTCGCTCTCTCAAGAAGGCAGAAGATGCTATCTTGAATATTTGCGATCTAATCGCCAAGGATATGCCAAGGCTGACACTGTTTCCATAAGTAACTCCCTTAAGTAACACTATAACCCTACCCTATATCATACCACCGCATCTGATAGATCCATGATTCTTATCTGAGTGTCATCTTTATCCAAAACCTTCAACATGTTTCCTGGTTACATTACTCAAATGGATTAGTAATGTTACCCCATATCCGCAACCAGATTTCAAACAACAAGGCTTACCTCTTCCGGTGCTTGAGGAAAACTACAGCGTTCCTGTTGGAAGCCGGACGCTACTTGAACGCTCATAAGCTCAAGAGCCCAGCGTCACTCTAGTGACTTCCTTGGCTAAATGTCAAGCATCACGTCACATTAACGCTTGATCAGGAATCAGGCGAAGTTTCAACATTTGGTCAGTGACTGAGCGTCAGAGGAGCGCTCCTATGATCGAGAACCAATTGTCTACCGCACCTAACGAGGCCAAGGGGCGTCCGACTTAGGTAGCACCTGCGCGCATAAGATTTTTCAACGCCCACAAACCCAGGGGTCCGGCGTCTGACATATAATATTTTGAACGCTTCGGGTGAGAGCCGAACCGTCACTTTAACATCTGACTGGCATCCAGATGAATTTGGACATTTCAGGTGGCAGCTGAACTGTTCGCTGAACGTCTGATTAGCAATCAGATTCCTTGCAACATTTCGAATAACATTTGGACTATTGTTTGGTATCTTGGCTGGCTACCAGGTATCACCTCAATACTTCGAATGAGGATCGAGTCGTCGCTCAATATCTGATTGGCTAATGGACGTCACTTCAACGCTTCAAGTAATAGTCGAATCATCTGTCTGATATTCTGGCTGGCTACCAGATATCATTTCAGTGTCTCAATTATGATCGGACCGTCTGCGGAACATCTGACTGGCAACCAGATGTCACTTCTTAACGCTTCAAATATAATCGGACCAATTGTTCGGTACCTTGGCTGGATACCAGGTATCACCTCAATACTCCGAGAGATAGGCGAATCGTCATTTAACACCTGGCTGGCAACCAGGCGTCTTTGATTCAGGTGGCAGCTGAATCGATCCCTGGATATTTGACCTGCAATCAGATGCCCTGTCGACATCTCAGACAACAATCGGATAATCTGTGTGATATCCTGGCTGGATACCAAGTATCACTTCAATTTTTCGAATGATGGTTGAACCGTCTACACAATATCTGAATGGCAATCAAATGTCTTATGAACGCTCCGGACAACAATCGGATCATCTGTTTGATATTCTGGCTGGTTACCAGATACCACCTCAATACTTCGAATGGAGATCGGACCGTCACTTAACGTCTGATTGGCAACCAGATGTCTTAACGATTCGAGTGGCAGTTGAATCGTTCACCTGATACCTTGGATGGAAAATTAGGTATCATCTCAACAAAAGAAAATCGAACATCGCCAAGTGTCACTTCAACGGTTCGGGAATGAACCGAACTGTTTATTGAACATCGCCAAATGTCATTTTCAACGGTCGCCACACCGTCTGTTCAACGTCTTGGTCAGGGCCAGACGTCATTTAACGCTCTATGCCCATTGAACGAGCGTCACCTCACTTCCCGGGAAAGGTCAAGGGGCAGCCGACTCGGGTCGCACCCGCGCGCATATGATTTCAACGCCCATAAACCCAGGGGTCCGGCGTCTACCATCAACGTCCATAAGCCTAAGGGCCTGACGTCAACTCAAAAAAAAAAAGAGACCCCCTCAGCACCGCACCAACCTAATGTCTAACGATCTGATGAAGAGTCAGACGTCACTTTCAGACACCCTCGACAGAAGTCAAAAGGGAGTCTAAGAAACCCGTTTCGGGAAATCCATGCCTTGGAAAATATGAATTTAACGATCTGATCAGGAGTCAAACGTCACCTCCAGACACCCTCGACAGAAGTCAGAAGGGAGTTTAAGAAACCCGCTTCGGGAAATCCATGCCTTGAAAATACGAAATTCAAACTGAAGAGCCTGAGCCTTGATTCCTCACATTACAAAGAAGACTCGAAAACCGAGATAGAGAAGACTCGGAAAACAAAAAGATCGCAAGCGTCCAGCGACGGCAGCCAATCAAAACCTCTGCAAGTCAAGAGCTCCAGAGACTGCTGTCCCCTGCAATACAAAGTCCACACAAAAAAAAATATAATAATATAATATGCTAACATTGCATGATAGTAGTAATGATAGTAATAAAAAAAAACAAAAAATATAACGCATGGTAGGACCGCTAATTACATGTTTACAATTCCCTAGCAGCTCACGACGCACAATCCTTTGATTTTCCCGATCTAGAGGTGCTCCTGACCATGTCGGAGGTAATTAACAGTAGGGGCTTGCGCCTACTAGAAAGAAAGGACCCCTTCAAATAATAAACCCTCGTGGGAACTCAAGACCGTGCAGTTACCCTCTTCGGGGTGGTATCGGTATCGGCCTCTTGAGGCTCGCGAGGGGTATCTGATCAGCATTCTTTTTGCCCCTCAATCCGAGACCGGATTTTTCGTTTCTTTTCGATCCGAGGGCCGCAAAAAAGTGCGAGACAGTGGGGTTTTGGCTTCGGTTTGGAGAAGAAGAACGAGAGAGAGAGAGAAAGGGGTGTAAGTGGAGGAGAGAGTGGGAGAGAGAAGAGGGATGGTTTGGGTTTTGGTAGTGGGTTTGGGTCGGGTTTGAGTGAAATGGAGGCGCCCATTTAAGCTCCAACAGGCCCCTGCAAAAATAATTAAAATTTCGGGCCAAAAATCATTCATTTAAAGCCCATTACCTGATCTGTTTGGACCGAACAAAAGACTGTTCGGACCGAACGAACTGTGCATCTTTGTTCCTGTTCGATTCCCTCCATTCGAACCGAACAGACTGTGTGATTTCGCCTATTTCGCTTCATTTCGCTCCTAGTTCGTCTTCTCGATGTCCAGGATGGCTTATCTTCTTTCCTTGAGCTGTTATGCAATCCGTATGAGGTCGATCCGGGTTAGTTGGCTTATGTAACCCATGGTGCTCTAGCACGAATTGTAACTTCCTTCGTTTATTCCTCCAATTTTCCTACAATTAATTAACCAAATAGACAAAATAGACAATTAAGTATTTATTTTTGGTATTTTCTATTTTTCTAAATTTTTTTCTATTTTTTTTGTATTTTCTATTTTTTTATGACAAAATAAAGTAAAAGGTGAAAAAAAAAATAAAATAGAATAAAGATAAGGTGAGAAAATTCTTGGGTTTCCTCCCAAGAAGCGCTTGTTTTAGGTCCCTAGCTTGACCATCTTCTTCTAAGTTTCGCTTTGATCGGGCTCGCCAAGCGAGATAGCTTGAATTTCTTCATGCTCTTCATTGGCGATGTAGTGATTCAAGTGTTGCTCCTTCACCTTGAATGGCTCCGAATTCTTGTCACAAATGTCTATAGCTCCAAATGGGTAGACCTTCACAACTCAAAAAGGGCCAGACCATCTTGATTTCAACTTGCCCAAAAAAAGCTTGAGTCGCGAGTTGAACAATAGCACCAAGTTGCCTTCCTTGAATTCTTTCCTTGAGATTCGCCAATCATGCACAAATTTTGTTCTTTCTTTATAAAGTTTAGCATTTTCAGATGAGTTTAGGCGTACCTCATCTAATTCATGCAATTCAAGGATATGCTTTTCACCGGCTTTGAGAAGATCCATGTTAATAGCTCGGGTTGCCCAATATTCTTTGTGTTCTATCTCAACTGAGAGATGACATGGCTTTCCATAGACAAGCTTGAAGGGACTCATGCCAATAGGTATCTTGAAGGCGGTGCGATAGGCCTATAGTGCATCATCGAGCTTGTTTGCCCAATCTTTACGAGTTCTAGCTACCGTCTTCTCCAACATACTCTTGATTTCCCTATTTGACACTTCTACTTGCCCACTTGTTTGAGGATGGTAAGGGGTTGCTACCTTGTGAGTCACACCATGCCTCTTCAAGAGATTGTCAAAATTTTGGTTGATGAAGTGCTTTCCACCATCGCTAATCACCGCTCTAGGCACAACAAATTGTGCGAAGATCACGTTTGAGAATAGCCTAATCACCGAGTTTGAGTCCGCGAACTTGCATGGAATTGCCTCGACCCATTTTGAGACATAATCAACGGCAACCAATATGTATTCATAGCCATGAGAACTAGGAAACGGGCCCATAAAATCCACTCCCTATACATAAAAAATTTCTACCTCAAGAATCGGGTTGAGGGCCATCTCATTCCTTTTTGAAATATTGCCCGTTCTTTGACATTGTTCACATGACATAACAAAAAGAATGTGCATCTTTGAAGAGAGAAGGCCAATAGAAGCCCGATTGGAGTACCTTGGCAGTTGTTTTGGAGAAAGAGGAATGGCCACCATAGGCGGAGGAGTGACAACTCGCTAAAATCGCCCGAATTTCTTCACGTGGTATGCATCGCCTAAAGATGTTGTTAATTCCGAGTTTGAAGAGGTAGGGCTCCTCCCAAAAATAGTATTTTGCATCAGTCTTGAGCTTCTTTCTCTCCTGCCAGCTCATCTCAGGAGGTAGGGCCCCACTTACAAGGTAGTTGGCCAGGTCGGCATACCAAGGCTGCTGATTCCGCGCCATTCGGCCTTCTATTCGATCCGAACAAAGATCTGTTCGGTCTGAACAGTGCTCTAGAGACAGGATTTGCTGCGCTAGATCCATCCAGTCATCCTCCTGGGTCTTTGTTCGGTCCGAACAGAGGTCAACTCGCATCAATTTTTCATTCGGGAAGGAGTCATCTATGTGAATTTGGTTGTCCTGGTCCTCCTCCCAGTGTAGACATGACAAATGGTCAGCAACAAAGTTCTCAGTCCCCTTTTTGTCTCTAATCTCTAAGTCAAACTCTTGAAGAAGAAGGACCCATCTTATAAGTCGTGGCTTGGCGTCCTTCTTACTTAAGAGATACCTAATCGCCACATGATCGGTGTAGACAATCACCTTGGAACCCACCAAATAAGATCGAAACTTGTCTAGAGCAAATACAATGGCGATTAGTTCCTTCTCAGTGGTTGTGTAGTTTGCTTGAGCCGGGTCGAGCACCTTGCTTGCGTAGTAGATGGCGAACAGCTCTTGTCTTTCCTTGCCCGAGCACCGCTCCAACCGCAAAATCACCTGCATCGCACATTAGCTCAAAAGGTTGGGTCCAATCGAGCGGTTGCAAAATCGGGGCGGAGACGAGGGATTCCTTCAACCTATTAAATGCATTAAGCCAATCCTCATCAATAATAAAATCATTATCCTTTATAAGAAGATTACTTAATGGCTTCGCAATTTTTGAAAAATCTTTAATGAAAAGGCGGTAGAATCCGGCATGTCCTAGAAAGCTCCACACGTCCATCACATTCTTGGGTACTCCAAGCTTCTTGATCACTTCAATTTTCGTCTTGTCAACCTCAATCCCTTGAGATGTCACCATGTGGCCTAGCACAATGCCTTTTTGCACCATGAAATGGCACTTCTCCCAATTCAAGACCAAGTTAACCTCTTCACAACGCTGCAAGACCTTAGAAAGGTTAGCACGACAATAATCAAAATAAGTACCATAAACGAAGAAATCGTCCATAAATACTTCCATTTCTTTTTCAATAAAATCCGAAAAAATTGCCATCATGGCACGTTGGAAGGTTGCGGGTGCATTACAAAGACCAAAGGGTATTCTTTTGTAGGCATAAGTACCATATGGGCAAGTAAATGTGGTATTTTTTTGGTCATTTGGATGGATCGGTATTTGAAAGAAACCTGAAAAACCATCTAAATAACAAAAATACGAGTGATTAGCAAGTCTTTCTAGTAATTGATCAACAAAAGGGAGAGAAAAGTGATCCTTGCGTGTCGCTGCATTGAGCTTGTGGTAATCGATGCACATTCTCCATCCGGTCACTACTCGGGTTTGAATCATCTCATCTTTGTCGTTCTTGACCACCGTCGTGCCACCCTTCTTGGGAACCACATGGACCGGGCTCACCCATTTCCTATCGGAGATTGCATAGATGATGCCCGCATCAAGGAGCTTGAGAATCTCCTTCTTTACCACTTCTTTGAGGTTGGGATTGAGTCGCCTCTGTGCCTCTCGTGTTGGCTTGTGATCATCTTCCATAAGAATCCGATGTGTGCAAATCGAGGGATCGATACCCTTCAAATCATCAATTGAATAACCGATTGCACCTTTATAGGCCCTTATCTCCACCAAAAGCTTCTCCATTTGACCTTGCATCTAGCTCTGAATTAACAATAACTGGATATGTTTGATTTGGGTCAAGAAATTAGTACCTTAAGGGCCTGGGAAGAGGCTTCAATTCGGCTTTTGGTGCCTCTGTTTGGATCGAACCAGTGCTGTTCGGACCGGACAGAGTGCTTGAATTCTCCAGAGGGACTGTTCGGACCTCCATTCGGTCCAAATAGGGGGTCGAACAAGCCTTAGTTGGTGTGGTTTCGCCCTCTTCCTCAATCTCGAAGGTCTCCTCTACCCCAATTGCTTCTTGCATGTCACAGAGAAAGGCTTGGTAGGTTTCTAGAGCTGTTTGGTACTGTTCTTCAAGTGATTCTTCAATTTCCGGCATTGGTAGGTTTCGAGGGTTGGGGCACCTCATAGCATGGTCAATTGAAAAATGGAGCTGCTCCTCCCCCCCATTCTGACCACAATTGTCCCGTCTCGGGCATCCATCATCACGTCGGCGGTTCTAAGGAAGGGACGACCCCAGATAATAGGCACCTCCCTGTGTTCCTCCATATCCATGACTACAAAATTGCCGGGCACAACAAACTTTCCTACTTGGACGGGCACATCCTCAAGAATACCCAAAGGCAACCGCATTGAAGAATCGACAAGTTGTAATGTCATTCGCGTAGGTCTCAACTCGCCAAATCCAATCTTTTCATACACCGTCTTGGGTATAAGACTCACACTAGCACCCATATCACACAATGCTTGTTTAATGATAGCTTTACCAATGATGCAAGGAAGAGCAAACCTACCTGGATCCTCAAGCTTAGGGGGCATCTTGCTCTTCAAGGCCTCGCTGCTCTTGTGTGTTAGTGCCACTGTCTTTAGTTCCACCATTGACTTATTGTCTGTGCATAGCTCCTTAAAGAACTTGGCATAGAATGGCACTTGAGCTATTGCATCAGTGAATGGGATTGTGATCCACATTTGCTTGAGTATCTCCCAAAAGGTCCTGAACTGGGCATCCTCTTTAGACTTCACCAATCACTGAGGGAAGAGCACAGGGGGTTGGTATGCTAGAATGGGCTGCTCCGCCTTGCCCTTAGTCTTCGCTCGGGCCTTATTGGTTCAGTGTTCGGACCGAACAAGAGGTTGTTTGGACCAAACAGGCTGTGTCGGGGTGGGTTCTGCGACCTCCTGAGGCTCTGTTGTGATGCCTACTATCTGGGGAGCCTCCTGGAGTGGAGGGATTGGCAAAACTTGCTCGAGGACAGGTTGGATCCCCTTTGGACCCCTATGTTCAGATCGAACAGGAGTTTGTTCGGACCAAACAGAGTGATTGATTTCGGCATTCGTCGGCATTGGTGGGTCCTGGTACTCCTTTCCGCTTCTTAGAACATGCAGGGTTTTGATTTCAGCATTAGGGTTTACCTGAGGCTGCCCTGGAAGCTTCCCGGGAGGTCGGGAGAAGTATGCTTCCTTCATCTGCTCCAAACGTTGCAAGGAACTCACGCTAGCCTTCAATCCATTGGTGGTTGCCTTCAAATCATCCAATCCTTCTGCTAGAATCATGTTGAACTTTCCTTGATCGTGCATGAACTCCTAGACCACAGTTGGGACCCCCTCCTTATTGTAGTTTGACTTCTTGGGGAAAGGGCCATTGTTGTTATTGTTGAATTGTTGGTCCCGCCTAAGGAATTGAGGATTTTGCCCTTGATAGTTGTATTTAGGCACATAAGGTCGAGCAAGAGTAGATTTTTGCATTGTTTCCTTGAGAACGGGATCATTCATATGTTCCCAATCCTTTTGCTCGCCTTCGCTCAATGAATAGCTCTGCCGAAAGACATGCCTTGGGAAGTAGGAGGGCTCGTTGTTCAAAGAGTTGACTTGAACCACCCCGCCATTGCTTTTGGCTAAAGGGCAATCTTGAGATTTGTGCCATTCCTAGCCACAAGCACCGCATTAATTTGAATAGAGATGACTCCCTTGAGCAGATTCATAGGCGGCAAGCTCGGTTTTTAGCTCCGCGATCCTTGCATCTCAAGTCATTATCTCATGTACTTGTTGCTTAGAAGGGTTTGAGTGGCATTGATTGAGAAGAGGGTACCAAGTATACTCTCGTGCGCATCGATCGAACAAATCTCTTACTCGTGTGGCGTCTAGCCTCAAGAAAGCTCCACCTGAGAGAGAATCAATGTTAATTTTTATGTTATCATATAAACCATTGAAGAAAGATTTAAGCACTAGCCACTCTTGAATCCAATGGTGTGGGCAAGAATTCTCTAAATCCCTAAATCTCTCCCAAGCAAGCCTCATTGATTCATTCTCTTTTTGTTGAAAGTTGTTAATTTCTTTTCTAATTGAGTCTGCCCTATCCGAAGGAAAGTACCTATCTAGAAATGTTTGTGCTATTACATCCTAAGACCTAATTGAGCCCTTTTGAAGTGTCTTATACCATTTGTTGGCCCTATCTTTGAGAGTAAATCTAAACAACAAAAGCATAATTGCTTGTTGAGAAACCCCATTAATTTTAATCAAACGGGTCCAATCAATAAAAGTTTGCAAGTGAGCATGTGGGTCCTCGTTCTCATCGCCATAGAATGGGTTTTGTTGCACAAGAGTGACATGAGCGGGGGTGATTTGCATATTGTTCGCATCAATGCCTGGAATCACCACCGGTCCGGCCACGTCTCTTGTCCTAGGGTCTCCATACTCCATGAGAGATCTTTCGTGAGGTTACTCATCCTCGTTGTCGGAGTTGTGGACGCTTCCCTCGTCTTCATTGGTCAATCGGCGACGCTCATCATCAAATTCCCGCCTTTGACCAGCGAGGCGGGTCCGTTCTGCATTTAGATGAGCCTCTCTTTGCTCTAGCTAGAGGCGTAGGGCCTCCAGGTCGCGTGTCTGCTACGCAATGGCCTTCGGAGTGAGTGTTTCGGCCATTGCTGGGCTTCATTCTCTCTATTCGGATCCCTGTTTGGTCCGAATGGATGGCTGTTCTGTCCGAACAGAGCTCGCGGATGAGGATCCAGCGAGTTCTGGGTCTGTTTGTAAGCGCCAGAAGAAGTAGTCTCTGACCTTGGGTGGTGGGGACTTCCTTCTTCGAGTTCTACCTGCTAGTCTTGAAAATCAAAGAGAAGAAAGCGTGAGTTTTAAAGAAAAATAAAAAATTTAGTCTCTTGATACTTGAATAAGGATCTAATATCAACACCGTCCCCGACAACAGCGTCAATTTGATGAAGGTTTAAGGCCTAGGTATCAAATAAATTTGTAAACCTATAACTAACCTTACTAATCGTTTGGAATATAGCTTTAGGGTCGAACCCAAGTGACGGATCTATGAGTACAGGACTTATCTTTTCTCAAAATCTAGACAGGAATGTTTTTATGAAGTTTTTGGATTGAATAAAAACTAAAGTACAAGTAAGTAAATTGTTTTTGGTTGTTTTGACAATTAAAATATCCTAAATAGTATAAAAATAGGTAAAACAGAGTTTTGGAGTTTTTAACACAAAATAAAAGTGTCTTAGGGTTCAGGTTTCACTTGTGTTTGGATGCTAAAACTCGAAACTTAGTGTTTTCACATTTAATTCCACGTTTTAGCTACAGTCACCACTCTGTTCGGTCTGAACAGAAGGCAAAGGTGGGTTAATTTGGTCCGTTATGCTAACTAATGCTTCAAGCCAGGGTTTATTGGTCAAACCTAGATATTCTAAACCTCAGCTTTCGCTTGTTGGAACAGATACTGGTTTAATCACAACCTAACCTAATTAACTTGATTGGTTCCCAAATTTTGGTATAGAATTCAATCAACCTAAACTTGTTTGTTGGAGTTCGTAAGGATATCTAGAGGTCTTTTGGACTGGTCCAAAAACTACACTTTTGGCGTTAGTTAATCTACCCTTTCGGATCAATGATTTATCCCAAGTACTTGAATTAAACTTGACTTGTTTATCCTAACTTAGACTTACTAGATGCAGCTGTTCAACTAAAAGGTGATTAGAGATTTAACAAGTATTTTAACACAAGTAAAAGATATATTTCACAACAAACAAATCTCAAAGCATAGCATAGTATAACAAGTCAAATAAACATCATCCAAACATCAAGTTACTAATTCCCTACTCCTAAGACAACTTAAATAACTAGCCCAACATAGTACCAAAACACATAATAAGTATCAAATAACAGTAGAGTACAAGCCCATCAAATCAAGAGATAAAAATATAGAAGAATAAACCAAATACTCATTTATGCTTCAATCTTCAATCTTCATGGCAATGGGGTGTTGCAAGAAGGTATTCAAACTGGTCTCCTTGCTACCATCGCTTCAAGGTTGATGATCTCCAAAAGTGGAAGAGAGAAAACGCCTTTGGAAAGGTGGAATTAGGGTATGGTATATGAGATCCCCTTTCTTCAGGCGTGAGGGAGCTTTTATAGTTGTTTCCTGGTGCTGAGAGAGTAGATCTGGGCGCCAAGGTAAGAAAAGATACCAAAAAGGATGAGTTTCCATGTAGAAAATGTTGCCTTTTGTGACATGGCGGGGCCCTATTCGGATCGAACAAAGTCCATTCGGACCGAACAGAATAGAGAGAGGTGCAGTCTGGCGACTATAATGCATTCTGACCGAATAAGGAGTCATTCGGTCCGATCTGAGTGCTGAGAGAGGCCTCCAATGCTAAGAATGAGTCATCTAGCGTGCCGGGAACACCGAAAATCCATCTAAAAGTTCCAATATCACCAGAAATCATCAAAACCTATACAGAGAAGAGATGAAATGACGGCAGAGCCAAATCCTGGAAAAACATAGCAATTTATTAAATAATTTGTTGGTTTGAGTATGTTTTGTGTGCCAAGTACGGTCCAAATATCAATGAATAATGATGACATCACTCTAGTTCTTATTATTGCTTTTCTTGATTTTCTTAGGACTTATTGACAAGCCTTACACTGTTGGAGTTGTGTCCTAGAAATCAATATTTAATGACTTAATTTCTTAGTTTATGTTATTGATGATATTTGATCATTTGTTCTTAGAGTTTATTACTGACAGATCATTCAGGTTGAGGATCTGAATTGTAGATCTCTGTGGATCATTCATTAGAATGACAGAAATAAATCTAAATCATCCGTAATCTTGATAATTAATAAGGAACATTAATTATCATAAAAAATTAGTATGCAAGTTAAGTGATGATTAAGTTCTACAAATCATAGGTAAGGAATTACCAACTTAATTGCATATGTATATGTTGTGGAACATAGTACAGGACATGACCCAATGAAATAAATATATGGATTGTGTTATGTGTCATTATTTATTTCATTTGAGTTTGATTCTAAGTTTGAGATAGTTTAACTTTTCCACATGAGGATAGGTTCTATAAATATCGTCTAACGTTGATTCCTGATAAAGGCTGCTATACGAATATTATTTATGCTCTTTTGAATTGTGCGGGGAAAAGTTGTTCATCAAGAAAACCGTATGTCCCTCATTAATTTACTTAGTGAGTGATGATATATGTTTGGGCCCCTTGATGGAGATAGATTGTTTGCTAGCAACTTGATACAATTATCTCTAGATCAAGAAACGTATAATCTGCAAGAATGACACGTTCCTATCTTGGATTATACGATGATATCATGTGACATAAGAATCAGACAAGGAGATACTTTTATTTCTTATGCAGGATTGAGATATTGTAGTAGTACATTATTTATGCGAATTGGAAATCATAACGTGTTGCTAGATACCGCTTCTGATTATTGGAATTAAATAGCGATTTAATTCCATAGCCAACATAGCATAAATCCTCAAATGGTCACACAAATAGGACTTGACCATACAGTGCATTATTTATTTATTCACAGCAGTGAGTATTGAGAAAATATGATAAGTTGATTAATTAATTATATACCGTTGCGCACCGTTATAATTAATTAAGTCAAAGAGATCATATAAAAATAAATTAATGCATTTGTTAATCCCAAAATAATTATCAAATAGTTGGTAATTAATTTCGTTCAACATAATTTAATTAATGGAATTAAATTGAGCTAACGGGCCTTTATTTAATTGGTGAACTAAAGGTCCAACAAGAGAGCAATTATATGGATCATTAATTAATGAATTAATGGACCATTTAACACATGATAAAATGGACTCTTGAGCCCATTAAAATTTCAGCTAGGGCAAGTGGCAAGGTTGTAAATAGTTGCAACTTGTCATGAGGAGTGGTTGGCTATAAAAGGGGACCATTTGGAGAGAGAAACCCTAGCCTCCACCCCATTTTCTCTCCTCCTTCTCCCTTGGCCTAAATTCTCTCAAGGGAAGAGAATTTCTGTGCTCTCTTCCTTGCTCTCATCCACTCTTATTTGATAGGAGCTCATGTGTTGAGCATAGATCCATATAATCAAGCTTACTAGCATAAGCTTTGAGTTTGTGGTTAACTCTTTGGTGGACTCGAGGCCGGCGACAAGGCGGCGGTGGTGGTGGAGACGAGCACGCCATCGATTCCTATTGATTCGGATCGAGCCTTCTTGTTGCGATACAAGAAGAGGTAAAAATCGCCTTTTCTTTTCTCATGTGGATGTGTGTTTTGATGCTTTAGACTAGATCCATGTGCCTAGACTTGTTAATGATAGTTAATTAGTAACTAAAATTGAAATTTGAGCACTTTCTAACATACACAACTTTTATGAAGTTCTACTGACCCTTGAAAAGGTAATGTCAAATGAATTTACTACTTTGTTGTCACACCCCAAACCAAGCCGCAATCTGAGGATGACAGCCCCGCCATGTATGTACTCTCTACTGTACACACGTAAGGCTATAAAACAGTATCACAGATACAAATAATCACAAATAGAATATCACATAATAAAGGCTGTTAAACCTAATCTAGCTCTTAAGGTTTTTCAACAAGGTAGAGATTCAAATAGAAAGAAGGATAGGGAATAAACTAAAGAAAATCTTTTTTTATTGATCTTTTTTCTTGCTTATACAAGTTAGGAGATGAAAATTACAGAGATTCTAACCCCCTCCCCAAGGGGCAGGGGGTGTCTATTTATAGCTACTGGCTCTCTTATGTCGGGATTGTATGTGACGGAGTTGTGACTTCCCTTCCTTCCTGCTGAATCGGGAGGCGGGTCCATAGTAGATCGCTTGGTGCTTCGCAGTTTAATAGAAGATCGCTGAGTACTTCGCTCCTTCTTTCCCCTAGGACGAAGTCCATCGAAGCTATAAAGGGGGACCCTAGTTGGGATCCTCCATCCACGTGTAGCGATGACGTCATTAGTTCGTTATAACTAATTCTGACATGGGGAGGTACCCGATCAGGGAGGTGTCTCTTTGTCCCTGATCAAGGATATCATGTGGGACCCCTGTGGGACCCTTCTCTTGACATGCCTGGGTCCAATGGGAAATGGGTCTTTGCTTGGGCCCCCATGAAATATTATATCAGGTAGTATCAATAGTCCTCGAGCTTCTGATGAATATATTCATTAGAAGTTATATCAGCATCTTCTGTTGAGAAACTGAATGTGCGCAGACGAACGTTAGTTGTTTAGTTTACACGCGATCTTCGTGCGAAGTCTCTGACTTAGACCTCTGTTTCGCTAGTCCTCGAGTCCTCAAGTCCTCGAGCTTGAGGGATAGCGAAGTTGAGCGTCAAAGGATAGCGAACTTTTGTCGAACTTTTGGTGAATTTAAAGCATTATTATGAGTTATTATTTATCATGATGTCCTTTTTTCGAGGAGACCAAGGGTTCATTCCATCATTACTTCTTGAGACTTGTGCCAGAAAGATGTATCGTATCTTTCCCTAGGGATTCGTGAGGAGTCGAAAGGACGCTTCGAAAAAGGGGTTTCTTTTTGAATCGGTGCACAGAATTTGAACAGGCACTTTGTCTTCTATATATATGAGGTATGAGTCACTTTCCTTCTTTTCCCTCACCTGCCTCTTGTACTTATGTACTCTCCATTGCTGCTTTCGTTTTCTGCTCACTGTTCTTATCTTCTGCCGTTTGCTATTTTCATCTTCTTCTTTCCGGAGCTTTTCCTTCTTGAGGTACTACGTAATGACCTTTATTTTTGTTTGGTATTGTTGGTTTTTCTCTTCTTTATTTTTGAGGTTTTGCAATCTTTCGTTTTCTTCTTTATGTGTTTTCTTTTCTAAAAGGGAGTTGTTGCTTTGGTAGGTTAAACATGCCAAAGAGAGTGTATCGTTCGACCGAGTCAGGGGCTGATATTAAAGCCTTTCCTCAATCTCGTGGGTACGAATCTCTTCCTTGGATAACCACCAAGCTTGACAAGTTCATAGACCTCTGTGAGGTTGATCGGACGAAGGTGAGTGATATCGCACATTTATATATGGTTTTAGGCCGGACTTTAATCCAAATCACGACTCAAAACCCTTGATTTTATGTGTATTTAGTTTATATTTGTAGGATTTTGGTACTGCTTGGGTTTCATTTCGTTTTGTAGGGACTTGGGAGTCAATTCACTGCAAAATGGGCGAAAATCGGCACGAATCGGCGCACGAACCATGGTCCAGAAAACCCTGTGCGACCGCACCGGATCCCGTGCGACCGCACAGGCCCCTCCTGGCTCATGTGGCATGGTTCTGGCTCAATCCTGGCCCAGTCAATCCGGTGCGACCGCACAGGAATGTGGTGCGACCGCACCAGTGCATCTCAGACTCATTTCGTGCGCAGATTGACTTGATCTTGGTCCAGCAACTTCCGTGCGACCGCACCAACTTCCTGTGCGACCGTACAGGACTCCAAACCCTACCAAACCCCTATATAAGGCGCCCGAATCTCCTCATCTAGGGCATCCATTAACCCATCCATTCTTCCATCTCCTTCCTTGGCGGCGCCGCAACCCGAACCAACCCAGAGCCACCATTCGGCCCCCTGTGCGACCGCACAGGGGTCCCGTGCGACCGCACCACCCCTCTGCCGCCTCGGATCTCGCCGTCTCGACCTCCTATATCTCACCATTCCACCCAAACATCTCCCTTGCTGATCCAGAAGACGACTGAGGCTTGAGAAGGGGCGTTCGCCTTCCTCTTTCCCTTGGGTTTTGCATGGAGATTGTATCTTTATATTCCTTTGCTTTAGTCGTTTGTTTTAGTGTAATGTTAGGCTAGATTGAGTCATGTTCTAGGGATTAGTTGAGACTAAGGTTGACTAAGGTTGGGTTTGTTGATTTGACTTGGTATTTGGTCTCTATTGTGTATTGCTTGCTTGATTGCTATATGATTATGCCTATTTGTGTTTGATTGCCCAATTGAACCTCCTTTTAGGTGAACGGCCGCACCTAACTTAGGCTAAAGGTGTAGATTGTTTAATTGAACCAAGTAGGTAACCAAGGTAGGTTAGGAGCCGAGAGGTGACCAACTTAAGCCCGAGAGGGACAAGTTTCTACTTAGGTGAGAGTCTAGTGGATGCCTTAGAGAATCAACAAGTGGACTTAGGGTAATTAAGCCAACATGACGAGAGTTGAGGATTAATTGACCTAATGGGGACTTTAGGCTAGGTGCCGCACCAAATACTGCGACCAACATGCGAGAGTTGAGGTTCAGGAGTTTAGGTACGGCTAGACCTGTCCCACACAAGCTAGGAACCAAAGTATTGTGGCAAACCGGCACTAACCAAGGGCTGTGCGGTCGCACAGAGGGCCTGTACGGTCGCACAGGGCTCTCTGGCACGCACTCGTCAATGTTGTGGCGCGAGAGCGACAAACGTTGACGGCCTGAGGCCTGACCAAGGTGGAAACTGAACCCTAGGACATCCTTATACCATATTTTACCACCAAAAATACCAAAAATTACTATTGTTTTGTTTACCTTTAGTTGATTGTGTTTGTTACTTGTTGATTAAGTCCAAAACCCTTCATTCGATTGTCTAGATTTTGTGAATAAGTAAGGTCTAATACTCATCTTACCGTCCTTGTGGATTCGACCCCGACTGTACCAACGAATAACCGTGCGCTTGCGGTTGTTTTTAGGTTACTTTTGGGTATTAGCTAGACTCACATCAAGCTTTTTGGTGCCGTTGCCGGGGACGGTGTTGATATTAGAACTTACTTTAGTAGCAAGAGACTAGGCATTGTATCTTTTGTGTTATTTTTCTTTCTTAATCAAAAGAACAAAAATACTTCATATCGCCATGTTTCATTTTCAGAGATTTGAGCAAGAAACGGAAGACAATTGGAGTGATGAAGAAGATCCTTTGGCCCAACTCAATAAGAAAGTCGACCGCTTGATTAGACAAAATCAAATTTTGGAGATGGAAAGAAGAGTGAGTCGATTGGAGAACCAATTGAAGAACAGACGAAACTTGAGAAGGGAAGGATCCAAGGAAGGATGGAGTCGACATCAAATGCCATACACCCACTACTCGGGCCATTCACTATACCATGTGGGTGTATCCGATTCGACATATGGAGAAGAATGGGGAGAACATGAGGCATCAACTGCATGGGCTATGCGACATGTCACTCAACCCACTGGCTGGCCCACACAATGCTCAGGCGGGCCCACGCAACACACAGGCCGGTGCGGGCAACACGCAGGCAACACAGTGCCGTCCCGTGCGACCGCACAGGATCGCTGTGCGACCGCACAGCCCCCAAAGAGGCCCCCAAAACCTCCTGTTTGGCCCGAACAACAACGAACCTGGCACAGCAAGTCTGGTGCGACCGTACAGGATCCCTGTGCGACCGCACAGCCACCAAACTGGCCCCAAAAACCTCCTGTTTGGCCCGAACAACAACGAACCTGGCACAGCAAGTCTTTTGCGACCGTACAGGATCCCTGTGCGACCGCACAGCCACCAATTTGGCCTCGACAACCCCCGATTTGGCCTGAACAGCAACTAAAATGGTCTGGACATGCTCACTGTGCGACCGTACAGGCAAGAGGTCCGACCGCACAGAGCACAATCAGGGAAGGATACAACTATGGTTTGGCTAATAACTCATGTTTTTCTTTGGATAATGAAGGTTCATTGTCTCAACCAGACCCTAGGTTTACTTTTTTTGCTGAAACTTATAGTTTTCAATCACCATTGCAAATGTCAAGTTATGAATCATTGTTTGAAGATTTCATGATTGATCAAATAAAGCAACGTGAGAAACTTCTTGAAAGATTGAATTCTTTGTCATCTAAGTTTGATGCTTTAACCACATTTCTAGAAAGAATGTCAAGGACTAAAGTCTTTCAAGAAATGTGTTTCTCACAAAGGCAACATGATGAACAAAATGCAAAAATGGCATTGCAAAGTGATAGAGAATTAAAAAGTTTTAGTTCTCCCAAGTTAATCGGTGTTTGTTATGAGATGGATAGTGATGAAAGCACACAATTTGAAACAAATGAAGAACAAGAGAAATTAGAAATACCAAAGTTTGTTGCACCTCCACCCCATGTCCTTCCAATTGTCATTCCACTTGAATTAGAATGCATTGACAAATCTAATGAGTTGGAATTGAGACATCCTCCAATAGGTCCTATTAATGATGAATTCGAGATGAAGGAAGATGGCGGTACAACTCTCAATGTCGAGGCATCCGACGTGACGAATGAGAAGTTCACCAAAATCGACTTGAGCCCTCAACTTGAAGAATGCATGGATAGTGCCGATGCGATGAAGAGTAACAAACCGCACATCAAGTATCGCATCACAATCGAACCAACCATGAGGACAACCAAGAAGGAGCACACTAAGCATGTCTCAAGGGTCTTGCTCAACTATTTTTGGGTGAACTATGATGCATTAACTGGGCGAAAAGTGAAGATAAGATGACAAGAGAGGTGGTCAAGCTAGTGACCTAAAACAAGCGCTTCTTGGGAGGCAACCCAAGTTCAAAGAAAAAAAAAAAAAAAAAAAAAAAATTTCTCAAGTTCTTGCATTTTCAGATTATTTGCGGTTTGTAGAGTTAGTTTTGGTGTCTTTTTGCAGGTTTTGACACTCCCTTGCTCGCTGGAAATTTCGGGCACCGCATAGGCCCGCGGCCGCTGCCGTACGACCCGCACCAAATCAATAATCTATTCCAGCACATTCATGCATTATGATTTCCTGAGGCTACTGTTCAAATTTCATGTCAATCCGACATTTGGAAGCCTTGCCGATCATCGCCGCAAGTCGCAATCGAAACCGACCAATGGCACGCCGAACATCGAAAACTTATCGGTCCAAACCAAATCTATTCCGCTACATTTGCTTAGAATCCTATTGTGAGCCTACTGTTAAAATTTGAGGCGATTTGGACAACCGAAACTCGTGCCGACACTTGCCGCAAGTCGAAACCGTCGCTCCACCGGCCGCTGCACCGTCGAACTTCAAAAACTTGCCGGCCGAAACCAAAACCGCTCTGCAACGTTTTTCAAGCATCACCTCGTGCACCTACTGTCCAAATTTGAGGTCGATCCGACAACCGGAGCCCCTGACGAAGGCCACCGCAAATTCAGCATGATTCCGACCGAGTCATCCTGTGCGACCGCACCGACCTCCTGTGCGACCGCACAGACATGCTGTGCACGATTTCAGCACCGCTCAGTGCCGATCACCCCACCGATCATTGATTCGGTATGTTTTCAGTTGTTTTTTTCTTTATTTCTATCTGTGGTGATGTGTTGCATTGAGGACAATGCTTTGTTCAAGCTTGGGGGGGTATAAACCTGTTTGTAGGATTGCATCATTGCATGAAATCGCTTGTCAGAGGTCCTGTACGGTCGCACCACACTCCTGTGCGGTCGCACAGGTCAACCTCAGTGCCAAACCAGTCTCTGTTCGGTCCGAATCAGTCTCAACTCGGTCCGAACCAGTGCTGTGCGACCGCACAGAGCTCCCTGGTAAGTGGTTTGCATCATTTAGCTGCATGTAATCTCATATAATTTGCATGTAAATGAGTTGTGATGTTGTTTGGTTGGTTTAGTTTAAGTTTTGACACTGTTTTGAATTGAAATTGGTTGTGAGATTTAATGCAAAAATTTAAACTTGAGGCATTCTTTTGATTGGTTTTTGAAGCCACCGGCCTAAGGAGATTTGAACTTAAATGGATAGAACCCAAAATTTGGTTGCTTTTATAATGGTAAACACTATTAGACAAAACCACAACAATTTGCCAAGTGAACGGATTTGTGCCCTACAAGGATTTGTTCAAAAGGGATATCTTTAGCATGTATTTTCGAGTCTTCCTACATTTCTTTTCTTTCTTCTCTCTTGTTATGTAAATTCTTCCCAATGCCACAATGGCAAATTGTATCCCATGTACAAAAAAAAAAAAAAAACAAAAACAAAAAACAAAAAAAAAACAAAAAAAAAAAAAAAAAAAAAAAAAAAAAAAACAAAACCTTGTCAAGCTCAATGTAAATTCTTATCTTCTCTTTCTCTATTTTTCTTTTTCTTTTTCTTGAAAGACTCACCACGCCTTGACATGCTAGAGATATTTCTTACAAATCTTTGGAGTGTATGGAAATGAACGGGCAAATAATCTTGGTCTTGCATGTTGTTTAACATAGAGAAGCTAGGGTCATTGAATTTTGAAATTGAATCTTTGAGGACCAAGTGCATCATAAGCCATTTGTTTGGATATCTTGGGTGTAAATTTTTGTGGTAAATTTCACAACCATTTCCTTTTAAGTCATGTGTAAAACTTGAACCAAATTGATTGAATTGACATTACAACTTGTAAGCCTTCAAGGAGTTTGAGTTAAGATTTAGGTATTGTCCAACCTCTAGGTTTAGAGTATTGCTTGAGGACAAGCAATGTTTAAGCTTGGGGGAATTGATATCGCACATTTATATATGGTTTTAGGCCGGACTTTAATCCAAATCACGACTCAAAACCCTTGATTTTATGTGTATTTAGTTTATATTTGTAGGATTTTGGTACTGCTTGGGTTTCATTTCGTTTTGTAGGGACTTGGGAGTCAATTCACTGCAAAATGGGCGAAAATCGGCACGAATCGGCGCACGAACCATGGTCCAGAAAACCCTGTGCGACCGCACCGGATCCCGTGCGACCGCACAGGCCCCTCCTGGCTCATGTGGCATGGTTCTGGCTCAATCCTGGCCCAGTCAATCCGGTGCGACCGCACAGGAATGTGGTGCGACCGCACCAGTGCATCTCAGACTCATTTCGTGCGCAGATTGACTTGATCTTGGTCCAGCAACTTCCGTGCGACCGCACCAACTTCCTGTGCGACCGTACAGGACTCCAAACCCTACCAAACCCCTATATAAGGCGCCCGAATCTCCTCATCTAGGGCATCCATTAACCCATCCATTCTTCCATCTCCTTCCTTGGCGGCGCCGCAACCCGAACCAACCCAGAGCCACCATTCGGCCCCCTGTGCGACCGCACAGGGGTCCCGTGCGACCGCACCACCCCTCTGCCGCCTCGGATCTCGCCGTCTCGACCTCCTATATCTCACCATTCCACCCAAACATCTCCCTTGCTGATCCAGAAGACGACTGAGGCTTGAGAAGGGGCGTTCGCCTTCCTCTTTCCCTTGGGTTTTGCATGGAGATTGTATCTTTATATTCCTTTGCTTTAGTCGTTTGTTTTAGTGTAATGTTAGGCTAGATTGAGTCATGTTCTAGGGATTAGTTGAGACTAAGGTTGACTAAGGTTGGGTTTGTTGATTTGACTTGGTATTTGGTCTCTATTGTGTATTGCTTGCTTGATTGCTATATGATTATGCCTATTTGTGTTTGATTGCCCAATTGAACCTCCTTTTAGGTGAACGGCCGCACCTAACTTAGGCTAAAGGTGTAGATTGTTTAATTGAACCAAGTAGGTAACCAAGGTAGGTTAGGAGCCGAGAGGTGACCAACTTAAGCCCGAAAGGGACAAGTTTCTACTTAGGTGAGAGTCTAGTGGATGCCTTAGAGAATCAACAAGTGGACTTAGGGTAATTAAGCCAACATGACGAGAGTTGAGGATTAATTGACCTAATGGGGACTTTAGGCTAGGTTCCGCACCAAATACTGCGACCAACATGCGAGAGTTGAGGTTCAGGAGTTTAGGTACGGCTAGACCTGTCCCACACAAGCTAGGAACCAAAGTATTGTGGCAAACCGGCACTAACCAAGGGCTGTGCGGTCGCACAGAGGGCCTGTGCGGTCGCACAGGGCTCTCTGGCACGCACTCGTCAATGTTGTGGCGCGAGAGCGACAAACGTTGACGGCCTGAGGCCTGACCAAGGTGGAAACTGAACCCTAGGACATCCTTATACCATATTTTACCACCAAAAATACCAAAAATTACTATTGTTTTGTTTACCTTTAGTTGATTGTGTTTGTTACTTGTTGATTAAGTCCAAAACCCTTCATTCGATTGTCTAGATTTTGTGAATAAGTAAGGTCTAATACTCATCTTACCGTCCCTGTGGATTCGACCCCGACTGTACCAACGAATAACCGTGCGCTTGCGGTTGTTTTTAGGTTACTTTTGGGTATTAGCTAGACTCACATCAGTGAGCAAGAAAGAGTTTCGGGCTGTAGGAGCAGAGCAGCTGGATCATCCTTTTGACACGGTGAAGGGGATGGTTTTGTTTCAAAGATCTCCGTATTGTGGAGTTTGTCTTCCTCTTTCGCGCTTTCAGTGCGAACTCTTGAATGCAGTTAAGATTCCTCCTGGCCAGCTGCATGTGGTTGCGTGGTGTTGCATTACTTCGCTAGAGCGTTTGTTGACTGTGAATTACAGGCACATAGGACTTGAACACGGGGTGAAACCAACTCTAGGTCTATTTGGTCATTATTATAAGTTTTGCCGGCGAGGTGAGATCTGTACTGTCAGACCCTTGGTTAAGTTATTTGCTAATAAACCTGGGAAGATCGGCGATTGGGAAGAGAACTTCGTTTTTGTGAGAGGTTCTATGATAAATGAGATGGGTGTTCTCAAGGAATGGAACAGAGATTAGAAGGGATATTCCAAAGTGGTTCTTCCTACTCCATCCGAAGATGAGGAGAAAATTATCAAGCTTTTAGAAAAGAAGTCTCCTCAGGGATATTGGTTGTGTTGGGATGGTTCTAAAATCACTCCTGATGATCGCGTTTTTCCTCCTGAAGACGTCTCTTCTGGCGAAGAGGAAGATGACGAGGAGGAGGAAGAGCGTTCGATGGGAACTGACGATGTTCCTTTGGTTTCTGGGGATCCTCAGGCTGACACTAAAGTTCATAATGAGACTGTTGTCGAAGCTCGGGATAAGGTTAGTGACAAGACCGAAGTTCCCCTAAGGAAAAAACCTCGTGCGGCAGTGTTTGCTGCAGGCGCGATGTTCAGAGTTAAGGGTCAGGATCGCACCCGGCATCCTCGAACAGCGGTTCCTAAAACGCCCAAACAAGGGGTTCCTCCTGCTAAAGATTCTGTCTTAGGGTCGGAGACGAAGAAGAGGAAAGGTGAGGAAGGTTCCGCAACGCCTGCTTCTGGTGCGAAGAGGGGGAAACGGGAGCACAGTTCGACTGCTCCCCTTATCAAAAGTTCTGCTATCCCAATTGTTAAGACTTCTACTGTCTCGGTAACAGGCAAGACTTCCTCTGTTGGAGTTGAAGAAGGTGCTATGGTTATAATTGGTTCGCAACCAGGAGCCGAGTCTGCCCAACCTTCCTCTCAGACACCAGCTCCGTCTGCGCGCTCAAAAGGGGTTGATGACTCATGGCGACTAGCCAAGGTTAGGAGGATTCATGAGGACGAAAAGGTTTCTCTTCATCTCCCTGGGTTGGCAGTGGATTCTTCCAAAACCAAGGTGCATTCTTTATCTTAAATACTTCTCTCTCTCTTCTCCCTCTCTTTTTTTTTTTTTTTTTTAAAGTTGTCTTCTGTACAGGTGTCTCAACTAGCTGCGTCACTTCATCGTGTGTCATTGGACTTGCATCCTCAATTGGGCCAAGAAGTAGCCGGTCTGTCCATTGATGACAAGTTCATGCGGATGCATGTTCTGTTGATGGAATTGGGATGCTTACAGGTAAGCGTTCACGATCAGCAACGCTATTTTGGCGATGCTTGGACGAGCTCCTTATCATCTCTGGCGAAGAAGAATGTCGAAATTGACCATGAGCTTAGTATACTTCGCGGTGAGCAGGAGTTGGATATGGGATTCAAGGTGGACTTGTCTCAATTTCTTGTTTTTGCCAAATTGTCTGTAGAAGATCAGAACGAAGTGTCAGGTCTTTTTGAGAAGATTGCAGCGTCTCAAGATTCCTTGACTACTCGCGCTCAAACGGCGGAAGCGGACAAGAGGCAGATGTCTGATATGCTTAACAAAGCTACTGAGGTGCAAGCCGATTTGCATAACCAGGTTCTTACATTTCGGCTAACTCTCAAAAAGCGGGACCAACAACTAGAGCAGCTTCGTAGCGCCATCGCACAGCGTGATGGGGCAGTACGTGATTGGAAGCAAACTGCTCAAAAGGTGGCGCGTGAAGCTAAGCATAGCAAGGAATGTGTGGACGCCTTGATGGTGGAGAAACAGGCCTTGCTTGCTGAGAAGGAAAGGCTTATGGAAGAGGCCAAGGTTCGTGAGTTGGCCTTAACTTCGTCGGAGGAGGAGGTTTTTGCACTTAAGGCAGAAAAAGGTCGCTTAAGCGCCGAGGTTATTGAGACTGCAACTTTGCTTGATCAGGCCCAAGTTCGCCTCTCAGAATTGAACGAAGAATTGGCAAGACTTAGAGCCCAGAGTTCTTCTGACAAAGGCCAAAGTTCTTCTGACAAAGGCCAAGGTTCTTCAGACAAGGAACAAAATGTTCTAATGGGCTGCGGCGAAGTGTGGTATGCCCGTGAGTTTTTGAGAAATTTTCTTAAGTCGCCAGGGGAGCGGGCAGCTTCGTCAATGTTGGCTTGTACAGGGATGCATTTGTTGCTGAGACATAAATGTGACGAGCTCAGGAGGCATTATCCGTTCACTCGTGAGGAATTCGACATCATGGATCCTCCTCTAAAACCCGATATTGACTTAGAGAACTGTTATTAGGATGATGAAAGTGGTGAACTGATGTATCAGGGTCATGAGGGGAGAAACAGGTGGAGTTGGGTGTCGATGTTGTACTTCCCATGATACCTCCCCGCTACCCTTGGTCAAATTCAGGTGCCGCTTGGCCAGAAGATGTGCCCTATCCCTCTGAGGACGAGCCTGATTCAGACGACGAAGAGGGAGAAGTTGGGAGCGCGAACTTGGAGGGAGCTGATGTTGAGAAGGCGACTAGTGTTCAAGGGGCCCAAACTTCAGGGGACCAGGCGAACTTGGCCAAAGCACGTGACCCGGCTTCAAACTCGCTAATGATTTAGGGGAAGCGTTGGTCGCTCAAACTGGGACGGAGGGGGACTTGGAACTTCATGTTGACGACTACAATGTTGAGGTGGGGTTCGAGCTTTCTGGGGATCGCTAATGGCATGTTTTTAATTTTTACTGAACTTTATTAAATCGTGTTGTTGCGGATTTGGTTGAATGGTTTGTAATATGACGAATTTTTTTATGTGTATGATGCTTATGACTTTGTTGTTGAAATGTTGATTTAGAAAAGTATTTCTTTGGTCCTTCTACGTGAACGCTACGCGTTTTTATTCTAGCGGTTAAGATTGCATTAACTTTATTCAATTCTGAAACTGATTATTACAACTTCCACTTTGTGTGGATTTTTTCTACTCCAACGAACTTCGTAGGCGTTCGTTGGATCGGAAGGGTTGGCGATACTATTCGTTATACATGCGATGTTTTTATCCCATTGCTGATGATTCCACTAAGTAATGTTGACTTGTCAAATTTGTTCGTGCAATAAGTTCGTTATGGTTTCTCGTGGCCTTATGCGTCGCTCCTTTTGAGGCATGAGTTTATACTTGGTGATTTTGCAAAACTGCTTATTTCTTTGGGCGGAGCCTTAATGTTTTCCCACTTCGCTTCTTCCTGGCTTGTGCTGTTGATTATTCTTCCCGTAAGAGCTGGGTCAGAAAAACTCTTGATCTGTGGCACGATGACTTGTCTGGTTGCGAAGCAGGTCCCTATTTTTGCATTCTCCACTTCTTGCTGTGATTTCGCTTGTTAAATGTGATTATTTTTATAGTGTATTCTTGGTTTAATGTCTATTTGTAACTTGTCAGCTATCTTACTAAATTCTCCTGTTCGGAATGGTTGCTGTTTAATTTTTATTTTTATTTCTTGCATGTAGAGTCTTTCCTTGACTTTCCTTTTTTCATCTTTTGTGCGAATAATTGCTTTGATGTTTGATTATATATTAACTTGGGGGTCATGCGACTTGTGTGATGCATTCATGAGATTCGTGCCTGCTAGATACGTGTTCAACTTCAGTGCTGTTCGTAATGTTTGAGTTGGCGTTTGAGGTGGCGAACAATGAAAGAGAAAAATACACATATATATGACAAGGAGGAGAGATTTCATTTTATTCATTATAAGCGAACTTCGATACATTGAAACGGCTAAGGATCGCAAAAGATTACAGTTACAAATATTTGTTTTAAGGTCTTCGTCTTCGTCGAAATCAAGAGATGTTGCCTTTCTATTCCTCTATTGTGAGTTTAAGGTGGCTTCGATGATCAAGAGATGTTGCCTTTCTTGTGGCTGCCTCGGTTGATCATCGTCACTACCTTGATAGATGGGGCTCGCATCGTCTCCCAATGTTGCCGCCT
The DNA here is from genome assembly GCA_027562975.1 of Rhynchospora breviuscula. Classification (NCBI taxonomy): domain Eukaryota; kingdom Viridiplantae; phylum Streptophyta; class Magnoliopsida; order Poales; family Cyperaceae; genus Rhynchospora; species Rhynchospora breviuscula. Next base: position 16,471,257 of record CM050398.1, read on the forward strand.
GGATCGCTCTATTGCGAAGTTCTATAAGGTTCGGCTAACTTTGGGTGTCCTACATCCTCTTTCGGAAGATGATCAGCTGCTGTTTACAGATTCGCCCCCCTTTTCACGTCAAGCGTATCCCACGCATTAGCAGGGTCTGGCTTGTTGTGGGAAGTGGTCGAAGCTTGTGGTTGTCGGCAGTTGATCGTCTTCGCTGGAACGCACGACCCTTGTTAACTCCTGACGTTATCTTGTGTTTTGCCTGGGTCGTGCGTTCCGCGTGGGTGGGCAAGAAGAAACTCGGCGAACTGTAGTTTTGGTTTCTCGCCGAGTGTACTTTCAAACCCACCCTAACGGAACTCCTTCCCCGCTTGTGGGCAGGGAAACAGATCCGTGGGGGAAAAATCGTAGGGATAGATAGGATGTTGGATGATCTCAGCTATCCTACTAAGTTCTCCCCCTTTCTTCAGCTATGCTACTAAGTTCTCTTTCTATTCCATGGTGATGCTCTGGCGTTCTTCTTACGTTTCTTTTTCATGATGTCAGAGGTGGTGGTTTTGTTAAAATTTTGTGGAAGGCAAAGGAAGAAAGAGGGAGACGGAAAAGTTCTGAATTTTGTTTGTGGGTTATATCGTGTTGGGGGAGGCCTTATTTATAGGCGTCCCAACCTTGGGGTATTTTGGTAATTTCTTCTTTTGGCCTTATTTATGGCGGAATTAAGACGGATGTAAGCATTAAATTTCGGGCCTTTTTAGGCATGTCGTGTTTTATACGGTTGTCCTTGGAAGTTGGAAAAGAATGTACTTGTCATTGGGGCTTTGTCAGATTTTGTCGTTTTTCTTATGGGTAGGTGGGATATTAACTTTTGTTCTAAATTTGTCATATTCATATGCTTTCTATAGCTTCAAATTTGTTATATTTATTTGGTCATGTCACGTGTGAATGCCGCTAACGTCCTCGTTTATCAGATGGCGCGTGTTCGCGGCTAACATCTGTGAAGTTCGAGAGACTGCGCGTGATCACGTCTAACGTCTCTATTTACCAGATGGCGAGTGTTCGCGGCTAACATCTGTGAAGTTCGAGAGATTGCGCGTGATCGCGGCTAACGTCTCTATTTACCAGATGGCGCGTGTTCGCGGCTAACATCTGTGATGTTCGTTAGACTGCGCGTGATCGCGGCTAACGTCTCTATTTACCAGATGGCGCGTGTTCGCGGCTAATATCTGTGAAGTTGGATAGATTGCGCGTGTTCGCGGCTAACGTCTCTATTTACCAGATGGCGCGTGTTCGCGGCTAACATCTGTGAAGTTCGATAGACTACGCGTGATCGCGGCTAACGTCTTTATTTACCAGATGGCGCGTGTTCGCGGCTAACATCTGTGAAGTTCGATAAATGGCTGTTGGAAAGAAAGATATGTATACAAAGAAAGTATCAAGAAATGACTTTTCGGGCTCCAGGAAATTTTATTTATTCACAATTACATACAGAGTAGTGTTCTTAACTACGGTACAAACACCTTGTCTCTTATGTAATCTTCCTCTTCGACAATAGAGGGAATGGTTACAAGAGGTCTCTATGACCTTCATGAATAGAAAAAAAGAAATGACAATAAAAGAAGGACTGCTTCACTCTTCCGTCTGTCCCCAAGGAGTCCTGTTCTACGGTACTACTCCTTTGGTTTAGGTGGAAAAGGTCTCAACCTCTCTAGGCATAGAATTTGCGAAGGTGGATTGCATTCCATGCACTGGGTAGTTCTTGTCCGGTCATGTCTTGAAGCCTGTATGCCTTCCCTTGGATGGACTTTATGACTTGAAAAGGACCATCCCAAGTCGGGTCTAGCTTGCCGATGTGTTTCCCCGTCGCCTCCACGCTTCTCAGTACCCAATCTCCTGGTTGAAAATGTCTTGGTGCGACCTTCGTATTGAAGGCCTTACGCATTTTCCTTTGGTATTCTGCCATCCTTGCTCGAGCTTCTTCTCGGAGTTCGTAGATAGCCTCAAGTTCGACCATTTTCCTCTAGTTGTTCCTGTTCCATTCATATGCAATGGTGCACAAAGTGGGTTGAATGATTTCCATGGGTGTGATAGCGTCCATGCCATATACCATGGCGAAAGGGGATTGATTAGTGGCACTTCTTGGGGTGGTGTTGTATGCCCACAGAATTTCATCGAGGAAGTCAGGCCATGCATTTTTGCTTCCCTCCAGTTTCTTCTTCAGTCCCTCCAGTATTGTTCAATTAGAAACCTCTGCCAAACCATTGGTCTGTGGGTGGCTGACCGATGAGAAGTTCGATCGTATGCCCAAACCTTCACACATGCTTTGAAAGGGTGTTCCAATGAACTGTCTACCGTTGTCCGATATAATCGTGTGTGGTATTCCATATCGGTAGACAATGTTGTGCTTGACGAAGTCAGCGACCTTCTGAGAAGTTATCAAAGATAGCGGTTTGGCTTCCACCCATCGTGTGAAGTACTCGACAGCTAACACCACGAACTTAAGGTTCGCTCTCGCGGTGGGGAAAGGACTAAGGATGTCTATTCCCCACACATCGAACGGCCAAGGGCTTGCAATAGAACTCAACGTCGTTGGTGGTTTTCTTGATACCCTGGAATGATACTGACATTTTTCGCATCTGCGGACTATGTCAACCATGTCCTTCTTCATTGTGGGCTAGAAATATCTTTCTCTTTCGATGCGCTTGTCGAGGCTGTATGGGCTTTGATGGCTTGCGCACATCCCTTCATGAATTTCTTTGATTAATTCCTTCCCTTTGGCGTCGTTGATGCATGTAAGCCATGGTCTGCGATAACCCTTTTTGAGTAACTCTCCTTCAAGGATAGTGAATTATGGGGCCCATCTTTTGATTCGCTGCGCTGCTGCTTTGTCTGTCGGCAACTGTCCTCCGGTGAGGTAATCCCAGATGGGGGTGTACCATTCTAGCTCATTGTGAGTTATCAGCACCGCGACTTCGTTTTGTGTGATGCATGCTTCAGGGATTTCCATGATGGTTATGGGTGTGTCGTTGCATAGTTCTGATCCTTTGGCCAATTTTAATAGGGCATCTGCAACTTCGTTCATTCCCCTTGGTATGTGCTCCACGCTAGCTTCGTCGAACGATGCCAGCAGTGCTCTTATCTTTTCAAGATATTTAGTCAGGGTAGGATCGTGTACATCATACTGCATGTTGATCTGGTTTACCACTAGCTGTGAATCCATTAACACTTTGACCTTTGTAGCCCCCACTGCTTCAACTAACCGAAGTCCAGCGAACAATGCTTCGTACTCAGCTGTGTTGTTGGTGACGGGGAATGTTAAGTGAATGGCGTAATAGAACTTTTCTCCTTTTGGTCCTTTGATTTGTACGCCCAACCCCGCGCCTCGTTCGGATGCGGCTCCATCTACATAAACCTGCCACGTTGATTCCTGAGTTCTCTTCTCCGCTCTCCCAGTGTTTTCTACTATGAAATCCGCGAGTGCTTGGCCCTTATATGCAGTTTTCGGCATGAAGGATATGTCGAACTCTAAAAGTTCAACAGCCTATTTCAGGAGTCGACCTGAGACATCTAGACTGCCTAGAGCTTTTTTTAGTGGGAGTTCGCTGATGACCTTGATGGGGTGAGCTTGGAAGTAAGGCCTTAGTTTTCTTGCCGCTATGAGTACGGCGAACGCGCCTTTTTCAACTGTAGAATATCTCTCTTCTACGTCGCGAAGCACTCTGGATATGAAATACACGGGCTTTTGTGTCTTGTCTTCCTCTCTCAAAAGTGTTGCGCTTACTGCTACAGCGGATGCCCTCACGTATAAGTGAAGGGGTTCGCCTTTGATTGGCCTGCTGATGATAGGCGGGTTGGCCAGGTATGACTTTATTTTGTCGAAGGCTTCTTGGCACTGTGGGGTCCATTCGAACTTCTTTGTTTTCTTTATTGTTTGGAAGAAAGGCTTGCAAACCTCTCCTGAACGAGCAATGAACCGGTTTAGTGCTGCGATCCGCTCCGTGAGCTCCTGGACCTCCTTCACTGTCTTGGGTGCCTCCATGTCGATGATGGCTTGGCACTTATTTGGGTGAACTTCAATACCCCTTTCGGATACGATGAATCCCAAAAACTTTCCACTAGAGAGACAGAAAAAGCTCTTCTTCGGGTTTAGCCTCATTCCAACAGTTCGCATTTTATCGAATATTTTTTCTAGGTGCTGGACGTGTTCCGGTCCTGTGCAGCTTTTGACTACCATGTCATCTATGTATGCCTCCATGATCTCCCCAAGTTCGTCTTTGAACACCTTGTTAACCATCTGTTGGTATTCGGCTCCTGCGTTTTTTAGCCCAAAAGGCATGACCTTATAGCAGTACAACCCTTGTTCTGTTATAAAGCTTGTCTTTTCTTCATCATCGGGGTGTATTTTTATCTGATTGTACCCCGAGTACGCGTCCATGAAGCTTAAGTATTTGAAGCCTGCCGTGGAATCAACCATGGCGTCAATGATGGGGATAGGGAATAAACTAAAGAAAATCTTTTTTTATTGATCTTTTTTCTTGCTTATACAAGTTAGGAGATGAAAATTACAGAGATTCTAACCCCCTCCCCAAGGGGTAGGGGGTGTCTATTTATAGCTACTGGCTCTCTTATGTCGGGATTGTATGTGGCGGAGTTGTGACTTCCCTTCCTGCTGAATCGGGAGGCGGGTCCATAGTAGATCGCTTGGTGCTTCGCAGTTTAATAGAAGATCGCTGAGTACTTCGCTCCTTCTTTCCCCTAGGGCGAAGTCCATCGAAGCTATAAAGGGGGACCCTAGTTGGGATCCTCCATCCACGTGTAGCGATGACATCATCAGTTCGTTATAACTAATTCTGACATGGGGAGGTACCCGATCAGGGAGGTGTCTCTTTGTCCCTGATCAAGGATATCATGTGGGACCCCTGTGGGACCCTTCTCTTGACAGGCCTGGGTCCAACGGGAAATGGGTCTTTGCTTGGGACCCCATGAAATATTATATCAGGTAGTATCAAAGGCATTGTTTGTTCATACAACAAAAGGACTGATAAAATATACACATATCAAAATCTACAGTCATCATACAAGAAAAATATAAAATAATAATGCACAGCGGATAAATACTATTCCAGCTCGACTTGGTCTTCTAGCAAAACTTCCTCTGCTAAGTCTGCCAAACCTGAACCTGCTCCACAAATAATTATGTGGGTTGAGTACATGAATACTCAGTGGTGGTAAAAGAATAGTCCAAAGGTTCTGGTTAATATCTAGTTAGAAACTAAACCATACTTAAGTTAGATCATTTTAAATTCTATAATGCAAATTCTAAGTGTAAGGATAATTTAATGAAGTGACTAAACTACAAATAATTACATCCCAAATAAATCTGAAAGATATCTAGAGAAGCGGATAATAATATTAGTATAATAATATATGGAGTCTAGATAATAATACGAGAGTGAAGCACCCGCACTCAAAGGTCAAATCATAAGTCGTATAAAATCCAGAATCAATCTCACAAGTCCCAAATTTATATGACAAGAACAGTGCCTACAGATCTACCTACGCAACACCTCAATACGCAAGAGCTCCGACCTCACCCCCCGTCGAGGAGTGAGCAGTAATACACGGTACCGGTAAACTGACGCATGGAGATTGAGAGATAGTTTGGTATAAATGGCACATGCAACCCAGAGTTCAAGTCAAGCCAAAGGAATATACTAATAACACAAGTCAAAATGATATAGTAACACAAATAACCATCAAGTGACTGCAGTATTGCCTGACGGTCGGTCTGCTGAGTGATCATCAGAAATGCGTTGCTCGAGATCGCTATCAAAAGGAGACCACCGGCAATGGCTGGGGTGCAATCTCCCGATAATGGAAACCGCATGCAAAACGTTCTTATCTCACTCGGTCTCACTATCCTGATCCGCACCAGATGCAAGTGTTGATTTAAGGCACTTTTAAGTTTATTAATCATATTATCAATATGAATGCATCTCCTATATATGCAGAACTAATCTTTAAATAATGTCATGCGCTTAATTGTTTACTTAATATTAATGACATGATATGCACACAATTAGTTAATAATCTAATTACTAACTAAGGATTAAACAAAACTTAAGATATCCATAAGTCATAAAAAGACTGCCACACCTGGAAAAGTCAGAGATGAAGCGACTACTCCTCCGGATGGTCAGTGAAGTCCTGACCAGCCTCTACTGCCTCAAACTCGGGGTAGTAGTCGTCTGCAGGTCCTGAGTACTCCTCCTGCTCACCTGAGCGAAAAACTAACTAATTAGAACGAGCACTCACTCAGAAACACTAAACTAACGATCACTAAGTTAACCCTCTATTTGGATTAGGTTCTGGTTGACTGATAAGGGATTATGTTTTAAAATATATTAATTTAAGTATCTATTTTCTAGAAACAAAATGACGAAGTTCCGTCTGAAAATGGTTGTGAAGTAATGCTAACCTAAGAGACATTTTTAGAAATATTTTGCTATAGTTTGTTTTATAAAATTAGAGTGTAGGAAAGTTTGATAATATTATAAATATCTTGGGAATTTTATTTGTTAAGATTTGGTTCATAAAATATGTGTGTAGATAGACGTATGTGACGAATCCTGCAAGTCTTAACTACAATGATTATAGACGTGTCACATTAGTTCAGTTTTGAAATCATTTAATAAGTTTATTAACTTTTCTAAATTAATAGACGTGTCACATTATTCTAAATTAATAGACGTGTCACATTATTCTAAATTAATAGACGTGACACATTATTCTAAATTAAATTCCTTAACTAAACCAACTATATTAATAAAACTTAAATTAAATAATAAGGACAATAAACTCAGTTTAATTGATTTGGGTTTGGGATCAAATATTGTCAGATACATTTATGTTAACTAAACCATAGATCAAAGGAGGACATGTATTTAAACAGATCTTAAGTATCTAACTGCTAAACAGATCAAAGAAAGGAATGGATTTAACTGATCTCAACTACTCAACAGTTCATTTCAAACCATTTCCAGGACAGCACAATCACAGTTTTCCCACTAAAGAGCAATCACAAACATTCATCAACACATAACATACTCAAGCTTTCAGCAGGCACATATCAAATTCAAGCATCACATTGCCTCGATCAAACACAGAGGCAAGCCAACATAATCAAAGAAGTGAAGGAGAGAGGAGTTACCAAATCGAGAGAAGGATAGAAAGTAAATGGTTCAGCACAACACACCACCTAGTCTCGTCGATCACCGCCGTCTCCACTCCAGTCCAACAGCCTCCACCTCTCTTTCTCTCTCTTCCTTTCTCTTTTCTGTTTTTATCTTTGAAATGGGGTCTAAGCTGAGAGAGAGGAGAGGGATGGCTTAAATGGGATGGAGATGGAGAGAAGGGGTCGAGCTACTGAGGTGGCAGAGGGAGAGAGGGCAAGAGAGACGGTGGTAGGGTTTATGTCAAGAGTTTTCCTCGATTTGGGAGAAATCAAAGGAGAAAACCAAGGGCTGTGGTTCTCTCTGATAGGTCGAGAAGGGATGGATGGCACCATGCCAATCGATGAGAGGATACCAAGAGGAAAATGCGGGTAGCTGTGGTCGGATTGGGGGAGAAAGACAGGGAAAGGAGCTGGGGTCGAGAGTTCCGATAGGCGAGAGGGGATAGTGACGTGCTTGGGGGAGAGAGTCAGGGAGATAGGGTCGAGCTTCTTCCAGATGAGAGAGAATCGAGTGGATTGGTTGAGGGCTTCTCCGATTGGGGAAACGAGAGAGGAGAAGCGGAAAAGAGGGGAACGGGTGAAGAGATGACCCGTCTCGGAGAAAAAGGAGGGAGAAAGGCAATCCGCATCCTCGACAGTCCTTTAAAAGACTGTGCCGAGCAGTCCTTTTATGTTGTTCGTCCAATCTGGATCCAAGAGCGTGCGAGAGACTGAAGAAAAATCGCTCTCTTCAGCCTTGCCCTCCCTACCGGAACCACATCCTCAACAGCCAAAGATTTGGCTGTTCCAAATAGCCAAACTCTTTTTTTTTTAATATTTCAACATTTTAAAAATCAAATGTTGAATCCAAACCGTTGATCTTGTTCAATTTTACGGGCGATACATTTTCATATAAGTTTTATAAAATTTGGAATCGATTTGATACTTGATTAAGTGACCAAATTATAAACGTATTAGAATTAATCAGTGATAGTTAACTAGATTCGTTCATTCGTTCATAAAACTTAAATGAAAATGCATCGCTCGTAAAATTAAAGAAGATCAACGGTTTGGATTCAACATTTGAATTTTAAAATGTCGAAGTATCGAAAAGAAAATAGTATAGCTATTTGGAACAGCCAAACTTCGGGTGCTGAGGATGTGGATCCCTCCCTACCCGATTCTCTCTGCGAAATAAAAATAACTAGGTGGGGAAGCGCGGCTTCGCCGCGCCTGAGCTATCTTTTTTGTATTTCAATTTTAAGAACCATAACTAATTTTTCATTAATTCTAAATCGTGCGCGACGGGCATATAAGTTGAAAGGCAAAATGCCATAATATCCAAAGAATGGGATATATGTGCCAGCTCCATATATACTTGTCTTTTACTCATTACGATTGAGATGCAAAAACGGATTAAATTTCATTTATTTAGAAATACTTGTTAAGCAATTAGCAAAATACATTGCCCAGTCAAAATGCCTCCATATATAATTCACAGACATTGCTAATCCAAAAATCTGAAAAAAAAAATTGCATACTATTATAAACTTGTCCAAATTTGAGATTTTGAAGAAGTACATTTAATATTTGGATCTGAAGCTGTAAACTTGCAACAATTAATTTATTTTTTTTTGTGAAAGAGAATTATAAAAGAAAATACATGCATGACATATGTTGTGATGTGGCTTCTGCTTGAAGCACAAATTTCAACCTAAAGGTGAACTTGTGAGAAAGCTTAATTATTAGTGTCATTGTAATCAGCATCACCTGCGTAATAGCAAAGGTATGAGATTTATATGGTTAACTTATTTTAAATTATTTAGTTAGATAAATAATAATAATTTTCATAAAGAGAGTAATGAAAATTATTTTATTATTATTACCTAACAAAGAAAATATTTTGCATTGATCAGTATTGGTACGCAGTCAAGTATTGACAATCATGAAGTTATAAAATATATTAATTTTACGAAACATGCTTGATGATTTCGGTTAAGGGGTGATTGAAGATGAAAGATAGCATTGTAGAATAGTTAAGTTACAAATTTTACTTTTCTTATTTCTTTTTCATGTAACTGAAGTTTCGTTTTGCAAGTTAAATTTGTGCTGAACAGCTTGAACAGGTTTGGATGTTGAGTTCACACTATGGCAGGTGGACTATGTTGTGTTAAAACTTTTTCTTTTCTTTTGTACCAACGTTTCTATAATGAAACATGCAGTCTATTAAAAAGACTAATTGAAAACAAATGACAAAATTGTAACTCTACCGGTCTATCATAATAAATTATCGCTAGATCCTTTTTGTGTTTTTATTCATTTGTTGACATTCATTGGATGGTAGGTTTAAGCAAATATTTGATTCAAGGTGATACATTTTTCATGGCTGAAACACTCGTCTCCTTTGCTCAATATATCAGCTTAAAGACATAGATAGCCTGACCAAATCACATACAAAACGCCCATCTCAAAAAAAAAAAAAAATCACATACAAAATTATACTGCCCAGCAGCAGTGAAGAAGTGGATACAAAATGGAATATAAATAAATTATACACAAAAATTATCCAAATATACAGAAATCGATCTATCTTTGATCTTAAATGATTTGATATAATATAAATAAGTTGTACACAAAAATCACCCAACTACTTGCTTCCAGGTTGCAACAAAGTGAATTTAGCTTTAGACTATTGGCTTAAATAAAAATTATAAGTAGCATCTATATCTATATGAATAACTCATTCTGAAAGCAGCTACATATAAAATGATGACGAAAGACATACGCTCCAATAATGATAAATCTAAAATAGAACAAACTTAACAAATGGTATAAGAAAGCTAATCTAATCAGCATTCGTAAAACCCTGAAATTAGGATTCTATTATTTAATTAGAGCATATTTTCTAGATGGGCACATCTATTATTTCATTAAAACTAATATGCCCTAATCTGTCCATCTATTATTCTAAAACAGAACAAATATTTAACTATTGCATTCAGGCTCTAAACTTTTCTAGTTTATTGCACATATGCCTCTAGAATTCGAGACTCATACCAGACATGGTACCAGACTCCCCATAGCCGTACCAAGGACTGGTATGAAGCATGTACCATGAGTATAGGGCCCTATAAATCTCATCCCAAGTATCTATACATCAAACACAAAACAAAAAGGCTGGTTTATAAATTTTCAAAAAGTGATGAGAAAACAACATATATCTTCAAAGAAAATGATATATATCTCAAACTGAATTTTATTAGATGTTTTCGCCGGCTTCAAAGAAGTTTTCTAGCATCTCAGAAGAATGGAAAAAAGGTTTAAGAAATCAATTAGCTTCAGGAAATCTTCATTTTAATTGAAGAAGGTACTTTTATTTTTCTATTTGCAAAGCACAACAAAATAAAACTGAGGATGTCGGAACAAAAGAAGCACCTGTTAGAGCAGCGATGCCACTGCTCCTGGCACTACTGTTGACACACCTATAACACAGATGTATCAATAATTATAAACGTCAAATAAAAAATAAAATTTGATTCTCATTGTTGTATGTAATGTTGAAATTATTCGCATTTAATACTCAAATTAGACAGAAATCAGGTAGGTGTGTTAGATAAAATACTAAGTATACCATCTATAAATTCCAATAGATAACCCATCAATGAACTATCTCGGCAACAATGCATCTTAGCCTACCGATCATGCAAACCCTCGAGTTCCAACACATACGCCAACCTCACCAAATTGTGAATGAATTATGACAAAACATTAAAAAGAAGTTCAAATAAATCACTGCCATTCAGATTAATAAAAATGCAAATACCTTTAGAGTATTCATATATCGTTAGCTCAGTACCAACAGCATGCTTTGCTCCTCTTCTTATTTAGAGACCAGGAGAGGACGAACAAAATATTAGGCAGAATATCACCTGCAACACGAAGAGCCAAAATATTATTAAAACAATATTTATCCCTAAACCAAACTTGCACAAAACCATAATAGAAAAACACAACTGGCTGAACATAAATATGTACTCTCTAATCAGAAACTTGCATAGTACAATGTATATGTACAAATGGTTGTTCCCCATCTTATGTTACTGTTCTCCAACTATAAATTCTGATTAAATAAAGAAGCATTACCTAATGAAACACCAAAACATAAGTAAAAGAAGAACCAAAAATAGAAAGTTTGGTATTTTAAATGATACGTACCAATCTAAGTTACCACAATTAATTCATGGCTGTCTTGAAACTTGCAATCATAGAATCAACATTATCAGTTATGACAACTTCATCCCGCTGTAATCTCGACAATTATTTCTATTTAAGTTCAAAAATTGAAATCAATGGATCACAATATGGGCTTGTCAAGGTTAACTCTAACAAAGTTTTTAGGTTCTTACCAATTAACTTATTTAAGGTTAACTTTTTGGTTCAGCTTAACAATTAACTTGATTAAGAAACATGCAAACTAATGCTTCATTATGTGTTTGTCGCCAAGTCGAGATACAGTTGTAATGAGCACCTAAATATTGTAATCAAACCTTAAGCCAATCATGAAAACCAAGCAACTAACAGAAAAGGCCAAAGAAACAAACATTTGTAATCAGAAATCTAATTCATATTGAAATTGATCTAACCATGCTATGCTGAAAACATAGTATGGAATGGAATTCCTGTTCATCCATTTATGAGCCTCTGAAAATATCACATTGAAGCCAGCACCCATACATATGAATAAGACAAAGAATTGGCACATAAATAATCAAGCAGCAGTAGTGCCAATGTTAGTCCTTGATTCGGATAACCTGCTGAGATGATAGGCACTGGACCCCTCATGTCTCATGTCTTTATGAATCTCTCTCATTTCCTGTAATATAGCCTCAGCGTCTTCTTTCTTGAAACAAAATAGACCCAGAGATTTACCAGAATCTGGAGCAGATACCAGCACAATCTCCCCTTTTTCATTGCTTAGACCGTATACTGGTATGTCGTCCAACTAAGCCGCAATAACAGCCCTACGGTGGTATACTGTGCACCTGTGTAAATTGTTTTAGTAGAGAACTAATGGAATTAGCGGGTTGAAACAGAAACAGTTTGATTTGACAAATTAAAAAATAAAAAGAAAGAAAATCACAATAGTAATTCCTTTTGCCTTCATGAAATTGTATAATACGCAAGAGCCTAACTAATATTGAAAATAATAAAAATTAAATGGAGTTTTGTACGTTGGCATGCTGGCTGCTCGCTATGAGGAGGAGGTGTCAGATGCAGCACTGGAGCAGATACGGGTGAAAGGAAGGGGATGAGAAGATGAGGTCGGGGGTGCGATGGGGCCCACATGGCAGATGTGGGAGAGAACGGCATGGGCGGAGAACTGGACGCTAGAGAGGAAGGAGGTGAGGTTAAACTGGAGAGGATTCGGTCGGGGGTTTTGGTCGTGGTTAGTACTGCTAGAAGGTTTTCGGTCAGGGGTTTTAGCGGAGGAGGAGGCGACAGAGAGGAGGGATGAGGGGCAGGGGTCGAGGCGGGATTGGTCGAGGAGGAAGGCAGGAAGCAAAGAGAGAGAGGTTCGGTTGCGGCGAGAGAGAAAAGGAAAGAATGAAGCTACAGAAATAGACTAACAGATCAGATCGTTCGATAGATTAGCGAAAATATTGGACGGTTCAGATGTAATTTTGGAATAGTGCGAAAAAAATATCGGTCATGAATAGCGGCCACGGGAATTAATATATACTAGGTGGGGAAGCGCGGCTTTGCCGCGCCTTAGCGGATTTTTGATAATTAACAAATGTGATCTTCTGCTTGAATTATCTAAATTTGTTTTTAATGATGTCTTAATTTTTTTTATATTGAGAATTATCTAAATTTTTTCTTTCAAATTTCTTAATCTATTAAACTATTAAAACAAAAATTTTTGGAAATGATTAAATTTTCAGATTTCATTGTCTTTATATAGTTCATTAGCATCGGTACCAATTTGATATATAGTTCATCTTTATTATATTATTATAATTTAGTTATGTTCATCTTTAAATATATAGTTCAGCTATGTTCACTTTTAGAGGCATAATTTAGTTATGTTCCAAATAAGATGACAAATATAGAGAAAAGGCTTAGAAACTATGATTTAGGCTATTGTTACTTTGAGTCACTTTGATGACTCCAGAAGCTGATATTGAAGGGTAGTAAGCAGAGAATTTTGTTGTCTTTCTAGAATTAATACAATAAGTCAATAATAAATAATCGGCTATTGAATTTCAAGAATAGACAATGATATATACATTTTTTGCGCAAAGGACATCAATCCAAATGAAGGCATACTTTAAAGTTTGCACAAAGTCTCTTTTTAACAAAATTTTCAAACGAACTTTAAATCATCTTTTTAATAAACTCAAACAATTGCCGGCATGATAGGATAATGTATGTCAAATGGAGTAGGTACAGAAACTTTCAAGGTGCATTATTGTCTAATCGGTGATCCCTCCAAGAATGAGACCAAGTCGAACTGGCATTGAAACCCTAAACATCACCTGTTTAATCGAAAAGGATATCAGTTTTATATGAGTAACTTATTTTAAATTGTTTATTTAGATAATTAATAACAATTTTCATAGAGAGAGTAATGAAAATGATTTTATTACTTTTACCTAACAAAGAAAAGATTTGTCTGAAGACAATATTCTTGGTGTATCCTGCATATGAGTCATCTTGGTTTGTGATGATGATTTTTAATCCATCTGGTGAGGTTGTTCTTGATAAAGCAACATATAGTTGACCATGACTAAAGACAGGCTCACGTAAATACAGGCCAATCATATCTAAAGATTGGCCTTGACTTTGTTGATTGTCATTGCATAGCACAACCTCACTTTTATCGATTTTTGCTATATATAATCTATTTGATCCCATATTTTGTATTAAAATTCTTTGCTCCCCATGTTTATAAAGTGGTAAGTATTGCTGAATTTGCCACAGGAACTATCAAGAATTACAGAGTATGTTTATACATCTATCATCCCGTGGATAAATGGGGTTGCCTTTGAGTATAGAAAAGAATCACCAGGAAATCGAAATAAATGATCACAGAAATATATTTGTACTCGTGACCATTAACATAGTGATGAATATTTACTTACAGTTCCAGACTGAAGTCATCCGCCTTTGGTTTTTCCAGGAGTCTGAAATGTACTATGTAAAGCAAGAAATTAGCAAAACTTTTAATCAAATGATAAACAAAGGATTGAGTTTGCACATCTGTATAATGGTAATTTACCTACAACATCTAATTGTCTTTCCAATTCCCATTTCTTTTTTAAAAAAAGGGCCTTTAATACAGGATAGAGCAGTTTGGGGGAATTCCAAATTAAACCAGAACTCTCATTCTCCATTTTTTTTATTTGTATTAGGGCTTATACTATATTTGTTGTACCTGACGGTTATGGACATACTCCAAAAATGACGGAACATCAGGATAGCGGTAATTGTTTTCACTTTCAGATGAGATAGCTTTTTGAAGGCAAATGATATCACCATCTTCAAGCTACAAAAAGGAATTTGATAGTGTCATTCCATATTAATTATTAACATTACTAACACTAATCACACACTCATATGTTATGTCATAACACACCTGACTTTTTTTGAAGCTGAGTGTCTTGTCTATTGATTCACACATGATGTTCGGTTAAAATTTAATTTCCTGCAAATTAAGAAAATGCAATATAAGAATTAAGACATAAACATGTATTCAAATGGAAGACTTAAGTGGTTAGGGACGTTAGGTCTCCTGCTTATACACCATTATAGGGAAGGGGGGAAAATGGAGAATCACCATTAGCAGTAACAAAAACCAAACCTGAAATTCCTTTCCAGAGAGGTCGTCTGGAGCTGAGTTGGCCAAAAGTTCAACAAATCCCTTTTTATGGTTAGATAATTCAAGGCGACAAACTGAGAACCCATCAGCATGTTCATTTACTGAGCCATTCTGAATCTGGTGTCCATTTTCTGTATTCCCTTCCAGAATCAGTTCATACATTATACAATTTTGAATAGCTCGTCCATTTTCACTGATTTGTGAATTATCTAGTTCATTTTTTTATATTTTGTCCTTTACGGATGCCATTTGCAACCAAAGCTTCTTATCCCATTCAAAACTGCATGCATAAGACACAGCTTATAATAATTTTTATCCCACGCTTCGGTGATGGCCTTGTTGTCCCCATCTTAAGTAACTCATTATCTTCATTTTCACAGTTGCTTCCCTCCTGTAAAGTCAAAACAATTTTTCATTTTAGTTCTTTCCCTATAATAATTTGAGAAAATTAAAAAGAAAGTAAAAGATTACCAAATTACTACAGTGATTAGTCATCATTGCAATCAGTCCAGCAGCTGTAGCTGCTCCTTCTGGGAGTGAAAGATATGCCTGTAAAATGCATCTACCTTTTTAGCAATCACACAAAATTTAATACATGGGGTTCACATGTTCTTTGAAGATAATAGTGCAGATCTTAGCTCAAAGCTTACCCGATTCATGTTGTAAAGTGATTCCACCATATTTGCAGTCATGTTACATACTGATCCAGACATCTAACAATCAAAAGGAAGAAAAGAAAAATATTGCATCATTCAAACAACCCTAGTACATCTGAAATCCAATTGACAAAATAAATTACAAATAAAATGGATAAGTGTAGTGCTAAAAATTGAGTACCTTTTTCCAATCTTTTCCATATTTTCGATAGGCATCATAAAAATGCTCAAGCTCTTCTTTGCTCCACTGAGGGCCTAGCAGGTGAACCAATTTCTTTTTCTGCTATTATTAGATCAAAGTATAATAAATAAGTAAGAAGAAAGTCTAACCAATCCCATATAAAATAAAGTCTAATAATTGGAATGATCAGGTTATAAACATTTCGTATGATAGATGACAAAAGAGCAATGAACATAGTAAAGCTGTTGTTGACAGAAGCTAATAACCAAAATGTTCAAAGAGGGACTTGAACCCAACATAGGAACTGTACAAACAGATTGATAAGAAGTGTAATTAGACTCCAAGAAAACAGCTACTGTTGATAAAAATGTGATAATTAAAGTATGTTGGACTGAATTTTTAATTAAGTTTGTTTAAAATCAGTAAGTTTAATTAAGGAAACGAAATTAAACAGATTGAATTGGGTTGCTACAACGACATTGGTTAGTTTGAAATAAAGTGTGAAAAGAACTCATCCAGAGATGTCATCTTAACCATGAATTGCGAGACTTTCATTTGCAGAAGCATCTCAGTTTTTAATTAAGTTTGTTTAAAATCAGTAAGTTTAATTAAGGAAACGAAATTAAACAAATCTAAAAGCTCAACTTATCTAAAGAGGAAGTCGGAGATGTTGATCAGGTGCTTAGAGAGGGAGAGGAAGGCGGAGGTGTTGACCAAGGAGATGAGGCGTAGGTGCTGATCGGAGTTGCTTCGAGAATCAACAGGAGGCGGAGGTGCGAAGGAGGCTAGAGGTGGAGTTGGAGGACCCGTACCTGTCTAAAGAGGAAGTCGGAGGTGTTGATCGGGTGCTTAAAGAGGGAGAGGAAGGCGGAGGTGTTGACCAAGGAGATGAGGCATAGGTGTTGATCAGGGTTGCTTCGAGAATCGAGAGGAGGCGGAGGTGCTTCGGGAGGAGGTGGAGGTGCGAAGGAGGCTGGAGGTGGAGGTCGAGGACCCGTGCAAGAATTTGGGTTTATTTTTTTTCGATAGGATAGAAGAAAAGGGAGGGGTGTGTATAGGAGCTTGGAATTCTGACTTCTCCCATTATCTCCCCCTTTTTCTATATAGATGCCATGATGCAAGGCTCAGGAGGCGACGGAGGGAGGCGAATGAATGACAAAGGAGATTGACGAGATGCGAAGGAAGGAGAAGCTTTGGGGAGGGAAAAAAAACGCTAATAAAAAATGAAGGATATGTAACTTTTCGTATAACGGGTCGGTAAGAAAGATAATATGACTTGCTTCACAAAGAGTTACAAACTATGTGATACAAAATCTGAAGAAAATCGCTGGAATCAATTGAGCGATCAGATTTCGCGAAAAATATGAATGAACGGTGAGATTGGCATGCAGAAGCGAAGAAAATATCGGTCACCGATAGCGGCCACGGAAATTAATATATCTTAGATTTTCGGAACAGTGCGAAAAAAATATCGGTCATGAATAGCGGCCACGGATTATTTCTTAGATTGGTGCCACTCTGCGATTGCTTTCGCCTCTCGAAACAGTGGAGATCCAACGGAGGTTGAAGGTGTCGAAGCGTACAAGCTCCTCGAGCTAGGTCTTGACGTGACTTGGTATTCGATCTCCGGCGACTTCCTTCACAAGGAACACGGTCATAGAGAGCGAGAGTGGAGCTGCCTCTCTAGATGTTCTTCAGGTTAGAATTATTTTTAATATTTTCAACTTTGTTTTTTTGGTGGAATGAATTTGACAGTACATTGAATGGAAAATATGGTACTGAGTGGATATTTCAATAATCGAGTTGCTTGTCATTTTGGTGAAATTTAGTTATTTTGCATCTCCTATTTTTTCTATTTTTCTTTGGAATGGACATGATAATCACTAGAAATTCATGTTGTGATCTATTTCATAGCAAGTATATTCAACACAATTTAGATAACCGTCTTTTGATTTAGGCTAATTAAGTAATTATCTGGTATGCTACGTTTTATTATTTATTTTTCTTTTACTGAGCTATCCTAGAATTACTGATAAGTGAAGTTTAGGTATTGGTAATCAAGTCTTGCTAACATTTGCAATTAGCGAGGGAAAAAAGGTTGATTTAATCAAGCCTAAACCAGCATGCCAAATTGAGTCTTCTGCTGAACCAGTAAGCAGCATGCCAAATTTAATGTCCTGGTACTGTCCTTGGATCTTTCTAAGGTTTCTTACAGGCATAAACTCACACACATCCCAAGTTGTTGTCAATTTCTTAAAAATATTGTGCAGTTTTTTCCATTTTCAAATTATTTGTGTATAAAAGTTGATATATTTTTCACTAGAAGCAATAATTCTCGAACTGAAATTTTTCTGAAAAATATAAAAATAATTAAAGGAAAAAAAATATCATTTTTAACTAACGATTAAGGCATAAATTTTTGTACTTAACTTCTTATACATCAGAAAATTACATTATTACTGCCGGCCTCAAGGAAATCTTTAAGGATTGGCCATGTTTGGCTTGTAAGTTTACTTTATTATTATTTTGAATGTGATACTGGTATATACTTATAAGTACCTGGTTTAGTAAGGTAAAATGTTAGATAGGTGTTAAGTTGGCTAATTTACTGATAATTGACTGCACTTTGAAGCTGGGTGAAAATAAAGAAGAAATTTTATAAAGTAAGGGATCAGTGGCACTAAACCAGAATGGGACCCAACATACTAACTCTTGGGCATTACAATTCAGAAAACATTAACCAGTTGGAACCTCCAACACTGCCTACCAGTCTCTGTGTGTGTGTAAATTTAAATAGAAATTTGCTAAGATATAGTTTTAAATTTTGTTAATATTTTTTCCTTTTTTGTGTGCACAGACCAAACACTCATGCAAACATCAGCCTTGTAGAGAGAGAATTAGGGCACAAGCCGGTAACAGATCTTCAGACTGGGTTGAAATGATTTGTTAAGTGATATTTGGACTTCTATTCACATGTTAAAAGGGGGAAAGGGGGGGGGGGCGGTGAAGGCACATGGCGTTATTGCTACTGAGTGAAAATATTAGGATGAGTTAGATTTTCTTTGATTCTTCTATAATTTGCATTTCTAACATGCAAGGAATTTGTTCTTTATTCTTCTTCTTTCTATTTTCTCATTTTATGTTAGCTTTTGTCAACTGGTCGTAGTTTTATGATTGGTTGGTAGGAAATTGGTGCTGGAACTAGGAAAGCAAAATTGCTTCCTGATTCTATATATGTTTGTACACTTCTGTAATGTCTTCTGATATTATATGTAATATGACTTCAGTAATATGTTTCTGCACATGTAATATGACTTCTGATATTATATGTTTCAACACTTCTGTGTATGTTTCTACACTTCAGTAATATGACTTTTTTATACATGCACAAAATCCGGTACAGAAAAATCTGGTACATGTTTCTATGCATGTTTCACACTAGACATGTTGCCAATTAAAAATCCGATACAGAAAGCACTGAATTACATGCGTTGAACTTCACTAAATAACATGCTTTCAATTATATTCTTCAACTCAAAACTTTACTGAATTATATTACAAAATGAAAGACATGCGCAGAACTTCATAAAAAAAAACAGGAAAAAAATTTCCCAAAATACCCTTCACAGTTTGACTTAAGAACTAGAGAAGTATATAAATAACTGGCCAAAAGAAATTTGACTTGAGACTAAAAGATCACCATATCAGTAGGAACTTAATGTCATTTTCACATATAAGCTATAACATTTTTTATTTACAAAAAGTTGCCAAAAACTATACTAGGCCACTATCACTTCTTTCAATTACAAAATTCTTCCAAAAAAAGCAAATCGCTCTAAAATTAGACTAATCTTTAGTAATTTCCAAATTGCTGGAAAAAAAAAAATCAAACATCCATTTTCTTCGAACAAATATTAAAGTCGTTAAACATCAGCAGTGGTAACCTCCACCTCAACACCTGGCTCAATGTTGATGGAGGTGATCTGCTTCACCACATCAGGAGAGCTGATCAGATCAATGACCCCCTTTGGATCCTGAACTCAAATTTGTCCCAAGTGTTTGTACCTGAATTTTATTTTACCGAAGTTCAAAATCAGTATCAAAAAGTAGCTTCGTAAGAGTAATTGAACAAACAAATTTATTACAAATTTTATTTTTGGCAAAAGGCTCACACATATCGATGACACATAATTTCTTGACCTGGATTCATCACATGTTTGGTCTATCAAATTGAAAGATGGCTGCTCTAATTGCACAACATATCAGTGTTGGTCCCAGGAACAAATAACAAAAGGTAATTAAATATTATTAACTAGTTCACGTCGCTGCTTCAACACACTGACAAAAAAAGGCCTATATACACAATCGAAGTATCCACTTGTAGGTCAAACTAATAATATGATAACAATTGAGAGCATCTGAAGAAAAGAACATAAATGACAAAAGACAGCTGATTTAGGTAATCGATTCTTCACACAGCTGATTTGCTCGATACTTCACCCCTCACTGCTTGAATGACGATGCTTTTAGGGTTTATAGATAGAAGCAATGGAGTGAGGAGAGGAGAAGTTTTAGGGTGTCGCAAGGCGACGGAGGTGGACTGGTGGACGAAGCCTGGGCCTAGGGTTCATTTGGCAACGAGAGATGAGGCGAGGAGACGAGAGGGCGAAGAGACCGATTTTATTTTTATTTTTATTTCGAAGTGAGAATCGGGCAGGGAGGGCAAGGACCTGTATCCTCTGCCGCGCGGCACGGGCAGCACTTCTATCCGAGCCGTCCGATCTGATCTGGATGGTTAAATTTTTTCGGGCCTATCAATCCGGTATTATCTAGGGGCCGTCCAGATTAGATCGGACAGTTGGGATGAAAAGTGCGGGCCATGCTGTGCGGCAGAGGATGTGAATTCGGGAGGGCAAGGCTGAAGAGAGCGATTTTCCTTCAGCTTCTCGCGCGCTCTTAGATCCAGATCGGACGGACAGAATAAAAGAACTGCTCGGCACAGTCCTTTTAAAGGATTGTCGAGGATGCGGATTGGGGAGAGAGGAGATAAAGAGAGGGATGAGGGATCAATCCGACGACTCAGAAAAATCAGAGAATTTAGGACTCGATCTATCGGTCCAGAACAAAGGATTTTATTAAATTGATTTGATCAAGTAGTAAAAATTGGATTTTAACACAATTTCAAACCAAACTAATGTTGTAAAAATAGATATTTGAATTTTTCCATCATGTAAATTAGGCATTTGATTAAATAGATCTTCTGAAAATTTTGTACAAGGCCGAAATTAAATTTTTAAATCGGATTCGAAACGCAATTGGCTTCTAAATTAATGGGAGTTGATAATCTGCTAATTAATCTGAGTGTGAATTTTAATATTATTATTTATATTTATTTGTTTGCTTGAAGATTTTTAATTAATTACATTAACTTATAATTTATAATTTTCATGTTTTTACAGCCTACACCCCCAAAAGACGTTTCGTCCTCGAAACGAAAAAGAAAAAGACAGAAAGAACTAACCTGAAGAGTTAAACAACTCAGGAAACTACTCAAGTATCTCGCTCTCAAGCTCCCAAGTCGCCTCGCGAAGAGTGTGGTGCTCCCACTATACCAGAACCTATCGGATAGTGCAGCGACGGAGTCTGGTCTCCTTCGAGTCTAGAATCTTCAACGGTCTCTCCTTGTACGTCAAGTCTCGCTCAACATGCAAAGGCTCGACATCATGTACATGAGATTCACATGGAATATACCGCCGAAGCTGAGAGACATGGAAAACATTATGCACACCTTCTAGGGAATCTGGTAGCGCGAGTCGGTAAACAACAGGTCCAACTAGTTGTTCGACCACAAAAGGTCCAATGTAACGGGGTGCAAGTTTTCCTCTTACACCAAAACGAACAACTCCTTTTCTGGGTGAAACCCGAAGTAAAGCTTCCTCACCAACTTCAAACTTCAAGTCTCGCCTTTTTGGATCGGCGTTATTTCCTTTGTCTGTCTTGAGCAGCTTTCAACCGCTCATGCACTATCTTTACTGTTGTTGACCCCTAAAATATTGCCATAATTATCTGGTCAGCCTGTGAATGGATTCTGAGTCTATTTAAAATAGTCAAAACCAGACATCTAATGCACGAATGAATATTTCTAAAAATTATCCCGGATTGGTCGGGAAGGAATATTCAAAATCAAATCAAGATGAGTGGTCTTATATTTTTACACCTATGATAATACTAATATTAACATGATATTATGTTAAATTAGTATGCAATATTCATAATAGTGTGATATAGACCCACAAAAGTCGGGTACCATACTCCAAAAATATAACATGAATAATTACAAATTTC
This sequence comes from Rhynchospora breviuscula, assembly GCA_027562975.1. Taxonomy (NCBI): domain Eukaryota; kingdom Viridiplantae; phylum Streptophyta; class Magnoliopsida; order Poales; family Cyperaceae; genus Rhynchospora; species Rhynchospora breviuscula. The sequence continues at coordinate 16,493,507 of CM050398.1, forward strand.
CATGCATGCGTTGTATGAAAATTATATAATTATGCAAAAAAAAAAGAGAGAGAAGAAGAGGCCGGCATATTGAATGATACAAGAACATCAAGATTCGTGCTAGTATTTGACCATACGGACCAGATCAATTGACACTAATCCCTTTATAAAAAGATGGAGGAAATTTTTTTTCTGGCAGCCTATGTCGGCCCGCATTCAATTAAAAAATTAGGCAAAAAAAAAAAGAAAGAGAGAGATGTATGGCCCAGCGAAAGAGAAAAAAAAGGCCCAGTAATCCATTCCTTCTTTCTTCTCCACCCGCCTGTTTCTTCCGCCAGTCACGCAGTGTGAACGTAGTGTGAACACAAAGTGTAATGTGAACACAGAAACAAACTGTGCCCCCTTACTCTTGCTACTCATTCTCTCACCAACATAGGCTGACAAGAGGCAGCGGGAATTTCGCTAGGAGATTGACCAATTTCTCTCCTAATTGACCCGATTTGATGATGGCTCAGACTCACAATTCAAAAATGATGTAATGGAAAATTAATGGAAGAGGAGCCGTGTGAACATGAAAATATTACTGAGTGTTGATAAGAACGTGTAGGTGCCAAACTATGGAGATTTAATTCGGGATATGAGGCACCAATTAAAAGGAGCAGTGAAATAAAATTTTGAAAAGATGAAGTAATCATGGCCTCCTGCCTCATTGAGTCCAAAGTGGATCAAATCGGCTGTTAACTAGTCATCAGAGATTACATGTAGTGGTGATATTTGGTCAATTCACAGACATGGTGCATTAAAATTTTGAAATCATGAAATAGCAGTAACCATGCGCTCCAAGCTGTTGTGGCTAAAGCCAGTCAAATCGGCCATTAATTAACCTCAGAAAGTCATTCACAGTGATGCCGGTTTAATTGAAATACTGATGAGATGGAGTTATGAACATCAAACAACTAAGAAAATCATTGAAGGGGAGGCCTTGGGTTAATGCCGTGATGAAATATCATAGGCACAGGAAAAAATAAGGAAGCTCAGATTGCTAAAAGAGAGAGATGGCATGAATGAATTGAAGAGTATTAGCATATATTTTTTTTTTAAAAAAAAGAGAAGAGAAGGGAAAAAGAGAATAAAGCAAATGGCCATATTTTCTAATAACAATAAATAAAAACGCCTTAAACAACCATGATGATGAAATATGCATGTATTGTGCTCAGATTAGATAAGCTCTGATGAGAAGGGTTAATAAGGATTGTGAAGTACAATCTCATCATATCACATTTTGGTTAGTTATTGCAAGAGAATACCTTGGATGATATTTGTAAAAGTAAAGGAAGAAATGATGCAGCAGCCAGCCACTAGTTACTGAAAGCAGTCAAATAAAAATGAGTGAAATGAAAATGGGTGAAGTTTAACTTTGGCGCTAGAGGTTAAATAACAAAACATGTGATGATAGGAGGCTGCCATACAGTAAAGACATGTTCAAGTGGACAAAGAAAAGACCAAAATACCCACCAGGGGCAGAATTGTCCAGCCCTCTCAAGAGGCACATAATTGGTGCCATCCACAGTATTCTACTTAATCTCCCTATAAATAAGACCCCTCAGAAGCCATGCAGAGAAAGAAGAAAAAACACAATACACACACGCACTGTGTTTGTAGAGAAAGTTGTGTGGAAATCAAGTTGTGTGAGAATCTCTCCATAAAATATTAGGGTAGCTATAAAAAAAAATAACAAAAAGAGTGTGATCAGTAGAGGCGATAGCTCCATAATTTCAGTTACAAGCAACTATTGTACTACTCCCTTGTATAATTTGAGTACATAAAGTAAGAGATTTCCTTCTCTCTTTGCAACTTTCATTTCCTTTACTTCATTGCTGGTTTCATACATATAGGAGCAATGTAGGGAATTAATTAAAACTGGTTATGTAAATATGTACATAAAATGCATTTAGTTAACATAAGTATTTAGGGAATAATTAAAACTCATTTTCTCTTTTATGTTCTACTTTTATATTCTGTGTTCATATAGGCTAAAATGGTGCTTACATGGAATTACAAGTAAGATACGTTTAACTAAGCATATATATATCTAGTATGAAGTAAGCTATCATTAAAAAATAAAATGGACAATCAAAGGACAGCAGGTATAAAAATGGACAGCAGATTATGGAGTTTATGGAGTGTTGCACACCTCACCTCGCCCATGCATTGAAGGAGACAGCCACATCACTGACTCAACCATTCCAAGGAGGAGATGTGTATTGGAGGCTCTCTTGTGTTGGTTTAATGGCTTGTTATTTCTTAGGAACAAGTCACTATGCCCTCACATCTCTTTTTCAGTTAATACAAGGATGTTGCATCGCAATCATCATGGTCATCATGGCCAGACCCAAACCAAGAAGAAGCCTCGTGATGCCATGCTCTTGTGATGCAATTGAGGAGTCACCTGTCTGCAGGGGCATGACAATACACTCTTTATTGCCTCATTAAACTCTTTACATCACCAAGGAGCGGCAACAACAAAAGAAGAAGCCGACAGCTTGTCATCATAGCCATGGACAAGCTCTGGTAAAGTCATTAGTTGGAGGCAGCCCACAGTCAAAATTGATGACGCACACTTCTCCAGAGATGTGACACCATGCTCCTAAAGCTGTCACCAAGTCAAAGAGGCTTCCAAATGGTCACAACCACCAACTCACCGCCATGAAGGGTGTGAGCTGAGGCAAAGCACTATGCCGGAGGGTCTCGGCACTATCCCGACTTGATGGCCACCGGAGGTCAACAACCACCGACAAGCCCCATCAAACCCTAGCCGATTGGGGGTGGAGATGGTTGCAGCAAAGGAGAGAGAGATGAGCTCAATAAGTGGGTCCCACGATATCGTGGAAGCCTCACGATCTCATTCGGCGCCATCCTGAGGCTTATTGGCCGCCTAGAAGGCTCAATCAGACGGCTATGGCGGAGGATTTCGTCGTTCTGTCGACAAAGGAAGGAGAAGAAGGAGTAAGGAGAAGGGATTTAGTCTCATGACCTACATGAACTTGGTTTAGGGATAACGGTCCACCGTCTACATTGACAGCGGGGCCCACGAAGAGGAAATGGAGTTGCACAGCGGAATACCATGTTTATCGAAATCACAAAACAGTTTTAATAAAACCGTCCCAAAATCTTTGATCTTCTGTGGCCTTTTTCGTGTGGCGGTTCAAAACCATGCGGCGACCCATTGGCGACTTAGGTGGATCAACCAGAGAGAGCCACGTGTCCATAGGCGGTTAATTAAGTCGCTGATGACTCCTCTTCTTTCCGCTGGCGTAGACCAACCAGGGCTTGCCACGTGTCAGTGTTTGCTGACGTGGCGCCATTTCATTGCTGGAAAATTAGAAAAATTCATAGAAAATCAACCGTAACTCAGAAAAATGCGAACTAAATTTCTACAGGTCCAGGAAAATATGAGGAATCCAGTCATGCCAAAACCATAACCAAAAACTCAAACAGAATATTTTTAACCCAATTTCCAATCTCTGGCCAATCATAAATTGCCATATTTATTTAAAAAATCCAGTAATCTCTGAAAATTCATGAAAAATCACAGGAGGCTCAGAAAAATATGAGGAAAATACCTGAAAGCTCAAAAGAATATGGAAAATACAGTCATGCCAAAACCATAATCAAAATCCAAGCAGAATATTTTAAACCCATTTTCTGAGATCTGACCAGTCCTAAAATTGCCAGCAACCTTTAAAAATTCATGAAAAATCACAGGAGGCTCAGAAAAATGTGAGGAAAAATTCCAGAAGTTCAGAAAAATATTAAGAATCCATTTGGCTAATCATCGTCACCAAAAACCCCACCAGATGTATTCCTACCATTATTTCCTTCAAGATACTATGGAGATAGGCCGTTCCAGCAGAGGCTCAGGGGTTCGCAATTAAATCATTAAAGGCATTAACATTGCTTTAACATCAAGGAGGCATCCTGTTCATCCCGAGGAGTTACCGGGAAGATAGGAGGGATTTATTCTGCTAATTACCACAATTAGGAACTCAATCAGGTAGATCCCGATAATCATCTGATACTATGGAGAAAAGCCGTTCCGACATAACCTGAAAAGGCTCAAAGGCTCACAATTAAATCACCGAAGGCGTGGATAACATTCTGGCATAAAGGAGGCTCTCTATACATTTCAAGGGGTCACCAGGTCCCAGAGAAGCAGGAGAAAATCTCGAAATTCAGGAAATCATATAGGAGCACTATCGCGATCGAGCCTAGTGCTCCGTTCATGGCTTAAATAAAATTCGTCATGTCCCGAGTGATCAAAACCACCAAGCGGTCATCATCACGACGGATATGAAGCAAATGGAGACGTTAAGCATTCCTGATAATAACAGGAGTGCTGGCAAAATAATCAAGCTCAATGTTGAGAATCTGGTTGAATTGAGACTCACTAATCTCAGAATAATGGATAGTGAGATCTACCATGGCGTTACGGAGACTCTATTAAGGGTCCCGAAATCATATACAAACCAGACAAAGGCCAAATCAAAGGTCAACTGGTAAAAATCTAAACTAAAGGCAAATTTCAAATTACACTACATGATACCACCGGTGAAGAATATGGATCGATCACATATGAGCAGAACTCTTTGCGATCTGAGAAAAGCTCATGATACTGTTAAAGCTGCGGTTTGTCGCAACGGTGGAAGTCCACGGTTATCTAAGGCACCCGCTCTCTCGAGAGATGGCAAGATGTCCTATCTTGAGTGTTTGCAATCTACCCGCCAGGGATAAACGTCCGCTTGCACTACTGTCACAAACAACACCTTGAAGCAATATTATGGTCCTATCTAGGATATGCAAAACCAGTCATTATGGACAAATACTACACCATCATACCATATCATACCACCCATAACCTTAACCATGGGGAAGAGCACGATTTTATTTCAGAAGGATTAAGTGGCTTGCTGCAACAGTGGAATTTTATATTCGCTCTCTCAAGAAGGCAGAAGATGCTCTCTTGAATATTTGCGATCTAACTGCCAAGGATATGCCAAGGCCGACACTGATGCCACAAGTCACTCCCTTAAATGACACTATGACCCTATTCCACATCATACCGCCACATCCGATGGATCCATGATTCTAATCTGAGTATTATCTTCATCAAAAGCCTTAAACATGTTTCATGGTTACATTACTTAAATGGATTAGTGATGTTACCTAAAAATCCACAACCAGGTTCTGCACAACAAAAGCTTACCTCTCCCGGTGCTTGAGGGAAACTACAGCATTCTGGTTGGAAGCCGGACGTTACTTGAACGCTCATAAGCTCAAGAGCCCAGCGTCACTCCAGTGACTTTCCTTGGCTAGAAGTCAAGCATCACGTCACATTAACGTTTGATCAGGAATCAGGCGAAGTTTTCAACATTTGGTCAGTGACTGAGCGTCAGAGGAACGCTCCTATGATCGAGAACCAACTGTCTACCGCACCTAAGGAGGCCAAGGGGCGTCCGACATAGGTAGCACCCGCGCGCATAAGATTTTTCAACGCCCATAAACCCAGGGGTCTGGCGTCTGATATATGATATTTTGAACGTTTCGGGTGAGAGCCGAACCGTCATTTTAACATCTGACTGGCATCCAGATGAAATTTGGGCATTTCAGGTGGAAGCTGAACTGTCCGCAGAACGTCGGATTAGCAATCAGATTCCTTGCAACATTTCGAATAACAGTCGGACTATTGTTTGGTATCTTGGCTGGCTACCAGGTATCACCTCAGTACTTCGAATGAGGATCGAGTCGTCGCTCAATATCTGATTGGCTAACAGACGTCACTTCAATGCTTCGAGTAATAATCAGATGATCTGTCTGATATTCTGGCTGGCTACCAGTTCATCATTTCAGTATCTCAATTATGATCGAACCGTCTGCGGAACATCTGACTGGCAACCAGATGTCACTTTTGAACGCTTCGAATACAATCGGATCAATTGTTTGGTACCTTGGCTGGATACCAGGTATCACCTCAATACTCTGAATGATAGGCGAATCATCACTTAACACCTGGCTGGCAACCAGGCGTCTTCGATTTAGGTGGCAGCTGAATCGATTCCCGGATATTTGACCTGCAATCAGATGCCTTGTTGACATCTCAAACAGCGATCGGATAATCTGTTTGATATTCTGGCTGGATATCAGGTATCATTTCAGTGTTTCGGATGATGGTTGAACCATCTACTCAATATCTGAATGGCAATCAAATGTCTTCTGAACGCTTCGGATAACAATCGGATCATCTGTTTGGTATTCTGGCTGGCTACCAGATATCACCTCAGTGCTTCGAATGGAGATCGGACCGTCACTTAACGTTTGACTGGCAACCAGATGTCTTAACGATTCGAGTGGCAGTCGAATCGTTTCCTTGATACCTTGAATGGAAATTAGGTATCATCTCAACAAAAAAAATTTGAACATCGCCAAGTGTCACTTCAACGGTTCGGGAATGAACCGAACTGTCTATTGAACATTGCCAAATGTCATTTTCAACGGTCGCCATACCGTCTGTTCAACGTCTTGGTCAGGGCCAGACGTCATTCAACGCTCTATGCCCATTGAACGAGCGTCACCCCGCTTCCCGGAAAAGGTCAAGGAGTAGCCGACTCGGGTCGCACTCGCGCGTATATGATTTCAACGCCTATAAACCCAGGGGTCCGGCGTCTACCATTAACGTCCACAAGCCTAAGGGCCTGACGTCAACTCAATAATAAAAACCCCTCAGCACTGCACCAATATGTAACGATCTGATGAAGAGTCAGACGTCACTTTCAGACACCCTCGACAGAAGTCAAAAGGGAGTCTAAGAAACCCGTTTCGGGAAATTCATGCCTTGGGAAATATGGATTTAACGATCTGATCAGGAGTCAGACGTCACTCTCAGACACCCTCGACCGAAGTCAAAAGGGAGTCTAAGAAACCCGCTTCGGGAAATCCATGCCTTGGGAAATATGAATTTAATGATCTGATTAGGAGTCAGACGTCACCTCCAGACACCCTTGACAGAAGTCAGAAAGGAGTTTAAGAAACCCGCTTCGGGAAATCCATGCCTTAAAAATATGGAATTCAAACTGAAGAGCCCAAACTCGAAAAACGAAAAGATCACAAGCGTCCAGTGATGGCAGTCAACCGAAACCTCTACAAGTCAAGAACTCCAAAGACTGCTGTCCCCTGCAATACCAAGTCCACAAAAAAAATATATAATAATATGATATGCTAACACTGCATAGTAGCAATAATAATAAATAAAAAAAACAAAAATATAATGCATGGTAGGACCGCTAATTGCATTAATGCATGGTAGGACTGCTAATTGCATATTTACAATTCCCTAGCAGCTCACGACACAATCCTTTGATTTTTCCGATCTAGAGGTGCTCCTGACCAAGTCGGAGGTAATTAACAGTAGGGGCTTACGCCTACTGGAAAGAAATGACCCTTTCAAATAATAAACTCTCGTGGGAACTCAAGGCCGTGCAGTTACCCTCTCCGGGGTGGTATCGGTACCGGCCTCTTGAGGCTCGCGAGGGGTATCTGATCCGCATTCTTTTTGCCCCTCAATCCGAGATCAGATTCTTCGTATCTTTTCGATCCGAGGGCCGCGAAAAAGTGCGAGACAATTGTTTCCACACATTCCTCTATCAACTGTGCTTCGGTCGGTCGGTTAGTACCTATAGGTCCCCAACAAACCGGAGTCCTGCACCGTTGACCATAAAGCGCCTCAAAAGGTGCCATACCAATTATAGAGTGAAAGTTGTTGTTATAGGCAAACTCAGCGAGATGTAGGTGTTCTGACCAATCTCCGCCCATTGTAAGTGCACAAGATCTCAACATATCCTCTAGTGTCTGAATGGTCCGCTCTGATTGTCCATCTGTCTAAGGGTGATGAGCAGAACCAAAGGTCACGGTTGTTCCTAGAGCATTCTGAAACTGCTTCCAGAAACGAGAAGTAAAGCGAGGGTCACGATCTGATATGATCTCAACTGGCGATCCATGTAATCTGTGTTGATTCTGCTTGTACAAGAATACCATCTGTTCTCCTGTGAGACCGTATTGAAAAGGTATAAAATGAGCTACCTTTGTAAGAGTATCCACAATGACATAAATCGCATCATGCTTTCGCTTTGTTTTCGGCAAACCAGTAACAAAATCCATAGTAATCATGTCAAACTTCTTCTCGGATATCTGCAATAGATGGAGTAACCCTAGAGGTCTTTTTCGGTCTGTCTTGACTTTCTGACACATGAGGCACTTGGCTACAAATCGCGCAACTTCACGGCGCATATTTCACCACGAAAAGTATCCTTTCAGATCCCTGTACATCTTGGTTTCGCCGGGGTGAATGGTATAACCCGACTCATGTGCCTCTGATAAGATCTTGTTCTTCATCTCTTGATTGTTTGGGACACAAACCTTTTTTTGGAACTTTAGAACTCCATCTGTATCAACATGGAAAGGAGTTTCTTGTCCATATTCCACAAGTGCTCGTGTCTTTTCAAGACTAGTATCTTCTTTCTGAGCTTCCTTGATTTCATCAATCAAAGTCGGCTTCACAACCAAACTCGAGATCAAACCTGTATCAGACACTTGGTTAGTTTCCTTGGGTGGTGCTATCCACAACTCCAAGCGTCTCATATCTTCTAGCAAATCATGTTGTTGTGTGATCAAAGTTGACTAATTTCCGTGGTTTTTCCGGCTCAAAGCATCGGCCACCACATTTGACTTTCCTGGGTGATACACAAGTTCCATGTCATAGTCTTTCATCAATTCCAACGACTTGCGTTGTCTCAAGTTCAATTCCTTCTAAGTGAACACATATTTCAAGCTTTGGTGGTCAGTAAAGATCTTGCACTTTTCTCCATAGAGATAATGGCGCCATATTTTCAAAGCAAAGATCACGGCTGCCAACTCTAAGTCATGAGTGGGATAATTCTTCTCATGTGGTCTCAACTGTCTGGATGCATATGTAATAACATGATCATCCTACATCAATACACATCCTAGCCCATAACGGGAAGCATCGGTGTTAACCACATAGCCAGCTCCAGGTATTGGCATTGCTAAAACATGCACTATCACAAGCCGATGTTTGAGCTCTTCAAAACTCTTCTGTCTTATTGGAGTTCACTCAAATTTAACTCCCTTGTGAAGCAATTGTGTCATAGGGAGAGCAATCCGGGAGAAGCCTTCAACAAACCTTCTGTAATAACCTGCTAATCCCAGAAAACTGCTAACCTCAGTCACTGTTGTAGGTGGTTTCCATTCAGTTACTGCAACTATCTTCTGTGGATCCACTGCTAGACCATCTTTAGAGATAATGTGACCAAGCAACGAAATAGGTTCCAACCAAAACTCACACTTGGAAAACTTAGCATATAGTTGATGCTCACAGAGTCGCTGTAAAGCCAACCTCAGATGATGCTCATGTTCTTCTGCATTCATAGAATAGATCAGAATACCATCAATGAATACAACAACAAAAGAATCCAAGTAATCCTCAAAAATACGATTCATCAAGTTCATGAAGTATGTTGGGGCATTAGTCAGTCCAAAAGACATGACCAGAAACTCATAATGCCCATAGCATTTGCGAAAAGCCGTCTTTGGAACATCACTTGGCCTAATCCGCAACTAATGGTACCCAGATCTGAGATCAATCTTGGAATATACCTGAGAACCCTGAAGCTGATCAAACAAATCATCAATCCTGGGTAATGGGTATCTGTTGGGTACAGTGACCTTGTTCAATTCCCTATAATCAATGCAAAAATGGAGAGTTCCATCCTTCTTGCGCACAAAGAGTACGGGGGCTCCCCACAGGGAAGTACTTTGTCTGATGAATCCTTTCTCCAAAAGCTCTTCCAACTGAAGTTTAAACTCCTTGAGTTCTGTAGGAGCCATTCTGTATGAAGCCTTTGCCATTGGTGTCGTCCCTAGTTGTAACTTAATGCAACACTCCACCTCACGGTCTGGGGGTAATCCAGGTAAGTCCTCTGGAAACACATATGAGTATTCCTGAACCACGGGTACAGTATCAAGTTCTATTACTTTCGAATCGGTTGACACCACAGAAGCTAAGAACACTTCACATCTAGATGACATCAGATGCTTCACCTGCAAAGCTGAAATCATTGGGATACCGGTTCTTAGTTTTCGACCTTTGAACACAAATGGTACAGTTTCTTCTTTTCCAAACCGGACACTGTGGTTCTTACAATCTATCACCGCATGATGGGTAGTCAGCCAATCCAAGCCAAGTAGGACATCAAAGTCTCTCATATCTAATACTACCAGATCAGTAGTTAAGTTTCGGCCAGCTATTTACACTTTAAGGTTTCTGCAGATGTGATTGACTATAACGGTCTTGCCAAGCGGGGTTTGCACTGACATAGCTCTATCTCTCAGTTCGATTTCCCACCCATTTAAGTTCATGAAATTCTGAGATACAAAAGAGTGACTAGCCCCAATGTCGATCAAGGAGTAAGCCAAGTAATTGGAGATGGAAACCATACCTGCAATGAGCTCATCCTCCACAAACTCATCATCTAAGGGCACGGCATCAGACTCTGGAATGTCATCTCCAATAGTCGCATGAACTCGAGCAGTATCACGCCCGTTCTGTCCTGAGTTTCTAGTGCCACGGCCTCCATTGCCAAATCTGCCACCGCGCTGGGGACCACCGCGACCACCGTCATGGGAAACAAAAGAACCTCCATGGCCACGGCTAGCATCAGTCTGTCCACGGCCAATACCACCAGAGGTCAGCACGAAATTCTGTCCACCGCCACAAGAGCTTGAGCCAAAATGGGGGCGGTTCAGGTTCTTCGGGCACTGTGCTGCCTAGTGATCAGGTGAGTTGAAAAGGCGGCACCCACCTCGATGAACGAAACATGGTCCTGGATAAGTGCTGTTGCACTGCCTGCAAAAGAAACGGTTAGGAACCTGCTTTGGTGGCTGTCTGTTCTGAGGCGCCATTGCACCACGGCTATGAAAAGCGGTCTTGCGAGCACTGCCACCGTCAGATCTCTATCCATCATCCCTTGTCTTGCCACGAGACACCATCAAATTCTCCTGATAAACGGCCTTGTCCATCAGAAACTCGATAGATGTGCCATTGTAGATGTCCATCACACTGGCTAACCGAGGGTTCAAACCACGGATGAACCTGCTTCTTTTCCTGCGAGGATCAGTGACCAAGTTAGGGGCATAGCAAGACAAGCGGATAAAAGTCTCACCATATTGTTGTGCAGTCATGTTCCCCTGAACCAAGGTCTCAAACTGGCGTCTCAGTTCTTCCTGTTGAGTCTCGCCCAAGAAACAGGCTCGGAACGCTTCTTCAAACCACTCCCATGGAATATAAGGCTCTTCGTCAACATACTGTGGCTTCTGGGAGGTCCACCAGTGTCTAGCATCATGGTCAAAGAGTGTGGCAGCTATCTCCGTCCAATACTCGACTGGAGTGCGAGCAAGGCGGAAGTTATCCTGAACTTCCAAGAGCCATTCTTCAGCGGTTGCAAAGTCACTTTTTCCATCAAATCTGGGAGTATTTTCTCTTTGGAACTCCCTGCGTGCCACCACAAATGGGTCCACTTGAGGTCTTTCAGGTACTTGAGCAGCAATATGAGCTAAGTTGGTCATAAGCTGCTGGATCCATAGCCGGAACAGGATTCATCGGAGGAACTGGTTGTTGCGCGGGCTGAGCTTCTTCCTGCCTGCCAGCATGGGTCTTACCACATCCGCGACCGTGCCTGGTATTCATGGCAACCTTCAAAACACAAAAGACTGTAAGTTAGAAACAGTCTACACAGAACAACTTAGTAAGAAGTTAAGTCCTAAAAGTTGGGTAACCTAAATTTAACAAGTTGATTCCTAAGCTGGAATATTTGTGATTTTAACCATGCTCTGATACCACCGAAGGATGTCACACCCCGAACCAAGCCATAATCTGGGTATGACAGCCCCACCACGTATGTACACTCTACTGTACACACGTAAGGCTATAAAACAGTATCACATATATAAATAATCACAAATAGAATATCACATAATAAAGACATTGTTTGTTCATACAACAAAATGACTGGTAAAATATACACATATCAAAATCTCCAGTCATCATACAAACAAAACATAAAATAATAATACACAGTGGATAAATACTATTCTAGCTCGACTTGGTCTTCTGGGTGTTTAACCCTATGTTATGATGCCAATTTTGCGAAATAGTTGGGCAATTTCATGGCAAATAAAATCAAGGATCTTGAAAAATTCATGGAAAATACCAAATGAGTTCCAAAAATTATGAAAAAATACCCAACAATTCAGTGAAGCATGAGGAAAATTGTAATGTCCCTAGATTGGGCAGAGGTCCTACAAAAGCCCCATTTTATTCAAAGAGGCCCCTACATTTGCAGGAATTTAAAAAAATAATTGGGAAAGGATTTTTGAAAAATTATTGATTCCATCATATACTACACATTTTTGTTCTGAGGTGTACAAAATTTCATGGAGAAATTCAAAAGGAAAGGGCCTCAAATAATTTCTTTTGGATCAGCTACTTTGAAATATGATTCAAGTGAAGAAATGGAGAAAATGAGTAGTAGAATAAATGGAGAAGAGAAAATCGAAGGGATTGAAACTTCCCTCTTACGCACAGAAACTTGAGTGCACCAGTTCTTTCATACACCACGTACAAAGAACTATTCCATGACAATTGGTGCACCGTGATCCGAGTCCACTCAATACAGCAACAAAGAGGGGCGCTGGGATTGTGTCTCATTAAAACTGACGCGGGCGTCCCATGCGATATGCGAAGAGACCATCTTCTCCAACTGAAAGAAGGGAAACCACGAAGAGGAGGGCTCAAGATGGGCAGCGCGTGTAACCGTCTCCAACGGAATTCGCTCGAACCTCACCTGAAGTGGACCCCACTGTAACATCACGATGGCTGTCAGATGAAGCCTCAAAAGGATCGACGATTGAGATCAATTGGATTGTAACAGACCCCTAACCACCATGGTCAACTCACCTCCTCTTCTGTTGACCGCCCAAAAGAAACAAACCGTAACGCAATGTGAGCCCTTGGATCAAGCGTCGTTCAGTGTGCCTCTAATTGGACGGACGAGATGCAATTGAAGATTGAAAATGCTTGAAGAAAGAGACCCACTCCACTGCCTATATATACTACAATTGAAGACGAAGAAAGGGCTCTCAGATCCTCTCTTAAATCCCTCTCTCCACTTCAGAAGAAACACACACACACACATTAGGCTAGATACAATCTCCATTCTGAAGTTAGGTAGAACAATTGTAATAGGCATTACTACAAACAGTTACAAGGCGAGTTTAGAAGAAAGATTAGGCGATTTCTAGAGCAATTCCCTGATTGTAATCGAAGTAAAGGTAAGAAATAAAGGTAAGAAGCAGGTTTGTAATTCGAATTCAGAGCTTAATCAAGAAAAGTTGCGATCTTTGAAATCTTGAATTGGTTCTTCTCTATACAAGTGCAGATCTGTTAATTCTCAGTTTGATTTTGTTTCTTTAATTCGAATTAAGGTTTTTCTTGATCGGATCTCTTGAATTGATTATCGTCGTTTCCTCTTCTTCTCCTTTCTCCTTTCTCCTTTCTCCTTTCTACCTCTCCTCATACACAATCACACACCTCGGCTGGAGACATCTCATGTCCCTGGTTTACACAATGCCTCGGATGAGGGTTTCCTCATTCCCTGGCTTCTTTTACCTCGGCTGAGGGTTTCCTCAGTCCCTGGTAGCTTACCTCCACCTGGCCCCTGCCATGGATGGTGGAAGCACCTCAATCAGCGAGAAAGGAGACGAAATGCTGCCGAAATCGCATTAGATTGAAATTGCACATAATTTGAACTGAAATACACATTAACACAAGCGATTATACAGGTTAATGATGAAAATGTACAATTAAGTTCTTGTACAGTATGTAATTAAGATGAGAATAGAGATCTGAAATTGCTTAGACTTTAGTGAGAATTGCTCAAATTACTGGACCTAATTGCATTACTAAACTGAACTCTTCTCTGTAACCTTCCTTAGAAAGGCTTATGACCAGTCATGACCTTGTCTTTCAAGACTAGTACAGTGTGTGAAGTTTCAATAGTTGATTGTGGTTTAGACAGTAACCTGTGTAAATAATAAGTGATGTGAGGACTAATCTGCAAAGAATTATCAAGTGCTGCATTTTCTTGTAGTTCATTTTATTAAATTTTGTTTCTTGACTAATCATGAAGTAAAATCACATTTTTGTCTTGCATAGTTAGCAATGAAATAAAAGTTTTGGGGACTGATTGTTAAAGTTGTAAGAGGCCGTTGTCAGATGATAACAATTTGTTTTCATGTTAAACATTACCCTTTCCATTATTTACTTGCTCCTCCCTGTATAGTTCTAACTTACTGAACGACTCTTGGTATGATGAATTATTTCTCTGGCCTTGTTAAAAGGATGTAATAAAAGAGAAGGTGTCTTAATGGTTGTTGCTGACTAGGATATAAGTAACAGTGCATGTAATTTGGATTATGCCAAATAAGCCCATGAGAGATGTCAATTAGTGGTACTGGATAGTTAAAATGGCCCTATGATTAATCACTGCCTTGTATGAATTTTGATGGTTTGTAGTATAAATGGGGAGCTCAGGGGTAGACTATTCAATAACAAAGCGAACATGGCTCATGTACAAGGAGTATTTAACCTTTATCCTAGTTATACAGTGGTGTTCTTTTAGGCCATCAAAGTTATGACAAGCACTCGAGACCATATTAAGTATATGTGGTACATGTCAATAAAAGAAATATACAATTTAGTTGGCGTAATAGTGCTGGACAATTTCTAACCTCCTTTACACAATCCAATGTTGTACAATAGTTATGTGGTAGCTAATAAAATTTGTTAATAAACATCTCAAATCCGAGCCAGTGAAAGAGTGTGGAAATTAAAATTTTGATTGTCAATTAGCATTAGAATATAGTTGTGTAAGTTTGAAACCTTCTTTCACAACCTAAACTCTTCAATTGAATTCGATACCAGACCATCTCTCTCGGTACCAAGCTCATTATACCACCGTACCATTACTTGGTTACCACACCGAATTAAGGCAACATAACTCTAATTGGATATGCCGTTGAACTCCCCTCTCTGTCATGAATCTAACGACGCTAGACCCATCGAGTTTGGCTGCGGCGATCGCCGGAAAACATAAATGAAACATTAAAGGACTGAATTGAATAACTGTCAATTGATAATAAACGGAGGTGACGCGACAGAAACGAACACCACCTTTGTCTCCCTCTTGGCCTCACGATTCGGTGGGTACTCTCTTCGTCAGCTGCGATGGTCGGAGAATCTGTCGGGTCTATACCCGTTATCTGTCCAACCCATTAACGAATAACAAAACCCGTTTCTTCAGCTTAGACGAAGCGCGCTGAGCTCGTCGATCTTCTGTGGTGAAGGGACGATGTTAACACTGTGGGGGCTGTCCGATACTCATTACATGAAACCCGTTCAGACTTAAGGGAAATAAAATAAAAGAAACGGCGGCCCGCTAAAAACCAAGCCCAATTAGAGAAAGGAGCCCGAAGATGAAGAAGCCCAGCAAAGAGTGAGATAGTCTGGTAATACACGGTACCGGTAAACTGACGTATGGAGATCGAGAGATAGTCTGATATAAATGGCACGCGCAACCCAGAGTTCAAGTCAAGCCAAAGGAATATACAAATAACACAAGTCAAAGGGATATAGTAACACAAATAACCATCAAGTGACCGCAGTACCGCCTGACGGTCGGTCTGCTGAGTGATCATCAGAAACGCGTTGCTCGAGATAGCTATCATAAAGAGACCACCGACAATGGATAGGGTGCAATCTCCCAATAATGGAAACCGCGTGCAAAACGCTCTTATCTCACTCGGTCTCACTATCCTGATCTGCACCAGATGCAAGTGTTGATTTAAGGAACTTTTAAGTTTATTAATCATATTATCAATATGAATGCATCTCCTATATATGCAAAACTAATTTTTAATTAATGTCATGCGATGAACTATTTACTTAATGTTAATGATATGATATGCACACAATTAGTTAATGATCTAATTACTAACTAAGGATTAAACAAAACCTAAGGTATCCATAAGTCATAAAAAGACTGCCACACCTGGAAAAGTCAGAGATGAAGTGACTACTCCTTCGGATGGTCGGTGAAGTCCTGAGTACTCCTGCTGCTCACCTGAGCAAAAGACTAACTAATTAGAACGGGAACTCACTCGGAAATACTAAACTAACGATCACTAAGTTAACCCTCTATTTTGGATTAGGTTCTAGTTTACTGATAAGGGATTCTGTTTTAAAATATATTAATTTAAGTATCTATTTTCTAGAAACAAAATGACGAAGTTCCGTCTAAAAATGGTTGTGAAGTAATGCTAACCTAAGAGACATTTTTAGAAATATTTTGCTATAGTTTGTTTTATAAAATTAGAATGTAGAAAAGTTTGATAATATTATAAATATCTTTGAAATTTAATTTGTTAAGATTTGGTTTATAAAATATGTGTGTAGATAGACGTATGTGACGAATCCTATAAGTCTTAACTACAACGATTATAGACGTGTCACATTAGTTCTGTTTTGAAATCATTTATTAAGTTTATTAAGTTTTCTAACAGTGTTTTAATTAAGTATGAAATTATTCTAAATTAAATTCCTTAACTAAACCAACTGTATTAATAAAATTTAAATTAAATAATAAGGAAAATAAACTCAGTTTAATTGATTTGGGTTTGGGATCATATATTGTCCGATTATATCATAGTATCTGTAAAGATTGCTTTGCGGACATTTTAATCATCTCCCATTTAAAAGCCAACAAATATATTTTCGAATCCGACATAATTATTTCTCGACCAAAATCTCATACTTTGATATTCCAACTATTTAATCAAGCAATCAAATAGTTCTAGTTTTATTTTCCAAGTTCTTGTTTTATTCATCTCAAATCCAACTTAATTAAATCCATATTAAGCTTAACAAACAGAAACAAAAATTTGGGCCACGCAATTAAATTCAACACAACCCACAAAGAAATTCACATAGCACAAAACAGAACAAAGGCCCAAACAGAAAACAGGCCAGGCAGGCCCACACACGGAAAAAGAAACAGACCCAAGCGGATCCGGATAATAACAGGTTCTGGGGATTAAATCCAAAACCCAACTCCAGAAAATACAATCTGATCCAAATACACATAAACTTTACAAATAAAGTTTGTATAGCATCCCTTATCAGGAATCAGCGTTAGACGATATTTCTAGAACCTATCCTCATGTGAAAAAGTTGAACCATCTCGAACTTAGAATCAAACACTCATGAAATAAATAATGACACATAACACAATCCGTATATTTATTTCATTGCGTCATGTCATGTGCTATATTCCAATAACATACACATATGCAATTAAGTTGGTAACTCCTTACCTATGATTTGTATAACTTAATCATCACTTAACTTGCATACTAATCTTATATGATAATTAATGTTTATCAAGATTATGGACGATTTAGGTTTATTATTGTCATTCTAATAAATGATCCACATAGATCTACAATTCAGATCTTCAACCTGAATGATCTATCAATAATAAACTCTAGGAACAAATGATCAAATATCATAAATAACATAAACTATAAATTAAGTCATTAAATATTGACTTCTAGGACATAACTCCAACAATCTCCCACTTGGCCTAGAGTCAATCAGTAGTGACTTCTAGCTAGTGAAGAATTGAGAACGATGTCATATATCTATATATATACATGTCTCGAATCTCAAAATAAATAATACGCTAAAAGCAAATTACTCATACGTCCATCACGCATGGATGCATAACTGCATCTCGTATACTGCTTAAGGTAGAGGTTATGTTAGAGTGTTCTCTATGTTCGCGAACCTATCCAATTTTGTTTGACCCTATATATATATATATATATATATACTCTTATATGTATGTTCTTGATCATCATCATATGAGATCAAGTGATATTGTCATAGATCATATTTGGATCTCCAATATGATATTGGGTACTTTAGGACTAAGCAATGGTTCGAGATGCATAGAACCATATTAGCTTGACTAAGAACTCGATCCAAATAAACCTCTTTCATTGCTTCATAAGTTGCTATGTATTTTGCTTTGGTGACGGAAACAGTTGTAATATCCTGTTTAGAACACCTTCTAAACATACAACACCATCTTTAAGTAAAATATATAGCTCAATTGTGATAATATCAATCTTTCGAAAAATAGCATCAGTGTAATAACTTACACGAGCTCACTTTCATCTTAACAAATAGAAAAATATATCACTCTTTCTCACAAGATATTCGAGGATATTCTTCACTATTGTCCAAATGTGTTTATCTTGTATCCATTTGACAACTGTTTGTCATACTCCTTGGATACTATACATTGGGGCATGTGCATAAATATGGTATACATAATGAAACTTATAATGAAAGAATGCTTGAACTATTTCATGCACTTCTTCTCAAATTGAGTTTCAATAAACCGAGTCAAACTCAAGTCATATGCCATATGACGTAGTTAGACATCCTTTCTTGGAGTCCACCATTTATGTTTCTAGAACACTCCGTCATTTTTTGCATATTAGCTCAAATTTAATATCCATCATAATCTATCTCTATAGATTTTGTTTCCTAAGATTTAGGTGAACTTGCCCAAGTTCTCTATTGAGAAAACATTCTCCAATGAGATCTTGACAATATTCATTTCCTTAATGTTATTTTCAATCAATGTCTTGTTATCTTGTATAATACAAATAGCACAATTATGCTCCCACTGAATATCTTGTCTATACAAGATACTTTTGATGAAGTTCAACTTCTTGACTTCCTTGTCAAAAATTTTTACTCCAATTTCCACAATACTTGCTTCAATCCATTAATAAATCCTTGAAGCACGTATACGTTTCTAGCAATACATCAAATAAAACCTCTCGGTTCGTATCATATACATAACATCTTCCTTCATTCATTTGATGAAGGCGGTTTTGATGTACTTCTCCATATATCAATATATATGAAATACAACTATTGCTAGAATGATCTTTATTGACTTATACATAGCTATAAGCAAAAAGCTGTGCTTTATACATAGTCAACTCGCTATCGACTTAAACTTAGCTAAAAGCGTAAAGCTGTGCTTTGTATATAGTCGACTTGCCATCTATATCAATCTTTCCTTAAAGATCTATATGTTCTTGATGGATTGCTCCTTCATGAACATCAACCAAGGTCTATACCTTGTTGTTATACATGGATTGCACCTAAAGATCACATGGATTCAAACCATTCTTATGAAATCGGGTCCTTTCCATCATTTCCTTATTTATCAACTGATCCTCATATGCCAAGTACGAGGATGTCATGAAGTCTATTACCTTTCGGCTTAGGCATCGCTATCGTTAACCTTTTGTAGGATTGGTGTCCGAAGTTCATGAACTACTTCTATAACGACTTGTAGAATAAGTTCTCGATCCTCATATATTTCATGAGTTTCTCAAACATCATCAACTCGTGAGATAATTGAGTCATCATCGAAAGGAGCGCACTCTTGAACTTCTTTCTTTCACAACGGCTTGTGAATGAAGTTTCGCTCAACTCCCACTAAGCACCATGTATGGAGTGGAAAGTTTCCCATAAGGGTGCTTCTTGTGGTGACGCATAAACTCCTTTAATGCTCATTCTACTCCCACTACTTCTTCTTGAGAATATCATTTTCCAAAATTACGTCATGATGAGCAACAACTATTTTGTTCTTATCATGTTCGTAGAAGTAGTACCTTTCCGTTAGTATAAGGTATCCTACAAACTATCAATTGTCCAATTTGGGTCCAAGCTTATCAATCAACGAACCTTCAAATAAGCTTCTTAATACAAAATCTTGAGAAACAACGTACTTAGAGATCAAATCTCGTAAAATATCTTTCTCAATGGACTACGATGGAACTTTATTCAGTGTAAACAATATTGTCCTCAAATATAAATCTCTAATACGAGTTGAATAAGTCAACTTGATTTATTATAAATCCCTAAACGGCAAATGAAACATTTCATGAGACACACGGTCTCAAATGAAGGTCTCGAAGTCTCAACTCATACCTTAGCAAAGTATTCCTTTAATACTTAACTAATCACCTTTTGCACAAACAAGTGTGTGAAAAGTAACATCATATCCT
The DNA here is from genome assembly GCA_027562975.1 of Rhynchospora breviuscula. NCBI lineage: Eukaryota > Viridiplantae > Streptophyta > Magnoliopsida > Poales > Cyperaceae > Rhynchospora > Rhynchospora breviuscula. The sequence continues at coordinate 16,513,823 of CM050398.1, forward strand.
TCATTACTAAGTAAGAGATTGCATGACAATATTAACGATCCTTGATATTGGAGATCTCAATATCTCTAGTTGGCAATTAGCTACTCATACCTTTTGGTTTGTAAGCTAATAGAACATTCATGTATTTTCTTATAAAAGAAGAATCTCTTGGTTAACTCATACTCTATCACTCGATCATAAATGATTGAGTCGATATCTACTTTCTCTAAGAACACTTTCTTGAGTAAGTGGATGAGAGCGTAGGAGTCAAATCTAGTCCGTATGAATTCTCCAATTCAAAAGTCTAGAAATTTCAAAATGAGAATATAAGCATCCGCTTTATTGAATAACTTTTCGCTAAAAGTCAATCAATCATTGCGATGCTACGTTCAGTAAGTTGAGGAAAGTTTTGGGAATAAGTATGCTCAAGTTTCTTTTCACTAAGATCATATCTTAGGAATTAGTATTATTTTTCCAAGTAAATACCTTTAGAAACGAGCTTGTTCTTTTCAAAAATTGATCGTAACAAAATTAATACGTTTAATTATCTATAACAATTTCGATTTTAAGGTCATTTAGTTTATGCAATGTTTTATTTATAATGATAAACAAAACTCTCACTACATTTATTTAATGTCCAAATGTAGTCGGTTTTTCAAGATCTCCGTTTTCATCAAGTAGAGCCTCCTATGGCACGTCACCCTACTTAACTAGACAAAGTAGGTTCTCCAACCAATCATATCAACCATATAACTCTTGGTTTGTGAAATGTCTTATGTACATCCACAAACTTCGTCCCGATGTCCAAGCTCTAGTTGGGTCCATCGATAAGTAACCTCTCTCTATTTGCTCCTAGTAAATCCGATTTACACCCCGACTATCGAATTGACAACCATGACGTCCGCTTGGCGCGGACCGCACCATGAGAGGTCAAACGACGTGATGGGGATAGAGAGAAGGAGGGTGGTCGGCTTAATCAAATTAAAGGGACAATACATTATGTGACTTAGTTTGGTGGTCGTGTAAACATATACACATACCTATCCTATGACATTTCATAGCATACACAAACAATCACATAATAAGCATCTCAAGCATTGTTATGGGTTTGTATGGCCCCTACTTGCATTAGCTTCGTCGCATCTTCATGTAGCAAAACTAATCTAATAAGCCCTCCCACTAATCATATGGATCATATCCTATATAATTAAAGGAACAAAATACATGTGAAAATATTCCTAATTCCCTCCTAGTCTTAGGGACATGCAAGCCTCGCAAGTTACATTAAAATTAATCCAAAATTAATTAACCATGACACCAAAGGCCTTACACACATTTATTCACATGCATTCACAATACAACATACAAGGCATTGGTGTCTTGAGCCATACTAAACCCACGATCATTCCTACAAAAACAAGTTAGAACAAGTCCCTACGTGTGTAATTTGTTTCTTAATTAACAACAATAAATTAGAATCTTTGCACATTGCTTGTTGCTTGGATTTTTCGCATAAAACGGTTCAACTTTTAAACAACTAATTTGCTTAAACCATTCAAAAGTCATTTCAACATTTGAAAACAGAAAGAAGGTACATTAAGGAGTGTTCTAATTAACTATTCAACCAATTTGATTAATTAGAAAAATATTTTAACTATTTAAAATATTAAATGGGACCCGATAAAATCTGAAATTTTTCGGTCTCCAAAACTTATGAAATAAATCATGCATACTCCGTATCATGAATGTAACTATCTGTAAAAATTTCAAGAAGAGATCACTTAACATCAGGGAGAAAAAAAAAAAGACAAATGCTCATATTGTGCGCGAAACATCGTTATCAAATTTTCTGTTTTTGTCTCACTCTTTTAGTCTGTAGGATTATCTTCCAAAATGTTTTCATACAAACACTTTACATAAAAAATCTACTATATGTTATTGGTTACCAATCCATGAAAAGAAAACCACAAGTTCTATTCAAATTCATCAAGATAAATAGCATATAAACTACTTGTCCTGTTCTGAAACAGACTGACGACGAAAAAGTATTGACCTAGTCAACGTATCAAACCTTTATAAAAAATCTTGAAACTAATTTTCACAGATTCATAACTTAAAGTAGAACATCTCTATGCAAACACTTTTAGATAAAGTTATCTCAATAAGTACAGTTTATCAAAACAATTAGTTTGTTTGAAAACCAGATCTGACAACTTATTCATTTTTCATGACTTGAACACTCACATAAAATCCAAAACATGCAACAAATTTTACATGTCCAGAAAGATCATCAAGTTAAAAAGATTTCTAGCCAAGAAAACAGGTAGCAATTTTCAAAAAATAATTCCTACAAGCCATAAACACAGAACTGTGCAGACAGAAACTGGTTCTGCACACCGTTACCGTTTAATTCACCAAAAATTCATAACTACTTAGAAAAATGTGAAATCAGTGAAAAAAAGACCATATCTCATAGATCTACAATCTCCAAAAAAAAAGAAAAGTTTTACGAAAGCTTTACTTAGCGAAAAACCCAAAACAATCTCGAAAACAGAGAAGAAATCCAGACAGCAAACAAGTGCATCACTAATTCTTGTGTTAATTAACAACTTCTCACTTAATTAAGTGCTAAAAAAGCTTAAGCACGACCTTGTGCTCTTATACCACTGTTAGAAAGTGTTCCCAAGTGCTCAATTTTAATTTTAAGTTACTAATTAATTATGAATTAACACAAGCAACAAGAACGGATCTAGTCTCAAGCTTTCAATCACACACATTAGAGAGAACTAGGTGGGGAAGTGCGGCTTCGTCGCGCTTTAGCAGATTTTTTTGTATTTCAATTTTAAGAACCACTCATAATTTGTTATTAAATCTAAATTGTGTGCGACGGGCATATAAGTGCAAAGGAAAAATGCCATAATTTTTCTTTTTACATGAGCTGTAAAAAAATTAAGTGCATAAGCATCATACATGAGCTGATTTAGCATCCATATAAGCCGCGTCATGTTTTTTTCTTTTTTTCTTTCTTTTTTTTTATGAGCATTTATAGAGAACGAAAGAGGCAAAAAGATCAATTTCAATTCTACATTAATTTATGGGAGTGGCTAGTGTCAAACATACAGGACACATACACTTGTCCAACACGATAAAATTTTACTTTTTAATATTAGAATGACCAATCCAAACCGCTCAAATTGTTCTACGATATAAAATCTCCATGAAGACCAAATTTTATATTTTTTCAATTTTTTTACTATTTTTTTGGAATTTTTGAATATGCTTAATCTAAAAAGTTATGAACCTTCCAATTTTGAAAATTCGAAAAAAATAGTTAGAAAATTTGAAAAAATATAAAATTTTATTTTCAAGCATATTTTAATATAGAGATCATATTGAGCGGTTTGAATAGGCCGTTTGAAATTTTAATGGTCGACGTTTGGATCGTGTTTGACGTCCTATATGTTTGATTCTAGCATTACTCTTAATTTATAATTAAACCTAATAGACACAGTTTTCCTTGATTTTATACAGAAAAGGATTAAAAATAAGTTTACTTATATTCAAGCAATTATATGTCTCTTTGACATAACATACATTCATGCCATTGCTCGGTAACAATTATGCTCTAGTTGCCACGTAAATAGTAAAGCCTTCTATATATGCATTTTTTTTCTATATATTACATTAATATGTATAACTAACAAACGAACAAAATAATTGTCTACATAAAATACGCAACAACATATCATCTGAGAGCTTTTATGTGATATGACTGGTCTTATAAGAAAGGAGACAATTCAATAACATTACTGTATGGGATATCAATTCCAAAATACCATCTAAATCTTTGATGTAAATACCCAAAGGAAGCTTCCAGTTGCTTCAGTTGATGAAAATCTACATTTTTTTTTCATTTGTAATCCCATGTAGTACGGATGCCATGAAAATGAAGTCAACTGATACAAACCAAAGTCAACATCCGCCATGAGAATTATTCACATATCAAGAATTAACATGTTTGCAGTATAGCTATTAATCCCAGCACCATATGCCAACCTATGTTTCTTTGTAGCAAAGAAAGATTAAATAGAAAATTAAAAAAAATTAATTTTGCAAATACCTTTTTAACAATCGAAGAGCCTTACTAAGACTGACGGTCTGACAGTACCTGAGGCTTCCACTGTGTTCTTAATTTTTTTTTTGAAATCAAAAGACAATTTTACACTCTAATGCAAAGTACTTTAATAGCTAATACAACTATTTGCTGGATCAAATTCATTGCAAGTTTTCTTCAGTAATTCTTTAATTATTATTGGCTTCTTCGATGCTCAAGACAGTAAAAAAATGTGGTTCCTGTACTTTTACATCTTTTTTGAATGGTTATCAATTCTAGAAATGAGAATCCTCCATCATGGTGGAAACTGGAAAATAAAGTATATTTACCCTCTGTAAACATTAAAACTATGGAGTAATCAAAATAGTTGCTCGTCATTTGAGTAGCTTAAAAAATGGCATCACTGTCAATTTGATAATATAAGAGGGCAAGTAGTGAACCTTATGTTCGTTTCAACCTCTAATGTTCGATGTTCTTTTAAATCCTCTAGCTTCATCATCTGTCCAAGTGTTAACCTGAGTTGTAGGAAATCTAAAAAAAAAAAAAATATGCATATATGGACATGTTCTGACAATAAACATAGCAGGCATGAACTTTAAGATTAGAAGACCAATTAAGCCAATTTTAATATTTTGCAAGGATTCTAAAATTATAACCATCAATGTTTGTACCAGCACATATCAAGATGTTGGTTACTTACCATAAAACCACTCTTTTCAATTGTATGCCTTTTAATACTTGATTGCAACAATTGTAGACACCGACATATATATAGTTAATGAGTGACTAAATATAAAAACAATTAGTCAGAAATAAGTAATCAAAATAAAAAATTAATTGCATAAAATTAAATTTTAGTTACATTTATCAACTTACTATATTTTAGTAATTGTCACATTTTTCTTCCTTGCCCATTTTGATTTCGCACAGATTGATTCAATAAAACAATTTTGCAATGAAATGGATTGAAGGAAAAAAGAAAAGAGATAGGCATGGATCAATCTATTTCTTTCAATCCTCGAATATTGTTGCCAATTAATCAGCGAAAGGTAAGAAATCAAAAAGGAAAAAAGAACTCACCAAAAGAAAAGGAGGGGCCGAATCTCTTCATTTGGAATTTTGTGTATGTCGCCATTAATTGGGATAAGCAATCCGCTTAACCTTTGTTTTCCATTAGGACGTGATGAAAAGAGGTGACAGAGAGGCGTTGTACTATGGATTGCATGAAAGGATCCACTCCTTTGGGAGGCGACGGAGACAGGTGAAGGAGATGCGACGGAGAGAGAGGAGAGGCTTTGGAGAAGGAAAAAACACTTGAACCGATGAAAAGAAAGAAGAAACCAGAAAAATAGATGCAAAACAATATAATAGATCGTGTAATGGGTCCATTATATACATAATAAATATTATTCATTACACAAATAGTTACAAAATATAAACAACAAAATTCAATAAAAATCGCTGCAGTTAACTGAACGATTAGATCTTAGCGCAAAACCAAAGGAACGGCTCAGATGTCACCACATTTTACCGGAAAAAGCGGCCACGGGATTTAATTAATACTATAGATAAGCGTTTAATCTCTCTTAGTATCGTAACGAAGAGACGCGACCACGGTATAGGAGGCGGTGGTGTACTCGTTTCCTCCTTTTCTTCTCCTTTCTAAGGTCCACTAAAGGATTAATCAACTTCACAAGGTTTCGTGCTAGCGAAACGTGTGAAATCGCCTAATTCAATGGTTCGCATTTCTCTTCTAAATCGATATCTAGGAGAGGTGGCTATTGCTCAACTCAAGAGCACTTACAAAATGCAATTAAAAGAGCTCTCCATGGCAGCAACTAATTGCTCCATGGAAGAGGAGAAGGTGGTGGCTAGAGAGGAGAAAGATAGAGAAGAAAAACTAGGTTTTGCTTCTTCCAAATTGTGATCCTTATATAGCCATCCAAACCTAATCTTTGGGGACCACTCCATGTTAGAACGTGGTGGGCCTTAATATGGGCTTCCAAGCTCATATTAGTTGGTCTTTAATTCCCTTTAATACTCTCCTTTAATTGCATTTAAGTTGGGCTCATATCGGGTAATCAAAAGATAGTCCATTTATTTAATATAATTCCTATAATCATATTAAATGTGTTGAACAAAATTAATTATTAACTATTTGATAATTATTATAGGATTAGAATTTGCATTAATTAGTTTCATATGATCTATTTGAAATAATTAATTATAATGGTTCGCAACGGTGTATAATTATATGATCTATTTCATATCATATATTGCATTCTCCAATGCAAGTAAACTAATATTAATGCACTATTGATTAAGAGCCTTTAATTCGTGTGACCTCCGAGGGTTTATGTCATGTTGGTCATGAAAATTAAATCGCTATTTATTTTCAATAATCATAAGCGTTATCTAGCAACACGTTATGATTCTCAATTAACATAAATAAACACTGTACAACTATAGTATTTCAATCCTGCATAAGAAATAAAGTATTTCCTTGTTTTGATTCTTATGTCACATGATATCACTCTATAATCCAAGATAGGAATGTGTCCTTCTTGCAGATTATACATTTCTTGATCTAGAGATGATCGCTAGTTTGCAAGCATACGATCCAACTCCATCAAGGGGCCCAAACATATATCATCACTCATTAAGTAAATTAATGAGGGACATACGGTTTTCTTGATGAACAACTTTTTCCCGCACAATTCAATAGAACATAAATAAAGTCCGTATAGTAGTCCTTATTAAGAATCAGCTTTAGAAGATATTTATAGAACCTATCCTCATGTGGAAAATTTGAACCATCTCAAATTTAGAATCAAACACTCATGAAATAAATAATGACACATAACACAATCCACATATTTATTTCATTGGGTCATGTCCTGTGCTATGTTTCAATAACATACACATATGCAATTAAGTTGGTAACTCCTTACCTATGATTTGTAGAACTTAATCATCACTTAAGTTGCATACTAATCTTATATGATAATTAATGTTCCTTGTTAATTATCAAGATTATGGATGATTTAGGTTTATTATTGTCATTCTAATGAATGATCCACAGAGATCTACAATTCAGATCCTCAACCTGAATGATCTGTCAATAATAAACTCTAGGAACAAATGATCAAATATCATAAATAACATAAACTATAAATTAAGTCATTAAATATTGACATCTAGGACATAACTCCAACACTCGCCATGGTCGCTCGTGACTGAGATAAACCACCAGCTTTTATATGGCTCCAACCTTACAATTGACTCTCCAGGCACATAACTCATCCCTTCTGAAGCCGGCATTTCCATTTAATTGCATAATTCCGCCATTACTTTAACACAATTTCTCGGTCATGTTTCCAGGCAGTGAACATCGTCCCCTCTCAATTGGAGTTATTCTTCCTTCAAACCCTGTCGTGTCTGATATCATTGAGCTCGTGAGTGCATCGCCTGTGTAGCGGTGTCATCAGTTGAAGCCAAGGTGGTTGGAGTAGGCGGCTGAGCATCTGTCTTCGTCAAAAACACTGTGTTTCTTTCTCAGGCAACTGCTCCATCTCCTATCCTTTTTATTTTTATTTTTAGGTTAACGGTAATGGTCCCCACCTATAAGAAGGCGCCACGTGGCAGCCTCAAGTCTAGTTTAGTCGAGTCGATTAAGCACTGTTGAGTCCAGTCACGCATGGTATGTCGGGCTCAGTCGACTGAATCAGTCTTGAGTCACTTTCCGAATAACGGATTGAATTTGATGACGGGTTTGAGCTTTGGATCCGCTTCGACTTTGTTTAGGTTGTTGGGCTGTCAGATTTTTATTGGGCCACCAGCAAATAAAAATGGAAATGGGCTTTTAACTTGTATGGGTTTCAATTTACTCTTTGTAACTTGGCCCAACCGAATTTAATTGTTGCCTCCATTTGTTCTGCTAATGGACTCATCCATTTGATTGAATCTTTAGGATAATTAAGCTACATTTATTTGTGAAAAATTGTTTGGTGCCCATCCATTGGTCAATTTGGCATGAAATTTTGCATGGCTCCTCATAAAAATATGAAAAATTTAACTGCTACAAAATTTTCATTTTTAGGACTTTTTCATAATTAACTATAAGGATATCACAAGCGCATAATGGCATTTCTCATAATTAATTAATTTATCGTCCGTTTTTAGAAATTTATGTATTTTCCTCTCATGCATCATGACTGTTTGTCAGAGCAGCTTTGTTTGGTTGCTGTTGTCATGGATTTTGGTTTATTTGTAAAATAAAATTTATTTATTTATTCTAGGGTTTTATGCAGCAGAATTTGGAGGCAAACAAATGCCCCCACCAGAGTAAAATGTGAGACCCTGGTGAACAGTTTACTCTGGTGTCCCCATTGCCCTTTTAACTTGTATGGCTAGGTCTTGGTAGGCTTAGGTTCAGGTTTAGGTTTGGTGACTCATTTTCATTTATGTTTGTATCCAGTCTGTAGACGTGTCAGGCGTGGGATCTGTTGAGGAGATATATAGCACCACCCCTCATTTTGGCATTGCCAGGACCGGTTTCTATGGTCCTTCTGATGAAGCGATCACTTCATACATTGATCATTACTTGGACTCTGACAAGGTCCATGAGCATTTTCATGTGAAGTGGAAGAAGAAGATCCTTGAGGGCAGAGATAACTTCCGTGGTTTGTTGGCGAGGCATGACCGTCTGCCTTTACCACCATTGTACAGCTATTCCCGTCTGGTTGTTGATCCTACTTCTCGGACTGAGAGTCGTAGGGGATATGATTATACCACCCACTGTCCTGTCATTCATGAGAGACCAGATAGGCTGTCACATGATTATCAGGGCCTTTTTCTAAGCCCCGTTGGTCACAGTACTTTCTCTTCTGACTTCCATCTACTGAGTGTTGAGATAATAGAGGGTCATGTTGCTCCTTGGGCCCCTGGTCCTTTGAGGGTTCAGGGAGGTTTGGAGTGGAGTCCTGGTCAGATTAAGTGGACCAGATATGTCTTGTGCCGTCTTGGAGGCCGTTTGAGCGGAGTGCACTTATTTGGAGGAGTTTCTTTATCACTCTTTGAGTACACTTAGGGCTCCAACCTTCTTAAGGCCATGGCAACCAATGGAATTATGTGCACAACACCTTTGTCTTGGAGGATCGTGACATCACGATTGATTTTCAGCAGATGCGTTGCCTGTTGGGTGTTCCTGTTGATGGTTTGTTCTACGAGGAGAGGGTTCCTCCTGAGATGGAGTTATATGGGTTTGGCCAGGATCGATCTCATTTGCACTCAGATGCATTGCGTAGGGTTTTCAGGATTTATTACTAGATTTCCATGTCTCGTTCCTACCATGGTCTGAGCAGAGATGTGCCTTTCAGAGATTGGATTGGGTACTTTATGGACCGGGTTTCAGAGCATGATGCTGCAGGTTTTGCCAGCCCTTTAGAGCCGATTGTCATGGGCTCAGACATGACCTACATCCCTACCAAACAGGTAGAGTTTTTTTTATCTCTCCACCCTTTCTTTGGATGATGAGACCATCTTGACTGCTTTCATAGCCTGGTGGCTATGTTACTTCTTGGTTGTTTGTGAGCCAGTTGGGTATTTCCGACTTGGGGTCTTTGTTGTGGCCAACTCCTTATCGCGTGGTCGCCGTTTTGCCTTGGCTATTCTGGCCTTGGTGAATCTTTACAGGTCGATGCGAGAGTTCTATTCATTGAGGGACACGTCCCAATCCACTACTGTGATACCTCTTCTTAACAGACTCCACTCTATCAAAAATGGCAAAAGGCCCCTCCATAATATTTTTATTCGTCTCCTTGTGGTTGTCACATTAGGATTTATGACTTTTTCCCTTTTCGGTTGTAGACGTGTTACCTCATATCTTTCTGTACCAGTTAGGTATATATTCAAACAAGGCTATTATAATGCAGTAGCACACAATCATACATGCATTAGCAAAAATAATGGGTAATAAACAATCTCTAAAACTTGACTGCCTTGTTAGATTATTTCCATATAGGCTGACGAGTCTATGTGGAAACAATCTAAATTAAGTATGGGCTGATTATTGTTTGGTATCCAAGTTTCTATTGATTATGGTAATAAGCTAAACATGGCTGTAAAGGAATAGCAGATTTTGTGCAATAGATGTGTTGCCTTTTATAGGTGGTTATATTTAGAAACATTACCTATTTTATGATGGACAAAATATGGTATTGTGTGGTGGCCAAGAAGCCCTTGGCACTATATATATGGGGTTGGTCCCCAAGAGACAAGACACACATGAGTATTGCTGCATAAATGCATTGATAGCAGCATCTCTGCCCCTCTCCCTAATTATTCCATCGATTAGAGAGAGAGATAGTGCTTTTGTTTAGGCTAAAGGCATCAAAGGGCGCGTCTTGTTCTCTTGAAAGATCTTTCTCCCTACTTAGGTGCGTGGAACAGCTTTGGTGAAGGTGCATACACGTCAAGACACATCAAGAAGTGCTCAACATCAAGATTCAGACCATAACAATGGAATTAGGTAAGCTTCCGCTCTCGATTTAAGTTTTTGGTGTTTTGGAACGTCCCGTTCCACTGCTGGTTCTGCGAGTTCATGTTTTAGGATTTTGCTATTTGATCTGCTAGAATTGTTATTCCTTTGGATTTAAAGCAAACCTAACAAGTGGTATCAGAGCCACTCATCATGAGCCAGTAGTTTACACATTAAAGTTGAGATCTTGATCTGTTTTGGTGAATTTTGTGAATTGATCTGATCTGTTTCTGGATTTTCTGGCAATTAGGACGGTCCGTTGCATAGCTCGAACGAACCGTTCCGTTTTTTGGCAAATTATTTATGAACTGGTTTTGAACTGTTTTGATTCGTTTGATGCGTATTATGCCAGATCTTTTGTTTGTAATTGCTAACTGGACCCAAAGGGCTATAATTTGAACTGTTGTTGAATTGTTTATATTAATTTAGCCCTTTGTTATATTTCAAATTAATTTGAAATTGCAATTTCTTGAAAAGATTTTGAAAATTAAGTTAAAGTTTTGGAAATTCAAAATTGTTTAAAATCTGACCTAATTGGATGATTTAGATGTAGAGTAGATTGTCAGGTTAGGAGAGAAATTTTTAGGATTTCTCGACCTAGTTTAGGACGACATCTTTTCTACTCTCTTTGCGGTTTTTTCAGGCGGTCCGTTCCATTCTGGGATGGCCCGTTCCACTTCAGTTTTGGTTGCAAACTGTTAGGTATTGACCAGAGTAATGGGGCGGTTCGTTCCACAACTAGGGCGATCCGTCCAAAACGAGATTGTATAGGTTTTAAGCCAAATTTAGTTTAGTTTATGAGTCATTTGTACTGGTTAGGTACAAATGACACTTTAAGCATCCCTCATCTTCTTTTCTTTGCCGTGGTTTTCATTAGTAAGAGCTGTAAGCATTGAGTTACACCACGTTGTCATGAGGACAAGTTCTGTCGTAGAAAATAAGGTCGGCGCCTAAAGTGTCCATATGACCCTGGCCTTTTCTGGGAATCTTGCCTGGATATGGTGTAATTTCAATGGCTGCTGGCTGAACGGGAAATCACCGCTTTCTTTTCTTACCTTAATATGACTCATACTGGCTTGTATGGTCACATCTCTTTTTGGTTCTCTTCTGGTCTATTTAGGGCGGACCATTCTCTCATCAAAACGGTCCGTTCTGAGTTTGTTGGTTCGTATGAGTTTCATACGATCCAATGTATGTATACCTTAGGGTTTGCAACTGGGTCCTAAGTCTATAACATCCTAGGTCAGTATTTGGTTAGACTTTTCATATTAGGATTGATGTGCATATTGAAAAGTCTAGTTTGTAGGTATATTTTAAGTCTAATATAAAGGTAATTTAAGTTGTATTTTGAGAATTGAACCAATATTAATATCATCCCACCAAAGTGGGCTCTCATATTAATGGTTGTTTCAAAGGCTCAAATACAAAGTGTATTAAGGTATATGTAATTTTTTAATTATGGATCGGCCCAAAGGAAGGACATAATTTAAAAGGCTACATGTACAATATTTTGGTAGAATCAAATGGATAATGATTATAAGATTTTACATATAATTAATTAATCGGCCCAAAGGAAGGTTAATTAATTGATATGTTATGAATCGTTACATTTGATACTACACGTAATTGATTGAAGTTTGCTTGGAGACTCCAAAGAGCACTTGCAAATGAATTAAGACTAGTAGATGGGATTTAGACCTTTATATTTTGTGATTTAATTTATACATTATGGTTATTAACATTAGTGTATTTTGTCTTTGGTTTATTTTAGCAAATATTCCAGCTAGCATTAACAGCATACCCATGCTGTCTGGTTCCAACTTTAAGGAATAAAAGAAGAACTTGATGATAGTTCTCGGTTGTCTAGATCTTGACCTTGGATTCAGGGAGCAGAAACCAACTGAGATTGGTGCTAAAAGCACTCAACAACACATTCAAAGTGTAGCTCAGTGGAATCGCTCTAATCGCATGGGCATAATGATTATTAAGAAGACAATTCCAGAGACATTCAGGGGTACAGTTTCTGATTCCGATGAGGCCAAGGCATGCTTAGAAGAGATTGAGAAGAGATTTGCTAAGAATGAGAAAGCGAAAATTTGCACATTCATGGCAAAACTCACCTCTATGAAGGACAGTGGAAAAGGCAACATTCGTGAGTACGTTTTGGAAGTGTCTAATCTTGCTTCAAAGTTATAAGCCCTTAAGTTAGACATATCTGAAGAAATTCAGGTGTGTCTAGTGCTTAACTCTCTCCCTAGTCAGTATAACCATTTCAAGGTTACTTATAACTGCACTAAGGACAAGTGGACTCTGAATGAACTGATTTCGCATCTAGTTCAAGAAGAGGAAAGGTTGAAGCTTGATAAGATACACAGTGCTAACGTTGCATCCACTTCCAAGAATAAAGGAAAGAAGAAACAAAGTAAGAAAAATGTTACTGATTCAGACTCAAAGAAGGAGGCCAATAAGGGAAAGACTGGCAAGAATCCAAAGAATCCAAATGGGTGCTTCTTCTGTAATGAGGATGGACATAAAAAGCATGAATGCGAAGGCTACATAGCATGGCGCAAGAAGAAAGGTATGTCTCTCTCTTTGGTTTGAACACTTTGTCTATCTCCGATTGAGGCAATTCAAAAACCGTTGGAAAGCTTAGGATGAGCTCTTCAATGCTATTGATTCTATTTGATAATTTTCTTCTCCTAAATCCACCATTTTATGCAATAATTGAGCGTTCGATCCAAGCATAACCCTCTTCGATCCGAGTATGAGTCATTCGGTTCGAACGATGGCTTGGACGGTGCCTCCAAGTGCTAGGAATGAGTCGTCTAGCATATGCCAAGTGTCAAAATCCATCTAAAATTCGAGAATCCACCAGAAATCATCAAGAAACCTGAAAATAAGAGAAAAAACGATGGCAAAGTCAAATTCTTGGAAAAACATAGCAATTTATTGAATAATTTAATGGTTTGAATGTCTTTTGAGTGCCAAGTAAGGTCCAAATACCGATAAATAATGATGATATCAAATCCCCCCAAACTTAAACTTTGCTTGTCCTCAAGCAACGCCCTAAGCTTAGAATTTTGGACTATACTTAAATCTAAAACCAAGTCATTTTTCAAACCAAGAAATTATCATGGAAACCAATTGCTTATGCCTAAAATTTTCACACTTCAATCAAATAAGTCAAACCAAAATTTAATTTCAAAAACCAAGTTTAGTGTTCTACAAATTAATTCATGCATCTCTTGGTCCTAATGAAATCTTTTCTCAAATTCAAGAACTCTAGCTTCACTTTGTCAATTCAAATGAGATCTCAATTTCAATTACCTGTTCTTTTTCATATTTCACAAAAGTTTGTAAACTCTTTTATCAAAATCGAAAATTTTATGATGAACTTTCCTTAAAACCAATTTCATTTTTCACCAATTTGTTCGTGCAAGTCGAGTCGTGGGACTTTGCACCCTAGAGGATATAATGTGGTGTCATTGACCTTGAATATGCTACTAGCACATGACATGCTAGGGAGGTTGGACTGGTGTTGCTCGACTATGGCCACGGTACACTTGGGCCATAATACTCAACAACTCATTTGCCAATGCTTTTATATCGGGTCCAGTAGAATTAACCATGAATTGTCCAATTATTTCTCGATTTCTTTGAGGTGTAATTCCTAACAATTCATGATCAACCCAATACCCTCCAATTTGTGGCAAAGTTGGTGAAAAAAGATCTCGATGCATCCTCGTTTTCACAACTATTTGAATTTATTGTCCCATTAAGTTTGCTCGTTGGTGGTTCAAGCAATTCAAAAGCAATTTCAACAAGACAAAGTTCATCTTATAATTTCCAAATTTGATAAATTTCATTTTGTACAAAAGTTTGTCAAATACAAATCCGTTCACTCGGTAAAAACTTGTGAGAATCGACTTAGAATGTTTTGACAATTTCAAATAATCAAAATCGAGTTCCGTCTTTGCAAAATATTTTTAATTCGGTCCATTGGTGCATAAATCAATCATGAGATATCAAAACATTCTAGGGTACTTTGAGAAAATTTTTGCTTGACTTCAAAACGTTTCAACAGTGTGAGTTTAATCATTTAAAATCCAAATCGAGAGAGTCTAGGCAAAATCAATCCATTTTCAAACAAAAATAGGCTTGAATCAATGCAAAAATCCAATTTTCATGTCTTTGTTCGGACCGAACAAAAATCTGTTTGGACCGAACAGAAGCTGTGCAATTCAAAACTTCGTCCAAATTTTGCAAAAAATTGAGCAATTTTAATCAAAAGTTCGATTTTCCTCCTATTCCCTCCCCCAAAACTTAAATCAAGCATTGTCCTCAATACATGCAATCACATAGAAAAGTAAATAGGAGGGAAAAGAGAACTTAGCCAATTTTGCTTTCCATTGTGTCAATTTGCTCCTAGTTTGATCTCTCGACTTCCAAGATGGCTTAACTCCTTTCCTTGAGTTATTGTGCAATCCGTATGAGGTCGTGCGAGGGTTATTCAACTCATCAAACCCATGGTGCTCTAGCACAGATTGCATCTCTTTTCGTTTGTTCATTCAAAAATCCCTACAATAAAACAATCAAATTCTATTTTTTTTTTTTGGTTTTTCAAATTTTTACGGGTTTTCTTATTTTCTAAATTTTTTTTGTGTTTTCTATTTAAAAATTAAAATAAAAGAGAGAAGAGTTGAGAAATCCTTGGGTTGCCTCCTAAGAAGCGCTTGTTTTAGGTCCCTAGCTTGACCGTCTTTTGCTAAGTTCTGATTGGATGGGACTCGGAGAGCGAGACGGCGAGCGATTTGTCATATCCCTTGTTGGTGGTGTCTCTTGTGCGATCCCCTTTCAAGATAGTACCATCCGTGCGAATTGAGCGATCGATGCACTTCGAATCATCAAGTGAGTACTCCATTGCTCCTTTTCTCACAAAAATTTTATTCGTTTGAGCTGTATCTAGCTTGGAGTTAGCAAAAACGGGGTCTATTTGACTAGGATCAAGAGATTCATACCTGAGGGGTACTAAACAGGGCTTCAAACCGACTTTGGGGATCTCTGTTCGGACCGAATGAGTGCTGTTCGGACCAAACAGAGCGCTTATATTTTGTTGCAGGTCTGTTCGGACCGAATAGAGGTCATTGAGAGATTCTTGATAGCCTTCATGCACCTCGTGGCAGTGCTCTTCAAGAGATGTTTCGGTTTCGGCCGCCTCTTGAACCATAAAACATGTTTTGGCCGGGTCGGGACAATTCAAATCATGATCTATTGAAAAACGGAGTTTCTCTCCCCCCACTCTAACCACAATCGTCCCATCTCAAGCATCCATCTTTACACCGGCGGTTCTAAGGAAGGGGCGTCCCAAAATGATAGGCACCTCCTTGTCTTCTTCTATGTCCATCACTACGAAATCGCCGGGTATCACAAACTTTCCCACTTGGACGGGCACATCTTCAAGAACACCAAAAGGCAATCGCATTGAAGAGTCGGCGAGTTTCAATGTTATGCGTGTGGGTCTCAACTCGCCAAAATCAATCTTGTCAAACACCGTCTTGGGCATCAAACTAACACTAGCCCCCATGTCACACAATGCTTGCTTGATTGTTGCATTACCAATAGTACAAGGGAGAGCAAACCTACCTGGATCTTCTAGTTTTGGTGGCATCTTGCTCTTCAAAACCTCGCTACTCTTGTGTGTTAGGGCCACCGTTTTGAGCTCTTCCATGGACCTCTTGCCGGTGCATAGTTCCTTAAAAAACCTTGCATAGATTGGCACTTGAGCTATAGCATCCGTGAATGGAATGTCAATCTTCATTTGCTTAAGAATCTCCCAAAAGGTTCGAAATTGTTCATCATCCTTTTTCTTCACAAGTCGCTGAGGAAAAGGAACGGGAGGCTTGTAGGTTGACTCTGGTTGCTCCATTTTCTTCTTTCCCTTGCCTCGGACCTCCTTTTTAGCATCTTCTACTCTCTGTTCGGACTGAACAGAAGGTGTCGGGGTCATTTCGGCACCCTTTTCTTGAACTTTAAGTGGTCCTTCTTGCTCTGTGATTTGCTGGAGTGGAGAGGAATGCTTTACTTGCTCTAGGATGGGCTCTTCTTCAATTTGAAAAATCTGTTCGGACCGAATAGAGGGTCGAATTCCCTCATTTGGTGGCACGGGCGGGTCTTGGTACTCCTTGCCGCTTCGCAGGACATGTATGGCCTTGATCTCTGCATTAGGATTGACCTGAGGCTGGCTAGGAAGCTTGCCGAGTGGTCGAGAGAAGTGTGCTTCCATCATGCGTTCCAAACGTTGCAAGGTGCTCGCACTACCCTTAAATTCGTTGGCGGTAGCCTTCAATTCGTCGGTGGTGGCCTTCAATTCGTCCAAACCTAAAGCCACAGATTTGTTAAACTTTTCTTGCTCACTCATGAATTCTCGAACAACAATTGGAATCTCTTCCCTATTGAAAAATGATTTCTTTTGAAATGATTGGTCTCTATTGTTGTTGTTGAATTGGACATTTCTATACAAACTTGGCCCGTTATTTTGGTACTTTGAACCGAAAGGGGGCCCATTGTGTAGGGAGTTCACTTGGGCCCCTCCGTTACCAATTTTAGCAAGAGGGCAATCGAGAGATGTATGTCCTTCCTCGCCGCATGCTCCGCATTGATTTGAGTAGAGATGGGTGCCTTGAGCCGATTGGTACGCCGCAAGTTGAGCTTCAAGCTCGGCAATCTTTGCATCCTTCGTGGTGATCTCATGAACTTGTTGCCTCGAAGTACTGGAGTGGCGATGGATGACTAGAGGGTACCATGTGTAATTCCTTGCACAATAATCAAGCACATCTCGCCCTTGTGCCGCATCAAGTCTTTTGAATGCCCCACTTGAAAGAGAATCAAGATTGATTTTAATATTATCATAAAGTCCACTATAGAAAGATTTAATTAGCATCCATTCTTGAATCCCATGATGTGGGCAAGAATTTTCCAAATCCCTAAATCTTTCCCATGCATCTCTCATTGATTCTTCCTCTTTTTGGACAAAATTGTTCAATTCCCTTCTAATCGCATCAGATCTGTCCGCCGGAAAATACCTATCTAAGAAAGTTTGTACCATTTGATCCCAAGACCTAATTGAGCCCTTTTTTAGTGTTTTGTACCATTTGTTGGCCCTATCCTTAACAGAAAATCTAAACAACAAAAGCCTAATTGATTGTTGAGGAACCCCATTAATTTTGATTAAACGAGTGCAATCGATAAAAGTTTGCAAGTGAGCATGTGGGTCCTCATTCTCATCACCATAGAACGGGTTTTGTTGCACAAGAGTCACATGGACGGGGGCGATTTGCATATTGTTCGCATAAATGCCTGGAATCACCACGGGTCCGGCCACGTCTCTTGTCCTAGGGGCTCCATACTCCATGAGAGATCTTTCAGGAGGCTCCTCGTCCTCGTTGTCGGGGTTGTGGACGCTCCCTTCGTCTTCGTTGGCCTATCGGCGACGCTCGTCGTCAAATTCCCGCCTTTGACCAGCGAGGCGGGTCCGTTCTGCATTGAGATGAGACTCTCTATGCTCTAGCTGGAGGCGAAGGGTCTCCAGGTCGCGTGTTTGCTGAGCAATGGCCTCCGGAGTGAGTGTTTCGGCCATTGCTGGACTTTCTTCTCTCTGTTCGGAGTGCTGTTCGGTCCAAATGGATTCCTGTTCGGTCCGAACAGAGGTCGAATTGGAGGACTGAGCAAGTTCTGGGTCTGTTTCGAAGCGCCGGAGGAAGTAGTCTCTGACCTTAGGTGGCGGGGACTTCTTCCTTCAAGTTCTACATGCCAATCCTGCAAAATCGAAGAGAAGAAAGCGTGAGTTTAAAAGAAAAATAAAAAAAAAATCTAGTCTCTCGATACTTGAATAAGGATCCAATATCAACACCGTCCCCGGCAACGGCGCCAATTTGATGAAGGCTTGAAACCTAGGATATTAAATAAATTTGTAAACCTAGAGCTAACCTCACTAGTCGTTTGGAGTTAAGCTTTAGGGTCGAACCCAAGGGACGATACAATTGAATACCGGACTTATCCTTTTTCAGAAGCTAGACGAGAATATTTTTATGGAGTTTTGAGTTATAAATCCTAAAGGTGCAATAAAATAGATGTTTTTGGTTGTTTTGTTAATTAAAATAATCTAAATAATATCTAAATAGGTAAAGTGGAGTTTTGGGGTTTTTAACAATATAAAAAGCGTCTTAGGGTTCAGGTTTTACCTTGGTTTGGACTCCAGAACACAGAACTTATCACTTTCGTGCTTCGAACGGTGTTTTTCAAGCGTATACCACTTTGTTCGGTCCGAACAGGGATCCGTTCGGTCCGAACAGAAGGTATAAGAGTGTGGTTTGGACTTTTTATGATACTTTATGCTTTGCGCAGGGTTTGTTGGTCAAACCTAGATATTCTAAACCTCAGCTTTCGCTTGTTGGACTAGACACTGGTTCAATCACAACCTAACCTAATTAACTCGATTGGTTCACAACTTTTGGTATAGAATTCAATCAACTTAAACTTTTTTGTTGGAGTTCGTGGGGATATTTAGAGGTCTTTTGGACTGGTCTAAAAGTTACACTTTTTGTGTCAACTAATCTCCCCTTTCGGATCTACAATTTATCCCAAATACTTTATCTAAATTATCTTGATTACTCTAACTTTAGAACTTAACTAAATGTGGCCATTCATCTAGAAGTTAATTAGATCTAACCAAGCAATTTAAACTAGCAATTAATATAATTCTCAACAAAATAAATCAACAAAACATATCATATCAAGTCAAATCACAACATCCAAACCTAAGTTACTTCCCTACTCCTAAGACTATATAAACTTAGCCTAACATAGTATCAAAACACACGAAAACAAGAGTACAAATCACAAGATACAAGCCCATGGAAATTAGAGATAAAAACATAGGAAGAATAAACCGAATTGTCTTTCTATGCTTGATCTTCAATCTTCAAAGGCGATGGAGTGCTGCAGGGGCGTGTCACAACTTTTCCTTGCTGCCGTCGCCTCAAGAATAGGTTGCCTTGATGAATAATGGTGGATGGAGGCTATGGAACGTGGATTTTAGCAATGGAAGGTAGAATTAGAGGTGTGGAGGCTTCCCTCATAAAACTTGCCATTTGAGCTCTGTCGGTGCTTTGTTCGGACCGAACAGAGGAGAGAAAATCCAGCAGAGGCTGCTACAGTGTCATTCGGACCGAATTACTGTTCATTCAACTCATTTCCCGCTAAAAGTGACTTTTTAATTCTTTTACTGTTTTTTCATTAATTATTATTTTGTATTATTACATTTACTTATTAATATTATTATTAATTGCTATTATTATTGCATTATTATTATTATTAAATTGGTAAGTGTTATTAGTTATTATATTAGTAATAATTTAATTATTAATTATTATTTATTTTCGTGATTATTGCATTATTATTGTTATTAAATTGGTAAGTGTTATTAGTTACTATATTAGTAATAATTTAATTATTAAATATTATTATTTATTATTAATTGTTATTAGTTAAAAAAATAAGACTAAGGTAAATTTGTTAGACTTGATTAATGGACCATTTATTATTATTGCACCATTTTATTATTAATGCATGAAAAAAAAATTAGGAATCTACCATTTATTATTAATGCAGCATTTATTGTTTAACCTAATAATTAGCTGCAAAAGGACATGCGTGGTCTGATAAAATCTGAAAAAGTATACTGATACCCATCTGCCCTCTGCAAAAGGACAGACGTGGTCTGATAAAGTCTGAAAAAGTATATTGATGCCCATCTGCCCTCTGCAAAAGGACATGCGTGATTTGATAAAGTCTGAAAAAGTATATTGATGCCCATCTACCCTCTGCAAAAGGACAGACATGGTTTGATAAAGTCTGAAAAAGTATACTGATGCTCATCTGTTCTCTGGAAAAGGACAGACGTGGTCTGATAAAGTCTGAAAAAGTATACTGATGCCCATCTACCCTCTGCAAAAGGACAGGCGTGGTCTGAAAAAGCATCACGTGAAATTAATTTTTTATTGTGTGATTCTAAATCTAAAATTGTCTATAAAACCACCTTTCATCAACCAGAATATGCAACACCCACTCAATTCTTCTTCCTGAAAAATTCACTATCATGGAGAAAGGAAATAGTTCTAACTCAAATAGTAAGCCAAAGTACCCAATTGACCTCATGTTTACTGAGTACTGGCCATATTTCCATCATTCTAGACCTAATAAAGCTGAAATGGAAAGAGGAGATTATTCTGCAATATGTCGGCAATGTTATAAGACTGTCAATTACAATATCAAGGAAGACACGGCCGGGATTCCCTTAAAAGAACACTACGAGTGGCACATTAATGGTGGCGAGGAAAGAGAAAGGAAGGAGTACCTCGAGCAAAGAGCGCGGGAACACGAAGAAAATCTGAACAAACCCAAGAGTTATGATTGGTATAAAGATTACTACAAACAACCTGACCCGATACCCCAACAAACACCAACAGAAAAACCATATTCAGCACCAAAAACACACTGGACCATTTATGAAAGAATTTACAACTTTCGTGGAGAGCACACAGTGACCTGTAAAAAGTGTGGTCAGGTTTTCAATTACAAAGAGACCATCTTGCGTGATCACTACGATGACCACGAAAAACAAGATTGGTGGGATGAACAAAAAAAGAAATGGAAAGAGAGAGATGAGGCGGGAAAAAGGATGAAAATGGCACAAAAGACTGCCGAAAAGAGGCAAAAGTTGAAGGAAGAAGAAATTGAAAAAAAAATCAGGGAGAGCCTGGGATGGCATAGGGAGAGAGATGAACAAAAAAGTATTGCAGCAGCTAGAATGGCAGAGATAGAACAACAAGAAGCCGATGCAGCTTTCTGGAACGAAGCCGCTCAATTCGCTGACAACGCTGGTGTGAGCAACCAATAACAAAAGGAAGACGGAGAAGAAGACCCATGGTGGGATGAAATTCTACAATATGCGGACACCCAAAATATCTAAATACTTTGTTTTCTTAGGTAGATTGTTTTTAAGTAGCAACTGAGTGGTTTGTTTTTTAAGTAGTTTTTTTTTATTTTCGTGTGTTACTTTATATTATGGTTATAAAATTTAGTTGTTCTTCTAATGGTGTGCATTTTTTAATTCTGAATTTCTTCGCATATTAATTTTCAATACATATCATAAAAAAATTTAATAAAAGTAAATAGACAAAACAACATATTTCAGTAATATAAGGCAAACATTACAAGTGACGACTGTCACACAAACTTATTTCACTAATAATGACCATAATAAGATACCGATGACAAAAACATAATACTACTCCATTTAGCGGAGATGGACAACATTTGAAGCTGCGGGATGATTTTCAAAACCAGGTGGAACTGCTGGCTGGTGAGTCAACCACGACCCTCAAAGATCAAAACCTCCATTCCTCTCAACCAAATCTGTAAAAAATTTGGGGCCCCTAACATGATATTCATTTCCTTCTAATTTCTTAACTACAAATTTTTTCCCATGATATTGTAACATCACACGAGTCCGACTTCTCGTATCGGGTCGAGACAGAACAAACCCAAACCCGCAAACTCATTAAGTGAAAACCCGTTTAAACAAAATCAATCTCACGGAAGGGGACAAGTGGCAGACGCTGATTGGTTTGTTCTAGTGGGACCCACCTTCCTGTTAACAGAAAAGAAAAGAAGAAACAAAGTACATACCTCAAGAGGAGACATGACGGCCGACTGGGGTTTTGCTTCTCCCCGGTATTGCACGCCGCCGTGAGCCCAATGGAATGCGTCGCTGCATAGAGGATTCCATCACGATCCTATTGACATCAAACACGAACAGTGTCGGAGTTAGGAAAACGACAAATTCAAGGATACAAGAGGCGGGATGCCGAAATTGGGAAATACGAAAATGCAAAATTGCTCGATAAAGAGTCAATTAAATTACCTAAGAAGCTTCACTAGCAGTGTGATAGAGAGATTCTCGTGCCAATTTTGATCAATTTCTAGAGGAAGAGGAGTCACTGCCACCAGCCACGGAGAGAGACCTCGAGCATGGTTAAACTCTCTCAGTGTTATGTCATGGCCAAATCAAAGAGGACGAAGGCACTCAGCGAGGCTTGCAATAGCTCAAAGAAGTTTCAAAAGAGAGAGTGAGTATGTGAGTTGACAGAAGTAAAGAAAATTCTCGTGACTGGAGAAGTCCAGTACTCAAAGATGGGGTAAGAAGAAGAATGGAGAACATGGCTTCTCCCTCTGCAACCTATAGTCTGAAAAAGAATGTCTACTACTGTAGAGATTCCTTTGGCAGAGGGAGGTAAGTTTACCACTTCAATTGTAACCGTTGATGGAGAAAAGCGTGATTGCTTTATCCCTCTCACGGTAGAAAGCCATTCAATGTTGGCCAGGAGGTAGCAAAGTACATGAATGTGGTAAAAGCAACTGAAACATACTCTTTAAAAGGAACACATACCTCACCACACATCATATGTTAAACGGATGGATGACATATGAGAATGCTTCTCCTCGGCGCTGGATGAGATCAAGTCACTGTCAAGAGGGAATGAAGGAAACTTGGGAGCATGAGTCATAAAAAATGCAGCGCATGAGCTCTCTCATGTGGGCCCAGGGGGGCAAATTAGTAAAAAGCAGAAAAGACAAAGGAATTAAGTACATAGGAAACAAAGCAAGAGGCATAATATCCCAACTTTACCCTTCCAACAAATTATATAATCTGACAGGCCTGCAATTAAGCTAAATTAAGTTAAATTAAAGAAATGATTGAGAGCATGAGGGTGTATTAGTGTCCCCCTGATGTCTAGAAAGGAAATTAAAGAACAATTTAAAAAAAAAAAAGTGATGGCCAAACGGATGCAAGATGTGACTAAAAGAGAAATAATACTCTTCTGAGTGTCTTTATATGATGAATAAAATGGGGTTTAATAAAATGGACTCATAACATCTAATTATCAAGGCCCCCTTAATTGTTTAATACATGATCTGTGTATTAAAGATTACACCAAAAAAAAAAACGTGTTGGTGCCAAAAAATGAAAGTAAGAAAAGCAACACCTGACAGGAAGCATCCTTTCCATGCATGCTGAACCAAGTGATTCTTCTCAACCAATGAGGAGTCAACAGCGCATCCTCTCACCTGACATAAAGGAATTCCTCTCACTGAAAGAGGAACAGCAGATACAAAGCGCAGCCAATCAAACACAGCCAATTGGCATGCTGAAGACAAGTGGAGCTGCAATTCCATTTATACCCCTTTGGTTAGAGATTAAAAACACATATATTAAAGGGCACTGATGGAATTACATACTAATTGCAAGTGACTCTAGTTTAAAACTCATATGGGTACTCAAATAAAAGCAAATGGAGAGGAAAAGAAACCTCTCTAACCTAGCTACAATTGTGAGCTCAAAGCTTGATCCCCTCACAAGAACATCAAAACCATCCACTGGCTATGGACATCCAGATGAATGCCACTTGTCCTTACTCCATGTTGGTGCTAGATACCCCTCCTCCAAGGAATGACAGGGAGTGAAAGACAGTAAGTATGGCTCGACCCCACCAAATGCTAAATAGCATGAGGGCCCATCTGTCATGTTGATCCAGCATGGCAAGTGAAAAAGAGTAAATTGCAAGACGACTACTCCATCCTCAATCTGTAGATGTCAAGTGTCAAAAGGGGATTGAATGGTGTAATTGAGCAGTAAAAAGAAGAAGTGAAGAAAGAATTACAAAAGTGAGGCGGCAAGCCATCTTAGTATCACAGCCCTTGATCAAAGTCAAGAAATATGGAGAAGCTGCCACCTGCCAAACTGATGGAAGCCATGAACCCTAGAAATAACCTTTAAAAGGAGCACCTCCTGAAGAAGAAAGGAGGTCAGTTTGGAAAGTCGAAATTCTGTCAAATTGAAAAGTCAATTAGGAGAAAAGAAAATTAACAAGGTAAATATGCACATGTAAACTGTAATGGCTTCTAATTATATGAATAAAATGATGCTGAATGCATTTGTTGTGTGTTTCTTCTTCTCTTTCATTTCTGGTTTTGTTCTTTGGAGTTTACATTGGTGCTAATAGGGAGCGTGACATAGATTCCACACCTATGAACATCAACTGTATCTCTAATTAGTCATGCATATAAGAATAGTTCCTTTATTAGCATAAAGTTCTTATCATTAATGTGTCTCCATCTCTGTGCATGTGTTTCTTGTTAGAAAGTGCTCAATTTTAATTTTGTTACTAATTAACTTAATTAATCATCAAGCAATCACAAATCTAGTGCTACAAGCCATCCAAACACATCACATGAGAAAGGGGAAGGAATTGATTATACCTCTTCTTGTCTCGTAACAAGAAGGCCCGATCCAACTCTTTAGAAATCGGTGGCGTGCTCTCCTTCACCGTCTCCTCCAAGTTCGTCGGCCGCCTCGAGTCCATCAAGAGTTTAATCACGATCTCAATAGTTGTTCTAGCAATAATAAATCTAGTCTAAACCCTTCCTTCCTTAGCTTTTAATTACTCTAATTAATGGTGGAAGGAGTGTGCTCAACACATGAGCAATAGAAGGAGAGAGAGAGGGTGGTGGCATTGGCCAAAGAGAGGGAGAGGAGGGGAAGGTGGCGGCTAGGAAGAGAGGAGAGAGAAAAATATATGGTTTGAGCCTCCAAGGGGTCCTTTTATAATGCTCCAACCCTAGAATCAAGTTCTCTCTATTTACACAAATGCCACCTACCTACCACCCCTTCTAAGCTGGCCTCATATAGGGCCTTCTAGGCCGGCCTCATATAGGGCCTTTATGGGCTATATCAACTCTCTAATTGGATCTTTAATTCATATAATTAAATCATCTCCATTTGCTCTTTAATTGGGCTATTCATTTGCAATTAAATAACAGCCCAATTAATTAATATAACTATTTATATTAGAATGTGTTGAACCAAATTAATTATTAACCAATTAATAATTATTTAGGGTTTAGATAATGTATTATTTATTTCCATATGATCTATTTGACTTAATTAATTATACCGGTTCGCAACGGTATATAATTAATTAATCAACTTATCAGATTTTCGCAATACTCACTGCTGCGAATAAATAAATAATGCACTGTATGGTCAAATCCTATTTGTGTGACCCTTTGAGGATTTATGCTATGTTGGCCATGGAATTAAATCGCTATTTAATTCCAATAATCATAAGCGGTATCTAGCAACACGTTATGATTCCCAATTCGCATAAATAGTGTACTGCTACAAAATTTCAATCCTGCATAAGAAATAATAGTATTTCCTTGTCTGATTCTTATGTCACATGATATCATCGTATAATCCAAGATAGGATTGTGTCATTCTTGCAGATTATACGTTTCTTGATCTAGAGATAATTGTATCAAGTTGCTAGCAAACAATCTATCTCCATCAAAGGGCCTAAACATATATCATCACTCACTAAATAAATTAATGAGGGACATACGGTTTTCTTGATGAACAGCTTTTCCCCGCACAATTCAAGAGAGCATAAATAAAGTCCGTATAGCAGCCTTTATCAGGAATCAACGTTAGACGATATTTATAGAACCTATCCTCATGTGGAAAAGCTGAACCATCTCAAACTTAGAATCAAACTCAAATGAAATAAATAATGACACATAACACAATCCATATATTTCTTTCATTGGGTCATGTCCTGTACTATGTTCCATAACATATACATATGCAATTAAGTTGGTAACTCCTTACCTATGATTTGTAGAACTTAATCATCACTTAACTTGCATACTAATCTTATCTGATAATTAATGTTCCTTATTAATTATCAAGATTACGGACCTTTTAGATTTATTATTGTCATTTAATTATAAATGAAACACAGAGATCCACAATTCATATCCTCAACCTGAATGATCTGTCAATAAATAAATCAAGAAACAAATGATCAAATATCATCAATAACATAAACTATAGAAGTAGCCATATAATGATTGGCTTCTAGGACATAACTCTAACATTTCTGTGGTTAGAAGTTGCTAGTTCTATGGAGAGCGTGACATAGATTCCACCTCCATGGGCGCCATGTTGGCTTCTGGCCTTCAGTTGTGTCTAAATAAACATATCTTTAGTTGTTGTTATGTCTTGGTTAAGTTCAATGTGTTAACAGTCCATAGTCCAAGTTCAGTAAAATGAGTCTTATCTTAATAAGGAGAATAGTTAACTTTAGAGTTTAACATAAAAGTAACCAGGCCACAAAGTTAGTTCAAGTTTACATAAAACAAATATGAATGTCAAATTATGCTTAAAAGTGCATACAGAAGTACTTCCTTTCAAGAAATTTGTGTCCCCATTTATGTCAAGATCTCTCAACAAAGTATGCAGTGAATAATTTCTTTCATCAGTAATGTTTAGAAAGAGTTGAAGTCAAGGTTTATTTTGTTAAAATAACAGGTTTTAGTTTTACATAGTAAATAAAAGTGTTGTAAGTTCTTGATAAAAGGAGTTGCATCCTTGAGAAAAGTTGTAAGGTCATATAAAACAATTTATGTAGTAGCAGTGGTATGTTGAATCTGCATTCAAATATAAGGAATAAATTGTAGAAGTCCTTCCTGCTAGAAAATTCATATTCTCATTTATGTCAGTCCCTCTTAGTAAAATAAGTACTAAATAGTCTCTTCTTAGTTCTTGTTAAGAAAAACATATATATACAAGTTTGAGTTTTCAGAGTCACTTCCTTAGGACGAAGGCTCCTGTCTCACATCATAAGTAACAAGAGTAATAAGCTTGCCATAGGAAAAGGGGTGGTATATTTAGGATAAGTTTTAGGGTTATATTTGAAAATATGCAGCAGTCGTGTTAGTTCAATAGATTTACATCTAAATAAAGAAGAAAATAAAATGTCAAAAGTAAGGTTTGCATGGTCTAAAGTACTGTTATTGTCATGTTTTCCCTACCTAAATAGTATGCCCTTTCAATTTTGTGGATTAGTATGAACTGTCCGCAGTAAGAGAATAAGCTTGTTTGTTGCAATTATCTTCAAAAGTGTGAATGAACATGTGAGATGTATCTCCATAAAAGTACTAGTAAAATAAAAGAATGGTACCTAAGGGTCTGGGCATAAGAAAAACTACATGAACTTGTTCTGAATATGGAACCTCGAGTAACCAAAAGTAAAGAAAGGGGTTACATTATGAAACATGATAAACAATAAAGGTTAAAATGAAATTAAAAGTGTACTGTAAAATAAAAAGAAATGTCAAGGACTAAAGTGAACAAGATGGTCTTATACATGTGCCACTGATAAGTTTTAGCAAAAATAGTACTACCAGTTTAGGGTTCATCTCAATTGTTTGAACAAGTAAATGTTATGGTCATGGTTTGATTTCCAAGGTTCAAGTTGCACATGTTTAATAAAAGGGTTGAAAATAAAAGGGAAAATCAAAGGCTCAGTGCTTAAGTTCAAATTATGTTGCATAGCTCGAGACTTAAGAAGTGATAAAACAAAACATGAGAAGAAAGTGAAAGGCATATTACGAGCTTGAATAACAATTTGTGGAACAATTCACATGAAATGAAGTCAAGTCAACTTCATTCACAAGCCTGTCAGACCAAAGATATGGTCGAGGGTGTGCTACCTCAAATTAGGATGTGCAATGCAAAATTGAAAGTGCTGATGATCCCAGGACACTCTCGAGATGCTTCACGATGCCTCTGCCAAGGCAGTTCATGACTAGGCGTCCTCGATTAGCCGGACTTCACTGCCATGACAGACTCGAGCCAAAGCTAAGACCAAGATATGCCAAATTGCCAAACGCGGCTTCAATGGACGACAGAAACATCTCCAGCAGACTGCGACGACGCCTCGAAACCTAGTTGCAGCCACCATGACCGCCGGGAACCTCTACTGACACCATCAATGGAGGCGTCCAGTCGAACGAAAAAGCATCAGAGAATGTATCAGCGAAAGGAGGGAGATGAACCCTACTCTTGCATAGGCGTGGTACACTCGAGTAGTAATACCGACATGCGGAGCCCACAAGTCGAATCCAGACTTAAGTCCAACTCACCCGGCGTACAGACACGAGCGTGGACCGTGCGACCCGGCTAATCCCAGCCCAGCACTCTTTTGAGATCTTCTGTGACGACCAGTCTATAACGAATCCCTGACGAATCCCTTTTGAGATCTTCTGTGACAGCAAAGTGGCAACCAATCAGAAAATTTCGCAAGACAGAAACTTCAAAATTACATTAAAAATAACCATAAAATCAGAACAATGCCCATAAAATGTCAAAATGTCCAGAAAAATATGAGGAATATTTTGGTACCACATTGCATGTTAGAAAGTGCTCGTTTTTAATTTTTCTTGCTAATTACCATTAATTAATCCAATTAAACAACAAGCATCTCGATGGATCTTGTTCAAGCATCAACACACAAAAGGGAGAGTAGGAAAGCGATTTTTACCTCTTCTTGTATCGCAACAAGAAGGCTCGATCCGAATCAATAGGAATCGATGGCGTTCTCGTCTCCACCACCACCACCGCCTTGTCGCCAGCCTCAAGTCCACTAAGAAATTAACCAAAACCTCAAAGTCTATGCTAGTAAGCAAGAGGTAATAGCTAATCCTTTTATTTGTCCTTCTATTTAATCTACTATTTAATGGAAAGGGTTGATTGATCAACATATTAGCTAGATGAGGTGGAAAAGAGTAAGAGAAAGAGATGAAAATTCTAAATTTTTCTCTCTAATTTTCGTTCTAGGAGGAAGAGGAAGAGAGAATTCTATGGTGGCTAGGGTTTCTCTCTCCAAATGACCTCCTTTTATAGACCAACCACTCCACAAACTTTAGGGACCTTTTTACCCCTCTTAGAGTAGCCTCTATATGGGCTATCAAGCCCATTTTATGGTGTGTTAAATGTCCACTAATTCAATTAATTAATTGACCTTCTCTCTTGTACTCAAATCGGACCTTTAATTTACTAATTAAATAAAGGTCCATAAACTCTATTTAATTCCTATAATTAAATTGTTTTGAACAAAATTAATTATTAACTTATTAATAATTATTTTGGGATTAGCAAATATTTTAATTTATTTCTATATGATCTCTTTGACTTAATTAATTATAACGGTTCACAACGGTATATAATTAATTAATCGACTTATCATATTTTCGCAATACTCACTGCTGCGAATAAATAAATAATGCACTGTATGGTCAAGTCCTATTTGTGTGACCCTTTGAGGATTTATGTTATGTTGGCCATGGAATTAAATCATTATTTAATTCCAATAATCATAAGCGGTATCTAGCAACACGTTATGATTTCTAATTCGCATAAATAATGTACTGCTACAATATCTCAATCCTGCATAAGAAATAAAAGTATGTCATTGTATGATTCTTATGTCACATGATATCATCGTATAATCCAAGATAGGAATGTGTCATTCTTGCAGATTATACGTTTCTTGATCAAGAGATAATTGTATCAAGTTGCTAGCGAACAATCTATCTCCATCAAGGGGCCCAAACATATATCATCACTCACTAGATATACTAATGAGGGACATACGGTTTTCTTGATGGACAACTTTCCCCGCACAATTCAAGAGAACATAAATAAAGTCCGTATAGCAGCCTTTATCAGGAATCAACATTAGACGATATTTATAAAACCTATCCTCATGTGGAAAAGTTGAACCATCTCAAACATAGAATCAAACTCATATGAAATAAACAATGACACATAACACAATCCATATGTTTATTTCATTGGGTCATGTCCTGTACTATGTTCTAATAACATACACATATGCAATTCTGTTGGTAACTCCTTACCTATGATTTGTAGAACTTAATCATCACTTAACTTGCATACTAATCTTTTATGATAATTAATGTTCCTTGTTAATTATCAAGATTACGGACGATTTAGATTTATTACTGTCATTCTAATGAATGATCCACAGAGATCTACAATTCAGATCCTCAACCTGAATGATCTGTCAGTAATAAACTCTAGGAATAAATGATCAAATATGATCAATAACATAAACTAATATTTAAGTCACTAAATTATTGACTTCTATGACATCACTCCAACAATCTCCCACTTGGCCTAGAGTCAATCAGTAGTGACTTCTAGCCACTGAAGAATTGAAAACGATGTCATATATCCACATATATACATGTCTCGAACCTTAAAAGAAATAATACGCTTAAAGCAAGTTACTCATACGTCCATCACGCATTGATGCACAACTGCATCCCGTATACTGCTTAAGGTAGAGGTTATGTTAGAGTGTTCACTGTGTTTGACCCTATATGTATATATGCTCCTATATATATATGTTCTTGATTATCATCATATGAGATCAAGTGATATTGTCATAGATTATAGTTGGATCACCAATTTAATATTGGGTTCTTCAAGACTAAGCTATGGTTCGAGATGCATATAACCATATTAGCTTGACTGAGTCTTGATCCAACCCATCCTTTTTCGTTGTTTCACAATTGGCTATGTATTTTGCTTTGGTGACAAAAACGGTTGTAATATCCCATTTAGAACACTTTCTAAAATTACAACACCACCTTTAAGCTAAATATATAGTTCAATTGTAATTATATCAATCTTTCGAAACTTAGCATTAGTGTAACAACTTACACGAGCTTACTTTCATCTTAACATATGGGAAAACATATCACTCTTTCTTATAAGATACTCGAGGATATCTTTGACTATTGTCCAAATGTATCTCTATTGTATCCATTTGATAACTGTTTATCATGCTCCTTAGATACTACACATTGGGGCATGTGAATAAGTATGGCACTCATAATGAAACTCATAATGGAAGAATGCTTGAACTGTTTCTTTCTCGAATCGAGTTGCAATAGACCGAGTCAAACTCAAGTGTATGCCATATGACGTGGTTGGACATCCTTTCTTGGAGTCCACCATTTGTGTTTCAAGAACATTTCGTCATTATATACCCATTAGCTTAAACCTAACATCCATCATAATTTATTTTCATAGATTTTGTTTCCTTGGATTTAGGTAATCTTACCCAAGTTCTCAATTGAGAAAACGTTCTCCAATGAGATCTTGACGATATTCATTTCTTTAATGTTATTCCCAATTAATGTCTTGTTATCTTGTACAATACAAGTAACACAATCATGCTCCCACTGAATATCTTGTCTATACAAGATACCTTTTTGACGAAGTTCGACTCTTTGACTTCCTTGTCAAAATGTTTATTCCACTTTTCACAATACTTGCTTCAATCCATTAATGGATACTTGAAGTATGTATATGTTTCTAGCAATACATCAAACAAAATCCTCGGTCAGTTTCATATACACAACATCTTCCTTCATTCATTCGAAGAAGGCGGTTTTGATGTTCCTTTCCATATATCAATATATACGAAACATAACTGTTGCTAGAATGATCTCTATTGACTTATACATAGCTACAAGCAATAAGCTATACTTAGTATATAGTCAACTCGTCATTGACTTAGACATAGCTACAAGCGCGAAACTGTGCTTTGTACATAGTCAACTTGCCGTCCATGTCGATCTTTTTTTTAAAGATCTAAATGTTCTTGATGGATTGCTCCTTCATAAACATCAACCAAGGTCTATACCTTATTGTTATACATGGATTGCATTTAAAGACCGCATGGATTTAAAACATACTTGTGAAATCGGGTTCTTCCATTGCTTCTTTATGTATCAACGGATTCTCATATGCCAAGTACGAGGATATCGTGAAGCCTACGTACCATTCGGTTAGGCGATTCACTCTCATTGACCTTTGTAGGATTGGTGAGGTTCATTAACTACTTCTACAACGACTTGTAGAATAAGTTCTCGATCCTCATATATTTCATGAGTTTCTCAAACATCATCAACTCGTGAGATGGTTGAGTCCTCATCGAAAAGGGCGCACTTTTGAACTTCTTTCTTTCACAACGGCTTGTGAATGAAGTTTCACTCAACTCCTACTAAACACCATATATGGAGTGACAAGTTTCCCATAAGGGTACTTCTTGTGGTGACGCATAAACTCCTATAATGCTCATTTTACTCCCACTACTTCTTCTTGAGAATATCATTCTCCAAGACTACGTCATGATTAGCAACAACTATTTTGTTCTTATCATGTTCGTAGAAATAGTACCTTTCGGTTAGTATAAGGTATCCTAGAAACTATCAATTTTCCAATTTGGGTCCAAGCTTATCAATCAACAAACCTTGAAATAAGCTTCTTAACACCAAATCTTGAGAAACAATATACTTAGAGATCAAATCTCGTAAGATATCTTTCTCAACGGACTTCGATGAAACTTTTATTCAGTGTAAATAATATTGTCCTCAAACATAAATTCCTAATACGAGTCGAATAAGTCAATCCGATTTATTACCGATCAAACTATATCAAACAATGTTCGATACCTCCATTCTTGGACATATTATTCTAATATAATATTCCTCATGGAGCGAGTTGTGAAACGACTTTCATACTCTTTAGGTAATATATCAAACCACATGACTTAACTATTTATCATGATCAATTGTAAGACTTTTTCTTTTCTTGAATGGTCTTTTAACTTCACTCTTAAACTCCTTTGAACTCGTCAAAAGATTCATACTTATACCTTATCAAATAGATACGTCAATATCTATTATAATCATCGGTCAAGTAGTAAAGTATCAACAACCTTTCATTTCATAAGTGATTATAGGTCTATATACATCGACATGATTAAGTCCTAATCAAGTCACTTGTCCTTAAACCTTCGTAGGTTAAAGGTACTTTTGTCATTTAACAAACATGATTCGCATATTTCAATTGATTCGCAATCGAATTGAGTTACGAGCTCTACGTTACGTAGACTCTCATAATGCGATTCTCGTTTATGTATGACTTAAGCGGACATTTCACATGAAAGTCAAATACTTACGTGTAGTCTTATGTATCCTATTTGTCATTCAAAACTTGTTTATCTATTTCAAGCAAATTCAATCAAGATGTATGAAATCATATAAACATGTCCATAATAAAAGAACAACATTTGTCTTTTACAAAAACATAATCATCCATCATCTATATGAAATGGAGATAAAGTTTAGGGATATAAGGAGTGAGATATATAACCTACAATTCCTATACGAATCTTTAGTAAAGATAACTCTACGTATCTAATAGTTTATGGCTTAAATGAACAAGTCATTTCCTATACTGAGTTTACTTTACATCTCTCGAGCATTTCCTTATTCTCCATTGTCTACGAATTTCGTTAAATGCGAGCACATGGACTAGTACCTAGCTACTAGTGTGAATTAGAAATAGTGAGATAGTTTGAACGATAAATACTTTAAGGATTAGAACATTTCTATTATCATGGTTCTTCGGACAACCTTTCAAGTGCCTCCATAAAGGACAAATATTCCACGGTCTCAAATGAGGGTCTCGAAGTCTCAATTCATACTTTAGCGAAATATTCCTTTAATACTCAACTAATCACCTTTTGCACAAATAAGTGTGCATAAAGGTAACACCATATCATTCATAACTAGGAAGAGATCGCATGACAATATCAACAATCCTTGATATTGGAGATCAACATCTCTAGTTGTCAATTAGCTACTTAAATCTTTCGATTTGTAAGCCAATGAAACATTCATGTATCTTCTTATAAAAGAAGAATCTCTTGGTTAACTTCATACTCTATCACTCGATCATAAATGATTGAGTCGATATCTACTTTCTCTAAGTACACCTTCTTGAGTAAGAGAGTGTAGGAGTCAAATCTAGTCCGTATGAATTCTCTAATTCAAAGGTCTAGAAATTCTAAAATAAGGATATCGGCATTCGCTTTATTATTGAATAACTTTCCACAAAAGTCAATAAATCATTGCGATGCTACATTCGGGAGGTCGAGGAAAGTTTTTGGGAATTAACATGCTCAAGTTTCTTTTCTCCAAGAGCATGTCTTAGGAATCGGTATTACTTCTCCAAAGAAATACCTTTAGAAACAAGCTTTGTTCATTTTCAAAGATTGATCGCAACGAAATTAACATATTTAATATCTATAACAAAACTAATTTAAGGTCATTTAGTTTATGCAATGTTTTATTTATAACAAATAAAACTCCCACTACATTTATTTAATGTCCCAAATGTAGTTGGTTTTCAAAGATCCCCATTTTCGTTGAGATGGGGCCAGCATCGACATGACACCAAAACAACTAGATAAGATAGGTTCTCCAACTAATCATATCAACCATATGACTCTTGGTTTGTGAAATGTCTCATGTACATCTACAAACTTCGCCCCGATGTCCAATTCGATTAGGGTCCATCGATAAGTAACCTCTCTCTATTTGCTCCTAGTAAATCCGATTTACACCCCGACTTCGAGGGTTGACCATGACGTCTCGCGTCGACGAGAATGCGTCAATGAACGACCGAATGACATGAAGGGGATAGAGAGAAGGAAGGCGGTCGGTTTAATCAAATTAATGAGACAAAATATTATGCGACTTTTGTTTGGTGGTCGTGTAAACATACACCCATACCTATCCTATGACATTTCATAGCATTCACAAACATTCACATAATAAGCATCTCAAGCATTGTTGTGGGTTTGTATGGCCCCCGCTTGCATTAGCTTCGCCGCATCTCCATGTAGCAAAATTAATTTAGTAAACCCTCCCACTAATCATATGGATCCTATCCTATATAATCAAAGGAACAAAATACATGTGAAAGATATCCCTAATCCCTCGTATCCTTAGGGGCATGCAAGCCTCACAAGTTACATTAAAATTAATCCAAATTAATTAATCATGGCACCAAAGACCTTATACACATTCATTCACATGCATTCACAATACAACACACAAGGCATTGATGTCTTGGGCCATACTAAACCCACGATTCTTCCTACAAAAACAAGTTAGCACAAGTCCCTACATGTGTAATTTGTTTCTTAATTAACAACAAATTAGAATCTTTGCACATCGCTTGTAGTTCGGATTTTTCGCATAAAACGTTTCAACTTTTAATCAACTAACTTGCTTAAACCATTCAAAAGTCATTTCAGCATTTGAAAACAGAAA
This sequence comes from Rhynchospora breviuscula, assembly GCA_027562975.1. Taxonomy (NCBI): domain Eukaryota; kingdom Viridiplantae; phylum Streptophyta; class Magnoliopsida; order Poales; family Cyperaceae; genus Rhynchospora; species Rhynchospora breviuscula. The sequence continues at coordinate 16,549,633 of CM050398.1, forward strand.
GGAAGAATATTAAGGAGTGTTCTAATTAACTATTCAACTAGTTTGATTAATTAGAAAATATTTTAACTATTTAAAATATTAAATGGGATCCGATAAAATCCGAAATTTTTCAGTCTCCAAAAATTATTAAATAAATCATACATACTCCCTATCATGAGTGTAACTACCTGTCAAAATTTCAGGGAGAGATAACTTACCATCAGAGAGAAACAAAAATAACAAATCCTCAGATTGAGCGCGAAACACGGTTATCGGATTTTCTGTTTTTTTATCTAAATCTTTTGGTCTATAGGATCGTCTTCCAAAATGTTTTCATGGAAATACTTTACATAAAAAATCTACTATATATTATTGGCTACCAATCCATGAAAAGAAAACCAACAAGTTCTATTTAAAATCATCAAGATAAAAAGCATACAAGCCACTTGCCCTGTTCTGAAACAGACTGACGACTAAAAACTTTTGGCCCAGTTGAGGTATCAAACCTTAATTAAAAATCATGAACCTAATTTTCACAGATTCCTAACTCAAATTAGAACATCTCTATATAAACACTTTTCCACAAAGTTGTCTCAATAAGTACATTTTATCCAAACAATCAGTTTGTTGAAAAACCAGATCTGACAACCGATTCACTTCTCATGACTTGAACGCCCACATAAAATCCAAAGCATGCAACAAATTTTACATGTACATAAATAGCATCAAGTTTAAAAGATTTCTAACCAAGAAAAATAGGTAACTATCTTCGAAAAATAATTCCTACAAGCCATAAACACAGAATTGTGCAGACAGAAACTGGTTCTGCGCACTGTTACCGTTTAATTCACCAAAAATTCATAACTTCTTAGAAAAAAGTGAAACCAATGGAAAAAGGACCACATATAATAGATATACAACCTTCAATTAAATTTAGAATTTTTATGAAAGCTTTTCTCGGCAAAAAATTCAAAACAATCTCGGAAACAGAGAACAGTTCCAGACAGCAAGCAAGTGCATCACTAATCCATGTGTTAATTAACATTTTCTCACTTAATTATGTATTAAAATGCTTAAGCATGACCTAGAGCTCTGATACCACTATTAGAAAGTGCTCGTTTTTAATTTTTCTTGCTAATTATCATTAATTAACCCAATTAAACAACAAGTATCTCGATGGATCTTGTTCAAGCATCAACACACAAAAGGGAGAGTAGGAAGGCGATTTTTACCTCTTCTTGTATCTCAACAAGAAGGCTCGATCCGAATCAATAGGAATCGATGGCGTGCTCGTCTCCACCACCACCACCGTCTTGTCGCCGGCCTCAAGTCCACGAAAGAATTAACCAAAACCTCAAGGCCTATGCTAGTAAACAAGAGGTAATAGCTAATCCCTTTATTTGTCCTTCTATTTAATCACTATTTAATGGAAGGGGTTGATTGCTCAACACATGAGCTAGATGAGGTGGAAAAGAGCAAGAGAAAGACATGAAAATTCTGAATTTTTCTCTCTAATTTTCGTTTTAGGAAGAGAGAAGGCTATGGTGGCTAAGGTTTCTCTCTCCAAATGACCTCCTTTTATAGACCAACTACTCCACAAACTTTAGGGACCTTTTTACCTCTCTTAGGGCAGCCTCTGTATGGGCTATCAAGCCAATTTTGTGGTGTGTTAAATGTCCACTAATTCAATTAATTAATAGACCTTTCTTTTGTACTCAAATCGGGCCTTTAATTTACTAATTAAATAAAGGTCCATAAGCTCTATTTAATTTCTATAATGAAATTGTGTGGAACAAAATTAATTATTAACTTATTAATAATTATTTTGAGATTAGAAAATGCATTAATTTATTTCTATATGATCTCTTTGACTTAATTAATTATAACGGTTCGCAACGGTATATAATTAATTAATTAACTTATCATATTTTCGCAATACTCACTACTGCGAATAAATAAATAATGCACTGTATGGTCAAGTCCTATTTGTGTGACCTTTTGAGGATTTATGCTATGTTGGCCATGGAATTAAATCGCTATTTAATTCTAATAATCATAAGCGATATCTAGCAACACGTTATGATTTCCAATTCGCATAAATAATGTATTGCTACAATATCTCAATCCTGCATAAGAAATAAAAGTATGTCCTTGTCTGATTCTTATGTCACATGATATCATCGTATAATACAAGATAGGATTGTGTCATTCTTGCAGATTATACGTTTCTTGATCTATAAATAATTGTATCAAGTTGCCGGCAAACAATCTATCTCCATCAAGGGGCCCAAACAAATATCATCACTCACTAGGTATACTGATGAGGGACATACGGTTTTCTTGATGAACAACTTTTTCCCGCACAATTCAAGAGAATATAAATAAAGTCCGTATAGCAGCCTTTATCAGGAATCGACGTTAGACGATATTTATAGAACCTATCCTCATGTGGAAAAGTTAAACTATCTCAAACTTAGAATCAAACTCATATGAAATAAACAATGACACATAACACAATCTATATGTTTATTTCATTGGGTCATATCTTGTACTATGTTCTAATAACATACACATATGAAATTAAGTTGGTAACTCCTTACCTATGATTTGTAGAACTTAATCATCACTTAACTTGCATACTAATCTTTTATGATAATTAATGTTCCTTGCTAATTATCAAGATTACGGACGATTTAGATTTATTATTGTCATTCTAATGAATGATCCACAGAGATCTACAATTCAGATCCTCAACCTGAATGATTTGTCAGTAATAAACTCTAGGAACAAAGCATGCCCAAATCTTAAAACACAAAGCACATCAAATTCAAAGCTTCTAAAATGGCCATTATGATAAATAAAAAAATAATAAAAAAATAAATATAAATAATAAAATGATAAAAATAAAAAAATAATAATAATAAAAAATAAAAAAAATTCCTGAAGAAGTGATTGAACATTTTATGTTCTGGACAGCAGGTACTCTTGAACATTTTATGTTCTGGATAGTCGGTACACCCAGACATTTTTGGCTGAATCCCAAACCCAAAACCCCAAAATCCAAAAGATACAAAATATACCAAGATTCAAAACCAAAATCCTAGACCCAAAATAGAGAAATTTAAAATTTCAGAACCCAAAACCTCAAATGCTAGAGCTCAAGATCAAAATTCCAAACCTCCAGCCTCGAACTAAAAAAATCCAAATACTCAAGAACTCAAACTGCGAAAACAAAACCTTAAATCCAAATATTAAAAACCTAAAACCAAAAATTAGAAACTTAAATCCAAATTCAAAGCCTGAAGACTCAAGCCTCAAATACCAAAAATCCAAACCCTAGATCATACCTAAATACACCAGAGTCCAAATTCAAAAACCTCGAACTCACAAATTCGAACACTTAAATCCCAAACCTAAATCCCAAATCAAAAAATAAAACTCCAAACCCACAAGTTCAAATACCTAAATTCAAAACCTAAATTCCCAAAACCAGAAAAAATACCAAAGCTAGAAATCCAAAATCCGAACCCCAGAACCCAAAACCTAAAAGATCGAATCAGAATCCCGAAAAGTCAAAACCCAGAAGTTGCAACCTGAAAATTAAAAAAAAAGTCAAGATCAATCAGAAACCTGAAAAATTAAAACTCAAAAGTCCAACTTGGGAATAAAAAAAAAAGAAGAAAGAAGTTAAACTCAAAATTCAATTTAAAAAGGTTGAAAAGTCAAACTCAAAAGTTCGACATGAAATTGGAATAATAAAGACTTAAAAGCTGGTCTAACGGCCAAAACTTAAAAGTCTTAAAGATTCGATTCTGAAGCCTCAAAAGTTAAAGACACATCGATCAACTCTTTAGAGCTCAGATCAAAGTCAATAACTAAAAGTGACATTAAAGTCTTAAAAGTTGAATTTCGTCCTTCTAAGACTGCATAGCGTGTTGTCCTGGAAGGTACAACCCGGTGTTCTCGTCAAGAGGAGGCATAGCGCTTCTTTCCTCGCGACTCGAACGACATCCCAAAATTTTTAAATCCCAAAACCATTGAGAATTGACCAAGATCGCCTATCTTTCTAATGTTGAACTCAACAATCAAATTTATCGTTCTGAGACTACATAGCGCGTTGTCCTGGAAGGTACAACTCGGCGTTCTCGTCAAGAGGAGGCATAGCGCTTCTTTCCTCGCGACTCGAACGAAATCCCAAAAATCTCCAAATCCCTAAATCGACTGAACATTAATATAGGAAATTGTGATAACCAGTATTTTAGGATTTTAATTTTTGCATGCTTAATTATTTTGGTTGCTATATAAAATTATTTTAAGATTGATTTCATGTTGAGTAAAAAAATTTTTGTGGTTTAATTGAGTCTCAAACTTATTGAAATTGTGCTTAAATCTGAAGTTTTAAATGAACCAGCAATTTTAGAGAAAATGAAGAACCATTTTGTAAAGTCCACCATATAATATTTATCTCCTTTCTCTTTTTCCCCACCACAGGCCATTTTTCTCTCCCACCCTATTCTTACTCCTCTACAGAAAATTTCTGCTCTTCCCTTTTCAAGCTCAAAACTCCCTAAAGCCCTCCATAGGAAATAGCTAAAATAGTCCAAAAATTTAGGAAAAATTAGAAATAGAAAGAGGAGAATGAGGAGAGTACATGCAAGCCAAGAAATTTCGGATTTTAGCACCATTTTGGTAAGAACTCGATTTTCTTCAATTCATTTCGATTCTTGAACAATTTCTGGGGTTTAGCTTAAAAAAAAGGTTCAAAATGATATTTTCTATTAGTATTAGATGCATGCAAGGTTTTGTTAGCTACATTTAGTGGTTGAGTCGATTTCTTGAAAGTTTAGTTATGCATGCACTAGGTTTGGTTTTCAAAACGAATTTCTGAAATTGTTTGAATGATTTGTGCATTAAACTGGATTTCAAAAGGGGGTATAGTTGCATGTATGGTACATTTGTGAAATTTGGGTTTTATGCTGAGTTTTTGGTATGCATGCAAGGTTTGAATAATGCATTATGTTTTGATAAAGTTTTGTCGATGCATGAGAATTTGGTCAAGCTATAAGGTTGCATGTAATGATTTTCTCACATGATTGCATTTCATTCATTGTTTGAGAGTTTTGATTTTAAATCCTTTCATTATGTGCATTAGTGTTAAGAAATTTTACAAATAATCTCCAAGTTTGGCCACAAATTCTGTCTATATTCAGTATTTCTGCCAGACACTGGAATTCGGTCCGAATTGTTCTCGCTGGACATTACAGCTTCTAAAATTCGGTCTGAATCAATTGCAATTCGGTCCGAATTGTTCCCTCTGAGAACAGATTTTCTTTTGACCATAACTTTGTCATCCGGAGTCCGTTTTAGGTGAATCAAAGACCGTTTGAAAGCTCTTGAAGAGCTGTACAACATCATAGGATCCTTTTGGTATAGTTTAGGTCATAAAATTATGGTTTAAGTCTTAAACTTACTCATGTTATGTTTGTTTGTGTTAAATTATGGTAAACCTTAACCCGACCACATATTGTGTTGTAATTTGAGATTGTATTCAGTCTTTATTGCTTGTACCTTCTTGCTTCTTGTTTGATTTATTAAATTAAGTACTTAGATTTAAACTTTGTTTGTTAGACTTTGATAAACGTATCGGAGCAAAAAGGAATTGATACAAATGAAGTACTACAATTGGTTGTCTATGCTTGATGTTGTTGCTACTTGCTTGATTATGAAATGCTTTTGCTGTCAGGTGCGGATTCCACACCTAACTTGAATTATTGTTAGAACTTATTACTTGCATAGCATATTTGAATTGATTGAATTGCAAGCATATTTGTATTTTACCATATTGTTATTATGATATAAATGTTATGTATGTATATTGAATGGTTATCCGATTGATCTGAATGGAATTGATATGAATGGTTAAGTACTCTTGTATGGTTGAATGACACTGGTTTCGTTTGTACGCGGGCTAGCTATCCGGCGTGTCAATTGGTGTGGTTAAGCTTAATTCGAGGTCTACAGTGTTACGTCTTGAGGTACTTGTTGAAAGTTCGATTTGTCTGAATTGAATCTGAATTTTACTCTGATCCCTGTGTCTGGGGAGGAGTAGGTTCTGATCCCTATGTCTGGGGAGGAACCAGTTGACTGATACTATTTTAGGATCTTGATCCCTGCTTCTGGGGAGAGACCGGTTCTGATCCCTGCTTTTGGAGAGGAACCAAATGACTCGTGATATCTGTAAACTAGACTTGCATTTGAATAATACCAAACTGAGCCGGCATTTGCATTGTTACTTGATAGTTGAGATTGTTTTGATACTTGAATGAATCGCCGAGCTCCTTGCATTGCATGAATTGTATTTATAGTTGGACTTACAAGAATGTATTTTGTTAATGGAAGTGTTATTTTATTATTATCATATTTTAAAATGTGTATTGCTTAATAGTTGCTTTTAAACTCGGTCGGTAATTAGTTCCGAGACATGTACTCAAGGTTCATGTGGCTGGAACTGAATACCGCACTGAGATAATTGTCTCATTCTCTACTTGTTGCATTGTTTCCACTTTGGTTGTGGGTTCCAAGTTTGGATCAGAGTGGCGCAACGGAAGCTTGGCGAGTAGTATGCCTTTGTACATTTTGGTTGGTGTCCAACACCTTATGACCAGACGGTTGCTTATGTATTGTATCTTTAGTTTATTAATCCAAGTGGACATATGTAAGATTAAACATTGATATTGTATATTAATTGAAGATAATAAATGTTGTTTTGTATATTATGATTGGTTGAGCCTTGCGGGTGCACGGGTAGTAGAATGCGCTCGCGGCGGCTACGGCATCGCCCGGATTCGGGGTGTCACAGAAATATAATCCCTGGTATTAATTTCAAAAATTTCAAGGTGGCCTCAAGCCGATTTCAGCAAAGTTAATAACAAAATTGCTAAAATTGTGACATAAAAGTCAACCAAAGTCCTGTAACAAGTTAAACCCCCTACTAAACACTAGTCATTTTATAACTGACTTCAATCGCTTACGAATCCTAATCCTTTGATTATCCCAATCTAGAGGTGATCTTGGCCAGTTCTTAACTGAGCTCGGAGGTAATTAACAGTAGAGGCTTGCGCCTACTGGAGAAAAAGGACCTGCAACAAACAATCAACTCTTGAGGAACTTGGAACCGCATTAGTACTCTTCATCCGTTCAGAATGGTTAGTAATGTTCGGATCTCAAGACGCTCAAGGGGTATCTGATCCGCATTTCTTTTCCCCATGGAGGAATTATTGATCCTTCGGTGGATGGCCAAAAAAGTGCGAGATAGATTTTGGCACGCCCGGTGGGATAGTTTTCTCCTCTCATTAGGGAATAATCAAAGCTTAGGTGTAAAAATAAATTGAAGTCCATGTAGTTCTATGAGAAACGCTAACGATTAACTTCAAGTTTTCTCTAAATGCAGTTCGAAAGATGTTTACTTGGAGTCAGATCGTGAAAGGCGAACGTCTTCCCAACAGTGGTGGCGCTGCAATCAGGACCCTCTATGTGCCCGTGCAGGCCGTTGTGCAACTTTCTCCGGTGGTGCTGGCTGGTGCAGCATCTCTCGAAGTTCCTGGAAAGCTGACCCTTCGTATCAACAAGGGTGGAGCATCAACCGTTAGCATCAAGGGGGCCCTGGCCCCGAAACAGAAGAAGAAAGAGAATCGGATCAGGCTCTCGAGGTCTCAAGCCCTCCGCATGGTCCAGCAACAAGACATTGACACCGACCTCCCTCTCAGCAACACCTCCGCTCCTCTTCATGTGCTTAAGAAGGGGGGTGAAGAAGTGCGTCTCCGGGAGGATTGGGAGCTTCCTCAGTATGCTCCAGTGCAAGAGGTAAAGAAGGTGGCCCCTATGAAGCACATGGCAGTCAAGGCTATCAATGCCACATTTTTGAAAGAAATTACGATTTGTTATGAGACCGACGGTGATGATGACACACAATTTGAAATAAATGAAGAACAAGAGACAATTGAAGAATCAAAGGTTGTAACACCTCCACCCAATATCCTCCCAATTTTCATTCCACTTAGATTAACTTATATTGACAAATCTAATGAGTTGGAATTGAAGGATCCTTCAATAGCTTATATCATTGATGAAACTGAGAAGAAGGAAGATGGTGGCAGACCTCTCCAAGTCGAGGCATCCGACTTGACAAATGCAAAGATCACCAAAATTGACTTGAGCTCTCAACTTGAAAAATGCTTGAAGAATCATGATGTGATGGAAGACGACAAACTACAAATCAAGTATCACATCAAAATCGAGCGAAGGAAGATGATATCAAAACAAAAAAGTGCCAAGCATGTTTCAAGAGTCTTACGCAAGTACTTTTGGGTAAATTATGATGCGTTAAATGGGCGTAAAGTGAAAATAAGATGAACATGAGAGGTGGTCAAGCTCGTGACCTAAAACAAGGGCTTCTTGGGAGGCAACCCATGTCCTAAAATTTTTATTTATTTATTTACTAAAATTTTCTATCAAAAAAAAAAAACAAAAAAGCTCTCATGGTTGGTTTGGATTTCATTGTTGGATATGTAGGTTTTGATTCATGATGGATGTCTTACTTGCAACTCACGCTAGAGCACCACGGGTCGAGAAACAAAGAAGCACATGACCCACGCACGACCTCATGTGAGTTGCATGCCACAAGGAAGCTGCCACGCTGCTGTCCCATGCCAAACAGAGTCGAATTCATGTGAAAATCAATGCCTCGATTCGGTTAGTTTCCCTTTTCCTCCTTTTTAATTTTTTTTTATCTTTGTAATTGCATTGAGGACAATGTTTTATTCAAGTTTGGGGGGGCATAGGAGAAAAATGAGTTCTGGGGATGAAATGGGTTGGTTCTGGTTGAAAATGGGTGAAATTTTTTAATTTTTAGCTTCTCTGTTCGGTCCGAACAGACCCCTATTCGGTCCGAATGAACTGTTCTGAACTTCTGAATATTACAGTCTCTGTTCGGTCCGAATAGACCTCTGTTCGGTCCGAACAGACATTTAAAATTTGAATTTTTCAACTGTTTTGGCTTGGAATTGAATTGATTTTGTCTAAACTCTCTCGATTTGGATTTTAAATGATGAATCTCACGCCGGTTGAAACTATTTTGAGTCAAATAAAAATTTTCTCAAAGGACCCTAGAATGTTTTGATATCTCAATTTGATTTTTGCACCAATGGGCCGATTTGAAATATTTTTGCAAAATTAGAGCTCGACTTTGGATGCTTAAAATTGTTAAATCACTTTTAGTCGATTCTCACAAGTTTTTACCGAGCGAACGGATTTGTATTTGACAAACTTTTGTTCAAAAGAAAATTTATCAACTTTGGAAATTATAAGATGAACTTTGTCTTGTTGAAATTGCTTTTTAATCGCTTGAATCACCAACGAGCAAACTTAATGGGACAATTAATTCAAATAGTTGTGAAAACGAGGATGCACCGAGACCTTTTTCCACCAACTCAGCCACAAATCGGAGGGTATTGGGTTAATCATGAATTGTTAGGAATTACACCTCAAGAAATCGAGAAATAATTGGACAATTAATGGTTAATTCTACCGGACCCGGTGTGAAAGCATTGGTAAAGGAGTTGTTGAGTATTATGGCCCAAGTGTACCGTGGCCATAGTCGAGCAACATCCGTCCAACCTCCCTAGCATGTCATGTGCTAGTAGCATATTCAAAGTCAATGACACCGCATTATATCCTCTAGGGTGCAAAGCCCCACGACTCGACTTGCACAAAGAAAATTGGTGAAAAATAAAATTGGTTTTAAGAGAAGTTCATCATAAAATTTCCGATTTTGATAAAGGACTTTACAAATTTTTGTGAAATATGAAAACGAACGGGTAATTGAAATTGAGATCGCATTTGAATTGACAAAGAGAAGCTAGAGTTTTTGAATCTGAGAAAAAGATTTCATTAGGACCAAGAGTTGCATGAATTAATTTGTAGAACACAAGACTTGATTTTTGAAATTTTGATTTGACTCATTTGATTCAAGTGTGAGAAATTTTTAGGCTTAAGCAATTGATTTTCATGACAGATTTCTAGGTTTGGATACTCGATTCTTAATTTTATGTAAAGTCCATCTTCCTAAGTATAGAGTATTGCTTGAGGACAAGCAAAGTTTAAGCTTGGGGGGATTTGATATCTCGTATTTATATGTACATTTTGGTTGGACTTTACACTTAAATGGTAACTCAAACCCCTACATTCATTGTGCTTCGTGCTATATTTGTCTAGAATTGGGTACTGTTGTGGTTTTTGCATTGAATTACAGGAACTTGGTGGATCATGCACAATTTATTGCATAAAATGGTCGATTTAGGAGAAGAAAATAGCTGAATGGCAGCAATAACATTGTAGAGCTTATCCTAAGCTTTCCAACGGTTTTTGAATCGCCTCAATCGGAGTCCGGATGAAGGAATTATGGCCGAAATACTAGCAGAGACCAAAATCTGAATATTACGCTTACTGTTCGGTCCGAATGAACAGTTGTTCGGTCCGAACAGAGAGCCGACAGAGCTGTTTTGGCAAGTTTTGAAGAAGAAAAGTCCATATTTTGGCAAGATTTCGTGATCTTTGGACCTAGCCTCCTTCTCAAGGCATCCTAGACCTGCTATAAATGTATCATACTGCCTGGGATGGAGGGGGGAAGCCATCAACCACGAAATTCCACTTTCCACCACGTTTGGACACCTTTTCACCACCGTTCTCACGCCGAAAGGTGTGAGATTCCACCTCTTGCAGTAGAGCACGAACATCGCAGCAACTTTGGAGAGATTCTAGATGCGACGGTAGTAGTTTCAATCCAACCACGGCTCAAGACGTTCGGTATCTCGAGTTAGAGGCGATACTTGGTTTATTTCTTCCTTTCTCTTGATATTTGATCGAATGGAGTTTGTATCTTCTTTATTTGTATTTGTTGTTTGTCTTGTTAGCATGATAGCTTAGATTTATTATGTCTTAGGGTAAGGATGTAGGTTAGGATTAGTTTGATGTTATGATATGTTTGACTTGATACTTTGGCTTGTGATCTATCTATTGAGTATTATTTACATTCTTGTTTGATTTGATTGTTTGACCTAGTTTACTTCTAGATGAATGGCCACATTTAGTTAAGTTACAAAATTAGGATTAATCAATTGGAATTAAATAAAGTACATGGGATAAGTTTAAGATTCGAAAGAGGAGACTAGCTTGCACTGAAAGGTGTAGCTTCTAAATTGGCTGAAAGGCAATTTAGATATCCCTAAGAAAACCAATAATTTAGACATAGGCTAATTAAAATACCGACATGAAAGTTTAGGTTTAATTGATCTATGTGGGTAAAATAGAGTCCTGGGCTAATTTCTAATCCAAAAGACGACAGTTGAGGAATAGGAACCCTAATTACAGCCAGTCAAAGCCAAGTTTAAACTGTCATAACTCAATTCCATACTCTCAGTTCGGACCGAACTGAAGGTAGGAATTCTGGTAACTCGGTATTTAACGCGAAAGCGAGTGATCCGGTGATCCAGAAGCTAAACCTAAGTGAAATCTGACCCCTAGGACATTCATTTGCATATTAAAAACACCAAAAATATCTCTTTAAGCATTTGGATTATTTTAGATAATTAAAACACCCAAAAAATATTTATTTACTTGCACCTTTAGATTTGATCAACTAAAATCCCATAAAAATTAATTATCTAGCTTTCGTGAGGAAGTAAAGTCTAGTAATCAATTGTACCGTCCTTTGGGTTCGACCCTAAAGCTTAACTAAAACGACTAGTGAGGTTAGCTCTAGGTTTACAAATTTATTTGATATCCTAGGTTCTAGGCCTTCATCATCTGCTGTCCACATTCTTTTTTTTTTTATATATATAGATGCAAATATATATGACAATTTACTTGATATTAAAATATTGATAACTAGTTGAGCAGAAATATAGATTAATAGATTAATATTTCATATTATAACTCATACTATAACTCATGCTATATAGCTTAATGTCATATATCATGGCTAATGCTAATGCAGTTTTTAACCTACACCAACTGAATGCATTTATTTACATATTTACATAAACAGTTTGTTATTAATCCTCTATACTGCTGAAATATGCACATATTAGACTAATAGTGCATGCATATTAAACTAATGCTAACTTATTTACATATTCTACACAACCGATCCTAAAGTATTCCTTACATTGTTGAAGTGTGAATGTAAAACTAGAAAAGAAAAGGAAGAAAAAGAGAGTTGCAAAGAGGGAGAATAAACCTTCTTGATTACCAAAGTAGATTACAAAAGAGGGGATTACACAATGTTGCTGCAAAGATGAAACTACTTCTAATACACCTTTTTTAATTATTTTTTTTTTAAAAAAAAAATAATAAGTAGCTATCCTAACAGATTACTCTCTGAATACGTTTGTGGCTTGTGTGCTTGTGAACTTGGGTTGCTTGGTTGTTGTGGGGGGTTCTGAGATGCTCTATTTATAGAAGAAGCAAGCAGGCGCCTGTAGATGGCACCAATCATCTGTCCCTTGGACAATTCTATCCATGCTCCCTACTCTGGGTATCCCATTCACACAGGGTTTAAATGTGCTTATTTCTTTCATATTCAGGGAATCCTTCTTTGGTTGCTATGTACCAACAGTGTGGCCATGTTCATCTTAGCATTGATTCTTCATGTCAAAGTGAATATATTTTCTCTTGCTGCCCATCTCCAGTCCAAGCAGATATTTTTCTAGCAATATTCAGTTTGCTTTGAGGCTTCTTTCAATGTAATTTCATTATCTGAATTGGACATTCTTTATCAACTTGAGTTGTATCTCCAGTGCCTCCATATTAATACCATTTGAGCACGAAACCAGCATCATTCTGTATCTGCCTCATCCTTATTTGTTTTATGATCCCACAATCAACTCAAGTAATGGATGATCCATACCCCTCCATTGATGTTCCTTTGTAATGGATTAGTTATGCAATCAAATCAGTTATGCTCAATTTCCCCTAATTTAGCAATATTTGCCTTCTTCTTATTAATTGATTTTTTTGAAAATTGCGGCACTTGACTTCAACTGTGGTTGCTCCGTACCGTCATAGCTTGTTAATTCTCTCAATTAATTATTCAAACACTTCCATTAGCGTTCTCTTGCCATTGTCTGATCATGGAATCAAATTAATTTTACTCCATTCCCTTCAATTTCACAGTTCTTGAATTTACTGGCTCTATGCAATTGAGCCGTGTCCTTCCTGGGTGAACGAGAAATCAAGTTTATCCATTGGTATCCCTATCAATTAAGTATCTGACATAGTGGCAGGATGAGGAGAAGATGGGTTTTGGGTTTGAACGACTCAACAACCTCTCGATCTGCGTGTAAACCACAACCGTGTCTCCATCTCATCGATTGGAAAAGAGGCTTCTGTTCTCTGTTGTTGGTGTCAGCGAGAATAAAGGGAGGGGAACGACTGAGTATTGAATGTGAGAGAGGGAGAAGCCATCGTCATGGCGTTCGTCAGAGGTGAAGATGCGTCATGGCGTGCGTCAGTCGGAAAAGAAGGAAATAATCGGAAGAACAGATGGAAGGGATGAAGAGATTGGGCCGAGTGTGTTAATGGGCCGCTTCCTCTTTCTCTCTTTTTTTTATTTTATAGGCCTCAGTTTCTCTCTTTTTTTTTTTGCTTTGGATCCGAAACGGATTTTGGGCTGAAGTAAAATGGGCCAAAGGGGTTTAATTGATATTTGATCATGAAATATTTGTAGCACGAATCTTGATGCCTTCCTATGCACGGATCTTGATGTACATATCTTGATGTATTTTGATAATCATGCAGTAATCATATAACTCCATATATAAATATACATGAAATTAATTCCATATATAAATATACATAAAATTATATAATTACTATTATTTCTCTATTGTGCTCAGAGATATGGCTTCGAAAATGTATGTCCCATGCTAAATTAATATAATCACTGGGATTTAAAACCATTTATTTTGCCATGATATTGAAAATATCTCCTCCCGATTTATCCGGGATATTCTCAGACTGGTCTGAAAATTTATGACTCCATTCATTTGCTTGTAGTAGACTCAAGAATACATGTACCGTCGTCCGGTAACTATGATAATATTTTTGGGTTCAACATAAACAAAAGATAATATGATAGAAAATGAGCAGACACAATGAATCAAATACCTTGGAACGCTGCATAATACTCGTAACTATCGGGGCCTCGTGCTAAAGATGAAGAAGATCCCTCTCTAGGAACGGTGCCCTCGACTTTAAAGAAGAAATGATCAAAGTTCCGCTTTCTGAATCCTATAAAAAAAAGAAACCAAAAGAATGCAAAAAAAAATGATGATGAAAATGAACCTAGAAAAGATCGACCAGGAGAAACAGGAGGCTCGATATAGTCCACAACATGAGATACATGAAGAATGCGCCGATCTATCCCATACGAACCCCTGAGGGGACGAAAACCACCCAAAGAAGCATCCAAGCCTGGAGGAACTACACGAGAAGATGGGTAAACCCTCTCCCTCAAAACATCAGCACTCAAGGAATGAGGAACCTTGGCCCATCCCCTGAACCATCGGTCATGGTCAGCTGTCATACATCCCACTCTCTGAGGATTGGGAACGATGCATCTAATCCCAGTCCCAAGACGCAAGAAAAAGGCAGCTAAATCAGCACAATATTGCAAAGAAACGTCAGTAGGAGGATCAGAAAGTGCAGAAGAAGGAGTATCCTGGTCATACCCAAACTGCCAGGCGCATTTCTGAGGACTATAAACCTTAGAGATAACCCTCTCGCCTATCCGGATCACCAAACACCCCTCCCTGATGCTAATGGCATAGTCCCTCGAACGTCTGTTCCTCCAAGAAAGTAGCTTAGGCGGAACCCCCTTTCGAGGAGGCTTCGAATCCTCAAACTCATACATCTTGCCTGTGTTCGTCGGCCGGTTATCTGCAAAAGCCTCAGGGCGGTAGCTGGTGATGTAACGATCGCTCTTCGAAAAGAAGTAATGTGCAGTGAGCTGATCAAGAGGATGAACCGAAGAACCAGCAATGAGACTAAGAACTGGCATCGACCCTCGCACGCCTCGCGAGGTAGATGATGAGTAACATCTGCTCCAATACACATTGAACCAACCATGCAATATGTGTAATGGCATAGCAATGAAAGCCTTGGAAGGATCCCTGGAAGAAGTAAGCTCTCGCATAGATCGATTAGTGTTTACCAAAGCCGCCATTGCCAGTGAAACCTTATGACCTCGAGCTAATGCATTAGCCACCACAAATACTCTAGGACGAATATACCCCAATGGCTCCATGACCACTATAAAGTAGCACAACCACCATGCCAGATAAGTTGTCAAGACAGTCTCATCATCAAGCGTATGAGAACTCAAATCCTCCCATGGAACACAACAATCAGGGACATAAGTCTTGTCTGAACCAGATATCACGGGCTCCAGGGGACTAGCAAAGCCCATAGCCTTTTCTCGTGGGACCTTATCCATGAAATAACCAACCCAATCCTTGAAAGGCACATCACGGCTTAAACCCTGAAGGGAACGAGTCATTGCGATCTCATAATAAATCCTGAACACAGCACACAAAGAGTCCCTGTGAAAGAAATTTCCACGCCTACCCGTGCCATAAAGCTCCAACTCCGGAGGAATCCTCTCCTCATAAAATAAACCCACCGTTGGCACCCCAATCAAACGAACCATCTGATTCGGATCAAAGGTAGCGTTACGATCCTCCAGAACAAATGTATTGTCTATATAACACCAATTGGTAGCCATGGCCCGGAGAATAACAGGGTCCCAAGTATACTTGAACAAGGCCAGTGTCACGCCCCCAAAAAAGGTCCAGCTCAGTCAGTTTTGGGCCCATGTGCCCCATAATATGAAGGGTCCATGTAGTCTACCATGGGACCCAACGAAGCTCACCTTGGACATTCAAGCCTCCTGGGGCCCAAGGAATAACATGACCCTCTTCCATCTCCATACTCAACAAGTGATAATAAGTAGAAGCCCTCGCTCGCCCAGTAGGGCCCAGGAATAAACCCTCAAAAGGACTAACAGAGGCCCCGCCCGCATGATGAAACTGCCTGCCAGGGACAAAAGAATCATAAGTGAGACTATGGGAGCGTACCTCTATGAGAGAAGGAGGATCAGGTCTCAGGCAAGGATAGGTATGATCGGCATGCACAGGAAGGCGATCATGACGAGGTAACAGCCCATGGAAATTATCTCTCCTCTGAAGAATAGCACGCCTCCATTTGGGATGAAGAGGCTTGTGAATCTCTTGTGAATCCAGATAACATTTTATATAGGAGTCTATTGCCTCATCAGAAGGCCCATACATGCCACATCTGGCTATACCGAACCGAGGCACTGTACTGTAAATCTCTTCTACAGGACCCAGATCTCCTGCAGATAGCCATAAGAAAATTCACATAGAAAACATACATTAGAAGAGAGTCGTAATGTTTTCGAGAGAAAATAAAAAAGGGGCACCAGAGCATATTGTTCCACATTAAGTATCACAATCTGCTCTGGTGGGGGGCATTTGTTTGCCTCCAAAATATGATGCAAAAGAAAACAAAATTTTATTTCATATATGGCTACAAGACATTGCAAAACGCCACAGCAGGCTTTTGTGTACCCAATGGTTCGGCCACATAATTTACTGGATAAAAGACATAAAGGTCACAAGTCCATAATACAGAAAGGTCTCATGCATCGAGTCTGACTTCGCTCAACAAAATTCTTGAAACCTCTATGATTATCAATAATAATTCAATTCGGCCCAATCCCAACTTTCATTAATATTTGATTGGGCTCAATAGAAAACAAAAATAATAAGGAGTAATGGGCCAAGGAGAAAAGCCCAATTAAACAAAAAACATCACACGGGTCCGACTTCTCCTATCGGGTCGAGACAAAACAAACCCAAACCTGCAAACTCATTAAGTGAAAACCCGTTTAAACAAAATCAATCTCACGGAAGGGGACAGGTGGCAGAAGCTGATTGGTTTGTTCTAGTGGGACCCACCTTCCTGTTAAAAGAAAAGAAAAGAAGAAACAAAGTACATACCTGAAGAGGAGACACGACGGCCGACTGGGGTTTCGCTTCTCCCCGGCATTGCACGCCGTCGTGAGCCCAATGGAATGCGTCGCTGCATAGAGGATTCCATCACGATCCTATTGACATCAAACACGGACAGTGTCGGAGTTAGGAAAACGGCAAATTCAAGGATACAAGAGGCGGGATGCTGAAATTGGGAAATACAAAAATGCAAAATTGCTCGATAAAGAGTCAATTAAATTACCTAAGAAGCTCACTAGCAGTGTGATAGAGAGATTCTCGTGCCAATTTTGATCAATTTCTAGAGGAAGAGGAGTCGCTGCCACCAGCCACGGAGAGAGACCTCGAGCATGGTTAAACTCTCTCAGTGTTATGTCACGGCCAAATCAAAGAGGACGAAGGCACTCAGTGAGGCTTGCAATAGCTCAAAGAAGTTTCAAAAGAGAGAGTGAGTATGTGAGTTGACAGAAGTAAAGAAAATTCTCGTGACTGGAGAAGTCCGGTACTCAAAGATGGGGTAAGAAGAAGAATGGAGAACATGGCTTCTCCCTCTGCAGCCTATAGTCTGAAAAAGAATGTCTACTACTGTAGAGATTCCTTTGGCAGAGGGAGGTAAGTTTACCACTTCAATTGTAACCGTTGATGGAGAAAAGCGTGATTGCTTTATCCCTCTCATGGTACAAAGCCATTCAATGTTGGCCAGGAGGTAGCAAAGTACATGAATGTGGTAAAAGCAACTGAAACATACTCTTTAAAAGGAACACATACCTCACCACACATCATATGTTAAACGGATGGATGACATATGAGAATGCTTCTCCTCGGCGCTGGATGAGATCAAGTCACTGTCAAGAGGGAATGAAGGAAACTTGGGAGCATGATTCATAAAAAATGCAGTGCATGAGCTCTCTCATGTGGGCCTAGGGGGGCAAATCAGTAAAAAGCAGAAAAGACAGAGGAATGAAGTACATAGGAAACAAAGCAAGAGGCATAATATCCCAATTCTACCCCTCCAACAAATTATATAATTTGACAGGCCTGCAATTAAGCTAAATTAAGTTAAATTAAAGAAATGATTGAGAGCATGAGGGTGTATTACACTACAGGAAACTGTTTCAATTGTATCAACTGCTCCGGATGCTATCGAAGGCAGTTGCATCCATTTGCCGATGCCACAGACCTATTGCATCCGTTTTTTTCTGATGCGACTGCCTTCGATGCTACTGATTCAATAGCATCAGTATTTCAATAGCATGGGCATAAGCTTGATGCAACTGTAATTATCAGTTGCATCTGTATGCTTGATGCAAGTACTTGTTGTTGTGCATCCGTAGAGCGCATGCAATTGGTTTCGTTAGCATCAGTTCAGTGGATGACAATGTCTTTTTTACATCAATAAAAGAAATGCTACTATTTTTTTTAGCATCCACGAAGTGAATGCCAAAGTCCATTCTTTGCATCCACTAAGCAAATGTAATTCATCTATTAGCATCAACTAAGTGGATGGCGATATATGTTCTTTGCATCAAGTAAACGGATGTCATTGTTTCAAATGAGCTGATGCCATTGCTTCTTTCGGCATCAACTTAAATGGATGCTAAGGTCTATTATTTGAATCCACTAAGCTGATGCTATTGTTTCTATTAGCATAGGCTCACAATTTTGTTTTTAATTTTCTTATTTGTTTGCATTTTAATATAATAATTATATTACTATTATTTAAATTAAAAATAATCTAAATATTACATCGAAAACAACACAGATATGAATAATTCAAATTTAATTAACGATCAACTCAAAATCATTACAACATCAATGAAAGATAAAATTACAAATTTCAACTAACTACAAAAGCATACAAACTGTACCTTTTCCAACGTACAATCTAATTTGTATTCTTGTATCAATAATAATCAAATTAACCTACAACATAACTAAATAGATCTAAAAAACACGAAATAAAATGTCCCTCGTTTGATCTCAAGCACTTCACTTTTTCCAACAAGTTACTTCAGTTCAATATGCTATGTAGCGCCACTTTGTACCTGTTCTTCAAAAAATATGTTTAAAATATACATTTTCTCTGAATAATGCTCTCTATGGTAAATAACGCCAATTTTGGATATAAATTCAAAAAGATATACAAGATTACCATCAGAGATAAACCACCACAAGCGACCACACCACCATGGCCAGAGAAAGAATTTACAAAGGCTCCTTTATCAGCATTCCAAATGTAAATACTAGAAGCTTCTGACCCAACAATTATCATGTGCCCTCTTAGATGCCATTTTACCCACAATTATCTTGTTTGGGGTACAAGGTTGTGTTAAACACTAGTTTAAGTTATCATTTTCAACAATTATCATGTGCCCTCTTAGATGCCATTTTACCAACAATTATCTTGTTTGGGGCACAAGGTTGTGTTAAACACTGGTTTAAGTTATCATTTTCAACGCAAGTCATTTGCTTCTCATGAAGACAGATCCGAGATGAGCACTAGACGATAATGACAGATTAACATCCATGACCCACTTCATAATTTTTAATTGAATAACTAGAGTTGAGTTCTAGTACTGCAAATAACTAATTTCAAATTTCAGATACTCCTCGAATACTGGAAATAGAATGTAATATTTGTGTGTGTGGGCGGAAACGCATGAGTGAGTGACAGAGAGAGAACCTGCAGTTCGACGAGGCCGGTGCTCTGAGCAATGACAATCTCAAGAGAGCATCAGATTTGAGGCGCCAGTAGCCAGTCTCCTTATTCCCATCCCAAAGTCTTTTGCGTGTATGCTATCACTGGCTACCAAACAACAAAGATTCAAAGTAACAAGATAAATAAGTAGATACAACTACAATCAATTGGAAATTATTCTCTCTTTCTTCAGAGTCATCTTCGGAGTCATTTGCAAAAGAGGAGAGAGTTGAAAAAAAAAAAAAAGAAACAAGGAGTAAAGAAGAGAACCATTACCTGTGATGCATTACCAACTAGTTTGCTTTTTAGTTCCATAGTTCCATGGTCAGCGTCAAATGAACCTTTCTGCATATAGTTTTAGATTAGTAAAAAAATAAGATAGTCAAATGCATACAGCGTCAAATGAATTACCATTTCAAATAAGGACACATATTTATAACATTCGGATAAACACAAGCACACATATTTGCAAGTAGTTCAAATTATAAGCACAAAATAAAGATAGTCAGCCATGTACCTTGCTATGAACCAAGGTGAAGGGAATGAAATTCCCTCATGGCAGGACAAATGGACTCGCAAATAAAATCAAAATCTGCCATAAAACCATTCTAATTTCAGCAACATTAGGTGACAATTCTATAAAATTAGATCCTTTAGAGCATCAATTATTTCAAAATGGGATTGTAAAACTAACTCTGTCATTCTGTGTCAATTCAACAAGCCAAGTAACAGATGCTAAAACAAAGAGCCAATTAGGGCTATTGAAAATTAGTAAAAGTTCTTACAAAAAGTTCTTACAAAGGTGCGTGTTTGTGAGAAATCACTTGGATCTGATTTCTCCTCCGCCTCTTCATTGGTGAAATTTAATAGTGGTGCTGAGATGATGAACAAACTGCGCAGCCTTCTCCGCAATCGTACGATTTTACTAACATTAAATACAAGCACAACATGAGATGATGAACAAACTAAAATCAATGGTTATAAATTACCTCAACATGAGAAGAAACCTTCTTGCCTCTGAGTTCGCTTATCCGTCGCCGATCTAGGGTTTCGTTTCAACTGATTGCGGCTCTGGCGCGAGAGAGAAAAGCAGCTGACTCTGGCCCCAATCCATATTGGAACATTCGAGCACTAGCCTTTCCCTTGATAAAGCAGATAAAAAATAAGACATTGAAAGCAATTGAATCATTAAGGAAAGTTGTAAACATTGGGCAGGTCTAACTATAGTGTTACGCAAAGAAACCCTTTACTTATTATTTTTTATACTAAGCGCAACTTATCAACTTATCAATTTTTTCTAAAAGGGCATATGCAGACTTACATAAAGAAAAACATGCTGAATCTAATACAGGACGTGCAGACTTTATACAAAGAAAACAATTCTGAATCCAATACAGGGAGTTATCAGTACAATTTTTGTAAGCTAAAGTACCGTTTTTATATCACAAAAGCAGCCAAAACCTATTTCCATGTATAACAGAAAGAAACGTAACAACAAATAAATCACATTGAAAATGAAAGAAATAAAATAATAGGTACATCATACCGTTGAAAATGAAATCTTACAGTATAACACACTATAAACCAGTATCTAGTACTTGGTACCCAAATCTATATAATTAGGAAGACCCAATCCCTCAACAAACAAAAACATTTCGCAAACTAATTCTCCAAAAGAATCAATAAACATTGGTGCAAATGACCCTACAGATAAAAGAAATTTAACGGAGCAAGCAAGATTAGAAAAAAAATAAAACAAAGAAAAAGACTAATAGCATGTATATATTGTGCATCTGGCTTGCTTTATCAGACTATTATAACATGTACATGGGAAAAATTACTGGCACAATAAAATCGGCAGTACATATTACTGATACACTTTCAAAATAAAATTCTTAAATCAGTTGAAAGATTAAAAATATTAGGCAACAGGGGTAAAGTTGAATTTTCTCAAATCAATAGTGAAGTCAATATGTATCGAGAAGCTTTACTCATTAACAATGTGCTTTCAGAAAAATGTAAACCAATAAGTTTAAGTATTTAAACAGGAACAACAAGCCTAAATATGATCTGTTATATATCAGAGAGAAAAATCAAAACCAATGGTGGAAAATTACCTTGCAAATAAAAAATATCAGAGTCATGTACAAAGACTGTCTAAGAAGCACCACCATTCAAATCAGACCATGAATTAGAATAAATATATATCAATCAATGAACCAAGAAGAGAATAGAAAAGGCAGTACCTTATTTATGATATTATTCTACATTTCGATCGAATACACCAATGATGTGATCCACTCGTTTTGGTTTATAAGTTCCTTCGTATCAATTGCCACCCTTTGAATCGTAGAGTAGAACCCACTAATTTGAGGTAGTCATTTCCTTGTCGTAGAACTTTTTTCATTTCGCTGTCGTAGAACTATTGTGTATATCAATTAGCTCCTCTCATTCCTGACAAAGCTGTACCTAGACGTTCTTTCAACTCATAGTATCTCCTCCAAATTGAAGAAAAAGGTAAATAAAATCAGAATCAATCAATACAAAAATGGAGCGAGAGAGAAAGAGGTGCGTGTATTAACTGGAAAGTGGACGTGACAGTAAAATTGTTTCAACCCCTCCAACAAAATTTGTATTCCGATTAATTGTTTCAACTGGAAATTGTTTCTAGTACTTGACAACTTGGCACTATGATTATGATTTTGAACCGATTAATAAATACAACAATTGAGAAAAATTCTCAACTTAACTTCCAAAATAGAAACTGAATCATCAAATTCAGTACAACCTCTATCATATTCTTAATTTTACATCAAACCAAAAGCAATTGGGAAATGAAAAAGGGAAAGGAAGGAAGAAAAACCTGATGAAATTGGGGTAATGGGGTGAAAGAAGCAGAAGGCACAGTGGTACGTGGTACTGACAAAGGGAGCCATCGGTACTGGATTAGGTACCGCATAAGGTTGTGGAGGCGTAGCAACTAAGATGAAATGGTACCGGGAAGTAGGTGTATTGGCCCGATACCATACCAGGCGGGTTGAACACACCATGAACTGTACCGCCTAAGGTAGCTTCGAAGCTTGCGCTCGTGGTAAATCTTCCCGAGGAGTGATTTCGTCCACGCTCTTGCCCTTGAGAGAGACCTGTAGCCACAAGAAATCACACGCGCTCAAGCTTGGCTGTAGGAGACAAAAGCGTGGAGTAAGAGAGAGATTTCATAGGGATTGAGAGAAATCGAAGGAAGAAGAGAAAAAGATGGGGTTAGAGACGAGACGAGAGAGGGAGATTATGTGCTTCAGATAGCAAAAGTTTTTTGGGGGAAAGAGAGGGTTGGTGTTTAGTGAAATTTTTGGAGCGAAATTTTTGACGGAAAGAGGGAGATTTTTTGCTTGGTGAAAATTTTGGAGCGAAAGAAAGAAAGAGATCAGTGCTTATTATTTTTTTTTATTGAGGGGGAAATTTCGTGTGTTATTATTTATAAAAGGTATAAAATATTGGAAATAATTTCGTGTGTTACTATTTGTGCAAATAAAATGTTGGTCGTAATAAGAAGAACATGGATAGAATATATTATATATAAAGAGGAGCTTATCTGTCCAACTAAAAAGAGGGCATAAAAATTATAGAAAAAAAATGTAGTATTTATTAGCATCAACTGTATAGATGCAACCTAAAATTAATTGCATGTACAAAATCGATGCGATCAAATAAAATTAGATGGCATCAACTATTTTGATGCCATTGCACTTGTTAGCATCCACATAAATAATGCGAGTAACAAAAAGATATTTTTTTTGTAGGCATCCAAAACTTACGGATGCAACTAATAAAGAGTCGATGCTATTGCTAGAAGGTTGATGCTATTGTTCCAGTTTCCTGTAGTGTTAGTGTCCCCCTGATGCCTAGAAGGGAAATTAAAGAATAATTTCAAAAAAAAAGTGATGGTCAAACGGATGCAAGATGTGACTAAAAGAGAAATAATACTCTTCTGAGTGGCTTTATTTGATGAATAAAATGGGGTTTAATAAAATGGACTAATAACATCTAATTATCAAGGCCCCCTTAATTGATTACACCAAAAACAAAAACGTGTTGGTGCCAAAAAATGAAAGTAAGAAAAGCAACACCTGACAGGAAGCATCCTTTCCATCCATGCTGAACCAAGTGATTATTCTCAACCAATGAGGAGTCAACAGCGCATCCTCTCACGTGACATAAAGGAATTCCTCTCACTGAAAGAGGAACAGCAGATACAAAGCGCAGCCAATAAAACACAGCCAATTGGCAAGCTGAAGACAAGTGGAGCTGCAATTCCATTTATACCCCTTTGGTTAGAGATTAAAAACACATATATTAAAGGGCACTGATGGAATTACATACTAATTGCAAGTGACTCCAGTTTAAAACTCATATGGGTACTCAAATAAAAGCAAATGGAGAGGAAAAGAAACCTCTCTAACCTAGGTACAATTGTGAGCTCAAAGCTTGATCCCTTCACAAGAACATCAAAACCATCCACTGGCTATGGACATCCAGATGAATGCCACCTGTCCTTACTCCATGTTGGCACTAGATACCCCTCCTCCAAGGAATGCCAGGGAGTGAAAGATAGTAAGTATGGCTCGACCCCACCAAATGCTAAATAGCATGAGGGCCCATCTGTCATGTTGATCCAGCATGGCAAGTGAAAAGGAGTAAATTGCAAGACGACTACTCCATCCTCAATCTGTGGATGCCAAGTGTCAAAAGGGGATTGAATGGTGTAATTGAGCAGTAAAAAGAAGAAGTGAAGAAAGGATTACAAAAGTGAGGCTGTTATAATAATGACTTAATCTTAAACCAATAAACATGATATGTTAGTCACTTAAGCATTATGTTAAACACATAACAATCATTTACATGTGCAACACATTCAAACCCATTCAACACACTAGGTAATAGCCTACCCTAGCTGTCAAACTAATTCATAGCCGTAAGAGAAGTGTGGGCTACTGAATTCACACAAAATAATGTGTTAAAATGGTCAAGAAACTCGGCCTTCTCTCAGGCATTTCAACAAACACATGGTGCTCGTGGTGAAACATGATTAGACATTGCAATAAATGCTTGGAAAATTCAGTAAAACTTTTCTATTGTGAAGTGTGAAGTGGTAGAAGCCGTAATCTGGTTCAAAATGCATGTGTAAAATATGTAAATTGGTTAGGTGAACTTTTTGGGCTATAAATAGAGAGTGTACGGTTCATTAAATCCTCAAACCAAATAAAAACCACAACTAAACAAGTTCTGAGAGTTTGAGAGAACGAGAAGTAGCTTGGGCAGGAGCGGGCTAGAGCGGGAAGGGTGCACGGTGTCTCCCCGAAGAGTTCGTCGTTAAGGTAGGGGCCGTCCCGACCTTTGCTTTTCCATCCTCTTCCTTTTGAATTTCAATTCCATTTTATTATATTGATCGGAAGAAGTATTATATAGTTAGTTTATGTGAGTTAGAATGATAATTTTATATAGTTGAACGCATTTGGAATTTAAAATGGAAAACAGATTTTAAACTGTGAAAAACGTGGTTTGGTTCTGTTGAAGAAGACAAAGAATTTCGTATAAATATATATTATTCGGTCATATGTCACAAAAGGCTTGTGGTTCATTTGGTCGGCCTTGAACTGTTGAGGTGTTGTTGCATTGCATGGGTTCCAGAGTTCGAATCCCAGTCCATGCAAAATACTTTTTTTTGAAAATTCTGAAATTCCATTTTGATTTCCATGCATACTTTGAAGTATCACAACTCTCTCATTTGAACTTCGATTTTAGTAAATTTTAGTTCGTTGGAAAGCTTGTAAAAAGTGCTACAACTTTATTACAACTTTATGAGTCAATATAATTTCAATATATGTCATTTTGATATAAAAAAATCAAAGGATATAATGATGTTTTATTCAAACTAATAAATGTTTGTTACTTTAAATATTCAAACTTTCCATTAGTATTTTATTTTGAGTAAAATTTATATATTAGAAATCTTTCAGAATTGATGCCGATCATATTACTTATATTTACAAATAATGTGAAACTAATATGTCCAATTTCATTATTGAATATTTAATGATTATATAACTAGTCGGTCATTTTAATTGAAAACCTTATACTATTTTTGGTATGATTACAAATTGGTGATTTATAGAATTTATTATGGTGAAAGTATGTTTTATGGGGAAGTCAATAGAATTGATGATTAAATTACACACGAGGAGAACTGATTACATTTGACCGGTACCTGGTTGGCGATTCCTTCGGGATTAGTAGTCCGTCAGACGTGGCGGAAGTCGGTTCCTTCAAGGTGTTAGAAGGAACGTATTTCCACTGTGGCAGGTGGGAATGCCACTCCATCGGTGTTGGGAGTGCGAAATGGTTCCTAACTGACGTAGTTTGGATCCATTCCAAAGTGTGGCCAAAGTATGTTGATGACGTTGGTTCCCCAAAGAAAGTATTTTTATGCTGAATATTAGTTGGATTTTGAATATATTCCAAGAGAAGTATACATTATATTATGTTGATAATTAGTTGAATTTTGATGCATTTCATTAAGTTGATTTATTCAATTTTATAATCTTTGAATGGTATCTCCGATTGACTTCCAGAGGTTGGAAGTCGAGATTGTTCCTACTGAGTTGAAAATTATACTCACCCCATTTTTTAATCCACAGAGACAATTTTGGAGTAAGAATATTGCTAATAGCTGGAGCTGCTGCACGAAGTTAATCTAGAAGTTATTTAGTTTTTATTTATGAGTAGTTTAAGATTATTTATTAGATATTATCAGAAAGTTTGTTATTTTAGTATGCTTTCCACTGCGAGATTATACACTCGTTAGGGTCGGAAGGACCTGATTTTGTATTTGAGACTTTATTATTTTAATGATGCTCAGTTTATGATTGCTGTTAAGTTGTGTACATTCTGAGAAAAATAAAATTCTCTCTCTCGGGGTGTGACAGCTTTTAATGGTATCAGAGCATAATTAAGATGATTATGTCCTGGTGTCTCAAATTATTTAGTGAGTGACGATTTAACTAAGTTAATTATTACCATAGGTTGATATGGCTGGTAGGAGAAAGCGTACCGCACGTGTTCCTTTTGGTGCTGAAACGCCACCTGTTGTCAACGGAAGAATGAATTTGCATGCCAACCGTGCGACAGGAGTGACGGAAGAAGCTATCCCTGATCCCACTCCAGAACATGATAGCAACTCGAATGCTGAGATGGGACGAATGGACCAATTCATGGAGTTACTCGAGCGGCAACAACGGACACAGGATTCGTTGGTGCAATTAATTGGTCGTCAACAATCCTCAAGTGAAGTGTTTACCCCGACTGGAGGAGCCAATGGAAAGCTGAATCAATTCAAGAGTTTGGGCCCAAAATCTTTCTCTGGTGGGTCAGATCCTCTCATTTCCGAAAGATGGATTCGCCAAGTTGAGAAGACATTTGAGGCGATCAACTGTACTGACCAAGAAAAGGTTGCATTTGTGACCTTTGTCTTGGAAGGTAATGCAGATGCTTGGTGGAGTACAAAAAGGCGAACTTTTGCAGATGATGTTCCTATAACATGGGAGAATTTTCGCGAAGCTTTTTACGAACAATACTTTCCTTTGAGTGTTCGAAATAAGAAGGCTGAAGAGTTTCTCACTATCACACAAGGTAGTAGGAGCGTACAAGAGTATGAGGAATCATTTAATGAACTATCTCGTTTTGCCCCTCATTTAATCGCAACACGAGAATTAAAGGCGAAACACTTCGAGCGGGGACTCCATCCCGCAATTAAGGAGAAAGTGACGGTATTTGAATTAATCGATTATGCCTTGGTAGTCAATAAGGCATTGATTGTTGAAGAAAATCACAAGGCTCGACTACAGCGTGAAGGAAAGAATTTGAAGAATAACCAAAAGCAGAGGGTGGACAAACGCCCGAACCCACAGAAGAATGGAGTCATGGAGAAGAAGAGAGCATCATGCTTTAAGTGCGGCAAGCCAGACCACATGTCAAATGCATGTTCTTTCGACAAACCAGTTTGCTACAACTGTTATCAACCAGGGCATCTATCGCGAGAATGTCCTAAGAAGAATCAAACCCAATACAAGAACAATCCTCAACAGAAGATGGGAGGTCATGCACGTGTATTCGCACTAACTGAACAAGATGTTCAAGCATCAGGATCTGTTATCCAAGGTACAATTCTTATTTGTGATGTACCTGCTAGAATTTTGATTGATCCCGGTTCCACACATTCATTTGTGTCACCTTCATTTGCACAAAAACTAGGAAGAAAACACGAACCCCTAGAAACTAAGTTGTTAGTTGGTACACCCGTTGGAGACTCTCTTTTAACCGATCGTATATTGAAATCTTGTGAGGTTAGAGTTGGAGAAGAATCAATGTTAGCAAACCTGATATTATTAGATTTTCGGGATTTTGATGCCATTCTAGGCATGGATTGGTTATTCACTTACCATGCTAGCGTTGATTGTTACCGAAAAGTGGTTACATTCAATCCCCCAGGACGTGCATCGTTCAAATTAGTAGGAGAGAGAAAAGAAATCCCAATAATAATATCTGCAATTCATGCCACTCAATTATTGGCAAAAGGTTGCAAAGGATATTTGGCTTTCATAACAGTAAATCAAAATGAAAAACTTGATATCCGAAACATACCTATAGTTAGAGAGTTCCCAGATGTTTTTCCCGAAGATCTACCTGGATTACCACCAAATAGAGAGATAGAATTCACAATCGATCTTGTTGCCAACACAAAGCCTATCTCAAAAGCACCATACCGTATGGCACCCGTGGAGTTAGAGGAGCTTAAGAAGCAACTGCAAGAGCTCTTAGATAAGGGCTTCATCCGTCCTAGTACATCACCGTGGGGTGCTCCGGTCCTTTTTGTTAAGAAGAAAGATGGCTCAATGAGATTATGTATCGACTATCGACAACTCAACCAGGCGACTATAAAGAACAAGTACCCTCTCCCCCGAATTGATGATCTTTTTGACCAACTTCAAGGTACTCAAGTCTATTCTAAAATAGATTTGAGATCTGGTTATCATCAATTAAAGATTCACGAAGAAGATGTCCCTAAAACTGCTTTTAGAACACGATATGGGCACTATGAATTCTTGGTTATGCCTTTCGGCTTGACCAATGCACCAGCTGCATTCATGGATCTCATGAATAGAGTGTTCCGACCTTATCTTGATCAGTTTGTCATCGTATTCATTGATGACATTCTGATATTTTCTAAAAGTCAAGAGGAACATGAACAACATTTAAGAATTGTTTTAGAGATACTGAGAAAAGAAAAATTATATGCCAAACTAAGCAAATGTGATTTTTGGCTTAGTGAGGTAATGTTTTTGGGACATGTGATATCTAGTGCTGGAATATCTGTTGATCCTAAAAAGATAGAAGCGGTTTTAAGTTGGAAAAGACCAACTAATGTTTCAGAAATTCGGAGTTTTCTTGGTCTTGCTGGCTATTATAGGAGATTTGTAGAGGATTTTTCTAAAATAGCCGCACCATTAACGAGATTAACCCAGAAGAATGTGAAGTTCGTTTGGGATGATGCATGCGAAAGAAGTTTCGAAGAACTGAAAACTAGGTTAACTAGTGCACCAGTTTTGGTGATACCAACCGGTGGAGAAGGATTTGCGATCTATAGCGATGCATCCATCAATGGATTAGGATGTGTGCTAATGCAGTATGGAAAGGTGGTGGCCTATGCATCACGGCAATTGAAGAACCATGAGAAAAATTATCCAACTCATGACTTGGAACTTGCTGCCATTATCTTTGCCCTTAAAATTTGGAGACATTATCTTTATGGGCAAACTTTTGAGATATTCACAGATCATAAAAGTTTAAAATATATTTTCACTCAAAAGGAGATGAACATGAGACAAAGAAGATGGATGGACTTTTTAAAAGATTATGATTGCACAATTAAGTACCATCCAGGAAAGGCAAATGTAGTAGCAGATGCATTGAGTCGAAAGACGGCTGGTTATGCGGCAAATCTCTTAGTGCAAAAATGGAAAACGTTAGAAAAGATAAGTGATTTACATTTGAAAGCAGTAGTAGAAACTCATCATGGATTTTTGGCTAGTTTGAGAACCGAACCTGAACTTATCAGTAAAATCAAGAAGTTTCAGTCGGAGGATTCCTATTTACAATCAATTAAAGATGAGTTGATAAAAGGAGAGAAACATGGATTTGAATTGGAAAATGAGAATATTGTCAAATTTCATGGTCGACTTTGTGTGCCTAATGATCCTAAATTAAAAATGGAGTTAATGGATGAAGCACACAAGTCCAAATTTGCAATACACCCAGGCAGTACCAAAATGTATAGGGATTTGCGTGAGAAATTTTGGTGGAATGGCATGAAAAGGGATGTTGCAGAATACGTATCAAAATGTCTAGTATGCCAACAAGTGAAAGCAGAACATCAAGTACCTGCTGGAAAGTTACAAAATATAAGCATTCCAGAATGGAAATGGGAAAGAATAACAATGGATTTTGTAACTGGGTTACCAAGAACTAAGAAAGGATATGATGCGATATGGGTGATTGTGGATCGTTTAACTAAATCGGCTCATTTTATTCCAATTAAAGTGACATATTCCATGGATAAGCTAGCCGAGCTTTATATTGAAATGATTGTGAAACTTCATGGCATTCCAGTTAGTATCATTTCAGATCGAGATCCCCGATTTACCTCAAATTTTTGGAAAAAATTACATGAAGCTCTAGGAACTCGACTTCACTTTAGTACTGCTTTTCACCCCCAAACAGATGGACAATCTGAACGAACAATTCAAACATTAGAGGATCTATTACGAGCATGTGTGCTAGACTTTTCTGGAAGTTGGGATTCACATTTACCATTGGTAGAATTTTCATATAATAATAGTTATCATTCTAGCATACAAATGGCTCCATATGAAGCACTGTATGGTCGTAAATGTCGATCCCCGGTATGTTGGGATGAAGTAGGAGAAAAGAAATTACTTGGGCCAGAGATGGTACAGATGGCTAATGAAAAAGTACAACTCATTAGAAAACGATTACTAGCAGTACAAAGCAGACAAAAGAGTTATGCAGATAGGAAAAGACGTGACACTGAATACAAAATAGGAGAACATGTATTTCTTAAGGTGTCACCTTCTAAAGGAGTAATGAGGTTTGGAAAAAAAGGCAAACTTGCACCAAGATATGTCGGTCCATTTGAAATTTTAGAAAGAATTGGACCGGTTGCCTACAGAATTGCTTTGCCTCCATCTTTGGCAAATATCCATAATGTTTTCCATGTGTCGCTTCTAAAGAAATATGTATCAGATCCATCTCATGTTCTTACGTACGAACCACTAAATGTACGTGAGGATGTAAGTTATGTGGAACAACCGGCTCAAATTTTAGATCGAAAGGAACATGCATTACGCAAAAATGTGATATCACTAGTGAAAGTGCGTTGGCAACATCACAATGATAATGAAGCAACTTGGGAACGTGAAGATGAAGTTCGAGAGAAGTATCCATATCTCTTCAATTAAGGTATGACAAATTTCGAGGACGAAATTTCTTAAGGGGGGAAGGATGTTATAATAATGACTTAATCTTAAACCAATAAACATGATATGTTAGTCACTTAAGCATTATGTTAAACACATAACAATCATTTACATGTGCAACACATTCAAACCCATTCAACACACTAGGTAATAGCCTACCCTAGCTGTCAAACTAATTCATAGCCGTAAGAGAAGTGTGGGCTACTGAATTCACACAAAATAATGTGTTAAAATGGTCAAGAAACTCGGCCTTCTCTCAGGCATTTCAACAAACACATGGTGCTCGTGGTGAAACATGATTAGACATTGCAATAAATGCTTGGAAAATTCAGTAAAACTTTTCTATTGTGAAGTGTGAAGTGGTAGAAGCCGTAATCTGGTTCAAAATGCATGTGTAAAATATGTAAATTGGTTAGGTGAACTTTTTGGGCTATAAATAGAGAGTGTACGGTTCATTAAATCCTCAAACCAAATAAAAACCACAACTAAACAAGTTCTGAGAGTTTGAGAGAACGAGAAGTAGCTTGGGCAGGAGCGGGCTAGAGCGGGAAGGGTGCACGGTGTCTCCCCGAAGAGTTCGTCGTTAAGGTAGGGGCCGTCCCGACCTTTGCTTTTCCATCCTCTTCCTTTTGAATTTCAATTCCATTTTATTATATTGATCGGAAGAAGTATTATATAGTTAGTTTATGTGAGTTAGAATGATAATTTTATATAGTTGAACGCATTTGGAATTTAAAATGGAAAACAGATTTTAAACTGTGAAAAACGTGGTTTGGTTCTGTTGAAGAAGACAAAGAATTTCGTATAAATATATATTATTCGGTCATATGTCACAAAAGGCTTGTGGTTCATTTGGTCGGCCTTGAACTGTTGAGGTGTTGTTGCATTGCATGGGTTCCAGAGTTCGAATCCCAGTCCATGCAAAATACTTTTTTTTGAAAATTCTGAAATTCCATTTTGATTTCCATGCATACTTTGAAGTATCACAACTCTCTCATTTGAACTTCGATTTTAGTAAATTTTAGTTCGTTGGAAAGCTTGTAAAAAGTGCTACAACTTTATTACAACTTTATGAGTCAATATAATTTCAATATATGTCATTTTGATATAAAAAAATCAAAGGATATAATGATGTTTTATTCAAACTAATAAATGTTTGTTACTTTAAATATTCAAACTTTCCATTAGTATTTTATTTTGAGTAAAATTTATATATTAGAAATCTTTCAGAATTGATGCCGATCATATTACTTATATTTACAAATAATGTGAAACTAATATGTCCAATTTCATTATTGAATATTTAATGATTATATAACTAGTCGGTCATTTTAATTGAAAACCTTATACTATTTTTGGTATGATTACAAATTGGTGATTTATAGAATTTATTATGGTGAAAGTATGTTTTATGGGGAAGTCAATAGAATTGATGATTAAATTACACACGAGGAGAACTGATTACATTTGACCGGTACCTGGTTGGCGATTCCTTCGGGATTAGTAGTCCGTCAGACGTGGCGGAAGTCGGTTCCTTCAAGGTGTTAGAAGGAACGTATTTCCACTGTGGCAGGTGGGAATGCCACTCCATCGGTGTTGGGAGTGCGAAATGGTTCCTAACTGACGTAGTTTGGATCCATTCCAAAGTGTGGCCAAAGTATGTTGATGACGTTGGTTCCCCAAAGAAAGTATTTTTATGCTGAATATTAGTTGGATTTTGAATATATTCCAAGAGAAGTATACATTATATTATGTTGATAATTAGTTGAATTTTGATGCATTTCATTAAGTTGATTTATTCAATTTTATAATCTTTGAATGGTATCTCCGATTGACTTCCAGAGGTTGGAAGTCGAGATTGTTCCTACTGAGTTGAAAATTATACTCACCCCATTTTTTAATCCACAGAGACAATTTTGGAGTAAGAATATTGCTAATAGCTGGAGCTGCTGCACGAAGTTAATCTAGAAGTTATTTAGTTTTTATTTATGAGTAGTTTAAGATTATTTATTAGATATTATCAGAAAGTTTGTTATTTTAGTATGCTTTCCGCTGCGAGATTATACACTCGTTAGGGTCGGAAGGACCTGATTTTGTATTTGAGACTTTATTATTTTAATGATGCTCAGTTTATGATTGCTGTTAAGTTGTGTACATTCTGAGAAAAATAAAATTCTCTCTCTCGGGGTGTGACAGAGGCGGCAAGCCATCTTAGTATCATAGCCCTTGATCAAAGTCAAGAAATATGGAAAAGCTGCTACCTGTCAAACTGATGGAAGCCATGAACCCTAAAAATCACCTATAAAAGGAGCACCTCCTGAAGAAGAAAGGAGGCAAGTTAGGAAAGTCGAAATTCTGTCAAATTGAAAAGTCAATTAGGAGAAAAGAAAATTAACAAGGTAAATATGCACATGTAAACTGTAATGGCCTCTAATTATATGAATAAAATGATGCTGAATGCATTTGTTGTGTGTTTCTTCTTCTCTTTTATTTCTGGTTTTGTTCTTTGGAATTTACATTGGTGCTAATGGGGAGCGTGACATAGATTCCACACCCATGAACATCAACTGTATCTCTAATTAGTCATGCATATAAGAATAGTTCCTTTATTAGCATAAAGTTCTTATCATTAATGTGTCTCCATCATTGTGCATGTGTTTCTGTGGTTAGAAGCTGCTGGTTCTATGGAGAGCGTGACCTAGATTCCACCTCCATGGGCGCCATGTTGGCTTCTGGCCTTCAGTTGTGTCTAAATAAACGTATTTTTAGTTGTTGTTATGTCTTGGTTAAGTTCAACGTGTTAACAGTCCATAGTCAAAGTTCAGTAAAATGAGTCTTATCTTAATAAGGAGAATAGTTAACTTTAGAGTTTAACATAAAAGTAACCAGGCCACAAAGTTAGTTCAAGTTACATAAAAAAAATATGAATGTCAAATCTTTACTACTTATAAACGCATCCATAGAAAAGACGTAAACTTCCAGATAAAAAGAAGTTACACCCCTCTAATATCAAATATGGATCATTGATTTTTTTAAACGCA
This sequence comes from Rhynchospora breviuscula, assembly GCA_027562975.1. NCBI lineage: Eukaryota > Viridiplantae > Streptophyta > Magnoliopsida > Poales > Cyperaceae > Rhynchospora > Rhynchospora breviuscula. The sequence continues at coordinate 16,584,086 of CM050398.1, forward strand.
TCCATGGAAAAGACGTAAACTTCCAGATAAAAAGAAGTTACACCCCTCTAATATCAAATATGGATCATTGATTTTTTTTAATTTGATATGATCTGTATGTTAGAGTTATGTCCTAGGAGCCAATTATTAAATGGCCACTTCTATGGTTTATGTGATTGATGATATTTTATCATTTATTCCTTGATTTATTAATTGACAGATCATTCAGGTTGAGGATCTGAATTGTGGATCTCTGTAGTTCATTTATAATTAAATGACAATAATAAATCTAAAAGGTCCGTAATCTTGATAATTAACAAGGAATATTAATTATCGGATAAGATTAGTATGCAAGTTAAGTGATGATTAAGTTCTACAGATCATAGGTAAGGAGTTGCCAACTTAATTGCATATGTATATGTTATAGAACATAGTACAGGACGCGACCCAGTGAAATAAATATATGGATTGTGTTATGTGTCATTATTTATTTCATTTGAGTTTGATTCTAAGTTTGAGATGGTTCAGCTTTTCCACATGAGGATAGGTTCAATAAATATCGTCTACCGTTGATTCCTGATAAGGGCTGCTATACGGACTTTATTTATGTTCTCTTGAATTGTGCGGGGAAAAGTTGTTCATCAAGAAAACCGTATGTCCCTCATTAATTAACTTAGTGAGCGATGATATCTGTTTGGGCCCCTTGATGGAGGTGGACTGTTTGCTAGCAACTGATACAGTCATCTCTAGATCAAGAAACGTATAATCTGCAAGAGTGACACATTCCTATCTTGGATTATGCGATGATATCATGTGACATAAGAATCGGACAAGGAAATACTATTATTTCTTATGCAGGATTGAGATTTTGTAGCTGTACACTATTTATGCGAATTGGGAGTCATAACGTGTTGCTAGATACCGCTTATGATTATTAGAATTAAATAGCGATTTAATTCCATGGCCAACGTAGCATAAATCCTCAAAGGGTCACACAAATAGAGTTTTAATCACACGGTGCATTATTTATTTATTCGTAATAATGTGTATTACGAAAATATGATAAGTTGATTAATTAATTATATACCGTTGCGAACCGTTATAATTAATTAAGTCAAATAGATCATATAGAAATAAATTAATGTACTAGCTAATCCCAAAATAATTATTAATAAGTTAATAATTAATTTTGTTCAACTTAATTAAATTAATTGAGCTATTTGGGTCTTTAATTAATTAGTTAATTAAAAGCCCAATTATGGATGAAATAAAGGAGCAACTTAAGAGATAATTAAATGGGCCATTATAATTGTTGTAGCCCATTTAAACCCAACTATTGGGGCCGGCCATAGAGGGGCAAACTTGTCCAAGTGATAAGTTTTGGAGTTAGGTCAAGAGAGCTCTATATAAAGGGGTCAAGTTGGGAGCAAACCCTAGCCACCATTCCCTTTCTCTCTCTTCCTTCCCTCTTGGCCGAAATCCACAAAGAAGAGCAAAATTTCAGAATTTTGCTTGCTCTCTTCTCTCATCCCATAAGCTCATGTGTTGAGCAAACACCTTCCTCCATTAATATTGATTAATTGAAAGCAAGGAAGGAAGCGATTAGCCTCAACCTCCCATCTACTAGCATAGATCGAGGTTGTGATTAATCTCTTGGTGGATTCGAGGCCAAGGCGTAGGTGGTGGTTCGTGCAACCTCGACTCGACGGATTCGAGCCTTGCGATTACAAGTTCGCAAGAGGTAGCCCTTTTTCCCTCTTTCTCTTGTGTGTTTGGATGGCTTTTGCACTAGATCTCCTTTGCACTTAGTTTAATTAGGATTAATTAAGAGTAATTAGTCTAAAAATTAAATTTGTGCACTTCCTAACAGTGGTATCAGAGCACATGGTCGTGCTTAAGTTATTTTGACACTTAATTAAGAGAAATTGGTTAATTAATGGATTAGTAGAGTTGATGCTATTGCTTGCTGTCTGGAAACAGCAATTTCTGTGTTGTTATGCGTTTTTCGCTATGAAATGTTCTCTGGAAATTTTTTCTGTCAACTAGAAAGTTGTAGATCTGTGGATTGTGGTTCTTTTGGCGTTGGATTCACATTTTTCTGAAATTGTATGGATTTACTGTGAATAAAATGACAACGGTGCGCAGAACCAGTTTCTGCTTGCACTGTTCTGTTTGAATGGCTTAAAAGATTTATATTTTGAATATAAGTACTAGTGTTCTTTGGCTAAATTTAAAGAGGACTTGAAACTCTTTCTGGACATGTATAGAATGTTGCATGGCTCAGATTAATTCGTGGTTTTTCAAGTATGAAAAGAAAGATCTCGTCAGATCTGGTTTATTGAACAAACTGATTGTTCTAATAAACTGTACCAACTGAGAACTCTTTCTGGAAAATTGTTTGAATAGAGTTGTTTACTTTTAAGTTAGGATTCCAGGAAAATTAATTTTATAATTTTTCATGGAAGTTTGGTACCTCAACCAGGTCAAACCTTTTCGGTCGACAGTCTGTTCCAGTACAGGTCTAGTCGATTGTTAAGCTTGTAACTTGAATTTCTTAAACAGAACTTAGTGGTTTTCTTTTCATGAATAGTTAGCCAATAGATTAAACAAGTTTTTCTATGTATATTGTATGTATAAAAACTGGATGGAAGGTGATCTTTCAGACCGGATGGTTGAGAAGAAAAACAGAATATCTCAAAACGGTGCGTTCGCGCACTTGTTTCAGATTTGTCTTTTTTTATTCTCTCAGATGGTTTATGATCTCTTCCTGAATTTTTGACTGGTAATTACAATCTAGACAAGGAGCTTATATAAATTATTTCATAATTTTTGGAGACCGAAAACTGTGGATTTTGTCGTGTCCCATTAGATACTTTTTTTTTTCAAAGTATTATTTACTAATTATTCAAACTAGTTGAAAAAGTAATTAGGATACTCCTTGTGTGATCTCCTTTCAGTTTTTTGATGATTGAAAAGTTTTCAAAAGGAATTTAAACAAGTTTGGTTGTTTGAAATTTGAGCATTTATACACGGAAATTGCGAATGGCAAATAATACGCAAAGACACTTGAAAGTCATTAATTATAAACAAAGTACACTAGTGGATAGACTTGTGCTAACTTTGTTTTGTAGGAGGATGTGGGTTTAGTATGGCTCATGATTCAATGCCTTGTGGTTTGTAAATTGAATGCATGTGTGATTGTGTGTAATTAGGCCTTTGGTGCCATTAATTAATTTTGATTAATTTTTGTGTAACTTGTGTGGCTTGCATGCCCCTAAGGTTAGGATGGGAGTAGAAATTTACACATGTAATTTTGTTCCTTTATTTTATATAGGATTTAGATCCATATAGAATTTAGTGGGAGGGACAAATGTTAGATTAGTTTTGCTACATGGAGATGCGGCGAAAACTAATGCAAGCGGGAGCCATACAAACCCACAACAATGCTTGAGATGCTTTATTATTATGTGAATGTTTGTGGATGCTATGAATGTCATAGGATAGGTATGGGTGTATGTTTACACGACCACCAAACAAGAGTCACATAATTGTTTGTCCCAAATCAACTTGATTAAGTCGACCGCCCTCCTTCTCTCTATCCCCTTCACGTCATTTGCCCTCTCATGGCGCGGTCCGCCCAAGCGGACGTCATGGTTGTCAATATGATAGTCGGGGTACAAATAAAAGGATTTGTAAGGAGCAAATAGAGAGAGGTTACTTATCGATGGACCCAACTAGAGTTTGGACATCGGGGCGAAGTTCGCGATGCGAACCAAGAATCATAAAGTTGTATGATTGGTTAAAGAGAACCTACCTTGTCTAGTCATTTTGGGTGACGTGCCATAGCAGGTCCAACTTGACGAAAATAAGGATCTTGGATATTCATTACTTTTAGGGACTTATATTAAAGTAGTGAAAGTTTTACTTTATTAGAAAATAAAACAAAAACATAAACTAATTGACCTTTAATTTGAAAATTGTTGTAGATGTCTTTCTCGTCTTTTTCGCTACGTTCTCTTTTAGAGAAAGAGAAGCTCGCCTTCAACGGTGCCAACTTTCTGGATTGGCACCGGAACCTTAGGCTTGTCCTTAGGTTTGAAAAGAAGGAGTATCTCTTGACCACTCCCGTCCCCGCGGCTCCCAAGTCGGATGCCCCTAAAGCGGATCAGGACGAACATGACAAGCACGTCACGGACGACATGGAGATGTCCGTCTTGATTGTCGCTGTCATGGAGTCGGAACTCCAAAAGGAGTTCATGGATAGTGGTTTAGGAGTGTTTGAAATGGTCTCTCGTCTCTCGAACATGTTCCAAACCAAGGCCCGCACCGAAAGGGCTAGTCTCATCAAGGCCGTCGCCAATACTCGATTGGCGGAGGGTCATGAAGTCGGGCCACACGTCATGAAGATGGCGGGGTTATTTCGGCAGCTTGAAAGGCTTGATACGCCCTTCCCGTCAGGGGCGATTCAAGACTTCATTCTCAACTCTCTCCCTCATAGCTTCACCGATTTTGTTGTGAACTACCGGATGAATGGCATGGACAAGAGCATGGATGATCTCCAAAACATGCTTGTCGAGACGGAGGAGAGTCTCAAGAAAGAGAAAGGGCCCAAAGATGTTCTTGCGGTGAGTGACAAGAACAAAAAGAGCAAGAAAAGAAAGACCCGCCGAACTAGAAAGGGCAAAGGCCCGGTGACGCCCCAAGGTCCGGCCAAGGGAGCTCCCGAGGGTTCCAAGAGAAAGAAGAACCCGGCCACTTCCGAGACCGTATGCTATTACTGTAGCAAGACGGGTCATTGGAAGAGAAACTGCCCCAAGTACCTCGCTGACAAGAAAGCGGGAACCGTCCAGCCTTCTACCTCAGGTATATTTGTCATTGAAACCCTTCTCGCTACCTCTAACACAGACTGGATTTTTGACACCGGTTCTTGTGCTCACATTTGTCGAAATGTGCAGGCACTAAAGAGTAGGAGGCGGCTCGAGAAAGGCGAAGTACAACTCCGCGTCGGTAACGGCACGTGTGTATCCGCTATGGCCGTTGGGAATGTGGATGTAACTTTGCCTTCTGGTTTCATTTTGGAACTCAAAGATGTCTATGTAGTTCCTTGTATCACTCGGAACATTATCTCTATTTCTTGTTTAGACTTGGATGGATTTGGTGTTGTAATAAAGAACAAAAGTTGTACTTTGTTGCGTGATGATGTTTGTTATGGTGTTGCGCATTTATTGAATGGTCTTTATGTGCTTGATTCTAGCGAACATGTTTTGAGTGTTGAACGTGGCAGTAGAAAACGTAAGATTTCACATGATAGTACGACTCTAATGTGGCATTGCCGCTTAGGTCATATCAACGAGAAACGCATTAAGAGATTGCAAACCGTTGGTCTTTTAGATCAATTCACTTTCGAGCCAATTGACACATGCGAATCATGTTTGATGGGAAAGATGACCAAAGCGCCTTTTCCTAATAAAGGGATTAGGACAAATGACTTGCTGGATCTCATACATACCGATGTGTGTGGACCTATGAGCATTTGTGCACGAGGAGGTTATTCATACTTCATCACTTTCACCGATGATCATAGTAGATACGGGTATATCTACTTGATGCGGTACAAGTCCGAATCCTTTGAAAAGTTCAAGGAGTTCAAGAATGAAGTTGAGAACCAACTCAATCGAAAGATCAAAGTCTTGCGTTCCGATCGAGGTGGAGAGTACTTGAGCCACGAATTTGGTGATTATCTAAAGGAGTGTGGAATCGTTCCACAACTCACTCCGCCGGGAACACCACAATGGAATGGTGTATCCGAGAGGAGGAATCGAACTTTGCTAGACATGGTTCGATCGATGATGAGCCAAGCCGACTTGCCTAAATCGTTTTGGGGTTTTGCATTAGAAACCGCAGCTTTTACTTTAAACCGTGTTCCGTCAAAGTCCGTTGAGAAGACGCCTTATGAGCTTTGGTTTGGTAGGAAACCAAGCATGTCGTTTCTCAAGATTTGGGGTTGTGAAGCTTATGTGAAAAGGCTAATGAGCGATAAGCTTGGACCCAAATCGGACAAGTGTCACTTCGTGGGATACCCTAAAGAAACCAAGGGTTACTACTTCTATAACCGCAACGAGAACAAGATAGTTGTTGCTCGTTATGGTGTGTTCTTAGAGAAGGAGTTTCTCCTAAGAAGAAGTAGTGGGAGCAACGTGGTGATTGAAGAAATTCAAGAACCGCAACAACAAGAGATACCTCAAGTAGGCAATCTAGTTGTTCCCAATGTGGTACCAAATGAGGTGGTAGCCGAACCCATTCCACAAGTTGTTGTGGAAGAAGAGGTTCAAGAGCAAGCTCCCTCAATTGAAGACTCAAACATATCGCGAGTCGATGATGTTGAAGTCGCACCCACACTTGAAGTTTAAGAACTAAGTCCGCAAACCGTTGTGGAACAAGTTCAAGAACCTCAAGCGTCTACCCTACGAAGATCGGCAAGGCCAAGTCGTCCACCTATAAGATACTTAGGTTTGCACGACGTTCTCGTCATTGCGAATGACGAACCCTTGACCATAAAGGACATGAAGGAAAAATCCGACTCAAAGGAATGGCTCAAAGCCATGGAATCCGAAATGCAATCCATGTATGAAAACAAGGTATGGACCTTAGTTGACCTTCCCGACGGAGTAAAATCCGTTGAGAACAAATGGATCTTTAAGAGAAAGGTCGACATGGATGGCAACTTGACCATTTACAAAGCACGACTAGTTGCGAAAGGTTACAAGCAAGTTCATGGTATTGACTATGAAGAAACCTTCTCGCCAGTCGTCATGTTCAAGTTAATTCGGATCTTATTAGCAATTGCCGCATTCTATGACTATGAGATATGGCAAATGGATGTCAAAACTGCCTTCCTAAATGGCAACTTGGAGGAGGATGTGTATATGACACAACCCGAGTGTTTTGTGGATCCAAAGAATGCTAACAAGGTATGCAAGCTTCAAAGGTCCATTTATGGATTGAAGCAAGCATCAAGGAGTTGGAACAAGCGCTTTGATGAAGAGGTCAAGGAGTTGAACTTCATTCAAAGCGAGAAGGAACCTTGTGTTTACAAGAGGATTAGTGGGAGCGTGGTTGTATTTCTTGTTCTATATGTTGATGATATACTCTTGATCGGGAATGATATCCCCGAATTGAATGCAGTTAAGGATTTATTGAAGAAGGTGTTCTCAATGAAAGACTTGGGCGAAGCCGCCTACATCCTAGGAATCAAGATCTATCGAGATAGATCAAGAAGGTTGTTAGGCTTGAGCCAAGATGCATATATTGACAAAGTGTTGGAAAAACACAATATGGCTAGTTCCAAGAAGGGTTACTTGCCTATGTCACATGGCATATTCTTGAGCAAGACTCAATGTCCGACGACTGATACAGATAGAAAGTACATGAATCAGTTCAAGTATCCATCTGTGGTCGGTTCGATCATGTATGCCATGCTATGCACTCGCCCCGATGTGGCGCATCCGATTAGTGTGACTAGTCGATACCAAGCTAACCCTGGTATGCCACACTGGACCGCAGTCAAGAATATCCTCAAGTATCTCAAGAGAACAAAGGATAGCATCCTCGTGTATGGTGGAGACCAAGAGCTCGTTGTAAGTGGTTACACCGATGCTAGTTTCCAAACCGATCGAGATGATGCGAAGTCACAGTCCGGCTTCGTATATCTGCTCAATGGTGGGGCCGTGAGTTGGAAGAGTTCCAAACAGGATACCACGGCCGATTCCGTCACCGAAGCAGAATACTTAGCGGCGGGTGAAGCAGCGAAAGAAGGCGTTTTGATCAAGGAATTCTTGACCGAGCTGGAGGTGGTTCCAAGCATCTCAGGTCCAGTGGATCTCTACTGCGACAACACGGGAGCCATAGCTCAGTCCAAGGAGCCTAGGTCTCACCAAAAGACCAAGCACATTCTACGACGATTCCATCTCATCCGTCAGTTTGTGAATGACGGGTGGATCAAGGTCAAGAAGGTGGACGGTGCCGCGAACACAGCGGACCCTCTGACAAAGCCTCTATCTCGAGCCGCACATGAGTTGCACGTTGCATCCATGGGGATTAGGCGTATGCCTGAGTGGCTTTGAGTTGTATATTTTATCTTTTGAGGTTTTAGTATGAGACATGTATATTTTGGATATTACATTGAGTACTATGCACTGGCTAGAAGTCGCTGTTGATTGACTCTAGGCCAAGTGGGAGATTGTTAGAGTTATGTCCTAGGAGCCAATTATTAAATGGCCACTTTTATGGTTTATGTGATTGATGATATTTTATCATTTATTCCTTGATTTATTAATTGACAGATCATTCAGGTTGAGGATCTGAATTGTGGATCTCTGTAGTTCATTTATAATTAAATGACAATAATAAATCTAAAAGGTCCGTAATCTTGATAATTAACAAGGAATATTAATTATCGGATAAGATTAGTATGCAAGTTAAGTGATGATTAAGTTCTACAGATCATAGGTAAGGAGTTGCCAACTTAATTGCATATGTATATGTTATAGAACATAGTACAGGACGCGACCCAGTGAAATAAATATATGGATTGTGTTATGTGTCATTATTTATTTCATTTGAGTTTGATTCTAAGTTTGAGATGGTTCAGCTTTTCCACATGAGGATAGGTTCAATAAATATCGTCTACCGTTGATTCCTGATAAGGGCTGCTATACGGACTTTATTTATGTTCTCTTGAATTGTGCGGGGAAAAGTTGTTCATCAAGAAAACCGTATGTCTCTCATTAATTAACTTAGTGAGCGATGATATCTGTTTGGGCCCCTTGATGGAGGTGGACTGTTTGCTAGCAACTGATACAGTCATCTCTAGATCAAGAAACGTATAATCTGCAAGAGTGACACATTCCTATCTTGGATTATGCGATGATATCATGTGACATAAGAATCGGACAAGGAAATACTATTATTTCTTATGCAGGATTGAGATTTTGTAGCTGTACACTATTTATGCGAATTGGGAGTCATAACGTGTTGCTAGATACCGCTTATGATTATTAGAATTAAATAGCGATTTAATTCCATGGCCAACGTAGCATAAATCCTCAAAGGGTCACACAAATAGAGTTTTAATCACACGGTGCATTATTTATTTATTCGTAATAATGTGTATTACGAAAATATGATAAGTTGATTAATTAATTATATACCGTTGCGAACCGTTATAATTAATTAAGTCAAATAGATCATATAGAAATAAATTAATGTACTAGCTAATCCCAAAATAATTATTAATAAGTTAATAATTAATTTTGTTCAACTTGTTGTCCCTAAAGGAGGCGGCTTAACCAAGGTTTAGCGGAAGCAATTAAGATTTTAGACCGGTTTGGTATGAACTACCCTAACACAATTCAATTGGTACCCAACACAAGCAAGCACACAAGCAATTCAAGTATAGCAAGATAATAAAGAGAGAGAGAGAGAGAGAAATTGAACACTTGGTATGATTACGGAGTTCCGACCCGCTAGGAAAGGCTAGCCTTAGTCGTACGTCTCCGGGAGTTTCGCTACCACGAAAGGGCGCGCTCCGTTCAATTCCAATAAGAACGGGTCTACAACTTCGAACCGAATCACCTCGTCACAAGGACACTCGAGGTGGATCGGCCTAACTCAAATGGCACAACGGCCTCAAAGGAGAAGAGCTCTCAACCTATTCCAACCTACACCTAGCGACAATGTCGGGGCGGTGGTGTTTGAGGCTACTAAATCTCTCAAAATGGTCTAGCTATGAAAAGCTCAAGTGGGAGAGTATCCCTGTGCTCAAAAGGCTCTATTCTGGTCAATTTTTGCAAAGCAAAGCTCTCTTTGGAGAGAGAACAAGGGGTGGATATAAAAAGAGCTCATCAAAAGCTGTAAAACAACTCAGTTTGCTGTTGTGCGTTACACGACCCACAGATAGCCGTTATAATAAAACAAACAAAACGAGCTATCCGTTGCTAGTGCGTTACACGACCCAATATTGCGTTGTACGACGCACTGGACGACCGTTATAATAAAACAAAACGGATAAACTATCCGTTGAGTTGTCAGGTGCGTTATACGACGCGGACCATCCGTTGTGCAACGCAACATTAAATGATATTAAATGATCAGGAAAAGTGAGTGAAAAAGGCCAGGGAAAAACCAAAGAAAGGTTGTACAACGTTTCAGTGCGTTATACAACGTTCTGGCTTGACTTGAGGATATTGCGTTGCACGACGCATAAATTGCGTTGTATGATGCAGCTAGTGCGTTACACGACCTTCTGTTGCGTTGTGTAACGCACTGTTTCTGTTAAAGGAAAAATTCTGCACAAACAGGTGCGTTATATAACCCAATATTGCGTTACACAACTCACTGGTGCGTTGTGTAACCCAATATTGCGTTACACGACGCACTGGGTCTGAAACTGAGAAAAATGCTGAGTTCTTGAGCTTTTCTGCTATCTAGACCATTTCAAGGATAAAAGGACTAAAGTAAACCTTCTATTAAAGTCTAAACTAGCCTATAAGCTCTCTAAATACTTGATCTTGATTTTGCACATAGTTTTTATCCAAGTCTTCAAACTTTGCATCTTCTTCCTATAAAACTCAAAGAAGATCGTTAAATGCCAAATGATATTGTTTTGTAATCGACAAACTTAGAGACGTTTAGTACAACACAACTTAATTAAATTAATTGAGCTATTTGGGTCTTTAATTAATTAGTTAATTAAAAGTCCAATTATGGATGAAATAAAGGAGCAACTTAAGAGATAATTAAATGGGCCATTATAATTGTTGTAGCCCATTTAAACCCAACTATTGGGGCCGGCCATATAGGGGCAAACTTGTCCAAGTGATAAGTTTTGGAGTTAGGTCAAGAGAGCTCTATATAAAGGGGTCAAGTTGGGAGCAAACCCTAGCCACCATTCCCTTTCTCTCTCTTCCTTCCCTCTTGGCCGAAATCCACAAAGAAGAGCAAAATTTCAGAATTTTGCTTGCTCTCTTCTCTCATCCCATAAGCTCATGTGTTGAGCAAACACCTTCCTCCATTAATATTGATTAATTGAAAGCAAGGAAGGAAGCGATTAGCCTCAACCTCCCATCTACTAGCATAGATCGAGGTTGTGATTAATCTCTTGGTGGATTCGAGGCCAAGGCGTAGGTGGTGGTTCGTGCAACCTCGACTCGACGGATTCGAGCCTTGCGATTACAAGTTCGCAAGAGGTAGCCCTTTTTCCCTCTTTCTCTTGTGTGTTTGGATGGCTTTTGCACTAGATCTCCTTTGCACTTAGTTTAATTAGGATTAATTAAGAGTAATTAGTCTAAAAATTAAATTTGTGCACTTCCTAACACTGTAGTCTAGATTTGAATATCAAATAAACAGTCAACCTTTTATCTGCAAACTGACTTAGCGCTGGACGGAAAACTCAGCGATATCTAAAGTATTAATTAAATCCGTGGGTGTCGTGGGCCGCTATTTTTTTCCGTCTGCGACACGGAAATCTGGGCGTTCATTTTGATCTCTGTACATCCATTCTCTCCTCTTCGCAAACCGTCCACCCAAACACTGGAACCGTATCCTCTGGATTTCTTTTAGAGAAATCCAGTGGACTTCCTCTCATCTGATCCGTCTGATTTAATCTCAACGGCTAAAATTTTTTCGGTCCTATCAATCTGGTACTATTCACGGGGCATCCATAATCGTTGAGATTAAATCGGACGGTTCAGATGCAAGAAAGTCCACTGGATTTCTCTAAAAGAGAAATCCAGAGGATCTCATTCCCCCAAACACTAACCCTAGCCCCGACTCCTACGAGCCCTCACGCTCCTCCTTTCTCTCACCTTCCTCGCCTCTTCTCTCTCCCCATCCCCATCTTCATCTCCATCGGCTTCTCCATCTCCATCTCCTTCCCCACAACCATATCAGCACCTCCGATCAGAGATGCAATAATTTGACCTCTCGAAGCACCTGTCTCGAAAGTTTCAGAACCCTTCAATGTCTCGCACAACAAAAAAACCACCGCCTCGGCTCCTCCATGGCCAACCCCTCCTACCTCATCCGTCGACTTCCCCCACCCAACAGAAGCTTCCCGAGTAGAATTGATGAGGTAATTTGTTAAATCTCAAAAGCTTCTGCGATTTTTTTTTTGTTAATTCTAATTTTATTTTGGCTTTTTAAATTTCTTATAGTTGTTTGGTTTTCAGACATGGGTTTTGCTCAGCTCAGCAGTCTTTTGTGTGACATAATTGGGGGCAATTGAGGTGGCAGTGATGAGGAGGTTGTTGGGGTGACAACGAGGCTAGGAGAGTACAGGGGCTCCCCCGATGCTGTTAACAAACCCTCGCTTTTGATCTGTCCGACCACTGGCCTTTTGAGTTAAATTGAGTTTAATCCTCAATGGAGACAGAAATGAAGAGTATTTGAAGGTGATTTCAGGTACGGGATCTTCTGTGGATCATTTCATCAGCTTTATTTGTTAAGCTCTGTCGCTGAATGATAACAGTATTTGTTCAAGTTAGATCAACGTTAATATAACAGTATTTGTTCTGATTGTAAGCACACCATGCCAAAATGTCATTTTGTCCGACTGCCCTTATTAGAGCTCAATGATTTATAAAATTGATAATGTTTTTTTGTTAATTGTTATTAGGAAAAGTAATATGATAAGGTGTATCAAATATTAAAAGGAATTAATGTAAAAAGCTCAAACTGCCCTCCGAGTGCTCAATTTAAATAATCGGACATAAATGAGGGTTTAAGGCTCTATTTCCACTTCCAGGTACCGCATGATTTTATTGCAAAACAACAAATGTTATGCAAGATTCAGATGGTACATGGTAGACATAGCCACTTGGAAGTTAGAATTAAAAAAAAGACTTATTTTTTTCAGTATCATTGGAGCTCACTGTTTTGCTGGATCCCAACTAATATGAAAGTGCTTGGTAATTGTTTCACTTTGCTCTTAATTTTCTTTCACCATTGAATCGATGATCTGAAATTTTCTAAAAAAGTGTGCCTATACGAGCAGCAATTTACTATTTTTCTCTATTTCTGTTTTTTGTTCGATTGAAGTTTCTTAAAGCTCTTAAACAGATAATCACATCCCATAAGAAACATAGTTAAAATTGAAGAGAATTAAAAGTTAAAAAAGAAATTGTCATCTATGTGGATTGTTAAATTATTTTAACAGATACTACAATAAATTTGTGTTGAATTGAGTAGATTTACTAATACGTTTTTTTATTCTTAGGGATTGGTTCAGATAGTTTAGATGGTTTGGTACTGTTAGGGAAACCACCTAACATGTTATTGTCAGTACACAATTTTGAGGGAGTACCCAGTTGGTATAGTCATTCGGATGGCAACTGCAGAACTAAGTTGCTGAGAATGCTTGTGACATTTTACAAGCGAAGTCACATTTTATTTGTTCTTTCTTCCCTTTGTAGCCTTACAATAGTGAAGGTTTTGCTGGAACACAAGCATTGAAAGTGCATGGGAAGGTTGAAAACAGAAGCACCCAAGAAAAATAACAGAACAAGAAATAGAGCTTGAGCCACTTTGTAATGTGGTACTTTAACCCTGAGCTGGCTTCTACCAGTCACCAGAAATAGAGCTTGAGCCACTTTATTTTATTATTGTTAAATTTTTTTTTTTACAGAACTGCAAATTCTACAAGCTAGCCATTAAGTTTATTTTACCAGTTTGCAAGAAATCCCTTGTGGCATATACAGTATCTGCCTCAAAGAAGTACATGTATAAAGGAAGTAGTTGTGGATGAAAAATTCAGTAAGCATGAATGGAGGAATCCAGTATTAGTTGATTTATTTAACTGGGAGAGGAAGCATTCTGGTCCTAATTTAATTTTGAGTGCAACACATGTACCTCTTGTTAAGTGCATGTAAGACTTCTCAATGAAGTAATGTCCCCTATGTGATTTCTTGTATTCAGCTACAATCTAATATTTCTTTGATAACCTTACTTTTAGCCCGAAAAGTTCTTCATGTATTAAGAAAATCGGTAATGAGAAAAACAATAGTAGACATACTGATTTAACTCTCTCCCTGTCTCTCTCTTTTGTTTTTGGTAGCTTTTATTCTCAATATTATTACCAGTAAATTTTCTTGTTCAGGGCTCATGCCACATAGAAGCTAATAGTCACTTTATCGGTGAGTTTATTTTTTTTTTTGCTATTTTCAAAGAAAAAAAATTGAGTGGTTGGTTTTTTTGTCTGAAAGTTGATTCTTTTTAATTTCGAGTTGCTACTTCTTTTAGACCAAAAAAAAAATTTAAACTCAAGCCAAAAGTAAAGAGAATTTGAGTGGTTTGTGGCCATTATAGAGTTAATAGTTGGTTTTTCCAAGCTATACCAATTGCAAGTCGGGTTGTTGATTTTCCTTTTACTGGTCAATAGAGCACTAAATATAGGGCGGATGGTGTTAAAAGCAACATGTCCTGATGCAAATTCTTAAATATTTTTTTTTTATTAAGAAAGTATTAAATCTCTACTACTTATAAATGCATCCACCGTAAAGACGTAAACTTCAGATAAAAAGTAATTACACCCATCTAATATCAAATATGGATTATTGATTTTGTTAATCTGATATGATGTGTGGTTTAGATTTGAATATCAGATTAAAAAGTCGACTTTTCATCTGAAAGTGTCTGGACAGTGTGTTGGTAAGTCGCCAACTTTTTTTTTTTCTTTTTTTGTTTCGTGCGCAAGGGGTCTAGCTGTTCCTTCCAAATTTGTTTCCATATTTTTGGTACTTTTATAATACAAATTTATGATTTTCATATAAAAATCCTTATTTGATCACGTGTAGTGCAATTCTTTAAGAACAAAAAAAAGGTCACATAAAAAAATACATACCACAAGTCTTAATTTTTTTAAATATATATAAAAAAAAATATTGCCCGCATATTGAGCGGGCATTGCTGCTAGTTATACTTAAAAGTGCATACAGAAGTCCCTCCTTTCAAGAAATTTGTGTCCCCACTTATGTCAATATCTCTCAACAAAGTATGCAATGAATAATTTCTTTCAACAGTAATGTTTAGAAAGAGTTGAAGTCAAGGTTTATTTTGTTAAAATAACAGGTTTTAGTTTTACATAGTAAATAAAAGTGTTGTAAGTTCTTGATAAAAGGAGTTGCATCCTTGAGAAAAGTTGTAAGGTCATATAAAACAATTTATGTAGTAGCAGTGGTATGTTGAATCTGCATTCAAATATAAGGAATAAATTGTAGAAGTCCTTCCTGCTAGAAAATTCATATTCTCATTTATGTCAGTCCCTCTTAGTAAATAAGTACTAAATAGTCTCTTCTTAGTTCTTGTTAAGAAAAAATTATATATACAAGTTTGAGTTTTCAGAGTCACTTCCTTAGGACGAAGGCTCCTGTCTCACATCCTAAGTAACAAGAGTAATAAGCTTGCCATAGGAAAAGGGGTGGTATATTTAGGATAAGTTTTAGGGTTATATTTGAAAATATGCAGCAGTCATGTTAGTTCAATAGATTTACATCTAAATAAAGAAGAAAATAAAATGTCAAAAGTAAGGTTTGCATGGTCCAAAGTACTGTTATTGTCATGTTTTCCCTACCTAAATAGTATGTCCTTTCAATTTTGTAGATTAGTATGAACTGTCCACAGTAAGAGAATAAGCTTGTTTGTTGCAATTTTCTTCAAAAGTGTGAAGTAAGGAACATGTGAGATGTATCTCCATAAAAGTACTAGTAAAATAAAAGAATGGTACCTAAGGGTCTGGGCATAAGAAAAACTACATGAACTTGTTCTGAATATGGAACCTCGAGTAACCAAAAGTAAAGAAAGGGGTTACATTATGAAACATGATAAACAATAAAGGTTAAAATGAAATTAAAAGTGTACTGTAAAATAAAAAGAAATGTCAAGGACTAAAGTGAACAAGATGGTCTTATACATGTGCCACTGATAAGTTTTAGCAAAAATAGTACTACCAGTTTTGGGTTCATCTCAATTGTTTGAACAAGTAAATGTTATGGTCATGGTTTGATTTCCAAGGTTCAAGTTAGCGCTGGGAATGGTCTGGGTCGAGCTGGCATGGGTATCCGACCCAGCCCCCTCCTGAAGTATTTGAACCGAAAAAATTAATAATGACGTTACTGTTCACACGAATTACGATAATAACGGTTAAAAATTCGAAATTTTAAAAATAACGTTGTTGGATCGGCGTTTGGATTGCCGAAAATACAGAACGCTTGGATCGGCAATTGGAACGCCGATCCAAGCTTGGATAGGCAATTGGAATGCCTATCCAAGCTTGGATCGGCATTCCAATTGCCGATCCAATTAATCCATAGCCTCAATGAGCCGTATCTAACTTTTGCACTTTTTTTTATTTGTAATTTTGCTTTTTAGCCCTCAATTTTTTTATTATTACAAAACATATAATTAGTGATTAGTAATTAAACATAATTGAAACTTCTATAATGAAATATAATTATATAATTAAATTATTTATGTTAAATACATAATATTGTATATGTGTATAATACTTATTTATACATATATATATTATGTATCATATATTTTATATATTAAATACATATTATTGTATATAATTAAAATATATGATAAATATTATTATATGTACATAAAATGTACATATATTTCTATGTATATTTATTTATACATTAAAAAAAATTTATATATTAATATCTACATTTAATGTATAACAAAATTTTTTTATTGGACTATTTTGAAAAAATAATAATATTAGGGTCATCGGCGAATAAATTCAACAAAAATATATTCAATTTTTTCGCCGATGACCCTAAAATTATTATTTTTACAATATAGTCCAATAAAATTTTTTGCTGTACATTAAATGTAAATAAAAATATATAAAAGATTTTTTTGTATACATTAAATATACATACATGTTGAATATACATACATTAAATATATAAAAGATCTTTTATATATTAAATTGTGCATGTTGAATAGCTTTATACATATATATTATATATAGGGATGAAAACGGATCGGATACGGATCGGATAGTGGTCAAATCATATCCGCATCCACATTTTTTTTTCGAATACGAATACGGATACGGATATGTTCGGATACGGATACGGTTCGGATATTAAACGGACACGAATACGGATCGGATATTGTCGAATACGAACATATTTCGGATATTAAATTAAATCATAATATATCAATAATATTTTGCTCAATCATTTTTCTAGATATATCAACTTTAAATTTTAATCCCATTGAATTAAGTAAAATTATGCTCATGTTTTAGACTTGGCAACATTTGTAATTTTCTTTAAAAAAATACCAGCTCTGGATCAGATATCATGGTTAATTTTTTTGTAATACAAATTTGATCCTTGCTCATAGTTTCAGAATTCTTCTAATGCATTTCTTTGGTTTTCTAAAAACATATAAGGAATTATGCCAACAAGTTCAGGGATAACATATGCTCAAATAGTATATGAACAATGTATTAATCCCTCGGAAAAAAAATAAAAAATAGATTGAATGCAGAGTCTTCAAATGGTACGTGTTTTCCAATTGCGTAGGACCCATACGCGCACGTGGTGTGTGCAGAGAAAAAGTTTACTTATTGGGCTTTCTAATCGTATCAATCCAAACTACCGTCGCGGATATCCGTTTACAAAAATGTTTCGGATTCGGATATTATCCGTATCCGTATCCGTATCCGCATCAATATATGTTCCCGCATCCGTATCCGCATCCGTATCCGATTAAAAAAATCCGAATCCGCATCCGTATCCGAACGGATCCGGATTTTAATATCCGAATCCGCAATTTTTCGGATACGGATGCGGATCGGATCGGATAATATCCGATCCGTTTTCATCCCTAATTATATATCATATATTTTAATTATATACAATAATATGTATTTAATATATAAAATATATGATACATAATATATATGTATAAATAAGTATTATAAACATATACAATATTATGTATTTAACATGCATAATTTAATTATATACTTATATTTTTATAATAGATGTTTTAATTATGTTTAATTTCTAATCACAAATTATATATTTTGTGATAATAAAAATTTTGGGGGCTAAAAAGTAAATTTTACATTAAAAAAATAAGTCTCAAAAAGTAGCCGAAATTTTTTGTTTGGATCGGCAAATGGGTTGCCGATCCAAACAACAAAATTCAGCAACTTTGACTTTATTTTAATGCAAAATTTGCTTTTTAGCCCCTAAAATTTTTATTATTACAAAATATATAATTTGTGATTAGAAATTAAACATAATTAAAACATCTATTATAAAAATATAAGTATATAATTAAATTATGCATGTTAAATACATAATATTGTATATGTTTATAGTACTTATTTATACATATATATTAGGTATCATATATTTTATATATTAAATACATATTATTGTATATAATTAAATTATGCATGTTGAATAGTTATGCATGTTAAATTATGCATGTTGAATCGTATACAGTGAATCCTCAAACTTACGATTAACAAACTTTCGAATGCCCTTTATTAAACAACTTACCCTTGATACCATCAAAACACATATTTACTCAAATCATTTTAGAATGATCAATAATTATTCAAAACTAAAATTCAAATATCTGTAACCGTGCGTTGTAGGACGAGAAGAAGTTATAAATAGGGGAAGATATGCTCACTTGACAATATTGACATTCATAACAAAATAAATATTATATCATTCATATGAAAGCTAATAAAGTTTCAAACAGGTTTTTTTTACAGTTCATCAAAATACTTAAAAATTCATAATAATCCAGATTTAGTAACGTGTTTATAAACTTATTATTGTCTATTTTAAATAAAAATAAAAATTAGTAGACCATAAATTATCGAATTAATTTTTGTCTATGGATCCCATCAAACTTTAGTTAAAATAATATGTATTTAATATATAAAATATATGATACATAATATATATATGTATAAATAAGTATTATACACATATACAATATTATGTATTTAACATAAATAATTTAATTATATAATTATATTTCATTATAGAAGTTTCAATTATGTTTCATTACTAATCACTAATTATATGTTTTGTAATAATAAAAAAATTGAGGGCTAAAAAGCAAAATTACAAATAAAAAAAAGTGCAAAAGTTAGATACGGCTCATTGAGGCTATGGATTAATTGGATCGGCAATTGGAATGCCGATCCAAGCTTGGATAGGCATTCCAATTGCCTATCCAAGCTTGGATCGGCGTTCCAATTGCCGATCCAAGCGTTCTGTATTTTCGGCAATCCAAACGCCGATTCAACGACGTTATTTTTAAAATTCCGAATTTTTAACCGTTATTATCGTAATTCGTATGAACAGTAACGTCATTATTAATTTTTTCGGATATTTGAAGACCGACTCGTATCCGGCCCTTTCTCTTTCCAGAAATATTCGGCCCTCTACACAAATTTCAATCCTCGACGGTTAAGTCCACTCGAGCCAGCCCTCGATTAGAGAGGCCCGACCTGTGCACTGATTAGAGAGGACCGACCTGTGCACTGTACTAGTTATTTTATTGACGGAAGCAGTTTTAATCGCCGTATAAAATCTGATTATCATTATATATTATCTTTATCACCGTATAAAATCTGATTTTCTTCTAATCACTTGATTATCATTATTATTAATAACTACAATTAATGTTTAGAAGACCCTATACTTATTTTATTGACGGAAGACCCTGTACAAATGTTTATAATTAATTCTACATTGCTCTAAAGGCACTTCTATCGCATTACAATAAATATATCTAGGGTATGTTTGGCAAATGGGCGAACTAGAACAAGAACTAGAACAAGGCTTGTTCTAGTTCTAGTTCTAATTCTATGGTTTTGGTAGAACTAGAACAAGGAGGCGAACTAGGCCTTGTTCTAGTTCGGCCCATGTTTGGTTGCGCGCGAACTAGCTAGTTCGCGAACTAGGCTAGTTCGTGGGTTTGCCAAACATAGCCCTAAATTATAACTTCTAGTTTGGATAATATCACCGTATATATCAAATGGGAGCACAAAAGATAAGTGTACGGTAGAATTTACCAACAATTCAAATTACAGAGCCAACCGCTAATCTTTTGATAAAGTGTATCACAAACATAATGATTCAACATAATGATTAACAAACACTAAAAGAAACTAAAAAATGCTAAAATATAGCATGCAAAGGATCTTGGCAACATAGCAAAAACTTCCATTCTTTCATGTCTTACATGGAACAAAAAAAATCTCCAAGGAACAATGAATATGTGCTCTTCTCCATCGCACTGTCCTCATAGGAGCTCTAATCAGAAAAATAAGAAAAAAATACGGTTTCAGCACGATATAAGAAAGGAAAAAGATATGAATTTATGACTAATTTCATAGTTTATTAAAAGAAATAAGCAACACATATGAATTTATGCATCACAGGATTTTCTTCGACAGCTTGTCAAGTGGAGTGGTCTTCAGCAGGAAAAGTTGAGCAGCACGCTCTTGTAACCACTGCGCATTTTAAACCGTTCTTTTGCAATTCAGATTTCAATCTTTTCATGCCCAGAACCAGAGTTAAAACACACAAAAGACAATATCATTTAGGACCAAAATTATACAGGGCTCATGAGTGACTTCCCTTGTATTTGAATATATAATACCAACCTTTAATGACTCGGCAACTTTGTTGAGGTCAATAGAGCTGTCAGGTGCTTTGTTAAGAAACTATAAGAACTTTTCAATTAACCTAACAATATGAAACATAAATTAATAGATTAAGTTGATTCAAGGTTTACCAAATTTTGATAATCACAGTAAACTGCAAATAATCAATTTTGACATAAGCATTTCTCATTTGTTAAATATGTGTTGACTTTTTTTTTTTTTGTTAAATATAGAGTACGCACATTCAAGCACTAAACTTGCTAGTCACAGATTCAAGCGCTAAACTGAAATTAGCTACTTAAAACAAATATAAGAGATATATTGATTCTAAAATTTTTACCTGATAGGGTTTATCCAAGCTGAATATCGTCGAAATGAAAACAAGCACAAGAATGATGGTAGAAGACATACAACCAGCAAAACAAGTGGGGGTATTACTACATTCTGATCAGTCTAAACCTGGTATTTTATCATGCAAAGCTAACCTGGAAGAGTAGAAGTAATCCTAGAATTCCAATGGGGGCAGCTGCCAATAAATTGTCAGCATATGCAAATCCACTAGCTATACCTGACACACAATATATTACCTATTTCAGAAATTATGTAAAATATAAAAGGATAGAGACCTCTTCAAAAATGACTTCTCATAATTTCTTAAGTTCTACATTCTGTTATATGCCAACAAATTAACCCATGCCCCTAAGCTGTCTCATTTTTTCACAAGCCCAAATTAAAATAAAAATATAAAATCAAACCAAGCAAATTCTAGTTGTATTGCAAGTTTTCATAAACCTACTACAGTAAGCTGGGGGCTTGAGGCAATTTAGCCATTTTTCCTTTACTTGTCAGCTATTTGCAAGGGAAGGTGCATACGTGTCTAGTACAATTAAGTGGTACACAAGAAAAGAAACAAAAAATACAAAAGAAAAGAAAAATTACGAAGTGAACAATTCGAAATTTCAAATCCAAATCTTTCTCAAATAATGCAGCAACCCACTAAACAAATTGCTTATGACTGATATTAAAAGCTTAAAATTTCTATTGCATGTGCCAACTTCTTCATTACTTATAAAATTTTAACTTCAGTTCACGGTAAAAGTAAGATTGAAAGTTACCAATACCATAGTCTATGGTTGGGTTTCTAAACTGGAAGTGGTGACAAAAGAGGTTGCTCCAGGCCTCCGTCTTTTTCCATCCCACCTCAAACTCATTTTCTTCTTCAAACCCAAGTCCAATTTGGTAATTTCACCAACCCTAACTCTGTGCACGTCTACGATGGATTCCATCCAACTAGAGAGCCCCCTTAGCGCTTGAGCGAGAGAGAGAAAGACGAAAGGCAATTGATTGATTAGCGTCGTCGAGTTCTCGATCCGTCGAGCGGAGCCGCTAGAGCGAGGGTTCAGGACTTCAGGTCGGCGAGACTGAGGGCCGGACTGAGGGCCGAAGGGAGGAGAAGTCGAACTCTGGTCGAGCACATACTTTTATGTGGACCGAGCCGAGTTTTCGGCCCTAGACCGACATTGACTCGGTCCACTTACTAATAATGGATATCCGATCCGTGGACCCACGGATAGTCCAGGCCCATTACCGGCGCTAGTTCAAGTTGCACATGCTTAATAAAAGGGTTGAAAATAAAAGGGAAAATCAAAGGCTCAGTTCTTATGTTCAAATTATGTTTGCATAGCTAGACACTTAAGAAGTGATAAAACAAAACATGAGAAGAAAGTGAAAGGCATATTACGAGCTTGAATAACAATTTGTGGAACAATTCACATGAAATGAAGTCAAGTCAACTTAATTCACAAGCCTGTCAGACCAAAGATATGGTCGAGGGTGTGCTACCTCAAATTAGGATGTGCAAAACAAAATTGAAAGTGCAGATGATCCCAGGACACTCTCGAGATGCTTCACGATGCCTCTGCCAAGGCAGTTCATGACTAGGCGTCCTCGATTAGCCGGACTTCACTGCCATGAAAGACTCGAACCAAAGCTAAGACCAAGATATGCCAAATTGCCAAAGGCGGCTTCAATGGACGACAGAAACATCTCCAGTAGACCGCGACGACGCCTCGAAACCTAGTTGCAGCCACCATGACCGCCGGGAACCTCTACTGACACCATCAATGGAGGCGTCCAGTCGAACGGAAAAGCATCAGAGAATGTATCAGCGAAAGGAGGGAGATGAACCCCACTCTTGCATAGGCGTGGTACACTCGAGTAGTAATACCGACATGTGGAGCCCACAAGTCCAATCCAGACTTAAGTCCAACTCACCCGACGTACAGACACGAGCGTGGACCATGCGACCCGACTAATTCTAGCCCAGCGCCCTTTTGAGATCTTCTGTGACGACCAGTCTATAACAAATCCCTGACGAACGAACAACAAAACAGCAAAGTGGCAACCAATCAGAAAATTTCGCAAGACAGAAACTTCAAAAATACATTAAAAATAGCCAGAAAATCAGAAAAATGCCCATAAAATGTTAAAATGTCCAGAAAAATATGAAGAATATTTTGGTACCACATTTCATGTCCAAATCTTAAAACACAAAGCACATAAAATTCAAAGCTCCTAAAATGGCCATTATGATAAATAATAAAATAATAAATAATAAATAAATATAAATAATAAAATGATAAAAAAAATAAAATAATAATAATAAAAAAAAATTCCTGAAGAAGTGATTGAACATTCTATGTTCTGGACAGCAGGTACACTTGAACATTTTATGTTCTGGATAGTCGGTACACCCAGACATTTCTGGCTGAATCCCAAACCCAAAACCCCCAAATCCAAAAGATAAAAAATATACCAAGATTCAAAACCCAAATCCTAGACCCAAAATAGAGAAATTTAAAATTTCAGAACCCAAAACCTCAAATGCTAGAGCTCAAGATCAAAATTCCAAATCTTAAGCCTCGAACTCAAAAAATCCAAATACTCAAGAACTCAAACTCGGAAAACAAAACCTTAAATCCAAATATTAAAAACCTAAAACGAAAAATCTGGAAACTTAAATCCAAATTCAAAGCCTGAAGACTCAAGCCTCAAATACCAAAAATCCAAACCCTAGATCATACCTAAATACACCAGAGTCCAAATTCAAAAACCTCAAACTCACAAATACGAACACTTAAATCCAAAACCTAAATCCCAAATGAAAAAATAAAACTCCAAACCCACAAGTTCAAATACCTAAATTCCCAAAACCAGAAAAAATACCAAAGCTAGAAATCCAAAATCCGAACCCCAGAACCCAAAACCTAAAAGATCGAATCAGAATTCCGAAAAGTCAAAACCCAGAAGTTGCAACCTGAAAATAAAAAAAAAGTCAAGATCAATCAGAAACCTGAAAAATTAAAACTCAAAAGTCTAACTTGGAAATAAAAAGAAGAAGAAGAAAGAAGTTAAACTCAAAAGTCCAATTTAAAAAGGTTGAAAAGTCAAACTCAAAAGTCCGACTTGAAATTGGAATAATAAAGACTTAAAAACTGGTCTAACGGCCAGAACTTAAAAGTCTTAAAGATTCGATTCTGAAGCCTCAAAAGTTAAAGACACAACGATCAACTCTCTAGAGCTCAGATCAAAGTCAATAACTAAAAGTGACATTAAAGTCTTAAAAGTCCAACTTCGTCCTTCTGAGACTGCATAGCGCGTTGTCCTGGAAGGTACAATCCGGTGTTCTCGTCAAGAGGAGGCATAGCGGTTCTTTCCTCGCGACTCGAACGAAATTCTAAAATTTCTAAATCCCAAAACGATTGAGAATTGACCTAGATCGTCTATCTTTCTAGTGTTGAACTCAACAATCAAATTCGTCCTTCTGAAACTGCATAGCTCGTTGTCCTAGAAGGTACAACCCGGTGTTCTCGTCAAGAGGAGGCATAGCGCTTCTTTCCTCGCTACTCGAACGAAATCCTAAAAATCTCCAAATCCCTAAATCGATTGAACATTAATCTAGGAAATATAACTCCTGGTATTAATTTCAGAAATCTCAAGGTGGCCTCAAGCCGATTTCAGCAAAAGTTGATAACAAAATTGCTAAAATTGTGACATAAAAGTCAACCAAAGTCCTGTAACAAGTTAAACCCTCCTACTAAACACTAGTCATTTTATAACTGACTTCAATCGCTTACGACGCCTAATCCTTTGATTATCACGATCTAGAGGTGCTCTTGGCCAATTCTTAACTGAGCCCGGAGGTAATTAACAGTAAATGCTTGCGCCTACTGGAGAAAAAGGACCTGCAATAAACAATCAACTCTTGAGGAACTTGGAACCGCATTAGTACTCTTCACCCATTCAGAATGGGTAGTAATGTTCGGATCTCAAGACGCTCAAGGGGTATCTGATCCGCATTTCCTTTCCCCACGGAGGAATTATTGATCCTTCGGTGGATGGCCAAAAAAGTGCGAGACACAAGGTCGTCGCAACTTTCTTGAAACATCCCTGTGGTGTTGATCGGACGAGGGAGCCTTCAGCCAATTGGAGATAAAAAGAGGAGTTAAGAGCGGAGCAAGGGAGACCAGGGAAAGAAACCTCCCTTTGGATATGGGATTTGTACCAGAGATGTGGTTTTGCTGGTGCTTTGGATCAAATACGGTCTTGATCTCGACATCTCCAGTCGCCCCGATTGATCCGATGACCCATGGTTTAAATCGCCTCTCAGCTCACACATAGAAACTGTGACCCAAAAGGGAAGAGAAGGTGTAGAAAAGATATTGAACGAGGTTCCCCGATGCTCTTTCTAGGCCTGATTTACGGTGGGCGCCATTGTTACCACATCTAGCGATAACAAGAGTTTGAGGGAACAACCCAGCTTCCCTTCCGCCAACCAACCGCCCCATGCGGAAGGGAAGAAGCCGCTCAAGGTTAGGAGAAATCAAGTTTAAGAGAGAAGGGAGAGTATCCAGGCGGCTCCCCCCCTCCCCCTTTGAAAGAGGAGGAAGCCCTTTTCTATTGACTCATTAGGGCCACCTTCAGTTGGGCTGGATCCTTATCAGGCCTTACTGGGCCCTATCAGGACAGATTCTAACTAGACCTTGCTAGGCCCTATCAATAGCAAAATAGAAATTAGAAATTAGAAACAGAAATAAAAGAGAGTAAAATTGTGAAGAAATTAATTAAAGAAATATAAACAAGAGTGACAATAGTAGAGAAGAGAAAGCAAGCACAACCAAAGAGAAGAAGAACAAACCCTAGTGAAAAGGGGGGAGCGGCGGCAAGCACGGATAAATCGAGGAAGAATGCGAGCGTAGCGGAGGGAAAAAGGAAAGAGATCATGGTAGAATTGTGAGCGGAGAAAATAAGGAAAAGAATCGCACAGGAACATAAATGAGAAAAAAACAGCCGGAGCGAAGGAAAAGTTGAAAACCCTCGAGTGACAAGAATATGGGGACAATTAATGAAAAACGGAAAAAATACAACTTACTAAGGCTCGAACAGCCGTGCTGTGGTTATAGCGACCCAGCGCAATACAACTCTAACGAATGTTTAATTTGGTCTATACCAAGGTCTAGACCTTTTAACTCGTTATTAAATCCAGACCACTGATCTGATGAGATCATACAAAATTCATGGTCCATAATGAAAATTGTTAACAGTTTAAAAGACCTTTGGTATAGTTTGGATAGACCTTTGAATTGATGCTTTTATTAGTAGAGATTTTTGAATATATGTTGATGAAAATATATGATTGGATCTTTTGGATGTTTTTCGCTAAGGATAGATTAATAGAGAGATAAGATTAATTTTCATTCAAATGGTAGCAATGATTATAATGTTTCTCATGCTCCTGTTATATTGATCTAATGGTTCGCATAAAGACAAAATATAAAATACAGCTGTCTAGATACAGCTCATTAAACAGACAAAACAAATAGAAATTTGAAGTTCTAATCGGCCCAATACAAAGCCTATTTATTTTATTACAAATATTCGGCCCACTTTGATTGAAGCTTTTCCATAACAGACGTGTCTCCCCGAAAAAATTAAAAGTAACGTTACTGTTCACACGAATTACGATAATAACGGTTAAAAATTCAAAATTTTAAAAATAACATCGTTAGATCGGCGTTTGGATCGCCGAAAATACAGAACGTTTGGATTGGCGATTGGAACGCCGATCCAAACTTGGATCGGTAATTGGAATACCGATCCAAGGTAAGGGTCTCCTATATAAGCGAGACAGCGACCCTATCATTCCCACCCCTTCTCTCTCTCTCGCGCGAGACAGACCTCCTCTCCAGGTTAGTTTTTTTTTATATTTATTTTATTTATTTAATTTAATTAGTTTAATTATGTAAGTAATTAAAAAAATAGATTAAATATTGAAAAAATAATGAAAAAATTAGTAAAAAATCAGTATAAATATAAATAATTATAATATGTAATTTGAAAATTTTTTATTGAATTTAATTAGTTTATTTAATGAATTTAATTAGTTTAATTAGGTAAGTAATTAAAAAAATAGATTAAATATTGAAAAAATAATGAAAAAATTAGTAAAAAATCACAATAAATAAAAATAATTATAATATATAATATAAATTTTTTTTGTTAAATTTAATTAGTTTATTTATTTAATTTAATTAGTTTAATTAGGTGATTAATAGAAAAAATAGAATAAATATTGAAGAAATTATTAAAAAATCAGAATAATTAGAAATAATTATAATATGTAATTACAAAATTTTTTAGAATTATTTTGTACATTTTATAATTATGGATAAGTTAATTATAAATTAGAAAAAGTAAATAAAATAATAAAAAATTGATAGAATAATTTTTTAAATGTAGGAAAATTTTCTAAAAAGAGACAAGCAACGCTTCTAGTCGAAGTGAGTTTTTTAATATTTATACATTTAATTAATTTATTTTATTGAGGTAAATAAATGAAAAATTAGAATAATTATTCTAAAAAAAATTTAAAAATATGTAAAAAAATAGGAAATTGGAAATGTTGTTGTATGAGATTTGAGTTTGTAATTAGGGGGGATTTGGGTATTTTTTTTTTCGGAAACACTCCTGGTATAGGGGAGATGCTGCCGTAATTTTATTAGATTTTTTACATTGATAATTTTTATTGTAGTGTAGTAAAAATGCCACCGAGAAGAAGAGTACCAGAGGCACCACCCCGTAGATCTACGAGGCTTCGTGGAGATGCGGACGCTTCTACATCTACCTCTTCTGTTGATACCGAGACTTCTACATCAGCCGATCCTGTTGTTCCCCCCGGTCCTGTTAATGCAGATCGTCTCTTGCATTTGGATGAATCAAAAATTCGTGGCGCTGGTGTAAGTTATTATTGTTTTTTTATTTTTTTACTTATATATTTTTATTTTGGTAATATTTTTTAAAATAATTAAAAAAGAAATATATACAGTATTGGAGGGCAATACTACATAGGGCTAAGATGTCACGAACTGCTGAGATGGATGAGCATTTGATAACACTTGGACTGATACATTTCGTTCAGTTAGGTCATATGCAGCTCGATCATTCGCTTTTGCAGGGTCTGGCCATGTTCTGGAGGCCAGAGACCCACACTTTCTTTTTTTCGCACGTTGGCGAGATGACGGTCACTCTAGAGGTACGGATCAATACCTATTTGTAATATTTTTTTTTGAACTATATATATATAAAATTTGAACTATTTACAGGATGTGGCCTTCTTATACGGTTTACCTACGGCTGGTAGAACCGTTACTGGACGGACCGATTACGACGCCATACAGTTACTCCAGGATTTGGCGTTGCCGGAGGATACAGACACGGAGATAGTTGAGAAGTGCTTCAGGGAAAAAGAACAGAAGTAAGAAGGTTTTAAAAAATTTATTTTTATGTTAATTTTAAATATATATAGTTCTTACAATCAAATTACATTAATAATGTAATGCATGAAATCTCATTCCGTTAAGTTAAAGGAACTACGTAAGATTTGGAATCAGATTGGGGGCCTGGCACGAATAACGCAGCGAGGATCGACAGATACACACGCGCTTGCGTATTGGAGATTTTTGGGTGCGAGTTATTTCCTGACGGCACGGGTGACTCGGTTCCATGTTTCTATTTACAATTATTGCAGATTAGCCAAGAAATAATGATGTGGGAAAAAAAATTACGCTTATGATATTCGTAAATATCTCACATTTATTGCACTTTAATAAGAAATTAAATATATGAAAGAGTTGATGATATTCCTTAAAAAAAATAATTCATATTTGCAAGATCTTCATTCTAGTAACTCGGTGCAGTACAATTGGGGTTGTGCCACTCTTGCCTTGCTATACCGAGGCTTGAACACTGCCTTCATTAATAACAATATAAATATTGGCGCTCTTTGGTTGCTCTTGCAGTTGTGGTCGTATGCAAGATTGCTACTTAGTCGGCCGTCGATCACGAAGGATTTTGATGGTTGGGGTCTACCAAGTATTGACTCGTGTCCGCCTTATGGGAGGTATGTTGATTTGATTTTAATTGGAATATTTAAAATATATTTTATTTGACTTTAACAAACAACAAAATGGAAATGCAGGAAGTGGACGACGAGACATAAATCGAAAAAGTTGACCGGCCCTACTCGCAGTGGGATAGAATATGCGAGGGATGTCTGCATGAAAATGAAGCCTGAGCATGTCGTGTGGAGGCATTATGATCACATCAGGGACCGCATGCCTAATTGTGCCCAAGTTGAGCAGAGGATGTTCCTTCTACGCATCCCATGCATTCATTATTGGGTCGTGATGTGGCACCACGTAGATAGTGTCATGCATCAGTTTATGCTCTATCAGACAGTTCCCCCACCGCCACCTGAGGTATATTTAACTCTTCATATACTAATTTCATTATTTAATTCTCGCAATTACATTTTGTTGATTAACTGTCATTTGAATAAAACAGTCTTGGTCGAGAATGGAGGAATTGATGGGATATCAGCATAATACCTATCGAGGTATTGACTGGCATCAAATATTTATGACTGAGGTCAACAAGTGGGCGAACACTAATGAGGCTAGGGTGGTAGAGGATAGGCCGTGGAGCGAAAATATTTGGACCGACTACCGACGCTGGTTGAGCGTAAATGGAGGTGCGCATCTTGTGCGGATTCCTGAAGAGGTAGCGTCTAGTCCGGCTCGCAACTTGTCATACCTTCGCGAGATGCCTGGTCACATGAATTTCGTAAGTTACATTACGCAAAATTTTGTGCCTAACAAATAATTGAGTGGCTAACAATAATTGAACATGTCAAGCATACTTTGCGGGAGGCGTTGCGAGGATGTGCATGAGCTGTCACGAAGGGATTTCGCCGTGTTGGGAAGAAATTACTGAGGGGGTGCAGCACGTCCTTGGATATTGTTGGCGAGCCTGATCGATTACCTCGACTCTTAGAGTCGAAGGGTCTTCATTCAGACATCGACTCTATCCCTGATACGGATGATGAGGATGATGCGCCAGAGCCGGGATCTGTTGAGGAGCAGCTGTTCATGCGGGTATAATACATTTTTGAATCACTTTTATTAATATTATTGTTCTTTTTATGCTTAATATTCTATAATTATTTAAAATATTTTTATTATTTTTATACTATTATCTGTAATAGGATGATTTTAGTCTGCATGATTGGGATACATTTTTTGATGCTCCACGACCCAGTCAGCCTCTTGTTCGGAGCAGACGGTCACATTCCGGTATTTTTGGGCCTCACTCCGGATACACAGGACCTCATTCCCAGCCTCAGACCACAGAGCCACAGGCTCCACCCCATTCCCAGCCCCAGACCACACAGTCGCAGCCTCCACCCCATTCGTAGCCCCAGACCACACAGCCGCGGCCTCCACCGCACAGCACATAGTACTTCACCTACGGGAGTCCTTATCCTCCACCACCACCATATACTCAGACTCAGTACGGAGGAGGGTATAGTCAGCCCTTTATGCCTACCCCCACACCTATCTCTCAGGCTGATGCTTATTACCAGGCATACGGTACCCCACTACAGGACCTATTCACACCTATGTCGCACCATCCATTCGGCGATTCTGGAGCCTCATCTAGCAGACCGCCTCGTCATCCCACTCCATTTTCTCCGACTTTTCCTCCACCCCCTCCTCCCCCAGGACTTGCTCTCGGCCGAGAGCCTCGAAACTTGCCTGGTGCTACATGGGATTTATCTCCTTCTCAGGGATGGTTCCGTCGTGATGGACATCAGTAGGATAATGTGATATTTATTGTGATATTTATATTTTTTTACGAGTGTGATATTTATTGTGATATTTATATTTTGTATTTGGTTTTGATTCCGTCACTTTTCAGGATTGCAAAACTACGTGAAAACAATTCTAACAAATTCATAAAAAATCACATTAGGTAATAAAAGCGCTGGACTCGCATGCCTGTAAGTTTCATACCATAAGGTCAAACGCATAAAAAATATAAAATCGCTAAAACATAAAAACGCATAAAAAACATAAAATCACAAAATATTATGAAAATATTACATAAAAATATTACATAAAACTAACGCCGGCCTCCTCCTGATAAGATATTCATGAACCTTGATCCTAGCCGGACAACCCCACGTCGTAGTCCCCCTCCTCCACTGCTTGTGCTTTGAGATGATCCCCTGCTACTTGATGCGCCATGACTCTCCCTGCTACTTGATGCTCCGTGACTTGTGGGAAATCGGAGTGATATTGATCGGTCACCCACGCTAATAGAATTTCGACGTGGTTGAATACCTCCTATCCCAAGACTGACGCGACTTTCACTGCGAGTATCAATACTGATAGAATTCCGGCTAGGTTGAACCGGCTTCCTAGAATGTTCACTTTGGTTCCTTGTAGAAGGTCTTGTAGTCCTCCGTGTCCTCGGTGTGTTGGTAGGATGACCTGTACGACGACCAGATTGAAGGTCCTCCATCGACATAGGTTGTTGAGTGTCGTTGGCCGTCGCAGCGTCCCTTCTGGTTCGGCACCTCTGGTTTGCCCGATTTTTATTTCTCATTGCATCCATCCACATCCAATCACGATCCTTCTTTCGCCTGCCCCGATTAATCAATGTCTTATCCGGATAGATCACGGGACCATCATACCCAGGCCACTTATCTTCGTCTTCGTAGCAGTGAAAATCACCTGTTGACCATATTTTAACCATATTCTCTGTGCTGTACCGTTCGTCTACAAAATCAGAAACATCCCACCAAAAATGACCGCATACGGCAACAACATGAAGACATGGTATTCCTGTGAGTTGAGGTTTTCTGCACCTACACCAAGCACGCCTGCTCGGTAGTTGAGGATCTCTCGGTTGGTAATCTCGTTTGAGGAAAACTTGATACTTCCACGTTACCCCCGGATCATTTTTTTCGAATGGCACTTGAGCTTCAAATTCTCCACGTTCAATGTCAACGGCGATAACGTTTATTGCCGCTGTAAATATGAATTTATATCATTATATATTTTAAAGATTAGAAGTAAATATGATTACATTGGAAGTACATTTGTACCTGCTTTGAGAGTATGCTTCATCAGCTTAAGTTGGATTTCTTTTGGCCATCGTTCTCCCTCCGCCTGTCTCGCCAAAGCTATTTGCTTCCTCTCATTAAACCATTTAACAGTTTTGTACCAAGTGCCTTCCACAAGTCTAACAACTGGTAGTCTTCTCTCAGCCTTGTACCTGCTATTGAGACTTTCTGATCCATTACTCGTCATAATTTCCCAACGATAACCACCGTCATACGTTTGTACCCACCTTTCAGGTTTCCACTACTCGTTGCCATCTATTTCATTTTCTTTTCCACACTTTTCAAGGTAGTCGATCGCCTTTGGATTCGTTTTTTTCAGTTCATTCCACATTTTGTAGAAGGGCCTCCTTTTTTTCTTGTTGGCCAACTTATTTCTGAATTTGTCTGGTAGAGCTGCGTCTTTTCCAGATACCTTGAACACGTTTTCACATACATGTTGCATGCAATACCGGTGCACGGCATATGAAGGGTTCGCATCCTCTTGCCAACCGTATTGAGGTTGTTTGAACGCGTTCCTTATTCCCCAATGGCGATCTGAAACAACACAGAATTTTTTTCCTTCCCCGATAACTTGCCGCCTTAGAAAATTCATGAACCAACCCCAACATTGTTCGTTCTCAGTTCGCACTAGTGCAAATGCTAGTGGAAGCAACCGCTGCTCTGGGTCATAACCGCATGCCGCTAACAATCTTCCCTTGTAGCGACCCGATAAGAACGACGCGTCGATGCTGATAATAGGCCTTAGGTATGGTACCGCCGCGATACAAGGCCCATATGCCCATGCTGCGGCGGTGAACATAGCTCTGTTGGGATCCCTTACGCTCTCTGTCAACCATTTGATTTGTGTCCCTGGGGTCGTTCTCTGTATAGCCAATAATAAACTCGGAAGTTTGTTGTATGATCCCTCCCACGATCCAAAAAGTTGTTCGATCGCTTTCTCTCTCCCACGCCATAACTTGTTATAGGTTGGTTTTACATTTGGATATTCTTTCTCCAATATAGATTTTACGTCATCTATAGAAATACCAAGATCTCTTTTCATTGCATTCCTGATGCTGTTTGCGATTACCTCTGCCGTCAGATTTTCATACGTGAAATCTCCGGCCCTTCTCAAGCATGTATGTTCTTCTTCATTCTTTATTATTCTCCAAAATTCACCTTCCCTTTCTGTACGGGCATACAAATGCCACTTACAGGTAGGCACCTTACAATCCAATACATACAATGCTGGAGTACTTCTAGTGGCTTTATGCTGTACATTATTATCTACGACGTATTTATTACAAGCTTGTTTTAATTGTGGTTTTGACGTAAAAATGTTTCCTTGCGCTAAAGGCCCAGAAGCTTCTGTTTGAGACGGTTGTGGAATCGAATTTATGTACTCAGAGATATCCAAAAATTGCCTAACGGGATGGTAATTATCGGTCCTTCTGGTAATGTAATACTCGTGATTCGCGAAACCCTGCACATACAAATCCTCTCCCTCCATATCCTGTGACGCCCAAAACTCTTCCTCTTCATCAGTGATGTCCTCCCCCGTTGCATAATTCGACTGATAACCCGGGCCACGGTCGTATGTCTCGTCAAGTTCGTCTATATCCCCTTCTTCTTCTTCTTCTTCATCTTCATCTGCTTCTTGTCTAGCTGGTCTACTACTCTCAGGTTGGTCCCATGGATCCCAATCCTGTGCATTGGTATTGTACTCATTATTTATTCCATCTTGTCTTTCTCATCCGCTACTACTCTCAGGTTGGTCCCAAGGATCCGAACCCCATGCACTCATATTTGTTCGCTCTTGTCTTTGTTGTCGACTACTACTCTCAGGTTGTTCCCAAGAATTCCAACCCTGTGCACTCGTATTGTATTGATTATTTCTTTCTTCGTCTTCTTCGGTATTATTGACTTGTTGATTCAAATTATAATTATAATCATAATTATAATTATAATTTGTGTGTCCCCCTAATTTAAAAATATATAATTAAAAAATATATAATTTATGTGTCCTCCTAATCAAAATTATTGATTTTTCTTTTATTTTAAAAAGTTTAATTTAAAATTTTATTATTCAAGAGTAATAGCAAGAGCAAATTAATTACTTTAAAAAACTAATTTTATCAATTCTATAATGGCACAAATTTAATTAGTAATTTTATCCAATTATGCAAAAGTTTTTTTAAGCAAAAGTTTTTTAATAAGCCAATTATGTTTAGTAAATAATTATAATTTTAATTTAAGCAAACCATATATTGCATATGTTCATGACTGTTGTAATCCTAATTCAAAAATAAATAATAAAGTATTATAATTTTAAAATTTGTCGTAAGTTACCTTGTAGGCCACCACCAGTTGCTGGAAGCAAATCAACGTGAAGTTGAAAGTCGTGTAGCCTTCTTACTTTGAAGCACTCACGTCGTACATACCGCCATTCATTTTCAGAGTTCACCGGCAACTGCATCTGCTGGAACCTTCCTTCAATTATGGTATTAAAATAGGAAACAATTCTCAAATTATAATGACCTTGATAAAATTCCAATGCTGATAAAATTATTTTCTTTAATTGATTCATAATCAGTTTGCGAAGTTGCATCCAAACTGAAATAATTTGATGGATTATATGGAGATTGATTAACGAAAATCGGAATGGAAATCATATTTTTGATAGTATAGAGAGTCGAGTGTTTGAAAATGATGGGTGATTTTCGAATTCGGACCGGCATGTTCTATTTATAACTAAATGAGAGTCGAGATAATGATGGGCAATCAAATCAAATCGCACTTAAATTCAATTTAGACCTTGGATCGGCATTTGGGATGCCGATCCAAGTCTTTTAATGATAAAAAACACTAAAAATTAATAATTAAAAGCATAAAAAACAGTAAAAGCATTAAAAAAAGTCACTTTTAGCGGGAAGCGAATTGGATCGGCGTTCCAATTGCCGATCCAAGCTTGGATCGGCAATTGGAACGCCGATCCAACTCATTTCCCGCTAAAAGTGACTTTTTTAATGCTTTTACTGTTTTTTCTTTAATTATTATTTTGTATTATTACATTTACTTATTAATATTATTATTAATTGCTATTATTATTGCATTATTATTATTATTAAATTGGTAAGTGTTATTAGTTATTATATTAGTAATAATTTAATTATTAATTATTATTATTTATTATTTATTTTTGTGATTACTGCATTATTATTGTTATTAAATTGGTAAGTGTGATTAGTTATTATATTAGTAATAATTTAATTATTAAATATTATTATTTATTATTTATTTTTATGATTACTTATTAATATTATTATTAATTGTTATTAGTTCAAAAAATAAGACTAAGGTAAATTTGTTAGACTTGATTAATGGACCATTTATTATTATAGCACCATTTTATTATTAATGCATGAAAAAAAATTAGGAATCTACCATTTATTATTAATGCAGCATTTATTGTTTAACCTAATAATTAGTTGCAAAAGGACATGCGTGGTCTGATAAAGTCTGAAAAAGTATACTGATACCCATCTGCCCTCTGCAAAAGGACAGACGTGATCTGATAAAGTCTGAAAAAGTATACTGATGCCCATCTGCCCTCTGCAAAAGGACATGCGTGGTTTGATAAAGTCTGAAAAAGTATACTGATGCCCATCTGCCCTCTGCAAAAGGACAGGCATGGTCTGATAAAGTCTGAAAATGTATACTGATGCTCATCTGTCCTCTGGAAAAGGACATGCGTGGTCTGATAAAGTCTGAAAAAGTATACTGATGCCCATCTACCCTCTGCAAAAGGACAGGCGTGGTCTGAAAAAGTATCACGTGAAATTAATTTTTTATTGTGTGATTCTAAGTCTAAAATTGTCTATAAAACTACCTTTCATCAACCAGAATATGCAACACCCACTCAATTCTTCTTCCTGAAAAATTCACTATCATGGAGAAAGGAAATAGTTCTAACTCAAATAGTAAGCCAAAGTACCCAATTGACCTCATGTTTACTGAGTACTGGCCATATTTCCACCATTCTAGACCTAATAAAGCTGAAATAGAAAGAGGAGATTATTCTGTAATATGTCGGCAATGTTATAAGAATGTCAATTACAATATCAAGGAAGACACGGCCGGGATTTCCTTAAAATAACACTACGAGTGGCACATTAATGGTGGCGAGGAAAGAGAAAGGAAGGAGTACCTCGAGCAAAGAGCGCGGGAACACGAAGAAAATCTGAACAAACCCAAGAGTTATGATTGGTATAAAGATTACTACAAACAACCTGACCCGATACCCCAACAAACACCAACAGAAAAACCATATTCAGCACCAAAAACACACTGGACCATTTATGAAAGAATTTACAACTTTCGTGGAGAGCACACAGTGACCTGTAAAAAGTGTGGTCAGGTTTTCAATTACAAAGAGACCCATCTTGCATGATCACTACGATGACCACGAAAAATAAGCTTGGTGGGATGAACAAGAAAAGAAATGGAAAGAGAGAGATGAGGCGGAAAAAAGGATGAAAATGGCACAAAAGGCTGCCGAAAAGAGGCAAAAGTTGAAGGAAGAAGAAATTGAAAAAAAAATCAGGGAGAGCCTGAGATGACACAGGGAGAGAGATGAACAAAGAAGTATTGTAGCAGCTAGAATGACAGAGATAGAACAACAAGAAGCCGATGCAGTTTTCTAGAACGAAGCCGCTCAATTCGCTGACAACGCTGGTGTGAGCAACCAACAACAAAAGGAAGACGAAAAAGAAGACCCATGTTGGGATGAAATTCTACAATATGCGGACACCCAAAATATCTAAATACTTTGTTTTCTTAGGTAGTTTGTTTTTAAGTAGCAACTGAGTGGTTTGTTTTTTAAGTAGTTTTTTCTTTTTTTTATTTTCGTGTGTTACTTTATATTATGGTTATAAAATTTAGTTCTTCTTCTAATGGTGTGCATTTTTTAATTCTGAATTTCTTTGCATATTAATTTTCAATACATATCATAAAAAAATTTAATAAAAGTAAATAGACAAAACAATATATTTCAGTAATATAAGGCAAACATTACAAGTGACGACTGTCACACAAACTTATTTCACTAATAATGACCATAATAAGATACCGATGACATTAACATAATACTACTCCATTTAGCGGAGATGGACAACATTTGAAGCTGTGGGATGATTTTCAAAACTAGGTGGAACTACTGGCTGGTGAGTCAACCACGACCCTCCAAGATCAAAACCTCCATTCCTCTCAACCAAATCTGTAAAAAATTTGGGGCCCCTAACATGATATTCATTTCCTTCTAATTTCTTAACTATAAATTTTTTCCCATGATATTGTAACATCAATGCTGAAAATAATCGTCGTTCGCTCGTCCGCTCGTCTCCGATCAAAATAATACCAGAAGAGACGTAGCTTGGCTTAGGACCCATTTGCTTAAAATTTCAAAATTAAAACTCTATTAGCAAATCAAATAAAATAAATTTAATAATTAATTTAATATTATTACCTACGAAGAAGTGATATTGCGAATAGAAAATGATGAGGAGAAAGTTTATCAATTTCAGACTAACGAGAAAAACTTAGTTTGTGAAGAATAAATGATGACAAGTGAGCTTATATAGAGAATTTTAAGCGGAAAAAACGACAAAAAAAATTATTGAAAACCAACTTTGAGTGTTTAAAAATCAAATTGCGCACTAAAAATTCAGCGGATCAAATTGCGCACTAAAAAAAAAGCAAATTCAGCGGACATAAATGGTTTTACCTTGGATCAGCGATTGGAACGCCGATCCAAGCTTGGATCGTTAATTGGAATACCGATCCAAGCTTGGATCGGCGTTACAATCGCCGATCCAAGCGTTCTGTATTTTCGGCGATCCAAACGCCGATCCAACGACGTTATTTTTAAAATTCCGAATTTTTAACCGTTATTATCGTAATTCGTGTGAACAGTAACGTTACTTTTAATTTTTTCGGCATGTCTCCTTGGTAACGCCTAAGCTCGTTCAATTCATGACAGTACCTTCCTCTTCAAAGACTACTTGACCTCAAGGAGCTATCACAGCCACAAAATCAGGAAATTTTCGTTTGAGAAACAAGTAGTCCTCCCAAGTGGCCGAATCATCCGGCAAATTTGACCATCTCATAATAATCTGAGCCACTGGTGTACCATTTCGGTTCACTATTTTTCGATTTACAACTGCCACAGGCTCCACCATAAATTCTCCTTCTGGTCCCACAATTGGTAGCGTAGGTGAAGCTAATTTCTTGCTAATATACTTTTTGAGTTGGGAGATGTGAAAGACAGGGTGTACTTGACTGTCAGGCGGCAGTTGTAACCGGTATGCTGCCTTGCCGATTTTCACTATCACTATAAACGGCCCATAATATCTGGAGCTTAGCTTCAAGCATTTCCTTATTGCAAGAGAAGTTTGCCTATAAGGCTGCAATTTCAAGTAAGCTAAATCTCCAACTTCTAATTCCCTCTTAGTATGGTGTTTGTCAGCAAAATATTTGGTTCTAGCTTGAGCTTCTGCCAACTGATCCTTTAGTTTACGTAGTATTGCACATCTCTCTTTTAAATAAGCATCAGTTGGTTCAATCGAAGTCACTGGAGAGTTTCCTAACTCCATATGTGGGGGTGCATAGCCATAAAGGGCTTCAAAATGGGTACATTTTGTTGGAGTTATGTCATAGAAGTTAATATTTTAATGACTTAATTTTAGTTTATGTTATTGATGATATTTGATCATTTGTTTCTAGAGTTTATTATTGACAGATCATTCAGGTTGAGAATTTGAATTGTAGATCTCTGTAGATCATTCATTAGAATGATAATAATAAATCTAAATCATCCATAATCTTGATAATTAACAAGGAATATTAATTATCATATAAGATTAGTATGCAAGTTAAGTAATGATTAAGTTCTACAAATCATAGGTAAGGAGTTACCAACTTAATTGCATATGTGTATGTTACTGAAACATAGCACATGACTCGACCCAATGAAATAAATATATGAATTGTGTTAATTGTCATTATTTATTTCATATGAGTTTGATTTTAAGTTTGAGATGGTTCAAATTTTCCACTTGAGGATAGATTCAATAAATATCGTCTGACGTTGATTCCTGATAAGAGCTGCTACACGGACTTTATTTATGTTCTCTTGAATTGTGCGGGATAAATTTGTTCATCAAGATAACCGTATGTCCCTCATTAGTTTACCTAGTGAGTGATGAAATCTGTTGGGCGCCCCTTGATGGAGTTGGATCGTATGCATGCAAACTAAACGATCAACTCTAGATCAAGAAATGTATAATCTGCAAGAATGACACATTCCTATCTTGGATAATGCAGAGATATCATGTGATATAAGAATCAAAACAAATAAATACTTTATTTCTTATGCAAGATTGAAATACTGTAACAGTACAATATTTATTTATGTTAATTGGGAATCATAAAGTGTTGCTAGATACCGCTTATGATTATTGGAAAAAAATAGCGATTTAATTTCCATGGCCAACATGACATAAATCCTCGAGAGTCACACGAATAAGAGGCTCTTAAACAACAGTGCATTTATATTAGTTTATTTGCATTGGAGAATGCAATATATGATATGTTGATTTAATTAAATATATACCATTGTGAACAATTATAATTAATTATATCAAAGAGATCATATGAATCTAATTAATTCAAAGTCTAATCCTATATTAATTATCAAATAGTTGATAATTAATTTTATTCAACACAAATTAATATAATTATTGGAATTATATTAATTCAATGGGCTATATTTAATTAGTCTTTTTGAGCAATCAAATAAAGCAAGATTGTGGGCCAATTTAATTAAGAATTAAATAGCCCAAATGAGAAATAAGTGATGGGCTAACCTAGCCCACTATAGGGTCGGCCTCTAGGGGCATTAAGTGAGACTTAGGGCAACACTTAGACTCTCTCTCCGCTCCCTAAACCTAGCCACCACCTCCACTAGGAGAAGAAAATTTTCAGAATTTTTCTATCTCTTTCTCTCTTTCTTTAGGTGCTCATGTGTTGAGCTCTTAGCTACTTCTCCTAGATACCGATTTAGAAGAGAGAGGCGAGCGATTGGATTAGGTAATTTCGCGCGATTCGCTAGCACGAGTTGTTGCGAAGTTGTTAAATCCTCTTGTGGACCTAAGAAGAAGGAGAGTCGCACGCCATCGATTCCCACGTTGTAGGTCGAGCCTTCCAATTTCCATATTGGAAGAGGTATCAATTCCTCCCTTTTCTCATGTGTGCTTGATGTCTTGTTACTAGATCTTGCTTTTGTGCATGGTTAATTGATATTAATTAGTAATAAAATTAAAATTGCACATGGAATGAAGATTCTAACACATTTGAGGGATGTATGATATGAAGTATTTTACAAATATTCAGCTAAAGCCAACCACAGGTTCCACTTCTTTGGATGTGTATTAACCATGCATTGAAGATATGTTTCAAGGCACTAATTAACTCTTTCACTTTCACCGCTGATGAAGGCTTAAAACCTAGGAATCAAATAAATTTATAGACCTAGAGCTTGACCTCACTAATCGTTT
The DNA here is from genome assembly GCA_027562975.1 of Rhynchospora breviuscula. Classification (NCBI taxonomy): domain Eukaryota; kingdom Viridiplantae; phylum Streptophyta; class Magnoliopsida; order Poales; family Cyperaceae; genus Rhynchospora; species Rhynchospora breviuscula. The sequence goes on from CM050398.1 coordinate 16,624,896, forward strand.
GGAATATAGCTTTAGGGTCGAACCCAAGGGACGGATCTATGAATACCGGACTTATCCTTTCTTAAAAATCTAGACAAAAATATTTTTATGAAGATTTAAATAATAGAAAACTAAACAATGCACTAAAGTAAATATTTTTGGTTGGTTGTTAGACTCGAAATAAGATAAAATAAACTAAATTGTATAAAAGTAAGCAAAGTAGAATTTTTGGGGTTTAGACAAAAAATAAAATGTCCTAGGAGTCAGGTTTCGCTTGAGTTTGGACGCTAAAACTCGAAACTAAGAACTTTCACACTTAATTTCGCATTTTTAGCTACAGTTGTCACTCTGTTCGGTCCGAACAGAAGGCAAAGGTGAGTTCAGATGGATTGTTATGTTGATCAATACTTTAAGTCAGGGTTTGTTGATCAAACCTAGCTATTCTAAACCTCAGCTTTCGCTTGTTGGGATAGATACTGGTTCAATCACAACCTAACCTAATTAACTTGATTGGTTCACAACTTTTGGTATAGAATTCAACCAATTAAACTTGTTTATTAGAGTTCGTAAGGATATTTAGAGGTCTTTTGGACTGGTCTAAAAGTTACACTTTTGGTGTCAACTAATCTCCCCTTTCGGATCTACAATTTATCCCGAGTACTTGAATTAAACGTGGCTTGTTTATCCTAACTTAGACTAACTAGATGCAGCTGTTCACCTAGAAGGTAATTAGAGATTTAACAAGTGTTTTAACTCAAGCAATAGAAATAATTCCCAATAAACAAATCTCAAAGCATATCATAACATAGCAAATCAAATAAACATCATCCAAACATCAAGTTACTTCCCTAATCCTAAGACTATATAAAATCTAGCCTAACATAGTAGCAAAGCATATAATAGATATAAAATAACAGTAAAGATACAAGCCCATCAAATCAAGAAATAAAAACATAGAAGAATAAACCAAATACTCCTTTATGCTTCGATCTTTCAATCTTCAGGCAATGGGGTGTTGCTGGATGGTCGTCGAACTTGCCTCCTCGCTGCCGTCGCTTCAAGGTTGATGATCTCCAAAGGTGGAAGAGAGAAACGCCTTTGGAAAGGTGGAATTAGGGTATGAAATCAATGATACCTTTCCTCAGGTGTGTAGAGGTATATATGGACGTCCTAGATCGCAAGAATGGAAGGCTAGGACACCAGGGCGCAAGAAAATGCCATATAGATCAATTTCCATGTAAAGAATACTGCCATATGTGATATGGCGGCAGTCTGTTCGGATAGAATAGGATCTATTCGGACCGAATGGAAGAGAGATGTGCCGGTCTGGCGGCTACAGTGCATTCGGACCGAACAAATATTCATTCGGTCCGAATGAGGTGCTGAGAGAGGCCTCCAATGCTAGGAATGAGTCGTCTAGCATACACGAAATGTCGGGAATCTATCTATACGCTCCAAAATCATCAGAAATCATCAAAACCTGTACAGAGAAGAGAAGAAACGATGGGAGAGCCAAATTCTGGAAAAACACGACAATTTATTTAATAATTTGTTGGTTCGAGTGTGTTTTGAATGCCAAGTATGGTCCAAATACCAATGAAATATGATGATATCAACCGCCTGTTTGGGGATGGTAAGTTGTTGAATAGTGCAAGTTAGTTCCCAATTGTTTGAAAATTCCTTTCCAGAATTGACTAGTAAACACATGATCTCTGTCTTACACAATTGAACTAGGTACCTATGTAGTTTAAATGCATTTTCCATAAAGGTCTTAGCTACCCCTTGTGCAGTATATGATTGTGATAGAGCCATGAAATGTGAATACTTTGTGAGTCTATCCACTACCACAAAAATATTATTTTTACCTTCAGAAATTGGCAAGCCTTCTATAAAATCCATGGTTATATAGTCCCATACCTTTTTTGGAATTGGTAGAGGCTGTAATAATCTCGGATAAGGCACATGTTCATTCTTATTTCTTTGGCATATATCACATTCTCGTACAAAAGAGCAAATTTCACGCTTCATACCTGGCCAATAAAATGATCTCTTTATTCTTTGATAGTTGGCCTGCATTCTAGAGTGGCCTTGAAATTGATTGAGACCTTTGAAGAATTAATCGACCCAATGCTTAGGAAAATTACTCATGAACAGTTGATAGCTTGTAAACTCAAGTTCGAATTGAAATTGGTTGAGTTACTCAAAGAAAGATTGCTTTGTTTTTATTGAAAATCATTTGGACCAAATTGCCCTTAGGACTTAAGCCTCAAAAGCCTAACTCTTGCTGTGTAAATTTCAAAACTTGCATCACACACAATTTAAACATAATTGAGGCCATATTAAACCTTAGACTTAGAGATTTGCTTGGGGACAAGCATTGTTTAAGCTTGGGGAATTTTGATGAGGGATTTTAATGAATACATTTCAACCCCTTTTAGGCCTCTAATTATATTTAAATCCGTGTGTTTTAGCCTAATCTACTAACATTTTGTGTAAAGATAGGTGCAGCCGTAGCCCGGCTTCTATTTTGCAGGATCATCGATGGATCGACACGTGGGACTATCAAAGGAGCAGCCTTCCAGAGGAGTGGAACGGACCAGCCAGCGGCTGGAGTGGACGAGTCCAGACCAGAAGAGAAGACAACAACCAAACCACCTGGAACGGTCCAGTTCACATCCCGGACGGACTGTTCCAAGTTCTCCAGACTTGCCATATTTGCAGAAGCTGATTTTTGTCAAGTTTTCTCTGAAGGAAATTCTCCAAGACAAGGCAATTCCTGACATGTATTCACACCATGACAGTTCCACCAAGCACTATAAAAGGTCCCTGCTCTGCCCTTGCCCAGAGGAGGCGAATTTCTAGGGTTTCTAGCCACCTTCCAAACTTGACCAGAGACACAGCCGCCAACAAATAGTGTAGAACGACTCGTTCTAGGCTCGGACCAGACCGTTCCAAGGTGGCAGAGCAGCAGATTGAAGAGAAGATTGTGCCGAATTGTTTTATCTTTCATTTTCTCTATTTCTTATTTGTATTTATGATGAATCCTACTTTGATTATGTTCTGTATGATGAGTAGTGAGTAGTCGTCTTTAGGGCTTTGGTTGAGAACCTTTTTAACTTATGTTAATTGAGTTATTTTGAATGATTTAGTTTGTTAATTGAAGTAGTTTATGATTTATTTCTTGTGATTCGATTGTTTAATTGTTATTTGTGTCTGATGCCTGTCAATTTATTGTCCCATGGAGCGAATGACCACGTTTGATAGTTAGGACCCATAATCAACTTACTTGAATTGAGCACATCAATAATACAAATAGGTAGGTAATTTTCGAGAGGTTAGACCAAGTTAATGAGAGATCGTAACTGTACTCATACCGAGAGGTTGAATTTACCTTACACCCAAGAGGATAAGCCAAATAACCTAAATCAAGAAATGAGAGTTGAAATTTAGGGGATTCGGAAGTTAGGTGGTTAGACTTAGATTACTTAACCTAAACGAGAGTTAGAGTTAAGCCAGTCTCTGTTTAAGCACAAACCTTGCATAAACGAAATAAATAGCAAACTAAACAACTTAGCACCTCAATGGAAATTTTGTAGCAGTTAAATTCTTCATATTTTTATGAGGAGCCATGCAAAATTTCATGTCAAATTGACCTATGGATGGGCACCAAATAAATTTTCTGAAATAAATGTAGCTCAATTATCCCCAAATTCAGTTAAATGGACATCTCCAATGCTCAGAGAAATGGAGGGGATGCACACCGAAATTGGGTTAAATGGAGAGCATTTCGGGTGGACTTTTAAGCCGAGAAATTAAACCATTTTTGGGCCAAGTCTGAGGCCCATCATGAATTAAAATAGAGGCCCATTCGAATTAATACAAACCCAATTCATTCATCACTGTTACAACAAATTACACCGATCCGATGGCCATATTAAATCCACACAAGATTATCCGATATTGACGGATGGATTTCAATCTAAATTCAAATTAAACTGTCCTATTTTCTGATTGGCCTAGAGGATGGGCCCCACCTTCGGTTAAAAGAAAAAAAAGAAAAGAAAAGGACAATACAGCTCTGACAGCTTCGCGTACACCAGCGTAGGGAAGAGCTCCGCCGTCGCCTCAGGCCACTTCACCCCAAACTAAATGCACCAGTGTGTAGGCGATGCTCCCATGACTCTAATGCCACCAAACACGACCAGTGTCGGAGAAGAAACGACCCCAATTGGCTAACGAAGGCGCTCACTGCCTGTGAGAAAATTTGAGAAATTAGGCAAATGAAGAGGCGAAATTGGGCAATTAAACAACAATGTAACTTCTCAAAGAGATGAGCTACATGCCTGGAGGGACAATTTCGAGGTTGGATGCTTATGGAGGTAAGTGGGTTATCTCAGCCACGAGCAACAATGTCGGAACTATGTAAATGGAGAGGAGAGGCTTAATGTGTTGCTGAGATGCACTAATTATGCCTCGTCTCGATCAGAGAACACACACAGAAGGAGCATGGGAGCTCTGGTGCAGCTACAGTCTCGTTCTCTCGTAACTGGAAGCCTCCAGTGAAAATCGAAGGAAGAGACAAAAGAAATAAGCAGAATGGAGAGGGGTGCCACTGCCTTTCGTCAGCCTAAAACGCTGAAAAGAACTTTCTAGAGTGGTCCCAGGGTATAAGCACCTTGATGAGGCCACAGAAGGTACCATGGTCCCTCCTCAGTTGAAGCCGTCAGATGATGAATGAAGTTGAATCAATGGCTATGATAGGAGCCTCACTCCATGTGTTAAAAGATGCCATGTGAAGTCATGCAGCTGAAAAACACGCCAACATATCCCAGGAACACATCCTACCATCCATTCACTTATCAAATAAAATGGAGGGATGGATGCTCATAGCTGTTATGTTGCTCCCAACTACACATACAATTGAAGCTATATGACATCACAGTGCAACAGAAGGCGCCTGAAAATGACACCTCAAAAGACATGGGCAACCCAGTCTTTAATAGAATGAGACAAAAGAATGTTAAGCCCAATTGAAAGAGAATGGAATATTCAATGCTAGTTCTGCCTTTCCTCAGTCCTTGTGCAATTGATACAGTGAATACAATTGATAAAAATTGAAATTAAATGCTAAAAGGATGCTTAATTATATGAGGATTATTGCCTCAAGACAAAAGAATTTTGCATCAGAGGGGTAATTTAAAATCTGTGTTAAAACATGTGTAAGTGACAGCCCCTCAATTAGCATGTAATGACCTAAAGGCAAATCAAAGTCAAAGTGTCAAATGACAACTTAAACTCAGCTACAAGTATTGTACAAGATGGAGCGCTTAATCCCTTCTAGGGACCACTGCTAGCTGGTCTTACACAATACCATACAGCCAACACACTCAATGAAAAGAGGCCACCTATACCCACACAGATGATTGGTTCCATAAACCATGGTTAAAACATGAAATTAACTGAACAAGGACAAAGCTGGAGGCTTAGGTAAAACGCCAGACAATGCAAATTATCACCCAAGCCCCTGGAATATCCAGAAATGATATTTGGATGGGTACAAAACAGCTAGCCTATGGATAAGGCCATATGATTAGCTATGGCTCATACTAACCAAACCAACAAAAAAACCATGTAACTCTTCAATTGCTAGGCGCCATAAAGCAACCAAATGCACAAAGGCACCATGAAACCTGGCGATAATGGAACAAAAAGCACAACTGGAGAGAATAGAAGGCTTCTCAAATGTATTGCCAAGTAACATATGGCTTGCCTAGGGGAGGTTATTCTCACCATCAAAACCAAACCATCTGATGCTCTTTAGTCATTAGATGGATGCCACCTCACATCATATCCTGGCGCCAAAGAGAGGCCATGCAAGCTGGCAAAGCTATGACTCAACAGCCAACGCACATAGCCACCAATCATCTCAGGCCAAGTGAGTAGCTACACAAAGCATAGCTGCTTAAAGGCAACATCAAATCATCAAGCTAAATCCTGTGAAAGATAAGAAAGGAAATTAAACTGGAAAGAAGCCACTGGAGAGGATCTTAAGCAAAGAAACTTCACTGGAGAAGCTTGACTCAGGCATGAAATGCCACACATACCCTTCTGACATGCGACAGAAGGCAGCTGGCGCGTCAAACACCCTTACCCAAGTATGTCATTCGGTGAATTGAAGTAAAATCTCTCTCACAGCCACTTGGATAACTGATGTAAAGCCCTATATGCCACATCAGCAAATGAAGGAAAAGTGAAATAAAGTAGGCTGCAATTGAGTGATTCACTGCCTTACAAGACAAAGCCATATGTCAGGCCATGATTGGAAGGTAAAACCAAAGAGTGAAGAACCCAATGTGAAGATAACACTCCAAATTGAGGCAACAGAAGCAAGAGGATATCTCAGCCCTTCATCAAAGATCATCAAGACCCACAATTATGAGAAATTGCCACATGGCAGCTAAACCCCAGCAAACCCTAACCCCTCTGGCTATAAAAGAAGCAGCTGAAGGAGAAGAAGAGGCCCCCAATTTTTGAACTTTTAGGCTATAGCACGTTTCAGAAATTGTAAAAGAAAAAGAAGAAAAGAAGTTTTAAATTTCTATAAAAGGTAATTAACATGTAAACTTGGATTTTATATGAAATAAAGGGGGCCAAAAATGATTTTATCTGTTTGATTTCTTGTTCTCCTCCTCTTTTCCCTTTTCTTTTCTTTTATGGTTCAATAAAAGCCTGGTATTTGGCTTTGTGCCATGTATTTGGCACTGGTTGGTTGAAATGTCTGGTATTTGGCATAGTTTGAGCCTGGTATTTGGCTTTGGCCTGTGATATCGCATATTTATATATGGTTTTAGGCCGGACTTTAACCCAAATCACAACTCAAAACCTTTGATTTTATATGTGTTTAGTTTATATTTGTAGGATTTTGGTACTGCTTGGGTTTCATTTCGTTTTGTAGGGACCTGGAGTCAATTCACTGTAAAATGGGCGTAAATCGGCACGAATCGGCCCACGACGTGTGACACAGCCAGTCCTGTGCGACCGCACAGGATCCCATGCGACCGCATAGGCCCATGGTGGCCTTGGATGATGCCCACATGACTCAGTTTTGGGCCAGCAAATCTTGTACGACCGCACGGGCCCATGGTGCGACCGCACCAACCCTCACGTAACTCATTACGGGCCAGATGTCTCATTCCTGGCCCATGTGCGACCGCACAGCCCATTATCCGACCGCACAGAGCTCCAAACCCTACCAAACCACTATATAAGGCGCCTGAATCTCCTCATCTAGGGCATCCATTAATCCATCCATTCTTCCATCTCCTTCCTTGGCGGCGCCGCAACCCGAACCAACCCAGAGCCACCATTCGGCCCCCTGTGCGACCGCACAGGGGTCCCGTCCGACCGCACCACCCCTCTGCCGCCTCGGATCTCGCCGTCTCGACCTCCTATACCTCACCATTCCACCCAAGCATCTCCCTTACTGATCCAGAAGACGACTGAGGCTTGAGAAGGGGCGTTCGCCTTCCTCTTTCCCTTGGGTTTTGCATGGAGATTGTATCTTTATATTCCTTTGCTTTAGTTGTTTGTTTTAGTGTAATGTTAGGCTAGATTAGCTATGTTCTAGGGATTAGTTGAGACTAAGGATGGGTTTGTTGATTTGACTTGGTATTTGGTCTCTATTGTGTATTGCTTGCTTGATTGCTATATGATTATGCCTATTTGTGTTTGATTGCCCAATTGAACCTCCTTTTAGGTGAACGGCCGTACCTAACTTAGGCTAAAGGTGTAGATTACTTAATTGAACCAAGTAGGTAACCAAGGTACGTTAGGAGCCGAGAGGTGACCAACTTAAGCCCGAGAGGGACAAGTTTCTACTTAGGCGAGAGTCTAGTGGATGCCTTAGAGAATCAACAAGTGGACTTAGGGTAATTAAGCCAACATGACGAGAGTTGAGGATTAATTGACCTAATGGGGACTTTAGGCTAGGTTCCGCACCAAATACTGCGACCAACATGCGAGAGTTGAGGTTCAGGAGTTTAGGTACGGCTAGACCTGTCCCACACAAGCTAGGAAGCAAAGTATTGTGGCAAACCGGCACTAACCAAGGGCTGTGCGGTCGCACTGAGGGCCTGTGCGGTCACACAGGGCTCTCTGGCACGCACTCGTCAACGTTGTGGCGCGAGAGCGACAAACTTTGACGGCCTGAGGCCTGACCAAGGTGGAAACTGAACCCTAGGACATCTTTATACCATATTTTACCACAAAAAACACAAAAAATTGCTATTGTCTTATTTACCTTTAGTTGATTGTGTTTGTTACTTGTTGATTAAGTCCAAAACCCTTCATTCGATTGTCTAGATTTTGTGAATAAGTAAGGTCTAATACTCATCTTACCGTCCCTGTGGATTCGACCCCGACTGTACCAACGAATAACCGTGTGCTTGCGGTTGTTTTTAGGTTACTTTTGGGTATTAGCTAGACTAACATCAAGCTTTTTGGCGCCGTTGCCGGGGACGGTGTTGATATTAGAACTTACTTTAGTAGCAAGAGACTAGGCATTGTATCTTTTGTGTTATTTTCTTTCTTCATCAAAAGAACAAAAATACTTCATATCGCCATGTTTCATTTTTAGAAATTTAAGCAAGAAACGGAGGACAATTGGAGTGATGAAGAAGATCCTTTGGCCCAACTCAATGAGAGAGTCGACCGCTTGATTAGACAAAACCAAATTTTGGAGATGGAAAGAAGAGTGAGTCGATTGGAGAACCAATTGAAGAACACACGAAACTTGAGAAGGGAATGATCCAAGGAAGGATGGAGTCGACACCAAAAGCCATACACCCACTACAAGAGCCATTCACCATACCATATGGGTGTATCCAATTCGACATGTGGAGAAGAATGGGGAGAACATGAGGCAACAACTACATGGGCTATGCGACACGGCACTCGACCCGCTGGCTGGCACATGCAACGCTCAGGCGGGCCCATGCAACACACATGCTGGTCTACGCAACCCACAGGCCGGTGTTGGCAACACGCAGGCAATGCAGGGCGGTCCCGTGCGACCGTACAGGATACCTGTGCGACCGCACAGGATCTCTGTGCGACCGCACCGCCCCCAAATTGGCCCCTAAAACCTCCTGTTTGGCCCGAACAACAACGAACCTGGCACAGCAAGTCTGGTGCGACAGTACAGGATCTCTGTGCGACCGCACAGCCACCAATTTGGCGTCGACAACCCCCGGTTTGGCCTGAACAGCAACTAAAATGGTCTGGACAAGCTCACTGTGCGACCGCACAGGCAAGAGGTCCGACCGCACAAAGCTCCATCAGGAAAGGATACAACTATGGTTTGGCTAATAACTCTTATTTTTCTTTGGAGAATGAAGGTTCATTGTCTCAACCAGACCCTAGGTTTACTTTTTTTGCTGAAACTTATAGTTCTCAATCACCATTGCAAATGTCAAGTTATGAATCATTGTTTGAAGATTTCATGATTGATCAAAGAAAGCAACGTGAGAAACTTCTTGAAAGAGTGAATTCTTTGTCATCTAGGTTTGATGCTTTTACCACATTTCTAGAAAGGATGTCAAAGACTAATATCTTCCAAAAAATGTGTTTCTCACAAAGGAAACAAGATGAGCAAAATGCAAAACTGGCATTGCAAAGTGATAGAAAACTAGAAAGTTTTAGTTGTCCCAAGTTAATAGGAGTTTGTTATGAGACGGATAGTGATGAAAGCACACAATTTGAAACAAATGAAGAACAAGAGAAATTAGAAAAACCAAAGTTTGTTGCACCTCCACCCCATGTCCTTCCAATTATCATTCCACTTGAATTAGAATGCATTAACAAATCAAATGAGTTGGAATTGAAGCATCCTCCAATAGGTCCTATCAATGATGAATTCAAGAAAAAGGAAGATGGCGGTACAACTCTCAATGTCGAGGCATCCGACGTGACGAATGACAAGTTCACCAAAATCGACTTGAGCCCTCAACTTGAAGAATGCACGGAGAGTGCCGATGCGATGAAGGGTAGCAAACCGCACATCAAGTATCGCATCACAATCGAGTCAACCACGAAGACAACCAAGAAGGAGCGCACCAAGCATGTCTCAAGGGTCTTGCTCAACCATTTTTGGGTGAACTATGATGCATTAACTGGGCGAAAAGTGAAGATAAGATGACAAGAGAGGTGGTCAAGCTAGTGACCTAAAACAAGCGCTTTCTTGGGAGGCAACCCAAGTTCAAAAAAAAAAAAAAATTTCTCAAGTTCTTGCATTTTCAGATTATTTGTGGTTTGTAGAGTTAGTTTTGGTGTCTTTTTGCAGGTTTTGACACTCCCTTGCTCGCTGGAAATTTCGGGCACCGCATAAGCCCGCGGCCGCTGCCGTACGACCCGCACCAAATCAATAATCTATTCCAGCACATTCATGCATTATGATTTCCTAAGGCTACTGTTCAAATTTCATGTCAATCCGACATTTGGAAGCCTTGCCGATCATCGCCGCAAGTTGCTATCGAAACCGACCAATGGCACACCGAACTTCGAAAACTTACCGGTCCAAACCAAATCTATTCCGCTACATTTGCTTAGAATCCTATTGTGAGCCTAGTGTTAAAATTTGAGGCGATTTGGACAACCGAAACTCGTGCCGACACTTGCCGCAAGTCGAAACCGTCGCTCCACCGGCCGCTGCACCGCCGAACTTCAAAAACTTGCCGGCCGAAACCAAAACCGCTCTGTAATGTTTTTCAAGCATCACCTCGTGCACCTACTGTCCAAATTTGAGGTCGATACGACAACCGGAGCCCCTGACGAAGGCCACCGCAAGTTCAGCACGATTCCGACCGAGTCATCCTGTGCGACCGCACCGACTTCCTGTGTGACCGCACAGACACGCTGTGCACGATTCTAGCGCCGCTCCGTGCCGATCACCACACCGATCATTGATTCGGTATGTTTTCAATTGTTTTCTCTTTATTTCTATCTGTGGTGATGTGTTGCATTGAGGACAATGCTTTGTTCAAGCTTGGGGGTATAAACCTGTTTGTAGGATGGCATCATTGCATGAAATCGCTTGTCAGAGGTCCTGTACGGTCGCACAACACTCCTATGCGGTCGCACAGGTCAACCTCAGTGCCAGACCAGTCTCTGTTCGGTCCGAATCAGTCTCAACTTGGTCCGAACCAGTGCTGTGCGACCACACAGAGCTCTCTGGTACGTGGTTTGCATCATTTAGCTGCATGTAATCTCATATAATTTGTATGTAAATGAGTTGTGATGTTATTTGGTTGGTTTGGTTCAAATTTTGACACTGTTTTGAATTGAAATTGGTTGTGAGATTTAATGCAAAAATTTAAACTTGAGGCATTCTTTTGATTGGTTTTTGAAGCCACTGGTCCAAGGAGATTTGAACTTAAATGGATAGAACCCAAAATTTGGTTGCTTTTATAATGGTAAACACTATTAGACAAAACCACAACAATTTGGCGAGTGAACGGATTTGTGCCCTACAAGGATTTGTTCAAAAGGGATATCTTTAGGATGTATTTTCGAGTCTTCCTACATTTCTTTTCTTTCTTCTCTCTTGTTATGTAAATTCTTCCTAATGCCACAATGGCAAATTGTATCCCATGTACAAAAAAAAAACAAAAACAAAAAAAAACAAAAAAAAACAAAAAAAAAACAAAAAACAAAAAAAAAACAAAAAACAAAAAAAAACCTTGTGAAGCTCAATGTAAATTCTTATCTTCTCTTTCTCTACTTTTCTTTTTCTTTTTCTTAAAAGACTCACCAAGCTTTGTCATGCTAGATATATTTCTTACAAATCTTTGGAGTGTATGAAAATGAACGGGCAAATAATCTTGGTATTGCATGTTGTTTAACATAGAGAAGCTAGGGTCATTGAATTTTGAAATTAAATCTTTGAGGACCAAGTGCATCATAAGCCAATTGTTTGGATATCTTGGGTGTAAATTTTTGTGGTGAATTTCACAACCATTTCCTTTTAAGTCATGTGTAAAACTTGAACCAAATTGATTGAATTGACATTACGACTTATAGGCCTTCAAGGAGTTTGAGTTAAGATTTAGGTACTGTCCAACCTCTAGGTTTAGAGTATTGCTTGAGGACAAGCAAGGTTTAAGCTTGGGGGAATTGATATCGCATATTTATATATGGTTTTAGGCCGGACTTTAACCCAAATCACAACTCAAAACCTTTGATTTTATATGTGTTTAGTTTATATTTGTAGGATTTTGGTACTGCTTGGGTTTCATTTCGTTTTGTAGGGACCTGGAGTCAATTCACTGTAAAATGGGCGTAAATCGGCACGAATCGGCCCACGACGCGTGACACAGCCAGTCCTGTGCGACCGCACAGGATCCCATGCGACCGCACAGGCCCATGGTGGCCTTGGATGGTGCCCACATGACTCAGTTTTGGGCCAGCAAATCCTGTGCGACCGCACGGGCCCATGGTGCGACCGCACCAACCCTCACGTAACTCATTACGGGCCAGATGTCTCATTCCTGGCCCATGTGCGACCGCACAGCCCATTATCCGACCGCACAGAGCTCCAAACCCTACCAAACCACTATATAAGGCGCCTAAATCTCCTCATCTAGGGCATCCATTAATCCATCCATTCTTCCATCTCCTTCCTTGGCGGCGCCGCAACCCGAACCAACCCAGAGCCACCATTCGGCCCCCTGTGCGACCGCACAGGGGTCCCGTCCGACCGCACCACCCCTCTGCCGCCTCGGATCTCGCCGTCTCGACCTCCTATACCTCACCATTCCACCCAAGCATCTCCCTTGCTGATCCAGAAGACGACTGAGGCTTGAGAAGGGGCGTTCGCCTTCCTCTTTCCCTTGGGTTTTGCATGGAGATTGTATCTTTATATTCCTTTGCTTTAGTTGTTTGTTTTAGTGTAATGTTAGGCTAGATTAGCTATGTTCTAGGGATTAGTTGAGACTAAGGATGGGTTTGTTGATTTGACTTGGTATTTGGTCTCTATTGTGTATTGCTTGCTTGATTGCTATATGATTATGCCTATTTGTGTTTGATTGCCCAATTGAACCTCCTTTTAGGTGAACGGCCGCACCTAACTTAGGCTAAAGGTGTAGATTGTTTAATTGAACCAAGTAGGTAACCAAGGTACGTTAGGAGCCGAGAGGTGACCAACTTAAGCCCGAGAGGGACAAGTTTCTACTTAGGCGAGAGTCTAGTGGATGCCTTAGAGAATCAACAAGTGGACTTAGGGTAATTAAGCCAACATGACGAGAGTTGAGGATTAATTGACCTAATGGGGACTTTAGGCTAGGTTCCGCACCAAATACTGCGACCAACATACGAAAGTTGAGGTTCAGGAGTTTAGGTACGGCTAGACCTGTCCCACACAAGCTAGGAAGCAAAGTATTGTGGCAAACCGGCACTAACCAAGGGCTGTGCGGTCGCACAGGGCTCTCTGGCATGCACTCGTCAACGTTGTGGCGCGAGAGCGACAAACGTTGACGGCCTGAGGCCTGACCAAGGTGGAAACTGAACCCTAGGACATCTTTATACCATATTTTACCACCAAAAACACAAAAAATTGCTATTGTCTTTTTTACCTTTAGTTGATTGTGTTTGTTACTTGTTGATTAAGTCCAAAACCTTTCATTCGATTGTCTAGATTTTGTGAATAAGTAAGGTCTAATACTCATCTTACCGTCCCTGTGGATTCGACCCCGACTGTACCAACGAATAACCGTGCGCTTGCGATTGTTTTTAGGTTACTTTTGGGTATTAGCTAGACTAACATCAGCCTGGTATTTGGCCTTGAAATACAACCCCAGCCCGGTATTTGGCTGTGTAAAAATGCTCTTCTGATGAGAGCTTCAAGATATGAACACAAGGCATGCAAGCTCTATGTCAGTATACTATTGCTTGCATGCCACCCCTAATTAAAGTGAAATAAGACTGTGTAGGCTCTATGTCAGTGTACTATTGCCTACAGACCACCTAAAAGTGCTTAAATAAACAAAGAGGTTTGTTGAAATGGTGCATCTACTGTGTTCTGAAAACAAAAATGAAATTATGTTTCAAATCATGGACATTAGGGTTAAGTTAGCATATCATACTGCATTTGCTTTCTATATACATCATGTCTGGGTCCTATAGCATTAAGTCATACTACACTCATGTTTTGAAAGAGTTCATTGCATTCATATAGTGTCCAGCATGGTTATTCAAGTTACTGTGTCCTCAAAAGTAAAAGCAAACTCATCTGTTTCATGGACAACATGCAATTAGGGTTAGTACAACATCAACACATCAAGATAAGTCAATAAATTGAGTCTTTGTGCATAAAAGTTCACTCACTGGAGTCCAATTAGTGTGGTCTTTACAGATTAGGAGTCATTTAAATGTTTTCAGGAATAAAAGAAGTCCAGGGACTAAAATGAATTTTTGAGTGCATAGCGTATGTCCAAGTCAAAGATTAAAACAAACTCGAAATAGATGTCATAGGTCAGAACACATAAATAAAATAAGTTTCAGTCAATTAAAAGAAGTTGAGTGCAATCTCAGTTCATGCCACAAGTATTTAAATTCTCTAAGTAATCAAGAAGGTTTTTCTTCAATATAGACACATAATGACAGTTAAGAAATAAAATAAAACAAACAATCCATTTATAAATCATAGAGGTTGAAATAGAAATCATTGATAAACAAGATCTGCATTTAAGTCCTTCTGCATCATTGTCAAAACCACAAGCTCTTGGTCCAGAGTTTCATTTTCTTTCATTCAGCGTATACATGTGTAGTGCTTGTCTGTCAGATAGTGCTTCTTTTCAAAGTTAAACACATTAAAATAGTCGAGTCAATAAAGAATTTACATCTCCCTTAAGCATATTGCATACAAGAGTCAAAATAGAGGCATGATTGCATGGGTCAGCATCTCTCTTTAAATAAAATTTGTCAAAAGAACACCAAATTGTATCACTGTTAGAGGTAGAGTCCGAAGACAAAACTTTTTTCATTCAATAAGCATGTCATTCTTATAAAAACAAAATTGTCAAAAATAATGTCAAATGTATTTCTGAGTCTCATTTGTTGAGGTCTGTCAAAAATCTCAAAGTCAAAAATGCATTCCTTAAAATAAAACTTATACACAGTGATTAGTAACTCATGGTGTGGTGAAATTGAATAAAAAAGCTACATAGCTTGCATTTGCATCAGAATTAATAGGCACTCGGTCCAGTGCCTAATTCTTCTTCATTTAACACATGCATAACATCTCTTCAAGATTTCAAGTGAAACTCAAACAATGCATTTAGTCTTTTACAATCAGTTACCTCTTTTGCACAAACACAAGAGAAAATAAAAGAATTTTGGCAAAGCATATCAATACAAACTCAATCCTAAACTCAATAAAGTTTTGACAGAAAAATAAAATAAAATCAAAGAAAAAACAACATATGAACTCAATAAACTCAAAGGAGTGTTCATATCTTGAAGCTTGGATCATGAGAGGGTTTTTACAAGTCACTGTGGACCCAGACAGACCAAATGAAAGTTAAAATAATGGACCAAAATGGTGGCAGCGAAACAATTCGAACCAACTCGAACCAGACTTCAAAGTTAAACCAAAATTGAACCTAAATGAACCAGGACAACTGATTGCTGTCAGTCATGGACCCAAGACAAACCTGTAATAGAGGCCAATTGGACACAAAATCGAACAAGGTCTAGGGTACCAAAACTCAACCAGTCCGCATGAGTCAGATTCAAAATTGAAACAAAAAAGAGGGTTACCTGAGCAATTGAAGTCTCCAGTGACCTCTACGAACCCCAAGAATCCCGTGGGACCCATCAATGAACTTCAATTCTATCCAGAGCAGCTCAATTAAGCTTGGAAGAAATACGTAATTGAAAAGGGAAGAATGGAATCTCAAAATGAGGAAGTAATTGAGAAAATGGGAATCAGGGAAAGAAAGAGCAACTCAACACAAGTTAATAAGTACCTTAAATTGAAGAGATAGTGCCGGTGTTCGCCGTAATTTCACTTCCGATGTAAACTCCTCTCTCGACGAACTGACGGAGAAGAAAGGAAGATGAAGGAGAAAGAAAGAAGAAAAGAAAAGGAAAAGCGTCCCCCAGCACGAATCTTGAAGCTGGAGGGACGGATGGGTCTAATTTCAAACGAATCTGAAAGGGAATCTGTGTGGACATGGTGCACCATAAACCGAGGCACTAACAGTGGGTTCCACAAGTCGGGCTTTAGACCCAGCTCAAAGCCAAAACCTCAGCTCTCTCTGGTGATCCTTTGTGGCGACCGTCGTGTGGCGGGTCACTGCGACCCAGTACAACAAATAGCAAGCTTCCAGCCGATCCGAATTTTCCAACAGAACTGAAACTTCAAAAATACTTTAAAAATAGCAGGAATGTCAGAAAAATTCAAATAAAATGTCCAAATGTTCAGAAAATTATGAAGAATATTTCGGTAACACATTTCTTGCCCAAATCCCAAAACACAAAACACATTAAATTCAAAACTCTTAAAATGGTCATTCTGGTAAATAATAAAATGATAAAAATAGAGTTAAAATTGAATTTCTACAGAAGCACACGAACATTTATGTTTTAGACAACAGGTACGTTTGAACATTTTATGTTCTGGACAGTAGGTACACTCAGACATTTCTGGTCAAACCTCAAATCTAAAAATCTAAATACCAAAACTCAAAAACTCAAAACCTAAATCCACAAATCCAAAAATCCAAGTACCAAAACTCAAGACCAAGAATCCAAAACCCAAACCTCAAATCCAAAAATTCAAACACTAAAACTCAAATACCAAAATCCCAAACTCAAATCCAAATTCAAAGCCCAAAAGCTTAAATCCCAAGCCCAAAACTCAAATACCAAAATCCAAAACTCTAAGCCTAAAACTCAAATCTCAAGACCTAAACCCCAAGTCAAACACCAAAATCCAAAACTCGAATCCAAATTCAAGAGCTCAAAACTTAAACTTCAAATCTAAAGTCCAAACAACTAAAAATCCAAAACCCAAGCCCCAAGCCCAAGGAAAGCCCAAAACCCAAAACTCAAAGTTCAGATCAGAACTCTGAAAAGTCAAAACTCAAAACTCAAAAGTCTAACTTGAAAGTTAAAAAGTTAAATTCAAAAGTCCAACTTAAAAGTTGAAAAGTCAAACTCAAAAGTCCAACTTAAAATTGGAATAATTAAGACTTAAAAGTTGATTTGGTAGCCAAAACTTAAAAGTCTTAAGATATCCCAAGATTCAATACTGAAACCTCAAAAAGTTAAAGGCACAAATACCAACGCTCTAGAGCTTGGATCACAATCTATAACTAAAATACTCAAAGTGATATAAAAGTCTTAAAAGTCCAACTTCGTCCTTCTAAGACTGCATAGCGCGTTGCCCTGGAAGGTACAACCTTGTGTTCTCGTCAAGAGGAGGCATAGTGCTTCTTTTATCGCGACTCGAACGAAATTCCAAAATCTCTAAATCCCAAAAAGATTGAGGATTGACCTAGTCGCCTATCTTTCTAGTGTCGAACTCATAAATCAAATTCGTCCTTCTAAGATTGCATAGCGCGTTGCCCTGGAAAGTACAACCCTGTGTTCTCGTCAAGAGGAGGCATAATGCTTCTTTTCTCGTGACTCAAACGAAATCTCAAAATCTCAAAATCTCAAAATAATTGAGCATTGACCTAGATCGCCTATCTTTCTAGTGTCGAACTCTTAAGTCAAAATTCGTCCTTCTGAGACTTCATAGCGCGTTGCCCTGAAAGGTACACCCCTGAAGTTCTTGTCAAGAAGAGGCATAGCGCATCTGTACTCAAGGCTCGAACGAAATCCCAAAATTCCTAAATCCCTAAATCGACTGAGTATTAATCTAGGAAATATAACTCCTAGTGTTGATCACAGAGATCTCAAGGCGGCCTCAAGCCGACTCCAATAGAATTAACAACAAAATTGTTAAAATTGTGACATAAAAGTGAACCAAAGTCCTGTAACAAATTTAAATTTACAATTACAAACATTCAAAAGTCAAACCCCCCCCCCAAAGACTAATCTTCTTTAAAGATTAAATGTGATTTTGATTATTCCCGATCTAGAGGTGCTCTTGTCTGGTTCTCAATTCATCCTGGAGGTAATTAACAGTGGGGGCTTGCGCCTGTTGGAAGGAAAGGACCTACAAACAAACAATCAACTCTCGAGGTACTTAGAACCGCGTTAGCACCCATCACCCATTTTCGGATGGACGGTAACGTTCGGGTCTCAAGATGATCGAGGGGTATCTAGTTCGTACTTCTTTTCTCCATGGCGAAGTCATTCTTGATCTTTTCCCGTGGATAGGCCAAAAAAGTGCGAGACAAATTCTGGCATGCCCGGTGGGACCTTCTTCTCCTCTCATCTGGGAATAATCAAATTAAATGTAAAATTAGCTTGGAGTCTATGCATTTCCATGGAAACTACTAACGGTTAACTTCGAGTTATTTTCATTTTAGGAAAAGCAATGATGTTTACTTGGAGCCAGATCGTTCAAGGCGCTCGTCTCCGCAGCAAGAACAACAACAACAACAACAGCATGCTGGCCGGGGCTCTCCAAGTGCCCGTCCAGGCCGTTGTCCAAATCTCTCCGGCGATGCTCTCTGACGCAACACCCACCCAAGTCTCTGGCAAGACCGCTTCTGCCCACAAGAGGGGCAAAGCCTCCGCCATCTCCACAGGGGCTCTTGCCCCAAAACTCAAGATGAAAGACACAAGGACTAGGCTCTCGAGATTCCAAGCCCTCATCCTTGTCCAGCAGCTGGACACAGTCACTGACTTGTCCCTTAGCAACACCTTTGCTCCCCTCCATCTCCATGTGCTCAAGAAAGGAGGAGAGGTGATGCACCTCCGTGAGGACTGGGAGCTCCCCATGTATGCTCCAGTCCGCGAGGAGGTTAAGGCCCCACCAAGGAAGCATAAAGCGGTGGAGGCCATCAATACCACTTTCAAGATCATCAAGAAATCTCGCAAATCCAAAAGGGTGGTCACCAAAGTTGCCACCAACACCTAAGTCGCGTCAGTCAAGGACCGACTGAAGTTCCCGGTGCACCAAAGGCTCCGTTTCCCTTACCGTGAGGATACAAGGAAGGGAGATGGAGATTATAGCGCCCTGGAAAAGAAGAAAGGGGATAAGCCGCCAACAGTCCTTGACCGGCTTACTTTTCCACCACTCCAGCCCCACTCCAAGCTTATGAAGGCGAGGGGCAAAACAAAATAAGTTTGGAAACCCAAGCAGCAAGAGCCTGAAGTCACTCCCAAGCAACATAGCGGGGGCACGAGGCGCCAACTCCCCAAGGAACAAGGTCCCTTTTTGTCATCTTAGGTGCCAAGCCAGATGATGAGGGACAAAAGAAAAAGGAAATATGTCCTAAAGAAAAGGAAAAATTACGGCTCCGCCTCTGTTCATCACATCTCTGTCAGTGATGATGACGAGGAGCCCGCCGAACCCATATGGTAGGAACAGGTTCTCAAGAGCTAGTTCAATCAGAAAGCATTCCAGTGGAAACAAGAAGTCAGAAAGGAAAGGCTTCTACCTCCCAGGCTCCTAAAAGGGTCGGTCGACCCAGAAGTCGTGAGCCTCTCATAGAAGAAATAGTCCAGCAGGCAAGTGATCAGTCTGCGGGTCAAGAAGAAGAAGAAGAAAGCTCGAACCCCGAGAATGTTAACCTCACTGATGAAGTGGTTGATGAGGAAATTGAGGTTCTGGATGAAGTGACCCGACTCCGCAGAGAGTTGGAAAAGAAGGAAAAGAAATTGAAGCATCTTCAAGAGGAAAATGCTCGTGTAGCAGCGGCGTGTGCAGAAATTCAAAAGCACAAGGCCAAGAAGGATGGAAATCTCACCAATTCAGGTGAAAAGGCGCCCAGGCCAACCAAGGGTGCCAAGACCGCCGCCAAGAAGAAAAACAAGGTGAAAGTCAATAATCTGTGCCCCAAAAAGATACAGTCAGAAAGCGAAGACTCAAGCGAGTCTTCTTCTGAAGAAGAAATACCCAAAGAAAGGAAGAGCCGTGGCATAAGTCCTAGCCGCTTGGCTGAGGAGATACAGAAGGCCTTAGATCAAAGGCTACAATCCCTAGGAATGGCTGGAACTGAACTTTCTGGCAATTTCACTGGTAGACTCTACTCAGCAAAATATGATCGGGTAGAGTATCCAAGGGGCTACAGCATCCCAAAGTTCAAGACTTTTGACGGGGTTGGTAACAAGATCACCCCGAATCAACACATAACTCACTTCCTGACCTCATGTGGAGACTCGGTCAGAAGACAAGAGTGGCTACTTAAGCAATTCCCACAAAACTTGATGGGAGCAACCTTTGATTGTTACGCCTCTATGGAGGAAAATAACATCAAGACCTAGAAAGACATGGTGACGGCTTTCAAGGGGAGATTCAGGGTTACCCCTCGCAAAGGCAAGGCACAGCCACCTCTAATTATATGGCAAGGTGGGAAGGTATGTATGCCAGTTGCCAATCCAATCTCAGCGAATCTGAAGCAATTCGCATGTTGATGAATGGCATCAATGCACACATGAAAGTGTGGCTGGTAGGTCACAACATCACGACCTTTGAGTATCTCGTGGTCGTAGTCGCCAGGTATGAAGGTGTTGAACCATAAATCAACCAACTCTACTCCTCTGTCAAAGACAAAGACAAGGAAAAAGTGAAGAAAACTGAAGGTAAGATGACCAAGACGGCCAAGGCCATCACAAACCAAGCCGAAGGATCAAACAGTGGAGAGAAAGAACAATCCTCTTTGCCCAAATCTCAAAGACCATCTTTGAAGGAGTTGAAAAGCAAGCCCTACTCTTTCAAGAAGGAAAAGACCGAAAAGCTCTTCAAGAAGGCCATAGAAACGCTAAAAGTGCACTTGCCTCAGTGCAAAAGGCCTGAAGAAGAAGGAAAGACCGATCGCCCTGACTACTACCTGTACCACTGGGTGTTGGGTCACAATATTGAAGAATGCTATTGATGTCACATATTTATATATGGTTTTAGGCCGGACTTTTACCCAAATCATAACTCAAAACCCTTGATTTTATTTAGTTTTATTTGATTTTAGTGTGTTTTGTAGAAATTTGGTACTGCTTGGGTTTCATTTTGGATTTGTAGGAGTTTGGAGCCAAGTCGCAGCGAAAAGAATGCATTTCGGCACGAAACGGCGCACAAACCAAGTCCCAGAAGACCCTGTGCGGCCGCACCGGACTCTGTGCGACCGCACAGGCCCCTCCCGGCCCACGTGGCACACTTCTGGCTCATGTCTGGCCCAGTCAACTCTGTGCGACCGCACAGGAATGTGGTGCGACCGCACCACCTTATTTCGGGCTCATTTCGGCCGAATCATACTCATGCCTGGTCCAGCGACTCTGGTGCGACCGCACAGGACTCCTATCCGACCGCACCGACCTCCAAACCCTACCAAACCCCCTATATAAGGCGCTCCAATCGCCTCATCTAGGGCATCTCTCTTTCCACCTCGATCCAAGGCGGCGCCGCAGTAGAAACCAACCCTTTCCCTTCCATTTTCCACCATTCGACCTCCCGTGCGGCCGCACAGCCAGCCCGTGCGACCGCACAGCCCCTCTGCCGCCTTGGATCTTGCCGTCTCGACCTCCTACACGTCACCATTCTGCCCAAGCACCTCCTTTGCTGGTCCAGAAGTCGATCGGGCTTGAGAAGGGGCACTTGCCTTCCCTTGTTGACTTGGTTTAGCATGGAGATTGTATCTTTGCATTTATTTACCTTGTTTGCTTGTTTTACCATTATGTTAGGCTAGATTTAGACATGTTCTAGGGACTTAGTGGAAACCAAGGTTAGGTTTGTTGAATTGATGTGATATTTGGTTTCTATTGTGTACTATTTGCTTGATTGTTGAATGAATATGCTTGTTTGTGTTTAATTGTCCAATTGAACCTCCTTTTAGGTGAATGGCCACACCTAATTTAGGCTAAAGGTGTAGATTGTTTAATTGAACCAAATAGGTAACCAAGGTAGGTTAGGAGCCGAGAGGTGACCAACTTAAGCCTCAAAAGGGACAAGTTTCCGCTTAGGCGAGAGTCTAGTGGATGCCTTCGTGAATCAACAAATAGACTTAGGATAATTAAGCCAACATTACGAGAGTTGAGGGTTAATTGACCTAATGGGGATTTTAGGCTAGGTTCCGCACCAAATATTGTGACCAACATTACGAGAGTTGAGGTTCAAGAGTTTAGGTACGGCTAGACCTGTCCCATACAAGCTAGAAATCAACTTATCGCATCAATCCGGCACTAACCATGGGCTGTGCGGTCGTACAGAGGTCCTGTGCGGTCGCACAGGGCTCTCTGGCCCGCACTGGTCAGTGATTCGGCACGAGAGTGATGAGCGCTGACAGCCTATGGCCTAACCAAGGTTGAAACTGAACCCCTAGGACATTTTTATACCAAATTACAACCAAATTACCAACAAAAACAATTTGTTTCTCTCTTGTTTGTTGTTAGACTTTATTTTTAGTAATTGTTAAGTCCAATTTGTTTGTTTACCTCTTGAAAATTGCTAGATCTAGACTTTGTGAACTTGTGAGTCCGGTACTTGTGTATCCGTCCTTGTGGATTCGACCCCAATTGAACCAACGATTTACCGTGCGCTTGCGGTTAATTTTAGGACACTTTTGGGTATTAGCTTATCTCACATCAAGCTTTTTGGCGCCGTTGCCGGGGACGGTGACAATATCGGATCCTTGCTTTAGTAACAAGGGCCTAGATTATTTCTTTTGTTCTCATATTTTGTTTGTTTGTTTATCTTTGGTGTTTGTAGTGACAAGAGCTAGCCGGAAAGAGACACAAGACTCAACGGGCCCCAATCCGAGAGTATCTCTTGAGGAGTAGGTCCACCGAATCCTTGATTTCTCTTGATCAACCACCGACCGACCTACCGAACCCAATCAAGAAAGTCCAATCCGATCAGTGCATTCTCTGTGAAACCAACACACTTTCAGACCTAAATCCAGAGCCAACACCAATTAGCCCCACAAAAACCTCATTCGGCGGACCAACCCAGCCCCTGCAACCTCTGTGCGACCGCACAGACCTTCTGTGCGACCGCACAGGAGCTGCTGGAACCAAAAACCAGCCGAAACCACACCCCGAGCCACAGCCTGACCCCCTGTGCGACCGCACAGACCCTTCGTGCGACCGCACAGACCCTTCGTGCGACCGCACAGAGCCCTCTGGTGGTGAAAACATGGCCGAACTCGAGGAATTACGGCGACAGTTGGAGGCCCAGCGTCTGCAGATGGAAGCTGAGCGTGCCCAGTTCGAGTTGGAGATGCGAAGATTGAGGAATGGAGGCCCACGCAATGATGAAGGAGAAGCAAGCACACACGGCGACTCGGATGAGGAAGACCCAACACCGCCACAACGGACCTTGAGACAATTGGCCGCTCCCAAGTCAAGCAACATAGGGGCCGCCATTCGAGTGCCTGGTGTTGCGGCGAACAACCTCAACATTACTCCCAACCACATAAGTCTTGTGCAACAAAACACCTTTCATGGTGGCGAGAATGAGGACCCACATGAGCATTTGCTTATGTTTGAGGAAGTTTGCTTGACTATTAAGTTGAATGGGGTTACACCATCCGCAATTAGATTGTTGCTTTTTCCTTTTTCTCTCAAGGATAGGGCTAGGAAATGGTATGGTACCTTGAAAAAGGGGTCCATAAGGACATGGGAGGAAATGGCTCAAACCTTCTTGACCAAGTACTTTCCTCACAAGAGGACGGCCAAAATTAGGACCCAAATCTCTAGTTTTAGGCAAAGGTCCGATGAAACACTTAATGAAGCTTGGGAAAGGTTTAGGGACTTGGAATTTTCGTGTCCACACCATGGTTTGCCCATTTGGGTTGTTATTCAATCTTTCTATGATGGATTAACCGATAGTACTCGCATGAATGTTGATGCCGTTTCAGGTGGAAGTCTCATGGACCGCGATGCGCAAGCCGCTTTTGACTTAATTGATGATTTGGCGCGCAACCAACAATGGTCGGTGCGGGACAATGTCAAGAGTGGAGGAAAGTATGAAGTGAGTGAGATCACCGCTCTTCATGCAAGAATCGCCCAACTTGAGGCCGAAGCGGCCAAGAAAAGCACCGACAAGGCGGTCCACCACCATCAACCCAACCCATGCGGTGCGTGCGGTGAAGAAGGGCACACTTCTCTCAATTGCCCGGGACCACAAATGGATGACGAGTTCGAG
Source organism: Rhynchospora breviuscula (assembly GCA_027562975.1). Lineage (NCBI taxonomy): Eukaryota > Viridiplantae > Streptophyta > Magnoliopsida > Poales > Cyperaceae > Rhynchospora > Rhynchospora breviuscula. The sequence goes on from CM050398.1 coordinate 16,649,182, forward strand.
CAAGTCAACTCCATCAACAATGAGCTATCCTATTTTCCCAACCCACCTTTCACCGCGAGTTATTCCATGGATGAGAAAGAAAAGCAAGAATGGCAACACATGAACAACCCCAACTTCAAGGACAATGCTCAAAACCAAACCATGCCGCGGCCCTACTTTCCAAGAAGGCCCCAACAACCCGTGCAAAACCGGCAACCTAACAACAATCCCACCACCTTCCGCAATGCCACATTTGACAACAATCGAAACCCGAACTACCAAAGGAAACCATTTGTGCCTTATGTCCCTCCCGTTGTGGAGAACTTCATGCATGAGACCGGCAAGTGGAACCAATCCGTGGCCGAGAAGCTAGACAAATTCGAAGATGGACTCAAGTCTTTGACAAGGCTCGAGCAAATGATGGAGGCTCATTTCTCTCAACCCGGGCCAAGCCAAAGGGCTCCCGGGCAACTCCCAAGTCAGCCCGAAGCCAATCCCAGAGGAGAGATCAAGGCTATATCATTGAGGAGCGGGACAAGATATGAGGGACCGCAACCGGCAGCCGATTCGGCTCAGGAGACACCCCTGTGCGACCGCACAGAGCCCCCGTGCGACCGCACAAAGGGTTCCAGCCAAACCAGTCCAGAGAAGCCAGTCTCTGCTCGGTCCGAGCCAACCCCAGTTCGGTCCGAACCAGTCCCGTGCGACCGCACAGACTCCCGTGCGACCGCACAGGGCCAGAAAAAGGCCGAAAAGCGTGGTCCGGTTGAGCCTGACCCGAGATTCATACCTCCTGTGCCATTTCCTCAGAGGGTAGCCCAAAACAAAGCAGACCGAGGCTTCAAGAGCTTCCTACAAATGCTCAAGCAACTACAAATTACCATACCTTTCACCGATGCCATTACCCAAATTCCAACTTATGCCAAGTACCTCAAGGATATCATTTCCAACAAGAGACCTTTGGAGGACCTCAAAACCGTGCGACTAACGGAGCAATGTAGTGCCGTCCTTCGAAGCGAGATGCCGGCTAAGATGGATGACCCGGGTAAATACACAATTCCTTGCACTATTGGAAAAGCCACAATCAAGAAGGCTCTTTGTGACATGGGTGCTAGTGTGAGCCTCATGCCAAGAACGGTCTTTGAGAAAATTGGAGTTGGAGAGTTGAAGAACACACGCATGACCTTGCAACTTGCCGACTCATCCGTGCGGCTCCCACTTGGTGTGATTGAGGATGTACCGGTCCAAGTGGGCAAGTTCTATGTGCCCGGTGATTTTGTTGTTATGGAGATGGAGGAGGACAAAGAAGTGCCCATCATTTTAGGGAGACCTTTCCTTAGAACGGCCGGTGCCTTGATGGATGCTAGAGATGGAAAGCTAATTCTAAGGATTGGTGGTGAGACAATTGAGTTTCCCATTGACAAAGCCATGAAATATCCAAACCAACTCGACACATGTTGCATGATTGAGGGAATAGACCAACCCGGTGATGAAATGCTTGGAGATCAATATAATGAGGCTCTCAGGTACCTCAAAATCTTTCTATCTGAGATGCAAGAGGGTATAGAAGAAAAAGACTTGATGCTTGATGCGATTCGGGGCCAAATCGTGCACAGAGACCTCTGTGCGGTCGCACCAGACCCCTGTGCGGTCGCACAAGACTCTCTGGATCTGACAGATGATGAACAAGAGGGCCAAACTGAGGAACTGGAGCCCTGTGCGGTCGCACCAGACTCCTGTGCGGTCGCACAGCACTCCCAGGGTGAAGTTTTCATGGCCGAAATCGCACGAAACACCACCGATCCAGCACCGCAAGCAGTAGAGCTCAAGCCCTTACCTGACAGCTTGAGGTATGAGTTCCTTGGCCCAAATGAGACATGTCCCGTGATTGTGAATGCCGATTTGGGACCCGAACAAACCGAAAGGTTATTGGCCGAGTTGAGGGCCCGCCGCAAGGCGATTGGGTATTCAATTGGAGACTTGAAAGGGATCCACCCATCCATTTGCACGCACCGTATCCTCCTAGAAGATGACCACAAGCCAACCGTTGAGGGGCAACGAAGGCTCAACCCCAACTTGAAAGAGGTTGTAAAGAAGGAGATTTTAAAGTTGCTTGATGCGGGCATTATTTATCCGATTTCGGATAGCAAGTGGGTGAGCCCGGTTCATGTCGTGCCCAAGAAGGGAGGAACCACCGTTGTGAAGAATGACAAGGAAGAGGAGATCCAAACCCGAATGGCAACCGGTTGGCGCATGTGCATCGACTACCGCAAGCTCAATGCGGCCACGCGCAAGGACCACTTTCCATTGCCGTTTGTCGACCAACTACTTGAAAGGCTTGCAAATCACTCTTTCTTTTGTTATTTAGATGGTTTCTCCGGTTTTTTCCAAATACCCATCCACCCACTTGACCAAGAAAAGACCACATTTACATGTCCCTATGGTACGTACGCGTACCGTAGGATGCCGTTTGGTTTATGCAATGCACCCGCCACATTTCAAAGGGCCATGATGGCAATTTTTTCAGATTTTCTTGAGAAAGAAATGGAGGTTTTTATGGATGATTTTTCGGTTTATGGTACCTCCTTTGATTCTTGTCTAACTAACCTTTCTCGAGTTTTGAAGCGTTGTGAAGAGGTCAATTTGGTGTTGAATTGGGAAAAGTGCCATTTCATGGTGCAACGGGGCGTGGTGCTTGGTCATGTGGTCACGGCCAATGGAATCGAGGTTGACAAGGCCAAGGTGGAGGTGATTGAGAAGCTCGGGGTGCCCACATGTGTTAAAGATGTGCGAAGTTTCTTGGGGCACGCCGGGTTCTACCGCCGCTTCATCAAGGATTTCTCAAAAATCATCAAGCCACTCACCAACCTCTTGATAAAGGACAACGAGTTTCACATAAATGAAGAGTGCATTCAATCATTCCAAAGGCTCAAAGATGCTCTTGTGTCGGCCCCTATCTTACAACCGCCCGAATGGACCCAACCTTTTGAGCTCATGTGTGATGCAAGTGATTATGCGGTTGGGGCCATTCTTGGGCAGCGAAAGGACAAGAAACCGGTCGCTATCTACTATGCAAGTAAGGTCCTTGACCCGGCACAAGTCAACTACACCACCACCGAAAAAGAACTCTTGGCCGTTGTGTTTGCACTCGACAAGTTTAGGTCCTATCTTGTCGGGTCTAAAGTGATAGTCTACACCGATCATGCCGCGGTCCGCTATCTCATGAGCAAAAAGGATGCCAAGCCAAGGTTGATTCGGTGGGTTCTTTTGTTGCAAGAGTTTGACTTAGAAATTCGGGACAAGAAAGGCACGGAGAATTCAGTTGCAGACCACCTCTCAAGGCTAAGGCAGCAAGACGGGTCAGACCTGCCAATCGATGACTCGTTCCCGGACGAACAACTCATGTCGGTTCTGGTCCAGACCCTCTGTGCGGTCGCACAGGTCCTGCCCAGCACCAGACCAGCCTCTGCTCGGTCCGCACCAGCGCCTGCTCGGTCCGAACCAGTGCAATCCAGCTCCGACCAGTCTCTGCTCGGTCCAACCCAGCCGCAACTCGGTCCGAACCCATGCCGTGCGACCGCACAGAGGTCCCAGGCACCCATGTATGTCTTACCTTGGTATGCCGACTTGGCGAATTTTCTGGCCAGCGGAGTCTTGCCCCATGACATGTTAATCCAGCAGAGGAAGAAGCTCAAAACTGATGCCAAGCACTACTATTGGGAGGAACCTTTCTTGTTCAAGTTGGGGATTGATGATATCTTCCGCCGTTGTGTGCCCTATGAAGAGGTTCGGTCCATACTTGCTCATTGCCACTCCTCCTCATATGGCGGCCATGCTTCATTCTCAAAAACAGCGGCTAAGGTACTTCAATCCAGTTTCTTTTGGCCTTCTCTTTTCAAGGATGCGAGATCCTTTGTGTTGTCATGTGATCAATGCCAACGGACCGGCAACATTTCAAGGAAAAATGAGATGCCATTGAACCCCATTTTGGAGGTTGAAATCTTTGATGTATGGAGAGTTGATTTCATGGGACCATTCCCTAATTCAAATGGATTTGAATACATCTTGGTGGCCGTGGATTATGTCTCAAAATGGGTTGAAGCGGTGGCATGCAAGGCCGCCGATGCCAAGGCGGTGATTAGGTTGTTTTCTAAGGTGATTTTCCCAAGGTTTGGAGTACCAAGAGCGGTGATTAGTGATGGGGGAAGACACTTTATAAACCGCCAATTTGAGGGTCTCTTGAGGAAGCATGGTGTGACCCACAAAGTCGCCACCGCTTACCATCCTCAAACAAGTGGCCAAGTTGAGGTCTCCAATAGAGAAATTAAGTCTATCCTGGAGAAAACGGTGGCCCGCTCAAGGAAGGATTGGTCTCAAAAGTTGGATAATGCACTTTGGGCCTATCGCACCGCATACAAGATGCCCATTGGAATGAGCCCCTTCAAGCTTGTGTATGGAAAGCCTTGCCATCTCCCCGTGGAGATTGAGCACAAGGCTTATTGGGCAACAAGGGTTCTCAACATGGACATGAAAGAAGCGGGTGAGAAAAGGATCTTGGACTTACATGAGTTGGAAGAGTTGAGACTCAACTCCTATGAGAATGCAAGGCTTTACAAGGAGAACACCAAGTTGTTTCATGACAAGCACATCTCTAGGAGAGAGTTCAAGGAGGGAGACTTGGTCCTTTTGTTCAACTCTCGGTTTCGACTTTTTCCGGGCAAGTTGCGCTCTAGATGGTCGGGCCCATTCCGTGTAGTCAAGGTGTATCCTTTTGGTGCCGTCGACATTTGTAGTAAGGATGAGGAACCATTCAAGGTCAATGGTCAACGGCTCAAGCACTATGTCGCCAACCACGACGAGGGGCAAATCATGGCATATACCCTTGTCGATCCACTGCCGATTGAAGATTAGCGGCATTCGGTCAAGCTAGTGACCTTAAACAAGCGCTTCTTGGGAGGCAACCCAAGGATTTCTAACCCTTCTCCTTTTATTTAGTTATTTTTAGAAAATTCGAAAAACACATAAAAATTGAAAAAATGAGAAAAGGATAAAAATTTGTAGGTTAATTTAGAATTTTTAGGATTTATTTTCTAATTTTTGGAAAATCGAAAAGCAAAATAAAAATTTGAAAAAGTGAAAATATAAAAAAAATAAATAAATAAATAAATAGTGGTGAAAATTTAATGCCTATTGGTTGTTATTTGTTGTGGCATTTCAGATTTTTAGGTTGCGGATGTCCCCCGATCGACTTGCGCAAGAGCACCATGGGTCAAGGACATGGGACACTTGGCCTCGTACGACCTCATGCAAGCCGTTCGATCCACACCGCGAGCCGAGAACTCCCCACGCTGTCTGCCACGACCAATCCAACCAAAACAATGTTGACTCATGCTTGGGAAGGGGTAATCATTGCTGGAAATCACTGTTCGAGGGACCCAGAGCACTGTGCGACCGCACCAAGCTCTGTACGACCGCACCAGGTCAGGTTTGCCACGCAAGGGCCCACGCACCACGCGTTGTCTGCCACGTCCAGGCACTGTACGACCGCACAGAACGGTGTGCGACCGCACCACCACCTGTCGGCCACGCCGGGACCTACCTTGGCACGCGCACCGCCTTGTCTGCCACCATCCGTGCGCTGTCGGCCACGCGTGCGACCGCACAGAAAGGTGTGCGACCGCACCAACCACTGTCGGCCATGCCTGGACCCACCTTGGCACGCGCTGTCGGCCCCGCGTCCGACCGCACCATGGTCGGTCTCCCACGCGCATCGCCTTGTCGGCCACCCTCCCTGCGCTGTTCGCCACGCGTGCGACCGCATAGAAAGGCGTGCGACCGCACCAACAGCTGTCGGCCACGTTTTCTGCCACGCCTGTGGTGCCCCGCCTGCTCCCCACTCCTCCCTGTGCGACCGCACGCCAGGTCTGTGCAACCGCACGCGCCAGACAGAGGTGCCCCACATGTCCCCCACTCCTCCAATTCGAATTTGCCTCCCTCCCAGCCCATCCCCCCTATAAATACCCCCTCCCACTGCCTCATTTCACCACACCATCTCCTCAAAACTCAAAGAACTACTCTACTTAGCCATCTCCCATGCTCAAACCACCGCTGTCCCACGCAACTTCAAAAACTTGACGGCCGAAACCAAAACCGCTCTGCAACGTTTGTTAAGCATCAACCCGTGCACCTACTGTCCAAATTTGAGGTCGATCCGACAACCGTAGCCCCTGTCGAAGGCCACCGCAAGTTCAGCACGATTCCGGCCGATCCAGCCAAGTCTCCGGCCGATCCAGCCACGATTCTGACCGATCCAGCAGCGAATTCGACCACGAATCCCAGCCGAACTGCCACGAACTCCCACGAAACAAGGTTGTAACGCTCTATCTCTCTCATTTACATTTTGTGCATTGGTTTTTGTATTAGTTTGGACTTGGTTTGTGATTTTTCTTGAACATTTGGCTACACCGCTTACCCGTTCCTCAAGAACTTAGCCAAATTCATTTACCACCATCCAAAATGCCTAACATCCTCCAACGCATAACCCGTAGCTTCACTCGCCAACACCGAAATGACCAACCCGAATCATCCCGCCGCCTCCAAACCCAAAATCGTGAACCCACCCGCCATTCCACCTCCCAATGCTACACATCCCAACATGGCGAGTCATCCCAAAGGCGTCGACCCACCTCCCATGATGACCGCCCACGCCGCCGCAACCAACAACCACCCCCTTATCCCGTTGACCCCGATACCGACCCTGAGGATGAAGACAACCAATACGACCTAAATGCCAAACCCCTAGAAGAAGAGCTTGGTATTCCTATCCCAACCCACCGCATGTTCATGAAAATCACTAGGTTGTTGGATAGGAAAATTGAGCACACTAGACTTGTTGATTGGGACACTCTTGACCACCTTGAGATTGGTTATGATTTTCGTGAACTCACTCGTGGAATTGGTTTTAGACAAAAATTTTGGAAAATTGACCGGCCCTCATACTACAACCCAACAATTCAATTCTTGTCGTCCTATAAATTGAAAATTTGCAAGGTTACCCATAAGCCATACATTTCATTTCGCATGGGTAGAAGGTTGCACACCGTTCTAATTGAAGAATTGAGAGAAATTTTTGGGTTTCACACTTCACCCGATTTTGAGTTGCCCTTCCATCGTGAGGGGTGGTCAAAACAAGATTTTTGGCATGCCATTACAGGTCTTAATGAGCCACGAGGGAACAAGGTGCGGTTTATTCAAACGCATCGACCAACCAAAATCGCGTGGTGAAGTCACCATCGGATCTTATGTCACGCACCTTTGCGAGCATCTTGGCTATTCTTTCGAGCGCATGTATGACATTTGTGAGGGCACGAAACGCATCGACCTCGACTATCTCAAGCGTGCCAAGTTCATTCGGCTACCCGACCACAACACGATCATTTGGAATCTTGAGGGGCGGGCAACAATCACATTTCCTTATGTTGTGCCCCTTGAGAAGGACGACCCCGAATCATGGTTGATGCCCGTCGAGTATGCCGCCTACTTAGGCCCCGCTCCACCGCCGTATCAACCCGCACAACCGCCGCACCATGCCGGGCCAAGCAACATGCCATACCACCCGCCTCAAGAATGGTACTCAAATGTTGACCGCTCCTTGTGCAACCTCACCGACCTATCTCTCTCCAACCAAGAGGAAATTCGTGCACACCGCCAAACCACCGACACGCGTTTTGACAATGTGGAGTACATCGTGGAGGAGATGTCTCGTCCTCCATCCCGCCGTCGCCATTTTATAGATGGCCGGTTGCGGTTTATCCGCTACCGGCCGCAACGGTATGTTTTCAAATTCCTTCTTTTTTCCTTTTCTTTGCTATGTTTTTGCATTGGGGACACTGCAATACTTAGCTTTGGGGGGGAGGATTGAAGAAATTTGTAAAACTTGTATCTAGGACTGCATCATTGCATGATTTTTGCTTGTCAGAGGCCCTGTGCGGTCGCACCAGACCCCTGTGCGGTCGCACAGGTCAACCTCAGTGCCAGACCACTCTCTGGTCGGTCCGATCCAGTCCCAACTCGGTCTGAGACAGCTCTGTGCGACCGTACAGGCCCCTGTGCGACCGCACCGACCTCTCTGGTACATGTTCTGCATCATTTAGCTGCATATAATCTCATATAATTTGCATATAAATGAGTTGTGATGTTGTTTGACTGATTTGGTTCAAGTTTTGACACTGTTTTAAATTGAAAATTGATTGTGAGATTTAATGCAAAAATTTAAACTTAAGGCATTCTTTTGATTGGTTTTTGAAGCCACCGGCCCAAGGAGATTTGAAATTGAATTGATAAAACCCAAAAATTGGTTGCTTTTATAATGATAAACGCTATTAGACAAAACCACAACAATTTGCCGAGTGAACGGATTTGTGCCCTACATGGATTTGTTCAAAAGGGTATCCTTAGCATGTATTTTTGTGTCTTTCCACCTTTTCCTTCTCTTCTTTTTCTCTTTTTTTATGTAAATTCTTCTCAAAGCCACAATGGCAAATTGTATCCATGTAAAAAAAAAAAACAAAAAAAAAAACAAAAAAAAAACAAAAAAAAAAACAAAAAAACAAAACCTTGTCAAGCTCAATGTAAATTCTTATCTTCTCTTTTTCTACTTTTCTTTTTTCTTGAAAGACTCACCACGTCTTGACATGCTAGGGATATTTCTTATAAATCTTTGGAGTGTATGGAAAAGAACGGGCAAATAACATTGGTCTTGCATGTTGTTTAACATAGAAAAGCTAGGGTCATTGAATTTTGAAATTGAATCTTTGAGGACCAAGTGCATCATAAGCCAATTGTTTGGAGAACTTGGGTGTAAATTCTTGTGGTAAATTTCACAACCACTTTCCTTTAAGCCATGTGTGAAGCTTGAACCAAATTGATTGAATTGACATTGCAACTTGTAGGCCTTCAAGGATTTTAAGTTAAGGTTTAGGTATTGTCCAACCCCTTGGTTTATATTTTTCGCTTGAGGACAAGCAAGATTTTAGCTTGGGGGGATTTGATGTCACATATTTATATATGGTTTTAGGCCGGACTTTTACCCAAATCATAACTCAAAACCCTTGATTTTATTTAGTTTTATTTGATTTTAGTGTGTTTTGTAGAAATTTGGTACTGCTTGGGTTTCATTTTGGATTTGTAGGAGTTTGGAGCCAAGTCGCAGCGAAAAGAATGCATTTCGGCACGAAACGGCGCACAAACCAAGTCCCAGAAGACCCTGTGCGGCCGCACCGGACTCTGTGCGGCCGCACCGGACTCTGTGCGACCGCACAGGCCCCTCCCGGCTCACGTGGCACACTTCTGGCTCATGTCTGGCCCAGTCAACTCTGTGCGACCGCACAGGAATGTGGTGCGACCGCACCACCTTATTTCGGGCTCATTTCGGCCGAATCATACTCATGCCTGGTCCAGCGACTCTGGTGCGACCGCACAGGACTCCTATCCGATCGCACCGACCTCCAAACCCTACCAAACCCCCTATATAAGGCGCTCCAATCGCCTCATCTAGGACATCTCTCTTTCCACCTCGATCTAAGGCGGCGCCGCAGTAGAAACCAACCCTTTCCCTTCCATTTTCCACCATTCGACCTCCCGTGCGGCCGCACAGCCAGCCCGTGCGACCGCACAGCCCCTCTACCACCTCGGATCTTGCCGTCTCGACCTCCTACACGTCACCATTCTGCCCAAGCACCTCCTTTGCTGGTCCAGAAGTCGATCGGGCTTGAGAAGGGGCACTTGCCTTCCCTTGTTGACTTGGTTTAGCATGGAGATTGTATCTTTGCATTTATTTACCTTGTTTGCTTGTTTTACCATTATGTTAGGCTAGATTTAGACATGTTCTAGGGACTTAGTGGAAACCAAGGTTAGGTTTGTTGAATTGATGTGATATTTGGTTTCTATTGTGTACTATTTGCTTGATTGTTGAATGAATATGCTTGTTTGTGTTTAATTGTCCAATTGAACCTCCTTTTAGGTGAATGGCCACACCTAACTTAGGCTAAAGGTGTAGATTGTTTAATTGAACCAAATAGGTAACCAAGGTAGGTTAGGAGCCGAGAGGTGACCAACTTAAGCCTCAAAAGGGACAAGTTTCCGCTTAGGCGAGAGTCTAGTGGATGCCTTCGTGAATCAACAAATAGACTTAGGATAATTAAGCCAACATTACGAGAGTTGAGGGTTAATTGACCTAATGGGGATTTTAGGCTAGGTTCCGCACCAAATATTGTGACCAACATTACGAGAGTTGAGGTTCAAGAGTTTAGGTACGGCTAGACCTGTCCCATACAAGCTAGATATCAACTTATCGCATCAATCCAGCACTAACCATGGGCTGTGCGGTCGCACAGAGGTCATGTGCGGTCGCACAGGGCTCTCTGGCCCGCACTGGTCAGTGATTCGGCACGAGAGTGACGAGCGCTGACAGCCTATGGCCTAACCAAGGTTGAAACTGAACCCCTAGGACATTTTTATACCAAATTACAACCAAATTACCAACAAAAACAATTTGTTTCTCTCTTGTTTGTTGTTAGACTTTATTTTTAGTAATTGTTAAGTCCAATTTGTTTGTTTACCTCTTGAAAATTGCTAGATCTAGACTTTGTGAACTTGTGAGTCCGGTACTTGTGTATCCGTCCTTGTGGATTCGACCCCAATTGAACCAACGATTTACCGTGCGCTTGCGGTTAATTTTAGGACACTTTTGGGTATTAGCTTATCTCACATCAGCTATGTCTTTAAGTACTGGTTGGAACGAAAGATTCAAGAGGGAGTGATTCCTTTGCTTGATGATGCAAGACAAGAACCGGCTCCTCACGCCAACTCTGATAAGGCTACAATCGCCAGTTCGCGGCGCATCTCTGCTAGCGTCGATGGAAAACCGTCCACAGAATAGAGTGTTTACCTCAACAAGAACATAAGGAAGAAATTAAGGTCACTTTGTGCCGACCTAGAACTTAAATGGAAAAATTCCATTACACCTGTGGTCCCAAAGAATGTCAAGCCTGTCTTTGTCTCACCTAGGCAAGTAACAGGGGGCACAGTGAAAGACCAAGTCAAATCCAAGAGGTCATTCTGGAAGAAAACTGCTCATCAAGTGGTAGAAGAACCCTATGATCAGGGAAAGCCTAAGTCGGCCACTCTAGCCGACTTCATTCCTCCAAAGGTTGTGGCTAAGATCAATGGCCAAGTGTTGCAAGAACTAAGCCGCGAAGACAAGAAACTCAAGGAAGAAGAGTTCTGGACGGCCACCTGTCGCCATATTTATGATGGTGACTCAAGAAAGGAAGACTCTACTGGGAAGGGAAAGCAACCACAGGAAAGTCCCAGCGAGCCTCAAGCAACGGCCTCAACAGAAACCAACTTGACTGAATCTGTCCCCACAGAAGCAGTCCCACCAGCGGCTGCTCCAGCTCCTAACAAGAAATCCAGAAAAAGAAAGAAGAAAGAGTCCAATGCAAAAGAAACTGGAGGACCCTCTGCGACCAAGAGGTCTGAATTGATGACCCCTCCGTTTAAGGTGAATGGCAAGGATCACCAAATGTTCGTTGAAATCCCCAACGACTCGCTGAATGACAAAGGAGGTCTCAACCCAAAGAACTTCAGGTTCAACCTCATTGTGAAGAAGGAGAAGGGAGAATCAGCCTTCCCTCTTGAGATAATAGCGGCCTTGATAGGACATGTGTCCAATCTGATGAGAGAAGCTGTCGCTATAACCCAACTCAAGAAGAACAAGGAAAATGAGGAGGCTTCTACCTCAACCAAAACCCAAGAAGCACAGGAGCTCACGGACGAAGAATATGAGTGGTCCGAGCCTGAACCCTTTCCACGCCAAGACAATGACTACAACTTTAGTAGTAACTTTGGCAGTGATGATGAAGAAAGAGGAGGAAGTGGTGCTGACAGAGTTTGTTGCATCTTCACAGTGTCAAAAATCGAGTCTAAAAATGACTCAGAAAATGAAGGCAATGAGGAAGTCTGCTGTGGTCACGCAAGTCAAATGACTACAGAAGAAGAAGAGAAAATGAGAAGACAGATAGAGGAGGCCACTCAAATTGTCCTCTCTTCTGCGCTTGATGAAAAGGATCCCCGAGAAGGAGATGACACCTTCTATCAGGAAGCAAGCGAATGCCAACATCCTAACTACAGGAGGATGAAAATGTTCCTTAGGGCAAGAGAACAATGGAGAGACATGTCCTATTGAAATAACTCAACTGATCTTCACCCACTATTGAAGGCCGAAATTTTCTTAAACCCATCATGGTGGATGAACGAACTTGCCAAGAGAGACGACGTAGATCAACTCCTGGCGTCATGGGTCAAAGGGACGTTTCAGTCCGAAAGCACGCCCTATGTCCATAAAGCGAAAACCACTGAATCCTCAGCCTCCTGTCAATACTTAAGTGATGCAGAAGGGTCTGAAGAAGAATATGAGCAAGAAGAAGGTGACAAAGAGCTGCCAGACATTGCAGTAGCCGAATATGTCGACTTCCTCATGTAGCTGAAAATCCAAGAACCTGACCTCTTCCAACAAGAACTCAGAGTGGATGAGGAAATAGAAAACATGCCTGATGAAGAGTCTAAAGACCATCATGCGGTCGAAAACATGGCTATAAAGAAGGCAGCGGTGGATATTGTCCTGAAAAATGGATGGGACAAGAAAGACCCAAGTCCAAATTCACCTAAAACAGAATTCGAAATCATGCGTGAATACCTGGAGATGCCTAATGGTCAAAGTGCATGGGAAATAACCCAAGTCAACAGGTTTGAGGCACAAGAAAGCCGCCCTAACATCGACAGGGCTTGGGACAACACGGTGTGTCCTCGCCCAGGTGATCGCAGGTGCTCAACTGAGGAGGAACTGATAAATGAGTGCTCTCAATACATCAAAAGTCTAGAGATGATAGACCCAGAGAGCTTCCATGAGGCACTGGACCCTGAAGACCCTCAGCAGCTCTATGACTATGAAAGGCAAGCTGTGGTAAGGGCAGTAAAAGAAATCGCTCAAGAAACAGGGCTGGAGGAAGGAGAAGTGACCCTTGACTCAAACTCTCCAAGGCCTGGTGAAGAACACTGGATGTTCGAGTACCGCCAATGGCTAAAAACAATAGGAACCAGGAATGTTGAGTCCTCAGAATATCCTTTAGGGTCAGGCGACCCACAAAATGAAGAAGAAAACCCTCCTGAGGATTCCAATCGGATTGGCGACACTCAGCAAGAAACACCATTGCGATCCCCAGAAGAAGAAGATAAGGACGAGCATGACCGTTTAGTCGACTGGTATGTCTCGTACCTCAAGGACTTGAGAGCCGAAAATCCTAAGGCTTTCAAAAGACTCACGAACCCCAAAAATTCGGATCACTTGGAGGAGTACGTGAAAGATGCTATCTCTACAGTGCTCCGAGAGGTCAACAAGGCAAAGACACCCCAGTGTTCCTTAGGTTCTGATGATGGAGACGATGACACACCATTCTACTGTTATCAGATTCGTTATGAGGATGTCGACAGTGACACCTCAGAAGAAGAAGAAGAGCCTGAAGAAGTAGAGCCTGAGGAGGAATCTCAACCAAATAGCCTCCAGGGTAGTCGCATACTGATGGTACCTGGATCCAGTTCAATGTAACCTCCATGTTCGATGGCCTCAGCATTGCAGAGGCGGCTTCTCTCATTGCCCAAGTGGAAAGGGCAAGGCATAAAGACCTTGCTTTCTTCCCCTTTATGAACAAAACAATGCCCATATGGTCACAAACAGATACCGGTCAAGAAGTAGACAGGACGAAAAATATGCAAGAAAAAATCCCAGAGAAGCCCCTCGTATCCCGCCCTACATAGAAAAGTTGTGCAGGATTATTAGTAGTGTTCCTGACGACCCCAATAACAACTTTGATAGTGATGATGACGGTCCCGGGACCACAGGGACCGGTCGCCACATCAGCAGTTCAAAATCTGATGAGTCGGAGGATCAAGGCGAGTCCTCTCGATCTCAAGAAAAAACCCCTCAGCCGCAAACTGGCACAAGAAATGAGGAATATCTTGCCAATCTAGATGAAAGGCAATATGACTACGAAATAGTCATGGACCCAAAATATCAAATGGATCCCTCCGAGCTACAAGGTCAAGAGCCCAGGAGAGTCGGCATAGACATCCACATTCCAAGTATCCCCGGTCAACCTGGGTTTACACTTGAAGAGCTAGGCGAAATTGTGCGCCAGATAGTCAATCAAGTCAGAGAATCCATACTAATGGAAGAAGAAGGGGAGAAATATGAACCCGAACCTGAACAAGATCTAGGCACCAGACAGGGGGCAGCCGCCGGTCCCTCCAACACCCAATCTGGTCCCTCCAATGCTCAATCCGGAACCTCAAACCCAAAAGATGTGGACTCTGAAGAAGAAAATGAGGTCTCTGAAACCTCTAGAGCCATCTGGATCTCTGACGACTCAGACTCGGATTAAGATTGGTCCGATCAGGAAGCGCCCTTGCAAGGAAGAAGCACCACCTTGGCAGATTAGATTGGGTGGACCAACTGACAGGGTGGCATTGTTGGGAAGTGATGATGAGCTAGATCTAGAGCACCCTTACATGGAAGATATGCGATGGTGCGTGCTGGACCCATGGCCCAAAACTCGACCTGCAATAAGTGTCAGGCGACAAGGCGAAATCCAAACTTCATCTCACCCCTGGGTGGAGAGGATAAGGTACAACTGCTCCAAGAATGAGGTCTGTCTGTTGCAGTATGACCGAGTCAGGAGGGCGGTATACTCTAAATCCAAAGAAAATGAGGAAACAGAAGAGGAACTCATCCAACAGTTCCGACAAACTCCAAGTAGAGAGGGCCTAGATAATCATGAGCCGTTCCCTCACTATCGGGTCCCAGTGGCTTGGCCTAGATACTATGCGGATGGTGACTCTGTGGCAGGCTACTATGATCCCAATGTGTTCATTCACATACAGCAGTATGCCTTGAGTTATGCAACAAGGATAAAGAACACTATAAGATCATTCCATTTCACAGAAAATTGTAGGGCTATCTCTGCCAGAGAGCCTGACACATATAGTGAGGATGAAGATTCCCCAGCAACAAGAAGTGGCGGCCCTCCAGACATAGAAAGGCCTACTAAAAGAAGAGCTACGGGGACAAGTTCAAATCGGCCCATTGCAAATGCGGCCAATCACCCAAAGGAGGCCAACCAAAACGGCCACAAATAGAAGGTGGCACGAGAAGCCAGAAATGATGGGCCAGCCCATCACACCAGGTCAAAGCGGGCTCAATCAAATACGGCCCCAGTTCCTGACCAACCACATCCCCAAAGAGAAAGAAATGTCACACTCACTGCAGCTGAACTGAGGATGCTGCTGGGTGAACTAAAGTTCTGTGCTGACTCAGTAAAGATATTGTCCAGGCAGAACACCGTCATTCAAAACCTCCTGGAAGTTGTGTTGTCCAAGCTCAATACGGAAAGGAGAGAAAGAGAAAGGTCCTACAGGGATCAAAAGTTCAAAACTGACAGTGCCGTGATATCAAGTGTCATAAGGGCCGAAGATAGAGGCGAATTCAGAAACAAGGAAAAGGGAAAAGAAATGCATAGTCCCACCCAAGGCAATGACTATCAACATTCCCATCAAATAAGGGAATCTGGCATAGTCATTCGCGAAGGACATAGGCCGGAGCACCAGCCCAGTTATCCCAAAGGAAAGGATAAGGCCCCAATGGATGGCTCTGACAAAAGGTCCAAGTGCAACCAAATTTAAAAGTACCTATCTCGAGACCCAGGAACATGTCGGTGGGAGAACGGTGAAAGTTCACATGGGCAAAGGTCTTGCCACATGAGATACCACCACGAAAGGGAAGTCGACCATGCATCAAGGCATAGACATGGTCACTCAAGTCAAAACAAAAACAAATTCCAAGTCCCACGGGATGAGCATGACAAAGGCCCCAAATACTATATGGAAATGAAGTTAGTCAAGATCGATGAGCCTTCTTCCAGTGGTAACAAGCATGACGGGTTACCCCGAAAATTCAAAATCAAAGGTGAAATTGGAGGACGAAAGAAGGAATCACTCCCCAACCCAAGAAATCCAAAGGAAATTCCTGCCATTGAGAGAAAGGAACATCAAACAAAACCTCGCACCTCAAGCTAGTCGCTTGGGTGCCAAATGAAAAGAGAAAACTCAAAGAAGGAGTATTGTTGCTACCATCAAGTCTGGGGGCACTCAAGGGAGGAGTGCCTAGAATGGGCTTGGAGAGATGATGATCCCTTTGAAGAAACAGAAGATCAGGTGTGCAACGCCGTGTCTAGATACATAGGCTCAAATACCTCTGAAGAAGAAAGTTATGATGAAAAACACTACCATTACAGCTCCCATGCTGATAAGGCCCTTGGGAAGTGACTCAGAAGAAAGAGAAAGCGAAAGCGAAGGAGAGGTCAGGGCACCACCAAAGCCTTATTGACCACCCATTCCTGTGCGAAAAACTCTCGCCAGAACACAACCAAACAGAAAAAATCAATGCAATGTCAGCTTAAGGTCAGGTACCCGGATACCAGAAAGGCAACCCCCAAGGAAAATACTTGACAACAGGCCCAGAAACAGAAATGAAGTGACCATAGAAGATGAAACAAGTCCCAATAGCAGGCCCAGGATGTCCGTAGGGGACTACAATGTGGTAGCCCATCTGCGAAAGATCCCATCACTCCTAAGTGTCTTCGACGTCCTCATGGTGTCAAAAGAGTTGCGCGAGTCCCTCATATATGCCTTGCAAAACCCAAGTAGCTTTCAAGATTACTTTGCCCAAGAAGCCCGAGAGGAAGTGGCACAAATTGAGCAAGAGCCTTCCATCACCTTCACAGACGAAGACTTGATGACAGGTACAGCAGATCACAACCGGCCTCTGTACACCACAGGGACCATATATGGGAAGAAAATCAACAAAATTCTGGTTGACCCAGGGTCGCCTATCAGCATCATGCCCCTGAAAATGCTATTGCAGCTCTCACTTAGCATCAGGGAAACCAGAAAAGACAAAATCAGAATCTATGGATTCAATCACCAGTACCAAAAGGCCTTAGGGTCCACGGTGATCGATGTCACCTTTGGGGATTTGGTCACCCCAGTCAAATTCTTCATTATTGAACCAGACACCACATACAAGGTGATAACCCTAAATCTAGCTTTTTGGTGGAAATCAACAAAGTGAGGAAGAAAGAGAGCGTTGACTAAACCATAAAAAGGGGAAATAGTAATTTCATTGATAATTTGTTTGGAGTATAAGAGAAATAAGTTTCAATTACAGAAAGTCTAACCCCCTCCCAAGAGGTAGGGGGTGCCTATTTATAGCTACTGATAACGTGGCACTGGGAACTTCTGTGACGGCTTCATTGTACCTTCCCCTTTCTTGGAGGGGAAACGGGTCACTTCTCAACTTCGCTATTAGGTATAAAGGCAATTTAATCGTTCGCCGCATGTTGGCCGGACCTTCCTATCACTCTATGTTTAGGGCGAAGTTTGACGAAGTTAGGGAGAAGTGTTCGGCCGAGGCCACTTCTCCATTTGTGGTGATGACGTCATGAGTTGGTTATAACGGATTCTGACATGAGAAGGTGTCTGGCAATGAGGACGTTTCCTTATTCCCGACCAAGAATATCTAGTGGGGCCCCCCCTTTTTTATCATGTATGGGCCTAGCGGGGGTCGAATCTCGTTTGTCTGTCGGCCCTTATTACTATTTAGTCATTGGGCTTTTTTAAGTGATATCTTATCGGGTAGTATCTGATATCACACATTTATATAAATATTTTGACCGGACTTTACCCTCAATCACAACTCAATACCTTTGTTTTATGCGTGTTTTAGTTTATTTCTGTAGGAATTTGGTACTTCTTGGGTCTATATTCATTTTGTAGGAACTTGGAGGAAGTTTGGTGAAGTTTGGCTTACAAAACATGAAGAAAATAATCCCGTGTGGCCTGGATGGAATTATGTGCGGCCTGCACATGACCCAGCCTGCATGCCAGACAAGCGACATGGGACAGACGACTCATTTCTGTCCCATGTGACCCACACCAGCATCCCATGCGCCCCGCACGTGACTTCAAGCCATAGTTTCGCGACTATTTAAAGCCCTCGAAGCGCCGAAATTAAGGCATCCTATCTTCTCTCCCATCCAAGACGGAGCCGCAACGAAAACCTACCCGATCCACCACTTTACCTCTCCCGTGCACCCCGCATAGCCACCTTGTGCGACCCGCACAGAGGATCCTGCCTCCCTGTGAGCCACGTTTCGACCACCGTTCCACCGCCGTTCTACTCGAGCAGCCGTATCTCCAGTCCAGAGGCAAGGAAGAGGCTTGATTAGGGGCGTTTACCTTCCTCATTTCTTCTCTTTGGTTATGGAGATTGTATCTTTTCCTTTCTTGTATTTTGATTGTGTTTCTATTATGGTAGGCTAGATTAGTTTGTTCTAGAGTCATGTTTGAACCAAGGTTAGGATTGATGTAATGGATGAATGATTAAGTTTCTATGGTATATCACTTGTTGGTTGTTTATTGTTTATGCTTGCTTTGTGTTTGATGAATTGTGTTGAACCTCCTACTAGGTGAAAACTAATTGATTGAATTGAGTAAGCAACTTGAGGTAGGTTAGGAGCCGAAAGGTGACCAATTGGTATCCCGAAAGGAGAAGATTTCTAATTAGGCGAAAGTCGATTAGATACCTTAGTAAACCAACTTGTGGACTTAGGATAGTTAAGCCAACAACCGAATGTGAGGGTTAACTAGACTAATGGGGGCTTTAGACTAGGTTCCGGTCACGATGCCATGACCAACATACGACGGTTGAGGTCTAGGGAGTCCATGTCCGGCTAGATCTGTCCCAAACCAGTTAGGAATTTAATTATCATGCATTGCACCATCAACTAAGAGTTGTGCCGCACCATGTACTACCTGTGCGGGTCTCATGGAATCCTGTGCGGGTCACACAGGGCCAGTCTGGTGTAGCACGAGTCAGCATTTCGTGCGACAGCACACGCGTTGAAAGCCCGAAGCCTAACCAAGGTAAAAATAGAAACCCTATGACGTTTTATTACTAGAAATCACCAGAAAACAACCAAATTGTTACTTGCTTTAGTTTTGTTTTAGTTTGATTGTTTGTCTATCTCATTTTGCTATTATTCTAAGACCAAAACCATCTCAATTGACCGACCTAAATTTTGTGAACCGGTAAACCTAATACTCAACTAATCCGTCCCTGTGGTTCGACCCCTAACCATATCCAACGATATACCGTATGCTTGCGGTACATTTTAGGACATTTTAGGGTACTATTAGTTTGCACATCAAGTTTTTTGGCACCGTTGCCGGGGACGGTGTTTGATATTAGAATCTTACTTAAGTATCAAGAGCCTAAGTCATTTCTTTTGTTTCTCACATTTCTTTGTTTGCTTTGTTTTTGTGGCTTGTAGAGATAAGCGCTGGCCGATTCGAAGCGAAGGACTCAAACGAACAAGGGGCATCGCTACCTCTTGAGGTGCAAGTCCACCGAAAGCTTGAGCACACTTAATCCGACAGCCACCGATCAACCAACACAGGCCCTACCACGCAGGGTCCAGCCGGCACACGATTTGAGCGACAACCCAGCGTCGCACGCGCAGCCAGAGTCCTGTGAGACCCGAACAGAAACCTTGTGCGACCCACACAGACTCTCTGACAGCGAGAAGATGGCCGAATTGGAGGCGTTGCGACGCAAACTTGAGGCACAGCGCCTGGCACTTGAGCAAGAACGTGTCCGCCTAGACTTAAAGCGACAGAGGCTCGCTAATGAACGCCCCGGAGGAGGTGGTGACGATGAAGGAAGCCAAGGCGAGTTTGAAGATACGGGGCCACAACCGAACCCGAGGACCTTGAGGCATTTCGCTATGCCAAAGTCAAGCAACATTGGATGGGCAATTGTGTTGCCCGAAATCGTAGCGAACAACCTGAACATTACACCCGCTCACATCAACCTTGTGCAACAAAACTCCTTCACCAGGCTTGAAAATGAGGACCCGCATGCATACTTGCAAAATTTTTGAGGATGTTTGTAGTACTATCAAAATGAATGGGGTTACACCATCCGCAATTAGGCTCTTACTCTTCCCTTTCACTCTTAGGAAAAAGGCTAAAAAATGGTTTGGTAGCCTAAAAAAGGGGTCAATTACCACATGGGATGAAATGGTCCAAACTTTCTTGGTTAAGTACTTCCCCCACAAAAAAAAATAGCTAGGATTAGGAGCCAAATAACAAGTTTCAAACAAAGAGCCGATGAGATCCTTCGTGAGGCTTGGGAAAGGTTTAGGGACCTAGAGTTTCCGTGTCCCCACCATGGTCTACCAATTGATGTTGTTGTTAAAGCTTTCTATGATGGTTTGACCGATAGTACTCGCATAAATGTTGATGCGGTTGCAGTTGGAAGTCTCATGGATAGAAGAATACCGACCAAGCCATGGGCTAACCATTCAACCCATGCGGTGCTTGTGGCGAAGAAGGACACACTTCTCTCCAATGCCCTCTTGCACAACTCGATGAGGAGATGACACAAGTTAGCTCGATCAACAATGAGCCCTCTTACTTCCCCAACCCACCTTTCAAAACCTCTTACTCAAATGATGCGAGGGAGCGACAAGATTGGCAACTCATGAACTTTCCAAACTTCAAGGACAACATCCAAAACAACTCTTATGCAAGGCCATTCTACCCCAAAAAATCCGCTCTTCCACCTCCCAACCAACCCAACAACAACCCCATGACTTTCCACAATGCGACTTTTGACAACAATCGAAGCCAAAACTTTCAACCAAGAAACCCTTTCCTTTCCCATGTTCCTCTGATTGTGCAAAATTTCATGTATGAGACGCCCATGTGGAATCAATCTGTGGCCAAGAAGCTGGATAAGTTTGAGGATGGCCTTAAATCGATCACAAGACTTGAAAAAATGATGGAGGCCCACTTTTCTCTACCGGGGCCAAGCCAAAGGGCACCCTGGCAACTTCCCAGCCAACCAGAGCTCAATCCAATGGGGGAAGTGAAGGCTATAAGCCTCAGGAGTGGAACGGTATATGAGGGGCCGAAGATGCCTTCGGAAATGACACAACAACATCATGTGCGGCCCGCACAGGGTCCTAGGGTCCCAGCAGTAGTGTCACAGACCATGTCCAGCAGCCTAAAATCATGGAGATTGATCATGTGCGGCCCGCACCAGTTTCTGTGCACCCCGCACAGGGACAGAAGAGAGCCGAAAAGCAGAAATTGGCCGAGCCCGACCCACGATACATCCCACCAGTGCCATTCCCACAGAGACTTGGCCAAACTAAGACTGACAAGGGGTCCAAAAGCTTTCTCCACATGTTGAAGCAACTCCATATCACCATTCCTTTTGCCGATGCTATCACTCAAATCCCAACCTATGCAAAGTTCTTGAAGGATATCATCTCAAACAAAAGGCCGCTTGAAGAGTAAAAAACGGTGAAGCTAACCAAGCAATGTGGTGCGGTGCTTAGTAGTGAGATGCTGGCCAAGATGGACGATCCCGGCAAGTACACAATTCCTTGCACGATTGGTAAGGAAACCATCAAGAGGCCTCTTTGTGATATGGGAGCTAGCGTGAGTTTGATGCCAAGGTTCGTGTATGAGAAAATTGGGGTTGGAGAGTTGAAACCGACCCGTATGTAATTGCAACTTGCCGATGCATCGGTTTGCTTGTCGCTTGGTGTGATTGAGGATGTGCCGGTGCAAGTAGGGAAGTTTTTTGTGCCAGGTGATTTTGTTGTAATGGAAATGGAGGAAGACAAAGAAGTGCCGATAATTTTGGGTCTGCCTTTTCTTAGAACGGCAGGGGCATTGATGGATGTTAAAGATGGCAAGTTGATTCTAAGGATCGGGGGTGAAACATTCGAGTTTTCCATAGACAAGGCCATGAAGTACCCCAACCAACTTGATTCTTGTTGTATGATTGAAGAGATTAATACACCAATTGAGGAGATGTTAAGGGAACAGTATGAGAAGCTCTAGAGTGTTACTAACACTTCCTCTCTGAAAATCAAGAGTCAATTGCTGTGGAAGAATCAATTGTGGATGAAAATTTCGACTCGGATAATGAACTGGAGCCTCTGTGCAGGTCGCACCAAACCCATGCGGATCGCACAGGGCCACCCCTGGAGGTCAAAACCATTGAAACAGAGCATAAATGCAAGCTGAAAAGTTCCCGTGCGGCCCGCACAGACCCCCTGACATTGATCCAGCCACTGTTGTGGTATGCCGATTCGGCGAATTACGTGGCCGGTGGAGTCTTACCTCCAGATAAGATACTCAAGCAAAGAATTATGCAGCCCCATGACATAGATCGGCGTTGTGCTCCTCACGAAGAGCTTGTTTATTTGAACCCTTGTCATTTGCCCATGGAGATTGTGTACAAGGCCTATTGGGCAACTAAGGCCCTTCACATAGGCATGAAGGAAGCCGGTTGAAACTTCGCGGCATACGGTCAAGCTAAGGACCTTAAACAGGCGCTTCTTGGGAGACAACCCAAGATTTCTAATCCTTTTCTTCTCATTTCGATTATTTTTTCATTTTCGAAAATTTTGAAAAAAACCAAAAAAAAAAAATAATCCGAAAATTGAAATAAAATGTAGGGATAATTTAAGTTAATTTAGGATTTATTCTTTGTTACTTACAAAATAAAAAACACATAAAAAAAAGAGGTAAAATAAAAATTGAATTGAGTTGTTTCATGGAGGAATTCTAATGCCAAAGTGTTTGTTTTGTTTGTGGTACTTGTAGATAATTGTGGAAGTCCCCAATTGGCTTGTACAAAAGCACCATGGGTTGAAGGAATAGTGTCATCAACCTGCGCACGACCTCACGCAAGCCAATTGCCACAAAAAGATCAAGTGTTGCCTACACACCACCTCTTCTTGCAGCACAGCCACAAAAGATCGTGAAAAGGGACCCCACTAGGCCTGGTTTGAACTTTCTCTCCTTGGAAAATTTGAAATCGAAGTGAATGATTGAGTTTGGAGCCCATTCGACACCTGTGCGGGTCGCACAGGGTCCCCCCACATTGTCTGGCCCTTGTCTGGCTCATGCCTGCCACTGTCTGCCACGCTGCTAGATCCTGTGCGGTCCGCACAAGCCCACCATGTGACCCGCACAGAGCTGAAAAATGCTCCCCTGGGCCCCTACATGTCCCCCACTCACCCCACTTCACTTAGTGAGTTCCCAAGCTCCAAACCATCAATCAACCACTGTCAACACCGCTGAAATCACCGCTGTCCTGCCGAACTTTGAAAACTTGCCGGTCCAAACTAAAACTCTTTGGCTATTTTGTCCAGCACTCTTTCATGAACCCGTTGCCAAAATTTGAGGTCAAACGGACAACCGTAGCCCTTGCCGCTGTCCACCGCAAGTTTCAGCCGCAGCCCATGATTTCAGCAGCGGACCACGAATCTACCACTGCAACCCACGAATCACCGCCATCACCGCCATCCACGAGATTAGTTGGCGGGTTGTGGTTTATCCGCTACCGGCCACAATGGTATGTTTCCAAACTTCTTCTCTTTTCCTTTTCTTTGATGTATGATTGCATTAGGGACAATGCATTGTTCAGCTTGGGGAGGGGGGAGAATTGACGAATTTTTTAAACTTGTATCTAAGAAATGCATCATGGCATGAAATAACGACTGTCTGAGAGCCTATGTGGGTCGTATAGCTTGTCTTTGTGGGTCGCACAGGATCCCTGGCAGCTTCATACCACTGTCTGGCTAATGTCTCCCATGAAAAATTTATGTGCGGCCCGCACCAGTTTCTGTGCACCCCGCACAGGACTCCAGACAGTAGATTGCATCATGTAGGTTGCACGTAATTCATGTAATCTTGCATGTAAATGAGTTGAAATTTAATTGGTTGTTTTAGAATGAGTTTTCACACAAGTTTTCAAATGTAAATGGTTGTGGAATTTCTTGCAAAACTTTGAACTCTAAGTGTGCTTTTAATTGGTTTTTGGCCCAACGAATTGAAGAGGATTTTGATTTAAATAGACAAAACCTGAAATTTGATTGCTTTCATAATGTCAAACACTATTAGACAAGTCATAAACATTTGTTGAGTGAACGGATTTGTGCCCTACAAGAATTTGTTCAAAAGGGATATCTTTGACGTGTATTTTTTTTAGTCTTCTTGCTATCTTCTTTTTCTTTTTTTATGTAATTTCTTCTCCGCCACACTGGAAAAATGTATCTCATGTGTAAATGTAAAAAAAAAAACAAAAAAAAACAAAAAGACAAAGCTTGTTAAGTTTCATTCTCAATGTAATTTTTTCCCTCTTCTTTCTTTTTCTTCTCTTTCTTAAAGATTCATCACGCCTTGACACGCTAGAGATGTTCCTTACAAATTTTTGGAGAGTATGGAAATGAACGGGCAAATAACCTTGATTTTGCATGTTGTTTACATAGAGAAGCTTAGGGTCATTGAAATAAAAAATCGGATCTTTTAGGATCAAGTGCAACATAAACCAATTGCTTGAGTGCTTAGAGTCCAAAATTTTGTGCTAAGTTTTGCAACCGATTTCCTTGAACTCATGTGTGATGCTCAAACTAATCCAATTGATTGAAATTCCCAACTCATAGGCTTGCAAGGTGTTAAGTTTAGATGTAGATATGGTCCAACCTCTAAGTTTAGGGTGTTTCTTGGGGACAAGCAAAGTTCAATCTTGGGGAAATTTGATATCACACTTTTATATATATGTTTTGACCGGACTTTACCCTCCATCACAACTCAATACCTTTCTTTTACGCATGTTTTAGTTTATTTCTGTAGGAATTTGGTACTTTCTGGGTCTATATTCATTTTGTAGGAACTTGGAGGAAGTTTGGTGAAGTTTGGCCTTCAAAACATGAAGAAAATGATCCCGTGCGGCCTGGATGGAATTTTGTGCGGCCTGCACAGGACCCAGCCCGCATGCCAGTCAAGCGACATGGGCCAGACGACTCATTCCTGGCCCATGCGACCCGCACCAGCTCCCCATGCGCCCCGCACGTGACTTCAAGCCCTAGTTTCGTGGCTATTTAAAGCTCCCGAAGCGTCGAAATTATGGCATCTTATCTTTTCTCCCATCCAAGGTGGCGCCGCAACGAAAACCTACCCAATCCACCACTTCACCTCTCCCGTGCACCCCGCACAGCGACCTTGTGCGACTCGCACAAAGGATTCTGCCGCCTTGTAAGCCACGTTCTGACCACCGTTCCACCGCCGTTCGACCCGATCAGCCGTATCTCCAGTCCAGAGGCAAGGAAGAGGCTTGATTAGGGGCGTTTGCCTTCCTCCTTTCTTCTCTTGGGTTATGGAGATTGTATCTTTTCCTTTCTTGCATTTTGATTGTGTTTCTATTATGGTAGGCTAGATTAGTTTGTTCTAGAGTCATGTTTGAACCAAGGTTAGGATTGATGTAATGGATGAATGATTAAGTTTCTATGGCTTATCACTTGTTGGTTGTTTATTGTTTATGCTTGCTTTGTGTTTGATGAATTGTGTTGAACCTCCTACTAGGTGAATGGCCACACGTAGTCTTGGTTAATGGTGTAGACTAATGGATTGAATTGAGGAAGCAACTTAAGTTAGGTTAGGAGCCGAAGGTGACCAATTGGTATTCCAAAAGGGGATGATTTCTAATTAGGCGAAAATCGGTTAGATACCTTAGTAAACCAACTTATGGACTTAGGATAGTTAAGCCAACAAGTGAAAGGGAGGGTTAACTAGACTAATGGGGGCTTTAGACTAGGTTCCGATCACGATACCATGACCAACATACGGCGGTTGTGGTCGGAATCCAAGTCCAGCTAGATCTGTCCCAAACCAGTTAGGAACTTAATTATCATGCATTGCACCATCAACTAAGGGTCGTGCCGCACCAAGTACTACCTATGCGGGTCGCACAGGGCCAATTTGGTGCAGCACGGGTTAGCGTTTCGTGCGACAATACACGCGTTGACAGCCCAAAGCCTAATCAAGATAAAAACATAAACCCTATAACGTTTTATTATTAGAAATCACCAGAAAACAATCAAATTGTTACTTGCTTTAGTTTGGTTTTAGTTTGATTGTTTGTCTATCTCATTTTGCTATTATTCTAAGACCAAAACCATCTCAATTGACCGACCTAGATTTTGTGAACTGGTAAACCTAATACTCAACTAATCTGTCCCTGTGGTTCGACCCCTAACCATATCCAACGATATACCGTACGCTTGCGGTACATTTTAGAACATTTTAGGGTACTATTAGTTTGCAAATCAGTATCATTAGCCCTCGAGCTTCTGATGAATATTTTCATAAGAAGTTCTATGAGTAAGTTTCATGGGACCACCTTGAATCGAAAATGGTTGGCATAGGGAGGGACAAAGCAATAGAAAAGAGAACCCCAAAACTCTAATCTGGTTGCACATGACTAATTGCTTGTAAATGCCATGTCAATTAAAGCAATTGAACAAATGACAGGCGTGAGTGAGATAAAATTGCCAAGTCTGCTGCTTGAAAGAGGCCATATCAATTGGAGCCCAGTGTGGTCAGATTATAACATAACAACATGAAATTACAATGGAGTTTGATGTCTCAATGATTATTATAAAAATTAGATTTTTGTATGATGGCTGAATGAATATGTTCCATATCCATACACAAATCACTTCATTACAATTATCACAGTCTTTGTGGCTGTCAAGCAGAGATGAAAATCAATTAAATAAACAAAGGGGAACTTAAATGCAAATGGAGCAATACGCAAAAGGATCAATCGTGAACCTGGAGAGGGGCAAAATGGGAAAGCATATACACAAAAGGAAACATGAAATACTTCAGGCCATGAGAATGAATTGACGTATGCATAACACAATAGAAAAACATGAGTTATGCCTTTGCTGCCCTGCAACATTGATTGAAAAGCAACTTCGCTGAATTGTGAGCCCCATGGACAGCTACACACATACATGGCTGCATAAAAGGCTGCAATAGCAAGCACCACAGAAAATGAGTGTGGTGAAGCAAATGGAGAGGATTAGAGGGACAGTTGCTACCTCACTTAGCTGTTGCCTCACTGGATAAGCCACTTGAAGACTTCTAGCGCCAAGACATCCCTCCAAGGAGTCTCCTTATGTGTGAAAGAGTGAAGACACAGTAGCAAGTTTACTCCTTCTCACTCAAACTGCCAAATGGCATATGGCCCCATATGTCAGACCAATTAAACCAATGAGATGATGCCACCACACTTGCTAATTCCTTCAAGTTGAAATTGGTAAAATTAGGTCAGTAATGTTAAGCTCAAAGAGAATCAAAATCAAGGCTGCATATGAAGCAACTACAATCACTCAAAACAAAGCTTACAGCCAACATGGCATAAGTGAGAAACACAAGTCCTAATCAGCATGCCACCTCCCACGCTTGGTGGGCATCAATTGACACATGCCAAAGTATCATTGTAAGGTGAATTCACCAGTAAAAGAAGAGAAGTGAGAAAAGAATGCATGAGGCAGCATTGAGCCGTGCCATTGGATCAAAACCCTAACTCCATGGCTCATCCTCACCATAGAAGCAAAACCATCCACAAAGCAATGTGGGAATTTCAAGATGGAACACTGGCAAAGAAAATTTCATCTATGGAAACAAGTCATGAGACTTCCGAGGTCATAGAAGACAAGCAAAAGAAAGGAAAAGCCAGTGTACCAATTTTGCCTGACAGCCAGATTGTGAGTCTCGGCGCATCAGTAGGTAAAAAGTCGATTATTCCCTTCCAGAAAATAGGAAAGCAAGCATTGATCAAGCAATGCACTGGGGACAGCATCCCCGAAATACAGGAGAAAATTCCCTCCATACTTGCGAAAGAAGAATTGGTTCCGCCCTCTCAGGAAATAAAAATTCAAGTGTTGATAAAACAAAACATTGGGGACGGTTTCTTTAAAGATCGGAAGGAAACTTCTCCTATACTTGCCAAAGAAGAATTGACATATTCCTCCCGAAAAACGGGAAAACAAGTGCTAAAAGAACAGCACAATGAGGGAAGTTTTTCTAAGATACAAAAGAAAATTCCTCACATGTCTATTAACGAGGAATTGTCCTTTTCCTCCCAGGAAATGGGAAAACATGCGCCAATCAAGAAACACATTGGGGGTAGCCTCCCTGAAGAACAAAAGAAAAATTCTCACATACTTGCCAAGAAAGAGTTGACATTTATCACTCGAGAAGCAAGAGATCAAGCGTCAATGGAACAACATGCTGGGGGCAATGTCCCTAGAAACCATGAAAAAATGCTTCATGCACCTGTCCAAGAAGGAATGAGCATTTCCTCCTAAAATGCAGGAAAACAAGAGCTGATGAAGCAAAGCACTGGGGGTGGTCTCCCTGAAGAGCAAAGGGAAATTCCTCACATACTCACAAGAAAGGGATTGATATGTCCATTTCGGAAAATAGAAAAGCAAATACTGATAAAACAAAGCGCTAGAGACAGTTTCCCAAGAGAACAAAAGGAAATTCTTCCAATACCTACCAAAGAATGATTGGTATTTTCCTTCCAAGGGACAGGAAAACAAGTGCTAAGGGGACGACACGCAGAGGGCAGTTCTCTGGAAGCACAAAGCAAAACTCTTCGCATTCCATCTCCTGAAGTGCTGGCCTCTCTGTTCACATTGATGAAAGATGAGGGAAGAATTCTGAATAAAAGTATAAAGGAAATAAGAAAAGCCAAATCTTATAGGCAAGAGGTAAAAGACTGGTATACAAAGTCGAGAATTCCTGAAAGCCACAATATGGGGATAAAGAGTTGCCATGGCCTCAAACTCATGAAGTTGAGATGGTACAAAATCTCCGACTTCAAACAGAAATCATGGCACTATTTCAACATGAAAAGAAAAGAAAAATCATGGAACAATCCGAAGGTTTGGAGGATAATGCCATTGTTCACACGATAAGCGTGGCAGAAAATCCTGCAGAATCTATCAGTGCTAGCACAATAGATGCAAAATATGATGACCAGTCTGAAACATCATAAACTCTTATGCAGACTCCCAAGTCAAAAGGATAATTGTCAACAGGTCTCACAGCAAAGTCAACGCTTTGAAGATTTGTCACTGGAGCAAATGTTGAATCGTCTAGAAGAAGAGAGTGGGTCTGAAAGCGATGGTGAGATTCCTTTCAGGGAAGGAATTGAAAAGAGAGCAAAACAGACTGAAAGTGAAAGCTCTGTCTTGGGTTGCGCAACCAGCTCTAATGATGAAGTCCAGCAAAAGGGTGAAAGCAATGCAATAGAAGCCCAAAATGACAAAGAAGAAAGCTTCACTTGTGATATGGAAATGAGTGAATGTTCTCAATCTGATCAGGTGTCTCATGAAGAACCCACAAGAGAAGGCCTGAAAATCGAAGAAATGAGCCTTGAACTGGGGGCATCCACTAATAATGATGAGGTTGCCAAAAGTAGTCAAATGCTAGAGCAAAGAGACTATGAACTGGCGACTATTAAACAAGAGAATACTCGGTTATCAAAACAGTGCGCAAGAATGCAAGATTTCATAACTGAAAGAGGATTGTGGCAAGATTTCCTCTATGAGAAGATGGATGCACATTCCAAGAAAGTCGATTTTGCAAGTCCTGAATTTGAGGAGCCAAAAGGTCGTGCCTTAAAAGAAAAGACCGACCGCACAGAAGGCAAGTCAATTCTAAAGAGCAAGAAAGAGCCAAGGGATGGCTCTACAGTGTCTCTTGAAGTGCAAAAGATGATCGAAAAAGAAGTTGAGGATATGCTAAATCGTCAATTGCAACAATCTGGACTAGATCACCTCATACAGCCCGAGAAGAGATTTGGGAGCCCGTATCCTAAGGAGTATTGACCCGATATGCTATCCTGAGGGATATGTGATACCAAAATTTAGATTGTTTGATGGTATGGGAACCAAAAAGAGCCCTGAAATACATTTGGTCCAATTTAAACTAAAATACGGGGATACGGTGTGGAACGAGGTATATTTGTTGCGATAATTTTCTCTAAGCCTGAAAGGCCTAGCATTGGAATGGTATGCCTCTCTAGAAGAAAATAGTATCCAAACTTGGGAAGACATGGCAAAGGCCTTCTGTCGAAGATTTGCAGTTCATGCCCGAAAAATCACAATGGGTCATGTGGCAAATGAGAAACCAAAGAGAAAGGAATCTATTAGGGATTTTGTTATCCGGGTCTGGAAAATAAACTTTGCTTGCAAACCACCAGTCCCTGAAATTGATTTAGTAGAAATGATATTGAAGAATATCTATGGACAAATCAAACATTTCCTCATAATGGAAACCACAATTGAAGGCTTGTTAAACAAAGTCGACAACTATGAGAGACTAAAACCAAAAGATTGGCATCAGCAATTTGGAAGTGAAACAGATGAAGCAGAAACTAGGATGATCGGAGTTTCTAAGAATCTGGAAATGGTAGGAAGTTCAAGGACCTCCAAGAGAAAGAATAGCAACAAAGGACAAGCGAAATTGCTGGGGGAGTCCTACTCATCCCACATGGTCTCCCATACTTCATATGTCAGTGAAGAAGATGATGAAATTTTACTGGGTAACCCGCCAAATGAAGGCAATAATGCCTAGAAAACCCAAACACTCACATCATGTATCATGCAAAGCCCTTTTGAACTAAATGGAGGATCAAAGGTGCATGAAGATGTCAAAGAAATGTCGGCCTTGATTGGTCACGTCAAGCAAGAAACTCTAGAAGGTCTAGTCAAGCAGTTAGAGATGCATGACAGTCAAATTGCAACACTCCGGCTAGAAAATGGCGAAATGCGGCGCGGAATTACTGCACTCTATCAAGAGAATAGAGAAATATGTGGCGAGGTTGCTTCACTAAAGGAAGAAAATTTGGAGATGCACCAGAAGATGGTTGGACTCCAATAAGAAAATAATGCGATATGGATGCTCTTAGAATTGAGCAAAAAAAACAAAAGCATGACAGTTTCTTTCGACGACCAAATCAAACAACCATATCCTGCTGAGTACAATGTTGTACAGTACCCAAAAGGATACATGATCCCGGACTTTGAACTTTTCACCTGAGACCAAACCAAATAGGGCTGTGCTAGCCAACACCAAGCTCACTTCATAGAGTTATGTGGCAAAATAGCTAAAAATGATGCTTGGATGCTTCGGCAATTCCCAGCGAGCCTTGCTGGACCTGCATTCGAGTGGTATACTTCTCTTGAAGATAATAGCATCCGAACATGGAGCGACATGCTCAAGGCATTCCGAGATGAGTTTGACAAACCAAACAACATCGAGGGTTTGAGGGAGTATCAGCAATGCTTGACTCCAACTCAACCCAAGTACAAATCATGCTCCTTTCAGAAGGATCAAGGGATGAATCCAAGTGAATGGTCCCAATACCCCAAGAGCAACAAAGGGAAAGTTGAAATGGCTCAAGTAATCCAAAGTTCTAAACCAATCCAAAGGCCTGAGAATTCAAAGACATCAAACCAACGCAGTCATGCTCCTGACTGTGAGGACCTCTGGGGGAAAGATGATGTCAAGCAAACACCGTGAAAAACAAGAAGACCATCTCTGGTCGAGCAAATGAACAATCCATACTCCTTGAAAGTAGAAGAAAAAAGGAGTATTTTTCACCAAACTTATAACAAACTTGAACTCCCACCAAGCAAGAGACCAAAAGAAATGAAAAACGTCCATGATCCCAGATTTTGCCTCTATCATAAGATCATCAGACACCCAATTGAAGAATGCTACATGTTCAAGGACGTGGTAGAAGGAATGATCCAAAAGGGTCAGCTCACGCTACCCAGGGATGCCAGACAAAATCCCACGCCTCATGTGGAAGTCAGTCTGATATCCTCTCAGACTATTAAAAAAAATGACACCAATAGGCATGATCAAGGAGAACAAGAGTTTTGGTCTGCCACTAGCAATGCAAACTCTGATATAGAGGTAAATGATGAAGTCCCAAATAACAATTCATGAGGACGGAGCAACAATGCTTAAAGGGTCTCAATATCAACAGCATCCTTGGAACAAGAGAGGCTGAAAAGAGAACTTGAGCTCTGTGATAATCAAGTCATTGTTAGGAAGTCTAATTTTCGAATTTTTGTGCTAATTAACCAATTAATAAGCCAACCAAATGACTTAGACCACGAAGGATCTAGTCCAAGCATTCACACACAAAGAGATTGAGAATAGGAAGGTACCTCTCCTTGTATCGCAACAAGGAGGCTCGAATCCGGTGATGTCGAGGTTGTGCGCACCACCACGCGTGCCTCGGCCTCAAGTCCACCAAGGTATTAACCAAAACCTCGATCTATGTTAGTAGATGAGAGGTTAAGCCTAATCCCTTCCTTTCCTTTGCCTTAATTAACTATTTAATTGGATGGAGGCAAGAGGTGCTCAACACATGAGCTTAAGAGAGCAATGGTGGAGAGAAAAAATTCTGAAATTTTTCCTTTAATTTTCGTCCAAAATATTAGGGAGAGAGAAAAGGTGTAACATTACGTTACTTTTATACATGCCTATTTTTATATCATAATGCAATTATACGTATTTAATTTGATTTCAAAGAAAATATTTAGGCATGTATTTATTTATTTATTTATTTTTTTTTTTTTTTTTTTTTTTTTGTGCATAGCTAAATAAATTATTGATTTTTGTTAGGTGCTGATATTTGAAATTCTATTCGTCTTTATATCATTCTCTGATAGCTTAGGATATGATTCTATTTTTACCAAAATATAATAATTAATAGAAGATATAGCAATATCTTTTCAATCATCCGAGTCAGTTATGGTAATTAGCAACTTGGGCCTAAAGTTTCTCGTACAATTACTGTATATCATTAAAGAATGGGTTCAAATCAATTTCAGATTTATTTGCCAGAATTCCATATTTTATTCTGTACATATTTTTGGCCATTTATATAGTTTCTCTTCATTTATTTCCTTCATACGATTTTCACGTGTTTAGTAACTTGTTCCATATCTTGGCTACAAAGTTTATGATGGTCCTATATATTATACCTGACCTTCCTCTTTGGCTAGTTACTTTTCCTCCAAGAATTCAAGTTGTCATCATAGATTTCGTATTTAATTTGTTTACTAAATGAAAGTTTTATTTTATATTTAACGTGGGATCCTATGTGGAAAGAATGAGGCATTTTCTTGCATGTGTAGACCTATGTGCACATATGCACGTAACACACAAGGGCTACACCCCTTGACTGCCATTTGACACCCATGCGCCATCACTCTTTGCTTATTTGGATCAATCACATTAATTACTAATTGGAAATTAAAATTATGATAATTGGAATCATATATATTCTAGCATTAATGAAAAGGATTCATTCGAGCCTATAAATAGTCCGCAAATTCATATCGTTTTCATTCATAACCAAATTACAAAACCGTCTCCCTTCCTCCAGCCACGAACTGCCCTCTTCCACCTCAGTTTTCGCCCATTTAACAGCTTCAAATGTCCTGAAAATTCTTATATTCTTATCCTACTCTCTATCTATTTTATTTCGGTATCTTATTTGTCCTAAAACTCCAAAGAAAAGTCCACCAAAAGTCCAAATTACTACCGAAAGGTCTGCTAGAAGTACTTTATGTCAAGTTTCTCTTCCTGTCTCCTATAAGGTGCGGGTTTCCTAGGCTTTGTTAAATGATATTCTAGTCGTTTGTGCTTTCTTTATTTTATTGTAAATTTTTGCATATTTGTATCGGACATTATTTTGACTTGTGCCCTCAAAAGACAACAAACTTGCATGATCATTTGAAGCATGAAAATGATTTATATTCGAATTAAACATGAAAATGAATTTGTTAAAGCGGAGTGATAATTCATAGTACCAAGAAATCATCACCTTTGAGTATGTTCATGTACATGCATGCTACACCCTAATGAGGCCGTTCGCGACGGAGTAGGGCTAAAAGATTAATGGTCATGATATGAGGCTTGGTAATGTGGATGAATTATTACTAAAGATTGTGAACTATGACTGAGATTGTGATACGTGATTGAGACTGACAGGAAATTGTATTTTACATTTATATGATTAATTTAGTTGCCTTATATTTAAATATTTAATTCATAGCTGTTGATTATCTAGAACTTTAACAAGTCCCGGGCTGGAACTGAATCCCGCACTGAGAGACTTGTCCGATCTCTCACCCGTTTCCACTTATGTGGGTTCCAGGTATTGAAGATGGATCTAATAAGCTGCCGCCAAACTAAGTGAGACAAGATGATAGAAGCGGGTCATTAATTAATTTGCCACAATGTGTCTATTTATTTTTGTTATTTAAATTTGAACATTTGACCTCGCATGGTGGCATTCCATCATAAATCCACCATATTGGGCATGTTTTCTCCTTGTACAACATTAAATAATTATAAATAAATTTGTGGCAAATATTTTTATTGTTATTGGTAGTGTATGTGATGCTTGTACGCCTTGCGTTTTTACGCGGCGGGTTGTCACCCTCGTCTCGGGGTGTGACAACTTAAGTTGGTATCAGAGACAGCACATACAATATCAATAATTGACCCGCAATTGAGAGCGTTGTTCTTTTCTATCTTATCCATATATCCATATAATATAAAAATAAATGTACGAGAAATTGGAGAAACCATATTAGGTTTATAAGATAATTTTGAGAGCCTTTTATTATCTATATCAAGATAATATTCTCGAAAGTAATACGATATGGCTACTATATTAGGTTTATATAGTTTTATATACCTTTGGATTCACCGTACTCATTATATATAAAAGTAAAACTTAATTTTTAAAAATTGTTTTTTTTTTTTTTTTTTTCTTTCTTCTTTCTTTTCCTCCCTGATCTTATTAGATGGCACGTGCACCTAGAGTTACCCCTAATGATCCCCCTTCTCCAATGCGCGAGGAACGTAACACGGCTAATCTAGATGCAGTTCTGCAAGGTCTCGAGCGCATTGTTCGCAGTGCAGCCGAAGTTAGGCCACGTGGAGGGAATGACTTCTTCGAGTTGTATCGCTCTTTCTCCTTCCTTCATCCCTCGAACTTCGATGGGACTGGAGATTTCTTAGTTGCTGAAGATTGGCTTGCAGAGATCCAAGATAAGTTTCGCTTAGTTCGTGCACCAGAAGTGAACCAAGTGGAGCTGGCAGCTCAACTCCTGGTAGGTCATGCACGCTTCTGGTGGCAAGAGGCGAAGAGACGCTATAATGGCAATCAGGAACTCATCCCATGGGAATGGTTCAAAAGGCAGTTCGAAGGACGATATCTGGACATGTTGTCAAGGGAGCACCTTCGCCAAAAGTTCTTGAACCTCAAACAAGGTGGAGGCTCTGTCGCAGAGTTTAATTCTAAATTTGAAGACCTGATGCGCTATGCCCCTGACGTAGCCAATGACCAATTTCGTCTGAGGCAACAATACCTACGTGGGTTGAACCCCCGCTTGGCCCAGCTCATAGACAGACCAGGACTCAATCTTCTCCCTGATCTGATGTCTCAGGCAGCTACTGCTGAATCATATGAACCTCGCATCAACCAATCAGAGAGCTCTCGAAATGTGAGGCCTAAGGTAGAAACCTCAAAAACTGATCTACAGGAGAATGAAAACTCTGGAGGAAATAAACCTTGGTGTAGACGTTGTCTAAAACCGCATCCTGAAAGTGAGTGTCGTGTTCTGTCCGGACTCTGCTTCAATTGCAATGAGCATGGACACCTTGCTAGGGATTGTCCAAAAACTAGACAACATGGTACAGGAAACAATCAGGTTGCAACGCCCCAAAACAATGGTGGACGCAGTGTGAACATTTCCACTCGTGGGAGACTCTTTGGAGGAGGTGCAGGTGGTCGAGTGGGAATGCATAACTGCTGTTGTGCTCATACCTTAGATGAAGAACAAGGAGACGTAGTGCATGGTGTGACAACAGTTGAGGAAAGAGATGAAGTGCCGATAGAACTCGCAACAGGTATGATAAAACAATCTAGAAATCCTACTTACGATTCGTTTCATTAGGATATTCGTTGATAAGTACCGCTCTTTAATTAGGAAAAAATATATATATATATATATTTTTTTTTTGTTTAAAAGGACCTGTATGATTTTTTTTTCTTTCGTGTGCCATCATGCCATTTGACACTTATGCACGCCTTCCTTAATAATATATATGTGGTGTTTTAAATTTTATGTTATTTAAATTTTCACTGTTTGAATTTCGAGGACGAAATTCTTTTTAAGGGGGTGAGAATGTAACATTACGTTACTTTTATACATGCCTATTTTTATATCATAATGCAATTATACGTATTTAATTTGATTTCAAAGAAAATATTTAGGCATGTATTTATTTATTTATTTATTTATTTTTATTTTTATTTTTTTTTTTTTTTGTGCATAGCTAAATAAATTATTGATTTTTGTTAGGTGCTGATATTTGAAATTCTATTCGTCTTTATATCATTCTCTGATAGCTTAGGATATGATTCTATTTTACCAAAATATAATAATTAATAGAAGATATAGCAATATCTTTTCAATCATCCGAGTCAGTTATGGTAATTAGCAACTTGGGCCTAAAGTTTCTCGTACAATTACTGTATATCATTAAAGAATGGGTTCAAATCAATTTCAGATTTATTTGCCAGAATTCCATATTTTATTCTGTACATATTTTTGGCCATTTATATAGTTTCTCTTCATTTATTTCCTTCATACGATTTTCACGTGTTTAGTAACTTGTTCCATATCTTGGCTACAAAGTTTATGATGGTCCTATATATTATACCTGACCTTCCTCTTTGGCTAGTTACTTTTCCTCCAAGAATTCAAGTTGTCATCATAGATTTCGTATTTAATTTGTTTACTAAATGAAAGTTTTATTTTATATTTAACGTGGGATCCTATGTGGAAAGAATGAGGCATTTTCTTGCATGTGTAGACCTATGTGCACATATGCACGTAACACACAAGGGCTACACCCCTTGACTGCCATTTGACACCCATGCGCCATCACTCTTTGCTTATTTGGATCAATCACATTAATTACTAATTGGAAATTAAAATTATGATAATTGGAATCATATATATTCTAGCATTAATGAAAAGGATTCATTCGAGCCTATAAATAGTCCGCAAATTCATATCGTTTTCATTCATAACCAAATTACAAAACCGTCTCCCTTCCTCCAGCCACGAACTGCCCTCTTCCACCTCAGTTTTCGCCCATTTAACAGCTTCAAATGTCCTGAAAATTCTTATATTCTTATCCTACTCTCTATCTATTTTATTTCGGTATCTTATTTGTCCTAAAACTCCAAAGAAAAGTCCACCAAAAGTCCAAATTACTACCGAAAGGTCTGCTAGAAGTACTTTATGTCAAGTTTCTCTTCCTGTCTCCTATAAGGTGCGGGTTTCCTAGGCTTTGTTAAATGATATTCTAGTCGTTTGTGCTTTCTTTATTTTATTGTAAATTTTTGCATATTTGTATCGGACATTATTTTGACTTGTGCCCTCAAAAGACAACAAACTTGCATGATCATTTGAAGCATGAAAATGATTTATATTCGAATTAAACATGAAAATGAATTTGTTAAAGCGGAGTGATAATTCATAGTACCAAGAAATCATCACCTTTGAGTATGTTCATGTACATGCATGCTACACCCTAATGAGGCCGTTCGCGACGGAGTAGGGCTAAAAGATTAATGGTCATGATATGAGGCTTGGTAATGTGGATGAATTATTACTAAAGATTGTGAACTATGACTGAGATTGTGATACGTGATTGAGACTGACAGGAAATTGTATTTTACATTTATATGATTAATTTAGTTGCCTTATATTTAAATATTTAATTCATAGCTGTTGATTATCTAGAACTTTAACAAGTCCCGGGCTGGAACTGAATCCCGCACTGAGAGACTTGTCCGATCTCTCACCCGTTTCCACTTATGTGGGTTCCAGGTATTGAAGATGGATCTAATAAGCTGCCGCCAAACTAAGTGAGACAAGATGATAGAAGCGGGTCATTAATTAATTTGCCACAATGTGTCTATTTATTTTTGTTATTTAAATTTGAACATTTGACCTCGCATGGTGGCATTCCATCATAAATCCACCATATTGGGCATGTTTTCTCCTTGTACAACATTAAATAATTATAAATAAATTTGTGGCAAATATTTTTATTGTTATTGGTAGTGTATGTGATGCTTGTACGCCTTGCGTTTTTACGCGGCGGGTTGTCACCCTTGTCTCGGGGTGTGACAAAAGGGCAAGGTGGCTAGGGTTTTAGCTCCCAAAGTGGTCCTTTCATAGACCAACCACTCTCCCAAAAAGTTGTAACTAATTTACAACTATGCCATCACTAGGGTAGCCATAAAATGGGCCTAAATGGGCTCCATCAATTATTTAATTGGTCCTCTAATTCAATTAATTAGTGGCCCAATTAATTGCTCTCAAGTTGGACCTTTAATTTACCATTTAAATATAGGCTCGTTAGCTCAAATTAATTACTTTAATTAATTCATGTTGAACAAATTAATTATCAACACTTTGATAATTATTTAAGGATTAGAATATGCATTAATTTATTTTTATATAATCCGTTTGACTTAATTAATTAATTATGACGGTTCGCAACAGTACATAATTAATCAGTCAACATATCATATTGTTGCATTCCTTAATACAACCAAATAAATAATGCACGCATGGTCAAAACCTATTTGTGTGACCCTTTGAGGATTTATGCTCTGTTGGACATGGAAAATAAATCGCTATTTATTTTCAATAATCATAAGCGGTATCTAGCAACACGTTACGATTCCCAATTCGCATAAATAGTGTACTGCTACAATATTTTAATTCTGCATAAGAAATAATAGTATTTCCTTGTCTGATTCTTATGTCACATGATATCATCGTATAATCCAAGATAGGAATGTGTCATTCTTGCAGATTATACGTTTCTTGATCTAGAGATGACTGTATCAGTTGCTAGCAAACAATCCATCTCCATCAAGGGGCCCAAACAGATATCATCACTCACTAAGTAAATTAATGAGGGACATATGGTTTTCTTGATGAACAACTTTTCCCCGCACAATTCAAGAGAACATAAATAAAGTCCATATAGCAGCCCTTATCAGGAATCAACGGTAGACGATATTTATTGAACCTATCCTCATGTGGAAAAGCTGAACCATCTCAAACTTAGAATCAAACTCAAATGAAATAAATAATGACACATAACACAATCCATATATTTATTTCATTGGGTCGTGTCATGTACTATGTTCTATAACATATACATATGCAATTAAGTTGGCAACTCCTTACCTATGATTTGTAGAACTTAATCATCACTTAACTTGCATACTAATCATATCCGATAATTAATATTCCTTGTTAATTATCAAGATTACGGACCTTTTAGATTTATTATTGTCATTAATTATAAATGAACTACAGAGATCTACAATTCAGATCCTCAACCTGAATGATCTGTCAATAAATAAATCAAGGAATAACTGATCAAATATCATCAATAACATAAACCATAGAAGTAGTCTTTTAACGATTGGCTTCTAGGACATATCTCTAACAATCTCCCACTTGGCCTAGAGTCAATCAACAGTGACTTCTAGCCAGTGCATAGTACTCAATGTAATATCCAAAATATACATGTCTCATACTAAAGCCTCAAAAGATAAAAGATACAACTCAAAGCCACTCAGGCATACGCCTAATCCCCATGGATGCAACATGCAACTCATGTGCGGCTCGAGATATAGGCTTTGTCAGAGGGTCCGCTGTGTTCGCGGCACCGTCCACCTTCTTGACCTTGATCCATCCGTCATTCACAAACTGACGGATAAGATGCAATCGTCGTAGAATGTGCTTGGTCTTCTGGTGAGACCTAGGCTCCTTGGACTGAGCTATGGCTCCTGTGTTGTCGCAGTAGAGATCCACTGGACCAGAGATGCTTGGAACCACCTCCAGCTCGGTCAAGAATTCCTTAATCCAAACTCCTTCTTTCGCCGCTTCACCAGCCGCTAAGTATTCTGCTTCGGTGACGGAATCAGCCGTGGTATCCTGTTTGGAACTCTTCCAACTCACGACTCCACCATTGAGCAGATATACAAAGCCGGACTGTGACTTCGCATCATCTCGATCGGTTTGGAAACTAGCATCGGTGTAACCACTTACAACGAGCTCTTGGTCTCCACCGTACACGAGGATGCTATCCTTTGTTCTCTTGAGATACTTAAGGATATTCTTGACTGCGGTCCAATGTGGCATACCAGGGTTAGCTTGGTATCGACTAGTCACACTAATCGGATGCGCAACATCGGGGCGAGTGCATAGCATGGCATACATGATCGAACCGACTACAGATGGATACTTGAACCGTTTCATGAAATCCCTATCTGTATCAGTCATTGGACATTGAGACTTGCTCAAGAATATGCCATGTGACATAGGCAAGTAACCCTTCTTGGAACTAGCCATTTTGTGTTTTTCCAACACTTTGTCAATATATGCATCTTGGCTCAAGCCTAACAACCTTCTTGATTTATCTCGATAGATCTTGATTCCTAGGATGTAGGCGGCTTCGCCCAAGTCTTTCATTGAGAACACTTTCTTCAATGAATCCTTGACTGCATTCAATTCGGGGATATCATTCCCGATCAAGAGTATATCATCAACATATAGAACGAGAAACACAACCATGCTCCCACTAATCCTCTTGTAAACACAAGGTTCCTTCTCGCTTTGAATGAAGTTCAACTTCTTGACCTCTTCATCAAAATGCTTGTTCCAACTCCTCGATGCTTGCTTCAATCCATAAATGGACCTTTGAAACTTGCACACCTTGTTAGCATTCTTTGGATCCACAAAACACTCGGGTTGTATCATATACACATCCTCTTCCAAGTTGCCATTTAAGAAGGCGGTTTTGACATCCATTTGCCATATCTCATAGTCATAATATGCGGCAATTGCTAACAAGATCCGAATTGACTTAAACATGACGACAGGCGAGAAGGTTTCTTCATAGTCAATACCATGAACTTGCTTGTAACCTTTCGCAACTAGTCGTGCTTTGTAAATGCTCAAGTTGCCATCCATATCGACCTTTCTCTTAAAGATCCACTTGTTCTCAACGGGTTTTACTCCGTCGGGAAGGTCAACCAAGGTCCATACCTTGTTTTCATACATGGATTGCATTTCGGATTCCATGGCCTTAAGCCATTCCTTGGAGTCAGGTTTATCTTTCATGTCCTTTATGGTCAAGGGTTCGTCATTCGCAATGACGAGAACATCGTGCAAACCCAAGTACCTTTCGGGTGGACGACTTTCCCTCGTTGACCTTCGTAGGATCGGTGCTTGGGGTTGTGGCTCTTGAACTTGTTCCACAACGGCTTGTGGACTTGGTTCTTGGTCCTCGAAAGTTTGAGTGTCTTGAACACTATCGACTCGCGATATGTTCGAGTCCTCATTTAAGGGAGCGTACTCTTGAACCTCTTCCATAACGGCTTGTGGAACGGGTTCGGCTACAACCTCGTTTGGCACCATATTAGGAATCGCTAGATTGCCAACTTGAGGCACATCTTGCGGTGGTTCATGAATTTCTTCAATGACCACATTACTCCCGCTACTCCTTCTTGAGAGAAACTCCTTCTCTAAGAACACACCATAACGAGCAACAACTATCTTGTTCTCGTTGCGGTTGTAGAAGTAGTAACCCTTAGTTTCCTTTGGGTATCCCATGAAATAACACTTGTCCGATTTGGGTCCAAGCTTATCGCTCATTAGCCTTTTCACATAAGCTTCACAACCCCAAATCTTGAGAAACGACATGCTTGGTTTCCTACCAAACCAAATCTCATAAGGCGTTTTCTCAACGGACTTTGATGGAACACGGTTTAACGTAAAAGCTGTGGTTTCTAATGCAAAACCCCAAAACGATTTAGGCAAGTCGACTTGGCTCATCATCGATCGAACCATGTCTAGCAAAGTTCGATTCCTCCTTTCGGATACACCATTCCATTGTGGTGTTCCCGGTGGAGTGAGTTGTGGAACGATTCCACACTCCTTTAGATAATCACCAAATTCGTGGCTCAAGTACTCTCCACCTCGATCGGAATGCAAGACTTTGATCTTTCGATTGAGTTGGTTCTCAACTTCATTCTTGAACTCCTTGAACTTTTCGAAGGATTCGGACTTGTGCCGCATCAAGTAGATATACCCGTATCTACTATGATCATCGGTGAAAGTGATGAAGTATGAATAACCTCCTCGTGCGCAAATGCTCATAGGTCCACATACATCGGTATGTACGAGGTCTAATAAGCCACTTGCCCTTGTACCTTTGTTGGTAAAAGGCTCTTTGGTCATCTTTCCCATCAAACATGATTCGCATGTGTCAATTGGCTCGAAAGCGAATTGATCCAAGAGACCAACTGTTTGTAATCTCTTGATACATTTCTCGTTGATATGACCTAAGCGGCAATGCCACATTACAGTTGTACTTTCATGTGAGATCTTACGTTTTCTACTGTCATGTTCAACACTCAAAACATGTTCGTTAGAATCAAGCACATAAAGACCATTCAATAAATGCGCAACACAATAACAAACATCATCACGCAACAAAGTACAACTTTTGTTATTTATTACAACACCAAATCCATCCAAGTCTAAACACGAAATAGAAATGATGTTCCGAGTGATACAAGGAACTACATAAACATCTTTTAGTTCCAAAACTAAACCAGAAGGCAAACTAAGCTCTACGTTTCCAACGGCCATAGCGGAGACTCACGTGCCGTTACCGACGCGCAGTTGAACTTCGCCTTTCTCGAGCCGCCTCCTACTCTTTAGTGCCTACACATTTCGACAAATGTGAGCACATGAACCAGTATCAAATTTCCAGTCTGTGTTAGAGGTAGCGAGAAGGGTTTCAATGACAAATATACCTGAGGTAGAAGGCCGGACAGCTCCCGCCTTCTTGTCAGCGAGGTACTTGGGGCAATTCCTCTTCTAATGGCCCTTGTTGCTACAATAGTAGCACACGGTCTCGGAAGTGGCCGGGTTCTTCTTTCTCTTGGAACCCTCGGGAGCTCCCTTGGCCGAATCTTGGGGCGTCACCGTGCCTTTGCCCTTTCTAGTTCTGCGGGTCTTTCTTTTCTTGCTCTTCTTGCTCTTG
Organism: Rhynchospora breviuscula; assembly: GCA_027562975.1. Taxonomy (NCBI): domain Eukaryota; kingdom Viridiplantae; phylum Streptophyta; class Magnoliopsida; order Poales; family Cyperaceae; genus Rhynchospora; species Rhynchospora breviuscula. Next base: position 16,692,463 of record CM050398.1, read on the forward strand.
TCACTCACCGCAATAACATCTTTGGGCCCTTTCTCCTTTTTGAGACTCTCCTCTGTCTCGACAAGCATGTTTTGGAGATCATCCATGCTCTTGTCCATGCCATTCATCCGGTAGTTCACAACAAAACCGGTGAAGCTGTGAGGGAGAGAGTTGAGAATAAAGTCTTGAATCGTCCCTGACGGGAAGGGCGTATCAAGCCTTTCGAGCTGCCGAAACAACCCCGCCATCTTCATGACGTGTGGCCCGACTTCATTACCTTCCGCCAATCGAGTATTGGCGACGGCCTTAATGAGACGAGCCCTTTCGGTGCGGGCCTTGGTTTGGAACATGTTCGAGAGACGAGAGACCATTTCAAACACTCCATAACCACTATCCATGAACTCCTTTTGGAGTTCCGCCTCCATGACAGCGACAATCAGGACGGACATCTCCATGTCGTCCATGACGTGCTTGTCATGGGCATCCTTGTTCGCTTGAGGGGCATCCGACTTGGGAGCCGCGGGGATAGGAGTGGTAAGGAGGTATTTCTTCTTTTCAAACCTTAGGACAAGCCTTAGGTTCTGGTGCCAATCCAGAAAGTTGGCACCGTTGAAGGCGAGCTTTTCTTTCTCTAAAAGAGAGCGAAGCGAAAAGGATGAGGAAGACATCTACAACAATTTTTCAAATTAAAGGTCAATTAGATTATGCTTTTGTTTTATTTTCAAATAAAGTAAAACTTTCACTACTTTAATATAAGTCCCTAAAAGTAATGAATTTCCAATACCCTTATTTTCGTCAAGTTGGACCTGCTATGGCACGTCACCCAAAATGACTAGATAAGGTAGGTTCTCTTTAACCAATCATACAACTTTATGATTCTTGGTTCGCATCGCGAACTTCGCCCCGATGTCCAAACTCTAGTTGGGTCCATCGATAAGTAACCTCTCCCTATTTGCTCCTTACAAATCCCTTTATTTGTACCCCGACTATCGAATTGACAACCATGACGTCCGCTTGGGCGGACCGCGCCATGAGAGGGCAATCGACGTGAAGGGGATAGAGAGAATGAGGGCGGTTGACTTAATCAAATTAATTTGGGACAAACAATTATGTGACTCTTGTTTGGTGGTCGTGTAATCATACACCCATACCTATCGTATGACATTCATAGCATCCACAAACATTCACATAATAATAAGCATCTCAAACATTGTTGTGGGTTTGTATGGCTCCCGCTTGCATTAGTTCCGCCGCATCTCCATGTAGCAAAACTAATCTAATTGTCCCTCCCACAAATCATATGGATCCTATCCTATATAATTAAAGGACAAAATACATGCGAAAACATCCCTAATTCCCTCCTAGCCTTAGGGGCATGCAAGTCTCACAAGTTACATTAAGAAATTAATCATAATTAATTAATTAACCATGGCACCAAAGGCCTTACATACAATCAATCACATGCATTCACAAATTACAACACACAAGGCATTGGTTTCTTGAGCCATACTAAACCCACGATCCTTCCTACAAAACAAAGTTAGTACATGTCCCTTTGTTTCTTAATTAAGAACAATGAATTAGAGTCTTTGCACATCGCTTGTAGTTCGGGTCTTTCCGCATAAAAGTTTAACTTTTAAACAACTAATTTGCTTAAACCATTTGAAAAGCCAATTCAACAATTGTAAACAGAAAGGAGGAATATCATGGAGTATTCTAATTAATTTATTCAACCAATTTGATTAATTAGAAAATACTTTAACTATTTAAAATATTAAATGGGACCCGATAAAATCCGAAATTTTTCGGTCTCCAAAAATTATGAAATAAATTATGCATACTCCCTATTATGAGTGTAACTATCTGTCAAAATTTTAGGGAGAGATCACTTACCATCAGAGAGAAACAAAATTAACAAATCGTCAAACTGTGCGCGAAACACCGTTATCCAATTTTCAGTTTTTGTCTAAACCTTTTGGTCTGTAGGATCATCTTCCAAAACGTTTTCATGAAAACACTTTACATAAAAAATCTACTATATGTTATTGGCTACCAATCCATCAAACGAAATCCAACTAGTCTTATTTAAAATCATCAAGATAAATAGCAAATAAACCACTTGCCCTGTTCTGAAACAGACTGACGACTAAAAATTTTTACTCAGTTGAGGTATCAAACCTTAATGAAATTCTTTGAAACTAATTTTCACAGAATCTTAACTTCAAGTAGAAACTTTCTATTGAAACACTTTTTCATAAAGTTTTCTCAATAAGTACAGTTTATCCAAACAATCAGTTTGTTGGAAAATCAGATCTGACAACCGATTCACTTCTCATGACTTGAACGCCCACATAAAAACCGAAGCATTCAACAAATTTTACATGTCCAGAAAGAGCATCAAGTTTACAAGATTTCTAGCCAAGAAATATAGATAGTTATTTTCGAAAAATAAATCCTTCATTCCTAAAACACAGAACTGTGCAGCAGAGTACCAGATCTGCGCACCGTTACCGTTTAATTCACCATAAATTCATAACAACTTAGAAAAAGGTAAACTAGTGGCTAAAGAACCACATCTCACAGATCTACAACCTTCAATAAAATTTAAAATTTTTCTGAAAGTTTTTCTCAGCGAAAAAATCAAAAACAATGTCGAAAACAGAACAGAAATCCAGACAGCAAGCAAGTGCATCACTAATTTATGTGTTAATTAATCATTTCTCAACTAATTATGTGTTAAAATGCTTCAGAACGACCTAGAGCTCTGATATCACTGTTAGGAAGTCTAAGTTTTCAAATTTTTGTGCTAATTAACTATTTAATAAGCAATCCAAACGACTTAGACCTCGAAGGATCTAGTCCAAACATTCACACACAAGAGAGAGAAGTTAGGAATGCTACCCCTCCTTGTATCGCAACAAGGAAGCTCGAATCCGGCGATGTCGAGGTAGTGCGCACCACCACGCGTGTCTCGACCTCAAGTCCACCAAGGTATTAACCAAAACCTCGATCTATGCTAGTAGATGAGAGGTTAAGCCTAATCCCTTCCTTTCCCTTGCCTTAATTAACTATTTAATTGGATGGAGGCAAGAGGTGCTCAACACATGAGCTTAAAAGAGCAATGGTGGAGAGAAAAAATTCTGAAATTTTTCCTTTAATTTTCGTCCAAAATATTAGGGAGAGAGAAAAGGGCAAGGTGGCTAGGGTTTTGGCTCCCAAAGTGGTCCTTTTATAGACCAACCACTCTCCCAAAAAGTTGTAACTAATTTACAACTATGCCATCACTAGGGTAGCCATAAAATGGGCCTAAATGGGCTCCATCAATTATTTAATTGGTCCTCTAATTCAATTAATTAGTGGCCCAATTAATTGCTCTCAAGTTGGACCTTTAATTTACCATTTAAATATAGGCCCGTTAGCTCAAATTAATTACTTTAATTAATTCATGTTGAACAAATTAATTATCAACACTTTGATAATTATTTAAGGATTAGAATATGCATTAATTTATTTTTATATAATCCGTTTGACTTAATTAATTAATTATGACGGTTCGCAACAGTACATAATTAATCAGTCAACATATCATATTGTTGCATTCCTTAATACAACCAAATAAATAATGCATGCATGGTCAAAATCTATTTGTGTGACCCTTTAAGGATTTATGCTCTGTTGGACATGGAAAATAAATCGCTATTTATTTCCAATAATCATAAGCGGTATCTAGCAACACGTTATGATTCCCAATTCGCATAAATAGTGTACTGCTACAATATTTTAATCCTGCATAAGAAATAATAGTATTTCCTTGTCTGATTCTTATGTCACATGATATCATCGTATAATCCAAGATAGGAATGTGTCATTCTTGCAGATTATATATTTCTTGATCTAGAGATGACTGTATCAGTTGCTAGCAAACAATCCATCTCCATCAAGGGGCCCAAACAGATATCATCGCTCACTAAGTAAATTAATGAGGGACATACGGTTTTCTTGATGAACAACTTTTCCCCGCACAATTCAAAAGAACATAAATAAAGTCCGTATAGCAGCCCTTATCAGGAATCAACGGTAGACGATATTTATTGAACCTATCCTCATATGGAAAAGCTGAACCATCTCAAACTTAGAATCAAACTCAAATGAAATAAATAATGACACATAACACAATCCATATATTTATTTCATTGGGTCGTGTCCTGTACTATGTTCTATAACATATACATATGCAATTAAGTTGGCAACTCCTTACCTATGATTTGTAGAACTTAATCATCACTTAACTTGCATACTAATCATATCCGATAATTAATATTCCTTGTTAATTATCAAGATTACGGACCTTTTAGATTTATTATTGTCATTTAATTATAAATGAACTACAGAGATCTACAATTCAGATCCTCAACCTGAATGATCTGTCAATAAATAAATCAAGGAATAACTGATCAAATATCATCAATAACATAAACCATAGAAGTAGCCTTTTAACGATTGACTTCTAGGACATATCTCTAATAGTCATGTCGCTTCAGCGAGAAGGTGCTCAATGTGTGCTCATATTCCTTCAAGAAAACAAACAATTATACCAGGAGATAGTTGCAGAAATAGCCATTCCTACACCAGAAAACAACAAGTCAAATCAAAAGGTGGTCATACTCCATCAAGAAAGCCACAAAATGTGTGAACCCCTCGAAAATAGCCAAGAAACAGTGGACAAGAAAATTCAAAGAGCCCAAGTTGAGATGAGAATATCAAGGCTAAACAGGGGGCAAGAAAATCCAAAGAGTCCGAGCTGAAATGAGAATGTTAAGGCTAAACTAAGGGCAAGGAGAACTCAGAGCTCTCATACCAAAGACGGACCAAGGATGAAATAAATGCCAAGATCAAGAATCAAACCCAAAATCAAATCCAAAACTAAACCAACAATCAAAACCAACACCAAGTCCAACTCCAAAGCTAAATACAAAACCAAACCCGAGTTCAAGTCCAAAAGAAAGATGGTAGGGATCTAAATCAGTAATGTTTGGTATTTAGAACCCGATGCAAATAAAAAAAATGAGAGAAGTTTCCCTATACCTGACCGGCAACGTGTCTCGTGTCTGGTATTTCACCTTGAGATTTTCAATATCAGTCGGCAAAGCGCCTCGAATTGGTATCTCATGCTCAAGCATAATCTCTTACTTAACCAAAAATCAACAAAAGAGGAAGCCTTCTTATATCCGACCGGCAACGCGCCTCGTGTCTGGTATTTCATCTTGAGATCTTCGGTATCAGTCGGCACCACGCCTCGAATTGGTATCTCATGCTCAAGCATAATCTCTCACTCAGAGGAAAAATCAAACAGAAAGGAAAGAAATCACCCTGTATCAGATCGGCACCGCGCCTCGTATCTGGTGTTTCACCTTGAGATCTTCGATATTAGTCGGCACCGCGCCTCGAATTGGTATCTCATGCTCAGGTATTGTCTTATCCTCAACCAAAAAAAAAACCAACCAAAAGAAGTCAAACCAAGAAAGGAGAAGTCATCTTTTATCAGATCGGCACCGCGCCTCGTATCTGGTATTTCACCTTGATATCTTCGATATCAATCGTCATCGTGCCTCGAATTGGTATCTCATGCTCAAGCATTACCTCATCCTCAAGCAAAAAACCAACAGGTAAAACTTAACCAATAAAAAAGGAAGTCTTCCTATATCCGACCGGCAACACGCCTCGTGTCTGGTACTTCACCTTGAGATCTTTGGTATCAGTCGGGACCGCGCCTCGAATTGGTATCTCATGCTCAAGCATAATCTCTCACTCGGAGGAAAAATCAAACAGAAAGGAAAGAAGTCACCCTGTATCAGATCGGCAGCACACCCCATGTCTGGTACTTCACCTTGAGATCTTCGGTATCAGTCGGCACCGCGCCTCGAATTGGTATCTCATGCTCAAGTATACTCTCTCACTCCAGTGGAAATCAACAAAAGAGGAAGTCATCATGTGTCAGACCGGCAACGCGCCTCGTGTCTGGTATTTCACCTTGAGATCCTTGGTATTAGTCGGCACCGCGCCTCGAATTGATATCTCTTGCTCAAGTATTATTTCATCCTCAACCAAGAAACACAACCAAAATCAACAAAAGAGGGAGTCACCCTTTATCAGATAGGCACTGCGCCTCATATCTGGTATTTCATCTTGAGATCTTCGATATCAGTCGGCACCGCGGCTCGAATTGGTATCTCATGCTCAAGAATAATCTCTCACTCCAGGGAAAATCAGCAAAAAGAGAAGTCATCCTGTTTCAAATCGGCACCGCGCCTCGAATTGGTATTTCATGCTCAAGTATGATCTCTCCCTCAACCAAAAAATCAACAAAAGAGGAGGTCATCCTGTTTCAGATCGGCACCGCGCCTCGTATCTGGTATTTCATCTTGAGATCTTCGATATCAGTCGGCACCGCACCTCGAATTGATATCTCATGATCAAGTATTGTCTCATCATCAAGCAAAAAACCAACCAAGAAGAAATACAAATCCTTGTCCATCGAAGAAGGTCCTTGTCCCCCTGCTTCCAACAAATGGAGGGCAAAGAAGAAGAAACCATGTTTGTGGGCACCATAAATCAGGAAAAGAAACTTGAAGAAGAATGAGGAGAAATGGTCCAAGTCATGGTCGCAGAAGAAATTGACCAAGTAGATTAGAGGCAACCTTTCCTCGACTACTTTCAACAAGGAAAGCTACCTGAAAACAAATCTATGAGGGAACAAATCAGAAAGAGGTCTCTAAGATTTGTGTATGTAAACAACACACTCTATTGGAAGTCCTATTAAGAGTCATGGCTAAGGTGCATCTCGAAGCCCGAAGCGCAACAAGTCATGCAAAAAATCCACTCAGGAGAATGCGGAGCCCACCAATCAGGCTCCAGAATGCAAGGGCAAATCAAGGTGATAGGTTATTACTGGCCCACCATGATCAACGATTGCGAAAACTTCTCCAAACAGTGCCACATGTGCCAAATACACAGAGACTTCATCTGTCAACACCCAAATGTGCTACACCCAACAGTGGTGTCTTGGCCCTTTGAAATATGGGGAACGGACATCATTGGTCCGATCGACCTACCAGCCTCTAACGGACACCGTTTCATTTTGGCCGCCACGGACTACTTCTCCAAATGGGCCGAAGCAAGATCATACCGAGAAATCAAAGCCTCTGATGTGGTTAGTTCTTTACCACTCAAGTGTTGTACAGGTATGGAAATTCCAAAAAGATAATCTTAGATAATGGCACGGCCTTCAAAAATGTAAAGGTCAATGATTTGTTAAGAAATACAAGATAGAGTGGAGATATTCTTCAGTCTACAACCCAAGGGCCAATGGATTGGCAGAGGCCTTCAACAAAGTGTTAATCAAAATCCTCCGCAAAACAGGCATGAAAAGCTACCTGAAGCATTGTGGGCGTATCGGATCACCCACAGAACCGCAACACAAGCAACACCCTACTTGTTAGTGTATAGGACCGAAGCTGTCCTACCAATTGAGGTGGAACTCCCCTCAATAAGAGTAGCTATGGCATCAGAAATCCCTCTGACTAAACAAATGCAATTGATGATGCAAGAGTTACATGGAATGGATGAAAGAAGACTAGCCACCCAACAGAATCTGGAACTATACCAAGCCAGGATGACCAGGGCCTATGAAAAGCTATCAAGACCAAGAGCATTCAGGAAAGGTGAGTTGGTGTCAGTGCGAAGGTGACCAATCACTGGCCGACATCATGGTCCCAAGTTTGCACCAAATTGGGAAGGACCGTTCAGTATAGACCAAGTTTACGATGGTGGAGCCTATCTACTCGCAGATCAAGAAGGAAATCATCATATCTCCATTATAAATGGGAGGTATTTGAAGAAGTACTATGGCCAAAACTGTCCTATCAAGCCCAAGAAGCATCGAAGCAGGGAAGAAGGGAGCTCTACAGTTGACTGGGCCGAAAGTTGTGATGGAATAGATCAACTCTTTGAGTGATCGCTCCACTCCTCAAGAAGCCAAAAATCTAAGAAGTGCCCTGTCCCTTTTGGGACACTCATGGGACATGTCCTCCACAAAATACAACCAAGACCATACCCAAACGCAAAATCAAACCTATGTCCAAAATCAACCAGAAAAATCTCAAAGCCAAAAGACCTTAAAGCCACCATAAAACCACCAAAAAATCCAAAGAAACCTAAACCACACGTCCCGCCGAGCTAAAGCTCGAAGGGGTGTTCCATTCTTTTGAACATTATGGGACATTCCTCCGCAAAGCCGTAAATAAATAAGGCAAAACTAAAAATAAATGGAAATACACCTAAATAAAAGTTCTATAAAAAAAACTTAAACAACTAAAATCCTTCAAAACCTAAAAGAAGCAAAAAAAAAAACACACACACATATTTATAGCATGTCCCGTCGGGCCTATACCCAAAGGGGTGTCCTCGTCCTTTTGGATTATCATAGGACATTTCCTTTACAAAAGGCCTACATTCCGAAAAAGCGATCCTAAGCATTGTGCCTTGTGCTTCGAACAAGGTACTAGGTGCCTATTCATCTCATCGAACAAAAGGATGAATAAAGTTCTGTGTCTTGAACTCTAAAGTAAGACACAAACGGTGAAACTTACCATAGAAGCGTTGTGCCTTGTGCTTTGAACAAGGTACTAGGTGCCTATTCATCTCACCGAACAAAAGGATGAATAAAAGTTCCGTGTCTTGAACTTTAAATTAAGACACAAGGCGGTGACCTATCACACTAACCAAGAAAATGATAGCCGTGTTGAGGAAGCATGTGTGGTTTCTAAATACAAGGAATAGTGAAACTTACCCTAAGCGTTGTGCTTTGTGCTTTGAACAAAGTACTAGGTGCATATTCATCTCACTGAACAAAAGGATGAATAAAAGTTCTGTGTCTTGAACTTTAAATTATGACATAAGGCGGTGATCTATCACACCAATCAAGAAAAGGATAGCCGTGTTAAGGAAACCTGTGTGGTTTCTGAATACATGGAATGGTGAGATTTACCCTAAGTCCGATGATTATCATACCCCAGAAGTCAAGTATCGAGAAGATGGTCCGTCTGCGCAGCCCCTGAAAGACATCTCCTTACCAAGATCTCTCGAAACCAAACCAAAACCAAACCTACATAAACAACCTAAAAACTCAAAATCCAAGACGGTCTGAAATTCTGACATTGTACCGTACCCTACATGCAACATCGGTTAGTTTCGTGCTGCCAAACCAAAGAGCTTGAAGAAACCTCTGCAATCCGTTCACCATGAACGAGCGCAGTAAAACAAAAGAACCAAAACTCATATGTCCCACCTGGTAAGTTCCATGCTGCCAAACCAAAAATCCTGGAAGAATCTCTACAATACGTTCATCATGAATGAGTGCAAAAGAACAAAAAGGGAGACAACTATACATCCCACAAGTAAGGTCCGTATTGCTGACCTAAAGAGTTTAGATAAGTTCCTGCATCGTGTTCATCATGAACAGGTGCAAGAAAACAAAACCCTGCAAGGAAAATCTCAAAACAACCAACCAACATCAAACCCAAGATATAAACCACCAAATACAACAAGAAAAACAAAGTACAGGGAGCTTAAGAGGCCTATGACTACCAAAGCGAGGCAAGGCCAAGACCGCACCCGCACAAGTCCCACCGGCGTCATCACTGGGACCCTTACAAGAAGCTGACCTCATGGCCACTGACCTAGTCAGCACAATGTCATGAAAAAGAGTTAAACTCGCCTCACCCACAGGTGGCAGGGCGACAGCAAGGGGAGTGACATCAATGAGAAGAGCCTCTCACTCCAAGTAATTTGGCATCACCTCGTCAAAGGACGCGGATGCCGTGCCAAACTCAGGCAAGAGAAGGTCATGAGGAACTTGAAGGGTGTGACCGTCTGATAAGCCACCAAAAAGCTAAACTCCTTGTCAAAACAAAATAAGGGGAGTGAATAAAAGACTCATAACAATGCAACGATACCAAAGAAAATTGCATTGTGATGGGCATACCTGCAATGGCCAGAGGCAAGGGAAGTGCATCATCCTGGATCTCTAACTCCATGTCAAGAATGGAATCTGTGAGCTCATCTAAGCTGATGAAGCTCCGAACAGACAATGGGTGCAGGCGACATAAAGTCTGCAGCCCAAAAAGGTCCAAAGGTCAACATTAAATGCCATTAGAGCAAAAAGAAGCTGACCTGGGGCATGGACAGACAGAAGAAAAAAGGAACATAAAGCAAGATAAGAAGGAAGTACCATGAAAAATGAGGTCAAGAGTAAATGCAGAAAGGGGCACCAGAGCAGGTCGTTCGACTCGGATTCCTCACAACCCACTCTGGTGGGGGGCATTTGTTTACCTCCAAATTTTGCCACATGAGAAAAATTCAACAGTTCACAAGGCAGTGAAGATGGGGCCCATAAAGACAGGTCGGGTCTAGATTCTCAGAAGGGGGGTCAATTTTTGAAGCAAGGAAGTGCCTGGACTAAAGCCATAATATCGATATTAATATTAATATTAATATAGTTCGCCATATGACTATGTTAATTTAATACTTAATATTCAATATTAATAGAAGATAAGGTGACATAAATACCATGGATGATTGGGCTAAGCAAGAAGCTAGAAGGATGCAGCGCGGGATGCATGAATAAATTAATTATATGAATTGTTCTATAAGCTCTAGAAAATTCATTTAATTAGTTTAAAAATTCTAAAAATGGAAAATTCATGACCATCATATGCTTCATATTTTTATAAAGAAGTGCTAAATTTCATATCAAAATGACAAAGGACAAGGCTCCAATTAATTTTTCAAAGAAGAACAAGGTTAAATAGTTGTTGAAATCCCAGAAAATGGACGACTCCATTTTTTGATGGAAATGGAGAGATGTCTCGGCAAATTAAGCTAGAAATGGAGATGAAGAAATCGGAATGGGCCTCTGAATGAAATGGTACAAAATAGAAATGGGCTGCCTAAATTATATTGATGGATTGGATGAACCGAAAAAATCAAATATATGTTTACTGTTCATTCAAATTTTAAAAATTAAATTAAAAATTTTTAAATTTTAAAAATAACGTTGCAAGATCGGATTCCTGGAATCCGATCCTACAAATCGCTTTGATCGGATTCCTAGAATTCGATCTAAGCTTTGATCGGATTCTCGGATACCGACCAAAGCTTAGATCAGATTCCGGAAATCCGATCAAAAGAATCCGATCAAAATTGTGCCTTTAAAATTTAATTAAATATAATTTAAAAATTAATTAAATATTAAATTAATAATTTAAAAATTAATTAAATATTAAATTCATAATTTAAAAATTAATTAAATATTAAATTGTGCTTAGATCGGATTCTGAGAATCCGATCTAAGTTATGTCTCAAATATTAATTAAAATAATATAAAATATTAATATTTATTTAAAAGTAATATTTATTTAATATCTATTAATAGAAAAAATTAATATTTATTTAAAAGCCTCACTAGATAATAATTAACAATGATGCTATTTTTTAAATATTAAAAATTAAATTTGTGTTGTCGTGTCGTGTTAGTTCGTGTTCATGTTGTGTTGCGTGTTGAATCGTGTCATGTCAAACCGTGTTAATTTTTCAGGATTGTCAACACGACACGATAACATAATCGTGTCGTACTAATTCTGTAATCATGTCATGTTGTGCCGTGCCAACATTATCATGTCGTGCCAACACCGTACTCGGAGGGGGGTACAGCTAGATTTAGACTCAGTTTTTAGGTGGGTACAACCAGCCTCAGACTCAGGCTCAGTACGAAAGGGGTACAGCCATCCTCATCCACATATGGGGAGCTAGCCCATTACGCCTACCCCCACACCTTCTATACTTAGTCAGGCTTATGCTTATTACTAGGTATACGGTACCCTACTAGATGACTCATTCACACCTATCTCTCACCGTGCATTCGTCCATTCTGGAGCCTCTTCTAGTAGACCACCCCGTCATCCCACTTAAGTTCTTACGACTCTTCCTCTCTTCATCTAGTGATGCTTTTAAATAAATATTAATTTTTTCTATTAATAGATATTAAATAAATATTAATATTTTATATTATTTTAATTAATATTTGAGACATAACTTAGATCGGATTCTTAGAATCCGATCTAAGCACAATTTAATATTTAATTAATTTTTAAATTATTAATTTAATATTTAATTAATTTTAAAATTATTAATTTAATATTTAATTAATTTTAAAATTATATTTAATTAAACTTTAAAGGCACAATTTTGATCGGATTCCTGGAATCCGATCTAAACTTTGGTCGGTATTCGAGAATCCGATCAAAGCTTAGATCAGATTCCAGGAGTCCGATCAAAGCGATTTGTAGGATCGGATTCCAGGAATCCGATCTTGCAACGTTATTTTTAAAATTTAGAATTTTTTTATTTGATTTTTTAAATTTGAATAAACAGTAAACGTATATTTGATTTTTTCGGTGGAATGAAGGACCATAGAGATGCTAAAGCCCATCCCATTTTTCCTTCCACTCGTCTCCTCTCTAACCCGCTTCTGGTCCCACCTGTCAGCAACGCGAAACTCAGACAGGCGGCAAACCACGATTGGCTCTCTCGCACTCGACCCCACTTGTCAGCGCCTCACACGTGGCACCTCTCGACTGGTTGTCGTTCCTGGGACCTACCTCCAACGGAAAAGAAGAGAAAAAAATGAAGGAAATCGAAGAAGGAAGAAACTCCGTCTCTCTGACACATATCAAATCCGGCGATTCCCTCCACCATTGTCGGAATTCTTGGTACCGATGGAAATCTTGTGTCGAGCAGAAGACAATGATACCAATCTCGATCCCTCTCGTGACCTGAAGTGCACTAATTTGATGAAGAAGACTCGAGGCAGTAGAGAAAAGGGATGAGAAATTGAAGCTATTGGGGACACGATAGCTCAAGCTGCTTGTACATACAGCTTTGTGAAGATCTCGAGAGCATGAACGTGCTGTCAATTTAATTTAAAACCAAGAAGGAAAGTCGAATCACCAATGGAGACCATGGCTTGGTCGAGCACTGGTCAAGTGGTCATGCATGTGCTAAACAGTGAATTATAGTTTAATTGATAGTTAAAGCATGTTAAACATGGGCCAGTGATGCTCTAAAGACAAGAGATGAGCGCTAAGGAAGTTTAAAATTGACTGGAGGCAATATTGGTTTCGGCTGCACTTGCAGCACCAGATGGAGACAGAATGGAGATTTCTTGACCCCCAAAGCTTCTCTCACAGCCACCAAATCACAAATGAAAAGCTGAGATGATATTAATTTGAAAAGATAACGCCAAAACTCTAATATGGATGCACATGACTAATTGCTTGTAAATGCCATGTCAATTAAAGCAATTGAACAAATGACAGGCGTGAGTGAGATAAAATTGCCAAGTCAGCTGCTTGAAAGAGACCATATCAATTGGAGCCCAGTGTGGTCAGATTATAACATAACAAGATGAAATTACAATGGAGTTTGATGTCTCAATGATTATTATAAAAATCAGATTTTTGTATGATGGCTGAATGAATATGTTCCATGGCCATACACAAATCACTTCATTACAATTATCACAGTCTTTGTGGCTGTCAAGCAGAGATGAAAATCAATTAAATAAACAAAGGGGAAATTAAATGCAAATGGAGCAATACGCAAAAGGATCAATCGTGAACCTGGAGAGGGGCAAAATGGGAAAGCATATACACAAAAGGAAACACGAAATACTTCAGGCCATGAGAATGAATTGAGATATGCATAACACAATAGAAAACCATGAGTTATGCCTTTGCTGCCCTGCAACATTGATTGAAAAGCAACTTCGCTGAATTGTGAGCCCCATGGACAGCCACACACATACATGGCTGCATAAAAGGCTGCAATAGCAAGCACCACAGAAAATGAGTGTGGTGAAGCAAATGGAGTGGATTAGAGGGACAGTTGCTACCTCACTTAGCTGTTGCCTCACTGGATAAGCCACTTGAAGACTTCTGGCGCCAAGACATCCTTCCAAGGAGTCTCCTTATGTGTGAAAGAGTGAAGACACAGTAGCAAGTTTTACTCCTCACTCAAACTGCCAAATGGCATATGGCCCCATATGTCAGACCAATTAAACCAATGAGTTGATGCCACCACATTTGCTGATTCCTTCAAGTTGAAATTGGTAGAATTAGGTCAGTAATGTTAAGCTCAAAGAGAATCAAAATCAAGGCTGCATATGAAGCAACTACAATCACTCGAAACAAAGCTTACAGCCAACATGGCATAAGTGAAACTGTATTGTTTTTCTATGTTCAATCGTGTAATAAGAAGGGTCTTAAAAATTGTGGTTTAGTTGGTAGTTTGATTCTCGAGTTATTTTTTGGATGGATATTAATCTTTGGGTTGAGATAGCATTTCTGCACTGGTACCAGTAGTTTGGGTACCAGTGCAGATTTAGGTGTTAGATGAGAATGTAATTCGTTTTCTGTAAACTTTGCTTCTTTGAAATGGAAGTGGTAGGCCACGTTGAGCCTACTTGTTTCAAAAAAAAAAAAAACATGGCATAAGTGAGAAACACAAGTCCTAATCAGCATGCCACCTCCCATGCTTGGTGGGCATCAATTGACACATGTCAAAGTATCATTGGAAGGTGAATTGACCAGTAAAAGATGAGAAGTGAGAAAAGAATGCATGAGGCAGCATTGAGCCATGCCATTGGATCAAAACCCTAACTCCATGGCTCATCCTCACCACAGAAGCAAAAGCATCCACAGATTTGCAATACCAGCCCATGGTTTTGCAAGAGAACTTGTTCCCCACTGCTCTACATCAGCCATTGGATGAAGATGAAGGGTGAGATGTGCATGGCTCAATTCCATGGAAACCCTAATCCATGCCCTATATAAAGACCTCAAATTTGAAGAAGAAAGGCGCCTCCCAACCCCCACAAGCTTCTGCACTACACCAAAGTTCTGCCTCACTTAGGGTTAGGTCTAAGTCAAGAGAAAAAGTTCTGTAATTTTGTCGAGCAGCTTGAGTGCAATAGGAAATAGAAGAGAGGAAGAGAGGAGAAGAAGGCTTACGTAGATCCTGCTTGTAAACCATCCTTTCCACATATCAATAAAGAGATTTTGAGAGTTCAATTGCTGTTTTGATTGGTGTTCAACCTAGCCCAGCCACCAAGCCATGGTGGTCTGGTGCCATATAATTGTTTCATGTCTATTTCTTGTTTTGCATTAATTCAAACATCTTAAACTCGCATATCTGCATCTAAAACAACAATAAAAGGAAATTAACATAAATAAAAGGATTTGTGCACCTTTGTGTGCACAAATACGTCAGGTTTGAAGCTCTACCGCCATGGCCAGACCTCGGGCTCGCTCTATCGACCTACCTGGGAAGTAAACCCACCTCACAGGGACCACAACTCGACAAATGGAGGCCAGGAGATGCTGTTTGAGATGACTGAGAGGAAAGACAATCTCTCAGTTAGCACAATTTGAAGAAGGGAGAAGGCTGACGTGGCATAACCATGGCATGGAGGCAATTCGACACAACCAGAGAAAAGAACTACCCTCCAGTGACTCAAATCAACAGATGAGATTCAGGATATGTTGTCCGATTGGTCTTTAAGAAGAATCCACCACTCAGGGGGCTCAATTTCGCCGGAGATAGTGGATCAATGAGGCTCAAGAAGAGGGATGATGCCGCAAAATTACACACTGGCAAACCAAACCAAAGGCATAGAAAGGAATAGAAGAAGGGGACGATTCTAGAGGAACAAAACGTGGCCAAAATGGTGGACGGATGGCGCAAGTCAACGGCGGAAGCTCTCGGTTGCTGTCGGGTCAAAGGCCACGGAAGAAAGAAAGAAAAGAAGAAGAAGATGCTGACCCTTTGACCATGCACGAATCTTGACAACCATGGATGGACGGATCTCATTAGTAACGGCTAAATGGAAAGGGAACTTGTGATCTTCTTTGGAGACAGATCTGTGAGGCGCAAGATAGAGGTCGGAATATATAAGGAAATGGAAGCGTTACACGAAAGGCCATATCAGAAGATGCCCGGGAAGAAAAAACAGAGTTTAATGAAAAGCCCACATGAATGAACTTGGCGCACCGGAATACCTCATGGACCACGGGACTCAACGACTGGACCCAGGCTCACATCAGACTCAAATCGGTCCACAGACACGGGTGTAAACCAACTGATCCAGTCAATTCAACCTCAGCGCCTTCTCTCGATCCCTTGTGACGTGATCGGTGTGGCCATCTCTGTTGCATGACATAAACCACCTCTTCCTGCCCACGTGGACCAACCAGAGCGTGACACCTCAACCCTGTCAATGACGTGGACCAATCAGAGAATTTCCAGTTATCCAGAACTTAGAAAATGCACTAAAAATAGCCAGAAAATTATGAAGAACATTTCTATCTGACATATCATATACAAAAAACCAACTTAAATGTCACTTTTACTTAAAAGTCCATAAAACTTTAAAAATATCATAAAAATAAATAATAAATAAACATGAATATTATGAAAAATCAATATTGTTATTAAAGGACATCAGGGATTCTTGGACAACAAGTATACTTCAGGGTCAGGACACCCTAGAGCCAGACGAGCCAGAATCCATACTTCAAACTCAAAACTCAAGCCGAGACAAAACTTCAAGACGTATTCTGAAAAAAATTAAACCAAGGCATCCAAACTCAACTCGAACTTATAACTAAACTTAAAAGCCGAACCCCATGACTAAATCTTGAAGCCTCAACACGACCTAAACTCGGAAATCCAAAACAAAGGCTAGAAACCAGAAAATAAAAAAATCCAAATGCCAACCCTAAAGCCAGAACCAAACTCAAAACTCCAGATTCCGAATTAAATTTCAAATCCAAGTTCAATTCCAAATCCAAACTCAAATGAAAATTCAAAATCCGAATCCAAACCTAAAAGCCAACACAAATCCCAAGACCAACCAGAACAAATTTCGCTTCAAGTTAAAACCAGGCCTATCTCCAAAATAAAATAAAACCCTCCAGCTAAACCCCAGGTCAAATACCAAGTAGAGTCAAGCAAGATCCTAAAGCTCTAAATCCTGGCACTACGCCTAAAGCCCAAACCCATACCAAAATAGCCAAGACCATCCTGTGATCCAATACTCTGACTGTCCTATATAGCAACCCTAAGAACAATAAAAGTCTTAATCATAAAAATGATAACAACATCATAGTCTGCATGTCACCTAAAAATCTAAGTCAGCATAACATGCATGTGCATTCGTCATCATCACCACACCCCCGCATAGCACTAGTCATTTATTAAGTTAAAACTGACTCTAATCGCTTTTGATGCCTAATCACTTGATTATTCCCGATCTAGAGGTGCTCTTGTCTGGTTCTCAACTCAGCCCGGAGGTAATTAACAGCAGGGGCTTGCGTCTGCTGGAAGAAAAGGACCTACAAAACAAACAATGAACTCTTGAGGCACCTAAAATCACGTTATTACCTTTCGTCCGTTCAAACGGGTAGTAATGCCTGCATTCCAGGATGCCCAAGGAGTATCTGATCGGTATTCTTTTTCCCTTCTTTTTCCCCATGGAGGAAATACACGATCTTTCCCCGTGGATAGGCCAAAAAAGTGCGAGACACCCCCCAAAGACTAATCTTCTTTAAAGATTAAAATCGACTCTAAGCTATTTATTACATTTGATTATTGATTATTCTCGATTTAGATGTGCTCTTGTCTGGTTCTCAACTCAGCCCGGAGGTAATTAACAGCAGGGGCTTGCGCCTGCTGGAAGGAAAGGACCTACATTAAACAATCAACTCTCGAGGTACTTAGAACCACGTTAGCGTCCATCATCTATTTTCGGATGGACGATAGCGTTCGGGTCGCATGATGCTTGAGGGTATCTGATCCGTACTTCTTTTCCCCATGGCGAAGTCATTCTTTGATCTTTCCCCGTAGATAGGCCAAAAAAGTGCGAGACACTTGTCTTCAGTTGTCAAGATGAGATGTCAAGGAGGAGTACAGTTCATGCCACAGTAGCCAAGCAAGGTATTCACATCTGATTTGTTGTAATCTCTCAATATTTCTTGTTTGTTTTTGTAATGATGATTGATACATTTTTATTTGTTGTTACAATGATCTTACTCGAGTAGTTAGATCGTGGGGTTATGGTTGATAAACAGATGTTTGATTTAGTTTACATTAATTGATCAGTTTTCTATTTGTTTGCTTAGTTTTATAACTTGTGTTTTTTTAGTTCTTATTTTGTTATACTTGAACTATTTGATTCGATTGGTATTTTCCCATCAAGATTAGGGCGACCATGAATGTTAGGAAGTTAACTCCAACCAAACCTAGATAGATTTGAGTATATCAATACAAATAGAGGATCAATAGTTCGAAAGATGAGATCTAGATCATAAACCAGAAATGGAGATCTATTCCCAATAGACGAAAGTTGAGGAAAATCTTAGATCCGAGTTATAATCTTGTATGGTTTAAACCAAGGAACGAAAGTTGAAACCTATGCTAGATAAGAGTTTAATTGTTTTAGTTGAAAGAACTTGAACTGTAGAAAGAAGGATCATAGGGAAATCAATTAAGCTACTAAACTGCTAAGTAAACTATGTAGAAACTGATAGATTGTGTATAACTACAGTTAGGGAAGACTAGTCATTTGGATTATAGGCGGGTTGTCTGTGCCACCCTAGAAACGATCTAACTAGTCTGTAACTAACTATTCTAGTTCACAAACTGGCTGATACGAAAGTAAGCGGGCAGTTTAGGAACAGAAGTTAAGCAGAAAGTTGATCAATCATAATATCTAATTTGTATCTGTTTTAGTCAAACTTCTCTGTAATTGGACCATTTTATTTTATTTATTTTATTTTATTCAAATCCCCAATTCATATAATTCTTCACCACCCTCTTTGACCTGATCGATTGAACAAGCTAAAGTTTAAGAAAAATCGAATAACTGTTCCCGTGGATCGACCCTGAATACTCAGCGTAGGTTGTGCGCTTGCAATCGAAATTGAGCATATTTGGGTTATAAATTTAAAAGCCCTGATAGGTTATCTCAGGCCAACATCAGCTGCTATACGGACTTTATTTATGTTCTCTTGAATTGTGCGGAAAAAAATTGTTCATCAAGAAAACCGTATGTCCCTCATTAATTTACTTAATGAGTGATGATATCTGTTTGGGCCCCTTGATAGAGATGGATTGTTTGCGGCAACTTGTACAATCATCTCTAGATCAAGAAATGAATAATTTGCAAGAATGACACATTCATATCTTGGATTATACAGTGATATCATGTGACATAAGAATCAAAGCAAGGAAATACTTTTATTTCTTATGCATGATTGGAATATTGTAGCAGTACAATATTTATGTGAATTGGGAATTATAACGTATTGCTAGATACCGCTTATGATTATTGGAAATAAAAAATAATTTATTTTCATGGCCAACATAACATGAATCCTCAATGGATCACACAAATAGGAGTTTAACCTTACGATGCATTATTTATTTATTCGCAGCAGTGAATGCTATGAAAATATGATTGGTTCATTAATTAATTATATATCGTTGTGAACCGTTATAATTAATTAAATCAAAGGGATCATATAGAAATAAAATAATTCATAGATGAATTAGAACATTGCATGTGGCCCATACAGGCCCTAGAGGATGCCGGCCAAATTGAGTGGCAAAGAGGTAAATAGTGAGGTGAGAAGGTTGGATTTGAGCTCTATATAAAAATCACTAGTTGTGGTGCATTCGCGCCCGAGCTTTCTCTCTCCTCTCTTGCTCTCTCTTTGGCCGCCACCTCTAGAAGAGGAAGAGAAATTCCTCTTTTCCTCCATTGCTCTCTCCCTTCCCTCTTGCTTATGTGTTGAGCTTCTCTTTCCAATTAAATTAGTTGATTGATTAGAAGAGAAAGATAAGAGGATTAGCCGTTCTCTCTTTCTTGCTAGCACAAGAAATGAGAGAGATAAGTTAATCTCCTTGGTGGACTCGAGGCCGACTTGGTGGAGGAGATGAAGGCACGCCACCGACTCCTATTGATTTGGATTAACCTTGCAAATACGATTTTGCAAGAGGTATAATACTACAACATTTCTCTCTTGTGTTTGTGTGTTAAATGCTTGGTGCTAGATCCTTATTGGTTTGTGCTTGTTAATTAGTGTTAATTAGTAACATAAAATTAAAATTGAGCACCTAAGTTCTTAACAGTGGTATCAAAGCCAGGTCGTACTTAACTATTTTAACACATAGTTAAGTGAGAAATTGATTAATTAATGGACTAGTAGAGTTGATGCACTTGCTTGCTGCCTGAAACTTCTTCTTTCTGTAGTTTTGCGTGCTTTTCTTTGTGTGAAACATTCGATTTAATTTTTTGGTTTATTGGAGTTGATAGATCTATGAGTTAGAAGTATTTACCCTCTAGTTTCACCTCAATCCAATCAAAAATGGATTTATGGTGATTTTTCTCGTGACTGTGCGCAGAACCAGTTTCTGCCTGACCAGATCTGAGAATATAGACTTTAATCAATTTATTTTGTAAATAAGCTATCTGTTTTAGTGGCTAGGAATTATCTAGATATGCATGGATTTCATCCACATCAATTTGGTGGTGTGGTTTGAAGGTTATCTTTTTATTTTAAGTGATGAAAAATCTAAACCGTCTGACCGGTATCTTATACCGGCTGGATAGTTTGATAAACTGATATTGATTGAGATTTTTTCTGGAAAATTTATTTAAATAGAAATTATATATTTCAAGTTATGGTTCTGTGAAAATTAATTTCACTCTATTTGAAATAGTTTTGGTACCTTAACTTGACTGAAACTTTTTCGTCGACAGTCTGTTTTGGAACAGGGGTTTCATGTTTAAGCCCTTTAAATTTGATGAAATTGTATAGCTTAGGTATGGTTTTCTTTTATGAATTACTAGATATGGGTTTGTAGTAATTTATTGTAAATTTTTTTTGCATTAAATCTGTTTGAAATATGAACCTATAGCCCAAACGGTTGAGACTAAAACAGAATTTCTCTAACGGTGTTTTAATACACAATCTGAGAATTGTCTTTTTTTGTTCTCCCAACTAGTAAGTGATCTCTTCATGAAACTTTAATAGATAGTTCAACTCACTATAAGGATTGTGCATGATTTATTTCGGATATTTTGGAGACCGAAATTTTTTTGGATATTTTCAGGTCCCGTTTGCATAAATGAATTTATTCTAATTAATTAATTGGTTGACATGTTAATTAGATCAGTCCTTAGTATCCTCCTTTAAATAATTTCAGATGTTGAAATGAATTTCAAAATGTTTGAGCAAGTTTGTTGTTTAAAAGTTGAGGCTTATTTACACGGAAACCGCAAGCGGCAAGCGATGTGCAAAGACACTTAAATGTTTGTGAATTATGAACAACTTACACACGTAGGGGTCCCTGTGCTAACTTGTTTTTTTAGGAGGATTGTGGGTTTGGTATGGCCCAAGATATCAATGTCTTGTGGTTTGTAATAAATACATGTGAATGAATGTATGTAAGGCCTTTGGTGCCGTTGTTAATTAATGTGGATTAATTTTAATGTAACTTGTGAGGCTTGCATGCCCCTAAGGTTAGGAGGGATTAGGGATTTTTTTCACATGTATTTTGTTCCTTTAATTATATAGGATTGGATCCATATGATTAGTGGGAGGGCTTATTAGATTAGTTTTTACTACATGGAGATGCGACGAAGCTAATGCAAGCGGGGGCCATACAAATCCACAACAATGCTTGAGATGCTTATTATGTGAATGTTTGTGAATACTATGAAATGTTATAGGATAGCTATGGGTATATGCTTACACGACCACCAAACAAAGTCGCATAATATTTTGTCCCATTAATTTGATTAAGTCGACCACCCTCTTTCTCGCTATCCCCTTCACATCGTTTGCCCTCTCATGGCGCAGTCCGCCATAGCGGACGTCATGGTTGTCACTCGGAAGTCGGGGTACAAATAAGATTTGTTAGGAGCAAATAGAGAAAGATTGCTTATCGAAGGACCCAACTAGAGTTTGGACATCGGGACGAAGTTTGCATATATATATAGATATTTCACAAACCAAAAGTCGTATGGTTGATATGATTGGTTGGAGAACCTACCTTGTCTAGTTAAGTCGGGTGACGTGCCATAGCAGACCCTACTTGATGAAAATGGGGATCTTGGAAAATCGACTACATCTGGGACATTAAATAAATGTAGTTGGAGTTTTATTTATCATTATAAATAAAACATTGCATAAACTAAATTACCTTAAATTGAATTTGTTATAGATGATAAAATGTGTTAATTTCGTTGCGATCAAACTTTGAAAATGAACAAGCTCATTTCTAAAGGTACTTGCTTGGAGAAGTAACACCGATTCCCAAAAACTTTCCTCGATCTCCCGAACATAGAAACGCACAATGATTGATTAACTTTTGTGAAATGTTATTCAATAATAAAGCGAACGCCGATATCCTCATTTTGAAATTTCTAGACCTTCGAATTAGAGAATTCATACGGACTAGATTTGACTCCTACGCTCTCATCCACTTACTGTCACACCTCCGCACCCTAAGGCCATTTAGGGTTGCTGGGGCGCGACCTGAGCTAATTATCTAGACCATTTTTTTTTACAAACAGAACTCAACAGATCCCAAAAACAATTGTGCACAAGATTCAAAACTAAAACATATTTTATATTATTTATTCTACAACTACTGAGCTGAGATTACTAACTCGGGTTAGTATCTCGCTTCATTACAGTTATTACAATATTATACATATTATACAAATATATTGTTTGTTTCTCAAGCCAAGCACAGACAAGCCTAGTACATATTACAAACCAACGCCCTTAGTAGAAGTCTTCTAGCTTATGCTTGCAAGGAAGGCTCCTGCTTTGGCACCATGCCATCGCTAGGGCTCGACGGACCAGGAATTTCAAAATACAGATACACAAACACTTCGGGCAGGGCTTCAAGACTAATGAGGAGTGTGGCATCAGCATCTGCACTAGGGACTCGAATTTTAAACTTCATAAACGTGCACTCGATCGTGGCAATCGTGGGCCTAGACAGGCTACGCGTCTCCTGGAACCCCCAATTTAATGAGGCTCAAGCAAAACAAATAGATGAAAAATAATTCTCAGTGTGGATTTTAGTTCCAGTTACACGGTTCTTTATACAGATCCGAGAACAGGAATTAATCCCCATAATTAAAAATACAAATCAAGTTTTATCCAAAACAAATCAAATTCATTCCGAAGGCACCAGACGGAATGGGCCTATCACTGGCATGCTGCAAATATGCAATATGCAACGGAACAGAATCAAGCATAACAGAGCATATTATTCAACATAATAACATACACTCCAGTTCTCAAGGCCTACAGAATCAAGGAGAACAGTTCCCAAACCATTGGTTCCAAACCATATGGTACAAAAACAGGCAGAGGGAATATCCAGAAGCAATAGCGCTAGTACCCTGGCCAGGTCGGTGGCCAAACCGATTATCACCAGATGAGTGAGTTATACATACATATAAAATGTTATGCTGACTGAGTTTCTTATGGTTTCATTTTCAAGTCAAATCTGTCTATCATTAGATAGAATAATATAATAAATTTCTTGAAACCATTCCAGTCCTTTTTAAGTCTGAATTATTCAAAGTTATCATTCAAGCGGATTATTCAAAATCGGACTTATTTAATTTCGAATCAACAAATGGTATATAATATCAACATGCAGTTTGATTCTTTTGGGGCAACTATTTGCTTAATGCGCAATAGAATGCATTTTCAAATGAATTCTCAACATGCTATGCATGAAATTTAAAATTATCGACTGTCCAGATTCTAATAAAGAGTCCGTTTAAATCCACACCTTCAAAGTCAAGCTGGGGCGAAGCTCCGCTAGCGGGTCCTGTTCATAATTATATATCAAGGTCCGTTAATATCCGTTTAACAGTGTTCTATAATCCATTGAGTGGACTAACGCTAAGCAAGTGCTGGTTCTTAACTAATTAACCGTTTAGTTGATTTCAAGTCCAATACTTAATTATTTTAGTTACTTGCTCGATCGTTTTAATTATAATTAATACTGCAATTAGTTGCTTTTCCGGAATAACAGAATTATAATTATTATCCAATAATAATTATATCGAAATCAGAATCAGTCTCATAATACAGGATTATATATTTTCAAGCAACAATTAACAGTAAATCAGAAATCAAGAAATAATAATTAAACTAAAAAATACAAACTAAGTATAATTTGCGGGATCAGAATAGTCTATATTATTTTATTTGCCACAGTATCCGTTCAATTAGCAGACTTAATCTCATCATATCCCTAAAATCCGACTATCGAAATTAGACTAATATTAATGGATCCAAGTCTTTTAGTCTAATGTTAATCAAGCTCAACAGATTCGCAGTTAATTAGACTCTAATTAAATCTGAAAGTCTAATTCTCAAAAACCTAATCAAAATCCGAAATTCAATTAGTTTCAGCCCAAAAATTCAATTAATCTCGGCCTACACAGAAAGCCCAACAGAAAAATAAGAGAGCTCAAAGGATAAAAATCCGGCCCAACTTATATTATTCAATTTATTCGGCCCAAATTGAATCCAGCCCAGTAAAAAAAAATTCCATGCAACATACGGCTGAACCCAGTCAGCTGACCCAGCTGACTGAGTCAGTCCACAACGGGTCCGATAGAATATATTGGGTTTGAATCCGATCCGATAAGCCTCATATAGCATCCAATCTGTTAACTCGGCCAAAATCTTTCTCTAAGGCCCAGAAATAAATTTCAAGCCCTTAAATTTCACACAACAGCCCCTACTTATTTATAAATCCATCCTATGTCACAATTAGATCCTCAGAATTTTACAAAAAGGTCCTCACAACTTATATTTCTTCACAAACTCAGTCCTGAGCTTGCGATAGTGTACCAGATGTTAGACAAGCGTACTAGTGACTGGTACAGAGATCAAATTAGCATATCCTCTCATCACTAAGTATGTTCATGCATCCTAAACACAAGATGTAATAGAAATGAGTTACTTTCCTTCCCAACTGTGATACCCTTACTGAGTATGCATAAGTATGCATTGAAATTAACAGATATGCATGGAAATGCAAGCATATTACTAAACAACTCTAGTACCTCTTGTGCAATATGAAATTCACGCAGAGAAATACAGCTTCCAATTTTAAATCCCCTAAAAAGTTCGATTTCATGCAAGAACTGAAATATCACAAGTAACAAAACCCTAATCATGCTATTACAAGCAGATATTAACCTCCATGCTTACTGTTACACCAAAACTCATGCATAAAAGTTTAATCTCAACTTTAAAGCTATTGATAGTTTACTAAATTCAAACATATGTCCCCAACAAGTTTGAATGCATAAAAAAATACAGAATTGATCTATCACCACTTCAAAACAGCATTTAACAAACTCATAAATGCAAATTTAGTTTCAAAACAGCTCCATGCATGTTTGAAATTCATACAAATCACTGATATGCATATGTGTTTTAGCAAATACTCAACTTCAGTAAGCTAATATGAAACAGACTAAACTGATGGCAGTAATTAACTACACAAGTATAACTAATCAAGTTTTTCTTCAACAGTGTCTAACTCAAGCTCTTAACATTTCTTAGAAGGCCATTAACACTATCAATTTACAAAGCACAATTCCATAGCACCACTCTCTTTCAGATATTTAAAATGCAGTGATTTTCAAACTCACAAACCATTATATAAAGATAGACACAAGTATATCCTTAACACAAGTCAGCATCTAGTTAACACAAGCATAAGTAGATGTATACGATATGTACATCTATATTATAAATCAATCCTACAACCTCAATTAACATCTCAGAACCTAATTATCATTAATCATCATGAAAATTAAACTCAATCCTCAAATGAATTTGCACACAGTGAGATATACCTTGCTCTCGAGAGGGAGTTAGTTTCCTCAAGCTTTCAAGTAAAACCAGGACCAAGATCAAAGCTAAACCAATCAGGAACAAGATCAAGTCCATACACCTAACACTCAAGAAATCAGACAAGATTAATACAAATCCGACAGGCTCAAGTCACAATTGATAGAAACAATTCAAAGTATAGACAGAGAATACCTTCCTGGCACCCTAATTCTCTCTCTCTACCTCCAATCGAAAGCAAGCACAACAAAAATCCCAATTCAGTTTCTGTTTCATAGAAATTACCTCGAGATATTGACAAAAAGAAGAGAAGACAGAGAGAGAGCAGGTGCCAAGAAAGGAGAGAGCCACGTCGTCTCTGCATTAATGGCATTAACAGCCGCAAAACACGCAAGGAGGAGGAGAGGTCTCCTCGTGACAGAGCTCAAGGGGATGGATGAGGTGCCATCCTCTGAGTGAGCGACTCAAAGGCAGCCACAAACTCATCCAACCATATCGCAACACAGAGGAAGAGGAGCGCCACACTCTCGTGGGCTCAAGCACAGAGAAGAAACGGAGGAGAAAGAACCAGATCAGAAAGAGAGACGAGGTAGAGGGAGAAGGAGACACGTCTTCTCTCTCTCCTCTTATTTTATTAAAATCCTTTGGATCTTCTATGGCCAAATCTAAGTGGCTTTTTGTGTTGCATGAATCTGACGACAGATTTTGTAAATTAGCTATTTCACTAATTTAATTAATTGAACCCTTTCCAGAAGTCAGATTGTTGTGGCAATTATACTGAATATATTCTTGATTTTTATAGAACATTTCTATGTTCTCAGATTACTGATCCTAACTAATTTTACTGTTACTAAATTAATTTATTTAATTTCTTGATCATATAATTCATGATTAATACTAATCATGATTAATCAGACAGAATTAGGACTTGAATACCAACTAACGATTACTTATCTTACATTCCACCCCCCTTAAAATAATCGTTCAGTACCCTGAATGATGCTTACCGGAATAATTTTGGGTACTATTCATGGATACGGTCTTCCAATTCCCAAGTTGCATCTTTTGAAGAGTGTCGCCCCCACTGAATGAGTACTAAAGGTATAGATTTCGTTCTTAACTGCTGAATCTTACGGTCCATAATTCTCATTGGCTTTTCTTGATATGTGAGGTCAGGTTCCGCTATCAAATCAGAAAACTTTACTCTATGCGTTGGATTGCGAATATATTTCCGAACTTGAGACACATGGAAAACATGATGCACTTGTGATAATTCCACTGGTAGTTCCAATTCATAGGCTACTTTTACGATTCTTTTGGAAACTACAAAGGGTCCAATATATCGCGGACTCAATTTTCCCGATATTCCAAATCTTTTGATCCCTTTCATTGGAGAAACTTTAACCAATACTTGTTCTCCAGGTTCGAAATGAACGGGTCTTCTTTTAGTATCCGCATATCTCTTGTATCGATCTTGGGCTACTTGGAGCTTCTTTAAAATGATTTGAGTCTTTTCTGTACACTCGGCCACCAATTGGGGTCTAGTTGGGTCTGTTATTCCTTTGGGTTTTGATGAAGGCCTAGGACCTAGGTATCAAATAAAATTTATAAACCTAGAGCTAACCTCACTAGTCGTTTGGAGTTAAACTTTAGGGTCGAACCCAAGTGACGGTATAATTGATTATCAGACTTATCCTTTTTCAAAAACTAGACGAGAATATTTTTATGGAGTTTTGAGTAATTGAATCTAAAGTGCAAGTAAAGTAGATATTTTTGGGTATTTTGGTTGATTAAAATAAACTAAGCAACTAAGTAAAGTTTTGGAGTTTTAAACAATATAAAAAGCGTCTTAGGGTTCAGGTTTCACCTTGGTTTGGACTCTAGAACACAGAACTTATCACTTTCGTGCATCGAACGGTGTTTTTCAAGCGATCAACCCTCAAATCGGTCCGAGTTGAGAGTGAAAGTGTGTGATTTTGACTTGTTTTGATACTTTATGCCTTGAGTTAGGGTTTGTTGGCTAAACTTAGATTTACTAAACCTCAGCATTCGCTTGTTGGACTAGAAACTGGCTTAATCACAACCTAACCTAATTAGACTAATTAAACCATAACTTTTGGTATAGGCGTTAACTAATCTAAACTTGTTTGTTGGATTTCTTAGGGATATTTAGATGTCTTTTGAACTATCTAAAAGTTACACTTTTGGTGTCAACTAACCTCCCCTTTCGGATCTATGATTTATCCCTAATACTTAATTCAAACTAACATTGTTTATCCTAACTTAGACTTAACTAGATGCGGCCGTACAACTAGAAGGTGATTAGGAAATCACAAGCAATTCAAACAAGCAATTATAATAATTCTCAACAAATCAAGTCAACAAAACATATTATAAAATAACAAGTCAAATCACAACATCCAAACCTAAGTTACTACCTTACTCCTAAGACTACATAAATTTAGCCTAACATCATATCAAAATACACAACAAATATCATAGAAATAACAAGATATACGCCCATGAGAATTAGAGATAAAAACATAGGTAAAATAACTGAATAGTCCCTCTACGCTCGATCTTCAATCTTCAAAGGCGATGGGGCGTGTCACAACTTCTCCTTACTGCTGTCGCCTCAAGAATAGGTTGCCTTGATGAATAATGGTGGAAGAACCATGAAAATTATGCTTGGAAAGGTGATTTGAGGTATGGAGGATTTTGATATCCTTCTAAGGCAGAGAAACAGCCTTAAATATTGGTTCCACGCACAAGGAAAGAAGTCTAGGGCGCCAGGGTAAGAAAATCTACCAAAACAATCAACTTCCTTGTATGAAAAGTTGTCATATGAGTCAAGGCGGCGCCCAACTCGGACCGAGATGGAGAGGTGCGCATCTGGATATGTCTGCTACTGTAACTCGGCCCGAGTTGAGGCCTGAAAAACACCTTCTCGTGCTAGGAATGAGTCGTCTAGCATTCATCTTGTACCAGAAACCTTCTACTAGCTCGAACATCACCAGAAGTCATCAAAGTCCTGTAAAATAAGAGAAGAAACGACGGCAAAGTCAAATCCTTGGAAAACATAGCAATCTATTGAATAATTTAATGGTTTGAGTGTCATTTGAGTGCCAAGTACGGTCCAAATACTAATGAATAATAACGATATCAAATCCCCCTAAACTTAAACTTTGCTTGTCCTCAAGTAACGCCCTAAGCTTAGAGAATTGGACTGTACTTAAATCTAAAATCGAATCGTTTCTCAAACCAAGAAATTTTGCTAAGAAAATCAATTGCTTATGTCTAAAAATTTCTCACACTTAAATCAAATAAGTCAAACCAAAATTCGATTTCAAGAACCAAGTTTAGTGTTCTACAAATTAATTCAAGCAACTCTTGGTCCTAAATGAAAAGTTTTTCTCAAATTCAAGAACTCCAGCTTCACTTTTGTCAATTCAAATGCGATCTCAATTTCAATTACCCGTTCTTTTTCATATTTCACAAAAATTTGTAAAGAAATTTATCAAAGTTGAAAATTATATGATGAACCCTTCTTAAAAGCAATTTTATTTTTCACCAATTTAATTGTGCAAGTCGAGTCGTGGGGCTTTGCACCCTAGAGGATATAATGCGGTGTCATTGACCTTAATATGCTACTGGCACATGACATGCCAGGGAGGTTGGACTGGTGTTACTCGATTATGGCCACGGTACACTTGGGCCATAATACTCAATAACTCATTTGCCAATGCTTTCACATCGGGGCCAGTAGAATTAATTATGAATTGCCCAATTATTTCTCGAGTTTCTTTGAGGTGTAATTCCTAGCAATTCATAATTAACCCAATACCCTCCAATTTGTGGCTAAGTTGGTGGAAGAAGGTCTCGGTGCATCCTTATTTTCATAACTATTTTGATTTTATTGTCCCATTAAGTTTGCTAGTTGGTGATTCAAGCGATTACAAACAATTTCAACAAGACAAGGTTCATCTTATAATTTCCAAAATTGATAAAATTCTTTTTGAACAAAAGTTTGTCAAATACAAATCCGTTCACTCGGTAAAAATTTGTGAGAACCGACTTAAAGTGTTTCAACAATTTTTTTAAGCATTCAAAATCGAGTTCTATTCTTGTGAAATACTTCCAATTTGGCCCATTGGTGCAAAAATTAATTCAAGATATCAAAACATTATAGGGTCCTTTGAGAAAAATTTTGTTTGACTTCAAAACAGTTTAATCAGTGTGAGTTTCATCCTTTAAAATATAAATCGAGAGCAATTAAACATGTTCAATTGATTTCCCAAGCAAATTCCATTCAAAACAGTGCAAAAATCAATTTTTAAAGTCTCAACTCAGACCGAGATGGGTCCAACTCAGACCGAGCAGAGAGTGCATTTTTCAAAAAATTGTTTAGAAGCTTCATCTCGGTTCGAGTTAATCCCATCTCGGATCGAGCAGACGTCAGAAAAATCACAAAAAAATTCCAATTCAACCCAATTCAACCAAATTTTCAATTTTTCCTCCTATTTCCCTCCCCCCAAACTTAAATCAAACATTGTCCTCAATGCATTCAATCAAAAAGAAAAGAAAATAGGAGGGAAAAGAGAACTTAACTAAATTTTACTTTGCACCGTATCGATGTGCTCCTAGTGTTTCTTCTCGATTTTCAAGATGGCTCTACTCATTTCCTTGAGCTGTTGTGCAACCCGTATGAGGTCGATCGGGGTTAGTTGGCTTACGTAACCCATGGTGCTCTAGCACGGATTGCATCTTCCTTCGTTTGTTCCTTCAAAAATCTCTACAATTAATCAAACAAAATCAACAATCAAATAATATTTTTTTTATTTTCTGTTTTTTTTTATTTTTATGGGTTTTCTATTTTCTAATTTTTTGTATTTTCTCTTTTTTTTTAACGAAAAATAAAAATAAAAATAAAAGAGAAAAGAGTTGAGAAATCTTTGGGTTGCCTCCCAAGAAGCGCTTGTTTTAGGTCTCTAGCTTGACCATCTTTTCACTAATTCTTGATTTGATCTGGCCCGGAGAGTGAGACGGCGAGCGATTTGTCATATCTCTTGTTGGTGATGTCTTCAAAGAGAATCCCATGCGTGAAAGTTGAGAGATCATCAAACGAGTACCCCATTGCTCCTTTTTCAACCAAGAGCTTATTCGTTTGTCCTACATCTAGCTTAGAATTAGTAATAATGGGGTTCGTTTGACTAGGGCCAAGAGATTCGTACCTGAGGGAGGTCAGGAGAGGCTTCAATTCGACTTTGGGGGCCTTAGTTCGGACCGAAACAGGGTCATTTGGACCAAATAGAGGATCTGTCACCTTTTGTTCCTCAACTCGGGGCTCATCTCGGTCCGAGTTGGGGGTCGAGTTGGCTTGAGAAATGTCGCTTTGACCCTCTAACGCCTCTTCTAACATCTCATCTACCCCTATCGGCTCTTGAAAATTATCGAGAGAGTCTTGGTATCTTTCAAGGGCATCATGGTATTGCTCTCCAAGAGATTCTTCGATTTCAGGTCCTTCTTGAATCATAAAGCACTTGTTGGCGGGGTCCGGGCATCTCATAGCATGGTCTATTAAGAATTGGAGTTGCTCCCCCCTACTCTAACCAAAATCGTCCCATCTCGGGCATCCATCATCACACCGGCGGTTCTAAGGAAGGGGCGTCCAAAAATGATAGGCACCTCCTTATCTTCTTCCATGTCCATCACCACAAAGTCACCCGGCACTAGAAATTTGCCAACTTGCACAGGAATGTCCTCTAGAATGCCCAGTGGCAGCCGCATCGAGGAGTCGGCGAGCTGCAATGTCATCCTTGTGGGCCTAAGCTCTCCAAAGCCAATCTTCTCATAGACCGTCTTGGGCATGAAACTCACGCTAGCTCCCATATCATATAATGCATGTTTGATTATAGCTTTTTCAATAACACAAGGCAAAGCAAACCTACCCGGATCTTCTAGTTTTGGGGGCATCTTGATCTTCAATGCCTCGCTACTCTTGTGTGATAGGGCCACCGTTTTGAGTTCTTCCATTGATCTTTTTCCTGTGCACAACTCTTTCAAGAACTTGGCATAGATAGGCACTTGTGCTATCGCGTCGGTAAATGGGATTGTAATTCGCATTTTCTTCAAGATTTCCCAAAAAACTCGGAACTGAGAATCTTCCTTCTTCTTCATGAGACGCTGAGGAAATGTCACAGGGGGCTGATAAGTTGCCCGAGGTTGCGATCCCTTCTCTTTTTCCTCAGCCGACACGTTGTTTTTTGCCATTTTTAGCTCCCATCTCGGACCGAGTTGAGGTGATCTCGGACCGAGTTGGACATGGTCGAGTCTCTTTTTCTTCATGTAGTGACTCAATGGCGGGCCCTTCAGTCCCCATGTCCTTTGAGAGTGGTGGAAAAGGTATGAGCTGCTCCAGAATAGGCTCCTCTGCACACGGGACTTCCATCTCGGACCGAGTTGGAGGTCGAGTTGTCTCATCGAGTGGCATGGGAGGGTCTTCATAATGTCTCCCGCTTTTCAAAACATGCAAGGCCTTTATTTTTGTATTTGGGTTGACCTGCGGTTGTCCCGGAAGCTTTCCGGGTGGTCGGGAGAAGTGTGCTTCCATCATGCGCTCCAAGCGTTGCAAAGTGCTCGCATTACCCTTCAATTCGTTGGTGGTGGCCTTCAATTCGTCTAATTCTATAGCCACATATTTATTAAATTTCTCTTGTCCACTCATGAATTCTTGAACAACAATTGGAATCTCTTCCTTATTGAAAAAGGGTTTCTTTTGAAATGATTGGTCTCTATTGTTATTATTGAATTAGGCATTTCTATACAAGCTTGGCGGGTTATTTTGATACTTTGTACCGAAAGGGGGCCCATTATTTAGGGAGTTCACTTGGGCCCCTCCGTTACCAATTTTAGCAAGAGGGTAATTGAGAGATGTCTGTCCCTCCTCGCCGCATGCTCCGCATTTGTTCGAATAAAGATGTGTTCCTGGAGCCGATTGGTAAGCGACAAGTTCGGCTTCTAGCTCCGCGATCCTCTCATCTCTTGCCGTAATCTCATGAACTTGTTGCTTTGAATTGCTAGAGCGGCGGTGAGTTGGAAGAGGGTACCACGTGTAATTTCTCGCGCAATAATCAAGTAAGTCCCTTCCTTGTGTCGCGTCGAGCCTTTTGAATGAACCACCTGAAAGAGAATCAATGTTAATCTTAATATTGTCATAAAGTCCACCATAAAAAGATTTAATTAGCATCCATTCTTGAATTCCATGGTGCGGGCAAGAATTTTCTAGGTCCCTAAACCGTTCCCACGCATCTCTCATTGATTACTCTTCTTTTCTAGCAAAGTTATTCAATTCTCTCCTAATTGCATCCGACCGATCTGAGGGAAAATATCTATCCAAGAAGGTTTGTGCCATTTGATCCCAAGACCTAATTGACCCTTTTTTCAAAGTTGTGTACCATTTTTGGGCTCTATTCTTAAGTGTAAAATGAAACAATAAAAGCCTAATTTCTTGTTGAGGTACACCATTAAAC
This sequence comes from Rhynchospora breviuscula, assembly GCA_027562975.1. NCBI lineage: Eukaryota > Viridiplantae > Streptophyta > Magnoliopsida > Poales > Cyperaceae > Rhynchospora > Rhynchospora breviuscula. The sequence continues at coordinate 16,726,049 of CM050398.1, forward strand.
TTAATTAATTTAGTGCAATCAATAAGAGTTTGCAAATGAGCATGTGGGTCCTCTTTGTCATCTCCATAAAAAGGATTTTGTTGCACAAGTGTGACGTGGTTGGGGGCGATTTGCATGTTGTTGGCTTCCATGCCCGGAATCACCACCGATCCTCCCACATCTCGAGCGCTAGGAGCTCCAAATTCTCCGAGTGTTCTTTCATGTCCTAGCTCTTCTTCATTGTCAGAGTTGTGGACACTCGCCTCATCTTCATTGGCCCATCGGCGACGTTCATTGTCAAAATCCCTCCTTTGACCAGCAAGGAGGGTCCGATCAGCATTAAGTCGAGCCTCTCTTTGCTCAAGTTGAAGGCGAAGGGCCTCCAATTCGCGAGTTTGCTGAGCTATGGCCTCAGGCGTGAGTGGATCGGCCATCGTTTGGCTCTTTTCTCTTCACTCGGGGTCTAACTCGGTCCGAGATGAAGTCAAAAAATGTGGCTGGACTAGCTCGGGGTCTTCTTGCAGTCTTCGAAGGAAGTAATCTCTAACCTTGGGTGGTGGAGACTTCTTCTTTCGTGTCTTACCTGCCAGACCTGCAATCAAAGAGAAGAAAGCGTGAGTTTAAAAAAATAAATAAATAAATAAAAGTCTAGTCTCGTGATACTAAAATAAGGATTCGATATCAACACCGTCCCCGGCAACGGTGCCAATTTGATGAAGGCCTAGGACCTAGGTATCAAATAAAATATATAAACCTAGAGCTAACCTCACTAGTCGTTTGGAGTTAAGCTTTAGGGTCGAACTCAAGGGATGGTACAATTGATTACCGGACTTATCCTTTTTCAAAAGCTAGACGAGAATATTTTTATGGAGTTTTGAGTAATTGAATCTAAAGTGCAAGTAAAGTAGATATTTTTGGGTATTTTGGTTGATTAAAATAAAATAAACAACTAAGTAAAGTTTTGGGGTTTTAAACAATATAAAAAACATCTTAGGGTTCAGGTTTCATCTTGGTTTGGACTCTAGAACACAGAACTTATCACTTTCGTGCATCGAACGGTATTTTTCAAGCGATCAACCCTCAACTCAGTCCGAGTTGGCTTCAACTCGGTCCGAGTTGAGAGTGAAAGTGTGTGGTTTTGACTTGTTTTGATACTTTATGCCTTGAGTTAGGGTTTGTTGGCTAAACTTAGATTTACTAAACCTCAGCATTCGCTTGTTGGACTAGAAACTGGCTTAATCACAACCTAACCTAATTAGACTAATTAAACCACAACTTTTGGTATAGGCGTTAACTAATCTAAACTTGTTTGTTGGATTTCTTAGGGATATTTAGATGTCTTTTGAACTATCTAAAAGTTACACTTTTGGTGTCAACTAACCTCCCCTTTCGGATCTACGATTTATCCCTAATACTTAATTCAAACTAATCTTGTTTATCCTAACTTAGACTTAACTAGATGCGGCCGTACAACTAGAAGGTGATTAGGAAATCACAAGCAATTCAAACAAGCAATTATAATAATTCTCAACAAATCAAGTCAACAAAACATATTATAAAATAACAAGTCAAATCACAACATCCAAACCTAAGTTACTACCTTACTCCTAAGACTACATAAATTTAGCCTAACATCGTATCAAAACACACAACAAATATCATAGAAATAACAAGATATACGCCCATGAGAATTAGAGATAAAAATATAGGTAAAATAACTGAATAGTCCCTCTATGCTCGATCTTCAATCTTCAAAGGCGATGGGACGTGTCACAACTTCTCCTTGCTGCTGTCGCCTCAAGAATAGGTTGCCTTGATGAATAATGGTGGAAGAACCATGAAAATTATGCTTGGAAAGGTGATTTGAGGTGTGGAGGATTTTGATATCCTTCTAAGGCAGAGAAACAGCCTTAAATATTGGTTTCACGCACAAGGAAAGAAGTCTAGGGCGCCAGGGCAAGAAAATCTACCAAAACAATCAACTTCCTTGTATGAAAAGTTGCCATATGAGTCAAGGCGGCGCCCAACTCAGACCGAGATAGAGTGAACTCGGACCGAGATGGAGAGGTGCGCATGTGGATCTGTCTGCTATAGTAACTCGGCCCGAGTTGAGGCCTAAAAAATGCCTTCTCGTGCTAGGAATGAGTCGTCTAGCATTCGTCTTGTGCCAAAAACCTTCTACTAGCTCGAACATCACCAGAAATCATCAAAGTCCTGTAAAATAAGAGAAGAAACGACGGCAAAGCCAAATCCTTGGAAAACATAGCATTCTATTGAATAATTTAATGGTTTGAGTGTCATTTGAGTGCCAAGTACGGTCCAAATACTAATGAATAATAACGATATCAGGTTTCCACCACAACGGTGTTCTACGGGCTTCTCCATACAAAGCTTCAAACATGCCGATACTAGCATGATGACTATTGTTATAAGCGAATTTGGCCAAATGAAGATATTGTATCCAAGATCCGCCGAAACTAATTATACATGCTCGTAGCATATGTTCCAGGGTTTGATTAGTTCTTTCAGTTTGTCCATCTATCTGAGGATGATGGGCGGTACTGAATTTAACTCATGATCCCATTGTCTTTTGAAATTTGAACCAAAATTTCGAAGTAAAATGAGTATCTCGGTCCGATATGATTTCTCTTGGGCAACCATGATATTTAAACTGATATTTCAAAAACAATTATGCCAAGTCGGGTCCTGAATAATCCATTCTCAAAGGTATAAAGTGTGCAATTTTCGTTAAACGATCCACGATAACCCAGATTGAGTCAAAATTTCCAGGCGTTCATGGTAATCCTGAGATAAAATCCATAGTAATTGACTCAAATTTACTAGTAGGTCGTTCCATTAATTGCAACAATTCGGCTGGCTTCTGTTTATCGCCCTTAATTTGTTGACATACATAACAACGACGTATGTATTCAGCTATTTCTCATTTCATTCGTGGCCACCAAAAATTCTTTTTGAGATCTTGATAAATTTTGACTTCTCTTGGTGTATAGAATACCCCGAGTCGTGTGCTTCAGCTAATATCTTTGCTTTGATTTCCTGATTTTGGGGCACGCATACCCTTCCTTTGAATCGCAAAATTCCCATTTCGTCCAAAGTAAAAGCAGAATTAGGTACATTCTTCACATTTTCCCGATATTTCTCAAAAGTACTGTCAATTTCCTGGGCTTGTTGGATTTCTTTTGGTAAATCCATTTGAATTTCCATTGAGTTTAATAAAATTTCCCAATCCTTCTTCTCCTGTGTCTCCTTTATTTTGATCATAAAGGACTGAACTGTGTTTGGAGAAAATTCCACATTCAAATTCCACCGTCTCATTTCTTCCAGTAACTGGGGTGCTACCGTTATCAACTGAGCCATATTCACGATACTCTTCCTACTTAAAGCATCAGCTACCACATTAGCTTTTCCAGCATAATATTGAATATCCAAATCATAATCTTTGATTAATTCCAACCACCGTCTTTGTCTCAAGTTCAGTTCCTTCTTAGTAAAAATGTACTTTAAATTCTTGTGATCCGTGAGAATTTGACATTTTACTCCATATAGGTAATGTCTCCACAACTTGAGAGCCAATACTACCGCTGCCAATTCCAAGTCATGAATTGGATAATTTTGCTCATGGGATCGCAATTGTCTTGATCCATATGCGATAACATGATCTTCTTGTGTTAACACGCATCCCAATCCTAATAAGGACGCATCTGTGTAAACCACATAATCTTTTCCCATGATAAGCATTACTAGTACTGGACCGGAGGTTAACTTTTCCTTAAGTTTTTGAAAACTTTGGTCTTGTTTCTCTCCCCATGCAAACTTGATCTCTTTTTGTAGCAGTTGAGTAAGTGGTTTAGCCATCTTAGCATAATTTGGAACAAATCTTCGATAATATCCAGTTAATCCAAGAAAACTTCGAACTTTCGACACATTCTTAGGCGGTATCCAATCCACTATTGCCTTAACCTTTTCAGGATCTACCGCTAATCCCTCTTAAGATATGACATGACCAAGGAATGAAATTTGGTTCATCCAGAAATCACACTTGGATAATTTAGCATACAATCTATGTTGACGCAGCCTTTCTAGAACCAACCGTAAATGATAGGCGTGCTCTTCCATATTATGAGAATATACCAAGATATCATCAAGTATCCAATAAATCTCGAAATACTCGATTCATCAAGTCCATAAAAGCAGCTGGAGCATTGGTCAATCCAAAGGGCATGACCAAATACTCATAATGTCCATACGACTTCGAAAAGCCGTCTTCTCAATATCTTCAGGTTTAATCCTCAGTTGATGGTATCCAGGTCATAGATTAATTTTGGAATAAACGAACAATCCTTGTAATTGATCAAATAGATCATCTATCCGGGGTAATGGGTATTTATTCTTGATAGTAACTTTATTCAACTCACGGTAATCAATGCATAACTGTAAGGTTCTGTCTTTCTTTTTCACAAATAGTACGGGGGCTCCCCACGGAGATGTACTGGGTCAAATAAAACATTTTTCCAACAATTCTTCCAATTGTATTTTGAGTTCTTTTAATTCTGCAGGGGCCATTCGATAAGGGCTTTTTGATATGGGTACAGTTCCAGGTTCTACATCAATAGAGAATTCAATCTCTCGAGATGGGGGTAATCCAACAATTTCTTCAGGGAATACATCTGGATAATCCTTTACTACGGAAATGGAAGATTGGTCTACCGTCATAGCATTTAAGTTATTCACCGCAACTAAAAACGCATTACACTCTGCTGTTATCAAGTTCGTTGCTTCAATTGCAGAAATAAAGGGAATTGGGTCCCCAATTTCTTTGCATTTCAAAATTCCAGTGACTTGATTTGGAAATGAAAATCATACCTCTCTTTTTGAGCAATTAATAGTTGCAGAATGTTGAGTCAACCAATCAATTCCCAATAAAATATCGTACATTTTTATATTCATTACCAATAAGTCAATGTCTAAGTCTCGGTTTGCAACACGAATTTTGTGATTTAGACACCGAGTCACTTTCTGAATTACTTGTCCCAAAGGAGTTTGTACGTTCATTAATTCTTCACCTGACTCAATTTTCCATCCATAATTTTGTACAAACACACAAGCAATTATAGAATGACTGCACCCAGTATCAACTAGTGCAAAAGCGGGACATCCAGAAATAAGCAACGTACCTGCCAGCAAATTGGTTGCTTCCTTGGGAGGTTCTTGCTCCAGTACTTATTCTGCTCGCAAATCCGTATCTTGAACCTCATTGTTTCCAATCTGCACTGCATGAACCACTGGTGCGCTTCTGGCTCTTCCGTCGCCTCGAGAATTTCCTCGTCCCCGAGCTGGAGATGGAGTTCGCCTTCCTCGATTGAAACTTCCCTTTGGTGTCATGCTTCCTTGTGAAGTGGATGGAATAGATTGAGGACAATCTCGTGCCCAGTGTTCCTGACTCCCACAACGAAAACATGCCTGATTTAAGTGTCGACATTGTGACTCTGCATGTGGCAATTGGCATCGCCTACACCACACTCTTTCATAAGGCGTTTCCGTTGTCCGGGTGACTGGCACTGGTAATCTTCCAGTCTTACCTCCTTTCCCACGACCACGTTGAAATTGTTTCCCTCTTGTTTGGGCCTTTGTTTTCCGATAATTTTCAGCATGTTCCGCTGCATCCATTAAAGCATGGATTCCTTGATTACTGGCATTATCTATTACCAGGGCGATATCTGGATCCAATCCATTTAAATATTGGCGACGATAGCGAAACGCATCGTTGTAAATTTCAGGTGCATACTGAGCCCAAGTTAAGAATAAACTATTATACTCAGCTACGGAACGATCTCGTTGTCAGAGATTCACAAACTGAGCTCACATCGCTTCTCGATGCATAATACTCAGAAAGTGTTGTCCAAACTGTTCCTCGAACCAATTCCAGGGAATCGGAGTTACGTCACCTTCAAAATTCCTTTTAACACCTTCCCACCAGAACCTTGCACTATCAGTAAGGTAGTAGGTAGCAAGACCTACATGCCTGTCCAGAGGTGCATGACTTACTTCTAATCGAGATTTTTTCACAGCCAACCATTCCTCGGCGGCTCGATAATTATCTTCTCTAGAAAACTGTCGTGGTCCGAGTTGGACGAAGGAATCAAACCTTCTCCGAAATTCTTCTTCCTTATTCGGTTGAGATCCACCACGATTTCTTTCAGCCAATCGTCTTCCTCGTTCAAAAGCAGTTAACAAGCGATCAATTTCTTGATCTTGAGGCTCTTGGGGTTGCCTCTCAGTTCCACACCGACCGTGATTCATTTTAACCTTCCACAAATAGAAATACCCAGAACAAAATTAATCATAACAAGCAGGAGGGGAAAAATAACTTTCTATCATTGCGAGTTCATTTCTCACTTCGTTTTCCTAGCAGATGCCACTGTTCCTCAGTCTTGTACACAACTTGCTCTGATACCACACCATGTCACACCCCCACACTTTAAGGCCGTTTAGGGTTGCTGGGGCGCGACCTGAGCTAATTATCTAGACCATTTTTTTTTTTTTACAAACAGAACTCCACAGATCCCAAAAACAATTGTGCACAAGATTCAAAACTAAAATATATTTCACATTATTTATTCTACAACTACTGAGTTGAGATGACTAACTCGGGTTAGTATCTCGCTTCATTACAGTTATTACAATATTATACATATTATACAAATATATTGTTTGTTTCTCAAGCCAAGCACAGACAAGCCTAGTACATATTACAAACCAACGCCCTTAGTAGAAGTCTTCTCGCTTACGCTTGCGAGGAAGGTGTTAGGAACTCAAGTTCTTGTGTAATTTTAATTTTTATTACTAATTAATATCTAATTAAACATGCTCAACAAAAAGGATCTAGTATTTAAGAATCAAGCACACGTGAGAAACGGGGAGGAGTTTCGTACCTCTTCCAAACTCGTAATTGGAAGGCTCGATCCAAGGTATAGAAGTCGATGGCATGCCTCCAATCACCACAACCGCGCTGGCCTCGAGTCCACCAAAAGCTCTAACCAAATTCTAGAGGTTTGTGCTAGCAAACCCTAGAACGGGGCTAATTCCTTGTTGTCTTTCTTCACAAAATTAACTATTTAATTTGTGGCTAATATTCAACACATGAATTCCTATGGAAGAGAAATAATATGAGAGAGCAATGGAAGAGAAAAATCTCATATTTTTTCTGTAATTTTCGTCCATATTAATTAGGGAGAGAGGACGAGGTTAACGCTAAATTTAGCGGTGCTGTTTCCTTAATTAACAGCCCTATATTTAGGCATCCAAACCTCATCCTTCTTTCACCCAATATGGACAAAATTGCCCTCTATATGCTGGCCACGAAATAGTCTAATTTAGCCATTTCATTTTGTTATTTTGTTCTCATATTAACACATTAAATCATTCATTTAATGGTCAAATTAAATTGCCCTTTTAATTAAGCTGAATTTTCAATTTAACCAATTAAAATATGTTGAATAAAATTAATTATCAATTCATTGATAATTATTTTGGAATTAGCAAATGCATTAATTTATTTCTATATGATCCCTTTGATTTAATTAATTATAACGGTTCATAACGGTATATAATTAATTAATCAACTTATCATTTTTTCACGCACTTACTGCCGTGAATAAATAAATAATTGTTTAAGCCGCCTCTTTTAGGGACAACAAAGTGGTATCAGAGCCAGAACCTCGATTAAGTTAGTCTTAATCTCGGTTTTCGATCATGGCGGCTCGGTATGTAGAGAGACCGGGTAAGTTAGGCCAAAATTGTAGAAATTTCTCCTTTTGGAAGAGATGCATGGTGAACTACCTTAATATCTTGGGATATTGGCATATGGTAGAAAATCGGTATACTCCCGAATTTAGGCCAAATTCTATCGATTTGACTAGGAAGTCCCAAAACAACCGAAAGGACAATGATTGTGCGGTTAATGCCATATTAGCCTCGGTCCATGAATCTATTGGTATAACCCTTAGTCGTTATGATTTAGCACACGATATGTGGTTGGCTCTCCTCACCCGTTATGAGGAAAATTCTCAAATTAGACACTCTAAATTGTATGAGTTGTACTCTCAATTTGAGAATTTCCACATAAAGGATGGTGAATCCATTGAGGATATGTACACTCGTCTTGTACAACTCCAAAATGAATTCACCGAAGGAGGAGAGTCTCTAACAAATGGCAAAATTGTAGGGAAGATGATGCGAGCTATGAGTGGAAGACGCGAATGGGATGCTCATATCACATCGCTTGAGACCATTATCCGGATGGACCATGAGTACTCCCCGGATCAAATGTACACCGAGCTCCGATGCGTGGAGGAGAAACTCAAGCAACTCGATAAACTTGGGTATACTCCAAGAACCCTCGCCATAACATCCTCAAACAATCCCCCCTTCACATCCTCCTCAAAATCCTCTCATCGCCTATACCCACATCAAACACCCAAAAATCTCTATGAGTTTGATGAGACCAAGCAAGAGGCCATGATTGAAAAGATGTTTCGTGGGTTGCTAAATCATGAGGAGAAGTTCAACAATGAGAGGGTGGCTAATGATGAACGGGAGTTGTGCTTTATGTGCAATAAAGAGGGGCATTCAATACACAAATGTCACAAGCTTTTCCCTCAAGTGCAAACCAACAAGCCAAAATCAAAGCACAAGAAGGAAAAGAAGAAGGCTCAAGCTATGCATGCCTTGTGGGACGTTGAATCCGAAACAAGCTCATCCGACTCGGATACTCATGAGGTATATGCTATGGTGGCAAATGTGGAAGATGTGGTATTCTCAACGGATGATGTTCAAGATGACTTCGTGAGAGAAGTCCTCAACGAGTACAATCAAGGGACAAGATTTGTTCATCCACTAAGTCAAGCGCGTAGATCAACACCACCTCCATCTCCACCGACTTCACCAAAGTCGAGCTCTCCTAAGGTATATCTTCCTCTCAATGAATCTCTTAGTGATAGTGATGATGAGAGTGATGATGAACCAACTAGTTCAACCAAATGTGTTGATTGTGATAGGTTAAACTCCATTCTAGATGCCACCCATGATGCTTTGGTTAGGAAAGCCGATATGGTTGACACCCTAAAAACCAAGGTAGATGAGCTTACTTCTAAGATGGGTGAGTATGAGGCTAAAATAAAGGAGCTTGAAAAACAACTTGAAAAACCGATTTTAGCTCAAGCCCCCAAAATGGATTTGAAAAACCTTTTCAAGGGCCAAAAGCCTCATGACAAGTCCGGTCTTGGTTACCAAAAGCCATATCAAACCAAGAAAAAAAACTTGTCACAGAATAATGGGAAACAAGTTGCACAAAACGCACAGTTTCAAAAACCTAGGAATTCTCGTGGTCATGCACATATGTACCAACGAAAACCTAGAAACACTAGAGTGCAAAACAAAAAGAATTTGCAAAATCAAAACAAGCAAGTTTTTGCTCCAAAGGCGTCCGATAAAATTTATTTTAGAGGACCCGATGGATGGTTTTATGAATTTAAAGAGCAACACTACTCTCAAAACCACAAGGCTCAATCTAATGAGCATCAAAAGAATGTTTCCCAACATTACCAAAAGAATCGCAACAAGAATTTCAAAGCCTCATCTACCGATCCTAAGAAGAAGGCCAAATACCTTAGAGCCCATTACTATTCTCACTTTGTTAAGAGTTTATCCGTACCTAAGCCAACAAATGCATTTTGCAACTATTGTTGTCAAAATAGACATATCTCTTTGGAATGCAAACTTAGGAAACCAAATGGTGAGTCTAAAGGTAAATGGGTTCCAAAAGCTTGTACCTCTAGTGGTACAACTAATGGTATGGTAACCAATGTGGCCTAAATACCAAGTTTACACCCGGTCCTATAAGCCAAATATTTAGGGGGAGCCCCTTTTATTTATTGCTTATTTATTTAAGAAGTTAAAAATTGGTCACACTACTTTGTGTAGTGCCCTAAATTGGTTCTCCAATTCCTTTTCTCCAAATTTAAGGGGGAGCCATAAATTTAGGGGGAGCTTGTTACAATTGTTTCACCTTTTGTCGATTTACAAAAAGGGGGAGAATTGTAGCAAAGCTTGTGAAATGTCAAAATTTAACCGCTTTACTAATGATATTGTTTTGCAAATCGTCAAAAGGGGGAGATTGTTGTACTAAATGTCTCTAGATTTGTCGATTACAAAACATCATTTGGCATCTAACAATCTTCTTTGAGTTTTATAGAAAGAAGTTGCAAATTATGAAGACTTGGATAAGAGCTATAAGCAAGATCAAGATCAAGTCTTTAGAGAGTTTGTAGGCTAGTTTAGACTAGGATAGAAGGTATAATTTAGTCTTTACTTATCTTTGAAATTATCTAGGTAGAAGAAAAGCTCAAGAAACCAGCAAAATTCAGTTTTCTGTGTTCAAGCGTTACATAACGCTTGATAGCGTTACACAACTCTTCATAGCGTCACACAACGTTTTGAATCAAGACAACCTTCTTTTGATACTTTTCTAACAAAATGTTGTGCAACGCTTTCTAACGTTGTGTAGCGGTACAAAAATCAAACGTTACAAGACGTTTGTTTAGAAAATTCTAACGCTTTGATTTTCTGGCCTTTTTTTGAGGAAGTTCTGGCATACGTCGTGTAACGCTTCAAAACGTTGTGTAACGTTTTGACTCTTGTTAATGACCGTTTGACTTTCACTGCTCAAGCGTCGTGTAACGCTTCAGACAAATTTCAACGGCTAGTTTGATTTTGTCTTTTTATAACGGTTATATTGAAACGTTGTGTAACGTTTCGGAGCGTTATGTAACGTTATGTCCAGATTTTGACTGATTTAGAGCTCTTGGCGCTCTCTATATATATCCACCATTTGTTCTCTCTCTAGAGAGAGCTTTACTTTGCAAAATTTGACCAGAATTGAGCCCTTTGAGCACAGGGATACTCTCCCATTTGACCTTTTCATAGCTAGATCATTTTGAGAGATAAAGTAGCCTCAAACACCACCGCCCCGACATTGTCGCTAGGTGTAGGTTGGAATAGGTTGAGAGCTCATCTCCTTTGGAGGCCTTGGTGCCATTTGTTTTCGAGTTAGGCCGATCCGCCTCGAGTGTCCTTGTGACGAGGTGATTCGGTTCGAAGTTGTAGTCCCGTTCTTATTGGAATTGAACGGAGCGCGTCCTTTCGTGGTAGCGGAACTCCCGGAGACGTACGACTAAGGCTAGCCTTTCCTAGCGAGTCGGAACTCCGTAATCACATCGAGTGTTCAATTTCTCTCTCTCTTTCTCCCTTTATTTTCTTGCTACTTGAATTGATTATGTGTGTTTGTTAATTGCTGGGTACCAATTGAATTGTGTTAGGGTAGTTCATATCAAACCGGTCTAAAACCTTAATTGCTTCCGCTAAACCTTGTTTAAGCCGCCTCTTTTAGGGACAACAATAACTCTTTACCTATGATTTATAGAACTTAATCATCACTTAACTTGCATACTAATCTTTTAAGATAATCAATGTTCCTTGTTAATTATCAAGATTATGGACAATTTAGATTTATTATTGTCATTTAACTATAAATGAAACACAGAGATCCACAATTCAGATCCTCAACCTGAATGATTTGTCAATAATAAACTCTAGGAACAAATGATCAAATATCATCAATAACATAAACTAATATCATAGCTATCAAATGATTGGCTTCTAGGACATAACTCCAAAAATCTCCCACTTGGCCTAGAGTCAATCAGTAGTGACTTCTAGCCATCGAAGAATTGAGAACGATGTCATATATCTACATATATACATGTCTCGAACCTCAAAAGAAATAATACGCTTAAAGTTAGTTACTCATACGTCCGTTACGCATGGATGCACTATTGCATCTTGTGTACTGCTTAAGGTAGAGGTTATGTTAGAGTGTTCGCTGTGTTTGCGAACCTATCCAAATTATTTAACCCTATATATATATACTTCTATATATATGTCCTTGATCATCATCAAAATGATATCAAGTGATATTGTCATAGATCATATTTGAATCTCCAATACGATATTGGGTTCTTTAGGACTGTGCTATGGTTCGAGATGCATAAAACCATATTAGCTTGACTAAGAACTTGATTCAAATAACCTTCTTTCATTGCTTCATAAGTTGCCATATATTTTGCTTTGGTGATGGAAACGGTTGTAATATCCCATTTAGAACACTTTCTAAATTTACAACACCACATTTAAGCAAAATATGTAGTTCAATTGTGATTATATCAATCTTTTGAAAATAGCATCATTGTAACATCTTACATGAGCTCCTTTCCATCATAACAGATGAAAACATATCTCTCTTTCTCATAAGATACTCGAGAATTCTTTTGATTATTGTCCAAATGTGTTCTCCTTGTATCCACTTGACAACTGCTTGTCACACTTCTTGAATACAATACATTGGGGCATGTACATAAATATGACGTATATGATGGAACTCATAACAGAAGTGTACTTGAACAGTTTCATGTACTTCTTTTCGAATTGAGTTTCATTGAATCGAGTCAAACTCAAGTTATATACCATATGACGTGATTCTATAACACTAAGTTATTCTATGCACATTATCTCAAACCTAACATCCATCATAATCTATCTCCATAGATTTTGTTTCCTAGGACTTAGGCGATCTTGCCCAAGTTCTCTATTGAGAAAACATTCTTCAATGAGATCTTGTCAATATTCATTTTTTTTAATATTATTCTCAATTAATGTCTTATTATCTTGTACAATGCAATTAACACAATCATGCTCCCACTGAATACCTTGTCTATACAAGATGCTCTTGACGAAGTTCAACTCCTTGACTTCCTTGTCAAAAATTTATTCCGATTTCCACAACACTTGCTTCAATCCATTAATGAATCCTTGAAGCATGTATATGTTTCTAGCAATACATCAAACAGAACCTTCAGTTTGTGTCATATACACAACATCTTCCTTCATTCAATCTAATAAAGCGATTTTGATGTACTTTTCCATATATCAGTATATATATGAAATACAACCATGGCTAGAATGATCTTTATTGACTTATATATAGCTACAAACGAGAAGCTGTGCTTTGTACATAGTCAACTTGCTATCGACTTAGACATAGCTACAAGCGTAAAGCTGTACTTAGTATACAGTCGACTTATCATCCATGTCAATCTTTCCCTCAAAAATCTATATGTTCTTGATGGATTTCTCCATCATAAACACCAATCAAGATCTACACCTTGTTGTTACACATGGATAGTACTTAAAGATCATATGGATTCAAATCATACTTGTGGAATCGGGTCCTTCCATCATTTTTTTATTTATCAACGGATCCTCATATGCCAAGTACGAGGATGTCGTGAAGCCTATTCACCTTTCGGTTAAGCATTTCACTCTCGTTGACTTTTTGTAGGATTGATGCTCGAGGTTCATGAGCTACTTCTACAATGACTTGTAGAATAAGTTCTCGATCTTCATATGTTTTGTGAGTTTCTCAAACACTATCTACTCGTGAGATGTTTGAGTCCTCATTAGAAGGAGCGTTCTCATGAACTTCTTCCTTTCACAACAATTTGTGAATGAAGTTCCGCTCTACTCCCACTAAGCACCATGTATGAAGTGACAAGATTTCCCATAAGGGTACTTCTTGTATTGACGCATAAACTACTTTAATGGTCACTTTACTCCCACTACTTCTTCTTGAGAATATTATTCTCCAAGACTACATCATGATTAGCAACAACTATTTTGTTCTTATCGTGTTCGTAGAAGTAGTACATTTCAGTTAGTTTAAGTTATCCTACAAACTATTAATTGTCCTATTTGGGTCCAAGCTTATCAATCAACTAACCTTGAAATAAGCTTCAATACCAAATCTTTAGAAACAATGTACTTAGAGATCAAATCTCGTAAGATATTTTTCTCAACGGACTTCGATGGAACATCATTCAGTGTAAACTATATTGTCCTCAAATACAAATCTCTAATACGAGTCGAATAAGTCAGTTTGATTTATTATCGATCGAACTATATCAAATAATGTTCGATACCTCCATTTTTGACACACTATAATGTTCCTCATGGAGTAAGTTGTGAAATAACTTCACACTCTTTAGATAATATTTCAAATCATATGACTTAACTATTTACCATAATCAATTGTAAGACTTTTTCTTGAATGATCTTTCAACTTCACTATTGAACGCTTTTGAACTAGTCAAAGGTTCATACTTATACCATATCGAATAGATACGTTAATATCCACTACGATCGTTGGTCAAGTAGTAAAGTATTAACAACCTTTCATTGCACAAGTACTTATAAGTCTATATACATAGACATGTATAAGTCCTAGTCAAGTCACTTGTCCTTAAACTTTCATAGGTCAAAGGCGCTTTTGTCATTCAACATGATTCGCATTTTTCAATTGATTCGCAATCAAATTGAGATACGAACTCTACGTTACGTAGACTCTCATAATGCGATTCTTGTTTATGCATGACTAAACAGTCATATCACATGAAAGTCAAATACTTTACATGAAGTATTACACATCCTATTTGTCATTCAAAACTTGTTTATCTATTTCAAACAAATTCAATCAAGATGTATGAAATCATATAAACAAATCCACAATAAAAGAACAACATTTGTCTTTTACAAAATATAATCATCCATCATCAAATATGAAATGGAGATAAGGTTTTGAGATTTTAGGAATAAGATATACAACCTCAATTCCTAAAGAAACTTTTAGTAAATATAACTCTACATATCTAATGGTTATATCTTAGACGAGCAAGCCATTTCCTATATGTAGTTTACATTACATCTCTCGAATATTCTCTTATTCTTCATTGCCTACACATTTCGTTAAATGCGAGCACATGAACTAGTACCTAGTTACTAGTGTGAATTAGAGATAGTGAGATAATTTGAACGATAAATACACGTGACACGATTGAAACTTTTATAGTCTTATTATCCTGGTATTTCGGACAACCTTTCAAGTACCTCCCATAAACAGCAAATGAAACATCTCATGTGACACGTGGCCACACGTGAGGGTCTCGAAGTCTCAACTCACACCTTGGCAAAGTATTTCTTGAATACTTAACCAATCACCTTTTTGCATCAATAAGTGTGCGTAAAGGCAACACCATATCCTTCATAACTAGGAAGAGATCGCATGACAATATCAACAATCCTTGATATTAGAGTTCTTAACATCTCTAGTTGTCAATTAGCTACTCAAATCTTTCGGTTCGTAAGCTAATGAAACATTTATGTATCTTTTTGAAAGAAGAATCTCTTGGTTGACTCATACTCTATTTCTCGATCATAAATGATTGAGTCAATATCTACTTTCTTTAAGAAATCCTTCTTGAGTAAGTGAATGAGAGCGTAGGAGTCAAAATTTAGTTCTCATGAATTCTTTAATTCAAAGGTCTAGATATGAGGATATCGACATCCGCTTTTATTGAATAACTTTTCGTAAAAGTAAATCAATCATTGCGATGCTACGTTCGGGAGGTCGAGGAAAGTTTTGGGAATTAACATACTTAAGTTTTGGGATTCGATATTACTTCTTTAAGTAAATACCTTTAGAAACGAGCTTGTTCATTTTCAAAGATTGATCGCAACGAAATTAACACGTTTAACATCTATAACAATTTCAATTTAAGGTCATTTAGTTTATGCAATGTTTTACTTATACTAAAGAAAACTTCCGCTACATTTATTTAATGTCCCAAATATAGTCGGTTATCCAAGATCCCCATTTTCATTGAGAAAGGACCAGCGTCGGCATGACACCTAAAACAACTAGATAGGGTAGGTTCTCCAACCAATCATATATACCATATGATTCTTGGTTTGTGAAATGTCTCATGTACATCCACAAACTTCGCTCCGATGTCCAATCCGATTAGGATCCATCGATAAGTAACCTCTCTCTATTTGCTCCTAGTAAATCCGATTTACACCCCGACTTCCGAGGGTTGACCACGACGTCCCGCGTCGGAGAGAATGCGTCAATGGACGACCGAACGACGTGAAGGGGATAGAGAGAAGGAGGGCGGTCGGCTTAATCAAATTAATGGGACAAACATTATCTGACTTTGTTTGGTGGTCGTGTCAACATACACCCATACCTATCCTATGACATTTCATAGCATACACAAACATTCACATAATAAGCATCTCAAGCATTGCTGTGGGTTGTATGGCCCCCGTTTGCATTAGCTTCGCCGCATCTCCATGTAGCAAGACTAATCTAATAAGCCCTCCCACTAATCATATGGATCTAATTCTATATAATTAAAAGAAATAAAATACATGTAAAAAATTCCTAATCCCTCCTAACCTTAGGGGCATGCAAGCCTCACAAGTTACATCTAAGATATATATTAATTCCCGTGGCCGCTACAGGTGACCGATATTTCCTTTGCTTCTGCACGCTAATCTCACCGTTCACTTGAATTTTTCATGATATCTGATCGTCATTTTTTTTCTCTCAACCATCGCCTCTCTCTCTCTCTCTCCCGTTCTCAAAACTCCTCTCTCTTTGCCTCTTCCTCTTGCGCCAACCCCGCCACACCCACAAATCCTCCTTAGCACCCCCTCCTTCCGTCTCTCCGCCTCCTCCTCCTCCTCCTCTGCCAACCGCGACCCACCTCCTCGCGATGCTCTACCTCTTCTTCTCCACCAAATTCATGGTACCTCAAAACCCTCGACAAATTCTCCGCCCAATCCGCCCTTTGTCGGCCCTACACAAAACCCATCCTCTGCTACTCCTCCATGAGAACATTCGATTGTACCAGTATCTCCACACAAGATGGTAATTAAATTCATCTTATTTTTTCCTCCCTTACTTTTTCATTACAAATTATGATTAGCTGCTACGAATCGATCTGGTATGGTAGCTAGATTGCTTGGTACTGACTCATACTTATAAGTTATGTGTTGGTATTGAGTTTTAGAACTACGATATACAAATTATAAACTCATGCACTACTACATTTACTTTATCAGTAAAGGCATGAGACCAAAACATAATTAGCAAATTCCATCTCCGAGTACAGATTGGTCCACCGGTACAGCGAATCGACGAAACCATATCCTAATGGCACAAATTTTAGCTATTATGTATTGTACCTAGCTATTAGAAGACTTATATCTTTTTTATCCAAGACAATAAAGTTAATCGATTAGTACTAAAATAGCTTGATACAAACTTTAATGTTTACAATAGTGACATCTATTTATTGAATTACCTTTTAGTTGTGCAGGGCACATCATATGAGAACATGGCCATCATAGTACGGGAATGTGTATTGGGGGTTGATACAAACTACCGATATTGGAACCGAATCGTTGAAACTATTTTTTGAAAATTCTTTATTTAGTTTAATTCAGGTCTAACCTCTATAGAGAATTTAAAAAGATTTATATATATTTTAATGTTATTCGTCTTATTCAGGTCTCGCTTAGTTTGTATAATGCAATTCTTACATACTAAGTCCAGAGTATAATTTATATGTCATTTTTAATATTGGATAAAAAGTAGCTAGACAGTTCTTCAACAGTACTATGAAAATCCTAGATCTAACCTCATGCATAATTATCAATTATACGACAGGTAAGGCTGCCGACCTAACATACTAAGAAAGTATTGCCCGCATGATTGCTGACGTGGCAAAATCTGATAAGGCTGTGGTAGAGAAGTCGAGAGTGCCTATTAAGACCAAAGAGGCAATTGAGAATATCCTGACACATAACAACAACCGCATTAAATTCTAGTCCTCTCCAACCCTGAGTTCCTTGCCGAGGGTACTGCAATTGAGGACCTTCGTGCCCTCGATCGTGTGTTGATCGGAGGTTGGGAAACACTTGAAGGTAAAAAAAGCTGTTCAAGCCTTTAACCTGTGGTCAGCTGAGCTTTGTATGCTTGCAGTAAATGCTTTCCTTGCACAAAGAATCTCCTTCATCAATGCCATGTCAGCACTGTGTGAGGCAACTGGCACAAATGTTCTGAGGCTTCATATGCAATGGGAAAGGACTCGCATATCGGGCTCAAGCATCTTGCTCAGTAGATATCTATTATTTTAAATTTTCCACAACTGATCTTCACTACCTAAGGCTCATTAAGTCATAACAGAATGCACCATGGATCACTGGTAACTCCAAAGAGGTTTGTTCTCCTCCTCATTATTTATTCATATTTGCAATTAGATATTAGTTTTTTTTTTCTATTTAAAAAAACTCCAAGACTAATGTTGCTCAGAAAAGTTACTATGTATGCGGAGAGAAATTCACCACTACTACCAATGGTAAGAACCAATTGTCCTAATTAAGATTGCTAAGAACATTAGTTTTGGGAGGTCAAAATCTCTTTATATGTGCACGTGAAATTAAGTTTCTTTAAATTACTAGCAATTTGCAACACATGTTTCTTATCCTATCAAATTATCAACAACTTTCTCAAAAGAATAATTAAGGAAAAAATGTGTAGATTTTTTTGATGTTGCATTACTGAAAATTAAGACCAGTACCAGTACAAATTAAGAACATTACCTATTCATGTAATATGAAGAAATTTTACAAGATCGCATAAATGTTGTCAGTATCAGCATTAGTAATGTTTTTTTGGGCAACTTCAGGATGCAGATGCATTTATTTTATTTATTTATTTTTCATAAAGACCTTTATGTCCACTCCCTAATCGACCCCCTGGAGGAATATGTGCTTCTAAAAGATCTTTGATACTGTGCCCAATTCCGAAGTTAGTTCTATACATATGACCAGCAATGAGAAAAATAAAAGCAATAGCTAAATGATGATGAGCTATATCGGTCAACCATAAACTTTGTGTCTGTGGATGAAATCCCCAAGATGGGTGCCTTATCAGGCTGGATACACTGCCTTGCATATTGTCGCAAGACAAAACAAGCCAAGGTGATCATTTCGCTATTACTTTTTGCTTTTCAGATTAAAATTTGTTCAGTTGTATCTTTCGGTTAATATTAGGTCTAATGAAGCTACTAATTGATGTTTATATCATACTTTTTTTAAGATAATATTTAGACCATATTTATATAGTTAAGTGCGATAATTTTGCTTCTTCATTGGAAATTCGTAGCTCTGATGTAGCTGAATCCAATATTATATATGTATATATGTATAAATAATGTATCAAGGGCAAAATAGAAATGTTTTGGAAATAATTATATCTTACAAATAGTTTAATCAAGTCATGAAAGAATTTAATTGGAAATACCACATGTTCACATTCATTCATCTTATGTTAATGCTAATAAAAGATTAAAACACATTATTCTAACTTGTGTAAAAAATGAAGCTTAAAATCTAGAGCCATCCAGCAGTAAATTGTACAATCTAATTATATCATTATCAATTTATCAAAAGAAAAATTATGTACCAAATCCCTTTTTTTGTGTCAATATAATTGTACATGATAAAATGAATATGTCTAAAGAGCATAATGCACAGATAATTGTAGATGTCCAGGAATGACAACGGAAATTGACATCTTAGACTCCCTTTTTCGGGTCAAGATAATTGTAGATGTCCTTAAATGATTATGAAAATGCATATCACATACTATAAGAAAAAAAAAATCGAGAAGGAACAATGCCAAAACTGAAAACTCATAGTCAGTGACATCTATACTTACCAAAGAGTTGAGTACTAAATTGGCACACTTCATCAGTAAAAATCCTTATATGATTCAAATAAAAATATTATATTCCTTTCATGCAAGTTGTGATCAATATATATTAAAATAAGATCATTTGTTTGGTTTCCTATGTAAATTTTCACAATCAGCAACATCTTTTGATTGGGGAAAATATGAATAACAGTTCCAAAATTGAACATTTGTAATCAAATGTATGATGGCTCAATTTGGATCTCTTCAATTGCTTATTTATTATTTTTTAAAAGTTCAATGTATATGGATGCTAAAACAGTTGTTGTATGATGCTTATGCACTTGCACACGATTTAGACTTAATGATAAATTATTAGTGCTTCTTAAAATTGAAATAAAAAAAAAATTCACTAAGGCGCGGCGAAGCCGCGTTTTCCCGCCTAGTTAAAATTAATCCACATTAATTAATAATGGCACCAAAGGCCGCATTACAAACATTCAATCACATGCATTCATACAACCACAAGGCATTGAAATCTTTGGCCATACTAAACCCACGCTCCTGCAAAAACAAATTAGCACAAGTACTCCTACGTGTGTGTTTTGTTTCTAATTAAATATCTTTGCACATCGCTTGCCGTTTGCAATTTTCGCGTAAAAAAAGGTTCAACTTTAACAACTAACTTGTTTAAACCTTTTGAAATTTAATTCAACAATCTAAAACTGAAAAGAGGTTATTTAAGGAGTGTTCTAATTAACTTTTCAACCAGTTTGATTAATTAGAAAATATTTTAACTAATTAAAATACGAAACGGGACCCGATAAAATCTAAAATTTTTCGGTCTCCAAAAAATACGAAATAAATCATGCAAACTCCTTATAATGAGTGTAACTACCAGTAAAAATTTCAGGAAGAGATCACTTACCGTCAGGGAGAATAAAAAAAAAAGACAAATCTGACTTTGTGCGCGAAACACCATTATCAGATTTTCTGTTTCTCACCTCAACCTTTTGGTCTGTAGGATCATCTTCCATACAATTTTCATGCAAATAATTTACACAACAAATCTAGTATATGCAGTTGGGTAACTACCCACGAATAGAAAATCAACAAGGTCTATTCAAAAACATCAAGTTAAGAGTCATACAAGTAACTACCCATGTTCTGTAACTGACTGACGATTAAAATCTTTTGACCCGGTTAAAATAGCAAATCTCCACGAAAAATTATGAAACTAATTTCCACAGAACCCTAACTTAAAAGAGAACAATTATATATAAATATTTTTCCATAAAATTTTCGAAATAGGTACAGTTTATCAAAACAATCAGTTTGTTTGGAAAAATCAGATCTGACGGCTTCTTCTCTTTTCAAACTTGAGTGCCCACATAAAAACCGAAACATGCAACAAATTATACATATTCAGAAAGAGCAACAAGTATAGATTAATGCTAGCCAAAATTTATAGGTACTTTGTGTACAAACTTCTTTGATACAAGCCTCAACAACAGAACTGTGCAACAGAATACCAGATCTGCGCACCGTTACCGTTTAATTCACCAAATATTCATAACTATTTACAAAAATGTGAAATCCATGCCAAAAGTACCATAACTAATAGATCTACAACTTCCAGTAAAAGACCAAAAATTTCAAAAGACTTTACATCACGAAAAATAAGCAACAAGATAGAAAAACAGTTTTTCCAGAACAGCAAGAAAGTGCATCAACTTAATGAGTTCATTAATCATAAATTTCTCAATTAATTAAGTGCTAAAACGTTTAAATATAACATGGCTCTGATACCACTGTTAGGAACTTAAGTCCTTGTGCAATTTTAATTTTTATTACTAATTAATATCTAATTAAACATGCACAACAAAAAGGATCTAGTATTTAAGCATCAAGCACATATGAGAAACGGGGAGGAGTTTCGTACCTCTTCCAAACTCGCAATTGGAAGGCTCGATCCATGGTATAGAAGTCGATGGCATGCCTCCAATCACCACAACCATGCTGGCCTCGAGTCCACTAAAAGCTCTAACCAAATTCTAGAGGTTTGTGCTAGCAAACCCTAGAACGGGGCTAATTCCTTGTTGTCTTTCTTCATAAAATTAACTATTTAATTTGTGGCTAATATTCAACACATGAATTTCTATGGAAGAGCAATAATATGAGAGAGCAATGGAAGAGAAAAATCTCATATTTTTTCTGTAATTTTCGTCCATATTAATTAGGGAGAGAGGAAGAGGTTAACGCTAAATTTAGCGGTGCTATTTCCTTAATTAACAGCCCTATATTTAGGCATCCAAACCTTATCCTTCTTTCACCCAATATGGACAAAATTGCCCTCTATATGCTGGCCACGAAATGGTCTAATTTAGCCATTTTATTTTGTTATTTTTCTCTCATATTAACACATTAAATCATTCATTTAATGGTCAAATTAAATTGCTCTTTTAATTAAACTGAATTTTCAATTTAACCAATTAAAATATGTTGAATAAAATTAATTATCAATTCATTGATAATTATTTTAGAATTAGCAAATGCATTAATTTATTTCTATATGATCTATTTCATTTAATTAATTATAACGGTTCATAACGGTATATAATTAATTAATCAACTTATCATATTTTCACGCACTTACTGCCGTGAATAAATAAATAATGCACTGTAAGGTTAAAACTTTATTTGTGTGACCCTTTGAGGATTTATGCTATGTTGGCCATGAAAATAAATCGTTATTTATTTTCAATAATCATAAGCGGTATCTAGGAACACGTTATGATTCCCAATTAACATAAATATTATACTGCTACAGTATTTTAATCCTGCATAAGAAATATAAGTATTTCCTTGTTTTGATTCTTATGTCACATGATATCATTATATAATCCAAGATTGGAATGTGTCATTCTTGCAGATTATAGATTTCTTGATCTAGAGATAATTGTATAAGTTGCTAGCAAACAATTCATCTCCATCAAGGGGCCCAAACAGATATCATCACTCACTAAGTAAATTAGTGAGGGAGATACGGTTTTCTTGATGAACAGTTTTTCCCCGCACAATTCAAGAGAACATAAATAAAGTCCGTATAGCAGCCCTTATCAGGAATCAGCGGTAGACGATATTTATAGAACTTATCCTCATGTGGAAAAACTGAACCATCTCAAACTTAGAATCAAACTCAAATGAAATAAATAATGACACATAACACAATCCATATATTTATTTCATTGGGTCATGTCATGTACTATGTTCTAATAACATATACATATGCAACTAAGTTGATAACTCTTTACATATGATTTATAGAACTTAATCATCACTTAACTTGCATACTAATCTTTTAGGATAATTAATGTTCCTTGTTAATTACCAAGATTATGGACAATTTAGATTTATTATTGTCATTTAACTATAAATGAAACACAGAGATCCACAATTCAGATCCTCAACCTGAATGATCTGTCAATAATAAACTCTTGGAACAAATGATCAAATATCATCAATAACATAAACTAATATCATAGCTATCAAATGATTGGCTTCTAGGATATAACTCCAACAGAAGGCTCCTACTCTGGCACCATGCCATCGCTAGGGCTCGACGGACCAGGAGTTTCAAAATACAGATACACATACACTTCGGGCAGGGCTTCAAGACTAATGAGGAGTGTGGCATCAGCATCTACACTAGGGACTCGAATTTTAAACTTCATAAACGTGCACTCGATCATGGCAATCGCGGACCTGGACAGGCTACGCATCTTCTGGAACCCCTAATTTAATGAGGCACAAGCAAAACAAACAGATGAAAAATTATTCTCAGTGTGGGTTTTAGTTCCAGTTACACGGTTCTTTATACAGATCCAAGAACAGAAATTAATCCCCATAATTAAAAATGCAAATCAAGTTTTATCCAAAATAAATCAAATTCATACCGAAGGCACCAGACGGAATGGGCCTATCACTAGCATGCTGCAAATATGCAATATGCAACGGAACAGAATCAAGCATAACCAAGCATATTATTCAACATAATAACATACACTCCAGTTCTCAAGGCCTACAGAATCCAGGAGAACCGTTTCCAAACCATTGGTTCCAAACCATATGGTACAAAAACAGGCAGAGGGAATATCCAGAAGTAATAGCGCTAGTACCCTGGCCAGGTCGGTGACCAAACCGATTATCACCGGATGAGTGAGTTATACATACATATAAAATGTTATGCTGACTGAGTTTCATATGGTTTCATTTTCAAGTCAAATATGTCTATCATTAGATAGAATAATATAATAAATTTCTTGAAACCATTCCAGTCCTTTTTAAGTCTGAATTATTCAAAGTTATCATTCAAACGGATTATTCAAAATCAGACTTATTTAATTTCGAATCAACAAATGGTATATAATATCAACATGCAGTTTGATTCTTTTGGGGCAACTATTTGCTTAATGCGCAATAGAATGCATTTTCAAATGAATTCTCAACATGCTATGCATGAAATTTAAAATTACCGACTGTCCAGATTCTAATAAAGAGTCCGTTTAAATCCACACCTTCAAAGTCAAGCTGGGGCGAAGCTCCGCTAGCGGGTCCTGTTCATAATTATATATCAAGGTCCGTTAATATCCGTTTAACAGTGTTCTATAATCCATTGAGTGGACTAACGCTAAGCAAGTGCTGGTTCTTAACTAATTAACCGTTTAGTTGATTTCAAGTCCAATACTTAATTATTTTAGTTACTTGCTCGATCGTTTTAATTATCATTAATACTGCAATTAGTTGCTTTTCCGGAATAACAGAATTATAATTATTATCCAATAATAATTATATCGAAATCAGAATCAGTCTCATAATACAGGATTATATATTTTCAAGCAACAATTAACAGTAAATCAGAAATCAAGAAATAATAATTAAACTAAAAAATACAAACTAAGTATAATTTGCGGGATCAGAATAGTCTATATTATTTTATTTGCCACAGTATCCGTTCAATTAGCAGACTTAATCTCATCATATCCCTAAAATCCGACTATCGAAATTAGACTAATATTAATGGATCCAAGTCTTTTAGTCTAATGTTAATCAAGCTCAACAGATTCGCAGTTAATTAGACTCTAATTAAATCCGAAAGTCTAATTCTCAAAAGCCTAATCAAAATCCGAAATTCAATTAGTTTCAGCCCAAAAATTCAATTAATCTCGGCCTACACAGAAAGCCCAACAGAAAAATAAGAGAGCTCAAAGGATAAAAATCCGGCCCAACTTATATTATTCAATTTATTCGGCCCAAATTGAATCCAGCCCAATCAAAGAAAATTCCACGCAACATACGGCTGAACCCAGTCAGCCTGACCCAGCTGACTGAGTCAGTCCGCAACGGGTCCGACAGAATCTATTGGGTTTGAATCTGATCCGATAAGCCTCATATAGCATCCAATCCGTTAACTCAGCCAAAATCTTTCTCTAAGGCCCAGAAATAAATTTCAAGCCCTTAAATTTCACACAACAGCCCCTACTTATTTATAAATCCATCCTATGTCACAATTAGATCCTCAAAATTTTACAAAAAGGTCCTCACAACTTATTTTTCTTCACAAACTCAGTCCTGAGCTTGCGATAGTGTACCAGATAGGTACCAGATGTTAGACAAGCGTACCAGTGACTGGTACAGAGATCAAATTAGCATATCCTCTCATCACTAAGTATGTTCATGCATCCTAAACACAAGATGTAATAGAAATGAGTTACTTTCCTTCCCAACTATGATACCCTTACTGAGTATGCATAAGTATGCATTGAAATTAACAGATATGCATGGAAATGCAACCATATTACTAAACAACTCTAGTACCTCTTGTGCAATATGAAATTCATGCAGAGAAATACAGCTTCCAGTTTTAAATCCCCTAAAAAGTTCGATTTCATGCAAGAACTGAAATATCACAAGTAACAAAACCCTAATCATGCTATTACAAGCAGATATTAACCTCCATGCTTACTATTACACCAAAACTCATGCATAAAAGTTTAATCTCAACTTTAAAGCTATTGATAGTTTACTAAATTCAAACATATGTCCCCAACAGGTTTGAATGCATAAAAAAATGCAGAATTTATCTATCACCACTTCAAAACAGCATTTAACAAACTTATAAATGCAAATTCAGTTTCAAAACAGCTCCATGCATGTTTGAAATTCATACAAATCACTGATATGCATATGTGTTTTATCAAATACTCAACTTCAGTAAGCTAATATGCAACAGACTAAACTGATGGCAGTAATTAACTACACAAGTATAACTAATCAAGTTTTTCTTCAACAGTGTCTAACTCAAGCTCTTAACATTTCTTAGAAGGCCATTAACACTATCAATTTACAAATCACAATTCCATAGCACCACTCTCTTTCAGATATTTAAAATGCAGTGATTTTCAAACTCACAAACCATTATATAAAGATATACAGAAGTATATCCTTAACACAAGTCAGCATCTAGTTAACACAAGCATAAGTAGATGTATACGATATGTACATCTATATTATAAATCAATCCTACAACCTCAATTAACATCTCAGAACCTAATTATCATTAATCGTCATGAAAATTAAACTCAATCCTCAAATGAATTTGCACACAGTGAGATATACCTTGCTCTCGAGAGGGAGTTAGTTTTCTCAAGCTTTCAAGTAAAACCAGGGCCAAGATCAAAGCTAAACCAATCAGGAACAAGAACAAGTCCATATACCTAACACTCAAGAAATTAGACAAGATTAATACAAATTCGACAGGCTCAAGTCACAATTGATAGAAACAATTCAAAGTATAGACAGAGAATACCTTCATGGCGCCCTAATTCTCTCTCTCTACCTCCAATCGAAAGCAAGCACAACAAAAATCCCAATTCAGTTTCTGTTTAATAGAAATTACCTCGAGATATTGACAAAAAGAAGAGAAAAGAGAGAGAGAGCAGGTGCCAAGAAAGGAGAGATCCACATCGTCTCTGCATTAATGGCATTAACAGCCGCAAAACACGCAAGGAGGAGGAGAGGTCTCCTCGTGACAGAGCTCAAGGGGATGGATGAGGTGCCATCCTCTGAGTAAGCGACTCAAAGGCAGCCACAAACTCATCCAACCATATCACAACACAGAGGAAGAGGAGCGCCACACTCTCGTGGGCTCAAGCATAGAGAAGAAACGGAGGAGAAAGAACCAGATCAGAAAAAGAGACGAGGCAGAGGGAGAAGGAGACACGTCTTCTCTCTCTCCTCTTATTTTATTAAAATCCACTGGATCTTCTGTGGCCAAATCTAAGTGGCTTTTTGTGTTGCATGAATCTGACGATAGATTTTGTAAATTAGCTATTTCACTAATTTAATTAATTAAACCCTTTCCAGAAGTCAGATTGTCGTGGCAATTATACAGAATATATTCTTGATCTTTATAGAACATTTCTATGTTCTCAGATTACTGATCCCAATAAATTTTACTGTTACTAAATTAATTTATTTAATTTCTTGATCATATAATTCATGATTAATACTAATCATGATTAATCAGACAGAATTAGGACTTGAATACCAACAAACGATTACTTATCTTACACTTTTACACTTACTCAAGAAGAAGTTCTTAGAGAAAGTAGATATTGACTCGATCATTTATGATAGAGTAAAATAGTATGAGTTAACCAAGATATTCTTCTTTTATAAGAAGATACATGAATGTTTCATTGGCTTACAGACCGAAAGGTTTAAGTAGCTAATTGACAACTAGAGATATTGATCTCCAATATCAAGGATTGTTGATATCGTCATGCAATCTCTTCCTAGTAATGAAGGATATGATGTTACCTTTTTGCACACTTATTGATACAAAAGGTAATTGGTTGAGTATTCAAGAAATACTTTGCCAAGGTATGATTTAAGAATTCAAGACCCTCACTTGTGGCTATGTGTCGCATGAGATGTTTCATTTGACATTTATAGGAGGCACTTGAAAGGTTGTCCGAAGTACCATGATTATAATGTTTAATCCTTAAAGTATTTGTCGTTCAAACTATCTCGTTATCTCTAGTTCACACTAGTAGCTAGGTACTAGTTCATGTGCTTACATTTAACGAAATGTAAAGGCAATGAAGAATAAGAGAATATTCGAGAAATGTAAAGTAAACTCCGTATTGGAAATGGCTTGTTCGTCTAAACCACTACCATTAGATACGTAGAGTTATCTTTACTAAGAGTTTGTTTAGGAATTGGAGGTTCGAAAACCTTATTCCTAACCTCATCTCGATTTCATGTTTGATGATGGATGATTATGTTTTGTAAAACACAAATGTTGTTCTTTGTTGAGGATTTATTTATATGATTTCATGCTTCTTGATTGAATTTGTTTGAAATAGATAAACAAGTCTTGAATGACAAATAAGACGCGTAAGACTTCACATAAAGTATTTGACTTTCAATGTTACAATTGCAAAAAATATAGTCACTGTGCATATGAATGTTATGATAAAAAAGATGAGAATGAGAAGATTGGAGATGACATGGTGTTGCTTGCCAGCAAAGAAGAAGCTCCTAATCAAGAGACGGTGTGGTATTTGGATACCGGTGTGAGCAATCATATGTGCGGGTACAAACACATGTTCACCGAGATACAAGAAGTTGTAGATTGTCATGTTTCATTTGGTGATGCATCGAAAGTGAAGGTTGAAGGACAAGGTAAAGTTCTCATTCAGCTGAAAAATGGAAGTGAGACTTTTATCACAAATGTTTACTATGTGCCTGATATGAAGAGTAATATTTTGAGTTTGGGACAATTGTTGGAATTAGGTTATACGGTGGTTATGAAGGACCGAACCCTATATTTGAGAGATAAAAATGATAAATTGATAGCTCAAGTTGAAATGACCAGAAATCGCATGTTTAAGTTAAATTTGATGAATGTGCAAGCTAAGTGTTTGAAGCCATGTGTGGTTGACAAAGCTTGGTTGTGGCATTTGCGGTTTGGTCATCTAAATTTTGGTGGTTTGAAAGAGTTGTCAAGAAAAATTAAGATGAAGGGACTGCCACAAATTGACAATTGTGATAAGTTTTGCGAAGGATGTGTGCTTGGAAAGCATCCAAGGAGTGTATTTCCAAAATAAGCAAGCTATCGAGTGAAGAAGTCGTTGGAGTTGATACATACGGACATATGTGGTCCAATCACACCAAACTCATTGGGTAAGCACCGATACTTCATTACTTTTGTTAATGATTTTTCAAGGAGAACTTGGGTGTATTTTTTGAAAAAAAAGTCGGAAGCGTTTGCTGTTTTTAAGAAGTTTATGGTGCTAGTTGAAAAGTTGAATGGCAATTACATAAAGACGGTGAGGTCAGATCGAGGTGGTGAGTATATATCTAAAGAGTTTTAGTATTTCTGCGAGGAGCATGACATTAGGAGGTTCCTAATAGTGCCATATTCTCCTCGACAAAATGGAGTCGCTGAGAGAAATAATCGGACCATACTCGACATGGTTCGTAGCATGATGAAAAGTAAAAATATGCCAAAGAAATATTGGGCTAAAGCAGTGCAATGTGTTGTTTACTTGCAAAATTGATATCCAACAGCAATCTTGGAGAACATGACTCTACAAGAAGCATGGTGCGGTGTGAAACCAGCAGTGTCTCATTTGAAAGTGTTCGGAAGTATGGCTTTTGCGCACATTCCGGATCAGCGAAAGACAAAGCTTGATGACAAGAGCAAGAAGCTGATTTTTGTCAGCTATGATGAAAGGACGAAGGCATACAAGCTCATTGATCCAGCAACTAATAAGGTACATATAAGTTGTGATGTGCAGGTTAATGAAGAAGGCGTGTGGTGCTGGAATTCTATGGAGGAAAAGTCGCATGATGTTGAAAAAGAAGTGCAGATCATAGCGAGCTCTACTTCGACAAACACAACAATGCAAGCTGAGCCAAGTTCTAGTTCGAGCTCAAGAGATGATGAGGCGAGAACACCTCGAACCAGAACCTTACAAGACTTGTATGATGCAACTTCACATTTGAGGAAGTTGTTGAAGAGAAGAAATGACAGCGAGCTATGAATGAAGAAATAAATGCTATTGTGAAGAATGATACTTGGGAACTTGCAACGTTATCCAAGGATCATAAGCCAATTGGCGTGAAGTGGGTCTACAAGAAGAAGCTAAATGCTCGAGGCGAAGTTGAAAGACACAAAGCAAGGTTAGTAGCCAAAGGATACAAGCAAAAAGCGGGGATTGATTATGAAGAAGTGTTTGCCCATGTTGCAAGAATGGAGACTATTCGCTTGTTGCTTTCATTGGCTGCCCAAAACAAGTGGAATATTTATCAAAAGGATGTGAAATCAGCATTTCTAAATGGTGTACTTGAAGAAAAACTCTACATCGAACAACCATCAAGTTACATTAAGGAAGGAGAAGAAGATAAGGTGCCGAAATTGAATAAGGCGTTCTACGGGTTGAAGTAAGCTCCACGAGCTTGGAATACCCGCATTGATACATATTTCAAGGAGCACGGGTTTGTGCAATGCTCATATGAACATGCTTTGTATGTGAAGGTATGTGATGATGACATTATGTTTGTTGCTTTGTATGTTGATGACATGATATTTATGGGAAATAATAGTGACATGATTGAGGAGTTCAAGATGAAAATGTCAAAAGAGTTTGAGATGATAGATTTGGGACTTATGTCATACTTTTTGGGGTTGGAAGTGAAGCAAGACAAACTTGGAATTTTTGTCTCGCAAGAAGCTTATGCAAAAGATGTTTTGAAAATGTTCAAAATGGATGATTGCAACCCGGTGTGCACTCCAGTTGAGAGTGGCACGAAACTATCCAGTTATGATGAAGGCAATGCTGTAGATGCAACTCAATACAGAAGTTTAGTTGGATGCTTGCGATATCTAATGTGCACAAGGCCAAATATTGCATATGGTGTCGGCTTGGTAAGCCGGTACATGGAGGAGCCAAAGATGTCTCATTGGAAAGCCATAAAGCGAATTCTTCGCTATGTGAAAGGTACTCTATCTCATGGCTTATTTTATTCTCATACTGATGAGTTTGATCTTCTTGGATATATAGACAGCGATTGGTGTGGAGACATCGAGATAGAAAGAGCACCGCTGGTTTTGTGTTTTACATGGGAGACACGGCGTTTACATAGGTGTCAAAGAAGCAACCCATTGTGACTTTATCAACTTGTGAAGCAAAGTATGTGGCTGCATCTTCGTGTGTGTGTCACGTGCTGTGGTTAAGAAAATTGTTAAAGGAGATGAATTTCGCTTGAGATGAACCAACAGAGATTCGAGTCGACAACAAGTCACCAATCGAGCTAACAAAGAACCCGGTGCATCATGAAAGGAGCAAACATATTGATGTTCGCTTTCACTTCATACGCGAGCATGTGATGGATGGCGATGTTGAGTTGACTCAAGTGGCGAGTCGAGATCAAGTAGCGGACATATTCACTAAACCGCTTGGAGCAGATTTGTTCAATCGTTTCAAGAAGCTGCTCGAGATGCGAACTGGAGCTTAATTGAGTTTAAGGAAGGATGTTGGAAATATAAACTCAATTAGTTTATTGGTCAAAGAATAATTAGTTGGGTATTAAAGTTTGTTTTGGAAATTGGTTAGTCAAATATCGTATTTCTATGTTAGCATAGGAAATAGTGTGTCTTTATTATCTTGAAGACTATGTCAATTTATTAGGTAGTTGAGAGATGATTATATAAATCATGTAAGCTTCATTTGTAATCTAAGATATATATTAATTTACATGGCCGTATTAGTCGTCCGCATTAACCCCTCTTCGAAATTAATCTGAGCCGTCCAATTTTTTTCCCTGATTGATTGATCAATCTGATCCGTTAATCAATTTCTTTGGCTTCTCTCCTTTCCTCCTTTCTCTCTCGACATCAGAATTCAGAAATAACAAAAATAGTTGTCTTCTCTCTTTCCTCTCTCCTTCGCCAACTGCCGCCGCCCCCTCCGCCTCCTCCGCCAACCCCTCCCTCCTCCATTGACTTCCCTCAACCCCAACAGAAACCACCCATCCACAACACGCTGTCGCCTCCTCCACCACAACTGCATCTTCGTCTCCTTCTCCGCCAACTCCCGCCTCAACCCCAGCCACACCTCTTCCTTCGTTAACTTTCCCCCACCCTAACGGAAAATCACCGCTCCGACTCCTCCTCCGCCAACCCCTCCAACCTTCTGCTCCGTCGAGAAGCATCCTGAGCAGCAATCCCCCCAACATCTTCTTCTCTCCATACCTTTGATCCCTCGACACATCGCTGGCTGCTCCTTCTATTTCGACACATCCCCCAACATCTCCTTCGCCGCTGGCTGCTTCTTCACCAATTAGTTCTACAAAACTCAATCTCCTTACATTCTGGTACGTAGCCTTTCTTTAGAATCCATTTTCTTATAGTTTTGGTTTAATTTACGCTGCCTAAATATTTGCTTTCTTAACCCTTGAGGGGTGATTTGGTTTTCCACTAGAGTCAAGATGCTCTTACTCTTTAATTAGTAAGTTCTCAAATTTTGTTACTTTAATTACTACATAAGTTGTTTGACAATATGTACATATAGACTTTTATTTCATAATAATATACTACATGTTCAAGGAAAAATCAGATTCTGGTCTCAAACATTTCCATTAGGAAATGATAATTGTACTTTTATATAAGAACTTTTATATCATGTACAAATTCATTGGAAATTTCGCAAATTAAGAGAATTGTTGGTTTTGACTAAGCCACATGATCTGATTTTTGTTTTTTTGAAGACTGATTGACAAGTTGCCAACAACAATTATATTAAAGAAAAAAATTACAAGGTCTTAATAGAAAAGTAAAAGTTACGGTAAAGACAACATAGATGCCGTTTTTTGTGCTATTCTCTACCTAAAAATATTTTTATAAATTTATTTATTTTTAATTTTAAAATAAATATGCTCGGAATTTATGTTTACTTGGTTCTGTTTTATTCACTTTTTGCATTCTTGATACAGAACTTAGCTATGTGAAAATATTCAAGCTTAAATTATTGTTTTGTTGGTCTTTTGCCATCCTTTTATGTAAAAAAAGAAATTTGATTACTGAGAAGGCATCTTTTCCAATTGTACCATGTTGAATTATTGGTCTGCGCTCTGCAGATATTTATGAATAGAATGACATTTCTTCTAAACACTGCTAGCAAGTGCAAATAAGACATGGAACTAAAAGTCAAGTATTTTCGGAAGTCAAGTATTTACAAATAACAATTTACATAGAAAATTCTCAAAATTAACTATATACAAAGATAGCACATGGAAGCACAAGCGATTTTGTTAGAAACTATAGTTTGCTTCAATCACACTAAGTGAATTTCTTTGCAATGTCACCTCTATTCCATTTGTTAGAAACTATAGTTTTCAATATTGTAAATTAAATTCTCACTTAAAAAAAAAAAACCACGTAGTCAATCAGCACCTTACCAAAATTGAAAAAGAAAGAAATCAGAATTTGAAACTATGTAGCTGTCATACCTACCACACTTTGCTATTTTAGCACAAAAGCCCTATCAAACATATTCCCACTCATCAAATTAGATATTTGGTTAATCATTTGGATAATCAACAAAAGTAAGACAAACATTATATGCATGCTTGCTACACTTGAATAGATAACACTTTTGTTCATTTAACTTATTGAAGCAACAAAAGGTTGATATTAATTGATTTGATATTATTCGTTTTGACATATTTTTTGCAGGTTGATTTAGCGATTACTTGATGGTGGGCTGTACCGGTACCAATGCTGAGATATTGGTACATGGACAAAGGGGGATTTTTTTTGTTTCTTTCAAACAAACTTTTGTATGCTTTGGCTTCTCTTAATAGAAAAGCAATTGAGAGAAAATCTCTACTAATTTCCAAAAAAAAAATTCGACATAATATTGTGCATATGGTACTTTAAAGATTAAATTGTTTTGTTGGTTAGTTCTACAAAACAAGATTCTTACACAGGAAAATTTAGAAAAGAGGGGATGGCATGGGCCTAATAAATGTCATTTCTGTAGGGATGCAGAAACAACTGATCATCTTTTTTGTACTTGTAGTTTTTGGAAGAAAAGCTGGGATATCTTCAATAGATTCAATGATAAACAGATTACTGTGAATTGTACCAGTATAACCTCTATTTGGGAGAGTTGTTTAATTTTGGACAAGCCAAAGAGGACTTATGCTGTCAGTTTTTTTGCAGTTTTTTGTTGATCAGTTTGGTTAGAGCGTAATAAAAGGACTTTTACAGATGTGAAGGGTCTTTCCTTTCATTCTTTAATTTATAATATTAACCATAATTTTCATTTATGGACAGGTTTTGAGATTAGATTGGACAGGGGGCTTCAGCAACTTGGACAGCCGGAGGTGTCAGGTGGGACCAGGGGGTGCTGATAATCACATTATGGCTAATGGAGAAGAAGCTTCTGATAAAGATTTGCTTCAGTAGATTTAGTTTTGGCTGTTGGCCGTGTGTGGTTTCCCTGAAGTAGTTTTTAGGGGTTTTTGGATTAAGTTTAGTCTTGTTTTGTGGATGTTCTTGTTAGGGCCTGCAAACTTTTTAGCAGTTCTTTTTGTTGTTTGGTTGTATCTTGAGTCACTTTTGTGTGACTCTAAACCTTACTTTAGTTTTATTAATTCTGGTACCCCTGCTTGGGGTGCTGCGTTTCAAAAAACAAAAAAAATATTGTGCATATGGTGTGGAGCTTGCTTCCATTTTATTTATTAATTTTTTTTTGTTCAGGTATACATGCAATTTAGTTATTTGTTAGTATCATCTCATAAGTAATGAGAACAACTGTTTTTTAATTCCAGCGTACATTATTAATTAATGTTTACACAATTATATATTAAGTTATTATTAATAAACTGCTGTCTAATTTTCTTTTATAATTTCTGATGTTCTTATATGTAGAGTAGAGAAAAAAGAAAACAGTTGGAAGTCCATTTAATTCATAGAACAAAATATTTTGATATGCTCAAAAGTTTATAAAGACACACATGTCCACCAATCTACATGCCTCGGACATCTTGGTAATTTAATTTCTGGGAAAAAAATAATTGATAAGCATTACTTCAGTATATGGAAAATAATAAAATACACTTAAGATGGCCCTATCAGGTTGTAAATTAACTTTTGTTCTATATTTAGATATGGTTCATAGAAACTACAATAGGCCTTTTATGCACTACTAGAATTTTGTTTATCTGTGTCGGAACACCCAACATATTAGGGTCCCTAAATCAAGTAGCGACACAAAAAGAAAAAAACGGGCTTGATGACTTTTAATAGGCGTCAGTAGCCCAACGCAGATTAGTTAGGACGCATAAATATTCTGAATAGAGACGCTATCAAGTTCTACGTAGGATAGGGCATAACCTGATTCTAATTGGCGCCGGTAGACCGACACATATAAACAGAAACACTAAGAGAAAAGTGGATCGAAGGATTTTTTTTGGTTAAGTAAAATTTAGTATATAATTTATTATTTTAAAATATGCCAACCACCTTAAATTCAACATTTTGATTTTTCTTACGAAGTTAGCGCTAAAGGAAGGATTTATTAAATTAAATAATAATAATAATTATTATTATTACAGTTATAAATTTAATTATCTTAATCATTATATTGTGTTATAATATTATACAATATAATTTTTACGAATTACCATTATTATGATTTTTTTATAAATTATAATATATGGAAATTATACTATATTATTTTGACACTACAATATTTAATGATTATCTAAAATTCTAATAATAAATGATAATAAAAAATAAATATTAATGTGTAACCTATAAAAAATTTCGGTATGGCGATTCATTTCAAATTCTGAGTATTCAGTATTCAGTCACCAAGTCTAATATTTTATCTGTTCTGTGATCTACTGAAAAATGATAAAAGAAATAAGAAAAGAACAAAAGCCCACTTCAATCATTTTTCATCCAATTAATTCATGTGCCCCCTATTGTCCGTTTCTTTTTGCTATACATGGCGCCAAATTACCTCATAACTTTTTTTATACATAGCGCCAAATTTTAGCGCCAAAGTTTGTTATCCAATATTTTCCGTACAAATTAAAAAGAATAAGTCTCTATAAAAAACTAATTAATGAATGAAACAAAAAAATTAGTAAATAACCTCCCACTCTTCCCGCTGAATGAATTTTCAAATATTATAAAAACCTCCCACTCACATCTCAGTATGTCACATTTATTATATGCCCAATCCCATACACATACACTCCACTTTCTACTATCTTCAATTACTCATATCTTCTATTAAAATAAAAAAAAAATCATTCTTGTTTCAATCACAGGCCACTTCATTGGCCACCATTCTTATACAAAAAAAAAATAATAAAATAATGCTATATATAATTATTCATTTGAAATTCGATTTTTCAAAATATTGAATTAAGTTTGAAATATTATTTAGCCCATCCCTCAAATGTACTTTTGAATTAGAAATATGAAAATCTTATATGAGTTGCACTATCTTTTGACAATATTAATATTGATAAAGAACATAGAATTTTGCTCCAAAATATATGTAACAAGAAATTTATTTAATCGGCAAAGTTAATTTTCTGCGTCAAATTTTATGTAACCAGAACTTCTAATAATGGCGCCCGGTTTGCGCACCAAAAAAGAGTCTTTTTTTACAACGGCAACAGAAATCTATAGTCTATAGTATTAATTAATTCCCGTGGGCGTCCGATTCCGTTTTTTTCCCCGATTTTGACACGGCAATCTGACCGTTCATTTTGATCTCCGTAGCCTCCATTCTCTCTCTCATTCGCTAGAACCTCCTCCTCCGCAAACTGTCCCACCCAAACACTAACCCTAGCCCCAGACTCCTACGAGCCCTCACGCTCTTCCTTTCTCTCACCTTCCTCGCCTCTTTTCTCTCCCCATCTCCATCTCCATCGCCTTATCCATCTCCATCTTCTTCTGATGTTAACCCAAATCCTTCGACACACCGCTGCCGACTCCTCCTCTCTGTGCATCTCCGTCTCCTCCTCTGTCAACTCCTCGCCTCACCCTCAGCCCCACCTACCTCCCTCCGTCGACTTCACCCCTCCTACATCCTCCTTCGTCGACCCCCCCCCCCTCCCCCAACCCCAACAAAAGCTTCCTGAGCAGCAATTGATGAGGTATATATTAACCCAAATCAGCTATTTTTTTTTGTCTTAGGCTGTTAATATAGCTATTTTTTTTATTAGCAAATTAAACATGTTATGGCATAGTCATTATGATTTCCCTTTAGAAAATTTTTAATCGAACTATTATTGATAAATTGATTGACATAAGATACAGTAGTATTACTCTTGCTGCCTACAACTCAACGGTCTACAAGACTACAATCTGATTTTGCATCAAAGATGTTGCATTTTTTTATATCTCTGCTTAATTTGCTTCACTAATATGAGTTATATTATATAACGACTGGTGCCTTAGTCTATATGTTTGCTCCTAACTCAAAAATTATGTATACATATTTCAGATTGTTAAAAAAATTACAGCTGCTTTTGTATTTTGTCACCAAATTGGTCTTTCTGTGAGCAACCACAATTACCTCTTTCTTAATAAATGCTTTGGTTTTGAAAATCTTTGTCAATTTTGACAAAGGCAGCAACCAAAGCCCTTCAAGGGCTGCCAGCTAATCATCCCGACTCAGATCAGATGACATTACATCTAAAACATTGTTTAGCAGATTCTATATATAGCAGCTTCCGAACCATTGTGCCCATCAACCTCTATGTCTTATGATAATGCTCTGAACGAAGCAAAATCAACTAAGACACGAAAATCACTAACTGTTATTTCTTACTGACAATGTTCTTGATATCATCCTTACCTATCTGTTGAAACAAAGATCGGCAACTTAGTCTAAGTATCAATCCCTTAAAGGACTTGATCTGACAACACATGCTAAGGTGAAAAAAATTTTCACTCTTCATCTTCAAAGATGCCCTTTTCTGGTTAGTTGGCACTAAAAGATGCAGAAATAATCATAGGCAGCAGTCCTACTTTTCCAAAGCCATATCTACTGAAAGCAAATACTTTTTTTCGGGTTAACTTTTATTCATTATTATTTTTTTTAATTATTTTGTTCTTAAGAAACTGCTCATGAATGAATCTTTTCTAATTTTTTTTTAACCTCATCTTTAGCTTGAATGGTACTCGGATGCAAGAGATCAGGCATTCAGGCCCTTCTACAAGGTCTACAAATTCATCCTGTCGAGTATGTCTCTCTTTATCAATCTATCGGCCTGTATCAACATCAATACCAACGCATGTCCACTGTATTGTTATGATAAAACAATATTACATATTAATACCATGAGACTATTGCCACTAAACTGAAGAAGTCAATTACGTGATAAATTTTGACTTTATATTTTAGATAAATTTCAACGTATTAAACATGTATTTTACTTTACAGTCCTCACCTTCAATCTTGCTACTGTCGTGCCAATGTGGGATTCTAAGTTCTTTATTAAAGTTGATACTAATGTACATGTAAATATAGGTAATATTCCTCTCTATTTTATTTAACTATTTCTTTTGGAAGCCGCTATACTAGAAAGGAATTGAATTACCTGCATTTCTTTCAGCACCTCTTGGGAATGTATTATCAAAACTACTTATGAAGCGTCAATTTTATATTGGGTGCATGAAATTTGGTCCCGTCCTCTCTAAAAAGTTAGCATTTTGCATTAAATGCAGAAATAATACCAGACGAAATTATATTATTATATTTATTTGATGATGTCCTTCAGTTAGGCTGACAAGGATAGCAATTTGATTTGTTGTACAGGGTTGTAAGATACTATATGCCAGAGCTTTGGAAGTTTGGGGATTCTAGAAATTAGTATTTCAGACATGCTACTGGCCAGTTATATGCTATTTCAAAGTATCTTGCAACCTACATATCTACTGACCAGTAAGATATATATATACATATATTACTATTTCAGAAGTTGAAACATATAATTTTGTCAATTTATAATATAGACAAATGGCCCTATACAAAAAAGAAAGTACCAAAATATGGAAATAAAGTATCTAGCACATGTAGCGGAAGAAAAGAACATGGTTCGTACTTCTTAATTATGTATTATATTGTAGACATATGTTGCACAAGTACATAAATGAGGATGTATCATTAGGATCATGGTTTATAGGATTAGATGTTGAGCATATTGATGATAGGCGCCTTTGTTGTGGCACTCCACCGGGCGAGTATTTGAACACACACACATACTCTCTCTCTCTCCCCTTCCTCCCCATTTGAACTTCAATCTTACTTTGCATAAAAAATGTGTATAAATTTACCTATTTTCCATTTCAACAATTTATCTTAATTCTGGAATAATTCTTTTTGTTATCAAATTGATAAACATTGGCGATATTATTTTGAAGTTCAAGAATATTGTTAAACTATTTAGAAATATATGTTTATGCATACTGATAGATTTAGCCATCAAAATTTATCAAAATTTATCATCTTCTTCTTATGCATACTCTTTTTCTGACATTGCAATGTTAACAAAACTATTTACTGACAGTAACACATTTGCATATACTTTGAATATATCCATATCTACTCTCTGAGCTTTCTGTTAGTGATTGATTTGTGCATTGAACCTTAGTACTTTTTCGGAATTGATCCGGTAATTGATTGCCACAAATAGGTTATGGTATGATATTTCGTTATTACATTTAGAATGCAACATGATTTGGTTCAGTTTTTAATTTTTTGTAATCTGTATTGGTACAGGAGAAAGCATTCTCCCTCATTCAATGTGTCACCCCTTCTACAGGGCCCTGTGTCGAGATTCTCGGATGCGAGTCTCTTATATGAAGGGAATACATTACATAGGCGGTCTAATTCATCTTTGCTTCTGGAAGATATTAAGAAGGAGGTACTACATTTTTTAGAGTTTTGCACTGTGATTGGGTTCTCATTTAGGTCTATGAATCAGCTGGAAACAAAATAAAATGTCTGGTAAAGGCCAATCTCTCTTTTGCAGTATGGCATTTAGAGTAGTTTTCTTTCATTTTAACAAGTATGTTCTGTATGCTGTAAGTCTGCTTATGTTGACCTTGGATTTTGATCATTCAGAGGTAATTAAGTTAGGGAGCCTAGGAAAGGGAGAGGCTGACATATCCTGCCACATCAGGTGACTATTTTGATACTCAAATGGCGTTAACTCTTTTGAATTTTGATAATTATAACTATTTTGATAAAATGTAGCGATATGCCTAGATATTGCACGATGAAATTAATTGCACGGAGAGCATCTAGCGGCTTCTAATTCTATGCCCCATCCTATTGATTTGAATTTTAGTTTTATTTATGGAAACTCCAGCATTTAGAGTCTTCTAATTTGATTTTTCTTCAACTGTAATCCCTCTGATTCAATTACTTTCTCTCTCACTTATTGCAGCAATTAGAAGTTCTTGGATTGTTTTAATCGGATTAGAGCAGATCGTGATAGACATGATCGTAAATAAGATAAAAGTGGTTAACTTTTGGCGGTGTAGAAAATTTTCAACTCGTCAGTACAAGGTTCGTTCATGAAGATACTATTGATTCCACCATTAACATTAGAAATTTACAACTTTTGTACTGGTATCTTTGGTAGGGATAATGGCTTTAGCAATTTTAATAACTCTGTCAAGATTGTTATTTCCACTGTTTCAAATTTAGACCTAAAATTTTGTGGTGTAGCCATACCAATCCTACCATTCAAAAAATCTAATTAAGTTCTGGTAAAGTAAAAAGGAAATTGCAATTGTTAAATTTAATTAGAACCATATCCAAATTGTAATTGTATGACCTCACATGACAAAGACATCCTTCTTGCAAACTTTGTTTTGTATCTGACATTATATAATGGCTCATCTCTCTCTCTCTCTCTCTCTCTTCTTTACATCTACTATTTTTCTTTTTATTATTTTTTGTTTCTGGTACCAGTACTTTGCTTTAACTCCTACTAAAGTTGGCAGTCTGGTTATCTTGGATCTTCAAATTCATGCAAGTTCTTCCATGACCCAGCTATAAAGTCAAGGTTGAAATTTCAATTTTCAAAAGGATAATTGACATGAATGGTCCTGGAACATCAAATGATGCATTCTTATATTGTAATTGTCAAATAAGCAGATATTAGTATTTTCGTAGTTTCGTATATATATATGCTTAGTTCCTTTGTGGTCTGGGAACAATAACCGAAATGGAGAAAATGTATTATCCAAACAGATATAAATCTCTATACAGAATGTCAATTTGTCTAAACACTTAGGATAGACATCTGTTGCAGTCACAAGTAGAATAATTTTTGCAGGTTTCAAGAAAAAAAAAGAGTAGAATAATTTTTGCTTTTAATGAATTTATGACACTTTATATTGCCACTCCTTTGGAATACATTTTGTGACGTCTTCATATTATAGGTTTGTTTATATATGTTCATTGTAGCTCCATCATTCCAATTGAATGCTAATAATGAGCTATACAAGAGAGGAGTATAATAAGTTTACCATGTTGGGCTTCTGCTAAGAAAATTAATGAATTTGTACTTCAAATGGAGCAAGTGGAATCTTTTCTTTGTTAGGTAAAAGTAATAAAATCATTTTCATTACTCTCTTTATGAAAATTGTTATTAATTATCTAAATAAACAATTTAAAATAAGTTAATCATATAAAACTGATATCGTTTTCGATTACACAGGTGATGTTTAGGGTTTCAATGCCGGTTCGACTTCGTCTCATTCTTGGAGGGATCACCGATTAGACAATAATGCACCTTGGAAGTTTCTGTACCAACTCTTGACATACATTATCCTATCATGACGACAATTATTTGAATTTATTAAATAGATGAGATGGATGCTATCATGCTCTATTTGGGTCCTTCCAAGTGCTTATATGTTTTTTAAAATTCAATGTATATGGATGCTAAAGCACATCATGTATGATGCTTATGCAATTAGTTTTTTAAAGCTCATGTGAAAAGAATAATTATGGCATTTTGCCTTGGCAGTTATATATCTATCGCACACAATTTAGACTTCATGATAAAATATTAGTGCTTCTTAAAATTGAAATACAAAAAATTCACTAAGGCGCGGGTTTGCCGTGTTTCCCCACCTAGTAATAATAAAAGATTATGTAATTTCAAGCTGACCAGTTATATCATGCCACGTGGCCTTCTATCATAGGCTGGATTTGCTGCCCACGGATTGTGCTTTTTACATGTGATCTGGGGCTCTGTTGGTTTTGATCGACGATCCGGGGCATCTTTTTCACAGACAATGACGCCAAAATAAATTATTTTCGCAAGGAGTGGCGGCAAGAAGAATTTGATAAAATATTTTTCCCTCTTTTGTATAACATGGATGAAAGGATGACAATAAAAATAATAAATAAAATGAAAGGGTCATTTCTTTCTACTTCCAGCAAAAACGACAATATTTTTTTATTTAACAATTTTTCATATATATTGGTGGTTGGCATCAATTGTTCGAAATTAAAAATTTTGCACTCTTGATTCATTATTTTATTCAGATTAAAAATTATTAAAATTCTGATTTAAGTTTTCTTGGTAATAATAAGTTGAGCAAGGTTCTACTACCAACATTTTAGTTGCCCCCAAATGCCAACATTTTGCTATTAAGTTATTTTTTTAAATTTTAAAATTCAAACGTCTAATCCAAACCATTGATCATATTTAGTTTAACGAGCGATGCATTTTCATATAAGTTTTGTAAATTTTGGAATTTATTTGATACTTGATCAAAAGCTAAAACATGAACGTATTAGAACGAATCTATCATAGTTAACAAGGTTCGTTTGTTTTTCTATCTATTGATCGAGTATCAAATAAATTCTAAAATTTACAAAACTTATATGAAAACGCATCGCTTGTTAAACTAAATAAGATCAACGGTTTGGATTAAACGTTTGAATTTTAAAATTTGAAAAAAATAACATAATAGCAAAATATTGGCATTTGGAGTAACCAAAATATTGGTAGCGGAACCTTGCTCTAATAAGTTATTACAAAACCGGCTATTAAGATCAATTGTGGTGTTACTACTTACTAATATAAGGACTATTACAAGACACATGACAAGAGTGTTTTCCAAAATGACACGACACGAGCGTGTTGGTACGATACGATACGATACGTCATATGATTTGACACGACAAAAATTATTATTATTTAGAATTTATTAAATGATATTGAGTTTTAATGAATTGTGCTGCCGCATAATATCACAACGAAGACAAAACCATGGGGCCCAGACGCACTAGACAACCGTTTTATCTTTTTTATTTTCTTCCTAGAGATTTCTTTGAAAAAAATTATTTTTCGTGTTCAACCCTCCGGTTTAATGATAACGGAAGGAAGAGTTCAACATAATTTATTCTCTTTTCACACTTAAATTGATAGCATGTGGTCTACTTGAATGGAGGTGCAGGAACGTGTTCCCATAGAGAGAGAAATGATAAAAATTTTCATGATTTAATAGGGGCTGCCACCTGGCGTTTCTAGATTGGTTCTTTTTGTGTTTTCCCGTATAGAGTCCATGGATCGATGACTTGTTTTATCATCTGCATCGTTGATTCAAATCTAACGGATAGTATAAAACATAATTATAATTATTACTCTACGCAATTTCGTTTAGTATGAATTGCCAAAAGGAAAAGCAAAATGTTACACAACCTTTACACGCAAAATATACGAATCTTCACATGCATATTGAGTTTATGACAATGTAAATTGAATATGAATATTTATAAATAAAATTAATTTGTACTATTAGCAAACGATAAATTTATCACACTGAAATGATAAATATATGAATCGATATTCATGAAAAGATATAAGTATTAACTAATACGTTTATATATGAATCGATATCTCATATGTTTATATATTAAGAGAAATGCTATAGCCATGTCGATTTGACAAATTGTGACGTCAGAATCGATCCAAACCATCTAGTGCAATACTTATATAAAAATATCTTTAAATACCAAATTTTTTATATTTTTGAAAAAAAAAAGATCGATATACTTAATTAATCTGATTGATCATTTGATGTTCACATATTGAAAATCAACCGAGTTTGACGAATCACTACGTCATACCGATTTGACTGTTGCATTACTTATGAATTAATACAACATATTTATTATCATGAATATTAAATAATATACGAATGTATATGTTATGGTGTTAATTGAAGGAACTACATAACTCCAACATTAATATTGCTGATTGGTATTTTTATATGAGGAGGGGTTCTAGCGCTATTTTTTTTATATAAGTAAAAGAGATTAATTCTATAATTATTATGTTTTTGGCCATTCTATAATAGAGATTAATTTTTATATAAAAAATGAAGTGTGATATTTGTGACACTCTAAAAGTGCGACACTAGAATCCTACTCTTATTATATATTACTATGTTCAATTATTAATAATTGTGGACGATGTTAATATGTTGTAATTATAATATTGGGATGTGTTTAGTTTTTGTGCATATGATAAAATAACGTGTTATATTTGTGGATATTCATCATACATTGAGATTTAATTTGCGAATGACTTAATCAAACACGACTT
Organism: Rhynchospora breviuscula; assembly: GCA_027562975.1. Classification (NCBI taxonomy): domain Eukaryota; kingdom Viridiplantae; phylum Streptophyta; class Magnoliopsida; order Poales; family Cyperaceae; genus Rhynchospora; species Rhynchospora breviuscula. Next base: position 16,770,492 of record CM050398.1, read on the forward strand.
CATTGCTAAATAAAAGTTTTGCTTACAAACACTTTTTTTTTTTAAAAAATAGTTAATTAAAAAGACATAGAGCATAATGCTAATTAAATTATTAATTGCATATTCAAAATAGTAATTGCTTAATTAAAATGATATAAAGTAAAAACCTTTAATTCTAATTGTCGGCGTGTCGTGTTGGAGATTTCCGACATTGACACGTCTTAGCACGACGTCACACGTGACACGAGTTGACACGATAAAATTTATTATTATTTAGAATGTATTAAACTATATTGAGTTTATATTATAAATTTAATAACTTTGATCATAAATTTTTTATTCAATCATTAATTTTTATTTTAATATATGAAATTTCAATAATTTATTATATTTTAAAAATTATTTGAATGCTTTTTAATGAATTTTTAGTGAATAAATGATCAAATACGATCGTGTTGGAGTCTCATATTGTGTCGTCTTGACACAAATTACTTTTTTAATCGTGTCGTGTCATGTTATGCTAAATGGTCAAGCGTGCTACTTATACATGTACATACTATAAAATATCTTTAGATTAATCTTCTGTAATAATTATTTATTAATGCTGATATCATCACGATAAAATTTAATCTTATCATCCTTCATTATATATATATATCGAGTTACTAAATCTTTTTTGCCGCCTCTTTGCTCCTGAAATTTCATTAAAAATTTCAACTTACTCTGTTTGGTTCGGTGGTAGAGGATGGAAGGGAAAGGAAAATTTAAAGAGGGAAGGAAAGGGATGGGATGAAAAGTGAAATAATTGTATATTTCTTGTTTGGATGAAAAATAAAGGGAAAGGAAAATTAATTTTCCTTTCCTTCATATTTGTTGTTTGGATGGATTATTTCACTGAAGGGAAAATATAAATTTTGGACTAATTTACCCTACATCTTTTTACGTTACTAAGGAAATTGAAATTAGATCATCCTTTCGTCTCTCGAGACTCTCTTTCAAGGTCAAAAAAACTTTAACAAATTCTTTTTTCTTAAACTGCATTAAAGCGGCCAAATTGAAATTGAAGACTGAAATGATTGCATCATGGCCCAAAACGTTTGCAATGCATCCTTCAATAATTTTCATATTTCAGAACTGAAAACAAATCGAGTAATTTGGCCACCTTATGTTGAGTATACTCTGAACCATTCCATTTGTTTCTCTACACAACAAAATGCATCCCTTCAAATTTTCATATTTCAGTACCAGTGGTTGGAGAGGTTTTGATCAAATTTCATGCCCAAATGGACGCATAATTCAAGTCTAGTACTAGCTCTGAAAACAAAAAAAACTACAGTCCTGACTGCTGTTTTTGTCACAACAAACCTCAATTGTAACCTACGGCTGATCCATAGCAGTCCTGACTGCTAAATTTATAATTCACCCCAAGAACCTCAATTGTAAAATTAACTAGAATTTGGTACACAAGCTCGTACCAGTAAGCAACAACGTGAGCCAAAGCTAGTCTGAAAGGGTGTACCAGTACACAAGCTCGTACCAGTAAGCAACAATTGTTTATAAATATAAAAACAGACACGAAAATTAGAATTATTAATTTCAAGAACCCTTGCTTGTACCTGGATAGTAATTGAAAACAATATAGACATAAAAAACCAATATGTAATAGTAAGAGAGCAATTCTGAAGCCGCAACTCTTCCCCATGCCTCACTAAACCAAGCTGGCAAGCAGTAGAAGTGGGCCTAGAGCTCCTCCTCGAAGTAAGGAGAGAAGGATTCTACCACGTGGCTCTTCCTGAGGCGTCGCAAGACCTCGTTGTACACCTCCAGTTTGGACTCGCTTTGCTGGCCTTGCTTGCACGAATTACAACTCTCCGTTGAAGAACGACTTCTCAGATAAGTCTTCGCCATCTCCATTAAAGGTGATCATAGCACGATAAGAGGAGGGTTTTCTCAAGAGATGCACCGTGGCCCGATGAAGAGGAGAGGCAGCAGGAAGAATTGCGCCGATGAGATAGCTCGCCAAGAAGGGTATTGGTGTCAATCTGCGTCTCGACGATTTTAGGCGATTCTTTTTTCCCCTCCGTTCTTTGCCGATTCGGAGTGTAATGAATTTGTATAGGAGGGGAATTTGAGAAGGAAATTGGATCCCCTCGCGAAAAATTACCGCTCTATTTCACTTCGATCCAAACAGAAAATATTTTAGAATTTTTCCTCCTTTGCCGTCCCTTCCCGGAGTCGTATCCTCTGCAAAGGATAAAACCACTGCCATCTGCAGTGGATTAATAATCTCCGTTGGATTAAAAAGAACGGTAGGATTTACGTTTGCAGAAAAGCGCCGCCCTCTGTCCTGCCCAACTTCTTTCTTGCCCTGCCCACTTCTCCTGGTCCTCGTGCTCTGCCCGATTTCATATGTATTTTTTTTACATTTATGTTAACGAAGCTGTGTTTTCGGGTATGGATCCGGTTAGCACCTCCGGCTATGTCCGACCACCGGAAGCCGCAAGCTTAGGCTCGTTAGCACCGTAAGAGAGAGGAGAGCTCGATTTTGATATTACTTTGAGGTGTGCCTGCTTAGTTTGGTGTGGGTACAGTGATGTTAGGAGAATGGTACCGATAGATTTTAGGAGAATGGAATTGTACCAGAAAGTGATCCTTTAGCATTGGAGTAATAGATACAAGTCAGTAAATGCAATTAGAAAGGTAACTTGTAATCATTCTTTTGCAATTTTATTTCAAGAAAAACGATACAAGTCAGTAAATATGATTTTAATCACACAGTGTATTATTTATTTATTCGCAGCAGTGTATTGCGAAAATATGATAAGTTGATTAATTAATTATATACCGTTGCGAACTGTTATAATTAATTAAGTCAAGAAGATCATATAGAAATAAATTAATGCATTAACTAATTCCTAAATAATTATTAATGAGTTAATAATTAATTTAATTCAACACATATTAATATAAATGGTTATATTGATTAATTGGACTTATTATTTAATAGCAAATATATAGTCCAATTAAAGAACAATCAAAAGGGACTTTAATTAAATGAATTATAGACCCAACAAATAAAGAGAGGTGGCTCATAAAGGCCTCTTTTATGGCCAGCCAAAGGGAGTGGTAGGTGGGGTGACTTTTTGGTAATTAGTTAGAAATGTTTCCTAGGGTTTGAGCTCTATAAAAGAACTCCCTTGGTGGCTCCAAACCCTAGCCTCCTTCTTCCACCTCTTGCCTCCTTCTCTAGCTGCCATTTTTCATCTCTTTCTCTCCATTGCTCATGTGTTGAGCTCTCATCCATCCACTTAATTAAAGTAATTAATTGATAGAAAAGAGAAAGCCAAAAGAGATTAGCTTCTCCTCTCATCCTTGCTAGCACAAGTTGAAAAGAGGGTGGTTAAACTCCTATGTGGACTCGAGGCGGCCGCCGATGAAGGAGGAGGTGAAGGAGAGCACGCCATCGATTCCTACACCTTGGATCGAACATCTTTGTTGCAATACAAAGAGAGATAGCTTTCCTATTCTCAATCTCTTGTGTGTGAATGCTTGGACTAGATCCATCGAGGTCTAAGTCGTTTGGATTGTTAATTAAATGGTTAATTAGCATAAAATTTTGAAAATTAGACTTCCTAACAGATGCAGCACCATAAAGGACTAAGAATCAAGTTCCTAAATACTTGTAGTGAAATATATTGTCTACAAAGGACAAAAACGAGATGACAACTATCATATTTGACCACGTCAACATCCCATAATTAAGTAAAGATGCAGCAATTCTCTGATATAAAGGTGATTTCTATATTAATTAGCCATAATAATCCACAATCACAACCAATTTGGCTATAGTTGATTTTTGAAATAAAGTACAATAGATAAAAACCTCCTTTGTAAAAGGAAATGTAATCAAGTATCAGTTACAATTGGTGAACGAAATATGCATAAGATTGCTTTTTAGGTTTTTCTATGGGCAAGGAACAAACAAATAAGTCTTGCACACGGGAATAAACAAACAAATAAATAAATAACGAACCCTGATCAGCTTTTCCACGAGATGAAATTGTCAGTATCTCTACAGTTCAGTAAAATTCTTTCGACGCACTTGATCTCCCATCTTTGTTCCAGACCTGAGGGACGAGAACCTAGGTTTCGATGGCTGCAGACAGGCGAAGCGACGCTTTTGGCGGGAATCCAAGGTTCGCTCGTTTGATTTTTTTTTTTATCCAAAAGAAGCTCTACTTTATTATTTCAGAGAGAATCGGGCAGGACAAGAGAGAAGTCGGGCAAAACAGAGGGCGGCGCTTTTCTGCAAACGTAAATCTTACCATTCTTTTTAATCCAACGGAGATTATTAATCCACTGCAGATGGCAGTGGTTTTATCCTTTGCAGAGGATACGACTCTGTCCCTTCCCATCCAATCCCTTTGTACCAAACAGAGTGTAAAATATGTTGACGATTGATTTCAAAGTTCAAACTCTAAAATTTTTATTTCCCTCGCTAAATTTTTTTTCTTTCTGAAATCTAGCCGTCTCTCCAATAACTATCCTTATTTTAATATTTTTCCCTTTGTTTTGAAACCCTAAGGCCTAGACCTCCGTCCCCTGACTGGCTGACCCTCATTTTTTCTATTTACGAAAATCCCTAACCATTCGAAATCAGAAGTCGCCTTGCGACGACGCCGATCCCAATCTAGATCCGTCTTTTTCTGCTTCACGCACCGAACCGTCGTGCCCTCAGAAGGCATGCTCTCTATCGCCTCCTCGCAGAAGGCATACGATTTTAGGTTTCTCGTAGAGTCCAATTTGTTGCTGAAATTGCGATCTTTATTCTCTCTGGATCTAATTTCTTCAAAACTTTTTGTTTGGATAATAGGGAGGCACTAATGGCCAGGTTGGGGCCGAGCTACGACAAGGTCCAAGTGCAAATCGATCTGATGCATGTTGATCTAGATGGAAGATTTATGGCCTTATAGGCCAACTTCGTAAACTCAAAGGGGTTAGTTTCATTTTTTGTTCTTCTCACTTTGTTCTGCTCAGATCTCGATTGATCTTGGATTAGATTAATGTAGATATGTTAGTGTTTTGATTTATTTAGGTTAGATTTATATGTGATTAATGTTTCAATATTTAGGATGACCATAGTAAAGTGATTGTTTCTTTGGTTTTGCTCCAAATTATAATTTATTTGACTTATATTCAGGTTTAGTTATTCCATGTGTGGGCTTTATGTAAGAACATGCTTTCTTTGCGTGCACAAAGTTAACCACATAAAGGAACTTTTTCTAAGGCTTTCGTCTTTATTTTCGCCGACACTTCTGTGTCAATTAATTGTAGGTTGCTCTTGAGATAGAATCTGAAGACAAGTATCAAAATAATTTCATATCTCAGCTAGTTAGCTTCTGGCGTTTCTTAAGATAGAATCTGATAATAACTTCATTTTGGGAATGAATAAGCAAGAAGCAAAGGCTTGCTTGGATAAATAAATGAAAAGGAGAGCGAATAAATCAAGGTAATTAGACAGTTACTTCATTTTTATATATTGTAAGCAACGACCTGTGTTTTAAGTTTAATTGCTCAATTTCAGAATTATGGAACTGCTAACATATGACTTATTCAGGCCAAATTGAGGTAAGTTGTCCTTAAATTTTATCCTTATATTATATGAGTAGATGCAGTAAGCACATATACTTTGACGATGTTTTTTGACCTTTGTATATTTAATTTTCATTATGATTCATATTTTTACTTTAATCTGAAATGTTGAATATGTTTGTTTAAAATATGATAGTGGTTACTTTTGCGGGCAGATCTAGGGTGTGATTTGCAAAATACTTTTGGTGCCAGGGACTTATCTGTAAGGAGGGTTAAATGGAACATAGGGTATTTCTAAGATAAACCTCAGTAATAGGGTTCTAAAAAAACATTGGTCAATCACATCCATATGGTTTGGTCAATTTTTTATTAGTCATGTTTAACTTATTTAATGGACTTGCTTGGTTCCATGTTTTGATCAATTGGTTCATAATGGTTTAATAATGGGTCAAATTTGAATATTTAATTGACTAAAATATCTCTGTTATCTTTTGTGGATCTTTAGTGAAATTTTCGGTGTAAAATTTCTTAAACTTTTGTTCAGCAGCCTCTTCCTAGCTATTTAAAAAAAAAATTCTGAAAATTTCTGATAATTAGGCCGCTGGAAGAACAAAGATTACGTTATGGCCCATCTCTTTACACACTAGGATGGTATTGATGATTCAACTATCCATTCTCCTCTTGGCTTGCTCGGAAGGACAAAATGTCAGATCTCTCTCTGGGCATGCATACATGCACACTTGCACACTTATTTAGATTTTTCATTAATTGTGCATTGTATATTTTGCAGGGAGGAGCAGGTTGCAATTTTATAGCGAGCTGCCAATACTTACCTCTCTTAAGTTCGAGAAGTTCCTCTTTAGAAAGACTACTTGTCACGGCATTATGACTCTTTGGTTTTAGGTGCAATTTTTATTTATTTTATCTGTTTAGACTGATTTAAATCTTCATAAATCTTCATGTTATTTTACTTAGAATTTTAGTTTGTATCAAACGTATGCGTATGTTGTTTCTATTTAATGTACTCTGAATATTGTTTTTTGAGTTCAATAAAATTTAGGATTTTGTGTTTGATTTAAGAGATATTTGTGTGATATATATTTTTTTGATTCAATGTTAATATATGTATGTTCTTGAATTGCAAATAGTTGTGAAGAATTAAAATCATTTGTATTAAATAGTGGCGGTATCAAATTGGTATCGGGAAGAATTGAATGGCTGTATAAAAGAAATTGAGGTGGATATCAACAATTGTGTCGGGAAGAATCGAATAGCTATATAAATGCAATTGATATGGCTACCAACAATTGCGTCAGTATACTGACGTCTTTAATCTAATACACAGCAATGCACAAATACACGAATACACTGTGGGCCCCGCTAAATTCTGACAATAAATTTTCTGGGTCGATGAGCAAGGAATCACATCCTCTGGATGGCCATCCAGTGGATGGTTTCGATCTCAGCCGTCTGATTTGATCTCAATGGACATAAATGCTCCGTGCATGATACCAGGATTGATAGGCCCGAAAAAATCTAACCGTTGAGATTAAATCAAACGGCTAGGATCGAAAGACGTCCACTGGATGGTTGAATACAACCATCTAGAGGATGCGCTCCCGATGAGCAAAGGCGTCGCTATACCAACTAGAATAGAATGTGCCCCCCCTATATTCTGACAATATATTATCTGGGTCGCAAATGAAAGGCGTCAATATATCGACATAGTAATTTCTAAATAGGGACGTGCTTACTGTCTGAGTAAGCCATCGGACAACAAGGCATGCATCATTATACCGACATTGATAGAAACATAATTAGGGATGCGTTAAGTAATCCGCGTCTGCCCGAGACAGATGTTTATTATTAGCAGTTAGGTTATCAGTGTCGTTTAGACAGCGTCTCTAGGTGGATGCAGAATGCCTTTCATGTCGGAATACGGATGCCTATTTGCGAAGCAAATAACTAACATTCTAGTAGTGATGTATTGCTTACATTTGATTAGTTCGTTATTGATTTGAATCATATTTAGGGAATAGAAATTAAATTCTTAAGATCTATTTATAACTTATTTCAATTATATTAATAATGATAAAGCATTAGACATAATCAATATATCGAGCGAAGCTCGATTCAATGACCTAGCTAGTTTAGAACTAAGAGATAAATCTGATTGTAAGAGTGAATTATCAATATATGAATGGGAAGTTTCAGATTCTAATCTCACATATTTCCACTTATCCTCATATTAAGAAGACGTTCCTATCAATCACATTAAACAGGCAGCTGCTCCAAGCCATTCTCAAAATATTTCTTGAAATAATTCATCTCAATCTTAGGAAGCGCCAACCCAATCTCTACACCACCTGGCACATCTCTGCTCTCGGCCAACGCCATGGATCCAGTTTTTGCCGCCGAAATAATATCGACCTTTTCTGGTCGACCACATCCAAAATCTACTCCGTACACTTTAAACTTTGGCGATCCAGCTGTGCCTACAATTGGATTTGCAAAGAAAGATTTGAATAGCTCCATCCAGTTTTCTGCACCTTTCAACCCGTCATCTAATCGTTTGATGTCCCTACCGATGGCTTCTGCAGCCAAAGCAATTCCATTCTCCCTGATTAGATCACTAACATTTATATCAGCCATAACAAACCCGACACAGTTTCCGAAGTACTCAATTGGAAGTGGTGGATGTAACCGGGATCTATAATCGGCTGATAGGCCGATACCAACTCTTGTGCTTTTATCAATACGTTTTGCTTGAAAATAGCCAACCACCGTATATGCAACGGCAACTACAATAGTCGAGCAATGGAATGAGACATTTCTTTCTTTTGCATCGGTCAATACGAGTTGCTTGAGCTTTTGGATGTGCTCTTGACTTAGCGAGAATGTAGCAAGCACAGGCTCGAGTGAAGATGCAGCGGCTAACATGGGCTCGACTGAAGTTGCAGGGGCTACCATGACCTTTCTAATCTCTAGCATTCCATTATGGAAATTATTGTACAGGTTACAAGGAAATGAAATTAAGTTTCTGTCGATAAGGGGACCTTGAGAAGATGTTCGTGTTTGCGAGCGGCATGTAGCAGCCCACTCGTGCATGAACTGCATGGAGCTCGTTCCATCACATGCTGCATGGTGTACCGTTACCCCAATAGCAATACCAACATCAGGGAACACAGTCACCTGAACAGAAAATAGCGGTTGTAACTCGTCGGATTTCAGTAATTGTGGGATAAAATCCTGAAAACGTGAAACTTCTCGTTCATGGTCACCGGCAAAGTCTTCGAACTTTTCATTACATTCAGCAACAGTAAAAGCCACTGAATCACCCTCAATGTAACATATTTCAAATTTATCTTCTGTCTTGGGGGTAACCCGCAAATTACCAGCAAGAGGGTAAAATTTTTCAAGGGTGAGGGAGAGGGAAGATTTGAGAGAGGGGAGAAGTGAAGAGACAAACTGGCTGGTAGGATGGGGGTAGCGGTAGAAAAAGAGGCGTTCGACCAAAGGATAGGGAAAATGTACCCAGAGGACATCAAAGAAGGTTAATGAGAGTGTTGCATGACCGGAAATGGTGCCCTGTGGCGGTGCCACACGGGTTGCCTCAATAACCCTTAGATCAGGAGAATTTGATGACATTTCTTATTACTTATTAGTAAAGAATAAGTTGGGAACTTGTCGTTGTTTTTGTTTTGTTGTACAGGAAGATACAAGAACCTATAAATAATGGAAAATCAGTCCTATACCCCTCAAATCTTGTCCAATTTATATATCCCCTCTTAATCTTTAAATTTAGGAATACCCCCATCAATCATAGCTAGTTTGATATAATATTTTATTTATTTTTAATGATTTTAAATAATAAATTTAATTCTGAATAACTAATTTAACAATTTTAGACAAAATTGCCTTGAACCCCGCCCTCACGATTCATCTCCGCACTATTTTGTCCTCTGATATATAGCATAGAAATATGAGATATTAGTATTCCCTCTCTCTTTCAAATATTTTCCTTCTAATCCCATGCCTGGCTAGAGAAAGCCGCTCTATATCGTGCTTTGAAAACTTACAATTTGTTGAAACAGGTGCCCAGGAAACATCGTTGATGCTAGTATATCTTGAACTTATATTTTTCATTCTGGTATGTACTTATCGTCACTGGATAAAATACTAGCTGCAGTTTTTAGTTATTGTGTCTCTAATCTTTTGACATGAATTAATAAAAAATGATGTCCAGGTGGTTTTATGGACGATGCTGATCGGTAAATTACAACTCGAATGCACCATCCATTTTGCATTTTGAATCTTTTCGAAGTTCAAATCCAAAATCTAAGCCCCCGCTGGCAGCAGCACAAAGCAAGTTATTATTTTGACCCATGAATTTATAATCATCGTGCTTGATTAGAACAAAAACTAAGACACATTATGAAACTATAACTGAAATCTTTGAGATAAAATAACTATGTTATACTTTAATAAAAGAACGGTATTATTAGAAAAACAAACTAGCAAGTATATGATATTAAATTAGTGAGTACTATTTCCGAGGAGATATCCGGCTAGGATAACCCGGCAATATAAGGCCTTGATGTCAGGTGATGCTTCATACAATAATTTCGCATATTTCTTTCTCATATCACAAACCAGAAAATAACAAGAAGATAATCGATAATCATCAGGGGCTAAGGATATTTTTGTCCAAAATGTAAAAAATAAATTTGCATAGTTAGAAAATCATTAGAAATAAACAAAAGGATAAATGTCCAAACTAGCTATGATTGGAGGGAGATATTTGTAATTTTAAAGATTAGAGAGAATATATCTAATTGGACAAAATTTGAGGGGTACATGGCTGATTTTCCTGTAAATAATCGGTTATCATAAATAATTGGTCAGATGATTGATCGGTGTTCACATGGGACTCGATATGGACCGCAACCTGCTGGATGGTATGGACCACCGCTGTATCATCGTCGTTTTCAATGTCGACAGATCACAGACCTGTGCTGCATATCGTTCTGTTTGAAGTAATCAAGTGGAGTTACTCATTAGAAATTAGGCACCAAGATCGTCCACAATTCAGTTTTGACTTCTGCGTGTACAGCCCTCTCGAGAGATTTTTCTTTGGCAAAATCAGCCGTGTACCCTCAATTCTTCTCCAATCATCTGTATACTTTTTTATTCTTTAATATTAGTTATATACTCCTCTAATCATAATTTGTATTGATATTAATCCTTGTCAATAATTTAAATGAATTTTTAATTAGAAAAAATTAATTTTAAAGTTTTGGAAAAAAACCCCTGAAAATGTAAAAAATACCCCTCAAAATTTAAAAAATAAATTTGCATAATTAGAAAATCATTAGAAATAAACAAAAGGATAAATGTCCAAACTAGCTATGATTGGAGGGAGATATTTGTAATTTTAAAGATTAGAGAGAATAGATCTAATTGGACAAAATTTGAGGGGTATATGGCTGATTTTCCTGTAAATAATCGGTCATCATAAATAATTGGTCAGATGATTGATCGGTGTTCACATGGGACTCGATATGGACAGCAACCTGCTGGATGGTATGGACCACCGCTGTATCATCGTCGTTTTCAATGTCGACAGATCATAGACCTGTGCTGCATATCGTTCTGTTTGAAGTAATCAAGTGGAGTTACTCATTAGAAATTAGGCACCAAGATCGTCGACAATTCAGTTTTGACTTCTGCCGTGTACCCTCAATTCTTCTCCAATCATCTGTATACCTTTTTATTCTTTAATATTAGTTATATACTCCTCTAATCATAATTTGTATTGATATTAATCCTTGTCAATAATTTAAATGAATTTTTAATTAGAAAAATATAATTTTAGGGTATGTTTGGCAAATGGGCGAACTAGAACAAGAACTAGAACAAGGCTTGTTCTAGTTCTAGTTCTAATTCCATGGTTTTGGTAGAACTAGAACAAGGAGGCGAACTAGGTCTTGTTCTAGTTCGGCCCATGTTTTGGTTGCGCGTGAACTAGCTAGTTCGCGAACTAGGCTAGTTCGTGGGTTTGCCAAACATAGCCTTAAAGTTTTGGAAAAAAAACCCCTGAAAACCTTTCTTTTAGTTTTGCTATTTATAAGTAATGATTTTTCTTCCCATGCGCAAACTGAGAATGCCATATGCAAGAGTTGCAGATGCAAATTTGTTGGGTTTTAGAGATAATCAGATGATGAAAATAATTTGTATTAGTTTCTGATGATTTACATTGGTTTACACGCCTATTTATAGGCTGAGTTCTAACGGCTAAAATATTCTACGTTAGGCAATTCTAACGTTACAATTTTAAGAAAGGAAATTTAGCAGCCCCTAATCTAATTAGACTAGAGCCAATCTTTTTCTAAATCAGCCGATGATGAAGATTATCTGAGGTCAGCTGTTTCTGGACTTTCTCTGATTTTATAACTCCCCCTCAAGCTTGGATTGTAGATGTCGTATAATCCTAACTTGAAACTAATATTTTCAAATGTCTTGATGTATAATCCTTTTGTAAAAATGTCTGCCAGTTGATCTTTGCTTTTGACAAATGGAGTTTCAATTTCCTTGGCTTGAATCTTTTCTCTAATAAAGTAGCAATCCACTTTATGCTTAGTTCGCTCATGGAAGACGGGATCGCCGTAATGTCTCACCGCTTGATTATCACAAAACATCTTCATTGGTGCTTCATGCTTGATATTCAAGTCGGCTAGTAATTGTTTGATCCACGTCAACTCGCTTGCGGTGGATGCCATGGCACGATATTCCGCTTCCGCGCTTGATCGTGCCACAACATTCTGTTTCTTGCTTTTCCATGTGACTATGTTACCGCCTACAAACGTGGAAAAGCCGGTGGTCGATCTCCTATCGTAGCTCCCGGTCCAGTCTGCATTGGAATAGCAACATATTGCATTAGTATCATTTTTTCTCATCCAAATTCTCTTTCCGAGAGAACCTTTTAGAAACCTTAATATTCTATTAATGGCATCCAAATGAGGTGTTCTTGGTGCATGCATGAACTTACTAATTTGTCTTATGACAAATTATAAGTCCGGCCTTATAACGGTTAGGTAAATTAATTTACCTACAAGTCTTTGAAATTGGCTTACATCCTTTAATGGTTCACCTTTTTCACTATCTAGTTTTTCATTCATGTCTATTGGAATTTTGGAAGGCTTACAACCTAGTTTACCAGTCTCTTTAAGCAAATCAAGAATATATTTTTTTTGAGATAGGAATAACCCTTTTGTAGAATGGACGATTTCTATTCCAAGAAAATATTTTAATTTGCCTAAGTCTTTAATGTCAAACTTTTGTTTTAGGTCCTTTTTGATATTATCGATTTCCATTCGGTTATTACCGGAACTGCAGTGGTACCATTGGTATTATGCTTAACAAACAATGAGGAATCTGCTCCACATATTTTAAAATTAAAAGATAATAAAAATTGAGAAAGCTTGTCATACCATGCCTTTAGTGATTGCTTTAATCCATAAATGGATTTTTTTAACCTACATACAAGGTTAGAAACATTCTGCTTTTTGTGACCAGGGGGTATCGTCATATATACTTCTTCTTCAAGTGTTCCTTGAACAAAAATATTTTTGACATCCATTTGTTGTAGGGTCCAGTTGTTATTTACCACTATTGAAAAAAATATCTTAACGGTATTCATTTTGGTCACTGGTGCAAAGGTTTCATAATAGTCTATGCCATAAGTTTGAGTATACCCTTTGGCAACTAACATAGTTTTGTACCGTTCTACAGTTCCATCTGAAGGAACTTGTATAGTACTCGTTTCAAATTTTAAATCACATTTAATCAATTAAACAAAGCACTAACAATTAGGATCTAGTGGAATGACCAAGTTTAGTGCAAGGGATAGAGAATAGGTGTTTAACCTCTCTTCGTATGGCAATGAAGAGGCGCGACCACGGCATAGGAGGCAGTGCGCGTGCTCGTCTTCTTTCCTTCTTCTCCTTTCTTAGGTCCACCAAAAAAATAACCAATTCCTCCAAGTTTGTGCTAGCAAACAAGAGCAAGAAGCTAATCCTAGTGTTTTCTTCAATTAATTCACCAATTAAATCATGAGAAAACTAAGGTCAACACATGAGCACCTATAAAGGTTCGAGAGAGAGCAAACAAGGAAGAGATAACATCTCTCTTGCTTGAATGTGGCGGCCAAGGAAGGGGAAAAGAGAGGCAAGGATAGAAGGTTAGGGTTTGCCTCTCCATGTGGTCCTTATATAGACACATCATCCAACCTAATTCACTACAATTAGTGGACATAATTGCCCCTCCAAGGCCGGCAATAAAATGGACTACAATGGGCTATTTAATCTTATGTTTAATCCCTCTTAAGTACATCAAATCAAATATTTAATGGGCCAAATCAATTGCCTCCAATTTGGACTCAAATAGACTAATTAAATTAAGCCTATATATTTAATATAATTCATACAATTATATTAAAGTATGTTGAACAAAATTAATTGTCAACTTATTGATAATTATTTTAGAATTAGTATATGCATTATTTTATAACGGTTCATAACGATAAATAATTAATTAATCAACTTATCATATTTTTGCATTCATCAATGCAAATAAATAAATAATGCACTGCATGGTTAAAATTTTATTTGCGTGATCCTCGAGAATTTATGTCATGTTCGCTATGAAAATTAAATCATTATTTATTTGCAATAATCATAAGCGGTATCTAGCAACACGTTATGATTCCCAATTAACATAAATAAATACTGCACAATTACAGTATGTCAATCCTGCATAAGAAATAAAGTATTTCCTTGTTTTGATTTTTATGTCTCATGATATCACAGTATAAACCAAGATAGGAATGTGTCATTATTGCAGTTTATACATTTCTTAATCTAGAGTTGATTGTACAAGTTGCTGGCAAACAATGCAACTTCATCACGGGGCCCAATAGATATCATCACTCACTAGGTAAACTAATGAGGGACATACGGTTGTCTGGATGAACAACTTTTCCCCGCACAATTCAATAGAACACAAATAAAGTTCGTATAGCAGCCCTTATCAGAAATCAACGTTAGACGATATTTATAGAACCTATCCTCATGTGGAAAAGCTGAACCATCTCAAACATAGAATCAAACTCATATGAAATAAATAATGACGCAAAACACAATTCATATATTTATTTCGTTGGGTCAAGTCCTGTGCTATGTTCCAGTAATACACACATATGCAATTAAGTTGGTAACTCCTTACCTATGATTTGTAAAACATAATCATCACTTAACTTGCATACTAATCTTTTATGATAATTAATATTCCTTGTTAATTATCAAGATTATGTACGGTTTAGATTTATTATTGTTATTCTAATGAATTATCCACAGAGATCTACAATTCAGATCATCAACCTGAATGATCTGTCAATAATAAACTCTAGGAACAAATGATCAAATATCATCAATAACATAAACTAAAATTAACTCATTAAAATATTGACTTCTAGGACATAACTCCAACACCATCACTATGATATTTAATTTTGTATACCCATTTGCAACCTACCGCTCTTTTATTTTTTGGCAAGGTGCACAATTCCCATGTTTGATTTTTTTTTTTCTAAGGCATGGAGTTCCTTTTCCATTTCCTTACACCATTTTGGATCATTTTTTGCTTCTTCATAATTAGACGGTTCTTCAGTATTTGTCAATGAATTAATGAAAGCATAATGCTCATTAGAAACATTATCATAAGAAATATAATCTTGGATAGGGTATTGTATTGAATAAGTGGCAAAATCCTTTAATCTTGTGGATGGTTGAGGTTGTCGACTTGATCTTCTCAGTGGAATCTCTTGCTCTTGATTTTCCTCATCATTCTGAATGTGTTCTTCAAGTTCTTCATTTTGACTTTCTTCATTTTGTAGGTTTCCTTCACTTTCTCCTTGCAATTCATCACCTGCAATTATTCTTGATTCTCTTCGAAACTCACTTGTTTCGATGTTAGTTACACAAGGATATATAAAATCATTTGAAGGACTTTGTCAACATTATTCTCATTATTATTTTCATAAAAAGGTTCATTTTAAAAAAAACTAACGTCTCTAGAAATATAAATTTTTTTTTGGATCATAACACTTATATCCCTTTTTCTCAGAAGAATATCCAACAAAAATTGCTTTAATGGAAGTAAAATCAAGTTTATCAATTTTTTTTGTTATGCACAAAACATTTGCAATAAAAAACTCTTAAATGACAAATATCTAATTTTCTACCATAAAGAATTTCTAAAGGGCTTTTAAAATCCAAGATGGTACTTGACAACCTATTTATCAAATAAGTTGCAATTAAAACGACATCCGACCAAAAACATTTTGGCACATTATTTTGAAACGAGAGATCTTGTAACTTCTAAAAGGTGGTGGTTTTTCCTTTCGGAAACTCTGTTTTGTTGAGGTGTGTAAACACATGTAGTTTGGTGTAAAGTGCCTTTTTGTTTAAGAAAGTTGGAAAAATTTAGATTAACATATTCGGTACCATTATCCGTTCTCAAAATTTTGATTTTCCTTTGAAATTGATTTTCAATAAAATTCTTAAAAGTTTGAAAATGTGAAAAAACTTCATTTTTATTATTCATCAAATACAACCAAGTGATTTTTGAAAAATCATCAATAAAAGTAACAAAATATCTAAAGTCATTGTAAGATGTTATTGGGGCCGGACCCCAAACATCGGACTGATTAAGTTCAAAAAAGTCATTTACTTTTAGAGCTAGAGATGGGAAAAAGGGGTCTAGTATGTTTCGCAAGTTTACAAGTTTTACAATTTCTACAATCTAAATTTGAGAAATTAAACATTTTGTTTAAAATTCTTTCGGAAGGATGCCCAACTCGCTTGTGCCAAAGTTTACTTAAATCTTTATCTTTACTAGTTTTGAAACCAAATTTATTACTATTTAAAATATAGAGACTGTTTTCAAGAAGACCTTCACCAATTTTTTCTTTGGTAACTATGTTTTGAAAAATAACATTTTTTTCTTTAAAAATTATTTCGCAATTTAAATCTCTAGAGAGTTTACTAATAGACAACAAATTTACCGAACAATTTTCAACATAAAACACATCTTGTAAAAAACTTTTTGGCAAAATACTAATTATACTCCAACCTTTAATTTTTTTCTCATTGTTGGCCGCGGTAAAATATTGTTCACTACTAATGGTCCGGTAATTTCTTAATAAATTTAAATTTCCCATCATATGATCGGTAGCACCGGAATCAAGTATCCATCTGGTACAACTCTGAGGTGCATTTTTGGTAAAGAGACCCATGGTAAGACATTTGTTCCCCGTACCCAAATCCTTGGTTTCATCTCGGTTTATAGAATTTATATTGCTGGTTCTTCTAACATTCAAATTAATTGGGCTGGTTTGATTATTAACGGGCCCAGAAAAAAAAAAAAATCAAGTTTAGTTGAACCTTTGCCTATTTCCTGGCTCACGAGAGAAGCTAGCATCGCTTCAATTTTATCAAGTCGATCGAGCCAAAATTAGAATCCATTTAGAAATATGTTATTTCTTTCCTTACATCTTTCTCCTTCATCTTTCTCGATTCCAAAAGATTTATAAAGATTAATCAACCTCTTGATAAATTACGCTAGTAACTTCATAAGAGAAACTCTAACCAAAGTTTTTCTTCTTTCAATTAATTCCAGCAATCAATTAAAAGTAGCTATGCTCAACACATGAGCGGCTTATGTGCACGCAAGAGACAAATTATGGTGGTCGAACCACCCATGAAAAATGGCAACCTAGGAGGGAGGATGAGGGAGAGAAATTGTCTTACCAATTCATATATGTATTCTCCAATACAATAAACTAAACTTAATACAGTGTTGATTAAGAGTTTCGTACTGTGTGACCCTTGGAGAATTTACGTTATGTTGGCCACGGATATAAATTATTCTTTATTTTTAATAATCAATAGGGGTATCTAGCAATACATTGCGATTCGCTGATCGGCTGCAAACCTAGTCAAAATACCTAGTCTACCTGATTTAAATCTTATTGCAGCAAACAAGGATCAAACACAGGAACAGAATAAATATCTAAACCCTAATTCTCTAAATTAAAAAGGCTTTTTATGAAAATCGAGGAACATAAAAGTTTTGATTGAAAATAAAAGTAAGATTGAATTAACTAAAGTTCTAACAACAAAGTAAATATAAATTATCACTATTCTTGATATTAATCACGCAATTCAATTTAAAACAGGGGTTTAGGTTGAAAAATTTCTTTTATGTAGCGGGTTCCAAACAGTCCGTCTGATCTCTCAAACGGTCCGTTTGAACCTCGTGATAATGATATACTTAGTAGAATTTATGTCGTTTCAAGCGCATAATTATGGCTTAACTCTAATTACTAGATACTAACCATCGTTACAGTTCTAGTTCTCAAAGTTAGGTCAAATCATCAATTAGAAACCCTAAGTTTGGTCATCACCATTGGTTTTAACTCTCTAAATTCTATCTTTCATACGAAGGATATCTTGCAACTATCGTTACAAGAAGGGTTCACCTGTCGGTTACTTAATCCTGGTTTCATTCATCAGTTACTTCTATCCTCAATTAGGTCAATCACAAATCAAGCAAAGATATAGATTATTGGTATCAAACTAGATAAGGCCTTAATTTAATTGGTCTAATCAGTTCTGTCAAAGAAATTCATGAAATCACATAGCAATTAAAACCAAAAGATAAAAATCACAAGAAAATAACATAAACTCAAAACTAAATAATATCAATAACAACTACATAAAATTGGTTCCCTACCGTTGCCCCTTAAACTACAAATTACCCTAACATAGTATCAGAAATAACAAATAAAACAAGGTTTCTCCAAAACATAAGAAATCAAAGAGAAATTACAACAGAATTCAACTTGACTTCTCTTTTCTGCAATCTGGCGATGTCAAACGGCCCGTCTGAGGTATCAGACGACCCGTCTAGAAGGTTTCCTGGCTAGGGTTTCGCGTGAACTTCTCCTGAATTGTGACAGCTTCAAACCTCGCAGTAGGTCGGTCTGAGACGTGCCAAATTGGCCTGGATTGTGCAATAAATGTGGAAGTTATGTTTCAGCAACAGTAGGAGGCCCTGGATGCATGTCGGTTCTTGAACAGCCAAAGGTCCGTCTGGGGATCCGGACGGTCCGTTTGACGGCAGTCTGGGCTGGCTGAAAATTGTCTCGATCCATCTCCAAAATCTCGTCCAAAATCTCCAAAAATCATCAGAAAATAGCAAAATCATCGGGAAAACCTGTAAACATGTAGGAGCAACAGCAGTACCAAACTTCTACCCTAAAAGCATCAAATTAATATTAAAATACGCAATATTTAACCGAATTTAAGACCTAATTAGGGTTGAAATGCATGCATGAAAACCGTTGATCAAAATCCCCCAAGCTTGAACCTTGCTTGTCCCCAAGCAAAACTTTGACTTAGAAGATCAAATTAGGGCTTAATTTAGGTTTAATATTCATATTCTACAAATTCAAGGAAATTCTCAACAAGTACCAATGTTATGACTTGAACAATTTTCGACAAATTTATTGAATTTTCAAAATCAAGTTCAATTTCAAAGTTGTTTAGCATTTAATCTTTTTCCTTTTCACAAGCTAATCCTAGGATATTTGCAAAACTTATCTATATCTCATCTTGGTCAATTCTCAAGTTTGAAAATTTGATTAAGGCTTGATAATTTGATTTGACAATTAGAAAAAGGGATATAACTCTACCAATTCAACCAACTTAGAAACAATCAACTCACAATTATAACTTTGACCTTCTACACCATTCAAATTTTGAAAAGCTCATTGAAGAATGACTAAAGTGAGGTGGAAAAAAGGTACAACTCCTCACCCATCACCTCTAAAGTTTTAGGGTTGATACTTTTAAAAGTTTGTCCCGGGGCTAGGATGTTTTTCCCGCGGCGGAGATGTCAGCTAGATTAAGGTGGATTTATTTGTTTGTTTTCTTTTTATTTAACATAAGCCTTTCTACTTCTTACCCATGATTTATGGATGTTCTTCTATCCACAATTATCTATAGCTTCCCGCAATGTCCATGGCAAAGCATAGTTTTTTAGTTCTCCTTTTTACATGTTTTTTTTTACAAGGGTGTGTATTCACATCTTCGACTTTTATTAATTTTGAAAACAACGGTATAGATTGTCTAAAAATGAAATTCCTCTTTTGTTTCTAGGATTGTCAAATTGCAAGGGTTAATCTTAGGCATATGGGTCAAATTATTTGGGTGGTGCCTCTAAATACCAAGTTCTAATCAATCAAATCAAATCATACTTCCTTGAAGAAATTTCTAAACCCTTAAATCAAACCAAGCCAAGATATCTACAAGTTCACTCCTATCCTAGGGTTTCGCAATTCTAGGGATCAAAATTTCAAAATGATTTTAACAATGTCAAGTTTTTAAAACCTCATGTTCAAGTCATAACATCAATTCTAACATCAAATATTTCCTTAAATTTCCTAAATGCAAAACTATATGGAATTTTTTTTTTTGTTGAGAAAAGTACCCAATCAGGGGTACCTGCATCCAATTACTTGCATACCAAAGAGTTTTACAAAATACTAGTCACACAGAATGTGACTAAAACAAATCTAACGCTATAGAAAAAACAAGTCTTTAAACTACAACCCAAAACAAAAACATTAAACTTCAACAACCAACTAGAGTAATAGCAGTGCAAAAATTAAAAAATTAGCCAAGCAAATCTTCATCTCCATCTTCTTCTTTTGTTCCATTTTGCTCTGTTCTTTGTTGCTGAAAGTGAGACTACAACCCAGAGAACGTGCCTGTCCACATCAAAAAAAGATTAACACAGAAACAATCATAGAGGAAATGTAAGTGCCATTAGTTACTTGAAAAATACACTTATTTCTAACTCCCCAAACTGCCCATAAAAGTGCAGCTACCATCACTCTACAATAGTTCTGTTGATCTTTATTAAGAGTCCCACTATAAGTCCACAGATCATTAAGAGTATTTGCATTGCAAGAGATCCCTTTGTTATTATGTCTATTGACTATTGCCCAAAACAAGAATACTGCTGGACAATGAATGAACAAGTGATCTACTGATTCGTTCTGTCCACAAAAACAGCATGAGTTACTTCCAGGCCACCCTCTTCTTTGCAGATTATCCACAATTAATATCTTATTATCTAAAGCTAACCATAAAAACATTTTAACTTTTAAAGGGATTTTGAGAGGCCAAACTGTGTCCCTTTTATTAAATCTAACCCCCTCTGACATCAAAAAATTATACATTGATCTGACTGTATAGCTACCAGAAGGATGCCAGTACCATTTAATATTATCACTATCAGTAGTAAAGTTGAAATTCTTCATCAGATTGATCAGTTTTTCTTTTTCTGCTCTCATTTCCTGGGAAACCCCTCTCTTTAGAAAAAAACTGATATCTCCCCCTCTCCAAATTTGAGCCATTTTAATATTAGTCCTCTTTGTTTTTTTAAAAAGATTAGGAAAATCCCTTGATAAAACTGTCCCAGTCCAGTTGTCATGCCAGAAATCAGTTAACTCTCCATTACCTACCTCTTTTGTAAATCCTAATCTCATTAGAGGTCTTAACTCATTCACTTTTTTCTAGAAAAAAGAAAAAGTTGATGGAGCATTATTCTTATACTTAAAATGTAGAATATCCTTCCATATGCCCCTACAGTCACGGTTATCATACTTCCATAACCATTTCCCTAATAAAGCTTTATTCATCATTTCTAAATTTAGTATGCCCCATCCCCCTTCAGTTTTAGGTCTACAAATTCTGTCCCAACAAACTAAGTTATATTTCTTTCTTTCATCTGCCCCCATTCTACCCCACAAAAAGTCCCTTCTTAACTTATCAATCCCCTTTATTACCCATTTAGGGAAGGAGTGGAAGGACATGAGATGAAGTGGCAAAGCAGAAATGACTGAATTTAGTAAAACTAGTCTACCCCCAATTGAAAGTAAAGTCTTTTTCCACCCAGCTAGCTTTTTTTTAATTTTGAGTATAAGGTTATGCCAATCAGCAGCTATTGGTTTCTTCCAGTGTACAGGACACCCCAAATAGATTAAGGGTAAAGAACCAATTTTACAATTTAAAGTTCTAGCTAAATTAGCTGCTAAATGTGAGTCAATATTCAGAGGCACTAACTCGCTTTTGGCAAAATTTACTTTCAGCCCAGAAACTGCTTCAAAAACTTTTAAAACCCAATGAATTTTTTCTATCATCTGTTCCTCAGCCTAAAGGAACAAGATGGTATCATCTGCATACTGCAGATGAAGGAGTTGTTGTCCATTACTTAAGACTGGCCCTAAACCAGAAAAATGTCCATGTCTTATTCCTTGTTGTAAAATTTTTGATAAACCCTCTGCTGCTAAGATGAAAAGATAAGGAGACAAAGGGTCTCCTTGTCTAAGCCCTTTGTAGCATTGAAAAAAATCTCCTTGAACCCCATTTAACAAAACAGAAGCCATCCCTCATTTCAATAATTTTTCTATCCACCCTACCCAAGTAGCAGAAAAGCCCCTCTGTCTAAAAGAAGTGAGCACATAATCCCAATTAACATTATCAAAAGCCTTCTCAAAGTCTAATTGGAGAAGGACACCCTGTTCTTTATGACTATTTGCCCAATGCAGCACTTCATGTGTTGCTACAACACCATCTAATATAAATCTACCCTTAAGAAAAGCACTTTGGTAAGGGCCCACTATCCTATTCATAACAGGAGCTAATCTAGTGGCTAGAACTTTTGTAAATATTTTATAATTGCAGTTCAGAAGCCAAATTGGTCTGAACTCAGTTATCTTGTTAGCATCTTGAACCTTGGGTATCAAACAGATTACAGCTCTGTTCAGAGCTGCAATATCTAAAGTACCGAAGAAGAAAGCAGAAAACATGGCTACAATGTCATTCTTTATAACATCCCAGAAATGTTGATAGAAGCCCATTGAAAGGCCATCAGGGCCAGGGGCCTTGTCTGCATTTAGAGAAGAGATTGCCTCAAATATCTCTTCTTCTGTAAACAAGGTAGTTAAATTTGCATTTTCCTCCACAGTACAAATTTCATCAACATTCCAGATTTGAGGATCAATCTGTCCTTCCACCCTATTGGGTTTTCCAAAGAGGGACTGATAGTAATCATTAACATGACTATGCAGTCTCCCATGGTCTCTCTCTTCTACTCCATTGATCAGCAAATGAGAGATGGTATTTTTGACTCTTCTAGAAGATGCCATTTTATGGAAGAAGCGAGTATTGGCATCCCCTTCTAAGAGCCATTTAACTTTTGCTCTTTGTCTCCACTTGACTTCTTCTAAATGATATAAGTCAGCCAAGTCTTTTTTGAATTTAAACAAATTAGCCCATTCCTCATTATCTAAATCCCTAATTTCCCCTCTATCTTCCAGAACCTTAATTTGAGAGATCAAATCATCCTTATCTTTAAACTTACTTTTTTTAATATTATAGCTCCAACCCCTTAGTTTTCTTCTAATAAAAGACATCTTATTCCTCCAGCTTTTCCCCAAGTCAGAATCTAAATTGAATTGTCCCCACAAATTTTCCATGAGAGTTTTCAGATCCCTTTCTTCTAACCAAGAGTTTTCAAAGTGGAATCTAGAGGGATTTTTAGGAAGCTGCTCTCCAGAATTCAAAGAGATAGGGCAAAGATCAGAGAATAACCTAGAGAAACTTGAGGAGAGTGTTGTTGGAAACATTGAAAGCCAATTAGCATTAACAAAAAACCTGTCTAAACAGGCTCTATGAGTGCTGGAACCCCCTCTGGCCCAAGTGAAACGCCTTCTAGGGCTTTTAAAATCAGTTAAATTAAAAGTATTTATCCAATCATTAAACAAATTCATATTCCTAAGATTAAAAGAAACTCCATTCTTTTCAGATCTTTGCCTGATGATATTGAAGTCCCCCCTATAGTCCAAGCCCCATTGTATTTGTTACCCAAGTTAATCAATTCATTCCAGAATAAAACCCTTAAATTATCCACTACTGGACCATAAACTGTGATATAAGACCAACTTTTTTGATCCAAATTATTCTCCACGGTTACAGTGATAGAAAAGGATCCTATGTCCCAATTTAAAATTTTAAAAGTATCCTTATTAACTCCCATGAGAACTCCCCCTGATCTGCCAATAGCAGGGATCCAATTCCAATCAAAGTTGTAACCCAACATGTTTAGAGTTCTATTGTGAAAAGAATCTTTTTTTTGTTTCTTGAATCCCTACCAAGTCAAACCTTTCCTTTCTAATGAGATCAGCTAAGTATCTACGCTTTTTAGGACACTCTAAACCTCTAGCGTTCCAAGAGAGAATTAACATAAATAACTTTGATTATCCCCTAATTGAGCCAACGCTCCATCTACATGATTTTTAAAAATCCTGATAGTATCACTGATAACTGAAAGTTCAGTTCTTCTTAAAGCAACAATGAAATTCAATCTATCACAGTCCCTAATCCCAATTGAAATCCCTAAGTCCCCAATCAGATCCGAAATCTGAGCATCACTTAAAGAGCTAAAAGTAAGTAAAGAAGAGGTGGTTCTAGGAAACTTACTTTCTTTCAAAGCCCTTTTCTCTTCTTTGGATGCCATTGCCTGACAGTACCTTCTTATGCTTGGCCTTGGTAAACCTCCCACCTTGAGAGGAGCTAAGTTCAGCACATCTTGATTCTCTGCTCTCTCAGTATTTGCTGCAGGCACCATTATCCAAGCCATATTGTCACTGCCACCAGTCACCATCTCCCTGTTATCCCCCTCATTGCCAACTTGATTGTTGACGGTCCCTCCTATGTTTGCCAAGTCTGCTGTAGCAGCTACTTCCTCTACTATTTGAGCTTGCTTGGCTAGCTATTCCTTCAATTTAGCATTTTCTGCTAAAATTTCAGCCATACTTGAATCCTTTTCATGTTGCTGAAGGTCCCTTGTGTTAGTACTCTTAATTGGCCCTTTAGACTGATTGTTAGCAGTCCCAGCAAAGCTCTTATCAGTTCTCTGCCACACATTCCTTCTTTTCATATAACCAGAAGTCTTGTGAGAAATCCTCTTTTTGACTGATAAAGAGTTATGAACACTACCAAGCACCTTGACTCCTTGACCCTTCTTACCTCCATAGTTCTTATAGTTGTCAGAATTAACCTTCTTACTACCAGGAATTGGCACATTTGGTGTTTTCTTACTTCCCTCAACTTCCTGCATTACACTCTTCCCCTTATCTTTATCTTTCTGATCCATCTTACTCAAGTGTCCCACAGCTTCATTGAATTCCCTGATAGAGAAAGAAAAGAGAGGTTGAGAGAGAATCTCCTTTGCCAGATCAGTCACTGGTTCAGCTTCTTCCACTATGTAAGAGATGGATGCCATAGTTTTTGAACCATCCGCCTTCCAAATAGCAAACTCCTGAGCTGCTGGTATGGAGTTTCTGTTTTTGACCTGAACTTCAACCCTAGCCCACCTAAGATCAACTCTGTCAAGAGTGGTTTTGTCCATAGCCACTATTTCTCCAAAAAGAAGAAGCTTTTGCAGCGCATGGAGTTGATACCAGCCATATGGAACTCCAATCATTCGGATCCATATCTGCTTAATTTGGTATAACCCTGGGATCTAACTCCACCCTTGCCTCCTCTTCAGAGAGAATAGGTATATTGATCGTACCTACCTGAACCATGCCTCTAGCTCTGATTTCTTTCTTCCAGACCTCAGTTTCCTCGATCTGGAACGGGTTGTCTCTCAGTTTGCGCACCGTAAAAGAAGAGCCTGGGGTGTTGATGAAGTAGTGTTGAACCCCTGCCATGACCATCGAGTAAGTCATCGCCTCGCTAGTTTTTATCACCACACTCCGATCGATCTCCATCTCCATTGCTCTGATGGCATCATCCTCATACACCGGCGCTACGTTCGTCTTCGCCTGACAGAAACTAGGGTTTTCTTGAGGAGAAGAGTAATGGAGGTTCAGATCGCCGGAGCCAGAGAGAGCTCCCGATCTAGGGGTTTGTATTCTTAGAGAATGAAGATGAATCGATTGTGGAAGAGAATAATTTGGGGCAAACGCGCATAACATGTCCTGTTGATTTGCAATTAAAACACACTTTTGCATTGGTACACTGTGCCGCCTTATGCCCTTTATCTGCACATCGATAACATCTATTTTGCATTATCTAAAAAACATGATCGAATCTTGATCGTACCCCAGAAAGAGTAGTTGCCTTCTTAAAATGATCCCCCAATCTATTATACCCCACCTCTCCCTTCCTCTGAGAATCAAGATTTAATGTCTTGACCGGTGGGGCCTTCTTGGCAGCCCCTGAGAAAGTAAGAGAGCTATTGACCCTCACCGTCGGTCTACTTTGATCCTGTGGACCAAAGACTGGCCCACCAACAGTGATACTTTCCTCCCTCACAAGGTCAACTCCTCCTTTATTTAGGTTCACCTGAGAATCAAGAAATAATTTCTTGATAGGTGGAGCCCTTATGTCAGCCTCAATAATCCCTTCTTGAGACCCAGTAAACTCCGACTGAGATCTTGAAACTGTCTCAGTCGAGAGAGTGCTAACTCCAGAGAGTAGCTTCGCCAACTTGGCCGGTGTAGCTGTTAGCTTATGACCACTGATCTTGCTCTTCTTGTGGTAGACCGTCGTCCACTCGCTTTCGTCGAGAAGGAGAAAGTCGCTCATTTTTTCGCTTTCTCAATCGCCTCGCTCTTTTCTCTTTTATTTCTAAGTCGTTTAAAAAATTAGAGATGGCAAAGCATGTTAATTAACTGATGAAAAAAAAACTATATGGAATTAAAAATGCAAAACCCTAAATGATGCAGTTGAAAGGTTCTGCCAGTTCAGACAGTCCGTCTGGGAGTCCAGACGATCCGTTTGAACTGCGACAGAACTGAAAAATTTGCCAGATGCATGATGCAATTCCTAGATAGAGTATATACAAGCCACAGATTTAGCAAATTTTTTAAATTTTCAGATTTCTCAAGTATACCCCCCAAGCCTAATCAATTACATTGTCCCTAATGCATAAATCAATCGAAGAAAGTAAATTGGAGAGAAATTAGAAAACTCACAAACTAACTCAATACTTGGGCGGAGGTGGTGGTGGTGGGTGATATCCATACTTCGGGTACCACCAATCATAGATCTCACCAATTTGGGTCCTTGAGGGGCCATCATCCTCATGGTATTGCTTGAGGAGGTTGAGGTCTTCTCTTTGCTTCCTTTGTTCCTCCTCAATCCGGTCAATCTTTTCATCTATCTTCTTCCCCAACTCCAACGAATCGGTGGAGAGTCTCTCTAGCGATTCCAACCTGTCCATGAGTGCCCTAAAGTCATAGGGCCCCTCGCTTGTCGATCCACGAGGTGTGGATGATGAGCCTCCAACATGAGCGGCGGGTCTATTGTCCAGTGAAGCGGGGCGAGCTTCATTGCCAAATGAATCTCCCTCGTAGTCAATGAGGAGAGCCGTCTTCTTCCTCTTCGGAACTACCTCTTGTGTGATAGGGAAATAGTAAAGACGATAACTCGAGAGATGCCAAAGCCATCTACCATCCCTCGCCTTCTTGATAAACCCGGCATTTTTTAAGAATGCCAAGTCCATATTGCTATACCTCTTTGTTTCTTGCAAGCTTCTCAAAACATGACCCTTTCTCCTAGCAATATGTGTCACAAATTGGCCAATTTGAATTTGGCCCTTACCGCTTCTCCGATTGGCTGCGATGCTATTCTAGTAGTTGATCATCCATGCGGCAATATTGGCACGAGGGAGGTTGGGATGCAATATCCGACCAATCAAGCCAAGCTCCTCCAATCTCGCTTGTATGGTCGTCTCGCCCCGTGCAAAGCCGGTTTGAGCCAATGCCCTTTGTATCACTCGAAAAATAAGGTGTTGGATGTACTTGGCTCTTGGCGAATCCTTGTTGGCGGGTGGTTCGGTGTCGCTTATCTCCTTCCAAATCATGACTGGGTAGTCCATGTCCTCTTGACCACCCGGTGCAAAACCGAACCACTCGACTATCTCTAGCTCTGTGATGGTGAATTGGGTCTCCATGAGTGTGCACTTAAATGCCAACAACTCATCCACCCTTTTGAGGCTGAAGGTGGATCAGAATTCGACGGTGAGGCGGTCGTACGCCTTCTCCTTGAGGTCCCAAAACCTGGACTCAATACCAAGCTATGAGGTAAAGCCAAAGAATTGATCACTTACACTGGGAGTTTGGAGAGTGGCTCGATCCATGGTCTTGGTGTTCTCACACTTTTTGTCCTTGAAGTATTCCATGGCTTTCCTGTGGTCGGTGTTGTGGAAGAGAATAGGACCGCTCGGCTCATGTCCTTGTGCCACTTCCAGCTCGCTGTCCGTCTCTTAAACCGCTGCTACTGCGGCTTCAAGATTTGCTTATGCTTGGTAGGATGGGTCCGAGGCATGGGAGGATGATGAGTGAGAGGAAGAAGATGACGTAGATGTTCCTTGCGCTTCTTCTTGAAAAGGTTGGAGATTCTCGACATGTTTATTGGTTTAGGATAGGCTAGGGTTAGGGTTTAGGTTTGCTATTAGAGGGATCCAGACGAGTCGTTTGGGTAGTTGATGAAGGAATTAAATCCTAGTACCAAATAAATTTGTACCTAGACCTAACCTCACTAGTCGTTCAAGTTAAGCTTAGGGTCGAACCCAAAGTACGGATTAACGAACACCGGACTTGCTCTTTTTCAGAAGCTAGACAATAAAAGTAAGGTGAATAACATTGTAAAATAAAGTAACTAAACAAACAATGCAATTAAGTAGATATTGTTGGGTATTTTGGGTATTAAACAATAATTCAAGAAAGGTAAACTAAAGCAGGTAAATTTTGGTGTTTTTCCAGGTATAATAAGGAGTCATAGGGATCGGGATTCACTTAGGTTTAGCCTTTAGTTCGCTAGATCGCTCGCTTTCGCGTTAAATACCAACTAACCAACGTACCTGCCTTTAGTTCGGTCAGAACATGACTTGTTCGGTCCGAACTGAGACTAGGATGTTGAGTTATGAAGGCACGGCTTGTGTTTTAACTTTACGAAGGGCTTAGATTGGCTGTGGCTAGGTTCCCTAATCCTCAACTGTCGTCTTTTGGACTAGAAATTAGTACAGGACTCCACTTTGCCCACATAGGCCAATTAAACCTAAACTTTTGTGTCGGTATTTTAATTAACCTGTCTAAATTATTGGTTGTCTTAGGGATATCTAAATTGTCTTTCAGCCAACTTAGAAGCTACACCTTTTAGTGCAAGCTAAATCTCCTCTTTCGAATCGTCAACTTATCCCAAGTACTTAATCCAATTCCAATTAATTAACCTAATATTGTAACTTAAACTAAACAGACCTAGAATTTAGAAGTAAATCAGGTCAATCAAGAGAATTAAACAAGCAATTAAAATACTACTCAATAAATAGATCATAAAGCCAAACATCAAGTCATATCAAATCATAACATCAAACTAAACCTAAACAACATCCATACCCTAAGACATAAAGTAAACTATTCTAACATGTTCTCAAAACAACAATAAAACATAGTTTAAGCATAAAGATACAAGCCCATCGAAAAGTAATAAAATAACATAAAAGAATAAGGTAAACAACTCCTTGTACGCTAAGTCTTCGTCTTCTAGGGCAATGGAAGGCTGGAGATGGGGTAGAACTACTCCTTGCTGCTGTCATCGCTTCAAACAAGAGGTAGAACATCAAGGTTGATGAAGAAATCCAAGGAACAATCGCTCAAATCGCTCTAAGGAAGGTGGCTATGTGTGTAGAATCAAAGATAACGTCTCAGCAGAGGGAGAAGCCATTATATAGTATCTATGTCGCTCGGGAGAGAGGCTAGGGTTTCCTTGTTGTCAAAACATGCCAAAATACATCTTTCATTCACTGAAATACTTGCCATACG
This sequence comes from Rhynchospora breviuscula, assembly GCA_027562975.1. Classification (NCBI taxonomy): domain Eukaryota; kingdom Viridiplantae; phylum Streptophyta; class Magnoliopsida; order Poales; family Cyperaceae; genus Rhynchospora; species Rhynchospora breviuscula. The sequence goes on from CM050398.1 coordinate 16,800,085, forward strand.
TGACCTGTTCGACCTGGAGAAGAGGAGTTCGACCCGAAGAGATAGTGCTGACCTGGAGATGGGGTCGAACTAGCTGGGATTGAGTCAGCTAAGTCCTTCGATCCGAGCAGATGGCCTTCGGTCCGAAGTGTGGAGATAGGGTCGAACTGGGGGTCGAACAAGGCCTAGGAATGAGTCATCTAGGTGGCATGTGGCTCGCATGACGGTCCGGAATGAGTCCCTAGCGCCAGGAATGAGTCGTCTGGCGTGCGTGCAACCGTAGAAGTCCTTCTTGAGCTTATTTTCCTTCATTCTTCATCAAACCCTGTAAAATGCAAGTAGAAGCAGCGGCAGAGCCAAATCTTGGGAAAATAACAAGTATTTGTTAAGCAATTTAATGGTTTGGGTACAATTTTGGTGCCAAGTACGGTCAAAATACCAATGAATATAAGAGATATTAGTGATCAGACGGACTGTCTGAAGGGTCTGATAGGGTTGGCTGAATAGAGGGTACTCTCGGCCTAAACGGGTCGTCTGGGGTCGTTCCAGACTGACCATTTGGTGTCGGGGTTTGGCAGATGAAGGTAGGGTTTGGTAATTGGTGTTGGTACGGTTTTGTTTGGAATGGGAACGATACAGTGGTTGTTTAGAGATTGAAATAGGGTAGGGAAATGAGGGTTACCTTGAAGTTCCAGCGGATCGGTGGAAATGGCGGTGTAGAGGCGGATCATAGATGAAATCCATGAAATCGAGATCAGGTTTGAGTGGAGGAAGGCGAGATGTCCGCGTAGGAAGCGGTTGATTGCCGAAAAACTTGTCGGATCGTCGGATTTGGTGGTGGAGAGAGATGGCGACAGGTTTGGTTTTGAGGTATGGTGTCGGCTGGTGTGGGAACGAGGGAGTGATTCAAGCATTAAAGAACACATCCAGATTCATCTTATAATTTTCAAAATTCATAAAATCTCTTTTTAAACAAAAGTTTGCAAGACACAAAATCGTTCACTCGACAAAAGTTTATGAGACTTGACTTAGACTATTTTGAGTCTTCTAGGTGGCATGTGGCCCGCATGTCGGTCCAGAATGTGTCCTAGCACCAGGAATGAGTCGTCTGGCGTGCGTGCAACCATAAAAATCCTGCTTTTGAGCCTGTCTTCATCAAACCCTATAAAACACAAGTAGAAGCAGCGGCAGAGCCAAATCCTAGGAAATTAGCAAGTATTTGTTAAGCAATTTGTTGGTTTGGGTATAATTTCGGTGCCAATTATGGTTGAAATACTAATGAATATGAGAAATATCAAATCTCCCCAAACTTAAACTTTACTTGTCCTCAAGCAAGAGCCTAAACTTAAAATTATTGACTATACTTAGACTTAGGAGAATCAAACTACCCAAACCGAGAGATGTCATGAAATTTTTCGCCTATGCCCACAAATGTAATCACACAAAACCAAACATGCCAAGTCAATGAAATTTGTTTCAAAGGAATAAGTGTTTAAAGTTTGTCAATTAAATTGTGCCTCTCTTTGTCCTATTGATTGCCTTTAACCTTTCAAGAACTCTAGCTTCTATCATGCCACAACAATTGCAAACTCAAAGTTATTCATTCGTTCTTTCCTATGTCTTGCAAAGATTTGTAAAGTCCATTTATCAAAATTGAAAAATTTATAATGAATCTTGTCTTCAAATTTCAACCTTTTCGATTTTTCACAAATTTGTTTTATTTGTGTAAGTCGAGTCGTGGGACTTTGCCCCCTAGAGGATTTTTTTTGTGCGAGTCATTGGCCTTGTTAGAGCTACTGGCACATGTCGCACCAAGGAGGTCGGTCCGATTTTTATGCATTTTTTCGCTACAGACCACTACGGACTCAAGCATTTTGCTAAGTTCCTTAAGCCTCTGATTTTTGTGGTTGAGTTGGTGGAAAATGACCTCGACACATCCTCATTTTCACAACTATTTGAATTTAAGTCCCATTAAAAATTTTGCTCGTTGGTGATTCAAGCGTTTAGAAACAATTTCACAATTCAAGATTCATTTTACAAGTTCCAAAGTTAATAAAAATTCTTTTTAAACAAAAATTTGCAATCCATAAGTCCGTTCACTCAATGAAAGGTTGTGAGATTTGACTGAAATTGCTTGACAAATTCTTAAGCATCCACATTCGAGTTCAATCATAATTAAAAATCTTTCAAATCGGCCCATTGGTGCACAAGTTAAGAGAAAAGTTTAAACATAAATTCCATTTGAGAAAATCCATTGACCAGCTTGAAATACTTTAAAAATATTGTGATTTTTATCAATTAAAACCAAATCGGATGGTGGTAGGCATATGCAATCAATTTCCAAACAAAACCCGATATTTTTCAATTATTTGGCTCTCTGTTCGACCCCAACAAGTGGAATTCGAACGGAAGGACATTGTGAGTGCAGGAAACTCAGTTCAAGAGTTGAGTTCAGACCGAACAACCAGAGTTCGGACCGAACAACCAAAGTTCCGACCGAACTGATCAGCGAAAATCATTTTGTGTGGAAATTATGCAGTTCGGTCCGAACAGAAGGAGTTCGGTCCGAACTGAGACTGTGAAAAATTGAAAAATTCGCCCTCTCTTCTCTGTTTAGTCCGATTGTTCCAGAAAAATTCACGCACATCCAAAATAAATGAACCCCCTCCAAACTTATTCAAAAGCTTGTCCTCAAGCTTGCATCCATAGAGAAAATCAAAAGAGAAGGGTAGGAGGTTTACCGGATGAGTAGGGAGGAGGAGGGGGAGGATCAATTCCCACGAGGATTTGTTCCATTCTCTCATTCCACTGTCTCTGTTCTTCGCGAAAATGAGCGGCTGCAGCGCATTCTGTGGCCAAGTCATCATATATCCTCTGACTTGCGTCTATGAGGAGGTTGATATCTTCTCGTATAAGCTCTTGTTGGTCTTGTATTTCCAATCAGAGCTTATGGGTAGCTGAGTTCTCCTCTTGGGCTTGACGTGAGCTGGAAGTGCCGCCAGCGATGTCGGTGGGTCGAGGTCGGTAACGCTTGCAGACAGCTCGTTTAGCGCGGCGGGGCGATTCGGACGGTGGAGAAGAAGGTGCCTCATTTTTCGTTTGAGAACAGGTCCTCTTAGTCGGGTCCATTCCGCTTCGAGGTGAGTTCTCGGCGGTTTAGAAAAAGAGGTGGCCTTTAGCGCGAGGAACTGCTTCTACGGTATTGAAAAAAACCTAGAGAGGTCGAGTAGAGGCCTCCGGAGCACCCTCAGTCGACAGAGAATCAAGCCGTCTGATTTTGTCAAATTCTCCGAAAAGCGTGCTTCGAAAAATACTCCCTGCACAATGCATAAACGTTAGATCAAAGAGTATAGAATGGAAGAGGGTAGAGAGGAGAGTAAAATGCACCTTAGATCCCTAAAAATGGTGGAGAGATGAGGAAGTTAGGGTTTGGAGTTTGGGTGCTCGGTTTGGGTTTGAAGAGGAACGAAAGAGAGGGAGAGAGAGAAGGTGTCGGGTCAAGTGGGAGAGAAAGAGAGAAAAAAGGGAAGGGGGCCTCTCTTAATGGGTTAATGGGTCGAGTTTAATGCAAACGGATTTTGGGTCTCGTTTAAACAAAAGCCCACAAGACAATTAAGAGAGAAAATGAATTGGACCTGTGTCCCATTAAAAATCCCGGCCCAAATGGACTCATCCATTGCAAATTTTCCTTCTTCTGCCCCTGTTCGGACTGGGTGGCTCCTGTATGCGGGTCGAACCAGAATCATTCGGACCGAAGTCCATGCGTTTGGATCGAACATGATGACTCCTAGGTTGAACTGACCGCGTCTAGCCTCCCTGTCTTTGTTCGGGTCGAACTGAGAGTCATGCAGTCTGAAATTGGACTTGAAAACATGCATAACTATTGTCATTTCATCCTCAATGCTCGTAATTCCTGCTTGTCATCAAAATTTCTTCCTGAAATTGTTATATTCCCAGAGATTAAAACAAAAATATGTTTATTATTATTATTATTATTTTTTTTAAACAAAAGAAAATTAATAATAATAGATGAGATTTTAAAATCCTTGGGTTGCCTCCCAAGAAGTGCTTGTTTTAGGTCCCTAGCTTGACCTCCTGTTTTTAAGTTTTCGCTTGGTTTGGTTCGGAGAGAGAAAGAGTAAAGGCCTCTTCGATCGTCTCGTTGGCGATATAGTGCTTCAATCGTTGTCCATTGACCTTGAAAGGCTCCGAAACCTTGTCACAAATGTCAATGGTGCCAAACGGGTAAACCTTCACCATTCGGAATGGCCCGGACCATCTTGATCTCAATTTGCCCAGGAAAAGCTTCAAACGCAAGTTGAATAAGAGCACCAAGTCTCATTCTTTTAATTCTCTTCTTGAAATATGCCTATCATGCAACAACTTGGTCTTTTCTTTGTAAAATTTGGCATTTTCATAAGAGTTTAGGCGTACCTCATCCAACTCGTGAAGTTCAAGAATCCTTTTCTCACCGGCTTTGAGTAAATCCATGTTGATTGCGCGGGTTGCCCAATAAGCTTTGTGTTCGATCTCAACCGGTAAGTGGCATGGCTTTCCATAAACAAGTTTGAAGGGTCTCATGCCTATGGGTGTCTTGAAGGCGGTGCGGTAGGCCCAAAGAGCATCATCTAGCTTAATAGCCCAATCTTTGCGAGTTCGAGTCACCGTCTTCTCCAATATTCTCATGATTGCTCTATTAGACACCTCAACTTGCCCGCTTGTTTGTGGATGGTAAGCGACGGCGACCTTGTGAGTCACGCCATGCTTCTTCAAGAATCCATCGAATTGACGATTGATGAAATGTTTGCCCCCGTCGCTTATCACGGCTCTTGGAACACCAAATCGGGGAAAAATCACCCTTGATAATAGCCGAATCACCGAGTTTGCATCCGCGGCTTTGCATGGAATCGCCTCGACCCACTTTGAGACATAATCGACCGCCACTAATATGTACTCAAAGCCATGAGAGCTAGGAAATGGCCCCATGAAGTCTATCCCCCAAACATCAAAGATTTCTACGTCAAGAATAGGGTTAAGGGGCATCTCACTTCTTTTTGAGATGTTGTCCGTTCTTTGACATTGATCACATGAAAGTACAAAAGAACATGCATCTTTGAAAAGTGTGGGCCAAAAGAAACCTGATTGGAGCACCTTAGCTACTGTCTTGGAGAATGATGCATGGCCTCCATAGGCGGAAGAATGGTAGCTAGCTAGGATTGATCGAACCTCTTCATAAGGCACACATCTTCTATAAATATCGTCAATCCTGAGCTTGAATAGGTAGGGCTCTTCGTAAAAGTAGTATTTAGCATCTGATTTCAACTTCTTTCTGTCTTGCCATGTCATTTTTGGAGGGAAAACTCCACTAGCGAGGTAATTGGCCAAGTCAGCGTACCACGGTTGCGCATTTGTGCCCTGATCAGCTCCTGTTCGGACCGAACAGAAGGTCATCCGGTCCGAACTGTCATCCAAGGAGAGGAAATGCATGGCCAGGTGCGTCCAGTCCACCTCTTCTGTCTCTGTTCGGACCGAGCTATCGACTGGTGGGGTCGAATAGCTCAGTGTTGGGGTCGAACAACTCTCTGTTGGGGTCGAACCGAGACCAATCAACATTAGTTTCTCGATCGAAAATGAGTCATCGATCGAGATTTCATCCCCTTCTTGTTCTTCCTAGTGTAGGTGGGACAGATGGACAGCAACCAAGTTTTCGGTGCCCTTCTTGTCGTGAATTTCGAGGTCAAATTCTTGTAAAAGGAGCACCCATCTTATGAGCCATGGTTTGGCATCTTTCTTGCTCAAAAGATATCGCAACGCCGCATGATCTGTGTACACGATCACCTTGGAGCCTACTAAATAGGATCTGAACTTGTCTAGCACGAATACAATGGCTAGGAGTTCCTTCTCGGTGGTTGTGTAGTTGGCTTGGGCCGGATCTAGCACCTTGCTCGTGTAGTAGATGGCCACCGGCTTCTTATCTCTTCACTGTCTGAGCACCGCTCCGACCGATAAATCGCTTACGTCGCACATGAGTTCAAACGGTTGGACCAATTCGGCGGTTGCAAGATAGGGGCCGATATGAGAGCCTCTTTCAACATGTGAAAAGCATTAATACAATCTTCATTAATGATGAATTCATTATCCTTAACCAAGAGATTGCTTAAAGGTTTTGCTATTTTAGAGAAGTCTTTTATGAATCGGCGATAAAATCTGGCGTGTCCAAGGAAACTTCGCACATCTTTGACAATTTTGGGTACGTCGAGCTTCTCTATTACTTCAATCTTTGTCTTGTCAACCTCGATGCCTTTTGATGTTATTACATGGCCTAATACAACACCACGTTGCACCATGAAATGGCATTTCTCCCAATTTAAAACCAAGTTGGGTTCTTGACACCGCTGCAAAACTTTAGAGAGGTTAGTAGGACAAGAGTCAAAATAAGTGCCATAAACTGAAAAATCATCCATGAAAACTGATGTGCAAACTAATAGTACCCTAAAAATGTCCTAAAATGTACCGCAAGCGTACGGTATATCGTTGGATATGGTCAAGGGTCGAACCACAGGGACGGACTAGTTGAGTATTAGGTTTGCCGGTTCACAAAATCTAGGTCGGTAAATTGAGATTATTTTTGGTCTTAGAACAATAGTAAAATGAGATAAACAAACAATAAAACTAAAACAAAACTAAAGTAAGTAACAATTTGGTTATTTTCTGGTGATTTCTAATAATAAAGTGTCCTAGGGTTTCTGTTTTTACCTTGGTTAGGCTTCGGGCTGTCAACGTGTGTGCTGTCGCACGAAAGGCTAACCCGTCTGCACCAGTCTGGCCCTGTGCGACCCGAACAGGATTCCATGCGACCCGCACAGGTAGTACTTGGTGCGGCACGACCCTTAGTTGATGGTGCAATGCGTGGTAATTAAGTTCCACACTGGTTTGGGACAGATCTAGCCGAACTTGGACTCCCTAGACCTCAATCGTCGTATGTTGATCTTGGTATCATGACCGGAACCTAGTCTAAAGTCCCATTAGTCTAGTTAACCCTCACTTTCGCTTGTTGGCTTAACTATCCTAAGTCCACAAGTTGGTTTACTAAGGTATCTAACCGACTTTTTGTCTAATTAGAAATCTTCTCCTTTTGGGATACCAATTGGTCACATTTTGGCTCCTAACCTACCTCAAGTCGCTTACTCAATTCAATCAATTAGTCCACGCCTTTAACCAAGACTAGGTGTGGCCATTCACCTAGTAGGAGGTTCAACACAATTCATCAAACACAGAGCAAACATAAACAATAAATAACCAACAAGTGGTAAACCATAGAAACTAAATCTTTCATCCATTACATCAATCCTAACTTTAGTTCAAACATGACCCTAGAACAAATTAATATAGCCTACCATAATAGAAACACAACCAAAATGCAAGAAAGGGAAGATACAATCTCCGTAACTAAAGAGAAGAAATGAGGAAGGCAAACGTCCCTAATCAAGCCTTTTCCTTGCCTTTGGACTGGAGATACGGCTGCTTGGGTCGAACGGCGGTGGAACGGTGGTCGGAGTGAGGTTCGCAAGGTAGCAGGATCCCCTGTGCAGGTCGCATAGGGTGGCTGTGCGGGGTGCATGGGAGAGGTGAAGTGGTGGATTGGGTAGGTATTTACTGCGGCGCAGCCTTGGATGAGAGAGAAGATATGATGCCCTAATTTCGGCGCTTCCGGGGCTTTAAATAGCCGCGAAACTAGGGTTCGGAGTCACGTGCGGGGCGCATGGGAAGCTGGAGTGGGTTGCATGGGCCAGGAATGAGTCTTCTGGCCCATGTTGCTTGTCTGTCGTGCTGGCTGGGCCCTGTGCAGGCCGCACAGAATTCCATCTAGGCCGTACAGAATTTCACCAAATTTCCTCCAACTTCCTACAAAATGAATATAGACCCAAGAAGTACCAAATTCTTACAGAAATAAACTAAAACACACTTAAAACAAAGGTATTGAGTTGTGATTGAGGGTAAAGTCTGGTCAAAACATATATATAAATGTGTGATATCAAATCCCCACAAGCTTAAACTTTGCTTGTCCCCAAGCAACACCCTAAACTTAGAGGTTGGACCATACCTACATCTAAACTCAACACCTTGCAAGCCTACGAGTTGAAATTTCAATCAATTGGATTAGTTTGAGCATCACACATGAGTTCAAGGCAATCGGTTGCAAAACTTAGCACAAAATTTTGGACTCTAAGCACTCAAGCAATTGGTTTATGTTGCACTTGATCCTAAAAGATCCGATTTTTCATTTCAATGACCCTAAGCTTTTCTATGTAGACGACATGCAAAATCAAGGTTATTTGCCCGTTCATTTCCATACCCTCCAAAAATTTGTAAGGAATATCTCTAGCGTGTCAAGACGTGAGGAGTCTTTAAGAAAAAGAAGAAGAAGGAAGAGAGGGAAAAATAAATCCTTGTAGGACACAAATTCGTTCACTCGACAAATGTTTATGACTTGTCTAATAGTGTTTAACATTATGAAAGCAACCAAATTTCGGGTTTTATCTATTTGAATCAAAATCCTCTTCGGTTCATTGGCTCAAAAACCAATTAAAAGCACACTTAGAGTTCAAAGTTTTGCAAGAAATTCTACAACCATTTACATTGAAAACTTGTGTGAAAACTCATTCTAAAACAACCAATTAAATTTCAACTCATTTACATGCAAGATTACATGAATTACATCCAACCTACATGATGCAATCCACTGTCTGGGGTCTTGTGCGGGGTGCACAGAAATTGGTGTGGGCCGCACAGAAATTTTTCATGGGAGACATTGGCCAAACATTGGTATGAAGCTGCCAGGGACCCTGTATGACCCGCACAGGATCCCAGACAGCCGTTATTTCATGCCTAGATATAAGTTTCCAAAATTCATCAATTCTCTCCCCCAAGCTGAACAATGCATTGTCCCTAATGCAATCATACATCAAAGAAAAGGAAAAGAGAAGAAGTTTGGAAACATACCATTGCGCCCGGTAGCGGATAAACCGCAACCGGCCAACTAATCTCGTGGATGGCGGCATGGCGTCTCTTCTATCGCCCGCTCCAAGTTGTCAAACCGCGTGTTGGTCTCTTGGCGATGCGCCCGAATGTCCGCTTGGTTGTCCAAAGAGAGGTCGGTGAGGCGGCCCAAGGAGTGCGTCACATCCGTGTACCATTATTGCGGCGGATAGTATGGTTGGTACGGCGGCGGCATGTGCGGAGCGGCATTGCTTGGGCCCGCGTGATAGGAATCGGCATTGGAGAAGTGTGGCGTGCTCCATTAAGGCTCGGCATGGGATTGACCGGGTTGCACATGTTGTGGTGGGTCGGCTTGCATGGGTGAGTTGTTGCCGGTTCCGCCGCCCGGCGGTTGAAAGTACTCATCCGGTACGAGCCATGTGTCTATATCTCTCTTGTTGAGCCCCACAACATAAGGAAAGTAGAAGTTTGGCCAGTTCGCCATGAGCCATTCGTAGTTGCCCGGTCCATGTTTCTTCAAAAATTAGGCCCTATCCAAATAGTTGATGTTGATGCGTGACGGGCCGTCGCATTTCTCGAGCTCTTCAAAATCTAGCCCCAAAATTCTGCCAATGTGAGTCACATAAGAACCCATGGTGATGGCACCGCCCAATCTCGGATTGTCGCGCACGTCCAACCAATGGTATACCATGAGCAAGGTAAAGTTAGGCTTGATTGGTCGGTCTTGCAACATCATGTCAAGGATTTACAATTCGAGATCGGTGGTGTGTGTACATGTCTCCCCCTTCGCGAAAATGGTGCTTTCTAAGATGCAGTGCAAAATACGAAGCGACGAAGATTGGATGAATCGCACTTTGTTGCCCATGGGTGAATCAAGACCTATAATTGTTTTCCGAAAAATAGATTTGTCCCAACCGGGACGGTGAAATGGATTCTCAAGATCGGGGTATTTAAAGCCAAAATGTCTCCTCAAGTCATCAATCAAAATTCACCATTTCTTATGACCCAAACGAAATGTCATTTTATTTCTACCGTTTTTGTCAATTTTCAATTTTAAAGATGCCAAGAATTGTATGGTCGGGTAGATATAAGTTGGACAATCAATATCCCAAAACTTTTTGGTAATACCAATATCCTTGGTTATTTCAAGAAAATCATCAATCACATCAAGTTCCTCAAGAGTATCCCAATCAACCAATATAGTGTTAAGAATTCGTCTTTGTGAAAGACGTTGGACATGAGCAAACATTTGGCTAGTTGGGATTCTAAAACCAAGGGATTCTTCATTGGGCATTGGGGTCATATTGGTTTTCGGGAAGGTCGGGGTCGGAATTGGAGTCATAGCGATTTTGGTCATAGCGTGGTGGTTCTTGGGGTTCGACTTGAGGTTGGGCTTGTGGTTCAGCTTGGTCACGGCGGTTTCGGTGCCTGTTGGATGGTTCTGGTTGGTCACAGTTCTTAGTTTGGAGGCGGCGTGAAAGACTACGGGTGATTCGGCCAAGCATTGTGACTTTTCGTGGACTGGATGGGTCTGTGCGGGTCGCACGGGATCCTGTGAGGGTCGCACAGCCTGGTCTGGGCGGTGTGCGGTGGGACTTTTTGGTGGATTTGGCTAAGTTCTTGGTAACAGATGGTCGGTGTAGCCAAATACTCAATAAAACACAGTTCAAAGGTCTTACCCAAGCAAATCACAAATGAAAACAAGAGAGTTAGAGAGTTACAACCTGATTTCGGCGTGAAACGGTGACGATTTGTGCGAAACGGCGGCAGATTCGTGGTCCGTTGCTGGAATCATGGTCGACTGTGGCTGATTCGTGCGAAACTGCGGCTGGAATTGTGGTCGACTGCGGCTGGAATCGTGGGCTGCGGCTGAAACTTGCGGAGGGTACCGGCAGAGGCTACGGTTGTCTGTTTGGTCTCAAATTTTGACAGTGGGTTCACGAAAGGGTGCTGGACAAATGTAGCGGAAGAGTTTTGGTTCCGGCCGGTAAGTTTTTTGAAGTTCGTGGGGCAGCGGTGATTTCAGCAGTTGTGGCAGCGGTGTTTGAAGGTTTGGAGCTTGGGAATGGCTAAGTAGAGAGTGTTTTGAGGTGCTATGATAGTGGGAATTGAGAGAGAGTGAGAAATGTGAGTTGGGGTGGTGAAATGAGGTGAAGGGGTGGGGTATTTATAAGGAAATTGAGTTGGATTTTGAAATTGGGCGGTTTGGAGCCAAAAGGAACCATTTGAATTTGAATTTGAGTGAAGTGGGGAACATGGGGAGTCCATTTGGAGCGTTTGTCTCTCTGTGCAGGTCGCATGATGGTCCTGTGCCGATTGCACAGTGTCAGTGGGGCTGACAGTGGAGCGGGGGGATAGTGGCAGCGTGGTTGGCGTGGCCGACAGCATGACAGGCGGGGCACTGTGCGACCCACACAGGCATTTAGTGCGGTCCGCACCAGTGTTAGAGTGGGGACAACGTGGTCCTGTCGGTGCAGCAGTGTCACAGTGGGGACCCTGTGCGACCCGCACAGGTGTCAGATGGGCCCTAAACATCAATTATTCACTTCAATTTCGAAATTTCAAGGGAGGGAAACTTCCAACCAGGTCCAGAGGGGTCTGTTGTGGTCCCATTTCGTGATCCTTTGTGGCTATGTTGCATGTAGAGACGGTGTATCGGCAACACTTGATCTTTTGTGGCAATCAGCTTGCATGAGGTCGTGCGTAGGTTGATGCCACGATTCCTTCAGCCCATGGTGCTCTTGTACAAGCCAATTGGGGACTTCCACAATTATCTACATAAACCACAAACAAAACAAACACTTTGACATTAGAATTCCTCCATGAAACAACTCAATTCAATTTTTTTATTTCACATTTTCAAATTTTTATGTGTTTTTAATTTAAAGAACAAAAAGTAAATCCTAAATTAACCTAAATTATCCCTACATTTTGTTTTGATTTTCCGTTTTCTAATTTTTTTTTGTGTTTTTCAAAATTAACCAAATGTGTAAAAAATAAGCGAAATAAAAAGAGAGGAGAAGGGTTAGAAATCCTTGGGTTGCCTCCCAAGAAGCTCTTGTTTAAGGTCCTTAGATTGACCGTATGCCACTAATCTTCAATCGGTTGTGGGTCGACATGTGTGTACACCATGATGTACTCCTTGTCGTGGTCGGCAATGTAGTGCTTGAGCCGCTGCCCATTCACTTTGAACGGCTCCGAATCCTTATCACAAATGTCCACGGCCCCAAACGGGTACAATTTCACCACACGGAATGGGCCCGACCATCTCGAGCACAACTTGCCCGGAAAAAGTCGAAGTCGTGCGTTGAACAATAGCACAAGGTCGCCTTCATTGAACTCCCTCCTTGCAATTTGCTTGTCATGGAGAAGCTTACTCCTTTCCTTGTAGAGTCTTGCATTGTCATACGCATTGAGGCGCATTTCATCCAACTCATGCAAGTTCAAGACCCGTTTCTCACTGGCCTTTTGCATATCCATGTTGAGGGCCCTAGTCGCCCAATAGGCCTTGTGCTTTATCTCCACGGGTAGATGGCAAGGCTTGCCATACACAAGCTTGAAGGGGCTCATGCCAATTGGGGTCTTGTATGCAGTGCGATAGGCCCATAGATCATCATGCAACTTTTATGACCAATCTTTCCTTGAACGGGCCACCATCTTCTCCAAGATAGACTTCATTTCTCTATTTGAGACCTCAACTTGACCACTTGTTTGAGGGTGGTAAGCGGTGGCAACCTTGTGGGTCACTCCATGCCTCTTCAAAGGCCCCTCAAAATGGTGGTTTATGAAATGTTTTCCACCATCACTAATTACCGCCCTTGGTACTCCAAATCTAGGGAAAATCACCTTTGAGAACAATCTAAAAACCGTATTTGCATCGGCCGCTTTGCAAGCAACGGCCTCAACCCACTTTAACACATAATCCACCGCAACCAAGATATACTCAAATCCATTGGAACTATGGAATGGGCCCATGAAATCAACTCCCCAAACATAAAAAATCTCAACTTCAAGAATCGAGTTTTGTGGCATTTCATTGGACTTGGAGATATTCCCCGTTCTTTGACATCGGTCACAAGACATCACAAAAGACCGTGCATCACGAAAGAGAGTGGGCCAATAAAAACCGGATTGTAATACCTTAGCCGCTGTTTTTGAGAAGGAGGCATGCCTGTCATAAGCGGAAGAATGGCAATGAGCAAGGATCGGCCTAACCTCTTCATATGGCACGCAACGGCGGAAGATATCATCAATCCCCAACTTGAACAAGTATGGATCCTCCCAAAAATAGTACTTTTCATCGTATTTGAGCTTCTTCCTTTGTTGGTAGGTCATCTCTGCTAGTAGGACTCCACTTGCTAAGTAATTCGCCAAATCTGCGTACCATGGTAGCTTTTGTGCGGGTCCTAGGGGTCCTGTACGCACTGGATGGGCCATGGACTGCACTGCACAAACCTCTGCCTTGGCAAATTCCTCAGGTTCTGTGCCTGTGTGGGTCGCATGAGATTCTGTGTGGGTCGCACAGGCTTTGGTTGCCAGCTTCAGCGTGTCTCCCAGCACGTCAGAGACCATGTCCAGACCCGAGATGGGTCCTGTGCGGGTTGCATGAGATCCTGTGCGGGTCACATAGGATGCCAGAGCCAGGACAGATAGTAGGTTTTCATCCAGAAATTCATCATTGATTGGCAGATCGGCACCCTTTCTTTCCAGAAATTATAGCCTTGACAGATGGTCGGCCACCGAGTTTTCTGAGCCCTTCTTATCTCAGATTTCAAGGTCAAACTCTTGCAAGAGAAGTATCCATCGGATCAATCGCGGCTTGGCATCTTTCTTACTCAAAAGGTAACGGATTGTCGCATGGTCGGTATATACAATGACTTTTGAACCCACCAAATAGGACCAGAATTTGTCAAGGGCAAACACAATGGCAAGGAGCTCCATCTAGGTGGTTGTGTAGTTGACTTGTGCGGGGTCAAGGACCTTGCTTGCATAGAAGATTGCCACCAGTTTCTTGTCTTTTCTTTGCCCCAAAACGACCCCTACCGCATAATCGCTCGCATCGCACATGAGTTCAAAGGGTTAGGACCAATTGGGTGGCTGCAAGATTGGTGCGGTCACAAGGGCCTCCTTCAACCTTTGGAATGATTGTGTGCACTCTTCGGTCATGAGGAACTCATTATCTTTGATCAAGAGATTGGTAAGTGGCTTGGCGATTTTTTAAAAATCCTTGATGAAGCGACGGTAGAACCCGGCATGCCCCAAGAAATTTCGCACATCTTTCACACATGTGGGCAAGCCGAGCTTCTCAATCACCTCCACTTTGGCCTTGTCAACCTCGATTCCATTAGCGGTGATCACATGACCAAGCACCACGCCCCGTTGCACCATGAAGTGGCATTTCTCCCAATTCAACACCAAGTTGACCTCTTCACAACGCTTCAAAACTCGAGAAAGATTAGTTAGACAAGCATCAAAGGAGGTACCATAAACCGAAAAATCATCTATAAAAACCTCCATCTCTTTCTCAAGAAAATCGGAAAAAATTGCCATCATGGCTCTTTGAAAGGTAGCGGGGGCATTACACAAACCAAACGGCATCCTACGGTACGCGTACGTACCATAGGGACAAGTAAATGTAGTTTTTTCTTGGTCAAGTGGGTGGATTGGTATTTGAAAAAAACCGGAAAAACTATCTAAATAACAAAAGAAAGAGTGATTTGCAAGCCTCTCAAGTAATTGGTCGACAAATGGCAATGGAAAATGGTCCTTGCTCGTGGCCGCATTGAGCTTGCGGTAATCGATGCACATTCGACAACCAGTTGCTACTCGAGTTTGGATCTCCTCTTCCTTGTCATTCTTCACCACGGTGGTTCCTCCCTTTTTCGGCACAACATGGACCGGGCTCACCCATTTGCTATCCGAAATCGGATAAATAATGTCCGCATCAAGCAACTTTAGGATCTCCTTTTTCACCACTTCTTTCAAGTTGGGGTTGCCGTTGCCCCTCAACGGTTAGTTTGTGGTCATCTTCTAGGAGGATGCGGTGGGTGCAAATGGATGGGTGAATCCCCTTCAAGTCCCCAATCGAGTACCCAATGCCTTGCGATGGGCCCTCCACTCGGCCAACAACCTTTCGGTTTGTTCGGGTCCCAAATCAGCATTCACAATCACAGGGCAAGTCTCAGCTGGACCAAGAAACTCGTACCTCAAGCTGTCAGGCAGCGGCTTGAGAATCACCGCTTGCTGGGCTGAATCGACGCTGTTTGGTGCAGTCTGGGACCCTCTGCGACCCGCACAGGAGTTGGTGCGACCCGCACAGAGACCATCTGGGCCAATGTTTGCCTCTGTTTCGATTGTCAGGACCCCCTGGACTGGCTCTGTGCGACCCGCATGGGTTTGGTACGACCCGCACAGGGACTCCAGTTCATCATCCGAGTCAGAATTTCCATCCGCCATTGATTCTTCTACACAGATTGCCTCTTGATTTTCAAAGAGGAATTGTTGGTAACACCTGAGAGCTTCCTCATACTGATCCCTTAATATCTCTTCAATTGGTGTATCAATCTCTTCAATCATTCAACAAAAATCAAGTTGGTTGGAGTACCTCATGGCTTTGTCAATAGCAAACTCAATTGTTTCTCCTCCAATCCTCAAAATCAACTTCCCATCTCGTGCATCCAACAATGCCCCCGCCATCCTTAGAAAAGGCCGCCCTAAAATTATCGGCACTTCCTTGTCCTCCTCCATTTCCATCACAACAAAGTCACCCGGCACATAAAACTTTCCTACTTGCACCGGCACATCCTCAATCACACCAAGCGGCAAGCAGATCGATGCATCGGCTAGTTGCAATGTCATGCGGGTCGGCTTCAACTCACCAACCCCGATCTTCTCATACATGGTCTTAGGCATCAAACTCACACTGGCCCCCACGTCACAAAGGGCCTTCTTTATAGTTGCCTTACCAATTGTGAATGGAATCGTGTACTTGCCGGGGTCATCCATCTTGGCTGGCATCTCACTACTAAGCACCGCACTACATTGCTCGGTTAGCTTCACCGTTTCAACTCTTCTAGCGGCCTCTTGTTGGAGATGATATCCTTTAAGAACGTGGCATTGGTTGGGATTTGTGTGATAGCATTGGTGAAGGGAATGGTGATGTGGAGTTGCTTCAACATGTGTAGAAAGCTTTTGAACCCTTCCTCAGCTTTAGTTCTGGCTAGCCTCTGTGGAAATGGCACTAGAGGAATGTATCGTGGGTCGGGCTCGGCCAATTTCTGCCTTTCGGCTCTTTTATGTCCCTGTGCGGGGTGCACAGAATCTAGTGCGGGCCGCACAGGATCAATCTCCACGATTTCAGGCTGTTGGACATGAGCTGTGGCACTGCCGCTGAGATCCTGGGACCCTGTGCGGGCCGCATGGGATGTGTTTTCACCGTTTCAGTGGGCATCTCGGGTCCCTCATACACCGTTCCACTCCTGAGGTTTATGGCCTTCACTTCCCCCCTTGGATTAGCCTCTGGGTGGCTGAGAGTTGCCCTGGGCCCCTTTGACTTGGTCTTGGGCAAAGTGTGCCTCCATCATTTGTTCTAGCCTTGTAATAGATCTCAACCCATCATCAAACTTATCCAATTTCTCGGCCACCGATTGGTTCCACTTGCCTTGTTCATGCATGAAATTTTGGACATTGAGATAAGGTCTACTTTGGTAAGGTTGATTGCGGTTGTTGTCAAAGGTAGCATTGCGGAAAGTGGTGGAGTTGTTGTTGGGTTGGTTGGGAGGTGGAAGAGCAAGTTTCTTGGGGTAGAATGGCCTTGCATAGGAGTTGTTTTGGATGTTGTCTTTGAAGTTTGGAAAGTTCATGAGTTGCCAATCTTGTCGCTCCCTCGCATCATTTGAGTAGGAGGTTGTGAAAGGTGGGTTGGGGAAGTAAGAGGGCTCATTGTTGATCGAGCTAACTTGTGCCATCTCCTCATCGGGTTGTGTAAGAGGGCATTGAAGAGAGGTGTGCCCTTCTTTGCCACAAGCACCGCATGGGTTGAATGGTTGGCCCATGGCTTGGTCGGTGTTCTTCTTGGCAATGTCGGCCTCAAGTTGAGCAATTTTGGCATGCAATGCGATGATCTCGCTCACTTCATAGCGGCCTCCACTTCTTTCATTGTCTCGCCCATACCATTATTGGTTCCTTGCCATATTGTCAACCAAGTCCATCGCCTCTGGAGCCTCTCTATCCATGAGACTTCCACCTGCAACCGCATCAACATTTATACTAGTACTATCGGTCAAACCATCATAGAAAGCTTGAATAACAACATCAATTGGTAGACCATGGTGGGGATACGAAAACTCTAGGTTCCTAAACCTTTCCCAAGCCTCATTAAGGGTCTCACCGGCTCTTTGTTTGAAACTTGTTATTTGGGTCCTAATCCTAGCCGTTTTCTTGTAGAGGAAGTACTTAACCAAGAAAGTTTGGGCCATTTCATCCCATGTGGTAATTGACCCCCTTTTTAGGCCACTAAACCATTTTTTAGCCTTGTCCCTAAGTGTGAAAGGAAAGAGCAAGAGCCTAATTGCGGATGGTGTAACCCCATTCATTTTGATAGTACTACAAACATCCTCAAAAGTTTGCAAGTGTGCGTGCGGGTCCTCATTTTCAAGTCCGGTGAAGGAGTTTTGTTGCACAAGGTTGATGTGAGCGGGTGTAATGTTGAGGTTGTTCGCGGCGATTCCGGGCAACACAATTGCCCCTCCAATGTTGCTTGACTTTGTCGTAGAGAAATGCTTCAAGGTCCTCGGATTCGGTTGTGGCCCGGTATCATCACCTCCTCCTCCGGGGCATTCATTAGCAAGCCTCTGCCACTCCAGGTCTAGGCGGACACGTTCTTGCTCAAGTGCTAGGCGCTGTGCCTCTAGTTCACGTCGCAACGCCTCCAATTCGGCCATTTTCCCGCTGTTAGAGGGTCTGTGCGGGTCACACAGGGGTTCTGTGTGGGTCGCACCAGACTCTGGTTGCGCGAGCGGCATTGGGTTGTCGGTCAGATCGTGCGCTGACTAGACCCCGCGTGGTAGGGTCTGTGTCGGCTGATCGGTGGCTGTCGGATCGAGTGTGCTCATGCCTTCGGTGGACTTGCTTCTCAAGAGGTAGCGATGTCCCTTGTTCGTTTGAGTCCTTCGCTTCGAACCGGCCAGCGCTTATCCCTACAAGACACAAAAACAAATCAAACAAAGAAATGGGAGAAACAAAAGAAGTGACCTAGGCTCTTGATACTTAAGTAAGGTCCTAATATCAAACACCGTCCTCGGAAACGGCGCCAAAATGCTTGATGTGCAAACTAATAGTACCCTAAAAATATCCTAAAATGTATTGCAAGCGTACGGTATATCGTTGGATATGGTTAGGGGTCGAACCACAGGGACGGATTAGTTGAGTATTAGGTTTACTGGTTCACAAAATCTAGGTCGGTCAATTGAGATTGTTTTTGGTCTTAGAACAATAGTAAAATGAGATAAACAAACAATAAAACTAAAACAAAACTAAAGTAAGTAACAATTTGGTTGTTTTCTGGTGATTTCTAATAATAAAGTGTCCTAGGATTTCTGTTTTTATCTTGGTTAGGCTTCGGGCTGTCAACGCGTGTGCTGTCGCACGAAAGGCTGACCTGTGCTGCACCAGTCTGGCCCTGTGCGACCCGCATAGGATTCCATGTGACCCGCATAGGTAGTACTTGGTGCGGCACGACCCTTAGTTGATGGTGCAATGCAAGGTAATTAAGTTCTTAACTGGTTTGGGACAGATTTAGCCGGACTTGGACTCCCTAGACCTCAACCATCGTATGTAGGTCATGGTATCATGACCGGAACCTAGTCTAAAGCCCCCATTAGTCTAGTTAACCCTCACTTTCGCTTGTTGGCTTAACTATCCTAAGTCCACAAGTTGGTTTACTAAGATATCTAACCGACTTTCGCCTAATTAGAAATCTTCTCCTTTTGGGATACCAATTGGTCACCTTTCGGCTCCTAACCTACCTCAAGTCGCTTACTCAATTCAATTAATTAGTCTACACCTTTAACCAAGACTAGGTATGGCCATTCACCTTGTAGGAGGTTCAACACAATTCATCAAACACAAAGCAAACATAAACAATAAACAACCAATAAGTGGTAAACCGTTTCTTTAATCCATTACATCAATCGTAACTTTGGTTCAAACATGACCCTAGAACAAACTAATCTACCCTACCATAATAGAAACACAATCAAAATGCAAGAAAGGGAAATATACAATCTCCATAACCAAAGATAAGAAAGGAGGAAGGCAAACGTCCCTAATCAAGCCTCTTCCTTGCCTCTGGACTGGAGATACGGCTGCTTGGGTCGAACGGCGGTAGAACGGTGGTCGGAATGTGGCTCACAAGGCGGCATGATCCACTGTGTGGGTCGCACTGGGTGGCTGTGCGAGGTGCACGGGAGATGTGAAGTGGTGGATTGGGTAGGTATTCGCTGCGGCGCCGCGTTGGATGGGAGAGAAGATAGGATGCCCTAATTTCGGCGCTTCGGGGGCTTTAAATAGCCGTGAAACTAGGGCTTGGAGTCACGTGCGGGGCGCATGGAAAGCTGGTGCGGGTCGTATGGGTCAGGAATGAGTCGTCTGGCCCATGTTGCTTGTCTGTCGTGCTAGCTGGGCCCTGTGCAGGCCGCACAGAATTCCATCCAGGCCGCACGGGATCATTTTCTTCATGTTTTGAAAGCCAAACTTCACCAAATTTCCTCCAAGTTCCTACAAAATGAATATAGACCCAAGAAGTACCAAATTCCTACAGAAATAAACTATAACACGCATAAAACAAAGGTATTGAGTTGCAATTGAGGGTAAAGTCCGGTCAAAAGATATATATAAATATGTGATATCAAAAACATCCATTTCTTTTTCAATCAAGTCGGAAAAAATAGCCATCATGGCACGTTGAAATGTGGTTGGTACATTACAAAGACCAAAGGACATACGTCTATACGCAAAAGTACCATAAGGACAAGTAAAGGTGGTCTTTTCTTGGTCATTTGGATGGATGGGTATTTGAAAGAAACAGGAAAAACCATCTAAATAACAAAAATATGTATGATTAGCAAGTCTTTCGAGCAACTGGTCCATAAATGGAAGTGGAAAATGATCCTTGCGAGTTGCCGCATTGAGTTTGCGGTAGTCGATGCACATTCTCCATCCAGTCACCACCCGGGTTTGAATCATCTCATCCTTGTCGTTCTTCACCACCGTTGTACCTCCTTTCTTGGGTACCACATGCACGGGGCTCACCCATTTGCTATCCGAGATTGGATAAATAATGCCTGCATCAAGTAGCTTGAGAATCTCCTTCTTCACTACTTCCTTGAGATTCGGATTGAGTCTCCTTTGCGTCTCCCTTGATGGCTTGGAGTCATCATCAAGCAAGATACGATGTGTGCAAAAGGAGGAATCGATGCCCTTCAAATCATCAATCGAATAGCCGATTGTGCTTTGGTGTGCCCTTAGTTCGGTCAACAACTTCGTCGTTTGCCCTGCATCTAGCTCAGAATTAACTATAACAGGGTATGTTTGATTTGGGCCAAGAAATTCAAACCTAAGCGAAGGCGGGAGAGGCTTGAGTTCGATTTTCGGAGCCTCAGTTTGGTCTGGGCTGGTTGAGTTCGGCCTGAGCAGATCGATATTCGGTCCGAGCTGAGATATGTCGGGGTCAAACAGCTCCTCTACGGCTCTAATGTCCTCCAATTGTCCTTCTGTTCGGTCCGA
Organism: Rhynchospora breviuscula; assembly: GCA_027562975.1. Lineage (NCBI taxonomy): Eukaryota > Viridiplantae > Streptophyta > Magnoliopsida > Poales > Cyperaceae > Rhynchospora > Rhynchospora breviuscula. Next base: position 16,820,848 of record CM050398.1, read on the forward strand.
GTTTCTTTTATTGGGGTCGAACAGAGAGTCAATCTCGCCGTTTTCAGCCCAGTTCTCCTCCACGATTGATTCCTCGACTCGAATGGCATCCTGCATATCACAAAGAAACTGTTGATAGCTCATGAGAGCTGTGTTGTACTGGTCCTCCAGTGCCTCCTCAATTGTTGGCTCGACTTCTTTGATCATGAAGCAAGTGTTAGTGGGGTTCGGACATCTCATCCCTTTGTCGATTGAAAAATGAAGTGTCTCCCCCCTACTTGGACTAGAATCGTGCCGTACCTGGCATACATCATAACGTCGGTTGTTCGGAGAAAGGGGTGCCCCAATATAATCGAAACTTCCTCATCTTCCTCCATGTCCATAACCACAAAGTCGCCCGACACCAAGAACTTGCCAACTTGCACAGGGACATCCTCCAATACACCCAGTGGCAGCCTCATCGAAAAATCGACGAGTTGTAGGGTCATTCTTGTTGGTCTAAGCTCGCCAAACCCGATCTTCTCATAAACTGTCTTGGACATGAGACTAACGCTTGCCTCCATATCGAACAAAGCCTGCTTGATAATTGCATTCCCAATGACACAAGGTAGAGCAAACCTACATGGATCCTCCATTTTGGGTGGCAATTTTGATTTTCAAAGCCTCGCTGCACCGGTTGGTTAGGGCCACTATTTTTAACTCCTCCAGGGACCTTTTTCCTGTGCACAACTCCTTCAAAAACTTAGCATAAATGGGTACTTGTGCAATAGCATTCGTGAAGGGAATTGTGATTCTCATTTGCTCTAGGATCTCTCAAAAGGTCCTGAACTGGGCATCTTCCTTGTTCTTAAGAAGCCTACGAGGGAAAGGGACTGGAGGTTGGTAGCTAGGAGCTGGTTGTACCGCCTTTCCCCTCGAATTTCCGTTGTTTGTCCCATCTTCCTGCCTTCCTTCGGACCGAACAGGAGTGGGTTCGGACCGATCAACTCCAGCTGGAGTAGCTGCTGCCTCTTCTGGGTGCCCTTCGGGTCGAGCAGACTCAGACTGGGGTCGAACAGGAGTTGTTGTAGCTTCCCTGGCTCTTTCTTGTTGGTCCTGTATCACTGAAGAACCCTGTGAGTCTTTATGGAGAGGAGGGTAAGGGATTACCTGCTGAAGAACGGGTTCAATCTCCTTTGGAGCAACCAGTTCGGTTCGAACAGTTGATCGCTCGGTCCGAACCGAAGGCTGATCTGTCGATTCAGCTGGCATAGGTGGGTCGACGTACTGCCTCCCGCTCCTTAAGACATGCAGGGCCTTGATTTCTGCTTTGGGATTCACTTCAGGCTGTCCAGGGAGTTTGCCTGGTGGTCGAGAGAACTGCTCCTCCATCATCCGCTCCAAGTGTTGTAAAGAACTAGCGCTTACCTTCAACTCGCTGATAGTTGCCTTTAAATCATCCAATCCTTCAGCGAGAATCATGTTGAATTTCCCTTGCTCATGCATGAATTCCTGGACCACAGTTGGAATCCCATCCCTATTGTAGATTGACTTCTTGGGGAAAGGACCGTTGTTGTTGAATTGTCGATCGCGCCTAATGAATTGGGGATTTTGCCCTGAGTGGTCAAACTTTGGCAAATAAGGTCGATCAAGAGTGGCCTTTTGCGTTGTGTTCTTAAGAATTGGGTCATTCATGTGCTCCGAATCTTTTTGCTCGCCTCCGCTCAATGAGTAGCTCCTTCGAAACACATGCCTTGGAAAGTATGAAGGCTCATTATTCAAGGAGCTGACTTGAGCTACCCCGGCACTACTTTTGGCTAGAGGGCAATCTTGAGACTTGTACCCTTCTTCGTCGCAAGCTCCGCATTGAGTCGAGTAAAGGTGGGTCCCTTGAGCGGATTGATAGGCGGCTAACTCGGCCTCTAATTCCGCAATCCTCTTGTTCTTAGCCGTGATCTCATGAACATGTTGCTTAGAATGACTAGAGTGGCGGTGAGTCAGAATTGGGTACCAAGTATAGTTTCTTGCGCAGTAATCGAGCAAATCACGCCCTTGCTTCATGTCAAGCCTCTTGAATGCACCACCTGAAAGAGAATCAATATTAATTTTGATATTATCATAAAGTCCACCATAGAAAGATTTAATCAACATCCATTCTTGAATCCCGTGATGCGAGCAAGAATTCTCCAAATCTCTAAATCTTTCCCATGTGTCGCTCATTGATTCTTCTTCATTTTGAGCAAAATTATTCTATTCCCTTCTAATCGCATCAGATCTGTCCGCGGGGAAATACCTATCCAAGAAAGTTTGTGCCATTTGATCCCAAGACCGAATTGAGTCCTTCAATGTTTTATACCATTTTTGGGCTCTATCCTTAAGGGTGAAATGGAATAACAATAGCCTAATTACTTGTTGAAGGACCCCATTAAACTTAATTAATTTAGTGCAATCAATAAATGTTTCTAAGTGGGCATGGGGATTCTCTTTGTCATCTCCGTAAAACTGGTTCTATTGCACGAGTGTGACGTGGTTGGGGGTGATTTGCATGTTGTTAGTTTCTATGCCCGGAATCACAACCGGTCCTTCCACGTCTTTAGAATTTGGAGCTCCGAATATTGAGAGTGTCCTGTTGTTGTCATCTTCTTCCTCATTCTCGAAGTTGTGGTTGCTCGCCTCGTCTTCATGTGTCCATCTACGTCGCTCAGCCTCGAAATCTCTCCTTTGGCCAGCAAGAGTGTTCTGTTCTGCTGTTAGACGAGCCTCCCTTTGCTCCAATTGAAGGCGGAGGGCCTCCAATTCGCGAGTCTGCTGCGCAATAGCCTCGGCCATGAGTGGTTCTGCCATTGCTGAGCCTTATCCTTCCTGTTCGATGTTCGGTTCGGTCCGAGTTGGTTCCGTTCGGTCCTAACTGAGAGGTGGCTGAGCGGCTGGAGGTAGTTCGGGGTCTACAAGCAAACGTCGGAAGAAGTAGTCTCTGACCTTGGGCGGTGGGGACTTCTTCCTGCGATTCTTGCCTGCCAGTCCTGCAAAATAGAAAAGAGAAAAAGGTGAGATAAGGAGAAAATAAAAAAGAATCTAGTCTCCAAATACTCAAACAAGTATCCAATATCGACACCGTCCCCGGCAACGGTGCCAATTTGATAAAGGAACTAAATCCCAGTACCAAATAAATTTTTACCTAGACCTAACCTGACTAGTCGTTCATAACCTTAGGGTCGAACCCAAAGGACGGATTAGGGAATACCGGACTTGTTCTTTTTCTAACGCTAGATAGTAAAATAAAGTGAAGAAAATTGTAAAGTAAAGAAACTAATTAACCATGCAATTAAGTAGATATTTTTGGGTATTAAATGATAATTCTAATAAGACAAACTAAAACTGGTAAATTTTGGTGTTTTTCAGATATAAAAAGGCATCCTAGGGATCAGGATTCACTTAGGTTTAGCCTCCGGTTCGTTGGATCGCTCGCTTTCGCGTTAAATACCAACAAATCGGAACAAAGGCCGTCAGTTCAGTCCGAACAAGACTTGTTCGGTCCGAACTGAGACTGGTATGCTGGGTTATGACTGTTATAACTTGAGTTTTAACATTATGAAGGGCTCCGATTGGCTATAGCTAGATTACCTAATCCTCAACTGTCGTCTTTTGGACTAGAAATTAGTACATGACTCTACTTTGCCTACATAGACCAATTAAACCTAAACTTTCATGTCGGTATTTTAATTAACCTATGTCTTGTTTATTGGTTTTCTTAGGGATATCTAAGTTGCCTTTTAGCCAACTTAGAAGCTGCACCTTTCAGTGCACGCTAATCTCCTCTTTCAAATCGTCAACTTATCCCATATACTTAATTCAATTCTAATTAATTAACCTAACCTTGTAACTTAACTAAACAGGCCTAGAATTTAGAAGTAAATCAGGTCAATCACAGAATTAAACAAGCAATCAAAATACTACTCAATAAACAGATCATAAAGCCAAATATCAAGTCATATCAAGTCATAACATCAAACTAAACCTAAACTACATCCATACCCTAAGACAAAATAAACTGCTCTAACATGTTCTCAAGATAATAATAAAACTCAGTATAAGAATAATAAAGATACAAGCCCATAGAATAAGAATATAGAGCATAAGGATAGTAAAGTCTACTCCTTTCATGCTAGAACAATCTTCTCTAAGGCAATGAATGGCTGGAGAGATGAGTTAGTCGATCCTTGCTGCTGCCGTCGCCTCAAACAAAGGTCTACTTGTTGGGTTGATGAAGAAATCTCAAAGAACAATCTCTCTAATCGCTCTCTGGAAGGTGGCTATGCGTGTGGGATCCCCGATGCGGCTCTGGAGGCAAGAGAAGACCTTTATAGTAAGGCTGGTTGGGAGAGAGGCTAGGGCGTTCAGACCATCAGAAGTTGCCAAAATATGCCTTTCCTTTGCTGAAAAGACTTGCCATTTGTGCTCGTTCGACCTGAAAGGAGAGGTGCTCGGTCTGGAGAGAAGAGAGAGAAGTGCCTGAGTGGCACTTCAGTCTGAGCAGTGGCCAGTTCGGTCCGAACTGGTGGAGATGGGGTTGAACTGAGATGAGCTGGGTCCGAACTGAGCCTAGGTATGAGTCGTCTAGGTGGCATGTGGCCCGCATGTCGGTCCAGAACATGTCCTAGCAACAGGAATGAGTCGTCTTGCGTGCGTGCAACCATAAAAATCCTCCTTTTGATCATGTCTTCGTCAAACCCTGTAAAACACAATTAGAAGCAACGGCAGAGCCAAATCCTGGGAAAATAACAAGTATTTGTTAAGCAATTAATTGGTTCGGGTATAATTTCGGTGCCAAGTACGGTCGAAATACCAATGAATATGAGAGATATCACTTGCCAAATATAATACAAAAACACAATGAATATCATTGGTTTGAGTGTTATTTTGGTGCTAAGTACGGTCAAAATTTATATATAAATAAGAGATATCTGGGAGAAAGAGAGAAGGGGGGTCGGCCGAGTATAGGGTTTGGGTTTTCTATTTTTAGGTTGTTGGGCCGTCAAAATTTTTTTTCTGTGGGCTGAATTTCAGACGATCTGTCTGGGTGTCCTGACGATCAGATTTGAAACTGGGTTTGGGCTAGTTTGATATTGAAATCTCCTTCTGGGCTTCTCTTTTTTTTCGCACATAATTTTTCCAGTTGGTCCGTCTGGATGAACAGATGGTCTGTTTGGAGAAACCCTGGAACTCCCCCAAGCTTGGCTCTTTCTATGATCTTTGTTTCAAATCTTCGTGCAGAGCCTTAATACCTGAGAAAATAGCAACAACAAGAACCCTTCAGTCATGTCTCTTTTTGTTTCAATTTTTTTTGTATTTTTGTTGGTTTTTTAATTTTTTTTGTGTTTTTGCAATTTTTTCAAAAATAAAGTGCAGAAATTTAAAACCCTAATTTTTTACTAAACCCCTTGGGTTGCCTCCCAAGCAGCGCTCGTTTAAGGTCCTGAGCTCGACTCATTTGTCTACGTTGATGCGGGTATGGGGTCAGTGAGGAGGCGGGTGCCCGTCTCTTCTCCTTCCTTTGACACATTAACGCCCTTGTTGACTACCCTTTACTCCGACAGCATCTAGGGTTCCTCGAAAAATGTGATATTTCACACCGGGTAAATCCTTCACCCTTCCTCCTCTTACTAATACTATAGAATGTTCTTGTAAATTATGGCCAATACCAGGTATATAAGCAGTGATTTCAAATCGAAAGGTTAATCATACTCTGGCAACTTTACGTAAGGCAAAGTTTGGTTTTTTGGGGTTGATAGTGGAAAAGTTGACAGATAAGTCACCCTTACTGTCACTCTACAGAGTCGTACATGATATTTTCACCTCATACAGCTCCTCGTTCAATTCTTTCGAAGTAATCGGATCCTTTTCTTCGTTCGAGAATTGATATGTAGATCTTGAGTCTTTGTCCATTGACTTTGAATGTGCCAAACTTCTCACTCCAAATGTCTACCGCCCCATCAGGATAGACCTTTTTTACCTCAAATGGTCCCGACCACCTTGAACGAAGCTTGCCCGGGAACAACTTCAACCTAGAGTTGAACAACAACACCAAATCTCCCTCTTTGAATGTCCTTCTTTGGATGTCCATATCATGCCACTTCTTTGTCCTTTCTTTGTAAATCCGAGCATTCTTGTAAGAGTCATTTCTAAGCTCCTCAAGTTGATGAACGTCAAAAACTCTCCTTTCACCCGCGGCTTTAAGACTCCAATTGATGTTCTTCACCACCCAATAGGCCTTGTGTTCAATCTCCACGGGTAAATGGCATGGTTTCCCGTATATCAACTTGAAAGGACTCATTCCAATTGGGGTTTTGAAAGCCATTCGGTATGCCCAAAATGCATCATCCAATCTTAATGCCCAATCTTTTCTCATGATTCCCACGGTCTTTTGCAATATGTCACTACAACAGAATAGGGATGTACCAAGACACCATTGTGTTGCAAGTTGTTCTTAAATTTTGTTGCTATATATTTTTGCTAGAAAAGTTCTAGTCTTGCATAAAGTCCTGTAGCAAGGGTCTGTTGAAAGAGAATTTTGTATGTGGGTAAAGATTAACGCGAGTCTTGCAAAATAGCAAGACCGTGGCGTGAACTATTGCAACAATTAATAGTCTAGCAATATCCATTTTTAATCTGCATAAAAAATACGAATAATAATAATCATAGTTTTTTTTGCAACAGTAGATCATCTAGCAAATTTTCTTGCTAAGTTATGTTCCGTTCAAATATTATATTTTTTTCCATTCGCATAATTAATTGATAATATAAACAGAATGCAATTATGAGAGTAAATTTTTATTTATTTAAAAATAAAGAATAACATTATTATAAAGAGAAAAACATCAATAAATTAAATCTTTAATTAACTCAAGTATCATTCAATATGTTTTATAATACAAGATTTCATATATAATCAAATTTAATTCCTTAATGAGATCCAGGATTATCTTCAACTTCCAATTGCTCCTATGTCAGTTCTAATTCATCTTTCATCTTCTAACAAGGCTGCATAATATGGCTCATGCTCAACTTCTTCCATCATGTTTCATTTCCCATACCATATACATCTCGTAGTCCTACTCCAATGGCAGTTAGCCATCCTGGATCATCTTGATCTTCAATATAGAACACCTGATTTGCTTGCAAAGCCAATATGAAAGGCTCATGTTCTAATTTATCACCCGCGTACATCAAATGTCTCCGATACTTCCTTTTTTCTCCAAATTAAGAACCTGTATAATGTAAGAAAAAAATGATAGAAATCAGAAACTCACTTCACAAAAGACTAGTTTAATAGTACTATAAAAGAGAAATTACTTCGCTTCTTAAAAGTTGACTATTTTGCCCTCATACATATCTCTTCCATCCTTATTAGTTATTACAATGTGCAACCAAAAGAATGGTGTACGTATTGATCCTTGTCATATTTTGGTGCTTTCGAAATCATAGAATACATTTCATTCATTTTGCTTTATTATAGTCAATGTACTGAATTTAGGAGACTAATTGTCCCCTACACTAATGTTGAGGCCAAACTGCATAACCGCATATTGAGTACAAGAATACAAGAATTTGTGCTCGTAATCATGTGCATGTATGCCCATCAGTTTCAATAAGAAAATCTGGCAGCACAAACTTGATTCTACTTTATCATCCCAAAGGAAAAGATTGAAAGAACAATTACTTGTTCAAATTATTTCTTTAGTGATCAAGAGATGAAACATCACACAAAGCAAATCACAAGACCAGAAACCATATGCAAGACTAGAAATGAAAGAGGAAGAAAGAAAATAATAAATTCTCAAAACCAGCAAGGTAAGAGTTATGAATCTAAGAAATTGTTCATTTCAACAAATGATTTAATGGATTCTGTGATGTAACTAACCTTGGTATCATGTGAAAGAGATGAAACTAACCTTGGTATCATGTGCCTTTTGAACTTTAGTAACAACTCCTTCACCACAAAGACCTTGACCTGAGGAAGATAAATCCCTAAAATTGAAAACATAAATAACTATTTAAAAAGGTTGTTGTAAAGAAAAGTGCTCAATCAAAGCATACAAAGAGTTTAAAAAGAATCAGACTTCTAAACCTGAAGCCATATCGTGATTCTCCACCAGGAGTCACTTTGATTTTGCTTGTGAATTTTTCAAACCTCGTCTTGAATTAGACACACCAGCTGAAAGTATTCTAAACAAGTATACAAATTAATAGCTTAAATTGTCAGAATAATTTGGCACATTGCAGAGAAAGCAAATTTCCACCTGGAATATACTATCGGTGTCGACATTTTTACTCGCGTGGCCTGTTTGCAGCAGTCACATAAGTTTTCTGGAGCAAGGATGCACCAACGATTAATTTGACATGAATAGACACTACATTTGATCTGTTAATCTTTAATCTCATTTGATCTGATCGAATTGGCAAGAGCATCATCTTTAAAGATAGAAGAACAAACATAATCAGCAGATAAATAAGAGGAAAAACCTTATGATTTGTACACCATGGTGATGCCATATCCTCGACATCCGCACCCTTGACGGGTCAGGTAGAGCGACCGGACAAACCCGAAGCCAGATAGGTGTTACGATCAGATTGTGCGAGAATGGCGGACAGGCTAGGGTATATTGGCAGATGCAAAGCCAGATTAGGTCAGGCGGAGAAACCCTAGATATGGGGGGGGGGTGGCCAGGAGTGAGTCCAGACCCGCCGGCTGGCCTGAAGCCTAACGGGTCGAATTTTAAAGTGAATTTTAGATTCGGGTCGGAGCTCCTCTGGAGGTGAGGCGTGGCCGAGTGTAAAGGGGAGTGAAGCCGGCGCTGTGGAGAGGTGTGGCGCCGAGAAGGAAGGGCGGAGAGCGGAGGGATCGAGGGAGGAGGGTTTTGGCGGAGAGAACGAGAGGGACAGAGAGTGGATCGAGAAAGAGAGAGGGGTTTTGGCGGAGCAACGCGGCCGTTGGGACTTTTAAGTCCCGTAAATCCCATCTCCAAATTCCACTTTTCATATTTTAGTGGTTTAGTCAATTAAAATTTCAAGTTTAGATATTTATAATTTTATTAGTATTGTTATATTACAATTAAGTACGAATTAAAGTTGTGAGATGCAAAATAGAGATTCTATGTATTTTCATTGTGAGTTATAATTATAATGTCTAATTTAGTAGTTTAGAATGTCATTTCTCTCAATACATAATACATATTACTATTTTTATAATAAAAATTTTTCCAATTACAAGTTCTGTTATTAATTTGTCATGATGATAGTTTTGTAATTTTTTCTTGTTTGTATAATGTTAGCTTAGTTTATTATTTCCATTAATAAATGTTATATTTCAATAAAAGTTTCACTAATTTTCACATTTTTTTATATTTAGGCTTAAACTAATAAATATTTGTTGTTTATTTTCACAATTCAATTAATTTATGTTATCTTTTTAGACGGGATATCACATTATACATTGGAACCTATCTTATGTATCGGTCATACATTTAAATTCATGTTCAGTCATTCTTGCATAAAAAAATTTCGTATAGTCAATAAGATAAAAAAAATTCCAAATTTACCAATTTTCTAAAAATTTTATTTTCGGACATTCTATATCATACTTATATAATCTGACGGTTTAAATTAGTGCTTGACATTCCTTATGCATTTCGAGGAATTTTTTACTTATAGTAGCGTCTTTGGTGTATGAAAACATAAATTCTAATTCTAAGTCAACTTAGACATGGCAGTCGCAGCTCACTTCATTATATTTTTTTAGATAACAATAATTTAGCATGAACTATCTTAAATTTTCAAATATATTTAATTCTTAAAAATAAATAATAATTGGTACGACTATTTTTAATATGTTTAAACAAAAACAAAAAAAAAATTTTAATTATAAAAATGAAAAATAGAAAACTATTTTTAAATTACAATTCTAAATATAGTTAGATACTTAAGTTAATATATATTGATACCATGGAATTTTTTATTAATTATTTACATTTATATGTTTTTCATGGAGGAACCATATTTATTTTTCACATTATATATTATCCGGGACTGCCATTTCTATTTTACTAATCCTAAAGTCTAACTTGTGGGATGGACCCCCTTGTCCAATGCATTTATTCTCAAATTTTATGCTTCAAATAATTCGAACTTTTTAATTTGATCTTCATATTAAAATATGAAAGGAATGCCAAATTTGTCATTTTTATCTGATTTTGTATATTATTTCAGATTAAATGATGAATTGTAAAAAAAATGATTTTCTAAAAAATATATATATAAATAAAAGTTGAAAAAGTAAAATGTTGATTTTCTTCTGTGTTCATTATGCAGAAATATATAAATAAAATAACAACATTTAATAAAACGATTTTTCCTAAATCTCTACATATGGCGCATTTTATCTAATATATAATTCACTACATTAGTAACATATTTCGTATTTACAAGTAGATCCGCTTAAACCATTCTACTTTATATAAAATATAAATTTAATTAATTAGTAATACTGAACTAATTGTAACAAAGCATTTTATTATTTAAGTTTAATTAAAATTTACTAATAACTTTATTTAAAAAAAGATTTATGAAATTTTGTGAAAATATCTTAATTTTATCATGAAAAATATGAATGTACGAGAACTTCAATGGTAAAAACATAATATTTATAATAGGGTAATTCTCTCTTAAAATGCCACCTCCAAAATTGTACGGTAGCATTTGGCACCACATGGAAAAGCAAAGAGTTAGAAAAAAAATAAAAAAAAATATGTATATGCAGCGTTATTAACTGAACATTTTTTATTGATTTTTTTTTTTTTTGGTGGACAGAAAGTGATGGATTGAAGTGGGAGGTTATTGGGTAGTGGGCTAGTGGGTGGTTATTTGTTATTCCATTTCTCTAATTATATTTACCGATAATTTGTTCCTTTAATTGGTACAGACAACATTTAGGTAACTAAATTTGGCGGAAAATTTTGGCGCCACCTATAAAAAAATAACTGTGCAAAAGTAGGGCCGCGTGAAAAAAATAGCGCGAGAAAAATTGAAGATATGATAAATATTATACCACGTAAGACTAGTCTTGCAATGTTTCTTGCAATAATCTTTAATCTAGCAACGTGATAATTGATCTTATAATTGATCTTGCAATAGTACACAATTCGCAAGAAAACTAAAACCCCTTGCAAAAAAAATATTGCTAAATCACCTTTTTGGTGTAGTGTGTTTTTAATCTTCCGATTTGACACCTCAATTTGACCACTTGTCTGTAGATGATAAAGGGTAGCAACTTTGTGGGTTACTCCATGCTTGAACAAGAGATTGTTAAATTGCTTATTCACAAAGTGCTTCCCTCCATCGCTTATGACAACCTTTGGAACCCCAAATTGTGGAAAAATTACCTTAGAGAATAACTTCTTCATTGTGGCCGAATCGACATGTCTACTTGGTATTGCTTCAACCCATTTGGAGACATAATCCACCGCAACAAGAATGTATTCGTTACCGAGTGAAAGGAGGGAATGGCCCCATAAAGTCTATCCCCCAAACATCAAAGATCTCAATTTCAAGGATAGGATTTTGTGGCATTTGTTGTCGACTCGAAATGTTGCACGTCCTTTGACATTGATCGCACTTTAACACAAACTCCCTTGCATCTTTGAAAATGGATTGCCAAAAGAATCCGGATTGTAGCACATTTGCTGTTGTCTTTGATGTTGATGCATGGCCTCCATAGGCGGATGAATGACAATGTGCAAGGATTGGTTCCACTTCATCATAAGGAATGCACTTTCGAAACACTCCATCAACTCCTCTCTTCCATAGGAACGGATCCTTCCAATAGTAGTATTTCATATTGCTTAAGAACTTTGTCTTCTGCTGAAAAGTATCCGCATATGGTACAATCCAGCTCGCCAAATAGTTAGTAATGTCTGCGAACCATGGTTCTGTTCAGACGGTCCGTCTGGACAACCTGACAGGCATGCATCAGTTGATCATTAGGGAAAGAGTCATCGATGGGTAGTGGCTCATGTTCTGACACCTTGAGCCTTGATAGGTGGTCTGCTACAAGATTTTTCGTGTCCTTCTTGTCGCGAATTTCCAAGTTGAACTCTTGCAAGAGAGGAATCCACCTTATAAGTCATAGCTTTGCATCTTTTTTGCTCATCAAGTACTTAAGGGCAGAATGGTCCGTGTAGATTATCACCCTTGATCAAATGAGGTAAGATCTGAATTTGTCAAGGGTGTAGACCACCGCGAGCATTTCTTTTTCGGTTGTGGTGTAGTTAACTTGGGCTTCATCTAACACCTTGCTTGCGTAGTAGATGGCATATGGTTTCTTCTCTTTCCTTTGCCCAAGGACTGGACCTACCATAAAATCGCTCGCATCGCACATCAATTCGAAAGGTAAGCTTCAATCGGGTGGTTGAAGGATAGGTGTGGAGACAAGCGCTTCTTTTAACCTACAAAAGGCATCAACACAATTTTCATCAAAGTTAAAATCAACATCTTTCATTGTGAGATTGGTTAATGGTTTTGCGATTTTAGAGAAGTATTTGATAAAATGCCTATAAAACCCCGAATGACGAAGGAAGCTTCGGATGTCCTTCACGCATTTTGGATGCTCCATCTTTTCAATTACCTCCACCTTAGCCTTGTCTATCGCAATACCTTTGGAGGACACCACATGTCCCAACACAACTCCTTGCACCATGAAGTGACACTTTTCCCAATTAAGCACGAGGTTGACATCTTCACATCGCTGCAAAACTCTAGACAAGTTAGTCAAACAATTATCAAATGATGTACCATATACCGAAAAATCATCCATAAAAACTTTCATGTCATTTTCCATAAAGTCGGAGAAGATAGCCATCATAGCTCGTTGGAATGTAGCGGGGGCATTGCATAATCCAAAAGGCATCCTTCGATAGACGTAAGTTTCGTAGGGGCATGTGAAAGTTGTCTTCTCTTGGTCACTTGGATGTATTGGAATTTGGAAGAATCTAGAGTAACCATCTAAGTAGCAATAGTAAGATTGACTCGCCAATCGCTCCAAAAGTTGATCCACAAAAGGAAATGAAAAGTGGTCCTTTCTTGTGGCAGTGTTGAGCTTCCTATAATCGATGCACATGTGCCAACCCGTCACAATCCGAGTTTGAATCAACTCATTCTTCTCATTTTTCACCACCGTTTTGCCTCCCTTCTTTGGAACAACATATACCAGACTTACCCACTTTGAGTCAGAAATCGGGTAGATGATACCCGCTTCGAGTAGCTTAAGCACTTCTTTCTTTACAACCTCCTTTAGATTTGGATTCAATCTCCTTTGGTGCTGAACTGAAGGTTTGTGGTCTTCTTCTAGCAAAATCCAATGTGTGCAAATGGTCGGGTCAATACCCTTCAAGTCCTCAATTATGTAGCCAATCGCTCGCCTATGTGTCTTCAATTCCTTCAATAGTTTGCTTGTTTGTTCCTTATTTAGGCATGCATTGACTATGGCTGGGTATGTCTGATCAGGTCTAAGGAATTCTTACCGAAGGGCCTCAGGTAAAGCCTTCAATTCGACTTTTGGAGCTGAAATCGCACGAGCTCTGTCTATACGGTCCGTCTGAGGTGATCCAGACAGTCCGTCTGGACAGAAGGTTGTCGAATTCGTAGAGGTGGCATGATAAGGGGCTGTCTCAGAACTTCCAGATGGGCCCCAGGTGTCATTCTCAGCTGTCACTGCAATCTACTGCTCGAAAGTGGCTTGTTCTTCTTTCAAATGACCCTTCTGGAATCCAGACGGTCCATTTGAGAGTAACCCTGACAGCATATCACTCATCTCATTGAACATTCTCTCGACTTCTTCATCAGCGGTTGACTCATACAGGTCCTTGTAGGCATGAAACAACTTGGAATTGAAAAGCTCTTCCGTGAAATCCTCTGAATCGGATGTTGTACCTTCAACCATGAAGCATGAGCATAAATTGACGGGCATCTTAATAGAATTTGACACTTGGAATTCGATCTTCTCCGATCCGACTTGAATGCTCATGTTGCCATTCCTGCAATTGATAAGAACTCCCGCGGTGGCTAGAAAAGGCCTTCCAAGGATGATGGGTACCTTGGGGTCTTCCTCCATATCTACAATGACAAAATCAACAGGAACAATTACCTCACTTACTTGGAGTAGCACGTCTTCTACGAATCCAAGGGGTAGTCGCACCGATCTATCGGCCATTTGCAATGTCATTCGAGTCAGTTTCAACTCTCCTACTCCAAGTTTGTTGAAGATCGATTCGGGCATTAGACTCACGCTTGCTCCAATATCCAACAAGGCTTGACACTTCCAATTCTACATGGGATTGTGAACCTCCCCAGATCTCGCATCTTCTTTGGTATTTGGTTGAGGATCAAGGCATTGCACTCACCGGTATGAGCCACCATACCAATTTCTTCGAGTTTCTTCTTATTAGAGAGCATATCCTTCAAGAATTTGGCATACGAGGGCATTTTGGTCATAACATTGGTAAAAGGCAAGGTTACATGGAGTTGCTTGAGTAGTTGCCAAAATTTTTCGAATTCCTTAGCCTCCCTTGCCTTAGCCAGCCTCTGTGGGCATGGTACTTCAGGTTGAACCGCAACTGGCTGATCATTGACCTTCGGATCAGGCTGTGGAGCTTCGCTGCTGACTTGTTGCTGACCTTCTGTCCTAACGGTCCGTCTGGGATCCAGACGGTCCGTCTGGACAGGGTCAGATGTCGTTTGCTTCTTTGTTGGTGGTTCTTCATCGGATGTTGGTTCCTCTGGTCCTTGATATTGAGTCCCACTGCGTAGATTATGTGTCACACTTTTGCATTCCTCCTTCGGGTTTGGTTCGGGTTGACTTAGAAACATCCTCGTTTTTGGTCAAAACTCCTTGATTGGCTTGTTGATTGGCAAATGTGCTTTGTTGGAGCAACAACCTCATAGTTTCTCGGATTTTCTTAACTTCATCAAAAACATAATGATTTCATGCAGCTTGGTCAACCATGAACTTGTCTACCACCGCTCGATATTGGGCCCAAAAATTACTTTGATTGTTGCTTTGGTTGGTCCCTCCCCTGTTGCTGTTTTGGTTGGTGGCCGCGGGATTTGCAGCACCGCTCGGATCTCCATGTGAAAAACGGGGGTGGTTGCTCCTGTCCCTATCACATAACCTTGAGAAGAGTTAGTATTAGGTAGGTAGATAGGAGGATTACCTAGGGCATTCACTTCGACGATGGGCTATTCATTGACCAACATTTGACATGCTTGTGCCGTATGCCCGTCTTCGTTGTAAATTTGACATGTAATGGCTTGAACGGGTTGCACGGTTGGTTGGGTGTTCATGTTCTTGATCATGGTTGTAAGCGCATCGAGTTGAGCTTGGAGGTGTGTTGTCTTATCTACTTGTAACAATCCTCCCTTACCTTTTTGTCGAACTGACCAATTGGTTTGGGATCTCGCCATGTTCTCGATGAGTGCCTTTTCATCTTGTCCTCCGAGGTCAAGCAACGAGCCACCTAGAGTGTTATTGACATTTTGTTGAGTTGAAGGGCTCAAACCATCATAAAAACACAAAACCAAACGGCTTTCGGGGAAATCATGATGTGTGCACAATCTTTAAAGGTCCTTAAACCGTTCCCAAGCCTCAAACAAATTCTCATCAATGTGTTGTGAGAAATTCACCAAATCCCTAACATGCGGTGCTCAATTCTTCCCATGTTTCAAAAGATTTATCACTAAAACTATTCAACCAATCTTCAGCCCTATCCCTTAGAGAAAAAGGAAAGAGAGTTAGTCGAATAATTTTGTCGTCGACGACCTCGAAATTCAATGTTGCACAGTTGCGGTGGAATTTTTGAAGGTGTGAATTTGCATCCTCTTGCGGTGATCCTCCAAACATATTTTGTTGGACCAAGGTGATGAGGCCCGGATTATAGAACCAGTCTCGACTCCTTTCCGCCTTTGGATGCTTGACTCCAAGTCATGCATTGGATGCGGTTGGTGCTCCAATCTCCTTCAAAGGTCAGTTTTTAGCCGCCTCATGCGCGGGTTCCAAGGCATCATCAACGAGTTGTTGGATCCTCTCATTATTATTGTTGTTCGCCATTGAGTCGGTAGCGGAGTACTCTGAATTAGTGTTGATTTCAGATTCTGGCGGTGTCTCACCGTCAGTACATACGGGCGTCTGAGCTGAAGAGGAAGCGGATGACTGTCCTCCCAAGTCTTTGAGTTGCTTTTCCGGAAAACGAACGGTTCGGGAAGCAAACGAAGTGGAAGGTTGTTGACTCTTGTCTCGATTCCCTTTGTTCCTTGTAAAGTGATCGTGCTTGATTGGTGAGTGTATGATCTTCTTCTTTCTACCTCCGTTCAGCGTGCACTTCCTACAATTACAATGAACAAAGAAAAATTCGTGAAAAGATAGAAAAAGCCTAAATAATGTAGAAAAACAAAGTCTAAATATTTTCACCGTCCCTGGCAACGGCGCCAATTTTGATCGGGTGCAAACCTAGTCAAAATATCTAGTCTACCTGATTTAAATCTTATTGCAGCAAACAAGGATCGAACACAGGGACGGAATAAATATCTAAACCCTAATTCTTTAAATTAAAAAGGCTTTTTATGAAAATCGAGGAATATAAAAATTTTGATTGAAAATAAAAGTAAGATTGAATTAACTAAAGTTCTAACAACAAAGTAAATATAAATTATCACTAGTCTAGAGATTAATCACGCAATTCAATGTAAAACAGGGTTTCAGGTTGAAAAACTTCTTTTATATAGCAGGTTCCAAACGGTCCGTCTGATCTCTCGAACGGTCCGTTTGAACCTCGTGATAATGATTTACTTAGTAGAATTTATATCGTTTCAAGCGCAGAATTATGGCTTAACTCTAATTACTGGATACTAACCATCGTTACAGTTCTAGTTCTCAAAGTTAGGTCAAATCATCAATTAGAAACCCTAAGTTTGGTCATAATCATTGGCTTTAAATTTCTAAATTCTATCTTTCATACGAAGGATATCTTACAACTATCGTTACAAGAAGGGTTCACCTATCGGTTACTTAATCCAGGTTTCATTCATCAATTACTTCCATCCTCAATTAGGTCAATCACAAATCAAGCAAAGATATAGATTATTGGTACCAAACTATATAAGGCCTTAATCTAATTGGTCTAATCAGTTCTATCAAAGCAATTCATGAAATCATATAGCAATTAAAACCAAAATATAAAAATCACAAGAAAATAACATAAACCCAAACTAAATAATATCAATATCAACTACATAAAATTAGTTCCCAACTGTTGCCACTTAAACTACAAATTACCCTAACATAGTATCAGAAATAACAAATAAAATAAGGTTTCTCCAAAACATAAGAAATCAAAGAGAAATTACAATAGAATTCTACTTGACTTCTCTTTTCTGCAATCGGGCGAAGTCAAACGCTCCGTCTGAGGTATCAGACGATCCGTCTGGAATGTTTTCTGGCTAGGGTTTCGCGTGAACTTCTCCTGAATTGTGACAGCTTCAAATCTGGAGCTTAGCCTCTCTTTTATAGCCTTCAAACCTCGCAGTAAGTCGGTCTGAGTCGTGCCAAATCTACCTGGATTGTGTAGTAAATGTGGAAGTTAGGTTTCAGCAAATATAGGAGGCCCTGGATGCATGTCGGTTCTAGAATAGCCAAACGGTCCGTCTGGGGATCCAGACGGTCCGTTTGACGGCAGTCTAGGCTGGACTGAAAACTGTCTCGATCTATCTCCAAAATCTCATCCAAAATCGCAAAAAATCAATAGAAAATAGCAAAATCATCGGGAAAACCTGTAAACATGTAGAAGCAACAGTAATACCAAGCTTCTACCATAAAAGGATCAAATTAATATTAAAATACGCAATATTTAACCGAATTTAAGACCTAATTAGGGTTGAAATGCATGCATGAAAACCATTGATCATTCACAATTAACATAAATAAATGCTATACCATTATAGTATTCCAATCCTGCATAAAAAATATATATATATGATTTTCTTGTCTGATTCTTATATCTCATGATTTCACTTTATAATTCAAGATAGAAATATGTCATTATTGCAAGTTACACGTTTATTGATCTAGAGTTTATTGTATCAAGTCGATAGCAAACAATTCAACTCCATCAATAGAAACTGGACTAGATTCTCAAATAAATAAATAAATAAAAATTATCAAACGGAAATATTCAAACCCGTTTAAGCAAACTTTCATGGTCAGATTTATGAAAATTCTCATTTTTTATTTAGACGCATTAATATTTAAGTTATTAAATCTAGCTGGATGAAGTTTTCACGGGTTAGTTTTTTAATAGTTTTCACGCAATAATATGGGTCCCTGACTCTCTCTTGTCGTGTTGCATTGTCTTCAGATATCAAATAAGTTCCTCTTCTGCTCTCTACAGTCCGTTGTTCCGAAAATAGTTCAGTAAGATCTAAAATTGTCTAATTCATGTATAAAATAAATTTAATTAAATTATAATTTATTTATATTTATAAAAATAATAAAAATATTAAATAACAACATTCTTATACTATTATAACATGTCGTCTAAATTCTTGTCTTCCGAGTAACTCAGCAAAGTCAAAATAAATGTGAGAGGCACTGAAAATAAATAATTGGGATAGATACTATTTGATCGCACTGTTATCATGCTTCTGTCGCTTTCCCCAGCACTGAGTGTCACGTTATTTCGCCATCTGAAAGTGAAGCGGAGCCACCGAGCCAGGGAACAGCAAATATATAGAAAAATCTATAACTATTGGAAGTGGTTTTATTTTGCTCATCCACTAATAAAAACACGTGACAGTACTTGTAGGTATCCAATTTATTTTTCATAAGTGTCATCAAACCATAATGTATAAATATGTCACAAAGCAATGTTGACATTGACCGTGATGGTTTGACTGTGATTAGTTTGCTCAAGAGCTAGTAGAAGTATGTGATTTTAAGAGTATTATTATTTAATGTAACCCATAATTAAGACTTATGTGACTCCTGCTTTCATTGAATTTCTGCCATCGCCAGCAGGGGCCCTCGAAAAACAGTGTTGACATTGACCTACAAATCTACAATATGGCTCGTTTTTGTCGGTGAAGGATTTTAAAAAATAAAATTGCTCCGACATTAAAAATCATTTCCTAAATTATATCTCTAAAACTATAAGCAAAAATATAGTTTATATATTGCTTAATGCTTAGAAAATTTTCAACTTAATTGATACATCTAGCTTAAGTAGAGAGATCAACAATACTAGATTGAGAGGTGTGTGGACTTTTTCGTCATCCCTCGAAGAATGAAATGGTCTCCTCGAGAAATTAGAATAAGTTTTAGATTCACCCCCCTTAAGGTTCGATCTCTGCGCTGAGTATCTCTTGACGACAAGAGAACCAGAACAAGGGTCGCTTCTTACGAGGGTTTATTAATTTCGCGGGTCCTTTCTTTCCAGTAGGCGCAAGCCCCTACTGTTAATTACCCCGTAGTTGTCTACGGGAACCTCTGATTAAGGGATCTAAAGAATTATATGTAATAAGCTAGGAAAATCGTCTCTAAAATGATTCGATTTTTGCATTTATGCGGGAGTTTATTTCTTTTGGCTTAGACCGGACTCAATTGATGGTACCAAATCTAATTGACGGGACCTAATTGAGGATGCTTAAACAATTTTGAATTTGGATTTTAATAGACTTGGTTTTAGTTTTGTTGTCGGGCGGGGTTTTCGATCCTGAGGTTATTTTGGGCCTTTGTAGAATTTGGATTTGATTTAGGTTTTACAAGGCTATTTTGGGCCTTTTTGAATTTGATTTGAATTTCTCGGGACTGTTTTGGGTCACTTGTGAGAAAGGGTTTCCGGGACTATTTTAGATCGCTTGTGGAAACGGAATTTTGGGTTCTCGGGGCTATTTTGGGCCACTTGTGAAAATTTGAGTTTTGACAATCCTTGGGACTATCTTGGGTCGCTTGTAAGGATTGGTTTCCGGGACTATTTTGGGTCGCTTGTCGAAACAAAACTTGGGAGTTCTCAGGGCTATTTTGAGCCACTTGTGAGAGTAAGGGTTTGGGTTTCAGTTCTCAGATTTGAGTTTGGATTTTGAGTTTCTTGCTTTTGATCATTTCATCTTTACGTTTTCGTTTCTAGATTTGTGACAAAGGCTTTGGTTTCTTCTGTTTTGATTTTTGGATTTAAGTTTGGTTTTGAGTTTGTATTTAGAGGTTTTCTGGGTTTTAGGTTTCTAGCTTTCATAATTTGGTTTTAGCGCTGAGACTTTGGTTATTTTGGATTTAGGTCTAAAAGACTTGGCTTTGTCTTGGATTTCGAGGTATTATGATTTGACTTTTGTGGCTTGAGTTTCATGGTCTTTTAGGATTTGTCTTTTGGTTTGAGTTTCAGGGTTTCTGGCTTTTGGACTCGCTTGAAGTTGATTTTTGATTTGCTGAAGAGTTTCTCTTTTCTCTAGTGAAGAGGTTTCGGCCTTGGTTTTGGGATTCGTGTTTTGACTTTTAAATTTCTGAAGTTCATCTTTGGGTTTTACCATTGTCACAGTTTCATTTTATTTTTATTTTTAATTTTAGACTTTTGGAATTTCTTTTTATATTTTTAATCATGTTTATTTTTGAAAATATTTGATATTTAACATATTTCTTTTTGAAATTATTTATATTTTGAAATTGCTTAAATTTTATTTCTATCTTTATTATTTGAAATGAGTTTGTACATCATTTTATAATTTTATTTAATTAATATCATTTTTGGATTTTATAAAATTTGTTTAAAATTGAAAATACTTCAAAAATACAAAAGACCAATATTTTGACAGAATTTTATATTAAAGTATCAGTAAATTTGGTTTATTTAGATTTTTAGAAATTTTTGGATATTTTATTTGAATTTTTCTGAGCTTCCTACTATTTTTAATGAATTTTTTTTTAAAATTTATGCTGATTTGGAATTTTGTGATTGGTCCACGTGTGTAAGGAAGCTGAGGCGGCGCTGACTCGGTGCTGAACGAACTTGCTGACGTGGCGGCGGAAGTTTAGGAGCTGGGCCTTCTCTCTTCTCTATTTTTTTGGGCCTTTACAAATTTGGGCCGAGATTTTCCTTTCTTTATTTTTTTGTTATTTAGTCAGACGGGTAATTATTATGCCAACGACTCGCCACACAAAGTTTGGCCACAGAAAATCAGATCAAGCACGGGTTTAAACCCATCCTCTCCGACGGAACTTGGTACTTTTGCAAAAAGGACCCCGGTTCTTCTCCGGTGAAATTATGACTATTCTGATCATCATTTCAGTTGAGATTAGATGAAATGGAATCGTGAGACTGAGGAGAATATGATGGTGGGTTTCGTTTTTGCTGGGGAGCTTCGTGATGTCTTGCGAAACCTGAGGAAGCTCGAATAGCCATTAATGGCGTTCTGAGCTTTCTGGTCATCTTCCTCTACCAGATATAGGCTTTATGCACTCTTGAATGTTCCTTGAGGACTAAAGTGAGTTCAATTTGGCATGGAGAAATCTTGAAGAGGACGAACTGGACTGAGGGACTTCGGCTTGAACTTGAGCAGAACTGAGATTGTGCTGTGGGGCCCACCAGGAGGTTATTTAATGCCAGAAATGATTTGGATAGACTTAAGGGGTTAAATACAAGTCCTTCATGTCTTTATTTCGATTTGAAGCACCATGGTTGGTTGCGAGAAGCATTGAGGCAGAAGGGCGCGTTTTTGAGCATTTTTGTTCAAGTTTCAGTTTTGCATGTAAGTGAACTTACAGCAACAGAGTTTGATTTGGCGTTCAATTTAGGTCAGTTTGAGTTTGCTTTGTGCGTCCAAATCATCCCAGAGAGTAAGAGCAAGTGAGCTAGCATTTGTCACCAATTGCAATTTTCAAATTTATACAAATTTGCTACTGTTTTGAAGACTCCCTTTGTTAGAGTTGCTGAAATGCTGGAAAACGACTTACAGAGGTCACAACACACTGTGAGGGATGCACTTCTACAGTTCAAAGTTCCTTTTGATATATTTCTGGGCAAACTTCATGCATTTATAAGATTTCTGTCCCCTTCGAAGATAAATGAGAAAACACTTTTCTTTTTACTCAAAAATTCTGAGAATTAGCATAAATATTCCTTAATATGTTCACAAACTTTTTATACATGTATTTTGCAGAGAGGTCCAAAGTTTTTAGAAAATATCAATTTACTTAGAAAGTACCCTTGCTGTCCTTATTAATACATATAAAATCACAGAAATTTCCAAAAATAGAAATTGTTCTTCCCTGCTATCCAGTGAGTTTTGCACCTGCTGTCCATATAGATTTTTGTATTTTTATGCAAGGAAAATCACAATTTTGACTCATTTTCAATTCTGACCAAATTTGTATATTTATTCATATATGTATTTTTTTGTTATAGAAATATGAAGCTAGCTTAAAGCACACATAACTCATACTACATTATGCGTTTATGCCCTGGATTTGGAGTAAATTACATACGAGAGTCTGGTTGGAGTTTAACATACTTTTATCCATATTTTTTTTATTCATGCAAGCAATTAACTCAAATTGTTTCAGACTCATTATTTATCAATTTAAGTACAAAACTTATATGAGAATTGACTAATCTCAAGAAGAATTAGGCAGCATAACATTTAGGCACATATATATTACACAATAAATTCTCCAATTTGAGTCTTTTATGGCTCAAATTGCAGAATTTGGACCCAAAGAGGAGGAAACCTCAACTTTAGGTCACTGTTTGCCTAACCCTGATCATGACATCAAGGTAAGCTCCTCTCTCCAGTCTACAATTGAGGAAACCTCAATGTAAACCGTAATGGAGAGAGGTAAGGGATTGGAGAGGGAAGGGAGGAGCAAGACAACGAGTTGATACTTCAAATCACTTCCTTTAATTCAAACACAGAAATTTACAAGCATGGACTTATCAATTCTACCTCTTTTCTCTTCTTTCCTACTGTTTGATGTATTGCCTCACACTAATCCGCCACTAATTACCCTAATGAAATTGCAGTAGTCTAACCCTAGACCAAGATAGTGGCTGCTCTCCTCTCTTCCTTCTTCTCGAATTGAGGTGTTTTAAATAGGCCAGGATTAGGGCAACGCTTCTTTAAGCCCGGCTTGATATCTCCCCTCCAATTTCCATCAACGGTCCACCTTGAGCTGCGTTAGGGCTTGGTTTCGCAAAACCGTGGGCTGGGAAGTCTGGTTTTGGGGTTTGTGGACGGAGAGAAGGCCACGTCATCGAGCTCTGCGGTTTCACCCGGCGTGTGCGGTAAAAACGCAGCTCCTCTCTTCTGTTTCTCTTTTTACCATCGGAGAAGAAGACCCTTCGCACTTAGGCCCCATCTGTCGGGTTTAAAGAGAAATGGAGAGATGGATGAACTGGTCCCTCTGTGAACCGCTTGCAACCCTTCAAATTTCTAAACGTGGTGCTCAAAGGACGGGTGTATTCAACTTTTAATCGGAACAGTAATTCTTCAATGGCCAGCGCCTCTTGAATCTGCCTGGGATCCGCTACAATGGGCGCACCCGACAGCCCCTTCTGATTTTTCTCCGATTTTCATCCGATTTTCCTCATTTAATATACATTTCTTTAATGTCAAACCAAAATAAATTATTTGGGGACCTTCCCTTGGGTATTTTTGGATGAAATTTTATGGGTAGACTCACAAAAAATATAAGGAATTTAATGGTTCAAATGGTTTTGCTAAATTCCTCACAGATTTATTTTGGTAATTTTGTAGGATTTTGGGGTTTCTTTGCAAATTGTGGAGTTTCTGTTGACATTTTTGGGATTTAAAAATTATGATAAATTATCATAATTCTTAGGGAATTTTTGGGTAAATTTTGGGAATTTTTGGAGTTTGTTTGGTATTTTTCGTAATTCGAATTTGATTTTTCGCAGTTTGAATTTTGGTTTTCGTTATTTGAATTTGGTTTTAGCAATTTGGGTTTGGTTTTCAAGGTTGATTTTTAGGGTCAAACAAGAGGTGAAATTGTATTTTTGTTCAATATTCAATTACAATGGTTTTCTATAGTATCGAGTTATTGCTATCAAATGTCCAACCCTCTATCCAATGGCCTATCCCCTCTATATATAGGCGCTGCTGAGAAGATTCTCTTGCTAACGTCATTCGACAACTGTTAGCCCACTTGACTCCTTAGTCTTATCCGAGGCACCCTCGATCCTTCAAACGAGGCGAATTTGTTAGGAAACTCCTACTCGAAGTGCCTTCGGTTTCTATATTGGGACCAGTTTGTTAAGCTTTTCGACCACTTGATGTATATTTCCCGCTCCTTTTCCCGCTTACTTGAGTTTGGAATTTATACGAAAATGATTCGGGCTATACTACTCGGCTGGGCTCTTATAGTATGGCCCTATCATATCACACTAATGGGCTGGGCTCTTATAGCCTAGCCCTATCATTAGCCTTTTGAACTTATGATGAGAACTCATCGTAAGTTGGAGAATTATCCGCCTCATATTCATATCTTTTCCCTATAATCCGTCTGCGTTATAGGAATATTTTGGTTCTCCTTCTAATGTAACTTTCTTGGGACTCCTCGGGTTCTGGACGAGGAGCTACGCTTCGAGCCATTGAGCCCTTGAATTAGGGGCTCCTATTGCTATGAGCGAGGAGCTATGCTTCGAGCCCTTGAGCCCTTGAGCCAAGGGTCTCTCGGGGCATGATAGGGAAACAATGCTTCGAGCCCTTGAGCCCTTCAGCCAAGGGTCCCTCTGGGCATGACAGGGAAACGATGCTTCGAGCCCTTGAGCCCTTGAGCCAAGGGTCCCTCGGGGCATGACTGGGAAACAATGCTTCGAGCCCTTGAGCCCTTAGGCCAAGGGTTCCTCAAGGAAAGACTGGGAAGCGTCGCTTCGATTCTGTCGCTTAACCTGCTGTGCTTGTACTAATGGGACATGTGTCGCTACCATATTTCATTGGATGGTGTACCAACTCTCTGTCTTCTTTTGGGATTGGTGAATTTTCTTTCCCGACTATTTTTTTATCCCTGTCTTTTCCCCTTCTTCTTTTTCTTATAAGCATCTCCTTTTTCTCTCCTATCATTTTCTTTCACTCTCTTATTTCGTCTTCTTCTTCTACTCATTCCTCTGCTCCAGAAAGCATCAAGATCCTTTCTTCCCTCCCTTCTTCTTCGACTCTGATTCAGATTTTCGCCTGCGATCGCCTGGGAATCCCCATTAACAGGTGGGTTTCCCTTATTAACTTTCCTTCTTTTCAAGCTTAATCTATAGCTTATTTTTTATTTCATTAAATGTCTACCGATTTCCAGTCTTAATACCAGCTACAATATCGGTGTCTAGTATTCACATTTTATATCGCCTTTTACTTTTGAGTATTTGTATATGCCATTTGCATTACCTTCATGTCCACTTGGTGTGTACCTTGTCCCCTTTCATACAGCTTGTACCATTTTATACAGCTTGAACAAATCTGCTCTTAACATCAATTCTTGGTATGCGTTTCGTTGGGTTATCTGCCTATTTTACCTACCTGGCTTTTACCAAAGGGCTTTGCCGTGAAGTTAAAACATTTTCCTCGTGTTCTTATTTAAGTGATGGCGATTGATACCCCCGACAACATAGCACAAAGTCCTTCCAAGACTCAGGAGGGAACTACTAATCCCGAAGCTGGTGACCCCTTGATAGTCCGAGATTCCCAACAGGGAAAAGGCTGAGTTGCGCCTAAGAAGGAGGTTTACCGCTACACGTCTCGTCCTTTGGACTCAGTCTTCAAAACCGCTCCCACTTTCCAATCTAAGCCTTGGGACAAATCATACCCTCCTTTTGCCTTCACCGAACATATAGGTTTTGGAGAACCAGATGCTCTTGAAGAGGCGGGACCAGAGGACCGCCCCTATGATGAAGAAAAAGGTGCAGTCCTCTTTTGGCGAAGCGCCATGTCTGGTTTTCGCATTCCTCTTTCCGACTATATTAAGGAAATATTGAAGAAGGCGGAGATTCCTCCTGGCCAACTTCACCCTAAAACATGGTGTATCATTCAATCCTTTGAAAAGGTTGTTACCCTTTTCTCTACAGCCCTGAATTTTCCTCATGTGACTCCATCCTTGAAGTTTTTCGGGCATTATGACCCCTTCTCTCAAGCCAATGACTTATGTACCGTTCGCAACAAGCCCTTGATTCCTTTATTCGGGGAAAAGATAAAACAAATTGAGGACTGGGAGTCGCAGTTCTGTTATATCCGCCAACCTTATTTGGATACGTATGTGATCACAAAGAAGTGGCGCAAGGATACTAGCAGTTTCAACAAGTTGAATATCGAGCTCCCCACTCTTGAGGTGTAAGCTTTCATCCACCAACTTGACACAATCATCCAAGATAAAGACCCCTTCGGTTGGCCTATAATGGTTATTTTGTTGCAGAAGAGTTACATGTTCATCTCAAGTCAAATCCCATGGTTCCCCCTCAAGGTCCTGCCCCAAAGCCTCGAAAGAGGAAAACCAGTTCCACTTCGGCGAGTGAGTGTCGCAAGAGGAGACGGATCATCATCATTCCTATCCTTGAGGAGAATGTTTCTAGGAAATCTTCCGATGCTGATTCAGAGAAGACTATTGAAATCAACTCTCCCCAAAGAATGTCGCCCGAGGGTACATCTATTGGCAAGGGTTCGGGTTTTCACACGAGCACTTTGGAAGGATATTCTTCTCAAAAGGTGATTGAGGCCAGTTCTCGTCATGATCTCGGGAAGGACCCAATCACTGTCCCTTCTGATGATGAGGAGAAAAATTTGTTTGTAGTCAACCCTTGCATTCCTAAGTCTCATTTGGCTCGATCTCACACAACCGAGGGTAATACAGCAGAATTGACTGTTTCTTAGCAGCAGACTTTAGAGCGAGTGTGTCCTAAGACCCCAGCTTGGAATCAATTTCTCGATGAAGATGAGGATATGATGTTTCATGGCGTCGCCCTTCAAAATCCACTCCTTACAACTCCTCCAGCTTCTCCTCCCATTGATGTTGTTAAATGAGTGTTGCCACCACCACCATGCAATCGGGATCTCCAATTCTGCTCTTTTGGCCTGTAGCTTGATGGAGATGCATTCAATCTTTTCTGCCAAAGATGCAAAAATTTCTCGTTCGGAGTCTAAGTTGACTAAGGAAAGGTCCAAGGTACAAACTTCCCAAGCTGAATATGATCAACATTATAAAGAATGGCATTTTATGACATACAATTATGTTGAGGCTAATAAATATATTGTATCCATGGCTCAGGATTTGGTCAAGGAAAATTTGTACCAAGCTCGCAGGCTCGAGGATTTTGACAAGTTTCGGCATGTCATTCTTTTGAAACTGGGTTCCGCACTTCAGCAAAGGAACCAAGCTGTCTGCCAGCTATATCAGGTGCGTTCTTCATTAGTTGAGGAAAAGGCTTGGAGGAAAAAAGCCAAATCCATCTCAGAGATCCTTCGAGAGGAGGTGACGGAATTTTCTGTGGAAAATTCCTTGCTTGTCAGTGCCTCGGGACTTAATGATGAAGAGAGAGAGAAGCTTTGCCATGAGCATCTCTCAACTTTCTTTCGGTCGCGAGCTTTCAAGCGAGCTGCCAGTATGTAAACGTCTCCTCCACTTCGAGACGCTTTGACTGATGTTGCCAGGAGCCTTCAAAAGTTTTATCCTTTTACTGACAAAGAATTTGGATTACTATCTCCTGAGGAGATTCCACAGCTTCCTCCCGTCCCCTAATGTTCCTGGCATTGCTCGGATGATCATCTTCTTGACCCGGATGGGGAAGTTCTCAAGGGAAGGTTTTTGATGAAAGATGCTATAAGTGAACCCGCACATCCTTGGCCTGAAGATATACCCAAGCCGCAAGAGGAAGATGATGAAGGTCTAAAAGCCTTAGGATCAAATAAATTTGTAACTTAGAACTCACCTCACTAGTCATTTTGGTAAGTTTTTAGGGTTTAACCCAAGGGACAGATTAATGATTACCGGACTTATCCTTTTTCAAAAGCTAGACAAACAATTTTTATGTGATTTTGATTTAGAAAATTTAAAGTGCAGTAAAGTAGATGTTTTTGGGTATTTTTGCAATTTAAAATAATAAAGAGATCTAAAATAAATTTTTTGGATTTTCAAATAGTATAAAATACGTCTTAGGGTTCAGGTTTCACTTTAGTTTAGACTTCTAAAATTCATGACTTAGCATTTTCATGCAAAGACTTAAAGTTTTAAAAGCAACAGTCATTCTGCTCGGTCCGAGTCAATACTGGCTCGGTCCGAGCAGGGAATTGAGGTGGGTTAAATTTACTTGGTATGATCAATTATGTTTTGTGCAAGGGTTTGTTGGCTAAACCTAGACTTACTAAACCTCAGCTTTCACTTTTTGGACTAGAAAAATGGTTTAATCACAACTTATCCTAATTAAGCTAATTGACCCACAACTTTTGGTATAGGAAATTCAACTAGCCTAAACTTGTTTAATGGTTTTCGTAAGGATATTTAGAAGTCTTTTGTACTGTCTAAAAATTACACTTTTGGTGTTAATTAATCTCCCCTTTCGAATCTACGACTTATCCCAAGTACTTGATTTAAACTATTCTTGTTATCATAACTTAGGCTTAACTAAATGTGGCTATTCATCTAGAAATTAATTAGAAAATCACAAGTAATTCAAACAAGCAATAAACACTACTCATTAAACAAATCACAAGTCACGACATAACATCACAAGTCAATAATCATCATCCAAACTTAAGCTACTCCCCTACTCCTAAGACTACTTAAATTCAGCCTAACATAGTATTAAAATCAACAACAAGTATCATAACAATAACAAGATACAAGCCCATAGAAATCAAAGTAGAGAACATAGGAAAAATAAACCAAATACTCCTCGTATGTGCTAACTTCGATCTCAGAGCAGTGGGATGATGCAAGATGTATTCTGAACCTTCTTCTCGCTGCCGTCGCTTAGAGATTATGGCTCCTTGAGGTTTCGGTGGAAGAACAATGCTTGGAAAGGTTCGAATTGAAGTGTGGAGGCTTGGATACCCTTCTAAGGCAGGGAGACCGCCTTATATAATGGTTCCACGCAAAAGGAAAGTGATATAGGGTGCCAGGGCAAGAAAATTTACCAAAACAATCAACTTCCTTGCATAAAAACTTGCCAAATGAGCCAAGGCGACGCCTTGCTCGGACCGAGCATAAGAAACCCTCAGTATAGTATGTCGGCTACAGTGACTCGGTCCGAGCTGGCTTCACTTCAGTCCGAGCAGGAGTCTGGAAAATGCCTTATTGTGCTACGAATGAGTCGTCTAGCATTCCTCTTGTGCAGGAAACCTTCTAAAACTTGTAAATCCAACAGAAATCACCTAGAACCCTGAAAATAAGAAGAGACACGACATCAGAGCCAATTCCTGGAAAAAATATAGCAATTTATCAAATAATTTAATGGTTGAATATATTTTGAGTGCCAAGTATGGTTCAAATACCAATAAATAATGATGATATCAGAAGACGAAGAGGAGAAAGAAGGAAATGGAGGAGGAAAATGACTGCTGATTTTATAAGTGTTGGTTAATATTTTTGTTTACGACGGTTTGTAATATTTTTTGTGAACTGATGGTTTGAATCGTGATGTTTGTTTGTAAGATGAACTTGACTTCGGGGAATATGAATCGTTAAAGTCTTATTTCATACTTGTTTATTAGGCACGGTGATGATGATATCCCTTTTTTTTTTTTAGCCCCGCAACGCGGGGATTATGGGTAAAGTAAGTAATCTTCGTGATGGTGCTTGTTTGCGACGCAAACTGTCTCATTATCACTTTTCAAACATAGTTACAATTCTGATCCTTGACCTGGATCTTTGTAAATAAAACCTACGTCTCTCAATATTTTCTTGTTATATGTATCCTTGATTTTTGAACTAAATACATATTATTTCTACTCCTGAGATATAGACCTTGGGTTAGGTCCTATCTTTCACCTTTGAGCTGTAAACTAAAGCTAGCCATCTCGGGCTATCTTCATCTTGTTTCTTTCCTTCGAACTCTACTGAGGACTAACAACCCCGGGCTAGTTTCGTCTTGTTTCTTTCCTTCGAACACTAGAAACCCCTGGCTAGCATCAGCTTGCCTGCCCTCGGACCGCCACCTTCAGCTCTTCAACTGAACAGATACAAATAGTACCTTGTCTCTCTTCACTCGAAGTGCGGGTTTTATGGCTCGGGCAGACCTCCATCACTTGAAGAGGAACCAAGTGGAGAATTACTGATGTAGATTGATTGATCTAAATCAGCTATTCTACCAAATTTTCCTCTTCCTCTCAGCTATTCTACTTAATTTTCTTTATATATTTTTAATGTATTCTTTTTTATTTTTCTTTCTCTTCGCCATGAATGCTAGACTAGAGCTTAGTTAGGTGTGTTTGTTTGTTGAGATGGTTTGTGAAGAAGACAAGATGTTACCCTTATTTATAGAGGTTGGATAGGAGTTTTTCCAACGGTAAGCTTCGACTTTAATGCACTTTAATTAAAGCTATCAGTCACTGTGGCGTCTTTTAGTTTTCCTTGTCAGAGTTGTCATTTATTGTGGCAGATATTTGCTTTTCTACTGACAACATTTGTCTTTTATATGCTTACTTTATAAGAAGTTCGTGATTTCTTTTGAGCTGACATGCTGTTTGTCTCTAAATTATGCTGCATAAAATCCTAGAATAAATAAGACAAATTTTATTCCACAAATAAAACCAAAACCCATGACAACAACAACTAGACAAAACTGCTCTGACAAATAGTCATGATGCATGGGAGGAAAATACAAAAATTCCTAAAAATGGACGATAAATTAATTAATTATGGGAAATGCCATTATGCGCCTGTGAGATCCTTATAATTAATTATGAAAAAAGTCTTAAAAATGGAAATTTTGCAACAGTTAAATTCTTCATATTTTTATGAGGAGCCATGCAAAATTTGATGTCAAATTGACATATGGATGGGCACCAAATAATTTTTCTCAAATAAATGCAGCTAAATTATCCCTAAAATTCCAGTAAATGGACACATCCATTACCCGAGAAAATGGAGGAAATAATGCACGAATAGGTTTCGGGTTGGGCTAGGCTTTACAACAATTAAGGGCCCCTATCACCCTTGATTTTCTGGCGGCCCAAAGAAATGTCCAGGCCCAATAATAAAAGAAATAATGGAGCAGATCTCAATTTCAAACTCGATAACAGATCATAACCCGTCTGTCGGAAACAAACTCAGCAGATCAAAAATCAACTCAGTCGGCTGGACCCAATATACAATACCTGGCTAGACTGAATAGTGCTCAATTGATTCAGATAAGTCAAGTTTGGGTTCGCCACGTGGCGCTTCCTCATTGGCCAGAGCCATTACCGTTTAAGACAAAAAAATGAAAAAAGAGAGAGAGGATAGAGCAGTTACCTGTATAGGGGAACAGTTCCTCTGATGAAGACAGATGCTCCGTTGTCTTCTCAGGCCACCTCAATGCAAGCTGACTTCACCGTTGCACAGGCGACACCACCACGAGTCCAACGAGATCAAACACGATGGGAATCGAGTGGGAAATAGCCCAATTGGGAAATGAGATTGGTCACCAGCTGCAAGGAGAAATCGGAAAATTGAACTCGGGCAGAGACAAGATTAAACAATTGAATGTCGAAAGAGCTTGCAGAAGCAATTTTGAAAGAAGATACCCAGGGAGACAAACGAGTCACTTCAGTTGCGAGCAACAATGGCGATGATGTCCAACTGGAGGAAGGAGACTGAGTGTATGAATTGAATGCAACGAATGCACTTAGTCTCGATCAGAGAGCATGCTCAGATGAAGCATGAGAAGCTCTGGAGAAACTACAGTCGAATTCCCTTTCAACTGGACATCTCCAGTGAAAAGAAAGAAAAGACAAGCTAGATAAAAGAATGGAGAAGAGATACTGCTGACCACAGTCTATTCTCTAAAAAGGAATGCTCTTGTTTGGTCCCCAAAATGCAGACGCCTTGATGAGGCCACAGAAGGTACCATTCTCTTTGGATTGAAGCAATCTGATGGGGAGTGAAATTCAAACCAATGGCTATGATGGAATATCACCTCGTGTGACAAAAGATGCCATATGATTCCACACAAATGAAAAGC
This sequence comes from Rhynchospora breviuscula, assembly GCA_027562975.1. Classification (NCBI taxonomy): domain Eukaryota; kingdom Viridiplantae; phylum Streptophyta; class Magnoliopsida; order Poales; family Cyperaceae; genus Rhynchospora; species Rhynchospora breviuscula. The sequence continues at coordinate 16,853,049 of CM050398.1, forward strand.
ATCAAAGTATACCCAGTAACTACATCTTTCTATTTATTTTCATAGCTGGCCATATGGAGGGACATATATTTATAATTAGTTGCCTTAGGCCTAGCTGTAAGTACAAAGGGAGTTGTATAGAATCACAAAGTATCACAAGGCACCATAAAACGCCTGAAAGTGACATCTCATATTCCCATGGGCAAATCAGTCTTCATGGATATAAGACAAAAGAATGATGCGCCCAAAGAAGCCATAAACAAGAGATTAGAAACCATAAATACCAGTCTTACCCCAGGCTTTTGTCCCAGAAATGCATTACAAAAGATAATATCAAACTACATTACATCCAAGATTAAATATGCCAAGGAACAAAGAAGCTATCAATGTCAACACACTGAGGTTTGTTTGTATGGAAGGCCTCATACCAATTTGACAAGGCATTAGGCCAAGTCTGGTGCATCATAGGCCAATGGGACAATATTAAATTGGGACTCAATTGTGACTGTGTCAAAATATGATAAATGTTGACTCAATTGTGACTGTTTCAAATGCCATCTCTGCAAGCACTTGGCAAACCAAATGTGAGCATAATTTATCAAAAATATGATAAATGTTGACTCAAAACACTGGCTGCAAGTGCATGTGTTGCAATCTCATGCAAGTTCAATTGAACTTTAAAATTAGCCGACAATCAGAATAAATCAAGTACCAAATGGCCAAATAGCTCAAATGTGAGTACAACATGTGACAAGTGATGACTCAAACAAGGGAAGCTATGAGACCACTAGCCACAAGAGATCAAGTATGCAATATAAGCCATCTACGAGGCGCAGCAAGCATCAAATACATCTCAAAACGACATAGCTCAAGTACTGGAGAGGAATTAAACCTCTCTGAAATATTTCCAGACCCCAAACGAGGCACAACAGCCAACAGCCAAGGCACAACAGCCAATATCCACAAGATAACCATTCAACAAGGTGACACCTGTCCCAGTGCCACAAGTTGATCATCCTCCAGCACCAATAGATGGCTAATACAATTAGCCTGGCCACAAGAAGGACTACAACAAGTAACAGCCAACAGGCATAATACCCAATCATAGGGTGCCTGACAAGCAGCCACATGGAAAGAAGCCATGCCAAACAGGGGTGCTTGTGGGAGGGCCTCGGCCCCAAATCCTGTCCGTATCCATAATGTGGACGGGATGCTCAAATCCAGATTCGGACCCTCTTTTGAGAGAAAGAGCTCGAACCCAGCACTATCCAAATTATATTCGACCTGGGCTTGGCTTGAACTCGGCCCTGAATCAATTGAACTACGCCCTCTACCCGAAAAAATTAAAACTAACATTACTGTTCACACGAATTACAATAATAACAGTTAAAAATTCAGAATTTTAAAAATAACGTTGTTGGATCGGCGTTTGGATCGCCGAAAATACAGGACCCTTGGATCGGCAATTGAAACGCCAATCCAAGCTTGGATCGGCATTCCAATCGCCGATCCAAGCTTGGATCGGCGTTTCAATCGCCGATCCAAGGTCTGACCATTTGAGTTCGCTGAATTTGCTTTTTTTTAGTGCGCAATTTGATTTTTAAACACTCAAAGTTGGTTTGCAATAATTTTTTTTGTCGTTTTCCAGCTTAAAATTGTCTATATAAGCTCAGTTGTCATCATTTATTCTTCACAAACTAAGTTTTTCTCGTTAGTCTGAAATTGATAAACTTTCTCCTCGTCATTTCATATTCGCAATATCACTTCTTCGTAGGTAATAATGTTAAATTAATTATTAAATTTATTTTATTTGATTTACTAATAGAGTTTTAATTTTGAAATTTTAAGCAAATGGGTCCTAAGCCAAGGTGCGTCTCTTCCGGTGTTATTTTTGTCGGAGATGAGCGAACTAGCGAATGATGATTGCTTTCTGCATTGATGTTTCAATATCATGGGGAAAAATTTAAAGTTAAGAAATTAGAACGAAATGAATATCATGTTAGGGGCCCCAAATTTTTTACAGATTTGGTTGAGAGGAATGGAGGTTTTGATATTGGAGGGTCATGGTTGCGTCACCAGCCAGCAGTTCCACCTGGTTTTGAAAATCATCCCGCAGCTGAAAATGTTATCCATCTCCGCTGAATGGAGTAGTATTATGTTTCTGTCATCGGTATGTTATTATTGTCATTGTTAGTGAAATAAGTTTGTGTGACAGTGATCACTTGTAATGTTTGCCTTATATTACTGAAATATATTATTTTGTCCATATACTTTTTTAAAATTTTTTTATGATTTGTATTCAAAATTAATATGCAAAGAAATTTAGAATTAAAAAATGCACACCATTAGAAAAAGAACTAAATTTTATAACCATAATATAAAGTAACACACGAAAATAAAAAAAGAAAAAACTACCTAAAAAACAAACCAATCAGTTGCTACTTAAATAGTTAGATATTTTGGGTGTTCGCATATTGTAGAATTTCATCCCACCATGGGTCTTCTTCTTCGTCTTCTTTTTGTTGTTGGTGGCTGACACCAGCGTTGTCAGCGAATTGAGCGGTTTCGTTTCAGAAAAATGCATCAGGTTGCTGACTCACACCAGGATTATCAGCGAATTGAGCGGCTTCGTTCCAGAAAGTTGCATCGGCTTCTTGTTGTTCTATCTCTGTCATTCTAGCTGCTGCAATACTTTTTTGTTCATCTCTCTCCTTGTGCCATTTCAGGCGCTCCCAGATTTTTTTTCCAATTTCTTCTTCTTTCAATTTTTGCCTCTCTTCGGCAGCCTTTTGTACCATTTTTCTTTTTTTTTCCGCCTCATCTCTCTCTTTCCATTTCTTTTCTTGTTGATCCCACCAAGCTTGTTTTTCGTGGTCATCGTAGTGGTCACGCAAGATGGTCTCTTTGTAATTGAAAACCTGACCACACTTTGTACAGGTCACTGTGTGGTCTCCACGAAAGTTGTAGATTCTTTCATAAACGGTCCAGTGTGTTTTTGGTGCTGAATATGGTTTTTCTGTTGGTGTTTGTTGGGAAATTGGTTGCGGTTTTTTCTAGTAATCTTTATACCAGTCACAATTCTTATGTTTGAGTTTGCTCAGCATTCTTTGGAGGTGCTCCTTGCGGTCTCTTTCTTCCCCACCATTAATGTGCCACTGGTAGTGTATTTTTAAATCGAACTCTATCCCGTCATCTTCGTAGATATTGTATTTGAAAGTGCGAAAACATGTGTGACATCTTGCATGATAATCTCCTTTTTCTATTTCATTTGTATTGACAGGGGAATGTTGGTAATTTGGCCAGTATTCATCTCGGGTAACTGTTCGCCAATTTGGGACATCACTATTGCAGTGAGAGCTATTTCCTTTGTCCATGACAGTGAATTTTTCAGGAAGAAGAATTGAGTGTGTGTTGCATAATCTGGTTGATAAAAGGTGATTTTATAGACAATTTTAGACTTAGAATCACACAATAAAAAATTAATTTCACGTGATGCTTTTTTCAGACCACACCTGTCCTTTTGTAGAGGGCAGATGGGTATCAGTATACTTTTTCAGACTTTATCAGACCACGCCTGTCCTTTTGCAGAGGGCAGATAGGCATCAGTATACTTTTTCAGACTTTATCTGACCACGCCTGTTCTTTTGCTTGAGCAGATGGGTATCAGAATACTTTTTCAGACTTTATCAGACCACGCCTGTCCTTTTGCAGAGGAAAGATAGGCATCAGTATGCTTTTCCAGACTTTATCAGACCACGCCTGTCCTTTTGCAGAGGGCAGATGGGTATCAGTATACTTTTTCAGACTTTATCAGACCACGCCAGTCCTTTTGCAGCTAATTATTAGGTTAAACAATAAATGCTGCATTAATAATAAATGGTAGATTCTTAATTTTTTTTTGATGCATTAATAATAAAATGGTGCAATAATAATAAATGGTCCATTAATGAAGTCTAACAAATTTACCTTAGTCTTATTTTTTTAACTAATAACAATTAATAATAATATTAATAAGTAATCACAAAAATACATAATAAATAATAATATTTAATAATTAAATTATTACTAATATAATCACTAATAACACTTACCAATTTAATAGTAATAATAATACAATAATCACAAAAATACATAATAAATCATAATATTTAATAATTAAATTATTACTAATATAATAACTAATAACATTTACCAATTTTATAATAATATTAATGCAATAACTACAAAAATAAAAAATAAATAATAATATTTAATAATTAAATTATTACTCATATAATAACTAATAACACTTACCAATTTAATAGTAATAATCATGCAATAATCACAGAAATACATAATAAATAATAATATTTAATAATTAAATTATTACTAATATAATAACTAATAACAATTACCAAATTAATATTAATAATAATGCAATAATAATAGCAATTAATAATAATATTAATAAGTAAATGTAATAATAGAAAATAATAATAAAAGATAAAACAGTAAAAGCATTAAAAAAAGTCACTTTTAGCGGGAAATCAGTTGCAACGCCGATCCAACTGGTTTCCCGCTAAAAGTGACTTTTTTTAATGCGATTTACTAATTAAATTTTGTGCTTAAAAAATTTTTTGCATAATTGGATAAAATTACTAATTAAATTTGTGCCATTATAGAATTGATAAAATTAGTTTTTTAAAGTAATTATTTTGCTCTTGCTATTAATTGTACGCATTTATAATTAATTTGCTCTTGCCTTCACTCTTGAATAATAAAATTTTAAATTAAGCTTTTTAAAATGAAAGCAAATCAATAATTTTGATTACGATGACACAGAAATTATATTTTTTTAATTATATATTTTTAACTTAGGAGGACACATAAATTGTAATTATAATTATGATTATAATTATAATTTGAATCAACAAGTCAATAATACCGAAGACGAAGAAAGAAATAATCAATACAATACGAGTGCACAGGGTTGGGATTCTTGGGAACAACCTGAGAGTAGTAGTCGACAACAAAGACAAGAAAGAACAAATATGAGTGCATGGGGTTCGGATCCTTGGGACCAACCTGAGAGTAGTAGCGGACGAGAAAGACAAGATGGAACAAATAATGAGTACAATACCAATGCACATGATTGGGATCCATGGGACCAACCTGAGAGTACTAGACCAGTTAGAGAAGAAGCAGAGGAAGATGAAGAAGAAGAAGAAGGGGATATAGACAAACTTGACGAAACATACGACCGTGGTCCGGGTTATCAGTCGAATTATGCAACGGGGGAGGACTTCACTGATGAAGAGGAAGAGTTTTGGACGTCACAGGATATGGAGGGAGAGGGTTTGTATGCGCAGAGTTTCGCGAATCACGAGTATTACATTACCGGAAGGACCGATAATTACCATCTCGTTAGGCAATTTTTGGATATCTCTGAGTACAGAAATTCGATTCCACAACCGTCTCAAACCGAAGCTTCTGGGCCTTTAGCGCAAGAAAACATTTTTATGTCAAAACCATAATTAAAACAAGCTTGTAATAAATACGCCGTAGATAATAATGTACAACATAAAAGCCACTAGAAGTACTCCAGCATTGTATGTATTGGATTGTAAGGTGCCTACCTGTAAGTGGCATTTGTATGCCCGTACAGAAAGGGAAGGTGAATTTTGGAGAATAATAAAGAATGAAGAAGAACATACTTGCGTGAGAAGGGCCGGAGATTTCACGCATGAAAATCTGACGGCAGAGGTAATCGCAAACAGCATTAGGAATGCAGTGAAGAGAGATCTTGGTATTTCTATAGATGACGTAAAATCTATATTGGAGAAAGAATATTCAAATGTAAAACCAACCTATAACAAGTTATGGCGTGGGAGAGAGAAAGCTATGGAACAACTTTTTGGATCGGGGGAGGGATCATACAACAAACTTTCCAGTTTATTATTGGCTATACAGAGAACGACCCCAGGGACACAGATCAAATGGTTGACAGAGAGTGTAGGGGATCCCAACAGAGCTATGTTCACTGCAGCAGCATGGGCATATGGGCCTTGTATCGCGGCGGTACCATACCTAAGGCCTGTTATCAGCATCGACGCGTCGTTCTTATCAGGTCGGTACAAGGGAAGATTGTTAGCGGCTTGCGGTTATGACCCAGAGCAGCGGTTGCTTCCACTAGCATTTGCATTAGTGCGAACTGAGAACGAACAATGTTGGGGTTGTTTCATGAATTTTCTAAGGCGGCAAGTTATCGGGAAAGGAAGAAAATTCTGTGTTGTTTCCGATCATCATTGGGAAATAAGGAACGCGTTCAAACAACCCCAATACGGTTGGCAAGAGGATGCGAACCCTTCATATGCCGTGCACCGGTATTGCATGCAACATGTATGTGAAAACGTATTCAAGGCATCTGGAAAGGACGCAGCTCTGCCAGACAAATTTAGAAATAAGTTGGCCAACAAGAAAAAAAGACGAACCTTCTACAAAATGTGGAACGAACTGAAAAAAACGAATCCAAAGGCGATCGACTACCTTGAAAAGTGTGGGAAATAAAATGAAACAGATAACAACGAGTAGTGGAAACCTGAAAGGTGGGTACAAACATATGACGGTGGTTATCGTTGGGGTATTATGACGAGTAATGGATCGGAAAGTCTCAATAGTAGATACAAGGCTGAGAGAAGACTACCAGTTGTTGGACTTGTGGAAGACATTTGGTACAAATCTGTTAAATGGTTTAATGACAGAAAGCAAATAGCTTTGGCGAGACAGGCGGAGGGAGAACGATGGCCAAAAGAAATTCAACTTAAGCTGATGAAGCATACTCTCAAAGCAGGTACAAATGTACTTCCAATGTAATCATATTTACTTCTACTCTTTAAAATGTATAATGATATAAATTCATATTTACAGCGGCAATAAACATTATCACCATTGACATTGAACGTGGAGAATTTGAAGCTCAAGTGCCATTCGAAAAAAATGATCCGGGGGTAACCTAGAAGTACCAAGTTTTCCTCAAACGTGATTACCAACCGAGAGATCCTCAACTACCGAGCAGGCGTGCTTGGTGTAAGTGCAGAAAACCTCAACTCATAAGAATACCATGTCTTCATGTTGTTGCCGTATGCGGTCATTGTAGGTGGGATGTTTCTGATTTTGTAGACGAACGGTACAGCACAGAGAATATGGTTAAAATATGGTCAACAGGTGATTTTCACTGCTACGAAGACGAAGATAAGTGGCCTGGGTATGATGGTCCCGTGATCTATCCGGATAAGACAATGATTAATCGGGGCAGGCGAAAGAAGGATCGTGATTGGATGTGGATGGATGCAATGAGGAATAAAAATCAGGCAAATCAGAGGCGCCGAACCAGAAGGGACGTTGCGGCGGCCAACGACACTCAGCAACCTATGTCGATGGAGGACCTTCAATCTGGTCGTCGTATAGGTCGTCCTACCAACACACCAAGGACACGGAGGACTACAAGACCTTCTGCAAGGAACAGAACTCAATCTTCTACAGGGAACCAAAGTGAACCTTCTAGGGAGCCAGTTCAACCTAGCCGGAATTCTATCAGTATTGATCCTCGCAGTGAAAGTCACGTCAGTCTTGGGATAGAAGGTATTCAACCACGTCAAAATTCCATTAGCGTGGATGACCGATCAATGTTGGTCCGATTTCCCACAGGTCACGGAGCATCAAGTAGCAGGGGGGGCAGTCATGGCGCATCAAGTAGCACGGGACCATCTCAAAGCACAAGCAGTGGAGGAGGGGGACTACGACGTGGGGTTACCCGGCTAGGATCAAGGTTCATGAATATCTTACCAGGAGGAGGCCGGCGTTAGTTTTATGTAATATTTTTATGTAATTTTTTTTAAAAATTACCCTTGATAGATCGATGTAAGGGTTGATTTTATGTTATTCGGTGAAGATAGCTGTAATTTTAATAATTATGGTTGACTAAATTCATAATATTTTGCATCTACAATAATTATTTATGGATTTTTTTTAATTTTTTTTCGCGTAGTTTTGCAATCCTAAAAATGAAACAAATTAGAAGTAGGGTTTCTCGGAAATGATATCTTAGGTATTTTAACTATTTTATGTTTTTTATGCGTTTGACCTTATGGTATGAAACTTACAGGCATGAGAGTGCAGAGTCTTTATTACCTAATGTGATTTTTTATGAATTTGTTAGAATTTTTTCGCGTAGTTTTGCAATCCTAAAAAGTGACGGAATCAAAGCCAAATACGAAATATAAATATCACAATAAATATCACACTCGTACAAAAATATAAATATCACAATAAATATCACACTATCCTACTGATGTCCATCACGACGGAACCATCCCGGAGAAGGAGATAAATCCCATACAGCACCAGGCAAGTTTCGAGGCTCTCGGCCGGGAGCAAGTCCTGGGGGAGGAGGGGGGGGAGGATAAGTCGTAGAAAACGGAGTGGAATGACAAGGCGGTCTGCTAGATGAGACCCCAGAATCGCCGAATGGATGGTGCGACATAGGTGTGAATGGGTCCTACAGTGGGGTAGCGTATGCCTGGTAATAAGCATCAGCCTGAGAGATAGGTGTGGGGGTAGGCACAAAGGGCTGACTGTACCCTCCTCCGTACTGAGTCTGAGTATATGGTGGAGGTGGAGGATAAGGACTCCCGTATGTGAAGTACTGTGTGCTGTGAGGTGGAGGCCGCGGCTGTGTGGTCTGGGGCTGCGAATGTGGTGGAGGCTGTGGCTGTGTGGTCCGGGGAAGCGAATGGGATGGAGCCTGCGGCTGTGTGGTCCGGGGCTGCGAATGGGGTGAGCCTGCAGCTCTGTGGTCCGGGGCTGCGAATGGGGTCCTGTGGATCCGGAGTGAGGCCCAAAAACACCGTAATGTGACCGTCTGCTCCGAACCAGAGACTGACTGGGTCGTGGAACATCAAAAAATGTATCCCAATCATGCAGACTAAAATCATCCTGTTACAGATAATATTATAAAAATAATAAAAAATTTTTAAATAATTATAGAATATTAAGCATGAAAGGAACAATAATATTAATAAAAGTGATTGAAAAATGTATTATACCCGCATGAAAAGGTGCTCCTCAACAGATTCCGGCTCTGACGCATCATCTTCATCATCCGTATCAGGGATAGACTCGATGTCTGAATGAAGACCCTTCGACTCTAAGAGTCGAGGTAATCGATCAGGCTTGCCAACAATATCCAAGGACGTGCTGCACCCCCTCAGCAATTGCTTCCTAGCACGACGAAATCCCTTCTTGACAATCCATGCACATCCTCGCAACGCCTCCCGCAAAGTATCCTTGACCTGTTCAATTTTTGTTAACCACTGAATTATTTATTAGGCACAAAATTTTGTGTAATGTAACTTACCAAATTCATGTGACCAGGCGCCTCGCGAAGGTATGACAAGTTGCGAGCCGGACCAGACGCTGCCCCTTCAGGAATTCGCACAAGATGCGCACCGCCGTGTACGCTCAACCAGCGTCGGTAGTCGCTCCAAATATCTTCGCTCCACGGCCGATCTTTTATCACCCTAGCCTCATTAGTGTTCGCCCACTTGTTGACCTCAGTCACAAATATTTGATGCCAGTCAATACCTCGATAGGTATTATGCTGGTATCCCATCAATTCCTCCATTCTCGACCAAGGCTGTTTTATTCAAATCAAAGTTAATCAACAAAATATAATTGCGAGAATTAAATAATGAAATTAGTAATGTGAAGAGTTAAATATAGCTCAGGTGGCGGTGGGGGAACTGTCTGATAGAGCATTAACTGATGCATGACACGATCTACGTGGTGCCACATCACGACCCAATAATGAATGCATGGGATGCGTAGAAGGAACATCCTCTGCTCAACCTGGGCACAACGAGGTATGCGATCCCTGATGTGATCATAAGGCCTCCACACGACATGGTCAGGCTTCATTTTCATGCAGACATCCCTCGCATATTATATCCCACTGCGAGTAGGGCCGGTGAACTTTTTCGATTTATGTCTCGTCGTCCACTTCCTGCATTTCCATTTTGTTGTTTGTTAAAGTCAAATAAAATATATTTTAAATATTACAATTAAAATCAAATCAACATACCTCCCATAAGGCGGACACAAGTCAATACTTAGTAGACCCCAACCATCAAAATCCTTCATGATCGACGGTCGACTAAGTAGTAATCTTGCATACGACCACAACTGCAAGAGCAACCAAGGAGCACCAATATTTATATTGTTATTAATGAAGGCAGTGTCCAAGCCTTGGCATAGCATGGCAAGAGTGGCACCACTCCAATTGTACTGCACCGAATTACTAGAATGAAGATCCTGCAAATAGGAATTATTCTTTTAAGGAATATCATCAACTCTTTCATATATTTAATTTCTTATTAAAGTGCAATAAATGTGAGATATTTACTAATATCATAATCGTAATTTTTTTTCCCATATCGTTATTTCTTAGCTAACCTGCAATAATTGCAAATAGAAACATGGAACCGAGTCACCCGTACTGTCAGGAAATAACTCGCACCCAAAAATCTCCAACACGCAAGCGTGTGTGTATCTGTCGATTCTCGCTGCGTTATTCGTACCAGGCCCCCCAATCTGATTCCAAATCTTACGCAGTTCCTTTAACTTAACGGAATGAGATTTCCTGCATTACATTATTAATGTAATTTGATTGTAAGAACTATATATATTTAAAATTAACATAAAAATAAATTTTTTAAAACCTTCTTACTTCTGTTCTTTTTTCCTGAAGCACTTCTCAACTATCGCCGTGTCTATATCATCCGGCAACGCCAAATCCTGGAGTAACTGTATGGCATCGTAATCGGTCCGTTCAGTAACGATTCTGCCAGCCGTAGGTAAACCGTATAAGAAGGCCACATCCTGCAAATAGTTCAAATTTTATACATATATAGTTACAAAAAAAAATATTACAAATATGTATTGATCCTTACCTCTAGAGTGACCGTCATCTCGCCAACGTGCGGAAAAAAAAAAGTGTGGGTCTCTGGCCTCCAGAACATGGCTAGACCCTGCAAAAGCGAATGATCGAGCTGCATATGACCTAACTGAACGAAATGTATCAGTCCAAGTGTCATCAAACGCTCATCCACCTCAGCAGTTCGTGACATCTTAGCCCCATGTAGTACTGCCATCCAATGCTGTATATATATATATTTTTTAATTATTTTAAAAAATACTACCAAAATAGAAATATATAAGTAAAAAAAAGTAAAAGAACAATAATAACTTACACTAGTGCCACGAACTTTCGACTCATCCAAATGCAAGAGACGATCTGCATTAATAGGACCAGGGGGAACAACATGATCCGCTGATGTAGAAGCCTCGGTATCAACAAAAGCGGTAGATGTAGAAGCTCCAGGATCTCCACGAAGCCTCGTAGATCTACGAGGTGGTGCCTCTGGTACTCTTCTTCTCGGCGGCATTTTTACTACACTACAATAAAAATTATCAATGTAAATAATCTAATAAAATTTCGGCAGCATCTCCCCTATACCTGGAGTGTTTCCGAAAAAAAAAACACCCAAATCCCCCCTAATTACAAACCCAAATATCATACAATAACATTTCCAATCTCATACAGCAACATTTCCAATTTTCTATTTTTTACATATTTTAAAATTTTTTTAGAATAATTATTCTAATTTTTTATTTATTTACCTTAATAAAATAAATTAATTGAATGTATAAATATTAAAAAAAACTCACCTCGGCTAGAAGCGCTGCTTGTCACTTTTTAGAAAATTTCCCTACATTTAAAAAATTATTCTATCAATTTTTTTTATTTACTTTTTCTAATTTATAAATAACTTATCCATAATTATAAAATGTACAAAATAATTCTAAAAAATTTTGTAATTACATATTATAATTATTTCTAATTATTCTGATTTTTTGATAATTTTTTAATTATTTCTTCAATATTTATTCTATTTTTTCTATTAATCACCTAATTAAACTAATTAAATTAAATAAATAAACTAATTAAATTTAATAAAAAAATTTATATTACATATTATAATTATTTTTATTTATTCTGATTTTTTACTAATTTTTTTATTATTTTTTCAATATTCAATCTCTTTTTTTAATTACTTACCTAATTAAACTAATTAATTAAATAAATAAACTAATTAAATTCAATAAAAAAATTTCAAATTGCATATTATAATTATTTATATTTATACTGATTTTTTACTAGTTTTTTAATTATTTTTTCAATATTTAATCTATTTTTTTAATTACTTACCTAATTAAACTAATTAAATTAAATAAATAAAATAAATATAAAAAAAAACTAACCTGGAGAGAGGACGTCTGTCTCGCGCGAGAGAGTGAGAGAAGGGGTGGGAATGATGGGGGTCGCTGTCTCGCTTATATAGGAGAGGCATACCTTGGATCGGCGATTGGAATGCCGATCCAAGCTTGGATCGGCGTTGCAATTGCCGATCCAAGGGTTCTATATTTTCGGCGATCAAAACGCCGATCTAACAATGTTATTTTTAAAATTCTGAATTTTTAACTGTTATTATCGTAATTCGTGTGAACAGTAACGTTAGTTTTAATTTTTTCGGGCCCTCTACTTTAGTCTTTAGATTCACTCAAGCGACACATGAATTCTGGATAATACAAAAGTTGATTTTATTTGTATTACTAATTTCTAATATGTAATTAAATATTAAATTATGAAGGTGCCAGTGGAGCTTCAACGAGATAACAAATTCAAACACTCTCACTCAAAATCGCTATTAGCCCAGTGGTGGAAGCAAGGGGACTTGGTCCCCCCTAATATTTGAAATATATTTTAAAGAAATATCAGATTATGGTTTATTTTTGTTCATAGTTTAACTGTATCTTAGATATTCAAAACAATTTTATTAAAATAAAGGAAAATATGAAATATAACAGCCATTTGATTATGATCAGACATTAAATGATATGTCATAGGTACGGAATTAGGACCTTAACTTTCTTTGTGTGTATATATTTTGACCAAAATAGTACTATGCCAGTATCAGAAGAAAAACAAACAAATGCAAGACCAATTATGTCATTGATTATAATTTTGCTTACGTGACCATAAACAAGACACGGCTTCATCCCCAATTTCTTGTGTGTTTGAAAAATCAAGGTAAATCACCGTAAAGAAAATTCACTAATGATCATCTCCAAACTAATGATATCCAACAAAACTCCTTTATCAAAATAAAACTTGGAAACAAAATGTTCACAAGGCAATCGCATCTAATGCCCAAAAAAAGTCATAGGCATTAGGCAGGATGATAACGGCTTCCACTCTCAAATCAACTCAGCTCCCAATCATAACTTAAGATCTCCTGAACACTAAGACCTGCCAAAACAAAATATGAACTTCATTAATTCTAATTTAACAATAGTTACAGAATGAATATTTTTATAACTAAAGAGGGAATCAGAATTAAGCCAAAAAAGAAAAAAAGCATTAATAGAAGAAAAATAAATAAAATTTCTTTCCTCATAAAAAGTGAACCTCTGGGGTATGTTACAAAATATTTGAAGAAAAATAAATAAAATCCATACAAATGGAGAAACACCTCTAAGCTAAAACCATTGCAATGTTATCTCTAGAACCCTAAACACACTTCATCAGGGTCAAACCAACAACTTTCTTTGAGCCAATTTCAGATAGTATCAGTTTACAATTTCAAAAAAAACAATTCCATTGTCACAGTAGAAAATACTACAAACAATTGGAAGCATGATGTCCAGAAAATAAAAATTAGAAGGCCCCTCAGATCTCATAGCTATATGGCCATCATTGATGTCATTGAGCAATTGTTCTAACCAAAAGCCATAGTCCCATCTAAATAAAATCCATACAAATTGAGATGAAACAAGAACAGCTCAAAGCTAAAACCATTGCCCATAGAAGGTCACAACCCATACTAATTAATATGCTGCTTAAGTGTGGTGACAATGTTTCAAAAGTGTATACAATAAACATAATTTTTTGTTTACGAATAGTGCCTCTGTATGAACTTGCTAAGCAAAATTAGGCAAATGAACATGAGCTGCTTGAAAAGCAGGTACCAGAATCTGCAGGAATGGATGAAATAAGACTCAAATATTACTATTAGTATACACAGAACAATAAGTATCCCTAGTACCTAAACAAAGCAAATATTGTTAAATTATCTACCTGAGTCCCCTAACAGAACAAGCTACATTTAGTAAACAACAACAAGTTCAGTAAAGTTCCGAAAATCTAGTACTGTATCAGTCTAGTTTAATTGCACAGGAAAAAGCACAACTAGAAACCCTCTGACCCAACTAAACCACAGAAACTAAAACACAAGCTAACCAGAAATTAATGGCAGCTGATTAGTTGGAGAACCGAATTAAATTAAAATAGATTAGTTAGAAAAGGAGAAGGAAAATGGCACACACACGCACACAGATACAAACACAAGCGAATAAAGAAGGGTACTAAAAAGAAACCACAAAAGAAAGGTAAGCTTAGCCGATTGTTCTTCCTTTTTGGGTTTAGAACTTTTGAACTAAACTAATGGTGAAAATGAAACCAGAATCAAATTCCACCCCAGTGAAATTTCGAGGAAAAGCTAGCAATACCAACAAACCAAATAGCCAATACCCAAAACCCAAAACCCAAAACACATAGTAGCTGAAAGAAAGAGGGAGTGTGTGTGCGTTTGAAAGAGAAGAGAGAGAGAAAGATAGTAACCTTAGAGTAGCTTATGAGCAAAACCCATCTCGACGGCCACCTTCTATCGCCGGAGATCGGAGAGGAGAAGCAGTTTATGAGCAAACTACAACTTCGTCCAGTTTGCTTGATGGTTGAGAGGGTTCGTTAAGAGAAGAATCGGAGATGAGAGGTGGAGCGACGGTCGGGATCTGAGAAGACGCAGAAGCGAGAGAATCGAGTTTCCTTGAGGGTCGAATGAGGGCCGAAGTCGAGCTTCAGTCGCTCGTCCATCCCCTCTTTCGAGCTTTTAATTTCACTAGATAGGTAGTAGCGACTTCGCCGCTATATAATATCCTTCTTTCTGAACAAATAGAAGAAATTATAAATTTTAGTCACAATAAAATCATCCGACATATCTTCCATTCAGGACATCTCAAATCCAAATATATCTTAATTATAGTAAGAAATGTTATTTTACACCACACTATCCACAACCATCCTAAATCAAAGACCTTTTGCGATACTGTCTAAACCTAAAGTACATATACACTACAGATTTCTTGACCATGCATGAATAATCAAAGTATTCAATTATTCAGTATCACCAATGTTATGTGCACCGTCATTTTCTTAAAGAAAAACCACAACAAATTGCTTGGTTGTCCATGGTTCATAGCCTCGAGAGTCTCTGTTGTATTAAAAAAAAAAAAAACTTTAATTTGAAAGGTTGGAATCGCTGAAGAAAAGCTGCTCAATCTCCATTTTATTTAGCATGCTATAATCATTTGCTCGAGGCTCAATTACCTAACACTTAAGAGAAATTATAAAAAATGGCAGTTTAGCAATGATTTATTGATTACAAATGAAAATTAATCACTGGTTACACCGTATAGTTTTTAATGCTAGTTTTAATAACAATCGAATGGAAAAGATGTCTACCTGTTATCTTTTTGACCCCATCAATTCTCTAAAAACAACCAGGCGAGAGATCACTCACTCATATTCAGCACCTCGTCATCATTTTCGATACTTTAAACTATATCAATAATGTTATAACCTATACATCTCTTCCTTTAATGTTATCTCCCCAATAACACATGATCATAAGTAAAATCTTTAACAAACTGTTTTTAGATTATCTTTATTTATTACATCCTTTCAAATCCGACCTAAATACCAAACAATAGAGGACACGTCTAGCAAAGATGCAGGAGAGGACTTCTCTTCCCTTTTCCATTCTCATGATCAACTATTAAAGCACTCCTGATCAGGTCAACCAAGGAAATGGAGAGGTTATAATTTAACTATTATAACTATAATTAAAAGCAATAAAAACTATAAAAACCTAAACTTTTTTTTCGATGAGATATGTAATGACAAATGAGACATCTAAATTAGAAGCACAACTATTTCGCAGCAATCACAATATCTAAATAAAAAAAATATTATTATCATAGGTCATACTAAAAATTTCATATAAAGATGCTAATTGGTGAATAATGCTTATTTTACCAGTAAAGAGAAGATGCAGCTTCTGAGATAATTTGTTTAATATATATATATATATATATATATATATATATAATATTCATAAAACAACAAATTAGCAATTCTGAAATTAAATCAGTAATTCTAGAAAAAAAAGAGGGCAGATACATTCGCTACTACAACAGTCAAATATTTTCCCATTGATATGCTAACAAATTTTTTTACTAAAAAAGTAATTAGAAACAAATTTTCTAGAACTGAAATTCTGTCTGATTTCAAATATGTTGTAATTCATTTGTAAGTCCAAAAATTCTGAAAATTAGATGTTAAAATGAACAATTGGACGGGACGTGTTTGATCGCATATGTTTATTTCCAACAATAAATCTCAACTCACAAAATAAAAAAATTGCAACCGTTATTTTTATTATTAAAATAAGAAAGGCTCACCAAACCTCATAACCCCCTAAAAATGGCAATAGATCATCCCTGAAAATAAGATAATGGGCATTTTCTTTTTTACCCTATTAAATTCGACCCCCACACAAAACTGTCATGCTATTATAAAATAAAAAGTTAACAAAAAGTAATTAATGTGCTTTTGCCACACAACATACTTGCAACATTGCTTTGTCTACAGCCTAAGACTTCAAACTCTTGGTGTTTTACAAAAAGCAATCGACATCAGATAACAAAAGAAATTGCATAACTTCAGGAAAAAAAGTAGCGCTGTAATAAACTTTGTCAATAAGAAAACTACATCTAATAGGAGTTCATCCCTTACCAGACTTTACCAACAAAGAGGAGCAAGTTGCCATAGGCCTCATATTCTGAGCAATCACTCTGTAACTTTACCTCCAATATCCTCCAACCTTTTCTGTATTTAGCTTGGACTTCTAGCCATATCCTCCTCACAACCTGCTGAAGAATATAGGTTGACAACCTCAAATGTATTAATTTAATTTGAATTGACATGGTATATAAAGAGACCCAAAATCCAAGCATTGCAACCTAGTATTTGTATTTATTTGTATAATGACCTCAAAAATAAAATAATTTAATGAAATTGATTACAGCAATGACAAATAAAATTATTGTCGAGCATACTATCTCCATTGTTTTGTCCCCCTATCTTGAGCTCTTCCAATAACCTTAAAATTGTAAGGATTGCATAAAAATAAAAAGGGATAATTAATTTTACACGTCCTCTTCCTACGAAAAGAACACCATTGTAATTTTTCTTCTACTGAATAGTAAAATCCTAAACCTAAGACAACAAAATCTCCATATCCACACTATCATGCGAACACAAAAATCATTACATATTGTAATGTGAAAAATGATGTCTAATTTCTGACAAAAGATGCAAATATTACAAACATTGAGGAAATTTGCTGGAAAGGCCTAAAATCCTTATATAAAGTACAAAATCATTTACTTGAATTGCAAATTACAACTGCACAATCGAACAAAATTTTATTAGAAAATACAACCACATCTATATTTGCAACATAAATCATAAATTGAATCAGTGAGGATGACTAACCCTGATAAAGAAATTATTCATGCGCAATTCACCCCAGTCAATTCTTGTTTATATGATGACAGAGCAACTATTTAACAACGTAAACCCTAGACCTAATCAATTGCTGCTTGAGAAGTTTCTTTTGGGGCGGGAAGAAGTCAACGGAGAAGGAGGTAGGAAGGGTTGGCAGAGGAGTGGCGGGGGCAGTGGTTTTCTGTTGGGTGGGGAGAAGTCGACGGAGGAGGAGGTGTGGTTGGGGGTGAGGCGGGGAGTTGGCGAAAGAGGGTGTGGGGAAGTCCATGGAAGAGGAAGTGGGGCTGGGGCTGAGGCGGGGAGCTGGCGGAGGTGGAAACGGAGATCGATCAGCCAAGAGAGGCGGTAGCGGTGTTGTTGACAATAAAGAAGAACGAAAGAGGAAGCATGGAGAAGAGAGAGGCAATCTTTTTGCGGAGAAGAGGATGTCGTCATCTGGAGAGGCGTGTGAAAGAGAGAAGCGTTGGATAGTCTAAAAAGGACAAAAATTTTGATGATCAGATTTCAACGTACATATACGCACGAACGGCTCAGATGTCGCATAGCTAATGAAAACTAATGCGGTCGACCAATGCGGTCACGGGAATTAATTAATATCTTAGATGTGGACCGACCTGAGTTTCCAGCTCGGACCTAAACATAGCTCGATCCACTTAATAATTTGATATTGTCCAGCCCTTCAGCCCACGAACAGGCCCTGTCCATAAGCACCCCTAATGCCAAACACCAACAAATCACCAATTCTCAGTCCCTGATGGGCAGGAATGGAAAATTAAATCAAACTCAAGCCGCGGGAGAGCAACACAAACCTCAGAATCAACTGGAGAAGCATTAAGCAACCCAGAAATACCTCATATGTCCCTCTGACAAGCCACATGAAGCAGCTGGCACCAAGATACCCCTCCCCCAAGTATACCACTTGGTAAAATGGAGTAAACTACACCTCTCACAGCCACATAAGCTGAATATTGTGAGCCCCATATGCCACATCAGCTAACAAGCAAGCAGTGAAAGGAAGTAAACCCTAAACTCCCAAATACACTATCTCAAAGCAAATGCCACATGTCAAGAGACCAATGGCTAGTAAATTGAGAAGTAAAGCACCCAGTGTGAACTCAGCACCGAAATTGAGGTGGCAAGAGACCAGAAGACATCTCAGCCACACATCAAACTCCAAAATCTCTAGGAAATGCCACATGGCAGATGAAGGCTCCAGCAAACCCTAGCCAGATGGCTATAAAAGGAGCAAATCAGAAGAAGAAGAGGCCCCCAATTTTTGAATTATTAGGTTAGTGCTGCGTTTTCTGAAATTGTAAAAGAAAAGAAAAGCTGTTTTAAATCTCAATTAAGGTACTTAGCACAATTAACATGTAAGTTGTGATTTTATATAAAATAAAGAGGGCCAAAAATGGTTTAAACTTTTTGATTTTCTTGTTCTCCTCCTCTTTTCCCGTTTCTTTTCTCTTCTGGTTTAATAAAAGCTTGATATTTGGCTTTAGTGCCCGGTATTTGGCACTGGTTGGATGAAATGCCTGGTATTTGGCATGGTTTGAACCTGGTATTTGGTTCTGGCCTGGTATTTGACCTCAAACATCACCCCAGCCCGGTATTTGGCTGTGTAAACACCCTCTTACGAGGAGATAGCTTAGAGATATGCACAAATAAGGTATGCAAGCTCTATGCCAAGTGCTATTGCTTGCATGGCACCCCAAATTAAAAGTGAATGAGGTTGTGTAGGTTTTATGCCAAGTGCTACTGCCTATACACCATTTAAAAGTGCTAAAACAACAAAAAGAATCTGTAAAATAGTTGCATCTGTCATGCTTTCAAAATAAAAATCGATTTCTGTTTAAGTTCATGCGCATTAGGGTTTGGTTAGCACAAAACATGGTGTCTGTCTCTCACTTGCATCATATCTGTGTCTCATAGCATCAGGTCATATTACATTTATCTCTTAAAAAGAAGTTCATGGCAGGTTCATAAGTGTCTAGCATGATCAGTTAAGTTCTGAGAGTAATAATGTTCTTTAAAGTTGAAGCAAAGTCATGTCCCATAGTCAGTAGGTCCCTGGGAGTTACATGTCACTAGCACATTCAAGTAAGTCAATAAGAAGGGTCTCTGTACTCAAAGTTCATTCATGGTTATGAATTGAAGTTCAATTAGCAAAGCCATGCACATACTAGAAGTTAGTTGAGCATCTTCAGAAAATAAAAAGAAGTTCAGGGACTAAAATAAATTTTCAGAATGTCTAGCATATCAATATATATAAATAAAGGTCAATGTTTAAATAAATCAAAATAAAAGGGACAGACACACAAAATTAAATTTCATAAAAGGTCAAAGTTTAAGCCTACCTAGTTCATCAGTCAAAGTATTACATGCAAATAAAATAGTCTGAAGTCAAAATAAATCATAGCATCATGCTCAGGGGAGTTCACATAGTCTTGTATTAAAAACAACACAAACACTACATTGCATCTTGTTAGAATTGGTATTCATGAACGGTTCATTCAGCATGTAGAATAGAAACAATGTTAATTGCGTTCATGCTTCTTTTAAAAACAAATGCATACAAGTGTTGTCAAGGCTGAAACAAAAATATGGTTATAAAGGTCAGCATCTCCTTAAAATAAAATTTACTTCACTGCATTATTGTCAATAGTGTTCAAATTGCAAGTCATTTTGGTCAGTATGCATAGTATCTTTAAAAAAAAAACAAAATTGGTTAAGTGCATTTCTGCATTTCATTTGTTAAGGTTTACCAAAAATTCCAAGTGCATCCTCTAGAATAAAGATTCACCCATGTACACAGTTACCAACTCTTAAACTTAAACCAAATTTGCATAGCATTTGCATCAGGAATTGACAAGCACTCAGTCCAGTGCTTAGATGTTCTCCATTTAGCATACGCATGGCATTTCTTCTAAAACCATATCAAATTCATGCAAACTGACTTAAAATTACATGAGGTCTCTTTTGAAAAACAAATGAATTTCTTGAATAAGCTCAAATAAAATAAAGATGAAAACCTGTAAAGCATCTCTTAAACATAAAATGATTTTTGAGACACTCAATTTCAGACTCAAGTAGGCTCCTGAAAGAAGCACAAATAAAATAAAACACAACCAAAATACAATAAACTCAATGAAGGGGTGTGCATATCTCTAAGCTTAACTCATGAGGAGGATTTTACAAGCTATGTTAAACCCAAATAGAACCCAAATTGTGAACCAATTGGTGGTGTCGAAACCAAACCTAACTGAACCAAGTCCAACTTAGGACTGAACCCTAATTGAACCTAGGTGGACCAAAATAACTGGTCGCTGCCAGTTCTGGACTCACATTAATCACCAAGCAAAGCTCAATTGAGCACCAAACCAAGTAAGGACTAGGTCACCAAATATAACCAGTCCGCATGTGTCAAAATCAAAATCAAAGAAAGCAAGAGTGTTACCTGTGCAATTGAAGCCTCCAGTAGCATCCACGAACCTCAAGAACCCCATGGGACCCATCAATGGATCTTAATTCAGCTCAGAACAACCCAATTGAAGATGGCGGATAATACTTAGTCAATAGGGATAAATGAAAGTTGAAAATGAGGAAGCAATTGAGGAAATGCAGTCAACAGAAAGAGAGAATAGCTCAACTCAAGTTGGAAAGTACCTTCAATTGAGGGAATAATGTCGGCAGTCGCTGCAATTTCATTCCCGACGAAGACTCCTCATCTCGACACACAGACGGAGGACGAAGGAAGAAGAAAGGAAGAAAGGAAGGAAAAGAAAAGAAAATGAGTCCCTGGGCACGAATCTTGACGCCCCAGGAATGGATGGATTCTGTTCCCAACGGATCAAAAAGGAGAGATGGGTGAACTCGGTGCACCAGCTTATAGGCACTGACTGTGGATCCCACAAGTCGGATTTAAATTCGGTGCAAATCCAAAACCTCAGCGCCTCTCAGTGATTCTCTGTGACAGCTTCTGTGTGGCGGGTCACTGCAACCCCGTACAGCAAACAGCAAGCCTCCAGCCAATCAGAGTTTTCCAGCAGAATTAAAACTTAAAAAATGCATTAGAAATAGCAGGAATGTCAGAAAAATTCAAATAAAATATCAAAATGTTTAGGAAAATATCGAGGATATTTTGGTAACATATTTCAGGCCCAAATCCCAAAGCACAAAGCACATTAAATTCAAAACTCGCAAAGTGATCATTTCTGAAAATAACAAAATGATAAAAATAGATTTAAAGCCCAGAGATCAAAATAGAACTCTAAAAAGTTAAAACCTAAAAGTCTAACTTGAAAATTAAAAAAGCTAAACTTAAAAGTCCAGTTTTAAAGTTGAAAAGTCGAACTCAAAAGTCCAACTTAAAATTGGATCAATCAAGGCTTAAAAGATAATCTGATAGCCAGAACTTAAAAGTCTTAAAATACCCCAAAATTCGATACTGAAACCCCAAAAGTCAAAGACACAAAGACCAACGCTCTAGAGCTTGGATCAAAGTCTATAACTAAAAATGACATTAAAGTCTTTAAAGTCCAACTTCGTCCTTCTGAGACTGCATAGCGCGTTGCCCTAGAAGGTACAACCCGGTGTTCTCGTCAAAAGGAGACATAGCGGTTCTTCCCTCGCGACTCGAACGAAATTCCAAAATCTCTAAATCCCAAAACGATTGAGAATTGGCCTAGATTGCCTATTTTTCTAGTGTCGAACTCAAAAATCCAAATCGTCCTTCTAAGACTACATAGCGCGTTGCCTTGGAAGGTACAACCCGGTGTTCTCGTCAAGAAGAGGCATAACGCTTCTTCTCTCGCGACTCGAACGAAATCCCGAAATCTCTAAATCCCAAAACGATTGAGAATTGGCCTAGATCGCCTATCTTTCTAGTGTCGAACTCAAAAATACAGATCGTCCTTCTGAGACTGCATAGCGCGTTGCCCTGGAAGGTACAACCCAGTGTTCTTGTCAAGAGGAGACATAGCGCTTCTTCCCTCGAGACTCGAACGAAATCCCAAAATCTCTAAATCCCAAAACGATTGAGAATTGGCCTAGATTGCCTATTGTTCTAGTGTCGAACTCAAAAATCCAAATCGTCCTTCTAAGACTGCATAGCGCATTGCCTTGGAAGGTACAACCCGTTGTTCTCGTCAAGAGGAGGCATAGCGCTTCTTTTCTCGTGACTCGAACGAAATCCCAAAATCTCTAAATCCCAAAACGATTGAGAATTAGCCTAGATCGTCTATCTTTCTAGTGTCGAACTCAAAAATACAAATCGTCCTTCTGAGACTGCATAACGCGTTGCCCTGGAAGGTACACCCCTGAATTTCTTGTTGAGAGGAGGCATAACGCATCTGTACTCAAGAATTAAAAGTCAAACCCCCTAAAGACTAATCTTCTTTAAAGATTAAAAAATTAAACCCTAAGCTATTCATCATAGTTATTTTGATTATTCCCGATCTAGAGGTGCTCTTGGCTGGTTCTCAACTCAGCCCGGGGGTAATTAACAGCAGGGGCTTACGCCTGCTGGAAGGAAAGGAACTACAAACAAATAATCAACTCTCGAGGTACTTAGAACTGCATTAGAGCCCATCGCTCGTTTTTCAGATGGACGGTAGCATTCGGGTCGCAAAATGCTCGAGGGGTTTCTGATCCGTGCTTCTTTTCCCCATGGTGGAAGTTATCCTTTGATATCTACCCGTGGATAGGTCAAAAAAGTGCGAGACAGATTTTGGCACCCCCGATGGGACATTCTTCTCCTCTCATCTGAGAATAATCAAATTAAATGTGAAATTAGCTTGGGGTCAATGCAATTCCATGGAAACTACTAACGATTAACTTCGAGTTATTTCCATTACAGGAAAAGAGAAGATGTTGTTTACCTGGAGCCAAAACATTCAAGGTGCTCGTCTGCGCAAGAACTACAACAACAACAGCAATGTGCTGGCCGGGACTCTCCAAGTGCCCGTCCAGGCCATTGTCCAAGTCACTCCAGTGGTACTCCTTGCTGTAGCACCCACCCAACTCTCTAGCAAGTCCGCTTCTGCCCACAAGAAGGGCAAAGCCGCCGCCATCTCCAAGGGGTCTCTCGCCCCAAAACACAAAATGAAAGAAACTAGGACCAGGCTCTCGAGGTCTCAAACCCTCCGCCTCGTCCAGCAACCGGACACGGTCATTGACTTGTCCCTTAGCAACACCTTTGCTCCCCTCCATGTGCTCAAGAAGGGAGGAGAGGTGATGCGTCTCCGTGAGGACTTGGAGCTCCCCATGTACGCTCCAGTCCACGAGGAGGCAAAGGCCCCGCCTAGGAAGCATAAAGCAGTGGAGGCCATCAACACAACCTTCAAAATCATCAACAAATCCAAGAAATCCAAAAGGGTGGTCACCAAAGTCACCACCAACAACAAAGTCGCGTTAGCCAAAGACCGACTTAAGTTCCCGATGCACCAAAGGCTCCGTTTCCCCTACCGTGAAGACACGAGGGAAGGGGATGGAGACTACAGTGCCCCAGAAAAGAAGAAATGGGACCAGCCGCCGACTGTCTTTGATCGGCTTACTTTCCCGCCACTTCAGCCCCACTCTAAGCCTAAGGTTAGGGGCAAAACAAAACAAATCTGGATGCCCAAGCAACAAGAGCCCGAAACTGCTCCTAAACAACATAGCGGGGGCACTAGGCGCCAATTCCCCAAAGAACAAGGTCCTTCTTTGTCATCTCAAGTGGCAACCCAAATGATGAGGGACAAAAGAAAAAGAAAATATTTCCTAAAGAAAAGACAAAGCCAGGGTTTCTCCTCTGTCCATCACATCTCTGTCAGTGATGTTGACGAGGAGTCCGTCAAACCTCACATGGTCGAAACTGGTCCCCAAGAGCCAGTTCAACCGGAATATATTCCAGTGGAGACAAGAAGTCAGAAAGGGAAGGCTTCTACCTCCCAGGCTCCTAAAAGGGTCGGCTGACCCAGAAGTCGTGAGCCTCTCGTAGAAGAAGTAGTCTAGCAGGCTAGTGATCAGTCTGCGGGCGAAGAAGAAGAAGAAAGCTCGAACCATGAAAATGTCAACCTTATTGACGAAGATGACGACGAGGAAATCGAGGTTCTAGATGAAATGACCCGACTCCGTAAAGAGTTGGAAAAGAAAGAAAAGAAGTTGAAGCAGCTTCAAGAAGAAAATGTTCGTGTAGCAGCGGCATGTGCTGAAATTCAAAAGCGCATGGCCAAGAAAGAAGGAAACACCACCGATTCCGGTGAAAAGGCGGCCAAGTCAACAAAGGGTGCCAAGGCCATTACCAAGAAGAAAAACAAGGTGAAACTCAGCAACCTGCGCTCCAAAAAGGTGCAGTCAGAAAGCGAAGACTCAAGCGAGTCTTCTTCTGAAGAAGAAATGCCCAAGCAAAGGAAAAGTCGTGCCATAAGTCTTAGCCGCTTGTCTGAGGAAATACAGAAAGCCATTGATCAAAGGCTACAATCTCTGGGAATGGCTGGAACTAAAACATTCGGCAATTTCACTAGTAGACCCTATCCAGCAAAATTTGATCGGGTAGAGTACCCAAGAGGCTATAGTGTCCCAAAATTCAAGACTTTTGACTGGGTTGGCAACAAGATCACCCAAAATCAACACATAACTCACTTCTTGACCTCATGTGGAGACTCGGTCAGAAGACAAGAGTGGCTACTTAGACAGTTCCCGCAAAGTCTGACGGGAGCAGCCTTCGACTGGTATGCCTCTTTGGAAGAGAACATCATCAAGACCTGGAAAGACATGGTAATTGCCTTCAAGGGGAGATTCAGGGTCACCCCACGCCGCGTCTCAGTGACCGATCTGGTCAACGCTAAACAAAGACAAGGCGAAGCCACCTCCAACTATGTGGCAAGGTGGGAAGGCATGTATGCCAGTTGCCAATCTAACCTCAGCGAGTCTAAAGCGATTCGCATGTTGATGAATGGCATCAATGCACATATGAAAGTATGGCTAGTAGGTCACAACATCACGACCTTTGAGCACCTCGTGGCCGTAGTTGCCAAATACGAGAGTGTCGAGCCAGAAATCAATCAACTCTACTCCTCTGTCAAGGACAAAGACAAGGAGAAAGGGAAGAAAACTGAAGGTAAAGTGGCCAAGACAGCCAAGGCCATCACAAATCAAGCAGAAGGATCAAGCAGTGGAGAGAAAGGACAATCCTCTTCACCTAAACCTCAAAGACCATCTCTGAAGGAGTTGAAAAGCAAACCTTACTCTTTCAAGAAGGAAAAGACTGAAAAGCTCTTCAAAAAGGCCATGGAAGCGCTAGAAGTGCGCTTGCCTCGATGCAAAAGGCCTGAAGAAGAAGGGAAGACCGATCGCCCTGATTACTGCCTGTATCATAGGGTGCTAGGTCACAACATTGAAGAATGCTATGTCTTTAAAGACTGGCTTGAAAAGAAAATCCAAGAGGGGTTGATTCCTCTACATGATGATGCAAGGCAAGAGCCGGCTCCTCATGCCAGCTCCGATAAGGCCACAAGCGCCAGTTCTCGACGCATTTCTGCAAGTGTTGATGGAAAACCATCTACAGAATGGAGTGTTTACCTCAAAAAGAACACAAGAAAGAAATTGAGGTCACTTCAAGCCAACCCGGAGCTCAAATGGAAGAATCCCATTACGCTCGTGGTCCCAAAGCACGTCAAGCCCGTCTTTGCCTCATCTAGGAAAGGGTTAGGGGGCACAGTGAAAGACCAAGTCAAATCCAAAAGGTCATTCTGGAAGAAAACCGCTCACCAAGTGGTGGAAGAGCCTTATGACCAAGGGAAGCCTAAGTCGGCCACTCTCGCTGACTTCATCCCTCCAAAGGTTGTGGCTAAGATCAATGGCCAAGTGTGGCAAGAACTAAGCCGCGGAGACAAGAAATCTCAAGAAGAAGAATTCTGAATGGCTACCTGTCGCCATATCTCTGATGGTGATTCAGGAAAAGAAGTCTCCACTGGAAAAGGAAAGCAACCACAAGATAGTTCTAGTGAGCCTCAAGCAACGGCCTCAACAGAAACCAACCCAATTATATCTGTTCCCACAGAAACAGTCCCACCGACAGCAGCCGCTCCACCTCCTAGGAAGAAATCCAGAAAAGGAAAGAAGAAGGAGTCCAGTACAAAAGAAACTGGAGGACCCTCTGGGACCAAGAAGTCAGAATTGATGACCCTTCCTTTTAAATTGAATGGCAAGGATCACCAAGTGTTCGTTGAGGTCCCCGATGAGTCATTGGATGATAAAAGACAGCTCAATCCAAAGAATATGAGGTTTAACCTCATAGTGAAGAAAGAAAAGGGGGAATTTGCCTTCCCACCTGAAGTAATAGCAGCCTTGACGGGACATGTGTCCAACCTGATGACAAAGACTGTTACTCTCACCCAACTCAGCAAGAAAACACAAAGAAAAGGAGGAGGCTTCTACCTCGACCAAAACTCAAGAAGCACAAGAGCTCACGGACGAAGAATATGAATGGTCCAAACCTGAGATCTATTCCGATCCCTTTCCATGCCAAGACAATGACTACGATTTTAGTAGTAACTTTGGCAGTGATGAGGAAAGAGGAGGAAGTAGCGCTGACGAAGATTGTTGCACTGTCACTGTGTCAGAAATTAAGTCCCAAAGCGACTCTGAAAATAAAGAGGTCTACTGTGGTCGCACAAATCAAATGACTATAGAAGAAGAAGAAGAAGAAGAAATGAGAAAGCAGATAGAGGAGGCTACCCATATTGTCCTCTCTTCTGAACTTGAAGAAAAGGATCCTCGAGAAGGAGATGATGCATTCTACCAGGAGACAAGTGAATGCCAACATCCTAACTACAGGAGGATGAAAATGTTCCTCAGGGCAAGAGAACAATGGAGAAATCTGTCCTATTGAAGGCTGAAATTGCCTTAAACCCATCATGGTGGATGGATGAGCGTACCAAAGGAGATGACGTAGATCAACTCTTAGCATCATAGGTCAAAGGGACGTTCCAGTCCGAAAGCACGCCCCATGTCCACAAAGCAAAGACCACTGAAGCCTCAGCCTCCTGTCAGTACTTAAGTAATGCAAAAGGGTCTGAGGAAGAATATGAGTACGAAGAGCT
Organism: Rhynchospora breviuscula; assembly: GCA_027562975.1. Lineage (NCBI taxonomy): Eukaryota > Viridiplantae > Streptophyta > Magnoliopsida > Poales > Cyperaceae > Rhynchospora > Rhynchospora breviuscula. Next base: position 16,880,892 of record CM050398.1, read on the forward strand.
GCCAGACATCTCGTTCAATGCGGTAGCTGATTATGTCGACTTTCTCATGCAATTGAAAATCCAAGAACCGGACCTCTTCCAACAAGAACTCAGAGTGGATGAGGAAATAGAAAACATGCCTGGTGAAGAGCCTGAAAACCCTTATGTGGTTGAGACCATGGCCATAAAGAAAGCAGCAGTAGATATTGTCCTAAAGAATGGGTGGGACAAGAAAGACCCAAGTCCGAATATTCTCCAAAAACAGAGTTCGAAATCATGCGCGAGTACATGGAAATGCCCGAGAACCAAGGTGCATGGGAAAGAACCCGGGTCGACATGTCTGAAGTACAAACAAACCGGCCTAATATCAGCAGAGCTTGGCACAGCATGGCATGTCCTTGCCTGGGCGATCGCGGATGCTCAACTGAGGAAGAGTTGGTAAATGAATGCTCTCAATACCTCAAAAGTCTGAAAATAATAGACCCGGAAAGCTTCCATGAAGCACTAGACCCCGAGGACCCTCAACAACTCTATGATTATGAAAGACAAGCTGTGGCCAAGGTAGTCAGGGAAATTGCCCAAGAGACAGGGCGAGAAGAAGGAGAAGCGACCCCTGATTCAAATTCTCCAAGGCCGAGTGAGGAACACTGGATGTTCGAGTACCGCCAATGGTTGAAAACAGTGGGTACCCAAAACTCTGCATACCCCTCAAGGCCGAGTGACCCGCATAATGAAGAAGAAAATCCTCCCGAGGATTCCAACCGGGTTTGTGAGAGCCAACAAGAAACGCCATTGCAATTCCCGGAAGAAGAAGTTAAGGATGAGCATGACCGATTGGTCGATTGGTATGTCTCGTACCTCAAGGACTTGAGAGCCGAAAATCCTAAGGCTTTCAAAAGACTCACAAACCCGAAAAATCTGAACCACTTAGAGGAGTATGTGAAAGATGCTATCTCTACAGTGCTGAGAGAGGTTAACAAAGGAAAGAACCCTCAATGCTCCTCAGGATTTGATGATGGGGACAATGACACGCCATTCTATTGCTGTCGAACTGGCGATGGAAATGCTGATAATGATACCTCAGATGAGGAAGAAGAACCCGAAGGGGAAGAAGAGGAACCTCCATCAAGTAGCCTTCAAGGAAGTCGTGTACTGATGGTATCCGGATCTGGCTCCGGACCCATAAGAGACGTCACCTCAACACTTGACAGTCTCACCATATCAGAAGCAGTTTCGATTATTGCTCAAATGGAACAAGCTAGGCATGACGAGCCTAAGTTCTATGCATTCATGTGTAAAACAACGCACATCTGGTCACAAGTTGACTTCGATCCAGAAGCAGACCGGAGAAGGGATGCGGCATATCGACAATACACAAGGGAAAATCCCTGGGACGCTCCCCATATCCCAGCCTTCATAGAAAAGATACGCAGGATTGTTAACAGCCTTGACAATCCCAACAACAACTCTGATAGCGATGATGATAGTCCTGGAACTTCAGGGACTTGTCGCCATATCAGCAGTTCAAAATGCGATGAGTTGGAGGATCAAGGCGAATCCTCTCGGTCTCGAGAAGAACTCCCTCAGCCGCAAACTGGCACAGGAAATGAGGAAAACCCTACCAACCCAGACAACGGGCAATATGGCTACGAAATAGGCATGGACCTAGAATACCAAGTAGATCCCTCTGAGCTACAAGGTCAGGAGCCTAGAAGAGTCGACATAGACGTCCACATTCCCAGTATTCCCGCCCAAGCTGGTGATATTATCATTATTTATTGGTATTTGGACCATATTTGGCACTCAAAAGACATTCAAACTAACAAATTACTTAATGAATTGCTATGTTTTTCCAAGGATTTGGCTTTGCCGTCGTTTCTTCTCTTATTTTATAGGTTTTCATGATTTCTGGTGATTTTGGAGCGTTTGGATGGATTCCCGGTGTAACACGCATGCTAGACGACTCATTCCTAACCTTGGAGGTGATTTTTAGAGACTTATTCGGTCCGAACGGCATCCCATTCGGTCGGAATGCACTATAGCTGCCTGCCAGAAATTTCTGACTCTCTGTTTGGACCAAACAAAATCTTGTTCGGACCGAACAGAGGTCCGAACAGACCGCCGCCAATGCAAAAATGGCAATGTTTTCAGCATGAAAACTTGTGATTTTGGTATCTTTTCTTGCCTTGGCGCCTCACCTACCTTCCTAGACACCGGAGGACGTCCATATAAGCTCCTACACGCTGGAGGAAAGGGCATCCCACATTCCATACCCTAATTCCACTTTCCATAGGGGTTTTCTCTCTCTTTCACCATTGGAGACCATCGAAGCTTGATTCTTGAAGCGACTGCAGCAAGGAAACAAGATAGAAGACCATCTTGCAACACCCCACTGCCTAAAGATCGTAGATTGAAAGCATAAAGGAGTATTCGGTTTATTCTTCTATGTTTTTATCTCTTGATTTCATGGGCTTGTATCTTGTGATTTCTACTCTTGTTATTGTGTGTTTTAATACTATGTTTGGCTAGTTATTTATGATGTCTTAGGAGTAAGGGATTAACTTGATGTTTGGATGACGTTTATTTGACTTGTTATGCTATGATTTGCTTGGAGATTTGTTTTGTTGTGAATTAATTTGATTGCTTGGTTGAATCTAATTAACTTCTAGATGAATTGCCACATTTAGTTAAGTTCTAAAGTTAGGTTAATCAAGATAATTTAGATAAAATATTTTGGATAAATTGTAGATCTGAAAGGGGAGATTAGTTGACACTAAAAGTGTAACTTTTAGACATGTCCAAAAGACCTCTAAATATCCCTAAGAACTCCAACAAACAAGTTTAATTGATTGAATTCTATACCAAAAGTTGTGAACCAATCGAATTAATTAGGTTAGGTTGTGATTGAACCAGTGTCTAGTCTAACAAATGAAAGTTGAGGTTTAGAATATCTAGGTTTGACCAACAAACCCTAGCTTAAAGCATTAATTAGTATAACAGTTCAAATCAACCCTATTTTACCTTCTGTTCAGACGGAACAGAGTGGTAATCGCTCTTAAAACTAGTAATTAAACATGGAAGTGTTAAGTTTCGAGTTTTAGAGTCCAAACACAAGTGAAACTTGAACCCTAGGACATATTTTTACTGTTTGAAAAACCCTAAAACATTACTTTACCTATTTAGATATTATTTAGATTATTTTAATTGACGAAACAACCAAAAATATCTACTTTATTGCACCTTTAATCAACCGAAACTTCAAAAAAATATTCTCATCTAGCTTTTGAAAAATGATAAGTCCGGTATTCAATTGTACCGTCCCTTGGGTTCAACCCTAAAGCTTAACTCCAAACGACTAGTGAGGTTAGCTCTAGGTTTACAAATTTATTTGATTCCTAGGTTTTAAGCCTTCATCAAATTGGCGCCGTTGCCGGGGACGGTGTTGATATTGGATCCTTATTTAAGTATCAAGAGATTAGACTTTTTATATTTCTTTTAAACTCACGCTTTCTTCTCTTGGATTTTGCAGGACTGGCAGGTAGAACTCGAAGGAAGAAGTCTCCACCACCCGAGGTCAGAAATTACTTCCTCCGACGCTTTGAAACAGATCCAGAACTCGTCCAGCCCTCCAATTCGACCTCTGTTCGGACTGAACAGGGTTCCATTCGGACCGAACAGGACTCCGAACAGAGAGAAGGAAGCCTAGCAATGGCCGAAACGCTCACTCCGGAGACCATTGCCCAGCAGACACACGACCTGGAGCCCTCTGCCTCTAGCTAGAGCAAAGAGAGGCTCATCTGAACGTAGAATGGACCCGCCTCGCTGGTCAAAGTCGGGAATTTGACGACAAACGTCGCCGTTGGAACAATGAAGACGAAGGGAGCGTCCACAACTCCAACAATGAGGACGAGGAGCCTCGCGACAGAGTAGCATGGTTGGGAAGTGACGATGAGCTAGATCTAGAGTACCCCTACATGGAAGATCTACAATGGTGTGTCCTGGACCCATGGCCTAAATCTCGCCCAGCCACAAGCGTCAGACGACAGGGCGAAATCCAATCTTCATCTCTCCCATGGGTAGAGAGAATAAGACACAACCGCTCCAAGAAAGAGGTCTGTCTGTTGCAGTATGACCGAGTCAAGAGAGTGGTATATCTTAAATCCTAAGAAAAGAGGGATACAGAAGAGGATTTTATCCAACAGTTCCGACGAACTCCAAGTAGAGAGGTCCTGGATGATCATGATCCGTCCCCTCACTACACAGTCCCAGTAGCTTGGCCCAATACTATGCGGATGATGACTCCGTGGCAGGCTATTATGACCCTAAGGTGTTTATTCACATACAGCAGTATGCCTTGGCATATGAAACAAGGATAAAGAACACCATAAAGTCATTTCACCCCACAGAAAGTTACAGGGCTATCTCTTCCAGAGAGCCTGACACAAATAGTGAAGATGAGGATTCCCCAGCAATAGGAAATGGCAGCCCTTCACACATGGGAGACAAGTTCAAATCGGCTGACCACAAGTGCAGCCAATCACCCAAGGGAGGCTGATCAAAGCAGCAACAAACAGAAAAAGGGCACATGAAGCCAAAAATGATGGGCCAGCCCATCACACCAGATCGAAACAGGCCCAACCAAATGCGGCACCAAAACCCAAGCAATCACCTCCATAAGGAAAAGGAGATGATACAATCACTGCAGCCAAAGCAAGAGCATAGCGGGGTGAAATACAGTTCTGTGCTGACTCACTGAAAATATTGACCAAACAGAACGCTACAATTCAGAATTTTTTGGAAATTGTGTTGTCCAAGCTCAACACAGAAAGAAGGGAAAGAGAAAGGTCCTATAGGGATCAAAAGTTTAAAACTGACAATACCGTGACACCAAGCACCAGAAGGGCCGATGATAAGGGCAAGTTCAGAAATAAAGAAAATGAGAAGGGCAGTGAAAGGCGTAGCCCTGCTCGAGGCAACGATTACCAATATCCTCATCAAAGAATAGAATCTGGCATAATCATTCGCGCAAGACACAGGCCGGAGCGCCAGCCCGATCACCCCAAAGGAAAGGATAAGGCTCCAATGGGAGGCTCTGACAAAAGGTCCAAACATCGCCAAGCTCAGAGGTACCTATCTCAAGACCCAAGGGCAGGTCAGTGGGAAAATGGTGAAAGTTCACATGAACAAGGAACTCGACGGGCGAGACAGCACCATGAGAGGGAGATTGATCATGCATCCAGGCATGGACATGGTCACTCAACTCAAAACAAAAGCAAATCTCAAACCCCACAGGCCAATCATGAAAAGGCCCTAAATATCTCATGGAAATGAAGCTAGTCAAGATCGACGAACCTTCTTCCAATAGTAACCAACATGACAGGTTACCCCTAAAATTCAAAATCAAAGGTGAAATTGAAGGACAAAAGAAAGAATCGTTCCCCAATCCCAAAAACTCAAAAGGAATCCTTGCCATGGAAAGGAAAGAACAACCAACACGGCCTGGCACCTCAAGACAGCCCCATAGGTGCCAAGTGAAAAGAGAAAATCCAAAGAAGGAGGAGTATTGTCGCTACCATCAAGTCTGGGGGCACTCAAGGGAAGAGTGCCTAATGGACTTGGGGAGATGGTGATCCCTCTGAAGAAACATAAAATGAGATGTGTAACACCATATCCAGGTACATAGGCTCAAACACCTCTGAAGTGGAAAGTTCTGATGAAGAGCGCTATGATTACAGCTCTCAAGAGGAACCAATCATTCTGACAGCAAATCCCATATTGATAAGACCCTTAGGGAGTGATTCAGAAGAAAGTGAAGGCGAAAGCGAAAGCGAAGAAGTGGTCAGGGCACCACCAAAGCCTTACAGACCACCTAACCCTGTGCGGAAACCTCTTGCCAGACGACAACCAAACAGAAGAAATCAATGCCATATCAGCCTAAGGTTAGGTGCCAGGATACTAGAAAGGAAACTTCCAAGGGAAACGCCTGACAACAGGCCCAAAAACAGGAATGAGGCAGCTATGGAAGATAGAACAAGGCCTAATGGAAGGCCCAAGATGTCTGTAGGGGACTACAATGTGGTAGATCACCTACGAAAGATCCCATCACTCTTAAGTGTCTTCGACGCCCTCATGGTGTCAAAAGAGTTGCGTGAGGCTCTTATATACGCCTTGCAAAACCCAAGTAGCTTCCAAACTTACTTTGCCCAAAAGTCCAAGAGGAAGTGACACAAATTGAGCAAGAGCCTTCCATCACCTTCACAGACGAAGACTTGATGACAGGCACAGAAGATCACAATCGGCCTCTGTATACTACAGGGACCATATATGGCAAGAAAATCAACAAGATTCTGGTTGACCCAGGGTCGTCCATCAGCATCATGCCCCTGAAAACGCTAGTGCAGCTCTCACTTAGCATCAGGGAAACTAGGAAAGACAAAATCAGGATCCATGGATTCAATCAACAATATCAAAAGGCCCTAGGGTCTACAGTGATTGATGTCATCTTTGGAGACTTGGTCACCCCAGTCAAGTTCTTCATCATTGAAGCAGACACCACATACAAGGCATTGTTGGGAAGACCATGGCTACATACCTATGGATTGGAATCTTCCACTCTGCACCAATGTGTCAAGTATATCAAAAGATGGCAGGCAGTGCGTCATTAAAGGTGATGACCACCCATTTGAGACACACGAAGCCGAATTGGATGATTCCAAATACTACACGCCCAAGTCCAAACAGGGGGCAGGGACACAAAGAGAAACTCCCATTCCAGAAATTGTAAAAGACACTGTCAAAAGGGCAGTACTCAAAGCAGCCATCAAGTCACAAATGCTGTGGGGAGGTGACAGTGACTCAAGTTCCTCAACGGGGATAGAAGAGGATGCCAATATGCTCGTTCGAGTACAGGCAGGTTTCTCTAGCGAAGAGGAAGAGCAGAACTCCTTGTCCATAGAAATAATGTCCTTGGAGCATTGCAAGGATCTGATGCCTCGCGAAAAAGAACAAATCTGTGAACTCAAGACCCTCACAATCCCACCAAAGGTAGAAGAGGTTGAGGAAAAAGGATTGGTGATCCATCCCAGCATAAAATTTGTGAAAATGGGAGAAGTCGATCCTGAAAATGATAACCCGTGTCCAAAAGATTAGGCACGATGGCAAGTGGAAGAAACAAAAGAGCCAGGTGTCCCCGCGCAAGTCCTACACGCCACTAGCGCCAAATTAATGGAGTTGTTTGGCAAGGCACATTGTTTGGAACCAATTCTAGAAAAGCGAGCCAAGATATTCTGAGATATGTGGAAAGGCTACTCAAATAAAATCCAAAGGCTTGATGAAAAAACGGCCAACACAAGAGGTTTGGGATTCCCAATTGACACAGGGACACAAAAGTCAGTTGTCCCACCAATCACTAAACAATACTCACGCAACCATGTCACAATAACTGAAATTGAGGACGAGGAAGAAGTCCTTGAAATGGAAGATGAACCTCAAGAAGGTGAGCAGTTCATCTTGGTGCCCAAAAATGCCCCAAAAGAGCTATAAGAAGGTGGCCAAAATACCATCGATGAGCTAAAAGAAGTGAACTTGGGCACTCAAGAGGACCCATGACCCACTTTCGTCAGTGCATCTCTCCCACAGGAAATGCAAGACAAATTGGTGGAATTGTTAAAGGAATATAGGAATTGTTTCTCCTGGAGCTACAGTGAAATGCCCGGGCTGGATCCGGCACTCGCTGTGCACAAATTGAAAATTGACAAAGAAGTAAAACCAGTCAAACAAGGTCCTCGAAGAATGAGGGTAGAACTGGAAGAAAAGTTTACCGCCGAAGTCAAGAAGCTGATTGAGGTGGGATTCATAAGAGAAGAAGAGACTCCTAATTGGGTTGCTAACATTGTCCCAGTCAAGAAGAAAAATGGACAAGTCCGGGTCTGTGTTGACTTCAGAGACTTGAACAAGGCATGCCCCAAAGATGATTTCCCACTCCCAGTGACGGAAATCATAATAGACCACACATCCTACTACAGAGTCTACTCTTTTGTGGATGGCTTCTCGGGATACAACCAAATCAAGATGGATGAAAGCGATCAAAAGCACACTGCTTTTCGCACTCCAATTGGCATTTATTGCTACAAGGTTATGCCCTTTGTCCTCAAGAATGCTGGAGCCACATATCAAAGGGCACCAAGGCTCACCAAGGCTCGAAATCGATCCTGAAAGATAATCTCTCAAGCAGAATCAAACCCTTCACAAGGCTCACCAAGAAAGATGTCCCCTTCAAATAGGACGACGAGTGTGAAAAGGCCTTGGAAGACATCAAACAATACTTGCTTAAGCCCCCTGTCTTGGCAGTACCAATTGCTGGAAGCCCCTTATCCTTTACACCACAGCTTTAGATGGATCACTGGGGGCACTACTTGCCTAAGAAAATGAAGAAGGAAAAAAGAATGCTCTATACTACCTTAACAGGATGCTCGTAGCAGCAAAGCACTCATATACTCCAATTGAAAAGCATTGTCTGGCATTGATCTTTGCAGTCAAGAAGCTCAGACATTATATGTTGGCTCACAAAGTCACCCTCATATCCAAAACCGACCCATTAAAATACCTTATGACCCGGCCTATGCTCACAGGAAGGCTGGCAAGGTGGGTTGTTGCCCTAATGGAGTTCGATATAACATATGCGCCTCGAAAGGCCATCAAAGAGCAAGCTCTGGCCGATTTTCTGGCAGCCCATCCCATACCTGATGACTCTCCACTTGCATGTGATTTTCCGGATGAAGAAGCCATGCACACAGGAGAAGAAAATGAAGAAGAAGATTGTTAGAAACTATATTTTGATGGGTCATCATCCATCCAACCAGCAGTCAAACCAAATCTACCAAGAAGATAGGCCGGAGTAGGCCTGGTGTTTGTTACACCAGAAAAAGGTATCCTCAGATATTCCTTAAGCCTCACAGAGCCATGTACCAACAACGAAGCCGAATATGAAGCCTTAATTGCAGGGCTTGAAATGGCACTTAAAATGGGAATCGAGCGACTGAAAGTCTTTGGAGACTCCTTGCTCATCCTAAGTCAAATCGATGGCCAATTCAAAATAAGGAAACCAGAATTGATAAAATATCATGAAAGGGCATTAGAGTTGATGGCTAAGTTCACTAGCATCACTCTAGAAAAAGTGCCACGGTCCCTGAATGGCAAAGCAGATGCCTTGGTAAGGCTAGCCAATAAACTCAGCGACCCCAACCAGGAAGAAATACAAATCCTTGTCCATCGCAGAAGGTCCCTATCCTCTTGCTTCCAGCAAACAGAGGGCAAAGAAGAGGAAGAAACCATGTTTGTGGACATCCTAAATTTGGAAAAAGAACTTGAGGAAGAATGGAGAGAAATGGTCCTAGTCATGGTCATAGAAGAAGTTGACCAACAAGATTGAAGGAAACCTTTCCTTGATCACTTTCAGCAAGAAAAGCTACTTGAAAATAAATCCATCAGAGAGCAAATCAGAAAGAGGACTCTAAGATTCGTGTATGTCAACAACACACTCTACTGGAGGTCTTACGAAGAATCGTGGCTAAGGTGCATTTCAAAGTCTGAAACGCAAGAAGTCATGCAAGAAGTTCATTCAGGAGAATGTGGAGCCCACCAATCAGGTTCAAGAATGCGAGTGCAAATCAAGTTGATGGGCTATTATTGGCCCACCATGATCAATGACTGCGAAAACTTCTCCAAACAGTGCCACATGTGCCAAATATACGGAGACTTCATCCACCAACATCCAAATGTACTACACCCAACAGTGGTGTCTTGGCCCTTTGAAATATGGGGAACGGACATCATTGGTCTGATCGACCCACCAGCCTCAAATGAACACCGCTTCATTTTGGCCGCTATGGATTACTTCTCCAAATGGGCTGAAGCAAGATCATACCGAGAAATCAAAGCCTCTGACGTGGTCAAATTCTTTACCACTCAAGTGCTATACAGGTATGGAAATTCCAGAAAGATAATCTCAGACAATGACACGGCCTTCAAAAATGCAAAGGTCGATGGTTTTGCCAAGAAATACAAGATAGAGTAGAGATACTCTTCAGTCTACAACCCAAGGGCCAATGGATTAGCATAAGCCTTCAGCAAAGTGCTGATCAAAATCCTCCGCAAGACAGCTGGAGCTAATCAAAGAAACTGGCATGAAAAGCTGCCCGAAGCACTGTGGGCATATCGGATCACCCACAGAACTGCAACTCAGACAACGCCTTACTCGTTGGTGTATGGGACCGAAGCAGTTCTACCCATCGAAGTGGAACTCCCATCTCTGAGAGTAGCCATGGCATCAGAAATCCCCCTGACTAAACAAATGCAATTGAGGTTGCAAGAGTTGGACGGAATGGACGAAAGAAGATTAGCTGCTCAACAGAATCTGGAGCTGTACCAAGCCAGGAATACCAGGGCCTATGAGATGCTATCAAGACCAAGAGTATTTAGGAAAGGTGAGTTGGTGTTAGTTCTAAGGCGACCAATCACTGGCCGACATCATGGCCCCAAATTTGCACAAAATTAGGAAGGACCGTACATTATAGATCAAGTCTACGATGGTGGAGCCTACCTACTTGCAGATCAAGAAGGAAATCACCCTATCACCCCCATAAATGGGAGATATTTGAAGAAGTATTATGGCCAAAACTGTCCTAGCAATCCCAACAAGCATCAAAGCAGGGAAGAAGGAAGCTCTACAGTTGATTGGCCCGAAAGTGGTGTGGGAATGGATCAACTCTTTGAGTGATTACTTCACTCCCCGCCAAGCCGAAACCGAAAACAGCCAAAATCAAAGGAGTGTCCAGTCCCTTTTGGGACACTCATGGGACGTGATCTTCACAAAAATACCCAAAGTCATACCCAAATACAAAACCAAAATCAAATCCACATCCAAAATCAACCCAATCAACCCAAAAAGCCAAAAAGACCTTAAAGTCACCGCAAAACTACCAAAAGAAAACAAAGAAGCCAAAAAACTAAAAGAAACTTAAACCACACGTCCTAACGGGCTGAAGCTCAAAGGGGTGTTCCGTTCTTTTGAACATTATGGACATTCCTCCGCAAATCTCTAAATAAATAAGACGAAACTAAAATAAATAAAAACACATCTAATAAAGTCCATAAAACCTAAATAACTAAAATCCCTAAAAACATAAACACATATCCAAACCTAAAAAAGGACAAAACCACATATGTCTATAACATGTCTCGCCGGGCCTAAACCCAAAGGGGTGTCCTTGTCCTTTCGGACGATCATAGGACATTTCCTTTACAAAGACCTACATTCCAAAAATGCGACCCTAAGCGTTATGCCTTGTGCTTTGAACAAGGTACTAGGTGCGTATTCATCTCACCGAACTAAAATCTAAGATATATATTAATTCCCGTGGCCGCTATCCGGGACCGATATTTCCTTCGCGATATTAATCTGAGCCGTTCGCGATATTAATCTGAGCCATTCGTTCATTTCGATTTGTTCTAGATCTGATTAATTTTTCTCCGTAACTTCTCTTTCCCTTTTCCATGGCCTCCATCTCCTTCTCGCTAACCTGCCTCCTCCCCTCATCTTCACCTCCGCAAACCGCATCCCACCCCAACGATCTCCCCCTCCTCTATGCGGCCCTCGCTCCCTCTTCATTGCCTCTTACTCCTCCAAACCGACCCCACCCCAAATTCCGCCAACTCTCCTCTCCGTTTCTTGGATCCGTCGTTGGCCGCTACTCCACCTCCAACTCCTTCCCTCTCCTGACAGCTCTAGAAGAGATATCTAATGATCACGCAGCTGCCTCCCGTACTCCACGCGGCCATCGCTCCCTCTTCATCGCCCCTTCCTCCGCCAAACCGACCCCACCTCCGCCACATCTCCTCTAGAAGCACCTCCACCTCCTCTTAAAGTGTTTGAAGATTCCAGGCATGTTCTTTTCTTCTTTGATTTGTTGCAAATTGGACCGACTTGAAGTGATTTCTAAAGATTGGCTTTGGATGCATGACATAAATAATAGTTACTTTCCCACGAGTGCAGTATTGAACCAAAATATTTGAGTAATTAGAGATGTTTATCGATATCTATGCTTTGTACCTCATGGTAAGACTAAAGATATGTTTACAGGTATCAATTGATATATGTTCACAAAATCAAGTAAGCACAGATCAGAACCCACCTTGAAATATGTTTATCGATATATGTTTATCGATATCTATGCTTTATGGCTTTAATTGCTCCTGATCTCTCCTATTGACCGAGAAAGGTTGGCCAATATTTACAATTTTTATAAGCACAAACAATCTATCGGGCAAGCCTTTCCTTCCATAGCACAACACGGTCAATTTTAAGAGTGCATGTCAATCATAGACATGGAAATTGGAGAAAGTGGGTTCATTTATGCCTACAATTAATTTTAATATTTTGCTTTTTCTTCTTTTTCTTTTGTTTTCCCCTTTGAGATGATTGGAAATGGCATCAAGAGTTGGTCAATTTTCCTTTTCAGTAAGAGTTGTCTCATTACTGGTTTCAGAATGGTAGTTGTTCATCAGCAACTAACAATAATTTATTTTCAGGTCTTTGCGAAACTCTCTGCACTTATTGAACAGAGATATGATGCCTATGCAAATGCGGACATAAGATTATCCCGGGAAGGTGTGTATGGAACTGATTTTATAACACTTTCGTGAAGATATGTAATTTATTTCCTGTAAATTTGAGTAAGTTCATAATTACAGATATGGCAGCTGAAAAGGGCCATGAGGATGTTACCACATTAACACCTAAAGATATTGCTATAGAGGTACTCATGCCATCAATTAGCGATTTCGGGATAAATAAATAGTTCAGCTTCTATTTTGGTGCACAATGCATCTCTAATGTTTCTCTCCCCTTCTGTTTTTTTTTTCAGGCATTAGATGAGATCCAGAGATTGATTGCTTAAGAGGAGATTCTGTCATCTATTTCGAATAATTTTTTCATTGTTTAAGTTGAGGGTCTGGCCGAAGCCTTTTGTAAATCACATAAAAAAATGCAAAAGGAAAAGTAAATGAGAAGCTTTTGATATTTTCTTAATTATTTAGAGCAACTTCGTCTAAAGTTACATGATGCTTCAAGTTTTTATAAGGTGAAAATACATTTTTGGGCCAAGTAGTTGAACAGCTCATATCTAGAATCAGAGCGGTAGTGGGTAGATTGGGATTGGGTTTCTCTACTGTAATCCGGAACTCATTGAAAATATGTAGACAAATTTCAATTGTTTATTTTCATGCAGACTGAGAGTGGGTAGGTGGGGATACCCCTGATGGCAATTGATAAGGGACTTCAATCAGCAAGAAGAGGTGCTGCAAGGTGGGTGTTGTTGTCTCTTGAGTTCTCTCTTCCTTTAATGAAATCTTTCGAGCAGGTACTATAATCTCCTTTTTTTTATTTTTGGTTTGTGATTGATTATGCTATCAAGAATTTAGTTCTTCTTGAGTTGCTAGGTTAAGTAGCTATAATACACGTTTGTTTAAATGCTCAATGAGAATGAATGACTACACTTGAAATATTTAGAGCAAGGCTAAATTAACAACGATATTTTTGTGGATATCAATAACATGTATATATACTGATATTTAGAATGAGAATAGGGATTATTTAGGTTTCACTGATATCTAAAAAGAAAATGATTTAGTTAGATAATAGGGAAAAACTTAGTATCAGTGGATTTCATACGCACCTTAAATTATGAGCAACTATTCTAGAATTTATTGGCTTTGATGTTTAATAGTTATTGTTTATGTTTCTTTTGGGCGGTAAGAACTCAAATTGGTTGAGCTAGAATTCACTCTATGTTATTGGATACAAGATGTCATGACAATCTTATTATTGGTTGTGTTCTTATTTACACAGGGAAAAAGATATGACAAAATAATTACGGTATGTGTTGACGTTCCAGAGTTCCACCATTACAATAATCTCAGTAAGCTTCCTCTTCGTCTCTTCGTCGACTTGCTGAAATTTGCCACTTCTTTGAAGATTGTATGTTGAAATTTCTTTTTATACTCTTAGAAACATTTTGACTGTACAAGAACACAATGTAACAAGCAGTCATTGTAGGGATTGATGATTTTGTCAAGCAATTATTTTCTTATATCCAATGAATAGTTATTAGCTTTACTGTTGTGCTTTCATAAGTACCATCTATGTATGAAACATGTAGAACTACTGAATCCCCCCCCCAAAAAAAAAAAAAAAACTCACCCTACGGGCTTTTCATTCAAAATAAATAATATACATGGATATATGTTTTTTTTGCATTGGCTATGATATCATGGATATATAAAATTCAGATGTGATCTTTTGATATTTTTGCATTGTCTATGATATCATGGATATATAAAATTTAGATGTGACCTTTTGATATTTTTGCATTGCCTATGGACGAAAATAAAAGGTATTTATAAACTAATAATAAAGCATACACAAACATATTGTGTTCAGAAAGTAAAAAGAAATACATATTGTGTACTCAAACATATTGTGTTATTGAGTCTAATGTGACTCAATAACACAATATTAAATTCAAAAACAAGATGCACAAAATTTATAATGAGTGGTACTTTTGTCTTTTACAAGAATGCTAAACTGTATAAAGAAAGGGAGCTAAATAGTTGGTATGGATATATTAGAATTTAGCTTTTAAAGCTCAAATCTCTACATTCTTTATACTGTTTAGCTACCTTGAGGATGTGATTTTTTTTTTGAAAAAAGCATCCCAAAAAAAGGACGCCTACATCCATTAAAACGCATGCAAACAGTCTAGTACATAAAGAGTCACTTAGTAGGTGACTTTTCCTAAGTAAAGAAATAGAAAGCAGCTAAAGTCTAAGCTCCTACTATGTCTAAACAGAACCACAACAAATCCAAAATATTAGACCACCCAAACATTACAACAGCACAGAACTAAAAACAGAAAATGAGCGCTATCCCAGAAGATCTTCATCTTCTGTTTCATCCACTTGCTCTGCTTGACGCTGCTGAAAATGTGCCGCTAGTCCAGGATAAGTACCTCCTCCAGTGCTAGCCTGCAGGAAATCATGTTCCATTCCTGTGACAGAACCTGTCCAAAACAAAAACAAGCTGAAAATCGAGGCGCACATAGAGGCAGCCCTAGAACCTGAGCTATCATTAAAAACTCTATTGTTACGCTCTTTCCAAACTATCCACATAAATGCAGCACAGTAAGTTATAGCTAAAGTCCTATTTCTACCCTTCAGTTGAAACAGAGTTTCCCAAATTCCCTGAATCGAATTGGATGCAATTTGACAACCCCATTTATTGTACATATTAAAAAGAACCCAGAAGTTCTTAATAAAACTACAATTAACAAAAAGATGATCGACATACTCGTTCTCATCACAAAAAATGCAT
Organism: Rhynchospora breviuscula; assembly: GCA_027562975.1. Taxonomy (NCBI): domain Eukaryota; kingdom Viridiplantae; phylum Streptophyta; class Magnoliopsida; order Poales; family Cyperaceae; genus Rhynchospora; species Rhynchospora breviuscula. The sequence goes on from CM050398.1 coordinate 16,896,298, forward strand.
CCTTGATCTACTTGAACTCCCCTAAAGAGTAAAGTATCCTTGGTTAAAATCTTATATTTAAACGCTAGCCAACAGAAGAGTTTGATTTTTAAAGGAATCTTTAACTTCTAAAAAGGCTTAGCTGTGCTAACCACTAACCCCCCATGCATACTAAACTCATAAAAGGACTTAACAGTATAACCCCCTGACTTGCTCCACCCCCAGCTTACTTTATCATGCTCCTGAGTAAAGTTATAATTATGCAACAATTCAGAGATTTGTGTTTTCTCTATTCTAAGGTTGTTAGAGACCCCTCTCCTAAGATAAAGTCTAATATTCCCATTATTCCAGACCCTTTGAACAGTTATATTTTCTTTCTTGGTTTTTTGAAAAACCAGAGAGAACCTATCTTTTAATAAACCCCCAGGTAACCAATTGTCCAGCCAAAAAAGAGTGTTTTGTCCATTCCCAACCTCCTTAACGGTGCCTATCTTAATTATCTGATCTGTTTCATTAACTCCTCTCCAAAAAGGAGAAAAACTAGATGGAACCCTATGAGAATACTTGATCTTGATGATCTCTTTCCAAATACCCCTACACTCAATCGAATCAAGGTTATATTTCCATTTTCCTAATAAAGCCTTGTTCATAGTTGCTAGATCTAAAATACCCCAACCCCCCAAATTCTTAGGTCTACAAATGTCATGCCAGCTTACTAAAGCCATTTTTCACGTGTTAACCTTCTGTCCCCAAAGGAATAATCTTCTCGGGCTGTCTATCCTTTGTATTACCCAAGCTGGTATTTTGTAGAAGGAAAGAAAATACAATGGAATAGCAGTAATAACCGAGTTAAGCAGCACCAATCTTCCCCCTAAAGATAAAATATTACTCTTCCAAGCCGCTAACTTGTTTCTAACCTTATCTATCACCTCATACCAGTTTGCTCTAGAAGGGCTTTTCCAATGAAGAGGTAGACCCAAATACTTCATTGGTAAAGCACCTACTTTACAATTAATAAGACTAGCAAACAATTCAGCCCTTTCTTCTGTGATATTAAGGGGAATTAACTCGCTTTTAGCAAAGTTAATGGACAGGCCAGATAAACGTTCAAAGCTTTTTAATACCCATTGCAATTTATCTAGCATTAATCTATCAGCCTTAATGAACAAGAGCGTGTCATCGGCATACTGTAGGTGCATGAGAGGGAGTCCATTAGATAAAGGAGGTCCTAATCTTATGAAGTGACCCCTTCTCATACCCCTTATCAGCATTTTAGAGAGAACATCAGTGACTAAGATGAACAAATATGGAGATAGAGGATCTCCTTGTCTCACCCCTCTCTTGCTTTGAAAAAACTCCCCTTGTATCCCATTTATTAACACAGAAATCCAGCCCCTTTGTAAGATTTGCTGCATCCAATTCACCCAAGTTTGACTAAAGCCTCTGTTTTTCAAGACACTTAACAAAAAATCCCAATTGATTTTATCAAATGCTTTCTCAAAATCCAATTTGAGAAGCATGCCTTGCATTTTGTGTTCTCTCACCCAATGTAACACTTCATGAGCAGAGGCTATACCATCTAAAATGGATCTACCTTTTAAGAAAGCCGTTTGATTATTATCTATTAATCTTGCAAGTACAGGAGCTAATCTGTTAGCCAAGACTTTGGTAAATATCTTATAGCTACAGTTTAACAGACCAATAGGTCGGAAATCAGACACTTTGGAAGCATGATCCAATTTGGGAATCAGACATACAATAGCCCTATTTAATCTAGCTAAATCAAAAGCATTATTATGAAATGCATTGAAAGCAGCCACCAAATCTCCTTTTATAACCTCCCAAAACTTCTGGTAAAAAAAAATTGGAAAACCATCTGGTTCTGGTGCTTTATCAGGGGCCATTTGATTAATTGCACCTAAAATTTCCTCCTCCATAAATGGAGAAGTAAGGGAGCCGTTTTCCAAAACTGTAACCATTTCATGTTCCTCCCAGAACCCTTGCTGTAAAGCCCCATCAGAAACCCCATTAACCCCAAAAAGATCCTTATAAAAAGAAGTTATGCGACTTTGTATAGCTTGAAAATCCCTAACTTCTCTGCCTTGAATCTGTAAATGAGAAATTATCTTTTTGCTTCTTCTAACAGAAGCAATTTGATGAAAAAACTTTGTATTTGAATCCCCCACCCTGAGCCAAGTTACCCTTGATTTTTGTCTCCATTGAATTTCTTCCTGATGGAAAATATCAATCAGATTTCTTTTATTAAAAAAGTAGTCTTCCCACTCATAAGAATCCAGATCCCTCTGTTCAATTACTTCCTCAATAGCAGCTATATTATTGATTAATTGCCGTTTCCTAACTTTTGTTTCCCTATTAATATTCTTTCCCCATCCCCTGAGTTTTTTCCTAAGAAGTTTGATCTTCTCAGACCAGTTGATACTCAAATCATACCCTTGGTGAGTTGAATTCCACCATCTGAGTATAAGATTCTGCAAATCATCTTGCTGCAACCAACTTTTATCAAACTTAAAAGACGAACTAAAATTGTGGGAAAAGTGGCAATTCAAAAAGATAGGAGAGTGATCGGAATAAATTCTAGGCAAGCTGTAAGAAGCACAGTTGGGATAAGTAGTGACCCAGTCAGAGGTTACTAGAAATCTATCTAGACATGCCAACTGCCTACTAGTGCCCCCCCTCGCCCAAGTAAAAAGTCTATCTGTGCATTTATAATGAACCAGAGAGAAAAGATCAATCCATCTATTGAAAAAATGCATATTAGGAAAGTCAAAAGAGACTCCTATCTTTTCTCTTCTATTCCTAATTATATTAAAATCCCCCCCAATCACCCAGTCTTGCTGAAACTTCAAACTTAATAACCGTAACTCATTCCAAAACTCAGCTTTCTCAATTGCTAAAACAGGCCCATAAACTGAGGTACAAGCCCAGGTTTTATTGTTACACTTGTTTTCGACCCTAGCCGTGACTGAAAAAAGTCCCAATTCCCAACCCAACACAGTAAATTTGTCACTATTAAAACCCATTAAAATACCCCCTGATCTCCCAATTGAAGGAAGAAAGTTCCAAGTAAAGTTAACTGCTATTCTTTTAAGGGTCCTAGCAGAAAAAGTAGTCATTTTTGTTTCCTGTAAACAAATGACATCAATTCTATTGTTCCCAATAAACTCAGCTAAATAACCTCTCTTTTCGGCTAGCCCCATTCCTCTAATGTTCCAGTTGCAAATTAACATAAAGAAACAGTTTTACCCCCTATTTTTGAAGTCAGAGATGACCTCCAAACTGTACCCACATAATCCAAAAAGTCCAAAACCCTTTCTACCTCTGTATTTCTAATTACCCTCACAAACTGTTCCCTATCAGCAGAAGAAATCCCTAAGGATAAACCTATATCTTCCAACAAACAGCTAATCTGATTGTCATTTAAACTACTAAAAGGAAACATGTGAGTTGATAAAAGAGGGATATTAGATATACCTTTAGTTGGCTTCCCTGCTTTAGCTGGAGGAGATTGCTGAAGTGGCATTATGTCCAGAACAGGCAGCACCTCTACATCTGAGTCTTCTTGCATCTTTTTAGGTTGCTCCTTGATTTCAATCCCCTTGTTAGACTGCCATTGTTCCCAGCTTTCTTCCTCTGGCATCATCTGTCCCTTGCCTTTTTGTAACTTGAGAATCTCAGCCCTCAGTTTCTCATTCTCTGCTTGCATCTCCTTCATAGATGGCTTTGGAGAAGCAGTAGGCTTAGTCCAGACATTGCTCTTTTTCTTAGCTGTCCAGACATTGTTTTTCTTGGACACAGTGCCTTTCTTCTTAGTTGGCACTGTCTTAGTTACCCCTAGCTGCTTGTTCTGTCCAAATATCTTTGGTCCCATATTTTTCCTTATAACAATCCCAGTAGCATCTGATTTCTACCCTGAAATCACCCCAGCAACTGGTTTAACTGGTAGCTTACCTTTCTCAGACGCCTCAGCGATATTAACTCTCTTGGTCACACCACCCTTCTCCCCAAAAGCTTTTTCAGAGCTGTGTTGTTGGGCTCTGAAAGTTTTCCCAGATCTTGTAGCCCCGTTTACTTTAGGAAAGAAAAAGGTGCCAGTATCAGAAATATTAGCTTGCACCTCTGGCTGAGCACGCAACTTTCCCAGAGCTTCAGCAAAACTACGAGCAGAAATATCATGTCGCTGTAATGCCATGGTATCCTTAGCTAACTGACTAGGCTGAGGGTCATCAGTTTCCACCACATACGAAACAGTTGCCAAATACTTAGAACCATCTACCCGTGGCACTTCAAAAGACCATTCTGAAGGAATCATCTCTCTGTTCTTGACATGAACACAAACCCTGGAGAATCTCAAATCTAGCCTAGCAGCTGTTACCTTATCCATGCTTGCAATGGCACCGAAAGGTACCACTCGTTGCAATTATCCTAACCAGCCATACGGAACTCCGACCATACGGATCCAGAACTCTTGATGGTCTGCCTTTTTCTCTATTTCTGGTACCCAAGTGAGAATCGGATAACCGACATGGCCAATCTTGACAATACCTTCTACCTCCCTTTCTTTCTTCCATCCAACCGATCCTTCTACCAGATATCTATACTTTCCCAGATCTCTCACTGTGTAAGGCGTGAGAGAAGCTTCGAAGTAATGGTGAACCCCTGCCATCACTTCCTCCATAGTGACCTCTGAGTTAGTGAGAACTATTACACTTCGATCGAGTTCACCAAGCACTGCTATGATCGCCGGATCTAATTCAAGAGGAGTTATAATCGGCCCAGTTGTTGGAGAAAACTTTGCCATTGGAGATGGAGAGTTCTTGTGAACAGTGGAAGAGAGATTGGTTGAAGAAGTCGCCTTAGAAGAAAGCGAATCATTTTGTGGAAGAGAGCAGGAAGAGGAAAGATTAGAAGAGGAAACTCTAATTTTGGGGCAATTTCTAACCTGATGCCCCGTCTGTTTGCTATTAAAGCAAAGCGGTGGGGATCTACAGACGCGAGCATAGTGTCCCGCATCTCCGCAACGGAAGCATCTGTTCTTGACCTTCTGGAGAATTCTATTGATCTTCAGCCGTTCATCCGAATTGGAACAAGAAAGTTTATCTTGAACCTTCGGTACACCAGAACTAGCAATCGGAGAATCAAGAATTAATTTCTTGACAGGCGGGCCCTTCTTGTTAGCGGAAGAAAGAGACTTCGTCGAGCTGTTATATTTCTCCAGAGAGGCCCGACGAACAGAGAACCTATCATTGTTAAGCAAAGACGCTAACTTTGCCGGAGTAGCTGTGAGCTTACGACGCCGTCTAACGACCGTCTGCCATTCGCCACCCAAATCGTCACAATCACTAAACAACAGAAAAAATGTGAGGATGTGATTTACTACTTAAAGATGAGGGGAATTAGTTATGATTTTTTAGCTTTCAACATTTCATCTTTTACGATAACTTGATTGTAAGAATAAGAACTACTCAATTTTTCAATTTCTATTTCCATGTGATAAATTTTCAGCTGACATTTATGTACCTAACAAATCTGGTTGCTTAAAGGATATTAGTTGATTTGTAGATTACTTTTTGCCTAATTTCTGATCCAATTGTTAACTCAAATGCTCTTTCAGTTCTGCTTAAAGACCTTAACTTTTGAACTGACACCATAACCGAGTTAATACCTAGATGAGTGACCTAACTATACCCTCTCGGTTATAACACCATCCGGTAAAAGAAATGTAATCTACAATTTAGTCAAGACAGACAAATGATAATACATGTACTATTGGTGGTGAGACAGGATTGGATGTTTTTATTTTAGAAGATGGAGGATCAGGTTTTCAAAACATGACAAACATAAAGAAAAACTTATGACTAAAATATTTAAATTACCTTCCTAACGTTGCTTCTTGAAATAGGACATTGATTTTATCTCTTTATTTTAATATAATTCAAGTATTCTTTGCATCTTCAATGTTAGGTTCAACTGTTACCAGTTTGCGATCAGTGAGCTACTTCCTTCAATGGTTATGTCCTACTTCAAATTTCTATGTTAATGCTTCATCAAATTTAATAATATTTTTCTAAAAGGATGGGAATCTTAATATTTATTAATAGTGAACAGATGAATGATAATTAATATTGATTATTTATTAAGAGACCAGGATGAACCTTTTTCAAACTCCAGCCTCTCTTCCCCATCGCCTCTATCCTTCGCACAATCCATGGCAACAGTAATTTGTTTCCTTCAATAGTCTAATTGTTTCAACAATTTAAGAAGGGATAAACTTTATTTGTAGCAAGCTTGATATGTTGCTGTACATAATTACCCTTCTTAATTACCCACCCTTATTATAATTCTTATAATTAGAAGTTCCTTTTATGAATTTTTTTTGGGCAGAATATTTAATTATAATGGTAAGTTTATTTATGGCAACTTTATTTGTAGCAAGCTTGATATGTTGCTGTACATAATTACCCTTCTTAATCACCCACCCTTATTATATTTCTTATAATTAGAAGTTCCTTTTATGAATTTTTTTTGGGCAGAATATTTATGACTTTCTAAGCATAAATTTGTAATTTTTAACTCATTAATTTTTGTCAACTTTTTTTGGTAAGTTATTTAGGGAAAAAATCTAACCAGTTTTTATTATATATATATGAGGAAGAGGTCCCTAATTCTACATCAAACGAGAAAAAGGTTTCAGAGGTTTTTTTTTTACATCAAACGAGAGGAAAATTTTCAAAGGTAGTTTTTTCTAAAACTTATATATTATGTTTAATTTATTCTTTGTAGTTGATAATTTTATCATTCTCTTTGAATTTCTTTTAATCAGCTAGATAGATTCAGGCAAGCATGGACAGTGTTCTACCAATCTCTCAAGTTACTAATAGAGTTCAAGGTGTGATTCATGCAAGGGTACTCAAGATTTGGCAAGCTATTGATACAAAGAATAATAATGTATGGGGAATGAATTTTGTTTTGCTGGACAAAGAGGTAATATTTTTATATTTATCTTGGTTTGGAAATACTTTGGGTTTAACTAGCAGTTTGGTAGTATTAGAAAGGATTATGAACATATCATCAAAATAAATAGATGATTGAAGAATTTTTTTTAAAATAAGTATTAATTTAAGTGGACGTAACAAAAATGATGTGCTTTATTATAGACGTAAATTCTCTCTCTTTAATTTAATAGAGCCAAAGCTCCAGTAAATAATTGAATGTTTGATATAAGAGATATACTGTTGCATAATTAGCCTTAGTAAATGATCTTGCCACTTTAATTGTTTTCTTTTCCAAACCTTCAATAGGGGGGAGCAATCCAAGGAGTAATGCCCATAAATTTTTATCGCCGCATGGAGGTGGAATTTGTTGAGGGAAATATATGTAAAATTGGTCGTTTTACTGTCGAACACATCAAGAACTCTGGATTTCGTACAGTAAAACATGATTTCACTCTCTATTTGCATGACATACCTGTGTGCTATTTTGATTTTAAGTGTTTAGAAGATATTGGCACGAAAATTACCGATGAGAAACAACCTATTGGTATGTGTTGTGTTTAATTCCATCTTTAATCTTTAAACAAAAAATAAATTTGGTTGCTTATACACATTTATAAAACTAGATGTGATAGGAAGAGTGTCTCATTTTACTACTATCGAAGAAAAAATGGCAAATGGCAAGCCCACGAAAATGCAAACAGTCTACATGACAAATGAAAGGTTTCTTTACTTTCCTTCAGTCAATTGATTCAAACTTATTATTGTCTTTATTTGTATTATTTGTGTGTGTGTGTGTATTTATTTATTTATTTATATTTACATATGACATATTTCCATGCTGAATAGTGGGCATAGGGTGGAAATGACTCTATGGGCACATTTTGTCGATCAGCTAGACATTGATGGGGTCTATGCAAAATCAAACAATCAGCCCAAGGTATGTATTTTATATATATTATACATATACATATTCATGTATAGTTAATATGTGCTCAGGCATTTAGTAATGTACTTTGTTGAAATGGACTTCTAAAAACATTCTTAGGGAAATATTCTTTAAGGGCGTATGCTGCGACTCGCTTTTACACAGATCGTGGGATTAAAGAAATCAAGGAATACTTGGAAAGGTTATGATGATTTTACTATTAGAGCTATATGATGTTATAAACTTATATATTGATATTGGAAATATTTTCATAACTAATATTATATAAAAATAATTTCTTACAGTGTACATTGTGATGATACTGCCTTGCAAAGAAATACAAATGCTATTGCATCCAGTGAAGGTTCATCGTCAAATGCACATGCACCAAATATTGATCAGAACAAAATTTCATTGGGAGATCTCTCCATGTTACCATTAGACAACTTTTCTGTTAGTAGCTGATACTTATTTTTGTTTGATGCCTTTTTTATAAATGTAATACTATCATTTTAAATTAATTTTTAAATATAAATTATTAATTATATTTTGTTTTCTGATGGTGGGCATTGTCAGACTGGACAATATTTATGTGTTGCTAACATTATTGGTGTGAACAATCCATTCAACTGGTACTATGAAGGTTGTCCCAATTGTTATGGGAAGTTGAGACAATCTTGGTGTATGGGATGTAAAACAAAGAGACAACAACCTACAATATGGTAAATATCCTTATTATGTTCTATTTTAGTTTTAATATCTTTAATTAATATTGTAAATCTCCTAAACTATTTATTTATATATAAAATACAGTTATAAAATCTTATGGCAAGTGGAAGATGACACTGGAGAGGCTGAGTTTAGTGCGATAGGAAATACTGCTCAATATATGATCGGTGAGAAAGCATCAGAAGTTAAGGACAATAGCAATCTGGATTGTAACGAACTACCACCACCGTTGAAGAAATTGATAGGAAAAAAGTATAAATTCACTATCTCGGGAAAATTACAAGTTCTATACAAGAATCACCGTGTTTATAATATCATACGGTCAGAACTTATTATTGGAAATGAACAACTTGCACTACCTGCGATTACAAAAGATGGTGAAGATAAAACATCTGAGATTGAAAAAAAGATGTCTGCATTTGAGGAGGATGACATGCCTACTAGGTATGAAACAAAACTTTTATTTCTTAACATTTATCAATAACTCTATTTTATTTCAACTTATTTATTGAGATTTTTCATCTGACATTTGTATACTACATGTTGACAATAGCAACGATTTGAAGGATAATAGCAGTGGAGCCAATAAAACTTTGCTGAAAGAAATTAAGCAGGAATTAAAAACTCCTAAAAAGAAAATCGTCAGTCCACAGAAAAGTCAAACTCCAGTGACATCTATTGTGAAGAAAAATGATCCAAAACAAAAGAGGTAATCTTATGTTCATTGTTTTAATTATTATTACTTATTTGTGCATGAAAGAATATAATATGGTGCATTCTTCTCATAATATCATTTCATAGGTCAAAATGTGCTTCTGTTGATCAATCAATCACTAATCCAAATACAAGAAGAAGACTCATTCTTAGTAGTCAGTCTGTTGAACATGAAAATATGTAAGATTTACTGTAAACATAACATAAATGTAATTAATATGTAATAATTACTAACAACAAATTATATGTAATAACTTTAATTTTCATTTTTGTTTTGAAAAAAATGCAGTACTTCAGAAGATGTCTCTCCATGATCTTTTGAAGTTGGAGACAAGATATATCTGATGACATGTTTTGAATTTCGTAGAGGTGTTTTGAGTTTCTTAGAAGTTGAAGGCAAGATGCATCAGATATGAGATGTATTGAGATTCTGTCAAAGTTTCAAATTAATTGTTTAGTCTTTTTAGTGAAATATTGATGTTATGTATAATAAGATGATGACTTATTTAAGTTTTATAATCGATATATAATATTGTTTGCTCTATGAACTTAAATTCACTGACCTGAATTGAACATGTGTTTTGTGCTGGTATCACTTTAGCCAGTTAAACCTACTGTCAATTGAACATTGAGTTAAAAGGGCATTTGGTACAGACATGAGTACCAGCCAATACGAGTTAAGTCTTATGAATTTTTTTATTGGATTTTTGCACCCATTTCATGAACAATCAATTTCATACGGCCCCTCCTGGTCTTGAAACATACGCTGGATAGTTAGATCATTTTTTATTTGAAATCTTCAGTATGACTTGCGAAAGAGACGTTCTGATATAGATACTTAGTAGTGTGTTTGGTGTAAATACTTTACTTTTAAAGAAACGTTCATAATATCTCATTGAATGTACCTCTCACCTAATTTCTCTCAATTTTAAAAAAATAATTGATTTGCTAAAAGAACTTTTTACAAATTAAACCATAAGCGAAACAATTTTTATTAAATCCAATATAGAATCTCTTCTGTGAAATGTACCAAACTTGCATTGTGAGCCAAATTAAATCATAAAGCTTTAAAGCTTCTCTATAACGGCCCTATACCAGAACCCACTGATCTCCTCACATTTCCCCCATCAGTCCATCACTGTCTCTTCTCTGATAGAAAAGTGACCTCTCTACCTTCTTTGTACCTCATAAGGACAAACCCCATACAGCAATTAAGCTTCTTTCTTATCTTTCAAGTTCCTCATTTTGTTTTATTTCTGACCCTGTACTTCATTTTGTTTGTAAATAAAGGATATTGGAATAACTATTCAATGAATTTGAATCGAACGTCACCATTTCAGTTGACATTTAAAATTCCATATTCATCAATCAAATAAATACTTAAGACTGCTTAATTATCTTTTGGTTGAAAATTTCTAAAAGAAGTAATTAACAAAATTAGAATAAAATTAGAAGACGAGCCGAGAGAAGCTCAATGATCGGTAGTCAACTTAACCCAAGAGATGAGATACCAGAGTTAAACGAGGTCCCTGATGATGAAAAACATAATAAATTAATTAAACATTGTTTACATTTAAACTTTTTAAATAAGTTTTTATTTAGTTTGAATAGTCGAATGTATTTGACATTCAAATACATTCGATAAATGTATATCTTATGTAAATCTTATGTAAGAAAAAAGACTAATTATATTTATCTTTTGGTTAAAAGGATATTTGGTACAAACAGGAGTACCGGCCAGTACATGTTTAATAAGCACATATGGATAGTTGTTGCTTGGCTGAACTTATTAGCATGGTATGATTGCGTCCCTATTTTAAAACAAATTAGACAATTTGTTCACCCACCAGCGATGATTTCAATGCCAGTTTCTAAACTTGTACGGTGGCTTTGTAAGTCTGAATTGTGATTTTCTTCATTGCATATCAAATAAGATTGCATTTGAGTTGTTTGGGTGGAGTGTGATCCCAAAGTGAAACATCGTGCTAGGTAATTGAAGAAATAATTTCCATTTATTTTCTTTGCTTGAGTTGGGACTTCTAATAATGCTAGAATAGTTACTTTATTGAAAAGATTTTCTGGTGGAAACTATGCGGCGACATCTTGGATGACCTCCTTCTAGCAATGCATGAGTAATTAGCCTCTCTACAATTTTCTGATTGCTTATATTGAGAATTTTATGATAGAAAGGATCAAATTTTACTGTGTTGATAGTAATGAGAAAATTGTCAAGCACCGGGGGCAAGCACAACACAATAGTTACCCCAAATTAGTTACAGAATCAGATAAGTACATAATTAGAGTTTAAAATTTCAATCCATATAAAGGAAAGCCAAAGAAGACTGTGTCTTGACGGTTGGTACCTTCTTTTTCATATAATGTTGCATGCTTTTTTTATATTAATAATAATAACTAATATTGTACATACTTAATGTTGCCTTTAATAAATCTCTATGTCAGCGCTAAATTATGACAGTAAGCATGTTTTAGTATAAACAGAAATAAAAGTGCAGAAATTCAACCAGTAAATTTAAAGAAGCATGTTACAACAGCTTATTTATATATATCAGTAATTTGAGGAAATAACTTATTTATTTAGTTAGTTTATTACTTTTTAGTTCTAACATACTTGCGTATATAGTAAATCAGGCAGCACGCTATAGTTTACTAATTTTTGTCTAAAAATTTTGTCCAATTTTATATGGGATAAATTTTATATTTTTGCAAGTTTTGTACGGTACACATTTTTTACACATCATAAATTCGGCAAGTTTGCTATTACCTTTCTTATAATAATTATAATTAGAGGTTCATTTTTGGAATTTTTTTTGGGGCATAATATTTATGCCGAGTTTATATGGCAAATATTTTTTGTACTAATTTTGAACTCAATAAATTTTGTCAACTTATTATGGCAAGTTATTTAGAGTAGAAATCCAACCAATTTCGTATATATATATGCGTGTGAAGTTCTACATTCTGCATCAAACGGAAAAAGACCTTTCAAAGGTAGCTTTTTTATACATCAAACGAGAGGAAAATTTTCATAGGTAGTATGTCAACCTCTCAGTCTGCCAACGTGTCAAAGAAATTCAACGATCCGGGATGGCAGTACGCGGACAAAGAAGGGCCAAACACAGTTATTTGTCGTCTATGCGGGAAGAAAACATATGGAGGCATTAGTCGGTTCAAAAAGCACATTGCACATGTCAAAGGAGATGTCACTCCATGCCCAAATTCGACTGAAGAGATTAAGAGGGTCATCAGAGAGCATCTCGAAGCGTTTGAAAAGAAGAAATCAAAGAACGCTGCAGGATATGGTATTTTTCAACTTTTATCTAACAAAAGTTTACAAAATATTGTGTTATCTATGCGATATTGAGTTTACATGTGGATAATTATAAAATTGTTTATATTTTTAGAATTATTGATCAAGATAAATCACACATTTGGAATCAAGGTTAAAATTTTTACGTTTCAAAATAAACATTTGCAGTTCTGAAATTTAAATTACATCTGATTTCAAAAATTTGTTGTAATTAATATGTAAGTCCAAAAATTCAAAAAAAATTACAGAAGATGTGTTTGACCATAAATTATCTATAGTTAAAATTTTGTTCAATTCTGTTTAATCATTGACGAAATAAAATTAATTTAATAAACAACCAAAAAAATATCTTTTTGTTGAGTGTGCTGAATGTAATTTAGTAAAGGCCAAAATTCATCTCATGTTCATCCTAAAAAAATTAATATTATTGACACGTACTGTGGATAATTCGAAAGAAATTAATTAGTTACTTAAAGATAAAGAATCTATATATTTTAATATTTTCAGAATCTATATATTTTAAAAATACTCAGATGAAGCAATTCAGTCTGCCAGCGTGTCAGAGAAATTCATCGATCCGAGATGGCAATACGGGGACAAGGAAGGGCAAAACACAATTATTTGTCGCCTATTCGGGAAGAAAACATCTGGAGGCATTAGTCGGTTCAAGAAGCACATTGCACATGTCAAAGGGGATGTCACTCCATGTCCAAATTCGACTGAAGAGATTAAGACGATCATCACAGCGCATCTCGAAACATCTAAAAAGAAAAAATCAAACAACGCTACAAGATATGGTGTTTTTCATCTTTTATCTAACAAAAGTTTACAAAATATTGTGCTGTCTATTTTAATGCAAATAACACCTGATATTTTTTCTATTTTCAAATCGGTTCAATCACAGTTTGAGATATTTGTCAGTATATCCAATTATTCAATTGATTTTCTTGATTAAAACGGTGTGAAACTAAAAAGGTGGTTTGTTTTATACTGTGATCCTAAAATTTTGTTATTGGTAATTAGCCGCCCATTATATTAGTAATGGTTATGACCTCAAAATCGTAATAAATATTTTTGCAATATTTGCTTGATTCAATCCTAAATTTAGTTAGATAGGCAACCAAGCACAACATATAAAATCATCCAAATTAGGTACATCTGGATTTGTTGCATGTATAATTGATAAATAAAATATTTTATCTAAAATTATGTGCAAATATAGATATGCCACGTCAGAGAAAACGTAAAAGAATGCACAACGAGTCAACTTCTAACAATGCTCCTGCATCAAATGAACTATGTAATTTAATCTTTCTTTCATAATTTTTTATTTTAATATTCATTCTTATTTTAATTCGTATATTTTATACGCTTTTTCGTAACAATAGATTAATTTTTCTTCAAATTCTTAATTGAAGATACCAGTAACAATCCAGTTCCTACAAATGCTTCTTTCTCTCATACCGATCAAGCCAGCTCTTCATCTCATGTCCAGCCTAATAATATTAATATTATTGACACAGGTATTGTGGATAATTATAATTTTTTATATATTTTTAAAATTGTTGATTAAGATAAATCACACATTTGGAATTAGAGTTAAAAAAGTTTTTTATTTAAAAATAGATATTTACAAAAAAAAAAAAATTGGTTTAGTGTTTTTTTTTATTTTTTTAGAAACTTCTTTAAAAGGTTTCAAACCATAAATATTGAGACTCTTTTTCTGGTATGCAGTTATGAAATTTAAATTATGTCTTATTTTAAATTATTATTGTGATTAATCTATATGTCCAAAATAAATTTTTTAGTAAACTGTCAAAAATATCCTTTTGTTGAGTGCGCTGGAAAAAAATTACTAAATGCCATAATTCATGTTATGTTCAGCCTAATAGTATTAATATTATTGACACATGTAATGTGGATGATTCTAGAAATTTATTTGGTTAATTAAAGAATCTATAGATCTTAATATTTTTCCAATCTATATTTAAAAAAAAAAAATCAGATGAAGCAATTCAGGCACTAGACTTTGGAGATCCTGACATTGAGTGTTCTCATTGTAAAGCTATATTCTGGTCCCAAGAACGGTGTTTGCGATTGTCCACGAAAAATGTTCCTATATATAATCTCTGTTGTCGTGGAGGTAGAATTTCACTTCCAAGCCTTAATCCTACTCCTGAGACTTTATTGGGACTACTAAATATAAGAAATGGAGCAGAAAGTTCTCATTTTGTTGAATGCATTCGGATATACAATTCTATGTTTGCATTCTCTTCATTTGGAGCAAACACCGATGACAGTGTCAATGATGGCCGAGGGCCATACGTATTTAAGGTGTCCGGACAAGTGTACCATCGCATTGGGTCTTTGTTGCCCCCTCAAAATGATGTCCCTAAATTTGCTCAACTTTATATGTTAGATACATCTCAGGAAGTAGAAAACAGGATGGCACATTTTCAATCAGAACGTCAGTCAATGCTACCACGTCGTCATATTGTCGAAGCTTTGAAAAGAATGCTAGATCGTCACAACAAAATAGTGCAAGGATATCATTATATTAGAGATCGTATTCAATTAGAAAATATTCAAAATTTTCGTATAAGAATACAGTATAACCAGGAAACTGATGACAGACAATACAGTACTCCTACTGCAGCTGAGGTTGTTGGATTGGTGGTTGGAGATTTTGATGGGCAATATCATTCAAGAGATATTATTGTCGAGCATAGGTCGGAAGGTTTACAACGTATCAGTTCGCTCCACAAATATTTTATAGCTTTGCAATACCCACTCTTACATACACATGGTGAAGAAAGCTTTACAGAGAAAATTTCCTTCAAAAAAGTACCTGGTAGCTCAAAAATTCGGCGTGGTTACGTAACAATGCTTGAATATTATTGTTATCGATTACACATTAGACTTCGTGAACCTATTTTGTATTTCATATCAGGCAGGTTGTTCCAACAATTTATTTTTGATTTGTGGTGTTGTATTGAACAAGCACGTCTATGGTACATTCTTCTGAATCAGACCAAATTTCGTTGTGATACCTACAACAATTTAAGAACTGCAGCTCTTGACGGAGATATGTGGGGCATGCAAGTAGGGAAACGTGTGATTCTTCCTTCAAACCATGTTGGGAGTCCTCGGTATTTGTACCAAAATTACCAAGATGCAATTTCAATATGTAGGCGTTACGGTTCCCCTCATCTCTTCATCACTTTCACTTGCAACCCACTTTGGCCTGAAATCACACGAAATTTAATAAATGGACAAACCGCGAACGATAGACCAGACTTGGTGTGTCGAGTCTTCAAAATGAAACTAGATGAGCTAATCGAAGATATCAGAATAGACAATCATTTTGGACCAGTGGCAGCATGTAAGTTTTATGTCATTACTTTCTTACTTTAGCTTTCCTGAAATTAAATAAAAATATAAATAAAAAAATTAAATTTTTATAATTAAAACCTGACAATCAGAGACAATTTGTGTAGTATTTTTTTTTATAGTTTTAGAAATTTCTTTATAAGATTTCAGACCATAAAACATTAAGATTCATTTGCTGGTATGCAGTTCTGAAATTTAAATTCTGTTTGATTTCAAAAAATTGTTATAATTAATTTGTAAGTCTAAAAATTCTGAAAATTATTTACTAAAATGACAAAAAAAACTTTTTTCTTAGTGTGTTGAAAATTAGATGTGAGCATGAACCAACATGGCTGAATAATATTATCGTTTATTAGACTTAAAATAAATATCATCTATCTATCTATCTATTTTTTTTCAAATAAATAAAATAGCAATACTTTTTGATATATCATTTCATAATTGCTAATTTAATTTTTATCATAAAAACAGTGATCTATACAGTTGAATTTCAAAAGAGAGGCCTACCGCATGCTCACATTATTGTTTGGTTGCGAGAAAGTGGAAGCCTGACTAATCTAACTGACATCGACTCTTACATAAGTGCAGAACTTCCAAATCCAGATACAAAACCAATTGCATATTCTGTAGTGACTGAATTCATGATTCACGGTCCATGTGGTCATGCTAGGCCTAATTCCCCATGTATGAAAAAAGGTCACTGTTCGAAAAACTTCCCAAAAGAATTCCATGATTCGACGGTTATGAGCGATGAAGGATTTGTTGAATACAAGAGAAGAGATACAGGCATTACAGTTGAAAAAAATGGAGTCTTACCTGACAATCGATATGTGGTACCTCACAACCTTAAGCTGCTTATGAAATATCATGCACATATCAATGTTGAGAGATGCCACACGACAACCATGATTAAGTATCTTTTCAAGTATGTGTGTAAGGGCCGCGATAGAGCGTACGTCACGTTGCAAAGAACCGAAACAAATGAGCAACGACAACAAACTCAACGACCGCAGACAGAGCATGCAACAATCAACGAAGTGTCTGACTACTTAGATTGCAGATACATCGCACCACCAGAAGCTATATGGCGTATTTTTCAGTATCATATTCATTACAGCAACCCGACTGTCGAGAGATTGCCTGTTCACCTCCCAAATGAAAATAGTGTTGTTTTTTCGGATTACCAATCACTAGATGAATTAGTTTCCAATGAATATTCGGCAAAGACAAAGTTGACTGCTTGGTTTGAGCTTAATACCCGCGATGGACTTGCACGTGATCTGACTTACCTGCAAGTGACGAGTTATTATACTTGGCACAAGGACACAAAAACTTGGGATGGTAGAATGAAAGGAGATCGTTTGAGTAGGATGTTTTTTGTTCATCCCAGAGCTGGCGAGTTATACTACTTACAAATTTTGCTCAATATTGTACGTGGTGCAAAATGCTTTGAAGATATCCGTACCGTCGATGGACAAATTTATCCCACTTTTAAAGAAGCATGTGAAGCATACGCCCTGTTAGAAAATGACGGTGAATGGATCAATACTATGGAAGAAGCAGCTGCCTCAGCAAATAGTGAACAGTTGAGATATTTATTTGTTGAGATATTGCTATTCTCACAAGTCAGCAATGTAAAAGAATTTTGGAACACATGCTGGAAGTATTTGTATGATGATATCATACATGAATTGCGCACAACTCATAGAAATCCTCATTATTCATTAGAAGATAATATTTTGAAGGATTTAATTCTATACAAACTAGAAGACATGCTGGCTATCAGAGGAAACACGTTGAAATCTGTGGGATTACCAGAACCTTCGGCAGATAGAACAATTCATCAAGACAATAGATTGATAATTGAGCAATTATCACTGAACACGCCAGAAATGCAGGAACAAGTGCCTAGACTCATATCCGAACTTAATGAAGAACAGAAATGTGCATTTCATAAAATTGTTCTATCTGTTGATAACAAAGACGGAAAACTTTTCTTTGTGTATGGAGCTGGAGGAACTGGAAACACTTTTCTTTGGCAAGCATTGACAGTTTTTGTTCGTGCACAAAGAAAAATAGTATTAACTGTGGCATCGTCAGGTCTAGCGTCACTTCTAATGCAAGGTGGGATCACAGCACACTCACGTTTCAAAATTCCTATTGAACTCAATGAAGAGGCAACGTGCGATGTGAAGAAAAATACACAACTCGCAGGCCTATTGAAGATGACCTCTCTAATTATTTGGGATGAAGCTCCTATGAGTAACAGAATCTGTTTTGAAGCATTAGATCGAACGATGCGAGATATTTTAGGTGACATGAGCCTGTCAAATAAGCATCGACCGTTCGGAGGTGTGACCGTTGTTCTAGGAGGAGACTTTAGGCAGACTTTACCTGTTGTGCCTGGTGCTAGCAGATATGATACAATTTCAGCATCTATTACAAACTCTTATCTTTGGAGAAGTTGTATTATCTTAAAACTGACAAGAAATATGCGCCTTACAAGGTATCCCAATGATAGCACACAAAGACAGAAAATAGAGAAATTTGCTGATTGGCTACTTTCTATTGGAAATGGAACGGAAGAGACTATTAGAATCGCCAATAACAATGAACCGGAATGGGTTAGAATACTAGAAAATCTACTGGTTGATCCAGGTGAAGATGAAAAACAGGCAATTATTGATGCAACCTATCCAAATTTGAATGCAATGTATACGAATATCCCTTATCTACGTCAACGGGCGATAATCACACCAAAGAATGATGCAGTCGACTTGCTAAATGAATCAGTCTTGGCATTAATACCGGGAAATGAACAAGAGTATCTAAGTGCAGACTCAATAGATGGATCAGACAACATGTCAGATGACCTACGAGGTGTGTATCCTATTGAGTTTCTTAACACGATTAGCGGAGGAAATCTGCCGTGCCATAAGCTAATTCTGAAAGTTGGAGTGCCGATCATGCTGCTTCGAAACATAGATCAGCCGAATGGTCTCTGTAATGGAACAAGAGCCATATTAATTGCTCTAGGAACAAGAATCATACAAGCCCGGGTCATCACTGGAAAGTATACAGATAGAGAAATTTGCATACCGCGAATTATTTTTATACATAAGTCAAAGACCCTTCCTTTCGTCCTGAGACGAAGACAATATCCAGTGCGGTTGTGCTATGCAATGACAATCAACAAAAGTCAAGGCCAATCGTTGGATATGATTGGCCTGTATTTACGCGAGCCTGTTTTTAGCCATGGTCAACTATATGTTGCTTTATCAAGAACAACCTCACCAGACGGATTAAAAATTCTCATCACAAACCAAGATGACTCATATGCAGGATACGCCAAGAATATTGTCTTCAGACAAATATTTTCTTTGTTAGGTAAAAGTAATAAAATCTTTTTCATTACTCTCTCTATGAAAATTGTTATTAATGATATAACTAAACAACTTAAAATAAGTTAACCATATAAATCTCATACCCTTTACTATTATGCAGGTGATGCTGATTACAATGACACTAATAATTAAGCTTTCAGACAAGTTCAACTCTAAGCTGAAGTTTGTGGTTCAAGCAAAAGTCA
The DNA here is from genome assembly GCA_027562975.1 of Rhynchospora breviuscula. Classification (NCBI taxonomy): domain Eukaryota; kingdom Viridiplantae; phylum Streptophyta; class Magnoliopsida; order Poales; family Cyperaceae; genus Rhynchospora; species Rhynchospora breviuscula. The sequence goes on from CM050398.1 coordinate 16,915,965, forward strand.
CATCAAAACACATGTCATGCATATATTTTCTTTTATAATTCTCTTTCACCAAAAAAATAAACTAATTGTTGCAAGCTTACATCTTCAGATCCAAATATTAAATGTACTTTTTCAAAATCGCAAATTTGGACAAGTTTATGAGAGTATGCAATTTTTTAAAAAAATTCAATGTATATGGATGATGCTTATGCACTTAATTTTTTATCGCTCATGTGAAAAGTTAAATTATGGCATTTTGCCTTTGTACTTATATGCATGTCGCACATAATTTATAAATTATTAGTGGTTCTTAAAATTTAAATACAAAAAGATAGCTAAGGGGCGGTGAAGCCGCGCTTCCCCACCTAGTATAAATAAAAGTTCCGTGTCTTGAACTCTAAATTAAGACACAAGGCGGTGACCTATCACACCAACCAAGAAAAGGATAGTAGTGTTGAGGGAGCCTGTGTGGTTCCTGAATACATGGAATAGTGAAATTTACCCTAAGTGTTGTGCTTTGTGCTGTAAACAAGGTACTAGGTGCCTATTCATCTCACCAAACTAAAGGATGAATAAAAGTTTCGTGTCTTGAACTCTAAATTAAGACACAAGGCGGTAATCTATCACACCAACCAAGAAAAGGATAGTCATGTTGAAGAAGCATGTGTGGTTTTCGAATAGATGGAATGGTGAGATTTACCCTAAGTTAGATAATCATCACACTTCAAAGTCAAGGATCGAGAATATAGTCTGCTCATGCAGCCTCTGAAAGACATCTCCCTCACCAAGACCTCCCAAAACCCAAATCAAACCTACATGAACAACTTGAAACCTCAAAATCCAAGACGTCTGATATAGTACTGTCAAACCAAAGAGCACTGGAGAAAGTTCTACAATATGTTCATCATGAGCGAGTGCAATAAAACACCAAATCAAACCATATGCCCCCTCCGGTAAATTCCATGCTGCCGAACCAAAGAGCATTGGAGAAACCCCTGCAATTCAGTCATCATAGGATATTGCAAAAGCAACAAAATGGAGGCAATCATGCGTCCCACTGGTATGACTCAAGCTGCTAGCCCAGAGAGCTTGGATAAATCCCTGCATTACGTCCTACCTGTGCAAAGGAGGATAAAACCCTGCAGAGAAACTCATGCCGAAACCACAAAACCAACAAAACAAATACCAACACAAGGATTACCAAACTGCCCCAAATATACCAGGGCAAAGTACCTAAAGACCATTGTCACAAGTCAATACAACCATAAACCACAAACATCCAAAACATAAAGAACATAAAATGTCTAAAAAAAAGGAAAAGATACAACAAACATAACATCACAGTGCAAGAGCAGAAACATCATGCTGGAGGTACAACCGCAGCACCCGCAAGAGTAGCGAGAGTGTTGGAAATGGTCTGAAGTGTTGCCTCAATGGTGTCAAGGCGTGTGCACAACCCCTAAAACTGCTTGTCCAATTGCTTCTGGATAGGTAAAGGAGCCTGAATGGCAGAACCATCTGGAGAAGGGGGTGAAGCCTCCCTCACAGGGCTATACTGGTTACCTGCCGCAAACCTGTGAAGAATATGGCTATTCACGGGATAGTCTAGGTCAGGAATCAAAGTGCCATGCGACAATTCCACCCACCCATAGTTCGTCAAGTCCAAAAGCAAATTGCGAGGATGAGCAATATGGCGCTCCTCAATCTGGTTGTCCCACAGCATGTCAGGCATCGGAATCTGGACCCGCCTCATCAAAACCTCAATCAAATGAGCATAAGGCAAATATCCCTTTGAAGCCCTCACTACATGGTACATGTTCTGAAGGATCAGACTCGGAAGATTGGCCTTCCTACGCTAGAGAATGAGAAGGCGCAAGTAAAATAGAGTCCCTGGACACGTGTAGTTAGAGAGCTCACCTTGAGGGAAAATCAAGTAATTGATTGCCAGGAAAAGCAGCCTGATATATCAGATTTATATATACATTTTGGCCGGACTATACACCTAAATTATGACTCAACTCATATTATTCACTGTGCTTTTATGCCATATTTTCCAGGATTTGGTACTGCCGCTGCTTCTCAACTATTTTGTAGGTACTAGGTGGAAACAGCGCAACAATCGGACGTTTTTGGACAAACCACGCGAAGAAATTACTTGGATGCAAGGAGACAGACCTCAATTGGCGTGCTCCAACCTATTACAAGACAGATGACTCATTCCTGGCCCGAGCAACTCTTAACCCACGACATTTGCAGGCCATTCGGCCTACCTTTCGGCTGGCTCCAGCCGAACACCAAGCTGAATGCTCCTGTTTTGGAAAGTTTCTTCTATGGAAAGTTGACTCCCTGGCCCTAGCACGCCTCCACACAGTATATACTCTTCTCCCCTACTAGAGAAAGAGGATTCCCACGTTCTCCCACCTTAGATCCACCTTTTGGAGCCGTAGACACCTCGCTCTTGCGCCGTTTCTCCATCGCGGTGCAAGATTCTACCACCTACTTGAGAGAGGCAGGTCCTAGCACGTGTTTGGAGGATTTTGTCCACTGTTGCAGCAAGTTCCATCGACCTCGGAGTAGTTTGTGACGGGACGGCGGTAGCTTACCACTTAGAGATTGCGGTTTATTGTTGTATCCCCTACTTTTATTTATTATTTTGATACTATGTCTATTTATTTGCCTTCTACTATGATTTGCATGATGTTTGATTCTATGTTAGGCTAGATCTATATATGTCTTAGGGATGTAGTAGTAGTCTATTGATTAGGGATGTTGTAGATGTGATTTGTGCTTAATATTATTGTGATTTGTTTGTTGGCATGTTATTTGTTATTGTTTGCTTATTGATCATTATACACGACTTGATGAATGCGCACATTTAGTTAGGGTAATTAAATATTGAATTGATAAGTTAAGCAATAACAGTATCACGAGATAGGTTAAAATCGAAAGATAACCAATCGAGTTGCATGACACGGTTTCTAATTAACTAACCATTAATTAGTTGTCTCATTGAACCACAACAAACGAACTTGAATAATTGACCAACGAAAGTTACGTTAGCAATTTACAAGACGTTCGGTTAGTATGGTATCAAACCCTAATTCAAGGTGAAAATCATAGGTTAGAGAGTTTAGTTACTGTCACCAACTCTTCACAACACATGGTATTAAGCATGGATCAAGAAACCAACACTTACGTGGAGTATACGCTGTCCAGAGCAGCCATTCGGCTGTCTGTTCGGCCTGTCCTGTCCGAATGGTAGGCCAAATGGTAGCTCTGTACCCCGCGTACGTCGATTCCAGCGATGAAAATCAATGGGTTGACACTCCGTGACCTAATCACAGATGAAACTAATTCCCTAAGGCATACTTTTGCATATTAAATTCATAAAACTCCAGAAAAATATTTATTTCTTTGTAATTTAATTTAAGCCTTTTATTTATTGTTTGTTAAACCCAAAATCAAACAAAATCAAACCTTCTAGCTTTTGAGAACAGAAAAGAACTAGTACTCAGACTCCATCCTTGTGGGTTCGACACCTTAGCTTTACTATAAATGACTAGTCAGGTAAACAAGGTTATTTATTTGACTTAGGTTGTTGCCTCGATCACAGCCTACAGAGAGCATGCAGTAGAAATGTTTGTTACAGTCTATTGCATGAAAAGAAGTAAAGAAAGCAGGGAAAGAAAGATTACCTGTGAAGCGCAGGAAGGTGTGCAGTAGAGACCTCATCATAACCCTCATCACACCTAGGAATCTTGAACAACTCACGAAAACTGCGATAAGTCCCATGCCCAAATGGCCAACTCTGGTAGGCATAAACAGACAGTCCATTCAGAGTGTCGGTGGCCTCAAGCACGGCAGCCAGATCTTCAACCCCAATGCTAAAAAACCTACCAAAGAGATAGGAAGAAGCAGAAGGAGTACCATGGTGGTCAAAAGAGACACGCAGGTTGGCATAAAATAACCTGATGATTGACGGATGACAGGGCTGGTTCAGTTTTGCCATACCCCTAAGACTCCAAGCGTCAAGCCACCCCCGTATCAAGTTAAAGTAAAGTGTGGTAAAGCGCCCATGTGGGTGAAAATAAAAGCAATGGGCTGCATGGTGGTCCCCACCACAGATATTCTCATGATAATACTCAAAAGCCTCTTCATCACGGAAAAGGTAGCGGTTGCCAGAATCGTATGACCAGTTCGGCTTGAGAGGAGAAACATTTTCGGTAGAGGAACTCGCCTCGTCCCTAGGGCGTTTGGGGTTCACAACACTGGCCATTGAAAAGGAGAAAGGAGAAAAAAGGGAAGTTGCAAGGAAATGGAATGGGTACGGACGAGCGTGATGTCTCATTTATAAACCAAGCCAATGAAAAGGCATGCATCTTTTCAAATCCTTCGAAAAGGTAGGAAATCAAGCATCGTGGCTGTTTATGGCGCCTAAAAGGAAGGTGATCGCGTAGCGATCTCTAAGGCTTTAATTGACACAGGTAAATGCAAACATGGAAAGCCAAAGGATAAAAGGCATCAAATAACCATCAGGTGCAATACCTATAGAAGCCACGTGGCCCAAAATATATACAAATCCAAAAGAGGCCCAAAATGCAACCAAAACCCAAAATCCAATAACAACACCCAAATACAACCAACCAATATCAAATCCAGGATACAAAGTCAAATAAACAAAGTACAGGGAGCTAAAGAGGCCTGTGACTACTGAAACAAGGCAAGGCCAAGACTGCACCCATACAAGTCCCACTGGCATCACTGCTAGCACCCTCGCAAGGAGCTGATCTCGGGGTCGTCGACCTAATCTGCGCAGTGGAAGGAGAAATAGCCAAGCTCTCCTCACTCACACGAGGTGGAGCAACTGCAAGGGGAGTAACATCCATAAGAAGGACCTCCCACTCTGAGAAGTCAGACATGGTCTCGTCAGGAGATGCTGAGGTCATGTCAGACCCAAAGAAAGAAAGATCAGAGTCAGGGTCACCTGATAAGTCATCAAAAGATGAACTCTCTGTCAAAACATGGAGACAAGAGTGAGGAAACCAACCACAATGCAATAATATCAAAGGAAATTGCATTATTAAGAAGACATACCTGCAATAGCCAGAGGTAGGGGAGACATGTCATCCTGAATCTCTAGCTCCACGTCAGGAATGGAAATTGCAAGCTCACCAATGCTAGCGAAGCTCCGAGCTGAAATCTGGTACAGATGACATAAAGTCTGTAGTCCAGAAATCCAAAGCTCCATGTCGAAGGCCATCAAAGTGAAAGGAAGTCGGCCTGGATAAAAGAAGCTCAAAACCAAGCAAAAGTGGTATGGATGCACACAAGAAAGGAAATGATACGTACCTGATGTGCAAACTAATAGTATCCTAAAATGTCCTAAAATGTACCGCAAGCGTACGGTATATCGTTGGATATGGTTAGGGGTCGAACCACAGGGACGGATTAGTTGAGTATTAGGTTTACCGGTTCACAAAATCTAGGTCGGTCAATTGAGATGGTTTTTGGTCTTAGAACAATAGCAAAATGAGATAAACAAACAATCAAATTAAAACAAAACTAAAGCAAGTAACAATTTGATTGTTTTTTGGTGATTTCTAATGATAAAGCATCCTAGGGTTTCTATTTTTACCTCGGTTAGGCTTCGGGCTGTCAACGCGCGTGCTGTCGCACGAAACGCTGACCCGTGCTGCACCAGTCTGGCCCTGTGCGACCCGCACAGGTAGTACTTGGTGCGGCACGGCCCTTAGTTGATGGTGCAATGCATGACAATTAAGTTCCTAAGTGGTTTGGGACAGATCTAGCCGGACTTGGACTCCCTAGACCTCAGCCGTCGCATGTTGGTCATGGTATCGTGACACGAAATCTAGTCTAACGTCCCCATTAGTCTAGTTAACCCTCACTTTCGCTTGTTGGCTTAACCATCCTAAGTCCACAAGTTGGTTTACTAAGGTATCTAATCGACTTTCACCTAATTAGAAATCTTCTCCTTTTGGGATACCAATTGGTCACCTTTCGGCTCCTAACCTACCTCAAGTTGCTTACTCAATTCAATCAATTAGTCTACACTTTTAACCAAGACTAAATGTGGCCATTCACCTAGTAGGAGGTTCCACACAATTCATCGAACACAAAGCAAGCATAAACAATAGACAACTAACAAGTGATAAACCATAGAAACTTAATCATTCATCCATTACATCAATCCTAACCTTGGTTTAAACATGACCCTAGAACAAACTAATCTAGCCTACCATAATAGAAACACAATCAAAATGCAAGAAAGGGAAAGATATAATCTCCATAACTAAAGAGAAGGAAGGAGGAAGGCAAACGCCGCTAATCAAGCCTCTTCCTTGCCTCTGGACTGGAGATATGGTTGCTTAGGTCGAACGGTGGTGGAACGATGGTCAGAACGTGGCTCACAAGGTGGCGGGATGCTCCGTGTGGGTTGCACAGGGTGGCTGTGCGGGGTGCACAGGAGAGGCGAAGTGGTGGATCGGGTAGGTTTTCGCTGCGGCGCCGCCTCGGATGGGAGAGAAGATAGGATGCCCTAATTTCGGTGCTTCGGGGGCTTTAAATAGCCGCGAAACTAGGGTTCAAAGTCACGTGCGGGGCGCATGGGAGGCAGGTGCGGGTCGCATAGGCCAGGAATGAGTCATCTGGCCCATGTTGCTTGTTTGTCGTGCTGGCTGGGCCCTGTGCAGGCCGCACAGAATTCCATCCAGACCGCACGAGATCATTTTCTTCATGTTTTTAAAGCCAAACTTCACCAAATTTCCTCCAAGTTCCTACAAAATAAATATAAACCCAAGAAGTACCAAATTTCTATAGAAATAAACTAAAACACGCATAAAACAAAGGTATTGAGTTGCGATTGAAGGTAAAGTCCGGTCAAAACGTATATATAATTGTGTGATATCAGTACCTAAACCTCGAAGGATAGCAGGGATGGAAGATGGTGGAGCCATCTCACAAGTCAGCACCGTCACAAAAATAATGGCCAAGGAGTCATCTGGTACCCACGAGTCATCATCTCTAAGGAAAAGCACGGGAGAGATAGGGCGGGGACACAAAATCTCCTCGAAAGGGATGTCAATCGTCTCAATCTCAATCTCCTGTATCTCAACCTCCTCTACAACGGGCTGAGGCTCAGGATAGCGAGGACAACCCCATCCCCAAGCACGAGGACGGGGAATAACTGAAACCAGACAAGAAATCAATAAAACCAACACCAAACCCAATAGCCAATACAAAGGCAAGAAAGATGCATACCTGTAGAAAGAATAGAAAAGAGAGGCTCCATGGAGAAATCAGTCTCTGATGAACTCCCCTCCGCCCGCCTCCACAATACATATCGCTCCGAGTCCACTGGAGAAGTAGGCTCCTCACGACGCCTCTTCCCCAGCTCAGAAAAAATCTCCTTATCGGACTCCCTTGAATACTCAGGAGAAGGACAATGGAGAGAGTCTGAGTCATCCGCACTCTCTAAAATGACTGGCTCAGGTATACCTGCAAGGAACAAGTAAACAAAAGCCCAAAAGATGAAAAGAAAGAAAAGAGGCAAGTCAGATAGGGTACCTATATGTATAGCCCAGCGACAATAAGCCTAAGCTCCGCAACCATGGAGGTCTCCTCCTCAGCAGGAGGCGATCCCTCAAGAAGAAAATGGAAATGACCAAAGTCATATCCACCGAGACCTGTTTCAGAAAATGAAATGAGATAGCACAAGACAAAACAAAAGACAAAAGTAAAGAAAGAGAAGTAGTAGCATACCTGGAAATTCTCCATCAGGAGGCAAAGGAGGTCCTCTATACCTCGCTAGACCATGAGAGAAAATGACAAAGCCATCTACGCCAAAAGAAGTCCTAAGTGGTCTGAAATCATCCTGCTACGCTCCTCTATGACTACGAGTAGCCCTAGAAGGATACAATTTCCTTTTGAGGATAGGAAGTCGAGGTCCATGAGCCGCTCTGGCCCAACCCCTAAACCAATGATCATATCTCCCAAGTAGCTTGGCCTTCCTCGAAGTGGAAGGTACAGTACAACTGGTCCCAGTACCAAGGCAAAGAGTAAAAGCTGCACGCTTTGCACAAGACTCTAAAGTCGCCTCAGGAACAGTCGAAAAGGTAAAGACTGAAGGTATGTCCTGGTCATAACAGAACTGCCAAGCACATCTCTGTGGACTGTAAACCTCATAGATCACTCTGTCACACAACCTCAAAGGTAGACATCCAGGTCGAGTACTGACCACAAAGTCCCTCTCTCTCCTGAAACGAAAGGCACCCAAACGAGGACGAGCGCCTGGAGTATCTGGGGCGGGATCATGGATAACCCGCTCCTCATCTGCACTCGCTGGCCAGTCTCTGAGAAAAGCCTCAGGGTGGTACTCTGGAATATATTGAGTACTCGAAGAGAAGAAAGAATGAGCAGTAATGGGATCTGGATCGACAATGGTACAACCTGCAATGTGAATCAAGGCTGGCAAAGACTGCCTCATCCCAGCTGAAGTCAATGGTGTATAACATCTCCTCCAGTAGATGTAAAACCAACCATGAAGAATATGCAAAGGTATCACAGTAGTGGCTTGAGACGGGTTCCTCAAAGAAGTGAACTCTCGCATCGACCTGTAAAAATTCGCCAAGGCCAGAATAGCCAAGGCAAAACTGTGACCACGCGCTAAGGCATTGGCCACAACAAAGACCCCATGTCAGATATACCCGACTGGCTCACAAACAACCAAGAAGTAACATAGCCACCAGGCTATGAAAGCAGTCAAGAGGGTCTCATCATCCAAAGAAAGGGTGGAGAGGTCAGAAAACTCTACCTGTCTGGTAAGGACATAGGTCCTGTCTGAGCCCATGACAATCGGCTCCAAAGGGTTGGCAAAACCTGCAGCATCATGCTCAGAAACCCGGTCCATGAAGTACCCAACCCAATCTCTGAAAGGCACATCTCTGCTCAGACCATGGTCGGAACGAGACATGGTAATCTCGTAATAAATCCTGAAAACTCTGCGCAGTGCATCTGAGTGCAAAGGAGATCCATCATGGCCATAGCCGTATAACTCCATCTCAGGTGGAACCCTCTCCTCGTAGAACAAACCCTCTACAGGAACACCCAGCAGGCAACGCATCTGCTGAAGATCAATCGTGATATCACGATCTTCCAAGATAAAAGTGTTGTGCACATAGTTCCAGTTGGTTGCCATCGCCTTGAGAAGGTTGGAGCCCCATGTGTACTCAAAGAGTGACAAAGAAACTCCTCCAAACAAGTGCACTCCACTCAAACGGCCTCCAAGACAGCACAAGACATATCTGGTCCACTCAACCTGACCAGGACTCCACTCCAAACCTCCCTGAACCCTCAACGGACCAGGAGCCCAAGGAGCAACATGACTCTCCATCATCTCAACACTCAGTAGGTGGAAGTCAGAAAAGAAAGTATTGTGGCCAACGGGGCTCAGAAAAAGGCCCTGAAAATTATGTGACGGCCTATCTATTCTCTCATAAATGATAGGATAGTGGGTGGTATAGGCATATCCCCCTGCGACTCTCAGTCCAAGAAGTAGGATCAGTAACCAGATGGGAATAGCTGTACAAAGGTGGCAAAGGCAAACGGTCATGCCTAGCCAACAAACCATGGAAGTTATCTCTGCCCTCAAGGATCTTCTTCTTCCACTTCACATGAAGATGCTTATGGACCTTGCCAGGGTCCAAGTAGTGCTTAGTATATCAAGAAATTGCCTCGTCAGAAAGACCATAGAAACCGATCCTAGCCATGCCAAAACAAGGGGTGGTGCTATATATCTCCTCAACAGGTCCCATACCTGACATGTTTACAAACTGGATACAAACAAAAATGGAAATGAGTCACCAAACCTAAACCTGAACCTAAGCTTACCAAAACTTAACCATACAAGTCAAAAGGGCAATGGGGACACCAGAGTAAACTGTTCACCAGGGTCTCACATTTTACTCTGGTGGGGGCATTTGTTTGCCTCTAAATTCTGCTGCATAAAACCCTAGAATAAACAAAATAAATTTTATTCCACAAATAAAACCAAAACCCATGACAATAACAACCAGACAAAACTGCTCTGACGAACAGTCATGATGCATAGGAGAAAAATACAGAAATTCCTAAAAATGGACGATAAATTATTTAATTATGGAAAATGCCATCATGCGCCTGTGATATCCTTATAATTAATTATGAAAAAAGTCCTAAAAATATAAATTTTGTAGCAGTTAAATTCTTCATATTTTTATTAGGAGCCATGCAAAATTTCATGTCAAATTGACCTATGGATGGGCACCAAATAATTTTTCTCAAATAAATGCAGCTAAATTATCCCTAAAATTCCAGTAAATGGACACATCCATTACCCGAGCAAATGGAGGAAACAATGCACGAATAAGTTTCGGGTTGGGCTAGGCTTTACAACAATTAAGGGCCCATATCACCCTTGATTTTCTGGCTGCCCAAAGAAATGTCCAGGCCCAATAATAAAAGAAATAATGGAGCGGATCTCAATTTCAAACCCAATAACAGATCATAACCCGTCCGTCGGAAACAGACTCAGCAGATCGAAAATCAACTCAGTCGGCTGGACCCAATATACGATACCTGGCTAGACTCAACAGTGCTCAATTGATTCAGCTGAGTCAAGTTTGGGATCGCCACGTGGCGCTTTCTCATTGGCCAGAGCCATTACCATTTAAGACAAAAAATGAAAAAGGAGAGAGAGGATGGAGCAGTTACCTGTACGGGGGAACAGTTCCTCCGATGAAGACAGATGCTCCGTCGTCTTCTCAGGCCACCTCAACGCAAGCTGACTTCACCGTTGCACAGGCGATACCACCACGAGTCCAACGAGATCAAACACGATGGGAATCGAGTGGGAAATAGCCCAATTGGGAAATGAGATTGGTCACCAACTGCAAGGAGAAATCGGAAAATTGAACTCAGGCAGGGACAAAATTAAACAATTGAATGTCGAAAGAGCTTTTACAAGGGAAGAATGACATACTTGCAGAAGCAATTTTGAAAGAAGATACCCTAGGAGACAAACGAGTCACTTCAGTTGCGAGCAACAATGGCGACGATGTCCAACTGAAGGAGGGAGACTGAGTGTATGAATTGAATGCAACAAATGCACTTAGTCTCGATCAGAGAGCATGCTCAGATGAAGCATGAGAAGCTCTGGAGCAACTACAGCCGAATTCCCTTTCAACTGGACATCTCCAGCGAAAAGAAAGAAAAGACAAGCTAGATAAAAGAATGGAGAAGAGATACTGCTGACCACAGTCTATTCTCTAAAAAGGAATGCTCTAGTTTGGTCCCCAAAATGCAGACGCCTTGATGAATCCACAGAAAGTACCATTCTCTTTGGATTGAAGCCATCTAATGGGGAGTGAAATTCAAACCAATGGCTATGATGAAACATCACCTCGTGTGATAAAAGATGCCATATGATTCCACACAAATGAAAAGCATCAAAGTATACCCAGCAAGTACATCTTACCATTCATTTTCACAGCTGGCCATATGGAGGGACGGATATTTATAATTAGTTGCCTTAGGACTAGCTGTAAGTACAAAGAGAGTTGTATAGAATCACAAAGTATCACAAGGCACCATAAAATGCCTGAAAGTGACATCTCACATTCCCATGGGCAAATCAGTCTTCATGGATATAAGACAAAAGAATGATGCGCACAAAGAAGCCATAAACAAGAGATTGGAAACCATAAATACCAGTCTTACCCCTGGCTTTTGTCCCAAAAATGCATTACAAAAGATAATATCAAACTACATTACATCCAAGATTAAATATGCCAAGGAACAAAGAAGCTATCAGTGTCAACACACTGAGGTTTGTTTGTATGGAAGGCCTCAGACCAATTTGACAAGGCATCATGCCAAGTCTAGCGCATCATAGGCCAATGGGACAATATTAAATTGGGACTCAATTGTGACTGTGTCACAATTAAAATTTCAAATGCCATCTCGGCAAGCACTTGGCAAACAAAATGTGAGCACAATTTATCAAAATATGATAAATGTTGACTCAAAACACTGGCTGCAAGTGCATGTGTTGCAATCTCATGCAAGTTCAATTGAACTTTAAAATTAGCCGACAATCAGAATAAATCAAGTGACCAAATGGCCAAATAGCTCAAATGTGAGTACAACATGTCAACATGTGACAAGTGATGACTCAAACAAGAGAAGCTATGAGACCACTAGCCACAAGAGATCAAGTATGCAATATAAGCCATCTACAAGGCGCAGCAAGCATCAAATACATCTCAAAACGACATAGCTCAAGTACTGGAGAGGAATTAAACCTCTCTGAAATATTTTCAGACCCCATATGAGGCACAACAGCCAACAGCTGAAGCACCATAGCCAACAGCCAATATCCACAAGATAACCATTCAACAAGGTGACACCTGTCCTAGTGCCATAAGTTGATCATCCTCCAGCGCCAAGAGATAGCTAATACAATTTGCCTAGCCACAAGAAGGACTACAACAAGTAACAGCCAACAGGCATAATACCTAATCATAGGGTGCCTGACAAGCAGCTACATGAAAAGAAGCCACGCCAAACACCAATAAATCACCAATTCTCAATCCCTGATAGGCAGGAATAGAAAATTAAATCAAGCTCAAGACACTGGAGAGCAACACAAACCTCAGAATCAACTGGAGAAGCATTAAGGAACCCATAAATACCTCATATGTCCCTCTGACAAGCCACAGGAAGCAGCTGGAGCCAAGATACCCCTCCCCCAAGTATACCACTTGGTAAAATGGAGTAAACTACACCTCTCACAGCCACATAAACTGAATATTGTGAGCCCTATATGCCACATCAGGTAACAAGCAAGCAGTGAAAGGAAGTAAACCCCAAACTCCCAAATACACTATCTCAAAGCAAATGCCACATGTCAAGAGACCAATGGCCAGTAAATTGAGAAGTAAAGCACCCAGTGTGAACTCAGCAGCCAAATTGAGGCGACAAGAGACCATAAGACATCTCTGCCACTCATCAAACTCCAAAATCTCCAGGAAATACCACATGGCAGATGAAGGCTCCAGCAAACCCTAGCCTGATGGCTATAAAAGGAGCAAATTAGAAGAAGAAGAGGCCCCCAATTTTTGAATTATTAGGCTAGTGCTGCATTTTCTGAAATTGTAAAAGAAAAGAAAAGTTGTTTTAAATCTCAATTAAGGTAATTAGCACAATTAACATGTAAACTGTGATTTTATATGAAATAAAGGGGGCCAAAAATGGTTTAAACTCTTTGATTTTCTTGGTTCTCCTCCTCTTTTCCCTTTTCTTTTCTCTTCTGGTTTAATAAAAGCTTGGTATTTGGCTTTAGTGCCCCGTATTTGGCACTGGTTGGTTGAAATGCTTGGTATTTGGCATGGTTTGAACCTGGTATTTGGTTATGGCTTAGTATTTGGCCTCAAACATCACCCCAACCCGGTATTTGGCTGTGTAAAAACCCTCTTTTGAGGAAATAGCTTAGAGATATGCACAAATAAGTCAAGCTCTATGCCAAGTGCTATTGCTTGCATGCCACCCCAAATTAAAAAGTGAATAAGGTTGTGTAGGCTTTATGCCAAGGGCTACTGCCTATACACCATTTAAAAGTGCTAAAACAACAAAAAGAATTTGTAAAATAGTTGCATCTGTCATGCTTTCAAAACAAAAATCGATTTCTATTTAAGTTCATGCGCATTAGGGTTTGATCAGCACAAAACATGGTGTTTGTCTCTCACTTGAATCATATATGTGTCTCATAGCATCAGGTCATATTACATTTATCTCTTAAAAAGAAGTTCATGGCAGGTTCATAAGTGTCCAGCATGATCAGTTAAGTTCTGAGAGTAATAATGTTCTTTAAAGTTGAAGCAAAGTCATATGTCCCATAGTCAGTAGGTCCCTGGAAGTTACATGTCACTAGCATATTCAAGTAAGTCAATAAGAAGGATCTCTGTACTCAAAGTTCATTCATGGTTATCAACGAAGTTCAATTAGCAAAGCCATGCACATACTAGAAGTTAGTTGAGCATCTTCAGAAAATAAAAAGAAGTCCAGGGACTAAAATGAATTTTCAGAATGTCTAGCATATCAATATATATAAAAAGGTCAATGTTTAAATAAATCAAAATAAAAGGGACAAAAACACAATTAAATTTCATAAAAGGTCAAAGTTTAAGCCTACCTAGTTCATCAGTCAAAGTTTTACATGCAAATAAAATAGTCTGAAGTCAAAATAAATCATAACATCAAGCTCAGGGGAGTTCACATAGTCTTGTATTAAAAACAACACAAACACTACATTGCATCTTGTCAGAATTGGTATTCATGAATGGTTCATTCAGCATGTAGAATAGAAACAATGTTAATTGCATTCATGCATCTTTTAAAAACAAATGCATACAAGTGTTGTCAAGGCTGAAACAAAAATATGGTTATAATGGTTAGCATCTCCTTAAAATAAAATTTACTCCACTGCATTATTGTCAATAGTGTTCAAATTGCAAGTCATTTTGGTCAGTATGCATAGTATCTTTAAAAAAAAAACAAAAACAAAATTGGTTAAGTGCATTTCTACATTTCATTTGTTAAGGTTTACCAAAAATTCCAAGTGTATCCTCTAGAATAAAGATCGACCCATATACACAGTTACCAACTCTTAAACTTAAACCAAATTTGCATAGCATTTGCATCAGGAATTGATAAGCACTCAGTCCAGTGCTTAGCTATTCTCCATTTAGCATACGCATGGCATTTCTTCTAAAACCATATCAAATTCATGCAAACTGACTTAAAATTACATCAGTTCTCTTTTGAAAAACAAATGAATTTCTTGAATAAGCTCAAATAAAATAAAGATGAAAATCTGTAAAGCATCTCTTAAACATAAAATGATTTTTGAGACAAACTCAATTTCAGACTCAAATAGGCTCCTGAAAGAAGCACAAATAAAATGAAACACAACCAAAATACAATAAACTCAATGAAGAGGTGTGCATATCTCTCAGCTTAACTCATGAGGAGGTTTTTTCAAGCTATGTTAGACCCAAATAAAACCCAAACTATGAACCAATTGGTGGTGTGGAAACCAAACCAAACTGAACCAAGTCTAACTTCGGACTGAACCCAAGTTGAACCTAGGTGGACCAAAATAGCCGGTCGCTGCCAGTTCTGGACTCACATTAATCACCATGCAAAGCTCAATTGAGCACCAAACCAAGTAAGGACTAGGTCACCAAATATAACCAGTCCGCATGTGTCAAAATCAAAATCAAAGAAAGCAAGAGTGTTACATGTGCAATTGAAGCCTCCAGTAGCCTCCACGAACCTCAAGAACCCCATGGGACCCATCAGTGGATCTTAATTCAGCTCAGAACAACCTAATTGAAAATGGCGGATAATACCTAGTCAAAAGGGATAAATGAAAGTTGAAAATGAGGAAACAATTGAGGAAATGTAGTCAACAGAAAGAGAGAATAGCTCAACTCGAGTTGGAAAGTACCTTCAATTGGGGGGATAACGCCGGCAGTCGCCGCAATTTCATTCCCGACGAAGACTCCTCATCTCGACACACAGACGGAGGACGAAGGAAGAAGAAAGGAAGAAAAGAAAAAGAGTCCCTGGGCACGAATCTTGACGCCCCCGGGATGGATGGATTCTGTTCCCAACGGATCAAAAAGGAGAGATGGGTGAACTCGGTGCACCAGCTTACAAGCACCGACAGTGGGTCCCACAAGTCGGATTTAAACCCTGCACAAATCCAAAACCTCAGCGCCTCTCAGTGATTCTCTGTGGCAGTCTCTGTGTGGCGGGTCACTGCAACCCCGTACAGCAAACAGCAAGCCTCCAGCCAATCAGAGTTTTTTAGCAGAATTAAAACGTCAAAAATGCATTAAAAATAGTAGGAATGTCAGAAAAATTCAAATAAAATGTCAAAATGTTCAGAAAAATATGGAGAATATTTTGGTAACATATTTCAGGCCCAAATTCCAAAGCACAAATCACATTAAATTCAAAACTCTCAAAGTGATCATTCTGAAAATAACAAAATGATAAAAGTAGTGTTAAAATTAAATTTAGGCAAAAACACATGAACATTCATGTTCTGGATAGCAGGTACATTTGAACACACGATGCTCTGGACAGCAGGTACACTCAGACATTTTTTGTCAAACCTTAAACCCAAATTCAAATACCCAAAGCTCCAAACCAAAAATCTAAAAATCCCAAATTCAAAAATCCAAATACCAAAATCCAAAACTCAAATCAAAATGAAATGTCAAAATCCAAATTCAAATACCCAAAATCCAAGATCCCAAATCCAAAATCCCACATCCAAAATTTTAAATACTAAAATTCAAATACCAAGACTCAAGTCCCAAACTCCAAAATCCAAAATCCAAAGTCAAAAACCCAAAATCTCAAATCAAAATCCAAACTCCAAAACCCAAGAACTCAAATCCAAACTCCAAATCCTAAACATCAACTTAAATCCAAAGTCCAAAATACAAGAAATCTAAAACCCAAACTCCAAACCCAAAGCCCAAAGATCAAAATAGAACTCTAAAAAGTTAAAACCTAAAGTCTAACTCCAAAGTCCAGTTTTAAAGTTGAAAAGTCGAACTCAAAAGTCCAACTTAAAATTGGATCAATCAAGACTTAAAAGATAATCTGATAGCCATAACTTAAAAGTTTTAAAATACCCCAAAATTCGATACTGAAACCCCAAAAGTCAAAGACACAAAGACCAACGCTCTAGAGCTTGGATCAAAACCTATAATTAAAAATGACATTAAAGTCTTAAAAGTCAACTTCGTCCTTCTAAGACTGCATAGCGCATTGCCCTGGAATGTACAACCCGGTGTTCTCGTCAAGGGGAGGCATAGCGCTTCTTCCCTCGCGACTTGAACGAAATCCCAAAATCTCTAAATCCCAAAACGATTAAGAATTGGCTTAGATCGCCTATCTTTCTAGTGTCGAACTCAAAAATCCAAATCGTCCTTCTGAGACTGCATAGCGTGTTGCCCTGGAAGGTACACCCCTGAAGTTCTTGTCGAGAGGAGGAATAATGCATCTATACTCAAGACTTGGACGAGAAATCCCCAAATCCCAAAATCCTTAAATCGACTGAGTCTTGATACAGGAAATATAACCCCTAGTATTAATCTCAGAAATCTAAAGGTGGCCTCAAGCCAACTTCAGCAAAGTCAACAACAAAATTGCTAAAATTGTGACATGAAAGACAACCAAAGTCCTGTAGCAAGTTCAAAGTTACAACCAAAGAATTAAAAGTGAAACCCCCCAAAGACTAATCTTCTTTAAAGATTAAAAAATTAGACCCTAAGCTATTCATCACAGTCATTTTGATTATTCCCGATCTAGAGGTGCCCTTGGCTGGTTCTCAACTCAGCCCGGGGGTAATTAAGAGCAGGGCCTAGCGCCTGCTAGAAGGAAAGGAGCTACAAACAAACAATCAACTTTCAAGGTACTTACAACCGCGTTAGCGCCCATCGCCCGTTTTGGATGGACGGTAGCATTCGGGTCTTAAGATGCTCGAGAGGTATCTGATCCGTGCTTCTTTTCCCCATGGATGAGTCATTCTCTGATCTTTCCCCGTGGATAGGCAAAAAAAGTGTGAGACAACGAGTAAGGACTATTTCATATCCATTATCTAACGGATAAAATTTTACAAACATATATGTAATATACAATCATGTAATTAGCATATTTCATAAAATATGTTGATGGTTTTGATCTTCATCGAAATTTATTTATATTGATGAAAAAATTAATTTGCACTCTATTATATTATAATTTATAATTATTTATATAGATTTTTTTTAATGAGAATAAATTTTATAATTTTTATTATATGTAAAGTATTATCTAAATATTGTACTTTATTTGTATATTTATTTGATGTTATTTATTTAGCACATTATATAATTTTTATTAAATTAATAATATTATTATTACCCATTATGTACCATTACCGTACCCTTACCGTTAATTCTTAATGGGTAAGGGTAGAGAGCAGGCAAAGTCATTTTTTAAAGGATACGGGTAGGATATGGGTAAAAAAAATTTTAACGGGTGCGGGTATGAAAATACCTTCTATCGTACCGTACTGTACCCATTGACAGCCCTAGCTACTAGGGGTTGTGATAAACAAACCCTAACCTGTTGAATCTCGTCGCTCATTCTCCTCCTTTTTCCCTCTCTCGTATGCTGTCAACGACACCTCCCTTCTCTCTACCTCTCACTCTGACAAACGCTCGTACCACTTCTATTGCGCAGCCTCAAGAGACAAGCACCACCCTCAAATACACGACGGCGGCGTCATCATCTCTTTTCGTGGAAGATGGAAGCCTGGGAGGAGTTGGAGGGAGGAGATCGGGCGGCAGAGCCCACACGCCAGTGCTGACAAGGAAGATGGAGTCTGACTGGAGGAGTAGAGAAGGGGGTTACTGGTTGTTGACGGGGTGGGGTGGGGCCCAGCTCTGACAATTGATGGGATTCGACGAAGAAGATGGAGTGGATGTTCTGATCAGGTCTGTACAATTTGGGGATGAATGTTTATTCATTTTTTTTTTTGTTATCGTGATGTTGTATGTAAATTGTTTCTCAAAGAAGAATGAATTTTTCTTGACAAATTGCTTGGGTGATTTATGAATTAATTCCATTTTCGTTCATATATTTTCCCCCTTTTCTGATAATTTGATAAAAGTATTTTTCTGAGAATTAGTAGTCCCCCACTTCCATTTTCGTAATTTAATATATTGTTTATTGTTAATGGAAAATATAAACATTAAATCATTTATATCGTTTATTTAAACGAAACCATTAACGCAATTGGATTTTGTGCTGTTTGATAAACGATTTGATTTACGAAAATTTAATTTGTGTTGTTTAATTAAACAAAACAATAACGATTTGGGCCATTTCCGTGATCGTTCACCACATTTGACAGACCTAGGTGTGTATATATATATATGATTGGGAAAAGTTGTTGCTCCAACTTGGAAAGTCGAAGGATGGATATACGGACAGTTAATATCTTGTTTGGATTGTTTGAGAAAAAGCAAGGAATAATTCTTGCTAGAAAATTAGAAAGAGTGTTATTCCGAAAACATTGGGAAGATTGTTATTTCAGAAAGTAGAAATGTTATTTGGATGGTGAGTTGAGAATAATAATAGAACAAAAGAATAAAATAATCTTTTATTTTATTTTTTGAACCAATTTATTTATTTATTATTCTTTTTTATTTATTTTAATATTTGATATTGTAAAATAAAGTAATTATCATTATTTAATACTACTAATAATAAGAATAATAAAATAAGTAATAATAAGTTTGTTGAGTTTTTGAGTAAAAACATTGAGGTGGTTCAGTTAGTTATATGTATGCATTAATTATTGTTCGGTTTTGAAACAATGGATGAAATAAAATGTAGTTGCATTATATATAATTAATGTATCATTTTGCAAGAGATACATATATGCACCGTATTAACATCATTATATCGTTGCATTATTATCAAATCAAAATGAACACATTGGTAGAGTTGGAAGAATTCTTTGCGGAAGTTAATGCTCCTTCTTAGCTTGTTTGAATTGTGTTTTTCCAAAGGAGTTATTCCCAGCTCATCCAAACAGGGCTAATTAACGCCGTCTTCTGCGAATATGTAAGGCCTTACTAGGATGCATATATTTCTCCCTTGTAGTAAGCATTTGAAAGATTTTAGAGTTACTAATAAACCGATCCCTAATATAAAAAGTTATAAACTACAAATCCTCCCATTCCTCCGTCACTTTTTTCTCAATTATCTTGTGATGAGTACTATATTTAGAGTACTTCACATTTCAGAATGATCATTTCCTAAACTGTAAACTTGAAGGTGGAACATCACCTCCTTACCAAGTAACATTTGTTGAAAAAACAATAAATGGAAAGGCGACCCAGAAGAAGCAAAGAAAAAAAAAAAGAGTACAAATACTAAAAAAATTGAATATGCTACAATGAAATTAGAAGAGAAACTACAAATCATGAGAGAAGGTAAAGGAAAGGACTAATTAATTAATTAGAACAGAATTAATAGTAGTGCACATCTAGTTAAAGCTCTTTGGTTAAGAAATGAGCTCTTAACAGAGCTCTCTCAAATTTTTCTTATGCTTCTTTCTTCAAATGGCGAATCAGTAGTTGGTCTAAATCCTTTTCCTTTTTTTTTTATAAAAGGAACTTAATTACAACAAAATTTCCACTGATATTTATTCGTTGTTGTCTATTCAGCATTGAATGATTGAGAGAATTATTGATATATGAGCTAGGTTGACAAAGATATATGTGTTTTTGGCTTTTTGCATCCGTTTCAGGCCAAGTTGTCAGTTAGCTACTGGAAAAATCAAAGCAAGAATTTGATTCTTTGCGGCCTCCATCCCTCCATCAATGAAGAGTCTGTATGCTTTATTAGTGCTTCGAAATCGTATAAGATTGGGTCCAAGTTTATCGCTCATTATCCTTTTAACATAAGCTTCACAGCCTCAAATCTTGAGAAACGACATACTTCGTTTCCGACCAAAACTGATCTCATAGGGCGTTTTCTCAACGGATTTTGACGGAACACGATTAAGTGTAAAAGCTGCGGTTTTTAGTGCAAAATCTCAAAACGACTTACTAAGTCGGTTTGGCTAATCATCGATCGAACCATGTCTAGCAAATTTTTGTTTAAAAAGAATTTTTATCAACTTTGGAACTTGTAAAATGAATCATAACTTGTGAAATTGTTTTTAAGTGCTTGAGTCACCAACGAGTAAATTTTAATGAGACTTAAATTCAAATAGTTGTGAAAACGATGATGCACCGAGACCCGTCTCCACCAACTCAACCACAAATTGGAGGGTATTGGATTAATTATAAGTTGTCGGAAATTATAACTCAAAGCTCTCGAGGTATAATTAGATAACTTATAATTAATTTCTACTGGCCCTGATGCGAAAGCATTGGCAATGGGATTGTTGAGTATTATGGCCTAAGTGTACCGTGGCCATAATCGAGCAATCCACGTCCAATCTCACTAGAATGTTATATGCCAGTAGCATATTCACAAGGTCAATGACACCACATATATCCTCTAGGGTGCAAAGCCTCACGACTCGATTTGCACGAAATAAATTGGTGAAAAATTGGAAAGTTGAATTTCAAAATAGGTTCATTATAAATTTTCCGACTTGATAAATTGACTTTACAAATATTTGCAAGACATGGAAAAGAACAAATGAATGACTTTGAGTTTGCAATTGTTATGACATGATAGAAGCTAGAGTTCTCGAATTGTTAAAGCGATTAATAGGACCAAGTGAGGCACGCTTTAATTTGTAGAATTTTAAACACTTGATCCTAGAGGAATTTTATTGACTTGGCTTGTTTGATTTTGTGTGATTGCATTAGTAGGCATAAGTGGTTAATTTCATGACATCTCTCGGTTTGGGTAATTTGATTCTCCTAAGTCTAAGTATAATCAATAACTTTAAGTTTAGGCTCTTGCTTGAGAAGAAGCAAAGTTTAAGTTTGGGAGAATTTGATATCTCTTATTTTCATTGGTATTTTGACCGTACTTGGCATCGAAATTGTACCCAAACCATTAAATTGCTTAACAAATGCTTGTATTTTTCCAGGATTTGGCTCTGCCGCTGCTTCTACTTGTCTTTTACAGGATTTTGATGAAGAATGGAAGAAAACAAGCTCAAGGAGGACTTCTACAGTCGCACGCACGCTAGACGACTCAATCCTGACACTAAGGACTCATTCCAGACCGTCATGCGGGCCACATGCCACGATGGACAGCACATAGAGCAATCCTTGCCCCAGTTCGACCCTATCCCCATGGTTTCGGACCGAAGTCTCCTCTATTCGGACCGAAGTGCATGACTGCACTGATTGACACCACTCCAGGTCGAACTCCCCTTCCTTCAGGTCGAACCAGCCTTGTTTGGACCGAAGTGACACATATGGTAAGGATATTTAGCATAGGAAAGTGGTGTTTTGGCAAGTTTTGACGACAAGGAAACCCTAGCCTTCCTCCTAAGTGATCTAGGTGCTATTTATAAGCCTCTCCTTCTACTGAGAGGGCTATCCTTTGATTGCCATGCATATTCCGCCTTCTTTAGAGCGATTTAGAGATTGTTCTCTAGAAGTTCTTCATAAACCTTGTGTTCTACCTCTTGTGTGAAGCAACGACAGCAGCAAGAAGTAGTTCCCACGCATCTCCAGCCATCTATCGCCTTAGAAGAAGAAGATCTAGAGTAAAAGGAGTAATCTTCCCTATTCTTTTATGCTTTATATTCTTGTTTTATGGGCTTGTATCTCTATTATACTTATATTATGCTTGTGTGTTATTTTGAGAACATGTTAGAGTAGTTTTATTATGTCTTAGGGTATGGATGTAGTTTATATTTAGTTTGATGTTATGAATTGATATGACTTGATGTTTAGCTTTATGATCTATTTATTAGTAGTATTTTCATGCTTATTTGATTCTCTTGATTCACCTAATTTACTTCTAAATTAAAGGCATGTTTAGTTAAGTTACAAAGTTAGGTTGTTCAAATAGGATTAAATTAAGTATTTAAAATAAGTTGATGATTCGAAAGAGGCGATTAGCTTGCACTGAAAGGTGTAGCTTCTAAGTTGGCTGAAAGGAAACATAGATATCTCTAAGAAAATCAATAAATTAGACATAGGTTAATTAAAATACCGACACGAAAGTTTAGGTTTAATTAGTTTATGTAGGTAAGGTAGAGTCCTGTGCTAATTCCTAGTCCAAAAAACGACAGTTGAGGAGTAGGAAGCCTAACTACAGCCAGTCCATGCCTTTCATAAAGTCTAAACTCAAGTTGTACTGTCTTAACATCTCTACCTAGTCTCAATTCGGACCAAACTAGTCTGGTTCGGAACGAACTGAAGGTAGTACTTTGGTTCTTTGGTATTTAAGTATCCACTATTTACTTGCAACATCTTCTAAGAATGCAACAATTACCAAAGTGCAACAGTTCATGCATAATTATACCTATAACAGAGTATACTTGACTTGTACCCATATTGTTAATTGACTAAAAAGCCTCAGTTTGTTACTTCCACATCCTAGGCTATTCATTCCTCATCAAGCAAAACTACTCCAACACATCTACTCAAGTCACCTTATTCCCTACTTATTATTAAAGTGAAGCTTGCTTAGATATGTAACAACATAGTCATATATCTCATAATTATTCTAAACTATAGCTACAACACTCATGTTAGAACTTAAACATTCTCAATCAAGCAACAACATACACAAGGGACAGTAAATAAATTAATTTGCTAAGTATAAACAAAGCTTATACCTTCCTCTGAACCTTTAGTAATTCTTCTAAAAAGTTCCAGCACAACCAAAGTAAAGATTATAGTCACGCTAATTTGGAACAAAGCCAATTCCATGCACTGCCTTGACCTAGCAGAGGTGAGCTAGTACTTAGAATCAATCGAAATTAAATCAAATTGATCAAGGAAATCGAAAGAGATAAAGAAAATACTACCCCTCTGAGCTTCCTCTTCCTCTCTTCTTCTTCAATTTCGGCCCCAAACCAAACCCTAACTCTAATTCCTTTAAATAAAACTTACCTCATACGACATACAAGAGAGAGAAGAGAGAGAGAAGTGAAGTTCAAAAGAGGATAGAGCCACGACAAGGCTCAATTACTACCTTAACCGCCGCCATCGATCACAGAGAAGAGGAGGAAGTCTCCTTGTACCAAGGCGCCATTGTGTCGAGAGGTGCCAACCTCTGGTTGGTCTAGCCAGAGGCAGTCTCTCTCTCGACCAATCACATCGTAACAAAGAGAGAGGGAGAGAGTGCCACAAGCGTGAGAGCTCAGAGGGACAGAGATAGAGCAAAGAGGAGAACGCCAGATCAGAAAGAGACGAGGTAGAAGGAGGAGACTCCTTCGTCTTTTTTTTTTATTAAACCCCTCGCTGATCTTCTGTGGCTGATCCTGTGTGACCTTCTGTGTTGCAAGTGACTGACAAATTCTTTTATAAATTAGCTATTTCACCTCAATATTTAACTTGATCAATCCAGAAATTAGATTATTGTGGCAATTATACAGAAAATATACAGAATTTATAATGAACATTTTCATGTTCTCAGATCAGAAATCCCGTCAGATTTTACTGTTACAAAATTAAATTATTTAATTTTTTGATCATATAATTCATGCATTATACTAATTCATAATTCAAAACTGATTAAGGACTTGGTTTACCATCTAACAGTCAATATTCTTTAAGTTAAACACCATTGTCATTAGGGTTTATTGTTTATTCATGAGTCTTGACTTTCCAATGGGCTTGAAATTTTGTTAAGGCATGAAAATAGTGAAAAATCAAATTATATTTCTGAAATAATAGAATTAAATCAATATATATAGGAATTCGAAGAAAATATTTTAGAAATCTATAAATTTAAATTTTGTATCGCTGGGTTTCTCTAATGGTAACCTATTCGGACAAGATTTATTTTAATCTAAAAGTTATTAATTCTAATTAAGTATGATCTATATGCTAAAATTTCACATGTTTTTATCATATTGAACACAAACTCTACTATTTTTTTATTATTTATTTCCTTATTTATTGTAGGCACTCAGAGGCTAAAATCAACATTTGAAATTTTAGAGTCAAACTTATTTAATTTGAATTATAATTACATTATCAATTTTTTTATCGAGTCGTTATGACTTATTTAGTTGGAATTCTTTTATCAACCATATTTCAACATTACTATAATTTTAATTATGTATTTTTATTTGATCAAAATTTGAATCTGTTAAATTCTTATATAATTAACAAAATTTGAATCTGTTAAATTCGCGCAGTATATGACCTTTTGATTCTCACACCACAAGGCGACGAAAATTTTGAACTGTTCGAATGCAATCCTTGGGGTACCCACGACGGCGAGGTTAAGTTCAACCTTAACCTAGGTGACATCGTCGAATGTTTCAAAAGAGAAGAATTGAACATATCGCTCATGAAGATGTACTCCTGGTATAAATCTTCAAACTTAACATTTTTTTTCCCCATATTCAATTCAAGTGAACGAAAGAGGATTAGGGCACTCCATATTCAAACTTAACATCAACATGAACATATTCAAGTGATATCTATGAATGCAGGTATTGGATGGGCCAACTTTCGAAAGGATTAGGGTACTCTAAGAACATCACCATATTAGATCCTGATCTCTTGGCATAAGCTAAAGTCATGCACAAAAAAGGTGTCGTAGTGGATTACATGAAGAACTCATTCTTAAATTTTCCATGCGACTACTTTCTTTTGCTGTATAACCAGGGGTAAGACAATATTATTGAAGTAAAAAAGACTGATCAAATACTTTTTTTATTTCCATCTTAATAATAATTAATCTCAATTACAGGTATCATTGGACAATCCTTATTATTAATATAAAAAACTAGAGATTCATTTCATGGATTCCTTGATACACACGGATGTCCCTTCGTTATTAAAGATAAAGCTGTTTATAAATTCGTAAGTTTTTGTTTCTAAATTAACAAAATATTGATGCGATTTTGGAATTGATGGAATAATTTTAATTGCATGTAGGGCATATAAAAATTACCTAATGGAAAAGTTCCAAAAAAGTCATCGTGGTGGCCGGTTATTTAGCTGGTTCGAAATACCGGTACGCAATTATATTTAGTACGTTCTCGAAATTATATGTATTACGTTCTCTTAACTATTATGTTGAATTTTGATCTTAGGGTCCGAAACAAAAGGGGATGTAGAGTGTGGATACTTCACATTGGTCGCCATGAGATACATTTTGAACCATGTGGTGGAAGTCGGAGCATTACCTGAGGTACTTATTTATTTCAGATATAGGATTTAGAGTTTAGATTTTAGGGTTTGGGGTTTAGAGTTGAAGATATCAATCCTATAAGTAATGTAATATTTTGGCTTGTTTATAATCAATTGCAGAGAATCGAACCGGTTGGAGAACCTTATGTAGAAGAGCTTATTGGAGGGGTAGTGGATAAGTTAATGCAATTTATGTACGGGGTATTGTTCTAAACAAGAAACATATGATTTAATTGCATGTACTATTATATTTTTGTGTTGTCATATTCATGCTTGATATGTCTTATATGCATGTTTGCTATATATATGTTATATTATTGTATTCTATGCATGCTTGATCTGGTACAGAGGTACCAGTTGGTACAATCATTTCGGCTAGCAACAGGGGCTAGCCACAAAAAACAAATTATTTTTTTTAATGAAGAAGAATTTGTAACGGTTATTAGATAATAACCGTTACAAATTTAAAATGCCATTTTTTTAAAACTTTTGTAACGGTTATTATCTAATAACCGTTACAAAAGGCTTAAAACTGTAACGGTTATTAGATAATAATCGTTACAAAACATTAACAATTCAAATTTTAAAAATGCACGAGAGTTTCGTAACAGTTATTTTATAATAACCGTTACATATTGCTGACTATTTGTAACGGTTATTATTATAAAATAACCGTTACGAAACTCCCGTACATTGACAGCAAAATTTATGACGGTTATTATGAAGTTTAGTAACGGAAGCTACTGTGACGGTGCATACCCGTTACTATTTTACATTTTACATTTTTAACCGTTACTGATCCAATTATTTCGCGTAGTGTAACATAATTGACGGGTAATTGGATTGGGTTATGGATGGATAATTAAAATTTTCGTTTAATCTAATATTTTCGGATTGGATTCATATTTTAATAATATATCATGAACCCATGCATTGTACATCAAAAAACAAGGACATGGCAATTCCATCGAAGCAAGGCTACGATTATTGTAATTGGCGCAGCTCTTCAGCGAATATCAGCAATTAGTCAAATTACCCTGACTATTACTAAAATTATACCAACTGCTAGGGGTGTACAAAGAAATTAAAAACATGTCTGATCCGTTTAACTCATCCAACCCGACCCGTATTCTAACAGGTTGAAATTAACATGATTCGGGTTGGTTCACATTTAATTTTGCTAACCCGATAAATGCAACTGGATCGGGTCATGTTTTTTTTTTTTTTTTGGCTAATCTGCTTACAAACTGGAACCATTTTATTTTTATTGATATGAGTTATGTCTTTTTATTATTAAGCAATTAACTTTATTAATACTAGGTGGGGAAAGCGCTGCTTCGCCGCGCTTTAGCGGATTTTTTGTATTTCAATTTTAAGAACAACTAATAATTTGTCATTAAGTCTAAATTGTTTGCGACATACATATAAATGCAAAGGCAAAATGCCATAACTTTTTTTTTCACTTGAGAGATCTACTGAGAGCAATAGAATGGTGCATTAAACTGAAAAAGAGATAAAAATAGGGAAAAAAATAGAATAATAGATTTAGGATTCAAATCAAACCTGATTAAAGAGAGAAAGTACGCTTATTCCCAAATAAACTAAATATGTTAGAAGTAATAAACTAAATAAATAAATAAGTTATTTACTCAAATTACTAATATATATAAATAAGCTGTTGTAACGTGCTTCTTTAAATTTACTGGTTGAATTTCTGAAATTTTATTTCTGTTTATACTGAAACATGCTTACTATCATAATTTAGCGCTAACATATTGAGATTTATTAAATGCAACATTAAGTATGTACAATATTAGTTATTATTATTAATATAAAAAAGCATGCAACATTATGTCGGTATAGAATTAGCTTTTCCTTGGAGGGTAAAGTGCTCAATATTAGTAAAGGCAAATTGGAAGATAAAAACTCAAATTATGCCTATAAAAAATGTGTTAAAAAAATCTTGCTTGCTTATTCTGTATAAAAGTTACTTACATAAGATTTACATCTCATAAACGTCACGTAATTATGCGAGGATACTAATTGTATCTATATCTGGTCTCTAGTGAAGTATTTAACACTCCTAACCCGGTACCCAATAACTCCTAACTACTCTTACAATTAAGACCCTAAGAATAATGAAAACTCTAAAAAACAAAACGACTTATAATTAAATTAAATATCCTGAAATCGACAACATTTAAATAAGATAACTCCTAACACCAGGTGGGGCACTACCAGTATGGAGCACACAATCATGGTGGGACTTCCTGTACTCGCTGAAAAAACCTCTCATCGATAGTCACATTAATTCCCCTTAATTTCCTTAGCACGTCATTGCCTTGGAACTCCACTGTTCCATACCATTCACTCTTGTAACATTTAACAGCACATCTGCTTGCCTTACCACTTTCCTGACCACATATGCCTTACCAGTACCTGATTTCTTAACTGGTTCTCAATTCTCATTATTTCCAGCACTTCTTGCATAGTTGCATCACCTTCCAAGAAGACATGCTATCCTCATTTCTTAACTGCACTCCATACAATACATCATCGAATAGAAAGTCGGATGAGGGGGCTGCCAAGGAGAAATTGAGTAAATTAGTAGCAAAAGGAAAATTTGAAAAAAAAAAAAAAGAATATACTACCTTGAGCATCATCTGGATAGAGACAAACTTCTCAGTGCAATTCTTTTTCCTGTTCAAAATTAACCATATCATGCATACCTAACAAAATAATTGGACACATTTGTAGTAAAATAAATAAGAAAAAATTGAATAGAACATCTACAGTATGGAAATTTTTAATTATCATTCTTAAAGTAAAATGAAATATTTTAGACTTGATGGCTCATAGTAACCTATTTAAAGCTGGTTAACAGTGCAATTCAAAACTTTTATATAGACATAAAATGACTATTCAAGCTGAGGAAAGCGAGATGTAAAACACATTTTAATGATGTTATTATCTAATATAGCAAATATATAGCAAAATTCAAAAGAACTCTGATTATATAGTGTATATTTTTGAATGAGTAAATCTATTGTGAACCATGATGCATGACGCTTGATTGCAATCC
The DNA here is from genome assembly GCA_027562975.1 of Rhynchospora breviuscula. NCBI lineage: Eukaryota > Viridiplantae > Streptophyta > Magnoliopsida > Poales > Cyperaceae > Rhynchospora > Rhynchospora breviuscula. The sequence goes on from CM050398.1 coordinate 16,945,002, forward strand.
CTGCCTATTAATTAAATTATGGAGACATGACAATTCTTTTCTCTTCCATTAGTGATAAGTCATGAACTCAAAGGGAGCGACACCAGTCACTCAGTTCTCCAGTATTTTTTAAGAAAAACCCTACAGTAAAATGAATAAAGAATCTGAAAAAAGGAAATAAGCCATCATAGCCTATAGCCTATTTGATTAGGGAAGAATTAAGATTAACAATTCATATCCTATACTTGATTTTGGGGAAATTGAGAGTAATCATAATACAATAGAATATGAAATTGAAACAAACCATATCCCAAATCTGGAGCTTGATGGGCTTGTTGTAAATGGTAATTGTTCTAGCTTCAATTGTCAAATCATGCACAATATGGAATTTCTTGTCGGTGAACTACAATATGAGGCATGTCTACTCAACACCTACAATTAGTTAAAATAATATTTAGTTAACACCTAATTTATTTTAATTTCAACAGAAATTTGGTTAGATGAAAGTTCACTGGGTTTCTCCGTATCAAACTTCTTTAAAGTGATATTTCCAAATTTTAAAGATAAAAGTGCTTCTCCTGGTTTTGGATATGGATAGATCTCGAGAAAGACAGAACATTCTGATAGCTAGGCATTTTGTTTCTCTCTTGAGAGAGGTGGACTTGTAGTAGAGACATATGGTGAGAGAGAAGCTGACAGCTTGCAATTCTGCCAACGCTCATGAAGCTGACATTGAAGTTCTGCTCTCCCAAAACACTGCGATGACACCAATCATTCCAGGCTCGTTGACCTGACGATAGAGGATGATGTTCTCATCAACGCTTACATCGACTTGGAATGAACCGACCTCCGTCAGGTGGTGGATATCTTTCACATGACCTATGATCGTGATTTCGCCGGTCTCGGCTACCACACTCGGAAACTTGGAGCCTGATGCGCTACTTGCACCTATGAGCTACAATTACACATTAATAGAATGTAAAATAATAAAAATATTTTAGTGGTATCTTTAGTGTAATTGCTTAATATATTAATATCTTTTTTGTAAATTCTAAAGTTTTTATAGACACTTAGTCCATTAGATACATTTCATCATGAGTGGACAAATAATAACTTTTTACAATTAAAAATAGAACCGAGAACTGTTATTTAAGCATTGTGAAAGAAAATAACTTCTATCATAATGATAGCCATTATAATTACCATCATCACTGCTGCAACTATTTTTATATATTTTTATAGTTTTGATCTTATCAATGAACAAATTATTTTTATTTTATTGAAACCCCATAATTAACATATTGCCTATAACCAATTGGTACATTATACATGCAGCATCCAACTGGCATGGTGCCACCTCCCTTGTAATGCTGATATTGTGAACAACCAGATCATACCTTAAAGTACTCTAGGGGGCTCTTAGGAGTATCGTCAATCTAGACCCGCTCCTCAGTAATGCAGATCCCACATTGCTTGGTTGCGAGATTTGCATTTACCAAGTTGACAAAAACACTAAAGGTGGGCACAAACACGTGTTGAGGTCATCTAGGCTCCAACCAGATTCATTAGTCACCTACACTGATTTGACACTGCCTACGTACAGCTACAAGTTGTACTGCTTACCGAGCGAGCTTCTCCACAACCTCCGCATATGGTTCCAGCTTTGTAAACACCTAAATAAATTCAAGTCAAGATAATGTGAAATTGGTACATGGATAAAATTCCAAACTGAAAATCACGCTTAAGATAAAATTTCAATCCAGAAAATCATGCTTAAATGAAAAGCTAGCTATATTGACATGATAAGACAAATAGATTACCTAATCAAAATATATTTATCAATGCCTTTAGAGACACATCTCGTGTAACAATGTTGACAATATTGTTGTTATTTATCAAAAGTCGTGCTGCAAAATTCTTTTTTGTTGATAGAAGGGTTACACCAGGTATAGGCACTTTTAGATTCTGACTTCTCCCTATTCTCTCTCCTTTTACGGTTAAGTTTCTCACAATTAATTATAAATTTATTAATAAGAAGAAAAAGAGACATAACAGAGAAAATTTTAAAGAGCAAAAAAATACCTAATATCCAATCCTAATGCCACATAAAAGAGCAAGAGAACTGCAGCTAGTAAAAATTCAAAAGCCAATATCTAAATTAGCAAAAATCAATATACTGAATTGAACATTCTTACAAAAATGTCCTCATACCTCTATGTCAGATTTTACTCAATCAAAGTCTATTCCTAAATTAGAATTTCTAAATCAAAAAACAATAAGATGAAATACCTTCTCTAAGCCAACGTTAGATACTTGCTCTCTAGATTGGGGATTGTATCAAACACCTTATATACATTCCTAAAAACTCATATCACTTTCATATTCAAAATCTGATAACACCAATTTCATAATAACAAAGAAAAATTGCGAGCGAAGGCAAAATCAGATTGCAAATATTTATCATAGAAGACCAGTAAGTTTAACAGGACAAAGAGAAATCAGTACCGAATCGAAGAGCCCAAATTGGGATATCATACCATTGCAAGCAGCGGCTCCAATGGATAATGCCAACATAAGCAATGAAGGTCGTAGTTCTCTTGTTGGCATACTTCGACCATGATTTGTGGATTCGGCGATGGTCTTAATTTCCCATAGGAGGCGACGGATGACGGGCAGGGGATGAAGCGAGGTTGGCGGAGAAGAAGGCGACGGAAAGGAGAAAATGAGGGTTAGGGGTGACGAAGGGCTGGTGGAGGAGGAAGCGAGGAGATGAGGAGGATCCGGCGACCGCCACAGCGACGAAGAGAAGAGAAGGAGAGGCAGGAGAAGCGCGCCGGCGGAGAGGCGTCGGAAGAGAGAAGCCATAATTTTTTTCTCAGATAGAAAATGAAGAGAGGGTTAGAGAGCGTAAAAAATGGAACTCGCTGAATATCTCTTAATGGATCAGATCAATTGGCGAAAAAAATAAAGGGTGGGCTTAGACGGATAATGGACGGCTCAGATGAATTTCGTAGGAGGCATAATGCGGTGACAAAAAGCGGTCACGGGAATTAATATATATCTTAGATGAGTTTCGTCGTTTAGAATAAAATGTTTAAATCACAGTACACTTTGTTGAGTCACTAAGATGAGATTGGTCATAATTTATTTCCTTTGTGCAACTCAGGCATATAAAATATTTTCTTTAATTAATATTATCAGTTTTATTTATGGACTAAATAAATCATAACCCGTTTAACCAGAAACCTATAAAACTACGTAGACAAAAATTAATATGGGTTCGATTCAGAGGCTAGATTGAAATTCATGTTAGTTGCGTTCATAAAAATTTTTACTAAAAATATATGTGTACGACGTAACGTCTAATATAGACATAGTATAAAAATAATTTTCAAATAAATAATTCTAAAACAATGTAAGATAAAAAAATTATGAGAATTTGTCTATAATATTAACAACAAAAGATCCAAACTAATATATCCAATATCCAAAATAATAATTCAAAATAAATATGATTTTGTTATAAATAAATCATTCATCGAAGCATCACCTATTTTATTATAAGTTTTGTCATAATAAATTTCATTGCGGAAGAAAGGAGAAGGCGATCTACCAAGAAGAAATACGATTTGGGTCCTTGTACGTACGATTATTCAGGAGTCTCTATGAGATTCAAATCAAACGCACCCTATCCATCTGGGTCATTCAAATTTTTGAGATAGGTCCCGAACTCCTTAAATGTGTTTTTTTTAAAATTTAAATTATTGCTATCTGAAATATATATATTTTTTCATGTATGTCCCTGGACCCACCAAATATAATGTAGCTTCGCCCCCTGGTTAGGTTGGGTAATTAAAGAATTTTTTTAATCCGGTATAATTGAGATTGGTTGAAATATGGATAAAAAATTGAGAATCAACCCGTTGCACAGCCCTACCAACATCGAACACCTTAAACACACAGAGTAAACAGAGATTAGGAGTGGAGAGGTGAAGCTCACCATAAGATAGGAGATTACCTAATGTGTTCCATTTTGATAATGTACTCTTTAATAAATGTAGAGTACCAGTTAATTAATGTCAATTAAAGTTATTAAAGAAAGTCTAAAGAAGGGAATACTAGTTTATTTAATATTATTATTGCTTACAGGGAGAGTACTTTGATCGTATCACATTTCCCCGTAGAAATTGAATTCATGCAATGAGAGCTAGCTCTTCAACCCAATATAAATTCAATGTCATATCAACTGCATGTGCCTTTGTGAATTTGGAACAAAAATACTACAATACACGAAAAATGGGGTACATAATTATTCTCTCCTTTTATTCGAGAGAAAGAACACGAGCTCACAATCGACAGCATACCAGCGCATAAACAACATGAACAAAGTGGAATTCTAAGAAAAAAACGATGCAAAACACATATCCGAAACGAAAAAAAAGAAACGTAACATAAATCTTCCTAGGAGTACCCATAAACAGTTCCATGTCCAAACTCAATCAAATCCCTTTATCAAATGGATTCTTTACCTGAATTCATCCACTGATCAGCGGCTTTCGTCAAATCTAAGTGCGAAGATCCCTCCGGCGATAATGCACTGACAGCAGCCTCTTGCAACTCCTTAACCTTGCGTAGGACAGACTTCCCTCTCTCTCCATCTATTAGCTCTTTCACTACTGTGGCCACCTCTCCTCTCTCAACTAATCCGTCCTCCCGTGCCACCGGCCTCAATGCGATTCCCACTCCATCTACCAACATCAGTGCATTCATCCTTTGCTCTGCATATAAGGGCCAGGTGATCATAGGTACCCCCTGAGACACGCTTTCGAGTGTCGAGTTCCACCCACAATGTGATAGGAACCCACCGGTCGCCATGTGTGCTAGAACCTTCACCTGAGGGGCCCACGAAGGCACTACCATGCCTCGATCTGAATTCCTCTTGATGAACCCATCAGGTAAGTAGTTTAAAGGATTATCAGAGATTTGCATGTTGAAGAATGCAGCACTCTTGTCCTTGTCGCTTGGGCAGCGAACCACCCACAAAAATCTCTGCCCACTTGCTTCCAAGCCAAATGCAAGCTCTGTCGTTTGTTTCATTGACAGAGTGCCACCACTCCCGAATGAGATGAATAAAACAGAACTTTTTGGTTGTTGGTCCAGCCAATCTAGGCAGTGAAATTCGTCCACCTCATCTAAGCCCGACCTACTGAAGGGCCCGACCAAGTAAACCGGTGGATGCTTCTCCTTTTCATTTTTGAGGGCTTTTGAAGCACCCGGTTCCATCTTCTCAAAACTATTCACAAGAATGCCTTGTGCACTATTATACCCCTTCATCACATGAAGAATCCATGTACATGCATCAGATTTGCGGTCCATGACTGTGTCGAGAAAATCCTTTCCTGGGAGTGGTAAGCAACCAGGGAGAAGAAAGGGTTCTGGGAGGTCACGATACTCACAAGTGGTGGCCATGTGAAGAGATGGGAGATGAAGAAAGAAAAGGAGTGCCATGCAATTGGAGGTAAAGAACATAAAATGGGGGATGGAAAGCTCCTTCGCTACTGGAAGTAAGTCAGTGCCAAAGAGGTCAGGAACAAAGGCAACGAGGCGAGTGGTCTGTTTAAGGGAGGCAAGGGCATCACGCACATGTGGTACAGAGCGGGAGACTATGGCGGCAAGGATGATCTCAATACGGGCGCTGGTTGGAATATCATCTAAAGGGATGAACGGAAGTGAAATTGAGGATATGCTGGGATGGAGAGAGGAGAGAAAACTGGATTGTGTCGGGGATGAGAAGTTTGTGAAGGTGAGAAATGTGGCTGAGAAGCAATGGTGGCACACAAGCCGCTTTGCTAGCTCGGCAAGCGGAATAAGGTGGCCCATGCCGGGGCTTGAGAGAAAGGCTATGTGGGGTAATTGAGTTGTTAATTTTTCTTTCTCCATTCTTGGCCTTTCGTTTGTGTGGAATTCAAAAATCTATACAATTAATTTTCTTGTACAAATTGATCATGGATGGTGTACATATATATACCCATGCCGGGGCTTGAGAGAGGCTCTGTGGGGTAATTGAGTCGTTAATTTTTCTTTCTCCGTTGTTGGCCTTTCGTTTGTGTGGAATTCAAAAACCTATACAATTAATTTTTGTTATACAAATTGATCACTGATGGTGTACAGTTTATATATATATATATGATTGGGAAAAGTTTTTTTTAGATAAACTAGATAGAGGCTATCTAGCGGAATGATTGGGAAAAGTTGTTGCTCCAACTTGGAAAATCGAAGGATGCATATACGGACAGTTAATATCTTGTTTGGATTGTTTGAGACAAAGCAAGCAAGAATTCTTTCTAGAAAATTAGAAAGAGTGTTATTCCGAAAAACATTGGAAAGAGTGTTATTTCAGAAAGTAGAAATATTATTTGGATGGTGAGTTGAGAATAATAATAGAACAAAAGAATAAAATAATCTCTTATTTTATTTTTTTTGAACCAATTTATTTATTTTTTATTTATTTTAATATTTGATATTGTAAAATAAAGTAATTATCATTATTTAATACTAATAATAATAAGAATAATAAAATAAGTAATAATAAGTTTGTTGAGTTTTTGAGTAAAAACACTGAGGTGGTTCAGTTAGTTATATGTATGCATTAATTATTGTTCGGTTTCGAAACAACGGATGAAATAAAATGTAGTTGCATTATATATAATTAATGTATCATTTTGCAAGAGATACATATATGCACCGTATTAACATCATTATATCGTTCCATTATTATCAAATCAAAATGAACACATTGGTAGAGTTGGAAGAATTCTTTGCGGAAGTTAATGCTCCTTCTTAGCGTGTTTGAATTGTGTTTTTCCAGAGTTATTCCCAGCTCATCCAAACAGGGCTAATTAACGCCGTCTTCTGTGAATATGGAAGGCCTTACTAGGATGCATATATTTCTCTCTTGTAGTAAGCATTTGAAAGATTTTAGAGTTACTAATAAACCGATCCCTAATATAAAGTTATAAACTACAAATCCTCCCATTCCTCCGTCACTTTTTTCTCAATTATCTTGTGATGAGTACTATATTTAGAGTACTTCACATTTCAGAATGATCATTTCCTAAACTTTAAACTTGAAGGTGGAACATCACCTCCTTACCAAGTAACATTTGTTGTTAAAAAAAAAAAAACAGTAAATGGAAAGGCGACCCAGAAGAAGCAAAGAAAGAAAAAAAAAAAAAGAGTACAAATACTAAAAAAATTGAATATGCTACAATGAAATTAGAAGAGAAACTACAAATCATGAGAGAAGGTAAAGGAAAGGACTAATTAATTAATTAGAACAGAATTAATAGTAGTGCACATCTAGTTAAAGCTCTTTGGTTAAGAAATGAGCTCTTGACAGAGCTCTCTGAAATTTTTCTTATGCTTCTTTCTTCAAATGGCGAATCAGTAGTTGGTCCAAAACCTTTTCCTTTTTTTTTATTAAAGGAACCTAATTAGCAGAAAATTTCCACTGATATTGATTCGTTGTTGTCTATTCAGCATTGAATGATTGAGAGAATTATTGATATATGAGCTAGGTTGACAAAGATATGAGTTTTTGGCTTTTCGCATCCGTGATCTCTCTTCAGGCCAAGTTGTCAGTTAGCTACTGGAAAAATCAAATCAATAATTTGATTCTTTGCGGCCTCCATCCCTCCATCAATGAAGAGTCTGTATGATTTATTAGTGCTTCGAAATCGTACAAGAAATTTTGTACAACTTCCTTAAAATCAATGATTACAAATCATAATCCTGTGCAACAACGTACGTTCCCAATAGAAAATATATCGACTCAAAACTGGTCTGGCATGAGCTGCAAATATGATTTGAAAGAGCTATTAGAATTATATTTAGATTTTGTGTGTGTCATCCTTGAACCCGAAAATTGAAAATATTATTAAAATAATCGAGAATATAGAAAAAAAAACAAAAACAAATCAGAATTTTTTAAATGCTATTGTGATTTCAGTATTTTAAAAGCCGATCTTAATATCGGTGGAAAAATTTATATAGAACAAAATTAGCATTAACAATTTTAAATAGAACAAAGTGTAATTTTTTTAAATAAGAGTACAACTATAGCGGCAGTCTCATTGCCGCTATAGAGCCTATAGCGGCAGTTATATAGCCGCTATAAGCCCAATAGCGACAAAAAGCTGCCGCTAAGACCGTTGGGGTGTTTAACGGTATTTAATATTATTTTTTTGTGTTTTGTGCAGCTTTTACTCCGCACAGTGAGAAGAGAGAGGGTTTGTTCAGCCCATTTTTTGTTCAATCGAGAGAGGAGAGAGAGAGAGAAAGAGAGAATTGTGTTCCTATCTAACAGGTTTGTACATGTTTGGCACAATTATGTTTCCTGACATGTTTCAGAATTGCGTTCCTATCTACTATTTGGATCTTATGGAGGTATGAATAAATTTTACATTATTTGTGCATTTGTAAACTTAAAAAATATGTTTATTAAAAGTAAAAATATATTTCTATGGGCTAATTTAATAACAGGTGATGAAGGAATTAGATTCTAGTACCAAATAAATTTGTACCTAGACCTAACCTCATTAGTCGTTCAAGTTAAGCTTAGGGTCGAACCCAAAGGACGGATTAACTAATACTGGACTTGTTTTCTTTGAGAAGCTAGACAAGAATATTTTGGTGGAGAATTAATTGAAATAAATCTAAAATGCAAATAAGTAGATGTTTTTAGTTGTTTTGTCAATTAAAATAATCTAAATGGTCTAAATAAACAAAGTAAAGTTTTTGGGGTTTTTAAATCTTAGGGTTCAGGTATCACTTGTGTTGGGACTCTAAAATTCGAAACTTAACACTTTCATGCTTAATTTCTGATTTTTAGAAGCAGTTACCACTCTGTTCGGTCCGAATAGAAGGGAAAAGTGAGTTTAAACGAACTGTTATGCTAATTTTTGCTTCAAGGCAGGATTTATTGGTAAAACCTAGACAATCTAAACCTCAGTTTTCACTTGTTGGATTAGACACTGATTTAATCACAACCTAACCTAATTAACTTGATCGTTTCACGACTTTTGGCATAGAATTCAATCAACTTAAACTTATTTGATGGAGTTCGTAAGGATATTTAGAGGTCTTTTGAACTTGTATAAAAACTACACTTTTGGTGCTAGTTAATCTCTCCTTTCGGATTTACGATTTATCCTAAGTATTTGAATTAAACTCAACTTGTTATTCTAACTTAGACTTACTAGATGCAGATGTTCAACTAGAAGGTAATTAGAGATAAAACAAGTAGTTCTAACACAAGCAAATGATATATTTCTCAACAACAAATCTCAAAGCATATCATAACATAACAAGTCAAGTAAACATCATCCAAACATTAAGTTACTTCCTTACTCCTAAGACAACATCAAATCTAGCCTAACATAGTAGCAAAATAAACCACAAGTATCATAAAGCAATAAAGATACAAGCCCATGAAATCGCGAGATAAAAACATAGAGAAATAAAACCAAATACTCTTTTATGCTTTCAACTACGATCTCCAATGCAGTGGGGTGCTGCAAGATGGTCTTCACACGTGTCTCCTTGCTGCCGTCGCTTTAAGGAATTAGGGTTGATGATCTCCAAAGGTGAAAAAGAGAAAACGCTTAAGGAAAGGCGCGATTTGTGGTATGGAAGGTAGAATACCTTTCCCAAGGCGTAGAGGAGGTATATATGGATGTCCTAGGTCGCAAGGATGGAAGGCTAGGGCACCAGGGCGCAGAAAATTGCCAAAATATAGAGTTTCCATGTTGAAAATACTTCCATATATGATATGGCAAAGCCCTGTTCGGTCCGAACATAAGTCATTCGGTCCGGACAAAAGATAGGAATGCCTGGTCTGTCTGCTATAGTGTATTCAGTCTAAACAAAAAGTCATTCGGTCCGAACAGATCACTAAAAATCGCCTCCAAAGATAGGAATGAGTCATCTAGCTTGCATAAACCATCGAAAATCCATCTAAGTGCTCCAAAATCACCAAAAATCATCAAAACCTGTACAGAGAAGAGAAGAAACGATGGTAGAGCCAAATCCTGGAAAAACATAGTTGTTGGATTAAACATTTAACTCTCGATTTGCCGATTTGCAAAACAACACCAAACCTCTCAACTAACCTTTTAAATTAAGTGATTCTAGTGATTTATTTGAAGAATGACTTGGAGCGAGTCAAACAAAGTTGCTAAAGACTGCTGGGGATTAGTTAGTTAGTTCGAATTGTTTAAGGTTGTATTTCTAAACTAATCTCCTCAAATTTTTGAGTTTAAATGCTCAAAATTTACTGGTAACGTTATACAACGTTACAGAACTCCTCATACTATGCCACGTTGCAAAAACAGTCTTCATGCGTCACACAATGCTTTATTCTGTTGTGTAACGCTTGGTCAAACGTTGTGAAACGATTGAACGCGTTGCACAACGTATTGACCAAGTCAGCTGAAATCTTAGTACTTCTTTAACAGTGCGTTTTGTAACGCTTCCTGGCGTTACACAACGGACCAAAAATCAAGCGTTACAAGACGTTCGTTAAGAAAATTATAACGCTTTGAGGTTTTTGGCCATTTTGAGAGAGTTCTGGCCTACGTTGTGTAACGTTATAGTCCGTCACACAACGTTTTATTTTTCAAACGTTGCATAACGCTTCCTAGCGTTGTGTAACGTCTCTGACAACTTTTTGAACGTTGGAGCCTACTGTTCAGTGCGTTATACAACATTTCAGAAACGTTATACAACGCTTCTGACACCCTCCAACGTTATTGTCGGAATTTGTTTTATTTAACGGCTACGTTGAAACGTTGTGTAACGTTTCGGAGCGTTGTGTAACGTTTTGTTCAGAATTTGACTGGTTTAGAGCTCTTGGCGCCCTCTATATATATCAGACCTTTTTGAGCTGATGCAACTGATTGAATACCTTGCTATATACCTGCTATTGAGCTCTAAACCTGAGATATTGATTCCTCTCTCCTATTTGAGCATTTTCTTAGACTATTTGTAGAGATTTGAGTGCATCAACCAAACCCATAGTTTGAATAGCTAGATTATTGAGCGATTTGGTTGAGAGTCTTGATCCTTTGTGCTAGTTGGTGATTAGCTAGAGGTTAGGCCGATCCGCCTCGAGTTCCTTGTGACGAGATAATTCGGTTCGCATTTGTAGACCCGTTCGGTTGGAATAGAACGGAGCGCGCCCGATTTGGTGGTCGCAAAACTTCCGGAGACGTACGACTAAGTAGCTCTATCTAGCGGGTCGGAACTCCGTAAACACATCGCTTGTCATCTCTCTCTCTCTCTCTCTCTCTATTTACATTATAATTGACTTGTGTATTTGCTTGCTTGTGTTGTACCAAACTTGAATTGATTTGAATTGTTAATTTCCGCAAAATTATCCAAACCGGTTTAGCAATTGAATTTGTGCCTATTCACCCCCCTCTAGGCCTTCATTTAGGGACAACAAAGTGGTATCAGAGAAGAGGTTATCTTTTTGACCAATTTTTGTGGTAGATAACCTAGTTTTCATGGCCTCAAGGGTGATTGAAAAACCGGATAAGTTTGGTTCCAATTGCAAGAACTTCCGTTATTGGAACAGATGTATGGTTGTATACCTCAACTTTATTGACCTTTAGGATGTAGTAGACAAGTCTTATGCACCATGCTTTGATAGTGAAGGTAATGAAACCTATGCCTCCAAATTGCTAAGGGCCAAAAATGATAATGCCGTGAATGTCCTTCTTAACTCGGTCCATGAGTCCATAGCGGCCATTTTTTGTAGTTCTACAAATGCACATGAAATGTGGGTTTCTCTCTTGAACCGCTATGAGGGAAATTATCTAATCAAAAGCTCTCGACAATTTGAGTTGGAGTCTAGATTGGATAATTTCCGCATAATGGATGGTGAATGCATCGAGGAAATGTATACTTGGTTTATACAATTGCTCGATGAATTCAACAACATTGGAGAAACCCTATCTAATAGTCGTGTGATAGGAAGATTACTTAGGGCTTTGGTGGGAAGACCTTAATTCGACAATCTCATCTCGACTCTTGAGACACAACAAAGGTCCCACAACAATCTCACACCGGAGATCATCTATACTCATTACCGGTGTGTAGAAGAGAAGCTCAAGTAACTTGGAGAGTTGAGATATGAGCCCAAGTCCATTGCTTTATCGACTAGTGAGAACAAGGCCTCTCCCTCCAAATACCGCCACAATGACAACCATCAAGGTAGACACCGTCACTCGAGTGACAAGCCTAAGGGCATATTCGACCTTGATGAGGACAAGCAAGGAGCCGTGCTCTCAAAAATGTTTCGGGCCATCATGATCTTTGAAGGAAAGTTCAACAAGGCTTGACAATGATGAGAGGGCTCTTTGCTTTGTTTGTCAAAATGAGGGTCACATCATGTACACTTGCTTCAAGCTCTTACCACACTTGAAGAAAGACAAGGAAGATGGTGGCAAGAAGAGAAGTGATGTTCGGTACAAATCCAAAAAGGGACATTATAAGAGCAAAAAGAACGGTGAGAAGGCTATGCAAGCCACATGTGACAACGATTCCGACACAAGCTCATCCTCCTCATCCGATTTGGAGTCCGAATGTGACTTTGACAACCTTGCTCTAGTGGCTCAAGTCAATGATGTGATGATGCCTATGAATGATGACCTTGATGACTTGGTGAAGGTCTTCAACGAGTACAACCGAGGCAACATTTATGTGCATCCATTGAGCAAGGCAAGCATTGGAGAAGTCTCAACCTCCTCAACAATCACAACTCTAATCCCCACTCCAATTCAAGAAGAGGTACCTAAGGTAGCTATTGAAGCGCTTAAGGTTACCAACGAGGTACAACTAAACTCATTTCATGTAGTGATAGTGATAGTGATAGTGAAAATGACTTTTGCTTGAATGATGATACCAACTCTCAAATTAGCCTATTGCTAGTCAAAAAGGGAAAATTAGCCTTTTGACGGTTAACGTGCATGATCTTGAAGATTTGGTGAGTAAGTATAAGGGTATGATTGAGAGCTTTGAAAAATCAAAAGATTGTGAAAAATGTCAAGCTCTTTTGAGTAAGACAAATGCTTTGAAAAACAATGAAAGGACATCAAATTCATCTAGTGCTTCTAATAGCACCAAGATTGATCTTGACAAAATGTACGTGGGCCAAAAACCCAATGACAAATCGGAACTTGGTTTCAAGAAGGGGAATCAATCCTTCTTTAGACCAAGAAACTCGGTTAGCCCGACACAAAATGAGAGGTATTATAGCAAGGGCACCAACAATAGGAACACGCACGGGAAAGGGTAAAAGAATTTTTTTGGTTCGCAAAATGGTGCTCAAAAGAATCTTGGTAGGAATAGAAATGGTTTTAAGGATCCTCAAAGGAATTTGCAAAATTATCGGGGCCCAAACAATTTGTATTTCAAGGGTCCCGATGGGTGCTTCCATCTTTTTCAAAAGAATGGGAGAAATAGGAATAGCACACACACTAGACCTCAAAACAATGGGGAAAACAAGAATACCTCTCAACAAAACAAAACGAATTTCCAAAAATCCAATTTTAAAAGCTCTCAATCATACACTTTCTCTAAGGATTCAAAGATTAAGGCCATGGAGCTTAAGCGTCATTATGAGACTCATTTTGTTAGAGAAAGTTCACAAATGAACAAACCCACTAACGCATGTTGCAACTATTATGGTAAGAATGACCATCTCACATTAGAATGCAAGGTTAGGAAAGCAAACCATACATCCGATTCAAAGAGTATGGTTTGGGTTCCTAAAGTCGCTTCCACTTCCACCTCATTTAGTGGAAGCGGTTCTAATGTGGCTTGAAAAATCATTCTATCTCCCCGGGACTTATAGTCAATTTTTAAGGGAGGAAAAATACAAGAATTATGTTAGTTATTTGTTTCTAACTAATATACATTCTTGTAGGTTTGTTTGTTATCGTCATTCAAGAGAAGTGATTGGATCATAGATAGTGGATGTTCACATCACATGACCGGTGATGAATCTTGTTCCAAGACACTTGAATCTTTTGATGGTGGTGAGGTTACTTTTGGAAATAATCTTAGAAAGAGCACTATTATTGGTATAGGCTCGGTTGGTAACCAAAATCTCACGGTATCCAATGTTTATCTTGTTGATGGTCTTTACTACAACCTTTTAAGTGTGAGCAAATTGTGTGATGCCGGATATTATTTGAAATTTGATCACTCTTCTTGTTATGTGCATCAAATTTCGGATAATTCTCTTGTGTATACCAGACAAAGGAAAAATGATGGTTATTACTTGAACTTTGACCATTTTACCACCGGTGAACAATGCTTTAGTGCCATAGCTACCGGTTCATGGCTATGGCATAGAAGACTTGATCACGTTTCAATAGACTCCTTAAAGAAACTTGTCAAATTAAACCTTGTCCGTGGCCTTCCATCATACAAACTTGACTTAAATGGGTTGTGTGAGGCTTGCATGAAAGGCAAGCAAACCAAGTCTAGTTTTAAGACCAAAAAAATTATCTCTACCTCTCAACCCTTACAACTACTCCAAATGGATTTGTTTGGACCAATAAATGTTATGAGTTTGAGCAAAAAGAGGTATGTGTTTGTGGTAGTTGATGACTATAGTCGCTTTACTTGGGTTTTCTTTCTTGCTCACAAGGAAGAAGCATTTGACTATTTTGTCAAATTTAGCAACCGGGTTGAAAATGAAAAAATGATAAAAATCTCTAGAATTCGTAGTGACCATGGAAGAGAATTTGAAAATGCTAAATTTGATGAATTATGCATAGAAAAAGGATATAAACAAGAGTTTTTCGCTCCACGCACTCCCCAACAAAATGGTGTAGTGGAGAGGAAGAACCGAACTTTACAAGAGCTAGCACGCACAATGCTACATGAATTTACCGTACCTAAATTTCTTTGGGCCGAAGCGGTAAATACGGCATGTCATGTAGTAAACCGTGCATGCATTCGTTCCAAACTTAAGAAAATACCATTTGAATTGTGGTTTGGTCGAATTCCCAATATATCCTATTTCTGTGTATTTGGGTCCAAATATTTTGTCCTTGATGAGTCTCCTAAAGTAACCAAATTTGATGCTAAATGTTTGACCGGAATATTTATTGGTTACTCAAACACAAGTAAAGCGCATAGAGTTTATTTGCCCACCTCAAGGGTTGTAATTGAGTCCATAAATGTCAAATTTGATGAAAGTGCTAATGAGAAAATCGAGGAAGGTAACTCTATTGTAGGTATCCAAGATGGAGCAACAACTCAAGAGATTGAATTTCAACCAAAGGATGAGCTTCCACCGGTGATAATCGAGGAGTCTTTGAACCGGGTCGATAACAATTAGATAGGGGGAGAGAATCATGAGGAAAATACAATTGACACAACTCAAGATGAAACACCTCATGATGAATCTCAACCCATTCCTCAACTGGTTCATGAGCCTCCCGGAGTGCTTAGAGAAGTGTCTTCTCATCCTCTTTCTAATGTTATAGGTGACCCTAGGGAAGGTGTTAGGACTAGGTCGGGTTTAAACCAAATGATTGGTCATTGTGCTTTTGTGTCTCAACTAGAACCAAAGTCTTTCAAAGAAGCCAATGTTGACCCAAATTGGATTGTTGCCATGCAAGAAGAATTGAATCAATTTGAAAGAAATCAAGTTTGGGAACTTGTACCTTTACCAAGTGATAAGCAAGTTATTGGTACCAAATGGGTTTATAGGAACAAGCTAGATGAACTTGGTAATGTGATTAGAAATAAAGTCCGCTTAGTTGTACAAGGTTTCAAGCAACAAGAAGGTATTGACTTTGAGGAAACCTTTGCACCCGTTGCTCGTCTTGAATCAATTATAATGCTCTTGGCATTTGCCGCTAACAAAGGCTTTACCCTATTCCAAATGGATGTCAATAGTGCCTTTCTAAATGGATGGATAGACGAGGAAGTGTATGTCCAACAACCTCCCGGTTTTGTTGACCATTTTAACCCCGACCATGTGTTCAAGCTTCACAAAGCTTTGTATGGTTTGAAACAAGCACCTAGAGCTTGATATGGTAGACTTTGTACCCTCCTACTTGATAATGGTTTTACTAGGGGTAAATTGGACACAACTCTTTTCACTAAGAAAAGGGATGACCATTTGTTACTTGTGTAAATCAATGTGGATGATATTATTTTTGGCTCTACTAATGTAACTCTTGCACAAGAGTTTTCCTCTTTGATGAGTAGTGAATTTGAAATGAGCATGATGGGAGAACTCAACTTCTTTTTGGGCTAAAAATCAAACAACTCCAAGATGGTATATTTATTAGTCAAACCAAATATGACAAGGAGTTAATTAAGAAGTTTGGTGTTGAAGATAGCAAGAGCTTGGACACACCAATGGGAAAGAGTACAAATATTGATGCGGATGAGAATGGCAAGCTGATGGACATAACTCTTTATCGAGGCATAATTAGAAACTTAGTCTATCTCACGGCGAGTAGGCCGGATATTATGTATGCCGTATATCTATGTGCTAGGTACCAAGCCGACCCTAATGAATCTCACCACAAAGTGGTAAAAAGGATTTTGAGATATGTTAAGGGAACCCAAAACCTAGGCCTTTGGTATGGTAAACAAACCAAACTTGACTTGGTAGGGTATACCGATGCCGACTTTGCCGGTGACCGTATGGACCGAAAGAGTACTAGTGGAACTTGTCAATTCCTTGGTGGTTCACTAGTTTCTTGGTCAAGCCGCAAGCAAACCTCGGTTGCTCTATCAACCGCGGAAGTCGAGTATGTAGCGGCCGGTAGTTGTTGCACACAACTACTTTGGATGATGAAAACCCTTAGGGATTATGAGTTAGAATTTCAAAAGGTACCAATCTTGTGTGACAATACTAGTGCCATCCTTATTTCCAAAAATCCGGTATTGCACTCTAGAACCAAGCACATAGAGATACGACATCATTTTATCCGAGATCATATTGAAAAAAGGAGATGTGGAGTTGGTACATGTTGACACAAAAGAGCAAATCGCCGATATCTTCACCAAACCATTACCTACGCAACAACATCTTGAACTTAGGTTAAAACTCGGTATGCTTGAACTCAAAGATTAAATTTTATGCATACCATGAGATTTTTGCCTGTTTGCTACATCTGTTCAGTGATTTTGCTTTTATTTTTAGTTAAAAACCAGTCGTTTTCGATTTCATTTCAATGTTCTGTTTGAAAAACTGTTTTTCTGGTTAAAACGTTGCATAACGCTTTATAACGTTGTACAACATTTTGTTATTTAAAAATGGTTTTCTTGCGAATTTTTGCTCTGATTATCTATAACATTGTAAAACGCTCTGAAACGTTGTGTAACGCTAACTATATCGTTACATGACGTGTCAGAAACGTTATACAACGCTTGGATTTTTTAATTTTGAATTTCTTTCACTGTTGCGAAACGTCGTACAACGTTTAGTAATGCCATCTATATCGTTACACGACGTGTCAAAAACATTGCACAACGTTTCAGATCTGGTTTTTGAATTGCATCTTCGTTTTTAATTCGAATCTTTTCTCCAAAATGTTGTATAACGTTTCATAACGTTTCATAACGTTGTATAACATTTGAACGGAGCTTTTTGTGGCTGGCGTTTTTTCTTCTCTTTCTTCCTTTCTTCTCCAAACCGACAGCCTAAGCCTCTTATTTCTCTCTCTCTCACACCTCTTCAACCCACACACTCAATACTACCTTTCCTCCACCAAATCACCTCAACCAAATACTCAACTCTACTCTCATCTCTCTCCTCTACACACTCATACCATTTTTTCTTCCTCTACTTCTCTCCTTCGCTCCTTCGCTCAATCCACCGAAAACCTAGCCTCAACCTTTCTCTTCGATTCCGGCAATCCGACCGTCGGATCTTCAATTGGCTTCTAGTTTGCGCTCTCCAAGGCCTTCTCTTCACTATTCCTCTACAATTTCTCAAGGTTTCTCTCTTTTTACACTTCTCAAATGGCACCACCAAAGTCCCGTAGCGGAGCACCTTCTAAGGCTCCCGCAAAAAGGGCAAGAACCGGTACTAGCACATCCTCTAGTATTGTACCAACTCAACCACCTCTACAAGGCACCGTACCCGGTTCTCTACCGGCCCCTTCCGTTGAAAATTGGACTCTCTCTCCATCAAACCGGTACCTATTCAAGGATGACAATTCATACCGGTACTATATGGCCAACATTCAAGGAAATGGTCGATCCGTAGCGGAGTGTTTCTACTTGGTTCAACCGAAAGAAAATGAAAAGGAGTGGAGGATAAGTGACCCGGATTGGGATAAAATAAAGCCACACCTAGATTATTTGCGTGCATGGGGTCTCTTGAATTGCACCCAACCATTCAACAAAGACCTCACCAAACTTTTCTATGCGAATTTGGATGTCACATGGGAGGATGGCATCCCGGTCGCTCATTCCTATGTGTGTGGAACGCCAATCACAATTGACATGGAGAGAGTGGCTCGGGAGTTGTATTTGAGGAATGAAGGGAAGCAAATTTACATCTCCAAAGCATGGTCGCGGGATGCCGACATCGAGCCATTTGAGCGGTACCACGAGTTTTTCTATTGTTGGCGGGATTACTCTCTCAAACAATTCTCCGCCACCGAGCTTCCCGCCTACCACCGTCTCTTCTTCCTCATCATCAACAACATCTTAGCTCCAAAGAAGCAAATCAAAACCAATGTAGAGCTTCGAGAGATATTCTATCTTAGGTGCCTTATTGAGAAAAGCCCGGCCGTAAACCTCGCCTATCTTTTCTTCATGCATATGGACCGGGCCATACATACAAGCAATACCTCTATCCCTTATGCAAACGTGATATCCTATTTTCTTGCCAAGGATGGTGTTCCTCCAAGATTTAACACCTTCCGTCGGGAAGCCGAAGTATTTGGACCCACTAATCTCATTAACATCCTTGCATCCGTCGGGTGGCACCTTGATGAAAATACCGACATTCTCACTCCTGACCCTAACAACATCCGGAACCGCTATCTCCTCCAAGATGGTGCAAAACCGAACCAATACGCACCGGTGGGTCAAGAACCCACGGGTCCTCTTCGTGGACCAGGGTCCTCAAGCCAACAAGCGATGGATCCCAACTACCAAGCGTACTTTGACCAATAATTTGGTGGTGGGAACGATACTTTGACGGGCTATGGGACCCGTTTGACTAATCTAGAGAATGATTGGTCAAATTGGAAGACGGAAGATGCGAAATGGAAGGAGGAAGATGCTAAATGGAAAGAGGATGAGTTGGTTTACCGGGCCAACAACGATGCAAAATTAGGCAAAATTGAAACAGATGTCCAAAACTTTTGGGGTTCTATGCAAGAGGAGTTCAAAAAGCTCCATGTGGCCATTCGAAAGGGTTCTTCTAGTGGTGCCGGAGGAGACGATGACTCGGAGGAAGAGTGAGCTCAAGCCGTGACTAGCCGAGACCTTAGCCTATCTCTTTATTTTCTTCTTTTTTTTTCTTGGTAGCTTTGCTCTTTATTTTGGTGATGTTGTGCGTTATTTTGGATGGTTGTATGAAATGAGGTGCTAAATGGCTTCTTACATTTTGTATGTGATGTTTTATGAACTTAATAGTTTTTGTATGACTTGTTTAGCTATATGCTTGCTATTATGTAGCTATGTGCTAATTGGCTTTATTCTTTATGATATTTTCTTTATGCATGCATGCTTAACTTCATGGTTTCTCTCCCTACAATTAGTTTGGTTCCCTATGCTCTTTGTTTGCCAAATTACTTTATAAAAGAAGTGTAATTTGCTTGTTTGTCAACCGTAGTGGTTTAGGGTTGCACCAATAATCCTTTTCCATAATTGCAAAAAGGGGGAGAAATGAAAAGTAAATTGACGGTCTAAAGCGCTATACTACTTGTCAATCTACTTAGGTGTTGTTTTGCAATTCGGCAAAAGGGGGAGATTGTTGGATTAAACATTTAACTCTCGATTTGCCGATTTGCAAAACAACACCAAACCTCTCAACTAACCTTTTAAATTAAGTGATTTTAGTGATTTATATGAAGAATGACTTGGAGCGAGTCAAACAAAGTTGCAGAAGACTGCTGGGGATTAGTTAGTTAGTCCGAATTATTTAAGGTTGTATTTCTAAACTAATCTCCTCAAATTTCTGAGTTTAAATGCTCAAAATTTACTGGTAACGTTATACAACGCTTCATAACGTTATACAATGTTACAGAACTCCTCATACTATGCCACGTTGCAAAAACAGTCTTCATGCGTTACACAACGCTTTATTCTGTTGTGTAACGCTTGGTCAAACGTTGTGAAACGATTGAACGCGTTGCACAATGTATTAACCAAGTCAGCTGAAATCTTAGCACTTCTTTAACAGTGCGTTGTGTAACGCTTCCTGGCGTTACACAACGGACCAAAAATCAAGCGTTACAAGACGTTCGTTTAGAAAATTATAACGCTTTGAGGTTTTTGGCCATTTTGAAGGAGTTCCGGCCTATGTTGTGTAACGTTATAGTCCGTCACACAAGGTTTTATTTTTCAAACGTTGCATAA
The DNA here is from genome assembly GCA_027562975.1 of Rhynchospora breviuscula. Classification (NCBI taxonomy): domain Eukaryota; kingdom Viridiplantae; phylum Streptophyta; class Magnoliopsida; order Poales; family Cyperaceae; genus Rhynchospora; species Rhynchospora breviuscula. The sequence continues at coordinate 16,965,612 of CM050398.1, forward strand.
CGCTTCCTAGCGTTGTGTAACGTCTCTGACAACTTTTTGAACGTTGGAGCTTACTGTTCAGTGCGTTATACAACGTTTCAGAAACGTTATACAATGCTTCTGACACCCTCCAACGTTATTGTCGGAATTTGTTTTATTTAACGGCTATGTTGAAACGTTGTGTAATGTTTAGGAGCGTTGTGTAACGTTTTGTTCAGAATTTGACTGGTTTAGAGCTCTTGGCGCCCTCTATATATATCAGACCTTTTTGAGCTGATGCAACTGATTGAATACCTTGCTATATACCTGCTATTGAGCTCTAAACCTGAGATATTGATTCCTCTCTCCTATTTGAGCATTTTCTTAGACTATTTGTAGAGATTTGAGTGAATCAACCAAACCCATAGTTTGAATAGCTAGATTATTGAGCGATTTGGTTGAGAGCCTTGATCCTTTGTGCTAGTTGGTGATTAGCTAGAGGTTAGGCCGATCCGCCTCGAGTTCCTTGTGACGAGATAATTTGGTTCGCATTTGTAGACCCGTTCGGTTGGAATAGAACGGAGCGCGCCCGATTTGGTGGTCGCGAAACTTCCGAAGACGTACGACTAAGTAGCTCTATCTAGCGGGTCGGAACTCCGTAAACACATCGCTTGTCATCTCTCTCTCTCTCTCTCTCTCTCTCTCTATTTACATTATAATTGACTTGTGTGTTTGCTTGCTTGTGTTGTACCAAACTTGAATTGATTTGAATTGTTAATTTCCGCAACATTATCCAAACCGGTTTAGCAATTGAATTTGTGCCTATTCACCCCCCTCTAGGCCTTCATTTAGGGATAACAATAGTAATTTATTAAGTAATTTGTTGATTTGAGTACAATTTGAGTGCCAAATATGTTTCAAATACCAATAAATAAGGATGATATCAAATCCCCCCAAACTGAAACTTTGCTTGTTCTCAAGCAACGCCCTAAGCATAGAATTTTGGACTATACTTAGATCTAAAATCGACTAGTTTCCCAAACCAAGAAATTTTGTCATGAAAATCAATTACTTATGCTTGAAAATTTCTCACACTAAAAATCAAATAAATCAAACCAAAATTTGTTTTCAAAGACCAAGTTTAGTGTTCTTCAAATTAATTCAAGCATCTCTTGGTCCTCATGAAAATTTTTCTCAAATTCAAGAACTCTAGTTTCACTTTATCAATTCAAATGTGATCTCAATTTCAATTACCCGTTATTTTCTATATTTCACAAAAATTTGTAAAGAAATTTATCAAAGTCGAAAATTCCATGATGAACCATTCTCAAAACATTTTTCATTTTTCACCAATTTGTTTGTGCAAATCGAGTCGTGGGGCTTTGCACCTTAGAGGATTTAATGCGGTGTCATTGTGTTGACCCCTAAAATATTGCCACAATTATCTGGTCAACATGTGAATGGATTATGAGATTACTTAAAACAAGTAGACCAGAGATCTGGTGCACGAATAAATTCTCCCGGATTGGTCGGGAAGGTATATTCAAAACCAAGCCAAGACGAGTGGTCTTACATTTTCACATCTATGATAATACTAATATTAGCATGACATTATGTTAAATTAGTATGCAATATTCATAATGGTTGAATAATGGTGTGATATAGACCCACATAAGCCGTGTGCCGTGCTTCAAAAATATAACAAAAATTGTTATATAATTTCATGCATGCGATTATGCAAAAAAAAAAAAACAAGGTCGGCATATTGAATAGAAATGAATGCATCAGATTTTATTAACCCCTCTACGGCCCACTTTAGCCCATTCGAAATCCAGAGCAAAATAAACCGAAAAAATTAAAACTAACGTTACTGTTCACACGAATTTCGAGAATAACAGTTAAAAATTCGGAATTTTAAAAATAACGTTGTTGGATCGACGTTTCAATCGCCGAAAATACAGAACCCTTGGATCGGCGATTGAAACGCCGATCCAAGCTTGGATCCAATCGCCGATCCAAGGTCTGAGCCCCTATATAAGCGAGACAGCGACCCCTCATCCCCACCCCTTCTCTCTCTCTCTCTCGCGCGCGGGACAGAAACTCTCCTCTCCTCAGGTTTGTTTTTTTTTTCATATTTATTTTATTTATTTAATTTAATTAGTTTAATTAGGTAAGTAATTAAAAAAATAGATTAAATATTGAAAAAATAATGAAAAAATAAGTAAAAAATCAGAATAAATATAAATAATTATAATATGTAATTTGGGAATTTTTTTATTGAATCTAATTAGTTTATTTATTTAATTTAAGTAGTTTAATTAGGTAAGTAATTAAAAAAATAGATTAAATATTGAAAAAATAATGAAAAAATTAGTAAAAAATCAGAATAAATATAAATAATTTTAATATGTAATTTGAAAATTTTTTATTGAATTTAATTAGTTTATTTATTTAATTTTATTAGTTTAATTAGGTAATTAATAGAAAAAAATAGAATAAATATTGAAAAAATAATTAAAAAATTAATAAAAATTCAGAATAATTATAAATAATTATAATATGTAATTACAAAATTTTTTTGAATTATTTTGTACATTTTATAATTGTGGATAATTTAATTACGAATTAGAAAAGGTAAATAAAATAATAAAAAATTGATAGATTAATTTTTTAAATGTAGGAAAATTTTCTAAAAAGAGACAAGCAGCGCTTCTAGTCGAGGTGAGTTTTTTTTTAATATTTATACATTTAATTAATTTATTTTATTGAGGTAAATAAATGAAAAATTAGAATAATTATTCTAAAAAATTTTTAAAATATGTAAAAAAATAGAAAATTGGAAATGTTGTTGTATGAGATTGGAAATTTTGTTGTATGAGATTTGGGTTTGTAATTAGGAGGGATTTGGGTGTTTTTTTTTTCAGAAACACTCCAGGTACAGGGGAGATACTGCCGAAATTTTATTAGATTATTTACATTGATAATTTTGATTGTAGTGTAATAAAAATGCCACCGAGAAGAAGAGTACCAGAGGCACCACCTCGTAGATCTACGAGGCTTCGTGGAGATCCTGGCGCTTCTACATCTACCGTTTCTGTTGATGCCAAGGCTTCTACATCAGCGGATCCTGTTGTTCCCCCCGGTCCTGTTAATGCAGATCGTCTCTTGCATTTGGATGAGTCGAAAGTTCGTGGCACTGGTGTGAGTTATTATTGTTCTTTTACTTTTTTTTTACTTATATATTTCTATTTTGATAGTACTTTTTAAAATAATTAAAAAAGAAATATATACAACATTGGAGGGCAGTACTACATAGGGCTAAGATGTCACGAACTGCTGAGGTGGATGAGCGTTTGATGACACTTGGACTGATACATTTCGTTCAGTATTAATTGTTATTAGTTATTATATTAGTAATAATTTAATTATTAAATATTATTATAAATTTGGTAATTGTTGTTAGTTATTATATTAGTAATAATTTAATTATTAAATATTATTATAAATTTGGTAATTGTCGTTAGTTATTATATTAGTAATAATTTAATTATTAAATATTATGATTTATTATGTATTTTTGTGATTATTGCATGATTATTACTATTAAATTGGTAAGTGTTATTAGTTATTATATTAGTAATAATTTAATTATTAAATATTATTATTTATTATGTATTTTTGTGATTGCTTATTAATATTATTATTAATTGTTAATAGTTAAAAAAATAAGACTAAGGTAAATTTGTTAGACTTCATTAATGGACCATTTATTATTATTGCACCATTTTATTATTAATGCATGAAAAAAAAATTAAGAATCTACCATTTATTATTAATGCAGCATTTATTGTTTAACCTAATAATTAGCTGCAAAAGGATAGGCGTGGTCTGATAAAGTCTGAAAAAGTATACTGATACCCATCTGCCCTCTGCAAAAGGACAGGCATGGTCTCATAAAGTCTGAAAAAGTATACTGATGCCTATCTGCCCTCTGCAAAAGGACAGGCGTGGTCTGATAAAGTCTGAAAAAGTATACTGATACCCATCTACCCTCAGCAAAAGAACAGGCGTGGTCTGATAAAGTCTGAAAAAGTATACTGATGTCTGTCTGCCCTCTGCAAAAGGACAGGCGTGGTCTAATAAAGTCTGAAAAAGTATACTGATACCCATCTGCCCTCTGCAAAAGGACAGGCGTGGTCTGATAAAGTCTGAAAAAATATACTGATGCCCATCTACCCTTTGCAAAAGGACAGGCGTGGTCTGAAAAAGAATCACGTGAAATTAATTTTTTATTGTGTGATTCTAAGTCTAAAATTGTCTATAAAACCACCTTTCATCAACCAGATTATGCAACACACACTCAATTTTTCTTCTTGAAAAATTCACTGTCATGGACAAAGGAAATAGCTCTCACTCCAATAGTAATGTCCCAAATTGGCGAACAGCTACCCGAAATGAATACTGGCCAAATTACCAACATTCCCCTGTCAATACAAATGAAATAGAAAAAGGAGATTATCATGCAAGATGTCGCACATGTTTTCGCACTTTCAAATACAATATCTACGAAGATGACGGGATAGAGTTCGATTTAAAAATACACTACCAGTGGCACATTAATGGTGGGAAAGAAAGAGATCGCAAGGAGCACCTCCAAAGAATGCTGAGCAAACCCAAACATAAGAATTGTGACTGGTATGAAGATTACTACAAAAAACCGCAACCAATTGCCCAACAAACACAAACCGAAAAACCATATTCAGCACCAAAAACACACTGCACCGTTTTTTGAAAGAATCTACAACTTTCGTGGAGACCACACAGTGACATGTACAAAGTGTGGTCAGGTTTTCAATTACAAAGAGACCATCTTGCGTGACCACTACGACGACCACGAAAAACAAACTTGGTGGGATCAACAAGAAAAGAAATGGAAAGAGAGAGATGAGGCGGGAAAAAAGAGAAAAATTGCACAAAAGGCTGCCGAAGAGAGGCAAAACTTGAAAGAAGAAGAAATTTGAAAAAAAATCAGGGAGCGCCTGAGATGGCACAAGGAGAGAGATGAACAAAAAAGTATTGCAGCACATACAGAGTAGTGTTCTTAACTACGGTACAAACACCTTATCTCTTATGTAATCTTCCTCTTCGACAATAGAGGGAATGGTTACAAGAGGTCTCTATGACCTTCATGAACAGAAAAAAAAGAAATGACAATAAAAGAAGGACTGCTTCACTCTTCCGTCTGTCCTCAAGGAGTCCTGTTCTGCGGTACTACTCTTTTGGTTTAGGTGGAAAAGGTTTCAACCTCTCTAGGCATAGAATTTGCGAAGGTGGATTTCATTCCATGCACTGGGTAGTTCTCGTCCGGTCATGTCTTGAAGCCTGTATGCCTTCCCTTGGATGGACTTTATGACTTGAAAAGGACCATCCCAAGTCGGGTCTAGCTTGCCGATGTGTTTCCCTGTCGCCTCCACGCTTCTTAGTACCCAATCTCCTGGTTGAAAATGTCTTGCTGCGACCTTCGTATTGAAGGCCTTACGCATTTTCCTTTGGTATTCTGCCATCCTTGCTCGAGCTTCTTCTCGGAGTTCGTAGATAGTCTCAAGTTCGACCATTTTCCTCTGGTTGTTCCTGTTCCATTCATATGCAATGGTGCGCAAAGTGGGTTGAATGATTTCCATGGGTGTGACAGCGTCCATGCCATATACCATGGAGAAAGGGGATCTATTGGTGGCACTTCTTGGGGTGGTGTTGTATGCCCACAGAATTTCATCGAGGAAGTCAGGCCATGCATTTTTGCTTCCCTCCAGTTTCTTCTTCAGTCCCTCCAGTATTGTTCGATTGGAAACCTCTGCCAAGCCATTGGTCTGTGGGTGGCTGACCGATGAGAGTTCGACCATATGCCCAAACCTTCACACATGCTTTGAAAGGGTGTTCCAATGAACTATCTACCGTTGTCCGATATAATCGTGTGTGGTATTCCATATCGGTAGACAATGTTGTGCTTGACGAAGTCAGCGACCTTCTAAGAAGTTATCAAAGATAGCGGTTTGGCTTCCACCCATCGTGTGAAGTACTCGATAGCTACCACCACGAACTTAAGATTCGATCTCGTGGTGGGGAAAGGACCAAGGATGTCTATTCCCCACACATCGAACGCCCAAGGGCTTGCAATGGAACTCAACGTCGTTGGTGGTTTTCTTGATACCCTGGAATGATACTGACATTTTTTGCATCTGCGGACTATGTCAACCATGTCCTTCTTCATTGTGGGCCAGAAATATCCTTTTCTTTCGATGCGCTTGTCGAGGTTGTATGGGCTTTGATGGCTTGCGCACATCCCTTCATGAATTTCTTTCATTAATTCCTTCCATTTGGCGTCGCTGACGTATGTAAGCCATGGTCTACGATAATCCTTTTTGAGTAACTCTCCTTCAATGATAGTGAATTCTGGGGCCCATCTTTTGATTCGCTGCGCTGCTGCTTTGTATGTCGGCAATTGTCCTCTGGTGAGGTAATCCCAGATGGGGGTGTACCATTCTAGCTCATTGTGAGTTATCAGCACCGCGACTTCGTTTTGTGTGATGCATGCTTCAGGGATTTCCATGATGGTTATGGGTGTGTCGTTGCATAGTTCCGATCCTTTGGCCAATTTTGATAGGGCATCTGCAACTTCGTTCATTCCCCTTGGTATGTGCTCCACGCTAGCTTTGTCGAACGATGCCAGCAGTGCTCTTATCTTTTCAAGGTATTTAGTCAGGGTAGGATCGTGTACATCATACTGCCTGTTGATCTGGTTTACCACTAGCTGTGAATCCATGAACACTTTGACCTTTGTAGCCCCCACTGCTTTAACTAACCGAAGTCCAGCGAATAATGCTTCGTATTCAGCTGTGTTGTTGGTGACGGGGAATGTTAAGTGAATAGCGTAGTAGAACTTTTCTCCTTTTGGTCCTTTGATTTGTACGCCCAACCCCGCGCCTCGTTCGGATGCGGCTCCATCTACATAGACCTGCCACGTCGATTCCTGAGTTCTCTTCTCCGCTCTCCCAGTGTTTTCTACTATGAAATCCGCGAGTGCTTGGCCTTTGTATGCAGTTTTCGGAATGAAGGATATGTCGAACTCTGAAAGTTCAACAGCCCATTTCAGGAGTCGACCTGAGACATCTAGACTTCCTAGAGCTTTTTTTAGTGGGAGTTCGCTGATGACCTTGATGGGGTGAGCTTGGAAGTAAGGCCTTAGCTTTCTTGCCGCTATGAGTACGGCGAACGCGCCTTTTTCAACTGTAGAATATCTCTCTTCTGCGTCACGAAGCACTCTGGATATGAAATACACGGGCTTTTGTGTCTTGTCTTCCTCTCTCAAAAGTGCCGCGCTTACTGCTACAGCGGATGCCCCCACGTATAAGTGAAGGGGTTCGAATTTGATTGGCCTGCTGATGATAGGCGGGTTGGCCAGGTATGACTTTATTTGGTCGAAGGTTTCTTGGCACTGTGGGGTCCATTCGAACTTCTTTGTTTTCTTTATTGTTTGGAAGAAAGGCTTGCAAACTTCTCCTGAACGAGCAATGAACCGGTTTAGTGCTGCAATCCGCCCCGTGAGCTCCTGGACCTCCTTCACTATCTTGGGTGCCTCCATGTCGATGATGGCTTGGCACTTATTTGGGTGAACTTCAATACCCCTTTCGGATACGATGAATCCCAAAAACTTTCCACTAGAGAGACAGAAAAAGCTCTTCTTCGGGTTTAGCCTCATTCCAACATTTCGCATTTTATCGAATATTTTTTCTAAGTGTTGGACGTGTTCCGGTCCTGTGCAGCTTTTGACTACCATGTCGTCTATGTATGCCTCCATGATCTCCCCAAGTTCGTCTTTGAACACCTTGTTAACCATCTGTTGGTATTCGGCTCCTGCATTTTTTAGCCCAAAAGGCATGACCTTATAGCAGTACAACCCTTGTTCTGTTATAAAGCTTGTCTTTTCTTCATCATCGGGGTGCATTTTTATCTGATTGTACCCCGAGTACGCGTCCATGAAGCTTAAGTACTTGAAGCCTGCCGTGGAATCAACCATGGCGTCAATGCTGGGGAGAGGGAAAGGTTTTTTGGGACATGCTCTGTTTAGGTCAGTGTAATCTATGCACATTCTCCATTTGCCGTTTGGTTTCATTACCAAGACTAGGTTCGCCAACTATCTGGGATATTCTACTTCTCGAATGGCACCGGCCTTGATTAATCAGTCCACTTCCTCCTGAACTGCTTTCTTACGTTCGGCTCCTAGTTTCCGTTTTCTTTGTTGAACTGGGCAAGCTTCTAACCTTTGTCAGGACGATGGCGTCGTCACGTGGGAGTTGTATTCCTCTGTAATCCTCTGGACTGAACGATATCACTTAGGATGTTTCTTGTTTGTGTTGAATTTGAAACATATGAAGCGAACGTTCGGGATGCCTGTTGTCGTTGGGTTTTCCTTCAATGAACATAACTGGTGGTGGGGACGCGCGAGCTTCGTCACGGCCTTTGTTGTCCACCGCTTCACGATATTCTGGCCTTTCGAGAGGTCGTTCATTGGAATGGTGGTCATTTCGCCTTTCCCTTTCATTGTAGTGTTGTGTTTTCCTCTTACCACGCTCATCTTTTTCTAAGAAATGCTCTAACAAGTTGGTTTGTCTGACCAGTCTTTCTATTTCATCTTTCAACTTGAGGCAGTCTCTTGTGCGATGCCCAGTGCTGCGATGATACTCACAGTATGCGTTTCGATCGAACACTTCTAATCTGGTCATTGGGGGCGCTTTACGGACTTCTTTATTATGCTTGATTATCTCATAGACTCGCTCTTGAGGTTCGGTGGTCACGTGGTAGATTTTGTAATAGGGGCCAATATCATCAGCAGGCTTGCGGTACCGGGTTCTGTTTTGTCGGAAGGATTGTTGGTCGCGTCTCTTGTTTTTGGGTGATCGACTGCGTTGTCGTCTTCTCGGTGAATTTCGCCTTTGGGTTGCTTTAGGTGAAGGACTGCGGTCATTTTTTGGTTTAGGTGTCTGGTGGTGGCCGGTATAACCGTGTAAGCTTTGTCCTTGTATGGAAGCGATTTGTTCTTCCCGCTCGTATGAGATGTTCGGCTCTTTCCCTGAAAGCTGCAAAGTCAGAGAATCTTTCTGTCATGGTAGTCCATTGCACCGGGCCCTCCAATAATCCTCGTTGAACAGCCAGTAATGCCATATCTTCTCTGTAGTCTCCGCATTTGTTTGCTTCAATGGAAAAACGGTCAAGGTAATCCCTGGTATGTTCGTCTGGGTATTGTCTCACATTCATTAAATCCATGCAAGTTTTTGAAGGTGCGCGAACACTTGCGAACCTCTTAAGAAACTTTTCTGTGAGGTCTTTGTAACTGGACACTGATCCAGGTGGTAGTTGTGCGTACCAATCCCATGCAATCCCCTCTAACCTTGTTGGGAAGACCAAACACATGGTTCTCTCTGATGCTCCAGTGATCAGCATGGATTCTTTGAAAGTGTTGACAAAGGCTCGCGCATCATGAGCTGGGTAGGCTGGGTATTTATCTAAGTTGGCGAAGTCTTTCAGTCGTAAAGGTCTTCCTTTGTATAGGTGTTGTGCCAGCGCTCCTCGAGGGGGCGAAGTACTTGTTCATCTTCGCGTTGACCTTCTGTTGGCATGTCTTCTGCGAGGGTCTGATCTTCCGTCACTTTCGGTTTCATTGTGAGAAGAGTAGTTTGAAGAGGGCGATCTTGAAACTGAAGGCGAGCGGTAATGATCTCTTCGCCGGGTCGTTCGGCGAGGACTTAAGCTTGGCGACCTGGATCGGTTGAAGTCTGACGAGATTGATCTCCGTCGTGGCTTGGTTGATCGCGACTTCGATCGTCCTCTCTTGTGAGAACGAGAGTGTCCTCTCCAGTTGGAGGGCTGAGAGTGTTTGGGGGATGGCTGTGGTCCTCGTTCGATGTGTTCCATTTCGGGCCTTTCACGTTGAGAGTTTCTTGTGAGAGTGTGGTTGGTTGTTTGTAGGGGAACAGATGCTTAGGGCGTAGGGATGTACTGCTGTTGCTGCTGCGAGGAGGGCTGGATCAATGGGATGTATTGTTGGTGGGGTGTATCGATGTTGGGATGTGTCATGTGTGATTGGAAAGGGTTATGTTGCATGGGTTGCTGCTGGAATGTGTACTGAGGGTTTTGTAAGGGTGGTATGTTTGGCGCATGTTGGTATGGTGGTTGGATGGGGGTGTGTGTGGGTGGGATGACTGGTATTGAAGAGGCGTTTGGGATGACGGTCTGCCGAGGGGTAGGGATATGCTGTTGGATTGATCTGAGACTGGCCCTTCTGTCCCTGGTGGAGGTGGTTGAACAGTTGTTTCGGCCATCGTAGGCCTTGGTTGTTGACCGATAGTGATGGTGGGTGTAGTGCTTGTTGCGGCCATCTTAGAAATCGATGGCGTGTTGAAGTTAAGCTTTTTTGGTTGTATATCTAGACCTTCTCTCATTTGAACAAGGAGAGCTACGCAACAAGAAGAACGGATTCTCTTCCCGGTTGCTTCATGTGGTCTCCATTTACGGTGGGCGCCAGTTGTTAAACCTAATCTAGCTCTTAAGGTTTTTCAACAAGGTAGAGATTCAAATAGAAAGAAGGATAGGGAATAAACTAAGAAAATCTTTTTTTATTGATCTCTTTTCTTGCTACAAGTTAGGAGATAAAAATTACAGAGATTCTAGCCCCCTCCCCAAGGGGTAGGGGGTGTCTATTTATAGCTACTGGCTCTCTTATGTCGGGATTGTATGTGGCGGAGTTGTGACTTCCCTTCCTGCTGAATCGGGAGGCGGGTCCATAGTAGATCGCTTGGTGCTTCGTAGTTTAATAGAAGATCGCTGAGTACTTCGCTCCTTCTTTCCCCTAGGGCGAAGTCCATCGAAGCTATAAAGGGGGACCCTATTTGGGATCCTCCATCCACGTGTAGCGATGACGTCATCAGTTCGTTATAACTAATTCTGACATGGGGAGGTACCCGATCAGGGAGGTGTCTCTTTGTCCCTGATCAAGGATATCATGTGGGACCCCTGTGGGACCCTTCTCTTAACAGGCCTGGGTCCAACGGGAAATGGGTCTTTGCTTGGGCCCCCATGAAATATTATATCAGGTAGTATCAACTACTTTTCTTAGTATTAGATATGCATGCTTAGTTATAAACATCTCTTATTTCTTACAGGATTTATAGTATTTCAGCTATTACACATGTGTTTGTTTTTTTTTAAACCCTACATGCAGATAGAATATAAGAGCAAGATATAAAAGAGAGTGAGCTTTAGTTTTTACTAAATGCACATGTTAGTTTAGTACATCTATATACATATTTACATAACCACCTTTTTAGTTATTTCCCTACATTATTACTATGTATTGTATGAAACAGAAAAGAAAGGAAATTAAGAGAGTTGCAAAGAGAGAAGAAATAACCTTCCTATTTCACCAAAGCAAATTATACAAGAGTGTAAATTACACAACCCCTAGTATTGCTGTAAATATGAAACTAATCACACACTTTTTTTGTTTTTTTTTTTATTTTAGTGGCTAACCTATATACTCAAATTGCTGCCTGGGTGGATGGATTTCTCAACACATGAGAGTGCAAGCCGTGTTTTTTTTTCCGCGTTTGTGTTGTGTCTTGTGTGTTCTTCTGCATGGACTGCTGCCTCCCTTTTATAGGAAAATTACATTGGTTGCTGTAGATAGCACCAATTATATGTGCTTTGAAGGGATTTGACTGTTATGCCCCTGGTGGGTATTTCAGACCTTCCATTGAATAAGTTTTTACTGTCCAAAGGCCTTCAATCATCGATGGGTTTGCTATTTATTACTAACATCAACTTTGAGCTTCATTCACACATAACTTCTTTTTTTTACTGAGTTCTTAGTATTTCTCTTGTCAATTTTACTCAAGGTAGCTCCTCAGCCTCTTAGAGATATAATGCTTGTGATGTTTCACACTGGCTCCAACTGAACACATTGCACATCTTACTTCATCATTATAATTATCCAATCCTTTGTATCAAACCTATATTACTGTCGGATTGGGTATTTTGAAAAGAATATTCACATGTTGAGTTTCTCCAATTCAGTCCATCATCTTTTTTTTTAGTAACTGTCCCTCTTCCTTAAACAGTTTTGATATACATTTTCTAACAATCTGCACTTCATTAATTTTATTCATTCATTTCATTCATTTTTTTTTATGATATTTCCTCATTGTATTAACTCAAAGCCTCTCCTTCAGTGATTTTTCTTGAAAGATAGTTACTAGGTGTTTATGTTACTATGTCTCCATCTCTTGTTCCCTCTTTGTATTTATGCCATCTGATCATCCAATTAACCCAAGGCATCCACTCAAACAACTTTTCTTCAAGCAACAGTCATCTACTGTTCATTATAGCTTCATCTCTCATCTCATCGATTCTTTATTTTGCTCAAACTGACATCTCTTCAGATGGTCCCTGGTGGTCCACCAATGGTGAATCTGACCCAATTAATGGTGAATTTGACTTTTCTTGGGTATAGCGCGTTGGAGTTTTTTTTTTTACCATGGCTGCTTCACAATTTTTGCAATTTTGCCTTGCTATTCTTTCGCTATTCTTTCAAATTATCACTCTGTAGCTGTGCATATGTACTTCCCAACAGTGCCGTCCTGTTCTAGCGGCTCCATTTCCACCAATTTTCGGCATTTTTCTCAACACTATAAGTCTAAGATGCCATCAATTCGAATCGATTAGGGAGGAAATTGGATGAATTACTAGCGAGATTCCTACTGTCTCGTGTCAGTGGGCGTCAGTGAGGGAGTGAGTAGTGAGAATAGCTTGTCAGGAGCGAGTAGGGGGCACAGTTTGTATCTCAGCGCTCTTTGTGTTCACATTGCGTGAGAGACGGGAGGGGGACCAGTTGGAGAAGAAGAGAATGAATCGTGTGTTGCGCTTTAGTTCTCTCTCTTCTCTTTTTTTTATTTATTTGGGCCGGGAATTTCTCATTTGGCCATGTATTCTTTCCTCTGAATTTCGGATAGGCTGCCGAAAAAAAAAATCTCTCCATCTTTCTATAAAAGGATTAATGTCAATTGATCTGACCCGTATGGTTAAATACTAGCACGAATCTTGATGCATCCATGTCCGTTAAATGTACCAGCCTTATTTTGCATAATTATATAATTTTCACACAATACATGCATGAAATTATATAATCATTTATATTGTATTTTTTTTTGAAGCATGGCTCATGGCTTCTAGGGATCTATATCATATCATCATGAATATTGCATACTAATTTTAACATAATGTCATGTTAATATTAGTAATTAATATAGATGCAAAAATATAGAACCGCTTGTCTTTGCTTGACTTTGGACATGCCTTCCCGACCCATTCCGGGATAATTTCAAAATATTCATTCGTGCATCAAATGTCTGGTCTTGACTATTTCAAATAGACTCGGAACCCATTCATAGGTTGATCAGATAATCGTGGCAATATTTTAGGGGTCAACAATGCAATACAAAATTGAAAGTGCAGATGATCCCAGGACACTCTCGAGATGCTTCACGATGCCTCTGCCAAGGCAGTTCATGACTAGGCGTCCTCGATTAGCCGGACTTCACTGCTATGACAGACTCGAGCCAAAGCTAAGATCAAGACATGCCAAATTGCCAAACGCGGCTCCAATGGACGACGGAAACATCTCCAGCAGACCGCGACGACGCCTCTAAACCTAGTTTCAGCCACCATGACCGCCGGGAACCTCTACTGACACCATCAATGGAGGCGTCCAGTCGAACGGAAAAGCATCAGAGAATGTATCAGCGAAAGGAGGAGGGAGATGAACCTCACTCTTGCATAGGCGTGGTACACGGAGCCCACAAGTCGAACCCAGACTCAAGCCTAATCCACCCGGTGTACAGACCCAGACGTGAACCAAGCGACCCGACCAACTTAAACTCTCAGCGACATCCGCGGATCTTCTGTGACGACCAATCTGCAACGAATCACTGATGAGCGAACAGCAAAACAACAAAGCAGCAACCAATCAGAGGATTTCGCAAGACATAAACTTCAAAAATACATTAAAAATAGCACAATTATCAGAAAAATTCCCATAAAATGCCAAAATATCCATAAAAATATGAAGAATATTCTGGCACCACATTGCATGCCCAAATCTCAAAACACAAAGCATATTAAATTTAAAAACTCCTAAAATGGCTATTTAATAAATAATAAAATGATAAAAAAATAAAAAAATATATATATATGTAAACATAAGTAATAAAATGATAAAAAAATTAAACTTCTGAAGAAATGATTGAACATTCATGTTCAGGGCAGCAGGTACATTTGAACATCCTATGTTCTGGACAACAGGTACATCTGGGTATTTTTGGTCGAATCTCAAACCCAAAGCCTCAAATCCAGAAGTCAAGAAAAATATATATTAAAGTCCAAATCCTAGACCCAAAATAAAGGAATTTAAAATTCCAAAATCTAAAACCTCAAATACCAAAGCTCAAGACCAAAATTCCAAACCTTAAGCCTCGAACTCAAAAGTCTAAATCTTCAAAAAATTCAAACTCCAAAAGCAAAACCTTAAACCCAGATCCAAATATTAAAAACCCAAAGCCAAAGTCCCGAAACTAAGATCCAAACTCAAAACCCAAAAATGGAAACCTCAAGTTTAAAATCCAAATACCAAAGATAAATCCAAAGTCCAAACCGAAATTCGAAACTCAGGATCCCAAAATTTGAACATCTCATTCAAACGCTAGAAACCCAAATCTGAAAATTCGAACCTAAATACACCAAAGCCCAAACTCAAAACCTCAAAATCAAAAATATACCAAGAGTCCAAATTCAGAACCTTAAATTCACAAGTTCAAATACCTAAATCCAAAAACCTAAATACCAAATCTATGAACACCAGAAATCCAAGTCCAAAACCCCAAACCCACAAACTCAAATACCTAAACTCAAAATCCCCAAAACCAAAAATGCCAGAGCCAGGAAGCCAAAAAAAAAACGAATCCCAAAACCCGAAACCCAAAGATCGAATCAAAGTCCTGAAAGGTCGAAACTCAGAAGTCAAGCAAAAATCCTAAAAAGACAAAACTCAAAAGTCCAATTAAATAAAAAGGGATTGAAAAGTCAAACTCTAAATTAAAATAACAAAGACTTAAAAGACGGTCTGACGACCAGAACTTAAAAGTCTTAAGAAACCCCAACACTCAATTTTAAAACATTGAAAGTTAAGGACACAAAGATCAACGCTCTAGAGCTCGGATCAAGTCAATAACTAAAAGTGACATTGAAAGTCTTAATCTGTCCTTTTGAGGCTGCATAGCGCGTTGCCCTGGAAGGTACAACCCGGGGTTCTTGTCAAAATGAGGCATAGCGCTTCTTTCCTCGCGACTCGAACGAAATCCCAAAATCTCTAAATCCCAAAACAATTGAGAATTGACCTAGATCGCCTATCTTTCTAGTGTTGAACTCAACAATCGAATCTGTCCTATTGAGGTTGCATAGAAAGGTACAACCCGGTGTTCTTGTCAAGAGGAGGCATAACGCTTCTTTCCTCGCAACTCGAACGAAATTCTAAAATCTCTAAATCCCAAAACGATTGAGAATTGACCTAGATCGCCTATCTTTCTAGTGTTGAACTCAACAATCAAATTCATCCTTCTGGGACTGCATAGCGCATTGTCCTGGAAGGTACAACCCGGTGTTCTCGTCAAGAGGAAGCATAGCGCTTCTTTCCTCGCGACTCGAACAAAATTCTAAAATCCCTAAATCCCTAAATCGACTGAACATTGATCCAGGAAATATAACCCCTGGTATTAATTTCAGAAATCTCAAGGTGGCCTCAAGCCGACTTCAGCAAAGTTAATAACAAAACTGCTAAATTTGCGACATAAAAGTCAACCAAAGTCATGTAACAAGTTTTTTCAAGAATTAAACCCCCCACTAAACACTAGTCATTTTATAAAATTGACTTCAATCGCTTACGACGCCTAATTCTTTGATTATCCCGATCTAGAGGTGCTCTTGGCTGGTTCTCAACTCAGTCCGGAGGTAATTAACAGTAGGGGCTTGCGCCTACTGGAAAGAAAGGACCTACAACAAACAATCAACTCTCGAGGTACTTGGAACCGCATTGGTGCCTGTCATCCGTTTCAGATGGGTAGTAATGTTCGGATCTCAAGATGCTCGAGGGGTATCTGATCCGCATTTCTTTGCCCCATAGAGGAACTATCTGATCTTCTGTGGCAGGTCCAAAAAGTGCGAGACAGATTCTGGCACGCCCAGTGGGACATTTTTCTCCTCTCATCAGGGAATAATCAAAGCTTAGGCGTAAAAAGTAGATTGAAGTTCATATAGTGCCATGGGAAATGCTAACGATTAACTTCAAGTTTTCTTCGAATTACAAATTTGAAGGATGTTTACCTGGAGTCAAATTGTGAAGGGCGAACTTCTTCGCAACAATGGTGGTGGTGCTGGAACCGGGACCCTCCATGTGCCCGTGCAGGCAGTTGTGCAACTCTCTCCGGTGGTGCTGGCTGGTGCAGCATCTCTTGAAGTTCCTGGAAAGCTGACCCTTCGTCGCAACAAGGGTGTAGCGGCAACTGTCCGCATCAAGGGGGCCCTCGCCCAAAAACAGAAGAAAGAGAGTCGGATCAGGCTCTCGAGGTCTCAAGCCCTCCGCCTGGTCCAACAGCCAGATGTTGACACTGATCTCCCTCTCAGCAACACCTTTGCTCCCCTTCATGTGCTCAAGAAAGGGGGCGAAGAGATGCGTCTCCGAGAGGATTGGGAGCTTCCTCAGTACGCTCCGGTGCAACAGGTAGAGAAGGCAGTCTCTAAGAAGCACAAGGCATTTGAGTCCATTAACGCCGCATTTAAGATTGTCAAGAAACTCCGCAAGTCTTGGAAGGTGGCTGCTAAGGCTTCTGCCAACTCCCAGGCACCATCTGTCAAGGACAGGTTGAAGTTCCCAGTACACCAAAGGCTCCACTTTCCCTACCGTGAGGATACTAGGGAGGGAGACGCGGATTACAGTGCCTCTGAGAAGAAAGCTATGAGCAACCCGCCTTCAGTCTTTGACCGGCTCACGTTCCCGCCACTGTAGCCCAATGCCAAATCCATGAAGAACAAAGGGAAAGTGAAACAAGTCTGGAGGCCCAAGCAGAAAGAGCCTAAGCCTGGTCCCAAGCAACGCTCTGGGGGCACCAGGCGCTGGGTCCCTAAAGGGAAAGATGTTTCTCTGGCTTCCCAAGTGGCAAGTCAGATGATGAAGGACAAAGGAAAAAGGAAGTATGTGGTAAAAGGGAAGTGGACCGGGGGTTCTGCTTCAGCATGTCACATTTCAGTCAGTGATGACGATGAGGAGTCCGTGGAAGTCCACATGGTCGGAACTGGTTCTCAGGAGCCGGGACATCATTGGTCCGATTGATCCGCCGGCCTCGAATGGACATCGATTTATACTGGCTGCCACAGATTATTTCTCCAAATGGGCTGAGGCCAGATCGTACCGTGAAATCAAGGCTTCTGAGGTAGTTAAGTTCTTTACTACTCAAGTGCTGTATAGGTACGGAAACCCTAGAAAGATAATCTCAGATAATGGCACAGCATTCAAAATTGCAAGGGTCAATGATTTCGCCAAGAAATACAAGATTGAATGGAGGTACTCTTCAGTCTATAACCCCAGGGCTAACGGACTAGCAGAAGCCTTCAATAAAGTGCTAATCAAAATCCTCCGCAAGACGATCGGAGACAACCAAAGAAACTGGCACGAAAAGCTACCTGAGGCCTTGTGGGCATACCGGATAACCCACAGGACCGCAACACAAGCAACGCCCTACTCTTTAGTATATGGGACCGAAGCAGTTTTACCCATAGAAGTGGAACTCCCCTCCTTAAGAATAGCAATGGCATCAGAAATCCCCTTGACCAAACAAATACAGTTGAGGTTACAAGAATTAGATGGAATGGATGAAAAAAGATTAGCCACTCAACAGAATTTGGAGCTATACCAAGCCAGAATGGCTAGAGCTTACGAGAAGTTATCAAGACCGAGAACATTCAGAAAAGGTGAATTAGTGTTAATACTAAGGCGACTGATCATTGGCCGGCACCATGGCCCTAAGTTCGCACCAAATTGGGAAGGACCATTCATTATAGATCAGGTTTATGAGGGTGGAGCTTATCTACTCTCAGATCAAGAGGGAAACCATCCTATCTCCCCCATAAACGGGAGATATCTGAAGAAGTATCATGGCCAGAACTGCCCTATCAAGCCCGACAAATGCAAGAACGGGAAGGAAGAAAGCTCTATGGCAGACTAAATTGAGAGTTATGAAGGGATAGACCGACTTTTCGAATGAGTGTCTCACTTACCGCCGACCAAAAGAACTAAACAAAAAAGAGTGTCCTGTCTTCTTAGGATACTCACAGGACGCGTTCTCCAAAACCATACCCAAACACAAAATTAAACCTATATTAAAAAAAAAACCTCAAGAAAATATACATAATAAATAAATGACCAGAAGATCTAAACCACACGTCCCGCCGGGTCGAAGCTCAAAGGAGTGTTTCGTTCTTTTTGAACATTATGGAACATTCCTGTGCAAAGCCCTAAATAAATAAGGTAAACCTAAAATAAATAAAAAGTATATCCATATAAAATTCCCACAAAACTTAAATCCTCCAATGAATGAATCCAATAAGAATAAAATCTCGTACATTCATATATGTCCCGCCAGGCCTGAACCCAAAGGGGTGTCCTTGTCTTCTCAGACTATCATAGGGCATTCCCTTTACCAAGGCCTACATTTAAAAAATATACGACCCTAAGTTTTGTGTCTTGGACTCTAAAGCAAGACATGAACGGTGAAACTTACCCTAAGCATTGTGCTTTGTGCTTCAAACAAGGTACTAGGTGCCTGTTCATCTCACTGAACAAAAGGATGAACAAAAGTTCCGTGTCTTGAACTCTAAAGTAAGACACAAACGGTGAAACTTACCAGAGGATAGTTACACACCCTATACCCCAAGGGGCGAGGATCGAGAAGATAGTTCGCTTGCACAGCCTCTAAAAGACGTCTCCTTCACTAAGGCCTACCAAAATCAAACTAAAACTAAACTCACATGAATAACCTAAGACCTCAGAATCCAAGACGGTCTGATATTGAACCATACTTTATATGCTGAAATCGGTAAGTTCCGTGCTGCCAAACCAAAGAGCATCAGAGAAAGCCTTGCGACTTATGAGCAACCGCAATAAAACTAAACCAGAATTACATGTCCCACCCTGTAAGCCCGGTGCTACCAAACCAAAGAGCACTGGAGAAACCCCTGCAACTCGATCAGAATAGGCGATTAAAACAATTAGATGTCCCACCTGTGTGAACAAACATAAAACCTCGCACAAAACTCATACAAAGGCCATAAAACCAAAATACAAATACCAATACAAAGATTACCAAATCGCCCCAAACATATCAAGACCAAATAACATGAGGCCATTATCACAAGCCGATACAATCATAAATCATGAGTACCCAAAACAACAAAATCACAAAAGCTTGTGAAAGGGAAAAGACATTACAGTTGCAACATAATAGCACAAGAAGCAGAAACATTATGCTGGAGGCACAGCCGCGGCACCTGTATGAACAGCAAGAGCGGTAGAAATAGATTGGAGCGTAGCCTCAATGGCGTCAAGGCGTGTGCGCAATTCCTCAAATTGCTGGTCCAGTTTCTCCTGGACAGGCAAAGGAGACTCAACGACAGAAGCATCTGGAGAAGGGGGCGAAGCCTCCCTTACAGGACTATACTGGTAGCCTGCTGCAAACCTGTGGAGAATGTGACTATTCACAGGATAACCTGGGTCAGGAATTAAGGTGCCATGTGCCAATTCCACCCACCCGTAATGAGTCAAGTTCAAAAGCAAATTGCGAGGATAAGCAACATGACGCTCCTCAATCTGGTTACCCCATAGCATATCAGGCATCGAAATCTGGGCCCGCCTCATCAAAACCTCAATCAAGTGAGCGTAAGGTAAATACCCCTTTGGAGCCCTCACCACATGGTACATGTTCTGGAGGATCAGGCTCGGAAGATTGGCCTTCCCACGCCTAAGAATGAGAAGACGCAAGTAAAACAGGGTTCCTGGACGCGTGTAATCAGAAAGCTCACCTTGAGGAAAAATTAAGTAGCTGATGACCAGGAAAAGCAACCTGCAAGGGAGAATGTCATAGCGAAACCTGCTACAGTCTACTGTAAAAAAAAATAAAAAAAAGGAGAGAAAGCGGGAAGGAATGTTACCTGTGGAGTGCAAGCAGATGTGCAGTAGAAACCTCCTCATAACCCCCGTCAGGTTTTGGAATCTTGAACCACTCACGATAACTACGATAAGTCCCGTGCCCAAATGGCCAGCTCTGATAGGCATAAACAGACAACCCTTTCAAGGTGTCAGTAGCCTCAAGTACGGGGGCCAAATCTTCAACCCCAACGCTAAAAAACCTACCAAAAAGATAGCAGGAAGCAGAAGGAATACCATTGTGATCAAAAGAAACACGCAGGTTAGCATAGAACAGCCTGGTGATTGCAGGATGGTAGGGTCGGTCAAGTTTTGCCAGGCCCTTGAGACTCCAATCATCCAACCACCCCCGTATCAGGTCAAAGTATGGAGTGGTAAAACGTCCCTGTGGGTGAAAATAGAAGCAGGAGGCAGCATGGCGATCTCCACCACAAATATTCTTGTGATAATATTCAAAAGCCTCTTCATCACGAAAAAAAGGTAACGGTTTCCGGGATCGTATGACCAATTCGGCTTGAGAGAAGAAACATTTTGGGCAGAAGAGCTGGCTTCATCCCTAGGACGTTTGGGGTTCACAACACTAGCCATTAAAAAGAGAAAGAATAAAGAAGAAGGAAGGAAAAGTTATAAAAAATGGAGTGAGCATAGACAAGCACGATGTCGCGTTTATAAGGCAGGCTGATAAAAATGCATGCATCTTTTCGAATCCCTCAAGAGGGTAAGAAATCAGGAGTTGTGACGATTCGTGGCACCAAAAGGGAATAGAATCGCGTTGCGATCTTTAAGGCATTAACTGGCATAAATAAATGCAAGCGCGCATGATACGACTGATGAAAGATAATAGGCATCAAATATATACCAGATACAACATCCATAAAACAACTACTAATAATCTAAAGTCATACAAGCTTAGAACATCACAAAGCTGAAAGTCCAACAACAACCTCGAAGGCGTCCAACCAAGAGTAAACCTAAAGCCCAAAAGCTAAAGTTCCCTAACACATAAAAAAAAAAAAGATGCAGTAAAAGAAAGATACAAGGAGCCAGCAGATCTTATGGCTCCCACCTCTACTCAAAGAAGACTTGCAGATGACTCAGCTGCATCACTCCCCCACTGGTAAGGCTCTGTCATATCACTAGCCTCTGACACAGGCTCAGTGGCTCCTGAAAGTAGCTCTGTAGCTCCGCTACCCATAGGACTACTCGCCGTGGAACTCATGAAACAAGGAAGAGCTAAGACTATGTCTGTGCAAGCGTCATCATCAGAACTAACATCACCATGGGATACCGACTCTACACCCACTGACTCAATCAATACGGTGTCTGGAGAAAGAGAAAGATCCATCCCATCCTCAGGAGGCAGACTGGCAGCAGGAGTAAAGTCAGCTAGAAGAACCTCCCACTCTGAGTAATCTACCAATGTCTCGTCAAGAGATGCTGCATCAAACTCGGGTGAGAAAAGATCACAAAGAGCCTGAATGGCATAGTTTTCTGACAAGTTGCCGGGGGCTGAACCCTCTGTCAAACAATACAAAGATATCAGAAGACCAGACAAAAAATGCAATAAGACCAAGATGAGACATCAATAAATACCTGGCAAGGCTGAAGCCAGGAGAGAAACGTTGTCTCGAATCTCTAACTCCACACCTGGGATGGGGCTTGCGAGCCCGTCAACACTGATGAAACTCCGAATGGACAGTGGCATAAATCTTGTAGCCCGAGGGCCCATAACTCTATACCAAATGACATCAGAGCATAGGGAAGCCGACCTAGATAAAAGAAGACGAAGTTATAAAGCATAAGAACAAGGCAGGATTGGATATACTTATGAAAGAACAAGATATACCTAAGCCTCGAAGTGCTAGGGAAATAGGAAGCAGAGGAGCTGCTTTGCATGTTAGCACTATAACAGCAACAATGGCCAGGGAGTTGTCAGGAACAGGGAAATCGTCACCTCGAATGAAAGGTGATGGGGAGATAAGCCGAGGGCGAAGAATCTCCTCGAAAGGCACGTCTATAGTCTTTATCTCGACCTCCTCCATCTCGACATCCTCTACACTAGTTTGAGACTCAGCATGGAGAGCGCTACCCCACCTACCAGAGCACATGGTCCCTAGAGTAACAAGAAAGGAAATCTCAACTAAAAGATGCACCACTAAAATAAACAAATAATGATAAAAAAGAGACAGAGTTACAAACATGAAAATGGTGTAAGGAGGGGAGGCTCCATATAAAATCCAGCACGAGAAGAGCCCTCTCCTGGTCTCCGCCGAAGCTCATAACGGGCCGTCTCTTCCTCCACCAAGGAAGCTTCACGTTGTCATTTCTCCCGGCGAACGTCCTCCATAGCAGACTTCTCAGGATACTCAGGTGAAAGACAGTGAGGAGAGCCCAACTCCTCGTCCTCTACCAGAAGGACTGGCTCAGGAGGACCTACAAAAGAATCAGATATAGCAGATATATTGTAGTATCATACAAAAAAGGAAATATGAGTCAGAAATGTGATACCAGAATATATGACCCAGCGCCTGTAAGCCTCTGACTTGGAAGTTTGAGAAGCCTCTCCTTCAACGGGAGTAACCCCTTCAATCTTGAAGTGGAAATGACCAATGTCATACCCACCGAGGCCTGTTTTGAGGATCAGACATCATGAACTGAAAGGTAAAGTGACAAGATAAGAATCAAACAGAGAAAGAGAACAACAAACCAGGGAAGTGGCCGTCAGGAGGTGAAGGAGGCTCTGCATACTCCAAAGGTTTGGCACCCAGACGCACATAACCGTCAGCTCCAAAGGAATTTCTCAATGGTTGGGACCCACCTTGCCTGACTTCTGGATTTTGAGGAACAGCTCGAACACGGGGATACACTTTCTTCTTCAAAATAGGGACACCAACGTCATGAGGAATTTTTGCCCATCCTCTAAACCACCGGTCATAATCCCCAGTCAATGTCCCTTGACGAGAAGCAGCGGGAACGATGCAACTAGTACCTGTGCCCAAGTGCAATGAGAATGCACTAAATGCTGCACACGAAGACAAAGTAACCCGCAGAGGATCAGGAAAAGTGAAGACCGCAGGGACAGCCTGATCATAGCCAAACTGCCAAGCGCATCGCTGAGGGCTATATACCTCATGAATCACCCTGTCTCCCATCCGCACAGACAGACATCCAGCTCTGATGCTAACCGCATAGTCCCGATCCCGCCTATGGCGAGAAGAACATAACTTCGGGCAAATTCCCTTTTGAGGGGGAGCCAGATCTTTTACGACATACGATTTCCCAGTATCTCTGGGCCACCCCTTCGCGAAAGCCTCAAGACGGTAATCCGAGATGTACTGATTACTCTGAGTAAAACACAAGTGAGCAGTAATCTGATCCAAGTCTCGAACTGTGCAACCTGCTATGTGAATCAAAGCTGGTAGTGACTGCCTCATACCCGCAGAAGTCAGGGGAGTATAACACTTCTCCCAGTGGAGATAAAACCAACCATGAAGAATGCGTAAAGGCATCACAGTTGTAGCTTCAAAAGGATCCCTTGAAGAAGTAAGCTCTCTCATGGACCTGTATAAGTTCGCCAAGGCAGGAATAGCCAACGAAACCCGCTTTCCACAAGCCAGAGTGTTCGCTACCACAAAAACTCCAGGGCGAATATAACCAGCAGGCTCATAAATGATCAGAAAGTAGCACAGCCACCAGGACAGATAGGCTGTCAATACTGTCTCGTCGTCCAACAAGCGAGAACATAAGTTCGAAAAAGACACTCGCTCAGAAGGAATATATGTCTTGTCAGAACCCAGCTTAATCGGCTCTAAAAGGTTAGCAAAATGTGCGGCCTTATGCTCAGGGATCAAGTCTGTGAAATACCGAACCCAGTCTCTCAAAAGAACATCCCTACTCAAACCGCGACGGCCTCGTGACATGGCAATCTCATAGTAAATCCGGAAAACTGCACGAAGGGAATCAGAATGCAGGGGAAGTCCTTTATGATAGGGACCATAAAGCTCGAAATCAGGAGGTACCCTCTCCTCATAAACCAGCCCTCTACTGGTACTCCCAGTAAGCTAGAAACCTGCCTCAGGTCGATAGTAGCATCGCGATCCTCTAAGGAAAAAGTGTTATGGACATAGTTCCAGTTGGTGGCCATTGCCTTGACAAGGTTGGAACTCCATGTATACTCAAACAAAGCCAAAATCACACCCCCAAAAAGCTCCACCTTATCCAACCTTTTTCCCATGCTGCACAGAATATAGCGAGTCCACTCAATTTGTCCAGGACTCCACTTTAAGTCACCTTGAACCCTCAAATTCCCAGGAGACCAAGGAACGACATGACCCTCTATCATCTCCATACTCAACAGATACAAGTCAGAGGAAAAAGTAGTACGACCAGTGGGGTTCAGAAAAATACCTTCAAAACTACAAGGAGGAGGACCACGCCTATCTCGACTGATTGGACAATGCGAGTCATAATGCTTGTCCCGTCGCTCTTCAGTACGCGAAGGAGGGTCAATGACTAACTGAGGATAGTCATAAATGGCTGGCAAAGGCAAACGATTGTGGCGAGCCAGAAGTCCGTGAAAGTTATCCCTTCCTCTGAGAATAGCACGCTTCCACAGACGGTGAAGACGAACATGAACTTCCTGAGGATCCAAGTAATCCTTGATATAGGACTTGATGGCCTCGTCAGAGGGACCATAAAAGCCTGTCCTAACGATATCAAACCGGGGAACGGTACTGTAAATCTCATCAGCATGCGCCATGATTGCCTTTAAAAAAGAGAAAGGTGAATTAAGATGGCCAAATCCTTATTAAGGATAGTGCAAGATAATTTAAGGCAACTATGAAGCACCAGAGTAAACTGTTCAAAATAATTCTCACAGTTCACTCTGGTGGGGGGCATTTGTTTGCCTCCAAATTCTGCTGCATAAAACCCTGGAATAAATATGTCACACCCCGAGAAGGGTGAGACAACCCGCCGCGTATAAACGCAAGGCGTAAACACATCACATACACTATCAATTAAAATAAATAATAATTGCCACATTTATTGAAAAATGAATATTGTCTTACAACAAAACTAACATTTCTAACATGGTGGATTTGTGAAGCTAGCTCCCCATGTTAGATCAATGTCCCAATAACCAAACAAAAGAAAAGTTTATTTTGTGGCAATAATTTGACCCGGTCAACAGCTCTCTTAGTCACGCGAAAGCTCTTCACTGCTATCCTTGATACCTGGGTCTAAAAGAAAAAGTAATACGGATGAGAGCCCTGACTACTCTCAGTGCGGTACAAAAATACTAGAAGTAAAAAGGTATGAAATAACATGTACCAAAGCTAAAATTTAATAGTAAGAGGGAACAACCAGTTTGTTTAATTAATTAAAGATTTAAAAATATGTAAATATAACACTTTTAATAACTCATATTGATCACGGTTATCATAGCACTATTATAAGTTTTGTTGTCCTGCACAATGAGCCGCATGGCCAGCACCCCTGTTTCATCTCCATCCTGTCATGAGCAGGCCGCATGTGGAGGGTAACTAGTATGTACATATCAAGTTCCTGGGTGGGTTTCTCAAGGTACCTGGGACTTAATTTCTCTTTGACATTTATGTGTATAAAGCCAGTGATTTCCGAGTCAAATGTTCATATGAATGTGATTTAGAAATTTTGTACTATTCAAATAATAAAGTCTTCATCCGTAACTACGAAATAAGTTTACAGTGGTGAATAGTCTTTCAGAAAAACTAAATATGCTATGTTTAAACTAGTAATATATTTCTATGTCTTAATGTCTTACCCAAAAATCGAGTTGGCAATAGTTTTTATAAATAAAGCCCAATTATAAGACTATACGCATGTGCAAGTATAATATCAGAATAGATTAAAAAGGGATGAATGATTGTAGCGTTCAGAACATGCATATTTTTCCAAAACATTACATAATCAAATTCTCTTATGGGGTTTAAGGATCGGCCGAGTCAGCTAGACTTTCCAACAGAACAAGGTCTACTTATATAGAGTATAGGTGCATGCTTTTATTTTAAAATAAAATATCAAGGAGACGAACCAACTTAGAAATCAATACTAATATTACATTTATGCAAATGTTTTGACAAAACCAGGAAGTCCACTAACGCTAATATTTATATTTACTCATTTAAAAATAAAAGAAACTTAAGTTCATGAAATATATATTAAAGGTTGAGCAGTAAGGCAAAACATAAAGTTTAAGGAAAATAATATATGCATTTTCACTACTCTATAGCTACATGTGTATAAGTATCAGATTATCAGTATTCTTTTCAGATCTTTTCAAAATATCATGAAATGTCTAAAACTTGGCATGCGTTTTTAACATAAGTAACGGAGGAGCAATTTGAGCATATTAGATGTTTCAAAGATATAAAGTTTTAAAATCGTAAGTTCCAAACATGTGTAGGTAGTACCCAGAGTATTTTGTATGAAAATAGAACCTATATAAAAGGTACCAAGTAGGTTATTAACGTGGTGTAACTACTGATCTCTAAGTCCTATGTTTCCAGAAGGCATGGAACCAAAAATAACGTATACATACAGAAGTTAAAATTTGTCAGGTTAAAATATATCCGCACCTCTTGAAGCACTAAAAAAAGAATCGGATGAGATGATGGATCGGTTCCTACGCGCTGAACCTGGTCACCTTGCCTAACCAGTCAACAAGCTGCACGACTCGAGAGTATAGTGTAGGGGGTTTGAATAGAGAGGGGACAGTAAGTGGTATATTTGAGGGGGGGGGGGTGAAGAATGAAGACTACATGCACCACTTTAAATACTAATCCAATTGTATCTTTCTAAAATATGAAATTTAATTCTCATATCTTTCCAATGCGTGAATGGCTCCTGGACAAACATTTGTGGTAACACTTGGATGGAAATTGCTATACAATAGGAAACATCTAATATTCAGATATTAGCTTGGAGGATAAGCAACAAAAATACAAGGAATGTCATGGGCATGAGTTGATTTGCAGCTTGGAGCCCACGTTAGGGTACAGAAGGAGAAGCATAGAGAAATATGGGCTATGTATTATCTGGGCTTTAATGGGTCGGATTTAAATTAATCAATAACTTATTAGTTCGGGTCCAAAAGAAAAATAAATTATGCATTTTACGAAATCAAATTCCTAACGACCAGTCTTTTGAACCAGATTTGAAATTAAAATATCCAATAATGTTACAAAATAAAATAAATATTATTCCACAAATAAACCAAGAAACCATGACAACAACAACTGGACAAGACTGCTCTGACAAACAGTCATGATGCATGGAAGAAAAATATACAGAAGTTCCTAAAAAAAAAGGGGAACAATAAATTAATTAATTATAGGGGATGCCGTTACATGCCTGTGATACCCTTGTAATTAATTATCAAAAATATCCTAAAAATGGAAATTTTATAGCAGTTACATTCTTCATATATTTATGAGGAGCCATGTAAAATTTCATGTCAAATTGACCTATGCAAGGACACCAAATAATTTTTTTCAAATGAAGTAGCCTAATAATGGCTAAAATTCTGACAAATGGACAGATCCAATACCTAAACAAATGGAGAAGGAATTATAAAATGAAGACCATTTCGGGTTGGGCCAATTAAAAGGAAAATAACAGATGGGCCTTTAAGATAAATTAAAATAAATTTGGATCAAAACCAAGGCACAACCAATTTATACACGAGCCCAATCCGATTTTCTGCTTTCTAAAACCATCGCTAATATGATGGTCAGATGCAGTGACACGTGGCATTATCCGAAACCAACGGACAGATTTCAACCAAAAAACCGTACTGACAGATGGCATTTGCTGATTGGTCCAAAACATGGGCCCATTCATTTCCGTTAAAAGAAAAAAATAAAAAAAAGGATGAAACAGTACTGTTCGACAGGAGCTTCGTACGCCGTCGTGAAAAGGAGCTTCGCCACCGCTCTGTGCCACCTCAGTCCCAATTGATCTCGCCAATGCAAAGGCGATGGCTCCAGCAGCACAACGACCTTGGACTCAAGGGGAAACTGTGACTAGACGGAGACAATTTCAAGAAAAATGAGATTAGCAACTGGAACCAGCGTATGAGAAATTCCAGCAAAAGAAGAAGAAATTGTTAGAGAAGCATACCTAGGAAACTCCTGTTGGGACTGAAGAAGAGGCACGATGTGCAATTGGGGGTCAATTGGGGCTGAAGTAGGCAACGACACCCATGGCCATGGCGGGGAGCTTCAACAGCACAGTAAATAAGCAATGGTTGTTGGTATAGATCAAGTGGGTGGCTAGAATAACTCCTCACTGCCTCATATACTCCACACTCATGTAACAAGGGGGAGAGAAAGTGCGAGAAAAGGTATTTGCATTTCGACTGGAGACGGCCAATAAAGAGAATTGTGTAAGTTGGATAAGAAAAGATCTACTGGAGAAGAAAAGAAGCCTCTCTGACCTATGAACTGAAAAAGAAGGTTCTAGGCTTGTCAAAGCAGTGTACAATGGCTCAGAAAAGTAATTGATAAAGGAGGCAGCCCACCAATTGATTCAAATTCCACGCCATTGATGCCTGGATGATCATTCATTCTCCTGGAAATAGTACAAGGCATTGAATGACATGCTAAAAGAAGAAAACAAGGTACAATACCAAGTGTATCATGTTAACTAAATGAAAAAGATCACCAGCCACTCACCCATGTAAAGAAAAGGGAGAAAGTGTAATGGATGGCTAGATGTGGCTGGATTTGATGGGATGTGCAGTCTGAGTATGGACATAACCAACAAATACCAATTGGCACCTGAAAAGCATCCCATGCATGATGTAGAAGGGCAAATCAGGGAATTAAAGGAAAGGACAACAGGATGAAGCTTATGAAACCCACATATGAGAAACGCAAGTCTCAATTATACCCCTCTGAACTATCTCTGAAATTGACATTATGAGGGGCTGCTCTAAATGATAATGGTTTAATCATATGAATATACATTAAGATGATGTTGTGAGAACAATATAAACTTTGGTTACAATTAATAAATAATCAATGTAATCTCAGTAAGCAAAATTGCAAAGGAGGAAATCAACAAGACATTAATTATATGGCCTTGGCAGAAGGAAGAGTAATCCATAATAATGTCATAGATTTGATGACACAAAGTCATTTGCTAGAAATGATATGTTAATACCCTTTTAGGCCACAACCAATGAGAAGGAGACAACACATGTTAACACTGTGCAGGGAATAGGGTGTTTATCTCCTCAAATACCTCCTGACATAGGGCCCACCTGTCATACAAAGGAAAATAAAAAGGTCAACATAAGTCAAAAGAAGTGTGTTACTGTTTTATGTTCCCTCAATAGCAAACATGAATATATGGCTATTAAAACCATGCCAAGTGTCAAAAAAAAAAAAAAAAAACTGCCAAAGGAGTTGCAAATTCTGAGTTTACCCATGTAAAAGAGAGGCGCCTGCACATATTAGAAGGGTATTAAAGGGAATTATTTGTCACTAAGGGAGCCTCCAGTCAAAAAACCCTACAAGAGAATAAATAAAGGTGAGCTGCTGATGTACTAAGCCTACAACTCTAAAGCAACGGCTAGACATTGAAATGAGATACTTCATCTATGTAATCACGGCCCTTCATGCGCCTACAGACCAATAGATGATGGACAACACAACATTCCTCAAATTGGCGCCAAATAAACACAACTCCTTCTCCAAGCAAGTCGGCCAATGAGTGCCATGTGGCATGGGACCCACATATCAGCACAGATCAAACAAGCAAGTAGAAAGGAGTAAAAAATTGGTGAGCTGTTGCATCAATTGACAGTTGTCAGATGTTCATTGGATAGTATACAAGAGTAGTAAGAAGGAATGGTGAGTTTAACTTCAAATTGATATGTTGGAGGAGCACGGCTACATCTACACCCTTCATCAAGCACAAAAACTCCAAGAGGATGCCATGTGGCAGCAAGGGTCAAGGAAGGAACCCTAACAATTGCCTATAAAAGGAAACCATCACCAAAGAAGAAGGGGGGTTCCAGCTAAGTTAATAATTAAGCTGAAACTCTGTCGGTTTGTTTAGTCATCTCGTCAATAGTTCATTCCCTGTAATTGCATAGCAAGTAGAACACTCTAATAGAAGGTAGTCTGATTGTATCAATTCAAAGTTCCACAAAATATATTTCCTGTTAGTCCTTTCTTTGGTGCTTCATTTTCTTTTCATTCTTTTTCTTCTTTCTCTTACTGCTTGCTCTTTGGTTGTTGTGTTTGGTGAGTTACTATTACTATAAGCTCTAGCATAATCCATGTAGTATGTTAGTTTGGTCTTGAGATGAAGTGACATAAGTGAGAGGTGTTTGCCTGAGAGCGCACACTCACAAGTGTCATCTGAGTCTCTTAACATGAAAAAAAAAAAAGGGATTACAGTGATAAAATAGCACCATAATAAAGCATGAATGAAAGGTGTTTGCCCGAGAGCGCACGCTCATGAATGCTATCGAGTCCTTTAACATAAAAAAAATGAAATGTCTAAAGAATATTACATAATAGAACATGGCCTTATGCATGAGAATGCTTGCCTGAGAGCGCATATTCATGTTCTGGGGCATGTTCATAACTATATAATCACTCTCACAAATACAATTTATAAACTGGATAACGATAAAGGGTTAAGTTCGGAGATAACAATAAACAAAAAGAGAGGAGAACGGTAATATAATAAAGTCAGGGACATATGTAAATTTTTTTTTTTTGAGTTTAGTAACAATGGATTATAACATACAGTGGTTGGGTCCTCATGTGCATCTGTTGGTTAAGTCTCTTAAAGAAATACATGCATTCATATACATAATAGGTCCTATAAAATATGTCTTCATGTTAAAATGTCAAAGAAGAACTTTAAACAATTATCTGATCTAAAATTAAGTCCATAAAAAAAATAGTATATATCAGTAAGTAGGGGGGCTAAATCGAAAATGTCAGTCTATTAATGAAGGTCGTGTCAGAAGTAAAATAAGAACTATATGGCTTCATACAAAAAAAAAAAATAGTAAGCAGTCATTTACCAAAGGAACAATATGTTAAAAGTACTTCATTTATCTTGTAAAATAACAAGTGCATATATACGGGCAGCAACAATAACAATTATAGGTCTAAAAAAAGGGGGGGGGGGAGTTTGCTCCTTAAAATAAATCGCAGGGTCATACTAAAAATATGTGGTGTGTAACAGTAGTGACAAGGCAGTAGGCTTGCCTCTGAGTAAAAAAAAAAATATAATAATAATAAGTAAAAGAAATAATAATAGTGAAATATAAAAGTAAAATCTGTATTGACTAAAGATAACATGATCTGATCTTAATGAGTGAATAGGTTCAATAAAATTTAGGGTTGTAAAATAAATGGTATGGTACCTAAAGGCGCATGCACAAGTTGAAGAGTTATGGACTTGTTTTGGAGCCAGATTCTGGACCATTAAAGACAAATAAAGAAATCATGCTTAGAAATGAAAAGCGACAAGTAATGAGGCCAAAGAGGAATTGAGCGTATGTTACTTGGGTAAAAGTGAAATAAAAAGGGGCTAAGGACTAAATTGAATAAAATGGTTGTATAGAGACTTCAACATTTAATCCCCAGAAATGCATCACACATAGTAGAATTAGTATAATCGGCACTAACTTCATGAACCAATTGATGACTGAGTGATGGGTTTGAATATCTAATAGTTTGATTATCATATAGTAGGGCAGAGATAAATCCAAATACCAAAGATAAATCCAAAGTCCAAACCGAAATTCGAAACTCAGGATCCCAAAATTTGAACATCTCATTCAAACGCTAGAAACCCAAATCCGAAAATTCGAACCTAAATACACCGAAGCCCAAACTCAAAACCTCAAAATAAAAAATATACCAAGAGTCCAAATTCAAAACCTTAAATTCACAAGTTCAAATACCTAAATCCAAAAACCTAAATACCAAATCTATGAACACCAGAAAATCCAAGTCCAAAACCCCGAACCCACAAACTCAAATACCTAAACTCAAAATCCCTAAAACCAAAAACGCCAGAGCCAGGAAGCCAAAAAAAAACAAATCCCAAAACCCGAAACCCAAAGATCGAATCAGAGTCCTGAAAGGTCAAAACTCAAAAGACAAAACTCAAAAGTCTAATTAAATAAAAAGGGATTGAAAAGTCAAACTCTAAATTAAAATAACAAAGACTTAAAAGATGGTATGACGACCAGAACTTAAAAGTCTTAAGAAACCCCAAGACTCAATTTTAAAACTTCGAAAGTTAAGGACACAAAGATCAACGCTCCAGAGCTCGGATCAAGTCAATAACTAAAAGTGACATTGAAAGTCTAAATCTGTCCTTTTGAGGCTGCATGGCGCGTTGCCTTGGAAGGTACAACCCGGTGTTCTTGTCAAAAGGAGGCATAGTGCTTCTTTTCTCGCGACTCGAACGAAATCCCAAAATCTCTAAATCCCAAAACAATTGAGAATTGACCTAGATCGCCTATCTTTCTAGTGTTGAACTCAACAATCGAATCTGTCCTTTTGAGGCTGCATAGCAAGGTACAACCCGGTGTTCTTGTCAAGAGGAGGCATAGCGCTTCTTTCCTCGCAACTCAAACGAAATCCTAAAATCTCTAAATCCCAAAACGATTGAGAATTGGCCTAGATCGCCTATCTTTCTAGTGTTGAACTCAACAATCAAATTCGTACTTCTGATACTGCATAGCGCGTTGTCCTGGAAGGTACAACCCGGTGTTCTCGTCAAGAGGAGGCATAGCGCTTCTTTCCTCGCGACTCGAACAAAATTCCAAAATTCCTAAATCCCTAAATCGACTGAACATTGATCCAGGAAATATAACCCCTGGTATTAATTTCAGAAATCTCAAGGTGGCCTCAAGCCGACTTCAGCAAAGTTAATAACAAAACTACTAAATTTGCGACATAAAAGTCAACCAAAGTCCTCTAACAAGTTTTTTCAAGAATTAAACCCCCCACTAAACACTAGTCATTTTATAAAATTGACTTCAATCGCTTACGACGCCTAATTCTTTGATTATCCTGATCTAGAGGTGCTCTTGGCTAGTTCTCAACTCAGTCCGGAGGTAATTAACAGTAGGGGCTTGCGCCTATTCGAAAGAAAGAACCTACAACAAACAATCAACTCTCGAGGTACTTGGAACCGCATTGGTGCCCGTCATCCGTTTCAGATGGGTAGTAATGTTCGGATCTCAAGATGCTCGAGGGGTATCTGATCCGCATTTCTTTGCCCCATAGAGGAACTATTTGATCTTCTGTGGCAGGTCCAAAAAGTGCGAGACAAAAGCACTGTCTGGCACTGATCTTTGCAGTCAAGAAGCTCAGACACTACATGTTGGCCCACAAGGTCACTCTCATATCCAAGACCGACCCATTAAAATACCTTATAACCCGGCCTATGCTAACAGGAAGGCTGGCAAGGTGGACTGTCACCCTGATGGAGTTCGACATAACATATGCGCCTCAAAAGGCCATCAAAGGGCAAGCTTTATCTGATTTTCTGGCAGCCCACCCCATACCTGATGATTCTCCACTCGCGTGTGACTTTCCAGATGAGGAGACCATGCTCACAAAGGAAAAAATGAAGAAGAAGCCTGTTGGAAACTATACTTTGATGGGTCATCATCCATCCAGCCAGCAGTCAAACCAAATTTACCCAGAAGACAGGCCGGAGTAGGCCTGGTGTTTATCACACCAGAAAAAGGTATCCTCAGATATGCCTTAAGCCTCACAGAGCCATGAATAAACAATGAAGCCGAATATGAAGCCTTAATTGCTGGGCTCGGGATGGCACTCAAAATGGGGATTGAGCGACTGAAAGTCTTTCGAGACTCCTTGCTCATCCTGAGTCAAATTGATGGCCTATTCAAGATAAAAAAACCGGAATTGGTAAAATACCATGAAAGGGCATTAGAGTTAATGGCTAAATTCACTAGCATCACTCTAGAAAAAGGTGTCAAGTTTCCTAAATAGCAAAGAAGACGCTTTGGCAAGGCTAGCCAATGAACTCAGTGACCCAAACCAGGAAGAAATACAAATCCTTGTCCACCGCAGAAGGTCCTTTTCTCCTTGCTTTCAGCAAACAGAGGATAAAGAAGAGGAAGAAACCATGTTCATGGACATCCTAAATTGGAAAAAAGAACTCAAAGAGGAATGGAGAGAATTTGTCCAAGTTATGGTCACAAAAAAAATCGATCAAGAAGATTAGAGGCAACCTTTTCTCGACTACTTTCAACAAGGAAAGCTACCTGAAAACAAATCCATCAGTGAGCAAATCAGGAAGAGGACTCTAAGGTTTGTGTATGTCAACAACACACTCTATTGGAGGTCCTACGAAGGATCATGGCTAAGATGCATCTCGAAATCCAAAGCACGAGAAGTCATGCAAGAAGTGCACTCAGGAGAATGCGGGGCCCACCAATCAGGCTCCAGAATGCGAGTGCAAATCAAGTTGATGGGCTATTATTGGCCCACCATGATCAACGACTGCGAAAACTTCTCCAAACAGTGCCATATGTGCCAAATACACAGAGACTTCATACACGAATATCCAAATGTACTACACCCAACAGTGGTGTCTTGGCCCTTTGAAATATGGGGGACGAACATCATAAGTCCTATCGACCCACCAGCCTCAAACGGACACCGTTTCATTCTGGCCGCCACTGACTACTTCTCCAAATGGGCCGAAGCAAGATCATATTGAGAAACCAAAGCCTCTGATGTGGTCAAGTTCTTTACCACTCAAGTGCTATACAGGTATGGAAATCCCAGAAAGATAATCTCAGACAATGGCACGGCCTTCAAAAATGCAAAGGTCGATGAGTTTGCCAAGAAATACAAGATAGAGTGGAGATATTCTTCAGTATACAATCCAAGGGCAAATGGATTAGCGGAAGCCTTCAACAAAGTGCTAATCAAAATTCTCCGCAAAACAGTCGGAGTCAACCAAAGGAATTGGCATGAAAAGCTGCCTGAAGCATTGTGGGCATATCGAATTACCCACAGAACGGCAACACAAGCAACACACTATTCGTTAGTGTATGGGACTAAAGCAGTTCTACCCATCGAAGTGGAACTCCCATCTCTAAGAGTAGCCATGGCGTCAGAAATCCCTCTGACTAAACTAATGCAACTGAGATTGCAAGAGTTAGAGGGAATGGATGAAAGAAGACTAGCTACCTAACAGAATCTGGAGCTATACCAAACTAGGATGATCAGGGCCTATGAAAAGCTACCGAGACCAAGAGCATTCATGAAAGGTGAGTTGGTGTTAGTGCTAAGGTGACCAATCACTGGCCGACATCATGGATCCAAGTTTGCACCGAATTGGGAAGAACCATACATTATAGATCAAGTCTACGATGGAGGAGCCTACCTACTTGCGGATCAAGAAGGAAATCACTCTATCTCCCCCATAAATTGGAGGTACTTGAAAAGTATTATGGTCAAAACTATCTTGGCAACCCTAACAAGCATCGAAGTAGGGAAGAAGGGAGTCCTACAGTTGACTGGGCCGAAAGTTGTGTGGGAATTGATCAACTCTTTGAGTGATTACTTCACCCTCTGGCAAGCCGAAACGTAAAACAAGACCAAAGCCGAAGGAGTGTCCTGTCCTTTTTGGGGCACTCATGGGACGTGTCCTCCACAAAACACCCAAAACCATACTCAAACACAAAACCAAAATGAAATCCACATCCAAAATAAACCAAAAATCAAAAAGCCACCCCAAAACCACCAAAATTCCCAAAGAAACCAAAATCCAAGAAACCTAAGCCACACGTCCCAACGGGCTGAACCTCGAAGTGGTGTTCCATTCTTTTGAACATTATGGACATTCCTCCGCAAAGCCCTAAATAAATAAGGCAAAACTAAAAAGCAATAAAAACATGTCTAATAAAATCTATAAAACCCAAATAACCTAAAACCCTAAAAACATAAAGACATATCTCAACCTAAAAGGAATAAAAAACCACATATAACATGTCCCGCTGGGGGCTAAACCCAAAGGAATGTCCTTGTTCTTTTGGACGATCATAGGGTATTTCCTTTACAAAGGCCTACATTTCGAAAATGCAACCCTAAAAGCGTTGTGCCTTGTGCTTTGAACAAGGTACTAGGTGCTTATTCATCTCACCGAATTAAAGGATGAATAACAGTTCCGTGTCTTGAATTCTAAATTAAGACACAAGGCGGTCACCTATCACACCAACCAAGAAAAAGATAGCCGTGTTGAGGAAACCTGTGTGGTTTCTGAATAAGCAGAACAGTGAAATTTACCCTAAAAGCGTTGTGCCTTATGCTTTGAACAAGGTACTAGGTGCTTATTCATCTCACCGAATTAAAGGATGAATAACATTTTCGTGACTTGAATTCTAAATTAAGACACAAGGCGGTCACCTATCACACCAACCAAGAAAAAGATAGCCGTGTTGAGGAAACCTGTGTGGTTTCTGAATAAGCAGAACAGTGAAATTTACCCTAAAAGCATTGTGCCTTGTGCTTTGAACAAGGTACTAGGTGCTTATTCATCTCACCGAATTAAAGGATGAATAACAGTTTCGTGTCTTGAATTCTAAATTAAGACACAAGGCGGTCACCTATCACACCAACCAAGAAAAAGATAGCCGTGTTGAGGAAACCTGTGTGGTTTCTGAATAAGCAGAACAGTGAAATTTACCCTAAAAGCGTTGTGCCTTGTGCTTTGAACAAGGTACTAGGTGCTTATTCATCTCACCGAATTAAAGGATGAATAACAGTTCCGTGTCTTGAACTCTAAATTAAGACACAAGGAGGTGACCTATCACACCAACCAAGAAAAAGGTAGCCGTGTTGAGGAAACCTGTGTGGTTTCTGAATATGCGGAACAGTGAAATTTACCCTAAGCGTTGTGCTTTGTGCTTTAAACAAGGTACTAGGTGCCTATTCATCTCACTGAACTAAAGGATGAATAAAAAGTTTCGTGTCTTGAACTCTAAATTAAGACAAAAGGCGGTGACCTATCACACCAACCAAGAAAAGGATAGCCGTGTTGAGGAAGCCTGTGTGGTTTTCGAATACATGGGATGGTGATATTTACCCTAGTTCGATAATCATCGTACCTCGGAGTCAAGGATCGAGAAGATAATCCGCTCGCGTAGCCTCTGAAAGATATCTCCCTCATCGAAACCTCCTAAAACCAAACCAAATCAAACCTATATGAACAACTCAAAACTGTATACCAAATTCGGTAAGTTCCGTGCTGCCGAACCAAAGAGCATTTGAGGAAGACTTGCATTATGGACAAATGCAAAGGAAAAGCGCAAATCCGGTAAGTTCCATACTGCCGAACCAAAAAGCACTGGAGGAAGCTCTGCAATCTGTTCACCATGAGCGAGTGTAGAAAAACATCAAATCAGAACCATATGCCCCACCGATAAGATCCGTGCTGCCGAACCAAAGAGCACTGGTGTAAACTCTGCAATCTGTTCACCATGAGCGATGCAGTAAAACCCAACCCAAAATCATAGACCCCATCGGTAAGTTCCATGCTGCCGAACCAAAGAGCATTGGAGAATACCCTTGCAATTCAGTCAACATAGGCAATTGCGAAAGTAAAAATGGAAACAATCATACGTCCCACTGGTATGACTCAAGCTGCCAGCCCAAAGAGCTTAGATAGATCCCTTCATTATGGCCCAACTGTGCAAAGGAATATAAGACCCTACAGGAAAACTCACGTAGAAACCCCAAAACCAAGAAACAAATACCAACACAAGGATTACCAAATTGCCCCAAACATACCAGGGAAAAATACCAAAAGACCATTGTCACAAGTCATTACAACCATAAACTACAAACGCCCAAAACGACAAGACCATAAATGTCTATAGAAAAGGAAAATCTACAACAGTCACAACATAATAGCACAAAGAAGCAAAGCATCATGCTGGAGGTACAGCCGCGGCACC
This sequence comes from Rhynchospora breviuscula, assembly GCA_027562975.1. Lineage (NCBI taxonomy): Eukaryota > Viridiplantae > Streptophyta > Magnoliopsida > Poales > Cyperaceae > Rhynchospora > Rhynchospora breviuscula. The sequence goes on from CM050398.1 coordinate 17,003,948, forward strand.
TGCAAGAGTAGCAAGAGTGTTGGAAATGGTCTGGAGCGTAGCCTCAATGGTGTCAAGGTGGGTGCACAATTCCTCAAACTGCTGGTCCAATTGCTCCTGGACGGGCAAAGGAGCCTCAATGGTAGAACCATCTAGAGAAGGGGGTGAAGCCTCCCTTACAGGGCTATACTAGTTCCCTGCTCAAACTTGTGAAGAATATGACTATTCACAGGATAATCTGGGTAAGGAATCAAGGTGTCGTGTGCCAATTCCACCCATCCATAATGAGTCAAGTGCGAGGATAGGCGATATGACGCTCCTCAATCCGGTTGCCCCACAGCATGTCAAGCATCGAAATCTGGGTCCGCCTCATCAAAACCTCAATCAAATGAGCATAAGGCAAATATCCCTTTGGAGCCCTCACCACATGGTACATGTTCTGAAGAATCAGACTCGGAAGATTGGCCTTCCCACGCTTGAGAATAAGAAGGCGCAAGTAAAATAGTGTCCTTGGACGCGTGTAGTTGGAGAGCTCACCTTGAGGGAAAATCAAGTAGCTGATCACCAAGAAGAGCAGTCTACAAAAAGCATACAGTAGTGAAGTTTGTTACAGTCTATTGTATGAAAAGAAGAAAAGAAAACAGAAAGAGAAAAATGTTACCTGTGAAGTGCGGGCAGGTGTGCGGTACAGACCTCCTCATAACCCTCGTCAGGCTTAGGAATCCTGAACCACTCACAAGAACTGCGATAAGTCACATGCCCAAATGGCCAGCTCTGATAGGCATAAACAGACAGCCCTTTCAGTGTGTCGGTAGACTCAAGTACAGCAGCCAAATCTTCAGTCCCAATGCTAAGAAACCTACCAAAAAGATAGGAGGAAGCAGAAGGAGTACCATGATGATCAAAAGAGACACGCAAGTTGGTATAGAACAGCCTGGTGATTGCAGGATGATAGGGCTGTTCAGTTTCGCCAGACCCCTAAAACTCCAAGCATCAAGCCACCCCCGTATCAAGTTAAAATAGGGAGTGGTAAAGTGCCCTTGAGGGTGAAAGTAAAAGCAAGGGCCTGCATGGCGATCCCCACCACAGATATTCTCATGATAGTATTCAAAAGTCTCTTCATCACGGAAAAGGTAACGGTTCCCGGGATTGTATGACCAGTTCGGGTTAAGAGGAGAAACATTTTGGGCAGAGGAACTCGCCTTATCCCTAGGGCGTTTGGGGTTCACAACACTGGCCATTGAAAAGAAGAAAAGAGAAGAAAGGGAAGTTGCGAGGGAATGGAATGAGTACAGACCAGCATGATGTCTCATTTATAAACCTAGCCAGTTAAAAGGCATGCATCTTTTCAAATCCTCCGAAAAGGTAGGAAATCAAGCGTCATGTCGGTTTATGGCGCCTAAGAGGAAGGTGATCGCATCACGATCTCTAAAGCGTTAACTGACGCAAATAAATGCAAACATGGAAAATCAAGGGATAAAAGGCATCAAATAACCATCAGGTGCAGTATCCATAAATGCCATGTGGCCCAAATATATACAAATCCAAAAGAGGCCCAAAATGCCATAAAACCCAAAATCCAACAACAGAAACCAAGTACAACCAACCAACTTCAAATCCAAGATACAAAAACCATCAAATATACCAAACAACCAACAAAGTACAGGGAGCTAAAGAGGCCTGTGGCTACTGAAACAAGGCAAGGCCAAGACTGCACCCATACAAGTCCCACCGACATCACTGCTGGCACTCTCGCAAGGAGCTGATCTCGAGGTCATTGACCTAGTCAGCACAGTGTCAGGGGAAAGAGCCAAGCACGCCTCACTCATACGAGGTGGAGCAACTGCAAGGGGAGTAATATCCATGAGAAGGACCTCCCACTCTGAGAAGTCTAACAGCACCTCCTCAGAAGATACGGAAGCCATGTCAAACTCAATCAAAGAAAGATCAGGGCCACCTGATGAGTCATCGAAAGAAGAACTCTCTGTCAAAACAAGGAAACAGGAGTAAGGAAATCAACCACAATGCAACAATATCAAAGGAAATTGCATTATAAAGGAGACATACCTGCAATGGCTATAGGTAAGGGAGATATGTCATCCTGAATCTCCAACTCCACGTCAGGAATGGAAACTGCAAGCTCACCAATGCTAACGAAGCTCCGAGCTGAAATCTGATACAGATGACATAAAGTCTGTAGCCTAGAAATCCAAAGCTCCATGTCGAATGCCATCGAAGTGAAAGGATGCCGACCTGGACAAAAGAAGTTCAAAACCAAAAAAATATGGTTTGGATGCACACAAAAAAAGAAGTGATACGTACCTAAACCCCGAAGAATAGCAGGGATTGAAGGTGGTGGAGCCATCTTACAAGTCAACACCGTCACATAAATAATGGCTAAGGAGTCATCCTGTATCCATAAGTCATCATCTCCAAGGAAAGGCGCAGGAGAGGTAGGGCGAGGACGCAAGATCTCCTCGAAAGGGACGTGAATCGTCTCAATCTCAATCTCCTCCGTCTCAATCTCCTCCTCAGCAGGACATGATCCCTCAAGAAGGTAATGGAAGTGACCAAAGTCATACCCACCAAGACCTGTTTCAGAAGATAAGATGAGACAGCACAAAACAAAACAGAAGACAAAAGGAAAAGAAGAGAAGTAGTAGCATACCTGGAAATACTCCATCAAGAGGCAAAGGAGGCCCTCTATACCTCGCTGGACCATGAGAGGAAATCACAGAGCCGTCTACGCCAAAGGAGGTCCTGAGTGGTCTAAAATCACCCTGCTGTGCTCCCTTAATTCTAGGAGCAACTCTAGAAGGATACAACTTCCTTTTAAGGATAGGAAGTCGGGGTCCATGAGCCGCTCTAGCCCAACCTCTTAACCAATGATCATATCTCCCAAGTAACTTGGCCTTCCTAGAAGTGGAGGGCACATTACAACTAGACCCAGTACCAAGGCGAAGAGTGAAAGCTGCACGCTCTGCACAAGACTCTAAAGTCGCCTCAGGAGCAGTCGGAAAGGTAAAGACTGAAGGTATATCCTGGTCATATCCAAACTGCCAAGCATATCTCTGAGGACTATAAACCTCGTGGATCAATCTATCACATAACCTCAAAGGTAGACATCCAGGTCGAGTACTGACCACAAAGTCCCTCTCCCTCCTAAAGTGATAAGCGCCCAAATGAAGACGATCGCCTAGAACAGCTGGAACAGTGTCAAGGATGACCCGATCCTCATCTACACCCGCAGGCCAGTCTCTCAAAAAAGCCTCAGGATGGTACTCTGGAATATACTGAGTACTCAAAGAGAAGAAAGAATGAGCAGTGGCAGGATCCGGATCAACAACGGTATAGCCTGCAATGTGTATCAAGGCTGGCAAGGACTGCCTCATCCCAGCTGAAGTCAATGGTGTATAATATCTCCTCCAGTAGATGTAAAACCAACCATGAAGAATGTGCAAAGGTATCACAGTAGTGGCCTGAGATGGGTCCTTCAAAGAAGTGAACTCTCGCATCGACCTATAAAGATTCGCCAAGGTCGGAATAGCCAAGGCAAAACTGCAACCACGTGCTAAGGCGTTGGCCACAACAAAGACCCCAGGATGGATATGCCCGACTGGCTCACAAACAACCAAGAAGTAACATAGCCACCAGGCTATGAAAGCAGTCAAGATGGTCTCATCATCCAAAGAAATGGAGGAGAGGTCAGAAAACTCTACCTGTCTAGTAGGGATATTAGTCATGTCCGTACCCACCACAATTGGCTCCAAAGGACTAGCAAAACTTGCAGCATCATGCTCGGAAACCCGGTCCATAAAGTACCCAATCCAATCTCTGAAAGGCACATCTCTGCTCAGACCATGGTAAGAACGGGACATGGCAATCTCGTAATAAATCCTGAAAACCCTGCGCAGTGCCTCTGAGTGCAAAGGAGACCCATCACGGCCAAAACCATATAACTCCATCTCAGGTGGAACCCTCTCCTCGTAGAACAAACCCTCTACAGGAACACCCAACAGGCAACGCATCTGCTGAAGATCAATCGTGATGTCACGATCCTCCAAAACAAAGGTGTTGTGCACATAGTTCCAATTTGTTGCCATCGCCTTAAAAAGGTTGGAACCCCAAGTGTACTCGAAGAGTGACAAAGAAACTCCTCCAAACAAGTGCACTCTACTCAAAAAGCCTCCAAGATGGCACAAGACATATCTGGTCCACTCAATCTGACCAGGACTCCACTCCAAACCTCCCTGGACCCTTAATGGATCAGGAGCCCAATGAGCAATATGACCTTCCATCATCTCCACACTCAGCAGATGGAAATCAGAAGAGAAAGTACTCTGACCAATGGGGCTCAGAAAAAGGCTCTGAAAATCATGTGAAGGCCTATCTGGTCTCTCATGAATGATAGGACAGCGGGTGGTATAAGCATATCCTCTGCGACTCTCAGTCCGAGAAACAGGATCATCAACCAAGTGGGGATAGCTATATAAAGATAGCGAAGGCAAACGGTCGTGCCTAGCCAACAAACCATGGAAGTTATCTCTGCCCTCAAGGATCTTCTTCTTCTACTTCACATGCAGATGCTCGTGGACCTTGCCAGGGTCCACGCAGTGATCAATGTATGAAGAAATCGCCTCATCAGAAGGACCATAGAAACCAATCCTAGTAATGCCAAAACGAGGGGTGGTGCAATATATCTCCTCAACCGGTCCCATTCCTGACATGTCTACAGACTGGATATAAACCTGAACCTGAGCCTACCAAGACCTAACCACACAAGTCACAATGGCAATAGGGACACCAGAGTAAATTGTTTACCAGGGTCTCATATTTTACTCTGGTGGGGGACATTTGTTTGCCTCTAAATTCTGCTGCATAAAACCCGGAAATAAATAAATAAATTTTATTCCACAAATAAACCAAAACCCATGACAACAGCTACCAGACAAAACCGCTCTGACAAACAGTCATGATGCATGAGAGGAAAATACAGAAATTCCTAAAAATGGACGATAAATTAATTAATTATGGGAAATGCCATTATGAGCATGTGATATCCTTATAATTAAATATGAAAAAAGTCCTAAAAATGGAAATTTTGTAGCAGTTAAATTCTTCATATTTTTATGAGGAGCCATGAAAAATTTCATGTTAAACTGACCTATGGATGGGCACCAAACGATTTTTCTCAAATAAATGCAGCTTAATTATCCCTAAAAATCAGTTAAAAGGACACCTCTAGTCATGGAACAAATGGAGGGGATGCACCCCGAAATTGGCTTAAATGGAGACAATTCAGATGGGCTTCTGAGCTGGGCTTTTAAGCCGAAAAATTAATTTGTTTCTGGGCCAAGTCTGAGGCCCAGAAGGAATTAAAATAGAGGCCCATATCAATTAATCGAGTAAGGCCCAATATCAATTCATTCATCACAGTTATAGCAAATTACATCAATCCGGCGGTCGAAATAAATCGACCCAAAATCATCCAGAATCGACGGATGGATCTTGAGCTAAATTCAAAATAAACCTATCCTATATTCTGATTGGCTGAAGGTGTGGGCCCTACTTTCAGTTAAAGGAAAAAGAAGAAAAGGATGGAACAGTACAGCTCTGACAGGCGCGAGTACACCGGCGTAGGGAAGGTCTCCGCCGTCGCCTCAGGCCACCTTGGTCCGAACCAAATACACCAATGGAAAGACGACACTCTCATGATCTCAGCGACACCAAACACGACCAATGTCGGAGAAAGAATGGTCTCAATTGAGTGAGGAGGATGTTCACTACCTGTAAGAAAAATGGGGAAATTAAACCAAGAAGAAGGTGAATTAAGTTAACTAAATGATCACAAAGCATCAGGAGTGAGTTAATTGCATACCCTGAGGAGCAATTTTAGAGCCTGAACGATGCACTGGTGAAGATGTTACCTCGACAATGAGCAACAATGGCGAAACTGTGTAAATGGAGGACGGAAGCTTGGTGTATTAATGAGATGTATTAACCACACTCCGTCTTGATCAGAAAGCACATACAGAAGAAATATGAAGGCTCTCGTATAGCCACAGTCGAATTCTTCCGCGACTGGACATCTCCAGTAAAGTCGGAAGGAAGAAACAAAGGAAATAAGAGTAATGGAGAGGGGTATCACTGCCTCTCGTCAGCCTACACTCTGAAAAGGAAGTTTCTAGAGTGGTCCCAAGTACAATTGCCTTGATGACGCCACAGAAAAGATACCATGCTCTCTTCAATTGAAGCCATCTGATGGAGAATGAAATTCAAATCAAAGGGTGTGATGGAGTCATACTTGGTATGATAAAGATCCCATTTGGTTTAGTACAAAGAAAGGCATGGGGAAATATACCCAGCAGCTGCATCTGGCCACTCATCTGCACAGTTGACTGGATGGATGGATGGATGTTTCAATTAGCTGCCTCACTTCAAATGCACATGCAGCTGAATTTGCATAACTTCACCAAAGCAAAACAATACATCTAAAAGTCATGCCTCATTCGCCCATGGGCAAATCAGTCTTTAGTGGAATAAGACAAAAGAATGATAAGCCCAACTGAAAAGGAATGGAGCATTTAATACCATTCTTACCCTTCATCAGTCCCTTTCACAACTGACACAGTGGGGACAAATGATGAAAATTGGGATTAAATGCTAAAAGTGGTGCTAAATTATATGAGAATTATCACCCTAAAACCAAAGAAGTTCTCATATGAAAGTTAATTGAAGTACCTATAGATGGCAGCAATTAAATTAGCATGAGGTTGTTCAAGAGCAAATCAAAATTGAAGTTCTAATTAACAACTTAAACCCAATTACAAATGGTTGTACAAGCTGAGGCGCCTGGCTTCTCTAGGGACCACTATTGATTGATCTCACACAATACCAAACAGCCAAGACATCCAATGAAATGTGGCCACTGGAGCCAAGACAGATAATTAGTTCCATAAACCATGGGTAAACATGAAATTAACTGGGAAAGGACAAAGCTTGAGGCTTAGGTAAAACGCCAGTCAATGCAAATTATCACCTAGGTCCTTGAGATATCTAGAAATGATATACAAACACAAAAGAAACAGCTGATAAGTGGATAAGCTGTATGATTAACTGTGGCATATACCAACCCAACAAACCAAGCAACCATATAACTCTTCAATTGCCAGGCGCCATAAAGCAACCATATGCACAAAGGCACCATGAAACCTGGTCACAATTGAACAAGAAAGTACAAATGGAGAGGAGATAGAAATCCCCAAGATGCATTACCAGGTTGCATATGACTTACCTGGGGAAAGTCTATCTTTACCACTAAACCTAAACCCTCTGATGCCCATGAGCCATCAGATGGATGCCACCTCACATTATATCCTGGCACCAAAGAGAGGTTATGCAAGCTGGTCAACCCATACCTCAACAGCCTACACAGATGCCCACCAATCATCTCAAGCCGAGCAAGCAGCCACATGGAAAATAGCTGCTTACAAACAACAACAAATCATCAAATTAAATCCTGTAAAGGACGGGAAAGGGAATTGAACAAAGAGAGAGCCACTGGAGGCCATCATAAACTATGCAACTCCACTAGAGAGACTCAAGATTAGCATGAAATGCCATAGGTGCCCTTCTGACATGCAGCAGGAGATAGCTGGCGCCAAGGCAAACCCTTCCCCAAGTGTGATGCTTGGTAAAGTGAAGTAAAAACCTTCTCACCCAGCCACCTAGATGACTAATGTAAGCCCCATATGCACATCAGCAAAGATAAAGGCAGTAAGAGAAAGTATACTTCAACCTGTTAAACACCATAACTCAAAGCCAATGCCATGTGGCAAGAGCCAATTGGCAAGTGAAATTGAGTAAAGAATGTGTGATGTGAAGCAAGCATTAAGAGGTGAGACGGCAAAAGCAAGGATGCATCTCAACCCTCCATCCAAGACCATCAAACTTCAAAATTCTGTGGAAATGCCACATGGCAAACCAAACCCCAGCAAACCCTAACCCTTCTGCCTATATAAGGAGCTATAGAAGATGAAGAAGAGGCCCCCCAATTTTTGAATTTTTAGGCTAGAGCATTGCGTTTTCATAAGTTGTAAAAGAAAAGAAATAAGTTTAATACTTATTTAAGGTAATTAACATGTAAACCTTGGTTTTATATGCAATAAAGGGGGCCAAAAATGGTTTTAACTATTTGCTTTTCTTGTTCTCCTCCTCTCTTTTCTTTTCTTTTCTTTTCTGGTTCAATAAAAGCCTGGTATTTGGCTTTAGTGCCCGGTATTTGGCACTAGTTCTGGAAATGCCTGGTATTTGGCATGGTTTTGAGCCTGGTATTCGGCTCTAGGCCTGGTATTTGGCCTTGAAAATAACTCCAGCCTGGTATTTGGCTATGTAAAACCCTCTTATGAGGAGATGGCTTAGAAATATGCACAATAAGGCATGCAAACTCTATGCCAAGTGCTATTGTTTGTATGCCACCCCAAATTAAAAGTGAATAAGGTTGTATTAGGCTTTATGCCAAGTGCTACTGCTTATACACCACTTAAAAGTGCCAAAACAGCAAAAAGAATTTGTGAAATAATGCATCTGTCATGTTCTTTTAAAACAAATTTGATTTTCTGTTCAATTCATGCGCATTAGGGTTAGTATAAAACATGGCATCTGTCCGTCACTTGCATCATATCTGTGTCTTATAGCATTAGGTCACACTGCATTTATGGCATGTTCATAGTGTCAAACATGGTCATTCTAGTCCTGATAGTAAAGCATCATCAAAAGTCCAAATAAACTCATGGTTAGTATGTTATTAGGGTTTGCATAGTGTTAATATAACAAAATAAGTCAATCTCTGCATATGGAAGATAAAAAGATCATCAGTTAAGTCTCAAGTATTGTGGTGTACATAGCTTACAAATAAAATAAGTCCAGGGATTAAAATGAAAAGTAAAAATGAAATGTCAGACAAGTCTAGTTAACTCCCAAAAAATTACAAAGATAATAAGCAGGTCTCAGTTAAAAATCATGTAAGTACAAGTCAAACACAGTGAACTGCATAAAAGTTTAGTCCATGCCTTTCAAATCAAATGTACAGAAAACCAGTCAAAAGCTGCATTGTAAAAACATCCTGAAATCAAAAAAGAAGTTTCATTGAATTCAAGTGGGTCTGTACAGTTCTGCATCAATAAAATTGCATAATATCATTGTCAGAGACTAGTCACTTTTCACTTGGCATACATAGCATATAGAACAGTGTAAAAATGCATTTCTGCATCCCTTTAAAACATATGCACATATAGGTTGTCTGAGTTAAAGTAGGAGCATGACTGCATGAGTTAGCAAAAAAGAATTTTGTCTAAACCGCATAGCATATAGTTACAAATCATTATGTCTAGTATGCATGATATCTTTTAAAACAAAATTGCATCCCTGTGAATAAAAATAAACTCATAGGCTTCAGCCAAGGTTGCATAGCATCAGTCAGTCATAAAGAACCGTAAAGTCAAACAAGAATGATGAAATTTGCATTAGCATCAGTCCAGAGCCTAATGTTTCTTCATTTGTCATATGCATGACATCTCTTTTAAAGTCATTCAAAAATTTCAAAACTAATTTAAATTTGTATAAACACCCTTCTGAGAATAAATGAATTTCTTGCATGGAAAACAAGATAGAAATCTGTAAAGACATCTCTTAAAGCTTAAAGTGGTTTTATCATAAACTCCGGACAGACACAAAACATAAACACAAGAGCAAAATACAATAGAAATTAAAGAGGGGATGTGCATATCTCAAGACTTATCTCACGAGGAGGTTTTTACAAAGCCATGGTTGACCCAAACAGACCATAGCAAACTCGAATCATGAACCAACTGGTGATATTAAAACCAAATAAAACAACACCCAACCCAGTCAAGCTCAACTTGAGATTGAACAGAAGTCGAACCCAAGTGGATTAAAATAACTAACCACTGTCAGTTCTGAACTCATACTAAGTACCAAGTAAAGCTCAATTGAGCACTAAACCAAGCCAGGACCAGGGTACCAAATTCAACTAGTCCGCACATTACAAACTCAAAATTGAACAAAGATAGGGTGTTACCTGTGCAATTGAAGCTCCCAGCAACCTCTACAATCCTCAAGAACTCCGTGGGACCCATCCATGGAAGTCAATTCAGTTCAGATCAACCCAATTGAACATGACGATAAAAGACCTAGTCAAAGGGGGAAATGAAATTTGAAAATGGGAAAGTAATTGAGGAAATGCATTAAAAGGAAAGAGAGAGAAGCTCAACCTGAGCTGAAAGATGCCTTTAATTTGAAGAATGGCACCGTAGGCTGCCACAATTTCATCTCCGACGAAACCCCTCCTCTCGACAGATAGTCGGAAGAGAAAAGAGGAAGAAAGAAGGAAAGGAAAAGAAAATAAAAGAAAAGGGAGTCTCGTGGCACGAATCTTGACGCCAGGTGGACGACTGGATCTAAATTCCAACGGATCTGAAAAGGGGTTTACATGAACTCGGGGCACCAAATAACGGATGCTAACAGTGGGTCCCACATGTCGGGATTTGAACCAAACTTAAATCGAAACCCCAGCGCCTCTCAGGGATTCTCTGTGGCCGCTTCTGTGTAGCGGGTCACTGCAACCCAGTACAGCAAACAGCAAGCCTCCAGCCAATCAGAATTTTCCAGCAGATTTAAAACTTCAAAAATACATTAAAAATAGCAGGAATGTCAGAAAAATACAAATAAAATGTCAAAATGTTTAGAAAAATATGAAGAATATTTTGGTAACATATTTCAGGCCCAAATCCTAACGCACAAAGCACATTAAATTCAAAACTCTTGAAATGATCATTTTTGTAAATAACAAATTGATAAAAATAGAGTTAAAATTAAATTTGTACATAAACACACGAACATTTATGTTCTGGACAATAGATACATTTGAACATTCAATGTTCTTGACAGCAGGTACATTCAGACATTTCTGGTCAAACCTAAAAATCCAAAATCCAAATCCAAAGACCTAAATATCAAAATCCAAATATCAAAAATCCAAATCCCAAGTTCAAAACAAAGAGATTTCAAAACCTCAAGTCCAAAGACCCAAATACCAAAATCCAAATGCTTGAAATCCAAGACCCCAAAACCATAAATCCAAATGTTAAAACTCCAAATACCAAAGACCTAAAACCCAAACCCCAAAGATCAAATCTCAAATCCAAATACTAAAACCTAAATCCAAGAATCCAAGATATAAAACCTAAAACTCAAAGTCTAAATCTAAACATCCCAAATCTCAAAAAAAAAATCAAAATTCAAAAATCCAAAGCCCAAATCCAAAAATCCAAGAAATTCAAAAGCTCAAAACCCAAGAACTCAAATCCAAAAATCCAAATCCCAAACATCAAATCCGAATCCAAGACCCAAATTCTAAACCCAAAGACCAGAGATCAAAACAGAAATCTGAAAAGTCAAAACTCAAAAGTTTCACTTGAAAATTAAAAAGTTAAATTTAAAAGTCCAATTAAAAATTGAAAAGTCAAACTCAAAAGTTCAACTTAAAATTGAGCTAATTAAGACTTAAAATGATCTGATAGCCGGAACATAAAAGTTTAAAAACATTCTAAGCCCCAAGATTTAATACTGAAACCCCAAAAGTTAAAGACACGAAGACCAACGCTCTAGAGTTTGAATAAAAGTCGATAACAAAAAACTCAAAGTGACATTAAAGTCTTAAAAGTCCAACTCCGTCCTTCTAAGACTGCATAGCGTGTTGCCCTAGAAGGTACAACCTAGTGTTCTCGTCAAGAGGAGGGCATAACGCTTCTTTCCTCACGACTTGAACGAAATCCAAAAACCTCTAAATCCCAAAACGATTGAGAATTGACCTAGATCGTCCATCTTTCTAGTGTCGAACTCAAAAATCTAAATCGTCCTTCTGAGATTGTATAGCGCGTTATCCCGGAAGGTACACCCCTGAAGTTCTTGTCAAGATGAGGCATAGCGCATCTGTACTCGAGACTTGAAACGAAAAATCCCAAAAATCCCTAAATCCCTAAATCGGCTGAGTATTAATCTAGGAAATATAACCCCTGGTATTAATCTCAGAAATCTCAAGGTGGCCTCAAGCCAACTTCAGCAAAGTTAAACAACAAAAGTGATAAAATTGTGACATAGAAGTCGACCAAAGTCCTGTAGCAATTTTAAAGTTACAATTAAAAGAATTAAAAGTCAAACCTCCCCCAAAGACTAATCTTCTTAAAAGATTAAACTAGACTCTAAGCAACTTATCACAATTAATCTGATTATTCCCGATCTAGAGGTGCTCTTGTCTGGTTCTCAACTCAGGGCGAAGGTAATTGACAGCAGGGACTTGCGCTTGCTGGAAGGAAAGGACCTACAAACAAACAATCAACTCTCGAGGTACTTAGAACCGCGTTAGCGTCCGTCGCCCATTTTTCGAATGGTCGATAGCGTTCGGGACGCAAGATGCTCGAGGGGCATCTGATCCGTATCTTTTTCCCCATGGCGATAGTTATCCTTCGATAGCTACCCGTGGATAGGTCAAAAAGGTGCAAGACACACATCTAAGGAATTAGGGATTTTGCCCTTGGTAATTGTACTTGGGCACATAGGGTCGAGCAAGACTGGATTTTTGAATTGTATCCTTGAGAACGGGATCATTCATGTGTTCCTAATCCTTTTGCTCGCCTTCGCTCAATGAATAGCTCCGCCGAAAGACATGCCTTGGGAAGTAGGAGGGCTCGTTGTTCAAAGAGTTGACTTAAGCCACCCCTCCATTGCTTTTAGCTAGAGGGCAATCTTAAGATTTGTGCCCTTCCTCGCCGCAAGCACCGCATTCATTTGAATAAAGATAAGTCCCATGAGCGGATTGATAGGCGGCAAGCTCGGCTTCTAGCTCCGCGATCCTTGCATTGCGAATTGTAATGTCATGCACTTGTTGCTTAGAAGGGTTTGAGCGGCGTTGATTGACAAGTGGGTACCAAGTATACTCTATTGCGCATTGATTAAGCAAATCTCTTCCTCATGTAGCGTCTAGCCTTAAGAAAGCTCCACCTGAGAGAGAATCAATGTTAATTATAAACCATTGAAGAAAGATTTAAGCACTAGCCCCTCTTGAATCCCATGATGCGGACAAGAATTTTCTAAATCCCTAAATCTCTCCCAAGCATCTCTCATTGATTCGTTCTATTTTTGTTGGAAGTTGTTGATTTCTCTCCTAATTGAGTCCGCCATATCCGGAGGAAAGTATCTATTAAGAAAGGTTTGTGCCATAACATCCCAAGACCTAATTGAGCCCTTTTGAAGTGTTTTATACCATTTGTTGGCCCTATCTTTGAGAGTGAATCTAAACAACAAAAGCCTAATTGCTTGTTGAGGAACCCCATTAATTTAAATCAAATGAGTGCAATCAATAAAAAGTTTGCCAGTGAGCATGTGGGTCCTCGTTCTCATCGCCATAAAATGGGTTTTGTTGAACAAGAGTGACATGAGCGGGGGCTATTTGCATGTTGTTCGCATCAATGCCCGGAATCACCATAGGTCGGGCCACGTCTCTTGTCCTAGGGGCTCCATACTCCATGAGAGATCTTTCACGAGGATCCTCGTCCTCGTTGTCAGAGTTGTGGATGCTTCCCTAGTCTTCGTTGGTCCATCGGCGACGCTCGTCGTCAAATTCCCGCCTTTGACCAGCGAGGCGGGTCCGTTCTGCATTGAGATGAGCCTCTCTTTGCTCTAGCTGGAGGCGAAGGGCCTTCAGGTCGCGTGTTTGCTGGGCAATGGCCTCCGGCGTCAATACTTCAGCCATTGCTGGGCTACCTTCTCCCTGTTCGGTCCGAATGAGTGGCTGTTCGGTCCGAACAGAGGTCGAAGATGAGGAACCGGCGAGTTCTGGGTCGGTTGGTAAGCGTCAGAAGAAGTAGTCTCTGACCTTGGGTGGTGGGGACTTCTTTTTTCGAGTTTTACCTACCAGTCCTACAAATTTAGAGAAGAAAGCGTGAGTTTAAAAGAAAAATAAAAGTCTAGTCTCTTGATACTTAAATAAAGATCAAATATCAACACCGTCCCCGGCAACGGCTCCAATTTGATGAAGGCTTAAAACCTAGAAATCAAATAAATTTGTAAACCTATAGCTAATCTCACTAATCGTTTGGAATATAACTTTAGGGTCGAACCCAAGGGACAGATCTATGAGTACCGAACTTATCTTTGCTCAAAATCTAGACAGGGGTATTTTTATGAAGTTTTGGGTTAATTAAAAACTAAAGTGCAGATAAGCAAAGTGTTTTTGGTTGTTTTCTCAATTAAAATAATCTAACTAATATAAAAATAGTTAAAGTAGAGTTTTGGGGTTTTTGACACAGAATATAGGTGTCTTCGGGTTTAGGTTTCACTTGTGTTTGGAAGCTAAAACTCAAAAACAAGGACTTTCATGCTTAATTCCTCGTTTTAGTTGCAGTCACCAATATGTTCGGTCCGAACAGAAGGAAAAGGTGGCTAATTTGGTCCGTTATGCTATAATGCTTCAAGCTAGGGTTTATTGGTCAAACCTAGATATTCTAAACCTCAGCTTTCGCTTGTTGGAGCAGATACTGGTTTAATCACAACCTAACCTAATTAAATTGATTGGTTCACAACTTTTGGTATAGAATTCAATCAACCTAAACTTGCTTGTTGGAGTTCGTAAGGATATTTAGAGGTCTTTTGGACTTGTCTAAAAACTACACTTTTGGTGTTAGTTAATCTACCCTTTCGGATCAACGATTTATTCCAAGTACTTGAATTAACGTTGACTTGTTTATCCTAACTTAGACTTACTAGATGCAGCTGTTCAACTAGAAGGTGATTAGAGATTTAACAAGTAATTTAACACAAGCAAAAGACATAATTCACAACAAACAAATCTCAAAGCATAGCATAGCATAACGAGTCAAATAAACATCATCCAAAAATCAAGTTAATTCCCTACTCCTAAGACATCATAAAAATCTAGCCTAACATAGTAGCAAAACACATAACAAGTATCAAATAAAAGTAAAGATACAAGCCCATCAAATCAAGAGATAGAAACATAGAAGAATAAACCAAATACTCCTTTATGCTTGAATCTTTAATCTTCAAGGCAGTGGGGTGTTGCAAAATGGTCTCCAAACTGGTCTCCTTGCTGTCGTCGCTTCAAGATAAGGAAGGTTGATGATCTCCAAAGGTGGAGGAGAGAAAATTCCTTTGGAAAGGTGTAATTAGGGTATGGAATGTCGAATCCCTTTCCTTCAGGCCTAGGGGAGCTTTTATAGTTGTTTCCTGGTACTGGGAGAGAAGGTCTGGGCGCCAAGGCAAGAAAAGATACCAAAACGATGAGTTTCCATGTAGAAAATATTGCCTTTTGTGTCATGGCGGTGCCTTGTTCGGACCAAACAGAATAGAAAGAAGTGCAGACTGGCGGCTACAGTGCATTCGGACCGAATAAGGAGTCATTTGGTCCGAACAGAATGCTGAGA
This sequence comes from Rhynchospora breviuscula, assembly GCA_027562975.1. Classification (NCBI taxonomy): domain Eukaryota; kingdom Viridiplantae; phylum Streptophyta; class Magnoliopsida; order Poales; family Cyperaceae; genus Rhynchospora; species Rhynchospora breviuscula. Next base: position 17,019,448 of record CM050398.1, read on the forward strand.
GAGGCCTCCAATGCTAGGAATGAGTCATCTAGCGTGCGAGGAACACCTGTAATCTGTCTAAATGCTACAATATCACCAGAAATCATCAAAACCTGTACGGAGAAGAGAAGAAACAACGGCAGAGCCAAATCCTGGAAAAACATAGCAATTTAAATATTTGTTGGTTTGAGTATGTTTTGAGTACCAAGTACGGTCCAAATACCAATGAATTATGATGATATTAAGGCTGACGAGGAGATAGAGGTTCTCGATGAAGTGACCCGACTCCGTAGAGAGTTGGAAGAAAATGAAAGGAAGCTGGAGTAGCTTCAAGAAGAAAATAGTCGTGTGGCGGTGACATGTGTTGAAATCCAAAAGCACATGGCCAAAAAGGAAGCAAATCCCACCAGCTCAAGTGAGAAGCCGTCCAAGCCAACAAAAAGTGCCAAAATCACCGTAAAGAAGAAGAACAAGGTGAAAACCAACATCCCGCAGCCCAAGACGATGCGATAAGAAAGTGATGACTCAAGCGAGTTCTCTGAAGAAGACACGCCCAAAAAAAGTAAAGGCTGTGGCATAAGTCCTAGCCATTTGGCTAAAGAAATACAAAAGGCCATGGACCAAAGGCTACAATCCTTGGGGATTACCGGGACTGAAATCCCTAGCAACTTCACTGGTAGGCCCTACCCAGAGACATATGATCGGGTAGAATATCCAAGGGGCTACAACGTCCCAAAATTCAAGACATTTGATGGGGTTGGCAACAAAATCACCCCAAATCAACACATAACTCACTTCTTGACCTCATGTGGAGACTCGATCAAAAGACAGGAGTGGCTACTTAAGCAGTTCCCACAAAGTCTAACGGGACTAGCCTTTGACTGGTATGCCTCTCTGGAAGAAAATAGTATCAAGACTTGGAAAGACAAGATGAATGCCTTTAAAGGGAGATTCAGAGTCACATCTCGCCATTTCTCAGTGACCGATCTGGTCAATGCCAAGCAATGACAAGGCGAAGCTACCTCCAACTATGTGGCGAGGTAGGAAAGTATGTATGCCAGTTGTCAGTCCAACCTCAGTGAATCCGAAGCTATCCGCATGCTGATGAATGGCATCAATGCACACAGGAAAGTGTGGTTGGTAGGTCACAACATCATGACCTTGGAACACCTCGTGGCCAATGTTGCCAAATACGAAGGTGTGGAGCCAGAAATCAACCAACTTTACTCCTCTGTCAAAGACAAAGACAAGGAGAAAGTGAAGAAAACTGAAGGCAAAACGGCCAAGACGGCCAAGGCCATCACCAACCAAGTCGAAGGTGCATACGGCGGAGGGAAGGGACAATCCTCTTCGTCCAAACCCTAAAGACCCTCCTTGAAGGAATTAAAGAGTAAACCTTATTCTTTCAAGGAAGAAAAGACTTAAAAGCTCTTCAAGCGAGCTATGGAAGCGCTATACATGCGTTTGCCTCGGTGCAAGAGGCCCGAAGAAGAAGGAAAGGTAGATCGCTCTGATTACTGTCTGTATCACAGGGTGCTAGGCCACAACATCGAAGAATGCTATGTCTTCAAAGACTGGCTTGAACAGAAAATCCAGAAGGGAGTGATTCCTCTACATGAAGATGGAAGACAAGAGCCGGCTTCTCATGCTAGCTCTGACAGGGTTGCTAGCGCTAGTTCTCGACGCATCTCTGCCAGTACTGATGGAAAACTATCCACATAATGGAGTGTTTACCTCAACAAGAACACAAGGAAGAAATGGAGGTCACATCGTGCTGACTCGGAGCTTCAGTGGAAGAATCCAATTACGCCCGTGGTCCCAAAGAACATCAAACCTGTTTTCGCATCACCTAGGCATGTGACAGGGAGCATGATGAAAGACTAAGCTAAATCCAAAAGGTTGTTCTGGAAGAAAACCGCCCTTCAAGTGGTGGAAGAAACTTATGACCAAGGGAAGCCTAAGTCAGCCACTCTCGCTGATTTCATTCCTCCAAATGTAGTGGCTAAAATCAATGGCCAAGTATGGCAAGAATTAAGCCATAAAGGCAAGGAACCTAAAGAAGAAGAATTCTGGACGGCCACCTACCGCCACATTTCTGATGGTGATACAGGAAAGAAAGACTCCGCTAGGAAAGAAAAACAACCACAAGAAAGGCCCGGTGAGCCTCAAGCAACGGCCCCAGCAGAAACCAATCTGACTGAACCTGTTTCTATAGAAGCAGTCCCACTAGTAGCTACTCTGGTTGCTAAGAAGAAATCCAAAAAGGGAAAGAAGAAAGAATCCAGTACAAAGAAAATTGGAGAACCCTCCATGACCAAGAGGTCGGAATTGATGACCCTCCCCTTTAAAGTGAATGGTAAGGATCATCAGGTGTTTTGTTGAGATCCCAAATGACTCATTAAATGCCGATGGGGGTCTCGACCCAAAGAATCTGAGGTACAACCTCATCGTGAAAAAAGAAAAAGGGGAATATGCCTTCCCTTCTGAGATAATAGCGGCCTTGACAGGACATGTGTCCAATTTGAAGAGAAAGGTCGTCACCATAACCCAACTGAAGAAAAGCAAAGGAAACGAGGAAGCTTTTGCCTCGGCTAAGGCCCAAGAAGCACAAGATTTCACGGACGAAGAATATGAATGGTCCGAGCCTGAACTTCTTCCGTGGCAAGATAATGACTACGACTTTGGTAGTAATTTTGATAACAATGAAGAAAGAGGGGGTAGTGGCGCTGGCGAAGTTTGTTGTACCGTCACAGTGTCAGAAATCGAGTACCAAGACGACTCAGAAAGTGAAAACAATGTAGAGACCTACTACGGTCACACAAATCAAATGACTGCAGAGGAAGAAGAAGAAATGAGAAGGCAGATAGAAGAAGCCACACAGGTCATCGTCTCTTCTGCACTCGAAGAAAAGGTACTCGAGAGGGAGATGATGCCTCCTACAAGGAAGAAAGTGAATGCTAGCATCCCAATTACAGGAGGATGAAAATGTTCCTAAGGGCAAGAGAACAATGGAGAAATCTATCCTATTGGAACAACTCAACTAACCTTCATCCGATATTTAGGGCATAAATTGCCTTAAACCCATCGTGGTGGAAGGACGAGCATGCTAAGGGAGATAACGTAGATCAACTCCTGGCATCATGGGTCAAAGAGACATTCCAGTCCGAAAGCACACCCCATGCCCACAAATCGCAAGTCACTGAAGGCTCGGCATCTTGTGAGTACATGAGTGATGCTGAAGGATCAGAAGAAGAATACAAGAAAGAAGAAGGTGACAAAGAGCTGCCAGACATCTCATTTGAAGAAGTGGCAGAATATGTTGACTTCTTGATGCAATTAAAAGCTCAAGATCCTTATCTTTTCCAACAAGAACTCGAGGTAGATGAGGAGATAGAAAACATGGGTGATGAAGACCACCATTTGGTCGAGAATATGGCCATAAAGAAGGCAGCGGTGGATATTGTCCTCCAGAATGGATGGGACAAGAAAGACCCAAGCCCGGATTCTCCAATGACGGAATTCAAAGTTATGCCTGATTTTCTGGGACCACCCAACACTTGGGGTGCTGGAAAGAACATGCAAGCAAGCCAGCCCAACAATGACGAGGCATGGGAAAGCATGGCGCGTCCTCGTTTAGGTGATCGAGGGTGTTCAACTGAAGAAGAACTGATAGACGAGTACTCTCGATAACTCAAAAGTCTAAAGATAATAGACCCAGAAAGCTTCCATGAGGCGTTAGACCCTAAAAATCCTCAGCAGCTGCAAAATTATGAAAGGCAAGCTGTGGCAAAGACAGTGAGAGAAACCGCCCAAGAAACAGGGCGGGAAGAAGGAGAAGTAACCCTTGATTCAAACTCTCCAAGACCTGGTGAAGAACTATGGATGTTTGAATATCGCCAATACCTGAAAACAGTGGGAACTAGAAACTTTGAGTCCTCATAATACCCCTCGAGGTCAGGTGAACCACAAAATGAAGAAGAAAATCCTCCTGAGGATTCCAATCGGGTTGGTGAAGATGAACAAGAAACACCGCCGCAATCCCCAGAAGAAGAATATATCGAGCATGAAAGTCTGGTGAACTGGTATGTCTTGTACCTCAAAGACATGAGAGTTGAAAATCCCAAGGCTTTCAGAAAGGTCATGAACCCCAAAGATCCGGATCACTTGGAAGAATTTGTGAAATATGCTATCTCCATAGTGCTTCGAGAGGTCAACAAAGGGAGAACACCTCAATGCTCCTCAAGTTCTGACAGTGGAGATGAGGACACACCATTCTACTGTTATTGGACCTTTGACGGGGATGTCGACAGCGATGCCTCTGATGAAGAAGAAGAAGAAGAACCCGAGGAGGAACCTCAACCAAACAACCTCCAAGGCAGTTCTATATTGATAGGGTCTAGATCCAATTCCGATCCCACAGCAGATGTGACCTCAATGTTCGAAGGCCTTAGCATCCTAAAAGCAGGTAGGGTCATTGCTCAAGTAGAACGAGTGAGACAAGAAGACCCCGCTTTCTTTGGCTTCATGGCCGAAACAACGGACATATGGTCGCAACCGAACACGGGTCCGATAACAGACCCGGAAAGAATCGTAGAGCATGAAAGATATGTAAGGGAAAACCCAGAAGAAGCTGCTCAGCTACAATCCCAAGTTGAAAGGTTGTACAGGCTTGATATCACATTTATATATACGTTTTGACCGGACTTTACCTACAATCGCAACTCAATACCTTTGTTTTATGCGTGTTATAGTTTATTTCTGTAGGAATTTGGTACTTCTTGGGTCTATATTCATTTTGTAGGAACTTCGAGGAAATTTGGTGAAGTTTGGCATACAAAACATGAAGAAATTGATCATGTGCGGCCTGCACAGGACCCAGCCCGAATGCCAGTCAAGCGACATGGGCCAGACGACTCATTCCTGGCCCATGCGACCCGCACCAGCTCCCCATGCGCCCCGCACGTGACTTCAAGCCCTAGTTTCGCGGCTATTTAAAGCCCTCGAAGCGTCGAAATTAGGGCATCCTATCTTCTCTCCCATCCAAGGCGGCGCCGCAGCGAAAACCATCCCGATCCACCACTTCACCTCCTCTGATCACCCCGCATAGCCATCATGTGCGACCCACACAGAAGGGTCCCGCCGCCTAGTGAGCCACGTTCCGACCACCGTTCCACCGCCATTCGACCCAAGCAGCCATATCTCCAGTTCAGAAGCAAGGAAGAGGCTTGATTAGGGCGTTTGCCTTCCTCCTTTTTTCTCTTTGGTTATGGAGATTGTATCTTTTCCTTTCTTGCATTGTGTTTGTGTTTCTATTATGGTAGGCTAGATTAGTTTGTTCTAGGGTCATGTTTGAACCAAGGTTAGGATTGATGTAATGGATGAATGATTAAGTTTCTATGGTTTATCACTTGTTGGTTGTTTATTGCTTATGCTTGCTTTGTGTTCGATGAATTGTGTTGAACCTCCTACTAGGTGAATGGCCACACTTAGTCTTGGTTAAAGATGTAGACTAATTGATTGAATTGAGTAAGCAACTTGAGGTAGGTTAGGAGCCGAAAGGGCACCAATTGGTATCCCAAAAGGAGAAGATTTCTAATTAGGCGAAAGTCGGTTAGATACCTTAGTAAACCAACTTGTGGACTTAGGATGGTTAAGCCAACAAGCAAAAGTGAGGGTTAACTAGACTAATGGGGGCGTTAGACTAGGTTCCGTGTCATGATACCATGACCAACATGCGACGGCTGAGGTCTAAGGAGTCCAAGTCCGGCTAGATCTATCCCAAACCAGTTAGGAACTTAATTGTCATGCATTGCACCATCAACTAAGGGTCGTGCCGCACCAAGTACTACATGTGCGGGTCTCACAGGGCCAGTCTGGTGCAGCACGGGTCAGCGTTTCGTGCGACAGCACGCGCGTTGACAGCCGGAAGCCTAACCGAGGTAAAATCAGAAACCCTAGGACGTTTTATTATCAGAAATCACTAGAAAATAACCAAATTGTTACTTGCTTTAGTTTTGTTTTAGTTTGATTGTTTGTTTATCTCATTTTGCTATTGTTCTAAGACCAAAAACCATCTCAATTGACCGACCTAGATTTTGTGAACCGGTAAACCTAATACTCAACTAATCTGTCCCTATGGTTCGACCCCTAACCATATCCAACGATATACCGTACGCTTGCGGTACATTTTAGGACATTTTAGGGTACTATTAGTTTGCACATCACGGCTCATCCACGGCATCCCTGACAAGTTGAAACCTCAGGAACCTGTCGCCACATCAGCAGTTCAAAGTTTGATGACCCGGAGGATCAAGGCGAGTCCTCTCAATCTCAGGAAGAAATCCCTCAGCCGCAAACTAGTACAAGAAATGAGGAAAGTCCCGCCAACCCTGATGAAAGGCAATACGACTATGAAATTGTCGTAGACCCGGAAGAACAAATGGATCCTTCTAAGCTGCAGAGTCAAGAGCCCAGAATGGTGAATATAGACATTTACATTCCTAGTATCCCTGGTCAACCCGAGTTCAAACTTGAAGAACTAGGTAAAATTATGCGCCAGTTGGTCAATCAAGTAAGGGATGTTAGGAAGTCTAAGTTTTCAAATTTTTGTGCTAATTAACCATTTAATAAGCAATCCAAACGACTTAGACCTCGAAGGATCTAGTCCAAGCATTCACACACAAGAGAGAGAGGTTAGGAAGGCTACCTCTCCTTGTATCGCAACAAGGAGGCTCGAATCCGGCGATGTCGAGGTTGTGCGCACCACCACGCGTGTCTCGGCCTCAAGTCCACCAAGGTATTAACCAAAACCTCGATCTATGCTAGTAGATGAGAGGTTAAGCCTAATCCCTTCCTTCCCTTTGCCTTAATTAACTATTTAATTGGATGGAGGCAAGAGGTGCTCAACACATGAGCTTAAGAGAGCAATGGTGGAGAGGAAAAATTCTGAAATTTTTCCTTTAATTTTCGTCCAAAATATTAGGGAGAGAGAAAAAGGCAAGGTGGCTAGGGTTTTGGCTCTCAAAGTGGTCCTTTTATAGACCAACCACTCTCCCAAAAAGTTGTAACTAATTTACAACTATGCCATCACTAGGGCAGCCATAAAATGGGCCTAAATGGGCTCCATCAATTATTTAATTGGTCCTCTAATTCAATTAATTAGTGGCCCAATTAATTGCTCTCAAGTTGGACCTTTAATTTACCATTTAAATATAGGCCCGTTAGCTCAAATTAATTACTTTAATTAATTCATGTTGAACAAATTAATTATCAACACTTTGATAATTATTTAAGGATTAGAATATGCATTAATTTATTTCTATATAATCCGTTTGACTTAATTAATTAATTATGACGGTTCGCAACAGTACATAATTAATCAGTCAACATATCATATTGTTGCATTCCTTAATACAACCAAATAAATAATGCACGCATGGTCAAAACCTATTTGTGTGACCCTTTGAGGATTTATGCTCTGTTGGACATGGAAAATAAATCGCTATTTATTTCCAATAATCATAAGCGGTATCTAGCAACACGTTATGATTCCCAATTCGCATAAATAGTGTACTGCTACAATATTTTAATCCTGCATAAGAAATAATAGTATTTTCTTGTCTGATTCTTATGTCACATGATATCATCGTATAATCCAAGATAGGAATGTGTCATTCTTGCAGATTATACGTTTCTTGATCTAGAGATGACTGTATCAGTTGCTAGCAAACAATCCATCTCCATCAAGGGGCCCAAACAGATATCATCGCTCACTAAGTAAATTAATGAGGGACATACGGTTTTCTTGATGAACAACTTTTCCCCGCACAATTCAAGAGAACATAAATAAAGTCCGTATGGCAGCCCTTATCAGGAATCAACGGTAGACGATATTTATTGAACCTATCCTCATGTGGAAAAGTTGAACCATCTCAAACTTAGAATCAAACTCAAACGAAATAAATAATGACACATAACACAATCCATATATTTATCTCATTGGGTCGTGTCCTGTACTATGTTCTATAACATATACATATGCAATTAAGTTGGCAACTCCTTACCTATGATCTGTAGAACTTAATCATCACTTAACTTACATACTAATCTTATCCGATAATTAATATTTCTTGTTAATTATCAAGATTACGGACCTTTTAGATCTATTATTGTCATTTAATTATAAATGAACTACAGAGATCTACAATTCAGATCCTCAACCTGAATGATCTGTCAATTAATAAATCAAGGAATAAATGATCAAATATCATCAATAACATAAACCATAGAAGTAGCCATATAATGATTGGCTTCTAGGACATAACTCTAACAAGGGAATCCATAATAGTTCGAGAAGGTGAGGAAAATAAGCCCGAACCTGAACAAAACCTCAGCACAGAATAGGAGGCAGCCGCCAGTCCCTCCAACACCCAAGCCGAAACCTCAAATGAGGATTCTGAAGAAGAAAATGAGGCCTCTGAGACCTCCAGAGCCATCAGGGTCTCTGATGACTCTGACTCTGACTCGGATTGGTTCGATCAAGAAGCACCCTTAGAATGACAAAGAACTACCTTGTCAGGTCCGATCGGTTGGACCAATCACTTGATCAACCATGTTGAGGAGCTTGGAGAAAGGGTGGCATGGTCTGGAAGCAACGATGAGTTAGATTCAGAACATCCCTTTCTGGTTGATCTACAATCATTCATGCTAGACCCATGGCCCAAAACTCTCCCAGCCACGAGTGTCAAGCGACAAGGCGAGATCCAAACTTCATCCCTCCCGTGGGTGGAAAGGATAAGGCACAATCACTCCAAGAAAGAAGTCTGCTTGTTGCAGTATGACCGAGTCAGGAAGGCGGTGTACCCTAAATCCAAGGAAAATGAGGAAATAGAAGAGGAACTCGTCCAGCAGTTCCGAGAAACTCCAAGTAGAGAGGGCCTAGATAATCATGAGCCATCCCCTCACTACCGGGTCCCAATAGCTTGGCCCAGATACTACGCGGATGACAACTTCGTGGCAGACTATTATGAGCCCGAAGTGTTCATCCACATATAGCAATACGCCCTCGCGTACGCAACAAAGATAATGAACACCATGAAATCATTTCGTCCCACCGAAAATTGTAGGGCAATCTCTGCAATGGAGCCCGACACTGATAGTGAGGACAAAAACCCCCCAACAACAGGAAATGGTGGCCTTTCATACATAAGAAGGTCCACTGAAGGGAAAACCACAGGGACAAATTCAAAGCGTCCCACTACAAGCGCGGCTGATCACACAAGAAACACAAATCGAGCTAACCACGACCAAGAGATGGCACAGGAGGCCAGAAAGGAGGGGCCAGCCCATCACACCAGATCAAAACGAGCTCAACCAAATACGACCCCAATCCCTGAACAACCACCTCCACAAAGAGAGGTAAATGTCACACTCACTGCAGCTGAAGTGCAGTCGCTGCAAGTTGAAATGGGAATCTGTACTGAGTCCTTGAAGAGTATATTCAGGCAGAATCTCGCCACACAAAATCTCCTGCAAATCGTGTTGTCCAAGCTCAACACCGAAAGGAAAGAAAGGGAGAGATCCTTCAAGGATCGAAAATTTAAAACTGACAATGCCTCTACACTAAGCGCCAAGAGGGCCAAAAGTAGGCTGAGCTCAGAAACAAGGAAGGGAAAAGGGGTAAAGAAACCCATAACCTTATCCAAGGTGATAACTATCAATATCCCCAAAGAAGGAGGGAATCAGGCATAGTCATCCGCAAAGGACACAGGCCGAAACGCCAACCCAACCATCCCAAAGGAAAGGGTAAGGCTCCAATGGAAGGCTCTGACAAAAGGGCCAAGCGCGACCAAAATGAAAGACACCCATCCTGAGATTGAAGAACAAGTCATTGGGAAAATGGTGAAAGTTCGCATGGGCAAAGGTTTTACTCCATGAGACACCACCATGAAAAGGAGGTTGACCATACGCCAAGGCACAAACCTCAAATCTCACGGGCTAATCGTGAAGAAGGCATCAAATACCATATGGAAATGAAGCTAGTCAAGATTGTCCAGCCTTTTCGCAATGGCAAAAGGCATGACGGGTTACCCCGAAAATTCAAAATCAAGGGTGAAATAGAAGGACGGAAGAAGGAACCATTCCCCAGTCCAAGTAACCCAAGAAATCTACAAGAAATCTCAACCATAGAAATGAAAGAACACCAAACAAAGCCTCGCACCTCAAGCAAACTGCCCAGGTGCCAAATGAAAAGATAAAATTCAAAGAAGAAAGAGTATTGTCGTCACCACCAAGTCTGGGGACACTCAAGAGAAGAGTGTTTGGAATGGGCTTGGAAAGATGATGATCCCTTTGAAGAAGCAGAAGATGGGGTGTGTAACGTCGTGTTGAGATACATAGGCTCAAACACCTCTAGAGAAGAAAGTTCTAATGAAGAACTGTACCATTTCAGTTCTGAAGAAGAACCAGTCGTTCTGACAGCAAACCCCATGTTAATAACACCCTTGGGGAGCGACTCAGAAGAAAGCGAAAGTGAAGAAGAGGTCTGGGCATCACAAAAGCCTTACAGACCACCCAACCATGCACGGAAAACTCATGCCAGGACTCAACCAAACAAGAGAAATCAATGTCATGTCAGCCTGAGGTCGGGTACCAGGATACCTGAAAGGCAACCTCCAAGAGAAACACCTGACCACAGGCCCAAAAATAGAAATGAAATGACCATGGAAGATGAAACAAGGTCCAATGGCAGGCCTAGGATGTTAGTAGGGGACTACAATGTAGTAGCCCATCTGCGAAAAATCTCATCACTCCTGATTCTTAGTATATTTTATTTACAAGTTCCTCATAACCTTTCCTTTCTGTAAGGTTATTGTTTGAACTACGTTTTCATAATCACATTATATTATTAGTTCTATTCCTGAATTCTTATTAAATTTGGAATTTGAATTAAGGTCTAATATGGCCTTTAATATTTTAGTTAGGAATTTTGGTTATTGACATAAGTTGGAGGATCAATTAACACTAAAATTAAATATTACTAAATTATTGACACTAGGAGTAAATGATCAGACGTTTAAAAATCGTTGCAGCTCGAAAGTTGGTTTGGACGATTGTTCCCGATTTTGTCTTCTTGTCAGGTGCGGGTTCCTGGACTTATTTGTAAAGTTTATTGCCAATCTTATTGTGCATGTTGTTGTTATAAATTGTTGTTAAATGACATGTTGAATCGAACACCTTTTGGATAGTGATTAATATCTTTTTTTTAATTGTTGAAAATCTGCTTGATGGGATAAAGTTTAGTGAGCATAGAATTGCATCATTATTATACATGGCAAAGAATGTATGAATGCATGCGTATCTCATAATTACTAATTTGATGATAAAGAAAGTGGACAGTGATTATATGAATGTAAAGTAATGTGAATGGTAACCGTTATATCAAGTGTTTGGCTTGAGGGCCCTAGTACTAGTGCGCTCCCCAGAAGATATCCGTTCGCGACGGGTAAGTGTGCTTCCTGGGTTTGTGTTGTGGATGTGATGCCAAAGAAGTGGGCTTGGTAGAAGTGGAATGTGTTACCAAATGTAAAAGAAAACGTGACGAATGACCTATATGGGTAGCTAACGAAGAAACTGCTTGCTACCCTAATGAAAGTGATATATAAAGTTGCATACGAGATTTAATTGCATGCTAGTATTTTACTAAATTTTTTATTGTTATACAATGAATGGTCTTTGCAGCTTATCGAAATATGCATTGCATTTAGTGATTTGCATAAGTGATGCACCATACGTTGTGATGTCTTTTGCATTGCATATAATTATCTCATATAGGTACTTGTTCATGTTACTAGTCTATTTGGTAGATTTTACAAATCTCCAGGCTGAAACTAAATGCCGCACTGAGGGAGTGTTCGATCTCTCACCCGTTTCCATTTCAATATGGGTTCCAGGTATTGAAGACGAAGTGTTAGAACATTTGTAAGAAAAGAGAGGAAAACAAGAGGGTCAAATAAATGCCATTGATTGTATTGTTTCATTTTATTTAGATATTTTTTATACATTGAACTAGCATGGGAGTCTCGTGTTCAACTCACCATGTTAGTCTTTGTCATTTGTCAAACTCTTCCATCATTGAATAAATAAAGTTTTGTGGCATTTTATGTGTAGATTATTAGTTTGTATGTGATGTATGTTTCGCCTTACGTAGAAATACGCGGAGGGTTGTCAAGATGCACTCGCGAGTCGCCTAAAAGTGACTCGGGGTGTGACACTTCCATCACCTTTACAGACAAAGATCTGATGACATACACAGCTAATCACAACTGGCCTCTGTACACCATAGGGACCATCTATGGCAAGAAAATCAACAAGATTCTGATTGACCCAGGGTCATCCATCAGCATAATACCCCTGAAAATGCTAGTGCAGCTCTCGCTTAGCAACAGGGAAACCAAGAAAGATAAAATTAGAATCCATGGATTCAATCACCAGTATCAAAAGGCCTTAGGGTCCATAGTGATTGATATCACCTTTAGGGACTTGGTCACCCCAGTCAAATTCTTTATCATTGAAACAGACACTACATGCATGGCGTTATTGGGAAGACCATGGCTGCATGCCCATGGACTGGTACCTTTCACCCTGCACCAGTGAGTCAAATACCTCAAAGATGGCAAGCAGTGTGTCACTAAAGGCGATGACCACCCTTTTGAGGCACATGAAGCCGAGTTGGATGATGCCAAATACTACAAGCCAAAGTCCAAACAGAGGGCAGAAACACAAAGGGAAACCCCTACCCTAGGAATTGTAAAAGAAGCTGTCAAAAGGGCAATGCTCAAAGCAGCCATCAAGTCACAAATGCTTCAGGAAAGCGACAGTGACTCAGGTTCCTCGACAGGAATAAAGGATGATGCCAACATACCCGTTCGGGTACAGGCAGGTTTCTCTAGCGAAGAAGAAGAGCAGAATTCTTTGTCCATAGAAATAATGCCCTTAGAGCATTGCAAGGATCTAACACCTCGCGAGAAAGAACAAATCTCCCAATGAAAAAGGGCAAGTGATCCACCCCAGCATACAATTCGTCAAAATGGGAGAGATTGACCCTGAAAATGACAATTCGTGTCCAGAAGATTGGGCACGATGGCTAGTGGAAGAAACAAAGGAAGTGGGTGTCCCTACGCAAGTCCAACATGCCACCAGCGCCAAGTTAATGAAGTTGTTTCGCAAGGCACATTGCCAAGAACCAATCCTAGAAAAGTGAGCCAAGATGTTCCGAGATATGTGGAATGGCTACTCCAATGAAGTCGAGAGTCTCGATGAAAAAACAGCCAACACAAGAGGATTGGGGTTGAAGGTCGAACCAAGGACACGGAAGACAACCGTCCCACCAACCACTGAACAATACTCATGCAACCATGTCACAATAACTAAAATTGAGGACGAGGAAGAAGTCCTTGAAATGGAATGTGAACTTCAAGAAAACGAGCAATTCATCTTGGCGGCCAAAAATGCCCCAAAAGAACTAGAAGAAGGTGGCCAAAATACCATCGATGAGCTAAAGAAAGTGAACTTGGGTACCAAAGAAGACCCAAGGCCTACTTTCATCAGCGCATCTCTCCCACAAGAAATGCAAGAAAAGCAGGTGGAATTGTTAAAAGAATACAGGGACTGTTTTGCCTGGAGCTATAGTGAAATGCCAGAGTTGGATCCAACAGTCGTTGTTCACAAATTAAAAATTGACAAAGAAGTGAAACCATTCAAACAAGGCCCTCGAAGAATGAGAGTTGAACTGGACGAAAAGGTGACCGCCGAAGTCAAGAAGTTGATTGAAGTGGGATTCATAAGAGAAGAAGAAACTCCTGATTGGGTCGCCAACATAGTCCCAGTCAAGAAAAAGGATGGACAAATCCGGATTTGTGTTGACTTCAGAGTCCTAAACCAAGCATGTCCCAAAGATGATTTCTCGCTCCCAGTGACAGAAATCATAATAGATCACACGTCCTCTTATGGAGTCTATTCCTTCGTGGACGGGTCTTCGGGATACAACCATATCAAAATGGATGAAAGCGATCAAAAGCACATCGCTTTTCGCACACCAATTGGCATCTATTGCTACAAGGTTATGCCCTTTGGCCTCAAGAATGCTGGAGCCATATACCAAAGAGTCATGACCAAGATCTTCGATGACATGATACACAAGGTGGTGGAATGCTACGTGGACGATCTGGTGGTAAAATCCCACACCCACGAGCAGCTTCTCGAAAATGCGCTTAACCCCCTGAAATGCGCTTTCATGGTCTAATGTTTGATTGGCTAAGACTGCATACCTTGAAACTTAACCCCCTGAAATGCGCTTTCATGGTCTCATCAGGGAAATTTTTAGGCTTCGTGGTGAGACATAGAGGCATCGAAATCGATCTTGACAAAATTAGAGCTATCCAAGAGATGTCACCACCCAAGACACTTAAACAGCTCCTATTCCTTCAAGGATGCCTGGCATACATTAGGAGGTTTATAGCTAATCTCTTAGGCAAAATCAAACCATTCACAAGGCTCACCAAGAAAGATTTCCCCTTCAAATGGGACGATAAGTGCCAAAAGGCCTTGGAAGATATCAAGCAATATATGCTAAAATCCCTTGTCTTGGTAGCACCTATTGCTGGAAAGCCCCTTATCCTCTACACCACCGCGTTGGATGGATCACTGGGGGCACTGCTTGCCCAAGAAAATGAAGAAGGTAAAGAGAATGCTCTATACTACCTCAACAGGATGCTCGTAGGAGCGGAGCACTCATACACTCCAATAGAAAAATATTGTCTGGCGCTGATCTTTGTAGTCAAGAAGCTCAGGCACTACCTGCTGGCTCATAAGGTCACGCTAATCTCCAAGATCGACCCATTAAAGTACCTCATGACCCGGCCTATGCTCATAGGAAGGCTGGTAAGGTGGGCTGTCGCCCTAATGGAGTTCGACATAACATATGCGCCCCAAAAGGCCATCAAAGGGCAGGCTTTGGCCGATTTTCTGGCAGCCCACCTCATACTTGATGACTTTTCGTTAGCATGCGACTTTCCAGATGAAGAAACCATGCACGCAGGAGAAGAAGAAGAAGCCTGTTGGAAGTTAAGCCAAATCTACCAAAAAGACAAGCGGGAGTAGGCCTGGTGTTTGTCACACCAGAAAAGGGTATCCTCAGATATGCCTTAAGCCTCACGGAGCCTTGTACAAACAACGAAGCCGAATATGAAGCCCTAATTGCCAGGAATGAAATGGCGCTCAAAATGGGTATCGAGTGATTGAAAGTCTTTGGAGACTCTCAGCTCATCCTAAGTCAAATTGATGGACAATTCAAAACAAGAAAGTCAAAATTGGTGAAATACCATGAAAAGGCACTAGAGTTGATGTCTAAATTCACTAACATCACTCTGAAAAAAGTGCCAAGGTCTCTGAATGGCAAAGCGGACGCTCTGGCTAGATTGGCCAACGAGCTCAGCGACCCCATCTAAGAAGAAATACAAATCCTTGTCCATCGCAGAAGGTCCTTATCCCCCTACTTCCAACAAACGGAGGACAAAGAAGAGGAAACTATGTTTGTGGATATCATAAACTTACAAAAGAAGCTTGAAGAAGAATGGGGAGAAATGGTCCAAGTCATGGTCACAGAAGAAATGGACCAAGAAGATTGGAGGCAACCTTTCCTCGATTACTTCCAACAAGGAAAGCTACCTAAAAAAACAAATCCATCAGGGAGCAAATCAGAAAGAAGACTCTAAGGTTTGTGTATGTGAACAACACACTCTATTGGAGATCCTATGAAGGGTCATGGCTAAGATGCATCTCAAAGTCCGAAGCACAACAAGTGATGCAAGAAATCTACTCAGGATCATGCGAAGCCCACCATTCAGGTTCCAGAATGCGAGTGCAAGTCAAGCTGATGGGATATTATTGGCCCACTATGATCAGCGATTGCGAAAAATTCTCCAAACAGTGCCACATGTGCCAAATACATGGGAATTTCATCCACCAACTCCCAAATATGTTACACCCAACGGTGGTGTCTTGGCCCTTTGAAATATGGAGAACAAACATCATTGGTCCAATCGACCTGCCAGCCTCAAATGGTCACAGCTTCATACTAGCCGCCACAGATTACTTCTCCAAATGGGCTGAAGCCAGATCATATCGAGAAATCAAATCCTCCGACGTGGTCAAGTTCTTCACCACTCAAGTGCCATATAGGTATGGAAATTCTAAAAAGATAATCTCAGACAATGGCACGACCTTCAAAAACACAAAGGTCGATGACTTTGCCAGGAAGTACAAGATTGAGTAGAGATATTCCTCAATCTACAACCCAAGGGCCAATGGATTAGGATAAGCCTTCAACAAAGTTCTAATCAAAATCCTCCGCAAAATAGTCGGACACAACTGAAGAAATTGGCATGAAATACTGCCTAATGCACTGTAAGCATATCGAATCACCCACAGAACAGCAACCCAAGCAACACCTTACTCGTTAGTGTATGGGGCCGAAGCAGTCTTGCCTATTGAGGTACAACTCCCATCACTAAGAGTAGCCATGGCATCAGAAATCCCACTAACTAAACAAATGCAATCGAGGTTGCAAGAGTTAGATGGAATGGATGAAAGAAGACTAGCCGCCTAACAAAATCTGGAGCTGTACCAAGCCAGGATGACCAAGGCCTATGAAAAGCTATCAAGACCAAGAGCATTCAGGAAAGGTGAATTGGTATTAGTGCTAAGGCGAATAATTACTAGCCGACATCATGGCCCCAAGTTTGCACCAAATTGGGAAGGACCGTTCATTATAGACCAAGTCTACGATGGTGGGACCTACCTACTCGCAGATCAAGAGGGGAACCACCCCATATCTCCCATAAATGGGAGGTATCTAAAGAAGTACCATGGTCAAAATCGTCCTGTTGAGTCCAACAAGCACCGAAGCCGAGAAGAAGAAAACTCCACAGTTGACTGGGTCAAAAGTTGTGATGGAGTGGACCGCCTCTTCGAGTAATCGTTCCGCTCCCCACCAAACCAAAGCTCAAGGAAATGAAAACCTAAGGAACGTGTTGTCCCTCTCGGACACTTATGGGATGTTACCTCCACAAAAAAAATCCAAAACCATACTCAAATACAAATACAAAATCAAATCCAATACCCAAAATCAGCCCAAAGTTCAAAACCAAAAGACCCAAAGTCACAACAAACCACCAAAATCACAAGAAAGCAAACCCAAAGAACCAAGGCCCATGTCCCACTGGACTGGAAATTCGAGGAAACACCCTGTCTTTTTAGACATATAAGGGAAGTCCCCTCACGAAGCCAACAAATCCAAGAATCCAAAGAAATAAATTTCACGTCCCGCCGGACTGAAGCTCGAAGGGGTGTTCCGTTCTTTTGAACATTATGGAGCATTCCTCCGTAAAGCCCTGAAGAAACAAGATAAATCTAAAATAAAAAAAATCTCCCTCAAAAGTTTCTAAATAAAACGAATTAAACAAAACTCCATGTATAGTTCAACGTCATTAAATGGAGAAATGTATATCCCCCACAAACAACTAAAATCCCCCAATCAAAATAAAACTAAAACTCCAAAAGAAATAAACCTCTTCTGTGTCACACCCTCACATCCTAAGCTACTTAAGACGCTAAGGTGTAACTAATTAAGCCAGTTTTTTTTTCAAGCAGACAAATCCCAGCGATCACTTACACAAAATTGAAAAGTAACAAACCACTTATTTCACATTATTATTTATCAAGCCCTATTTACAAAACATAAACTTGCGGAGGTTACTAGTTTCTGCTAGTACCTTGCTTAGCTTACAGTTTATTCTAACTATTAAACATATTGTACATATTATTATTGTTTGTTTACTCTCTCTCTCCCAACAATGTGCCAGGGGAATCATCACACAAAAACAACAACAACAAGTCACACATCCTCACGCTTCCTCTTGCGAGAGGGGCGTGGGCTCCGGAACCATCCCGTCGCTAGGGCTTGACGGACCAAGAAACTTAAAATACAAATACACAAAAACTTTGGGAAGCACCTCCAAACTGATTAGGAGAGTGGCAGCGCATTCTAAACTCGGCACACGGACTTTGAACTTAAGAAACGAACACTCGATCGTCGCGATAGCTGGCCTGGGCAAACTACGCATTTCCTGAAACCCCCAAGTTAATGAGGCACAAACAAAACAAATAGCAGATGAGAATAATTTTCTCAGTGCGGGTTTTAGTTCCAGTTACACGATTCTTTATATGAATCCAAGTATCAGGACTAATACCCAAATAATTCAATAGAAATGAATTTCAAAAATTAAATCCAGAAGGTAATTGAATCAAGAATTCATACCGACGGCACCAGACGAAATGGGCCGACTACTGGCATGCTGCAAATATGTAATATGCAACAGAAACAAATCAAGCATAACCAAGCGTACTTATTCACAGAATAACATACACTCCAGTTCTCAAGGCCCATAGAAACAGAGAGAACTATTCCCATAATCCACTGGTTAATTTACCATATGGCACAAAACAAGCAGAGGGAATTCCAGTAATAATAGCGCTAGTACTCTGGCCGGGTCGGTGGCCAAACCGAATAACACCGGTTGAGTGAGTTATAAAACAGAGAGTTATGCTATGCTAACTGAGTTTTGAATGGTTTCATTTTCAAATCAAGTCCATCTATCATTTGATAGAATAATATTAAATTCCTTGAAACTATTCTAGTCCTTTTTAAGTCTGAATTTCCAATTCATTTGACAAGTGAATATTCAAGATCAGACTTAGTAAAATATTTCCAAATCAAACGGATATTTATTTCAACATGCAAGTTTATTCTCTTTTTAGGCCTTCTATTGGCTATATGCACAAATAGAATGCAATTCCAAAAGATAACTCAACATGCTATGCATGAATTGAAAGTTACCGACTGTGCAGATTCTAATAAAGATTCTGTGTAATCCGCACCTTCAAAGTTGACTTGGGCGAAGCCTCCGCTAGTTGATCCTGTTCATAGTTACAGACCAAGATCCGTTACTATTAACTTAACGGTGTTTTAAAGACCGTTGGATAACTAACACTTAGGGAGTGCCGGTTCATACTAACTAGTTGACCTATATTTTGGTTCTAAGTCCATTAGTTCTTAATCCATTTATTTACTTAATTAACAGAATTATTTTCCTTTTATTTTAGCTACTTGTCCGATCGTCAAACAGATTCCAAGAGTTGCTTGTTTAATCATAATCATAATAATATTCATATTAAATTCATCAAATAATAATCACATCGAAATCAAAATCAGTCTTAACAGATACAAACAGAATTTATTTAAATCAAGTAACATAAATAACAAGAAATCAGTTAATAGCAAGTAACAAATCAAATTCAAATAAAAACATAACAGTAATTAGTTGTTTGGTGGGATCAGATAGTCTGATTTATTTTCTTTTTATTGCCACAATATCCGTTCATTTATTCAGACATGTTTTCATCAATTCCCTAAATAAATAATCCGACAATAATCAAGCTCAGCAGATTCGCGATTAATTAGACTCTAATCAAATCCGAAAGTCTAATTATAAGCCCACTTAAATAATTCCAGCTCAAACAGAAATTAAGCCCAATAAAGGAGCAGGCTCGAAGGAATTAAATTTCGGCCCAGCAACTTTTTTTTTCTTTCGGCCCAATTCGAAATCCAGCCCACAAAACAAAATCCATGCGACAACTTGGCTGAACTTAGTCAGCCTGACACAGCTGACTGCGTCAGTCGTAACGGGTCCGACACAAGATAGTCGGATTCAAATCCGACCCGATAATCCGAATCTCAACCAAATTCGACATTCACAATAGAAAATATTCTTCTTTACAAATTCGACATTCAACCAAATTCGACATTCTAGGTCCTTAATTCTTGCATAATTGCCTAGAAACTTTGCACAACAGAAAAATATTCTTCTTTACAAATTTGTCCCTGAGCACACGATAACTCATCAGAGAAGGTACCAACCCAATTTCACTGTACCAGTAACTGGTACAATAGCATAATCACAACTATATGCCTTCTACAACATGAGTATGCACCCTACATGCTTCTCAAACACATCAAATGCACAGAGTTTTGTAATTTCACCATGACATGCACTGTTTCACAGATTAAGCACTAATATGCAAAACTAAATCTATTGCAAGCTTAATTCTGTGCGGGCTTTTTCGTCGTCCCTCAAAGAATGGAAACGGGTCTCCTCGAGAAAGGGAATAAGGCTTAGATTCACCCCCCTTAAGGTTCGATCTCTGCGTCGGGTATCTCTTGACAACAAGAGAACCAGAACAAGAGTCACTTCTTATGAGGGTTTATTAATTTTGCGGGTCCTTTCTTTCCAATAGGCGCAAGCCCCTATTGTTAATTACCTCGTAGTTGCCTACGGGAACCTCTGATTAAGGGATCTAAAGAATATGTAATGGGCTAGGAAGGTTTATGTTAGAAATGCTTATTATGTTCATGCATGACTCATTCTTTTTGGCCTAAATTGGACTTAATTGATGGTACCAGACCTAATTGACGGTACCAGACCTAATTGACGGAACCCAATTAAGTACCCTTAAACTTCTAAAGGCTCTAAATAAAGACTAGCTTTGGTTTTCGTTTGAAAGGAGAGAGTTTTCATTAGAAGAGAAGAGTTTTTCGCTTGAAATTGTCTTGGAGTCGTTTGAAATTGTTTGATAACTCTCGGGACAACGGCTGGCCTTCTTGTTGAGAGTGAGTTCCTGGGACAACAGTAGGTCTTCTTGTAGGAACGAAGAGAGAAGTTTTACAATCCTTGGGGCCCTTCAGTGGCCTTCTTACTAAGAGTTGGTTCTTTTACAACCCTCGGGGTTCTTAGGTGACCTTCTTAAGTAGAGTTGGTTCTCGGGGCTCTTAGGTAGCTTTTTTGTGAGAACAAAAGAAATTTTACAACCTTCGGGGCCTCTTGGGCGGCCTTCTTAATAAGAGTTGGTTCTCGGGGCTCTTAGGTAGCCTTCTTGTGAGAACAAAAGGAGTTTTACAACCTTCGGGGCCTCTTGGGCGGCCTTCTTGTGAAAGTTGGTTCTTTTACAACCCTAGGGGCCTCTTGGGCGGCCTTCTTAATAAGAGTTGGTTCTCGGGGCTCTTAGGGAGCCTTCTTGTGAGAAGTTTAGGTTTCAGTTCTTGGGTTTGGATTTGGTTTGAATTTCGAGTTTTCTAGTATTTGGTTTATTGGTTTGGGTTTCAAGTCTTTTGGTTTTTTTTTTTTTTGAGTTTGGATTTTAGAGTTTCTGGCTTTTGATTTGAGCTCTGGTTTCTTTTCTCTTTTTCTTTGTTTTAATGAAAATAGCTTTTTACAATTTTATTTTTTTTTATTTTGTCTTTTGAGAAATTCTGAATTCTTCTTTTTTTTATTTTGAAAATACTCGTTTGAGCATGATTATTTGAGAATAGTCTTTTGAAAACTGCTTTGACTTTGTTTTGACTTATGCTTTATCTATTTTCTTTTTAAAATTCTTTTATAAATCCTTTTATAAAAAGGTTTATTGTGTTTAATTCTTTTATTATTTTCGTTTATTCATTTTGTTTTATGAAAATATTCCAAGAGTTCAAGAGGTTGCTAATTTGACAGATTTTTGTATATTTAAATATCAAAATATGAAGTTATCCAAGTATTAAAATATTTAATTTGTTTAAATTTTGAGTTTTAAAATTGTTTCATTTGAATTTTTAAAGTTTTGAGGTTATTTTTACAAATTTTCTGAGCTTGAGATTGTTTTAGCAAATTTTTTTTTTATTTGTTTAAGTTTTGTCTTAATGAATTTGAACGGGTTTGATTGATTTCAAATATTTTTACCACTGGACTCAGCTTAGCTCTGCGTTTTGATTATTTGCAAATCTCTTATTTTCGATTTACTGGATTTGGGTTTTGTTTATAAATAAAGGAGGCTTCAGGTACTGGATTGTGTTTGGTTTAGTACACGACCACAGGAAAGCCAGTACCAGGGTATGGGATGTGCTAGGTGCAGCAGAGGGTTTAATGTCGGTACAGATATTGGCATATGACCCAGCATAGATATAGGGTTGGGGTAATGAGTTTCGTTTGACATTAATACTGTCCAGAGGCCGGTACAGAATTGGTATTGAGGGTACTAGGTGAGGTGTAGGGAGCAGTTCGTATGAATAAGTGGTTAATGTAATGTCTGACACATGCACACGGCTTCAGTGTTAAGTTTTGCCTTAAGGACGGGCCTGTTTGATATCGATTCAGTAGAGTAACTGGTACAAAGGGTGTATGAGAAGTTTAATATAATTGGGCATAAAGTCAGTACGAGGGAGACCGGTATAGGAGCTTGGCATGAGAATCAGTTGGCACTAGTACAGTACATGAGGCTAGTACAGGTGAGCGCCGTATCTATGAGAGATATTGGGTACCAGTCATAGGTTGTCAAATGTAGGTACAGAGAAGTGACTGGTACGGGTCTCAGGTTGGTACCAGTGAAGAACATCGGGTTAGTGCAAGAAGGTAGTTGGGGTTGACTCTTGGTGATAAATTGGTACGGGGAATGATTAAAGATACATGACCAATTCATTTGGTATCGATACAGAGTGTGGTACCAGCAATAGGTTACTTGAAGTTGTCAAAGTTTGGGAATTAAACGATTGGTTTCTATCAACTTACTATCTTGACACAGTAAATTATTTGGTTTGGTACACATGTGAGACTAGTACATGCAAGATAGGTGCTGACATCACATCTAAGCCTGACAGAAATATACATATGCACATGTATAATACTAGACAATATCCATTAATTTACAAACTCAGTGGTACATGTCTGCTAGTTTGACATTCTAAGTTTTATTATTATCACAATTGAAGGTGCACAGCTAACATCTCAAATAGACATTACATAGACATATGTCATTTGCTTCATATAGAATTTGTATAATGTGACATATGCTTGTCTTTTTTCCTTTTTTTTTAAGGAAAATCAAGTACAGACCATCTCAATGTACAATTATAAGCTAGTATATCAAGCTTTATTACATTAACCCCATAATTACATACACAAATTAAAATCTCTTTTGCTTCTTTGTAAGGACCTGTCAGAATGAAAGAAAGAAAATAGTCAATACCATAATGGGAGGAGTTGAAATCATTTATGTAAACAAGCTTATTTTTTTTTCTGAAATGCACAAAATGCCTTTTATTACTTGCTTGAGATGCCTGGAAGACTATGTATAATAGGTCAGCATTTCTTTAACAAGAATTATCATGGTTATCACTAAAGATATTTCAATCTAAATATGAGAGATCCCAAAGCATTGGGTCAAAGCATTGAGTCATATACTCATCAAAGCCAATATTGCATATGTCTTTTTCTGGACATGATGTTTACATGTCTTCACATACCAACCATGAATCAAACAAAGAAATGAGAGGAAAATTGAGTTAAGTACACATCTGAATATAATAGAAGTTAACAAAGATATACTACACTGTATATATACAATCATCTTTGCAAATTATTCTGGTTATTGAGGCAGTGAGCCACTTAAGAGGGGTTATTCAACTTCCTTTCCAGAAATGCCCCTGAAATCCCTTTTCTTTTACTGTTTCAGTTGATAATGAATTTCCTAAATGAGAAAACCAACTCTAAACAATCATATACATCACACTGGAACTGTTCATGCAACTACTGAGGTATTTTTATTTACAAGTCCTTAATTTCATTTTTTTTACTAAAGGGAAAGAAGAGATTACTACTTTATGTCAAGATATTATAAACATTCACTGATCTCTCATGACTATGAGGACACAAGTACACTTCACTTCACTCTCTTCTTATTTGTGTTAACAGTAGCTAAATTTGGTGCTGTCTTTATTACTTATCCAAGAGTCCAAAATAAGTCAGGTCACCTAATGTTATGGGTCTTTAAGGAAATAATATAATAGAATATATTTAGATTTAAGGAAATCAGATTTAATAGACATTATTTGATTTCAAATATTTTATGTATCTTTCTATTTCTACTTAGATTGAGAATTGATATGTTGCCATATTTTAGAAAGCTCTATATATTGAGCTCGGGATTGTATTAGAATTAAGCAGAAATCAATAAAAATAGTCTTCCTTTATCTCTATCTCTCTTCTCTCTTTTCTCTCTTCTAAGTTCAACCAAAGCTCGTAACAATTTGGTATCAGAGACCAAAATGATTCAAACTAGTCAAGATGTCCAATGACAAGACCCCACCCTTCGATGTCTTTGTTGCCTTCCAACAGCTTCTCCATGGCCAGAACAAGATCATGCGTCGCCTAACTCTGTTTGAAGATCGTTTGCTCGCCTTAGAGCATCCTCCCAAAACAGATGAGAACCACTGTCCACAATCTCGTGCCACCGCTGATTTGGTTACTCCAACTCCACATATGCATGTTTTCACTGTTGATTTAGTTACTTCAACTCAACATATGCACGTTTTCACTGTTGGTCTCTCAAACCCTCTTCGCACCGATGTCGAGTTACACAAACATGCTGACCTGCAACATGCCATGAGCTTAGGTCGCGCTTTCGAGAGTTGCTACCGCATGACCCCTGCCACAAGTATTCTCCTTGAACCTCCAAAAATGATGGGGCTACCATATCAGCGTTCTTTATGTCGCCCCATCTCAGCTGATGTGGCTGAGAAGTGTCAGAAGGGTTTGTGCTTCAATTGGGATAAGCTATACACAAGGGGCCATAAGCGCAAGCGACTATTATGGCTAAAGGTCGTGGACAATGATGATCATGAGAATTCATCATTAATGATCACCAATGAAGCACCTGGATAATATTTGCATTTGTTATCCCATTTTTCAGCTCGAGGACGAGCTGATTCTCATGGAAGGGTGAAATGTTACGGGTCTTTAAGGAAATAATATAATAGAATATATTTAGATTTAAGGAAATCAGATTTAATAGACATTATTTGATTTCAAATATTTTATGTATCTTTCTATTTCTACTTAGATTGAGAATTGATATGTTGCCATATTTTAGAAAGCTCTATATATTGAGCTCAGGATTGTATTAGAATTAAGCAGAAATCAATAAAATAGTCTTCCTTTATCTCTATCTCTCTTCTCTCTTTTCTCTCTTCTAAGTTCAACCAAAGCTCGTAACACCTAAATCTCAATCACTAAGCACAAGTCATAGGGTTCAAACCTGCAGGGTCAGTCACTGTTTAACACCTAATTTATGTACAGCAGCCCCTCAAATATTGCTGTTTTAACCCCTAATTTCTGACAAAAATTGGGCAGAACCTCCCCCTCTTTTTGTACTAAATTTGACTTTAATCTCATCAAATTCTGACTACATGAGACGACGTCTCAGTCAGATTTTGATGATTGAGAATGGTTGAAGACAGAACGGTGTTCTATCTTGTTATGTAAGGTAAAAGTGAGAGTTTGCAATCAAGTTTAATAGATAATTCAGTTCTAGGGTTTAATACATACTAGTGGCATGGGTTTTTCAAACAACAAGCAATATGAAGCAACAAACACTAACTCAAGATTCAATGTACATTGACAGTTCATGCATTTCAACCAGTAACTAATATATCACAACATATGTAGTACATTTTAAAGACCTAATTTACATTATCCAGATAAAGCATTTACAAGATCACTCCAAGTGTAGATTAAATCAGTCACGGAGCTTCTGGATTACACTTTAACATATTCAGCTGAGCTTAAATCAATCAACTTCAACGGCGTTTCCATTGATTGATTCAAGACTGTGTATATGCAAGAACTAGTATAAAATTACCAAGGCTATATCATTAACAAAGTTTAAATTCACAAAGAAAAGAGGTGAAATATTCGATTCAGTGTATTCGCAATCTAATTCAATCCGATTAAGCAAGGTACTAACATGAATGAACTAATTACAAACTATGTCAGCCTTAAGAGGTTCCATGACAGATTTAGACAAAAACAAGATAATAATTGAACTAATTATGAATCGTATCATTCCTTAAGGAAGCCCTTTAATCAATTCACACTCAATTCCAGCTTCAGAACGATCGATCTCAACGGCGTTTCAATCGAGCGTTTCAAGCAAGAATCTGAACAACAACAAAAGAGATTGCAAGGCGACATTATTAATCGTATTCAGTTCTATGGGGAAAGGAATCAACTTAATCGATTTTAAACCAACAGTTGCGAAAATCACGAACTTCTTGACAAGCTGATGCGCCTATTTGATGAAATTTACCAAGAATTGATCCTAATTGTTCCAATTAGACATGTAATCATCATCAATTCAAATTCTTTAAGATCAGAAACTTGCAAATGAGCTTCGATCAAGGAAATCAAAAAACGATTTTTGACACAAGCAGATCCAATCGATGATATCAAGTTTACGCAAGAAAGGTAAATTCAATCCACAATCAAACAATCAAACACAGTAAAGATTGATTCTTATTACAATTACCTTTGTTTTCGATCCAAATTACTTCACAAATCCTTTCTCTTGCTCTGATTCACCGTCAATTAGCTATCAGACTCGACTTCCTTTCTCTTTCTATCCTATTTCACAGTGGCTACCTATCTCTCTCTCTCTTTCCCTAAGCTCTCGCTCTTCGATGGTTGATGGAGAATCGATCGCCTTCGTCTTCTCCAAAGCTTCCACTGCAATCGCCTTGACTTCTCCTCTTCGAACTGTCTTCTCTTTTTTTCTCCAATTGTTTCCCCTTTTCCCCTTCGATTTCCTCTATTCAACGAAAATCAGTTGGAGGGGAAAGCTTTTCCTCCTAGACCTCGCTCAGGGTGGACCGGCGTGCTAAATGAAACCCATCTCTTCTTCTGGTTCATATGCCGAGACCATTTGGGTTCTTCCGCTGGGAGGGGTTTTGAACCAAACGTTTCTTCTTCTCTCCATTTCCTATGAATCGGACACCTCCATTTTATCCATTTAATTGGGTTTTCAAGGCTATTGATCCAAAAAGAATTAATTGAACCCCTTCCTGGTGCCTTTTTCGCCTCAAATTTTATGTGCAATCACAAAAAAATATGGAGAATCCATTGGTATCATTAAATTTGCAAAATAACCCTCTCAATTATTTTATTTATTTTGTGGGTTTTTAGGG
Organism: Rhynchospora breviuscula; assembly: GCA_027562975.1. Lineage (NCBI taxonomy): Eukaryota > Viridiplantae > Streptophyta > Magnoliopsida > Poales > Cyperaceae > Rhynchospora > Rhynchospora breviuscula. Next base: position 17,046,587 of record CM050398.1, read on the forward strand.
GTTTTATGCAAAATTGAGGGTCTTAGTTGATGGTTTTGGGGTTTTGATGTCTCCATAATTTTCTAAAAATCTCAGGGGATTTTTGGGTATTTTTCTGGGATTTTTGGAGTTATTTTTCTATTTTTCGCAGTCGATCGAATATTTATCTGATATCTGTATAACTGTTAAAATCCCTCAATTGGCATCAAAATTGAGGGTTAAACAAATTCCTCTTAGCATGCTCATGTTCACATATGCCTATAAATTTCAAGTCTAACTCCATGTATATGCCTCAGATATAACATGTATGCATCAATTTACATAAATCCATGTCATTAAAACCCTAATTGACCTCTGTCAGATTTGAACATAGCTTCAAATGCATGACTCAACTCCAAAGCTAGCCTTAAGCATGAATATATGCACAATTTAACTTTAACAGCTTTGGTAGTCCACAAAAATATGCATATGTCACTCATTACTTGCAATTTCATAACAGAATCTAACCTTCTAAAGACAGTAAAGCCAACTACATGCTAAAATACATGAAATTACCTATGCAACTGACAATTCACCATTTCCTATTCACTTAAATGCACTGTCTTACTTAACAGTTCCTCAAATCCATTTACATGCTTCCTTAAGTTAATAAACACAACTAACAACTCATATATATGCATGTGAATGCAAATATAAGCCTTAATTAACCACTGTCATGCACAACTGTACTAACTTATGCACAACTTCCAATTTACAAGTCCATAAGGAATTATATCAACACTGTTATAGCCTAAACATGACATTTCTCACCAAATGAATGCACTGTCATGCATGATATTGCATTACCAACATTTAAATGCATCTCATATGCTTCTCAACGGTTAATAACAAATATGAGCTGACACAAGTAGTTACTAAAACACATATCACAGTTATCAGAAGCTATATATGCATGCTTCTAATGCATTTATTTGACTACATCATCCAATCTCTAACTTTTATGCACAAATCATCACTGACATGCATATGAACCTACTCAATTATATCAAAAATATTTAGAACTACTGCCATATGCTTTATACTTCATGACAGGCAACACTAGCATGAATTTACTAAATTGCATATGCAACTATGACATAACTCAAATGATTGTCATATCCTCAGTTCCATCCATTCCACTCTTTAAGCATATTTATCATTCTGCATCAACACTACTCAAGAGATAGGCACATGGATTAACAAATCAAGTCTCCGGCTATCAATCTCACGCCAAGGCTATTGTAACAGATTTCACAAGTAATTACTATCAGTGCCTTAATTGCTATCTAAAATAAACCTTAGTCTCATTTCCAATCCTAACTTATAATTAAGCAAAATATTTATGCTAACACCTAAGCATCCAACACACACAACAGATAATAAGAAATTAATTTGCTAAGTATAACAAAGCTTATACCTTCCTCTGAGTTTTGCCAAGTTAGAAGAGGAGACGAGACGGAAGGAGAGAGCTCCTTTCGTCTCATTTTTTTTATTTTATTTTCTCAAATCATCTATGGTGCCTTCCGTGTGATCCTTGATGAAGGCTTAGAACCTAGGAATCAAATAAATTTGTAAACCTAGAGCTAATCTCACTAATCGTTCAGAATATAGCTTTAGGGTCGAACCCAAGGGACGGATTAATGAATACCAGACTTTATCCTTTCTTAAAAGCTAGACAAAAGTATTTTGTGAAGATTTATATAAAATAAAGCTAAACGATGCGCTAAGTAAATGTTTTTGGTTGATTTTTAGACCCAAAATAAGACTAAATAGTATAGAAATAAGTGAAGTAGAGTTTTTGGGGTTTAAACAGTGAATAAAAACGTCCTAGGAGTCAGGTTTCACTTGTGTTTGGACGCTAAAACTCGAAACCAGGTACTTTCGTACTAAACTTTGCATTTTAGCTACAGTTGCCACTCTGTTCGGTATGAACAGGAGTCTGTTCGGTCCGAACAGAAGGCAGAGGTGGGCTTAAATTGTCCGTTATGCTAACTAATGCTTTAAGTCAGGGTTTATTGGTCAAACCAACATATTATAAACCTCAGCTTTCGCTTGTTGGGACAGACTATGGTTTAATCACAACCTAACCTGATTAACTTGATTGGTTCGCAACTTTTGGTATAGAATTCTATCAATTTAAACTTGTTTATTGGAGTTCGTAAGGATATTTAGAGGTCTTTTGGACTGGTCTAAAAGTTACACTTTTGGTGTCAACTAATCTCCCCTTTCGGATCTACAATTTATCCCAAGTACTTGAATTAAACGATACTTGTTTATCCTAACTTAGACTAACTAGATGCAGCTGTTCAACTAGAAGTTAATTAGAGATTTAAACAAGTGCTTTAACTCAAGCAACAGATATAATTCGCAATAAACAAATCTCAAAGCATAATATCACATAACGAGTCAAATAAACGTCATCCAAACATCAAGTTACTTCCCTAATCCTAAGACTACATAAAAATTAGCCTAACATAGTAGCAAAACACACGATAAACATAAAATAACAGTAGAGATACAAGCCCATTAAATCAAGAGAAAGAAACATAGAAGAATAAACCAAATACTCCTTTTGCTTCAGTCTTTCGGTCTTCAAGGCAGTGGGGTGTTGCTGGATGGTCTCCAAACTGGTCTCACTACTGCCGTCGCTTCAAGGTTGATGATCTCCAAAGGTAGAAGAGAGAAACGCCTTTGGAAAGGTGGAATTAGGTATGGAAATTCGAGGATCCCTTTCTTCAGGCGTGTAGGAGCTTATATAGTAGCCTTCTGGTGCTTGGGGAGGTTGCCTGGTCGCCAAGGTAAGAAAAGATGCCTAAATCACGAATTTCCATGTTGAAAAACCTTCCATTCGTGATACGGCGGTAGTCTGTTCGGACCGAATAGGATCCATTCGGACCGAACAAGGCAGAGAGGGGCGCAGGCTGGTGGCTACAGTCCATTCGGTCTGAATGGGAAGTCATTCGGTCCGAATGGGATGCTGAGATAAGCCTCCAATGCTAGGAATGAGTCGTCTAGCGCGCGAAGAACACCGAAAATCCATCTATATGCTCCAAGATCATCAAAAATCATCAAAATCTGTACAGAGAAGAGAAGAAACGACGGCAGAGCGAAATCCTGGAAAAACATGGCAATTTATCAAATAATTTGTTGGTTCGAGTGTGTTTTGAGTGCCAAGTACGGTCCAAATATCAATGAAATATGATGATAACAAATCCCCCCAAACTTAAACTTTGCTTGTCTTCAAGCAACGCCCTAAGCTTAGAACTTTGGACTGTACTTATGACTAAAATCAAGTCGTTTCCCAAACCAAGAATTTTGTCATGAAAATCAATTGCCTAGGCCTAAAATTTTTCTCACACTTAAATCAAATGAGTCAAATAAAAATTCCTAAAACCAAGTCTTGTGTTCTATAATTCGATTCATGCAACTCTTGGTCCTAATGAAATTCTTTTCTCAAACTCAAGAACTCTAGCTTTTATTTGTCAATTCAAATGCGATCTCAATTTCAATTACCCGTTCTTTTTCATATTTCACAAAAATTTGTAAAGTCCTTTATCAAAATTGGAAATTTCATAATGAACTTTTCTCAGAAACAATTCTATTTTTCACCAATTTGTTTGTGCAAGTCGAGTCGTGGGTCTTTGCACCCTAGAGGATATAATGCGGTGTCATTGACCTAGAAATTGCTACTAGCACATGACATGCTAGGGAGGTTGGACTGGTGTTGCTCGACTATAGCCACGGTACACTTGGGCCATAATACTCAACAACTCCTTTGCTAATGCTTTCACATCAGGTCCAGTAGAATTAGCCATGAATTGTCTAATTATTTCTCGATTTCTTTGAGGTATAATTCCTAACAATTCTTGATTAACCCAATACCCTCCAATTTGTGGCTATGTTGGTGGAAAAAGGTCTCGGTGCATCCTCGTTTTCACAACTATTTGATTCAATTGTCCCATTAAATTTGTTCGTTGGTGATTCAAGCGATTGAAATAATTTTTGACAAGATAAAATTCATTTTGTAATATTCCAAGTTGATAAATTTCTTTTTAAACAAAAGTTTGTGAAATACAAATCCGTTCACTCGGTAAAAACTTGTGAGAGCCGACTAAAACTGATTTGACAATTCTTAAGCATCCAAAATCAAGTCCTATTTTTGCAAAATTAATTTCATTTTGTCCATTGGTGCAAAAATCGAATTGAGATATCAAAACATTCTAGGGTTCTTTGAGAAAATTTTTGTTTGACTCAAAACAGGTTTACGAAGTGTGAGATTTATCATTTAAAATCCAAATCGAGAGAGATTAGGCCAAATCAATCAAAATCCAAGTCAAAACAGTCGAAAAATTTAATTTTGAATGTCTGTTCGAACCGAACAGGTACCCGTTCGGACCGAACAGAGACTGTGCAACTTTCAAAAATCCTAAACAGTGCGTTCGGACCGAACAGAGAAGCCAGAAATGCGAAAATTTTACCTATTTTCATCCAAATTCAACCCATTTCGTCCCCGAATCCACTTTTTCTCCTATGCCCCCCCCAAACTTGTATAATGCTTGTCCCAAGCATGTATTCACAGAGAAATTTAAATAGGAGAAAAAGAAAAGTTACCGTTTCGTAGGGAGGAGGTGGTGGGTCCCGAGTGGATGAGCCTTGATGGAATCCACCGCCATAATTGGGGAAAATGTCGAAGAAGTTGTCGGGGTGGTCCTGTGGCTGCCGCAGGTCGACTTGATTACCCAAGTATGGGTAAAAGTTAGGATCCGACTGAGCGGGGCGTTGAGGGCCTTGCCATTGCACCCATTCAAACTGTGGTTGTGCTCCTTGGGCTCCCTGTGGTGGCATTGGCTGCTGTTGTGGCTCGGAGTGCTGAGGCGGGTCGTACACTTGATTACCCAAGAATGGGTAAAAGTTCGGGTCCGAAAATGCCTCATGAGCCATGGCTCGGCGGGGCGGAGATTGTGGTGGTGAGGCATGACTGTTCACCGACGGGACCGAGGAGCTCAAATTCGGATCATCTTCTTCACCGGGCCAATATCCATTCCTCAAATAGAAATTGTTGTCGTAGGTCACATTGGAGACATTGTCTAGTTTATGGCCAAATTGATCGAGCTTCTCGCCATATTCCTAAAACTCGCTCGATAGCCGACTCAACTGCATCCCATAGTCGGCTTGTGCTTCTGTGCTCTTCCTCACTTCCTCCCTTGTCTCTATGGTGAGTTTTGTTAGGTCGCCCACCATATTCATGAGGTTCTTGGCCCATTGTGGCACTTGTGGGTCGGTTTCATAGAAAGAGGCGGCACGAGGCGGTGAGTCATGTCTCTCGGAGGGTCCCGCTGTGTTGGTTTCCATGGGAGTTGATGTAGGAAACCTTGCAGCTGCCATTCCCCTAGGAGTCACATAATCAAGAGGAATTAGCCAAGTCTGGTGGTTAGAAACATCTACCTTGTGTGGATACGGAAGGTAGAAATCGCTTGCATGATCGCACAACCACAAGTACTTGTGCTCAATGTCCACTCCGGGATGGCAAATCTTCAAGAATCGGGCCGCGCAAAACCGCTCATCATCGTAGTGAGTGTAGCCGGTGCACATGGTTTCCTTGGGCATTGGAATCCTCATACGCTTAGCTAGAAGCGTCACAAACGAACCCATGGAGATGTTGCCCGTAGCATTCTCCAAATCTCTTCGATAGATCCAATACTTCACCATTAACTTGATCAAATTAAACTTCTCGGGCTTGGGTTGAAGCATATGCCATAGAACGCCAATTTCTTTCTCATTAGTGACATTTACCGTCTCTCCTCTTGCAAAAATCGTGACCGCGATCCCACGGAGAAGGATCCGAAGAAGAGGGTGATGCACTAGCCTAGCTTGTAGCTTGGCACTTCGGCCACAAAGTCTCATCCAAACAATTTCCTTGTTCATCTCCTCATTTGGGTCCCTAGTCCATGTAATCTCCTCAACAGGACCATTTTCCAATATGTAGACTCCCGCCAATTCATCCAACCACGCTTGGTGTGTATTGTTCCTCAACCGGAACCAAATGTAATCCCTCTCATCATTTTCCAAGAGTCTAAGTGAAGAGAGAAACTCTTGGGTCAAGACCCGATAGGCCTTTTCACGGTGATTCTAAAAGGCGGGAGTAATACCAACCTTGGTTGTAAGCTCAAGGAATTGCTCCGCTACGCCAAACTTCTCAAGAGTTGCGATATCCATGAATCGAGTGTGCTCAAATGTCTGCCTCCTGATCTTGAGGTAGTTCTGGAACATGAAATCCCACGGCATTTCAAACTTAGCATTTTTCTCATATTGTGCCGCCTCGGGATTGCGGAGCCAAGCCGGGTCTACTCCAGGCTGTTATGGCTGCTGCTGGGGCTGAGAAGAAGAGGCAGCAGCGGCTGCCTTGGCACTAGCACGCGTGTTTCTCTTAAACATGGTCGGATTGCAGAGGTTTTCGCGAACTCGGGGGACTGTTCGGACCGAACAAGGAGCCGTTCGGACCAAATGAAGTAGGTTTAGAGAGGTTTCGGCTGTGAACAGTACTCTGTTCGGACCGAACAAAGAAGGGGTACTGGTAAATGGGCCCGAACTGGTATGGTTTTCACCCAAATCGCTGGCACACTCTTCTTTTTGCTGGTACAAGCTAACACAAACCTCAAACTAACCAAATTAAATGTCAATTGAGCAATAGAAATAGAAAGAGATGCAATAGGACCTTGGTAGACCTCGATTTTGCTCGAACTTGATGGGTTGGAACGTGGCAGCGCTTATGATTTTTCTTCAATGCCTTTTGAGTAGTGTAGGGGCACAAGAGAAGTGCTTGGGGCGTGAAAAAAGTGAAAACAAGTCAAGAGGCGCCTACTTGAGTTGATGTGAAGTCGGGTTGGAGTCGAGGTGGTGCCGCCGCTTGAGATGTTGCCTAAGTGCCGCAATTTACTCACAAGGACAGTGGAGAAGTCCTGTGAGTACTCCAAGTTGAGAGAAATCGAGAGTTCGTCAAGTTGGCCGAGAATCTCGTGGAGCGTGCCGTGAAAAATCCGTCGCGTAGAGATCTTGGCGTCGAAAACCAAGAGAAGCAATAGGAAGAGAGTAGAGAGGGGACCGTTTCGAGCCTTTGATCCGCCGGAATGGTGGAGGAATGAGAGAGAGGGGTTTTTGAAGGGTTGGCTTCGGTTTGGAGAAGAGAGAACGAGAGGGGGAGTGGAAGGGGTGCGAATGAAAGGAGAGAGAGAGGGAAAGAGGGGACGGTTTGGGTTTAGATAATGGGTTTTGGGTCGGGTCTGGATAGTGGGTCGGATCCAAGGAAATGGAGGCATCTATTTTCGCTCCAATGGGCCAACTATAAAAATAACAATCAATTTCGGCCCAAAACAAATTAATTGAACCCATTACCTGTTCTGTTCGGTCCGAATGGACTGTGCACATGTGTTCCTGCTCGACTCCTCTTGTTCGGACCGAATGGATTTCTGTTCGGACCGAACAGACTGTGCAAATTCGCCTATTTCGCACCGTTTCACGCCTAATTCACTCTCTCGATTCCCAGGTTGGCTCTTCTCCTGTCCTTGAGTTGCTATGCAATTCGTATGAGGTCGATCGGGGTTAGTTGGCTCACGTAACCCATGGTGCTCTAGCACGAATTACAAATTTCCTCGTTATTTGCTCCAATTTTCCTACAAATGAAAGAAACAATAAATTTAAATAATTAAACATTTGTTTTTGGTTTTATGTTTTTCAGATTTTTTTTTATAATTTTTTATTTTCTGATTATTTTTTATTTTCCGTATATATATTTTTTTATGACAAAATGGAGTAAAGGATGGAAATAAAATAAAATAGAGTGAGATAGAGAAAGTCTTGGGTTGCCTCTCAAGAAGCGCTTGTTTTAGGTCCCTAGCTTGACCGTCTTCTTCTAGGCTTTGCTATGGTCGGGCTCGCCAAGGGTGATGGCATGAACTTCTCCTTGTGCTTCATTGGCGATGTAGTGCTTCAAGCGTTGCCCATTGACCTTAAATGGTTCCGAATTCTTGTCACAAATGTCGATGGCTCCAAACGGGTAGACCTTCACGACTCGAAAGGGGCCGGACCATCTTGACTTCAATTTGTCCGGAAAAAGCTTGAGTCTTGAGTTGAATAATAGCACCAAGTCGCCTTCCTTGAATTCTCTTTTTGAGATCCGCCTATCATGCACAAATTTTGTTCTTTCTTTGTAAAGTTTAGCATTCTCATATGAGTTTAGGCGTACCTCATCCAATTCATGCAAGTCAAGGATGCGCTTTTCACCGGCTTTGAGGAGATCCATGTTGATTGTTCGAGTCGCCCAATACGCCTTGTGTTCGATCTCGACCGAAAGATGACATGGCTTCCCATAGACGAGTTTAAAGGGACTCATGCCAATAGGTGTCTTGAAGGCGGTGCGGTAGGCTCATAGTGCATCATCGAGCTTGTTGGCCCAGTCCTTGCGAGTTCTAGCCACCGTCTTTTCCAAAATAGACTTGATCTCCCTATTTGACACCTCCACTTGGCCACTTGTTTGAGGATGGTAAGGAGTTGCCACCTTATGAGTCACGCCATGATTCTTCAAAAGATTGTCAAAGTTCCGGTTGATGAAATGCTTTCCACCATCACTAATCACCGCTCTAGGCACACTGAATCGCGGAAAAATCACCTTAGAGAATAGCCTAATCACCGAGTTGGAATCCGCGGACTTGCATGGAATTGCTTCGACCCATTTCGAAACATAATCAACGGCGACTAAGATGTATTCATAGCCATGAGAACTAGGAAATGGGCCCATAAAATCTACTCCCCACACATCAAAAATTTCCACCTCAAGGATCGGGTTAAGGGCCATCTCATTCCTTTTTGAAATATTGCCCGTTCTTTGACATTGATCACATGACATAACAAAAGAACGTGCATCTTTAAAAAGAGAAGGCCAAAAGAAGCCCGATTGGAGTACCTTGGCAGCCGTTTTGGAGAAAGAGGCATGGCCACCATAGGCGGAGGAGTGACAACTTGCTAGAATCGCCCGAACTTCTTCATATGGTATGCATCGCCTATAAATGTTGTCAATTCCGAGCTTAAAGAGGTAGGGCTCCTCCCAAAAGTAGTATTTAGCATCAGTTCTGAGCTTCTTCTTCTCTTGCCAGCTCATCTCAGGAGGTAGGGCCCCACTCGTGAGGTAATTGGCCAAATCGGCCTACCATGGTTGCGGATAACGCACTGTTCGGCCCCCTGTTCGGTCTGAATAGGGCTCTGTTCGGTCCGAATGGAGCTCTAGAGAGAGGATTTGCTGCGCCAGGTGCATCCAGTCGTTCTCCCGGGCCTCTGTTCGGTCCGAATGGGTGTCTGTTGGGTCCGAACAGAGGTCAATTTTCATCAGTTTCTCATCCGGGAAGGAATCATCAATCGGAACTTGGTCATTTTGATCCTCCTCCCAATGTAGGCGCGACAAATGGTCAGCAACAGAGTTCTCGGTGCCCTTTTTGTCTCTAATCTCAAAGTCAAACTCTTGAAGAAGAATGACCCACCGTATGAGTCGTGGCTTGGCATCTTTCTTGCTCAAGAGATACCTAATTGTCGCGTGATCTGTGAAAACAATCACCTTGGAACCCACCAAATAAGATTGAAACTTGTCTAGAGCAAACACAATGGCGAGGAGTTCCTTCTTGGTGGTTGTGTAATTCGCTTGAGCCGGGTCGAGCACCTTGCTTGCATAGTAAATGGCGACCGACTTCTTGTCTTTCCTTTGCCCGAGCACCGCTCCAATCGCGAAATCACTTACATCACACATGAGCTCAAATGGTTGTGTCCAATCGGGCGGTTGCAAGATCGGGGCGGAGACGAGAGCTTCTTTCTACCTATTAAATGCATTAAGACAATCCTCATCAATAATAAAGTCATTATCTTTTACAAGAAGATTACTTAATGGTTTTGCAATTTTTGAAAAGTCTTTGATGAATCGGCGATAGAATCCGGAATGTCCTAGAAAGCTTCGCACGTCCTTGACGTTCTTTGGTACTTCAAGCCTCTCAATCACCTCGATTTTCGCCTTGTCGACTTCAATCCCTTGAGAAGTTACCATGTGGCCTAGCACAACACCTTTTTGCACCATAAAATGGCATTTCTCCCAATTCAAAACCAAGTTAACCTCTTCGCATCGCTGCAAGATTTTAGAAAGGTTAGCAAGACAAGAATCGAAACAAGTATCATAAACAGAGAAATCATCCATAAACACTTCCATTTCTTTTTCAATAAAATCCAAAAAAATTGCCATCATAGCACGTTGGAAGGTCACGGGCACATTGCAAAGACCAAAGGGCATTCTTTTATAGGCATATGTACCATATGGGCAAGTAAAGGTGGTCTTTTCTTGGTCATTTGGATGGATTGGTATTTGAAAGAAACCCGAATAACCATCTAAATAACAAAAATATGAGTGATTAGCCAATCTTTCAAGTAGTTGATCAACAAAAGGAAGAGGAAAGTGATCTTTGCGTGTCGCCGCATTGAGCTTGCGATAATCGATGCACATCCTCCATCCGGTCACCACTCGGGTTTGAATCAACTCGTCTTTGTCGTTCTTGACCACCGTTGTGCCACCCTTCTTTGGAACCACGTGTACCGGGCTCACCCATTTGCTATCGGAGATTGCATAGATGATATCCGCATCAAGGAGCTTGAGAATCTCCTTCTTGACCACTTCTTTGAGGTTGGGATTTAGTCGCCTTTGCGCCTCTCGAGTTGGCTTGTGGTCTTCCTCCATTAGAATTCGATGCGTGCAAATCGAGGGATCGATTCCCTTCAAGTCGTCAATTGAATAACCGATTGCACCTCTATGGGCCCTTATCTCCACCAAAAGCTTCTCTGTTTGACCTGTATCTAGCTCCGAATTAACAATAACTAGGTATGTTCGATCTGGGCCAAGAAATTCGTACCTTAAGGACGCGGGAAGAGGTTTTAGTTCGACTTTTGGGGGTTCTGTTCGGACCGAACCAGTGCTGTTCGGATCAAACAGAACACCAGAGTCCTCCAGATGGTCTGTTCGGGCCTATATTCGGACCGAACAAAGGTCCGAATGGAGTTCTGTCAGTGTGGTTTCGCCCTCTTCTTCAGTCCGAATGGTCTCCTCCACTCCAATCGCCTCTTGCGTGTCGCAGAGAAAGGCTTGGTAAGATTCCAGGGCTGTTTGGTATTGTTCTTCAAGAGATTCTTCAACTTCTGGCACTTCTTGGATCATGAAACAAGTTTCCGTGGGGTCGGGGCACCTCATAGCGTTGTTGATTGAAAATAAGAGCCGCTCCCCCCTACTCTGACCAAGATTGTCCCGTCTCGGGCATCCATCATCACACCGGCTGTTCTAAGGAAAGGGCATCCCAAGATAATAGGCACCTCCTTGTCTTCTTCTATGTCCATCACAACAAAATCGCCGGGCACCAAGAATTTGCCAACTTGCACAGGTACGTCCTTCAATTCGCCTAACGGTAATCGGATCGTGGAATCGGCAAGTTTTAGAGTCATACTTGTGGGTATAAGTTCGCCAAATCCGATCTTCTGATACACCGTCTTAGGCATAAGACTAACACTTGCACCCATGTCACACAAAGCTTGTTTGATAATAGCATTACCTATAGTGCAAGGAAGAACAAACCGACCTGGATCCGCAAGCTTAGGTGGCATATTGCTCTTCAGAGCTTCGCTACTCTTGTATGTTAGCGCCACCGTCTTCAACTCCTCCATTGTTCTTTTGCCTGTGCATAACTCCTTTAAGAACTTGGCATAAATGGGGACTTGAGCAATCGCATCGGTGAATGGGATGGTGATCCGCATTTGCTTGAGTATGTCCCAAAAGATTCTGAATTGAGCATCCTCCTTAGACTTCACCAGTCGCTGAGGGAAGGGCACAGGGGGCCTGTAGGCTTGCACGGAATGCTTCGCCTTGCCTTTGCCCTTCAGTTGAGCCTCCTTAGGACCCTGTTTGGACCGAACAGAAGGTTGCTCGGACCGAACATAAGGGTCTTGTGTCGGTTCAGCGGTGTTCTGAGGCTCCGATGTTACTTCTTCAGCCTGGGGTGCCTTCTGGAGAGGCGGGGAACGGCAAAATCTGCTCGAGTACGTGTTCCATCTCTTCTGGACCAGTCTGTTCGGACCGAATGTGATCCTGTTCGGACCGAACAGAGTGCTGGATCTCGGTATCTGCCGGCATTGGCAGGTCCTGGTACTCCTTTCCGCTCCTCAGAACGTGCAGGGCCTTGATCTCAGCATTAGGGTTCACCAGAGGCTGCCCTGTAAGCTTCCCGGGTTGCCTCGAAAAGTGTGACTCCATCATTTGCTCCAACCTTGTCAAGGTACTTGCATTAGTTTTAAGTTCTTCCATGCCTTCAACCAACATTTGATTAAATTTGCCTTGTTCATGCATAAAGTCCTGAACAACTGGTGGTGTACCATCCCTATTGTAAACAGATTTTTTGGAAATAGTTGGTCACGACTGTTGTTGTTAAATTGTGCATTTTTAAACACAGTTGGTTGGTTGGTATTTTTGTACTGGTTTCTTGGCACATATGGTCTATTTGTCACATTGTTATGGTATTTGGGGTGGTTCATGTTTTTCCAGTCTGCTTGTTCCCCATCACTCAATGAATAACTTCGACTGAATATGTGTCTCGAAAAATAGGAGGGCTTATTGTTGATCGAGTTGACTTGGTGCCCTCCGTTGCCAGTCTTTGTGAGCGGGCAATTAATTGAGGTGTGCCCTTCTTCGTCGCATGCGCCACATGTGTTGGAATTGAGGTGGGTCCCTTGTGCGGATTGATAGGCGGCATGCTCAGCTTCCAACTCTGCGATCCTTTCATTCTTGGACATGATCTCATGGATTTGATGCTTAGAATGGCTAGATCGGCGGTGAGATGGAATCGGGTACCAAGTGTAGTTCCTTGCGCAATAGTCGAGCAAATCACGTCCTTGAGTTGCATCGAGCCTCTTGAACGCCCCACCTGAAAGAGAGTCAATATTAATTTTTATATTATCATAAAGTCCGCTATAGAAAGATTTAATTAACATCCATTCTTGGTTCCCATGATGTGGGCAAGAATTCTCTAAATCCCTAAATCTTTCCCAAGCGTCCCTCATTGATTCCTCTTCCTTTTGAGCAAATTATTTAATTCCTTTCTAATCGCATCGGATCGGTCCGCGGGGAAATATCTATCCAAAAATGTTTGTGCCATTTGATCCCAAGACCGAATTGACCCTTTTTTCAATATTTTGTACCATTTTTGAGCTCTATCCTTAAGGGTGAAATGAAATAACAATAGCCTAATCGCTTGTTGAGGAACCCCATTGAACTTAATTAATTGGTGCCATCAATAAAGGTTTATAAGTGAGCATGGGGATCCTCTTTGTCATCTCCATAAAACGGGTTCTGTTGCACAAGTGTGACGTGGTTGGGGGCGATTTGCATATTGTTGGCTTCAATGCCTGGAATCACCACCGGTCCTCCCACGTCTTTTGCATTTGGAGCTTCGAATTCCCCGAGTGTTCGATTGTTGTCATCTCCTTCCTCGTCCTCGGAGTTGTGGACGCTCGCCTCATATTCGTGGGTCCATCTCCGTCGCTCGGCCTCAAAATCTCTTCTTTGGCCGGCAAGGTTGTTTCGTTCTGCTGTGAGACGAGCTTCTCTTTGCTCCAACTGAAGGCGGAGAGCCTCCAGTTCGCGTGTCTGCTGGGCGATGGCCTCCAGAGTGAGTGCGTCGGCCATCGCGGGACTTTCCTCTATCTGTTCGGGGTCCTGTTCGGTCCGAACAGGGGTCGAATTGGAGGGCTGGGCGAGTTCTGGATCTTTTTCGAACCGCCGAGTGAAGTAGTTCCTGACCTTGGGTGGTGGGGACTTTTTCCTTCGAGTTCTACCTGCCAGTCCTGCAATTTGGAGAGAAGAAAGTGTGAGTTTTTAAAAGAAAAACAAAGGTCTAGTCTCTTAATACTAAAATAAGGATCCAATATCAACACCGTCTCCGGCAGCGACGCCAATTTGATGAAGGTTTAGAACCTAGGAATCAAATAAATTTGTAAACCTAGAGCTAATTGATGTGTAGCTAATAGTACCCTAATTTAGTCCTAAAAATACCGCAAGCGCACGGTAAATCGTTGGATTTAGTTGGGGGTCGAACCACAGAGACGGTAAAACAAGTACTGGTCTTACACTTTCACAAAGTCTAGATCTAGCAATTCAAGTTGGGTTTTCAAACAATATAATAACAAGCAATTGAAATTAACTAAAGATAAACCAAACAAGTAATAAAAAGATAAATTAACAATTTTTGGGATGAAACGGTTGTAAATTCAGGTAAAAAGGTGTCCTAGGGGTTTGGTTTTACTTTGGTTAGGCCTCGGGCGGTCGGTGCAGGTCACTTTCGTGCCTTACCCCGACCAATACATGTGCTGGGTACAATTGTTGACCCCACAGGAGCAGTTGTTAGCCGCACAGGAACAATTGCTGGCCGCACAGGCCCTCGGTTGGTGATGTGTTGGCTTGGTGTTTTAGTTTCTAAGATGTGTGGGATAGATCTAGCCGGACTTGGACTCCCTAGACCTCAGCTGTCGCTTGTTGGTCATGGTATCGGGACCGGAACCTAGTCTAACATCCCCATTAGGTTAATTAACCCTCAACTTTCGCTTGTTGGCTTAACTATCCTAAGTCCACTTGTTGATTTCCTAAAGGCATCTACTTAACTTTCGCTACAGCAGAAACTTTCCCCTATCGGGTACCAATTGGACTACCTTTCGGCCTACGTCCTACCTCAAGTCACTTGTTCAACCGATTAACTAGCCTACACCTTTGGCCAAAATTAGGTGTGCGCATTCACCCAATAGGAGGTTCAGTTCATCAATCAATAACAAACAAGCATATCAATAAGCAATCAAAACAAGTAGTACACACTAGAAACTAAAGCATCCAATCAACACATCAGCCCTAACCTCAGTTTTAACCTTACCCTAGAACAGAGATAAACTAGCCTAACATAATGGAGAAACAAACACAAATAACAAAGTAAAGAGATACAATATCCATTAAACTAAGTGAGAAGAAAAGGGAGGATGAACCCCTGGTCAAGCCTTTCTTCTTCTACAAGTCGAATGGAGCAGATCTGAGCAAAGAACCAAGCGGTGGTGGCCGGAATGGTGATCTCCAAGGCGGGATGAGGTGCTGTTGGCCTACAGGAGGTCCTGTGCGGGCAACAGTCGTGGTTGTGCGGGCAACAATGATGGAAAATGGTGGAATCGAGGTGGGAAAGGTCTGGGCGCCGCCAGGAGGTGGAATCGAAGGAGAGGAACCCTTTTTTCGGCGTGGGAAGCGCTTTATATAGCGTCTAGGTTAGGTTTAGGGTTCTGTGCGGGGTACATGTGGGTTTGTGCGGGCTACAGCAGGGTCCAGTTCGGGGTACAATAGTGTGCTGGGCTGGGAATTAGTCATCCAGCCCAAGTGTTGGCCGCACAGCTGGATTGTATCCCGCACTGGAGGTATCCAGGGCACAATACATGTGCTGTAGGCCGCACAGGAGGGTTGTACTCTGCACTGGAGGCGTCCAGAGAAGACAATATCAGGTGTATGCCGCACAGGGATCGATGTAGGCCGCACCATGTGATCCGAGCCAGGTATGAGTCGTCTGGCATGAGTGTACTCCGCACTAGGACCATGCAGGGCCGCACCCGACCATCTCTAGCGTCCAAAATGTGCCGATTTCCGTTGTTTTTGCTCTAAATCCCTGAAATTCAAAGACAAACCAAAAGCAGTACCAAATCCTACAAATCCAAACTGAAAAGCACACAATTTCAAGAGTTTAGGTTGTGATTTTAGGGTTAAGTCCGGCCAAATACCATATATATAAATGTGACATCACTAATCTCACTAATCGTTCAGAATATAGCTTTAGGGTCGAACCCAAGGGACGGATTAATGAATACCAGACTTTATCCTTTCTTAAAAGCTAGACAGAAGTATTTTGTGAAGATTTATATAAAATAAAGCTAAACGATGCGCTAAGTAAATGTTTTTGGTTGATTTTTAGACTCGAAATAAGACTAAATAGTATAGAAATAAGTGAAGTAGAGTTTTTGGGGTTTAAATAGTGAATAAAAACGTCCTAGGAGTAGGCCTGCTTATGGACAGGGCCTGTTTGTGGGCCGAAGGGCTGGACAATACCAAATTATTAAGTGGATCGAGCTATGTTTAGATCCGAGCCGAAAACTCGACTCGGTCCACATGGAATTAAAAGCTTGAAAGAGGGGATGGACGAGTGACTAAAGCTCGACTTCGGCCCTAATTAGACCCTCAAGCAAGCTCGACTTCTCAGATCCCGACCGCCGCTCCACCTCAGTCCTCCTCTCATCTCCAGTTCTTCTCTTAACAAACCCTCTCGACCAGTTCTTCTCCTCTCTCGGCTCTCCAATTACATCTCCGACCTTCTACATAGAGTTGCATTTGGGATTTTCATCTGGTGCGAAAGGTCTGATCTCTCTCTTATAATAGAAAATTTCTGTGTTGGGATTTTTTATAGAATAAGAGATTTTGTGATTTTGCATGGATTTCTCTTTTTATTTCCTGAACATAGCAATTGGAGCTTGGTATTTTTAAGTAAATTGCTCTCCAATTTCTATGCAAAATACATCCAAAGTCTCTTATTTTCATCCGATTTAATCCACTGGGTTTTCCCGTTGAAACCATTTTTGCCTAGTTGGTGCCTTTTGCAATAGAAAAGTTGCTAATTTTTTATTTTATTACTTTAAGCTATATTCTGTTTTTACTTAAATAAGTGTAGTTCTGTTCAAGTAAAATACTGCAAATCACAGTGCTTTGATATATTCATTTTGCCCTTTTCAGGATCTTTGTTGCTGTGCTTTGCAAGAATTTCTTAAAATCTAATTTAAAATCTTCTGCTAAGAACACAAATTCTAGTTCTATTAATGATCTTTTTCTTTTTTGTTCACATGCCCTTAGGCCTAAGTTCCTAGTAATTTGTCCTTTATGATGAAAATTTCCTGATGAGGTCAATTTTAGGCAAATTTGAATATTAACATGTTCATACCAGTTCATTAAGTTTCTACTTCCAATTTTATATGCTTTTTGTTTTGCAAATGCATTTGCAAGCATTATACTTACTATTAATCAATTTCATTTGCAACACAATTTGCAATAATATTTTATTCACTTTTTGCATTTGCAAGCACTGAATTGCAACACATTATGCTTATTGGGACTATGATTTGTTACTTATTAGGTTTTGTCTGTTAGTTTATTTCTGATATATCTGTAGATAACATTGAGTTCTCAAAGCATTATACTTACTGTTTCAAACACTGATTCATTATACTCATTGTTATTAGTCTTCTTCTTTTTTTCAGATAGCAATGAGCTCTCAAAGAAGCCCACATAATGCATGGAACTCGGAGCACTTCCTTACTGTAGTTGATTTGTATTAGAACTTTGAGTTGAAAATGTTTGATATTTTGATCAGATTTGTATCTGAACTTGAGTTGTAGTTGAAGTGTTGAACTTTGAGTTCTGTGTAATATGACTTGAATTGTAGCTGAATTTGATTAGTAGAGTTTGGTACTATGAGTTCTATGTAAATTTGCTCTACATGTTTTGTCTCAAAAAATGTAGGCTATGTGAGAGATGGACGTGTCTCAAAAAGTAATGGTTGAATTTTTAACCCTTTTTACTACAATAGCAAACTGCTGTTGTAATTATTATTTTGTTCTATGTTTTTTATTCTACAGCGTTTTACTAAATAAGCAATCTACAACTTTGGTCCGGTACAACTTTTCATATGATTGGAAATAAGCGTATTAAACTTGATTTGGAAACAAAATAAAGGTGCATAATTACATAAAAGAAATTGGTACAGTCAAAACCCGGTACACTCAATTTGACATCTCAAAAGCAACTCATCTTTTAGCAAATGTTGATGATGTCTGCAATACCACATCAAGGTTTTGTTTAATATTTGTAAATACTAACTAAGTTATGCATAATTATTTTTGTGAAACTTTAGTTGTTTTTAATGACTAAATAAATTTTCTGAATTTACTAAACTTCAATATAATGAAAAAAATATATCAAATTAAGGAAATTTCCTCACTATATCTAAAAATTATGAATAGTTCGTAACAATTAAAAAAAAGTCAGTAAAACCACATCTATTACTCGCAAAACTTTTAATTAACTATCCTATTGACAAAAGAATAGCAAAATGCTTCGTATGAATATAATTTTGCCAAGCCTCAGGGCTCCGGCTCAATAACTGGATTGGTAACGTCAGGGGCCTCAGGGCCGAGTTCAAGCCAAGCCTCGTATGAATATAATTTGATAAGGGCTGGGTTCGAGCTTTATCTCTCAAAAAAGGGCCGAGTCAGGATTTGAGCGTTCCATTCACAATGATGATACGGTCCAGGATTTCGAGCCGAGGCTCTCCCATAAGCAGGCCTACCTTGGAGTCAGGTTTCACTTGTGTTTGGACGCTAAAACTCGAAACCAGGTACTTTCGTACTAAACTTCACGTTTTAGCTACAGTTACCACTCTGTTCGGTCCAAACAGGAGTCTGTTCGGTCCGAATAGAAGGCAAAGGTGGGCTTAAATTGTCCGTTATGCTAACTAATGCTTTAAGTCAGGGTTTATTGGTCAAACCTAGATATTATAAACCTCAGCTTTCGCTTGTTGGGACAGATTCTGGTTTAATCACAACCTAACCTGATTAACTTGATTGGTTCGCAACTTTTGATATAGAATTTGATCAATTTAAACTTGTTTATTGGAGTTCGTAAGGATATTTAGAGGTCTTTTGGACTGGTCTAAAAGTTACACTTTTGGTGTCAACTAATCTCCCCTTTCGGATCTACAATTTATCCCAAGTACTTGAATTAAACGAGACTTGTTTATCCTAACTTAGACTAACTAGATGCAGCTATTCAACTAGAAGTTAATTAGAGATTTAAACAAGTGCTTTAACTCAAGCAACATATATAATTCGCAATAAACAAATCTCAAAGCATAATATCACATAACGAGTCAAATAAACGTCATCCAAACATCAAGTTACTTCCCTAATCCTAGGACTACATAAAAATTAGCCTAACATAGTAGCAAAACACACGATAAACATAAAATAACAGTAGAGATACAAGCCCATTAAATCAAGAGAAAGAAACATAGAAGAATAAACCAAATACTCCTTTTGCTTCAGTCTTTCGATCTTCAAGGCAGTGGGGTGTTGCTGGATGGTCTCCAAACTGGTCTCCTTGCTACCGTCGCTTCAAGGTTGATGATCTCCAAAGGTAGAAGAGAGAAACGCCTTTGGAGAGGTGGAATTAGGTATGAAAATTCGAGGATCCCTTTCTTCAGGCGTGTAGGAGCTTATATAATAGCCTTCTGGTGCTTGGGGAGGTTGCCTGGTCGCCAAGGTAAGAAAAGATGCCTAAATCACGAATTTTCATGTTGAAAAATCTTCCCTTCGTGATACGGTGGTAGTCTGTTCAGACCGAACAGGATCCATTCGGACCGAACAAGGCAGAGAGGGGCGCAGGCTGGCGGCTACAGTCCATTCGGTCCGAATGGGATGCTGAGATAAGCCTCCAATGCTAGGAATGAGTTGTCTAGCGCGCGGAGAACACCGAAAATCCATCTATATGCTCCAAGATCATCAAAAATCATCAAAACCTGTACAGAGAAGAGAAGAAACGTCGGCAGAGCCAAATCCTGGAAAAACATGGCAATTTATCAAATAATTTGTTGGTTCGAGTGTGTTTTGAGTGCCAAGTACGGTCCAAATACCAATGAAATATGATGATATCAATCCTTTGTATAACAAATCTCTGAACAATCATTTTGTAAATTAGCTATTTCACTAATTAAATTAGTTTGATCGATTCAGAAGTCGGATTATTGTGGAAATCATACGGAAAATATCCAGAATTTTCATAGAACATTTCTATGTTCTCAAATCAGAGATCCCATCAAATTTTACTATTATTAAATTAAATTATTTAATTTCTTGTGTTTACCACTAAATTCTGCTGCATAAAATCCTGGAATAAACAAAACCAATTTTATTCCGCAAATAAACCAAAACCCATGACAACAGCAACTCGACAAAATCGCTCTGATAGACGGTCATATTGCATGAGACGAAAATACAAAAATTCCTAAAAATGGACGATATATTAATTAATTATGGGAAATGCCGTTATGGGCCAGTGATATCCTTATAATTAGTTATCAAAAGAGTCCCAAAAATGAAAATTTTGTAGCAATTAAATCCTTCATATTTTTTATGGGGAACCATGCAAAATTTCATGTCAAACTGACTTATGGATGAGCATCAAACAATTTTATCAAATAAATGCAGCATAATTGTCCTAAATTTTGGCTGGGCCGAATTACAAAATAAATCAAAGCCCACAAGGTTTAATTAATTACAAAATAATTCAGAGCCCATACCATTTTCCGGCGGCCCACCCGGATTATACAAAGGCCCAACATCAATAAAAACAAAGTGGATCCAGATTTCGGACCCGATATCAAATCCAGATCCAATAGTCGGAAACAGACTCAAGGGGGCGAAAATTGACTCAGCCGACTGAACTTAACCCACTGACTCGACTGGACTCAACAGTGGCTACTGGATTCGACTGAATCAGGTCCAAGGCTATACATGTGTCATTCCCTGATTGGCTCTATCCTTTACCGTTTAAAACAAAAAATAATAAAAGGAAAAGAGGCATGGAACAGTACTGCTTGTCAGACGCAAGTACTCCGGCGAAGACAGATGCTCCGCCGCTCGCTCAGACCGCCTCAACCCAAACCAAGCACACCGCTGGACAGGCGACGGTCTCACGACTCCAATGACACCAGACACAGCGGGGATTGGAGGAGGAATGGTCCCAATTGAGAAATGAGAAGGCTCACTGCCTGGAGAAAAAATTGAGAAATTGAACTCAACCAAAGATGCATTCGAGTGATTGAATGCTAACGAAGCACCAAGGAGAGGTGACTTACATACCCAGTGGAGCAATTTCGAGGCTGAAGTTGTATTCGGAGCAATGCTCTACCTCAGTCTCGAGAGGTCACTGCGAAGAGGTGTGAGAGAAGGAAAGAGGCTTGACATATGAATTGAATGCCACGACAGTGTCTAGTCTCGACCCAAGAGCCTACCCGAATGATACATCAATGCACAAGTACTAGAAACAGCTAACTTCTTCCCGACTGGAGCTGTCCAGTATAAAATGCGAGAAATATTGGCAGCAGTTAATAGAATGGAGAATAAACACTATTCACTACAGCCTATGTTCTGGGAAAGGAAGGATAGGCCTGAGAATCACAGTACATGATGTAAGGGAGGTGAAGAGGGGTAAGCTTACCATCAATTTGGAGCCGTTAGATCAATACTCTTGATTGAATAAAAGTTCCAATTATCACTATGAAACCAAATGTGGTACCAACACTAAAAACCCATAGAGGCATGATGCTGAAACAAGCCAAAAGAAGGCTACAAGCGTGTCATTCCATGGGGACCATGGGCAAATCAGTCCTTTAAACAAAAGACAAAGGGATGGGAGCATCTAAAACCATGTAAAAAGCAATATGAAGGCCTGGGATACCCAATATGCCCCCAAGATATTTCAAAAAAGCGCATTGCATAAGGAAATGTGATGTGATAACCACATAAACCAGCTGAAGCACATGTCATTTACAAGATCAAGTGTACCCAGGAACAAGGAACCTTCAATATCAATACACAGGAATGTGTATATAGGTAGCCTCAGAGCTGGGCATCATAGTACCCAGTTTAATTCATCACAGGCCAATAAAAGGGATGTAAATTGGGACTCAAGTGAAACCAGGTCACTTGATAAGTCAAGTGTGAGTGCAATATGTCATATGACAAATGCCATCTCAAACCAGTTGACTGCAAATACACAAGTCATAATCACTCACAAAATGTGGTTTATACTTGTACATAAGTTCAATCAAAGCTCCATGACAGCCAACCAGCAAACCAAGATCAAGCAACCAAAGGCCAGATAGCTCAAATGTGAGTACAAATGCCAATGCATGGCATGTGATGACTCAAACAAAAAGCTATAAAGCCTCGGCCACAGTCACCCACATAATGTGACTCATATTTATATAAGTTCAAAAATTGAACTTCAAATGCCAACCAACAAACAGGAGCAAACTAAAGCAACCAAGATAGCTAAGTGGTTCAAATGTGAGTACAACATGCCAATATGTGACATGTGCTAACTCAAACAAAAGAAACAACAAGGCTATAGGCCACAAGAGATCAAGTAATGCAACATAAGCCATCTACAAGGCGCAGCAAGCATCAAGTATTTCTCAAGGCAGCATAATTCAAACACTGGAGAGGAAACAAACCCCTCTGAAATATCTCCAGGCCTCATCTGAGGCACAACGGCCAACAACTGAAGCAAAATAGCTCACAGCCAAGGCCACACAGCCAACAGCCATGGGGGCAACACTCAACTGTGTGACACCTGCCCCAGTGCCCACAAGAGCATCACCCCTCCTAGCGTCAAAGATAAGTATGCAATGCCACAAATGAGCTCTCAACAGCCAACAGGCATGACAACTAACCATATGTTGCCAAGCCAACAGCCACATGGAATATAGCTGCATGAAGACAACACTAAATCAACCAAGCAAACCCTGTGAAGGATAAAGAGGGAAATTAAATCAAAAGAAACCGTTGGAGATTACCTCAAACCATGTAATTCCACTGGAGATACCCCAAGCAACCCCGAAATACCTCAAATGCCCTTCTAACCATGCAACAGAAGATAGCTGGCGTCTCAAATACTTCTCCCCCAAGTATGCCACTTGGTAAATTGAAGTAAATTCACTCTCACAAGCAATATAGATGTAAGCCCCATATGCCACATCAGCCACCAAGTCACCTGTGAGAGGAAGTAAACCCCAAATACCCAAACAAACTATCTCCAATGCAAATGCCAAATGTCATAAGACCAATGGCAGCCAATGAGATAGTAAATCATAGTAAACCACATTATGTGAAGTAAACACCTAAATTGAGGCGGCAAGAAGCAAGATAGCATCCCAGCCCTTCACCTAAGACCATCAAGGCTCAGAAATGCTGAGGAAATGCCACATGGCAATGGAGACCCAGAAGAAACCCTAGGCCACTGCCTATAAAAGAAGCAAACTCGAAGAAGAAGAGGCCCCCAGTTTTTGAAATTTTTAGGCTAGAGCATTGAGTTTTCAAAGCTGTAAAAGAAAAAGAAAAAGAAGTTTAAGGATTAATCAAGGTAATTAGAATGTAATTCAAGTTTTATATGAAATAAAGGGGGCCAAAATAGTTTAAATTACTTTGTTCTTCTTGTTCTCCTCCTCTTTTCCCTTTTTCTTTCCTTTTCTGGTTCAATAAGCCTGGTATTTGGCTTGAGTGCCCGGTATTTGGTACTGGTTGGTATAAATGCCTGGTATTTGGCATGGTATGAGCCTGGTATTTGGCTCTGGCCTGGTTTTTGGCCATGAAATCAATCCAGCCCGGTATTTGGCTGTGTAATACCCTCTCATGAGGAGATAACTTAGAGATATACACAATAAGGCATGCAAGCTTTATGCCCATGGCTACTGTTTGCATGCCACCCCAAACTCAAAAGTGATTGAGGCTGCCTAGACTTCATGCCCATGGCTGCTGTCTAGTAGGCCACCTAAAAGTGCCAAAAGTTTTTTTTGAAAAACAACTGCATTTCTCATGATTTCAAACCCAAATTGTTTCTGTTTGAGTGCATGTGCATATAGAATAGTTGCATCTGTCATCTTTCCAAAAATAAAGAACTGATTTCAAACTCATGCATGATAGAATTAAGTCAAGAGCAAGCATAGTATCTGTCATTCAAACTTATGCATAGTTGGCATCAAGTGTAGCATCTGAAATGGTTACATCATGGTCAAGGTTGCATGTTTATTTCATCATTGGATTGCAGAGCATTCAAGTTTCAATAAGACCCTTTGCACCTGCATGGTGCTAAGTATGGTCAAGCATAATAGTCTGTCACTAGGGTTCATGTCACTCAGGCATTTCGAATAATGACAAAAGTCTTAGGGTCTGGCAATAAAGATGTCCAAGTGCCAAATATGTAGTAGGCCATAGAAATAAATAGGGTCTCATAGATTAATAAAAAAAATGATGATGAAACTTCCTTGTGTCCAAAGTCAGTAGCTCACCCAAGCTCATCATACCAACATAGTTCCTGGAAACAAAAAAATAAAAAAATGATTAAGGTCCTAGGTTGCATTAAAAATAATAAGGAGTATTTCATCTCTCATCTAGCCCAGGTCTGGTCAAATGCATGTGTATACACTGATCCTCAGATTAGGAATAATAACAAAATGAGTTGTCATGAAAAGTTGAGCTTAATTGCATAGCACCTAGCATGCATTTCTAATTAAGGGTTTAAATATAACATGGCATCTGCATAAGCATTTGTAATTCTGTCATATGCATAGTTCTGATGTGTCATTGCATAAGCATCATCATAACCAAATAAAAGACTTAGTCCTAAATCTCATGGTTTAGATTGCATCAGTGCATGTGTCGAGCATCAATCACCCAGTCTAGGCTTATCTTTTTTTTATAATATAGCATCCCTTCTTAAAAGGGACAGACAATAAGTCGCATCACAAAATAAATAAAGTTTGCATTTGCATCCAGTTTGGCCTTTTTATGCATGGCATCAATTTTGAAACCCATTTCAGTTCTTACAAAAATGAATGATGTTCAAAGCTGCATGGCTCACTTTCTGAAAATAAACAAATTTCTCTGCATGGATTTCGTAAAAGTTTTCTTCAAATACCAAAAGTGATTTTCATCACAGACGCAAACATCAACATTTCCAATAAATAAGCATATAAACATTACATAGCAATAAAGAAAAGGGGTGTGTATATCTCTAAGTTTATCTCATGAGGGGGTATTACCAGCCGCAAGACCCACAATTGTCCCCAAATGACAGAGGATAAGCAAAATGAAACTGAACCAAATCCAGTTCAACCCAACCCGAAAATGGAACCAAAATTTGAATGAAACAGACCAAGGTGGTTAGTCGCCATGGGTAATGAGGCCAAATTAAGCCTAAACACAGGACCTTTGAGTGTCAATTTGGATAGAAAATAGGTCACCAAATACGACCAGTCCACACAAGACCAAAGTCCAAAATTGAGTAAAGGAAAGAGAATACCCGGACAATTGGTGTCTCCAGTGACCTCTCCTAGCCTCAAGAACCCAGTGGGACCCAACCAAGGGATTCAATTTCATCCCGAGCAGCTCAATCAAACTTGATGAGCTCGACCTAGTGAAAAGGGAGAAATGAATATCCAAAATGAGAAAGCAATTGGGGAAATGCGATGAGTAGAAGGAAAGAGTGACTCAAGATGAGCCGGAAAATACCTTCAATTTGAAAAATGGTGCCAACAACCGCCGTGATTTCTCCTCCGACTAAAACCTTCCCCTCGACGAACTGTCGGAAGAAATAGGAAGACGAAGGAAGAGAACAAAGAAAAAGAAAAGGAAAAATGATCCCCTGGCACGAATCTTGACGCCAGGTTGACGAATGGATCTGAGTCCCAACGGATCTGAAGACAAAGATGGATGCAATCGGCGCATGCGAGCCAAAACACAGAAAAGTGGGTCCCACCAAGCGGATTTAAACCCGGCTCAAACTGCAACCTCAGCGCCATGAAAAATCCTCTGTGACGACCGCCGTGTGGCGGGTCACTCCAACCCGGTACAGCAAACAGCAAGCCTCCAGCCAATCAGAATTTTCCAGCAGATTTAAATTTTCAAAAATGCATTAAAAATCACAAGAGTGTCATAAAAATGCCAACAAAATATGAAAATGTCCAGAAAATTATGAGAGGTATTGTGGTAACATTTTCCAGGCCCAAATCCCAAAGCATAAAGCATATAAAATTCAAAACCCCCAAAATGATCATTTTTGTAAATATAAAAATGATAAAATCAAAATTAAAATTAAATTTCTGCATGAACACATGAACATTTATGTTCTGGACACAGGTACACTCTCCGGATATTCTTGTTCAAACCCCAAATCCAAAACTCAAACCCCAAATCAAAAACTCAAATCCAGAAATTTCAAATCAAAAACTCAAACCCCAAATCAAAAACTCAAATCCAGAAATTCCAAATCCAAAACTCAAATTCCAAATAAAAAACTCAAATCCAAAAATTTCAAATCCAAAAAATAAATTCCAAACCAAAATTCAAATCCAGAAATCTCAAATCCAGAAATCAAATCCCAAACCCAAAATTCAAATCCAAAAAACTCAAAGACCCAAAGCAAACCTAGAGAATCAAAATTCGAAGCCCAAACATCTGAAAAAAAAGGAATAGAGTTCCGAGGTTTAAATTCAAAGAGTCTAACTTAAAAATTAAAAAGTTAAACTCAAAAGTCCAATCTAAAAGTTGAAAAGTCAAACTCAAAAGTGTAACTTAAAATTGGCATAGTTAAGATTAAAAAGATCTGATAGCCGGAATCTAAAAGTCTTAAAATATCCTAAGCCCCAAGAATTAAGTTAAAACTCCAAATAGTTAAAGACGCAAAGGCCAACGCCTTAGAGCTTGGAACTAAGTCAATAACTAAAATTCAAAAATGACATTAAAGTCTTAAAAGTCCAACTTCGTTTCTCCTGAGACTGCATAGCGCGTTGCCAAGAGGAGGGCATAGCGCTTCTTTCTTCGCGATTCGAACGAAATCCCAAAACTCTCTAAACCCCAAACGATTGAGAATTGACCTAGATCGCCTATCTTTCTAGTGTCGAACTCGAAAATCTAAATCGTTCTTTCAAGGTCGCATGGCGCGTTGACTTGGAAGTACACACCTGAAGTTCCTGTCGAGAGGAGGCATAGCGCATCTGTACTCAAGACTTGAACGAGAAACCTTCAAAATCCCTAAACCCCTAAATCGACTGAATACAAGACTAGGCCATATAACCCCTAGTATTGGTTTCAGATATCAAAGTCCTGTAACAAAATTGCTAAAATTGTGACATAGAAGTCAACCAAAGTCCTGTAACAAGTCTAAAGTTACACCGTGACAGTCAAAAGTCAAACCCCCCCTATTTGAACTAATCTTGTAAGATTAAATTAGACCCTCAGCTACATGTTACGCTTGATTCGAATATTCCCGATCTAGAGGTACTCTTTTCTGGTTCTTAACTCAGGCCAGAGGTAATTAACAGCAGGGGCTTGCGCCTGCTGGAAGGAAAGGACCTGCAAATACAAACAATCAACCTTCGAGGTACTTAGAGCCGCGTTAGCATCCGTCGCCCGTTTCTCGGACGGTCGGTAGCGTTCGGGTCGCAAGATGCTCGAGGGGTATCTGCTCCGTATTCTTTTTCCCCATGGCGAGAGCTATCCTTTGATGGCTATGATGAAGGAATTAAATCCTAGTACCAAATAAATTTGTACCTAGACCTAACCTCACTAGTCGTTCAAGTTAAGCTTAGGGTCGAACCCTAGGGACGGATTAACGAATACCTGACTTGTTCTTTTTCTGAAGCTAGATAAATAAAATAAGGTAGGAACTACAGCAAAATAAAAGTAATGAACACACACCACTAGTAATTAAATGTTTTTGGGTATTTTAGAAATTAAGTCGTAATTAAATTGAGGTAAACTAAAACTAGCAAACTTTTGGGTTTTTCTAATATAAAAAGGTGCCTTAGGGATGAGGACTCGCTTAGGTTTAGCCCTCAATTTGCCGGATTGCTCGCTGTCGCGTTAAATACCAACAAATTGAGGCATAGGCTGTCGGTTCGGTCCGAACAGGACTTGTTCGGTCCGAGCAGAGGCTGGTATGTTGGGTTATGACCATACAACTTGAATTCTGACTTTATGAAGGGCTCAGATTGGCTGTGACTAGATTATCTAACCCTCAACTGTTGTCTTTTGGACCAGAGATTAGTACAGGACTCTACCTTGCCCACGTAGACTAATCAAACCTAAACTTTCGTGTTGGTATTTTAATTAGCCTATGTCTTGTTTATTTGTTTTCTTAGGGATATCTAAGTTGCCTTTCAGCCAACTTAGAAGCCACACCTTTCGATGCTGGCTAATCTCCTCTTTCGAATCGTCAACTTATCCCGAGTACTTAATTCAATTCCAATGAACTAACCTAACCTTGTAACTTAACTAAACAGGCCTAGAATTTAGAAGTAAATCAGGTCAATCACAGAATTAAACAAGCAATTAAAACACTACTCAATAAACAGATCATGAAGTCAAATATCAAATCATATCAAGTCATAACATCAAACTAAACCTAAACTACATCCATACCCTAAGACATCAAGTAGACTACTCTAACATGTTCTCAAAACAGTAAATAATCATAATAAAAGCATAATAAAGATACAAGCCCATAAAAGAAGAGAATAAAAGCATAAAGGGAAGTAAAGTCTACTCCTTTCACGCTAGAACTATCTTTTCTAAGGCAGTGGAAGGTAGGAGAGATGGGTGAACTACTTCTTGCTGCTGCCGTCGCTTCTAACAAGAGGGAAATCACAGGGCTGATGAAGAATTGTCTTTTGGAAGGTGGCTATGCGTGTGTCTAACCAAAAGTGCCTTCCTGGAGATAGGAGAGGCCTTTATATAGTGCCAGGTTGCTTGGGAGAGAGGTTAGGGCGTTCAGACCATCAGAAGTTGCCAAAAAGTGTCTTTCCTTAGCTGAAAAGACTTGCCATTTGTGCTCGCTCGACCCGAAGAGATGTTGCTCGACCCGAAGGCTGGGCGCTCGGACCGGAGAGAAGAGAGAGAGTGTCCAGGCGACACTTCGGTCCGAGTAGCTGCCTGTTCGGTCCGAACAAGTAGAGAGGGGGGTCGAACTGAGCCTAGGGATGAGTCATCTAGGTGGCATGTGGCCCGCATGTCGGTCCAGAACGTGCCCTTGTGCCAGGAATGAGTCGTCTGACGTGTGTGCAACCATAGAAGTCTTCCTTTCAAGCTTTTCTTCATAAGACCCTGTAAAACACAAGTAGAAGTAGCGGCAGAGCCAAATCCTGGGAAAATAGCAAGTTTTTGTTAAGCAATTTAATGGTTCGGGTATAATTTCGGTGCCAAGTACGGTCAAAATACCAATGAATATAGGAGATATCAGGCTACCCGTGGAAAAGGTTAAAAAAAGGTGCGAGACAGATTCTGGCACGCCCGATGGGACCTTCTTCTCCTCTCATCTGAGAATATTCAAATCAAGCAAAATCAGCTAAGGGTCTACGAAAGTTTATGGAAACTACTAATGATTAACTTCGAGTTGTTTTCATTTACAGAAAAAATCATCAAGATGTTCACCTGGAGCCAAATCGTGCAAGGCGCTCGTCTCCGCACCAAGAAGAACAGCAGCAGCAGTGTGCTGGCCGGGACTCTCCAAGTGCCCGTCCAGGCCATTGTCCAGATCACTCCGGCGGTGCTCCCCGCTGTAGCACCCGCTCAATTCTCTGGCAAGCCAGTGTCCGCCCATAGGAAGGGCAGGGCCGCCGCCATCTCTAAGGGGGCTCTTGCCTCAAAACCCAAAATGAAAGACACTAGGACCCGGCTCTCGAGGACCCAAGCTTTCTGCCTCGTCCAACAACCAGACACGGTCACCGACCTGTCCCTCAACAACACCTTTGCTCCCCTTCATGTGCTCAAGAAGGGAGGAGAGGTTCTGCGTCTCCGAGAGGACTGGGAGCTTCCCATGTATGCCCCAGTCCACGAGGAAGTTAAGGCCCCGCCGCGCAAGCATAAAGCAGTCGAGGCCATCAACACAACCTTCAAAATAATCAAGAAGTCTAAGAAATCCAAAAGGGTGGTCACCAAAGTTGCCACCAATGCCAAAGTCGCATCGGTCAAAGACCGACTTAAGTTTCCGGTGCACCAAAGGCTCCGCTTCCCCTATTACGAAGACGCAAGGGAAGGAGACGGGGACTACAGTGCCCCAGAAAAGAAGAAAGAGGATAAGCCGCCAACCGTGTTTGATCGGCTCACTTTCCCACCACTCCAGCCCCATTCCAAGCCTATGAAGGCTCGGGGAAAAGCAAGGCAAGTTTGGACGCCCAAGCAGCGACAGCCCGGAACTGCCCCCAAGCAACATAGCGGGGGCACTAGGTGCCAAGCCTCGAAGGAACAAGGTCCTTCACTGTCATCTCAGGTGACAGCCCAGATGATGAAAGATAAAAAGACAAGAAAATATGTCCTAAAGAAAAGGCAAAACAGTGGCTCCGCTTCGGTTCATCACATCTCTGTCAGTGATGAAGATGAGGAGCCCGCAGAGGCCAACATAGTCGGAGCTGGTCCCTAAGAATCGGTTCCACCCGAAAGCATCCCAGTAGAAACAAGGAGCCAAAAAGAAAAGGGCTCTGTTTCTCAAGTTTCCAAAAGGGTCGGCAGACCCAGAAACCGGGAACCCCTGATTCAAGAAGTAGTTCAGCAGGCAAGTGATCAGTCCGCGGACGAAGAAGAAGAAAGTTCGAACCCGAAAAACATTAACCTCATTGATGATGAGGTTGATGAAGAAATAGAGGTTCTGGATGAGGTAGACCAGCTCCGAAGGGAGTTGGAAAAGAAAGAAAGAAAATTGAAGTAACTTCAAGAAGAAAATGCTCACGTGGCAGCAGCATGTGCAGAAATTGAAAAGCACATGACCAAGAAAGAAGGCGAAAAAGTACCCAAATCAACAAAGGGTGCTAAAATAGCCGCCAAGAAGAAAACTAAAGTCAAAGTCAACAACCTGCGCCCTCAGAAAGTGCAGTCGGAAAGCGAAGACTCAAGTGAGTCTTCCGCTGAAAAAGAAATGCCCAAGAGGAAAAGCCGTGGCATAAGCCCTAGCCGCTTGGCTGAGGAAATCCAGAAAGCCATGGAGCAGAGACTACAGGCTCTGGGAATGACTGAGACTGAAATCTCCGGCAGCCTCACTGGTAGGCCCTGCCCAGCGAAATTCGATCGGGTAGAATACCCCAGGGGCTACAGTGTTCCCAAATTCAAAACTTTTGATGGGGTCGGCAACAAAATTACCCCAAACCAGCACATAAGTCACTTCCTGACCTCATGCGGAGATTCAGTCCGAAGGCAGGAGTGGTTGCTTAGGCAGTTCCCACAAAGTTTAACAGGGATGGTCTTTGACTGGTACGCCTCTTTGGAGGAAAATAGCATCAAGACTTGGAAAGACATGGTGGCGGCCTTTAAGGAAAGATTCAGAATCACCCCTCGCTGAGTATCAGTGACCGATCTGGTCAACGTCAGACAAAGGCCAGGCGAGGCAACATCCAATTATGTAGCAAGGTGGGAAGGCATGTATGCAAGCTGCCAGTCCAACCTTAGCGAAAGAGAAGCCATCCATATGCTAATGAATGGCATTAATGCTCACATGAAAGTATGGTTAGTAGGTCATAACAAAACCACTTTTGAGCACCTCGTGGCCGTAGTCGCCAGATACGAAGGTGTTGAGCCAGAAATCAATCAACTGTACTCCACCGTCAAAGATAAAGACAAGGAGAAAGGAAAGAAAAATGAGGGCAAGACGGCCAAGACGGCCAAGGCTACCTCGAACCAAGCCGAAAGTTCAAATGGAGGAGATAATGAACAATCTTCCTCGTCCAAAGCTCAAATACCATCCCTGAAGGAGCTAAAGAGCAAACCTTACTCTTTCAAGAAGGAAAAGACCGAAAAACTCTTCAAGACTGCAATGGAAGCGCTGGAAGTACGCTTGGCCCGCTGCAAAAGGCCTGAAGAGGAAGGAAAGACCGATTGCCCTGATTACTGTCTGTATCATAGGGTGTTAGGTCACAATATCGAAGAATGCTATGTCTTCAAGGATTGGCTCGAAAAGCGTATTTAAGAGGGACTGATTCCTCTACATGACGATGCAAGACAAGAGCCTGCTCCCCATGCTAGCTCTGATAGACCCACGAGCGCTAGTTGAAGGCGTATTTCTACAGGTGTTGATGGGAAACCGTCTACAGAATGGAATGTGTACCTTAACAAGAACACCAAGAAGAAATTGAGGTCACTTCAGGCTCATCCAGAGCTCAAATGGAAAAATGTCATCATGCCGGTGGTTCCTAACCGTATCAATCCCGCTTCCGCCTCGCTTAGGAAGGAAACAGGAAGCACTGCAAAAAGCCAAACCAAATCCAAAAGGTCGTTTTGGAAGAAAGCCGCTCACCGAGTGGTAGAGGAACCTTATGACCAGGGGAAACCCAAGTCTACAACGCTCGCCGACTTCATATCCCAGAAAGTTGTGGCTAAGATAAATGGCCAAGCGTGGCAAGAACTAAGTCACGAGAAATCCAAAGAGGAAGAATTATGGACGGCTACCTGTCGCCATATCTCTGATGGTGACTCAGGGAAAGAGGGCTCCACTGATAAAGGGAAACAACCACAAGAAAGTCCCAACGAGTCTCAGTCAGCAACCTCAACAGAAATCAACTTAACAGAGCCTGTTCCTCCAGAAATAGTCTCGATGCCAACAGCAGCTTCCCCGGTTGTCAAGAAGAAATCTAGAAAAGGGAAAAAAGAAAAATTCCAATGCCATGGAAATCGGAGGGTCTTCTGGTACTAACAAATCAGAACTGATGACGCTGCCATTCAAGGTAAATGGCAAAGGACACCAAGCATTGGTTGAAGTCCCCGATGAGTCATTGGACAACAAGGGTCAACTCAACCCAAAGAATATGAGGTTTAACCTCATAGTTAAGAAAGAAAAAGGGGAATCCGCTTTCCCACCTGAAGTGATAGCAGCCTTGACCGGACATGTGTCCAGTCTGATGCTGGAAGTTGTTACTCTCTACCAACTCAGCAAGAAAAATAAAGGAAAGGAGGAAGTTTCTACCTCAGTCAAGACCCAAGAAGCACAAGAGCTCACGGATGAAGAATATGAATGGTCCGAGCCTGAACCCGATCTCGCCTCATACCAGGATAATGACTACGACTATGGTAGTCATTTTGGCAGTGACAATGAGGAAACAGGAGGAAGTGGCGCTGATGGCAGTTGTTGCACTGTCACGGTGTCAGAAATTGAACCTCAAGATGACTCAGAAAATGAGGAAATCCACTACAGTCGCATGATCCAAATGACTGTGGAGGAAGAAGAAGAAATAAAGAAACAAATAGAAGAGGCGACCCGCGTCATCCTCTCTTCAGCTCTGAAAGGAAAAGATCCTCGAGAAGGGGATGATGCCTTCTATCAGGAAGCAAGACAATGTCAACATCCTAACTATAGAAGGATGAAAATGTTCCTTAGGGCGAGGGAGCAATGGAGAAACCTTTCCTACTGGAACAACTCAACTGAGCTCCACCCATTGTTGAAGGCCGAAATTGCCTTGAGCCCATTATGGTGGATGGATGAGCTCGCCAAAGGAGATGATGTGGACCAACTCTTGGCATCATGGGTTAAAGGGACATTTCAGTCCGAAAGCACACCCCACATCCCAAGGGTCAAGACTGACAAGGCCTCAGCCTCGTGTCAATACCTAAGCGAGGCAGAAGACTCTGAAGAGGAATGTGAATATGATGAGGGTGAAGAAGAGCACCCGGAACTCTCGTTCAAAGCGATAGCCGATTATGTCGACTTCCTCATGCAACTGAAAAGCCAAGAACCTGATATCTTTCAGCAAGAACTCAAAGTGGATGAAGAAATAGAGAACTTGCCGGATGAAGGATCTGGAAATCCAGATGAAATCGAGCTGCTCGCAACAAGAAAAACGGCAGTGGATATCATCCTGAAGAATGGCTGGGATCAAAAGGATCCAAGTCCGAACTCCCCAAAGACAGAGATTGAAATCATGCGTGAATATTTGGACCTTCCTGAGAACCAAGGCGCATGGGGAAGAACCCCGGTTGACATGTCCGAAGTATACGAAGAACGATCTAATATCAGCAGGGCCTGGAGCAGCACAGCATGTCCCCGCTCGGGTGACCGTGGATGCTCGACAGAGGAAGAGTTGGTGAGAGAATGCTCCCGATACCTTAAAAGTCTAAAGATAATCGACCCAGAGAGCTTCCATGAAGCGCTGGACCCAGAGGACTCGCAACAGCTGTATGACTATGAAAGACAAGCTGTGACAAGGGCAGTAAAAGAAATCGCCCAAGAAACGGGGCGCGAAGAAGGAGAAGTAACTCCTGATTTAAATTCCCCAAGACCAGGTGAAGAACAATGGACGTTCGAATGTCGTCAGTGGTTGAAAATAGTGGGAACTCAAAGTTCTGAACAACCCCCTGGTTTGGATGACCCATGGAACGAAGAAGAAAACCAGCCCGAGGATTCCAACAGAATTAGTGGCGATCAACAAGAAACACCTCCCCAATCTCCAGAAAAAGAAGAGGAGAACGAGCATGACCGATTGGTCGACTGGTATGTCTCGTATCTCAAGGATATCAGGGCAAAAATCCCAAAGCCTTCAGGAGTTTGACAAACCCGAAAAATCCAGGCCGCCTGGAGGAATATGTGAAAGATGCTATCACTACCGTCCTCCGGGAGGTCAATAAAAGCAAAACACCCCAATGCTCATCTGGTTCTGATGACGCTGATGGAGATACACCTTTCTATTGCTTCCATACAAGCGGTAGGAATACCAACAGTAATTCCTCGGAAGAGGAAGAAGAGGAATCTGAAGAAAGCCCTGATGAGGAACCCCCGACAAGTACCTTGCAAGGTAGCCGCATATTTATGAGGGCCACAGATGGTTCCGGGGCGGTAAGAGACATCACTTCAACACTCGAGGGTCTCACCATACCAGAAGCAACCTCTATCATGTCTCAGACAGAACGGGCTAGACGCGAGGACCCCCAGTTCTTTACATTTATGTGTAACACAAAAGACATCTGGTCGCAAGTGGATTTCGGTCCGGAAGCAGATCGGAGAAGACAAGCTCTATACGAGCAATATCTCAGACAAAACCCCAGATGCTCCCCACATAGAGGAGTATTTGAGGAAGATATGCAGGATTGTTAACAGCCTTGACGGCCCTAGCAACAACAACAATAACAACAACAACAAAACAAAAACAATGGCTCCGGTAGCGATGATGACGCTCCCGGAACTGCGGAAACATGCCACCGTGTCAGCGGCTTTGACTCTAATGAATCTGGGGATCAAGGTGAGTCCTCCCAGTCTCAGCCCCAAGAAGAAACCCCTCAGCTGCAAACTGGCCCCAGAAATGAGGAAAATCCCACCAACTTCGATAACAGGCAATATGACTACGAAATAGTCGTGGATCCAGAATACCAAATGGACCCTGCCGAGCTACAAGGCCAAGAACCCAGAAGAGTCGATATAGATATCCACATTCCAAGCATACCTAGTCAACCTGGGCTAACACTTGAAGAACTAGGTGAAATTGTTCGCCAGATAGTCAATCAAGTGAGAGAATCTGCGCTGACGGAAGAAGAAGGGGAGGAATATGGACCCGAACTTGAACAACACCTTGGCGCGGGACGGAGGGCAGTTACTGGTCCTTCCGACTCCTGAACTGAGCCTCCAAATAACCAAGCCGGAACCTCTGCCACCGAAAATGAGGATTCTGAAGAAGAGAGTGAAGCCTCTGAAACCTCTAGAGCCATTTGGGTCCCTGATGATTCGGACTCAAATTTAGATTCAGACTGGCCCAAGCCCGATGAACCTCTACAAGGGCGGAACACCCAATTGTCGAATCCGATCGGGTGGACTAACCACCTAATTAACAATGTCGAAGAACCAAACGACAGAGTGGCATGGCAGGGAAGCGACGATGAGCTGGACTCAGAACACCCTTACATGGAACATCTGCGATGGGCCATACTGGATTCATTGCCTAAAACCCGCCCCGCCACAAGTATCAAACGGCAGGGTGAAATCCAAACCTCAGCTCTCCCTTGGGTGGAGAGGATAAGGCACAACCACTCCAAGAAAGAGGTCTATCTGTTGCAGTACAACCGAATCAGGAGGGCGGTGCGCCCCAAATCCAAAGAAGAGCAAGAAACAGAAGAGGAGCTCATCCAACAGTTCCGGCAAACCCCAAGTAGAGAGGGCCTAGACAATCATGAGCCTTCCCCTCACTACAGAGTCCCAATGGCCTGGCCTAGATACTATGCGGACAACGAGTCCATAGCAGGCTACTATGATCCTATGGTATTTGTCCATATACAGCAGTATGCTATGGCATATGCCACAAAGATAAGGAAAATGGAGAAACGAAAGGAAGGCTGTAGGGCTATCTCTGTTAGGGAGCCCGACACAGACAACGAGGATGAGGGTTCTCCAACAGGAAGTCAGCCCGCTCCGGGAAAATCCAGTTGCTCAAAAGAATCCCGACCAAATAATCACAAACAAGAAACGGTACAAGAGGCCAGAAATGATGGACCGGCCCATCGTACCAGAGCAAGACAGGCCCGACTAAATGTGGTCCCAAGGCCTGAGCGGCCACTTGCACAAAGGAGGCCAGGCGACCCTCTCACAATAGCCGAAGCCATAGCTTGGCGGGGTGATATCAGACATTGCCTCGATACCTTGCACATACTCACCGGGCAAAATCAAAACATTGAAAAGCTCCTGGAAATTGTGTTGTCCAAGCTCAATAAAGAAAGAAAAGAAAGACCAAAATCCCAAAGGCCCGAAATTGATTATGCCACGACACCAGAGGTCCGAAGGACCGAGGATAGGGGCAGAGTCAAAAATGCAAATAAAGGGAAAGAAAAAGAAAACGACAGTCCCACCCAAAGCCGCGATTATCCTAGAAGAGAATCTGGTATAGTCATACGCGAGGGACACAGACCGGAGCGCCATCTCAATTACCCCAAAGGAAAGGGTAAGGCTACAATTGAAAATTCAGGCAAGAAGTCATGGGAACGTCAAGACCAAAGATGCCCACCTCAAGATGCCAGAATGCGCGGGTGGGAAAACGGTGAAAACTCACATGGTCAAAGGTCTCTCTACATGAGACATCACCATGAAAAGGAAAACGAGCATGCGTCTATGCACAGGCTCGGTCATTCCAACCAAATGCAAAATCAACATCAAATTCCCCAGGCCGATCCCGCGAAAGGCCCCAAATATCACATGGAAATGAAGCTGGCCAAAATAAATGAGCCCGCTCCATGTTGCAACCAGAACGTCAAATTGCCACGAAAATTCAAAATCCAAGGACAAATTGAGGGACGAAAAGGAATGCCGTTCCCTAACTCCCAAAATCCCAAAGAAATATCCAAAGCAGAAAGAAAGAAGCAACAGGCAGGGTCTGCCACGCCCAGAAAATCCCAAGGAGACTTGAAATTCCCAAAAAAAGAGGAATATTGCCACTTCCATCAAGTCTGGGGGCACTCAAGGAAAGAGTGCCTGGAGTTGGAAAGTGACGATCCCTCTGGAGAAACGGAAGATGAGGTGTGCAACGCCGTGTCCAGATACATAGGCTCAAACACCTCAGAAGAAGAGAGTTCCGATGGAGAGCGATATGATTATAGCTCTGAAGAGGAACCAGTCATTCTGACGGCCAACCCTATGCTGATAAAACCATTGGGGAGTGACTCAGAAGAAAGTGAAAGCAAAGAAGAGGTCAGGGCACCACCAAAGCCTTACAGACCACCCAACCCTGTGCGGAAGTTACCCGCCAGACAACCACAACCAAATAAAAGAAAAGATCAATGTCATGTCAGCCTAAGGTCGGGTGCCAGGATACCAGAGAGACAACCTCTGAGGGAGACACCTGACAACAGGCCTAAGAACAGAAACGAAGCGGTGGTGGAAAACGAAACAAGGCCCAACAGTAGGCCTAGAATGTCTATAGGTGACTACAACGTAGTGGCCCACCTACGAAACATTCCATCACTTCTAAGTGTTTTCGATGCCCTTATGGTATCAAAAGAACTGCGCGAGGCCCTCATATACGCTTTGCAAAATCCAAGTAGCTTTCAAGCTTACTTTGCCCAAGAAGTCCGTGAGGAAGTGGCACAAATAGAACAAGAGCCGTCCATTACCTTCACAGATGAAGATCTGATGACAGGTACGGCAGACCATAATCGCCCCTTGTACACCACAGGGACCATTTATGGCAAGAAAATCAACAAAATTTTGGTTGACCCGGGGTCATCCATTAGCATCATGCCTCTGAAAACTCTGGTGCAGCTCTCGCTCAGCATCAGAGAAACTAGAAGAGACAAAATCAGAATCCATGGATTCAATCACCAATACCAAAAGGCCCTAGGGTCCACGGTGATCGATGTCACCTTCGGAGACCTGGTCACCCCAGTCAAATTCTTCATCATTGAAGCAGACACCACATACAAAGTACTGTTGGGAAGACCATGGTTACATGCTTATGGCCTGGTACCCTCTACTTTGCACCAATGTGTCAAATATGTCAAAGATGGCAAACAACGTGTCATCAAAGGTGATGATCATCCATTTGAGGCACACGAAGCCGAATTGGACGATGCCAAATACTACACGCCCAAGTCCAAACAGGGGGCAGGGGCACAAAGAGAAATCTCCACCCAGGAAGTAGTCAAAGATGCAGTCAAAAGGGCGGCTCTCAAAGCCGCCATCAAATCCCAAATGCCGTGGGGAGCCGACAGTGACTCAAGTTCCTCAGCAGGAATAGACGAGGACGCTAGCATGCCCATGCGGGCGCTACCGTGCTCCTCTGACGAAGAAGGCGGGCAAAACTCCCTGTTTGTAGAAATAATGCCTCTGGAGCATTGCAAAGATCTGACTCCCCGTGAAAGAGAACATATTTCTCAGCTCAAAATCCTCACAGTCCCACCAAAGGCGGAGGAAAATGAAAAGAACGGATTGGTGATTCACCCCAGCATAAAATTTGTGAAAATGGGAGAGGTCGATCCTGAAAATGATAGCCCATGCTCAGAGGATTGGGCACAATGGCTGATGAAAGAAATAAAGGAGCCAGGGGTTCCACCACAGGTGCAACATGCAACCAGCACCAAAATGATGGAGTTGTTCCACAAGGCGCATTGCCTGGAACCCATCCCAGAAAAGCGAGCCAAGATGTTCCGAGTATATGTGGAAAGGCTACTCAAATGAAATTCAAAGGCTTGATGGAAATACATCCAACACAAGAGGTTTGGGATTTTCGGTCGATGCGGAGGCACAAACATCAATTGTTCCACCGACCTTAGAACAATATTCATGCAACCATGTCACAATAACCAAAATTGGGGACGAGGAATAAGTCCTTGAAATTGAAGGTGAATCTCAAGAAAACGAGCAAGGAAGTCAAGCCAGTCAAACCAGGTCAGAAAATTGACAAGGAAGTTGACAGCCCGGGTTGAATCCCTCAGTCAAGCCAGTCAAACCAGTCAAACCAGGTCAGAAAATTGACAGCCCGAGTTGGATCCCTCAGTTGCTGTTCACAGGTTGAAAATTGACAAGGAAGTCAAGCCAGTCAAACAAGGTCCTCGAAGAATGAGGGTAGAACTGGAAGAAAAGGTAACCACTGAAGTCAGAAAGATAATTGAAGTGGGATTTATAAGAGAAGAAGAAACCCCTGACTGGATTGCTAACATAGTCCCGGTCAAGAAGAAAAATGGGCAAGTCCGGGTCTGTGTTGATTTCAGAGACCTAAATAAAGCATGCCCCAAAGATGATTTTCCACTTCCGGTGACGGAAATCATAATTGACCATACATCCTACTACAGAGTTTATTCCTTCGTGGACGGATCCTCAGGATACAACCAAGTCAAAATGGATGAAAGCGATCAGAAGCACACCGCCTTTCGCACCCTTTGGTCTCAAAAATGCTGGAGCCACATACCAGAGGGCCATGACCAAAATTTTCAGTGATCTGATGCACAAGGTGGTAGAATGCTATGTGGATGACCTCGTGGTAAAATCTCACACACATGAGCAACACCTAGAAGATCTGAGGCTGATGTTTGGTCGGCTGAGGATACATACCCTGAAGCTTAACCCCTTGAAGTGCGCATTTATGGTCTTCTCAGGGAAGTTCTTGGGTTTCGTGGTGCGACACAGAGGTATCGAAATCGACCCAGAAAAGATCAGAGCCATTCAAGAGATGCCACCACCAAAGACACTCAAACAGCTCAGATCTCTGCAAGGACGCCTGGCATACATCAGAAGGTTCATAGCTAACCTCTCAGGAAAAATCAAACCATTCACAAGGCTCACCAAGAAATATGTCCCCTTCAAATGGGACAGTGAGTGTCAAAAGGCCTTGGAGGACATCAAGCAGTATTTGCTAAAACCCCCTGTCTTGGCAGCACCAATTGCTGGAAAACCCTTAATCCTCTACACCACAGCTCTGGATGGATCACTGGGGGCACTGCTTGCCCAAGAAAATGAAGAAGGGAAAGAAAATGCCCTCTACTACCTTAGCAGAATGCTGGTAGCAGCGGAGCACTCATATACTCCAATCGAAAAGCACTGCCTAGCACTGATTTTTGTAGTCAAGAAACTCAGGCACTACATGTTGGCCCATAAAATCACACTCATATCCAAAACTGACCCATTAAAATACCTCATGACCCGACCCATACTCACTGGGAGGTTAGCAAGGTGGGCTGTCGCCCTAATGGAGTTCGATATAACATATGCGCCCCAAAAGGCCGTCAAAGGGCAAGCTCTGGCCGATTTCCTAGCAGCCTACCCCATACCAGATGACTCTCCACTCGCGTGTGATTTTCTAGATGAAGAGACCATGCACACAGAGGAGACAAATGAAGAAGAAGCCTGTTGGAAATTATATTTCGATGAATCATCGTCCATTCAACCAGCAGTCAAATCAAATCTACCCAAAAGACAGGCTGGAGTAGGCCTGGTGTTTGTCACACCAGAAAAAGGCATCCTCAGATATGCCCTAAGCCTTACAGAGCCGTGTACAAACAACGAAGCCGAGTATGAAGCCTTAATTGCAGGGCTTGAAATGGCACTCAAAATGGGAATCGAGCGACTGAAGGTCTTTGGTGACTCCTTGCTCATCCTAAGTCAAATTGATGGTCTGTTTAAGATCAGAAAACCAGAATTGGTAAAATACCATGAAAAAGCTCTAGAGTTAATGGCTAAATTCGCTAGCATTACTCTAGAAAAGGTACCGCGGTCCCTGAACGGTAAGGCAGATGCTTTGGCCAGGTTAGCCAACAAACTCAGTGACCCAAGTCAAGAAGAAATACAGATTCTTGTCCACCGGAGAAGGGCCTTATCCCCCTGCTTCCAACAAACGAAGAAGAAGGAAGAGGAAGAAACCATGTTCGTGGACATTTTTAATCTGGAAAAGCAAATGGAAGAAGAATGGGGAGAAGCGGTCCAAGTCATGGTCACAGATGGAATAGACCAAGAAGATTGGTGACAACCTTTCCTTGACTACTTTCAACAAGGAAAGCTACCTGATAACAGATACATCAGGGAGCAAATCAGAAAGAGAGCTCTAAGGTTTGTGTATGTCAATAACACACTCTATTGGAGATCTTATGAAGGAGCATGGCTAAGGTGCATCTCAAAGACTGAAGCACAAGAAGTCATGCAAGAAGTCCACTCGGGCGAGTGCGGGGCCCACCAAGCAGGTTCCAGAATGCGAGTGCAAATCAAATTGATGGGCTACTACTGGCCCACCATGAGAAGTGATTGCGAAAACTTCTCCAAACAATGCCACATGTGCCAGATACATGGAGATCTCATCCATCAACACCCAAGTGTTCTATATCCAACAGTGGTGTCCTGGCCTTTCGAAATATGGGGAACGGACATCATAGGTCCAATCGACCCGCCAGCCTCAAATGGACACCATTTCATTTTGGCCACCACGGATTACTTTTCCAAATGGGCCGAAGCAAGATCATACCGAGAAATCAAAGTCTCTGATGTGGTCAAG
The DNA here is from genome assembly GCA_027562975.1 of Rhynchospora breviuscula. Classification (NCBI taxonomy): domain Eukaryota; kingdom Viridiplantae; phylum Streptophyta; class Magnoliopsida; order Poales; family Cyperaceae; genus Rhynchospora; species Rhynchospora breviuscula. The sequence continues at coordinate 17,088,505 of CM050398.1, forward strand.
TTCTTTACCACCCAAGTGCTTTACAGGTATGGAAATCCTAGAAAGATAATCTCAGATAACGGCACAGGTTTCAAAAATACAAAGATCGCTGAGTTTACTGAAAAATACAAGATAGAATGGAGATATTCTTCAATCTACAATCCTAGGGCCAATGGATTAGCAGAAGCTTTCAACAAGATGCTAATCAAAATTCTACGCAAGACAGTCGGGGTTAATCACAGGAACTGGCATGAGAAGTTACCTGAAGCACTGTGGGCATATCGGATCACCTGCAGAACTCCAACACAAGCAACGCCTTACTCGTTGGTGTATGGGACCGAAGCAGTTCTCCCCATCGAAGTGGAGCTCCCCTCTTTAAGAGTAGCCATGACATCAGAAATCCCTATGACCAAACAAATGCAATTGAGGTTGCAAGAATTGGATGGAATGGATGAAAGAAGACTAGCTGCCCAACAAAATCTAGAGCTGTACCAAGCTAGGATGATTAGGGCCTATGAAAAGCTATCAAGGACAAGGGCATTCAGGAAAGGTGAATTGGCGCTAGTGCTAAGACGACCAATCACTAGCCGGCACCATGGCCCCAATTTTGCACCAAATTGGGAAGGACCTTATATCATAGACCAAGTCTATGACGGGGGAGCCTACCTACTCGCAGATCAAGAAGGAAACCACCCTATCTCCCCCCATAAATGGGAGATACCTGAAAAAGCACTACGGCCAAAACTATCCTGGCAATCCCTATAAGCGTCAAAGCAAGGAGGAAAAAAGTCTCACAGATGACTGGGCCGAAAGTTGTGTGGGAATGGAGCAGCTCTTCAAGTGATCGCTTCACTCTTGCCAAGCCAAAACTTAAATCCACAAAACCAAAGGAGTGTCCTGTCCCTTTTGGGACATTCATGGGACGTATCCCCACCACAAATACCAAATACAAAACAAAATAAAACCTTGAAACCAACCCAAATAAAACAAAAACCAAAATATTCCAAAATCCACCAAATCATCAAAATCCCCAAGTAAACCAAAATCCTAGAAAACCCCGAAAGTAAACGTCCCGCGGGCTGAAGCTCAAAGGGGTGTTCCGTTCTTTTGAACATTATGGACATTCCATTGCAAAAGCCCTAAATAAATAAGGCAAAACTAAAATAATAATAGACACATATCAAATAAAAATCCACAAAACCTAAATAAAAATAATACAACAAAATCCTAAAAATACAAACATCCATTCAAAACCCAAAGGAATAAAACGTGTCCCGCCGGGCCTAAAAAATCAAAGGAGTGTTCTTGCCCTTTTGGGCGACCATAGGACATTTCCTTTACATAGGCCTACATTGCAAAGTGCACCTCCATAAGTGTTGTGCTTTGTGCTCGAAACAAGGTACTAGGTGCCTATTCATCTCACCGAATTAAAGGATGAATAAAAGTTCCGTGTCTTGAACTCTAAATTAAGACACAATGCGGTGACCTATCACACCAACCAAGAAAATGATAGCCATGTTGAGGAAGCCTGTGTGGTTTCTGAATACAGAGAATAGTGAAATTTACCCTAAGTGTTGTGCTTTGTGCTTTAAACAAGGTACTAGGTGCCTATTCATCTCACCGAATTAAAGGATGAATAAAAGTTCTGTGTCTTGAACTCTAAATTAAGACACAATGCGGTGACCTATCACACCAACCAAGAAAATGATAGCCATATTGAGGAGACCTGTGTGGTTTCCGAATACATAGGATGGTGATAATTACCCTTGTTCGATGATCATTACACCTCAGAAATCAAGAAACGAGAAGACTAGCGGCTCATGCAGCCTTAGAAGCGGGCCTCCCACCTAAACCTCTCAAACCAAACCCAATCTAACCTATATGGATAACCTAAAATCACAGACCTTAAATATCCGGTAAGTTCCGTGCTGCCGAACCAAAGAGCACTGGAGAAAGATTTGCATTGCAAACAAATGCAAGGAAAAAAAAAACAAAACCGGTAAGTCCTGTGCTGCCGAACCAAAGAGCACCAGAAAAGACTCTGCAATCTACCCAATATGAGCTAGTGCAGTAGAAATAAACAACCCAAGACCTTAAATATCCGGTAAGTTCCGTGCTGCCGAACCAAAGAGCACTGGAGAAAACCCTGCAACCTGTTCACTATGAGCGAACGCAGTCAAATACCAAAACCATAAAATCCCACCGGTAAGTTCCGTGCTGCCGAACCAAAGAGCACTGGAGAAAACCCTGCAACCTGTTCACTATGAGCGAACGCAGTCAAATACCAAAACCATAAAACCCCACCGGTAAGTCCCGTGCTGCCGAACCAAAGAGCATTGGAGAAAGATTTACATTGCAAACAAATGCGAAAAAAAAAACAAAACTGGTAAAGTCCCATGCTGTCGAACCAAAGAGCATTGGAGAAAACCCCTGCAGTTCAGTCAATATAGACGATCGCAAAAGCGAAATGGAGACAATCGCGTGTCCCACCAGCGTAATTCAAGCTGACAACCCAAAAAGGGTTGGATAAAACCCTGCATTACGTCCCACCTGTATGGTGAGAGATAAAAGACTCATGCAGAAACCACAGAACCAATACACAAGTAACAACACAGAAATTGTCAAGCTGCCCCAAGCATGCCGGGGCAAAATACCCGAAGACTACTGTCATAAGTTATTAGATCCATAAACCACAAGCATTCAAAACAACAGGACCACAAATGTCTGTAGAAAAAAAAAGAAAAGATACAACAATCACGATACAATAGCACAAGAACCAGAGCATCACGCTGGGGGCACGGCCACGGCACCTGCAAGAGTAGCAAGAGTGTTGGAAATGGTCTGGAGTGTAGCCTCGATAGTGTCAAGGCGTGTGCGCAACTCCTCAAACTGCTGGTCCAGTTGCTCCTGGATGGGCAAAAGAGCCTCGATAGCAGAACCGTCTGGAGAAGGGGGTGAAGCCTCTCTCACAGGGATATACTGGTTGCCCGCTGCAAACTTGTGAAGAATATGACTATTCACAGGATAATCTGGGTCAGGAATCAACGTGCCGTGCGGCAATTCCACCCAACCATAATGGGTTAAGTCCAAAAGCAAATTGCGAGGATAGGCAACATGGCGTCCCTCGAGCTGGTTGCCCCACAGCATATCAGGCATAGGAATCTCCGCCCGCCTCATTAAAACCTCAACCAAATGAGCATAAGAAAGATACCCCTTTGGAACCTTCACCGCGTGGTACATGTTCTGAAGGATCAGACTTGAAAGGTTGATCTTCCTGCGCTTAAGAATCAGAAGGCGTAGGTAAAACAGAGTCCCCGGACGGGTATGGTCAGAAAGTTCGCCTTGAGGGAAAATCAGATAACTGACCATCAAGGAGAGAAACCTACAAGAAATCTTGCGATAATGAAGTTCATATAGTTTATTGCATGGAAAGAAGAAAAGAAGAACATGAGAAAGTATTACCTATGGAGCGCAGGCAAGTGCGCAGTTGAAACCTCCTCATAACCTGGATCTGGTTTGGGAACCTTAAACCACTCGCGGTGACTGCGATAAGTCCCATGTCCAAATGGCCAACTCTGATAGGCGTAAACAGACAGACCATTCAGTGTGTCGGTAGCCTCAAGTACAACGGCCAAATCCTCAACTCCAAAGTCAAGAAACCTACCAAAAAGATAGAAAGAAGCGGAGGGAGTACCATGATGATCAAAAGAGACACACAGGTTAGCATAAAATAACCTGGTGATGTCGTCGTGGTAGGCTTGGTTCAGTTTTGCCAGACCTCTGAGACTCCAAGCATCAAGCCACCCCCGTATCAGATCAAAGTATGGGGTAGAGAAATGCCCTTGCGGATGAAAGAAGAAACAGGGGGCTGCATGGCGATCCCCACCGCAGATATTTGCATGATAAAACTCAAAGGCCTCTTCATCACGGAAAAGGTAGCGGTTCCTCGAATCGTATGACCAGTTCGGTTCGAGAGGAGAAACATCCTGGGCAGAGGAACTTGCTTCGTCCCTGGGACGCTTGGGGTTCACAACACCGGCCATCTGAAAAGAAAAGAAAGAAGGAAAAAGGAAGGAAGTCGCAAGGGAATGGAATGAGTGCAGACCGATATGCTGCCTCATTTGTAAACCAAGCAAGCCAAAAGGCATGCATCTTTTCAAATCCATCGAAAAGGCATGAAATCAAGCGTCGTGACGGTTTATGGCGCCTAAAAGGAAAGTGATCGCGGCGCGATCTTTAAAATGTTAACTGATGCAAGTAAATGCAAATATGGAAAACCAAGAAATAAAAGGCATCAAATAATCTTCAGGTGCAATAACCATAAAAGCCACGTGGCCCAAAACATATACGGATCCAAGAACAGCCCAAAACGCTGACAAGACCAAAACCCAACAACCATATCCAAGAACAACCAATATCAAATCCAAAATATGCAACCACAAAACATACGGGAGCTAAAAAGGCCTGTGGCTACTGAAGCAAGGCAGAGCCAAGATTGCACCCGTATAAGTCCCACCGGCACCGCTACAGGCACCCTCGCAAGGGGCTGGGCCCGAGGTCATCGGTCTAGTCAGTGCAGTGTCAGGAGAAAGAGCTAATCTCGCCTCGCTCATATGACGTGGAGCAACTGCAAGGAAAGTAACCTCCATGAGAAGAACCTCCCACTCTGAGAAATCTGATACCATCTCCTCAGAAGTTACAGGAGACATTTCAGACTCAATCATCCAAAAATCAGGGGCACCTGATAAAATACCAAAGGAAAGGCTCGTGTCAAAATAAAAGGGCAAGAGTGAGAAAACCAAATAGTGCAATAATATCAAAATTGCGTCATACCTGCGACGGTCAAGGGTAAGGGAGATATGTCATCCTGAATCTCTACCTCCACATCAGGGATCGAAGTCGCGAGCTCGCCAATACTAACAAAACTTCGAGCTAAAGTCTGATACAGATGACATAAAGCATGTAGCCCAGAAATCCAAAGCTCCATGTCAAATGCCATCAGGGTAAAAGGAAGTCGACCTGGAGAAAAGAAACTCAAAACTAAAGAAATGTGGTATGGATGCACCTAAGAAAAGAGAGTGATACATACCTAAACCACGAAGAATGGCTAGAATAGTAGGCGGCGGAGCCGTCTCACAAGTCAGCACTGTCACAGGAATAATGGCTAGACTGTCATCCTGGACCCACGGATCATCGTCTGTAAGAAAAGGCGCAGGAGAGATAGGGCGGGGACGTAAAATCTCCTCGAAAGGGACCTCTATAGTCTCAATCCCGATCTCCTCCATCTCAACCTCCTCTACAACAGGCTGAGGCTCTGGATAGAGAGGACAACCCCATCCCCAGCCACGAGAGCGGGGAGCAACTGAAACTAAATCAAAAATTTATAAAACTGAAACCAAAACCAAGTTCAAAAGCCGATGCAAAAGCAAGCAAAGATGCATACCTGTAGAAGGAACAGGAAAGAGAGGCTCCATGGAGAAGTCAGTCTCTGACGTGCTCCCCTCTACCTGCCTCCGCAATACATATCGCTCCGAGTCCTCTAGTGAAGTAGACACCTCACGACGCCTCTTTCCCAGCCCAGAAATGGTCTCCTCGTCTGAATTCTCTGAATAGGTAGGGGAGGGACAATGGAAGGAGTCTAAGTCGTCCTCACTCTCTGAAGCAACTAGCTAGGACGCATCTACAAAAATCAAGTCAAGAAAAGCAATATATGCACAAAGAAGGAGAAAGAAGCAAGTCAGAAAAGATACCAATGTGTATCACCCAGCGACGATATGCCTCAAGCTCCACAGACATGGAAGCCTCCCCCTCTATAGGAGGTGATTCCTCAAGAAGAAAATGGAAATGACCAAAGTCATATCCTCCAAGGCCTGTTTCAAACAATGAAAGGAGACAGCATGTAACAGAATGGAAAACCCAAAGGATAAAAAAGAAAAGAAGAGAGAAAATAGCATACCTGGAAATACTCCATCAAGAGGCAAAGGAGGTCCTCTATACCTCACTGGACCATGGAAGGAAATCACAGAGCCATCCGCGCCAAAAGAAGTCCTGAGTGGTCTAAAGTCACCCTGCTGCGCCTCTCTGCGCCTGGGAACAACTCTGGAAGGATATAACTTCCTCCTAAGAATGGGAAGTCTGGGTCCATGAGCCGCTCTGGCCTAACCTCTAAACCAATGATCATATCTCCCAAGTAATCTGGCCTCTCTAGAAGCAGAAGGCACAGTACAACTAGTCCCAGTACCAAGGCGAAGAGTAAAAGCCGCACGCTCGGCACAAGACTCTAAAGTCGCCAAGGGAGCAGTCGGAAAAGTAAAGACTGAAGGAATATCCTGGTCATATCCGAACTGCCAAGCGCATCTCTGTGGGCTATAAACCTCATGGATCACTCTGTCACATAATCTCAAAGGCAGACATCCAGGTCGGGTGCTAATCACAAAGTCCCTCTCTCGCCTGGAATGATGGGTACCCAGACGGGGACGAATATCTGAAACGTCAGAGACGGTGTCAAGGATGACCCGGTTCTCATCTGCACTCGCGGGCCAGACCCGCAGAAAAGCCTCAGGACGGTACTCTGAGATGAACTGAGTACTAGAGGAAAAGAAAGAGTCGGCAGTAACAGGATCTGGATCAACAATAGTACTGCCTGCGATATGGATCAAAGCTGGCAAAGACTGCCGCATGCCAGCTGAAGTCAAAGGTGTATAACATCTCCTCCGGTAGATGTAAAACCAACCATATAGAATATGCAGAGGAATCACAGTAGTGGCCTGAGATGGGTCCCTCAAAGAAGTAAACTCTCGCATAGACCTATAAAAATTCGCCAAGGCCGGGATAGCCAAGGCAAAACTGCGGCCATGTGCCAAAAGGTTGGCCACAACAAAGACCCCAGGCCAAATATACCCGGCTGGCTCACAAACAACCAGAAAGTAAAATAGCCACCAGGCTATAAAAGCAGTCAAGAGGGTCTCATCATCCAAAGGAAGAGAAGAAAGGTCAGAAAACTCTACCTGTCTGGTAGGGATATAGGTCTGATCTGTACCCGTCACAATCGGCTCTAAGGAACTAACGAAACCTGCAGCATCATGCTCGGAAACCCGGTCCATGAAATGCCCAATCCAATCTCTAAAAGGCACATCTCTGCTCAGACCACGGTAAGAACGGGACATGGCAATCTCGTAATAAATCCGGAAAACTCTGCGCAGTGCATCTGAGTGCAAAGGAGACCCATCATGATCAAAACCATATAACTCCATCTCAGGTGGAACTCTCTCCTCATAGAACAAACCTCCTACAGGAACACCCAGCAGGCAATGCATCTGCCAAAGATCTATCGTAATACTACGATCCTCCAAGACAAAGGTGTTGTGCACATAATCCCAGTTTGTTGCCATCGCCTTAAGGAGGTTAGAACCCCAAGTGTACCTGAAGAGTGACAAAGAAACTCCTCCAAACAAGCACACTGTGCAAACGGTCGCCGAAACGGCACAAGATATATCTGGTCCACTCAATCTGACCAGGACTCCACTCCAGACCTCCCTGAACCCTCAACGGACCAGGAGCCCAAGGAGCAACCTGACCCTCCATCATCTCAACACTCAACAGGTGGAAATCAGAAGAGAAAGTACTCTGACCAGTGGGACCCAGAAAGAGGCCCTGAAAGTCATGTGATGGCCTATCTGGTCTCTCATGGATGATAGGACAGTGAGTGGTATAAGCATATCCCCTGCGACTCTCAGTCCTAGAAGTAGGATCAACAACCAGGCAGGAATAGCTGTACAAAGGTGGTAAAGGCAAACAGTCATGCCTAGCCAACAAACCATGGAAGTTATCTCTCCCCTCAAGGATCCTCTTCTTCCACTTCACATGCAAATGCTTATGGACCTTGCCAGGGTCCAAGTAATGGTCAATATACGAAGTGATAGCCTCATCAGAAGGACCGTAGAAACCGGTCCTAGAAATACCAAAGCGAGGGTGGTGCTATATATCTCCTCAACGGATCCCATACCTGATATATTTGCAGACTGGATACAAACAAAACGGGAATGAGTCACCAGACCTAAACCTGAACCTAGGCCTACCGAAATTTAACCATACAAGTTAAAAGGGCTATGGGGACACCAAAGTAAACTGTTCACCAGGGTCTCACATTTTACTCTGGTGGGGGGCATTTGTTTACCTCTAAATTCTGCTACATAAAATCCTGGAATAAACAAAACTAATTTTATTCCACAAATAAATCAAAACCCATGACAACAGCAACTCGACAAAATCGCTCTAACAGACGGTCATATTGCATGAGACGAAAATACAGAAATTCCTAAAAATGGATGATATATTAATTAATTATGGGAAATGCCGTTATGCGCCTGTGATATCCTTATAATTAGTTATCAAAAGAGTCCCAAAAATGGAAATTTTGTAGCAATTAAATGCTTCATATTTTTTATGGGGAACCATGCAAAATTTCATGTCAAACTGACTTATGGATGAGCATCAAACAATTTTATCAAATAAATGTAGCATAATTGTCCTAAATTTTGGCTGGGCCGAATTACAAAATAAATCAAAGCCCACAAGGTTTAATTAATTACAAAATAATTCAGAGCCCATACCATTTTCCGGCGGCCCACCCGGATTATACAAAGGCCCAACATCAATAAAAACAAAGTGGATCCAGATTTCGGACCCGATATCAAATCCAGATCCAATAGTCGGAAACAGACTCAAGGGGTCGAAAATTGACTCAGCCGACTGAACTTAACCTACTAACTCGACTGGACTCAACAGTGGCTACTGGATTCGACTGAATCAGGTCCAAGGCTATACATGTGTCATTCCCTGATTGGCTCTATCCTTTACCGTTTAAAACAAAAAAATAATAAAAGGAAAAGAGGCATGGAACAGTACTGCTTGTCAGACGCAAGTACTCTGGCGAAGACAGATGCTCCGCCGCTCGCTCAGGCCGCCTCAACCCAAACCAAGCACACCGCTGGACAGGCGACGGTCTCACGACTCCAATGACACCAGACACAGCGGGGATTGGAGGAGGAATGGTCCCAATTGAGAAATGAGAAGGCTCACTGCCTGGAGAAAAAATTGAGAAATTGAACTCAACCAAAGATGCATTCGAGTGATTGAATGCTAACGAAGCACCAAGGAGAGGTGACTTACATACCCAGTGGAGCAATTTCGAGGCTGAAGTTGTATTCGGAGCAATGCTCTACCTCAGTCTCGAGAGGTCACTGCGAAGAGGTGTAAGAGAAGGAAAGAGGCTTGACATATGAATTGAATGTCACGACAGTGTCTAGTCTCGACCCAAGAGCCTACCCAAATGATACATCAATGCACAAGTACTAGAAACAGCTAACTTCTTCCCGACTGGAGCTGTCCAGTATAAAATGCGAGAAAAATTGGCAGCAGTTAATAGAATGGAGAATAAACACTATTCACTGCAGCCTATGTTCTGGGAAAGGAAGGATAGGCCTGAGAATCACAGTACATGATGTAAGGGAGGTGAAGAGAGGTAAGCTTACCATCAATTTGGAGCCGTTAGATCAATACTCTTGATTGAATAAAAGTTCGAATTATCACTATGAAACCAGATGTGGTACCAACACTAAAAACCCATAGAGGCATGATGCTGAAACAAGCCAAAAGAAGGCTACAAGCGTGTCATTCTATGGGGACCATGGGCAAATCAGTCCTTTAAACAAAAGACAAAGGGATGGGAGCATCTAAAACCATGTAAAAAGCAATATGAAGGCCTGGGATACCCAATATGCCCCCAAGATATTTCAGAAAAGCGCATTGCATAAGGAAATGTGATGTGATAACCACATAAACCAACTGAAGCACATGTCATTTACAAGATCAAGTGTACCCAGGAACAAGGAGCCTTCAATATCAATACACAGGAATGTGTGTATAGGTAGCCTCAGAGCTGGGCATCATAGTACCCAGTTTAATTCATCACAGGCCAATAAAAGGGATGTAAATTGGGACTCAAGTGAAACCAGGTCACTTGATAAGTCAAGTGTGAGTGCAATATGTCATATGACAAATGCCATCTCAAACCAGTTGACTGCAAATACACAAGTCATAATCACTCACAAAATGTGGTTTATACTTGTACATAAGTTCAATCAAAGCTCCATGACAGCCAACCAGCAAACCAAGATCAAGCAACCAAAGGCCAGATAGCTCAAATGTGAGTACAAATGCCAATGCATGGCATGTGATGACTCAAACAAAAAGCTATAAAGCCTCAGCCACAGTCACCCACATAATGTGACTCATATTTATATAAGTTCAAAAATTGAACTTCAAATGCCAACCAACAAACAGGAGCAAACTAAAGCAACCAAGATAGCTAAGTGGTTCAAATGTGAGTACAACATGCCAATATGTGACATGTGCCAACTCAAACAAAAGAAACCACAAGGCTATAGGCCACAAGAGATCAAGTAATGCAACATAAGCCATCTACAAGGCGCAGCAAGCATCAAGTATGTCTCAAGGCAGCATAATTCAAACACTGGAGAGGAAACAAACCCCTCTGAAATATCTCCAGGCCTCATCTGAGGCACAACGGCCAACAGCTGAAGCAAAATAGCTCACAGCCAAGGCCACACAGCCAACAGCCATGGGGGCAAAACTCAACTGTGTGACACCTGCCCCAGTGCCCACAGAAGAATCACCCCTCCTAGCGTCAAAGATAAGTATGCAATGCCACAAAGGAGCTCTCAACAGCCAACAGGCATGACAACTAACCATATGTTGCCAAGCCAGCAGCCACATGGAATATAGCTGCATGAAGACAACACTAAATCAACCAAGCAAACCCTGTGAAGGATAAAGAGGGAAATTAAATCAAAAGAAACCGTTAGAGATTACCTCAAACCATGTAATTCCACTGGAGATACCCTAAGCAACCCCGAAATACCTCAAATGCCCTTCTGACCATGCAACAGAAGATAGCTGGCGTCTCAAATACTTCTCCCCCAAGTATGCCACTTGGTAAATTGAAGTAAATTCACTCTCACAAGCAACATAGATGTAAGCCCCATATGCCACATCAGCCACCAAGTCACCTGTGAGAGGAAGTAAACCCCAAATACCCAAACACACTATCTCCAATGCAAATGCCAAATGTCATAAGACCAATGGCCAGCCAATGAGATAGTAAATCATAGTAAACCACATTATGTGAAGTAAACACCTAAATTGAGGCGGCAAGAAGCAAGATAGCATCCCAGCCCTTCACCTAAGACCATCAAGACTCAGAAATGCTGAGGAAATGCCACATGGCAATGGAGACCCAGAAGAAACCCTAGGCCACTGCCTATAAAAGAAGCAAACTCGAAGAAGAAGAGACCCCCAGTTTTTTAAATTTTTAGGCTAGAGCATTGAGTTTTCAAAGCTGTAAAAGAAAAAGAAAAAGAAGTTTAAGGGTTAATCAAGGTAATTAGCATGTAATTCAAGTTTTATATGAAATAAAGGGGGGCCAAAATAGTTTAAATTACTTTGTTCTTCTTGTTCTCCTCCTCTTTTCCCTTTTTCTTTCCATTTCTGGTTCAATAAGCCTGGTATTTGGCATGGTATGAGCCTGGTATTTGGCTCTGGCCTGGTATTTGGCCATGAAATCAATCCAATCCGGTATTTGGCTGTGTAATACCCTCTCATGAGGAGATAACTTAGAGATATACACAATAAGGCATGCAAGCTTTATGCCCATGGCTACTGTTTGCATGCCACCCCAAACTCAAAAGTGATTGAGGCTGCCTAGACTTCATGCCCATGGCTGCTGTCTAGTAGGCCACCTAAAAGTGCCAAAAGTTTTTTTTGAAAAACAACTGCATTTCTCATGATTTCAAACCCAAATTGTTTCTGTTTGAGTGCATGTGCATATAGAATAGTTGCATCTGTCATTTTTCCAAAAATAAAGAACTGATTTCAAACTCATGCATGATAGAATTAAGTCAAGAGCAAGCATAGTATCTGTCATTCAAAATTATGCATAGTTGGCATCAAGTGTAGCATCTGTCAAATGGTTACATCATGGTCAAGGTTGCATGTTTATTTTATCATTGGATTGCAGAGCATTCAAGTTTCAATAAGACCCTTTGCACCTGCATGGTGCTAAGTATGGTCATGCATAATAGTCTGTCACTAGGGTTCATGTCACTCAGGCATTTCGAATAATGACAAAAGTCTTAGGGTCTGGCAATAAAGATGTCCAAGTGCCAAGTATGTAGTAGTCCACAGAAATAAATAGGGTCTCATAGATTAATAAAAAAAATGATGATGAAACTTCCCTGTGTCCAAAGTCAGTAGCTCACCCAAGCTCATCATACCAACATAGTTCCTGGAAACAAAAAAATAAAAAAATGATTAAGGTCCTAGGTTGCATTAAAAACAATAAGGAGTATTTCATCTCTCATCTAGCCCAGGTCTGGTCAAATGCATGTGTATACACTGATCCTCAGATTAGGAATAATAACAAAATGAGTTGTCATGAAAAGTTGAGCTTAATTGCATAGCACCTAGCATGCATTTCTAATTAAGGGTTTAAATATAACATGGCATCTGCATAAGCATTTGTAATTCTGTCATATGCATAGTTCTGATGTGTCATTGCATAAGCATTATCATAACCAAATAAAAGACTTAGTCCTAAATCTCATGGTTTAGATTGCATCAGTGCATGTGTCGAGCATCAATCACCCAGTCTAGACTTATCTTTTTTTTATAATATAGTATCCCTTCTTAAAAGGGACAGACAATAAGTCGCATCACAAAATAAATAAAGTTTGCATTTGCATCCAGTTTGCCCTTTTTATGCATGGCATCAATTTTGAAACCCATTTCAGTTCTTACAAAAATGAATGATGTTCAAAGCTGCATGGCTCACTTTCTGAAAATAAACAAATTTCTCTGCATGGATTTCGTAAAAGTTTTCTTCAAATACCAAAAGTGATTTTCATCACAGACGCAAACATCAACATTTCCAATAAATAAGCATATAAACATTACATAGCAATAAAGAAAAGGGGTGTGTATATCTCTAAGTTTATCTCATGAGGGGGTATTACCAGCCGCAAGACCCACAATTGTCACCAAATGACAGAGGATAAGCCAAATGAAATTGAATTATTACTTGTGCCTCCTTAGTTTCCACCCTGAATTATTATTTTGTGGAGTACAGTTACTATAACGGTCACCAAGTAATAATGGAAATAACGCCAATAATTCTCCCCTGCATTATTAGCCCAATAAATCTCTATTACTCCTTGGTTCTACCATTATTTGAACCATTATTACTTGTGCCTCCTTGGTTTCCACCCTGTCAATAAACAAAAAGGAAAAAACAAATGCGCAGTTGTCTACCCTGTTAACACGGTTTATAACCTCATTATTTGGCTAATATCTCAGTTAATAAACGCGCAATTTCAAATAACACGTTTTATAACCGGGTTATTAGGTGAGAGAATATAACGCGGTTATAAAACGGGTAATTGCTTGGTTCTTATTAGGGGTGTACAAAAAATCCGTGAACTCGTTCAATCCGTTCAACCCACCCGACCCGAACCATTTTTTACCGGGTTAGCATGATGTTGGATTGGGTACGGGTTCTAATTTTGACAAACCCGTTACTTCGGGTTGGATTACGGGTTTTGTACTAGTAAACTCGTGTATACTTCAACCCACCCGTTTATCACTATTTACTCATCTTCGTCTCACATTTCCTCATGTCCTTACTCAAAGATCTCTTCTTTCATGAAGTTTTGATCTCCTCCATAGGCATACATGTCCTCTATGCCTCTCACAAGACCTCAAAAGTTGAAAGATGCTTCGAATGTGTCTTTAATTTGCCTTGAACTAAATTGTAATAGCCACAAAACGATTTTTGTATATATTTTTATTTGATCAAAAGTTTAACCCACTAAACTCGTTTAACCTGCTTAATCCGTAAAAATCTGTACATAAAAAAATTGACGGGTTGGGTTGGATTACGGATGGGTCAATTAAATTTATTTTCTAACCCGGTATTATCGGGTTGGGTTCAAATTTTGCTAAATTATCATCAACCCACCCGTTGTACACCCCTAGTTCTTATTAAAATTAAAAATAAATGTTAGTTTATTTTAAAATTTTTTAATACAATATTGTTTATTATAATAATAGGTGAGAAGATGACAATGAGTGTATACCCCACGCCCCCCTGTAAATGTTGCAAAAGAAAAAAATATACCCCCACGTAGTGTATTGCAAACGTGTCGTGTCGTGTCGTGTCGTGTCAAACACGTACGTGTTGGACCTCGTGTTGTGTCGTGTCGTGTCGTGTTAAGTGAAGATGAGCTAACACGACACGACGTGTTAAACGTCTCAAGACGTGTTAGGATAGATTTCTTATTTTTAATTTGAAGATATACCAAAAAAATTATTAAAATACATTTATAAAAGGGAAAAATATGACATATTGCAGTAAATTGCATACGTTAATTATCTAGTTGAGAAAAAAATTTAAGTTGCCATTTTAACCTTGCTTTACGCAAGTTTGACTGTTGTAAATAACTTGTCAGCTTGTTAGTTTGTAGCTGGGTGCAATTTAGAGTTTCTCATAATAATTTTGTATTTAGTTTAAGAAAAATAAAGATCGTCGGATTTAAATCAACGACCCCTAATATTTCTGATTTCTTGACAAAGCATTCCAAAGGCACCTAAGAGGCTAAGAGGCTAAGTGCCTAAGAACCATAATCCCTGACATGCGTGCAGCCTTGTACGTTTTTTCGCCAAGACATGACAGCGCGCTCATTTTTCTTTCAAATAAACCAATTAAATGATGCCACATGGCTCTATGTAGTTGGCTGAATTTGGAACCCATGGATTGTGCTGCCCAAGTGCGATCTGGACCATCCTTCGGTTATAATCAAACGATCAAAATATTATACATATTAACATCTTAACTCGTGTTAGACGTGTCGCGTATAGCGTCGTATCGTGTTGCGTGTCAAAACGTATCAACATGATGAAGTTTTCAACACGACACGCTTTCAACACGACACGTAGACACGCACGTATCGTGTTATTTCCGTATATATCGTGACGTATCGTGCTAACACGCTTGCGTGTCGTACTAACACGCTAAATACGACACGTTTTGGAGAACACTACCCCGCGTGACCACGTCAAAATACGAACAAGCAGACATGCACATGCTTGGTCCTAAAAATTTAGAAGAGTAAGTCCAAAATAATTTATTAGACCGTACTAGGCCTACAAAGTGTATATCCACACGTGAATTCTGCAGCAACTTTGCTATTCTGCGGTACATCCCACGTGAAAAGACAAACAAGCAAACTTGCACATGCATGGTTCTAAAAGTATAGAAGAGTAAGTCCAAAATAATTTATTACACCTTACTGGGCCAACAAAGTGTATATCGCCACGTCAAAAGACAAACAAGCAGACATGCACATGCATGGTCCTAAAAGTTGAAGAGTAAGTCTAAAATAATTTTTTAGAATCAGTAAATATGTTACTAATATTTCGAATCAGTAAATATGTTACTAATTAGAAATTACTGTCTACTATTTTTTTCACGTGTGATCTCGTGATATCGCGTTTGTATTTATTCTATTTCTTCTTTTAAATGTTTTGTTTATTTATTTATGTGTTAACTTTATTCAATTATGAGTTAGATTTTATTTTTAGTATTTTTATTGTGATTTTTATATACATATTCAATTTATTTTTGTTGAACTTATTTCTTTACATGTGTTAAATATCCACTTTTGTCTATCTTATATATTAATTTTGTTAAATCGATGGTAAACTGTAGGTTGCAGTTATCATTTATGTTTTTATTTTCCTTATACATGGAGTTCTATAATATGTTATTAACTGGTAAACTAAATTTTAGATAATCATGTATCATGTATAAACTCATGCTCGATACTCACAATTGCACATGATACGATTATTTGGTATTAAACTGGTTCAATGTGTTAAAACCACCTTGTTGGCTTGTTGTCCTACCATGTTGGTATTTTTCTATATAGGACTATATTATTAGATTGTTTCTGGCCCTAAAGGGCTGACGAGCCTAAATTGGGACGGACCGTCCTGGACTGGAATGGTCTGGTCCAAAACGGACGTCAGATATGAAAACAATCTATTTTGGTATGGTCTAATTATGCTTAATTCTCCAAGTCATTAAGATATATGGTAATAGGATAAACGTGACTGTAAAGAAAATCAAGATTTTGTGCAGGGATGTGTTGCCTTTTATAGGTGGTTATGTTTGGAAACAATTTCTATTTTGTAATGGATGAAATATGAAATAGTGTGGTGACCAAGAAGCCCTTGGCACTATATATATGGGGTTGGTCCCCAAAGGACAAGACAATGACGTCATTGCTGCATACATGTGTTGATAGCAGCAACTCTGACCCATCTTTCTAGTTATTCCATTGATTAGAGAGAGATAGTGCTTTGCTTTAAGGCGTAAGGCATCAAATGGTGTGTCTTGATCCTTTGGAAGGCTTCCTCCCGACCTTGCTGGTGCTCTTGCGGCACTAAGGACTTCAGCAACAAGCAAGGCGTGCTCAACATCAAGAATCAGGTCATAATTATGAAATTAGGTAAGCTTCCGCTAACATATTTAGATTTTAGTGTTTTGGAACAGTCCGATCCATTATTGGACTGGCCCATTCCACCGCTGGTTCAACGAGTTATGTTTTTATGATTTTGCTATTTGATCTGCTAGAATTATTTTTCCTTTGGCTATAAAGCAAACCCAACGAGTGGTATCAGAGCCACTCGTCATGAGCCAGTAGTTTACACATTAAAATTGAGAACATGATCTGTTTGGTATTTTTTTGAATTGATCTGATCGATTTCTGAATTTTTTGGCACTTAGGGCGGTCCGTTTCATGGCTCGAACGGACCGTTCTATTTTTCTGGCAATTGTTTTTGAACTATTTTGAACTGTTATTGAATTGTTTATATTGATTTAGGCCTTTGTTATGTTTAAAATTGATTTGAAATTGTAATTACTTGAAAAGATTTTGAAAATTAAGTTAAAGTTTTTTAGAAATTAAAAATCGATTAAAATTTGACCTAACTCGATGATTTAGATTTAGAGTAGATTATTGTCAGGTCAGGAGAAAAATCGTTAGGATTCCTCGACCTAGTTTATGACGACATCTTTTCTACTCTCTCTGCGGTTCTTTAGGCGGTCTGTTCCACTCCGGGACGGTCCGTTCCACTTTCAATTTTGGTTGCAAACTGTTAGGTATTGACCAGAGTAATGGAGCGGTCCGTTCCACAACCAGGGCGGTCCGTCTAGAACCAGATTGTACAGGTTTTAAGCCAAATTTAGTTTAGTTTTTGGGTTATTTGTACTGGATAGGTACAAATGACACTTTATGCATCTCTTCTCTTCTTTTATCTACTGTGGTTTTCATTAGTAAGAGCTGTAAGCGTTGGGTTACACCATATTGTCATGAGGACAAGTTCTATCGTAGAAAATAAGGTCGGCGCCTAAGTGTCCATATGACCTTGGCTTTTGGGAGATCATCGCTTTCTTTTCTTACCTTAATATGACTCATACTGGCTTGTATAGTCATATCACTTTTTAGTTCTCTTCTTTTCATATTAGGATTGATGTGTATAATGAAAAGTCTAGGTTTAGGTATATTTTAAGTCTTATATAAAGGTAACTTAAGTTGTATTTTGAGAATTGAACCAATATTAATATCATCCTGCCAAAGTGGGATCTCATATTAATGGTTGTTTCAAAGGCTCAAATACAAGTGTATTAAAGTACTTGTAACTTTTAAATTATGGATCGACCCAAAGGAATGACATAATTTAAAAGGCTACACTTACATTGTTTTGGTAGAATCAAATAGGTAATGATTGTAAGGTTTTATATATAATTAATTAATCGGTCCAAAGGAAGGTTAATTAATTGATATGTTATGAATCGTTACATTTGATACTACACCTAGTTGATTGAAGTTTGCTTGGAAACACCAAAAAACACTTGCAAATGAATAAAGACTAGTAGATGAAATTTAGACCTTTATATTTTATGATATAACTTATACATTATGGTTATTAATATTAGTATATTTTATCTTTGGTTTATTTTAGCAAACATTCCAGCTAGCATTAACATCATACCCATGCTGTCTGGTTCCAACTTTAAGGAATGGAAGGAAAACTTGATGATAGTTCTTGGTTGTCTTGATCTTGACCTTGCATTCAGGGAGAAGAAACCACTTGAAATTACTGCTAAGAGCAGTCAACGACACATTCAAAGTGTGGTTCAGTGGACTCACTCCAATCGCATAAGCATTATGATCATTAAGAAGATAATTTCAGAGGCATTGAGAAGAGATTTGTCAAGAATGAGAAAGCAAAAATTTGCACATTCATGGCAAAACTCATCTCTATGAGGTACAGTGGAAAATGCAACATTCGTGAGTACATTATGGAAGTATCTAATCTTGCTTCAAAGTTACAAGCCCTTAACATAGACATATCTGAAGAAATTCAGGTGTGTCTAGTGCTTAACTCTCTTCCTAGTCAATATAACAATTTCAAGGTTACTTATAACTGCACTAAGAATAGGTAGACTCTGAATGAACTGATCTCGCATCTAGTTAAAGAAGAGGAAAGGTTGAAGCTTGATAAGATACATAGTGCTAACGTTGTCTCCACTTCAAAAAATAAAGGGAAGAAGAAACAAAACAAGAAAAAGATTGATGATTTAGACTAAAAAAAATGAACCCAATAAGGGACATCAGAAGCAAGAATGAGAAGGCTACATAGCCTGGCGTAAGAAGAAAGAAATGTGTCTCTCTTTGGTTTGTTCAGAAGTTAATTTTACTTCAATACAAAAGGATACTTGGTGGATTGATTCTAGTGCTACAACTCACATAAGTATCTCTATGCAGTGTTGCTTGAGCTGCCGAAAGCCAAATGATGGTGAAAGATACATATATGTGGCCGATGGCAAGAAGGCACAAGTTGAAGCTATTAAGTATTTTAGATTGTTACTTAGGACTGGATTGTATTTGGATTTATATAAGACTTTTGTTGTATCGTCTTTTAGACGAAATTTAGTTTTTATTTCTATACTGGACCAATTTGATTACTCTTGTTCTTTTGGAAATGGAAAATTCACTTTATCTCATAATTCTAAATGCATCGGATCTAATTTTCTTTCAGTTTATGATAATCTATATTCTTTGGAAACTATTGCTTCATATAATGAAAACTTTCATTCAAGTACTGGATATGTTAAGCGTAAATTAACTCATGTGAACTCAGGTGCACTTTGGCATAAGCGATTAGGTCACATTTCTCCAAAGAGAATTGAAAGACTTGTGTAAAGTGAAATACTCGATTTTTTAGACATGACAGATTTAGGCCCATGTAAAAGTTGTGTTAAAGGAAAACAAACTAATAAAAAGAGATATGATGCCAACAGAACGAGTGATGTCTTAGAACAAATTCATACGGATATTTGTGGATCATTTCCTACACCTACTAGGAATGGTCAAACTTACTTTATCAGTTTCATAGACGATTATTCAAGATTTGGTTATCTATATCTATTAAGTGTAAAAGCGCAAGTTTTGGACGTTTTCAAATCATTTAAAGTTGAAGTTGAGTTACAACTCAACAAAAGGATTAAGCAAGTCAAATCTGACCTTGGTGGTGAATACTATGGTACATATGACAGTTCAGGTGAACAATGTCCAAGGCCTTTTGCTAATTTAGAGGAAAATGGCATTGTCCCTCAATATACCATGCCAGGGTCGCCTAGCATGAATGGAGTAGCTGAAAGGTGAAACATGACATTGAAGGACATGGTTAGGAGTAGCAGACATATTCACTAAACCGCTTGGAGCAAAATTATTCAACCAATTTAAGAAGCTGCTTGGGATGCAAGCTGGAGTATAATTGAGTTTAAGGATGGATGTTGAAAATATAAACTCAATTATGTATGCATGGTCAAAGAGTTCAATTGTTGTTTAGAGTTTCAAAATTAGTTATTATGCTTAGGTAGTTGGAGTAGTAATTGTCTAGAAAGACTATTCAATTTAATTGAGTTTATATTTCCAACATTAATATCATCTATATAAAATTTTATTCACTTATAAAATTATAAATTTCTTTGAATAATTAAAGAACCTAGCAAACGACAATTATGAAATTACCTAGATCCAATTTTATGAGAATTAGAAAATAATTTAAAATATTTTATTAGTCTATAATTATTAAATTTGATATTACCAAATTCTTCATATATATGTGAGTAAGTATATAAATTTTCATAGAGAATAGTATTTTTAAGGCCTCCAAACAATTAAAATAATGAAACTTTTATGCAGATTAAATTTTATTAGTTTAGAGAATTATTTAAAATATTGATAAGTCTATAATTAAAAAAATTTTATATTCCTGAATCCTCCATATTTATATGAGCACACATATAAATTTTCATACCCAAATAATTTTTAAAGGCACCTAAAAAAATTTAAAAACTAAATTATATTTAATCTGAAATTCAGAAATTGAGACCTTAATTGATCTGCGAAATGGAGGTGAATGGATCGTTGAGGTAATGATAATGGTCTCCACATTTTATGTTATATAGATTGACCAAAAAATTTGTGATACTTGGTACTTTTCACTATTTAAACATATTTTATTTCACAATTATAATATCAAGAATGATAACTACAATCCTAGCAGTTCAACAATTAAACAATCTCACATCTCTTTTGGAAAGGGCGCTCTTCTCTTCCTTGCTAAAAACGAAAATTGCCCAATTCCTTTCTCCCTCAACCCTGCCTCATTTTCTCTAACGCTGCTCCTCAACTTTCGCCCATCTCCCTAACCTTCCAATTTTTTTTTTTTTTCACTCCCGCTCTCTCCCTCCCCTTGGTGCTGCTCTCCTTGACATCCTTGCTTCATTCTTCTCATTCTCCCTCTGGTGAGTCGCGACTCACCATAAGCAAAACTATATATATAGAGTTTTGCTATGGTGAGTTGCAACTCACCAAAGGGTCGGTGAGTCGCGCTCAAAACTGCTAAATCGAGTTCAAAATGATCGATCCAAACCATCTAATACGATCTCCCTATTGAAATCTCTATGCAAACCAAATTTTATATTTTTTCGAAATTTTTAAGTATTTTTTTGAAATTTTAGAAAATTGTTAATCTAATTAGTTCTGAACCGTTCAAAAACAGCAGTTTTTAAAAATCCGAAAAAAATACTTAAAAATTTTAAAAAAATATAAAATTTGGTTTGTATGGAGATTTCAATAGGGAGATCGTATTGGACGGTTTAGATCGGTCATTCTGAACTAGATATAGCATTTTTGATCGCGACTCACGGACCCTCTGGTGAGTTGCAACTCACCATAGCAAAACTCTATATATAATCTGCATATGCAGACCAAATTTTACATTTTTTCGAAATTTTTAAATATTTTTTTGAAATTTTAGAAAGTTATTAATCTAATTAGTTCTGAACCGTTCAAAAACAACAGTTTTTAAAAATCTTAAAAAAATACTTAAAATTTTTAAAAAAATATAAATTTTGGTCTGCATGGAGATTTCAATAGGGAGATCATATTAGACAGTTTGGATTGGTCATTTTAAACTAGATATAATAGCTTTGATCGCAACTCACGGACCCTTTGGTGAGTTGCAACTCACCATTGCAAAACTCTCTCTCTCTCTCTCTCTCTCTATATATATATATATTACTAAAATAACTATCTAAAATATTCACTTAAAATAATTACAAAGACCCTTAATAAAAATAAATACTTATGATATATATCTGCATAATCTTGTAATATACTCACTTAAAGACAAATAAAAACTGAAATAGCTAGTTTAAATAGATGCTTCCTTATGATTAGAACTGCACATAACAAGATAAGATACATCTTACTGCTTCACATGACCCCACAATGCAATATCTACATAGGTGCAAGAAGTATGCGAACGACGGTAGAGTGAAATCTTATAATCATGCGTATAAACATTCATTGGGATACGTATGAAATTCCCTTATCCACTAGTGGGATCTCATTATTATAATTATGAGTCTATGATATTCCCCATGCAAATAACCCGATTTATTGTACTGAAGTATGTCAAATGTGAACATGTAATTAACTAGAGATCTAATTCCCCATCCAAATAGTTCATTATATGTTATTGGCATAAAATTCATTTGAGATCTAATTTTATATTTTTTAAGAATATTTCATTAATTTTTAAGATTTTTTGAAAATTAATTGTTATTGGACGATTTATAACATTTTAATCAACCAATTTTCTTTGTAGATTAGATAGCATTTTATTACTTGTACAGCTGGACAGACAGAAGCTAGATGGACGGGAAAATTTTTCATGTTATAAATATAAGTACAATCATTTCATTCATTCACACCATTCTACAATATTAAGAACCTCACAAGACTGACTAACACCTGAGTATGGAGAGCAACGAATACCAAGCTGTTCCAGCTCTACTGAACATGGTTTTTGGTTTCATCAAACCCATGGCTCTCAAGTGTGCTCTAGACCTTGGCATCGCTGATCAAATCAGCAGCCATGGCCAACCCATGAGCTTGAGCCAGCTTCGTTCTGCTCTTTCCCTCCCTCAATCAAAGGAGCCCTATTTGCGCCACCTCATGCGCATGTTAACCCATTTCGGCTTTATTCAGGTGCAAATCTCTGATAGTGTTGTTGCAGAGGCAAAGCCCATTTATGACCTAACTCCAATGTCCCGCCTTGTTATTAACAAGGAAGCCTCGTTAAATTTTTTACCCTTCATCCGTTGCCAACTCGAAGATCTCAGACATGTTTTACAAGAAGCTTTTCTATCCATGGGCGATTGGCTGAAGCAGGAGGGCAAAGAGATCACGGCATTTGACATGGGAAACAATTGCAGTTTATGGGAAATGGCTAGTCAGAATTCTAAGCTTAACGAGTCCTTTAACAGTGCTATGGTGAGCACCTGTAGAATTTTCACTGATGCATTAATTAAGAGTGGGGGCGAGATTTTCAAGGGGATAAAGTCTTTAGTAGATGTAGGTGGAGGGTTCGGTGCAGTAGCAAAAGCCATTGCCACGAACTTTCCTCATGTCGAGTGCTCGGTCTTAGATTTACCTCATGTGGTAAGAGGCCTTCCAAATGACGGCATTGTGAAATTCGTTTCAGGAGATATGTTTAACCATATTCCTCAGGCGGATGCAGTCCTTCTTAAGGTGATTGAAAAGAATCTTAACACACAAACAAACGCACAACAATACACCAGGCATAAATTTTATATATATGGAAAAAAATATTTTTTGCCTCTTATATATATATTCTCATATTGCATAAATACTATCCAAAGTTAGATACAAAAATTTGTTACTTGTACAATAATTTACATGCCTAATTTTTTTTTATTGATCAAGTAGCTTCCTTTCTCACAAATTTAAAAGTTTTCACTCATGTGAGAAAATATTGAAATTTTGAAAATTTAAAATTTAAAATTTAAAATTTAAAAAATTACAGAAGAGGGATATTTTGGTCAATATGAAATTTAAAATATATAGATTTGGAGGTTAAATTTTTTAATTTTTAGGTTTTAGGATGTCATGGATCTAATTTTTGCTTATTTAATATTAAACTCTGACGTTATGAATTTTCATATTAGTTTATCTTCCATAATTGGAGTGATGAGGTATGCCTAGAAATACTGAAGAAATGCAAAGAAGCAATTAGTTCAACCGAAAATGAAGGCAAGGTTATTATCGTTGATGCTGTCGTCGGCTCCCCCGTTGAATATGAGGAAACACAGTTGTTGTTTGACATGTTGATGCTGACTGTACACGCAGGAGCAGAGCGAGATGAGCACGAGTGGAAGTCATTATTCACAAAAGCTGGATTTTCATCTTACAGGATTGTGCGTACTGTGGGATACATCTCCATCATCGAAGTTTACCCCTAAATTTATATCTACTTTTTTTCACAACCCTGTTGAATTACCTTCTCTCCTTGTATTTTTTCTTACTCTCTCATGTGTGTGTGTCATCAGTTATATGATAATCTATTTCGTGTAATCCTGAACAATTTCTTAGCAAAGCATAATAATGAGTTAATGACCTCAATTCTTAAATATATATTTGCGCTTATTAATTTCACTGACCAGTGTGCAACGGTGAAAAGAAATTAACTAGCTAATAACTTTCTAGACCAAGTATTAGGGATTGCATAATGTAATGAGGTTTGGATACTTGTAAATTTGATTCTCAATGGAAGAGCACATCGCCCTTCAAATACTGATTACTGAATCAGTAAAACTACACAAGATGGCGTCAAATTCAGGTCAAAAACCTCCAAACATGGTAGGAAACCAGACTAAGTAATTCAGTAAACAAACTATAATTCTACTGACTCTATAACAGAAATTTTTTTTTTACAACTCCATATTAACAGCTGGTTTTAAGAAAATTGATTTTCGTAATAGTTACTGGTATTTTTGTAATAATTATCAGAGTTTATCTTTTGTGTCGGTTAATAATAAAAATTGGTGCTAAAGAGTTGAAAGAAAGAAAGAAAAAACGGTTAATCCTTAGCACTGGTTTTTTTTGAATAACCGATGCTAAAAAAAAAAAAAAAAATCTTTAACAGTGATTATTAAAGATAACCGCTGCTAAAAATGTACCCTTAGAAATTTTTTTTTCATATTTTTAGCACCGTTTTTTTAGAAAAACCGCTGCTAAAGATCAAATTATTTTGCTTTTCTTTTCCTTCCCCAAACCATAGCCACAATTAACTAGGGATGAAAACGGATCGGATACGGAGCGGATGTTGGTCTTCCCATATCCACATCCATATTTCTTTTCGGATACGAATACGAATACATATTCTTTCGGATACGGATACGGTTCGGATATTAAGCGGATACGAATATGGTTCGGATATTATCGGATGTGGAGTCGAATACGAATATATTTTGTTGGATACGGATTGCATTTTAATTTTTTTTATTTATTTACAATAGCAGTTTTTGTAAATATAATGATATTCAATATACTCAGTGTCTATGTTAGTACTTCGTCAAGATCAATAGTAGTGCATGCATAATTTGAGCCAAAAGAGCATTTCTTTAAAATATGAAAGTTAATGTTAATAACATTGTCTTCGATCAAACTGTACAAACTTTAGAAATGAACTTCCTTAAAATAAAAGTAATCAATTTATTTGCTGGGTTCCAACTTTTAACACATAAATGCATAAGTTCACAATAAAAAGGAAATATAAAGACATAAAACATCCGCATAATCTAGCTAGAGGCTGCTTAAAACCCTTTGAAAATAATTGAGATATATAAAGACATAAAACATATCAATAAAAATGACAGCGTGGCTTGGTGTTAGAGTCGTTGGGTTGTATCCAACAGATCTTGGGTTTGAACCCCAGTTGTGAATCTATTAATTTTGCATTATATAGTTGGACTGTGCGGATTCAGATCTGCAAATTCGGATATCCATTTATCGATCATATGCGGATACGGATAAAAATCCTTTTTCGTATCCGTATCCGCCCCAATATCTGTTCCCACATCCGCATTCGTATCCGCTTAAAAATATCCGTATCCATTCGGATGCGGATATTATTATCCGAATCCGCAATTTCTCGGATACGGATGCGGATCGGAGTGGATAAAATCCGATCCATTTTCATCCCTAGCCGTAACCCCCCATTACTATTCATCCGATTTTTTTTCCCTTCAAAACCAAGGACATTTACTCTTAACCAAAACTACATTAAGAAATTAGCTAAAAATTTTGAAAAGAAGAGCAAATAGAAGTTGAAAAAATTCGCATTTGAGGTATATATCGTAATTTTTTAATCTTTTATTTATTATTTATATATTATGCAATTTTTGAATTTTTAAACGATTTTTTTTTCATTTTGATGTCATAAAATAGGAAGAGAAAGAGAAGGTGATTCTATAGAAGCAAGGAAAACATCATTTGGACATAGATTCAGTAATTTTCTATTTTAACCCTCAATAATTATTTGGCATTTGCTTATATTAAGTTGTATTGTCATATAGGACCAAATTACCGAAATTTGAACTATTTTAGATCGTGCTTGTCTGAGATTAATCCATTAGAGATTAATCTCGGATAGTCCCAGTTGGGGACTGCTCTTTTGATACATTATCTCATTTAGGATTAGTCTGTAGTACGTTAGATGCAATTTGTTGTCTGAGAAACATTCGGTAATATTTTCTCTTATGATCCCACGGATACGTAAGCACAAGCAATCATGTGTTGTCATATTCTGGGAATAAGGAGAAATACTGTAGAATTTTTCTCAGAAAACATATTGCATCTAACATATGCTCGCTAATGAGACAGAGTATCAAAATAATGGGATAGGATGGTAACCGGTCCGAAAATTTCATGTGATACATTGAATCTATAGACCCTAAACCTGATATTTGGATATATATTTTTATTTTCACAGATGGATTGTCGCCATAATTAATGTATGAGTATTCACAGATATCAATTGAATTTGATGAAGTAGATGAAGAGTTTATAAAATGTGCCGAAGAACATCAGAAGTTAACAAAAAAACCTAAAAATTTATGTCCTTGTAAAGATTGTTTTAACTTCAAGATACACGATAATGGTGAAATTATTAAATTGCAGTTGGTTAGATATGGATGGATGACGACAGCTAAATATATATGGAGGGTTTTGCATGGAGAAAATTTAAATGCCGGAACAAGTATTAATGCATCCGATTTGGAAAATAATGTACAAAATTATTAGGGGGCTGATGTAGGGGCCGGCCCAAAGACCTTGGATAAATCTGCACATCGCGCTCAACATGAACAAGTGCAAAAGGAAATAAACAAAACCCTGTAGAAATCTCATGAAGAAACCACAAAACCAAAATACAAATACCAACACCAAATTACCAACCTACCACAAAACCATTGTCACAAAGTTATCACAACCACAAACCATAATCATCCAGAACAAACAGAACCACAAATGTTCAAACAAGGAAAAGAAATACAGCAGTCACAACATGACAGCACAGAAACGGTAGCATCACACTGAGGGTACAGCCGCGGCACATACAAGAGTAGCAAGAGTGTTGGAAATGGTCTGAAGTGTCGCCTTAATGTTGTCAAGGCGTGCACGTAACTCTTCAAATTGCAGGTCCAGTTGCTCCTGGACAGGCAAAGGAGCCTCAATGGCATAACAAATTGGAGAAGGGCGTGAAGCCTCCCTCACAGGGCTGTATTGGTTGCCTGTCGCAAACTTATGGAGAATGTGACTATTCATTGGGTAGCCTGGTCTAGGAAGCAAAGTGCCATGTGGCATTTCCACCCATCTACAAGAAGTCAAGTCCAAAAGAAAATTGCGGGGATGCGCAATGTGACGCTCCGTGATCTGGTTACCCCACAGCATCTCAGGCATCTGGATCTGGGCCCGCCTCATCAAAGTCTCAATCAAATGACCATAAGGCAAGTACCCCTTTAAAGCCCTTCCCACATGGTACATGTTATGGAGGATCAAACTAGGGAGATTTGCCTTCCTGCGGTTGAAAATGAGAAGGCGCAAGTAAAACAAAGTCCCTGGGCGCGTGTAGTTGGAAAGCTCGTCTTGGGGGAAAAGCAAATAGTTGATTGCTAAGAAAAGCAGTCTATAGAAAGCATGCAGTAGCAAAATTCATCAAGCCCTATTGCGTGAAAAGCGATAAGAAAGAAGCAAAGAAGAACTACCTATGAAGTGCAGGCAAGTGTGTAGTGGAGACTTCCTCATAACCCTCATCAGGTCTAGGAACCTTGAGCCACTCGCAGAAACTGTGATAAGTCCCATGCCCAAATGGCCAACTTTAGTAGGCACAAATAGATAGCCCATTCAGAGTGTCAGTGGCCCCAAGTACGGCTGCCAAATCCTCCACCCCAATTGTCACACCCCGTACCGAGGCACGAGGTGTGAGGATGGGACGGTATCTTCTGCATCGATCCGACGGCCCGTCAACCTACGTCGCAAGCACAAAAACAAACGGATGACAGCTACAAAGCTCAATAACCGGTTATTTAACGACGCAGCTTCTCTATATTAGTTGATAAAATAAATTAAACATGGCTGGAGTAATCCACATAACAAATCATACATTTGACGGCGATTATCGGGTCTAGATTAATCATATCAATCACATAATTCCCTAACCCGAGGGCAGGCAGAACGGAATTTCAAATCCACATACACAAATAAATCCAGAATCCAGATTCTAAATCCGACATCCCGTAAAACATACCACATACGAGCGAACACACACAAGTAAAGCCATGCGATAATCAAATAAAGCAATACGAAACTAATCATAGAGAAGTCCGGTTACCTGACTGAGCGATCCATGAGCACAAGCAAATCGGGATGATTATAACTGTGACGTATAACTCGAATTCCAAATGGCCGACTATCCAAAGCCAAGACGAAATTTAAAGTTGACTGGGGAGAGAGAGAAAGAGAAATGATATATGAAATGAAATGGAATGAGGGTGGGGTCTATTTATAGTGGAGGTTTTTTAGTGGCTCAGAAGGTAAATATTAGATTACTTAATAACGAAGTAAGTAGATATTGATTGGTTGGTGGCTATTTTAGATGATAATATTGGTCATTTCTGAAAATATTGTTGACTTAGTGGCTAAGAAAGTAGATATTTCGAATATGATATTTTCATAATGGATAAGATCAAATAGATATTTTTAAGTGGATAAGATCAAATAGATAGGAATGAACATTTTTTAAATAGGACCTTAGAATTTGAAGTATTGCAAACAGGTCCTAAAATTCAGGATGTTACACAAATGCTAAAGAGCCTTCCAAAAAGATAGAAAGAAGCAGAGGGAGTACCATGATGATCAAAAGAGACACGCAGGTTAGCATAAAACAACTTGGCGATCGAAGGATGATAGGGTTGGTTCAGTTATGCCAGACTCCAAGCGTCAAACCACCCCCGTATCAAGTTCATGTACGGTGTGGTAAAACGCTCCTATGGGTTGAAGTAGAAATAGAGGGCCACTGACGATCTCCGTTACATATATTCCCATGGTAGTACTCAAAAGCCTCATCATCGTGAAAAAGGTAGCGATTCCCAGAATCGTAGGACCAGTTCGGCTTGAGAGGAGAAACATTTTAGACAGAAGAACTTGCCTCGTCCCTAGGGCGCTTGGGGTTCACAACACTGGCCATTGAAAAAGAAAGAAGGAAGAAGAAAGAAGTGAAGTTGCAAAGAAAGGGAATGAGTGTAGACGTGCGGGATGTCTCAATTATAAACCATGCCAATGAAAAGGCATGCATCCTTTCAAATCTTCCAAAAGGGCAAGAAATCAAGCGTCGTGACAGTTTATGGCGCCTAAAAGGAAGGTGATTGCGTCGCGATTGATTGGTTACTGATGAAGGCTTAGAACCTAGGAATCAAATAAATTTAAAGACCTAGAGCTTGACCTCACTAATCGTTCGGAATATAGCTTTAGGGTCGAACCCAAGGGACGGATCTATGAATACCGGACTTATCCTTTCTGAAAATCTAGACAGAAATATTTTTATGAAATTTGAAATAATAGAAAACTACACAATGTACTAAAGTAAATATTTTTGGTTGGTTTTCAGACTCGAAATAAGATAAAATAAACTAAATAGTAATAAAATAAGTAAAGTAGAGTTTTGGAGTTTAAACAGAGAATAAAAATGTCCTAGGAGTCAGGTTTCGCTTGTGTTTGGACGCTAAAACTCGAAACTAAGCACTTTCGCACATAATTTCGCGTTTTAGCTACAGTTACCACTCTGTTCGGTCCGAACAGAAGGCAAAGGTGAGTTTAAGTGAACTGTTAAGTTGATTAATGCTTTAAGTCAGGGTTTATTGGTCAAACCTAGCTATTCTAAACCTCAACTTTCTCTTGTTGGGACAGATACTAGTTTAATCACAACCTAACCTAATTAACTTGATTGGTTCACAACTTTTGGTTTAGAATCCAATCAATTAAACTTGTTTATTGGAGTTCGTAAGGATATTTAGAGGTCTTTTGGACTAGTCTAAAAGTTACACATTTGGTGTCAACTAATCTCCCCTTTCGGATCTACAATTTATCCCAAGTACTTGAATCAAACGAGACTTGTTTATCCTAACTTACACTATCTAGATGCAGCTGTTCAACTAGAAGGTAATTAGAGATTTAACAAATATTTTAACTCAAGCAACATAAATAATTCGCAATAAACAAATCTCAAAGCATAACATAACATAACAAGTCAAATAAACATCATCCAAAGATCAAGTTACTTTCCTAATCCTAAGACAACATAAAAACTAGCCTAACATAGTAGAAAAACACACAATAGATAGAAAATAACAGTAGAGATACTAGCCCATCAAATCAAGAGATAAAAACATAGAAGAATAAACCAAATACTCCTTTATGCTTCGATCTTTAAGTCTTCAAGGCAGTGGGGTGTTGCTGGATGGTCGTCGAACTGGTCTCCTTGCTGCCGTCGCTTCAAGGTTGATGATCTCCAAAGGTAGAAGAGAGAAACGCCTTTGAAAAGGTGGAATTTATGGTATGGAATGTATCTTCCCTTTCCTCAGGCGTGTAGAGGTATATATAGACGTCCTAGGTCGCCAGAATGGAAGGGTAGGGCACTAGGGCGCAAGAAAATGCCATATAGATCAATTTCCATGTAAAGAGCATTACCATATGTGATATGGCGGCAGTCTGTTCGGATCGAACAAGATCTGTTTGGACTGAATGGAAGAGAGAGAAAGGTGGTTGCGCTGGTCTGGCGGCTACAGTGCATTCGGTCCGAATAGACAGTCATTCGGTCCGAATGGGGTGTCGAGAGAGGCTTCCAATGCTAGAAATGAGTCGTCTAGCGTGCACGAAACGTCAGGAATCCATCTATACGCTCCAATATCATCAGAAATCATCTAAACCTGTACCGAGAAGAGAAGAAACGACGGCAGAGCCAAATCATGGAAAAACATGGCAATTTATTAAATAATTTGTTGGTTCGAGTGCGTTTTGAGTGCCAAGTATGGTCCAAATACCAATGAAATATGATGATATCAAATCCCTCCAAACTTAAACTTTGCTTGTCCTCAAGCAACGCTCTAAGCTTAGAATTTTGGACTATACTTACAACTAAAATCAAGTCATTTCCTAAACCAATAAATTTGTTATGAATAATCAATTGCTCAAGCCTAAAATTTCTCACACTTAAATAAAACGAGTAAAATAAAAATTTCTAAAACCAAGTCTTGTGTTCTACAATTTAATCCATGCAACTCTTGGTCCTAATGAAATTCTTTTCGTCAAAATCAAGAACTCTAGCTTCTATTTGTCAATTCAAATGCGATCTCAATTTCAATTACCCGTTCTTTTTCATATTTCACAAAATTTTGTAAAGTCCTTTATCAAAATCGGAAATTTTATAATGAACTTCTCTTAAAACCAATGTCAATTTTTCACCAATTTTTCTTTGTGTAAGTCGAGTCGTGGGGCTTTGCACCCTGGAGGATTTTTGTGCGAGTCATTGACCTTGTAAAAGCTACTGGCACATGTCGCACCAGGGAGGTCGGTCCGGTTTTTACGCATTTTTTTTCGCTACATACCACTACGGACTCAAGCATTTTGCTAAGTACCTTAAGCCTCCAATTTTTAAGGTTGAGTTGGTGGAAAAAGGTCTCGACGCGTCCTCGTTTTCACAACTATTTGATTTTATTGTCCCATTAAATTTTGCTCGTTGGTGATTCAAGCGATTAAAACAATTTTTTTGACAAGATGAAGTTCATTTCATAATTTTCCAAGTTGATAAATTTCTTTTTGAACAAAACTTTGTCAAATACAAATCCGTTCACTCGGTAAAAACTTGTGAGAACCAACTAAAACTTATTTAACAATTTTAGGCATCCAAAATCGAGTCCTATTTTTGCAAAAATAATTTTATTTGGTCCATTGGTGCAAAGATCAAATTGAGATATCAAAACATTCTAGGGTTCTTTGAGAAAATTCTTCTTTGACTCAAAACTAGTTCAGGTAGTGTGAGATTAATCATTTAAAATCCAAATCGAGAGAGTTTTAGGCCAAATCATTTCAATTCCAAGCCAAATTAGTTGAAAAATGCAATTTTTGAATGTCTGTTCGGACCGAACAGGTGTCCATTCGGACTGAACAGAGACTGTGTAAATTTTAGAAATCCAGAACAGTTCATTCGGACCGAACAGAGAAGTAGAAAAATGCGAAAAATTGGCCCATTTCATCCAAAATTCAACCCATTTAGTCCCCGAACATGCTTTTTCTCCTATGTCCCCCCCAAACTTGTATAATGCTTGTCCCAAGCATGCATTCACAGAGAAATTTAAATAGGAGAAAAAGAAATGTTACCGTCTAGTAGGGAGGAGGAGGATGAGGGCTCCGAGAGGAGGAGCCTTGGTGGAACCCACCGTCATAGCCTGGAAAGATGTCGAAGAAGTTGTCGGGGTGGTCCTGTGGCTGCTGCACCTAGACTTGGTTACCCAAGTAGGGGTAAAAGTTGGGATCCGATCAGGCGGGACCTTGCCACTGCACCCATTCAAATTGCAGTTGTGCTCCTTGTGGTGGCACGGGCTGCTGTGGCTGCGTTGGCGGTTGTGGTGGCTCGAGAACTTGATTACCCAAGTATGGGTAAAAGTTCGGGTCCGAAAGCACCTCATGTGCTGTGGCTCGGCGGGGTGGAGATCGTGGCGGTGAAGCATGGCTATGCACCAATGGCACCGAGGAGCTCAATTTCGGATCATCTTCATCATCGAGCCAGTATCCCATCCTCAAAAAGAAGTTGTTGTCATAGGTAACGTTGGAGACATTGTCGAGTTTATGGCCAAATTCCTCCAACTCGCTCAATAGCCGACTTAATTGCATCCCATAGTCGGCTTGTGCCTCCGTGCTCTTCCTCACTTCATCCCTCGTCTCCATGGTGAGTCTTGTAAGGTCAGCAACCATATCTAGAAAGCTTCGCACGTCCTTGACATTCTTTGGCACTTCAAGCTTCTCGATCACCTCAATTTTTGCCTTGTCGACTTCAATCCCTTGAGAAGTTACCATGTGGCCTAGCACAACGTCTTTTTGCACCATAAAATGACACTTCTCCCAATTCAAGACCAAGTTAACCTCTTCACATCGCTGCAAGACTTTAGAAAGGTTAGCAAGACAAGAATCAAAACAAGTACCATAAACGGAGAAATCATCCATAAACACTTCCATTTCTTTTTCAATAAAATCGGAAAAAATTGCCATCATAGCATGTTGAAAGGTCGCGGGTGCATTACAAAGACCAAAGGGCATTCTTTTATAGGCATATGTACCATATGGGCAAGTAAAGGTGGTCTTTTCTTGGTCATTTGGATGGATTGGTATTTGAAAGAAACCCGAATAACCATCTAAATAACAAAAATACGAGTGATTGGCTAGTCTTTCAAGCAATTGGTCGACAAAAGAAAGAGGAAAGTGATCCTTGCGTGTCGCCGCATTGAGCTTGTGGTAATCAATACACATCCTCCATCCGGTCACCACTCGGGTTTGAATCAACTCGTCTTTGTCGTTCTTGACCACTGTTGTGCCACCCTTCTTTGGAACCACGTGGACCGGGCTCACCCATTTGCTATCGGAGATCGCATAGATGATGCCCGCATCTAGGAGTTTGAGAATCTCCTTCTTAACCACTTCTTTGAGGTTGGGATTGAGTCGCCTTTGTGCCTCTCGAGTCGGTTTGTGATCTTCCTCCATTTGAATCCGATGCGTGCAAATTGAGGGAACGATACCCTTCAAGTCGTCAATTGAATAGCCGATTGCACCTCTATGGGCCCTTAGCTCCACCAAAAGTTTCTCCGTTTGACCTGCATCTAGCTCCGAATTAACAATAACTGGGTATGTTTGATCAGGGCCTAGGAATTCGTACCTTAAGGAAGCGGGAAGAGGTTTTAGTTCGACTTTTGGGGGCTCTGTTCGGACCGAACCAGTGCTGTTCGGATCAAACAGAGCACCAGGGCTCTCCAGATGGTCTGTTTGGGCCTCCATTCGGACCGAACAGAGGTCCGAATGGAGTTCTGTCGGTGTGGTTTCGCCCTCTTCTTCAGTCCGAATGGTCTCCTCCACTCCAATCGCCTCTTGCGTGTCACAGAGATCGGCTTGGTAAGATTCGAGGGCTGTTTGGTATTGTTCTTCAAGAGATTCTTCAACTTCCGGCACTTCTTGGATCATGAAACAAGTTTCCGTGGGGTCGGGGCACCTCATAGCGTGGTTGATTGAAAATAAGAGCCGCTCCCCCCTACTCTGACCAAGATTGTCCCGTCTCGGGCATCCATCATCACACTGGCAGTTCTAAGGAAAGGGTGTCCCAAGATAATAGGCACCTCCTTGTCTTCTTCTATGTCCATCACAACAAAATCGCCGGGCACCAAGAATTTGCCAACTTGCACAGGTACGTCCTTCAATTCGCCTAACGGTAATCGGATCGTGGAATCGACAAGTTTTAGAGTCATACTTGTTGGTATAAGTTCGCCAAATCCGATCTTCTGATACACCGTCTTAGGCATAAGACTAACACTTGCACCCTTGTGACACAAAGCTTGTTTGATAATAGCATTACCTATAGTGCAAGGAAGAACAAACCGTCCTGGATCCGCAAGCTTAGGTGGCATATTGCTCTTCAGAGCTTCGCTACTCTTGTATGTTAGCGCCACCGTCTTCAACTCCTCCATTGTTCTTTTGCCTGTGCATAACTCCTTTAAGAACTTGGCATAAATGGGGACTTGAGCAATCACATCGATGAATGGGATGGTGATCCGCATTTGCTTGAGTATGTCCCAAAAGATTCTGAACTGAGCATCCTCCTTAGACTTCACCAGTCGCTAAGGGAAGGGCACAGGGGGCCTGTAGGCTTGCACGGAATGCTCCGCCTTGCCTTTTCCCTTCGGTTGAGCCTCCTTAGGACCCTGTTCGGACCGAACAGAAGGGTCTGGTGTCGGTTCAGCGGTGTTCTGAGGCTCCGATGTCACTTCTTCAGCCTGGGGTGCCTTCTGGAGGGGCGGAAACGGCAAAATCTGCTCGAGTACGTGTTCCATCTCCTCTGGACCAGTCTGTTCGGACCGAATGTGATCATGTTCTGACCGAACAGAGTGTTGGATCTCGACATCTGCCGGCATTGGCGGGTCCTGGTACTCCCTTCCGCTCCTCAGAACGTGCAGGGCCTTGATCTCAGCATTAGGATTCACCAGAGGCTGCCCTGGAAGCTTCCCGGGTTGCCTCGAAAAGTGTGACTCCATCATTTGCTCCAACCTGGTCAAGGTACTTGCATTAGTCTTAAGTTCTTCCATCCCTTCAACCAACATGTGATTAAATTTGCCTTGTTCATGCATAAAGTCCTGAACAACTGGTGGTATACCATCCCTATTGTAAACAGATTTCTTTGAAAAGGGTTGGTCACGACTGTTGTTGTTAAATTGTGCATTTTTAAATACAGTTGGTTGGTTGGTATTTTTGTACTGGTTCCTTGGCACATATGGTCTATTTGTCACATTATTATGGTATTTGGGGTGGTTCATGTTTTCCCAATCTGCTTGTTCCCCATCACTCAATGAATAGCTTCGACTAAATATGTGTCTCGGAAAATAGGAGGGCTCATTATTGATCGAGTTGACTTGGTGCCCTCCGTTGCCAGTCTTTGCGAGCGGACAATTAATCGAGGTGTGCCCTTCTTCGTCGCATGCGCCACATGTGTTGGAATTGAGGTAGGTTCCTTGTGCGGATTGATAGGCGGCAAGCTCGGCTTCCAACTCCGCGATTCTTTCATTCTTGGACGTGATCTCATGGATTTGATGCTTAGAATGGCTAGATCGGCGGTGAGATGGAATCGGGTACCAAGTATAGTTCCTTGCGTAATAATCGAGCAAATCACGTCCTTGAGTTGCATCGAGCCTCTTGAATGCACCACCTGAAAGAGAATCAATATTAATTTTTATATTATCATAGAGTCCGCTATAGAAAGATTTAATTAACATCCATTCTTGGATCCCATGATGTGGGCAAGAATTCTCTAAATCCCTAAATCTTTCCCAAGCGTCCCTCATTGATTCCTCTTCCTTTTGAGCAAAATTATTCAATTCCTTCCTAATCGCATCGGATCGGTCCGCGGGGAAATATCTATCCAAAAATGTTTGTGCCATTTGATCCCAAGACCGAATTGACCCTTTTTTCAATGTTTTGTACCATTTTTGGACTTTATCCTTAAGGGTGAAATGAAATAACAATAGCCTAATTGCTTGTTGAGGAACCCCATTGAACTTAATCAATTTTGTGCAATCAATAAAGGTTTGTAAGTGCGCATGGGGATCCTCTTTGTCATCTCCGTAAAATGGGTTCTGTTGAACGAGTGTGACGTGGTTGGGGGCGATTTGCATGTTGTTGGCTTCAATGCCCGGAATCAACACCGGTCCTCCCACGTCCTTTGCATTTGGAGCTCCGAATTCTCCGAGTGTTCGATTGTTGTCATCTCCTTCCTCGTCTTTGGAGTTGTGGACGCTCGCCTCATCTTCGTGTGCCCATCTCCGTCGCTCGGCCTCAAAATCTCTTCTTTGGCTGGCAAGAGTGTTTCGTTCTGCTGCGAGACGAGCCTCTCGCTGCTCCAACTGAAGACGGAGGGTCTCCAGTTCGCGCGTCTGCTGGACAATAGCCTCCGGAGTGAGTGCGTCGGCCATCGCGGGACTTCCCTCTCTCTGTTCGGGGTGCTGTTCGGTCCGAATGGAATTTTGTTCGGTTCGAACAGGGGTCGAATTGGAGGGCTGGGCAAGTTCTGGGTCGTTCTCGAAGCGTCGGGTGAAGTAGTTCCCGACCTTGGTTGGTGGGGATTTCTTCCTCCGAGTTCTACCTGCCAGTCCTGCAATTTAGAGAGAGGAAAGCGTGAGTTTAAAAAGAAAAACAAAAGTCTAGTCTCTCAATACTAAAATAAGAATCCAATATCAACATCGTCCCCGACAACGGCGCCAATTTGATGAAGGCTTAAAACCTAGGAATCAAATGAATTTGTAAACCTAGAGCTAATCTCACTAATCGTTTGGAATATAGTTTTAGGGTCGACCCCAAGGGACGGATCTATGAATACCGGACTTATCTTTTCTTAAAATCTAGACAGAAATAATTTTGTGAAGTTATGAATAATTAAAGACTAAAGGTGCAATAAAATAAAAGTTTTTGGTTGGTTTTTAGACTCGAAATAAGACTAAATAGTACAAAAATAATTAAAGTAGAGTTTTTGGGGTTTAAACAGTGAATAAAAACGTCCTAGGAGTCAGGTTTTGCTTGTGTTTGGACGCTAAAACTCGAGGCTAAGCGCTTTCGCACTAAACTTCGCGTTTTAGCTACAGTTGCCACTCTGTTCGGTCCGAACAGGATTCTGTTCGGTCCGAACAGAAGGCAAAGGTAGGTTTAATTGGTCTGTTATGCTAACTAATGCTTTAAGTCAGGGTTTATTGGTCAAACCTAGATATTCTAAAACTCAGCTTTCGCTTGTTGGAGAAGATTCTGGTTTAATCACAACCTAACCTAATATACTTGGTTGGTTCACAACTTTTGGTATAGAATTCAACTAGTTAAACTTGTTTATTGGAGTTCGTAAGGATATTTAGAGGTCTTTTGGACTGGTCTAAAAGTTACACTTTTGGTGTCAACTAATCTCCCCTTTCAGATTTACAATTTATCCCAAGTACTTGAATTAAACGTGACTTGTTTATCCTAACTTAGACTAACTAGATGCAGCTGTTCAACTAGAAGGTAATTAGAGATTTAAACAAGTATTTTAACTCAAGCAACATATATAATTCACAATAAACAAATCTCAAAGCATAGTATCACATAACAAGTCAAATAAACGTCATCCAAACATCAAGTTACTTCCCTAATCCTAAGACTGCATAAAAACTAGCCTAACATAGTAGCAAAACACACAATAAACATAGAATAATAGTAAAGATACAAGCCCATCAAATCAAGAGAAAGAAACATAGAGGAATAAACCAAATACTTCTTTTGCTTCAGTCTTTCAGTCTTCAAGGCAGTGGGGTGTTGCTGGATGGTCGCCAAACTGGTTACCCTGTTGCCGTCGCTTCAAGGTTGATGATCTCCAAAGGTAGAAGAGAGAGCATGATCTATTGAAAAGCAGAGTTTCTCTCCCCCCACTCTAACCACAATTGACCCATCTCGAGCATCCATCTTCACACCGGCGGTTCTAAGGAAGGGTCGACCCAAGATTATCAGTACCTCCATATCTACCTCCATATCCATGACCACAAAATCGCTGGGTACC
Organism: Rhynchospora breviuscula; assembly: GCA_027562975.1. Classification (NCBI taxonomy): domain Eukaryota; kingdom Viridiplantae; phylum Streptophyta; class Magnoliopsida; order Poales; family Cyperaceae; genus Rhynchospora; species Rhynchospora breviuscula. Next base: position 17,126,944 of record CM050398.1, read on the forward strand.
AAAAATTTGCCAACTTGCACCAGTACGTCCTTTAATACGCCTAACGGCAATCGAATTGTGGAATCAGCAAGTTTTAGAGTCATACTTGTGGGTATAAGTTCGTCGAACCCGATTTTCTCATAGACAGTCTTAGGCATGAGACTAACGCTTGCACCCATATCACACAAGGCTTGTCTAATGATATCTTTGCCAATAGTGCAAGGAAGAACGAACCTACCTGGATCCTCAAGCTTGGGTGGCATATTGCTCTTCAAGGCCTCGCTGCTCTTGTATGTTAGCGCCACTGTCTTCAACTCCTCCATGGATCTTTTGCCTGTGCATAGCTCCTTCAAGAACTTGGCATAGATGGGTACTTGAGTAATCGCATCGGTGAACGGGATCGTGATCGTCATTTGCTTGAGAATGTCCCAAAAGATTCTGAATTGAGCATCCTCCTTAGATTTCACCAATCGCTGAGGAAAGGGCACAGGGGGCCGGTATGCTGGTACGGGACGCTCCGCCTTGCCTTTGCCCTTCAGCTGAGCCTCCTTTGTGCCTTGTTCGGACCAAATGAGATCCTGTTCGAACCGAACAGGCTGTGTCGGTGTAGGTTCAGCTGCCTTTTGAGGCCCCAATGTTGCTCCTTTAGTTTGAGATGCCTTCTGGAGAGGAGGGAAGGGCAAAATCTGCTCGAGAACTGGCTCCATTTCCTCTGGGCCACTCTGTTCGGACTGAATAGGGTCTTGTTCGGATCGAACAGATCGCTAGATTTCGGTATCTGCCGGCATTGGCGAGTCCTGGTACTCCTTTCCGCTTCTCAGAACATGCAGGGCTTTGATTTCAGCATTAGGGTTCACCTGAGTCTGCCCTGGGAGCTTCTCGGGCTGTCTTGAATAATGTGACTCCCTCATTTATTCCAACCTAGTCAAAGTTCCTGCATTAGATTTAAGCTCCTCTAAGCCTTCAACCAACATTTGATTAAATTTGTCCTGTTCGTGCATAAAATCTTGGACAACCGTTGGAATACCATCCCTATTGTAAACAGACTTGTTTGGAAAGGGTTGGTCACGACCGTTGTTATTAAATTATGCATTTTTAAATAAAGTTGGTTGGTTGGTGTTTTTGAACTGGTTCCTTGGCACATATGGTCTATTTGTCACATTATTATGGTAATTGGGGTGGTTCGTGTTTTCCCAATCTCTTTGTTCCCCATCACTCAATGAATAACTTCGACTGAATATGTGTCATGGAAAATATGAGGGCTCGTTGTTGATAGTGTTGACTTGTGGCCCTCCATTGCACGTCTTCGCAAGCGGGCAATCAATTGAAGTGTGCCCTTTTTCTTCGCATGCGCCACAAGTGTTGGAATTGAGGTGGGTCCCTTGTACGGATTGATAGGCAGCAAGCTCAGCTTCTAACTCCGCGATCCTTTCATTCTTAGATGTGATCTCATGAATTCGATGCTTAGAATGTCTAGACCGGCGATGAGTTGGAATTGGGTACCAAGTATAGTTCCTTGCACAATAATCGAGCAAATCACGGCCTTGAGTTGCGTCGAGCCTCTTGAATGCGCCTCCTGAAAGAAAATCAATGTTAATCTTGATATTGTCATAGAGTCCACTATAGAAAGATTTAATTCACATCCATTCTTGAATCCCATGATGTGGGCAAGAATTCTCTAAATCCCTAAATCTTTCCCATGCGTCCCCCTTTGATTCTTCTTTTTTTTGGGCAAAATTGTTTAATTCCCTTCTAATCGCATCAGATCTGTCCGCGGGGAAATACCTACCCAAAAATATTTGTGTCATTTGATCCCAAGACCAAATTGACCCCTTTTTCAGTGTTTTGTACCATTTTTGGGCTCTATCCTTAAGTGTAAAATAGAATAACAGTAGCCTAATTGCTTGTTGAGGGACCTTATTGAACTTAATTAATTTAGTGCAATCAATAAAGGTTTGTAAATGGGCATCGGGATCCTCTTTGTCATCTCCATAAAACGGGTTCTGTTGCACGAGCGTGACGTGGTTGGGTGCGATTTGCATGTTGTTGGCTTCAATGCCCGGAATCACCACCGGTCCTCCCACGTCTCTAGCATTTGGAGCTCCGAATTCTCCGAGTGTCCTGTTGTTGTCATCTTCTTCCTCATTCTCGGAGTTGTGGTTGCTCACCTCGTCTTCGTGTGTCCATCTTCGGCGCTCATTCTCGAAATCACTCCTTTGTCCAGCAAGTGTTCTGTTCTGCTGCGAGACGAGCCTCCCTTTGCTCCAATTGAAGGCGGAGGGCCTCCAAGTCGCATGTCTGCTAGGCAATGGCCTCCAGAGTGAGTGCTTCGGCCATTGCTGGGCTTCCTCCTCTATGTTCGGGGTCTTGTTCGGTCTGAATGGAATCCTATTCGGTCCAAACAGGGGTCGAGTTGGAGGGCTGGGCAAGTTCTGGATCTGTTTCGAAGTGTCGGATGAAGTAGTTTCTGACCTTGGGTGGTGGCGACCTCTTCCTTCGAGTTTTACCTACCAGTCCTGCAATTCAAAGAGAAAGAAGCGTGAGTTTTAAAAAGAAAAATAAAAATCTAGTCTCTTAATACTAAAATAAGGATCCAATATCAACACCGTCCCCGGCAACGGCGCCAATTTGATGAAAGCTTAAAACCTAGGAATCAAATAAATTTGTAAACCTAGAGCTAACCTCACTAGTCGTTTTAGTTAAGCTTTAAGGTCGAACCCAAGGGACGGTACAATTGATTACCAGACTTTGCTTCCTCACGAAAGCTAAACAATTAATTTTTTTATGGGATTTTAGTTGATTAAATCTAAAGGTGCAAGTAAATAAATATTTTTGGGTGTTTTAATTATCTAAAATAAATATAAATGCTTAAAGAGATATTTTTCATTTTTTAACAGTATAAAAGATGTCTTAGGGTTCAGGTTTCACTTTGGTTTGGACTCTAGAACACAGGACTTGTCACTTTCGTGCATAGAATAGTGTTTTTCAAGCGATCAACTCTCTGTTTGGTCCGAACCAGCATCAGTTCAGTCCGAACATAGGGTGAAAGTGTGTGTTGATGTCTTTTTATGATATTTTATGTTTTGTGCTAGGGTTTGTTGGCTAAACCTAGATTTGCTAAACCTCAGCGTTCGCTTGTTGGACTAGAAACTGGTTTAATCACGACCTAATCTAATTAGATCAATTAGACCACAACTTTTGGTATAAGCGTTAACTAATCTAAACTTGTTTGTTGGATTTCTTAAGTATATTTAGATGTCTTTTGAACTATCTAAAAATTACACTTTCGATGCCAATTAATCTCCCCTTTAGGATCTACGATTTTTCCCATGTACTTGACTCAAATTAACTTGATTATCCTAACTTGGACTTAACTAAATGCGGCCGTACATCTAGAAGTTGATTAGAGATTCACAAGCAATTCAAAGAAAGTAATTAACATAATTCTCAACAAACAAATCACGAAACATATCATAGCATATCAAGTCAAAACATCACATCCAAATCTACGTTACTTCCCTACTCCTAAGACAACATAAATCTATTCTAACATGAAAGCAAAACAAGATACAAGCTCCATCAAATCAAATATCAAGAGAAAGGAAGAAATAAATCAAGTATCACTTCTAACTCAAGATACCGAACGTCCAGAGCCGTGGTTGGATTGATTCTGCAGCCGTCGCGCCTAGAATTGCTCCAAAGATGATGCCGTGGTCGAGCTCTGCTGCAAGAGGTGGAATCCTACGCCTTTCGGTGCGAGAACGGTGGTGAAAAGGTTGCCAAAACGTGGTAGGAGGTGAAATTTCATGTATGGTGGCTTTCCCTTCATCCCAGAGCGGTAGGATACATTTATAGTAGGTCTAGGATGAGTTGGGAAGGAGGCTAGGTCCAAAGATCACGAAATCTTGCCAAAATATGGACTTTCCTTCATCGAAAACTTGCCAAAACAGCTCTGTCGGCTCTCTATTCGGACCGAATGAAGTCCCGTTTGGACAGAATGAGCTTTGTTTGGTCCAGATGAGTCTCTGTTTGGTTCGAATGAGTCTCTGTTCGGACCGAACAATAAGTCCAGCATTGAGATAGTATTTTGGCCATATTTTCTTCATCTGGACTCCGATTGAGGCGATTCAAAAACCGTTGGAAAGATTAGGATGAGCTATATAATTCTACTAATTCCATTTAGCCATTTTCTTTTCCTAAATCCACCATATTATGCAATAATTATGTGTGATCCACCGAGTTCCTACAATACAATACAAATACCACGGCAGTACCCAAATCTAGACAAATATGGCACATAAAGCACAGTGAATGTAAGGGTTTTAGCTACCATTTAAGTGTAAAGTTCGGCCAAAATATAGATATAAATATGACATATCAGTTACAAACGTGCTGGTATCAAAATTAAAACCTCAAGTACTGATACTAATTTGTTTGCAGTATGGCTTATAGGTCGAATCCACCGGACGGAACTATTTCTTTTCTAAATTTATCCTAAACAAATCAATAAGATCCCAAAGGGTAAAATAGATAGGAGTTCAAGGTTATTTTTGGTATTTTGGTTTTAAGCAAAATGCAATAAAAATAAGATACTGTGTAACACAAAACCAGGGAATAGCTGATCCAAATTAAACTAAAGATTCAAATCAATTCAATTAAAATAGGTCAAGTTATCAAACACTTTTCAACTTCTGTCAAGAGTAGAACAGTCCGTTTCAGGGTTGAAACGGCCCGGTCTAACTTAGGTTAACCTTGGGAACTGGCCGTTCTATTCTAGAATGCCCCCTCTAGGGCGGTCCGTTCCAGCGTCCAACTGGTTCGTTCTAAAGGTTAATAATTGAGGTGCTAAGTTGTTTAGTTTGCTAACTATTTTATTTATGCAAGGTTTGTACTTAAACATAGATTGGCTTAACTCTAACTCTCGTTCAGGTTAAGTAATCTAGGTCTAACCACCTAACTTCCGAATCTCCTAAACTTCAGCTCTCGTTTCTTGATTTAGGTTATTTGGCTTATCCTCTTGGGTCTAGGGTAAATTCAACCTCTCGGTATGAATAAAGCTATGATCTCTCGTTACCTTGATATAACCTCTCGGAAATTACCTACCTATTTGTATTATTAATGTGCTCAATTCAATTTAGTCGATTTTAGGTCCTAGCTATCAAACGTGGTCATTCGTCTAATGGGACAATCAATTAACAAGCATTAAACACAATCAATAACAATCAAGCAATCAAACCACAAGAGATATATGATAAACTACTTTAATTACCAAACTAAATCCTTCAAAACAACTCAATTAACATAGTTAAAAAGGTTCTCAACCATAGCCCTAAAGATGACTACTCACTACTCATCATACTGACAATAATCAAAGCAAGATTCATCATAGATACAAATAAAAGAGAGAGAAAATGAAAGATAAAACAATTCGGCATGATCTTCTCTTCAATTTGCTGCTCTGCCACCTTGGAACGGTCTGGTCCACTCCTGGAACGGGTCGGCCCACACTGTCTGTTGGCGACTGTGTCTCTGGTCAAGTTTGGAAGGTGGCTTAAACCCTAGAAACTCGTGTCTCTTGATCAGAGGCAGAGCAGCCACTTTTATAGTCCTCGAGGGAACCGTCATGGTGTGAATACACGTCAGGAGTTGCCCTGTCTTGGAGAATTTCCTTCAGAGAAAACTTGACAAAATCAGCCTCCTCATATATGGCAAGTCTGGAGAACTTGAAACGGTCCGTTCGAGATGTGAAATAGACCGTTCCAGGTAAGTCTGGCTGTTGTCTTCTCTTCTGGTCTGGACTGGTCCACTCCAGCAGCTGGCTGGTCCGTACCACTTCTCTGGAAGGCTGCTCCTTTGACAGTTCTTCGTGCTGATTCATTGATGATCCTACAAAACAGAAGCTGGGCTATGGCGGCACCTATCTTTACATAAAATGTAAGTATATTAAGCTAAAACAGACGAATTTAAATATAATTAAAGGCCTAAAAGGGGTTGAAATGTATACATGAAAACCACCCATCAAAATCCCCCAAGCTTAAACATTGCTTGTCCCAAAGCAAAACTTTTAAGTCTAAGGTTTAATCTAGCCTAATTATGTTTAAATTGTGTGTAATGCAAGTTCTGAAATTTACATAACAAGATTTACCATTTGAGGCTTTGGTCCTAAGGGCAATTTGGTCCAAATGATTTTCAATAAAAATAAACCAACTTTCTTTGAGTGAGTTAACCAATTTCAATTCGAACTTGAGTTTACATGCTATCAATTGTTCATGAGTCATTTTCCTAAGCATTGGGTCGATTAATTCTTGAAAGGTCTCAATCAATTTCAAGTCAAGTAGAAACGGGATCGAACCCTCTAACTCAAATAATTCAAATCAATTCTAAGTCGTGCAACACATGTTTGGATTATGTCAAACCACTAAAAATTATTGAAAACAAGTTATTTACATTTTATCCCGGGGCTTGGGATGGTTTCCCGCGGCGGAGAGATCAGCCAGAAATGAGTTGGTTTCGACTTTTTGAGGTTTTCCTCGTCCTTTTTCAAAACATGGAACTTTTTTTCTCAACTCGTATCCTATAGCCTTTCGCAATGTCCTTTTCAGAGCACCGCTTTTTAGTTACCCTTTTTATGTTGTTTTTGTTTGTTTTGTTTTTTTTTTACAAGTTTTGGAGGTCGGTCCGATTTTTACGTATTTTTTCGCTAAGGTCCACTACGGAATTTGGGCACTTTTTCTACCACATGCACTACACTACTCACAATTGATCCTATTTTTGAGTTAAAGGAATAATCTTAGACAAATTGTGGTTGTCCTTTGCCGGCTCTATTCGACGAATTCAATTAAATCCTTATCTAATTAATCGCCCCAATAATTAGACAAACGTCTCTCAAACTATTCTCACTCATACACTCAAGTTGTTTCAATCATGGTTTACTCAAATTCATTTTCAAAATTCATCAATCAAGCATTTTTCTCAATTTTGCCCTTGCTGTTAAGTCCCAAAAATTAACTCTCACCATCTAAACTTCAGAACAGACACTACGCCATTTTTTTTATTAGTACCGGTTAAATATAGATTATTAGTACCGGTTGTCAAGCAGTACTAATAATAGGGGGTGCTAAAGATAATTAAAAACCGGTACTAAAAAGCCGGTGTTAAAAACACACTGGAAATTGCGGCAAAAAGGCGGAGATCTTTAGTACCTGTTTTTAACTAAAAACCGGTCCTAAAGATATCATCTTTAGTATCGGTTTTTAGTTAAAAACCAGTACTAAAGATCTCCGCCTTTTTTATTTAATATTTACCATCATTAGTACTGATTTTTAGTTAAAAACCGGTACTAAAGATCATTATAAAAAAAATTGTTTCTGGGGCTAGCGCCTTTTTTTGCTAGCCATCAATTAATACCGATATACTAATCAGTATATATATGCATCACATACAATAATACATATCAAATCATAAAGAGGTTCATACACAAATTAGCCAATAAACACAAATTAGCACAAATTAATCAATTAACACAAATTAATAATTACAACTAGAGGCAATTAACACAAATTAGCATCAATTAATCAATTCACCAATTAACGCTAATTAATTTTGGATTTGGTAACAATTAACCGTAATTTTGAATTTAATCAACACAAATAAATACAAATCCTAATTAAGGTTTAGGATTTATTTCGGTTTAATACAAATCCTAGATAATTAACACAAATTAACACAAATGAGAGGGAGATCGATGTGCCTTACACAAATGAGCAGTGATAGCAGTGAGGAGTAGAGGCGACAGTGAGACCAGTGAAAGCAGTGAGAGGAGATTGAGGTGAGAGAAGTAGAGGCGGCAATAGAGAGAGAGAAGTGAGAGGAGAGGTGGCGCAGTAGAGAGGGAGAGGCAATGGAGATGGACAGGTAATCGAGAGAAGAGGGAGAGACAGTGGAGACGGTGAGGCTGTCGATAGAAGAGGGAGAGGCAGTGGAGAAGAAGAGGCGCTTAGGTTTTTGAAGAGAAGAGGGAGAGGCAATGTAGAGGAGGACTTAGAAAATTTCATGCGAAGAGAGAAGCTGAGTCGTAGGTTTTGGTGGCAGAAAGCAAAAAAAAAAATTAAATTGAATTTTAGTACCGTTTTTCTAAAAAACCGGTACTAAAGATACCATTTTTAGCACCGGTTTTTTAGAAAAACCGATACTAAAGAAAGACATAATTTTGATTTTTTTGAAAACCCTTTAGCATCGGTTTTTTATTAAAAACCGGTACTAAAAATAGTATCTTTAGTACCGGTTTTTTAGATAAATCGGTACAAAAGATAAACTATTTTTTTATTTTTTTCGCCAACATTTTAGCATCGATTTTTTAGAAAAACAGGTACTAAAGATAAAGCCTGACAATTACAAAATTACCACCGACTATTTTTTATACCGATTTTATTAAAAACAGGTGTTAATGGGGCGGTACTAAAACTCTTTTTTGGTGTAGTGAGATCCTAAATGTGAATTATATGACTTAACTATGCAAAGAAAATGCAATCCTACATGATATTTACAAAAAAATTAATCACATTGGATAGCTTGGAACGGACCAGTCCGTTGCCGGAATGACCCGTTCTGAACTTAATTTTATGTTGTGGTGCCTCTGTCAGCCCTTAGAATGGTGGAGTCCAGAGCTGGGATGACCCATGGGACGGATCGTTCCAAGTCTGGACCTGTCCGTTCTAAGTCTGACACAGAGAGATGAAAAGTTCCAGAGCCTCTGTCAGTATTAGAACTGTGGAGTCCAACCCAAGAACGACCTAGTTAAACAATGGGGCGGACCGTTCTGAGGTTGGATCTCTTCATTCCAAGCCTGACAGAGGCTGAAAAATGCATGCCCTAGATGCAATTTAACCCTAAAATCTTTTTGTTGTTGTTTTTTTTTTTCTCTAACTTTACCCCCCCCCCCCCCGAAGCTGTCCCCAGCTTATCAATCCATCACAAAAGGGAAAAGTAAAGTTATAGAGAAGAGAGAACTTACAAGACTTGGCTTAATTGAGAGGCGGGTCTTGAGGCGGTTGTTGTGCCCCCTGTTTGCCTCTAAATTCTGCTGCATAAAACCCTGGAATAAATAAATGAATTTTATTCCATAAACAAACCAAAATCCATGACGACAGCAACCAGAAAAAACCGCTCTGACAAACAGTCATGATGCATGAGAGAAAAATACAAAAATTCCTAAAAATGGACGATAAATTAATTAATTATGGGAAGTGCCGTTATGCGCCTGTGATATCCTTATAACTAATTATGAAAAAAGTCCTAAAAATGAAAATTTTGTAGCAGTTGAATTCTTCATATTTTTATGAGGAGCCATACAAAATTTCATGTCAAATTGACCTATGGATGGGCACCAAACAATTTTTCCAAAATAAATGCAGCATAATTATCCTCAAATTTAGTCAAATGGACACCTCCAATTCTCAGAGAAACGGAGAGGATGCACCCCGAAGTTGGGCTAAATGGAGAGTTTTCGGTGGGCTTTTAAGCGAAACAATTAAATGAATTTTGGGCCAAGACTGAAACCCATTTCGGATTAAAAGCAGACCCCGGAATGAATAAAAATAGAGGCCCGTTTACATATTATACAAGCCCAATACCACTTAACACTGTTATGGAAATTACAATTGATCCAATGGCTCAAATAACTTGATACAAGATTATCCAGAATCGACGGCCAGATCTCAGCCTAAATTCAAACTAAACCATTCTATTTTCTGATTGGATGAAGAAGTGGGCCCCACTTTCGGTTAAAAGAAAAATAAAAAAAGAAAAGAGATGGAACAGTACAATGCTGTCAGACTCGATACACCGGCGTAGGGATGATCTCTGCCGCCGTCTCGCGCCACCTCAGCCCAAAGCAACCCCACCAATGTTTAGGCGATGCTCTCACGACTCCGATGACACCCGACACGACAATGATTGGAGAAGAAACGGCCTCAATTGGGAGAGAAAGGAGCTCACTGCCTGTGAGAAAATTCGAGCAATTAAGCCAAAAGAAGTGTGAAAGTAGTCAACTAAATGGCTAGGAAGCATCATGGAGGGGTGAATAACATACTCAGGGAAGCAATTCGAAGGTCTGAGCTGGGCACTGTCGAGTTCACTGTCTCGATGGCAAGCAACAATGGCGACAGTGCACAATTGAAAGAGAGAAGTTTAATGTCTTGCTGAGACGCACTAATTACACTTCATCTCTATCAGAGAGCACGCACAGACGGAGCATGTAGCTTTTGATACAACCACAGTCGAATTTCTTCATAACTGGACACCTCCAGTGAAATTTGGGTAAAGAGACGAAAGAAATGGAATGAATGGAGAGGGGTGTTACTGCCTCTAGTCATCATTCATGCTGAAAGAGAACTTTCTAGTGTGGTCCCTCAAGTACAAACGCTCTGATGAGGTCACAGAAGTGGTACCCCATTCCATTCTATCAAGACCATCTGATGAGGAGGCCAATTTGAATCAATGGCTGTGATAGGATGCTGCCTCGTGTGGGGGAGATACTATATGGATTAGTACAAAGAAAGACATAAGAAGGCATGCCTAGCAACAGTATCTGGCCATTCATCTGCATAATTGACCAAATGAAGGGATTGATTTTCATAGCGGCTGCCTCATCTCATGTACACATGCAATTGAGATTGCATAACATCTCATAGCACCATAAAGCGCCTGAGAGTGACATATCAAAAGCCCAAGGGCAAATCAGTCTTTAAATGAATGAGAGAAGGGAATGTTAAGCATGAATGTAAGAGAGAGAGGCATTCAATTCCAATCCTGCCCCCTGCACACTTCTAACTGATGCTGTAGCCACAATAATTGGTGTCAAAATTGAGATTGAGAGTCACGAATATGCTTAATTACATGGTCATGTTATCTCAAAATCAAAGTAAAATGCAGCAAACCACTTACAAGATTTGAGTTAGTCACAGTCAAACAATGGTTAACCAGATACAAATTAACATCAAAGGTATGATTAAGCAACTCATGTTCAATAGCAAGGGCATATCAATAAAACGCTTAATGATTCAAAGGACCACTGCTAGCTAGTTCTACACAACACCCAGCAGCAAAGGCATTCAATGGAATGCAGCCACCTGTGCATGAGCAAATGCTTGAGCCTCATGAACCATGGTTAAAACATAAAATTAACCAAGCAGGGACAAAACTTGAAGATTAGGTAAGACGCTAGACAGTGCAAATTATCATTTTAACCCTTGGAATATCCAGAAATGATATTTGAATGGGTAAAGAACAGCTAGCATATGGATAAGCTGTGTGATCAACTGTGGCATATACCAACCAAACATCTACCCTTCATCCCAACTGGTAGGCACCATAAAGCATCAAATGCACCAAAGGCATCATGAAACCAAGCCACAAGAGAGCAAGAAAAGTACGAATTGAGAAGAAGAAGAAACTTCCAAGACATATTACCAGGTGAAACATGACTTACCTGGGGAAGTTTATTCTCACCATCTGATGCTCCTTAGCCATCAGATGGATGCCACCTCACATCGTATCCTGGCGCCAAGGAGAGGCTATGCAAGTTGGCCAGGCTATGCCTCAACAGCCAACATATGTGCCCACCAATCAACTCACCCCAAGCAAGCAACCACATGGACTACAGCTGCCCTAAATCAACATCAAACCATCAAATTAGATCCTGTGAAGGATATAAAAAGGAACTAAACTGAAGAAGTACCACTGGAGGTGAGTTTAGGCAAGGAAGCTCAACTGGAGAAGCTCAAGGTGGCCATGAAATGCCATATGTACCCCTCTGACATGCCACAGGAGGCAGCTGGTGCCTCAAATACCCCTTTCCCAAGTATGCTACTAAGTAAAGAGAAGTAAAAAATGCATGTTTATCCTCTCAAGGGCACAAATGGTATAGACCCCACTTGTCACACAGATATATGTTGGCAAGTTAAAGAGAGTATAAACATCAACAGCCAAGCTGACTACAACTCCACCAATGCCAAGTGGCACAAGCATATTGGAGGGTGTAATTACCAAGTGAGCAGCTAAAGTGAAGATAGACTACCAAATTGAGGAGGCAGAAGTGAAGAAGCATCCCAGCACTCCATCAAACCTCATCAAACCTCAAAATTCCCTGAAGCTGCCATGTGGCATACTAAACACCAGTGAAACCCTAACCCACTGGCTATAAAAGAAGCAAGCTCGAAGGATTCCAGGCCCCAAAATTTTTGAATTTTAGGCTATTAGTGTGTTTTTAGAAATTGTAAAAGAAAAAGAAAAGCTGTTTTAAGTAGTAATTAAGGTAATTAGCACAATTAACATGTAAATTGAGCTTTTATATGCAATAAAGGGGGCCAAAAACTGATTTTATGCTTTGATTTCTTGTTCTCCTCCTCTTTTCCCCTTTTCTTTTCTTTCTGGATCTTTCTGGATCAATAAAAGCCTGGTATTTGGCTTTAGTGCCTGGTATTTGGCACTGGTTGGTTGAAATGCCCAGTATTTGGCATGGTATGAACCTGGTATTTGGTTCTGGCCTGGTATTTGGCCTTGAAAATAACTCTAGCCCGGTATTTGGCTGTGTAAAAACCCTCTCACGAGGAGTAAGCTTCGAGATATGCACAAATAAGGCATACAAGCTCTATGCCAAGTGTTATTGCTTGTATGCCACCCCAAGATTAAAAGTAAATAAGGTGTGTAGGCTTTATGCCGAGTGCCACTGCCTATACACTAATTTAAAAATGCCAAAACAACAAAAGAATTTGTAAAAATGTTGCATCTATCATGCTTTGAAAACAAAAATCAGTTTCTGTTCACCTCATGCACATTTAGGGTTAGGTCAATACTTAGCATGGCATATGTCCCTCATTTGCATCAAGTTTAAGTTTTATATGTCTATTAAACCCTTGGATTGCATAGCATGTATGTTCTAATAAAGGTCAATGCATATTCATATGGTCAGACATGGTTTATGTGTCTTGAAAATTCAAAATAAACTCATGATTATCATAGTAAGTATATCATTAGGGTTAGCATGCAGTAAGGGTCCATGTCACCTTAAGATGTTAAAGTAAGTCAATAAAATGAGTATTTCTGCATAAAAATCATCTAGGTTATCAATCAGAGTTTAGTCAATATAATATTAGAAGTAACTTAGGTAGTTTTAGAAATAAAAGAAAGACCAAGGAGCTAGGAGGTGAATTAAAGGATCAAGTGTACATTCAGGGTAAAATGAATAAGCATCAGTGACAGTTATAGTCGCAGAAACTAATTTAGAAACACAAAGTAAAGCCTGGGTAAAGTCTAAGTGATTACAGAAAAAGATTAAGTTCCAGGGACCAAAGAGTAAAATAAAATGTAAGTCTGTCTTAATAGCAGCAGTAATAAGTGACTGAATAAAATCATTATATAAACTCAAGTCAAACATAGTCCATAGGATGCCCTTTAGGTCAGGTAAAAAAATTTAAATTAGTTTGAAGTTGAAACAGAAATAGGAATGTCATGGTTTGCATATAGATGTGGTTTAAAGTAAAAAAAATATATATATATAGAAGCATCAATAAGTTTGCATGGTTCTGCATCAAAATAATAATAAAGTTGCCTGCTTCACTATCAGAATTGATGTCTAGAGACAACTTATTTTCTTCATTCAACATGCATAGCATTTTCTTTATGAAACATAGAATGTCACACGTATTTCTGCATCTCTTTAAAATATGTGCAAGTAAGAATTGTCAAAATTGAAGTAAAAGCATAGTTGCATGAGTTGGCACTTCTCTTTTAAAACAAAACTTTGTCTAAATCGCATTATTGTCAGAACTGGTGTCCAAATCGCTAGGCATTGTCTTCTTGTTTGATATGTGTGGCATTGATTAAAAACAAACTTGGTCAAAAACATTTCTACATTTCATTCACTGAGGTCTGTCAAAAAAAAAAGAGAAAAAGAAGTTTCAAATATGTCCTCTCAAATAAAGTCATGCATAGCTATACTCAGTCAGCATAAAATTTGAATAAAATTTTGCATAGCATCAGCATCAGAATCGATAGACACTTAGTCTAGTGTCTAGGTCCCTTCATTTGTCATGTGCATGGCATCTCTTTTGAAATTATTAAAACCTCAAACTGATTTAAACTTGCATGAGTTTTCATTTAAAAGTAAATAGCTTTCTTGCATGAATGTCAACAAAACAAACAAAGTGCTGTGAAATGTTGCTTAAATACAAATTGATTTTTGACACAAACCTAGTTTTAAAACTCAAACAAACCCTTTACAACAAAAAAAGAGATAAGAGAAACACAGTCAAAGCACAATAAAATCAATGAACTAAACCTAAGGGATGTACATATCTTGAAGCTTAACTCGTGAGGAGGTTTTCACAAGCCATGGTAAACCCAGACAAAACAAACAAAGTCAATCCTAAACCAATTGGTGGTATGGAACCCAAGCTAAACTGAACCAAGTTCAATCTAAGACTGAACCAAAATTGAACATAATTGGACCAAAGCAACTTATCTTTGTCAGTTCTGGACCCATGTTGAATACCAAACTAAACCCAATTGAGTATCAAATTAGACAAGGATCAAGTTACCAAACTTAACCAGTCCGCATAAGGTCAAATTCAAAATTGAACAAAGTAAAGGAGTTACATGTGCAATTGAAGCCTCCAGCGACCTCTACGAACCCTAAGAACCCTGTGGGACCCATCAATGGACCTCAGTTTGACTCGAAATAACTCAATTGAGCTCAGCCGAAACACCTAATTGAAAAGGGACAAATGGAGGTTGAAAATAAGGAAGCAATTGAAGAAATGCAGTTAACAGAAAGAAAGAGGAACTCTATATGAGTTGAAAGACACCTTCAATTGAAGGAATGTGTAACACCCTGAGACGGATGTTACAACCCGCCGCGTATAAACGCAAGGCGTACATAGCATCACATACAATTCCAATAAAAAAAAATAATGGCACAAAATTTATTAAATGAACAATAATGTCTTACATGACACGTCTAACATGGCGGATGTAATGTGGTATTTCCCCATGTTAGATCAATTGTCTTTACTGGAAAAATAAAAGAAAATAAATATGTGGCATCATGACTCGACTGAAAATCTCATCTCACACATGTAGCAAGGGTTTGTTGAGCTCATCTTCAACTTGGATCTAAAAAAAATAACAATACGGATGAGAGCCCTGACAACTCTCAGTGCGGTACTACAAAGATATATATAACAACTATTTAAAATATAAAACAATTAAGATGAAAACGCGTTTGTCAAATTGAGGGGCTTAAGAATGCATTTCACTTTTAATAACTCATATCAACCATATTCATCATTTCAGTTTTATAAATTTAGTTGTCCTGCACAATGAGCCGCATGATCAGCACCCCTGTTTCATCTCCAGCTTGTCGCGACCAAGCCCATATGGAGGGTAACCAGTATGTACATATCAAGTTCCTGGGTGGATTTCTCAAGGTACCTGGGACTTAGTTCTCTTTATCGTTCATGTGTATTTCACGTATGTGTAGTGATGTCATGATTCAAAGTCAAGAAATGTCTAATGAAAAATGCACCTAATCTTATATTTACAAAAGGTGCCACGTTGGAAATATGGTAACATAATTCATACATATATTTATAAAACTAAAGTTCAAATATAATATTTCAAAATCATTCTTTCATTGAAGATGACATTTCTAAAACCAGAAGATGACATTTTCTAAGACCAGATGCCTATTGTACTTTATGAACGTTTCAGCTAATCAGAAATCAGAAGTATAAATATACGTGTGTACATATTCATGACATATTCTCAAAAACGTTTTATAAAAAAATATTTAATATGCATATGCACATGTAAAACAACGTAACAACTTTCAATATTCGAGTTTAGTCAAAATATGTATATGGGCTAATGATAAGCTAAGTAGTACATCGGGTAGAAAATATATTTGTGCGTTTTAGAGTTTGAACATAAATGCTTATAATATAAACCAGCATCCAAATAGTCACGCAAATGATTTTCCTTTCAAAAAACAAAACAAGATAGTCAGGTAATATAATCCGCACCTCTTTGGAGAACAAAAACCAAAAGATTTGAGAAGGTGGTAAGTCGTGTCCTACGCTATACGTTTCACTGAATCGTCAAGCGCTGGCACCACCAGCAAGAGAGGGAAGGGCAGCGGGTTCGAGTAGGGGAAGTCGGGTAGAGGGGTTTAGCTAGAGTTCGGTTTTGGATCTGGTAGGATGGGGTCGAGTTTTGAGTGTGTATGCGTGCAGTAAAGAAGGAAGGCAAAGAGGGAGGGGTGGTGTCTCGAGTGGTGTAGGGAGGATGGTAAGAACCCTTTTAAATGTCATTCATCAGAATTAATTCACATATCCATTTCCTATGCGTGAATGACTCCTGGAGAGATTTCTTTGGTAATACTTGGAGGTGGATTTGCTAAATTTTAGGAATTGTATGATATTCTGGATAAAAGGGATGAAATAAAAGCGAAGGTCGTAGACAGTATTAGAAATATGTTTGTTTATACTAAATTCTTGAATGGCTCCCGAAAATTTGTCAATCAAATTGAATATTCAAATCGCCCATCAGAGTAAATCAAGGAGATATATGACATTTCTTTGGGAAAAAGAAATTAATACTAGGAAATATTTTAATGCACCGTTCAACAAAATTGGAAATGAAGGGAGAATTAATTCTGCCTTGGAGGCTAAGGATTTGAATAAATGGTAATTGTATTTGTATCTTGAATGTATCACAATTTTGGGGAGAAGCAAAACTTAACATGAGCCGAGCGCTCCGAAAAAATTAAAACTAATGTTACTGTTCACACGAATTTCGAGAATAACAGTTAAAAATTCGGAATTTTAAAAATAACGTTGTTGGATCGGGGTTTCAATCGCCGAAAATACAGAACCCTTGGATCGGTGATTGAAACGCCGATCCAAGCTTGGATCGGCATTCCAATCGCCGATCCAAGCTTGGATCGGCGTTTCAATCGCCGATCCAAGGTCTGAGCCCCTATATAAGCGAGACAACGACCTCTCATCCCCACCCCTTCTCTCTCTCTCTCTCTCGCGCGCGGGACAGAAGCTCTCCTCTCCTCAGGTTAGTTTTTTTTTAATATTTATTTTATTTATTTAATTTAATTAGTTTAATTAGGTAGGTAATTAAAAAAATAGATTAAATATTGAAAAAATAATGAAAAAATAAGTAAAAAATCAGAATAACTATAAATAATTATAATATGTAATTTGGGAATTTTTTTATTGAATTTAATTAGTTTATTTTTTTAATTTAAGTAGTTTAATTAGGTAAGTAATTAAAAAAATAGATTAAATATTGAAAAAATAATGAAAAAATTAGTAAAAAATCAGAATAAATATAAATAATTTTAATATGTAATTTGAAATTTTTTTATTGAATTTAATTAGTTTATTTATTTAATTTAATTAGTTTAATTAGGTAATTAATAGAAAAAAAAAAATAAATATTGAAAAAATAATTAAAAAATTAATAAAAAATCAGAATAATTATAAATATTTATAATATGTAATTACAAAATTTTTTTAATTATTTTGTACATTTTATAATTATGGATAAGTTAATTACAAATTAGAAAAACTAAATAAAATAATAAAAAATTGATAGATTAATTTTTTAATTGTAGGAAAATTTTCTAAAAAGAGACAAGCAGCGCTTCTAGTCGAGGTGAGTTTTTTTTTAATATTTATACATTTAATTAATTTATTTTATTGAGGTAAATAAATGAAAAATTAGAATAATTATTCTAAAAAAATTTTAAAATATGTAAAAAAATAGAAAATTGGAAATGTTGTTGTATGAGATTGGAAATGTTGTTGTATGAGATTGGAAATTTTATTGTATGAGATTTAGGTTTGTAATTAGGAGGGATTTGGGTGTTTTTTTTTTCGGAAACACTCCAGGTACAGGGGAGATGCTGCCGAAATTTTATTAGATTATTTACATTGATAATTTTGATTGTAGTGTTGTAAAAATGCCACCGAGAAAAAGAGTACCAGAGGCACCACCTCGTAGATCTACGAGGCTTCGTAGAGATCCCGACGCTTCTACATCTACCGCTTCTGTTGATGCCGAGGCTTCTACATCAGCGGATCCTGTTGTTCCCCCCGGTCCTGTTAATGCAAATCGTCTCTTGTATTTGGGTGAGTCGAAAGTTCGTGGCACTGGTGTAAGTTATTATTGTTCTTTTACTTTTTTTTACTTATATATTTCTATTTTGATAGTACTTTTTAAAATAATTAAAAAAGAAATATATACAGCATTGGAGGGCAGTACTACATAGGGCTAAGATGTTACGAACTGCTGAGGTGGATGAGCATTTGATGACACTTGGACTGATACATTTCGTTCAGTTAGGTCATATGCAGCTCGATCATTCGCTTTTGCAGGGTCTAGCCATGTTCTGGAGGCCAGAGACCCACACTTTCTTTTTTCCGCACGTTGGCGAGATGACGGTCACTCTAGAGCTAAGGATCAATACCTATTTGTAATATTTTTTTTTGTAACTATATATGTATAAAATTTGAACTATTTGCAGGATGTGGCCTTCTTATACGGTTTACCTACGACTGGCAGAACCGTTACTGGACGGACCGATTACGATGCCATACAGTTACTCCAGAATTTGGCGTTGCCGGAGGATACAGACACGGTGATAGTTGAGAAATGCTTCAGGGAAAAAGAACGAAAGTAAGAAGGTTTTAAAAAATTTATTTTTATGTTAATTTTAAATATATATAGTTCTTACAATCAAATTACATTAATAATGTAATGCAGGAAATCTCATTCCGTTAGGTTAAAGGAACTGCGTAAGATTTAGAATCAGATTGGGGGACCTGGCACGAATAACGCAGCGAGGATCGACAGATACACACGCGCTTGCGTGTTGGAGATTTTTGGGTGCGAGTTATTTCCTGACGGCGGGTGACTCGGTTCCATGTTTTTATTTGCAATTATTGGAGGTTAGCCAAGAAATAAATATCTCACATTTATTGCACTTTAATAAGAAATTAAATATATGAAAGAATTGATGATATTCCTTAAGAAAATAATTCCTATTTGCAGGATATTCATTCTAGTAACTCGGTGCAGTACAATTGGGGTGGTGCCACTCTTGCCATGCTATACCGAGGCTTGGACACTGCCTTCATTAATAACAATATAAATATTGGTGCTCCTTGGTTGCTCTTGCAGTTGTGGTCGTATGCAAGATTACTACTTAGTCGGCCATCGATCACGAAGGATTTTGATGGTTGGGGTCTACCAAGTATTGACTCGTGTCCGCCTTATGGGAGGTATGTTGATTTGATTTTAATTGTAATATTTAAAATATGTTTTCTTTGACTTTAACAAACAACAAAATGGAAATGCAGGAAGTGGACGACGAGACATAAATCGAAAAAGTTCACCGGCCCTACTCGCAGTGGGATAGAATATGCGAGGGATGTCTGCATGAAAATGAAGCCTGAGCATGTCGTGTGGAGGCCTTATGATCACATCAGGGACCGCATGCCTCGTTGTGCCTAGGTTGAGCAGAGGATGTTCCTTCTACGCATCCCATGCATTCATTATTGGGTCGTGATGTGGCACCACGTAGATCGTGTCATGCATCAGTTTATGCTCTATCAGACAGTTCCCCCACCGCCACCTGAGGTATATTTAACTCTTCACATTATTAATTTCATTATTTAATTCTCGCAATTATATTTTGTTGATTAACTGTGATTTGAATAAAACAGCCTTGGTCGAGAATGGAGGAATTGATGGGATACCAGCATAATACATATCGAGGTATTGACTGGCATCAACTATTTGTGAATGAGGTCAACAAGTGGGCGAACACTAATGAGGCTAGGGTGATAGAGGATCGGCCGTGGAGCGAAGATATTTGGAGCGACTACCGACGCTGGTTGAGCGTACATGGAGGTGCGCATCTTGTGCGAATTCCTGAAGGGGCAGCGTCTGGTCCGGCTCATAACTTGTCATACCTTCGTGAGACGCCTGGTCACATGAATTTGGTAAGTTACATTACGCAGAATTTTGTGCCTAATAAATAATTCAGTGGCTAACAAAAATTGAACAGGTCAAGCATACTTTGCGGGAGGCGTTGCGAGTATGTGCATGGGTTGTCAAGAAGGAATTTCGTCGTGCTGGGAAGCAATTGCTGAGGGGATGCAGCACGTCCTTGGATATTGTTGGCGAGCCTGATCGATTACCTCGACTCTTAGAGTCGAAGGGTCTTCATTCAGACATTAACTCTATCCCTGATACGGATGATGAGGATGATGCGCCAGAGCCGGGATCTGTTGAGGAGCAGCTTTTCATGCGGGTATAATACATTTTTCAATCACTTTTATTAATATTATTGTTCCTTTCATGCTTAATATTCTATAATTATTTAAAATATTTTTATTATTTTTATAATATTATCTGTAACAGGATGATTTTAGTCTGCATGATTGGGATTCATATTTTGATGCTCCACGACCCAGTCAGCCTCTGGTTCGGAGCAGACGGTCACATTCCGGTGTTTTTGGGCCTCACTCCGGATCCACAGGACCTCATTCCCAGCCTCAGACCACAGAGCCGCAGGCCCCACCCCATTTGCAGCCCCGGACCACACAGCCGCAGCCTCCACCCCGTTCGCAGCCCCAGACCATACAGCCACGGCATCCACCGCACAGCACACAGTACACATACGGGAGTCCTTATCCTCCACCTCCACCATATACTCAGACTCAGTATGGAGGAGGGTACAGTCAGCCCTTTGTGCCTACCCCCGCACCTATCTCTCAGGCTGATGCTTATTATCAGGCATACGGTACCCCACTGCGGGACCCATTCACACCTATGTCGCACCATCCATTCGGCGATTCTGGGGCCTCATCTAACAGACTGCCTCGTCATTCCACTCCATTTTCTACGACTTATCCTCCCCCCCCTCCTCCCCCAGGACTTGCTCCCGGTCGAGAGCCTCGAAACTTGCCTGGTGCTGCATGGGATTTATCTCCTTCTCAGGGATGGTTCCGTCGTGATGGACATCAGTAGGATAGTGTGATATTTATTGTGATATTTATATTTTTGTACGAGTGTGATATTTATTGTGATATTTATATTTCGTATTTGGCTTTGATTTCGTCACTTGTTAGGATTGCAAAACTACGCGAAAAAATTTTAACAAATTCATAAGATATCACATTAGGTAATAAAGGCGCTGCACTCTCATGCCTGTAACTTTCATACCATAAGGTCAAACGCATAAAAAACATAAAATCGCTAAAATACCTAAGATATCATTTCCGAGGAACCCTACTTCTAATTTGTTCCATTTTTATGATTGCAAAACTACGCGGAAAAAAAATTAAAAAAAACCATAAATAATTATTGTAGATGCAAAATATTATGAATTTAGTCAACCATAAATATTAAAATTAGAGCTATCTTCACCGAATAACATAAAGTCAACCCTTACATTGATCTATAAAGGGTAAATTTAAAAAAAAAATAATACATAAAAATATTACTTAAAACTAACGCCGGCCTCCTCCTGGTAAGATATTTATGAACCTTGATCCTAGCCGGGCAACCCCACGTCGTAGTCCCCCTCCCCCATTGTTTGTGCTTTGAGATGGTCCCCTACTACTTGATGCGCCATGACTCTCCCTGCTACTTGATGCTCCGTGACTTGTGGGAAATCAGAGCGACATTGATCGGTCACCCAGACTAATGGAATTTCGACGTGGTTGAATACCTTCTATCCCAAGACTGACGCGACTTTCATTGCGAGGATCAATACTGATAGAATTCCGGCTAGGTTGAACCGGCTCCCTAGAAGGTTCACTTTGGTTCCCTGTAGAAGATTGAGTTATGTTCCTTGCAGAAGGTTTTGTAGTCCTCCGTGTCCTCGGTGTATTGGTAGGACGACCTGTACGACGACCAGATTGAAGGTCCTCCATCAACATAGGTTGCTGAGTGTCGTTGGCCGCCGCAGCGTCCCTTCTGGTTCGGTGCCTCTGGTTTGCCTGATTTTTATTTCTCATTGCATCCATCCACATCCAATCACGATCCTTCTTTCGCCTGCCCCGATTAATCATTGTCTTATCCGGATAGATCACGGGACCATCATACCCAGGCCACTTATTTTCGTCTTCGTAGCAGTGAAAATCACCTGTTGACCATATTTTAACCATATTCTCTGTGCTGTACCGTTCGTCTACAAAATCAGAAACATCCCACCTACAATGACCGCATACGGCAACCACATGAAGACATGGTATTCCTGTGAGTTGAGGTTTTCTGCACTTACACCAAGCACGCCTGCTCGGTAGTTGAGGATCTCTCAGTTGGTAATCACGTTTGAGGAAAACTTGGTACTTCCAGGTTACCCCCGGGTCATTTTTTTCGAATGGCACTTGAGCTTCAAATTCTCCACGTTCAATGTCAACGGTGATAACGTTTATTGCCGCTGTAAATATGAATTTATATCATTATACATTTTAAAGAGTAGAAGTAAATATGATTACATTGGAAGTACATTTGTACCTGCTTTGAGAGTATGTTTCATCAGCTTAAGTTGGATTTCTTTTGGCCATCGTTCTCCCTCCGCCTGTCTCGCCAAAGCTATTTGCTTCCTCTCATTAAACCATTTAACAGTTTTGTACCAAGTGCCTTCCACAAGTCCAACAACTGGTAGTCTTCTCTCAGCCTTGTACCTACTATTGAGACTTTCTGATCCATTACTCGTCATAATTCCCCAACGATAACCACCGTCATACGTTTGTGCCCACCTTTCAGGTTTCCACTGCTCGTTGCCATCTGTTTCATTCTCTTTCCCACACTTTTCAAGGTAGTCGATCGCCTTTGGATTCGTTTTCTTCAATTCGTTCCACATTTTGTAGAAGGGCCTCCTTTTTTTCTTGTTGGCCAACATATTTCTGAATTTGTCTAGTAGAGCTGTGTCTTTTCCAGATGCCTTGAACACGTTTTCACATACATGTTGCATGCAATACCGGTGCATGGCATATGAAGGGTTCGCATCCTCTTGCCAACCGTATTGGGGTTGTTTGAACGCGTTCCTTATTCCCCAATGGCGATCCGAAACAACACAGAATTTTCTTCCTTCCCCGATAACTTGCCGCCTTAGAAAATTCATGAACCAACCCCAACATTGTTCGTTCTCAGTTCGCACTAGTGCAAATACTAGTGGAAGCAACCGCTGCTCTGGGTCATAACCGCATGCCGCTAACAATCTTCCCTTGTAACGACCCGATAAAAACGACGCGTCGATGCTGATAACAGGCCTTAGGTATGGTACTGCCGCGATACAAGGCCCATATGCCCATGCTGCTGTGGTGAACATAGCTCTGTTGGGATCCCCTACGCTCTCTGTCAACCATTTGATCTGTGTCCCTGGGGTCGTTCTTTGTATAGCCAATAATAAACTCGGAAGTTTGTTGTATGATCCCTCCCATGATCCAAAAAGTTGTTCGATCACTTTCTCTCTCCCACGCCATAACTTGTTATAGGTTGGTTTTACATTTGGATATTCTTTCTCAAATATAGATTTTACGTCATCTATAGAAATACCAAGATCTCTCTTCACTGCATTCCTGATGCTGTTTGCGATTACCTCTGCCGTCAGATTTTCATACGTGAAATCTCCGACCCTTCTCACGCAAGTATGTTCTTCTTCATTCTTTATTATTCTCCAAAATTCACCTTCCCTTTCTGTACGGGCATACAAATGCCACTTACAGGTAGGCACCTTACAATCCAATACATACAATGCTGGAGTACTTCTAGTGGCTTTATGCTATACATTATTATCTACGGAGTATTTATTACAAGCTTGTTTTAATTGTGGTTTTGACATAAAAATGTTTCCTTGCGCTAAAGGCCCAGAAGTTTCTGTTTGAGACGGTTGTGGAATCGAATTTCTATACTCAGAGATATCCAGAAATTGCCTAATGGGATGGTAATTATCGGTCCTTCCGGTAATGTAATACTCGTGATTCGTGAAACCCTGCGCATACAGACCCTCTCCCTCCATATCCTGTGACACCCAAAACTCTTCCTCTTCATCAGTGAAGTCCTCCCCCGTTGCATAATTCGACTGATAACCCGGGCCACGGTCGTATGTCTCGTCAAATTCGTCTATATCCCCTTCTTCTTCTTCTTCATCTTCCTCTGCTTCTTCTCTAACTGGTCTACTACTCTCAGGTTGGTCCCATGGATCCCAATCATGTGCATTGGTGTTGTATTCATTATTTGTTCCATCTTGTCTTTCTCGTCCGCTACTACTCTCAGGTTGGTCCCAAAGATCCGAACCCCATGCACTCATATTTGTTCGCTCTTGTCTTTGTTGTCGACTACTACTCTCAGGTTGTTCCCAAGAATCCCAACCCTGTGCACTCCTATTGTATTGATTATTTCTTTCTTCGTCTTCTTCGGTATTATTGTCTTGTTCATTCAAATTATAATTATAATCATAATTATAATTATAATTTGTGTGTCCCCCTAATTTAAAAATATATAATTAAAAATTATATAATTTCTGTGTCATCGTAATCAAAATTATTGATTTGCTTTTATTTTAAAAAGCTTAATTTAAAATTTTATTATTCAAGAGTAAAGGCAAGAGCAAATTAATTATAAATGCGTACAATTAATAGCAAGAGCAAATTAATTACTTTAAAAAACTAATTTTATCAATTCTATAATGGCACAAATTTAATTAGTAATTTTGTCCAATTATGCAAAAGATTTTTTAAGCAAAAGTTTCTTAATAAGTCAATTATGTTTAGTAAAGAATTATAATCCTAATTTAAGCAAACCATATATTGCATATGTTCATGACTATTGTAATCCTAATTCAAAAATAAATAATAAAGTAATTTTACTAATAAAATTTGTCGTAAGTTACCTTGTAGGCCACTACCAGTAGCTGGAAGCAAATCAACGTGAAGTTGAAAGTCGTGTAGCCTTCTTGCTTGGAAGCACTCACGTCGTACATACCGCCATTCATTTTCAGAGTTCACCGGCAACTGCATCTGCTGAAACCTCCCTTCAATTATGGTTTTAAAATGGGAAACAATTCTCAAATTATAATGACCTTGATAAAATCCCAATGCTGATAAAATTATTTCTTTAATTGATTCATAATCAGTTTTGTGAAGTTGCATCCAAACTGAAATAATTTGATGGATTATATGGAGATTGATTAACGAAAACCGGAATGGAAATCATATTTTTGATAGTATAGAGAGTCGAGTATTTGAAAATGATGGGTGATTTTCGAATTCGGAACGGCATGTTCTATTTATAATCAAATGAGAGTCGAAATAATGATAAGCAATCAAATCAAATCGCACTAAAATGCACTGCTAAATCGCACTTAAATTCAATTTACACCTTGGATCGGCATTTGGGACGCTGATCCAATTCTTTTAATGATAAAAACCAATAAAAATTAATGATTAAAAGCATAAAAAACAGTAAAAGTATTAAAAAAAAGTAACTTTTAGCGAGAAATCAATTGGATCGGCGTTCCAATCGCCGATCCAAGCTAAAAATTAATAATTAAAAGCATAAAAACAGTAAAAGCATTAAAGAAAGTAACTTTTAGCAGGCAACCAATTGGATCGGCAATCCGAATGCCGATCCAAGCTTGGATCAGCGATTGGAACGCCAATCCAACTAATTTCCCCCTAAAAGTGACTTTTTTTAATGGTTTTATCTTTTATTATTATTTTCTATTATTACATTTACTTATTAATATTATTATTAATTGCTATTATTATTGCATTATTATTAATATTAATTTGGTAATTGTTATTAGTTATTATATTAGTAATAATTTAATTATTAAATATTATGATTATTATGTATTTTTGTGATTATTGCATGATTATTACTATTAAATTGGTAAGTGTTATTAGTTATTATATTAGTAATAATTTAATTATTAAATATTATTATAAATTTGGTAATTGTTGTTAGTTATTATATTAGTAATAATTTAATTATTAAATATTATTATAAATTTGGTAATTGTTGTTAGTTATTATATTAGTAATAATTTAATTATTAAATATTATTATAAATTTTGTAATTGTTGTTAGTTATTATATTAGTAATAATTTAATTATTAAATATTATGATTTATTATGTATTTTTGTGATTATTGCATGATTATTACTATTAAATTGGTAAGTGTTATTAGTTATTATATAAGTAATAATTTAATTATTAAATATTATTATTTATTATGTATTTTTGTGATTGCTTATTAATATTATTATTAATTGTTAATAGTTAAAAAAATAAGACTAAGGTAAATTTGTTAGACTTCATTAATGGACCATTTATTATTATTGCACCATTTTATTATTAATGCATCAAAAAAAAAATTAAGAATCTACCATTTATTATTAATGCAGCATTTATTGTTTAACCTAATAATTAGCTGCAAAAGGACAGGCGTGGTCTGATAAAGTCTGAAAAAGTATACTGATACCAATCTGCCCTCTGCAAAAGGACAGGCGTGGTCTGATAAAGTCTGAAAAAGTATACTGATGCCTATCTTCCCTCTGCAAAAGGACAGGCGTGGTCTGATAAAGTCTGAAAAAGTATTCTGATACCCATCTGCCCTCAGCAAAAGAACAGGCGTGGTCTGATAAAGTCTGAAAAAGTATACTGATGCCTATCTGCCCTCTGCAAAAGGACAGGCGTGGTCTGATAAAGTCTGAAAAAGTATACTGATACCCATCTGCCCTCTGCAAAAGGACATGCGTGGTCTGATAAAGTCTGAAAAAATATACTGATGCCCATCTACCCTTTGCAAAAGGACAGGCGTGGTCTGAAAAAAATCACGTGAAATTAATTTTTTATTGTGTGATTCTAAGTCTAAAATTATCTATAAAACCACTTTTCATCAACCAGATTATGCAACACACACTCAATTCTTCTTCCTGAAAAATTCACTGTCATGGACAAAGGAAATAACTCTCACTCCAATAGTGTGTCCCAAATTGGCGAACAGCTACCTGAGATGAATACTGGCCAAATTACCAACATTCCCCTGTCAATACAAATGAAATAGAAAAAGGAGATTATCATGCAAGATGTCGCACATGTTTTCGCACTTTCAAATACAATATCTACGAAGATGACGGGATAGAGTTCGATTTAAAAATACACTACTAGTGGCACATTAATGGTGGGGAAGAAAGAGATCGCAAGGAACACCTCCAAAGAATGCTGAGCAAACCCAAACATAAGAATTGTGACTGGTATGAAGATTACTACAAAAAACCGCAACCAATTCCCCAACAAACACCAACAGAAAAACCATATTCAGCACCAAAAACACACTGCACCGTTTATGAAAGAATCTACAACTTTCGTGGAGACCACACAGTGACCTGTACAAAGTGTGGTCAGGTTTTCAATTATAAAGAGGCCATCTTGCGTGACCACTACGATGACCACCAAAAACAAGCTTGGTGGGATCAACAAGAAAAGAAATGGAAAGAGAGAGATGAGGCAGAAAAAAAGAGAAAAATTGCACAAAAGGCTGCCGAAGAGAGACAAAAATTGAAAGAAGAAGAAATTGATAAAAAAATCAGGGAGCGCCTGAGATGGCACAAGGAGAGAGATGAACAAAAAAGTATTGCAGCAGCTAGAATGACAGAGATAGAACAACAAGAAGTCGATATAGCTTTCTGGAACGAAGCCGCTCAATTCGCTGATAATCCTGGTGAGAGCAACCAACAACAAAAGGAAGACGAAGAAGAAGACCTATGGTGGGATGAAATTCTACAATATGCGGACACCAAAAATATCTAAATATTTTATTTTCTTAGGTAGTTTTTTTTTAAGTAGCAACTGAATGGTTTGTTTTCTAAGTAGTTTTTTCTTTTTTTATTTTGGTGTGTTATTTTATATTATGGTTATAAAATTTAGCTCTTCTTCTAATGGTGTGCATTTTTTAATTCTGAATTTCTTTGCATATTAATTTTCAATACATATCATAAAAAAATTTAATAAAAGTAAATAGACAAAACAACATATTTCAGTAATATAAGGCAAACATTACAAGTGACGACTGTCACACAAACTTATTTCACTAATAATGACCATAATAAGATACCGATGACAGAAACATAATACTATTCCATTTAGCGGAGATGGACAACATTTGAAGCTGCGGGATGATTTTCAAAATCAGGTAGAACTGCTGGCAGGTGAGTCAACCACGACCCTCCAAGATCAAAACATTTATTCCTCTCAACCAAATCTGTAAAAAATTTGGGGCCCCTAACATGATATTGATTTCCTTCTAATTTCTTAACTACAAATTTTTCCCCATGATATTGTAACATCAATGCAGAAAATAATCGTTGTTCGCTAGTCCGCTCATCTCCGATCAAAATAACACCAAAAGAGACGCAGCTTGGCTTAGGACCCATTTGCTTAAAATTTCAAAATTAAAACTCTATTAGCAAATCAAATAAAATAAATTTAATAATTAATTTAAAATTATTACCTACGAAGAAGTGATATTGCGAATATGAAATGACGAGGAGAAAGTTTATCAATTTCAGACTAACGAGAAAAACTTAGTTTGTGAAGAATAAATGATGACAATTGAGCTTATATAGACAATTTTAAGCGGGAAAATGACAAAAAAAATTATTGCAAACCAACTTTGAGTGTTTAAAAATCAAATTGCGCACTAAAATAAAGCAAATTCAGCGGACTCAAATGGTCAGACCTTGGATCGGCGATAGAAACGCCGATCCAAGCTTGGATCGGCGATTGGAATGCCGATCCAAGCTGCAAACCAACTTTGAGTGTTTATAAATCAAATTGCGCACTAAAAAAAAGCAAATTCACACTCAAAAATCAAATTGCGCACTAAAAAAAGCAAATTCAGCGGGTCAGACCTTGGATCGACAATTGGAATGCTGATCCAAGGGTTCTGTATTTTCGGCGATTGAAACGCCGATCCAACAATGTTATTTTTAAAATTCAGAATTTTTAACTGTTATTCTCGAAATTTGTGTGAACAGTAACGTTAATTTTAATTTTTTCGGCCGAGCGCTTCTGTTGAGTAGGATTATAGGGTAGACCCAAAAAGGAATTAAATATGGGCCCCATAAAGTGGGCTGAGTTTAATTGGGTAAACTGGATTCATGAGCGATTCAGAATTCCTGTAACGATCTTGCAAAAGTTCTCCGGCGCATAAATACTAACAAATAGTTTTTCTACAAAATTTAAAACCTAAATTTTTCATAATGTTACAGAATGGCGCTGGCGGTCATCGCAATTTTGTCTCCGACGAAACCCCTCCTCTCAATAGATAGTCGGAAGAGAAAGAGGAAGAAAGAAGGAAAAGCAAAAGAAAAGAAAAGAAAAACAGTCCCCTAGCACGAATCGTGATGTTAGGCGGTCGACTGGATTTCGTTTCCAACGGATCCAAAATGAAATATAGGTGAACACGGTGTACCGTGAACCAAAACACTAGAAAGTGGGTCCCACAAGTCGGAGCATAAACCCAACGCAAAACCAAAACCTTAGCGCCTTGAAAGGTCTTCTGTGGCAGCCTCTGTGTGGGGAGTCACTGCAACCCAGTACAGCAAACAGCAAGCCTCCAGCCAATCAGAATTTTCCAACAGATTTAAAACTTCAAAAATACATTAAAATAACAGGAATGTCAGAAAAATTCAAGTAAAATATAAAAATGTTCAGGAAAATATGAAGAATATTTTAATAACATATTTCAGGCCCAAGTCCCAAAGCACAAAGCACATTAAATTTAAAACTCACAAAATCTTCATTTTTGTAAATAATAAAATGATGAAAATAGAATTAAAATTAAATTTCTGGGAAAATACACGAACATTTATGTTCCAGACAGCTGGTACATTTGAACATTCTATGTTCTGGACAGCAGGTACACTCAGATGTTTCTGATCAAAACCTACAAATCCACAACCCCCAAACATCAAAACCCAAACCCAAATCCTAAACTCCAAATAAAGAAATTCCAAAATCCAAAGACCCAAAGACCAAACCTCAAAATAAAAAAAAACAAATACCCAAAACTCCAAGCTCAACGTAAGAGAAACCTTAAATCCAAATACCAAAATTCTGATATCAAAGATCCAAGTCAAAAGAAAAAAATCCAAAATTCAAAATCCAAAGCCTAAATCCAAGAATTAAAGAAATCCAGATGCCCAAAATCCAAGAACCCAAATAAAAAAAAAAATCCAAATCCCAATTTCAAACCCAATTCCAAAACTTAAATTCCAAAGCTCAAAGATCAGAATAGAACTCTGATAACTCAAAATTTAAAAGTCTACCTTGAAAATTAAAAGTTAAACTTAAAAGTCCAATTTAAAAATTGAAAAGTCAAACTCAAAAGTCCAATTTAAAATTGGAGATAGTTAAGACTTAAAATGATCTGATAGCCGGAATCTAAAAGTCTGAAAACACTTTAAGCCCCAAGATTCAATACTGAAACCCCAAACAGTTAAAGACACAAAGGCCAACGCTCTAGAGCTTGGATCAAAGTTGATAACTAAAAAACTCAAAATGACATTAAAGTCTTAAAAGTGCAACTTCGTCCTTCTGAGATTGTATAGCGTGTTGCCCTGGAAGAAACAACCCTGTGTTTTCATCAAGAGGAGGGCATAACGCTTCTTTCCCCACGACTCGAACGAAATTCCAAAATCTCTAAATCCCAAAACGATTGAGAATTGACCTAGATCGCCTATCTTTCTAGTGTCGAACTCAAAAATCTAAATCGTCCTTCTGAGACTGCATAGCGTGTTGCCCTGGAAGGTACACCCCTGAAGTTCTTGTCAAGATGAGGCATAGCGCATCTGTACTCGAGACTTGAACGAGAAATCTCAAAAATCCCTAAATCCCTAAATCGACTGACAATATAACACCTAGAATTAATTTCAAAAATTTTTAGCACCGATTTTTAGAAAAACCGCTGCTAAAGATCAAATTATTTTGCTTTTCTTTTCCTTCCCCAAACCATAGCCGCAATTAACTAGGGATGAAAACGGATCGAATATGGAGCGGATGTTGGTCTTCCCATATCTGCATCCATATTTCTTTTCAGATACGAATACGAATACATATTCTTTTAGATACGGATATGGTTCGGATATTAAGCAGATACGAATATGGTTCGGATATTATCGGATGTGGAGTCGAATACGAATATATTTTGTCGGATACGGATTGCATTTTAATTTTTTTTATTTATTTACAATAGCAGTTTTTGTAAATATAATGATATTCAATATACTCAGTGTCTATGTTAGTACTTCGTCAAGATCAATAGTAGTGCATGCATAATTTGAGCCAAAAGAGCATTTCTTTAAAATATGAAAGTTAATGTTAATAACATTGTCTTCGATCACACGGTACAAACTTTAGAAATGAACTTTCTTAAAATAAAAGTAATCAAATTTATTTGCTGGGTTCCAACTTTTAACACATAAATACATAAGTTCACAACAAGAAGGAAATATAAAGACATAAAACATCCGCATAATCTAGCTAGAGGCTGCTTAAAACCCCTTGAAAATAATTGAGATATATAAAGACATAAAACATATCAATAAAAATGACAGCATGGCTTGGTGTTAGAGTCGCTGGGTTGTATCCAACAGATTGATATCACATTTATATATACGTTTTAGTTTATTTCTGTAGGAATTTGGTACTTCTTGGGTCTATATTCATTTTGTAGGAACTTGGAGGAAATTTGGTGAAGTTTTGCATACAAAACATGAAGAAATTGATTCTGTGCGGCCTGGATGGAATTCTGTGCGGCCTGCACAGGACCCAGCACGCATGCCAGTCAAGTGACATGGGCCAGACGACTCATTCCTGGCCCATGCGACCCGCACCAGCTCCACATGCGCCCCGCACGTGACTTCAAGCCTTAGTTTCGCGGCTATTTAAAGCCCTCGAAGCACCGAAATTAGGGCATCCTATCTTCTCTCCCATCCAAGGAGGCGCCGCAACGAAAACCTACTCAATCCACCACTTCACCTCTCCCGTGCACCCCGCACAGAGGATCCTGCCGCCTTGTGAGCCACGTTCCGACCACCGTTCCACCCAAGCAGCCGTATCTCTAGTCCGGACGCAAGGAAGAGGCTTGATTAGGGGCGTTTTCCTACCACCTTTCTTCTCTTTGGTTATGGAGATTGTATCTTTCCCTTTCTTGCATTGTGTTTGTGTTTCTATTATGGTAGGCTAGATTAGTTTGTTCTAGGGTCATGTTTGAACCAAGGTTAGGATTGATGTAATGGATGAATGATTAAGTTTCTATGGTTTATCACTTGTTGGTTGTTTATTGCTTGTGCTTGCTTTGTGTTTGATGAATTGTGTTGAACCTCCTACTAGGTGAATGGCCACACTTAGTCTTGGTTAAAGGTGTAGACTAATTGATTGAATTGAGTAAGCAACTTGAGGTAGGTTAGGAGACGAAAGGTGACCAATTGGTATCCCAAAAGGAGAAGATTTCTAATTAGGCAAAAGTCGATTAGATACCTTAGTAAACCAACTTGTGGACTTAGAATAGTTAAGCCAACAAGCGAAAGTGAGGGTTAAATAGACTAATGGGGGCTTTAGACTAGGTTCCGGTCACGATACCATGATCAACATACGACGGTTGAGGTCTAGGGAGTCTAAGTCCGGCTAGATCTGTCCCAAACCAGTTAGGAACTTAATTATCATGCATTGCACCATCAACTAAGGGTCGTGCCGCACCAAGTACTGCCTGTGCGGGTCGCATGGAATCCTGTACGGGTCGCAAAGGGCCAGTCTGGTGCAGCACGGGTCAGCGTTTCGTGCGACAGCACACGCGTTGACAGCCCGAAGCCTAACCGAGGTAAAAACAGAAACCCTAGGACGTTTTATTATTAGAAATCACCAGAAAACAACCTAATTGTTGCTTGTTTTAGTTTGATTGTTTGTTTATCTCATTTTGCTATTGTTCTAAGACCAAAAACAATCTCAATTGACCGACCTAGATTTTGTGAACCGGTAAACCTAATACTCAACTAATCCGTCCCTGTGGTTCGACCCCTAACCATATCCAACGATATACCATACGCTTGTGGTACATTTTAGGACATTTTAGGGTACTATTAGTTTGCACATCAAGCTTTTTGGCGCCGTTGCAGGGGACGGTGTTTGATATTAGGACCTTACTTAAGTATCAAGAGCCTAGGTCATTTCTTTGTTTGCTTTGTTTTTGTGGTTCGTAGGGATAAACGCTGGCCGGTTTGAAGCGAAGGACTCAAACAGACAAGGGGCATCGCTACCTCTTGAGGAGCAAGTCCACCGAAGGCTTGAGCACACTCGATCCGACAGCCACCGATCAGCCAACACAGGCCCTACCACGCAGGGTCCAGTCAGCGCACGATCTGAGAGACAAACTAGCGCCGCACGCACAGCCAGAGTCTGGTGTGACTCGCACAGACCCTCTGACAGCGAGAAAATGGCCGAATTGGAGGCGTTGTGACGTGAAATAGAGGCATAGCGCCTGGCACTTGAGCAGCAGAGGCCCCGGGAGAGGAGGTGATGATGAAGGAAGCCAAGGCGGGTTTGATGATACCGGGCCACAACCGAATCCAAGGACCTTGAGGCATTTCACTACGCCGAAGTCAAGCAACATTGGAGGGGCAATTGTGTTGCCCGGAATCACAGCGAACAACCTCAACATTACACCCGCTCACATCAACCTCGTGCAACAAAACTCCTTCACCGGGCTTGAAAATGAGGACACGCATGCACACTTGCAAACTTTTGAGGATGTTTATAGTACTATCAAAATGAATAGGGTTACACCATCTGCAATTAGGCTCTTACTCTTCCCTTTCACACTTAGGGACAAGGCTAAAAAATGGTTTGGTGGCCTAAAAAGGGGGTCAATTACCACATGGGATGAAATGGCCTAAGCTTTCTTGGTTAATTACTTCCCCCACAAGAAAATGGCTAGGATTATGAGCCAAATAACAAGTTTCAAACAAAGAGCCGATGAGACCCTTAGTGAGGCTTGGGAAAGATTTAGGGACCTAGAGTTTTTGTGTCCTCATCATGGTTTACCAATTGATATTGTTATTCAAACTTTCTATGATGGTTTGACCGATATTACTCGCATAAATGTTGATGCGGTTGCAGGTGGAAGTCTCATGGATAGAGAGGCTCAAGAGGCGATGGACTTGGTTGATAATGTGGCAAGGAACCAAAAACGGTCGAGACGAGACAATGCAAGAAGTGGAGGCCGCTATGAAGTGAGCGAGATCACTGCATTGCATGAAAAAATTGCTCAATTTGAGGCCGAAATTGCCAAGAACAATTCCGACCAAGCCATGGGCCAACCATTCAACCCATGCGGTGCTTGTGGCGAAAAAGGGCACACTTCTCTCCATTGCCCTCTTTTGGATGTTGTCCATGAAGTTTGGGAAGTTCATGAGTTGCCAATCTTGTCGCTCCCTCGCATCATTTGAGTAGGAGGTTGTGAAAGGTGGGTTGGGGAAGTAAACCATGATGAGTGCGCTGACTGGACCCTACGTGGTAGGGCCTGTGTTGGCTGATTGGTGGCTGTCGGATCAAGTGTGCTCAAGCCTTCGGTGGACTTGCTCCTCAAGAGGTAGCGATGCCCCTTGTGTGTTTGAGTCCTTCGCTTCAAACCGGCTCATGGACAACATTCACCGTTTTCGACTCTTCAAGCGGCCTTTTGTTTGAGATGATATCCTTCAAGAACTTTTCATAAGTTGGGATTTGAGTGATAGCATCGGCGAAAGGAATGGTGATATGAAGGTGCTTCGACATGTGGAGAAAGCTTTTGAACCCCTTGTCAGTCTTAGTTTGAGCATGTCTTTGTGGGAATGGCACTGGTGGGATGTATCGTGGGTCGGGTTTGGCCAATTTCCATAGACAAGGCCATGAAGTACCCTAACCAACTTGATTCTTGTTGTATGATTGAAGAGATTGATACATCAGTTGAGGAGATATTAAGGGAACAGTATGATGAAGCTCTTGAGTGTTACCAACACTTCCTCTCTGAAAATCAAGAGTCAATTGCCATGGAAGAATCAATTGTGGATTAAAATTTCGACTCGGATAATGAACTGGAGCCTCTGTGCGGGTCGCACCAAACCAATGCGGGGCACACAGGGCCACCACGGGAGGTCAAAACCATTGAAAGAGAGCAAGAATGCAAGCCAAAAAAATCTCGTGCAGCCCGCACAGACCCCATGACATTGATCCAGCCACTGTTGTGGTATGCCGATTCGGCGAATTACGTGGCAGGTGGAGTTTTACCTCCAGATAAGACACTCAAGCAGAGAATTATGTGGCCCCATGACATAGATCGGTGTTGTGCCCCTCACGAAGAGCTTATTTATTGGAACCCATGTCATTTGCCCATGGAGATTGTGTACAAGGCCTATTGGGCAACTAAGGCCCTTAACATAGGCATGAAGGAAGCCGGTTGAAACTTCACGGCATACGGTCAAGCTAAGGACCTTAAACAAGCGCTTCTTGGGAGGCAACCCAAGATTTCTAACCCTTTTCTTCTCATTTCGATTATTTTTGCATTTTTGAAAATTTTAAAAAAACCAAAAAAAAAAAATTCAAAAATTGAAATAAAATGGAGGGATAATTTAGGTTAATTTAGGATTAGTTCTTTGTTTCTTACAAAATTAAAAACACATAAAAAAAAGAGGTGAAAATCAAAATTGAATTGAGTTGTTTCATGGAGGAATTCTAATGCCAAAGTCTTTGTTTTGTTTGTGGTATTTGTAGATAATTGTGGAAGTCCCCAATTGGCTTGTACAAGAGCACCATGGGTTGAATGAATAGTGGAATCAACTCACGCACGACCTCATGCAAGCCGATTGCCACAAAAAGATCAAGTGTTGCCTACACACCACCTCTTCTTGCAGCACAACCACAAAAGATTGTTAAAAGGGACCACAACAGACCCCACTAGGCCTGGTTTGAACTTTGCCTCCTTGGAAAATTTGAAATCGAAGTGAATGATTGAGTTTGGAGACCATCTGACACCTGTGCGAGTCGCACCACATGTCTGTGTGCAAGCCGCGTTAGCGTCCATCGCCCGTTTCTCGGATGGTCGGTAGCGTTCAGGTCACAAGATGCTCGAGGGGTATCTGTTCCGTATTCTTTTTTCGCCATGGCGAGAGCTATCCTTTGGTGGCTACCCGTGGAAAAGGTAAAAAAGGTACGAGACACTTCTATTTCTTCATTCTCATCTTGTAAAACAGTGAATCTATTGATGTCAGTAATGGGTCCATGCATAGCTTTTCCTGCCACTAGATGAGTGTTGATACTATGCACAATGCTATCTTTTTCCACTTGTTGGAAAATTGCATCCACAGTACCAGGTTTAGCACCAGTTTTGGGAGTGAATGGAGCTCTTGAGCCTATTACTCCTGAAGCTTTCTCATTTGAGGTAGTGTGCACTAGAGTAGAGGCATTAGATGACTGAGTTGTCAAATGAGTCTTGACCTCAGTATTAGAGGGTTCCAGAGTGTCAGTCTCCATGGCCTCTATCCTTTTCTCTTTGTTTTGTGAGATGGAACCAGATCCACTTGGTCCTTGATTTTTGGGATGAGGGTGGTTGTTGTTTCTAAGGTTAAGGTGACCCCCACCACCCTCTCCCTGCCTATGATTGTGACTCTCTTCTCTGCCTCTTCTATATCCCCCGTCCCCATATCTTGCTTCAATTTCAAAAACAATATTGTATCTTTCTGTTTCACCCCATTGGTTTGTATAAGGTATCCAAGCAGTGATGGGAATGTGCTGGGGGTCACATTCTCCAATTCTGACCCTAGCAAACCTAAAGTCGAAGTCGTCGGCAGTTTGTGGATCTAATTCATACACAACACCCCCCCATTTAGCAAAGAGAGTTTCAAATTCAGAGTAGTGCCACAATTTAATTGGGAAGTTAAAGATCCTGACCCAGACTGAGATGAGCTGAGCACCTGCATCTATTGCAGGGTCCCAGGGGTAAATTCGTACCTCTTGATTTTCCAATCGAATCTTCTGGCGGGCTAGAGCCGTTGGAAGCCAGTCAGGCGGAGCTTCAATGAGGTATTTCCAATCTTCATATGGTCTCACGATCCAGTTGTAAGCCAACAGCTTCTGCAACGCTCGTTGCACTCTGTCAGGACCCCATTGGTGTTCGTCAAGGAAGACGAAGCTCCTTTCAAAAGCTTTCTCCAACCCGACAATCGCTTGATTGGATTGAAAGCTCGGGCCGAGTACATTCGTCGCCAAAGGTGCTCGATCTCGATTGAGATAGGTTGGATGAAGCTTCTGCGCAGCAGGTGAGGGTTTCGTCTGGGAAGGAGGAGGTGCAGATCTAGATCTACACTGGAAGGATTTGTGGCCGAGACGATTGCAGATGAAGCACAGCTCAGCACTAGTACAAGCTTTTGCGAGGTGTCCCTTTTATGTACATCTGTAGCAGATCGGGTTGTTAGGTGAGGATATCTTTGCTGTAACAATCGATCTGCGATCTGGTTGTGTCTCACCATTTGTCGAAGTAGTAACCCGCTTCCAGTATTGAAGTTGGATCGATTGTGCCACAAATGATCCAGTAGCGACCTTTGTAGGTCCCACAGGAATATTCGCCATTACTGACATCACGAAGCTCTAGCGAGACCCTTACGAACCAGGCCCACTCCCAGAGAAATCCAAGAAATGAACCAGATGCGTACAGGTTTTTGTATTTTCTGAATTATTTGTGATTTTTTTGGATTTTATCTTCGAATTTGTTTGGATCTAAAACTAGGGTTTCGAGAATCGCCTCACGATCGCCGATCGCCTTCCCTCCAGAGAAGAGGCTTGTGGAGCTTTTTGATTTCGCCTTGAGCAGCAAATTCTAATTTGGTATCTTATTGAATTGTGCATTTTTAAATAAAGTTGGTTGGTTGGTGTTTTTGTACTGGTTCCTTGGCACATATGGTCTATTTGTCACATTATTATGGTAATTGGGGTGGTTCGTGTTTTCCCAATCTCTTTGTTCCCCATCAGTCAATGAATAACTTCGACTGAATATGTGTCATGGAAAATAGGAGGGCTCGTTGTTGATAGTGTTGACTTGTGGCCCTCCATTGCAAGTCTTCGCAAGCGGGCAATCAATTGAAGTGTGCCCTTCTTCTTCGCATGCGTCACAAGTGTTGGAATTGAGGTGGGTCCCTTGTGCGGATTGATAGGCAGCAAGCTCAGCTTCTAACTCCGCGATCCTTTGATTCTTAGATGTGATCTCATGAATTCGATGCTTAGAATGGCTAGACCGGCGGTGAGTTGGAATTGGGTACCAAGTATAGTTTCTTGCACAATAATCGAGCAAATCACGCCCTTGAGTTGCGTCGAGCCTCTTGAATTCGCCTCCTGAAAGAGAATCAATGTTAATCTTGATATTGTCATAGAGTCCACTATAGAAAGATTTAATTAACATCCATTCTTGAATCCAACGATGTGGGCAAGAATTCTCTAAATCCCTAAATCTTTCCCATGCGTCCCCCATTGATTCTTCTTCTTTTTGGGCAAAATTGTTTAATTCCCTTCTAATCGCATCAGATCTATCCGCGGGGAAATACCTATCCAAAAATGTTTGTGCCATTTGATCCCAAGACCGAATTGACCCCTTTTTCAATGTTTTGTACCATTTTTAGGCTCTATCCTTAAGGGTAAAATGGAATAACAGTAGCCTAATTGCTTGTTGAGGGACCTTATTGAACTTAATTAATTTAGTGCAATCAATAAAGGTTTGTAAATGGGCATCGGGATCCTCTTTGTCATCTCCGTAAAATGGGTTCTGTTGCACGAGCGTGACGTGGTTGGGGGCGATTTGCATGTTGTTGGCTTCAATGCCCGGAATCACCATCGGTCCTCCCACGTCTCTAGCATTGGGAGCTCCGAATTCTCCGAGTGTCCTGTTATTGTCATCTTCTTCCTCGTTCTCGGAGTTGTGGTTGCTCGCCTCGTCTTCGTGTGTCCATCTTCGGCGCTCATTCTCGAAATCACTCTTTTGTCCAGCAATAGTGTTCCGTTCTGCTACGAGACGAGCCTCCCTTTGCTCCAATTGAAAGTGGAGGGCCTCCAAGTCGCGTGTCTGCTGGGCAATGGCCTCCGGAGTGAGTGCTTCAGCCAATGCTGGGCTTCCTCCTCTATGTTCGGGGTCCTGTTCGGTCCGAATGGAATCATGCTCGGTCCAAACAGGGGTCAAGTTGGAGGGTCGGGCGAGTTCAGGATCTATTTTGAAGCGCTGGGTGAAGTAGTTCCTGACCTTGTGTGGTGGCGACCTCTTCCTTCAAGTCTTACCCACCAGTCCTGCAATTCAAAGAGAAAGAAGCGTGAGTTTTAGAAAGAAAAATAAAAATGTAGTCTCTTAATACTAAAATAAGGATCCAATATTAACACTGTCCTCTGCAACGGCGCCAATTTCATGAAGGCTTAAAACCTAGGGATCAAATAAATTTGTAAACCTAGAGCTGACCTCACTAGTCATTTTAGTTAAGCTTTAGGGTCGAACCCAAGGGACGGTACAATTGATTACCAGACTTTACTTCCTCACGAAAGCTAAACAATTAATTCTTTATGGGATTTTAGTTGATTAAATCTAAAGGTGCAAGTAAATAAATATTTTTGGGTGTTTTAATTATCTAAAATGAATCTAAATGCTTAAAGAGATATTTTTCGT
The DNA here is from genome assembly GCA_027562975.1 of Rhynchospora breviuscula. Classification (NCBI taxonomy): domain Eukaryota; kingdom Viridiplantae; phylum Streptophyta; class Magnoliopsida; order Poales; family Cyperaceae; genus Rhynchospora; species Rhynchospora breviuscula. The sequence goes on from CM050398.1 coordinate 17,166,746, forward strand.
GTTTTAACAGTATAAAAGACGTCTTAGGGTTCAAGTTTCACTTTAGTTTGGACTCTAGAACACATGACTTGTCACTTTCGTGCATAGAACAGTGTTTTTCAAGCGATCAACTCTCTGTTCGGTCCGAACCAGCATCAGTTCAGTCCGAACAGAGGGTGAAAGTATGTGTTGATGTCTTTTTATGATATTTTATGTTTTGTGCTAGGGTTTGTTGGCTAAACCTAGATTTGCTAGACCTCAGCGTTCGCTTGTTGGACTAGAAACTGGTTTAATCACAACCTAACCTAATTAGATCAATTAGACCACAACTTTTTGTATAGGCATTAACTAATCTAAACTTGTTTGTTGGATTTCTTAAGGATATTTAGATGTCTTTTGAACTATCTAAAAATTACATTTTTGATGCCAATTAATCTCCCCTTTCGGATCTATCATTTTTCCCATGTACTTGACTCAAATTAACTTGATTATCCTCACTTAGACTTAACTAAATGCGGCCGTACATCTAGAAGTTGATTAGAGATTCACAAGCAATTCTAAGCAAGTAATTAACATAATTCTCAACAAACAAATCACGAAACATATCATAGCATATCAAGTCAAAACATCACATCCAAATCTACGTTACTTCCCTACTCCTAAGACAACATAAATCTATCCTAACATGAAAGCAAAACAAGATACAAGCTCCATCAAATCAAATATCAAGAGAAAGGAAGAAATAAACCAAGTATCGCTTCTAACTCAATATACCGAACGTCCAGAGCCGTGGTTGGATTGATTCTGCAGCCGTCGCGCCTAGAATTGCTCCAAAGATGATGCTGTGGTCGTGCTCTGCTACAAGAGGTGGAATCCCATGCCTTTCGGAGCGAGAACGGTGGTGGAAAGGTTGCCAAAATGTGGTAGGAGGTGGAATTTCGTGTATGGTGGCTTCCCCTTCATCCCACGGCAGTATGATACATTTATAGCAGGTCTAGGATGAGTTGGGAAGGAGGCTAGGTCCAAAGATCACGAAATCTTGCCAAAACAGCTCTGTCGGCTCTCTGTTCGGACCGAATGAGCTTTGTTTGGTTCAAATGAGTCTCTGTTTGGTCCGAATGAGTTTCTGTTCGGACCGAACAGTATGTCCAGCATTGAGATAGTATTTTGGCCATATTTTCTTCATCCAGACTCTGATTGAGGCGATTCAAAAACCGTTGGAAAGCTTAGGATGAGCTGTACAATGCTACTAATTCCATTTAGCCATTTTATTCTCCTAAATCCACCATTTTATGCAATAATTATGTGTGATCCACCGAGTTCCTACAATACAATACAAATACCACGGCAGTACCCTAATCTAGACAAATATAGCACAAAAGCACATAAATCACAGTGAATGTAAGGGTTTGAGGTACCATTTAAGTGTAAAGTCCGGCCAAAATATAGATATAAATATGACATATCGTTTACAAACGTGCTAGTGTCAAAATGAAAACCTCAAGTACCGATACTATTTTGTTTGCAGTATGGCTTATGGGTCGAATCCACAGGACGGACCTATTTCTTTTCTGAATTTATCCTAAACAATTCAATAAGACCCAAAGGGTAAAATAGATAGGAGTCAAGGTTATTTTTGGTATTTTGGTTTTAAGCAAAATGCAATAAAAATAAGATACTGTGTAACACAAAACCAGGGAATAGCTGATCCAAATTAAACTAAAGATTCAAATCAATTCAATTAAAATAGGTCAAGGTATCAAACACTTTTCAACTTCTGTCAAGAGTAGAACAGTCCGTTTCAGGGTTGAAATGGCCCGATCTAACTCAGGTTAACCTTGGGAACTGGCCGTTCTATTCTGGAACGGCCCCTCTAGGGCGGTCCGTTCCAGCGTCCAACTGGTTCATTCTAAAGGTTAATAATTGAGGTGCTAAGTTGTTTAGTTTGCTAACTATTTCGTTTATGCAAGGTTTGTACTTAAACAGAGATTGGCTTAACTCTAACTCTTGTTCAGGTTAAGTAATCTAGGTCTAACCACCTAACTTCCGAATCTCCTAAACTACAGCTCTCGTTTCTTGATTTAGGTTATTTGGCTTATCTTCTTGGGTCTAGGGTAAATTCAACCTCTCCGTATGAATAAAGCTACGATCTCTCGTTAACTTGATATTACCTCTCGAAAATTACCTACCTATTTGTATTACTAGGTGGGGAAGCGCGACTTCGCCGCGTCTTAGCGGATTTTTTTATACTAGGTGGGGAAGCGCGGTTTTGCCGCGCCTGAGCTATCTTTTTTGTATTTCAATTTTAAGAACCATAAATAATTTTTCATTAATTCTAAATCGTGTGCGATGGGCATATAAGTTGAAAGGCAAAATGCCATAACATCCAAAGAATGGGATATATGTGCCAGCTCCATGTATACTTGTCTTTTACTCATTATGATTGAGATGCAAAAACGAGTTAAATTTCATTTATTTAGAAATACTTGTTAAGCAATTAGCAAAATACATTGCCCAGTCAAAATGCCTCCATATATAATTCACAGACATTGCTAATCCAAAAATCTGAAAAAAAAATTGCATACTATTATACACTTGTCCAAATTTGAGATTTTGAAGAAGTACATTTAATATTTGGATCTGAAGCTATAAACTTGCAACAATTAGTTTATTTTTTTTGGTGAAAGAGAATTATAAAAGAAAATACATGCATGACATATGTTGTGATGTGGCTTTTGCTTGAAGCACAAATTTCAGCCTAAAGGTGAACTTGTGAGAAAGCTTAATTATTAGTGTCATTGTAATCAGCATCACCTGCGTAATAGCAAAGGTATGAGATTTATATGGTTAAATTATTTTAAATTGTTTAGTTAGATAAATAATAATAATTTTCATAAAGAGAGTAATGAAAATTATTTTATTATTATTACCTAACAAAGAAAATATTTTGCATTGATCAGTACTGGTACGCAGTCAAGTATTGACAATCATGAAGTTATAAAATATATTAATTTTACGAAACATGCTTGATGATTTCGGTTAAGGGGTGATTGAAGATGAAAGATAGCATTGTAGAATAGTTAAGTTACAAAATTTACTTTTCTTGTTTCTTTTTCATGTAACTAAAGTTTCGTTTTGCAAGTTAAATTTGTGCTGAACAGCTTGAACAGGTTTGGATGTTGAGTTCACACTATGGCAGGTGGGCTATGTTGTGTTAAGACTTTTTCTTTTCTTCTGTACCAACGTTTCTATAATGAAACATGCAGTCTATTAAAAAGACTAATTAAAAACAAATGACAAAATTGTAACTCTACCGGTCTATCATAATAAATTATCGCTAGATCCTTTTTGTGTTTTTATTCATTTGTTGACATTCATTGGATGGTAGGTTTAAGCAAATATTTGATTCAAGGTGATGCATTTTTTATGGCTGAAACACTCGTCTCCTTTGCTCAATATATCAGCTTAAAGACATATATAGCCTGACCAAATCACATACAAAATGCCCAACTCAAAAAAAAAAAAAATCACATACAAAATTATACTGCCCAGCAGCAGTGAAGAAGTGGATACAAAATGGAATATAAATAAATTATACACAAAAATTATCCAAATATACAAAAATCGATCTATCTTTGATCTTAAATGATTTGATATAATATAAATAAGTTGTACACAAAAATCACCCAACTACTTGCTTCCTGGTTGCAACAAAGTGAATTTAGCTTTAGACTATTGGCTTAAATAAAAATTATAAGTAGCATCTATATCTATATGAATAACTCATTCTAAAAGCAGCTACATATAAAATGATGACGAAAGACATACGCTCCAATAATGATAAATCTAAAATAGAACAAACTTAACAAATGGTATAAGAAAGCTAATCTAATCAGCATTCGTAAAACCCTGAAATTAGGATTCTATTATTTAATTAGAGCATATTTTCTAGATGGGCACATCTATTATTTCATTAAAACTAATATGCCCTAATCTGTCCATCTATTATTCTAAAATAGAACAAATATTTAACTATTGCATTCAGGCTCTAAACTTTTCTGGTTTATTGCACATATGTCTCTAGAATCCGAGACTCATACCAGACATGGTACCAGACTCCCCATAGCCGTACCAAGGACTGGTATGAAGCATGTACCATGAGTATAGGGCCCTATAAATCTCATCCCAAGTATCTATACATCAAACACAAAACAAAAAGGCTGGTTTATAAATTTTCAAAAAGTGATGAGAAAACAATATATATCTTCAAAGAAAACGATATATATCTCAAACTAAATTTTATTAGATGTTTTCGCCGGCTTCAAAGAAGTTTTCTATTATCTCAGAAGAATGGGAATAAGGTTTAAGAAATCAATAAGCTTCAGGAAATCTTCATTTTAATTGAAGAAGGTACTTTTATTTTTCTATTTGCAAAGCACAACAAAATAAAACTGAGGATGTCGGAACAAAAGAAGCACTTGTTAGAGCAGCGATGCCACTGCTCCTGGCACTACTGTTGACACACCTATAACACAAATGTATCAATAATTAGAAACGTCAAATAAAAAATAAAATTTGATTCTCATTGTTGTATGTAATGTTGAAATTATTCGCATTTAATACTCAAATTAGACAGAAATCAGGTAGGTGTGTTAGATAAAATACTAAGTATACCATCTCTAATTCCAATAGATAACCCATCAATGAACTATCTCGGCAACAATGCATCTTAGCCTACCGATCATGCAAACCCTCGAGTTCCAACACATACGCCAACCTCACCAAATTGTGAATGAATTATGACAAAACATTAAAAAGAAGTTCAAATAAATCACTGCCATTCAGATTAATAAAAATGCAAATACCTTTAGAGTATTCATATATCGTTAGCTCAGTACAACAGCATGCTTTGCTCCTCTTCTTATTTGGAGACCAGGAGAGGACGAACAAAATATTAGGCAGAATATCACCTGCAACACGAAGAGCCAAAATATTATTAAAACAATATTTATCCCTAAACCAAACTTGCACAAAACCATAATAGAAAAACACAACTGGCTGAACATAAATATGTACTCTCTAATCAGAAACTTGCATAGTACAATGTATATGTACAAATGGTTGTTCCCCATCTTATGTTACTGTTCTCCAACTATAAATTCTGATTAAATGAAGAAGCATTACCTAATGAAACACCAAAACATAAGTAAAAGAAGAACCAAAAATAGAAAGTTTGGTATTTTAAATGATACGTACCAATCTAAGTTACCACAATTAATTCATGGCTGTCTTGAAACTTGCAATCATAGAATCAACATTATCAGTTACGACAACTTCATCCCGCTGTAATCTCGACAATTATTTCTATTTAAGTTCAAAAATTGAAATCAATGGATCACAATATGGGCTTGTCAAGGTTAACTCTAACAAAGTTTTCAGGTTCTAACCAATTAACTTATTTAAGGTTAACTTTTTGGTTCAGCTTAACAATTAACTTGATTAAGAAACATGCAAACTAATGCTTCATTATGTGTTTGTCGCCAAGTCGAGATACAGTTGTAATGAGCACCTAAATATTGTAATCAAACCTTAAGCCAATCATGAAAACCAAGCAACTAACAGAAAAGGCCAAAGAAACAAACATTTGTATTCAGAAATCCAATTCATATTGAAATTGATCTAACCATGCTATGCTGAAAACATAGTATGGAATGGAATTCCTTTTCATCCATTTATGAGCCTCTGAAAATATCACATTGAAGCCAGCACCCATACATATGAATAAGACAAAGAATTGGCACATAAATAATCAAGCAGCAGTAATGCCAATGTTAGTCCTTGATTCAGATAACCTGCTGAGATGATAGGCACTGGACCCCTCATGTCTCATGTCTTTATGAATCTCTCTCATTTCCCGTAATATAGCCTCAGCATCTTCTTTCTTGAAACAAAATAGACCTAGAGATTTACCAGAATCTGGAGCAGATGCCAGCACAATCTCCCCTTTTGCATTGCTTAGACTGTATACTGGTATGTCGTCCAACTAAGCCGCAATAGCAGCCCTACGGTGGTGTACTGTGCACCTGTGTAAATTGTTTTAGCAGAGAACTAATGGAATTAGCGGGTTGAAACAGAAACAGTTTGATTTGACAAATTAAAAAATAAAAAGAAAGAAAATCACAATAGTAATTCCTTTTGCCTTCATGAAATTGTATAATACGCAAGAGCCTAACTAATATTGAAAATAATAAAAATTAAATGGAGTTTTGTACGTTGGCATGCTGGCTGCTCGCTATGAGGAGGAGGTGTCAGATGCAGCACTGGAGCGGATACGGGTGAAAGGAAGGGGATGGGAAGATGAAGTCGGGGGTGCGATGGGGCCCACAGGGCAGATGTGGGAGAGAACGGCATGGGTGGAGAACTGGACGCTAGAGAGGAAGGAGGTGAGGTTAAACTGGAGAGGATTCGGTCGGGGGTTTTGGTCGTGGTTAGTACTGCTAGAAGGTTTTCGAAGGGGAAAGGGAAGAGAGGGATTAAGGCGGTGTTAGCGGAGGAGGAGGCGACAGAGAGGAGGGATGAGGGGCAGGGGTCGAGGTGGGATTGGTGGAGGAGGAAGCAAAGAGAAAGAGAGGTTCGGTTGCGGCGAGAGAGAAAAGGAAAGAATGAAGCTACAGAAATAGACTAACGGATCATATCGTTCGATATATTAGCGAAAATATTGGACAGTTCAGATATAATTTCGGAACAGTGCGAAAAAAATATCTGTCATGAATAGCGGCCACGGGAATTAATATATATCTTAGATTTCAATTTTAAAAACCACTAATAATTTATCATTAAGTCTAAATTGTGTACGACAGGCATATAAGTGCAAAGCAAAATGCCATAATTTTTCTTTTCACATAAGCTGTAAAAAATTAAGTGCATAAGCATCATACATGAGCTACTTTAGCATCCATATACATTGAATTTAAAAACAAAACATATAAGCAATTGAAGAGACTCAAATAGAGCTAGCCACCATACATTTGATCGATATTCATCAACCTAGCCATTCCTTAAAGCAAAAAGTGAGGTAAAATTTTCAGTTTTTTAATAAATCAACAGAAAAATATGCGTGTTTAGTCTAGGTACTTGAAAAATAAGCTGGCAGAGATAATTCATGATTCCACGAAATTATATATCTGAAAAAAGAATAAAAGATAGTGATTAGGTTATCATTTTTATGGATATGTAATATCGGAATTCACAAAAGAAGAACCTAACCTCTAAGAATTTTGCACTCGCTCAACGTAATAAATTGAACTGTTAAATGTTTATTTAGGCTCACCAATAAAGGGTACAAAATAAACTTTTAGAGATTTACCAATAAAATGTAAATAAAGAATATGATGTAAACAATAAATTCCAAATCTCTTTGAAGCATACGATAGTTGATGCATATGATGAATAATAATTTTATCATCATTCTTTTTGCAATATTCAGTTGACAAATACCATACGTACTTTGTTACTTTTGTCCTGTAGTAGCATACTTTGTTGTGTGAAAAATAAACAAACAGTGCTATCAAGATATACAATCCAGCGTGTCAAAATTACTGAGTAAATATAACCAATAAATAACGATAAGATCTCAACAGCAGAGGTATATTGATCACAATTTGATTTGAAGGTCAGGTGCAGACAGATCGTGTACCAGTAAAAGAAGTTGTTGCTGAACTAATACTGGTATTAGTACAACATATTTCTTTTCCCTCTATTTTTCATCTATTCTTATTTAGGCTGAGCTGATATCAATATCTACATTCTAGAACCTTGATAAACAAACCGAGCTGAAGTTATTTATACCTATTTAAATTCCGATTAGACTGGTACCACACAAATTTGAACTTTATCTTCAATTTATTTGAGCCCAACCACATAAGAGCAACAAAATTTTTTAGGGCTATTGTAATCAATTGAAAATTCTTTCAGCCCTACATAATAATTTTCAATTAATTCCAATTAATAATATGCAAGTTTATGTAGGTCTTGCGAATTGAAACCAAAGTTTCAGCATGTAGAAACTAAATCCAAATTATTCAAAATATTGAAAATGAAACTTAAATATGGAAATCAAACTAACCATTTACACAGCAGTCTTATTTTTTTACCTCTCTTATTCATAGCTAAAGTAGATTCAAGTTTATATTTAAATTGTGTTATAAACTAACTTATAATTGATGCTAAGCCATAAATGAAAACTTATCTCTGAGCTTCTCTATGTCGACTGCTAACCTAAGTAACTCATTTCAAAGGTTCATAGCTAGAAAAGATTCAAGTTTATATTACAAAATACTCACTATTGCAGTGTGGTTCATACCATGAATTTGCATGACAAAGAATCTATTGAATGAACTGTAGTGTATGGTACGAACCAATATTCTATTTCATACTTGTGACCTAAAGGGGAGAAAAAGGCTAACTAAAGGATGATTGAGAAAATGGAAATAGTAGTAGAAATTAGAAAGCAAACTAACCAAAAATCCCAATTGTTGCATCTTTAGAGATTGATGAAACAATAATTTTGATATTCTCCTCAGATCCCAACTTGCGATTCTCATGTAAGAATTTTTTAGAAACCTTTTCATGCCATGTGTAAAGATCAAAGCACAGTTAGAAAAGATGTTTGTATACCTCATGAGCGCAATCTCATTAAACTTTTCACAAATTTAAAAAGGGCACAGATGCACCACAAAGAAAAATACAGAGTGAAAATAAAAAAATTCAAATTACCTTTCTTCTACATCAGTTGCTTGATGCATTTGATATTTATGAAACTAAGTTTCTGACAAAATCGCTTATCAATGAACTCCTTGTAAGAAGACCTAAATCTAACAAAACTTTAGCCAGAAATTAAAGCAAAAAAAGGGGAAAATGAGAGGAAAAATCGATCAATTGAAACAATTAAAAATCTTGTATGAAGAAAGATTCATTACTGATTGAATCGAATTTGCTCAGTACCTCAGCCATCTCTCTATCTCTTGATGATCGCCGGAATAGCAACGGGTATCTATTGGAATAACAAAGTAGACATATTCAAGAGTAATATGAGAGGACCACATTAACATCATACCAACATGAACCAACAATCAAATATTATAAAAATTTGAGCTTCTTCCTGGTCTTTGTGATTAAAATTAATATCAGATAGTCATGCAAAGGTGTAAAACATTTTCCTTTTCAAGAGATATCAATTTATATATGTGAATTTTAACTTATTTCTATGGAAGGAATATGCACCACCATGTCATATTCAATGCATCAATAAACATAACAACATCAAATCTTAATCGAATTCATACCGGTAATGATTTTGCCATCTCAACATTTAGTGGCCTGCCACCAACATCAACATTATTAAGGGCCAGTGCCGATGTGACCTCTTCGGGCTTCGAGTACCCAATGAAAGAGAAATGCTTTGAGTCAGTTATCATACAATCAATCAGTGTTCCACAATAGCCAAAGAGTTGCTTGAGATGGTCAACAGTAAATAGGGGCTCAAGTTGCTGATCTGGACATTTCTCTTCAAGGTGTCAGCCTCAGTCGCCTTCTCAGGTGAGCCTATTGTCAGACACAAAGAAATAGGATATTACATATCAGACCGTAAGTATTTGCATATTACATAACCAAATTCACAGATAGTTCCCATGTAGTTCCCATGTAACATCTACTTTGCTCCCTAGAATGACACTAGTAACACAATTTGGGTTGTTGTTGAAATGCTTGAAATCATTGCACTTTTAAAGGAGTAAAAGAAGACTTTCCAGTTGTAAATATTAACTGAGGGTCTGAGAACCATCACCTTCTGTCGCATGATCATTCACACCACAATGATGTGATTATGCATTGAATGAATGAAACCTGATATTTAATTGATAAACCAACCCAATGAAAATTATAATATTTTGCCAAATTCTAAATATTCTAAGCATCAAAATATATTAAAACATTTGAATGAAATATTAATTGATACATACCAATAGAATCATAGATGAGCATGGTTGAGTGTGCATCAACAGACATTACCTCACTAATTGCTGCTAGGCAAAAAAGAGGAGTCAGCACCTTATAATTGAAGGAAAGAAGACCTGTTGTTGCAAATAAGGGGCTAAAATAGAAATGGAGAAGAGTACGGAAAAATAAAGCAACTCAATTTTAAAAGTGACATTGACCTCTAGCCTACTCAAAGCCTACTCAAAGGGATAAATCAATTACAACAATGGTGTAAGAAGAAGGAGCAGGCGATGGAAAGGAAGACGGAGAACCAAATCCTCTCTGCTGCACTAAAAGGAAGAGAGAAAGAAAAGGGTTGCTAACGCCAGAATTGGTAGTCCTTTTCTGGGTTGGTTGCTTCGAGAGGTGATGAGGCGGAGGTGGGGACAGTTTTGTGGAGGAAGAGGCGATGAAGAGGCAGCCGCGTGAAGGAGGGGTTAGGGTGGGATGGTTTGTGGAGGAGGAGATAAGAAGGCAGTTCTAGAATGAGAGAGAATGGAGGCTACGGAGATAAAAAAGAACGGTCAGATTGCCGTGTCGAAATCGGGAAAAAAAACAGAATCGGACGCTCATGGGATTTAATTAATACTTTAGATTAATGTGCTCAATTCAAGTTAGTCGATTTTAGGTCCTAGCTATCAAACGTGGCCATTCGTCTAATGGGACAATCAATTAACAAACATTAAACACAATCAATAACAATCAAGCAATCAAACCATAAGCGATAAATCATAAACTACTTTAATTACCAAACTAAATCCTTCAAAACAACTCAATTAACATAGTTAAAAAGGTTCTCAACCATAGCCCTAAAGATGACTACTCACTACTCATCACACAGACAATAATCAAAGCAAGATTCATCATAGATACAAATAAAAGAGAGAGAAATTGAAAGATAAAACAATTCGGCATGATCTTCTCTTCAATTTGCTGCTCTGCCACCTTGGAATGGTCTGGTCCGCGCCTGGAACGGGTCGGCCCATACTATCTGCTAGCGGCTGTGTCTCTGGTCAAGTTTGGAAGGTGGCTTAAACCCTAGAAACTCGCGTCTCTTGATCAGGGGCAGAGCAGCCACTTTTATAGTGCTCGAGGGAACCGTCATGGTTGGAATACACGTCAGGAGTTGCCCTGTCTTGGAGAACTTCTCTGGAAGGCTGCTCCTTTGACAGTTCTTCGTGCCGATTCATTGATGATCCTACAAAACAGAAGCGGGGCTATGGCTGCACCTATCTTTACAAAAAATGTAAGTAGATTAAGCTAAAACACACGAATTTAAATATAATTAAAGGCCTAAAAGGGGTTGAAATGTATACATGAAAACCACCCATCAAAATCCCCCAAGCTTAAACATTGCTTGTCCCAAAGAAAAACTTTCAAGTCTAAGGTTTAATCTGGCCTAATTATGTTTAAATTGTGTGTAATGCAAGTTCTGAAATTTACATAACAAGAGTTAGCACTTGAGGCTTAGGTCCTAAAGGCATGTTGGTCCAAATGATTTTCAATAAAAATAAACCAACTTTCTTTGAGTGAGTTAACCAATTTCAATTCGAACATGAGTTTACAAGCTATCAATTGTTCATGAGTTATTTTCCTAAGCATTGGGTCGATTAATTCTTGAAAGGTCTCAATCAATTTCAAGTCATGTAGAAACGCGATCGAACCCTCTAACTCAAATAATTCAAATCAATTCTAAGTCGTGCAACACATGTTTGGATTATGTCAAACCACTAAAAATTATTGAAAACAAGTTATTTACATTTTATCTCGGGGCTTGGGATGGTTTCCCGCGGCGAAGATATCATCCAGAAATGAGTTGGTTCGGACTTTTTGAGGTTTTCCTCGTCCTTTTTCAAAACATGAAACTTTTTTTCTCAACTCGTATCCTATAGCCTTTTGCAATGTCCTTTTCAGAGCACCGCTTTTTAGTTACCTTTTTTGTGTTGTTTTTGTTTGTTTAATTTTTTTTATAAGTTTTGGAGGTCAGTCTGATTTTTACGTATTTTTTCGCTACAGTCCACTACGGAATTTAGGCACTTTTTCTACCACATGCACTACACTACTCACAATTGATCCTATTTTTGAGTTAAAGGAATGATCTTAGACAAATTGTGGTTGCCCTTCGCCGGCTCTATTCGACGAATTCAATTAAATCCTTATATAATTAATCGCCCCAATAATTAGACAAACATCTCTCAAACTATTTTCACTCATACACTCAAGTTGTTTCAATCATGGTTTACTCAAATTCATTTTCAAAATTCATCAATCAAGCATTTTTCTCAACTAACAGCAGTGCCCACCCAATGTGTGGACGGACGTGAATATGTGATATGCGAAAGGAAGATCTTATTTGACAAAGATATGTTGTCCATTTTTAATATTTAAGAGGTAGCAGCAGTATTCACCGATTGAAACAAATAAAATCGTTAAAATTAGACATGTGAACAGTCCAAAAAAAATTCGATGAAAAAAATGTATTTCTCAGTAAGAATAAGAAATTTCACATAAAAGTATATTCTCTCAAACAAAAAAAAAATATAATCCAACATGAAAAGATTCTCGAATCGCTCTTGCTCCCTTGTTGTAATGAATATTGATCATCCTCAAGACAGAGATCTATTTTTATAAAAAATAAATAATAATAAATAAATAAAATAAAATGAAAAATTTAAGATAATTTTATATGTTGAGTGCATGTGTGAGTGTGATTTGAGAGAAATAAATATTTTTTAAATGAAATTTCATTACCTTAATTCTTTCATAGCACTTCTCGGTATACAACATTTTTTGTGCATGCTCCATCTTCCGGGTCGATATTAGCATCTGGTTTTATAAGCAGCTTTGTATTTTTTTGGGACACACTTCTCGATAGCGCCACATACAGTTGTCCGTGAGAAAACACCGGCTCGGGCAAGTAAACTCCGACATTAGGAATAGTTTGTCCCTGTGCCTTGTTGATTGTCATCGCAAAGCACAATCGAACAGGAAATTGTTTCCTCTTAAACCTGAAAGGGAATAAATCATCATCCGCCGGACTTAGCGGAATCCTGGGAATAAATATCCTTTTCCCTGCATGTCCTCCAGTAGCGATCTCTGCATCAATAACATTCCTTTCAAAATTCCGACACAACAGCCTTGTGCCATTGCAAAGTCCATTTGCAGGATCCAGATTACGTAACAGAATTATTGGACATCCCTTTTTAAGTTTGAGGATATGTGGTGGCAATCCATTGGGTGTCAGAGAGTTCAAAAATTCAGAGGGGTAGTTGCCATGCGTGTCATCCTCTGCTATATCAATACTGTGATATATCAATTCTTCTCCAGGATAAGACTCAATCATATACTGGTTGAGCCTGTCAACATACTCATTCTTGGTGGAGAGAATTGCCCGAGAAGCAATGTAATCTGTTCGATGGCCATTTTCATTGAGAGAGGGGAATACTTTCTCAATTAGTTCATTTATCGATTCTTCCTCTGTTGTGTATGGGATTATCATCTCATTAGGGATACATATGAAGTCATTCCCAATTGAGGGCTCAGTTCCATCGCCGACATTAAGCAAGAACTGAGCGAACCAAGGATCACTCGAAGCTCTCATGTTTCAAGTCAGCTTTATCTTCTTTATGTATGTCCACAGAGGGGACATGGGCAGTGTTGCGTCGACGATCTGAGCTTTGGTCCCACGTCTAACCACAGGCAGAACTTGTCTGAAATTGCCGCCAAATACGACAATTTTTCCGCTGAATGGGTGGCGGGAGTTTGTGACATCCTGTAATGTTCTGTCGAGTGCTTCGACGGCTTGCCTTTTTGACATGGATGCCTCGTCCCATATGATAAGTGTCGCCCTCCGAAGAAGCTCTGCAATCCCACTTTGCTTGCTCACCGTACACATAGAAGTGCATTCCAATTTGATAGGAATCTTAAACCTGGAGTGTGCTGTCCTTCCTCTAGGCATGTTGTTTGCTGCCGCACCCGAAGTAGCAGTTGCAATTGCAATGAGCTTTCGGGATCGAACTGCAGCCAATAATGCCTTGTACAGATACGTTATACCCGTACCACCGGGACCATCAATGAAAAATGCCCCCGGCTTCTTTTCCGTGACATGCTGAATGATCTCTTCAAATGCCGATAATTGTTCAGGGTTGAGCGAACCGTATGCCCCCAAGTCCTCCTCTGATACGTCTATTCTCTCTTCATCAGTAACTTCTTGTAAATTACCATGGTCATCCAATTCAGCATTTTCATAGAGTTCAGGGAGATCGTACTTCGCCAGGTGTCTACCCATTGACTCAAGATACCTGCTGATATCTATCAGGGTCCTCTGTTCAACCATCTCATATGATGAATAACGTCGTCGATAATCTTCAGACATGTCCGCAAAATGCTTGTTCCATAACTCTCGAGCTTTAGCCCCCTCACAGAAAGTCAGAATCGTAGCAAACAGTCTTCTGAGTGCAGGCGGCATCTGGTATGTTGCCGCCTCGTAGAGGCATTCTGAGAAAGTCTCATCATTATCTATTAGTCCCATTGCATCTGCTGCATCCTGAAAAGTCGAATGTTGTATCCCATCCACGGTTTTAAGATCTTCATATGATTCGGGTCCCCTCCTATGGTTAAGCAAAGTACGGAGATAGTATCTCTTCGCATCTGATATCTTAGCATAAACCAACCTACCGACTTCACCTCCTTTTTGACGTTGCTTCCACACCTTACGGCTCGCATCCCATGTGAAATGCTCAGGAAACTCCCTGTAAAGGTATTGTTTTGCCTCTGGAAACCTCTTGTTCGCCTCAAAAAACTCAGTCAGCATAGTCCTCTTTGCCTTATCCCTCTGAGAGACATTTTTCAGATTGTCATTGTCTTTATAAAAAACCATTTGTTGGTCGGGAGTATGCAACTGCAGAGATCTCACCGAAGGTTTAATTTCACTCAAAGGGAATCTAAAAATCCGCCATACCGCCTCTGGGGCCGACACCCAACGTGCATCTTGAAACATTTTGATTTCATCAACTGTCTTGCCTTCTTCCCCGCGGGTCTACGGATATGTACTTGAACATACACTTCAGCACAATCATGACCCTTGTATATGTACTTGAACAGATACTTGACGGCTCTAATGCTCGAGCAGATCTTGACATTGATGTGGCAATTGTAGCGCATCAACAGGTGAGGATTGTAAGGAGAGACCCAACGATTGTCCAGATCGCAACCACGTACACGAACTTTACACCCATTATCCCTCCTCCTGTATACGGGGTATGAGTCTTTACCTTGAATGGTTGCCTGATTGAACGCCCTTGGATATTTAAACTTGCAAGCACCGTCCCTTATGCACGGGCAATTATTTCTCAGAGCCCCACAAGGTCCGTGCATCATGTGCTTACTCACTAATTTATGCAGCATAGGATATCTTTAAGGATCTGGGATCTCAGCACAAACGACCTTGTCGTATTGATCTGGGTTCAAAATTTTATCACGGGACTTTAATATTATCAA
Source organism: Rhynchospora breviuscula (assembly GCA_027562975.1). NCBI lineage: Eukaryota > Viridiplantae > Streptophyta > Magnoliopsida > Poales > Cyperaceae > Rhynchospora > Rhynchospora breviuscula. The sequence goes on from CM050398.1 coordinate 17,182,259, forward strand.
GAAGTGAGCATGCGGCAGTCCTCTCTTTTGGAACTCAACGACATAAACATGCGCAGCTACCTCACCAAAGAATGGGTTTTTATTTTTATTTCCACTATCACCAAATAAATACTTCTTGAGGTCCTCTAGTTTTGCCCGAAACACTCGAGCAGTTAGGTCGGGCCGGTCTTGCGCAGTTTGTCCCGGCAATAACTCATTACGAATCTCATCCCATTCCGGGTTGCACGTCATGGTCAGAATTATGTCTGGTTTGCCATATCTCTGGACCAACGCCATCGCATCTAAATACCTCCTTTGCATGTCCCTTGGCCCGCCAATGAAAGAACCCGGGAGCACGATCCGTTTGCCCGTTTGAGATGCTCGCACCTCACCAGAATGGATAATGTCCATATTTCCTTGGTATAAGTCTGCCCGTATCCTCATTTGATTCTTCCTGTGATAATCCAGACGACATGTCTCCATCTTGATGTACATGTCCACCACAAATTGCTGCAACAGTCTTCCGCCTAACAGGATTAGACTCCTCTCCAACCGTATCTACAGTTTGTAGCTGTAGTACTCTCTCATTGACACGGTTCCCTTTCCTTTCTCAGCATTTTCCATTTCTATTGAAACAGTAAAATACTAATTATTTTAGTTTTTAATTATTAACTAATAATTATAATTACTTATTTTTTAAGTAGATAGATAGAAAGAAAATCTCTATTCTCTATTTATGAAAGAGAAGAAAACTATATTGTATGTTACCTTCACCTTCTTCTGCATGTGTATCATCTTCTGTGTGCGTATCGTCTTCTGCATGCGTATCATCTTCTGTTGAAGTCATATTTTTTCGAAGAATCTTGTCGTGCCAGCCAACTTCACCATTAGGAAAGAACAATGGGTATAACAGAGGATCATAACAGCCCCAGTAGCATTGGATTCGTATGGAGAAGTCATTCTTATCATATATTTTGATGCTCCTCTTGTATGTAGCATTCTCATCATTCCCCTCAACCCAGATAGCACCAACTTGAGATGCAGTAGGTTTGTTGTATCTTCTTTGATCAAGTTCAACAGACGCATTCAAGGTAATTCCTACATTATCAAGGGACTGCATCTCCCCAAGTCTTTTGAAATTCTGTGCATACGGGTTGTGGGAAAGTACCTCCATAATTGTCTTAACAATGTCCCTAAAAAGTTATGCGAAATAAAGAGACTATATTATTTATGTAACAAAAATTAAGTTAATGTACCTATATATATATATATGTATGTATTGCTTAAAAATAGCGTACCGATCTAATGATTTGGTTCTTTCCAAACGTCGATTCACTTCTTCTTCTGTGTCATAGAAGTAAAGCTGGAGGTACATTGGTTGGTCTTTAGGAACTAATTGATCTAGGAAATGGTAAATCTGGCCATGCATTCGGAATGTGTAGACGCCACGTCTCTTGTTTGCCAGGTCATGATCATATTTTGCTCCAAAGGACGCGAATGAGAAATTAGTGTTGTAATACCGTACTGATTCACGGAATTCAACACAATGTGGCTCTGCTGATGTAAATAGATCATACAGCTTGTCTGGGATCTCATTTCCGGTCAGTTCCACCTTGCCATTCATGCAACAAAATGTAGGGAATTCATACTGAAATCTTTTTGCCTTGCATTTGGTGCAATCTTTCACCTTTCTGAGCACCATTTGTCCAGTGGGCAAATTTTGGTAAACAAAATCATATGGATCTTCTTCAGCTGCAAGAGGGTCATCGGTCGACTGTCCATTGGTTGGGGTCGGTGATGGTGTGTCTAGGAAATAGTACAAAATTAACATGATCAATCTTCTTGTATCCTTTCAAGTAAAATGTCGCATGCTAACATTTGAATATGGTAATAATATAATATGTGAAATGTAGTACCGTTGGCCCAATCTTCGAAATCTAAAGGAGTAATCACAAGGTCCCCAGTTTCGTCTACATCATGAACTTCTCCTGTAAAAGAAGTGTTGACAAAGTTTTTAAGCTTGATTGTTCCTTAAGAAAAAACTAATGAAACTTTTATCATTGGAAAAAAAAGTACAAAGTAAATCACCATCTATGTAATTTTCTTCCTCTACTTCATTGCCATTCATGTTGGTAGCATGATAATTTATCTGGCAATACTCGCGCATTTGATTCCTTCGAGCCACCTTTTTTGCTTCAGTTGAAGTTGACATCATTGTTTCAAAACGTCTTGTGCGTTTTGCTATCAATGTAAACAGTAGTTTAATATATAATATGTATATTTATCCATGTGATTTAAACATATATATATCATATAATATAAATATATTGAAATAGATCGATGTAGAAAACTTTTCTTGTGGTGTTAATACCTTGAGGCACCTTGCTAGCGTCACTGGTCGAGGCTGTGCTATTTGATTCATCCGTTCTGCTATGATCGTTTTTTCTCTTCTTATACCCGCTCAAATAATTGCGCATATAAATCTTCCGAGCCTCATTTTTAGATTGAGTTGGAGTTGACTTATTTGTTTCTGTAAGTGTTGCAAAGTCTACTGTCAGTTGCAAAAATAAGTTAATGTTTATTAGTTATTAGTTAATAATTAATAATGTAATGTAAATAGTTAAAATATTCGATGTATATAAGACAAAAATGCTCCTAAGTTACTAATAAATCTGTATCAATGTGATTGTCTTGCTCTACTTCATCACCTCTAATATTGATTGAAACAATAAATTAATATTTATTAGTTGATCATGTAAATAGTGAAATGGGTGGATGTGGAAGAATGGTCTTATAAGATACTAATAAGTTGCATACCTTGTGACAGTATGGTAACGTGAGTGACAACAGAGGCTGGGTTAGATGTCAAGATTCGATTATTTGGAGATGGTTGTGGCAAATCACTTGCATTCAACTCATTTGGTTCATTCGTACTGCTCTGACTATTTTTTCTCTTCTTGCGCATATAATCACGCATATAGTTATTTCGAGCCTCCTTTTGTGCTTTAGTTGAAGTTGGAATTTTTGTTTCAGCCGATCTTGCACGTTTTGCTTCAAAGAAAACAATAATTTTATTAATATTTGTATACTAATTAAATACTTAATTACTTAATGTAGAAAAATGGTCTAGTGGTATATAAAATGTATACATACCTTGAGTCACCTTACTCATGTCGCTGGCTGAGGCACTGCAACTCCTTACGTATGCTCTTTTGTGGTAATCATGCCCTTGGGACTTTTTAACAGATTTCATAGGATCAGACAAAATATTCATTTGTGCGGGTTTCGATAATCCTGCTAGTAATCCTGTATACCAAAGAAAATATATATGTCTAATTAAATTTGATCTATTTTTTTTATTTCTATGACAACGACAATATGCAGAAAGTTAATATAATATATATGTCTAATTATGTATGGCTCTTTTAATAAGATACAGGTTTATATATTAACTTTCAAAGACTCTTTTGACGGGAACTGGGGCATGCGAACTATTTGCATTGCCTCTTTTGTGTGCGCCCATCTGTTGCTTTCCTTTATCTTTTCCTTTGTGTTGTTTATCAACTGCCATAGATGCTTCAACTGTTCCACGGTAAACATAAAAAGACATTCGATCGAGTCAGTATCAAGCATGATTCTAAAAACCCAAATTGTCCAGTTAGAGCGAGAAATACAGAATTATAATTTGAGCAATAAATATAAAAGCTAAATAGGGAAAATATAATAAAGAAACTATGCATACCTCAAAGTCGTCTGCCTTAGCTTCTTCTTGTCAATGAACTTAATTATACTATTCTTCTTGATCAATCTTTATTGCCTTATCATTCCAGCTCCATCAACATAATACATGACCATTTCAGCTTACACGGATGAATAACACAAACAAAAGCAGTTGCAATGAGGACCAAAACAAGACCATTGAGTCGTTTAACACTGAGGTTTTTCAAATGGTGAAACGTCTCAATAACAATACTGGTCAGTAACTTCTTTCTCATTTAGTTATATTCTTATATGTGCTTTTTAGATGTTGGTTAGTGTGAGACTGTCATGATGGGAAGAAAAATGAACTTTAATTAAAACATTTAACCAACAACTATTCTTTAATAGAGCTAATGACTGTGTGTGAAAATCATTCATCAAAAGTTCAGTGCTTGGGAATTCCTACACACTGGCATATTGATAATTGATAAAGAATACAATGTATTAAAGAACATGCACTGAGTAAAGAATAGATAAAAATGACACATCAATGAATCAATGAAAATATAAAACGGAGACAATTTGTTGATGCTTCTTTTGGTCGCTGACACATCAGTCAACACAACTTTGACCTATTTACTGTGAGGATAATTTATGTGCTTGCTCTTTTGTAACATTTGATTAGTATTTTGTTGATATCAATTGAAAAACGTAGGTTTTCCAAGAGGGCCTGGTTAACCTTGATTACTTAGTTTCTTAACATTTATTACTATTATTATTGATTTTTATTTGTTCTAATTATTATTAGATTTCAAAAAGCCCAATACTAATTCCTCAAAAATATACTTGCTGATATGTCACTAATTTGATAGCATTCCTTATTCTGATTATTGCCATACGATATTGCACCAGTCAGTACTTAATATTACTGATATATTGAACTTGATCTCGGGTTTTTCCCAGTGCTCCTCGAATTATATTAACATTAACAAATTCTTCATATGTAGTACAAGTTATTATTCATATTTAATCCATTCTGGTTGCTTGAAACTGGCAAATTGATTTTCCTTCTGATATGTCACTAATTTCAGGAACGTTGCATTTCAATATGTCATCAGATGCTTGCAAAATTATTGCTATAAATTTTATTTTCGTGATTGTTTAGTTTGTTTTATTTAACATCTCCAAACCGATATGTTCACACTAATTCACTAATCAAATTGAGTAGTCAATAGTAGGATGTGGAATGAGTCATGAGATTATGGACCAGTAAACTCAAATCCTCTAATACTAAATTGGTATTTTATCTCCTTCTCTCTCTCTCTCTGACTCATTTACCAGAAAACTCAAATCCTCTAATACTAAAATTATGTTAATTATTATCAACGTTATTATACAACATTCTAATAAGAACAAGCTCATCATGTGTACAGGTGCTTGCTTATATAGAGATTAAATTGGGCATGTACATGTACCGGTGTTTCATCAAGCAATCCAATTACACATTCTAGTTTTTGGATTTAACATTAAGCACGTATAGGAAATAGGAAAAAAAAAAAAGCGTACCAGTAAGCAGTGGGACAGAAGATCCTATTTATCTAGAAGCAATTCGAATCTAATTGCAACTGAAAATATTCCAAGAAATTCTATTCAGTTTAATCTAGTTGATTATAAGTAAGAAGTATTACATGAGGATTCTCCTAATTCAGGAAGCATTTTTAATACCTAAATCTGATCCATAAGTTAGAAATGACATGGGTGAATCTGACTTATTTTCTAATTTACATCAAAAGCTGTTTTGTCTATCCTAAAATTATTCTTTCTACATGTCCAATATGTGCTTGCACTTGGTGGTGCATACCAATACAGTCAGGAAATAGAACGGGCGAATGCAAAGAGATCAGAATAAGCAAAATACACCAATTTATCAAATCCTCACCTGTACTGCTTAAAATATGCGACTCCTTGGATCTATGAATGATGAGTCACAACCAATTAAAATTCTGAATCTGAAGAAAAGAAACATACAAATACAAAATTCAATATAAAGGGAACATGCACTGAAAATTTGACGCAGCAATAAGTAAAATATGAGTATGAGATGCGTTGAATTAATTGTACAGTACCAGAACAGAAACGTTTTTAAACCCAAAAATAACAAACTAACTTCAATACGTACCTGTACCAGAACAGAGGTGGAACAGGGGATTCGTTGCTGCTACTGGCTGGGTCTTGTGCGAAAATTGAATATTGATTGTGTTTTTTCGAATTTGCAATTTGGAATGAACGAAAACAACAGTGAGCCTCTCTGATTTATTGGGTCTGAATCTGATTTAGCTTATTATTTCCTACCTTTTTTGTAAGAAAAATACCAAAACATACCTTTTTTGTAAGAAAAACATACCTTTTTTGTAAGAAAAATACCAAATGGAGGAAAAGAAAGTAAATATAATATTGATTTGCTTGTGGCTTTTAAGAAAACAGTAAATAAAGAAACTATATGATATAAATAGATTCATTTGGTGAATATAATTTTCATCTTACATATTTTCCTACCTTTGAGTTTTAATAGCTGCACAAAATAGGAAATGTAACAAGTAAGATACCAAACGCTATTTAGCTAAAGAATAAAGGAATTAAAAACTAAGAAAGAATAAATCCAATTCTATCTATATCTAAATAATACCAATGGCTAATTTCGATCAAATTTATGGAATTTATGATTTGATCTTGATATAAAAAAATGGCAGAAATTATCTACGATACTCAAATCTTATATGAAATGCAATGCACCCTTACACATCATGTATAAGGGAAAACAAATTTCTGATATGGCAAGGACACTATTATTCGATAAGAAACAAGGAAATATAAGAAAATTTTTTTTCCGAATATGACATTAAAAATATTCAGAGATTTTTTATATTGATGATGATTTTCATGTCATTTATTTTAGAAACTAATGATTTTAGTCAATCTGCTCACTTGGGTAAATTTTGTAAACCTGGTTCATTGAATCATAATCATTCGGATAATTTATATTTACCAATCAGAACTGAATATATTCCGATTTACGCAATATCTTATTTGGCTAATTAAAATCAAGAATATATCAATTTGTACCTCTATGCTAGGAATGAGTTTGCATATGCGCACTTTTACTTTTAATTTATTATTATTATTTTACTTCAAGGTGGTGGTGCCACATTAGCATACTTTTGATTTGTTTATCATTATTATTATTAAATATAAGGGCGGGAACTATTACAGATCATGATGAGATATTAGTTTCAATTAAATATAACTTTGAATTATATAAAAATAATCATCTTAATTCAAAGCAAATGTAGATGACATAATTATAACATTACATAATTATAACTGAAACCAAATGCAAATAAGTAAAATATATTTCTGCTACATTACATAATTATAATTATAACTAAAACAAAGTAAATGTAGATGGCTTTTCTCCATTAAGAATGCCTCCATTAAAACACAATTTCATACACGGAGCATACTTCACACTTGATGTATAATGCAGTCAATCCACTGTTAGTTTCCACACAGAACTTGGGTGTTGATTTGCAACCTCTATCAAAATGTAAATTATTCACTTCTGCTAACCGGTCTCGCACGAATTCAAGGTTAATCTGACACCAATGTTAAACAAAAATAAGGAAACGCTTCCTATAAAGAAAATCATTTTTGAAAAAATAATATGAAATTCACCCAAAGAAAAAAGAAAAAAAACATACTTTGTCATCTCCAATGTCAAGTCGCATGTTGCAACAGGTACAGTAAATGAGATTATGCACATCTCCTTTTTTACAAACAGGACAGCATAATTTGTTTTGTAAGACCTAAAAATTGAACCATGTGAGAGTTGCACAATGATTGTCAAAATCAAGAATTAGATTGCACATACAAGCTTCCATATAAAAATCTATCGAAAATAAAATTTCATCGACTATTTTTTTTTTACCTGATTTTCATTTGATTGCATGTGCTCAAAAGATTGTTGTGCCATGTATGCTTCCTCTTCCTCTTGAAACTCTAGTTCTTCAAAATAAAAAATAAGAAGTTATATATTTCACAAAAGTGAATAATATCAAGTAATTAAAGTAACATAACATAGAAATTAACATAGGAATAGAGAAATGAGATCTAACCTCTCCTGTTCAATTCCTCTCTAAGTTCTTTGTAATGGAGCCTCTCCATTTCTAGCAACACCTCTTTGCTCTCTATTGCATTCCCAATAGTTGACTCCATTTGTTAAAACTTAGTGGCTGCGAAATAAGAGGGGAGGTGAAAAAAAAAATTATTCCTTTATTCAAACTAACATTAAAAAGAGGAGACCATCAAAATAATTATAAACTATTGCATGAAGTTCAATTACAAACTACTTAACCTATTTCTAATATTTCACTTTTTACACAGTATAATAGAATGCAAAATAAAAATAATAATTGGGACAATTTCCCATTTCTTATTTCTTAATCTTATAAACAACAAAATATATTATTGGATGAAGAGTTATGGCACTCAGAGAAAAAAAATGAAAAATAAAATACAGACCGCACAAGGGACCCTTGATGAATTAGTGACCTAGACATAAATTGCATCATCATCAATTTATACACGCACTTGGCACATTTTATCTTTAGAAAGATTTTTGTAGAAACAAGGAAATAGAAAAAGAAAATCTAAATCTGACAATTAATTCATACAAAGGAAACAAAAGATAACGTCAATTAAAGAGAGATGCATACGGATAGAAAAATATGTAGCCCTTTTGGTAAATGAAATGAATGATATCAGATCTGATTTCCTTTTGCGCCTCTAAACTTCTCTATTTGAAAATATATCAAATCATTTATTTATTGGAAAATGAAATCATTTCCCTTAAACCTGCTTTCCTGAAATCATTTATCGTACAGTCGTACTTGTCAAACTGATATATAGAATAGAGCTCTTTTTAATTACACCCATTGTATCTCAATGTTATTTAATGAAAATTCGTTATTTCTCAAAAATTGCTCCGGTCCCTCTATTATTTAGATGTTTGTATATCAGGATGACTAACAATATTTAAGGAATCTCAAATTAAAATATTTAATACAATCAAAGATAAGCCTGGAAAAAAAATAAAAAATTTAAAGAATCTATTGTAATTTGTAAAGGTAGCTTGAGAACAAACTATCCTATTGCAAATGGCACTATGCTTACTATGATCGGTTTTATTGCACAAGTAGTCACACAGTTTCAGTACTGGTAAAGATCTTGGAGTCTTCTCCTTTGCACATAGCCATGGTCCAGATTAGGATCAATACATCATTATAAGTAGTCTAAATCCATTGTATCTGATTAATTAGAAGAGTATCTGATTAATAACACAAATCGCTTCATGTTGTAAACAGTAGGAGTTACTTCCGAATTTGCTTTTATTTGAATCTGAACATCTAAACATTAAGCAAAAATTATTCGTACACTAAGCAAAATTTATTGAAAATTTATTCGTACATGCATAGGTTAACTATAACAATCTTATTCATTTGAAATAAACTGATATATTGTAGCTGCAAATAAATAAATCTCTCAAAAAATTTAAGTCAACTTCAATCGGCAACCCTCGATCCATCCCTACGCTTCTTGTAATTTAGGTCGTACATGGCTCGACGGAGACAATCGATCTCATCCTTTATTTTCAGGGATGGATTCATCTTGATAGCTTCAATCTCTTGTCTAATCTTGAAGACAACAAATTGAAAGCCAGGATGAGCAAGTTCCACCACTATGTCTATCAATTTTTCAAGGCTGCTCAATTTACGATAGGGCCACACAAGTATTCCTAACTCTCTGCACCTGAGCTTCAGTGTTGATTTGGAAACTGCCAAGCTTTTTGATGCCGCAGCCATAGGCATGTGGAACTTTCTTGACAAGTGTTCGAATGTGATAGTGTGCCTCTTTGATCTATAATACATGGAAAAAAAATTGTAAAAACATCAATCAAGTAATTAAATGTCCAATAATAAACAATATTGATCTTTAGCACTTACATCATTCTTATTTTAGTTCCAGTTATGGTTAGCTCTCTGATCAAATTAGAAATTAAAGTGCATTTTTAAGTACACTAACATCACTATTCTTTTGTTTAATTCATGAACTAATAGGAATAAATGGCATTAAACATCTTACCTAGACACTCTAATCGCATAGGTGCGCTTCTTGTTCTTCAATACAGGAGCCATATCAATCAAAGCCTGCACATCAAATCATGTCATCATGTATACTATTCAATTTGCGATGAAAATAAAGGAAAAAAGGGTTTGCAGTAAATAATAAAAGGACTATAAACTTTAATAATTGTAACATTGGTTTGCAGTAATTGGGTCATATGCTGTTAGGTATTAGCGCACTCTGGTGTTTGGTTTGACAGTAATCAGTTTGTTCTGTACAAATCAAAGATTACACGAAAAATCATGACAAAAAAAGGAAAAAAAAAGAACCAACAAACAATAGTTAACAGAAGAGCTTATTGACAAATATAATTTTACTATGTGAAAGTGAAAATATATCTTACTCAATCAAATGATTATATAAAAAATTGAAGTACTACATTTATTGATATGAGTTATGCTTTCGAAAAGGAGTAACCTTTTTTTTAAGAAGAGGTTGTCAGATTTGGATGTTATCTGTGGGGAACAAGAGTTAAGAAGACACGAATAAGTTCAGCAAAACTTGATGGTCAATTAAAGGAGTTGACTATGTGAGCATTTTTCAAACAATTTGTTCACCAAAAACAAATTTTGCATTATTTATATATTTATCTATACAATAAAAGAACATATTGTAACTGAAACAAAAGGCCCTGCAAATGTCAGATTCCAATTATTGATGTGTAAAAGGTACTTTTTATGGTGAACAGCCAAAGGAGATATGGTCAACTATAACCATTATCATTGATGAAAAGCCAATGGAATGACCATTCATTAAGGTTAGTCAGAGAAGCAAAAAAAAGCAAAAATGAGTTACTGGTCCCAAACGCCGTACCAGTATTGTACCAAGAGTGTTTTTTTAGATAGTAGAAATTATTTACTCAAATTAAATTTGAAATCTATTTTTTTTATACATACTGACCAGCGATTGGCAAGTGAAAAACAAAGAGAAAAAGTAAAAAAAAAAAAGGGAAAGAAACAGAGCTGTCAGCAAACAAAGTTCAGCAATTCTTTAAAAACGCCATTGCTTCAGAAGAAAAAGAGAGAGCTGACAGTACCTGATTGTGTGTATTGCAGCGTAAAAGTTCTTCCCTCCTGAAAACAACAAAAATAATAATAAAACAAATTACTTAATTGCTTATTGCTTAATGAAATTAAAACCTAACGCAAGCATGGCGCAAAGTAAATGGTATGCTGAGAAGATGTAAGGATTTAGCCTGGACCCCTACTCTGGCTGGTCTGTACCTTTCTTTGAGATTAGTCAGATTCATTTGGATAGAGTTTGATATATAGTTGTAGTGAACTAATAATTTAGGGGAACCTAATTCCAAGTTTTTCACCTTTTGCTCAATGAAATATGCACTGGTACAGTAACACCTGTACCATAACTACATGTAGCAACTGATCCAGTCCTATTTCCGAGGAGCTATTGTAATTACAGTAAAGTTAATTCAAGATATAAAAGAATGAATTACATACTGCACAAGCTAAACTAATCACCATGAACCGAATTCCCATGATAGTAATTCATCAACTTTGCTACTTTAAACAATTCTCTCTCACAACACAAACAACAATCAACAAGATTCAACAATATTTAATCAGAACAAAGTAAGATAATCGGAACAAAGTTGGACTGTTAAAAATAGATTAGATAGAGAAATAGAGAGATTTGATGGTACCAGATAGCGTGTATTGCAGCGCAGGAATTCTTCCCTTCAGAAAACAACAAAAAAATAGTGAAAACAGTGACTTAATTATTTATTGTTTACTCAAATTAATGAAATTAAATTAGTTCAAAGATGATTGAATAGATCAAATCAAACAAGGAAAAATATATACAATCGCTCACCTGAACCAGTGCAAGAAGAATCGTTTGAACATGGGATTAAATAGGGGATGACAACTCATTCAAGCAGGAAAGAGAAATTTCAAAACTTGTGCTAAATTTTCAATTTCGCTGATAGAAATAAGGAAATAAAAGTAAGCGGCAAATGAAATTTTCGAAACCAAGTGAAAATTTGAGAGAAATTACAAACAGTACAAACCCTAGATTTGAGAAGGGAGCGGCGCGACTTGGAGTTTTTGTGTGTTGTCCAACTCGGCAGGATATCACCAGTGGTTAAGGAAAGAGATCGGAGAAGCATTTAAAGAAAGAGATCGGAGAAGGATCGTGGAGAGAGACGGAGCCAGAATACTCGAGGTCTCGAGCGACTGAGCAAGCGCGTTTGGGGAAAAAAAGGACTTTTCATTAAAAAGCTTTTTCGAAAAAAAAACTAAAAGATAAAAAACTTACACAGAGACTCAAACCCACGCACTGTGGATACCTGAGCCAGCGCGACTCCGCTCCGCGCAGATGTTAACATCTGTCTAAACTAAAGGTTTAAACCTTTTATCTCATAGATAAATCTACACCACTGATCTGATCAAATCGCAAAAATAGACGGTTCATATTGAATTGTGTTAACAATTGTTTGCTCCTTTCGGTTCAAATCTTGGATAGACCTTTGGATTGGTGCTTTTATAAGTAGTAGAGATTTTGCCCTTGTTGTTAAGTCCAAAAAATTAACTCTCACCATCTAAACTTCAGAACAGACACTATGCCATTTTTTTATTAGTACCGGTTAAATATAGATTATTAGTACCGGTTGTCAAGTGGTACTAATAATAGGGGGTGCTAAAGATAATGAAAAACCAGTACTAAAAAGCCGGTGTTAAAAATGCACTGGAAATTGCGGCAAAAAAGGCGGAGATCTTTAGTACTTGTTTTTAACTAAAAACCGGTCCTAAAGATATCATCTTTAGTATCGGTTTTTAGTTAAAAACCGGTACTAAAGATCTCCGCCTTTTTTATTTAATATTTACTATCATTAGTACCGGTTTTTAGTTAAAAACCGGTACTAAAGATCATTATAAAAAAAAATTATTTCTGGGGCTAGCGCCCTTTTTTGCTAGCCATCAATTAATACCGATATACTAATCAGTATATATATGCATCACATACAATAATACATATCAAATCATAAAGAGGTTCATACACAAATTAGCCAATAAACACAAATTAGCACAAATTAATCAATTAACACAAATTAACAATTACAACTAGAGGCAATTAACACAAATTAGCATCAATTAATCAATTCACCAATTAACCCTAATTAATTTTGGATTTGGTAACAATTAACCGTAATTTCGAATTTAATCAAGACAAAGCAATACAAATCCTAATTAAGGTTTATGATTTATTTCGGTTTAATACAAATCCTAGATAATTAACACAAATTAACACAAATGAGAGGGAGATTGATGTGCCTTACACAAATGAGCAGTGACAGCAGTGAGGAGTAGAGGCGGCAGTGAGACCAGTGAAAGCAGTGAGAGGAGATTGAGGTGAGAGAAGTAGAGGCGGCAATAGAGAGAGAGAAGTGAGAGAAGAGGTGGCGCAGTAGAAAGGGAGAGGTGTCACATCCCGCACCGACGGGTCGCGGGGCGCGAGGTGAGAACGGTATCTTCTGCATCCATCCGACGGCCCGTCAACCTACGTCGCAAGCACAAAAACAAACGGATGTCAGGTACAAACCTCAGTAACCGGTTATTTAACGACGCAGCTTCTCTATAATTAATTATTATAACAAAATACAATAAGATCGGATTAATCCACAGAACAAATAATATATTTTATGGAGATAAGCGGGTTTAGCCAGTCAGTCAGTCATAGTGGTCCCTCCCCGAACTCAGGTGGATCAGGACCGGCCCCTCCCCGAACTCAAGAGGATCAGGGCTCAAAATTCATATTCAGTTTCACATCCAATTTCAATTCCAATTTCCAAACCCGATATCCCATAAAATATACCAATCACAATTCAGTAAACATATTCAATCAAAATCAAACGATAAATAAATCAGTCAATCAATATGAAATTAAATATAGAGAAGTCCGGTTACCTGATTGAGCGGTTCAGAAATTACAAACAAATCAGAACTACTATCCATTCGACAGCGACGTAGGAATGCCGATCGGTCAACTCATCAAATTTCAATAAACCTTTTGAAATAACTCAGGCAATTAACAAATGGCAAGATGTATAAACATGATAGTATAATTTGGGCTACAGTGGAAGGTCATCGGATGGAAATAGGCACTTCCTATTCAGTTTTCATTTTTGATTTTGCTCTGATGGAGATGGAATTAACGAGAGAGAGAAATGAATAAAAGGCAACATTGATAACATAATGTTTCATAGGGAAGATGACATGTGTGACCATGCAAGCAAGAGGTGTCAAATTTTATTTTATGTTTATTCGGTTCCACACAAGTACACGGTTCAACAATCAACATACAACTTATACGGTTCAGCGGCAGAAATTTTTATCATGGTCAAACTTGATCAAATCTGGTCAACAGTCAAATTCTTGGTCAAAAAAGTCAAAGCTGGTCAAACTTGGTCAAAGTTCAGTTATCTAGAAATTTCAGATGTCACAAGAGGCAATGGAGATGGAGAGGCAATCGAGAGAAGAGGGAGAGGCAGTGAAGACAGTGAGGCAGTCAAGAGAAGAGGGAGAGGCAGTGGAGAAGTAGAGGCGCTTAGGTTTTGGAAGAGAAGAGAGAGAGGCAGTGTAGAGGAGGACTTAGAAAATTTCATGCGAAGAGAGAAGCTGAGTCGAGGGTTTTGGCGACAGAAAGCAAACAAAAATAAATTAAATTAAATTTTAGTACTGTTTTTCTAAAAAACCGGTACTAAAGATACTATTTTTAGCACCGGTTTTTTAGAAAAACCGATACTAAAGATAGACAGAATTTTGATTTTTTTGAAATCCCTTTAGCACCGGTTTTTTATTAAAAACCGGTACTAAAAATAGTATCTTTAGTACCGGTTTTTTTATTTTTTTCGCCAACATTTTAGCACCGGTTTTTTAGAAAAACAGGTACTAAAGATAAAGCCTGACAATTACAAAATTGCCACCGACTATTTTTTATATCGATTTTATTAAAAATAGGTGTTAATGGGGCGATACTAAAGCTCTTTTTTGGTGTAGTGAGATCCTAAATGTGAATTATATGACTTAACTATGCAAAGAAAATGCAATCCTACATGATATTCACAAAAAAATTCATCTCTCTGGATAGCTTGGAACGGACCAGTCCGTTGCCGGAATAGCCCGTTCTGAACTTAATTTTATGTTGTGGTGCCTCTGTCAGCCCTTAGAATGGTGGAGTCCAGAGCTGGGATGACCCATGGGACGAATCGTTCCAAGTCTGGACCTCTCCGTTCTAAGTCTGACAGAGAGAGATGAAAAGTTCCAGAGCCTCTGTCAGTATTAGAACGATGGAGTCCAATCCAAGAACGACCCAGTTAAACAATGGGGCGGACCGTTCTGAGGTTGGATCTCTCCGTTCCAAGCCTGACAGAGGCTGAAAAATGCATGCCCTAGATGCAATTTAACCCTAAAATCTTTTTGTTGTTGTTTTTTTTATTTTCTCTAACTTTACCCCACCCCCACCCCCCCGAAGCTTAAACTAAAAGTTGTCCCCAGCTTATCAATCCATCACAAAAGGGAAATGTAAAGTTATAGAGAAGAGAGAACTTACAAGACTTGGCTTAATTGAGAGGCGGGTCTTGAGGCGGTTGTTGTGCCCCCTGTTTGCCTCTAAATTCTGTTGCATAAAACCCTGGAAGAAATAAATAAATTTTATTCCACAAACAAACCAAAATCCATAACAACAGCATCTAGAACAAACCGCTTTGACAAACAGTCATGATGCATGAGAGGAAAATACAGAAATTCCTAAAAATGGACGATAAATTAATTAATTATGGGAAATGCCGTTATGCGCATGTGATATCCTTATAATTAATTATGAAAAAAGTCCTAAAAATGGAAATTTTGTAGCAGTTAAATTCTTCATATTTTTATGAGGAGCCATGCAAAATTTCATCTCAAATTGACCTATGGATGGGCACCAAACAATTTTTCCAAAATAAATGCAACATAATTATCCTCAAATTCAGTCAAATGGACACCTCCAATTCTCAGAGAAACGGAGAGGATGCACCTCGAAGTTGGGTTAAAATGGAAAGTTTTCGGTGGGCTATTAAGCTAAACAATTAAATGAATTTTGGGCCAAGACTGAAACCCATTTCGGATTAAAAGCAGAGCCCGGAATGAATAAAAATAAAGGCCCATTTACATATTATACAAGCCCAATACCACTTAACATTGTTATGGAAATTACAATTGATCCAATGGCTCAAATAACTTGATACAAGATTATCCAGAATCGACGGCCAGATCTCAGCCTAAATTCAAACTAAACCATTCTATTTTCCGATTAGCTGAAGAAGTGGGCCCCACTTTCGGTTAAAAGAAAAAGAAAAAAAGAAAAGAGATGGAACAGTACAATGCTGTCAGACTCGATACTACCTCAGCCCAAACCAACCCCACCAATGTGTAGGCGATGCTCTCACGACTCCGATGACACCTGACACGACAATGATTGGAGAAGAAACGGCCTCAATTGGGAGAGAAAAGAGCTCACTGCTTGTGAGAAAATTCGAGCAATTAAGCCAAAAGAAGTGTGAAAGTAGTCAACTAAATGGCTAGGAAGCATCATGGAGGGTTGAATGACATACTCAGGGAAGCAATTCGAAGGTCTGAGCTGGGCACTGTCGAGTTCACTGTCTCGATGGCAAGCAACAATGGCGATAATGCACAATTGAAAGAGAGAAGTTTAATGTCTCGTTGAGACGCACTAATTACACTTTGTCTCTATCAGAGAGCACGCACAGACGGGCATGTAGCTTCTGATACAACCACAGTCGAATTCCTTCATAACTGGACACCTTCAGCAAAATTAGGGGAAAGAGACGAAAGAAATGGAATGAATGGAGAGGGCTGCTACTGCCTCTAGTCATCATTCACGCTGAAAGAGAAATTTCTAGTGTGGTCCCTCAAGTACAAACGCTCTGATGAGGTCACAGAAGTGGTACCCCATTCCATTCTATCAAGACCATCTGATGAGGAGGCCAATTTGAATCAATGGCTGTGATAGGATGCTGCCTCGTGTGGGGAAGATACTATATGGATCAGTACAAAGAAAGGCATAAGAAGGCATGCCTAGCAACAGTATCTGGCCATTCATCTGCATAATTGACCAAATGAAGGGATTGATTTTCATAGCGGCTGCCTCATCTCAAGTACATATGCAATTGAGATTGCATAACATCTCATAGCACCATAAAGTGCCTGAGAGTGACATATCAAAAGCCCAAGGGCAAATCAGTCTTTAAATGAATGAGAGAAGGGAATGTTAAGCATGAATGTAAGAGAGAGAGGCATTCAATTCCAATCCTGCCCCCTGCACACTTCTAACTGATGCTGTAGCCACAATAATTGGTGTCAAAATTGAGATTGAGAGTCACGAATATGCTTAATTACATGGGCATGTTATCTCAAAATCAAAGTAAAATGCAGCAAACCACTTACAAGATTTGAGTTAGTCACAGTCAAACAATGGTTAACCAGATACAAATTAACATCAAAGGGATGATTAAGCAACTCATGTTCAATAGCAAGGGCATATCAATAAAACGCTTAATGATTCAAAGGACCGCTGCTAGCTAGTTCTACACAACACCCAGCAGCAAAGGCATTCAATGGAATGCAGCCACCTGTGCATGAGCAAATGCTTGAGCCTCATGAACCATGGTTAAAACATAAAATTAACCAAGCAGGGACAAAACTTGAAGCTTAGGTAAGACGCCAGACAGTGCAAATTATCATTTTAACACTTGGAATATCCAGAAATGATATTTGAATGGGCAAAGAACAGCTAGCATATGGATAAGCTGTGTGATCAACTGTGGCATATACCAACCAAACAAACCAAACAACTACCCTTCACCCCAATTGGTAGGCGCCATAAAGCATCAAATGCACCAAAGGCATCATGAAACCTAGCCACAAGAGAGCAAGAAAAGTACAAATGGAGAAGAAGAAGAAACTTCCAAGACATATTACCAAGTGAAACATGACTTACCTGGGGAAGTTTATTCTCACCATCAAAGCCAAACCACCTGATGCTCCTCAGCCATCAGATGGATGCCACCTCACATCATATCCTGGCGCCAAAGGAGAGGCTATGCAAGTTGGCCAGGCTATGCCTCAACAGCCAACATATGTGCCCACCAATCAACTCACCCTAAGCAAGCAACCACATGGACTACAGCTGCCCTAAATCAACATCAAACCATGAAATTAGATACTGTGAAGGATATAAAAAGGAACTAAACTTAAGAAGTACCACTGGAGGTGAGTTTAGGCAAGGAAGCTCCACTGGAGAAGCTCAAGGTGGCCATGAAATGCCATATGTACCCCTTTGACATGCCACAGGAGGCAGCTGGCGCCTCAAATACCCCTTTCCCAAGTATGCTACTAAGTAAAGAGAAGTAGAAAATGCATGTTTATCCTCTCAAGGGCACAAATGATATAGACCCCACTTGTCACACAGATATATGTTGGCAAGTTAAAGAGAGTATAAACATCAACAGCCAAGCTGACTACAACTCCACCAATGCCAAGTGGCACAAGCATATTGGAGGGTGTAATTACCAAGTGAGCAGCTAAAGTGAAGATAGACTACCAAATTAAGGCGGTAGAAGTGAAGAAGCATCCCAGCACTCCATCAAACCTCATCAAACCTCAAAATTCCCTGAAGCTGCCAAGTGGCATACTAAACACCAGTGAAACCCTAAACCACTAGCTATAAAAGAAGCAAGCTCGAAGGATTCTAGGCCCCCAAATTTTCGAATTTTAGGCTATTAGTGTGTTTTCAGAAGTTGTAAAAGAAAAAGAAAAGCTGTTTTAAGTAGCAATTAAGGTAATTAGCACAATTAACATGTAAATTGAACTTTTAAATGCAATAAAGGGGGCCAAAAACTGATTTTATATTTTGATTTCTTGTTCTCCTCCTCTTTTCCCCTTTTTTTTTCTTTCTGGTTCAATAAAAGCTTGGTATTTGGCATGGTATGAACCTGGTATTTGGTTCTGGCCTGGTATTTGGCCTTGAAAATAACTCTAGCCTGGTATTTGGCTATGTAAAAACCCTCTCACGAGGAATAAGCTTCGAGATATGCACAAATAAGGCATACAAGATCTATGCCAAGTGTTATTGCCTCTATGCCACCCCAAGATTAAAAGTAAATAAGGTGTGTAGGCTTTAAGCCGAGTGCCACTGCCTATGCACTAATTTAAAAATGCCAAAACAACAAAAGAATTTGTAAAAATGTTGCATCTATCATGCTTTCAAAACAAAATTCAGTTTCTGTTCACCTCATGCACATTTAGGGTTAGGTCAATACTTAGCATGGCATATGTCCCTCATTTGCATCAAGTTTAAGTTTTATATGTCTATTAAACCTCTGGATTGCATAGCATGTATATTCTAATAAAGGTCAATGCATATTCATATGGTCAGACATGGTTTATGTGTCTTGAAAAGTCAAAATATACTCATGATTAGCATAGTAAGTATATCATTAGGGTTAGCATGCAGTAAGGGTCCATGTCACCTTAAGATGTTAAAGTAAGTCAATAAAATGAGTATTTCTACATAAAAATCATCTAGGTTATCAATCAGAGTTTAGTCAATATAATATTAGAAGTAACTCAGTGATATCTCTTATTTTTATACTCATTTTGACCGTGCTTAGCATCAAAATTACACTCAAACCAATGCAATTATCTCATAATTAATTGTGATTTCCAGGATATTGGTACTGCCGCCGCTTCTTATTTATTTTGTAGAATTTTCGTGCAAATTGAAGACGAGACACGACAAGTAAGAAGGATTTGAGCCTAACCCATAGTCAGACGACTCATTCCTGGCTCACTGACGCATGACATAGACCCGGGAAGACCCGCAAGCACCAAGGCAGGTCAAACTCCTCACGAAGGCCCAAGTTTCAGCCCACACCTCGAGACCAGAGCGATATTTCGGTCCGAAATCTACAGATTTCGGTCCGAAATTTATATATGGAAGGTGAAATTTGGTAATTCGGGGAAAAAAGGAAGGGCTCTCTCTTGCCCTAGTCGCCTTCTGGACTTTCCCTGGGTATTTCTATGCGTGATTGACAGGCAGACAAACATCCTACTTTCTCCCACATAGTTTTCCACCTCTGGCAGAAGTGTTTTTGGCTCTTTCCACGAAGTTCGAAGGCAAGGCAGCGGAGTTTGGACACGGCGGCAGCAACCCAGATCTGTTCTCCATCGACTTCTGACGATAGAAGAAGAAGTAAAGCATAGGGGCTATTTGGTTAACTCTTTCATGACTTTATCTTGTTATTCTATGGGTTTATTTGTTGTTTTATGCATGATATTTGTTGTTATTTGTAGTTTGAATATGGTAGGCTAAATTTTAATATGTCTTAAGGTTAGGTAGTAGTTGAATTTGGTATTTGTTATGGTTTGATGAGATACGATTACGTTATGTGATGTTGATGTGTTGAGATATTATTTTTATGCTTGGCTATGTTTATGACTTGTTTGATTGTTTACCTATGGATGAACTGCAGCGTCTTTAGGTCATTAAACTAGAATAGATCGTAAAAATTGCTAAGTATTTGAGGTAAGCCATTCACTCGAAAGAGGGGTTAACTAATCAAACGATAGGTGTAGTTTCTACTGATCTGAAAGGACTTGTATATCTCTGGAATTCCAACACAGAGACCTTAATTGACTAAATTCCAACACGAAAGTCTAGGACTAGTCGGTTACGTGGTAAAAATCGAGTTCCTTACCAAATCCAACCCAAAATTGCGACAGCTGAGGTTAGGGTTTAGGTCTGGTCGACAAGTAACCTCCACATAACTCAACCAAAAATTATCAAATCAAAACAGAGAGTCTGGAGCGAATTTCGGCACGATGGTCTATAAATTTCGGTTCGAAATTTATAGATTTCGGTCCGAAATTTCCTCTGTTACGCGCGAAAGCGAGTAGCGTTGACGCTCCAGAGCCAAATTGAATGAACCCAAACCCTTAGGACATTTTCTTGCATCTGTTTGAGTCCAAAAAAATACAAAAATCAACCCAAAATATTTTATTATTTATATCTTCGATTTTAATTGTTATCTAATATTGCCTTTTTAAATCAAAACTTCAAAAAAATTATTCTGTCTAGCTTTTAAGAAAAATTAAGTCCGGTAATCATTTTTACTGTCCCTGTGGATCGACCCTTAGCTTTGCCCAACGACTAGTAGGGTAGAACGAAGGAATACAAATTCATTTGACCTAGGTTCTGAAACCTCTATCAAATTGGCGCCGTTGCCGGGGACGGTTTTGATATCGAGTACTTATTTTAGTATTAGGAGACTAGATTTTTTTTATTTTATTTAATTTTTCGTTGTTTTCTCTTGTGTTGTAGGTTGAGAACTGGCCGGAAAATCTAAAAAGAGCAAGTCACGGCCTCAGATTTCGCGCAAATATTTCACCAAAAGGCTTGATTCAGATCCAGAGCTCAGCGACCAAGCGGATTCGAGCCAGACTCACTCCATAGTTCAACCGGCACCCGAAACAACACAAATTTCGGACCGAAATTCTCAAGAAAAAGAGAAAACAGCGGGCGACATGGCAGGAAACGGAGGCCCTCTCAACATAGAAGCAGAGACCCAGAGGTTGGAGGCCCTGAGGCTCCAACTTGAGCAACGGGAGGCCAGAGTCGCAGCCGATTGCACTCTTCTTGACAACCAAAGGCGAGCACTTGATGACGAGCGTCGGCGATGGGAGAATGAAGACGAGAGCGTCCATGGCAACTCTGATGGGGAAGATGCAGAGGAACCGGCCAGATCTCTGATGGAGATTGCAGCCCCGAAAGCCAAGGACGTAGCAGAACCAGTGATCATCCCAGGAATCGATGCTAATAACATGCAAATTGCTCCAGCGCATGTTACATTAGTGCAACAAAATCCATTTTATGGAAATGAAAATGAGGACCCACATGCTCACTTGCAAACCTTTATTGATTGCACGCGTTTGATTAAATTTAATAGTGTCCCTCAACAGGCCATTAGACTTTTGTTGTTTAGATTCACTCTTAAGGACCGAGCCTAAAAATGGTACAAGACTCTCAAAAAGGGGTCTATTAGGAGTTGGGATGCGATGGCACAAACTTTTCTTGATAGGTATTTCTCTTCTGATAGGGCAGATTCAATTAGGAGGGAAATCAATAATTTTCAACGAAGGGAAGATGAATCAATGAGGGATGCATGAGAACGTTTTAGGGACCTAGAAAACTCATGCCCACATCATGGCATTTAAGATTGGATGGTAATTAAGGACTTTTACAATGGTCTTTATGACGACATCAAAATTAACCTTGATTCTCTTTCAGGTGGAGCATTTAAGAGACTTGATGCAACGCGAGCACGCGACTTGATAGATGAATGTGCAAGGAGCTATACATGGCTACCACTTGTTAACAATCGACGCCCAGTTGGCAAGCAACAAGTGCATGAGATCACGACAAGGGACACGAGGATCGCCGAGCTCGAGGCGGAATTGGCAGCTTACCAGTCAGCCCAAGACACCCACCTCAACTCCAACAATTGTGGCGCATGTGGCGAAGAAGGGCACACTTCAATTGATTGCCCGCTTGCAAAAACTAGCAACGGAGGGCACCAAGTCAACTCAATCAACAACGAGCCCTCCTATTTTCCAAGACACATATTCAGTCGAAGTTATTCATTGAGTGATGGGGAACAAGCAGATTGGGAAAACATGAACCACCCCAAATACCATAATAATGTGACCAATAGACCATATGTGCCAAGGAACCAGTACAAAAATACCAACCAACCAACCTTGTATAAAAATGCACAATTTAATAACAACAGTCGTGACCAATCCTTTCCAAAGAAATCTGTTTACAATAGGGATGGTATACCACCTGTTGTCCAAGACATTATGCATGAACAAGGCAAGTTTAATCAAATGTTGATTGAAGGCATGGAAGAACTTAAGGCTAATTCTGGAACTTTAATCAGGTTGGAGCAAATGATGGAATCGCAGTTCTCAAGGCAACAAGGCAAGCTACCAAGCCAACCGGAGGTGAACTCGAATGCTCTGTGCAAGGCTTTGCACACCTTGCGGAGTGGCACACAGTACAAGGACCCACCAATGCCATCTGGAGCCGAGGCGCATGCAACCAACATGGGCAAAGGAGCCAGTGAGCAAGTAGAGCCAGTTCTGGAGCAAGTAATACCTCTCCCACCTCTTCCAGACATAGCTGGTGCAACAAGGGCTCAAACCGGCACACAGGCAACACAGAAATCGCAACCAATGCCTGAATTTCGGTTCGAAATTACTAAATTTCGGTCTGAAATTTCTGGTCCAGAGGGCGAGAAGATGATTCCAGAGAAGAATAAAGGAGAGAAATCAGTTCCAGAGACTCCCTACCAACCCCTTGTCCTTTTTCCTAGAAGGATGACCAAAGAAAAGGAGGACATACAGTTCAGACGCTTTTGGGAGATGTTAAGAGAAGTCCATATCACTATTCCATTCTCTGATGTGTTCATCAAGGTACCCATTTATGCCAAATTTCTTAAGGAACTGTGCACTGGGAAGAGATCCTTGGAAGAATTGAAAACTGTGGTCCTGACGAACCGAAGCAGTGAGGCTTTACAAAGCAGGATGCCACCAAAGTTGAAGGATCCAGGGAGGTTCGCTTTGCCCTGTGTGATTGGAAATACTTTCATCAAACAAGCATTGTGTGACATGGGAGTAAGCGTGAGCCTAATGCCTAAGACGGTTTTTGAGAGGATAGGATTTGGAGAATTGGTGCCTACCGACATGATAATACAGCTAGCAGACTCCTCCAAGCGCCTACCCATGGGTGAAATTATGGATGTCCCTGTGCAGGTTGGAAAATTCTTGGTGCCAGGCGATTTTGTTGTGATGGACATGGAGGAAGACAGAGAGGTCCCCATCATTTTGGGGCGTCCATTCCTAAGGACCGCAGGAGTTATGATGGATGCCAGAGACGGCACGATCTTGGCCAGAGTGGGGGGGGAGACACTTCGCTTTTCCATTGAACAAGCCATGAAGTACCCTAGCTCCAACAACAACTCATGTTTCATGATCGAGGAAGTCGAGCCCACAATCGAAGAATCGCTCGAAAATCAATATGAAATTGCTCTCAATTCTTACCAAAATTTTCTCTCTGATGTGCAGGAAGCCATAGGAGTCGAAGAGACAATGGAGGAGCTGGAATATGACCAGAACAACAGCAAAACCCATCGGACAGATGATATTTTGGACCAAAATTTAAATATTTCGGACCGAAATTCATCTCTGGAGGAGGTCAGGGCAGCTGATACAGAGAATTTCGGTCCGAATTCCTTAATTTCGGTCCGAAATTTGTCACCTCAGGTTGAATTAAAGCCTCTTCCAGCGACTCTCAGGTACGAATTTCTTGGCTCAGATCAAAATTTTCCTGTTATTGTTAATTCTGGGTTGAACGCAGATCAGACAGAAAAGCTTTTGGTGGTACTTCGAGCTCATAAGGGTGCAATTGGCTATTCCATCGACGATTTGAAGGGTATCGATTCCTCGATTTGCACTCATAGGATTCTCTTGGAGGAGGGCCACAAACCATCCATAGAAGGGCAGAGGCGACTCAACCCTAATCTCAAGGAGGTGGTCAAGAAGGAAATCCTCAAGCTCCTCGACGCGGGCATCATCTACCCAATCTCTGACAGCAAATGGGTGAGCCCGGTGCATGTAGTGCCCAAGAAGGGGGGTACAACAGTGGTCAAGAACGAAAAAGATGAGATGATTCAGACAAGAATGGTGACTGGATGGCGGATGTGTATCGATTATCGCAAACTCAACACCGCGACTCGAAAGGATCACTTCCCACTTCCATTCGTGGACCAACTGCTTGAAAGACTTGCTAATCATTCTTATTTTTGTTATTTAGATGGTTATTCTGGTTTCTTTCAAATACCCATCCATCCAAATGACCAAGAAAAAACCACTTTTACTTGTCCTTATGGTACTTATGCATATAGACGCATGCCTTTTGGTCTTTGTAATGCACCAGCGACCTTCCAAAGAGCCATGATGGCCATTTTCTCGGATTTCATTGAAAAAGAAATGGAAGTGTTTATGGATGATTTTTCTATTTATGGCACTTACTTTGATTCATGTCTAGCTAATCTTTCTAAAATTTTGCAGAGATGCGAAGAGGTTAATCTAGTCTTGAATTGGGAAAAGTGTCACTTTATGGTGCAACAAGGAGTCGTGCTTGGACATGTGGTGACATCTAAAGGCATAGAGGTTGACAAGGCGAAGATCGAGGTGATAGAGAAGCTTGATATGCCTAAAAGTGTTAAGGACGTTAGAAGCTTCTTGGGACACGCTGAATTCTATCGCCGATTTATCAAAGATTTTTCTAAAATTGCCAAACCTCTAACTAATCTTTTCATCAAAGACAATGAATTTATTGTTAATGATGAGTGTCTTGATGCTTTTTGTAGGTTAAAGGAGGCTCTCATTTCAGCCCCTATCCTACAACCACCAGATTGGAACCAACTATTTGAACTTATGTGTGATGCAAGCGACTATGCGATTAGAGCAGTTCTTGGGCAACGAAAGGACAAGAATCCAGTGGCTATATACTATGCTAGCAAAGTGCTAGACCCCGCCCAAGTCAACTACACTACCACGGAGAAAGAACTTCTCGCCATAGTCTTCGCGCTTGACAAGTTTAGGTCTTATCTTGTGGGATCCAAGATGATAGTCTACACTGACCATGCGGCGATTCGATATCTCCTAAGCAAGAAAGATGCCAAGACCAGATTGATTCGTTGGGTGTTGCTTCTCTAAGAATTCGACCTTGAGATCAAGGACAAAAAGGGCTCTGAAAACTCAGTGGCAGATTACTTATCTCGACTGCATTGGGAAGAAGGACAAGGTAATGAAATTCCTATCAATGATCTCTTCCCTGATGAAAAGTTGTTCTCTGTACAGGGAAATTTCGGGCCGATACCAGAAAAGTTCGGGGCGAAATTTGATGATGTGGTGGCCGAAATCATGTCGATGGCAGAAATTTCGGACCGAAATTTACAAATTTTGGACCGAAATCTTGGTGAAAAGCGGAGAACAGAGGAGCCCTGGTATGCGGATCTGGCTAATTTTTTGGCGAGTGGCTATTTACCTTCTGACATGACTTTCCAACAGAGGAAAAAGCTGAAATCAGACTCGAAGTACTACTTTTGGGAAGAGCCATACCTTTTCAAGCTCGGAATCGACAACGTTTTTAGAAGGTGTGTGCCCTATGAAGAAGTTAGAGCCATCCTCGCTAGTTGTCACTCATCTACCTATGGTGGCCATGCATCCTTTTCAAAAACAGCAGCCAAAGTACTCCAATCAGGTTTTTACTGGCCTACTCTTTTCAAAGATGCTCATTCTTTTGTTTCTTCTTGTGATCAATGTCAAAGAACGGGCAACATATCCAAAAGGAATGAAATGCCTCTTAACCCTATTCTTGAAGTTGAAATTTTTTATATATGGGGCGTGGATTTTATGGGGCCGTTTCCAAGTTCACATGGATTTGAGTACATTTTGGTAGCTGTTGACTATGTCTCAAAATAGGTGGAAGCAATTGCATGCAAGGCGGCGGATTCAAGCTCAGTCATTCGCCTTTTCTCCAAGATTATCTTCCCTCGATTTGGCGTGCCAAGGGCGGTGAAAAGCGATGGTGGCAAGCACTTCATAAATCGACACTTTGATGGCCTTTTGAAGAAACATGGTGTCATTCACAAAGTTGCCACAGCATATCACCCTCAAACAAGTGGACAAGTTGAAGTGTCCAACAGGGAGATCAAAAGCATTTTGGAAAAGACGGTGGCTCGCTCGCGCAAGGATTGGGCAAGCAAACTTGATGATACACTTTGGGCCTATCGCACAGCCTTCAAGACACCCATCGGCATGAGACCTTTCAAGCTAGTCTATGGAAAACCATGTCACTTGCCAGTCGAACTCGAGCACAAGGCATATTGGGCGACTCGTGCCATCAACATGGATTTGCTCAAAGCTGGTGAAAAGCGAATTCTAGACTTGCACGAATTGGATGAGGTACGCCTAAACTCCTATGAAAATGCTAAATTTTATAAAGAAAAAACAAAACTTTTGCATGATAGGAGAATTTCAAGAAGAGAATTCAAGGATGGCGATCTAGTACTTTTGTTCAACTCAAGGTTGAGGCTTTTTCCTGGCAAGTTGAGATCGCGGTGGTCTGGACCGTTTCGCGTGGTGAAAGTCTATTCTTTTGGCGTTATTGACATTTGCGACAAGGATTCGGAGCCTTTCAAAGTCAATGGACAAAAATTGAAGCATTATATCGCCAACGAGGATATGGAAAAGGTGGCTAGCGTTTATCTCTCTGAACCTCCAAAAGAAACGTAGCCAAGGGGGGGCAAGCTAATGACCTTAAACGAGCGCTTCTTGGGAGGCAACCCAAGACTCTCTCTTTCTTTTCAATTTTTATATTTTTAATTGTTTTTAATTTTTCATAAAATTTGAAAATACAAAAAAAAATCAGAAAAATCCGAAAATATAAAAAAAATTAAAAATGAGAAAATAAAAAAATTGGAAAAAATGAGAAAATAAAAAAAATTTAGTTTAATTCTTTTCTTTTGTTTTTGTGTAGGTGAAAAATGAGTCAAATGGAGCTAAACAGAGCAGCAACTCGTACTAGAGCACCGCAGGCCAGCAAGCGTTGGCCTTCGCACGACCTCATGCGAGTTGCATCACAACGAGTCTTGGAAATCGCACGAAATGGAGTCTTTTCCAGCGAATTTAGAAATTCCAGTGATGAAATTGAAATTTTCTTCGCAACAATTTTGGATGACCATTCAGTGGGCCTGGTGTAAAATTTTCTTGAGAAATGGAGCAAGGGAGACCATGATTTAATGCATTGGACCTGAAATTTCGGCCCGAAAAGATTAAATTTCGGTCCGAAATTTTAAGCGGGCCACATGATTTTTGAGTTTATTTTAATGGGCTGATTTGATTTAATTGAATTATGGGCCAATGATTACTTTTTTTTATTTTTCTGCAGGCCCAATTCGAGATGGATGTTTTGTGCTTATTGGATGCGGATCTTTAACAAACAAAAACCCATTGCCCAATAGCCCAAACCCGACCCAATAGCCTAAAACCCATCTCTCTCCCTAGCTCTCTCTTCTCCCCATTCGAAAACCCAAAGAAACGCCTAACTCCTCTCTTCCTCTCTACCCGACACCAAACTCCACCACTCACGCCTCACCTCCACTCCACCATTGCCACAGATCGAACCCCGATTAGAACCAGCTCGCTGCCCTCTCTTCACTGGTGCCGTCAGTTTCGGACGAGGCGGTCTATCCGTGACGGATTTTTCACTTGAAGCCGACAGTTTCGCACCAAAATAGGCCCGAAATTTTGTTCCCTTCCTCTTCTTGTAGTGCCTTGAGCCTCTTGTCTCTTTTTCTTGCAGCATAAGGTGTCTCATTGACGAAACTAACAGAATTCGAATTTTCCAAGGGTTTTTAAAGGTCGAATTTCTCTTATCTCTCTTTATTGAATTTCTCTGGGTTGAACAGAAGCTTTAACAGGGTGTAACAAAAAAGTGTGGGGGAAAATTGGAATTGTACCCGAGAGATTGGAGGAATACAACAAAATAACAGGGACTAAATTGCATTTTTATTGAAAATTTCGGACCGAAATTTGTGATTGACTGTGTGATTTTGTGGAGAAAAATGAACTTTTTGAGAAGAAAAACTAGGTCCCAGACACGTGGAGAGGGAAGTTCTACCTCCAGACAGCCACCCCTGGGCAGTAATGAGGCCAGAGACCCCGAAGCAGCACGGTACGAGCCACAAGCCGGCTTCTATATGCCTACGAAGTGGCAATTCGACAATTACAAGCGGCTTTCTAGGCGGCCCATCGAGCATACCAGGCTGGTCGATTTGGATGTGTTGGAGACACTTGGGGTCAAGGATGAATTCTTGGAATTAACAGCAAAAATTGGGTTTACTGAAGGGTTCTGGTCGATTGAACACCATGCTTACAAAAGGTACACTCTTGAATTTCTCTCTTCTTTGAGAGGGATTAAGAGAAATGGGGAGGATTGGATTGAGTATAGGATGAATAATGCTGATATTAGAACCACACCGGATGCAATTGGGCATGTGTTTGGGTTGGAGATTGGATGCCCGGTTAGGGATCTCAAGGGGCGAGGTAGTAAAGGGAGAAGAGATAAAGTTTGGAGCCGGATTACACGCTCTCCAGGATCTAACACTTTTATCCACTTGATTCAGCACCCTACTTTGAGGATTTTGACCCGATCAATAGCATCCATGGTGTTTTCTCGTGGCGAGACCATGAGGCGTGCCATCACAGAGGATCTCTTACTCTTGGATCAGATACTTCAACCTGAGCCACATAAATTGTGCATCATTAAGCTCATGATAGATCATTGGATCGACCAGCGTGATCGAACAGGTACTGGTGCTATCTCTATGGGTGCGTTTGTTACTCTTCTTGCACTTGCATCAGATGTTCCGCTACCAGAGCGGACGGATTGCACAGCATGGTCATTTACTGATGCAGACATGTACAGAGAGATGCAGTTCATTCAGATTGAGAGAGTTGGACCGTTGTACAAGTACAGATGGAGGATGCATGACCGCCCAGGTTTCCTTTTGCCATACCCAAACAAGGTAGATCCTTCTGACCCTTCTACTTGGTTAGTTCCTTATGATTATGTAGAGCCGGAGCCAGCACAGCACAGAGGCTCCATGTACTTTCAGCCCACGCCTATGCAGACAGACATACCTGAGAGCTCTGGGGGACGTGCTGGTACGACTGAGTACCCACCATGGTATGGAGAACTGACTGATTTGATGAAGGCAATGTTGGTTGATATCAAGGATGTGAAGGAAGGGGTGAGAACAAGCCTTGAGAGGCAAGATGAGTTTGGCCTACAGCTTGGCAGAGTTTCTGACGAAGTGATGAACTATGGCAAGCAACTTGAAAGCTTTAGGCAGCGACTCAGTGACTCGATTGACACAACAAATGACATTAAGTTCTACTTGGAAAAAGGGTATTGGCCAGGCAGAGGCAATGACCCAAACTTGCCTTCTCCGGACTCCTCGAGCATTCCCTTCGTGCACTCGACTCACCATGAGCCTACACCACAGCAGCAACCCCAACAACCAAGCACTGCTTGGCACGGCCCTCCTCCAGAGACACAACCAGTTGCTCCACCTCAACAAGCGCAGTCCAACCCAATCTTCGCGCCAAATGAGCAGCAGTAAGCAGGAGGCTTCCTGGACATTTTCCCCAACTACAACCCCAACAATCCTCCAGGCGGGCCATACGGTGGCCCCGGTCACTTCTATTGATTTGGTACGTGCAATTTCCCCTCCTTTTTACTTTTTCTGTGAATGTGAAGCACTGGGACAGTGCCTTATTCAGTTTGGGAGGGCGTACAGAGGAAAAATTGCCAAATTTTGAATTATTGCACGCTGTTTTTGAAATTGAATGAAAAATTTCGGTCCGAAATTTTTAAATTTCGGTCAGAAATAATTTCTGGAAAAATGGATTTTGGGTACCAGGGACATTTTGGTCCGAAACTTTTGCTGTTTGGTCCGAAATTTTCACTGTTTTACTTTTCTGGGGCATTTTATATTTTGAAAAAAATTGGGAAATTGATTTATTATGCATGTATGGTCTCTATTTTGGTTCAATTGATGAAATTTCTCATTGTTTCACACTGTTTGAATTTCAAAAGCATTTTGAGAAATTTTTTCTCAAGGACTCTTGATTGTTTAGATGCTTTTAATTGATTTGTGCACCAATAGACCGAGTTGGAAAATAATTTGAGATAAAAGAACCTGAATTTGGATGCTTGAAAATTGTCAAAATAGTATAAGTCAAATCTCATAAGCTTTTGTCGAGTGAACGATTTTGTATCTTCCAAACTTTTGTTTAAAAATTGATTTTATGAATTTGGAAAATTATAAAATGAATCTGGATGTGTTTTGAATGCTTGAATCACCAACGAGCAAATTTTTAAAGTGACTTAAACCAAAATAGTTGTGAAAACGAGGACGCGTCGAGACCTTTTTCCACCAACTGAAACACAAATATCGGAGGCTTAAGGAACTTAACAGAAACAAAAATCTGCTTGAAGTCCGTAGTGGTCTGTAGCGAAAAATGCGTAAAAACCGGACCGACCTCCCTGGTGCGACATGTGCCAGTAGCATTTACAAGGTCAATGACTCGCATCAAATCCTCTAGGGTGCAAAGCCCCACGACTCGACTTGCACAATAAAAAAATTGGTGAAAATGAAAATGTTTTGAGAAGGGTTCATTATAAAATTTTCGACTTTGATAAAATTCCTTTACAAATTTTTGTGAGATATGAAAAAGAACGGACAATTGAAATTGAGTTTGCAATTATTTTGACAGAGAGAAGCTAGGGTTCTTGATTTGAAAAATGAAATTCATTAGGACTGAGAGAGGCACAAATTCAATCCAAAAGAAAACTAAACCCTTATCCTTGAATTTAATTTTTGAACTTGCTTTAATTCATTGTGTGAAATTTTTGAGTAAACTTGAATGATCGATTTTTCAATGCATTGTTTGGTTTGAGTTGATTTAATTGTAAGTCTAGGTATTGTCGATTCCTTTAAATTTCGGATATTATTTGAGGACAAACAAAAGTTCAAGTTTGGGGGGAT
Organism: Rhynchospora breviuscula; assembly: GCA_027562975.1. Lineage (NCBI taxonomy): Eukaryota > Viridiplantae > Streptophyta > Magnoliopsida > Poales > Cyperaceae > Rhynchospora > Rhynchospora breviuscula. The sequence goes on from CM050398.1 coordinate 17,213,934, forward strand.
TTGATATCTCTTATTTTTATACTCATTTTGACCGTGCTTAGCATCAAAATTACACTCAAACCAATGCAATTATCTCATAATTAACTGTGATTTCCAGGATATTGGTACTGCCGCCGCTTCTTATTTATTTTGTAGAATTTTCGTGGAAATTGAAGACGAGACATAACAAGCAAGAAGGATTTGAGCCTAACCCATAGCCAGACGACTCATTCCTGGCTCACAAACGCATGACATAGACCCGGGAAGACCCGCAAGCACCAAGGCAGGTCAAACTCCTCACGAAGGCCCAAGTTTCAGCCCACACCTCGAGACCAGAGCGATATTTCGGTCCGAAATCTACAGATTTCGGTCCGAAATTTATATATGGAAGGTGAAATTTGGTAATTCGGGGAAAAAAGGAAGGGCTCTCTCTTGCCCTAGCCACCTTCTGGACTTTCCCTGGGTATTTCTATGCGTGATTGACAGGCAGACAAACATCCTACTTTCTCCCACATAGTTTTCCACCTCTGGCAGAAGTGTTTTTGGCTCTTTCCACGAAGTTCGAAGGCAAGGCAGCGGAGTTTGGACACGGCGGCAGCAACCCAAATCTGTTCTCTATCGACTTCTGACCATAGAAGAAGAAGTAAAGCATAGGGGCTATTTGGTTAACTCTTTCATGACTTTATCTTATTATTCTATGGGTTTATTTGTTGTTTTATGCATGATATTTGTTGTTATTTGTAGTTTGAATATGTTAGGCTAAATTTTAATATGTCTTAAGGTTAGGTAGTAGTTCAATTTGGTATTTGTTATGGTTTGATGAGATACGATTACGTTATGTGATGTTGATGTGTTGAGATATTATTTTTATGCTTGGCTATGTTTATGACTTGTTTGATTGTTTACCTATGGATGAACTGCAGCGTCTTTAGGTCATTAAACTAGAATAGATCGTAAAAATTGCTAAGTATTTGAGGTAAGCCATTCACTCGAAAGAGGGGTTAACTAATCAACCGATAGGTGTAGTTTCTACTGATCTGAAAGGACTTGGATATCTCTGGAATTCCAACACAGAGACCTTAATTGACTAAATTCCAACACGAAAGTCTAGGACTAGTCAGTTACGTGGTAAAAATCGAGTTCCTTACCAAATCCAACCCAAAATTGCGACAGCTGAGGTTAGGGTTTAGGTCTGGTCGACAAGTAACCTCCACATAACTCAACCAAAAATTATCAAACCAAAACAGAGAGTCTGGAGTGAATTTCGGCACGATGGTCTATAAATTTCGGTCCGAAATTTCCTCTGTTACGCGCGAAAGCGAGTAGCATTGATGCTCCAGAGCCAAATTGAATGAACCCAAACCCTTAGGACATTTTCTTGCATCTGTTTGAGTCCAGAAAAATACAAAAATCAACCCAAAATATTTTATTATTTATATCTTCGATTTTAATTGTTATCTAATATTGCCTTTTTAAATCAAAACTTCACAAAAATTATTTTGTCTAGCTTTTAAGAAATATTAAGTCCGGTAATCATTTTTACTGTCCCTGTGGATCGACCCTTAGCTTTGCCCAACGACTAGTAGGGTAGAACGAAGGAATACAAATTCATTTGACCTAGGTTCTGAAACCTCTATCACTCAGGTAGTTTCAGAAATAAAAGAAAGACCAAGGAGCTAGGAGGTGAATTAAAGGATCAAGTGTACATTTAGGGTAAAATGAATAAGCATCAGTGACAATTATAGTCGCATAAACTCATTTAGAGACACAAAGTAAAGCCTGGGTAAAGTCTAAGTGATTACAGAAAAAATGAAGTTCCAGGGACCAAAGAGTAAAATAAAATGTAAGTCTGTCCTAATAGCAGCAGTAATAAGTGACTGAATAAATTAGTTTGAAGTTGAAACAGAAATAGGAATGTCATGGTTTGCATATAGATGTGGTTTAAAGTAAAAAAAAAAAAATATAGAAGCATCAATAAGTTTGCATGGTTCTGCATCAAAATAATAATAAAGTTGCATGCTTCACTGTCAGAATCGGTGTCTAGAGACAACTCATTTTCTTCATTCAACATGCATAGCATTTTCTTTATGAAACATAGAATGTCACACGCATTTCTGCATCTCTTTAAAACATGTGCAACTAAGAATTGTCAAAATTGAAGTAAAAGCATAGTTGCATGAGTTGGCACTTCTCTTTTAAAACAAAACTTTGTCTAAATCGCATTATTGTCAGAACTAGTGTCCAAATCGCTAGGAATTGTCTTCTTGTTTGATATGTGTGGCATTGATTAAAAACAAACTTGGTCAAAAACATTTCTACATTTCATTCACTGAGGTCAGTCAAAAAAAAAAAAGAGAAAAAGAAGTTTCAAATATGTTCTCTCAAATTAAGTCATGCATAGCTATAATCAGTCAGCATAAAATTTGAATAAAATTTTTTATAGCATCAGCATCAGAATCGATAGACACTTAGTCTAGTGTCTAGGTCCCTTCATTTGTCATGTGCATGGCATCTCTTTTGAAATTATTAAAACCTCAAACTGATTTAAACTTGCATGAGTTTTCATTTAAAAGTAAATAGCTTTCTTGCATGAATGTCAAGAAAACAAACAAAGTGCTGTGAAATGTTTCTTAAATACAAATTGATTTTTGACGCAAACCTAGTTTTAAAACTCAAACAAACCCTTTACAACAAAAAAAGAGATAAGAGAAACACAGTCAAAGCACAATAAAATCAATGAACTAAACCTAAGGGGTGTGCATATCTTGAAGCTTAACTTGTGAGGAGGTTTTCACAAGCCATGGTAAACCCAGACAAAACAAACAAAGTCAATCCTAAACCAATTGGTGGTATGGAACACAAGCTAAACTGAACCAAGTTCAATCTAAGACTGAACCAAAATTGAACATAATTGGACCAAAGCAACTGATCTTTGTCAGTTCTGGACCCATGTTGAATACCAAACTAAACCCAATTGAGTATCAAATTAGACAAAGAATCAAGTTATCAAACTTAACCAGTCCGCATAAGGTCAAATTCAAAATTGAACAAAGTAAAGGAGTTACCTATGCAATTGAAGCCTCCAGCGACCTCTACGAACCCTAAGAACCCTGTGGGACCCATCAATGGACCTCAGTTTGACTCGAAATAACTCAATTGAGCTCAGCCGAAACACCTAATTGAAAAGGGACAAATGGAGGTTGAAAATAAGGAAGCAATTGAAGAAATGCAGTTAACAGAAAGAAAGAGGAACTCTATATGAGTTGAAAGACTCCTTCAAGATACTCAAGAAATCCAAGAAATCCAAAAGAGTGGTTACCAAGGTCGCCACCAGCACCAAAGTCGCATCAATCAAGGATCGACTGAAGTTCCCCGTGCACCAAAGACTCCTCTTTCCTTATCACGAAGACACAAGGGAAGGGGACGGAGACTACAGTGCCCCGGAAAAGAAAAAAGAGGATAAACCGCCGATCGTCTTTGATCGGCTCACTTTCCCGCCACTGCAGCCCAATTCCAAGCCTATGAAGGCTAGGGGAAAAACAAAACAAGTTTGGATACCCAAACAACAAGAGCCTGAAGTCGCTCCCAAACCACATAGCGGGGGCCCTCGGCGCTAATCCCCAAAAGAACAAGGTCCTTCATTGTCATCTCAGGTGGCCACCCAGATGATGAAGGACAAAAGGAAAAGAAAATATGTCCTAAAGAAAAGGCAGAACTATGGCTCCGCCTCTGTCCATCACATCTCTGTTAGTGATGAGGGCGAGGAGCCCGTCGAAACCAACATGGTCGGAACTGGTCCCCAAGAATCAGTCCCACCAGAAAGCATCCCAGTAGAGACAAGGAGCCAGAAAGGAAAGGCTTCTGCCTCTCAGGCTCCTAAAAGGGTCGGTCGACCCAGAAACCGTGAGCCTCTCATTGAAGAAATAGTCCAATAGGCAAGTGATCAGTCTGCAGGCGAAGAAGAAGAAGAAAGCTCAAACCCTGAAAATGTCAACCTCACTGATGAAGAGGAATACAAAGAAATAGAGGTTCTGGATGAAGTGGATCGACTCCGAAGGGAGTTGGAAAAGAAAGAAAAGAAGTTGAAACAACTTCAAGAAGAGAACGCTCGTGTAGCAGCGGCCTGAGTAGAAATCCAAAAGCACAGGGCTAAGAAAGAAGGTGAAAAGGTGCCCAAGTCAACTAAGGGTACCAAGACAGCCGCTAAGAAGAAAACCAAGGTGAAAGCCAAGCAAAGGAGAAGCTGTGGCATAAGTCCCAGCTGCTTGGCTGAGGAGATCCAAAAGGCCATGAATCAAAGATTACAGTCTCTAGGGATGGCTGGAACCGAAACATCCGGCAACTTCACTGGTAGACCCTATCCGGCGAAATTCGATCGAGTAGAATATCCAAGGGGCTACAGTGTCCCTAAGTTCAAGACTTTTGATCGGGTTGGCAACAAAATTACCCCAAATCAGCACATAACTCACTTCCTGACCTCATGTGGAGACTCGGTCAGAAGACAAGAGTGGCTACTTAGGTAGTTCCCACAAAGTTTGACGGGAGCCACCTTCGGTTGGTACGCCTCTCTGGAAGAAAACAGCATCAAGACTTGGAAAGACATGGTGATTGCTTTCAAGGGGAGATTCAGGGTCACCCCTCGCCGTGTCTCGGTAACTGATCTGGTCAATGCCAAGCAAAGACAAGGCGAAGCCACCTCCAATTATGTGGCAAGATGGGAAGGCATGTATGCAAGTTGCCAATCCAACCTTAGCGAGTCTGAAGCAATTCGTATGTTGATGAATTACATCAATGCACACATGAAAGTATGGCTAGTAGGTCACAACATAACGACCTTCGAGCACCTCGTGGCCGTAGTTGCCAGATACGAGGGTGTCGAGCCAGAAATCAACCAACTCTACTCCTCTGTCGAGGACAAAGACAAGGAGAAGGGTAAGAAAAATGAAGGTAAAATGGCCATGGCGGCCAAGGCCATCACGAACCAAGCTGAAGGTTCAAATGGTGGAGAGAAAGGCCAATTTTCCTCACCCAAAGCTCAAAGACCATCTTTGAAGGAGTTAAAGAGCAAGCCTTACTCGTTCAAGAAGGAAAAGACGGAGAAACTGTTCAAGAAGGCTATGGAAGCTCTGGAGGTACGCTTGCCTCGTTGCAAAAGGCCTGAAGAAGAAGGAAAGACCGACCGTCCTGATTACTGCCTGTATCATAGGGTGCTAGGTCACAACATTGAAGATTGCTATGTCTTTAAGGACTGGCTTGAGAAACAAATCCAAGAGAGGTTAATTCCTCTACATGATGATGTAAGACAGGAGCCGGCTCCTTATGCCAACTCTGACAAACCCGCAAGTGCCAATTCTCGGCGCATTGCTGCAAGTGTTGATGGGAAACCATCTACAGAATGGAGTGTTTACCTCAACAAGAACACAAGGAAGAAATTAAGGTCACTTCAAGCTAACCCAAAGCTCAAATGGAAGAATTCTATTACGCTAGTGGTTCCGAAGCACATCAAGCCCTTCTTTGCCTCGCCTAGGCGAGAGACAGGGGGCACGGTGGAAGAACAAACTAAGTCTAGAAGATCATTCTGGAAGAAAATAGCTCACCGAGTGATAGAAGAGCCCTATGACCATGGAAAACCTAAGTCTGCAACTCTTGCTGACTTCATTTCGCCCAAAGTTGTGGCTAAGATCAATGGCCAAGTGTGGCGAGAACTAAGCCGCAACAACGAGAAACCCAAAGAAGAAGAATTCTGGACGGCTACCTGTCGCCATATTTCTGATGGTGATTCAGGAAAAGAAGACTCTACTGGAAAAGGAAAGCAACCACAAGAAGGTCCCAGTGAGCCTCAACCAACAGCCTCAACAGAAGCCAATCCGACTGAGTCTGTTCCTACAGAAACAGTCCAACCAACAGCAGCCGCTCCAGCTGCTAAGAAGAAATCCAGGAAAGGAAAGAAGAAAGAATCCAGTGCCAAAGAAACTGGAGGACCTTCTGGCATCAAGAAATCAGAACTGATGACCCTTCCGTTTAAGCTGAATTGCAAGGATCACCAAGTGCTCATTGAAGTCCCTGATGAGTCATTGGACAATAAGGGACAACTCAACCCAAAGAACATGAGATTTAACCTCGTAGTGAAAAAAGAAAAGGGGGAATCTGCTTTCCCACCTGAAGTAATAGCAGCTCTGACAGGACATGTATCCAGCTTGATGCGAGAGGCTGTTACCCTCAACCAACTCAGCAAACAACACAAAGAAAAGGAGGAGGCTTCTACCTCATCCAAAACTCAACAAGTACAAGAGCTCACGGACGAAGAATATGAGTGGTCCGAGCCTGAACCCGATCTCGCCTCATACCAGGATAATGACTATGATTATGGTAGTAACTTTGGCAGTGATAACGAGGCAAGAGGAGGAAGTAGCACTGGCGGGGACGTTGCACTATCACAGTGTCAGAAATTGAGTCCCAAGCTGACCCTGAAAATGAAGACATCTACTGCGGTCCCACCAAACAAATGACTACAGAAGAAAAAGAAGAAATCAGAAAACAGATAGATGAGGCTACCCACATTGTCCTCTCCTTTGCTATTGAAAAAAAGGATCCTAGAGAAGGAGATGAGGCCTTCTACCAGGAGGCAAGTCAATACCAACATCCTAACTACCGGAGGATGAAAATGTTCCTTAGGGCGAGAGAACAATGGAGAAATCTGTCCTATTGGAACAACTTAACTGAACTTCACCCAATTTTGAAGGCGGGAATTGCCTTAAACCAATCATGGTGGATGGATGAGCTTGCCAAGGGGGATGATGTAGATCAACTCCTGGCATCGTGGGTCAAAGGGACATTTCAGTCCGAAAGCACGCCCCATGTTCCCAAAGCAAAGACCACCGAAGCTTCAGCCTCCTGTCAATATTTAAGTGATGAAGAGGGGTCTGAGGAAGAATCTGAATGTGAAGAAGGTGACGAAGAGCTACCAGAAATCTCATTCAAGGCGGTAGCTGATTATGTCAACTTCCTCATGCAATTGAAAATCGAAGAGCCAGACATCTTTCAGCAAGAGCTCAGGGTGGATGAAGAAATAAAAAATCTGCCTGATGAAGAGTTTGAAAATCCATACGCAACCGAGACCCTGGCAATAAAGAAGGCGGCGGTGGATATTATCCTGAAAAATGGGTGGGATAAGAAAGATCCAAGCCCGGACTCTCCAAAAACAGAGTTCGAAACCTTGAGCGAATACTTGGAAATGCCTGAAAACCAAGGCGCATGGGAAGAAACCCCGGTCGATATGTCTGATGTATTAGCGGACCAGCCCAATGTCAGCAGAGCTTGGGACAGCATTGCATGCCCTCGCCCAGGTGACCGCGGGTGCTCAACTGAAGAGGATTTGGTAAATGAATGTTCTAAATACCTCAAGAGCCTGAAAATTATAGACCCAGAGAGCTTCCATGAAGCACTGGATCCATAAGACCCTCAGCAGCTCTATGATAATGAAAGACGAGCTGTAGCCAAAGTGGTAAAAGAAATTGCCCAAGAAACAGGGTGAGAGGAAGGTGAAGTGACCCCTGACTCAAATTCTCCAAGGCCTGGTGAAGAACAATGGATGTTCGAATGCCGCTAATGGTTAAAAATAGTGGGTACCCAGAATTGTGAGGGACCAAGTGGCCCACAAAATGAAGAAGAAAACCCACATGAGGATTCCAATCGGATTGGTGAGAACCAACAAGAAACGCCATTGCAATCCCCAGAAAAAGAAGATCAGGACGAGAACTAGCAACTGGTCGACTGGTATGTCTCGTATCTCAACGATTTGAGGGCCAAAAATCCTAAGGCTTTCAGAAGACTCACAAATCTGAAAAATCCAGATTATTTGGTGGAGTATGTGAAAGATGTTATCTCTACAGTCCTCCGAGAGGTCAACAAAGGAAAGACCCCTCAATGTTCCTCAGGTTCCGATGACGGGGATGATGATACACCATTCTATTGCTGCCGAACGGGCGATGAAAATGCCAATGATGACTCCTCAGATGAAGAAGAAGAATCTGAAGAAGAAGAACCCGAAGAGGGACCTTCCACAAGCAGCCTTCAAGGAAGTTGTATATTTATGAGGGCTACAGATGGTTCTGGAGCTATAAGAGATATCACCTCAACATTCGAGGGTCTCACCATACCAGAAGAAGTTTCAATTATGGCTCAAACAGAACAGGCTATGCGCGAAGAACCCGAGTCCTTTGCATTCATGTTCAACACCAAACACATCTAGTCACAAGTTGACTTTGGTCCAGAAGCAGATCGGAGAAGAGTCGAGTTATACCGGCATGCTCCTCATATCCCAGAGTACATAGAGAAGATACGCAATATTGTTAACAGTCTTGACAATCCCAACAACAACAATAACAATGGCTTTGATAGAGACGATGATGGTCCCGGGACTTCAGGAACTTGTCGCCACATCAGCAGCTCAAAGTCTGATGAGCCTGAGGATCAGGGTGAATCCTCTCACTCTCAGTCTCAAGAAGAAACCCTTCAGCTGCAAACTGGCACAAGAAATGAGGAAAACCCTGCTAACCCGGATGACGGGCAACCTGGCTATGAAATAGTCTTGGATCCAGCATACCAAATAGACCCTCTGAACCACAAGGCCAAGAGCCCAGAAGAGTCGACATAGACATCCACATCCCAAGCATTCCCGGTCAAGCAGGGCTCACACTTGAAGAACTGGGCGAAATCGTGCGCCAAATAGTCAATCAGGTGAGGGAATCCATACTGATGGAAGAAGAAGGGGAGGAATATGAACCCGAACCTAAACAAAACCTCGGCATCAGACAGGGGGCAGCCGCCGGTCCCTCCAGTACTCAAGCCGAACCCTTAAATACCCAAGCTGGAACCTCCAGCACCAAAGACGAGGATTCTGAAGAGGAAAATGAGATCTCTGAAACCTCCAGAGCTATCTGGATCTCTGATGACTCAGATTCAGATTCAGATTGGTCCGATCAAAATGAGCCTTTGCAAGGTCAGAACACCCCTCTATCAGATCTGATCGGGTGGACCAACCATCTAATCGACAGTGTCGAAGAGCCAAACGACAGAGTAGCATGGCCGGGAAGTAACGACGAGCTAGATTCGGAGCACCCTTACATGGAAGATCTACGGTGGTGCGTTCTGGATCCATGGCCCAAAACTCGCCCCGCCACAAGTGTCAGGCGACAGGACGAAATCCAAACCTCGCCCCTCCCCTGGGTGGAGAGAATAAGGCACAACCGCTCCAAGAAGGAGGTATGTCTGTTGCAATATGACCGAGTCAGGAGGATGGTGCACCCTAAATCCAAAGAAAAGAAGGAAACAGAAGAGGAACTTATCCAGCAGTTCCGACAAACTCCAAGCAAAGAGGGCAGGGATAATCATGTGCCTTCTCCTCATTACAGAGTGCCAGTAGCCTGGCCCAGATACTATGCAGACGATGAGTCCATAGTAGGCTACTACGACCCCAAGGTGTTTGTTCACATACAACAATATGCCTTGGAGTATGCAACAAAAATAAAAATGTGTGGAATGTTGCAGGGCCATCTCTGTCAGAGAGCCCGATACGGATAGTGAGGATGAAGATTCCCCAGCATCAGGAAATGGCAACTCGCCGCATATGGGAAAGCCCGCCAAGAAAGAAGCTAGGGAAACAAGTTCAAATCGGCCCACCACAAGAGAGGCTAATTATCCAAGAAAGTCTGATCAAAGCGGCCATAAACAGAAGAAGGCACAGGAAGCCAGAAATGATGGGCCAGCCCATCACACCAGATCAAACACAGGCCCAACCAATTGCGGCCCCAAGACCCAAGCAATCACCCCCACAAGGAAGGGGAGATGATACAATCACTGCAGCCAAAGCAAGAGCATGGCGGGGTGATATCAAATTCTGTGCTGACTCACTAAAGATATTAACCAGATAGAATTTAACAATTGAAAAGCTCTTGGAAGTTGTGTTGTCCAAGCTCAACAAGGAGAGAAAGGAAAGATAAAGGTTCTATAGGGACCAAAATTTCAATGTCACAACACCAAATGCTGGAAGGACCAAGGACAAAGGCAAAGCTAGAAATGAAGGAAAAGGAGAGGGTAAAAGAAATTATAATCCCATCCAAGGCAATGACTACCAACATCCCCATCAACAGAGGGAATCTGGCATAGTCATTCACGAAGGATACAGGTCGGAGCGCCAGCCTGATCATCCAAGAGGAAAGGGTAAAGCTCCAGTGGAAAACTTCAATGGAAGTTCCAAACACCGCCAAAATCGAAGGCGCCCACCTCAAGACCTATGGACAGGTCAGTGGGAAAATGGTGAAAGCTCACAGGAGCAAAGGTCTTGTCAGTAGAGAAATCAACATGAAAGAGAGGTTGATCGTGCATCCAGGCACGGACATGGTCACCTCAATCAAAACAGAAATAAAGCTCAAGTCCCCCGGGCTGATCCTGTGAAAGGCCCCAAATACTACATGGAAATGAAGCTAGTCAAGATCGACGAACCTTCTCCCAATGGTACCCAACATAACAGGCTACCCAAGAAGTTCAAAATCCAAGGTGGGATTAAAAGGCAAAAGAAAGGGTCATACCCTGATCCCAGAAATTCAAAAGGAATCCTCAACATGGAAAGGAAAGAACCACAAGCAAAATCTGGTATCCTGAGGCAGCCTCGTGAGTACCAAATGGAAAGAGAAAATCCAAGGAAGAATGAGTATTGTCGCTACCATCAGGCCTGGGGGCACTCAAGAGAGGAGTGCTTGGATTGGGCTTGGAGAGACGATGATCCCTCTGATGGAACTGAAGACGAGGTGTTCAACGCCGTGTCCAGATATATAGGCTCAAACACCTCAGAAGAAGAAAGTTCTGACGAGGAGCAATATGACTACAGCTCTAAAGAGGAACCAGTCATTCTGACAGCAAACCCCAAGTTGATAAGGCCTTTGGGAAGTGACTCAGAGGAAAGTGAAAGAGAAAGTGAAGAAGAGGTCAGGGCACCACCAAAGCCTTACAGACTAGCCAACCCTGTGCGGAGGCTGCCCGCCAGACAACCACAATCAAACAGAAGAAATCAATGCCATGTCAGCTAAGGTCAGGTGCCAGGATACCTGAAAGGCAAGCTCCAAGAGAAACACCTGATAATAGGCCCAGAAACAGAAATGAGACCACTGTGGAAGATGAAGTAAGGCCTAAACCCTAAACCACCAGTATGAAAAGGCTCTAAGGTCTACAGTGATTGATGTCACATTTGGGGATTTGGTCACCCCAGTCAAGTTCTTCATCATTGAAGCAGACACCACATACAAGGCGCTGTTGGGAAGGCCATGGCTACACACCTATAGGTTGGTCCCTTCCACTTTGCACTAATGTGTCAAGTACATCAAAGATGGCAAGTGGTGTATCATCAAAGGTGATGACCACTCATTTGAGGCATGCGAAGCCGAATTGGATGATGCCAAATACTACACGCCCAAGTCTAAATAGGGGGTAGGAACATAAAGAGAAATTCCCACTCCGGAAGTTGTAAAGGATGCTGTCAAAAAGGCAGTACTCAAAGCAGCCATCAAGTCACAAATGCTGTGGGGAGGCGACAGTGACTCCGGCTCATCAACAGGAATAGAGGAGGATGCTAGCATGCCCGTCTGCGCACAGCCATGTTCCTCTAGCGAAGATGAAGGACAAAACTCCTTGTCCATAGAAATAATGCCCTTGGAGCATTGCAAGGATCTGACTCCTCGCGAAAGAGAGCAGATTTGTGAACTCAAGACCCTCACGATCCCACCTAAGGTAGACGAGACTGAGGAAAATGGGCTAGTGATCCATCCCAGCATAAAGTTTGTGAAAATTGGAGAGGTGGACCTTGAAAATGATAGCCTGTGTACAGAAGACTGGGCAGGATGGCTAGTGGAAGAAACAAGGGAACCAGGAGTTCCTCCACAAGTTCAACATGCTACTAGCACCAAACTGATGGAGTTGTTCCACAAAGCACACTGCTTGGAACCAATTCTAGAAAAGCGAGCCAAGATGTTCCGAGATATGTGGAAAGGCTACTCAAATGAAATCCAAAGACTTGACGGAAAGACAGTCAATATAAGAAGTTTGGGATATCCGGTTGACACAGGAATGCAACAGTCAAATGTCCCACCAACCACTGAACAATACTTATGCAACCATGTCACCATAACTGAAATAGAGGATGAGGAAGAAGTCCTTGAAGTTGAAGATGAATCTCCAGAGGGTGAACAGTTCATCTTGGCAGCCAAGAATGCCCCAAAAGAGCTAGAAGAAAGTAGTCAAAATACCATTTATGAGCAAAAAGAAGTGAACTTGGGAACTCAAGAGGACCCAAGGCCTACTTTCATCAGTGCATCTCTCTCGCAGGAAGTGCAAGATAAGCTGGTGGAATTGTTAAAGGAATACAGGGATTGTTTTGCCTGGAACTATAGTGAAATACCCGGACTGGATCCAGCAGTCGCTGTCCACAAATTGAAAATCGAAAAAGAAGTGAAGCCAGTCAAGCAAGGTCCTCGAAGGATGAGAATTGAACTGGAAGAAAAAGTGACAGCCGAAGTCAAGAAGCTGATTGAGGTGGGGCTCATAAGAGAATAAGAGACTCCTGATTGGGTTGCCAACATAGTCCCAGTCAAGAAGAAAAATGGACAAGTTCGGGTTTGTGTCGACTTCAGAGACCTAAACAAAGCATGTCCCAAAGATGATTTCCCACTCCCAGTAATGGAAATCATAATAGACCACACATCCTACTGCAGAGTCTCCTCCTTTGTGGATGGATCATCAGGATACAACCAAATCAAGATGGATGAAAGCGATCAGAAGCACACCGCTTTTCGCACTCCAATTGGCATTTATTGCTACAAGGTTAAGCCTTTTGGTCTCAAGAATGCTGGAGCCACATACCAAAGGGCCATGACCAGGATCTTCAGTGACTTGATACACAAAGTGGTGGAATGCTATGTGGATGATTTGGTGGTAAAATCCCACACCCATGAGCAACACCTTGAAGATCTAAGGCTGATGTTCGATTGGCTGAGGATGCATACTTTGAAGCTCAACCCCTTGAAATGTGCATTTATGGTCTTCTCAGGGAAGTTCCTAGGCTTCGTGGTGCGGCATAGAGGCATCGAAATCGATCCTGAAAAGATCAGAGCTATCCAAGATATGCCACCACCAAAGAAACTCAAACAGCTCAGATCTCTACAGGGACGCCTGGCATACATCAGAAGGTTCATAGCCAACCTCTCAGGCAAAATCAAACCATTCACAAGACTCACCAAGAAAGATGTCCCCTTTAAATGGGACGATAGCTGTCAAAAGGCCTTGGAAGATATCAAGCAGTACTTGTTAATGCCTCCTGTTTTGGCAGCACCAATTGCTGGAAAGCCGCTTATCCTCTACACCACAGCTCTGGATGGATCACTGGGGGCACTACTTGCCCAAGAAAATGAAGAAGGAAAAGAAAATGCCCTCTACTACCTCAGCAGAATGCTTGTAGCGGCGGAGCACTCATATACTCCAATTGAAAAGCACTGTCTGGCACTGATTTTTGCTGTCAAAAAGCTCAGACACTACAAGTTGGCTCACAAGGTCACCCTCATATCCAAGGCCGACCTATTAAAGTACCTTATGACCCGGCCTATGCTCACAGAAAGGCTGGCAAGGTGGGCTGTCGCCCTAATGGAGTTCGATATCACATATGCACCTCAAAAGGCCAACAAAGGACAAGCTTTCGCCGATTTTCAGGCAGCCCACCCAATACCTGACGACTCTCCACTCGCGTGCGATTTTCCAGATGAGGAGACTATGCACACTGAGGAAGGAAATGAAGAAGTAGCATGTTGGAAACTATACTTTGATGGGTCGTCATCCATTCAACCAACAGTCAAACCAAATCTACCTAAAAGACAGGCCGGAGTGGGTCTGGTGTTTGTCACGCCAGAAAAAGGCATCCTCAGATATGCTTTAAGCCTCATAGAGCCATGTACCAACAATGAAGCCGAATATGAAGCCTTGATTGTATGGCTTGAAATGGCACTCAAAATGGGAATTGAGCGACTGAAGATCTTCGGAGACTCCTTGCTCATCCTAAGTCAAATTGATGGCCTGTTCAAGATAAGAAAACCAAAATTGGTAAAGTATCATGAAAGGGCACTAGAATTAATGGCTAAGTTCACTAGCATCACTCTAGAAAAGGTACAACGGTCTCTGAATGGCAAAGCAGATGCCTTGGCAAGGCTAGCCAACGAACTCAGTGACCCAAACCAAGAAGAAATACAAATCCTTGTCCATCGCAGAAGGTCATTAGCCCCTTGTTTTCAACAGACAAAGGACAAAGAAGAGGAAGAAGCCATGTTTGTGGATATTCTAAATTTGGAAAAGCAACTGGAAGAAGAATGGGGAGAAATGGTCCAGGTCATGGTCGCAGATGGAATTGACCAAGAAGATTGGAGGCAACCTTTCCTCGACTACTTTCAACAAGGAAAGTTACCTGAAAACAGATACATCAGGGAGCAAATCAGAAAGAGGACTCTAAGGTTTGTGTATGTCAATAGCACACTCTATTGGAGGTCCTACGAAGGATCATGGCTAAGGTGCATCTCAAAGACCGAAGCACAAGAAGTCATGCAAGAAGTTCACTCAGGCGAATGTGGAGCCCACCAATCGGGCGCCAGAATGCGAGTGCAAATTAAATTGATGGGCTATTATTGGCCTACCATGAGTAGTGACTGCGAAAACTTCTCCAAACGGTGCCATATGTGCCAAATACATGGAGATTTTATCCATCAACACCCAAATGTTCTACACCCAACAGTAGTGTCTTGGCCTTTTGAAATATGGAGAACAGACATCATAGGTCCAATTGACCCGCCAGCCCCAAATGGACACCGCTTCATTCTGGCCGCCATGGACTATTTTTCTAAGTGGGCCGAAGCAAGATCATACCGAGAAATCAAAGCCTCTGATGTTGTTAAGTTCTTTACTACTCAAGTGCTATACAGGTATGGAAACCCCAGAAAGATAATCTCAGATAACGGCACGGCCTTTAAAAATGCAAGGGTCGATGAGTTTGCTAAGAAATACAAGATAGAGTGGAGATATTCTTCAGTCTACAATCCAAGGGCCAATGGATTAATAGAAGCCTTCAACAAGGTGCTAATCAAAATCCTCCGCAAGACGGTCGGAGTCAACCATAGAAACTGGCATGAGAAGCTACCTGAAGCACTGTGGGCATACCGGATCATCTACAGAACTGCAACACAAGCAACGCCTTATTCATTAGTGTATGGGACTGAAGCGATTCTACCTATCGAAGTGGAGCTCCTATCTCCAAGAGTAGCCATGGCATCAGAAATCCCTTTGACCAAGCAAATGCAGCTAAGGTTGTAAGAATTAGATGGAATGGATGAAAGAAATCTAGCCGCCCAACAGAATCTAGAGCTATACCAAGCCAGGATGACAAGGGCCTATGAAAAGCTATCGAGACCAAGAGCATTCAGGAAAAGTGAGTTGGTATTAGTGCTAAGGCGACCAATCACTGGCCGACACCATGGCCCCAAGTTTGCGCCAAATTGGGAAGGACCTTACATCATAGATCAAGTCTACAACGGAGGGGCCTACCTGTTTGTAGATCAAGAAGGAAACCATCCTATCTCCCCATAAATGGGAGGTATTTGAAGAAGTATTATGGCCAAAACTATCCTGACAACCCCAACAAGCATCAAAACAGGGAAGAATGGAGTTCTACAGTTGACTGGGCCGAAGGTTGTGTGGGAATGGATCAGCTCTTTGAGTGATTACTTCACTCCCGCCAAGCCAAAACCAAAACCAACAAGACCAAAGGAGTGCCCTGTCCTTTTTGGGACACTCATGGGACGTACCCTCCGCAAAAATACCACATTTAAATACAAAACCAAAATAAAACCCACATCACTCTCTTAAATCCACCTAAATAAAACCAAAAATCACCAAAAATCCTTAATGACACCACCAAAATCCAAAAGAAACCCAAAATCACACGACTCGCGGGCTGAAGCTTGAAGGGGTGTTCCGTTCTTTTGAACATTATGGACATTCCTCCGCAAAGCCCTAAATAAACAAGGCAAAACTAAAATAAATAAAACATATCTAATAAAAGTCCATAAAATCTAAATAACCAAAATCCCTAAAAACATAATTACATATCTAAACCTCAAAAGAACAAAACCACATATATCTATAACATGTCCTGCCGGGCCTAAATCTAAAGGAGTGTCCTTGTCCTTATGGACGGTCATAGGACATTTCCTTTATAAAGACTTACATTTCAAAAAATATGACCCTAAAAGCTTTGTGCCTTGTGCTTTAAACAAGGTACTAGGTGTTAGAAAGTGCACAAATTTTAATTTTGAAGCTAATTACACTTAATTAACCACAAACAAGTGCGAGGATCTAGTGCAAAAGTCAATCAACACAAGAGAAAGGGTTTGGATTTGTACCTCCCGCGAAATCGCATCCGCGGGGCTCGATCCAATGGCGTAGGAGTCGGTGGAGTGCTCTCCTTGCGCCTCCACCATGGTTGACGGCCGCCTCAAGTCCACCTAGAGATTAACCAAGGTCTAAATCGATTCGTGCTAGCGATTCGATTAGAACAAAACTAATCCAAAGGTATTCTCTCTTCTTCCTTAATTAACCATTTAATTAGTAGAGAGAATATTGCTCAACACATGAGCTAATGGAGAGAGAGAGGAGATGAGGCCGGCGGCCAAAGAGGGGGAGAGGAGTGGCGGCTAGGGTTAGGGTAGAGAGAAGCCTTCATTTTGTATCTATACATCTCTATATATAGTGCACAATCCCTACCTACCACCAACCATCTATTTACAAGAATGCCATCCCACCTACCTCTTGTGGCTGGCCATTAATGGGCTCAAATGGGCCTCTCAACTCTATTAATTAAGCCTCTAATTCACATAATTAGATGCTACTCCAAATGCTCTTCAATTGGGCTATATATTTAATATATACATATTGGCCCAATAAATTAATATAACTATTTATATTAAATTGTGTTGAGCTAAACTAATTATTAACTAATTAATAATTATTCTAGGATTAGCTAATGCATTAATTTATTTCCATATGATCCATTTGACTTAATTAATTATAACGGTATATAATTAATCAATCAACTTATCATATTTCCGCAATACGCACTGTTGCGAATAAATAAATAAATAATGCACTGTCTTGGTCAAAACTCTATTTTGTGTGACCCTTTGAGGATTTATGCTAAGTTGGACATGGGATTAAATCGCTATTTAATTCCAATAATCATAAGCGGTATCTAGCAACACGTTATGATTCCCAATTCGCATAAATAGTGTACTGCTACAGTATTTAAATCCTACATAAGAGAATAAAAGTATTTCCCTATTTTGATTCTTATGTCTCACGATATCATCGTATAATCCAAGATTGGAACGTGTCATTCTTGCAGATTATACGTTTCTTGATCTAGAGATAATTGTATAAAGTTGCATGCAAACAATCTATCTCCATCAAGGGGCCCAACACAGATATCGTCACTCACTAAGCGAATTAACGAGGGACATACGGTTTTCTTGATGATTAGCTTTTCCCCGCACAATTCAAGAGAACATAAATAAAGTCCGTATAGCAGCCCTTATCAGGAATCAACGGTAGACGATATTTATTGAACCTATCCTCATGTGGAAAAGATAAACATCTCAAACTTAGAACCAAAATCATAACGAAATAAATAATGACACATAACACAATCCATACATTTATTTCGTTGGGTCAAGTCCTGTGCTATGTTCCATAACATACACATATGCAATTAAGTTGGCAACTCTTTACCTATGATTTGTAGAACTTAATCATCACTTAACTTGCATACTAATCTTATAAGATAATTAATGTTCCTTGTTAATTATCAAGATTATGGACCATTTAGATTTATTATTGTCATTCTAAAGAATGATCCACAGAGATCCACAATTCAGATCCTCAACCTGAATGATCTGTCAATAATAAACCTAGGAACAGATGATAAAATATCATCCATAACATAAACTAATATTTAAGTCATTAAATCATTGACTTCTAGGACATAACTCCAACAATCTCCCACTTGGCCTAGAGTCAATCAATAGTGACTTCTAGCCAACGAAGAATTGAGAACGATGTTATATATCTGCATATATACTTGTCTCGGACCTCAAAAGAAATAATACACTTAAAGCAAGTTACTCATACGTCCACCACGTATGGATGCACATTTTGCATCCCGTATATCGCATAAGGCAGAGGTCATGTTAGAGTGTTCGCTGTGTTCGCGAACCTATCCACTTTTGTTTGACCCTATATATGTATACTCCTATATATATTCTTGATCATCATCATATGATATCAAGTGATATCGTTATAGATCATACTTGAATCTCCAACAAAGGGTTCTTTAGTATTAAGCTACGGTTCGAGATGCAATAGAACCATATCAGCTTGACTAAGAACTCGATTCAAATAAACTTCTTTTATTGCTTCACAAGTTGCTATGAATTTTGCTTTGGTGACGGAAACGGTTGTAATATTCCATTTAGAACACCTTCTAAACTTACAACACCACCTTTGAGCTAAATATGTAGCTCACTTGTGATTATATCAATCTTTTGAAAAACTAGTATCAATGTAATCAATTTACACGAATTATCTTTCATCTTAAGAGATGGAACATTATATCACTCTTTCTCATAAGGTACTCGAGGATATCCTTGACTATTGTCCAAATGTGTCTCTCTTGTATCCATTTGACAACTGTTTGTCATATCCTTTGGATACTACACATCGAGGCATATGCATAAATATGGCGTACAAAATGAAACTCATAACGAAAGAATGCTTGAACTGTTTCATGCACTTTCTCGAATTGAGTTACAATAAACCGAGTTAAATACTCAAGTCATGCCTTGTGACGTAGTTAGACATCCTATCTTGGAGTGTAACTTTCGTGTTTCTCGAACACTTCGTCGTTATATGCACATTAGCTCAAACCTAACATCCATCATAATCTATCACCATAGATTTTGTTTCCTTGGATTTAGGCGATTTCTCCCTAGTTCTCTATTGAGAAAACATTCTCCAATGAGATCTTGACAACATTCTTTTTCTTAATGTTATTCCCAATTAATATCTTATTACCTTGTACAATACAAGTAACACAATCATGCTCCCACTGAATATCTTGTCTATACAAGACGCTTTTGACGAAGTTCAACTCCTTGACTTCCTTGTCAAAATGTTTATTCCATTTTTCACAATACTTACTTTAATCCATTAATGGATACTTGAAGTGTGTATATATTTCTAGCACAAAAACAAAACCTTGGTTTGCATCATATACATAACATCTTCTTTCATTCATTCGAATAAGGCGGTTTTGATGTTCCTTTCCATATATCAATATATACGAAATATAACTGTTGCTAGAATGATCTTTATTGACTTATACATAGCTATAAGCAATAAGCCGTGCTTAGTATATAGTCAACTCGTCATCGACTTAGACATAGCTACAAGCGCGAAGCTGTACTTTGTACTTAGTCAACTTGCCGTCCATGTCAATCTTTCCATTAAAGATCTAAACGTTCTTGATGGATTGGTCATTCTTGAACATCAACCAAGGTCTATACCTTGCTGTTATACATGGATTGCATTTAAAGACCGTATGGATTTAAACCATACTTGTGGAATCGGATCTTTCCATCGTTCCCTTGTTTCTCAACGGATTCTCATATGACAAGTACGAGAATGTCGCGAAGCCTATGCATCAAACGGCTTAGGTAATCAACTCGCGTTGACTTTTGTAGGATTGGTACTTAAGGTTCATGAACTATTTCTACAACGATTTGTAGAATAAATTCTTGACTCCTTATATTCCATGAGTGTCTCGAACATCATCAACTCGTGAGATGGTTGAGTCCTCATTGGAAGGAGCGTACTATTAAACTTCTTCCTTTCACTACGGCTTGTGATTGAAGTTCCGCTCAACTCCCACTAAGCACCATGCATGGAGTAACAAGTTTTCTATAAGAATACTTCTTGTAGTGACGCACAAACTATTTTAATGCTCACTTTACTCCCACTACTTCTTCTTGAGAATATTATTCTCTAAGACTACGTTATGATTAGCAACAACTATTTTGTTCTTATCATGTTCGTGGAAGTAGTGTCTTTTCGACTTAAGATATCCTACAAAATATAGAGTGTCTTATTTGGTTCAAGCTTATAAGTCAACAAACCTTGAAATAAGCTTCTTAACACCAAATCTTGAGAACCAATATAGTTAGAGATCAAAATCTCGTAAAATATCTTTCTCAATAGACTTCGATGGAACATTATTCAGTGTAAACAATATTGTCCTCAAACATAACTTCCTAATATGAGTCGAATAAGTCAATTTGATTTATTACCGATCGAACTATACTAAATATTGTTCGATACCTCCATTCTTGGACATATTATTCCTCATGGAGCGAGTTGTGAAACTACTTTCATACTCTTTAGATAATATTTCAAATCATACGACTTAACTATTTACCATGATTAATTGTAAGACTTTTTCTTTTCCTTGAACGGTCTTTTAACTTCACTCTTGAACTCCTTTGAACTAATCAAAAGATTCATACTTATACCTTATCAAATAGATATGTTAATATCTACAATGATCGTTGGTCAAGTAATAAAGTATAAACAACCTTTTATTTCACAAGTACTTATAGATCTATATACATCGATATGTATAAGTCCTAATCAAGTCACTTGTCCTTAAACTTTTGTAGGTCAAAGGCGCTTTTGTCAATTAACAAACATGATTCGCATATAACAATTGATGAGAAATCGAATTGAACTACGAGCTCTACGTTACGTAGACTCTCATAATGCGATTCTCGTTTATTTATGACTAAGCGGCTATTACACATAAAAGTCAAACACTTTAAGTCAAGTCTTACGCATCCTGTTTGTCATTCAAAAACATGTTTATCTATTTCAAGCAAATTCGATCAAGATGCATGAAATCATATAAACATATCCATAATAAAATAACATAATCGTCCATCATCGAATATGAAATGGAGATAATATTTTGAGAGGTTAGGATTAAGGTATGTAACCTTCAATTCTTAAACAAACTCTTAATAAAGATAACTCTACGTATCCAATGGTAATGACTTAGACGAACAAGTCATTTCCTATACGGAGTTTGCTTTACGTCTCTCGAAGTGTCTCTTATTCTTCATTGCCAACACATTTCGTTAAATGCGAGCATATGAACTAGTATCAAGTTACTAGTGTGAATTAGAGATAATGAGATAATTTGAACGACAAATACACTTTTAGGATTAGAACATTACAATCATGGTATTTCGAACAACCTTTCAAATACCTCCCATAAACAGTAAATGAAACAACTCATGTGACACATAGTCACAATTGAGGGTCTCGAAATGTCAACTCATACCTTGGTGAAGTATTTCTTGAATACTTAACCAATTACCTATTTGCATCAACAAGTGTGAAAAAGGTAACATTATATCCTTTATAATTTCAAAGAGATCGTATGACAATATCAACAATCCTTGACATTGGAGATCGTAATATCTCTAGTTGTCAATTAGCTACTTAAATCTTTTGATTTGTAAGCTAACGAAACATTCATATATCTTCTTATAAAAGAAGAATCTCTTGGTCAACTCATGCCCTTCATACTCGATCGTAAATGATGGAGTCAATATCTACTTTCTCCAAGAACGCCTTCTTGAGTAAGTGGATAAGAGCGTAGGAGTTAAATTCTAGTCCATATGAATTCGTTAATTCAAAGGTCTAGAAATTTCAAATGAGGATATTAGTCATACGCTTTATTGAATAACTTTTCGTCAAAAGTCAATCAATCATCGCGATACTACGTTCGGGTAGTTTGAGTAAAGTTTTGGGAATTGATATATTTAAGTTTCTTTTCAAAGATTGATCGCAACAAAATTAACAATTTTAACATCTATAACAAAATCAATTTAAGGTCATTTAGTTTATGCAAATGTTTTATTTATAACAAATAAAACTTCCACTACATTTATTTAATGTCCCAAATGTAGTTGGTTATCCAAGATCTCTATTTTCGTTGAGATGGGGCCAGCGTCGGCATAACACCAAAACAACTAGATAAGGTAGGTTCTCCAACCAATCATATCAACCATATGACTCTTGGTTTGTGAAATGTCTCATGTACATCCACAAACTTCGCCCCGATGTCCAATCCGATTAGGGTCCATCGATAAGTAACATCTCTCTATTTGCTCCTAGTAAATCCGATTTACACCCCGACTTCGAGGGTTAACCAAAAGACGTCCCGCGTCGGCGAGAAAACGTCATTTGGCACCGAACGACATGAAGGGGATAGAGAGAAGGAGGGCGGTTGACTTAATCAAATTAATGGGACAAACAATTATGTGACTCTTGTTTGGTGGTCGTGTAAACATACACCCATACTTATCCTATGACATTCATAGCATCCACAAACTTTCACATAATAAAGCATCTCAAGCATTGTTGTGGGTTTGTATGGCTCCCGCTTGCATTAGTTTTCGCCGCATCTCCATGTAGCAAAACTAATCTAATCTTTGTCCCTCCCACTAAATTATATATGGATCTAAATCCTATATAAAATAAAGGAACAAAATTACATGTGTAAATTTCTACTCCCATCCTAACCTTAGGGGCATGCAAGCCACACAAGTTACACAAAAATTAATCAAAATTAATTAATGGCACCAAAGGCCTTATTACACGCAATCACACATGCATTCAATTTACAAATCACAAGGCATTGAATCATGAGCCATACTAAACCCACATCCTCCTACAAAACAAAGTTAGCACAAGTCTATCCACTAGTGTAATTTGTTTATAATTAATGACTTTCAAGTGTCTTTGCGTATTATTTGCCATTCGCAATTTCCGTGTGTAAATGCTCAAATTTCAAACAACCAAACTTGTTTAAATTTCTTTTGAAAACTTTTCAATCATCAAAAAACTGAAAGGAGATCACACAAGCAGTATCCTAATTACTTTTTCAACTAGTTTGAATAATTAGTAAATAATACTTTGATAAAAAAAGTATCTAATGGGACACGACAAAATCCACAGTTTTCGGTCTCCAAAAAATATGAAATAATTTATATAAGCTCCTTGTCTAGATTGTAATTACCAGTCAAAAATTCAGGAAGAGATCATAAACCATCTGAGAGAATCAAAAAAGACAAATCTGAAACAAGTGCGCGAAAACACCGTTTTGAGATATTCTGTTTTTCTTCTCAACCATCCGGTCTGAAAGATCACCTTCCATCCAGTTTTTATATATACAATATACATAGAAAAACTTGTTTAATCTATTGGCTAACTATTCATGAAAAGAAAACCACTAAGTTCAGTTTAAGAAATTCAAGTTACAAGCTTAACAATCGACTAGACCTGTACTGGAACAGACTGTCGACCGAAAAGGTTTGACCTGGTTGAGGTACCAAACTTCCATGAAAAATTATGAAATTAATTTTCCTGGAATCCTAACTTAAAAGTAAACAACTCTATTCAAACAATTTTCCAGAAAGAGTTCTCAGTTGGTACAGTTTATTAGAACAATCAGTTTGTTCAATAAACCAGATCTGACGAGATCTTTCTTTTCATACTTGAAAACCCACGAATTAATCTGAACCATGCAACATTCTATACATGTCCAGAAATAGTTTCAAGTCCTCTTTAAATCTAGCCAAAGAACACTGGTACTTATATTCAAAATATAAATCTTTTAAGCCATTCAAACAGAACAGTGCAAGCAGAAACTGGTTCTGCGCACCGTTGCCATTTTATTCACAGTAAATTCATAAAATTTCAGAAAAATGTGAATCCAACGCCAAAAGAATCACAATCCACAGATCTACAACTTTCTAGTTGACAGAAAAAATTTTCAGAGAACATTTCATAGCGAAAAACGCAAAACAACACAGAAATTGCTGTTTCCAGACAGCAAGCAATAGCATCAACTCTACTAATCCATTAATTAACCAATTTCTCTTAATTAAGTGTCAAAATAACTTAAGCACAACCATGTGCTCTGATACCACTGTTAGAAAGTGCACAAATTTTAATTTTGAAGCTAATTACACTTAATTAACCACAAACAAGTGCGAGGATCTAGTGCAAAAGTCAATCAACACAAGAGAAAGGGTTTGGATTTGTACCTCCCGCGAAATCGCATCCGCGGGGCTCGATCCAATGGCGTAGGAGTCGGTGGAGTGCTCTCCTTGCGCCTCCACCATGGTTGACGGCCGCCTCGAGTCCACCTAGAGATTAACCAAGGTCTAAATCGATTCGTGCTAGCGATTCGATTAGAACAAAACTAATCCAAAGGTATTCTCTCTTCTTCCTTAATTAACCATTTAATTAGTAGAGAGAATATTGCTCAACACATGAGCTAATGGAGAGAGAGAGGAGATGAGGCCGGCGGCCAAAGAGGGGGAGAGGAGTGGCGGCTAGGGTTAGGGTAGAGAGAAGCCTTCATTTTGTATCTATACATCTCTATATATAGTGCACAATCCCTACCTACCACCAACCATCTATTTACAAGAATGCCATCCCACCTACCTCTTGTGGCTGGCCATTAATGGGCTCAAATGGGCCTCTCAACTCTATTAATTAAGCCTCTAATTCACATAATTAGATGCTACTCCAAATGCTCTTCAATTGGGCTATATATTTAATATATACATATTGGCCCAATAAATTAATATAACTATTTATATTAAATTGTGTTGAGCTAAACTAATTATTAACTAATTAATAATTATTCTAGGATTAGCTAATGCATTAATTTATTTCCATATGATCCATTTGACTTAATTAATTATAACGGTATATAATTAATCAATCAACTTATCATATTTCCGCAATACGCACTGTTGCGAATAAATAAATAAATAATGCACTGTCTTGGTCAAAACTCTATTTTGTGTGACCCTTTGAGGATTTATGCTAAGTTGGACATGGGATTAAATCGCTATTTAATTCCAATAATCATAAGCGGTATCTAGCAACACGTTATGATTCCCAATTCGCATAAATAGTGTACTGCTACAGTATTTAAATCCTACATAAGAGAATAAAAGTATTTCCCTATTTTGATTCTTATGTCTCACGATATCATCGTATAATCCAAGATTGGAACGTGTCATTCTTGCAGATTATACGTTTCTTGATCTAGAGATAATTGTATAAAGTTGCATGCAAACAATCTATCTCCATCAAGGGGCCCAACACAGATATCGTCACTCACTAAGCGAATTAACGAGGGACATACGGTTTTCTTGATGATTAGCTTTTCCCCGCACAATTCAAGAGAACATAAATAAAGTCCGTATAGCAGCCCTTATCAGGAATCAACGGTAGACGATATTTATTGAACCTATCCTCATGTGGAAAAGATAAACATCTCAAACTTAGAACCAAAATCATAACGAAATAAATAATGACACATAACACAATCCATACATTTATTTCGTTGGGTCAAGTCCTGTGCTATGTTCCATAACATACACATATGCAATTAAGTTGGCAACTCTTTACCTATGATTTGTAGAACTTAATCATCACTTAACTTGCATACTAATCTTATAAGATAATTAATGTTCCTTGTTAATTATCAAGATTATGGACCATTTAGATTTATTATTGTCATTCTAAAGAATGATCCACAGAGATCCACAATTCAGATCCTCAACCTGAATGATCTGTCAATAATAAACCTAGGAACAGATGATAAAATATCATCCATAACATAAACTAATATTTAAGTCATTAAATCATTGACTTCTAGGACATAACTCCAACACTAGGTGCCTATTCATCTCACCGAATTAAAGGATGAATAACAGTTCTGTGTCTTGAACTTTAAAGTAAGACACAAATGGCGAAACTTACCACAGGTGAAACTTACCATAAGCGTTGTGCCTTGTACTTTAAACAAGGTACTAGGTGCCTATTCATCTCACCGAATTAAAGGATGAATAAAAGTTCCGTGTCTTGAACTTTAAATTAAGACACAAGGCGGTGACCTATCACACCAACAAAGAAAAGGATAGCCATGTTGAGGAAGCTTGTGTGGTTTCTGAATACATAGGATGGTGATAATTACCCTAGTTCGATGATCATCATACCTCAGAAGTCAAGGA
Organism: Rhynchospora breviuscula; assembly: GCA_027562975.1. NCBI lineage: Eukaryota > Viridiplantae > Streptophyta > Magnoliopsida > Poales > Cyperaceae > Rhynchospora > Rhynchospora breviuscula. The sequence continues at coordinate 17,240,201 of CM050398.1, forward strand.
TCGAGAAGACCGTCATCTTATACAGCCTTAGAAAAGCGTCTCTCACCGAAACCTCTCAAACCAAACCAAATCAAACCTATATGGGTAACCTAACGCACAAATCCGGTAAGTCCTGTGCTGCCGAACCAAAGAGCACTGGAAAAGACTATGCAATTTGCCCGTTGTGAGCAAGCGCAGTGGAAATTAAGACTCAAAATTACATGTCCCTCTGGTAAGTTTCGTGCTGCCGAACCAAAGAGCATTGGAGAAAGTTCTGCAACCTGTTCACCATGAGCGAGTGCAGTGAAACATCAAAACCATCAACCCCACCAGTAAGTCGCGTGCTGCCGAACCAAAGAGCATTGGAGAAACCCCTGCAATTCAGTCAACATAGGCAATTGCGAAATCAAGATGGAGACAACCATGTGTCCCACTGGTATGACTCAAGCTGCCAGCCCAGAGAGCTTGAATAACTCCCTGTATCACGTCCCACCTGTGCAAAAGAATATGAAACCCTGCAGGAGATTCATGCAGAAACCACAAAACCAAGATACAAATACCAAAACAAAGATTACCAAACTGCCCCAAACATACCAAGGCAAAATATCAAAAGGACCGTTATCACGAGTCATTACAGCCATAAACCACAAGCATTCAAAGCAACAAGACCACAAATGTCTACAAAAAGAGAAAAGATACAACAATCACAACATAACAGCACAAGAAGCAAAGCATCATGCTAGAGGTACAGCTGCGACACCTGCAAGAGTAGCGAGGGTGTTGGAAATGGTCTGGAGAGTCGACTCAATGGTGTCAAGGCGTGTGCGCAACTCTACGAACTGCTGGTCCAATTGCTCATGGACAGGCAAAAGAGCTTCAATGGCAAAACCATCTGGAGAAGGGGGTGAAGCCTCCCTCACAGGGCTATACTGCTTGCCTACTGCGAACCTGTGAAGAATGTGACTGTTCACAGGATAATCTGGATCAGGAATCAGAGTGCCATGAGCCAATTGCACCCACCTATAATGGGTCAAGTCCAAAAGCAAGTTGCGAGGATAGACAACATGACGCCCCTCAATCTGGTTGCCCCACAACATATCAGGCATCGAAATCTCGGCCCGCCTCATCAAAACCTCAATCAAATGGGCATAAGGTAAATACCCCTTTGGAGCCCTCACCACGTGGTACATGTTCTGGAGAATCAGACTCGGAAGATTGGCCTTCCCACACTTAAGAATGAGGAGGCGCAAGTAAAATAGAGTCCCTGGGCGAGTATGGTCGGAGAGCTCGCCTTGAGGGAAAATTAGGTAGCTGACCATCAAGAAAAGCAGCCTACAAGAAAGCATGCAGTAGTAAAGTCTGTTATAGTCTATTGCATGGAAAGAAGAAAAGAAACAGAGAGAAAGGTTACCTATGGAGTGCAGGCAAGTGTGCAATCGAGACTTCTTCATAACCTTCATCAGGCTTAGGGACCTTGAACCTCTCGCGGTAACTGCGATAAGTCCCATGCCCAAATGGCCAACTCTGATAGGCGTAAACAGATAGCCCATTCAGTGTGTCAGTAGCCTGAAGTACGGCAGCCAGGTCCTCAACCCCAATGTCAAGAAACCTACCAAAGAGATAGGAAGAAGCAGAAAAAGTACCATGGTGATCGAAGGAGACATGCAGGTTGGTATGGAATAGCCTGGTGATATCCTCGTGGTAGGACTGGTTCAGCTTTGTCAGGCCCCTGAGACTCCAAGCATCAAGCCACTCCCGTATCAGATTAAAGTAGGGAGTAGTGAAGCACCCTTGTGGGTGAAAGTAAAAACACGAGGCTGCCTGACGGTCTGCGCCACAGATATTCACATGATAATACTCAAAAGCCTCTTCATCACGGAAAAGGTAGCGGTTCCTGGAATCGAATGACCAGTTCGACTTGAGGGGAAAAACATTTTGGGCAGAGGAACTCGCTTCATCCCTAGGGCGTTCGGGGTTCACAACACTGGCCATTGAAAAGAAGAAAGGAAAAGAAAGAGAAGTTGCAAGGAAATGGAATGAGTACTGATATCACACATTTATATATACATTTTGACCAGACTTTACCTTCAATCGCAACTCAATACCTTTATTTTATGCGTGTTTTAGTTTATTTCTGTAGGAATTTGGTACTTCTTGGGTCTATATTCATTTTGTAGGAACTTGGAGGAAATTTGGTGAAGTTTGGCTTTGAAAACATGAAGAAAATGATCCCGTGCGGCCTGGATGGAATTATGTGCGGCCTGCACAGGGCCCAGCCAGCACGACAGACAAGCGACATGGGCCAGACGACTCATTCCTAGCCCATGCGCCGCACCTGCCTCCCATGTGCCCCGCACGTGACTTTGAACCCTAGTTTCACGGCTATTTAAGGCCCCCCAAGCGCCGAAATTAGGGCATCCTATCTTCTCTCCCATCCGAGGCGGCGCCGCAGCGAAAACCATCCTGATCCACCACTTCACCTCCTCTGTGCACCCCGCACAGAGGGTCCCGCCGCCTTGTGAGCCACGTTCCGACCACCGTTCCACCGCCGTTCGACCCAAGCAGCCGTATCTCCAGTCCAGAGGTCCAGAGGCAAGGAAGAGGCTTGATTAGGGGAGTTTACCTTCCTCCTTTCTTCTCTTTGGTTATGGAGATTGTATCTTTCCCTTTCTTGAATTGTGTTTGCGTTTCTATTATGGTAGGCTAGATTAGTTTGTTCTAGGGTCATGTTTGAACCAAAGTTAGGATTGATGTAATGGATGAATGATTAAGTTTCTATGGTTTATCACTAGTTGGTTGCTTATTGCTTATGCTTGCTTTGTGTTCGATGAATTGTGTTGAACCTCCTACTAGGTGAATGGACACACTTAGTCTTGGTTAAAGGTGTAGACTAATTGATTGAATTGAGTAAGCAACTTGAGATAGGTTAGGAGCCGAAAGGTGACCAATTGGTATCCCAAAAGGAGAAGATTTCTAATTAGGCGAAAGTCGATTAGATACCTTAGTAAACAAACTTGTGGACTTAGGATGGTTAAGCCAACAAGCGAAAGTGAGGGTTAACTAGACTAATGGGGGCGTTAGACTAGGTTCCGTGTCACGATACCATGACCAACATGCGACGGCTGAGGTCTAGGGAGTCCAAGTCCGGTTAGATCTGTCCCAAACCAATTAGGAACTTAATTGTCATGCATTGCACTGTCAACTAAGGGTCGTGCCGCACCAAGTACTACCTGTGCGGGTCGCACAGGGCCGGTCTAGTGCAGCACGGGTCAGCGTTTCGTGCGACAGCACGCGCGTTGACAGTCCGAAGCCTAACCGAGGTGAAAATAGAAATCCTAGGACGTTTTATTATCAGAAATCACCAGAAAACAACCAAATTGTTACTTGCTTTAGTTTTGTTTTAGTTTGATTGTTTGTTTATCTCATTTTGCTATTGTTCTAAGATCAAAAACCATCTCAATTGACCGACCTAGATTTTGTGAACCGGTAAACCTAATACTCAACTAATCCGTCCCTGTGGTTCAACCCCTAACCATATCCAACGATATACCGTACGCTTGCAGTACATTTTAGGACCAATTAAGGTATTATTAGTTTGCACGTCAAGTACAAACCGGCGTGTTGCCTCATTTATAAACCAAGCCGGTGAAAGGCATGCATCTTTTCAAATCCTTCAAAAAGGTATGAAATCAAGCGTCATGGTGGTTTATGGCTCCTAAAAGGAAGGTGATCGCGTCGCGATCTCTAAGGCGTTAACTGACACAATTAAATGTGAACATGAAAAACTAAAAGACAAAAGGCATCAAATAACCATCAGGTGCAATAACCATCAAAGCCACGTGGCCCACATATATACAAGTCCAAGAAAGGCCCAAAATGCTACCGAAACCTAAAACCCAACAACAATATCCAAGTATAATCAACCAACATCAAATCCGAGATACAAAAAACCACCAAGTACATCAAAATCAACATAGTAAAGGGAGCTAAAGAGGCCTGTGGCTACTAAAGCAAGGCAAGGCCAAGTCTGCACCCATACAAGTCCCGCTGGCATCATCGCTAGCACCCTCACAAGGCGCTGATCTTGGAGTCATCGACCCAGTCAGCACGGTATCAGGAGAAAGAGCCAAGCTCGCCTCACTCATGCGAGGTGGAGCAACAGCAAGGGGAGTAACATCCATAAGAAGAACCTCCCACTCTGAGAAGTCTAACAGCACCTCATCAGAAGATATGGAAGCCATGGCATACTCAATCAAGGAAAGATCAGGGCCACCTGATGAGCCAGCAACTGAAGAGCTCTCTATCAAAACCAAGAGGCAAGAGTGAGAAAATCAATCGAAATGCAATAGCATCAAAGAAAATTGCATTATAAAGAAGACATACCTGCCACAGTCAAAGATAAAGGAGATATGTCATCCTGAATTTCCAACTCCACGTTAGGAATGGAAACTACAAGCTCGCCAAAGCTAATGAAGCTCCGAGCTGAAATCTGATATAGATGACATAAAGTCTGTAGCCCATAAATCTAAAGCTCCATGTCAAATACCATCAAAGTGAAGGGAAGCCGACCTGGACAAAAGAAACTCAAAACCAAGGAAATGTGGTATGGATGCACACAAGAAGAGAAGTGATACATACCCAAACCGCGAAGAATAGCTTGAATGGAAGGTGGTGGAGCCATCTCAGAAGTCAGCACTCTCATAGGAATAATAGCTAGACTGTCATCCTGGACTCACAAATCATCATCTGTAAGGAAAGGCGCAGGAGAAATAGGGCGAGGGCGTAAAATCTCCTCGAAAGGGACATCAATAGTCTCAATCTCAATCTCCTCCATCTCAACCTCCTCTACAATAGGCTGGGGCTCAGGATAGAGAGGACAACCCCATCCCCAACCACGAGAGCGGGGAACAACTGAAACCAAACCAGAGGTCAACAAAATCAAAACCAAATCCAAAAGCCAATACAAAGGCAAGAAAAATGCATACCTGTAGAAGGAATAGAAAAGAGAGTCTCCATGGAAAAGTCAGTCTCTGATGTACTCCCCTCTACCCACCTCTGCAGTACATACCGCTCCGAGTCCTCTGGTAAAGTAGGCTCCTCACGACGCCTCTTCCCGAGCTCAGAAAGAATCTCCTCATCTAAATCCTCTGAGTACTTAGGAGAAGGACAATGGAAAGAGTCTGAGTCATCCTTACTCTCGTGAATGACTGGCTTAGGCACACCTGCAAAGAACAAGTAAACAAGAGTCCAAAATATAAAGGAAAGAAGTGAGTCAGAAAAGGTACTTATGTGTATCGCCCAGTGATGATATGCCTCAAGCTCCGCAGCCATAGAAGTCTCCTCCTCCACAGGAGGCGATCCCTCAAGAAGAAAATGGAAATGACCGAAGTCATATCCGCCAAGACCTGTTTCAGAAAGCAAAGTGAGACAGCACAGAACCGAACAGAAGATAAAAGCAAAGAAAAGGGAGCAGTAGCATACCTGGAAATACTCCATCAGGAGGCAAAGGAGGTCCTCTATACCTCGCTGGACCATGAGAGGAAATCACAGAGCCATCCGCGCCAAAAGAAGTTCTGAGTGGTCTAAAGTCACCCTGCTGCGCTCCCCTGGATCTAGGAGCAACACTCGAAGGGTATAACTTCCTCTTGAGGATAGGAAGTCTGGGTCCATAAGCCGCTCTGGCCTAACCTCTGAACCAATGATCATATCACCCAAGTAACCTGCCCTCTCTAGAAGTAGAAGGCACAGTGCCAAGGCGAAGAGTAAAAGCTGCACACTCTGCACAAGACTCTAAAGTCACCTCAGGAGCAGTCGAAAAAGCAAAGACTGAAGGTATATCCTGGTCATATCCGAACTGCCAAGCACATCTCTGTGGACTATAAACCTCGTGGATCACTCTGTCGCAGAACCTCAAAGGCAGACATCCAGGTCGAGTACTGACCACAAAGTCCCTCTCTCTCCTAAACCGATAGGCACCCAAACGAGGACGAATGCCCGGAGTGTCTGGAACAGTGTCAAGGATGACCCGATCCTCATCTGCACCCGCAGGCCAGCCTCTCAGAAAAGCCTCAGGACGGTACTCTGGAATGAACTGAGTACTAGAAGAGAAGAAAGAATGAGCAGTAGCAGGATCCGGATCAGCAATGGTACTACCTGCAATATGTATCAAGGCTGGCAAAGACTGCCTCATCCCAGCTGAAGTCAATGGTGTGTAACATCTCCTCCAGTAGATGTAAAACCAACCATGAAGAATATGCAAGGGTATCACAGTAGTGGCCTGAGATGGGTCCCTCAAAGAAGTGAACTCTCGCATAGACCTGTAAAGATTCGCCAAGGCCAGAATAGCCAAGGCAAAACTGCGACCACACGCTAAGGCGTTGGCCACAACAAAGACTCCAGGTCGGATATACCCGGTTGGCTCAATAACATCCAAGAAGTAACATAGCCACCAGGCTATGAAAGCAGTCAAGATGGTCTCATCATCCAAGGAAAGAGAGGAGAGGTCAAAAAACTCTACATGTCTGGTAGGAATATAGGTCATGTCTGTACCCAGAACAATCGGCTCCAGAGGACTAGCAAAACCTGCAGCATCATGCTCAGAAACCCGGTCCATAAAGTACCCAATCCAATCTCTGAAAGGCACATCTCTGCTCAGGCCATGGTAAGAACGAGACACTGCAATCTCGTAATAAATTCGAAAAATCCTGCGAGGTGCATCTGAATGCAAAGGAGACCCATCACGGCCAAACCCATATAACTCTATCTCAGGTGGAACTCTCTCCTCATAGAATAAACCCTCTACAGGAACACCTAGCAGGCAACGCACCTGCCGAAGATCAATCATGATGTCACGATCCTCCAAGACAAAGGTGTTGTGCACATAATTCTAATTTGTTGTCATCGCCTTAAGAAGGTTGGAACTCCAGGTGTATCGGAAGAGTGACAAGGAAACTCCTCCAAACAAGTGCACTCCACTCAAGCGGCTCCCAAAACGGCATAAGCCATATCTGGTCCACTCAATCTAACCAGGACTCCACTCCAAATCTCCCTGAACCCTCAACGGACTAGGAGCCCAAGAAGCAACGTGACCCTCCATCATCTCAACACTCAGTAGATGGAAGTCAGAAGAGAGAGTACTCTGACCAACGGGGCTCAGAAAAAGGCCCTGAAAATCATGTGACGGCCTATCTGGTCTCTCATGAATGATAGGATAGTGGGTGGTATAAGCGTATCCCCTGCGACTCTCAGTCCGAGAAGTAGGATCAGTAACTAGACTGGGATAGCTATACAAAGGTGGTAAAGGCAAACAGTAATGCCTAGCCAACAAGCCATGAAAGTTATCTCTGCCCTCAATGATTTTCTTCTTCCATTTCACATGTAGATGCTCATGGACCTTGTCAGGGTCCAAGTAGTGATCAATGTATGAAGCGATCGCCTCATCAGAAGGACCATAGAAACCGGTCCTAGCAATGCCAAAACGAGGGGTGGTGCTGTATATCTCCTCAGCGGGTCCCATACCTGACATGTCTACAAGTTGGATATAAACAAAAGAAATGGAAATGAGTCACCAGACCTATACCAGAACCTGAGCCAACCAAGAGCTAACCATACAAGTCAAAATGGCAATGGGGGTACCAGAGTAAACTGTTCACCAAGGTCTCACATTTTACTCTGGTGGGGGGCATTTGTTTGCCTCTAAATTATGATGCATAAAACCCTGGAATAAATAAATGAATTTTATTCCACAAACAAACCAAAATTCATGACAACAGCAACCAAACAAAACCGCTCTGATAAATAGTCATGATGCATGAGAGGAAAATATAGAAATTCCTAAAAATGGACAATAAATTAATTAATTATGGGAAATGTCGTTATGCACCTATGATATCCTTATAATTAATTATGAAAAAAGTCCTAAAAATGGAAATTTTGTAGCAGTTAAATTCTTCATATTTTTATGAGGAGCCATGCAAAATTTAATGTCAAATTGACCTATGGATGGGCACCAAACAATTTTTCCAAAATAAATGCAGCATAATTATCCTCAAATTCAGTCAAATGGACACCTCCAATTCTCAGAGAAACGGAGAGGATGCACCCCGAAGTTGGGTTAAAATGGAGAGTTATCGGTGGGCTTTTAAGCTAAACAATTAAATGAATTTTGGGCCAAGACTGAAACCCATTTCGGATTAAAACCAGAGCCTAGAATGAATAAAAATAGAGGCCCGTTTACATATTATACAAGCCCAATACTACTTTACACTGTTATGGAAATTACAATTGATCAAATGGCTCAAATAACTTCATACAAGATTATTCAGAATCGACGGCCAGATCTCAGCCTATATTCAAACTAAACCATTCTATTTTCTGATTGGATGAAGAAGTAGGCCCTACTTTCGGTTAAAAGAAAAATAAAAAAAGAAAAGAGATGGAACAGTACAATGCTGTCAGACTCAATACACCGGCATAGGGATGATCTCCACCGCCGTCTCTCGCCACCTCAGCCCAATCTAACCCCACTAATGTGTAGGCGATGCTCTCACGACTCCGACGACACCCGACACGACATGGATTGGAGAAGAAACGGCCTCAATTGGGAGAGAAAAGAGCTCACTGCCTGTGAGAAAATTCGAGCAATTAAGCCAAAAGAAGTGTGAAAGTAGTCAACTAAATGGCTAGGAAGCATCATGGAGAGGTGAATGACATACTCAGGGAAGCAATTCGAAGGTCTGAGCTGGGCACTGTCGAGTTCACTGTCTCGATGGCAAGCAACAATGGCGACAATGCACAATTGAAAGAGAGAAGTTTAATGTCTCGCTGAGACACACTAATTACACTTCGTCTCGATCAGAGAGCACGCACAGACGGAGCATGTAGCTTCTGATACAACCACAGTCGAATTCCTTCATAACTGAACACCTCCAGTGAAATTAGGGGAAAGAGACAAAAGAAATGGAATGAATGGAGAGGGGTGTTACTGCCTCTAGTCACGCTGAAAGAGAACTTTCTAGTGTGGTCCCTCAAGTACAAATGCTCTAATGAGGTCACAGAAGTGGTACCCCATTCCCTTCTATCAAGACCATCTGATGAAGAGGTCAATTTGAATCAATGGCTGTGATAAGATGCTGCCTCGTGTGGGGAAGATACTATATGGATCGGTACAAAGAAAGGCATAAGAAGGCATGCCTAGCAACTGTATCTGGCCATTCATTTGCATAATTGACCAAATAAAGGGACTGATTTTCATAGCGGCTGCCTCATCTCAAGTACATATGCAATTGAGATTGCATAACATCTCATAGCACCATAAAGAGCCTGAGAGTGACATATCAAAAGCCCAAGGGCAAATCAGTCTTTAAATGAATGAGACAAGGGAATATTAAGCATGAATGTAAGAGAGAGAGGCATTCAATTCCAATCCTGCCACCTGTACACTTCTAACTGATGCTGTAGCCACAATAATTGGTGTCAAAATTGAGATTGAGAGTCACGAATATGCTTAATTACATGGGCATGTTATCTCAAAATCAAATTAAAATGCAGCAAACCACTTACAAGATTTGAGTTAGTCACAGTCAAACAATGGTTAACCAGATACAAATTAACATCAAAGGGATGATTAAGCAACTCATGTTCAATACCAAGGGCATATCAATAAAACGCTTAATGATTCAAAGGACCACTGCTAGCTAGTACTACACAACACCCAGCAGCAAAGGCATTCAATGGAATGCAGCCACCTGTGCATGAGCAAATGCTTGAGCCTTATGAACCATGGTTAAAACATAAAATTAACCAAGCAGGGACAAAGCTTGAAGCTTAGGTAAGACGCCAGACAGTGCAAATTATCATTTTAACCCTTGGAATATCCAGAAATGATATTTGAATGGGTAAAGAACAGCTAGCATGTGGATAAGCTGTGTGATCAACTGTGGCATATACCAACCCAACAAACCAAACAACTACCCTTCACCCCAATTGGTAGGCGCCATAAAGCATCAAATGCACCAAAGGCATCATGAAACCTAGCTACAAGAGAGCAAGAAAAGTGCAAATGGAGAAGAAGAAGAAACTTCCAGGACATATTACCAGGTGAAACATGACTTACCTGGGGAAGTTTATTCTCACCATCAAAGACAAACCATCTGATGCTTCTCAGCCATCAGATGGATGCCACCTCACATCATATCCTGGTGCCAAGGAGAGTCTATGCAAGTTGGCCAGGCTATGCCTCAACAGCCAACATATGTGCCCACCAATCAACTCACCCCAAGCAAGCAACCACATGGACTACAGCTGCCTTAAATCAACATCAAACCATCAAATTAGATCCTGTGAAGGATATAAAAGGGAATTAAACTTAAGAAGTACCACTGGAGGTGAGTTTAGGCAAGGAAGCTCCACTGGAGAAGCTCAAGGTGGCCATGAAATGCCATATGTACCCCTCTGACATGCCATAGGAGGCAGCTGGTGCCTCAAATACCCCTTTCCCAAGTATGCTACTAAGTAAAGAGAAGTAGAAAATGCATGTCTATCCTCTCAAGGGCACAAATGATATAGACCCCACCTGTCACATAGATATATGTTGGCAAGTGAAAGAGAGTATAAACATCAACAGCCAAGCTGACTACAACTCCACCAATGCCAAGTGGCACAAGCATATTAGAGGGTGTAATTACCAAGTGAGCAGCTAAAGTGAAGATAGACTACCAAATTGAGGCGGCAGAAGTGAAGAAGCATCCCAGCCCTCCATCAAACCTCATCAAACCTCAAAATTCCCTGAAGCTGCCAAGTGGCATACTAAACCCCAGTGAAACACTAACCCACTGGCTATAAAAGAAGCTAGCTCGAAGGATTCCAGGCCCCTAAATTTTCGAATTTTAGGCTATTAGTGTGTTTTCAAAAGTTGTAAAAGAAAAAGAAAAGCTATTTTAAGTAGCAATTAAGGTAATTAGCACAATTAACATGTAAATTGATCTTTTATATGCAATAAAGGGGGCTAAAAACTGATTTTATGCTTTGATTTCTTGTTCTCCTCCTCTTTTCCCCTTTTATTTTCTTTCTGGTTCAATAAAAGCTTGGTATTTGGCTTTAGTGCCTGGTATTTGGCACTGGTTGGTTGAAATGCCCGGTGTTTGGCATGGTATGAACCTGGTATTTGGTTCTGGCCTGGTATTTGGCCTTGAAAATAACTCCAGCCCGATATTTGGATGTGTAAAAACCCTCTCACGAGGAGTAAGCTTCGAGATATGCACAAATAAGGCATACAAGCTCTATGCCAAGTGTTATTGCTTGTATGCCATTCCAAGATTAAAAGTAAATAAGGTGTGTAGGATTTATGCCGAGTGCCACTACCTATACACCAATTTAAAAATGTCAAAACAACAAAAGAATTTGTAAAAATGTTGCATCTATCATGCTTTCAAAACAAAAATCAGTTTATGTTCACCTCATGCACATTTAGGGTTAGGTCAATACTTAGCATGGCATATGTCCCTCATTTGCATCAAGTTTAAGTTTTATATGTCTATTAAACCTTTGGATTGCATAGCATGTATGTTCTAATAAAGGTCAATGCATATTCATATGGTTAGACATGGTTTGTGTGTCTTGAAAAGTCAAAATAAACTCATGATTAACATAGTAAGTTTATCATTAGGGTTAGCATGCAGTAAGGGTCCATGTCACCGTAAGATGTTAAAGTAAGTCAATAAAATGAGTATTTCTGCATAAAAATCATCTAGGTTATCAGTCAGAGTTCAGTCAATATAATATTAGAAGTAACTCAGGTAGTTTCAGAAATAAAAGAAAGACCAAGGAGCTAGGAGGTGAATTAAAGGGTCAAGTGTACATTCAGGGTAAAATGAATAAGCATCAGTGACAGTTGTAGTCGCATAAACTCATGTAGAAACACAAAGTAAAGCCTGGGTAAAGTCTAAGTGATTATAGAAAAAGATTAAGTTCCAGGGACCAAAGAGTAAAATAAAATGTAAGTCTGTCTTAATAGCAGCAGTAATAAGTTACTGAATAAAATCATTATACAAACTCAAGTCAAACATAGTCCATAGGATGCCCCCTAGGTCAGGTAAAAAAATTTAAATTAGTTTGAAGTTGAAACAGAAATAGGAGTGTCATGGTTTGCATATAGATGTGGTTTAAAGTAAAAAAAAAAATATAGAAGCATCAATAAGTTTGCATGGTTCTGCATCAAAATAATAATAAAGTTGCATGCTTCACTGTATGAATTGGTGTCTAGAGACAACTCATTTTCTTCATTCAACATGCATAGCATTTTCTTTATGAAACATAGAATGTCACACGCATTTCTGCATCTCTTTAAGACATGTGCAAGTAAGAATTGTCAAAATTGAAGTAAAAGCATAGTTGCATGAGTTGGCACTTCTCTTTTAAAACAAAACTTTGTCTAAATCGCATTATTGTCAGAACTGGTGTCCAAATCGCTAGGCATTGTCTTCTTGTTTGATATGTGTGGCATTGATTAAAAACAAACTTGGTCAAAAACATTTCTACATTTCATTCACTGAGGTCTGTCAAAAAAAAAAGAGAAAAAGAAGTTTCAAATATGTCCTCTCAAATAAAGTCACGCATAGCTATACTCAGTCAGCATAAAATTTGAATAAAATTTTGCATAGCATCAGCATCAGAATCGATAGACACTTAGTCTAGTGTCTAGGTCCCTTCATTTGTCATGTACATGGCATCTCTTTTGAAATTATTAAAACCTCAAACTGATTTAAACTTGCATGAGTTTTCATTTAAAAGAAAATAGCTATCTTGCATGAATGTCAATAAAACAAACAAAGTGCTGTGAAATGTTGCTTAAATACAAATTGATTTTTGACACAAACCTAGTTTTAAAACTCAAACAAACCCTTTACAACAAAAAAAGAGATAAGAGAAACACAGTCAAAGCACAATAAAATCAATGAACTAAACCTAAGGGGTGTGCATATCTTGAAGCTTAACTCGTGAGGAGGTTTTCACAAGCCATGGTAAACCCAGACAAAACAAACAAAGTCAATCCTAAACCAATTGGTGGTATGGAACCCAAGCTAAACTGAACCAAGTTCAATCTAAGACTGAACCAAAATTGAACATAATTGGACCAAAGAAACTGATCTTTGTCAGTTCTGGACCCATGTTGAATACCAAACTAAACCCAATTGAGTATCAAATTAGACAAGGATCAAGTTACCAAACTTAACATGTCTGCATAAGGTCAAATTCAAAATTGAACAAAGTAAAGGAGTTACCTGTGCAATTGAAGCCTCCAACGACCACTACGAACCCAAAGAACCCTGTGGGACCCATCAATGGACCTCAGTTTGACTCGAAATAACTCAATTGGGCTCAACCGAAACACCTAATTGAAAAGGGACAAATAGAGGTTGAAAATAAGGAAGCAATTGAAGAAATGCAGTTAACAGAAAGAAAGAGGAACTCTATATGAGTTGAAAGACACCTTCAATTGAAGGAATGGCGCCAGCGGTCATCGCAATTTTGTCTCCGACGAAACCCCTCCTCTCGACAGTTAGTCGGAAGAGAAAGAGGAAGAAAGAATGAAAGGCAAAATAAAAGAAAAGAAAAATAGTCCCCTAGCACGAATCTTGACGGTAGGCAGACGACTGGATTTCGTTTCCAACGGATCCAAAATGAAATATAGGTGAACACGGTGTACCGTGAACCAAAACATTGGAAAGTGGGTCCCACAAGTCGGAGCATAAACCCAACGCAAAACCAAAACCTCAGCGCCTTGAAAGATCTTTTGTGGCAGCCTCTGTGTGGCGAGTCACTGCAACCCAATACAACAAACAGCAAGCCTCCAGCCAATCAGAATTTTTAAACAGATTTAAAACTTCAAAAATACATTAAAAATAATAGGAATGTCAAAAAAATTCAAGTAAAATATATAAATGTTCAGGAAAATATGAAGAATATTTTGGTAACATATTTCAGGCCCAAGTCCCAAAGCACAAAGCAGATTAAATTTAAAACTCTCAAATTGATCATTTTTGTAAATAATAAAGTGATAAAAATAGAATTAAAATTAAATTTCTGCAAAAACACACGAACATTTATGTTTCGGACAGCAGGTACATTTGAACATTCAATGTTCTGGACAGCAGGTACACTCAGATGTTTCTGATCAAAACCTACAAATCCAAAACCCCCAAACATCAAAACCCAATCCCAAATCCTAAACTCCAAATAAAGAAATTCCAAAATCCAAAGACCCAAAGACCAAACCTCAAAATAAAAAAAAACAAATACCCAAAACTCCAAGCTCAACGTAAGAGAAACCTTAAATCCAAATACCAAAATTCCGATATCAAAGACCCAAGTCAAAAAAAAAAAATCCAAAATTCAAAATCCAAAGCCTAAATCCAAGAATTCAAGAAATCCAGATGCCCAAAATCCAACCCAAATAAAAAAAAAATCCAAATCCCAATTTCAAACCCAAGTCCAAAACTTAAATTCCAAAGCTCAAAGATCAGAATAGAACTCTGATAACTCAAAATTTAAAAGTCTAACTTGAAAATTAAAAGTTAAACTTAAATGTCCAATTTAAAAATTAAAAAGTCAAACTCAAAAGTCCAACTTAAAATTGGAGATAGTTAAGACTTAAAATGATCTGATAGTCGGAATCTAAAAGTCTTAAAACACTTTAAGCCCCAAGATTCAATACTGAAACCCCAAACAGTTAAAGACACAAAGGCCAACGCTCTAGAGCTTGGATCAAAGTCTTAAAAGTCCAACTTCGTCCTTCTGAGACTGCATAGCGCGTTGTCCTGGAAGGAACAACGCGGTGTTCTCATCAAGAGGAGGGCATAGCGCTTCTTTCCCCACCACTCGAACGAAATTCCAAAATCTCTAAATCCCAAAACGATTGAGAATTGACCTAGATCGCCTAACTTTCTAGTGTCAAACTAAAAAATCTAAATCGTCCTTCTGAGACTGCATAGCGCGTTGCCCTGGAAGGTACACCCCTGAAGTTCTTGTCAAGAGCAGGCATAGCGCATCTGTACTCGAGACTTGAACGAGAAATCCCAAAAATCCCTAAATCCCTAAATCGACTGAATGTTAATCTAGGCAATATAACCCCTAGCATTAATTTCAGAAATTTCAAGGTGGTTCCAAGTCAGCTTCAGCAAAGTAAAACAACAATGTTGATAAAATTGTGACATAGAAGTCAACCAAAGTCTTGTAGCGAGTTTAAAAGTTACAATTAAAAGAATTAAAAGTTAACCCCCTCCCAAAGACTAATCTTCTTAAAAGATTAAGTTAGACTCTAAGCTATCCTTCACAATTAATCTGATTATTCCCGATCTAGAGGTGCTCTTGTCTGGTTCTCAACTCAGGCTGGAGGTAATTAACAGCAGGGTCTTTCGCCTGTTGGAAGGAAAGGACCTGCAAACAAACAATCAGCTCTCGAGGTACTTAGAACCGCATTAGCGTCCGTCGCCCATTATCGGACGGATGGTAGTGTTCGGGTATCTGCTCCGTATTCCTTTTCCCCATGGAGGAAGTTATCCTTTGATATCTACCCGTGGATAGGTCAAAAAGGTTCGAGACACCCCCAGTCCAAAGAGATGCTCTAAGAGCCTCATGAGCAGCGCATCGTTGCGGGCATTCCTCTCATCCTGCGCCTGCCTCTACCTCCTAGCTTCCTCTCTCTCTCTTTCAATTGCCTTTCTTTCCTCATCAAATGCAGCGGTGAGGTTCCGCTGAGCAGTGTGGATGTCTTGGAGAAGGTCATAATGGGCTGTCCCATAATTGTATCCACCACTGTAGGGGCCCTGCCACCACTGCCATTGAGCCTGAAATTGAGGCTGCCCCGCACCCAAATCGGGTTGAAATCCTCCTAGGTTTTGCCCAAGCCCGGGCCGTTGAGGTTGTTCAAATTGTGGGCCTTGAGATCCCACAAATGAAGGCATTTGAGCCTTACCTGAAGTGCCCGCACCTTGTGTCCTTGCTGCAGCCTCCATCTCGACGATGCACTGGGCTACCTCCTCCTCTTCATGGTTGATGAAGGACCCGTCACGATCAACCAAGAGCTAAGTCTGCTTGTTTGCCAAGTCAATCTCTTTGTTGAGAGGAAAAGGTAAATGGTGCCATCCGTAAACGTAAGAGTATGCACTCCTAACCTTCTCGATGATTCTCATATCAAAGAGGGACTTCATGTTGAGCTTGTTGGGGCCACCACTCAGCTTTGCACGTGGGGGGTTGCCTAGGAGAATGAAATGCTTGGCAATGTAGGTCACATAGCCCACTACCGTAATTTGTCCTTTGCCCTGCCTTGTGTTAGTGGCCATCTTGTGAATGTGGCGCATCATGAAGTAAGGCAAGTTGAGGTGTGCATCACCTTTCTTGTAGAAGATTTAGTTGAGGAGTGCTTGCTCCTCCTTGCTGAGCTTGATCCACGATTCACCTTTGGCAAAAATGGTGAGAGAAAACATCCTTTGGATGAATCGAATCATCAAGTGTTGGATATGGGAGGAGCGTTTTTGATTTTCCTGTTGCTTGTGCTCCAAAGAGAGCTCCTCCCAAAGGTTCGCCTCAAAACACTCATCGGTGATGTCACCCCTTCTGAAGTGGAACAAATCACCAAACTTCTTTTCGGTCAGCGTCTTGTGCCTGCCTGCAAGACAGAAGCCTAATGTCCACATATCCATTGCATTGTCGAAGAAGAGGTCAAGCGTACACAATAATTCCATGGTGAGTCTAGTGTAGGCCTTCTCTCGAATCCTCCAGAACTTCTTAGAAAAACCAATGAGCTTCGTGAGCTTATAGAAGTCCTCCTTGATGCCTAGTTCCCCTAACACCCGCAAATCAATGGCTCGGGTGTTTTCAAACTTCTTTTGGAGATGGAATTCCAGCCTCAATGTATGCCCCTCGAGTTCTTCAATTGCCACCCGGGCAGCTTTAGGGGCCTCCTCCTCAACCAAATCACCATCCTCCCCTTCCGAGCTAAACCCGAAATCCACTTCCATCTCTTGATCAGTAGGGTTATCCTGCAGCTGCTCTGGAGGGGGTGAGGGTTGCCTCTGGGGAGTTGGAACCCTTTGAGGAGTGGGTTCCCTTTTAGGAGTTGGCTCACGAGGAGGGGTAGGATCCCTTGGAGGAGTCGGTTGCTTGTCAGCTGGAGGTTTTGAGGAAGTTCCTTCTCCTCTCTACTTCTTCCCCTTTTTCCTAGAGATGAGGCTCTTGATGGTATCCCTAAGGGTTGGAGAAGGGGTTTTCTCGGGGCTAGGGGTCCTAGAAGTCTCCATGGGAGTTGGATATTCTGGAACGGAGGGGTCTAGGATTGGGGCAGAGGATTCTGCCATTGGGGTGGAGGAGTCTGCCATCAGAACGGAGAGGTCTTAGATTTGTGGGTTATTGGAACGGAGCGTTGCGGCTTAGGACAGACCGTTCGAAAGTACCCCTACTCTCTGGAGGTTCTCTGGAGTTGGGCTCAAGTTTTGGGCAGTTCGTTCCAAAGGTGGAATGGACCGTTCTGTTCTAGGTTTTTCAGTTACAGGAGGGATTGGATCTGGTTGTTTTCGGGGCTAGTTTGGTTGGTACAGGATTGTTGGTACAGTTTTAGGTTGGTACGTGGAATGAGAGAGAAAAATAAGAAAGACGAGAAAGGGGAGCAATACCAT
This sequence comes from Rhynchospora breviuscula, assembly GCA_027562975.1. Lineage (NCBI taxonomy): Eukaryota > Viridiplantae > Streptophyta > Magnoliopsida > Poales > Cyperaceae > Rhynchospora > Rhynchospora breviuscula. Next base: position 17,257,852 of record CM050398.1, read on the forward strand.
AATGAAGCTCAGGGTGGTCGAGTGGAGCTGATGAAAGAGTGAAATTCGAGAGAGAGATCGTCAGTGTGGCGCTCAGTCACGAAGCTGATGTCGAGGAGAGGTCGGAGGATGCTTCAGTCGCCGGAATGGAGTTCAGATCACCGGAATTGGGGACGCAGAGGTAATCCTCTTGAAGTTGGACGGACGGGTTTGAGTTTGAATGCGAATGGGACGAAGGAGAGGAGAGGGAAGAGGTGTTTAGGGTTTGGCCTGTGATGGTGGGTTAACGGGTCCAGGGATGGATCCATTTTCAAAAACGTGCCCAGTAGGGTGGGGCGGATCGTTTTGTTGTCGGTGCGGTCTGTTCCACATGCCGAAAAATCCCCCAAGCTTGTCCTATCTGTTCCTCTTCTAGTCCAATCCTTTCCTCCTCTGGCACGGTCCGTTCTATAACTGGGGCAGCCTGTTCTGGCATATCCAGAGACCCTGAAATTTGGAAAATTAAGCACCAATTAAGTCTTAATTAAGCCAAGTATTTATCCTACTCCTAATTTTTAGATATTTTCTGATTTTTTTACTTTTTTATGTGTTTTCTATTTTCTAATTTTTTTTGTATTTTTTCGATTTTTTCATAGAAAGAAAAAGTTAGCAATTTTTAACCCTTGGGTTGCCTCCCAAGAAGTGCTCGTTTAAGGTCTCGAGCTCGACCCATTTTGTTACATTGTGGTGGTGAGATAGTGATGTGAGTCTAGCTAATACTCAAAAGTAACCTAAAAATATCGTAAGCGCACGGTAATTAGTTGGTATAGTTGGGGTCGAATCCACAAGGACGGTAAGATGAGTATTAGACCTTACTTATTCATAAAATCTAGACAATAGAAAGATGCATTTTGGACTTAATCAACAAGTAACGAAAACAATCAACTAAGACAAACAAAACAATAAAAATTTTTGGCATTTTTTTATGGTGAAATATGGTATAAAAATGTCCTAGGGGTTCATTTTCTACCTTGGTTAGGCCATGGGCTGTCAACGCTTGTCACTCTCGTGCCGAACCGTTGACGAGTGTAGGCCAGAGGGCCCTATGCGATCGCACAGCCCTTGGTTAGTGCCAGTTTGCCACGATACAATGGTTCCTAGGTTGTGCGGGACAGGTCTAGCCGTACCTAAACTCCTAAACCTCAACTCTCGCACGTTGGTCGCAGTATTTAGTGCGGAACCTAGCCTAAAGTCCCCATTAGGTCAATTAATCCTCAACTCTCGTCATGTTGGCTTAATTACCCTAAGTCCACTTGTTGATTCTCTAAGGTATCCACTAGACTCTAGCCTAAGTAGAAACTTGTCCCTCGCAGGCTTAAGTTGGTCACCTCTCGGCTCCTAATCTACCTTGGTTACCATTTGGTTCAATTAAACAATCTACACCTTTAGCCTAAGTTAAGTGAGGCCATTCACCTAAAAGGAGGTTCAATTGGTCAATCAAACACAAACAAGCATAATCATATAGCAATCAAGCAAGCAATACACAATAGAGACCAAATACTAAGTCAAATCAACAAACCTAACTTTGGTTTCCACTAATTCCCTAGAACAAGTCTTAATCTAACCTAACATGATGCCAAAGCAAGCAAATAAAAAAAAATATAAAGATACAATCTCCATGCTAAACCAATGGAAAGAGGAAGGCCAAATGCCCATTCTCAAGCCTCAGTCGTCTTCTGGCTCAGCAGGGAGGTGTCTCGCACTTTTTTGGCCTATCCATGGGGAAAGATCAAAGAATGACTCCTCCATGGAGAAAAGAAGCACGGATCAGATATCCCTCGAGCATCTTGCGACCCGAACGCTACCGTCCATCCGAAAACGGGTGATGGGCACTAACGCCGTTCTAAGTACCTCGAGAGTTGATTGTTTGTCGTAGGTCCTTTCCTTCCTGCAGGCTCAAGCCCCTGCTATTAATTACCTCCGGACTGAGTTGAGAACCAGCCAAGAGCACCTTTAGATCGGGAATAATCAATAATCAGATGTAATAAGTAGCTTGGAGTCATTTTTTTTAATCTCTTTAAAGAAGATTAGTATTTGGGGGGAGTCTAACTTTTGAAATCTTATGGTTGTAACTTCAATTTGTTACAAGACTTTGGTTGACTTTCAGGTCACAGTTTTAACAATTTGGTAGTTAACTTTGCTGAAATTGGCTTGACGCCACCTTGAGATTTCTGAGATCAACACTAAGTGTTAAATTTCCTAGATCAATACCCAATCAATTTGGGGATTTAGGAATTTTTATAATTTTTCGTTCAAGTCTCGAGTATAGATGCGCTATGCCTTCTCTTGACAAGAACTTCAGAGGTGTACCTTCCAGGGCAACGCGCTATGCAGTCTCAGAAGGACGAATTTAGATTTTTGAGTTCGACACTAGAAAGTTGGGCGATCTAGGTCAATTCTCAATCGTTTTGAGGTTTAGAGATTTTGGGATTTCGTTCGAGTCGAGAGGGAAGAAGTGCTATGCGTCCTCGTGACGAGAACACAAAGGGGTGTACCTTTCAGGGCAACGCGCTATGCAATCTCAGAAGGACGAAGTTGGACTTTTAAGACTTTTACGTCACTTTTGGTCTTTTGAATTTTAGTTATTGACTTTTGATCCAAGCCCTAGAGCGTTGATTCTTGTGCCTTTAACTTTTAGGATTTTGATTTTTAGTCTTGGGGTGTTCTTTAAGACTTTTAAGTCTCGGATATCAGGTCAACTTTAAAAGCTTAATCACTTGAACTCTAAGTTGAACTTTTGAGTTTGACTTTTCAACTTTTAAGTTGGACTTTCGAATTTGACTTTTCAACTTTCAGGTTGGACTTTTGAGTTTGACTTTTCAACTTTCAGGTTGGACTTTTGAGTTTGTGTTTGGAGTTTGAGATTTGGAATTTTGAGATTTGGAATTTGGATTTGGATTTTGGATTTTGAGTTTTGGGTTCTAGAATTTTGAATTTGAGTTTTGGATTTGGGACTTGGTATGTTGGGATTTTTGAATTTTGGATTTTAGGATTTGGGGTCTGGAGGTTTTGGGACTTCTATACCTGTTGTCCAGAATATAAATGTTCAAATGTACTTGCTGTCCAGAACATAAAATTTTCAAATGCTTTTGGAAAAATTCAATTTGATTCTTATTTTTATTGTTTTATTATTTAACATAATGACCATTTTGAGAGTTTGAAATTTAATGTTCTTTTATAATTTGGAGTGTGGGAGTGTGACACCAAAATATCCCTCACATTTTTCTTGATATTTTGACATTTTATTTGACTTTTTCTGACATTCCTACTATTTTTAATGCATTTTTGAAGTTTCAGTTCTGTTGAAAAATTCTGATTGGCTGGAGGCTGGCTGTTTGCTGTTCTTGGTTGCAGGGACCCGCCACACACAGAGCGTCGCAGAAAATTGCCAAGAGGTGCTGACTAGTTATATCTGTTAGGATTGAGATCTATCCGTCCATTAGGCATCAAGATTCGTGCCAAGGGACCTTTTTCTTTTCTTTTCTTTCTCCTTCTTCCTCCGTCGAAGTGTCGAGAGAGGACTGCTTGGTCGGGAGAGAAATTACGGCGATGGTCGACGCCTTTTTTCCAATTGGAGGTACTTCTGAGTTCGTGATGAGTCCCTCTTCCTTCCCCTTTTCTCCATTGGTTCAATTGAGCCCTGATTTCCAAGTTCTATTTTTCCCTTTTGACTTGGGTGTCGGCAATGGGTCTAATTGGGGGTTTCTGGTGGGTATTGAGCACTGTGTGTGGGTCCCTTGGGACTCTAAGTCTTTGGAGAGTTCACTGGAAGCTTCAATTGCACATGTAGCACTTTCCTTGCTTTTAATTTTGAATTTATTTTATGTGGACTGGTCGAGTTTGGTACTTTCCCATTGTTCGAGTTTTTAAGCTCAACTGAGCTTTATTGAGTGTTCACCATGCTTTAACAGTTAACCTTGGACTGTCATTTCAAATTATTGGCATCCAATTTCGTCACCATTTTGGCTTACTGCTTGGCTCCCTTTACTTTTGATTTGGTCTCTACTAACTAGCAATGGGTCCCTCATGGTCAGAGCTTCATAGTGTGAATATTCCCTCAAAGTTTATTTAAATGATTTGTTGTTTATAGAAGGATTTTTTATTTGGAACTCTTGTATGGTTTTAGCAAAATCTGAGTATTGCTTTAAGAGATTTATTATTTTTTTACTTGTGCTGTGTTCATGCAGAGGGAAAACGATTTGCTCCAAATGCAATTTAAATTTCAGGGATGGTTTTGATTTTTGGGAAATATGCTATATGTGCTATATGGGACAAACATGCTGGACTTCTTTATTTCAAAGGTAATTTAATGATTTTTGTTTAAGAGATGTGCTATGCATGAAAATATGTTGGCTCTAGACTGAGAGCACTCCCCACTTGACTTGTTTTGACAATGATGCAATGTGGTGAAAACCTTTATATGCAAACTTTTCAAAACTATTCTTTGTAGAGAACTTCACTTGTTCTGACAGTCTATGACAGACTATCAGTGACCATGCTATTTTGAGAAAATCAGGCTGTTCCTAAATGCTTGGACAGAAATGCTTGATGCTTATGCAGAAACCCATTTTTATTTTTAGAACTTGCACTAGGTTGTATGTGTTTGCAAGAGATGCATGCTGATTCCCTATGGACAATTCCTACATGTTTACTTTGAAATTTGTTTTTTTTTTACATGAAAACCTGTTTGGGACTTCTACTGTTTTGACACAACTCAAAATATGCATTGACAGACCCCTTTTTATTAAACATTCCTATCTTGTTTATCAGACTGTTGTGTGCACATCCAATAGCACCTTATTTATGTGTTGATTTGAGGGTGACACACAGACCTAGCACACAGGCATAGAATCTGTGTGTCTTATTCACACCACGAAGCTCAACCATGAGAGAACCATTGCTTAGCCAAATACCAGGCTAGTTTTATTTTAACTAAGGCCAAATACCAGGCCAAGTGCCAAATACCAGGCTCAAAACCATGCTAAATACCAGGCATAACATACCAGTGCCAAATACCAGGCTTATTTTGCAAAGAAAAAAAAAGAAAAGGGAGAAGAGGAGGAGAACAAGAAATCAAACAGATTCAAATGATTTTGGCCCCCTTCATTTCATATCAAATCAAAGTTTTACATGTTAATTACCTTGACAGAAAACCTAACTTATTTTCTTCTTTTTTTGTTTTACAAGTTTTGAAATATGCTATAGCCTAAAATTTCAGAAACTAGGGGCCCTTCTCTCTTCAGCAGTAGCTTCTTTTATAGAGAAGGATTAGGTTTTGCACTTGGGTCTTGGCTGCCATGTGGCATTTCCTCAGGATTTTGAGTCTTGATGAAGGGATGAGATGCTATCTTGCTTCTACCACCTCAATTTGGGATGTTTGGTTCACATGATGTGATTTACTATCTCATTTTACTAGCCAGTGGTCATATGACATTTGGCATTTGTCCTTGAAATAGTGGATTTGAGGATTTGAGGTTTACTTCCTTTCACTGCTTCTTTGTTGGCTGATGTGGCGTATGGGGCTCACATTGCTTAGCCTATGTGGCTATGAGAGGTATTTTACTCCATTTTACCAAGTGTCATACTTGGGGGAGGGGTATCTTGGCGCCAGCTGCTTCCTGTGGCTTGTCAGAAGGGATATACTATTAGAGATATGTCCTAGAAGACAATCAGTTTATGGCTACTTCTATAGTTTATGTTATTGATGATTTTAATCATTTGTTTCTTGATTTATTTATTGACAGATCATTCATGTTGAGGATCTGAATTGTAGATCTCTGTAGTTCATTTATGATTAAATGACAATAATAAATCTAAAAGGTCCATAATCTTGATAATTAACAAGGAACATTAATTATCATATAAGATTAGTATGTAAGTTAAGTGATGATTAAGTTCTACAAATCATAGGTAAGGAGTTACCAACTTAATTGCATATGTATATGTTATGGAACATAGTACAGGACATGACCCAATGAAATAAATATGGATTGTGTTAAGTGTCATTATTTTTTTCATATGAGTTTGATTCTAAGTTTGAGATGATTCAACTTTTTCACATGAGGATATGTTCAATAAATATCGTCTAACGTTGATTCCTGATAAGGGCTGCTATACGGACTTTATTTATTTTTTCTTGAATTTTGCGGAGAAAAGTTGTTCATCAAGAAAACCGTATGTCCCTCATTAATTCACTTGGTGAGTGATGATATATGTTTGGGCCCCTTGATGGAGATAGATTGTTTGCTAGAAACTTTATACAATTATCTCCAGATCAAGAAATGTATAATCTACAAGAATGACACATTCCTATCTTGGATTATACAAAGATATCATGTGACATAAGAATCAAACAAGGAGATACTTTTATTTCTTATGCAGGATTGAAGTATTGTAGCAGTACATTATTTATTTATGCGAATTGGAAATCATAACGTGTTGCTAGATACCGCCTATGATTATTGGAAATAAATAACGATTTATTTCCATGGCCAACATAGCATAAATCCTCAAAGGGTCACACAAATAGAGCTTTAACCATACAGTGCATTATTTACTTATTCGTAGCAGTGAGTACTACGAAAATATGATAAGTTGATTAATTAATTATATACCGTTGCGAACTGTTATAATTAATTAAGTCAAAGGGATCATATAGAAATAAATTAGTGTATTTGCTAATCCAAAAATGATTATCAATAAGTTGATAATTATTTTTATTCAACATACTTTAATTTAATTGGAGGAATTAAATTAAAAGTATAGGCTTAATTTAAATAGCCTAATTGAGCCCATAGTGGATGTAATTAAAAAGGCCCGCTAAATAATTGATTTAGTATGCTAATGAGAGACTAAACACAAGAGTGAATGGCCCATCAAAGCCCTTCACTAGGCCGGCCATAAGGAGGGGCAATTTGGTCCCTAATTTTTGGGGATTAGGTTGGAGTGGTTGGCTATAAATAGGGATGCTTAATGAAGAAACCCTAGCCCCAATCCCACTTTCTCTCTCTTTTCTCCCTTGGCCGCCACCTCCTAAAGAGGAAAGAAATTTCAGAATTTCTTCCTTCTTATCTCTCTCTTAATTCATCCATAGGGCTCATGTGTTGAGCTTAGATCCAATAATTAAATAGTTGATTAGTTGGAGAAAAGCAAGGATTAGCTTCTCTCTTGTTCTTGCTAGCACAAGAACTTAGAGATTGGTTAATCCCCTTAGTGGATTCGAGGCCGACGAAGGAGAAGGAAGAAGGAGAAGCACGTCGCTGACTCCCACGCATTGGAATCGCCTTGCAGATACGATTTCACGAGAGGTATAACCTCATCCCCTTTTCTCATGTGAATGATGTGTTTGAATGCTTTGTGCAAGATCCATGGTGTTTGCTTGTTAATTTGTACTTAATTAGTAGCTAAAAATTAAAATTGAGCACCTAAATAGACTTCTTAACATATACATGGTATTTCAAGGCTGTTTCAAACTTCTCCATTTGATCTCAGCTTGAGTTGCCTTCCAGTGGCTTTGGTTTGGTTTGATTTTCCTCTTTTGTCCTTCAAGGACTGGCATTTGGTGATTTGTTGATGTTTGATGTGGCCTCTTCCCATGTAGTTGCCTATTTGACAGTAGGCTATTGGCTATGATGCCTGTTGGCTATTGGATATTGGGGTTCTCTTGTGGCCTTGCTAGTTGTATAGCTATCCTTTGGCTCCATGAGAAGGGATAAACTTGTGGCACTGGGACAGGTGTCACATAGTTGGATGCCTTTCATGTTTGTTGGCTGTTGTGCTTCAGCTATTGGCTATGTTGCATTTAGCTGCCGCATGTTGTGCCTCATATGGAGGCTTGGAGATATTTCAGAGAGGTTTAACTCCTCTCCAGTGCTTGGGTTATGTTGTTCTATCAATTTCTGAGGCGAATTTGACACTTTTTACATGCCATGGATGGCATGTTGTTTGTGGATTTCTTGTATTTAGTAGCCTTGTAATTCTGTGTTTGAGTCATCACTTGTCATGTCATGCAACAAGCATTGCTCACATTTGGATTACTTGGCTATTTGGCTGCTTGATTTGATGGTTGGCTGCTTATGAAGTTCAATTGAACTTGTATAAACATGAGTCACATTTTGTGACTGCAGTCTATGCACTTGCAACCAGTTGTTTTTAGTCAACACTCGTCATCTTTTGACAAGTTGTGCTCACATTTGGTCTGTCAAGTGACATGGTCACACTTAGGTCCCAATTTGTAGCCTATTCCCTGGCCTATCATGAGTCAAACTGGGCACCATGGTGCCTAGTTCTGAGGCCACCTGTATAAAGTAGGTGTCCGGCTCTTTTTGACGGATTTCCTGTTTGAAGAAGAAAAGCAAAAAGATGATCGGATCAGATATCCCCTCGTAGGTCAAAGTCTCAAACACGGGCGCCTCCCACTTAAGAGATGCTCGCTCGTGCGTACTTTGCCCCTGCGAGAGTTTGTTTTTGTGTAGGTCCTTTCTTTCCGACGGGCGCAAGCCCCCGCCGTTAATTACCCTGGTTACTTTTCGAGGCACCTCTGGATCGGGAATATCGAAGAATATGTGCTGTAGAATGTTAGTGAAATTGTCAATAAAACAATTAGTGACATGCGTATACATATGGACATTTGCGGGTGTTGATATTTTGGTGTTTATCAATTTTTGTTTAATAGATGAAATGATATGACATAATCTCGATGAATTTGTTTTTTTTTTAATGAGATATCAAGTATGAATTTTTTTCCTTAAGAGATTATTTCGGGGCCTCGTTCAAAGTGAAGTAGGATCGCGGGGCTACTCAAATGTCATGAGGTTTTGGTTCTCCTTAGTCACCATGACTGTTGTAACGATCGAAAGTAAGGTCGCGGGATCACTCAAGCGCCACAAGATTTGGACATTCAGAAAGATATCATAAAACCTTCTCAGAGTACGAGATTTCAATTTTGTTTTGTTTTATCTTGCATTTGGATTTAATTTTGTGTTATCTGGAGTGAGATCATGGGATCACTCAGATACCACGGGATTTTGGTCCTTCGAGTATGTTTCGTCAGGTGGGTTTTGATCACCGAAACTACTTTAACAATTAAGACAGTGGGTTATCGAGAGTGAGGCCGGGGGATTACTCAGACACCACAAGATTCGCATATCCGAGAGGGTACCATAGAGCCTTCTTTGAGTACGAGATTTCAATTTTATTTTGTCTTATTTTGGATTTGGATTTACTTTTGCGTTATCTGGAGTGAGATCGCGGGATCACTCAGATACCGCAGGGTTTTAGTCCTTTAGTACATTTTGTCAGGTGGGATTTGATCACCAGAACTACTTTGACAGTCAGGACAGTGTGTTATCTTAAGTGAGGTCGAGGGATTACTCAGACACCACAAGATTCGCATATCCGAGAGGGTACCATAGAGCCTTCTCTGAGTACGAGATTTCGATTTTGTTTTGTCTTATTTTGGATTTGGATTTAATTTTGCGTTATCTGGAGTGAGATCACGGGATCACTCAGATACCACAGGGTTTTAGTCCTTTAGTACATTTCGTTAGGTGGGATTTGATCACCAGAACTACTTTGACAGTCAGGACAGTGTGTTATCTTAAGTGAGGTCGCGGGATCACTTTAACACCACGAGATTTGGAATTTAGTTTAGTGATTTGGGCTTCTATATGATTTTGGTTTTCGATTTGAGCGCATACCCAAGGTAGGATCTGGAGTCCTCCTCAGGGTCGAGGACCTTATGATACCGGCATTATTTCCGACAAAACAAGGTTTGTATACCCAAGATAGGATCTCATAACCTTCTCAGGGACAAGGAATTGAGTGACGCGTAGCCTCGAGAACATTCAGTTGACTTGGTGACGCACGATTGTAGCTAAGAACATTCACTCGTGATGCATACCCAAGGTAGGATCATATGACCTCCTCAGGGGCGAGAAGATATTCTTGAATTTGGTTTTGGATTTTTAGCTTTTAGTCAATGATTGGGTTTGATTTGGTTTTAGTTGGATTTGGAACTTTATGTATTCTTTTCTTTTGGTTCTGATTCTGATTTTTAAGATTAGGACTCCGTATCTGAGGCCTATCGGCTAGATCCTGATGAGATTACATTCCTTTTTATTTGATTTTGGCTTTGGAATTAGGACTCCATATCTGAGACCAAGTGGTTAGGTCCTGAAGAAGCTGCATTTGGGTTTTTGTGGTTTTGAGATTAGGACTCTGTATCTGAGGCTCGTCGTCTGGGTCCTGAAGATGTTATATTTGCTTATTTGATTTTGATTTGGGATTAGGACTCCGTATCTTAGTGGCTGGGTCCTGAAGATGTTATATTTTTTTTTATTTTGGTTTTGGGATTAGGACACCCTATCTGAGGCTTGGTGGCTGGGTCCTGGAGAGATTGTATTTTTTTTTTTATTTTGGTTTTGGAATTAGGACTCCATATCTGAGGCTGAGTCCTAAAAAGCCTTGGTTTTGCTCATGATCCGTTTTCTTGACTTATTGACAGAACACGGTTTGTACTTCCTTTCACCATTTATGTTGAGGGAGAGTATCTTGCAAAGTCCGTCCCTTTTGTCCTCGGTGAATCTCAATTCAGCCAAATTCTTGAAACTGAACCATTTTCTGTATATTCTGCATTGTGGGAGTTCCCGACACCTGTAATAAATCTATATATATATATTTTTATTGGGCTTTGGTGGTATTACTCGGCATGAATGCATGATTCACATTTTTCTGAGCTCATAGGAATTTTCCTCATATTTTTCTGAGATTTTGTCAGTTTTGGTGGATTTCGAAGTTGACCGCATACTGATCAGTCACGAATTTGGTATTTGGGTGATTTAATTGGTTTTAGTTGGTATTTTGGCCATGGTATTTAGTAAAATGGGGTTTTCATATTTTTTTGGATTTATAGGAATTTGATTTGGATTTTTCTGAATTCGCTATGATTTTTGGTAGACTTTCGAAGTTCTAGCAATTTTGAATTTTTTTTATTGGGCCACGTTAGCCTGTGACTTGAACACATAGATGACCGCATGATTTATTGTCAGGGGTCAATTATATCATCCCCGTCACAGGAAATCTCACAATTTGAGACGCCTCTTCTTTTTCTGTCTCATTTCTTCGTGAGCATAACCTTTATGGGCTGAAGATAGGAGCTGACGGGTGAAGGCCAGCGATCCACTTTCATGAGGATTATACTGAGTTTATTTGAAGCTTTCTGTGTTTTTTTTTTGTTCTCTCATTCTTCTCTCTTCGCACCTATTCGATCTGTAGAGGGATCTTGGCACAACGGCTTCGAGATCGAGTCTTATGAATACACTCCCGATTAGGGGAGACAAATTCGTGAATTCACAGCGTTTCTCTGGAGCCATGCGCTTTGTTGACTCTGCGTAGGTCTTCTCTTTGTCCCGCCCGTCCATGGAAGAGGCAGCTGAGGTTTTGAGAGGGGCGGAGACAAAAATTGAAAGTTCATAGGAGCTTCGAGAGGTAAATGAAGATGGCTTCTCTTTCAATTTGAGTAATCGGAATTGCTAATCTGAAGTTCACACTGACTAAACTTCTGCTTTTGCGTGCTTGTCAGGTATTCGATAAAATGTCTGAGAGAGGCTGAGAGAGGAAGTGTTCTAGTTGCGGTCAGGAATGATGTATGGGGTATCGTGCAGATGGTAGTATGTGACACACAGCTCCAATTTGGTGTATGATCTCCTCTGAAGTGTTGATTGGCTTTAAGTTGTATCGGGTGTGACGGCATGGGGGGGTGACATTAGTGAACTGAAGTCCTCTAAGGCTATGTCGTTTTTTATTTAGCATAGTTCTAGAGTATCGAGGAGCTGTTGGTGTTGTTAATTAGGCGATGGGATATGGGTAATCTAAGCCTAGCCAATTCTTGAAGGCAATGAACTGTTTCCTGATTTCACTTCAATTAGCCAGTCTCTGGTTTTTTTTTTTCTTGAATTGGGATTCTTTGAAACGTGATATGGCTCTGTGTTAATGTAATGGTTGCTTGCCAATCACTGGCCTGGCCAAATTGGTGATGATAGCTATTCCTCCGGTTGGCAATTAGTCTCTAGTTTGGGTCTTAAATTGTTGAAGATGGAATTCTCTAAGATCGAATGATGGCCTGGCAGCTTCTGAGAGTTGGTATTGAACATGGTACCCTGTGTGAGCATGATGACAACTCATGGGAGTTTGAAGAACTTGCTAGTGATGTCCAGAGGTTGTGTGTGCTATTGAAGTACCATGAGAATTTTGAGGAATTGCTGAGCCTCTGACAACTTAGGTTGGTGACGATCACATAGCATCAGCCTGATCTCCTCTGAGGTCATCTTTCCTCCTTTTTTTTATATTATATTATTTTTTTTTATGGCCAGTGCTGGCCTTAATGGTTTTATTGCATATGATGAAGGGCATGATGCTGGTTCTTTGAAATTGGGTTCCTCTTTTTTTATTTCATGAGCAAGACCTGGCTTTGTCTCAAACTGTCATCACCTTAGATTGATATCCTAAGTGGTATTTTCTGAAATTGGATTCTCTCCTTTGTAAAGCAGGGAATTGGCTTTTCTACTTGCAGGTTATGGCAAGAAATGGGATGACATAGGCAAGGATATATGTGGACATGGTGACCATGGTCAATCAACATAGTTTCTGACACATAATAGGAGCACTTCATGGCCATTAGTTGTGAAGAGAGAGGCAGGACTTCATGGGTTTGTTGGTTCATGCTGGCTATAGTCACTTGGCATGGCTTTTAGGGTATCATGGAGACATCTCGTGGTCTGATTATGAGAGTAGGCAAGATGACATAGGCTGGTATTTGCTGCCATGAAGGTATTCCTTTTTTTTTACCCATTTTCTTTATTTATATGTGTTTGTGACTTATTCATATATTTAGTAATACACCAACGAGCTGTTTTCATGTATACAGCCCTTATTGTACTTCATGAACTAAGTCACAATATTATGACAAAGGGCTTCAATGAGATTATTTGAAGTAGTATCATTCCATTGCAAACACCTCCTTCTTATCATGTACTAAACTATAGCTTTATGCAATTTTTTTTTTTATTATGTGGATGATAGTTGCATGAAGTTCCCTTTTTTTTATGATTGCATGTAATGTCCTTCTTTATAAATGATGAGGAAAAAGGATGGAGCAGCAGGAACAGAAATCAGACAAAAGAATGTGATGAAAGGTCATTTATATGTTACTTGAAACAAATAAAAGGTAAACCAGGTCAACTCAAAAAAAGAAAATAGAATAAAGTAATTCTCATACTTTACAGCCCTTGAATTTATACAAATAATGTACCCATGCACACCATGAATTGGTGGCTAGGTCAAACACAGGATGACTCTCAAAACAGTAGATGAAAAGTTTACCACTTTCTATTGATCGATCAGAAGATGATTACAGGCTAGCTCTCCCTCCTTGCAGCTCAGATTACAAAAAGTTTTTTTTTTGTTATCCTAAATTAACTCTCTTTTTTTTTGTTTTACAGGTCTTGTTTTTTTTTTACTCTAAGTACATGCGCATATTGCTCTAGGCTTCCTACTGAAAGTTCTCTCTTTTTTTTTGTTTCTAGTTCATTGCATATAATTTAGAGGTAAATTGGCATGGAATTGGCTGTTCTAAAATTGTTTTCTCTCTTTTTTTTTTGTATAGGCGCTGGTTTATTTTGGGTTGTGGGTTATTTGCAGTGAGAGGCAGGGCAGCAGAGGTCTTACTGGCTTATGGTTACTGTGGATAATTGGCATGGGTTTTGAAGCATCATGGAGATGTCTTATGGTCACTGGTTGTGAGGAGAGGTAAGATGGCACGGGCCAGTACTCGCTGTCATGGAGGTTCTTTCTTTCTTCTTTTGTTATTATTATTTTTTTGTTTTGTTTACAGCTTGCTTTATGTGCCTTCTGAGCATATGTAGAAGAAAATAATATATATGTAGATTGCTTATATTTGTATGATGCTCCCTATTAGTTATAGGAATTATGTGGCAAAATTAAAATGAAGGCAAAATGGAAAAAGTTCATGAACATATAATATATTGTTATATGCGTTTTCTTTTTTTATTATGTGTTGGACCATGACAATATTGCTATACATATTTCTCTTTATAAAGAGACTGAGGATGTAACAGTAAGGGTAAAGAAAAAGTGATAATAATATAATATGCCATGAGACTTTATTAATATGATGATTTATCATGAATCAGTTCTTAAGAAAATAGTACAGAATAGAATGGTTCTCAGGCTTTACAGCCCTTGAACCTATGCAAACTAATATGCCCATGCACACCATGGATTGGTGGCCGGGTCAGATATGAGATGACTCTCAAAATAGCAATTTAAATGAAGCAAGAAGCTTTATTGATGAACTAGATGGTAATCACAACCAATACCTTACCTTTCAACTATTGCCTGTATGTTACAAGATGCTTTGAGAAAACTAGCTCCCTAATTTGCACAGAGCTTCTCTTTCTCCTTTTTTTTATTCAAATTTTTTTTAACCTAACTTACAGAGCTCTCTCTCTCTTTTTGTGATTTCAGGGTCTTCTTTGGGGGTTTCTTTTTCTCTCCTGTTTCCTTACTGAAGGCTCTCCACTACTCTCCTTCTTCTCTTACTTGGTTCTCTTCTCCTCTCAATGGTGCAACTGACCTCTTTATTTATAGAGGGAGTCAAGGCTATCTTGGTCACTTCACCTCTCACTTCATTCTCTTTCTTTTTTTTCCAGCAACTCAGCCCTTAATTCTGTTGGCATAAGACTTCTTTTCTTCTTCTTTTTTTTTTTGCAATATTTTAGGTATAATACTTGCTGCAGGTGATGTCAACTCAACATTTAATGTTGCTTCAGGTATGATTCTCTATACCCTTCTTTCCTGTGCTTGAATAGCTTGGTATTCTTTTCTCTCATTTAGCTCTACTGCCCTCCTTCAGTATCTATGCTTTCTACTTTAGGTGGGGTTTCAAACCCGATAAGATATGAGATATGGTTTCAAACCCGATAAGATATGAGATATGTACAACTCTACTGTCTCTGTCTCTCTCTTTTTCAAATGGAGCTTTGACGCAGGTACCTACATCTTTGTACACAAGCGTGATACAATCTTGATGAGAGAGAGAGATGATACTGTTTGGACATTATATTTTCCCTTCAGTGGAAATTTCTTTGATATTTCATTCTCAATTCACTATTGTTTCATGACCACAGTGAAGGGTTGGGCTTAGAGCCTCATTGTCTTGATGAATTTATCAAACTACATGCAGGCTGCATCATCACTTCCTTTCAGACAGTAATCAATTTTAGAGCAATTTAGCAAAATAATGATGTTTTGGGTCTGTTGGCCTTTGATCAAAGCACAGTTGTGCAAATTTCTTCTCATGTCATATGTTTCTTATTGATAGAGCAATATGATTTCTTTAATTTCAGCTAAAGGTGCATGGTTAAGTCTTCTTTAGAGAGACTCCAATCTGAAACATTTCTTCTTATTTTGTGCCAGCCTAATAATACTGCTGCATGGTGCTTCTACTGCATTGTATTGCTCGACTGACTCTTTATTGCTCCTTCTCTTTCAAATTGGGCCTGGAGACATCACTTCCCATTTGAGCATCTGAATGGTATGCTTATCATCTCTGAATCACCAATTAGCTACTCAAGCCACTGTTAATCAATGTTCAACCGAGCTCAATACTGGCCACAGCCGCTATTGGTGTTGTCACACACTTGTTCCTTTTTAAATCCAATTGATGATTTGTAGATTACTACTGACACCCCACAAAGCTGTAGCAACAAGCAATTTGATATTCATGGATTTAATTTTATCAATTTCGCATTTCTTTTACAGCAAAGCCCTATAATTTCTTTTCAAAATTGAGCTTGGCTCATGGCATGGCTGAGGTCAAGGTTGATGTCCTTGTGTTCTCCTTTCCACCAGCTCTCCAGCGATGCCAAGAACTCCGTCGGTGGTGCAGTCTTTGGCCAGAATGGAATCTGTCAGAGGTAAGCTCCGTCTCTTTCAGTATTTCTTTATTTCGTTGATCTTATTTTTCTTTTCTGTTAACTTGGTTAGGAGCGGGACCCGGGGGCAAAGCCTATCGTGGGCTGCCATATGGTGACCTCTCTGCTGTCTGGACGAGCAAGAGTTGGCCAATCGGCGCAATAGAGAACCAGGATAAGGGTCTGATAATCGGGGTCCAATCTTTTTTTTTTATTATTTTTTATTTTTACTTCCTTACTGGGCCGGATTTGGGAGGCTTCAGTAGGCCCGCTGGTTTTTAGTATTTTTTTTAATTTGTTGTTGTTATGTGCAATGAGATGATTGCATGTCTCTCCAAGGTTATTTGTGCATGAAACTTTGTATACACGCTCATTGAATCATGTAGATCGTGATGATATAAAAATTTCCATTTATTGATTTCTAGAAATATTTTATATCATATTCCAAATTTCACGACTGTATTCGAATTATGACAATTTGAATATTGATAATTCCTCCGAGCATATGCTTAGGCTTCAATAAGGATGCCAAAACCGTTTTGGATGATTTTCATAAGATTATTTTATTTAGTTTCATGAAATTGGCTTACCATAAAATATTCGTCAAATATTTCATGAATTCGCAGCGTTTGAAATTTCTATCATAATTCATGGTAATTTCTCATGAATTTCTAGGCCCCCAAAATTTACTTGGCATATTTCGACTAATACCTGGAGCGCTTTGGTATTTTTCATGCCTATGCTTTTAAAAAATTTTTTTTTCTGAGGCCATTTCAGGTTCCTATAATCCTCCAAATATGCCCTGAGCATCTTATGCTATTTTGACCGTATATTTTTAGGGGTCAACAGCAGGTTTTGGTGCATTAACACTGATGGCTTCTTTGTTGTTTGACATATTTAATCCTGTTAAGGAAATATGCTTCAGCTGATTTGTGTTGCTATTTTTCTTGTATGCCTTTATGTAACACACCTCGAGGAATGTTTTGAGGGGCATAACAGGCATTTAAGGCCTCACAATTCCTCTTCACACTACTTTAAATACTTTCATTCCTTTGTCTTTTCTTCATGTGACTGATTTGCCCATGGTCCCCTACTGGATGACATACACATGGGACGTTCTCAGGTGCTTTGTGATGTTTTGAGATATTTTGTGATGGGGTACATCCTCAGTTGTGCTTGGAGTTAAGGTGAGACTATTTGATATGCTCATCTGTCCCTTCATTTAGTCAACTATTCAAGTGGACGGTAGGATGTGACTGTTGGGGGTGTTCCCATGCCTTTCATTTGTATCAAACCAAATGGCATCTTTGATCACACGAGGAGGAACTTTATCATGGCCATTGATTCAAATTCCCTCTTTCATCAGATGGCCTCAATTAAAAGGAGTGTTGTATTATCTATTAACTCATCAAGGCGTCTGCCTTTTCGGACCAAGCTAGGACCTTTTTTTTCATGGTGTAGACTGATAGGAGGATAGTTCCCTTCTCCATTCCTTTACTCCTCTTGTCTCTTCCTCATTTTCCACTGGACACCTCCAGTTGTGAAGGAACTTTGCTGTTATCATACATGTGCCATTATGTTTCTTCTGAGCATGTTCTAATATCGAGTTGAAGCATAGACATCCTATTCAATTCATATGCAGAGCCTCTCTCCTTCCTTCATGTGCTTCCGTCATTGTCAGTCGTGACTGAGGTAGTGCATTGGTCTGAGCATAACCCCGGTTTTGAAATTGCTCTATTAGTCATGTAAGTCATCATCCCTTGACACTCTATTATTGTTTAATTTCTTGATTTCATCTCTCTCTCAACTCAATTGCACGAATTTTTCTCCGAGCAGGGAGCCTCTTCTCTCCCCATTTGAAGTTATCTCTTCTTCGGATCCCGTCGTGTTTGGTGTCGTTGGGATCGTGAGTGCATCTTCTGCACAGTGGTGGGGTTAGTTTAGACTGAGGTGGCCTGAGTAGACTAGGGGTGGCATTAAGCCTGTTAGCCCGGAGGCCTGCCTTCACCCGCCTGGCCCAAAGCAACAACGGGCCAGGTCAGGTCAGGCCTAAGGTCAAACCAGGGCAGGCATGGCTTGAGGTCCAGCCTGACGGGTTGCCTGATGGGCCTATTAATTAGAGTATATTGCAATTAAATTTGGTCCAGACCTATGAATTCGGAATCCCTTTAAAAATTAATGTCTAACCCAAGTTCAATCTACGTGTAAATGATTGCTACTGATTGAAATTATATGAAATATTTATGTGTAAATGGACAAATTAATGACTGGTCAGGCGGGCTCAAGCAGGCATGGGCTTGGGGTAAAAGCCTGTCAGGCAGGCAAGCAGGCGTAAATTTTTGATAAGTCAGGGCAGGCCTGGGCCGAGCATATTTCCTGCAGGCCAAGCCCATTGCCATCCCTAGAGTAGACGGTGGAACATTTGTCTTCGTTTTAGGAACTGTACTTCCAGTATAGGTAACTGCTCCCCCCTCTCTTCCATTTTTATTTTTTTCTTTTAACGGTAAAGGTTTTGGCCAATAAGAAGGTGCCATGTGTACGAGCCTAAATTAGACTCAGCTGAGTCAAGTGGCTACTGTTGAGTCCAGTCGTGTTGATGTGTCGAGTCAGTTTCCGACTAACGGACTAGATTTTGATGGCGGGTTTTGAGATTTGGATCCACTTTTTTTCTTGAGTTGCTGGGCCAACAAATTGTGTTGGGCCATTAGAAAATAAAAGATTAGGTGGGCCTTATTTTGATTAATTGAGGGGGGCCTCAGTCGCATTTTAAAACCGGCCCAACCATCGTCTCCAATTAATTTTGGGTCTGATGCAAAAATCCCTCCATTTGTCGAGTATTGGAGGTGTCCATTAACTGGATTTTGAGGATAATTGTGCTACTTTATTTTGAGAAAAATTGTTTGGTGCCCATGCATAGGTGAATTTGACATGAAATTTTGCATGGATTCTCATAAAAATATGAAGAATTTGACTGCTATAGATTTTCCATTTTTAGGACATTTTTGTAATTAATTATAAGGGTATCACAGGCACATAATGGCATTCCCCGTAATTAATTAATTTATCGTCCATTTTTAAGAATTTCTGTATTTTCCTCTCATGCATCATGACCGTTTGTCAAGGCTATTTTGTTTGTTGCTGGTGTTGTGGATTTTGTTTATTTCTGGAATAAAAAAATTATTTTATTTATCCTAGGGTTTTATGCAGCAGAATTTAGAGGCAAACAAATGCCCCCGACTAGAGTAAAATGTGAGACCCTGTTGAACAGTTTACTCTGGTGTCCCCATTGCCTTTTGACTTGTTTGGGTAGGTCTTGGTAGGCTTGGTCTTAGGTTCAGGTTTTGGTGACTCATTTCCATTTTGTTTACATCCAGTCTGTAGACATGTCGGTTATGGGACCTGTTGAGGAGATATATAGCACCACTCCTTGTTTTGGCATAGTTAGGACTTGTTTCTATGGTCCTTCTGATGAGGCGATTTCTTCATACATCGACCACTACTTGGATCCTGAGAAAGTCCATGCACATCTTCATGTGAAGTAGAAGAAGAAGATCCTTGAGGGCAGAGATAACTTTCATGGTTTATTGGCTTGGCATGACCGTTTGCCTTTGCCACCTTTGTACCGCTATCCCCGTCTGGTTCCTGATCCTACTTCTCACACTGAGAGGTACAGGGGATATGCATATACTTCCCACTGTCCTATTGCACACGAGAGGCCAGATATGCCTTCACAGGATTTTCAGGGCCTTTTTCTGAGAATCGGTAAAGAAATTCGCTGGGATCTATGGCTCGATTTTCAGGGCCTTTTTCGCTCCAACTCTTTCCGCTTAAGTCTCTTGCGTAAAATCCTAAGGTGAGTAATCACCCACACTCGACTTGCACAATAAAATTGGTGAAAACTTTGTTTTTGGAAGACCCTAAATTAGTTGACACATTAATGAAACTCTTTACAAGACCATGGGAGGTGTGGAAAAGAACGGGCAATCAAATTTGACTTTGCATGATGTTTAATGAAGATGAGCTAGAGTCCTTGAGGTAGAAAATTGAAGTCCTTAGGTCGAAGTGTTATACAAACTAATGTAAAGAATACTTAAGCCTTCAATACCTTTACAAAATAAATTGAGACAACCACTTGTAATCTTTTAAAAAATGTGAATTTCTTGCATGCACAATCAATTGACGTTTGAACTTGTAGGAATTCGAGATGTCTTGGTTCAGATTTGGGTATTAGTCCACCACTAAGTTTTGACAAGCAAGGTTTAAGCTTGGGGGATTTGATATTGCATTTATATATATGGTATTTGGCCGGACTTAACCCTAAAATCATAAACAAAACTCTTGAAGTTGTGTGTTTGAAGTTTAGATTTGTAGGATTTGTTATTGTTTTTGGTTTGTCTTTGAATTTCAGGGATTTGGAGCAAAAATATAAAAAATCGGCACAATTCGGGTGCTAGAGATGGTCCGATGCGACCCTGCATGGTCCTAATGCGGAGTTCACTCATGCCAGACGACTCATACCTGGCTCGGGTCACATGGTACGACCTACATCGACCCCTGTGCGGCATACACATCATATCCTTCTTCTCTGGACACCCCCAGTTCGGAGTACAACCCTCTTGTGCGGCCTACAGCACATGTATTGTGCCTTGGATACCTCCAGTGCGGGGTACAATCCAGCTGTGCGGCCAACACTTGGGCTGGATGACTCATAACCAGCCCAACACACTGTTGTACCCCGAACTGGGCCCTGCTGTAGCCCGCACAACCCACATGTACCCCGCACAAAACCCTAAACCTAACACATTCACTATATAAAGCGCCTCCCATGCCAAACTTAGGGATCGTTCCTTCCATTTTCCACTCCCCAGGCGGCTGCCTGGGGCACTGCCCCACTTTCTACCATTTTACTCCATCGTAGTTTGCACAGTACAACCGTAGCCCGCATAGCACCGCCGTAGCCCGCACAACTCCACTCCGTAGCCCGCACAACACCACTTTCCACCATCGATCCACTCTCTGCCACGCCGATTCACCCCGCACCGTCAACATTGCACCCCGCACCACGCCACTGGAGCTTGGAATTTCATGCGACAACAGTGATTCTGACCCCACCGATTTTGACTCTAGAAGCTTGCAAGTAGGAGGAATAGGCTGGGTTACGGTTGTATCTTTCCTTTTTCTCTTGTTTGCTCGATTATGGAGTTTTCATCTTGTATTTCATCATTTACTTTCAGTTTTGAGCATATGTTAGGCTAGATTGCATTGTCTTAGGGCTTAGGTTAGATCTTGATATTTAGATTAATGTATGATACTTGATATTTGGTATTTGATGTGTATTGCTTGTTGGATATTATTTGTGAATGCTTGTTTGTGCTTGATTGTTTAACTGAACCTCCTATTAGATGAATGGCCACATCTAATCTTGGTCAAAGGTGTAGGTTAGTTGATTGGTTGAACAAAGTGACTTGAGGTAGGATATAAGCCGAAAGGTAGTCCAATTGGTACCCGACAGGGGAAAGTTTCTGCTAAGGCGAAAGTCTAGTGGATACCTTTGAAAACAACAAGTAAACTTAGGTAGATTAAGCCAACATGCGAAAGTTGAGGGTTAATCAACCTAATGGGGGTGTTAGACTAGGTTCTGGTCCCGATACCATGACCAACAAGCGACAGCTGAGGTCTAGGGAGTCTAAGTCCAGCTAGATCTGCCTCACACAAGCCAAAAACCAAGTGAATGAGTCGAAACACCATTAACGGTGGGTTGTGCGGCCAACATTGGTGCCTATGCGGAGTACACAGGCCTAATCTAGTGCTCACTAGTCGGTATCGGCACGAAAGTGACCGGTGCCGATGACCCGAAGCCGGACTGAAAGTGAAACTGAAACCCTTGGACACTTTTATTGCATATTTTATCACCAAAACACCAAAAATTGTTAGTTGTTTGTCTCTATTTTGTTTGCCTCTTAGTTGATTGTCTTTGTTAATTCTTAGTTTAAGCCAAAATACTTCATTTGATTGTCTAGATTTTGTGAATAAGTAAGGTTTAGTACTCAATCTACCATCCCTGTGGATTCGACCCCTAACCAAATCCACCTATTTATCATACGCTTGCTATATTTTTAGGACCAAATTAGGGAATTATTAGCTACACATCAGTATTGATGAAGGCCTATGAGCCTAGGAATATTAAATAAATTTATAAACCTAGAGCTAACCTCACTTGTCGTTTGGAGTTAAGCTTTAGAGTCGAACCCAAGGGACGGATTAATGATTGCCAGACTTATTTTTTTTCAAAAGATAGACAAGAATATTTATGTGATTTCGAGTAATTAAATCTAAAGTGCAAGTAAAGTAGATATTTTTGGGTATTTTGGTTGATTAAAATAAACTAAACAACCAAGTAAAGTTTTTGGGGTTTAAAACAATATAAAAAGCGTCTTAGGGTTCAGGTTTCACCTTGGTTTGGACTCTAGAACACAGAACTTATCACTTCCGTGCATCAAACGGTACTTTTCAAGCAGTCAACCCTCTGCTCGGTCCGAGCTGAGGGTGAAAGTGTGTGGTTTTGACTTGTTTTGGTACTTTATGCCTTGAGTTAGGGTTTGTTGGCTAGACCAAGATTTACTAAACCTCAGCGTTCGCTTGTTGGACTAGAAACTGGTTTAATCACAACCTAACCTAATTAGATCAATTAGACCACAACTTTTGGTATAGGCGTTAACTAATCTAAACTTGTTTGTTGGAGTTCTTAAGGATATTTAGATGTCTTTTGAACTATCTAAAAGTTACACTTTTAGTGTCAACTAACCTCTCCATTCGGATCTACGATTTATCCCAAATACTTAATTCAAACTAATCTTGTTTATCCTAACTTAGGCTTAACTAAATGCTGCCGTACATCTAGAAGTTGATTAGGAAATCACAAGTAATTCAAACAAGCAATTAACATAATTCTCAACAAATAAATCACAAAACATATTATAACAAATCAAGTCAAATCACAACATCCAACCCTAGGTTACTTCCCTACTCCTAAGATTACATAAATTTAGCCTAACATCGTATCAAAACACACAACAAATATCATAGAAATAACAAGATACAAACCAATGATAATTAGAGATAAAAACATAGGTAGAATAACCGAATACTCCCTCTATGCTCGATCTTCAATCTTCAAAGAAGATGGGGGCATGTCATAACTTCTCCTTCCTGCCGTCACCTCAAGAATAGGGTGCCTTGATGAATAATGGTGGAAGAACAATGGAAATTATGCTTGGAAAGGTGATTTGAGGTGTGGAGGCTTCGATCCCCTTCTAAGGCAAAAAGACATCCTTATATAATGGTTCCATGCACAAGGAAAGAGGTCTAGGACGCCAGGGCAAGAAAATCTACCAAAATATTGAATTTCCATGCATGAAAACTTTCCAAATGCATTATGTCGGCTGTCTGCTCGATCCGAGTTAGAGCCAACTCGGTCCGAGCAGAGAGTCAGAAAATGGCTAAAGTGCCAACTCGGTCCGAGTTGAAGTCTGAAAAATGCCTTCTTGTGCTAGGAATGAGTCGTCTAGCATTCGTCTTGTGCCGGAAACCTTCTACTAGCTCAAACATCACTAGAAATCATCAAAGTCCTGTAAAATAAGAGAAGAAACGATGGCAAAGCCAAATGCTTGGAAAACATAGCAATTTATTAAATAATTTAATAGTTTGAGTGTTATTTGAGTGCCATGTATAGACTTTAAGCACTTTTCTGCTAGGTTCCTTAAACCTCCGGTATTTGTGGTTAAATTGGTGCAAAAAGGTCTCGACGTATCCTCATTTTCACATCTATTTGGATTTTAGTCAATTTAGGTTTGCTCGTTGATGATTCAAGTGATTAAAAAGCAATTTCAACAAGGCAAAGTTCATCTTATAATTTTCAAAATTAATAAATTTCTTTTTGAACAAAAGTTTGTGAAATACAAATTTGTTCTAAACTTGTCAGAACCGACTTAGAGTGTTTCAACAATTTTTAAGCATCCAAAATCGAGTTCTATTGTTGCGAAATATTTCTAATTTGGCCCATTGGTGAAAAAATTAATTTGAGATATCAAAACATTCTAGGGTCCTTTCAGAAAAATTTTGTTTGACTTCAAAATAGTTTCATCAGTGTGAGTTTCATCATTTAAAATCCAAATCGAGAGCAATTAAGCATATTCAATTGATTTCCTAAGAAAACTCCATTGAAAATAGTGCAACAATTGATTTTTAAAGCCTCTGCTCGGACTGAGTTGGACCCAACTCGGACCGAGTAGAGGGTCTGTTTTTCAGAAATTTGTCCAAATCATGCATCTCGGACCGAGGTAACTCCATCTCGGACCGAGCAGAGGTCAGAAAATTCGCGAAAAATTTCCAATTCAACCCAAATCATCCAACATTTCGATTTTTCTCCTATTCCCTCCCCCTAAACTTAAATCAAGCATTGTCCTCAATGCATTCAATCAAAAAGAAAAGAAAATAGGAGGGAAAAGATAACTTAGGCAAATTTTGCTTTGCACCGTGTCGATGTGCTCCTAGTTTTTCTTCTTGATTTCCAAGATGGCTCTACTCCTTTCCTTGAGCTGTTGTGCAACTCGTATGAGGTCGATCAGGGTTAGTTGGCTCACGTAACCCATGGTGCTCTAGCACGGATTGCATCTTCCTTCGTTTGTTCCTTCAAAAATCCCTACAATTAATCAAACAAAATCAACAATCAAATTATATTTTTTTATTTTCTGTTATTCAAATTTTTATGGGTTTTCTATTTTCTAATTTTTTTGTATTTTCTTTCTTCAAAATAAAAATAAAAATAAAAGAGAGAAGAATTGATAAATCATTGGGTTGCCTCCCAAGAAGCACTTGTTTTAGGTCCCTAGCTTTACCATCTTTTCACTAATTCTTGATTTGATCGGGCTCGGAGACCGAGACGGTGAGCGATTTGTCATATCCCTTGTTGGTAATGTCTTCAAAGAGAATCCCACATGTGAAAGTCAAGAGATCATCAAACGAGTACCCCATTGCTCTTTTTTCAACCAAGAGCTTTTTCGTTTGTCCTGCATCTAGCTTAGAATTAGCAATAACGGGGTTCGTTTGACTAGGGCCAAGAGATTCATACCGGAGGGAGATCGGGACAGGCTTCAATTCGACTTTGGGGGCCTTAGTTCGGACCGAACCAGGGTCGTCTGGACCGAACAGAGGATCTGTCACCTCTTTTTTCCTTAACTCGGGGCTCATCTTGGTCCGAGTTGGGGGTCGAGCTAGCTTGAAAAATGTCGCTTTGACCCTCTAATGCCTCTTCTAATGTCTCCTCTACCCCTATCGATTCTTGAAAATCATGGAGAGAGTCTTGGTAATTTTCGAGGGCATCATGGTATTGTCCCTGGAGAGTTTTTTCAATTTCGGGCGCCTCTTGAATCATAAAGAACTTGTTGGCGGGGTCCGGGCATCTCGTAGCACGGTCTATTGAGAATTGGAGTTGCTCCCCCTACTCTAACCAAAATCGTCCCATCTCAGGCATCCATCATCACACCGGCGGTTCCAAGGAAGGAGTATCTCAAAATGACCACGAAATCCCCCGGTACAACAAACTTTCCCACTTGAACGGGCGGATCCTCCAAAATACACAAGGGCAATCGCATTGAGGAATCAGCGAGCTGGAATGTCATCCTTGTGGGCCTAAGTTCTCCAAAGCCAATCTTCTCATAGACTGTCTTGGGCATGAGACTCACGCTTGCTCCCAGATCACATAATGCATGTTTGATTATAGTTTTTCCAATAACACAAGGCAAAGCAAACCTACCTGGATCTTCCAACTTAGGTGGCATCTTGCTCTTCAAGGGCTCGCCGCTCCGGTTTGTTAGAGCCATCGTTTTCAACTCTCCTTCCTGTGCACAACTCTTTCAGGAACTTAGCATATATGGACACTTGTGCTATCGCATCGATGA
This sequence comes from Rhynchospora breviuscula, assembly GCA_027562975.1. Lineage (NCBI taxonomy): Eukaryota > Viridiplantae > Streptophyta > Magnoliopsida > Poales > Cyperaceae > Rhynchospora > Rhynchospora breviuscula. The sequence continues at coordinate 17,283,821 of CM050398.1, forward strand.
ATGGGATTGTAATTTGCATTTGTTTCAAGATCTCCCAAAAAGCCCGAAATTGAGAATCTTCTTTCTTCTTCATGAGACGCTGAGGAAATAGCACAGGGGGTTGATAAGTTGCCCTAGGCTGCAATTCCTTCTCTTTTCCCTCAGCCGACACACTATTTTTGCTATTTTTCTCCTCTTGCTCGGATCGAGTTGGGCATGGTCGGGCCTCTTGTTCAGTCTCCATGTCCTTTGAGAGTGGAGGAAAGGGTCTGAGCTGCTCCAATATGGGCTCCTCTACACACGGGACCTCTAACTCGGACTGAGTTGGGGCTCGAGTTGTCTCATCGTGTGGCATGGGAGGGTCTTCATACTATCTCTCGCTTCGCAAAACATGCAAGGCCTTTATTTCTACATTAGGGTTGACCTGCGGCTGCCCCGGAAGCTTCCCGGGTGGTCGGGAGAAGTGTGTTTCCATCATGCGTTCAAAGCTTTGCAAGGTGCTCGCATTACCCTTCAATTCGTCAGTGGTGACCTTCAATTCGTCCAATCCTATAGCGACAGATTTATTAAATTTCTCTTGTTCACTCATGAATTCTCGAACAACAATTGGAATCTCTTCCCTATTAAAAAAGGGTTTCTTTTGAAATGATTGGTCTCTATTGTTGTTATTGAATTGGACATTTCTATACAAGCTTGGCATGTTATTTTGGTACTTCAAACCGAAAGGGGGCCCATTGTTTAGGGAGTTCACTTCGGCCCCTCCATTACCAATTTTAGCAAGAGGGCAATTGAGAGATGTATGTCCCTCCTCGCCGCATGTTTCACATTTGTTCGAATTTAATTACTCCAAACGACGAGTGAGGTTAGCTCTAGGTTTATAAATTTAGATGTGATTTTGGACTAGAAATTGGTTTAATCACAACCTAACCTAATTACATCAATTAGACCACAACTTTTGGTATAAGCATTAACTAATCTAAACTTGTTTGTTGGAGTTCCTAAGAATATTTAGATGTCTTTTGAACTATCTGAAAGTTACACTTTTGGTGTCAACTAACCTCCTTTTTCGGATCTACGATTTATCTAAAATACTTAATTTAAACTAATCTTGTTTATCCTAACTTAGGCTTAACTAAATGCGGCCGTACATCTAGAAGTTGATTAGGAAATCACAAGTAATTCAAGCAAGCAATTAATATAATTCTCAACAAACAAATCACAAAACATATTATAACAAATCAAGTCAAATCACAACATCCAATCCTAGGTTACTTCCCTACTCTTAAGACTACATAAATTTAGCCTAACATAGTATCAAAACACACAACAAATATCACAGAAATAACAAGATACAAACCCATGAGAATTAGAGATAAAAACATAGGTAGAATAACCGAATACTCCCTCTATGTTTGATCTTCAATCTTCAAAGATGATGGGGGCGTGTCACAACTCCTCCTTGCTGCCGTCGCCTCAAGAATAGGTTGCCTTGATGAATAATGGTGGAAGAACAATGGAAATTATGCTTGGAAAGGTGATTTGCGGTGTGGAGGCTTCGATCCCCTTCTAAGGCAGACAGACAGCCTTATATAATGGTTTCACGCACAAGAAAAGAGGTCTAGGTCGCCAGGGCAAGAAAATCTACCAAAATGTTAAATTTCCATGCTTGAAAACTTGCGAAATGCATTTTGTCGACTGTCTACTCGGTCCGAGTAGAGAGTCAGAAAATGGCTAAAGTGCCAACTCGGTCCGAGTTAAAGTCTGAAAAATGCCTTCTTGTGCTAGGAATGAGTTGTCTAGCATTCATCTTGTGCCGAAAACCTTCTACTAGCTCGAACATCACCAGAAATCGTCAAAGTCCTGTAAAATAAGAGAAGAAACGACAGCAAAGCCAAATGCTTGGAAAACATAGCAATCTATTAAATAATTTAATGGTTTTAGTGTCATTTGAGTGCCATGTATGGTCCAAATACCAATGAATAATAATGATATCATGTATATCCGTCCTGGGGTCTTTGTTGTGGCCAATGCCTTGGCGCGTGGCCATCGGTTTGCCTTGGCTATCCCGGCCTTGGCGAACCTTTATAGGTCGATGCAAGAACTCACTTCTTTGAGGGACCCTTCATAGGCCACTACTGTGATGCCTTTGCACATTCTTCATGGTTGGTTTTACATCTACTGGCAGAGATGTTATACACCATTGACTTCAGCTGGGATGAGGCAATCTTTGCCAGCCTTGATACATATCGCAGGCTGTACCATTTGTGACCCATATCCCATTACTGCTCATTCTTTCTTTTCTTTGAGCACTCGGTATATTTCAGAGTACTGTCCTGAGGCCTTTATGAGAGACTGGCCAGGGGGTCCGGAGGAGGAGTATGTGATCCATGATACCGCTCCTGATGTCCCAGGCGAATGTCCTCGGTTAGGTGCTTTCCGTTTCAGGAGAGACCGAGACTTTGTGGTCAATACCAGACCTAGATGTTTGCCTTTGAGGTTGAGTGACAAAGTGATCCATGAGGTTTATAGTCCCCAGAGATGTGCTTGGTAGTTTGTTTATGACCAGGATATACCTTCAGTCTTTACCTTTCCGACTGCTCCTAAGGCGACTTTAGAGTCTTGTGCAGCTCGTGCAACTTTTACTCTTCGCCTTGGTACTGAGACCACTTGTGTTGTGCCTTCCGATTCGAGAGAGGTCTGGTTGACCGGTAGATATGACCAGTGGTTTAGGGGTTAGGCCAGAGCGGCTCATCAGCTTACACCTCCTATTCTGAGGAGAAAGGTGTATCCTTTTTCTAGAGTTGCTCGTAGGCGTAGAGGAGTGCAGCAGGGTGACTTCAGACCACTCAGAAATTCTTTTAGCGCAGACAGTTCGGTCATTTCTTCTCATGGCCTAGCGAGGTATAGAGGACCTCCTTTGCCACCTGATGGAGTGTTTCCAGGTATTCTACTACTTCCCTTTGTTTGTTATTTGTCTTTGTTTGGTTTTATGTTGTCTCATTTCATTTTCCTTTTTCTGAGACAGGTCTTGGCGGGTATGACTTTGGTCACTTCCACTTTCTTCTTGAGGGTTCACCTCTTGTGGGGGAGGAGTCCTTTATGGCTGTAGAGCTTGAGGCCTATCGTCGTTGGGCGATACACACATGTATCTCATTTGACTTGCCTCTTTTCTCTTTCTTTTGCATCTTCGGGCTTTTGTTTACTTGTTCTTTGCAGGTGTGCCTGAGCCAGTCATTTCAGAGGATGGCGATGACTTGGATTATTACTATTGTTCCTCTCCTTAGTACTCAGATGAGTTTGAGGAGGAGGTTCTTCCTGAGCTTGGGAAGAGGCCTCGTGAGTAGCCTATTTCCCCAGAGGATCAGAGCGCTATGTGTTGCGAAGGCGGACGAGAGAGAGTTCATCAGAGACCGACTTCTCCATGGAGCCTATTTTCTCTATTCCTTCTTAAGGTATTAATATTTTGTGCCTTTGTCTTGGCTGTTAACTTCAGTTTTGGTTTCGGTTTTGTTGATTTCTTGCTTGGTTTTAGGTGTTCCCAGCCCTCGTCCTTGGGGATGGGGTTGTCGTCTCTATCCTGAGCCTCAGCCCATTGTAGAGGAGGTTGAGATGGAGGAGATTGAGATTGAGACGATTGACGTCCCCTTTGAGGAGATTTTGCGCCCTCGCCTCATTTCTCCTGCACCTTTTCTTAGAGATGATGACTTGTGGGTCCAGGATGACTCCTTGGCCATTATTCCTTTGACGGTGTTGACTTGTGAGATGGCTCCACCACCTTCCATCCCTGCTATTCTTCGAGGTTTAGGTATGTATCACTTCCTTGCTCACGTGCATTCATACCACTTTTGCTTGGTGTTGAGTTTCTTTTGTTCAGGTCGACTTCCCTTCTCTTTGATGGCATTTGACGTGGGTCTTTGGATTTCAAGGCTACAGACTTTACGTCATCTGTACTAGTTTTCAGCTCGGAGCTTTATTAGCGTAGGCGAGCTTGCAGATTCCATTCCTAACATGGAGTTAGAGATCCCGGATGATGCACCTCATTTGACTCTAGCCATTGCAGGTATATCCTTTATAATGTAACCTTCTTTGGTATTGTTGCATCGTTGTGATTTTCTTACTCTCGTCCCTTTGCTTTGACAGAGAGTTCATCTTTTGACGACTTATCAGGCAGTCATGACCTTTTCTTGGCTGAGTCTGACATGGCCTCAGCGTCTTCTGATGGGACGATGTCTAATTCCTTAGAGTGGGAGATTTTCTTTATGGATGTCACTCCTCTTGCCGTTGCCCTACCTCCTATTGGTGAGGAGAGCTTGACTTTCCCCTGACACTGTGCTGGCTAGGTCGATGACCATGAGATCAGCTTCTTGCAAGGGCTCTGACGATGACGCCGGCGGGACTTGTATGGGTGCGTGTTGGCCTTGCCTTGCTTTAGTAGTCATAGGCCTCTGTAGCTCCCTATACTTTGTTTATTTTGGTATACTTGATGGTTCTGTACCTTGGATTTGTTGTTGGTTGGTTGTCTTTGGAGATTGTTGTTGGATTTCTGAGTTTTAGTGACATTTTGGGCCTCTTCTGGACTTGTATGATTCTATGCGACGTGGTTTTTATGGATATTGCACCTGATGGTTATTTGATGCCTTTTATCCTTCGGTTTGCCATGTTTACATTTACTTGTGTCAGTTAACGCTGATGTGCAAACTAATAGTACCCTAAAATGTCCTAAAATGTATTGCAAGCGTACGGTATATCGTCGAATATGGTTAGGGGTCGAACCACAGGGACGGATTAGTTGAGTATTAGGTTTACCGGTTCACAAAATATAGGTCGGTCAATTGAGATGGTTTTTGGTCTTAGAACAATAGTAAAATGAGATAAACAAACAATCAAACTAAAACAAAACTAAAGCAAGCAACAATTAGGCTGTTTTCTGGTCATTTCTAATAATAAAACGTCCTAGGGTTTCTATTTTTACCTCGGTTAGGCTTCGGGCTATCAACGCGTGTGCTGTCGCATGAAACGCTGACCCGTGCTGCACCAGACTGGCCCTGTGCGACCCGCACAGGTAGTACTTGGTGCGGCACGACCCTTAGTTGATGGTGCAATGCGTGATAATTAATTTCCTAACTGGTTTGGGATAGATCTAGCCGGACATGGACTCCCTAGACCTTAACCGTCATATGTTGGTCATGGTATCGTGACCGGAACCTAGTCTAAAGCCCCCATTAGTCTAGTTAACTCTCACTTTCGCTTGTTGGCTTAACTATTCTAAGTCCACAAGTTGGTTTACTAAGGTATCTAACTGACTTTCGCCTAATTAGAAATCTTCTCCTTTTGGGATACCAATTGGTCACCTTTCAGCTCCTAACCTACCTCAAGTTGCTTACTCAATTCAATCAATTAGTCTACACGTTTAACCAGGACTAAGTGTGGCCATTCACCTAGTAGGAGGTTCAACACTATTCATCAAACACAAAGCAAGCATAAGCAATAAACAACCAACAAGTGATAAACCATAGAAACTTAATAATTCATCCATTACATCAATCCAAACCTTGGTTCAAGCATGACCCTAGGACAAACTAATCTAGCCTACCATAATAGAAACACAAAAACAATGCAAGAAAGGGAAATATACAATCTCCATTACCAAAGAGAAGAAAGGAGGAAGGCAATCGCCCCTAATCAAGCCTCTTCCTTGCCTCTGGACTGGAGATACGGCTGCTTGGGTCGAACGGCGGTGGAACGGTGGTCGGAACGTGGCTCACAAGGTAGCAGGATCCTCTGTGCGGGTCGCACAGAGTGGCTGTGCGGGGTGCACGGGAGAGGTGAAGTGGTGGATTGGGTAGGTTTTCGTTGCGGCGCCACCTTGGATGGGAGAAAAGATAAGATGCCATAATTTCGGCGCTTCGGGGGCTTTAAATAGCCACGAAACTAGGACTTCAAGTCACGTGCGGGGCGCATGGGGAGCTGGTGCGGGTCGCATGGGCCAGGAATGAGTCGTCTGGCCTATGTCGCTTGACTGGCATGCGGGCTGGGTCCTGTGCAGGCCGCACAAAATTCCATCCAGGCCGCACATGATCAATTTCTTCTTGTTTTGTATGCCAAACTTCACCAAATTTCCTCCAAGTTCTTACAAAATGAATATAGACCCAAGAAGTACCAAATTCCTACAGAAATAAACTAAAACACGCATAAAACTAAGGTATTGAGTTGCGATTGTAGGTAAAGTCTGGTCAAAGCGTATATATAAATGTGTGATATCAAATCCCCCCAAGCTTAAACTTTGCTTGTCCCCAAGCAACACCCTAAACTTAGAGGTTGGACCATACCTACATCTAAACTCAACAGCTTGCAAGCCTACGAGTTGAAATTTAAATCAATTGGATTAGTTCAAGGCAATTGGTTTATGTTGCACAAAATTCAAGGCAATTGGTTGCAAAACTTAGCACAAAATTTTGGACTCTAAGCACTCAAGCAATTGGTTTATGTTGCACTTGATCCTAAAAGATCTGATTTTTCATTTCAATGACCCTAAGCTTCTCTATGTAAACGTCATGCAAAATCAAGGTTATTTGCCCGTTCATTTCCATACTGTAACATTTCAAAAAAAAAAAAAAATTTAAATAAATATACACAAACAATATGTTTTAATAAAAATTTCATGCATATTAAATAAATTCTTGCATAATGCATAATTATAATTTTCATTAGTATAGTTATGTCATCAAAATAAATTTCTGCACTAACCATGTCATCAATAACATATTGGGTTCATTTTTAATTGCACCATATCTTTTACTCCCACTCACTCTCTCTCCCACTTTAATTAATATACAAACCCATTCATTTCTCTCTCTTTTCCTTCTCTCCCAACCGTACAAGCTCAAAGGAGATGAAAGAAAATCAAAACCCATCTCCATTATTTTTTTTCCACATCTCTCCATAATTTCGGCCAACACAAATCCAACCACAAAAATTAGTAGAAAAATCTGAAAAATTCGAGAAAAATGGAAAATGGATAGTAGAAGTCAAGAGATGAACATGCAAGTTGTTTATTTTCGGTTTTGAGCCATTTTCATGTAAGTTTTTCTTTTTCAATTATTCATTTCGGTTTTCTAGTTGCATGGTTAGAAAATAGTGATTTTTGGTTGAATCTATAGTTCTTGTGACAAAAGACTAAAGTCTTAAAATTTTGTTGAAAGTAATCCGAAATTGTTATGGATTTTGAGTGAATATAGCCTTTATAAACTATTTGTTTGAGGTTTATATGATATTTAGAGTTCATGACAATTTTTAAACCTTGCATGCAAACAAAAATGTATGATCTAGATTTTATTTAAGTTAAAAATAATTAATTTCGGATTTTTAAGTAAAAATCCAGATTTTGTGTTGAAAAGTATGAGAATTTCGAATTTATTGATAATTTTTGAGGATTTTGGTTGTGCATGATGTAATATTAATTTTCTTATGGTAATATGTGGCATTTGTAGCTACTTCAACTAATTTCTGAAATTTTATAAGTTTAGGGGTTTTTATGAAGATTTTGGGAATAATAATGCAAGTGATAACTTGTGAAAATGCATGCATGTTTGGGTGTGGTTTGAGTATTTAATCTTTTGCATAAATACTTCTTTTGATTCTTTTAAAATCTGGCTTTTTTTTTGTTAAAGAGGTGAATTTTTAGGAAATTTTTGCATAAATTTACATTTTAGTACTTCATATTTATAAGTGCATGAAGTTATAACTTAGGAAATAGATTTGCATATTTAAAGGGCTTGCATGCATAAAATACTATATGGTCAAATTTTGGACAGCAAGCAAACATTACATTATTCTTGAAATTTGACATGGAAAATAGAGTAGAATGATATTATGCATAGTGCTACTTAATATGGTTATATTGTAGATGCATTTGGACATGATAACTCATTGTTTTACAAGCTAACATGAAAGTTAGTAAGCAAATTATGTTTATTTTCAAATCTGAAATTTTTATTAAAATTAGAGAGTTTAAGGGTTTAATTTAGGATTTTGGTTAATTTTTAGATATAGGAGACGAGGATATCGGTGCGGGTGTTGCCGAGGAAGGAGACGAGTAGACGTGTTGGTGTTGTCTTTGTCAGGTGCGGATTTCACATGAATTTGAATTTTCATTACTAGGAATTAAATGCTTTTTATTCTTGCATTTTGAAGTCAATGAATTGCATCTTTTTATCATCTCAATTGACATGTTATAATTGTTATTTACTTGATTGGTATTTATATTCATGTTGAATGGTAAATCACTTGAAATTGTTAAATGCATGTGTATGAGTACTACTTGTTCGATATGCCAGATTTACATGTTTTCGTTCGGGGCCGGCTAGCTACCGTGCCGTCGAATCGCTGTGTAGTTGAGCGCTCTTGCACAGGGCCCAGTATTCTCGAATCTAGACGGGGTATGGGTGGTAAATTGGAAATGACAAGTATGGTACTGTTTGTGACTCATTGTATGTCATGGATTGTTGTAAATGAAAGTGATTGACTAAGAACCAGCCCTTATATTATTGCATGTCCAAATAAAATGCCAACTTTTGTTATTACTTTAATGTTATCTGAATCGTATCTATTGTGCTTGTTGGCATTCATTCTTTTCATATGCATTATGGATTAACAATGATTATTGATTTTTGTTATTCTTTTTGTTGTATTTGATTCCTGAATGTGAAAGCTAAGATTCATGTGACTGGAACTGAATACCGCACTGAGAAATTTTATTTCTCACCGTTCCACTTTTTTTTGTGGGTTCCAGGTTTTGAGGCGGATTCCAGTGTTGGAGTCGAGCGAGAGTAGGCCTTATTGTTATCATTATTATTATCACTGCTAGGTATCATGTATGGCCTCCATTTTGAGACTTGTGTACCACTTTTGTATGTATTATATTGGGTACGGTATGTACCAAGGCCATTACCACACTTATGTCATTTGTATGATTGATACTTCTATACTATTTTGCACACTTTGATGATATAGAACTTATTTCTATGCTTGTGATAATAGTAGTGATATAATATGTTATGTGAATGTGGTACCAATTGGGTATTCAATATGGGTAAATTGGTGTTGATTTTTTTTTGTTGTGGTATACATGTTGCTTTACCATGGGCGTTGGGGTGTGACATTTTGGTGGTATCAGAGCAATGGTAACCTAACCTAACCAGACTTATAGGACGTATGAGTGGGGTTGTTGGGTTGGTCCAGGGACTAAGATTACCTTTTCTTTCTCGTTTGTCAACTTTAAGTTTTCGTTGAGTGTTGCCAGAGTTGAGATGAATCGAGGAGGTGGACGTCGAGGACGAGGCCGACCTCGGAGGCATGCGTCCGAGCTTGAGGGTGCTCCGCCTGAGACTGGAGCTGGGGGTGAGATTCCTAATCCGAGAGAGGAGACGTACGAGGACCGCATTATTGCGGCATACGAGCGAGGTCGACGAGCGGCCGAGCAGCATAGGCCGGCTCAGGCTGAGCCTCAGTTGGATGAGGCAGAGAGGTTCAGGAGGCTTTTTTACTCTTTTAGCCGGCTGGGACTGCCTAGGTTCAGTGGTGCAGGCGGTTATGAAGCCGCCGAGGAGTGGCTAGCCGATGCAAAGGCAAAGTTTCTGTTGTGCTGTGCGCCTGAGGCCGATCAGGTTGAGTTAGCCACACACTTTCTAGAGAGCTCTGCGCGGTTCTGGTGGGATGCCGCAAAGAGGAGATACCTGGGTGATCCGAGGAGGATTGCTTGGGATTGGTTTGAGGAGCAGTTTTCGAAGAGGTTCTTGAGCACTTTTCACTTGGAGGCTCAGAGGAGCCGATTTATGTCACTCAGGCAGAATGATAGGCCAGTCTCTGAGTACAATAACCTCTTCACCAACCTGTCTCACTATGCTCCTGACATTAGAGATGATCCATATCGTTACCGCCGACACTATTTGGATGGACTAGACCCAGATATTGCTATGGTGATTGATAGTTCGACAGTACAGGAGGTTCAGCAGCTTATGGAGGATGCTGAGCGTGCAGAGGGTTATCGCAAGAGGAAAAGGTCGCAAGATAGTGGCCGTAGTGCAAGGCCGAAATCCGGTAGGCTCGTGGAAGGAGCCAAGTCAGCTGGTAGAGCCACAGTTCCTATGATTTCTGCAGGATCGGGGAGCGGTCAGTGGTGCAGCAAGTGCAACCGTTCTCATCCCGAGGGCAAGTGCCATCTCTCTTACGGTGCTTGTTACAATTGTGGTGATACAGGCCATTGGAGGAACCAGTGCCCGAAGTTACAGGGAGCTGGTCGGGGCAGTGCACAGAGGGGCACCATTGGAGTTAGTGCTCGAGGTCGAGGTGTTCCCGCCCCACGAGGTGCTAGGACCGGAGGTCGCACCGCAGTTCATGCAGTGGATGTGACGGTAGCTCCACCTGAGGAGACTCCAGTTGAGGAGGATCTTGATCCCTCTTCTCAGAGCCCACAGCTTATGACAGGTATACTTTCTATCTCTGGTCATCCTGCATTTACTCTAGTTGACACGGGGTGTAGTCAGTCCTTAGTGTCCCAGGAGTTTGTAGAGAGGTGCAGATTATCGACCGAGCCTCATGGACAGATAGTTAGGGTTGAGACCCCGCTAGGTCAGACCGACCGTTTGGTATTGTGTTGCCGAAAGTTAAAGGTTTTGGTTGACGGGCGGGAGTTAGTGACTGATATGTTAGTTATGGTTATTTCTCGGTATGATGTGCTTTTGGGCTTGGATTTTCTTGCGAGGTACGGAGCAATTGTGGATTGTGCCAGACGGCGAGTACTATTTTCGAGGTGCGGATTATCCCCTTATATTTTTCGGGGCAGAATTCCGGGAGACCCAGTACTTTTTATCTCAGCCGTGGAGGCACGAAATTTGCTAGAAGCTGGGTGCAGTGCATACTTGGCAGCGGTGGTTTGTGAGACCGCTCAGACTCATGACATTATGACAGTTCCGGTGGTTCGTGAGTTTGTGGATGTTTTCCCCGACGAGATCACCGGATTGCCACCTAACAGAGAGATTGAGTTCGGTATCGAGGTGATGCCGGGCACCGCACCTATTTTCAAGACACCATACAGAATGGCACCGGCTGAACTAAAGGAGTTGAAAGTTCAGTTGGAGGATTTGTTGAAGAAAGGATTTGTAAGGCCGAGTACTTCACCTTGGGGTGCTCCGGTCTTATTTGTGAAAAAGAAAGATGGTACTTTTAGACTGTGTGTGGATTATCGGGAGTTGAATAAGGTCACAGTGAAAAATCGATATCCTTTACCCCGCATAGATGATCTATTTGATCAGCTTCAAGGATCATCAGTTTATTCAAAGATAGACTTGAGGACGGGGTACCACCAGTTGAGGATCCGACAGAGCGATGTTGAGAAGACTGCTTTTCGCTCGAGGTATGGTCATTATGAGTACTTGGTGATGCCGTTTGGGCTGACGAATGCACCAGCAGCATTCATGGATCTTATGAACAGAGTGTTTCGAGATCTATTAGATTCCTTTGTGGTTGTGTTCATTGATGACATCTTAGTGTATTCTCGATCTTATGAGGAGCACACCGAGCACCTCCGCATTGTGTTGAATCGGTTGCGAGAACATAAGCTTTTTGCTAAGTTCTCAAAGTGTGAGTTTTGGCTCGAGAAGGTGGCTTTCTTGGGACATGTAATTTCAGGAGCTGGGGTGTCAGTGGACCCTGGAAAAGTGCAAGCCATCACTAAGTGGAATCAGCCGAAGACTGTTACTGAAGTCCGCAGTTTTCTGGGATTGGCAGGCTATTATAGACGCTTTGTTTTGGGTTTCTCTATGCTGGCCAAACCCTTGACAAAGTTGTTGCATAAGGGTGTTCCTTTTGTGTGGGGCACTGAGCAGGAGAAGAGCTTTCAAGAGCTAAAGAATCGATTGGTGTCAGCACCGATTTTGGTCATGCCGATTCCAGGCAAGGATTTTGAGGTATACACTGATGCCTCGAAGTCGGGTTTGGGTTGTGTTCTCATGCAGGACGGGCATGTGATTGCTTATAGTTCTCGACAGTTGAGGACACATGAGGAGAACTACCCGACTCATGATCTTGAGCTTGCAGCGGTGATATTTGCACTAAAAATTTGGAGACATTACTTGTATGGAGCAAAGTGCAAGATTTTCACTGATCATAAGAGCCTTAAGTACATTTTCACTCAGAAGGAGTTGAACTTGAGGCAACGTCGATGGCTTGAGCTCATGAAGGACTATGACTTAGACATTCAGTACTATGCTGGAAAGGCAAATTTAGTAGCCGATGCTTTGAGCCGTAAAAGCCGAACAAGTATGGCATGGATGGTTACTAGTGATCCTAGATTGTTGGAGGAGTTTGGTCGTTTGGATCTGTTTGTTGGGATGTCGGCTGAGCTTAGGGCATCCCTTTCAGTTAGATGTGGTGCTAATACTTCTAGTGATGTTTCCTCACCCTTGTTAGTGCCCTTGTTGTTGGCCGCTATTGAGGTGCAGCCAGATCTTTATGATCGAATTCTTGTGGCTCAGAAAACAGATCCGAAATGTCAAAAGTTTCGTGAAGAAATGGAAACAAAACCAAAAACTCCTTTCAAGTTGGATGAGAATGGGATGTTGAGATTTGGAGACCGAGTTTGTGTTCCAAATGTTTCAGAATTGAAATCTTTGATCTTATCTGAGGCTCATGAATCGGGCTATTCGATTCACCCTGGTGAGGTCAAGATGTACCAAGATCTCAAAAGAAGTTTTTGGTGGCCGGGCATGAAAAAGGAAGTGGCTAAGTTTGTAGAAAAGTGCCAAGTGTGTCAACAAGTTAAGGCCGATCGAAGGAAGAGTGCTGGACTTTTGCAACCCCTTAAGCTACCACATGGGAAGTTTGAGTCGGTGACTATGGATTTTGTGGTAGGTTTTCCCAAAACAAAGAGGCGTGTGGATGCTATTTGGGTTGTGGTGGATCGATTGACGAAGGTGGCTCGTTTCATACCGATCCGATCTGATGTAGCTGGTAAAGAGATGGCTGAGTTGTTTCTAAAAGAAGTGTGCAAGTATCATGGGTGCCCAAGAGAGATAATTTCTGATAGAGATGTTAGATTCACTTCCACTTTTTGGAAGAGCTTTCAGGAATCTATGGGTACTCGTGTCAAGTTTAGCTCTGCTTACCATCCACAGACAGACGGTCAGTCAGAGCGCACGATACAGACATTAGAGGATATGTTACGTGCTTGTGCTTTGAGTTTTGGAGGTTCGTGGGTGGACCATTTGCATTTGGTTGAGCTGGCATACAATAATAGCTTTCACTCAAGTATTGGTATGTCGCCATATGAGGCACTTTATGGTGAGCCGTGTCGCACACCGCTTTGGTGGAAGTTGAAGGGAACTCGTTTTTCTACGGGTCCCGAGTTGGTTGAGGAAAGTAAGGAGAAAACAAGGGTAGTTTTGAGTCGTTTACGAGCGGCTCAAGAGTGACAAAAGAGATATGCTGATGTCAAGAGACGACCGGTTGAGTACAGTGTAGGAGATGAGGTTTGGCTCAAGGTTTCACCCGTTCGTGGGGTACACCGTTTTGGTGTGACTGGGAAACTGAGCCCTCGTTATGTTGGGCCATTCAATGTACTGGCTCGTGTTGGTCTTGTGGCATATGAGTTAGACTTGCGACAGACTCTTCCGCGAGTACATCGAGTGTTCCATGTTTCTCAGTTGAGGAGGTGTGTTAGAGATCCGTCACTTCGCCTAGACATTTCCGACTTACAGTTGGAGGAGGATCTGTCTTATGAGGAGAAGCCGTTGCGGATCTTAGATGTGAGAGAGCAGCGACTCCGTAGTCGATCGGTTAGACATGTGTTAGTTCAGTGGAGCCGACACTCGGAGTCAGAAGCGACTTGGGAGCTCGAGAGCACGATGCAAGAGCGTTACCCCGAGTTGTTCGTGAGTTCAGGTACGTTTTCGTTCAGAGGACTGAACGTTTCTTTTAGGGGGGAGGGATGTAACATTTCAAAAAAAAAAAAATTTAAATAAATATACACAAACAATATGTTTTAATAAAAATTTCATGCATATTAAATAAATTCTTGCATAATGCATAATTATAATTTTCATTAGTATAGTTATGTCATCAAAATAAATTTCTGCACTAACCATGTCATCAATAACATATTGGGTTCATTTTTAATTGCACCATATCTTTTACTCCCACTCACTCTCTCTCCCACTTTAATTAATATACAAACCCATTCATTTCTCTCTCTTTTCCTTCTCTCCCAACCGTACAAGCTCAAAGGAGATGAAAGAAAATCAAAACCCATCTCCATTATTTTTTTTCCACATCTCTCCATAATTTCGGCCAACACAAATCCAACCACAAAAATTAGTAGAAAAATCTGAAAAATTCGAGAAAAATGGGAAATGGATAGTAGAAGTCAAGAGATGAACATGCAAGTTGTTTATTTTCGGTTTTGAGCCATTTTCATGTAAGTTTTTCTTTTTCAATTATTCATTTCGGTTTTCTAGTTGCATGGTTAGAAAATAGTGATTTTTGGTTGAATCTATAGTTCTTGTGACAAAAGACTAAAGTCTTAAAATTTTGTTGAAAGTAATCCGAAATTGTTATGGATTTTGAGTGAATATAGCCTTTATAAACTATTTGTTTGAGGTTTATATGATATTTAGAGTTCATGACAATTTTTAAACCTTGCATGCAAACAAAAATGTATGATCTAGATTTTATTTAAGTTAAAAATAATTAATTTCGGATTTTTAAGTAAAAATCCAGATTTTGTGTTGAAAAGTATGAGGATTTCGAATTTATTGATAATTTTTGAGGATTTTGGTTGTGCATGATGTAATATTAATTTTCTTATGGTAATATGTGGCATTTGTAGCTACTTCAACTAATTTCTGAAATTTTATAAGTTTAGGGGTTTTTATGAAGATTTTGGGAATAATAATGCAAGTGATAACTTGTGAAAATGCATGCATGTTTGGGTGTGGTTTGAGTATTTAATCTTTTGCATAAATACTTCTTTTGATTCTTTTAAAATCTGGCTTTTTTTTTGTTAAAGAGGTGAATTTTTAGAAAATTTTTGCATAAATTTACATTTTAGTACTTCATATTTATAAGTGCATGAAGTTATAACTTAGGAAATAGATTTGCATATTTAAAGGGCTTGCATGCATAAAATACTATATGGTCAAATTTTGGACAGCAAGCAAACATTACATTATTCTTGAAATTTGACATGGAAAATAGAGTAGAATGATATTATGCATAGTGCTACTTAATATGGTTATATTGTAGATGCATTTGGACATGATAACTCATTGTTTTACAAGCTAACATGAAAGTTAGTAAGCAAATTATGTTTATTTTCAAATCTGAAATTTTTATTAAAATTAGAGAGTTTAAGGGTTTAATTTAGGATTTTGGTTAATTTTTAGATATAGGAGACGAGGATATCGGTGCGGGTGTTGCCGAGGAAGGAGACGAGTAGACGTGTTGGTGTTGTCTTTGTCAGGTGCGGATTTCACATGAATTTGAATTTTCATTACTAGGAATTAAATGCTTTTTATTCTTGCATTTTGAAGTCAATGAATTGCATCTTTTTATCATCTCTATAATTGTTATTTACTTGATTGGTATTTATATTCATGTTGAATGGTAAATCACTTGAAATTGTTAAATGCATGTGTATGAGTACTACTTGTTCGATATGCCAGATTTACATGTTTTCGTTCGGGGCCGGCTAGCTACCGTGCCGTCGAATCGCTGTGTAGTTGAGCGCTCTTGCACAGGGCCCGGTATTCTCGAATCTAGACGGGGTATGGGTGGTAAATTGGAAATGACAAGTATGGTACTGTTTGTGACTCATTGTATGTCATGGATTGTTGTAAATGAAAGTGATTGACTAAGAACCAGCCCTTATATTATTGCATGTCCAAATAAAATGCCAACTTTTGTTATTACTTTAATGTTATTTGAATCGTATCTATTGTGCTTGTTGGCATTCATTCTTTTCATATGCATTATGGATTAACAATGATTATTGATTTTTGTTATTCTTTTTGTTGTATTTGATTCCTGAATGTGAAAGCTAAGATTCATGTGACTGGAACTGAATACCGCACTGAGAAATTTTATTTCTCACCGTTCCACTTTTTTTTGTGGGTTCCAGGTTTTGAGGCGGATTCCAGTGTTGGAGTCGAGCGAGAGTAGGCCTTATTGTTATCATTATTATTATCACTGCTAGGTATCATGTATGGCCTCCATTTTGAGACTTGTGTACCACTTTTGTATGTATTATATTGGGTACGGTATGTACCAAGGCCATTACCACACTTATGTCATTTGTATGATTGATACTTCTATACTATTTTGCACACTTTGATGATATAGAACTTATTTCTATGCTTGTGATAATAGTAGTGATATAATATGTTATGTGAATGTGGTACCAATTGGGTATTCAATATGGGTAAATTGGTGTTGATTTTTTTTTGTTGTGGTATACATGTTGCTTTACCATGGGCGTTGGGGTGTGACACATACCCTCCAAAAATTTGTAAGGAATATCTCTAGCGTGTCAAGGCGTGAGGAGTCTTTAAGAAAAGGAAGAAAAAGAAAGAGAGGGAAAATAAAAATTACATTGAGAATGGGATTTAACAAGCTTTGTCTTTTTGTTTTTTTTTTGTTTTTTTTTGTTTTTTTTGTTTTTTTTTTCATTTACACAAGAGATACATTTTGCCATTATGGCGGAGAAGAATTTACATAAAAAGAGAAAGAGAAGATAGCAAGAAGACTCAAAAATACACGCCAAAGATATCCCTTTTGAACAAATCCTTGTACGACACAAATCCGTTCACTCGGCAAATGTTTATGACTTGTCTAATAGTGCTTAACATTATGAAAGCAACCAAATTTCGGGTTTTATCTATTTGAATCAAAATCCTCTTCGTTTTATTGGCTCAAAAACCAATTAAAAGCACACTTAGAGTTCAATGTTTTGCAAGAAATTCCACAACCATTTACATTGAAAACTTGTGTGAAAACTCATTCTAAAACAATCAATTAAATTTCAACTCATTTACATGCAAGATTAAATGAATTACGTGCAACCTACATGATGCAATCCACTGTCTGGGGTCCTGTGCGGGGTGCATAGAAACTGGTGAGGGCCGCACATAAATTTTTCGTGGGAGACATTGGCCAGACAGTGGTATGAAGCTGCCAGGGACCCTATGCGACCCGAACAGGCTCCCAGACAGCCGTTATTTCATGTCACGATGCATTTCCTAGATACAAGTTTCCAAAATTCGTCAATTCTCCCCCCCAAAGCTGAACAATGCATTGTCCCTAAGGCAATCATACAACAAAGAAAAGGAAAAGAGAAGAAGTTTGGAAACATACCATTGCGGCCGGTAGCGGATAAACCGCAACCGACTAACTAATCTCGTGGATGGTGACGATGGCGGCGATGTTGGCGTGGCGTCTCTTCTATCGCCCGCTCCAAGTTTTCAAACCGCGTGTTGGTGTCTTGGCGATGCGCCCGAATGTCCGCTTGGTTGTCCAAAGAGAGGTCGATGAGGCGGCCTAAGGAGTGTGTCACATCCGTGTACCATTGTTGCGGTGGATAGTATGGTTGGTACGGCGGCGACATGTACGGAGCGGCATTGCTTGGGCCCGCGTGATAGGAATCGGCATTGGAGAAGTGCTGCGCATTCCATTGAGGCTCGGCATGGGATTGATCGGGTTGCACATGTTGGGGCGGGTCGGTTTGCATGGGTGAGTCGTTGCTGGCTCCGCCGCCTGGCGGTTAAAAGCATCCATCCGGTACGAGCCATGTGTCCATATCTCTCTTGTTGAGCCCCACAACATAAGGAAAGTAGAAGTTTGGCCGGTTCGCCATGAGCCATTCATAGTTGCCCGGTCCATGTTTCTTCAAGAATTGGGCCCTATCCAAATAGTTGATGTTGATGCGTGACGGACCGTCGCATTTCTCGAGCTCTTCAAAATCTAGTCCCAAAATTCCACCAATGTTAGTCGCATAAGAACCCATGGTGATGGCACCGCCCAATCTCGGATTGTCGCTCACGTCCAACCAATGGTATACCATGAGCAAGGTAAAGTCGGGCTTGGTTGGTCGGTCTTGCAACATCATGTCAAGGATTTGCAATTCGAGGTTGGTGGTGTGTGTGCATGTCTCCCCCTTCGCGACAATGGTGCTCGCTAAGATGCAGTGCAAAATGCGGAGTGGCGGAGATTGGATGAATCACACTTTGTTGCCCATGGGTGAATCAAGACCTGTAATTGCTTTCCAAAAAATAGATTTGTCCCAACCGGGACGGTGAAATGGATTCTCAAGATCGGGGTATTTAAAGCCAAAATGTCTCCTCAAGTCATCAATCAAAATTCACCATTTCTTTTGACCCAAACGAAATGTCACTTTATTTCTACCGTTTTTGTCAATTTTCAATTTTAAAGATGCCAAGAATTGTATGGTTGGGTAGATATAAGTTGGACAATCAATATCCCAAAACTTTTTGGTAATACCAATATCCTTGGTTATTTCAAGAAAATCATCAATAACATCAAGTTCCTCAAGAGTATCCCAATCAACCAATCTAGTGTTAAGAATTTTTCTTTGTGAAAGACGTTTGACATGAGCGAACATTTGGCTAGTTGGGATTCTAAAACCAAGGGATTCTTCATAAGGTTGGGCATTGGGGTCATATTGATTTTCGGTTAGGTCGGGGTCGGAATCAGAGTCATAGCGATTTTGGTCATAGCGTGGTGGTTCTTGGGGTTCGATTTGAGGTAGGGCTTGTTGTTCGGCTTGGTCATGGCGGTTTCGGCGCCTGTTGGATGGTTCTTGTTGTTCACGGTTCTCAGATTGGAGGCGGCATGAAAGACTACGGGTGATTCGGCCAAGCATTGTGACTTTTCGTGGACTGGGTGGGTCTGTGCGGGTTGCACAGCCTGGTCTGGTCGGTGTGCGGTGGGACTTTTTGTTGGATTTCGCTAAGTTCTTGGTAACAGATGGTCGATGTAGCCAAATACTCAATAAAACATAGTTCAAATGTCTCACACAAACAAATCACAAATTAAAACAAGAGAGTTAGAGCGTTACAACTTGATTTCGGCGTGAAGCGGCGGATTCGTGCGAAACTGCGACTGGAATCGTGGTCTGCGGCTGCCGATTCGTGCGAAACGGCTGCTGGAATCATGGGCTGCGGCTGAAACTTGCGGAGGGTACCGGCAGGGGCTACGGTTGTCCGTTTGAGCTCAAATTTTGACAGTAGGTTCACGGAAGGGTGCTGGACAAATGTAGTGGAAGAGTTTTGGTTCTGGCCAGTAAGTTTTTCAATGTTCGTGGGGCAGCAGTGATTTCAGCAGTTGCGGCAGCGGTGTTTGAAGGTTTGGAGGTTGGGAATGGCTAAGTGGAGAGTCTTTGAAGTGCTATGGCAGTGGGAATTGAGAGAGAGTGAGAAATGTGAGTTGGGGTGGTGAAATGAGGTGAAGGGGTGGGGTATTTATGGGTAAATTGAGTTGGATCTGGTTGGAATTCGAATTTGGGCTGTTTGGAGCCAAAAGGAATTCAAATTTGAGTGAAGTGGGGTGAGTGGGGGTCCATTTGGAGCGTCTGTCTCTCTTGCGGGTCGCATGATGGTCCTGTGCGGACCGCACAATGTCAGTGGGGCTGACAGGGGAGCGTGGTAACAGTGGCAGCGTGGCAGACGTAGGCAGGCGGGGTCCAAATCGTGGTCGACAGCGTGACAGGCGGTCCCTGTGCGACCCGCACAGACATTTAGTGTGGTCCGCACCAGCATCAGAGGGCCCCAAATGCACTTATTCACTTCAAATTCGAAATTTCTAAGGAGGGAAACTTCAAACCAGGTCCAGTGAGGTCTGTTGTGGTCCTAGTTCGTGATCCTTTGTGGCTATGTTGCATGTAGAGACAGTGTATCGGCAACGCTTGATCTTTTGTGGCAATCGGCTTGCGTGAGGTCGTGCGCGGGTTGATGCCACTATTTTTTCAACCCATGGTGCTCTTGTACAAGCCAATTGGGGACTTCCACAATTATTTACATAAACCACAAACGAAACAAACACTTTGACATTAGAAATCCTCCATGAAACAACTCAATTCAATTTTTTATTTTCATATTTTCAACTTTTTAAGTGTTTTTAATTTAAAGAAAAAAAAGTAAATCCTAAATTAACCTAAATTATTCCTACATTTTGTTTTGATTTTTCATTTTCTAATTTTTTTGTGTTTTTTTTGAAATTATCTAAATGCGTAAAAAAATAAAAAAATAAAAAAATAAGCGAAATAAAAAGAGAGGAGAAGGGTTAGAAATCCTTGGGTTGCCTCCCTAGAAGCGCTTGTTTAAAGTCTTTAGCTTGACCATATGCCACTAATCTTCAATCGGTTGTGGGTCGACAAGTGTGTATGCCATGATGTACTCCTTGTCGTGGTCGGCGATGTAATGCTTGATCCGCTGCCCATTCACTTTGAATGGCTCCGAATCCTTGTCACAAATGTCCACGGCCCCAAACAGATACACTTTCACCACACGGAATGGGCCCGACCATCTCGAGCTCAACTTGCCCGGAAAAAGTCGAAGTGGAGAGTTGAACAATAGCACAAGGTCGCCTTCATTGAACTCCCTTCTTGCAATTCGCTTGTCATGGAGAAGTTTACTCCTTTCCTTGCAGAGTCTTGCATTGTCATACGCATTGAGGCGCATTTCATCCAACTCATGCAAGTTCAAGACCCGTTTCTCATCGGCCTTTTGCATATCCATGTTGAGGACCTGATATCACACATTTATATATACGTTTTGACCGGACTTTACCTTCAATCGCAACTCAATACCTTTGTTTTATGCGTGTTTTAGTTTATTTCTGTAGGAATTGGTACTTCTTGGGTCTATATTCATTTTGTAGGAACTTGGAGGAAATTTGGTGAAGTTTGGCTTTGAAAACATGAAGAAAATGATCCCGTGCGGCCTGGATGGAATTATGTGCGGCCTGCACAAGGCCCAGCCAGCACGACAGACAAGCGACATGGGCCAGACGACTCATTCCTGGCCCATGCGACCTGCACCAGCCTCCCATGCGCCACACACGTGACTCCAAGCCCTAGTTTTGCGGCTATTTAAGGCCCCCGATGCGCCGAAATTAGGGCATCCTATCTTCTCTCCCATCCGAGGCGGCGCCGCAGTGAAAACCATCCCGATCCACCACTTCACCTCCTCTGTGCACCTCGCACAGCCATCCTGTGCGACCCGCACAGAGGGTCCCGCCGCCTTGTGAGCCACATTCCGACCACCGTTCGACCCAAGCAGCCGTATCTCTAGTCCAGAGGCAAGGAAGAGGCTTGATTAGGGGCGTTTGCCTTCCTCCTTACTTCTCTTTGGTTATGGAGATTGTATCTTTCCCTTTCTTGCATTGTGTTTGTGTTTCTATTATGGTAGGTTAGATTAGTTTGTTCTAGGGTCATGTTTGAACCAAGGTTATAATTGATGTAATGGATGAATAATTAAGTTTCTATGGTTTATCACTTGTTGGTTGTTTATTGCTTATGCTTGCTTTGTGTTCGATGAATTGTGTTGAACCTCCTACTAGGTGAATAGCCACACTTAGTCTTGGTTAAAGGTGTAGACTAATTGATTGAATTGAGTAAGCAACTTGAGGTAGGTTAGGAGCCGAAAGGTGACCAATTGGTATCCCAAAAGGAGAAGATTTCTAATTAGGCGAAAGTCGGTTAGATACCTTAGTAAACCAACTTGTGGACTTAGGATGGTTAAGCCAGCAAGCGAAAGTGAGGGTTAACTAGACTAACGGGGGCGTTAGACTAGGTTCCGTGTCACGATACCATGACCAACATGCGACGGCTGAGGTCTAGGGAGTCCAAGTCCGGCTAGATCTGTCCCAAACCAGTTAGGAACTTAATTGTCATGCATTGCACCATCAACTAAGGGTCGTGCCGCACCAAGTACTACCTGTGCGGGTCGCACAGGACCAGTCTGGTGCAGCACGGGTCAGCGTTTCGTGCGACAGCACGCGCGTTGACAGCCCGAAGCCTAACCGAGGTACAGACAGAAACCCTAGGATGTTTTATTATCAGAAATCACCAGAAAACAACCAAATTGTTACTTGCTTTAGTTTTGTTTTAGTTTGATTGTTTGTTTATCTCATTTTGCTATTGTTCTAAGACCAAAAACCATCTCAATTGACCGACCTAGATTTTGTGAACCGGTAAACCTAATACTCAACTAATTCGTCCCTGTGGTTCGACCCCTAACCATATCCAACGATATACCGTACGCTTACGGTACATTTTAGGACCAATTAGGGTATTATTAGTTTTCACGTCAGGGCCCTAGTCGCCCAATAGGCCTTGTGCTCTATCTCCACGGGTAGATGGCAAGGTTTGCCATACACAAGCTTGAAGGGGCTCATGCCAATTGGGGTCTTGTATGCGGTGAGATAGGCCCATAGCGCATCATGCAACTTTTGTGACCAATCTCTCCTTGAACGGGCCACCGTCTTTTCCAAGATAGACTTAATTTCCCTATTTGAGACCTCAACTTGACCACTTGTTTGAGGGTGGTAAGCGGTGGCAACCTTGTGGGTCACTCCATGCCTCTTCAAAAGCCCCTCAAATTGGCTGTTTATGAAATATTTTCCACCATCACTAATTACCGCCCTTGGTACTCCAAATCTAGGAAATATCACCTTTGAGAACCAGCTACAAATTGCATTTGCATTGGCCTCTTTGCAAGCAACGGCCTCAACCCATTTTGAAACATAATCCACTGCAACCAAGATATACTCAAATCCATTGGAACTAGGGAATGGGCCAATGAAATCAACTCCCCAAACATCACAAATCTCAACCTCAAGAATCGGGTTTTGTGGCATTTCATTGGACTTGGAGATGTTCCCCGTTCTTTGACATTGGTCACAAGACATCACAAAAGACCGTGCATCACGAAAGAGAGTGGGCCAATAAAAGCCGGATTGTAATACCTTAGCCACTGTTTTTGAGAATGAGGCATGTCCGCCATAAGCGGAAGAATGGCAATGAGCAAGGATTGACCTAACTTCTTCATGCGGCACGCAACGACGGAAGATATCATCAATCCCCAACTTGAACATGTATGGATCCTCCCAAAAATAGTACTTTGCATCAGTTTTGAGCTTCTTCCTTTGTTGGTAGGTCATCTCCGCTGGTAGGACACCACTTACCAAGTAATTCGCCAAATCAGCGTACCAGGGCAGCTTATATGTGGGTCCCAGAGGTCCTGTGCGCACTGGATGGGCCATGGACTGCACTGCATAAGTCTCTGTCATGGCAAATTCCTCAGGTTCTGGGCCTATGCGGGTCGCACAAGCCTTGGTTGCTTGCTTCAGCGTGCCTCCCAGCATGTCAGAGACCATGTCCATACCCGAGATGGGGCCTGTGCAGGTCGCATGAGATCCTGTGCAGGTCGCACAGGATGCCAGAGCCAGGACAGACAGCAGGTTTTCGTCTGGAAATTCATCATTGATTGGCAGATCGGCACCCACTCTTTCCTAAAATTGAAGCCTTGATGGATAGTCGGCCACTAAGTTTTCCGAGCCCTTCTTATCTCGGATTTCATGGTCAAACTCTTGCAAGAGAAGTATCCATCGGATCAACCGCGGCTTGGCAGCTTTCTTGCTCAAAAGGTAGAGGATTGCCGCATGGTCGGTGTAGACAATGACTTTTGAACTCACCAAATAGGACCGAAATTTGTCAAGGGCAAACACAATGGCAAGGAGCTCCTTCTCGGTGGTTGTGTAGTTGACTTGTGCGGGATCAAGGACTTTGCTTGCATAGAAAATTGCCACTGATTTCTTATCTTTTCTTTGCCCCAAAACGGCCCCTACCGCATAATCGCTCGCATCGCACATGAGTTCAAAGGGTTGAGACCAATCGGGTGGTTGCAAGATTGGTGCGGTCACAAGGGCTTCCTTCAATCTTTGGAATGATTGTGTGCACTCTTTGGTCATGCGGAACTCATTGTCTTTGATCAAGAGCTTAGTGAGTGGCTTGGCAATTTTTGAGAAATCCTTTATGAAGCGGCGGTAAAATCCGGCATGCCCCAAGAAACTTCGCACATCTTTCACACATGTGGGCAAGCCGAGCTTCTCAATCACCTCCACTTTGGCCTTGTCAACCTCGATTCCATTGGCGGTGATCACATGGCCAAGCACCATTTCCCGTTGCACCATGAAGTGGCATTTCTCCCAATTCAACACCAAGTTGACCTTTTCACAACGCTTCAAAACTCGAGAAAGATTAGTTAGACAAGCATTAAAGGAGGTACCATAAACTGAAAAATCATCCATAAAAACCTTCATCTCTTTCTCAAGAAAATCGAAAAAAATTGCCATCATGGCACTTTGAATGGTAGCGGGGGCATTACACAAACCAAACGGCATCCTACGGTACGCGTACGTACCATAGGGACAAGTAAATGTGGTCTTTTCTTGGTCGAGTGGGTGGACTGGTATTTGGAAAAAACCGAAAAAACCATCTAAATAACAAAAGAAAGTGATTTGCAAGCCTCTCAAGTAATTGGTCGACAAATGGCAATGGAAAATGGTCCTTGCGCGTGGTCGCATTGAGCTTGCGGTAATCGATGCACATGCGCCAACCGGTTGCTACTCGAGTTTGGATCTCCTCTTCCTTGTCATTCTTCACCACGGTGGTTCCTCCCTTTTTCGACCCAACATGGACCGGGCTCACCCATTTGCTATCCGAAATCGGATAAATAATGCCCGCATCAAGCAACTTTAGGATCTCCTTTTTCACCACTTCTTTGAAGTTGGGGTTGAGCCTTCGTTGCCCCACGACGGTTGGTTTGTGGTCATCTTCTAGGAGGATGTGGTGGGTGCAAATAGATGGGTCAATCCCCTTCAAGTCCCCAATCGAGTACCCAATGGCCTTGCGATGGGCCCTCAACTCGGCCAATAACCTTTCGGTTTGTTTAGGCCCCAAATCAGCATTCACAATCACAGGGCCAGTCTCAGCTGGACCAAGAAACTCGTACCTCAAGCTGTCTGGCAGTGGCTTGAGAATCACCGCTTGCTGGGCCGAATCGGCGCTGTCTGGTGCAGTCTGGGACCCAGTGTGACCCGCACAGAGACCATCTGGGCCTATGTTTGGCTCTGTTTCGATTGTCAAGACCCCCTGGACTGGCTCTGTGTGACCCGCATAGGTTTGGTGCGACCCGCACAGAGACTCCAGTTCATCATTCGAGTCGGAATTTCCATCCACCATTGATTCTTCTATACCGATTGCCTCTTGATTTTCAGAGAGGAAGTGTTGGTAACACCTGAGAGCTTCCTCATACTGATCCCTTAACATCTCTTCAATTGGTGTATCAATCTCTTCAATCATGCAACAAGAATCAAGTTGGTTAGGGTACCTCATGGCTTTATCAATAGCAAACTCAATTGTTTCTCCTCCAATTCTCAAAATCAACTTCCCATCTCGTGCATCCAACAATGCCCCGATCGTCCTTAGAAAAGGCCGCCACAAAATTATCGGTTCTTCCTTGTCCTCCTCCATTTCCATCACAACAAAGTCACCCGGCACATAGAACTTGCCCACTTGCATCGGCACATCCTCAATCACACCAAGCGGTAAGCGGACCGATGCATCGGCAAGTTACAATGTCATGCGGGTCGGCTTCAACTCACCAACCCCAATCTTCTCATACATGGTCCTAGGCATCAAACTCACACTAGCCCCCATGTCACAAAGGGCATTCTTGATAGTTGCCTTACCAATCGTGCATGGAATCGTGTACTTGCCGGGATCATCCATCTTGGCTAGCATCTCACTATTAAGCACCGCACTACATTGCTCGGTTAGCTTCACCGTTTTCAACTCTTCTAGCGGTCTCTTGTTGGAGATGATATCCTTTAAGAACTTGGCATAGGTTGGGATTTGCGTGATAGCATCGGTGAAGGGAATGGTGATGTGGAGTTGCTTCAACTTGTGTAGAAAGCTTTTGAACCCCTCCTCAACCTTAGTTCTGGCTAGCCTCTGTGGAAATGGCACTGGAGGAATGTATCGTGGGTCGAGTTCGGTCAATTTCTGCCTTTCGGCTCTCCTCTGTCCCTGTGCGGGGTGCACAGAATCTGGTGCAGGCCGCACAGGATCAATCTCCACGATTTTAGGCTACTGGACATGAGCTGTGGCACTGTCGCTAGGATCCTGGGACCCTGTGCGGGCCGCACAGGATTTTGGTGCGGGCCGCAGCGGGCATCTCGGGTCCCTCATACACCGTTCCACTCCTAAGGTTTATGGCCTTCACTTCCCCCCTTGGATTAGCCTCTGGTTGGCTGGAAATTTGTCCCGGGCCCCTTTGACTTGGTCCTACTTGTTGGGCAAAGTGTGCCTCCATCATTTGTTCTAGCCTTGTAATAGACCTCAACCCATCATCAAACCTATCCAATTTTTCGGCCACCGATTGGTTCCACTTGCCTTGTTCATGCAAGAAATTTTGGACATTGAGATAAGGCCTCCTTTGGTAAGGTTGGTTGCGGTTGTTGTCAAAGATAGCATTGCGAAAAGTGGTGGAGTTGTTGTTGAGTTGGTTCGGAGGTGGAAGAGCGGGTTTATTGGGGTAGAATGGCCTTGCATAGGAGTTGTTTTGGATGTTGTCTTTGAAGTTTGGAAAGTTCATGAGTTGCCAATCTTGTCACTCCCTCGCATCATTTGAGTAAGAGGTTGTGAAAGGTGGGTTGGGGAAGTAAGAGGGCTCATTGTTGATTGAGCTAAGTTGTGCCATCTCCTCATCGGGTTGTGCAAGAGGGCATTGGAGAGAAGTGTGCCCCTCTTCTCCACAAGCACCGCATGGGTTGAATGGTTGGCCCATGGCTTGGTCGGTGTTCTTCTTGGCAATGTCGACCTCAAGTTGAGAAATTTTGGCATGCAATGCAGTGATCTCGCTCACTTCATAGCGGCCTCCACTTCTTGCATTGTCTCGGCCCGACCATTGTTGGTTCCTTGCCATATTGTCAACCAAGTCCATCGCCTCTTGAGCCTCTCTATTCATGAGACTTCCACCTGCAACCGCATCAACATTTATACGAGTACTATCGGTCAAACCATCATAGAAAGCTTGAATAACAATATCAATTGGCAAACCATGGTGGGGACATGAAAACTCTAGGTCCCTAAACCTTTCCCAAGCCTCACTAAGGGTCTCATCGACTCTTTGTTTGAAACTTGTTATTTGGCTCCTAATCTTAGTCGTTTTCTTGTGGGGGAAGTACTTAACCAAGAAAGTTTGGGCCATTTCATCTCATGTGGTAATTGACCCCCTTTTTAGGTCACCAAACCATTTTTTAGCCTTGTCCCTAAGTGTGAAAGGGAAGAATAAGAGCCTAATTGCGGATGGTGTAACCCCATTTATTTTGATAGTGCTACAAACATCCTCAAAAGTTTACAAGTGTGCATGCAGATCCTCATTTTCAAGCCCGATGAAGGAGTTTTGTTGCACAAGGTTGATGTGAGCAGGTGTAATGTTCAGGTTGTTCGCTACGATTCCGGGCAACACAATTGCCCCTCCAATGTTGCTTGACTTCGGCGTAGCGAAATGCCTCAAGGTCCTTGGATTCGGTTGTGGCCCAGTATCATCAAACCCGCCTTGGCTTCCTTCATCATCACCTCCACCTCCGGGCCGTTCAGTAGCAAGCCTCTACCACTCCAGGTCTAGGCGGACACGTTCTTGCTCAAGTGCCAGACGCTGTGCCTCAAGTTCACATTGCAACGCCTCCAATTCGGCCATTTTCTCGCTGTCAGAGGGTCTGTGCGGGTCGCACAAGGGTTTTGTGCGGGTCGCACCAGACTCTTGCTACGCGTGCAGCGCTAGGTTGTCGCTCAGATCGTGCGCTGACTGGACCCTGCGTGGTAGGGCCTGTGTTGGCTGATCGGTGGCTGTCGGATCGAGTGTGCTCAAGCCTTCGGTGGACTTGCTCCTTAAAAGGTAGTGATGCCCCTTGTTCGTTTGAGTCCTTCGCTTCGAACCGGCCAGTGCTTATCCCTACGAACCACAAAAACAAAGCAAACAAAGAAATGTGAGAAACAAAAGAAATGACCTAGGCTCTTGATACTTAAGTAATGTCCTAATATCAAACACCGTCCCCGGCAACGACACAAAAAGCTTGATGTGCAAACTAATAGTACCTTAAAATGTCCTAAAATGTATCGCAAGCGTATGGTATATTGTTGGATATGGTTAGGGGTCAAACCACAGGGACGGATTAGTTGAGTATAAGGTTTGCCGGTTCACAAAATCTAGGTCGGTCAATTGAGATGGTTTTTGGTCTTAGAACAATAGAAAAATGAGATAAACAAACAATCAAACTAAAACAAAACTAAAGCAAGCAACAATTAGGTTGTTTTCTGGTGATTTCTAATAATAAAACGTCCTAGGGTTTCTGTTTTTACCTCGGTTAGGCTTCGGGCTATCAACGCGTGTGCTGTCCCACGAAATGCTGACCCGTGCTGCACCAGACTGGCCTTGTGCGACCCGCACAGGATTCCATGCGACCCGCACAGGTAGTACCTGGTGCGGTACGACCCTTAGTTGATGGTGCAATGCATGATAATTAACTTCCTAACTGGTTTGGGACAGATCTAGCCGGACTTGGACTCCCTAGACCTCAACCGTCGCATGTTGGTCATGGTATCGTGACACGGAACCTAGTCTAACGCCCCCATTAGTCTAGTTAACCCTCACTTTCTCTTGTTGGCTTAACTATTCTAAGTCCACAAGTTGGTTTACTAAGGTATCTAACCGACTTTCGCCTAATTAGAAATCTTCTCCTTTTGGGATATCAATTGGTCACCTTTCGGCTCCTAACCTACCTCAAGTTTCTTACTCAATTCAATCAATTAGTCTACACCTTTAACCAAGACTAAGTGTGGCCATTCACCTAGTAAGAGGTTCAACACAATTCATCAAACACAAAGCAAGCATAGCAATAAACAACCAACAAGTGATAAACCATAGAAACTTAATCATTCATCCATTACATCAATCCTAACCTTGGTTCAAGCATGACCCTAGAACAAACTAATCTAGCCTACCATAATAGAAACACAAACACAATGCAAGAAAGAGAAAGATACAATCTCCATAACCAAAGAGAAGAAATGAGGAAGGCAAACGCCCCTAATCAAGCCTCTTCCTTACCTCTGGATTAGAGATACGGCTACTTAGGTCGAACGGCGGTGGAACGGTGGTCGGAACGTGGTTCACAAGGCGGCAGGATCCTCTGTGCGGGGTGCACGAGAGAGGTGAAGTGGTGGATTGGGTAGGTTTTTGTTGCGGTGCCACCTTGGATGGGAGAGAAGATATGATGCCCTAATTTCGGCGCTTTTGGGGCTTTAAATAGCTGAGAAACTAGGGCTTGAAGTCACGTACGGGGCACATGGGGAGCTGGTGCAGTGTTGTGAACCCCAAGTGCCTTAGAGATGAAGCGAGTTCTTCTATCCAGAATGTTTCTCCTCTTAAGCCGAACTAGTCCTACGGTTTCGAGAACCGCTACCTTTTCCGCGATGACGAGGCTTTTGAGTACTACCATGGGAACATATGTAATGGACACCGTGCAGCGGCCCCCTATTTCTACTTCCACCCACAGGAGCGCTTTACCACACCATACCTGAACTTGATACTGGGGTGGTTTGATGCTTGGAGCCTTAGGGGTCTGGCGCAACTGAACCAGCCCTATCATCCTTCAATCACCAAGTTATTTTACGCCAACTTGCGTGTTTCTTTTGACCATCATGATACCCCTTCTGCTTCTTCCTATCTTTTTGGTAGACTCTTCAACATTGGGGTGGAGGATTTGGCTGCCGCTCTTGGGGCTACTGACACTCTGAATGGGCTGTCTGTTTATGCCTACCAGAGTTGGTCATTTGGGCATGAGACTTATCGCAGTTTTCGCTAGTGGTTCAAGGTTCCTAAACCTGATGAGGGCTATGAGGAAGTCTCCACCACACACTTACCTGCACTTCATAGGCAATTCCTTCACCTTTCCTTTCTTCTTTCTTTCTTCACACTTACCTGATGAGGGCTATGATAAACTTTGTTACTGCATGCTTTCTGTAGACTGCTTTTCTTGGCAATCAACTATTTGCTTTTCCCCCAAGGCCAGCTTTCCAACTGTGATACCTTGAATTTTTACTGTTTTTGAATTTATGTTTTTATATAAAATTGGGAGTACCTGCTTGGTTTTATTTTGAGTAATTTCTTGGCATGAAATTAAAATTTTAAACCTACTGTTATTCTGAAATAGAAATATGAAAATTTCTATATTTCTAGATGCATTGTAAAAAGTATAATTCTATTTCTTATGTTGTATAATTATTTTTTTTATATACAAGGAAGTATGGATTTTGATTTAATGGATGAGACATTAGTTTGGTAAAAAAAAATAATAAAAAAATAAAAAAATAGAAAATAAAAAAATAAATTTGGAACTTTAAAAGTGTCCCTTTCTCTCTCCCTGTCTCTTCCTTCGGCTCCAACAGAGAACGAAACAAAAAAATCGCCTCCTCTTCCAAATCCGAACCCACCTCCTCAAATGTGATCTTCTCCATTCCTCCACCGTTTCACCGGATCAAAGTACCCACGCGTTCACCTCACCACCCTCTCACATTATTTACCCTCGGATCGCCGATTGAAGGTCTCACCTCGTTGTATTTTTTGACGGAAATTTTTTGGAAATCGAAGCAAACTCGTCGGTTTTGGCCGCCCTTCGACCTGGAGCACTTTGGGGCCTTCTCCATCGATTTCCAAGTGGTCTTGCAGGGTTCTTTCGAGGAATAAGTGGTGAAAATCGAGAAATAGCGAATTCGACCCTCTTTCTCGCGTCATCAGTCATTGGCCGAAATTAAGTGAGTATTTTTTTATGGATTGACGGTATATATAGCTATATTTTGTAATTTCCTTGAGTTAATTACAATTCTCTTTCAAATTGGATGTGAATAGGATTTCTAGGGTTTATTGAGAATTTCACGAAATCTGATTGTTATGTGTGATATGAGTAATGTGAATTAGTGATAGCTATAAATAGGCACCCCCTACCCCTCAGGGAGGGGGTTAGATTCTTACAAATTTTTACCTTTACACTTGTATTCAAACGGAGAAAATCAATAAAATACTTTCTTTCTAAGAATTTTAGTTTGAACTTTATCTCTAGTTAAATCTCTACTTTGTTGAAAAACCTTGAGAGCTAGATTAGGGTTATCACAACCAATCTTGGATTTCATGATAAGGGCATGAGTTCTCTAAATCCCTAAACCTTTCCAATGCATCCCTCGTTGATTCATCTTCTTTTGTTGGAAGTTGTTTATTTCCTTTCTAATTGAGTCCATCCTATTCAAAGGAAAATATTTATCTAGGAAAATTTGTGCTATTGCATCCCAAGACCAAATTGATCCTTTTTGCGTGTTTTTATACCATTTTTGGGTCTATCTTAGAGAGTAAATCTAAACAACAAAAGCCTAATTATTTGTTGAGGAAACCCATTTATTTTAATCAAGCGAGTGCAATCAATGAAAGTTTGTAAGTGAGCATGTGGGTCCTCGTGCTCGTTTCCAAAAAAAGGGCTTTATTGCATAAAGGTGACATGGGCGGGGCGATTTGCATATTGTTAACATCTTTTCCCGGAACAATTATCGGTCCTGGCACTTGTTTGCCTCTAAATTCTGCTGCATAAAACCCTGGACTGAATAAATAATTTTTATTCCACAAACAAACAAAACCCATTATACCAGCAACCAAACCAAAATAGCCTTGACAAACAGTCATAATGCATGAGAGGAATATACAGAAATTCCTAGAAATGGACGATAAAAAAATTACTTAGTTATGGAAAATACCATTATGCGCCTGTGATATCCTTACAATTAATTACAAAAAGTACTAAAAAATGGAAAATCTATAGCAGTTAAATTCTTCATATTTTTATGAGGAATCATGCAAAAATTCATGTCAAATTGACCTATGGATGGGCACCAAACAATTTTTCTCAAAATAAAGTAGCATAATTGTCCTCAAAATTCCAGTAAATGGATAGTTCCATTAACAAAACAAATGGAGGGGATGCATATCAAACCAAATAAATCAAGTAGGCTTTTAAGCCAAAATTAAAACTTGTGCTAGGCCTAGTCTGAGGCACATTTCTTATTTTCTTTTCTAGCGGCCCAAAACAATTCCATGGCCCAACCAAACCAATAAAATCAAAGCGGATCCATGTTTCAAATCCGCTACCAAAACCAGACCCGCCAGCCAAAAATCGACTCGATCAATTGGACTCAACAGTGGCCACTTGACTCGACTGAGTTTAATTCAGGTCTGTACACGTGGCGCCTTCCCATTGGCCAAAACCTTTACCGTTAAAAGAAAAATAAATAAATAAAGGAGGAGGAAGCAGTTACCTGTACTGGAAGCACAGTTCCTCTGACGAAGACAGATGCTCCACCATCTGTTCAGGCCACCTAAGTCCAAACTAACCTCACCACTGCATTGGCGATGCACTCACAATCCCAACGACACCAAACACGACGGGATTCGAAGGAGAGGCAGCTTCAATTGGGAGGAGCAGAAACTCACTACTCGGAAGAAAATTCATGCAATTGAGTTGAATGAGAGATGAAATTGAGGAATCAAGCAGTAATAGAGTGTCAAGGGATGATGACTTACATGTCTAATGGAGCAATTTCGGGACTAAAGCTATGTCCATGTCAATGCACTATTTCAGTAGCAGTTGACAACGACGGAAGTGTGTAAATGGAGAAGGAAGGCTAGGCATGCCAATTGAATGTAATGACTGTGCCTCACTTCGATTAGAGAGTGTCCCCAGAGGAAACATAATGGTGTTGGTACAGCAGCAGCTGAATCTCCTCACCACTGGAGACCTCCAATGAAAAGAAAAGAAAAGACAGGAAGAGTAGGAGGAATGGAGAGGAGTTCCACTACTCGTCAGCCTACAGCCTGAAAAGAATGTTCTAGCCTGGTCCCAAATGAACATGCTTTGATGAGGCAACTGAAAAGATGCAATCCTTCAATTAAAACTGTCTGATGGAAAAGCAAATCTGAACTCATGGCTGTGATTAAGCATAGCCTTGTGTATTGGAGGAGGTCACATGGGCTAATACAGATGAAATGTATGCTAGCAAGCTCAACAAACTCATCCAGCCATCCATCCATACTGTTGACCATATGGAAGGACAGATGATCACATAGGTCATCTCACTCAAAGCTACAAGTACAGATAGGGTTGTATAACATCACAAAACCCCTCACCTGGAAGGCGCCCCATATGTATGTCATTCTATGGGGACCATGGGCAAATCAGTCAATTGAAGAAAAGACAATGAATGAAAACATTCAAATGTGATGTAAAGAATATTCAAAAGGCCCTAAATACCTGTAATGCCCCTCAGAATATCCCCTAAAATGCATTTCATAAAGGCACATGAGGGAGTAGCAACCCAAACCAGCCAAAATACATGTCCTTCATACGATTAAATGTGTTAAGAAAGTAAGGAACCATTAGTGTCAATACACAAGTGTGTGCCTTGTATAGGTGACCTCAGAACCAGGCACCATGGTGCCAAGCTTAAATCAAATTAAATCAAACAATCAACTAGCCAATTAGTTCAAAAGTGAGCACAGCATGTCAACATGTGACAAATGGTGACTCAAACAAAGAGACTACTACACTATTAGCCACAATAAATCAACAAACAACACACCATCTACAAGGCACATGAAACACCAAATTCGTAACCTAAGCACTAGAGAGGAGTTAGAACCTCTCTGAAATATCTCCAGGCCTCCATCTGAGGCACAACAGCCAACAGTTGAGGCACAATGGCCAAAAGTTGAGGAACAACACCCAACATCCACAAGGAACATACTCAGCAATGTGACACCTGTCCCAGTGTCACAAGTTGATCATCTCTCCTGGCATCAAGGATGGCTAATACAGCTACCAAGGCCACAAGAGAACCACAATAGCCAACAGCCATGAGAAGGACACTCAACTGTGTGACACTTGTCCCAGTGTCCACAGGAGCATCACCTTCCCTGGCGCCAAAGGATAGCTACACAGCTAGCAAAGCCACAAGGGAACCACAACAACCAACAGCCAGCAGGCATGATATCCAATCGCCTGGTGCCTGACAAGCAACTACATGGAAAGAAGCCATATCAAACATCAACAAATCACCAATTGCAAGTCCCTGAAGGACAAAAAAGGGAATTGAGTGCAAAAGGAAGCCACTGGAAGGCATCTTAAGCCATAAACTCAACTGGAGAAGCATGAAGCCACTAGAAATACCTCATACACCCTTTTGACAAGCCACAGGAAGCAACTGATGCCAAGTAAACCCCTCCCCCAAGTATGACACTTGGTGAAATGGAGTAAAATACCATCTCACAGCCACATCGGTTGATCAAAGCGAGCCCCATATGCCACATTAGCCAACAAAGAAGCAGTGAAGGAAAGTGAACTACAAACCACCAATCCATTATCTCGAATGCCAATGTCACATGTCAAATGACCACTGGCCAATAAGTTGAGATAGTAAAACACCCAATGTGAAGTAAACACCCCAAATTGAGGCAGTTGGAGCAATATAGAATCTCTGTCACTCATCAAGACTCAAAAAATTGAGGAAATGCCAAGTGTCAATGCCATCCCAGAAGAAACCCTAAGATGTTCAAGATGAAGAACAGGCCCCCAGTTTTTTAATTTTAGGTGAATTATTGCGGTTCAAAACTTTTTTAAAAAAAAAGAAAGAAGTTGTAGTTTTTCAGAAAAGGGAATGCAATAAACTTGTAAAATTATGTTTAACATGAAATAAAATGGGGGCCAAATATGATTTATATTTCTTCTCCTCCTCTTCCTCCCTTTCTTTTTGATTTCTTTCTCAAATAAGCCTGGGATTTGACTTGGTGAGCTTGTTATTTGGCTCAAGTGTCTGGTATTTGACACTAGTGTTTAAGCCTGGCATTTGGCTATGGTATATAGCTCTAGTATTTGACCTTGTCAACTCACATGCCTGGTATTTGGCATTGTTGAAATGGTTCCATGGTTGTGCTTCAAAGTGTGAATCAAAGGCACACAGGTTTCATGCCAAGGGCTATCACATGTGTGCCACTTAAAGTGAAAACATTGTGAATAAAGGTGCATGTGCTCTATGTCAAGGGCTATTGTCCATGTACCATTTTAAAAGTGCCTAATCAACAATAAAAATGCTTTCTAGCAAGTCACTGTTTTAAAAAAGGTGCATATTTCAAATAAAAGGAGTGTGTTTGTACATATGCTCATGAAGATTTTTTATGTTAAAGGTGCATATCTTCTCTTGCATTCATGTTCTAGCATAGGTCATATTCTATGTCAAAATAATGGGTCTCATAACAAAAGTCTCATGTAGGTGGTCTATCATCAACTCTCCCAGGAGATGGCAAAAAGTGGATTTCAGAAATAAGTCATGTTGTCAGAGTTGCATAAAGTCTAAAGTCTTAAAACAAAAGCATACAAGAGTTTAAGTTTCAAATGTTTGAGTACGATGCCTCCTTAAGCTACAGTGCACATCATAAATAAAAGTAAATATAAAATATAAAAGTTAGCTTCCTGTTTTGAATAAACTAGGGCAACTACATTTCTCACATCAAGTTTAAGTCCAGTAGTGAATTAGTCTCTAGATGTCCACTAAGTTTGATAGTGCTTCGAGAGGTCAACAAAGGAAAAACACCTCAATGCTCCTCAGGTTCTGACAGTGGAGATGACGACACACCATTCTACTGTTATTGGATCTTTGACGGGGATGTCGATAGTGACGCCTCTGATGAAGAAGAAGAAGAATCTGATGAAGAAGAAAAACCTGAGGAGGAACCTCAGCCAAACAACCTCCTAGGTAGTTCTATACTGATGGGATCTGGATCCAACTCTGATCCTACAGCAGATGTCACCTCAATGTTCGAAGGCCTTAGCATCCCAGAAGCAGCTAGGGTCATCGCTCAAGTAGAAATGGTGAGGCAAGAAGACCCCGATTTCTTTGGCTTCATGGCCGAAACTGCGGATATATGGTCACAACCAAACACGAGTCCAATAACAGACTCAGAAAGAATTGCGAAGCATGAAAGATATGTAAGGAAAAACCCCGAAGAAGCCGCTCAACTACAAGCACAAGTGGAAAGGTTGTACAGGCTCATTCATGGCATCCCTGACAAACCCAACAACAATTCTGATAGCGACGATGACGGTCCCGGAACTGGAACCTCAGGAACCTGTCGCCACATCAACAGCTCAAAGACCGATGACTCTGAGGATGAAGGTGAATCCTCTGAATCTCAGGAAGAAACCCCTCAGCCACAAGTTGGCACAAGAAATGAGGAAAACCCCACCAATCCAGATGAAAGACACTACGACTATGAAATAGTCATAGACCGAGAAGAACAAATGGATCCTTCTGAGCTGCAAGATCAAGAGGCCAGAATGGTGAACATAGACAACCACATTCCTAGTACCCCATGTCAACCCGGGTTCACTCTTGAAGAACAGGGCGAAATTGTACGCCAGCTGGTCAATCAAGTGAGGGAATCCATAATAATTCAAGAAGGTGAAGAAGATGAACCTGAACCTGAATAAAACCTCGGCACAGAACAGGAGATAGCCACCGGTCCCTACAACGCTCAAGTCGAAACCCCAGATCCTACCAACGAGGATTCTGAAGAAGAAAGTGAGGCCTCTGAAGCTTGTAAAGCCATCTGGGACTCTGACGATTTAGACTCTGACTCAGATTGGTCCGATCAAGAAACACCCTTAGAAGGACGAAATCGCACCTTGTCGAACCCAATCGGTTGGACCAATCACTTGATCAACCATGTCGAGGAACCTGGCGAAAGGGTAGCATGGTTGGAAAGCGACGATGAGCTAGATCCAAAACATCCCTTTCTAGTCGATCTTCAATTGTTCATGCTAGACCCATGGCCCAAAACTTGCCCGGCCATAAATGTCAAATGACAAGGCGAAATCCAAACTTCATCCCTCCCATGGGTAGAAAGGATAAGACACAATCGCTCCAAGAAAGAGGTCTGCTTGTTGCAATATGACCGAGTCAGGAGGGCGATGTACCCTAACACCAAGGAAAAGGATGAAACAGAAGAGGAACTCATGCAACAGTTCCGACAAACTCCAAGTAGAGAGGGCCTGGATAATCATGAGCCGTCCCCTCATTACCAAGTTCCAATAGCTTGGCCCAGATACTATGCGGATGATAACTTCATGGCGGGTGATTATGAGTCCGAAGTGTTAATCCACATACAACAGTATGCCATTGCATATGCGACAAAGATAACGAACACCATGAAATCATTCCGTCCCACCGAAAGTTGTAGGGCAATCTCTGCTATAAAGCCCGACACTGATAGTGAGGACGAAAACTCCTTGACAACAGGAAATTGTGGCCCTCTAGACATAGGAAAGTCCACTGAAGGAAGAGCCACGGGGACAAACTCAAAGCGACCCACCTCAAACGCGGCCGATCACCCAAGAAACACAAAACAAGCTAACCACGATCAAGAAGTGGCACAGAAAATGTCACAGCGGGCTCAACCAAATGCGGCCCCAATTCCTGAACAACTGCCTCCATAAATGGAGGTAAATCTCACACTCATTGCGGCTGAAATGCGGTCGCTGCAATTTGAAATGGAATTCTGTACTGAGTCATTGAAGCGAATATTCAGATAGAATCTCACCATCCAAAACCTCCTAGATATTGTGCTGTCAAAACTCAACACCAAAAGGAAAAAAAGAGAAAGGTCTTCCAGGGATCGGAAGCTTAAAACTGACAATGCCGCTACACCAATCGCCGAAAGGGAGAAAGCAGGGACGAGTTCAGAAACAAAGAAGGAACAAGGGGTAAAGAAACCTACAACCCCAACCAAAGTGACGACCACAAATATCCCCACGGAAGAAGGGAATCTGGCGTAGTCATCCGCGAAGGACACAGGCCAGACACCAACCCAATCATCCCAAAGGAAAGTGTAAGGGTAAGGCTCCAATGGAAGGCTCTGACAAAAGATCCCGACGCAACCAAACTGAAAGACGCCCATCTTGGGACCCAAGGACAGGTCATTGAAAAAATGGTAAAAGTTCACATGGGCAAAGGTTTCACTCTATGAGGCACCACCATGAAAAGGAGGTTGACCACATGCCAAGGCACAGACTCAGTCATTCAAGCCAAGGCAGAAGCAAATATTAAATCCCACGGGCTGACCATGATAAAGGCCCCAAATACCACAAGGAAATGAAGCTAGTCAAGATCGACGAAGCCTTCTTCCAGCAACAAAAGACATGACGGGCTGCCCCGAAAATTCAAAATTAAGGGTGAAATAGAAAGGCGGAAGAAAAAGCCGTTCCCCAATCTAAAAAACTCGAGAAATCCAAAAGAAATCCCAACCATGGAAAGGAAAGAGCACCAAACAAAACCTCGCGCCTTGAGCAAATTGCCCGGGTGCCAAGAGAAAAGAGAAAACCCAAAGAAGAAGGAATATTGTTGCTACCACCAAGTCTGGGGACACTCAAGAGAAGAATGCCTGGAGTGGGCTTGGAAAGATGAGGATCCTTCTGAGGAAACAGAAGATGACGTGTGCAATGCCGTGTCGAGATACGGCTCGAACACATCTGGATAAGAAAGTTCTGATGAAGAGCTCTACCATTTCAGCTCTGAAGAAGAACCAGTCATTCTGACAGCAAACCCCATGTTGATAAGGCCTTTGGAGAGCGATTCAGAAGAAAGCGAAAGTGAAGAAGAGATTAGGGCACCACCAAAGCCTTACAGATCACCCAGTCCTGCGTCGAAAACCCCCGCCAGAACTCGACCAAACGGGAGAAACCAATGCCATGTCAGCCTGAGGTCGGGTACCAGGATACCTGAAAGGAAACCTCCAAGGGAAACACCTGACAACAGGCTCAGAAATAGAAATGAAACGACCGTGGAAGATGAAACAAGGCCCAATGGCAGGCCCAAGATGTCAGTAGGAGACTACAATATGGTAGCCCACCTGCGAAAGATCCAATCACTCCTAAGTTTCTTCGATGCCCTCATGGTGTCAAAAGAATTGCGGGAGGCTCTGATATACGCCTTGCAAAACCCAAGTAGCTTTCAAGCTTACTTTGCCAAAGAAGCCCAAGAAGAAGTGGCACAAACTGAGCAAGAGTCTTTCATCACTTTCACAGATGAAGATCTGATGACAGGCACAGCTGATCACAACCGGCCCCTGTATACCACAGGTACCATATATGGCAAGAAAATCAACAAGATCCTGATTAATCCAGGGTCATCCATCAGCATCATGCCTGATAGGATGTTTTCATATACAGGTTTTGATCCAATTTGGACTCAAATTATGATTGACTTTATGTAATTTTAGCTTTGTTTTAACTGTTTTTATTAGTTTTTAAGTACTGTCATACCCTTTTGTATTTTGATAGGACAATCATCAAATGTGGCATCAAATCTGTAATAAGTGACAATTTTCAAGTGTCTCGATAGAGTGCCAGACTGGATGGATAGTAAATTAATTCTGAAATAAGGATAGTAAATTAAACTTGAGTTATAATTGAAATCAATTCTGAAATATGCTTAACTGAAAACTTGAAGAATTTTTTATGTATTTTGAAAATTTTATCATGTATTTGACAAACTCAAAGAAGATGACTAGTTTGAGTAGGAACAAGGTGTAATTCATGAAACATCTTTTCTTTTGTTAAGTTCAGTTAGTTTGACAGATTAGGGATAGTTCATTGAGTTAAATGAATTGGTTTTAGGGCACCGCCACAAAATCAAAATTTCCAACTTTGCCAACAGATCAATTAGACCAAATCAAGAGTGAATCAACTAAGGAAATGAGAAGTTAGGTTTGGAAGCCGAATAACTATCTAAATTGTTCAAGTTGACATTCTAAAATATAAAAATATAAAAATAAAAAAACAAATAGAAGGGAGAACTAAAAAGTTGTGCTTTGCCATGGACTTAGCGGAAGCTATAGGTTTGTGTGGATAAAAGAACATCCATTGAATAAAAAAAATGGGAAAAAATAGAAAATCCCATAAAGTTAAATCCACACTCATCTGGCTGACCTCTCCGCAGCAAGAAAAACACCCAAGCCTCGAGGTAATATTGTAAATAAACCCAAAAACTTTGAAATAAGATGGGTGAGGAGTTGTACCCTTTTTTCTGTCTCACTTTAGTCTGATTTTCAATGCTGTTTTCAAAAAATTTTAGACAATTATGTCACCGAGACCTAACTAGAATTTTAATTAGTTAAGTAAACTGCTTGGTTTGGTAGAGTTAGATCTCTCTTCATTTGATTTGACCCAACTATATCTAGTCTGCCAAATTGTCAAATTTAACAATAGTTTGAGATGTGTTTATGAATTGCCACTTGCATCTATTCAAAGGAAGTCATCTGAAATTGAGTAAGGTCAGGAAATTGAACAACTTTGATTTTAAATGATAAAGTGAAAATGAATTTATGAGTTATTTTAATAGAATTCATTAAGGTCATAGTTTAGGTTTTAATTTGTCTTTCCTTAATCTTTTTAGAATCTCATAGATTTAATCATAATTTAAGCCAAATCTATTTCTCAGACTAGACTATTGCTTGAGGACAAGCAAGATTCAAGCATGGTGGATTTTGATAGGATGTTTTCATATACATGTTTTGACCCAATTTGGACTCAAATTATGATTGACTTTATGTGATTTTAACTTAGTTTTACTTGTTTCTATTAGTTTTTAGGTACTGCCATACCCTTTTGTATTTTGACAGGACAATCATCAAATGTGGCATCAAATCTACAATAAGTGACAATTTTCAAGCAACTCGACAGAGTGGAAGACTAGATGGATCAAGCAGACAGGACGAAACCAAACTGAAGAAGGCCAGGAGACAGTTTGAAGCATTTCAGATGGGCATACTACATCTGTAAGCAGACCGCTGGAAAGTTATCAAGCAGTTTCCACGTTCAAGACAGTTATTTGGCAACCACTCCAACATTATTTCTGCCACGATTTGACCCACTTCTGAGCGCACTCCTGCCCTCGACGGTTCTTTGCCATCACTATAAAAGGGGCAGGATCTCCAGAGTTTAAGTGTTTTCAATTTTACAGAGAAGTCACGCTATTGCAGAGGAGAAGGGAGCAGATCTCTTGTCTTCAGTTACATCTGATTTGTTGTAATCTCTCAATATTTCTTGTTTGTTTCTGTAATGATGATTGATACATTTTTGTTTGTTGTTACAATGATCTTACCCGAGTAGTTAGATCAAGGGGACATGGTTGATAAACAGATGCTTAATTTAGTTTTCATTAATTGATCAATTTTCTATTTGTTTACTTAGTTTTATAATTTGTGTTTTTAGTTTCTAAACTTGCTATGCTTGATCTGTTTAAGTCGATTGGTATTTTCCCATCAAGTTTAGGCCAAACTTGAATGCTTGGAAGTTAAACCCAACCAAACCTAGACAGATTTGAGTATATCTATACAAATAGAGGATCAATAGTTCGAAAGATGAGACCTAGGTCATAGACTAGAAATGGTGATATATTCCCAACAAACGAAAGTTGAGGGAAATCTTAAATCTGAGTTATAGACTTGTATGGTTTAAGCCAAGGAACGAAAGTTGAAACTTAGGCCAGATAAGAGTTTATTTGGTTCAGTTAAAGGAACTTGAACAGTCGAAAGAAGTATCGTAGGGAAATTGATTAAACCAATGAACTGCTAAGTAAACTAAGTAGAAACTGATAGGTTGTGTAAAACTATAGTTAGGAAAGACTAGCCGTTTGGATTATAGGCGGGTTGTTTGTACCACCCTTGAAAAAATCAGTTTGTCTATAACTAACTACTCTGGTTCAAAAACTGGTCAATAAGAAAGTAAGCGGGCAGTTTGGGAACATAAGTTAAGCAGAAGTTAATCAATCATAATCTCTACTTTGTATCTGTCTTAGCAACACTTCTCTCTAATTGGAACCATTTTTATTTTGTTTTATTTATTTAACCCCAAATCATATATTTCTTCACCACCCCTTTTGACCTGATCGATTAAGCAAACAAAAGTTTGAGAAAATCGAATAACTGTTCCCGAGGATTGACTTCGAATACTCAGCGTAGGTTGTGCGCTTGCAGCCAACTTTGAGTTATATTTGGGTTATAAATTTAAAAACCCTGATAGGTTATCTCAGTCCCACATCAATGCCCCTGAAGACGCTAGTGCAACTCTCACTTAGCATCAGGGAGACCAAGAAAGACAAAATCAAGATCCTTGGATTCAATCACCAATACCAAAAGGCCTTAAGGTCCACAGTGATTGATGTCACCTTTGGGGACTTGGTCACTTCGATTAAATTCTTCATCATTGAAGCAAACACCACATTTAAGGCGTTATTGGGAAGACCAAGGCTGCATGCCTATGGGCTGGTACCTTCCACCCTGCACTAGTGTGTCAAATACATCAAGGATGGGAAGCAGTGTGTCATTAAAAGTGATGACCACCCCTTCGAGGCACACAAAGTCGAGTTGGATGATACAAAATACTACAAGCCTAAGACCAAACAGGAGGCAGAGGCACGAAGGGAAACGCCTACCCCAGAAATTGTAAAAGAATCTATCAAAAGGGCAGTACTCAAAGCGGCCATCGAGTCACAAATGCTTTGGGGAAGCGACAGTGACTCAGGCTCCTCAACAGTAATAGATGAAGATGAAGATGCCAACATGCCCATTCGGGTGCAGGCAGGTTTCTCCAGCGAAGAAGAAAAGCAAAATTCCTTGTCCAAAGAAATAATGCCCTTGGAGCATTGCAAGGATTTGACACCCCGCGAGAAAGAACAAATCTCCCAACTCAAAACCCTCATGGTCCCACCAAAAGTGGAGGAGGTTGAAAAAGAACAGGTAATCTACCCCATCATACAATTTGTCAAAATGGGAGAGATCGACCCTGATAATGACAACCCGTGTCCAGAGGATTGGGCACGATGGTTAGTGGAAGAAACAAAGGAAGCGGACGTCCCCGCGCAAGTCGAACACGCTAGCAGCGCCAAGTTAATGCAGTTGTTTCGCAAGGCACATTGCCTAGAACGAACCCCAGAAAAGCAAGCCAAAATGTTCCGAGATGTGTGATCGAGGCAATAACCTAGGTCAAATAAATAACCTTGTTTACCTGACTAGTCGTTTATAGTAAAGCTAAGGTGTCGAACCCACAAGGACGGAGTCTGAGTACTAGTTCTTTTCTGTTCTCAAAAGCTAGAAGGCTAAATTTTGTTTGATTTTTGGTTTCACAAATTATAAATAAAAGGCCTAAATTAAATTGCAAAGAAATAAAAGTTTTTGAGGGGTTTTATGAATTTAATATGAAAAAGTATGCCTTAGGGAATTAGTTTTGTTTGTGATTAGGTCATGGAGTGTCAACCCTTTGACTTTCGTCGCTGGAATTGACGAATGCGAGGGACAGAGCCACCATTCGGCCTACCATTCGGCCAAGACAGGCCGAACAGACAGCCGAACGGCTGCTCTGGACAACGCATACTCCATGTAAATGTTGGTTTCCTGATCCATGCTTAATACCACGTGTTGTGAAGGGTTGGGTGACAGTAACTAACGCGCTAACCTATGATTTTCACCTTGGATTAGGGTTGATACCATACTAACCTAACGCCTCTTGAATTGCTAACCTAACTTTCGTTGGTCAATTATTCAAGTCCGTTTGTTGTGGTTCAATGAGATAACTAATTAATGATTAGTTAATTAGAAACTGTGTCATACAACTCGATTGGTTATCTTTCGATTTTAACATATCTGGTGATATTGTTATTGCTTAACTTATCAATTCAATATTTAATTACCCAACTAAATGTGCGCATTCATCTAGTCGTGTATAGTGATTAACAAGCAAACAACAACAAATAAGCATGCCAACAAACAAATCACAATGATATAAAGCACAAATCAAGTCTACAACATCCCTAATCAATAGATTACTTCTACATCCCTAAGACATAAATAGATCTAGCCTAACATAGTCTCATACATCATGCAAATCACAGAAAATAGCAAATAAAAAGACATAGTATCAAAAACTACTCCGAAATCCGAGTTGAAGAACAATAAACCGAATATCCGAGTTGAATAGCACCCCGTCGCGTCACAAACTACTCCGAAATCAGTGGAACTTGCTGCAACAGTGGACAAGAGCCTCCAAACACGTGCTAGGACCTGTCTCTCTTGAGTACAAGGTGGAATCTTGCGCCGCAATGGAGAAACGGCGGAAGAACGAGGTGTTTTTGGCTCTCAAAAGTAGATCTAGGGCAAGGGAACGTGGGAATCCTTTCTCTCTGGCAGGGGAGAAGATTATATGCTGTGTGGAGGCGTGCT
The DNA here is from genome assembly GCA_027562975.1 of Rhynchospora breviuscula. Lineage (NCBI taxonomy): Eukaryota > Viridiplantae > Streptophyta > Magnoliopsida > Poales > Cyperaceae > Rhynchospora > Rhynchospora breviuscula. Next base: position 17,328,298 of record CM050398.1, read on the forward strand.
AGGGCCAGGGGGTCAAGTTTCCATAGAAGAAACTTGCCAAAACAGGAGCATTCGCCTGGGTGTTCGGCTGGATCCAGCCGAATAGTAGGGCGAATGGCCTGCTAATATCGTGGGCTGAAAGCTGTTCGGGCCAGGAATGAGTCATCTGGTTTGTAATAGGCTGGGGCACGCCAATTGAGGTTTTTCTCCTTGCATTCATGTAATTTCTTCGCGTGGTTCGTCCAGAAACATCCGATTATTGCGCTGTTTCCACCTAGTACCTACAAAATAGTTGAGAAGCTGCAACAGTACCAAATCCTGGCAAATATGGCATAAAGCATAGTGAATAATATGGGTTGAGTTATAATTTAGGTGTACAGTCCGGCCAAAATGCATATATAAATTCGCGATATGAAATCCCCCCAAACTTAAACCTTGCTTGTCCTCAAGCAATACTCTAAACTTAGGAAGATGGACTATACCTAATCCTTAACTCAATCGTTATGCTTAATCGAGAAATTTAATTAATCGTGCCTTCAAGTTTGTCACACATAGAAAAAGTAATGGTTATTCAAAAATATTTCGCAACATAAAATTCAAAATTCAATCTCAATCAATACGTATAACTCAAGGTCTCAAGTGATATAATTTTTAATTTCAAGGATCCTAGCTTTTCTTCATTAATCAACATGCAATTTCAAGGTCTTTCGTCCATTCTTTTCCACGTCTTGCAAAAATATGTAAAGAAGTTTTACCAAAGTCAAAAAATTTATAATGAATTTCTCAAAACCAATTTCATTTTCACCAATTTCTTTGTGCAAGTCGAGTCGTGGGGCTTTGCACCCTAGAGGATTTAATTACGGTGTCATCGACCTTGTTTAAAGCTACTGGCACATGACGCACCAGGGAGGTCGGTCCGGTTCTTATGTATTTTTCACTGCGATCCACTACGGAATTAAGCACTTTTCTGCCATATTCCTTAAGCCTCCGATTTTTGTGGATAAGTTGTTGGAAAAAGGTCTCGGCCCATCCTCGTTTTCACAACTATTTAGATTTTGTCCCATTAAGTTTGCTCATTGGTTATTCAAGCGTTGAAGAAAAACAAATTCGACCAGAGAAGATTCACCTTATAATTTTCAAAATTCATAAAACTTCTTTTTGAACAAAAGTTTGCAAGACACGAATCCGTTCACTCGACAAAAATTTGTGAAAATCGACTAACAGTGTTTAATGATTTTAAGCATCCAAATTCAGATCCTTATCGACTTCAAAAATTTTCAATCAAGGCCTCAAGTTATAAGAATCGATTGAAATCAAATTTTAAACCTCGTGTTTACCAAATATTTTCAAATAACCATAAAAATTTTCAAGTTCATGTGAAATTCGACCTAATCTGTCAAATAAGCATTCATAACAGCAACAAAGCACAACCAATTAATTTCCTTGAAAATTCACCATGAAATAGATCAAAAACAGTGGTGTTCGCCCAGGCATTCGGCTGAATGGTAGGCCGAATGGACAGGAATAGCAGCAAAAATTCAAGAAAAATTTGTCATTTTTGCGTGAAAATTCTTTAAATGCCCCCCCAAACTTAAAACATGTCATTGTCCTCAATGCATCATCACATCACATTATTAAATAAACAAAAGTAAAAATGACAAAAGAGGACGTACCCAATCAATACCAATAGGAGGGGTCGTAAGGCCCGCCAGGTGGTGGTGGCTGCTGCGGATTGTATGGAGGTACATGCGGGGGCTGCTCATATGGTGAGTGTGGTGGTGGTGGGACGGGCTCGTGCTGCATCATGTTGGGATCGTCCCGTCCTCCCTGCATGTAGCCTTGCTGCTTGTAAAAGGCCAACTCATCTTCCCACGTGGTGAGGCGCTTGTCAACCCGGTCGAGCTTCTCAGTGTTTGCCCTCACCTCCGCCTTGAGCTCATCACTTAAGCGGTGGAGTTCCTTCATTTCATTCTTCGTCTCGGTCGAGTCGCGACAGAGGTTCTCCATGGACTCAATGATGTAGTCCAGAGACTCAGCGGGACTCGTGTGATATTTGCGTGAAGTGCTGCTGCTACCGCCGCTGGTGGAGGCACCCGTTCGGCCACGTATCGGCTGGGGCCAGCCGAATGGCTGCCCAAATGGTGGCCTTGGCTGAACATGTCCATGAAATCTTCTCCTTCCGGTGGGTCCGGATTGTAACCTGCAGGGATTAGCCAAGTCTCGGGCCGAGAGGGAGCTATTTGGTCAGGATATGGTAAATAAAATGATGGCCGGCCATTGAGAAGCCACTTGTACCGCTCACCACCACGACTTTCCACAATTTCAATGAATCCATACCTTTTCAGCATATTGATGTTCAAGAGAGTGGACCCCGTGCATAAACTACCTGTATCAAATCTCACACCAAGCTTCTTGGCAATGTGTGTAACATATGCCCCCATTATGATGTACCCATTATCGCTCGGATTGACTGTGATTCCCATCCAGTGTTGCACCATAAGGAGAGTGAGATTTACCTTGGTAGGAGCATCGCGGAGTATGTTGTCAAGCAAGACCGCATCCTCAACATTCAATCTCGCCATCGTCTCTCCACGAGCATAGATAGTGGACACAAAGATCCTGTGAAAAACATGAAGGGATAGGTGTTGGATCCATGAAGCCTTATATCCATGCGTTTGACCTGAGCCAGTCAGCCTCAACCATAAAGTGTCCCTTGACTCTCCCCACCGAAATTCAAGAGCATCCGCCGTATCTTCAATCACCAAACCAAAGTGGTCAGCCAAATTTGATAAGAAGACACGCCTTGTTTCATCCCCCATTCTGAACTTGATGTATTGGTGGCCGTTTTCACCGGTTTTGAGGCAAAGGGAGGAAAGGAATTCGATGGTTAGGTGCCGATAAGCTTTTTCCCTAATGCGACAGAACGGGTATGTGAATCCAATGCCCATAAGGAGTTGTGTCACCTCCCCGCCCATGCCAAGTTTATCCAAAGTTGCTTCATCAAACAACCGAGTGTGGTAGAAATTCCTTTTTCTGAGATTCAACAATTTATAGAGCATGCGGCGGGTAGGAATCTTAAAATCAAATTCTTGCTCATAGGGCTGGGCCTCTTGGTCATATTCTCCATCCGATTCTGAATCGGAATCCGGATCCACATTGTAGGCTCTTGGTTGGTTCGGTGACTGGTTGGAGGATTCTCCACGGGCTTGGCGAGAACGGGATCTAGTCATGCGAAACATGGTGAGGTAAGGTGCTGTTCTGGGGAAAGGGGTGGGTTTTGGGTTGGTCTCGGCAGCGAAATCCCTCTGTTCTGGGTCCTGTTCGGCTGGGTGCGGCCGAATTACTGGCCGAATGGGTCAGTTCTGGCTCTGTTTTGTGTAGTAGGTCAACCGAGTCACGCCCAAATTAATTCCAGCAGTGCAATAAACCCCAAATATTCATCAACAATGCATCTCCCTTGCTGCCATTTATTTACACAACCCAAATGTGAGAGAAATTGAAAGAAATGAAGGAGAGAGAATTTAAACCAAATGCACTTGACAAGGGGCCGAATGGGCAGCTGCTCGTGCTCAAAAGGGGGCCTAGAGGTCGAGTAGAGGCTCGTGGCAGCAAGAGATAGCTCTGAAAGGCGAGTTGGTGGTGACGTGCTCCAACCTTCTTTGAATTCGTGCGGCCAAGAGAGAGGGAGGCAGCGGGATTCAAGGGCAACGCTAGAGAGAGGACAGCGAGGGCTATTTATTGGTGGGTCGATCTAGTGCAATGGCAAAGGAGAGGGGGTGCGCTTGGTGGAGCAGTGGAGAGGCCGAGAGCAATGTACTTAGCCGATTTTTTTTTTTTTTTCGTGTGTGGTTTATTCGGCTGGGAGAAAGAGAACGAAGAGGAAAAATGGGTTCGGCTGGGAAATAGGTTGGGGTTTAATGTGGTAGTGGGTTTTGGTAAAGAGAATTAGAATCTGATCCAATAACACTTCCTCCAATCTATTTTCTGCAGTGGGCCGAGATTCTCATGGGCTGCACCTATTTTTCAAATTTCTTTGGGCCGTTCGGCCATGCATTCCCTCTGGTCCATCCGAATGGTGAGAAGAATGGGCCTATAAAGAAGTAATAAATATGATCAAACGGCCTAAGATAAATTATATGCGAAATAATGATGTACAAATTGAGTTAGTGTCTCTGGGCCGCCAAATGTGATGCGTTCGACTCTTTGTTCGGCCGAACACTAGGCCGAATGGTACATATCCAGGTCCGAAATTGCAATGCATCCTCCCATTTTGAATTTCCTCCATTGACATTGTCCAGAAATCGCTGCCCCATGCCTCTTTCCTACTGTTTGTGTTGGTTGATTCGCATGAGGTCGTGCGAGGGTGCGTTATGTCGATTTTTTCACATCCCTTTTGGTGCTCTAGCACGAATCAACCATGTGCATCCCTACAAGCATCAAATAAACAGTGCTAAAATAAATTAAATATCCTAAGAAAAATTTGAAATTCTAATTAAAATATTTTTTTGTTGATTTTATTGTTTTATGATATTTTTTTCTTGGATCTTTTTAAAAGAAAAATAAAATGACAAAATATAAAATAAAATAAAATAAAAGCAAATTGAATTAAAGAGAGAAAAATGCTTGGGTTGCCTCCCAAGAAGCACTTGTTTTAGGTCTCTAGCTTGACCACCATTTGTTCTATATCGCGACGGGTGGGTCGAGAAGCGAAACAACCATCACTTCTCCCTTGTCATGATTTGCAATGTAGTGCTTTAGGCGCTGCCCATTGACCTTAAATGGCTCCGAGTCCTTGTCGCATATGTCAACTGCACCAAATGGATAGACCTTGACCACTCGAAATGGACCCGACCAACGTGACTTCAACTTTCTAGGGAAAATCTTGAGCCTTGAGTTGAACAAGAGTACCAGGTCGCCTTCCTTGAATTCACGCCTCAAAATCTGCCTATCATGCAACCACTTTGTTTTTTCTTTATACAATTTTGCATTTTCATAGGAATTGAGATGTACCTCATCGAGTTCATGCAAATCCAAGATTCGCTTCTCACCTGCCTTTAGCATGTCCATGTTGATAGCTCGCGTGGCCCAGTAGGCTTTATGCTCAATTTCTACAGGCAAATGACAAGGTTTACCATACACCAATTTGAAGGGGTTCATACCTATTGGAGTCTTGAAAGCGGTACGATATGCCCAGAGCGCGTCATCAAGCTTCATCGCCCAATCTTTCCTTGAGCAGGCCACAGTTTTCTCCAGAATGCTCTTGATTTCGTGGTTTGAGACCTCCACTTGGCCATTGGTTTGTGGGTGGTATGCGGTGGCCACCTTGTGTGTAACCCCATGCTTCTTCAAGAGTGCCTCGAACTGGTGATTAATGAAATGTCGACCTCCGTCACTTATCACCGCTCGTGGCACACCAAAGCGAGGAAAGATTATCTTTGAGAAGAACTTGATCACAATATTTGCATCCGCGGACTTGCATGCCATGGCCTCGACCCATTTTTAGACATAGTCGACTGCCACGAAGATGTACTCGAAACCATGCGAGGTTGGAAAGGGTCCCATGAAGTCCACGCCCCACACATCAAAGATCTCGACTTCGAGAATGCTTCTGAGAGGCATCTCGTTCCTTTTTAAAATGTTCCCTGTTCTCTGACACTGATCACAAGATAAGACAAATAAACGTGCATCTTTGAAAAGGGAAGGCCAGTAAAAACCTGATTGCAACACTTTTGCTGCTGTTTTGGAGAATGAGGCATGCCTGCCATAAGCAGAAGAGTGGCAGTGAGCAAGAATTGGCATGACTTCTTCGTGGGACACGCAACGGCGATAGATCTCATCAATGCCAAGTCGAAAAAGGTAGGGCTCCTCCCAGAAATAGTACTTGGCATCAGATTTGAGCTTCTTTCTCTGTTGGTAAGTCATCTCTAGAGGAACGGCACCGCTGGCCAGGTAGTTTTCCAAGTCTGCGAACCAAAGCGGCTGCTGGACTGTCTTTTTGACCACCATTCGGCCCTCTGTTCGGCTGGAGCCAGCCGAATGGCTGCCCAAATGGTCTGTTTTTGCCGCCGTTTGCGCCGCAGCGACTGTTCCCTGCAATTCCAGAGACATGAGATGTTCATCAGGGAAAGATTCATTGATTGGTACCTTGATTTTTGTTTCGCCATCCCAATGGAGCCTTGACAAATGGTCGGCGACCGAGTTCTCCATGCCTTTTTTGTCCTTGATGTCAAGGTCAAATTCTTGGAGAAGCAATATCCAGCGAAGAAGTCTCGGTTTGGCATCCTTCTTGTTGAGCAAGTACCTAATCGCGGCATGGTCAGTGTAGACAATCACTCGCGATCCAACCAAATATGCACGAAACTTGTCGAGTGCGAACACGATGGAGAGAAGCTCTTTCTCCATGGTTGTGTAGTTTACTTGCGCTAGGTCTAGGACCTTGCTCGCATAATAAATCGCCACGGGCTTCTTGTCTTTCCTTTGGCCTAGCACTGCTCCGACCGCGTAGTCACTTGCATCGCACATGAGCTCAAAAGGTTGCGACCAATCCGGTGGTTGTAAGATAGGTGCGGAGATCAATGCATCTTTCAACCTACGAAAAGCAAGAGAACAATCATCATCAAACACGAAATCAACATCCTTTATCAAAAGATTTGTAAGAGGTTTGGCAAGTTTTGAAAAATCTTTGATAAAGCGGCGATAGAATCCAGCATGTCCCAAAAAGCTTCGCACGTCCTTGACATTTGTGGGCACTCCCATCTTTTCTACCACTTCTATTTTCACCTTATCCACTTCAATTCCCTTCGAGGTCACCACGTGTCCGAGGACAACCCCTTGTTGCACCATGAAGTGGCACTTTTCGCAATTCAAGACTAGATTCACATCCTCGCATCTCTGTAAAACTTTAGAAAGGTTAGCTAGACAAGAATCAAAACAAGTACCATAAACAGAAAAATCGTCCATAAACACTTCCATCACATTTTCAATCAAGTCAGAAAAAATGGCCATCATGGCACGCTGGAAGGTTGCTGGTGCATTACACAAACCAAAAGGCATTCTCCTATAAGCAAAAGTACCATATGGGCATGTAAATGTGGTCTTTTCTTGGTCCTCAGGGTGTATGGGTATTTGGAAAACACCAGAATAACAATCAAGATAGCAAAAATAAGAATGGTTTGCAAGTCTTTCAAGAAGCTGGTCCACAAAAGGCAAAGGAAAATGGTCCTTGCGTGTCGCGGCATTGAGCTTGCGATAATCAATGCACATGCGCCTTCCAGTCACGACGCGTGTTTGAATAAGCTCATTCTTGTCGTTCTTGACCACTGTGGTTCCACCCTTCTTGGGTACAACATGGATTGGGCTCACCCACTTGCTGTCGGAGATGGCATAAATGATGCCTGCATCAAGTAATTTGATTATCTCCTTCTTCACGACTTCCTTCAAATTTGGGTTGAGTCTCCTTTGAGCTTCCACCGAGGGTTTGTAACCATCCTCCAACAAGATGCGATGCGTGCAAAAAGAGGGATGAATGCCCTTCAAGTCGCTGATCGAATAGCCAATCGCCTTCTTGTGTGCCCTTAGCTCGTCCAAAATCTTTCCTATTTGCTCATCATCCAAAGCAGAGTTAATAATAACAGGAAGAGTTTTGTTTGGCCCCAAAAATTCATACCTGAGTGTCTCTGGAAGGGCCTTGAGTTCAACCTTGGGTGCCTCGGGCTCTGCCTCGCTGTTCGTATCAAATTCCAGGGGCGTTCTGGGAGGCATTCGGCTTGCTCCGGCCGAATGGAAGGCTGAATGGTCCTCTGGATTCTTCTCCAGATCAATTTCAGGGGCCCCATCTACTTCTGGTTGGTCCTGGACTCTGTACGCCTGAGCTAGGGTGCCATTCTGGGTTCTGTTCGGCCTGGCAGAGCCAAATGGTGAGCCAAATGGCTCTGTTTCACAGTCGTCCAGCAAGTCTTCCATGGATTCTTCAACTCCAATTGCTTCCTGCACTTCAGAAAGAAACTCATGATAGTACCTTAGAGCTTTGTCGAACTGTTCATCCAAGGTTAGCTCGGTTGGCACATCAATCGCCTCGATCCTGTAGCACGAGTCATGCATGTTGGGTTTCTTCATTGCTTCATCCACATGAAATTCATGTCTCTCCCCTCCCACTCTTACAATTATGGTGCCGTCCCTGGCATCCATCAATATGCCTGCGGTTCGAAGGAAGGGGCGACCTAGAATGATAGGAACTTCCTTGTCCTCCTCCATGTCCATCACCACAAAATCACCTGGAACAAAAAATTTACCAACTTGCACTGGCACGTCCTCAATGACACCAATGGGCATGCGAACGGAGGAATCAGCGAGTTGAAGGGTCATGCATGTGGGCCGCAACTCACCAACACCGATCTTTTCATACACCGAGAGTGGCATAAGACTCACGCTCGCTCCCATGTCGCATAGTGCCTTCCTAATGCTTGCTTTGCCAATTGTGCAAGGTATGGCAAACTTCCCTGGATCTTCAAGCTTAGGGGGCATCACACTTTTAAGCAAACCACTAAGTTGATCGGTTAGTTCCACAGTTTTAAGTTCTTCCAAAGAGATTTTGTGTGTCACCACATCTTTTAGAAATTTTGCATAAGAAGGAATATAGGTGATAGCATCAGTAAAAGGGATAGTGATTTTCAAACCTTTTATCACCTCAAGAAAACTCCTCAATTGAGCATCAGCCTTGGATTTGGCCAATCTTTGAGGATATGGAACAGGAGGGCGGTAAGATTGACCATGTTCAGTGCCTTTACCCTTCTTCTCTGGTTGTTTGGGCTGTGTGCTATTGGTCGGAGCGATCGGGGCATCGTTCGCTGGTTGTTCAGTGTTTTTGACCCCTGTTCGGCTTACTGTTCGTCCTGACCCAGCCGAATGGGTGGCCGAATGGTCCTCTGAAAGTATCTCAGTCAGCAACGGGTCCAAGTCATGGTCCGCAGGTGACCTGGGAGGTTCTGTAATCTGAGAATTTGTTGCATTTGACACCTGTTCGGCTGTAGGTTCGGCCGAATGGCAGGCAGAATGCCCGGTTTGTCGCTCCGAATTCGCCTCAAAACCCGCCGATTCAGCTGGCATGGGTGGGTCCTCGTACTGGGTTCCACTCCGGAGCATGTGGACTGCCTTCATCTCCGCTCGTGGGTTTGGCTCCGGTTGACTTGGGAGTTTGCCTTGTGGGCGAGTGGTTTTGTGCCGCGAAAAACCCTTCCATCATCTTCTCCAACCTAGATGCAGCACCTGACTCTTTTTCAAGTTTAGCCAAACTATCAAGAATTGTTTCATTTAGCTTACCTTGAGTCTCGATGAATTGCTCTACGTGCGGTGCAACATAAGGTTTCCTTTGGAAGTTTTGGCCACGATTGTTGTTGAATTGGACATTTCTATTTTGGCTTGGTTGTGGTGGGTTACCCGCGCGATTGGTGAAAAGCTTCCTAGGGACAAAAGTGCTGTTTTGGTTGGTGTTTTGAGAGTTTTCACCTTCAAAGTCCTCCATTGCCCTAGTGTCCAACGAGGTGTTGCGGTTTTGGTACCAAGCATAGACATCATTCATGGAATTGACTTGCTCGGGCTCTTGGTCACCATATTGGAGAGGACAATCTTGGGGCTTGTGACCTTCTTCACCGCATGTGCCACACTCCTTGGAAAGCAAGTGCGTGCCATTGGCCGTTTGTAGCCTTGCAAGCTCGACTTCCAACTGTGTGATCCGGTCCCACGATGAGATCTCCTTCACCTCGTGCCTTCCTTGATTGCTTCTCACTGGATTAGGTGCTGCCCAATTGTATTGCAAGGCACACCTTTCAATCGCCTCGCGTGCTTGCTCCGCATCAAGCGAAGTGAAACTCCCACCTGAAAGAGCATCAACATTCACTTTAATACTGTCATAGAGGCCATTAAAGAATGAGTGAATTGTTAACCAATCTTGAATACCATGGTTGGAACAAGAGTTTTCCAAATCTCTAAACCGTTCCCAAGCATCCCTAAACGATTCATCCCCCTTTGTTTAAAATTTGTGATTTCCCTTCTAATCTCAAAGGCTCTCTTTGATGGAAAGTACCGCTCAAGGAAAATCTGTGCCATCATTACCCAACTATCAATTGACCCTCTTTTGAGTGTGTTATACCATTTCTTTGCCCTATCCCTAAGAGTAAAGTGAAACAAGAGAAGTCTAATTGAATTCTGAGAAACCCCATTGAATTTTAACAATTTGGTGCAATCAAGAAAAGCTTGTAAATGAGCATGGGGGTCCTCTTGCTCAAGCCCATAGAATGGGTTTTGTTGCACAAGTGCAACGTGCGCGGGGTTGATTTGCATGTTGTTCGCCGCGATCCCTCTAATTAAGACTGGTCCATCCACGTCCTCGATTCGCGGGGCTGAGTGCTCGCGAAGAGATTTGATTGGCCCCTGGGTTTCGATGACCGGTGGAGGGTCATTAGGTGTTTCCATGGAGTGGCAACTTGCATGGCGATCATCCTCAAAAGTTTGGCGCTCATTCTCGAGGTTGAGGCGCTCCTGGACAATTCTTTGTTGCTCCAATAACAGTTCTTGGCGCAAGGCCTCCAATTGTTGGGTTTGCTCCGCGAAATTTGCCATTTCGGGGCCTGTCCTTCTGTCTAGCTCGCTATTTGTGCTCTGTTCGGCCGGATGTTCGGCCAAATGGTAGGCCGAATGGGTGGAAATCCTGGTCGTAGGCGAGGTAACAGATGGTCCGGGCTCCTCCACTATATGGGATTGGTCCGTGCTTGTCTGTCCTGACCTCCTCAACCAGTAATTGTGTGGTTCAACCGGCTCGCGTGGCTTTTTGGACTTCCTTGCCAGAGTTTGTCCTGCGAGGAAAAAGAAGAAAAGGCACAAGTTAGTAAGCAAGTTAAATCTAGACTCTTGTTAATAAGATAAGAACTAATATCAATTACCGTCCCCGACAATGGTGCCAATTTGATCGAGGCAATAACCTAGGTCAAATAAATAACCTTGTTTACCTGACTAGTCGTTTATAGTAAAGCTAAGGTGTCGAACCCACAAGGACGGAGTCTGAGTACTAGTTCTTTTCTGTTCTCAAAAGCTAGAAGGCTAAATTTTGTTTGATTTTTGGTTTCACAAATTATAAATAAAAGGCCTAAATTAAATTGCAAAGAAATAAAAGTTTTTGAGGGGTTTTATGAATTTAATATGCAAAAGTATGCCTTAGGGAATTACTTTCGTCTGTGATTAGGTCATGGAGTGTCAACCCTTTGACTTTCGTCGCTTGAATTGACGAATGCGATGGACAGAGCCACCATTCGGCCTACCGGCGCCATTTTTTATCGTAGGCAAAACCTAGGTCAAAATAAAACCTCGAGTCTACCGATCTAATCGTTTGTGGTACAGCTTGAGGGTCGAATCCACAGGGACGGTACAATTGATTACTAGATTTTATTTCCTCACAAAAACTAGACAAGATTATTTTTGGTGTTTTTGGTATTTAAGAAGACAACTAACTGAATGCAATAAAGTAATGTGTTTTTTTGGTGTTTTGATGATAAAATTTGCAAAGTAATGCCTTAGGAAATTAGTTTCATCTATAATTAGGTCATGGAGTGTCAAACCGCCAACTTTCGTCGCTAGACTCGACTTACACGGCCTAAAAAGCCACCATTCGAGGTAATGTTCGGGGGAACAGTAAGCCGAACGGCTGCTCTAGACGTCGTGTACTCCACATAAGTGCCATATTCTTGATCCATACTTAATACCACGTGTTGTGAAGGATTGGGTGATAGTAACTAATGCACTAACCTATGATTTTCACCTTTGATTAGGGTTGATACCATACTAACCTAACGCCTCTTGAATTGCTAACCTAACTTTCGTTGGGTCTAATATCCAAGTCTGTTTTGTTGTGGTTCATTGAGACATCTAATTAATGGTTCGTTAATTAGAAACCTAGTCATACAACTCGATTGGTCATCTTTCGATTTTAACCTATCCCGTGATATTGCCATTGTTTAACTTATCAATTCAATATTTAATTACCCCAACTAGATGTGCGCATTCATCAAGTCGTGTATAGTGATCAACAAGCAAACAACAACAAGTAACATGCCAACAAACAAATCACAATGATAATAAGCATAATCAAGTCTACAACATCCCTAATCGATAGACTACTACTACATCCATAAGACATAATTAGATCTAGCCTAACATGATTGCAAAACAAACAATAAATGCTGTAATAAAAGATACAAATTCCATGAGTTTCGAATAGAACATAAAAAGGAAAGAATACACCATATAAACTTCCGTTTCGATGGCTCGAACTCGCGGAATCGTGGGGAAGATCAACTGCACTGCTCTCGCTGCCCAACCTGTCCTCAAAGTCGCTTCTATGGACTTGCTTCGCTCTATGAGGGTGGAAACGTGCAATCCCGCACCTTTCGGCACTAGAACGGCGGTGGAAAGGACTCTAAGAGGTGGGTCTATGGTGGAAAAACGTGGGAATCCTTTCTCTCTGGCAGGGGAGAAGATTATATGCTATGTGGAGGCGTGCTAGGGCCAGGGGGTCAAGTTTCCATAGAAGAAACTTGCCAAAACAAGATCATTCGGCTGGGTGTTCGGCTGGGTGTTCGGCTGGATCCAGCCGAATGGTACGCCGAATGGCCTGTAAATGTCGTAGGCTGAGAGCTGTTCGGGCCAGGAATGAGTCATCTGGCTTGTAATAGGCTGGGGCACGCCAATTGAGGTCTGTCTCCTTGTATCCAAGTAATTTCTTCACGTGGTTCGTCCAGAAACGTCCGATTATTGCATTGTTTCCACCTAGTACCTACAAAATAGTTGAGAAGTGGCAACAGTACCAAATCCTAGCAAATATGGCATAAAGCACAGTGAATAATATGGGTTGAGTTATAATTTAAGTGTATAGTCCGGCCAAAATGCATATATAAATTTCGCGATATCAATGTGTAGAAAGGCTACTCCAATGAAGTGGAGAGGCTCGATGGAAAAATAGCCAACACAAGAGGTTTGAGGTTCCAAGTCGAACCAGGGACAGAAAAGCGAACCATCCCGCAAACCACTGAGCAATACTCATGCAACCATGTCACCATAACTGAAATTGAGGATGAGGAAGAGATCCTTGAAATGGTAAATGAACCTCAGGAAAATTAACAGTTAATTTTTGCGGCCAAAAATGCCCCAAAAAGAGCTAGAAGAAAGTGGCCAAAATACCATCAATGAGCTAAAAGAAGTGAACTTGATTACCAAAGAAGAGTCGAGGCCCACTTTCATCAGTGCATCTCTCCCACAGGAAATGCAAGACAAGCTGGTCGACATGTTAAAAGAATACAGGGATTGTTTCTCCTGGAGCTACAGCGAGATGCCCGGGCTGGATCCAACAGTCATTGTCCACAAGTAGAAAATTGACAACGAAATGAAACCAGTCAAACAAGGTCCTCGAAGAATGAGGGTTGAACTGGAAGAAAAGGTGACCGTTGAAGTTAAAAAATTGATTGAAGTGGGATTCATAAGAGAAGAAGAAACTCCTGAATGGGTCGCCAACTATTGACCCCTAAAATATTGCCACAATTATCTGGACAACCTGAGAATGGATTCTGAGTCTATTTGAAATAGTCAAGACCAGACATCTGATGCACGAATAAATCATCAAGAAATAATCCCGAATCGGTCGGGAAGGAATATTCAAAACCAAGTCAAGACGGGTGGTCCTATATTTTCACATCTATGATAATACTAATATTAACATGACATTATGTTAAATTAGTATGCAATACTCATAATGATGTAATATAGACCCACAAAAGTCGTGTGCTGTACTTTAAAAATATGACCTAGATAGTTATATAATTTCATGGATGCATGAGGATTATATAATTATACTAAAAATGTCGGCACATTGAATGATATAAATGCATCAAGATTCGTGCTAATCCTTTTATAAAAGATGGAGAAATTTTATTCGGCAGCCCATTTAAAACTCATCCAAAATTCAAAAAAAAAGGGGAGAAATGCGTGGCCCAAAGAGAGAAAGATCCGGCCCAAATAAAAAGGAGGAGAAATAAAGCCCGATAACCCGTTCATCCCTTCTTCTCCACTGGTCCCCTCCTTCCGTTTCTCGCGTGTGAACACAGAAACAAATTGTTCCCTCCTACTCGTGCCTAAGCAAGCCTATGGCAACTTATATTTATGTCTCACTCTCTCACCGACATACGCTGACAGGAGGCAGCGAGCATTTCGCTAACAATTTGACCAATTTCCCTCCTAATTGACTCAATTTAGTAATGGCTCAGACTCACAATTTAAAAGTGACATGAGGTAAATTAACAAAAAGGAGCCGTGAAAACTTGGAGACCCTGTTTAATACCGATAAGGATGAGTATGTGGTGAGTCAGGAGACATCAATTTAAAGGAACAGTGAAGTAAAATTCTGAAATTATGAAATAGTCATGGTCCCATGTTCCAGCACACTGAGCCCAAGGTGGATCAAATCGGCTGGTAATTAGTCATCAGAGATCACATATAGTGGTGATAATTGATCAATTCACAGACATGGTGTATGAAAACTTTGAAATTGTGGCAGCGCAATAATCATGCCTTCCGAGTTACTGTGGCTAAAGCAAGTCAAATTGGTCAGTAATTGGTCTCAGGGAATCATTCACAGGGATGTCAGTTTGGTAAAATTGGGATATCGATGAGATGGGGAGATGATAACATAAACATCAAGTAGCTACACTTCAAAAAATTACTGAAGAGAAAGGCTGTGAGTTAAATCAATAGTGAAATGACATAAGTACAAATGACAAACTCAGGGAAGCATCTGAATTAAGAACAAGTTGTGAAATAAAAAGGGGAGGGGGAATTTTAATCTGTGGAGTTGTAAAGATTGGTGAACCAGTACACAAGGAAAATTTAAAAGTGCTAACAATTGGATGGAGAATCAGGAAAAAAAAAAAGAAGAAAAAGAAGGAAAAATAAGAGAGAAGGTGTTGAGTTTGTAAAAATAGTAATGAGATGGATGGGTTAAATTAAAGGAACTCATAGCATTAGGATGAGGATGGTTAAACAGCCATAACAAGGAAATAGGTGTGTATTGTGCTCAGTTTAAAAATTTTGCAGGTTGAGATGAAGAAAAAGAGGGAAGGCCAAATTTCAATCTATGGGGCTGTGTTAAAAACAAAAATCAATGGGATTATGAAATACAGTTTCATCATGATTAGAGGCCGAAATTTCTTTTCACAAATATTACAAGAGAATACCTCAAGTTGGAGTTATGAAAGGCAAAATAATGAGGGATGTAACCGGCTACTAGTTACTGAAATCAGTAATCAGTAAAAGAAAAAAATTGAAGATGAATGAGGTTCCACACTAGTGTCAGGAGTTAAATAGCAAGGTGAACGATAATTGAAGGCCTTGGAACAGTTAGCACCTATTCAAATGAGTAAGGAAATGACTGAAGTGCCCATCAGGGGCAGAACTGTCCAATCCTCTTGAGAGGCACATAATTGGTGCCATCTACAGTATTTCACTTGATCTCCCTATAAATAGGGTATCTCAGAAACCATGCAGACAACAACAACAAGACCCAATCCAGAGAAGAACACTCATGCGTTGAGAAATCCATCCAACAAGCCACTTAAGCACTTAGGTTAGCCACTAAAACAAAAAAAAAACAAAAAAAAAGTGTGTGATTAGTCTCATATTTACAGCAATACTAGGGGTTGTGTAATCTACACTCTTGTATAATTTGCTTTGGTGAAATAGGAAGGTTATTTCTTCCCTCTTTGCAATTCTCCTAATTTCCTTTCTTTTCTATTTCATACAATACATAGTAATAATGTAGGGAAATAACTAAAAAAGTGGCTATGTAAATATGTATATAGATGCATTAAACTAACATGTACATTCAGTAAGAACTAAGAATTCATTTTCTTTTGTATCCTGCTTTTATATTCTATATGCATATAGGTTAAAAGTCATATATGCAGTAGCTGTAATACAAGAAATCATGTAGGAAATAGAATATGTTATAACTGAGCATGCATATCTAATTTTAGGAAAAGTAGCATATGTATGTATATAAACAAAAGAGTGGACAACAAACAAGGACAGTAGGTTATTATTATGGACAGCAGGTTTCAAGATGGGGCTGGCTACTCCTTACCAACGCCAATGCCTTGCTAAGATACTAAGGGAGGGGCACAGTAAAGGAGGCAATTGCATTATGGAGCCCTTAGTGTTGCACCAGCTTCTAAAGTAGAATCGAGGAGGAGTCTCATGAGAGGCATCAATAACTGCATCAACAGCCGCATCAACAACTGAAGGAAATACACTCACCAGCATGTTCCCATGGTCAAATCAAGCTGTGGTGAAACTCTGGGTTGGAGGCACTCGGTAGTCAAATTGATGATATAAACACGTCCCGGCATCCGTCACCAAGCTCAGAGGCGCCTCACTTAACCCCTATCATGGCCAAGTAGCTCCATTGATCAGCTCACCGCTATGGCGGGTTTGAGCTGAGGTGAATCCGTATGCCGGAGTGCCATGTGGATCAAATCAAGTGCATACCACGGTTGCTGAGTGTCTCACGACACTATTCGGCACGTTTCCACAGAACCCTGGCCTCCAGAAGCACCCAATCGCCGTTAGCCCCTCCTGTGAAACCCTAGGAGTAATTACGACGCAACAGTGGCCCCCACGACCGACAAAGGGGTCCCACTACTTTAGGGGAGTCATACGATGACAGACGGCGCCTTCATGGTGCTTGATGATGTCTCGAAGAGCCTGAGCGCTAACCCTTGGCGGTTTCTCTATCGTCGAATCGACGGAGGGAGAAGGAAGAAAGGAGAAAATAGGGGATTCATTTCCCCGATTTGTGTGGACACGACGCAGGACATAACGGCTAAACCGCAGTTGCTGACAAAGAGTCCCACAGACAGAGGGACTAATTAGTCTACAGGATACCGGGTGTATGGAAATTGGGAAATGGTTTTAATAAAACCGTCCCAAATCTTGCGATCTTCTGTGGCATTGTTCGTGTGGCGGGTGAACGTGGCGTAATGATCTACTGACAGCCAATCAGACAGCGCCATGTGTCCCTTCCTCAAAACTGAAGTCGCTGATGGCTTCCTATTCTCTCTGCTGGCGTGGACCAATCAGAGCCTGCCACCTGTCACTGCTGCTGATGTGGCATTATTTTATTGCTGGAAACTTCAAAATTTCATAAAAAATAAACCGTAATTAAGAAAAATACAAATCAAATTTTCTACAGGCTCGGGAAAAGATGAAGAATATTACCATGCCAAAACCATAACCAAAATCCAATTAAAGATATTTTAAACCCAATTTTCAAGCTCTGGCCAACCACAAATTGCCATGTCACTTTTAAAATTAAAGATATTTAAAAATCCAGCAATCTTTTAAAATTCATGAAAAATCACAGGAGGCTCAGAAAAAGGTGAGGAAAAATCCTGCAAGCTCAGAAAAATATGGAGAATTCAGTCATGCCAAAACCATAATCAAAATCCAAGCAAAATATTTTAGTCCCATTTTCTAAAGATCTGACCAGCCATAAATTGCCAGTAACCTCGAAAAATTCATGAAAAATCCCAGGAGGCTCAGAAAAATATGAGGAAAAATTATGGAAGCTCAGAAAAATATGGAGAATCTATTTGGCTGATCATCGTCACCAAAAAAACCCTACCAAATGTATCCCAATCATTATTTCCTTCAGAGTACTATGGAGATAAATTATGGAAGCTCAGAAAAATATGGAGAATCTATTTGGCTGATCATCGTCACCAAAAAAACCCTACCAAATGTATCCCAATCATTATTTCCTTCAGAGTACTATGGAGATAAGCCGTTCCGGCAGAGGCTCGGGGATTTACAATTAAATCACTAGAGGCATGGACAACACTTTACCGTCAAGGAGGTTCCCTATCCATCTCAAGGAGTCACCAGAAAAATGAGAGGGATTTATTCTGCTAATTACCATAATCAAAAACTCAATCAGACAGATCCCTGTCATCATTTCCTCATCTGATATTATGGAGATAAGCCGTTTCGGCTTAATTTTAAAAGGCTTAAAGGCTCGTAATTAAATCATTGAAGGCATGGATAATATTCTGGCATGAAGGAGGATCCCCGTACTTTTCAAAGGGGTCACCAGGTCTCAGAAAAGCAGGAGAAATTCCTGAAATTCAGGAAGTCATACAGAAACACTATCGCGACCAAGCTTAGTGCTCCGCTTATGGCTTAAATGAGGCTTGTCACAACCCGAATGATCAAAACAACCAGACAGTCATTTTCACGACGGGTGTGGAGCATATGGAGACACTAAGCATTCTTGATGATAACGGGAGTGCTGGTGAAATTATTAAGCTCAATGTTGAGAATCTGGTTGAATTGAGACTCGCTAGCCTCTAAATGATGGACAGTGAGATCCACCATGGCACTTCGGAGACTCTATCAAGGGTCCCGAAATTATATATAAGTCAGGTGAAGACCAAATCAGAGGTTAATTGATCAAAATCCAAATTGAAGGCAAATTACACCGCAAGATACTACCGGTGAAGAACATGGATCCACCACATATGAGCAGAACTCTTTGCGATCTGAGAAAAGCACATGATGCTGTTAAATCTGTGGTTTGTAGCAACAGGTGGAAGTCCACGGTTATCTAAGGAACCCGCTCTCTCGAGAGATGGCAAGAGGTCCTATCTTGAGTGTATGCAATCTACCAGCCAGGGATAAACGTCCGCTTGCACTGTTGTTACAAGCAACATCTTGAAACAACATTATGATCCTATATAGGATACGCAAACCCAGTCATTATGGACAAAAACCATACTACCCTACCATATCATACCACCCATGACATTAACCTTGGGGAAGAGCTTACAATCTCGTTTAAGGCAAATTTAGTGGCTTGCTGCAACAGTGGAATTTTATATTCGCTATCTCAAGTAGACAGGAGGTCTTATCTTGAGAATTTGCGACCTAATCACCAAGGATATGCCAAGGCTGACACTGTTGCCACAAGCAACTCCCTTCGATGACACTATGGCCCTATTCAACATCATACCGCCACATCTGATAGATCCATGATTCTTATCTTGGTAGTATCATTATCCAAAACCTTCAACATGCTTCTTGGTTACATTACTCAAATGGATTAGTAATGTTACCACGAATCCACAACCAGATTTCATACACAACAAAGCTTACCTCTTTCGGTGCTTGGGGGAAATTACAGTGTTCCGGTTGGAAGACGGACGTTACTTGAACGCTCATAAGCTCAAGAGCCTACCGTCACTCAAGTGACTTTCCTTGGCTAGATGTCAAGAATCATGTCACATTAACGTTTGATCAGGAATCAGACGAACTTTCAACATTTGGTCAGTGACTGAGCGTCAAAAGAGCGCTCCTATGTTCGAGAACCAACTGTCTACCGCACCTAAGGAGGCCAAGGGGCGTCCGACTTAGGTAGCACCCGCGCGCATACGATTTTTCAACGCCCACAAATCGAAGGGTCTGGCGTCTGACATATGATATTTTCAACGCTTCGGGTGAGAGCCGAACCGTCACTTTAACATCTGACTGGCATCCAGATGAAGTTTTGGACATTTCAGGTGGCAGCTGAACTGTTCACCGAACGTCTAATTAGCAATCAGATTCCTTGCAACATTTCGAATAACAGTCGGATTATTGTTTGGTATCTTGGCTGGCTATCAGGTATCACCTCAATACTTCGAATGAGGATCGAGTCGTCGCTCAATATCTGATTGGCTAATGGACGTCACTTCAACGCTTCGAGTAATAGTCAAATCATTTGTCTGATATTCTGGTTGGCTACCAGATATCATCTCAGTATTTCAATTATGATCGAACCGTCTGCGAAACGTCTGACTGGCAACCAGATGTCACTTTTGAATGCTTCAAATATAACCGGATCAATTGTTTGGTACCTTGGCTGGATACCAGGTATCACCTCAATACTCTGAATGATAGGCGAATCGTCACTTAACACCTAGCTGGCAACCATGCGTCTTCGTTTCAAGTGGCAGCTGAATTGATTCTTGATGTTTGACCTGTAATCAGATGCCCTGTCGACATCTCAAACAACAATCGGATAATGTGTTTGATATCCTGGCTGGATACCAGGTATCACTTCAGTGTTTCGAATGATGGTTGAACCGTCTACTCAATATCTGAATAGCAATCAAATGTCTTCTGAACGCTCCGGACAACAATCGGATTATCTGTTTGATATTCTGGATGGCTACCAGGTATCACCTAAGTACTTCGAATGGAGATTGGGCCGTCACTTAACGTCTGACTGGCAATCAGATGTCTTAACGATTCAAGTGGCAGCCGAATCGTTCACCTAATACCTTGGATAAAAATTAGGTATCATCTCAACAAAAGAAATTTGAACATTGCCAAATGTCACTCCAACGATTCGGGGATAAACCAAATCGTCTATTGAACATCGCCAAATGTCATTTTCAACGGTCGCCACATTGTCTGCTCAACATCTTGGTCAGGAACCAGACGTCATTCAACGCTCTATGCCCATTGAACAAGCGTCAACCCGCTCCCGGGAAAGGCCAAGAGGCAGCCGACTCGGGTCACACCCACGCGCATATGATTTCAACGCCCATAAACCTAGAGGTCCGGCGTCTACCATTAACGTCCATAAGCCTAAGGGCCTGACGTCAACTCAATAAAAAAAACCTCAGCACCGTATCAACCTAATCTAACGATCTGATCAAGAGTCAGACATCACTTTCAGACACCCTCGACAGAAGTCAAAAGGGAGTCTAAGAAACCCGCTTTGGGTAACCTAATCTAACGATCTGATCAAGAGTCAGTCGTCACTTTCAGACACCCGCGGCAGAAGTCAAAAGGGAGTCTAAGAAACCCGCTTCGGGAAATCCATGCCTTCAAAATACGGAATCCAAACTGAAGAGCCTAAACCTTGATTCCTCACATTACAAACTCAAGACCGTGCAGTTACCCCTCTTCGGGGTGGTATCGGTATCGGCCTCTTGAGGCTTGCGAGGGGTATCTGATCCGCATTCTTTTTGCCCCTCAATCCGAGACCGGATTCTTCGTTTCTTTTCAATCCGAGGGCCGCGAAAAAGTGCGAGACAGGTTCTGGCACGCCCGGTGGGACCTCTTTTTCCTCTCATCAGGCGAAAATCAAAGAATTATTACCTATATTGATAGCCACCGTGCATTTCTGTCTCGCAAAAAGTGCGAGGCAGGTTCTGGCACGCCCAGTGGGACCTCTTTCTCCTCTCATCAGGGAAAATCAAATGATATAGTGTATGAGCTAGGGAATCATTTAATCCATCACTGACAATAATTTTAAGTTGCAACTTTTTGCAGAAAATGGCGAACCTGAACAACAACCAGGACTTGGGATTCATCCCAAATACATTCATGGTCGGGTATATACCGATCACCTTCCCGATGGTACAGACGATTCCTGACATGCCTTCCACCATGGACGACATTGCAAACATGGGGTACACCAATGCCCTCTCAGCCATCATTCTGGGGGCAGGAGGACATTTCACAAAGCCGTATGATGAGGAGGTTATTCTCCCCCGTAATGACAACTTGCTAGCACTTCCAGAGGAGCTGACAATTCAAGCGGATGGGCCGATGTTCCCCGGGATATGGAACTCACTCACCTACAACGCAGCAGTGCCGGTCCCAGTACCTACCCCGACTAAGAAGATCTCGGCTGCTGAAATTGTGCGAAAGGCGTGTCAAATGATCAAGGACAAGAAGGGTAAAAAGGCGACCAGCGCATTGTCTTTGACACCTATGGAAGAAAAGCAGACATGTGACCAAGCTCGAGGCCCGAGTCAAGAAGTAGTTACAAACGAAAAGCCAAACGCAATAAACAAAGATGATTCATGCGAGCTGAAGAAAAGGGACAAAGGAAAGAGAGTTGCACAACCAAGGAAAAAATGTGAAAGTCGTTCCGCGAAGATGAGAAGGAAACCCGAGGGTCCCGTGACTGACTGTGCAAATAACAATGAGGCATGTGCCCATGGAGAATCCGGACAAGGTTCGAGGGGACCTCTGTCACATGTAGAAAAGGAAAAACAGAACAATGATAATTCCTTACCAGTCGCTCCTGCAGAAAATGATCTCCCGGATGAGATACCTTATCATAATAAACCTTTATACATCACGGGAGTGGTGGATGGGATCAAGGTCAACCGGATACTAGTAGATTCGGGATCAACGGTTAATATTCTCCCATTAGAGTCAATGAAGTACCTCTCGCTGAGTGAAAACACCTTGACACGAAGTCAGCCAAAGATTTATGGATATAATCTGAAATCTCAAAGGGCGTTAGGGACGGTCATTCTGGAGTTTCGCTTTGGAGAACTCGTAACTCAGACGAAACTTTGTGTTATTGACGTTTGCGCGTCTTACAAAGTATTATTGGGGCGTCCCTGGTTACATGCATATCAGTTGGTCCCCTCTACCCTATACCAATGCGTAAGATACCCCATGGGAGAAACTTATGGAGAAATAAATGGAGACGAACATCCTTTCTCTATTTACAAAATGGGACTTCCAGATGCAAAATATTTCATGCCTATACCACCGTTGGGGACAGAGTCCGGACCGTTTTCGGGGGCGAATTATGAGGCAGGGTCAGTAGATGACGCCAGCAAGGATACCCATGAGAGATTAGATCCCACTCAAGCTGGCACTGATATTACGGATACCAAGTGGGCTTATCAAGGAATGCCCATCGATGCTTACGATATATTTCATCGCAAGATGCTGAAAGAGTATTTTGACGAGCAAGGAAATATAGAACGGCACCAAAAGAAGTGGCGACCAAAGGAAGGATTATGTCCATCCGAACCTAGTCCTGAGGGATATTTCAGAAAGCTTGCCCGGAGAAACACAGGGGGCATACGAGGCAACCATCTCGTACATTCAAGAAATAATGAGTCTTGCTATGTGATTCACATAGATGATTCTGAAGATGAGGAAGATAGGATGCACATTTATGCTTCGGAAATGATTTGGTCAACACCCAACGAAGGTTATGAAAGCCCGTCACTCAAGGGGCCCGGGATTTCAGATTATGAAGCAGGGAAAACCCCACTTTTGTGTTGGTGTCAGGAAATAGGGGTAAATGGAACTCCACCCCTTTTGAATTGTCCTCATGAAATATCAAGAGGTACACCTAAGTCGTGGAAGGAAGCGAGAATTTCAAATGAAGATTCGACGCAAGAGAACACGGATGCACACGAAACGCCCAGGCACAAGCAAAAACAAAAGGAGACTCATGACAAAGGGAGAAATTCTCTCTTGGATCTTTTAAAGAAAGGGAAGAAAAAGGAAAAGAAGAAATCAGCAACCTGTAAGACAAATAATGTGGCCCGATAAAAGAAACAAGTAAAATGCTTCGGCAAGAAATGGCCACCCAAAACCAACAAATTGGTGAGATGCACGTCACTCTGGGACTATTAAATGACATGATGGTCAATCAGAGGTCCACATTAAAAAAGATATCAAAAGCCACTACCATGGCCTCAGATGTCTCGGGGGCATGCTCTTACGGGATGGGCGCGACGAATAACAGACATGGCTTAAACCCCGATGATTGCAGGGTTCGTAAATGCCACAAACAAAAAGAATTGACACGACCCAAAGTACATTATGGTGAAAAAGGAAAATCACCAAGAATGTCCCGATCAACCATAGATAAACAATTTAGGTCACCATCAACGGTACGATCGAATAAATCGCATGATAAGAGATGCGCATATTGTGGTGTACAGCGCGAAACTCCGCCTCACAAAATCAAGTCTTGGTTTAAAGGAAAAATGCCATCTCGCAAAGCACGACCTTACAATCATATGAAACACGAATGTGTACCACATGATCCAAAATTTGACAAATACACCTACACTACCTATGTGGGAGACGTGTCATTATCAGAAAATGACGATAAAGATTCTGAGTTCCGAGAGTATGACAATACAGACTCTAGCACACATTCTTACACGGTGTATGCTATTGGAGTAGAAGAAGATGATTCGGAGAACTATAAGTATGGCGAGGAAGAAGAAATGGAGGAGATTCTATTTGGGAACATGGAAATAAGGGATGAAAATAATCACGAAAAAGAAATACAGCATGATGAGGGAAAAGAAATGTATGAAGCCTCACTTAAAACCCCGTTAAACGCTGATGAGTACCCAGAAGTGTCACTCGAAGGATGGGGTGAAGAGGTAGAAAGGCAGGTCACTCGTGAGGAGCGATTTGTTCTTGAGACTAATATTAAACAAATGCAAGAGCACGAGTATAGAATGGCGATGATACAGAGGGAAAACATTGAGCTACGCCAAGGAATTGTTGGACTTCGCCATATGTGTGAGAGCTTCTCCTAAGGAATTACCTCTCTTTGGTTAGAGAATACCACAACGCGGCAAGAAATATCTAGTTTGTGGCAAGAGAGGAGCAAACTAGCTATGATGATAGAGGACTTGCAGAGAGGAAATAGTGACGGCATTACTATGCCGGCGAATCCAAACAAGAGGTTGCCAGATGAGTCTAACGCCAAGGCATATTTTGAACAACAGGAGGATTGGGGAGAGGAAACAGGAGTGACCCGTTCCCCACACAACAATATGAAAGGCATCTTAGGGCCTGCGCCCAATTGGTTACTACCATTCGAATGCGAACATATCAAAAACCCTCTCGGCCCTGACAGTATAGCTCGATATGGCATAATACCTATAGTAAACTTGCCAAAACCCGGATCATACCGAGAAGACCCTTCACCAAGCAACGTGGAATGGCAGAGTAATTCTCATTCAAACTCGGACTATTCGGTGTGTGTTAAGGAGGAGATGCAATTCCCTGAAGGAGCCGGTGAAACATCGAAGAAGAAGAATAAAGGAAAGCGAAAAAATATAGAGAAAGCCCCGACACCAACAAGAGCTGAAACCCCGACCATAAAACATAACCCCGATGGGCACATGTCACTTGCACAACGGAAAAAGAAGTTTTACTCCTTCCGAAAGGATAGAACTTCTGACATGTTCAGCATGGCTATACAAAGTGGACTTCTCCTGCCTAAATGCAAATATCCGGAAGAACAACATCGATTTGATGAACCCGATTTTTGCCTGTTTCACAGGTTCCTTGGGCATTCGATCAAGGATTGTTTTTCATTCAAAGATTGGGCAGAGAAGATCATTAGACAAGGAGGGTTGTATCTTCCAGCGCATTTAATACAAGACCCGGCGCCTCATAATTAGTAGTACAGACTAGTTATGCAAAAAAAAAAAATAGCCGAGAGGTCTGAGGATATGAGAAAACTAAGCTGACTGTAAATACCGAGAGATGTTAATACCCAGAGTTTTGCTCTATGGCAAATACAAGGGCATGGAAACCCAAGGTTTTAGACAGCAAAAATGACTCGAAGGCGTAAAAACTTGATAAATACTAAAAATCAACGAGTCGATAGTACAAGGGTGCAGATAAATCACTGGAACACAACATACACAATACATGCCCTAGAGTCACCGGTATACGGTACGCTCAACTATTGCAATACAGTGGGTCCTACAAACACCTAAGCTGAAAATAGAAAAATGAGTAATCCTTACAAGGCCCGCTTAAAGGTTGACCATGTTTTCTGCCCTGAGCTCGTTCAGAGAAGTAACAGCAGTCTCAAGCTTCGCCTCAATAGAGCCCATATGAGTATGAACCTCTTCGAACTTCTGGTCAAGATAGGTGGTGGAAGTACGGGGGCCCTCTATGGACGATCCTCCGTCTGAAGGTGGGGAACCTTCCTTTAATGGCTTGTACTGGTTACAAACAACCCCAGGTTCCATGATATAGCCATTCACTGCTTGGTTGGGATCAGGAATGAGAGTTCCACCAGAAGTCTCAACCCAACCAATGGATGACAGTTCGCCGAGGAGATTATGGGGGTATTCGATATCCCTCTCGGTTATCTTGTTTCCCCACAAAGTGTCTGGCATAGCAATACCTGCCATATGCATCAGCTCTTCCACCAGATGACCGTAAGGCAACAGATTGCGCAAATCCCTGACTGACTGATGCATATGCCGGATGATCAGATATGCGATATTGATCTTCTTATCTTTCGCAATGAGGTGGCGCAGGTAGAAAAGGCTCTCCGAGTTCACTACATCAGATATTTCTTCTCGAGGGAGGAGGATGTGATTGATTATCATGCACAGGAGCCTATAAGAACACAAAATTATTAAAAATAGGCAAGAAAGAATAAAGGAGAGAAAATGACTAAAAAAAGGAGAGAGGAACCTGTGCATGGCAGGAAGAGACGCGGTAGACAATGTTCCTCTGACAGCATCCGGGGCAAGTTTAAACCAACGTCGGTATTCTCTACGGCTCTCGATATCACGAGGCCATGATGCATGGGTGTAGACGGAAAGGCTGTCCAAGGTGTCTGTGGCCTGTAGAAATTCAGCAAGATCTTTCACCCCAAAAGAAAGATATTTGCCGAAAAGAAAAGAAGAGGCAAAATGAACACCATAATGATCATACGAGACGGGTAAGTTGGCATAAAAAAGCCGAGTAACCCTAGGGTGATAAGAGGACCAACGTCCCACCAGGTTACGCAGATCCCAGAAACTGACCCAAGATCGAAGAAGACGCACATGTTCATTCTCGAACCTCCCAAAAGGGTGAAAGTAAAAACAGTCAGCAACAGAGCGTTCTTCGACACCCATGGTAGTATGGTAACATTCAAAAGCCGCTTCATCTCGGAAAAGATAACGGTTATGAGGGCCATAGGACCAGTTAGAAGATGCTAGGATATGCTCTATATTTCTGTAACATTTACGGATGAGTGTAGAGGCCATGAGAATAAAAGAGAGGATGATGGTGAAGGAAGGGGAAAGCCTCTCTATATATAAACGAAAACAGTGCAGTATCACTGTAGGCAACCAAGCTTGAGACAGAAGATTCAAGTACTCTACCCTGATAAAAATTTCAAGCCGAGAACAAATATAGAGCACGCGTAATGATAAACAGAGATGTGACAGGAGCATCCAAAGCGAGGGGTGTGCTGAGCAAGGAGCAAACCTGACAATATTGAATGATGACTCGGTACGGGTTTGACCATCGAGTAAAACAGACCGACGTTAAAAATCAGACAATTCTATGGGCCGAAAATGAGGTTTAAGGGCTTCACTTCAGAAAGAATTGGGATTAAGGGCCTTTGGGCCATCTTTTGGAGCCATCCGGAGTAGCAAGGATCCGCTGGAATTTTGTCCCTGAGAAAAAGAGTTTTCTCGCCTGGGGGCAACATGAGATATCTCTTCCATAAAAATACTTCCCAAGCTCCACAAAATTTCCACAGCCAAATTCCACATAAAGCGGTCTATTGTTGGTGTGAGCCTAAAATCAACCATCACCGGTAAACGTTCATCCTACCGGTTCTAAAAAGCGATGAGCGAGGGTTTAATATTTTGTCCCTTGAACAAAAGATACTTGATGATGAAAGCTCGTCTATGACCCCTAACATGAGTGGGGAGACTTGATCAATGATCTCATAATCACTACTGAGGGTATCAAACTGTTTTTCCTTTCTTTCTTTTATTTTTGTTTTTGCAGGAATATGGAGCCGCTAGAGCTTTATGTCCCTAAAGGAAAAAAAGTGCGTCTTGCTTTATGGCAACATAAGACGTTTCCTCCACCAAATGCTTATCCTAAGCACCACAAACATCCACAAGCCTAAATTCCACTGCCAAAATGGTAGATTGTTGGAATGAGCCATAAATCAACCAACACTGGTGAGTTCATTATACCGGTATAAAATAATGAACAGGGTTTTATGTATTTTGTCCCTAAAATGAAATACAAGTGCCATGAAAACAGAAGACAGACAAATCAATTACCAATGGCGGCATTGCACATATAAAACAGGGAAATATATATTATCTCCTCCAATCAATGTTATCCCTTGAAAAATACAAATGAAAGGCCGATAAACCAAGAACTATAAGCACAGGGAGCCAGAAAAAATAAAAACAAGACAGCCGCTCATGTTCCGGAAGCTCATCCGGGGTAGAGTCAACACCCCAGTTGTAGGAGGGAAGTGGCCTCCAGTAGGCATGGATCTCTTGGGCGTAGGGGTTTCCCCAGTTATCATCAAGAGCGTGCACGACCTCCGGCGCCGCATCCTCTTCGAGTTCCTCGATCTCCTCAGTAATATAATCATTCAGCTCATTGGCGGAAGAAGGGAAGTGTGCGTCACCTTGACTAGCCATTTGGAGGTAGCAACGAAGAGGTGGCAAAGAAAGAAGATAGAGAATTGATAAAAGAAAAGAAGAGAGGGGACATGATAAAAAGGAAAGGAACAAGAAAGAGACAAAAAAAAGGG
This sequence comes from Rhynchospora breviuscula, assembly GCA_027562975.1. NCBI lineage: Eukaryota > Viridiplantae > Streptophyta > Magnoliopsida > Poales > Cyperaceae > Rhynchospora > Rhynchospora breviuscula. The sequence continues at coordinate 17,356,718 of CM050398.1, forward strand.
GGGCCTTAATCACGATAAATGCGCACGCGTGACCACACAACAATACCACGTTCTCCAGACGAAAAGGCGTTGCATGATATGTTGGTCCATAATCCACAAAAAGACGAAAATAGAAACCAACAAAACATGGGGGCAAACAGGAGGCATGAATATTGCAACATCATGGAGCGTGTCATTACAAATCTCAGTACACTCGCTGAGATCGGTATTTACAAACATATTCTAGAACATATCTAGAAGATCCCAACCGCTACACAATCTTACCTAGCACACATATAACAAACAAGAGCGGTAATACATGCAGTGATACAGTGATGCGGCTACATATGGTACAAATATGATACAGATGCATGAATAAAAAGGCCCTAGGGAGTAGGAGCTCTGTCCTGTGACTCAAAAACATTCCAAGTGAAAGCGCTAGTAGTGGGACCTGTGGGAGACTCATTGCCATCATTTATTGGCTCCACGATAAAGCCTGATATACAGTTCAAACCTGATAAGATGGCGTGAACCTATTTGAAAATTAAAAGAAAAAGGAGAAGAGAACTCACATACCAGCACTATCAGGGGTTGAATAGTCACCAATGTAGTCGGGATTAACTGGTTCAACTTCTGACCTCACTCTGTCAACATTCAGATCATCAAGAAGTTGCCCCAATATAGAGAAGTCATATGGAAAAAGGAAGAAAGTGATGAGTTCAGGCCAATGAACAAACACTGTAAAAAAAAAAATTTCTCACGAGAAGAGTCCGAGGGGACCACTGAAGGAGAAGTGGCAAGAGACGAACCATCCTCAACCACAGGAAATGCATCTAAAAAAAAGGAAACATTGTTAGCATCAAGGGCTTAATAAAGAGAAATAAAAGGCGTTATAATTCAAAAGGTTACTTACGATTAACGGAATTTTCACCCAGAAAATAACCAATGAGATTTTCCTCCATCCCATAGTCCGGACTAGCAGAATAATCCACCAACTCTTCCTCATTTTTGATAATAGCGAACGGGTCAACCGGTGCTGTGTCAGTCGGTGGAACATCATTGTATGGAATCTGATACTGAGGAGTAAACGGAGATAATCTCTGAAGAGGAGAAAAGGTCTCAATAAAAGGAGGAATGTAAGGAGACACTACTGACTGGGAAGGAAACGCTTCAGAAGAAGGAGCAGTATGCTGGATGAAACCTATTTCGAAACAAAAGCGAGTCAGAAAAATATTTTCAGGATGTTACAGAATAAGCGTAAGCAAAAATGCCATATACCTAAAGGCTCGGTATCAGTTCCTGATGAAATATCTTTCTCGGCAACAGAAGGACCAGCACCAGGGTCCGAGAATCCGGGCAGAGGAGAGCTTGTAATTGGAAGATCATTTGAATCATCGCTATCTGAGTATAAAAGGAAGATAAAGGAAATGGGTAACAAACAATTACATTCATTGGGGGCAAAGAAAAAATAGATGTATCAAACCCTTACCTGAAGAAGGATTGTTCACTTGAGTGTGAGGTTCAGTGGGTTCCTGAATGCGCAATGGTTGAGAAAGGGATGCTGGTTTTCGAGCTCGTGAGTTGGAACCAGAAGGTACTCGACGGTCTATATCAAGAGAAGAATGAGGAAGGGGTTGGACACTGCCCGTTACGCCCCGCCAATCCTGCAATCTAAAGAACTCTAAAGGAAGCATAGGACGAGGTAAACAATGTGGCTGAGGATCCCATCTTCCCACAGGAATGGGGTCAGAAGAGCGCCTCTGAGGGTATACTGCTTCCCTGAGACGACTTTCCGTTGGAGAATGATGGGCAGCGATCAAACCACGTAACGAACGCTTGTAACGGAATGTAAGGCAGCCCACACGAGAATCATGAGGAATAATAAATCTGATACCGGTCCCAAGGCGCCAAATGAAGGAACAATATCTGGCAAAAGATGTCAGCGAAGCTCTCGGTGGGCAACGAGGGATGTTGGAAGAAGGAATATCTTGGTCAAAGCCGAACTGCCACGCGGCTCGTTGGGGGCAATAGAGTTCCATGGAAACATCATTACCTATCCGACAAGGCAAAAGACACTCCCTGATACTGACAAGGAAATCTTGCTGTATGGAAGATAGTACAGAGTGTCCCCCTTCATCCCTAATATCCACAGCTGATCGACCTGAATTTATTTCAACATCTGTGGGTAATTCCTCGTTGAAAACACGCGATCCTAAGTGTGATTGATACCTCCAAAAGAGAAAATGGATTCTAATCTAGTCTCCCGAGAAGATGGGTGCCCCTGCAATGTGACTTAAGAAGGGTAGTTGTTGCCTTAATTCAGCTGACATAATCACTCCGTAATAATCTCCCCAGTACGCATGTAACCACCCATGTATTAGATGAAGCGGAATAACAACATGACTGTTCGAGGGATTTCTTGCAGAAGTGATCTCCCTTAATGATCTGTAAATGTTGGCTAAGGCTGGAACAGCCAAAGAAATCGGGAACCCCCGGACGAGAGCATTGGCAACCACAAAAACACCTGGACGGATTCTATCAGCAGGACAGCACACCACTACAAAATAGTTAATCCACCAGGCCAGAAATGCAGTCAGTATGGTCTCCTTATCCAGAATACGAGTGCTCAAATCAGAAAATTCAGGACTCTCCCCTCTAGCTTTAATACTTCCGGAACCGTGACCTGTTCCGAATGGGTCATTGGGATTAGCAAAGGGAGCAGAAGTACCCCAAGTACGAGGATTTCCTTCAGAAACCCGATTCATAAAAAACCTAATCCAATCATAAAAAGAGGCGTCAGCACTTTGACCTCTGCTTAAACGGGCATTTGAAAGTTCGTAATATATATCAAAAACCTGGAGAAGCGAATCTGGGTAACATGCTCTGCCATTTGAATTTCTTCCAAACAATTCCGTATCCGGAGGAACCCTCTCCTCATAAGGATATCCAAAAATGGGAAGTCCAGCAACACGAGAGAGCTCCCAGAGATCAACAGTCATTTCTCGATCAAACAGAAACAAAGTGTTGGTGGTATAATTCCAGCTTGATACAAAGGCCCGAAATAAAGCTGGATGAGGATTATACTCAAAAAGACATAAGAACACTGCCTCATAAAGATGGACTCATTACAGGAGAGGTCACAAATAGGCTAAAACAAATCGGGTCCACTCAATTTGGCCTGCACTCCTCCTTAGGTGACCACGCACGTATAAATAATCAGGAGACCAGGGAGTAACCCTTCCAGCATTCATTTCTGTTCATAATAGATGGATAGAGGAAGGACCAGCTGACCCAACGGGGTTAAGAAGAATACACCGCCTATTTTCTGGAGAATCCCTTCTTGAAAAATCATCATCTGAAGAGGGAGATTGGACAAAAAGATTGCGAGTGAAAACCCATGTGTCGGGTTCAGCCATTGGCAAAGGATTCGATGAGCCAGATGAGAACCGAGTTGGTCGGTGACGAGTAAATAAGCCTCTATAAATATCTCCACCTGCTAATATCCGACTTCTCCAGACGGCATGAAGATGTTGGTAACGGTTGTTTGGGTCAATATGACGGATATAACGAGTAATTCTCTGATCATATGGGTCATGTGGTGGGTCCCTTGAAGAATCTGACGGATCCATAAATATCCAGAGAAAACCTGTCAAAAAAAAATATAGAAACAACAGTTATGCAAGGAAAGTAGTAAGACAATAAGGGCACCAGAGCACCAGAGCACGCCGTTCAAACATGGTTCTCTCGACCCGCTCTGGTGGGGGGCATTTGTTGACCCCTAAAATATTGCCACAATTATCTGGACAACCTGAGAATGGATTCTGAGTCTATTTGAAATAGTCAAGACCAGACATCTGATGCACGAATAAATTGTCAAGAAATAATCCCGGATCGGTCGGGAAGGAATATTCAAAACCAAGTCAAGACGGGTGGTCCTATATTTTCACATCTATGATAATACTAATATTAACATGACATTATGTTAAATTAGTATGCAATCTATAGTATTAATTAATTCCCGTGGGTGTCCGATTCTGTTTTTTTCCCCGATTTCGACACGGCAATCTGACCGTTCATTTTGATCTCCGTAGCCTCCATTCTCTCTCTCATTCACTAGAACCTCCTCCTCCGCAAACTGTCCTACCCAAACACTAACCCTAGCCCCAGACTCCTACGAGCCCTCACGCTCTTCCTTTCTCTCACCTTCCTCGCCTCTTTTCTCTCCCCATCTCCATCTCCATCGCCTTATCCATCTCCATCTTCTTCTGATGTTAACCCAAATCCTTCGACACACCACTGCCGACTCCTCCTCTCTGTGCATCTCCGTCTCCTCCTCCGTCAACTCCTCGCCTCACCCTCAGCCCCACCTACCTCCCTCCGTCGACTTCACCCCTCCTACATCCTCCTTCGTCGACCCCCCCTCCCCCAACCCCAACAAAAGCTTCCTGAGTAGCAATTGATGAGGTATATATTAACCCAAATCAGCTATTTTTTTTTTCTCTTAGGCTGTTAATTTAGCTATTTTTTTTATTAGCAAATTAAACATGTTATGGCATAGTCATTATGATTTCCCTTTAGAAAATTTTTAATCGAACTATTATTGATAAATTGATTGACATAAGATACAGTAGTATTACTCTTGCTGCCTACAACTCAATGGTCTACAAGACTACAATCTGATTTTGCATCAAAGATGTTGCATTTTTTTACCAGCATCTAAGAATTTGAAATTACATTATTAAATTTTATATCTCTGCTTAATTTGCTTCACTAATATGAGTTATATTATATAACGACTGGTGCCTTAGTCTATATGTTTGCTCCTAACTCAAAAATTATGTATACATATTTCAGATTGTTAAAAAAATTACAGCTGCTTTTGTATTTTGTCACCAAATTGGTCTTTCTGTGAGCAACCACAATTACCTCTTTCTTAATAAATGCTTTGGTTTTGAAAATCTTTATCAATTTTGAAAAAGGCAGCAACCAAAGCCCTTCAAGGGCTGCCAGCTAATCATCCCGACTCAAATCAGATGGCATTACATCTAAAACATTGTTTAGCAGATTCTATATATAGCAGCTTCCGAACCATTGTGCCCATCAACCTCTATGTCTTATGATAATGCTCTGAACGAAGCAAAATCAACTAAGACACAAAAATCACTAACTGTTATTTCTTACTGACAATGTTCTTGATATCATCCTTACCTATCTGTTGAAACAAAGATCGGCAACTTAGTCTAAGTATCAATCCCTTAAAGGACTTGATCTGACAACACATGCTAAGGTGAAAAAAAATTTCACTCTTCATCTTCAAAGATGCCCTTTTCTAGTTAGTTGGCACTAAAAGATGCAGAAATAATCATAGGCAGCAGTCCTACTTTTCCAAAGCCATATCTACTGAAAGCAAATACTTTTTTCGGGTTAACTTTTATTCATTATTATTTTTTTTAATTATTTTGTTCTTAAGAAACTGCTCATGAATGAATCTTTTCTAATTTTTTTTAACCTCATCTTTAGCTTGAATGGTACTCGGATGCAAGAGATCAGGCATTCAGGCCCTTCTACAAGGTCTACAAATTCATCCTGTCGAGTATGTCTCTCTTTATCAATCTATCGGCCTGTATCAACATCAATACCAACGCATGTCCACTGTATTGTTATGATAATACAATATTACATATTAATACCATGAGACTATTGCCACTAAACTGAAGAAGTCAATTACGTGATAAATTTTGACTTTATATTTTAGATAAATTTCAACGTATTAAACATGTATTTTACTTTACAGTCCTCACCTTCAATCTTGCTACTGTCGTGCCAATGTGGGATTCTAAGTTCTTTATTAAAGTTGATACTGATGTACATGTAAATATAGGTAATATTCCTCTCTATTTTATTTAACTATTTCTTTTGGAAGCCGCTATACTAGAAAGGAATTGAATTACCTGCATTTCTTTCAGCACCTCTTGGGAATGTATTATCAAAACTACTTATGAAGCGTCAATTTTATATTGGGTGCATGAAATTTGGTCCCGTCCTCTCTAAAAAGTTAGCATTTTGCATTAAATGCAGAAATAATACCAGACGAAATTATATTATTATATTTATTTGATGATGTCCTTCAGTTAGGCTGACAAGGATAGCAATTTGATTTGTTGTACAGGGTTGTAAGATACTATATGCCAGAGCTTTGGAAGTTTGGGGATTCTAGAAATTAGTATTTCAGACATGCTACTACCCAGTTATATGCTATTTCAAAGTATCTTGCAACCTACATATCTACTGACCAGTAAGATATATATATATATATATATATATATATTTACTATTTCAGAAGTTGAAACATATAATTTTGTCAATTTATAATATAGACAAATGGCCCTATACAAAAAAGAAAGTACCAAAATATGGAAATAAAGTATCTAGCACATGTAGCTGAAGAAAAGAACATGGTTCGTACTTCTTAATTATGTATTATATTGTAGACATATGTTGCACAAGTACATAAATGAGGATGTATCATTAGGATCATGGTTTATAGGATTAGATGTTGAGCATATTGATGATAGGCGCCTTTGTTGTGGCACTCCACCGGGCGAGTATTTGAACACACACACACACTCTCTCTCCCCTTCCTCCCCATTTGAACTTCAATCTTACTTTGCATAAAAAATGTGTATAAATTTACCTATTTTCCATTTCAACAATTTATCTTAATTATGGAATAATTCTTTTTTTTATCAAATTGATAAACATTGGCGATATTATTTTGAAGTTCAAGAATATTGTTAAACTATTTGGAAATATATGTTTATGCATACTGATAGATTTAGCCATCAAAATTTATCATCTTCTTCTTATGCATACTCTTTTTCTGACATTGCAATGTTAACAAAACTATTTACTGACAGTAACACGTTTGCATATACTTTGAATGTATCCATATCTACTCTCTGAGCTTTCTGTTAGTGATTGATTTGTGCATTGAACCTTAGTACTTTTTCGGAATTGATCCGGTAATTGATTGCCACAAATAGGTTATGGTATGATATTTCATTATTACATTTAGAATGCAACATGATTTGGTTCAGTTTTTAATTTTTTGTAATCTGTATTGGTACAGGAGAAAGCATTCTCCCTCATTCAATGTGTCACCTCTTCTACAGGGCCCTGTGTCGAGATTCTCGGATGCGAGTCTCTTATATGAAGGGAATACATTACATAGGCGGTCTAATTCATCTTTGCTTCTGGAAGATATTAAGAAGGAGGTACTACATTTTTGAGAGTTTTGTACTGTGATTGGGTTCTCATTTAGGTCTATGAATCAACTGGAAACAGAATAAAATGTCTAGTAAAGGCCAATCTCTCTTTTGCAGTATGGCATTTAGAGTAGTTTTCTTTCATTTTAGCAAGTATGTTCTGTATGCTGTAAGTCTGCTTATGTTGACCTTGGATTTTGATCATTCAGAGGTAATTAAGTTGGGGAGCCTAGGAAAGGGAGAGGCTGACATATCCTGCCACATCAGGTAACTATTTTGATACTCAAATGGCGTTAACTCTTTTGAATTTTGATAATTATAACTATTTTGATAAAATGTAGCGATATGCCTAGATATTGCACGATGAAATTAATTGCACGGAGAGCATCTAGCGGCTTCTAATTCTATGCCCCATCCTATTGATTTGAATTTTAGTTTTATTTATGGAAACTCCAGCATTTAGAGTCTTCTAATTTGATTTTTCTTCAACTGTAATCCCTCTGATTCAATTACTTTCTCTCTCACTTATTGCAGCAATTAGAAGTTCTTGGATTGTTTTAATCGGATTAGAGCAGATCGTGATAGACATGATCGTAAATAAGATAAAAGTGGTTAACTTTTGGCGGCGTAGAAAATTTTCAACTCATCAATACAAGGTTCGTTCATGAAGATACTATTGATTCCACCATTAACATTAGAAATTTACAACTTTTGTACTGGTATCTATGGTAGGGATAATGGCTTTAGCAATTTTAATAACTCTGTCAAGATTGTTATTTCCACTGTTTCAAATTTAGACCTAAAATTTTGTGGTGTAGCCATACCAATCCTACCATTCAAAAAATCTAATTAAGTTCTGGTAAAGTAAAAAGGAAATTGCAATTGTTAAATTTAATTAGAACCACATCCAAATTGTAATTGTATGACCTCACATGACAAAGACATCCTTCTTGCAAACTTTGTTTTGTATCTGACATTATATAATGGCTCATCTCTCTCTCTCTCTCTCTCTCTCTCTTCTTTACATCTACTATTTCTCTTTTTATTATTTTTTGTTTCCGGTACCAGTACTTTGCTTTAACTCCTACTAAAGTTGGCAGTCTGGTTATCTTGGATCTTCAAATTCATGCAAGTTCTTCCATGACCCAGCTATAAAGTCAAGGTTGAAATTTCAATTTTCAAAAGGATAATTGACATGAATGGTCTTGGAACATCAAATGATGCATGCTTATATTGTAATCGTCAAATAAGCAGATATTAGTATTTTCGTAGTTTCGTATATATATATGCTTAGTTCCTTTGTGGTCTGGGAACAATAACCCAAATGGAGAAAATGTATTATCCAAACAGATATAAATCTCTATACAGAATGTCAATTTGTCTAAACACTTAGGATAGACATCTGTTGCAGTCACAAGTAGAATAATTTTTGCAGGTTTCAAAAAAAAAAAAAAGAGTAGAATAATTTTTGCTTTTAATGAATTTATGACACTTTATATTGCCACTCCTTTGGAATACATTTTGTGACGTCTTCATATTATAGGTTTGTTTATATATGTTCATTGTAGCTCCATCATTCCAATTGAATGCTAATAATGAGCTATACAAGAGAGGAGTATAATAAGTTTACCATGTTGGGCTTCTGCTAAGAAAATTAATGAATTTGTACTTCAAATGGAGAGAGTGGAATCTTTTCTTTGTTAGGTAAAAGTAATGAAATCATTTTCATTACTCTCTTTATGAAAATTATTATTAATTATCTAAATAAACAATTTAAAATAAGTTAATCATATAAAACTGATATCTTTTTCGATTACACAGGTGATGTTTAGGGTTTCAATGCCGGTTCGACTTCGTCTCATTCTTGGAGGGATCACCGATTAGACAATAATGCACCTTGGAAGTTTCTGTACCAACTCTTGACATACATTATCCTATCATGACGGCAATTATTTGAATTTATTAAATAGATGATATGGATGCTATCATGCTCTATTTGGGTCCCTTCAAGTGCTTATATGTTTTTTAAAATTCAATGTATATGGATGCTAAAGCACATCATGTATGATGCTTATGCAATTAGTTTTTTAAAGCTCATGTGAAAAGAATAATTATGGCATTTTGCCTTGCCAGTTATATATCTATCGCGCACAATTTAGACTTCATGATAAAATATTAGTGCTTCTTAAAATTGAAATACAAAAAATTCACTAAGGCGCGGCTTTGCCGCGCTTCCCCACCTAGTACTCATAATGATGTAATATAGACCCACAAAAGTCGTGCGCTGTACTTTAAAAATATGACCTAGATAGTTATATAATTTCATGGATGCATGAGGATTATATAATTATACTAAAAATGTCGGCACATTGAATGATATAAATGCATCAAGATTCGTGCTAATCCTTTTATAAAAGATGGAGAAATTTTATTCAGCAGCCCATTTAAAACCCATCCAAAATTCAAAAAAAAAGGGAAGAAATGCGTGGCCCAAAGAGAGAAAGATCCGGCCCAAATAAAAAGGAGGAGAAATAAAGCCCGATAACCCGTTCATCCCTTCTTCTCCACTGGTCCCCTCCTTCCGTTTCTCGCGTGTGAACACAGAAACAAATTGTTCCCTTCTACTCACGCCTAAGCAAGCCTATGGCAACTTATATTTATGTCTCACTCTCTCACCGACATACGCTGATAGGAGGCAGCGAGCATTTCGCTAACAATTTGACCAATTTCCCTCCTAATTGACTCAATTTAGTAATGGCTCAGACTCACAATTTAAAAGTGACATGAGGTAAATTAACAAAAAGGAGCCGTGAGAACATGGAGACCCTGTTTAATACCGATAAGGATGAGTATGTGGTGAGTCAGGAGACATCAATTTAAAGGAACAGTGAAGTTAATTCTGAAATTATGAAATAGTCATGGTCCCATGGTCCAGCACACTGAGCCCAAGGTGGATCAAATCGGCTAGTAATTAGTCATCAGAGATCACATGTAGTGGTGATAATTGATCAATTCACAGACATGGTGTATGAAAACTTTGAAATTGTGGCAGCGCAATAATCATGCCTTCCGAGTTACTGTGGCTAAAGCAAGTCAAATTGGTCAGTAATTGGTCTCAGGGAATCATTCACAGGGATGTCAGTTTGGTAAAATTGGGATATCGATGAGATGGGGAGATGATAACATAAACATCAAGTAGCTGCACTTCAAAAAATTACTGAAGAGAAAGGCTGTGAGTTAAATCAATAGTGAAATGACATAAGTACAAATGACAAACTCAGGGAAGCATCTGAATTAAGAACAAGTTGTGAAATAAAAAGGGGAGGGGGAATTTTAATCTGTGGAGTTGTAAAGATTGGTGAACCAGTACACAAGGAAATTTTAAAAGTGCTAACAATTGGATGGAGAATCAGGAAAAAAAAAAAGAAGAAAAAGAAGGAAAAATAAGAGAGAAGGTGTTGAGTTTGTAAAAATAGTAATGAGATGGATGGGTTAAATTAAAGGAACTCATAGCATTAGGATGAGGATGGTTAAAAGCCATAACAAGGAAATAGGTGTGTATTGTGCTCAGTTTAAAAATTTTGCAGGTTGAGATGAAGAAAAAGAGGGAAGGCCAAATTTCAATCTATGGGGCTGTGTTAAAAACAAAAATCAATGGGATTATGAAATACAGTTTCATCATGATTAGAGGTCGAAATTTCTTTTCACAAATATTACAAGAGAATACCTCAAGTTGGAGTTATGAAAGGCAAAATAATGAGGGATGTAACCGGCTACTAGTTACTGAAATCAGTAATCAGTAAAAGAAAAAAATTGAAGATGAATGAGGTTCCACACTAGTGTCAGGAGTTAAATAGCAAGGTGAACGATAATTGAAGGCCTTGGAACAGTTAGCACCTATTCAAATGAGTAAGGAAATGACTGAAGTGCCCATCAGGGGCAGAACTGTCCAATCCTCTTGAGAGGCACATAATTGGTGCCATCTACAGTATTTCACTTGATCTCCCTATAAATAGGGTATCTCAGAAACCATGCAGACAACAACAACAAGACCCAATCCAGAGAAGAACACTCATGCGTTGAGAAATCCATCCAACAAGCCACTTAAGCACTTAGGTTAGCCACTAAAACAAAAAAAAAAACAAAAAAAAAGTGTGTGATTAGTCTCATATTTACAGCAATACTAGGGGTTGTGTAATCTACACTCTTGTATAATTTGCTTTGGTGAAATAGGAAGGTTATTTCTTCCCTCTTTGCAATTCTCCTAATTTCCTTTCTTTTCTGTTTCATACAATACATAGTAATAATGTAGGCAAATAACTAAAAAAGTGGCTATGTAAATATGTATATAGATGCATTAAACTAACATGTACATTCAGTAAGAACTAAGAATTCATTTTCTTTTGTATCCTGCTTTTATATTCTATATGCATATAGGTTAAAAGTCATATATGCAGTAGCTGTAATACAAGAAATCATGTAGGAAATAGAATATGTTATAACTGAGCATGCATATCTAATTTTAGGAAAAGTAGCATATGTATGTATATAAACAAAAGAGTGGACAACAAACAAGGACAGCAGGTTATTATTATGGACAGCAGGTTTCAAGATGGGGCTGGCTACTCCTCACCAACGCCAATGCCTTGCTAAGATACTAAGGGAGGGGCACAGTAAAGGAGGCAATTGCATTATGGAGCCCTTAGTGTTGCACCAGCTTCTAAAGTAGAATCGAGGAGGAGTCTCATGAGAGGCATCAATAACTGCATCAACAGCCGCATCAACAACTGAAGGAAATACACTCACCAGCATGTTCCCATGGTCAAATCAAGCTGTGGTGAAACTCTGGGTTGGAGGCACTCGGTAGTCAAATTGATGATATAAACACGTCCCGGCATCCGTCACCAAGCTCAGAGGCGCCTCGCTTAACCCCTATCATGGCCAAGTAGCTCCATTGATCAGCTCACCGCTATGGCGGGTTTGAGCTGAGGTGAATCTGTTGGAGTTATGTCCTAGAAGTCAATGATTTAATGACTTAAATATTAGTTTATGTTATGGATGATATTTTATCATCTGTTCCTAGGTTTATTATTGACAGATCATTCAGGTTGAGGATCTGAATTGTGGATCTCTGTGGATCATTCTTTAGAATGACAATAATAAATCTAAATGGTCCATAATCTTGATAATTAACAAAGAACATTAATTATCTTATAAGATTAGTATGCAAGTTAAATGATGATTAAGTTCTACAAATCATAGGTAAAGAGTTGCCAACTTAATTGCATATGTGTATGTTATGGAACATAGCACAGGACTTGACCCAACGAAATAAATGTATGGATTGTGTTATGTGTCATTATTTATTTCGTTATGATTTTGGTTCTAAGTTTGAGATGTTTATCTTTTCCACATGAGGATAGGTTCAATAAATATCGTCTACCGTTGATTCCTGATAAGGGCTGCTATACGGACTTTATTTATGTTCTCTTGAATTGTGCGGGGAAAAGCTAATCATCAAGAAAACCGTATGTCCCTCATTAATTCGCTTAGTGAGTGACGATATCTGTTTGGGCCCCTTGATGGAGATAGATTGTTTGCATGCAACTTTATACAATTATCTCTAGATCAAGAAACGTATAATCTGCAAGAATGACACGTTCCAATCTTGGATTATACGATGATATCGTGAGACATAAGAATCAAAATAGGGAAATACTTTTATTCTCTTATGCAGGATTTAAATACTGTAGCAGTACACTATTTATGCGAATTGGGAATCATAACGTGTTGCTAGATACCGCTTATGATTATTGGAATTAAATAACGATTTAATCCCATGTCCAACTTAGCATAAATCCTCAAAGGGTCACACAAATAGGTTTTGACCATACGTGCATTATTTATTTATTCACAGCAGTAAGTTCTGTGAAAATATGATAGTTTGATTAATTAATTATATATCGTTGCGAACCGTTATAATTAATTAAATCAAAGGGATCATATAGAAATAAATTAATGCATTTCCTAATCCTAGAATAGTTATCAACTAGTTGATAACTATTTTATGCAAGACACTTTAATTTAATTATGGAATTAAATTAATATACTAGGCTATTTAATTGGTAGCCTAATTAAGCCCAAATTGGAATGGAATTAAAGGGATATTAAATATGAGATTTAATATAGTAAATGGGGCCTAATTAAATGAATTAGACAGCCCATTTAGCCCATAATAGAGCCCGGCCTAATAGGATGGCATAATTGTAATTATGAAAGAGAGCAATTAGGTTTTTGCTTCTCTATATAAGGACCAATTACTTGGAGAACAAACCTAATCACCTCTCTTTCTCTCTCCTCCATGGCTGCGGCACTGTTCACGACACTGTTCATCAAGAGAGAAAATTTTATTTTTTTCTCCTTGGTTCTATCCATTGTTCCATCTATAGGGCTCATGAGTTGAGCATAGATACACTAATTAATAGCTTGATTAATTGGTGAAGGAAGGGATTAGGCTTAACCTCCTATCTACTAGCATAGATCGAGGTTTTGGTTAATACCTTGGTGGACTCGAGGCCGTGGAGACCGCCGGTGTTCGTGCAACCTCGACATCGCCGGATTCAAGCCTCCTTGTTGCGATACAAGGAGAGGTACTTTCCTACAAACCATCTCTCGTGTGTTGATTGACTTTTGCACTAGATCCTCGCACTTGTTTGTGGTTAATTAAGTGTAATTAGCTTCAAAATTAAAATTTGTGCACTTCCTTACAGTGGTATCAGAGCACATGGTCGTGCTTAAGTTATTTTGACACTTAATTAAGAGAAATTGGTTAATTAATGGATTAGTAGAGTTGATGCTATTGCTTGCTGTCTGGAAACAGCAATTTCTGTGTTGTTTTGCGTTTTTCGCTATGAAATGTTCTCTGAAAATTTTTTCTGTCAACTAGAAAGTTGTAGATCTGTGGATTGTGATTCTTTTGGCGTTGGATTCACATTTTTCTGAAATTGTATGAATTTACTGTGAATAAAATGGCAACGGTGCGCAGAACCAGTTTCTGCTTGCACTATTCTGTTTGAATGGCTTAAAAGATTTATATTTTGAATATAAGTACCAGTGTTCTTTGGCTAGATTTAAAGAGGACTTGAAACTCTTTCTGGACATGTATAGAATGTTGCATGGTTCAGATTAATTCGTGGGTTTTCAAGTATGAAAAGAAAGATCTCGTCAGATCTGGTTTATTGAACAAACTGATTGTTCTAATAAACTGTACCAACTGAGAACTCTTTCTGGAAAATTGTTTGAATAGAGTTGTTTACTTTTAAGTTAGGATTCCAGGAAAATTAATTTCATAATTTTTCATGGAAGTTTGGTACCTCAACCAGGTCAAACCTTTTCGGTCGACAGTCTGTTCCAGTACAGGTCTAGTCGATTGTTAAGCTTGTAACTTGAATTTCTTAAACTGAACTTAGTGGTTTTCTTTTCATGAATAGTTAGCCAATAGATTAAACAAGTTTTTCTATGTATATTGTATATATAAAAACTGGATGGAAGGTGATCTTTCAGACCGGATGGTTGAGAAGAAAAAACAGAATATCTCAAAACGGTGTTTTCGCGCACTTGTTTCAGATTTGTTTTTTTTTTATTCTCTCAGATGGTTTATGATCTCTTCCTGAATTTTTGACTGGTAATTACAATCTAGACAAGGAGCTTATATAAATTATTTCATATTTTTTGGAGACCGAAAACTGTGGATTTTGTCGTGTCCCATTAGATACTTTTTTTATCAAAGTATTATTTACTAATTATTCAAACTAGTTGAAAAAGTAATTAGGATACTCCTTGTGTGATCTCCTTTCAGTTTTTTGATGATTGAAAAGTTTTCAAAAGAAATTTAAACAAGTTTGGTTGTTTGAAATTTGAGCATTTACACACGGAAATTGCGAATGGCAAATAATACGCAAAGACACTTGAAAGTCATTAATTATAAACAAATTACACTAGTGGATAGACTTGTGCTAACTTTGTTTTGTAGGAGGATGTGGGTTTAGTATGGCTCATGATTCAATGCCTTGTGGTTTGTAAATTGAATGCATGTGTGATTGCGTGTAATAAGGCCTTTGGTGCCATTAATTAATTTTGATTAATTTTTGTGTAACTTGTGTGGCTTGCATGCCCCTAAGGTTAGGATGGGAATAGAAATTTACACATGTAATTTTGTTCCTTTATTTTATATAGGATTTAGATCCATATATAATTTAGTGGGAGGGACAAAGATTAGATTAGTTTTGCTACATGGAGATGCGGCGAAAACTAATGCAAGCGGGAGCCATACAAACCCACAACAATGCTTGAGATGCTTTATTATGTGAAAGTTTGTGGATGCTATGAATGTCATAGGATAGGTATGGGTGTATGTTTACACGACCACCAAACAAGAGTCACATAATTGTTTGTCCCATTAATTTGATTAAGTCAACCGCCCTCCTTCTCTCTATCCCCTTCACGTCGTTCGGTGCCAAATGACGTTTTCTCGCCGACGCGGGACGTCTTTTGGTTAACCCTCGAAGTCGGGGTGTAAATCGGATTTACTAGGAGCAAATAGAGAGAGGTTACTTATCGATGGACCCTAATCGGATTGGACATCGGGGCGAAGTTTGTGGATGTACATGAGACATTTCACAAACCAAGAGTCATATGGTTAATATGATTGGTTGGAGAACCTACCTTATCTAGTTGTTTTGGTGTTATGCCGACGCTGGCCCCATCTCAACGAAAATAGAGATCTTGGATAACCAACTACATTTGGGACATTAAATAAATGTAGTGGAAGTTTTATTTGTTATAAATAAAACATTTGCATAAACTAAATGACCTTAAATTGATTTTGTTATAGATGTTAAAATTGTTAATTTTGTTGCGATCAATCTTTGAAAAGAAACTTAAATATATCAATTCCCAAAACTTTACTCAAACTACCCGAACGTAGTATCGTGATGATTGATTGACTTTTGACGAAAAGTTATTCAATAAAGCGTATGACTAATATCCTCATTTGAAATTTCTAGACCTTTGAATTAACGAATTCATATGGACTAGAATTTAACTCCTACGCTCTTATCCACTTACTCAAGAAGGCGTTCTTGGAGAAAGTAGATATTGACTCCATCATTTACGATCGAGTGTGAAGGGCATGAGTTGACCAAGAGATTCTTCCATAAGAAGATATATGAATGTTTCGTTAGCTTACAAATCGAAAGATTTAAGTAGCTAATTGACAACTAGAGATATTACGATCTCCAATGTCAAGGATTGTTGATATTGTCATACGATCTCTTTGGAATTATAAAGGATATAATGTTACCTTTTTCACACTTGTTGATGAAAATAGATAATTGGTTAAGTATTCAAGAAATACTTCACCAAGGTATGAGTTGACATTTCGAGACCCTCAATTGTGACTATGTGTCACATGAGTTGTTTCATTTGCCGTTTATGGGAGGCATTTGAAAGGTTGTTCGAAATACCATGATTGTAATGTTCTAATCCTAAAGGTGTATTTGTCGTTCAAATTATCTCATTATCTCTAATTCACACTAGTAACTTGATACTAGTTCATATGCTCGCATTTAACGAAATGTGTTGGCAATGAAGAATAAGAGACACTTCGAGAGATGTAAAGCAAACTCCGTATAGAAAATGACTTGTTCGTCTAAGTCATTACCATTGGATACGTAGAGTTATCTTTATTAAGAGTTTGTTTAGGAATTGAAGGTTACATACCTTAATCCTAACCTCTCAAAATATTATCTCCATTTCATATTCGATGATGGACGATTATGTTCTTTTATTATGGATATGTTTATATGATTTCATGCATCTTGATCGAATTTGCTTGAAATAGATAAACATGTTTTTGAATGACAAACAGGATGCGTAAGACTTGACTTAAAGTGTTTGACTTTTATGTGTATTAGCCGCTTAGTCATAAATAAACGAGAATCGCATTATGAGAGTCTACGTAACGTAGAGCTCACAGTTCAATTCGATTTCTAATCAATTGTTATATGCGAAACATGTTTGTTAATTGACAAAAGCGCCTTTGACCTACAAAGGTTTAAGGACAAGTGACTTGATTAGAACTTATACATATCGATGTATATAGATCTATAAGTACTTGTGAAATAAAAGGTTGTTTATACTTTATTACTTGACCAACGATCATTGTAGATATTAACATATCTATTTGATAAGGTATAAGTATGAATCTTTTGATTAGTTCAAAGGAGTTCAAGAGTGAAGTTAAAAGACCGTTCAAGGAAAAGAAAAAGTCTTACAATTAATCATGGTAAATAGTTAAGTCGTATGATTTGAAATATTATCTAAAGAGTATGAAAGTAGTTTCACAACTCGCTCCATGAGGAATAATATGTCCAAGAATGGAGGTATCGAACAATATTTAGTATAGTTCGATCGGTAATAAATCAAATTGACTTATTCGACTCATATTAGGAAGTTATGTTTGAGGACAATATTGTTTACACTGAATAATATTCCATCGAAGTCTATTGAGAAAGATATTTTACGAGATTTTGATCTCTAACTATATTGGTTCTCAAGATTTGGTGTTAAGAAGCTTATTTCAAGGTTTGTTGACTTATAAGCTTGAACCAAATAAGACACTCTATATTTTGTAGGATACCTTAAGTCGAAAAGACACTACTTCCACGAACATGATAAGAACAAAATAGTTGTTGCTAATCATAACGTAGTCTTAGAGAATAAAATTCTCAAGAAGAAGTAGTGGGAGTAAAGTGAGCATTAAAATAGTTTGTGCGTCACTACAAGAAGTATTCTTATAGAAAACTTGTTACTCTATACATGGTGCTTAGTGGGAGTTGATCGAAACTTCAATCACAAGCCGTAGTGAAAGGAAGAAGTTTAATAGTACGCTCCTTCCACTAAGGACTCAACCATCTCACGAGTTGATGATGTTCGAGACACTCATGGAATGTAAGGAGTCAAGAATTTATTCTACAAATCGTTGTAGAAATAGTTCATGAACCTTAAGTACTGATCCTGCAAAAGTCAACGCGAGTTGATTTCCTGAGCCGTTTGATGCATAGGCTTCACGACATTCTCGTACTTGTCATATGAGAATCCGTTGAGAAATAAGGAAATGATGGAAAGATATGATTCCACATGTATGGTTTAAATCCATACGGTCTTTAAATGCAATCCATGTATAACAACAAGGTATAGACCTTGGTTGATGTTCAAGAATGACCAATCCATCAAGAACGTTTAGATCTTTAATGGAAAGATTGACATGGACGGCAAGTTGACTAAGTACAAAGCACAGCTTCGCGCTTGTAGCTATGTCTAAGTCGATGACGAGTTGACTATATACTAAGCACGGCTTATTGCTTATAGCTATGTATAAGTCAATAAAGATCGTTCTAGCAACAGTTATATTTCGTATATATTGATATATGAAAAGGAACATCAAAACCGCCTTATTCGAATGAATGAAGGAAGATGTTATGTATATGATGCAAACCAAGGTTTTGTTTTTGTGCTAGAAACATATACACACTTCAAGTATTCATTAATGGATTAAAGTAAGTATTGTGAAAAGTGGAATAAACATTTTGACAAGGAAGTCAAGGAGTTGAACTTCGTCAAAAGCGTCTTGTATAGACAAGATATTCAGTGGGAGCATGATTGTGTTACTTGTATTGTACAAGGTAATAAGATATTAATTGGGAATAACATTAAGGAAATGAATGTTGTCAAGATCTCATTGGAGAATGTTTTTCTCAATAGAGAACTAGGGCAAAAATCGCCTAAATCCAAGGAAACAAAATCTATGGTGATAGATTATGATGGATGTTAGGTTTGAGCTAATGTGCATATAACGACGAAGTGTTCGAGAAACACGAAAGTTACATTCCAAGATAGGATGTCTAACTACGTCACATGGCATGACTTGAGTATTTAACTCGGTTTATTGTAACTCAATTCGAGAAAGTGCATGAAACAGTTCAAGCATTCTTTCGTTATGAGTTTCATTTTGTACGCCATATTTATGCATATGCCTCGATGTGTAGTATCCAAAGGATATGACAAACAGTTGTCAAATGGATACAAGAGAGACACATTTGGACAATAGTCAAGGATATCCTCGAGTACCTTATGAGAAAGAGTGATATAATGTTCCATCTCTTAAGATGAAAGATAGTTCGTGTAAATTGATTACATTGATACTAGTTTTTCAAAAGATTGATATAATCACAAGTGAGCTACATATTTAGCTCAAAAGGTGGTGTTGTAAGTTTAGAAGGTGTTCTAAATGGAATATTACAACCGTTTCCGTCACCAAAACAAAATTCATAGCAACTTGTGAAGCAATAAAAGAAGTTTATTTGAATCGAGTTCTTAGTCAAGCTAATATGGTTCTATTGCATCTCGAACCGTAGCTTAATACTAAAGAACCCTTTGTTGGAGATTCAAGTATGATCTATAACGATATCACTTGATATCATATGATGATGATCAAGAATATATATAGGAGTATACATATATAGGGTCAAACAAAAGTGGATAGGTTCGCGAACACAGCGAACACTCTAACATGACCTCTGCCTTAAGCGATATACGGGATGCAAAATGTGCATCCATACGTGGTGGACGTATGAGTAACTTGCTTTAAGTGTATTATTTCTTTTGAGGTCCGAGACAAGTATATATGCAGATATATAACATCGTTCTCAATTCTTCGTTGGCTAGAAGTCACTATTGATTGACTCTAGGCCAAGTGGGAGATTGTTGGAGTTATGTCCTAGAAGTCAATGATTTAATGACTTAAATATTAGTTTATGTTATGGATGATATTTTATCATCTGTTCCTAGGTTTATTATTGACAGATCATTCAGGTTGAGGATCTGAATTGTGGATCTCTGTGGATCATTCTTTAGAATGACAATAATAAATCTAAATGGTCCATAATCTTGATAATTAACAAGGAACATTAATTATCTTATAAGATTAGTATGCAAGTTAAGTGATGATTAAGTTCTACAAATCATAGGTAAAGAGTTGCCAACTTAATTGCATATGTGTATGTTATGGAACATAGCACAGGACTTGACCCAACGAAATAAATGTATGGATTGTGTTATGTGTCATTATTTATTTCGTTATGATTTTGGTTCTAAGTTTGAGATGTTTATCTTTTCCACATGAGGATAGGTTCAATAAATATCGTCTACCGTTGATTCCTGATAAGGGCTGCTATACGGACTTTATTTATGTTCTCTTGAATTGTGCGGGGAAAAGCTAATCATCAAGAAAACCGTATGTCCCTCATTAATTCGCTTAGTGAGTGACGATATCTGTTTGGGCCCCTTGATGGAGATAGATTGTTTGCATGCAACTTTATACAATTATCTCTAGATCAAGAAACGTATAATCTGCAAGAATGACACGTTCCAATCTTGGATTATACGATGATATCGTGAGACATAAGAATCAAAATAGGGAAATACTTTTATTCTCTTATGCAGGATTTAAATACTGTAGCAGTACACTATTTATGCGAATTGGGAATCATAACGTGTTGCTAGATACCGCTTATGATTATTGGAATTAAATAACGATTTAATCCCATGTCCAACTTAGCATAAATCCTCAAAGGGTCACACAAATAGGTTTTGACCATACGTGCATTATTTATTTATTCACAGCAGTAAGTTCTGTGAAAATATGATAGTTTGATTAATTAATTATATATCGTTGCGAACCGTTATAATTAATTAAATCAAAGGGATCATATAGAAATAAATTAATGCATTTCCTAATCCTAGAATAGTTATCAACTAGTTGATAACTATTTTATGCAAGACACTTTAATTTAATTATGGAATTAAATTAATATACTAGGCTATTTAATTGGTAGCCTAATTAAGCCCAAATTGGAATGGAATTAAAGGGATATTAAATATGAGATTTAATATAGTAAATGGGGCCTAATTAAATGAATTAGACAGCCCATTTAGCCCATAATAGAGCCCGGCCTAATAGGATGGCATAATTGTAATTATGAAAGAGAGCAATTAGGTTTTTGCTTCTCTATATAAGGACCAATTACTTGGAGAACAAACCTAATCACCTCTCTTTCTCTCTCCTCCATGGCTGCGGCACTGTTCACGACACTGTTCATCAAGAGAGAAAATTTTATTTTTTTCTCCTTGGTTCTATCCATTGTTCCATCTATAGGGCTCATGAGTTGAGCATAGATACACTAATTAATAGCTTGATTAATTGGTGAAGGAAGGGATTAGGCTTAACCTCCTATCTACTAGCATAGATCGAGGTTTTGGTTAATACCTTGGTGGACTCGAGGCCGTGGAGACCGCCGGTGTTCGTGCAACCTCGACATCGCCGGATTCAAGCCTCCTTGTTGCGATACAAGGAGAGGTACTTTCCTACAAACCATCTCTCGTGTGTTGATTGACTTTTGCACTAGATCCTCGCACTTGTTTGTGGTTAATTAAGTGTAATTAGCTTCAAAATTAAAATTTGTGCACTTCCTTACAGAATCCGTATGCCGGAGTGCCATGTGGATCAAATCAAGTGCATACCACGGTTGTTGAGTGTCTCACGACGCTATTCGGCACGTTTCCACAGAACCCTGGCCTCCAGAAGCACCCAATCGCCGTTAGCCCCTCCTGTGAAACCCTAGGAGTAATTATGACGCAACAGTGGCCCCCACGACCGACAAAGGGGTCCCACTACTTTAGGGGAGTCATACGATGACAGACGGCGCCTTCATGGTGCTTGATGATGTCTCGAAGAGCCTGAGCGCTAACCCTTGGCGGTTTCTCTATCGTCGAATCGACGGAGGGAGAAGGAAGAAAGGAGAAAATAGGGGATTCATTTCCCCGATTTGTGTGGACACGACGCAGGACATAACGGCTAAACCGCAGTTGCTGACAAAGAGTCCCACAGTCGGAGGGACTAATTAGTCTACAGGATACCGGGTGTATGGAAATTGGGAAATGGTTTTAAGAAAACCGTCCCAAATCTTGCGATCTTCTGTGGCATTGTTCGTGTGGCGGGTGAACGTGGCGTAATGATCTACTGACAGCCAATCAGACAGCGCCATGTGTCCCTTCCTCAAAACTAAAGTCGCTGATGGCTTCCTATTCTCTCTGCTGGCGTGGACCAATCAGAGCCTGCCACCTGTCACTGCTGCTGATGTGGCATTATTTTATTGCTGGAAACTTCAAAATTTCATAGAAAATAAACCGTAATTAAGAAAAATACAAATCAAATTTCTACAGGCCCGGGAAAAGATGAAGAATATTACCATGCCAAAACCATAACCAAAATCCAATTAAAGATATTTTAAACCCAATTTTCAAGCTCTGGCCAACCACAAATTGCCATGTCACTCTGATATTTATTTAAAAATCCAGCAATCTTTTAAAATTCATGAAATATCACAGGAGGCTCAGAAAAAGGTGAGGAAAAATCCTGCAAGCTTAGAAAAATATGGAGAATTCAGTCATGCCAAAACCATAACCAAAATCCAAGCAAAATATTTTAGTCCCATTTTCTAAAGATCTGACCAGCCATAAATTGCCAGTAACCTCGAAAAATTCATGAAAAATCACAGGAGACTCAGAAAAATATGAGGAAAAATTATGGAAGCTCAGAAAAATATGGAGAATCTATTTGGCTGATCATCGTCACCAAAAAAATCCTACCAAATGTATCCCAATCATTATTTCCTTCAGAGTACTATGGAGATAAGCCGTTCCGGCAGAGGCTCAGGGGTTTACAATTAAATCACTAGAGGCATGGACAACACTTTACCGTCAAGGAGGTTCCCTGTCCATCTCAAGGAGTCACCAGAAAAATGAGAGGGATTTATTCTGCTAATTACCATAATCAAAAACTCAATCAGACAGATCCCTATCATCATTTCCTCATCTGATATTATGGAGATAAGCCATTTCGGCTTAATTTTAAAAAGCTTAAAGGCTCGCAATTAAATCATTGAAGGCATGGATAATATTCTGGCATGAAGGAGGATCCCCGTACTTTTCAAAGGGGTCACCAGGTCTCAGAAAAGCAGGAGAAAATCCTGAAATTCAGGAAATCATACAGAAGCACTATCGCGACCAAGCTTAGTGCTCCGCTTATGGCTTAAATAAGGTTTGTCACAACCCGAATGATCAAAACCACTAGACAGTCATTTTCACGACGGGTGTGGAGCATATGGAGACACTAAGCATTCTTGATGATAACGGGAGTGCTGGTGAAATTATTAAGCTCAATGTTGAGAATCTGGTTGAATTGAGACTCACTAGCCTCTAAATGATGGACAGTGAAATCCACCATGGCACTCCGGAGACTCTATCAAGGGTCCCGAAATTATATATAAATCAGGTGAAGACCAAATCAGAGGTTAACTGATCAAAATCCAAATTGAAGGCAAATTACACCGCAAGATACTACCGGTGAAGAACATGGATCCACCACATATGAGCAGAACTTTTTACGATCTGAGAAAAGCTCATGATGCTGTTAAATCTGTGGTTTGTAGCAACAGGTGGAAGTCCACGGTTATCTAAGGCACCCGCTCTCTCGAGAGATGGCAAGAGGTCCTATCTTGAGTGTTTGCAATCTACCAGCCAGGGATAAACGTCCGCTTGCACTGTTGTTACAAGCAACATCTTGAAATAACATTATGATCCTATCTAGGATACGCAAACCCAGTCATTATGGACAAAAACCATACTACCCTACCATATCATACCACCCATGACATTAACCTTGGGGAAGAGCTTACAATCTCGTTTAAGGCAGATTAGTGGCTTGCTGCAACAGTGAAATTTTATATTCGCTCTCTCAAGTAGACAGGAGGTCTTATCTTGAGAATTTGCAACCTAATCGCCAAGAATATGCCAAGGCCGACACTGTTGCCACAAGCAACTCCCTTCGATGACACTATGACCCTATTCAACATCATACCGCCACATCTGATAGATCCATGATTCTTATCTTGGTAGTATCATTATCCAAAACCTTCAACATGCTTCTTGGTTACATTACTCAAATGGATTAGTAATGTTACCCCAAATCCACAACCAGATTTCATACACAACAAAGCTTACCTCTTTCAGTGCTTGAGGGAAATTACAGCGTTCCGGTTGGAAGCCAGACGTTACTTGAACGCTCATAAGCTCAAGAGCCTAGCATCACTCAAGTGACTTTCCTTGGCTAGATGTCAAGAATCATGTCACATTAACGTTTGATCAGGAATCAGACGAAGTTTCAACATTTGGTCAGTGACTGAGCGTCAAAAGAGCGCTCCTATGTTCGAGAACCAACTGTCTACTGCACCTCAGGAGGCCAAGGGGTGTCCGACTTAGGTAGCACCCACGCGCATAAGATTTTTCAACGCCCACATACCCAAGGGTCTGGCGTCTGACATATGATATTTTCAACGCTTCGGGTGAGAGCCGAACCGTCACTTTAACAGCTGACTGGCATGCAGATGAAGTTTTGGACATTTCAGGTGGCAGCTGAACAGTTTACCGAACGTCTAATTAGCAATCAGATTCCTTGCAATATTTCTAATAACAGTCGGATTATTGTCTGGTATCTTGGCTGGCTATCAGGTATCACCTCAATACTTCGAATGAGGATCGAGTCGTTGCTCAATATCTGATTCGCTAATGGACGTCACTTCAACGCTTCGAGTAATAGTCAAATCATCTGTCTGATATTCTGGATGGCTACCAGATATCATCTCAGTGTTTCAATTATGATCGAACCGTCTGCGGAACGTCTGACTGGCAACCAGATGTCACTTTTGAACGCTTCGAATATAACCGAATCAATTGTTTGGTACCTTGGCTGGATACCAGGTATCACCTCAATACTCCGAATGATAGGCCAATCGTCACTTAACACCTAGCTGGCAACCAGGCGTCTTCGTTTCAGGTGGCAGCTGAATTGATTCTTGATATTTGACCTGTAATCAGATGCCCTGTCGACATCTCAAACAACAATCGGATAATGTGTTTGATATCCTGGCTGGATACTAGGGATCACTTCAGCGTTTCGAATGATGGTTGAACCGTCTACTCAATATCTGAATAGCAATCAAATGTCTTCTGAACGCTCCGGACAACAATCGGATTATCTGTTAGATATTCTGGCTGGCTACCAGGTATCACCTCAGTACTTCGAATGGAGATTGGGCCGTCACTGAACGTCTGACTGGCAATCAGATGTCTTAACGATTCAAGTGGCAGTCAAATCGTTCACCTGATACCCTGGATAAAAATTAGGTATCATCTCAAGAAAAGAAATTTGAACATTGCCAAATGTCTCTCCAACGATTCGGGGATAAACCAAATCGTCTATTGAACATCGCCAAATGTCATTTTCAACGGTCGCCACACCCTCTGCTCAACGTCTTGGTCAGGAACCAGACGTCATTCAACGCTCTATGCCCATTGAACGAGCGTCAACCCGCTCCCGGGAAAGGCCAAGGAGCAGCTGACTCGGGTCGCACCCGCGCGCATATGATTTTAACGCCCATAAACCCAGAGGTCCGGCGTCTACCATTAACGTCCATAAGCCTAAGGGCCTGACGTCAACTCAATAAAAAAAACCTCAGCACCGTATCAACCTAATCTAACGATCTGACCAAGAGTCAGACGTCACTTTCAGACACCCTCGACAGAAGTCAAAAGGGAGTCTAAGAAACCCGCTTTGGGTAACCTAATCTAACGATCTGATCAAGAGTCAGACGTCACTTTCAGACACCCGCGGCAGAAGTCAAAAGGGAGTGTAAGAAATCCGCTTCGGGAAATCCATGCCTTAAAAACACGGAATCCAAACTGAAGAGCCTAAACCTTGATTCCTCACATTACAGGGAAAACTCGGGAAACGAGAAGATCACAAGCGTCCAGTGATGACAGTCAACCAAAACCTCTACAAGTCAAGAATTCCAAAGACTGTTGTCCCCTACAATACAAAGTCCACAAAAAAATATATATATAAAATGATATGCTAACAGGTTCTGGCACGCCCGGTGGGACCTCTTTCTCCTCTCATCGGGGAAAATCAAATGATATAGTGTATGAGCTAGGGAATCATTTAATCCATCACTGACAATAATTTTAAGTTGCAACTTTTTGCAGAAAATGGCGAATTGCAAACATGGGGCACACCAATGCCCTCTCAGCCATCATTCTGGGGACATGAGGACATTTCACAAAGCCGTATGATGAGGAGGTTATTCTCCCCCGTAATGACAACTTGCCAGCACTTCCAGAGGAGCTAACAATTCAAGCGGATGGGCCGATGTTCCCCGGGATATGGAACTCACTCGCCTACAACGCAGCAGTGCCGGTTCCAGTACCTACCCTGACTAAGAAGATCTCGGCTGCTGAAATTGTGCGAAAGGCGTGTCAAATGATCAAGGACAAGAAGGGTAAAATGGCAACCAGCGCATTGTCTTTGACAATTATGGAAGAAAAGCAGACATGTGACCAAGGTCGAGGCCCGAGTCAAGAAGTAGTTACAAACGAAAAGCCAGACGCAGTAAACAAAGATGATTCGTGCGAGCTGACGAAAAGGGACAAAGGAAAGAGAGTTGCACAACCAAGGAAAAAATGTGAAAGTCGTTCCGCGAAGATGAGAAGGAAACCCGAGGGTCCCGTGACTGACTGTGCAAAAAATGACGAGGCATGTGCCCATGGAGAATCCGAACAAGGTTCGAGGAGACCTCTGTCACATGCAGAAAAGGAAAAAAAGAACAATGATAATTCCTGCTCCTGCAGAAAATGATCTCCCGGATGAGATACCTTATCATAATAAACCTTTATACATCACGGGAGTGGTGGATGGGATCAAGGTCAACCGGATACTAGTAGATTCGGGATCAGCGGTTAATATTCTCCCATTAGAGTCAATGAAGTACCTCTCGCTGAGTGAAAACACCTTGACACGGAGTCAGCCAAAGATTTATGGATATAATCTGAAATCTCAAAGAGAGTTAGGAACGGTCATTCTGGAGTTTCGCTTTGGAGAACTCGTAACTCAGACGAAACTTTGTGTTATTGACGTTTGCGCATCTTACAAAGTATTATTGGGGCGTCCCTGGTTACATGCATATCAGTTGGTCCCCTCTACCCTATACCAATGCGTAAGATACCCCATGGGAGAAAGTTATGGAGAAATAAAAGGAGACGAGCATCCTTTCTCTATTTACGAAATGGGACTTCCAGATGCAAAATATTTCATGCCTATACCACCGTTGGGGACAGAGTCCGGACCGTTTTCAGGGGTGAATTATGAGGCAGCGTCAGTGGATGACGCCAGCAAGGATACCCATGAGAGATTAGATCCCACTCAGGCTGGCACTGATATTACAGATACCAAGTGGGCTTATCAAGGAATGCCCATCGATGCTTACGATATATTTGATCGCAAGATGCTGAAAGAGTATTTTGACGAGCAAGGAAATATAGAACGGCACCAATAGAAGAAGTGACCAGAGGAAGGATTATGTCCATCCGAACCTAGTCCTGAGGGATATTTCAGAAAGCCTGCCCGGAGAAACACAAGGGGCATACGAGGCAACCATCTCGTACATTCAAGAAATAATGAGTCTTGCTATGTGATTCACATAGATGATTCTGAAGAT
Organism: Rhynchospora breviuscula; assembly: GCA_027562975.1. Lineage (NCBI taxonomy): Eukaryota > Viridiplantae > Streptophyta > Magnoliopsida > Poales > Cyperaceae > Rhynchospora > Rhynchospora breviuscula. The sequence continues at coordinate 17,384,691 of CM050398.1, forward strand.
GAGGAAGATGGGACGCACATTTATGCTTCGGAAATGATTTGGTCAACACCCAACGAAGATTATGAAAGCCCGTCACTCAAGGGGCCCGGGATTTCAGATTATGAAGCAGGGCAAACCCCACTTTTGTGGTGTCAGGAAATAGGGGTAAACGGAACTCCACCACTTTCGAATTGTCCTCATGAAATATCGAGAGGTACACCTGAGTCGTGGAAGGAAGCGAGAATTTCAAATGAAGATTCGACGCAAGAGAACACGGATGCACACGAAATGCCCAGGCACAAGCAAAAACAAAAGGAGACTCATGACAAACGGAGAAATTCTCTCTTGGATCTTTTAAAGAAAGGGAAGAAAAAGGAAAAGAAGAAATCAGCAACCTGTGAGACGAATAATGTGGCCCGATTAAAGAAACAAGTAAAAATGCTTCGGCAAGAAATGGCCACCCAAAACCAACAAATTGGTGAGATGCACGTCACTCTGGGACTATTAAATGACATGATGGTCAATCAGAGGTCCACATTAAAAAAGATATCAAAAGCCACTACCATGGCCTCAGATGTCCCGGGGGCATGCTCTTACGGGATGGGCGTGACGAATAACAGACATGGCTTAAACCCCGATGATTGCAGGGTTCGTAAATGCCACGAACATAAAGAACTGACACGACCCAAAGTGCATTATGGTGAAAAAGGAAAATCACCAAGAATGTCCCGATCAGCAATAGATAAACAATTCAGGTCACCATCAACGGTACGATCGAATAAATCGCATGATAAAAGATGCCCATATTGTGGTGTACAGCGCGAAACTCCGCCTCACAAAATCAAGTCTTGGTTTAAAGGAAAAATGCCATCTCGCAAAGCACGACCTTACAATCATATGAAACACGAATGTGTACCACATGATCCAGAATTTGACAAATACACCTACACTACCTATCTGGGAGACGTGTCATTATCAGAAAATGACGGTAAAGATTCTGAGTTCCGAGAGTATGATGATACAGACTCTAGCACACATTCTTACACGGTGTATGCTATTGGAGTAGAAGAAGATGATTCGGAGAACTATAAGTATGGCGAGGAAGAAGAAATGGAGGAGATTCCGTTTGGGAACATGGAAATAAGGGATGAAAATAATCACGAAAAAGAAATACAGCATGATGAGAGAAAAGAAATGTATGAAGCCTCACTTAAAACCCCGTTAAACGCTGATGAGTACCCAGAAGTGTCACTCGAAGGATGGGGTGAAGAGGTAGAAAGGCAGGTCGCTCGTGAGGAGCGATTTGTTCTTGAGACTAATATTAAACAAATGCAAGAGCACGAGTATAGAATGGCGATGATACAGAGGGAAAACATTGAGCTACGCCAAGGAATTGTTGGACTTCGCCATATGTGTGAGAGCTTCTGCCAAGGAATTACCTCTCTTTGGTTAGAGAATACCACAACGCGGCAAGAAATATCTAGTTTGTGGCAAGACAGGAGCAAACTAGCTATGATGATAGAGGACTTGCAGAGAGGAAATAGTGACGGCATTACTATGCCGGCGAATCCAAACAAGAGGTTGCCAGATGAGTCTAACGCCAAGGCATATTTTGAACAATAGGAGGATTGGGGAGAGGAAACAGGAGTGACCCGTTCCCCACACAAAAATATGACATGCATCTTAGGGCCTGCGCCTAATTGGTTACTACCATTCGAATGCGAACATATCAAAAACCCTCTCGGCCCTGACAGTATAGCTCGATATGGCATAATACCTATAGTAAACTTGCCAAAACCCGGATCATACAGAGAAGACCCTTCACCAAGCAACATGGAATGGCAGAGTAATTCTTATTATTCAAACTCGGACTATTCGGTGTGTGTTAAGGAGGAGATGCAATTCCCTGAAGGAGCCGGTGAAACATCGAACAAGAAGAATAAAGGAATGCGAAAAAATGTAGAGAAAGCCCCGACACCAACAAGAGCTGAAACCCCGACCATAAAACATAACCCCGATGGGCACATGTCACTTGCACAACGGAAAAAGAAGTTTTACTCCTTCCGAAAGGATAGAACTTCTGACGTGTTCAACATGGCTATACAAAGTGGACTTCTCCTGCCTAAATGCAAATACCCGGAAGAACAACATCGATTTGATGAACTCGATTTTTGCCTGTTTCACAGGTTCCTTGGGCATTCGATCGAGGATTGTTTTTCGTTCAAAGATTGGGCAGAGAAAATGATTAGACAAGGAGGGTTGTATCTTCCAGCGCATTTAATACAAGACCCGGCGCCTCATAATTAGTAGTACAGACTAGTTATGCAAAAAAAAAAAAAAAAAAAAAAAACAGCCGAGTGGTCTGAGGATATGAGAAAACTGAGCTGACTGTAAATACCGAGAGATGTTAATACCCGGAGTTTTGCTCTATGGCAAATACAAGGGCATGGAAACCCAAGGTTTTAGACAGCAAAAATGACTCGAAGGCATAAAAACTTGATAAATACTAAAAATCAACGATTCGATAGTACAAGGGTGCAGATAAATCACTGGAACACAACATACACAATACATGCCCTAAAGTCACCGATATACGGTACGCTCAACTATTGCAATACAGTGGGTCCTACAAACACCTAAGCTGAAAACAGGAAAATGAGTAATACTTACAAGGCCCGCTTAAAGGTTGACCATGTTTTCTGCCCTGAGCTCGTTCAGAGAAGTAACAGCAGTCTCAAGCTTCGCCTCAATAGAGCCCAGACGAGTATGAACCTCTTCGAACTTCTGGTCAAGATAGGTGGTGGAAGTACGGGGGCCCTCTATGGACGATCCTCCGTCTAAAGGTGGGGAACCTTCCTTTAATGGCTTGTACTGGATACAAACAGCCCCAGGTTCCATGATATAGCTATTCACTGCTTGGTTGGGATCAGGAATGAGAGTTCCACCAGAAGTCTCAACCCAACCAATGGATGACAGTTCGCCGAGGAGATTATGGGGGTATTCGATATCCCTCTCGATTATCTTGTTTCCCCACAAAGTGTCTGGCATAGCAATACCTGCCTTATGCATCAGCTCTTCCACCAGATGACCGTAAGGCAACGGATTGCGCGAATCCCTGACCGACTGATGCATATGCCGGATGATTAGATATACGATATTGATCTTCTTATCTTTCGCAATGATGTGGCGCAGGTAGAAAAGGCTCTCCGAGTTCACTACATCAGATATTTCTTCTCGAGGGAGGAGGATGTGATTGATTATCATGCATAGGAGCCTATAAGAACACAAAATTATTAAAAAGAGGCAAGAAAGAATAAAGGAGAGAAAATGACTAAAAAAAGGAGAGAGGAACCTGTGCATGGCAGGAAGAGACGCGGTAGACAATGTTCCTCTGACAGCATCAGGGGCAAGTTTAAACCAACGTCGGTATTCTCTACGGCTCTCGAAATCACGAGGCCATGATGCATGGGTGTAGACGGAAAGGCCGTCCAAGGTGTTTGTGGCCTGTAGAAATTCAGCAAGATCTTTCACCCCATAAGAAAGATATTTGCCGAAAAGAAAAGAAGAGGCAAAAGGAACACCATAATGATCATACGAGACGCATAAGTTGGCACAAAAAAGCCGAGTAACCCTAGGGTGATAAGAGGACCGATGTCCCACCAGGTTACGCAGATCCCAGAAACTGACCCAAGATCGAAGAAGGCACACATGTTCATTCTCCAACCTCCCAAAAGGGTGAAAGTAAAAATAGTCAGCAACAGAGCGTTCTTCGACACCCATGGTAGTATGGTAACATTCAAAAGCTGCTTCATCTCGGAAAAGATAATAGTTATGAGGGCCATAGGACCAGTTAGAAGATGCTAGGATATGCTCTATATTTCTGTAATGTTTACGGATAGGTGTAGAGGCCATGAGAATAAAAGAGAGGATGATGGTGAAGGAAGGGGAAAGCCTCTCTATATATAAACGAGAACAGTGCAGTATCACTCTAGGCAACCAAGCTTGAGACAGAAGATTCAAGTACTCTACCCTGATAAAAATATCAAGCCGGGAACAAATATAGAGCACGCGTAATGATAAACAGAGATGTGACAGGAGCATCCAAAGCGAGGGGTGTGCTGAGCAAGGAGCAAACCTGACAACATTGAATGATGACTCGGTACGGGTTTGACCATCGAGTAAAACAGACCGACGTTAAAAATCAGACAATTCTATGGGCCGGAAATGAGGTTTATGGGCTTCACTTCAGAGGCTTCACTTCAAAAAGAATTGGGATTAAGGGCCTTTGGGCCATCTTTTGGAGCCATCCGGAGTAGCAAGGATCTGCTGGAATTTTATGTCCCTGAGAAAAAGAGATTTCTCGCCTGGGGGCAACATGAGATATCTCTTCCACAAAAATACTTCCCAAGCTCCACAAAATTTCCACAGCCAAATTCCACATAAAGCGGTCTATTGTTGGTGTGAGCCTAAAATCAACCATCACCGGTAAACGTTCATCCTACCGGTTCTAAAAAGCGATGAACGAGTGTTTAATATTTTTTCCCTTGAACAAAAGATACTTGATGATGAAAGCTCGTCTATGACCCCTAACATGAGTGGGGAGACTTGATCAATGATCTCATAATCACTACTGAGGGTATCAAACTGTTTTTCCTTTCTTTCTTTTATTTTTGTTTTTACAGGAATATGGAGCCGCTGGAGCTTTATGTCCCTAAAGGAAAAAAGGTGCGTCTTGCTTTATGGCAACATAAGATGTTTCCTCCACCAAATGCATATCCTAAGAACCACAAACATCCACAAGCCTAAATTCCACTACCAAAATTGTCGATTGTTGGAATGAGCCATAAATCAACCAACACCGGTGAGTTCATTATACCGGTATAAAATAATGAACAGGGTTTTATGTATTTTGTCCCTAAAATGAAATACAAGTGCCATGAAAACAGAAGACAGACAAATCAATTACCAACGGCGGCATTGCACTTATAACATAGGGAAATATATATTATCTCCTCCAATCAATGTTATCCCTTGAAAAATACAAATGAAAGGCCGATAAACCAAGAACTATAAGCACAGGAAGCCAAAAAAAATAAAAACAAGACGGCCGCTCATGTTTCGGAAGCTCATCCGGGGTAGAGTCAACACCGCAGTTGTAGGAGGGACGTGGCCTCCAGTAGGCATGGATCTCTTGGGCGTAGGGGTTTCCACAGTTATCATCAAGAGCGTGCACGACCTCCGGTGCCGCATCCTCTTCGAGTTCCTCGATCTCCTCAGTAATATAATCATTCAGCTCATTGGCGGAAGAAGGGAAGTGTGCGTCACCTTGACTAGCCATTTGGAGGTAGCAACAAAGAGGTGGCAAAGAGAGAAGATAGAGAATTGATAAAAGAAAAGAAGAGATGGGGCATGATAAAAAGGAAAGGAACAAGAAAGAGACAAAAAAAAAGGGGGGCCTTAATCACGGTAAATGCGCACGCGTGACCACACAACAATACCACGTTCTCCAGACGAAAAGGCGTTGCATGATATGTTGGTCCATAATCCACAAAAAGACAAAAACAGAAACCAACAAAACATGGGGGCAAACAGGAGGCATGAATATTGCAACGTCACGGAGCGTGTCATTACAAATCTCAGTACACTCGCTGAGATCGGTATTTACAAACATATTCTAGAACATATCTAGAAGATCCCAACCGCTACACAATCTTACCTAGCACACATATAACAAACAAGAGCGGTAATACATGCAGTGATACAGTGATGCGGCTACATATGGTACAAATATGATACAGATGCATGAATAAAAAGGCCCCTAGGGAGTAGGAGCTCTGTCCTGTGACTCGAAAGCATTCCAAGTGAAAGCGCTAGTAGTGGGACCTGTGGGAGACTCATTGCCATCATTTATTGGCTCCACGATAAAGCCTGATATATAGTTCAAACCTGATAGGATGGTGTGAACCTATTTGAAAATTAAAAGAAAAAGAAGAAGAGAACTCACATACCAGCACTATCAGGGGTTGAATAGTCACCAATGTAGTCGGGATTAACTGGTTCAACTTCTGACCTCACTCTGTCAACATTCAGATCATCGAGAAGTTGCCCCAATATAGAGAAGTCATCTGGAAAAAGGAAGAAAGTGATGGGTTCAGGCCAATGAACAAACACTGTAAAAAAAAAAAATTTCTCACGAGAAGAGTCCGAGGGGACCACTGAAGGAGAAGTGGCAAGAGACGAACCAGCCTCAACCACAGGAAATGCATCTAAAAAAAAGGAAACATTGTTAGCATCAAGGGCTTAATAAAGAGAAATAAAAGGCGTTATAATTCAAAAGGTTACTAACGATTAACGGAATTTTCACCCAGAAAATAACCAATGAGATTTTCCTCCATCCCATAGTCCGGACTAGCAGAATAATCCACCAACTCTTCCTCATTTTCGATAATAGCGAACGGGTCAACCGGTGCTGTCTCAGTCAGTGGAACATCATTGTATGGAATCTGATACTGAGGAGTAAACAGAGATAATCTCTGAAGAGGAGAAAAGGTCTCAATAAAAGGAGGAATGTAAGGAGACACTACTGACTGGGAAGGAAACGCTTCAGAAGAAGGGGCAGTATGCTGGATGAAACCTATTTCGAAACAAAAGCGAGTCAGAAAAATATTTTTAGGATGTTACAGAATAAGCGTAAGCAAAAATGCCATATACCTAAAGGCTCGGAATCAGTTCTTGATGAAATATCTTTCTCGGCAACAGAAGAAGGACCAGCACCAGGGTCCGAGAATCCGGGCAGAGGAGAGCTTGTAATTGGAAGATCATTTGAATCATCGTTATCTGAGTCTAAAAGGAAGATAAAGGAAATGGGTAACAAACAATTACATTCATTGGGGGCAAAGAAAAAATAGATGTATCAAACCCTTACCTGAAGAAGGATTGTTCACTTGAGTGTGAGGTTCAGTGGGTTCCTGAATGCGCAATGGTTGAGAAAGGGATGCTGGTTTTCGAGCTCGTGAGTTAGAACCAGAAGGTACTCGACGGTCTATATCAAGAGAAGAATGAGGAAGGGGTTGGACACTGCCCGTTACGCCCCGCCAATCCTGCAATCTAAAGAACTCTGAAGGAAGCACAGGACGAGGTAAACGATGTGGCTGAGGATCCCATCTTTCCACAGGAATGGGGTCAGAAGAGCGCCTCTGAGGGTATACTGCTTCCCTGAGACGACTTTCCGTTGGAGAATGATAGGCAGCGATCAAACCACGTAACCAACGCTTGTAACGGAATGTAAGGCAGCCTACACGAGAAGCATGAGGAATAATAAATCTGATACCTGTCCCAAGGCGCCAAATGAAGGAACAATATCTAGCAAAAGATGTTAGCGAAGCTCTCGGTGGGCAACGAGGGATGTTGGAAGAAGGAATATCTTGGTCAAAGCCGAACTGCCACGCGGCTCGTTGGGGGCAATAGAGATCCATGGAAACATCATAACCTATCCGACAAGGCAAAAGACACTCCCTGATACTGCCAAGGAAATCTTGCTGTATGGAAGACAGTACAGAGTGTCCCCCTTCATCCCTAATATCCACAGCTGATCGACCTGAATTTATTTCAACATATGTGGGTAATCCCTCGTTGAAAACACGTGACCCTAAGTGTGATTGATACCTCCAAAAGAGAAAATGGATTCTAATCTGGTCTCCCGAGAAGATGGGTGCCCCTGCAATGTGACTTAACAAGGGTAGTTGTTGCCTTAATTCAGCTGACATAATCACTCCGTAATAATCTCCCCAGTACGCATGTAACCACTCATGTATTAGATGAAGCGGAATAACAACATGACTGTTCGAGGGATTTCTTGCAGAAGTGATCTCCCTTAATGATCTGTAAATGTTGGCTAAGGCCGGAACAGCCAAAGAAATCGGGAACCCCCGGGCGAGAGCATTGGCAACCACAAAAACACCTGGACGGATTCTATCAGCAGGACAGCACACCACTACAAAATAGTTAATCCACCAGGCCAGAAATGTAGTCAGTATGGTCTCCTTATCCAGAATACGAGTGCTCAAATCAGAAAATTCGGGACTCTCCCCTCTAGCTTTAATACTTCCGGAACCGTGACCTGTTCCGAATGGGTCATTGGGATTAGCAAAGGGAGCAGAAGTACCCCAAGTATGAGGATTTCCTTCAGAAACCCGATTCATAAAAAACCTAATCCAATCATAAAAAGAGACGTCAGCACTTTGACCTCTGCTTAAACGGGCATTTGAATGTTCATAATATATATCAAAAACCTGGCGAAGCGAATCTGGGTAACATGCTCTGCCATTTGAATTTCTTCCAAACAATTCCGTATCCGGAGGAACCCTCTCCTCATAAGGATATCCAAAAATGGGAAGTCCAGCGAGACGAGAGAGCTCCCAGAGATTAAGAGTCATTTCTCGATCAAACAGAAACAAAGTGTTGGTGGTATAATTCCAGCTTGAAACAAAGGCCCGAAATAAAGCTGGATGAGGATTATACTCAAAAAGACATAAGAACACTGCCTCATAAAGATGGACTCGTGACAGGAGAGGTCGCAAATAGGCTAAAACAAATCGGGTCCACTCAATTTGGCCTGCACTCCTCCTTAGATGACCACGCACGTATAAATAATCAGGAGACCAGGGTGTAACCCTTCCAGCATTCATTTCTGTGCATAATAGATGGATAGAGGAAGGACCAGCTGACCCAACGGGGTTAAGAAGAATACACCGCCTATTTTCTGGAGAATCCCTTCTTGAAAAATCATCATCTGAAGAGGGAGCATGGACAAAAAGATTGCGAGTGAAAACCCATGTGTCGGGTTTAGCCATTGGCAAAGGATTCGATGAGCCAGATGAGAACCGAATTGGTCGGTGACGAGTAAATAAGCCTCTATAAATATCTCCACCTACTAATATCCGACTTCTCCAGACGGCATGAAGATGCTGGTAACGGTTGTTTGGGTCAATATGACGGATATAATGAGTAATTCTCTGATCATATGGGTCATGTGGTGGGTCCCTTGAAGAATCTGACGGATCCATAAATATCCAGAGAAAACCTGTCAAAAAAAAAATATAGAAACAACAGTTATGCAAGGAAAGTAGTAAGACAATAAGGGCACTAGAGCACCAGAGCACGCCGTTCAAACATGGTTCTCTCGACCCGCTCTGGTAGGGGGCATTTGTTGACCCCTAAAATATTGCCACAATTATCTGGACAACCTGAGAATGGATTCTGAGTCTATTTGAAGTAGTCAAGACCAGACATCTGATGCACGAATAAATTGTCAAGAAATAATCCCGGATCGGTCGGGAAGGAATATTCAAAACCAAGTCAAGACGGGTGGTCCTATATTTTCACATCTATGATAATACTAATATTAACATGACATTATGTTAAATTAGTATGCAATACTCATAATGATGTAATACAGACCCACAAAAGTCGTGTGCTGTACTTTAAAAATATGACCTAGATAGTTATATAATTTCATGTATGCATGAGGATTATATAATTATACTAAAAATGTCGGCACATTGAATGATATAAATGCATCAAGATTCGTGCTAATCCTTTTATAAGAGATGGAGAAATTTTATTCGGCAGCCTATTTAAAACCCATCCAAAATTCAAAAAAAAAAGGGGAGAAATGCGTGGCCCAAAGAGAGAAAGATCCGTCCCAAATAAAAAGGAGGAGAAATAAAGCCCGATAACCCGTTCATCCCTTCTTCTCCACTGGTCCCCTCCTTCCGTTTCTCGCGTTTGAACACAGAAACAAATTGTTCCCTTCTACTCACGCCTAAGCAAGCCTATGGCAACTTGTATTTATGTCTCACTCTCTCACCGACATACGCTGACAGGAGGCAGCGAGCATTTCGCTAACAATTTGACCAATTTCCCTCCTAATTGACTCAATTTAGTAATGGCTCAGACTCACAATTTAAAAGTGACATGAGGTAAATTAACAAAAAGGAGCCGTGAGAACATGGAGACCCTATTTAATACCGATAAGGATGAGTATGTGGTGAGTCAGGAGACATCAATTTAAAGGAACAGTGAAGTAAAATTCTGAAATTATGAAATAGTCATGGTCCCATGGTCCAGCACACTGAGCCCAAGGTGGATCAAATCGGCTGGTAATTAGTCATCAGAGATCACATGTAGTGGTGATAATTGATCAATTCACAGACATGGTGTATCAAAACTTTGAAATTATGGCAGCGCAATAATCATGCCTTCCGAGTTACTGTGGCTAAAGCAAGTCAAATTGGTCAGTAATTGGTCTCAGGGAATCATTCACAGGGATGTCAGTTTGGTAAAATTGGGATATCGATGAGATAGGGAGATGATAACATAAACATCAAGTAGCTGCACTTCAAAAAATTACTGAAGAGAAAGGGTGTGAGTTAAATCAATAGTGAAATGACATAAGTACAAATGAAAAACTCAGGGAAGCATCTGAATTAAGAACAAGTTGTGAAATAAAAAGGGGAGGGGGAATTTTAATCTGTGGAGTTGTAAAGATTGGTGAACCAGTACACAAGGAAAATTTAAAAGTGCTAATAATTGGATGGAGAATCAGTAAAAAAAAAAAAAAAGAAAAAAGAAAAAGAAGGAAAAATAAGAGAGAAGGTGTTGAGTTTGTAAAAATAGTAATGAGATGGATGGGTTAAATTAAAGGAACTCATAGCATTATGATGAGGAAGGTTAAACAGCCAGAACAAGGAAGTAGGTGTGTATTGTGCTCAGTTTAAAAATTTTGCAGGTTGAGATGAAGAAAAAGAGGGAAGGCCAAATTTTAATCTATGGGGCTGTGTTAAAAACAAAAATCCATGGGATTATGAAATACAGTTTCATCATGATTAGAGGCCGAAATTTCTTTTCACAAATATTACAAGAGAATACCTCAAGTTGGAGTTATGAAAGTCAAAATAATGAGGGATGTAACCGGCTACTAGTTACTGAAATCAGTAATCAGTAAAAGAAAAAAATTGAAGATGAATGAGGTTCCACACTAGTGTCAGGAGTTAAATAGCAAGGTGAATGATAATTGAAGGCCTTGGAACAGTTAGCACCTATTCAAATGAGTAAGGAAATGACTGAAGTGCCCATCAGGGGCAGAACTGTCCAATCCTCTTGAGAGGCACATAATTGGTGCCATCTACAGTATTTCACTTGATCTCCTAATAAATAGGGTATCTCAGAAACCATGCAGACAACAACAACAAGACCCAATCTAGAGAAGAACACTCATGCGTTGAGAAATCCATCCAGCAAGCCACTTAAGCACTTAGATTAGCCACTAAAACAAAAAAAAACAAAAAAAAAAGTGTGTGATTAGTTTCATATTTACAGCAATACTAGGGGTTGTGTAATCTACACTCTTGTATAATTTGCTTTGGTGAAAAAGGAAGGTTATTTCTTCCCTCTTTGCAATTCTCCTAATTTCCTTTCTTTTATGTTTCATGTAATACATAGTAATAATGTAGGGAAATAACCAAAAAAGTGGCTATGTAAATATGTATATAGATGCATTAAACTAACATGTACATTCAGTAAGAACTAAGAATTCATTTTCTTTTGTATCCTACTTTTATATTCTATATGCATATATGTTAAAAGTCATATATGCAGTAGCTGTAATACAAGAAATCATGTAGGAAATAGAGTATGTTATAACTGAGCATGCATACCTAATTTTAGGAAAAGTAGCATATGTATGTATATAAACAAAAGAGTGGACAACAAAGAAGGACAACAGGTTATTATTATGGACAGCAGGTTTCAAGATGGGGCTGGCTACTCCTCACCAACGCCAATGCCTTGCTAAGATACTAAGGGAGGGGCACATTAAAGGAGGCAATTGCATTATGGATCCCTTAGTGTTGCACCAGCTTCTAAAGTAGAATCGAGGAGGAGTCTCATGAGACTCATCAATAACTGCATCAACAGCCGCATCAACAACTGAAGGAAATACACTCACCAGCATGTTCCCATGGTCAAATCAAGCTGTGGTGAAACTCTGGGTTGGAGGCACTCGGCAGTCAAATTGATGATATAAACACGTCCCGGCATCCGTCACCAAGCTCAGAGGCGCCTCACTTAACCCCTATCATGGCCAAGTAGCTCCACTGATCAGCTCACCGCTATGACGGGTTTGAGCTGAGGTGAATCCATATGCCAGAGTGCCATGTGGATCAAATCATGTGCATACCACGGTTGCTGAGTGTCTCACGACGCTATTCGGCACGTTTCCACAGAACCCTGGCCTCCAGAAGCACCCAATCGCCGTTAGCCCCTCCTGTGAAACCCTAGGAGTAATTACAACGCAACAGTGGCCCCCACGACCGACAAAGGGGTCCCACTACTTTAGGGGAGTCATAAAATGACAGGCGGCGCCTTCATGGTGCTTGATGATATCTCGAAGAGCCTGAACGCTAACCCCTGGCGGTTTCTCTATCGCCGGATCGACGGAGGGAGAAGGAAGAAATGAGAAAAGAGGGGATTCATTTCCCCGATTTGTGTGGACACGACACAGGACATAACGGCTAAACCGCAGTTGCTGACAAAAGGACCCACAGACGGAGGGACTAATTAGTCTACAGGATACCGGGTGTATGGAAATTGGGAAATGGTTTTAATAAAACCGTCCCAAATCTTGCGATCTTCTGTGGCATTGTTCGTGTGGCGGGTGAACGTGGTGTAATGATCTACTGACAGCCAATCAGACAGCGCCATGTGTCCCTTCCTCACAACTGAAGTCGCTGATGGCTTCCTATTCTCTCTGCTGGCGTGGACCAATCAGAGCCTGCCACCTGTCACTACTACTGATGTGGCAATATTTTTATTGCTGGAAACTTCAAAATTTCATAGAAAATAAACCGTAATTCAGAAAAATACAAATCAAATTTCTACAGGCCCGGGAAAATATGAAGAATATTACCATGCCAAAACCATAACCAAAATCCAATTAAAGATATTTTAAACCCAATTTTCAAACTCTGGCCAACCACAAATTGCCATGTCACTCTGATATTTATTTAAAAATCCAGCAATCTTTTAAAATTCATGAAAAATCACAGGAGGCTCAGAAAAAGGTGAGGAAAAATCCTGCAAGCTCAGAAAAATATGGAAAATTCAGTCATGCCAAAACCATAACCAAAATCCAAGCAAAATATTTTAGACCCATTTTCTAAAGATCTGACGAGCCATAAATTGCCAGTAACCTCGAAAAATTCATGAAAAATCACAGGAGGCTCAGAAAAATATGAGGAAAAATTATGGAAGCTCAGAAAAATATGGAGAATCTATTTGGCTGTTCATCGTCACCAAAAAAAACCCTACTAAATGTATCCCAATCATTATTTCCTTCAGAGTACTATGGAGATAAGTCGTTCTGGCAGAGGCTCAGGGGTTTACAATTAAATCACTAGAGGCATGGACAACACTTTACCGTCAAGGAGGTTCCCTGTCCATCTCAAGGAGTCACCAGAAAAATGAGTGGGATTTATTCTGCTAATTACCATAATCAAAAACTCAATCAGACAGATCCATGTCATCATTTCTTCATCTGATATTATGGAGATAAGCCGATACTTGAAAAGGCTTAAAGGCTCGCAATTAAATCATTGAAGGCATGGATAATATTCTGGCATTGAAGGAGGATCCCCGTACTTTTCAAAGGGGTCACCGTGTCTCAGAAAAGCAGGAGAAAGTCCTGAAATTCAGGAAGTTATACAGAAGCACTATCGCGACCAAGCTTAGTGCTCCGCTTATGGCTTAAATAAGGCTTGTCACAGCCCGAATGATCAAAACCACCAGACAGTCATTTTCACGATGGGTGTGGAGCATATGGAGACACTAAGCATTCTTGATGATAACGGGAGTGCTGGTGAAATTATTAAGCTCAATGTTGAGAATCTGGTTGAATTGAGACTCGCTAGCCTCTAAATGATGGACAATGAGATCCACCATGGCACTCTGGAGACTCTATCAAGGGTCTCGAAATTATATATAAATCAAGTGAAGACCAAATCAAAGGTTAACTGATCAAAATCCAAATTGAAGGCAAATTACACCGCAAGATACTACCGGTGAAGAACATGGATCCACCACATATGAGCAGAACTCTTTGCGATCTGAGAAAAGCTCATGATGCTGTTAAATCTGTGGTTTGTCGCAACAGGTGGAAGTCCACGGTTATCTAAGACACCCGCTCTCGAGAGAGATGGCAAGAGGTCCTATCTTTAGTGTATGCAATCTACCAACCAGGGATAAACGTCCGCTTGCACTGTTGTTACAAGCAACATTTTGAAACAACATTATGATCCTATCTAGGATACGCAAACCCAATCATTATGGACAAAAACCATACTACCCTACCATATCATACCACCCATGACATTAACCTTGGGGAAGAGCTTACAATCTCGTTTAAGACAGATTTAGTGGCTTGCTGCAACAGTGGAATTTTATATTCGCTCTCTCAAGTAGACATGAGGTCTTATCTTGAGAATTTGTGACCTAATCGCCAAGGATATTCCAAGGCCAACACTGTTGCCACAAGCAACTCCCTTCGATGACACTATGACCCTATTCAACATCATACCGCCACATCTGATAGATCCATGATTCTTATCTTGGTAGTATCATTATCCAAAACCTTCAACATGCTTCTTGGTTACATTACTCAAATGGATTAGTAATGTTACCCCAAAGCCACAACCAGATTTCATACACAACAAAGCTTACCTCTTTCGGTGCTTGAGGGAAATTACAGCGTTTCGGTTGGAAGCCGGACGTTACTTGAACACTCATAAGCTCAAGATCCTAGCGTCACTCAAGTGACTTTCCTTGGCTAGATGTCAAGAATCATGTCACATTAACGTTTGATCAGGAATCAGACGAAGTTTCAACATTTGGTCAGTGACTGAGCGTCAGAAGAGCGCTCTTATGTTCGAGAACCAACTGTCTACCGCACCTAAAGAGGCCAAGGGGCGTCCGACTTAGGTAGCACCCGCGCGCATAAGATTTTTCAACGCCCACAAACCCAAGGGTCTGGCGTTTGACATATGATATTTTCAACGCTTCGGGTGAGAGCCGAACCGTCACTTTAACATCTGACTGGCATCCAGATGAAGTTTTGGACATTTAAGGTGGCTGCTGAACTGTTCACCGAACGTCTAATTAGCAATCAGATTCCTTGCAACATTTTGAATAACAGTCGGATTATTGTTTGGTATCTTGGCTGGCTATCAGGTATCACCTCAATACTTCGAATGAGGATCGAGTCGTCGCTCAATATCTGATTGGCTAATGGACGTCACTTCAATGCTTCGAGTAATAGTCAAATCATCTGTCTGATATTCTGGCTGGCTACCAGATATCATCTCAGTGTTTCAATTATGATCCAACCGTCTGCGGAACGTCTGACTGGCAACCAGATGTCACTTTTGAACGCTTCGAATATAACCGAATCAATTGTTTGGTACCTTGGCTGGATACCAGGTATCACCTCAATACTCCGAATGATAGGCGAATCGTCACTTAACACCTGGCTGGCAACCAGGCGTCTTCGTTTCAGGTGGCAGCTGAATTGATTCTTGATGTTTGACCTGTAATCAGATGCCCTGTCGACATCTCAAACAACAATCGGATAATCTGTTTGATATCCTGACTGGATACCAGGTATCACTTCAGTGTTTCGAATGATGGTTGAACCGTCTACTCAATATCTGAATAGCAATCAAATGTCTTCTGAACGCTCCGGACAACAATCGGATTATCTGTTTGATATTCTGGCTGGCTACCAGGTATCACCTCAGTACTTCGAATAGAGATCGGGCCGTCACTTAACGTCTGACTGGCAATCAGATGTCTTAATGATTCAAGTGGCAATCGTATCGTTCACCTGATACCTTGGATAAAAATTAGGTATCATCTCAACAAAAGAAATTTGAACATTGCCAAATGTCACTCCAACGATTCGGGTATAAACCAAATCGTCTATTGAACATCGCCAAATGTCATTTTCAACGGTCGCCACACCGTCTGCTCAACGTCTTGGTCAGGAACCAGACGTCATTCAACGCTCTATGCCCATTGAACGAGCATCAACCCGCTCCCGGGAAAGGCCAAGGAGCAGCTGACTCGGGCCGCACCCGCGCACATATGATTTCAACGTCCATAAACCTAGAGGTCCGGCATCTACCATTAACATCCATAAGCCTAAGGGCCTGACGTCAACTCAATAAAAAAAACCTCAGCACCGTATCAACCTAATCTAATGATCTGATCAAGAGTCAGACGTCACTTTCAGACACCCTCGACAGAAGTCAAAAGGGAGTCTAAGAAACCCGCTTTGGGTAACCTAATCTAACGATCTGATCAAGAGTCAGACGTCACTTTCAGACACCCGCGGCAGAAGTCAAAAGGGAGTCTAAGAAACCCGCTTCAGGAAATCCATGCCTTAAAAATACGGAATGCAAACTGAAGAGCCTAAACCTTGATTCCTCACATTACAGGGAAAACACGGGAAACGAGAAGATCACAAACGTCCAGTGATGACAGTCAACCAAAACCTCTACAAGTCAAGAATTCCAAAGACTGCTGTCCCCTACAATACAAAGTCCACAAAAAAAATATATATAAAATGATATGCTAACATTGCATAGTAGTAATAATAATAATAATAAAAAACAATAAAAAAATATAATGCATGGTAGGACCGCTAATTGCATATTTATAATTCCCTAGCAGCTCACGACGCACAATCCTTTGATTTTCCCGATCTGGAGGTGCTCCTGACCATGTAGGAGGTAATTAACAGTAGGGGCTTGCGCCTACTGGAAAGAAATGACCCCTTCAAATAATAAACCCTCATTGGAACTCAAGACCGTGCAGTTACCCCTCTTCGGGGTGGTATCGATATCGGCCTCTTGAGGCTCGCGAGGGGTATCTGATCCGCATTCTTTTTGCCCTTCAATCCGAGACCGGATTCTTCGTTTCTTTTCGATCCGAGGGCCACGAAAAAGTGCGAGACACCAACATAGTCCCAGTCAAGAAAAAGAATGGACAAATCTGGGTCTGTGTCGACTCTAGAGACCTAAACAAATCATGTCCTAAAGATGATTTCCCACTCCCAGTGGCGAAATCATAATAGATCACACGTCCTATGGAGTCTATTCCTTCGTGGACGGATCTTCGGGGTACAACCAAATCAAGATGGATGAAAGCGATAAAAAACACACTGCTTTCCGCACACCAACCGGCATCTATTGCTGCAAGGTTATGCCCTTTGGCCTCAAGAATGCTGGAGCCACATACCAAAAGGCTATGACCAAAATCGTTGATGATATGATAAACAAGGTGGTGGAATGTTACGTGGACGACCTAGTGGTAAAATCCCACACCCATGAGCAAAACCTTGGAAATCTAAGGCTGATGTTCGATCGGCTAAGGATGCATACATTGAAGCTTAACCCCCATGAAATGTGCATTCATGGTCTCCTTAGGGAAATTCTTAGGCTTCGTGGTGCGACATAGAGGCATCGAAATCGATCCTGACAAAATCAGAGCTATTCAAGAGATGTCACCTCCCAAGACACCTAAACAGCTCCGATCTCTTCATGGGAACCTGGCATACATAAGGAGGTTCATAGCCAACCTCTCAGGCAAGATCAATCCATTCACAAGCCTCACCAAGAAGGATGTCCCCTTTAAATGGGACGACGAGTGTCAAAAGGCCTTAGAAGACATCAAGCAATACCTGCTAAAACCCCCTGTCATGGCAGCACCTATCCCTGAAAAGCCCCTTATCCTCTATACCACTGCCTTGGATGGATCACTGGGGGCACTGCTTGCCCAAGAAAATGAAGAAGGAAAGGAGAATGCCCTATACTACCTCAGCAGGATGCTTGTGGGAGCAGAACACTCATACACTCCAATAGAAAAATATTGTCTGGCGCTGATCTTTGCAATCAAGAAGCTCAGGCACTACATGTTAGCCCACAAGGACACCTTAATCTCCAAAACTGACCCATTAAAATACCTCATGACTCGGCCTATGCTCACAGGAAGACTGACAAGGTGGGTTGTTGCCCAAATGGAGTTCAACATAACATATGCGCCCCAAAAGGACATCAAAGGGCAGACTTTGGCCGATTTTCTGGCAGCCCAACCTATACCTGATGACTCTCCGCTAGCGTGTGATTTCCCAGATGAAGAAACTATGCACGTAGGAGAAGAAGAAGAAGAAGACTGCTGGAAACTATATTTCGATGGGTCATCTTCCATCCAACCAACAGTCAAGCCAAACCTACAAAAGAGACAGGCTGGAGTAGGCCTGGTGTTTGTCACACCAGAAAAAAAGGCATCCTCAGATATGCCTTAAGCCTCATGGAGCCTTCTATAAACAATGAAGCCGAATATGAAGCCTTAATTGCCGGGCTTGAAAGGGCGCTCAAAATGGATATCGAGCGATTGAAAGTCTTTGGAGATTCAAAACATGAAATTCAGAATTGGTGAAATACCATGAGAAGGCACTGGAGTTGATGGCCAAAATCACTAGCATCACTCTGGAAAAGGTGCCAAGGTCTCTGAACGGCAAAGCAGATACTTTGGCTAGGTTAGCGACCCCAACCAAGAAGAAATACAAATCCTTATCCATCGCAGAAAGTCCTTGTCCCCCTGCTTTCAACAAACGGAGGACAAAAAGGAGGAAACCATATACACGGAGATTTCATCCACCAACACCCAAATGTGCTACACCCAACGGTGGTGTCTTGGCCCTTTGAAATATGGGGAACGAACATCATTGGTCCGATTGACCCGCCAGCCTCGAATAGGCTCGTTTCATACTAGTCGCCACGGACTACTTCTCCAAATGGGCCGAAGCCAGATCATACCGAGAAATCAAAGCCTCTGATGTGGTCAAGTTCTTCACCACTCAAGTGCTATATAGGTATGGAAATCCCAGAAAGATAATCTCAGACAATGGTACAGCCTTCAAAAATGCGAAGGTCGATGATTTTTCCAAGAAGTATAAGATTGAGTGGAGATATTCCTTAGTCTACAATCCAAGGGCCAATGGATTAGCAGAAGCCTTCAACAAAGTGCTAATCAAAATCCTCCGCAAAACAATCGGAGACAACCAAAGAAACTAGCACGAAAAGCTGCTCGAAGCACTGTGGGCATATCGAATCACCCACAGAACAGCAACCCAAGCAACACCTTACTCGTTAGTGTATGGGACCGAAGCAGTCCTACCTATTGAGGTGGAACTTCCATCACTAAGAGTAGCCATGGCATCAGAAATTCCTCTAACTAAACAAATGCAATTGAGGTTGCAAGAGTTAGATGGAATGGATGAAAGAAGACTAGCCGCCCAACAGAATCTGCATCTGTACTAAGCCAGGATGACCAGGGCCTATGAAAAGCTATCAAGACCAAGAGCATTTAGGAAGAGTGAGTTGGTATTAGTGCTAAGATGACCAATAACCGGCCAACATCATGGCCCCAAATTTGCACCAAATTGGGAAGGACCGTTCGTCAAAGACCAAGTCTATGATGGTGGAGCTTACCTACTCACAGATCAAGAAGGGAATCATCTTATATCTCCCATAAAATGGGAGCTATCTAAAGAAGTAATATGGCCAAAACCGTCCTGTTGAGTCCAACAAGCACCGAAGCCGGGAAGAAGAAAACTCTGCAGTGGACTGGGTCGAACATTGTAGCGAGATGGATCGCCTCTTCGAGTGATTGTTTCACTTCCCACCAAACCAAAACTCCTAAAGAAGCCAAAACCCAAGGAGCGTCCTGTCCCTCTCAAACACTTATGGGACTGTCTAGCATTTTTTTGGCCTATCCACGGGGACAGATCAAATAATGACTTCACCATGGGGAAAAGAAGCACGGATCAGATACCCCTCGAACATCTTACGACCCGAATGCTACCGTCCATCCGAAAATGGGTGATGGGCACTAACGCGGTTCTAAGTACCTCAAGAGTTGATTGTTTGTTGTATGTCCTTTCCTTCCAGCAGATGCAAGCCCCTGCTGTTAATGACCTCTGGGCTGAGTTGAGAACCAGACAAGAGCACCTCTAAATCGGGAATAATCAATAATCAAATGTGATAGTTAGGTTGGAATCAATTTTAATCTTTTAAAGAAGATTAGTCTTTGGGGGGGTTTTGACTTTTAAATTCTTTTGGTTGTAACTTTAAACTTGCTACAGGACTTTGGTTGACTTTCATGTCACAATTTTAACAAATTTTGTTGTTAACTTTGCTGGAGTTGGCTTGAAGCCACGTTGAGATTTCTGATATCAATGCTAGGTGTTATGTTTCCTAGATTAATACTCAGTCGATTTAGGGATTTAGGAATTTTTGGGATTTCTCGTTTAAGTCTTGAGTACGGATGCGCTATGCCTCCTCCTAACAAGAACTTCTGGGGTGTACCTTCCAGGGCAACGCGTTATGCAGTCTTAGAAGGACGAGTTTAGATTTTTGAGTTCGGAACTAGAAAGTTGGGCGATCTAGGTCAATTCTCAACCGTTTTGGGATTTAGAGATTTTAGTGTTTCATTCGAGTCGCGAGGGAAGAAGCGTTATGCCTTCTCTTGACGAGAACACAAGGGGTGTACCTTCCGGGACAACACGCTATGCAGTCTCAAAAGGACGAAGTTGAACTTTTAAGACTTTTACGTCACTTTTGTGTGTTTGAAATTTTAGTTATTGACTTATGTTTTGAGCCCTAGAGCGTTGGTCTTTGTCTTTAACTTTTAAGGGTTTGATATTTAGTGTTGGGGTATTCTTAAGACTTTTAAGTCCCGGCTATTAGGTCAACTTTAAAATCTTAACCACTTCAACTTTGGACTTTTGAGTTTGACTTTTCAACTTACAAGTTGGACTTTTGAGTTTGACTCTTCAACTTTCCAGTTGGACTTTTGAGTTTGATACTGGGATTTGGGGTTTGAGTTTTGATATTTGAATTTTTGATTTGAGGTTTTGGGATTTAGGATTTTGGAGTTTTTTTGAATTTGGATTTTTGGTATTTCAGACTTGGCATTTTGGATTTGGGGTCTTGGTATCTTGTCCAGAGATGTCCAAATGTACCTGTTGTCCAGAACATGAATCTTCAATCATTTTGCAGGGATTTTATTTAATTTTTAGTTTATCATTTACCATAATGGCCATTTTCAGGATTTTTTATTTAATGTGGTGATACCAAAATATTCCTTACAATTTTTTTGACATTTTGACATTTTATTTTAATTTTTTTGACATTCCTGTTATTTTTAATGCATTTTTAAAGTTTCAGTTCTGTTGGAAAATTCTGATTGGCTGGAGGCTGGCTGATTGCTGTTCTGGGTTGCAGTGACCCGCCACACACTGAGCGTCACAGAGGATCACAGAAAGGCGCCGAGGTCTTGGTTTTGAGATGGGTTCAAATCCGGTGTTGTGGGACCCATCTGTTTGTGTGCTGGTTCACGGTGTACCGAGTTCACATAGGTCTCTCTTCAGATCCGTTGGAAACGAGATCCATCCGTCCTTCCAGCGTCAAGATTAGTGCTGGGGACTCTTTTCCTTTTCTTCTTTTCTTCCTTTCTTTCTTCCTTCTCCCTCCGTCGAGTGTCGATAGGAGTGAAATGTGTCTATGAGAAAATCACGGCGATGGTCGTCGTCGTCCCTTCAATTGAAGGTACTTCCTGGCTCGCAATGAGCTCCTCTTCCTTTTCCTTCTTTTATCTTGTTCAATTAACCTCTGATTTCTAGATTTCATTTCCCCTCTTTGCTTCAGCCTTGACTTGTGGTTCAATTGAGGATCCTAAGCTGACATTAAGCTTTCCCAGTGGGTCCCATGAATTTCTTTGGGTTTGTAGAGGCAATTGGAAGTTTCAATTGCACGAGTAACTTCTTTGTCACCTTGAACTTTGTTTTATTTTGTGTGGTTTGGTTCGAGTATTGCCTGAATTTAATTGTGCCAAGCATTGCTTAATTGAACATTGTTACACATTTATGTTCTCTGTGAGACTGAGGTCTGGTCAGTTGTTAGACTTTCAATGGTCAATTTGTTTTAGAAACCAGACTTGTGCTATGTAACACAGTTTTGGGATTCTATGGCTTTGGGATTTAATACACAGTCAACTCGACTGTATTTGGCCAGCTGACATGGTTCCATGAGCTATGCTTCGAAGTGTGAATCCTTGTCTGTCTTATTTCTGTATATTTTTTTGAAATCACTTTTTGTGCTATGCTACTTTCATTTGACCAAAATGCATTTTTCTCACACATGTATGTGATTTGAAATATGAGGTTCATGCTGGAGATATCTTGTTTATTGATGCATATTGAACAAAGGACAATTTGCTGTTTTTGAAAGTATGCAGTTTGAAATTTAATTCAGGCTATGAAATGAATGCAACTAAGAGGTATGCAGGATTGACTTTCTTCTTGCTTCCTTTATTTTATTTTGACCTTTGTACAACTGAGGGTTCCTGTTTATTTATGAAATTTTATTCACTTATGTGCTTCACTTTTAGGACTCACATGACAAGCTTTATGCAAACTACATGAGATCCAATTGAACCTTAAGAGGTAATGCTATGTGAAGTTCATTTTCTTTGAACACTGATTTGACATAAGTGCAATGTATTTACCAACTTTAGTGCATACCTATTGTCAGACTTAAATGAAATATGCAACTGAAATATTTTAGTTTTATCTCTGGAACATGCATGATGAACTCTATGCAACTTGTATGAGACTCAGTTCAGTGCAACATGCGATTCATTTTTTTTACCTGAATGCAGCTAACATGCTATGCATTTACCAACTCAATGGGAACTTATTACTTGAGCTTAAATGAGATATGCAATTAAACCTTTAAGGACTTGAGTAGCAGATTGTTATTGAAAATTGTTATTTGTTTGTTCCCTTTTTGTCTGTTCTGACTTATGACATATGCTAAGGCTTAAAGAAATACTTGACCTTTCTGTTTTGAGGTTCTAGACTGTATGTTTTTTTTTCTTTGACAATACTCTAAACTCCATCTTTTTTATTCTTTAATGAACTTAATGACAGTCTGCTTATGTGATACTCCATTTATGAGAGTTACCTACATGAGACTCTTACTATGCAAATTATGAATTGTTCTATATTGAGACATGAATGCAGGAAACATGCATTTTAACACAGAAACCCTCTTGAGCACATGCAAACACCTTTCTTTATCCGAAACATGCATTTTGAAAACAGTAATGGTACATTAGAAAACATCTTTTTTTTGTTGTTCAAAGAGCACTTTTAAGGTGGTACGTGGACAGTAGTCCTTGGCATAAAGCCCATGCACCTTTATTTATCATGTTTTCAGGTGATAGCCCTTGGCATAAAACCTGTGTGTCTTGATTCACACTTTGAAGCACTATCATGGAACCATTTAAGCAATGCCAAATACCAGGTATGCGAGTTAACAAGGTCAAATACTAGACCTGTAGCCAAATACCATGCTTTATTCACCAATGCCAAATACCAGGCATGAAACCAGTATCAAATACCAGACATTTGAGCCAAATACCAAGCTTATTCAAACCAAAACAAAGAAAAGGAGAAGAGGAGGAGGAGAAGAAAAGCAACAACAGTTTAAACTTGTTTTTGGCCCCCTTTATTCCATATTAAAATTGAGATTTTACATTTCTACATGTCAATTACCTTGAAAAATCTAACTTCTATTTCTTCTTTTTTTTTTACAAGCTTTTCAAATGCACTATAATCCTAAAATTTGAAAAACTGGGGGCCCTTCTCTCTTCAGCTTCAGCTTCTTTTATCGAGAAGGATTAGGGTTTCTTCAGGTCTTCATCTGCCATGTGGCATTTCTTCAGAATTTTAGAGTTTGATGGGTGGCTGAGATGCTATGTTGCCCCAACCTCCTCAATTTGTGATGTTATCTTTACATCGGTATTTTTACCATCCCATTACATTGACCATTGGTCATCTGACATGTGGCATTTGCATTTGAGATAGTGATTTGGTGATGTATATTCTACTTTCCTTCACTACCTTCTTGTTGGATGATGTGGCATATGGGGCTCACTTTGATCAGCTTATGTGGCTATGAGAGGTGTTGTTTACTCAATTTTACCAAGTGCCATACTTGGAGAAGGGTTTACTTGGCGCCAGCTATCCTTCTGTTGCTTGTCAGGAGGGTATATGTGGTCACCTTGACTGGTTTTAGGCCTCTCTAGTTGAGTTTATGGCTTGAGATGCCTTCCAGTGGCTTTGGTTTGATTTGATTTTTCTTTTCTGTCCTTTAAGGACTTGCATCTGAGGATTTGTTGATGTTTGGTGTGGCTTCTTTCCATGTGGCTACTTGTTGGTCAGCAAGTGATTAGGTATGCTACCTATTGGCTGTTGCTTGTTGAGATCCCCTTGTGGCTTGACTAGCTGTATTAGCTATCTTTTGGTGCCTAAGGAGGTGATGCTCTTGAAGACACTGGGACATGTGTCATGCAATTGAGTGTTTCTTGTGAATGTTGGCTGTTGTGTCTCCTATGGAAGCCTGGAGACATTTCAGAGAGGCCTTTCTCCTCTCCAGTACTTGGATTAGGCTTCTTTATCAAATTCTGAATTGAATTTTGATATTTGTTGCACCTTGTGGACGGCTTGTTGCATATTGATCTCCTGTGGCTGGTGGCCTTATAGTTTCTCTTGTTTGAGTCATCATTTGTCACATGTTGACATATTGTGCTCACATTTGAACTATTTGGCCATTTGGTTACTTAATTTTTGATTTGTTGGTTGGCTGACATTGAAGTTCAATTGAACTTGCATAAGCATAAGTCACATTTGTGAGTGACTATGGTTCATGCACTTGCAGCTAGTGTTTTGAGTTAACACATATCATATTTTCGTAGGTTGTGCTTACACTTGGTTTGCCAAGTGACATGGTTACATTTGAGTTCCAATTTTGTAGCCTCTTCATTGGCCTGTGATGAGTTAAGCTTGGCATCATGGTGCCTTGTTCTGAGGTCACCCATATAGAGTATTTCATTTGTGTTAACACTGATGGCTCTTTGGCTTTTGGCATATTTAATCTTGTAAAGGACATGCATTCCAGCTGACTTGTATTGCTATTTTCTCATATCCTTTTATCCAATGCTCTTTAAAGGGTATCTTGAGGGGTATTACATGCATTTATGGCCTCTGAATTCCTCTTTACATTACTTCAGATGCTCTCATTCTTTTATTTTATTCCTTTGTCTTTCCTTCATGTGACTGATTTGCCCATGGTCCCCTACTGGATGACACACACATGGGCGTTTTCAGGTGCATTGTGATGCTTTGGAGTGTTTTGAGATAGGGTACAGCTTCACTTGTACTTGCAGTTCGGAGTGAAGCAATTGATGTAAGGTTCTAGCCCTCCATATGGTCAACAGTATGGATGGATGGCTAGATGTTGTTGCTGGTGATATGAGTGTGCTTCTTTTGTGTACCAATTTGAAAGGTATCTTTTTAACACACGAGGTTCAGTTGCATCATGGCCCTTGGTTCACATTTTCCTTTTATCAGATGGCTCCCATTGAAATGAGATGTGGTACCACCTTTGTTGAGTCATCAAGGCGCCTGTGGCTTGTGCAGGGCTAGAACATTCTTTTCAGAATCTAGGCTGACAAGCCACTGTTCCTCTTCTCCATTCCTTTATCTGGCTTGTCTTTTCTTTGTTATCCACTGGACACGTCCAGTTGAGAGCAATTTGAAGCTAGTCAGGCTTGTTCATTCATTTTTGTTTCTGAGCACAGTTCAGTGTTAATTTAAACCTCCTTTGTGGCATTTAACTCGCACTCGAAGCCCCTTCTTCGTCATTTGTGCGCTGTCTCCATTATCAGTCGCAACTGAGGTGGTTTGGTCGTCTCCACGGGTGTCTCTTTCCAGAATTGTTTCGCCAGGCATGTCCTTCATCTCTCGTAGAGGCTCTCTTAAACTTTAATTGCTCAATTTCATCATTGTCTGAGTTTAATTTCTTGGTTTCTTTCGTAGCCAGTGATCGACCTTGCTCCCCAATTGAGACTGCTTTTCACCGAATTCCTGTCATGTTTGATCTTGTTAGAATCGTGGTACCATCGCCTGTGCAGCGGTGAAGTTGGTTTCGACTGAGGTGGCCGGAAGAGGTGGTGGAGCATCTGTCTTTGTCGGAGGAACTGTGCTTCCAGTACAAGTAACTGCTCCCTCCTTCTTCCTTTTATTTTTTTTGTTTTAAACGGTAAAGGTCTAGGCCAATCAGAGAGTGACACGTGTGCAGCCTTAGATCTGACTCAGTCGAACCAAGTTGCCACGTTAGGTCCAGTTGAGGTCGATGTGTCGAGTCCAACCGCGTGGGTTTGTTTCCGACTGATGGGTTTGAGATTAGTAATGGGTTTGAAGTTTGGATCCGCTCCATCTGTTTTTTATTTGTACTGGGCCGACGAGTTTTGGTGGGCCTCCAGAGAATGGAAATAGAGGTGGGCCTTTAAATAATTGATTTATATGGGCTTTAATTTACTCTTTGTAATTCGGCCCAGCCGAAATTAATTGTTGCCTCCATTTGTGTTGTTAATGGAAATGTCCATTTGCTGGAATTTTGAGAATAACTGTGCTGCTTTATTTTGAGAAAAATTATTTGGTGCCCATCCATAGGTCGATTTGGCACGAAATTTTGCATGGTTCCTCATAAAAATATGAAGAATTTAACAGCCACAAAATTTCCATTTTTAGGACTTTTTTTGGTAATTAATTATAAGGGTATCACAGGCGCATAATGGCATTCCCCATAATTAATTAATTTATCATCCGTTTCTAGGAATTTCTGTATTTTCCTCTCATGCATTGTGACTGTTTGTCAAGGCTGTTTTGTTTGGTTGCTGGTGTTATGGATTTTGTTTTGGTTGTGGAATAAAATTTATTTTATTTATTCAAGGGTTTTATGCAGCAGAATTTAGAGGCAAACAAATGCCCCCCACCAGAGTAAAATGTGAAACCCTGTTGAACAGTTTGCTCTGGTGTCCCCATTGCCTTTTGACTTGTTTGGTTAGGTCTTGGTAGGCTTAGGCTTAGGTTTGGTAACTCATTTCCATTTTGTTTGTATCCAGTCTGTAGACATGTCAATCGTGGGACCAGTGGAGGAGATGTATAGCACCACTCCTCGTTTTGGCATAGCTTGGACTAGTTTCTACGATCCTTCTGATGAGGCGATCACTTCATACATTGACCACTACTTGGATCCTGATAAGGTCCATGCCCATCTTCATGTGAAGTGGAAGAAGAAGGTCCTCGAGGGAAGAGATAACTTTCATGGTTTGTTGGCTAGGCATGACCGTTTGCCTTTACCACCTTTGTACCGCTATCCTCGTCTGGTTGCTGATCCTACTTCTAGCACTGAGAGATATAGGGGATATGCATATACTTCCCACTGTTCTATTGCACACAAGAGGCCAGATGTGCCTTCACAAGATTTCCAGGGCCTTTTTCTGAGCCCTACTAGTCGTAGTACTTTCTCTTCTGACTTCCATCTGTTGAGTGTTAAGATGATGGGAGGTCATGTTGCTCCTTGGGCTGCTGGGCCATTGAGAGTTCAGGGAGGTTTGGAGTGGAGTCCTGGCCAGGTTGAGTGGACCAGGTATGTCTTGTGCCGTTTAGGGGGCAGATTGGAGAGAGTTCAGTTGTTTGGAGGTGTTTCCTTAGCACTCTTTGAGTATTCCTGGGGTTCCAACCATCTCAAGGCGATGGAAACCAACTGGAATTATGTGCACAACACGTTTGTTTTGGAGGATCGTGATGCCACGATTGATCTTCAGCAGATGTATTACCTGCTGGGTGTACCCATGAATGTTTGTTTTATGAGGAGAGCATTCCCCCTGAGATGGAGTTGTATGGTTTTGACCCTGATGGATCTCTTTTGCACTCAGATGCACTGCGCAGGGTTTTCAGGATTTACTATGAGATTGTCATGTCTCGTTCCTATCGTGGTCTGATCAAAGATGTGCCTTTCAGGGATTGGATTGGGTACTTCATGGACCGGGTTTCTGAGCATTATGCTACAGGTTTTGCCAGCCTTTTGGAGCCGATTATTATGGGTTCGGACAAGACCTATATTCCTGCAAGACAGGTATATTTTTCTGACATCTTTACCCTTTCTTTGTATGATGAGACCATTTTGACTGCTTTTATAGCCTGGTGGCTATGTTACTTCTTAGTTGTTTGTGAGCCAGTCGGCTATGTCCGTCCTGGAGTCTTTGTTGTGGCCAACACCTTGGCGCGTGGTCATCGGTTTGCCTTGGCTATTCCGGCTCTGGCGAACCTTTACAAGTCGATGCGGGAGCTCACTTCCTTGAGGGACCCTTCACAGGGCACTACTATGATGCCTTTGCATATTCTTCATGGATGGTTTTACATCTATTTGTAGAGATGTTATACACCATTGACTTCAGCTGGGATGAGGTAGTCTTTGCCAGCCTTGATACACACTGCAAGCTGTACTATTTGTAATCCAGATCCTATTACTGCTCACTTTGTCTTTTCCCTGAGTACTCGGTATATTCCAGAGTACCATCCTGAGGCCTTTAGGAGAGACTGGCCAGTGGATTCGGAGGAGGACTCTGTGATTCATGACACTGCTCTTGACGTTCCAGGCGATCGTCCTCGCTTGGGTGCTTTCCGTTTCAGGAGATAGCGAGACTTTGTGGTCAGTACTCGACCTGGATGTCTGCCTTTGAGATTGGCTGACAGAGTGATCCACGAGGTTTATAGTCCCCAGAGATGTGCTTGGCAGTTCGGTTATGACCGGGATATACCTTCAGTCTTTACCTTTTCGACTGCTCCAGAGGCAACTTTAGAGTCTTGTGTAGATCGTGCAGCTTTTACTCTTCATCTTGGTACTGGGACTAGTTGTGTTGTGCCTTCCGCTTCGAGGGAGGTCAGGCTGATTGGTAGATATAACCAGTGGTTTAGGAGTTGGGCTAGAGCGGCTCATCAGCTTACACCTCCTATTTTGAGGAGAAAGGTGTATCCTTCTTCTAGAGTTGCTCGTAGGCGTAGAGGAGTGCAGCAGGGTGACTTTAGACCACTCATAAATTCCTTTGGCGTAGACGGCTCTGTCATTTCTTCTCATGGTCCAGGTATGCTACTACTTTCCTTTCTTTGTTGTTGTCTTTGTCTTGTCTTGTGCTGTCTCACTTCATCTTCATTTTCTGGAAACAGGTCTTGGTGGGTATGACTTTGGTCACTTCCACTTTTTTCCTGAGGGTTCACCGCCTGTGGAGGAGGAGTCTTCTATGGCTATGGAGCTAAAGGCCTATCGTCGTTGGGCGATACACACATGTATCTCATTTGACTTGCCTCTTTCTCTTTCTTTTGCATCTTTGGACTTTTATTTACTTGTTCTTTGTAAGTGGGCCTGAGCCAGTCATTTTAGAGGATGATGATGACTCGGACTCTTATCATTGTCCCTCTCCTAAGTACTCAGAGGAGTCTGAGGAGGAGATTATTCTTGAGCAAGGGAAGAGGCATCACGAGGAGCCTGCTTCTCCAGAGGATTCAGAGCGCTATGTGTTGCCGAGGCAAACGGAGGGGAGTTCGTCAGAGACTTATTTCTCCATAGAGCCTCTTTTCTCTGTTCCTTCTTCAGGTATGGATCTTTTACGCCTTTGTTTTGGCTATTGGCTTTGGTTTTGGTTTCGTTGATTTCTTGTTTGGTTTTAGGTGTTTCCCTTGGAGGTTGCCTTTCAGGTATCCTGGTACCCGACGTTAGGTTGACATGGCATTGATTTCTTTTGTTTGGTTGAGTTTTGGCGTGTGTTTTCCGCACATGATTGGGTGGTCTATAAGGCTTTGGTGGAGCCTTGACCTTTTCTTCGCTTTCACTTTCTTCTTAATCACTTCCCAAGGGCCTTATCAACATGGGGTTTGCCGTCAGAATGACTGGTTCCTCTTCAGAGTTGAAATGGTAGTGCTCTTCATCAGAACTTTCTTCTTCGGAGGTGTTTGAGCCTATATATCTTGACACGGCGTTACAAACCTCGTCTTTTGTTTCTTCAGAGGGGTCATCATCTCTCCTAGCCCATTCCAGGCACTCCTCTCTTGAGTGCCCCCAGACTTGATGATAGCGATAATACTCCTTCTTTGGGTTTTCTCTTTTCACTTGGCACCCAGGCGACTTGCCCGAGGTGCGAGGTTTTGTTTGACGTTCTTTTCTTTCTATGGTTGGGATTTCATTTGGATTTCTTAGGTTGCTTGGATCGGGGAACGATTCCTTCTTTCGCTCTCCTATTTCACCCTTGATTCTGAATTTTCGGGGTAACCCATCATGTCTGTTACCACTGGAAGAAGGCTTGTCGATCTTGACTAACATCATTTCCATATGGTATTTGGGGCCTTTTTCATGATCAGCCCGTGGGGTTTGAGATTTGTTTCTGCCTTGGCTTGGGTGACTGAGCTTGTGCCTTGGCACCTGGTCAATCTCCTTTTCATGGTAGTGTCTCATGTGGTGAGACGTTTGCTCATGTGAAATTTCACTATTCTCCCAATGACCTGTCCTGGGGTGCTGGGATGGATGTCTTTGAGTTTGGTCGCACCTAGACCTTTTGTCAGAGCTCTCTATTGGAGCCTTGCCCTTTCCTTTGGGATGATTGGGCTAGCGTTCCGGCCTGTGTCCTTCGCGGATGACTATGCTTGATTCCTTCCTTCTGTAGGGATGTTGGTAGTCATCACTTGGGGTGGGATTATGTGTTTCCTTACCCCTTTCTTTTTCTTTGTTTCTGAACTCATCGCTACCTTCGGCCCTCTTGGCACTTGGTGTAGCGGCATTGTCAGTTTTGGATTTTTGACCCTTGAAGGATCTTTTCCTTTCTTTCCTTTCAGTGCTGAACCTTGACAACACTCTTTCCAAGAGATTTTGGATGGTGAGATTCTGTCTGAATATGGTCTTCATGGACTCAGTACAGATCCTCATTTCCATTTGCAACGACCATATTTCAGCTGTAGTGAATGAGACATTTGGTTGGTCAGGGATTGGGGCCGCATTTGGTTGAGCCCGCTTTGACCTAGTGCGATGGGCTGGACCATCATTTATGGCTTCATGTGCCACTTCTTGCTTATGGTTGGCTTGGTTTGTGTTTCTTGGGTGATCAGCCGCATTTGTAGTGGGCCGCTTTGAGTTCGTCTCCATGACTTTTCTTTCAGTGGACCTTCCTATGTCTGTAGGGCCACCATTTCTTGTTGCTGGGGAGTTCTCGTCCACAGTATCAGTGTCGGGCTCTATTGCAGAGATGGCCCTACAATTTTCAGTGGGGCGAAATGATTTCATGGTGTTCATTATCTTTGCTGCATGCGCCAAGACGTACTGCTGTATATGAATGAACACATCGGGGTCATAATAGCCTGCCACGGATTTTCCATCCGCATAGTATTTGGGCCAAGCTATTAGGACATGGTAGTGAGGGGACGTCTCATGATTTTCCAGGCCCTCTCTACTTGCAGTTTGTCGGAACTGCTGGATGAGCTCCTCTTTTGTTTTTTTTCTTTTCTTTGGATTTAGGGTACACCGCCCTCCTGACTCGGTCATACTACAACAAGAAGACCACTTTCTTGGAGCGATTGTGCCTTATCATCTCCACCCAGGGGAGAGATGAAGTTCGGATCTCGCCTTGTCGCTTGACGCTTATAGCTAAACGATTGTAGATCAACCAGAAAGAGATGTTCTAGCTCTAACTCATCGTCGCTTCCCAACCATACTAGCCTATCATTCGGCTCCTCGACATGGTTGATCAAGTGGTTGGTCCACCCGATCGGATCTGACAAGGTAGTTCTTTGTTCTTGCAAGGATGTTTCTTGATCGGACCAATCTGGATCGGAGTCTGAGTCGTCAGAGATCCAGATGGCTTTGGAAGTTTCAGGGGCCTCACTTTCTTCTTCGGAATCCTCATCTTTTGACTTTGGGGTTTCAGCTTGGGTATTGGAGGGACCGGCGGTTGCCCCCTGTTCGGTGCCGAGATCTTGCTCAGGTTCGGGTTCATCTTCCTCTGCTTCTTGCATTATTATAGATTCCCTTACTTGATTGACTATCTGGCGCACAATTTCGCCTAGTTCTTCAAGTGTGAACCCAGATTGACCAGGGATATTGGGAATGTGGATGTCGATATCTACCCTTCTGGGCTCTTGGCCTTGCAGCTCAAAAGGATCCATTTGATCTTCTAGGTTCATGACTATTTCGTAGTCATATTGCCTTTCATCCAGGTTGGTGGGATTTTCCTCATTTCTTATGCCAGTTTGTGGCCGAGGGGTCTATTCTTGCGGTTGAGAGGACTCGTATTGATCCTCCTGGTCATCAGAATTTGAGTTACTGATATGGCGACAGGTCCCTGAGGTTTCGAGGCCATCATCATCGCTATCAGAGTTGTTGTTTGGGTTGTCAGGGATGCCATGGATGAGCATGTACAACTTCTCCACTTGGGCTTGGAGTTGAGCAGCTTCTTCGGGGTTTTCCCTTACATACTTTTCATGTGCCACAATCTTTTCTAGGTCTATTTCTGGACCCGTGTTTGCCTGCGACCATATGTCCGTTGTTTCTGCCATGAAGCCAAAGAAAGCAGGGTCTTCTTGCCTTGCCCGTTCTACGTTGGAGTTATGTCCTAGAAGTCAATAGTTTAATGACTTAAATTTTAGTTTATGTTATTGATGATATTTGATCATTTGTTCCTAGAGTTTATTATTGATAGATCATTCAGGTTGAGGATCTGAATTGTAGATCTCTGTTGATCATTCATTAGAATGACAATAATAAATCTAAATTGTCCATAATCTTGATAATTAACAAGGAACATTAATTATCATATAAGATTAGTATGCAAGTTAAGTGATTATTAAGTTCTACAAATCATAGGTAATGAGTTACCAACTTAATTGCATATGTGTATGTTATAGAACATAGTACAGGACATGACCCAATGAAATAAATATATGGATTGTGTTATGTGTCATTATTTATTTTATAAGTTGTTTGATTCTAAGTTTGAGATGGTTCAACTTTTCCACATGAGGACAGGTTCAATAAATATCGTCTAACGTTGATTCCTGATAAGGGCTGCTATACGAACTTTATTTATGTTCACTTGAATTGTGCGGGGAAAAGTTGTTCATCAAGAAAACCGTATGTCCCTCATTAGTAGACCTAGTGAGTGATAATATCGGTTGGGCCCCTTGATGGAATTGGATCGTATGCATGCAAACTAGACGATCTTCTCTAGATCAAGAAATGTATAATCTGCAAGAATGACACATTCCTATCTTGGATTATACAGAGATATCATGTGACATAAGAATCAAAACAAGGAAATACTTTATTTCTTATGCAAGATTGAAATATTGTAGTTGTACAGTGTTTATTTATGATAATTGGGAATCATAATGTGTTGCTAGATACCGCTTATGATTATTGGAAATAAATAGCGATTTAATTTCCATGGCCAACATGACATAAATCCTTGAGGGTCACACTAATTAAAGGCTCTTAATCAACAGTGCATTAATATTAGTTTACTTGTATTGGAGAATGCAATATATGATATGTTGATTAATTAATTATATACCGTTGCAAACCGTTATAATTAATTATTTCAAATGGATCATATGAAACTAATTAATGCAAAGTCTAATCCTATAATAATTAACAATTAGTTGATAATTAATTTTGTTCAACACATTTAATATGATTATAGGATTTTATATTAAATAAATAGGCTATCTTTTGATTACCCGATATGAGCCCAACTTAAATGCAATTAAAGGAGAGTATTAAAGGGAATTAAAGACCAACTAATATGGGCTTGGAAGCCCATATTAAGGCCTACCACGTTTTAACATGGAGTGGTCCCTAAGGGTTAGGTTTGGATGGCTATATAAGGACTACAATTTGGAAGAAGTAAAACCTAGTTTTTCTTCTCTCTCTCTCTCCTCTCTAGCCGCCACCTTCTCTTCTCCCATGGAGCAATTAGTTGCTGCCATGGAGAGCTCTTTTAATTGCATTTTGTAGGTGCTCATGAGTTGAGCAATAGCCACGTCTCCTAGATATCAATTTAGAAGAGAAAGAAAAACCATTGGATTAGGCGATTTCACAAGTTTAGCTAGCACGAAACCTTGTGAAGTTGATTAATCCTTTAGTGGACCTTAGAAAGGAGAAGAAGGAAAGGAGACGAGCACGCTACCAACCACAATGCCATGGTCGAACCTCACGAATACGATTTCGTGAGAGGTATAACTTCCTACCATTTTTCTCTCTTTGGATGATGTGTTGAATGCTTGTGCAAGATCCTCTTGTGTTTATGTGCTTGATTAAAGATTATTAATTGTAATAAAATTAAAATTGGGCATGAACAATACTTCCTAACACTTGAGCGATGACCCTAGCCGCTTCTGCGATGCTAAGGCCTTCGAACATTGAGGTGACATATGTCATGGGATCGGAGTTGGATCCAGACCCCATCATTATAGCTGCCTTGGAGGTTGTTTGGTTAAGGTTCCTCCTCGGGCTCTTCTTCTTCTTCTTCTTCTTCAGATTCTTCTTCTTCATCAGAGGTGTCACTATCGACATCCCTGTCATGGATCTAATAACAATAAAAGGGTGTGTCAACATCTCCACTGTCAGAACCCGAGGAACATTGAGGTGTCTTTCCTTTGTTGACCTCTCAAAGTACTATGGAGATAGCATCTTTCACGAATTCCTCCAAGTGATCTGGATCTTTGGGGTTCATGACCTTTTTGAAAGCCTTAGGATTTTCGGCCCCTAAGTCTTTGAGGTACGAGACATACCAGTCAACCAGACAGTCATGCTTGTCATATTCTTCCTCCGGGGATTGTGGCGGTGTTTCTTACTGACCTTCGCCAACCTGATTGGAGTCCTCATGAGGGTTTTCTTCTTCATTTTGTGGTTCACCTGACCCTGAGGGGTATTCTAAGAACTCAAAGTTTCTAGTCCCTATTGTTTTCAAGTATTGGCGGTATTCGAACATCCATTGCTCTTCACCAGGTCTTGGAGAGTTTGAATCAAGGGTTACTTCTCCTTCTTCTCGCCCCGTTTCTTGAGCGATTTCTCTCACTGTCTTTGTCACCGATTGCCTTTCGTAGTCTTGCAGCTGCTGAGGGTTTTGAGGGTCCAGTGCTACATGGAAGCTTTTTGGGTCTATTATCTTTAGACTTTTGAGGTATCGAGAATACTCATCTATCAATTCTTCTTTAGTTGAGCACCCTCGATCACCTAAGCGACGACGCGCCATGTTTTCCCATGTGTCTCACACTTTTTTGACCTATCCACGGGTAGATATCAAAGGATAACTTCCATCAAGGGGAAAAGAAGCACGGATCAGATACCCCTCGAGCATCTTGCGACCCGAACGCTACTGTCCATCCGAAAAATGGGCGATGGGCGCTAACGCAGTTCTAAATACCTCGAGAGTTGATTGTTTGTTTGTAGGTCCTTTCCTTCCAGCAGGCACAAGCCCCTGCTGTTAATTACCCCCGGGCTGAGTTGAGAACCAGCCAATAGCACCTCTAGATCGGGAATAATCAAAATAACTGTGATGAATAGCTTAAGGTCTAAATTTTTAATATTTAAAGAAAATTAGTCTTTGGGGAGGTTTGACTTTTAATTCTTTGGTTGTAACTTAGAACTTGCTACAGGACTTTGGTTGTCTTTCATGTCACAATTTTAGCAATTTTGTTGTTGACTTTGCTGAAGTTGGCTTAAGGCCACCTTTAGATTTCTGAGATTAATACTAGGGGTTATATTTCATGTATCAAGGCTCAGCCGATTTAGGGATTTAGAGATTTTGGGATTTCTCGTCCAAGTCTTGAGTACAGATGCGCTATGCCTCCTTTCGACAAGAACTTCAAGGGTGTACCTTCCAGGGCAAAGAGCTATGCAGTCTCAGAAGGACGATTTGTATTTTTGAGTTCGACACTAGAAAGATAGGCGATCTAGGCCAATTCTCAATTGTTTTGGGAATTAGAGATTATGGAATTTCGTTCAAGTCACGAGAGAAGAAGCGCTATGCCTCCTCTTGATGAGAACATCGGGTTGTACCTTCCAGGGCAACGCGCTATGCAGTCTCAGAAGGACGATTTGGATTTTTGAGTTCGACACTGGAAAGATAAGCGATCTGGACTAATTCTCAATCATTTTGGAATTTAGATATTTTGGGATTTCGTTCGAGTAGTGAGGGAAGAAGCGCTATGCCTCCTTTTGACGAGAACACCGGGTTGTACCTTCCAGGGCAACGCGCTATGCACTCTCAGAAGGATGAATTTGGACTTTTAAGACTTTAATGTCATTTTTAGTTATAGACTTTGATCCAAGCTCTAGAGCGTTGGTCTTTGTGTCTTTGACTTTTGGGGTTTCAATATCGAATTTTGGGGTATTTTAAGACTTTTAGTTCTGGCTATCAGATTATCTTTTAAGTCTTCATTGATCCAATTTTAAGTTGGACTTTCGAGTTTGACTTTTCAACTTTAAAACTGGACTTTTAAGTTTAACTTTTTAATTTTCAAGTTAGACTTTTAGGTTTTAACTTTTTAGAGTTCTATTTTGATCTCTGGGCTTTGGGTTTGGAGTTTGGGTTTTAGATTTCTTGTATTTTGGACTTTGGATTTAAGTTGATGTTTAGGATTTGGAGTTTGGATTTGAGTTCTTGGGTTTTGGAGTTCGGATTTTGATTTGAGATTTTGGATTTTTGGTATTTGACTTTGGATTTTGGAGTTTGGGACTTGAGTCTTGGTATTTGAATTTTGGTATTTAGATTTTTGGATGCGGGATTTTGGATTTGGGATCTTGGATTTTGGGCATTTGAATTTGGGTTTTGACATTTGATTTGGATTTGAGATTTGGATTTTGGTATTTGGATTTTTGAATTTGGGATTTTTAGATTTTTGGTTTTGATCTTTGGGTATTTGAATTTGGATTTGAGGTTTGACCAGAAATGTCTAAGTGTACCTCCTGTCCAGAACATCGCGTGTTCAAATGTACCTGCTGTCCAGAACATGAATGTTCATGTGTTTTTGCAAAAATTTAATTTTAACTCTATTTTTATCATTTTGTTATTTTCAGAAATGATCACTTTGAGAGTTTTGAATTTAATTTGCTTTGTGCTTTGGGATTTGGGTCTGAAATATGTTAACAAAATATTCTCCATATTTTCCTGAACATTTTGACATTTTATTTGCATTTTTCTGACATTCCTGCTATTTTTAATGCATTTTTGAAGTTTTAATTCTGCTAGAAAACTCTGATTGGCTGGAGGCTTACTGTTTGCTGTACGGGATTGCAGTGACCCGCCACACAAAGGCTGCCACAGAAAATCACTGAGAGGCGTTGAGGTTTTGGATTTGCGCCGGGTTTAAATCCGACTTGTGGGACCCACTATCAGTACGTGTAAGCTGGTGCACTGAGTTCACCCATCTCTCCTTTTTGATCCATTAGGAACAGAATCCATCCATCCCTGGGACGTCAAGATTCGTGCCTAAGGACTCTTTTTCTTTTCCTTTCCTTCTTTTCTTCCTTTCTTCTTCCTTCGTCCTCCGTCTGTGTGTCGAGAGGAGAAGTCTTCGTCGGGAATAAAATTACGACGACTGCCGGCGTTATTCCCCCAATTGAAGGTACTTTCCAACTCAAGTTGAGCTATTCTCTCTTTCTGTTGACTGCATTTCCTCAATTGCTTCCTCATTTTCAACTTTCATTTATCCCTTTTCACTAGGTATTATCTGCCATTTTCAATTGGGTTGTTCTGAGCTGAATTAAGATCCATTGATGGGTCCCATGGGATTCTTGAGGTTCGTGGAGGCTACTGGAGGCTTCAATTGCACATGTAATACTCTTGCTTTCTTTGATTTTGATTTTGACACATGCAGACTGGTTATATTTGGTGACCTAGTCCTTACTTGGTTTGGTGCTCAATTGAGCTTTGCTTGGTGATTAATGTGAGTCCAGAACTGGCAGCAACTAGTTATTTTGGTCCGCCTAGGTTCAATTTGGGTTCAGTCCTAAGTTGGACTTGGTCAGTTTGGTTTGGTTTCCGCACCACCAATTTGTTCACAGTTTGGGTTCTATTTGGGTCTAACATAGCTTGTAAAAACCTCCTCATGAGTTAAACTTAGAGATATGCACACCCCTTGATTGAGTTTATTGTATTTTGATTGTGTTTCATTTTATTTGTGCTTCTTTCAGGAGCCTATTTGGGTCTGAAATTGAGTTTGTCACAAAAATCATTTTATGTTTAAGAGATGCTTTACAGGTTTTCATCTTTATTTTATTTGAGCTTATTCAAGAAATTCATTTGTTTTTCAAAAGAGAACTGATGTAATTTTAATTCAGTTTGCATGAATTTGATATGGTTTTAGAAGAAATGCCATGCGTATGCTAAATTGAGAACAGCTAAGCATTGGACTGAGTGCTTTGTCAATTCCTGATGCAAATGCTATGCAAATTTGGTTTAAGTTTAAGAGTTGGTAACTGTGTACATGGGTCAATCTTTATTCTAGAGGATGCACTTGGAATTTTTGGTAAACCTTAACAAATGAAATGCAGAAAATGCACTTAACCAATTTTTTTTTTTTAAAGATACTATGCATACTGACCAAAATTACTTGCAACTTGAACACTATTGACAATAATGCAGTGAAGTAGATTTTATTTTAAGGAGATGCTGACCTTTATAACCTTTTATGAAATTTAATTTTGTGTTTCTGTCCCTTTTATTTTGATTTATTGAAACATTGACCTTTATTTAAATATATTGATATGCTAGACATTCTGAAAATTCATTTTGGTCCTTGGACTTCTTTTTATTTTCTGAAGATGCTCAACTAACTTCTAGTATGTGCATGGCTTTGCTAATTGAACTTCAGTTGATAACCATGAATGAACTTTGAGTACAGAGACCCATCTTATTGACTTACTTGAATATGCTAGTGACATGTAACTCGCAGGGACCTACTGACTATGGGACATATGACTTTGCTTCAACTTTAAAGAACATTATTACTCTCAGAACTTAACTAATCATGTTGGACACTTATGAACCTGCCATGAACTTCTTTTTAAGAGATAAATGTAATATGACCTGATGCTATGAGACACAGATTTGATGCAAGTAAGAGACAGACACCATGTTTTGTGCTAACCAAACCCTAATGCGCATGAACTTAAATAGAAATTGATTTTTGTTTTGAAAGCATGATAGATGCAACTATTTTACAAATACTTTTTGTTGTTTTAGCACTTTTAAATGGTGTATAGGCAGTAGCACTTGGCATAAAACCTACACAACCTTATTCACTTTTAATTTGGGGTGGCATGCAAGCAATAGCACGTTGCATAGAGCTTGCATGCCTTATTTGTGCATATCTCTAAACTATCTCCTTATAAGAAGGTTTTTACACAGCCAAATACCAGGCTTTTATTAAACCAGAAGAGAAAAGAAAAGGGAAAAGAGGAGAATAACAAGAAAATCAAAGAGTTTAAACCATTTTTGGCCCCCTTTATTTCATATAAAATCACAGTTTACATGTTAATTGTGCTAATTACCTTAATTGAGATTTAAAACACCTTTTCTTTTCTTTTATAATTTCAGAAAACGCAGCACTAGCCTAATAATTCAAAAATTGGGGGCCTCTATCTTCTGATTTGCTCCTTTAACAGCCATCAGGCTAGGGTTTCATTGGGTCTTCAGCTGCCATGTGGCATTCCCACAGAATTTCTGAATTTGATGTTGCTTGATGTAGGGCTGAGATGCTTCTTTGCTTCTGCCGCCTCAATTTGGGGTGCTATCTTCACATGCTGTGTTTAATATACCATTTTACCATCCAACAGTAGCTTGACAATTGGCTTCATATTGCTGGACAGTCATTTGCCCAATTGTGGTTTACTTCTTGCTACTAATCCTCCTTTGTGCTTATGACGGGTGGGTCTTGTGCCACCTGGGCATTTAAGGGGATAAGTATGGTTGTTTACTCCTTTCTACTTAACAGCATACTAGGGGGAGATTCATTTGAGGTGTCAGCTATCCTTCTGTGGCTGATTATTTGGCTTAATGTGATTTATTGTCCTTCACAGGGTTTAACTTAGTGATTTAATGTTACTTTTAAGCAGCTATTTTATGTGGCTATTTATCTAGCTTAATGTGATTGGATATCACATTTGTTGGCTGTTGGTTGTTTACTGTGGCTGATAGAGGTTTCATAACCTAGGTCAAATGAATTTATATTCCTTTGTTCTGCCCTACTAGTCGTTGGACAAAGCTAAGGGTCGATCCACAGGGATAGTAAAAATGACTACCGAACTTAATTTTTCTTAAAAGCTAGATAGAATAATTTTCGTGAGGTTTTGGATTAAAATGGCAATATTAAATAACAATTAAAATTGAAGAAATAAATAATAAAATGTTTTTGGGTTGATTTTTGTATTTTTCTGGACTCAAACAGATGCAAGAAAATGTCCTAAGGTTTTGGGTTCATTTAATTTGGCTCTGGAGCGTTGATGCTACTCACTTTCGCGCGTAACAGTGGAAATTTCGAACCAAAATCTATAAATTTCGGACCGAAAATTATAGATCATCGTGCCGAAATTCACTCCAGACTCTCTGTTTTGGTTTGATAATTTTTGGTTAAGTTATGTGAAGGTTACTTGTCGACCAGACTTAAATCCTAGCCCAAGCTATCGCAATTTTGGGTTGGACTTGATAAGGAACTCGATTTTTACCACGTAACCGACTAGTCCTAAAATTTCGTGTAGGAATTTAGTCAATTAAGGTCTTTGTGTTGGAATTCCAGAGATATCTAAATCCTTTCGGATCAGTAGAAACTACACCTATCGGTTGATTAGTTAACCCCTCTTTCGAGTGAATGGCTTATCTCAAGTACTTAACAATTTTTACGATCTATTCTAGTTTAATGACCTAAAGACGCTGCAGTTCATCCATATGTAAACAATCAAACAAATCATAAACATAGCCAAGCATAAAAATAATATCTCAACACATCACATCACATAACGTAATCGTATCTCATCAAACCATAACAAATACCAAATTAAACTACTACCTAACCTTAAGACATATTGAATTTTAGCCTAACATGTTCAAACTACAAATAACAATAAGTATCATGCATAAAACAACAAATAAACCCATAGAATAAC
The DNA here is from genome assembly GCA_027562975.1 of Rhynchospora breviuscula. NCBI lineage: Eukaryota > Viridiplantae > Streptophyta > Magnoliopsida > Poales > Cyperaceae > Rhynchospora > Rhynchospora breviuscula. The sequence goes on from CM050398.1 coordinate 17,425,901, forward strand.
AAAATAAAGTCATGAAAAAGTTAACCAAATAGCCCCTATGCTTTACTTCTTCTTCTATGGTCAGAAGTCGATGGAGAACAGATCTGGATTGCTGCCGCCTTGTCCAAATTCCGCTGTCTTGCCTTCGATCTTTGTGGAAAGAGCCAAAAACACTTGTGCAAGAGGTGGAAAAGTATGTGGGAGAAAGTAGGATTGCTTTCTGGTCGTCAATCATGCATATAAATACCCCAGGAAAGTCCAGAAGGCAGTTAGGGCAGGAGAGTTCATTTCCTTTCTTGCAGAATTACCAAAAATCACCTTCCATAAATAAATTTCGGACCGAAATTTATGAATTTCGGACTGAAATTCGCTCTGATCCTGAGGTGTAGGATGAATCCTGGGCTTCTGTAGGAAATCTGATTTGTCTCGGCGCTTGTGGATCTTCTCTGGTCTATGTCATCTGCGTGTGAGCCAGGAATGAGTCATCTGGCTTTGGGTTAGGCTCCAATTCTTCTTGCTCGTCGTGTCTCGTCTTCAATTCCCACAAAAATTCTACAAAATAAATAAAGAGCGGCGGCAGTACCAATATCCTGGAAATCACAGTTAATTATGAGATAATTACATTGGTTTGAGTGTAATTTTGGTGTTAAGCATGGTCAAAATGAGTATAAAAATAAGAGATATCAAATCCCCCCAAATTTGAACTTTTGTTTATCCTCAAACAATATCCTAAGTTTAAAGGAATCGACAATACCTAGACTTACAGTCAAATCATCTCAAACCAAATAATGCATTGAAAAATCGATCCTTCAAGTTTACTAAAAAATTCCACACAATGAATTAAAGCAAGTTCAAAAATTGAACTCAAGGACAAGGGTTTAGTTTTCTTTTGGATCGAATTTGTGCCTCTCTTAGTCCTAATGAATTTCATTTTTCAAATCAAGACCCCTCGCTTCTCTTTGTCAAAACAATTGCAAACTCAATTTTAATTGCCTATTCTTTTTCATGTCTCACAAAAATTTGTAAAGGAAGTTTATCAAAGTCGAAAATTTTATAATGAACCCTTCTCAAAATATTTTCATTTTCACCAATTTTTATTGTGCAAGTCGAGTCGTGGGGCTTTGCACCTTAGAGGATTTGATGCGAGTCATTGACCTTGTAAAAGCTACTGGCACATGTCGCACCAGGGAGGTTGGTCCGGTTTTTACGAATTTTTTCGCTACAGACCACTACGGACTCAAGCATTTTGCTAAGTACCTTAAGCCTCCGAATTTTGTGGTTAAGTTGGTGGAAAAATAGGTCTCGACGCGTCCTCGTTTTCACAACTATTTGGATTTAAATCACTTTAAGAATTTGCTCGTTGGTGATTCAAGCATTCAAAAACACATCCAGATTCATCTTATAATTTTCAAAATTCATAAAATCACTTTTTAAACAAAAGTTTACAAGACACAAAAGCTTATGAGATTTGACTTAGACTATTTTGACAATTTTCAAGCATCCAAATTCAGGTTCTTTTATCTCAAATTATTTTCCAACTCGTTCTATTGGTGCACAAATCAATTAAAAGTATCTAAACAATCAAGAGTCCTTGAGAAAAAAAATTTCAAAATGCTTTTAAAATTCAAACAGTGTGAAACAATGAGAAATTTCATCAATTGAACCAAAACAAAGACCATACATGCATAAGAAATCAATTTCCCAATTTTTCAAAATTTAAAATGCATCGGAAAAGTAAAACAGTGAAAATTTCGGACCAAACAGCAAAAATTTCGGACCAAAATGTCCCTGGTACCCAAATCTAGTTTTCCAGAACTGATTTTGGACCGAAATTTTGCATTCAAGTTCAAAAACAGCGTGCAATAATTCAAAATTTGACAATTTTTCCTCTGTAACCCCCCCAAATGGAACAAGGCACTGTCCCAGTGCTTCACATTCACAGAAAAAGTAAAAGGAGGGGAAATTGCACGTACCAAATCAATAGAAGTTGCTGGGGCCACCATATGGCCCGCCTTGAGGATTGTTGGGGTTGTTGGGGAAAATGTCGAAGAAGCCTCCTTCTTGCTGCTGCTCATTTGGCGCAAAGATTGAGTTGGGTTGCGCTTGTTGAGGTGGAGCAACTGGTTGTGTCACTTGAGGAGGGCCGTGCCAAGAAGAGCTTGGTTGTTGGGGTTGTTGCTGTGGTGAAGGCTCATAGTGACTCGAGTGCACGGAGGGAATGCTCGAGAAATCCGGAGAAGGCAGGTTTGGGTCATTATCTCCGCCCGGCCAATAGCCTTTTGCCAAGTAGAACTCAATATCATGTGTCCTATCAATCGAGTCACTGAGTCGCTGCCCAAAGTCTTCAAGTTGCTTGCCATAATTCATCACCTCATTGGAAAGCCTGCCAAGGTGTAAACCCAATTCATCTTGCCTCTCAAGGCTTGTTCTCACCCCTTCCTTCACATCTTTAATATCAAGCAACATCGCCTTCATCAGATCAGTCAACTCTCCATACCACGGTGGGTACTCAGTCGTACTGGCACGTGCCCCAGAGCTCTCAGGTATGTCTGTCTGCATGGGCGTGGGCTGAAAGCACATGGAGCCCCTGTGCTATGCTGGCTCTAGCTCTGCATAATCATAAGGAACTAACCAAGTAGAAGGGTCAGAGGTATCTACCTTGTTTGGGTATGGCAAAAGGAAACCTGGGCGGTTGTGTATCTTCCATCGGTACCTAAACAACGGTCCTGTCCCCTTAATCTAAATGAATTGCATCTCTATGTACCTGTCTGCATCAGTAAATGACCATGTAGAGCAATTCATTCGCTCTGGCAACGGAACATTTGATGCAAGTGCAAGAAGAGTAACAAAGGCACCCAAAGATATAGCACCAGTACCTGTTTGATTGCGCTGGTCGATCCAATGATCTATCATGAACTTAACAATGCACAATTTCTGTTGCTCAGGCTGAAGTATCTGATCTAAGAGCAAGAGATCCTCTGTAGTAGCACGCCTCATGGTTTTGCCACAAGAAAACACCATGGATGCTATCGATCGGGTCAAAATCCTCAAAGTAAGGTGCTCAATCAAGTAGATAAAAGTGTCAGAACCTGAGGAGCGTGTAATCCGAGTCCATACTTTATCTCTTCTCCCTTTACTACCTCGACCCTTGAGATCCCTAACCGGTCACCCGGTCTCCAACCCAAACACATGCCCAATTGCATCCGGTGTGGTTCTTATATCAGCATTGTTCATCCTGTACTCAATCCAATCCTCCCCATCTTTCTTAATCCATTTTAAAGAAGAGAGAAATTTAAGAGTGTACCGTTTATAAGCATAGTGTTCAATTGCCCAGAACCCTTCAGTAAACCCAATCTTTTCTGTTAATTCCAAGAATTCATCCTTGACCCCAAGTGTCTTCAACACATCCAAATCGACCAGCCTGGTATGCTCAATGGGTCGCCTAGAAAGCCGCTTGTAATTGTCGAATTGCCACTTTGTAGACATGTAGAAACCGGCTTGTGGCTCGTACCTTGCTGCTTCGGGGTCTCTAGCCTCATCACTGCCCAGAGGCGGCTGCCTGGAAGAAGAACTTCCCTCTCCACGGGTCTGGGACCTAGTTGCCCTTCTCAAAAAATTCATTTTCTTCACAAAATCACACTGTCAGTCACAAATTTTGGTCCGAATTCCATAAATTTGAATTATGTTCTTGGCATCAAGGAGGCATTTTCTGCTGCAGGAACAAGAGACAAGAGGCTCAAGGAACTGCAAGAAGACGAAGGGAACCAAATTTCGGGTCAATTTTGGTGCGAAACCGCCGGCTTCAAGTGAAAAATCCGTCACGAATAGTCCACCTCTTGCGAAACCAATGGCACCAGTGAAGAGAGGGCAGCGAGGTGGTTCTAAAGGGGTTTCGATCTGTGGGAATGGTGGAGAAGAGGTGGGGCGTGAGTAGTGGGGGTTTGGTTTCTGGTAGAGGTGTGAGTAGAAATTTTTTTTTTTTTTTTGTTCTCTGGAGGTTTTCGAATGGGGAAGAGAGGAAGCCAGGGAGAGAGATGGGTTTTAGGATTAGTGGATTGGGTTTGAACTATTGGGCAATGGGTTTTGGTTTAAAAATCCGCATCCATCAAAGAAAGAGAGGGATTTCGTGTTGGGCCTACAGAAAAGAGATAACAAAACATTAGAAACTCGGCCCAAATAGACATTAAAATAAAGGGTGGCCCAAAATAAATTAAGTGAAATCCAAAATAGCAAGGCCCGTCCGAAATTTCGGACCAAAATTTATGATTTTTGGGTCGAAATTTTGTGTCCAGTGAATTGAATTATGGCCTCAGATACTTCATTCTTCCTGAAAATTTTACACCAAGCCCACTGAAAGGTCATCCAAAATTGTTGCGAATAAAAATCTCATTTCATCACTGGAATTTCAAAATTCGCTGGAAAAGACTCCATTTCGTGCGATTTCCAAAACTTGTCGTGGTGCAACTCGCATAAGGTCGCGCGAAGGCCAATGCTTGCTGGCCAGTGGTGCTCTAGCACGAGTTGCTGCCCTGTTTAGCCCCATTCGACTCCCTTTTCACCTGCATAAAAACAAAATAAAAGAATTAAACTAATTTTTTTTTGTATTTTCTCATTTTTCAATTTTTTATTTTCTCGGTTTTCTGATTTTTTTTATATTTTTGGATTTTTTAGTTTTTTTTATTTTTTTATTTAATTTTATGAAAAATTTGAAATCCATTAAAAATTTAAGAAAATTAAAAATGAGAGAAAGTCTTGGGTTGCCTCCCAAGAAGCGCTCGTTTAAGGTCATTAGCTTGACCACTTTTGGCTACGTTTCTTTTGGAGGTTCGGAGAGGTAAACGCTAGCCACTTTTTCCATATCCTCGTTGGTGATATAATGCTTCAATCTTGTTCCATTGACTTTGAAAGGCTCAGAATCCTTGTCACAAATGTCAATAGCACCAAAAGGATAGACTTTCACAACGCGAAACGGTCCAGACCACCGCGATCTCAACTTGCCAGGAAAAAGCCTCAATATTGAGTTGAACAAAAGCACTAGGTCGCCTTCCTTGAATTCTCTTCTTGAAATTCTCCTATCATGCAAAAGTTTTTTTTTTCTTTATAAAATTTGGCATTTTCATAGGAGTTTAGGCGTACCTCATTCAATTCGTGCAAGTCTAGAATTCACTTTTCACCAGCTTTGAGCAAACCCATGTTGATGGCACGAGTCGCCCAATATGCCTTGTGCTCGAGTTCGACTGGCAAATGACATGGCTTGCCATAAACTAGCTTGAAAGGACTCATGCCAATGGGTGTCTTGAAGGCTGTGCGATAGGCCCAAAGCGCATCATTGAGTTTGCTTACCCAATCCTTGCGCGAGCGAGCCACCGTCTTCTCTAAGATGCTTTTGGTCTCCCTATTGGACACTTCAACTTGTCCACTTGTTTGAGGGTGATATGTTGTGGCAACTTTGTGACTGACACCATGTTTCTTCAAAAGGCCATCAAATTGTCGATTGATGAAGTGCTTGCCACCATCGCTTATCACCGCCCTTGGCACGCCAAATCGAGGAAAGATAATCTTGGAGAAAAGGCGAATGACTGAGCTTGAATCCGCCGCCTTGCATGCAATTGACTCCACCCATTTCGAGACGTAGTCAACAGCTACCAAAATGTACTCAAATCCATGTGAACTTGGAAACGGCCCCATAAAATCCACGCCCCATACATCAAAAATTTCAACTTCAAGAATAGGGTTAAGAGACATTTCATTCCTTTTGGATATGTTGCCCATTCTTTGACATTGATCACAAGAAGAAACAAAAGAATGAGCATCTTTGAAAAGAGTAGGCCAGTAAAAACCTGATTGGAGTACTTTGGCTGCTGTTTTTGAAAAGGATGCATGGCCACCATAGGCAGATCAGTGGCAACTTGCGAGGATGGCTCTAACCTCTTCATAGTGCACACACCTTCTAAAAATGTTGTCGATTCCAAGATTGAAAAGGTATGGCTCCTCCCAAAAGTAGTACTTCGAGTCTGATTTCAGCTTTTTCCTCTGTTGGACAGTCATGTCAGATGGTAAATAGCCACTCGCCAAAAAATTAGCCAGATCTGCATACCAGGGCTCCTTTGTTCTTTCTTTTTCACCTAAATTTCGGTCCGAAATTTCTTCCATCGACATGATTTCAGCCAGCACATCATCAAATTTCACCCCGAAATTTTCTGGTTTCACCCCGAAATTTTTCTGTACAAAAAACAACTTTTCATCAGGGAAGAGATCATTGATAGGGATTTCATTACCTTGCTCCTCTTCCCAATGCAATCGAGATAAGTGATCTGCCACTGAATTTTCAGAGCCCTTTTTGTCCTTGATCTCAAGGTCGAATTCTTGGAGAAGCAACACCCAATGAATCAATCTGGACTTGGCATCTTTCTTGCTTAGGAGGTATCGAATCGCCGCATGGTCAGTGTAGACTATCACCTTGGATCCCACAAGATAAGACCTAAACTTGTCAAGCGCGAAGACTATGGCGAGAAGTTCTTTCTCCGTGGTAGTGTAGTTGACTTGGGCGGGGTCTAGCACCTTGCTAGCATAGTATATAGCCACTGGCTTCTTGTCCTTTCGCTGCCCAAGAACTGCTCCAACCGCATAATCGCTCGCGTCGCACATAAGCTCAAATGGCTGGGTCCAATCTGGTAGTTGTAGGATAGGGGCTGAGATGAGAACCTCCTTTAACCTACGAAAAGCATCAAGACATTCATCATTAACAATAAATTCATTGTCTTTGATCAAGAGATTAGTTAGAGGTTTGGCAATTTTAGAAAAATCTTTGATAAATCGACGGTAGAATCCGGCGTGTCCCAAGAAGCTTCTAACGTCCTTGACACTTTTAGGCATATCAAGCTTCTCTATCACCTCGATCTCCGCCTTGTCAACCTCTATGCCTTTAGATGTCACAACATGCCCAAGCACGACTCCTTGTTGCACCATAAAGTGACACTTTTCCCAATTCAAGACTAGATTAACTTCCTCTAATCTCTGCAAAATTTTAGAAAGATTAGCTAGACATGAATCAAAACAAGTGCCATAAACAGAAAAATCATCCATAAACACTTCCATTTCTTTTTCAATAAAATCTGAGAAAATGGCCATCATAGCTCTTTAGAAGGTCGCTGGTGCATTACAACGACCAAAAGGCATGCGTCTATATGCATAAGTACCATAAGGACAAGTAAAAGTGGTCTTTTCTTGGTCATTTGGATGGATGGGTATTTGAAAGAAACCAGAATAACCATCTAAATAACAAAAATAGGAGTGATTAGCAAGTCTTTCAAGCAATTGGTCCATAAATGGAAGTGGTAAGTGATCCTTTCGAGTCGCGGTGTTGACCTTGAGATAATCGATACACATCCGCCATCCAGTCACCATTCTTGTCTGAATCATCTCATCTTTTTCATTCTTGACCACTGTTGTACCTCCCTTCTTGGGCACTACATGCACCGGGCTCACCCATTTGCTGTCAGAGATTGGGTAGATGATGCCCGCATCGAGGAGTTTGAGGATTTCCTTCTTGACCACCTCCTTGAGATTAGGGTTAAGTCGCCTCTGCCCTTCTATGGATGGTTTGTGGCCCTCCTCCAAGAGAATCCTATGAGTGCAAATTGAGGGATCGATACACTTCAAATCGTCGATGGAATAGCCAATTGCACCCTTCTGAGCTCGAAGTACCACCAAAAGCTTTTCTGTCTGATCTGTATCCAACCCAAAATTAACAATAACAGGGAATGTTTGATCTGGGCCAAGAAATTCATACCTGAGAGTCGCTGGAAGAGGCTTTAATTCAACCTGAGAGGAATTCTGACCGAAATTCTCTGTATCTGCTGCCCTGACTTCCTCCAGAGATAAATTTCAGTCCGAAATTTTCTCTATCAGATGGATTTCGCTGCTATTCTGGTCATATTCCAGCTCCTCCATTGTCTCCTCGACTCCTATGGCTTCCTGCACATCAGAGAGAAAATTTTGATAAGAATTGAGAGCAATTTCATATTGATCTTCTAGTGATTCTTCGATTGTAGGCTCGACTTCCTCGATCATGAAACATGAGTTGCTGTTGGAGCTAGGGCACTTCATGGCTTGTTCAATGGAAAAACGAAGTGTCTCCCCCCCCCCACTCTAACCAAGATCGTGCCGTCTCTGGCATCCATTATGACTCCTGCAGTCCTAAGGAAAGGATTCCCCAAAATGATAGGAACCTCTCTATCTTCCTCCATATCCATCACAATAAAATCACCTGACACCAAGAATTTTCCAAACTGCATAGGGACATCCTTAATTTCACCCATGGGTAGGCATTTTGAGGAATTTGCGAGCTGTATTGTTATGCTGGTGGGCCTCAATTCTCCAAATCCTATCCTCTCAAAGACTGTCTTAGGCATGAGGCTCACGCTTGCTCCCATGTCACACAGTGCTTGCTTGATGATCGCATTTCGAATTACACATGGCAAATCGAACCTCCCTGGATCCTCCAACTTGGGTGGCATCCTGCTTTGTAGAGCCTCACTGCTTTGGTTTATCAAGGCCACAGTTTTCAATTCTTCCAAGGATCTCTTCCTAGTGCATAGTTCCTTGAGGAATTTAGCATAAATGGGCACCTTAGTGAACACATCAGAGAAGGGGATAGTGATATGAACTTCCCTTAACAGCTCCCAAAAGTGCCTGAACTATATATCCTCCTTTTCTCTGGTCAACCTCCTAGGAAAGGGGACAGGGGGTTGATAAGGAGCCACTGGAACTGATTTTTCTCCGTTATTCTTTTCCGGAGTCACCTTCTCGCCTTCTGGACCAAGAATTTCGGATCGAAATTCTGGCACTGGTTGCGGTTTCTGTGCTGCCTGTGCGCCAGTTTGAGCCCCTATTGCACTAGCTGCATCTAGGAGAGGTGGAAAAGGTAGCACTTGCTCCAGAACTGGCTCTTCTTGCTTGCTAGCGCCCTCGCCCATGTTGGTTGCATGCGCCTCGGCTCCAGATGGCATTGGTGGGTTCTTGTACTACGTGCCACTTCGTAAGGTGTGCAAGGCATTACAGTGAGCGTTCGGGTTCACCTCCGATTGGCTTGGCAGCTTCCCTTATTGCCTTGAAAACTGCGATTCCATCATTTGCTCCAACCTTGTCAATGTTCTAGAATTAGCCTTAAGTTCTTTCATGCCTTCAACCAACATTTGATTGAACTTGCCTTGTTCATGCATAAAGTCTTGGACAACGGGTGGTATACCGTCCCTATTGTGAACATATTTTTTTGGAAAGGGTTGGTCACTACCGTTGTTGTTGAATTGTGTATTTTTAAACAAAGTTGGTGGGTTGGAGTTTTTGTACTGGTTCCTTGGCACATATGGTCTATTTATCACATTATTATGGTATTTGGGGTGGTTCATGTTTTCCCAATCTGCTTGTTCCCTATCACTTAATGAATAGCTTCGACTGAATATGTGTCTTAGAAAATAGGGGGGCTCGTTGTTGATCGAGTTGACTTGATGCCCTCCGTTGCCAGTTTTCGTGAGCGGGCAATCAATTGAGGTGTGCCCTTCTTCGCCACACGTGCCACAATTGTTGGAATTGAGGTGGGTGCCTTGGACTGACTGGTAAGCTACCAATTCCGCCTCGAGCTCGGCTATCCTTGCATCTTTTGTTGTGATCTCATGGACTTGATGCTTAGGATTGCCAGAACGCCTGTGAGTCGGAATAGGATACCACGTGTAGTTCCTTGCGCAATAGTCGAGCAAATCTCGTCCTTGCGTCGCGTCAAGTCGCTTGAATGCACCACCTAAAAGAGAATCAATGTTAATTTTAATATTATCATAAAGACCACCATAGAAAGATTTAATAAGCATCCATTCTTGAATCCCATGATGTGGGCAAGAATTCTCTAAATCCCTAAACCTTTCCCATGCATCTCTCATTGATTCTTCCTCCTTTTGGGCAAAATTAGTCAATTCCCTTCTAATCGCATCAGATCTTTCCGCGGGGAAATACCTATCCAAGAAAGTTTGTGCCATTTGCTCCCAAGACCGAATTGACCCTTTTTTTAGTTTTTTATACCATTTTTGAGCTCTATCCTTAAGGAAAAAATGGAACAGTAATAGCCTAATTGATTGTTGAGGAACACCATGAATCTTAATCAATTTAGTGCAATCAATAAAAGATTGTAAATGAGCATGGGAATCCTCTTTGTCATCTCCATAGAACGGATTCTGTTGCACAAGTGTGACATGGTTGGGGGCGATTTGCATGTTGTTGGCCTCAATGCCCGGAATCACCACGGGTCCGCCTACGTCTTTGGCACTTGGAGCTCCGAACTCTCCGAGTGTCCTGTTCTGATTGTCATCTGCCTCATCCTCGGAGTTGTGGTTGCTTGCCTCGTCCTCATGTGTCCATCTACGTCGCTCGGCTTCGAAATCTCTCCTTTGGTTGGCAAGAGTGTTTCGTTCGGATGTGAGATGGGCTTCCCTTTGCACCAATTAGAGTCTTAGAGTCTCCAATCGCTGGGTCTCTGTCTCCAAGTTAAGAGGCCCTTCGTTTCCTGCCATTTCGCCCGCTATTTCCCCCTTTTCTTCAGAATTTCGGTCCGAAATTAGGGAATTTCGGTCTGAAATTTGTGTTGGTTCACCTACGGAGTGAGTCTGGCTCGAATCCTCTTGGTCGCTGAGCTCTGGATCTGTGTCAAGCCTTCTGGTAAAGTATTTGCGCGAAATCTGGGGCTTTGACTTGTTCTTCTTGATTTTTCCAGCCAGTTCTCAACCTGAAATGCAAAAAGGAAACAACAAAAAATTAAATAAAAAGAAAAATCTAGTCTCTTAATACTAAAATAAGTACTCGATATCAAAACCGTCCCCGGCAACGGCGCCAATTTGATAGAGGTTTCAGAACCTAGGTCAAATGAATTTATATTCCTTTGTTCTGCCCTACTAGTCGTTGGACAAAGCTAAAGGTCGATCCACAGGGACAGTAAAAATGACTACCGGACTTAATTTTTCTTAAAAACTAGATAAAATAATTTTCGTGAGGTTTTGGATTAAAAAGGCAATATTAAATAACAATTAAAATTGAAGAAATAAATAATAAAATGTTTTTGCATTGATTTTTGTATTTTTCTGGACTCAAACAGATGCAAGAAAATGTCCTAAGGTTTTGGGTTCATTTAATTTGGCTCTGCAGCGTTGATGCTACTCGCTTTCGCGCGTAACAGAGGAAATTTCGGACCGAAATCTATAAATTTCGGACAAAAATTTATAGATCATCGTGCCGAAATTCACTCCAGACTCTTTGTTTTGGTTTGATAATTTTTGGTTAAGTTATGTGTGAAGGTTACTTGTCGACGAGACCTAAATCCTAGCCTTAGCTGTCGCAATTTTGGGTTGGACTTGGTAAGGAACTCGATTTTTACCACATAACCGACTAGTCCTAAAATTTCGTGTAGGAATTTAGTCAATTAAAGTCTTTGTGTTGGAATTCCAGAGATATCTAAGTCCTTTCGGATCAGTAGAAACTACACCTATCAGTTGATTAGTTAACCTCTCTTTCGAGTGAATGGCTTACGTCAAGTACTTAACAATTTTTACGATCTATTCTAGTTTAATGACCTAAAGACACTGCAGTTCATCCATAGGTAAACAATCAAACAAATCATAAACATAGCCAAGCATAAAAATAATATCTCAACACATCAACATCACATAATATAATCGTATCTCATCAAACCATAACAAATACCAAATTAAACTACTACCTAACCTTAAGACATATTGAATTTTAGCCTAACATGTTCAAACTACAAATAACAATAAGTATCTTGCATAAAACAACAAATAAACCCATAGAATAACAAAATAAAGTCATGAAAGAGTTAACCAAATAGCTCCTATGCTTTACTTCTTCTTCTATGGTCAGAAGTCGATGGAGAACAGATCTGGATTGCTGCCGCCTTGTCCAAATTCCGCTGCCTTGCCATCGATCTTCGTGGAAAGAGCCAAAAATACTTGTGCAAGAGGTGGAAAAGTATGTGGGAGAAAGTAGGATTGATGTCTGGTCGTCAATCATGCATAGAAATACCCCAGGAAAGTCCAGAAGGCGGCTAGGGCAGGAGGGCTCCTTTCCTTTCTTGCAGAATTACCAAAAATCACCTTCCATAAATAAATTTCGGACCGAAATTCGCTCTGATCCTGAGGTGTAGGCTGAATCCTGGGCTTCTGTAGGAAATCTGATTTGTCTCGGCACTTGTGGATCTTCTCTGGTCTATGTCATGTGCGTGTGAACCAGGAATGAGTCGTCTGGCTATGGGTTAGGCTCCAATTCTTCTTGCTTGTCGTGTCTCGTCTTCAATTCCCATGAAAATTCTACAAAATAAATAAAGAGCGGCGGCAGTACCAATATCCTGGAAATCACAGTTAATTATGAGATAATTGTATTGGTTTGAGTGTAATTTTGATGCTAAGCAAGGTCAAAATGAGTATAAAAATAAGAGATATCAGTGGCAGTTCCCTTGTGGCATTGACAGCTGCATAACTATCTCTTGGCGCTAGGGAGATACTTTGGTTATATGGCACTGGGATAGGTGTCATATGGCTAAGTGCTTTCCTTATGGCTGTTGGCCGTGATGCCTTGGCTTTGGCCATGGTGCCTCAGCTGTTACCTGTTGTGTCTCCTGTGCTAGCTTGACAGTGTTCCAGAGAGATTTGAACTCATCTCCAGTGTATCGGTCATCAATATATGAGGCATATTTGATCCCTTATATCCAATAGGCTTGTGACTTCTTGTGCTTGAGACACCACTTGTCATACTTGTCAAGTGGGACTCGCACTTGAGTTATTTGGTTATTTAATTTGGTTGTTTTGATTTGATTTAGATGGTTGGCAGATATATCAATTGAGTCAAATTTCATATGAAGCTCAATTGATCTTATGTGGATCATGGGTCACATTTTGTATTGATGACCATTTGATGTTGGCAGTCACTTGTTCGAGATGGCACTTATCATATGGCAAGTTGCACTCACATTTAGCTGGCCAGGTATTTGCAATGATGGTGTTTGAGGTTTTGCTGTGACATAGTCACATTTTAAGTCCCAACTTGCATCCTTCCCTTTGGCCTATGATGAATTAAATCTGGCACAATGGTGCTTTGATCTGAGGCCATCCATGTAAAGCAAAACTTTTTTGCCTAGACACTGCTGACTCCTTTGTTGCTTGGCACATTTAATCCTGTAGATGACATGTGCTTTAGCTGGTTTATGTTGTTATCTCATCATATTTCCTTATGCAATGCGCTCTTCAGGAATATCTTGAGGGCATATTAGGCATTTAAGGCCTTTATATTACTCTTTACATAACTTTAGATGCTCTCGTTCCTTTGTCTTTTGTTTATAGGACTGATTTGCCCATGGTCCCCATGGAATGACACGCATACAGCCTCATTTTGGCTTGTTTCAGTGCCTGTGAAATTGGGTTCTCTCCAATTAATGAGGAGGGTGCACAGTAACATCATCTAACGGCTTCCAGCACTTGATTTCAATTTGCTTTTGAAACTTATGGCCAAATGCGCCCCACTCTATCAATTGTATGCTACCATCACTTATTGCATTTCTCACTAACCCATAGTGTTGGTACCACATCTGGTTTAGCAGTGATAATTGGGACCTTTATTCAATCGAGAGCAATGATCCATCTGGTTTAGTTGTTTCGAGTACTTGTGCATTGATGTATCATCTGAGCAGGCTCTTGGGTCAAGACTAAGCACTATCGTGGCATTCAATTCATATGCCAAGCCTCTTTCCTCCTCTTACACATCCCCGTCGTTGCTCCTCGAGACTGAGATAGTGCATTGCTCCATACATAGCTTCAATCTCGAAATTGTTTCACTGGACATGTAAGTTATCCTTTCTTGATACTTCATTAGCATCCAATTACCCAATTACATCTTTGGTTGAGTTTAATTTCTCGGCTTCCCACCTAGGCAGTGAGCATCCTCACTTCTCAATTGGGGCCATCCTTCCTCCGATTCCTATCGTGTCTGGTGTCGTTGGAGTCGTGGAAGCATCGCCTACTCATCGGCAAAGTCGGTTTGGGCTGAGGCGGCGACGGGGCTCTTCTCTACACCGGTGTATCGAATGCCTGTCGAGTTGTACTGTTCCATCCTCTCTTTCTTTCTTTTTTTTTTTAACAAAAAGTGGGGCCAAGCCTTTTAACCAATAGGAGAATGGAACGGTTTTGTTTGAATTTAGATGGAGATCTAACCGTTGATTTCAGATAATTTTATGCTGATTTGTTTGGACCGTCGGATCAATGTAATATTCATAATAGTGATGTAATTGACATTGGGCCTTGTTTAATCCGTTATGGGCCTTGAACTTGATCCAAAAATGTATATTAATTTCGGCTTAAAAGCCCAATTTAGAAGCCCATCCAAAATTGCCTCCATTTAACTTGTTTCTGGTATAGCTTTGTCTCCATTTGTTTCAATAATGGATCCGTCCATTTACAGTGATTTTGAGGATAATTAAGCTGCATTTATTTGAGAAAAATTGTTTGGTGCCCATCCATATGTCAGTTTGACATGAAATTTTGCATGGCTCCTCATAAAAACATGAAGAATTTAAGTGCTACAAAATTTCCTTTTTTAGGACCTTTTTATAATTAATTATAGGGATATCACAGGCGCATAATGGCATTTCCCATAATTAATTAATTTATCGTCCGTTTTTAGGAATTTCTGTATTTTCCTCTCATGCATCATGACTGTTTGTCAGAGCGGTTTTGTCTGGTTGCTGTTGTCATGGGTTTTGGTTTATTTGTGGAATAAAATTTGTTTTATTTATTCCAGGGTTTTATGCAACAGAATTTAGAGGGAAACAAATGCCCCCCACCAGAGTAAAATGTGAGACCCTGGTGAACAGTTTCCTCTGGTGTCCCCATTGCCCTTTTGACTTGTATGGTTAGGTCTTGGTAGGTTTAGGTTAAGGTTTAGGTTTGGTGACTCATTTCCATTTTTGTTTATGTCTAGTCTGTAGACATGTCAGGTATGGGACCTGTTGAGGAGATATATAGCACCACCCCTCGTTTTGGCATTGCTAGGACTGGTTTCTATGCTCCTTCTGATGAGGCGATCACTTCATACATTGACCATTACTTGGACCCTAGCAAGGTCCATGAGCATCTTCATGTGAAGTGGAAGAAGAAGATCCTTGAGGGCAGAGATCCTTGACCGTTTGCCTTTACCTCCTTTGTACAGCTATTCCCGTCTGGTTGTTGATCCTACTTCTCCGACTGAGAGTCGCAGGGGATATGCCTATACCACCCACTGTCCTATCATTCATGAGAGACCAGATAGGCTGTCACATGATTTTCAGGGCCTTTTTCTAGGCCCCGTTGGTCACAGTACTTTCTCTTCTGATTTCCATCTACTGAGTGTTGAGATGATGGAGGGTCATGTTGCTCCTTGGGCCCCTAGTCCCTTGAGAGTTCAGGGAGATTTGGAGTGGAGTCCTGGTCAGATTGAGTGGACCAGATATGTCTTGTGCCGTCTTGGAGGCCGTTTGAGTGGAGTGCACTTGTTTGGAGGAGTTTCTTTGTCACCCTTTGAGTACACTTAGGGTTCCAACATTCTCAAGGCGATAGAAACCAATTGGAACTATGTGCACAACACTTTTGTCTTGGAGGATCGTGATATCACGATTGACCTTCAGCAGATGCGTTGCCTGTTGGGTGTTCCTGTAGAGGGTTTGTTCTACGAGGATAGAGTTCCACCTGAGATGGAGTTGTATGGGTTTGGGCATGATGGATCTCCTTTGCACTCAGATGCACTGCGCAGGGTTTTCAGAATTTATTACGAGATTACCATGTCTCGTTCCTACCATGGTCTGAGCAGAGATGTGCCTTTCAGAGATTGGATTGGGTACTTCATGGACCGGGTTTCAGAGCATGATGCTGCAGGTTTTGCCAGCCCTTTGGAGCCAATTGTCATGGGCTCAGACAAGACCTATATACCTACCAGACAGGTAGAGTTTTCTGATCTCTCCACCCTTTCTTTGGATGATGAGACCATCTTGACTGCTTTCATGGCCTGGTGGCTATGTTATTTCTTGGTTATTTGTGAGCCAGTCGGGCATATCCGTCCTGCGGTCTTTGTTGTGGCCAACGCCTTAGCACGTTCTCGCAGTTTTGCCTTGGCTATTCCGCCCTTGGCGAATCTTTATAGGTCGATGCGAGAGTTCACTTCTTTGAGGGACTCATCTCAGGCCACTACCGTGATACCTCTGCATATTCTTCACGGTTGGTTTTACATCTATTGGAGTAGATGTTATACACCGTTGACTTCAGCTGGGATGAGGCAGTCTTTGCTAGACTTGATACATATCGCAGGCTGTACCATTGTTGACCCGGATCCCATTACTGCTCCTTCATTCTTCTCTTCGAGTACTCAGTATATTCCAGAGTACCGTCTTGAGCCTTTTCTGAGAGACTGGCCGGCGAGTGCAGATGAGGAGCGAGTTATCCATGATACCGCTCCAGCTACTCCAGGCGCTCGTCCTCGTTTGGGTGCCTTTCGTTTCAGGAGAGAGAGAGAGAAAGAGAGTTTGTGGTTAGTACTCGACCTGGATGTCTGCCTTTGAGGTTGTGTGACGGAGTGATCCACGAGTTTTATAGATTTATAAGAGATGTCCTTAGCAATTTGGTTATGACCAGGATATACCTTCAGTCTTTACCTTTCCGACTGCTCCTGAGGCGACTTTAGAGTCTTGTGCAGAGCATGCAGCTTTTACTCTTCGCTTTGGTACTGGGACCAGTTGTACCGTGTATTCCACCTCGAGGAAGGCCAAGTTACTTGGGAGATATGATCATTGGTTTAGGGGTTGGGCTAGAACGGCTCATGGACCCCGACTTCCTATCCTCAAAAGGAAGTTGTATCCTTCTAGAGTTACAAGTAGACCTAGAGGATCGCAGCAGGATGATTTCAGACCACTCAGGACTTCTTTTGGCGCAAATGGCTTTGTCATTTCCTCTCATGGTCCAACGAGGTATAGAGGACCTTCTTTGCCTCCTGATGGAACGTTTTCAGGTATGCTACTACTTCCCTTTCTTTGGTTTTGTCTTCTGTTTTGTCTGTGCTGTCTCATTTCATTTTCTGAAACAGGTCTTGGTGGATATGATTTCGGTCATTTCCATTTTCTTCTTAAGGGATCTCCTCCTGTTGAGGAGGAGACTTCCATGGCTGTGGAGTTTGAGGCTTATCGCCATTGGGCGATACACATAGGTACCTTATCTGACTTGCATCTTTCCTTTCTTTTGCACTTTTGTGCTTTCGTTTACTTGTTCCTTGCAGGTATACCTGAGCCAGTCATTTCAGAGAATACGGATGACTCAGACTCTCTCCATTGTCCTTCTCCTGAGTATTCAGGGCAGTCAGATGAGGAGATTCTTTCTGAGCTGGGGAAGAGGCGTCGTGAAGAGCCTACTTTTCCAGAGGACTCGGAGCGATATGTATTGCGGAGGCAGGCGGAGGGGAGTTCATCAGAGACTGATTTCTCCATGGAGCCTCTCTTTTCTCTTCCTTCTACAGGTATGCATCGTTCTTGCCTTTGTATTGGCTATTGGATTTGGTGTTGGTTTTGATGATTTCTTGTCTGGTTTCAGTTGTTCCCCGTCCTCGTGCTTGGGGATGGGGTTGTCCTCTCTATCCTGAGCCTCAGCCTGTTGTAGAGGAGGTTGAGATTGAGACGATTGACGTCCCTTTCGAGGAGATTTTGCGTCCTCGCCTTATCTCTCCCGCGCCTTTCCTTAGAGATAATGACTCGTTGGTACCGGATGACTCCTTGGCCATTATTCTTG
Source organism: Rhynchospora breviuscula (assembly GCA_027562975.1). NCBI lineage: Eukaryota > Viridiplantae > Streptophyta > Magnoliopsida > Poales > Cyperaceae > Rhynchospora > Rhynchospora breviuscula. Next base: position 17,443,735 of record CM050398.1, read on the forward strand.
TGACGGTGCTGACTTGTGAGATGGCTCCACCACCTTACATCCCTGCTATCCTTCGAGGTTTAGGTACGTATCACTTCCTTTCTTGTGTGCATCCATACCACTTTTGCTTGGTTTTGAGCTTCTTTTATCCAGGCCGACTTCCTTTCACTTTGATGGCCTTCGACATGGAGCTTTGGATTTCTGGACTACAGACTTTATGTCATATGTACCAGATTTCAGCTCGGAGCTTCGCTAGCATTAGCGAGCTTGCAATTTCCATTCCTGACGTGGAGCTAGAGATTCAAAATGACATGTCTCCCCGACCTCTGGCTATTGCAGGTATGTCTTCTTTATAATGCAATTTCCTTTGATATTATTGCATTGTGGTTGGTTTCCTCACTCTTGTCTCCTTGTTTTGACAGAGAGTTCATCTTTTGATGACTTATTAGGCGACCCTGACTCTGATCTTTCTTTGTTTGGGTCTGACATGACCTCAGCATCTACTCACGAGACCATGTCTGACTTCTCAGAGTGGGAGGTCCTTCTTATGGATGTTACTCCCCTTGTAGTTGCTCCACCTCGTGTGAGTGAGGCGAGCTTGGCTCTTTCTCCTGACACTGCGCTGATTAGGTCAACGACCCTGAGATCAGCTCCTTGCGAGGGTGCCAGCAGTGATGCCGGTGGGACTTGTATGGGTGTAGTCTTGGCCTTGCCTTGTTTCAGTAGTCACAAGCCTCTTTAGCTCCCTGTACTTTGTTTATTTGGCTTTGTATCTTGAATTTGATATTGGTTGGTTGTATTTGGGTGTTGTCGTTGGATTTTGGGTTTTGGTTGCATTTTGGGTCTCTTTTGGACTTGTATATATTTTGGGCCACGTGGCTTCTATAGGTATTGCACCTGATGGTTATTTGATGCCTTTTATCCTTTGGCTTTCCATGTTTGTATTTACCTGTGTCAGTTAACGCCTTAGAGATCGCGACGCGATCACCTTCCTTTTAGGCGCCATAAATCGTCACGACGCTTGATTTCCTACCTTTTCGAAGGATTTGAAAAGATGCATGCCTTCTCATAGGCTTGGTTTATAAATGAGACATCATGCTCGTCCGTACTCATTCCATTTCCTTGCAACTTCCCTTTCTTCTCCTTTCTCCTTTTCAATGGCCAGTGTTGTGAACCTCAAACGCCCTAGGGACGAGGCGAGTTTCTCTGCCCAAAATGTTTCTCCTCTTAAGCCGAACTGGTCATACGATTCTGACAACCGCTACCTTTTTCGTGATGAAGAGGCTTTTGAGTATTATCATGAGAATATCTATGGTGGGGACCACCATGCAGCCCCTTACTTTTATTTTCACCCACAGGTGCACTTTACCACACCTTACATTAACTTGATACGAGCGTGGCTTGACGCTTGGAGTCTTAGGGGTTTGGAAAAACTGAACCAGCCCTATCATCCGGCAATCATCAGGTTATTTTATGCCAACATGCGTGTCTCTTTTGACCACCATGGTACTCCTTCTGCTTCTTCCTATTTCTTTGGTAGGTTTTTTAGCATTGGGGTTGAAGATCTGGCTGCCGTGCTTGAGGCCACCGACACTCTGAATGGGCTGTCTGTTTATGCCTACCAGAGTTGGCCATTTGGGCATGTGACTTATCGCAGTTTCCGTGAGTGGTTCAAGATTCCTAGGCCTAATGAGGGTTATGAGGAGGTCTCTACTGCACACCTTCCTGCGCTTCACAGGTAATCTTTCTTTCCCTGCTTTCTTTACTTCTTTCCATGTAATAGATTGTAACAAACTTTGCTACTGCATGCTCTCTGTAGGCTACTTTTCCTTGCAATCAATTACTTGATTTTCCGTCAAGGTGAGCTCTCTGACTACACGCGTCCAGGGACTCTGTTTTACTTGCTCCTTCTCATTCTCAAGCGTGGGAAGACCAATCTTCCGAGTCTGATCCTTCAGAATATGTACCATGTGGTGAGGGCTTCAAAGGGATATTTGCCTTATGCTCATTTGATTGAGGTTTTGATGAGGAGGGCCCAGATTCCGATGCCTGACATGCTGTAGGGCAACCAGATTGAGGAGCGCCATATTGCTCATCCTCGCAACTTGCTTTTGGACTTGACTAACTATGGGTGGGTGGAATTGCTGCATGGCACTTTGATTCCTGACCCAGACTATCCCGTGAATAGTCATATTCTTCACAGGTTTGCGGCAAGTAACCAATATAGCCCTGTGAGGGAGGCTTCACCCCCTTCTCCAGATGGTTCTTCCATTGAAACTCCTTTGCATATCCAGGAGCAATTGGACCAGCAGTTTGAGGCGTTGCGCACACGCCTTGACACCATTGAGGCAACACTTCAGACCATTTCCAACACTCTCGCTACTCTTGCGGGTGCTGCGGCTGTACCTCCAGCATGATGTTTCCGCTCTTGTACTGTGATGTTATGTTTGTTGTATCTTTTCCTTTTTTGTAGACATTTATGTTCTTGTTGTATTGGATGTTTGTGGTTTATGACTGTATTGACTTGTGACAATGGTTTTTAGGTACTTTTCCCTGGTATATTTGGAGCAGTTTGGTAATCCTTATGTTGGTATTTATTTTGTTGGTTTTGTGGTTTCGGCATGAGTTTCTCTGCAGGGTTTTATTCTCCTTTGCATAGGTGGGATGTAATGCAGGGATTTATCCAAGCTCTCTGGGCTGGCAGCTTCAGTCATACCAGTGGGACGCATGATTGCCTCTAATTTGTTGCTTTTGCAATTGCCTATGTTGACTGAATTGCAGGGGTTTCTCCAATTTTCTTTGGTTCGGCAGCATGGAACTTACCGGAGGGGGCATATGGTTTGATTTGTTGTTTTATCGCACTAGCTCATGATGAACAGATTGCAGAACTTTCTCCAGTGATCTTTGGTTCGGCAGCACGGAACTTACCGGTTTGGTGCTTTCCTTCGCATTTATCCAGAATGCAAATCTTTCTCCAGTGCTCTTTGGTTCGGCAGCACGGAACTTACCGGTTTAGTGCTTTCCTTCGCATTTGTCCAGAATGCAAGTCTTTCTCCAATGCTCTTTGGTTCGGCAACATGGAACTTACCGATTTGGTGCTTTCCTTCGCATTTATCCAGGATGCAAATCTTTCTCCAGTGCTCTTTGGTTCGGCAGCACAGAACTTATCGGTGGGGGCATAGGGTTTTAGGTTTGGTTTTCACTGCACCCGTTAATAGTGAACAAATTGCAGAGCTTTCTCCAGTGCTCTTTGCTTCGGCAGCACGGAACTTACCGGTTTTGGTATATAGAGTACAGTACTGTATCAGACCATCTTGGATTTTGAGGTTTCAAGTTGTTCATGTAGGTTTGATTTGGGTTTTGGGAGGTCTTGGTGAGGGAGATGTCTTTCAGAGGCTGCATGAGCGGACTATCTTCTCGATCCTTGACTTTGAAGTGTGATGATTATCGAACTTAGGGTAAATCTCACCATTCTATATATTCGGAAACCACACAGGCTTCTTTAACATGGCTATTTTTTTCTTGGTTGGTGTGATAGATCACCGCCTTGTGTCTTAATTTAGAGTTCAAGACACGGAACTTTTATTCATCCTTTAGTTCGGTGAGATGAATAGGCACCTAGTACCTTGTTTATAGCACAAAGCACAACGCTTAGGGTAAATTTCACTATTCCATGTATTCAGAAACCACACAGGCTCCCTCAACACTGCTATCCTTTTCTTGGTTGGTTTGATAGGTCACCGCCTTATGTCTTAATTTAGAGTTCAAGACACGGAACTTTTATTCATCTTTTAGTTCGGTGAGATGAATAGGCACCTAGTACCTTGTTCAAAGCATAAGGCACAACTCTTAGGGTCGCATTTTTGGAATGTAGGCCTTTGTAAAGGAAATGTCCTATGATCGTCCAAAAGGACAAGGACACCCCTTTGGGTTTAGGCCCAGCGGGACATGTTATAGATATATATGGTTTTATTCCTTTTTGGTTTACATATGTGTTTATGTTTTTTTTAGGACTTTAGTTATTTAATTTTTATGGACTTTTTATTAGGTATGCATTTATTTATTCTAGTTTTTGCCTTTTTTATTTAGGGCTTTGCGGAGGAATGTCCATAATGTTCAAAAGAACGGGACACCCCTTCGAGCTTTAGCCCATTGGGACGTGTGGTTTAAGTTTTTTTTGAAGTTTTTGGCTTCTTTGAGGTTCTTTTGATTTTTTGGGTCATTTCGATTGATTTTGGGTGTGGATTTAATTTTGGTTTAGTGTTTGGGTATGATTTTGGGTATTTTGCGGAGACACGTCCCACGAGTGTCCCAAAAGGGACAGGACACTCCTTTGATTTTGGCTGTTTTCAGTTTTGGCTTGGCGGGGAGTGAAGTAATCACTCAAAGAGTTGATCCATTCCCACACCACTTTCGGCCTAGCCAACTATAGAGCTTCATTCTTCCCTGCTTTGATGCTTGTTGGGATTGCTAGGACAGTTTTGGCCATAATACTTCTTCAAATATCTCCCATTTATGGGGGAGATAGGGTGATTTCCTTCTTGATCTGCAAGTAGGTAGGCTCCACCATCGTAGACTTGATCTATAATGTACGGTCCTTTCCAATTTGGTGCAAACTTAGGGCCATGATGTTGGTCAGTGATTGGTCGTCTTAGCACTAACACCAACTCACCTTTCCTTAATGCTCTTGGTCTTGATAGCTTTTCATAAGCCCTGGTCATCCTGGCTTGGTACAGCTCTAGATTCTGTTGGGCAGCTAGTCTTCTTTCGTCCATTCCGTCCAAATCTTGCAACCTCAACTGCATTTGTTTAGTCAGAGGGATTTCTGATGCCATGGCTACTCTTAAAGATGGGAGTTCCACTTCGATAGGTAGAACTGCCTCAGTCCCATATACTAATGAGTAAGGCGTTGCTTGTGTTGCAGTTCTGTGGGTGATCCGGTATGCCCACAATGCTTCAGGCAGCTTTTCATGCCAGTTCCTTTGGTTGGCTCCAACTGTCTTGCGGAGGATTTTGATTAGCACTTTGTTGAAGGCTTCTGCTAATCCATTGGCCCTTGGGTTGTAGACTGAAGAGTATCTCCGTTCTATCTTGTATTTCTTGGCAAAATCATCGACCTTTGTATTTTTAAAGACCGTGCCATTGTCTGAAATTATCTTTCTGGGATTTTCATACCTATATAGCACTTGATTGGTGAAGAATTTGACCACGTCAGAGGCTTTGATTTCTCGGTATGATCTTGCTTCGGCCCATTTGGAGAAGTAATCCGTAGCGGCCAAAATGAAGCGGTGTCCGTTTAAGGCTGGTGGGTCGATCGGACCAATGATGTACATCCCCTATATTTCAAAGGGCCAAGACACTACTGTTGGGTGTAGTACATTTAGGTGTTGGTGGATGAAATCTCCATGTATTTGGCACATGTGGCACTGTCTGGAGAAATTTTCGTAATCATTGATCATAGTAGGCCAATAATAGCCCATCAACTTGATTTGAACTCGCATTCTGGAACCTGATTGGTGGGCTCCGCATTCTCCATAGTGAATTTCTCATGACTTCTTGTGCTTCATGCTTTGAGATGTACCTTAGCCATGATCCTTCGTAGGATCTCCAATAGAGTGTGTTCTTGACATACACAAATCTCAGAGTTCTCTTTCTGATTTGTTTCCTGATGGATTTATTTTCAGGTAGCTTTCCTTGTTGAAAGTAGTCGAGGAAAGGTTGCCTCCAATCTTCTTGGTCAATTTCTTTTGTGACCATGGCTTGGACCATTTCTCCCCATTCTTCTTCAAGTTCTTTTTCTAGATTTAGGATGTCCACAAAAACATGGTTTCTTCCTCTTCTTTGTTCTATGTTTGTTGGAAACAAGGGAACAAGGACCTTCTGCGGTGGACAAGGATTTGTATTTCTTCTTGGTTAGAGTCACTGAGTTCATTGGCTAGCCTTGCCAAGGGATCTGCTTTGCCATTCAGGGACCGCGGCACCTTTTCTAGAGTGATGCTAGTGAATTTAGCCATCAACTGTAATGCCCTTTCATGATATTTTACCACTTATGGTTTCCTTATTTTGAATTGGCCCTCGATTTGACTTAGGATGAGCCAGGAGTCACCAAAGACTTTCAGTCGCTCAATTCCCATTTTGAGTGCCATTTCAAGCTCTGCAATTAAGGCTTGATATTCAGCTTCATTGTTTGTGCAAGGCTCTGTGAGGCTTAAGGCGTATCTGAGAATGCCTTTTTCTGGTGTGACAAACACCAGGCCTATTCCCGCCTATTTTTTGGGTAGATTTGGCTTAACTGCTGGTTGGATGGATGATGACCCATCAAAATATAGTTTCCAAAAGTCACACGCAAGTGGAGAGTCATCAGGTATTGGGTGGGCTACCAGAAAATCGACCAGAGCTTGCCCTTTGATGGCCTTTTGAGGCGCATATGTTATATCGAACTCCATTAGGGCGACAGCCCACCTTGCCAGCCTTCCTGTGAGCATAGGCCGGGTTATAAGGTATTTTAATGGGTCGATTTTGGATATGAGGGTGACTTTGTGAGCCAACATGTAATGTCTGAGCTGCTTAACTGCAAAGATCAGTGCCAGACAATGCTTTTCAATTGGAGTGTATGAGTGCTCTGCTGCTACAAGCATCCTACTGAGGTAGTATAAAGCGTTCTCCTTTCCTTCTTCATTTTTTTAGGCAAGCAGTGCCCCCAGTGATCCATCCAGAGCTGTGGTGTAGAGGATAAAGGGCTTTCCAGCAATTGGTGCTGCCAAGACAGGGGACTTAAGCAGTATTGTTTGATATCTTCCAAGGCCTTTTCACACTCATCGTCCCATTTAAAGGGGACATCCTTCTTGGTGAGCCTTGTGAAGGGTTTGATTCTGCTTGAGAGATTAGCTATGAACCTCCTGATGTATGCCCTGCTCCCTTGCAGGCATCAAAGCTGTTTGAGCGTCTTTGGCGGTGGCATCTCTTGGATCGCTCTAATCTTTTCAGAATCGATTTCAATGCCTCTATGTCGCACCACAAACCCTAAGAATTTCCCTGAGATGACCATGAATGCACATTTCAAGGGGTTAAGCTTCAAGGTACATCCTTAGCCGATCAAACATCAGCCTCAGATCTCCAAGGTGTTGCTCATGGGTGTGGGATTTCACCACCAGATCGTCCACATAGCATTCCACCACTTTGTATATCATGTCACTGAAGATTTTGGTCATGGCCCTTTGATATGTGGCTCCAGCATTCTTGAGGCCAAAGGGCATAACCTTGTAGCAATAAATGCCAATTGGAGTGCGAAAAGCAGTGTGCTTTTGATCGCTTTCATCCATCTTGATTTGGTTGTATCCCGAGGAGCCATCCACAAAAGAGTAGACTCTGTAGTAGGATGTGTGGTCTATTATGATTTCCGTCACTGGGAGTGGGAAATCATCTTTGGGGCATGCCTTGTTCAAGTCTCTGAAGTCAACACAGACCCGGACTTGTCCATTTTTCTTCTTGACTGGGACAATGTTAGCAACCCAATTAGGAGTCTCTTCTTCTCTTATGAATCCCACCTCAATCAGCTTCTTGACTTTCGCGGTAACCTTTTCTTCCAGTTCTACCCTCATTCTTCGCGGACCTTGTTTGACTGGTTTTACTTCTTTGTCAATTTTCAATTTGTGGACAGCGATTGCTGGATCCAGCCCAGGCATTTCACTGTAGCTCCAGGCGAAACAATCCCTATATTCCTTTAACAATTCTACCAGTTTGTCTTGCACTTCCTGTGGGAGAGATGCACTAATGAAAGTGGGTCTTGGGTCCTCTTGAGTGCCCAAGTTCACTTCTTTTAGCTCATCGATGGTATTTTGGCCACCTTCTACTAGCTCTTTTGGGGCATTTTTCGCCACCAAGATGAACTGCTCACCTTCTTAAGGTTCATCTTCCATTTCAAGGACTTCTTCCTCGTCCTCAATTTCAGTTATTGTGACATGGTTGCATGAATATTATTTAGTGATTGGTGGGACAGCTGACTTTTGTGTCCATGTGTCGACTGGGAATCCCAAACCTCTTGTGTTGGCCGTTTTTCCATCAAGCCTTTGGATTTCATTTGAGTAGCCTTTCCACATATCTCGGAACATCTTGGCTCGCTTTTCTGGAATTGGTTCCAAACAATGTGCCTTGCGAAACAACTCCATTAATTTGGCGCTGGTGCCGTGTAGGACTTGTGTGGGGACTCCTGGCTCATTTGTTTCTTGCACTAGCCATCGTGCCCAATCTTCTGGACACTGGTTATCATTTTCAGGATCGACTTCTCCCATTTTCACAAATTTTAAGCTAGGATGGATCACCAATCCTTTTTCCTCAACCTATTCTACCTTTGGTGGGACTGCAAGAGTCTTGAGTTCACAGATTTGTTCTTTTTCGCGAGGCGTCAGATCCATGCAATGCTCCAAGGGCATTATTTCTATGGACAAGGAGTTATGCTCTTCCTCCTCTCTAGAGAAACCTGCCTATACCCGAACGGGCATATTGGCATCCTTTTCTATCCCCATTGAGGAACTTGAATCACTGTCGCCTCCTCGTAGCATTTGTGACTTGATGGCTGCTTTGAGTACTGCCATTTTGACAGAGTCTTTTACAATTTCTGGAGTGGGAGTTTCTCTTTATGTCCCTGCCCCTTGTTTGTACTTGGGCGTGTAGTATTTGGCATCATCCAATTCGGCTTCGTGTGCCTCAAATGGGTGGTCATCACCTTTAATGTTGCACTGCTTGCCATCTTTGATATACTTGACACATTGGTGCAGAGTGGAAGGTACCAATCCATAGGTATGTAGCCATGGTCTTCCCAACAATGCCTTGTATGTGGTGTCTGCTTCAATGATCAAGAACTTGACTGGGGTGACCATGTCTCCAACGGTGACATCAATCACTGTAGACCCTAGGGCCTTTTGATATTGGTGATTGAATCCATGGATCCTGATTTTGTCTTTCCTAGTTTTCCTGATGCTAAGTGAGAGCTGCACTAGCATTTTCAGGGGCATGATGCTGATTGACGACCCTGGCTCAACCAGAATCTTGTTGATTCTCTTGCCATATATGGTCCCTGTAGTATACAAAGGCCGATTATGATCTGCTGTGCCTGTCATTAGGTCTTCGACTGTGAAGGTGATGGAAGGCTCTTGCTCAATTTGTGCCACTTCCTCTCGGACTTCTTGGGCAAAATAAGCTTGGAAGCTACTTGGGTTTTGCAAGGAGTATATGAGAGCCTCGTGCAACTCTTTTGACACCATGAGGGCGTCGAAGACACTTAGGAGTGATGGGATCTTTCGTAGGTGGGCTACCACATTGTAGTCCCCTACAGACATCCTGGACCTGCCATTAGGCCTTGTTCAATCTTCCATAGCCACCTCATTCCTGTTTCTGGGCCTGTTGTCAGGCGTTTCCCTTGGAGGTTGCCTTTCCGGTATCCTGGCACCTGACCTTAGGCTGACATGGCATTGATTTCTTCTGTTTGGTTGTTGTCTGGCGAGAGGTTTCCGCTCAGGGTTAGGTGGTCTGTAAGGCTTTGGTGGTGCCCTGACCTCTTCTTCGCTTTCGCTTTCACTTTCTTATGAATCACTCCCCAAGGGTCTTATCAACATGGAGTTTGCTGTCAGAATGACTGGTTCCTCTTCAGAGCTATAATCATAGCGCTCTTCATCAGAACTTTCCTCTTCAGAGGTGTTTGAGCCTATGTACCTGGACACGACGTTACACATCTCGTCTTTTGTTTCTTCAGAGGGCTCACCATCTCCCCAAGTCCATTCCAGGCACTCTTCCCTTGAGTGCCCCCAGACTTGATGGTAGCGACAATACTCCTCCTTCTTTGGATTTTCTCTTTTCACTTGGCACCTATGGGGCTGACCTGAGGTGCTAGGCCGTGTTGGTTGTTCTTTCCTTTCCATGGCAAGGATTCCTTTTGAGTTTCTGGGATTGGGGAACGATTCTTTCTTTCGTCCTTCAATTTCACCTTTGATTTTGAATTTTCGGGGTAACCTGTCATGTTGGTTACCATTGGAAGAAGGTTCGTCGATCTTGACTAGCTTCATTTCTATGTGATATTTGGGGCCTTTTTCATGATTGGCCTGTGGAGTTTGAGATTTGCTTTTGTTTTGAGTTGAGTGACCATGTCCATGCCTGGATGCATGTTCAACCTCCCTCTCATGGTGCTATCTTGCCCGTCGAGTTCCTTGTTCATGTGAACTTTCACCATTTTTCCACTGACTTGTCCTTGGGTCTTAAGATGGGTACCTCTGAGCTTGGCGATGTTTGGATCTTTTGTCAGAGCCTCCCATTGGAGCCTTACCCTTTCCTTTGGGGTGATCGGGCTGGCGCTTCGGCCTGTGTCTTTCACGAATCACTATGCCAGATTCTCTTCTTTGATGAGGATATTGGTAATCATTGCCTCGAGCCGGACTATGCCTTTCACTACCCTTCTCATTTTATTTATTTCTGAACTTGCTCTTATCCTCAGCCCTTCTGGCACTTGGTGCCACGGCATTTTCAGTTTTAAACTTTTGATCCCTATAGGACCTTTCTCTTTCCCTTCTTTCTGTGTTGAGCTTGGACAACACAATTTCCAAAAGATTCTGAATTGTAGCGTTCTGTTTGGTCAATATTTTCAGCGAGTCAGCACAGAACTGTATTTCACCCCGCCATGCTCTTGCTTCGGCTGCAGTGATTGTATCATCTCCTTTTCCTTGTGCAGGTGATTGCTTGGGTTTTGGGGTCGCATTTGGTTGGGCCTGTTTTGATCTGGTGTGATGGGCTGGCCCATCATTTCTGGCTTCCTGTGCCCTTTTCTGTTTGTGGCTGCTTTGTTCAGTCTCCTTTGGGTGATTGGCTGCACTTGTGGTGGCCCGATTTGAACTTGTCTCCCTAGCTTCTCTTTCAGCGGGCCTTTCCATGTGTGAAGGGCTGCCATTTCCTGTTGCTGGGGAATCCTCATCCTCACTATCTGTGTCAGGCTCTCTGGCAGAGATAGCCCTGCAACTTTCTGTGAGGTGAAATGACTTTATGGTGTTCTTGATCCTTGTTGCATATGCCAGGGCATACTGTTGTATGTAAATGAACAATTTAGGGTCATAATAGCCTACCATAGACCCATCATCTCCATAGTATCAGGATCAAGCTATTGGGACTCTGTAGTGAGGGGCCGGCTCATGATTATCCAAGCCCTCTCTACTCGGAGTTTGTTAGAACTGTTGGATAAGCTCATCTTCTGTTTCTTTCTTTCCTTTGGATTTAGGATATATCGCCCTCCTGACTCGGTCATATTGCAACAGACATACCTCTTTCTTAGAGCGGTTGTGCCTTATTCTCTTCACCCAAAGGAGAGATGAGGTTTGGATTTTGCCCTGTCGCCTGACACTTGTGGCTAGGCGAGTTTTAGGGCATGGGTCCAGTACACACCATTGTAGATCTTCCATGTAGGGGTGCTCTGGATCTAGCTCATCATCACTTCCCAACCACGCTACTCTGTCGTTTGGCTTTTCGACATTTTTGATCAAATGGTTGGTCCGCCCAATCGGATCTGACAATGTAGTGTTTTTTCCTTGCAAGGGCACTTCTGGATTGGACCAATCTGAATCTAAGTCTGAGTCATCAGAGATCCAGATGGCTCTGGAGGTTTCAGAGACCTCGTTTTCTTCTTCGGAGTCCTCATATTTGGTGTCGGAGGCTCCGGCTTGGGCATTAGAAGGACCGGCTTGAGTACTGGAGGGACCGGCGGCTGCCCCCTGTCCGGTGCCGAGGTTTTGTTCAGGTTCAGGTTAATATTCCTCCTTTCTTCTTCCATTAGTATGGATTCCCTTACCTGATTGACTATTTGGCTCACAATTTCGTCTAGTTCATCAAGTGTAAACCCAGCTTGGCCGGGAATGCTGGGAATGTTAATGTCTATGTCGACTCTTCTGGGCTCCTAACCTTGTAGCTTAGAGGGATCTACTTGGTATTCTGGGTCCACAACTATTTCGTAGCCATATTGCCCGTTGTCTGGGTTGGTAGGGCTTTTCTCATTTCCTGTGCCAGTTTGCGGCTGAGGGAGTTCTCCTCGAGACCGAGAGGATTCGCCTTTATCCTTCGACTCATCGGATTTTGAACTGCTGATATGGCAACAAGTCCTTGAAGTTCCAGGACTATCATCATCGCTATCAGAGTTGTTGTTGGGATTGTCAAGGCTGTTAACAATCCTGCGTATCTTTTCTATGTAGGCTGGGATATAGGGACCGTCCTTGGGATTTTCCCTTGCGTATTGCCGATATGCCGCAGTCCTTCTCCGGTGTGCTTCTGGACTGAAGTCAACTTGTGACCAGATGTGCGTTGTTTTACACACATGAATGCATAGAACTCAAGCTCGTCATGCCTAGCTCGTTCCATTTGAGCAATAATCGAAGCTGCTTCTGACATGGTGAGACCCTCAGTGTTGAGGTGACGTGTCTTATAGGTCCGGAGCCAGATCCGGATACCATCAGTACACGACTTCCTTGAAGGCTGCTTGATGGAGGCTCCTATTTTGGTTCCTCTTCTTCCTCTTCGGGTTCTTCTTCCTCATCTGAGGTGTCATTATCAGTATTTTCATCGCCAGTTCGACAGCAATAGAATGGCGTGTCATCGTCCCCATCATCAGAACCTGAGGAGCATTGAGGGGTCTTTCCTTTGTTAACCTCTCTCAGCACTGTAGAGATAGCATCTTTCACATACTCCTCTAAGTGGTCCGGATTTATCGGGTTTGTGAGTCTTTTGAAAGCCTTAGGATTTTCGGCTCTCAAGTCCTTGAGGTACGAGACATACCAATCAACCAATCGGTCATGCTCATCCTTAACTTCTTCTTCTGGGAATTGCAATGGTGTTTCTTGTTGGCTCTCACCAACTCGGTTGGAATCCTCAGGAGGATTTTCTTCTTCATTTTGCGGGTCACTCGGCCCTGAGGGGTATGCAGAGTTTTGGGTACCCACTATTTTCTGCCATTGGCGGTACTCGAACATCCAGTGTTCCTCACCCGGCCTTGGAGAATTTGAGTCAGGGGTCACTTCTCCTTCTTCTCGCCCTGTCTCTTGGACAATTTCCTTTACTACCTTGGCCATAGCTTGTCTTTCATAATCATAGAGCTGTTGAGGGTCCTCGGGGTCTAGTGCTTCATGGAAGCTTTTCGGGTCTATTATTTTCAGACTTTTGAGGTATCGAGAGCATTCATTTACCAACTCTTCCTCAGTTGAGCATCCACGATCGTCCGAGCGAGGACATGCCATGCTGTCCCAAGCAATGCTGATATTAGGCCGGTATGTTTGTACTTCAGACATGTCGACCCGGGTTCTTTCCCATGCACCTTGGTACTAGGGCATTTCCAAGTACTCGCGCATGATTTCGAACTCTATTTTTGGAGAATTCAGACTTGGGTCTTTCTTGTCCCTTTTACACCAGTAAACAAGCCCCTAAAATTTTACATGAGACGTAACAGAGATAAACCACATCAAATCATGAACTGATGCGAATTGAAAACTGCAATTAAGGTTTGATTCAAAAGTTGCTAGCAAAAGGAAAATCTGGATAGCTAAGGAGGATTTAAGGAAATTTTCTTTTAAATATGTTCTTTTCAATTTATGTCTTTATTTAGCAATACTGTTTAGGAAATAATCTAAGCTATATTCTAGGCTGATAGCCTATAAGTGTAATAGTGATAAGAGATAATAAATAAGAATATTCATCAAAATTTTTCTCTTTTCCTCTCTCAATTCTCTTCTACTCTCTTCCTACAACACTCCTGTCTTTTCTCTCCCCCCTTCTATCTCAATACTTAAAATTACCCTAACAGTTTGGTGCTTTCGTTGCTTCCTCACCCTCCACAATGGCTCCACAGACCTGACAAACCCCCACAAACACAAAGGATGAAACCCTTGAGAGATTACTAGCCCATATCAACAACGCATTTGATACCCGTGACCAGTTTTCACAGCAGCGTGAACAAGAATGGGAACAACGTTTCTTAGCCACTATGATCGAGCAAATAAAAGCTAATTCTGCTCCACAGCAGCCTCCACCGTCCTCATCTAGTATTCTTGGCTCTGGTCCGCACCACACACCTCGCACATCCGAGACTTCACCAGAGACACATGCAAATCGTAACCTTCGTTTCACATTCCCTCGCTTTTCATCAAGTGATCCTGCTGATTGGCTTTTTAGCGTTCAATGTTACTTTATGTACTATGCCACACCACAAGAAGACAAGTTACTCCTAGCTTCCATGCACCTTGACACACCGGCCTCTTGTTGGTTCCAAAGCATGGCCCAGGCTGGTCGTCTCACAAATTGGGATGCTTTTGTTTCTGGTCTAAAGAAAAGATTTGGCCCATCAGAATACTCTGACCCAGCTGGCCAACTAATGAAGCTTTCACAAACAGATTCAGTGGTCGACTATCAAAACAAGTTCGAGGCTTTGGCTAGTAAAGTGATTGGCTTTACATCTGATATGATAAAGAGTTCATTCATTTCTGGACTCCACCCCAGAATTCAACGTGCAGTTATAGCGCAGCGACCTCGCGATCTCGATGATACATTTGCCTTAGCTCGAGTTTTTGAAGATCAGTTTGCTGACACTCGCTCTATACCGAAACCTTGGGCGGCTAGACCCACTCCACAATCGCTGCCTATTGCTCCTTCCATGTCAGAACCACCCAATAAACTCCTTATTCGTCGACTCACAGCAGCTGAGCAGCAAGAACGGCGAGCCAAAGGGTTGTGTTTCAATTGTGATGATCGCTTCACACCAGGTCATCGTTGCAAAGGGCGTGCTTCACTCCTTTATTTAGAAGTGGAAGATAACGCCAACGACGAAGTGGAGACGCCAATAATTGATTTGGTTCAACAATCAGAGGAACAACCGAGCCCCGAAATTAGCCTTAATGCCTTTTTGGAACAGCGCTCACCCAAATCGATGAGTATGACAGGGAGCATAAATGGCCATTATGTTCAAGTGCTGATTGACAGCGGTAGTACCAACAATTTTATTTCTAACCGCATGTCATCTTTTCTGCAATTACCCACATCGCCTACCCCACCATTCAAAGGACCCTCTCTCCTTCACTAACAACACTGAGCAACAATCACCAATTTGGGCCGCACTCTTAGATGAATTTAGTGAGATATTTACTGAACCAACTACACTACCTCTGCCACGTTCAATTGACCACTGCATTCCCTTACATCCTAACATAGAAGCGGTAAATGTTTGTCCATATCGCTATCCTTATTTTCAAAAGAATGAAATAGAAAGGCAGGTCAGTGAGTTGCTCAAAACAGGAGTCATTCGTCCAAGTCGATCGCCTTTTAGTTCACCAGTAATTTTGGTTAAAAAGAAGGATGGGACATGGCATTTTTGTGTAGACTATCGTGCCTTGAATGCTGCCACCATCAAAAACAAGTTTCCCATTCCCACTGTGGATGAACTCATTGATGAGCTTTATGGTGCTGTCATTTTCTCCAAGCTCGACCTCCATTCGGGCTACCATCAGGTGCGAATGCGTGAATCCGATGTGCACAAGACTGCCTTCCGCACACACCATGGCCACTTTGAATTTTTGGTCATGCCATTCGGCCTTACAAATGCACCTTCTACCTTTCGGGCTCTGATGAATGAGGTATTCCAACCATATCTTCGTAAATTTGTGGTTATAGTTTTTTATGATATCTTGATATACAGCAGCAGCCAGGAGGAGCATATGGGCCACCTTCGACAAATATTTTCAACACTAAAAGAGCACAACCCAGCAGTCAAAAGATCCAAGTGCACTTTTGGCAGCCCCTCCATTGACTTTCTGGGTCACATCATCTCACCACAAGGGATGAGAGCCGACCTTTCAAAAATTGAAGCCATAACCGCTTGGCCAATGCCTCTCAATCAGCGACAAGTTCGTGGCTTCCTTGGTCTCACAGGCTACTATCGGCGCTTCATTCGCCATTATGCATCCATAGCAGCTCCTTTGACAGATCTTCTCACAAAAGAAGGTTTCAAGTGGTCAGATCATGCCACTCAAGCTTTTACAATGCTGAAATCAGCAATGACCTCGGCACCGGTTCTTGCATTACCTGATTTCTCATCACAGTTTGTGCTCGAAACAGATGCTTCAGGTGTGGGTATAGGAGTAGTCCTCATGCAGCATTCACACCCAATTGCATTCTATAGTCAGAAACTTTCAAAAACAATGCAGGGGAAGTCCACATATGTTAGAGAGCTGTTTGCGGTTCAATCAGCCGTGGCAAAGTGGCGTCAATATTTGTTGGGCAACAACTTTATTATCAGAACTGACCATCGGAGTTTGCAAAACATGCTCAAACAAACAATCCAAACCCCGGAGCAACAACAGTTCCTATCCAAACTTGTGGGCTATAGTTACTCCATTGAATACAAATCTGGTCCTTCGAATGATGTAGCTGATGCTCTATCTCGAGTGCCTGAGTGTGCCGATTCCATGAAAGGTCAAGCCCCTTCTGCTATCCTCACTCACCAGACCAAGGATACAACAGTTGAGGCCGAACCAGACTATGGAGATCAAGTTTTTTTAGCCGTTTCTAAGCCAGTTAGTGCTGATTAAAAAATCCTGGAACAAGAAGTGGCTAATGATCCCTACTGTCAGCAAATTATGGCTGAAATTTCAGCCAATAAATCCACAGCAGCAGGTTGGTCTTTCTCACATGGTTTACTGCGCTATAGAGGATGCATATACTTACCAGAAAACTCGACCCTGATTCCCATCCTTTTGGCCGAGTATCACTCAACCCTTCTTGGAGGTCATTCGGGTGTGCAACGCACGATTCAACGGCTAGCGCCACACTTTTACTGGAAGAAAATGCAGCAACATGTCAAAGACTATGTGCACTCTTGTGACATATGTCAGAAGTGCAAACCAACAAATCAGCACCCCTATGGACTGTTGCAACCAATTGCCCCAACAACTTCCTTATGGGCTGACATATCAATGGACTTTATCAATCATTTGCCTCCATCTGAAGGGCATACAGCCATTTTTGTAGTGGTTGATCGCTTCTCTAAAGGGGTGCATCTAGCTACCTTACCACGACGCTACAATGCCCCTAGAGTCGCAGCTATTTTTTGGGAGTCAGTGGGAAAAATTCATGGAATGCCTAAATCCATAATTTCTGATCGTGATCCAATATTTCAAAGCAATTTTTGGAAGGAACTTTTTAAGCTCCAAGGCACAAAACTCAACTTCTCATCAGCTTACCATCCAAAATCAGATGGCCAGACCGAGCGTGTCAATATGTGCATTGAGCAATATTTGAGGGCCTTTGTACATGACCAACCCAAAAAGTGGGCCACTTTACTCAGCTGGGCATAATATCATCACAACATAACCTTTCAAGCTTCAGCCGGCATGACACCATTTGAGGTTATGTTTGGTCACAAACCGCCCTCAATGCTCAATTATTGCATTGGTGCCTCTGCCTTTGAAGCAGTCGACTCGGACCTCCGCTCTCGTGATGTGATACTAGCCCAACTAAGGGATAACCTGCTGAAATCACAAAAGGCCATGAAATTTTACACGGACAGGACTCACACTGCAATGACTTTTGAACTAGACCAATTGGTGTTGCTAAAGCTTCAGCCCTATCGTCAATTGACAGCACGACAAACTTCAGCTCACAAGCTTGGATTGCTCTATCACGGGCCATTCAAAGTAGAAAAGCGCATCGGAACAGTTGCATATCTCCTAGCACTACCGTCAACCACTCGCATTCATCCGGTCTTTCACTGCTCTCTCTTAAAACCTTACCATGACCATGCAACACCACATGTTCATGATCTGCCTAATCTAGCCGAGGATAATCATCCAGTCCACCAACCAATCGCCATTCTCGCTAGACGTACCATACTTCGAAATGGAGAATCTGTTCCTCAAGCTCTCATTCAGTGGTCAGGCCTGCTACTCGAGGACTCAAGTTGGGAGGATTTGGTTAATGTGGATGAACTCCGACTTGAGGACAAGTCGTCTTCCCATGGAGGAGGGAATGTTACACCAGTAAACAAGCCCCTAAAGTTTTACATGAGACGTAACAGAGATAAACCACATCAAATCATGAACTGATGCGAATTGGAAAACTGCAATTAAGGTTTGATTCAAAAGCTGCTAGCAAAAGGAAAATCTGGATAGCTAAGGAGGATTTAAGGAAATTTTCTTTTAAATATGTTCTTTTCAATTTATGTCTTTATTTAGCAATACTGTTTAGGAAATAATCTAAGCTATATTCTAGGCTGATAGCCTATAAGTGTAATAGTGGTAAGAGATAATAAATAAGAATATTCATCAAAATTTCTCTCTTTTCCTCTCTCAATTCTCTTCTACTCTCTTCCTATAGCACTCCCGTCTTTTCTCTCCCCCTTCTATCTCAATACTTAAAATTACCCTAACAGTCCCACCCATTCTTTAGGACAATATCTACTGCTGCTTTCTTTATGGCCATGGTCTCAACCGCATAAGGGTTTTCAGGCTCTTCATCAGGCATGTTTTCTATTTCCTCATCCACTCTGAGTTCTTGTTGGAAGAGGTCCGGCTCTTGGGTTTTCAGTTGCATGAGAAAGTCGACATATTCAGCTACCGTGCTAAATGAGATGTCTGGAAGCTCTTCATCACCCTCCTCGTACTCATATTCTTCCTCAAGACCCTTCTGCATCACTTAAGTATTGACAGGAGGCTGAGACTTCGGTGATTTTGGTTTTGTGGACATGGGGCGTGCTTTCGAACTGAAATGTCCCTTTGACCCATGATGCCAGGAGTTGATCTACATCATCTCCTTTGGCAAGCTCATCCATCAACCATGACGGGTTTAAGGCAATTTCAGCCTTCAATAATGGGTGGAGCTCAGTTGAGTTATTCCAATAGGACAGATTTCTCCATTGTTCTCTTGCCCTAAGGAACATTTTCATCCTCCGGTAGTTAGGATGTTGGCATTCACTTGCTTCCTGGTAGAAGGCATCATCTCCTTCTCGAGAATCCTTTTCTTCAAGTGCAGAAGAGAGGACAATATGGGTAGCCTCCTCTATCTGCTTTCTCATTTCTTCTTCTTCTTCTGCAGTCATTTAATTTGTGCGACCACAGTAGACCCCTTCATTTTCAGAGTCACTTTGGGACTCAATTTCTGACACAGTGATGGTGCAACAGTCTCCGCCACTGCCACTTCCTCCTCTTTCCTCATCACTGCCAAAGTTGCTACCAAAATCGTAGTCATTGTCTTGGCGTGGAAATGAGTCAAAATAGATCTCGAGTTCAGGCTCGGACCATTCGTATTCTTCGTCCGTGAGCTCTTGTGCTTCTTGAGTTTTGGTCGAGGTAGAAGCCTCCTCCTTTTCTTTGTTTTGCTTGCTGAGTTGGGTGAGAGTAACAGCCTTTCTCATCAGGTCGGACACATGTTCTGTCAAGGCTACTATTACTTCTGGTGGGAAGGCGGATTCCCCCTTTTCTTTCTTCACAATGAGGTTAAACCTCATGTTCTTTGGATTGAGCTGTCTTTTATCATCCAATGACTCATCGGGGACCTCAACGAACACTTGGTGATCCTTGCCATTCAATTTAAAAGGAAAGGTCATCAATTCTGACTTCTTGGTCCCAGAGGGTCCTCCAGTTTCTTTTGTACTGGACTCCTTCTTCTTTCTTTTTCTGGATTTCTTCCTAGCAGCTGGAGCGGCTGCTATTGGTGGGACTGTTTCTGTGGGAACATATTCAATCGGGTTGGTTTTTGTTGAGGCCGTTGCTTGAGGTTCACTGGAACTATCTTGTGGTTGCTTTCCTTTTCCAGCGGAGTTTTCTTTTCCTGAATCACCATCAGAGATATGGCGACAGGTAGCCATCCAGAATTCTTTTTCTTGAGATTTCTTGTCTCCGCGGCTTAGTTCTTGCCACACTTGGCCATTGATCTTAGCCACAACCTTTGGAGGGATGAAGTCGGCGAGAGTGGCCGACTTAGGATTCCCTTGGTCATAAGGCTCTTCCACCACTTGATGAGCGGTTTTCTTCCAGAATGACCTTTTGGATTTGACTTGGTCTTTCACTGTGCCCCCTGTCCCTTGCCTAGATGAGGCAAAGACGGGCTTGACGTGCTTTGGGACCATGGGCATAATGGGATTCTTGCATTTGAGCTCCGGGTTGGCTTGAAGTGACCTCAATTTCTTCTTTGTGTTCTTGTTGAGGTAAACACTCCATTCTGTAGATGGTTTTCTATCAACACTTGCAGAAATGCGTCGAGAACTGGCGCTTGTGGCCTTATCGGAGCTGGCATGAGGAGCCGGCTCTTGCCTTGCATCATCATGTAGAGGAATCAACCCCTCTTGGATTTTCTTTTCAAGCCAGTCTTTAAAGACATAGCATTCTTCAATGTTGTGACCTAGCACCCTATGATACAGGCAGTAATCAGGGCGATCGGTCTTCCCTTCTTCTTCAGGCCTTTTGCATCGAGGCAAGCGCACTTCTAGCGCTTCCATGGCCTTTTTGAAGAGCTTTTCAGTCTTTTCCTTCTTGAAAGAGTAAGGTTTGCTTTTCAACTCCTTCAGAGATGGTCTTTGAGTTTTAGGTGAAGAGGATTGTCCTTTCTCTCCACTGCTTGATCCTTCTTCTTGATTTGTGATGGCGTTGGCTGTCTTGGCCACTTTGCCTTCAGTTTTCTTTCCTTTCTCCTTGTCTTTGTCCTTGACAGAGGAGTAGAGTTGATTGATTTCTGGCTCGACTCCCTCGTATCTGGCAACTACGGCCATGAAGTGCTCAAAGATCATGATGTTGTGACCTACTAGCCATACTTTCATATGTGCATTGATGTCATTCATCAACATGCGAATCGCTTCAGACTCGCTGAGGTTAGATTGGCAACTGGCATACATGCCTTCCCACCTTGCCACATAGTTGGAGGTGGCTTCGCCTTGTCTTTGCTTAGCGTTGACCAAATCAGTCACTGAGACGCGACGTGGGGTGACCCTGAATCTCCCCTTGAAGGCAATTACCATGTCTTTCCAGGTCTTGATGCTGTTCTCTTCCAGAGAGGCATACCAGTCAAAGGCTGCTCCCGTCAGACCTTGCAGGAACTGTCTAAGTAGCCACTCTTGTCTTCTAAATGAGTCTCCACATGAGGTCAAGAAGTGAGTTATGTGTTGATTTGGGGTGATCTTGTTGCCAACCTAGTCAAAAGTCTTGAATTTTGGGACACTATAGCCTCTTGGATACTCTACCCAATCAAATTTTGCTGGATAGGGTCTACCAGTGAAATTACCGGATGTTTCAGTTCCATCCATTCCCATAGATTGTAACCTTTGATCCATGGCTTTCTGTATTTCCTCAGCCAAGCGGCTAGGACTTATGCCACGGTTTTTCCTTTGCTTGGGCATTTCTTCTTCAGAAGAAGACTCGCTTGAGTCTTCTCTTTCTGACTGCACCATTTTGGGGCGCAGGTTGCTGACTTTCACCTTGTTTTTCTTCTTAGTAATGGCCTTGGCACCCTTTGTTGACTTGGGCGCCTTTTCACCGGAATCGGTGGTGTTTCCTTCTTTCTTGGCCATGCGCTTTTGAATTTCCGCACATGCCGCTGCTACACGAGCATTTTCTTCTTGAAGCTGCTTCAACTTCTTTTCTTTCTTTTCCAACTCTTTACGGAGTCGGGTCATTTCATCCAGAACCTCGATTTCCTCATCATCCTCTTCGTCAGTAAGGTTGACATTTTCGTGGTTCGAGCTTTCTTCTTCTTCTTCTCCCGCAGACTGATCACTAGCCTGCTGGAGTACTTCTTCTACGAAAGGCTCACGACTTCTGGGTCACCCGACCCTTTTAGGAGCCTGGGAGGTAGAAGCCTTCCCTTTCTGACTTCTTGTCTCTACTGGAATACTTTTCGGTTGAACTGACTCTTGGAGACCAGTTTCGACCATGTGAGCTTTGACGGGCTCCTCGTCATCATCACTGACAGAGATGTGGTGGATAGAGGCGGAACCCTGGCTTTGTCTTTTCTTTAGGACATATTTTCTTTTTCTTTTGTCCCTCATCATTTGGGTTGCCACCTGAGATGACAAAGAAGGACCTTGTTCTTTGGGGAGTTGGCGCTAGTGCCCCCGCTATGTTGCTTGGGAGCAGTTTCGAGCTCTTGTTTCTTGGGCATCCAGATTTGTTTTGTTTTTCCCCTAGCCTTCATAGGCTTAGAGTGGGGCTAAAGTGGCTGGAAAGTAAGCCGATCAAAGACAGTCGGCGGCTGGTCCCTTTTCTTCTTTTCTGGGGCACTGTAGTCTCCATTCCCTTCCCTCATGTCTTCACAGTAGGGGAAACGGAGCCTTTGGTGCACCGGGAACTTAAGTCGGTCTTTGGCTAACGCGACTTTTTTGTTGGTGGTGACTTTGGTGACCACCCTTTTGGATTACTTGGATTTCTTGATGATTTTGAAGATTGTGTTGATGGCCTACACCGCTTTATGCTTCCTAGGCAGGGCCTTTACCTCCTCGTGGACTGGAGTTTACATGGGGAGCTCCTAGTCCTCACAGAGACGCATCACCTCTCCTCCCTTCTTGAGCACATGGAGGGGAGCAAAGGTGTTGCTAAGGGACAGGTCGGTGACCGTGTCCGATTGCTGGACGAGACGGAGGGCTTGAGACCACGAGAGCCTGGTCCTAGTTTCTTTCATTTTGGGTTTTGGGGCGAGAGCCCCCTTGGAGATAGCGGCGGCTTTGCCCTTCTTGTGGGCAGAAACGGACTTGCCAGAGAGTTGGGTGGGTGCTACAGCAGCTAGCACCACTGGAGTGACTTGGACAATGGCCTAGACAGGCACTTGGAGAGTCCCGGCCAACACAGTGCTGTCATTGGATTTTTGAGTTCGACACTAGAAAGAAAGGCAATCTAGGCCAATTCTCAATCGTTTTGGGATTTCGTTCGAGTCACGAGGAAATAAGCGCTATGCCTCCTCTTGACGAGAACACCGGGTTGTACCTTCCAAGACAATGCGCTATGCAGTCTCAGAAGGACGAAATTGGACTTTTAAGACTTTAATGTTATTTTTAGTTATAGACTTTGATCCAAGCTCTAGAGCGTTGGTTTTTGTGTCTTTGACTTTTGGGATTTCAGTATCGAATTTTGGGGTATTTTAAGACTTTTAAGTTCTGGCTATCAGATTATCTTTTAAGCCTTGATTGATCCAATTTTAAGTTGGACTTTTGAGTTCGACTTTTCAACTTTAAAACTGGACTTTTAAGTTTAACTTTTTAATTTTCAAGTTAGACTTTTAGGTTTTAACTTTTTAGAGTTCTATTTTGATCTCTGGGCTTTGGGTTTGGAGTTTGGGTTTTAGATTTCTTGTATTTTGGACTTTGGATTTAAGTTGATGTTTAGGATTTGGAGTTTGGATTTGAGTTCTTGGGTTTTGGAGTTCGGATTTTGATTTGAGAGTTTGGATTTTTGGTATTTGACTTTGGATTTTGGAGTTTGGGACTTGAGTCTTGGTATTTGAATTTTGGTATTTAGATTTTTAGATGTGGGATTTTGGATTTTGGATCTTGGATTTTGGGTATTTGAATTTGGGTTTTGACATTTGATTTGGATTTGAGATTTGGATTTTTGAATTTGGGATTTTAAGATTTTTGGTTTTGATCTTTGGGTATTTGAATTCGGGTTTGAGGTTTGACCAGAAATGTCTGAGTGTACCTGCTATCCAGTATATCGCGTGTTCAAATGTACCTGCTGTCCAAAACATGAATGTTCATGTGTTTTTGCAGAAATTTAATTTTAACTCTATTTTTATCATTTTGTTATTTTCAGAAATGATCACTTTGAGAGTTTTGAATTTAATGTGCTTTGTGCTTTGGGATTTGGGCTTGAAATATGTTACCAAAATATTCTCCATATTTTCCTGAACATTTTGACATTTTATTTGAATTTTTCTGACATTTCTGCTATTTTTAATGCATTTTTGAAGTTTTAATTCTGCTGGAAAACTCTGATTGGCTGGAGGCTTGCTGTTTGCTGTACGGGGTTGCAGTGACCCGCCACACAGAGGCTGCCACAGAGAATCACTGAGAGGCGCTGAGGTTTTGGATTTGCACCGGGTTTAAATTCGACTTGTGGGACCCACTGTCAGTGCCTGTAAGCTGGTGCACCGAGTTCACCCATCTCTCCTTTTTGATCCGTTGGGAACAGAATCCATCCATCCCTGTGGCGTCGAGATTCGTGCCCAGGGACTCATTTTCTTTTCTTTTCCTCTTTTCTTCCTTTCTTCTTCCTTCGTCCTCTGTCTGTGTGTCGAGAGGAGGAGTCTTCGTTGGGAATGAAATTGGGGCGACTGCCGGCGTTATTCCCCCAATTGAAGGTACTTTCCAACTCGAGTTGAGCTATTCTCTCTTTCTGTTGACTGTATTTCCTCAATTGCTTCCTCATTTACAACTTTCATTTATCCCTTTTGACTAGGTATTATCCGCCATTTTCAATTGGGTTGTTCTGAGCTGAATTAAGATCCATTGATGGGTCCCATGGGGTTCTTGAGGTTCGTTGAGGCTACTGGAGGCTTCAATTGCACATGTAACACTCTTGCTTTCTTTGATTTTGATTTTGACACATGCAGACTGGTTATATTTGGTGACCTAGTCCTTACTTGGTTTGGTGCTCAATTGAGCTTTGCTTGGTGATTAATGTGAGTCCAGAACTAGCAGCGACCAGTTATTTTGGTCCGCCTAGGTTCAATTTGGGTTCAGTCCTAAGTTGGACTTGGTTCAGTTTGGTTTGGTTTCCGCACCACCAATTGGTTCACAGTTTGGGTTATATTTGGGTCTAACATTGCTTGTAAAAACCTCCTCATGAGTTAAGCTTAGAGATATGCACACCCCTTCATTGAGTTTATTGTATTTTGGTTGTGTTTCATTTTATTTGTGCTTCTTTCAGGATTCTATTTGAGTCTGAAATTGAGTTTGTCTCAAAAATCATTTTATGTTTAAGAGATGCTTTACAGGTTTTCATCTTTATTTTATTTGAGCTTATTCAAGAAATTCATTTGTTTTTCAAAAGAGAACTGATGTAATTTTAAGTCAGTTTGCATGAATTTGATATGGTTTTAGAAGAAATGCCATGCGTATGCTAAATGGAGAATAGCTAAGCACTGGACTGAGTGCTTGTCAATTCCTGATGCAAATGCTATGCAAATTTGGTTTAAGTTTAAGAGTTGGTAACTTTGTACATGGGTCAATCTTTATTCTAGAGGATGCACTTGGATATTTTGGTAAACCTTAACAAATGAAATGCAGAAATGCACTTAACCAATTTTTTTTTTAAAGATACTATGCATACTGACCAAAATGACTTGCAATTTGAACACTATTGGCAATAATGCAATGAAGTAAATTTTATTTTAAGGAGATGCTGATCTTTATAACCATATTTTTGTTCCAGCCCTGACAACACTTGTATGCATTTGTTTTTAAAAGATGCATGAATGCAATTAACATTGTTTCTATTCTACATGCTGATTGAACCGTTCATGAATACCAATTCTGACAAGATGCAATGTAGTGTTTGTGTTGTTTTTAATACAAGACTATGTGAACTCCCCTGAGCATGATGCTATGATTTATTTTGACTTCAGACTATTTTATTTGCATGTAAAACTTTGACTGATGAACTAGGTAGGCTTAAACTTTGACCTTTTATGAAATTTAATTTTGTGTTTCTGTCCCTTTTATTTTGATTTATTTAAACATTGACCTTTATTTATATATATTGATATGCTAGACATTCTGAAAATTCATTTTGGTCCCTGGACTTCTTTTTATTTTCTGAAGATGCTCAACTAACTTCTAGTATGTGCATGGCTTTGCTAATTGAACTTTAGTTGATAACCATGAATGAACTTTGTACTTCTCATTGACTTACTTGAATATGCTAGTGACATGTAACTCCCAGGGACCTACTAACTATGGGACATATGACTTTGCTTCAACTTTAAAGAACATTATTACTCTCAGAACTTAACTGATCATGCTGGACACTTATGAACCTGCCATGAACTTCTTTTTTAGAGATAAATGTAATATGACCTGATGCTATGAGACACAGATATGATGCAAGTGAGAGACAGACACCATGTTTTGTGCTGACCAAACCCTAATCCGCATGAACTTAAACAGAAATCGAATTTTGTTTTGAAAGCATGACAGATGCAACTATTTTACAAATTCTTTTTGTTGTTTTAGCACTTTTAAATGGTGTATAGGCAGTAGCACTTGGCATAAAGCCTACACAACCTTATTTACTTTTAATTTGGGGTGGCATGCAAGCAATAGCACTTGGCATAATGCTTGCATGCCTTATTTGTGCATATCTCTAAGCTATCTCCTCATAAGAGGCTCTTTACACAGCCAAATACTGGGCTGGGGTGATGTTTGAGGCCAAATACTAGGCCAGAACCAAATACCAAGTTCAAACTATGCCAAAAACCAGGCATTTCAACCAACCAGTGCCAAATACCGAGCACTAAAGCCAGATACCAGGCTTTTATTAAACCAGAAGAGAAAAGAAAAGGGAAAAGAGGAGGAGAACAAGAAAATCAAAAAGTTTAAACCATTTTTTGCCCCCTTTATTTCATATAAAATCACACTTTACATGTTAATTGTGCTAATTACCTTAATTGAGATTTAAAACAGCTTTTCTTTTCTTTTACAATTTCAGAAAACGTAGCACTAGCCTAATAATTCAAAAATTGGGGGCCTCTATCTTCTGATTTGCTCCTTTTATAGCCATCAGGCTAGGGTTTCATTGGGTCTTCAGCTGCCATGTGGCATTCCCACAGAATTTCTGAATTTGATGATGCTTGATGTTGGGCTGAGATGCTCCTTTGCATCTGCCGCCTCAATTTGGGGTGCTATCTTCACATGATGTGTTTAACATACCATTTTACCATCCAACAGTAGCTTGACACTTGGCTTCATGTTGCTGGATAGTCATTTGCCCAATTGTGGTTTACTTCTTTCTACTAATCCTCCTTTGTGCTTATGACAGGTGGGTCTTGTGCCACCTGGGCTTTTAAGGGGATAAGTATGGTTGTTTACTCATTTCTACTTAACAGCATACTTGGGGGAGATTCATTTGAGGCGCTAGCTATCCTTCTGTGGCATGTCAGGAGGGTAAGCATGGTATTTCAAGGCCATCTGAAGTATCTCCATTTGGTTTATAGTTTAAACATGCTCTCTAGTAGTCCTTCTTGTGTTTGGTTTCCAATCTTGTCCTTCACAGGGTTTAACTTAGTGATTTAATGTTGCTTTTAAGCAGCTATTTCATGTGGCTGCTTATCTGGCTTAATGTGATTGGGTATCACATATGTTGGCTATTGGTTGTTGACTGTGGCAGTTCCCTTGTGGCATTGACAGCTGCATACCTATCTCTTGGCGCCAGGGAGATACTTTGGTTATATGGCACTGGGACAGGTGTCATATGGCTAAGTGCTATCCTTATGGCTGTTGGCTGTGATACCTTGGCTTTGGCCATGGTGCCTCAGCTGTTGCTTGTTGTGTCTCCTGTGCTAGCTTGACAGTGTTCCAGAGAGATTTGAACTCCTCTCCAGTGTTTTGGTCATCAATATATGAGGCAGATTTGATCCCTTATATCCAATAGGCTTGTGACTTCTTGTGTTTGAGACACCACTTGTCATACTTGTCAAGTAGGACTCACACTTGAGTTATTTGGTTATTTAATTTGGTTGTTTTGATTTGATTTAGATGGTTGGCAGATATATCAATTGAGTCAAATTTCATATGAAACTCAATTGATCTTATGTGGATCATGGGTCACATTTTGTATTGATGACCATTTGATGTTGGCAGTCACTTGTTCAAGATGGCACTTACCATATGGCAAGTTGCACTCACATTTAGCTAGCCAGATATTTGCAATGATGGTGTTTGAGGTTTTGCTGTGACATAGTCACATTTTAAGTCCCAACTTGCATCCTTCCCTTTGGCCTATGATGAATTAAATCTGGCACTATGGTGCTTTGATCTGAGGCCATCCACGTAAAGTAAAACTTTTATGCCTAGACACTGGTGACTCCTTTGTTGCTTGGCACATTTAATCCTATAGATGACATGTGCTTCAGCTGGTTTATGTTGTTATCTCATCACATTTCATTATGCAATGCGCTTTTCAGGAATATCTTCAGGGCATATTAGGCATTTAAGGCCTTTATATTACTCTTTACATAACTTTAGATGCTCTCGTTCCTTTGTCTTTTGTTTATAGGACTGATTTGCCCATGGTCCCCATGGAATGACACGCATACAGCCTCATTTTGGCTTGTTTCAGTGCCTGTGAAATTGGGTTCTCTCCAATTAATGAGGAGGGTGCACAGTAACATCATCTAACGGCTTCCAGCACTTGATTTCAATTTGCTTTTGAAACTTATGGCCAAATGCGCCCCACTCTATCAATTGTATGCTACCATCACTTATTGCATTTCTCACTAACCCATAGTGTTGGTACCACATCTGGTTTAGCAGTGATAATTGGGACCTTTATTCAATCGAGAGCAATGATCCATCTGGTTTAGCTGTTTCGAGTACTTGTGCATTGATGTATCATCTGAGCAGGCTCTTGGGTCAAGACTAAGCACTATCGTGGCATTCAATTCATATGCCAAGCCTCTTTCCTCCTCTTACACATACCCGTCATTGCTCCTCGAGACTGAGATAGTGCATTGCTCCATACATAGCTCCAATCTCGAAATTGTTTCACTGGACATGTAAGTTATCCTTCCTTGATACTTCATTAGCATCCAATTACCCAATTACATCTTTGGTTGAGTTTAATTTCTCGGCTTCCCACCTAGGCAGTGAGCATCCTCACTTCTCAATTGGGGCCATCCTTCCTCCGATTCCTGTCGTGTCTGGTGTCGTTGGAGTCGTGGAAGCATCGCCTACTCATCGGCAAAGTCGGTTTGGGCTGAGGCGGCGTGAGGCGGCGACGGGGCTCTTCTCTACACCGGTGTATCGAATGCCTGTCGAGTTGTACTGTTCCATCCTCTCTTTCTTTCTTTTTTTTTTAACAAAAAGTGGGGCCAAGCCTTTTAACCAATAGGAGAATGGAACGGTTTTGTTTGAATTTAGATGGAGATCTAACCGTTGATTTCAGATAATTTTATGCTGATTTGTTTGGACCGTCGGATCAATGTAATATTCATAACAGTGATGTAATTGACATTGGGCCTTGTTTAATCCGTTATGGGCCTTGAACTTGATCCAAAAATGTATATTAATTTCGGCTTAAAAGCCCAATTTAGAAGCCCATCCAAAATTGCCTCCATTTAACTTGTTTCTGGTATAGCTTTGTCTCCATTTGTTTCAATAATGGATCCGTCCATTTACAGTGATTTTGAGGATAATTAAGCTGCATTTATTTGAGAAAAATTGTTTGGTGCCCATCCATAGGTCAGTTTGACATGAAATTTTGCATGGCTCCTCATAAAAATATGAAGAATTTAACTGCTACAAAATTTCCTTTTTTAGGACCTTTTTTATAATTAATTATAGGGATATCACAGGCGCATAATGGCATTTCCCATAATTAATTAATTTATCGTCCGTTTTTAGGAATTTCTGTATTTTCCTCTCATGCATCATGACTGTTTGTCAGATCAGTTTTGTCTGGTTGCTGTTGTCATGGGTTTTGGTTTATTTGTGGAATAAAATTTGTTTTATTTATTCCAGGGTTTTATACAGCAGAATTTAGAGGGAAACAAATGCCCCCCACCAGAGTAAAATGTGAGACCCTGGTGAACAGTTTCCTTTGGTGTCTCCATTGCTCTTTTGACTTGTATGGTTAGGTCTTGGTAGGTTTAGGTTTGGTGACTCATTTCTATTTTTGTTTATGTCTAGTCTGTAGACATGTCAGGTATGGGACCTGTTGAGGAGATATATAGCACCACCCCTCGTTTTGGCATTGCTAGGACTGGTTTCTATGCTCTTTCTGATGAGGTGATCCCTTCATACATTGACCGTTACTTGGACCCTAGCAAGGTCCATGAGCATCTTCATGTGAAGTGGAAGAAGAAGATCCTTGAGGGCAGAGATCCTTGACCGTTTGCCTTTACCTCCTTTGTATAGCTATTCCTGTCTGGTTGTTGATCCTACTTCTCCGACTGAGAGTCGCAGGGGATATGCCTATACCACCCACTGTCCTATCATTCATGAGAGACCAGATAGGTTGTCACATGATTTTCAAGGCCTTTTTCTAGACCCCGTTGGTCACAGTACTTTCTCTTCTGACTTCCATCTACTGAGTGTTGAGATGATGGAGGGTCATGTTGCTCCTTGGGCCCCTGGTCCCTTGAGAATTCAGGGAGATTTGGAGTGGAGTGGTGGTTAATTAATCAGTAATGATACTTTAAATTTAAATGCCAGGTGCCTAAATAATCAGTATTAATACTTTAAATTATAAGAAGTACTTTGAGAGAGTAAAATTTGAGTGTCCAAGAGTGATTTGTCTCAAACGTATGGGAAGTAGTGGTTGAAAAATGATGGACAGAATTGTGAAATAGCGTAAACCTCTGATTCTGGCTTTAATCCCGTTCCTGTGTCATTGAATCTTACCAGTATTTGATTAATGTATCTAGACTAGATTCTGATTACTGATGTACCTTAGTCATAGGATGAAATAAATAGATCCTTCTGTGATTATTTTGGTTAATTAAAAAATCATTTCACGAAATCTCTCTTACCAGTAGACTGGTTTCTCACAAGATGGTCTTGTTATTGGCACAAGTTAAATTTTCCATAAAATGCTAAGTAGTTTGTGCTCTTTTAGGAGGCTAAAATATCAAAACCATCAAAGTTGCAAGCAAAAAGTTATTGAGCTGTTGATAAATTAAACACACAAATTTCACAAATAATATAAACTTGTATCAACATAGCACATGGTTTCATAACAAATTGCCTCCCATGAAATACTTTGATTTAATCTCATTAAGCAACAATGCTTTGATTGGTAGTGTCATCCTCCTGCGAAGATAACAACTATTTGTATTAATTGTCAAAAAAAATTGATTTTCTAGCAATAACTGTAACAAGACAATAATTTAGATGAGAGGAAACCATGTGATTCTTCAAGGACCACTCCATTTCTGAACTCGAGAATTTGCTTGCATTGCCTGCCAATTTATAATTTAGATGAGAGGAAACCATGTAATGGAGGCACTTTCACATCTCATGCTTATGACCAAATTGTGAAAGAGCTAAAAGAAGCATTTCCAGATAAACCATTAGATAAGGAAAAAGTGAAAAATAGTATGAAATACATCAAGAGGGGTTTTGGAACCTGTTATGACCTCTTTAGGACTATTAGTGGATTCGGGTGGAATCCCATCACGCACATGTTCGAAGCTGATTCAGATGTCTGGGATCGTCTGATTCAGGTATGAATTTTGAAAACTGTTTTGACTTTGTGTCTTTATAAATAACTAGTTGAGAGGAAAACAAAAAAAGATAATTAATAACATATGTTGTAGGATCATCCAGAAGCAGCTGATTGGAAGAACAAGCCTATTCTCCATTATGACAAACTGAAGAGGCTTTATGGAAAGGATAGGGCTAATGGGGACGGTTCTGAATCACCGAAAGAAATGATGCAGCGACTGGCACAAGAGGACAACCAACAAGAGGGTGATGTCATATCGGAGATTGATCGCTTAATATCAAGGAATGAAGCAACATTTGAAGATCTTGATGATAACAACTTGAGTTCCCCAGATAGACGGAAGAAGCATAAAGGCAAAGCCACAAAGGAAGAAATCCAAGCAGAAATAATGAATGGAATTCAAGGAATAGGTGAGTATATTATGAAGTCTACAGAGGCAATTGTGAAGGCACATAATTCACAACTTGTAGTACCTGGAACAGAAATTTGGGATGTGGTCCTTGCTTTAAATCTTGAACCTGACATGGAAATGATTGCTTATCGTTTCTTGATTAAAAATTCTGTTGAGGTTGAAGCATTGCTAGGGTGTCCTTTGGAAAAAAGAAAGGATTATCTCATGCGCATACTACCTAGGTAATTAGTAATTACACATGATTTCTACTATTATTTTGAATAATCAATTAGTGAATACTAATGTACTGTTTGTTTACTAATGGTTAGGTCCTAAAGAGATTGGCAATGTGGATTCAGACATAGGAGGATGCATGTTTTAT
This sequence comes from Rhynchospora breviuscula, assembly GCA_027562975.1. Taxonomy (NCBI): domain Eukaryota; kingdom Viridiplantae; phylum Streptophyta; class Magnoliopsida; order Poales; family Cyperaceae; genus Rhynchospora; species Rhynchospora breviuscula. Next base: position 17,475,917 of record CM050398.1, read on the forward strand.
GAAGTTTATCTTACTATTTATGTTGAGTTATAATTGTAATAAAATAAAGTTTCAGGATTTTTTTGAAAAAAATTTTATCAGATTTACCAGCGTAATAGGTTGAAATTTCAGGGTTTTGCATTGTATGGTTTGTGTCGTTGTGTGGATTTTCTAATAAAGGTTCAGTAGTTGAATTCTTTTAGCAATATATGCTTATTCAATCAGATATGCTTGTGCGAGTTTGAGTTTGAGTTTGATTGCTTGAGCTTTCATGTAGGCTACTCCAAGAAATGAGAGAGTGATCTGAGGCTTCTAAAATAATGGGAGAGTAATGGGATGAGAAGTTCAGTTCTTCTTTTTCATTTTGTAGTTTTTAGAGGACCTTTTTGTATATCTAAACTCTGGAGCTGAGTTGATGTGCATAAATATTGGTTGTGATTGGTGAATTGGTAGAGCAGTTTAGATATTTCTAATACTTTACTCAATTGGTACAGAGACAGGTATTGGGCGGTATATAGAATGAGATGTAGGCTGGTGTCTTGATAGAGATACACTTTTGTGGTACCAAGGATGAAGTTCCACTAGTACTGTTTCATTTGTTTGCGATTTTTGAACTCTATACTGGCGTACTGTTTCATTGGTTATGAAATTTATACATTCTTTACATTGTGATATACAAAGATATTCAGCAATTACAGATGTAATGCCAATCATGGTGGGACACCTTATACTTGATTGTAAAAAATTTAATATCTTTTTGATTCACATAATAAGATTGTAGATTTGTGTGCTGGTACATAGTAAGCAATGTTCGAGAAGAGAATTGGGTACCAGATATGCTATGTAGCACTTCATCACATAGTCCACACCTCACATTAAACACGTACGGGTTAATAGTGTGAATTTGTAGCAGGAAGGAAGCCGGTACAAGCCAAATGTTCAAAATCAGACTAAATGAGTCTAAGGTCAAAATAGTAATTTATTATTAATTAGTCATAACTTACATCCTTTGGATTTGAACAACCAAACGGGAGAAACGAAAAGAAGGGAAACATTTTTTCTTTCCTTTCATTAATAAACCAAACATATTGATGGAAATGATTTTCCACTCCATCCTATTTCCATTCCTTCCTTTTTATATTTTTTATTCCTTTTCATCCTTTTCCACAAAACCAAACAAAGTGTAGAAGTACATCATTAGCATATTTTTAGTAATATGGAATTAACATAATAACGTGCATGACATATATTAAAAATAGATTACATATTACAGTCGCTCATTTGGTAAACAATATTTGAGTCCCATAACATAGCTCCAACTAAGAAACAACAAAGGTCACCGAAGAGGTCTTGCATTAAATAACTCAAACGACCAATGTGTAATACTGCCTTTTTCCAACAATAAAAGGACAGAAGTAGTTTTCGCGCTTTTATTGCACTCTCTACAATTTAGTTTTCAGACGAACTCTACAGTGGTAGTCATGGAATTTGGTCAAAGATTTTTATTCATGTTTGGAAGTTATGTTTTAAATTGGACTTAATTTGAAAGGAAACTTAGTATCATTCTCAACCCTGAATTGTTGAAACATCAATGCATATTTTACCAAACGAGCAAATATACTCCAATATGTGGGCAAATAAAGAAACAAAATAAGAGATAAGCTAAAATCAGCCACGACTGACGGATGGACCCGTCAGCTGCGATTATATCTCAACTTTTGAGGTTCTAATGGCTAATCTGAATCGTTCAATGTGTTCTCCATATTGAAATCTCAATGGAGATCAAATTTTACATTTTTCTGATTTTATTTACTATTTTTTTGAGATTTTTAAAAATTATAGTTATTGAAGGGTCCAGAATTGTTTAGATTAAGAATTTTCTAAAATACCAAACAAATACTAAAAAATTTCAGAAAAATATAAAATTTTGTCTCCAACAAGATTTCAATATGGTGAACACATTGAACGGTTCGGATCGACTGTTAGAATCTCAAAATTGAGATTTGATCGTAGCTGACGGTCTGATCCGTTAGTCGCGACTGATTTTAGTCTACCTCACAAAATAATGTTAGATAATAGAAATATCAAGTTGAATCTTCCAGTGCAGGTGAATATCTTTCTAAAAAATAAATTATTTAAACACCACATAACTCTTTTGTGTGAAAGGATCTGACCTTTTATTCGAAGTCAACATTTATACCACATATCAGATCAGATCGCACAAATCAATAGTCCATGATCGATATAACAATTGTTTCCACCACTCCCGTGAAATTGTTCCTACTTTTTTTTAGATTCTTTTATAAATAGTAGGGATAGGATCACAATATATAAAAGTTAGGAATTAGAATGTCTTCTAAAAGTTTCTTGACAAATTTGATTGCATGCAACTTTATCCTAAATATGTACATTATTTTTTTTATTGAGAATTGACTATATTATATCTAACTCAATCCTCTGTTTTTTGTGCTTCCAAAAATGAAAAAGAACATTAGTGCCCGCGCCGCCTCTCATGCTGCAACGCTTGCGTCCCTGTCACATCAGGTTTTATACTTCAAAAGGTAGATATTTATATATTAATTTTTTATGTTAACAGTTAAAGTATAATGTACTTAATTATATTTCAGTATTAATATTTTCAAATGTTTGGTGTTCATATTTCAATATTAATACTTCAAATAGTCGGTGCTAATACTTCGAAATGTAATGTATATATATTTTGATTTCCAGTTTTAATAATTGAAAAGAAAGGTGCTAATACGTAAAAAGCATCAAATGTTTATATTTTATTTTTAACTTTACATTATTAATTCTTAAAATGTCAAGTATTTTTTAATTTTATATTAAATTTTAATTTTCTGATTCTTAAACTTAAATGTCAGGTGCCTAATTAATCAGTATTGATACTTTAAATTACAAGAAGTACTTTGAGAGTAAAATTTGAGTGTCCAAGAGTGATTTGTCTCATATGGGAAGTGATAGTTGAAAAATGATGGACAGAATTGTGAAATAGCGTAAACCTATGATTCTGGCTTTAATCCCGTTCCTGTGTCATTGAATCTTACCAGTATTTGATTAATGTATCTAGACTAGATTCAGATTACTGATGTAGCTTAGTCTTCGGATGAGATAAATAGATCCTTCTGTGATTATTTTGGTTAATTAAAAAATCATTTCACGAAATCTCTCTTACCAGTAGACTGGTTTCTCACAAGATGGTCTTGTTATTAGCACAAGTTAAATTTTCCATAAAATGCTACGTAGTTTGTGCTCTTTTAGGAGGCTAAAATATCAAAACCATCAAAGTTGCAAGCAAAAAGTTATTGAGCTGTTGATAAATTAAACACACAAATTTCACAAATAATATAAACTTGTATCAACATAGCACATGGTTTCATAACAAATTGCCTCCCATGAAATACTTTGATTTAATCTCATTAAGCAACAATGCTCTGATTGGTAGTGCCATCCTCCTGCAAAGATAACAACTATTTGTATTAATTGTCAAAAAGATTTGATTTTCTAGCAATAACTGTAACAAGACAATAATTTAGATGAGAGGAAACCATGTGATTCTTCAAGGACCACTCCATTTTTGAACTCGAGAATTTGCTTGCATTGCCTGCCAATTTTATTTTTTTATTTTTTGTCTTGTTAAAGCGAAAATAGATTTTGTTCACATAATTGCATATGCAAGTTAGATTGCATGCGATCAAAAAGTCCGAGTACAACATGGATTAGTATATAACTCTAGGTTACCATTTCCATTAGACTGTAAGGAATGGTACGGATATCAGGGACACAAAACCTCTGACAAAAAACCAAAAGAAGTTTGGAGCAGGGACTAATGAGGTATCCATATTAGCTATATACATCTAAAAGGGGCCATTTGCTAACATTCTTTACCAATACCAGGTACAAGTAGAATATATGGGTTGAATAATAAAATACCTCATTTTTCCAATTTGTTCTAAGAGTGATGCGGATGAGAATTATGGTCTGTAATCCTATGCCAGAAAGCATCGATCCCACCCCACCCTGAATCAAGAAACAATAACTTTTTTATCTGCAGTCTTCAAGAGAAGTATCAATTCCATATTCACTCAATTGCTATAAAATAATTAATTAACTAGTGGGGGTGTCGCGCGTTGCGCGACCTATTTTTCCACATATAAGTATCACCAACTTTTGTTACCTACAATAGAAGTAAATTTTTTTGTTGTAAGATAAATGTATCTCAAGGGATCACAGACACATCCAGTATGTGTACCTCCTTTACCATTAATTGAACACTGAGACAACCCAAATGTATATTCTAACTCTATAGAAACATACTTGCATCAATGTGCCCGATCCTGAATTATTTATCCTCGTCCACGATTGCAATCTGTAAAATAAATATAGATTTATTAGTTATTACTGGTTTACAATAGCAGCCCTGCACTGATTTATTTGGTAATATAAAAAACAACCGTATATCTTGAAAGAAAAATTTTGTTACGTTTAGTAAATGGGAATATTTTTTTTTGAATAAATAATGTCGTTGAACTTTTGTGTAGAAGAAAGAAATATATTATTTTTCCTAATTTCAAATTGCGAAATATGACAAACAAATTTTCTTCAATGGCCAATATGGGAGGAAGCATCTATGATGGGTACAGTGCAACGTAACACATGATGACCAGTGGCAAATCAAATGAAATAATACTTAAAAAAAGTTAAATGCCAAAAATATACCTTATGCATCTTTTGTTTTCTTTCTATAGAATTGCCAGCAAGTTGTATATGTAAAAAAAATGAGCTATCAGAATCTGTAAAGAATACAACAAAAAATGCGTTGAATCTGTTAAGACTACAAACAAAATTGTAAATACAGAAACAATCTTTATTAGCATTTTAAATTTTATCCCATCATTTTGTTGATAACCAAAATAAAGCTATGAAGTTCAAATTATTAATGACAGCTGAAAAAATGGAACTTAATACACATCAATTTAGTTGATTAAAGTGAATTAACTTACCTACATATACTATAAAGGAAAATGTATACTTCAACTTATATTTAAATTAGTATATTATATGCATGATCAGAAGAAAATATTTTTATGTACTAAAAAGAGAAGTAGAGGGGCAAATCTGGAAATGTAAAGAAAATATTTATTTCTCAATTGTGGTCATCCCTATATGATAATGAACATGAGCTTCAATTTATTTTTCCAGTTGGAATTAGACAACAATGACAATGAAGAAAATATTTATGATAACAAAAATCAGACAATATTATGGGAACAATGCATGAAAAATAAATTAGAGCATTTTCTTGGTGGTAGTTGATATATATTAGGGTATTCTCTTGCATGAACAACAAAATGCTAGATGTCTTGTTGGAGCACTGAACTAATACCAGCACAATTAAATCCAGCAAAAAGTTGAAAACACAGTTACTTTAAACTAAAATTATTTCAATTTAACATTTAGATCTGACAAAAAATATATATACTTTTTTATATGTTACAGTGTAACCTTTTTGTAGATGGTTTCGTAGGTCGCTTGTACTAATGAGAAAAAGGATGGCAAGACAACATCAGGTCCTTCATACTTGATCGACATCAGCCTTTTGCAATCTTGCTCAATTGTTCAAATTTGAATTGAGAATATTTTTTTGAAACTACAGATAAAAAAGTAAGCTTAATCACAGCAAGCCAGTTAAAAGATTCGTACCAAAACGATGAGGCTGACAAAACTATCCACAGATTCTTTGTTCTTTTTTTCTAGCCTTGTGTAGTCAAGCATCACCTACTACCAGTTGCATTGTAGTGATGTCACTTTTTTCCAGTAGCACATATCCACATTTAGGGTTTTTAGTTGATTCTAGCTGGAAATGTCAACAAAAATAGACAACAAAATGTCAGCAAATCTTTGTAATAAGTAGATTTTTATTGTTTCAGTATCCGGTTAAGGAAACGTAAAAAATGTTAATACAAAAAGTACTCAATCATTTCTTGAACTACAACATATTAGATATATAGATTGTTCCTGGTACAATGTTTCAGTGTTATATAGCACAGAGACATATCAAGAAACGTTCAATACAATCAAATTATTTTCTATCCTTCATCTCCTGTCTACTCATCTAATTACCTTAAGTTTAGTTTGTCTTTAAAACCGAATCAGATTATCAATGTATTGGTTGCAGATTATCAATCCGTAGGTCCTCTGTTGGCTCCCAGTTGTTCCAAAGCAAACTACTCGATTGCTGCTGGAGTCCGAGCACCTTCATAGACGAATGAATTCTCGTTATAAGCACCAAAGATGAAAATTGTAGGGAATCCTTGTAAATTGAATCTGTCCATCGATAACTGGTGCACAAAAAGCAATTCAGGTTATGACAGCTAGTAGGTGGCGTACGTGACAATAAAACGTTTGTACGTTATTTATAAAAGTACACCCATTAATTTCCCAATTCGATGTAAAAGTGTGACAATTGCTTTCTGACACACTTGCCTCTTCTGTCAACACTAACCCCAACCCTTACAATGATTCTGAAAGATGTATTCTTAAACTAATTTTTACACTTGCCTCTTATGTTAATTGTTGATTGACATCCAGATAGGATGGGTGTAAATTTTGATGCAATTTGAAAATCCTTTGGACATCAGTCAAGTGACACCGAAATCGAAATCTCAATTCTTCGAAACACTTGATTGATGACAGATCGGCTCACAAATTGCACTGAATATGATCTACACTCTATGTAAACTACAAAATGGTTTACTCAATAGAGCATTGGATTGCCATTTTCACTTCTGTTTGATAGTTGAAAATGATATTCTCTTTGTCTTGAAGTGGAAAACTAAAAAATCAAATGCTACTTAATAAATCTCAATTGAAAAACAAATAGAAAATACATCAACTCAAACGGAAAGCTAACCTGATTTTTTTAATTAAAAAAACTAAAAACAAAATAGAAACATTAGTACCGACCAAATCAAAAGAAAACCGCATGAACTTCACCAGCTTCCGATTGTCGCTTCCATTCCTCTAATTGATGCCGGAGATCTTCCTTTTCTGTTCACAGAGCAAAAAGATAAGCATGTTAAAATTATTCATTTGATGTTTCTCTTTCGTCAGCCTCAGAGCAGCTATTTTTTTAGGAGGTTAAAAATTGGCAAAAAAAAAATAATAAAAGCACATGAAAGAAAGCCTTTCAAATTGAATATTCAAGAAGGAAAGTACTGAACAAAATAAAAGGTGAGGTGTCGGAATTGTAATCAGAGCCTGTACCTGCTTAGATGGATTTGAAGGCAATCATTCTGGCCGTTTGTTTTGGTTACCTCTGAAGGAGATCGGGTTCATCTAATAGCCAGGTCCAATATAAATCGGTAGCTCCGAGTACCCAAATCCACATCAACAACTATAGAAACCCTAGAACCAGGCTTATCCATCAGAGGCGCGGAGCTTGCTTGAGATCGGAGATGGAGAGGAGAAGTATTTAGAAAAGAGAAAACAGGATCGGAAAAGAAAAAGAAGATCGGAAAAGAAAAGAGAGAGAGAAAGAGGGAGAGAGAGAGGATCGGAAGAGACAAAGAGGATCGGAAGAGAGAAGAAAGAGAGAGGGAGAGAGAGAGCCCAGCAGCACAGAAAATTGACCCTTTAGAAGTCGAAAAAACGCCACCAGAAAGATCGAAGAGGCGCCAGATGGACGGACAGATCGAACTGGATTGATCCGAACAAAAACGAACGGCGAGGATTGAAACACTGTCTGAAAAACTGTTTAACTACAGTTATTTCGGATCGGATCTGAATTGCGGCTGTTAATAAATTAAATATAAATATAAATATAAATATTAAATATTAAAATTAAAATTAAATATTAAATATTAAAATTAAATATTAAATGATTAAGGATCGAACCTGAACTCCAAGGTTAAGAGGAAAAGCAATAATATAGCCGACAGGAATTCCAATCAAGTAATAGCACCCCATGTTAATGTATGCAACTAGCCATTGCCATTAGGGCTGTCAAACGTGGCTAACGATCACAGAAATGGCTGTGATCGTTATCGTTCTGTTTAATTGAACGGTACAGATTAATTTGCCGTTAACCAAATCGTTTATGAAACGACACAAAAATCAATTACGTTAATCGTTTCGTTTAAATAAACGATATAAACGATTTAACGTTTATATGTTTGTCAGCAACAACACAAACTTTAAATCAATACAAAAATCAATTATGTTTGCCAACAACAATGCAAATTTCAAATCCCACTATCCCCAGATCCGAAGAAATATTATATTCTAGAAACAGACATAAATAAATCTCTATTAGGATGTCAAACCAGTTAATTCATAGTATTCTAGCAACGAAAAATATTTTGCTGAAATTCTCAGAAAAGAGGGGCAATAGATGAACGAAAATGAAATTAGTTTTTAAAGATTGTACTAATTCTCACTAACTTTGTACAAGAATCAAAACTTTCCAGCTCTTAATAAAAAATATTCGACAAATGAACTTCTTAAATCGAAAATTGACACAAAATAAATTTACACATGGTCGCATCCCTAATAAATTGCCTCTCTGTCGTTTTCCAAATTGGACTTGGAAACTAGATTTGGATCAGGGACCTTCCAAGTCAGACCTCAATCTGAGATCTGCTCCAGTTTAAGCCTTAGTTGATCTTCTAGTCCCGCGGCCGGCGCCCTCTCTATCCGTACCCTTCGTCAATGGTGGCGGACGCGAAAGCGCCAAGCGGAGAGGCGACTCATGCGAAGGAGTAGCCGGAGGTAGGACCAGAGGCGACGCTCGAGTCGCAGAGAAGATTTTCCGTTGCTAGGGTTTGTAGAGAGAGACTTGGATTTTTGTTTTTTCTTTTCTTTGCTTTTTCTGATTTTCCCAAGAGACAAGAGGTGTAAAGACAGGAAAAGGAAATGATAATGCGGGAGAAAGAGGGAAAGAAAGAGGAGAAGACTCGAGGCGTCCCTCGTTACCTCCGCCCATTCTCTGTCATTGTAACAATTCTAAACTTGTAGAATACTATACGCGAAAACGAAATAACAGAAACGGAACACCCTATTTTGTTTACCGTTACGTTTATGTGTCTTATATACCGGCCTATTTCGTTTTCTGTTTCGTTTAGTTAACGAAATACATTCCGCTTCCGTTATTCGTTCTGTTATCCAATAACGTTACAGCAGAACGTGTATTTTTGTTTCGTTGACAGCTCTAATTGCCATCCTGCTCCCATGCACTGCCACACCTGCTCTGCTCCATTTTAATGTCCTCAATAAGTTTTTTTTTATCAGGGTATTTAATGAGTTGCTGGTTCTTTTTTTTTTGAATTTCATAATAACTTATTTATTAAGTTCTCATTTTCTTAATTATATAAATTCAACAAGAAATAATAAATGTGATCGATATGGGCTTAAAAGAAAGGAAATCAACAGATTGATGGCTATTTCCATATTATTTTATTTCCAAGTATTAAGTTTGTTCAATTATATAAACAAAGTATTATTCAAGTATTGAAATGCATATCCTGATAGACATGAATTAATTCCATGGTGTTGGAATATTTAGGAAATCTTGCAAAAAATATTCCATCATTATGGACATATATTGCTTGATGAATATGGTAATATCCCGGGAATAAATATGGTTGTCAAGCATAATATCTGGGAGATTTGTGTAAAAGATTGGTGATGTCTAATATTGGTGGATTTATAATTAAATAAATATTGTCATATGTTGATAGACCATTATGGTAAGACTTGGAGGACACTCTTGTTGTCTCCACTATAAATAGGGGTTGGTCTCCAAAAGACAAGACAAGAACAAATATACACGCTACATCCCTCTCTAATACTCTCCATCAGTTCTAGAGAGAGAACAGTCAAGTTTAGACACACTGCTCTTAAGAATTGTTTTGCTCTTTTTGAAGATTATTTCTCCAATCTTGGTGCGTGCACAGACGTTGCTGAGGTGCTGCTGGAGCATAGAAAACATATTAAAGATCATAGAATTACCAGATGGATCCAGGTAACACTTTCGCTTAGTTTATGTTAAAGTTTCACATGAGTCGTTTCTTGGATTTAAAACCTAACACATGACAGTTAAAAATATTTGTGCAACAGTGAAATTTCAAGTTATTTGTGCAACGGTTAAAATTAATGGAGTTGACAAATCAATAAAGACCAATTTTCTTGTTGTCGGTCAGGACAAGTAAGCTAATAGATGACGGAATCACATCCTCTGCCCAGCTGGGCACTCTGCCCATCTCATCACAACCGTCCGATCAATTATGGATGCCCCGTGATTAATACCAGATTGATAGGTCCGAAAAAAGTTAACTGTCAAAATTAGATTGGACAGTCGTGATGAGATGGGTAGAGTGCCCAGCTGGGCAGAGGATACTGATCCAATAGATGACACCTTGAAAGAACAGGCTGAATGCTATTAAGGAGAAGACTGAAAGCAAAGACCACGACAAGACTAGTAATGGTTCGTACTACCTCAGGATTGTTTGTGAAAGGGACTCCATAAACTGATATACATCTCTTAGAGCTAAAACCAGTATGAAAAATAAGAGTCCAATAGGTGCAGAGTTTATTAAAACAACTATTATTGAGAACTTGGCTGCCCTCGGTCTCTTTGCACCCAATTCATTAGAACCGTACGTAGATATTAGAAAGAAGTTAACCAAATTCACAAGGACATGTTGTTGAGAAACACGAAGAAAAAAACAAATCGTCTGAACTTTTATTTGAGGAAGAACATTTTGTAACATTTTTCCGAAATGAAAATCATCTTCCTGAAAACCAGATTTTTTTTTTTTTTTTTAAAAAAAAGGGTGTCTGTTAATTGTTGTTTGAACTTGGAAAAGTATACTTGAATGACAGATTTAAATGTTTGTCTTTTCTCGAAAATGTTCTTGTTGACGTGGTCATAGACTCATAGTTGCTCTCAATGTTCTGCCTTAAATGTAGTTACATGATTGACTCCCAATTTATCTTTAAAAAAATAATATATAAATAATTAAATGATAAAGCAATAATTGTCTCACGTACTGACCATTTTCAACGGTGCTGAATAAGCATCACGCTTCTATATATTTAATATTTTTTTCTCCTGCGTTGTTTCTTTTAAAAAATAATAATATTTGCCTCATGAAGTGATTGTTTCTAAATCTAACAAACTTTTTTTGGAGTAAATTTCTTGGAGGTCATCAAATTTGATCCATGTCATCAATGTATTACTGAATTTTGATTTCCCCGTTAGAGTAGTTGAATTTTTAAATGTGCACATGTTTTTACAAAGAGTGACTGTTCGCAACATGACAAAAAGTAGTTTAAATGATAAGGGGTGCTAATCTATCATTCTTTTTCTTTTTATTGACTGAAGCTCGCCTAAAATAATTACTTGCCATGCGTTAAAATCATATAACGGTGCGATTTTGGTGTAAACGAACTCAAGTGAAGAGGCTGTCCTATATGTGGCGTAATTTAATTATGATTTGGTGGGATTTTTATTTTTGTAATCTTCTTGTCTTTCAGTGAAATATCATTAACAAAATAAGTTTGAAAACACCTCTTTTAGTTTCTTAAGTTATAAACAAGCTAGAAATTAGCTAGTGATGAGCCCTGTATGATGTGCGAGTTTTCTGTGATTTAGAATTATACACGATGAACAAAATAAATTTCATAAATCATGCACAAATTGATAGATTAAATAAAATCTGAATTTTGTATATTTTATTTTAAGTATGAGGGGAGTGGTTAGAGTCCAATATGTTGGACACATACACTCATCCAACATGATGAAATTTCAATTTTATTTTAGATTTGAACAGCTGATCCGAAACACTCAAATTGTTCTCCATAATAAAATCTCTATGAAGACCGAATTTTATATCTTTTTCAAATTTTTTTACTACTTTTTTGGAATTTTAGAACATGCTCAATCTAAAAAGTTATGGACCCTCCAATTTTTAAAATTCAGAAAAATATAGTAAAATATTTTCAAAAACATATAAAATTTGATGTTTCAAGGATATTTTAATATAAAGATCATATTGAGCGGTTCGGATCGATCATTTGAAATTTTAACAGTTTGACGTTTCGTATCGTTTCATATTTGAGTTCTGCATAAATTTAAATTACATGCAGGGTTGCATCGTTGATGTTTTTTTTTATTTGAACTATGCATAAATTTTCTATTTAGTACAAACTCTATGTACAATCGTCATCGTACATGATTCACAAAATTGGTATTTTTATATCTGACTTTTAGTTACTAAATTAATTAATTATACGAAGGTTTATTGATAAATTTATATTACCGATTATGAAATATTGATGAGATATAAAAAAAAAAAAGACTCATCTATAAATCTCATGACAGATGAAGGCTCTCTATGGCATGTCAAACCAAGCTCATGATTACAGCGATCAACTAATAGTGAAGAATTTCTTCAAAAAAAAAAAAAAAACTAAAAGTGAAGAAATATATACATATGGACCAGCATTACCCAATAAAAGACATAGAAATGATTTTTTTTTTCGAAAAGGCCCGTAGGCAACACAAGCATTACACATTGATGAAAACAAGGAAAGTGTAACCAACACAATCTAAATCCCTAACTCTGGCATGAATTTCCATTTATTGGTGCTGAGTAAAATGCTTTTCCCCAGCATGAAGCTCAAAAAAAAAAAAATGTTATATGCTTCGTAGAATAAAAAAAATAAGAGTTTCATGTACCGGTATTAAATTCACCATCTTGCTCACTCTTCACAGTTAAAGTAGTTGTTTTTTCTTCTTCTTCTTCTTCTCTTTTTTTTTATTTTTTTTATAAGCTAGATAGTGGACAGTTTAAGTAGTTGAGAGAACTTATGGAAACACTGAACACATTTGGAACAAAGGGCTCAGAAGTAAGGTATGTATGATTATGAATATATTTGATAAAAAGAAATACGTATGCATGTCAAATCTGAACCACCGTTTTTAAACAACCCACCACAAATTCAATATAAAATATTAAATTTTCCAGTTAACATGATGTCGCTTGTATATTCACATCAGAACATTTTATACTTGAAGTACATCATTAGCATATTTTTAGTAATATGGAATTAACATGATAACGTGCATGACATATAATAAAAATAGATTACATATTACAGTCGCTCATTTGGTAAACAATATTTGAGTCCCATAACATAGCTCCAACTAAGAAACAACAAAGGTCACCGAAGAGGTCTTGCATTAAATAACTCAAACGACCAATGTGTAATACTGCCTTTTTCCAACAATAAAAGGACAGAAGTAGTTTTCGCGCTTTTGTTGCACTCTCTACAATTTAGTTTTCAGACGAACTCTACAGTGGTAGTCATGGAATTTTGTCAAAGATTTTTATTCATGTTTGGAAGTTATGTTTTAAATTGGACTTAATTTGAAAGGAAACTTGGTAGTCTTTCTCAACCCTGAATTGCTCAAACATCAATGCATATTTTACCAAAGGAGCAAATATACTCCAATATGTGGGCAAATAAAGAAACAAAATAAGAGCTAGGCTAAAATCAACCACGACTGACGAATGGACCCGTCAGCTGCGATTATATCTCAACTTTTGAGGTTCTAATAGCTAATCTGAATCGTTCAATGTGTTCTCCATATTGAAATCTCATTGGAGATCAAATTTTACATTTTTCTGATTTTATTTACTATTTTTTTGAGATTTTTAAAAATCATAGTTATTGAAGGGTCCATAATTATTTAGATTAAGAATTTTGTAAAATATCAAACAAATGCTAAAAAATTTCAGAAAAATATAAAATTTTGTCTCCAACGAGATTTTAATATGGAGAACACATTGAACGGTTCGGATCGACTGTTAGAATCTCGAAAATTGAGATTTGATCGTAGTTGACAGTCTCATCCGTCAGTCGTGACTGATTTTAGTCTACCTCACCAAATAATGTTAGATAATAGAAATATCAAGTTGAATCTTCCAGTGCAGGCGAATATCTTTCTAAAAAATAAATTATTTAAACACCACATGACTCTTTTGTGTGAAAGGATCTGACATTTTATTCGAAGTCAACATCTATACCACATATCAGATCAGATCGCACAAATCAATAGTCTATGATTGATATAACAATTGTTTTCCACCACTCTCGTGAAATTGTTCCTACTTTTTTTTAGATTCTTTTATAAATAGTAGGGATAGGATCACAATATATAAAAGTTATGAATTAGAATGTCTTCTAAAAGTTTCTTGACAAATTTGATTGCATGCAACTTTATCCTAAATATGTACATTATTTTTTTTATTGAGAATTGACTATATTATTTCTAACTCAATCCTCTGTTTTTTGCGCTTCCAAAAATGAAAAAGAACATTAGTGCCCGCGCAGCCTCTCATGCTGCAACGCTTGCGTCCGTCTAATCAGGTTTCATACTTAAAAAGGTAGATATTTATATATTAATTTTTTATATTAACAGTTAAAGTATCATGTACTTAATTATATTTCAGTATTAAAATTTTCAAATGTTTGGTGTTCATATTTCAATATTAATACTTCAAATAGTCGGTGTTAATACTTCAAAATGTAATGTATATATATTTTGATTTCCAGTTTTAATAATTGAAAAGAAAGGTGCTAATACGTAGAAAGCATCAAATGTTTATATTTTATTTTTAACTTTACATTATTAATTCTTAAAATGTGAAGTATTTTTAAATTTTATATTAAATTTTAATTTTCTGATGCTTAAACTTAAATGTCAGGTGCCTAGTTAATCAGAATTGATACTTTAAATTACAAGAAGTACTTTGAGAGAGTAAAATTTGAGTGTCCAAGAGTGATTTGTCTCAAACATATGGGAAGTGGTGGTTGAAAAATGATGCACAGAATTGTGAAAAAGCGTAAATCTCTGATTCTGACTTTAATCCTGTTCCTGTGTCATTGAATCTTACCAGTATTTGATTAATGTATCTAGACTAGATTCTGATTACTGATGTAGCTTAGTCTTAGGATGAGATAAATAGATCCTTCTGTGATTATTTTGGTTAATTAAAAAATCATTTCACGAAATCTCTCTTACCAGTAGACTAGTTTCTCACAAGATGGTCTTTTTATTGGCACAAGTTAAATTTTCCATAAAATGCTACCTAGTTTGTGCTCTTTTAGGAGGCTAAAATATCAAAACCATCAAAGTTGCAAGCAAAAAGTTATTGAGCTGTTGATAAATTAAACACACAAATTTCACAAATAATATAAACTTGTATCAACATAGCACATGGTTTCATAACAATTGCCTCCCATAAAATACTTTGATTTAATCTCATTAAGCAACAATGCTCTGATTGGTAGTGTCATCCTCCTGCAAAGATAACAACTATTTGTATTAATTGTCAAAAAGATTTGATTTTCTAGCAATAACTGTATCAAGACAATAATTTAGATGAGAGGAAACCATGTGATTCTTCAAGGACCACTCCATTTCTGAACTTGAGAATTTGCTTGCATTGCCTGCCAATTTTATTTTTTTATTTTTATTTTTATTTTTGTTTTTTGTCTTGTTAATTAAGCGAAAATAGATTTTGTTCACATAATTGCATATGCAAGTTAGATTGGACGCGATCAAAAAGTCCAAGTACAACATGGATTAGTATATAACTCTAGGTTACCATTTCCATTAGACTGTAAGGAATGGTACGGATATCAGGGACACAAAACCTCTGACAAAAAACCAAAAGAAGTTTGGAGCAGGGACTAATGAGGTATCCATATTAGCTATATATATTTCTTCAAAAAAAAAAAAAAAATTAGCTATATACATCTAAAAGGGGCCATTTGCTACCATTCTTTACCAATACCAGGTACAAGTAGAATATATGGGTTGAATAATAAAATACCTCATTTTTCCAATTTGTTCTAAGAGTGATGCAGATGAGAATTATGGTCTGTAATCCTATGCCAGAAAGCATCGATCCCACCCCACATTCCCTGAATCAAGAAACAATAACATATTTATCTGCAGTCTTCAAGAGAAGTATCAATTCCATATTCACTCAAATTGCTATAAAATAATTAATTAATTAAGGATCGAACCTGAACTCCAAGGTTAAGAGGAAAAGCAATAATATAGCCGACAGGAATTCCAATCAAGTAATAGCACCCCATGTTAATGTATGCAACTAGACATTGCCATCCTGCTCCCATGCACTGCCACACCTGCTCTGCTCCATTTTAATGTCCTCAATAAGTTTTTTTTTATCAGGGTATTTAATGAGTTGCTGGTTCTTTATTTTTTGAATTTCATAATAACTTATTTATTAAGTTCTCATTTTCTTAATTATATAAATTCAACAAGAAATAATAAATGTGATCGATATGGGCTTAAAAGAAAGGAAATCAACAGATTGATGGCTATTTCCATATTATTTTATTTCCAAGTATTAAGTTTGTTCAATTATATAAACAAAGTATTATTCAAGTATTGAAATGCATATCCTGATAGACATGAATTAATTCCATGGTGTTGGAATATTTAGAAAATCTTGCAAAAAATATTCCATCATTATGGACATATATTGCTTGATGAATATGGTAATATCCCGGGAATAAATATGGTTGTCAAGCATAATATCTGAGAGATTTGTGTAAAAGATTGGTGATGTCTAATATTGGTGGATTTATAATTAAATAAATATTGTCATATGTTGATAGACCATTATGGTAAGACTTGGAGGACACTCTTGTTGTCTCCACTATAAATAGGGGTTGGTCCCCAAAAGACAAGACAAGCACAAATATACACGCTACACCCCTCTCTAATACTCTCCATCAGTTCTAGAGAGAGAACAGTCAAGTTTAGACACACTGCTCTTAAGAATTGTTTTGCTCTTTTTGAAGATTATTTCTCCAATCTTGGTGCGTGCACAGACGTTGCTGAGGTGCTGCTGGAGCATAGAAAACATATTAAAGATCATAGAATTACCAGATGGATCCAGGTAACACTTTCGGTTAGTTTATGTTAAAGTTTCACGTGAGTCGTTTCTTGGATTTAAAACCTAACACATGACAGTTAAAAATATTTGTGCAACAGTGAAATTTCAAGTTATTTGTGCAACGGTTAAAATTAGTGGAGTTGACAAATCAATAAAGACCAATTTTCTTGTTGTCGGTCAGGACAAGTAAGCTAATAGATGACGGAATCACATCCTCTGCCCAGCTGGGCACTCTGCCCATCTCATCACAACCGTCCGATCAATTATGGATGCCCCGTGATTAATACCAGATTGATAGGTCCGAAAAAAGTTAACTGTCAAAATTAGATTGGACAGTCGTGATGAGATGGGCAGAGTGCCCAGCTGGGCAGAGGATACTGATCCAATAGATGACACCTTGAAAGAACAGGCTGAATGCTATTAAGGAGAAGACTGAAAGCAAAGACCACGGCAAGACTAGTAATGGTTCGTACTACCTCAGGATTGTTTGTGAAAGGGACTCCATAAACTGATATACATCTCTTAGAGCTAAAACCAGTATGAAAAATAAGAGTCCAATAGGTGCAGAGTTTATTAAAACAACTATTATTGAGAACTTGGCTGCCCTCGGTCTCTTTGCACCCAATTCGTTAGAACCGTACGTAGATATTAGAAAGAAGTTAACCAAATTCACAAGGACATGTTGTTGAGAAACACGAAGAAAAAAACAAATCGTCTGAACTTTTATTTGAGGAAGAACATTTTGTAACATTTTTCCGAAATGAAAATCATCTTCCTGAAAACCAGATTTTTTTTTTTTAAAAAAAAAGGGTGTCTGTTAATTGTTGTTTGAACTTGGAAAAGTATACTTGAATGACAGATTTAAATGTTTGTTTTTTCTCGAAAATGTTCTTGTTGACGTGGTCATAGACTCATAGTTGCTCTCAATGCTCTGCCTTAAATGTAGTTACATGATTGACTCCCAATTTATCTTTAAAAAAATAATATATAAATAATTAAATGATAAAGCAATAATTGTCTCACATACTGACCATTTTCAACGGTGCTGAATAAGCATCACGCTTCTATATATTTAATATTCTTTTCTCCTGCGTTGTTTCTTTTAAAAAATAATAATATTTGCCTCATGAAGTGATTGTTTCTAAATCTAACAAACTTTTTTTGGAGTAAATTTCTTGGAGGTCATCAAATTTGATCCATGTCATCAATGTATTACTGAATTTTGATTTCCCCGTTAGAGTAGTTGAATTTTTAAATGTGCACATGTTTTTACAAAGAGTGACTGTTCGCAACATGACAAAAAGTAGTTTAAATGATAAGGGGTGCTAATCTATCATTCTTTTTCTTTTTATTGACTGAAGCTCGCCTAAAATAATTACTTGCCATGCGTTAAAATCATATAACGGTGCGATTTTGGTGTAAACGAACTCAAGTGAAGAGGCTGTCCTATATGTGGCGTAATTTAATTATGATTTGGTGGGATTTTTATTTTTGTAATCTTCTTGTCTTTCAGTGAAATATCATTAACAAAATAAGTTTGAAAACACCTCTTTCAGTTTCTTAAGTTATAAACAAGCTAGAAATTAGCTAGTTATGAGCCCTGTATGATGTGCGAGTTTTCTGTGATTTAGAATTATACACGATGAACAAAATAAATTTCATAAATCATGCACAAATTGATAGATTAAATAAAATCTGAATTTTGTATATTTTATTTTAAGTATGAGGGGAGTGGTTAGAGTCCAATATGTTGGACAAATACACTCATCCAACATGATGAAATTTCAATTTTATTTTAGATTTGAACAGCTGATCCGAACCACTCAAATTGTTCTCCATAATAAAATTTCTATGAAGACCGAATTTTATATCTTTTTCAAATTTTTTTACTACTTTTTTGGAATTTTAGAACATGCTCAATCTAAAAAGTTATGGACCCTCCAATTTTTAAAATTCAGAAAAATATAGTAAAATATTTTCAAAAACATATAAAATTTGATTTTTCAAGGATATTTTAATATAAAGATCATATTGAGCGGTTCGGATCGATCATTTGAAATTTTAACAGTTTGACGTTTCGTATCGTTTCATATTTGAGTTCTGCATAAATTTAAATTACATGCAGGGTTGCATCGTTGATGTTTTTTTTTATTTGAACTATGCATAAATTTTCTATTTAGTACAAACTCTATGTACAATCGTTATCGTACATGATTCACAAAATTGGTATTTTTATATCTAACTTTTAGTTACTAAATTAATTAATTATACGAAGGTTTATTGATAAATTTATATTACCGATTATGAAATATTGATGAGATATAAAAAAAAAAAAAAACTCATCTATAAATCTCATGACAGATGAAGGCTCTCTATGGCATGTCAAACCAAGCTCATGATTACAGCGATCAACTAATAGTGAAGAATTTCTTCAAAAAAAAATAAAAAAACTAAAAGTGAAGAAATATATACATATGGACCAGCATTACCCAATAAAAGACATAGAAATGATTTTTTTTTTCGAAAAGGCCCGTAGGCAACACAAGCATTACACATTGTTGAAAACAAGGAAAGTGTAACCAACACAATCTAAATCCCTAACTCTGGCATGAATTTCCATTTATTGGTGCTGAGTAAAATGCTTTTCCCCAGCATGAAGCTCAAAAAAAAAAAATGTTATATGCTTCGTAGAATAAAAAAAATAAGAGTTTCATGTACCGGTATTAAATTCACCATCTTGCTCACTCTTCACAGTTAAAGTAGTTGTTTTTTTTTCTTCTTCTTCTTCTCTTTTTTTTTTATTTTTTTTATAAGCTAGATAGTGGACAGTTTAAGTAGTTGAGAGAACTTATGGAAACACTGAACACATTTGGAACAAAGGGCTCAGAAGTAAGGTATGTATGATTATGAATATATTTGATAAAAAGAAATACGTATGCATGTCAAATCTGAACCACCGTTTTTAAACAACCCACCACAAATTCAATATAAAATATTAAATTTTCCAGTTAACATGATGTCGCTTGTATATTCACATCAGAACATTTTATACTAGAAGTACTTCATTAGCATATTTTTAGTAATATGGAATTAACATGATAACGTGCATGACATATATTAAAAATAGATTACATATTACAGTCGCTCATTTGGTAAACAATATTTGAGTCCCATAACATAGCTCCAACTAAGAAACAACAAAGGTCACCGAAGAGGTCTTGCATTAAATAACTCAAACGACCAATGTGTAATACTGCCTTTTTCCAACAATAAAAGGACAGAAGTAATTTTCGCGCTTTTATTGCACTCTCTACAATTTAGTTTTCAGACGAACTCTACAGTGGTAGTCATGGAATTTGGTCAAAGATTTTTATTCATGTTTGGAAGTTATGTTTTAAATTGGACTTAATTTGAAAGAAAACTTGGTATCATTCTCAACCCTGAATTGCTCAAACATCAATGCATATTTTACCAAAGGAGCAAATATACTCCAATATGTGGGCAAATAAAGAAACAAAATAAGAGCTA
This sequence comes from Rhynchospora breviuscula, assembly GCA_027562975.1. Classification (NCBI taxonomy): domain Eukaryota; kingdom Viridiplantae; phylum Streptophyta; class Magnoliopsida; order Poales; family Cyperaceae; genus Rhynchospora; species Rhynchospora breviuscula. The sequence continues at coordinate 17,496,439 of CM050398.1, forward strand.
GGCTAAAATCAGCCACGACTGACGGATGGACCCGTCAGCTGCGATTATATCTCAACTTTTGAGGTTCTAATAGCTAATCTGAATCGTTCAATGTGTTCTCCATATTGAAATCTAATTGGAGATCAAATTTTACATTTTTCTGATTTTATTTACTATTTTTTTGAGATTTTTAAAAATCATAGTTATTGTAGGGTCCATAATTATTTAGATTAAGAATTTTGTAAAATATCAAACAAATGCTAAAAAATTTCAGAAAAATATAAAATTTTGTCTCCAACGTGATTTTAATATGGAGAACACATTGAACGGTTCGGATCGACTGTTAGAATCTCGAAAATTGAGATTTGATCGTAGCTGACAGTCTCATCCGTCAGTCGTGACTGATTTTAGTCTACCTCACCAAATAATGTTAGATAATAGAAATATAAAGTTGAATCTTCCAGTGCAGGCGAATATATTTCTAAAAAATAAATTATTTAAACACCACATGACTCTTTTGTGTGAAAGGATCTGACATTTTATTCGAAGTCAACATCTATACCACATATCAGATCAGATCGCACAAATTAATAGTCTATGATTGATATAACAATTGTTTTCCACCACTCTCCTGAAATTGTTCCTACTTTTTTTAGATTCTTTTATAAATAGTAGGGATAGGATCACAATATATAAAAGTTATGAATTAAAATGTCTTCTAAAAGTTTCTTGACAAATTTGATTGCATGCAACTTTATCCTAAATATGTACATTATTTTTTTTTATTGAGAATTGACTATATTACTTCTAACTCAATCCTCTGTTTTTTGTGCTTCCAAAAATGAAAAAGAACATTAGTGCCCGCGCAGCCTCTCATGCTGCAACGCTTGCGTCCGTCTAATCAGGTTTCATACTTAAAAAGGTAGATATTTATATATTAATTTTTTATATTAACAGTTAAAGTATCATGTACTTAATTATATTTCAGTATTAAAATTTTCAAATGTTTGGTGTTCATATTTCAATATTAATACTTCAAATAGTCGGTGTTAATACTTCAAAATGTAATGTATATATATTTTGATTTCCAGTTTTAATAATTGAAAAGAAAGGTGCTAATACGTAGAAAGCATCAAATGTTTATATTTTATTTTTAACTTTACATTATTAATTCTTAAAATGTGAAGTATTTTTAAATTTTATATTAAATTTTAATTTTCTGATGCTTAAACTTAAATGTCAGGTGACTAGTTAATCAGTATTGATACTTTAAATTACAAGTAGTACTTTGAGAGAGTAAAATTTGAGTGTCCAAGAGTGATTTGTCTCAAACGTATGGGAAGTGGTGGTTGAAAAATGATGGACAGAATTGTGAAAAAGCGTAAATCTCTGATTCTGACTTTAATCCTGTTCCTGTGTCATTGAATCTTACCAGTATTTGATTAATGTATCTAGACTAGATTCTGATTACTGATGTAGCTTAGTCTTAGGATGAGATAAATAGATCCTTCTGTGATTATTTTGGTTAATTAAAAAATCATTTCACGAAATCTCTCTTACCAGTAGACTAGTTTCTCACAAGATGGTCTTTTTATTGGCACAAGTTAAATTTTCCATAAAATGCTACCTAGTTTGTGCTCTTTTAGGAGGCTAAAATATCAAAAACATCAAAGTTGCAAGCAAAAAGTTATTGAGCTGTTGATAAATTAAACACACAAATTTCACAAATAATATAAACTTGTATCAACATAGCACATGGTTTCATAACAATTGCCTCCCATAAAATACTTTGATTTAATCTCATTAAGCAACAATGCTCTGATTGGTAGTGTCATCCTCCTGCAAAGATAACAACTATTTGTATTAATTGTCAAAAAGATTTGATTTTCTAGCAATAACTGTATCAAGACAATAATTTAGATGAGAGGAAACCATGTGATTCTTCAAGGACCACTCCATTTCTGAACTCGAGAATTTGCTTGCATTGCTTGCCAATTTTTTTTTTTATTTTTATTTTTATTTTTGTTTTTTGTCTTGTTAATTAAGCGAAAATAGATTTTGTTCACATAATTGCATATGCAAGTTAGATTGGACGCGATCAAAAAGTCCAAGTACAACATGGATTAGTATATAACTCTAGGTTACCATTTCCATTAGACTGTAAGGAATGGTACGGATATCAGGGACACAAAACCTCTGACAAAAAACCAAAAGAAGTTTGGAGCAGGGACTATTGAGGTATCCATATTAGCTATATATATTTCTTCAAAAAAAAAAAAAATATTAGCTATATACATCTAAAAGGGGCCATTTGCTACCATTCTTTACCAATACCAGGTAGAAGTAGAATATATGGGTTGAATAATAAAATACCTCATTTTTCCAATTTGTTCTAAGAGTGATGCAGATGAGAATTATGGTCTGTAATCCTATGCCAGAAAGCATCGATCCCACCCCACATTCCCTGAATCAAGAAACAATAACATATTTATCTGCAGTCTTCAAGAGAAGTATCAATTCCATATTCACTCAAATTGCTATAAAATAATTAATTAATTAAGGATCGAACCTGAACTGCAAGGTTAAGAGGAAAAGCAATAATATAGCCGACAGGAATTCCAATCAAGTAATAGCACCCCATGTTAATGTATGCAACTAGACATTGCCATCCTGCTCCCATGCACTGCCACACCTGCTCTGCTCCATTTTAATGTCCTCAATAAGTTTTTTCTTATCAGGGTATTTAATGAGTTGCTGGTTCTTTTTTTTTTTGAATTTCATAATAACTTATTTATTAAGTTCTCATTTTCTTAATTATATAAATTCAACAAGAAATAATAAATGTGATCGATATGGGCTTAAAAGAAAGGAAATCAACAGATTGATGGCTATTTCCATATTATTTTATTTCCAAGTATTAAGTTTGTTCAATTATATAAACAAAGTATTATTCAAGTATTGAAATGCATATCCTGATAGACATGAATTAATTCCATGGTGTTGGAGTATTTAGGAAATCTTGCAAAAAATATTCCATCATTATGGACATATATTGCTTGATGAATATGGTAATATCCCGGGAATAAATATGGTTGTCAAGCATAATATCTGAGAGATTTGTGTAAAAGATTGGTGATGTCTAATATTGGTGGATTTATAATTAAATAAATATTGTCATATGTTGATAGACCATTATGGTAAGACTTGGAGGACACTCTTGTTGTCTCCACTATAAATAGGGGTTGGTCCCCAAAAGACAAGACAAACACAAATATACACGCTACACCCCTCTCTAATACTCTCCATCAGTTCTAGAGAGAGAACAGTCAAATTGAGACACACTGCTCTTAAGAATTATTTTGCTCTTTTTGAAGATTATTTCTCCAATCTTGGTACGTGCACAGACGTTGCTGAGGTGCTGCTGGAGCGTAGAAAACATATTAAAGATCATAGAATTACCATATGCATTCAGGTAACACTTCCGCTTAGTTTATGTTGATGTTTCACGTGACTCGTTCCTTGGATTTAAAACTTAACACATGACAGTTAAAAATATTTGTGCAACAGTGAAATTTCAAGTTATTTGTGCAACGGTTAAAATTAATGGAGTTGACAGATCAATAAAGACCAATTTTCTTGTTGTCGGTCAGGACAAGTAAGCTAATAGATGACACCTTGAAAGAACAGGCTGAATGCTATTAAGGAGAAGACTGAAAGCAAAGACCACGGCAAGACTAGTAATGGTTCGTACTACCTCAGGATTGTTTGTGAAAGGGACTCCATAAACTGATATACATCTCTTAGAGCTAAAACCAGTATGAAAAATAAGAGTCCAATAGGTGCAGAGTTTATTAAAACAACTATTATTGAGAACTTGGCTGCCCTCGGTCTCTTTGCACCCAATTCGTTAGAACCGTACGTAGATATTAGAAAGAAGTTAACCAAATTCACAAGGACATGTTGTTGAGAAACACGAAGAAAAAAACAAATCGTCTGAACTTTTATTTGAGGAAGAACATTTTGTAACATTTTTCCGAAATGAAAATCATCTTCCTGAAAACCAGATTTTTTTTTTTTAAAAAAAAAGGGTGTCTGTTAATTGTTGTTTGAACTTGGAAAAGTATACTTGAATGACAGATTTAAATGTTTGTTTTTTCTCGAAAATGTTCTTGTTGACGTGGTCATAGACTCATAGTTGCTCTCAATGCTCTGCCTTAAATGTAGTTACATGATTGACTCCCAATTTATCTTTAAAAAAATAATATATAAATAATTAAATGATAAAGCAATAATTGTCTCACATACTGACCATTTTCAACGGTGCTGAATAAGCATCACGCTTCTATATATTTAATATTCTTTTCTCCTGCGTTGTTTCTTTTAAAAAATAATAATATTTGCCTCATGAAGTGATTGTTTCTAAATCTAACAAACTTTTTTTGGAGTAAATTTCTTGGAGGTCATCAAATTTGATCCATGTCATCAATGTATTACTGAATTTTGATTTCCCCGTTAGAGTAGTTGAATTTTTAAATGTGCACATGTTTTTACAAAGAGTGACTGTTCGCAACATGACAAAAAGTAGTTTAAATGATAAGGGGTGCTAATCTATCATTCTTTTTCTTTTTATTGACTGAAGCTCGCCTAAAATAATTACTTGCCATGCGTTAAAATCATATAACGGTGCGATTTTGGTGTAAACGAACTCAAGTGAAGAGGCTGTCCTATATGTGGCGTAATTTAATTATGATTTGGTGGGATTTTTATTTTTGTAATCTTCTTGTCTTTCAGTGAAATATCATTAACAAAATAAGTTTGAAAACACCTCTTTCAGTTTCTTAAGTTATAAACAAGCTAGAAATTAGCTAGTTATGAGCCCTGTATGATGTGCGAGTTTTCTGTGATTTAGAATTATACACGATGAACAAAATAAATTTCATAAATCATGCACAAATTGATAGATTAAATAAAATCTGAATTTTGTATATTTTATTTTAAGTATGAGGGGAGTGGTTAGAGTCCAATATGTTGGACAAATACACTCATCCAACATGATGAAATTTCAATTTTATTTTAGATTTGAACAGCTGATCCGAACCACTCAAATTGTTCTCCATAATAAAATTTCTATGAAGACCGAATTTTATATCTTTTTCAAATTTTTTTACTACTTTTTTGGAATTTTAGAACATGCTCAATCTAAAAAGTTATGGACCCTCCAATTTTTAAAATTCAGAAAAATATAGTAAAATATTTTCAAAAACATATAAAATTTGATTTTTCAAGGATATTTTAATATAAAGATCATATTGAGCGGTTCGGATCGATCATTTGAAATTTTAACAGTTTGACGTTTCGTATCGTTTCATATTTGAGTTCTGCATAAATTTAAATTACATGCAGGGTTGCATCGTTGATGTTTTTTTTTATTTGAACTATGCATAAATTTTCTATTTAGTACAAACTCTATGTACAATCGTTATCGTACATGATTCACAAAATTGGTATTTTTATATCTAACTTTTAGTTACTAAATTAATTAATTATACGAAGGTTTATTGATAAATTTATATTACCGATTATGAAATATTGATGAGATATAAAAAAAAAAAAAAACTCATCTATAAATCTCATGACAGATGAAGGCTCTCTATGGCATGTCAAACCAAGCTCATGATTACAGCGATCAACTAATAGTGAAGAATTTCTTCAAAAAAAAATAAAAAAACTAAAAGTGAAGAAATATATACATATGGACCAGCATTACCCAATAAAAGACATAGAAATGATTTTTTTTTTCGAAAAGGCCCGTAGGCAACACAAGCATTACACATTGTTGAAAACAAGGAAAGTGTAACCAACACAATCTAAATCCCTAACTCTGGCATGAATTTCCATTTATTGGTGCTGAGTAAAATGCTTTTCCCCAGCATGAAGCTCAAAAAAAAAAAATGTTATATGCTTCGTAGAATAAAAAAAATAAGAGTTTCATGTACCGGTATTAAATTCACCATCTTGCTCACTCTTCACAGTTAAAGTAGTTGTTTTTTTTTCTTCTTCTTCTTCTCTTTTTTTTTTATTTTTTTTATAAGCTAGATAGTGGACAGTTTAAGTAGTTGAGAGAACTTATGGAAACACTGAACACATTTGGAACAAAGGGCTCAGAAGTAAGGTATGTATGATTATGAATATATTTGATAAAAAGAAATACGTATGCATGTCAAATCTGAACCACCGTTTTTAAACAACCCACCACAAATTCAATATAAAATATTAAATTTTCCAGTTAACATGATGTCGCTTGTATATTCACATCAGAACATTTTATACTAGAAGTACTTCATTAGCATATTTTTAGTAATATGGAATTAACATGATAACGTGCATGACATATATTAAAAATAGATTACATATTACAGTCGCTCATTTGGTAAACAATATTTGAGTCCCATAACATAGCTCCAACTAAGAAACAACAAAGGTCACCGAAGAGGTCTTGCATTAAATAACTCAAACGACCAATGTGTAATACTGCCTTTTTCCAACAATAAAAGGACAGAAGTAATTTTCGCGCTTTTATTGCACTCTCTACAATTTAGTTTTCAGACGAACTCTACAGTGGTAGTCATGGAATTTGGTCAAAGATTTTTATTCATGTTTGGAAGTTATGTTTTAAATTGGACTTAATTTGAAAGAAAACTTGGTATCATTCTCAACCCTGAATTGCTCAAACATCAATGCATATTTTACCAAAGGAGCAAATATACTCCAATATGTGGGCAAATAAAGAAACAAAATAAGAGCTAGGCTAAAATCAGCCACGACTGACGGATGGACCCGTCAGCTGCGATTATATCTCAACTTTTGAGGTTCTAATAGCTAATCTGAATCGTTCAATGTGTTCTCCATATTGAAATCTAATTGGAGATCAAATTTTACATTTTTCTGATTTTATTTACTATTTTTTTGAGATTTTTAAAAATCATAGTTATTGTAGGGTCCATAATTATTTAGATTAAGAATTTTGTAAAATATCAAACAAATGCTAAAAAATTTCAGAAAAATATAAAATTTTGTCTCCAACGTGATTTTAATATGGAGAACACATTGAACGGTTCGGATCGACTGTTAGAATCTCGAAAATTGAGATTTGATCGTAGCTGACAGTCTCATCCGTCAGTCGTGACTGATTTTAGTCTACCTCACCAAATAATGTTAGATAATAGAAATATAAAGTTGAATCTTCCAGTGCAGGCGAATATATTTCTAAAAAATAAATTATTTAAACACCACATGACTCTTTTGTGTGAAAGGATCTGACATTTTATTCGAAGTCAACATCTATACCACATATCAGATCAGATCGCACAAATTAATAGTCTATGATTGATATAACAATTGTTTTCCACCACTCTCCTGAAATTGTTCCTACTTTTTTTAGATTCTTTTATAAATAGTAGGGATAGGATCACAATATATAAAAGTTATGAATTAAAATGTCTTCTAAAAGTTTCTTGACAAATTTGATTGCATGCAACTTTATCCTAAATATGTACATTATTTTTTTTTATTGAGAATTGACTATATTACTTCTAACTCAATCCTCTGTTTTTTGTGCTTCCAAAAATGAAAAAGAACATTAGTGCCCGCGCAGCCTCTCATGCTGCAACGCTTGCGTCCGTCTAATCAGGTTTCATACTTAAAAAGGTAGATATTTATATATTAATTTTTTATATTAACAGTTAAAGTATCATGTACTTAATTATATTTCAGTATTAAAATTTTCAAATGTTTGGTGTTCATATTTCAATATTAATACTTCAAATAGTCGGTGTTAATACTTCAAAATGTAATGTATATATATTTTGATTTCCAGTTTTAATAATTGAAAAGAAAGGTGCTAATACGTAGAAAGCATCAAATGTTTATATTTTATTTTTAACTTTACATTATTAATTCTTAAAATGTGAAGTATTTTTAAATTTTATATTAAATTTTAATTTTCTGATGCTTAAACTTAAATGTCAGGTGACTAGTTAATCAGTATTGATACTTTAAATTACAAGTAGTACTTTGAGAGAGTAAAATTTGAGTGTCCAAGAGTGATTTGTCTCAAACGTATGGGAAGTGGTGGTTGAAAAATGATGGACAGAATTGTGAAAAAGCGTAAATCTCTGATTCTGACTTTAATCCTGTTCCTGTGTCATTGAATCTTACCAGTATTTGATTAATGTATCTAGACTAGATTCTGATTACTGATGTAGCTTAGTCTTAGGATGAGATAAATAGATCCTTCTGTGATTATTTTGGTTAATTAAAAAATCATTTCACGAAATCTCTCTTACCAGTAGACTAGTTTCTCACAAGATGGTCTTTTTATTGGCACAAGTTAAATTTTCCATAAAATGCTACCTAGTTTGTGCTCTTTTAGGAGGCTAAAATATCAAAAACATCAAAGTTGCAAGCAAAAAGTTATTGAGCTGTTGATAAATTAAACACACAAATTTCACAAATAATATAAACTTGTATCAACATAGCACATGGTTTCATAACAATTGCCTCCCATAAAATACTTTGATTTAATCTCATTAAGCAACAATGCTCTGATTGGTAGTGTCATCCTCCTGCAAAGATAACAACTATTTGTATTAATTGTCAAAAAGATTTGATTTTCTAGCAATAACTGTATCAAGACAATAATTTAGATGAGAGGAAACCATGTGATTCTTCAAGGACCACTCCATTTCTGAACTCGAGAATTTGCTTGCATTGCTTGCCAATTTTTTTTTTTATTTTTATTTTTATTTTTGTTTTTTGTCTTGTTAATTAAGCGAAAATAGATTTTGTTCACATAATTGCATATGCAAGTTAGATTGGACGCGATCAAAAAGTCCAAGTACAACATGGATTAGTATATAACTCTAGGTTACCATTTCCATTAGACTGTAAGGAATGGTACGGATATCAGGGACACAAAACCTCTGACAAAAAACCAAAAGAAGTTTGGAGCAGGGACTATTGAGGTATCCATATTAGCTATATATATTTCTTCAAAAAAAAAAAAAATATTAGCTATATACATCTAAAAGGGGCCATTTGCTACCATTCTTTACCAATACCAGGTAGAAGTAGAATATATGGGTTGAATAATAAAATACCTCATTTTTCCAATTTGTTCTAAGAGTGATGCAGATGAGAATTATGGTCTGTAATCCTATGCCAGAAAGCATCGATCCCACCCCACATTCCCTGAATCAAGAAACAATAACATATTTATCTGCAGTCTTCAAGAGAAGTATCAATTCCATATTCACTCAAATTGCTATAAAATAATTAATTAATTAAGGATCGAACCTGAACTGCAAGGTTAAGAGGAAAAGCAATAATATAGCCGACAGGAATTCCAATCAAGTAATAGCACCCCATGTTAATGTATGCAACTAGACATTGCCATCCTGCTCCCATGCACTGCCACACCTGCTCTGCTCCATTTTAATGTCCTCAATAAGTTTTTTCTTATCAGGGTATTTAATGAGTTGCTGGTTCTTTTTTTTTTTGAATTTCATAATAACTTATTTATTAAGTTCTCATTTTCTTAATTATATAAATTCAACAAGAAATAATAAATGTGATCGATATGGGCTTAAAAGAAAGGAAATCAACAGATTGATGGCTATTTCCATATTATTTTATTTCCAAGTATTAAGTTTGTTCAATTATATAAACAAAGTATTATTCAAGTATTGAAATGCATATCCTGATAGACATGAATTAATTCCATGGTGTTGGAGTATTTAGGAAATCTTGCAAAAAATATTCCATCATTATGGACATATATTGCTTGATGAATATGGTAATATCCCGGGAATAAATATGGTTGTCAAGCATAATATCTGAGAGATTTGTGTAAAAGATTGGTGATGTCTAATATTGGTGGATTTATAATTAAATAAATATTGTCATATGTTGATAGACCATTATGGTAAGACTTGGAGGACACTCTTGTTGTCTCCACTATAAATAGGGGTTGGTCCCCAAAAGACAAGACAAACACAAATATACACGCTACACCCCTCTCTAATACTCTCCATCAGTTCTAGAGAGAGAACAGTCAAATTGAGACACACTGCTCTTAAGAATTATTTTGCTCTTTTTGAAGATTATTTCTCCAATCTTGGTACGTGCACAGACGTTGCTGAGGTGCTGCTGGAGCGTAGAAAACATATTAAAGATCATAGAATTACCATATGCATTCAGGTAACACTTCCGCTTAGTTTATGTTGATGTTTCACGTGACTCGTTCCTTGGATTTAAAACTTAACACATGACAGTTAAAAATATTTGTGCAACAGTGAAATTTCAAGTTATTTGTGCAACGGTTAAAATTAATGGAGTTGACAGATCAATAAAGACCAATTTTCTTGTTGTCGGTCAGGACAAGTAAGCTAATAGATGACACCTTGAAAGAACAGGCTGAATGCTATTAAGGAGAAGACTGAAAGCAAAGACCACGGCAAGACTAGTAATGGTTCGTACTACCTCAGGATTGTTTGTGAAAGGGACTCCATAAACTGATATACATCTCTTAGAGCTAAAACCAGTATGAAAAATAAGAGTCCAATAGGTGCAGAGTTTATTAAAACAACTATTATTAAGAACTTGGCTGCCCTCGGTCTCTTTGCACCCAATTCGTTAGAACCGTACGTAGATATTAGAAAGAAGTTAACCAAATTCACAAGGACATGTTGTTGAGAAACACGAAGAAGAAAAGAAATCGTCTGGACTTTTATTTGAGGAAGAACATTTTGTAACATTTTTCCGTAATGAAAATCATCTTCTTGAAAACCAGATTTTTTTTTTTTTTAAAAAAGGGTGTCTGTTAATTGTTGTTTGAACTTGGAAAAGTATACTTGAGTGACAGATTTAAATGCATCTTTTCTCGAAAATGTCCTTGTTGACGTGTTCATAGACTCATTGTTGCTCTGAATGCTCTGCTTTAAATGTAGTTACATGATTGACCCCTAATTTATCTTTAAAAAAATAATATATAAATAATTAAATGATAAAGCAATAATTGTCTGATGGACTGACCATTTTCAAGGGTGCTGAATAAGCATCACGCTTCTATATATTTAATATTTTTTTCTCCTGCGTTGTTTCTTTTAAAAAATAATAATATTTGCCTCATGAAGTGATTGTTTCTAAATCCAACAAACTTTTTTTGGAGTAAATTTCTTGGAGGTCATCAAATTTGATCCATATCATCAATGCATTACTGAATTTTGATTTCCCCGATAGAGTAGTTGAATTTTTAAATGTGCACTTGTTTTACAAAGAGTGACTGTTCGCAAGAATCGCAACATGACAAAAAGTAGTTTCAGTGATAAGGGTGCTAATCTATCATTCTTTTTCTTTTTATTGACAGAAGGTCGCCTACAATAACTACTTGCCATCCGTTAAAATCATATAACGGTGTGATTTTGGTGTAAACGAATTCAAGTGAAGAGGCTGTCCTATATGTGGCGTAATTTAATATGATTTGCTGGGATTTTTGTTTACTAGTCTTCTTGTCTTTCAGTGAAATACTGAAATATCATTAACAAAATAAGTTTGAAAACACCTCTTTTAGTTTCTTAAATTATAAACAAGCTAGAAATTAGCTAGTAATGAGCCCTGCATGATGTGCGAGTTTTCTGTGATTTATTTCTCAAAAAAAACTTTTCTGTGATTTAGAATTATACACGATGAACAAAATAAATTTGATAAATCATGGACAAATTAATAGATTAAATAAAATCTGAATTTTGTATATTTTATTTTAAGTATGAGGGGAGTGGCTAGAGTCCAATATGTTGGACAAATACACTCATCCAACATGATGAAATTTCAATTTTATTTTAGATTTGAACAGCTGATCCGAACCACTCAAATTGTTCTCCATAATAAAATTTCTATGAAGACCGAATTTTATATCTTTTTCAAATTTTTTTACTACTTTTTTGGAATTTTAGAACATGCTCAATCTAAAAAGTTATGGACCCTCCAATTTTTAAAATTCAGAAAAATATAGTAAAATATTTTCAAAAACATATAAAATTTGATTTTTCAAGGATATTTTAATATAAAGATCATATTGAGCGGTTCGGATCGATCATTTGAAATTTTAACAGTTTGTCGTTTCGTATCGTTTCATATTTGAGTTCTGCATAAATTTAAATTACATGCAGGGTTGCATCGTTGATGTTTTTTTTTATTTGAACTATGCATAAATTTTCTATTTAGTACAAACTCTATGTACAATCGTTATCGTACATGATTCACAAAATTGGTATTTTTATATCTAACTTTTAGTTACTAAATTAATTAATTATACGTAGGTTTATTGATAAATTTATATTACCAATTATGAAATATTGATGAGATATAAAAAAAAAAAAACTCATCTATAAATCTCATGACAGATGAAGGCTCTCTATGGCCTGTCAAACCAAGCTCATGATTACAGCGATCAACTAAAGAATTTCTTAAAAAAAAAAAAAAGAAAAAAAAAATAAAAACTAAAAGTGAAGAAATATGCATATGGACCAGCATTACCCAATAAAAGACATAGAAATGATTGAATTTCCATTTATTGGTGCTGAGTAAAATGCTTTTCCCCAGCGTATATGAAGCTTAAAAAAAAATGTTATATGCTTCGTAGAGGAAAAAAATAAGAGTTTCATGTACAGGTATTAAATTCACCATCTTTCTCACTCTTCACAGTTTAAGTAGCTGTTTTTTTTTTTAATACGCTAGATAGTGAACAGTTTAAGTAGTTGAGAGAACTTATGGTAACAAAGGGCTCAGAAGTAAGGTACGTATGATTATGAATATATTTGGTAAAAAGAAATACGTATGCATGTCAAATCTGAACCACCGTTTTTAAACAACCCAACACAAATTCAATATAAAATATTAAATGTTCCAGTTAACATGATGTCACTTGTATATTCACATCAGAACATTTTATACTCTCGGTCAGCAGCTTCAATGTTCATCCATATCTATCACCATTTATTGTTATGGATATAATTGTAATGTTATACAACTACAATTGGATTTGTTATATTTTTTAATTTGAAGCTGCAGTCACACTAGCCTTGTTGTGTACGGTCAAAAGAAATGACAGGATGCAATTAGTAATTTAGGCATAGTTCTGTGTTGTATTTTAGTCATATATATCTTAGTTTCTTTTGTAAAAATTGATATAGAGTTGTGGAAACTGGAAAGAGAATACTTTTCCTCCGTTTCATTTAACTAATGTAACTGGTTTCAGTATACTGACAAATTTTCATCTCTCTGATCTAAAACTAAAGCATGAAGTCAAACCATCATTTTCTACTCACAGCCCAATTCTGAAAGCATTAATTGACAGTGTCTAAATTGAACTGAAACATATATTGCATATACGTCAATATTTGTGTTAGAAAATGTGTGTGGAGCCATTTTAAGCATATCGCTATCTGAACAAGCGGGCCGCTGCCATTGAACGACCTAGCGGTCGTTGGCAAGTTACAAAAATGTATGTATAAAATCCTCTCATGATCTTAAACTTTGCTTGTCTCTAAGAAAATATCTATCTTAGAAGAATGGTTTGGCTCTAAACTAAAATAATCTCTTGAGGTTTACAAGTTACACAAATTCTTAACATGCACCAATATCGTGATGTGATTGAATCATTTAGACAATTTTATAAAAATTTTCAAATTGAATCGAATTGTCCCAAACAACCTACACTTACCCCACGGGTGAAACACTTAGGATGCTTTTAAATTATTGTCCATAACTTATTCAATTCGTAAACTTGTCGCTTTTTCAAAGTGTAATATTTGACTTGGCAAAGAGATTTGGGATCACATCCTACCAACACAAATACTAAGTCTAACTTATTCATTTCACAATCATGAGTTAATTATCACGCATATTTTGATTTTTGAAAACGCATTAAAGAACGACTAAAGTGGGGCAAAAATAAGGGTACAACTTCCTACCCATCGCCTCCAAAGTTTTAGGGTTGAATTGAATTTATTTACGAAGAAATTTATACAACAAAGGTCAACCAGAATTATGTGATATTTTGATTTTTGGACTTTTTTTGAGCTTGGGGTGTAAAAACCGTGAACAAAAATAAGGTACAAACTCATGGCCACCTTACAAATACTTTGTGCTTTTTATTGATTTGTAGAAGTATCCTATAGCTTCCCGCATTGGCCATCAACCAAGCACCATTTATATTTTCCCCTTTAATTCGCATGTTTTCTATTTTTTTTTAATATTTTGTGTGTATTTACATCTTCAACTTTTAGTAAATTTGAAAACAGCGGTGCAAATACTAACTCATGATGTTCATTTCTAAGTTAAATTTATTTTCGTATCGGTAGAATTGATCTTTTGGCTATTTATGGAATTTAGAATTTAATAAGTGGATGCCCTTAGTTTACCGATTTCTAATTGGTCAAGTCATTCATTTAATTTTTCAAACCATCAAATTTAAGTCTCAAGTAAGATAGATTATATTACAGTACCTACTCCTTTCTTAAGATCACAGGGGTTAGTCGATCAATTAGTTGAACCACGGTTCAAATTGAAAAAATTTCTAAAACTCCCTAAATATTTCATTCAATTCACGATATTAGAACTTGTTAAGCATCTCCCTAAATTACCTAAATAGAAACTATATGAAGTTATAATGCAAATTCTACATGAATGCAAATTAAGAAACCTACCTGCAATGATGCAAATCCTAAATACAAATTCCTATTCTCCTCTCCAAGCTTTAAACTTTGCATTGTCCTCAATTAAGTGAAAACAAAATTTAGAGAAGAGAAAGGAAAAGAGAAACTCATCAAATCAATGTCGAGGTTGTGAAGGGTCGAGCCACGCAACATGAGCCTTGCTTGCTTTGATAGATCAATGTGCTCCAAAGTGCCATAGGATTCGTCTCATTGGAGCAAGTGTGTCTTGCAAGTAGTGGAGATGGGTGATTTTGGTTGAGGGTACAAATTGCATAGGGGTTGGTGCAATTTTAACTTGGCTTTGGGTTAGGTGAAGGCTTAGTGAATGATTAAATTGAGTAAAAAAAATTTGGTTCGTCGACTAACCAATAAAAACTCAAAATCTAGCCATGAGAGTAGATTAGGTTAGGTCTTGGCTGAACATCAAACAGTTTGTTTGAGGGTTTGGTTGAGGTGAATGGTCTCGGTTTGGATATGGAACGAGATGGTTTCTCCACTGTGCTGGGAGTAGTTGGGTTGAGCGACTCATATGCTCCTTGATGAAGGCTTGAAACCTAGGTATCAAATAAATTTATAACCTAGAGCTAACCTCACTAGTTGTTTGGAGTTAAGCTTTAGGGTCGAACCCAAGGGACAGTACAATTGAATACCGGACTTATCCTTTTTCAAAAGCTAGACGAGAATATTTTTATGGAGTTATGAATAACTAGGTGCAATAAAATAGATATTTTTGGGTTGTTTTGTCAATTAAAATAATCTAAATAATATCTAAATAGGTAAAGTAGAGTTTTGGGGTTTTTAACAATATAAAAAGCGTCTTAGGGTCCAGGTTTCACCTTGGTTTGGACTCTAGAACACAGAACTTATCACTTTCGTGCATCGAACGGTGTTTTTTCAAGCGTATACCACTCTGTTCGGTCCGAACAGAAGGTATAAGTGTGTAGTTTGACTCTTTATGATACTATATGCTTTGTGCTAGGGTTTGTTGGTCAAACCTAGATATTCTAAACCTCAGCTTTCGTTTGTTGGACTAGATACTGGTTCAATCACAACCTAACCTAATTAACTCGATTGATTCACAACTTTTGGTATAGAATTCAATCAACTTAAACTTGTTTATTGGATTTCTTAGGGATATCTAGATGTCTTTTGAACTATCTAAAAGTTACACTTTTGGTGTCAACTAATCTCCCCTTTCGGATTTACAATTTATCCCAAATACTTTATTTAAATTATCTTGATTAACCAACCTTAGAACTTAACTAAATGTGGCTATTCATCTAGAAGTTAATTAGATTCAACCAAGCAATTCAAACAAGCAATTAACATAATTCTCAATAAAACAAATCAACAAAACATATCATATCATATCAAGTCAAATCACAACATCCAAACCTAAGTTACTATCTTATTCCTAAGACTACATAAATTTAGCCTAACATAGTATTAAAACACACAACAATAAGAGTACGAATCACAAGATACAAGCCCATGAAAATTAGAGATAAAAACATAGGAAGAATAAACCGAATTGTCTTTCTATGCTTGATCTTCAATCTTCAAGGGCGATGGAGTGCTGCAGGAGCGTGTCACAACTTCTCCTTGCTGCTGTCGCCTCAACAATAGGTCGTCTTCAATGAATAATGGTGGATGGAGGCTATGGAAAGTAGATTTGAGCAATGGAAGGTATGATTAGAGGTGTGTAGGCTTCTTCCCTTTCTTCTGGTCTAGGGGCGCATTTATACTTATCTCCACGCACATAGAAAGGTAATTGGAGCACCAAGGAAAGAAATCTTGCCAAAAGAATCAATTTTCCCGCATAAAAACTTGCCATTTGAGCTCTGTCGGTGCTCTGTTCGGACCGAACAGAGGAGAGAAAATCCAGCAGTGGCGGCTACAGTGTCATTCGGACCGAATTACTGTTCATTCGGACTGAACAGTAAGCGCGATATTCAGATTTTGGTCTCCGCTAGTATTTCGGCCATAATTCCTTCATTCGGACTCCGATTGAGGCGATTCAAAAATCGTTGGAAAGCTTAGGATGAGGTTTTCAATGCTATTGATTCCATTTAGTCATTTTCTTCTCCTAAATCCTTCATTTTATGCAATATTTGATTGTTTGGTCCAAGCAAAGCCCTCTCCGATCCGAGCATGAGTCATTCGGTCTGAACGATGGCTTGGATAGTGCCTCCAAGTGCTAGGAATGAGTCGTCTAGCATATGCCAAGTGCCAAAATCCATCTAAAATTCGAGAATCTACCAGAAATCATCAAGAAACCTGAAAATAAGAGAAAAGACGACGGCAAAGTCAAATCCTTGGAAAAACATAGCAATTCATTGAATAATTTAATGGTTTGAATGTCTTTTGAGTGCCAAGTACAGTCCAAATACCAATAAATAATGATGATATCACTCCTTCATTGTGTATTCCCCGAGCTTTAGTTCTTGCATATGGTACGGCTTTTTAACAACCCGCATCTTTCTTCCATGTGTTGTGATGTTGCATTGATGCTCATTTGACCTTTCTGACACTTGCACGACTCGAACGATGATGCTTCCAAAAGCTTGCATTTTCATCATAAATCTGAAACCAGCAACAAAAATCAATGAGTTATAACTAACTAAATTAAACTAAACTAATGAAATAAATTGAAATTTTTAGCCTTGGGTTGCCTTGGTAGTAACTCATTCTTGATACAAAATCCTAATTAAACTAACCCTAATTAACCTAACTCAAGTCAAATTAGTTTAGTTTGGAGTCAAATCCTACCAATATATATTATAAAATCCTCTTATCAACTGGAAAGCGACTGATTTTGTTTTGAATTTCATGAGACAAAAGAAAGATTTGATTCATATTACACAATTGATAGATTTGGTATTTTGGATCCACCAAACTCGTCATATGGACTAAGATTGGGAACATACAGCAAACTAACACTGAGATGGAGAAGACATGTATTATTGAACGGTTAATAATTTCTGATCTAGTGCGGATTTGAATATTTCTAAGATACTAGTATACGTACATAACTAACTTTTTTTTATAAAAGGGTAGATGCTCTCTCACTAGATTTAAATTTACTTAAAGTGAGGCTTCTGAGCTCCTGCATGACAGGTGTATGCATCGGTCCCCCGTTTCATTTGTCATATGAAGGTCTAGCTCAGTGTCTAGCATACCGTCTCTCTTAGAGATGTTAGTGTGTGCCAGAGGCGACTTTTCGGACCGAATTCGGAGCTATTTCAGTCTGAAATGTGTCAGAAATTTGTAAATATTTTATTTCCTTATTTTGTTTTAAAGCAAAAATAGAAAAAAAATAATAATGGCCACCTGTATTTCTATAAAGGTGTGTCCCTTTCTTCTGAATTAATCTTCTTCGTCTCTCTCTCTATTGTACTCCATTATTCAAAAAGAAATAAAAAAGTGTGGTGTGTGTGAGTCGTGGACGTAGGTACACATTGTACCGAACCACGCAAAATCTCTGTGTTTTCTGTGTGATTGCTTTTCTTTACATGGTATCAGAGCGGTAGGTTCTGAGATCTGTGCGTTTTTTACCCTTTTTTTATCCCTGTGCGAGTTACTGCGCAGTTGATCATTCTTCCCTGCACAAGGAGTTTGTGGAGTTGGCTATTCTTCTCGACCTTCAATCCTCAACCAGACCTTATAAAAAATTCAACCAGAACCCAAATTTCGGAATGAATTCTTATAATTTCAGACCAAAATTTTCTACCAGGACCTAGACCTCAACCAAAACCCAAATTTCGGATCGAAATCTTATAATTTCGGATCGGAATCTTATAATTTCGAACCGAAAATTTTCCTATATTGGACCTAAACCTTGAATTCTAACACCGAAACCGACCTTAAAATCTCCAGCAACCAAAGTACCAGAAACCGTGACTCATATCCTGTGATACCCAGTATTATAGAATTTTAATTTTTGCATGCTTAATTATTTTGGGTTGCTATATAAAATTATATTAAGATTTTTCATGTTGAGTAAAATTTCTGTTATTTAAATTGGGCCTTGAACATATTGAAATTGTGCTTAAAATCTGAAGTTTTAAAAGAACAAGTGATTGTAGAAGAAATGAGGGGATAATTTGTAAAAAACTCACCCGTTTATTCTCTCTCCTTCTTCCCCACAGCCATTTCTCCTATCTCTCTCCCAACCCACCCACTGGCTCTTTTCTTCTCTTCCCTTCCTCTCAAGAAAACTACACTATTTCCACCTCAAAAGAAATAGAAATAAATTCCGAAAAATTCTGTAAAATTCGAAATTGAAGAGAGAAGGTGAAGGAGAGTACATGCAAGTCGAGAAATTTCACGTTTCAGCACTATTTTGGTAAGATTTCGTTTTTTCTTAAACTATTTCAGTTTTCAAGTAATTTCTGGGGTTTAGACTTAATTGGAGGTTTTAAAATGAGATTTTCTATTAGAATTAGTTGCACGCATGTTTTATTATCTACATTTACTGTTTGAGTCGATTTCTTGAGAGTTTGGTTATGCATGTAAAAGAATCGTGGTTTAAAACAAATTTCATGCATCGTTTGGGGTTTTTGAGCTTTGTATCTACCATTTCGGTTTTAAACAAATTCTAAAATTTGGAGCTTAAATCTGGTCTAAAATAAGAATTTCTATTGGGTTTTGTTGCATGTAAGATACTAATAGTTATATTTAGTGTTGTATTTTATTTTTTTTGAAATTTTGGGTTCCATGCAAAAGGTATTTTTGTTCTAAAATGAATTTCTGAAAATGTAGTTTAAAATCAGGTCTAGAACTGAAAATTCTTGTTGATTTAAGTTAGTAGTACACTATAGTAGCTGCATTTTGAGTAACTTATGTAACCTGTCCACTTGAATGTTATTTTAATAATTGTGTATCTTGTGAATGATTCTTACTTTAGATATTTGGCATAAATTGTTATAAACTTTTAGCTTTAAACAGTTGAATTGTAATATTTTAATATATTAGTTTAAGTTAAGCCTTGCGGGTGTGCGGTTGGTAGCGTGCACTCGCGGCGACTGTGCCATACCTGATTTTGGGGTGTCACATATCCAAAGCCTAAACGACTGTTGGATTATAGATTCAGGGGCAACCGATCATATGACTTACAATAAGGATGACTTGATAAGAGAATTCTATCCAAGGAAGACTGTGATCGTCAACGCTAATGGGGAAGTTTATCCAGTCACAGGGGCTGGAGATGTTCAATTCTCTTCTTCTCTAACTCTTTCAAACACTTTATTGGTTCCTTTTCTTTCATCAAGACTATTGTCTGTAGGTCAATTGTGTGAAGAACTTAACTGTGTTGTACTCATGTTTCCCAGATTTTGCCTCTTTCAGAATCTCATGACAAAGGAGATTATTGATCGTGGTACTAAGAGGGGAGGACTGTATCATTTGGAAGACATAGCTACTGGAAGAGCTCACTTATCTGCTGGCTCAAGTTCAAGTAGGAAGTCTTCGATTTGGATGTGGCACAAGCGTTTAGGACATCCTTCATTCGAGTACCTCAAGAAACTTTATCCAAGTTTATTTTCTGGATTTGAGAATGAATCTTTTGATTGTGAGGTATGTATTAAATCTAAGAGCCATCGAGCTTATTTTGCTAAGAACTTGGATAATGACAATACCACTCCTTTTGACCTGGTTCACTCTGATATATGGGTGCCTTCCCCAGTTGAATCTCTAGGTGGTAACAGATGGTTTGTGTTATTTATTGACAATTGTACTAAAATGACATGGATTAATGTGGTAAAGCATAAAAATGAGGTACCACTTGCCATCAAATCTTTCATTACCATGGTAAAGAACCAGTTTGATAGAAATGTTAAAATTTTCAGAAGTGATAATGGAAGGAAATTTGTCAACAAAACATTAGGAGAATTTTTTAACACCAGTGGGATTATACATGAAACAAGTTGTGTGGGTACTTTTCAACAAAATGGCATAGCAGAGTGAAAGAATAGGAAAATTCTAGAAATGACCAGAGCAATGATGCTAGAAAACAATGTACCTCATTCTTATTGGGATAATGCAGTTACATCAGCAATTTACTTGATGAATATGTTGTCTTCTGTGGTACTTAACTTTCAAATACCCTTGCAAGTACTTTCAAAATACTGCTTAATTCCCTCTGTCCTTACAATTTCACCAAAAGTATTTGGGTGTATTGCCTATGTTTATATACAGAAACATCAAAGGTCAAAGTTGGATCTTTGTGCTGAAAAATGTGTGTTCATAGGGTATGGTCCACGTCAAAAGGGATATAGGTGTATGAACCCGGTCTCAAGAAAAATTTATACTACAATGGATGTGACTTTCATTTAAAATGAGGGGTATTTTGTGAAAGATCAGGCTTATTCTCAGGGGGAGAGTGTCATAGATAATGAGCCTTAGTTTGATGCAACAGATGATGCAAATTTTGAACCAAACAGAGAAGAAACCATGACACCAGAGACTGATTTCGGACCGAATTCTGAAAATTTCGGTCCGAACAGAAAGGAAACCATGACACCAGAGACGGATTTCGGACCGAATTCTGGAAATTTCGGTCCGAAATCAGACCATTTCGGTCCGAATTTAGAGACTGAAGGTGAGAAATCTGACCCAGAAATGGACCCACTTAATGATTCGGGTC
This sequence comes from Rhynchospora breviuscula, assembly GCA_027562975.1. Lineage (NCBI taxonomy): Eukaryota > Viridiplantae > Streptophyta > Magnoliopsida > Poales > Cyperaceae > Rhynchospora > Rhynchospora breviuscula. Next base: position 17,517,835 of record CM050398.1, read on the forward strand.
CAACAGAAGAGAATTTGGAAAGTGACAATGAAGAAATGATAAAGTCTCCTTCTTCTCCACGTGACCAGACTCCGGAGTCAGAGGTAAGTAATTTTGAACCTGTTACTACTAATCTTGGTTATCAGTTACCTTTCAAGTTTAACAGAGGAAGACCTCCTAAGAGGTACAGACCAGATGAGGTTGGTGAGGGCAGGTATGCGATGGCGAACTTTATGACTATGTTTCACATGCCAGACCCTGTGAAGGAATTTGACAGAACCCTAGCGTCAGTTCACATTCCAAGTAATCTGAATGAAGCACTCAGAGACCCCAAATGGATGGATGTATTGAAGATAGAAATGGATGCACTAGAAAAGAATGAGACTTGGGAACTGGTAAGTAGGCCAAGAGATAGAAAGACAGTAGGTTGTAGATGGATATTTACAGTTAAATATGGGCCCACTGGAGCAATTGACAGGTATAAAGCTAGGCTAGTTGCAAAGGGGTACTCCTAGACATATGTAGTAGATTATCAGGAGACATTCTCACCTGTAACCAAGCTGAATACTGTTAGAATACTGTTGTCCATTGCAGCAAATAAAGACTGGCCACTACATCAGTTTGATGTGAAGAATGCATTCCTACATGGGGACATAGATAAAGAAATCTACATGGACATCCCACCAGAATATGGTCATTCAAGTAAATAACCTCTTGTGTGCAAGTTGAAGAAAGCACTGTATGGTCTAAAATAATCGCCAAGAGCCTGGTTTGGAAGATTTTGCAGTGCCATGAGGATATGGATACACCCAGAGTGATACAGATCATACATTATTCTTTTTCAAGAATAAAAGAAAAATTGTAATCATGATAATCTATATTGATGATATGATAATCACAGGTGATGATTCTGAAGGAATCCAAGATCTAGAGAGGAAATTGTCCAAGGAATTTGAAATAAAAAACCTGGGTGGATTGAAGTACTTCCTAGGGATTGAGGTCACACGGAGCAAAGAAGGTATATCTTTATCTCAGAGAAAATATGTACTAGATTTGCTTGCTGAGACATGAATGTTGGATTGCAAACCTATTGACACACCTACCAAACAGAACAACAAACTAGGAATATTTCCTGATCAGGTACCAACAAACAAGGAACAATACCAGAGATTGGTAGGGAGATTGATTTACTTATCACATACTAGGCCTGGTATTGCATATGCAGTGTCTGTGGTAAGTCAGTTCATGCACGCTCCTAGTGAGCAATATATGGAGGCTGTTATGTGGATTCGTAGGTATCTCAAGGGATCTCCAGGACGAGTTATCTTTTTCAAGAGAAATGGACATCTTCAGGTTGAAGGATATATAGACTCTGACTGGACAGGAGATGTGACTGATAGAAAATCTACATCTGGGTACTTCACTTTTGTTGGTGGCAATTTGGTCACATAGAGAAGCAAGAAGCAGAAGGTAGTGGCCCTATCAAGTGCTGAAACTGAGTTTAGGGGAATTGCTATGGGACTACAGGAGTTGTTATGGATAAAAAGGGTACTCAATGACCTTGGCTTCTATAGTTGTGAAGAAATGAGGTTGTTTTGTGACAACAAGGCTGCCATTGCTATCTCTCAAAATCCGATACAACATGATAGGACCAAGCACATCGAGGTGGATCGACATTTTATTCGACAGAACCTTAAAGAAAAGGTTATTAGCATTCCTCATGTGAAGACAGAAGAACAGCCTACAGACATTCTAACAAAAGGGGTGTCCAGTACCATTTTTCATGAAATAATTTGCAAGTTGGACATGCGAAATATCTGCATGCCAACTTGAGGGGGAGTGTGAGCCAGAGGCGACTTTTCGGACCGAATTCGGAGCTATTTCGGTCCGAAATGCGTTAGAAATTTGTAAATATTTTGTTTCCTTATTTTGTTTTAAAGCAAAAATAGAAATAAATAATAATGACCACCTGTATTTCTATAAAGGTGCGTCCCTTCCTTCTGAATTAATCTTCTTCCTCTCTCTCTCTTTATTGTACTCCATTATTCAAAAAGAAATAAAAAAGTGTGGTGTGTGTGAGTCGTGGACGTAGGTACACGTTGTACCGAACCACGTAAAATCTCTTTGTTTTCTGTGTGATTGTTTTTCTTTACAGTTAGTAAAAGTGTGTGGAGCCGTTCTAAGCGGACTGCTTTCCTCTAAACGATCTAGCGGATCGCTTGCAGGGCAAGAGGACTACTGGAAATCGAAAATCTGAACCGACTCTGTCGATTCAGATCGACTCTTATATATACCCGTTTCAATAACCATCTTTCTGGCTAAATCTGTGATTTCTGTGTGTTCCAACAGAGATAGAGATAGAGGGCTACGTTTCAGAGGGAAAAAGTCAACCGAGTGCTTGGAGTAATCGAGTTGCACACGCACGAGTAGACCGGCACTTGAAATCATGGAAGGTGATACCAAGCCTTAACTTGAGGCGGTGGTGTACCGGCAGCATACAGAGAAAGACTAAACGTTGCTGAACCGAACTCCGACAAGAGTCTAGAAGTTCGATCAATTTCTGCTGCTGTATATCTAATTCTTTATATTACATTCATAGGTTAGATATGCATGTAGGTTTATACCGGGTCAACCTTCAAATATAAAATTCAATCATTAATTAATTGATATGTGACTCAGTCATATATGAATAGGTATTGAACTGAACCGAAGTTTATTGTTCTCTTTGCATTCAGCACATGCCAAGTTGCGAGTTCTGTTAGTTAGGAAACAAAGCAGAGAAACCTGAGAGGGAGCGGGAGAGATTGGTTTGACAGTCTCTGACAAACTTGAGAGAGAAGAAGGGAGAGGGAGAAATTAGTTTGGCAGCTCTGACAAACTTGAGAGAGAAAAAGACAGAGAGAGAGAAGATTAACAATGGCCCAAGAAGTAGACCGGCTAACAGAGCCGCTAATCCGTAATACAGAAGTTGATCAACACCCTGGTCAAGATTTAAAGGAGATCAAGAGCATTAAACAATTCCTAAATGAGGCTAAGGAGGAAAATAAGAGAATCTGGCAACTTGCAGGCCCAGCTATTTTTGCCTCCATTGCACGGTATTCTCTCGGGGCCACAACACAGATTTTTGCCGGCCACCTGACGGTTCTAGAGCTCGATGCAGTTTCTACAGTAAACATGGTCATCGCAGGCCTTGCCTTTGGTATAATGGTATGTTAAATATAAAGCAAACTAGTAAAAAGAAGAACAAATTCAATGTCAAATAAATTGGTCGATATCAGTCCAGGAAGTTTGCTATTTTCAAACTGTCCACAGTGTAGATTCATCATTGCCTAATCTGCATTTTTTTTTAAAGGAAAGTAAGTCACCCTGCGTTCAATCAAATAATAATAATTTAGGAAAAGCCAGTGTGTTGTACATAAAAATTAGAAGTTTCACAATTGCGGGCTAGAAATAAATAAAAAAAAAAAAAGAGTTACAACACCAGTACAAACTGCCAACATTATTATGAAGTTGGTAAAGATTTGACAGATCTAATAATATTTCAATGTGCACAATAATGTAAAAACTTGAAAAATATGCACACAAATTTATTCGAATGCGCTTTTTTTAATTACCAAATATGTACCAACTTAATAATGTTCTAAACCTGTTTCCATACAATGATAATTCAGTTGGGAATGGGAAGCGCCTTGGAGACCCTTTGTGGCCAGGCATACGGTGCTAAACAGCTCCAAATGCTCGGCGTGTACATGCAACGCTCATGGGTCATCCTCACCATCATGTGCATATTCCTCCTTCCAATTTACCTTTTTGCTACCCCAATATTACTGTTCTTCCACCAAAATGAAGATATTGCATCCCTTGCTGGCAAGTTCTCACTCTACATGATCCCCCAGCTCTTCTCATATGGGTTGAACTTCCCGATACAAAAGTTTTTGCAAGCACAAAGCAAGGTCAATATAACAGCAGTTGTCTCAGCTGCCGCACTGGTATTTCACCTGTTCTTGAACTGGTTGCTTATAGTCCAACTGGGACTCGGTCTTGTAGGCGCAGCGATTGCTCTAAATGCATCATGGTGGTTCATAGTATTTGGGCAGTTCACTTACATTGCCATGGGGTATTGTCCTGGTGCTTGGAATGGGTTTAGTAGGCTGGCATTCAAAGATTTGGGCAGTTTTACAAAGTTATCTATTGGATCTGCCATCATGATGTGGTAAATAATTTTGTTCTCAATATATTTGATGATATGATCTTTATATAATTATTGAAAACTTCATTAAGACTAATGAATTGTAAATCTGCTCCAGCCTGGAGTTTTGGTTTCTCATGATATTGATTGTGATAGCGGGCAACCTGAAGAATGCTCAAATTGCAGTTGGTGCCATGTCTATTTGGTTAGGCTCTAATCTTATTACAATAGAACAAATAAAATGAGTCGTGCTATCAACTTAGAGGAACAGAGATGTCATATATATAACTTATGTTTTCGAACAATTAATGTGTTTCAGAGATGATACAGAATAGTATGTAGCCTTCCATCTATTTTCTTGTACTTTTGGTTGGGTTGTTTGCTCCAGTTTGGTACTACTTATGCTACCTGTTGGTTATTGCATTAGCAACTGTTGTGCATTTAGTTAAATCTTCTTTTGTACTCATTTCTCATTTAATTAATTCGGTGAGACTTAAACATCAAGAACCATGTTATCAGATTGAACATTATCTCAAGATCGTAAATGAATTTTTTTGATGGTCTATACAATGGCAGTATGAATTTATATGGGTGGCAGATCATGATTTTCTTCGGCCTCAACGCTGCTATAAGGTATCACAAGTATCTTTTCCTTTGTTTAGATTCAGTTATTACAATTTTGTTGATAAATTTTACAGAAATCTTACATCAAATATTACAAAATAAAATATATGATAGTGTAAGGATTTCAAATGAGCTAGGAGCAGGGAGGCCAAGAGCAGCACATTTTTCAATTTTGGTGGTGCTCATGTCGTCAGTGACACTTGGGATTTTCTTTTTTGTACTTGTTGTGGCTCTAAGGGATGTGTATGGGGTTCCCTTCACCAACAATCCTGAAGTTGTTAATGCTGTATCAAGCCTTGCCATTCTCTTTGCCTGTTCCCTGTTTCTCAATAGCATCCAACCTGTGTTATCTGGTAATAGTTTTTTCAAATTGCATTCTTTTCCACACCAGGTGTTCCAATTATTTTCTCTTCCACTGAAGTCAGCCCCAAGAGAATTAATTTAGCAAAAGAGAACTGTTCTTCTATTCAAAAATTGTATTTCTTCCATTGGGAAATCATTTTTACTGGATATTTTGCTCTTTCATCTGAAATGAAGCCGTCAAAAGACCCCCTAGGCTTTTGTCCATGGTTTTTAATACATCTATTTAATGGTATCTGTAATGTGCTTCTCTTTCATTAGATCTCGTTGTCATCCCAAAATTACAATTTCAAATTTGTGTACGATTCTTTATGAATGCTAAAATTAATTGATAAGTATCTTATTTTCGTGCTTCACATGCCCCTTTTATAATTGTTTGATGTTTCCCTAGCTGCGTCAAAATTTTCTAATTAGTACTTCATTGTATTTAAAACTAAGGTAGATAATTTAACAGCAGGTACTGTATCTAGGTACTCTTTTGCTAACTAACAGTTTGCATGGTTATAAGGTGTGGCTGTGGGAGCAGGATGGCAGTGGCTGGTAGCATACGTCAATCTGGGCTGCTATTATTTGATTGGATTTCCCTTGGGTTATGTTTTTGCTTTTCTTTTCGACAAAGGAATCCAGGTATAATAACCAGAAATCTAATTGAATGAAAACCAATGAATAACTCATTAACTTTTTTTTTTGCTATTTTACAAAATTGCACTTCTGCAGGGCATGTGGGCTGGTCAATTGGCTGGAGTTGGTTTGCAAACTGCTATTCTCATTTTCATAACATTGAAAACTAACTGGGATTACGAGGTCTATACCACTCTCTTATTCTCTATATCACATCCCTAGCTGTACAATTATTATTATCTTTTGTTCAAAAATTACAACATATAGACATCACAAATGAGCATTAACTAAGGTAGTAAGTCTTTGAGTACAAAATTGAGTCTATCCTTTTTTAACCACGGTAGAAAGTTTCGAATACAAATGAGCATTAACTGGTGTGTATTCGACTTTGCACATTCATCTGTTTTAATGTCTGAAAAAACTTATTAACAGGCAAGCCAAGCAAGTTCAAGGATACAAAAATGGGGAGGGCCTACAATGAGTCCAGAGGTGAATTCTGAGGTACTTCGTCAGTCCTCCCCTCAATTTTAATTTTTTCAATACTTTTTCATTTCTAGTCATGTATAATTACATGCGTATGCTCATTTTTGTGTTATTTTCAGGAGAACCCATCTTTGAGCTCTGATGTTTTAGTCTAATTGGCAAAAATATTTCCCTGCTTTATAGTGATAAATTGAGGGACAAAATTACAAAAACCCTATGATGTCTCATAATCTTTAACTGATTTCGCTTGGTAGAGAGTGTACAATGCTTTAATGTATGACCCATATGTATCCTCAGAAGAATTCTTAGCAAGGGATGTTTCATTTAGTAAATGTAAAGAAGCCTTTATCTTGGGAGTCTTTCATAGACATTTAATTTACAAATAAGTTAGGTAGCTTAGACTCCCAATTTATCTTCAAAAAAAAAAAATAAATAAATAAAAAAATACCTGTAAAGAAGCCTTGCTGTGCTCCTTTTGTAGTTTGGAAGCAGGATATCCACAGACCGTACCCATTTGGAATAAAAGCTCGTCCCACTGGCCATCAAAGGTGTCTGGTTGTAATTTTATGTTTCATTTATGGATCTGTTTGAGTGCTTCATCAAACTTGTTAATATGAATTTGTTGGTGCAAAATTCAAATAATAAATCCGATAACATCAAAATAAATTAAATTATAAAATAAATAATCAAAACAATTTACTCGAATCGCGCTAGGCACTGCCCAAATCAAAATATTTTTTTACGCAAGATTTCATTTCATTTGATTCCAGAAAATTTCGTTAGATCTAATTACGTGGGAATTCCAACTAAATCTGTTCATTTTGATCAAGAATTTTCCAACGAAACAAAATGAAATGAAATCATGTTAAAAAAAATGAGATTTTGATCAGAGCCTAAATCATAAATTAAATCTGGTTTTGCAACCTCTAGCTAATATAAGGTAGCTTGATCTTTGCGGTAGGTGCACAGTTGCCAAGCTTTTTCTTTATTCACATAATGGCAGAAAGTGATTTGAGAGGAAATAAAACACAAAATGAATATCAAGCTATTAGCTCATACGAAAAATGGCACTGTTGATGATTATGGCATTGTTTGATGATCGATTATGTATTTGAATATTAATTGCTGGAAATGGAGCAATTGCAAAAACATAGAACTCTGAAATTAAGATGTTGAAATCTTAAATCAACGTCCAAGAAATGCTAATGACCTGTGAAATCCCAACATATCTTGGACACTTATGATGTCCAAATTTTCTTTATTTATAAAATCATTAAGCAAGCAGTGATTTATTTAAAAACCTAGGGCTACTTTATATCGTAGTTGTTCCCAGGAAATGACCAATACCATCAATTAGTAGTTAATAATTTTTTAATAAATATACTGCCTGATAAGACATTCGAATCTGTATGCTGTCTAGCATACCAAATTAAGACAATATACAAGGTCACATTGTACATAAACATAAACGAAAGGATACAAGTTGTAGGAATCTATACATGCGAACTTCGTGAAATTAGAGATAAAAGGAGAGCATGGGATTTCTGCCACCATTATTCTGTACCAGAGGCTGTAGGATATTAATCCACTGGGTGTAGCTTAGAGGTGACCAAGCACCAGGCAGTAAGAAACTAAGAACCCATTAACAAAGAAAAATGGTGCACCATAAACACCTCGTGAGCTCCCATACTAAGAGAAATATATAGTAATTAGATTCAATTACGAGATCCACATGTAGTGAACCACTATAGTTAAACTGCAGAAATAGTAATACAGAGAAACATACTGAGACCCAACCAAAACAAGGATGTGGAAAACACCACCATAGATACTGACTAAAATATCGCAAACTACACCCAGATGTCTAGATTTGCAAGTGCATCCAGAGAACATATAGATATCAGTGTCATTATCATACCAAATGCAATATTATGCATGTGTATTCAACTAAGATCCTTCAATTTCGTATCAAGATATGAGTCTGGATATGACTTGGATTGTAGTGTATAATTACTGACTCATAATTTTGACGGCATTGTTTTATGGGATGGAAAACAGAGGATCGTTGTGGTTAAAATAAGTTCCAAAACAAAAATTAAAATAAAAAAAAATTGTGAAACAGATCCGGAATGTTGTGTGTCCAACAGGATGTAATCGTTCATTCAACAAGTGTATGGAATTAGGAAGAGGACCTAAATTTCTCACCGACAGAGAATATAATCTTTCTAATTATAATGGTTGGGTTTTTCGAAGAAAATTATTTTGCACTCCATTTTTAGAATATAAATAAAATATTTATATAATAATATAATTAAATTAAGAATAAGAAATTGACATATACATATATATAGTTTTCTTCAATATTTGCCGATTTAGATATTCGACAGGCAGAGAATGACAGTGGAGTACACATGTGGACCCTGCAGCTAATTCTATCACATCCTATTAGTTACTAACATCCTTGTAAATAATCTAAATAGATCTTGGGGACCCGCGTAGTCTTTATATCGTTTTATTATTTTTCTTCAAAAAATTTGTTGTCCTATTATATTAGTTCAGCTGTCAATTCTTTCTTTGTGTCTTTCAGCAACTATACATCTGCACGTCATAAACGGGCATAGTATGTAGATATATTCTTTAGATGGTTATTTCTGATTTTTCTTTTATTTGGAAAATACGAAGTTACCATAAAACTCAATTTGGAGAAGCATATACAAGGATATTAACTTGATTAAGTTGAAAATTTTCTAAGCATTAAGCAATATACAAACTATATGTTGGAACCTGAAGTTTAGTAAATTTAGGTTTAGCCAACAAACCTGACACAAAGCATAAAGTATCATAATAAGTACAAAACACGCACCGTCACCCTCTGTTCGGACAGAACAAATCCCTGTTCAGATCGGACAGAGAAGTGATTGCTTATATTACAGTCTCCATGCACGAAAGTGATAAGTTATGTGTTTTAAAATCCAAACCGAAGTGAAACTTGAACCCTAAGATGTCTTTTTATATTGTTAAAACCCCAAAATTTTTCTTTGATTATTAAGATTATTTTAAATGTCAAAAATATCCAAAAATATCTATTCTATTGCACCTTAGAATTTATAACACAAAATTCGATGAAAATTACTCGTCTAGTTTTTGAAAAAGGATAAGCCCGGTAATCTCAATATCCGTCCATTGGGTTCGACCTTTAATTTTACCAAAACGACTAGTAAGGTAAAATCAAGGTATAAATTTATTTGACCTAGGTTTTAAATCTTTCATCTAATTGGTGTCGTTGCCGGGGAAGGTGTTGATATTTGATCCTTATTTAAGTATGAAGAGACTAGATTTTTATTTTTTATTTTGACTCACCCTTGTTTTTTCTTGAATTTCACGACTGGCAGGTAGGAAGAAAGGCTATAACGATCTAAATCTCAGCCTCTATTGTGCGCAAATACTTCTTTCAAGGCTTGACAGAAGATCTGAAGCTTGCCCAACCCTCATTTCTCCACGAATCGAGTTCTGAGAACCAACCAGCCCACTATTCTACCCTATGTTCAATCCTAACAGAATCCAATCGGTCCGAGCAAGGACACGAACTGAGAGAATAAGGAGGCGCAATGGCCGATGTCGGTGGGACCGAGACCATTGCTGAGCAGACATGCCACTTAGAGGCCCTTCTCCTCCAAATTGAGCAACAACATGCTCGACTTGATGCGGATAGAACTCGTCTTGATAGCCAAAAGGGAGAATTTAACGATGAGCATCGACGATGGGCCAACGACGATGAGAGGGTCCACAACAACTCCAATGGGGAAGACGATGAAACCCCAACAAATCTCACATGGAGTTTGGCGCTCCAAAAACCAAGGAAGTGGCAGGGCCGATAATCGTTCCGGGAAAAGATGTTAACAATATGCAAATCGCCCCACCCATGTCACCTTTATGCAACAAAGTCCTTTTTATGGAAATGATCACAAGGACCCACATGATCACTTACAAACTTTCATTGACTGCACTCGCTTGATTAAAATAGAAGGGGTTCCTCAACAAGTAATTAGGCTTTTGTTGTTTAGATTTACTCTCTAAGATGGGATCCAAAAATGGTATAAGACACTAAAAAAGGATCAATTAGGTCTTGGGATGCAATAGCACAAATCTTCCTAGATAAATATTTTCCTTCGGATAGGGTGGACTTAATTAAAAGGGAAATAAACAATTTCCAACAAAAGAAGATGAATCAACGAGGGATGCATGGGAAAGATTTAGGGATTTAGAGAACTCACGCCCTCATCATGGAATCCATGATTGGTTGATAATTGATTCTTTCTATAATGGTCTTTATGATAATATTAAGATCACTCTTGATTCTCTTTTAGGTGGTAGCTTCTTGATGCTTGACGCAATGTGAGGAAGGGACTTACTTGATCAATGCACAAGGAGCTATACTTTGTTCCCTCTCTCGAATCACCGTCGCTCGAACCACTCAAAACAACAAGTCCACGAGATTTCGACTCAAGATCCATGGATAGCGAAGTCAGAAGCTGAGCTAGCCGCGTTCCAATGGGCTCAAGGTTTCATCTCTACTAGAATAAATGCAGGCCATGCAACGAAGAAAGGCACACATCCCTTGATTGTTCTTTTCGATGGAAGGTGTAGGTGTGCAATTTTAATTTTTATTAACATTTAATAGCAATTAATCACAAGCACACATCAAGGATCTTGTAGGATGACATTTAGCACAAAAGGGAGAATGAGAAAATGGGTATACCTCCTCTAATTGCGTAATTAGAAGGCTCGATCGGTTCGTTTGGAGTCGGTGGCGTACCTCTAACACCTCTTCACCATGGCCTCGAGTCCATCAAAAGAGTTGACCAATCTCTAATGGTTTGTGCTAGGAAACCTAAGAGAGAAGTTATTCCTTTTCTTTTCTTCTCTCTAATCAACAATTAATTAGTGGGAAGACTAAACTCAACACATGAGAAACCTAACAAGAGCTTGAGAGATAACTCTAATGGAGGAGATCAAAATCTCTCTATTGGAGGAAGGTGGCGACTAGGGAAGAGGAAGAAAGGAGAAGAGACTTTGGGTTTCTTTCTCTCCAAGGGACCTCCTTTTATAAGCATCCAATCCACAAATTAATTGGACACCTTTGCCACTCTATGGCCGGTCTAGAAGTGGGATCACATGGGCCACTTCAACCTCTTAATTACTCTCTCTTTAAACACATTAAATCAATTATTTAATGGACCTTTCAATAGCTTCTTGTTTGGGCTCAAATAGACTATTTAAATAAAGCCTATACTTTTAATTTAATTCACATAATTAAATTAAAATAAGTTGAACAAAATTAATTATCAACACGTTGGAACAAAAATAGACTAGTTAAAACTTTATTTGTGTGACTCTATTGAGGATTTATGTCATGTTGGCCATGGAAATTAAATCGCTATTTATTTCCAATAATCATAACGGTATCTAGCAACTTGTTATAATTTCTAATTAACATAAATAAATACTGTACAGTTACAGTATTTCAATCCAGCATAAGAAATAAAGTATTTCATTGTTTTGATTCTTATGTCACATGATATCACTGTATAATCCAAGATAGAAATGTGTCATTCTTGCATATTATACATTTCTTGATCTAGAGTTGATCGTCTAGTTTGCGTGCATGCGATCCAACTCCATCAAGTGGCCCAATATATATCATCACTCACTAGGTCTACTAATGAGGGACATACGATTTTCTTGATGAATAACTTTTCTCCGCACAATTTAAGAGAGTATAAATAAAGTCAGTATAGCAGCCCTTATCAGGAATCAAAGTTAGATGATATTTATTGAACCTATCCTCATGTGGAAAAGTTGAACAATCTCAAACTTAGAATCAAACTCATATGAAATAAATAATGACACATAACACAATCCATATATTTATTTCATTGGGTCATGTCATGTACTATGTTCCAATAACATACACATATGCAATTAAGTTGGTAACTCCTTACCTATGATTTGTAGAACTTAATCATCACTTAACTTGCATACTAATCTTTTATGATAATTAAAGTTCCTTGTTAATTATCAAGATTATGGACGATTTAGATTTATTATTGTCATTCTAATGAATGATCCACAGAGATCTACAATTCAGATCCTCAACCTGAATGATCTGTCAATAATAAACTCTAGGAACAAATGATCAAATATCATCAATAACATAAACTAAAATTAAGTCATTCAAATATTGACATCTAGGACATAACTCCAACACTTTTTCCAAAGGTGGTTGGTATCATCATTATTTATTGGTATTTAGACCGTACTTGGCACTCAAAAGACATTCAAACCATTAAATTATTTAATGAATTGCTATGTTTTTTCAAGGATTTGGCTTTGTCGTCGTCTTTTTTCTTATTCTCAGGTTTCTTGATGATTTCTGGTGGATTCTCGAATTTTAGAATGATTTTGACACTTGACATATGTTAGATGACTCATTCCTAGCACTTGGAGGCATTGTTCAAGCCATCGTTCAGACCGAATGACTCATGCTCGGATCTCAGAGGGCTTTGCTTGGACCAAATGCTCAAATATTGCATAAAATGGAGGATTTAGGAGAAGAAAATGACCAAATTGAATCAATAGCATTGAAGACCTCATCCTAAGCTTTCCAACGGTTTTTGAATCGCCTCAATCAGAGTTCGGATGAAGGAATTATGGCCGAAATACTAGCGGAGACCAAAATCTGAATATCGCGCTTACTGTTCGGTCCGAATGAACAGTAATTCGGTCCGAATGACACTGTAGCCGCCACTGCTGGATTTCCTCTCCTCTGTTCGGTTCGAACAGAGCACCGACAGAGCTCAAATGACAAGTTTTTATGCGGGGAAATTAGTTTTTTTGGCAAGATTTATTTCCTTAGTGCTCCAATTACTTTTCTATGTGCGTGGAGATCAGTATAAATGAGCCCTTAGACCAGAAGAAAGGGGATCGAAACCTCCACACCTCCAATCATACCTTCCATTGCTCAAATTCACTTTCCATAGCCTTCATCCACCATTATTCATCAAGGCAACCTATTCTTGAGGCGACGGCAGCAAGGAGAAGTTGTGACACGCCCCTGCAGCACTCCATCGCGTTTGAAGATTGGAGATTAAGCATAGAAAGACAATTCGGTTTATTCTTCCTATGTTTTTATCTCTAATTTTCATGGGCTTGTATCTTGTGATTTCTACTCTTGTTTTCGTGTGTTTTGATACTATGTTAGGCTAAGTTTACGTAGTCTTAGGAGTAGGGAAGTAACTTAGGTTTGGATGTTGTGATTTGACTTGATATGATATAATATGTTTTGATGATTTGTTTTATTGAGAATTATGTTAATTGCTTGTTTGAATTGCTTGGTTGAATGTAATTAACTTCTAGATGAATGGCCACATTTAGTTAAGTTCTAAAGTTAGGTTAATCAAGATAATTTAGATTAAGTATTTGGGATAAATTGTAGATCCGAAAGGGGAGATTAGTTGACACCAAAAGTGTAACTTTTAGACAAGTCCAAAAGACCTCTAAATATCTCTAAGAACTCCAACAAACAAGTTTAATTGATTGAATTCTAAACCAAAAGTTGTGAACCAATCGAGTTAATTAGGTTAGGTTGTGATTGAACCAGTATATAGTCCAACAAGCGAAAGCTGAGGTTTAGAATATCTGTGATTGAACCAGTATCTAGTCCAACAAGCGAAAGCTGAGGTTTAGAATATCTAGGTTTGACCAACAAACCCTAGCACAAAGCATATAGTATCATAAAGAGTCAAAACTACACACTTATACCTTCTGTTCGGACCGAACAGAGTGGTATACGCTTGAAAAACACCGTTCGATGCACGAAAGTGATATGTTCTGTGTTCTAGAGTCCAAACCAAGGTGAAATCTGAACCCTAAGACGCTTTTTATATTATTAAAAACTCCAAAACTCTACTTTACCTATTTAGATATTATTTAGATTATTTTAATTGACAAAACAACCCAAAAATATCTATTTTATTGCACCTTTAGTCTTTAGTTATTCATAACTCCATAAAAATATTCTTGTCTAGATTTTGAAAAAGGATAAGTCTGGTATTCAATTGTACCGTCCCTTGGGTTCGACCCTAAAGATTAACTCCAAATGACTAGTGAGGTTAACTCTAGGTTATAAATTTATTTGATACCTAGGTACTAGGCCTTCATCAAATTGGCGCCGTTGCCGGGGACGGTGTTGATATTGGATCCTTATTCAAGTATCAAGAGACTAGATTTTTTTATTTTTCTTTTAAACTTATGCTTTCTTCTCTTGGATTTTGCTGGACTGGCAGGTAGAACTCGAAGGAAGAAGTCTCCGCCACCCAAGAACAGAGACTAATTCCTCCGGCGCTTCGAAACAGACCCAGAACTCGCTCAGTCCTCCGATTTGATCTCGGTTCGGACCGAACAGGAATCCATTCGGACCGAACAGCACCCCGAACAGAGAGGAGAAAGCCCAGGAATGGCCGAAACGCCCACTCCGGAGGCCATTGTCCAGCAGACACGTGACCTGGAGGCCTTTCGCCTCCAGCTAGAGCAAAGAGAGGCTCATCTCAACGCAGAACGGACCCGCCTCGCTGGTCAAAGGCGGGAATTTGACGACGAGCGTCACCGATGGACCAATGAAGACGAAGAGAGCGTCCACAACTCCGACAAAGAGGACGAGGAGCCTCGTGAGCGATCTCTTATGGAGTATGGAGCCCCTAGAACAAGAGACGTGGTCGGACCCGTGGTGATTCCGGGCATTGATGCAAACAACATGCAAATCGCCCCCGCCCATGTCACTCTTGTGCAACAAAACCCGTTCTATGGTGATGAGAACGAGGACCCACGTGCTCACTTGCAAACTTTTATTGATTACACTCATTTGATTAAAATTAATGGGGTTCCTCAACAAGCAATTAGGCTTTTGTTGTTTAGATTTTCTCTTAAGGATAGGGCCAATAAATGGTACAAAACACTCAAAAAAGGCTCAATTAGGTCTTGGGATCAAATGGCAAAAATTTTCTTGGATAGATATTTCCTAGCGGACAGATCTGATGTGATTAGAAGGGAATTGAACAATTTTGCCCAAAAAGAGGAAGAATCAATGAGAGATGCATGGGAAAGATTTAGGGATTTGGAAAATTCTTGCCCACATCATGGGATTCAAGAATGGATGCTCATTAAATCTTTCTATGGTGGACTTTATGATAATATTAAAATCAATCTTGATTCTCTTTCAGGTGGGGCATTCAAAAGACTTGATGCGGCACAGGGGCGAGATTTACTTGATTATTGTGCAAGGAATTACACATGGTATCCTCCACTCATCCACCGTCGCACCAGTACTTCGAGGCAACAAGTTCATGAGATCACCACGAAGGATGCAAAGATTGCCGAGCTTGAAGCTCAACTTGCGGCGTACCAATCGGCTCAAGGCACCCATCTCTACTCAAATCAATGCAGAGCATGCGGCGAGGAAGGACATACATCTCTTGATTGCCCTCTTGCTAAAATTGGTAACGGAGGGGCCCAAGTGAACTCCCTACACAATGGGCCCCCTTTCGGTTCAAAGTACCAAAATAACCCGCCAAGTTTGTATAGAAATGCCCAATTCAACAACAACAATAGATACCAATCATTTCAAAAGAAACCCTTTTTCAATAGGGAAGAGATTCCAATTCTTGTTCGAGAATTCATGAGTGAGCAAGAAAAGTTTAACAAATCTATGGCTTTAGGATTGGATGAATTGAAGGCCACCGCTGACGAATTTAAGGGTAGTGCGAGCACCTTGCAATGCTTAGAACGCATGATGGAAGCACACTTCTCCCGACCACCCGGTAAGCTTCCAACCCAGCCTCAGGTCAATCCTACTGCAAAGATCAAGGCCATACATGTTCTGAGAAGCGACAAGGAGTACCAAGACCCGCCTGTGCCACCAAACGAGGGAATTCGACCCTCCGTTTGGTCCGAACAGAATTCTGTTCGGTCCGAATAGATTTTTCAAATTGAAGAGGAGCCCATCCTAGAGCAAGTAAAGCCTTCCCCTCCACTCGACCAAGTCACAGAGCAAGAAGGACCACTTAAAGTTCAAGAAAAGGGTGCCGAAATGACCCCGATACCTTCTGTTCGGTCCGAACAGAGAGTAGAAGATGCTCAAAAAGATGTCCGAGCCAAGGGCAAGAAGAAAATGACGCAACCAGAGTCAACTTACAGGCTCCCTGTCCCTTTTCCTGAAAGATTAGTGAGGAAGAAGAAGGAGGATGAACAATTTCGGACCTGTTGGGAGATTCTTAAGCAAATGAAGATTGACATTCCATTCACGGATGCCATAGCTCAAGTGCCGATCTACGCAAGATTCTTGAAGGAGCTATGCACAGGCAAGAGGTCCATGGAAGAACTTAAAACGGTAGCCCTAACACACAAGAGTAGCGAGATTTTGAAGAGCAAGATGCCACCAAAACTAGAAGATCCGAGTAGGTTTGCTCTCCCTTGCACTATTGGTAATGCAACAATCAAGCAAGCATTGTGTGATATGGGGGCTAGTGTTAGTTTGATGCCCAAGACGGTGTTTGACAAGATTGGTTTTGGCGAGTTGAGACCCACACGCATAACATTGAAACTCGTCGACTCTTCAATGCAATTACCTTTGGGTGTTCTTGAAGATGTGCCCGTCCAAGTGGGGAATTTTGTGATACCCGGCGATTTTGTAGTGATGGACATAGAAGAAGACAAGGAGGTGCCTATCATTTTGGGACGCCCATTCCTTAGAACCGCCGGTGTGAAGATGGATGCTCGAGATGGGACGATTGTGGTTAGAGTGGGGGAGAAAAACTCCGCTTTTCAATTGATCATGCTTTGAATTGCCCAGACCCCGCCAAAATGTGTTTTATGGTTCAAGAGGCGGCCGAAACCGAAACATCTCTTGAAGAGCACTGCCACGAGGCGCATGAAGGCTACCAAGAATCTCTCAATGACCCCCTGGCGACCATGGAGATCGAAGAAGAAGGCAAAATCTCACCATTTCAGCCCTGTTCGACCCCCTGTTCGGACCGAACAGAGGTCCGAACAGACCTACAACATAATATAGGTGCTCTGTTCGGTCCGAACAGAGGCATCAAAAGTCGATTTGAAGCTTCTTCCTCCGTCTCTAAGGTATGGAATTCTCAATCCTAGTCAAACGTACCCCGTTATTGCTAACTCCAAGCGAGATACAGGTCAAACGAAGAAATTTTTGGTGAGAAAAGGAGCAATCGGGTACTCACTTGATGATTTGAAGTGCATCGATCCCTCAATTTGCACGCATGGAGCTATCTTGGAAAGGAATGGCACGAGAGACATCAACAACAAGAGATATGACAAATCACTCGCCGTCTCGCTCTCCGAGCCCGATCCAATCAAGACTTAGCAAAAGACGGTCAAGCTAGGGACCTAAAACAAGCGCTTCTTGGGAGGCAACCCAAGGATTTCTCAACTCTACTCTCTTTTATTTTAATTTTTATTTTGTATCTTTAAATACAAAATACGAAAAAGAAAAAAAATAGAAAATAGAAAACCCATAAAAATTTGAAAAACCAAAAATAAAAAAATATAGAATTTGATTGTTTTTATTTAATTGTAGGAATTTTTGAATGAACGAACGAAGGAAGATGCAATCCGTGCTAGAGCACCATGGGTTACGTGAGCCAACTAACCCCGATCGACCTCATACGGATTGCACAATAACTCAAGGAAAGGAGTTAAGCCATCTTGGAAGTCGAGAGATCAAACTAGGACCAAATCGACAAATCGGGAAGCAAAAATTGGCTAAGTTATCTTTTCCCTCCTATTTACTTTTCTATGTGATTACATGCATTGAGGACAATGCTTGATTTAAGTTTGGGGGGAGGGAATAGGAGGAAAATCGAATTTTTGATTGAAATTGGTCAATATTTTGCAAAATTTGGACAAAGTTTTGAATTGCATAGCTTCTGTTCGGTCCGAACAGAATCTTGTTCGGTCCAAACAGAGATATGAAAGTTGGAATTTTGCATTGATTCATGCCTATTTTTGTTTGGAAATTGATTGGTTGTGCCTAGATTCTCTCGATTTGATTTTAAATGACAAATTCACACTGTTTTCAAAAGTTTTTAAGCAAATCAAAAATTTTCTCAAGTGCTTTAAAATGTTTAGATATCTCGTGTTGATTTTTGCACCAATGGGCCGAAATGAAAAAAATTTGCAAAGATAGAACTTGAATTTAGTTGCTTGAAATTGTCAATACACTCTAAGTCGATTCTCACAAGTTTTTACCGAGTGAACGGATTTGTATTTGATAAACTTTTGTTCAAAAAGAAATTTATCAACTTTGGAAATTATAAGATGAAACTTGTCTTGTTGAAAATTACTTTTTTTTAATCGCTTGAATCACCAACGAGCAAATTTATTAGGATAAAAATTTGAAATAGTTGTGAAAACGAGGATGCATCGAGACCTTTTTTCACCAACTTATCCACAAATTGGAGGGTATTGGGTTAGTTATGAATTGCTAGGAATTACACAAAGAACTCGAGAAATAATTGGGTAATTCATGACTAATTTCTACTGGCCCCGATGTGAAAGCATTGGCAAAGGAGTTGTTGAGTATTATGGCCCAAGTGTACCGTGGCCATAGTCGAGCAGCACCCGTCCAACCTCCCTAGCATGTCATGTGCCAGTAGTAAATTCAAGGTCAATGACACCGCATTATATCCTCTAGGGTGCAAAGCCCCACGACTCGACTTGCACGAACAAATTGGTGAAAATTGAAATTGTTTTTAAGAAGGGTTCATCATAGAATTTCCAATTTTGATAAAATTCTTTACAAACTTTTGTGAAATATGGAAAAGAACGGGTAATTGAAATTGAGATCGCATTTTAATTGACAAAGTGAAGCTAGAGTTCTTGAAATTGAGAAAAGATTTCATTAGGACCAAGAGATGCATGAATTGATTTGTAGAACACTAAACTTGGTTCTTGAAATTAAATTTTGGTTTGACTTATTTGGTTGAAGTGTGAAAATTTTAGGCATAAGCAAATGGTTTTCATGATAATTTCTTGGTTTGAAAAATGACTTGATTTTAGATTTAAGTATAGTCTAAAATTCTAAGCTTAGGGCGTTGCTTGAGGACAAGCAAAGTTTAAGTTTGGGGGGATTTGATATCATCATTATTTATTGGTATTTCGACCGTACTTGGCACTCAAAAGACATTCAAACCATTAAATTATTCAATGAATTGCTATGTTTTTCTAAGGATTTGATTTTGTCGTCGTCTTTTCTCTTATTCTCAGGTTTCTTGATGATTTCTGATGGATTCTCGAATTTTAGAATGATTTTGACACTTGACATATGTTAGATGACTCATTCCTAGCACTTGGAGGCATTGTTCAAGCCATCGTTCAGACAGAATGACTCATGCTCGGATCTAAGAGGGCTTTGCTTGGACCAAACGCTCAAATATTGCATAAAATGGAGGATTTAGGAGAAGAAAATGACCAAATGGAATCAATAGCATTGAAGACCTCATCCTAATATTTCCAACGGTTTTTGAATCGCCTCAATCAAAGTCCGGATGAAAGAATTATGGCCGAAATACTGGCGGAGACCAAAATCTGAATATCGCGCTTACTGTTCAGTCCGAATGAATAGTTGTTCGGTCCGAATGACACTGTAGCCGCCACTGCTGGATTTTCTCTCCTCTGTTTGGTCCAAACAGAGCACCGACAGAGCTCAAATGACAAGTTTTTATGCGGAGAAATTGGTTCTTTTGGCAAGATTTCTTTCCTTGGTGCTCCAATTACCTTTCTATGTGCGTGGAGATCAGTATAAATGCGACCCTAGACCAGAAGAAAGGGGATCGAATCCTCCACACCTCCAATCATACCTTCCATTGCTCAAATCTACTTTTCATAGCCTTCATCCACCATTATTCATCAAGGCAACCTATTCTTGAGGCGACGGCAGCAAGGAGAAGTTGTGACACGCCTCTGCAGCACTCCATCGCCTTTGAAGATTGGAGATTAAGCATAGAAAGACAATTCGATTTATTCTTCCAATGTTTTTATCTCTAATTTCCATGGGCTTGTATCTTGTGATTTCTACTCTTGTTTTCGTGTGTTTTGATACTATGTTAGGCTAAGTTTATGTAGTCTTAGGAGTAGAGAAGTAACTTAGGTTTGGATGTTGTGATTTGACTTGATATGATATAATATGTTTTGATGATTTGTTTTATTGAGAATTATGTTAATTGCTTGTTTGAATTGCTTGGTTGAATCTAATTAACTTCTAGATGAATGGCCACAATTAGTTAAGTTCTAAAGTTAGGTTAATCAAGATAATTTAGATTAAGTATTTGGGATAAATTATAGATCCGAAAGGGGAGATTAGTTGACACCAAAAGTGTAACTTTTAGACAAGTCCAAAAAACCTCTAAATATCTCTAAGAACTCCAACAAACAAGTTTAATTGATTGAATTCTATACCAAAAGTTGTGAACCAATCAAGTTAATTAGGTTAGGTTGTGATTGAACCAGTATCTAGTCCAACAAGCGAAAGCTGAGGTTTAGAATATCTAGGTTTGACCAACAAACCCTAGCACAAAGCATATAGTATCATAAAGAGTCAAAACTACATGCTTATACCTTCTGTTCAGACCGAACAGAGTGGTATACGCTTGAAAAACACCGTTCGATGCACGAAAGTGATAAGTTCTGTGTTCTAGAGTCCAAACCAAGGTGAAACCTGAACCCTAAGATGCTTTTTATATTATTAAAAACCCCAAAACTCTACTTTACCTATTTAGATATTATTTAGATTATTTTAATTGACAAAACAACCCAAAAATATCTATTTTATTGCACCTTTAGTCTTTAGTTATTCATAACTCCATAAAAATATTCTCGTCTATCTTCTGAAAAAGAATAAGTCTGGTATTCAATTGTACCGTCCCTTGGGTTCGACCCTAAAGCTTAACTCCAAATGACTAGTGAGGTTAGCTCTAGGTTATAAATTTATTTGATACCTAGGTACTAGCCTTCATCAGTGGTAGCGGAGGAGGCCAAGTCAATTCCATAAACAACGGACCCTTCTACTTCCCAAGGCACATCTTTAGTAGGAGTTACTTGCTCATTGAAGGGGAGAAAAATGATTGGGAACACATGAATGATCTAGTTGTCTCGCACTTTTTTGCCCTATCCACGGGTAGATATCAAAGGATAACTTCCACCATGGGGAAAAAGAATGTGGATCAGATACCCCTTGGGCATCCTGAAATGCAGGCGTTACTACCCGTCTGAACGGACGAAAGGTAATAACGTGATTCTAGGTGCCTCAAGAGTTGATTGTTTGTTTGTAGGTCCTTTCCTTCCAGCAGGCGCAAGCCCCTGCTGTTAATTACCTCCGGGCTGAGTTGAGAACCAGACAAGAGCACCTCTAGATCAGGAATAATCAAGTGATTAAGCATCAAAAGCAATTGGAGTCAGTTTTATTTGATTTAATGACTAGTGCTATGTGGGGTGTGGTGATGATGCAAAATGCATATGCATGCTATGCTGACTTTGACTTTAGATGACATGTAGACTCTGATGTTATTATCATTTTTATAATTAAGACTTTTATTGCTTCTAGGGTTGTTGTTATATGGGGACAACCAGGGCATTGGATCACATGTTGGTCTAGGTTATTTTGGTAGACTTAGGATTTTCAGTTTGGAGCCAGGATTTAGGGATCTGAGATATGATTTGGTTTGACTTAACGTTTGACTTCGGGTTTGGCTTAATTGAGGGTTTTATTTTATTTTGGAGATAGGCCTGGTCTTGACTTGAATCGAAATTGGTTCTGGTTTGTTTTGAGATTCGTGTTGGCTTTTGAGTTTGAATCTGGACTTTGAATTTTCATTTGAGTTTGGACCTGGGATTGGGCTTGGATTTTTAATTCGGAATTTGGAGTCATGGACTTGATTTAAGTTTGGTTCCGGCTTCAGGTTGGCATTTGGATCATTTTTTATTTCTGGTTTCTGGCTCTTGTTTTGGATTTCCGAGTTTAGGTCCTGTTGGGGCTTCAATAGTTAGTCATGGAGTTCGGCTTTAGGTTCAGTTCTAAGTTCGGGTTGAGTTTGGATGTCTTGGTTTAATTTTCCGGAATATGTCTTGAAGTCTTGACTGCTTGAGTTTGGAGTTTAAAATATGGGTTTTAGCTTGACTGGCTCTGGAGTGTCTTGGTTCTGAAGAATACCTCTTATCCAAGAATCCCTGCTGTCCTTTAATAACAATATTGATTTTTGATAATATTAATGTTTATTTATTATTTATTTTTATGACATTTTATGATATTTTTAAAGTTTTATGGGCTATTAAATAAAAATGACATTTAAGTTGGGTTTTTGTATATGATATGTCAGATAGAAATGTTCTTCATAATTTTATGGACATTTTGGTATTTTATGGGAATTTTTCTGATTTTCTGGCTTTTTTTAATGCATTCTCTAAGCTCTGATTTGTTGAAAATTCTCTGATTGGTCCACAGCATTGACAAGGCTGAGGTGTCGGCTGACTGGGTCTGATCTGGCGCTGAGTGGGCTTGTAGACTTGGCAGAGGGATTTAAACGCTGGGCCTTCCTTTTCTTTTTCTTTTGGGCTTCACTTCATTTTTGGGCCAACTTTCTTTCTTGGGCCAAACTTCATTTCCTTTTTATTGTTCAGGTTGGTTTAGTGTAACGGGTATCTGACAGCCTCACGAAGGGTCTCGCCACATTTTTCCACAGAGGATCAGATAGAGCACGGGTTTGAACCAGTCTCCTCCGGCAAGATTTGACTTTTTTGCAAAAGGGCCCCTGGTTCTTCTCCGGCGAAATTGCGACAATTCCGGCCTCAATTTTGGTCGAGCTTGGGCTTATTGGAATCGTGAAGGAAAATTGAACAAGCTGGTGCTATCAATTGGAGCCGTAGAAGCTTAGTTTACCATGTGGTACCTGAGGAACTTCGAATAGCCATTGATGGCGTTTGAAGCTTTTCGGCCATCTTTCTCTGCCAGAAAGAGGTTTTGTGCACTCGTTAAGTTTCCTTAAGGACGAAAGTGAGTTCAATTTGGCATGGAGAAGTCTTGAAGTAGGTGAATTGGACTGAGGGACTTCGGCTTGAAATTGAGCAGAACTGAGATTGTGCAGTGGGGCCCACCAGGAGGTTCTTTGATGCCAGAAATGATTTTGATAGCTTCAGGGGGTTAATTTTAGTTTGTTCATGTCCTTTTTTTAGTTTGGATCTTCATGATAGGCCGCGAGAAGCATTGAGGCAGAAGGCACTCCTTTGTTCAACCTTAGTTTTACATGCAAGTTGTTTTACAGCAACAAGGCTTGTTTTACTGTCCATTTTAGATCAATTTGAGTTTGTTTTGTGCGTCCAAGTTAACACAGATTGTGAGACCAAGTCAATTATCATTTAGTACAACTTGCAATTTTCAAATTTAAGCAATTTAGCCACTGTTTTGATGAGGTTTCTGTTTGGGTTGCTCAAAATGCATGAAAATCAGTTACACTTGACATTACATATCTGTAGAAGGAGCATGTAAGTTTGTTGCAAAAACCTTTGGCATTTGTTATAAAGTTATTGTTTATTCACAGAATTTCTGTCCCCTTTTGAAAATAGGTAGAAAACCTCTTTATGTTTGTTCAAAAGTCCTGAAAATTTACAAGCGTGTCCTATAACGTGTTGGTCAATTTCCTGTGCAAAAAGGTTTTGCAGAAAAGTCCAGAATTTTGAAGAATACCATTTTATTTGAGTGATACCCCTGCTGCCCTTTATTAAAGTGTTTGAAATTTTGAAAATCTTGCAAGCATTACCTTTGACATACTCACAATTTGGCCATAAAACATAACTTCAGTCCGACACTTGGTTGTGTAAAAACTCTCCCATGAGTCAAGCTTCGAGATATGCATACCCCTTTGAGTTTCATGTGTTTATGCTTAACATAAAGCTGAGTTTTATTTGAAATTTGTTTAATTTTCTGATTTATAGAAATCTATTTTGTTTGTGTTTACACAAATGGAGCATTCGTCATTTATTTTGAAATATGTTTTGACAGATAAGGTGTTTTGACCATGCTCTTACACATTTTTGTTTATTTGCTTTATTCAAGAGAATGCCATGTATGCTGTATAAAGACATGCAATCTAATACTCTTTAAAATCATGATGCAATCTAATACTCTTTTTTTTTATTTGTTCTTTCATACCATGAAATGATGCAACAAAGTAAAAAGGACTTCTATGTAGACTTGTTATGCTGAAAATACAGACCTAATGCTTGAACACTTATCCCTTTTTTTTTTATATAAAGACATGAACAATATTTTCAAGACTCAATCTATGTGCATACTACATGAAATGCAAATTTGCTATATGCCCTTGAAAATTACTATAATATGAAAACTTCTTTTTTTTTTATCATATATTTTGGAAATTCATTTTAGTCCCTAACATAAACATATTACTTATATTTTGAAAATTCTTTAAACATGATGAAGTTGTTTTAGTAATGTAACAATCATGCAAGACTAAGAGACAAATGTCATGATAACACCATCCTAACCCCAATGCACATGAGTTTGAATAGAAATTCATTTTTTGTTTTTGGAATACAATAGATATATCATTTTAGCAAGTTTTCTTTTGTTTAATTGAGCACTTTTAAGTGGCGTGTAGACAATAGTACTTGACATAAAGCCTACACGATCTTATTCACTTTTAATTTGGGGTGGCATGCAAGCAATAGCACTTGGCATAGAGCTTGCATGCCTTATTATGCATATCTCTAAGCTATCTCATCATAAGAGGGTTTTTACATAGCCAAGCTGGGGTGATGTTTGAGGCCAAATACCGGGCCAATGTCAAAACCGTGCCAAATACCGGGCACATAGCCATATACCGAGCTATAACCATGAAACCGTGCCAAATACCGGGCACATAACCAACCATTAGCAAGGCCAAATACCGGGCTAGCTATACCATGCCAAATACCAGGCAATTGACTGAATGGAACCAGAAATTTGAATGTAAAACAAGTAAACCCGAGCACACCATGGATTGGTGGCCGGGCAAGATCAAAAGAACTTCAAACTGCAATTAAAAGGAACAGAATTTCTTTATTGATGCAGAACAAAGTATTTACAAAGTAGAATTATCTGGAACCCCTTCCCTTTGGCTTAATTTCGATTCCTAGCAAGTGTTTGTGGGAATGCCCAAGCCTAAGACCTTGCTATCCTATCACTAAACCGCCTAATTGACTATGGCCAGCCTCAGAGAGAGAGAGAGAGAGAGAGACAAGGAGGCGGCTTTCTTCTTTTGTTTTAAGGTCTTTATATAGGCTTGAAGTTAGGGTTTCCATTCAATTGAGCCATGCACATCTCACCATCCATTTTGATCTAGTGGCTGCCATGGATGCGTGGGGATCAAGTTGCCTTGCAAAACCATGGGCTGGTATTGCAAATCTGTGGATGGTTTTGCTTCTGTGGTGAGGATGAGCCATGGAGTTAGGGTTTTGATCCGAAGGTTTACATGTAGCTGCCTAGTGCATTACTTCCTTAGTTCATTTCCTTTACTGCTCCATCACACCTTTCTATGATGCTTTGACATGTGGCATTGTTCTTGACACCATGGCATGCCATCTTGGTTCACTGTTTTCCACTTAGCGCCATGTAGGCTGCTGCTTTGGTATTGAGTGCTTGTAGTTGCTGTTGCTTTATATGCAACCTTGATTCTGATTCTTTTTGAGCTTAACACTACTGACCTAATTCTACCAATTTCAACTTGAAGGAGTCAGCAACTATTGTGGCATCATTTCATTGGTTCAATTGGTTTGATATGTGAGACCATATGCCATTTGGCAATTTGGTAGAGGGAAGTACAATTTGTAGCTGTCCTTCATTGTTTCACTCTTGGAGAGGCTCTCTTGGCGCCAGGAGGAGCATGTGTGTTGGCAGCCATCCAGGAGTTGGTTGCAATCTGATGGTTGAGCATCAATTACAAAGGAGGCAGCATGTATGGAATTTGATTAGGGTTTCACAGGAGCTTCCTCAATTTGGTTGCATCTCGGGCCTTTAATTCTCATCCAATGATCAACAAAGATGCTTGAGAGGTAAGCAATTGCGAACAAGAGTAGATGGAGATGAATGAGCCACGTCTCAAGTCAATTTGTGGAGGAGAGAGAGCTGTAGAAAGGGGGTACCGGAGAAAAGAGACTGTGATTCCTTTTTTACCCTTTAATTTTGTCCCTTTTTACTAAGTTGGGGAAGAAGATAAACAGTGAACTTCAAGCTGCGTCATCAGTTAATTTCCATCATTATAGCATCTAAGTACCATGTTTAACATGCCTCGTTAATCAATTGAATTTGTTGACTATTGTTATGCAATGTTTGACCAATAGTTGACCAGTCATGGCACCAATTGGCGTTCTCATTACATTACTTCATTTTAGTCCCAATTGAATGCATATTCCTGCTCTTAGGACTTTCACAAACATGTATGCACAAGAACAATGAGCTCCCTTGTCTCCAATGGCTTCAATTTCGTTTTCACCATCTCACTGCCTCGACGCTTTTCCAACAAAATTGGAGGCATTCAGGGAACGAGAGAAATTGATTCTGGTACCATCGTCTTCTCCTCGATGCAGGCTTTCCAGCGATACTATAAACGCTGGGAATGGCGGCGACAATCGTCGGAACCAATCTTGTCAGAGGCGGCAGCTTCTTTCTCTTCTTCGATTTCTTTTCTTTTCTTTCCGTTTAATTGTGGGGCCAATGGACGAGACCCAATGGCGACTTGCCATTTGTGAGGAAATGAATGTGCCTGACAGGTGGGGTCGAGGAGTGAGAGAGCCAATCGTGCCTCGACACTTGTGCGGAGACGTGAGATAGGGAGCACATCGGAAGCGGAGCTGATATGAGACATCCTAGATATGAGACATTATGAGCTTCCACCTGTTTTTTTTTATGGGCCTCGGTTTCATCATTTTTTTTTATGTTATACCTCATTCCATCGGCCCGTTTAATTTTCAATGTAATAAGCCCATTCCGATTTTCTTCTCATCTCCATTTCTGCCAGTTGCCTCCTCCATTTCCAACATGAAGGAGTTGTCCATTTTCTGGAATTTCAAGAATTGTTTGGTTTTTGTTCTTCTTTTGAAAAAAAATAATTGAAGCCTTTCCTTTGGTCATTTTGACATGAAACTTGGCACACCTTCTCATAAAAATGTGAGGCACTTGATGGTCATGGATTTTCTATTTTTGGAATTTTTAAATTAATTAAATGAATATTCTAAGATTCATAGAATAATTCATATAATTAATTCGTTTAAGCATCTCTTGCTGCGCATCTTCTGGCTTCTTGCTTTGCTCAATAATCCATGATATCTATGTCACCTTTTCTTCTATTAATATTGAATATTAAATATCAAACTAACACAGTCATATGGCGAACTGTATTAATATTAATATTAATATCGATATTATGGCTTTAGTCCAGGCGCGTCTTTTGCTTCAAAAATTGACCCCCTCCTTCTGATAATCTAGACCTGGCTAGTCTTTATGGGCCCCATCTTCACTGCCTTGTGAACTGTTGAAATTTTCTTATGTGGCAAAATTTATAGGTAAACAAATGCCCCCCACCAGAGGGGTTGTGAGAAATTCGAGTCGAACGACCTACTCTGGTGCCCTTTTTTTGCATTACTCTTGACCTCATTTTCTTCTTGTGACTTCCTTCTTGTCTTACTTTATGCTCCTTTTTTTTTATTGGCCCATGCCCCAGGTAGACTTCCTTTTGCTCTAATGGCATTTAATGTAGACCTTTGGACCCTTTTGGGTTGCAGACTTTATGTCGCCTGCACCCGTTGTCTGTTCGGAGCTTCATCGGCATAGATGAGCTCACAAACTCCATTCTCCTTTTCTTTTGTTTTGACAGAGAGTTCAGCTTTTGGGTGGTTTATGAGATGGTCAAGCCCTTCAGGTTCTTCAAATCCTTCTCTTGCCTGAGTTTGGCACGGCATCCTCGTCCTTTGACGAGGTGATGCCAAATTACTTGGAGTGGGAGGCTCTTCTTATTGATGTCACTCCCCTTGCTGTCGCCCTACCACCTATGGGTGAGGCAAGTTCAGCTCTTTCTCTTGACATTGTGCTGGTTGAATTAGTATCCATGAGGTCAGCTTCTTGTGAGGGTCCTGATGATGACGCTGGTGGGACTTGCGTGGGTGCGGTCTTGGCCTTGTCTCCCTTTGGTAGTCATTGGCCTTGTCTCCCTTTGGTAGTCATTGGCCTCTTTAGCTCCCTGTACTTTGTTCTTCTTGTTGTACTTGGTGGTTTTATGTCTTGAGTCTGATGTTGGTTGGTTGTTTTAAGGTTGTTGTTGGATTTCTTGCAGGGTTTTGCTTTCTTGCACCTATTCATGATGAACACGATGCAGGGATTTATTCAAGCTCTTTAGGCCAGCAGTACGGACCTCATTTGTGGGACGTACAGTCGTCTCCCTTCTTGTTCTTTTCCACTCGTTCATGATGAACAGATTGCAGAGATTCATCCAGGCTCTCTGGTTCGGCAGCATGGAACTTAATGTTAGAAAGTGCTCGTTTTTAATTTTTCTTGCTAATTACCATTAATTAACCCAATTAAACAACAAGCATCTCGATGGATCTTGTTCAAGCATCAACACACAAAAAGGGAGAGTAGGAAGGCGATTTTTACCTCTTTTTGTATCGCAACAAGAAAGCTCTATCCGAATCAATAGGAATCGATGGCGTGCTCGTCTCCACCACCACCGCCGCCATGTCGCCGGCCTCAAGTCCACCAAGGAATTAACCAAAACCTCAAGGCCTATGCTAGTAAGCAAGAGGTAATAGCTAATCCCTTTATTGTCCTTCTATTTAATCTACTATTTAATGAAAGGGGTTGATTGCTCAACACATGAGCTAGATGAGGTGGAAAAGAGCAAGAGAAAGAGATGAAAATTATGAATTTTTCTCTCTAATTTTCGTTCTAGGAGGAAGAGAAATAGAAAAGGCTATGGTGGCTAGGGTTTCTCTCTCCAAATGACCTCCTTTTATAGACCAACCACTCCACAAATTTTAGGGACATTTTTACCCCTCTTAGAGCATCTTCTATATGGGCTATCAAGCCCATTTTGTGGTGTGTTAAATGTCTACTAATTCAATTAATTAATGGACCTTTCTCTTATACTCAAATCGGGCCTTTAATTAACTAATTAAATAAAGGTCCATAAGCTCTATTTAATTCCTATAATTAAATTGTGTTGAACAAAATTAATTATTAACTTATTAATAATTATTTTGGGATTAGCAAATGCATTAATTTATTTCTATATGATCTCTTTGACTTAAATAATTATAACGGTTCACAACGGTATATAATTAATTAATCAACTTATCATATTTTCGCAATACTCACTGCTGCGAATAAATAAATAATGCACTGTATGGTCAAGTCCTATTTGTGTGATCCTTTGAGGATTTATGCTATGTTGGCCATGGAATTAAATCGCTATTTAATTCCAATAATCATAAGCGATATCTAGCAACATGTTATGATTCTCAATTCGCATAAATAATGTACCGCTACAATATCTCAATCCTGCATAAGAAATAAAAGTATCTCCTTGTCTGATTCTTATGTCACATGATATCATCGTATAATCCAAGATAGGAATGTGTCATTCTTGCAGATTATACGTTTCTTGATCTAGAGATGATTGTATCAAGTTGCTAGCAAACATTTTATCTCCATCAAGAGTCCCAAACATATATCATCACTCACTAAGTAAATTAATGAGGGACATACGGTTTTTTTGATGAACAGCTTTTCCCCGCACAATTCAAGAGAGCATAAATAAAGTCCGTATAGCGGCCTTTATCAGGAATCAACGTTAGACGATATTTATAGAACCTATTCTCATGTGGAAAAGCTGAACCATCTCAAACTTAGAATCAAACTCAAATGAAATAAATAATGACACATAACACAATCCATATATTTATTTCATTGGGTCATGTCCTGTACTATGTTCCATAACATATACATATGCAATTAAGTTGGTAACTCCTTACCTATGATTTGTAGAACTTAATCATCACTTAACTTGCATACTAATCTTATCTGATAATTAATGTTCCTTGTTAATTATCAATATTATGGATCTTTTAGATTTATTATTGTCATTTAATCATAAATGAACTACAAAGATCTACAATTTAGATCCTCAACCTGAATGATCTGTCAATAAATAAATCATGGAACAAATGATCAAATATCATCAATAACATAAACCATAGAAGTAGACATATAATGATTGGCTTCTAGGACATAACTCTAACAATCTCCCACTTGGCCTAGAGTCAATGACTTTTAGCCAGTGCACAGTACTCAATGTAATATCCAAAATATACATGTCTCATACTAAAGCCTCAAAAGTAAAAAATACAACTCAAAGCCACTCAGGCATGCGTCTAATCCCCATGGATGCAACATGCAACTCATGTGTGGCTCGAGATAGAGGCTTTGTCAGAGGGTCCGCTGTGTTCGCGGCACCGTCCACCTTCTTGACCTTGATCCATCCGTCATCACAAACTGACGGATGAGATGGAATCATCGTAGAATGTGCTTGGTCTTCTGGTGAGACCTAGGCTCCTTAGATTGAGCTATGGCTCCCGTGTTATCGCAGTAGAGATCCATTGGACCTGAAATACTTGGAACTACCTCCAGCTCGGTCAAGAATTCCTTGATCCAAATGCCTTCTTTCACTGCTTCACCAGCCGCTAAGTATTATGCTTCGGTGAGGGAATCGGCCGTGGTATCCTATTTGGAACTCTTCCAACTCACGGCTCCACCATTGAGCAGAAATATGAAGCCGGACTGTGACTTTACATCATCTTGATCGGTTTGGAAACTAGCATCGGTGTAACCACTTACAACGAGCTCTTGGTCTCCACCATACACGAGGATGCTATCCTTTTTTCTTTTGAGATACTTGAGAATATTCTTGACTGCGGTCCAATATGGCATACCAGGATTAGCTTGGTATCGACTAGTCACACTAATCGGATATGCCACATCGGGACGAGTGTATAGCATGGCATACATGATCGAACCGACTACAGATGGATACTTGAACCGCTTCATGTAATCCCTATCTGTATCAGTCGTCGGACATTGAGTCTTGCTCAAGAATATGTCATGTGACATAGGCAAGTAACCCTTCTTGGAACTAGCCATGTTGTGTTTTTCCAACACTTTGTCAATATATGCATCTTGGCTTAAGCCTAACAACCTTCTTGATCTATCTCGATAGATCTTGATTCCTAGGATGTAGACGGCTTCGTCCAAGTCTTTCATTGAGAATATCTTCTTCAATGAATCCTTGACTGCATTCAACTCGGGGATATCATTCCCGATCAAGAGTATATCATCAACATATAGAACAAGAAACACAACCACGCTCCCACTAATCTTCTTGTAAACACAAGGTTCCTTCTCACTTTGAATGAAGTTCAACTTCTTGACCTCTTCATCCAAACGCTTGTTCCAACTCCTCGATGCTTGCTTCAATCCATAAATAGACCTTTGAAGCTTGCACATCTTGTTAGCATTCTTTGTATCTACAAAACACTCGGGTTGTGTCATGTACACATCCTCTTCCAAATTGCCATTTAGGAAGGCGGTTTTGACATCCATTTGCCATATCTCATAGTCATAGAATGCGACAATTGCTAACAAGATCTGAATTGACTTGTACATGACGACCGGCGAGAAGGTTTCTTCATAGTCAATACCATGAACTTGCTTGTAACCTTTTGCAACTAGTCGTGCTTTGTAAATGGTCAAGTTGCCATCCATGTCGACATTTCTCTTAAAGATCCACTTGTTCTCAACGGATTTTACTCCGTCGGGAAGGTCAACAAAGGTCAATACCTTGTTGTCATACATGGATTGCATTTCGGATTCCATGGCCTTAAGCAATTCCTTTGAGTCGGGTTTTTCTTTCATGTCCTTTATGGTCAAAGGTTCATCATTCGCAATGACGAGGATATCGTACAAACCCAAGTACCTTTCGGGTGGATGACTTTCCCTCGTTAACCTTCGTAGGATTGGTGCTTGGGATTGAGGTTCTTGAACTTGTTCCACAACGGCTTGTGGACTTGGTTCTTGGTCCTCAAAAGTTTGAGTATCTTGAACACTATCGACTCGCGATATGTTCGAGTCCTCATTTGAGAGAGCATACTCTTGAACCTGTTCCACAACGGCTTATGGAACGGGTTCGGCTACAACCTCGTTTGGCACCACATTAGGAATCGCTAGATTACCTACTTGAGGCACATCTTGCAGTGGTTCTTGAATTTCTTCAATAACCACATTACTCCCACTACTTCTTCTCGAGAGAAACTCCTTCTCCAAGAACTCCGCATGTCGTGCAACAACTATCTTGTTCTCGACACGGTTATAGAAGTAGTAACCATTCGTTTCCTTAGGGTATCCCACGAAATAACATTTGTCCGATTTGAGTCCAAACTTATCGCTCATTAGCCTTTTCACATAAGTTTCACAACCTCAAATCTTGAGAAACAACATACTTGGTTTCCAAACAAACCAAAGTTCATAAGGCGTCTTCTCAACGGACTTTGATGGAACACGGTTCAGTGTAAAAGCTGCGGTTTCTAATGCAAAACCCCAAAACGATTTGGACAAGTTGGCTTGGCTCATCATTGATCGAACCATGTCTAGTAAAGTTCGATTCCACCTTTCGGATACACCATTCCATTGTGGTGTTCCCGGTGGAGTGAGTTGTGGAACGATTCCACACTCCTTTAGATAATCACCAAATTTATGACTCAAGTACTCACCACCTCGATCAGAACGCAAGACTTTGATCTTTCGATTGAGTTGGTTTTCAACTTCATTCTTGAACTCCTTGAACTTTTCAAAGGATTCGGACTTGTGCCGCATCAAGTAGATATACCCTTATCTACTATGATCATCGGTGAAAGTGATGAAGTATGAATAACCTCTACGTACGCAAATGCTCATAGGTCCATATACATTGGTATGTATGAGATCTAATAAGCCACTTGCCCTTGTCCCTTTGTTAGGAAAAGGCGCTTTGGTCATCTTTCCCATCAAACATGATTCGCATGTGTCAATTGGCTCGAAAGCGAATTCATCCAAGAGACCAACGGTTTGTAATCTCTTGATGCGTTTCTCGTTGATATGACCAAAGCGGCAATGCCACATTAAAGTCAAATTTTCATGTGAAATCTTACGTTTTCTACTGTCACGTTCAACACTCAAAACATGTTCGCTATAATCAAGTACATAAAGACCATTCAATAAATGCGCAACACAATAACGAACATCATCACGAAACAAAGTCAAACACTTGTTCTTTATTACAACATCAAATCCATCCAAGTCTAAACATGAGATAGAAACAATGTTTCGAGTGATACATGGAACTACATAAACATCCTTGAGTTCCAAAACAAAACCGGAAGGAAGAGTAAGCTCTACGTTCCCAACGGCCATAGCGGAGACGCACGTGTCGTTACCGACGCGGAGTTGAACTTCGCCTTTCTCGAACCGCCTCCTACTCTTTAGTGCCTGTACATTTCGACAAATGTGAGCACACGAACCAGTATCAAATATCCAGTCTGTGTTAGAGGTAGCGAGAAGGGTTTCAATGACAAATATACCTGAGTTAGAAGGCCGGACAGTTCCCGCCTTCTTGTCAGCTAGGTACTTGGGGCAGTTCCTCTTCCAATGGCCCTTGTTGCTATAGTAGTAGCACACGGTCTCGAAAGTGGCCGGATTCTTCTTTCTCTTGGAACCCTCGGGAGCTCCCTTGGCCGAACCTTGAGGCGTCACCGGACCTTTGCCCTTTCTTGTTCTGCAGATCTTTCTCTTCTTGCTCTTTTTACTTTTCTCACTCACCGCAAGAACATCCTTAGACCCTTTCTCCTTTTTGAGACTTTTCTCAGTTTCAACAAGCATGTTTTGGAGATCATCCATGCTCTTGTCCATGCCATTCATCCGGTAGTTCACAACAAAACCGGTGAAGCTGTGAGGAAGAGAGTTGAGAATAAAGTCTTGCATCGCCGCAGACGAGAAGGGCGTATCAAGCCTTTCAAGCTGTCCAAACAACCCCGCCATCTTCATGACGTGTGGCCCAACTTCATGACCCTCCGCCAATTGAGTATTGGCGACAGCCTTGATCAGTCTAGCCCTTTCGGTGCGGGCCTTGGTTTGGAGCATGTTCGAGAGGCGAGAGATCATGTCAAACACTCCATAACCACTATCCATAAACTCCTTTTGGAGTTCCGCCTCCATGACAGCGACAATCAAGACGGACATCTCCATGTCGTCCATGACGTGCTTGTCATAGGCATCCTTGTCCGCTTAAGGGGCATCCGACTTGGGAGCCGCGAGGATGGGAGTGGTTAGGAGGTATTCCTTCTTTTCAAATCTAAGGACAAGCCTAAGATTCCGGTGCCAATCCAGAAAGTTGGCACCATTGAAGACGAGCTTTTCTTTCTCAAGAAGAGAATGTAGCGAAAAATACGAGGAAGACATCTACAACAATTTTTCAAATTAAAGGTCAATTAGTTTATGCTTTTGTTTTATTTTCCAATAAAGTAAAACTTTCACTACTTTAATATAAGTCCCAAAAAGTAATGAATTTCCAAGACTCCCACTTTTGTTGAGATGATGCCGGCGTCGGCACAACATCAAAGCAACTAATAATAGGGTAGGTTCTCTTTAAGCAATCATACAACTTTATGACTCTTGGTTCGCATCGCGAACTTCACTCCAATGTCCAATCCGATTAGGGTCCATTGTTAAGCAACTCCTCTCTATTTGCTCCTTGCAAATTCGATTTACATCCCGACTACCTATGGTGGACGACGATGTCTGCGTCGGTGGAATACATCAATGGACGACCATACGGCATGAAGGGGATAGAGAGAAGGTGAGTGATTTGGCTCAATCGTTTTATTTGGGACAAATAATTATGTGACTCTTGTTTGGTGGTCGTGTAATTATACACCCATACCTATCCTATGACATTTCATAGTATTCACAATCATTCACATAATAATAAGCATCTCAAGCATTGTTGTGGGTTTGTATGACTGCCATATGCATTAGTTCCGCCGCATCTCCATGTAGCAAAACTAATCTAATTGTCCCTCCCACTAATCATATGGATCATATCCTATATAATTAAAGGAACAAAAATACATGTGAAAATATCTCTAATCCCCCCCTAGCCCTAGGGGCATGCAAGCCTCACAAGTTACATTAAGAAATTAATCATTATTAATTAATTAACCATGGCACCAAAGGCCTTACATACAATCAATCACATGCATTCATAATACAACACACAAGGCATTGGTTTCTTGAGCCATACTAAACCCACGATCCTTCCTACAAAATAAAGTTAGCACATGTCCCTACGTGTGTAATTTGTTTCTTAATTAACAACAATGAATTAGAGTCTTTGCACATCGCTTGTAGATCGGGTCTTTCCGCATAAAGGTTTAACTTTGAAACAACTAATTTGCTTAAACCATTTGAAAAACCAAATCAATATTTGAAAACAGAAAGGAGGAATATTAAGGTGTGTTCTAATTAACTATTTAACTAGTTTGATTAATTAGAAAATATTTTAACTATTTAAAATATTAAATGGGACCCGATAAAATCTGAAATTTTTCGGTCTCCAAAAATTATGAAATAAATTATGCATACTCCCTATCATGAGTGTAACTACCTATCAAAATTTCAGGGAGAGATCACTTATCATCAAAGAGAAACAAAAATAACAAATCCTCAGATTGTGCGCGAAACACGGTTATCGGATTTTTTATTTTTTGTCTAATTCTTTTGGTCTGTAGGATCATCTTCCAAAATATTTTCATGCAAACACTTTACATAACAAATCTACTATATGTTATGGGCTACCAATCCATGAAAAGAAAACCAACAAGTTCTGAAACAGACTGACGACTAAAAACTTTTGACCCAGTTGAGGTATCAAACCTTAATGAAAAACCTTGAAACTAATTTTTTCAGATTCCTAACTCAAAGTAGAACATCTCTATGTAAACACTTTTCCACAAAGTTTTCTCAATAAATACAGTTTATCCAAAAAATTAGTTTGTTGGAAATCCAGATCTGACAACCGATTCACTTCTCATGACTTGAACGCCTATATAAAATCCGAAGCATGCAACAAATTTTATATGTCCAGAAAATAGCATCAAGTTTACAAGATTTCTAGCCAAGAAAAACAGGTAGCTATTTTCGAAAAATAATTCCTACAAGCCATAAATACAGAACTGCGTAGAAAGAAACTGGTTTTGCGCACCGTTACCGTTTAATTCACCAAAAATTCATAACTACTTAGAAAAAAGTGAAACTAGTGGAAAAAGGACCACATCTCATAGATCTACAACTTTCAATTAAATTTAAAATTTTTCTGAAAGCTTTTCTCAGCGAAAAATTCAAAATAATCTCGGAAATTGAGAACAGATCCAGACAGCCAGCAAGTGCATCACTAATCCATGTGTTAATTAACATTTTCTCACTTAATTAAGTGTTAAAATACTTAAGCACAATCTGGCTCTGATACCACTGTTAGAAAGTGCTCGTTTTTAATTCTTCTTGCCAATTACCATTAATTAAGCCAATTAAATAACAAGCATCTCGATGGATCTTGTTCAAGCATCAACACACAAAAAGGGAGAGTAGGAAGGCGATTTTTACCTTTTCTTATATCGCAATAAGAAGGCTCGATCCGAATCAATAAGAATCGATGGCTTGCTCGTCACCACCGCCGCCGCCGCCTTGTCGCCGGCCTCAAGTCCACCAAGGAATTAACCAAAACCTCAAGGCCTATGCTAGTAAGCAAGAGGTATTATCCCTTTATTTGTCTTTCTATTTAATCTACTATTTAATGGAAGGGGTTGATTGCTCAACGCATGAGCTAGATGAGGTGGAAAAGAGCAAGATAAAGAGATGAAAATTCTGAATTTTTCTCTCTAATTTTCGTTCTAGGAGGAAGAGGAAAAGAAAAGGCTATGGTGGCTAGAGTTTCTCTCTCCAAATGACCTCCTTTTATAGACCAACCACTCCACAAACTTTAGGGATCTTTTTACCCCTCTTAGGGCAGACTCTATATGGGCTATGAAGCCCATTTTGTGGTGTGTTAAATGTCCACTAATTCAATTAATTAATGGACCTTTCTCTTGTACTCAAATCGGACCTTTAATTTACTAATTAAATAAAGGTTCATAAGCTCTATTTAATTCCTATAATTAAATTGTGTTGAACAAAATTAATTATTAACTTATTAATAATTATTTTTGGGATTAACAAATGCATTAATTTATTTCTATATGATCTCTTTGACTTAATTAATTATAATGATTCGCATCAGTATATAATTAATTAATCAACTTATCATATTTTCGCAATATTCACTGCTGCGAATAAATAAATAATGCACTGTATGGTCAAGTCCTATTTGTGTGACCCTTTGAGGATTTATGCTATAATGGTCATGGAATTAAATCGCTATTTAATTCCAATAATCATAAGCGGTATCTAGCAACACGTTATGATTCCCAATTCGCATAAATAATGTACTGCTACAATATCTCAATCCTGCATAAGAAATAAAAGTATCTCCTTGTCTTATTCTTATGTCACATGATATCATCGTATAATCCAAGATAGGAACGTGTCATTCTTGCAGATTATACGTTTCTTGATCTAGAGATAATTGTATCAAGTTTCTAGCAAACAATTTATCTCCATCAAGGGGCCCAAACAGATAACATCACTCACTAAGTAAATTAATGAGGGACATACGGTTTTCTTGATGAACAGCTTTTCCACACACAATTCAAGAGAGCATAAATAAAGTCCGTATAACAGCCTTTATTAGGAATCAACGTTAGACGATATTTATAGAACTTATCCTCATGTGGAAAAGCTGAACCATCTCAAACTTAGAATCAAACTCAAATCAAATAAATAATGACACATAACACAATCCATATATTTATTTCATTGGGTCATGTCCTGTACTATGTTCCATAACATATACATATGCAATTAAGTTGGTAATGTTGGAGTTGTGTCCTAGAAGTCAATATTTAATGACTTAATTTTTTAGTTTATATTATTGATGATATTTAATCATTGGTTCCTAGAGTTTATTACTAACAGATCATTCAGGTTGAGGATCCGAATTGTAGATCTATGTGGATCATTCACTAGAATGACAGTAATAAATCTAAATTGTCCGTAATCTTGATAATTAACAAGGAACATTAATTATCATAAAAGATTAATATGCAAGTTAAGTGATGATTAAGTTCTACAAATCATAGGTAAAGAGTTACCAACTTAATTGCATATGTCTATGTTATTAGCACATAGTACATGACATGACCCAATGAAATAAACATATAGATTGTGTTATGTGTCGTTGTTTATTTCATATGAGTTTAATTCTAAGTTTGAGATGGTTCAATTTTCCCACATGAGACTAGGTTCAATAAATATCGTCAACCGTTGATTCCTGATAAGGGCTGCTATACGGACTTTATTTATGTTCTCTTGAATTGTGCGGAGAAAAGTTGTTCATCAAGAAAACCGTATGTCCCTCATTAATTCACTTAGTGAGTGATGATATCTGTTTGGGCCCCTTGATGGAGTTGGATTGTTTGGCCAACTTGTACAATCAATTCTAGATCAAGAAACGTATAATCTGCAAGAATGGCACATTCCTATCTTGGATTATACGATGATATCATGTGACATAAGAATCAGACAAGGAGATATTTTTATTTCTTATGCAGGATTAAGATATTGTAGCAGTACACTATTTATGCAAATTGGGAATCATAACTTGTTGCTAGATACCGCTTATGATTATTGGAATTAAATAGCAATTTAATTCCATGGCCAACGTAGCATAAATCCTCAAAGGGTCATACAAATAGGACTTTAATCACACGGTGCATTATTTATTTATTCGAAAATATGATAAGTTGATTAATTAATTATATACCGTTGCGAACCGTTATAATTAATTAAGCCAAGGAGATCATATAGAAATAAATTAATGCATTAACTAATCCCAAAACAATTATTAATAAGTTAATAATTAATTTGGTTCTACACAATTTAATTATAGAAATTAAATAGAGCTTATGGACCTTTATTTAATTAGTAAATTAAAGTCCTGATTTGAGTACAAGAGAAAGGTCCATTAATTAATTGAATTAGTGGACATTTAACACACCACAAAATGGGCATGATAGCCCATATAGTGGCTGCCCTA
Source organism: Rhynchospora breviuscula (assembly GCA_027562975.1). Lineage (NCBI taxonomy): Eukaryota > Viridiplantae > Streptophyta > Magnoliopsida > Poales > Cyperaceae > Rhynchospora > Rhynchospora breviuscula. The sequence continues at coordinate 17,557,543 of CM050398.1, forward strand.
ATAGGGGTAAAAAAGTCCCTAAAGTTTGTGGAGTGGTTGGTCTATAAAAGGAGGTCATTTAGAGAGAGAAACCCCAACCACCATAGTCTTTTCTCTCCCTCTTCCTCCTAGAACGAAAATTAGAGAGAAAATTTGAGAATTTTCATCTCTTTTTCTTGCTCTTTTCCACCTCATTTAGCTCATGTGTTGAGCCATCTCTTTTCTCCATTAATTAAATTAGTTGATTGAAAGAAGAAGAAGAGATAAAACCTTTTGGGATTAGTTGCTCTCCTATTCTTTGTTAGCACAAGTTGAAAGAGGATGTGATTAATCTTCTAGGTAGACTCGAGGCGGCCACCAGTGACTTGGTGGTGAAGGAGAGCACGCCACCGACTCCCATGCATTGGTCGAAACTCGCGGATACGATTCCGCGAGAGGTAAACCTTCCTTCCCTATTCTCATGTTGTGTGTTGATTGTTTGGCAAGATCCTTTGTGCTTGATGTTTAATTAAGTTAATTAGTAACTAAAATTAAAAATTGAACACTTTCTAATAGTGGTATTAGAGATCTAGGTCGTACTTAAGCATTTTAATACATAATTAGATGAGAAAATGTTAATTAACAAATGGATTAGTGATGCACTTGCTTGCTGTCAGGATTTCTGTTCTGATTTCGTGATTGTTTCGGATTTTTCGCTAAGAGAAACTTTCAGAAAAATATTATCTTTAATTGGAGATTGTAGATCTATGAGATTTGGTCCTTTTGTCACTGGTTTCACCTTTTTGTAAGCTGTTATGAATTTTTGGTGAATTAAACGGTGCGCAGAATCAGTTTCTGTCTGCACAGTTCTGTGTTTTTGCCTTATGGGATTTATTTTTCGAAAATAGCTACCTATTTTTTCTTGGCTAGAAATCTTGTAAACTTGATGCTCTTTCTGGACATGTATAATTTGTTGCATGCTTCGGATTTTTTTGTGGGCGTTCAAGTCATGAGAAGTGAATCGGTTGTCAGATCTGTTTTTCCAACAAACTGATTGTTTGGATAAACTGTACTTATTGAGAAAACTTTATGAAAAAGTATTTGAATAAAAAGTTTCTAATTCAAGTTAGAAATCTGTTAAAATTAGTTTCAAAGAATTTTATTAAGATTTGATACCTCAACTGAGTCAAAAGTTTTTAGTCGTCAGTCTGTTTCAGAACAGGGCAAGTAGCTTGTATGCTATTTATCTTGATGATTTTAAATAGAACTTGTTGGTTTTCTTTTCATTGATTGGTAGCCAATAACATATAGTACATTTTATATGTAAAGTGTTTGCATGAAATCGTTTTGGAAGATAATCCTACAGACCAAAAGAGTTAGACAAAAAACAGAAAATCGGATAACGGTGTTTCGCGCACATTTTAAGGATTTGTTATTTTTGTTTCTCTCTGATGGTAAGTGATCTCTCCCTGAAATTTTGACAGGTAGTTACACTCATAATAAGGAGTATTCATGATTTATTTCATAATTTTTAGAAACAAAAAAAGTTCGGAATTTATCGGGTCCCATTTAATATTTTAAATAGTTAAAGTATTTTTCTAATTAATCAAATTGGTTGAATAAGTTAATTAGAACACTCCTTAATATTTCTCATTTCTGTCTTAAAATGTTGAAATAGTTTTTCGAATGGTTTAAGCAAATTAGTTGTTTAAAAGTTAAACTTTTATGCGAAAAGACCCGAACTACAAGCGATGTGCAAAGACTCTAATTCATTGTTGCTGATTAAAAAACAAAGGGACATGTGCTAACTTTGTTTTGTAGGAAGGATCGTGCGTTTAGTATGGCTCAAGAAACCAATGCCTTGTGTGTTGTATTTTTGTGAATGCATGTGAATGAATGTGTGTAAGGCCTTTGGTGCCATGGTTAATTAATTAATAATGATTAATTTCTTAATGTAGCTTGTGAGGCTTGCATGCCCCTAAGGCTAGGAGGAAATTAGGGATATTTTCACATGTATTTTAGTTCCTTTAATTATATAGGATATGATCCATATGATTAGTGGGAGGGACAATTAGATTAGTTTTGCTACATGGAGATGCGGAGGAACTAATACAAGTGAGAGCCATACAAACCCACAACAATGCTTGAGATGCTTATTATGTGAATGTTTGTGTATGCTATAAAATGTCATAGGATAGGTATGGATGTATGTTTACACGACCACCAAACAAAAGTCGCATAATATTTTGTCCCTTTAATTTGATTAAGTCGACCGCCCTCCTTCTCTCTATCCCTTTCACGTCAATTGCCCTCTCATGGCGCGGTCCGCCCAAGCGGACGTCATGGTTTTCAATTTGATAGTCGGGGTACAAATAAAAGGATTTGTTAGGAGCAAATAGAAAGAGGTTGCTTATCGATGGACCCAACTAGAGTTTGGACATCGGGGCGAAGTTTGTAGATATATATAGATATTCACAAACCAAGAATCATATGGTTCATATGATTGGTTGGAGAACCTATCTTGTCTAGTTGAGTAGGGTGACGTGCCATAGCAGGCTCTACTTAATGAAAACAGGGATCTTGGAGAACCAACTATATTTGGGACATTAAATAAATGTAGTGGGAGTTTTGTTTATCATTATAAATAAAACATTGCATAAACTAAATGACATTTAAATTGATTTTGTTATAGATATTAAATATGTTAATTTCGTTGCGATCAATCTTTGAAAAAAAAACAACAAACTCGTTTCTAAAGGTAGTTACTTGGAGAAGTAATACTGATTCTTAAGACGTGTTCTTGGAGAAGAGAAACTTGAGCATGTTAATTCCCAAAAAATTTTCCTCAACTTCCCAAACGTAGCATCGCAATGATTGATTGACTTTTAGCGAAAAGTTATTCAATAAAGCGGATGCCTATATCCTCATTTTGGAATTTCTAGACTTTTCAATTGGAGAATTCATACGGACTAGATTTGACTCCTACGCTCTCATCCACTTGCTTAAGAAGATGTTCTTAGAGAAAGTAGATATCGACTCAATCGTTTATGATCGAGTGATAGAGTATGAGTTAACCAAGAGATTCTTCTTTTATATAAATGTTCCATTAGCTTACAAATCGAAAGGTATGAGTAGCTAATTGCCAACTAGAGATGTTAAGATTTCCAATATTAAGGATCGTTGATATTGTCATGCAATCTCTTACTTAGTAATAAAGGATATGATGTTACTTTGCGCACACTTGTTTGTGCAAAAAGTAATTAGTCGAGTATTAAAGGAATACTTCGGTAAGGTATGAGTTGAGACTTCGAGACCCTCATTTGAGACCATGTGTCGCATGAGATGTTTCATTTGCCGTTTTATGGAGGCATTTGAAAGGTTGTCCGAAATACCATGATTATAATAAATAGAAATGTTCTAATCCTTAAGGTGCTTGTCATTCAAATTATCTCGCTATCTCTAAATCACACTAGTAATTAGGTACTAGTTCATGTGCTCGTATTTAACGAAATGTGTAGGCAATGAAAAATAAGAGAAAGTTCGAAATAAATAAAGTAAACTCCGTTTTAGAAATGGCTTGTTCGTCTAAGCCACTACCATTGAATACGTAAAGTTATATTTAGTTTGTTTAGGAATTAGAGGTTGTATACCTCATTCCTAATATCTCAAAAAACTCTTATCTCCACTTCATACTTGATGATGGATGATAATATTTTTGTAAAAGAGAAATATTGTTCTCTTATTATGGATTTGTTTATATGATTCCGTACATCTCGATTGAATTTGCTTGAATAGATAAACAAGTGTTGAATGACAAATAGGAAATGTAAGACTTCACGTAAGTATTCGACTTTAATGTGAAATGACCGCTTAGTCATAAATAAACGAGAATCGCATTATGAGAGTCTATGTAACGTAGAGCTCGTAACTCAATTCGATTGCGAATCAATTGAAATATGTGAATCATGTTTGTTAGATGACAAAAACGCCTTTAACCTACGAAGGTTTAAGGACAAGTGACTTGATTAGGACTTAAACATATTGATGTATATAGACCTATAAGTCATTGTGCAATGAAAGGTTTTGAAACTTTATTGCTTGACCAACGATCATAGTAGATATTAACATATCTATTTGATAAGGTGTAAGTATGAACCTTTGGACTAGTTTAAAAGAGTTCAAGAGTGAAGTTGAAAGACCATTCAAGAAAAGTAAAAGTCTTACGACGGATCATGGTAAATAGTTATGTCATATAGTTTGATATATTATCTAAAGAGTATGAAAGTCGTTTCACAACTCGCTCCATGAGGAATATTATATTGGAAGAATATGTCCAAGAATGGAGGTATCGAACATTATTTGATATCGTTCGATCGGTAATAAATCAAATTGACTTATTCAACTCATATTAGGGATTTATATTTGAGGATAATATTGTTTACACTGAATAAAGTTCCATCGTAGTCCATTGAGAAAGATATCTTGCGAGATTTGATCTCTAAGTACGTTATTTCTCAAGATTTGGTGTCAAGAAGCTTATTTCAAGTTTGTTGATTGATAAGCTTGGACCCAAATTGGACAACTGATAGTTTGTAGGATACCTTATACGAACCGAAAGGTACTACTTCTACGAACATGATAAGAATAAAATAGTTGTTGCTCATCATTACGTAGTCTTGAAGAATGATATTCTCAAAAAGAAGTAGTGGGAGTAAAATGAGCATTAAAGGAGTTTATGCGTCACCACAAGCAGTACTCTTATGGGAAACTTATCACTCTATATATGGTGCTTAGTGAGAGTTGAGCGGAACTTCATTCACAAGCAGTTGTGAAAGGAGGAAGTTTATATGCACGCTCGCTTTTATGGAGTACTCAAACATCTCGTGTATAGATGACGTTCGAGAAACTCGTGCGATATATTAGGATCAAGAACTTATTCTATAAATTATTGTAGAAATAGTTCAAGGACCTCGAGCACCAATCCTACAAAAGATCAACGATAGTGATGACTAAATCGAAAGGTACATAGGCTTCATGACATTCTCGTACTTGACATATGAGAACCCGTTGATAAATAAAAAAGTGATGGAAGCACCCGATTCTACAGATATGGTTTGAATACATACGGTCTTTAAATGCAATTCATGTATACCAACGAGGTATAGACCTTGGTTGATGTTCATGAAGGAGAAATTCATCAAGAACATTTAGATCTTTAAAGGAAAGATCGACATGGATAGCAAGTTGACTAAGTACAAAGCACAGCTTCGCGCTTGTAGCTATGTCTAAGTCGATGACGAGTTGACTATATACTAAGCACGGCTTATTGCTTGTAGCTATATATAAGTCAATAAAGATCGTTCTAGCAACGGCTATATTTCGTATATATTGATATATGGAAATGAACATCAAAATCGCCTTCTTCGAATGAATGAAAGAAGATGTTGTGTATATGATACAAACCAAGGATTATGTTTGATGTATTGCTAGAAACATATACATACTTCAAGTATCCATTAATGGATTAAAGCAAGTGTTGTGAAAAGTGGAATAAACATTCTGACAAGGAAGTCAATGAGTTGAACTTCGTCAAAATCATCTTGTATAGACAAGATATTCAGTGGGAGCATGATTGTGTTACTTGTATTGTACAAGGTGACAAGATATTAATTGGAAATAATATTAAGGAAATGAATATTGTCAAGATCTCATTGGAGAATATTTTCTCAATAGAGAACTTGGGCAAGATCACCTAAATTCAAGGAAACAAAATCTATGGAGATAGATTATGATGGATGTTAGGTTTAAGCTAATGTGCATATAATGACGAAGTGTTCTTGAAACACATTATGGTGAACTCCAAGAAAGGATGTCTAACCACGTCATATGGCATAAGACTTGAGTTTGACTCGATTTATTGCAACTCAATTCGAGAAGAAATGTATGAAATAGTTCAAGCATTCTTCTATTATGAGTTTCATTATATACGTCATATTTATACACACGCCCCAATGTGTAGTATCCATGGAGCATGATAAACGGTTATCAAATGGATACAATAGAGACACATTTGGACAATAGTCAAGGATATCCTCGAGTATCTTGTGAGAAAGAGTGATATGATTTTTCTATCCTTTAAGATGAAAGAAAGATCGTGTAAGTTGTTGCACTGATGCTAGCTTTTCGAAATATTGATATAATCACAATTGAGCTACATATTTTGCTTAAGGGTGGTGTTGTAAGTTTAGAAAGTGTTCTAAACAGGATAGTACAACCGTTTCCGTCACCAAAGAAAAATACATAGCAACTTGTGAAACAACGAAAAGAATGGTTTGAATCAAGAAGTTCTCAGTCAAGCTAATATGGTTCTATGCATCTCGAACCATAGCTTAGTCTTGAAGAATCCAATATTAAAATTGGTGATCCAACTATGATCTATGACATCATCACTTGATCTCATATGATGATGATCAAGAACATATATATAGGAGTATATATACGTATAGGGTCAAACAAAATTGGATAGGTTAGCGAACACAGCGAACACTCTGACATAACCTCTACCTTAAGCAATATACGAGATGCATTTGTGCATCCATACGTGATGGACGTATGAGTAACTTGCTTTACGCGTATTATTTCTTTTGAGGTTCGAGACATGTACATATATGGATATATAACATCGGTCTAAATTCTTCACTGGCTAGAAGTCACTACAGATTGACTCTAGGCCAAGTGGGAGATTGTTGGAGTTGTGTCCTAGAAGTCAATATTTAAAGACTTAATTTCTTAGTTTATGTTATTGATGATATTTAATTATTTGTTCCTAGAGTTTATTACTGACAGATCATTCAGGTTGAGGATCTGAATTGTAGATCTCTGTGGATCATTCACTAGAATGACAGTAATAAATCTAAATCGTCCGTAATCTTGATAATTAACAAGGAACATTAATTATCATAAAAGATTAATATGCAAGTTAAGTGATGATTAAGTTCTACAAATCATAGGTAAGGAGTTACCAACTTAATTGCATATGTGTATGTTATTAGAACATAGTACATGACATGACCCAATGAAATAAACATATGGATTGTGTTATGTGTCATTGTTTATTTCATATGAGTTTGATTCTAAGTTTGAGATGGTTCAACTTTTCCACATGAGGATAGGCTCAATAAATATCGTCTACCGTTGATTTCTGATAAGGGCTGCTATACGAACTTTATTTATGTTCTCTTGAATTGTGCGGGAAAAAGTTGTTCATCAAGAAAACCGTATGTCCCTCATTAATTCACTTAGTGAGTGATGATATCTGTTTGGGCCCCTCGATGGAGTTGGATTGTTTGGCCAACTTGTACAATCAACTCTAGATCAAGAAACGTATAATCTGCAAGAATGGCACATTCCTATCTTAGATTATACGATGATATCATGTGACATAAGAATCAGACAAGGAGATACTTTTATTTCTTACGCAGAATTGAGATATTGTAGTAGTACACTATTTATGCGAATTGGAAATCATAACGTGTTGCTAGATACCGCTTATGATTATTGGAATTAAATAGCGATTTAATTCCATAGCCAACGTAGCATAAATCCTCAAAGGGTCACACAAATAGGACTTTAATCACATGGTGCATTATTTATTTATTCGCAGCAGTGAGTATTGCGAAAATATGATAAGTTGATTAATTAATTATATACCGTTGCGAACCGTTATAATTAATTAAGCTAAGGAGATCATATAGAAATAAATTAATACATTAACTAATCCCAAAATAATTATTAATAAGTTAATAATTAATTTGGTTCAACACAATTTAATTATAGGAATTAAATAGAGCTTATGGACCTTTATTTAATTAGTAAATTAAAAGCCCGATTTGAGTACAAGAGAAAGGTCCATTAATTAATTGAATTATTGGACATTTAACACACCACAAAATGGGCTTGATAGCCCATATAGTGGCTGCCCTAATAGGGGTAAAAAGGTCCCTAAAGTTTGTGGAGTGGTTGGTCTATAAAAGGAGGTCATTTGGAGAGAGAAACCGTAGCCACCATAGCCTTTTCCTTCCCTCTTCCTCCTAAAACGAAAATTAGAGAGAAAATTTCAGAATTTTCATCTCTTTCTCTTGCTCTTTTCCACCTCATTTAGCTCATGTGTTGAGCCATCTCTCTTCTCCATTAATTAAATTAGTTGATTGAAAGAAGAAGAAGAGAGAAAACCCTGTGGGATTAGTTGCTCTCCTCTTCCTTGCTAGCACAAGTTGAAAGAGGAGGTGATTAATCTTGTAGGTGGACTCGAGGCGGCCGCCGGTGACTTGGTGGTGAAGGAGAGTACGGCACCGACTCCCATGCATTGGTCGAACCTCGCGGATACGATTCCGCGAGAGGTAAACCTTCTTTCCCTATTCTCATGTTGTGTGTTGATTGCTTGGCAAGATCCTTTGTGCTTGATGTTTAATTAAGTTAATTAATAACTAAAATTGAAAATTGAGCACTTTCTAACAGGTAACTCCTTACCTATGATTTGTAGAACTTAATCATCACTTAACTTGCATATTAATCTTATCTGATAATTAATGTTCCTTGTTAATTATCAAGATTATGGACCTTTTAGATTTATTATTGTCATTTAATCATAAATGAACTATATTGATCTACAATTCAGATCCTCAACCTGAATGATCTGTCAATAAATAAATCAAGGAATAAATGATCAAATATCATCAGTAACATAAACCATAGAAGTAGCCATATAATGATTGGCTTCTAGGACATAACTCTAACACTTACTAGGTGGGACATATGGGTTTCAGTACTTTAGTTTTACTGCACTCGCTCATGGTGAACAGATTGTAGAACTTTCTCCAGTGCTCTTTGGTTCGGCAGCACGGAACTGACCAGTGTTGCATGTAGGGTACGGTATGATGCCAGAGTATCAGACCGTCTTGGGTTTTAAGTTTTTTGGGTTGTTCATGTAGGTTTGGTTTTGAGAGGTCTTGGTGAAGGAGACGTCTCTCAGAGGCTGCGCGAGCGGACTATCTTCTCGATCCTTGACTCTTGAGGTATAATGATCATCAAACTTAGGGTAAATCTCATCATTCCATGTATTCAGAAACTACACAGGTTTCCTCAACATGGCTATCATTTTTTTGGTTGGTGTGATAGATCACCGCCTTGTGTCTTAATTTAAAGTTCAAGACATGGAACTTTTATTCATCCTTTTGTTCGGTGAGATGAATAGAAACCTAATACCTTGTTCAAAGCATAAAGGACAACGCTTAGGGTAAGTTTCACTATTCTATGTATTCGGAAACCACACAGGCTTCCTCAACACGGCTATCCTTTTCTTGGTTGGTGTGATAGGTCACCGCCTTGCGTCTTAATTTAAAGTTCAAGACACAAAACTTTATTCATCTTTTTGTTCGGTGAGATGAATAAGCACCTAGTACCTTGTTCAAAGCACAAGGCACAACGCTTCTGTGGTAAGTTTCACCGTTTGTGTCTTACTTTAGAGTTCAAGACACATAACTGTTATTCATCCTTTAGTTCAGTGAGATGAATAAGCACCTAGTACCTTGTTCGAAGCGCAAGGCACAACGCTTAGGGTCGCATTCCTCGGAATGTAGGCCTTTGTAAAGGAAATGTCCTATGATAGTCCAAGAGGACAAGGACACCCCTTTGGGTTCAGGCCCGACAGGCCATGTTATAGATATATGTGGTTTTATTCCTTTTTAGGTTTAGATATGTTTATGTTTTTAGGCATTTTAGTTGTTTAAGTTTTATGGACATTTTATTAGATGTGTTTTCATTTATTTTAGTTTTGCCTTATTTATTTAGGACTTCGCGGAGGAATGTCCCATAATGTTCAAAAGAACGGAACACCCCTTTGAGCTTCAGCCCAGCAGGACATGTGGGTTTAGGTTTCTTTAGCTTTTTTGTGGTGTTTGGGTAGATCTTGGGCATTGGTTTGATTTTGATTTTGTGTTTTAGTATGGTTTTGGGTGTCTTTTGTGGAGAACACATCCCATGAGTGTCCCAAAAGGGACAGGACACTCCTTTTAGGTCTGGGTGATTGTCGTGCTCGAGGCATTGATGGCAGTACTATCTTGAAGGTAGAAATACGACCTTCTGAGACCTGGAGCTGATCCGGTGCTAGAAGATTTTCCTTTCTCTTATTTGGACTCTGCTTGAGAATGGGATAATTCCTGAGCATGAGATACCAATTCAAGGCGCGGTGCCGACTGATACCGAAGATCTCGAGGTGAAATACCAGATTCGAGGTGCGGTGCTGATCTGATATAGGATGACTTCTCCTTCCTTGGCTGACTTATCCCGGTTAGTTTTTTTGCTTGTGGATGAAACAATACTTGAGCATGAGATACCAATTCGAGGTGCGGTGTCGACTGATATCAAAGGTCTCAAGGTGAAGTACCAAATACGAGGCGCCGTGCCGATCTGAAACAGGATGACTTCCTCTTTTGTTGATTTTTACCTCTATGTGAGAGATTATTCTTGAGTATGAGATATCAATTCGAGGCATGGTGCCTACTGATATCAAAGATCTCAAAGTGGAATACCAGGCACGAGGCGCGGTGCCGATCTGATATAAGAAGACTTCTCTCTTCTTGGTTGACTTCTTCTGGTTGGTTTTTCTTGCTTGAGGATAAGGCAATACTTGAGGATGAGATACCAATTCGAGGCGCGGTGCCGATTGATACCGAAGATCTCAAGGTGAAGTACCAAACACGAGGCGCGGTGCCGATTTGATACAAGCTGGCTTCCTCTTTTATTGATTTTTTTTTTACCTTTTGGTTTTTTTCTTGACTTGAGAGATAACGCTTGAGCATGAGATACCAATTCGAGGCGCGGTGCCGACTGATACTGAAGATCTCAAGATGAAGTGCCAGATACGAGGCGCAGTGCTGACCTGATACAGGATGACCTCCTCTTTTGTTGATTTTTCTTGTTGGGTGAGAGATTATACTTGAGTATGAGATACCAATTCAAGGCGCGGTGCCGACTGATATCGAAGATGTCAAAGCGAAATACCAGACACGAGGCACGGTGCCGATCTGATATAGGAAGACTTCTCTCTTCTTGGTTTGCATTAGGTTCTAAATACGAAGCATTGCTGATTTAGATCCCGGCCATATTTCTTTTGGACTTGAATTTGGGTTCGATCTTGTATATAGCCTTGGATTTGGACTTGGTTTTGATTGCTGGTTTTGTTAATTGTTTTATTCTTGGTCCGTCTCTGGCATGAGAGCTTTGAGTTCTCACTGCCCCCAGTTTAGCCTTAACATTCTCATTTCAACTCGGACTCTTCGGATTTTCCTGCCCCCTGTTTCTTGGCTATTTTAGAGGGGTTCACACATCTTGTGGTTTTCTTGATGGAGTATGACCATCTTTCGATTTGACTTGCTATTTTCTGGTGTAGGAATGGCTATTTCTGCAACTATCTCCTGACATAGTTGTTTGTTTTCTTGAAGGAATATGAGCATACGTTGAGCTCCTTTTCGCTGTAGTGACATGACTTGATTATCACAGAGCTCAAGTTCTCTTTTCAGCCCCTCTTGTTCCAAGGATGCTATTGATGTCGAGACTCCTTTAAGCATTGTTGCTCCGTCCCTATGAACTGTTATTTGGGACTTCGTCATTTATCTCTATATGAGAGATTGCATTGTTGGTGGCAGACCAATACTCTTGTTCTCCTTGATCACGCCCATTGGTCTCACTTTTATTCTTGATAGTCTGAGATGGTATCATACTAACTTTCACATGAGGCGTGGGATTTTGTCGGGCATCCTTAGGTAGCGTGAGCTCACCCTTTTGGATCATTCCTTCTACTATGTCCTTGAACATATAGCATTCTTCAATTGGGTGTCCAATGATCCTATGGTAGAAGTAAAATCTAGGATCATAAATGCTTTCTATTTCTTCTGGTATTTTGCTTGGTGGGAGTTCAAGTCTGCTTGAGACTCGATGAAAGAGACTCCTGGTTTCTTCTACTTTGAAAGAGTATGGTTTGCTCATTTGCTCGACCAGAGATGGTCTTCTTGCTTTTGGCAGTGTTTGCTTGACATCATCTTTCCTCCAAAGGTTCTCACAGTCAGGAGCATGACTGCATTGGTTGGATGTCTTTAACTTCATCCCTTGGTCTTTTTGAAAGAAGCATGATTTGTCCTTTGGTTTTGTTGGAGTCAAACATTGCTGATACCCCTTCAAATGCTCGGTGTCGTTTGGTTTGTCGAACTCTTCTTGGAACGCATTGGCCATGTCACTCCATGTTCTGATGCTATTGTCTTCAAGAGAAGTATACCACTCGAATTTAGGTCCAGCGAGGCTTGCTGGGAATTGTCGAAGCATCCAAGCATCATTTCCAGTTGTTTCACCACACAACTCCATGAAGTGAGCTAGGTGTTGGCTTGCACAGCTCTCTTTAATTTGATCTCCGGTGAAGAGTTTAAAGTCTGGGATTATGTATCCTTCTGGGTACTGTACATCATTGTACTCAGCAGGATATGGTTGTTTGATTTGGTTGTCGAAATAAGCTATCATGCTTTTGTTTCTTTTGCTCAATTCTAAGATCATCCATATCGCATCATTTTCTTGTTGGATTTCAACCATCTTCTGGTACATCTCTGACTTTTCTTTCTTTAGCGCAGCAACCTCGCTACGTATTTCTCAATTCTCTTGATAGAGCATAGCAACTTCGCGCCGTATTTCGCCATTTTCTAGCCGAAGTGTTGCAATTTGACTATCATGCATATCCAATTGCTTGATTAGTCCTTCTAAAGTTTCTTGCTTGGTGCGACCAATCAAGGTCGACACTTCTTTGACATCTTCATGCACCTTTGATCCTTCTTTTATCAATTCAGAAGGACTTTGCATGACGCATGATGTAGCTGTTGGGGTTTCCTTGACTTTGCTGCCTTCATTTAGCGGGTTATACATTAAGACTTCATCGTCTTCTTTACTGACATATGAAGTATGGGATACCATGTGGGATGAGTAGGACTCCCCCAGCGATTTCACTTGTCTTTTGTTGCTATTCTTTTTCCTGGAGGTCCTTGAGTTCCCTACCATCTTAGAAACTCGGACCATCCTGATTTCTGCTTCATCTGTTTCACTTCCAGACTGTTGATGCCAATCTTTTGGTTTCAATCTTTCATAGATGTCGACTTTGTTTAACAAGCCTTCAATTGTGATTTCCATTATGAGGAATGGTTTGATTCGCCCATAGATATTCCTCATTATCATTTCTACTAAATCAGTTTCAGGAACTGGTGGTTTGCAAGCAAAGTTCATTTTCCAGACCCAGATAATAAAATCTCTGACAGATTCTTTTCTCTTTGGTTTTTCATTTGCCAAATCACCAATTGTGATTTTTTGAGCATGAACTGTAAATCTTCGACAAAAGGCCTTTGCCATGTCTTCCTAAGTTTGGATACTGTTTTCTTCTAGAGAAGCATACCATTCCAAGGCTGGGCCTTTCAGACTTAGAGGAAATTGTCGCAACAAGTAGATTTCATTCCACACTGTATCTCCACATTTTAGTCTGAACTGGACTAAATGTATTTCAGGGTTCTTTTTGGTTCCTATACCATCGAACAATCTAAATTTTGGTATCACATATCCCTCTGGATAGCGTATCAAATCATACTCTTTAGGATACGGGCTCCCAAACCTCTTCTCGGGCTGTATGAGGTGATCTAGCCCGGATTGTTGCAGTCGACGATTTAGCATGTCGGCTACTTCCTTTTCAATCATCTTCTGCACTTCAAGAGACTGTGGAGTCATTCCTTGGCTCTTTCTTGTTCTTTAGAATCGACTTGCCTTTTGTGCGGTCGGCTTTTACTTTTAAGGCACAACCTTTTGGTTCCTCAAATTCAGGACTTGCGAAACCGACTTTCTTGGAATGTGCATCCATCTTTTCACAGAGGAAATCTTGCCACAACCCTCTTTCAGTTATGAAATCTTGCATTCTTGCGCACTGCTTTGATAACCGAGTATTTTCTCGTTTAATGGTTGCCAGTTCATAGTCTCTTTGTTCTAGCATTTGACTACTTTTGGTAGCCTCATCATCATCAGAGGATGCCCCCAGTTCAAGGCTCCCTTCTTCGCTTTTCAGGTCTTCTCTTGTGGGCTCTTCATGAGACACCTGATCAGATTGAGAACATTCACTCATTTCCATGTCACAAGTGAAGCTTTCTCCTTTGTTGTTTTGGGCTTCTATTGTATTGCTTTCACCTTTTTCCTGGACTTCATCATTAGAGCTAGTTGCGCAACCTAAGACAGAGCTTTCACTCTCAGTCTGTTTTGCTCTCTTTTCGATTCCTTCCCTGAAAGGAATCTCACCATTGCTTTCAAACCCACTCTCTTCTTCTAGAAGATTCAACATTTTCTCTAGTGACAAATCTTCGAAGCGTTGACTTTGCTGTGAGACCTGTTGATAATTATCCTTTTGACTTGGAGTCTGCATAAGAGTTTCCGATGTTTCAGACTGCTCATCATGTTCCGCATCTGTTGTGTTGGCACTGATAGATTCTGCAGGATCTTCTGCCACGCTTATCATGTGAACAATGGCACTATTCTCTTCTGATTGTTCCATGATTTTCCTTTTCTTTTCATGTTGAAATAGTGCCATGATTTCTGTTTGAAGCTAGAGATTCTGTACCATCTCGATCTCATAGGTTTGTGGAGCACAGAGGCTATAGCAACTCTCTATCCCCATATTGTAACTTTCAGGAATTCTCGACTTTGTATACCAGTCTTTTACCTCCTGCCTTCGAGATTTAGCTTTTCTCATTTCCTTTCTACCTTTATTTCGAACTCTTCCCTCATCGTTTATCAATGTGAATGAAGATGCCAGCATTTCAAGAGCTGGGATGCGAAGAGTTCCGCTTTGTGTTTCCAGAGAACTGCCTTCTGCATGTTGTCTCCATAGCACTTGTTTTCCTGTCCCTTGGAAGGAAGATACCAATCCTTCTTTGGTAGGTATACGAAGAATTTCCTTCTGTCCTCTAAGAAAACTGCCCCCAGCGCTTTGTTTCATCAGTCTTTGTTTTTTCATTTTTCGAAATGGACATATCAATCCCTTTCTTGTGAGTACATGAGGGATTTCCCTTGCTCATCAGAGAGACTACCCTTAGTGCTTTGCTCTACCAGCTCTTGTTTTCCTATTTTCCAGGAGGAAATGCTCATTCCTTCTTGGACATGTGTATGAAGAATTCTTTCATGGAGCCTAGGGACACTGTCCCCAGCATGCTGCTCCATTGAAGCTTGATCTCCTGCTTCTCGAGTGATAAATGTCAACTCTTTCTTGGCGAGTATGTGAGACTTTTTCTTTTGTTCTCCAGGGAGGTTGTCCCCAGTGTGTTGCTTGATTGGCGCATGTTTTCCCAATTCCTGGGAGGAAAAGGCCAATTCCTCGTTTATAGACATGTAAGGAATTTTCTTTTGTATCTTAGGGGAACTTCCCTCATCGTGCCGTTCCTTTAGCACTTGTTTTTCCGTTTTCTCGGAGGAATATGCCAATTCTTCTTTGGCTAATATAGGAGAAATTTCTTTCTGATTTGCAAAGGGACTACCCCCAGTGCATTGCTTGATCAACACTTGATTTCCCATCTCCTGGGAGGGAATGATTGACTTTTCACCTGCTGATATGTCGAGACTCTCGATCTGGCTTTCAGGTGAAATTGGCGCAGGAGCCTTTCCCTTCTTTTGCCTTTCTTCTATGACCTTGGAAGTCTCACGACTTGTTTCCATAGATGGAATTTTCTTTGCCATTGTTCCATCTTGAAGTTCCCATATTGCTTCGGTTCGGGCAACTGAGAATTTTCCCTTGACAATCATCAGTGGAGGAAAGGAGTTCTCCACTGACAGATTTGATTTTAGCACTAACTTCTCTTGATATGCTTTGAGGAATTCAGCTTTGGGGTCTTTGACTTTCTTCAGTTTTAGAGTTGCATCATTAGGCAGAATTGTAGTAGCTGTTGTTGCCTTTGCCTCGCAAACATGGAGCTTGGCTCGCTTGATTCTTGACATGACCGGAGCTAGAGTTCCATTGGTCGCAGTGAACATGGAGGTTGATTTTACATCAGGTTCAATCTCCTTTTCTTTAGAGCTCCTCTTTCCAGACATGATTCCATTCTGAATGGCAATCGCATCTTGTTTCTTTTTGCCAATATATGTAGGAGCAACAGGGATACCTTTCTTACTTGCATTCTTCTCTGTTACAGGAACTTGCATAGCGCCTGGTTGGCCTTTCGAGGTGTTTTTCCCTGGGTTCCCATCCTTGGGTTTCCATACTTGTAGCAGTTTATCCTTTGATTTCATGGCTTTGGGGTGGGGCTTGAGCGGAGGGAAAGTCAGCATGTCAAACTCCAAAGAGGGCTCGACTTCTTTGTCCTTCGCTAAAGCACTAAAATTAGTATCCTCCCGTCTATGATCCTTATAGTTAGGAATCTTTGCTTTTGATAGACTGGGAACCTTAGCCTCCCTTTGACGAACAGAGCGCCCGAATGACCAGAAACTTTGGTTGTCAATTTCAGAGACCTCTGATACTCCTTCACAATCTGGTAGGTAGTATGAATTGCCTCAACCATGTGGTATTTCTTTAGGACCATTTTTTCCATTGCCTCAACCGAAGCGTACATAGGGAGTTCCCAGTCTTCACGAAAATGCAGGTCTTCGGAATTTCTCTTTAACACCTTTAGTGGAGTGAAGGCATTACTAAGAGGCAGGTCAGTATCCAATTTCTCTTGCTGAACTAGGCGGAGGGCTTGAATCCTCGAGAGCCTAATTCTTGTTTCATTTCCCTTGAGTTTAGGAGCCAGCGCCCCTTTCACATGTTGAGTTAACACCTTTCCCTTCTGGTTGCATGGGACAATGTCTCCTGAGATGGCAGCGGACGCTCCACTAGCGAGCGTCACCATTTGGAGTTGCGTGGTAGCTTGGACGGGCACTTGGAGAGTCCCGGCCAAGGAGCCACCATCATTCTTGAGATGTTCTCCAGTCACGATCTGACACCAGGTCACCATCATTCCTACAATGAAGAGAACTCAATTTTAGCATATCACATGACGTTTAATAGGCTCCAATATACTTTTATGCCTAATCATTTGATTATTCCCAGATGAGAAGAGAAGAATGTCCCACCGAGCATGCCAGAATCTGTCTCGTACTTTTTTGGCCTTTCCACGGGTAGATATCAAAGGATAACTTCCACCATGGGGAAAAAGAATGCGGATCAGATACCCCTTGGGCATCCTGGAATGCAGGCGTTACTACCCGTCTGAACGGACGAAAGGTAATAACGTGATTCTAGGTGCCTCAAGAGTTGATTGTTTGTTTGAAGGTCCTTTCCTTCCAGTAGGCGCAAGCCCCTGCTGTTAATTACCTCCGGGATGAGTAGAGAACCAGACAAGAGCACCTCTAGATCGGGAATAATCAAGTGATTAGGCATCAAAAGCAATTGGAGTCAGTTTTATTTGATTTAATGACTAGTGCTATGTGGGGTATGGTGATGATGCAGAATGCATATGCATGCTATGCTGACTTTGACTTTAGATGACATGTAGACTCTGATGTTGTTATCATTTTTATAATTAAGACTTTTATTGCTTCTAGGGTTGTTGTTATATGGGGACAGCTAGGGCATTGGATCACAGGTTGCTCTTGGTTATTTTGGTAGACTTCGAATATTCAGTTTGGAGCCAGGATTCAGGGATCTGAGATATGATTTGGTTTGACTTAACATTTGACTTCGGGTTTGGCTTAATTGAGGGTTTTATTTTATTTTGGAGATAGGCCTGGTCTTGACTTGAATCGAAATTGGTTCTGGTTTGTTTTGGGATTCGTGTTGGCTTTTGAGTTTGAATCTAGACTTTGAATTTTCATTTGAGTTTGGACCTGGGATTGGGCTTGGATTTTTAATTCAGAATTTGGAGTCAAGGACTTGATTTAAGTTTGGTTCCGGCTTCAGGTTGGCATTTGGATCATTTTTTATTTCTAGTTTCCGGCTCTTGTTTTGGATTTCCGAGTTTAGGTCCTGTTGGTGCTTCAATACTTAGTCATGGAGTTCGGCTTTAGGTTCAGTTCTAAGTTCGGGTTGAGTTTGGATGTCTTGGTTTAATTTTCCGGAATATGTCTTGAAGTCTTGACTGCTTGAGTTTGGAGTTTAAAATATGGGTTCTAGCTTGACTGGCTCTGGAGTGTCCTGGTTCTGAAGAATACCTGTTATCCAAGAATCCCTACTATCCTTTAATAACAGTATTGATTTTTAATAATATTAATGTTTATTTATTATTTATTTTTATGACATTTCTAAAGTTTTATGGGCTATTAAATAAAAATGACATTTAAGTTGGGTTTTTGTATATGATATGTCAGATAGAAATGTTCTTCATAATTTTCTAGACATTTAGGTATTTTATGGGAATTTTTCTGATTTTCTGGCTATTTTTAATGCATTCTCTAAGCTCTGATTTGTTGAAAATTCTCTGATTGGTCCACGGCATTGACAAGGCTGAGGTGTCGGCTGACTGGGTCTAATCTGGCACTGAGTGGGCTTGCAGACGTGGCAGAGGGATTTAAACGCTGGGCCTTCCTTTTCTTTTTCTTTTGGGCTTCACTTCATTTTTGGGCCAACTTTCCTTCTTGGGCCAAACTTCATTTCCTTTTTATTGTTCAGGCTGGTTTAGTGTAACGGGTATCTGACAGCCTCATGAAGGGTCTCGCCACATTTTGCCACAGAGGATCAGATAGAGCACGGGTTTGAACCCGTCTCCTCCGGCGAGATTTGGCTTTTTTGCAAAAGGGCCCCTGGTTCTTCTCCGGCAAAATTGCGACAATTCCGGCCTCAATTTTGGTCGATCTTGGGCTTATTGGAATCGTGAAGGAAATGTGAACAATCTGGTGCTATCATTTGGAGCCGTAGAAGCTTAGTTTACCATGTGGTACCTGAGGAACTTCGAATAGCCATTAATGGCGTTTGAAGATTTTCGGCCATCTTTCTCTGCCAGAAAGAGGTTGTATGTACTCGTGAAGGTTCCTTGAGGATGAAAGTGAGTTTAATTTGGCATGGAGAAGTCTTGAAGTAGGTGAATTGGACTGAGGGACTTCGGCTTGAACTTGAGCAGAACTAAGATTGTTTAGTGGGGCCCGCCAGGAGGTTCTTTGATGCCAGAAATGATTTGGATAGCTTCAGGGGGTTAATTTTAGTTTGTTCATGTCCTTTTTTTAGTTTAGATCTTCATGATAGGCCGCGAGAAGCATTGAGGCAGAAGGCACTCCTTTGTTCAACCTTAGTTTTACATGCAAGTTGCTTTACAGCAACAAGGCTTGTTTTACTGTCCATTTTAGATCAATTTGAGTTTGTTTTGTGCGTCCAAGTTAACACAGATTGTGAGACCAAGTCAATTAGCATTTAGTACAACTTGCAATTTTCAAATTTAAGCAATTTAGCCACTGTTTTGATGAGATTTCTGTTTGGGTTGCTCAAAATGCATGAAAATCAGTTACACTTGACATTACATATTTGTAGAAGGAGCATGTAAGTTTGTTGCAAACAACCTTTGGCATTTGTTATAAAGTTATTGTTTATTCACAGAATTTCTGTCCCCTTTTGAAAATAGGTAGAAAACCTCTTTATGTTTGTTCAAAAGTTCTGAAAATTTGCAACCGTGTCCTATAACGTGTTGGTCAATTTCTTGTGCAAAAAGGTTTTGCAGAAAAGTCCAGAATTTTGAAGAATACCATTTTATTTGAGTGATACCCCTGCTGCCCTTTATTAAAGTGTTTGAAATTTTGAAAATCTTGCAAGCATGACCTTTGACATACTCACAATTTGGCCATAAAACATAACTTTAGTCCGACACTTGGTTGTGTAAAAATTCTCCCATGAGTCAAGCTTCGAGATATGCATACCCCTTTGAGTTTCATGTGTTTATGCTTAACATAAAGCTGAGTTTTATTTGAAATTTGTTTAATTTTCTGATTTATAGAAATCTATTTTGTTTGTGTTTACGCAAATGGAGCATTCGTCATTTATTTTGAAATATGTTTTGACAGATAAGGTGTTTTGACCATGCTCTTGCACATTTTTGTTTATTTGCTTTATTCAACAGAATGCCATGTATGCTGTATAAAGACGAGCAATCTTATATCTTTAAAATCATGATGCAATCTAATACTCTCTTTTTTTTTTATTTGTTCTTTCATACCATGAAATGATGCAACAAAGTAAAATGGACTTCTATGTAGACTTGTTATGCTGAAAATACAGACCTAATGCTTGAACACTTATCCCTTTTTTTTTTATATAAAGACATGAACAATATTTTCAAGACTCAATCTATGTGCATACTACATGAAATGCAAATTTGCTATATGCCCTTGAAAATTACTATAATATGAAAACTTCTTTTTTTTTATCATATGTTTTGGAAATTCATTTTAGTCCCTAACATAAACATATTACTTATATTTTGAAAATTCTTTAAACATGATGAAGTTGTTTTAGTGATGTAACAATCATGCAAGACTAAGAGACAAATGTCATGATAACACCATCCTAACCCCAATGCACATGAGTTTGAATAGAAATTCATTTTTTGTTTTTGGAATACAATAGACATATCATTTTAGCAAGTTTTCTTTTGTTTAATTGAGCACTTTTAAGTGGCTTGTAGACAATAGTACTTGACATAAAGCCTACACGACCTTATTCACTTTTAATTTGGGGTGGCATGCAAGCAATAGCACTTGGCATAGAGCTTGCATGCCTTATTATGCATATCTCTAAGCTATCTCCTCATAAGAGGGATTTTACACAGCCAAATATCGGGCTGGGGTGATGTTTGAGGCCAAATACCGAGCCTATGTCAAAACCGTGCCAAATACTGGGCACATAGCCAAATACCGGGCTATAACCATGAAACCGTGCGAAATACCGGGCTAGCTATACCATGCCAAATACCAGGCAATTGACTGAATAGAACCAGAAATTTGAATGTAAAACAAGTAAACCCGAGCACACCATGGATTGGTGGCCGGGCAAGATCAAAAGAACTTCAAAACTGCAATTAAAAGAAACATAATTTCTTTATTGATGCAGAACAAAGTATTTACAAAGTAGAATTACCTAGAACCCCTTTCCTTTGGCTTAATTTCGATTCCTAGCAAGTGTTTGTGGGAATGCCCAAGCCTAAGACCTTGCTATCCTATCACTAAACCGCCTAATTGACTACAAGCAGCCTCAGAGAGAGAGAAAGAGAGAAGGATGCGGCTTTCTTCTTCTGTTTTGAGGTCTTTATATAGGCTTGAAGTTAGGGTTTCCGTTCAATTGAGCCATGCACATCTCACCATCCATTTTGATCCAGTGGCAGCCATGGATGAGTGGAGATCAAGTTGCCTTGCAAAACCATGGGCTGGTATTGGAAATCTGTGGATGGTTTTGCTTCTGTGGTGAGGATGAGCCATGCAGTTAGGGTTTTGATCCGAAGGTTTACATGTAGCTGCCTAGTGCATTACTTCCTTAGTTCATTTCCTTTACTGCTCCATCACACCTTTCAATGATGCTTTGACATGTGGCATTGTTCTTGACACCATGGCATGCCATCTTGGTTCACTGTTTTCCACTTAGCGCCATGTAAGCTGCTGCTTTGGTATTGAGTGCTTGTAGTTGCTGTTGCTTTATATGCAACCTTGATTCTGATTCTTTTTGAGCTTAACACTACTGACCTAATTCTACTAATTTCGACTTGAAGGAGTCAACAACTATTGTGGCATCATTTCATTGGTTCAATTGGTTTGATATGTGAGACCATATGCCATTTGGCAATTTGGTAGAGGGAAGTACAATTTGTAGCTGTCCTTCATTGTTTCACTCTTGGAGAGGCTCTCTTGGCGCCAGGAAGAGCATGTGTGTTGGTAGCCATCCAGGAGTTGGTTGCAATCTGATGGTTGAGCATCAATTACAAAGGAGGCAGCATGTATGGAATTTGATTAGGGTTTCACAGGAGCTTCCTCAATTTGGTTGCATCTCGGGCCTTTAATTCTCATCCAATGATCAACAAAGATGCTTGAGAGGTAAGCAATTGTGAACAAGAGTAGATGGAGATGAATGAGCCACGTCTCAAGTCAATTTGTGGAGGAGAGAGAGCTGTAGAAAGAGGGGACCAGAGAAAGGAGACTGTGATTCCTTTTTTACCCTTTAATTTTGTCCCTTTTTACTAAGTTGGGGAAGAAGATAAACAGTGAACTGTTAGATTATTTCCATATAGGTTGACGAGTCTATATGGAAACAATCTAAATTAAGTATGGGCTGATTATTGTTTGTTATCCAAGTTTCTATTGATTATGGTAATAAGTTAAACATGACTGTAAAGGAATAGTAGATTTTGTGCAATTGATGTGTTGCCTTTTATAGGTGGTTATATTTAGAAACATTGCCTATTTTATGATGGACAAAATATAGTATTGTGTGGTGGCCAAGAAGCCCTTTGCACTATATATATGGGGTTGGTCCCCAAGGGACAAGACACACACGAGTATTGCTGCATACATGCGTTGATAGCAGCATCTCTGCCCCTCTCCCTAATTATTTCATCGATTAGAGAGAGATAGTGCTTTTGTTTAGGCTAAAGGCATCAAAGGGCGCGTCTTGTTCTCTTGGAAGATCTTTCTCCCTACTTAGGTGCGTGGAACAGCTTTGGTGAAGGTGCATACACGTCAGGACACATCAAGAAGTGCTCAACATCAAGATTCAGACCATAGCAATGGAATTAGGTAAGCTTCCGCTCTCGATTTAAGTTTTTAGTGTTTTGGAACGTCCCGTTCCACTGCTGGTTCTGTGAGTTCATGTTTTAGGATTTTGCTATTTGATCTGCTAGAATTGTTATTCTTTTGGCTTTAAAGCAAACCTAACAAGAACTTCAAGCTGCGTCATCAGTTAATTTCCATCATTACAGCATCTAAGTACCATGTTTAACATGCCTCGTTAATCAATTGAATTTGTTGACTATTGTTATGCCATGTTTGACCAATAGTTGACCAGTCATGGCACCAATTGGCGTTCTCATTACATTACTTCATTTTAGTCCCAATTGAATGCATATTCCTGCTCTTAGGACTTTCACAAACATGTATGCAAAAGCACAATGAGCTCCCATGTCTCCAATGGCTTCAATTTCGTTTTCACCATCTCACTGCCTCGAGGCTTCTCCAACAAAATTGGAGGCATTCAGGGAACGAGGGAAATCGATTCTGGTACCATCGTCTTCTCCTCGATGCAGGTTTTCCAGCGATACTAAGAACGCTGGGAATGGTGGCGGTAATCGCCGGAACCAATCTTGTCAGAGGCGGCAACTTCTTTCTCTTCTCCGATTTCTTTTCTTTTCTTTCCTTTTAATTGTGGGGCCCATGGACGAGACCCAATGGCGACTTGCCATTTTTGAAGAAATGAATGCGCCTGACAGGTGGGGTCGAGGCGTGAGAGAGCCAATCGTGGCTTGACACTTGTGCGGAGACGTGAGAGGGAGCACATTGGAAGGGAGAAGGAAATTATGGGCTTCCGCCTGTTTTTTTTTTTTTTTTGATGGGCCTCGGTTTCATCATTTTTTTTATGTTATACCTCATTCCATCGGCCCGTTTAATTTTCAATGTAATAGGCCCATTCCGATTTTCTTCTCATCTCCATTTCTGCCAGTTGCCTCCTCCATTTCCGACATGAAGGAGTTGTCCATTTTCTGGAATTTCAAGAATTGTTTGGTTTTTGTTCTTCTTTTGAAAAAAATTAATTGAAGCCTTTTCTTTTGTCATTTTGACATGAAACTTGGCACACCTTCTCATAAAAATGTGAGGCACTTGATGGTCATGGATTTTCTATTTTTGGAATTTTAAATTAATTAAATGAATATTCTAAGATTCGCAGAATAATTCATATAATTAATTCGTTTAAGCATCTCTTGCTGCGCATTTTCTGGCTTCTTGCTTTGCTCAATAATCCATGATATCTATGTCACCTTTTCTTCTATTAATATTGAATATTAAATATCAAACTAACACAGTCATATGGCGAATTGTATTAATATTAATATTAATATCGATATTATGGATTTAGTCTAAGAGCGTCTTTTGCTTCAAAAATTGACTCCCTCCTTCTGATAATCTGGACCCGGCTTGTCTTTATGGGCCCCATCTTCACTGCCTTGTGAACTGTTAAAATTTTCTTATGTGGCAAAATTTAGAGGTAAACACTAGTCTTCAAGGATAACATGCAAAACTCTACCTTTGCCAAGACTTACATTCCTAAGTATAACTACAAGAATCAAAATCCTTCGAATCTTTACCGGAATATGCAATTAAACAACAATCCAAATGGACCTTTCCTTAGGAAGTCCTTTTACAACAAAGATGGGATTCCAATAGTGGTTCAAGAGTTCATGCACAAGAAAGGTAAGTTCAATTAAGTTATGGCCGAGGGTTTGGATGAATTGAAGGCAAATACTAGTACATTATTGCCTTTGGAGCGCATGATGGAAGCGCACTTCTCAAGACAGACGGGGAAGCTACTAAGCCAATCCCAGGTCAACCCTAATGTTGAATGTAAGTCCCTGCACGTTCTATGGAGTGGAAGGTGATGTGCAAACTAATAGTACCCTAAAATGTCCTAAAATGTACCGCAAGCATACGGTATATCGTTGGATATGGTTAGGGGGTCGAACAACAGGGACGGATTAGTTGAGTATTAGGTTTACCGGTTCACAAAATCTAGGTCGGTCAATTGAGATGGTTTTTGGTCTTAGAACAATAACAAAATGAGATAAACAAACAATCAAACTAAAACAAAACTAAAGCAAGTAACAATTTGGTTTTTTTCTGGTGATTTCTGATAATAAAACGTCCTAGGGTTTCTGTCTTTACCTCGGTTAGGCTTCGGGCTGTCAACGCGTGTGCTGTCGCACGAAACGCTGACCCGTGCTGCACCAGACTGGCCCTGTGCGACTCGCACAGGTAGTACTTGGTGCGTCACGACCCTTAGTTGATGGTGCAATGCATGACAATTAAGTTCCTAACTGGTTTGGGACAGATCTAGCCGGACTTGGACTCCCTAGACCTCAGCCGTCGCATGTTGGTCATGGTATCGTGACACGAAACCTATTCTAATACCCCCATTAGTCTAGTTAATCCTCACTTTCGCTTGTTCGCTTAACCATCCTAAGTCCACAAATTGGTTTACTAAGGTATCTAACCGACTTTCGCCTAATTAGAAATCTTATCCTTTTGGGATACCAATTGGTCACCTTTCGGCTCCTAACCTACCTCAAGTTGCTTACTCAATTCAATCAATTAGTCTACACCTTTAACCAAGACTAAGTGTGGCCATTCACCTAGTAGGAGGTTCAACACAATTCATCGAACACATAGCAAGCATAAGCAATAAACAACCAACAAGTGATAAACCATAGAAACTTAATCATTCATCCATTACATCAATCCTAACCTTGGTTCAAACATGACCCTAGAACAAACTAATCTATCCTACCATAATAGAAACATAAACACAATGCAAGAAAGGAAAAGATACAATCTCCATAACCAAAGAGAAGAAAGGAGGAAGGCAAACGCCCCTAATCAAGCCTCTTCCTTGCCTCTGGACTGGAGATACGGCTGCTTGGGTCGAACGACAGCGGAACGGTGGTCAGAACGTGGCTCACAAGACGGCAGGACCCTCTGTGCGGGGTACACAGAGGAGGTGAAGTGGTGGATCGGGATGGTTTTCGCTGTGGCGCAGCCTCGGATGGGAAAGAAGATAGGATGCCCTAATTTCGGTGCTTCGGGGGCCTTAAATAGCCGTGAAACTAGGGCTTGGAGTCACGTGCGGGGCGCATGGGAGGCGGGTGCGGGTCGCATGGGCCAGGAATGAGTCGTCTGGCCCATGTCGCTTGTCTGTCGTGCTGGCTGGGCCCTATGCAGGCCGCACGGGATCATTTTCTTCATGTTTTCAAAGCCAAACTTCACCAAATTTCCTCCAAGTTCCTACAAAATGAATATAGACCCAAGAAGTACCAAATTCCTACAGAAATAAACTAAAACACACATAAAACAAAGGTATTGAGTTGCGATTGAAGGTAAAGTCCGGTGAAAACATATATATAAATGGGTGATATCAAATCTCCCCAAGCTTAAACTTTGCTTGTCCCCAAGCAACACCCTAAACTTAGAGGTTGAACCATACCTACATCTAAACTCAACACCTTGCAAGCCTACGAGTTCAAATTTAAATCAATTGGATTAGTTTGAGCATCACACATGAGTTCAAGGCAATTGGTTGCAGAACTTAGCACGAAATTTTGGACTCTAAGCACTCAAGCAATTGGTTTATGTTGCACTTGATCCTAAAAGATCAGATTTTTCATTTCAATGACCCTAAGGTTCTCTATGTAAACGACATGCAAAATCAAGATTATTTGCCCCGTTCATTTCCATACCCTCAAAAAATTTGTAAGGAATATCTCTAGTGTGTCATGGCGTGAGGAGTCTTTAAGAAAAGGAAGAAAAAGAAAGAGAGGGAAAATAAAAATTACATTGAGAATGGGACTTAACAAGCTTTGTCTTTTTATTTTTTTTTGTTTTTTTTTCATTTACACAAGAGATACATTTTGTCATTGTGGCGGAGAAGAATTTACATAAAAAGAGAAAGAGAAGATAGCAAGAAGACTAAAAAATACACGCTAAAGATATCCCTTTTGAACAAATTCTTGTAGGATACAAATCCGTTCACTCGGCAAATGTTTATGACTTGTCTATTAGTGTTTAACATTATGAAAGCAACCAAATTTCGGATTTTATCTATTTGAATCAAAATCCTCTTCGGTTCATTGGCTCAAAAACCAATTAAAAGCACACTTAGAGTTCAAAGTTTTGCAAGAAATTCCACAACCATTTACATTGAAAACTTGTGTGAAAACTCATTCTAAAACAATCAAATAAATTTCAACTCATTTACATGCAAGATTAAATGAATTACGTGCAGCCTATATGATGTAATCCACTGTCTGGGGTCCTGTGCGGGGTGCACAGAAACTGGTGCGGGCCGCACAGAAATTTTTCGTGGGAGACATTGGCCAGACAGTGGTATGATGCTGCTAGGGACCCTGTGTGACCCGCACAGACAAGCCATGCGACCTGCACAGGCTCCCAGACAGCCGTTATTTCATGCCATGATGCATTTCCTAGATACAAGTTTCCAAAATTCGTCAATTCTCCCCCCCAAGCTGAACAATGCATTGTCCCTAATGCAATCATACATCAAAGAAAAGGAAAAGAGAAGAAGTTTGGAAACCTACCATTGTGGCCGGCAGCGGAAAAACCACAACCGGCCAACTAATCTCGTGGATGGCGGCGTGGCGTCTCTTCTATCGCCCGCTCCAAGTCGTCAAACCGCGTGTTGGTGTCTTGGCGATGCGCCCGAATGTCCTCTTGGTTGTCCAAAGAGAGGTCGGTGAGGCGGCCTAAGGAGTGCGTCACATCCGTGTACCATTGTTGCGGTGGATAGTATGGTTGGTACGGCGACGGCATGTGCGGAGTGGCATTGCTTGGGCCCGCGTGATAGGAATCAGCATTGGAGAAGTGTGGCGCGTTCCATTGAGGCGCGGCATAGGATTGACCAGGTCGCACATGTTGGGGCGAGTCGGTTTGGATGGGTGAGTCGTTGCCGGCTCTGTCGCCCGGCGGTTGAAAGTACTCATTCAGTATGATCCATGTCTCCATATCTCGCTTGTTGAGCCCCACAACATATGGAAAGTAGAAGTTTGGCCGGTTTGCCATGAGCCATTCGTAGTTGCCTTGTCCATGGTTCTTCAAGAATTGGGCCCTATCCAAATAATTGATGTTGATGCGTGACGGGCCGTCGCATTTCTCGAGTTCTTCAAAATCTAACCCAAAAATTCCGCCAATGTGAGTCACATAAGAACCCATGGTGATGGCACCGCCCAATCTCGGATTGTCGCGCACATCCAACCAATAGTATACCATGAGAAAGGTAAAGTCGGGCTTGATTGGTCGGTCTTGCAACATCATGTCAAGGATTTGCAATTCAAGGTCGGTTGTGTGTGTGCATGTCTCCCCCTTCGCGAAAATGGTGCTTGCTAAGATGCGGTGCAAAATGGAGAGCGGCGGAGATTGGATGAATCGCACTTTGTTGCCCATGGGTTCATCAAGACCTATAATTGCTTTTCAAAAAATAGATTTGTCCCAACCGAGACAGTGAAATGGATTCTCAAGATCGGGGTATTTAAAGCCAAAATGTCTCCTCAAGTCATCAATCAAAATTCGCCATTTCTTTTGACCCAAACGAAATGTCACTTTATTTCTACCGTTTTTGTCAATTTTCAATTTTAGAGATGCTAAGAATTGTATGGTCGGGTAGATATAAGTTGGACAATTAATATCCCAAAACTTTTTGGTAATACCAATATCCTTGGTTATTTCAAGAAAACCATAAATAACATCAAGTTCCTCAAGAGTATCCCAATCAACCAATCTAGTGTTAAGAATTCGTCTTTGTGAAAGACGTCTGACATGAGCGAACATTTGGCTAGTTGGGATTCTAAAACCAAGGGATTCTTCATAAGGTTGGCCATTGGGGTCATATTGGTTTTCGGGTAGGTCGGGGTCGGAATTGGAGTCATAGCGATTTTGGTCATAGCTTGGTGGTTCTTGGGGTTCGATTTGAGGTGGGGCTTGTTGTTCGGCTTGGTCACGGCGATTTCGACGCCTGTTGGATGGTTATGGTTGTTCACGGTTCTCAGATTGGAGGCGGCTTTAAAGACTATGGGTGATTCGGCCAAGCATTGTGACTTTTCGTGGACTGGGTGGGTCTGTGCGGGTCGCACAGCCTGGTCTGGGCGGTGTGCGGAGAGACTTTTAGTTGGATTTGGCTAAGTTCTTGGTAACAGATGGTCGGTGTAGCCGAATACTCAATAGAACACAGTTCAAAGGTCTCACCCAAGAAAATCACAAATGAAAACAAGAGAGTTAGAGCGTTACTCAAAGCCCATTACAGCTCAAGGCCCACTCCAATTTTATTTTCTGGCTGCCTGTCAAACCCAGCGGCCCAGTAAATCCTACAGCCCGGTAGACAAAAAGCGAAGCGGGTCCAGAACTCAGCGAAATGGATCTAGACCCGATATCGAAACCAAACCCAAGGGCTGGAAATAGACTCATGCGGGATTCAAATTGAAGGCCATGATGCAGTCAAGTCCCATGCGCTAAAGATGCCATTTAAATCGATACACAGGAGAAGTATCTTCATATAACTCAACCGGCACATCAGACTATCCATCTATGATGTTGACCACATGGAGGGGCTGATGGATATATTGGCAACTGTACCCAAAGCTACAAGTACAGATAAGGCTGTATAGCATCATAAAACCACTCCAAGGCATCACAATGCACCTGAAAACGCCCATGTGTGTGTCATTCTATGGGGACCATGGGCAAATCAGTCACAAGGAAACAAGACAAAGAATAAAAGCATCTAAAAGCAATACAAAGTAGAGCTACCAAACCCTAAATCCCAGTAATGCCCCACAAAGATGCCTTTTAAAACACACTGGATAAAAGGATATGAAAAACTAGCCATTTAAGTCACCATGGTGCCTAACTTAACTCATCACAGGCCAATGGGATGAGTGAAATTGGGACTTAAGTGTGATTATGCCACTTAACAAACCAAGTGTGAGCACAACTTGTCATGAAATGACAAGTGTTGACTCAAAACACTGGCTGCAAGCACATAAATCACAGTCACCTGCAAGTGTGACTTGTTGTTATGCAAGTTCACTTGAACTTCAGAGGTAGCCAATCATCACATTAAATCAAGTAACCAAGGTAGCTAAGTGGTTCAAATGTGAGTACAACATGTGACATGTGACAGCTCAAACAAAAGAAACCACAAGGCCATAAGCCACAAGAAATCAACATAGGCCATCTACACAGGCGCAACAAACATCAATTGTATCTCAAAAGCAACACAACCCACGCACTGGAGAGGAAATAAACCTCTCTGAAACATCTACAGGCCTCATCTGAGGCACAACAGCCAACAGCTGAGGCAAAATAGCCCATAGCCAAGGCACAACAGCCAACATGCACAAGATAAACATCCAACATTGTGACACCTGTCCCAGTGCCACAAGTTGATCATCCAGTCAAGCACCAAGAGATGGCTAATACAACTAGCCTGGCCACAAGAAGGACATAACAGCCACCAGCTACAAGAAAGACACTCAATTGTATGACACCTGTCCTAGTGTCCACGAGAGTATCTCCCTGCAAGGATAGCTACACGGCTAGCAAAAGCCACAAAATAATCCCCATAACCAATAGCCAACAGGCATTGCATCCAACCATATGATGCCTGACAAGCAACTATATGGAGGGAAGCCACCTCAAGCAGCAACAAATCACCAATCCCCAGTCCTTAAAGGATAGCAATGGGAAATTAAACCAAACCAATGCCACTGGAAGGCAACTCAAGCATCAAAACCAACTGGAGAAGCATGAAGCAACCCAGAAATGTCTCATATGCCCCTCTGACGAACCACAGAAAGCAGCTGGCGCCAAGTAAACCCCTCCCCCAAGTATGCTACTTGGTAAAAAGGGAGTAAAAATACTCTCACAGCCACATAGGCTACATGGATGTGAACACCATATGCCACATCAGCCACCACATAGGCAGTGAAAAGAAGTAACCCAAATCACCAAGTCACTGCCTCAAAAAATGCAAATTCCAAATGTCATAAGACCACTGGCCAGTAAAGGAGATGGTAAACCACATCATGTGAACCAAACATCCAAATTGAGGCGGCAAGAGATCAAATAACATTTCAACCCTTTATCAAGCAGCATCAAGACTCAGAAATTCTGAGAGAATGCCACATGGCAATGAAGACCCAGAAGAAACCCTAGCCTGATGGCTATAAAAGAAGCAAACTCGAAGAAGAAGAGGGCCCCAGTTTTTTAATTTTAGGCTAGTATATTGTGTTTTCAGAAACTGTAAAAGAAAAGAAAGAAGTTTAAACATTTATTTAAGGTAATTAAGATGTAAACACTGGTTTTATATGCAATAAAGGGGGCCAAAATAGTTTAAATTGTTTGCTTTTCTTGTTCTCCTTCTCTTTTCCCTTTTCTTTTCTTTGCTGGTTCAACAAAGCCTGGTATTTGGCTTTAGTGCCCGGTATTTGGCACTAGTTTCTTGAAATGCCTGGTATTTGGCTCTAGGCATGGTATTTGTCCTTGAAAATAACTCCAGCCCGGTATTTGGCTATGTAAAACCCTCTTATGAGGAGATATCTTAGAGATATGCACAAATAAGGCATACAAGCTCTATGCCAAGTGCTATTGCTTGTATGTCACCCCAAATTAAAAGTGAATAAGGCCATATAGACTTTATGCCAAGTGCTACTGTCTAGTATGCCACTTAAAAGTGCCAAAACAACCAAATACTTTGTAAAATGTTACTTCTGTCATGTTTTCAAAACCAAAAAAATCAATTTCTGTTCAAATTCATATGCATTCAGGGTTAAAGTTCATGTCCAGCATGGCACCTATGTTTAGTTGTATCATACTTAGGTCTTATAGGTCCATTGAGTCACTGAGTTGCATAACTTTCATGTTTTAACAAGAGTCACTTCATATTCATGTATCCAGCATGGTCATTTAATAAAAAATGTTCTGAAAGATCAAATAAACTCATGGTCAGTACAGTGAGCTTGTCATTAGGGTTTTTGCAACATTAATACAGCAAAATAGGTCAATAAATCAAGTCCTTATACACAATAGTTCATTTAATAAGGTTCAGTCAAGCATGGTGTGTATCACAAGTCATTTAGACATCTTCCAGGAATATAATAAGTTTTAGGGACTAAAAACAAAAAAATGTGCAATTATCAAGCATGTAGTGAGTCTGTCTTAGATGGTCACAGAGATAAGTAAAATCCCAGGGACTAGAGAGTAAGAAAAAAATATAATAAAACTTCCCTATATCATGTAAGTCAGTTGTAGTGGAAGCTCAATAAACTCATTGCATAATCATACTCAAGCATAGTCCCTAAGATCAAGATAAAAGAAAATGGTTAAAGTTTGCATGCGTTTCATACCCATATAGAAGTTGCTAAAAGTAAAAATAGGAGCATCATTTGATCTGCATAACCAAGCATTACTGAAACTAAAATAAGAAGGTCATACTGCATCACTGTCTAGAGTCAACCCATTTATCATCCAGTAATCATGGTATTTCCCATAAAAATTAGAATAGTGTCAAAATATTTCTGCATTTCTTTAAAAGCATGCATACGAGAGTTGTCAGCATTGGAATAAAAGCATGGCTGCATTTAAAAATGTATAAATAAAATGTTGTCTAAGTTGTATCATTGTCAGAAGCAATCATAGGTCATCCTCATGCATGGCATCCTTTAAAACAAAAATGTTTAAAATAATCTCTACTTGCTAAGGTTTGCTAAATAAAGGAGATTTCTGTTGCATCTAACTAACAGCTCATAGGTTAAGACAAAATTTGCATTAGTAAGTAGTGGAATAGAAAATAAAGCCTGCATTTGCATCAGTGCTCACAGACGCTCAGTCTAGTGTCTAGAGTTTCTTCATATGCACAGCATCTCTTTGAAATCATGAAATCATAAAAACTGCTCAAAAACTGGGTGAGTCATTTTCTAAAAAAAATGGATTTCTTGCATTAGAAAATGAAACAAAAATCTGCTAAATATTTCTTGAAACAAAAATGTGTTTCCGACACAAACTCAAGCTCAAATAAAGCTTTTGTAGAAGCACAATCAAACATGATGAAATACAGATTCAAACTCAATAAACAAAAAACGATAAAAATCAAAGGGGTGTGCATATCTCTAAGCTAACTCATGAGAAGGTTTTACAAGCATTGACAAGCCTAACCAGACCATGTGAAAGCCAAATTGACGAACCAAATTGATAGCAGTGGAATGAATCGAACCAACCTTGTACCAAACCTTAAATTGGACCAAATTGAAATGAAATAAGCAAGTGTAGTCAGTCGTTGTCAGTCACAGACCCAAGTGAAGCCCTAAGTCAAGCTCAATTGAGCACCAAATTGACCGGGGACTAGGTTACCAAAATTAACCAGTCCATACAAACTAAATTCAAAATTGAACAAAGTAAGAAGGTTACCTGTGCAATTGAAATCTCCAATGACCTCTTCAAACCACCAGAACCCCGTGGGACCCACCCATGGAACTCAATTTGACTCTGGACAGCTCAATTGAGCATGGCAGAAAAGACTTAGTCGAAGGGGAGAAATGGGATTTGAAAATCAGAAAGCAATTGACGAAATGCGGTAAAGAGGAAGAAAGAGTGACTCACCAAGAGTTCAAAGGTGCCTTCAATTGAAGGAATGGCGTCAGAAATAGCCGCAATTTCACTTCCGACATAAGGCCCCTCTCTCGACAGACTATCGGAGGAGAAATGAGGAAGGAGGAAGAGAAGAAAAGGAATAGAAAAGAAAAGCAGTCCCTTAGCGATCATCTTGACGCTAGGCGGACGACTGGATCTCATTTCCAACGGATCCAAAGAGAAATATAGGTGAATTCGGTGTACTATGAACCAACGGGCCGATAGTGGGTCCCATAAGTCAGGTTTAAACCCAGCGCAAAACCAAAGCGTCGGCGCCTTGAAAGATCCTCTATAGCAGCCTCTGTGTGGCGGGTCACTGCAACCCAGTACAGCAAACAGCAAGCCTCCAGCTAATCAGAATTTTCCAATAGATTTAAAACTTCAAAAATGCATTAAAAATAGCAGGAATGTCAGAAAAATTCAAATAAAATATGTAAATGTTCAGAAAAATATGGAGAATATTTTGGTAACATATTTCAAGCCCAAATCTCAAAGCACAAATCACATTAAATTCAAAACTCTCAAAATGATCATTTTTGTAAATAATAAAATGATAAAAAAAATAGAATCAAAATTAAATTTCTGCAAGAGCACACGAACACTTATGTTCTGGGCAGTAGTTACACTTGAATATTTTATGTTCTGGACAACAGGTACACTCAGACGTTTCTGATCAAAACCCACAAATCCAAAACCCCAAATATCAACACCCAAACCCAAATCCCAAACTCCAAATAAAGAATGTCCAAAATCCAAAGACCCAAGAAATCAAAAAATTCCCAAAGAATAAACCTCCAATTCAAATACCCAAAACCCAAATATCCAAAACTCAAAGTTTAAAACAAAAGAAACCTTAAATCCAAATACTAAAATTCCAAGTTAAATATCAAAGGCTCAAATCTAGAAATCCAAAATTCAAAACCCAAAACCTAAATAAAAAAAAACTAAGGAAACCCAAATATTAAAGCCCAAAAATCCAAATCCCAATTCGAAACCTAAACTCCAAACCCAAAAATCCAAAGATCACAATGGAACTCTGAAAACCCAAAATCTAAGAGTCTAACTTGAAAATTAAAAAGTTAAACTTAAAAGTCCAATTCAAAAGTTGAAAAGTCGAACTCAATAGTCCAACTTAAAATTGGCATAATTAAGACTTAAAACGATCTGATAGCCGGAATCTAAAAGTCTTAAAACATCCTAAGCCTCAAAATTCAATATTGAAACCCCAACAGTTAAAGACACAAAGGCCAACACTCTAGAGCTTGGATCAAAGTCGATAACTTAAATTCAAAGTGACATTGAAGTCTTAAAAGTCCAACTTCATCCTTCTGAGACTACATAGCGCGTTGCCCTGGAAGGTACAACCCGGTGTTCTCGCCTATCACTCGGAGTATTGAGGTGATACCTGGTATCCAACCAAAGTACCAAACAAATGGTCTGATTGTTATTCGAACCGTTGAAAAGTGACATCTGGTTGCCAGTCAGATGTTCCGCAGATGGTTCGATCATAATTGAGACACTGAGGTGATATCTGGTAGCCAGCCATAATATCAAACATATGATCTGATTATTACTCGAAGCGTTGAAGTGACGTCCGTTCGCCAATCAGATATTGAGCAACGATTCGATCCTCATTCGGAGTACTGAGGTGATACCTGGTATCCAGCCAAGATATTAAACAATAGTCCGACTATTATTCGAAGTGTTGAAAGGAATCTGATTGCTAGTCAGACGTTCAGTGAACAGTTCAGCTGCCACCTGAAGTGTCCAAAATTACATCTGGATGCCAGTCAAATGTTAAAATGACGGTTCGGCTCTCACCCGAAACGTTGACAATATCATATGTTAACGCCAGACACTTGGATTTGTGGGCGTTGAAAATCTTATGCGTGCGGGTTGAAACTTCGCATGATTCCTGATCAAACGTTAATTTGACGTGATGCTTGGCCATGGAAAGTCACTAGGGTGACGCTGGGCTCTTGAGCTTACGAGCATTCAAGTAACGTCCGGCTTCCAACCGGAACGCTGTAGTTTCCCTCAAGCACCGAAAGAGGTAAGCTTTGTTGTATGAGATCTAGTTGTGGATTTAGGGTAACATTACTATTCCATTTGAGTAATATAACCAAGAAACATGTTGAAGGTTTTTGATAAGAATGCTACTGAGGTTGGAATCATGGATCTATCGGACGTGGCGGTACGATGTGGAATAAGGTCATAATGTCATTTAAGGGAGTTGCTTGTGGCACCGGTGTCGGCCTTAGCATATCCTCGGCGGTTAGATCGCAAACACTCAAGATAGGACCTCCTGCCTTCTTGAGAGAGCGGGTATTATAAAATTCCACTGTTGTAGGGTAGTAGGGTGGTGTGGTATTTGTCCATAATGATAGGGTTCGTATATCCTAGATAGGATCATAATGTTGTCCCAAGATGTTGCTTGTGATAGCAGTGCAAGCGGACATTTATCCCTGGCGGGTAGATTGCATACACTCAAGATAGGACCTCCTGTCTTCTCAAGAGAGCGGGTGCCTTAGATAACCGTAGACTTCCACCGTTGCGACAAACCACAGATTTAGCCCGAAACAGCATTATGAACTTTTCTCAGATCGCAAAGAGTTCTGCTCGTGTGTGATGGATCCATATTCTTCACCGATAGTATCTTGCGGTGTAATTTGCCTTCAATTTGGATCTTTCCAGTTGACCTTTGATTTGGTCTTCACCTGGTTTGTATATGGTTTCAAGACCCTTGATAGAGTCTCCGTGATGCCGTGGTAGATCTCACTATCCATCATTTTGAGACTAGCGAGTCTCAATTCAACTAGATTCTCAACATTGAGCTTAATTATTCCACCAGCATTCTTATTATTATCAAGAATGCATACTGTCTCCATTTGCTCCATACCCGTCGTGAAGATGATCGTCTTGTGGTTTTGATCACTTAGGTTATGATGAACCTTATTTAAGCCATGAGCGGGGCACTAGGCTCGGTCGCGATAGTGCTCCTGTATGATTTCCTAAGTTTCAAGGTCCTCACATGTAGACGTTCTCCTGTTTTATATAAAAAAAGAGTTGTTTTCTCCTTTTTGTTTTGTTTTGTTTTGTTTCTTCTGAGGTCTGGTGACTCCTTGAGGTGTACAGGGAGCCTCCTTGATGTCAGAATATTATCCATGCCTTCAATAATTTAATTATGAGCCTTTGAGCCTTTTCTGGTTATGCCGGAACGGCTTTTCTCCATAGTATCAGATGAGGAAATGATGATAGGGATCTGCCTGATTGAGCTTTTGATTGTGATAATTAGCAGAATAAATCCCTCTCATTTTTCTGAACCTCCAGGAATTTTCCTCTTATTTTTCTAAGCCTCCTGTAATTTTTCATGAATTTTTCAAAGTTGCTGGATTTTAAAATAAATATCAGAGTGATGTGGCAATTTGTGGTTGGCCAGAGCTTGGAAATTGGGTTAAAAATATTCTGCTTGGATTTTAGTTATGGTTTTGGCATGACTGTATTCTCCATATTTTTCTGGACTTGTAGAAATTTGGTTTGGATTTTTCTGAGTTACGGTTGAATTTCTACAAATTTTTGAAGTTTCCAGCAAATGAAATGGTGCCACATCAACAAGGTTGACACGTGGCGACACCTGATTTGTCTAGCTCAGTTGAGAGAATAAGGGGTCAGCGGTGACCTCAGTGATGAAGACCAACACATGGCGCCTTCTGGTTGGTTATCAATAAATTGTTACACCATGTTGACTCGCCACAAGACGAATCCACAGAAAATCATGAGATTTGGGACGGTTTTTATTAAAACTGTTCTGTTGCTCCTATACACCCGGTGCATTGCGGGATAGTTGACCCTTTCGTCAGTGGGTCCCACTGTCAGTGAATATGGTTTTAACCGTTTCGTCGTATTCAAGGTCTACGTAATCCATTGGATTGAACTCCTCTCTTATTTTTTCCTTTCTCCTTCTTCTATCGACTAGGCGACGAAGCAGCCCGCCATGGCTGATTAATTGAGCTGCCTAGGGGTCTTCTTGACGCAAAAAGGATCTTTGGGCGTCGTGCATCTTCACTGAGATTACGGGGCCTACCCGACAGGCACCAAAATTCTTCTTTCGCCGTATCTGAACTTCTCCATGTCAGCTAGGGTTTTATCATGGCTGACGGTGGTTCTGGGCCTCTGGTGGTTGTTGAATCAAATTGACATGGCTGGGAGTGTTGTGAGGTGTCCATAAAGCTTGGTGTGGCTCTAATTTGACTGACGAGATCTTCCGGCATGGTGTCTCGCCTCAGCCCAGATCCAGTCATGGCGGTGAATGAGCGATTGCAATCGTCTGGAAGCCATTACGACTTGGTGACGGCTTTAAGAGTATGGTGGCACATCCCTGAAGAGAGATGCACCATCAATTTGGCTGTAGGCTGTTCCCAACCAAGAGCTTCACCACAGCTCGACCATGGCTGTGATGACAAGCCGTCGATTTCTCTGCTGTTGCCATTCCTTGGCGATGTAGAGAGCGCAATGAAGCGTTGGAGAGCATGTTGGCATGCCCCTGAAGGTGTGTAGCTCCTCTACCGTATCACAAGACCATGGCAGTATGAGCCTTCTCCTTGATTTGAGTCTGACCATGGTGGTTGCCTGACTGGATGGAGATGTGTGAGAGCATAACGGCTTGTATCTGAGAGATAACAAGCCATTAAACCAACACAAGGGAACCTTCAGTGCACAGCTCCTTCTTGGCATGACCTATGCTGAAGTGGTGATGGCTGCCTCCTGCATGGGTTGCAACGTGTTGGCATGAGGTGATGTGCAGCACTCCATGAAATTCCATAAAAACCTGCTGTCCTTTATATATATTTTTTTTCATATTTTTAACATGTTGTCCATTCTTCTTAGAAACCTACTGTCCTCTTTCCTTTAGAAAGAAACCTGCTGTCCATGTTTATCATGCTGTCCCTTGATTGTCCACTTTTTTTGTTTATATATATATGCTAATTTTCTTAATATTAGATATGCATGCTTAGTTATAAACATATCCTATTTTAGCTTCATTTCTCATATGGATCCCTATGTTACAGCTAATGCAAGTAAGATTTTTAGCCTACATGAGTACAAAATATAAAAGTAGAATATCAAAAGAGAATGAGTTTTTAGCTTTTACTAAACGCACATGTTAGTTCAGTGCATCTATATACATATTTACATAACCAATTTTTACTAATTCCTTACATTGCTAACATGTATGTGTGGAACCAAAAAAAGAAAAGAAAAGAAAGTGAGTGTTGCAAAGAGAGAAGAAATAACCTTCTTGATTTACCAAAGCAGATTACACAAAAGAGTAGATTACACAATCCTTACTATTGCTGCAAAGATGAAACTACTTCTAACACACACTCTTTTTTTGTTTTATTATTTTTATTTTTTTTAGTAGCTAACCTAAGTACTTAAGTTGCTTCTTGGGTGGATGGATTTCTCAACGTGTGGGTGTTTGCTTAATATGAGCTTAGTGCAAGTCGTTCTCTTCTGGGTTGTTTCTTTTTTTGCATGGCATGGATGCCTTTATATAGGAGAAGAGGGGGATCGCTGTAGATGGCACCAATTATGTGTCTCCTGAGAGGATTTGACAATTCTGCCCCTGGTGGGTATTTCAGACATTTCCTTCTTCATTTGAATAGGTGTTTACTATTTAGAGGATCCTCAATCATCAATTGGCTTGTTATTTATTACTGATATCAGCGTTGAGTCTCATTTACCTTCAGTTTTAACTGAATCCAGTAACATACTCTCTCTGAATTTTATTAGTTTTAAGGTATTTTCTAGCTCCCATAATTTGTCTTTGGATGTATTGCTTGAGATTTCACCTACTCTTTAATCTGAACAACAAGACGTGATGAGCTTCTTTCAAGTTTTTTTACAATTTCATAGCCTTTACATCCTACTAATAATCACAGCTGGGAACATACTTTTCACCTCCTCCCTTTTTTTTGCACTGATTCTTCATCCAATTAACCCACAATGGTCATCTTGCTGCATCTTTTTATTGCACTATCACTTTTAAATTTTCTTTGTATACTGGTTCACCAATCTTTATTTTGACACAGCTCCATGGATTGAAATTTGGAATTCCTTTTTTTTTTTATCTCAACTTATTCTCAATGCATATGCTTCCCTGATTTTTCTTTTTTGTGCTTATATCATTTCACCATTAAATTAACTTACGGCCTCCTCGTCAGTAATTTTTCCTTGAAGCTCAGTTACATGATGTTCATGATATCATATCTCCATCTCATCAATATTCCAATTTGACCAAACTGACATCACTGTAAATGATTCCCTGAGGTTAATTAATGGCCAACTCAACCTGCTTTGGCCACAGTAACTCGGAGCGCATGATTATTGCGATGCCATGATTTCAAAGTTTTAATGCACCATCTCTCTAAATTGATCAAACCGCCACCACTACAAGTGATCCCTGTTGACTGATTAATAGCTGATTTGACCCACCTTAATGAACTGGAACAGGCGCCCATGGTTATTCCCTGATTTCAAAATTTTACTTTGCTAGCGGGATTCCCGCTGTCCCTCATGATGGCCATAGTTTTGTAAGGAACTCATTCCATGTGCAATCTAAATTTTTATTACTTATTAACAAATAATTTACAATTGCTATTATATAGATCTAGATAATTATGCAAGTTGACTCTTTAAGAGAACGGTAGAAGGATTTACCTCTTCTAGTCTCGTAACTAGAAGGCTTGACCTTTGCTTAGAAGTCGGTGGGGTGCTCGTCACCTTGCGACTGCCTCTAGTTGCCTCGAGTCCACCTAAAGTCTTAACCAAGTTCTATGCTCTTGTGCTAGCAAGAACAAGAACAAGGCTAATCCCTTGATGCCTTTCTTCACTAAATTAACTATTTAATTAGTGGCTAATATTCAACACATGAATGCCCTAATGAAAAGCAATAGAGAGAAGAAAAATTTCAGATCTGAAAATTTTCTCTTTTGATGGAGAATGGCGGCCAAGAATTGGGAAAAATGGAAAAATTAAGTTACCCAAATTATCTCATAATTATGTCCTTATATATCACCTTTTTGCCCTAATCAAATTTGACAAAAAACGTCTCCAATTTGGCCGGCCATTTAAATGGGCTTTGGGTCCATTATACAAATCTTAATTTGTATATTAATCAATTATTAATAGCCCACCTCAATTGCTTTTCATTTGGATTTAATTAGACTCAATAAATTAAAGTCCATACCTTTAATTTAATTCAACCAATTAAATTAAAGTATGTTGAATAAAATTCATTATCAACCTATTGATAATTATTTTGGGATTAGCATATGCATTAATTTATTTTTATATGACTCCTTTTGATTTAATTAATTATAACGGTTCGCAACGGTATATAATTAATTAATCAAACTATCATATTTTTTATTGCAT
Organism: Rhynchospora breviuscula; assembly: GCA_027562975.1. Taxonomy (NCBI): domain Eukaryota; kingdom Viridiplantae; phylum Streptophyta; class Magnoliopsida; order Poales; family Cyperaceae; genus Rhynchospora; species Rhynchospora breviuscula. Next base: position 17,598,403 of record CM050398.1, read on the forward strand.
TCACTGCTGCAAATAATTAAATAATGCACTGTTGGTTAAAACTTTATTTCTGTGACCCTTTGAGGATTTATGTTATGTTGGCCATGAAAATGAATCGTTATTTATTTCCAATAATCATAAGTGGTATCTAGCAACACGTTATGATTCCCAATTCGCATAAATAAACACTGTACCAATACACTGCTTCAATCCTGCATAAGAAATGGTATCTTATTATTTTGATTCTTATGTCACATGATATCCTTGTATAATCCAAGATAGGAACGTGTCATTCTTGCAGATTATACGTTTCTTGATCTAGAGATGATTGCATAAGTTGTTAGCAAGCAATCCATCTCCATCAAGGGGCCCAGTGGATATCATCACTCGTTAGGTGAACTAACGAGGGACATACGGTTGTCTTGATGACCAGTTTCTCCCCGCACAATTCAAGAGAACATAAATAAAGTCCGCATAGCAGCCCTTATCAGGAATCAGCGTTAGACGATATTTATAGAACCTATCCTCATGTGGAGAAACTGAACCATCTCAAACTCATAATCAAACACGTATGAAATAAATAATGACACATAACACAATCCATATATTTATTTCATTGGATCATGTCCTGTACTATGTTCCAGTAACATATACATATACAATTAAGTTAATAACTCCTTACTTATGATTTGTAGAATTTAATCATCACTTAACTTGTATACTAGTCTTGTCTGATAATTAATGTTCATTGTTAATTATCAAGACTATGGACAGTTTTGATTTATTATTGTCATTTAATCATAAATGAAACACAGTGATCTACAATTCAGATCCTCAACCTGAATGAACTGTCAATAATAAAATCCAGGAACAAATGATCAAATATCATCAATAATATAAACTATAGAAGTAGCCATAAAATGATTGGCTTCTAGGACATATCTCTAACAAGTTTCTCCCTAATTAATGCTCATACCCATCGACATTCAGCAGTGCCTCCATGTTCCCACGGCTCTATTTACTCTAATTTACATCATCCCAATTTTAAATTGCAGGTCTGAGCCCGCCATCACATCGAGTCAATTAGAGAGAAATTGGATGAATTTCTAGCGGGATTCCCGCTACCTCTTGTCAGTTTGTGTCGGTGAGGGAACGATTGGTAGGAATAGAGCGTCATAGCTTTGCTTAGGAGTGAGTAGGGAGGAATAGTTTGCTCCTGTATCTCAGCGCGCGAGAGACGGAAGGAAAAGCACAGGGACGAGTGGAGAAGGAGACAAATCATGTGTTGGGACTTTTTCTTCTCTTCTTTTTTCGGCCCTTTGTTTTCATTCTATTTGGGCCGTGCACTCTTTTCTTTTGCCGAAAAAATTAAAACTAACGTTACTGTTCACACGAATTTCGAGAATAACAGTTAAAAATTCGGAATTTTAAAAATAACGTTGTTGGATCGGCGTTTCAATCGCCGATCCAAGGTCTGAGCCGCTGAATTTGCTTTTTTTTAGTGCGCAATTTGATTTTTGAGTGTGAATTTGCTTTTTTTTAGTGCGCAATTTGATTTATAAACACTCAAAGTTGGTTTGCAGCTTGGATCGGCGTTTCAATCGCCGATCCAAGTTGGTTTTTAAACACTCAATTTGGTTTGCAATAATTTTTTTGGCGTTTTCCCGCTTAAAATTGTCTATATAAGCTCAATTGTCATCATTTATTCATCACAAACTAAGTTTTTCTCGTTAGTCTGAAATTGATAAACTTTCTCCTCGTCATTTCATATTCGCAATATCACTTCTTCGTAGGTAATAATTTTAAATTAATTATTAAATTTATTTTATTTGATTTGCTAATAGAGTTTTAATTTTGAAATTTTAAGCAAATGGGTCCTAAGCCAAGCTGCGTCTCTTCTGGTGTTATTTTGATCGGAGATGAGCGAACTAGCGAACAACGATTATTTTCTGCATTGATGTTACAATATCATGGGGAAAAATTTGTAGTTAAGAAATTAGAAGGAAATCAATATCATGTTAGGGGCCCCAAATTTTTTACAGATTTGGTTGAGAGAAATAAATGTTTTGATCTTGGAGGGTCGTGGTTGACTCACCTGCCAGCAGTTCCACCTGGTTTTGAAAATCATCCCGCAGCTTCAAATGTTGTCCATCTCCGCTAAATGGAATAGTATTATGTTTCTGTCATCGGTATTTTATTATGGTCATTATTAGTGAAATAAGTTTGTGTGACAGTTGTCACTTGTAATGTTTGCCTTATATTACTGAAATATGTTGTTTTGTCTATTTACTTTTATTAAATTTTTTTATGATATGTATTGAAAATTAATATGCAAAGAAATTCAGAATTAAAAAATGCACACCATTAGAAGAAGAGCTAGATTTTATAACCATAATATAAAGTAACACACCAAAATAAAAAAAGAAAAAACTACTTAAAAAACAAACCATTCAGTTGCTACTTAAAAACAAACTACCTATGAAAACAAAATATTTAGATATTTTGGGTGTCCGCATATTGTAGAATTTCATCCCACCATGGGTCTTCTTCTTCGTCTTCCTTTTGTTGTTGGTTGCTCACACCAGTATTATCAGCGAATTGAGCGGCTTCGTTCTAGAAAACTGCATCGGCTTCTTGTTGTTCTATCTCTGTCATTCTAGCTATTGTGAATAAATAAAATTATTTCCTGGAACACGAAAAATCAACTCTTGATACTTTCTTTGTATACATATCCTTCTTTCTAACAGTGCCATCTACCGAACTTCACAGATGTTAGCCGCGAACACGCGCCATCTGGTAAATAAAGACGTTAGCCGCGATCACTCGCAGTCTATCGAACTTCACAGATGTTAGTCGCGAACACGCGCCATCTGGTAAATAAATACGTTAGCCGCGATCACACGCAGTCTATCGAACTTCACAGATGTTAGCCGCGAACACGCGCCATCTGGCAAATAAATACGTTAGCCGCGATCACGCGCAGTCTATCGAACTTCACAGATGTTAGCCGCGAACACGCGCCATCTGGCAAATAAAGACGTTAGCCGCGATCACGCGAAGTCTATCGAACTTCACAGATGTTAGCCGCGAACACGCGCCATCTGGTAAATAAAGACGTTAGCCGCGATCACGCGCAGTCTATCGAACTTCACAGATGTTAGCCGCGAACATGCGCCATCTAGTAAATAAAGACGTTACCCGCGATCACGCGCAGTCTATCGAACTTCACAGATGTTAGCTGCGAACACGCGCCGTCTGGTAAATAGAGACGTTAGCCGCGATCACACGCAGTCTATCGAACTTCACAGATGTTAGCCGCGAACACACGCCATTTGATAAACGAGGACGTTAGCGGCATTCACAAGTGACATGACCAGATAAATATAACAAATTCGAAGCTATAGAAAGCATATGAATATGACAAATTTAGAACAAAAGTTAATATCCCACCTACCCACAAGAAAAACAACAAAATCTGACAAAACCCCAATGACAAGTACATTCTTTTCCAACTTCCAAGGACAACCGTATAAAACACGACATGCCTAAAAAGACTCGAAATTTAATGCTTACATCCGTCTTAATTCTGCCATAAATAGGGCCAAAAGACGAAATTACCAAAATATCTTAAGGTTGGGACGCCTATAAATAAGACCTCCCCCGACACGACATAACCCACAAACAAAATTCAGAACTTTTCCGTCTCCCTCTTTCCTCCTTTGCCTTCCACAAAACTTTAACAAAACTACCACCTCTGACACCATGAAAAAGAAACGTAAGAAGAACACCAGAGCATCACCATGGAATAGAAAGAGAACTTAGTAGCATAGCTGAAGAAAGGGGGAGAACTTAGTAGGATAGCTGAGATCATCCACCATCCTATCTATCCCTACGGTTTTGCCCCACGGATCTTTTTCCCTGCCCACAAGCGGGGAAGGAGTTCCGTTAGGGTGGGTTTGAAAGTACGCTCGGCGAGACACCAAAACTACAGTTCGCCGAGTTTCTTCTTGCCTACCCACGCGGAACGCACGACCCAGGCAAAACATAAGATAACGTCAGAAGTTAACAAGGGTCAGTGCGTTCTAGCGAAGACGATCAACTGCCGACAACCACAAGCTTCGACCACTTCCCACTACAAGCCAGACCCTGCTAATGCGTGGGACACGCTTGACGTGAAACGGGGGGCGAACCTGTAAGCAGCAGCTGATCATCTTCCGAAAGAGGACGTGGGCCACCCAAAGTTAGCCGAACCTTATAGAACTTCGCAGCAGAGCGATCCAGGCGGCAACACTGGGAGACGATGCGAGCCCCATCCATCAAGGTAGTGACGATGATCAACCGAGGCAGCCACAAGAAAGGCAACATCTCTTGATCATCGAAGCCACCTTAAACTCACAATAGAGGAGTGGAAAGGCAACATCTCTTGATTTTGACGAAGACGAAGACTGTAAAACAAATATTTGTAACTGTAATCTTTTGCGATCCTTAGCCGTTTCAATGTATCGAAGTTCGCTTATAATGAATAAAATGAAATCTCTTCTCCTTGTCATATATATGTGTATTTTTCTCTTTCATTGTTCGCCACCTCAAACGCCAACTCAAACATTACGAACAACGCTAAAGTTGAACACGTATCCAGCAGGCGCGAATTTCATGAATGCATCATGCAAGTCGCATGACCCCCAAGTTAATATATAATCAAACATCAAAGCAATTATTCGCACAAAAGATGAAAAAAAGGAAAGTCAAGGAAAGACTCTACATGCAAGAAATAAAAATAAAAATTAAACAGCAACCATTCCGAACAGGAGAATTTAGTAAGATAGCTGACGAGTTACAAATAGACATTAAACCAAGAATACGCTATAAAAATAATCACATTTAACAAGCGAAATCATAGCACTTCATGCAGCCTAACACCGCAAGAAGTGGAAAATGCAAAAATAGGGACCTGCTTCGAACCAGACAAGTCATCGTGATACAGATCAAGAGTTTTACTGACCCAGCCCTTACGGGAAGAATAATCAACAGCATAAGCCAGGAAGAAGCGAAGTGGAAAAACATTAAGGCTCCGCCCAAAGAAATAAGCAGTTTTGCAAAATCACCGAGCATAAACTCATGCCTCGAAAGGAGCGACACATAAGGCCACGAGAAACCATAACGAACTTATTGCACGAACAAATTTGACAAGTCAACATTACTTAGTGGAATCATCAGTAATGGGATAAAAACATCGCATGTATAACGAACTTACTGATAACGAATAGTATCGCCAACCCTTCCGATCCAACGAACGCCTACGAAGTTCGTTGGAATAGAAAAAATCCACACAAAGTGGAAGTTGTAATAATCAGTTTCAGAATTGAATAAAGTTAGTGCAATCTTAACCGCTAGAATAAAAACGCGTAGCGTTCACGTAGAAGGACCAAAGAAATACTTTCCTAAATCAACATTTCAACAACAAAGTCATAAGCATCATACACATCAAAAAATTCGTCATATTACAAACCATTCAACCAAATCCACAACAACACGATTTAATAAAGTTCAGTAAAAATTAAAAACATGCCATTAGCGATCCCCAGAAAGTTCTAACCCCGCCTCAACATTGTAGTCGTCAACATGAAGTTCCAAGACCCCCTCCGTCCCAGTTTGAACGGCCAACGCTTTCCCTAAATCATTAGCGAAGTTTGAAGCCGGGTCACGTGCTTTGGCCAAGTTCGCCTGGTCCCCTGAAGTTTGGGCCCCTTGAACATTAGTCGCCTTCTCAGCATCAGCCCCCTCCAAGTTCGCGCTCCCAACTTCTCCCTCTTCGTCGTCTGAATCAGGCTCGTCCTCAGAGGGATAGGGCACATCTTCTGGCCAAGCGGCACCTGAATTTGACCAAGGGTAGCGGGGAGGTATCATGGGAAGTACAACATCGACACCCAACTCCACCTGTTTCTCCCCCTCAGGACCCTGATACATCAGCTCACCACTTTCATCATCCCAATAACAGTTCTCTAAGTCAATATCGGGTTTTGGAGGAGGATCCATGATGCCGAATTCCTCACGAGTGAACGGATAATGCCTCCTGAGCTCGTCACATTTATGTCTCAGCAACAAATGCATCCCTGTACAAGCCAACATTGACGAAGCTGCCCGCGCCCCTGGCGACTTAAGAAAATTTCTCAAAAACTCACGGGCAGACCACACTTCGCTGCAGCCCATTAGAACGTTTTGTTCCTCGTCAGAAGAACCTTGGCCTTTGTCAGAAGAACTCTGGGCTCTAAGCCTTGCCAATTCTTCGTTCAATTCTGAGAGGCGAACTTGGGCCTGGTCAAGCAAAGTTGCAGTCTCAATAACCTCGGCGCTTAAGCGACCTTTTTCTGCCTTAAGTGCAGAAACCTCCTCCTCCGACGAAGTTAAGGCCAACTCACGAACCTTGGCCTCTTCCACAAGCCTTTCCTTCTCAGCAAGCAAGGCCTGTTTCTCCACCATCAAGGCGTCCACACATTCCTTGCTATGCTTAGCTTCACGCGCCACCTTTTGAGCAGTTTGCTTCCAATCACGCACTGCCCCATCACGCTGTGCGATGGCGCTACGAAGCTGCTCCAGTTGTTGGTCCCGTTTTTCGAGAGTTAGTCGAAATGCAAGAACCTAGTTATGCAAATCGGCTTGCACTTCAGTAGCTTTGTTAAGCCTATCAGACATCTGCCTCTTGTCCGCTTCCGCCGTTTGAGCGCGAGTAGTCAAGGAATCTTGAGACGCTGCAATCTTCTCAAAAAGACCCGACACTTCGTTCTGATCTTCTACAGACAATTTGGCAAAAACAGAAAATTGAGACAAGTCCACCTTGAATCCCACATCCAACTCCTGCTCACCGCGAAGTATACTAAGCTCATGGTCAATTTCGGCATTCCTCTTCGCCAGAGATGATAAGGAGCTCATCCAAGCATCGCCAAAATAGCGTTGCTGATCGTGAACGCTTGCCTGTAAGCATCCCAATTCCATTAACAGAACATGCATCCGCATGAACTTGTCATCAATGGACAGACCGGCTACTTCTTGGCCCAATTGAGGATGCAAGTCCAATGATACACAATGAAGTGACCCAGCTAGTTGAGACACCTGTACAGAAGACAACTTAAAAAAAAAAAAAAAAAAAAAAGAGAGATGGAGAAGAGAGAGAGAAGTATTTAAGACAAAGAATGCACCTTGGTTTTGGAAGAATCCACTGCCAACCCAGGGAGACGAAGAGAAACCTTTTCATCCTCATGAATCCTCCTAACCTTGGCTAGTCGCCATGAGTCATCAACCCCTTTTGAGCGCGCAGACAGAGTTGGTGTCTGAGAGGAAGGTTGGGCAGACTCGGCTCCTGGTTGAGAACAAATTACAACCATAGCACCTTCTTCAACTCCAACAGATGAAGTCTTGCCTGTTACCGAGATAGTAGAAATCTCAACAACGGGGATAGCAGAACTTTTGATAAGGGGAACAGTCGAACTGTGCTCCCGTTTCCCCCTCTTCGCACCAGAAGCAGGTGTTGTAGAACCTTCCTCACCTTTCCTCTTCCTTGTCTCCGACCCTAAGACAGAATCTTTAGAAGGAGGAACCCCTTGTTTGGGCGTTTTAGGAACAGCTGTTCGAGGATGCCGGGTGCAATCCTGACCCTTAACTCTGAACATCGCGCCTGCAGCAAACACTGCCGCACGAGGTTTTTTCCTTAGGGGAACTTCGGTCTTGTCACTAACCTTACCCTGAGCTTCGACAACAGGCTCATCATGAACTTCAGTGTCAGCCTGAGGATCCCTAGAAACCAAAGGAACATCGTTAGTTCCCATCGAACGCTCTTCCTCCTCCTCGTCATCTTCCTCTTCGCCAGAAGAGACGTCTTCAGGAGGAAAAACGCGATCATCAGGAGTGATTTTAGAACCATCCCAACACAACCAATATCCTTGAGGAGACTTCTTTTCTAAAAGATTGATAATTTTTTCCTCATCTTCGGACGGAGTAGGAAGAACCACTTTGGAATATCCTTTCGAATCTCTGTTCCATTCCTTGAGAACACCCATCTCATCTATCATAGAACCTCTCACAAAAACGAAGTTCTCTTCCCAATCGCCGATCTTCCCAGGTTTATTAGCAAATAACTTAACCAAGGGTCTGACAGTACAGATCTCACCTCGCCGGCAAAACTTATAATAATGACCAAATAGACCTAGAGTTGGTTTCACCCCGTGTTCAAGTCCTATGTGTCTGTAATTCACAGTCAACAAACGCTCCAACGAAGTAATGCAACACCATGCAACCACATGCAGCTGGCCAGGAGGAATCTTAACTGCATTCAAGAGTTCGCACTGGAAACGCGAAAGAGGAAGACGAACTCCACAATACGGAAATCTTTGAAATAAAACCATCCCCTTTACCATGTCAAAAGGACGATCCAGCTGCTCTTCTCCCACAGCCCGAAATTCTTTCTTGCTCACCTTCGTCCGATCAACCTCACAGAGGTCTATGAACTTGTCAAGCTTGGTGGTTATCCAAGGATGAGATTCATACCCACGAGATTGAGGAAAGGCTTTAATATCAGCCCCTGACTCGGTTGAACGATACACTCTCTTTGGCATGTTTAACCTACCAAAGCAACAACTCCCTTTTAGAAAAGAAAACACATAAAGAAGAAAACGAAAGATTGCAAAACCTAAAAAATAAAGAAGAGAAAAACCAACAATACCAAACAAAAATAAAGGTCATTACGTAGTACCTCAAGAAGGAAAAGCTCCGGAAAGAAGAAGATGAAAATGGCAAATGGCAAAAGATAAAAACAGTGAGCAGAAAACGAAAGCTACAATGGAGAGTACAGAAGTACAAGAGGCAGGTGAGGGAAAAGAAGGAAAGTGACTCATACCTCATATATATAGAAGACAAAGCGCCAGTTGGAATTCTGTGCACCGACTCAAAAAGAAACCCCCTTTTTCGAAGCGTCCTTTCGACTCCTCACGAATCCCTAGGGAAAGATACGATATATCTTTCTGGCACAAGTCTCAAGAAGTAATGATGGAATGAACCCTTGGTCTCCTCGAAAAAAGGACATCAAGATAAATAATAACTCATAATAATGCCTTAAATTCACCAAAAGTTCGACAAAAGTTCGCTATCCATTGACGCTCAACTTCGCTATCCCTCAAGCTCGAGGACTCGAGGACTCGAGGACTAGCGAAACAGAGGTCTAAGTCAGAGACTTCGCACGAAGATCGCGTGTAAGCTAAACAACTAACGTTCGTCCGCGCACATTCAGTTTCTCAACAGAAGATGCTGATATAACTTCTAATGAATATATTCATCAGAAGCTCGAGGACTATTGATACTACCTGATATAATATTTCATGGGGACCCAAGCAAAGACCCATTTCCCGTTGGACCCAGGCCTGTCAAGAGAAGGGTCCCACAAGGGTCCCACATGATATCCTTGATCAGGGACAAAGAGACACCTCCCTGATCGGGTACCTCCCCATGTCAGAATTAGTTATAACGAACTGATGACGTCATCGCTACACGTGGATGGAGGATCCCAAGTAGGGTCCCCCTTTATAGCTTCGATGGACTTCGCCCTAGGGGAAAGAAGGAGCGAAGTACTCAGCGATCTTCTATTAAACTGCGAAGCACCAAGCGATCTACTATGGACCCGCCTCCCGATTCAGCAGGAAGGGAAGTCACAACTCCGCCACATACAATCCCGACATAAGAGAGCCAGTAGCTATAAATAGACACCCCCTACCCCTTGGGGAGGGGGCTAGAATCTCTGTAATTTTCATCTCCTAACTTGTAGCAAGAAAAGAGATCAATAAAAAAAGATTTTCTTAGTTTATTCCCTATCCTTCTTTCTATTTGAATCTCTACCTTGTTGAAAAACCTTAAGAGCTAGATTAGGTTTAACAGTAGTATATGTATATATATATAAACAAAAAGTGGACAGTGAATTGGGACAGCAGGTTTCCTTTTAAAAGAGGAGCAGCAGCAGTTTTGTTTTTAGATAAAAAAAAAAGAAAGGACAGCAGGTGTTATTAAATGGACAGCAGGTTTCTTTTGGAGTTCATGGAGTCTCACACACCTTATTTGCCTATGCATTGGAGAAGGAGACAGCCCCACCACTGCCTCAATTCATGCCAAGGAGAAGTTATACATGGAGGTGGTGCTATGGTGACAGTTTGATAGCTTGTCATGTCTCAAATGCAAGCTGTCATGTTCTCCATCTCCCCTTCAATCAATGCAAGGAGCTCCCTCCCAACCACCATGGACAGATCCAAACCGAGAAGAAGCCTCATGATGCTATTCCCTTGTGATGCAATTGAGGAACCACTTGTCTGCAGGGGCATGACAATATACTTTTTAGCGTCTCATTAAACCCTTTACACCACTAAGGAGTAGTTGCAGCAAAAGAAGAAACCAACAGCTCGTCATCATAGCCATGGACAAGCTGTGGTGAAGTCATTGGTTGGAGGCATTCCATAGTCAAATTGGTGACACACACCCCTCCAGAGATGTGACACCATGCTCTCAAAACTGTCATCAAGTCAAGAGGTTTCTAAACAGTCACAATTACCAACTCACCACCATGGCTGGATCTGAGCTGAGGCGATACACCATGCCAGAAGGTCTCATCTTCTCAATTGGTGGTGTAGCTGTCTCCCTGGATGCGTAACCATACTATGGAACCCATTATTAAACTGTCATAGCCGTCAGACAGTTGTACTCACCAACTCCCCATCATGACGGGTTGGAGCGGAGGGGGAACTCCATACCCGGGTGTCATACGGATCAAATTAACTACATACCATGGCTCTTGAGTGCCTCATGATACTCTCCGGCACGTTCTCATAGCAAAATTGATGCCAGAGGTGTCCAATTGCCGACAGCTCCTTCTCCGAAACCCTAGGAACAGTTATGATGGAGTGGTGGTCCCCATGACCGACGGAAGAGTCCCACCACCTCAGAGAGGTCACACGACGATGGGTGACGCCTCCCTGGTGCCTGACAATGTTGTGAATGGCTCGAACACGAATCCATGGCGGTTTTCTCCATCGCCAATTCAACGGAAGAAAAAGGGAGAAAGGAGAGGAGAAGGGGTTTAGTTCTCGATTTGCGTAGACGAGATCCATAGCATAACGGCTAGAACCGTATCACTGACAATGGGACCCACGGTCGATGGAATTAGTTATTTCATAATAAACCGAAAGCATAGGAGCAACAGACTATTTTTAATAAAAGGCGTCCCAAAAATAGTGATCATCTGTGGCCTTTGTCGTGTGGCGAGTCAACATGATAACCTTAACTTTGGGAAAGAGCCCACGATTTTATTTCAGGAGGATTGAGTGGCTTGCCGCAACAGTGGAATTTTATACTCGCTCTCTCAAGAAGGCAGAAGATGCTATCTTGAATATTTGCGATCTAACCGCCAAGGATATGCCAAGGCCGACACTGTTTCCATAAGCAACTCCCTTAAGTAACACTATAACCCTACCCTATATCATACCGCCACATCTGATGGATCCATGATTCTAATCTGAGTGTCATCTTTATCTAAAACCTTCAACATGTTTCCTGGTTACATTACTCAAATGGATTAGTAATGTTACCCCATATCCGCAACCAGATTTCAAACAACAAGGCTTACCTCTTCCGGTGCTTGAGGGAAACTACAGCGTTCCGGTTGGAAGCCGGACATTACTTGAACGCTCATAAGCTCAAGAGCCCAGCGTCACTTTAGTGACTTTCCTTGGCTAGATGTCAAGCATCATGTCACATTAACGCTTGATCAGGAATCAGGCGAAGTTTCAACATTTGGTCAGTGACTGAGCGTCAGAGGAGCGCTCCTATGATCGAGAACCAACTGTCTACCGCACCTAAGGAGGCCAAGGGGCGTCTGACTTAGGTAGCACCCGCGCGCATAAGATTTTTCAACGCCCACAAACCCAAGGGTCTGGCGTCTGACATATATTGAACGCTTCGGGTGAGAGCCGAACCGTCATTTTAACATCTGACTGGCATCCAGATGAAATTTGGACATTTCAGGTGGCAGCTGAAGTGTTCGCTGAACGTCTGATTAGCAATCAGATTCCTTGCAACATTTCGAATAACATTTGGACTATTGTTTGGTATCTTGGCTGGCTACCAGGTATCACCTCAATACTTCGAATGTGGATTGAGTCGTCGCTCAATATCTAATTGGCTAATGGACGTCACTTCAACGCTTCGAGTAATAGTCGAATCATCTGTCTGATATTCTGGCTGGCTACCAGATATCATTTCAGTGTCTCAATTATGATCGGACCGTCTGCGGAACATCTGACTGGCAACCAGATGTCACTTCTTAACGCTTCAAATATAATCGGACCAATTGTTTGGTACCTTGGCTGGATACCAGGTATCACCTCAATACTCCGAGAGATAGGCGAATTGTCATTTAACACCTGGCTGGCAACCAGGCGTCTTCGATTCAGGTGGCAGCTGAGTCGATTCCCTGATATTTGACCTGCAATCAGATGCCCTGTCGACACCTCAAACAACAATCGGATAATCTGTGTGATATCTTGGCTGGATACCAAGTATCACTTCAGTGTTTTGAATGATGGTTGAACCGTCTACTCAATATCTGAATGGCAATCAAATGTCTTCTGAACGCTCCGGACAATAATCGGATCATCTGTTTGATATTCTGGCTGGCTACCAGATATCACCTCAGTGCTTTGAATGGAGATCGGACCGTCACTTAACGTCTGATTGGCAACCAGATGTCTTAACGATTCGAGTGGCAGTCGAATCGTTCACCTGATACCTTGGATGGAAAATTAGGTATCATCTCAACAAAAGAAATTTGAACATCGCCAAATGTCACTTCAACGATTCGAAAATGAACCGAACTGTCTATTGAACATCGCCAAATGTCATTTTCAACGGTCGCCACACCGTCTGTTCAACGTCTTGGTCAGGGCCAGACGTCATTCAACGCTCTATGTCCATTGAACGAGCGTCACCCCGCTTCCCGGGAAAGGTCAAGAGATAGCCGACTCGGGTCGCACCCGCGCGCATATGATTTCAACGCCCATAAACCCAGGGGTTCGGCGTCTACCATCAACGTCCACAAGCCTAGGGGCCTGACGTCAACTCAAAAATAAAAAAAAAACCTCAGCACCACACCAACCTAATGTTTAACAATCTGATGAAGAGTCAGACGTCACTTTCGGACACCCTCGACAGAAGTCAAAAGGGAGTCTAAGAAACCCGCTTCGGGAAATCCATGCCTTGGAAAATATGAATTTAACGATCTGATCAGGAGTCAAACGTCACCTCCAGATACCCTCGACAGAAGTCAGAAGGGAGTTTAAATAACCCGCTTCGGGAAATTCATGCCTTAAAAACACGAAATTCAAACTGAAGAGCCTGAGCCTTGATTCCTCGCATTACCGAGAAAACTCGGAAAACGAGAAGATCGTAAGTATCCAGCAAAAGCAGTCAACCAGAAACCTCTACAAGTCAAGAACTCCAGAGATTGTTGTCTCCTGCAATACAAAGTCCACAAAAAAAAAAGATATATAATAATATGATAACATTGCATGATAGTAGTAGTAATAATAATAATAAAAAAAAAAATAACAAAAAGATATAACGCATGATAGGACCGCTAATTGCATTAATGCATGGTAGGACCGCTAATTGCATATTTACAATTCCCTAGCAGCTCACGATGCACAATCCTTTGATTTTTCTGATCTAGAGGTGCTCCTGACCATGTCGGAGGTAATTAACAGTAGGGGCTTGCGCCTACTGGAAAGAAAGGACCTCTTCAAATAATAAACCCTCGTGGGAGCTCAAGACTGTGCAGTTACCCCTCTTTGGGGTGGTATCGGTATCGGCCTCTTGAGGCTCGCGAGGGGTATCTGATCCGCATTCTTTTTGCCCCTCAATCCGAGACCGAATTCTTCATTTCTTTTCGATCCGAGGGCCGCGAAAAAGTGCGAGACATGCATATCCTAATTTGAGGTAGCACACCCTCGACCACAACTTTGGTCTGACAGACTCATGAATGAAATGTGATTCCATGTGTAAATTATTTTACAAGTTGTCATATAAGCACACAATGACTTCTTACATGCTTCTTATACCTCAACTTTCTCATAGACAACACAGTTCTCGCTTGAACATTGAGTCATTGATTAATTGGTTTCCTTTCTTGTCTCTGCCCTACTATATGATAATCAAACTATTAGATATTCAAACCCATCACTCAGTCATCAATTGGTTCATGAAGTTAGTGCCGATTATACCAATTCTACTATGTGTGATGCATTTCTGGTGATTAAATGTTGAAGTCTGTATACAACCATTTTATTCAATTTAGTCCTTAGCCCCTTTTTTATTTCACTTTTACCCAAGTAACATACGCTCAATTCCTCTTTGGCCTCATTACTTGTCGCTTTTCATTTCTAAGCATGATTTCTTTATTTGTCTTTAATGGTCCAGAATCTGGCTCAAAAACAAGTCCATAACTCTTCAACTTGTGCATGCGCCTTTAGGTACCATACCATTTATTTTACAAACCTAAATTTTATTGAACCTATTCACTCATTAAGATCAGATCATGTTATCTTTAGTCAATACAGATTTTACTTTTATATTTCACTATTATTATTTCTTTTACTTATTATTATTATATATTTTTTTTACTCAGAGGCAAGCCTACTGCCTTGTCACTACTGTTACACGCCACATATTTTTAGTATGACCCTGCGATTTATTTTAAGGAGCAAACCCCCCCCCCTTTTTTTTTGGACCTATAATTGTTATTGTTGCTGCCCGTATATATGCACTTGTTATTTTACAAGATAAATGAAGTACTTTTAACATATTGTTCCTTTGGTAAATGACTGCTTATTTTTTTTTTTTATGAAGCCATATAGTTCTTATTTTACTTCTGACACAACCTTCATTAATAGACTGACATTTTCGATTTAGTCCCCCTACTTACTGATATAAACTATTTTTTTATGGACTTAATTTTAGATCAGATAATTGTTTAAAGTTCTTCTTTGACATTTTAACATGAAGACATATTTTATAGGACCTATTATGTATATGAATGCATGTATTTCTTTAAGAGACTTAACCAACAGATGCACATAAGGACCCAACCACTGTATGTTATAATCCATTGTTACTAAACTCAAAAAAAAAAATTTTACATATGTCCCTGACTTTATTATATTACCATTCTCCTCTCTTTTTGTTTATTGTTATCTCTGAACTTAACCCTTTATCGTTATCCAGTTTATAAATTGTATTTGTGAGAGTGATTATATAGTTATGAACATGCCCCAGAACATGAATATGCGCTCTCAGGCAAGCATTCTCATGCATAAGGCCATGTTCTATTATGTAATATTCTTTAGACATTTCATTTTTTTTTATGTTAAAGGACTCGATAGCATTCATGAGCGTGCGCTCTCGGGCAAACACCTCTCATTCATGCTTTATTATGTTGTTATTTTATCACTGTAATCCCTTTTTTTTCTTTCATGTTAAGAGACTCAGATGACACTTGTGACTGTGCGCTCTCAGGCAAACACCCCTCACTTATGTCACTTCATCTCAAGACCAAACTAACATACTACATGGATTCTGCTAGAGCTTATAGTAATAGTAACTCACCAAACACAACAACCAAAGAGGAAGCAGTAAGAGAAAGAAGAAAAAGAATGAAAAGAAAATGAAGCACCAAAGAAAGGAACTAACAGGAAATATATTTTGTGGAACTTTGAATTGATACAATCAGACTACCTTCTATTAGAGTGTTCTACTTGCTATGCAATTACAGGGAATGAACTGTTGACAAGATGACTAAATAAACCGACAGAGTTTCAGCTTAATTATTAACTTAGCTGGAACCCCCCTTCTTCTTTGGTGATGGTTTCCTTTTATAGGCAATTGTTAGGGTTCCTTCCTTGACCCTTGCTGCCACATGGCATCCTCTTGGAGTTTCTGTGGTTGATGAAGGGTGTAGATGTAGCCGTGCTCCTCCAACATATCAATTTGAAGTTAAACTCACCATTCCTTCTTACTACTCTTGTATACTATCCAATGAACATCTGACAACTGTCAATTGATGCAACAGCTCACCAATTTTTTACTCCTTTCTACTTGCTTGTTTGATCTGTGCTGATATGTGGGTCCCATGCCACATGGCACTCATTGGCCGACTTGCTTGGAGAAGGAGTTGTGTTTATTTGGCGCCAATTTGAGGAATGTTGTGTTGTCCATCATCTATTTGTCTGTAGGCGCATGAAGGGCTGTGATTACATAGATGAAGTATCTCCTTTCAATGTCTAGCTCTTGCTTTAGAGTTGTAGGCTTAGTACATCAGCAGCTCACCTTTATTTATTCTCTTGTAGGGTTTTTTGACTGGAGGCTCCCTTAGTGACAAATAATTCCCTTTAATACCCTTCTAATATGTGCAGGCGCCTCTCTTTTACATGGGTAAACTCAGAATTTGCAACTCCTTTGGCAGTTTTTTTTTTTTTTTTTTTGACACTTGGTATGGTTTTAATTGACACTTGGCATGGTTTTAATAGCCATATATTCATGTTTGCTATTGAGGGAACATAAAACAGTAACACACTTCTTTTGACTTATGTTGACCTTTTTCTTTTCCTTTGTATGATAGGTGGGCCCTATGTCAGGAGGTATTTGAGGAGATAAACACCCTATTCCCTGCACAGTGTTAACATGTGTTGTCTCCTTCTCATTGGTTGTGGCCTAAAAGGGTATTAACATATCATTTCTAGCAAATGACTTTGTTTCATCAAATCTGTGACATTATTATGGATTACTCTTCCTTCTGCCAAGGCCATATAATTAATGTCTTGTTGATTTCCTCCTTTGCAATTTTAATTACTGAGATTACATTGATTATTTATTAATTGTAACCAAAGTTTATATTGTTCTCACAACATCATTGTAATGTATATTCATATGATTAAACCATTATCATTTATAGCAGCCCCTCATAATGTCAATTTCAGAGATAGTTCAGAGGGGTATAATTGAGACTTGGGTTTCTCATATGTGGGTTTCATAAGCTTCATCCTCTTGTCCTTTCCTTTAATTCCCTGATTTGCCCTTCTACATCACGCATGGGATGCTTTTCAGGTGCCAATTGGTGTTTGTTGGTTATGTCCATACTCAGACTGCACATCCCATCAAATCCAGCCACATCTAGCCATCCATTACACTTTCTCCCTTGTCTTTACATAGGTGAGTGGCTGGTGATCTTTTTCATTTAGTTAACATGATACACTTGGTATTGTACCTTGTTTTCTTCTTTTAGCATGTCATTCAATGCCTTGTACTATTTCCAGGAGAATGAATGATCATCCAGGCATCAATGGCGTGGAATTTGAATCAATTGGTGGGCTGCCTCCTTTATCAATTACTTTTCTGAGCCATAGTACACTGCTTTGACAGGCCTAGAACCTTCTTTTTCAGTTCATAGGTCAGAGAGGCTTCTTTTCTTCTCCAGTCGATCTTTTCCTATCCAACTTACACAATTCTCTTTATTGGCCGTCTCCAGTCGAAATGCAAATACCTTTTCTCGCACTTTCTCTCCCCCTTGTTACATGAGTGTGGAGTATACGAGGCAGTGAGGAGTTATTCTAGCCACCCACTTGATCTATACCAACAACCATTGCTTATTTACTGTGCTGTTGAAGCTCCCCGCCATGGCCATGGGTGTCAGTGCCTACTTCAGCCCCAATTGACCCCTAATTGCTCATCGTGCCTCTTCTTCAGTCCCAACAGGAGTTTCCTAGGTATGCTTCTCTAACAATTTCTTCTTCTTTTGCTGGAATTTCTCATACGCTGGTTCCGATTGCTAATCTCATTTTTCTTGAAATTGTCTCCGTCTAGTCGCAGTTTCCCCTTGAGTCTGAGGTTGTTGTGCTGCTGGAGCCATCGCCTTTGCATTGGCGAGATCAGTTGGGACTGAGGTGGCGCAGAGCGGCGGCGAAGCTCCTTTTCACGACGGCGTACGAAGCTCCTGTCGAACAGTACTGTTTCATCCTTTTTTTATTTTTTTCTTTTAACGGAAATGAATGTGCCCATGTTTTCGACCAATCAGCAAATGCCATCTGTCAGTATGGTTTTTTGGTTGAAATCTGTCCGTTGGTTTCGGATAATGCCACATGTCACTGCATCTGACCGTCAGATTAGCGATGGTTTTAGAAAGCAGAAAATCGGATTGGGCTCGAGTATAAATTGGTTGTGCCTTGGTTTTGATCCTAATTTATTTTAATTTATCTTAAAGGCCCATCTGTTATTTTCCTTTTAATTGGCCCAACCCAAAATGGTCTTCATTTTATAATTCCTTCTTCATTTGTTTAGGTATTGGATCTGTCCATTTGTCTGAATTTTAGGCATTATTAGGCTGCTTCATTTGAAAAAAATTATTTGGTACCCTTGCATAGGTCAATTTGACATGAAATTTTACATGGCTGCTCATAAATATATGAAGAATTTAACTGCTACAAAATTTTCATTTTTAGGACATTTTTGATAATTAATTACAAGGGTATCATAGGCGCGTAATGGCATCCCCTATAATTAATTAATTTATTGTTCCCCTTTTTTTTTTAGGAACTTCTGTATATTTTTCTTCCATGCATCATGACTGTTTGTCAGAGCAGTCTTGTCCAGTTGTTGTTGTCATGGTTTCTTGGTTTATTTGTGGAATAATATTTGTCTTATTTATTCCAGGGTTTTATGCAGCAGAATTTGGAGGCAAACAGCTTTTCAATTGGAGTATATGAGTGCTCCGCTGCTACAAGCATTCTGCTGAGATAATAGAGGGCATTCTCTTTTCCTTCTTTATTTTCTTGGGCCAGCAGTGCCCCCAGTTATCCATCCAGAGCTGTAGTGTAGAGGATAATGGGCTTTCCAACAATTGGTGCTGCCAAGACAGGGGACTTTAGCAAGTATTGCTTGATGTCTTCTAAGGCCTTTTGACACCCGTCGTCCCATTTGAAGGGGACATCTTTCTTGGTGAGCCTTGTGAATGGCTTGATTTTGCCTGAGAGGTTAGCTATGAACCTCCTGATGTATGCCAGGCATCCTTGCAGAGACCTGAGCTGTTTGAGTGTCTTTGGTGGTGACATCTCTTAGATAGCTCTAATCTTTTCCGGATCGATTTCGATGCCTCTATGTCGCACCACGAAGCATAAGAACTTCCCTAAGGAGACCATGAATGCGCATTTCAGGGGGTTAAGCTTCAGAGTATGCACCCTTAGCCGATCAAACATCAGCCTTAAATCTTCAAGGTGTTGCTCATGGGTATGGAATTTTACTTCCAGATCATCCACATAGCATTCCACCACTTTGTGTATCATGTCACTGAAGATTTTGGTCATGGCCCTTTGGTATGTGGCTCCAGCATTCTTGTGGCCAAAGGGCATGACCTTGTAGCAATAAATACCAATTGGAGTATGAAAAGCAATGTGCTTCTGATCGCTTTCATCCATCTTGATTTTGTTGTATCCTAAGGAGCCATCCACAAAGGAGTAGACTCTGTAGTAGGACGTGTGGTCTATTATGATTTCCGACACTGGGAGTGGGAAATCATTTTTGGGGCATGCTTTGTTCAAGTCTCTGAAGTCGACACAGACTCGAACCTGCCTATTTTTTTTCTTGACTGGGACTATGTTGGCGACCCAATCAGGAGTTTCTTCTTCTCTTATGAATCTCACCTCAATCAGCTTCTTGACTTTGGCGGTCACCCTTTCTTCCAGTTCAACTCTCATTCTTCGAGGACCTTGTTTGACTGGTTTCACTTCTTTGTCGATTTTTAGTTTGTGGACAACGACTGTTGGATCCAATCTGGGCATTTCACTGTAGCTCCAGGCAAAACAATCCCTGTATTCCTTTAACAATTCCACTAATTTGTCTTGCACTTCTTGTGGGAGAGATGCACTGATGAAAGTGGGTCTCGGGTCCTCTTGGATGCCCAAGTTTACTTCTTTTAGCTCGTCGATGGTATTTTGGCCACCTTCTTCTAGCTCTTTTGGGGTATTTTTGGCCACTAAGATAAACAACTCATTCCCTTGAGGCTCATCTTCAATTTCAAGGACTTCTTCCTCGTCCTCCATTTCAGTTATTGTGACATGGTTGCATGAGTATTGTTCCATGTTTGGTGGGGTAGTTGACTTTTGTATTTCTGTGTTGGTTGTCTTTCCATCAAGCCTTTGGATTTCATTTGAGTAGCATTTCCACATATCTCGGAACATCTTGACTCTCCTTTCTGGGATTGGTTCTAGACAATGTGCCTTGCGAAACAACTCCATTAGTTTGGTGCTAGTAGCATGTTGGACTTGTGGAGGGACTCCAGGTTCCTTGATTTCTTCCACTAGCCATCGTGCCCAATCTTCTGGACACGGGTTGTCATTTTCCGGATCAACTTCTCCCATTTTTACAAACTTTATACTGGGATGGATCACCAATCCTCTTTCTTCGACCTCTTCTATCTTTGGTGGGACTGTGAGGGTCTTGAGATGAGAGATTTGTTCTTTTTTGCGAGGCGTCAGATCCTTGCAATGCTCCAAGGGCATTATTTCTATGTACAAGGAGTTTTGCTCTTCTTCTTCGCTAGAGGAACACGCATGTGTCCGAACAGGCATGTTGGCATCTTCTACTATTCCTGTTGAGGAGCCTGAGTCACTGTCGCCTCCCCATAACATTTGTGACTTGATGGCTGCTTTGAGTATTGCCCTTCTTACAGCATCTTTTACGACTTCTGGAGTGGGAGTTTCTCTTTGTGTCCCTGCCCTCTGTTTGGACTTGGGTGTATAGTATTTGGCATCATCCAATTCGGCTTCGTGTGCCTCAAATGGGTGATCATCACCTTTAATGACACACTATTTGTCATCTTTGATGTATTTGACACATTGGTGCAGAGTGGAAGGTACCAATCCATAGGTATGTAGCCATGGCCTCCCTAACAATGCCTTGTATGTGGTGTCTGCTTCAATGATGAAGAATTTGACTGGGGTGACCAAATCCCCAAAGGTGACATCAATCACTATAGACCTTAGGGCCTTTTGATATTGGTGATTGAATCCATGGATCCTGATTTTGTCTTTCCTGGTTTCCCTAATGCTAAGTGAGAGCTGCACTAGCATTTTCAGGGGTATGATGCTGATAGATGACCCTAGTTCGACCAAGATCTTGTTGATTTTCTTGCCATATATGGTCCCTGTGGTGTACAGAGGCCGATTGTGATCTGCTGTGCCTGTCATCAGGTCTTCGTCTGTGAAGGTGATGGAAGGCGCTTGTTCGACTTGTGCCACTTCCTCTCGGACTTCTTGGGCAAAGTAAGCTTGAAAGCTACTTGGGTTTTGCAAGGCGTATATGAGGGCCTCACGCAATTCTTTTGACACCAGGAGGGCATCGAAAACACTTAGGAGAGATGGGATCTTTCGCAGATGAGCTACCACATTGTAGTCCCCTATAGACATCCTAGGCCTGCCATTAGGCCTTGCGTCATCTTCCACGGTCGCCTCATTTCTGTTTCTGGGCCGTTGTCAGGTGCTTCCCTTGGAGGCTGTCTTTCAGGTATCCTAGTACCTGACCTTAGGCTAACATGGCATTGACCTCTTCTGTTTGGTTGTAGTCTGGCGGGAGGTTTCCGCACAGGGTTAGGTGGCCTGTAAGGCTTCGGTGGTGCCCTGACCTCTTCTTCACTTTCACTTTCGCTTTCTTCTGAATCACTCCCCAAGGGCCTTACCAACATGGAGTTTGCTGTCAGAATGACTGGTTCCTCTTCAGAGCTATAATCATAGTGCTCTTCATCCGAACTTTCCTCTTCTGAGGTGTTTGAGCCTATGTATCTGGAAACGGCATTACACACCTCGTCTTCTGTTTCTTCGGAGTAATCACCATCTCCCCATGTCCATTCCAGGCACTCATCTCTTGAGTGCCCTGGACCTGATGGTAGCGACAATACTCCTTCTCCTTCTTCTTTGAGTTTTCTTTCTTCACTTGGCACCCGCGAGGCTGTCCTGAGGTGCCAGGCTTTGCTTGTTGTTCTTTCCTTTCCATGGCAAGGATTCCTTTTGAGTTTCTAGGGTTGGGAAACCATTTTTTCTTTCGTCCCTCAATTTCACCTTTGGTTTTGAATTTTCGGGGTAACCTGTCCTGTTGGTTACCATTGGGAGAAGCTTCATCGATCTTGACTAACTTCATTTCCATGTGATATTTAGGGCCTTTTGCAAGATCAGCCCGTGGGATTTGGGATGTCACACCCCGGAAGCTAAGTGTGATAGTTTCCTTGCCACAAGAGTGAGTTAATACTCTTGTTAGGCTAACAAATAGAGGGTAAAATTTTTTTCTTAGATGACCTATTCCATTTTCTTGATTTCAATCCCCGTTCACTCACAAGCACACAATATTATTAGTTTTTAAGAAAATTTTTACAAACAAACAAACAAACATAAGCCTGGTTTTTATTTCTTACCACTAAACTATGGCTTTACTGGCTATATTAAATAGTCAAAAAGCCAGCATACCCAACCTGTCAACCTAGACCAGTCTTATTTCAAAAATATTTACATATTTTACAAGATAAAACTTTGGCAACAAACCATCACCAACAGAAGGCTAGTCTAACTCACATAACCCGACAAAAAGACAAAATAACAGAAAGGCATAACTAACAACACCAGAGGGTAACTCAACACCAGAAGGAACGTCACAACGGACCATGACAAGCGATCCTACATCTCGTCAAACTTCCTCTTGCGGGTCCGATTGTAGGCCCCACTCGGGCACCACTCCGTCAGGCGGAGCACCAGAACCAGAAAAATCCAGATACAGATAAGCAAATATCTCGGGCAGGTCATCGAAAGACAGGAGGATGGCAACATTACACTGTAGACGTGGCACTTACACTTCAAGTTTGACAAACGAACACTTTATCGTCGCAACAACACAAGGACTAATAAGCCTGCGACGCTCCTGGAACCCTTGACCATCAAGGCACATGCAAAAACAACAAACGGATGAGAATAAATTCTCAGTGCGAGTTTTAGTTCCAGTACGCGGATCGTAATATATCCGTATATCGGACTAGTACTCGAAAATAATTTTTATTCAGAATTTTGCAGATTATCAGATACAGTTTTGAACCGTAGGTACCAGTTGGAACGGTCCTAAAACCGGCATGCTGCGAAATGTAATGCAAAATAGAATTTTATTAAACATATTATTTTCAGTATATCCGTTGGAAATTTTCACACCAAAGTTCTCAAGGCCTATAGACTCAGAGATAACCCTTGCCAACCATAAGTTTTAACAAATGGTACAGAACAGACAGAGGGAATCATCCAGAGATAGTAGCGCTAATAACCTGGCCGGGTCGGTGGCCAAACTGAAACGCCGGACCAAACTAATAATCCATATGATATGCTTGGTCTACTAATACTTATTAAAGTCCGATTCTTCTATCACGAATGTTTGATCAAGTGATAATGAATTTTTTTTACGGAAGCCATTCCAGTCATGATTAAGCCTGACTATTATCATAAGTCAATCAGATTTCGTAGCCAGACTTTTGCAGATTCAACAGAGCAAATGGAATATTTATCAACATGCAGTTTCCTTTATTTAGGGCTTCTATGTCTATATGACCCAATAGAATGCATAGTTGAAATTTTCAACATGCTATGCATAAATTTAGAAATACCGAATTTCCAGATTCTATTAAAAAACCGCGTAATCCGCACCTTCACAAAGCTCTTGAGGTTCTAAGTCACGGGAGGTTCCTGCTCATAATTCACAGATTAAGGTCCGTTAATGTCCATTTAATGGGTATCCAAAACCTTATTGGGGTGAATTATAACTACAACGGTCTGGTTCTAAACAATTACCTGATAGACGGACATAATTCCAAGTTAATCATTCTTTTAAGTACTCGCCTAATGATCTGATTAAAGAATTAATTTCCTAATATCGAAGTCAAAACAGAAATCAGAAAATTATAACTCAGAAGTCAGAAAATCAGAAATTATTTAAACTCATAAAACAAATAATATCAGAAATTTTATTTTGATTTAGTGGGATCAGAATGTCTGAGTATTTGCCATAGTATCTGCTCAATCTAATTTTCAGACTTCTCATCATATCCCTAATTACGTCCAAAATAAGTTAGACTATTCAATTGGGTCCAAGTCTTTAGTCTAACGTCAATCAAGCTCAACAGAATTAGGATACAATAAGTTACTTAATTAAGTTCTTAATCAAAGCCGAAAACTTAATTCAGTAAAAGCGCACAAATATTTTACAATTAAAAACCCACAAGGAATAATTTCAGAAAGCCCACAGTTCATAATCGAAAGACCACATAAATATATATATATATATTTTTCGAACTTTTCATTCCCGGCCCAAAAACACAGCCCAACAATTAATCCGAAAACAGCCCACAACAACAAGGTCGAACCCAGTCAACCTGACCAGTTGACTGAGTCGATCCTAACGGGTTCCGACAAACCCGATATCTCATTAATTAAATCCGAATCCATAAACCACAGATTTTTCACTTAAGCCCTCAACTTATTGCCAAGCCTTTATAAATGTCATTATAGCCCACTATTATTCGTAAAACCTTCACATGTTACAAATAAGCCCTCCAAATTTTGCAGTAAGGCCCTCAGAAAATTTATTTCTTTGCATTTTCATCCCTGAGCCATCGAACAGTCATACCAGAGGCTATTTCCATGTACCAGAAACTGGTACCATAGTTCAATGTGTCTCCAATTAGTCTCATAACTCATGTAACTCATGGAATGCATGATGAAACACTTAATATACCCCAAATATGCCATAAATTCCTAAAATGTCCCAGCCACTATCATCTCCAGCAATTCACTGAAATAATTCAACAAACATCTACAAGTTCCCATAAACTCAATTAAACCTTGCACAACTCAGATATATGTATACAACACATATGTGATGCCAGACTTCATCAATTTCTATCCTTATGCATATGAAATGATACTCATTTCTATTATTCAATGTTTATGCCAGCCAAGCCTCTTAAATTTTTATACAAACACAACTATACACTTAATCAGTGAACTAACATCATGAAACAGTTTACATAGCCTCAAATCTAAACCACTGTACAACTTATTCAAATCCAATTCAGGCACTTAACAATTCTTATTTTATTCACACAAGTGTGCTATTATATTGATCAAACACATATACCTTCAAACTCGTGCAATCATCTAAGCATGCAGATAATATAAAGTATATGCATGACAATTGCAAGCACTACTTTAATCACAGTTCTAGTTTTATATCAGACCCACATGATCACTATTATTATGCAATTACCCTACATGCATTTCCTCACAATTTCTAGCAAATATGAATGCTTTACCAGAAAGATCAAACTACTACTTATGTAAATATATGTATGCTAATTGATGCTGCATATTTCTGACACACAGAGATAGCCTCATAACATAGAAATTTATCACATCACAAACCAGATGGGCTTCAATTTTTACTGAGCTTCAACATAATCTCCTAGCATCAATCAGTTAGCTACTATCTAGTTGTTATAACAGTATCAAATCAAACATATCCCATTTATCTATACTAAATTAAAGCTGGCATTAAACAGAATCAAGCAAGCACACACATACACAATTCATCAGCCACAATCAAGGAAAAGAAATTATACCTATCACTTGAGACTTGAGGAATCTCCTCAGAGATTCAAGAAAGACCAAGGCAAAGACCAACGACAAGCTAATAAAAAAGAGAGCAAGGTCCATGCACAGCTCAACCTTTGGCAGAAACAAACCCTAAAATTAGGATCAATCGATTCAAGCAAAAATTGGAAATCAATTGAAGAAGAAAAGTAATAGTCAAGCACAATAATATCTTCCTTAGCTCCAGTCTCCTCTCCTCTTCTCCAATTTCAAACCCCCAAGCAAATACCCAATCTCGACCCAATATAAATAAAATTACCTCTGTCAGGAGTGGAAGGAGAAGAGAGGGATAGAGCAGAGGAGGTAAGTGAGCCATGCCAGAGTTCATTCAAGGCATTAACAGCCGCCATCGAATGGATAAAAGAGGAGAAACTCTCCTTGTGCGCGACACAAGGAAATCAGGAGCATCAATCAGAGGTGCCTGGCTTTTATTAGCCATCAGATAGGTGGCGCTACGACCCTCCAATCACAGCGCGACACGGAACAGAAGCCACGAGCTCAAGAAGGGGTGAGCTCGAGGTGAAAAAGCGGAGAGAAAGAGCGACATATCAGAATAGGGGACGAGGCAGAGAGAGAAGGCCCTTCGTCGTCTCAGCCTTATAAATGAGGCTCAGATCTTCTGTGGCCAAACGGTGTGGCTAATTGTGTGACAACTTGCTGACAAACCTATTTTGTAAATTAGCTATTTCACTTGGCTAATTTTGTTAATTATTTCAGAAGTCAGAAAATTATGGCAAATATACATAATCATTCAAAAAATTGTAACGAACATTTTTATATTTTCAGATCAGACATCCCATCAAATCTTTATTTAATTTCTTGATCACATAATTCATTAAATTAAATTAATTCTAATTCAGATAATTTGGAACTTGGATTACCGTGTAATTAATCAGAGTCGTTACATTCCACCCCCCTTAAAATAATCGTTCAGTCCCCTGAACGATACTTATCGAAATAATTCTGGGTACTTCTCTCGAATTTTATCTTCTAATTCCCAGGTCGCTTCTTTCGTTGAATGTCGTCCCCATTGAACCAAAACCAACGGAATCGTCTTAGTCTTGAGTTGCTGAAATTTTCAGTCCAAGATTCTCATTGGCTTCTCTTGATAAGTTAAGTCTGGTTGGATATACAGATTTGAAAATTTCAACTGGTGTGTCAGATCACGAATATATTTTCGGAGTTGAGACACATGGAATACAGGATGTATCTGAGATAGTTCCACAGGCAACTCCAACTCATACGCTACTTCACCAATTCTTTTTGTTATAACGAATGGCCCAATGTATCGAGGACTTAGTTTGCCCGTTATTCTGAATCTTTTAACTCCATTAATTGGAGATACCTTAATCATCACTTGATCACCAGAGTTAAACTGCACATTCCTTCTCTTAGAATCTGTATACTTTTATATCTATCTTGTGCAGCTTTCAATCTTTTTAAGATTAGTTGAGTCTTCTCCGTGCATTCAGATACTAGTTGAGGTCCTATTGGGTTTACTAGTCCCTGAGGTTTCCACCATAACGGTGTTCTACAAGTCTCACCATACAGAGCTTCATATGTAGATATACTCAAACTAGCATGGTAACTGTTATTATAATAAAACTCTGCTAAATGCAGGTATTGTATCCATGATCCTCCAAAGCTTAAAATACAGGCTCTTAACATATCCTCCAGAGTCTGATTAGTTCGTTCAGTTTGTCCATCAGTTTGGGGATGATGGGCTGAACTAAACGTAACACGAGTGCTCATGCTCTTTTGGAATTTTACCCAAAATTTAGAGGTAAACCGAGTATCTCTATCAGAAATAATTTCTTTGGTCATCCATGATATTTGAAAATAAATTTCATGAACAACTCTGCTAATTCTGGTCCAGTGTAATCCATTCTTAACGGAATAAAATGAGCCCCCTTTGTTAGTCGATCAACAATTACCCAAATTGCATCGAAATTCCCAGGTGCTCGTGGTAATCCAGTTATGAAATCCATTGTGATTGATTCAAATTTCTGCTTAGGTCTCCATAGTAATTGAATCAATCCTGCGGGTTTCTGTCTTTCAGTTTTAACCTGTTGACAGATCTAACACCTTTGTACATAGTCAGATACTTATCCTTTCATTCGAGGCCACCAGAAATTTCTTTTTAGGTCTTGGTACATCTTTACCTCTCCTGGGTGAATAGTATATCCTGAATTGTGAGCTTCAGATAAAATCTTATTCTTAAGTTCTTGACCTTTTGGTATACACACCCGTCCTTTGAACCTCAAAATCCCAGAGTCATCAATAGAGAAAACAGAGTTAGGGATTGTTTTGGCATATTCCCGATATCTGTGTAAGTCTTCATCTTCTTCTTGAGCTTTACAAATTTCTTCAGGTAAATCCATAAGAACCTCCATTGTACTTAACATTTCTATATCCTTGGTTTCCAAAGAATTTTCCATGGTTAATTTTCCCAATTTTGTTTCCAAGGATAGGGTTGCCTCGGTTGAAAAGAACACTTGCAAATCCCATCTCCTCATTTCTTCCAGAAGTTTAGGTTCCACAGTCATGATACTGGCCACATTTACAGTATTTTTCCGACTTAAAGCATCAGCCACCACATTGGCTTTTCCAGCATAATACTGAATGTCTAAGTCATAATCCTTTATCAGCTCAAGCCATCTTCGTTGTCGGAGATTCAAATCCTTTTGGGTAAAAATGTATTTTAGATTTTTATGGTTGGTGAAAATTTTACATTTTACTCCATAAAGATAGTGTCTCCACAATTTCAAGGCAAAGATTACTGCTGCCAACTCCAGATCATGAGTAGGATAGTTTTGCTCATGCGGCCTCAGTTGACGTGACCCATAAGCAATTACATCACCATCTTGAGTCAAAACACATCCCAAACCCAATCGTGATGCATCGGTATATACTACATAGTCTTTTCCCATAACCGGCATCGCTAAAATTGGTGCAGAAGTTAAGTGGTTTTTCAATTCTTGAAAACTGTGTTCTTGGGGTTTTTCCCAAACAAACTTAACCTCTTTCTGCAACAACCGGGTAAGCTGCTTGGAAATCCGTGCATAATTTGGAACAAATCGCCTATAATACCCAGTTAACCCCAGAAAACTTCTTACTTCGGTTACTCATTTAGGGGGTGTCCAATCAACTACGGCTTTTACTTTTTCAGGATCAACTGCTAAACCCTGTTGAGATATAGTGTGACCAAGGAATGAAATCTAAGGTGACCAAAAATCACACTTAGAAAGTTTAGCATACAGCTTGTGTTCCTGAAGCCGTTCCAAAACCATCCTTAAATGGTTAGCATGCTCCTCAGGGTCCCGAGAATATACTAATATATCGTCAATAAAGACAACGACACAACTGTCCAGCATATCTTGAAACACCCTGTTCATTAAGTCCATAAATGCAGTTGGAGCATTAGTCAATCCAAACAGCATAACTAAATATTCGTAATGCCCATATCGACTCCTAAAAGCAGTCTTTTCTATATCTTCGGGTTTAATTCTTGATGAAGGCTTGAGATCTAGGATATCAAATTAATTTGTAAACCTAGAGCTAACCTCACTAGTCGTTTGGAGTTAAGCTTTAGGGTCGAACCCAAAGGACGGTACAATTGAATACCGGACTTATCCTTTTTCAAAAGCTAGACGAGAATATTTTTATGGAGTTTTGAGTTATAAATCCTAAAGGTGCAATAAAATAGATGTTTTTGGTTATTTTCGTCAATTAAAATAATCTAAATAATATCTAAATAGGTAAAGTATAGTTTTGGGGTTTTTAACAATATAAAAAGTGTCTTAGGGTTCAGGTTTCACCTTGGTTTGAACTCTAGAACACAGAACTTATCACTTTCGTGCTTCGAACGGTATTTTTCAAGCGTATACCACTCTGTTCGATCCGAACAGGGATCCGTTCGGTCCGAACAGAAGGTATAAGAGTGTGGTTTGGACTTTTTATGATACTTTATGCTTTGTGCTAGGGTTTGTTGGTCAAACCTAGATATTCTAAACCTCAGCTTTCGCTTGTTGGACTAGACACTGGTTTAATCACAACCAAACCTAATTAACTCGATTGGTTCGGAACTTTTGGTATAGAATTCAATCAACTTAAACTTGTTTGTTGGAGTTCGTGAGAATATTTAGAGGTCTTTTGGACTGGTCTAAAAGTTACACTTTTGGTGTCAACTAATCTCCCCTTTCGGATCTACAATTTATCCCAAATACTTTATCTAAATTATCTTGATAACCTAACTTTAGAACTTAACTAAATGTGGCCATTAATCTAGAAGTTAATTAGATCTAACCAAGCAATTTAAACAAGCAATTAACATAATTCTCAACAAAACATATCATATCATATCAAGTCAAATCACAACATCCAAACCTAAGTTACTTCCCTACTCCTAAGACTACATAAATTTAGCCTAACATAGTATTAAAGCACACAACAACAAGCGTAGAAATCACAAGATACAAGCCCATGGAAATTAGAGATAAAAACATAGGAAGAATAAACCAAATTGTCTTTCTATGCTTGATCTTCAATCTTCAAAGGCGATGGAGTGCTGCAGGGGCATGTCACAACTTCTCCTTGCTGCCGTCGCCTCAAGAATAGGTTGCCTTGATGAATAATGGTGGATGGAGGCTATGGAAAGTGGATTTGAGCAATGGAAGGTAGAATTAGAGGTGTGGAGGCTTTTTCTTCCTTCTGGCCTAGGGATGCATTTATACTGATCTCCACGGTCATAGAAAGGTAATTGGAGCATCAAGGAAAGAAAACTTGCCAAAATAATCAATTTTCCCGCATAAAAACTTGCCATTTGAGCTCTGTCGGTGTTCTGTTCGGACCGAACAAGGTTCTGTTCGGACCGAACAGAGGAGAGGAAATCCAGCAGAGAGTTGCTACAGTGCCGTTCGGACCGAACCACTATTCATTCGGACCGAACAGTAAGCGTGATATTCAGATTTTGGTCTCCGTTAGTATTTCGGCCATAATTCCTTCATCCGGACTCTGATTGAGGCGATTCAAAAACCATTGAAAAGCTTAGGATGAGGTCTTCAAGGCCATTGATGCCATTTGGTCATTTTCTTCTCCTAAGTCCTCCATTTTATGTAACATTTGAGCATTTGGTCCAAGCAAAGACATCTTCGATCCAAGCATGAGTCATTCGGTCCGAACGATGACTTGAACAATGTCTCCAAGTGCTAGGAATGAGTCATCTAGCATATGTCGAGTGTCAAAATCCTTCTAAAATTCGAGAATCCACCAAAAATCGTCAAGAAATCTGAGAATAAGAGAAAAGACGACGGCAAAGCCAAATCCTTGGAAAAACATAGCAATTCATTGAATAATTTAATGGTTTGAATGCCTTTTGAGTGCCAAGTACGGTCCAAATACCTATAAATAATGATGATATCAAATCCCCCCAAACTTAAACTTTGCTTGTCCTCAAGCAACGTCCTAAGCTTAGAATTTTGGACTATACTTAGATCTAAAACCAAGTCACTTTTCAAACCAAGAAATTATCATGAAAACCAATTGCTTATGCCTAAAATTTTCACACTTCAATCAAATAAGTCAAACCAAAATTTAATTTCAAGAACCAAGTTTAGTGTTCTACAAATTAATTCATGCAACTCTTGATCCTAATGAAATCTTTTCTCAAATTCAAGTACTCTAGCTTTACTTTGTCAATTCAAATGCGATCTCAATTTCAATTACCCGTTCTTTTCCATATTTTACAAAAATTTGTAAAGTCCTTTATCAAAATCGGAAATTTTATGATGAACCATCCTTAAAACCAATTTTATTTTTTTTTTCACCAATTTGTTCGTGCAAGTCGAGTCGTGGGGCTTTGCACCCTAGAGGATATAATGCGGTGTCATTGACCTTGAATATACTACTAGCACATGACATGCTAGGGAGGTTGGATGGGTGTTGCTCGACTATGGCCACGGTACACTTGGGCCATAATACTCAACAACTCCTTTGCCAATGCTTTCACATCGGGTCCAGTAGAATTAACCATGAATTGTCCAATTATTTCTCGATTTCTTTGAGGTGTAATTCCTAACAATTCACGATCAACCCAATACCCTCCATTTTGTGGCTAAGTTAGTGGAAAAAGGTCTCGGTGCATCCTCGTTTTCACAACTATTTAAATTAATTGTCCCATTAAGTTTGCTCATTGGTGATTCAAGCGATTTAAAAACAATTTCAACAAGACAAAGTTCATCTTATAATTTCCAAATTTGATAAATTTCTTTTTGAACAAAAGTTTGTCAAATACAAATCCGTTCACTCGGTAAAAACTTGTGAGAATCGACTTAGAGTGTTTTGACAATTTCAAGCAACCAAAATTGAGTTCTATCTTTGCAAAATATTTTCATTTCGGCCCATTGGTGCAAAAATCAATCATGAGATATCAAAACATTCTAAGGCACTTGAGAAAATTTTTGTTTGACTTCAAAACAGTTTCAAGCAGTGTGAGTTTGTTATTTAAAATCAAATCAAGAGAATCTAGGCATATCCAATCAATTTCCAAACAAAAACTAGGCAATAATATTGCAAAAATCCAATTTTCATGTCTCTGTTTGGACTGAACAGAATTTCGTTCGGACCGAACAGAAGTTGTGAAATTCAAAACTTCGTCCAAATTTTGCAAAAAATTGAGCAATTTCAATCAAAAGTTCGATTTTTCTCTCCCCCCAAACTTAAACCAAGCATTGTCGTCAATGCACGCAATCACATAGAAAAGTAAATAGGAGGGAAAAGAGAACTTAGCCAATTTTTGCTTTTCGATTTGTCGATTTGCTCCTAGTTTGATCTCTCGACTTCCAAGATGGCTTAACTCCTTTCCTTGTGTTATTGTGCAATCCGTATGAGGTCGATCGGGGTTATTTGGCTCACGTAACCCATGGTGCTCTAGCACGGATTGCATCTTCCTTCATTTGGTCATTCAAAAATCCCTACAATAAAACAATCAAATTTTATTTTTTTATTTTTGGTTTTTCAAATTTTTTTTGTGTTTTCTATTTAAAAATTAAATAAAAGAGAGAAGAGTTGAGAAATCATTGGGTTGCCTCCCAAGAAGCGCTTGTTTTAGGTCCCTAGCTTGACCGTCTTTTGCTAAGTCTTGATTGGATCGGGCTCGGAGAGCGAGACGGCGAGCGATTTGTCATAGCCCTTGTTGGTGATGTCTCTTGTGCGATCCTCTTTCAAGATAGTCCCATCCGTGTGAATCGATTGATCGATGTCCTTCAAGTCACCAAGCGAGTTCCCCATAGTTCCTTTTCTCATAAAAAATTCCTTCGTTTGACCTGTATCTAGCTCGGAGTTAGCAAAAACGGGGTCCATTTGACTAGGATTGAGAATTTCATACCTCAGAGACGGAAGAAGAGGCTTCAAATTGACTTTTGGTGCCTCAGTTCGGACCGAATGAGTGCTGTTCGGACCGGATAGAGCGCCTATATTCTGTTGCAGGTTTGTTCGGACCTCTGTTCGGTCCGAACAGGGGGTCGAACAGGGCTGAAAAGGTGAGATTTCGCCTCCTTCTTCGATCTCCATGGTCTCCAGGGGGTCATTGAGAGATTCTTGGTAGCCTTCAAGCGCCTCGTGGCAGTGCTCTTCAAGAGATGTTTCGATCTCGGCCACCTCTTGAACCATAAAACATGTTTTGGTGGGGTCGGAGCAATTCAAAGCATGATCTATTGAAAAGCGGAGTTTCTCTCCCCCCACTCTAACCACAATCGTCCCATCTCGAGCATCCATTTTCACACCGGCGGTTCTAAGGAAAGGCCGACCCAAAATGATAGGCACCTCCTTGTCTTCTTCTATGTCCATCACCACAAAATCGCCGGGTATCACAAACTTCCCCACTTGGACGGGCACATCTTCAAGAACACCCAAAGGCAATCGCATTGAAGAGTCGGCGAGTTTCAATGTTATGCGTGTGGGTCTCAACTCGCCAAAACCAATCTTGTCAAACACCGTTTTGGGCATCAAACTAACACTAGCCCCCATATCACACAATGCTTGCTTGATTGTTGCATTACCAATAGTGCAAGGGAGAGCAAACCTACCTGGATCTTCTAGTTTTGGCGGCATCTTGCTCTTCAAAACCTCGCTACACTTGTGTGTTAGGACCACCGTTTTGAGTTCTTCCATGGACCTCTTGCCGGTGCATAGCTCCTTCAAAAATCTTGCGTAGATCGGCACTTGAGCTATGGCATCCGTGAATGGAATATTGATGTTCATTTGCTTGAGAATCTCCCAAAAGGTCCGAAATTTTTCATCATCCTTCTTCTTCCTCACTAGTCTCTCAGGAAAAGGGACAGGGGGCCTGTAAGTTGACTCTGGTTGTGCCATTTTCTTCTTGCCCTTGCTTCGCACCTCATTTTGAGCATTTTCCTCTCTCTGTTTGGACCGAACAGAATTCTGTTCGGACCAAACAGAAGGTGTCGGGGTCATTTCAGCACCCTCTTCTTGCACTTTAGCTGGTCCTTCTTGCTCTGTGACTTTCTGGAGTAGAGGGGAAGGCTCTACATGCTTTAGGATGAGCTCATCTTCACTTTGGGAAATCTGTTCGGACCGAACAGAGGGTCGAATTCCTTCGTTTGGTGGCACGGGCGGGTCTTGGTACTCCTTGTCGCTTCTTAGGACATGTATAGCCTTGATCTCTGCATTAGGGTTGACTTGAGGCTGGCTTGGAAGCTTGTCGGATGGTCGGGAGAAGTGTGCTTCCATCATGCGTTCCAAGCGTTGCAAGGTGCTCGCACTACCCTTAAATTCTTCGGCGGTAGCCTTCAATTCGTCGGTGGTGGCCTTCAATTCATCCAATCCTAAAGCCATAGATTTGTTAAACTTTTCTTGTTCACTCATGAATTCTTGAACAACAATTGGAATCTCCTCCCTATTGAAAAAGGATTTCTTTTGAAATGATTGGTCTCTATTGTTGTTGTTGAATTGGGCATTTCTATACAAACTTGGCGGGTTATTTTGGTACTTTGAACTGAAAGGGGGCCCATTGTGTAGGGAGTTCACTTGGGCCCCTCCGTTACCAATTTTAGCAAGAGGGCAATCGAGAGATGTATGTCCTTCCTCGCCGCATGCTCCGCATTGATTTGAGTAGAGATGGGTGCCTTGAGCCGATTGGTACGCCGCAAGTTGAGCTTCAAGCTCGGCAATCTTTGCATCCTTCGTGGTGATCTCATGAACTTGTTGCCTCGAAGTACTGGAGCGGCGGTGGATGAGTAGAGGGTACTATGTGTAATTCCTTGCACAATAATCAAGCAAATCTCGCCCTTGTGCCGCATCAAGTCTTTTGAATGCCCCACCTGAAAGAGAATCGAGATTGATTTTAATATTATCATAAAGTCCACTATAGAAAGATTTAATTAACATCCATTCTTGGATCCCATGGTGTGGGCAAGAATTCTCTAAATCCCTAAATCTTTCCCAAGCGTCCCTCATTGATTCCTCCTCTTTTTGAGCAAAATTATTCAGTTCCTTTCTGATCGCATCAGAACGGTCCGCGGGGAAATATCTATCCAAAAATGTTTGTGCCATTTGATCCCAAGACCGGATTGACCCTTTTTTCAATGTTTTGTACCATTTTTGGGCTCTATCCTTAAGGGTGAAATGAAATAACAATAGCCTAATTGCTTGTTGAGGAACGCCATTGAACTTAATCAATTTAGTGCAATCAATAAAGGTTTGTAAGTGAGCATGGGGATCCTCCTTGTCATCTCCGTAGAATGGGTTTTGTTGCACGAGTGTGACGTGGTTGGGGGCGATTCGCATGTTGTTAGCTTCTATGCCCGGAATCACCGCCGGTCCTCCCACGTCTTTTGCGTTTGGTGCTCCGAATTCTCCGAGTGTTCGGTTATTGTCATCTCCTTCCTCGTCCTCAGAGTTGTGGACGCTCGCCTCTTCTTCGTGTGCCCATCTCCGTCGCTCGGCCTCAAAATCTCTTCTTTGGCCGGCAAGAGTGTTTCGTTCTGTTGTGAGACGAGCCGCCCTTTCATCCAACTAAAGGCGGAGAGCCTCCAGTTCGCGTGTCTGCTGGGCAATGGCCTCCGGAGTGAGTGCGTCGGCCATCGCGGGGCTTCTTTCTCTCTGTTCGGGGTGCTGTTCGGTCCGAATGGAATTCTGTTCGGTCCAAACAGGGGTCAAAGTGGAGGGCTGGTCGAGTTCTGGATCTGTCTCGAACCGTCGAGTGAAGTAGTTTCTGACCTTGGGTGGTGGGGACTTCTTCCTTCGAGTTCTACCGGCCAGTCCTGCAATTTACAGAGAAGAAAGCATGAGTTTTAAAAGAAAAAACAAAAGTCTAGTCTCTTAATACTAAAATAAGGATCCAATATCAACACCGTTCCCGGCAACGGCGCCAATTTGATGAAGGCTTGAGACCTAGGATATCAAATAAATTTGTAAACCTAGAGCTAACCTCACTAGTCGTTTGGAGTTAAGCTTTAGGGTCGAACCCAAAGGACGGTACAATTGAATACCGGACTTATCCTTTTTCAAAAGCTAGACGAGAATATTTTTATGGAGTTTTGAGTTATAAATCCTAAAGGTGCAATAAAATAGATGTTTTTGGTTATTTTCGTCAATTAAAATAATCTAAATAATATCTAAATAGGTAAAGTAGAGTTTTGGGGTTTTTAACAATATAAAAAGTGTCTTAGGGTTCAGGTTTCACCTTGGTTTGGACTCTAGAACAC
Source organism: Rhynchospora breviuscula (assembly GCA_027562975.1). Classification (NCBI taxonomy): domain Eukaryota; kingdom Viridiplantae; phylum Streptophyta; class Magnoliopsida; order Poales; family Cyperaceae; genus Rhynchospora; species Rhynchospora breviuscula. The sequence goes on from CM050398.1 coordinate 17,634,908, forward strand.
AGAACTTATCACTTTCGTGCTTCGAACGGTGTTTTTCAAGCGTATACCACTCTGTTCGGTCCGAACAGGGATCTGTTCGGTCCGAACAGAAGGTATAAGAGTGTGGTTTGGACTTTTTATGATACTTTATGCTTTGCGCTAGGGTTTGTTGGTCAAACCTAGATATTCTAAACCTCAGCTTTCGCTTGTTGGACTAGACACTGGTTTAATCACAACCTAACCTAATTAACTCGATTGTTTCGCAACTTTTGGTATAGAATTCAATCAACTTAAACTTGTTTGTTGGAGTTCGTGAGGATATTTAGAGGTCTTTTGGACTGGTCTAAAAGTTACACTTTTGGTGTCAACTAATCTCCCCTTTCGGATCTACAATTTATCCCAAATACTTTATCTAAATTATCTTGATAACCTAACTTTAGAACTTAACTAAATGTGGCCATTAATCTAGAAGTTAATTAGATCTAACCAAGCAATTTAAACAAGCAATTAACATAATTCTCAACAAAACATATCATATCATATCAAGTCAAATCACAACATCCAAACCTAAGTTACTTCCCTACTCCTAAGACTACATAAATTTAGCCTAACATAGTATTAAAGCATACAACAACAAGAGTAGAAATCACAAGATACAAGCCCATGGAAATTAGAGATAAAAACATAGGAAGAATAAACCGAATTGTCTTTCTATGCTTGATCTTCAATCTTCAAAGGCGATGGAGTGCTGCAGGGGCGTGTCACAACTTCTCCTTGCTGCCGTCGCCTCAAGAATAGATTGCCTTGATGAATAATGGTGGATGGAGGCTATGGAAAGTGGATTTGAGCAATGGAAGGTAGAATTAGAGGTGTGGAGGCTTTTTCTTCCTTCTGGCCTAGGGATGCATTTATACTGATCTCCACGGTCATAGAAAGGTAATTGGAGTATCAAGGAAAGAAAACTTGCCAAAATAATCAATTTTCCCGCATAAAAACTTGCCATTTGAGCTCTGTCGGTGTTCTGTTCGGACCGAACAGAGGAGAGGAAATCCAGCAGAGAGTTGCTACAGTGCCGTTCGGACCGAACCACTGTTCATTCGGACCAAACAACTGTTCATTCGGACCGAACAGTAAGCGTGATATTCAGATTTTGGTCTCCGTTAGTATTTCGGCCATAATTCCTTCATCCGGACTCCGATTGAGGCGATTCAAAAACCGTTGAAAAGCTTAGGATGAGGTCTTCAATGCCATTGATGCCATTTGGTCATTTTCTTCTCCTAAGTCCTCCATTTTATGTAACATTTGAGCATTTGGTCCAAGCAAAGCCATCTTCGATCCAATCATGAGTCATTCGGTCCGAACAATGACTTGAACAATGTCTCCAAGTGCTAGGAATAAGTCATCTAGCATATGTCGAGTGTCAAAATCCTTCTAAAATTCGAGAATCCACCAAAAATCATCAAGAAACCTGAGAATAAGAGAAAAGTCGACGGCAAAGCCAAATCCTTGGAAAAACATAACAATTCATTGAATAATTTAATGGTTTGAATGCCTTTTGAGTGCCAAGTACGGTCCAAATACCTATAAATAATGATGATATCAATTCTCAACTGGTGGTAACCCGTTCTCAGATCTATCTTAGAATAGACTGATGACCCTTGCAATTGATAAAAAAAGATCATCTATTCGGGGTAAAGGATACTTATTTTTAATAGTAACCTTATTTAATTCCCGATAGTCAATGCACAACCGAAGGGTACCATCTTTCTTTCGTACAAAAAGTACAGGTGCTCCCCACGGCGAAGTACTGGCTCGAATAAACCCCTTAGCCAGGAATTCCTCCAACTGAGTCTTGAGCTCTTTCAATTCTGCAGGTGCCATCCTAAAAGGGGCTTTGGAAATAGGTATGGTATGGTTCCGGATTCCAAATTTATCGAGAATTCGATTTCTCGTTGAGGTGGCAAACCCGAAATTTCTTCAGGAAATACGTCTGGAAACTCCGAGACTACTGGTATTTTAGATAATTGTTGGGTCACAGAGTCCAGACAATTAACTGAAACAAGATAAGCTTTACATCCAACATCCACCAGATGTTTTGCTTCAACAGCAGAAATATAAGGAATAGGATCTCCAAATTCCCTACATTTCAAAATGCTTATGGCATGGTTTGAAGAAATTATTCGTACTTCTCTTTTTGGACAATTAATTGTGGCCCTATGATGAGTCAACCAATCAATGCCCAATAAAATATCGTACGTTGCAATATCCATGACCAAAAGATCCACCTCAAAATCCCTATTTGCTATTCGGATCTTTCGATTCTGACAATAGGCTTCTTGCTGTGTTACTTGTCCCAACGGAGTTTGAACTTTAAGCACTTCCTGACTTTTCTCTAATTCCCAACCATACATTTGTACAAACGCACTAGAAATAACTGAATGACTACACCCGGTATCTTCTAGTGCATAAGCGGGACATCCAGAAATAAGCAGCATACCTGCTAGCAAATTTGTTGATCCTCCCTTCGGATCCAACTCCATGGCTTCCTTAGTACTGACTTCCATCTCTTGCGTGCCATCACTAGATGTCTCCAAAGCATTTACTGCCGGTCTTCCACCGGTTCTTCCTCCGCGACTGAAACCGCATCCTCGATAAGGTGATGAAGATCGTCACCCTCGACTAGCATTGCTTTTAGGAAAACTACTGCCCTGAGATGTAGTCGGGGCAGGTTGAGGACAATCTCTCGCCCAATGATCCGGACTACCACACCGAAAACAAGACTGGTTTATGTACCGACATTGTGATTCGGCATGAGGAAGTTGACATCTTTTACACCAGACTCGTTCATATGGTGTTCCCACGGATCGATTTGTTGGTAGCGAAGGTTTTCTATCTTTGCCACCGCTATTCCCTCGGCCTCTGCCACGGACACTTTGCTTTCCTTTGATTTGTGCTTTCCTTTGTTGGTATGCCTCAGCTTGTTCAGCGGCATCCATCAATGCTTGTATTCCTTGATTACTTCGGTTATCAATCACCAAGGCAATATCGGGATGTAACCCATCCAAGTATTGTCGTCGGTAACGGAAAGCGGATCACAAATATCCGGCGCATACTGTCCCCAAGTTAGGAACAAATTATTGTATTCAGCAACCATTCGTCCCAACTGTCGGAGATTTACAAATTGAGCCCGCATTGCTTCTCGGTGCATGGTACTCAAAAACCTATTCCCAAACTGCTCCTCAAACCAATCCCAGGGAATTTTAGTAATATCACCTTCAAACTGCCTTTGTACACCATTCCACCATAAACGTGCGGCATTTGTCAGGTAATAAGTAGCTAATTCCACATGCTGATCAGGCGACGCATGACACACCGTCAACCGTGATTTAATTGCGGCCAGCCATTCTTCTGCCGCTTGGTAACCCCCTTCACCAGAAAATTGCGGAGGTCCAAGTCGAGCAAAAGAATCAAATCGCCGACGACGTTCATCTTCCTCAGCGTCTTGAGGTCCTCCTCGCGCAGTTCTTCTTCCACGTTCATAGGCATTCAACAGACGATGAATTTGTTGATCCTGAGGCTCCGTTGGTTCGTTCGGACGTGTCCCCGCATTGTTTGGCCTACGACTCATTACTTAACCTAACAGAATTACCCAGAATCAGATTTGTTTTTCTTTCTTTCAGAAATCAGAAAATTATCTTATATAACAGAAATTCCTATCCCGAATCTACCCAATTGCCATTGTCTCACAATATTGTTGCTTACCATCCCAGAAATATTTGCTTAGCTCTGATACCACCACAGGGAGACTGTCACACCCCGGAAGCTAACTGTGATTGTTCCCTTGTCACAAGAGTGAGTTAATACTCTTGTTAGGCTAACAAACAGAGGGTAAAATTTTTTTCTTAGATGACCTATTCCATTTTCTTGATTTCGGTCCCAGTTTACTCACAAGCACACAATATTATTAGTTTTTAAGAAAAGTTTTTACAAACAAACAAACAAACATAATCCTGGTTTTTATTTCTTACCACTAACCTATGGCTTTACTAGCTATATTAAACAGTCAAAAAGCCAGCATACCCAACCTGTCAACCTAGACCAGGCTTATTTCAAAAATATTTACATATTTTACAAGATAAAACTTTGAGAACAAACCATCACCAACAGAATGCTAGTCCAACTTACATAACCCGACAAAAAGACAAAATAATAGAAAGGCATAACTAACAACACCAGAGGGTAACTCAACACCAGAAGGAACGTCACAACGGACCATGACAAGTGATCCTACAGCTCGTCAAACTTCCTCTTGTAGGTCCGATTGTGGGTCCCACTCGGGCACCACTCCGTCAGGCAGAGCACAAGAACCAGAAAAATCCAGATACAGATAAGCAAATATCTCGAGAAGGTCATCGAAAGACAAGAGGATGGCAACATTACACTGTAGACTTGGCACGTACTATTCAAGTTTGACAAACGAACACTCTATCGTCGCAACAGCACGAGGCCTAATAAGCCTGCGACGCTCCTGGAATCCCCGACCATCGAGGCACATGCAAAAACAACAAACGGATGAGAATAAATTCTTAGTGCGAGTTTTAGTTCCAGTACGCGGATCGTAATATATCCGAATATCGGACTAATACTCGGAAATAATTTTTATTCAGAATTTTGCAGATTATCAGATACAGTTTTGTACAGTAGGTACCAGTCGGAACGGTCCTATAATCGGCATGCTGCGAAATGTAATACAAAACAGAATTTTATTAAACATATTATTTTCAGTATATCAGTTGCAAATTTTCACACCAAAGTTCTCAAGGCCTACAGACTCAGAGAGAACCCTTCCCAACCATAAGTTTTAACAAATGGTACAGAACAAACATAGGGAATCATCCAGAGATACTAGCGCTAATAACCTGGCCGGGTCGGTGGCCAAACCGAAACATCGGACGGTGTAATAATCCATATGATATGCTTGGTCTATTAATACTTATTAAAGTCCGATTCTTCTATCACGAATGTTTGATCAAGTGATAAAGAATTTTTTACGGAAGCCATTCCAGTCATGATTAAGCCTGACTATTACCATAAGTCAATCGGATTTCGTAGCCAGACTTTTGCAGATTCAACAGACCAAATGGAATATTTATCAACATGCAGTTTCGTTTATTTAGGGCTTCTATGTCTATATGACCCAATAGAATGCATAGTTGAAACTTTCAACATGCTATGCCGAAATTTAAAAATACCGAATTTCCAGATTCTATTAAGAAACCGCGTAATCCGCACCTTCATAAAGCTCTTGAGGTTCTGAGTCACGGGAGGTTCCTGCTCATAATTCATAGATTAAGGTCCGTTAATGTCCATTTAACGGGTATCCGAAACCTTATTGGGGTGAATTATAACTACAACAGTCTGGTTCTAAACAATTACCTGATAGACGAACATAATTCCAAGTTCCATTCTTAATTAATAGTTAATCATTCTTTTAAGTACCCGCCTAACGATCTGATTAATTAATTAATTTCCTAATATCGAAGTCAGAACAGAAATCAGAAAATTATAACTCAAAAGTAAGAAAATCAAAAATTATTTAAACTCATAAAACCAATAATATCAGAAATTTTGGGTGTGTTTGGTTGCTTTTGAATAAGCCTTATTCCGAATAAGGCTTATTCGGGATGATAACAAACGTGTTTTGAATAAGCCTTATTCCGAATAAGGGCTTATTCAAAACCTTATTCTTATTCGACCCCATAGATGGAATTAGCCCTTATTCCGAATAAGAGGAGAGATGAGAGAGGAGAGAGGAGAGAGGAGAGAGAAAAGCTTATTCCAAATCTTGAATAAGCTATTCGGATGTGTTGCCAAACACACCCTTTATTTTGATTTGGTGGGATTAGAATGTCTGAGTTATTTGCCATAGTATCTGCTCAATCTAATTTTCAGACGTCTCATCATATCCCTAATTACGGCCAAAATAAGTTAGGCAATTCAATTGGATCCAAGTCTTTAGTCTAACGTCAATCAAGCTCAACAGAATTAGGATACAATTAGTTACTTAATTAAGTTCTTAATCAAAGTCGAAAACTTAATTAAGTCAAAGCCCACAAACATTTTACAATTAGAAACCCACAAGGAATAATTTCAGAAAGCCCACAGTTCATAATCGAAAGCCCACATAAATATATATATTTTTTTCCAACTTTTCTTTCTCGGCCCAAAAACACAGCCCAACAATTAATCCGAAAACAGCCCACAACAACAAGGTCGAACCCAGTCAACCTGACCAGCTGACTGAGTCGATCGTAACGGGTTCCGACAAACCCAATATCTCATTAATTAAATCTGAATCCATAAACCACAGATTTTTCACTTAAGCCCTCAACTTATTGCCAAGCCTTTATAAATGTCATTACAACCCACTATTATTCGTAAAACCTTCACATGTTACAAATAAGCCCTCCAAATTTTGTAGTAAGGCCCTCAGAAAATTTATTTCTTTGCATTTTCATCACTGAGCCATCAAACAGTCATACCAGAGGCTATTTTCATGTACCAGAAACTGGTACCATGGTTCAATATGTCTCCAATTAGTCTCATAACTCATGTAACTCTTGGAATGCATGATGAAACACTTAATATACCCCAAATATGCCATAAATTCCTAAAATGTCCCAACCACTATCATCTCCAGCAATTCACTGAAATAATTCAACAAACATCTACAAGTTCCCATAAACTCAATTAAACCTTGCACAACTCAGATATATGTATACTACACATATGAGATGCCAGACTTCATCAATTCCTATCCTTATGCATATGAAATGATACTCATTTCTATTATTCAATGTTTATGCCAGCCAAGCCTCTTAAATTTTTATACAAACACAACTATACACTTAATCAGTGAACTAACATCATGAAACAGTTTACATAGCCTCAGATCTAAACCACTGTACAACTTATTCAAATCCAATTCAGGCACTTAACAATTCTTATTTTATTCACACAAGTGTGCTATTATATTGATCAAACACATATACCTTCAAACTCGTGCAATCATCTAAGCATGCAGATAATATAAAGTATATGCATGACAATTGCAAGCACTACTTTAATCACAGTTCTAGTTTTATATCAGACCCACATGATCACTATTATTATGCAATTACTCTACATGCATTTCCTCACAATTTCTAGCAAATATGAATGCTTTACCAGAAAGATCAAACTACTACTTATGTAAATATAAGCATGCTAATTGATGCTGCATATTTCTGACACACAGAGATAGCCTCATAACATAGAAATTTATCACATCACAGACCAGATGGGCTTCAATATTTACTGAGCTTCAACAGAATCTCCTAGCATCAATCAGTTAGCTACTATCTAGTTGTTATAACAGTATCAAATCAAACATATCCCATTTATCTATACTAAATTAAAGCTGGCATTAAACAGAATCAAGCAAGCACACACATACACAATTCATCAGCCACAATCAAGGAAAAGAAATTATACCTATCTCTTGAGACTTGAGGAATCTCCTCAGAGATTCAAGAAAGACCAAGGCAAAGACCAACGACAGGCTAATAAAAAAGAGAGCAAGGTCCATGCACAGCTCAACCTTTGTCAGAAACAAACCCTAAAATTAGGATCAATCGATTCAAGCAAAAATTTGAAATCAATTGAAGAAGAAAAGTAACAGTCAAGCACAATAATATCTTCCTTAGCTCCAGTCTCCTCTCCTCTTCTCCAATTTCAAACCCCCAAGCAAATATCCAATCTCGACCCAATATAAATAAAATTACCTCTGTCAGGAGTGGAAGGAGAAGAGAGGGATAGAGCAGAGGAGGTAAGTGAGCTACACCAGAGTTCATTCAAGACGTTAACAGCCGCCATCGAACGGAGAAAAGAGGAGAAGCTCTCCTCGTGCGCGACATAAGGAAATCAGGAGCATCAATCAGAGGTGCCTGGCTCCTATTGGCCATTAGATAGGTGGTGCTACGACCCTCTAATCACAACGCGACACGGAACAGAAGCCACGAGCTCAAGAAGGGGTGAGCTCGAGGTGAACAAGCGGAGAGAAAGAGCGACATATCAGAATAGGGAACGAGGCAGAGAGAGAAGGCGCCTCATCGCCTCAGCCTTATAAATGAGGCTCAGATCTTCTGTGGCCAAACGGTGTGGCTAATTGTGTGGCAACTTGCTAACAAACCTATTTTGTAAATTAGCTATTTCACTTGGCTAATTTTGTTAATTATTTCAGAAGTCAGAAAATTATGGCAAATATACATAATCATTCAGAAAATTGTAACGAACATTTTTATATTTTCAGATCAGAAATCCCATCAAATCTTTATTTAATTTCTTGATCATATAATTCATTAAATTAAATTAATTCTAATTCAGATAATTTGGAACTTGGATTATCGTCTAATTAATCAGAGTCGTTACATGGGATTTGTTTCTGTTTTGACTGGAGTGATCACATCCATGCCTGGATGCATGATTAACATCTCTTTCTTGTTGATGCCTCTCCTGGCAAGACTTTTGTTCATGTGAGATTTTACTATTTTCCCACCGACTTGTTTTTGGGTCTTGAGGTGGGTGCCTTTGCTTTTGGCGGTGTTTAGAATTTCTATTGGAGCTTTGCCCTTTCCTTTAGGATGATCAGGGTGGCGTTCCGGCCTATATCCTTCATTAATGACTATGCCAGATTCCTTTCTTTGGTGAGAATATCGGCGGTCATTGCCTTGGGCGGGACTACGATTTCCATTGCCCTCCTCTTTTTCTTCATTTCTGATTTTGCCATTATCCTTGGCCCTTCCAGCGCTTGGCGTCACGGCATTGTCAGTTTTGAACTTTTGTTCCTTACAAGACCTTTCTCTTTCCCTTATTTACGTGTTGAGCTTGGACATCACAATTTCCAGGAGGTTCTGAATTGTTTGATTATGTCTGCTCAATATTTTTCAGTGAGTCAGCACAGAACTTTATTTCACCTCGCCATGCTTTTGGTTGGGCTGTAGTGATTGTGTCATCTCCCCTTCCTTGTAGAGGTAATTGCTTGGATTTTGGGGCCGCATTTGGTTGGGCCTGTTTTGATCTGGTGTGATGGGCTGGCCCATCATTTGTAGCTTCTTGTGACGTCTTCTGTTTATGGCTGCTTTGATCAGCCTCTCTTGGGTGATTGGGCGCTCTTGTGGTGGGCTGATTTGAACTTGTTTCCCTGGCTTCTTTTTCAGTGGGCTTTCCCATATCTGAAGGGCTACCATTTCCTGTTGTTGGGGAATCCTCATCTTCACTGTCTGTGTCAGGCTCTCTGGCGGAGATGGCCCTACAATTTTCTATGAGGTGGAATGACTTCACAGTGTTCTTTATCCTTGTAGCATAGGCCAAGGCATTTGCTGTATATGAATGAACACCTTAGGATCATAATAGCCTGCCACGGAGTCATTATCCGCGTAGTATTTGGGCCAAGCTACTGGGACCCTGTAGTGAGGGGACGGTTCATGATTATCCAGGCCCTCTCTACTTGGAGTTTGTCAGAACTGTTAGATGAGCTCCTCTTCTGTTTCCTTCTTTTCTTTGGATTTAGGGTATACCGCCCTCCTGACTCGATCATACTGTAGCAGACAGACCTCTTTGTTGGAGCGGTTGTGCCTTATTCTCTTCACCCAGGAGAGAGATGAAGTTTGGATTTCGCTCTGTCGACTGACACTTGTGGCGGGGTGAGTTTTGGGCCACGGATCCAGGACACACCATTGTAGATCTTCCATGTAAGGGTGCTCCGAATCTAGCTCATCGTCACTTCCCAACCATGCTTCTCTGTCATTTGGCTCTTCGACATTGTTGATTAGATGGTTGGTCCTCCCAATCGGATCTAATAGTGGGGTGTTCCGCCCTTGTAAGAGCTCTCCTTGATTAGACTAATCTGAATCTGAGTCTGAGTCATCAGAGATCCAGATGGCTCTAGAGGTTTCAGAGATCTCATTTTCTTCTTCTTAAGAATCCTCATCTTTGGTGTCGGAGGCTCCGGGTTGGGTATTTGAAGGTTCGGCTTGAATATTGGAGGGACCGACAACTGCCCCCTGTCTGGTGCTGAGGATTTGTTCAGGTTCGGGTTCATTTTCCTCCCCTTTTTCATCCATCAGTATGGATTCCCTCACCTGATTGACTATTTGGCACACAATTTCGCCTAGTTCTTCAAGTGTGAATCCCGCTTGACCGGGAATACTTGGAATGTGGATGTCTCTGTCGACTCTTTTGGGCTCTTGTCCTTGTAGCTCAGAAGGATCCACTTGGTATTCCGGGTCTATGACTATTTCGTAGCCATATTGCCCGTCATCCGGGTTGGTAGAATTTTCCTCATTTCTTGTGCCAGTTTGCTGCTGAGGGGTTTCTTCTTGAGACCGAGAGGATTTGCCTTGATCCTCTGACTCATCAAATTTTGTACTGCTGATATGGCGACAGGTCCCTGAAGTGCCGGGACCGTCATCATAGCTATCAGAATTGTTGGGATTGTCAAGATTGTTAACAATCTTGTGTATCTTTTCTATGTAGGTTGGGATGTGGGGCGCGTCCCTGGGATTTTCCCTAGCATATTGCCGATATGCCTCAGCCCTTCTCCGATCTGCTTCTGGACCGAAGTCAACTTGTGACCAAATGGGCACTGTTTTGCACGTAAACGCGAAGAACTCGGGTTCCTCGTGTCTAGCTCGTTCCGTTTGAGTGATAATTGAAGCCGCTTCTGATATAGTGAGCCCCTCTAGTGTTGAGGTGACACTCTTATGGTTCCAGAGCCATCTCCGGCTACCATCAGTACGCGACTCCCTTGCAGGCTACTTGTCGAAGGTTCCTCTTCTGGTTCCTCTTCTTCCTCTTCGGATTCTTCTTCCTCATCTGAGGTGTCATTATTAACATTTCCATCCTCGGTTTGCAGCAATAGAATGGCGTATCATCATCCCCATCGTCAGAGCCTGAGGAGCATTAAGGGGTCTTTTCTTTGTTGACCTCTCGCAGGACTGTAGAGATAGCATCTTTCACATACTCCTCCAAATGGTTCGGATTTTTCGAGTTTGTGAGTCTTCTGAAAGCCTTGGGATTTTTTGCTCTCAAATCTTTAAGGTACGAGACATACCAATCAACCAATCGTTCATACTCGTCCTGATCATCTTTTTTTGGGGATTACAATGGTGTTTCTTATTGATCTTCACCATTCCGATTGGAATCCTCAGGTGGATTTTCTTCTTCATTTTGTGGGCCACTTGGCCCTGTGGGATACTCATAATTCTGGGTACCCACCGTCTTTAGCCATTGACGGCATTCGAACATCCAGTGTTCTTCACCAGGCCTTGGAGAATTTGAGTCAGGGGTCACTTCACCTTCCTTTCATCCTGTTTCTTGGGCAATTTCCTTTACTACCTTGGCCGCAGCTTGTCTTTCATAGTCATAGAGCTGCTGAGGGTCTTCTGGGTCGAATGCTTCATGGAAGCTTCCTGGATCTATGATTTTTAGACTTTTGAGGTATCGAGAGCATTCATTTACCAGCTCCTCCTCAGTTGAGCATCCGCGATCGCCTAGGCGAGGACATGCCATGCTATCCCAAGCTTTGCTGACATTAATCCGGTCTGTTTGCACTTCATAGATATCGACCCAGGTTCTTTCCCATGCGCCTTGGTTTTCGGGCATTGCTAAGTACTCACGCATGATTTCAAACTCTATTTTTGGAGAGTTCGAACTTGGGTCTTTCTTGTCCCACCCATTTTTCAGGACAATATCCACCGCTGCCTTCTTTATGGCCAAGGTTTCGGTTGCGTATGGGTTTTCAGACTCTTCATCAGGTAGATTTTCTATTTCCTCGTCCACCCTGAGTTCTTCCTGAAAGAGGTCTGGCTCTTGGATTTTTAGTTGCATGACAAAGTCGACATAATCAGCTACCCCATTGAACGAGATGTATGGCAGCTCTTCATCGCCTCCCTCGTACTCATATTCTTCCTCAGAACCTTCTGCATCACTTAAGTACTGACACGAGGCAGAGGCTTCGGCAGTCCTTGCTTTAAGGACATGGGGCGTGCTTTCAGACTGGAATGTCCCTTTGACCCATGATGCCAAGAGTTGATCCACGTCATCTCCTTTGGCAAGCTCGTCCATCCACCATGATGGGTTCAAGGCAATTTCAACCTTCAATAGTGGGTGAAGTTCAGTTGAGTTGTTCCAATAGGACAGATTTCTCCATTGCTCTCTTGCCCTAAAGAACATTTTCATCCTCCGGTAGTTAGGATGTTGGCATTCACTTGCTTCCTGGTAGAGGGCGTCATCTCCTTCTCGAGGATCCTTTTCTTCAAGTGCAGAAGAGAGGACAATGTGGGTAGCCTACTCTATCAGTTTTCTCATTTCTTCTTCTTCTTCTGTAGTCATTTGACTTATGTGACCACAGTAGATCTCTTCATTTTCAAAGTTACTTTGAGACTCTATTTCTGACAATGTGACGGTGCAACAGTCTCCGCCAGCGCCACTTTTCCCTCTTTACTCATTATCACTGCCAAAGTGGCTACCAAAATCGTAGTCATTGTCTTGGTATGAGGAAAGGTCAGGATAGTTCTCAGAGTCGGAACATTCATACTCTTCATCCGTGAGCTCTTGTGCTTCTTGAGTCTTGGTTGAGGTAGAAGCTTCCTCATTTTCTTTATTCTATTTGCTGAGCTGGGTGAGAGTAACCGCTTTTCTCATCAAATCGGACACATGTCCTGTCAAGGCTGCTATTACCTCGGGTGGGAAAGCAGATTCCCCTTTCTCCTTCTTTACTATGAGGTTGAACCTCATATTCTTTGGGTTGAGTTGTCTTTTGTCATCCAGTGACTCATCAGGGACCTTAACGAACACTTGGTGATCCTTGCCATTCAGTTTAAAAGGAAGGGTCATCAGTTTCGATTTCTTGGTGCCAGAAGGTCCCCCAGCTTCTTTGGTACTGGAGTCTTTCTTCTTTCCCTTTCTAGACTTCTTTTTAGCAGTTGAAGCAGTCGCTGCTGGTGGGACTGTTTCTACGGGAATAGATTCAGTCTGGTTGGTTTCTGTCGAGGCTGTTGATTGAGGCTCACCGGAACCCTCTTACGGCTGTTTTTCTTTTTCAGTGGAGTCCTCTTTTCCTGAGTCACCATCAGAGATATGGCGACTGGTGGCTGTCCAGAATTCTTCTTCTTGGGGTTTTATGTCTTTGCGGCTTAATTCTTGCCACACTTGGCCATTGATCTTAGCCACAACCTTTGGAGAAATGAAGTCAGCGAGAGTAGCAGACTTGGGTTTCCCTTGGTCATAGGGTTCTTCTACCACTTGGTGAGTGATTTTCTTCCAAATTGACCTTTTGGACTTGGCTTGTTCTTTCATCGAGCCCCCTGTCCCTTGCCTAGATGAGGCAAAGACGGGCTTGATGTGTTTGGGAACCACTGGCGTAATGAGATTCTTCCATTTGAACTCCGGGTTAGCTTGAAGTGACCTCAGTTTCTTCCTTGTGTTCTTGTTGAGGTAAACACTCCATTCTGTAGACGGTTTCCCATCGACACTTGCAGAAATGCATCGAGAACTGGTGCTGGTGGGTTTATCAGAGCTGGCTCCTGTCATGCATCATCATGTAGAGGAATTAACCCCTCTTGGATTTGTTTCTCCTGCCAGTCCTTGAAGACGTAGCCTTCTTCGATGTTGTGACCTAGCACCCTATGATACAGGCAGTAGTCAGGGCGATCGGTCTTTCCTTCTTCTTCAGGCCTCCTACACCGAGGCAAGCATACTTCCAGCGCTTCTATGGCCTTCTTGAAGAGCTTTTCTGTCTTTTCCTTCTTGAAAGAGTAAGGCTTGCTTTTCAACTCATTCAGAGACGGTCTTTGGGTTTTGGATGAAGAGGATTGTCCTTTCTCTCCACTGCTTGAACCTTCAGCTTGATTTGTGATGGCCTTGGCCATCTTGGCCACTTTGCCTTCGGTTTTCCTTCCTTTCTCCTTCTATTTGTCTTTGACGGAGGAATAAAGTTGATTGATTTTTGGCTCGATACCCCTCGTATCTGGCAACTACGATCACTGAGATGCGGCGAGGGGTGACTCTAAATCTCCCCTTGAAGACGATTACCATGTCTTTCCCAAGTTTTCATACTATTTTCTTCCAGAGAGGCGTACCAGTCGAAGGCTGCTCCCATTAAGCTTTGTGGGAACTGCCTAAGTAGCCACTCTTGTCTTCTGACCGTATCTCCACATGAGGTCAGGAAGTGAGTTATGTGCTGATTTGGGGTGATTTTATTGCCAACCCCATCAAAGGTCTTGAACTTTGGGACGCTGTAACCCCAGTGAAATTGCCGGATGTTTCAGTTCTAGCCATTCCCAAAGACAGTAGCCTTTGATCCATGGCCTTTTGGATTTCCTCAGCCAAACGGCTTAGGCATTTCACCTTGCTTTTCTTCTTGGTAACTGTCTTAGCACCCTTTGTTGACATGGGCACCTTTTCACCCGAACTGGTGGGATTTCCTTCTTTCTTGGCCATGTGCTTCTGAATTTCTGCACACGCTGCTACTACATGAGCATTTTCCTCTTGAAGCTGCTTCAATTTCCTTTCTTTCTTTTCCAACTCTCTTCAGAGTCGGGTCATTTCATCAAGAACCTCAATTTCCTCGTCTAGCTCTTCATCAGTAAGGTTGACATTTTTAGGGTTCGAGCTTTCTTCTTCTTCGCTTGCAGACTGATCACTTTCCTGCTGGACTACTTCTTCAATCAAAGGCTCGCGACTTCTGGGCCGACCGACCCTTTTAGGAGCCTGGGAAGTGGAAGCCTTTCCTTTCTGGCTTCTTGTTTCTACCGGGATGCTTTCTGGTGGGACTGACTCTTGAGGACCAGTTCCAGCCATATTAGCTTCGGCGGGCTCCTCGTCCTCATCACTAACAGAGATGTGATAACAGAGTCAGAGCCATAGTTCTATTTTTTCTTCAGGACATATTTACTTTTCCTTTTGTCCCTCATCATCTGGGTTGCCACCTAAGATGACACAGAGGGACCTTGTTCTTTGGAGAGTTGGCTCATGGTGCCCTCGCTATGTTGCTTGGAAGCGACTTCAGGCTCTTGCTGCTTGGGTATCCAAACTTGTTTTGTTTTACCCCTAGCCTTCATAGGCTTGGAGTGGGGCTGAAGTGGCGGGAAAGTGAGCCAATCAAAGATGGTCGGCGGTTTGTCCCCTTTCTTCTTTTATGGGGCACTATAGTTTCCATCCCCTTCCCTTGTATCCTCGCGATAAGGAAAACATAGTCTTTCGTGCACCGGAAACTTAAGTCGGTCTTTGACTGATGTGACTTTGGCATTGGTGGTGACTTTGGTGACCACCCTTTTGGATTTCTTGGACTTCTTGATGATTTTGAAGGTTGTGTTGATGGCCTCTACCGCTTTGTGCTTCCTTGGCGGGGCCATGGTGTTCTCGTGGACTGGAGCGTACATGGGGAGCTCCCAGTCCTCACAGAGGTGCATCACCTCTCCTCCCTTCTTGAGTACATGAAGGGAAGCAAAGGTGTTGTTGAGGGATGGGTCGGTGACCGTGTCCGGTTGCTGGACGAGGCAGAGGGCTTGGGACCTCGAGAGCTTGGTCCTTGTGTCCTTCATTTTGGGTTGTGGGGCGAGATCCCCCTTGGAGATGGCGACGGCCTTGCCCTTCTTGTGGGCGGTGACAGGCTTGCCGGAGAGTTGGGCAGGTGCTACAGCAGGGAGCACCGCCGGAGTGATTTGGACAATGGCCTGGATGGGCACTTGGAAAGTCCCGGCCAGCACATTGTTGTTGTTGTTCTTCTTGCTGCGGAGACGAGCGCCTTGAACGATTTGGCTCCAGGTAAACATCTTCGCTTTTCTTGAAATGGAAAAGAATTCGAAGTTAATCGTTAGTAGTTTCCATGGAATTTCATAGACTCTTAGCTAATTTCACATTTAATTTCATTATTCCCAGATGAGAAGAGAAGAATGTCCCACCGGGCGTGCCAGAATCTATCTCGCACATTTTTGACCTATCCATGGGTAGCTATCGAAGGATAACTATCTCCATAGGGAAAAAGATACGGATCAGATACTCCTCGAGTATCTTGCGACCCGAACGCTACCGACCATCCGAAAAATGGGCGACGGATGCTAACGCGGTTCTAAGTACCTCGAGAGTTGATTGTTTGTTTGTAGGTCCTTTCCTTCCAGTAGGCGCAAGCCCCTGCTATTAATTACCTTCGGCCTGAGTTGAGAACAAGACAAGAGCATCTCTAGATCGAGAATAATCAGATTAATTGTGATAAGTGGCTTAGAGTCTAGTTTAATCTTTTAAAAAGATTAGTCTTTGGGGGGGGGTTTGACTTTTAATTTTTCTAATTGTAACTTTAAACTTGCTACAGGACTTTGGTAGACTTCATGTCACAATTTTATCACTTTTGTTGTTTACACTTTGCTGAAGTTGGCTTGAGGCCACCTTGAGATTTCTGAGATTAATACCAGGGGTTATATTTCCTAGATTAATACTCAGCCGATTTAGGGATTTAGGGATTTTTGGGATTTTTCGTTTCAAGTCTCGAGTACAGATGCACTATGCCTCATCTTGACAAGAACTTCAGGGGTGTACCTTCCGGGGCAACGCGCTATACAGTCTCAGAAGGACGATTTAGATTTTTGAGTTCGACACTAGAAAGATGGACGATCTAGGTCAATTCTCAATCGTTTTGGAATTTAAAGGTTTTTGCATTTCGTTCAAGTCGTGAGGAAAGAAGCGTTATGCCCTCCTCTTGACGAGAACACCAGGTTGTACCTTCTAGGGCAACACGCTATGCAGTCTTAGAAGGACGGAGTTGGACTTTTAAGACTTTAATGTCACTTTGAGTTTTTTGTTATCGACTTTTATTCAAACTCTAGAGCGTTGGTCTTCGTGTCTTTAACTTTTGGGGTTTCAGTATTAAATCTTGGGGCTTAGAATGTTTTTAGACTTTTATGTTCCGGCTATCAGATCATTTTACGTCTTAATTAGCTCAATTTTAAGTTGGACTTTTGAGTTTGACTTTTCAACTTTTAAATTTAACTTTTTAATTTTCAAGTTAAACTTTTGAGTTTTGACTTTTCAGATATCAGTTTTGATCTCTGGGCTTTGGGTTTAGAATTTGGGTCTTGGATTTAGATTTGATGTTTGGAATTTGGATTTTTGGATTTGAGTTCTTGGGTTTTGGGATTTGAGCTTTTGAATTTCTTGGATTTTTGGATTTGGGCTTTGGATTTTTGAATTTTGATTTTTTTTTTTAGATTTGGGATGTTTAGATTTAGACTTTGAGTTTTAGGTTTTATATCTTGGATTCTTGGATTTAGGTTTTAGTATTTGGATTTGAGATTTGATCTTTGGGGTTTGGGTTTTAGGTCTTTGGTATTTGGAGCTTTAACATTTGGATTTATGGTTTTGGGGTCTTGGATTTCAAGCATTTGGATTTTGGTATTTGGGTCTTTGGACTTAGGGTTTTGAACTTGGGATTTGGATTTTGGATATTTGGATTTTGATATTTGGGTCTTTGGATTTGGAGTTTTGGATTTTTAGGTTCGACCAGAAATGTCTGAACGTACCTGCTATCCAGAACATTGAATGTTCAAATGTATCTGTTGTCCAGAACATAAATGTTCGTGTGTTTATGTAGAAATTTAATTTAATGTGCTTTGTGCTTTAAGAGTTTTTAATTTTAACTCTATTTTTATCATTTTGTTATTTACACAGAAGTGACCATAGAGAATCCCTGAGAGGTGCTGAGGTTTCAGTTTAAGTTTGGTTCAAATCCCGACATGTGGGACCTACTGTTAGCATCCGTTATCTGGTGCACCGAGTTCATGTAAACCCCTTTTCAGATCCGTTGGAATTTAGATCCAGTCGTCCACCTGGCGTCAAGATTCGTGCCAGGGGACTCCCTTTTCTTTTCTTTTCCTTTCCTTCTTTCTTCCTCTTTTCTCTTCCGACTATCTGTCGAGAGGACGGGGTTTCATCGGAGATGAAATTGCGGCAGCCTACGGTGCCATTCTTCAAATTAAAGGCATCTTTTCAGCTCAGGTTGAGCTTCTCTCTCTTTCCTTTTACTGCATTTCCTCAATTACTTTCCCATTTTCAAATTCCATTTCCCCCTTTGACTAGGTCTTTTACCGCCATGTTCAATTGGGTTGATCTGAACTAAATTGAGTTCCATGGATGGGTCTCACGGAGTTCTTGAGGTTTGTAGAGGTTGCTGGGAGCTTCAATTGCACAGGTAACACCCTGTCTTTGTTCAATTTTGAGTTTGTAATGTGCGGACTGGTTGAATTTGGTACCCTGGTCCTGGCTTGGTTTAGTGCTCAATTGAGCTTTGCTTGGTACTTAGTATGAGTTCAGAACTGACAGTGACTAGTTATTTTAATCCACTTGGGCGACTTCTGTTCAATCTCAAGTTGAGCTTGACTGGGTTGGGTTTGGTTTCATTTGGTTTTAATATCACCAGTTGGTTCATGATTCGAGTTTGCTTTGGTCTATTTGGGTCAACCATGGCTTTGTAAAAACCTCCTCGTGAGATAAGCCTTGAGATATGCACATCCCATCTTTAATTTCTGTTGTATTTTGCTCTTGTGTTTATGTTTTGTGTCTGTCCGGAGTTTATTTGAATTTTGAATTGAGTTTATGATAAAACCACTTTAAGCTTTAAGAGATGTCTTTATAGATTTTTAAATTAGTTTATTCTCAGAAGGGAGTTTATGCAAATTTAAATTAGTTTTGAAATTTTTGAATCACTTTAAAAGAGATGTCATGCATATGACAAATGAAGAAACATTAGGCTCTGGACTGATGCCTATTAACTCTGATGCTAATGCAAATTTCGTCATTCATGTTTGACTTTACGGTTCTTTATGACTGACTGATGCTATGCAACCTTGGCTGAAGCCTATGAGTTTATTTTTATTCACAGGGATGCAATTTTGTTTTAAAAGATATCATGCATACTAGCCATAATGATTTGTAACTGTATGCTATGCGATTTAGACAAAATTCTTTTTTGCTAACTCATGCAGTCATGCTCCTACTTTAACTCAGACAACCTATATGTGCATATCTTTTAAAGGGATGCAGAAATGCATTTTTACACTGTTCTATATTCTATGTATGCCAAGTGAAAAGTGACTAGTCTCTGACAATGATATTATGCAATTTTATTGAACCAGAAAAGGAAAGAAAAGGAAAGAGAGGAGGAGAACAAGAAAAGCAAACGGTTAAAACCATTTTTCGCCCCCTTTATAGCATATAAAACCAAGGTTTACATGTTAATTACCTTAAATAAGTATTAAACTTCTTTCTTTTCTTTTACAACTTATGAAAACGCAATGCTCTGCCCTAAAAATTCAAAAATTGGGGGGCCTCTTCTTCATCTACTGTAAGCTCCTTATATAGGCAGAAGGGTTAGGGTTTGCTTGGGTTTGGTTTGCCATGTGGTATTTCCACATAATTTTGAAGTTTGATGGTCTTGGATGGAGGGCTGAGATGCATCCTTGCTTCTGCCGCCTCACCTCTTAATGCTTGCTTCACATCACACATTCTTTACTCAATTTCACTGGCCAATTGGCTCCTGTCACATGGCATTGGCTTTTAGTTATGGTGTTTAACAGATTAAAGTATACTTTGTCTTACTGCCTTTACCTTTGCTGATGTGGCAAATGAGAAGGGGACGATTGACCAGCACGAATCTTGACAAAACCTCAGCAGATGGATTTCGAGCATAACGGTTTGTTTGCCTCTAAATTCTGCTGCATAAAACCCTGGGATAAATAAATAAATTTTATTCCACAAATAAACCAAAAACCCATGACAACAGCAACCATACAAAACCGCTCTGACAAACAGTCATAATGCATGAGAGGAAAATACAGAAATTCCTAAAAATGGACGATAAATTAATTAATTATGGGAAATGTCGTTATGCGCCTGTGATATCCCTATGATTAATTATGAAAAAAGTCCCAAAAATGGAAATTTTGTAGTAGTTAAATTCTTCATATTTTTTATGAGGAACCATGCAAAATTTCATGTCAAACTGACATACGGAGGGGCACAAAACAATTTTATCAAATAAATGCACACATAATTATCCTCAATTTCGGCTGGGCCGAATTACAAGAATTAAATCAAGGCCCATACAAATCATTTAAATTTAAAGGCCCACTTCCTTATTTCTCTTTCTGGTGGCCCAATGCAATCCGACGGCCCAACAAACAAATAAAAGATGAAACGGATCTCCACCCAGCGAAACGGATCCAGATCCACTACTAGAATTGAACCCATTAGTCAGAAACAGGCTCATGCGGGACTCATGCGACTGGACTCGAGACTGACTCAGCCGACTGGACTCAACAGTGGTCACCTGACTCAGCTGAGTCGAATAGGGACCTATATATGTGTCGCCTCCCCATTAGTCGAGACCATTACCGTTTAAAACAAAAAAGAAGAAGGGAGCAGTTACCTGTACAGGAAGCACAGTGTCTCCGACAAATACAGATGCTCCGTCGCCTCTTCCAGCCGCCTCAGTCGAAACCAACTTCGCCATTGCACAGGCGACACCACCACGAGCCCGACGAGATCAAACACGATGGGAATCGAGTGAGAAATAACTCAATTAGGAAATGGGATTGGTCACCAGCTGCAAGAAAAAATCGAGAAATTGAGTTCAGGCAGAGGCAAAATTAAACAATCAAATGTCAAAATGGCTTTTACAAGGGATGAATGAGTCATTTCGAAAGAAGATGCTCAGGTAGACGAGTGAGTCATTTCGGTTGCCACTGACAATGGCGATGACACGCCAAGGATGAAAGGGAGCTTTGAGCAGGAATTAAATGCCGCAGAGGAGCTTAAATAAACACTGGGATGTGTCCAGGCATGAACATCAATGCACAAGACCGATAAAAGCTTGAGTTGCTTTCGACTAGAGATGTCCAGTGAACAACAAAGAAAAGACAAGCTAGAAAATAAGAATGGAGAAGAGGAGCAAAATTCGTCAGCCTGCATTCTGAAAAGAATGTTCTAGCCCTGTGTGAAATGCAGGAGACTTGATGACTCAATGGGAGGTGGTACCACATTCCATTTCAATTGAGGCTATCTGATCAAGGAGGGACATTGACCAAGGGCTATGATACGGTTAAACCTCATGTGTTAAAAGATACCCTTTAAGTTAGTAAACAAAAGAAGCATACTTATGTAGCCAGCAGCAACATCTAGCCACCCATCCATACTGTTGACCATATGGAGGGACGGATGTTTACATCAATCATTTCACTCAAAACTGCAAGTGCAAAAGAAGTTGTGTAACATCTCAAAACACTCCAAGGCATCGCAATGCACCTGGAAATGCCCCATGTGTGTGTCATCCAGTGGGGGACCATGGGCAAATCAGTCACAAGGAGACAAGACAAAAGAATGGGAGCATCTAAAGCAATGCAAAAAGGAGTTACGAAGCCCTAAATCCCAATTTTTCCCCTCAGAAATACCTTTTAAAGCGCATTGGATAAAGGGATATGAAAAATAACAAACCAAGTCAGCTGAAATGTGTATCCTTTACAAGATTAAATATGGCCAGATATCAAGGAGCCTTCAATATCAACACACAGAGAAATGGTGTGTGTAGGTGGCCTCAGAACTAAGCACCATGGTGCCTAGCTTAACTCATCACAGCCCAATGAAGGGACTACAAATTGGGGCTCTGCTGTGACCAAACGCCTAGCAAACTAGAAGTGAGTACAAAGTGTCAAGATATGACAAATGATAACTCAAACACCCAGTTGCTAGGGCTCAAGTCACAGTCACTAAGAAGAAAGTGACTCATTTGTATCTCAGTTCAATGGAACATCATGATGGCCAACAAATCAGATTCAAGTAGCCAAGTAACCAAACAGTTCAAATGTGAGTACAACTTGCTAATGCATGACAAGTGACAACTCAAACAAAAGAACTACAAAACAACCAGCCACAAGAGATCAAACATGCAACATAAGCCATTTGCAAGGCGCAACAAGCATCAAATACATCTCAAGGCAGCACAATTCAAGCATTGGAGAGGAATAAACCCTCTCTGAAATATCTACAGGCCTCATTTGAGGCACAACAGCCAACAGCTGAAGCAAATTAGCTCACAGCCAAGGCACAACAGCCAACATCCATAAGAGAACCACTCAACAATGTGACACCTGTCCCAGTGCCACAAGTTGATCATCCTCCAGCGCCAAGAGATGGCCAATACAATCAACATGGCCACAAGAAGGACATAACAGCCAACACCCAAAGAAGAAACACTCAATTGTGTGTCACCTGTCCCAGTGTCCACAAGAGGATCTCCCTCCAGGATAGCTATTACAGCTAGCAAAGCCACAAGGGAACCACAATACTCAACAGCCAACAAGCATGGCATCCAATCACATGGTGCCTGACAAGCAACAACATGGAAAGAAGCCACATCAAGCATCAACAAATCACCAATCCTCAGTCCCTGAAGGACAGGAATGGAAAAATAAATCAAATTCAAGTCACTGGAAGTCTAACCAAAGCATCAAATTAAATGGAGAAGTATGAGATGGCCTTGAAATACCTCATATGCCCTTCTGACCACACAACAGAAGATAGCTGGCGCCAAGATGCCCTTCCCCCAAGTATGGCACTTGGTAAAATGGAGTAGACTACACATTGCACTGCCATATAGGCTAAACCATGTGAGCCCCATATGCCACATCAGCCAACAAAGAACCAGTGAAGGAAAGTAAACTTCAAATCCTCAAATCAACTATCTCCAAAGCAGATGCCACATGTCAAGTGACTACTGGATAGTGTAAAGAGATAGTAAAGCACCCAATGTGAACTCAACACCCAAATTGAGGCGGCAAAAGGCTAGAAGACATCTCAGCCACTCATCAAACTCCAAAATTCCATGGAATTGCCACATGGCATATGAAGACCAGAAGAAACCCTAGCCTGATGGCTATAAAAGAAGCAAACTCGATGAAGAAGAGGCCCACAATTTTTGAATATTAGGCTAGTATATTGCATTTTCAGAAATTGTAAAAGAAAAGAAAGAGATTTAAGTGCTTAATTAAGGTAATTAACATGTAAACCTTGATTTTATATGAAATAAAGGGGGCCAAAAATGGTTTTATGCTTTTGATTTCTTGTTCTCCTCCTCCTTTCCCTTTTTTTTCCTTTCTGGTTCAATAAAAGCCCGGTATTTGGCTTTGTGCCCAGTATTTGGCACTGGTTTGGTTGAAATGCCTGGTATTTGGCATGGTTTGAGCCTGGTATTTGGCCATGAATAACACCCCTGCCCGGTATTTGGCTGTGTAAAAATCCTCTCATGAGGAGTAAGCTTCGAGATGTGAATAAAAAGGCATGTAAGCTTTAAGTCTGTGTACTAATGCTTGCATGCCACCCCTAATTAAAGTAGAATAAGGTGCATTTCAAAACCAAAAGGGTATTTCAAAGAAAACTCATGCATATAGTTGTTAGGTCATTATCTGGCTTTGCATTCATGTCAAAAAAAATCATTTCATATCATATTCATGATGACATCCTAGTAGCATGCATGGTTTGCATAGGTTTCTGTTAAAATAAAGTGCTATAAAAGGGATGAAAACAAGTCAACATATTTCATGGTCATAGCATTATCATAGGCCTGCATAGTACTGTGACATCAAAACAAGTCAAATGAAAATGAGTTTTCAGTCAAATAAATTTGGTCTCATGTGCGTAGTCTCAGTTAGGGTTTAGGCACTTAACACAAACATTTAGGAAAATCACTAAGTACGTTCAGTCATAAAGTAAGTCAAATAAGTCAGGTTTAGTAGGTACCTTTCATATACATATGCATCTAAAATCGTTAGTGAAAAAGCATTTCCTCATTTGATAAGGTCCCCATGGTCCTGCATCATTTCTAAAAAAAAGAAAAGGAGGGAATTAGACTGTATGTAGCATGCATGGCATAGCCCAAATATGTTCTTAAATTGCATCTATCAAGGCATGTTTCAAAACAAGTGTCAAATGTATTTCCAGACAGAAACATTGCATAAAAATGGATTCCTGAAAAGAGTTCTTCCAACATATCTAAAAAAAAAATCTCTTAGCACAGATTAAAGAAACTGATATAAGTGAAATAAACTTAAACATGAAAGCCAGGGGAATATTCACATCTCGAAGCTTGACTCATGAGAGGGTTTTTACCGGCTGAGATTGACCCAGACAAACCACAGACCATAGAACAAAACAGTGAAGGTGGAACCAAATCAAACCAAATTCAGAACTGAACCAAAATTTGGCTAAAATAGGTCAAAATAATTGACTATTATCAGTCGTGGACTCATGACAAGTATACAACAATGCTCAATTGAGCACAGAATCAAGCAAAGACTAGGTCACCAAACCTAACCAGTCCGCACAAAACAAAATCAAAATTAAAGAAAATGAGAAGGTTACCTATGCAATGGAAGCCTCCAGTGACCTCTACAAACACCAAGAACCCCGTGGGACCCATCTCAGAGGCTCAATCCAACTCAGTTCAACTCAATTGGGTTTGTCGAAAAATGCCTCTTTAGAAAGGAAAAATGGAACTTGAAAATGGAGGAACAATTGGTAAAACAGAGAAGGGAAACAGAAAGAGGAGCTCATCCTGAGCTCAGAGGTGCTCTCAATTGAAAGAATGGCACTGTAACTCACCTTAATTTCTCTTCCGACGAAACACTCTCACTCGACGGACTGTCGGAGGAGAAAAGAAGGAGATGGAAGAAAGAGAAGAAGAAAAGAAAAAACGGTCCCTGGCGCGAATCTTGACGGCAGGTGGATGCCTGGATGCCATTCGCAACGGATTCAAACCAAAAATTAGACGGACCAGGTACACCATGAGCCGAAACACTGGAAAGTGGGTCCCACCCAATGGATTTAAACCCAGCGCAAAATCGAAACCTCAGCGCCTTGCCATGATCTTCTGTGATGCTACCGTGTGGCGGGTCACTGCAACCCAGTACAGCGAACAGCAAGCCTCCAACCAATCAGAATTTTCCAACAGAACTGAAACTTCAAAAATATACTAAAAATAGCAGGAATGTCAGAAAAATTCCAATAAAATTTCAAAATATCAAGAAAAATGTGAGGAATATTTTGGTGACACATTTCATGACCAAATCCCAAAGCACAAAGCGTATTAAATTCGAAACCCTCAAAACGGCCATGTTGGTAAATAATAAAATAATAAAAATAATAAGATTGAAATTAAAACCTCTGCAAAAACACATGAACATTCAAGTTCTGGACAGCAGGTACATTTGAACATTTATGTTATGGACAGCAGATACATTTGAACATTTACGTTCTGGGCAGCAGGGAGCATCTCTAGTCAAAGCCAAAACCCAAGTTCAAATCCAAATCCTAAATCCAGAAATCCCAAACCCCAAAAACTCAAAATCCAAGTTCAAACTGAAACAAAATCCAAACCCTAAATCCAAAAATCTAAAATTCGAAAGAAACACCAAAATCCCAAACCCAAAAACTTAAATCCAAAAATCCAAACTCAGACTTAAACAAATCTAGAAATCCCAAACACCAAATCCCCAAATTCAAATACCAAATCCAAATCCCAGATACCAAATCCCCAAATTCAAATACCAAATTCCCCCAAACCCAAGTCTAAATTTCAAAATTCAGGTTGAAATCACAAACCCCTAAATTCAAATATCAAAAATCCCAAATCCCAAAACTAAATCCAAGAAGACTAAAACTCAAATCCAAAAAAATTCAAAGCCCAAGTCGAGTCCAAAACAAAATGACCCTTAAACACGAAATCCAAAGCCCAAAACTCAAGGATCAAAATAGAGCTTTGAGAATTCAAAAGTTTAACTCAAAAGTCCAATTCAAAAGTTGGGAAGTCAAACTCAAAAGACCAACTTAAAATTGAAATGATTAAGATTTTTCAAACGGATCTGATAGCCAGAACCTAAAAGTCTTAAATATCCCAAGATAATATGCCAAAACTCCAAAAGTTAAAGACACAAGGACCAATGCTCTAGGGCTTGGATCAAAGTCAATAACTAAAAACTCAAAATGACATTAAATTCTTAAAAGTCCAACTTTGTCCTTTTGAGATCGCATAGCGCGTTGCTTCAGAAGGTACACCCCTTGTGTTCTCGTCAAGAGGAGGCATAGCGCTTCTTCCCTCGCGACTTGAACGAAATCCCAAAATCTCTAAATCCCAAACAATTGAGGATTGACCTAGATCGTCTATCTTTCTAGTGTTGAACTGAAAAATCCAAATTCGTCCTTCCGAGATCTCATAGCGCGTTGCTTCAGAAGGTACACCCCTAGAGTTCTTGTCAAGTGGAGGCATATCGCATCTGTACTCGAGACTTGAACGACAAACCCTGAAATCTCTAAATCCCCAAATCGACTGAGTGCTAGTATAGGACATATAACCCCCAATATTAACCTCAGAAATCCCACAGGTGGCCTCAAGCCGACAAAACCAACAATTGACAACAAAATTGTTAGAACTGTGACATGAAAGTCGACCAAAGTCTTGTAGCAAGTAAAAAGTTACAACCAAAGTCCAAAATTGCAATCAAAAGAATTAAAAATCAAACCCCCCCAAAGACTAATATTTTTAAAAGATTAAAAATTGACTCTAAGCTAATCTATTCACATTTAATTTGATTATTCCCGATCTAGAGGTGCTCTTGTCTGGTTCTCAACTCAGCCCGGAGGTAATTAACAGTAGGGCTTGCGCTTGCTGGAAGGAAAGAACCTACAAACAAACAATCAACTCTCGAGGTACTTAGAACCGCGTTAGCGCCCATCGCCCATTTCTCGGATGGTCAGTAGCGCTCGGATCGTAAGATGCTCGAGTAGTATCTGCTCTGTATTCTTTTTCCCCATGGCGGAAGTCATCCTTCGATGCTTACCCGTGGATAGGTTAAAAAAGGTGCGAGATAGATTATGGCATGCCTGGTGGGACATTCTTCTCCTCTCATCTGGGAATAATCAAATTAAGAATACGAAATTAGCTTGGAGTCTATGAAGTTCCATGGAAACTACTAACGATTAACTTCAAGTTATTTCCATTGTAGAAAAAGTTAAGATGTTTACCTGGAGCCAGATAGTTCAAGGCGCCCATCTCCGCAGCAAGAAGAACAACGATAACAGCAATGTGCTGGCCGGGACTCTCCATGTGCCCGTCCAGGCCATTGTCCAAGTCACTCCGGTGGTGCTCCCTGCTGTAGCATCCACCCAAGTCTCTGGTAAGTCGGCTTTCGCCCACAAGAAGGGCAAAACCGCCGCCATCTCTAAGGGGGCTCTCGCCCCGAAACTCAAAATAAAGGATACCATGACCAGGCTCTCGAGGTCTCAAGCCCTCCGCCTTGTCCAGCAACAGGACACGGTCATTGACACGTCCCTCAACAATACCTTTGCTCCCCTTCGTGTGCTCAAGAAGGGAGGAATCAGTCCAACCAGAAAGCATTCCAGTAGAGACAAGGAGCCAGAAAGGAAAGGCTTCTGCCTCTTAGGCTCCCAAGAGGGTCGGTCGACCCAGAAGTCGGGAGCCTCTGATTGAGGAAACAGTCCAGCAGGCTAGCGATCAGTCTGCGGACGAAGAAGAAGAAGAAGAAAGTTCGAACCCAGAGAACGTCAATCTCACTGATGAAGAGGTTGACGAGGAAATAGAGGTTTTGGACGAAATGACCCGACTCCGGAGGGAATTGGAAAAGAAAGAAAAGAAATTAAAATAGTTTCAAGAAGAAAACGCTCATGTAGCAGCGGCTTGTGCAGAAATTGGAAGCACATGGCCAAGAAAGAGGGTGAAAAGGCG
Organism: Rhynchospora breviuscula; assembly: GCA_027562975.1. Lineage (NCBI taxonomy): Eukaryota > Viridiplantae > Streptophyta > Magnoliopsida > Poales > Cyperaceae > Rhynchospora > Rhynchospora breviuscula. Next base: position 17,662,770 of record CM050398.1, read on the forward strand.
CCCAAGCCAACAAAGGGTGCCAAGACAATCACCAGGAAGAAGATCAAAGTAAAAGCCAACAATCTGCGCCCAAAGAAAGTGCAGTCAGAAATTGAAGACTCAAGCGAGTCGTCCTCTAAAGAAGAAATACCCAAGCAAAGAAGAAGCCGTGGCATAAGTCCTAGCCACTTGGCTGAGGAGATCCATAAAACCATGAATCAAAGATTACAGTCTCTCGGGATGGCTGGAACTGAAACATCCGGCAACTTCACTGGCAGACCCTATCCGGTAAAATTCGATCGGGTTGAATATCCAAGGGGTTATAGCGTCCCGAAATTCAAGACCTTTGATGGGGTTGGCAACAAAATAACCCCTAATCAGCACATAACTCACTTCCAGACCTCATGTGGAGATTCAGTCAGAAGGCAAGAGTGGTTACTTATGCAGTTCCCACAAAGTCTGACGGGACTAGCCTTCGATTGGTACGCCTCTCTGGAAGAAAACAACATCAAGACCTGGAAGGACATGGTGATCGCTTTCAAGGGAAGATTCAGGGTCACTCCTCGCCGTATCTCGGTGACTAACCTGGTCAACGCCCAGCAAAGGCAAGGCGAAGCCGCCTCCAATTATGTGGCAAGGTGGGAAAGTATGTATGCCAGCTGTCACTCTAACTTAAGCGAGTCTGAAGCAATTTGCATGTTAATGAATGGCATCAATGCACACATGAAAGTATGGCTGGTAGGTCACAACATTACGACATTCGAGCACCTCGTGGCCGTAGTTGCCAGATATGAGGGTGTTGAGCCAGAAATCAACCAACTTTACTCCTCTATCAAGGGCAAAGACAAGGAGAAGGCGAAGAAAACTGAAGGCAAAGTGGCCAAGACGGCCAAGGCCATTACAAACCAAGCAGAAGGTTCAAGCAGTGGAGAGAAAGGACAATCCTCTGCACCCAAAACCCAAAGACCATCTTTGAAGGAGTTGAAAAGAAAACTCTATTCCTTCATGAAGGAAAAGACTAAAAAGCACTTCAAGAAAGCCATGGAAGCGTTGGAGGTGCGTTTGCCTCAATGCAAAAGGCCTGAAGAAGAAGAAAAGACCGACCACCCAGATTACTGCCTATATCATAGGGTGTTAGGTCACAACATTGAAGAATGCTATGTCTTTAAGGACTGGATTGAAAAACAAATCCAAGAGGGGTTAATTCCTCTACATGACAAGGCAAGAACCGGCGCCTCATGCTATCTCGAACAAGACTGCAAGTGCCAGCTCTAGGCGCATCTCTGCAAGTGTTGACGGAAAGCCGTCCACCGACTGGAGTGTTTACCTCAACAAAAACACAAAGAAGAAATTGAGGTCGCTTCAAGCCAATCCGGAGCTTAAATGGAAAAATTCCATCACGCCCGTGGTTCCGAAACACATCAAGCCCGTCTATGCCTCACCTAAGCAAGAGACAGGGGGCACGATGAAAGATCAAACTAAAACAAAAAGGTCATTCTGGAAGAAAGCCGCTCACCAAGTGGTGGAAAAACCCTATGATCAGGGGAAGCCTAAGTCGGCCACTCTGGCTGACTTCATTTCTCCAAAAGTTGTGGCTAAGATCAATGGTCAAGTGTGGCAGGAACTAAGCCGTAAAGATGGAAAACCCAAGGAAGAAGAATTCTGGACGATTACCTGTTGCCATATCTCTGATGGTGACTCAGGAAAAGAGGACTCCAAAGGAAAAGGGAAGCAACCACAAGAAGGTCCCAGTGAACCTCGACCAACAGCCTCAACAGAGACCAATCCAACTGAGTCTGTTCCTATAGAAACAGTACCACCACCAGTAGCCGCTCCAGCTGTTAGGAAGAAATCCAGGAAAGGAAAAAAGAAAGAGTCCAGTGCCAAGGAAATTGGAGGATCTTTTGGCACTAGGAAATCAGAACTGATGACCCTTCCGTTTAAATTGAATGGCAAGGATCACCAAGTGCTCGTTGAAGTCCCTGATGAGTCATTGGACGACAAAGGACAACTCAACCCAAAGAACATGAGGTTTAACCTCATAGTAAAGAAAGAAAAGAGAGAGTCTGCCTTCCCACCTGAGATAATAGCGGCCCTAACAGGACATGTATCCAGCTTGATGCGAGAAGCTGTTACTCTCAACCAACTCAGCAAACAACACAAAGAAAGGAAGGAGGCTTCCACCTCAGCTAAAACCTCAGAAGCACAAGAGCTCACGGACGAAGAGTACGAATGGTCTGAACCCGAGCCTGAGATCTGTTTCGATCCTTTCCCACGCCAGGATAACGACTACGACTTTGGTAGTAACTTTGGCAGCGATGAGGAAAGAAGAGGAAATGGCACTGGTGAAGATTGTTGCACTGTTACAGTGTCAGAAATTGAGTCCCAAAGCGACTCTGAAAATGAAGAGGCCTACTGTAGTCACACAAATCAAATGACTGCAGAAGAAGAAGAAGAGATAAGAAAGTAGATAGAGGAGGCTACTCACATTGTCCTCTCTTCTGTACTCGAAGAAAATGATCCTCGAGAGGGAGACGATGCCTTTTACCAAGAAGCAAGTGAATGCCAGCATCCCAACTACATGAGGATGAAAATATTTCTTAGGGTAAGAGAACAATGGAGAAATTTGTCCTACTGGAACAATTCAACTGAGCTCCACCCACTATTGAAGGCCGAAATTGCCTTAAACCCTTCATGGTGGATAGAGGAACTTGCCAAGGGAGATGATATAGACCAACTCTTGGCATCATGGGTCAAAGGGACATTTCAATCCGAAAGCATGCCCATGTTCACAAAGCAAAGGTTACTAAAGCTTCAGCCTCCAGTCAGTACTTGAGTGATGCAGAAGGATCTGAGCAAGAATATGAGTATGAAGAAGGTGACGGAGAGCTGCCAGAAATCTCGTTCAAGGCGGTAGCTGATTATGTCGACTTTCTCATGCAACTGAAAATCCAAGAGTCGGACCTCTTTCAACAAGAACTCGGGGTAGATGAGGAAATAGAAAATCTGCCTGAGGAAGAGTCTGAGAACCCATATGCTGCCGAAACTTTGGCCATAAAGAAAGCAGCAGTGGATATTGTCCTAAAGAATGGATGGGACAAGAAAGACCCAAGTCCGAACTCCCCAAAAACAGAGTTCGAAATCATGCGTGAGTACTTGGAAATGCCCGAGAACCAAGGTGCATGGGGAAGAACTCGGGTCGATATGTCTGAAGTGCAAACAGACCGGCCTAATGTCAGCAGAGCTTGGGACAGCATGGCATGTCCTTGCCCAGGCGACCGCGGATGCTCAACTGAGGAAGAGTTGGTAAATGAATGCTCTAAATACCTCAAGAGTCTGAAAATCATAGACCCAGAAAGCTTTCATGAAGCACTGGATCCAGAAGACCCTCAGCAGCTCTATGATTATGAAAGACAGGCTGTGGCCAAAGTGGTAAAGGAAATCGCCCAAGAAACATGGCGTGAGGAAGGAGAAGTGACCCCTGACTCAAATTCCCCAAGACCTGGTGAGGAACAATGGATGTTCAAATGCCGCCAGTGGCTAAAAATAGTGGGAACTCAAAACTCTGAATATCCCACAGGGTCGGGCGACCCCGTGGGGCAAAGAAGAGAATCCTCCTGAGGATTCTAATCGGGTCGGTGAAAATCAGCAAGAAACGCCACCGCAGTCTCAAGAAGAAGAAGATGAGAACGAACATGACCGATTGGTTGGCTGGTATGTCTCATACCTCAAAGACGTGAGGGCTGAAAATCCTAAGGCCTTCAGAAGGCTGACCAACCCGAAAATCCAAATCACTTGGAGGAATATGTGAAAGATGCCATTGCTACCGTCCTCCGAGAAGTCAATAAAGGCAAAACACCCCAAGTGTTCCTCAGGTTCTGAGGATGGGAACGATGACACGCCTTTCTATTGCTTTCGGACTGGCTATGGAAATGCCGACAATAACTCCTCAGACGAGGAAGAAGAAGAATCTGAAGAAGAAGAATCCGAAGAGGAACCTGCAACAAGCAGTTTGCAAGGAAGCCGCATATTTATGAGGGCTACAGATGGTTCTGGAGCCATAAGAGACATCACTTCAACACTTGAGGGTCTCACCATACCAAAAGCAGCCTCCATCATGGCTCAAACAGAACGGGCTAGGCGCGAAGATCCTCAGTTCTTTGCGTTCATATGCAACACCAAACACATCTGGTCACAAGCTGACTTCGGTCCTGAAGCAGATCGGAGAAGAGAAAACTTATACTGACAATATCTCAGGGAAAACCCCAGAGATGCTCCCCACATAGAGGAATACCTAAGAAAGTTATGCAGGATTGTTAATAGTCTTGACAATCCTAACAATAACAACAACAATAACAACAAAAACAACAACAACGGCTCTGACAACAACGATGATGGTCCTGGGACTTCAGGGACCTATCGCCATATCAGCAGTTCAAAGTCTGATAAGCCTGAGGAGCAGGGTGAATCTTCTCAGTCTCAATCTGAAGAAGAAACCCCTCAGCCTCAAACTAGCACAAGAAATGAGGAAAACCCTGCTAACCCAGATGACGAGCAACCAGGTTATGAAATAGTTTTGGATCTAGCATGCCAAATGGACCCCTCCGAACTACCAAGGCCAGGAGCCCAGAAGAGTCGACATAGACATCTACATCCCGGGAATTCCCGGACAAGCGGGGCTCACACTTGAAGAACTAGGCGAGATCGTGAGCCAAATAGTCAATCGAGTGAGGGAATCCATACTAATGGAAGAAGAAGGGGAGGAATATGGACCCGAACCTGAACAAAACCTCAGCATCAGACATGGGGTAGCCGCCGGTCCTTCCAGTACCATAGTCGAAGCTTCAAATGCCTAAGCTGGAACCTCCAATACCAAAGACGAGGATTCTGAAGAGGAAAATGAGATCTCTGAAACCTCCAGAGCCGTCTGGATCTCTGATGGCTCAGATTCAGATTCAAATTGGTCCAATCAAGACGACCCTTGGCAAGGTCGGAACACCCCGCTGTCTGATCCGATCGGGTGGACCAACCATCTAATCAACAGTGCCGAGGAGCCAAACGACAGAGCAGTATGGTTGGGAAGCGACGATGAACTGGATCCAGAACATCCTTATATGGAAGACCTACAATGGTATGTACTGGATCCATGGCCTAAAACCCGCCCAACCACAAGTGTCAAGCGGCAAGGCAAAATCCAAACTTCATCTCTCCCCTGGGTGAAGAGAATAAGGCACAATCGCTCTAAGAAAGAGGTCTTCCTGTTGCAGTACGATTGAGTCAGGAGGGCGGTGCGCCCTAAACCCAAAGAAAAGAAGGAAACAGAAGAAGAACTTATCCAACAGTTCCAACAAACTCCAAATAGAGAGGGTCTGGGTAATCATGAACCGTCCCCTCATTATCCGGTCCCAGTAGCATGGCCCAGGTACTATGCGGATGATGAGTCCGTAGCAAGCTACTATGACCCCAAAGTGTTTGTTCACATACAGCAGTACGCCTTGGCGTATGCTACAAGAATCCAAAACACAATAAAGTCATTTCACCCCACAAAAAGTTGTAGGGCTATCTCTATTAGGGAGCCCGACACAAACAGTGAGGATGATGACTCTCCTGCTACAAATCGGCCCACCATAGAGGCGGCCAACTACCCAAAGGAGACTGATCAAAGCAGCCACAGACAGGAAAGGGCACAGGGTACTAGAAATGATGGGTCAGCCCATCACACCAGATCGAAACAGGCCCAACCAAAGGCGGTCCTAAAACCCGAGCATTCACCTCCACAAGCAAAAGGAGATGATATGATCACTGCAGCCGAAGCAAGAGCATGGCGAGGTGAAATAAGGTTCTGTGCTGACTCACTAAGAATATTGACCAGACAGAATCAAACGATCCAAAGCCTCTTAGAAGCTGTGTTGTCCAAGCTCAACATGGAAAGAAGGGACAGGAAAAGATCCTATACGGATCAAAAGATTAAAATCGACTATGCCATGGCGCCGGGTTCTAAAAAGGCCGAAGGTAAGGGCAAAATCAGAAGTGAAGGAAAAGAGGGGAACAGAAGAAACTATAGCCCCACCCGAGGAAGCGACTTCCGGCATCCTCACCAAAAAAGGGAGCCTAGCATTTCGTGAAGGACACAGGCCAAAGGGTTACCCCGATCTTCCTGAAGGAAAGGGTAAGGCTCCAATGGAAAATTCTAACAAAAGGTCCAAACACCGCCAAGTTCAAAGGCACCCACCTCGAGACCCTAGGACAGGTCAGTGGGAAAACCGTGAAGGTTCGCATGAGCAAAGATCCCATCATGCAGGATATCACCAGGAAAGAGAGGTCTATCATGCGCCTAGGCATGGACGCGATCACTCCAATCAAAATAGAAATAAATCCCAAGTCTCGTGGGCTGAGCATGGAAAAGGCCCTAAATATCATATGGAAATGAAGCTAGTCAAGATTGACGAACCTTCTCCCAACAGTAACAAACATGACAGGTTGCCCCAAAAATTCAAAATCAAAGGTGATGTCGGAGAATGAAGGAAAGAGTCACTCCCCAGCCCAAGAAATCCAAAAGAAGTTCCTATCAGGGAGAGAAGAGAACACCAAATAAAGCCTCGCACCTCAAGCCAACCGCTCGGGTGCCAGATGAAAAGAGAAAACCAGAAGATAAATGAGTATTGTCGCTACCATCAAGTCTGGGGGCATTGAAGTGAGGAGTGCCTAGAATGGGCTTAGGAAAATCTTGATCCCTCTGATGAAACCGAGGAGGAGGTGTGCAATGCCTTGTCCAGATATATAGGCTCAAACACCTCTGAAGAAGAAAGTTCTGATGAGGAGCATTATGATTACAGCTCTGAAGAGGAACCAGTAATTCTGATAGCAAATCCCAGGCTAATAAGACCCTTAGGGAGTGATTCAGAAGAAAGCGGAAGTGAAAGTGAAGAAGAGGTCAAGGCACCACCAAAGCCTTACAGACCACCCAATCCTGTGAAAAACTACCGCCAGACAAAAACCAAACAGAAGGAATCAATGCCATGTCAGCTTAAGGTCGGGTGCCAGGATACCTGAAAGGCAACCTCCAAGGGAAACACCTGACAATAGGCCCAGAAACAGAAATGAAGCAACTTTGGAAGATGAAACAAGGCCCAATGGTAGGCCTAGGATGTCTGTGGGAGACTACAATGTGGTAGCCCACCTGCAAAAGATCCCATCACTCCTAAGTGTTTTCGACGCCCTCGTGGTGTCAAAAGAAATGTGCGAGGCTCTCATATATGCCCTGGAAAACCCAAGTAGCTTTCAAGCTTACTTCGCCCAAGAAGTCCAAGAGGAAGTGCACAAGTTGAGCAAGAGCCTTCCATCAACAAGATCCTGGTTGACCCCGGGTCATCCATCAGCATCATGCCCCTGAAAATGCTAGTGCAGCTCTCACTTAGCATCAGGGAAACTAGGAAAGACAAAATCAGGATCCATAGATTCAATCACCAATATCAAAAGGCTTTAGGGTCTACAATGATTGATGTCACCTTTGGGGATTTGCTCACCCCAGTCAAGTTCTTCATCATTGAAGCAGACACCACATAGAAGGCATTGTTGGGGAGACCATGGCTGCATGCCTATGGATTGGTACCTTCCACTCTGCACCAATGTATCAAATACATCAAAGACGGCAAACAATATGTCATTAAAGGTGATGACCATCCATTTGAGGCACACGAAACCGAACTGGATGATGCCAAATACTATACACCCAAGTCCAAACAGGGGGCAGGGACACAAAAAGGAACTCCCACTCCAGAAAGTGTGACGCTGTCAAGAGGGCAGTACTTAAAGCAGCCATCAAGTCACAAATGCTCTGGGGAGGCGACAGTGACTCAGGCTCCTCAACAGGGATAGAAGAAGACGCCAGCATGCTTGTTTGGGCTCAGGCATGTTCCTCTAGCGAAGGAGAAGAGCAAAACTCCTTGTCCATAGAAATAATGCCATTAGAGCATTGCAAGGATCTGACACCTCGCGAAAAAGAGCAAATCTTCCAGCTCAAGACCCTCACAGTCCCACCAAAAGCGGAAGAGACCGAGGGAAATGGATTGGTGATCCATCCTAGCATAAAATTTGTTAAAATGGGAGAGGTCGATCCTGAAAATGATAGCCCCATGCTCAGAAGACTGGGCACGATGGCTAGTGGAAGAAACAAAGGAGCCCGGTGTTCCTCCACAAGTACAACATGCGACAAGCACTAAATTAATGGAGTTGTTTCGCAAGGCACATTGCCTGGAACCAATCCCAGAAAAGCGAGCCAAGATGTTCCGAGATATGTGGAAAGGCTACTCAAATGAAGTCCAAAGGCTCGATGGAAAAACAGTCAATACAAGATGTTTGGGATTTCCAGTAGGCACAGAAACACAAAAGTCAACTGTCCCACCAACCATCGAGACACACTCATGCAACCATGTTACCATAACTGAAATTGAGGACGAGGAAGAAGTCCTTGAAATAGAAGATGAACCTCAAGAGGATGAACAATTCATCTTGGTGGCCAAAAATACCCCAAAAGAGATAGAAGAAGGTGGCCAAAATACCATCGACGAGTTAAAAGAAGTGAATTTAGGTACCCAAGAAGACCCAAGGTCCACTTTCATCAGTGCATCTCTCCCACAAGAAGTGCAAGATAAGCTGGTGGAGTTACTAAAAGAATATAGGGATTGTTTAGCTTGGAGCTATAGTGAAATGCCCGGGTTGGACCCAATAGTCGCTGTCAACAAACTAAAAATCGACAGAGAAGCAAAGCTAGTCAAACAAGGCCCTCGAAGAATGAGAGTTAAACTGGAAGAAAAGGTGACCGCTGAAGTCAAGAAGCTGATTGAGGTGGGATTCATAAGAGAAGAAGAAACTCCTGATTGGGTTGCCAACATAGTCCCAGTCAAGAAGAAAAATGGACAAGTCCGGGTCTGTGTCGACTTCAGAGATCTGAACAAAGCATGTCCCAAAGATGATTTCCCACTCCCAGTAATGAAAATCATAATAGACCACACATCCTACTACAGGCTCTATTCCTTCGTGGATGGATCATCAGGATACAACCAAATCACGATGGATGAAAGCGACCAGAAGCACACTGCTTTTCGCACTCCAATTAGCATTTATTGCTACAAGGTTATGCCCTTTGGCCTCAAGAATGCTGGAGCCACATACCAAAGGCCCATGACTAGAATCTTCAATGATATGATACACAAAGTGGTGGAATGCTATGTGGATGACTTGGTGGTAAAATCCCACACCCATGAGCAACACATCGAGGATCTAAGGCTGATGTTCGATCGGCTAAGGACGCATACCTTGAAGCTCAATCCCCTGAAATGCGCATTCATGGTCTTCTCAGGGAAGTTTTTAGGCTTCGTAGTGCGACATAGAGGGATTTAAATCGACCCTGAGAATATTAGAGCTATTCAAGAGATGCCACCACCAAAGACACTCAAACAGCTCAAATCTCTGTAAGGACGTCTGGCATATATCAGGAGGTTCATAGCTAACCTCTCAGGCATAATTGAACCATTTACAAGGCTCACTAAGAAAGACGTCCCCTTCAAATGGGACGATGAGTGTCAAAAGGCCTTGGAAAACATCAAGCAATTTTTGCTAAAACCCGCTGTCTTGGCAGCACCAATTGCTGGAAAGCCCCTTATCCTCTACACTACAGCTCTGGATGGATCACTAGGGGCACTGCTAGCCCAAGAAAATGAAGAAAGAAAAGAGAATGCCCTCTATTACCTCAGCAGGATGCTGGTAGCAGCAGAGCATTCATATACTCCAATTGGAAAGCATTGTCTGGCACTGATCTTTGCAGTCAAGAAGCTCAGACACTACATGTTGACTCACAAGGTCACCCTCATATCTAAAACTGACCCATTAAAATACCTCATGACCCGACCTATGCTTACAGGAAGGCTGGAAAGGTGGGTTGTCGCCCTAATGGAGTTCGATATAATATATGCGCCTCAAAAGGCCATCAAAGGGCAAGCTTTGGCCGACTTTCTGGCAGCCCACCTAATAGCTGACAACTCTCCGCTCGCGTGCGATTTCCCAGATGAAGAGACTATGCACACGGAGGAAGGGAATGAAGAGGAAATATGTTGGAAGCTATACTTTGATGGGTCATCATCCATCCGACCAGCAGTCAGACCAAATCTGCCCAAAAGACAAGCCGGAGTAGGCCCGGTGTTTGTCACGCCAGAGAAAGGAATTCTCAGGTACGCCTTGAGCCTCATAGAGCCATGCACAAACAATGAAGCTGAGTATGAAGCCTTGATTGCGGGGCTCGAAATGGCACTCAAGATGGGAATTGAGCGACTGAAAGTCTTTGGAGACTCCTTGCTCATCCTAAGTCAAATTGATAGCCTGTTCAAGATAAGAAAACCAGAATTGGTAAAGTATCATGAAAAGGCACTGGAGTTAATGGCTAAGTTCACTAGCATTACTCTGGAAAAGGTACCACGGTCCCTCAATGGCAAAGCAGATGCCTTGGCAAGGCTAGCCAATTAACTCAATGACCCGAATCAAGAAGAAATACAAATCCTTGTCCCCTTGTTTCCAACAAACAAGAGACAAAGAAGAGGAATAAATCATGTTTGTGGACATCCTAAATTTGGAAAAAGAATTGGAAGAAGAATGGGGAGAAGTGGTCCAGGTCATGGACGCAGATGGAATCGACCAAGAAGATTGGAGGCAACCTTTTCTCGACTACTTTCAACAAGGAAAGGTACTTGAAAACAGATACATCATGGAGCAAATCAGAAAGAGGACCCTAAAGTTTGTGTATGTCAATAGCACACTCTATTGGAGATCCTACGAAGGATCATGGCTGAGGTGCATCTCGAAAATCGAAGCACAAGAAGTCATGCAAGAAGTTCACTCAGGCGAATGTGGAGCCCACTAATCGGGCGCTAGGATGCGAGTGCAAATCAAGTTGATGGGCTATTATTGGCCTACCATGAGCAGTGACTATGAAAACTTCTCCAAGCGGTGCCATATGTGCCAAATACACGGAGATTTTATCCATCAACACCCAAATGTACTACACCCAACAGTAGTGTCTTGGCCCTTTGAAATATGGGGAATGGACATCATAGGTCCAATTGACCCACAAGCCTCAAACGGACACCGTTTCATTCTGGCAGCCACGGACTATTTCTCTAAATAGGCCGAAGCAAGGTCATACTGAGAAATCAAAGCCTCCGATGTGGTCAAGTTCTTTACCACCCAAGTGCTATACAGGTATGGGAACCCCAGGAAGATAATCTCAGATAATGGCACGGCCTTCAAAAATACAAGGGTAGATGAGTTTGCCAGGAAATGCAAGATAGAGTGGAGATATTCTTCAGTCTACAATCAAGGGCCAATGGATTAGCAGAAGTCTTCAACAAAGTGCTAATCAAAATTCTCCGCAAGACAATCGGAGTCAACCATAGAAACTGGCATGAGAAACTGCCTGAAGCACTGTGGGCATATCGCATCACCTACAGAACTGCAAGACAAGCAACGCCTTACTCATTAGTGTATGGAACTGAAGCGGTTCTACCCATCGAAGTGGAACTCCTAACTCTAAGAGTAGCCATGGCATCAGAAATCCCTCTAACTAAACAGATGCAGTTGAGATTGCAATAGTTAGATGGAATGGACGAAAGAAGACTAGCCGCCCAACAGAATCTGGAAATATACCAAGACAGAATGACTAGGGCGTATGAAAAGTTATCAAGACCAAGAGCATTCAGGAAAGGTGAATTGGTATTAGTGCTAAGACGACCAATCACTGGCCGACACCATGGCCCCAAGTTTGCACCAAATTAGGAAGGACCTTACATCATAGATCAAGTCTACGACGGAGGAGCCTACCTGCTTGCAGACCAAGAAGGAAACCACCCTATCTCCCCCATAAATGGGAGATACTTGAAGAAATATTATGGCCAAAACTATCTTGGCAACCCCGACAAGTATCAAAGCAAGTAGGAAAGGAGTCCTACAGTTGACTGGGCCAAAAGTTGCATAGGAATGGATCAGCTCTTTGAGTGATTACTTCACTCCCGCCAAACCGAAACCAACAAGACCAAAGGAGTGTCTTGTCCCTTTTGGGACACTCATGGGACGTACCCTCCGTAAAAATACCACATTTAAATACAAAACCGAAATAAAACTACATCCATATCTTAAAATCCACTTAAATAAACTAAGAACACTCAAGTAGGAAACCAAAATCCAAATAAACATCAAAATCCAAAGAAACCTAAGCCACACGTCCCACGGGCTGAAGCTCGAAGGGGTGTTCCGTTCTTTTGAACATTATGGACATTCCTCCGCAAAGCCCTAAATAAATAAGGCAAAACTAAATAAATAAAAGCATATCTAATAAAAGTCCATAAACTCCAAATAACCAAAATCCCTAAAAACATAATTACATATCTAAATCTCAAGAAAATGAAACCACATATCTATAACATGTCCTGCCGGGCCTAAAACCTAAAGGAATGTTCTTGTCCTTCTGGACGATCATAGGACACTTCCTTTACAAAGGCCTACATTTTGAAAATGCGACCCTAAGCATTGTGCTTTGTGCTTTGAACGAGGTACTAGGTGCCTATTCATCTCACCGATTTAAAGGATGAATACAAGTTCTGTGTCTTGAACTCTAAAGTAAGACACAAATGGTGAAATTTACTCTAAGCGTTGTGCCTTGTGCTGTAAACAAGGTACTAGGTGCCTATTCATCTCACCGAACTAAAGGATGAATAAAAGTTCCGTGTCTTGAACTCTAAATTAAGACACAAGGCGGTGACATATCACACCAACCAACAAAAGGATAGTCGTGTTGAGGGAACCTGTGTGGTTTCTGAATACATGGAATGGTGAGATTTACCCTAAGTTCGATGATCATCACACCTCAAAGAATCAAGGATTGAGAAGATAGTCCGCTTGTGTAGCCTCTGACAGATGTCTTTCTCAACAAAATTTCTCAAAACCAAACCCAAATTAAACCTATGTGAACAGCCCAACTCTACATCAAATCCGGTAAGTTCCGTGTTGCCGAACCAAAGACCACTGGAGAAAGTTCTGCAATTTGTTCACCGTGAGCGATGCAGTAAAACCCCAACCCAAAACCATATGCCCCTCCGGTAAGTTCCGTGCTGCCGAACCAAAGAGCACTGGAAAAAACTCTACAATTTGCTCACTCCGAGCAAGCGCAGGAAAACCAAAACAAAACCGCATGTCCCACCAGTAAATTCCATGCTGCCGAACCAAAGAACATTGGAAAAAGACTTGCATTCTGGACAAATGCAAAAGAAAGCACAAATCCGATAAGTTCCTTGCTGCCGAATCAAAGAGCACTGGAGAAAGCTTTGCAATTTGCTCACTATGAGCAGGTGCAGGAAAACCAAAACAAAACCATATACCAAAACCGGTAAGTTCCGTGCTGTCGAACCAAAGAGCACTGGAGAAAGCTTTGCAGTTTGCTCACTATGAGCAGGTGCAGGGAACCAAAACCAAACCACATGTCCTTCCGGTGAGTTCCGTGCTGCCGAACCAAAGAGCATTGGAGAAAGCTCTGCAGTTTGCTCACTCTAAGCAAGCGCAGGAAAACCAAAACAAAACCATATGTCAAAACCGGTAAGTTCCATGCTGTCGAACCAAAGAGCATTGGAGAAACCCCTGTAATTCAGTCAACATAGACAGTTGTAAAAGAATACAGAATTGGAGATGATCATACGTCCCCTTGGTATGACTCAAACTGCCTGCCCAGAGAGCTTGGATAAATTCCTACATTACGTCCCACCTGTGCGAAGAAAGATAAAGCCCAGCAGGAAACCCATGCAAAAGCCACAAAATCAAGAAATAAATACCAACACAAAGGCTACCAAATTGCCCCAAGTATACCAGGGCCAAATACCCAAGAGACCATTGTCACAAGTCATTACAACCATAAACCATAAACACCCAAAACAACAAGACAACAAATGTCTACAGAAAAGGAAAGATACAACAGTTGCAACATAACAGCACAGAAACAGCAGCATCATGCTGGGGGCACAGCCGCGGCACCTGCAAGAGTAGCAAGGGTGTTGGAAATGGTCTGGAGTGTTGCCTCGATGGTGTCAAGGCATGTGCACAACTCTTCAAATTGTTGGTCCAGTTGCTCCTGGACAAGCAAAGGAGCCTCAATAGCAGAACCATCCGGAGAAGGGGGTGAATCCTCCCTCACAGGACTGTACTGGTTGCCGGCTGCAAACCTGTGGAGAATATGACTGTTCACAGGGTAATCCGGATCAGGAATCAAGGTGCCATGTGGCAATTCCACCCATCCATAATCTATCAAATCCAAAAGCAAGTTGCGAGTAAAGGCAATATGACGCTCCTCGATATGGTTGCCCCACAGCATGGCAGGCATTGAAATCTGGGCTCGCCTCATTTAAACCTCAATCAAATGAGCATAAGGTAAATAGACCTTGGGAGCCTTCACGACGTGGTACATGTTCTGAAGGATCAGACTTGGAAGGTTCGCATAATGTCCCTCCGTTAAAAAGAAGAAGGGAGAGAGAAGGGAGAGAAGAAGGGATAGAGAAGGGAGAGAGAAGGGAGCAGTTACCTATACGGGAAGCATAATGTCTCCGACAAATACAAATGCTCCGTCGCCTCTTCCAGCCACCTCAGTCGAAACCAACTTCGCCATTGCACAGGCAACACCATCACGAGCCCGACAAGATCAAACACTACGGGAATTAAGTGAGAAATAACTCAATTGGGAAATGGGATTGGTCACCAGCTGCAAGAAAAAATCGAGAAATTGAGTTCAAGCAGAGGCAAAATTAAACAATCAAATGTCAAAATAGCTTTTACAAGGGATGAGTGATATACCTGAAGAAGCAATTTTGAAAGAAGATGCTCAGGTAGACGAGTGAGTCATTTCGGTTGCCACTGACAATGGCGATGACACGCGAAGGATGAAAGGGAACTTCGAGCAGGAATTAAATGCCGCAGAGGAGCTTAAATAAACACTGGGATGTGTTCAGGCATGAACATCAATGCACAAGACCGACAAAAGCTTGAGTTGCTTTCGACTGGAGATGTCCAGTGAACAACAAAGAAAAGACAAGCTAGAAAATAAGAATGGAGAATAGGAGCAAAATTCGTCAACCTACATTCTGAAAAGAATGTTCTAGCCCTGCGTGAAATGCAGGAGACTTGATGACTCAATGGGAGGTGGTAGCACATTCCATTTCAATTGAGGCCATCTGATCAAGGAGGGACGATGATCAAGGGCTATGATACGGTTAAACCTCATGTGTTAAAAGATACCCTTTAAGTTAGTAAACAAAAGAAGCATACTTATGTAGCCAGCAGCAACATCTAGCCACCCATCCATACTGTTGACCATATGGAGGGACAGATGTTTACATCAATCATTTCACTCAAAACTGCACATGCAAAAGAAGTTGTGTAACATCTCAAAACACTCAAAGGCATCGCAATGCACCTGGAAATGCCCCATGTGTGTGTCATCCAGAGGGGGACCATGGGAAAATCAGTCACAAGGAGACAAGACAAAAAAATGGGAGCATCTAAAGCAATGCAAAAAGGAGTTACAAAGCCCTAAATCCTAGTTTTGCCCCTCCGAAATACCTTTTAAAGCGCATTGGATAAAGGGATATGAAAAATAACAAACCAAGTCAGCTGAAATGCATATCCTTTACAGGATTAAATATGGCCAGATATCAAGGAGCCTTCAATATCAACACACAGAGAAATGGTGTGTGTAGGTGGCCTCAGAACTAAGCACCATGGTGCCTAGCTTAACTCATCACAGGCCAATAAAGGGACTACAAATTGGGGCTCAGTTGTGACCAAATGCCTAGGAAACTAGAAGTGAGTACAAAGTGTCAAGATATGACAAATGATAACTCAAACACCCAGTTGCTAAGGCTCAAGTCACAGTCACTAAGAAGAAAGTGACTCATGTGTATCTCAGTTCAATGGAACATCATGATGGCCAACAAATTAGATTCAAGTAGCCAAGTAACCAAACAGTTCAAATGTGAGTACAACTTGCCAATGCATGACAAGTGACAACTCAAACAAAAGAACTACAACACCACCAGCCACAGGAGATCAAACATGCAACATAAGCCATTTGCAAGGCGCAGCAAGCATCAAATACATCTAAGGGCAGCACAATTCAAGCACTGGAGAGGAATAAACCCTCTCTGAAATATCTACAGGCCTCATCTGAGGCACAACAACCTATAGTTGAAGCAAAATAGCTCATAGCCAAGGCACAACAGCTAACATCCAGAAGAAAACCACTCAATAATGTGACACCTGTCCCAGTGCCACAAGTTGATCATCCTCCAGCGCCAAGTGATGGCCAATACAATCAACATGGCTACAAGAAGGACATAACAGCCAACACCCAAAGAAGAAACACTCAATTGTGTGACACCTGTCCCAGTGTCCACAAGAGCATCTCCCTCCAGGATAGCTATTACAGCTAGCAAAGCCACAAGGGAACCACAATACTCAATAGCCAACAGGCATGGCATCCAATCACATGGTGCCTGACAAGCAACAACATGGAAAGAAGCCACATCAAGCATCAACAAATCACCAATCCTCAGTCCATGAAGGATAGGAATGGAAAAGTAAATCAAATTCAAGTCACTGGACAGCTAACCAAAGCATCAAATTAAATGGAGAAGTATGAGATGGCCTTGAAATACCTCATATGCCCTTCTAACCACACAACAGAAGATAGCCGGCGCCAAGATGCCCCTCCCCCAAGTATGGCACTTGGTAAAATGGAGTAGACTACACCTTGCACTGCCATATAGGCTAAACCATGTGAGCCCCATATGCCACATCAGCCAACAAAGAACCAATGAAGGAAAGTAAACTTCAAATCCTCAAATCAATTATCTCCAAAGCAGATGCCACATGTCAAGTGACTACTGGATAGTGTAAAGAGATAGTAAAGCACCCAATGTGAACTCCACACCCAAATTGAGGCAGCAAGAGGCCAGAAGACATCTCAGCCACTCATCAAACTCCAAAATTCCCTGGAATTGCCACATGACATATGAAGACTAGAAGAAACCCTAGCCTGATGGCTATAAAAGAAGCAAACTCGATGAAGAAGAGGCCCCCAATTTTTGAATATTAGGCTAGTATATTGCATTTTCAGAAATTGTAAAAGAAAAGAAAGAAATTTAAGTGCTTAATTAAGGTAATTAACATGTAAACCTTGATTTTATATGAAATAAAGGGGGCCAAAAAAGGTTTTATGCTTTTGGATTTCTTGTTCTCCTCCTCCTTTCGTTTTTTTTTCCTTTCTGGTTCAATAAAAGCCCGGTATTTGGCACTAGTTTGGTTGAAATGCCTTGTATTTGGCATGGTTTGTGACTGGTATTTGGCTCTGGCCTGGTTTTTGGCCATGATTAACACCCCAACCCGGTATTTGGCTGTGTAAAAACCCTCTCATGAGGAGTAAGCTTCGAGATGTGAATAAAAAGGCATGTAAGCTTTAAGTCTGTGTACTATTGCTTGCATGCCACCCCTAATTAAAGTAGAATAAGGTGTGTAGGCCTTAAGTCGGTGTACTATTGCCTATACACCACTCAAAAGTGTTAAACAAAATTGTTTGTTCAAGCGTTGCATCTATGCATTTCAAAACCAAAAGGGTATTTCAAAGCAAACTCATGCATATAGTTGTTAGGTCATTATCTGGCTCTGCATTCATGTCAAAAAAATATTTCATTGCATATTCATGATGACATCCTAGTAGCATGCATAGTTTGCATAGGTTTCTGTTAAAATAAAGTGCCATAAAAGGGATGAAAACAAGTCAACATATTTCATGGTCATAGCATTATCATAGGCCTGCATAGTACTGTGACATCAAAATAAGTCAAATGAAAATGAGTTTTCAGTCAAATAAAATTGGTCTCATGTGTGTAGTCTCAGTTAGGATTTAGGCACTTAACACAAACATTTAGGAAAATCACTAAGTACCTTCAGTCATAAAGTAAGTCCAGGGACCAAACTGAAATAAATAAACCTCTAGATAGCCCCATATACTGTAGGTTGCAATAAGAGTCATAAGCAATAGGGTAAGCCAGGGGGTCTAAATGCACTTCTAGCATATAATTAATGTCTGGAAGTTAGGTCATCTTCAAACAAAAACAAAACAACAACAAACAGTCAAGTTAGAAAAATGAGTATGTACTAAGTATTCAAGTTCATGAGTTCATGTGTCATGAGAAATAAACAAAAGTCTACATTAATCCACAGTTTTGTCAAGAAAAACAAGTTCTCAGTCCAGAACTTGACTGCACTTTTTACATAGCATATGCAGGTTGCACTTGTAATTCATATGGTCTCACTTTTAAATCAAATAAGTCCGGTTTAGCAGGTACCTTTCATATACATATGCATCTAAAATCGTTAGTGAAAAAGCATTTCCTCATTTGATAAGGTCCCCATGGTCCTGCATCATTTCTAAAAAAAAGAAAATGAGGGAATTAGACTGTATGTAGCATGCATAGCATAGCCCAAATATGTTCTTAAATTGCATCTATCAAGGCATGTTTCAAAACAAGTGTCAAATGTATTTCCAGACAGAAACATTGCATAAAAATGGATTCCTGAAAAGAGTTCTTCCAACATATCTAAAAAAAAATCTCTTAGCACAGATTAAAGAAACTGATATAAGTGAAATAAACTTAAACATGAAAGCCAGGGGAATATTCACATCTCGAAGCTTGACTCATGAGAGGGTTTTTACTGGCTGAGATTGACCCAGACAAACCACAGACCATAGAACAAAACAGTGAAGGTGGAACCAAATCAAACCAAATTCAGAACTGAACCAAAATTGGGCTAAAATAGGTCAAAATAATTGACTATTATCAGTCGTGGACTCATGACAAGTATACAACAATGCTCAATTGAGCACAGAATCAAGCAAAGACTAGGTCACCAAACCTAACCAGTCCGCACAAAACAAAATCAAAATTAAAGAAAATGAGAAGGTTACCTGTGCAATTGAAGCCTCCAGTGACCTCTACAAACACCAAGAACCCCGTGGGACCCATCTCAGAGGCTCAATCCAACTCAGTTCAACTCAATTGGGTTTGTCGGAAAATGCCTCTTTAAAAAGGAAAAATGGAACTTGAAAATGGAGGAACAATTGGTAAAACAGAGAATGGAAATAGAAAGAGGAGCTCATCCTGAGCTCAGAGGTGCTCTCAATTGAAAGAATGGCACTGTAACTCACTGTAATTTCTCTTCCGACGAAACACTCTCACTCGACGAAACACTCTCACTTGACGAAACACTCTCACTCGAAAACACTCTCACTTTCACTCGACGAAACACTCTCACTCGACGAAACACTGGAAAGTGGGTCCCACCCAATGGATTTAAACCCAGTGCAAAATCGAAACCTCAGCGCCTTGCCATGATCTTCTGTCACGGCTACCGTGTGGCGGGTCACTGCAACCTAGTACAGCGAACCGCAAGCCTCCGGCCAATCAGAATTTTCCAACAGAACTGAAACTTCAAAAATATACTAAAAATAGCTGGAATGTCAGAAAAATTTAAATAAAATGTTAAAATATCAAGAAAAATGTGAAGAATATTTTGGTGACACATTTCATGACCAAATCCCAAAGCACAAAGCACATTAAATTCGAGACCCTCAAAACGACCATGTTGGTAAATAATAAAATAATAAAAATAATAAGATTGAAATTAAAACCTCTGCAAAAACACATGAGCATTTATGTTCTAGACAGCAGGTACATTCGAACATTCATGTTCTGGACAACATGTACATTTGAACATTTATGTTCTGGACAGCAGGTACATTTGAACATTTACGTTCTGGACAGCAGGGAGCATCTCTAGTCAAAGCCAAAACCCAAGTTCAAATCCAAATCGTAAATCCAGAAATCCCAAACCCCAAAAACTCAAAATCCAGGTTCAAACTGAAACAAAATCCAAACCCTAAATCCAAAAATCTAAAATCCGAAACCCAAAAACTTAAATCCAAAAATCAAAACTCAGACTTAAACAAATCCAGAAATCCCAAACAGCAAATCCCCAAATTCAAATACCAAATCCAAATCCCAGATACCAAATTCCCAAATGCAAATACCAAATTCCCCCAAACCCAAGTCTAAATTTCAAAATTCTGGTTGAAATCCCAAACCCCTAAATTCAAATATCAAAAATTCCAAATCCCAAAACTAAATCCAAAAAAAGTCAAAGCCCAAGTCGAGTCCAAAACAAAATGACCCTCAAACCCGAAATCCAAAGCCCAAAACTCAAGGATCAAAATAGAGCTTTGAGAATTCAAAAGTTAAACTTAAAAGTAAAAAAGTTAAACTCAAAAGTCCAATTCAAAACTTGGGAAGTCAAACTCAAAAGTCCAACTTAAAATTGAAATGATTATGATTTTTCAAATGGATCTGATAGCCAGAACCTAAAAGTCTTAAATACCCCAAGATAATATGTCAAAACCCTAAAAGTTAAAGACACAAGGACCAACGCTCTAGGGCTTGGATCAAAGTCAATAACTAAAAACTCAAAATGACATTAAAGTCTTAAAAGTCCAACTTCGTCCTTTTGAGATCGCATAGCGCGTTGCTTCAGAAGGTACACCCCTTGTGTTCTCGTCAAGAGGAGGCATAGCACTTCTTCCCTCGCGACTTGAACGAAATCCCAAAATCTCTAAATCCCAAACGATTGAGGATTGACCTAGATCGCCTATATTTCTAGTGTTGAACTCAAAAATCCAAATTCGTCCTTCCGAGATCGCATAGCGCTTTGCTTCAGAAGGTACACCCCTGGAGTTCTTGTCAAGAGGAGGCATAGCGCATCTGTACTCGAGACTTGAATTACAAACCCTGAAATCTCTAAATCCCCAAATCGACTGAGTGCTAGTCTAGGACATATAACCCCCAGTATTAACCTCAGAAATCCCAAAGGTGGCCTCAAGCTGACAAAACCAACAATTGACAACAAAATTGTTAGAACTGTGACATGAAAGTCAACCAAAGTCTTGTAGCAAGTATAAAGTTACAACCAAAGTCCAAAATTGCAATCAAAAGAATTAAAAATCAAACCCACTCCAAAGACTAATATTTTTAAAAGATTAAAAATTGACTCTAAGCTAATCTATTCACATTTAATTTGATTATTCCCGATCTAGAGGTGCTCTTGTCTGGTTCTCAACTCAAGCCGGAGGTAATTAATAGCAGGGGTTTGCGCCTGCTGGAAGGAAAGGACCTGCAAACAAACAATCAACTCTCGAGGTACTTAGAACCGCGTTAGCGTCCATCGCCCGTTTCTCGGATGGTTGGTAGCGTTCGGATCGTAAGATGCTCGAGGGGTATCTGCTCCGTATTCTTTTTCTCCATAGAGGAAGTCATCCTTCGATGCTTACCCGTGGATAGGTTAAAAAAGGTGCGAGACACGGTTCAAAGAGGAGAAGTCGAGTGGGCATGGCGTATGGACCAACATCCTCTGACAGTAGGGACCACGAGACGAAGACATATCAAATTCAAGTCCTGGCGGTCTATCGAGACGAGCGTAGACCACATGACTCAGTCCCTTCAACGTAACGCCCCTCCTAGATTTTCTATGACGCCAAGCATGTAACGATCTCCCGACAGACAAACACACACAGCATTTTAACCCAATCAGAAATTTCTGCAGAGCAGAAAACTTTGAAAATACGTTAAAAATAGCTAGATAATCAGAAAAATTCTCATAAATTATTGAAATGTCCAGAAAAATAAGAAGAATATTTCGGTACCAATTTGCATATCCAAGTCTCAAAATACAAGGCACATTAAATTCAAAGATTCTAAAAATGGCCATTATGGTAAATAAAAAAATGATAAAACTTAAAATAAAAATATTTTGCATAAATGATTAAATGGTTATGTTCTGGACAGCAGGTGCATTTGAACATTTTATGTTCTGGATAGCAGGTATACTTGGACATCTTTGGCCTAATCCCAAATCCAAAACTCAAATACCAAAATTCTAATCCTAAATCCAAAACTCAAATGCCAAAATTCCATTCCTAAATTCAAAACTCAAAATATTAAAATCCTAAATCCTAAATTCAAAACCCAAATCCCAAGTCCCAAATCCGAAACTCAAATACCAAAATTCCAATCCTAAATCCAAAACTCAAAATATTAAAATCCCAAATCCTAAATTCCAAATCCAAATCCCAAGTCCCAAATCCAACACTCAAATACCAAAATTCCAATCCTAAATCCGAAACTCGAAATATTAAAATCCCAAGTCCTAAATTCGAAATCCAAATCCTAAGTCCCAAATCCAAAATTCAAACACCGAATCCCAATTCCAAGTCACATAAGACCAAATCGAAATTCCAAATCCCAAAACTCCAAACCCCAATATCAAACCCAAAAGTCCAATTTAAATTTGAAATGATTAAGATTTTAAAAATTAACTCGACAATCAGGATAAAAAAAAATCTTAAGAATACCCCAGACCAATCACTAAGATTTTAAAATTTAAAAAAACACAAAAAGTTAACAATTAAAACTTAAAAGGACCAAAAAGTGACTCAGAAGTCTTAAAAGTCTAAATTCGTCCTTCCAAGACCGCATAGCGCGTTGTCCCGGAAGGTACACTCCTTGTGTTCTCGTCAAGAGGAGGCATAGCGCTTCTTCCCTCGCGACTCGAACGAAACCCCCAAATCTTCAAATTCCAAACGATTGAGAATTGACCTAGATCGCCTAACTTTCTAGTGTCGAACTCAAAAATCTAAATTCGTCCTTTTAAGGCTGCGTAGCGCATTGCTCTAGAAGGTACACCCCTGAAGTCTTGTCAAGAAAAGGCATAGCTCATCTGTACTCGAGACTCGAACTAAATCCGAAATTTCTAAATCCCCAAACGATTGAGAACTAATCTAGGATACCCAAATTTTCTAGTATCAGGCTCGAAAATCTAAATGACAGCACCAAGTTCGACCCAGTAAAACGAAGTTGACCCAAAGCGTCCTAGAACGCCTCAGAATTGTGACCAAAGAATCAGACCTAACGTAATAATTGGCATTGTTTATGTTTGATATTGGATGTTTTTTTATTGCACTATTTTTAATGTTTGACTGTTCTGTACTGCCTTTATTTAAACCCCTACTAAGCACTAGTCATTTTATAAAACTGACTTCAATCACTTATGATGCCTAATCCTTTGATTGCCCCGATCTAGAGGTACTCTTAGCCAGTTCTTAACTGAGTACGGAGGTAATTAACAGTAGGGGCTTGCGCCTACTGGAAAGAAAGGACCTGCAACAAATAATCAACTCTTGAGGAACTTGGAACCGCGTTAGTGCCTTCCGTCTGTTTCAGGTGGGCAGTAATGTTCGGGTCTTAAGACGCTCAAGGGGTATCTGCTCTGCATTTCTTTTCCCTACGGAGGAATTACTGATCCTTCAGTGGATGGTTAAAAAGTTTGAGACAGCAACAACCAAAAGCTTTCGGAGAAAGACCGCGCTTTTCACCTTGGTATCAGAGCGAGGATTTATTTTTGGCAAGTGAAGAACTGGAAATTTACTTAAAGTCAGTTATTTTATCCAAGGATTTTTATTTCGGGAGACGTGTACTTAGTATAGGAGATAAAGAGGGAAGAAGTTTCTAAAGGGAAGAAACAAAGTACCGTTACGTTCGTAATACTGAGAAGGCACCTGAAAGTTTAGAATAATTGTAATTTAATAATTGATCTTCATAAAATTAATGAGCGATTGGCAACAGAAACTATTGAAGAACCAGCAGTTGGTTTCCAAAAACCATCAGAAGTAACTCAAGGATCATTAACAGCTCTTATAAAATAGAATAATTCAATAATCCAACTATTAGTTAAAATTAAAGAAGACCTTGAGGATTGTAATGACTCAATTAAGAAACTAGAGTTAGAGAAATAAAAAATTACAAACACGGAAAATTTCTCAAACACTCTAGAAGAACTCCAAAAGGATCTTCAGAAACTAAATTTAGGAGAACCCAGTGAGAAGAAAATTCGTAAAAGTACTGGTCAGTTCTTTGGTTTCAAAAATCCAAAAGACATATTTGAGTCTGAAAAGAAGAAAGAAAAATGAGTAGGACACAAACTCAAACAAAAACTTCTCATAGGCCCTCGGTATCTGGTGGAGAAAACAATAAAAACCCAACAATTGAAGATCAAATTTGAGGTTACCGACTAGGTAGTCGCCTTCGATATGAAGCACAAAGGAGGCTGCCAAGGCGAAGGCATTTTAGAAGAAGTCTAGAATCCCAATTAGACCCAAACACATAACTAAATATTTCACAATATAGAAGGGTACAACAAGTTCCTGCAGAAACTTTGTATCAAATAGGTTGTCTGAAAGAAACCATAAATTATACCAACACTATTCTGATGAAAGAATTCTAGTTGTTGAAGGAACTCAAGTAGAATTACCATTTATTTCACAGCAAAGTTATAATCAATTGGTTCAAGAAGGTCTACAACACCTTCACATAGGACTAATAATGATTAGGCTTTATACATTGCATAGAAGAAATACCGGTGTAAATGCCTTAGTTGTTATAAGAGACACAAGATGGTCAGATGATAGATCTATAATAAGTTCTATGGAAATAGATCTTTCGCCAGGAATGCAACTGGCATATTCGGCTCCTGATATGACCATAAGTATTCATGATTTTAATAATCATATACAAGTGATTATTCAAACACATGGATATGAAGGATGGCAAGGCGATGAGAGTAATTTGTTACTCTCAAGATCATTAATAGGCAGGTTATCAAATACTAGCCATACAAATTTTAGATATAATGTTCAAAATGTGGCGGAACATTTGGCAAGTAGAGGAATAAGAGCAATTCCCGGGCAAGCGCATTCTACATCTGAGTTACAAGGAATAAGATGGATAATTAGACCAGCGCAGGCGTCTGTAGTACAAAATCCTCAAACATCAAGAATTATGACACGAACTGATGGATAACTCGCTGTAAGGTTTGGAGGATATTCAGTAACAACACCAGAACAGGAAGTTAGAAGAGGTCCAAATGATGAAGAAGAACTGGAAGAAGAAGTAGCTCTTATGATGGTAAGTTATGATGATTATGGTGAGGATGATGATGATGATGAGCTAGAAGTTATTCAATTTTTAGCCGGTCTGTCACATGAATCAAATAACCCACTTTGGGACAAAGGAGATGATTCAGATAGTCCTCTTATTGAATCAATCACGGAAGTTGGTGGGGAAGAAGTTAGTAGGGAAGAAGAAATGGTTTTTGCAGCAACGATGGATTATCCATTGCTTCGCAAATTAGAACAACAATTAGAACAAAAGAAGGAAACAGCTTTTGCAACAAGTTCTACAGAAACTTCTATTTATCGACGACCACCGGAACCAGTCATGGGTCCTGTCTTGTACTCCCCAAGTACCTATAGACCACAACAAGATAATTTATATATACCTCAAATAAATTCCAGGGTTAACAATTTTAATGGAAATTTCGCAAGACAAAATAATGAGCAATTTAATTTACCAACCGCTCAGTCAGGACAAGGTTGTATACTAGTTCTGCCAGATGATATAGGCCAGTATAGTGATGTTATTGCCCGATGGGAATCAATAACTTTAAATTTAATAAATGAAAAGAATTGGGCAGATAATAAAAGCAAGTATTATATATTGAAAATTTACTTGGAGAAATTGAAAAGAAAACATGGATTCAATGGAGAATGGCCTATTCACAAGAGTATGAAGAATTGGTTAACATAGCAGAAGATCCTCAAAACGTATTATATCAAATTAGAAGAGATATATTATTAGAAGATCCATATCAAGGGTCAACAGAGGAACATGATAGGGCATACAATGATCTGGAAAGATTATCGTGTAACAAGGGAAACCACATGATACTCATGTAAGGGTATTTAAACGAAAGCATGCGAAAAAGTTAAGAAGATGTAAATATTTTATTTGTGGTGAAGAAGGACATTTCGCTAGAGAATGTTCTAGAAAACAAGGAAATATTGCTAGAGCAGCAATTATTGAAGATCTAGATCTCTCTGATGACTGGGATATACTCTCAGTTGAATAGGATGAACCAGATAGTGATGCAATATGCTCACTATCAGAAGGGGAGATAGGTAATGTAAAATCAATTACAACCATATTAGATGATTTACCATATGAATCAACTTTTATGGTAACAAATGAAAGTTTATCATGGAGAAAACAACTGATTTTACCAGAAGAAATGAGGGATTGTGTACATTTATGGGAAGACAATGGGGAATGTGTATATTTATGGGAAGACAATGGGGAAGTATCACAGGGATCTGAAAGATGCATTAGTTGTCAAGAGATAACTAATATTAAAATAAGAGCACACTGTACAAAGTGTAAATTAACAATATGTCCAATGTGTTCAAGATTTCAATTAGGGAGAAAGATTCCAATAAGAACACAAAATATAGCCCCATATGATAGTAAAGATCAAATTATCCTAGAACTTCTGGATTATACAAAATATCTTTTAGCAGAAAATTTGCGATTAAAGGAACAAATAAAGGAATTAAATCTAGAATTGGGTCTGATTAGATTACCTATAAGAGATCCGAAAAAGGGAAAAGCCCCAATATAAGGAGATGAAGAAGATGATTTGGATAAACTAGATGAAGATAAGGAAGAATTTAATGAAAAATATTCCAAATTATCTAGAGGAATAATAATAAAAGAAACCGCGAACAAAATATCAGAGGAGGAATTGAAATATTTTAACACAGTAGTTCCAAATCCTAACAAAGGAACAAAAGTTTTAAATCGATTGTATAACATGAAAATACAATTTGAAATACTAGGAATTAAAATTTTAAAATTCAAGCAATTTTGGATACAGGAGCAACAGTCTACTGTATAAATCAGGATGTTGTACCTCAAGAAGCATTGGAACCTAGTGCTTATCCAATACAGATAAATGATGTAAATTCACAACAAATAGCCAAATTAAAATTGAAAAATGGACTAATGGCTATTGAGGAAAACATGTGTAGAATTCCATTTACTTATGCATTTTCAATGGAAAAAAGAGATGGGATACAAATGCTAATTGGATGTAATTTTATAAGAGCAATGCAAGGAGGTTTACGAATTGAAGGACAAATAGTTATGTTTTATAAAAATATTACAACCATTGCAACTAAAGTTGATGCAATAGTTTTAAAAGCAGCAATTGAAGAATTGGAACTATCTGAGCTTGAATATATTGAAGTACGTGAAGCAGTGCCTTATAACATTGGTATTGAATCCCAATCCTTTAAAAAGAAATTCCAGCCAATCTTGGAGAAATTGAGAAACCAAGGATATATTGGGGATAATCCTGTTAAACATTGGGAGAAAAATCAGGTTAAATATAAATTAGATATAATTAATCCTGATATAACAATACAAGATAAACCTTTAAAACAAGTCACTCCGGCAATGAAAGAGCAATTTGATAACCACATTAAGGCTCTGCTACAAATTGGTGTTATAAAACCAAGTTCAAGTAGACATAGAACTATGGCTATAATCGTTAATTCAGGAACTTCAATAGATCTCGAAACAGGAAAAGAAATTAAAGGAAAAGAGGGAATGGTCTTTAATTACAGAACGCTAAATGATAATACTCATAAAGACCAATATAGCCAGCCAGGAATAAATACAATAATGAAAAAAATTGGAAATAGTAAGATTTTCTCGAAATTTGATTTGAAAAGTGGTTTTCACCAAGTTGTGATGGATAAAGAATCAATACCATGGACGGCATTTGTAGTACCAGGAGGATTATATGAATGGTTAGTTATGCCATTTGGGTTGAAAAATGCACCTGCAATTTTTCAAAGAAAAAGGGATAACTGTTTCAAAGGAACAGAACAATTTATTGCAGTATATATTGATGATACTCTAATCTTTTCCGAGACAGAAGAGGAACATGCAAAACATTTGAAAATAGTGTTGGAAATCTGTGAGAAATGGGGACTCGTATTATCACCTACAAAAATGAAAATTGCAGTTAAGGAAATAGAATTCCTTGGAGCAGTAATTGGTGACAAAAAGATAAAACTTCAGCCGCATATTATAAAGAAAATCATAAGTTTTGATGAAAATAAACTCAAGGAAAAGGCTGGGTTGAGGTCAAGGTTAGGAATCCTAAATTATGCAAGGTCCTATATTCCAAACCTAGGAACACTCTTAGGACCCTTATATTCAAAAACTATGTGATACCCTGAATTTTTACTGTTTCTGAATTTATATTTTTTATATAAAATTGGATGCACTTGCTTGGTTTTATTTTGAGGAATTTCTTTGCATGAAATTAAAATTTTAAACCTACTATTATTCTGAAATAGAAATATGAAAATTTCTATATTTTTAGATGCATTGTAAAAAGTATAATTATATTTCTTATGTTGTATAAATTTTTTTATACAAGGAAGTATGGATTTTGATTTAATGGATGAGACATTAGTTTGGTTTCCAAAAAAAAAATAAAAAATAAAAAATAAAAGTGGACCAGACCCCTCTCTCTCTCTCTTTTTCCTTCGGCTCCAACAGAGAAGAAATCGCCTCTCTTCTCTCCAAAACCGAAACCCCACCTCTCAAACTCAATCTCCCCCATTCCTCCACCGTTTCACCGGATCAAAGTACCCACGCGTTCACCTCACCACCCTCTCACATTATCTACCTTCGGATCATCGATTGGAGGCCTCTCCTCGTCGTATTTTTCAACGGAAGTTTTTCGAAAATCGAAGCAAACTCGTCGGTTTTGGCCGCCTTTCGACCCGGAGCACTCTGGGGTCCTCTCCATCGATTTCTATGTGGTTTTGCAAAGTTCTTTCGAGGATTAAGAGGTGAACATAAAAAAATAGCGAATTCGACCCTCTTTCATGCGTCACTGATCTTTGGCCGAAATTGAGTAAGTAGTCTCTTTGGATTAGTGTTGTACTATTATCCCTTGTTATTTTCTCTGTTTATTTGCAAATTTTATTAGAATTGATTATGTCTCCGATTCTTAGGGTTTCTTGTAAATTTATGAAATTGTATAGAACTTAGAACCGAAATTTGATTGTTATGTGTAATCTGAGAATTGTGAATTAGTGATTGATTGAATACTTGTTGTGATGTTTGGTACGTGGGGATCTTATACATGATAAGCATAGTTATGCATATGACATTATTTTAATTTAAGTATCGCATTTAATTTTGATATAAATGGATGCATGTATGTAAAAGATAAATATGAGATTTTGCATGTCATGCATCCTATTGGATAATTATTGATTATGTGGTAATATTGATTTCTATAGTTTTAAGGGTTTATTTTTTTTTTTAGAAAAAGAAAGATTATATTGGGTTTGGATTAGAGTTTGGCCTCAAATCTTGATCAACATGCATATCATGCATGCATGTGTATTTAAAATTAGGGAATAAATTTATAAAGTGTTAATTAATGTTCATTGGAAGTGTTTAGAAGAAATTTAGTTAAGTTGATACAAGATGCATATGGATAGTTTAGATTTTACTATAATACAAAGAGTTTTCTTTGGGATTTTGGCAGCGGGTGTAAAAGGAAAATAAAACAATAAGTTTGGATTGCAATTTTGTTATAAACTTTTATTTATTGCATAGAATGATCTTTCTATAACTTTGAGCAAAAATCAGATTCAACCTAAAGCTTGATTTCTCTTAGAGAATAAATATAATTTTTGTTATAACCCTTTTAAGCATGAAATATTTATGCATGTTCAAACTGGATTAAGGATATTTGTTCATACTAATACATGTGTGTCTCGTACCTTTTTGACCTATCCACGGGTAGATATCAAAGGATAACTTCCTCCATGGGGAAAAAGAATACGGACCAGATACCCCTCGAGCATCTTGCGACCCGAACACTACCATCCGTCTGATAACGGGCGACGGACGCTAATGCGGTTCTAAGTACCTCGAGAGTTGATTGTTTGTTTGCAGGTCTTTTCCTTCCAACAGGCGCAAGCCCCTGCTGTTAATTACCTCCAGCCTGAGTTGAGAACCAGACAAGAGCACCTCTAGATCGGGAATAATCAGATTAATTGTGAAGGATAACTTAGAGTCCAACTTAATCTTTTAAGAAGATTAGTCTTTGGTGGGGGGGTTAACTTTTAATTCTTTTAATTGTAACTTTTAAACTCGCTACAAGACTTTGGTTGACTTCTATGACACAATTTTATCAACTTTGTTGTTTTACTTTGCTGAAACTGACATGGAATCACTTTGAAATTTCTAAAATTAATACTAGGGGTTATATTGCCTAGATTAACATTCGGTCGATTTGGGGATTTAGGGATTTTTGGGATTTCTCGTTCAAGTCTCAAGTACAGATGCACTATGCCTCATCTTGACAAGAACTTCAGGGGTGTACTTTCTAGGGCAACGCGCTATGCAGTCTTAGAAGGACGATTTAGATTTTTGAGTTCGACACTAGAAAGATAGGCGATCTAGGTCAATTCTCAATCGTTTTGGGATTTAGAGATTTTGGGATTTCGTTCGAGTCGTGGGGAAAGAAGCGCTATGCCCTCCTCTTGATGAGAACACCAGGTTGTTCCTTCCAGGGCAACACGCTATGCAGTCTTAGAAGGACAAAGTTGGACTTTTAAGACTTTAATGTCATTTTGAGTTTTTTAGTTATTGACTTTGATCCAAGCTCTAGAGCGTTGGCCTTTGTGTCTTTAACTGTTTGGGGTTTCAGTATTGAATCTTGGGGATTAAAGTGTTTTAAGACTTTTAAATTCCGGCTATCAGATCATTTTAAGTCTTAACTATCTCCAATTTTAAGTTGGACTTTTGAGTTTGACTTTTCAATTTTTAAATTGGACTTTTAAGTTTAACTTTTAATTTTCAAGTTAGACTTTTAAATTTTGAGTTATCAGAGTTCTATTCTGATCTTTGAGCTTTGGAATTTATGTTTTGGACTTGGGTCTGAAATTGGGATTTGGATTTTCTTGATTTGGGTTCTTGGATTTTGGGCATCTGGATTTCTTTAATTCTTGGATTTAGGTATTTGGATTTCTTTAATTCTTTAATTCTTTGATATCGGAATTTTGGTATTTGGATTTAAGGTTTCTCTTACGTTGAGCTTGGAGTTTTGGGTATTTGTTTTTTTTTATTTTGAGGTTTGGTCTTTTGGTCTTTGGATTTTGGAATTTCTTTATTTGGAGTTTTGGATTTGTAGGTTTTGATTAGAAACATCTGAGTGTACTTGCTGTCCAGAACATAGAATGTTCAAATGTACTTGCTGTCCAGAACATAAATGTTCGTGTGTTTTTGCAGAAATTTAATTTTAATTCTATTTTTATTATTTTATTATTTACAAAAATGATCATTTTGAGAGTTTTAAATTTAATGTGCATTGTGCTTTGGGACTTGGGCCTGAAATATGTTACCAAAATATTCTTCATATTTTCCTAAACATTTCTATATTTTTCTTGAATTTTTTTGACATTCCTGGTATTTTTAATATATTTTTGAAGTTTTAAATCTGTTGGAAAATTCTGATTGGCTGGAGGCTTGTTGTTTGCTAAACTGGGTTGCAGTGACTACCCACACAGAGGCTGCCACAGAAGACCTTTCAAGACGCTGAGGTTTTGGTTTTGCATTGGGTTTATGCTCCGACTTGTGGGACCCACTTTCTAGTGTTTTGGTTCACGGTACACCGTGTTCACCTATATTTCATTTTGGATCCGTTGGAAATGAAATCCAGTCGTCCGCCTAGCGTCAAGATTCGTGCTAGGGGACTGTTTTTCTTTTCTTTTCTTTTGCCTTTCCTTCTTTCTTCCTCTTTCTCTTCCGACTAACTGTCGAGAGGAGGGGTTTCGTCGGAGACAAAATTGCGACGACCGCCGGTGCCATTCCTTCAATTGATGGTGTCTTTCAACTCATATAGGGTTCCTCTTTCTTTCTGTTAACTGTATTTCTTCAATTGCTTCCTTATTTTCAACTCCATTTGTCCCTTTTCAATTAGGTGTTTCGGCTAAGCTCAATTGAGTTATTTCGAGTCAAACTGAGGTCCATTGATGGGTCCCACAGGGTTCTTAGGGTTAGTAGAGGTCGCTAGAGGCTTCAATTGCACAGGTAACTCCTTTGTTCAATTTTGAATTTGACCTTATGCGGACTGGTTAAGTTTGGTAACTTGATCCTTGTCTAATTTGATACTCAATTGGGTTTAGTTTGGTATTCAACATGGGTCCAGAACTAACAAAGATCAGTTGCTTTGGTCCAATTATGTTCAATTTTGGTTCAGTCTTAGATTGAACTTGGTTCAGTTTAGCTTGGGTTCCATACCACCAATTGGTTTAGGATTGACTTTGTTTGTTTTGTCTGGGTTTACCTTGGCTTGTGAAAACCTCCTCACGAGTTAAGCTTCAAGATATGCACACCCCTTAGGTTTAGTTCATTGATTTTATTGTGCTTTGACTGTGTTTCTCTTATCTCTTTATTTTGTTGTAAAGGGTTTGTTTGAGTTTTAAAACTGGGTTTGTGTCAAAAATCAATTTTTATTTAAGAAACATTTCACAGCACTTTGTTTTTTTTGTTGACATTCATGCAAGAAAGCTATTTACTTTTAAATGAAAACTCATGCAAGTTTAAATTAGTTTGAGGTTTTAATAATTTCAAAAGAGATGCCATGCACATGACAAATGAAGGGACCTAGACACTAGACTAAGTGTCTATCGATTATGATGCTGATGCTATGCAAAATTTTATTCAAATTTTATGCTGACTGAGTATAGCTATGCATGACTTTATTTGAGAGGACATATTTGAAACTTCTTTTTCTCTTTTTTTTTTGACAGACCTCAGTGAACGAAATGTAGAAATGTTTTTGACCAAGTTTGTTTTTAATCAATGCCACACATATCAAACAAGAAGACAATGCCTAGCGATTTGGACACCAATTCTTACAATAATGCGATTTAGACAAAGTTTTGTTTTAAAAGAGAAGTACCAACTCATGCAACTATGCTTTTACTTCAATTTTGACAATTCTTACTTGCACATGTTTTAAAGAGATGCAGAAATGCGTGTGACATTCTATGTTTCATAAAGAAAATGCTATGCATGTTGAATGAAGAAATTGAGTTGTCTCTAGACACCAATTCTGACAGTGAAGCATGCAACTTTATTATTATTTTGATGCAGAACCATGCAAACTTATTGATGCTTCTATATTTTTTTTTTTTTACTTTAAACCACATCTATATGCAAACCATGACACTCCTATTTCTATTTCAACTTCAAACTAATTTTTTTTTTACCTGACCTAGGGGGCATCCTATGGACTATGTTTGACTTGAGTTTGTATAATGATTTTATTCAGTCACTTATTACTGCTGCTATTAAAACAGAGTTACATTTTATTTTACTCTTTGGTCCCTGGAACTTAATCTTTTTCTGTAATCACTTAGACTTTACCCAAGCTTTACTTTGTGTTTCTAAATGAGTTTATGCAACTACAACTGTCACTGATGCTTATTCATTTTACCCTGAATGTACACTTGACCCTTTAATTCACCTCCTAGCTCCTTGGTCTTTCTTTTATTTCTGAAACTACCTGAGTTACTTCTAATATTATATTGACTGAACTATGATTGATAACTTAGATGATTTTTCTGTAGAAATACTCATTTTATTGACTTACTTTAACATCTTAAGGTGACATGGACCCTTACTGCATGCTAACCCTAATGATATACTTACTATGCTAATCATGAGTTTATTTTGACTTTTCAAGACACACAAACCATGTCTGACCATATGAATATGCATTGACCTTTATTAGAACGTACATGCTATGCAATCCAGAGGTTTAATAGACATATAAAACTTAAACTTGATGCAAATGAGGGACATATGCCATGCTAAGTATTGACCTAACCCTGAATGTGCATGAGGTGAACAGAAACTGATTTTTGTTTTGAAAGCATGATAGATGTAACATTTTTACAAATTC
Source organism: Rhynchospora breviuscula (assembly GCA_027562975.1). NCBI lineage: Eukaryota > Viridiplantae > Streptophyta > Magnoliopsida > Poales > Cyperaceae > Rhynchospora > Rhynchospora breviuscula. The sequence continues at coordinate 17,696,838 of CM050398.1, forward strand.
TTTTGTTGTTTCGGCATTTTTAAATTGGTGTATATGCAGTGGCACTTGGCATAAAGCGTACACACCTTATTTACTTTTAATCTTGAGGTGGCATATAAGCAATAACACTTGGCATAGAGCTTGTATGCCTTGTTTGTGCATATCTCGAACCTTACTCCTCGTGGGAGGGTTTTTACACAGCCAAATACCGGGCTGGAGTTATTTTCCAGACCAAATACCAGGCCAGAACCAAATACCAGGTTCATACCATGCCAAATACCGGGTATTTCAACCAACAAGTGCAAAATACCAGGCACTAAAGCCAAATACCAGGCTTTTATTGAACCATAAAGAAAAGAAAAGGGGAAAAGAGGAGGAGAACAAGAAATCAAAGCATAAAATCAATTTACACGCTAATGCGGTTCTAAGTACCTCGAGAGTTGATTGTTTGTTTGCAAGTCCTTTCCTTCCAACAGGCGCAAGCCCCTGCTGTTAATTACCTCCGGTCTGAGTTGAGAACCAAACATGAGCACCTCTAGATCGGGAATAATCAGATTAATTGTGATAAGCAGCTTAGAGTCTAATTTAATCTTTTAAGAAGATTAGTCTTTGGGGGGGTTTAACTTTTAACTCTTTTAATTGTAACTTTAAACTTGCTACAGGACTTTGGTTGACTTCTATGTTACAATTTTATCAACTTTGTTGTTTGACCCTGCTGAAGTTGGCTTGGAACCACCTTGAGATTTCTGAAATTAATACCAGGGGTTATATTACCTAGATTAATATTCAGTCGATTTAGGAATTTAGGGATTTTGGGGATTTCTCGTTCAAATCTCGAGTACAGATGCGCTATGCCTCCTCTTGACAAGAACTTCAGGGGTGTACCTTCCAGGGCAACGCGCTATGCAGTCTCAGAAGGACGATTTAGATTTTTTAGTTCGACACTAGAAAGATAGGCGATCTAGGTCAATTCTCAGACGTTTTGGGATTTGGAGATTTTAGTTTTTCGTTCGAGTCGCGAGGAAAGAAGCGCTATGCCCTCCTCTTGACGAAAACGCCGGGTTGTACCTTTCGGGGCAACGCGCTATGTAGTCTCAGAAGGACGAAGTTGGACTTTTAAGACTTTAGTGTCACTTTGAGTTTTAGTTATCGACTTTGATTCAAGCTCTAGAGCGTTGGTCTTTGTGTCTTTAACTTTTGGGGTTTCAGTGTTGAATTTTTGGGCTTAGAATGTTTCAAGACTTTTAGATTCAGGCGATCAGATTACTTTAAGTCTTAATTATGCCAATTTTGAGTTGGACTTTTGAGTTTGACTTTTCGACTTTGAAATTGGACTTTTAAGTTTAACTTTTTAATTTTCAGGTTAGACTTTTAGATTTTGGGTTTTCAGAGTTCCATTCTGATCTTTGGATTTTTTTGGTTTGGAGTTTAGGTTTTGAATTGGGATTTGGATTCTTGGGTTTTAGTATTTGGATTCTCTTAGTTTTTGGAGTTAGGTTTTGGGTTTTGAATTTTGGATTTTTGGATTTGAGTCTTTGATATTTAATTTGGAATTTTGGTATTTGGATTTAAGGTTTCTTTTGCTTTGAACTTGGAGTTTTGGGTATTTGAATTTTGAGTATTTGAATTGGAGGTTTATTCTTTGGGATTTTTTTGTTTTTTTATGGTCTTTGGATTTTGGAATTTCTTTATTTGGAGTTTAGGATTTGGGTTTTGGTTTTGATACTTGGTGGTTTTGGATTTGTAGATTTTGATCAGAAACGTCTGAGTGTATCTCCTGTCCAGAACATAAAATGTTCAAATGTACCTGCTGTCCAGAACATAAATGTTCGTGTGTTTTTGCAGAATTTTAATTTTAATTCTATTTTTATCATTTTGTTATTTACAAAATGATCATTTTGAGAGTTTTGAATTTAATGTGCTTGGTGTTTTGAGATTTGGGCCTGGAATATGCTACCAAAATATTCTTCATATTCTCCTGAACATTTTCATATTTTATTTATATTTTTCTGACATTCCTGCTATTTTTAATGCATTTTTGAAGTTTTAAATCTTTTAGAAAATTCTGATTGGCTGGAGGCTCGCTGTTTGCTGTACTGGGTTACAGTGACCCGTCACACAGAGACGGCCACAGAGAATCATTCGTGGCACTGAGGTTTTGGATTTGCACCGGGTTTAAATCTGATTTGTGAGACCCGATTTCCAGTGTTTTGGTTCACGGTGCACCAGATTCACCCAAACTCCCTTTTAGATCCGTTACAAACGGTGCGAAGGGACGCGTTTTCCTTTCTTTCCTTTTCTTTCTTCCTTTCTTCTTTCTTCCTCTTTCGTCCGACTATCGAGCGAATGGGGTTTTCGTCGGAAGTGAAATTGCGGCGGCTGGCACGGCCATTCTTCAAATTGAAGGTATTTCTCAGCTCACAGTGAGCTTCTCTTTCTTTCCCTTCACTGCCTTTTCTCAATTGTCTCCTTATTTTCAACTTCCATTTTTCCTTTTGACTAGATCCTTGCGGCCAATTTCAATTGAACCACTCTGAGCTAAACTGAGGTCAATTGGTGGGTTCCACAGGGTTCTTGGGGTTCGTGGAGGTCACTGGAGGCTTCAATTGCACAGGTAACACTCTGTGTTTGTTCAATTTTGAAATTTTTTTGTGCGGACTGGTTGAATTTGGTAACCTAGTCCTTGACTGGTTTGATGCTCAATTGAGCTCGATTTGGTGTTTAACATGTGTCCAATACCAACATCGACCTTTTATTTTGGTTCAATTATGTTCAAGTTGGTCTGGACATGGGTTGAGTTTGATTCATTCTACTGTTATCAATTTGGTTCATCAATTTGATTTTCACATGGTCTGGTTAATCTTGTCAATGCTTGTAAAACCTTCTCATGAGTTAGCTTAGAGATATGCACACCCCTTTGATTTTTGCTGTTTTTGTTTATTGAGTTTGAATCTGTGTTTCATCGTTTTTTGGATTGTGCTTCTGCAAAAGTTTTATTTGAGCTTGGTTTTGTGTTTAAAACACATTTTTGTTTCAAGAAATGTTTAGCAGATTTTTGTTTCATTTTTTTTAGAAGAGAAATCATGTAACTTCAGAGCAGCCCTTTTTTTTTTTTACAAAAGTACTGCTATGCATATGAGGAACTTCTGGACACTAAACTGAATGCTCATGAACACTGATGCAAGTGCAGACTTTGTTTTTTGGTTTTGTTTTTTTTTTATATGACTTCTATGCTATTGACTGGATGCAATAAAAATCTTTTTTATTTCACCAAACCCTAATGCGATTCAGGGATTGTTTTAAACAATTTTGTTCTATGCAAATGACAAATGAAGAGTAGTTTGGGTACCAAACTGAATGTTTATTGACTCTGATATGAACACACAAAAAACTTTTATTCTTTTGGCTTTTCAACTGACTAATGCAGATGCTATGCAAGTTTTGTTTTAAACTCAAAACTGACTGAGTGCAACTATACATAACCTCTATTTGAAAGGATGCATTTGAAAGCTTTTTAACAACCCTTAATGAATGAGATACAGAAATGCTTCCAATCAGACTCGCTTTGTATTTTTGCTATGCATAATGAACATGATGTTCTACAATTTAGACACTATGTCTGACAATGATGTAGTTTAAAAAGACTTATTTACAACTCTTATATGCATATGATTTTAAAGAGATGCAGAAACACATTTGACATTGCTTTTATTTTTCATGAGGAATGCTTATGCATGCTAGGTGAAGAATGGATATTGACTCTGACAGTGATGCAACTATAACTTTCTATTTAATTTTGACAATGGTTAATGATGCAGTTAACTGATGCTCCTAGCTAAATGTGCAGACTTTTAATTACTTTCATTCAACATGTAGACTCAAGAAAAATTTCTTATTTTTGTATACTGAGTTTTGGTTTGTGTTTATGTAATGAGTTTATTTATCACTTGACTACTGCCAAGACTAACTTCTATGATATGTGAGACTTTTATTTCACTTTGGTCCCTAAAATTTTATCTATTTCTATATGGGCTTGAACTTTGCCTATGTTTTATCTTGTACTTCCAGAATGAGTTTGTGTGTCCCCAATTACCATTCAGACATATTTATTTCATTCTAAATGCATGCTTGAGCCTCTATTTCACCTCCTGACCCTTAGACTTTCTCTTGTTTCCTACTTTGCTCCTAATATCACTTTGATTGAACCCTAACTGGCACCCTAAATGGAACAGATGCACAAACACTCATTTTTTTTATTGGCTTATCTTAACATATTAGAGTGACATGAGCCCTAATTACAAGCTGGCACTGACATATGCTGACCATGAACCCATTTGATATTCTTTACTTGAATGAACACACTAAACACCATGCAGATATACTAAACCACACTGAAACATGAATGCTATGCCACTTACTTATTTAACAAGCACATGAAACTCAAATATGATGCAGTATGGAAGATAAATACCATAGTATGCTCTGATCTAACCCTAGTATGCATGAACTCAAACAGAAATCAATTTTGTTTTGAAAACATGACAGATGCAGCAATTTTACAAATTCTTTTTGTTGTTTTGACCCTTTTAGGTGGCATACTAGACAGTAGCACTTGGCATAAAGTCTGTATGGCCTTATTCACTTTTAATTTGGGGTGCGATGCAATCAATAGCTCTTGGCATAGAGCTTGTATGCCTTATTTGTGCATATCTCTAAGCTATCTCCTCATAAGAGGGTTTTACACAGCCAAATACCAGGCTGGGGTTGTATTCAAGGCCAAATACCAGGGCAGAGCCAAATACAAGGCTCAAAACCATGCCAAATACCAGGCATTTCAAGAACCAGTGCCAAATACCAGGCATTTCAAGAACCAGTGCCAAATACCAGGCTTTTATTGAACCAGAAAAGAAAAGAAAAGGGAAAAGAGGAGGAGAACAAGAAAAATAACAGTTAAAACCATTTTTGGCCCCCTTTATTGCATATGAAATCAGGTTTTACATCTTAATTATCTTATACATAAACTTAAAACTAGTTTTTTCTTCTTTTACTATTTCTGAAACACAATATACTAGCCTAATATTCAAAAATTAGGGGCCTCTTCTTCTTCGAGTTTGCTTCTTTTATAGCCATCTGGCTAGGGTTTCACTGGGTTTTCAGCTACTACTTGTCAATTCCACAGAATTTCTGGATTTGATGCCATCTGATGGAGGGTTGAGATGTATTCTTGCCTTCACAGCCTTACTTTGGTAGTCTATCTTCACATTGAGTTTCTTACCATCCACTTTCACTGCCCAATGAACTTGTGCCACTTAGCTTTGTATGGTTTAGACAGTAAATGGGTTAATTGCATTTCTACTTTCTTTTACTAGGTTGGCATTGTGCCTATGACAGGTGGGGTTTATGCCACAGGGGTCTTGAGAGGATAAGTATAGTCTGTATACTCTCTTTCACTTAATGGCATACTTGGGGGAGAGGTTTCTTTGGCGCCAGCTAGCCTCCTGTTGCTTGTCAGAGGGATAGGCATGGCATTTCAAGGCCATCTGAATCATCTCCAGTTGGGTTACATGGGTTATAATGGCCTCCAGTGGTACTTTCTTGGTTTAATTCCCTTTTATGTCCTTCACAGGACTTAACTTGGTGATTTGATGTTGTTTTTTAGCAGCCATATTTCATGTAGCTACTTACTTGTCTTGAAGTGATTGGTGGGTATGTGTGTTGGCTGTTGAGACTCAAGGCAGTCATCTTGCAAGGACATCTTTCTTGGTGCCAGACTTGGCTTGATGTGGCACTCATCTGATGGATCATAGACATCAGATGGTTTAGGTTTGGTGGTGAGAATAACTCCCCCAGTTGAGCCATATGTTGTTTGCCAATGCATCTGAGAGGCTTTGCTTCTCTCTCCAGTTGGTTATTGGTTCAATTTTGGCCAGGTTTCATGGTGTCTTTGTGCATATGGTTGCTTTATGGCGCCTGGCAATTGAAGAGAAGTACATGGTTGTTTGATTTGTTTGATTGGTATATGACACAGTTAATCATATGGCTTTATCCACAAGCTAGCTGTTTTGTACCCACTAAACATCATTTCTGGATATTTGAGGGGTCTAGGTGCTAATTTATATTGCCAGACGCTTTGATTGAATCTCTGGCCTTGTCTTTATTTGGTTAATTTCATGTTTTAACCATGATTTGCAAGACTTAAACACCTGAACATAGACAGGTGGCTACACTCCCTTGAATGTCTTTGCTGCTGGGTGTTGTGTAGTACTTGCTAGCAGTGGTCCCTTGGTGTACTGAGCATTTCCATTTGTGTAGCACTCACTTCTGAATTTGAATTGCTAATTGGCTTCTTAATCCAAATTTTATCTCTGAGTAATCACATGATACTTATATGGCTGTCATTTGAGTTTTAGCCAACCTTTTTTATGCGATTCTGTCTTGAGTTAGCATAACAACTTTTTATAGTTGGGTATTTAGTTGTGTTGACCCCTAAAATATTGCCACAATTATCTGGACAACCTGAGAATGGATTCTGAGTCTATTTGAAATAGTCAAGACCAGACATCTGATGCACAAATAAATTGTCAAGAAATAATCCCGGATCGGTCGGGAAGGAATATTTAAAACCAAGTCAAGACGGGTGGTCCTATATTTTCACATCTATGATAATACTAATATTAACATGACATTATGTTAAATTAGTATGCAATACTCATAATGATGTAATATAGACCTACAAAAGTCGTGTGCTGTACTTTAAAAATATGACCTAGATAGTTATATAATTTCATGGATGCATGAGGATTATATAATTATACTAAAAATGTCGGCACATTGAATGATATAAATGCATCAAGATTCGTGCTAATCCTTTTATAAAAGATGGAGAAATTTTATTCGGCAGCCCATTTAAAACCCATCCAAAATTCAAAAAAAAAGGGGAGAAATGCGTGGCCCAAAGAGAGAAAGATCCGGCCCAAATAAATAGGAGGAGAAATAAAGCCCGATAACCCGTTCATCCCTTCTTCTCCACTGGTCCCCTCCTTCTGTTTCTCGTGTGTGAACACAGAAACAAATTGTTCCCTCCTACTCGCGCCTAAGCAAGCCTATGGAAACTTATATTTATGTCTCACTCTCTCACCGACATACGCTGACAGGAGGCAGCGAGCATTTCGCTAATAATTTGACCAATTTCCCTCCTAATTGACTCAATTTAGTAATGGCTCAGACTCACAATTTAAATGTGACATGAGGTAAATTAACAAAAAGGAGCCGTGAGAACATGGAGACCCTGTTTAATACCGATAAGGATGAGTATGTGGTGAGTCAGGAGACATCAATTTAAAGGAACAGTGAAGTAAAATTTTGAAATTCTGAAATAGTCATGGTCCCATGGTCCAGCACACTGAGCCCAAGGTGGATCAAATCAGCTGGTAATTAGTCATCAGAGATCACATGTAGTGGTGATAATTGATCAATTCACAGACATGGTGTATCAAAACTTTGAAATTGTGGCATCGCAATAATCATGCCTTTCGAGTTACTGTGGCTAAAGAAAGTCAAATTGGTCAGTTATTGGTCTCAGGGAATCATTCACAGGGATGTCAGTTTGGTAAAATTGGGATATCGATGAGATGGGGAGATGATAACATAAACATCAAGTAGCTGCACTTCAAAAAATTACTGAAGAGAAAGGCTGTGAGTTAAATCAATAGTGAAATGACTTAAGTACAAATGACAAACTCAGGGAAGCATCTGAATTAAGAACAAGTTGTGAAATAAAAAGGGGAGGGGGAATTTTAATCTGTGGAGTTGTAAAGATTGGTGAACCAGTACACAAGGAAAATTAAAAAGTGCTAATAATTGGATGGAGAATCAGTAAAAAAAAAAAAAAAAGAAGAAAAAGAAGGAAAAATAAGAGAGAAGGTGTTGAGTTTGTAAAAATAGTAATGAGATGGATGGGTTAAATTACAGGAACTCATAGCATTAGGATGAGGAAGGTTAAACAGCCATAACAAGGAAATAGGTGTGTATTGTGCTCAGTTTAAAAATTTTGCTGGTTGAGATGAAGAAAAAGAGGGAAGGCCAAATTTCAATCTATGGGGCTGCGTTAAAAACAAAAATCAATGGGATTATGAAATACAGTTTCATCATGATTAGAGGCCGAAATTTCTTTTCACAAATATTACAAGAGAATACCTCAAGTTGGAGTTATGAAACTCAAAATAATGAGGGATGTAACCGGCTACTAGTTACTGAAATCAGTAATCGGTAAAAGAAAAAAATTGAAGATGAATGAGGTTCCACACTAGTGTCAGGAGTTAAATAGCAAGGTGAACGATAATTGAAGGCCTTGGAACAGTTAGCACCTATTCAAATGAGTAAGGAAATGACTGAAGTGCCCATCAGGGGCATAACTGTCCAATCCCCTTGAGAGGCACATAATTGGTGCCATCTACAGTATTTCACTTGATCTCCCTATAAATAGGGTATCTCAGAAACCATGCAGACAACAACAACAAGACCCAATCCAGAGAAGAACACTCATGCGTTGAGAAATCCATCCAGCAAGCCACTTAAGCACTTAGGTTAGCCACTAAAACAAAAAAAAAACAAAAAAAAAGTGTGTGATTAGTTTCATATTTATAGCAATACTAGGGGTTGTGTAATCTACACTCTTGTATAATTTGCTTTGGTGAAATAGGAAGGTTATTTCTTCCCTCTTTGCAATTCTCCTAATTTCCTTTCTTTTCTGTTTCATACAATACATAGTAATAATGTAGGGAAATAACTAAAAAAGTGGCTATATAAATATGTATATAGATGCATTAAACTAACATGTACATTCAGTAAGAACTAAGAATTCATTTTCTTTTGTATCCTGCTTTTATATTCTATATGCATATAGGTTAAAAGTCATATATGCAGTAGCTGTAATACAAGAAATCACGTAGGAAATAAAATATATTATAACTGAGCATGCATATCTAATTTTAGGAAAAGTAGCATATGTATGTATATAAACAAAAGAGTGGATAACAAACAAGGACAGCAGGTTATTATTATGGACAGCAGGTTTATAAAAAAAGAAAAAAGAAAAAAAAGGACAGCAGGTTTCAAGATGGGGCTGGCTACTCCTCACCAACGCCAATGCCTTGCTAAGATACTAAGGGAGGGGCACAGTAAAGGAGACAATTGCATTATGGAGCCCTTAGTGTTGCACCAGCTTCTAAAGTAGAATCGAGGAGGAGTCTCATGAGAGGCATCAATAACTGCATCAACAGCTGCATCAACAACTGAAGGAAATACACTCACCAGCATGTTCCCATGGTCAAATCAAGCTGTGGTGAAACTCTGGGTTGGAGGCACTCGGCAGTCAAATTGATGATATAAACACGTCCCGGCATCCGTCACCAAGCTCAGAGGCGCCTCGCTTAACCCCTATCATGGCCAAGTAGCTCCATTGATCAGCTCACCGCTATGGCGGGTTTGAGCTGAGGTGAATTCGTATGCCGGAGTGCCATGCGGATCAAATCAAGTGCATACCACGGTTGCTGAGTGTCTCACGACGCTATTCGGCACGTTTCCATAGAACCCTGGCCTCCAGAAGCACCCAATCGCCGTTAGCCCCTCCTGTGAAACCCTAAGAGTAATTACGACGCAACAGTGGCCCCCACGACCGACAAAGGGGTCCCACTACTTTAGGGGAGTCATACAATGACAGGCGGCGCCTTCATGGTGCTTGATGATGTCTCGAAGAGCCTGAGCGCTAACCCCTGGCGGTTTCTCTATCGCCGGATCGACGGAGGGAGAAGGAAGAAAGGAGAAAAGAGGGGATTCATTTCCCCGATTTGTGTGGACACGACGCAGGACATAACGGCTAAACCGCAGTTGCTGACAAAGGGACCCACAGACGGAGGGACTAATTAGTCTACAGGATACCGGGTGTATGAAAATTGGGAAATGGTTTTAATAAAACCGTCCCAAATCTTGCGATCTTCTGTGGCATTGTTCGTGTGGCGGGTGAACGTGGCGTAATGATCTACTGACAGCCAATCAGACAGCGCCATGTGTCCCTTCCTCACAACTGAAGTCGCTGATGGCTTCCTATTCTCTCTTCTGGCGTGGACCAATCAGAGCTTGCCACCTGTCACTGCTGCTGATGTGGCATTATTTTATTGCTGGAAACTTCAAAATTTCATAGAAAATAAACCGTAATTCAGAAAAATACAAATCAAATTTCTACAGGCCCGGGAAAATATGAAGAATATTACCATGCCAAAACCATAACCAAAATCCAATTAAAGATATTTTAAACCCAATTTTCAAGCTCTGGCCAACCACAAATTGCCATGTCACTCTGATATTTATTTAAAAATCCAGCAATCTTTTAAATTTCATGAAAAATCACAGGAGGCTCAGAAAAATGTGAGGAAAAAATCCTGCAAGCTCAGAAAAATATGGGGAATTCAGTCATGCCAAAACCATAACCAAAATCCAAGCAAAATATTTTGAACCCATTTTTCTAAGATCTGACCAGTCATAAATTGCCAGCAACCTTGAAAAATTCATGAAAAATCATCGGATGCCTAGAAAAATATGAGGAAAAATTCTAGAAGCTCAGGAAAACATGAAGAATCCATTCGGCTGATCATCATCACCAAAAACCCCCACCAGATGTATCCCTATCATTATTCCCTTCGAAACACTATGGAGATACACCGCTCCGGCAGAGGCTCAGGGGTTTACAATTAAATCACTAAAGGCATGGACAATGCTTTACCATCAAGGAGGCCCTCTGTTCACCCTGAGGAGTCACCAGAATAATGGGAAGGATTTATTCTGCAAATTATCACAATCAAGAGCTCAATCAGGCAGATCCCGATCATCATCTGATACTATGGAGGAAAGCCGTTTCGGCTTAATTTAAAAAAAAAAGGGGTTCAAAGGCTCGCAATTAAATCACTGGAGGCATTAATAATATTCTGACATCAAGGAGGCTTCCCGTACATCTCAGGGAGTCACCAAGTCTCAGAAGAAACAAACCAAACAAAAAAAAAAGAGATGATAACTCAATGTTGTGAATCTGGTTGAATTGAGACTCGCTAACCTCAAAGCGACGGATAGTGAGGTCTACCATGGCATCACGGAGACTCTATCAAGGGTCCCAAAAATTATATACAAACCAGGTGAAGACCAAATTAAAGATCAACTAGTTAAAATTCAAATCGAAGGCAAATTACACCGCAAGATACTACCGGTGAAGAATATGGATCAATCACATATGAGCAGAACTCTTTGCGATCTGAGAAAAGTTCATGATGCTGTTAAATCTGTCGTTTGTCGCAACGGTGGAAGTCCACGGTTATCTAAGGCACCCGCTCTCTCTCGAGATGGCAAGAGGTCCTATCTTGAGTGTATGCAATCTACCCGCCAGGGATAAACGTCCGCTTGCACTGCTGTCACAAGCAACACCTTGAAGCAATATTATGGTCCTATCTAGGATATGCAAACCCAGTCACTACGGACAAATATCATACCATACCATATCATACCACCCATGACATTAACCTTGGGGAAGAGCTCACGATTTTATTTCAGGAGGACTGAGTGGCTTGCTGCAACAGTGGAATTTTATATTCGCTCTCTCAAGTAGGCAGGAGGTCCTATCTTGAAAATTTGCGATCTAATCGCCAAGGATATGCCAAGGCCGACACTAATACCACAGGTAACTCCCTTAAATAACACTATGACCCTATTCTACATCATACCGCCGCACCCGATGGATCCGTGATTCTAATCTGAGTATCATTTTCATCAAAAGCCTTCAACATGCTTCTTGGTTACATTACTCAAATGGATTAGTAATGTTACCCCAAATCCACAACCAGATTTCATACACAACAAAGATTACCTCTTTCGGTGCTTGAGGGAAATTACAGCGTTCCGGTTGGAAACCGGACGTTACTTGAACGCTCATAAGCTCAAGAGCCTAGCGTCACTCAAGTGACTTTCCTTGGCTAGATGTCAAGAATCATGTCACATTAACGTTTGATCAGGAATCAGACGAAGTTTCAACATTTGGTCAGTGACTGAGCGTCAGAAGAGCGATCCTATGTTCGAGAACCAACTGTCTACCGCACCTAAGGAGGCCAAGGGGCGTCCGACTTAGGTAGCACCCACGCGCATAAGATTTTTCAACGCCCACAAACCCAAGGGTCTAGCGTCTGACATAGATATTTTCAACGCTTCGGGTGAGAGCCAAACCGTCACTTTAACATCTGACTGGCATCCAGATGAAGTTTTGGACATTTCAGGTGGTAGCTGAACTGTTCACCGAACGTCTAATTAGCAATCAGATTCCTTGCAACATTTCGAATAACAGTAGGATTATTGTTTGGTATCTTGGCTGGCTATCAGGTATCACCTCAATACTTGGAATGAGGATCGAGTCGTCCCTCAATATCTGATTGGCTAATGGACGTCACTTCAACGCTTCGAGTAATAGTAAAATCATCTGTCTGATATTCTGGCTTGCTACCAGATATCATCTCAGTGTTTCAATTATGATCGAACCGTCTGCGGAACGTCTGACTGGCAACCAGATGTCACTTTTGAACGCTTCGAATATAACCGGATCAATTGTTTCGTACCTTGGCTGGATACCAGGTATCACCTCAAAACTCCGAATGATAGCGAATCGTCACTTAACACCTGGCTGGCAACCGGGCGTCTTCGTTTCAGGTGGCAGCTGAATTGATTATTGATGTTTGACCTGTAATCAGATGCCCTGTCGACATCTCAAACAACATTCGAATAATCTGTTTGATATCCTGGCTGGATACCAGGTATCACTTCAGTGTTTCGAATGATGGTTGAACCGTCTACTCAATATCTGAATAGCAATCAAATGTCTTCTAAACGCTCCGGACAACAATCGGATTATCTGTTTGATATTCTGGCTGGCTACCAGGTATCACCTCAGTACTTCGAATGGAGATCGGACCGTCACTTAACGTCTGACTGGCAATCAGATGTCTTAACGATTCAAGTGGCAGTCGAATCGTTCACCTGATACCTTGGATAAAAATTAGGTATCATCTCAACAAAAGAAATTTGAACATTGCCAAATGTCACTCCAACGATTCGGGGATAAACCAAATCGTCTATTGAACATCGCCAAATGTCATTTTCAACGGTCGCCACACCGTCTGCTTAACATCTTGGTCAGGAACCAGACGTCATTTAACGCTCTATGCCCATTAAATGAGCGTCAACCCGCTCCCAGGAAAGGCCAAGGGGCAGCCGACTCGGGTCGCACCCGCGCGCATATGATTTCAACGCCCATAAACCCAAAGGTCCGGCGTCTACCATTAACGTCCATAAGCCTAAGGGCCTGACGTCAACTCAATAAAAAAAATCTCAGCACCGTATCAACCTAATTTAACGATCTGATCAAGAGTCAGACGTCACTTTCAGACACCCTCGACAGAAGTCAAAAGGGAGTCTAAGAAACCCGCTTTGGGTAATCTAATCTAACGATCTGATCAAGAGTCAGACGTCACTTTCAGACACCCGCGGCAGAAGTCAAAAGGGAGTCTAAGAAACCCGCTTCGGGAAATCCATGCCTTAAAAATACGGAATCCAAACTGAAGAGCCTAAACCTTGATTCCTCACATTACAGGGAAAACTCGAGAAACGAGAAGATCACAAGCGTCCAGTGATGACAGTCAACCAAAACCTCTACAAGTCAAGAATTCCAAAGGTTGCTGTCCCCTACAATACAAAGTCCACAAAAAAAAATATATAATATGATATGCTAACATTGCATAGTAGTAATAATAATAATAAAAAATAAAAAAAAACAACAAAAAAATATAATGCATGGTAGGACTGCTAATTGCATATTTACAATTCCCTAGCAGCTCATGACGCACAATCCTTTGATTTTCCCGATCTAGAGGTGCTCCTGACCATGTCGGAGGTAATTAACAGTAGGGGCTTGCGCCTACTGGAAAGAAATGACCCCTTCAAATAATAAACCCTCGTGAGAACTCAAGACCGTGCAGTTACCCCTCTTCGGGGTGGTATCGGTATCGGCCTCTTGAGGCTCGCGAGGGGTATCTGATCCGCATTCTTTTTGCCCCTCAATCCGAGACCAGATTCTTCGTTTCTTTTCGATCCGAGGGCCGAGAAAAAGTGCGAGACAGGTTCTGGCACGCCCAGTGGGACCTCTTTTTCCTCTCATCAGGCGAAAATCAAAGGATTATTACCTATATTGATAGCCACCGTGCATTTCTGTCTCGCAAAAAGTGCGAGACTGGTTCTTTTGTGAGACAGGTTCTGGCACGCCCGGTGGGACCTCTTTCTCCTCTCATCTGGGAAAATCAAATGATATAGTGTATGAGCTAGGGAATCATTTAATCCATCACTGACAATAATTTTAAGTTGCAACTTTTTGCAGAAAATGGCGAACCTGAACAACAACCAGGACTTAGGATTCATCCTAAATACATTCATGGTCGGGTCTATACCGATCACCTTCCCGATGGTACAGACGATTCCTGACATGCCTTCCGCCATGGACGACATTGCAAACATGGGGTACACCAATGCCCTCTCAGCCATCATTCTTGGGGCAGGAGGACATTTCACAAAGCCGTATGATGAGGAGGTTATTCTCCCCCGTAATGACAACTTGCCAGCACTTCCAGAGGAGCTGACAATTCAAGCGGATGGGCCGATGTTCCCTGGGATATGGAACTCACTCGCCTACAACGCAGCAGTGCCGGTCCCAGTACCTACCCCGACTAAGAAGATCTCGGCTGCTGAAATTGTGCGAAAGGCATGTCAAATGATCAAGGACAAGAAGGGTAAAAAGGCGACTAGCGCATTGTCTTTGACACCTATGGAAGAAAAGCAGACATGTGACCAAGCTCGAGGCCCAAGTCAAGAAGTAGTTACAAACGAAAAGCCAGACGCAGTAAACAAAGATGATTCGTGCGAGCTGAAGAAAAGGGACAAAGGAAAGAGAGTTGCACAACCAAGGAAAAAATGTGAAAGTCGTTCCGCGAAGATGAGAAGGAAACCCGAGGGTCCCGTGACTGACTGTGCAAATAACGACGAGGCATATGCCCATGGAGAATCCGGACAAGGTTCGAGGGGAGCTCTGTCACATGCAGAAAAGGAAAAACAGAACAATGATAATTCCTTACCAGTCGCTCTTGTAGAAAATGATCTCCAGGATGAGATACCTTATCATAATAAACCTTTATACATCACGGGAGTGGTGGATGGGATCAAGGTCAACCGGATACTAGTAGATTCGGGATCAGCGGTTAATATTCTCCCATTAGAGTCAATGAAGTACCTCTCGTTGAGTGAAAACACCTTGACACGGAGTCAGCCGAAGATTTATGGATATAATCTAAAATCTCAAAGGGCGTTAGGGACGGTCATTCTGGAGTTTCGCTTTGGAGAACTCGTAACTCAAACGAAACTTTGTGTTATTGACGTTTGCGCGTCTTACAAAGTATTATTGGGGCGTCCCTGGTTACATGCATATTAGTTGGTCCCCTCTACCCTATACCAATGCGTAAGATACCCCATGGGAGAAACTTATGGAGAAATAAAAGGAGACGGGCATCCTTTCTCTATTTATGAAATGGAACTTCTAGATGCAAAATATTTCATGCCTATAACACCGTTGGGGACAGAGTCTGGACTGTTTTCGGGGGCGAATTCTGAGGCATGGCCAGTAGATGACGCCAGCAAGGATACCCATGAGAGATTAGATCCCACTCAAGCTGGCACTGATATTACGGATACCAAGTGGGCTTATCAAGGAATGCCCATCGATGCTTATGATATATTTCATCGCGAGATGCTGAAAGAGTATTTTGACGAGCAAGGAAATATAGAACGGCACCAAAAGAAGAAGCGACTAGAGGAAGGATTATGTCCATCCGAACCTAGTCCTGAGGGATATTTCAGAAAGCCTGCCCGGAGAAACACAGGGGGCATACGAGGCAACCATCTCGTACATTCAAGAAATAATGAGTCTTGCTATGTGATTCACATAGATGATTCTGAAGATGAGGAAGATGGGACGCACATTTATGCTTCAGAAATAATTTGGTCAACACCCAACGAAGATTATGAAAGCCCGTCACTCAAGGGGCCCGGGATTTCAGATTATGAAGCAGGGCAAACCCCACTTTTGTGTTGGTGTCAGGAAATAGGGGTAAACGGAACTCCACCCCTTTCGAATTGTCCTCATGAAATATCGAGAGGTACACCTGAGTCGTGGAAGGAAGCGAGAATTTCAAATGAAGATTCGACGCAAGAGAACATGGATGCACACGAAACGCCCAGGCACAAGCAAAAACAAAAGGAGACTCATGACAAACGGAGAAATTCTCTCTTGGATCTTTTAAAGAAAGGGAAGAAAAAGGAAAAGAAGAAATCAGCAACCTGTGAGACGAATAATGTGGCCCGATTAAAGAAACAAGTAAAAATTCTTCGGCAAGAAATGGCCACCCAAAACCAACAAATTGGTGAGATGCACGTCACTCTGGGAGTATTAAATGACATGATGGTCAATCAGAGGTCCACATTAAAAAAGATATCAAAAGCCACTACCCCATGCCTCAGATGTCCCGGGGGCATACTCTTACGGGATGGGCGCGACGAATAATAGACATGGCTTAAACCCCGATGATTGCAGGGTTCGTAAATGCCACAAACATAAAGAATTGACACGACCCAAAGTACATTATGGCGAAAAAGGAAAATCACCAAGAATGTCCCGATCAACCATATATAAACAAATTCATGTCACCATCAACAGTTCGATCGAATAAATCGTATGATAAGAGATGCGCATATTGTGGTGTACAGCGCGAAACTCCGCCTCACAAAATCAAGTCTTGGTTTAAAGGAAAAATGCCATCTCTCAAAGCATGACCTTACAATCATATGAAACACGAATGTGTACCACATGATCCAGAATTTGACAAATACACCTACACTACCTATGTGGGAGACGTGTCATTATCAGAAAATGACGATAAAGATTCTGAGTTCCGAGAGTATGATGATACAGACTCTAACACACATTCTTACATGGTGTATGCTATTGGAGTATAAGAAGATGATTCGGAGAACTATAAGTATGGCGAAGAAGAAGAAATGGAGGAGATTCCGTTTGGGAACATGGAAATAAGGGATGAAAATAATCACGAAAAAGAAATACAGCATGATGAGGGAAAAGAAATGTATGAAGCCTCACTTAAAACCCCGTTAAACGCTGATGAGTGCCCAGAAGTGTCATTCGAGGGGTGGGGTGAAGAGATAGAAAGGCAGGTCACTCGTGAGGAGCAACTTATTCTTGAGATTAGTATCAAACAAATGCAAGAGCACGAGTATAGAATGGCGATGATATAGAGGGAAAACATTGAGTTACGCCAAGGAATTGTTGGACTTCGCCATATGTGTGAGAGCTTCTGCCAAGGAATTACCTCTCTTTGGTTGGAGAATACCACAACGCGTCAAGAAATATCCAGTTTGTGGCAAGAGAAGAGCAAACTAGCCATGATGATAGAGGACTTGCAAAGAGGAAATAGTGACGGCATTACTATGCCAGCGGATCCAAACAAGAGGTTACCAGATGAACCTAACGCCAAGGCATATTTCGAACAACAGGAGGATTGGGGAGAGGAAGCAGGAGTGACCTGCTCTCCACACAACAATATGACAGGCATCTTAGGGCCTGCGCCCAATTGGTTACTACCATTCGAATGCGAACATATCAAAAACCCTCTCGGCCCTGACAGTATAGCTCGATATGGCATAATACCTATAGTAAACTTGCCAAAACCCGGATCATACAGAGAAGACCCTTCACCAAGCAACGTGGAATGGCAAAGCAATTTTCATCCAAACTCGGACTATTCGGCGTGTATTAAGGAGGAGGTGCAATTTCCTGAAGAAGTTGGTGAAACATCAAAGAAAAAGAATAAAGGAAGGAGAAAGAATGAAGAGAAAGCCCTGGCACCAACAAGCGTCGAAATCCCAACCATAAAACATTATTCCGATGGACATATGTCACTTTCGTAACGGAAAAAGAAGTTTTACTCCTTCCGGAAGGATAGAACTTCTGATGTGTCAGCATGGCTATACAAAGCGGACTCCTCCTGCCTAAGTGCAAATACCCGGAAGAACAACATCGATTTGATGAGCCCCATTTTTGCCTGTTTCACAGGTTCCTTGGGCATTCGATCGAGGATTGTTTTTCGTTCAAAGATTAGGCAGAGAAAATGATTAGACAGGGAGGGTTGTATCTCCCAGCGCATCTGATACAAGACCCAGCGCCTCATAATTAGTAGTACAGACTAGTTACGAAAAAAAAAATAATAAAAAAATAATGATGACAGCCGAATGGTCTGAGGATATGAGAGAGCTAAGCTGGCTGTAAATATCGAGAGATGTTAGTACCCGGAGTTTTGGAAACCCAAGAGTTAGACATCGAAAGATGACTCGAAGGCGTAAAAAACTTGATAAATGTTAAAAAGACCAACGAGTCGATAGTACAAGGGAACAGATAAATCACTGGAACACAACATACACAATACATGCCCTAAAGTCACCGGTATACGGTACGCCTGACTACTGCAATACAAATAAGTGGGTCCTACAAACACCTAAGCTGAAAACAGGAAAATGAGTAATCCTTACAAGGCCCGCTTAAAGGTTGACCATGTTTTCTGCCCTGAGCTCGTTCAGAGAAGTAACAGCAGTCTCAAGCTTCGCCTCAATAGAGCCCAGACGAGTATGAACCTCTTCGAAATTCTGGTCAAGATAGGTGGTGGAAGTACGGGGGCCCTCTATGGACGATCCTCCGTCTGAAAGTAGGGAACCTTCCTTTAATGGCTTGTACTGGTTACAAACAGCCCCAGGTTCCATGATATAGCCATTCACGGCTTGGATGGGATCAGGAATGAGAGTTCCACCAGAAGTCTCAACCCAACCAATGGATGACAGTTCGCCGAGGAGAATATGGGGGTATTCGATATCCCTCTCGATTATCTTGTTTCCCCACAAAGTGTATGGCATAGCAATACCTGCCTTATGCATCAGCTCTTCCACCAGATGACCGTAAGGCAATGGATTGCGCAAATCCCTGACCGACTGATGCATATGCCGGATGATCAGATATGCGATATTGATCTTCTTATCTTTCGCAATGAGGTGGCGTAGGTAGAAAAGGCTCTCCGAGTTTACTACATCAGATATTTCTTCTCGAGGGAGGAGGATGTGATTGATTATCATGAATAGGAGCCTATAAGAACACAAAATTATTAAAAAGAGGCAAGAAAGAATAAAGGAGAGAAAATGACTAAAAAAAGGAGAGAGGAACCTGTGCATGGCAGGAAGAGACGCGGTAGACAATGTTCCTCTGACAGCATCGGGGGCAAGTTTAAACCAACGTCGGTATTCTCTACGGCTCTCGAAATCACGAGGCCATGATACATGGGTGTAGACGGAAAGGCCGTCCAAGGTGTCTGTGGCCTGTAGAAATTCAGCAAGATCTTTCACCCCAAAAGAAAGATATTTGCCGAAAAGAAAAGAAGAGGCAAAAGGAACACCATAATGATCATACGAGACGCGTAAGTTGGCATAAAAAAGCCGAGTAACCCTAGGGTGATAAGAGGACCGACGTCCCACCAGGTTACGCAGATCCCAGAAACTGACCCAAGATCGAAGAAGACACACATGTTCATTCTCCAACCTCCCAAAAGGGTGAAAGTAAAAACAGTCAGGAACAGAGCGTTCTTCGACACCCATGGTAGTATGGTAACATTCAGAAGCCGCTTCATCTCGGAAAAGATAACGGTTATGAGGGCCATAGGACCAGTTAGAAGATGCTAAGATATGCTCTATATTTCTGTAACATTTACGGATGGGTGTAGAGGCCATGAGAATAAAAGAGAGGATGATGGTGAAGGAAGGGGAAAGCCTCTCTATATATAAACGAGAACAGTGCAGTATCACTGTAGGCAACCAAGCTTGAGACAGAAGATTCAAGTACTCTACCCTGATAAAAATTTCAAGCCGGGAACAAATATAGAGCACGCGTAATGATAAACAGAGATGTGACAGGAGCATCCAAAGCGAGGGGTGTGCTGAGCAAGGAGCAAACCTGACAACATTGAATGATGACTCGGTACGGGTTTGACCATCGAGTAAAACAGACCGACGTTAAAAATCAGATAATTCTATGGGCCGGAAATGAGGTTTATGGGCTTCACTTCAGAGGCTTCACTTCAGAAAGAATTGGGATTAAGGGCCTTTGGGCCATCTTTTGGAGCCATCCGGAGTAGCAAGGATCCGCTGGAATTTTATGTCCCTGAGAAAAAGAGATTTCTCGCCTGGGGGCAACATGAGATATCTCTTCCACAAAAATACTTCCCAAGCTCCACAAAATTTCCACAGCCAAATTCCACATAAAGCGGTCTATTGTTGGTGTGAGCCTAAAATCAACCATCACCGGTAAACGTTCATCCTACCGGTTCTAAAAATCGATGAACGAGGGTTTAATATTTTGTCCCTTGAACAAAAGATACTTGATGATGAAAGCTCGTCTATGACCCCTAACATGAGTGGGGAGACTTGATCAATGATCTCATAATCACTACTGAGGGTATCAAACTGTTTTTCCTTTCTTTCTTTTATTTTTGTTTTTGCAGGAATATGGAGCCGCTGGAGCTTTATGTCCCTAAAGGAAAAAAGGTGCGTCTTGCTTTATGGCAACATAAGACGTTTCCTCCACCAAATGCATATCCTAAGCACCACAAACATCCACAAGCCTAAATTCCACTACCAAAATGGTCGATTGTTGGAATGAGCCATAAATCAACCAACACCGGTGAGTTCATTATACCGGTATAAAATAATGAACAGGGTTTTATGTATTTTGTCCCTAAAACGAAATACAAGTGCCATGAAAACAGAAGATAGACAAATCAATTACCAACGGCGGCATTGCACTTATAAAACAGGGAAATATATATTATCTCCTCCAATCAATGTTATCCCTTGAAAAATACAAATGAAAGGCCGATAAACCAAGAACTATAAGCACAGGGAGCCAGAAAAAATAAAAACAAGACGGCCGCTCATGTTTCGGAAGCTCATCCGGGGTAGAGTCAACACCCCAGTTGTAGGAGGGAAGTGGCCTCCAGTAGGCATGGATCTCTTGGGCGTAGGGGTTTCCCCAGTTATCATCAAGAGCGTGCACGACCTTCGGCGCCGCATCCTCTTCGAGTTCCTCGATCTCCTCAGTAATATAATCATTCAGCTCATTGGCGCAAGAAGGGAAGTGTGCGTCACCTTGACTAGCCATTTAGAGGTAGCAACGAAGAGGTGGCAAAGAGAGAAGATAGAGAATTGATAAAAGAAAAGAAGAGAGGGGGCATGATAAAAAGGAAAGGAACAAGAAAGAGACAAAAAAAAGGGGGGCCTTAATCACGGTAAATGTGCACGCGTGACCACACAACAATACCACGTTCTCTAGACGAAAAGGCGTTGCATGATATGTTGGTCCATAATCCACAAAAAGACAAAAACAGAAACCAACAAAACATGGGGGCAAACAGGAGGCATTAATATTGCAACATCACGGAGCGTGTCATTACAAATCTCAGTACACTCGCTGAGATCGGTATTTACAAACATATTCTAGAACATATCTAGAAGATCCCAACCGCTACACAATCTTACCTAGCACACATATAACAAACAAGAGCGGTAATACATGCAGTGATACAGTGATGCGGCTACATATGGTACAAATATGATACAGATGCATGAATAAAAAGGCCCCTAGGGAGTAGGAGCTCTGTGCTGTGACTCGAAAGCATTCCAAGTGAAAGCGCTAGTAGTGGGACTTATGGGAGACTCATTGCCATCATTTATTGGCTCCACGATAAAGCCTGATATACAGTTCAAACCTGATAAGATGGCGTGAACCTATTTGAAAATTAAAAGAAAAAGGAGAAGAGAACTCACATACCAGCACTATCAGGGGTTGAATAGTCACCAATGTAGTCGGGATTAACTGGTTCAACTTCTGACCTCACTCTGTCAACATTCAGATCATCGAGAAGTTGCCCCAATATAGAGAAGTCATTCGGAAAAAGGAAGAAAGTGATGAGTTCAGGCCAATGAACAAACACTGTAAGAAAAAAAAATTTCTCACGAGAAGAGTCCGAGGGGACCACTGAAGGAGAAGTGGCAAGAGACGAACCAGCCTCAACCACAGGAAATGCATCTAAAAAAAAAGGAAACATTGTTAGCATCAAGGGCTTAATAAAGAGAAATAAAAAGCGTTATAATTCAAAAGGTTACTTACGATTAACGGAATTTTCACCCAGAAAATAACCAATGAGATTTTCCTCCATCCCATAGTCCGGACTAGCAGAATAATCCACCAACTCTTCCTCATTTTCGATAATAGCGAACGGGTCAACCGGTGCTGTCTCAGTCGGTGGAACATCATTGTATGGAATTTGATACTGAGGAGTAAACGGAGATAATCTCTGAAGAGGAGAAAAGGTCTCAATAAAAGGAGGAATGTAAGGAGAAACTACTGACTGGGAAGGAAACGCTTCAGAAGAAGGAGCAGTATGCTGGATGAAACCTATTTTGAAACAAAAGCGAGTCAAAAAAATATTTTCAGGATGTTACAGAATAAGCGTAAGCAAAAATGCCATATACCTAAAGGCTCGGTATCAATTCCTGATGAAATATCTTTCTCGGCAACAGAAGAAGGACCAGCAACAGGGTCCGAGAATCCGGGCAGACGAGAGCTTGTAATTGGAAGATCATTTGAATCATCGCTATCTGAGTCTAAAAGGAAGATAAAGGAAATGGGTAACAAACAATTACATTCATTGGGGGCAAAGAAAAATAGATCTATCAAACCCTTACCTGAAGAAGGATTGTTCACTTGAGTGTGAGGTTCAGTGGGTTCCTGAATGCGCAATGGTTGAGAAAGGGTTGCTGGGTTTCGAGCTCGTGAGTTGGAACCAGAAGGTACTCGACGGTCTATATCAAGAGAAGAATGAGGAAGCGGTTGGACACTGCCCGTTACGCCCCGCCAATCCTGCAATCTAAAGAACTCTGAAGGAAGCACAGGACGAGGTAAACGATGTGGCTGAGGATCCCATCTTCCCACAGGAATGGGGTCAGAAGAGCGCCTCTGAGGGTATACTGCTTCCCTGAGACGACTTTCCGTTGGAGAATGATGGGCAGCGATCAAACCACGTAACCAACGCTTGTAACGAAATGTAAGGCAGCCCACACGAGAAGCATGAGGAATAATAAATCTGATACCGGTCCCAAGGCGCCAAATGATGGAACAATATCTAGCAAAAGATGTTAGCGAAGCTCTCGGTGGGCAACGAGGGATGTTGGAAGAAGGAATATCTTGGTCAAAGCCGAACTGCCACGCGGCTCGTTGGGGGCAATAGAGTTCCATGGAAACATCATTACCTATCCAACAAGGCAAAAGACACTCCCTGATACTGACAAGGAAATCTTGCTGTGTGGAAGACAGTACAGAGTGTCCCCCTTCATCCCTAATATCCACAGCTGATCGACCTGAATTTATTTCAACATCTGTGGGTAATCCCTTGTTGAAAACACACGACCCTAAGTGTAATTGATACCTCCAAAAGAGAAAATGGATTCTAATCTAGTCTCCCGAGAAGATGGGTGCCCCTGCAATGTGACTTAAGAAGGGTAGTTGTTGCCTTAATTCAGCTGACATAATCACTCCGTAATTATCTCCCCAGTACGCATGTTACCACCCATGTATTAGATGAAGCGAAATAACAACATGACTGTTCGAGGGATTTCTTGCAGAAGTGATCTCCCTTAATGATCTATAAATGTTGGCTAAGGCCGGAACAGCCAAAGAAATCAGGAACCCCCGGGCGAGAGCATTGGCAACCACAAAAACACCTGGATGGATTCTATCAGCAGGACAGCAGACCACTACAAAATAGTTAATCCACCAGGCCAGAAATGCAGTCAGTATGGTCTCCTTATCCAAAATATGAGTGCTCAAATCAGAAAATTCAGGACTCTCCCCTCTAGCTTTAATACTTCCGGAACCGTGACCTGTTCCGAATGGGTCATTGGGATTAGCAAAGGGAGCAGAAGTACCCCAAGTACGAGAATTTCCTTCAGAAACCCGATTCATAAAAAACCTAATCCAATCATAAAAAGAGACGTCAGCACTTTGACCTCTGCTTAAACGGGCATTTGAAAGTTCGTAATATATATCAAAAACCTGGCGAAGCGAATCTGGGTAACATGCTCTGCCATTTGAATTTCTTCCAAACAATTCCATATCCGGAGGAACCCTCTCCTCATAAGGATATCCAAAAATGGGAAGTCCAGCGAGACGAGAGAGCTCCCAGAGATTAATAGTCATTTCTCGATCAAACAGAAACAAAGTGTTGGTGGTATAATTCCAGCTTGAAACAAAGGCCCGAAATAAAGCTAGATGAGGATTATACTCAAAAAGACATAAGAACACTGCCTCATAAAGATGGACTCGTGACAGGAGAGGTCGCAAATAGGCTAAAACAAATCGGGTCCACTCAATTTGGCCTGCACTCCTCCTTAGGTGACCACGCACGTATAAATAATCAGGAGACCAGGGAGTAACCCTTCCAGCATTCATTTCTGTGCATAATAGATGGATAGAGGAAGGACCAGCTGACCCAACGGGGTTAAGAAGAATACACCGCCTATTTTCTGGAGAATCCCTTCTTGAAAAATCATGATCTAAAGAGGGAGCATGGACAAAAAGATTGCGAGTGAAAACCTATGTGTCGGGTTCAGCCATTAGCAAAGGATTCGATGAGCCAGATGAGAACCAAGTTGGTCGGTGACGAGTAAATAAGCCTCTATAAATATCTCCACCTGCTAATATCCGACTTCTCCAGACGGCATGAAGATGCTGGTAATGGTTGTTTGGGTCAATATGACGGATATAACGAGTAATTCTCTGATCATATGGGTCATGCGGTGGGTCCCTTGAAGAATCTGACGGATCCATAAATATCCAGAGAAAACCTGTCAAAAAAAAATATAGAAACAACAGTTATGCAAGGAAAGTAGTAAGACAATAAGGGCACCAGAGCACCAGAGCACGCCGTTCAAACATGGTTTTCTCGACCCGCTCTGGTGGGGGACATTTGTTGACGCCTAAAATATTGCCACAATTATCTGGACAACCTGAGAATGGATTCTGAGTCTATTTGAAATAGTCAAGACCAGACATCTGATGCACGAATAAATTGTCAAGAAATAATCCCGGATCGGTCGGGAAGGAATATTCAAAACCAAGTCAAGACGGGTGGTCCTATATTTTCACATCTATGATAATACTAATATTAACATGACATTATGTTAAATTAGTATGCAACACTCATAATGATGTAATATAGACCCACAAAAGTCGTGTGCTGTACTTTAAAAATATGACCTAAATAGTTATATAATTTCATGGATGCATGAGGATTATATAATTATACTAAAAATGTCGGCACATTGAATGATATAAATGCATCAAGATTCGTGCTAATCCTTTTATAAAAGATGGAGAAATTTTATTTGGCAGCCCATTTAAAACCCATCCAAAATTCAAAAAACAAAGAGGAGAAATGCGTGGCCCAAAGAGAGAAAGATCCGGCCCAAATAAAAAGGAGGAGAAATAAAGCCCGATAACCTATTCATCCCTTCTTCTCCACTGGTCCCCTCCTTCCGTTTCTCGCGTGAGAACACAGAAACAAAATTGTTCCCTCCTACTCGCGCCTAAGCAAGCCTATGGCAACTTATATTTATGTCTCACTCTCTCACCGACATATGCTGACAGGAGGCAGCGAGCATTTCGCTAACAATTTGACCAATTTCCCTCCTAATTGACTCAATTTAGTAATGGCTCAGATTCACAATTTAAAAGTGACATGAGGTAAATTAACAAAAAGGAGCCGTGAGAACATGGAGACCCTGTTTAATACCGATAAGGATGAGTATGTGGTGAGTCAGGAGACATCAATTTAAAGGAACAGTGAAGTAAAATTCTGAAATTCTGAAATAGTCATGGTACATGGTCCAGCACACTGAGCCCAAGGTGGATCAAATCAGCTGGTAATTAGTCATCAGAGATCACATGTAGTGGTGATAATTGATCAATTCACAGACATGGTGTATCAAAACTTTGAAATTGTGGCAGCACAATAATCATGCCTTCCGAGTGACTATGGCTAAAGCAAGTCAAATTGGTCAGTAATTGGTCTCAGGGAATCATTCACAGGGATGTCAGTTTGGTAAAATTGGGATATTGATGAGATGGGGAGATGATAACATAAACATCAAGTAGCTGCACTTTAAAAAATTACTGAAGAGAAAGGCTGTGAGTTAAATCAATAGTGAAATGACATAAGTACAAATGACAAACTCAGGGAAGCATCTGAATTAAGAACAAGTTGTGAAATAAAAAAGGGAGGGGGAATTTTAATGTGTGGAGTTGTAAAGATTGGTGAACCAATACACAAGGAAAATTTAAAAGTGCTAATAATTGGATGGAGAATCAGTAAAAAAAAAAAAGAAGAAAAAGAAGGAAAAATAAGAGAGAAGGTGTTGAGTTTGTAAAAATAGTAATGAGATGGATGGGTTAAATTAAAGGAACTCATAGCATTAGGATGAGGAAGGTTAAACAGCCATAACAAGGAAATAGGTGTGTATTGTGCTCAGTTTAAAAATTTTGCAGGTTGAGATGAAGAAAAAGAGGGAAGGCCAAATTTCAATCTATGGGGCTGTGTTAAAAACAAAAATCAATGGGATTATGAAATACACTTTCATCATGATTAGAGGCCGAAATTTCTTTTCACAAATATTACAAGAGAATACTTCAAGTTGGAGTTATGAAACTCAAAATAATGAGGGATGTAACCGGCTACTAGTGACTGAAATCAGTAATCGGTAAAAGACAAAAATTGAAGATGAATGATGTTCCACACTAGTGTCAGGAGTTAAATAGCAAGGTGAACGATAATTGAAGGCCTTGGAACAGTTAGCACCTATTCAAATGAGTAAGGAAATGACTGAAGTGCCCATCAGGGGCAGAACTGTCCAATCCTCTTGAGAGGCACATAATTGGTGCCATCTACAGTATTTCATTTGATCTCCCTATAAATAGGGTATCTCAGAAACCATGCAGACAACAACAACAAGGCCTAATCCAGAGAAGAACACTCATGCGTTGAGAAATCCATCCAGCAAGCCACTTAAGCACTTAGGTTAGCCACTAGAACAAAAAAAAAAAAAA
Organism: Rhynchospora breviuscula; assembly: GCA_027562975.1. Taxonomy (NCBI): domain Eukaryota; kingdom Viridiplantae; phylum Streptophyta; class Magnoliopsida; order Poales; family Cyperaceae; genus Rhynchospora; species Rhynchospora breviuscula. The sequence goes on from CM050398.1 coordinate 17,724,217, forward strand.
GTGTGTGATTAGTTTCATATTTACAGCAATACTAGGGGTTGTCTAATCTACACTCTTGTATAATTTGCTTTGGTTAAATAGGAAGGTTATTTCTTCCCTCTTTGCAATTCTCCTAATTTCCTTTCTTTTCTATTTCATACAATACATAGTAATAATGTAGGGAAATAACTAAAAGAGTGGCTATGTAAATATGTATATAGATGCATTAAACTAACATGTACATTCAATAAGAACTAAGAATTCATTTTCTTTTGTATCCTGCTTTTATATTCTATATGCATATAGGTTAAAAGTCATATATGCAGTAGCTGTAATACAAGAAATCATGTAGGAAATAGAATATGTTATAACTGAGCATGCATATCTAATTTTAGGGAAAGTAGCATATGTATGTATATAAACAAAAGAGTGGACAACAAACAAGGACAGCAGGTTTATAAAAAAAGAAAAAAGAAAAAAAGGACAGCTGGTTTCAAGATGGGGCTGGCTACTCCTCACCAACGCCAATGCCTTGCTAAGATACTAAGGGAGGGGCACAGTAAAGGAGACAATTACATTATGGAGCCCTTAGTGTTGCACCAACTTCTAAAGTAGAATCGAGGAGGAGTCTCATGAGAGGCATCAATAACTGCATCAACAGCTGCATCAACAACTGAAGGAAATACACTCACCAGCATGTTCCCATGGTCAAATCAAGCTGTGGTGAAACTCTGGGTTGGAGGCACTCGGCAGTCAAATTGATGATATAAACACGTCCCGGCATCCGTCACCAAGCTCAGAGGCGCCTCACTTAACCCCTATCATGGCCAAGTAGCTCCATTGATCAGCTCACCGCTATGGCGGGTTTGAGCTGAGGTGAATCTGTATGTCGGAGTGCCATGTGGATCAAATCAAGTGCATACCACGGTTGCTGAGTGTCTCACGACGCTATTCGGCACGTTTCCACAGAACCTTGGCCTCCAGAAGCACCCAATCGCCGTTAGCCCCTCCTATGAAACCCTAGGAGTAATTACGACGCAACAGTGGCCCCACGACCGACAAAGGGGTCCCACTACTTTAGGGGAGTCATACAATGACAGGCGGCGCCTTCATGGTGCTTGATGATGTCTCGAAGAGCCTGAGCGCTAACCCCTGGTGGTTTCTCTATCGCCGGATCGACGGAGGGAGAAGGAAGAAAGGAGAAAAGAGGGGATTCATTTCCCCGATTTGTGTGGACACGACGCAGGACATAACGGCTAAACCGCAGTTGCTGACAAAGGGACCCACAGACGGAGGTACTAATTAGTCTACAGGATACCGGGTGTATGGAAATTGGGAAATGGTTTTAATAAAATCGTCCCAAATCTTGCGATCTTCTGTGGCATTGTTCGTGTGGCGGGTGAACGTGGCGTAATGATCTACTGACAGCCAATCAGACAGCGCCATGTGTCCCTTCCTCACAACTGAAGTCGCTGATGGCTTCCTATTCTCTCTGCTGGCGTGGACCAATCAGAGCCTGCCACCTATCACTGCTACTGATGTGGCATTATTTTATTGCTGGAGACTTCAAAATTTCATGGAAAATAAACCGTAATTCAGAAAAGTACAAATCAAATTTCTACAGGCCCGGGAAAATATGAAGAATATTACCATGCCAAAACCATAACCAAAATCCAATTAAAGATATTTTAAACCCAATTTTCAAGCTCTGGCCAACCACAAATTGCCATGTCACTCTGATATTTATTTAAAAATCCAGCAATCTTTTAAAATTCATGAAAAATCACAGGAGGCTCAGAAAAAGGTGAGGAAAAATCCTACAAGCTCAAAAAAATATGGGGAATTCAGTCATGCCAAAACCATAACCAAAATCCAAGAAAAATATTTTGAACCCATTTTTCTAAGATCTGACCAGTCATAAATTGCCAGCAACCTTGAAAAATTCATGAAAAATCATAGGATGCCCAGAAAAATGTGAGGAAAAATCCTAGAAGCTCAGGAAAATATGAAGAATCCATTCGGCTGATCATCATCACCAAAAACCCCCACCAGATGTATCCCTATCATTTTTCCCTTCGAATCACTATGGAGATAGACCGCTCCGGCAGAGGCTCAGGGGTTTACAATTAAATAACTAAAGGCATGGACAATGCTTTACCATCAAGGAGGCCCTCTGTTCACCCCGAGGAGTCACCAGAATAATGGAAAGGATTTATTCTGCTAATTATCACAATCAAGAGCTTAATCGGGCAGATCCCGATCATCATCTGATACTATGGAGGAAAGCCGTTTCGACTTAATTTTAAAAAAAAAGGGGTTCAAAGGCTCGCAATTAAATCACTGGAGGCATAGATAATATTCTGACATCAAGGAGGCTTCCCGTACATCTCAGGGAGTCACCAAGTCTCAGAAGAAACAAAACCAAACAAAACAAAAAAAAAGAGATGATAACTCTGCGAAACAGGAAAGCTTCTACAGGATACCCTGAAATTCACTGAGTCATACAGGAGCACTATCGCAACCGAGCCTAGTGTTCCTCTTATGACTTAAATGAAGTTTGTCATAACCCGAGTGATCACAACCACCAGACGGTCATCATCACGACGGGTATGAAACAAATGGAGACGCTAAGCATTCTTAATAATAACAGGAGTGCTGGCAAAATAATTAAGCTCAATGTTGTGAATCTGGTTGAATTGAGACTCGCTAACCTCAAAGCGACGGATAGTGAGGTCTACCATGGCATCACGGAGACTCTATCAAGGGTTCCGAAATTATATATAAACCAGGTGAAGACCAAATTAAAGATCAACTGGTTAAAATTCAAATCGAAGGCAAAATACACCGCAAGATACTACCGGTGAAGAATATGGATCAATCACATATGAGCAGAACTCTTTGCGATCTGAGAAAAGCTCATGATGCTGTTAAATCTGTCGTTTGTCGCAACGGTGGAAGTCCACGGTTATCTAAGGCACCCGCTCTCTCGAGAGATAGCAAGAGGTCCTATCTTGAGTGTATGCAATCTACCCGCCAGGGATAAACGTCCGCTTGCACTGCTATCACAAGCAACACCTTGAAGCAACATTATGGTCCTATCTAGGATATGCAAACCCAATCACTACGGAAAAATATCATACCATACCATATCATACCACCCATGACATTAACCTTGGGGAAGAGCTCACGATTTTATTTCAGGAGGACTGAGTGGCTTGTTGCAACAGTGGATTTTATATTCGCTCTCTCAAGTAGGCAGGAGGTCCTATCTTGAGAATTTGCGATCTAATCGCCAAGGATATGCCAAGGCCGACACTGATGTCACAAGTAACTCCCTTAAATAACACTATGACCCTATTCTACATCATACCACCGCACCCGATGGATCCGTGATTCTAATCTGAGTATCATCTTCATCAAAAGCCTTCAACATGCTTCTTGGTTACATTACTCAAATGGATTAGTAATGTTACCCCAAATCCACAACCAGATTTCATACACAACAAAGCTTACCTGTTTTGGTGCTTGAGGGAAATTACAGCGTTCCGGTTGGAAGTCGGACGTTACTTGAACGCTCATAAGCTCAAGAGCCTAGCGTCACTCAAGTGACTTTCCTTGGCTAGATGTCAAGAATCATGTCACATTAACGTTTGATCAGGAATCAGATGAAGTTTCAACATTTGGTTAGTGACTGAGCGTTAGAAGAGCCCTCCTATGTTCGAGAACTAACTATCTACCGCACCTAAGGAGGCCAAGGGGCGTCCGACTTAGGTAGCACTCGCGCGTATAAGATTTTTCAACGCCCACAAACCTAAGGGTCTAGCGTCTAACATATGATATTTTCAACACTTCGGGTGAGAGCCGAACCGTCACTTTAACATCTGACTGGCATCCAGATGAAGTTTTGGACATTTCAGGTGGCAGCTGAACTGTTCACCGAACGTCTAATTAGCAATCCGATTCCTTGCAACATTTCAAATAACAGTCGGATTATTGTTTGGTATCTTGGCTGGCTATCAGGTATCACCTCAATACTTCGAATGAGGATCGAGTCGTCGCTCAATATCTGATTGGCTAATGGACGTCACTTCAACGCTTCGAGTAATAGTCAAATCATATGTCTGATATTCTGGCTGGCTACCAGATATCATCTCAGTGTTTCAAATATGATCGAACCGTCTGCGGAACGTCCGACTGGCAACCAGATGTCACTTTTGAACGCTTCAAATATAACCGGATCAATTGTTTGGTACCTTGGCTGGATACCAGGTATCACCTCAATACTCCGAATGATAGGCGAATCGTCACTTAACACATGGCTGGCAACTAGGAGTCTTCGTTTCAGGTGGCAGCTGAATTGATTGTTGATGTTTGACCTGTAATCAAATGCCCTGTCGACATCTCAAACAACAATCGGATAATCTGTTTGATATCCTGGCTGGATACCAGGTATCACTTCAGTGTTTCGAATGATGGTTGAACCGTCTACTCAATATCTGAATAGCAATCAAATGTCTTCTAAACGCTCCGGACAACAATCGGATTATCTGTTTGATATTTTGGCTGGCTACCAGGTATCACCTCAGTACTTCGGATGGAGGTCGGGCCGTCACTTAACGTCTGACTGGCAATCAGATGTCTTAACGATTCAAGTGGCAGTCGAATCGTTCACCTGATACCTTGGATAAAAATTAGGTATCATCTCAACAAAAGAAATTTGAATATTGCCAAATGTCACTCCAACGATTCGGGGATAAACCAAATCGTCTATTGAACATCGCCAAATGTCATTTTCAACGGTCGCCACACCGTCTGCTCAACATCTTGGTCAGGAACCAGACGTCAATCAATGCTCTATGCCCATTAAACGAGCGTCAACCCGCTCCCGGGAAAGGCCAAGGGGCAGCCGACTCGGGTCGCACCCGCGCGCATATGATTTCAACGCCCATAAACCCAGAGGTTCGGCGTCTACCATTAACGTCCATAAGCCTAAGGGCCTGACGTCAACTCAATAAAAAAAATCTCAGCACCGTATCAACCTAATCTAACGATCTGATCAAGAGTCAGACGTCACTTTCAGACACCCTCGACAGAAGTCAAAAGGGAGTCTAAGAAACCCGCTTTGGGTAACCTAATCTAACGATCTGATCAAGAGTCAGACGTCACTTTCAGGCACCCGCGGCAGAAGTCAAAAGGGAGTCTAAGAAACTCGCTTCGGGAAATCCATGCCTTAAAAGTACGGAATCCAAACTGAAGAGCCTAAACCTTGATTCCTCACATTACAGGGAAAACTCGGGAAACGAGAAGATCACAAGCGTCCAGTGATGACAGTCAACCAAAACCTCTACAAGTCAAGAATTCCAAAGATTGCTGTCCCCTACAATACAAAGTCCACAAAAAAAATATATAATATGATATGCTAACATTGCATAGTAGTAATAATAATAATAAAACATAAAAAAAACAACAAAAAAATATAGTGCATGGTAGGACCGCTAATTGCATATTTAGAATTACCTAGCAGCTCACGACGCACAATCCTTTGATTTTCCCGATCTAGAGGTGCTCCTGACAATGTCGGAGGTAATTAACAGTAGGGGATTGCGCCTACTGGAAAGAAAGGACCCCTTCAAATAATAAACCCTCGTGGGAACTCAAGACCGTGCAGTTACCCCTCTTCGGGGTGGTATCGGTATCGGCCTCTTGAGGCTTGCGAGGGGTATCTGATCCGCATTCTTTTTTCCCCTCAATCCGAGACTGGATTCTTTGTTTCTTTTCGATCCGAGGGCCGCGAAAAAGTGCGAGACAAGTTGTCATTTTAAACTCAATTTGTCACCAATTATTTTTGCTATGGGATTTGAAAAAGGCATCCAGAAGGGTATGCTGGGGATTAGCATTCAATTCCTTGTCTTCTACATCCCATGTCCTTTTTTCTTATCTCCATAATTACTGATTTGCCCATGAGAATGTGATATGTCACTCTCAGGTGCCTTCTGTTGCATTAAGATGCTATACAACTCCAATAGCATGTGCAGTTGTGGGTAAAGCAGCAGCTGTGAGTATCCATCCTTCCATTTAATTTGATAAGTGAATGGGTGGCAAAATGTGTTCCTTGGGTGTATTGGCGTGCTTCTCAGCTGTATCACCCCACATGTCATCTTTTCTCTCATGAAATGTGGCTTCTATCATAACAATTGACCCAATTTCATATCCCATTAGACTGCTCTAATTGAAGAAGGACCATGGTACCTTCTGTGACTTCATCAAAGCGCCTGTGCCTTGGGACCACACTAGAAAGTTCCTTTCATCATGTAGACTGAAGAGAGGCAGTAATATTCCCCTTCATTCTTCTTATTATGTCTGTCTCTTTCTTCCATTTTCATTGGAGCTGTCCAGTTACAACGGAATCTAACTGTGGCTGCATCAGAGCCCTCATGTTCTTTCTGTGCGCGCTCTCTGATCGAGACGAAGCTTAGTTAGTGCTTCACAGTAACACATTAAACTTATCTCTTCCAATTGTGCACTGTCGCCATCGTTGTTCATCACTGGAACAGTTTGTGTGTCTCCAGCAGCATCCAACTGCGAAATTGGTGTTTTAGGTATATGATTTGTTCTTTCGTGATGCTTCGTTATCATTCAATTATCCAATTTCAACTTCTTCTCGACTCAATTCCTTCATCTTCTTCACAGGCAGTGAACTCATTCCTTCCTCAGTCACGGTGGTTTCTCCTTCAATCCCTATCGTGTTTGGTGTCGTCGGGATCGTGACCTCATCGCCTTTCTATTGGTAAGGTTGGTTTGGGCTGAGGAGGCGTGAGACGGCGACGGAACTCTTCCCTACACCGGTGTATCGAGTCTGACAGCATTGTACTGTTCCATCCCTCCTTTTCTTTTTTTTTTTAAACGGTAAAGGACTGGGCCAATCATGAAGCGACGCGTGTCAGGTCCCAGACTTGACTCAGTCGAATCGAGTAACCACTGTTGAGTCCAGTCAAGTTGATGTATTGAGTCTAGTCGCATGAGTCCCGCATGGGTCGGTTTCCAACTAGTGGGTTTAGTTTCAATATCGGGTCTGGATCCATCAGATCCGCTTCATCTTTTATTTGTTGGGCCGTCGAATTTTGATGGGCCACTAGAAAATCAGAATGGAGAAGTGGGCCTTAGACTGAGCCTAGTTTGATTTAATTTTTCGGCTTAAAACCCCATCTGGATTTTAGGACAATTATGTTGCATTTATTTTGAAAAAATTATTTGGTGCCCATCCATAGGTCAGTTTGACATGAAATTTTGCATGGCTCCTCATAAAAATATGAAGAATATAACTTCTAAAACATTTCCATTTTTGGGACTTTTTTCATAATTAATTATTAGGGTATCACAGGCGCATAATGGCATTCCCCATAATTAATTAATTTATCGTCCATTTTTAGGAATTTCTGTATTTTCCTCTCATGCATCATGACTGTTTGTCAGAGCGATTTTGTCTGGTTGCTGTTGTCATGGGTTTTGGTTTATTTGTGGAATAAAATTTATTTTATTTATTCAAGGGTTTTATGCAGCAGAATTTAGAGGCAAACAGGAGGGATGGGGAGGTGTTTGTAAATGGAAAAAGCAAAAATATGATCCCAGAAACACAGAGAAAGTTTGTGCATATGCCAGTGGGAAATTTCCAGTTATTAAATCAACTATTGATGCAGAAATTCATGCATGTATGGAAACCTTAAAGGCTTTAAAAATCCATTATTTAGATAAAAAGGATATAAGCCTCAGAACAGATTGTCAAGCTATTATTAGCTTTTGTAACAAATCTGCACAAAATAAACCTTCGAGAGTAAGGTGGATAAACTTTGTTGATTTCATTACTGGCACAGGCGTAAATGTTAGCTTTGAACATATTGATGGAAAAATGAATGTATTTGCAGATTCATTATCCCGACTTTGTTGTGAATATGATGTATGCTAAAAATATAAATTATATGGTTGAGCAAATAGCTTGTTTGGATGGAGCTATTAAGGAGATTGAGAATGCACCATCTGAGGAAAGTGTTAATAGCTTAAGCCAGATAATTGGCAAGATGAATTCCTTGATAAATCAAGGACAAAATTAAAAAAAAAGGGGGGGGGGAGAGTGGAGGACTCATATTTTTAATATCTTGTTTTTGTACAAGTTGATTTTCATTGAGATTTTGACATATCGAGTTAATAAGAAGAATAGCAGGCCAGGCACAAGGCAAGCCATAACTGATGCTACAAGATGGAGTTCATTAAGTGGAGGATCTGCAGGATTGGAAGAAATGGCTGGGCTAACAAGTAGAATTTTATTTGAAGACCTATCAAATGATTGGAGGGAATATAATACTGAAACAGCACGAAATAGAAACCAATGGATGAAATATACTGTTGCAAGGGCAAATGAGCTTCACAAGGCCCAAGCCCTAAAAACAAGTCAAGAAATTGAAACAATGCTAGCTATGTGTAATTTACAGAAGGCCAAATTAGAAGCATGGGCCAGTAAGGATAATTGGGCTCGTGATGCATTAGGCCCAGTGGATGCACATATTGCCAACCTAATTCAATGTCACAATCACATGAGGAATATTGCTCAGAGTTACTACTATTAGAGCAATTATTCTAGTACAAATATTTTAGTTTGCTTTTTATAAAGTATCATGTGTACTGATACTTTTTCTGAGTGGAGTGTTTGGTGTGTTTACTTTTGTAAGATATAAGATGCTTGTATAGTGTGGATAATAGTGGGTTGATATAGACAACCACGATATAGACTCACCACTTGTGGCATTCCAATTATATGAGTGGACGATGGGGCCCACAGTGCACCCGCACTCAATAATTGAGTTGCTAACCGGTAAGTCTATATATATTCATGTATATTAGAGTTTCAGGACACACTCGATATATTCGAACAAGTCCTAATCTCTTTGTAAAATCCAGTATTGAAATAAATAAATCTTGTGCAATCTTTTCTATATTCTCTCTGAAAACTTCGTGTTTTGAAACAACCAAAAGCTTTCGGAGAAAGACCGCGCTGCAAATATGTTTCCATTTTAATTCTGACAATTTTTGTACATATGTTTAAGGAGATGCAAGAATGCATTTTGACACTGTTTTATTTTTATGAGAAATGCTATGCATACAAGATGACAAATAAGTTGTCTCTACACACTAACTCTGATAGTTATGCAATATGACCTTTTTATTTAATTTCCACAATGCAGAATGATGCAAATTTATCAAATGATGCTCCTACCTTGATTTTTAGCAACTTCTATATACATGAGTTTGAAATATATGCAGACTCTTGATTACATTCTTTTATTTTGACCTAAGGGACATCATGTGGACTCAGACTTTCTCTATTTTATACATTGTATTTTGACTTGTGTTTATATAATGAGTTTACTCAATCACTTGTTACTTAACTGCTATTAAGACTGGCTTAACATGATACTTGAGACTTTTATTTTACTTTTGGTCCCTGAAACTTTCATATTTATGGAAAATACCTAAGCAACTTGTGATGCACACACACCATTCTAACTGAGCCCTATTGAATGAACTTATGTACATAAGGACTTGACTTATTGACTTATTTTTAATGTGTTAATGCTATACCCACCCTAATGACATGCTGACCATGAGTTAGTTTTGATTTTTGATGACACTTCACTGTCAGATTTAGAATGACCATGCTTAACACTATAACCATGCCATGAATTTCTTTTAAAACATAAATGTAGTGTGGCCTAATTCTATAAGACACAAATATGATGCAAGTGAGAGACAGACACCATGTTTCATGCTGACCAAACCCTAATACATATGAACTTAAACAGAAATTGATTTTGGCTTTGAAAACATGACAGATGCAACACTTTCACAAATTCTTTTTGTTAGTTTAGCACTTTTAAGTGGTGTATAGGCAATAGTACTTGACATAAAGCCCATACAACCTTATTCACTTTTAATTTGGGGTGGCATGCAAGCAATAGTACTTGACAAAGAGCTTGCATGCCTTATGTTTGCCTCTAAATTCTGCTGCATAAAACCCTGGAATAATAAAATAAATTGTATTCCAAAAATAAAGTAAAACCCATGACAACAGCAACCAGACAAAATCGCTCTGACAAATAGTCATGATGCATGAGAGGAAAATACAGAAATTCCTAAAAATGGACGATAAATTAATTAATTATGGGAAATGTCATTATGCGCCTATGATGTCCTTATAATTAATTATGAAAAAAGTCCAAAAAATAGAAATTTTGTAGCAGTTAAATTCTTCATATTTTTATGAGGAGCTATGCAATATTTCATGTCAAATTGACCTATGGATGGGCACCAAACAATTTTTCTCAAATAAATGCAGCTTAATTATCCTCAAAATCACTGTAAATGGACATCTCCAATGCTTGGAGAAATGGAGGTGATGCACCCCGAAATTGGGTTAAATGGAGGCAATTCAGATGGGCTTCTAAGTTGGGCTTTTAAGCCGAAAATTAAAATGCATCACGGGCTAAGTCGGAGGCCCAAAATGAATTAAATAAAGGCCCAATATCAATTCATCCTGGTTATAACAAATTACATGGTTCCGACGGCCAGAGTAAATCCATACAAAATTATCTGATATCAACGGATGGATTTCAACCTAAATTCAAAAAGGACCATCCTATTTTCCTATTGGCCTGGAGGGTGGGCCCCACTGTCCGTTAAAAGAAAAAGAAAAAATAAGACATGGAACAGTACAGTTCTGACAAGCGCTCGAGACACCGGCGTAGAGAAGAGCTTCACAAATGAACAAGAAAAGTACAAATGGAGAAGAAATGAAAGCCTTCCAAGGCATTGTCAGATGAAATATGACTTACCTAGGGGAAGCTTATTCTCATCACCAAACCAAGACCATCTGATGCTCCTCAGCCACTGGATGGATGCCACACCATGCCAAGCTTGACGCCAAGAAAGATGCCCTAGTAAGATGACTGCATTGAGCCTCAACAACCAACACATGTGGTCACCAATCATCTGAAGCCAAGTTAGTAGCTACATGAAATATAGTTGCTTAAAATCAACAACAAATCACCAAATTGAACCCTGTGAAGGACAAGAAAGGAAATTAAACAAAGAAAAGCCCACTGGAGACCATCTTGAGCCATGAACTCCACTGGAGAAGCATGAGACAGCCATGAAATACCTCCTATACCCTCCTGACAAACAGCAGGTGTATAGCTGGCTCCTCAAATACCCTTCCCCAAGTATCCCATTTGGTAAATTGAAGTAAAATCCCTCTCACAGCCACCTGGATAATTGATGTAAAGTCCCATATGTCACATCAGCTAGCAAGCAAGCTATGAAAAGAAGTAAACCCAAAGTTCCCCAATACACTATCTTAAAGCCAACGCCTAATGTCATGAGACCACTGGCCAGTGAATTAAGAAGTGAGATACATCATGTGAAGACAGCAATCCCAATTGAGGCGGTGAGAGCATCATAACATCTCAGCCCTCCATCCAAGACCATAAAATCCAGAAATTATGTGAAGCTGCCATGTGGAAAACCAAACCCCAGCAAACCCTAACCCTTTGGCTATAAAAAAAGCAGCTGAAGATGAAGAAGAAGCCCCCAGTTTTTGAATTATTAGGCTAGTATTGCGTTTTCAGAAATTGTAAAAAGAAAAGAAACTGGTTTAAGTGCTTAATTAAGGTAGTTAACATGTAAATCTTGATTTCATATGCAATAAAGGGGGCCAAAAATGGTTTTATGCTTTTCATTTCTTGTTCTCCTCCTCTTTTCCTTTTTCTTTTCCTTTCTGGTTACAATAAAGCCTGATATTTGGCTTTGTTGGATTAAACAATTAACTCTCGATTTGTCGATTTGCAAAACAACACCAAACCTATCAACTAACGCTTCAATCTAGTGGATTTTTAGTAATTTATTTGAAGAATGACTTGGAGCGAGTCTAGCACAAGTGCAGAAGGCTGCTGGAGTTTAGTTAGAAAATCTGAGTTAATTAAGGTTGTAATTCAGTAATTCTAAACTAATCTCCTCAAATTTTCTAAGTTTAAATGCTCAAAATTCATTTGTAGCGTTATACAACGCCTCATAACGTTATATAACGTTACAGAACACCTCCTACCTTGCCTCGTTGCAAAAACAATTATTTAGCGTTACACAACGCCTCATTCGGTTGTGTAACGCTTGGTCAAACGTTGTGTAACGATTGAATGCGTTGCACAACGCATTGACCAAGTCAGCTGAAACTTAGCACTTTTAACAGTGCGTTGTGTAACACTTCCTGGCGTTACATAACGGACCAAAAATCAAACGTTACATAAGGCAAGTTCAGATTTTTATAACGCTTTGATATTTTGGCCATTTTGAGGAAGTTCTGGCCTACGTTATACAATGTTATAATCACGTCACACAAGGCTTACTTTCTAAAACGTTGCATAACGCTTCCTAGCGTTGTGTAACATATCTGATAACTTTTTTAACATTGGAATTCTTCTGATCATTGCGTTGCACAACGTTTCTGACACCCTCCAATGTTATTGTCGGAATTTGTTTTATTTAATTGCTATTTTTAAGCGTTGTGTAACGTTATGTGCAGAATTTGACTGGTTTAGAGCTCTTGGCGCCGTCTATATATACCAGACCCCTCTGGGCTGTTTTGACTGATTGAAAACCTTGCTAAACACTTGCTATTGAGCTCTAAACACCTGAGATCATTCCTCTCTTGTTCTTTGAGCATTTCTTAGATAATTTCTTGAGACTAGTGTGCCTAAATCAAACCCTTTGTGTGCTTTTAGCCAAATCAATTGAGAGTTTTGATTTAGAGCCTCATTACTTGAGAGTTTAGGAACTAGATTAGAGGTTAGGCTGATCTGCCTCAGGTTCCTTGTGACGAGGTGATTCGGTTCACATTTGTAGACCCGTTCCTTGTGGAATAGAACGGAGTGCACCCGTTTTGGTGGTTGTGGAACTCCTTGAGACGTACGACTATGTCTAGCCTTTCCTAGTGGGTTGGAACTCCGTAAACACATCGCTTGTCATCTCTTTCTCTTTCTATTTATTTTGCATTTGACTTGTCTGTTTGCTTGTTTGTGTGTGAACCAACTTGAATTGATTTCAATTGTTAATTTTCGCAAAATTATCCAATCCGGTTTAGAAATTAGAATTGTGCCTATTCACCCCCCTCTAGGCATTTATTTATGGACAACAAAGTGGTATCAGAGCGGGGGTTATTTTTTTGACCAAAATTTATGGTACATAACCTAGCTTTCAATGGCCTTAAGTGTGATTGAAAAACCGGACAAGTTTGGTTCGAATTGCAAGAACTTCCGCTATTGGAAGAGATGTATGATTGTATACCTCAACTTGATTGACCTTTGGGATGTAGTTGATAAGTCCTATGTACCAAATCTAGATAGTGAAGGTAATACCAAAAATAAAAATGCCGTGAATGTCCTTCTTAACTCGGTCCATGAGTCTATAGCGGCCATTTTTTGTAGTTCTACAAATGCACACGATATGTGAGTTTCTCTCTTAAACCGCTATGAGGGAAATTCTCTAATAAAAAACTCTCGACAATTTGAGTTAGAGTCTAGATTTGATAATTTCTGCATAATGGATGGTGAATGCATCGAGGAAATGTATACCCGATTTATACAATTGCTCGATGAATTCAACAACATTGGAGAAACCCTATCTAATAGCCCTGTGATAGGAAGATTGCTTAGGGATTTGGTGGGAAGACCTCAATTTGACAATCTCATCTCGACTCTTGAGACACAACAAAGGTCCCACAACTATCTCACACCGGAGATCATCTATACTCACTACCGGTGTGTGGAAGAGAAGCTTAAGCAACTTGGGGAGTTGAGATATGAGCCCAAATCCATTGCTTTGTCGGCTAGCGAGAACAAGGCCTCTCCCTCAAAGAACCGCCACAATGACAACTGATGAAGGCTTGAAACCTAGGATATCAAATAAATTTGTAAACCTAGAGCTAACCTCACTAGTCGTTTGGAGTTAAGCTTTAGGGTCGAACCCAAGGGACGGTACAATTGAATACCGGACTTATCCTTTTTCAAAAGCTAGACGAGAATATTTTTATGGAGTTTTGAGTTATAAATCCTAAAGGTGCAATAAAATAGATGTTTTTGGTTGTTTTGTTAATTGAAATAATCTAAATAATATCTAAATAGGTGAAGTGGAGTTTTGGGGCTTTTAACAATATAAAAAGCGTCTTAGGATTCAGGTTTCACCTTGGTTTGGACTCTAGAGCACAGAACTTATCACTTTCGTGCTTCGAACGGTGTTTTTCAAGCGTATACCACTCTGTTCGGTCCGAACAGGGATCCGTTCGGTCCGAACAGAAGGTATAAGAGTGTGGTTTGGACTTTTTATGATACTTTATGCTTTGTGCTAGGGTTTGTTGGTCAAACCTAGATATTCTAAACCTCAGCTTTCGCTTGTTGGACTAGACACTGGTTCAATCACAACCTAACCTAATTAACTCGATTGGTTCACAACTTTTGGTATAGAATTCAATCAACTTAAACTTGTTTGTTGGAGTTCGTGAGGATATTTAGAGGTCTTTTGGACTGGTCTAAAAGTTACACTTTTGGTGTCAACTAATCTCCCCTTTCGGATCTATAATTTATCCCAAATACTTTATCTAAATTATCTTGATTAACCTAACTTTAGAACTTAACTAAATGTGGCCATTCATCTAGAAGTTAATTAGATCTAACCAAGCAATTTAAACAAGCAATTAACATAATTCTCAACAAAACAAATCAACAAAACATATCATATCATATCAAGTCAAATCACAACATCCAAACCTAAGTTACTTCCCTAGTCCTAAGACTACATAAATTTAGCCTAACATAGTATTAAAACACACAACAACAAGAGTAGAAATCACAAGATACAAGCCCATAGAAATTAGAGATAAAAACATAGAAAGAATAAACCGAATTGTCTTTCTATGCTTGATCTTCAATCTTCAAAAGCGATGGAGTGCTGCAGGGGCGTGTCACAACTTCTCGTTGCTGCCGTCTCCTCGAGAATAGGTTGCCTTGATGAATAATGGTGGATGTAGACTATGGAAAGTGGATTTGAGCAATGGAAGGTAGAATTAGAGGTGTGGAGGCTTCCTCTTTTTTTTTCTGGCCTAGGGATGCATTTATACTGATCTCCACGGACATAGAAAGGTAATTGGAGCATCAAGGAAAGAAAACTTGCCAAAATAACCAATTTTCCCGCATAAAAACTTGCCATTTGAACTCTGTCGGTGCTCTGTTCGGACCGAACAAAGTTCTGTTCGGACCGAACAGAAGAGAGGAAATCCAGCAGAGAGTTGCTACAGTGCCGTTCGGACCGAACCACTATTCATTCGGACCGAACACTGTTCATTCGGACCGAACAGTAAGCGTGATATTCAGATTTTGGTCTCCGTTAGTATTTCGGCCATAATTCCTTCATTCGGACTCCGATTGAGGCGATTCAAAAACTGTTGAAAAGCTTAGGATGAGGTCTTCAATGCCATTTATGCCATTTGGTCATTTTCTTCTCCTAAGTCCTCCATTTTATGCAACATTTGAGCATTTGGTCCAAGCAAAGCCATCTTCGATCCAAGCATGAGTCATTCGGTCCGAACGATGACTTGAACAATGTCTCCAAGTGCTAGGAATGAGTCATCTAGTATATGTCGAGTGTCAAAATCCATCTAAAATTCGAGAATCCACCAGAAATCATCAAGAAACCTGAAAATAAGAGAAAAGACGACGGCAAAGCCAAATCCTAGGAAAAACATAGCAATTCATTGAGTAATTTAATGGTTTGAATGTCTTTTGAGTGCCAAGTAAGGTCCAAATACCGATAAATAATGATGATATCAACAACCATCAAGAGAGACACCGTCACTCGAGTGACAAGGCCAAGGGCATATTCGACCTTGATGAGGACAAGCAAGGAGCCGTGCTCTAAAAAATGTTTCGGGCCATCACGATCTTTGATGGAAAATTCAACAAGGAAAGGCTTGACAATGATGAGAGGGCTCTTTGCTTTGTTTGTCAAAATGAGGGTCACACCATGTACACTTGCTTCAAGCTCTTCCCACACTTGAAGAAGGACAAGGAAGATGGTGGCAAGAAAAGAAGTGATGGCCGGTACAAGTCCAAAAAGGGACATTACAAGGGTAAGAAGAAGGGTGAGAAGACCATGCAAGCCACTTGGGACAATGATTCCGACTCAAGCTCATCCTCCTCATCCGATTCGGAGTCCGAATGCGACTTCGACAACTTTGCTCTAGTGGCTCAAGTCAATGATGTGATGATGCCCATAAATGATGACCTTGATGACTTGTTGAAAGTGGTCTTCAATGAGTACAACCGAGGCAACATCTATGTGCATCCATTGAGCAAGGCAAACATTGGAGAAGCCTCAACTTCCACAACAATCACAACTCCAATCTCCACTCCAATTCAAGAAGAGGTACCTAAGGTAGCTATTGAAGCGCCTAAGGCTACCAATGAGGTACAACTAAACTCATCTCTTTGTAGTGATAGTGATAGTGAAAATGACTTGTGCTTGAATGATGATACAAACTCTCAAATTGATAGGTTGAATGATTATCTTGATGAGTCCCTTAAGACTATTGCTAGTCAAAAAGGGGAAATTAGCCTTTTGACGGCTAAGGTGCATGATCTTGAAGCTTTGGTGAGTAAGTATAAGGATATGATTGAGAGTTTTGAAAAATCCAAAGATTGTGAAAAATGTCAAGCTCATGAGAGTGAGACAAATGTTTTGAAAAATAATGAAAGGGCATCAAGTTCATCTAGTGCTTCTAATAGCACCAAGATGGATCTTGACAAAATGTATATGGGCCAAAAACCCAATGACAAATCGTGTCTTGGTTTCAAAAAGGGAAATCAATCATCTTTTAGACCAATAAACTCGTTTAGCCCGACACAAAATGGGAGGTATTATAACAAGAGCACCAATGGTAGGAACACACATGGGAAAGGACAAAAGAATTTCTTTGGTTCACAAAATTGTACTCAAAAGAATTTTGGTAGGAATAGAAATGGTTTTAAGGGTCCTCAAAAGAATTTGCAAAATAATCGGGGCTCAAACAATTTGTATTTCAAGGGTCCCGATGGGTGCTTTCATCTTTTCCAAAACAAGGGGGGAAATAGGAATAGCACACACAATAGACCTCAAAACAATGGGGAAAATAAGAATGCCTCTCAACAAACTAAAACGAATTTCCAAAAACCAAATTTGAAATGCCCTCAATCATACACTTTCTCTAAGGATCCAAAGATCAAGGCCATGGAGTTGTTATACAAATTCAGAGATGAGTGTTATACAAATGGAAATGCTTAATGTACCAAGGGACCACTGCTAGATGGTATTGCATGACACCATACAACTGAGGCGTCCATTGAAGTGTAGCCATCTGTGTAGACAACAAGTGTGCAGTTCTACAGACTATGGTTATGCATGAAATTAACTGGAAGAAGACAAAATCTGGAGCTTGATATGAAGTGTTAGAGTACACAAATTGTCAATTCAACCCCTGAAATATCCAAAATTAACACTTGAATTGGTGAGCAACAGCCAGCCTATGGATAAGATCATATGATCAACTGTGGCTTCTACCAACCAAAACAAATCAAACTGTCAAGCAATTCTTTCATTGGCAGGCGCCATAAAGCAACAAGTGCACAAAAGCATCACAAAACCTGTCCACAAATGAACAAGAAAAGTACAAATGGAGAAGAAATGAAAGCCTTCCAAGGCATTGTCAGATGAAATATGACTTACCTAGGGGAAGCTTATTCTCACCACCAAACCAAGACCATCTGATGCTCCTCAGCCACTGGATGGATGCCACACCATGCCAAGCTTGGCGCCAAGAAAGATGCCCCAGTAAGATGACTGCATTGAGCCTCAACAGCCAACACATGTGGTCACCAATCATCTGAAGCCAAGTTAGTAGCTACATTAAATCTAGCTGCTTAAAATCAACAACAAATCACCAAATTGAACCCTGTGAAGGACAAGAAAGGAAATTAAACAAAGAAAAGCCCACTGGAGACCATCTTGAGCCATGAACTCCACTGGAGAAGCATGAGACAGCCATGAAATACCTCTTATACCCTCCTGACAAGCAGCAGGTGTATAGCTGGCTCCTCAAATACCCTTCCCCAAGTATCCCATTTGGTAAATTGAAGTAAAATCCCTCTCACAGCCACCTGGATGATTGATGGAAAGCCCCATATGTCACATCAGCTAGCAAGCAAGCTGTGAAAAGAAGTAAACCCAAAGTTCTCCAATACACTATCTTAAAGCCAATGCCAAATGTCATGAGACCACTGGCCAGTGAATTAAGAAGTGAGATACATCATGTGAAGACAACATTCCTAATTGAGGCGGTGAGAGCATCATAACATCTCAGCCCTCCATCCAAGACCATAAAATCCAGAAATTATGTGAAGCTGCCATGTGGAAAACCAAACCCCAGCAAACCCTAACCCTTTGGCTATAAAAGAAGCAGCTGAAGATGAAGAAGAAGCCCCCAGTTTTTGAATTATTAGGCTAGTATTGCGTTTTCAGAAATTGTAAAAAGAAAAGAAACTGGTATAAGTGCTTAATTAAAGTAATTAGCATGTAATCTTGATTTCATATGCAATAAAAGAAGCCAATAAAGCCTAGTATTTGGCTTTGTTGGATTAAACAATTAACTCTCGATTTGCCAATTTGCAAAACAACACCAAACCTATCAACTAACGCTTCAATCTAGTGGATTTTTAGTAATTTATTTGAAGAATGACTTGGAGCGAGTCTAGCACGAGTGTAGAAGGCTGCTGGAGTTTAGTTAGAAAGTCTGAGTTAATTAAGGTTGTAATTCCGTAATTCTAAACTAATCTTCTCAAAATTTCTAAGTTTAAATGCTCAAAATTCATTTGTAACGTTATACAATGCCTCATAACGTTATACAACGTTACAGAACACCTCCTACCATGCCTGGTTGCAAAAATAATTATTTAGCGTTACACAACGCCTCATTAAGTTGTGTAATGCTTGGTCAAACGTTGTGTAACGATTGAATGCGTTGCACAACGCATTGACCAAGTCAGCTGAAACTTAACAATTTTAACAGTGCGTTGTGTAACGCTTCCTGGCATTACATAACGGACCAAAAATCAAACGTTACAGAACGTAAGTTCAGATTTTTATAACGCTTTGATTTTTTGGCCATTTTGAGGAAGTTTTGGCCTACGTTATACAACATTATAATCACGTCACACAATGCTTACTTTCTAAAACGTTGCATAATGCTTCCTAGCGTTGTGTAACGTATATGACCACTTTTTGAACGTTGGTATTCTTCTGTTCGTTGCATTGCACAACGTTTTCAAACGTTGTACAATGTTTCTGACACCCTCCAACGTTATTGTCGGAATTTGTTTTATTTAACGGCTATTTTTAAGCGTTGTGTAACGTTTCGGAGCATTGTGTAACGTTAAGTGCAGAATTTGACTGGTTTAGTACTTTTGGCGCCCTCTATATATACCAGACCCCTCTGGGCTATTTTAACTGATTGAAAACCTTGCTAAACACCAACTATTGAGCTCTAAACACCTGAGATCATTCCTCTCTTGTTCTTTGAGCATTTCTTAGATAATTTCTTGAGTCTAGTGTGCCTAAATAAAATTCTTTGTGTGCCTTTAGCCAAATCAATTGAGAGTTTTGATTTAGAGCCTCATTACTTGAGAGTTTAGGAACTAGATTAGAGGTTAGGCCGATCCGCCTCGGGTTCCTTGTGACGAGGTGATTCGGTTCGCATTTGTAGAACCGTTCCTTATGGAATAGGATAGAGCGCATCCGTTTTGGTGGTTGCAGAACTCCCGGAGACGTACGACTAAGGCTAGCCTTTCCTAGAGGTTCGGAACTCCGTAAATACATCGCATGTCATCTCTCTCTCTCTCTATTTATTTTGCATTTGACTTGTGTGTTTGCTTGTTTGTGTGTGAACCAACTTGAATTGATTTAAATTGTTAATTTCTGCAAAATTGTCCAAATCGGTTTAGAAATTAGAATTGTGCCTATTCACCCCCCTCTAGGCCTTTATTTAGGGACAACAAAGTGGTATCAGAGCGGGGGTTATTTTTTTGACCAAAATTTATGGTACATAACCTAGTTTCCAATGGACTCAAGTGTGATTGAAAAACCGGATAAGTTTGGTTCGAATTGCAAGAACTTCCACTATTGGAAGAGATGTATGGTTGTATACCTCAACTTGATTGACCTTTGGGATGTAGTTGACAAGTCCTATGTACCATGTCTAGATAGTGAAGGTAATGAAACCTATGCCTCTAAATTGTTAAGGACCAAAAATGACAATACCGTGAATGTCCTTCTTAACTCGGTCCATGAGTTCATAGCGGCTATTTTTGGTAGTTCTACAAATGCACATGATATGTGAGTTTCTCTCTTAAACCGCTATGAGAGAAATTCTCTAATCAAAAGCTCTCGACAATTTGAGTTGGAGTCTAGATTAGATAATTTTTGCATAATGGATGGTGAATGCATCGAGGAAATGTATACCCGATTTATACAATTGCTCGATGAATTCAACAACATTGGAGAAATCCTATCTAATAGCCGTGTGATAGGAAGATTGCTTAAGGCTTTGGTGGGAAGACCTCAATTCAACAATCTTATCTCGACTCTTGAGACAGAACAAAGGTCCCACAACAATCTCACACCGGAGATCATCTTTACTTACTACCGGTGTGTGGAAGAGAAGCTTAACCAATTTGGGGAGTTGAGATATGAGCCCAAATCCATTGCTTTGTCGGCTAGGGAGAACAAGGCCTCTCCCTCAAAGAACCGCCACAATGACAACTATCAAGGGAGACACCGTCACTCGAGTGACAAGGCCAAGGGCATATTCGACCTTGATGAGGACAAACAAGGAGCCGTGCTCTCAAGGAGCCGATGGGTGCTTTCATCTTTTCCAAAACAATGGGGGAAATAGAAATGGCACACACACTAGACCTCAAAACAATGGAGAAAACAAAAATTTCTCTCAACAAACTAAAACGAATTTCCAAAAATCAAATTTGAAAGGCTCTCAATCATACACTTTCTTTAAGGATCCAAAAATCAAGGCCATGGAGCTTAGGCATCATTATGAGACCTATTTTGTTAGAGAAAGTTCACAAATGAACAAACCTACTAATTCTTGTTGCAACTATTGTGGTAAGAATGGCCATCTCATATTAGAATGCAAGGATAAGAAAATAAACCGGACATTTGGTTCAAAAAGTGTGGTTTGGGTTCCTAAAATCGCTTCCACTTCCACTTCATCTAGTGGAAGCGATTCTAATATAGATTGAAAAGCCATCCTATCTCTCCGGGTCTTATAGTCAAATCTTAAGGGGGAGAAAATACAAGAATTATATTAGTTGTTTGTTTCTAACTAATATACATTCTTGTAGGTTTGTTTGTTATCATTATTCAAGAGAAGTGCTTGGATCATAGATAGTGGATGTTCACATCACATGACCGGTGATGAATCTTGTTTCAAGGCACTTGAACCTTTTGATGGTGGTGATGTTACTTTTGGAAATAATCTAGAAAGAGCTCTATTATTGGTATAGGCTCGGTTGGTAACCAAAATCTAACGGTATCCAATGTCTATCTTGTTGATGGTCTTAACCACAACCTTTTAAGTGTGAGCAAATTGTGTTATGCCGGATACTATTTGAAATTTGAGAACTCTTCTTGTTATGTGCATCAAATTTCAGATAATTTCCTTGTATATACCGAACAAAGGAAAAATGATGTCTATTACTTGAACTTTGACCACTTTACCACCGGTGAACAATGCTTTAGTGCCATTGCTACCGGTTCATGGCTATAGCATAGAAAACTTAGTCACGTTTCAATAGATTCCTTAAAGAAACTTGTCAAATTAAACCTTGTCCGTGGCCTTCCATCACACAAACTTAACTTAAATGGGTTGTGTGAAGCTTGCATGAAAGGCAAGCAAACCAAGTCTAATTTTAAGACCAAAGAAGTTATCTCTACCACTCAACCCTTGCAACTACTCCATATGGACTTGTTTGGACCAATAAATGTTATGAGCTTGAGCAAAAAGAGGTATTTATATGTGGTGGTAGATGACTATAGTCATTTTACTTGGATTTTCTTTCTTGCTCACAAGGAAGAAGCATTTGACTACTTTGTGAAATTTAGCAATCGGGTTGAAAATGAAAAAGGGTTAAAAATCTCTAGAATTCGTAGTGACCATGGAAGGGAATTTGAAAATGCTAAATTCGATGAATTATGCATAGAAAAATGATATAAACAAGAGTTTTCCGCTCCATGCACTCCCCAACAAAATGGTGTAGTGGAGAGGAAGAACCGAACTCTACAAGAGCTAGCATGCACAATTCTACATGATTTGCCGTACCCAAGTTTCTCTGGGCCGAAGCGGTAAATATGGCATGTCATGTGGTAAACCGTGTATGCATTCGTTCCAAACTCAAGAAAACTCCATTTGAATTGTGGGTTGGTCGAACTCCCAATATATCCTATTTCCGTGTATTTTGGTCCAAGTGCTTTGTTCTTGATGAGTCTCCTAAAGTAACAAAATTTGATGCTAAATCCTTGACCGGTATTTTTGTTGGTTACTCAAACACAAGTAAAGCGTATAAAGTTTATTTGCCTAACTCAAGGGTTGTAATTGAGTCCATAAATGTCAAATTTGATGAAAATGCTAATGAGAAAACCGAGGAAGGTAATTCTATTGTTGGTATCCAAGAGGAAGCGACAACTTAAGAAATTGAGTTTCAACCAAAGGAAGAGCTTCCACCGGTGATAATCGAGGAGCTTTTGAACCGGGTCGATGACAATTTGATAGGGGGAGAGAATCATGAGGAAAACACAATTGACACAACTCAAGACGAAACACCTCATGATGAGCCTCAACCCATGCCTCAACCGGTTCATGAGCCTTCCGAAGTGCTTAGAGAAGTATCTTCTCATCCTCTTTCTAATGTTATAGGTGACCCTAAGGAAGGTGTTAGGACTAGGTCGGGTTTGAACCAAATGATTGGTCATTGTGCTTTTGTGTCTCAACTTGAACAAAAATCGTTCAAAGAAGCCAATGTTGACCCAAATATAATTGTTGCCATGCAAGAAGAATTGAACCAATTTGAAAGAAATCAAGTTTGGGAATTTGTACCCTTACCGAGTGGTAAGCAAGTTATCGGTACCAAATGCGTTTATAGAAACAAGCTAGATGAACTTGGCAATGTGGTTAGAAACAAAGTCCGCTTGGTTGCACAAGGTTTCAAGCAACAAGAAGGTATTGATTTTGAGGAAACCTTTGCACCTGTTGCTCGTCTTGAATCTATTAGAATGCTCTTGGCATATGCCGCCAACAAAGGATTTACCCTATTTCAAATGGATGTCAAGAGTGCTTTTCTAAATGGATGGATAGACGAGGAAGTATATATCCAACAACCTCCCGGTTTTGTTGACCATTTTAACCCCAACCATGTATTCAAGCTTCACAAAGCTTTGTATGGTTTGAAACAAGCACCTAGAGCTTGGTATGGTAGACTTTGTACCTTCCTACTTGACAATGGTTTTACTAGGGGTAAAATGGACACAACTCTTTTCACTAAGAAAAGGGATAACCATTTGTTACTTGTGCAAATTTATGTGGATTATATTATTTTTGGCTCTACTAATGCAACTCTTGCACAAGAATTTTTTTCTTTGATGAGTAGTGAATTTGAGATGAGCATGATGGGAGAACTCAACTTTTGTTTGGGGCTACAAATCAAGCAACTCCAAGATGGCATCTTCATTAGCCAAACCAAATATGCCAAGGAGTTGATCAAGAAATTTGGTGGAGGATAGCAAGAGCTTGGACACACTAATGCGCAAGAGTGCAAATATTGATGCGGATGAGAAAGGCAAGCAGATGGACATAACTCTCTATCGAGGCATAATTGGAAGCTTGCTCTATCTCACGGCGAGTAGGGCGGATATTATGTATGTCGTATGTCTATGTCCTAAGTACCAAGCCAATCCTAAAGAGTCTCACCACAAAGCGGTAAAAAGGATTTTAAGATATATTAAGGGTACTCAAAATCTAGGTTTTTGGTATGGCAAACAAACCGAACTTGACTTGGTACGGTATACCGATACCGACTTTGCCGGTGACCGTATGGACCGCAAGAGTACTAGTGGAACTTGCCAATTTCTTGGTGGTTCACTAGTTTCATGGTCTAGCCGCAAGCAAACCTCGTTTGCTCTTTGAACCGCGGAAGCCGAGTATGTAGCGGCCGGTAGTTGTTGCACACAACTACTTTGGATGATACAAACCATTAGGGATTATGAGTTATAATTTCAAAAGGTACCAATCTTGTGTGATAATACTAGTGCCATCCTTATTTCCAAAAACATGGTATTGCACTCTAGAACCAAACACATAGAGATACGACATCATTTTATCCGAGATCATGTTGAGAAAGGTGATGTGGAGTTGGTACATGTTGATACGAATGAGCAAATTGCCGACATCTTCACCAAACCATTACCTAAGCAACAACATCTTGAACTTAGGTTCAAGCTCGGTATGCTTGAACTCAAAGATTAATTTTAGTGCATATCATGTCTTGTCAGCCTGGTTGTTGCATTTGTTGAGCTTTTTTTGGTCTGCTTTTCAGTTGACAAGAAGTCGTTTTTGATCTCTAGTTTTCTATCTGAAAAATTATTTTTCTGGTATAAACGTTGTGTAACGCTTGATAGCATTGCACAACGCTTGGTTATTTAAAAAGTATTTCTTACGATTTTTCTTCTGTTTATCTGCAACGTCGTACAATGTTATGTAACGTTGTGTAATGTTTCACCAAACGTTGCACAACGCTAAATAACGTTCTACAACGCTTAATCTTTTGATTTTTGTTTTTCTGAAATGTCTTTTCACTGTTGTGAAGCGTTGTACAACGTTTGGAAATGTTATGTAACTCTCTGTATATTGTTACACAACGTTTTTGAAACATTGCACAACGTTTCAGATGTGATTTTTGAATCGCATCTTCACATTTATTTTGAATTTTTCTCCGAAACGTTGCACAACACTTCATAGCGTTATACAACGTTTGAACGGAGCTTTTTATCGCTGGCGTCTTTTCTTCTTCTCTTTCTTCCTTTCTTCTCCAACCCGACAGACTTTTCTCTGTCTTTCACACCTCTACAAAACACAACCTAAATACTCCCTTATTACTCACTCTCTCACTCAACCAAGACCACCCCTAATCTCTCATCTCTCTCCTCTACACTCTCATACCCTTCAATCCCTCTCTCTATCTCTCTCCTTCACTCAATTTGTCGAAACCCTAGATTCATTCTTCATCTTCAATTCCGGCAATCCAACCGTTGGATTTTCAATCGGCTTTGAGTTCGAGCTCTCCAAGGCCTCCTCTTCTTTCAAGGTTTGCTTTCGGTTTCTCTCTACTCATCTCAAATGGCACCACCAAAATCCCGTAGCAGAGCACCACCTAGGGGTCAATCCAAAAAGGCAAAAACTGATGCTAGTAGTTCCTCAAGCATTGTACCAACCCAACCACCATTATAAGGCACAATACCAGGTTCTCTACCGTCACCTCCACAGGAAAATTAGACTTTAGTACCATCAAACCGGTACTTATTTAAGGAAGATGATGCATACCGGTACTACACAGCCAATATTAAAGGAAATGGCTGGTCCGTAGGGGAGTGCTACTACTTAGTGCAACCAAAAGAGAATGAAAAGGGGTGGAAAATAAGTGACATGGATTGGGACCGAACCAAGCCTCATCTAGACTATTTGCTTGCATGGGGTCTCCTAAATTGCACTCAACCCTACAACAAAGACTTGATCAAACTTTTTTATGCCAACTTGGATGTCACATGGGAGGATGGTATTCCAGTCGCTCACTCATATGTTTGTGGAAAACCAATTACAATCGAATTGGATTGGGTGGCTCGGGAATTATTTTTGAGGAATGATGGGAAGCAAGTGTATATCTCCAAATCATGGCCAAAGGATGCCGACATAAAGCCATTTGAGAGGTACCACGAGTTCTTTTATTGTTGGCGAGATTACTCTCTCAAGCAATTCACCGCCACCGAGCTTCCCGCTTACCACCGTCTCTTCTTCCTTATTATCAACAACATCCTTGCTCCAAAGAAACAAATCAAAACAAATGTGGAGCTTCGAGAGGTTTTCTTTCTTTGGTGTATAATTGAGAAGAGCCCACCGGTAAGCCTAGCTTATCTCTTCTTCATGCATTTGGACAAGGTCACCAACACAAGCAATACTTCTCTCCCCTATGGAAATATCATCTCCTATCTCCTTGCCAAGGATGGCATAAGTCCACGAGTAGCCACCTTCGGTCAGGATCCCGATTCGGAAGTATTTGCGCCCACAAACCTCATTGATGTTCTTCCTTCCGTCGGATGGCACCTCAATGAGAATACCGACATTCTCACTCCCGACCCTAACAACATCCGGAACCGCTATCTCCTCCAAGATGTGCAAAACCAAACCAATATGCTCCGGTGTGTCAAGAACCCACGGGACCTCTTCGTGGACCCGGCTCCTCAAGCCAACAAGCGGTAGACCCCAACTACCAAGCCTACTTTGAGTAACAATTTGGTGGTTGGAACAACACTTTGACGGACTATGGGACTCGTTTTACCAATCTAGAGAATGATTGGCCGCAATGGAAGGAGGATGAGTTGGTTTACCGGGCCAACAACAATGCAAAATTGGACAAAATTGAGACGGATGTCCAAAAGTTTTGGGGTTCCATGCAAGAGGAGTTCAAAAGGCTCCATGTGGCCATCAAGAAAGGTTCGTCTAGTGCCGGTGGAGAAGATGATTCGGAGGAAGAGTGAGCCAAAACCGTGACAAGCCGAGACCTTTACCCCTTTCTTTCTTTCTTCTTTTGTTATTTTTTTTTAGTTTCTCATTTTTTTTTATTTGGCTAGTTGAACTTTCTAGTTGTTAAAGTTTCGTGCTAAATGGCTTTGTTGGTTGAATTTGGATTGTAATGAACTCAATGGTTGTTGTATGATTTTATTAGCTATGTGATTGCTACTCGTTATTTCTAGCTAAATGGCTATTTTTTATACCACTTGCTTTCTTCGATGCATGCATGCTTAATTTCTTGGCTTAACTCCCTTCTAGTTATTTCAATTCCTTGATTGCTAAATTACTCTAACAAGGGGGAGTAGAACTTTCTTGTTTGTCAACCATAATGGTTTTGGGTTTGCACCAATATCATTTTCCCTAATTGCAAAAAGGGGGAGAAATAAAATGTGAAGTAAATTGTGTTGTTCTTAATTGCTATATCTTTTGTCAATTTACTTAGGTGTTGTTTTGCAATTCGGAAAAATGGGGAGATTGTTGGATTAAACAATTAACTTTCGATTTGCCGATTTGCAAAACAACACCAAACCTATCAACTAACGCTTCAATCTAGTGAATTTTTAGTAATTTATTTGAAGAATGACTTGGAGCGAGTCTAGCACAAGTGCAGAAGGCTGCTGGAGTTTAGTTATAAAGTCTGAGTTAATTAAAGTTGTAATTCTAAACTAATCTCCTCAAATGTTCTAAGTTTAAATGCTCAAAATTCATTTGTAGCGTTATACAACGCCTCATAACGTTATATAACGTTACAGAACACCTCCTACCTTGCCTCGTTGCAAAAACAATTATTTAGCGTTACACAACGCCTCATTCAGTTGTGTAACGCTTGGTCAAACGTTGTGTAATGATTGAATGCGTTGCACAACGCATTGACCAAGCCAGTTGAAACTTAGCACTTTTAACAATGCGTTGTGTAATGCTTCCTAGCGTTACATAACGGACCAAAAATCAAACGTTACAGAACGCAAGTTCAGATTTTTATAACGCTTTGATTTTTTGGCCATTTTGAGGAAGTTCTGGCCTACGTTATACAACGTTATAATCACGTCACACAACGCTTACTTTCTAAAACGTTGCATAACGCTTCCTAGCGTTGTGTAACGTATCTGACAACTTTTTGAACGTTGGAATTCTTCTGTTCATTGCGTTGCACAACGTTTCTGACACCCTCCAACATTATTGTCGAAATTTGTTTTATTTGACGGCTATTTTTTAGCGTTGTGTAACGTTTCGGAGCGTTGTGTAACGTTATGTGCAGAATTTGACTGGTTTAGAGCTCTTGGCGCCCTCTATATATACCAGACCCCTCTGGGCTGTTTTGACTGATTGAAAACCTTGCTAAACACCTGCTATTGAGCTCTAAACACCTGAGATCATTCCTCTCTTGTTCTTTGAGCATTTCTTACATAATTTCTTGAGACTAGTGTGCCTAAATCAAACCCTTTGTGTGCCTTTAGCCAAATCATTCACTTGTAGTGTCAGTCAAAGCTCAGTTAACATGATATTAGAAGTATAGTATGCATTTTCAGAAATAAAAGGAAGTCTAGGGACCAAAAAATAAAGTCTTAAGCATGTATTTAGAAATATAACAAATCTATCTCAATAATGATTAAACTCATTCTAGAAATATAAATTAAAGCATAGTCAAAATTTAGGAGTTCACAGAAATAAATAAAGTTTCAGGGACCCAAAGTGAAATAAAAAGTCTCATATATCATATAAACTAGTCTTGGTAGCAGCTAGGTGATAAATAAACTCATCTTATAAACACAAATCAAAACACAATAAAAAAATAGAGAAAAATTTGAGTTCACATAGTGTCCCTCAGGCCAAGATAAAGAAGGTAATTAAAAGTCTCCATGTATAGATAGGAGCATCAGTTAAATAGAAAGTCACATTGCATTACTGTCAGAGTCAGTGTTTCATCATCCAGTACGCAAGGCACTTCTCATAAAAAATTTAAAAAATGTGTCTAACATGTTTCTGCATAAGCATATAGGTGTTACCAAAGTTGAAATAAAACCTAGTTGCATGGATTGGCATCTCTTTTAAAACAGAATTGCATCAACGTTAGAAACATCATAGGTCATTCTTATGCATGGCATCCTGGAGAAGTAAAATTGTTTAAATAAATTTCTGGGTTACATTTGCTAAAGATTGTGCCCAGTTAATAACTCATAGGTCAAAATAAAATTTGCATCTGCATCAGCATTAATGAACACTCAGTCCAGTATCTAAAGTGTCTTCATATGCATAACATCTTCTTTGAAATAAATAAATTAAAAAAAACCTAAAACTGCTTTGAAATTGCTTGAGTTCTCTTCTGAAATAACTGAATTTCTTGCATGGAGATTAATCAAAACAACAAAGCTCTGAAAAAAGCATCTCTTAAACTCAAAATAATTTGACACAAACTCAGTTTTAATTTCAAAATAAACTCTTGAAAGAAACACAGTTAAAGCACGATAAAATTCAATGAACTAAACTCAAGAGGTGTGCAAATTTCTAAGCTTAACTCATGATGAGGTTTTTACAAAGCTATGTTAGACCCAAACAGAACCCCTAACTGTGTACCAAACCATGGTATTGAAACCAAGTGAAACTGAACCAAACCCAGTTGAACTCCACTTGGTATTGGACCAAATTGAACAAAAATAGACCAAGACAACTGATCATTATCAGCTCTGGACCTAAGTTGAACAACAAGTCATGCTCAATTGAGCATCAAATTGGACAGGAACTAGGGTATCAAAACTCGACCAGTCCACACCAAATCAAATTCAAAATTAAACAAAATGAGAGGGTTACCTGTGCAATTGAAGCCTCCAGTAGCCTCTTCGAACCTCAAGAACCCTGTGGGACCCATCAATGGACCTCAGTTTGACTTGGAAGAGCTCAATTGAACTCAGCCGAAATACCTAGTTGAAAAAGGATAAATGAAAGTTGAAAATGGGAAAACAATTGAGGGAATGCAGTAAATGGAAAGAGAGAGAGGCTCACCACGAGCTGAAAAATACCTTCAATTAAAGAAACGGCGTTGGCAGCGCCCGTAATTTCACTTCCGACACGAAGCTCCCTCTCTCGACAAACCGACGTAGGACATAGGGAGAAGAAAGAAAGAAAAAGAAGGAAAAGAAAGAGAAATGCGTCTCTAGCGCGAATCTTGATGCCTAAGGGACGACTGGATTTCGTTTCCAACGGATCCAAAAGAGAATATGGGTGAATCTGGTACACTTTGAACCAAAATACTGAAAAGTGGGTCCCACAAGTCGGGATTTAAACCCAGCTCAAACCGAAACCTCAGCGTCTTGAAAGATCCTCTGTGGCAGCCTCTATGTGGCGGGTCACTGGAACCCAGTACAGCAAACAGCAAGCTTCCAGCCAATCAGAATTTTCCAGCAGATTTAAAACTTCAAAAATGCATTAAAAATAGCAGGAATGTCAGAAAAATTCAAATAAAATGTCAAAATGTTCAGAAAAATATGGAGAATATTTTGGTAATACATTTCAGGCCCAAATCCGAAAGTTCAAAGCACATTAAATTGAAAACCCTCAAAATGATCATTTTTGTAAATAACGAAATGATAAAATAGAATTAAAATCATATTTCTGCAAAAACACATGAACATTTATGTTCTGGACAGCAGGTACAATTGAACATTTTATGTTCTGGATAGCAGACATTTCTGGTCAAACCTCAGATCCAAAACCCCAAACCAAAATACCAAAAAAACCCAAATCCCAAATCAAAAATGAAGAAATTCCAAAAATTCCAAATCCAAAGATTCAAATACCCAAATTTAAATACCAAATCCCAAATGTCAAATTCAAATCAAAGAAATTCCAAATTCCAAAACCCAAGAATCCCAAATCCAAGACTCCTAATTCAAATACTAACAATCCAAAAGCTCAAAGCCAAAACCCAAGAACTTCAATCCAAATTCCAAACCCCAAACATCAACTCAAATTCAAAGCCCCAAATCCAAGAAATCCAAAACCCAAATTTCAAACCCAAAGCCCAGAGGTCAAAACAGAACTCTGAAAAGTCAAAACTACAGTCTAACTAAAAAAAATTAAAAAAGTTAAACTTAAAAATCCAATTTAAAAGTTGAAAAGTCAAACTCAAAAATCCAACTTGAAATTGGGATAACCAAGATTTAAAATGATCCGATAGCCAGAATCTAAATGTCTTGAAACACCCTAAGCCCCAAAATTCAATGTTAAACCTTAAAAGTTAAAGACACAAAGGCCAATGCTTTAGAGCTTGGATCAAAGTCGATAACTAAAAAACTCAAAATGACATTAAAGTCTTAAAAGCCCAATTTCGTCCTTCTGAGACTACATAACGCGTTGCCCTGGAAGGTACAAACCGACGTTCTCGTCAAGAGGAGGGCATAACGCTTCTTCCCCCACGACTTGAACGAAATCCCAAAAATCTCTAAATCCCGAAACGATTGAGAATTGACCTAGATCGCCTATCTTTCTAGTGTTGAACTCAAAAATCCAAATCGTCCTTCTGAGATTGCATAGCGCGTTGTCCTGGAAGGTACACCCCTAAAGTTTTTGTCAAGAGGAGGCATAGCGCATCTATACTCGAGACTTGAACGAGAAATCCCCAAAATCCCTAAATCCCTAAATCTACTAAGCATTAAGCTGGAAAATATAACCCCTAGTATTAATCTCAAAAATCCCAAGGTGGTTTCAAGCCAACTTCAGCAAAGTCAAACATCAAAATTGATAAAATTGTGACGCAGAAGTCAACCAAAGTCCTGTAACAAGTTTAAAGTTACAACCAAAAGAATTACAAGTCAACCCCCCCAAAAGACTAATCTTCTTTAAAGATTAAAATTAGACTCTAAGCTATTCATCATAGTTATTTTGACTATTCCCGATCTAGAGGTGCTCTTGTCTGGTTCTCAACTCAGTCCAGAGGTAATTAATAGCAGGGGCTTGCGCCTGTTGGAAGGAAATAACCTACAAACAAACAATCAACTCTCGAGGTACTTAGAACCGGGTTAGTGTCTGTCGCCCGTTTTCGGACGGATGGTAGCGTTCGAGTCGCAAGATGCTCGAGGGGTATCTGATCCGTGCTTTTTTCCCCATGGAGAAAGTTATCCTTTGAAATCTACCCGTGGATAGGTCAAAAAGGTGCGAGACAGATTCTGGCACTTCCGGTGGGACATTCTTCTCCTCTCATCTTGGAATAATCAAATTAAATGTGAAATTAGCTTAGAGTCTACTAGATTCCATAGAAACTACTAACGATTAACTTCGAGTTATTTCCATTTCAGGAAAAACGAAGATGTTTACCTGAAGCCAAATCGTTTAAGGAGCTCGTCTCCGCAGCAAGAAGAACAACAACAATAATGTGCTGGCTGGGACTCTCCAAGTGCCCGCCCAGGCCGTTATTCAAATCACTCCGGCGGTGTTCCCTGCTGTAGCATCCGCCTAACTCTCTAGCAAGCCTGTCTCTACCCACAAGAAAGGCAAGGCCGCCGCCATCTCCAAGGGGGCTCTCGCCCCAAAACCCAAGATGAAAGAAACAAGGACCAAGCTCTCGAGGTCCCAAGCCTCCGCCTCGTCCAGCAATCGGATATGGTCAGTGACCTGTCCCTCAGTAACACCTTCGCTCCTCTTCATGTACTTAAGAAGGGAGGAGAGGTGATGCACCTCCGTGATGACTGGGAGCTCCCCATGTACGATCCAGTTCACGAGGAGGTCAAGGCCCTGCCAAGGAAGCACAAAGCAGTGGAGGCCATCAATACAACCTTCAAAA
This sequence comes from Rhynchospora breviuscula, assembly GCA_027562975.1. Classification (NCBI taxonomy): domain Eukaryota; kingdom Viridiplantae; phylum Streptophyta; class Magnoliopsida; order Poales; family Cyperaceae; genus Rhynchospora; species Rhynchospora breviuscula. The sequence goes on from CM050398.1 coordinate 17,757,003, forward strand.
TAATAAAAAAGTCCAAGAAATCCAAAAGGGTGGTCACCAAAGTCACCACCAACACCAAAGTCGCGTCAATCAAATACCGACTTAAGCTCCTGGTACACCAAAGGCTTTGTTTCCCCTACTATGAAGACACAAGGGAGGGAAATGGAGACTACAGTGCCCCGAAAAAGAAGAAAGGGGATAGGCCGCCGACTATTTTTGATCGGCTCACTTTCCCGCCACTTCAGCCCCACTCCAAGCCTATGAAGGCTAGGGGCAAAACAAAACAAGTTTGGATACCCAAGCACCAAGAGCCTGAAGTCGCTCCCAAGCAACATAGCGGGGGCACCAGGCGCCAACTCCCAAGAGAACAAGGTCCTTCTTTGTCATCTCAGGTGGCAACCCAAATGATGAAGGATAAAAGGAAAAGGAAATGCTTCTTGAAGAAAAGGCAGAATTACGGCTCCGCCTCTATCCATCACATTTCTGTCAGCGATGAGGACGAAGAGCCCGCCGAAACTCACATGGCTGGAACTGGTCCTCAAGAATCAGTTCAACCAGAAAGCATTCCAGTGGAAACAAGAAGTCAGAGAAGAAAGACTTCTACTTCCCAGGCTCCTAAAAGGGTCGGTTGACCCAGAAGTGTAAGCCTCTGATTGAAGAAGTAGTCCAGCAGGCAAGTGATCAGTCTGTAGGCGAAGAAGAAGAAGAAAGCTCGAACCCTGAAAATGTCAACCTCACTGATGAAGATGAAGACGAAGAAATTGAGGTTCTTGATGAAATGACCCGACTCCGTAGGGAGTTGGAAAATAAAGAAAAGCAGTTGAAGCAGCTTCAGGAAGAAAATGCTCGTGTAACAGCGGCATGTGCAGAAATTCAAAAGCACATGGCCAAGAAAGAGGGAAATTCCACCAGCTCCGGTGAAAAGTCGCCCAAGTCAACAAAGGGTGCCAAGACAATCGCCAAGAAGAAGAACAAGGCGAAAGTCAGCAACCTGCACTCCAAAAAGGTGCAGTCAGAAAGTGAAGACTCAAGCGAGTCTTCTTCTGAAGAAGAAATACCCAAGCAAAGGAAAAGCCGTGGTATAAGTCCTAGCCACTTGGCTGAGGAAATCCAAAAGGCCATGGATCAAAGATTGCAGTCTCTAGGGATGGCTGGGACAGAAACGTCCGGCAACTTCACTGGAAAACCCTATCTGGCAAAATTTGATCGGGTGGAGTATCCAAGGGGCTACAGTGTCCCGAAATTCAAGACCTTTGATGGGGTTGGCAACAAAATCACCCCAAATCAGCACATAACTCACTTCTTGACCTCATGTGGAGACTCAGTCAGAAGACAAGAGTGGCTACTTAGGCAGTTCCCACAAAGTTTGACAGGAGCAGCCTTTGACTGGTACACTTCTCTGGAAGAAAACAGCATCAAGACCTAGAAAGACATGGTAATTGCTTTCAAGGGGAGATTCAGAGTCACCCCTCGCTGCGTCTCATTGATCGATTTGGTCAATGCCAAACAAAGACAAGGTGAAGCCACTTCCAACTATGTGGCGAGGTGGGAAGGCATGTATGCTAGCTGCCAATCCAACCTCAGCGAGTCTGAAGCGATTCGCATGCTGATGAATGGCATCAATGCGCACATGAAAGTATGGCTAGTAGGTCACAACATTACAACCTTTGAACACCTCGTGGCCGTAGTTGCCAGATACGAGGGTGTCGAGCTAGAAATTAACCAGCTTTATTCCTCTATCAAAGACAAAGACAAGGAGAAAGGAAAGAAAAATGAAGGCAAAATGGCCAAGGCAGCCAAGGCCATCACAAATCAAGCCGAAGATGCAAGTAGTAGAGAGAAAGGTCAATCTACTTCACCTAAAACTCAAAGACTGTCTCTGAAGGAGTTAAAAAGCAAGCATTACTCTTTTAAGAAGGAAAAGACTGAAAAGCTCTTCAAGAAGGCCATGGAAGCGCTGGAAGTGCGCTTGCCTCGGTGCAAAAGGCCTGAAGAAGAAGGAAAGACCTACCGCCTTGAGTACTGCCTATATCATAGGGTGCTAGGTCACAACATCGAAGAATGCAACATCTTCAAGGACTGTCTTGAAAAACAAATCCAAGAATGGTTAATTCCTCTACATGATGATGCAAGACAAGAGCCGACTCCCCATGCTAGCTGTGATAAGCCCACAAGCACTAGTTCTCGGCGCATTTCTATAAGTGTGGATGGGAAACCATCTACAGAATGGAGTGTTTACCTCAACAAGAACACAAGGAAGAAAATGGAAGAATCCCATCACGCCAGTGGTTCCAAAGCACATCAAGCCCGTCTTTGCCTCATCTAGGCAAGGGACAGGGGGCACGATGAAAGACCAAGCCAAATCCAAATGGTCATTCTGGAAGAAAATCGCTCACCAAGTGGTGGAAGAACCCTATGACCAAGGGAAGCCCAAGTCGGGCACTCTAGCTGATTTCATCCCTTCAAAGGTTGTGGCTAAGATCAATGGCTAAGTGTGGCAAGAATTGAGCCGCAAAGACAAGAAACCCCAAGAAGAAGAATTTTGGACGGCCACCTGTAGCCACATCTCCGATGGTGACTCAGGAAAAGAGGACTCTACTGAAAAAGGAAAGCAACCACAAGAAGGTTCCAGTGAGGCTCAACCAACGTCCTCAATAGAAACCAATCAGACTGAATCTGTCCCTATAGAAGCAGTTCCATCAGCAGCTGCACCAGCTGCTAAGAAGAAATCCAGAAAAGGAAAGAAGAAATAACCCAGTACCAAGGAACTAGAGGACCTTCTGGAACTAAGGAATCAGAACTGATGACCCTTCCCTTTAAATTGAATGGCAAGGATCATCAAGTGTTCGTTGAAGTCCCCGACGAGTCACTGGATGACAAAAGACAGCTCAATCCGAAGAATATGAGGTTTAACCTCATAGTGAAGAAAGAAAAAGGGGAATCCGCTTTCCCACCTGAGGTAATAGCAGCCTTGACAGGACATGGGGAGTCTTAAGTCTGGCTAGATCTGCCTCACACAAGCCAAAAACCAAGTTATTAAGTCAAAACACCATTAACTGAGGGTTGTGCGGGCAACATTGGTACCTGTGCGGAGTACATAGGCCTAATCTAGTGCGCACTAGTCGGTATCTGCACGAAAGTGACCAGTTCCGACGATCCGATGCCAGACTAAAAGTGAAACTGAAACCCTAGGACACTTTTATTGCATATTTTATCACCAAAACACCAAAAATTGTTAGTTGTTTGTCTCCATTTTGTTTTCCTCTTAGTTGATTGTCTTTGTTAATTCTTAGTTTAAGCCAAAATCCTTCATTTGATTGTCTAGATTTTGTGAATAAGTAAGGTTTAATACTCAATCTACCGTCCCTATGGATTCGACCCCTAACCACATCCAACGATTTACCGTATACTTGCGGTATTTTTAGGACCAAATTAGGGTATTATTAGCAACACATCATGCTTGTTGGCGCTGTTGTCGGAGATGGTGTTGATATTAAAACTTACTTGAGTAGCAAGAGAGTAGACCTTGTATCATTTTTCTTGTTTTTCTTCATAAAAAAACAAAAAAAAATCACTTTTATCACTATGTTTCATTCTTTTCAGAGATTTGAGCAAGAAATAGAGGATAATTAGAGTGATGAAGAAGATCCTTTGGTCTAATTCAATGAGAGAGTCGACCGCTTGATGAGACAAGCTCAAATTGAAGAAATTAAAAGAAGAGTGAGTCGATTTGAGAACCAATTCACAAATAAGAAAAACATGAGAAGGGAAGGATCCAAGGAAGGATGGAGCCTACATCAAGAGTCATACACCCACTACTCAAGCCATTCAACACACAACATGAAGGTATCCAAATCGGGTATGGATCAAATGTGGCATGAACTTAGTGTGTTGAACAACCTAACAAGAGAGGCATGTGGGGAAGAATGTGGAGAAACTGAAGCAACAACATCATGGAAAGTGCACCATGACACTCAATCTGCTGGCCGGTGCATGCGACACTCGGTCGGTGGTGCAGGCAAAATTCAAGCAGGGGTGTACCCCGCACAGGCAAAGGTGTACCCCACACAGTAAACAGTGAAGGCAAGGGTGCACTCCACACAAGATCCAGTGTATCTCGCACAGTCAAGAATGTACCCCGCACAACCATGCACAACCACCAATTTGGCATGAACAGCAACAAGTTCAGTGTACCCAGGGCCCAGTGTACCCTGAACAATCAGAAGTGTACCCCGCACAACCACCAATTTGGGCTACATAACCACCAATTTGTCCAGAAGAGCAACAAGTTCAATGCACCCAGGGCCCAGTGTACCCCACACAAGAGGGAGTGTACCCCGCACTGTACACCGACAGGGAAGAATTCGACTATGGTTTGACTAATAACTCTTGTTTTTCTTTGGTTAATGAAGGTTCAATGTCTCAACCAGACCCTAGATTTACTTTCATTGCTGAAACATAATGTTCTCAATAACCTTTGCAAATGCCAAGTTATGAACCATTGTTTAAAGATTTCATGGCTAGTCACAGAAAGAAACATGAGAAAATTCTTGGAAGGTTGGATTCTTTGTCATCTAAGTTTGATGCTTATACCACATTACTAGAAAAAATGGCAAAGACTATAATTTTCCAAGAAGTGTGTCCCTCACAAAGTCTACATGAACAAGATGGAAAAATGACATTGCAAGGTGATGGAGAATTAGAAAGTTTTAGTTCTCCCAAGTTAATTGGAGTTTGTTATGAGAAGGATAGTGATGAAAACACACTACTCGAAGCAAATGAAGAACACTAGAAAATAGAAAAACCAAAGTTTGTTGCACCTCCACCCAATATCCTTCCAATTTTCATTCCACTTAGATTAAAATGCATTGTCAAATCTAATGAGTTGGAATTGATGCATCCTTCAACAGATTCTATCATTGAAGAACTCGAGAAGAAAGAATATGGTGGTATCACTCTCAAAGTCGAGGCATCTGACATGTTGAATTGCAATTTCACCAAAATCAACTTGAGCCCTTAACTTGTAGAATGCTTGGAGAGTCCCAATGTGATGAAGGGCAGCAAACCGCACATCAAATATCGCATCACAATCAAACCAACCATCAAGACAACCAAGAAGGAGCACACCAAGCATGTCTCAAGAATCTTGCTCGACCATTTTTAGGTGAACCATGATGCATTGACAAGGCGTAAAGTGAACATAAGATGAGGAGAAAGGTGGTCACACTAGTGACCTAAAACAAGCGCTTCTTAGGAGGCAACCCAAGACTCTAAAACTCTTCTCTTTATTTTAAATTTCAATTTTGAAAATTTTATAAAAACCAATAAAATTCTGAAATTGAGAAAAGCACAAAAATGTTTAGGTTTGTTTTAATTTAGTTTTATGTTTTTAAAGAAATAGAAAAGTAAAAAAAATTTCGGGCGTAATCGAAGGATTGGAAATTTCAACTTGTTTCTTGAGGTCAGGAATTATCAATGACATTGGGTTATTTTCGTGTGTAAATTTTCAGATTTGAATAATTGCGAATGTCCCCGAATGACTCATACTAGAGCACCATGAGGAAGTTGACGAAAACTTGCCTCGGCACGACCCCACACGAGTTATTCGCTGAAATTTATTCAACCTCCACGAGTTGCGTGTTGGATTGCGACATAAAACCAAGGAACCATTATTGTGCGGGCTACACAATCATCACTGTGCGGTTGACAACCTAGGCATACCATGCAATGTGCGGCTGACAGCCTGCCTCTGTTGCACGCACAGCTTGCAAAATTCCATACTAGAGAGCAATTTCCACCCAGTGTACTCCGCACAAGCCAAAACTGTTGCCTATACAGTGGTCATTTTAACCTAACCCGAGAGCAACTGACCCATGTACCCTAGGCATTGTCGAACTACAGCTCCACGGGCCGCTGACGCAACGAACTTCAATTTTTCACCGGTTCAAAGCAGATTTCTTCCGCTACATTCCATAAGTACCCCATTGTAAGGCTGCTGTTCAAATATGGGGCCCATTGAACAATCAAAAGGCACGCCGACCCACACCGCAAGCTGCTGCCCAAAAATGCCGCACCGTCAACGTTGTCACAAGACCTGCGGTGCACGAATACCACTGCCAAATACAGCCCGCACACTTCCGATTACGCTCCCATTGCCGCAAACCACTGCTGCTTAGTGCCTATCACCACACCGATCATTAATTTGGTATGTTTTCAATTGCGTTCTCATTATTTTCTCTGTGGTGATGTGTAGTGATAGGATGTTTTCATATATAGGTTATGACCCAATTTGGACTCAAATTATGATTGACTTTATGTGATTTTAACTTAGTTTTACTTGTTTTTATTAGTTTTTAGGTACTGCCATACCCTTTTGTATTTTGACAGGACAATCATCAAATGTGGCATCAAATCTGCAATAAGTGACAATTTTCAAGCAACTCGACAGAGTGCCAGATTGGATGGATCAGGCAGATAGGACGAAACCAGATTGGAGAAGGCTAGGAGACAGTTTGAAGCATTTCAAATGGGCAGACTACATCTGTAAGCGGACCACTGGGAAGTTATCAAGCAGTTTCCACGTTCAAGACAGTTATTTGGCAACCACTCCAACATCATTTCTGCCACGATCTGACCCACTTCTAAGCGCACTCCTGCCCTCGACGGTTCTTTGCCATCACTATAAAAGGGGCAGGATCTCCAGAGTTCAAGTGTTCCCAATTTTACAGAGAAGTCACACTATTGCAGAGGAGAAGTGAGCAGATCTCTTGTCTCCAGTTACCACGACAAGAAGTCAAGAAGGAGTTCAGTTCATGCCACAGCAGCCAAGCAAGGGATTTACATCTGATTTGTTGTAATCTCTCAATATTTCTTGTTTGTTTCAGTAATGAGGATTGATACCTTTTTGTTTGTGTCTCGCACCTTTTTGACCTATCCATGGGTAAATATCAAAGGATAACCATCTCCATGGGAAAAAAAGCACGGATCAGATACCCCTCGAGCATCTTGCGACCCGAACGCTACCATCCGTCCGAAAACGGGTGACGGACACTAACGCGGTTCTAAGTACCTCGAGAGTTTATTGTTTGTTTGTAGGTCCTTTCCTTCCAGCAGGCGCAAGTCCCTACTGTTAATTACCTCCGGGCTGAGTTGAGAACCAGACAAGACCACCTCTAGATCGGGAATAATCAGATTAACTGTAATAAGTAGCTTAGAGTCTAGTTTAATCTTTTAAGAAGATTAGTCTTTGGGGGGGTTTGACTTTTAATTCTTTTAGTTGTAACTTTAAGCTTATTACAAGACTTTGGTTGACTTCTGTGTCACGATTTTAGCAAATTTTGTTGTTTAACTTTGCTGAAGTTGGCCTGAGGCCACCTTGAGATTTCTGAGATTTATACCAGGGGTTATATTTCCTAGCTTAATACTCAGTCGATTTAGGGATTTTTGGGATTTCTCGTTCAAGTCTCGAGTATAGATGCGATATGCCTCCTCTGGACAAGAACTTCAGGGGTGTACCTTCCGAGGCGACGCGCTATGCAGTCTCAGAAGGACGATTTGGATTTTTGAGTTCGACACTAGAAAGATAGGCGATCTAGGTCAATTCTCAATCATTTTGGGATTTCGTTAGAGTCGTGAGGAAAGAAGCGCTATGCCCTCCTCTTGACGAGAACACCGGGTTGTACCTTCCAGGGCAACGTGCTATGCAGTCTCAGAAGGATCAAGTTAGACTTTTAAGACTTTAATGTCACTTTGAATTTTTAGTTATCGACTTTGATCCAAGCTCTAGAGCGTTGGTCTTTGTGTCTTTAACCTTTGGGGTTTCAGTATTGGATTTTAGAGTTTAGAATGTTTTAAGACTTTTAGATTCCGGCTATCAGATCATTTTAAATCTTAATCATTCCAATTTTAAGTTGGACTTTTGAGTTTGACTTTTCAAATTTTAAATTGGAGTTTCCAAGTTTAACTTTTGACTTTTAAGTTTTGACTTTTCAGAGTTCTATTTTGGTCTTTGGGCTTTGGGTTTGGGATTTGAGTTTTTGATTTCTAGTATTTTGGACCTTGGATTTTGAGGTTTTAATTTTGGATTTCTTTATTTCGGGTTTGAGTTTTGGGTATTTGGATTTTGATATTTGGAGCTTGGGGTTTGGATTTTGGAATTTGAGGTTTCGAATTTTAGATTTTTGGTATTTGATTTTGTGTTTTGGGGTTTCAAATTTAGGATCTTAACTCAGGGTTTTAATTTCAGGTTTAGAGTTTTGAACCTTGAATTTGATTTCAAGTTTCAATATTTGAGAGTTTTGGAATTTCTTTGTTTTGAACGTGGGATTTGGATTTTGGTATTTTGATTTGGAATTTTGGATCTGAGGTTTGACCAGAAATGTCTGAGTGTACCTGCTGTCCAGAACATAAATGTTCAAGTGTTTTTGCATAAATTTAATATTTAACTCTATTTTTATCATTTTATTATTGACAAAAATGATCATTTGAGAGTTTTGAATTTAATGTGATTTGTGCTTTGGGATTGGGGCCTGAAATGTGTTACCAAAATATTCTCCTTATTTTCCTGAATATTTTGACATTTTATTTATATTTTTTCGACATTCCTGCTATTTTTAATGTATTTGTAAAGTTTTAATTCTGTTGGAAAATTCTGATTTGCTGGAGGCTTGCTGTTTGCTGTACTGGATTGCAGTGACCCGCCACACAGGAGCGGCCACAGAGAAACCCTGAGAGGCGCTAAGGTTTTGGTTTGAGTTTGGTTTAAATCCCAACGTGTGGGGCCCACTGTCAGCACCTATATTTGCAGTGCACCGAGTTCACCCAACTTTTAGTTTGGATCAGTTAGAAACGAGATCTAGTCGTCCACGTAGCATCAAGATTCATGCTAGGGACACTTTTCTTTTCTTTTTCCTTCTCTTTCTTTCTTTCTTCCTTCTTCCTCCTCAGTCCATTTGTCGAGAGAAGGGCTTTAGTCGGCAGAGAAATTACGGCGGCCGCTAGCGCCGTTTTTTCAATTGAAGGTACTTTTCAGCTCGGGGTGAGCTTCTCTTTCTTTCCCTTTACTGCATTTTCTCAATTGATTTCTCATCTTCAACCTCTATTTTTCCCTTTTGGTTAGGTATTATCTGCCATGTCCAATTGGGTCGATCTGAGCTGTATTGAAATTCTTTGATGGGTCCCACGAGGTTCTTGGTATTTGAAGATGTCACTGGAGGCTTCAATTGCACAGGTAACATTCTGACTTTGTCCAATTTTGAATTGAGTTTGTGTGGGCTGGTTAGGTTTGGTAACCAAGTCCCTGCTTGATTTAGTGCTAAATTGAGCTTTATTTGGTGCTCACTGTGGGCCCAGAACTAATAACGATCAGTTGCTTTGGTTCAGTTAAGTTCAATTTTGGTTTAGTTTGAGGTCTGGTTTGAGGTTGGTTCGAGTAGCTTTACTTCCACCATTTTGGTCCAGTATTCAATTTTCACATGGTCTAATTGGGTCTATCAAGGCTTGTAAAAGCCTTCTCATGAGTTAACTTAGAGATATGCACACCCCTTTAGTCTTTTACTTTGTAATGTTCATGTGTTTCTTTCAATTTATTTGTTTCTGTTGAGAGTTTGATTTGAGTTTACAATTGAGTTTATGTCAAAATTGCTTTTGTGTTTAAACTGCTTTACAAAGTTTTGTTTTGCCTGGTTAACATTTATGTAAGGGATCCACTTATTTCGAAAAAAGATTCATGCAATTTTAAAACAATTTTGAGGTTTTGTGATTTCAGAAAAGATGCTATGCATATGATGAGATTTAAGACACTAGATTGAGTGTCTGTTATCACTGATGCAGATGCAAATGCTATGACACTTTGGTTTTAAGCTTATGAGTCGGTGACTATGAGTGCATTTTTGCTTTAACGAATGTTATACATACTACCTAATGAAGAGAAATGCTTGCTAACCCTAACGCAGATGCTATTTAGAATTTTGTTTTCACTTTCATGCTGACTGTGTAAGACAGTATGCGGATTTCTTTTAAATGGATGCATTGGCAAACTTTAAACAGATTTCAACAAATAAGATACATTTTAGACAATTTTTCTTTTAAAGGGGACTATGCATATTGAAAATGATTTATGATTGAACTCTATCCTTAACAATGATGCAGTTTAGAAGACAAAAGTTTTTAGAAATGCAACCATGTTTCCATTTTGACTTTGACCATTCTTATATACACAAGCAGAAATGTGTCTGACATTGTTTTATTTTTTTATGAGGAATGCCATGTGTGGTAAATGAAGAATGAATTATTTCTGGACACTAACTTCTGGCAATGATTGCTATATGACTTTATCTAATGCAACAATATGCAGACTTATTATAGTGCTCCTGTTCTGACTTTCATTTTTTTATTTCACATCACTTTATTATGTAAATTTTTGATGACTTTTATTTGATCTGAGGGACACCATATGAACTCAAATGTTTTTACACATAAATTTCACTATGTTTTGACTTATGTACTGACTTGACTGCTACTGAGACAGACTTATTACACTTTGAGTACATGCTTCAGATTTCATTTTTTTGCTTTCTGATCCTAGACTTTTCTTATTTCTGAAAGTTGCTAAGTCACTTCTAGTATCATGCTAACTGAATTCTGACTGACTATATGTAGAAAAAAACCCATTGTTACTGACTTGTTTTAATATGCATGACGCCTAATCACATGCTGACCATGAATTCGTTTTGACTTTGAGGACACAAAACCTAAATAACCATGCCTAACCAAATGAACATGCAATGACTTTTATTAAAACATGAATACCATGTAATTCAGTGATTTAGTAGACACATGAAACTTAAACATGATGCAAATGAGGGACAGATGCCATGCTTAGTATTGACCTAACCCTAATATGCATGGGTTTGAACAGAAATTGATTTTGGGTTTTGAGAACATGACAGACGCAACTGTTTTACAAATTCTTTTTGTTGTTTTGGCACTTTTAAGTGGTGTACTAGACAGTAGCGCTTGGCATAAAGTCTGTACAGCCTTATTCACTTTTAATTTGGGGTGGCATGCAAGCAATAGCACTTGGCATAGAACTTGCATGCCTTATTGTGCATATCTCTAATCTATCTCCTCATAAGAGGGTTTTTACGCAGCCAAATACCGGGCTGGAGTTGTTTTCAAGGCCAAATACCAGGCCAGAACCAAATACCAGGTTCATACCATGCCAAATACCAGGCATTTATACCAAACCAGTGTCAAATACCAGGCTTTATTGTAACCAGAAAGGAAAAGAAAAGGGAACAAAGGAGGAGAACAAGAAATAAAAAAGCATAAAACCATTTTTGGCCCCCTTTATTTCATATAAAACCAAGATTTACATGTTAATTACCTTAATTAAGCACTTAAACCAGTTTTTTTTCTTTTACAATTTCTGAAAACGCAATACTAACCTAAAATTCAAAAATTGGGGGCCTCTTCTTCATCTTGAGCTGCTTCTTTTATAGCCATCAGGCTAGGGTTTCTTCTGGGGTCTTCATTGCCATTTGGCATTTCCTGAAGATTTTTGGAGTTTGATGAGTGGCTGAGATGCTATGTTGCTTCAACCGCCTCAATTTGGTGTGCTGTCTTCACATTGGTATTTTTACCATCTCTTTACAATATCCAGTAGTCACTTGACATGTGGCATCTGCATCTGAGATAGTTGATTTGAGGATTTGAAGTTTACTTCCTTTCACTGGTCCTTTGTTGGCTGACATGGCCTATGGGGCTCACATGGTTTAGCCTATGTGGCTGTGAGAGGTGTAGTTTACTCCATTTTACCAAGTGTAATGCTTAGGGAAGGGGTATCCTGGCGCCAGTTATCTTCTGTTGCATGGTCAGAAGGGCAGATGAGGTATTTCTGGGTCACTTGATGCTCCTCCAGTTGGTTTTATGGCTTGAGTTATCTTCCAGTGGCTTAATTTGGGTTTGGTTTTCCATTCCTGTCCTTCAAGGACTTGGAACTGGTGATTTGATGTTGTTCCATGTGGCTTCTTTCCATGTAGCTACTTATTAGGAAGTGAGCTATTGGTTGTGATGCCTGTTAGTTGTTGCTTGTCACAGTTCCTTAGTGGCTTTGCTAGCTGCATCAGCTATCTCTTGGCGCTTGGAGAAAAGATGCTCTTGTGGACACTGGGACATGTGTCTCACAATTGAGTGCCTTTCCCTTGGTTGTTGGCAATTATGTCCTTCTTGTGGGCAAGCTATCTATATTAACTATCCTCTTGGCGCTTAGATGGGGGATCAACTTGTGGCACTGGGACAGGTGTCACATTGTTGGGTGTTTTGTTGTAGATGTTGGCTGTGGTGCCTTAGCAATTGGCTATGTTGCCTCAGCTGTTGGCTGTTGTGCCCCATATGGGGGCTTGGAGATATTTCAGAGAGGTTTACTTCTTCTCCAGTGTTCAAGTTGTGTTGCTTTGAGCTGTATTTGATGTTTGTTGCGCCTTGTAGCTGGCTGATGTTGCATACTTGATCTCTTGTGGCCAGTGGCCTTATAGCTTCCTTTGTTTGAGTCATCACTTGTCATATGTTGACATGTTGTACTCACATTCAAACCATTTGGCCATTTGGTCACTCTCTTTTATCTGACTGGTTGGCTGGCATTAAAGTTCAATTGAACTTGTATGATATTGCAACTCATGCACTTGCAGCCAGTGTTTTGAGTCAATACTTATCATATTTTGATAAGTTGTGCTCACATTTGGTTTGCCAGGTGCTTGCAGAGATGGCATTTGAAATTTTAGTTGTGACACAGTCACAACTGAGTCCCAATTTACACTTGTCCCATTGGCCTATGATGTGCCAGACTTGGCACAATGCCTTGTCATATTGGTCTGAGGCCTCCCATACAAACAAACTTCAGTGTATTGACACTGAAAGCTTCTTGTTTCTTGGCACACTTAATCTTGGGTGAGATGCAGCTTGGTGTTATCCTTTGTAATGCATTTCTAAGATAAGAGCCAGGGGTAAGACTAGTATTTGTGGTTTCCAATCCCTTGTTTATAACTTCTTTGGCGCATCACTCTTTTGTCTTATGTCCATGAAGACTGATTTGCCCATGGGAATGTGAGATGTCACTTTCAGGCGTTTTATGGTGCCTTGTGCTACTTTGTGATTCTATACAACTCCCTTTGTACTTACAGCTAGGCCTAAGGCAACTAATTATAAATATCTGTCCCTCCATATGGCCAGCTGTGAAGATGAATGGTTAGGATGTATTTGCTGGGCATGCTTTGATGCCTTTCAAGTGTGGAATCATATGGCATCTTTTACCACACGAGGTAATGTTTCATCATAGCCATTGGTTTGAATTTTTATTCCCCATCAGATGGCTTTAATCCAAAGAGAATGGTACCTTCTGTTGCCTCATCAAGGCGTCTGCATTTTGGGGACCAAGCTAGAGCATTCTTTTTCAGAGAATAGACTGTGGTCAGCAGTATCTCTTGTCCATTCTTTTTTCTGACTTGTCTTTTCCTTTATTTTCACTGGAGAGTCCAATTGAGAGGGAATTCGACTGTAGTTGCTCCAGAGCTTCTCATGTTTCATCTGAGCATGCTCTCTGATTGAGACTAAGTGCATTCATTGCATTCCATTCATATGCAAAGCCTCTTTTCTCCAGTTGAGCACTTCCGCCATTGTTGCTCGTGACTGTCGTGACTCATCCGTCTCCACAAGCATCCAACTCAGAAATTATTGCCTCAAGTATGTATTTCATCTTTGCCACTGTCTCGCACTTTTTAGCCGTCCACCGAAGGATCAATAATTCCTTCGTGGGCAAAAAGAAATGCAGACCAGATACCCCTTGAGCGTCTTAAGACCCGAACGCTACTGCCCATCCGAAACAGACGGAGGGCATTAACGCGGTTTCAAGTTCCTCAAGAGTTGATTGTTTGTTGCAGGTTCTTTCTTTCTAGTAGGTGCAAGCCCCTACTATTAATTACCTCCGGACTCAGTTAAGAATTGCCCAAGAGTACCTCTAGATCGGGACAATCAAAGGATTTGGTGTCTTAAGTGATTGAAGTCAGTTTTATAAAATGACTAGTGTTTAGTGGGGGTTTAAATAAAAGCAGTACAAAATGGTCAAGCATTGAAACAGTGCAATGAAAACATACAATATCAAACATCAAACATAAGCAATGCAAATTATTACACTAGGTCTGGTTCGTTGATCACGATTTTAAGATGCTTTGGGTCGCTTTGGGTTGACTTCACTTTGCTGGGTCAGACTTGGTGCCGTCACTCAGATTTTTGAGCCTGATACTAGAAAAATTGGGTATCCTAGATCAGTTATCAATCGTTTTGGGATTTAGAAATTTTGAGATTTAGTTCGAGTCTCGAGTACAGACGCGCTATGCCTTCTCTTGACAAGAACTTCAGGGGTGTACCTTTTAGGGCAACGTGCTATGCAGCCTCAGAATGATGATTTTAGATTTTTTGAGTTCGACACTAGAAAGTTAGCCGATCTAGGTCAATTCTCAATCGTTTTGGGATTTGGAGATTTGGGGATTTCGTTCGAGTCGCGAGAGAAGAAGCGCAATGCCTCCTCTTGACGAGAACACAAGGGGTGTACCTCCTAGGGCAACGCGCTACGCAGTCTCGGAGGGACGAATTTGGACTTTTAAGACTTCTGAGTCACCCTTTGGTCTTTTAAAATTTAATTGTTGACTTTTTGTGTCTTTAAATTTTAAAATTTTGGTGCTTGGTTTTTGTCCCGATTATCGGGTCAATTTTTAAAATCTTAATCATTTCGGGCTGGACTTTTGGGTTCAATATCGGGGTTTGGATTTTTGGGATTTGGCATTTGAATTTAGCATTTGGTGATTCAGAATTTGGATTTGGCATTAGAGCTTTGGATTTGAGTTTTCGGATTTAGGATTTGGATTCTTAATATTTTGAGTTCTGGGTTTAGGACTAGAGCTTTAGTATTTGAGCTTTGAATTCGGGATTTGAGATTTGGATTTTGGTTCTAGGATATTTTGAGCTTTAGATTTAGGATTGGAATTTTGGTATTTGAGTTTTAGATTTGAGACTTGGGACTTAGATTTAGGATTTGGGATTTTTTGATATTTTGAGTTCTGAATTTAGGATTATAATTTTGGTATTTGAGTTTTGGATCTGGGATATGAGATTTGGATTTCAGATTTAAGATTTGGAACTTTGATATTTTGGGTTCAGGATTTAGGATTGGAATTTTGGTATTCAAGTTCTAGATTTGGGATTTGAATTTTGGCACTTGAGTTTTGGATTCGGGATTGGACTAGGGATGCCCAAGTATACCTGCTTTCCAGAACATAAATATTCGATAACTTCTGCAGAAATTTAATTTAATTTTTATTTTTATGATTTTATTATTTATCATAATGGCCATTTTAGAAGCTTTGAATTTAATGCACTTTGTATTTTGAGATTTGGGCATGGAATGTGGTACCAAAATATTCTTCCTATTTTTATGGACATTTTGATATTTTATGAGAATTTTTCTCATTATCTAGATATTTTTAATATATTTTCAAAGTTTCTTCTTTTTTAGAAAAATTCTGATTGGTTAGACTTTATGTTGTTTTGTTGTTTGGTCGTCAGAGGCTCGCTACACGCTAGTCGGCACAGAAGATCAAGGAGCCACGAAGATTGGCAATTGACCGAGCCGTTTGGTCTACGCTTGAGCTTAGGTGGTGGGTCCCGCTGGTCAAGGGATTCGTCCGTGCTCCACGTCCATTTTACCTTGTTTTGTTCGATCTCCTCTCCCTCCTTTCTTCCTTTTGGTTCTGAACGTCTTCCGTGGACTGGAGTTCTCCAGTAGGTTCCAGCTTCGTCTCTGGTGATCGATTGGCGATGGGAAGGTGACGAGAAGCATCGTGGGGACCCACTTAGATCGTCCATGCTGTCCGTTTAGATCGTATTTCACGTTTTGGGATGGTTGGGCCTCGAGTTGTGTCGGGTCTGACAGCCTAACTGAGACGGCAGCACTGATGTCCTTTGGTGGTGGTCCTCCACCGATGGATGATGGTATGAGCATCAAGAAAGTACAGTGAAGGTGCTAGATTCACCAATTTGATGGTAGCGGCTGTCTTCGGTGATGTTTAACTGCAATCGAATTTGGTCTGACAAAACTCATATGCTTTATTTCTTTCTTGTAAGTTTTACAAAGTTTAATACTATCATTTGCTACTCGATTGTATTCCAGGTGTATCATAGATTAGTTCAACAGTCAAACACTTCATCTCCATTTATTCCCAAATTTCGAATGCAGATTTCTGTTAACAATCAAAGGGCTGGCATAAGTGTAATTGTTAACTTATTTACTTACTGATACTGGGTGGCCTAAACCAAAGCCAATGACATTTTTAACATAAGAAATATGACTTTGCAAAGTTTGAGGGACGCAACAATCCTTATTCCAACACTATACTGATTTGAGCAAAAGTAAGATTAAAGAGTGCCAAAACTTAGAAAAGACATGAACTTACTATATTACTTTTCTTAATAAAATACTAGGTAGGACACAGCGGCTTCGTCGCTATCTGTATTTCTTTTTACTTTCTGAACAC
The DNA here is from genome assembly GCA_027562975.1 of Rhynchospora breviuscula. NCBI lineage: Eukaryota > Viridiplantae > Streptophyta > Magnoliopsida > Poales > Cyperaceae > Rhynchospora > Rhynchospora breviuscula. The sequence goes on from CM050398.1 coordinate 17,773,568, forward strand.
AATATGTTTGTGTGTATGCTTTATTATTAGTTTATAAATACCTTTTATTTTCGTCCATAGGCATTGCAAAATATCAAAAGATCACATTTAATTTCTATATATCCATGTATCCATGATATCATAGCCAATGCAAAAAAAAACATATATCCATGTATATCTTATTTATTTCGTAGGGTGAGTTTTGGGGGAGGGGGGTTGGAATTCATTAGTTCTACATGTTTCATACATAGATGGTACTTATGAAAGCACAACAGTAAAGCTAATAACTATTCATTGGATATAACAAAATAATTGCTTGGCAAATCATCAATTCCACAATTTTTTTTTTAAAAATGGGATGCGTAATATATCCCTGAGAGCATTGATAAGTCCTCCTTGCATGGTTTGATAACAGATGTGTCCCTTGTTTCGCTTCTCTTGGTGCATGTGTCACATTTATCTTTTCTTTATCTATTCTTGATGCTAGATTGAGACAATCCTTTAAAAAAAAATACTGATAATTATTCTTAATGAACTGGAACTAATACCTGGACAACATGACACAATGTTATTGCCTCAGCATGGAAAGCATTGTGTGCCTATACTGGCATAAACAATACACATGGCGGCTTTCCTTCAAGTGTGTAAAAAATGACAACAATTCTAGCTTTTTTTCATATTATCCCAGGAGGCATCAGTGATCCCCACAAAAATATTTGCTTTTATTGTGTTCATAGGTCTGTCCACCAGAGCCATACTTTTTCTGGCATCCCCCTACAGGTGGAATCTATGCCATGCTCCTCATAACCAAGTCATTTTCTGATTTTGGACAGTATGTAAGGATTCAAGTATTTCTCTGCACTTGTAAAACAAGGGAAAGCAGTTAAACAACTCTTTTTTTGTTTGAAAATCTGATTTCCATAAAACAGTTTGTTTGTTCGTAGAAATCTCTTCTTTTTAGGACTCTTTTGACGACAGCAAACATAACCAAAACAAGGAATGATCAGAGGTTAACATGGTCCCTATGGAGGTGGAATCTAGGTCACGCTCTCCATGAAAACAACAACTCCTAACACACCTGTTGGAAAAAGTGTGTGGAGCCATTCTTAGCTGGCCGCTAGCTGGGCTAGTGGGCCACTGCCACTGAACGACCTAGCGGGTCGCTGGCAGGGCCAGCGGACCGCTGGGACTGGGATCTGAATAGATGCGAACTGTTCAGACAGACTCCTATATATACCCCTATAAACAGAAACGTCTCTCTGGTTCTTGGATCTACTGTTCTGTACGTTCTACATAGAAAGAGAGGAGAGTTTCTGAGAGGGAGGAAGCCACCCGACTACTTGGAGCAATCGGGTCACACACACGAGTCGAGACCGGCAAGTGGAAGCGTGGAAGGTGACGCCAAGCCCTAACTTGAGACGGTGGTGTACCGGCTACGTACGGAGAGAGACAAGGCTGCAGATTCGAACTCCGACAAGAGGATCTTGGCGTTCGATCATTTCCGCTGCGGTATATCTAATCCTCTAAGTCTTTTATAGGTTAGATATGCATATAGGTTTATACCCTAGTTAAACCTTCCTTGGTATCAGAGCCACAAGGCTTCTTGTTGAAGTTTTGGATCTGTTTAAGCCTTAGGACACCATGGTTATGGTAGAACTAGACTTGGTTGTGATGGTTTTACTCGAATAAACCCAAGAACTGAATTTTATGTGTTTTTACGCTAGATCTCGGTAGGAGTTCGTAGCAAAACACAGTAGATGGTCTAACAAGGGTTGAGTAACACTACTGGTACATAGAAACCTTATGAGGAATCCCGGTTGTGGGAATACCAGAATTAGAGTTACAGCCCGTCAAAATCAGCGGGCCGCTAGCCTGGCTAGCGGACCGCTGGATACTGCAGTGCTGATAGACAACGTAAAGTTGTTCTATATATCTGTCAGACAGAACGCTGACTAGGTCTGCGGGTTGTCTGAACATAAAATTGTGACCAGTCATTTTTCGGTGGGCCGCCGAAACCTTCGGCCGGCCGCTGATCAGTTCAGCGGGCCCCAGACCTTAAATAGGTATCAGAAAATGAAGCAACCAGAGTCTGATCTGACTAACTAATGACCTCCTTAATTGTCCAATATGGTGTTTAAAACTATCCTGAAGATAGTTGCGTGGTTTAATACCCCTTTTTAGATGCATACTTGCATAGAGTGTGATGGTAGGTATTTATACCTCTCACAATTGTTGGCATGCTTGAGTAACGACCCGGAGTTATTGACTCGCATGCTTAGACAACACATAAAGGGTGACTTTGGACCTAAAAAAACTGGATTTCTTATCCAATGTCTGAATGTTGCGCCAATCGAGTTGATTGGGAGGTGATACACTTAGTTAATGAGACAGGATTGGTGGCCCTAGTTGTCATCTTTCGGTTATCGTTGCTAGGATTTGTCATCTCTTGGATCGATTCAAGGGTTGAACGGTGAGGTTTTACCACATGTTATAACTCTTAAGTTATATCATATATGTTGATGCTAACATGCATACTTGTGTTTTGTCTCTATTTTGTAGAAAGATGTTGGCAAGTAAGAACATAATCGCTGATCTCAATGCTGGAGAGAAATTGACGAGTAACAATTATGATGTGTGGTATCGTAAGGCTCAATTTATGCTTGAGATGCAGGAGCCATTGACAAGGGAACTCACGGAAGCCGAGAAGGCCAATCCAAACCGAGTTCGAGCCATTGAGGAGTTCAAGAAAAAGGATCGTGCCGCTCGCATAACTTTGGTGAGTAGCATGTCCAATGATGTACTCTTAAGGTTCGAGAGGTATCGCACTACAAAAGAGTTGTGAGATGCGGTGAAGCTCTAGTATGGTGGAACTTCAACCACTAGGCTGCGCCAACTCACTCTTAGGCTTGATGGCTATAAGAAGCGTCTCGAGCATACCATGCGGGAGCATATCTTAGCCATGTCTAACATGATAAGTGAGCTGACTTAAGCGGGCCATGTCCTATCGGATGAGCAGCAGGTTCAGGCTGTGATCCGCTCTATACCTCGCTCATGGGATCATTTGAGAGTCAACCTCACTCACAATGACAACATATGCACTTTTGACCAAGTGGCGCGTCATGTGCAGTTGGAGGAGGACCGCTTATCGGCCGAGAAGGCTGAAAAAGCTGCTGGAGAGGCAATGATTGCCGCCTCAAAGAACTCGAAAAGGAAATCGAAGAAAAATTCCGGTTCCAAAAAAGGTGAGGGTGGCACTGGCGTAGCCAATGCAAAGATTGACAAGAAGCGCAACAAGAAGCGCGGAAAAGGGAAGGAGAAGCCCAATGGGGCTTGCTTCAACTGTGATCAGATTGGACATTTCACTCATGACTGAACAAAGCCAAAAAAGGTACTTTCTGAATTGAGCAGTGTTTCTGTCTCAGTACCAGCGGGCCACATGGATAGCCAGCGGGCCGCTGATCTTCCCTCTGCTTGTGATTCAGCTTTATTTGTGTCCAGTTGCTTTATGTTTACTAATAACAATCCTGTTTGGACTGTTGATTCTGTAGCAACTGACCACATAGCTAGGGATCGAGCAGCATTTGTGGACTATCGTCGCATACCGGTAGGAAGCAAACGCATTTATATGGGAAATAATAGTAGTGTTCTCGTGCATGGCATTGGCACTTGTGAGCTAATGTTTCGCAATGGACATAAATTAGTTTTCCATGATGTGTTGTATGCGCCTGATGTGAGGCGAAGTCTTGTATCTGTTTTAGTTCTTGTCAAAATTGAATTGCGTGTTGTTTTTCTTAATAATTGTGTTGAATTGTATAAGAATTCTATTTTTCTTGGTAATGGATTTCTTGAGAATAATTTCATGATTTTAGACACAATTGATGGCTGTTCTTATTTCTCTTATGATGTTTCTTCTTCTAATGTTAATTCTTATGTGAATGATAACATGTTGATTTGGCATGCTAGACTTTGCCATATAGGGCAAGACAGGATGACTAGATTGGCTAAGGTTGGACTTTTGAGTCCCTTAACAAAGATCTCCTTACCTCGATGTGAGGGTTGTCTAGCGGGTAAAACTACCCGAAAGCCTTTTGGTAAGGTTGTTCGTGCCACAACTCCTTTGCAATTGATACACTCGGACATTTGTGGTCCTTTGAGTGTTAGGGCTCGACATGGTGCCTATTATTTCATCACATTCATTGATGACTATACACGTTTTGGTCATGTCTATTTGATCTCCCACAAGTCGGATGCACTAGGTTGCTTCCAAAAGTACTTGGCGATGGTTGAGAATCAACAAAATGGACTAATCAAAGCTCTTAGGACAGATCGAGGTCGAGAGTACCTCTCGGATCAATTCAAGAGCTTGTGTGATGAAAAGGGAATCGTTCATCAGTTGACAACTCCCTATACGCCTCAATAAAATGGTGTTGCTGAAAGGCGTAAGAGAACCTTGTTGGAGATGGTTAGATCTATGATGGCACAAGCAAGTCTACCAATTTCGTATTGGAGAGATGCGCTATTGACCGTCGCATATGTTCTAAACCGTGTACCCTCGAAGTCCGTGGCAGCCACCCCTTATGAATTATGGACTGGACGAAAACCGGATTTAGGTAATCTCCATTCATGGGGTTGTTTGGCTTATGTTCATGATCCGTCTCACAAACATGGAAAGCTTGGTCCGAGAGGAAAAAATTGTATCTTCATAAGGTACTCTGACACTTCCAAGGGCCATGTGTTCGTTGGAGAGGATCTAAGTGGGACAGTCACGGAAATCGAATCGAGAGATGCGACGTTCCTTGAAAGTGAATTTCCAAAGAGAAGTGAGGTTACGCAAGAGAAAAGGCTATATGAGTCAATTCCTTCCGCAAATGACAGTAATGATCAAGGTGCCAAGGCGAGAGGGGGGAATAAAAGTCCTCTTCAACCTCCTGAGATCAGAACTGTCTCGGAAGAGGTAGCTCAACCGGCCAGAACCTCTCTGGCGCCCAGTTCCAGCGGACCGCTAGGGGTCCACCAAGACTGGGGCGACTTCCAGGACATGAGTCATGTCAATCTGCATCTAGGTGCAGCGGACCGCTGGGAGAACCAACGGGCCGCTAGTCCTGTGACTGATATGCAGACTGAAGATGAAGTGTTTGAACCTCGTAAGTCTGAACGTGAAAGAGTACCCCGCCGACGATTTGAGATTGAAGGGGGGGAAGTGTTCATGACAGCTCTCGATGGATTGGTCATGCCAAAACAGGATGATAACCCTAAACGCAAGAAGGCTGTTAAGGCTATCGATCCGGATGATCCAAAGAATATGCGTGAGGCACTTTCTAGTTCTAAAAACAAGGAATGGTTGCTGGCCATGCAAGAAGAGATTGATTCAATGGAGAAGAATCAAGTTTGGGACTTAGTTGACTTACCACAAGGTCGCAAGGCTATTGGGAGCACATGGGTTCTCAAAGTTAAGCGTAAAAGTGACGGATCAATTGAGCGTTACAAGGCTCGCTTGGTTGCGAAAGGATTTACCCAAGTAGAGGGAGTGGATTATGAGGAAACCTTCTCACCAATGGTTAGGTTTGCCTCTATTCGCTTGATCCTAACAATTGTCGCTGCAATGGATCTAGAATTACATCAAATGGACGTAAAAACTGCATTTCTCAATGGAGAATTGCAAGAGGAGATATATATGGCTCAACTCGATGGATTCGTGGTTGAAAGGAAGGAACACAAGGTGTGTAAACTTCGTCGTTCCATATATGGTCTCAAACAAGCATCACGGCAATGGAACCTTCGATTCCACCAAGCTGTCTTGTCAAACGGCTTTAAGGTGATGGAATAGGATCATTGTGTGTATGTGAAAGTGTCCAGTGATTGTTTCTTGATCATGACATTGTATGTTGATGACATATTGCTTGCAGGTAACAACAAGTCGCTGATTAGTTCAACGCAGGCTTGGTTGTCCTCTATGTTTGACATGAAAGATATGGGTGAAGCTACTTATGTGCTAGGTGTCAAGATAACTCGAGATCGAACCAAAAGGTTTCTCAGTTAATCTTAAGAAACTTATGTGAAGAAAGTTCTTGAGCGATATGACATGGATAGATGTCGATCGGTTAACACTCCTATCGATAAGAACACAAGTTTGAGTAGTGACATGGGTCCCAAAACAAATGAAGAGAAAAAGAAAATGGATAATGTGCAGTACTCTAGCGTAGTTGGAAGCTTGATGTACGCCATGTTATGTACAAGACCCGATATTTGCTATGCGGTGAGTCTTGTCAGCCGATTTCAGTCAAATCCTGGGTTTGCTCATTGGCAAGCGGTCAAGAGGATTCTTAGATATCTCAAGAACACATCGGATTATATGTTATATTATCAAGGCAGAAGCCTGGACCTAGTTGGCTATTCGGATGCCGATTGGGCTGGTGACTTGGATGAGTGCAAGTTCACCTTAGGTTTCATTTTCATGCTTGGTAACAGTATGATCTCTTGGGCTAGTAAAAAGCAGACTTGTGTCGCTTTATCTACCATGGAGGCCGAGTACACTGCATGTTCTGCGGCGACCCAAGAGGCAATATGGTTGAGGCGTTTCCTAAAGAAACTAGGGGTAGTCAAGGTGCCCAACGGACCTGTGACAATCTATTGCGATAGCACTGCTGCTATAGCATTCTCTCGAGACCCCAAGTACCATGGAAAAGCAAAGCATATTGATACGGGATATCATTTTGTGAGAGACAGACAAACACATCAAAAGATTGTGTTGAAGCACATTTCCACTGATGAGATGGTGGTAGGTCCAATGACCAAAGCTATTGCCAGGATGCAGTTCCTTAAGCTGATTCGGGTTATGGGTCTGAGATCTGCCAGCGGGTCGCTGGGTTGACTAGCGGACCGCTAACTGGGTTGCAGACAGATAGACAAATTTGCTGAGATTGTTTCAGAATTGTTTTGAGCGGGTCGCTTGATGAACAAGCGGATCGCTAGTGCTGAGAATTATGTAACATTTATCTGTTATGTATGTATGTATGTATTTGAACAATTATATTTTATTATAAAATATTGTTAAGACATGTTTATTCATTGTTGTTTAGGAATTGCTTGTTGTTGTTCAATTAAATGTTAGCATATTGGTAGTGTGTCATTGAACTTTAGATTGTCTCGCTCATACGAGCAATCGCCTCTAATGCCTAGGGCATGTAGAGATGAGACTAGATTGAGCTATGTGCGCTTAGTCAGGGACTAAGGAGCCATCTGGGATGGACGAAGCTTATTGTCACTACAGTCTGGGACTGAAATGAAGCTTGTCTTCTATTAGGCGATCCGATGTGATTGTGCCCCAAACAATCACGTAGTTCAATTAAGCCGAGGTGAGAATCTCCTTAGAACTCATGGAGTGTCTAAGTAGAGAATCTTAGGATTAGTTGCAATAAGGAGTGGTCTAGACCATAGACACTTGGTTTGCGAAACTGAATCTAGACTCGTACAATGAATGAGAACACACGTCTGTTTAGTAGATATTTCATTGTAACATGTGCTCATACTACATGTGCTAGGCGACTTTTGGAAATGGGTTGAGTGGTCCTAGGACCAAGATTGTATGACTCCCTATGTGTGAGTTCCATAAAGAAGTACCCATTGACTTTTGACTATGTCATGAGAAATAGGGTTAGGGCTGCTACTTTGGTGTGTACCCTATGGTGATGTATATTCCGCCTGTCGGGGCATTACTAGGAAAGCGATTGACCTTGTTTTGAGTCTCATGAGTTAAAAGGAAGATTCGACTCATCATGCACAAACGATAGATTTGTTGGTGTTCAGGATCCACCAAACTCGTCACATGGACTGAGGTTGGGAAAATACAGCAAACTAAGAATAAAAAGAAAAAGACATGTATCATTGAATGGTCGATAATGTCTGATCTAGTGCGGATTCGAGTGATTCTAAGATACTAGTATGCACAATTAACTGTTTTTTTTATAAAAGGATAGATGCTCTCTCGCTGGCTTTGAATCTATCCAAAGTGAGGCTTTTGAGCTCCCGCATGACAGGTGTATGCGCTGGTCGCACGTTCCATTTGCCGTATGAGGTCTTGCTCAGTGTATGGTATAACGTCTCCAAGAGGGAGATGTTGGAAAAAGTGTGTGCAACCGTTCTTAGCGGGCCGCTGCCACTGAACGACCCAGCGGGTTGCTGGCAGGGCCAGCGGACCGCTGGGACTGGGATCTGAACAGATGCGAACTGTTCAGACAGACTCCTATATATACCCCTCTAAACAGAAACGTCTCTCTGGTTCTTAGATCTACTGTTCTGTACGTTCCACATAGAAAGAGAGGAGAGTTTCTGAGAGGGAGAAAGCCACCCGACTGCTTGGAGCAATCGGGTCACGCACACGAGTCGAGACCGGCAAGTGGAAGCGTGGAAGGTGATGCCAAGCCCTAACTTGAGGCGGTGGTGTACCGGCTGCATACGGAGAGAGACAAGACTGCAGATTCGAACTCCGACAAGAGGGTTTAGGCGTTCGATCATTTCCGCTGCAGTATATCTAATCCTCTAAGTCTTTTATATGTTAGATATGCATATAGGTTTATATCCTAGTTAAACCTTCAACACCGATACATATACTAAAGGAAATAAACCTTAATAGTAAGGACTGGTTTTCTTTTAACAGAAATTACTTTTTTTTTAGCATGTTTTTCTGGAGGTGTAATTGGAGTTCATGAGTGTGGAATCTATGTCACGCTCCTCAATAGTGCCAATACAACCTCAGATAGGCAAGCTTTAACAAATCCTTTAGGAACAAGAAAAGAGAAGTTTATTTTCAAGAAAAAAAAACAAGGTAACAAACAACTCTAAAACAAATTTTAAAAGAACACAGAGATCACATTCAAAGCATTTTATTCATATAAACAAAGACCATTACAACTCTACATTTTTTACCTTTTCTTCAAAATATCTTTTTCTTTACAAATCTTTTCTGAAAAACAAATTGGCAGCACCTCGGTGTGTTTTTCCAAAGTGCCGCCCTTAATCTTCTGGCCTCCATCTTCTTTTATAGGCATGGATGAGGGTTTCCTATGGAGATGAGGTTGGAGATCTAGCCGTTCATCTTCATCCAACGGCTGTTGTAGATGTGTGGGAGCTAAACTGCCATTCAAAACAGTGGGCTGGTTTCGTGATACTGTGGGAAGTTTCCAATTTGTGGTGAGGATAGGTGCCACGAAGGGGGAAGGGGACCATGGCCAGATGCTGAGTTGCCCTTTTTACCCTCCAATTTCCGTTCCTTTGGAGAAGAAGCACAGTGGAGTTGAGGTTTAATGACTAAACCCCTTTGAACCGGATCAGCTTCAGCCAATAGGATGAAGAATAAATAGTGGGGACCATCTCATTGTCCAATCATAGACTTCCATTTTAATTTCTGGTTCATGACCTCTTCGATTTTATATTGTGCTGAACCGGTCTGGTCTAAGCACTACAAGAGTCAAAATCGCCTGGCAATATAGCGTGCACCTGATTCCTCTTTCTCTCGCTCACTGTCTTGTGGGACCATTTCTTCCCTTTTTTACATGGCTCACGTGGTCCTCATGTATGCAAAACCAACGGAGAGGGGCTAGACTCAATTGACTGTATTTTCACTTCCCTTTGACATCTCATGTAAAGCCGAGACCATTTCTTCTCTATTTGATTTTAGATGGTTTTAACACTTGTTTTTCAGCTTCTTTAACATCTAAGCGTAATGCTTAATCCGTTTCAACCATCCATTGGGTTTGCTGAGCACTACTAACTAGAGTTTAACCAGTTGCATGAACGAGACACGGCATCAGTCATCTGTCAGCTTCCTTTCAGTTCAAATTAGTAACACCGTTTCACTTCTACTACCATGACAAAACTATTGGATCAAATAGCTCAAGCATTAGAGCTTTTATTTGCTCCAATTTTAATCCCTTCTCATCACTGGTTCGAGGCTTTCTCCTCAAAATTGGATACGAATTAAAACACACCAGAGCGCAAGGCCAGTACCACCATGTTCTCCTCTTCGAGTGCTTTCCAGCGGTACCAAGAACATAGTAAACGGTGGAGTGGTTCGCCGGAACAGGATTTGCAGTAGGCGGGGCTTCTTCTTCTTCGATTTCCTATTTTTTCTTTCTGTTAATTTTAGTCGCTGTGGGACCCATGAGAACGGCCAATCAGCATTTACCACTTGCAAGAATGTGGGTGGCTATAAGGTGGGGTCTGCTTGATGCCTCAATTACTGCCCGCCATCTGTTATGAGACCCGATTCACTGACTGGTGGGTCCATAAGGCTTGAGCTAAATCAGAGAGCGAATTTCATCTCTGTTTTGTCCTGAAAAAATTAAAACTAACATTACTGTTCATACGAATTTCGAGAATAACAGTTAAAAATTCCGAATTTTAAAAATAACGTTGTTGGATCGGCGTTTCAATCGCCGAAATCACAGAACTCTTGGATCAGCATTCCAATCGCCGATCCAAGCTTGGATCGGCGTTTCAATCACCGATCCAAGGGTCTGGGCTCCTATATAAGCGAGACAGCGACCCCTCATCCCCCCACCCCTTCTCTCATTCTCTCTCAGCGCGCGGGACAGAGTCCTGAGGTAAGTTTTTTTTTTATATTTATTTTATTTATTTAATTTAATTAATTTAATTAATTTAATTAGGTAAGTAATTAAAAAAATAGATTAAATATTGAAAAAATAATTAAAAAATAAGTAAAAAATCAGAATAATTATAAATAATTATAATATGTAATTTGAGAATTTTTTTATTTAATTTAATTAGTTTATTTATTTAATTTAAGTAGTTTAATTAGATAAGTAATTAAAAAAATAGATTAAATATTGAAAAAATAAAAAAAAAATTAGTAAAAAATCAGAATATATATAAATAATTTTAATATGTAATTTGAAATTTTTTTATTGAATTTAATTAGTTTATTTATTTAATTTAATTAGTTTAATTAGGTAATTAATAGAAAAAAATAGAATAAATATTGAACAAATAATTAAAAAATTAATAAAAAATCAGAATAATTATAATTTGTAATTACAAACTTTTTTTGAATTATTTTGTACATTTTATAATTGTGGATAAGTTAATTACAAATTAGAAAAAGTAAATAAAATAATAAAAATTGATAGATTAATTTTTTAAATGTAGGAAAATTTTCTAAAAAGAGATAAACAGCGCTTCTAGTCGAGGTGAGTTTTTTTTTAATATTTATACATTTAATTAATTTATTTTATTGAGGTAAATAAATGAAAAATTAGAATAATTATTCTAAAAAATTTTAAAATATGTAAAAAAATAGAAAATTGGAAATGTTGTTGTATGAAATTGGAAATGTTGTTGTATGAGATTGGGTATTTTGTTGTATGAGATTTGGGATTGTAATTAGGAGGGATTTGGGTATTTTTTTTTTCGGAAACACTCCAGGTACAGGGGAGATGCTGCCGAAATTTTATTAGATTATTTACATTGATAATTTTTATTATAGTGTAGTAAAAATGCCACCGAGAAGAAGAGTACCAGAGGCATCACTTCGTAGATCTACGAGGCTTCGTGGAGATCCTGGCGCTTCTACATCTAGCGCTTCTGTTGGTGCCGAGGCTTCTACATCAGCGGATCCTGTTGTTCCCCCCGGTCCTGTTAATGCAGATCGTCTCTTGCATTTGGATGAATCGAAAGTTCGTGGCACTGGTGTAAGTTATTATTGTTCTTTTACTTTTTTTTACTTATATATTTTTATTTTGATAGTACTTTTTAAAATAATTAAAAAATATATATATACAGCATTGGAGGGCAGTACTACATAGGGCTAAGATGTCACGAACTGCTGAGGTGGATGAGCGTTTGATGAGACTTGGACTGATACATTTCGTTCAGTTAGGTCATATGCAGCTCGATCATTCACTTTTGCAGGGTCTAGCCATGTTCTGGAGGCCAGAGACCCATACTTTCTTTTTTCCGCACGTTGGCGAGATGACGGTCACTCTAGAGGTAAGGATCAATACCTATTTGTAATATTTTTTTTGTAACTATATATGTATAAAATTTGAACTATTTGCAGGATGTGGCCTTCTTATACGGTTTACCTACGGCTGGCAGAACCGTTACTGGACGGACCGATTACGACGCCATACAGTTACTCCAGAATTTGACGTTGCCGGAGGATACAGACACGGCGATAGTTGAGAAGTGCTTCAGGGAAAAAGAACGGAAGTAAGAAGGTTTTAAAAAATTTATTTTTATGTTAATTTTAAATATATATAGTTCTTACAATCAAATTACATTAATAATGTAATGCAGGAAATCTCATTCTGTTCGGTTAAAGGAACTGCGTAAGATTTGGAATCAGATTGGGGGGCCTGGCACGAATAACGCAGCGAGGATCGACAGATACACACGCACTTGCGTGTTGGAGATTTTTGGTTACGATTTATTTCCTGACGGCACGGGTGACTCGGTTCCATGTTTTTATTTGCAATTATTGGAAGTTAGCCAAGAAATAAATATCTCACATTTATTGCACGTTAATAAGAAATTAAATATATGAAAGAGTTGATGATATTCCTTAAGAAAATAATTCCTATTTGCAGGATCTTCATTCTAGTAACTCGGTGCAGTACAATTGGGGTGGTGCCACTCTTGCCATGCTATACCGAGGCTTGGACACTGCCTTCATCAATAACAATATAAATATCGGTGCTCCTTGGTTGCTCTTGCAGTTGTGGTCGTATGCAAGATTACTACTTAGTCGGCCATCGATCACGAAGGATTTTGATGGTTGGGGTCTACCAAGTATTGACTCGTGTCCGCCTTATGGGAGGTATGTTGATTTGATTTTAATTGTAATATTTAAAATATGTTTTATTTGACTTTAACAAACAACAAAATGGAAATGCAGGAAGTGGACGACGAGACATAAATCGAAAAAGTTCACCGGCCCTACTCGCAGTGGGATAGAATATACGAGGGATGTCTGCATGAAAATGAAGCCTGAGCATGTCGTGTGGAGACCTTATGGTCACATCAGGGACCGCATTCCTCATTGTGCCCAGGTTGAGCAGAGGATGTTCCTTCTACACATCCCATGCATTCATTATTGGGTCGTGATATGGCACCACGTAGATCGTGTCATGCATCAGTTCATGCTCTATCAGACAGTTCCCCCACCGCCACCTGAGATATATTTAACTCTTCACATTATTAATTTCATTATTTAATTCTCGCAATTATATTTTGTTGATTAACTGTGATTTGAATAAAACAGCCTTGGTCGAGAATGGAGGAATTGATTGGATACCAGCATAATACCTATCGAGGTATTAACTGGCATCAACTATTTGTGCATGAGGTGAACAAGTGGGCGAACACTAATGAGGCTAGGGTGATAGAGGATCGGCCGTGGAGCGAAGATATTTGAAGCGACTACCGACGCTAGTTGAGCATACATGGAGGTGCGTATCTTGTGCAAATTCCTAAAGGGGCAGCGTCTGGTCCGGCTCATAACTTGTTATACCTTCGCGAGACGCCTGGTCACATGAATTTGGTAAGTTACATTACGCAGAATTTTGTGCCTAATAAATAATTCATTGGCTAACAAAAATTAAACAGGTCAAGCATACTTTGCGGGAGGCGTTGCGAGGATGTGCATGGGTTGTTAAGAAGGAATTTCGTCGTGCTGAGAAGCAATTGCTGAGGGGGTGCAGCACGTCCTTGGATATTGTTGGCGAGCCTGCTCGATTACCTCGACTCTTAGAGTCGAAGGGTCTTCATTCAGACATCGACTCTATCCCTGATACGGATGATGAGGATGATGCGCCAGAGACGGAATTTATTGAGGAGCAGCTTTTCATGCGGGTATAATACATTTTTCAATCACTTTTATTAATATTATTGTTCCTTTCATGGTTAATATTCTAAAATTATTTAAAATATTTTTATTATTCTTATAATATTATCTGTAACAGGATGATTTTAGTCTGCATGATTGGGATTCATATTTTGATGCTCCACGACCCAGTCAGCCTCTGGTTCGGAGCAGACGGTCACATTCCGGTGTTTTTGAGCCTCACTCCGGATCCACAGGACCTCATTCCCAGCCTCAGACCACACAGCCGCAGGCCCCACCCCATTCGTAGCCCCAGAGCACACAGCCGCAGCCTCCGCCCCGTCCGCAGCCCCAGACCGTACAGCCGCGGCCTCCACCGCACAGCACACAGTACACATATGGGAGTCCTTACCCTCCACCTCCAGCATATACTCAGACTCAGTACGGAGGAGGGTACAGTCAGCCCTTTGTGCCTACTCCCGCACCTATCTCTCAGGCTGATGCATACTATCAGGCATACGGTACCCCACTGCAGGACCCATTCACACCTATGTCGCACCATCCATTCGGCGATTCTGGGGCCTCATCTAGTAGACCGCCTCATCATTCCACTCCATTTTCTACGACATATCCTCCCCCCCTCCTCCCCCAGGACTTGCTCCCGGTCGAGAGCCCCGAAACTTGCCTGGTGCTTCATGAGATTTATCTCCTTCTCAGGGATGGTTCCGTCGTGATAGACATCAGTAAGATAGTGTGATATTTATTGTGATATTTATATTTTTGTACGAGTGTGATATTTATTGTGATATTTATATTTCGTATTTGGCTTTAATTCCGTCACTTGTTAAGATTGCAAAACTACGCGAAAAAATTCTAACAAATTCATAAAATATCACATTAGGCAATAAAAGCGCTGCACTCTCATGCCTGTAAGTTTCATACCATAAGGTCAAACGCATAAAAAATATAAAATCGCTAAAATACCTAAGATATCATTTCCGAGGAACCCTACTTCTAATTTGTTCCATTTTTAGGATTGCAAGACTACGCGGAAAAAAATTTAAAAAAAACCATGAATAATTATTGTAGATGCAAAATATTATGAATTTAGTCAACCATAAATATTAAAATTAGAGCTATCTTCACCGAATAACATAAAGTCAACCCTTACATCGATCTATAAAGGTTAAATTTAAAAAATATATATATATAAAAATATTACATAAACTAACGCCGGCCTCCTCCTGGTAAGATATTCATGAACCTTGATCCTAGCCGGGCAACCCCACGTCGTAGTCCCCTTCCCCCACTGGTTGTGCTTTGAGATGGTCCCCTGCTACTTGATGCGCCATGACTCTCCCTGCTACTTGATTCTCCGTGACTTGTGGGAAATCGGAGCGACATTGATCGGTCACCCAGGCTAATGGAATTTCGACGTGGTTGAATACCTTCTATCCCAAGACAGACGCGACTTTCATTGCGATGATCAATACTAATAGAATTCCGGCTAGGTTGAACCGGCTCCCTAAAAGGTTCAGTTTGGTTTCCTGTAGAAAATTGAGTTCTGTTCCTTACAGAAGGTCTTGTAGTCCTCCGTGTCCTCGGTGTGTTGGTAGGACGACCTGTACGACGACCAGATTGAAGGTCCTCCATCGATATAGGTTGAGATGTGTCGTTGGCCACCGCAGCGTCCTTTCTGGTTCGGCGCCTTTGGTTTGCCTGATTTTTATTTCTCATTGCATCCATCCACATCCAATCACGATCCTTCTTTCGCCTGCCCCGATTAATCATTGTCTTATCCGGATAGATCACGGGACCATCATACCGAGACCACTTATCTTCGTCTTCGTAGCAGTGAAAATCACCTGTTGACCATATTTTAACCATATTCTCTGTGCTGTACCATTCGTCTACAAAATCAGAAACATCCCACCTACAATGACCGCATACGGCAACCACATGAAGACATGGTATTCCTGTGAGTTGAGGTTTTCTGCACTTACACCAAGCACGCCTGCTCGGTAGTTGAGGATCTCTCGGTTGGTAATCACGTTTGAGGAAAACTTGGTACTTCCAGGTTACTCCCGGATCATTTTTTTCGAATGGCACTTGAGCTTCAAATTCTCCACGTTCAATGTCAACGGTGATAACGTTTATTGCCGCTGTAAATATGAATTTATATCATTATACATTTTAAAGAGTACAACTAAATATGATTACATTGGAAGTACATTTGTACCTGCTTTGAGAGTATGTTTCATCAGCTTAAGTTGGATTTATTTTGGCCATCGTTCTCCCTCCGCCTGTCTCGCCAAAGCTATTTGCTTCCTCTCATTAAACCATTTAACAGTTTTGTACCAAGTGCCTTCCACAAGTCCAACAACTGGTAGTCTTCTCTCAATCTTGTACCTGCTATTGAGACTTTCTGATTCATTACTCGTCATAATTCCCCAACGATAACCACCGTCATACGTTTGTGCCCACCTTTCAGGTTTCCACTGCTCGTTGCCATCTGTTTCATTTTCTTTCCCACACTTTTCAAGGTAGTCAATCGCCTTTGGATTCGTTTTCTTCAATTCGTTCCACATTTTGTAGAAGGGCCTCCTTTTTTTCTTGTTGGCCAACTTATTTCTGAATTTGTCTGGTAGAGCTGCGTCTTTTCCAGATGCCTTGAACACGTTTTCACATACATGTTGCATTCAATACCGGTGCACGGCATATGAAGGGTTCGCATCCTCTTGCCAACCATATTGGGGTTGTTTGAACGCGTTCCTTATTCCCCAATGGCGATCCGAAACAACACAGAATTTTCTTCTTTCCCCGATAACTTGCCGCCTTAGAAAATTCATGAACCAACCCCAACATTGTTCGTTCTCAGTTCGCACTAGTGCAAATGCTAGTGGAAGCAACCGCTGCTCTGGGTCATAACCGCATGCCGATAACAATCTTCCCTTTTAGCGACCCGATAAGAACGACGCGTCGATACTGATAACAGGCCTTAGGTATGGTACTGCCGCGATACAAGGCCCATATGCCCATGCTGCTGCGGTGAACATAGCTCTGTTGGGATCCCCTACGCTCTCTGTCAACCATTTGATCTGTGTCCCTGGGGTCGTTCTCTGTATAGCCAATAATAAACTCGGAAGTTTGTTGTATGATCCCTCCCATGATCCAAAAAGTTGTTCGATCGCTTTCTCTCTCCCACGCCATAACTTGTTATAGGTTGGTTTTACATTTGGATATTCTTTCTCCAATATAGATTTTACGTCATCTATAGAAATACCAAGATCTCTCTTCACTGCATTCCTGATGCTGTTTGCGATTACCTCTGCCGTCAGATTTTCATGCGTGAAATCTCCGGCCCTTCTCACGCAAGTATGTTCTTCTTCATTCTTTATTATTCTCCAAAATTCACCTTCCCTTTCTGTACGGGCATACAAATGCCACTTACAGGTAGGAACCTTACAATCCAATACATACAATTCTGGAGTACTTCTAATGGTTTTATGCTGTACATTATTATCTACGGCGTATTTATTACAAGCTTGTTTTAATTGTGGTTTTGACATAAAAATGTTTCCTTGCGCTAAAGGCCCAGAAGTTTCTGTTTGAGACGGTTGTGGAATCGAATTTCTATACTCAGAGATATCCAGAAATTGGCTAACGGGATGGTAATTATCGGTCCTTCCGGTAATGTAATACTCGTGATTCGCGAAACCCTGCGCATACAGACCCTCTCCCTCCATATCCTGTGACGCCCAAAACTCTTCCTCTTCATCAGTGAAATCCTCCCCCGTTGCATAATTCGACTGATAACCCGGGCCACGGTCGTATGTCTCGTCAAGTTCGTCTATATCCCCGTATTCTTCTTCATCTTCCTCTGCTTCTTCTCTAACTGGTCTACTACTCTCAGGTTGGTCCCATGGATCCCAATCATGTGCATTGGTGTTGTACTCATTATTTGTTCCATCTTGTCTTTCTCGTCCGCTACTACTCTCAGGTTGGTCCCAAGGATCCGAACCCCATGCACTCATATTTGTTCGCTCTTGTCTTTGTTGTCGACTACTACTCTCAGGTTGTTCCCAAGAATCCCAACCCTGTGCACTCGTATTGTATTGATTATTTATTTCTTCGCCTTCTTCGGTATTAATGACTTGTTCATTCAAATTATAATTATAATCGTAATTATAATTATAATTTGTGTGTCCCCCTAATTTAAAAATATATAATAAAAAATTATATAATTTCTGTGTCATCGTAATCAAAATTATTGATTTTCTTTTATTTTAAAAGGCTTAATTTAAAATTTTATTATTGAAGAGTAAAGGCAAGAGCAAATTAATTATAAATGCGTACAATTAATAGCAAGAGTAAATTAATTACTTTAAAAAACTAATTTTATCAATTCTATAATGGCACAAATTTAATTAGTAATTTTGTCCAATTATGCAAAAGAATTTTTAACCAAAAGTTTCTTAATAAGCCAATTATGTTTAGTAAAGAATTATAATCCTAATTTAAACAAATTACATATTGCATATGTTCATGACTATTGTAATCCTAATTCAAAAATAAATAATAAAGTAATTTTACTGATAAAATTTGTCGTAAGTTACCTTGTAGGCCACCACCAGTAGCTGAAAGCAAATCAACGTGAAGTTGAAAGCCGTATAGCCTTCTTGCTTGGAAGCACTCACGTCGTACATACCGCCATTCATTTTCAGAGTTCACCGGCAACTGCATCTGCTGGAACCTCCCTTCAATTATGGTATTAAAATGGGAAACAATTCTCAAATTATAATGACCTTGATAAAATCCCAATGCTGATAAAATTATTTCTTTAATTGATTCATAATCAGTTTGCGAAGTTGCATCCAAACTGAAATAATTTGATGGATTATATGGAGATTGATTAACGAAAACCGGAATGGAAATCATATTTTTGACAGTATAGAGAGTCGAGTATTTGAAAATGATTGGTGATTTTCGAATTCGGAACGGCATGTTCTATTTATAACCAAATGAGAGTCGAAATAATGATGAGCAATCAAATCAAATCGCACTAAAACTCACTGTTAAATCGCACTTAAATTCAATTTACACCTGGGATCGGCATTTGGGACGCCGATCCAATTCTTTTAATGATAAAAACCACTAAAAATGAATGATTAAAACCATAAAAAACAGTAAAAGCATTAAAAAAGTCAGAAAACCAGTTGGATCGGCGTTCCAATCGCCGATCCAAGCTAAAAATTAATGATTAAAAGTATAAAAACAGTAAAAGCATTAAAAAAAGTAACTTTTAGCGGGAAACCAATTGGATGGGCGTTTCAAACGCCGATCCAATAGCTTTCCCGCTAAAAGTTGCTTTTTTAATACTTTACTGTTTTATCTTTTATTATTATTTTCTATTATTAAATTTACTTATTAATATTATTATTAATTGCTATTATTATTGCATTGTTATTAATATTAATAATAATTTAATTATTAAATATTATTATAAATTTGGTAATTGTTGTTAGTTATTATATTAGTAATAATTTAATTATTAAATATTATTATAAATTTGGTAATTGTTGTTAGTTATTATATTAGTAATAATTTTATTATTAAATATTATTATAAATTTGGTAATTGTTGTTAGTTATTATATTAGTAATAATTTTATTATTAAATGTTATGATTTATTATGTATTTTTGTGATTATTGCATGATTATTACTATTAAATTGGTAAGTGTTATTAGTTATTATATTAATAATAATTTAATTATTAAATATTATTATTTATTATGTATTTTTGTGATTGCTTAATAATATTATTATTAATTGTTAATGCAGTATTTATTGTTTAACCTAATAATTAGCTGCAAAAGGATAGGCGTGGTCCGATAAAGTCTGAAAAAGTATACTGATACACATCTGCCCCCCGCAAAAGGACAGGCGTGGTCTGATTAAGTCTGAAAAAGTATACTGATACCCATCTGCCCCCTGCAAAAGGACAGGCGTGGTCTGATAAAGTCTGAAAAAGTATACTGATGCCTATCTGCCCCATGCAAAAGGACAGGCGTGGTCTGATAAAGTCTGAAAAAGTATACTGATCTCCATCTGCCATCTACAAAAGGACAGGCGTGGTTTGATAAAGTCTGAAAAAGTATACTGATGCCTATCTGCCCCCTGCATAAGGACAGGCGTGGTCTGATAAAGTCTGAAAAAGTATACTGATCCCCATCTGCCATCTGCAAAAGGACAGGCGTGGTCTGAAAAAGAATCACGTGAAATTAATTTTTTATTGTGTGATTCTAAGTTTAAAATTGTCTATAAAACCAAATTTCATCAACCAGATTATACAACACACACTCAATTCTTCTTCCTGAAAAATTCACTGTCATGGACAAAGGAAATAGCTCTCACTCCAATAGTGATGTCCCAAATTGGCGAACAGCTACTCGAGATGAATACTGGCCAAATTACCAACATTCCCCTGTCAATACAAATGAAATAGAAAAAGGAGATTATCATGCAACATGTCGCACATATTTTCGCACTTTCAAATACAATATCTACGAAGATAACGGGATAGAGTTCGATTTAAAAATACACTACCAGTGACACATTAATGGTGGGGAAGAAAGAAATCGCAAGGAGCACCTCCA
The DNA here is from genome assembly GCA_027562975.1 of Rhynchospora breviuscula. NCBI lineage: Eukaryota > Viridiplantae > Streptophyta > Magnoliopsida > Poales > Cyperaceae > Rhynchospora > Rhynchospora breviuscula. The sequence continues at coordinate 17,794,041 of CM050398.1, forward strand.
AAGATTGCTGAGCAAACCCAAACATAAGAATTGTGACTGGTATGAAGATTACTACAAAAAACCGCAACCAATTCCCCAACAAACACCAACAGAAAAATCATATTCAGCACCAAAAACACACTGCACCGTTTATGAAAGAATTTACAATTTTCGTGGAGACCACACAGTAACCTGTACAAAGTGTGGTCAGGTTTTCAATTACAAAGAGACCATCTTGCGTGATCACTACGATGACCACGAAAAACAAGCTTGGTGGGATCAACAAGAAAAGAAATGGAAAGACAGAGATGAGGCGGAAAAAAAGAGAAAAATTGCACAAAAGGTTGCCGAAGAGAGGCAAAAAATGAAAGAAGAAGAAATTGGAAAAAAAATCAGGGAGCGTCTGAGATGGCACAAGGAGAGAGATGAACAAAAAAGTATTGCAGCAGCTAGAATGACAGAGATAGAACAACAAGAAGCCGATGCAGTTTTCTGGAACGAAGCCGCTCAATTCGCTGATAATCCTGGTGTGAGCAACCAAAAACAAAAGGAAGACGAAGAAGAAGACCCATGGTGGGATGAAATTCTACAATATGCGGACACCCAAAATATCTAAATATTTTGTTTTCTTAGGTAGTTTGTTTTTAAGTAGCAACTGAATGGTTTGTTTTTGAAGTAATTTTTTTCTTTTTTTTTATTTTGGTGTGTTACTTTATATTATGGTTATAAAATTTAGCTCTTCTTCTAATGGTGTGCATTTTTTAATTCTGAATTTCTTTGCATTTTAATTTTCAATACATATCATAAAAAAATTTAATAAAAGTAAATACACAAAACAACATATTTCAGTAATATAAGACAAACACTACAAGTGACGACTGTCACACAAACTTATTTCACTAATAATGACCATAATAAGATACCGATGACAGAAACATAATACTATTCCATTTAGCGGAGATGGACAACATTTGAAACTGCGGGATGATTTTCAAAACCAGCTGGAACTGCTGGCAGGTGAGTCAACCATGACCCTCCAAGATCAAAACCTCCATTCCTCTCAACCAAATCTGTAAAATATTTGGGTCCCTAACATGATATTGATTTCCTTCTAATTTCTTAACTACAAATTTTTCCCCATGATATTGTAACATCAATGCAGAAAAATAATCGTTGTTCGCTAGTTCGCCGATCTCCGATCAAAATAACAGCAGAAGAGACGCAGCTTGGTTTAGGACCCATTTGCTTAAAATTTCAAAATTAAAACTCTATTAGCAAATCAAATAAAATAAATTTAATAATTAATTTAAAATTATTACCTACGAAGAAGTGATATTGCGAATATGAAATGACGAGGAGAAAGTTTATCAATTTCAGACTAACGAGAAAAACTTAGTTTGTGAATAATAAATGATGACAATTGAGCTTATATAGACAATTTTAAGCGGGAAAACGATAAAAAAAATTATTGCAAACCAACTTTGAGTGTTTAAAAATCAAATTGCGCACTAAAAAAAGCAAATTCAGCGGTCTGAAATGGTCAGACCCTTGGATCGGCGATTGAAACGCCGATCCAAGCTTGGATCGGCGATTGGAATGCCGATCCAAGGGTTCTGTGATTTCGGCGATTGAAACGCCGATCCAACAATGTTATTTTTAAAATTCATAATTTTTAACTGTTATTCTCGAAATTCGTGTGAACAGTAACGTTAGTTTTAATTTTTTCGGCTGTTTTGTCTCTTTCAATTTTTACACCAGCGAATTCAGGAGCTTGGGGTTTGGATAGCGATTCTGCAATGGGCTTCCTCATTGAATATTTTTTGTTTTCTTCTTTACTTCTGTCGAAGCCCAATTGACATTCCATACCGGTTTTGATTAGTATAATTCACTTTTATTATATTGCCTATGCTTCTCCATTGTTGTATATCAACGGGTGTCTCCATTTGAACGCAATTGCATGAGAATATATGTGATTTTCAATTGGCTAAAATAATACTCAAAAGTTGCATCTTTCTTATGCTATTCCAATTTTGTTACCGATTTCATTTCGGATCCTTTTTATTTTCTCCATGCAGTTATGGGCTTATGGCGTCCCAATTTTGGCTAAAATACAATATCGCATTTCATTCTTGGCCGACCTCCATTCCATGTACTAATGGACATGTCCATTCATGGCATTTTTCAGAATTCCAATTCGGCTCCAATGCAAGAAAAATTATTTGATGGTCTTTCTTTTGGACATTTCACATGAAACTTGGCACGCCTTCTCCTAAAAATATGAGAAATTTGATAGTCATGAATTTTCTAAGATCCATAGAGTAATTCACGTGATTAATTAATCCATGCATTATTTGTTGTATGTCTTCTAGCTTCTTGTCGTGCAAAACTATCCATGACATTCATGTCACATTTTTATGAATATTGAATATTAAATATTAAATTAATGCAACCATATGACGTGCCGCATTAATATTAACATTGATATCAATATCATGCCATCTTCAATTTAGGCTCGTGTTCTGCCTCAGAACATTGACCCCTTCCCTCTGAGAATCTGGACCCGACATGCGTTCATGGGCTCCATTTTCATCGTCTTGTGAATCGTTGCAATTTTCTCATATGGAAAAATTTAGAGGTAAACAACTACATGTTTCGCGGCCATTCAATTGCATGGTTTCACCTTTATTGCAACTCAATTTCGCCATTTCTTTGACAGGCAGTGAGCTCCTACACCTTTCAATTGAGGTTGTCTCCTATCTAATCCCCGTCGTGTTTGATCTCATTGAAGTCGTAGCGACACTGCTTTTCCATTGGTGAGGTCAATTCGAACTGAGGTGGTCAGAGTAGGCGACACGGCGCTAGTCACTGTCGGAACAGTTCTTCTTCCGTATCAGGTAACTGCTCCCTTCCTCCTCTCTCTTTATTTTTTGTCTTAAACGGTAATAGCTCTTGCCAATCACCTGGTGGCACGTGGCGATCCCAAACCTGACTTAGCTGAATCAAGTGACCACTGTTGAGTCCAGCCACGTATTAAGTGTTGGGTTCTGTCGACTGAGTTGGTTTCCGGTCTATTGAGTCTGTTTCAGACGGACGGGTTATAATTTGCTATCGGGTTTGAGTTGGAGATCCGATCCAATCCCTTTTGTTTGTTGGGCTGTCATACTTTATGGGCCGTCCGAAAATAAAAGGAGAATTGGGCCTTTAATTGTGGGTTATGGTTTTAATTCGAAATAGGCCTCAGTCTTGGCCTAAAACTCATTTAATTATTTAGCTTAAAAGACCATCCGAAATCCTCTCCATTTATCCCAATTTCGGGGTGCATCCCCTCCATTTCTCTGAGTATTGGAGATGTCCATTTACAGTCATTTTGAGGATAATTATGTTGCACTTATTTGAGAAAAATTGTTTGGTGCCCATCCATAGGTCAATTTGACATGAAATTTTCCATGACTCCTCATAAAAATATGAAGAATTTAACTGCTACAAAATTTTCATTTTTAGGAGTTTTTTCATAATTAATTATAAGGATATCACAGGCTCATAATGGCATTTTCCATAATTAATTAATTTATCGTCCATTTTTAGGAATTTCTGTATTTTCCTCTCATGCATTATGACTGTTTGTCAGAGCGGTTTTTTCTGGTTGCTATTGTCATGGGTTTTGGTTTACTTGTGGAATAAAATTTATTTATTTATTCTAGGGTTTTATGCGGCAAAATTTAGAGGCAAACAAATGCCCCCCCACCAGAGTAAAATGCGAGACCCTGGTGAACAGTTTACTCTAGTGTCCCCATTGCCATCTTGACTTGTATGGTTAGGTCTTGGTAGGCTCAGGTTCAGATTTAGGTTTAGTGACTCATTTCCATTTTTGTTTGTATCCAATTTGTAGACATGTCAGGTGTGGGACCTGTTGAGGAGATATATGGCACCACTCCTCGTTTTGGCATTGCTAGGACTGGTTTCTATGGTCCTTCTGATGAGGCGATCACTTCATACATTGAGCTTTACTTGGACCCTGACAAGGTCCATGAGCATCTTCATGTGAAGTGGAAGAAGAAGATCCTTGAGGGCAGAGATAGCTTCCATCGTTTGTTGGCTAGGCATGACCATTTGCCTTCGCTACCTTTGTATAGCTATCCCCATTTGGTTGATGACCCTGTTTCTCGGACTGAGAGTCACAGAGGATATGCTTATACCACCCACTGTCCTATCATTCATGAGAGACCAGATAGACCTTCACATGATTTTCAGGGACTTTTTCTGAGCCCCGTTGGTCATAGTACTTTCTCTTCAGACTTCCATCTACTGAGTGTTGAGATGATGGAGGGTCATGTTGCTCCTTAGGCTCCTGGTCCGTTGAGGGTTCAGGGAGGTCTAGAGTGGAGTCCTGGTCAGGTTGAGTGGACCAGATACATCTTGTGCCGTCATGGAGGCCATTTGAGTGTAGTGCACTTGTTTGGAGGAATTTCTTTGTCACTCTTTGAGTACACTTGGGGTTCGAACCTTCTTCAGGATTTATTACGAGATTGCCATGTCTCGTTCTTACCGTGGCCTGAGCAGAGATGTGCCTTTCAGGGATTGGATTGGGTATTTCATGGACCGGGTTTCAGAGCATGATACTGCAGGTTTTGCTAGCCCCTTGGAGCCGATTGTGATGGGTACGGACAGGACCTATATCCCTACCAGACAGGTAGAGTTTTCTGACCTCTCCTCCCTTTCTTTGGATGATGAGACCATCTTGACCGCTTTCATAGCCTGGTGGCTATGCTACTTCTTGGTTGTTTGTGAGCCAGTCGGGCATATCCGTCCAGGGGTTTTTGTTGTGGCCAACGCCTTAGAGCGTGGTTGCAGTTTTGCCTTGGCTATTCCAGCCTTGGCGAATCTTTACAGGTCGATGCGAGAGTTCACTTCTTTGAGAGACCCATCTCAGGCCACTACTGTGATACCCTTGCACATTCTTCATGGTTGGTTTTACATCTACTGGAGGATATGTTATACACCATTGACTTCAGCTGGGATGAGGCAATCTTTGCCAGCCTTGATACATATCGCGGGCTGTACCATTGTTGACCCGGATCCTGCCACTGCTCATTCTTTCTTTTCTTCGAGTACTCAGTACATTCCGGATTACCGTCCTGAGGCTTTTCTGAGAGACTGGCTAGCGGGTGCAGATGAGGAGAGGGTTATCCATGTTTCCGTTCCAGATACCCTAGGCGCTCGTCCTTGTTTGGGTGCCTATCACTTTAGGAGAGAGAGAGACTTTGTAGTCAGTACTCAACCTGGATTTCTGCTCTTGAGGTTATGTGACGGAGTGATCCATAAGATTTATAGTCCAAAGAGATGTGCTTGGCAATTCGGATATGACCAGGATATACCTTCAGTCTTTACCTTTCCGATTGCTCCTGAGGCGACTTTAGAGTCTTGTGTAGAGCGTGCAGCTTTTACTCTTCGCCTTGGTACTGGGACTACTTGCACCGTGCCTTCCACTTCGAGGAAGGGCAAGTTACTTGGGAGATATAATCATTGGTTCAGGGGTTGGGCTAAAGCGGCTCATGGACCCCGACTTCCTATCCTTAAAAGAAAGTTGTATCCTTCTAGAGTTGCTCCTAGACCTAGAGGAGCGCAGCAGGGTGACTTTAGACCACTCAGGACTTCCTTTGGCGCAGATGACTCTGTGATTTCCTCTTATGGTCCAGCGAGGTATAGAGGACCTCCTTTGCCTCCTGATGGAGTATTTCCAGGTATGCTACTATTTCCCTTCCTTTGCTTTTGTCTTCTGTTTTGTTTTGTGCTGTCTCATCTTATCTTCTGAAACAGGTCTTGGTGGGTATGACTTTGGTCACTTCTATTTTCTTCTTGAGGGATCACCTCCTACTAAGGAGGAGACTTCCACAGCTGCGGAGCTTGAGGCATATCGTCGCTGGGCGATACACATAAGTACCTCATTTGACTTGCTTCTTTCTCCTTCTTTTGCACTTTGGGCTTTTGTTTACTTGTTCTTTGCAGGTGTGCCTGAGCCAGTCATTTCAGGGAGTGAGGATGACTCAGACTATTTCCATTGTCCTTCTCCTGAGTACCCAGAGGATTCAGAGTAGGAGATCCTTTCTGAGCTGGGGAAGAGGCGTCGTGAGGAGCCTACTTCACCAGAGGACTCGGAGTGGTATGTATTGCGGAGGCGGTTGGAGGGGAGTTCATCAGAGACTAACTTCTCCATGGAGCCTCTCTTTCCTATTCCTTATACAGGTATGCATCTTTCTTGCCTTTGTATTGGCTTTTGGATTTGGTTTTGGTTTTGTTGATTTCTGGTTTGGTTTCAGTTGTTCCCCGTTCTAGTGGTTAGGGATGGGGTTGTCCTCTCTATCCTAAGCCTTAGCCCGTTGTAGAGGAGGTTAAGATGGAGCAGATTGAGATTGAGACGATTGACGTCCCTTTCAAGGAGATCTTGCGTCCTCGCCCTATCTCTCCTGCGTCTTTCGTTAGAGATGATAACTTATGGGTCCAGGATGACTCTTTAGCCATTATTTCTGTGATGGTGCTGACTTGTGAGATGGCTCCACTACCTTCCATCCCTGCTATTTTTTGAGGTTTAGGTACGTATCACTTCCTTTCTTGTGTGCATCCATACCATATTTGCTTGGTTTTGAGTTTCTTTTGTCCAGGTCAGCTTCCTTTTGATTTGATGGCATTCGACATGGAGCTTTGGATTTCTGGGTTACAGACTTTATGCCACCTGTACCAGATTTCAGCTCGGAGCTTCGTTAGCATTGGCGAGCTTGCAGTTTCCATTCCTGACGTGGAGTTGGAGATCCAGGATGACATGTCTCCTCTACCTTTGACCATTGCAGGTATGTCTTCTTTATAATGCCATTTCTTTTGGCATTATTGCATTGTGGTTGGTTTCCTTACTCGTCTCCTTGTTTTGACAGAGAGTTCTTCTTTTGATGACTTATCAGGTGGCCCTGATCTTTCTTTGATTGAGTCTGACATGGCTTCCGTATCTTCTAAGGAGGTGCTGTCAGATTTCTCAGAGTGGGAGGTCCTTCTCATGGATGTTACTCCCCTTGCAGTCGGTCCACCTCGTGTGAGCGAGGCGGGCTTGGCTCTTTCCCCTGACACTGTGCTGACTAGGTCGACGACCCTGAGGTCAGCTCCCTATGAGAGTGCCAACAGTGATGCCGGTGGGACTGGTATGGGTGCAGTCTTGGCCTTGCCTTGTTTCAGTAGCCACAGGCCTCCTTAGCCCCCTTTACTTTGTTGGTTTTGGTATACTTGATGGTTTTGTATCTTGGATTTGATATTGGTTGGTTGTACATGGATATTGTTATCGAATTTTGGATTTTGCGGCATTTTGGGCCTCTTTTGGATTTGTATATATTTTGGACCATGTGGCTTTTATGGATATTGCACCTGATGGTTATTTGATGCCTTTTGTCTCTTGGTTTTTCATATTTGTATTTACTTGCCTCAGTTAACGCCTTAGAGATCGCAACGCGATCACCTTCCTTTTAGGCGCCATAAACTGCCACGACGCTTGACTTCATAATTTTTCGAAAGATTTGAAAAAATGCATGCCTTTCCATTGGCTTGGTTTATAAATGAGACATCATGCTGGTCTGTACTCATTCCGTTCCCTTGCAACTTCTCTTCTTCTTTTCAATGGCCAGTGTTGTGAACCCTAAACGCTCTAGGGATGAGACGAGTTCCTCTGCCCAAAATGTTTTTCCTCTCAAGCTGAACTGGTCATACCATCCAGGGAACCGCTACCTTTTCCGTGATGAAGAGGCTTTTGAATACTATCATGAGAATATCTGTGGTGGGGACCGTCAGGCAGCCCCTTGCTTTTACTTCCACCAGCAAGGGCCCTTTACCACTCCCTACTTTAACTTGATACGGGGGTGGCTTGATGCTTGGAGTCTTAGGGGTCTGGCAAAACTGAACCAGCCCTATCATCCTGCAATCACCAGGTCATTTTATACCAACCTGCGTGTCTCTTTTGACTACCATGGTACTCCTTCTGCTTCTTCCTATCTCTTTGGTAGGTTTTTTAGCATTGGGGTTGAAGACTTAGCTACCGTACTTGAGGTTACTAACACACTGAAGGGGCTGTCTATTTATGCCTATCAGAGTTGGCCATTTGGGCATGGGACTTATCGCAGTTATCGCGAGTGGTTCAAGATTCCTAAGCCTGATGAGGGTTATGAGGAGGTCTCTACTGCACACCTGCCTGCACTTCACAGGTAACCTTTGTCTCTTCATGTTTTCTTTTCTTCTTTTCATACAATAGACAGTAACAAACTTCACTACTGCATGCTTTCTGTAGACTGCTCTTCTTGGTGATCAGCTACTTGATTTTCCCTAAAGGTGAGCTCTCCAACTACAGGCGTCCAAGGACTCTGTTTTACTTGCGCCTTCTCATTCTCAAGCATGGGAAAGCCAATCTTCCGAGTCTGATCCTTCAGAACATGTACCACGTGGTGAGGGTTCCAAAGGGATATTTACCTTATGCTCATTTGATTGAGGTTTTGATGAGGCGGGCTTAGATTCCGATGCCTGATATGCTGTGGGGCAACCAGATTGAGGAGCGTCATATTGCCTATCCTCGCAATTTGCTTTTGGACTAGACCCATTATGGGTGGGTGGAATTGGCACATGGCACCTTGATTCCTGACCCAGATTATCCTGTGAACAGTCATATTCTTCACAGGTTTGCGGCAGGCAACCAGTATAGCCCTGTGAGGGAGGCTTCACCCCCTTCTCCAGATGGTTCTGCCATTGAGGCTCCTTTCCCTGTCCAAGAGCAACTAGACCAGCAGTTTGAGGAGTTGCGCACACGCCTTGACACCATTGAGGCTGCACTCCAGACCATTTCCAACACTCTTGCTACTCTTGCAGGTGCCGCGGCTGTGCCTCCAGCATGATGTTTCTTCCTCTTGTGCCACTATGTTGTGACTGTTGTATCTTTTCCTTTTATAAACATTTATGGTTTTATGATTTTGAATGCTTGTGGTTTATAGCTGTAATGACTCGTGACAATGGTCTTTTGGTATTTTGCCCTGGTATGTTTGGGGCAGTTTGGTAATCCTTGTATTGATATTGGTTTCTTAGTTTTATGGTTTCTATATGAGTCTTCTGCAGGGTTTCATATTCTTTCGCACAGGTGGGACATAATGCGGGGATTTATCCAAGCTCTCTGGGCTGGCAGCTTGAGTCATACCAGTGGGACACATGATCGTCTCCATTTTTATAGTCTTTTGTAATTGTCTATGTTGACTAGATTGCAAGGGTTTCTCCAATGCTCTTTGGTTCGGTAGTACGGAACTTACCGGTGGGGGCATATGGTTTGGTGCTTCACTGCACTGCCCATGATGGGTAGATTGCAGAGTTTTCTCTAGTGCTCTTTGGTTTGGCAGCATGGAACTTACCAGATTTGTGCTTTCCTTTGCATTTGTCCATAATGCAAGTCTTCCTCCAGTGCTCTTTGGTTCAGCAGCACGGAACTTACCGGTATTGGTATAAGAATTTGGTATATGGCTTTGGGTTGTTCATATAGATTTGAGTTGGTTTGGTTTTGAGAGGTTTCGGTGAGAAGGACGTCCTCCAAAGGCTGTGCGAGTGGACTATCTTCTTAATCCTTGACTCTGGAGATGTAGTGATCATCGAACATAGGGTAAATATCACTATTATGTGTAATCAGAAACCACACAGGCTTCCTCAACACGGCTATCATTTTCTTGGTTGGTGTGATAGGTCACCGCCTTGCGTCTTAATTTAGAGTTCAAGACACGGAACTTTTATTCATCCTTTAGTTCTATGAGATTAATAGGCACCTAGTACCTTATTCAAAGCACAAAGTACAACGCTCGGGGTAAATTCACTATTCCATGTATTCAGAAGCCATACAGGTTTTCTCAACACGGCTATCCTTTTCTTGGTTGGTGTGATAGGTCACCGCCTTGCGTCTTAATTTAAAGTTCAAGACACGGAACTCTTATTCATCCTTTATTTCGGTGAGATGAATAGGCACCTAGTACCTTGTTCGAAGCACAAGGCACAACGCTTAAGGTAAATTTCACCGTTTGTGTCTTACTTCAAGACACAGAACTTGTATTCATCCTTTAATTCGGTGAGATGAATAGGCACCTAGTGCCTTGTTTAAAGCACAAGGCACAATGCTTAGGGTCGCATTTTTTAAATGTAGGCCTTTGTAAAGGAAATGTCCTATGATCGTCCAAAAGGACAAGGACACCCCTTTAGGTTCAGGCCCGGCGGGACATGTTATATGTGGTTTTTATTCCTTTTAGGTCGAGATATGTGTTTATGTTTTTGTGGATTTTAGTCATTTAAGTTTTATGGACTTTACTAGACATGTTTTATTACTTTTAGTTTTGCCTTATTTATTTCGGACTTTGCGGAGGAATGTCCATAATGTTCAAAAAAACGGAACACCCTTTCAAGCTTCAGCCCGCGAGACGTGTGATTTAAGTTTCTTTGGATTTTGATTTCTTTGAGGTTTTTGGTGGTTTTTTGGTGACTTTCAGGTCTTTTGGTCTTTGGTTTATTTAAGTGGATTTTGGGTATGGATGTAAGTTTTATTTTGGTTTCGTATTTAGGTATGGTTTTGGGTATTTTTGTGGAGGGCACGTCCCATGAGTGTCCCAAAAGGGGAAGGACACTCCTTTGGTCTTGTTGGTTTAGGTTTCGGCTTGGCGGGGAGTGAAGTAATCACTCGAAGAGTTGATCCATTCCCACACAACTTTCGCCCAAATCAACTATAGAACTCCCTTCTTTCCTACTTCGATGCTTGTTAGGGTTGCCAGGATAGTTTTGGCCATAATACTTCTTCAAGTACCTCCCATTTATGGGGGAGATAGGGTGGTTTCCTTCTTGATCTGCAAGTAGGTAGGCTCCTCCATCATAGACTTGATCTATAATGTATGGTCCTTCCCAATTCGGTGCAAACTTGGGGCCATGATGTCGGCCAGTGATTGGTCGCCTCAGCACTAATACCAACTCACCTTTCCTGAATGCTCTTGGTCTTGATAGCTTTTCATAAGCCCTGATCATCATGGCTTGGTACAACTCCAGATTCTGTTGAGCAGCTAGTCTTCTTTCATCCATTCCATCTAACTCTTGCAATCTCAGCTGCATTTGTTTGGTCAGAGGAATTTCTGAGGCCATGGCTACTCTTAGAGATGGGAGCTCTACTTCGATAGATAGAACTGCTTCGGTCCCATACACTAATGAGTAAGGCGTTGCTTGTGTTGCAATTCTGTGGGTGATCCGATATGCCCACAGTGCTTCAGGCAACTTTTCATGCCAGTTCTTTTGGTTGGTTCCAACTGTTTTGCGGAGAATTTTGATTATCACTTTGTTGAAGGCTTCTGCTAATCCATTGGCCCTTGGGTTGTAGACTAAAGAGTATCTCCATTCTATCTTATATTTCTTGGCAAACTCATCGACCTTTGCATTTTTGAAGGCCGTGCCGTTGTCTGAGATTATCTTTCTGGGATTTCCATACCTGTATAGCACTTGAGTAGTAAAGAAGTTGACCACATCAAAAGCTTTGATTTCTCGGTATGATCTTGCTTCGGCCCATTAGGAGAAGTAGTCCGTGGCGGCTAGAATGAAGCGGTGTCCGTTTGAGGCTGGTGGGTCGACTGGACCTATGATGTATGTTCCCTATATTTCAAAGGGCCAAGACACTACTGTTGGGTGTAGCACATTTGGGTGTTGGTGTATGAAATTTCCGTGTACTTGGCACATATGGCACCGTTTGGAGAAGTTTTCGCAGTCATTGATCATGCTGGGTCAATAATAGCCCATCAACTTGATTTGCAGTCGCATTCTAGGGCCTGATTGGTGAGCTCCACATTCTCCTGAGTGAACTTCTTGCATGACTTCTTGTGCCTCGGTCTTTGAGGTGCACCTTAGCCATGATCCTTCGTAGGACCTCCAATAGAGTGTGTTGTTAACATACACAAATCTTAGAGTCCTCTTTCTGATTTGCTCCCTGATGGATTTATTTTCAGGTAGTTTTCCTTGTTGAAAGTAGTCTAGGAAAGGTTGCCTCCAATCTTCTTGGTCAATTTCTTCTGTGACCATGACTTGGACCATTTCTCTCCATTCTTCTTCAAGTTCTTTTTCCCAATTTAGGATGTTCACAAACATGATTTCTTCCTCCTCTTTGTTCTCTGTTTGTTGGAAGCAAGGGGACAAGGATCTGCTGCGATGGACAAGGATTTGTATTTCTTCTTGTATGGGCCGGTTTTTTCGTCATCTCTCGAAGAATGAAACAGGTTTCCTCGAGAAAGTGGAATAAGTCTTAGATTCACCCCCCTTAAGGTTCGATCTCTGCGCTGAGTATCTCTTGACAACAAGAGAACCATAACAAGAGTCGCTTCTTACGAGGGTTTATTAATTTTGCGGGTCATTTCTTTCCAATAGGCGCAAGCCCCTATTGTTAATTACCCCGTAGTTGCCTACGGAAACCTCTGATTAAGGGGACTAAAGAATACGTAATGGGCTAGGAAGAATTGTCTCTTAAATTGACTTAATTGATGGTACCAAACCTAGTTGACGGGACTCAATTAAGGAACTCCTAAATTTCTAAAGGTTCTAAAGGCGGAGTTGGTTCTGGTTTTCGCTTGAAAGGAAGAGCTTCTTCACTTGAAGTCGTTTTGGAGTCGTTTGATAAGAATCCAATTCAAGTCATCTGAGATTGATCTCAACCCCAGTGAGGGACTTTTCCTCAAACGAAGAGGTTTCAACTTTGTCTTTGGGTTTCGTATTTCGACTTTTAATTTTCTAATGTTTCGCTTAGGATATTGGTGATTTCTCGTAATTTTTATTCATTTTGGCCGTTTGTACTTTTGACTTTTGGAAATTCTTTTTATAATTTGAAAAATACTTATTCTTGAAGATAGTTGACTTTTTGAAAGTATTACTTTAGGAATCATTTGTTATTTGAAAATACTTAGGTTTTGATTTTGAAAATTTTATTAAAAGGGTATTTGGTGAATTTATCATCTTGACTTTTTGTAATTATGAAAATATTTGTATTTTAAAATACTTAGGTTTTGAAAATATCATATTTGAAATCTTTTATATCTTGAAAGTATTTAGTTTTAGAAATTTTATTAAAAGAGAATTATTAGATGATTTTATTATATTTCTAAGATTTATAAAATTCATTTTTATAATGAAAATATTTCAAAAATACAAAAGGCCACTACTTTGATATAATTTCCTATCAAAGTATCAGTGAATTTGGTTTATTTAGATTTTTAAAATTTGATAAATATTTTATTTATATTTTTCTGAGTTGTATACTATTTTTAATGGATTTTTAGATTTTCTGAATATTTAGAATTTTTCTGATTGGTCCATGCCAATGGGCCATACTGATGTGGCATACTGGCTAGATTCTATGAGCTGGCAAAGATTGGTTGTCAGTTTTTGAGCCTTGACTTCCATTGGGCCGACACAAACTCCTCCCGTCCTTCTTTTTCATTTCCCTTTAAATCGAGCGGGTCTTGCGTAGCGAGTATCTGACAGCCTCACAGTGTTAAGAACGTCATTTCGCCACAGGAGATCGAGGAGCACCTCGCGCTGAGATTTGAAGAAGACGGGCTCTTATTATCGGGTTCGACAGAGAATGGGTGTGAATCCGTTAACGTTTCCGGCCGTCGCATCCGTCAGAGGAGACATCACCAGAATCGTGAGAGTAAGAGGAAAATGATGGTAGCTTTCATTTCCGTTGCGTTACCTTCACTTATTATCAAACGATGATTCTTCGATTTAGTCCTTAAAAGTTTTGTTTTCAAGTTTCCGGCGACCATCGCAGCCAAACTCGATGAGGCTAGCTTTGTGAGAGTCTCGACAGAGTAGAGAGTGAGAGAGTATGTTCAATTAGTGTTGCGTATGCTTAATTTATTGACGAGGCCAAGTGCTGGTACGGTATGTCATGGGAATGGTTCAGAGAGATACTCAGGAGATCAGTTTGGTTTTAATTTTAATGGGGAAAATGACATTCCAGTTGCTTAACCTTCATATACATTAGCTGTTATCAAACTCACCAATCGGTACCTCTTTTAACATAACACGTGTGGTCTGGTTCAAGGAATCCCATTTCATAGATTTGATATAATTCATATGGATATAGCACACGATTGGTACAAGTCTTAACTCATGGTACCATTTCGGTATCTCATATACCAATAGCCATCTCTCATAGGCTTATTTGACATAAACCAGATTACGCATGTTGTTATATACATTTATATATTGACACACTACAAGATATATATATTTTTTTTATAATTTCAACACAATTGTCCACTGCTACTGAAATGAAATGAAAATTTAGTTACTTTCCCATTGGGGTCTGCAATCTGTCTGAGAAAGAACAACCGATAAGGATTAAGTAAAAACAAGTGATGTTCATACATGCTTAGGATGCAAATACCTGACACTCATTTATCACTTCAGAGAAATTTATCACAATGCATATTTAATATCAGATCTAGCAATGGGCCTCTTTTCTTTTTATTTTTTATTTTTACTGGTTAGTCCCTTATCCTTCAATCTGTTACTAAATATGCAAGGCAAGGTGCAACTCTATCTTTTGCAGTTAATCAAGAAATGAAACCTGCTAAAGTGAACTAAGAAAGAAGTACAGCGCCTAATGTTATTCACAAATGTCATAATTTGAACAAAACCATTGGACATTTATACTATGTTGGATTTGGGACAGACGGAATTATAACTAATTATAATTCTACTGGAGATTTGCAGTGAGGTTTAAGTGCATGGAACATTTTTACTAAAGTCCAGAAACTTCAACTAATGCACCAGAGTACTGACCTTAAACTCATGAAGTAGAACTTATCCAATCACAAAGTTTATTCATTCTAGTCCAGAGAACTTAACTATTCACATTTATGCTGTTAATCACTATCCAATGAGTTTAATTATTTGCTAAATTCATGAGGTGATTGAGTCCAGTGGTCAAAGCTATTGTCATTTCAAATATTAAGTCTTTATGCGTTTTAATCCAGCATGCCTTAATTATCACACTTTTACCATTGTCATCACTTAATTATCCTATCAACTTGTGATTTGTGTACAGTTCTCACATCCAAGTCCTTGTAGGCATTACAATTATGCATTTCAGTTCAACATCTTATGCGAATGGCATTTTCAGCAGCATAACACCTATACCTCAACAATTTGAGGTGCCTCATTTCAATCTCACCAAAGTCAACGTGCCTTTGACCATGGCAAGTGAAATTCAGCAAACCAAGAGCTAGAGAGTATCTAGTCGAGGTATAGGTGTTAGTCAAGAGTTGAGGAGACCTCAATCGAGACAAGAAAGGAGTCAAGGCTTGGAGAAACTCCAGCCGAGACAAGATCGAACCTAGTGCCTTTTACATGTCACTTGTCCTTGTATACAATTCACATTATACCTTAATTGAACTTACAAGTACTTAATTAACACCAAACTGCAGTAAAGAAGAGACTAAGAACAGCAATTATATGTCGGTTCAGTCAAGAATGAGAAGTTGAATTAATCGTTGCAATTAAGATACCTTTCGTCTTGTCTTTACTGTAAGTCTGTAATTGAGAGAAACAAAAAGGAAGTCTTAAACTTTTCTAAAACAAATGCAAGAATTTCAATTTATGCGAAACCAATTGGATTAAGAGGCGAAGATCAGATCAAGATTTGGAGAAACTCCAATCGAGATCAAAAGAGAGAGAGAAAGAGAGAGAGGGAGAGAGAATCGAGATTTAAAGAAACTGTAATATAAACAAACATGCAAAAACATTTCAATTGAGCTTATGTATGCTTAGCTACTGAATTAGAACCAAGAAAAGAAAAGAATAGCCATAATTTTAGTGTCTTGAAATTCATTTAGTTGAGAATCGTTTCAATTGATCAAGACTTGAAGAAGCTTCTGTAAGATTGTTTGGTGTTGGAACGGCCCGTCCCAATTCTGGGACGGCCCGTTCCAATGCTCTGGGGCTGTCCATTCCAATTTTGGGGCGGCCCGTTCCAGACTCTGCACCATATTAGGAAACAATCTATTTTTGGTGGGCTAATTCTGCTTAGTTTCCAAGTCATTAAGTTATATGGGAATAGGCTAAACGTGGCTGTAAAGAAAAGCAATATTTTGTGCAAGGATGTGTTGCCTTTTATAGGTGGTTATGTTTGGAAACATTGCCTAATTACGATGGTTAATTATGGCATTGTTTGGAGGCCAAGAAGCGTTTGGCTCTCTATATATATGGGGTTGGTCCCCAAGGGACAAGACAACCACGTTGCTGGCTGTATACATGAGTTGATAACAGCCATCTTCTGCCTCTCTCTCTATTCTTCCATCAAATAGCTTTAGAAGGTGTCCTAAGTTAAGACTAAGGATACTAAGGCGTGTCTTGTTCTCTTGGAAGACCTCTCTCCCGACTTTGGTGTGTGGAATAGTTTTGGTGAAGGTGCATACACGTCAAGAACTCGAGGAGATCCAAGATTCAGGCCATAGCAATAGAATTAGGTAAGTATCCGCTCAAAATTTAGTTTTTGGTGTATTGGAACGGACCGGTCTCGGTTTGGAACGGACCGTTCCACTGCTGGTTCTGCGAGTTCATATTTTCTGGGTTGCTTATTTGACTTGTTAGAATTGTTTATTCCCTTTGGTTTTAAAGCAAACCCAACAAGTGGTATCAGAGTCACTCGTCCTGAGCCAGTAGCATAACACATATGTTTGGATCTAATTGAATTACTTGAATTGTAGATCTGAACTGAACTGTTTAAGTTTCTGGCACGTATGTTCTGGAACGGCCCGTCCCAAGACTGGAATGGCCCGTTCCAGAATTTTCTGAAAATTTTTCTGAACTGTTTTTTGAACTGTTTCTGAATTATCTGGCATTTGGACGGTTCGTTTCATGGCTCGAACGGACCGTTCCATTAACTTTGGATTGTTTATGATTCGCTTGATTGAGATTTGTGCTAGAATTATTGATTATGAATTTGCAATTGTTTGAAGAGATTTTGAAAATTAAGTTAAAGTTTTAGAAATTCAAAATCGTTTAAAATCTGACCAATTTTTGGATGATTTAGATTTAGAGTAGATTGTCAAGTTAGGAGAGAAATCTTTAGAGTTTCTCGACCTAGATTAGGACGACATCTTTCTACTCCTCTGCGGTTTTCAGGCGGTCTGTTCCACTCCGGGACAGACCGTACCAGTTTCAGTTTTTAGTTGCAAACTGATTAGGTATTGACCAGAGTTTGGGGCGGTCCGTTCCACAACCAGGGCGATCCGTTTCAGAACCAGATTGTTAGGTTTTAAGCCGAAATTCAGGTTGTTTGTACTGGTTAGGTACAAATGACACTTTATGCATCCCTCATCTTCTCTTCTTTGTCGTGATTTTCATTAGTAAGAGTTGTAAGCGTTGGGTTACACCATGTTGTCATGAGGACAAGTTCTGTCACAGAAAATAAGGTCGGCGCCTAAAGTGTCCATATGACCCTGGCCTTTTCTAGGAATCTTGCCTGGATATGGTGTAATTTCAATGGCTACTGGCTGAACGGGAGGCCACCGCTTTCTTTT
Organism: Rhynchospora breviuscula; assembly: GCA_027562975.1. Classification (NCBI taxonomy): domain Eukaryota; kingdom Viridiplantae; phylum Streptophyta; class Magnoliopsida; order Poales; family Cyperaceae; genus Rhynchospora; species Rhynchospora breviuscula. The sequence goes on from CM050398.1 coordinate 17,811,623, forward strand.
CTTACCTTAATATGACTCGTACTAGCTTGTATGGTCATATCTCTCTTTGGTTCTCTTCTGGTCTATTTAGGGCAGACCGTTCTCTCACCAAAACGGTCTGTTTTCAAGTTTGTTGGTTCGTATGAAGTACCATGCGATCCAATGTATGTATACCTTAGGGTTTGCAACTGGGTCCTATGTCTATATCATCCTAGGTCAGTATTTAGTTAGGCTTTTCATATTAGGATTGATGTGCATAATGAAAAGTCTAGGATTAGGTATATTTTAAGTCTAATATAAAGGTAACTTGAGTTGTATTTGAGAATTGAACCAATATTAATATCATCCCGTCAAAGTGGGCTCTCATATTAATGGTTGTTTCAAAGGCTCAAATACAAAGTGCATTAAGGTACATGTAACTTTTAAATTATGGATCGGCCCAAAGAAAGGACATAATTTAAAAGACTATATGTACAATGTTTTGGTAGAATCAAATGGGTAATGATTATAAGGTTTTACATATAATTAATTAATCGGCCCAAAGGAAGGTTAATTAATTGATATGTTATAAATCGTTACATTTGATACTACACCTAGTTAATTGAAGTTTTCTTGGAGACTCCAAAGAGCACTTGCAAATGAATAAAGACTAGTAGATGGGATTTAGACCTTTATATTTTATGATTTAACTTATACATTATGGTTATTAACATTAGTGTACTTTTGTCTTTGGTTTATTTTAGCAAACATTCCAGCTAGCATTAACAGCATACCCATGTTGACTGGTTCTAACTTTAAGGAATGGAAAGAGAACTTGATGATAGTTCTCGGTTGTCTAGATCTCGACCTTGCATTTAGGGAGGATAAACCATCTGAGATTACTGCTAAGAGCAATCAACAACACATTCAAAGTGTGGCTCAGTGGAATCGCTCCAATCGCATAGGCATTATGATCATAAAGAAGACAATCCCAGAGGCATTCAGGGGTACCGTTTCTGATTCCGATGAGGCTAAGACATGCTTGGAAGAAATTGAGAAGAGATTTGCCAAGAATGAGAAATTGGAAATTTGCACATTCATGGCAAGACTCACCTCTATGAAGTATAATGGAAAAGGCAACATTCGTGAGTACGTTATGGTAGTGTCTAATCTTGCTTCAAAGTTACAAGCCCTTAAGTTAGACATATCTGAAGAAATTCAAGTGTGTCTAGTGCTTAAATCTCTCCCTAGTCAGTATAATCATTTCAAGATTACTTATAACTGCACTAAGGACAAGTGGACTCTGAATGAACTGATTTCGCATTTAGTTCAAGAAGAGAAAAGGTTGAAGCTTGATAAGACACACAGTGCTAACGTTGCATCCACTTCCAAGAATATTGGGAATAAGAAACAAAATAAGAAAAATGTTGCTGATTCAGACTCAAAGAAGGAGCCCAATAAGGGGAAGACTGGCAAGAAGCCAAAGAATCCAAATGGGTGCTTCTTCTGTAACGAGGAGGGAAATAAAAAGCATGAATGCGAAGGCTACATAGCCTGGCGCAAGAAGAAATGTATGTCTCTCTCTTTAGTTTGTTCAGAAGTTAATTTAACTTCGGTACAAAAAGATGCTTGGTGGATTGATTCTGGTGCTACAACTCACATAAGTAGCTCTATGCAGGGTTGCCTGAGCTGCCAAAAGTCAAATGATGGTGAAAGATACATCTATGTGGACGATGGCAAGAAGGCACAAGTTGAAGCTATTGGACATTTTAGATTGTTACTTAGGACTGGATTGTATTTGGATTTATATGAGACTTTTGTTGTATCGTCTTTTAGACGAAATTTAGTTTCTATTCCTGTATTGGACAAATTTGGTTACTCTTGTTCTTTTGGAAATGGAAAATTCAATTTATCTCATAATTCTAAATATGTTGGATTTGGTTTTCTTTCAGTTTATGACAATCTATATTCGTTGGAAACTATTGCTTCATATAATGAAAACTTGCATACAAGTACTAGAAGTGTTGAGCGTAAATTAACTCATGGAAACTCAGGTGCACTTTGGCATAAGCGATTAGGTCACATTTCTCCCAAGAGAATTGAAAGGCTTGTGCAAAGTGAAATACTCGATCCTTTAGACGTGACTGATTTAGGCTCATGTGTAAGTTGTGTTAAAGGAAAACAAACCAATAAAATGAGATATGATCCCAATAGAACGAGTTATGTCTTAGAACTGATTCATATGGATATTTGTTGACCATTTCCTACACCTACTAGAAATTGTCAAACTTTCTTTATCAGTTTCATAGACGATTATTCAAGATTTGGTTATCTATATCTATTAAGTGAAAAAGCGCAAGTTTTGGACGTGTTCAAATCATTTAAGGGTGAAGTTGAGTTACAAATCAACAAAAGGATCAAACAAGTCAAATCTGACCGTGGTGGTGAATACTATGGTAGATATGACGGTTCAGGTGAACAACATCCAGGGCCTTTTGCTAAGTTCCTAGAGGAAAATGGTATTATCCCTCAATATACCATGCCAGGGTCGCCTAGCATGAATGGAGTAGCTGAAAGGCAAAACAGAACATTGAAAGATATGGTTAGGAGTATGCTTAGTCATACTAATTTGCTAAAATCTCTTTGGGGCGAAGCGTTTAAAACGGCAACATATTTACTTAATTGTGTACCAACTAAGGTAAATAACAAAAAAACACCTTATGAAATGTAGACTGGTAGGAAACCAAGTCTACAACATTGTCGTATTTGGGGATGTCCAGCTGAAGCTCGGCCTTATAAGCCAAATGAGAAGAAATTGGACGAAAGGACAATTAGTTGTTATTTCATTGGATATGCCGAACGTTACAGGGATTACAAGTTTTACGATCCCACTAATAGGATTATATTTGAGACGATTATAGCTAAGTTCTTTGAGAATGTTTTGGTTGTGGGGGGAGATATGGCACATCAGGATATTATCTTCGAAGAGGAAAGAAGAACTGATCCTCAAACGGACCGTGACAGGAATGAAACGAAACGTTCCAGGACTGGGACGGATCGGTCCATTACTGAAACAGACCGTTTGATCATAGATACAGTGTCCAGGACTGATCTTGAAAATGACGACGATCCTTTGAGGATTCAAACAGATCGTTTAATTCAAGAAACAAATCATGTTCCAGATCCTATGGAACATGATCTTGGAAATAATCAAATTGAAGATAATGATGTCATTGAACAACTATAAACACCTCAAGAACTTGTGCCTAAGAGATCCACTAGGGAGAAAAGACCTGCAATAGTTTGACATTGGGATGATGGAAGATCCTCATGATCTTCGTCAAGTTTTGAATAGTCCAAACTCACAAAAGTGGATTGATGCCATGAATGAAGAGATGAAGTCAATGTATGACAATGATGTATGGGACTTAGTACCATTACCAGAAGGAAAGAAACCTATTGGTTGCAAATGGATTTTTAAGACCAAAAAGGATTCTATGCGTAATGTGGAAAGGTATAAGGCACGTCTTGTCGCTAAGGGCTTTACTCAAAAGGAAGGTATTGATTACAAAGAGACTTTCTCTCCAGTTTCATCGAAGGACTCTTTTAGGGTAATCATGGCACTTGTGGCACATTTGGACCTTGAGCTTCATCAAATGGATGTTAAGACTGCATTTCTCAATGGAGACATTGATGAAACCATCTATATGGTGCAACCACCCCACTTTGTATCGGAAGATTCAAAGAAAATGGTTTGCAAATTTAAGAAATCCATCTATGGACTCAAACAAGCGTCTCGACAGTGGTATTACAAATTCCATCGAGTAATTCTCTCATTTGGTTTCGAGAGTAACCCGGCGGATGATTGTATATATCACAAGTTCAGTGGGAGTAAATACTCTTTCTTGGTTTTGTATGTGGATGATATACTGCTTGCCACAAACGATAAGGATATATTGCATGAAACTAAGAAATTTCTATTCAGGCATTTTGAAATGAAAGATCTTGGTGATGCATCATACGTGTTGGGCCTTAAGATACTTAGAGATCGTTCTCAAGGTATCTTGGGACTATCACAAAAGGCCTATATCGATCAAGTTTCTTTCTGGTAAGCAAAAAGTTGAGAATGACGAGTTGTCAATCAAGCACATTGGAACAAACTCAATGATAGTGGATCCACTCACTAAAGCGCTAATACCCAAGAAGTGTCTGAAACATGTAACTAGCATGGGTGTAATTTCAGTTGAGGATTTTAGACTTTAGTGGGAGTTTTGTTCAGTGGGAGTGCTAGATTAGACGATGGATTTAGTTTATTCAGTTATTTAGTTTATTCAGTGTATTATGTAATGAATTTCTGCAGAAATGAATAAAGATTCAGTTTTCATTCTCACTTTATTAAAGTTGATCTCACTTCAGTTTTGGGTGACCAATAAAGTTGGAAATAAACATGTGACAGTCATACTTACGTGTATTTTCCACACCACTTATACACATCTAAATTCAATGTCGTTCATTTATGATGATATTGTGATCATTGTGGGTTTAGTTGCGACGGTTTGCAGGATTAGAAATCTGTAATGGCTATAATGTAACGAAAGCTTCATTGGTCTTCTATCATTGTGAATGATGGACGGAATTAAGGGCACAAAATTAATTACCATAAATGTTGAGCTCATTAAATTTAAGAACTATGGATAACACTAAACATAATAGTCCAAGTAGGAGATTGTTAGATTATTTCCATATAGGCTGACGAGTCTATATGGAAACAATCTAAATTAAGTATGGGCTGATTATTGTTTGGTATCCAAGTTTCTATTGATTATGATAATAAGCTAAACATGGCTGTAAATGAATAGCAGATTTTGTGCAATAGATGTGTTGCCTTTTATAGGTGGTTATATTTAGAAACATTACCTATTTTATGATGGACAAAATATGGTATTGTGTGGTGGCCAAGAAGTCCTTAGCACTATATATATGGGGTTGGTCCCCAAGGGACAAGACACACACGAGTATTGCTGCATACATGCATTGATAGCAGCATCTCTGCCCCTCTCCCTAATTATTCCATCGATTAAAGAGAGATAGTACTTTTGTTTAGGCTAAAGGCATCAAAGGGCGCGTCTTGTTCTCTTGGAAGATCTTTCTCCCTACTTAGGTGCGTGGAACAGCTTTGGTGAAGGTGCATACACGTCAGGACACATTAAGAAGTGCTCAACATCAATATTCAGACCATAGCAATGGAATTAGGTAAGCTTCCGCTCTCGATTTAAGTTTTTGGTGTTTTGGAACGTCCCGTTCCACTGCTGGTTCTGCGAGTTCATGTTTTAGGATTTTGCTATTTGATCTGCTAGAATTGTTATTCCTTTGGCTTTAAAGAAAACCTAAGATATAGATATTTAGAGCTGACCTGCAATAATAATTGTTGTACTGAACATGCAGTTTCTATCAAATTGGATTTCAATTTCTCACTTTTCACTTCACACCACAAGGTAGCACTCCGTTTCTACCTCCAACTATCCTCACTCATCCTAACCTGACTGAGACGCCGTCTCATACAGTCAGAATTGGATGTGATTAAAATCAAAATCAATAAAAATAAGGGGAGGTGCCGCCAAATTCTTCCCAGGAATTGTGCATGATGAAAGTAGTAAATAAACAAATTCTTTAAGGTCTGTTGTGTAAAAATGCGTGTAATTCTTTTACTTGTTGCTATTTGCATTCACATCTTGGCATATTTGAGTCCATAAAAAAAATATATTTCAGAGATACCACAGAGTTTAGTAGTCTGCCTCTCATTGTAAACTAAAGTGCTGTATTTAGAAATAAGGCACTGCATGAAACTGAAATTTGTGTAATGTTCTTGAAAAGAAGATGTATATTTGATTGCTGCTCAATTAATCATGATGCTTGACCAGTTAAGATGAAGCTAACCTATTACATGATAGAATTTCTCTTGTATAGTTCAAGCATGTTTCTATTACATAATTCCTCAAGCATATGTTTTGTAGCATATTCGGGTGTTACATTCTGAAATGTGAGTGCATTGTTTACTTTTCTTATGATATTCCTCTAGCTTACTCCAGAATCATGATATATTAACCTGTGAATTGATAAAATGTGTTGGTTACTTGATATAATAAATGTTAAGTGATTTCTGTTTTTTAACTGATTGACTTTATAGAATTAGGTTTAATGTGGTCTGAAATCATTGCTTGTTACAAGGTTTATAATCTACATCTTTTATTATTGAGCGTGCGGCTTTGTTTAGTAGGGACAAAATTAATCTCAAATGTGCTATGTTTAATGTCCTTGTTTTCTATTTGGTTTACCAGCTAAAAAAAAAAAATGTGTGCACACCTATTACATATCACACACTGAGTATTGACTTTAAATTTGATTTTTCTCTACTTAATTTAAACTGTGCCACCTCATATCACAAGGTAGAACGCCGTTCTACCTATAAATATCACTAAAACATCATGGTTTGACTGAGACGCCGTCTCACTGAGTCAAATTATGGTGCAATTATAATTAAAATTATCACAAAATAAGGGGACACTCTGCCCAATTTTTGTCAGCAATCTGAGTGTCAAGTAGTGATATTTCAAGGGCTATTGTGCATAGAACAGTTTTACTTGAATACTTATTTGAATATTTACTTGAAGTTTCATCTCATTTCTTTTCCTCATGAATGCTAAATGTTTGTGTTGAAAGTCTTGCATACTGCTTTGATCCAAAAACTACTGCATATTAATCCACTATCAAAGACTTAATAAAAATATCTGGACATAATGAGTGTGATAGGAATAACAGAAATGGTCCAGGAGTGTGTTTTGCGTTTATAGCTCTACTAAGTCCTTCTCTCTAATTAACTTAGACTAATGAGTTTCATGGCCCTGTAAAATGATAAAGAAAGGTAAAACGTAAATGTGTGAGAATTGATATTGAGTAACATTGGGACATTGTATAATCTGTGTGACAAAACCAGTCTTTCCTTCCTGTTTTATGAAATAATAATTAAATCTTGGGTTTCATTGTAAAAATATCTTAAGAATAACATGAACATCTTATCTGCAGTAAGTATCTGTCTTGAGACCCTTCTTTTTCTATTTTAGAAAGCAATTACTGTCTAAAACAGTAAATAAAAGGGCATCCCAGGGGCATTTCTGGAAACCCTTTTGGAAATTCATTTTAGATAATCTGTGGCTCCAATGAATAATGTAATTTGATAATGGCATTGTGATTATAATGTGGCACGTTTCTGTCAAATTTTATGACTCTAGATGTAGGCTTGACCTCTCCTTTCCATTTCATTTTAGGGCTGGGATATGCATATAAGCACACAGGTCTTGTGCATAGAACATAGCACCTGTAATAATAACTTTAAAGAGTGAAGTCCAATGAATTGTGACTAATGTTAAATGTCTTTGTTATTATTAATATAAACAACTCAGAATGATGTTTTAGTGAGTGATATTGTGAGCCATGTTTGTCAGTCTAGCTTGATATGTCGTTTAATAATGATAGTGGATTGTGATGTAATTATTTAGAAGCCTAACCTCAATTACTATGATTTGACTTACCTGACTGCATCTTGCGTGAATAAGAAATGCTGCAATCAAATGAATGAAGTGCAAGTGTTGCGTACCTGAAATCTGCATATTTCCATAAAGTGTTGAGTTCCCCTCAATGATATACTGTCTCTCAAAAGTTCATGTTATAGAAATAAATCAGTGATGTGAGAAATGGACTAAACAATTCGAATATAAATAAGGCACAAAATATAAATCTCCTTGCATGCATCAAAAGGGTAGATAAATGTATACATGCAGTTACATCCCATTTCACTATACTGACTAAATTTTCTTTTCTTATGTCAGGTATCTAAGAAGCATCTGAAAGCTTTATACTCCTTTGTATGTGATAATAAAGTCTGTAGTTTAATCTGTAAATCTTACTCAATAATGGTCTGCCTCTAATTCTATTTCTTGTCCAAATATATGATGGGCTCTACGAATACTTTTTCTTTTTGTAATGAACAAATGATGTATTTTCATAATGTTTGTTATATATGGTAGTTGGTCATTGGTCTGCTCTCAATTTCATTGTATATACATGACATGTTGTGTGAATTTTTGTAATGAATAAATGATGTATATGCTATGTTTACTTATAATATCAGCTGCACATGCCCAATTTTGAGAATAATAGAATATAGAAAGTCAAATCAGTAGACATATGTCTTTAAGTCTTGTATGAGTTTTACTGGTATTGTGTATGTATATAGAAACGTCAATAAGTTTTAAGGCAGTATTGGAGTTTGCCATGTTATCCCTTAAAACTCCACTTGTCATCACTTAAGCCAACTTAGCACAATCCGGTACCATTCTCTGTACCGATACCAAATGAACTAGTCATGTATCTGTTCCATCTGTTAAGGTCTACACACGTAGACCAAGGCAACAACTACAAAATGCTACAATTTAGAATAATCTCCATAATTAGCAATATGTAATAATAAGGGGTTTTCATGTCCTTAACCATATTTAATTTTCTGTCCTTTAGATAGTTTCCTTAGATTGAGAAATTACTATATCTTTATTATTCTGCTTATTTATATGTAAGAGGCTATGAGAAAAGAATATAGAAAAAGTTTCCAATTTCTCTCTCTTTTCTTTCTCTTTCTCTCCTTTATGTCTCTCTTCTCCTTCCCCTCCCATCTGTACCCTTATAATTGGTGCTTTCGTTTTGCCCTCATCCTCCACCATGCCTAAAAATCGTTCCCAACACTCTGAAGATCCAAAACCGGATAATCCTGAAGTTTCTTTTCTCCAGCAACAAATTGCAGACCTTAATTCTAAATTGGCAGATATGTTAACACCTGCCTCTCTACCTACCTTCCTGACCACATTACGGGAAGAGTTGCGTAAGGACATGCAACAACAACTTAATACGGCCCTAGCAAACCGTCCGACCAGCAGTTTCCTCGGGCCCCACCCACAACCAACCCTTCATGCTGACCAAAAACTTCGACTCCACTTTCCCCGTTTTGCATCAGGTGACCCCACAGATTGGATTTTTTCCGTGCAACAATATTTCACCTATTATGCAACACCACCATCAGATTGGCTTCTCATTGCATCTATGCATCTCGATGCCCCTGCTGCCCGTTGGTATCAAGGATTAGTAGAGGATACACATCTCTCTTCATGGCAGGAGTTCACCACAGCATTGCAACACCGTTTTGGCCCATCCGAATACGAGGATCCAATCGGACAGCTTTCACGTCTTACACAGATGGGTTCTATACTTGATTATCAATCCTCCTTTGAAGAACTCGCTAGTCGTGCTCGTTCCTTCTCTCCAGAACAATTGCAGAGTATCTTCATTGCAGGATTACAACCTCATATTCGTCGAGCTGTCCAATGTCAGAGGCCTCGTGACCTCCATGACGCCTTTGCTTTAGCTCGTCTACATCAAGCACAACTTGCTGAAACATACACTTCATTTAACCGACCTTTGAACCCACGAGCTTCAGCCCCAAACCCAACCAGACAGCCCCAAGCGTTGCCTACCCCTATCACAGCGCCACCAACACCTTCGCGCCTTCCGGTCAAGCGATTAACATCCAAGGAAATGCAATCACGTCGCCAACAAGGTCTGTGTTTTAACTGTGATGAGAATTATACACCAGGTCATCGCTGCAAAGGTCGACCATCATTGCTTTACTTGGAAGGTATAGAGGACGACCCGGGTGATTTTGACAACCATAGCTCCAATCTCTCAGATTCTGAGCCAACAGAACCAGAAATTAGTTTAAATGCTCTTCTTGGTCGCTGTGGTGCTAAATCAATGCGCATGCTTGGCTATGTTCAATCCCAACCTGTTCAGGTCTTGGTTGATGGAGGCAGCACCAACAATTTCATTTCTCGTCGGGCTGCTCAGTTCCTTAACCTAACATCTACTCCTACACATCTATTTCGGGTTCGTGTAGGAAATGGTGAGGTGCTTCAGTGCACCGCCTGTTGTCAAGCTATTCCTCTTTACATTCAATCCTATCTATTCACTATAGATCTCTTTATTCTGGATTTGGAAGGCTCTGATGTGGTTTTAGGGGTACAGTGGTTGGAAACACTTGGACCAATTTTAACATATTGGTCTCAGCTCACAATGAAATTCACATATAAAGGCAACAATATTCATTTACAAGGCAATGCCTCCCTTCAGGCACAAGCTATTTCACCTGCTACCTTGCATAAGTTAATTGCTACAGATGGTATTGGGTCCTCTTACATGTGCCTCACTATTGAACCTACTGACCACAACAAGTTGATCCCTAACTTCACCGCTTTACCACTCAAAGTGCAATCTACCATCACAACCTTCTCTGACTTGTTTGCTGATCCACACGGCTTACCACCATCTCGACCTATTGACCATCGCATTCCATTAAAGTCAGGCACAGATGCAATAAATGTTAAACCATTTCGCTACCCTCATTTTCAAAAAAAGCGAAATTGAACGCTTGGTTGCAAATCTCCTAGAATCTGGAGCAATTCGCCCAAGCTGCTCCGCTTTTAGTTCCCCGGTCTTACTCGTCAAAAAGAAAGACGGTACATGGCGCTTTTGTGTGGACTCCAGGGCCTTAAATGCAGTTACAATCCGTGATCGCTTTCCAATCCCAACTGTGGATGAATTGTTGGATGAACTAAATGGTGCCACTATTTTTTCTAAATTGGATTTGCGATCCGGGTACCATCAGATCCGAGTACATGAGGCTGACATCCACAAAACTACCTTCCGGACTCATCATGGTCACTCTGAATTTCTAGTTATGTCTTTTGGGCTATCCAATGCACCCTCGACATTTCAGGCTTTGATGAATGAGGTATTTCGCCCACTGTTACGCAAATTTGTGGTTATTTTTTTTGATGATATTCTTGTGTATAGTTGCAGCCTGGAGGCTCACATTGATCACCTTACACAAGTACTCCACATCTTGCAATCCAATCAGCTTGTTGTCAAGCCTTCCAAATGCACCTTTGCGGTTTCCCAAGTTGCATTTTTGGGCCATCTCATTTCTGCTTCAACAGTGGCTGCTGATCCTGACAAACTGAAGGCGATTTCTGACTGGCCTCCGCCAAGAAATCAGCGACAGCTTCGCGGGTTTCTCGGCTTAGCCGGTTATTATCGGCGTTTTGTTCATCGCTATGCTGCCATAGCTGGACCACTCACTGATCTCTTAGCCAAAGACAATTTTCTTTGGTCTAATTCAGCTCAGGAGGCATTCCATGCTCTTAAAACTGCACTTCTGACAACCCCTGTGTTGGCATTACCGAACTTCTCACTTCCTTTTATCTTAGAAACTGATGCAAGTGGAGTCGGTATTGGTGCTATTCTCATGCAACAGCAGCATCCAGTTGCTTTTTACAGCAAGAAACTCTCTCCATTAATGCAAGGTAAGTCTACATACATTCGAGAAATGTATTCCATACAATCAGCAGTTTTGAAGTGGCGACAATATTTATTAGGTCGACCTTTTGTGATACGCACTGATCATCGTAGTTTGCATCACCTTCTCACTCAAACAATTCAAACACCTGAGCAACAACAATTCTTATCAAAGTTGGTGGGATATGATTTTTCCATTGAATACAAGTCAGGTTCCTCCAATGCAACTGCTGATGCACTTTCACGTATGCATGAAACTGAAAACAACACACCAGCAGTGTCGCTAATGGCACTATCTAAACCAGTTTGTGCAGATCTTGGTTGCCTTAAAACTGAACTATTGCAAGATGATCACACCAAACATATTATTCTTGGCTTGAAGAATTCACCTAGCAGTTGGCCGCACTGGACCTATACGGATGGTTTCCTCCGGCATAAAGGTCGGTTGTATTTACCGGCTACCTCTTCCCTCATTCCTGCCCTGCTAGCGGATTACCACTCATCCCCTTTAGGCGATCACTCTGGATTTGAGCGGACTTTCAACCGATTAGCACCACATTTTATGTGGAAGGGAATGCGCAAAGCCGTAGAGCAGTTTGTTAGCATGTGTGATATATGTCAAAAATGCAAGCCCACCAATCACTTTCCCTATGGTTTACTTCAACCGCTGCCCATCCCCACCACCATCTGGATAGATCTATCCATGGACTTTATCACACATTTGCCTCCATCAGCAGGCTATACTGCGATCTTGGTGGTAGTCGATCGCCTATCAAAAGGAGTTCATTTGGCACCATTGCCTTCACATTATACTGCCACCCGAATTGCCCAAATATTTTGGGACACAGTGGGCAAGTTACATGGCATGCCAAAGAGTATTGTTTCAGACAGAGATCCTATTTTTCAAAGTGCATTCTGGAAAGAGCTTTTCAAGCTACAAGGCACTAAGTTGCATTTCTCTTCAGCTTATCATCCCAAGACAGATGGTCAAACGGAGCGTATCAACCGTTGCATCGAATAGTTCTTACGCGCCTTTGTCCATGAACAACCCTCTAGATGGTCTAAGCTTTTGAGTTGGGCTGAATTCCATCACAATACCACCTTTTCTGCAGCAACAGGGATGACTCCGTTTGAGGCAACATATGGATGCAAACCACCATCTCTTGTCGTGTATTGTGCAGGTTCAAGTGCCCTTGAGGCAGTGAATCAAGATCTCACAACACGAGATACCATCGTGCATCAACTCAAGGCCAATCTCTCAAAGGCACAAGATGCCATGAAGTTTTTCGCCGACAAAAAACACAAGGAGCAAGAATTTCAGCAAGGAGACTTGGTTCTGCTGAAGCTTCAGCCTTTTCGACAACTCTCCTTGCGCCATCACTCCTCACATAAACTCGGCTTACGCTTTTATGGACCATACAAAGTTCTAGACCACATTGGACCAGTTGCTTATCGCCTTCAATTGCCTGCCACCAGCCGCATTCACCCAGTCTTTCATTGCTCTCTGCTCAAGCCGTACAAAGGATCCACTACACCAGTCATTCATTCCTTACCAGCCTCCAATTCTACTACCATGCCAGTGCATGTTCCAATTTCCATACTACAACACAGGACTATTCTTCGTGGCAACAAACAAGTTCCACAGGTGCTAGTACAATGGTCTGATCTTACACTTGAAGATGCCAGCTGGGAGGATGCTGATACACTGGGCTCTTCTCGCCTTGAGGACAAGTCGCTTTTCCAAGGGGGCGGGGATGTTCCATCTGTTAAGGTCTACACACGTAGACCAAGGCAACAACTACAAAATGCTACAATTTAGAATAATCTCCATAATTAGCAATATGTAATAATAAGGGATTTTCATGTCCTTAACCATATTTAATTTTCTGTCCTTTAGATAGTTTCCTTAGATTGAGAAATTACTATATCTTTATTATTCTGCTTATTTATATGTAAGAGGCTATGAGAAAAGAATATAGAAAAAGTTTCCAATTTTTCTCTCTTTTCTTTCTCTTTCTCTCCTTCCTGTCTCTCTTCTCCTTCCCCTCCCATCTGTACCCTTACAGTATCTTTAATCATTCCCCGCACCAATCTATCACCTAGAGTCAACCCTAATTACCTTCTTGTACTAACCCGATGTTCTTCACTGGTACCAACTTGAGACCCGTACCAGTCACTTCTCTGTACCGGCCATTTATACCAGCCCCACGGTTACAAACTGAAACAAACATATCGGGTGTCAACTGATCCTTATATCTAACCAACTCCCTTTCAGTACCTGCTATATCAAGCCCACTAAATTCAATTGAAAGAATTTGCAAATGATTAAAAGCTTGAAATCTGATGAAGCTTATTAACAGAAAAAAAATGTAAAAGTATAATTAATCAAACTCATTAAAACTCATTAAAACAGAATTTAAATAAAACAGAGTAAAATTTCTCAAAATAGCCTTAAATACATAAAATTTGTGAAAATAACCTGAAAACTTTAAAAATTCAAATGAAACAGTTTTCAAACTCAAAGTTTAAACAAATCAAATATTTTTATACTTGGATAACTTCATATCTTGATATTTCAATATACAAAAATCTGTTAAACTAGCAATCTCTTGAACTCTTGGAGTATTTTCATAAAATATGAATAAATGAAAATAATAAAAATATTAAACACAATAAACCTTTTTTATAAAAGGATATATAAAGGAATTTCAAAAAAAAAATGGATAAAACAAAGTCAAAATAAAGTCAAAAACAATTTCTAAAAGACTATTTCCAAATAACCATTTTCAAATGAGTATTTTCAAAATAGAAAAGAAAAGAATTTAAAATTTCTCAAAAGACAAAGTCAAAAGAGTAAAATTGCAAAAAAGCTATCTTCATTAAAACAAAGAAAAAGAGAAAAGAAACCAGGGCTCAAACCAAAAGTCAAAAACCCTGAAATCCAAACTCAAAAAAACCAAAAGATTTGAAACTCAAACTAGAAACCAGAAACCCTGAAATCCAAACTCAAAAGCCAGAAGCCCTAAAACCTAAACCAAAAGCCAAATGTTAGAAGACTTGAAACTAAAAACCAAAACCATGTTTTAAGACCTAAATCCAAAACAATCAAAGCCCTCGTGCCCAATCCAAGATTAGGCTCTGAAAAACCAAAAACACTCAAAACCTAGGAATCCTCTAGACCCAAATTCCAAACCAAATTCAGATTCTGAAACCAGGATAGGGTAAACCGAAGCCTTGACCCCAAATCTAGAAGCGAGAACCTCAAGATGAAAAGACCAAAAGTAGGAGACGTAAAACCAAATCCAAATCTAAAAATTGAAGCCTAAACCTCGTTCTCACAAGAAGGCTACCTAAGAGCCCCGAGAACCAACTTTCAGTGAAGAAGGTCACTCAAGGACCTCGAAGGTTGTAAAAGAACCAACTCTCCTTAAGAAAGTCACTGAAGGACCCCGAGGGTTGTAAAAGAACCAATTTTTGTTAAGAAGGTCACTTAAGGATCCCTAGAATTGTATTGGTTTATTCTCATAAGAAGGCCACCTAAGGGCCCCGAGAACCAACTCTTATTAAGAAGGCCACCCAAGTGCCCTTAGGGTTGTAAAAGAACCAACTATACTTAAGAAAGTCACCTAAGGACCCCGAGGGTTGTAAAAGAACCAATTCTTGTTAAGAATGTCACCTAAGGACCCCCTAGAATTGTATTATTTTGTTCTCACAAGAAGGCTACCTAAGAGCCCCAAGAACCAACTTTCAGTGAAGAAGGTCACCCAAAAACTCCGAGGGTTGTAAAAGATCCAACTCTCCTGAAGCAGGTCACCCAAAAACCCCGAGGGTTGTAAAAGAACGAACTCTTATTAAGAAGGCCACTGAAGGGCCCCTAGGGTTGTAAAACTGTTTTGTTCTCACAAGAAGGCTACCTAAGAGCCCCGAGAACCAACTCTCCATAAGAAGGTCACCTAAGGACCCCGAGGGTTGTAAAAGAACCGACTTTTAGCAAGAAGGCCACTGAAGGGCCCCAAGGGTTGTAAAACTTCTCTTCGTTCCTATAAGAAGACCTACCGTTGTCCCAGGAACCCTCTCTCAACAAGAAGGCCAGCCGTTGCCCCAAGAGCTATCAAATAACTTCAAATGACTCGAAGATCATTTCAAGAGAAAAACTCTTCTCTTCTAACGAAAACCCTCTCCTTTTAAACGAAAACCGAAACTAGTCTTTGTTTAGAGTCTTTAGAAGCTTAAGGGTACTTAATTGGGTCCCGTCAATTAGGTCTGGTACCATCAATTAAGTCCTATTTAGGCCAAAAAGAATAAGTCCTGCACGAACACAATAAGCGTTTCCAACATAATCTTTCCTAACCCATTATGTATTCTTTAGACCCCTTAATCAGAGGTTTCCGTAGGCAACTACGGGGTAATTAACAATAGGGGCTTGCGCCTATTGGAAAGAAAAGACCCGCAAAATTAATAAACCTTCATAAGAATCGACTCTTGTTCTGGTTCTCTTGTTGTCAAGAGATACTCGGCGTAGAGATCGAACCTTAAGGGGGGTGAATCTAAGGCTTATTCCAATTTCTCGAAGAAACCATTTCATTCTTAGAGGGATGACAAAAAAGCCCGCACAGATTCTCTGGCACGCCCGGTGTGACCTCTTTCTCCTCTCATCTTTGGGGTCTAAAACGTAAAGGCTAGGATTTTGAAATTTCAAATAAACATCCCTAATGATAACATGTGAAGCTATTCTCATTGCAGGACAGAGATGAAGTTTACAACCACAACAGTAGACATGACCAAATTCGAAGGGGTGTTCGTTATTGGGGCGGTCCCAATTTGCTACCAACATGAGTTCGTGATTGGAAATATGCCGTGCTGGTACTCCTTCGTACCAATAGTTCAAGTGAATGATGGGAGCTATCAGCTCGCTCGCGTCACGGAGGAGCCACAAAAGGAGCTAGTGCCTGTACAAAAGGTCACTGAAGTGCCCATTGTTGAGGAGGTCAAGGAGGAGTAGACTCTCGTTCCACAGAAGGGAGCTCGTACAAGCCCAACGCCTTCGCCTAAGAGGCGTCACTCCAACAGGCGCTCCTCACAGAAGAAGAAAGTAGTGAGAAAGGTTTACGTGCCAATCTCCCAAGGCACGAGAACTCTCAAGAAGATTCAAAGGGCGTATCAGAATGAGCTGGACACCAGGCCCAACCTCCCTGTGAGTAATGCTTTTGCACCACTACAGTTGGTCAAAACCAACTCTCCCAAGGCTGAATTGAAGGCAGTGGAGGAGTTTCCACTCGAATTCCAGGCTCAGTTCCGGGGCAGGAGTCCCTAGACTAGGCAATCTATAAAGGAGAGGCTAGTTTTCCCTCGAACACCAGTGCATCAAAGACTGGGGCATAAGGAAGTCAAGCGAGGGTCAACAACAGTGCATTCTCGACTGGGGCAAAAGGCAATGAGTACCCCTATCAAGGAACGCCTAGGCCCATTAACAAAAGTGGAAAAGAGGCCTAAGAAGGCATGGGTCCCTAAGAGCAAAACTGAATTGGTTGTTGAGATAGCTAACCCAGAGCCACAAAACAAGAAGAGGCGTCTGGTATGGCGAGAGAGGCGGCCTGTGGTACACGCTCACGTTAATATGATCAGAATTGACGAGGAGCATGAAATGCATGCCTTTGTAAACATGATTAGAGACGAGGAGGCTCCTCCAAGCAAAAAGGATAATAGAGATAAGTGAGAACGCGTCTCCTCAAGTCGTATCAGGTTTGAAGAAGGGTTATCAAAAAATGATCAAGAAAATGGTGATAATAGAGAAAGGTGGGCCGGAGGAGAGAATACCCGACTAATGAGTGTGTTGGAAAGGAATGAAAGGAGAATTTCTGAATTAATGGAAGAGCGAGATAAAGAAAGGGAGCTCTTGAAGAAGATGTACAAGTTCATAGAGAAGAAGGATTTGCTCAAGGAGCTTGATAGAGAATATCCTACTTCCTCAGTTGAAGAAGACAAACCCAAAGAGAAACCTCCTAGAGAAAAGAAGAATAGGAGCAAATATGAGATTTTTGAGGAGGATGAAGAAAAAAACAAGAGGGGAGCCGTTAGAGAAAGAAGAAGTAAAAGCAAATATGGCTCTTCAGATGAAGAAGAAGAGAAACCCAGGAGACATCCTTCCAAGGGGAGAAAGAATAGAAATGCGTATGAGTCCTCAGAGGATGAGGAAGAAAGAGAACATAGGAGGCACCCTAAGGAAAGAAGGAATAGAGGCCGACATGAGCCCAATGAGGAAGTGATCTTTGGTGCAAGGCCACGCACTGGGGCAGGCAGATTAGAGCCAACAAAGTAGATAATCCAAGACATGATAAATCTGCAACTCCAGGCATTAGGAGTAGGTCGCTTGGCCAACATTAGGAAGAGATGTGGAAGGCCATACCCTAGGGAGTATGAGCAAATTCCCTATCCCACAGGGTACCAAGTCCTGAAGTTCAATCTATTTGATGGGACGGGAAGGGAAAGTATCACACCGGACCAGCATTTGGTCCAATTCAGGAATGCGTGTGGCAACACCGCGCATGATGAGGCTCTCTTGCTCAAGCAATTCTCTCAGAGTCTCACTGGGGCAGCCTTCGAATGGTACTCATCATTGGAGAATGATTCAGTTGAGACGTGGGACGAGATGGAGGATCTCTTTCGTGCCAAGTTCGCTATGGTGACTCAGAGAATCACAATGGCGGATGTAGCCAGTGAAAAGCCAAGACCAGGCGAATCTCCACTTCATTACATCAACAGGTGGAGGAATATGAACATAAGGTGCACTCACCAAATGCCAGAAGGAGAAGCGGTGGAATTTCTGGTAAGGAACTTGGACGATTGGATCCGTAGGTCACTTTCAGGAAGTGACATCTATACCTATGAGTACCTGGTGACCCGAGTTGCTAGAGTTGTGCACATTGGGCCCCCTAAGGAAATAACGGCCTCAAACAATAGAAATGAGCGAAGAAATAGGGTACAGATGCCCATTAATGTGGCGGGAGCCAACGAAGCGTCCACAAGTCAAGGAGGTGGGTTCAGAAATAACAAAGGGAATGGCAACGACAACAATAATGAAAACAGTCGTCCAGCCACCCTTGTTGAGCGGTTGAGTAGGCCATACTCATTCTAAAAGGAGAAGACCGGGGCACTTCTCAAGCAATTGCTAGAAGGAAAAGCTATAGAGTTGCCTATATGCAAGAGACCTAAAGAGTCCCACAAAACAGGTGATCCGACATATTGTGCTTTTCACCGGGTTTTAGGCCATCCAACAGGTGACTACTATGTGTTGAAGAACATAGCAGAAAAGATGATTAAGCAAGGGGGTTTGATTTTGCCTGAAAGCTTCAAGCAGACACTCACTCCACATGCTCAAGCAAATGCAGTGGCACACCGGGGCAATCCAAGGCGCAATGTGGAATGCAATGTCATAGTAATAGTGGATGAGAAAATTGATCAGGAAAAGTATTATGTACAAAAGGTCTCAAAGTTGAATGAAAAGAAGAATGAGAACAAAGAAAAAGAAAAAGAAAGAGAAAATGAAAAAGAAAATGGAAAAGAAAAAGAAGATAAGGAAGAGAGAAAAAGAAAAGAAGTGGAAGAAGAAATAAAAGAAGAAAAGAAAGAAGAAAAGGAAGAAGTCACCACTTATTACTATGATGAAAGTGAAGATGAGAACAATGCGCCATACAAGGGTCTTTTTGCGAAAGACATGTTCAAAGAGAAGGATTGCCATGTAAACTTGCGGTCGGGTTCCAATATTCCCGAAAGACAAGCGCCTATAACGGTTTGCAACGGTATATGATTAATTAATCAACATATCATATATTGCATTCTCCAATGCAAGTAAACTAATATTAATACACTGTTGATTAAGAGCCTTTAATTCGTGTGACCCTCGATGATTTATGTCATGTTGGCCATGAAAATTAAATCGCTATTTATTTCTAATAATCATAAGCGGTATCTAGCAAAACGTTATGATTCCCAATTAACACAAATAAACACTGTACAACTACAGTATTTCAATCCTGAATAAGAAATAAAGTATTTTCTTGTTTTGATTCTTATGTCACATGATATCACTGTATAATCCAAAATAAATAATGACACTTAACACAATCTATATATTTATTTTAATTGGGTCATATCCTGTACTATGTTCTATAACATACACATATGCAATTAAGTTGGTAACTCCTTACCTATGATTTGTAGAACTTAATCATCACTTAACTTGCATACTAATCTTATATGATAATTAATGCTCCTTGTTAATTATCAAGATTATGGATGATTTAGATTTATTATTGTCATTCTAATGAATGATCCACAGAGATCTACAATTCAGATCCTCAACCTGAATGATTTGTCAATAATAAACTCTAGGAACAAATGATTGAATATTATCAATAACATAAACTAAAATTTAAGTCATTAAAATATTGACTTCTAGGACGTAACTCCGACACTTGTAGCCCGCACCGACATCAACCCCTACCCCGCACTCCTATATAAAGCGTTTCCAATGCCAAAATTAGGGATCATTTTCTCCATCTTCCACTCTCCAGGCGGCTGCCTAGGGCACTGCCCCACTTTCCACCATTTTCCTCCATCGTAGCCTGCACAGCACCACCGTAGCCCGCACAACACCACTTTCCACCATCGATCCACTCTCTGCCACGCCGATTCATCCCGCACTGTCACTATTGCACCCCGCACTACGCCTCTGGAGCTTGGCATATCATAGGACAACAGTGATTCCAGCCCCGATTTCGACTCTAGAAGATTGCAAGTTGGAAGAATAAGCTGGGTTACGGTTGTATCTCTTCTTTTTCTCTTGTTTGCTTGATTATGGAGTTTGTATCTTGCATTTCATCATTTACTTTCAGTGTTGAGCATATGCTAGGCTAGATTGCATTGTCTTAGGGCTTAGGTTTTATCTTGATGTTTGGATTGATGTGTATTGGTTGTTGGTTATTATTTGTGAATGTTTGTTTGTGCTTGATTGATTAATTGAACCTCTTATTAGATGAATGGCCACATCTAATATTGGTCAAAGGTGTAGGTTAGTTGATTGGTTGAACAAAGTGACTTGAGGTAGGATATAAGCCGAAAGGTAGTCCAATTGGTACCCGACAGGGGAAAGTATTTGCTAAGGCAAAAGTCTAGTGGATACCTTTGAAAACAACAAGTAAACTTAGGTAGATTAAGCCAACATGTGAAAGTTGAGGGTTAATCAACCTAATGGGGGTATTAGACTAGGTTCCGGTCCCGATACCATGACCAACAAGCGACGGCTGAGCTCTAGAGAGTCCAAGTCCGGCTAGATCTGCCTCACACAAGCCAAAAACCAAGTTATTGAGTGGAAACACCATTAACTGAGGGTTGTGCGGGCAATATTGGTACCTGTGCGGGGTACACAAGCCTAATCTGGTGCGCACTAGTCGGTATTGGCACAAAAGTGACTAGTTCCGACGATCCGAAGCCAGACTGAAAGTGAAACTGAAACCCTAGGACACTTTTATTGCATATTTTATCACCAAAACACTAAAAAATGTTAGTTGTTTGTCTCTATTTTGTTTGCCTCTTAGTTGATTGGCTCTGTTAATTCTTAGTTTAAGACAAAATCTTTCATTGGATTATTTAGATTTTGTGAATAAGTAAAATTTAATACTCAATCTACCGTCCCTGTGGATTCGACCCCTAACCATATCCAACGATTTACCGTACGCTTGCGGTATTTTTAGGACCAAATTAGGGTATTATTAGCTACACATCAAGAAACATATTTAATGTTTCGAAAAATTACTACTTCGGTTTTATTGGTATTTATATTTTAATAAATAATTCATAAATTACAAAAACCATATTTGAGGTACAATATTTTATGAAATATGAAAAATAATTTATTTTTTATTTTTATTTTAACTTCAATAAGATTTTTTGTCAGTGTCAAATTAATTCATTAATTGTTCATATATTCATTACATTTGCTATGCCCACTCAATGAGCCCACGGGCGTACCAAGTTTCAAAAAAAAAAGGAAAAAAAAAAAGTTGTAGGTATCAGGTTTGGCATCTGAGTATCTGACTTGGATGGGACCGTGGGGGATTAGTTTGTGAAATAAGTAGTCGGGGTGTGATGGGGTAAGGTCTAATAAATTATTTTGGACTACTTCATGTAAACCTTTAGGACCATGCATGTGCATGTCTGCTTGTTTTTTTAACGTGGGGATATACAATTTGTAGGCCAAGCCTCATAAATTATTTTGGACTTACTCTTCTAAACTTTTAGGACCATGCATGTGCATGTCAGCTTGTGTTGTCTTTTGATGTGGGCATATATATTTTGTTGGCCTGTCTGCTTGGTAGATGTTAACATTGTAACATCCTGATACATACTGTTCTTTCTCTAAAATGAACCGGTGAAACGAACGGTACAGAATTTTATTGGTTTTATCGGCTCCAAAAATATATTAAAAATAATATTTGCATTTCCAACAATATCGCCAAGTTCTATAAGCACACTTATCAGGTATGGTTTGAAAATAAGTTATATGTACCGCTGCCAAGTTTGAAAATAAGGCCATGATAAAGTAAAGTTAAATTTTCAATGGATATCAGGGACTTACTTTGTTATATATATATTGCAGGAAGAAAGAAATGTTTGTCCTCACAGCTACAAGAAAATGAAATGAATTTTTAAGAGGATACAGTGATTCTACCTCAAAAGTTCCTAATTCTTTTCAAGTTTTCGACTCCAACTCCTCATCCCTTTCTCCATCTCGACTATGGGTCTCTTTCGAGGAACAATTCCCCTCTCACTATTAGTTTTCATTTTAGTTCGCAATTTAGAGTTTTTATTTATGATTTAGGTGATTATGTCTTGATTTCTTTATATCTCAATTCAACTAGTTAATTTTTTTTATGAAGATATCATAATTTTTTTATTTGAGCTGTCCCTTTTAATTTTGGAGCAATTGAAATACGAACAAGTATACTTTAAATTGCAAATTTGAAAACTTATTTAATTAAATTGCACTACCCAATTCTAATTAAGTTCTCCTGCTAATTATAATTTAAGTACAAAATTGTAGACTTTTCTAGTTGTGTTTTGCTAATTGAGAGTTGAGTATGTATGCTGGTACATATAAGCTTGTACATGATGTGAGACTTGAACATATAAGATACTAGAACAAGCTTGAACCCGACGTAATCATTTTGTATTTTTCATTTGAAATTGTTAAAACACAGCATAATTTTCATTTTTACAACTATTTTATTGAAACAACTATATGAGTATCAGGTTAGTACGTACATTGGAAGGCTTATATATACTTGGCTCTGTTGGAAAAGTTTACTCAAGGAACAATCTTTATTTAATTTGTGCTGATTTCAATGGCAGCCAGGATGTAATTCCCACAACAAAACTATATAATATATGGAGGAAATAAAGATTTATAATTATGGCAGAATATTATGTTAGTAACTTGCTCATTATTTGATTCTTTAGAATTTCAAGTGGCATTTATTTCACTAGATTTTTTTAATTATATTTGCATTATATTTTTTTCGTACTTAAAAATAAATATATGAGTTTTTTGGAACCAGTAAAAACGATAAAATTTTGTACCATTAGTTTTAGTGGTTCATTTTAGAGGAAATATGAGCTTGTATCAGGATGTTACAATATTAATTAATCAAGCATAATGTGACCCGTCGGTGTAGACATGCATGGCCTAAAAAAGTGTATATCCTGACATGAAAAAAAAAATGAAAATTGATTTGTGCCATAGCACTAATTACCATCGCGCGTCATCGCGTCCTCTGCGCAGCAATAGCGCCTCAGTTATGGTCCCTTACCCAGCGCACTTATTTCGTACCTAAATGTTCAGTTTGGCAAGTACAAATGTTCCGTAATGTGTGTATAAATGTTCAGTCAGTTGCAACAAAAAGTATAAATTTTGTAAGCAAAAATGCAGATTTTATCAAGTGCAAATGTTTAGTTTATTAAGTACAAATGTTCAGTTGGATAAGTACAAATGTTCTGTTAATTGAGTATAAATGTTCAGTTAATTGAGTATAAATGTTCAGTTAGTTGCAATAAAAAAATATAAATGTTATAAGCAAAAATGTTCATTTGGATAAGTATAAATGTTTAGTTTAGTAAATACAAATGTTCAGTTTAGTAAGAATAAATGTTCATATTATTACATATAAATGTTCAATTTATTAAATATTACTTTCAGTTTTTTTAATAAGTTCAATGTCAAGCGTAGGGGTTACGAACCAGACAAAAAACATATGAAAAAATTAGAAGGGGTCATGAACCAATCCGGTTCAAATTAAATTTTTTCCTACTTTGTCCCTGACGCGCCTCTTCCCAAAACTGACGCGTGATTCTATATAATAAAACCATTAATCGACACATTTAACTGAACACTTTTGATTAGTAAACTGAACACATTTAGTTATTGAACTGAACATATATAACAGATATAGGGCTGCAAAATGATCGAGACGATGGCGCAAATGAACTATTGCGTTGATCGTTTTGTCCTATACGACGAAACAGATTTTTTATTTCGTTGATCGTTTCGTCCAGACGAAACGATCGAAATTGACGAAATTTTCGTGATTTACACATGGACGAAACCGTTTCATTGTTTCGTTGACTATTTCGTCCAACCAAACGAAATCGTTTTGTTGTTTCGTTAACCGTTTCGTCCGAACGAAACGAAACGAAAAACGGTTAAAACGACTTCCGTTTTCAGCCCTAAACAGATACATGCTAGTCACACGAGGCTCACGCGCGCGTGCCATTTGTTCAGCGATGGTGGGTGATGGTAAATCTACCGATGAGAGTTATCATTCCTAAAAAAAAATACAAACAAGCTCACATGCACATGCATGGTCCTAAAAGTTTACAAGAGTAAGTCGAAAATAATTTATTAGACCTTATTGGGCCTACAATTTGTATATCCCACGTGAAAAAAACAAGCAGATATGGGCCTAAAATGAATACCAATAAAACTGAACTTGTGATTTTTCGACAGAAAAAATTAATAGTAACGTTACTGTTCACACGAATTACGATAATAATTGTTAAAAATTCGAAATTTGAAAAATATCGTTGTTGGATCGGCATTCCGATTGCCGAAAATACAAACCACTTGGATCGGCATTTCAATTGCTGATCAAAGAATTAGACTTCTATATAAGCAAGCGACAGCGACCCCTCTCATTCCCACACATCTCTCTCTCTCGCGCGAGACAGAACCCTCCTCTCTCCAGGTTTGTTTTTTTTTTCATATATATTTTATTTATTTAATTTAATTAGTTTAATTAGGTAATTAATAAAAAAATAGAATAAATATTGAAAAAATAATTAAAAAATTAGTAAAAAATCAGAATAAATATAAATAATTATAATATGTAATCTGAAATTTTTTTATTTAATTTAATTAGTTTAATTAGGTAATTAATAGAAAAATAGAATAAATATTGAATAAATATTGAAAAAATTATTAAAAAATTATTAAAAAATCAGAATAAATATAAATAATTATAATATGTAATTTGAAATTTTTTTTGAATTATTTTGTACATTTTATAATTATGGATAAGTTAATTATAAATTAGAAAAAGTAAATGAAGTAATAAAAAATTGATAGAATAATATTTTAACTGTAGGAACAAGTTATAAAAAGAGAAAAGTAGTGCTTCTAGTCGAGGTGAGTTTTTTTTAATATTTATACATTTAATTAATTTAGTTTATTGAGGTAAATAAATGAAAAATTAGAATAATTATTGTAAAAAAAATTTAAAAATATGTAAAAAAATAGAAAATAGGAATTGTTGTTGTATGAGATTGAAAATGTTGTTGTATGAGATTTGGGTTTGTAATTAGGGGGGATTTGGGTCGTTTTTTTTTCGGAAACACTCCAGGTATAGAGAAGATGCTGCCAAAATTTTATTAGATTTTTTACATTGATAATTTTTATTGTAGTGTAGTAAAAATGCCAATGAGAAGAAGAGTACCAGAGGCACCACCTCGTAGATCTACGAGACTTTGTGGAGATGCGGGCGCTTCTACATCTACCGGTTCTATTGATGTTGAGGATTCTACATCAACCGATGATGTTGTTCCCCCCGGTCCTGTTAATGCAGATCGTCTCTTGCATTTGGATGAGTCGAAAGTTCGTGGCACTGGTGTAATTTATTATTGTTTTTTTACTTTTTTATTTATATATTTCTATTTTGGTAGTATTATTTAAAATAATTAAAAAAGAAATATATACAGCAATGGAGGGCAGTAGTACATAGGGCAAAGGTGTCACGTACTGTTGAGGTGGATGAGCGTCTGATGACACTTGGACTGATACATTTCGTTCAGTTCGGTCATTTGCAGCTCGATCATTCGCTTTTGTAGGGTCTGGCCATGTTCTGGAGGTCAGAGACCCA
This sequence comes from Rhynchospora breviuscula, assembly GCA_027562975.1. Taxonomy (NCBI): domain Eukaryota; kingdom Viridiplantae; phylum Streptophyta; class Magnoliopsida; order Poales; family Cyperaceae; genus Rhynchospora; species Rhynchospora breviuscula. The sequence goes on from CM050398.1 coordinate 17,837,506, forward strand.
CACCTTCTTTTTTCCGCACGTTGGCGAGATGACGGTCACTCTAAAGGTACGGATCAATACCTATTTGTAATATTTTTTTTGAACTATATATGTATAAAATTTGAACTATTTGCAGGATGTGCTATTCTTGTACGGTTTACCTACGACTGGCAGAACCGTTACTGGACGGACCGATTACGACGCCATACAGTTATTTCAGAATTTGGCGTTGCCGGAGGATACAGACACGGAGATAGTTGAGAAGTGCTTCAGGAAAAAAGAACAAAAGTAAGAAGGTTTTAAAAAATTTATTTTTATATTAATTTTAAATATATATAGTTCTTACAATCAAATTACATTAATAATGTAATGCAGGAAATCTCATTCCGTTAGGTTAACGAAACTGCGTAAGGTTTGGAATCAGATTGGGGGGCCTGGCATGAATGATGCAGCGAGGATCGACAGATACACACGCGCTTGTGTGTTGGAGATTTTTGGGTGCGAGTTATTTCCTGACGGCACGGGTGACTCAGTTCCATATTTATATTTGCAATTATTGCAGGTTAGCCAATAAATAATGATGTGGGAAAAAAAATTACGCTTATGATATTCGTAAATATCTCACATTTATTGCACTTTAATAAGAAATTAAATATTTGAAAGAGTTGATGATATTCCTTAAAAAAATAATTCATATTTGCAGGATCTTCATTCTAGTAACTCGGTGCAGTACAATTGGGGTGGGGCCACTTTTGCCATGCTATACCGAGGCTTGGACACTGCCTTCATTAATAACAATATACATGTTGGTGCTCCTTGGTTGCTCTTGCAGTTGTGGTCGTATGCAAGATTGCTACTTAGTCGGCCGACGATCACGGAGGATTTTGATGGTTGGGGTCTACCAAATATTGACTCATGTCCACCTTATGGGAGGTATGTTGATTTCATTTTAATTGGAATATTTAAAATATGTTTTATTTGACTTTAACAAACAACAAAATGGAAATGCAGGAAGTGGACGACGAGACAGAAATCGAAAAAGGTGACCGGCCCTACTCGTAGTGGGATAGAATATGCAAGGGATGTCTGCATGAAAATGAAGCCTGAGCATGTCGTGTGGAGGCCTTATGATCACATCAGGGACCGCATGCCTCGTTGTGCCCAGGTTGAGCAGAGGATGTTCCTTCTACGCATCCCATGCATTCATTATTGGGTCGTGATGTGGCATCACGTAGATCGTGTCATGCATTAGTTTATGCTCTATCAGATAGTTCCCCCACCGCCACCTGAGGTATATTTAACTCTTCATATACTAATTTCATTATTTAATTCTCGCAATTACATTTGTTGATTAACTGTCATTTGAAAAAAATAGGCTTGGTCGAGAATGGAGCAATTGATGGGATACCAGCATAATACCTATCGAGCCATTGACTGGTATGAAGTATTTGCGACTGAGGTCAACAAGTGGGCGAACACTAATGAGGCTAGGGTGATAGAGGATCGGCCGTGGAGCGAAGATATTTGGACCGACTACCGATGCTGGTTGAGCGTACATGGAGGTGCGCATCTTGTGCGAATTCCTGAATGGGCAGTATCTGGTCCGGCTCGCAACTTGTCGTACCTTCGCGAGACGCTTGGTCACATGAATTTGGTAAGTTACATTATGCAAAATTTTGTGCCTAAGAAATAATTCAGTGGCTAACAAAAATTGAACAGGTCAAGCATACTTTGCGGGAGGCGTTGCGAGGATGTGCATGGGTTGTCAAGAAGGGATTTCGCCGTGTTGGGAAGCAATTGCTGAGGGGGTGCAGCACGTCCTTGGATATTGTTGGAGAGCCTGATCGATTACCTCGACTCTTAGAGTCGAAGGGTCTTCATTCAGACATCGACTCTATCCCTGATACCGATGATGAGGATTATGCGCCAGAGCCGGGATCTGTTGAGAAGCAGCAGTTCATGCGGGTATAATACATTTTTCAATCACTTTTATTAATATTATTGTTCTTTTTATGCTTAATATTCTATAATTATTTAAAATATTTTTATTATTTTTATACTATTATCTGTAACAGGATGATTTTAGTCTACATGATTAGGATACATTTTTCGATGTTCCACGAACCAGTCAGCCTCTTGTTTGAAGCAGACGGTCACATTCCCAGCCTCAGACCACAGAGCCGCAGCCTCCACCCCATTCGCAGCCCCAGACCACACAGCCGCGGCCTCCACCCCACAGCACAAGTACTCCACCTACGGGAGTCCTTATCCTCCACCTCCACCATATACTCAGACTCAGTATCCTCCATCTCCACCATATACTCACACTCAGTACGGAGGAGGGTACAATCAGCCCTTTACGCCTACCCCCACACCTATCTCTCAGGCTGATGCTTATTACCAGGAATACGGTACCCCACTACATGACCCATTCACACCTATGTCTACCATCCATTCGGCGATTCTAGGGCCTCATCTAGCAGACCGCCTCGTCATCCCACTCCATTTTCTACGACTCTTCCGCCCCGAAACTTGCCTAATGCTGCATGGGATTTATCTCCTTCTCAGGGATGGTACCGTCGTGATGGACGTTAGTAGGATAGTGTGATATTTATTGTGATATTTATATTTTTGTACGAGTGTGATATTTATTGTGATATTTATATTTCGTATTTGGCTTTGATGCCATCACTTTTCAAGATTGCAAAAGTACACGAAAAAAATTTTAACAAATTCATAAAAAATCACATTAGGTAAAAAAGGTGCTGGACTTTCATGCATGTAAGTTTCATACCATAAGGTCAAACGCATAAAAAACATAAAATCGCTAAAATACCTAAGATATCATTTCTGAGGAACCATACTTGTAATTTGTTCAATTTTTAGGATTGCAAAACTATGCGAAATTTTTTTTAAAAAAATTCATAAAAAATCACATTACGTAAAAAAGGAGCTAGACTCTTATGCTTGCAAGTTTCATGCCCTAATTCCAAATGCATGAAAAACATAAAATCGCTAAAATACCTAAGATATCATTTCCGTGGAATCCTACTTCTAATTTGTTCCATTTTCAGGATTGCGAAACTACGCGGAAAAAAGTTTAAAAAAATTCATAAATACTTATTACGCTTAGGGAAGGAAAAAATAATTATTGTAGATGCAAAATATTATGAATTTAGTGAACCATAAATATTAAAATTACAGCCATCTTCACCGAATAACATAAAGTCAACCCTTACATCGATCTATCAAGGGTAAATTTAAAAAAAATTACATAAAAATATTACATAAAACTAAAGCCGGCCTCCTCCTGGTAAGATATTCATGAATCTTGATCCTAGTCGGGCAACCCCACGTCGTAGCCCCCCTCCTCCACTGCTTGTGCTTTCAGATGGTCCCCTGCTACTTGATGCGCCATGACTGCCCCTGCTACTTGATGCTCCGTGACTTGTGAGAAATCAGACCGACATTGATCGTTCATCCACGCTAACATGAAGACATGAAGAGACATCCCACCTACAATGACCGCATACGGCAACAACATGAAGACATGGTATTCCTGTGAGTTGAGGTTTTCTGCACTTACACCAAGCACGCCTGCCCGGTAGTTGAGGATCTCTCGGTTGGTAATCACGTTTGAGGAAAACTTGGTACTTCCAAGTTACCCCCGAGTCATTTTTTTCGAATGGCACTTAAGCTTCAAATTCTCCACGTTCAATGTCAACGGTGATAATGTTTATTGCCGCTGTAAATATGAATTTATATCATTATACATTTTAAAGAGTAGAAGTAAATATGATTACATTGGAAGTACATTTGTACCTGCCTTGAGAGTATGCTTCATCAGCTTAAGTTAGATTTCTTTTGGCCATCGTTTTCCCTCCGCCTATCTCGCCAAAGCTATTTTCTTTCTCTCATTAAACCATTTAATAGTTTTGTACCAAGTGCCTTCCGCAAGTCCAACAACTGGTAGTCTTCTCTCAGTCTTGTATCTGCTATTGAGACTTTCTGATCCATTACTCATCATAATACCCCAACGATAACCACCGTCATACGTTTGTGCCTACCTTTCAGGTTTCCACTGCTCGTTGTCATCTGTTTCATTTTCTTTCCCACACTTTTCAAGGTAGTCGTTCCACATTTTGTAGAAGGGCCTCCTTTTTTTCTTGTTGGCCAACTTATTTCTGAATTTGTCTGGCAGAGCTGCGTCTTTTCCAGATGCCTTGAACACATTTTCACATACATGTTGCATGCAATACCGGTGCACGGCATATGAAGGGTTCGCATCCTCTTGCCAATCGTATTGGAGTTATTTGAACGTGTTCCTTATTCCCCAATGGTGATCGGAAACAACACAGAATTTTCTTTCTTCCCCAATAACTTGCCGCCTTAGAAAATTCATGAACCAACCCCAACATTGTTCGTTCTCAGTTCACACTAGTGCAAATGCTAGTAGAAGCAACCGCTGCTCTGGGTCATAACCGCATGCCGCTAACAATCTTTCCTTGTAGCGACCCGATAAGAACGACGCGTCGATGCTGATAACAGGCTTTAGGTATGGTATCGCCGCGATGCAAGGCCCATATGCCCATGCTGCTGCGGTGAACATAGCTCTGTTGGGATCCCCTACGCTCTCTGTCAACCATTTGATCTGTGTGCCTAGGGTCGTCCTCTATATAGCCAATAATAAACTCAGAAATTTGTTGTATGAGCCCTCCCACGATCTAAAAAGTTGTTCGATTGCTTTCTCTCTCCCGCACCATAACTTGTTATAAGTTGGTTTTACATTTGGATATTCTTTCTCCAATATGGATTTTACGTCATCTATGGAAATACCAAAATCTCTCTTTACTGCATTCCTGATGCTGTTTGCGATTACCTCTGCCGTCAGATTTTCATGCGTGAAATCTCCGGCCCTTCTCACGCATGTATGCTCTTCTTCATTCTTTATTATTCTCCAAAATTCACCTTCCCTTTCTGTACGGGCATACAAATGCCACTTATAGGTAGGCACCTTACAATCTAATACATACAATGCTGGAGTACTTCTAGTGGTTTTATACTGTACATTATTATCTACGGCGTATTTATTACAAGCTTGTTTTAATTGTGGTTTTGACATAAAAATATTTCCTTGCGCTAAAGGTCCTAAAAATTCTGTTTGAGACTGTTGTGGAATCGAATTTCTGTACTTAGAGATATCCAAAAATTGCCTAACGGGATGGAAATTATCAGTCCTTCCGGTTATGTAATACTCGTGATTCGCGAAACCCTGCGCATACAAACCCTCTCCCTCCATATCCTGTGACGCCCAAAACTCTTCCTCTTCATCAGTGAAGTCCTCCCCCATTGCATAATTCGACTGATAACCCGGGCCACTGTCGTATGTCTCGTCAAGTTCGTCTATATCCCCTTCTTCTTCTTCTTCTTCTTCTTCTTCTTCTTCTTCTTCCTCTGCTTCTTGTCTAGCTGGTCTACTACTCTCAGGTTGGTCCTATGGATCCCAATCCTGTGCATTGGTATTGTACTCATTATTTGTTCCATCTTGTCTTTCTCGTCCGCTACTACTCTCAGATTGGTCCCAAGGATTCGAACCCCATGCACTCATATTTGTTCGCTCTTGTCTTTGTTGTCGACTACTACTCTCAGGTTGTTTCCAAGAATCCCAACCCTATGCACTCGTATTGTATTGATTATTTCTTTCTTCGTATTCTTCTGTATTATTGACTTGTTGATTCAAATTATAATTATAATCATAATTATAATTATAATTTGTGTGTCCTCCTAATTAAAAAATATATAATTTATGTGTCCTCCTAATCAAAATTATTGATTTTTCTTTTATTTTAAAAAGCTTAATTTTATAATTTTTTTATTCAAGAGTAATAGTGTTTACCCCTAAATTCTGCTGCATAAAACCCTGGAATAAACAAAACATATTTTATTCCGCAAATAAACCCAAACCCATGACAACAGCAACTCGACAAAATCGCTCTAACAGACAGTCATATTGCATGAGACGAAAATACAGAAATTCCTAAAAATGGACGATATATTAATTAGTTATGGGAAATGCCGTTATGCGCCTGTGATATCCTTATAATTAATTATCAAAAGAGTCCCAAAAATGGAAATTTTGTAGCAGTTAAATTCTTCATATTTTTATGTGGAGCCATGCAAAATTTCATGTCAAACTGACCTACGGACGAGCATCAAACAATTTTATCAAATAAATGCAGCACAATTATCCTCAAAATCCGAATGGGCCAAATCATTAAAATAAAACAAAGCCCACGAGAATTAATTACAAACCAAAACCCAAATAAATTAATTACAACCCAAGGCCCACACCATTTTTCCGGCGGCCCACCCGGATTATACAAAGGCCCAACTTCAATAAAAACAAAGCGGACCAAGATTTCATACCCGATATCAAATCCAGATCCAATAGTTAGAAACAGACTCAAGGGGTCGGGAATCGACTCAGTCGACTGGACCTGACACATCGACTCGATTGGACTCAACAGTGGTTACATAGTCCGACTGAGTCAAGTTTGGGGATGTACACGTGTCATCCTCTGATTGGATCGGCCCTTTACCGTTTAAAACAAAAAATAATAAAGGGAAAAGAGGCATGGAACAGTACTGCTTGTCAGACGCAAGTACTCCGACGAAGACAGGTGCTCCGCCACTTACTCGGGCCGCCTCAGCCCAAACCAAATACACCGCTGGACAGGCGACAGTCTCACGACTCCAATGACACCAGACACGACCAATGTTGGAGGAGAAACGATCTCAATTGAGGAGAGAGGGAGTTCACTGCCTGTGAAGAAGATAATGGAATTAAACAATGGGGAAGATGAAATCGAGCAATTAAAGGATGACGAAGCGTCACAGAGGGGCAAGTAGCATACCTGAACTAACAATTGCACAGTTAGATGCTCGTGGAGATGGATGGGTTATCTCAACCGCGAGCAACAATATCGAAAACTAAGTAAAGGGAGAAGGAAGGCTTAATGTGTTGCTGGGATGCACTAATTATGCTTCGTCTCGATCAGAGAGCATGCACAGAGGGAACATGAAGCTTCTGCTGCAGTCATAGTGGAATTCCTCCACGACTGGACACCTCCAGTGAAATTGGAAGAAAGGGACAGAAGAAATAAGAGTAATGGAGAGGGGTATCACTGCCTCTCATCAGCCTACACTCTGGAAAAGAAGATTCTAGCGTGGTCCCAAAACACAGATGCCTTGATGAGGCCATTGTAAAGGTGTCACCTTCTTTTGATTCAAGCCATCTGATGGGAAGGCAAATTTAAATCAATGGCCATGATGAGACCATGCCTTGTGTAACAAAAGATGCTACATGATCATATAAAAATGAAAAGCACATCAACCAATCTCATCTTACCATTCATTCTTACAGCTGGTCATATAAAGGGACAGATGTTCACATCAGTTGCCACAGCCCTAGCTGTAAGTGCAAGGGAAGCTGTACAAGATCACAAGGCACTATAAAGCAACAAAAGGCGCCTGAAAGTGACACCTTACATTCCTATGGGCAAATCAGCCCATATGGACATAAGACAAAAGAGTGATGTACCCAAAGAAGCTACAAACAAGAGATTGGAAACTGCAAATACCAGTCTTACCCCTGGCTTCTGTCCCAGAAATGCATCACAAGAAGATAATAGCAAACTACCTCTAACCCAAGATGAAATGTGCCACAAGACAAGGAGCTGCCAGTGTCAATACACTAGGACTTGTTTGTATGGGAGGCCTCAGACCAATTTGACAAGGCATGATGCCAAGTCTAGCGCATCATAGGCCAATGGGACTATAAATTGGGACTGAAATGTGACTGTGTCACAATTTGATTTCAAATGCCATCTCTACAAACACTTAACAAACCAAGTGTGAGAACAAATTGTCACAGGTGTGACAAATGCCAACTCAAACACTTGGCTGTAAGCACTCAACCACAGTCACTCACATAATGTGACTAGTGCTAATACAAGTTCAAAATTGAACTTCAATACCAGCCAACCATCGTATTAAATCCAATAACCAAATGGCCAGGTAATCCAAATGTGAGTACAAAATGTCAATAGATGACAAATGATAGCTCAAACAAATGGAATTATAATGCCACCAGCCACAGTAAATCAACATAAGTCATGTACAAGGCGCGCCAGGTGCATCAAGGCAGCATAGCCATGCACTGGAGAGGAATAAACCCTCTATGAAATATCTCAAAGCCTCCATCTGAGGCACAACTGTGATACCCGTTAAAAAAAAAAATAATAATAATAATAAAAAAAAAGAGAGAAAAAGAAAAGAGAAATATATATATAAAGCTAACTAACAATTGATTAATTAACCTAACTTTGGTTGAAAAATATACATAAATAAACAAATGTAATAAAATTATGAAAACTAGAGTAAATTGTACCAGAAGATGAAATTTCAAAAGTATCATATTAAATAGTAAATTACAGAAATAATAATTAGGTAAATTAAAAAAAAATAGTAATACGTATTAAGAGAAATGACATTCTAAATTACTAAATTAAACATTATCATCATAATTCACAACAAAAATATTCAGTTTTCTTGCATCTCACAACTTTGACTTCTAATTAATAGTGATTTGATAATATTAAAATTATAAATATTAAACAAAAATAACTAAACTTAAAATTTTAATTGGCAAAATTGCTAAATCTGAAAAATTAGTTTTTGGATGGGATTTACGGGACTTAAGTCCCTACCCGTGAACCCCTCCTCCCCCTTTTCATTTTCCTCTCCCGACCCCCTCCTCTGTCTCTCTCGTTCTCTCTCTTTAAGGCCTTCCTCCGCCTCTCGCCGTCGTCGCTCCGCCATCGCGTCGGCGCAGTGACCCCACCACTAAAACCCGACCACTACACCTTTTTTCTCTCCTCCTTTACAAACCCGCCCCACCTCTCTTCTAGCTCGGCCCCACTTCTCCACAGTCGTGCCCTACTTTCGCCGGTGCGCCTCGAGTTGCTGAGCACCGTCGTGACCTCCTAAGACCCGATCTATACTTTTTCCCTCTCATTTCTAGAAACCCTAATCTCGGAACTTCACCTTTTTCGCCGGGGCCGAACCATATTCACCGGAAACCACCACCAACCACTGCCTCGACCTCATTTGCACTGCCGTGTACCTTTATCCTACATTTTCTCTCTTCTAATGTTGCATGCACCGCCAAAATCCTCCAAAACCCTAAACCCGCTTCGAATCTGATCCGTTAGGTTTCGGACCAGCCGGCAAGTACCGACTCACTCCTTGATCTCTCCCAATCATATGTTATTGTTTGATCGTCCGATTTGTTGATGGCGTTGCTTGATGTGCGAGCCATCATTCCTTGAGTCATTTCTTTTAGGTAAGTCTTTCTAATCTCTTGTATAGATGTGTAACTTAATTTAGAAGGTGTAATCTGAATGATCCGAGTATTTGTGTAATTTGTGAAATCTGGTTAATTTGCGTAAATCTGTGATCGATTATGTATTGTGTTGGATGCTTGATAATTGGGGATTTATGTGGAAATATACAAAAAGGATATTTATAAGCTACATTAGATTTTTTGCATGTGCATTGAACTTTCAAAGAGAATCACAAATGTTAAGTATATGTTATGGATTAAATTCAAGTCTTGCATTATTTTCAAATAAATGTAGTTTCATACATATAAATGGTAATATTAAGTTTTGCATGTCAAGCATGTTTGTGGTAACGAAATTTCGTTGGGTTACAATACTGATTTTGTGGGTTTAAAGGGCTGATTGGTAAAAAGGGCAATGATATTGGGTTTGAATGAAGGTTTGGCCGCAAACCTTGATCTTGGGCATATCATGCATGCATGTGAATTTAAAATTAGAAAAATGGATTTGTGAAGCGATACATGCTATTTATTGAAATTGTTTAGAAACTATGAACACTAATATTGCATAAGTCTTGCATGCGAGATTAGATTCGTATTTGGTACTTGATCGTATCAATTAAGTTGCATGACATGCTATGGGTATTCAAATATTTTGATTTAAAAGATAATTAGTAAACAAGACTAATGCATTCAAGTGTTGCATGTCATATTGTAATGCATATGTATAGTTTAGGTTTTATTGTAACACAATGAGTTTACATGAGATTTTGGCAGCAAGTGCACAATTTATCTTTAATTTAGAGGTTGGTTTCAGTTAGAGAATAAATGTAATTTTTGTTGAAACTTTTTTAAGCATAAAATATTTATACATGTTCAAACTTGATTAAGGTTATTAGTTCATACTAATACCTGTGATAGAAGTATTTTAGTATCATATAAACTGATGTTAAGCGAGGGCTGTAGTTACATGCTTTTAGTATATTGGACACTAATGGCAATACTTATTAAAAATATAGATTACTTAAAAATATAAACTGAACATATTTGAGTATTAAAATTGAAACGAGAATTTATATCTGTTTAGAGTTAAGAGATTTTGAGTTGGAATTTAGGAGCAGCTGACATGACGGAGGCAATGTAGAGTTAATTTGATTGCTTGCTTGCTTTTGTTTTGGATTTTACTTGCTGCTTGAGGTACGGATTCCACTTGAGTTTTAATTTAAATTTTACATACATAAACAAATGTAGAGATTTAATTTGCAACTTGCATGTTGTGTTCATTAATTGTTGCATTCATGAAAATCTGATTAATTTGTGAATATGTACAGAGGCATATTGAATGGTATCCGATTGAAATGTGATTTGATTGAGGTAAGTACAGCTTGTGTGGTTGAGATAGACACTCGTAATGTTTGAAGGTGGAGTCATGACCCATCCTACCAAGCACCGTGTAATAAGCGCTTATGTACCGGGACTCAGTAGGTCCAGTCTAGAATGGTCCGGAGTGTGAGTGTTCCCAGCTTGCTTGTACATTTGGATGTTTATTGATCTAATGGTATATGAATTGAATTGGTCGTTGGTAGGCCTCATAGAAGGCGTCTCGCGACATATTTGACTTTGATGATGAGAAAAGAAACCAGACTTGCATATTAGATAATTGTCCAACCAAATGAGTCGGCATTTGTTATATTTTGAAATTCGAATTGTTATAGAAGTAATTGCCGAGCTCACATTGCATATTACATTGATTTAATTAATTTGACATTGTCATGTTAGTTTGAAATGAGATGTGAATGTTTTTATATGTTAGTTGTTGCATACGGTTAATTGTTTTTCCAAGGAATTGAAATGACAGTTGTCATACTTTGAATTTTAAATGATTTTAAAGAGTATTGAATTTATTTCATAATTGCATTGTTTGATCGAAATCTTATATTTACTGTTTATTTGAAATAAATATGGATTTGAATTGAAAACTGTTTGGCTCAGTCATGTATTTAGTTCCAACGCATGATAATCAAAATTCAAGTGGCTGGAACTGAATACCGTACTGAGATAAATTTTATTTATCTCATTCTATGCTTTTGCATTGTTTCCACAATTGGTTGTGGGTTCCAGATTTCAGATCAAGTGCTGGACAGCGAGACGAGTAGCCGACCATTGGATACTGTGGTTAGCAACCTATATGTACCAGACCGTTGTATGATTTATTTTTATGTTTAAGTAATTAATCGTAAATTTATAATTGACATGTATATTAATTGTGTATAATCAACATTAAATTGTAAAATAAGTTTTAGTAAGCCTTGCGAGTGCAGTAGGCATTCGCGGCGGGCACTCCGTCGTGTGTTGTCCGGCTACAGTATTCGACGGGGTGTCACAACAACAGCCAACAGCTGAAGCAAAATAGCTCACAGCCAAGGCACCACAGCCAACATACATGAAATACACCCAATTGAGTTACACCTGTCCCAGTGCCACACAATCAAGATCTCCCCCAGGCGCCAAAGGATAGCTACAACAGCTGTCAAAGCCATAAGGGAACCCAATGCAAACAGCCAACAGGCACCATAGCCAATAGTTCACTGCCTGCCAAGCAGCAGCATGAAACAATGCCACTTCAAACAACACCAAATCACCAATCCCATGCCTCTGAAGGACAAGATTGGAAAACCACATCAAGTTCAAGCCACTGGAAGGCAATGTAAGCATCAAAACCAACTGGAAAGGCATGAGGCAGCATCAAATACCTCATATACCCCTCTGACAAGCCACAGAAAGCAGCTGGCGCCAAGTAAACCCCTCCCCCAAGTTTATCACTTGGTAAAAAGAAGTAAACTACACCTCCCACAGCCACATAAGCTGAATGTTGTGAGCCCCATAGGCCACATCAGCTAAAAAGAAGCAGTGAAAGGAAGTAAACCACAAATCCTCAAACCAACTATCTCAAATGCAGATGCCACATGTCAAGTGACTACTGGATAGTGCAGAAAGATAGTAAAACACCCAATGTGAACTTAACACCCAAATTGAGGCGGCAAGAGATCAGATAACATCTCAGCCCTCCATCAAACCTCAAAAATATGAGGAAATGCCACATGTCAAGGCCACTCCAGAAGCAAACCCTAGCCAGATGGCTATAAAAGAAGCAAACTCGAAGAAGAAGAGGCCCCCAGTTTTTGAAATTTTTAGGCTAGAGCATTGAGTTTTCAAAGCTGTAAAAGAAAAAGAAAAAGAAGTTTAAGTGTTAATCAAGGTATTTAGCATGTAATTCAAGTTTTATATGAAATAAAGGGGGCCAAAATAATTTAAATTACTTTGCTCTTCTTATTCTCCTCCTCTTTTCCTCTTTCTTTCTTTTTTGGTAGTAAACAAGCCTGGTATTTGGCTTGAGTGCCCGGTATTTGGCACTGGTTGGTATAAATGCCCGGTATTTGGCATGGTGTGAGCCTGGTATTTGGCTCTGGCCTGGTATTTGGCCATGAAATCAATCCAGCCCGGTATTTGGCTGTGCAATACCCTCTCATGAGGAGATAACTTAGAGATATACACAGTAAGGCATGCAAGCTTTATGCCCATGGCTACTGTTTGCATGCCACCCCAAACTTAAAAGTGATTAAGGCTGTCTAGGCTGTATGCCCATGGCTACTGTCTAGTGTGCCACCTAAATGTGCCAAAAGTTTTAAAAAAAAAATCAATTTCAAACTCATGCATAGTAGTGTTAGGTTGATATCAAGCATAGCATCTGTAAAGTAACTATATCATGGTCAAAGTCATATGTTTGTTGCATCATTGAGTTGCATAGCACTTAGGTTTTAATAAAACTCATTGCATCTGCATAGTGTTAAGTATGGTCATGTATAATGGTCTGTCACTAGGGTTCATGCAAAAGTCCCACAAAAGACAAATAAAACTGAGTGCCTATGCATAGTAGTCTAGCCAGTAGGATCTGATAAAGTCTGGTACCCAGTATAAATCACTTAGGTATAAAAAAAGTGGCAATAGAAGCAAACAATAAAGTCTTAGGGTCTAGTAGCAGAAATGCTCAAGTGCCAAATGTGTAATAAGCCAACCTCAGGCCATAAAAACAAATGGAGCCCCATAGGTCAATAGAAAATAAAGAAAGATAGCAAACTTCCCTGCATCATATAGGTCAGTTGTAGTCCCAGCTTGACAAACCAATCATATAGACACGGTCTCTGAAAATAGAAATAAAAATGGTTAATGTCTCATGTCTCATTGAAAAAAATGTCAAAGAGTGTTTCATTGTTTTATCCAACTTAAGACAATTCAAATGCATACACTAGTGCTCATGTTAGGAGTAATAAAAATGAGTTATCATGGAAAGATTTAGTCTAACTGCATAGCATCCAGCATGTGTTCTTGCATGGTCAAAAACAGAAAGAGTTAAATAGAATAGCATGGCATTTGCATTAAGGAAAAGGATAGGCATTTGTAACTCCATGGCTCCTCATTTTTCATGTACAAGGCATCTTTTTCTTAAAAGGGACAATCAATAAGTTGCATTACAGAAAATAAGCTTGCATCTACTTCCAGTCCAGTCTTTCATTTGTCATATGCATAACATCAATTTTAAAACACACCACAGTTTTTAAAAAAAAAAAACAACAAAAAAAAATGTTAAAAAATTGCATGGTTTACCTTCTGAAACAAACAGATTTTCTTGCATGAATTTTGTAAAAGCTTCCCTCAAATACCAAAGAATGATCTTCATCGCAGACTCAAGTCTCAAATTTTCAATAAATAAACACCTAAGCACTATACAGTAACAAAGAAGGGGTGTGTATAACTCTAAGTTCATCTCATGAGAGGGTATTGCCGGCTGCAAACAAAACCCATAACTGTGACCAAAGTGACACAAGTCAGACCAATAAGACTGAACCAAATTCAGTTGAACTCGACCCAAAATTGAACCAAAAAGTGAAGTGAAACAAACTAAAATAAGTCTGGTGGTTGGTCGCCATCAGCCGTGAACCCAAAATAAGTCTAAACCAAGGGCCATTGAGTGCCAAATTAGACAAAAAATAGGTCACCAAATATGACCAGCCCACACAAAATCGAACCCAAAATTAAACAAAAGAAAGAGAATACCCGGACAATTGGTATCTCCAGTGACCTCTACTAGCCTCAAGAACACAGTGGGACCCAACCAAGGGACTCAATTTCACCCCGAACAGCTCAATCAGATTTGATGGTCTCGACCTAGTGAAAAGGGACAAATGGATATCCAAAAATGAGAAAGCGATTGGGGAAATGTGATGAACAGGAGGGAAGAGTGACTCAGGACGAGTCGAAAAGTACCTTCAATTAAAAAATGGCGCTGGCAGTCGCCGTAATTTCCCCTTCGATGAAATACATCTCCCTCGACAAACTGTCGGAAGAGAAAGAAGGAAGGAAAGAGAAAGGAAAAGAAAGGAAAAAGAGAAAAGGTCCCCAGGCACAAATCTTGACGCCAGGTGGACGAATGGATTTGAGTTCTAACGGATCCGAAGAGAAATATAGGTGCAATCGGCGCATATGAGCCAAAACACAAAAAAGTGGGTCCCACCAAATGGATTTAAATCCGGCTCAAACCGCAACCTCAGCGCCATGAAAAATCCTCTGTGACGACCGCCGTGTGGCGGGTCACTCCAACCCGGTACAGCAAACAGCAAGCCTCCAGCCAATCAGAATTTTCCAGCAGATTTAAATTTCAAAAAATGCATTAAAAATCACAGGAGTGTCAGAAAAATGCAAATAAAATATGGAAATTTCCAGGAAATTATGGAAAGTATTTTGATAATATTTTTCAGGCCCAAATCCCAAAGCATAAAGTATATAAAATTCAAAAACCCTCAAAATGATCATTTTTGCAAATATAAAAATGATAAAATCAAAATTAACACACGAACATTTATGTTTTGGACAGCAGGTACACTCTCCGGATATTCTTGTTCAAACTCCAAACCAAAAAAACTCAAATTCCAAATCAAGATCCAAAAACTCAAATCCCAAATCAAAAACTCAAATCCAGAAATTCCAAATCCAAAACTCAAATCCCAAATTAAAAACTCAAATCCAGAAATCCCAAATCCAAAAACTCAAATTTCAAATCAAAATTCAAATCCAGAAATCCCAAATCTAAAAAAACAAATTCCAAACCAAAATTCAAGTCCAGAAATCCCAAATCCAGAACTCAAATCCCAAGCCCAAAATTCAAATCCAAAAATTCCAAAACCCAAAACAAACCCAGAGAATCGAATTTCGGGCCCAAACATCTGGGAAAAAAGGAATAGAATCCCGAGGTTTAAATTCAAAAAGCCCGACTTGAAAATTAAAAAAGTCAAACTCCAAAGTCCAACCCCAAAGTTGAAAAATCAAACTCAAAAGTCCAACTTAAAATTGGTATAATTAAGACTAAAATGGATCTGATAGCCGGAATCTAAAAGTCTTAAAATATCCTAAGCCCCAAGAATCAAGTTAAAACCCCAAATAGTTAAAGACACAAAGGCCAACGCTTTAGAGCTTGGAACAAAGTCAATAACTAAAATTCAAAAATGACATTAAAGTCCTAAAAGTCCAACTTCGTTTCTCCTGAGACTGCATAGCGCGTTGCCGCAGGAGTCACACCCCGAAGTTCCTGTCAAGAGGAGGGCATAGCGCTTCTTTCTTCGTGACTCGAACGAAATCCCAAAACTCTCTAAACCCCAAACGATTGAGAATTGATCTAGATCGCCCATCTTTCTAGTGTCGAACTCAAAAATCTAAATCGTTCTTTCAAGGTCGCATAGCGCGTCGACTTGGAAGTACACACCTGAGGTTCCTGTCGAGAGGAGGCATAGCGCATCTGTACTCAAGGCTTGAACGAGAAACCTTCAAAATCCCTAAATCGACTGAATACAAGACTAGGTCATATAACCCCTAGTACTGGTTTCAGATATCAAAAGGTGGCTACAACCCACTCCAACAAGTTAAATAACAAAATTGCTAAAATTGTGACATAGAAGTCAACTAAAGTCCTGTAACAAGTTTAAAGTTACACCGTGACAATCAAAAGTCAAAACCCCCCCGTTTAAACTAATCTTGTAAGATTAAATTAGACCCTTAGCTACATGTTACGCTTGATTCGAATATTCCGGATCTAGAGGTACTCTTGTCTGGTTCTCAACTCAGGCCAGAGGTAATTAACAGCAGGGGCTTGCGCCTGTTGGAAGGAAATGACCTTCAAATAAAAACAATCAACCTTCGAGGTACTTAGAACCGCGTTAGCGTTCGGGTCGCAAGATGCTCGAGGGGTATCTGCTCCGTATTCTTTTTCCCCATGGCGAGAGCTATCCTTTGATGGCCACCCGTGGAAAAGGCTCAAAAAGGTGCAAGACAAATAGCAAGAGCAAATTAATTACTTTAAAATACTAATTTTATCAATTCTATAATGGCACAAATTTAATTAGTAATTTAAGAATGACATTTTCCAAATTGATAAAATTCATAGTGGCATAAAACTAATTAATTATAAATGCGTACAATTGGTCGTAAGTTACCTTGTAGGCCACCACCAGTTGCTGGAAGCAAATCAACGTGAAGTTGAAAGCCGTGTAGCCTTCTTGCTTGGAAGCACTCATGTCGTACATACCGCCATTCATTTTCAGAGTTCACCGGCAACTGCATCTGCTGGAACCTTCCTTCAATTATGGTATTAAAATGGGAAGCAATTCTCAAATTATAATGACCTTGATAAAATCCCAATGCTGATAAAATTATTTCTTTAATTGATTCATAATCAGTTTGCGAAGTTGCATCCAAAATGAAATAATTTGATGGATTATATGGAGATTGATTAACGAAAACCGGAATGGAAATCATATTTTTGATAGTATAGAGAGTCGAGTGTTTGAAAATGATGGGTGATTTTCGAATTCGGACCGCCATGATCTATTTATAACAATTGAGAGTCGAGATAATGATGGGCAATCAAATCAAATCGCACTAAAACGCACTGTTAAATCGCACTTAAATTCAATTTAGACCTTGGATCGGCATTTAGGATGCCGATCCAAGTCCTTTAATGATAGAAAACACTAAAAAATTAATGATTAAAAGCATAAAAACAGTAAAAGCATTAAAAAAGTCACTTTAAACGGGAAACCACTTGGATCGGCATTCGAATTGCCGATCCAAGTGGTTTCCCGCTTAAAGTGACTTTTTTAATGCTTTTACTGTTTTTTATATTATTATTAATTTCTATTATTACATTTAATTATTAATATTATTATTAATTGTTATTATTATTGCATTATTATTATTATTAAATTGGTAAGTGTTATTAGTTATTATATTAGTAATAATTTAATTATTAAATATTATTATTTATTATTTATTTTTGTTATTACTTATTAATGTTATTATTAATTGTTATTAGTTATTAAGTTATTATCTTACCTCTATCCCGCCAAAAGCTTCTTTTGCCAATATCAAATCAAACTTTCATCACAGTAAAATACACTATTTTCAAAGCTACTTTGAAAAATATCAAATCAGACTTTATTACTGAAGTAAGGAATCGCCATATAGTAAATACACTATTTTACAAAGTGGGATGAGAGTCTGCCAATTTATATTACTGAAATAAGGCATCGCCAGTTAAAACAGAAAAAACTAAAAGAAAAACAATACCGTTAAAAAAATAAGACTAAGGTAAATTTGTTAAACTTGATTAATGGACCATTTATTATTATTGCACCATTTTATTATTAATGCATGAAAAAAAAGTAAGAATCTACCATTTATTATTAATGCAACATTTATTGTTTAACCTAACAATTAGCTGCAAAAGGACAAGCATGGTCTGATAAAGTCTGAAAAAGTATACTGATGTCCATCTGCCCTCTGTAAAAGGACAGGCTGGTCTGATAAAGTCTGAAAAAGTATACTGATGTCCATCTACCCTCTGCAAAAGGACATGTGTGGTCTGATAAAGTCTGAAAAAGTATACTGATATCCATCTCTCCTCTGCAAAAGGACAGGCGTGGTCTAAAAAAGCATCACGTGAAATTAATTTTTTATTGTGTGATTCTAAGTCTAAAATTGTCTATAAAACCACCTTTCATCAACCAGAATATGCAACACCCACTCAATTCTTCTTCCTGAAAAATTCACTATCATAGAGAAAGGAAATAGTTCTAACTCAAATAATAAGCCAAAGTACCCAATTGACCTCATGTTTACTGAGTACTGGTCATATTTCCACCATTCCAGACCTAATAAAGCTGAAATGGAAAGAGGAGATTATTCTGCAATATGTCGGCAATATTATAAGACTGTCAATTACAATATCAAGGAAGACACGGTCGGGATTCCCTTAAAAGAACACTACGAGTGGCACATTAATGGTGGCGAGGAAAGAGAAAGGAAGGAGTACCTCGAGCAAAGAGCGCGGGAACACGAAGAAAATCTGAACAAACCCAGGAGTTATGATTGGTATAAAGATTACTACAAACAACTTGACCCGATTCCCCAACAAATACCAATAGAAAAACCATATTCAGCACCAAAAATACACTGGACCGTTTATGAAAGAATCTACAACTTTCGTGGAGACCACACAGTGACCTGTACAAAGTGTGGTCAGGTTTTCAATTACAAAGAGACCATCTTGCATGACCACTACGATGACTACGAAAAACAAGCTTGGTGGGATGGACAAGAAAAGAAATGGAAAGAGAGAGATGAGGCGGAAAAAATGATGAAAATGGCACAAAAGGCTGCCGAAGAGAAGCAAAAGTTGAAGGAAGAAGAATTTGAAAAAAATATCAGGGAGAGCCTGAGATGGCATAGGGAGAGAGATGAACAAAGAAGTATTGCAGCAGCTAGAATGGCAGAGATAGAACAACAAGAAGCCGATGCAGCTTTCTGGAACGAAGCCGCTCAATTCGTTGACAACGCTGGTGTGAGTCAGCAACCTGATGCAACTTTCTGGAACGAAGACGCTCAATTCGCTGACAACGCTCGTGTGAGCAACCAACAACAAAAGGAAGACGAAGAAGAAGACCCATGGTGGAATGAAATTCTACAATATGCGGACACCCAAAATATCTAAATACTTTGTTTTCTTGGATAGTTTTTTTCTTTTTTTAATTTCGTGTGTTACTTTATATTATGGTTATAAAATTTAGTTGTTCTTCTAATGGTGTGCACTTTTTAATTATGAATTTCTTTGCATATTAATTTTTAATACAAATCATAAAAAAATTTAATAAAAATAAATGGACAAAATAACATATTTCAGTAATATAAGGCAAACATTACAAGTGACGACTGTCACACAAACTTATTTCACTAATAATGACCATAATAAGATACCGATGACAAAAATATAATACTACTCTATTTAGTGGAGATGGACAACATTTGAAGCTGCGGGATGATTTTCAAAACCAGGCGGAACTGTTGGCTGGTGAGTCAACCATGACCCTCCAAGATCAAAACCTCCATTCCTCTCAACCAAATCTGTAAAAAATTTGGGGCCCCTAACATGATATTCATTTCCTTCTAATTTCTTAACTTTAAAATTTTCCCCATGATATTGTAACATCAATGCATAAAATAATCGTCATTCGCTCGTCCGCTCATCTCCGACCAAAATAATACCGGAGGAGACGCAGCTTGGCTTAGGACCCATTTGCTTAAAATTTCAAAATTAAAACTCCATTAGAAAATCAAATAAAATAATTTAATAATTAATTTAACATTATTACCTACGAAGAAATGATATTGCGAATAGAAAATATGAGGAGAGAGTTTATCAATTTCAGACTAACGAGAAAAAAATTGTTTGTGAAGAATAAATGATGCAACTTTGAGCTAATCAAATATAAATAATTTAAAAATTAATTTAACATTATTACCTACGAAGAAATGATATTACAAATAGAAAATGATGAGGAGAAAGTTTATCAATTTCAGACTAACGAGAAAAAATTTGTTTGTGAAGAATAAATGATGCAACTTTGAGTGCTTATATAGAGAATTTTAAGCAGAAAAATGACAAAAATAATTATTACATACCAACTAATCACTCAAAGAAAAGAAAATTTAGCGAACAGAAATGGTCTCAGCTTGGATCGGCAATTGGAATGCTAATCCAAGCGGTTTGTATTTTTGGCAATCGAAATGCCGATCCAACAACGTTATTTTTAAAATTTTGAATTTTTAACAGTTATTATCGTAATTCGTGTGAACAGTAACGTTACTATTAATTTTTTTGGATTTTTCGAATCATTAAATATGTTACTACTTAAACTCCCGCTTAGGAATCATGTTCAATCACATGGCAAATAACCATCTTCAACACTGTTTCGATAACATATATCGGCCTCACGAGGACCAGGCCGAAGTCCCTATTTCAACACAAATATTTTTATTTGAAAATTACTATTTACAATCTCTCAACGCGCCATCCGGTGCCATACAAATAATTCTTTCGACAGCTCAGTCTAAGTCAAAATGAAATAAGTTGTAATATATAAATTTACTTATGTTGCGTTCAGGATAGCTTCCTCTAAGCCATTAACATGTACCAGTTGTGGCTTCCTACCTCGACTCTGTTAGGTTTTAAATCCAAGGAACGACTCAAGTGAAACTTTAACATAAACTAACCAGAAGCGTTACCTGGATCCATATGGTTATTCTATGATCTTGAATATGTCTTCTATGCTCCAACAAAATCTCAGCAACGTCTATACACGCACCAAACTCAGGAGAGAGGTCTTCTAAGAAAGGAAGACACGCCTTGGGAGCTATTTGCCTAAACCTTGAGCACTTTCTCTAACTGCTTAATTGAATAATAGAGAGAGAGGCAGAGATGCTTCTATCAACGCATGTATGCACCAATCATGTTGTTGTCTTGTCCTTTGAGGACCAACCCCTTTATTTATAGAGCCAAGTGTTTCTTGGCCTCCACATAATATCATATTTTGTCCATCATAAAATATGTAATGTTTCTAAATATAACCATCTATAAAAGAAAACACATCTATTGCACAAAATCTGCTATTCCATTTACAGCCACGTTTAGCCTATTACCATTATTAATAGAAACTTGGATATCAAACAATAATCAGCCTACAATTTAGATTGTTTCCATACAGACTCGTCAGCCTATATGAAAATAATCTAACAATCTCCCACTTGGGCTATTATGTTTAGTATTATCCATAGTTCTTAATTTTAATGAGCTCAACTTTTATGGTAATAAATTTTGTGCCCTTAATCCCGTCTATCACTTACAATGATATAATACCAATGAAGCTTTCGTTACATAATAGCCATTACATGTTTCTAAACTTGCAAAGCCGTCGCAACTAAACCCACAATGATCACAATATCATCATAAATGAACGACATTGAATTTAGATGTGTATAAGTGGTGTGGACAATACACGTAAGTGTGACTGTCACGTGTCTATTTCCAACTTTATTAGTTACCCAAAACTGAAGTGAGGTCAACTTAATTTTAGAGTCAGAATTAAAACTAAAAAACTAAAAACTGAATCTTTATTCATTTCTGCAGAAATTCTTTACATTCTGAATAAATTGAAAACTGAATATAAATGTCCAATCAAGCACTCCCACTGAACACAAACTCCCACTAAAGTTATAAACCCTCAACTGAATTAACACCCACATGCTTCTGTAATTGTATTGGGTGTTTCAAAGCTTTGTGAGCAGATCTGCAATTGTGGAGTTTTGTTCTAATGTGCTAGATTGACATTAAATCATTCTGAACTCTTTTATTTACAACAAGAAACTTAAAGTTTTAATGCGCTTAACTTATTCAAGTTTCTATTGTTGGAGTATATATAATTATTGTCACAATATATCCATAGTGATGCTTAAGTAGCATCCATTATGCGCAACCTAGTGACAAAATTCATAATCATACTCTCCAAATTTGAATGCTTTATAACATGTTATAAACCTTATTTCCATTGTGGAAGATGCTAATACATACTTGTTTAGCGTTCTTCATGTAATTATCCTTTTGCATGTTATTATGGCATTCACTAAAATTGAAGTCAGAATACTAAAATGACCTCAACCTATTTCTGACATCCGAACTTGTAAGTACATACTTATTTAATAACTAATTTTGGTTGCTTTATAAAGTTCTGTACTCATAATGTACAGATATTAACTTTTCATCTTTATAATGTATACAGCATCCACATGTATACAATCTTAATTTAGATTCCTTATAATAAAAAACATAAGGAATACTTTTATTTCCAACTCTACTTAATTAATATTTAGAGTTATATCGTATATATATATATATATATGAGAGAGTTTAATATGCACTATAGTACATAGGGAGTTCTATGCACCGCGGACTTTTTTGGGGGTATTTTTGTAAATTGACAAATCTAATTTAACCAATCTAATTTACATATTTAAATCTCATAGCAAACCAAAATTTATATTTTTTGAGATTTTATTACTATTTTTTTCCATTTTTTTAAAACCTGCTATTTTTGAAATTTGTAAATAGTAGTTTGTTTCCAAAAATGGCAGGTTTTAAAAAATTCGAAAAAAATAGTAATAAAATTTCAAAAATTGTAAAATTTGGTTTGCTATGAGATTTCAATATGTATATTAGATTGGTTAAATTAGATTTGTCAATTTACAAAAATATCCCCGAAAAAGTCCGCGGTGCATAAAACTCCCTATGCACTATGGTGCATATTACACTTTCTCTCTCTCTATATATATATATATGCCTTAATCACAGGGTATCCAATAGTTTGCATTTAATCTTTTTTTTTTATAAAAGCTCCCTTCAGAGGGGCCTGCATTCATTATGAAATGCCATAGAGTTTACATCACAAGTCACTCAGAGGGTGACTTAGGTCAAAGAAAAATTACAGTACCGTCTAAAGAGATAATGTCTACCACAAAAAAACTAAAGTCAAAGAAAAGAAACCCACTGATACAACCACAACAGAAAACACTAAAGTAGCAGCCTTTATAGAAGCTAATCCAGAAGATCTTCATCCTCTGCAGTTGCCCCTGTGCCACATTTTCCTTTTGAAAGTGACTTTCTTGCCTTGTGGTGCCTCCTGTCCAAAGATAGAAACATCTTAAAACATAATGATAAGAATTGGCTATCCTATTGCCAATACAAGATTGGAAAATCTTTTTGTTTCTAACCCCCCAAATAACCCAAAGAAAAGCTAAAATAATAGTTTGGAGATATAATCTGTTATCGTTATTTAAAGAGCAGCTATAACCCCACAAGTCAGAGAGAGTAGAAGCTGTTATAGTCAATCCTTTAGCATTAGCATTATTAAAGTTTAACCAAAATCTAAATACTACCGGGCAGTGAATAAAAAGATGGTTGACTGATTCCGACTGACCACAAAAACAACATTCATGTACCTGGCCATCCCCTCGTAATTAGAATATCCATAATTAAAATCTTATTTTCTAGGGCCAACCATAAGAAGAGCTTGACCTTTAGAGGTATTTTTAGGGGCCAAACTGGATCTTTTTTATTGAATTGGACCTCCCAGAAATAAAAAAATTGTACAAGGACTTAACCGTGTAAATCCCCGAAGAATGCCAAATGCCACACAATATTATCATGCATTGTATTAAAATTAAAATGCCTAAGATAATCAGTAAGAATATTTTTCTCATTTCTAAGAGCATTTGAGACCCCTCTTTGTAGAAAAAAAGTAGATGAAACCATTATTCCAAACCTGAGCTACAGTAACATCTGGTTTATTTATTTTTGCATACAAATTAGGGAATTCTCTAGCTAAGATACCTATATCAGACCAATTATCAAGCCAGAAGCTAGTCATCCTACCATTATTCACTTGCTTAATGTAACCCACCCTCATAACCTCCTGTAGAGAAGTGACATGAGTCCAGAA
Organism: Rhynchospora breviuscula; assembly: GCA_027562975.1. Classification (NCBI taxonomy): domain Eukaryota; kingdom Viridiplantae; phylum Streptophyta; class Magnoliopsida; order Poales; family Cyperaceae; genus Rhynchospora; species Rhynchospora breviuscula. Next base: position 17,861,821 of record CM050398.1, read on the forward strand.
AGGTGAGAAAGATGAGAGAGATCTACCCTTATATTTAGGCTCTATAATATTTTTCCAGATGCCCTGATTATTTTGATGATAAAACTTCTAAAGCCATTTTCCAATTAAGGCTTTATTCATCACTTCTAGATTAAGGATACCCCATCCACCCTCTTCCTTGGGTCTACATATTCTGTCCCAACTAAATAGGTTATACTGTTTCCTTTCTTGGGTACCTATTTTGCCCCAAAGAAAGTCCCTCCTTAACTTATCCATCTCTTGAATAACCCATTTTGGGAGAAGGTAAAAGGACATTAAGTATATAGGAAGAGAAGAGAGAACATAATTAAGCAATACAAGCCTCCCCCAAAAGAAAGCATACTTTTCTTCCAACCAGCCAGGTTGGCTTTGAATTTTAAAATAACTGCATGCCAATCTGTTCTGAAAGGATTTTTCCAGTGTAAAGGGCATCCCAAATACTTCAAAGGTAGGGTTCCCAATTTACAACCTAAAGTTTCAGCGAAAATAGTAGCTGCTTGGTTGGTTATATTAAGAGGTACCAGCTCACTTTTAGAGAAATTAACTCTTAGACCAGAGATTTCAGCAAAAGCTCTAAGGACCCATTGAACCCTCTCAACTATGACTTGCTCAGCTTTTAGAAAAAGGAGGGTATCATCTGCATATTGTAGGTGCACTAATTGATGACCAGAACTTAAATTGGGACCAAGTCTAGAGAAATGCCCACTATTTACCCCTTGTTGTAATAGCTTAGATAAGCCCTCAGCAGCTAGAATAAAGAGATAGGGGGAAAGAGGGTCACCCTGTCTAAACTCTCTTTTACAATTAAAATAAGAACCTTGAAACCCATTAAGAAGTACAGAGCCCATCCCCCCCAAGGACTTTATCTATTTATCCTATCCAAGTTTCAGAGAAGCCTCTCATTCTCAGAGTTGAGAATAAATAATCTCAGTTGATGTTGTCAAAGGCCTTTTCAAAGTCCAATTTCAATAGTATCCCTTGCTCTTTATGTTTCTGAACCCAATGCAGGGTTTCATGTGCATCTACAACCCCATCAAGAATGAATCTCCCTTTCAGGAAAGCACTCTGATGTGGTCCTACAATCTTGTTGAGAACTGGTGCTAGTCTAGTAGCTAACACTTTTGTAAAAATCTTGTAGCTGCATTTTAGTAAACCAATGGGTCTAAACTCAGATACTTTACAAGCCCCTTCAACTTTAGGAATTAGACAGATCATTGCCCTATGGAGATAACAGATATCTACATTATTAAAGAAAAAAGAGGAAAACATCAACATGATATCTTCCTTTAGAATAGGACAAAATTTCTGATAAAAACACATGGAGAGACCATTAGGTCCTGGCGCCTTATCAGCACTAAGAGAGTTGATAGCTCCTAGTATTTCCTCTTCAGTGAAAGGAGAAGTGAAGAGAGAGTTATCCTCATCAAAGCATAACACATTTTGATTCCAAACAATCTGATCTAAAGTGCATAAAGATGGAATGTAAATTCCAAACAGAGATTTATAGAAAGAATTGATATGATGATGTATAACCCCTTGATCCCTTACTTCCTAACCATCTATTAAGAAATGAGAAATAGTATTTTTTGCTTTTCTTATAGAAGATATCCTATGGAAAATTTTTGTATTTGCATCCCCTTCTAATAACCATTTCACCCTAGACCTTTGTCTCCATCGGACCTCTTCCACGTGATAAATATCCGTCAGGTCTTTTTTGAATTTAAAGAGATAAGCCCATTCCTCAGTTCTGAGATCTCTGCCATCCCCAATGTCTTCCAAAGACTTGATTTTATCGATTAACTCTTTCTTCTCTTGCTGAAAGACTCTATGGATATTATGACTCCAACCCCTGAACTCTCTTGAGGAAGGAGATTTTTTTCCCCAAGTTTTACCCATGTTAGAAGATAAGAGAAGAGGAAACTGGCCCCACCAGTTTTCCATCAGAGGATAGAGATCTTCTTGTTTCAACCAAGATTTTCTCGAAATGGAATCTAGGAGGAGCCCTTGGAGCATTCTCTCCTGAATTGAGAGAGATAGGGCAATGATCAGAGAAAATCTGAGCATAGCTGGATGATAAAGAAGAGGGGAAATTGGACAGCCAATTGCTAGTAACAAAAAATCTGTCGAAGCATGCTTTTTGGGTACTAGACCTTCCCCTTGCCCAGGTAAATCTTCTCCCGGGGCATTTAAAATCATGTAAGGCAAAATTGTTGATCCAAGTATTAAAATTCTGCATATTCCTAAGGTCAAAAAATAGACCATTTTTTCAGTCCTTTGCCTAATGATTTTGAAGTCCCCCCCAATGACCCACAAGTTATTATAAAGAGTCCCCACTTTATCCATTTCAGCCCAAAAGACAGCTTTCTATACAGCCTCAACTGGGCCATAAACAATTCTGTAAGTCCAAATTTTTTGGTCCAGTTTATTAGTTAAAGTTACAGAGATGGAGAAAGTGCCTATGTCCCAATTAACAATATTATACTTATCAACATTAACACCCAAAAGCAGTCCCCCAGATCTACCAATAGAAGGTATCCAATTCCAATCAAAATTAAAAGCTGAAGAAGTAAGAGTTCTTGAAAACAAGAGGTTTTCTTAGTTTCATGTAACCCAATAACATCAAAATATTCCCTTTGTATAAAATGAGCTAGAAACCTATGTTTTTCAGGGGTTCCCAACCCTCGGGCATTCCAAGCTAAAATTAACATTAAATAACAGAAGTATTTCCCAAATCAGCCAAGGCCTTATCCAAGTAATTCTTACGGGAGTTAATAAAAATACACATCTTACTTAAATCTGTTTTTTTCAGTCCCTTAAGAAAGACCACTCTTTCTTTTTCAGAAGGACCGAAAGAGAAACCACAATCCTCAAGTAAGGAACAAATTTGAGGATCCAAAAGAGAAGAGAAAGGAAAAAAAATTCTAAGAGAGGGAGGATTACCAAATTGAGCTTGCATGACTCATTTGGCTTCCTTACTTGGCATCTGCTAGCAGTACTTTCTAATGCTAGGTCTTGGAAGGCCAGCTGACTTCAATGGTGCCACATCTAGCACCTCTGCTTCCTCAGTCCTCTTTTCAGCATTAGGTGTAACTCCAGCAGTAACCATGATCTAGGCAGTCTTATCATTGCCCCCAGTAATGACAGCCTTGCCCCTACCCAAATCTTTTGTAGGACCATCATCTTTTGCCATATCATCTCCAACTATACTTATGTCATCCTTGTTATCCCATGCATTGACTTTTTCTTTGCCCTTACTTGAGCTCCCAGTAGCCATACTTGCCATTTGAGCCTTTAACTTCTCATTTTCAGCCAACACTTCAGTCAAAGAAGGTGAGGAGTTTGGTGTCTTTGTGTAGGTCCACTTCCCAAAATACCTTCCTTAGCCCTCCAACTTTTAGTATACTCATGCCCTTTACCAGATTTGTCATTCCTTCTCCACACATTTTTATTATAACTAGTATTTTTATGAGCAGTTGTTTTTCAAGCTGCTAACTTGGAGCCACCAAACACCTTTATGCCAATATTGGAGGGGGCTTTGGAGCTAGAGTAGTGGCAGTAGGAGTGGTGTTAGTGTTAGAGCCACTCCTAGCTGCTGCAAAAGTAGAGACAACTGGAGATTTGCTACTAGAGCCAGGATTCTGAGCCAGCTGATTTAGTTGCCCAATAGCTATACTAAAATCTTTGAGAGACCAAGAAAAAGTTTCCTGTTCTAAGATCTCTCAAGCAAAATTGGAAGAGGGATTAGGTTCCTCCACTACATAAGAGACTAGGTTTTCGAACCGTCAGCTCTGGTTACTACAAACTCATGAGAAGTCGGAATAGAGGCCCTGTGCTTGACCTCAACTTCTACTCTAGCCCATCTCAGATCCACTCTTTCCAAAGTTGCCTTGTCAACTCTTACTCTACCCAAAATGAACCAATTTTTGCAAGGCTGGTAAGTGAAACCATCCATAAGGCACCCCCACCATTCTAATCCATATCCTTACTGGTGTAACCCTAGGATCGATCGCTTCCCGAGCGTCATCTTCAGAGAGTATAGGGAAATCAATCGTACCTATTTTGACAGATCCAGCTTTCAGAACTTCCTGCTTCTAGCTCTTATTGCCTTCGATCTGATATCTGTTCAGAGAGTATAGGGAAATCAATCGTACCTAGTTTGAATTTAATCTTATCATACTACTTGAGAGCCTAATTGATGCTTATAATTTGTTAAAGGTCCAAGAACCTTGAGGCCTAGTACACATGATAATATCATTTCAAGTAGTAGATCATTTTAATGCAAAATATTACTCCCACTGAACCTGTGATATATACAATTATTAACCAAGTTAATCTCGAAACCAAATGAGATAATCGCTTGATGAAATTTGGAATATCATAGTTGAGACGCTTATTTTGAGTGCATAAATAAATTTAAAATTTACAACCATTTTATTTGTATCATCCGATTTTAAATGGGATGGTTGCATGTATCATCAATGTCTTCATTAAAGAACATAGTCATAACTTCTATTTAATAAAACTCAAGATCCAAAATGTTCTACAAGTGCCATGATTACCTTAAAAGAGTCTTTTAGTAAGACTAGAGAAAAAGTCTCTTTATGGTAAATTCATTCCTTATAGGTGAACTTCTTAATGACATGATGTACCTTACGTCTTTTCACATTGTCTTTAGAATCCCTTTTGGTATTAAATGTTCATTTGCAACCAATGAGTTTCTTACCTTAAACCAATGTTTCTAAGTCCCATATCATTATCACACATGAACTTCATCTCTTCATTTATGGTATTAATCCACTTTTATGAGATTTGATTCTTTAAAACTTGATGAAGACTTAGAGAATCTTTCGTTATCCTAATGTCAAAATCATGAAGATAGACAACATAATCATCCGATATTGTTTCTTTTTTCTCCCTAATGGATTTTGTAAGCACTAGTCCTTGAGGTGTTTGCAGTTGTAGATTGACAAAATTATTTTCAATTTAATCATTACCAGTATCTAACTCTATAGATCCTAAATAGGGTTTAATTCATGAGTCAAATGGTCTGTCTAAGTTTACAAATGATATGTTTGATTTTTCTTGAGTAGAGCAATCTGTTTGAGTCCTCAAACAGTTCAGCTCCTGTTTAGGGCCCGAATCAAACTTTCCGCTGAATCCTCAAACAGTCCGTTTGGATCCCCTAAAAGAGATGGTCCATTTGAGTCCTCAAACGGTTTGTCTCGTATTTAGGTTTAGCCCATATGCGCCATACTAATAATCAAATGGTCTGTTTCAGTCCAGTAATAGTCCTTTTGAAAATTGACATTTATGGTTTTACTTTGAAGATAATATCCTAATGTGTCATCTATCCCCCTCAACCAGAACATTTTCAAAGAACCTGTCTTTATTCATCTCTAAAACTTAATCCTCAATTGTGGGATATAATAATCTAGTTACTCCTGAATCTTTGGGCATAAACAACTAATCAACTAATTATTCTTTTATCCAATTTCTTCTCATATGGCTTTTAAAGACGAGTTTTATTGGATATTCTCAAATATAAATGGTGAACTTTTCAGTCTACATATTATATGGGGTTTTATTTATGGTTGACTTAGTTGATATTTTCTTTTAGAATATAAAGTGCTATCCTTATGAATTGAGAATTTTAATTTTGCACAAAACATATTATCCCCTTAAGAGAGACAACTTGAATTTTTGAGTCAAAGCATACTTGAATTCTGAATAGTCAATTTATGCATAAAACATTTAGTATCCTTTTATAAGCTATTATGTCCATGACGTGCAAACTAATAATACCCAAATTGGTCCTAAAATGTACCGCAAGCGTACGGTATATCGTTGGATATGGTTAGGGGTCGAACGACAGGGACGGATTAGTTGAGTATTAGGTTTACCGGTTCACAAAATCTAGGTCGGTCAATTGAGATGGTTTTTGGTCTTAGAACAATAGCAAAATGAGATAAACAAACAATCAAACTAAAACAAAACTAAAGCAAGTAACAATTTGGTTGTTTTCTGGTAATTTCTGATAATAAAAATCCCAGGATTTCTGTTTTTACCTCAGTTAGGCTTCGGGCTGTCAACGCGCGTGCTGTCGCACGAAACGCTGACCCGTGCTGCACCAGACTGGCCCTGTGCGACCCGCACAGGATTCCATGCGACCCGCACAGGTAGTACTTGGTGCGGCACGACCCTTAGTTGATGGTGCAATGCATGACAATTAAGTTCCTAACTGGTTTGGGACAGATCTAGCCGGACTTGGACTCCCTAGACCTCAGCCGTCGAATGTTGGTCATGGTATCGTGATACGGAACCTAGTCTAACGCCCCCATTAATCTAGTTAACCCTCACTTTCGCTTGTTGGCTTAACCATCCTAAGTCGACAAGTTAGTTTACTAAGGTATCTAACCGACTTTCGCCTAATTAGAAATCTTCTCCTTTTGGGATACCAATTGGTCACCTTTCGGCTCCTAACCTACCTCAAGTTGCTTACTCAATTCAATCAATTAGTCTACACCTTTAACCAAGACTAAGCGTGGCCATCACCTAGTAGGAGGTTCAACACAATTCATCGAACAAAAAGCAAGCATAAGCAATAAACAACCAATAAGTGATAAACCATAAAAACTTAATCATTCATCCATTACATCAATCCTAACCTTGGTTCAAACATGACCCTAGAACAAACTAATCTAGCCTACCATAATAGAAATACAAGCACAATGTAAGAAAGGGAAATATACAATCTCCATAACCAAAGAGAAGAAAGAAGGAAGGCATACTCCCCTAATCAAGCCTCTTCCTTGCCTCCGGACTGGAGATACGGCTGCTTGTGTCGAACGGCGGTGGAACGGCGGTCGAAACGTGGCTCACAAGGCGGTGGGACCCTCTGTGCGGGGTGCACAGAGGAGGTGAAGTGGTGGATCGGGATGGTTTTCGTTGCGGCGCCGCCTCGGATGGGAGAGAAGATAGGATGCCCTAATTTCGGCACTTCGGGGGCTTTAAATAGCCGCGAAACTAGGGTTCAAAGTCACGTGCAGGGCGCATGGGAGGCTGGTGCGGGTCGCATGGGCCAGGAATGAGTCGTCTGGCCCATGTCGCTTGTCTGTCGTGCTGGCTGGGCCCTGTGCAGGCCGCACATAATTCCATCCAGGCCGCATGGGATCATTTTCTTCATGTTTTCAAAGCCAAACTTCACCAAATTCCTCCAAGTTCCTAAAAATTGAATATAGACCCAAGAAGTACCAAATTCCTATAGAAATAAACTAAAACACGCATAAAACAAAGGTATTGAGTTGCGATTGAAGGTAAAGTCCGGTCAAAACGTATATATAAATGTGTGATATCAGTCCATATAAGATTGTTATAAACTGAAGAAGAAATGGATCTTCCCGATTTTGGACTATGAGACATAACCAAATTTTTCTTTGTATATGAACAAATATATCTTTATTTGTTGATTAGAGATAGTATTAAAATTTTATTGAAATGAAATTATAAATGTATCATGTAAGTCCAAATATGATCCATTACTAATTAACAATCCATCGACGTTATAGCTTCCAAAATTGATTGTCTTGTTGTCCCCACTATAAGGATGTATTTTTCACCATCATTTGCTTTTGACAACCAAAGAAATTCTAGAAATACAACGTGGGTAGGTTCATCCAATTCTATCCACTACGTGTATGTTGATACTAAAATCAACTTATGCATAAACCTTAGCAAAAAAGCATAATATTATTCTTGGTACCCGAGTACAATATTTTCTTAAATGGTCTTGTTTCCATAGAATAAATACCCTTCAGATTCCGACTTTTCAATCAATTTTTTAACTTTAACTTTATTGGGATTCTTTTATGATCCAACATTTGCAGTTTTATTCTTAAACTTTATATATACGTTTTTAATTTTCTTTTATTCTTGGAACTAAAAAACAACTTGAGTACTATATGTCATATCTTCAAATCATTTTCTTTCTATACTATATTCAAGTTGAGTTTATTGAAGGTCTCATAACTCATCTTGATTGGACCAAATAGGAAGGAAAAATAAGCACTAAATAACCTTATTATCTTACGATACATTTTAGTTCTTGTAACTTTGAAGCATAAAATTGACATTTCCAAATGTACTCCCTTATGTTGATTTTATATTTATTTAGGTAGCTGAAGTGTTATTGCTATGAATGTCAAAAAAATATAGCTAATATCCATCTGATAGTGCTCTTTGGAGTCTCCTGACAGACTTCAAATAGCTTCCTTTTCATTCTTAGCGAATACAATTCCTAAATTTTCTCTAAGAATTTCTTAATCATATTGAGGGACTTAAGCGTGTTGTACTAAACGTCTCTAGGTTTGTCGATTACAAAACAATATCATTTGGCATTTAACAATCTTTTTTTGAGTTTTATAGGAAAAAGATGCGATTTATGAAGACTTGGATAAAAGTTCAAGCAAGACCAAGATCAAGTCTTTAGAAAGCTTGTAGGCTAGCTTACTAGGATAGAAGGTGTACTAAAGTGCTTATTTATCCTTGAAATGGTCTAGACAGCAGAAAAGCTCAGTAAATCGGTAGAATTCTCAGTCTCAGGACCATTACGTTGTGTAACGTAATATAGTGTTATACAACACACTAGTACTGTGCAAAATTTCTCTGTTTCTTAAAGTGACAGAAATAGTGTGTTACACAACGCAACAGCATGTTATGTAATGCAACTAAGGCGTCATACAACACAAACTCACCGTCATGCAACGCAATTTTTTAGAAATCCACAAACGTTGTACAACGCATTGGAACATTGTACAACTTTTCTTTGTATTTTCTCTGAAATTTTTTGCTTGTTTTTTATGCAAAATTGTGTTCATTTAATGTCATTTAATGTTGCGTTGCATAACAGGTGCTCTGCATTGTATAACGCACCTGACAGTTTTGACCGTTGGACCTTCTACTTGAAACATTGTATGGTCATCTCTCTTTGGTTCTCTCTTTGGTAATCTCTCTTTGGTTCTCTTCTAGTCTATTTAGGGCGGACCGTCCTCTCATCAAAACGGTCTGTTCCAGGTTTGTCAATTCACGTGAGTTTCATACGATCCAATGTATGTATACCTTAGGGTTTGCAACTGGGTCCTAAGTCTATATCATCCTAGGTCAGTATTTGGATAGGCTTTTCATATTAGGATTAATGTGGATAATGAAAAATCTAGGTTTAGGTATATTTTAAGTCTAATATAAAGGTAACTGAAGTTGTATTTTGAAAATTGTACCAATATTAATACCATCCCGCCAAAGTGGGCTCTTATATTAATGGTTGTTTCAAAGGCTCAAATACAAGTGTATTAAGGTACATGTAACTTTTAAATTATGGATCGGTCCAAGGGAAGGACATAATTTAAAAGGCTACATGTCCAATTTTTGGTAGAATCAAATGGGTAATAATTATAAGATTTTACATATAATTAATTAATCGGCCCAAAGGAAGGTTAATTAATTGATATGTTATGAATCGTTACATTTGATACTATACCTAGTTGATTGAAGTTTGCTTGGAGACTCCAAAGAGCACTTGCAAATGAATAAAGACTAGTAGATGAGATTAACGCCTTTATATTTTATGATTTAACTTATACATTATGATTATTAACATTAGTGTATTTTATCCTTGGTTTATTTTAGCAAACATTCTAGCTAGCATTAACAGCATACCCATGCTGTCTGGTTCGAACTTTAAGGAATAGAAGGAGAACTTGATGATAGTTCTCGGTTGTCTAGATCTTGACCTTGCATTCAGGGAGAAGAAACCACCTGAGATTATTGCTAAGAGCAGTCATCAACACATTCAAAGTATGGCTCAGTGGACAAGCTCCAATCGCATGGGCATTATGATCATTAAGAAGACAATCCCAGAGGCATTCCGGGGTACAGTTTCTGATTCCGATGTGGCTAAGCCATGCTTGGAAGAAATGGAGGAGAGATTTGCCAAGAATGAGAAAGCGGAAATTTGCACATTCATGGCAAAACTCACTTCTATGAGGTACAGTGGAAAAGGCAACATTAGTGAGTATATTTTGGAAGTGTCTAATCTTGCTTCAAAGATACAAGCCCTTAACTCTCTCCCTTGTCAGTATAACCATTTCAAGGTTTCTTATAACTGCACTAAGGACAAGTGAACTCTGAATGAACTGATCTCGCATCTAGTTCAAGAAGAGGAAATGTTCAAGCTTGATAAGACACATAGTGCTAACGTTGCCTCCACTTCCAAGAATAAAGGGAAGAAGAAACAAAACAAGAAAAGGTTGCTGATTCAAACTCAAAGAAGGAACCCAATAAGGGGAAGACTGGTAAGAAGCCAAAGAATCCAAATGGGTGCTTCTTCTGTAATGAGGAGGGACATAAGAAGAATGATTGTGCAGGCTACATAGCTTAGAGCAAGAAGAAAGGTATGTCTCTCTCTTTGGTTTGTTCAGAAGTGAATTTAACTTCAGTACAAAAAGATACTTGGTGGATTGATTCTGGTGCTACAACTCACATAAGTATCTCTATGCAGGGTTGCCTGATCTACCGAAGGCCAAATGATGGTGAAAGATACATCCATGTGGGCAATGGCAAGAAGGCACAAGTTGAAGCTATTGGGCATTTTAGTGTTACTTAGGACTGGATTGTATTTGAATTTATATGAGACTTTTGTTGTATTGGACAAATTTGGTTACTCTTGTTCTTTAGGAAATGGAAATTTCAGTTTATCTCATAATTCTAAATGCATTGGATCTGGTTTTCTTTCAGTTTATGACAATCTATATTCTTTGGAAACTATTGCTTCATATAATGAAAATTTACATACAAGTACTAGAAGTGTTAAGCATAAATTAACTCATGAGAACTCAGATGCACTTCGGCATAAGCATTTAGGTCACATTTCTCCAAAGAGAATTGAAAGGCTTGTGCAAAGTGAAATACTCGATCTTTTAGAGATGACTGATTTAGGCCCATGTATAAGTTGTGTTAAAAGAAAACAAACCAATAAAAGGAGATATGATGCCAATAGAACGAGTGATGTCTTAGAACTGATTCATATGAATATTTGTGGACCATTTCCTACACCTACTAGGAATGGTCAAACTTACTTTATCAGTTTCATAGACGATTATTCAAGATTTGGTTATCTATGTCTTAGAACTGATTCTTTGGACGTGTTCAAATCATTTAAGGATGAAGTTGAGTTACAATTCAACAAAAGGATTAAGCAAGTCAAATTTGACTGTGGTGGTGAATACTATGGTAGATATAACGGTTTAGGTGAACAATGTCCAGGGCCTTTTGCTAAGTTCCTAGAGGAAAATGGCATTGTCCCTCAATATACCATGCCAGGGTCACCTAGCATGAATGGAGTAGCTGAAAGATGAAACAAAACATCGAAGGACATGGTTAGGAGTATGCTTAGTCATACTAATTTGCCAAAATCTCTTCAGGACGAAGCACTTAAAATAGCAGTCTATTTACTTAAACGTGTACCAAATAAGGCATATAACAACAAAACTCCCTATGAAATGTGGACTAGTAGGAAACCAAGTCTACAACATTGTCGTATTTGGGGATGTCCAGCTGAAGCTCGGCCTTACAAGCCAAATGAGAAGAAGTTGGACGAAAGGATAGTTAGTTATTATTTCATTGGATATGCCGAACGTTGCAGGGGTTACAAGTTTTACGATCCCACTAATAGGAATATATTTGAGACGATTACAGCTAAATTCTTTGAGGATGTTTTCATTGTGGGAGGAGATATGACACATCAGGATATTATCTTCGAAGAGGAAATAAGCACTGATCTTCAAACGGACCGTGACAGGACTGAAACGGACTGTTTACTCATAGATACAGTGTCCATGACTGATCTTGGAAATAACGACGATCCTTTGAGGACTCAAACAGATCGTTTGATTCAAGAAATAAATCCTGTTCCAGATCCTATGGACTTGGATCCTAGAATAATCAAGTTGAAGATAATGATGTCATTGAACAACTGCAAACACCTCAAGAACATGTGCCTAGGAGATCTGCTAGGGAGAAAAGACCAGCAATACCTAACGATTATGTGGTCTGTCTTTAAGAACATGAGTTTGACATTAGGATGATGGAAGATCCTCATGATCTTCATCAAGCTTTGGATAGTCCAAACTCACAAAAGTGGATTGATGCCATGAATGAAGAGATGAAGTCCATGCATGACAATGATATATGAGACTTAGTACCATTACCAGAAGGAAATAAACCTATTAGTTTCAAATGGATTTTTAAGACAAAAAAGGATTCTATGGGTAATGTAGAAAGGTATAAGGTAGGTCTTGTCGCTAAGGACTTTACTCAAAAGGAAGGTATTGATTACAAAGAGACTTTCACTTCAGTTTCATCGAAAGACTCTTTTAGGGTAATCATGACACTTGTTGCACATTTGGACCTTGAACATCATCAAATGGAAGTTAAGACTGCATTTCTCAATGGAGACATTGGTGAAACCATATATATGGTGCACTTTGTATCGGATGATCCAAAGAAAATGGTTTGCAAACTTAAGAAATCCATTGATGGACTCAAACAAGTGTCTCAACGGTGGTATTACAAATTCCATCGAGTGATTCTTTCATTTGGTTTTGAGAGTGACCCGGTGGATGATTGTATATATCACAAGTTCAGTAGGAGTAAATACTCTTTCTTGGTTTTGTATGTGGATGATATACTGCTTGCCACAAACGATGAGGATATGTTGTATGAAACTAAGAAATTTCTATGTAAGCATTTTGAAATGAAAGATCTTGGTGATGCATCATACGTGTTGGGCCTTAAGATACTTAGATATCATTCTCAAGGTATTTTGGGCTTATCACAAAAGGCCTATATCTATCAAGTACTAAAGCGGTATGATATGGAAAACTGCAAACTAACAGAGACCCCAGTTGCTAAAGGGGACAAGTTCAATCTTGAACAATGTCCCAAAACATAGTTTGAAAAGAAGCAAGTAAAGGACAATAAGTATGCTTCCATTGTTGGAAGCATAATGTATGCCCAAGTGTGTACACGTCCAGACATTGTTGGAATGCTAGGCAGGTATTTGCATATATAATCCAGGTGTTCAGCACATTCAAGCAGCCAAAAGAGTTTTGCGATATCTTCAGAGAACCAAAGATTTTGCACTAACATATCGGAGATCAAATAGGATGTAAGTCATAGGATATTCTGATTCTGATTTTGCGGGATGTCAAGATAGCTTAAAGTCAATCACAAGGTTCATCTTCATGTTGGCTGGTGGAGTTGTTTCATGGAAGAGTGCCAAACAATCTCTAGAGGCATCTTCCACCATGGCAGCAGAATGTGTGGCTTGCTATGAGGCATCATTATTTGGGACATGGTTACGAAATTTTGTCACTGGGCTGCATGTAGTGGACTCCATCCAGGCTCCACTAAGGATTTTCTGTGACAATAACTCGGCAGTCATGTATGCTAACAACAACAGAAGCTCAGCCAACTCGAAGCACATCGACATCAAGTTTCTGTCTGTTAAGCAAAAGGTTGAGAATGACGAATTGTCAATCGAGCACATTGGAACAAACGCAATGATAGCAGATCCACTCACTAAAGCGTTAATACCCAAGCAGTTTCTGAAACATGTAACTATTTTAGTTGAGGATTCTAGGCTTTAGTGGGAGTTTTGTTCAGTAGGAGTGCTAGATTAGACGATGAATTTAGTTTATTCAGTTATTCAGTTTATTGAGTGTATTATGTAATGAATTTCTACAAAAATGAATAAAGATTTAGTTTTCAGTTTCAGTTTTCATTCTCACTCTATTTAAGTTGACATCACTTCAGTTTTGGGCGACCAATAAAGTTGGAAATAGACACGTGACAGTCACACTTTACGTGTTGTTTGACCCTATTTTATGGTGCCAAATTCGCGAAATAATTGGCCAATGAGATATTGATTTCTATGAAGAAATGGATATGATCGGCTGCCAGGAAATGAAAAGAAGAAGAACCAGAGAAATTCAAACCTTCCTCTTGTACGAGAGCATCCTAGGTGCACCTGTTTTGCATACACCACGTATAAAGCATTATTTCACACGCATTGGTCTCCGGTGAACCAGGTGTACAAAGAACAGGGAGAGAGATGCCGCTGGGTTTGGGTCTCATTAAACCCGACAGAAGGGGCCCAAAGCGAAGGGTGCGTCTTCTTCAACTGCCAAGAGAGAGAAACACGAAGGGGAGAGAAGAGAAATGTGCAGCGCCTAACCGTCTAGTCAATGCATCTTCGACTCCTGTTGACCACTTGAAATCCCACCCAGAAGAAACACAATGCAACGCCACGACAGCCCTCCGATCAGCTAGCGATCCGTGTGCCTCTGAATGGACGGCTGAGATGAAACGAAGATCCAAGCTTATTGAATAAGGAACCGGCCTCCATGGGCTATAAATACCCCATCGAAGATGAAGAAAAGACTCTCTCTAGAACCCTCTGGCACACACTTCCAAAACCTCCGTAGGGCTTCTTCTCCACGGGGCAAACTCAGATCCAAAGCTCACGCACACACATACATACACAGAAAGAGAGAGAGAGCTAGGCAATAGGTCAAGCACTTGTCGTGCATAGTTAGGAAGGTAGGTAGAGAAGAGATTACAAGTGTAATTGCAAAAGAGAAAGCTGTACTGGATCAAGGTAAGTCAAGAAGGAAGAAGGTAAATTGTGATCAAATTGTGTAATTGCTCGATTTTCGAAAGGAATTTGCTAAATCATGCTTTGATTAATGCTTGAACTTTTCAATTATGTCTTTTAAGTAGGGATTAAGTAGTATTTGATTGAGTCGTCCTCCTCTGCCTTTTCTTGATTGAATTTCGAGATCTGAAAGTCTAAGCTATAGGGTCTATAGCCTTAGACGATCAGTGAATGTGAATTGGTAATGATCTTGATTTCACTAGTGAAATTTTTGTAATGCGATTGCTTTCTTTCTTTTAATTAGATCTTTTCTTGACTGTTTCTTCTTTTCCCTAATCTCTGGTCCGATCTCATCTTGCCTACCTCCATTAAAGTCTATGCTAAGGATTCCTTAGACATATAAACTGGAGAAGGCGACCTAACTTAAGGTTTCCTCATGATTAGGTGCAGCTCACGGTCTAAGCTGAGGGTTCCTCAGTTATAGGCCATGGTTCTTTAATGAGAGCTTGCACGGCTCAAGTTATAAAACCTTTGAATAATTCATGAAATACTAACCGAAATGCTGTCAAAATTTAGTCCTGATTTATTTCCTTTAAGTTCTGGACTAATGTGCATAAATGTGACTTTTAAGAGTATCTTGACCTGATCTAATAGCTTCTAGATTGTAGATTAATGAGATGGTGTGATAAAATTATTCAAAGGTGCATGATACTGATGAAGTAGAATATTCGAACCTTCATGGACTTTAGTGAAAATATTTCCATGTATCTGAATCCTACTGTCTCTTGTAATTATAATTAATAATGGAACTGTAATAAGTTGCATTGCTTAAAGTCAGTTACCTTTCTTTAGTGTCAGCACAGCACATGAAATGCAAGGCTTTGTTAATTTTATGACCTTTTTGTAAATAACAGATATTATAGGGCTCCTTCATGAAAAGTTCACTCATTAATGTTCTCCTTTCTCCTTCTTATAGAAGTTTAAAGTGTCAGGTTCTGTTAATTGGTGGTGCCTCTTTAATTTCATTTGTTGACTAGTTGTGTTCAATGAAAATAACATTGCATTTGTACTGAAAAAGATTTTAAAGGACCTGTTGACAAAAGTCCAAGAAACATTCTGTCAGGTGCATGAATCTTGTTGTAGCTAGGCGTTTCCTTAGGATTGGTAAATATGTTGTCTAAAATAAAAAATATCACTTGGCTAGGGGATGTGCAGAAGGGTATATTCTCTCAAAAATGAATGAAAGCATTGCATGTTACTGTTTTCAACTATAAAGAAGCATACGAGCATTTAAATGTTCAGTGATTTGGTGAGTAAGCACTTGTTTCATTCCTTTGTTCCTCTATAATCAGGTTTATAAAAAAAGAAGGAGAAGTATCAAAAGGTAAGAGATGACCAACTGATAGGGCCAGGATATAAAGGCCTGGCCCAATATACTACAAAGAAGGAAAAACGAATGAGTATAGGCCCAGCCCATAATAATGACGTCAGCGATCCTTTTTGTGATCTTTGAACAGAGCGAACAGAAAAGAAGCGGGAAACAAAAATTGAGGCATAACCAGCCTAACAAACTGGTCCCAAGAATAGGGATGAAGACCATTCAGGAATATATCTCGGAATAAGCGGACTCTCCTCGCAATCATATCCGAAGGATCCTCGGATTCGATCGGGAGACAAGTGGAGCAAGTTGTGCAACGGCTGTCTGATGACATCAGCAGAAGAATCTATTCGAAATGCTTATAAATAGAGGGATGGGATCAGAAAGAAGGGGTTGGATATTCTGTAATAGAACACACGCATACTGTACATCAAGTTAAGAGCAATAATATACCTTCTTTCACCTCTAATCACTCTTGTTGATCTCTCTACTGGCGTCCACCTGAAAATGAGCTAGAACAGTAATTAAGAAGAGATTTCTTGATTACATCTAGTTTCTTCAGAAATTCAAACAAAAAAAAAAGATGAGTGAAATCAGAGGTATCATTCAACCTAGGAGGCTAGATCTGGAGTTCTCAACGGCGAATACCACGGGCGATAAGCAGATCGCCTCAAAAGAGGTCACTCCAAAACATCAGATCCAGATGAACCTCTCTCCATCAACTGTCAGATGTGATGATCCGTCACTAAAATCATCAACACAAAAAACAGATGGTCGGATGTCATCGAGTTTGCTACAGACAACGCTAGGAATACCTCCTGAACAGGCGTTGCAAGAAGTTCAACCTGAGCTGAGAACATGTATCACTCAAGCAACTACGCCTCCATTCGAGCCTATTCTTTCTCAGATAGATCATATCTTGACAATAGATCAATCGACGCGAAAGATCTCCCCATCCCAGGTGGGACAGGTCATGAAAGCCATTCAAATGCCCCCTCAACAAGATCTGGGACAGGGCGACCCGAGAGGGCAAGGAACCAATCTGACAGGACAATAATCAGGGTCATCCAAGCCAGGGATAGATGCGTCGAACGAGCAAGTAAAGAGTTTCCCGCCAACTCCAAATGCTCAAGCAAATGTTGGTGGAAACCAAGGGACGCCTCACACAGAGATACCTCGGGCAAATCAGGACCAGGGAGAGCCGAGGGTCATACACACAGGATATGTACAACAAGGCCAACGCAACCAGGCACCTAACTGGAGGCCACCTTCAGGGGGGGTATAATCCCTGGGGAAATGGTTACTCGCAAACTCACTTTGATCCACATATGCATCCAGGTATATTCGACCCCCGTCCACATCATCCAGGTCCACAAAACCACAATCCACAAACAATAGGATACGAATTTCAGTATGGATATTACCCTTGGGTCCCATACCAACAACCATGGGGTTATCAGGCACAATGGCCTTATCAAAACCCCTATCAGTGGACACGCAGCAATCCACAACAGGATTTTCAAGGTTTCCAAATGCCAAACCCAATGCCTCTGAATGGCACTCCATCTGTGGGTCCGAGACAGCCTCGGCAGGAAAGCCCACCGAATTCAATAGGAGAGCATCAATCGAGGTCAGTTGTTCCCGAGGCACATCAAGGGCCAATTGAAGAAGGTGAAGTGATGTTAGGGGGCCCGAGGATCGACCAAAGGGAGAGAGAGGAGAAGAGATCTCCGAGAGGTCGCCCTCGCTTTCGCCAACGATGCGCTCACAACTCGAGCACAGTCCAGAGTCCCGAGGCTCTCAATCCCCGCCTCATGGAGCTTTGGCAAAACATCTTTATAGAGGTGAGAAAGTGGATATGAAAGACTACCCCCATCTGGATTAATATCCTGGGGGAAAATCAAGGGATGCTCATGCCTTCGTGGATAGCTTTAGAGAAATGATGGCGCTCTCTCATGCTTCAGATAGAGTGAAATGTCTGGTGTTCCCAACAAGGTTGGCAGGACCTGTGTGGGACTGGTATTCCCAGCTGCCAAGGGGTTCGATTGAAGGATACAATGACCTGGCAACAAAGTTCCTAGGAAGGTTTGGTGGGTTACGAGCACCGACGATGAACTGCATAAGCCTTATGGCCATGAAACAAGAGCCGTACGAAACTTTGAGAGAGTATTTGGAAAGGTTTTCGTCGGAAGTCAACAAAGTGGTAGATTTTGATGAAAAGTTGGTCTTGGCAGCAGTGTTACAAGGGATCCGAAGCAAAAATTTGTGATATGAGCTGATAAAACAAGGTTGTGAGACATTTCAAAAGTTCAGGGAGTGTGCGCAACAAGTGATTCAAGCTGAGAAAGACGCACAAAGCATGGGATGGCAAGAGCATCAAGTGAATGATAAGCACATTCCCCCACCCTCGAGAAGAAGCTATTCTCCACCAAAGGGACGCAATTCTTAACCTCGCAATAGGAAACGTAACCAAAAGGTTATAAAGGGAGCCACGTACAAGTTGACCAGTTACCGCAAAACGGGGGAAGCGTACGCTCCATTGTATTCCACTTATCACATCTGTACGGCCCCTTGGGATATCATGTTCTATGCAATAAGGGAAAGCAAAGAACTAAAGAAGTCCGAACCTCTATCGGAGGAAGAAAAGTTTGATAAGTCGGTATATTACGAGTACCATCGAAGTACGGGACATCGCACTCGAGATTGTCTGAAGCTCAAAGATGAGATATAAAGGCTAATAAGACAAACACGTTTGCTGGAAGGATATTCAGAAAAAGAATCTAAGGGACCAAGAGGAAATGGGCCTTTCCACAATCAATGGCAAAAGAAACCCTACAATGGCCAATGGAAGAGGACAGATAATCGAGCAGCATCAAATAGAGGACCCACACTACGTTCGGACAGCCTAGACAAGAATACAGACAAACAGGTTGATTCATCTCCCGTGATCATGTTTATTGCAGGCGGAGATGCTTCGGGTGGGGACAAGCCACATCAACGAGCCACCTACGCTGACCCGAGGACCTTGGCTAATCCCTCGAGGTACGAAATTTTTCAACTTCATGCTGAAGGTTCACTGTCTAACACCCGCATTTCTTTCGGACCCGAAGATTGCGTGGGTGTCCAGTACCCGCATGATGATGCAATTGTCTTGATGTTACGAATTCATGGGAGAAGGGTTAGAAGGATCTTAGTAGACACAGGTAGTTCCGCAGATGTGCTTTATTTTGATGCCCTCAGACAGTTGAACTTAGCATCCTATCCTCTGACTCCGATGGATACCCCCTTGGTGGGTTTTGCAGGAGACAGAGTGATACCCCTGGGAACCCTAGAGCTGGAAGTAGAGTTCGGAGAAAACCCGAACAGTGTAATAAATATGATAAAATTCATAGTGGTCAATGCTCCTTCAGCATACAATGCTATTCTGGAGAGAAAATCATTAAATGACGTAGGAGCTGTGGCATGCACTAAACATTTGATGATCAAGTTCCCCACAAGACTGGGAGTTGGAATAGTAAGGGGAGACCAATAGAAAGCCAGAGAGTGTTACCAGGTAGCAATGGCTAAACAGGTGGCACAAATCGAAGAAGAGAAGGGGCCACAAGGCAAGAAAAAGAGGATGCCTAATCTGGGAGGACCGGTTGAGGAAGTGGAAGAGGTAGAACTCGGGACAGGCATAACCACCAAGATAGGGACAGCCCTAGAGGCAACAGATAGACAACTGGTGAAAGCATGCCTAGTTAGGAACA
Source organism: Rhynchospora breviuscula (assembly GCA_027562975.1). Lineage (NCBI taxonomy): Eukaryota > Viridiplantae > Streptophyta > Magnoliopsida > Poales > Cyperaceae > Rhynchospora > Rhynchospora breviuscula. Next base: position 17,881,673 of record CM050398.1, read on the forward strand.
AGGAGGTGTTCGTTGAGGAAGGCGGACGGATGCCAGGCATAGATAGAAACGTGGCAGAGCATAAAATTAAATTGTTCTCGGGAGCCAGGCCGGTACATCAAAAGAAGAGGAAATTTGGGTCAGAAAGGAAGGTAATAGTGGAAGAAGAGGTACAAAAGCTGCTGGAGGTGGACTTTATTAGCGAAGTCAAGTGCCCAGCCTGGCTGGCCAATCCAGTGGTAGTCCCGAAACCAAACAACAAATGGAGGATGTGCATAGATTTCACCGACCTGAATAAATCATGCCCGAAAGATCCTTTCCCTTTGCCTAGCATCGATGCCTTGATGCACTCCACTACAGGTTTTACTCATTTAAGCATCATCGACGCGAACGCAGGGTATCATCAGATCAAGATGCATCCCGAAGATGAGGAGAAGACCAGTTTCCTCACCGAGAGGGGAATTTACTATTATAAAGTAATGCCATTTGGATTGAAGAATGCGGGGGCAGAATACCAAAGAATGGTGAACAAGTTATTTCAGGAGGAGCTAGGAAAAATCATGGAGGCTTACATAGACGACATGGTAGTGAAAAGTTGCTTGGGGACAGAACATGTCGAGCATTTGGAAAGGGTCTTCGCTAAAATGAAGGTGGTCGGAATGCGCCTTAATCCGAAGAAGAGCTTTTTTTGTCTTGGAAGTGGAAAATTTTTAGGTTTTATCGTGTCGGAAAGGAGAATAGAGGTGCATCCTAGCAAATGTCAAGCAATCATGGGGATGGAGGCTCCCAAGACAGTGAAAGGGGTACAAGAGTTGACAGGCCGAATTGCAGCCTTGAGCAGATTCATTTCGAAATCAGCTGAGGTATGCCAACCGTTTTTCCAAACCATACGGAAGAACAAAAAGTTCCAGTGGACAACGGAATGCCAGCAAGCTTTTGAGAAAATAAAAGAATATTTAGCCACCCCTCCCATAATCAGCAGGCCGGTGAGAGGCGAAGTCCTTTACTTAAATGTGGCAGATTCGGATACCGCTGTGAGCGCGGTCTTGATAAGGCTAGAAGAGGGAAAATAGAAACCGGTGTACTTCGTGTCTTGAGTCCTACGAGATGCTGAAATCCGCTATCCTCCAGTGGAAAAGGCAGCATTCGCCGTCATGACTGTATCAAGAAAACTGAAGCCATACTTTCAGACACACCCAATTAAAGTACTGACTGACTTACCTTTACGAAGGGTATTGGGACAACTTGATGTAGCAGGGAGATTGTTGAAATGGGCAGTAGAACTATCTGAATATGACGTTTCTTTCGAACCAAGGACGGCATACAAAGGCCAGGTGTTGGCAGACTTCGTAGTGGAGTCTACAACAAGACCTCCAGGACCCCCCGAGGAAGCCATATGGGAAGTGTTTGTGGACGGAGCGTCTTCCGAGAAGGGGTCGGGAGTGGGAGTAGAGATCAAAGGTCCGAAAGGCGAGAAGTTTCATTATGCAGTCCATTTGACTTTTGAAGTGTCAAACAATGTGGCGGAGTATGAACCTTTATTGGTAGGCATGCGTTTGATTGAAGCGATAGGGTCGAAGAGGGTTCGTTTTTATATGGACTCACAATTGGTGGTCAATCAGATCAAAGGAGAATATGCCACATTGAATGAAAGATTATCTTTATACCTGGAAAAAGTGAAAGCTGTCATGGCCACATTCGAGGCAGTCTCGGTAGAGTACGTTCCGAGGACTCAAAATGAAGCTGCTGATGCTCTCTCAAAACTGGCTAAGGAAAGTGATCTCGACAGAGAGAAGCCAATTGTGATGTTAGAAGTCCTGCAACCAAGCATCGATGTAGCGGCCATCGAAATCTATATCATCGATGCGGGAACCGAGTGGTATGCCTTGATTGGAGCTATTTAAAAGAAGGAAAACTATCCGAGGATGACAAGGTAGCGAGAAAGGTGAAAAGGTGGGCTTTGGAATTCACAATCATGGATAGTCTATTGTTGAAGAAAGGATACGGTATTCCATGGCTCACATGCGTAGGAAGAGCCAAAGCTGATGAAATAATTGGAGAGGTACACGATGGGATCTGTGGCAGTCACCAAGGAATAGTTTCATTAAGTGGCAGGATCGTACGCGCGGGTTTTTACTGGCCTTCATTGAGAAAGGACGTTGAGGAGTATGTCCGGAGGTGTGAAAAGTGCCAATTTCATGCTCGGATACCCAGGCACACACCTCACTCTATGCAATCCATTTCCAGTCCATGGCCCTTTGATGTTTGGGGGATAGACCTGTTGGGACCATTTCCCCAGGGGCAAGGAAATGTGAAGTTCTTGGTGGTAGCAATGGAATATTTCACCAAGTGGATTGAAGCTAAACATCTGGCAACCATTACCTCGCAAAAGGTAGCAGATTTTGTTCGACATCAGATCGTGTATAGGTATGGCTTACCCCACACGATCATATCTGATAATGGCACACAATTCACTGGGGCACCATTCCAAGATTTCTACATAGGCCTCGGAATTAGATCATACACTTCTTCCGTATCCCACCCCCAATCAAATGGCTTAGCAGAGGTTTCCAATCGAACCATCCTGGAAGGCTTGAAGAGAAAAATAGAGGGGAGTAAGAATACTTGGCCCGAGTACCTAGATGAGATCCTGTGGGCCTATCGCACCACCCCTCGGACAGCCACTAGGAGATCTCCTTTCGCCATGGTGTACGGGATGGAAGCTGTGACACCGATGGAAATAGTGCATCCTTCTCTACGCACTGCCTCGAACAACTGGGAAAAGAATGGTACTCACAGGGAGGAATAATTAGACACCATCTTCGAACTAAGAGAGGAAGCTCGAGCTAAGCTCGAAGAATACCAAAGGAAGATGAGGAAGAATTTTGACAGGAAAGTGGCTCCGAAGCATTTTCAGCCAGGAGATTGGGTGTTAAGGAAAGTTGAGGCAACATGCAAGCAATTGGGGAAGCTAGACCCTGTATAGAAAGGACCTTTCGAGGTGATTAAATCCATAAGAGGAAAAGCATACCACCTAAAGGATATGAAGGGGAAGAATATTCCTAATGCCTAGAACGCAGCTCACCTGAGAAAATTTTACGTGTAGGGGATAGACCCGAGAGAAGAAGAAAAACTTGTACCGTAGTTATTTTTTCTTCGTGCAATGCAATTTTTCTTTATTTTCTTTTTTAGTACAAGTTTTTGTTTATGATTGTTAGTCCTGAATGTAGGAAAACGTAATGTTGTGTCCCGAGACAGGGATTGTATCTTTTGTATGAATAATAAAAAGTTTTCGAAAAATAGAGTGTGAAATGAAAAGAAAAAGCCGTGACCCTCCTTGAGATTATATCTCGGAGTAAGCGCATGAAAAAGAAAGTCGTGACCCTCCTTGAGAGCATATCTCGGAGTAAATGCATGAAAAAGAAAGTCGTGACCCTCCTTGAGAGTATATTTCAGAGTAATCGCATGAAAAAGAAAGCCATGACCCTCCTTGAGAGCATATCTCGGAGTAAGCGCATGAAAAAGAAAGCCGTGACCCTCCTTGAGAGTATATCTCGGAGTAAGCGCATGAAAAAGAAAGCCGTGACCCTCCTTGAGAGCATATCTCGGAGTAAGCCCATGAAAAAGAAAGTCGTGACCCTCCTTGAGATAATGTATATCTCGGAGTAAGCGCATGAGAAAGAAAGTCGTGAACCTCTTCGAGAGTATATCTCGGAGTAAGCGCATGAAAAAGAAAGTCGTGACCCTCCTTGAGAGTATATCTCAGAGTAAACGCATGAAAAATAAAGTCATGACCTTCCTTGAGAGTATATCTCGGAGTAAGCGCATGAGAAAGAAAGTCGTGACCCTCCTTGAGAGGATATCTCGGAGTAAACACATAAAAAAGAACAAGTCGTGACCCTCCTTGAGAGCACATCTCAGAGTAAACGCATGAAAAAGAGATTCGTGACCTTCCTTGAGAGTATATCTCGGAGTAAGCGCATGAGAAAGAAAGTCGTGACCCTCCTTGAGAGGATATCTCGGAGTAAACGCATAAAAAAGAAAAAGTTGTGACCCTCCTTGAGAGCAAATCTCGGAGTAAACGCTTGAAAAAGAAAGTCGTGACCCTCCTTGAGAGTATATCTTGGAGTAAGCGCATGAAAAAGAAAGCAGTGACCCTCCTTGAGAGGATATCTTGGAGTAAACGCATGAAAATGAACAAGTCGTGGTCATCCTTGAGAGCAAATCTCGGAGTAAGCGCATAAGAAAGAACAAATCGTAACTATCCTTGAGAGTATATCTCAGAGTAAGTTTTTCAAACAGTAATAAAAGACAGACGACTCTTAACAAACCAGTCAGAAAAGCATTAAAAGCAACTGACATGTCTGGGAGGTACCATAAAAGCAGCCAATTGTCAGAAAACATTATAGGTCGGACATGACTAACAATATAAGGATTGGCATACAATGACTCATAATTATGTTTTTGCTAACCAACTTGCTATCATGCTGGCTCAGAATTTGGTTAAGGAGAATGCTGAAGAAGCTCAAGGGCTTCGGAACTCAAGGGCTCCGAAGCTATATTACCAAACATTCTTGCCTTCAGTTTCTTAAGAAGGGGCTTCGGAGCTCAAGGATTCCGAAGCGATGCTGTGATGACATTTCATCATTGTAAATTACTTCTTCAACGAAGATGCGTCGATTCTATGAAGGATTTCAACTTTTCCAACTGACGATGAATACTCATCGCAAGTTCAAGGGCTAATGATAGGGCCAGGATATAAAGGCCTAGCCCAATATACTACAAAGAAGGAAAAACGAATGAGTATAGGCCCAGCCCATAATAATGACGTCAGCGATCCATTTTGTGATCTTTGAACAGAGCGAACAGAAAAGAAGCGGGAAACGAAAATTGAGGCATAACCAGCCTAACAAACTGGTCCCAGGAATAGGGACAAAGACCCTTCGGAAATATATCTCGGAATAAGCGGACTCTCCTCCTAATCATATGCAAAGGATCCTCGGATTCGATCGGGAGACAAGTGGAGCAAGTTGTGCAACGACTGTCTGATGACATCAGCAGAAGAATCTATTCGAAATGCTTATAAATAGAGGGATGGGGGTCAGAAAAAGGGGGTTGGACATTCTGTAATAGAACACACGCATACTGTACATCAAGTTAAGGGCAGTAATATACCTTCTTTCACCTCTAATCACTCTTGTTGATCTCTCTACTAAAACTAGACGTATCATGAATCGTCTGAATAGCAATGGTGTTAAACGAATGAGTACGGGCCCGGGGTTTCATCTCGTTACAATCCAGCCCAGAATGAGGATAATGTATTGGCAAGAATGTTAGACCATAAAGAAGCGATCATATCGCATTTAAGCTGGGCAAGTCTTTTCCTGGGGTTTCATACCTTGGGCCTTTTTGTTCATAATGATGTCATGCTTGCTTTTGGGACTCCAGAAAAACAAATCTTAATCGAACCGATATTTGCTCAATGGATACAATCTGCTCATGGTAAGACTTCATACGGATTCGATATACAGTACTTCCCTACGATTCCGATCTAGAGTATGCTCCTATTCACTGATTAAAAAAATGACTATCAAGAACGAATTAATCCTTTATTTTTTTTAAGTACCCTCCCCTAAGACAGAAGAAGAGGAAAAAAGAAATGGAATGCCATATATGGAATGAATAATAAAAAAAAGATCTTTCTTGATTATTTCTTCCATATTCATTCATATATAATTCTTATCATAATTCATGAACGAATGCCTAATTCTTTCTATTTATTGATGGATATAACGAGTATTTTATTGAAAGATTCAGTTATTACTGAACAAAGCGAGATTCTCATTATAAAGGATAAGATCAATTCGGAAGCAACTTTTTTATTATTCTAGCAGACAGAATTCCATTGGTCTAATTTGGGACTCTCCGATGTATCTTTATTCTGTCTACCCCAAAAGAAAGATGCCGATAATACCGAACTAGTCCTTCCATTTTTTATGGCCATAGAGGAGCTGTATGAAGCTGAGGTTTCATGTACGGTTTTGAAATAGCGATGAAAACTGTGATGTTATCACACTTCCAACTCACGAGAAGTATCAAAAGGTAAGAAATGACCAACGATTTCATGAATCGTATGCATAGCAATGGTGTTAACGTGTTAAATCGATGTATTTAGATTTGCTCCCTGTTAGAAAAAGTGTGTGGAGCCATGTTCCGAACGGACCGGTTTGCTGGACAATCGGACTGCCCCATTGGAGTTGGGGCAGACCGTTCCAACTCTGGAACGGACCGTTCCAGATGGCGGTTACAAATCTGGAAAGTCGGTTTCCAGATCTGCTATTTATACCCCTATGTTCTGAAGCGTTTCTAGGGTTGGAATTCGTATCTTTTGACATAACCACCATCTGATAGAGACTAGAAACAAGTTAGAGAGAGGGAGGAACCATCCTATTTCTTGGAGAGCAATAGGAAGCACAGTCACGAGTCGACCGGCACTTGGATTCGTGGAGGGTAACACTAGGCCCTTGCTTGAGGTTGTGGTGTACCGGCTGCTTACGGAGGAAGACCAGGCGTGTGAGAGGGATTGCAGCAAGGCTTTGAGAAGAATCTAGGCAATCGATCAACTTCCGCTGCGGTACATCTAAATTATGTGCATATATGATAGGTTAGATGTACATATTAGGTCATAGACCTTGAAAACCAACATTGGTATCAGAGATACAAGGTTCTTTTCGAAGTTTTGGTACTGTTTAACCCCAAGAAACCGTGTATCTTGGTCGTTTTGTTCTGGTTTGAGACTTGGTTGTTAATGGAAACTCTAATTTTGACAAACAATCAGTTTTTGGCTCTAGATCTCATTATTAATGATAGAACTTGTAGCAAATACTGGAAAAAGGTCGATTTAGGGTAGAACAACCTTATTGGTAAAGAAAACTGATTTCTGAGGAATTCCATCGCTGGAAATACCAGAATCAGAGTTTCAGCGATGTTTAGGGCGGACCGTTCCAATAGTGGAATGGACCGTCCTATAACTCTGCTGGAAGGACAGCATCTTAACTGGTCCTTGGACGGACCGTTCTGTGCTGGAAACCCTTAACCAGTCTATGGTTTGATCCATGGGACGGACCGTTCCGATTGTCTGACAAAACAAAACTGTGTAAACCTAAGGTTTTGACCTGACCAATTATAAACATACCAGTATGTCCAACATGGTTTTTGATTTATCCTCTAGATAACTCAATGGTTAATGCACTACTTAAGTCGCCTACTTGCATTATGAGTGATTGATGGTGCATGTGGTGCCGTCTCACCATTGTGATTGCATGCATGACACAATTGGGTGTCGGCTCGCACTGTGTGGTTGCACACAAAGGATGAATTTGGAATGTAGACTATGGTGTCTCATGCAATTTCTGCGTCTTGCGCCAATCGAGTCGGTTGGGAGGTGGTGCGCTTAGTACATGAGACAGGATTGGTGGCCCTGGTTGTCATCTTTCGGTTATCATTGCTAGGTTGCATCATTTCTTGGATTGATTCAAGGATTGTGCTGTGAGACTAATTGTATAGTGCTAACTTATGTGCTTGTCTATATGTATGGCATTGGCTTACAAGCATCGTTGATTATAAAAGATATTGATGGATATGTATTGCAGGGCATTACAGTATATCATTATCTCGCAGAGAATCAGTATGGATTTGAGACCATCACATCTAATTATAAATCCCAAAAGAACTTGTGAGAAGTTAGAAACACATTAAGGGTAGTGAAGCAGATCGCTTAACTTAGTAGCGGACCGCTTGTGATCACTGACCCACAACAATTCCACTCGTATTTTGTTGCTGAGAAGAATTTGTTGAATCTTGTATTAGTTACAACTTAACTTAATCTCTGAGAATAGTATTAATAATTATTGACTATAATAACTTGCAAGCTCAATAAGTTTTTGACAAGTATAAGGAGCACCTTGGGGCTGCATCTTGACATGAGATCAAATAAATTTTGAGTTGCATAAAGAGAGTCATAGGTTGACATTTGAGCAATAAGTGTTAGAGTTAACTTGCTTGCCTTCTAATTAGTGAGAGCATGTGCAAGTAAACTTCACTGTCTTGTGCCGTTCGTTTCTTAACGAATGTTGCTCAAATTGATCAAGCTTAATGACATAGTCAAGTAATTGTATAATACTAAGAGATTATTGCTATGAACTTGATATGTTTCTAGACTTGGTTAAAGTACTGAGACAACTGAAATTGCAAATTGCTTGAATGTTACTACCTTCATGTTGGTTAAGTAACATAGCATTTTGTTAAATTGTCATAAATATGAAGTAAAGTGATCAATGTAGAGGACCAATGCAATGGTGCAGTCCAGGGGATTGGCACATGCAGATTTGTTGTTCCAAGAAGGGGAAACAAATGATAACTCCATGATATTTTAATGTACTTCAAACCTTGACAATAACTAGTACTTGTTAAATTTTTCTTTTGGCGTTGGATTTCAAAATTGAACATGTGGATGATGCTAATTTAGTACCAAAACATTATGGTTTGTGGTGCTAAGTAAGCTTTCTTTCTATGCATTTTCTTTAAATTTTACATAATCTCATGAGTAGTGATTATTTGGCATGCTGAACTATGCAAGTTGAAGTTAAATGACTGGGATTGACTTTTAGGTTATAATCGCCAATCTATTCCAACTTGAGGCATAGTGAGCGATGAGCAAGAACTTGAATGCTTATGGAAAAGCGATTTAAGTTATGGAGATTAATTATGTTCATTGCACTAAGATTTTGGTTCTTATCACATTTATGACTAGGATCAATTCGGTCATAAAAGTGTGAAATCTCTTAAACAAGTCGTAGTCGTTTGGACTTGCTGTACGAGTTTATGAGTTGTGATAAGATTGAAATAGCTCGATAATTCGCTATTTCTCATATTGCGCAACAAATTGTGTTGCACGATGATGATAAAGGACCATTTTGTATGGTTCTACAAAGGCTAAGTAGCAGTCACTGTGATCTGCAAATCGGGATATGATTCGCAATAAAAGATACACATTAGAGAGAATTTCTAACCGTAGAATTTCTGCTCGAAATGATTTAGAACGGGCCATTCCAATTTTTGAACGGACCGTTCGAGTTTCAAACGGACCGTCCAAATTTCGAGCGGATCGTTTGAATACAGTTCGAGGTGGGCTGCAATCTCTGAAAGTTCTCATATAGCCATAGGTTCAGATGCATGTCTGATTGCATCTTCTCATAAATTTTGAGGAAATTTATTGGAGAAGAACCATAATTATGCCATATTATTGAATCACTTAATGAAATAAATTCCTTATGAAGTTGAGATTTATAGATAACTTATAGTTTCTTATACAAGCTACTTCAGTCATTATGAACTTGACTCGGATGCTGAGAAAAAGAGGAGGAAATGAAATAGGTTATTCCTCAACATTCTCGCACAAGTACAATGAAGTTAAGCTTAGGAAATGATACTATAGAGTTTAAATTTTTTTTTGAGCAATTTAGACACAAATGCCCTAATATCTGATTTTTAAAATTGTGAGTTAGGAGGTGTGTTTGCTCAAAATGGCAGTGTTGAAATAGAATTGATATTGAGATCAATTTGAGTTCCATTGCTAAAGGAATTTATTTGATGATGAAATATGAGATAGAGTAAATAAAGAAAGATTATTGCATGACTTATGATGATTCATTCTAGAGGGAGAACTTCAAGAGCTGTGGCTCCGGTATAGTCCGTTTGAAGTGATACACCAGAATAAAGGGAGTGGTGTGAGGAAACTCTCTTGTTGGAGATGAGTTTGCATGTACCTATCTCATTCTAAGCAATAGACATGCTTATGTTGAAACTATTCTAAATGGATATATAACAGTTTTAGACAAGGATCACTTCACTGATTGAGCAGTGAAAAATTAAGGGCACAAAAGGTGTTGACTTAGTTGATCCATGGCTGAGAGTGCACGCTTAGCCAATTGGTTATTTGTCTAAAATATATGTTACATAGTCCATGAATAAGTTGTCAAATAAGCATTGCACATGTGGTGCACTATTGGCTTGAAGAATAGATAAATGACTCTTCTTTATCTTTGTGTGTTGAATCTAAACAAGTCTGAGAAGAAAGAAAGCAATCTGTATAAGAATAGGGTTCACTGAGCACTATTGGATGCTGTGCAATGTGGCACATTAGATGTTATAAAGTGTGTGGAACCACATTTCAAACGAACCAGTCTGCTGGGCGATTGGACCGCCCCATGAGGATTGGGGCGGACTGTTCCATGCGTGGAACAGACCGTTCTGAATAGCGGTTCCAGATGTGGAAAGGACTGTTCCGAGCCACACTTCAAACGGACCAGTCTGCTGGAGAACTAGACCGAACCATGAGTATTAGGGCGGACCGTTCCATACTTGGAACGGACCGTTCTAAATGGCTTATCGGTCTGATTATACCCCTTATAGTAACCATTCTTCTCTCTTCTGGAACTTGCCATTTGTGTGCATAATCAGAAAATAGAGAGTAGAACTAGGTTTGAGAGGGAGGCTATTCCATTGCTTGGAGCAATCAGAAGAAACACACACATCTAATTGCATTCCAGGAGTGGTGAAAGCAGTGGGAATGAGATCCTAGAAACTATGATGAAAGTGAAGATGAGAACAATGCGCCATACCAGGGTCTTTTTGCGAAAGGCATGTTCAAAGAGAAGGATTGCCATGTAAACTTGCGGTCGGGTACCAATATTCTCGAAAGACAAGCGCCTATAACGGTTCGCAACGGTATATAATTAATTAATCAACATATCATATATTGCATTCTCCAATGCAAGTAAACTAATATTAATACACTGTTGATTAAGAGCCTTTAATTCGTGTGACCCTCGAGGATTTATGTCATGTTGGCCATGAAAATTAAATCGCTATTTATTTCTAATAATCATAAGCGGTATCTAGCAAAACGTTATGATTCCCAATTAATACAAATAAACACTGTACAACTACACTATTTCAATCCTGAATAAGAAATAAAGTATTTATTTTAATTAGGTCATGTCCTGTACTATGTTCTATAACATACACATATGCAATTAAGTTGGTAACTCCTTACCTATGATTTGTAGAACTTAATTATCACTTAACTTGCATACTAATCTTATATGATAATTAATGCTCCTTGTTAATTATCAAGATTATGGACGATTTAGATTTATTATTGTCATTCTAATGAATGATCCACAGAGATCTACAATTCAGATCCTCAACCTGAATGATCTGTCAATAATAAACTCTAGGAACAAATGATTAAATATCATCAATAACATAAACTAAAATTTAAGTCATAAAAATATTGACTTCTAGGACGTAACTCCGACACTTGTAGCCCGCATCGACATCAAACCCTACCCCGCACTCCTATATAAAGCGTTTCCAATGCCAAAATTAGGGATCATTTTCTCCATCTTCCACTCTCCAGGCGGCTGCCTATGGCACTGCCCCACTTTCCACCATTTTCCTCCATCGTAGCCCGCACAGCACCACCGTAGCCCGCACAACACCACTTTCCACCATTGATCCACTCTCTGCCACGCCGATTCACCCTGCACTATCGCTATTGCACCCCGCACTATGCCTCTGGAGCTTGGCATTTCATACGACAATAGTGATTCCAGCCCCAATTTCGAGTCTAGAAGCTTGCAAGTTGGAAGAATAAGTTGGGTTACGGTTGTATCTCTTCTTTTTGTATTGTTTGCTTGATTATGGAGTTTGTATCTTGCATTTCATCATTTACTTTCAGTGTTGATCATATGCTAGGCTAGATTGCATTGTCTTAGGGCTTAGGTTTGATCTTGATGTTTGGATTGATGTATGACACTTGACATTTGGTATTTGATGTGTATTGGATGTTGGTTATTATTTGTGAATGCTGGTTTGTGCTTGATTGATTAAGTGAACCTCCTATTAGATGAATGACCACATCTAATATTAGTCAAAGGTGTAGGTTAGTTGATTGGTTCAACAAAGTGACTTGAGGTAGGATATAAGCCGAAAGGTAGTCCAATTGGTACCTGACAGGGAAAAGTATTTGCTAAGGCGAAAATCTAGTGGATACCTTTGAAAACAACAAGTAAACTTAGGTAGATTAAGCCAACATGCGAAAGTTGAGGGTTAATCAACCTAATGGGGGTGTTAGACTAGGTTCCGGTCCCGATACCATGACCAACAAGCGACGGCTGAGGTCTAGGGAGTCCAAGTCCGGCTAGATCTACCTCACACAAGACAAAAACCAAGTTATTGAGTGGAAACACCATTAATTGAGGGTTGTGCGGGCAATATTGGTACTTGTGCGGAGTACACAGGCCTAATCTGGTGCGCACTAGTCGGTATCGGCACGAAAGTGACCGGTTCCGACGATCTGAAGCTAGACTGAAAGTGAAACTGAAACCCTAGGACACTGTTATTGCATATTTTATCACCAAAACACCAAAAATTGTTAGTTGTTTGTCTCTAATTTGTTTGCCTCTTAGTTGATTGTCTTTGTTAATTCTTAGTTTAAGCCAAAATCTTTCATTGGATTGTCTACATTTTGTGAAAAAGTAAAATTTAATACTCAATCTACCGTCCCTGTGGATTCGACCCCTAACCACATCCAACGATTTACCGTACGCTTGCGGTATTTTTAGGACCAAATTAGGGTATTATTAGCTACACATCAAGAAGCATATTTAATGTTTCGAAAAATTACTACTTCGGTTTTATTGGTATTTATATTTTAATAAATAATTCATAAATTACAAAAACCATATTTGAGGTACAATATTTTATGAAATATGAAAAATAATTTATTTTTTATTTTTATTTTAACTTCAATAAGATTTTTTGTCCGTGTCAAATTAATTTATTAATTGTTCATATATTCATTACATTTGCTATGCCCACTCAATGAGCCCACGGGCGTACCAAGTTTCAAAAAAAAGAGGAAAAAAAAAAAGTTGTAGGTATCAGGTTTGTCATCTGAGTATCTGACTTGGATGGGACCGAGGGGGATTAGTTTGTGAAATAAGTAGTCGTGGCGTGATGGGGTAAGGTCTAATAAATTATTTTGGACTACTTCATGTAAACCTTTAGGACCATGCATGTGCATGTCTGCTTGTTTTTTTAACGTGGGGATACACAATTTGTAGGCCAAGCCTCATAAATTATTTTGGACTTACTCTTCTAAACTTTTAGGACCATGCATGTGCATGTCAGCTTGTGTTGTCTTTTGATGTGGGCATATATATTTTGTTGGCCTGTCTGCTTGGTAGATGTTAACATTGTAACATCCTGATACATACTGTTCTTTCTCTAAAATGAACCGGTGAAACGAACGGTACAGAATTTTATTGGTTTTACCGGCTCCAAAAATATATTAAAAATAATATTTGTATTTCCAACAATATCGCCAAGTTCTATAAGCACACTTATCAGGTATGGTTTGAAAATAAGTTATATGTACCGCTGCCAAGTTTGAAAATAAGGCCATGATAAAGTAAAGTTAAATTTTCAATGGATATCAGGGACTTACTTTGTTATATATATATATTGCAGGAAGAAAGAAATGTTCACAGCTACAAGAAAATGAAATGAATTTTTAAGAGGATACAGTGATTCTACCTCAAAAGTTCCTAATTCTTTTCAAGTTTTCGACTCCAACTCCTCAATCCCTTTCTCCATCTCGACTATGGGTCTCTTTCGTGGAACAATTTCCCTCTCACTATTAGTTTTCATTTTAGTTCGCAATTTAGAGTTTTTATTTATGATTTCGGTGATTATGTCTTGATTTCTTTATATCTCAATTCAACTAGTTAATTTTTTATATGAAGATCTCATAATTTTTTTATTTGAGCTGTCCCTTTTAATTTTGGAGCAATTGAAATACGAACAAGTATACTTTAAATTGCAAATTTGAAAACTTATTTAATTAAATTGCACTATCCAATTCTAATTAAGTTCTCCTGCTAATTATAATTTAAGTACAAAATTGTAGACTTTTCTAGTTGTGTTTTGCTAATTGAGAGTTGAGTATGTATGCTGGTACATATAAGCTTGTACATGATGTGAGACTTGAACATATAAGATACTAGAACAAGCTTGAACCCGACGTAATCATTTTGTATTTTTCATTTGAAATTGTTAAAACACAGCATAATTTTCATTTTTACAACTATTTTATTGAAACAACTATATGAGTATCAGATCAGTACGTACATTGGAAGGCTTATATATACTTGGCTCTGTTGGAAAAGTTTACTCAAGGAACAATCTTTATTTAATTTGTGCTGATTTCAATGGCAGCCAGGATGTAATTCCCACAACAAAACTATATAATATATGGAGGAAATAAAGTTTTATAATTATGGCAGAATATTATGTTAGTAACTTGCCGTTTTATAATTATGGCAGAATATTATGTTAGTAACTTGCCCATTATTTGATTCTTTAGAATTTCAAGTGGCATTTATTTCACTAGATTTTTTTAATTATATTTGCATTATATTTTTTTACATACTTAAAAATAAATATATGAGTTTTTGGGAACCAGTAAAAACGATAAAATTTTGTACCATTAGTTTTAGTGGTTCATTTTAGAGGAAATATGAGCTTGTATCAGGATGTTACAATATTAATTAATCAATCATAATGTGACCCGTCGGTGCAGACATGCATGGCCTAAAAAAGTGTATATCCTGACATGAAAAAAAAAATGAAAATTGATTTGTGCCATAGCACTAATTACCATCACGCGTCATCGCGTCCTCTGCGCGGCAATAGCGCCTCAGTTATGGTCCCTTACCCAGCGCACTTATTTCGTACCTAAATGTTCAGTTTTGCAAGTACAAATGTTCCGTAATGTGTGTATAAATGTTCAGTCAGTTGCAACAAAAAGTATAAATTTTGTAAGCAAAAATGTAGATTTTATTAAGTACAAATGTTCAGTTGCATAAGTACAAATGTTCTGTTAATTGAGTATAAATGTTCAGTTAGTTGCAATAAAAAAATATAAATGTTATAAGCAAAAATGTTCATTTGGATAAGTATAAATGTTTAGTTTAGTAAATACAAATGTTCAGTTTAGTAAGAATAAATGTTCATATTATTACATATAAATGTTCAGTTTATTAAATATTACTTTCAGTTTTTTTAATAAGTTCAATGTCAAGCGTAAGGGTCACGAACCAGACAAAAAACATATGAAAAAATTAGAAGGGGTCATGAACCAGTCCGGATCAAATTAAATTTTTTCCTATTCTGCCCCTGACACGCCTCTCCCCAAAACTGACGCGTGATTCTATATAATAAAACCATTAATCGACACATTTAACTGAACACCTTTGATTATTAAACTGAACACATTTAGTTATTGAACTGAACATATATAACAGATATAGGGCTGCAAAATGATCGAGACGATGGCGCAAATGAGCTGTTGCGTTGATCGTTTCGTCCTATGCGACGAAACAGATTTTTTATTTCGTTGATCGTTTCGTCCAGACGAAACGATCGAAATTGACGAAATTTTCGTGATTTACACATGGACGAAACCGTTTCATTGTTTCGTTGACCGTTTCGTCCAACCAAACAAAATCGTTTTATTGTTTCGTTAAACGTTTCGTCCGGACGAAACGAAACGAAAAACGGTTAAAACGACTTCCGTTTTCAGCCCTAAACAGATACATGCTAGTCATACGTCTCACGCGCGCGTGCCATCTGTTCAGCGATGGTACGCGATGGTAAATCTACCGATGGTAGTTATCATTCCTGAAAAAAAAATACAAACAAGCTCACATGGACATGCATGGTCCTCAAAGTTTACAAGAGTAAGTCCAAAATAATTGATTAGACCTTACTGGGCCTACAATTTGTATATCCCACGTGAAAAAAACAAGCAGATATGGGCCTAAAATGAATACCAATAAAATTGAACTTGTGATTTTTCGACAGGAAAAATTAATAGTAACGTTACTGTTCACACGAATTACGATAATAACTGTTAAAAATTTAAAATTTTAAAAATAATGTTGTTGGATCTGCATTCCAATTGCCGAAAGTACAAACCGCTTGGATCGGCATTCCAATTGTCGATCCAAGAATTAGACTTTTATATAAGCGAGCGACAGCGACCCCTCTTATTCCCACCCCTCTCTCTCTCTCGCGCGAGACAAAACCCTCCTCTCTCCAGGTTTGTTTTTTTTTCATATTTATTTTATTTATTTAATTTAATTATTTTAATTAGGTAATTAATAAAAAAAATAGAATAAATATTGAAAAAATAATTAAAAAATTAGTAAAAAATAAGAATAAATATAAATAATTATAATATGTAATCTGAAAATTTTTTATTTAAATTAATTAGTTTAATTAGGTAATTAATAGAAAAAATAGAATAAATATTGAAAAAATTATTAAAATTTTTTTCAGAAAATCAGAATAAATATAAATAATTATAACATGTACTTTGAAAATTTTTTAGAATTATTTTGTATATTTTATAATTATGGATAAGTTAATTATAAATTAGAAAAAGTAAATAAAGTAATAAAAAATTGATAGAATAATTTTTTAACTGTAGAAAAAATTTCTAAAAAGAGACAAGCAATGCTTCTAGTCGAGGTGAGTTTTTTTTAATATTTATACATTTAATTAATTTAGTTTATTGAGGTAAATAAATGAAAAATTAGAATAATTATTGTAAAAAAAATTTAAAAATATGTAAAAAAATAGAAAATAGGAATTGTTGTTGTATGAGATTGAAAATGTTGTTGTATGAGATTTGGATTTGTAATTAGGGGGGATTTGGGTATTTTTTTTTTCGGAAACACTCCAGGTATAGAGGAGATGCTGTCGAAATTTTATTAGATTTTTTACATTGATAATTTTTATTGCAGTGTAGTAAAAATGCCACCGAGAAGAAGAGTACCAGAGGCACCAACTCGTAGATCTACGAGGGTTCGTGGAGATGCGGGCGCTTCTACATCTACTGGTTCTGTTGATGTCGAGGCTTCTACATCAGCCGATGCTGTTGTTCCCCCCGGTCCTGTTAATGCAGATCGTCTCTTGCATTTGGATGAGTCGAAAGTTCGTGGCACTGGTGTAAGTTATTATTATTTTTTTACTTTTTTATTTATATATTTCCATTTTGGTAGTATTATTTAAAACAATTAAAAAAGAAATATATACAGCATTGGAGGGCAGTAGTACATAGGGCAAAGATGTCACGTACTGTTGAGGTGGATGAGCGTCTGATGACACTTGGACTAATACATTTCGTTCAGTTGGGTCATATGCAGCTCGATCATTCGCTTTTGCAGGGTCTGGCTATGTTCTCGAGGCCACAGACCCACACCTTCTTTTTTTCCGCACGTTGGCGCGATGACGGTCACTCTAGAGGTACGGATCAATACCTATTTGTAATATATTTTTTTTGGAACTATATATGTATAAAATTTGAACTATTTGCAGGATGTGGCATTCTTGTATGGTTTACCTACGACTGGCAGAATCGTTACTGGACGGATCGATTACGACGCCATACAGTTACTCCAGAATTTGGCGTTGCCGGAGGATACAGACACGGAGATAGTTGAGAAGTGTTTCAGGAAAAAAGAACAGAAGTAAGAAGGTTTTGAAAAATTTATTTTTATGTTAATTTTAAATATATATAGTTCTTACAATCAAATTACATTAATAATGTAATGCAGGAAATCTCATTCCGTTAGGTTAACGAAACTGCGTAAGGTTTGGAATCAGATTGGGGGGCCTGGCACGAATGATGCAGCGAGGATCGACAGATACACACGCGCTTGCGTGTTAGAGACTTTTGGGTGCAAGTTATTTCCTGACGGCACGGGTGACTCGGTTCCATGTTTATATTTGCAATTATTGCAGGTTAGCCAACAAATAATGATGTGGGAAAAAAAATTACGCTTATGATATTCGTAAATATCTCACATTTATTGCACTTTAATAAGAAATTAAATATATGAAAGAGTTGATGATATTCCTTAAAAAAATAATTCATATTTGCAGGATCTTCATTCTAGTAACTCAGTGCAGTACAATTGGGGTGGGGCCACTCTTGTTGTGCTATACCGAGGCTTGGACACTGCCTTCATTAATAACAATATACATGTTGGTGCTCTTTGGTTGCTCTTGCAGTTGTGGTCGTATGCAAGATTGCTACTTAGTCGGCCGACGATCACGAAGGATTTTGATGGTTGGGGTCTATCAAATATTGACTCGTGACCGCCTTATGGGAGGTATGTTGATTTGATTTTAATTGGAATATTTAAAATATGTTTTATTTGACTTTAACAAACAACAAAATGGAAATGCAGGAAGTGGACGATGAGACAGAAATCGAAAAAGGTGACCGGCCCTACTCGCAGTGGGATAGAATATGCGAGGGATGTCTGCATGAAAATGAAGCCTGAGCATGTTGTGTGGAGGCCATATGATCACACCAGGGACCGCATGTCTCGTTGTGCCCAGGTTGAGTAGAGGATGTTCCTTCTACGCATCCCATGCATTCATTATTGGGTCGTGATGTGGCACTACGTAGATCGTGTCATACATCAGTTTATGCTCTATCAGACAGTTCCCCCACCGCCACCTGAGGTATATTTAACTCTTCATATACTAATTTCATTATTTAATTCTCGCAATTACATTTTGTTGATTAATTGTCATTTGAATAAAACAGGCTTGGTCGAGAATAGAGCAATTGATGGGATACCAGCATAATACTTATCGAGCCATTGACTGGCATGAAATATTTGCGACTGAGGTCAACAAGTGGGCGAACACTAATGAGGCTAGGGTGATAGAGGATCGACCGTGGAGCAAAGATATTTGGACCGACTACCGACGCTGGTTGAGCGTACATGGAGATGCGCATTTTGTACTGATTCCTGAAGGGGCAGCGTCTGGTCCGGCTCGCAACTTGTCGTACTTTCGCGAGATGCCTGGTCACATGAATTTGGTAAGTTACATTACGCAAAATTTTGTGCCTAACAAATAATTTAGTGGCTAACAAAAATTGAACAGGTCAGAAATACTTTGCGGGAGGCGTTGCGAGAATGTGCATGGGTTATGAAGAAGGGATTTCGCCGTGCTGGGAAGCAATTGCTGAGGGGGTGCAGCACGTCCTTGGATATTGTTAGAGAGCCTGATCGATTACCTCGACTCTTAGAGTCGAAGGGTCTTCATTCAGAGCCTGATCGATTATGTGCAAGAGCCGGGATCTGTTGAGAACCAGCAGTTCATGCGGGTATAATACATTTTTCAATCACTTTTATTAATATTATTGTTCTTTTTATGCTTAATATTTTATAATTATTTAAAATATTTTTATTATTTTTATACTATTATCTGTAACAGGACGATTTTAGTCTGCATGATTGGGATACATTTTTCGATGTTCCACGACCCAGTCAGCCTCTTGTTCGGAGTAGACGGTCACATTCCCAGCCTCAAACCACAGAGCCGCAGCCTCCACCCCATTCGCAGCCCCAGACCACACAGCCGCGGCCTCCACCCCAGAGCACACAGTACTCCACTTACGGGAGTCCTTATCCTCCACCTCCACCATATACTCAGACTCAGTATCCTCCACCTCCACCATATACTCAAACTCAGTACGGAAGAGGGTACAGTCAGCCCTTTACGCCTACCCCCACACCTATCTCTTAGGCTGATGCTTATTACCAGGCATACGATATCCCACTACATGACCCATTCACACCTATGTCTCACCATCCATTCGGCGATTCTGGGGCCTCATCTAGCAGACCGCCTCGTCATCCTACTCTATTTTCTACGACTCTTCCGTCCCGAAACTTGCCTGGTGCTGGATGGAATTTATCTCCTTCTCAGGGATGGTACCGTCGTGATGGACGTCAGTAGGATAGTGTGATATTTATATTTTTGTACGAGTGTGATATTTATTGTGATATTTATATTTCGTATTTGACTTTGATTCCGTCACTTTTCAGGATTGCAAAAGTACGCGAAAAAAGTTCTAACAAATTCATAAAAAATCACATTAGGAAAAAAAGGCGCTGGACTCTCATGCCTGTAAGTTTCATACCATAAGGTCAAACACATAAAAAACATAAAATCGCTAAAATACCTAAGATATCATTTCCGAGGAACCATACTTGTAATTTGTTCAATTTTCAGGATTGCAAAACAACACGAAATTTTTTTAAAAAAATTCATAAAAAATCACATTACGTAAAAAAAGCGCTAGACTCTCATGCCTGTAAGTTTCATGCCCTAATTCCAAACGCATAAAAAACATAAAATAGCTAAAATACCTAAGATATCATTTCCGAGGAACCCTACTTCTAATTTGTTCCATTTTCAGGATTGCAAAACTATGCGGAAAAAAATTTAAAAAAATTCATAAATATTTATTACGTTTAGGGAAGGAAAAAATAATTATTGTAGATGCAAAATATTATGAATTTAGTCAACCATAAATATTAAAATTACAACCATGTTCACCGAATAACATAAAGTCAACCCTTACATCGATCTATCAAGGGTAAATTTAAAAAAAAATTACATAAAAATATTACATAAAACTAACGCCGGCCTCGTCCTGGTAAGATATTCATGAACCTTGATCCTAGCCAGGAAACCCCACGTCGTAGCCCCCCTCCTCCACTTCTTGTGCTTTCAGATGGTCCCCTGCTACTTGATGCGTCATGACTGCCCCTGCTACTTGATGCTCCATGACTTGTGGAAATCGGACCGACATTGATCGTTCATCCACGCTAACGGAATTTCTATGTGGTTGAATACCTTCTATCCCAAGACAGACGCGACTTTCACTGCGAGGATCAATACTGATAGAATTCTGGTTAGGTTGAACCAGCTCCCTAGAAGGTTCACTTTGGTTCCCTGTAGAAGATTGAGCTCTGTTCCTTGCAGAAGGTCTTGTAGTCCTCCGTGTCCTCGGTGTGTTGGTAGGACGACTAATACGACGACCAGATTGAAGGTCCTCCATCGACATAGGTTGCTGAGTGTCGTTGGCCGCCGCAGCGTCCCTTCTGATTCGGCGCCTCTAGTTTGCCTGAATTTTATTTCTCATTGCATCCATCCACATCCAATCTCGATCCTTCTTTCGCCTGTCCCGATTAATCATTGTCTTATCTGGATAGATCATGGGAGCATCATACACAGGCCACTTATCTTCGTCTACAAAATCAGAGACATCCCACCTACAATGACCGCATACAGCAACAACATGAAGATATGGTATTCCTGTGAGTTGAGGTTTTCTGCACTTACACCAAGCACGTCTGCTCGGTAGTTGAGGATCTCTCGGTTGGTAATCACGTTTGAGGAAAACTTAGTACTTTCACGTTACCCCCGAGTCATTTTTTCGAATGGCACTTAAGTTTCAAATTCTCCACGTTCGATGTCAATGGTGATAACGTTTATTTCCGCTGTAAATATGAATTTATATCATTATACATTTTAAAGAGTAGAAGTAAATATGATTACATTGGAAGTACATTTGTACCTGCTCTGAGAGTATGCTTCATCAGCTTAAGTTGGATTTCTATTGGCCATCGTTCTCCCTCTGCCTGTCTCGCCAAAGCTATTTGTTTCCTCTCATTAAACCATTTAACAGTTTTGTACCAAGTGCCTTCCACAAGTCCAACAACTTGTAGTCTTCTCTCAGCCTTGTATCTGCTATTGAGACTTTCTGATCCATTACTCATCATAATACCCCAACGATAACCACCGTCATACGTTTGTGCCTACCTTTCAGGTTTCCACTGCTCGTTGTCATCTGTTTCATTTTCTTTCCCACACTTTTCAAGGTAGTCGATCGCCTTTGGATTCGTTTTTTTCATTTCGTTCCACATTTTGTAGAAGGGCCTCCTTTTTTTCTTGTTGGCCAACTTATTTCTGAATTTGTCTGGCAGAGCTGCGTCTTTTCCAGATGCCTTGAACATATTTTCACATACATGTTGCATGCAATACCAGTGCACGGCATATGAATGGTTCGCATCCTCTTGCCAATCGTATTGGGGTTGTTTGAACGTGTTCCTTATTCCCCAATGGCGATCGGAAACAACACAGAATTTTCTTTTTTCCCCAATAACTTGCCACCTTAGAAAATTCATGAACCAACCCCAACATTGTTCGTTCTCAGTTCGCACTAGTGCAAATGCTAGTGGAAGCAACCGCTGCTCTGGGTCATAACCGCATGCCGCTAACAATCTTTTCTTGTAGCAACCTGATAAGAACGACGCGTCGATGCTGATAACAGTCCTTAGGTATGGTACCGCCGCGATACAAGGCCCATATGCCTATACTGCTACGGTGAACATAGCTCTGTTGGTATCCCCTACGCTCTCTATCAACCATTTGATCTGTGTCCCTGGGGTCGTCCTCTGTATAGCCAATAATAAACTCGGAAGTTTGTTGTATGAGCCCTCCCACGATCCAAAAAGTTGTTCGATCGCTTTCTCTCTCCCACGCCATAACTTGTTATAAGTTGGTTTTACATTTGGATATTCTTTCTCCAATATGGATTTTACGTCATCTATAGAAATACCAAGATATCTCTTTACTGCATTCCTGATGTTGTTTGCGATTACCTCTGCCGTCAGATTTTCATGCGTGAAATCGCCGGCCCTTCTCACGCATGTATGCTCTTCTTCATTTTTTATTATTCTTCAAAATTCACCTTCCCTTTCTGTACGGGCATACAAATGCCACTTACAGGTAGCCACCTTATAATCCAATACATATAATGCTAGAGTACTTCTAGTGATTTTATGCTGTACATTATTATCTACGGCGTATTTATTACAAGTTTGTTTTAATTGTGGTTTTGACATAAAAATATTTCCTTGTGCTAAAGGCCCTGAAGCTTCTGTTTGAGACGGTTGTGGAATCGAATTTCTGTACTCAGAGATATCCAAAAATTGCCTAACGGGATGGTAATTATCGGTCATTCCGGTTATGTAATACTCGTGATTCGCGAAACCCTGCGCATACAAACCCTCTCCCTCCATATCCTGTGACGCCCAAAACTCTTTCTCTTCATCAGTGAAGTCATCCCCCGTTGCATAATTCGATTGATAACCCGGGCCACGGTTGTATGTCTCGTCAAGTTCGTCTATATCCCCTTCTTCTTCTTCTTCTTCTTCTTCTTCTTCTTCTTTATCTTCCTCTGCTTCTTGTCTAGCTGGTCTACTACTCTCAGGTTGGTCCCATTGATCACAATCCTGTGCATTGGTATTGTACTCATTATTTGTTCCATCTTGTCTTTCTCGTCCGCTACTACTCTCAGGTTGGTCCCAAGGATCCGAACCCCATGCACTCATATTTGTTCGCTCTTGTCTTTGTTGTCGACTACTACTCTCAGGTTGTTCCCAAGAATCCCAACCCTGTGCACTCGTATTGTATTGATTATTTCTTTCTTCGTCTTCTTCGGTATTATTGACTTGTTGATTCAAATTATAATTATAATCATAATTATAATTATAATTTGTGTGTCCTCCTAATTAAAAAATATATAATTTATGTGTCCTCCTGATCAAAATTATTGATTTTTCTTTTATTTTAAAAAGATTAATTTTATAATTTTTTTATTCAAGAGTAATAGCAAGAGCAAATTAATTATAAATTCGTACAATTAATAGCAAGAGCAAATTAATTACTTTAAAAATCTAATTTTATCAATTCTATAATGGCGCAAATTTAATTAGTAATTTAAGAATGACATTTTCCAAATTGATAAAATTCATAGTGGCATAAAACTAATTAATTATAAATATGTACAATTGGTCGTAAGTTACCTTGTAGGTCACCACTAGTTGCTGGAAGCAAATTAACGTGAAGTTGAAAGCCGTGTAACCTTCTTGCTTGGAAGCACTCATGTCGTACATACCGCCATTCATTTTCAGAGTTCACCGGCAACTGCATCTGCTGGAACCTTCCTTCAATTATGGTATTAAAATGGGAAACAATTCTCAAATTATAATGACCTTGATAAAATCCCAATGCTGATAAAATTATTTCTTTAATTGATTCATAATCAGTTTTGAAGTTGCATCCAAACTGAAATAATTTGATGGATTATATGGAAATTGATTAACGAAAACCGGAATGAAAATCATATTTTTGATAGTATAGAGAGTCGAGTGTTTGAAAATGATGGGTGATTTTCGAATTCGGACCGTCATCATCTATTTATAACCATTGAGTGTCGAGATAATGATGTGCAATCAAATCAAATCGCACTAAAACGCACTGTTAAATCGCACTTAAATTCAATTTAGACCTTGGATTGGCATTTAGGATGTCGATCCAAGTCTTTTAATGATAAAAAACACTAAAAAATTAATGATTAAAAGCATAAAAACAGTAAAAGCATTAAAAAAGTCACTTTAAGCGGGAAACCACTTGGATCGGCATTCGAATTGCCGATCCAAGTGGTTTCCCGCTTAAAGTGCCTTTTTTAATGCTTTTACTGTTTTTAATATTATTATTAATTTCTATTATTACATTTACTTATTAATATTATTATTAATTGTTATTATTATTGCATTATTATATTAGTAATAATTTAATTTATTAAATATTATTATTATTATTAAATTGGTAAGTGTTATTAGTTATTATATTAGTAATAATTTAATTATTAAATATTATTCTTTATTATTTATTTTTGCTATTACTTATTAATATTATTATTAATTGTTATTAGTTATTAAGTTATTATCTTACCTCTATCCCGCCAAAAGCTTCTTTTGCCAATATCAAATCAAACTTTCATCACAGTAAAATACACTATTTTCAAAGCTACTTTGAAAAATATCAAATCAGACTTTATTACTAATGTAAAGAATCGCCATATAGTAAATACACTATTTTACAAAGTGGGATGAGAGTCTGCCAATTTATATTACTGAAGTAAGGCATCACCAGTTAAAACAGAGAAAAACTAAAAGAAAAAAAATACCGTTAAAAAAATAAGACTAAGGTAAATTTGTTACACTTGATTAATGGACCATTTATTATTATTGCACCATTTTATTATTAATGCATAAAAACAAAGTAAGAATCTACCATTTATTATTAATGCAGCATTTATTGTTTAACCTAATAATTAGCTGCAAAAGGACAGGCGTGGTCTGATAAAGTCTGAAAAAGTATACTGATATCCATCTGCCCTTTGTAAAAGGACAGGCGTGGTCTGATAAAGTCTGAAAAAGTATATTGATGCCCATCTACCCTCTGCAAAAGGACTGGCTTGGTCTGATAAAGTCTGAAAAAGTATACTGATGCCCATCTCCCCTCTGCAAAAGGACAGGCGTGATCTGAAAAAGCATCACGTGAAATTAATTTTTTATTGTGTGATTCTAAGTCTAAAATTGTCTATAAAACCACCTTTCATCAACCAGAATATGCAACACCCACTCAATTCTTCTTCCTGAAAAATTCACTATCATGGAGAAAAAGAAATAGTTCTAACTCAAATAGTAAGCCAAAGTACCCAATTGACCTCATGTTTACTGAGTACTAGCCATATTTCCACCATTTCAGACCTAATAAAGCTGAAATGGAAAGAGGAGATTATTCTGCAATATGTCGGCAATGTTATAAGATTGTCAATTACAATATCAAGGAAGACACGGTCGGGATTCCCATAAAAGAACACTACGTGTGCCACATTAATGGTTGCGAGGAAAGAGAAAGGAAGGAGTACCTCGAACAAAGAGCGCGGGAACACGAAGAAAATCTGAACAAACCCAGGAGTTATGATTGGTATAAAGATTACTACAAACAACCTGACCCGATCCCCCAACAAACGCCAACAGAAAAACCATATTCAGCACCAAAAACACACTGGACCGTTTATGAAAGAATCTACAACTTTCGTGGAGACCACACAGTGACCTGTACAAAGTGTGGTCAGGTTTTCAATTACAAAGAGACCATCTTGCGTGACCACTACGATGACTACGAAAAACAAGAAAAGAAATGGAAAGAGAGAGATGAGGCGGAAAAAAGGATGAAAATGGCACAAAAGGCTGCCGAAGAGAAGCAAAAGTTGAAGGAAGAAGAAATTGAAAAAAAAATCAGGGAGAGCCTGAGATGGCACAGGGAGAGAAATGAACAAAGAAGTATTGCAACAGCTAAAATAGCAGAGATAGAACAACAAGAAACCGATGCAGCTTTCTGGAACGAAGCCGCTCAATTCGCTGACAATACTGGTGTGAGTCAGCAACCTGATGCAACTTTCTGGAACGAAGCCGCTAAATTCGCTGACAACGCTGGTGTGAGCAGCCAACAACAAAAGGAAGACAAAGAAGAAGACCCATGGTGGATGAATTCTACAATATGCGGACACCCAAAATATCTAAATACTTTGTTTTCTTAGGTAGTTTTTTTCTTTTTTTAATTTCGTGTGTTACTTTATATTATTGTTATAAAATTTAGTTGTTTTTCTAATGGTGTGCATTTTTTAATTATGAATTTCTTTGCAAATTAATTTTTAATATAAATCATAAAAAAATTTAATAAAAATAAATGGACAAAATAACATATTTCATTAATATAAGGCAAACATTACAAGTGACGACTGTCACACAAAATTATTTCACTAATAATGACCGTAATAAGATACCGATAACAGAAACATAATACTACTCCATTTAGCGGAGATGGACAACATTTGAAGCTACGGGATAATTTTCAAAACCAGGTGGAACTGCTGGCTGGTGAGTCAACCACGACCCTCCAAGATCAAAACCTCCATTCCTCTCAACCAAATCTGTAAAAAATTTGGGGCCCCTAACATGATATTCATTTCCTTCTAATTTCTTAACTTTAAATTTTTTCCCATGATATTGTAACATCAATGCAGAAAATAATCGTCGTTCGCTCGTCCGCTCATCTCCGACCAAAATAACACCGGAAGAGACACAGCTTGGCTTAGGACCCATTTGCTTAAAATTTCAAAATTAAAACTCAATTAGCAAATCAAATAAAATAATTTAATAATTAATTTAACATTATTACCTACGAAGAAATGATATTGCGAATAGAAAATGATGAGGAGAAAGTTTATCAATTTCAGACTAACGAGAAAAAAATTGTTTGTGAAGAATAAATGATGCAACTTTGAGCAAATCAAATAAAATAATTTAAAAATTAATTTAACATTATTACCTACGAAGAAATGATATTGCGAATAGAAAATGATGACGAGAAAGTTTATAAATTTCAGACTAACGAGAAAAAAATTGTTTGTGAAGAATAAATGATGCAACTTTGAGTGCTTATATAGAGAATTTTAAGCAGAAAAACGACAAAAATAATTATTACATACCAACTAATCACTTAAAGAAAAGCAAATTTAGCGAACAGAAATGGTCTCAGCTTGGATCGGCAATTGGAATGCCGATCCAAGCGGTTTGTATTTTCGGCAATCGGAATGCCGATCCAACAACGTTATTTTTAAAATTTTGAATTTTTAACAGTTATTATCGTAATTCGTGTGAACAGTAACGTTACTATTAATTTTTTCGGATTTTTCGAATCATTAAATATGTTACTACTTAAACTCCCGCTTAGTAATCATGTTGAATCACATGGCAAATAACCATCTTCAACATTGTTTCGATAACATATATCGGCCTCACGAGGACCAGGCCGAAGTCCCTATTTCAACACAAATATTTTTATTTGAAAATTACTATTTACAATCTCTCAACGCGCCATCTGGTGCCATACAAATAATTCTTTCGACAGCTCAGTCTAAGTCAAAATGAAATAAGTTGTAATATATAAATTTACTTACGTTGCGTGCATGATAGCTTCCTCCAAGCCATTAACACGTGCCAGTTGTGGCTTCCTACCTCGACTCTGTTAGCTTTTAAATCTAAGGAATGACTCAAGTGAAACTTTAACATAAACTAACCAGAAGCATTACCTGGATCCATATGGTTATTCTATGATCTTGAATATGTCTTCTATGCTCCAACAAAATCTCAGCAACGTCTATACACGCACCAAACTCGGGAGAGAGGTCTTCTAAGAAAGGAAGACACGTCTTGGGAGCTATTTGCCTAAACCTCGAGCACTTTCTCTAACTACTTAATTGAATAATAGAGAGAGAGGCAAAGATGCTGCTATCAACGCATGTATGCACAAATCATATTGTTGTCTTGTCCTTTAAGGACCAATCCCTTTATTTATAGAGCCAAGTGTTTCTTGGCCTCCACATAATATCATATTTTGTCTATCATAAAATAGCTAATGTTTCTTAATATGACCATCTATAAAAGGAAACACATCTATTGCACAAAATCTGCTATTCCATTTACAGCTACGTTTAGCCTATTACCATTATTAATAGAAACTTGGATATCAAACAATAATCAGCCTACAATTTAGATTGTTTCCATACAGATTCGTCAGCTTATATGAAAATAATCTAACAATCTCCCACTTGGGCTATTATGTTTAGTATTATCCATAGTTCTTAATTTTAGTGAGCTCAACTTTTATGGTAATAAATTTTGTGCCCTTAATCCCGTCTATCACTTACAATGATATAATACCAATGAAGCTTTCATTACATAATAGCCATTATAGGTTTCTAAACTTGCAAAGCCGTCGCAACTAAACCCACAATGATCACAATATCATCATAAATAAACGACATTGAATTTAGATGTGTATAAGTGGTGTGGAAAATACACGTAAGTGTGACTGTCACGTGTCTATTTCCAACTTTGTTGGTTACCCAAAACTGAAGTGAGGTCAACTTAATTTTAGAGTCAGAATTAAAACTAAAAAAAAAAAAACTGAATCTTTATTCATTTCTGCAGAAATTATTTACATGGTGAATAAATTGAAAACTGAATATAAATGTCCAATCAAGCACTCCCACTGAACACAAACTCCCACTAAAGTTATAAACCCTCAACTGAATTAACACCCACAAAAGTAGATATGCTTCTTTAATTGTATTGGGTGTTTCAAAGCTTTGTGAGCAGATCTGCAATTGTGGAGTTTTGTTCTAATGTGCTAGATTGACATTAAATCATTCTGAACTCTTTTATCTACAACAAGAAACTTAAAGTTTTAATGCGCTTAACTTATTCAAGTTTCTATTGTTGGAGTATATATAATTATTTCACAATATATCCATAGTGATGCTTAAGTAGCATCCATTATGCGCAACCTAGTGACAAAATTCATAATCATACTCTCCAAATTTGAATGCTTTATAACATGTTATAAACCTTATTTCCATTGTGGAAGATGCTAATACATACTTGTTTAGCGTTCTTCCTGTAATTATCCTTTTGCATGTTATTATGGCATTCACTAAAATTGAAGTCAGAATACTAAAATGACCTCAACATATTTCTGACATCTGAACTTGTAAGTACATACTTATTTAATAACTAATTTTGGTTGCTTTATAAAGTTCTGTACTCATAATGTATAGATATTAACTTTCCATCTTTATAATGTATACAGCATCCACATGTATACAATCTTAATTTAAATTCCTTATAATAAAAAACATAAGGAATACTTTTATTTCCAACTCTACTTAATTAATATTTAGAGGTATATCGTGTGTATATATATATATATATATATATTTATATATATGAGAGAGTTTAATATGCACTATAGTGCATATAGAGTTCTATGCACGACGGACTTTTTTGGGGGTATTTTTGTAAATTGACAAATCTAATTTAACCAATCTAATTTACACATTGAAATCTCATAGTAAACCAAAATTTATATTTTTTTAGATTTTATTACTATTTTTTCCGAATTTTTTAAAACCTGCTATTTTTGGAATTTGTAAATAGTAGTTTGTTTCCAAAAATAGCAGGTTTTAAAAAATTCGAAAAAAATAGTAATAAAATTTCAAAAATTGTAAAATTTGGTTTGCTATGAGATTTCAATATGTAGATTAGATTGGTTAAATTAGATTTGTCAATTTACAAAAATATCCCCGAAAAGTCCGCGGTGCATAAAACTCCCTATGCACTATGGTGCATATTAAACTTTCTCTCTCTCTATATATATATATGCCTTAATCATAGGGTATCCAATAGTTTGCATTTAATCTTTTTTTTTTATAAAAGCTCCCTTCAGAGGGGCCTACATTCATTATGAAATGCCATAGAGTTTACATCACAAGTCACTCAGAGGGTGACTTAGGTCAAAGAAAAATTACAGTACCGTCTAAAGAGATAATGTCTACCACAAAAAAACTAAAGTCAAAGAAAAGAAACCCACGGATACAACCACAACAGAAAAACACTAAAGTAGCAGCCTTTAATAGGAGCTAATCGAGAAGATCTTCGTCCTCTGCAGTTGCCCCTGTGCCACATTTTCCTGTTGAAAGTGAGTTTCTAGCCTTGTGGTGCCTCCTGTCCAAAGATAGAAACAGCTTAAAACAGAATGATAAGAATTGGCTATCCCATTGCCATTACAAGATTGGAAAATCTTTTTGTTTCTAACCCCCCAAATAACCCAAAGAAAAGCTAAAATAATAGTTTGGAGATATAATCTATTATCGTTATTTAAAGAGCAGCTATAACCCCACAAGTTAGAGAGAGTAGAAGCTGTTATAGTCAATCCTTTAGCATTAGCATTATTAAAGTTTAACCAAAATCTAAATACTACCGGGTAGTGAATAAAAAGATGGTTGACTGGTTCTGACTGACCACAAAAACAACATTCATTTGTACCTGGCCATACCCTCGTAATTAGAATATCCATAATTAAAATCTTATTTTCTAGGGCCAACCATAAGAAGAGCTGGACCTTTAGAGGTATTTTTAGGGGCCAAACTGGATCTTTTTTATTGAATTGGACCCCCCAGAAATAAAAAAATTGTACAAGGACTTAACCGTGTAAATCCCCGAAGAATGCCAATGCCACACAATATTATCATGCATTGTATTAAAATTAAAATGCCTAAGATAATCAGTAAGAATATTTTTCTCATTTCTAAGAGCATTTGAGACCCCTCTTTCTAGAAAAAAAGTAGATGAAACCATTATTCCAAACCTGAGCTACAGTAACATCTGGTTTATTTGTTTTTGCATACAAATTAGGGAATTCTCTAGCTAAGATACCTATATCAGACCAATTATCAAGCCAGAAGCTAGTCATCCTACCATTATTCACTTGCTTAATGTAACCCACCCTCATAACCTCCTGTAGAGAAGTGACATGAGTCCAGAAAGGTGAGAAAGATGAGAGAGCTCTACCCTTATATTTAGGCTCTATAATATTTTTTCAGATGCCCTAATTATTTTGACAATAAAACTTCTAAAGCCATTTTCCAATTAAGGCTTTATTCATCACTTCTAGATTAAGGATACCCCATCCACCCTCTTCCTTGGGTCTACATATTCTGTCCCAACTAAACAGGTTATACTTTTTCTTTTCTTGGGTACCTATTTTGCCCCAAAGAAAGTCCCTCTTTAACTTATCCATCTCTTGAATAACCCATTTTGGGAGAAGGTAAAAGGACATTAAGTATATAGGAAGAGAAGAGAACAGAATTAAGCAATACAAGCCTCCCCCAAAAGAAAGCATGCTTTTCTTTCAATCTGTTCTGAAAGGATTTTTCCAGTGTAAAGGGCATCCCAAATACTTCAAAGGTAGGGTTCCCAATTTACAACCTAAAGTTTCAGCGAAAATAGTAGCTGCTTGGTTGGTTATATTAAGAGGTACCAGCTTACTTTTAGAGAAATTAACTCTTAGACCAGAGATTTCAGCAAAAGCTCTAAGGACCCATTGAACCCTCTCAACTATGACTTGCTCAGCTTTTAGAAAAAGGAGGGTATCATCTACATATTGTAGGTGCACTATTTGATGACTAGAACTTAAATTGGGACCAAGTCTAGAGAAATGCCCACTATTTACCCCTTGTTGTAATAGCTTAGATAAGCCCTCAGCAGCTAGAATAAAGAGATAGGGGGAAAGAGGGTCACCCTGTCTAAACTCTCTTTTACAATTAAAATAAGAACCTTGAAACCCATTAAGAAGTACAGAGCCCATCCCCCCCAAGGACTTTATCTATTTATCCTATCCAAGTTTCAGAGAAGCCTCTCATTCTCAGAGTTGAGAATAAATAATCTCAGTTGATGTTGTCAAAGGCCTTTTCAAAGTCCAATTTCAATAGTATCCCTTGCTCTTTATGTTTCTGAACCCAATGCAGGGTTTCATGTGCATCTACAACCCCATCAAGAATGAATCTCCCTTTCAGGAAAGCACTCTGATGTGGTCCTACAATCTTGTTGAGAACTGGTGCTTGTCTAGTAGCTAACACTTTTATAAAAATCATGTAGCTTCATTTTAGTAAACCAATGGGTCTAAACTCAGATACTTTACAAGCCCCTTCAACTTTAGGAATTAGACAGATCACTGCCCTATGGAGATAACAGATATCTAGACTATTAAAGAAAAAAGAGGAAAACATCAACATGATATCTTCCTTTAGAATAGGACAAAATTTCTGATAAAAACACATGGAGAGACCATCAGGTCCTGGTGCCTTATCAGCACTAAGAGAGTTGATAGCTCCCGGTATTTCCTCTTCAGCGGTTTTGAAATAGTGATGAAAACTGTGATGTTATCACACTTCCAACTCACGAGAAGTATCAAAAGGTTCCAACGATTTCATGAATCGTCTGCATAGCAATGGTGTTAACGTGTTAAATCGATGTATTTAGATTTGCTCCCTATTAGAAAAAGTGTGTGGAGCCATGTTCCGAATGGACCGGTTTGCTGGGCAATTGGACTGCCCCATTGGAGTTGGGGCGGACCGTTCCAACTCTGGAACGGACCGTTCCAGATGAATGGGGCGGACCGTTCCAGATGGATGGGGCGGACCGTTCCAGATGGCAGTTACAAATCTGGAAAGTCGATTTCCAGATCTGCTATTTATACCCCTATGTTCTGAAGCGTTTCTAGGGTTGGAATTCGTGTCTTTTGACATAACCACCATCTGATAGAGACTAGAAACAAGTTAGAGAGAGGGAGGAACCATCCTATTGCTTGGAGAGCAATAGGAAGCACACGCACGAGTCGACCGGGACTTGGATTCGTGGAGGGTAACACTAGGCCCTTGCTTGAGGTTGTGGTGTACCGGCTGCGTACGGAGGAAGACCAGGCGTGTGAGAGCGATTGCAGCAAGGCTTTGAGAAGAATCTAGGCAATCGATCAACTTCCGTTGCGGTACATCTAAATTCTGTGCATATATGATAGGTTAGATGTACATATTAGGTCATAGACCTTGAAAACCAACATTGGTATCAGAGACACAAGATTCTTTTCGAAGTTTTGGTATTGTTTAACCCCAAGAAACCGTGTATCTTGGTTGTTTTGTTCTGGTCTGAGACTTGGTTGTTAATGGAAATTCTAATTTTGACAAACAATCAGTTTTTGGCTCTAGATCTCATTATTAATGATAGAACTTGTAGCAAATACTGGAAAAATGTCAATTTAGGGTAGAACAACCTTACTGGTAAAGAAAACTAATTTCTGAGGAATTCCATCGCTGGAAATACCAGAATCAGAGTTTCAGCGATGTTTAGGGTGGACGGTTCCAATAGTGGAGCGGACCGTCCTATAACTCTGCTGGCAGGACAACATCACGACTGGTCCAAGGACGAACCGTTCCAATGGTGGAACAGACCGTTCTGTGCTAGAAACCCTTAACCAGTCTATGGTTTGATCCATGGGACGGACCGTTCCGATTGTCTTACAGAACAAAACTGTGTAAACCTAAGGTTTTGACCTGACCAATTATGAACATACCAGTATGTCCAACATGGTTTTTGATCTATCCTCTAGATAGCTCAATGGTTAATGCACTACTTAAGTCTCATACTTGCATTATGAGTGATTGATGGTGCATGTGGTGCCGTCTCACCATTGTGATTGCATGCATGACACAATTGGGTGTCGGCTAGCACTGTGTGGTTGCACACAAAGGGTGAATTCGGAATGTAGACTATGGTGTCTCATCCAATTTCTGCGTCTTACGCCAATCGAGTCGGTTGGGAGGTGGTGCGCTTAGTACATGAGACAGGATTGGTGGCCCTGGTTGTCATCTTTCGATTATCATTGCTAGGTTGCATCATTTCTTGGATTGATTCAAGGATTGTGCTGTGAGACTAATTGTGTAGTGCTAACTTATGTGCTTGTCTATATGTATGGCATTGGCTTACAAGCATCGTTGATTATAAAAGATATTGATGGATATGTATTGCAGGGCATTACAGTATATCATTATCTCACAGAGAATCAGTATGGATTTGAGACCATCACATCTAATTATAAATCCCAAAAGAATTTGTGAGAAGTTAGAAACACATTAAGGGTAGTGAAGCAGATCGCTTAACTTAGTAGCGGACCGCTTGCGATCACTGACCCACAACAATTCCACTCGCATTTTGTTGCTGAGAAGAATTTGTTGAATCTTGTATTAGTTACAACTTAATCTCTGAGAATAGTATTAATAATTATTGACTATAATAACTTGCAAGCTCAATAAGTTTTTGACAAGTATAAGGAGCGCCTTGGGGCTGCATCTTGACATGAGATCAAATAAATTTTGAGTTGCATAAATAGAGTCATAGGTTAACATTTGAGCAATAAGTGTTAGAGTTAACTTGCTTGCCTTCTAATTAGTGAGAGCATGTGCAAGTAAACTTCACTGTCTTGTGCCATTCGTTTCTTAACTAATGTTGCTCAAATTAATCAAGCTTAATGACATAGTCAAGTAATTGTATAATACTAAGAGATTATTGCTATGAACTTGATATGTTTCTAGACTTGGTTAAAGTACTGAGACAACTGAAATTGCAAATTGCTTGAATGTTACTACCTTCATGTTGGTTAAGTAACATAGCATTTTGTTAAATTGTCATAAATATGAAGTAAAGTGATCAATGTAGAGGACCAATGCAATGGTGCAGTCCAGGGGATTGGCACATGCAGATTTGTTGTTCTAAGAGGGGGACACAAATGATAACTCCATGATACTTTAATGTACTTCAAACCTTGACAATAACTAGTACTTGTTAAATTTTTCTTTTGGCGTTGGATTTCAAAATTGAATATGTGGATGATGCTAATTTAGTACCAAAACATTATGGTTTGTGGTGCTAAGTAAGCTTTCTTTCTATGCATTTTCTTTAAATTTTACATAATCTCATGAGTAGTGATTATTTGGCATGCTGAACTATGCAAGTTGAGGTTAAATGACTGGGATTGACTTTTAGGTCATAATCGCCAATCTATTCCAACTTGAGGCATAGTGAGCGATGAGCAAGAACTTGAATGCTTATGGAAAAGCGATTTAAGTTATGGAGATTTATTATGTTCATTGCACTAAGCTTTTGGTTCTTATCACATTTATGACTAGGATCAATTCAGTCATAAAAGTGTGAAATCTCTTAAAACAAGTCGCAGTCGTTTGGACTTGCTGTACGAGTTTATGAGTTGTGATAAGATTGAAATAGCTCGATAATTCGCGATTTCTCATATTGCGCAACAAATTGTGTTGCACGATGATGATAAAGGACCATTTTGAGCATGGTTCTACAAAGGCTAGGTAGCAGTCACTGTGATCTGCAAATCGGGATATGATTCACAATAAAAGATACACAGTAGAGAGAATTTCTGCTCGAAATGATTTAGAACGAACCGTTCCATTTTTTGAACGGACCGTTCGAGTTTCAAACGGACCGTCCGAATTTCGAGCGGACCGTTTGAGTACAGTCCGAGGTGGGCTGTAATCTCTGAAAGGTTATGGTTTGAATCATGAGCTTCTAAAGATTCCTGGGAGGATTCTCATATAGCCATAGGTTCAGATGCATGTCTGATTGCATCTTCTCATAAATTTTGAGGAAATTTATTGGAGAAGAACCATAATTATGCCATATTATTGAATCACTTAATGAAATAAATTCTTTATGAAGTTGAGATTTATAGATAACTTATAGTTTCTTATACAAGCTACTTCAGTCATTATGAACTTGACTCGGATGCTGAGAAAAAAAGGAGGAAATGAAATAGGTTATTCCTCAACATTCTCGCACAAGTACAATGAAGTTAAGCTTAGGAAAAGATACTATAGAGTTTAAATTTTTTTTTGAGCAATTTAGACACAAATGCCCTAATATCCGATTTTTAAAATTGTGAGTTAGGAGGTATGTTTGCTCAAAATGGCAGTGTTGAAATAGAATTGATGTTGAGATCAATTTGAGTTCCATTGCTAAAGGAATTTATTTGATGATGAAATATGAGATAGAGTAAATAAAGAAAGATTATTGCATGACTTATGATGATTCATTCTAGAGGGAGAACTTCAAGAGCTGTGGCTCCGGTATAGTCCGTTTGAAGTGATACACCAGAATAAAGGGAGTAGTGTGAGGAAACTCTCTTGTTGGAGATGAGTTTGCAT
This sequence comes from Rhynchospora breviuscula, assembly GCA_027562975.1. Taxonomy (NCBI): domain Eukaryota; kingdom Viridiplantae; phylum Streptophyta; class Magnoliopsida; order Poales; family Cyperaceae; genus Rhynchospora; species Rhynchospora breviuscula. The sequence goes on from CM050398.1 coordinate 17,918,193, forward strand.
GTACCTATCTCATTCTAAGCAATAGACATGCTTATGTTGAAACTATTCTAAATGGATATATAACAGTTTTAGACAAGGATCACTTCACTGATTGAGCAGTGAAAAATTAAGGGCACAAAAGGTGTTGACTTAGTTGATCCATGGCTGAGAGTGCACGCTTAGCCAATTGGTTATTTGTCTAAAATATATGTTACATAGTCCATGAATAAGTTGTGAAATAAGCATTGCACATGTGGTGCACTATTGGCTTGAAAAATAGATAAATGACTCTTCTTTATCTTTGTGTGTTGAATCTAAACAAGTCTGAGAAGAAAGAAAGCAATCTGTATAAGAATAGGGTTCACTGAGCACTATTGGATGCTGTGCAATGTGGCACATTAGATGTTATAAAGTGTGTGGAACCACATTTCAAATGGACCAGTCTGCTAGGCGACTGGACCGCCCCAAGAGGATTGGGGCGGACCATTCCATGCGTGGAACGGACCGTTCTGAATAGCAGTTCCAGATGTGGAAAGGACTGTTCCGAGCCATACTTCAAATAGACCAATCTGCTGGGCAACTGGACCGTCCCATGAGTATTAGGGCGGACCGTTCCATACTTGAAACGGACCGTTCTAAATGGCTTATCGGTCTAATTATACCCCTTATAGTAACCATTCTTCTCTCTTCTGGAACATGCCATTTGTGTGCATAATCAGAGAATAGAGAGTAGAACTAGGTTTGAGAGGAAGGCTATTCCATTGCTTGGAGCAATCGGAAGAAACACACACATCTAATTGCATTCCAAGAGTGGTGCAAGCGGTGGGAATGAGATCCTAGGAACTATGATGAAAGTGAAGATGAGAACAATGCGCCATACCATGGTTTTTTTGCGAAAGACATGTTCAAAGAGAAGGATTGCCATGTAAACTTGCGGCCGGGTACCAATATTCCCGAAAGACAAGCGCCTATAACGGTTCGCAACGGTATATAATTAATTAATCAACATATCATATATTGCATTCTCCAATGCAAGTAAACTAATATTAATACACTGTTGATTAAGAGCCTTTAATTCGTGTGACCCTCGAGGATTTATGTCATGTTGGCCATGAAAATTAAATCGCTATTTATTTCCAATAATCATAAGCGGTATCTAGCAAAACGTTATGATTTCCAATTAACACAAATAAACACTGTACAACTACAGTATTTCAATCCTGAATAAGAAATAAAGTATTTTCTTGTTTTGATTCTTATGTCACATGATATCACTGTATAATCCAAAATAAATAATGACACTTAACACAATCTATATATTTATTTTAATTAGGTCATGTCCTGTACTATGTTCTATAACATACACATATGCAATTAAGTTGGTAACTCCTTACCTATGATTTGTAGAACTTAATCATCACTTAACTTGCATACTAATCTTATATGATAATTAATGCTCCTTGTTAATTATCAAGATTATGGACGATTTAGATTTATTATTGTCATTCTAATGAATGATCCACAGAGATCTACAATTCAGATCCTCAACCTAAATGATCTGTCAATAATAAACTCTAGGAACAAATGATTAAATATCATCAATAACATAAACTAAAATTTAAGTCATTAAAATATTGACTTCTAGGACGTAACTCCGACACTTGTAGCCCGCACCGACATCAAACCCTACCCCGCACTCCTATATAAAGCGTTTCCAATGCCAAAATTAGGGATCCTTTTCTCCATCTTCCATTCTCCAGGCGGCTGCCTAGGGCACTGCCCCACTTTCCACCATGTTCCTCCATCGTAGCCCGCACAGCACCACCGTAGCCCGCACAACACCACTTCGTTGCTCGCACAACACCACTTTCCCCCATCGATCCACTCTCTGCCACGCCGATTCACCCCGCACTGTCGCTATTGCACCCCGCACTACGCCTCTGGAGCTTGGCATTTCATACGAAAACAATGATTCCAGCCCCGATTTCGACTCTAGAAGCTTGCAAGTTGGAAGAATAAGCTGGGTTATGGTTGTATCTCTTCTTTTTGTCTTGTTTGCTTGATTATGGAGTTTGTATCTTGCATTTCATCATTTACTTTCAGTGTTGAGCATATGCTAGGCTAGATTGCATTGTCTTAGGGCTTAGGTTTGATCTTGATGTTTGGATTGATGTATGACACTTGACATTTGGTATTTGATGTGTATTGGTTGTTGGTTATTATTTGTGAATGCTTGTTTGTGCTTGATTGATTAACTGAACCTCCTATTAGATGAATGGCCACATCTAATATTAGTCAAAGGTGTAGGTTAGTTGATTGGTTCAACAAAGTGACTTGAGGTAGGATATAAGCCGAAAGGTAGTCCAATTGGTACCCGACAGGGGAAAGTATTTGCTAAGGCGAAAGTCTAGTGGATACCTTTGAAAACAACAAGTAAACTTAGGTAGATTAAGCCAACATACGAAAGTTGAGGGTTAATCAACCTAATGGGGGTGTTAGACTAGGTTCCGGTCCCGATACCATGACCAATAAGCGACGGCTGAGGTCTAGGGAGTCCAAGTCCGGCTAGATCTACCTCACACAAGCCAAAAACCAAGTTATTGAGTGGAAACACCATTAACTGAGGGTTGTGTGGGCAATATTGGTACCTGTGCGGAGTACACAGGCCTAATTTGGTGCGCACTAGTCGGTATCGGCACGAAAGTGACCGGTTCCGACGTTCCGAAGCCAGACTGAAAGTGAAACTGAAACCCTAGGACACTTTTATTGCATATTTTATCACCAAAACACCAAAAATTGTTAGTTGTTTATATCTATTTTGTTTGCCTCTTAGTTGATTGTGTTTGTTAATTCTTAGTTTTAGCCAAAATCTTTCATTGGATTGTCTAGATTTTGTGAAAAAGTAAAATTTAATACTCAATCTACCGTCCCTGTGGATTCGACCCCTAACCACATCTAACAATTTACCGTACGCTTGCGGTATTTTTAGGACCAAATTAGGATATTATTAGCTACACATCAAGAAACATATTTAATGTTTCGAAAAATTACTACTTCGGTTTTATTGGTATTTATATTTTAATAAATAATTCATAAATTACAAAAACCATATTTGAGGTACAATATTTTATGAAATATGAAAAATAATTTATTTTTTATTTTTATTTTAACTTCAATAAGATTTTTTGTCCGTGTCAAATTAATTTATTAATTGTTCATATATTCATTACATTTGCTATGCCCACTCAATTAGCCCACGGGCGTACCAAGTTTCAAAAAAAAGAGGAAAAAAAAAAAGTTGTAGGTATCAGGTTTGGCATCTGAGTATCTGACTTGGATGGGACCGTGGGGGATTAGTTTGTGAAATAAGTAGTCGTGGTGTGATGGGGTAAGGTCTAATAAATTATTTTGGACTACTTCATGTAAACCTTTAGGACCATGCATGTGCAGGTCTGCTTGTTTTTTTAACGTGGGGATATACAATTTGTAGGCCAAGCCTCATAAATTATTTTGGACTTACTCTTCTAAACTTTTAGGACCATGCATGTGCATGTCAGCTTGTGTTGTCTTTTGATGTGGGCATATATATTTTGTTGGCCTGTCTGCTTGGTAGATGTTAACATTGTAACATCCTGATACATACTGTCTTTCTCTAAAATGAACCGGTGAAACGAACGGTACAGAATTTTATTGGTTTTACCGGCTCCAAAAATATATTAAAAATAATATTTGCATTTCTAACAATATCGCCAAGTTCTATAAGCACACTTATCAGGTATGGTTTGAAAATAAGTTATATGTACCGCTGCCAAGTTTGAAAATAAGGCCATGATAAAGTAAAGTTAAATTTTCAATGGATATCAGGGACTTACTTTGTTATATATATATATTGCAGGAAGAAAGAAATGTTCACAGCTACAAGAAAATGAAATGAATTTTTAAGAGGATACAGTGATTCTACCTCAAAAGTTCCTAATTCTTTTCAAGTTTTCGACTCCAACTCCTCAATCCCTTTCTCCATCTCGACTATGGGTCTCTTTCGTGGAACAATTTCCCTCTCACTATTAGTTTTCATTTTAGTTCGCAATTTAGAGTTTTTATTTATGATTTAGGTGATTATGTCTTGATTTCTTTATATCTCAATTCAACTAGTTAATTTTTTTTATGAAGATATCATAATTTTTTTATTTGAGCTGTCCCTTTTAATTTTGGAGCAATTGAAATACGAACAAGTATACTTTAAATTGCAAATTTGAAAACTTATTTAATTAAATTGCAGTATCCAATTCTAATTAAGTTCTCCTGCTAATTATAATTTAAGTACAAAATTGTAGACTTTTCTAGTTGTGTTTTGCTAATTGAGAGTTGAGTATGTATGCTGGTACATATAAGCTTGTACATGATGTGAGACTTGAACATATAAGATACTAGAACAAGCTTGAACCCGACGTAATCATTTTGTATTTTTCATTTGAAATTGTTAAAACACAGCATAATTTTCATTTTTACAACTATTTTATTGAAACAACTATATGAGTATCAGATCAGTACGTACATTGGAAGGCTTATATATACTTGGCTCTGTTGGAAAAGTTTACTCAAGGAACAATCTTTATTTAATTTGTGCTGATTTCAATGGCAGCCAGGATGTAATTCCCACAACAAAACTATATAATATATGGTGGAAATAAAGATTTATAATTATGGCAGAATATTATGTTAGTAACTTGCTCATTATTTGATTCTTTAGAATTTCAAGTGGCATTTATTTCACTAGATTTTTTTAATTATATTTGCATTATATTTTTTACATACTTAAAAATAAATATATGAGTTTTTTGGAACCAGTAAAAACGATAAAATTTTGTACCATTAGTTTTAGTGGTTCATTTTAGAGGAAATATGAGCTTGTATCAGGATGTTACAATATTAATTAATCAAGCATAATGTGACCCGTTGGTGCAGACATGCATGGCCTAAAAAAGTGTATATCCTGACATGAAAAAAAAAAAATGAAAATTGATTTGTGCCATAGCACTAATTACCATCGCGCGTCATCGCGTCCTCTGCGCAGAAATAGCGCCTCAGTTATGGTCCCTTATCCAGCGCACTTATTTCGTACCTAAATGTTCAGTTTGGCAAGTACAAATGTTCCGTAATGTGTGTATAAATGTTCAGTCAGTTGCAACAAAAAGTATAAATTTTGTAAGCAAAAATGCAGATTTTATTAAGTACAAATGTTTAGTTTATTAAGTACAAATGTTCAGTTGGATAAGTACAAATATTCTGTTAATTGAGTATAAATGTTCAGTTAGTTGCAATAAAAAAATATAAATGTTATAAGCAAAAATGTTCATATGGATAAGTATAAATGTTTAGTTTAGTAAATACAAATGTTCAGTTTAGTAAGAATAAATGTTCTTATTATTACATATAAATGTTCAGTTTATTAAATATTACTTTCAGTTTTTTTAATAAGTTTAATGTCAAGCGTAGGGGTCACGAACCAGACAAAAAACATATGAAAAAATTAGAAGGGGTCATGAACCAGTCCGGATCAAATTAATTTTTTTCCTATTCTGCCCCTGACACGCCTCTCCCCAAAACTGACGCGTGATTCTATATAATAAAACCATTAATCGACACATTTAACTGAACACCTTTGATTATTAAACTGAACACATTTAGTTATTGAACTGAACATATATAACAGATATTGGGCTGTAAAATTGACGAAAAAAATAGTAATAAAATTTCCAAAAATGGCAGGTTTTAAAAAATTCGAAAAAAATAGTAATAAAATTTCAAAAATTATAAAATTTGGTTTGCTATGAGATTTCAATATGTAGATTAGATTGGTTAAATTAGATTTGTCAATTTACAAAAATATCCCCGAAAAAGTCCGCGGTGCATAAAACTCACTATTCACTATGGTGCATATTAAACTTTCTCTCTCTCTATATATATATATATGCCTTAATCATAGGGTATCCAATAGTTTGCATTTAATCTTTTTTTTTATAAAAGCTCCCTTCAGAGGGGCCTGCATTCATTATGAAATGCCATAGAGTTTACATCACAAGTCACTCAGAGGGTGACTTAGGTCAAAGAAAAATTACAGTACCGTCTAAAGAGATAATGTCTACCACAAAAAAACTAAAGTCAAAGAAAAGAAACCCACTGGTACAATCACAACAGAAAAACACTAAAGTAGCAGCCTTTAATAGGAGCTAATCCAGAAGATCTTCGTCCTCTGCAGCTGCCCATGTGCCACATTTTCCTGTTGAAAGTGAGTTTCTAGCCTTGTGGTGCCTCCTGTCCAAAGATAGAAATAGCTTAAAACAGAATGATAAGAATTGGCTATCCCATTGCCATTACAAGATTGGAAAATCTTTTTGTTTCTAACCCCCTAAATAACCCAAAGAAAAGCTAAAAATAATAGTTTGGAGATATAATCTGTTATCGTTATTTAAAGAACAGCTATAACCCCACAAGTCAGAGAGAGTAGAAGCTGTAATAGTCAATCCTTTAGCATTAGCATTATTAAAGTTTAACCAAAATCTAAATGGTTGACTGATTCTGACTGACCACAAAAACAACATTGATTTGTACTTGGCCATCCCCTCGTAATTAGAATATCCATAATTAAAATCTTATTTTCTAGGGCCAACCATAAGAAGAGCTGGACCTTTAGAGGTATTTTTAGGGGCCAAACTGGATCTTTTTTATTGAATTGGACCTCCCAGAAATAAAAAAATTATACAAGGACTTAACTGTGTAAATCCCCGAAGAATGCCAATGCCACACATTATTATCATACATTGTATTAAAATTAAAATGCCTAAGATAATCAGTAAGAATATTTTTCTCATTTCTAAGAGCATTTGAGACCCCTCTTTGTAGAAAAAAAGTAGATGAAACTATTATTCCAGACCTGAGCTACAGTAACATCTGGTTTATTTGTTTTTGCATACAAATTAGGGAATTCTCTAGCTAAGATACCTATATCAGACCAATTATCAAGCCAGAAGCTAGTCATCCTACCATTATTCACTTGCTTAAGGTAACCCACCCTCATAACCTCCTGTAGAGAAGTGACATGAGTCCAGAAAGGTGAGAAAGATGAGAGAGCTCTACCCTTATATTTAGGCTCTATAATATTTTTCCAGATGCCCTGATTATTTTGATGATTGATGAAGGCCTAGAACCTAGGATATCAAATAAATTTGTAAACCTAGAGCTAACCTCACTAGTCGTTTTAGTTAAGCTTTAGGGTCGAACCCAAAGGACGGTACAATTGATTACCAGACTTTACTTCCTCACGAAAGCTAGACAATTAATTTTTATGGGATTTTAGTTGATTAAATCTAAAGGTGCAAGTAAATAAATATTTTTTTGGTGTTTTAATTATCTAAAATAATCCAAATGCTTAAAGAGATATTTTTGGTGTTTTTAATATGCAAATGAATATCCTAGGGGTCAGATTTCAGTTAGGTTTAGCTTCTGGATCACCGGATCACTCTCTTTCGCGTTAAATACCGAGTTACCAGAATTCCTACCTTCAGTTCGGCCCGAACCAGACCCGTTCGGTCCGAACTGAGAGTATGGAATTGAGTTATCACGGTTAAACTTGGCTTTGACGTTGTGAAGGGCTTAGACTGGCTGTAACTAGGGTTCCTATTCCTCAACTGTCGTCCTTTGGATTAGAAATTAGCCCAGGACTCTACTTTACCCACATAGATCAATTAAACCTGAACTTTCGTGTCGGTATTTTAATTAGCCTATGTCTAAATTATTGGTTTTCTTAGGGATATCTAAATTGCCTTTCAGCCAATTTAGAAGCTACACCTTTCAGTGCAAGCTAGTCTCCTCTTTCGAATCTTAAACTTATCCCATGTACTTTATTTAATTCCAATTGATTAATCCTAATTTTGTAACTTAACTAAATGTGGCCATTCATCTAGAAGTAAACTAGGTCAAACAATCAAATCAAACAAGAATGTAAATAATACTCAATAGATAGATCACAAGCCAAAGTATCAAGTCAAACATATCATAACATCAAACTAATCCTAACCTACATCCTTACCCTAAGACATAATAAATCTAAGCTATCATGCTAACAAGACAAACAACAAATACAAATAAAGAAGATACAAACTCCATTCGATCAAATATCAAGAGAAAGGAAGAAATAAACCAAGTATCGCCTCTAACTCGAGATACCGAACGTCTAGAGCCGTGGTTGGATTGAAACTACTGCCGTCGCATCTAGAATCTCTCCAAAGTCGTTGCGATGTTCGTGCTCTACTGCGAGAGGTGGAATCTCACGCCTTTCGGCGTGAGAACGGTGGTGAAAATGTGTCCAAACGTGGTGAAAAGTGGAATTTCGTGGTTGATGGCTTCCCCCCTCCATCCCAGGAAGTAGGATACATTTATAGCAGGTCTAGGATGACTTGAGAAGGAGGCTAGGTCCAAATATCACGAAATCTTGCCAAAATATGGACTTTTCTTCTTCAAAACTTGCCAAAACAGCTCTGTCGGCTCTCTGTTCGGACCGAATACTGTTCATTCGGACCAAACAACTGTTCATTCGGACCGAACAGTAAGCGTAATATTCAGATTTTGGTCTCCGCTAGTATTTCGGCCATAATTCCTTCATCCGGACTCCGATTGAGGCGATTCAAAAACCGTTGGAAAGCTTAGGATGAGCTCTACAATATTATTGCTGCCATTCAGCTATTTTTTTCTCCTAAATCCACCATTTTATACAATAAATTGTGCATGATCCACCAAGTTCCTGCAATTCAATACAAAAACCACAACAGTACCCAATTCTAGACAAATATAGCATGACAGCACAATGAATGTAGGGGTTTGAGTTACCATTTAAGTGTAAAGTCCGACCAAAATGTACATATAAATACGAGATATCAAATCCCCCAAGCTTAAACTTTGCTTGTCCTCAAGCAATACTCTATACTTAGGAAGATGGACTTTACATAAAATTAAGAATCGAGTATCCAAACCTAGAAATTTGTCATGAAAATCAATTGCTTAAGCCTAAAAATTTCTCACACTTAAATCAAATGAGTCAAATCAAAATTTCAAAAACCAAGTCTTGTGTTCTACAAATTAATTCATGCAACTCTTGGTCCTAATGAAATCTTTTTCTCAGATTCAAAAACTCTAGCTTCTCTTTGTCAATTCAAATGCGATCTCAATTTCAATTATCCGTTCGTTTTCATATTTCACAAAAATTAGTAAAGTCCTTTATCAAAATCGGAAATTTTATGATGAACTTCTCTTAAAACCAATTTTATTTTTCACCAATTTTCTTTGTGCAAGTCGAGTCGTGGGGCTTTGCACCCTAGAGGATATAATGCGGTGTCATTGACGTTGAATATGCTACTAGCACATGACATGCTAGGGAGGTTGGACGGATGATGCTCGACTATGGCCACGGTACACTTGGGCCATAATACTCAACAACTCCTTTACCAATGCTTTCACACCGGGTTCGGTAGAATTAACCATTAATTGTCCAATTATTTCTCAATTTCTTGAGGTGTAATTCCTAACAATTCATGATTAACCCAATACCCTCCGATTTGTGGCTGAGTTGGTGGAAAAAGGACTCGGTGCATCCTCGTTTTCACAACTATTTGAATTAATTGTCCCATTAAGTTTGCTCGTTGGTGATTAAAGCGATTAAAAAGCAATTTCAACAAGACAAAGTTCATCTTATAATTTCCAAAGTTGATAAATTTTCTTTTGAACAAAAGTTTGTCAAATACAAATCCGTTCACTCGGTAAAAACTTGTGAGAATCGACTAAAAGTGATTTAACAATTTTAAGCATCCAAAGTCGAGCTCTAATTTTGCAAAAATATTTCAAATCGGCCCATTGGTGCAAAAATCAAATTGAGATATCAAAACATTCTAGGGTCCTTTGAGAAAATTTTTGTTTGACTCAAAATAGTTTCAACCGGCGTGAGATTCATCATTTAAAATCCAAATCGAGAGAGTTTAGACAAGATCAATTCAATTCCAAGCCAAAACAGATGAAAAATTCAAATTTTAAATGTCTGTTCGGACCGAACAGAGACTGTGTAATATTCAGAAGTTCAGAACAGTTCATTCGGACCGAATAGGGGTCTGTTCGGACCGACCAGAGAAGCTAAAAATTCGAAAATTTCACCCATTTTCAACCAGAACCAACCCATTTCATCCCCAGAACTCATTTTTCTCCTATGCCCCCCCCAAACTTGAATAAAGTATTGTCCTCAATGCAATTACAAAGATAAAAAAAATTAAAAAGGAGGAAAATGGAAACTAACCGAATCGAGGCATTGATTTTCACATGAATTCGACTCTGTTTGGCATGGGATAGCAGCGTGGCAGCTTCCTTGTGGCATGCAACTCACATGAGGTCGTGCGTGGGTCGTGTGCTTCTTTGTTTCTCGACCCGTGGTGCTCTAGCAGAGTTGCAAGTAAGACATCCATCATGAATCAAAACCTACATATCCAACAATGAAATCCAAACCAACCATGAGAGCTTTTTTTTTTTTTTTTTTTGATAGAAAATTTTAGTAAATAAATAAATAAAAATTTTAGGACTTGGGTTGCCTCCCAAGAAGCGTTTGTTTTAGGTCACGAGCTTGACCACCTCTCATGTTCATCTTATTTTCACTTTACGCCCATTTAACGCATCATAATTTACCCAAAAGTACTTGCGTAAGACTCTTGAAACATGCTTGGCACTTTCTTGTTTTGATATCATCTTCCTTCGCGCGATTTTGATGTGATACTTGATTTGTGGTTTGTCGTCTTCCATCACATCATGATTCTTCAAGCATTTTTCAAGTTGAGAGCTCAAGTCAATTTTCGTGATCCTTGCATTTGTCATGTCGGATGCCTCGACTTGGAGAGGTCTACCACCATTTTTCTTCTTCTCAGTTTCATCAATGATATAAGCTATTGAAGGATCCTTCAATTCCAACTCATTAGATTTGTCAATATAAGTTAATCTAAGTGGAATGAAAATTGGGAGGATATTGGGTGGAGGTGTTACAACCTTTGATTCTTCAATTGTCTCTTGTTCTTCATTTGTTTCAAATTGTGTGTCATCATCACCGTCGGTCTCATAACAAATCGCAATTTCTTTCAAACAACTAAAACTTTCTAATTCCTCATTACTTTGTAATGTCATTGTATCATTTTGTTCTTCTTGTGATCTATATGAGGAACAAAGTTCTTGAACAATTGTGGTCTCAAATATCTTTTCTTGTTGTGTGGCAATACCATTGATCTTAGATGTTAGAGAATTCAATTTTTCAAGAAGTTCCTCATTTTGTTTTCTTTGGTTTTCAATGAAATCTTTATACATTAGTTCATCATTTGACATTTGCGAAAATAATTGAGGATTAGAAGTTTTAGCCATAAAATTCGATCTAGATTCATCTTGAGACGCTGAACGTGAATTATACCAAGAAAAATAAGAGTTATTTGTCAAACCAGAGTTGTATGCATCATGTACGTGTCTTGCATCAAGTTGTCCTTCACCACATGCTTTCCTTATCGTGTTGTTTACCACATTGAGTTGATGCTTGAGTCGATCTGTATAAGAGATAGATTCCTCCATGTTGCGTGGTGTATGGTTCATGTAGTGGGCATATGGATCTTGGTGCTCGCTCCATCCTCCTCCGCATGCTTTTCTTATGGTGTTGTTGACAACATTGGCTTGGTGATATACTCGTTGCACACATGCATCATTTAAATCTTCGCTCCATCCTTCTTCGCATGCTTTCCTTATGTCGCTGTTGACAACATCGAGTTGGTGATATAACCGTCGCATGCATTCATCCTTTGGATCTCCTCGTTGCCTCCAATTGTACTCCGTTTCATGTTCACGATCCTGAAAAGAATAAAACATGGTGATACAAGTGAAACTTTGTTTTTTTCTTTTTTTTTTGTTAAAATAATAAATAAATAAATGATACAATATCTAGTCTCTTGTTACTAAAATAAATTCTAATATCAACACCGTCCCCGGCAACGGCGCCAATTTGATGAAGGCCTAGAACCTAGGATATCAAATAAATTTGTAAACCTAGAGCTAACCTCACTAGTCGTTTAGTTAAGCTTTAGGGTCGAACCCAAAGGACGGTACAATTGATTACCAGACTTTACTTCCTCACGAAAGCTAGACAATTAATTTTTATGGGATTTTAGTTGATTAAATCTAAAGGTGCAAGTAAATAAATATTTTTTTGGTGTTTTAATTATCTAAAATAATCCAAATGCTTAAAGAGATATTTTTGGTGTTTTTAATATGCAAATGAATATCCTAGGGGTCAGATTTCAGTTAGGTTTAGCTTCTGGATCACCGGATCACTCTCTTTCGCGTTAAATACCGAGTTACCAGAATTCCTACCTTCAGTTCGGCCCGAACCAGACCCGTTCGGTCCGAACTGAGAGTATGGAATTGAGTTATGACGGTTAAACTTGGCTTTGACGTTGTGAAGGGCTTAGACTGGTTGTAACTAGGGTTCCTATTCCTCAACTGTCGTCCTTTGGATTAGAAATTAGCCCAGGACTCTACTTTACCCACATAGATCAATTAAACCTGAACTTTCGTGTCGGTATTTTAATTAGCCTATGTCTAAATTATTGGTTTTCTTAGGGATATCTAAATTGCCTTTCAGCCAATTTAGAAGCTACACCTTTCAGTGCAAGCTAGTCTCCTCTTTCGAATCTTAAACTTATCCCATGTACTTTATTTAATTCCAATTGATTAATCCTAATTTTGTAACTTAACTAAATGTGGCCATTCATCTAGAAGTAAACTAGGTCAAACAATCAAATCAAACAAGAATGTAAATAATACTCAATAGATAGATCACAAGCCAAAGTATCAAGTCAAACATATCATAACATCAAACTAATCCTAACCTACATCCTTACCCTAAGACATAATAAATCTAAGCTATCATGGTAACAAGACAAACAACAAATACAAATAAAGAAGATACAAACTCCATTCGATCAAATATCAAGAGAAAGGAAGAAATAAACCAAGTATCGCCTCTAACTCGAGATACCGAACGTCTAGAGCCGTGGTTGAATTGAAACTACTGCCGTCACATCTAGAATCTCTCCAAAGTCGCTGCGATGTTCGTGCTCTACTGCGAGAGGTGGAATCTCACGCCTTTCGGCGTGAGAACGGTGGTGAAAAGGTGTCCAAACGTGGTGGAAAGTGGAATTTCGTGGTTGATGGCTTCCCCCCTCCATCCCAGGAAGTAGGATACATTTATAGCAGGTCTAGGATGACTTGAGAAGGAGGCTAGGTCCAAAGATCACGAAATCTTGCCAAAATTTGGACTTTTCTTCTTCAAAACTTGCCAAAACAGCTCTGTCGGCTCTCTGTTCGGACCGAATACTGTTCATTCGGACCGAACAACTGTTCATTCGGACCGAACAGTAAGCGTAATATTCAGATTTTGGTCTCCGCTAGTATTTCGGCCATAATTCCTTCATCCGGACTCCGATTGAGGCGATTCAAAAACCGTTGGAAAGCTTAGGATGATCTCTACAATGTTATTGCTGCCATTCAGCTATTTTCTTCTCCTAAATCCACCATTTTATACAATAAATTGTGCATGATCCACCAAGTTCCTGCAATTCAATACAAAAACCACAACAGTACCCAATTCTAGACAAATATAGCACGAAGCACAATGAATGTAGGGGTTTGAGTTACCATTTAAGTGTAAAGTCCGACCAAAATGTACATATAAATACGAGATATCAATGATAAAACTTTTAAAGCCATTTTCCAATTAAGGCTTTATTCATCACTTCTAGATTAAGGATACCCCATCCACCCTCTTCCTTGGGTCTACATATTCTGTCCCAACTAAATAGATTATACTTTTTCCTTTCTTGGGTACCTATTTTGCCCCAAAGAAAGTCCCTCCTTAACTTATCCATCTCTTGAATAACCCATTTTGGGGGAAGGTAAAAGGACATTAAGTATATAGGAAGAGAAGAGAGAACAGAATTAAGCAATACAAGCCTCCCTCAAAAGAAAGCATGCTTTTCTTCCATCCAGCCAGCTTGGCTTTGAATTTTAAAATAACTGCATGCCAATCTATTCTGAAAGGATTTTTCCAGTGTAAAGGGCATCCCAAATACTTCAAAGGTAGGGTTCCCAATTTACAACCTAAAGTTTCAGCGAAAATAGTAGCTGCTTGGTTGGTTATATTAAGAGGTACCAGCTCACTTTTAGAGAAATTAACTCTTAGACCAGAGATTTCAGCAAAAGCTCTAAGGACCCATTGAACCCTCTCAACTATGACTTGCTCAGCTTTTAGAAAAAGGAGGGTATCATCTGCATATTGTAGGTGCACTAATTGATGACCAGAACTTAAATTGGGACCAAGTCTAGAGAAATGCCCACTATTTACCCCTTGTTGTAATAGCTTAGATAAGCCCTCAGCAGCTAGAATAAAGAGATAGGGGAAAAGAAGGTCACCCTGTCTAAACCCTCTTTTACAATTAAAATAAGAACCTTGAAACCCATTAAGAAGTACAGAGCCCATCCCTCCCAAGGACTTTATCTATTTATCCTATCCAAGTTTCAGAGAAGCCTCTCATTCTCAAAGTTGAGAATAAATAATCTCAGTTGATGTTGTCAAAGGCCTTTTCAAAGTCCAATTTCAATAGTATCCCTTGCTCTTTATATTTCTAAACCCAATGCAGGGTTTCATGTGCATCTACAACCCCATCAAGAATGAATCTCCCTTTCAGGAAAGCACTCTGATGTGGTCCTACAATGTTGTTGAGAACTGGTGCTAGTCTAGTAGCTAACACTTCTGTAAAAATCTTGTACCTGCATTTTAGTAAACCAATGGGTCTAAACTCAGATACTTTAGAAGCCCCTTCAACTTTAGGAATTAGACAGATCACTGCCCTATGGAGATAACAGATATCTAGATTATTAAAGAGAAAAGAGGAAAACATCAACATGATATCTTCCTTTAGAATAGGACAAAATTTCTGATAAAAACACATGGAGAGACCATCAGGTCTTGGCGCCTTATCAGCACTAAGAGAGTTGATAGCTCCCAGTATTTCCTCTTCAGTGAAAGGAGAAGTGAGGAGAGAGTTATCCTCATCAAAGCATAACTCATTTTGATTCCAAACAATCTGATCTAAAGTGCATGAAGATGGAATGTAAATTCCAAACAGAGATTTATAGAAAGAATTGATATGATGATGTATAACCCCTTGATCCCTTACTTCCTAACCATCTATTAAGAGATGAGGAATAGTATTTTTTGCTTTTCTTATAGAAGATATCCTATGGAAAATTTTTGTATTTGCATCCCCTTCTAATAACCATTTCACCCTAGACCTTTGTCTCCATCTGACCTCTTCCACATGATAAATATCCGTCAGGTCCTTTTTGAATTTAAAGAGATCAGCACATTCCCCAGTTCTGAGATCTCTGCCATCCCTAATGTCTTCCAAAGACTTGATTTTATCGATTAACTCTTTCTTCTCTTGCTGAAAGACTCTATGGATATTATGACTCCAACCCCTAAACTCTCTTGAGGAAGGAGATTTTTTTCCCCAAGTTTTACCCATGTTAGAAGATAAGAGAAGAGGAAACTGGCCCCACCAGTTTTCCATCAGAGGATAGAGATCTTCTTGTTTCAACCAAGATTTTCTCGAAATGGAATCTAGGAGGAGCCCTTGGAGCATTCTCTCCTGAATTGAGAGAGATAGGGCAATGATCAGAGAAAATCTGAGCATAGCTGGATGATAAAGAAGAGGGGAAATTGGACAGCCAATTGCTAGTAACAAAAAATCTGTCGAAGCATGCTTTTTGGGTAGTAGACCTTCCCCTTGCCCAGGTAAATCTTCTCCCGGAGCATTTTAAATCATGTAAGGCAAAATTGTTGATCCAAGTATTAAAATTCTGCATATTCCTAAGGTCAAAAGATAGACCATTTTTTTCAGTCCTTTGCCTAATGATTTTGAAGTCCCCCCCCCCATGACCCACAAGTTATTATAAAGAGTCCCCACTCTATCCATTTCAGCCCAAAAGGCAGCTTTCTGTACAGCCTCAACTGGGCCATAAACAATTCTGTAAATCCAAATTTTTTGGTCCAGTTTATTAGTTAAAGTTACAGAGATGGAGAAAGTGCCTATGTCCCAATTAACAATATTGTACTTATCAACATTAACACCCGAAAGCAGTCCCCCAGATCTACCAATAGAAGGTATCCAATTCCAATCAAAATTAAAAGCTGAAGAAGTAAGAGTTCTTGAAAACAAGAGGTTTTCTTAGTTTCATGTAACCCAATAACATCAAAATATTCCCTTTGTATAAAATGAGCTAGAAACCTACATTTTTCAGGGGTTCCCAACCCTCGGGCATTCCAAGCTAAAATTAACATTAAATAACAGAAGTATTTCCCAAATCAGCCAAGGCCTTATCCAAGTAATTCTTACGGGAGTTAATAAAAATACACATCTTACTTAAATCTGTTTTTTTCAGTCCCTCAAGAAAGACCACTCTTTCTTTTTCAGAAGGACCGAAAGAGAAACCACAATCCTCAAGTAAGGAACAAATTTGAGGATCCAAAAGAGAAGAGAAAGGAAAAAAAGTTCTAAGAGAGGGAGGATTACCAGATTGAGCTTGCATGATTCATTTGGCTTCCTTACTTGGCATCTGCTAGCAGTACTTTCTAATGCTAGGTCTTGGAAGGCCAGCTGACTTCAATGGTGCCTCATCTAGCACCTCTGCTTCCTCAGTCCTCTTTTCAGCATTAGTTGTAACTCCAGCAGGAACCATGATCCAGGCAGTCTTATCACTACCCCCAGTAATGGCAGCCTTGCCCCTACCCAAATCTTTTGTAGGACCATCATCTTTTGCCTTATCATCTCCAACTATACTTATGTCATCCCAGTTATCCCATGCATTGACTTTTTCTTTGCCCTTACTTGAGCTCCCAGTAGCCATACTTGCCATTTGAGCCTTTAACTTCTCATTTTCAGCCAACACTTCAGTCAAAGAATGTGAGGAGTTTGGTGTCTTTGTGTAGGTCCACTTCCCAAAATACCTTCCTTAGTCCTCCAACTTTTAGTATACTCATGCCGTTTACCAGATTTGTTATTCCTTCTCCACACATTTTTATTATAACTAGTATTTTTATGAGCAGTTGTTTTTCAAGCTGCTAACTTGGAGCCACCAAACACCTTTATGCCAATATTGGAGGGGGCTTTGGAGCTAGAGTAGTGGCAGTAGGAGTGGTGTTAGTGTTAGAGCCACTCCTAGCTGCTGCAAAAGTAGAGACAACTGGAGATTTGCTACTAGAGCCAGGATTCTGAGCCAGCTGATTTAGTTGCCCAATAGCTATACTAAAATCTTTGAGAGACCAAGAAAAAGTTTCCTGTTCTAAGATCTCTCAAGCAAAATTGGAAGAGGGATTAGGTTCCTCCACTACATAAGAGACTAGGTTTTGGAACCGTCAGCTCTGGTTACTACAAACTCATGAGAAGTCGGAATAGAGGCCCTGTGCTTGACCTCAACTTCTACTCTAGCCCATCTCAGATCCACTCTTTCCAAAGTTGCCTTGTCAACTCTTACTCTACCCAAAATGAACCAATTTTTGCAAGGCTGGTAAGTGAAACCATCCATAAGGCACCCCCACCATTCTAATCCATATCCTTACTGGTGTAACCCTAGGATCGATCGCTTCCCGAGCGTCATCTTCAGAGAGTATAGGGAAATCAATCGTACCTATTTTGACAGATCCAGCTTTCAGAACTTCCTGCTTCTAGCTCTTATTGCCTTCGATCTGATATCTGTTTAGAGAGTATAGGGAAATCAATCGTACCTAGTTTGAATTTAATCTTATCATACTACTTGAGAGCCTAATTGATGCTTATAATTTGTTAAAGGTCCAAGAACCTTGAGGCCTAGTACACATGATAATATCATTTCAAGTAGTAGATCATTTTAATGCAAAATATTACTCCCACTGAACCTGTGATATATACAATTATTAACCAAGTTAATCTCGAAACCAAATGAGATAATCGCTTGATGAAATTTGGAATATCATAGTTGAGACGCTTATTTTGAGTGCATAAATAAATTTAAAATTTACAACCATTTTATTTGTATCATCCGATTTTAAATGGGATGGTTGCATGTATCATCAATGTCTTCATTAAAGAACATAGTCATAACTTCTATTTAATAAAACTCAAGATCCAAAATGTTCTACAAGTGCCATGATTACCTTAAAAGAGTCTTTTAGTAAGACTAGAGAAAAAGTCTCTTTATGGTAAATTCATTCCTTATAGGTGAACTTCTTAATGACATGATGTACCTTACGTCTTTTCACATTGTCTTTAGAATCCCTTTTGGTATTAAATGTTCATTTGCAACCAATGAGTTTCTTACCTTAAACCAATGTTTCTAAGTCCCATATCATTATCACACATGAACTTCATCTCTTCATTTATGGTATTAATCCACTTTTATGAGATTTGATTCTTTAAAACTTGATGAAGACTTAGAGAATCTTTCGTTATCCTAATGTCAAAATCATGAAGATAGACAACATAATCATCCGATATTGTTTCTTTTTTCTCCCTAATGGATTTTGTAACCACTAGTCCTTGAGGTGTTTGCAGTTGTAGATTGACAATATTATTTTCAATTTAATCATTACCAGTATCTAATTCTATAGATCCTAAATGGGGTTTAATTCATGAGTCAAATATTCCGTCTAAGTTTACAAATGATCTGTTTGATTTTTCTTGAGTAGAGCAATCTGTTTGAGTCCTCAAACAGTTCAGCTCCTGTTTAGGGCCCGAATCAAACTTTCCGTTGAATCCTCAAACAGTCCGTTTGGATCCCCTAAAAGAGATGGTCCATTTGAGTCCTCAAACGGTTCGTCTCGTATTTAGGTTTAGCCCATATGCGCCATACTAATAATCAAATGGTCTGTTTCAGTCCAGTAATAGTCCTTTTGAAAATTGACATTTATGGTTTTACTTTGAAGATAATATCCTAATGTGTCATCTATCCCTTTCAACCAGAACATTTTCAAAGAACTTGTCTTTATTCATCTCTAAAACTTAATCCTCAGTTGTGGGATATAATAATCTAGTTACTCCTGAATCTTTGGGCATAAACAACTAATCAACTAATTATTCTTTTATCCAATTTCTTCTCATATGGCTTTTAAAGCCGAGTTTTATTGGATATTCCCAAATATAAATGGTGAACTTTCCAGTCTACATATTATATGGGGTTTTATTTATGGTTGACTTAGTTGATATTTTCTTTTAGAATATAAAGTGCTATCCTTATGAATTGAGAATTTTAATTTTGCACAAAACATATTATCCCCTTAAGAGAGACAACTTGAATTTTTGAGTCAAAGCATACTTGAATTCTGAATAGTCAATTTATGCATAAAACATTTAGTATCCTTTTATAAGCTATTATGTCCATGACGTGCAAACTAATAATACCCAAATTGGTCCTAAAATGTACCGCAAGCGTACGGTATATCGTTGGATATGGTTAGGGGTCGAACGACAGGGACGGATTAGTTGAGTATTAGGTTACCGGTTCACAAAATCTAGGTCGGTCAATTGAGATGGTTTTTGGTCTTAGAACAATAGCAAAATGAGATAAACAGACAATCATACTAAAACAAAACTAAAGCAAGTAACAATTTGGTTGTTTTCTGGTGATTTCTGATAATAAAAATCCTAGGATTTCTGTTTTTACCTCAGTTAGGCTTCGGGCTGTCAACGCGCGTGCTGTCGCACGAAACGCTGACCCGTACTGCACCAGACTGGCCCTGTGCGACCCGCACAGGATTCCATGCGACCCGCACAGGTAGTACTTGGTGCGGCACGACCCTTAGTTGATGGTGCAATGCATGACAATTAAGTTCCTAACTGGTTTGGGACAGATCTAGCCAGACTTGGACTCCCTAGACCTCAGCCGTCGCATGTTGGTCATGGTATCGTGATACGGAACCTAGTCTAACGCCCCCATTAATCTAGTTAACCCTCACTTTCGCTTGTTGGCTTAACCATCCTAAATCCACAAGTTGGTTTACTAAGGTATCTAACCGACTTTCGCCTAATTAGAAATCTTCTCCTTTTGGGATACCAATTGGTCACCTTTCGGCTCCTAACCTACCTCAAGTTGCTTACTCGATTCAATCAATTAGTCTACACCTTTAACCAAGACTAAGTGTGGCCATCACCTAGTAGGAGGTTCAACACAATTCATCGAACACAAAGCAAGCATAAGCAATAAACAACCAACAAGTGATAAACCATAAAAACTTAATCATTCATCCATTACATCAATCCTAACCTTGGTTCAAACATGACCCTAGAACAAACTAATCTAGCCTACCATAATAGAAACACAAGCACAATGTAAGAAAGGGAAATATACAATCTCCATAACCAAATAGAAGAAAGAAGGAAGGCAAACTCTCCTAATCAAGCCTCTTCCTTGCCTCCGGACTGGAGATACGGCTGCTCGCGTCGAACGGCGGTGGAACGGCGGTGGAAACGTGGCTCACAAGGCGGTGGGACCCTCTGTGTGGGGTGCACAGAGGAGGTGAAGTGGTGGATCGGGATGGTTTTCGTTGCGGCGCCGCCTCGGATGGGAGAGAAGATAGGATGCCCTAATTTCGGCACTTCGGGGGCTTTAAATAGCCGCGAAACTAGGGTTCAAAGTCACGTGCGGGGCGCATGGGAGGCTGGTGCGGGTCGCATGGGCCAGGAATGAGTCGTCTGGCCCATGTCGCTTGTCTATCGTGCTGGCTGGGCCCTGTGCAGGCCGCACATAATTCCATCCAGGCCGCACGGGATCATTTTCTTCATGTTTTCAAAGCCAAACTTCACCAAATTTCCTCCAAGTTCCTACAAAATGAATATAGACCCAAGAAGTACCAAATTCCTACAGAAATAAACTAAAACACGTATAAAACAAAGGTATTGAGTTGCGATTGAAGGTAAAGTCCGGTCAAAACGTATATATAAATGTGTGATATCAAATCCCCCCAAGCTTGAACTTTGTTTGTCCCCAAGCAACACCCTAAACTTAGAGGTTGGACCATACCTACATCTAAACTCAACACCTTGCAAGCCTACGAGTTGAAATTTAAATCAATTGGATTAGTTTGAGCATCACATATGAGTTCAAGGCAATCGGTTGCAAAACTTTGCACAAAATTTTGGACTCTAAGCACTCAAGCAATTGGTTTATGTTGCACTTGATCCTAAAAGATCTGATTTTTCATTTCAATGACCCTAAGCTTCTCTATGTAAACGACATGCAAAATCAAGGTTATTTGCCCGTTCATTTCCATACCCTCCAAGAATTTGTAAGGGATATCTATAGCGTGTCAAGGCATGAGGAGTCTTTTAGAAAATGAAGAAAGAGAAAGAGAGGGGAAAATAGAAAATTACATTGAGAAAGGAACTTAACAAGTTTTGTTTTTTTGTTGTTTTTTTTTTATTTTTGTTTTTTTTGTTTTTTTTTTCATTTACACAAGAGATACATTTTTCCATTGTGGCGGAGAAGAATTTACATAAAAAGAGAAAAAGAAGATAGCAAGAAGACTCAAAAAGATACACGCCAAAAATATCCTTTTTGAACAAATCCTTGTAGGACACAAATTCGTTCACTCGGCAAATGTTTATGACTTGTCTAATAGTGTTTAACATTATGAAAGCAACCAAATTTTGGGTTTTATCTATTTGAATCAAAATCCTCTTCGGTTCATTGGCTCAAAAACCAATTAAAAGCACACTTAGAGTTCAAAGTTTTGCAAGAAATTCCACAACCATTTGCATTGAAAACTTCTGTGAAAACTCATTCTAAAACAATCAATTAAATTTCAACTCATTTACATGCAAGATTAAATGAATTACGTGCAACCTACATGATGCAATCCACTGTCTGGGGTCCTGTGCGGGGTGCACAGAAACTGGTGCAGGCCGCACAGAAATTTTTCGTGGGAGACATTGGCCAGACAGTGGTATGAAGCTGCCAGGGGCCTTGTGCGACCCGCACAAACAAGCCATGCGACCCGCACAGGCTCCCAGACAGCCGTTATTTCATGTCATGATGCGTTTCCTAGATACAAGTTTCCAAAATTCGTAAATTCTCCCCCCTAAGTTGAACAATGCATTGTCCCTAATGCAATCATACATCAAAGAAAAGGAAAAGAGAAGAAGTTAGGAAACATACCATTGTGGCCGATAGCGGAAAAACTGCAACCGGCCAACTAATCTCGTGGATGGCGGTGATGGCGGCGATTCGTGGGTTGCAAGGGCAGATTCGTGGTCCGCTGCTGGAATCGTGGGCGGCGGCGGCTAATTCGTGCGAAACTACTGCTGGAATCGTGGGCTACGGCTGAAACTTGCAGTGGACGGCGGCAAGGGCTACGGTTGTCCGTTTGACCTCAAATTTTGGCAGTGGGTTCATGGAAGAGTGCTGGACAAATGTAGCATAAGAGTTTTAGTTTGGACCGGCAAGTTTTCAAAGTTCGACGGGGCAGCGGTGATTTCAGCGGTGTTGACAGAGGTTGTTTGATGGTTTGGAGCTTGGGAATTCATTGAGTAAAGTGGGGTGAGTGGGGGACATGTAGGGGCCCAGGGGAGCATTTTTCAGCTCTGTGCGGGTCTCATGGTGGGCCTGTGCGGACCGCACAGGATCTGGCAGCGTGGCAGACAATGGCAAGCATGAGCCAGACAGGGGCCCGACAATGTAGGACCCTGTGCGACCCACACAGACATGTGGTGCGACCCGCACAGGTGTCAGATGGGCCCCAAATGCACTTACTCACTTCAATTTCGAAATTTCTAAGGAGGGAAGGCTCAAACCAGGTCAAGTGGGGTCCGTTGTGGTCCATTTTAACGATCTTTTGTGGCTGTGCTGCAAGAAGAGGTGGTGTGTAGGCAACACTTGATCTTTTTGTGGCAATCAGCTTGCGTGAGGTCGTGCGCGGGGTGATGCCACTATTCCTTCGACCCATGGTGCTCTTGTACAAGCCAATTGGGGACTTTCACAATTATCTACAAATACCACAAACAAAACAAACACTTGGGCATTAGAATTCCTCCATAAAACAACTCAATTCAATTTTTATTTTCACCTCTCTTTTTATGTGTTTTTAATTTTGTAAGAAACAAAGAATAAATCCTAAATTAACCTAAATTATCCCAACATTTTATTTCAATATTCAGATTTTTTTTTTAATTTTTTGGTTTTTTCAAGATTTTCGAAAAATGCAAAAATAATCGAAATGAGAAGAGAAGGGTTAGAAATCTTGGGTTGCCTCCCAAGAAGTGCTTGTTTAAGGTCCTTAGCTTGACCGTATGTCGCGAAGTTTCAACCGGCTTCCTTCATGCCCATGTTAAGGGCCTTGGTTGCCCAATAGGCCTTGTACACAATCTCCATGGGCAAATGACAATGGTTCCAATAAACAAGCTCCTCATGAGGAGTACAACGCCGATCTATGTCATGGGGCCACATAATTCTATGCTTGAGTGTCTTATCTGGAGGTAAGACTCCACCGACCACGTAATTCGCCGAATCGGCATACCACAATAGTGGCTGGATCAATGTCATGGGGTCTGTGCGGGCCGCACGGGATTTTTCCAGTTTTCATTCTTGCTCTCTTTCAATGGTTTTGACCTCCAGGGGTGGCCCTGTGTGACCCGCATGTGTTTGGTGCGACCCGCACAGAGGCTCCAGTTCATTATCCGAGTCGAAATTTCCATCCACAATTGATTCTTCCACAGCAATTGACTCTTGATTTTTAGAGGGGAAGTGTTGGTAACACTCAAGAGCTTCCTCATACTGTTCCCTTAACATCTCCTCAATTGGTGTATCAATCTCTTCAATCATACAACAAGAATCAAGTTGGTTAGGGTACTTCATGGCCTTGTCTATGGAAAACTCGATTGTTTCACCCCCGATCCTTAGAATCAACTTGCCATCTTTAACATTCATCAATGGCCCGGCCGTTCTAAGAAAAGGCCGCCCCAAAATTATCGGCACTTCTTTGTCTTCCTCCATTTCCATTACAACAAAATCACCCGGCACAAAAAACTTCCCTACTTGCACCGACACATCCTCAATCACACCAAGCGATAAGCGAACCGAAGCATCGGCAAGTTGCAATTTCATACGGGTCGGTTTCAACTCTCCAACCCCAATCTTCTCATACACGGACCTTGGCATCAAACTCACGCTAGCTCCCATATCACAAAGAGACCTCTTGATGGTTGCCTTACCAATCATGCATGGAATTGTGTACTTGCCGAGATCGTCCATCTTGGCCGGCATCTCACTACTAAGCACCGCACTACATTGCTCGGTTAGCTTCACCGTTTTCGACTCTTCAAGCAGTCTTTTGTATGAGGTGATATCCTTCAAGAACTTTGCATAGGTTGGGATTTGAGTGATAGCATCGGCGAAAGGAATGGTGATATGGAGTTGCTTCAACATGTGGAGAAAGCTTTTGAACCCCTTGTCAGTCTTAGTTTGAGCAAGTCTCTGTGGGAATGGCACTGGTGGGATGTATCGTGGGTTGGGTTCGGCCAATTTCTGCCTTTCGGCTCTTTTCTGTCCCTGTGCGGGGTGCACAGAAATTGGTGCGGGCCGCACATGATCGATCTCCACGATTTCAGGCTGCTGGACATGGTCTCTGACACTGCTGCTGGGACCCTAGGACCCTGTGCGGGCTGCACGGGATGTTTTTGTGCCGTTTCGGCGGGCATCTTGGGCCCCTCATACACCGTTCCACTCCTAAGGCTTATGGCCTTCACTTCTCCCTTTGGATTGAGCTTTGGTTGGCTGGGAAGTTGCTCCGGTGCCCTTTGGCTTGGCTCCGGTAGAGAAAAGTGGGCCTCCATCATTTTTTCAAGCCTTGTGATCGATTTAAGGCCAACTTATCCAACTTCTTGGCCACGGACTGATTCCACATGGCCGTCTCATACATGAAATTTTGCATAATCGGAGGAACATGGGAAAGGGAAGGGTTCCTTGGTTGAAAGTTTTGGCTTCGATTGTTGTCAAAGGTCGCATTGTGGAAAGTCATGAGGTTGTTGTTGGGTTGGTTGGGAGGTGGAAGAGCAGGTTTCTTGAGGTAGAATGGCATTGCATAAGAGTTGTTTTGGATGTTGTCCTTGAAGTTTGGGAAGTTCATGAGTTGCCAATCTTGTCGTTCCCTCGCATCATTTTAGTAGGAGGTTGTGAAAGGTGGGTTGGGGAAGTAAGAAGGCTCATTGTTGATCAAGCTAACTTGTGCTATCTCCACATTGGGTTGTGCAAGAGGGCATTGGAGAGAAGTGTGCCCTTCTTCGCCACACGCACTGCATAGGTTGAATGGTTGGCCCATGGCTTGGTCAGCATTGTTCTTGGTAATTTCGGCCTCAAGTTGAGCAATTTTGGCATGCAATGCGGTGATCTCGCTCACTTCATAGCAGCCTCCACTTCTTGCATTGTCTCGGCCCGACCATTGTTGGTTCCTTGCCACATTGTCAACCAAGTCCATCGCCTCTTGAGCCTCTCTATCCATGAGACTTCCACATGCAACCGCATCAACATTTATGCAAGTACTATCAGTCAAACCATCATAAAAAGCTTGAATAACAACATCAATTGGTAGACCATGGTGGGGACATGAAAACTCTAGGTCCCTAAACCTTTCCCAAGCCTCACTAAGGGTTTCATCGGCTCTTTGTTTGAAACTTGTTATTTGGCTCCTAATTCTAGCCGTTTTCTTGTGGGGGAAGTACTTAACCAAGAAAGTTTAGGCCATTTCATCCCATGTGGTAATTGACCCCTTTTTTAGGCCACCAAACCATTTTTTAGCCTTGTCCCTAAGTGTGAAAAGGAAGAATAAGAGCCTAATTGCGGATGGTGTAACCCTATTCATTTTGATAGTACTACAAACATCCTCAAAAGTTTGCAAGTGTGCATGCGGATCCTCATTTTCAAGCCCGGTAAAGGAGTTTTGTTGCACAAGGTTGATGTGAGTGGGCGTAATGTTGAGGTTGTTCGCTGCGATTCCGGGCAACACAATTGCCCCTCCAATGTTGCTTGACTTTGGCGTAGTGAAATGCCTCAAGGTCCTCGGATTCGGTTTTGGCCCGGTATCATCAAACCCGCCTTGGCTTCCTTCATCATCACATCCTCCTCTGGGGCGTTCATTAGCAAGCCTCTACCGCTCCAGGTCTAGGCGGACACGTTCTTGCTCAAGTGCCAGGCGTTGTGCCTCTAGTTCACGTCGCAACGCCTCTAATTCGTCCATTTTGTCGCTTTCAGAGGGTCTGTGCGGGTCGCACAGGAGTTCTGTATGGGGTGCACAGGGCTATGGCTGCCCGTGCGGCATTAAGTTGTCGCTCAAGTCGTGAGATGACTGGACCCTGCGTGGTAGGGCCTGTGTTGGCTGATTGGCAGTTGTCGGATCAAGTGTGCTCAAGCCTTCGGTGGACTTGCTCCTCAAGAGGTAGCGATGCCCCTTGTTCGTTTGAGTCCTTCGCTTTGAACCAGCCAGCTCTTATCCCTACGAACCACAAAAACAAAGCAACAAGAAACGTGAGAAATGAAAGAAATGACCTAGGCACTTAATACTTAAGTGAAGTCCTAATATCAAACACCGACCCCGGCAACGGTGCCAAAAAGCTTGATGTGCAAACTAATAATACCCTAATTGGTCCTAAAATGTACCGCAAGTGTACGGTATATCGTTGGATATGGTTAGGGGTCGAATCACAGGGACGGATAACTTGAGTATTAGGTTTACCGGTTCACAAAATCTAGGTCGGTCAATTGAGATGGTTTTTGGTCATAGAACAATAGCAAAATGAGATAAACAAACAATCAAACTAAAACAAAACTAAAGCAAGTAACAATTTGGTTGTTTTTTTGGTGATTTCTGATAATAAAACGTCCTAGGATTTCTGTTTTTACCTCGGTTAGGTTTCGGGCTATCAACGCGCGTGCTGTCGCACGAAACGCTGACCCGTGCTGCACCATACTGGCCCTATGCGACCCGCACAGGTAGTACTTGGTGCGGCACGACCCTTAGTTGATGGTGCAATGCATGACAATTAAGTTCCTAACTGGTTTGGGACAGATCTAGCCGGACTTGGACTCCATAGACCTCAGCCATCGCATGTTGGTCATGGTATCGTGACACGGAACCTAGTCTAACGCCCCCATTAGTCTAGTTAACCCTCACTTTCGCTTGTTGGCTTAACCATCCTAAGTCCACAAGTTGGTTTACTAACGTATCTAACCAACTTTCGCCTAATTAGAAATCTTCTCTTTTTGGGATACCAATTGGTCACCTTTCGGCTCCTAACCTACCTCAAGTTGCTTACTCAATTCAATCAATTAGTCTACATCTTTAACCAAGACTAAGTGTGGCCATTCACTTAGTAGGAGGTTCAACACAATTCATCGAACACAAAGCAAGCATAAGCAATAAACAACCAACAAGTGATAAACCATAGAAACTTAATCATTCATCCATTACATCAATCCTAACCTTGGTTCAAACATGACCCTCGAACAAGCTCCATTACCAAAGAGAAGAAAGGGAAAGATACAATCTCCATTACCAAAGAGAAGAAAGAAGGAAGGCAAACTCCCCTAATCAAGCCTCTTCCTTGCCTCTGGACTGGAGATACGGCTGCTTGGGTCGAACGGCGGTCGGAACGTGGCTCACAAGGCGGCGGGACCCTCTGTGCGGGTCGCACAGGATGGCTGTATGGGGTGCACAGAGGAGGTGAAGTGGTGGATCAGAATGGTTTTCACTGCGGCGCCGCCTCGGATGGGAGAGAAGATAGGATGCCCTAACTTCGGCACTTCGGCACTTCGGCATTTCGGCACTTCGGGGAGTTCAAAGTCACGTGTGGGGCACATGGGAGACTGGTGCGGGTCGCATGGGCCAGGAATGAGTCGTCTGGCCCATGTCGCTTGTCTGTCGTGCTGGCTGGGCCCTGTGCAGGCCGCACGGGATCATTTTCTTCATGTTTTCAAAGCCAAACTTCACCAAATTTCCTCCAAGTTCCTAAAAAATGAATATAGACCCAAGAAGTACCAAATTCCTACAGAAATAAACTAAAACACGCATAAAACAAAGGTATTGAGTTGCGATTGAAGGTAAAGTCCGGTCAAAACGTATTGTTTACCCCTAAATTTTGCTGCATAAAATCCTGGAATAAACGAAACAAATTTTATTCCATAATTAAACCAAAATCCATGACAACAGCAACCAAACAAAATCGCTCTGATGAACAGTCGTGATGCATGAGACGAAAATACAGAAATTCCTAAAAAGCGGACGATATATTAATTAATTATGGGGAATGCCGTTATGCGCCTGTGATATCCTTATAATTAATTATCAAAAGAGTCCCAAAAATGAAAATTTTGTAGCAGTTAAATTTTTCATATTCTTATGAGGAACCATGCAAAATTTCATGTCAAACTGACCTACGGATGAGCATCAAACAATATTATCAAATAAATGCAGCGTAATTGTCCTCAATTTACAATGGGCCGAATTAAAAAATTAAATCAAAGCCCAGACAAATCAATCAAATTTTAAAAGCCCATACCATTTTAATTTTTCCGGCGGCCCACCCGGATTATACAAAGGCCCAATTACAAATAAATTGATGGAGCAGATTTTAATCTCAAACCCAATATCACATTCGGATCCAAATAGTCGGAAACAGACTTGACAGGTCGGGAATGGACTCAGTCGGATGAATCTGACAGCTGACACTCGACTGGACTCAACAGAGGCTACACGGTTTGACTGAGTCAAGTCGGGGATTACACACGTGTCACCTTCCCATTGGTTCGACTCTTTACCGTTTAAAACAAAAATAATAAAAGGAAAAAGGGGATGAAACAGTACAACGCTGTCAGACTCGATACACCGATGTAGGAATGATCTCCGTCACCGCCTCAGGCCACCTCAGCCCAAACCAAGTGCACCGCTGGACAGACGATGGTCTCGCAACTCCAGTGACACTAGACACGGCGGGGATTAGAGGAGGAATGGTCCCAATTGAGAAGTGGGGAGGCTCACTACCTATCTGAAAATTGAGAAATTAAAGTTAACCAATGATGCAGTTGAGTAATTAAGTGCCAACGAAGCATCAAGAAGGGATAACTTACATGTCCAATGGAGCAATTTCAAGGCTGAAGTTGTATTTGGAGCAATGCTCTACCTCAGTCTCGAGGAACAACGACGGGAAGGTGTAAGAGAAGGAGAGAGGCTCCACATAGGAATTAAATGTCACATCAGTGTTTAGTCTCGACCCAAGAGCCTGTCCAGATGATGCATCAATGCACAAGTACTCGAAAATAGCTAATTCCCTTTCAACTGGAGCTGTCCAGTGCAAAACGAGGAGGAAATAAGCTGAAGTTCCTGCAATGGAGAAGAAACACTGTTCACCACAGCCTATGTCCTAGGAAAAGAAGAATAGGCCTGTGGAACACAGTACATGACATAGGGGAGGTGAAAATGGGTGAGCTTACCATCAATTCAGAGCCGTTAGATCAATGCTCTCGATTGAATAAAGTTCCAATTATCACTGTAAAACCAGATGTGGTACCAACACTAGAAACCCATAGAGGCATGATGCTGAAACAAGACAAAAGGAGGCTGTAAGCGTGTCATTCTATGGGGACCATGGGCAAATCAGTCCTTCAAACAAAAGACAAAAGGGGGGGAGCATCTAAAGCCATATAAAGAGCAATATGAAGGCCTGGGATACCCAATATACCCCCAAGATATTCCAGAAAAGCGCATTGCATAAGGAAATGTGATGTGATAACCACATGAACAAGCTGAAGCACATGTCATCTGTAAGATCAAATGTGCCAAGGAACAAGGAGCTCCCAATGCCAACATACAAGGAGATGTTGTGTATAGGTGGCCTCAGAACTGGGCATCATAATACCCAGTGGAATTCATCATAGGCCAATGGGACAAGTAAATTGGGACTAAAATGTGACTGTGTCACAATGTGAAATACCATCTCTACAAACACTTGACAAGCCAAGTATGAGAACAAACTGTCACAGGTGTGACAGATGCCAACTCAAATACATGGTTGCCAAGCCCTAGCCACAGTCACCCACATAGTGTGATTCATGCTAATACAAGTTCAAAATTGAACTTCAATGCCAATGAACCATCAATCTAAATCAAGCAAACTAAACCAAATGGCCAGAGTAACCCAAATGTGAGTACAAATGTCAATAAATGACAAGTGACAACTCAAACAAATGGAATTACACTGCTACCAACCACATCAAATCAACATAGGTCATATGCAAGGCGCATTAAGCATCAATTGCATCTCAGAACAACACAACTTCAACACTGGAGAGGAAATGAATCTCTGTGAAATATCCACAAGCCTCATCTAAGGCACAACAGCCAACAGCTGAAGCAAAATAGCTCACAGTCAAAGTCACACAGCCAACAGCCATGGAGGCAACACTCAACTGTGTGACACCTGTCCCAGTGCCCATAGGAGCATCACCCCTCCTGGCGTCAAAGATAAGTATGCAATGTCACAAAGGAGCTTTCAACAGCCAACAGGCATGACAACCAACCATATGTTGCCAAGCCAGCAGCCACATGGAATATAGCTGCATAAAGACAACACTAAATCAACCAAGCAAACCCTGTGAAGGATAAAGAGGGAAAGTAAATTAAAAGAAACCTTTGGAGATTACCTCAAACGATGTAATTCCACTGGAGATACCCCAAGCAACCCCGAAATACTTCAAATGCCCTTCTGACCATGCAACAGAAGATAGCTGGCGTCTCAAATACTTCTCCCCCAAGTATGCGTCTCAAATTAAAAGCAAATGCCACGTGTCAAATGACCAATGGCCAGCCAGTGAGATAGTAAACCATAGTAAACCACATCAAGTGAAACAAACACCCAAATTGAGGCGGCAAGAGGCAAGATAGCTTCTCAACCCTCCATCCAGCACCATCAAGACTCAGAAATACTGAGGAATTGCCACATGGCAGGGGAGACCCAGAAGAAACCCTAGGCCACTGCCTATAAAAGAAGCAAACTCGAAGAAGAAGAGGCCCCTAGTTTTTGAAATTTTTAGGCTAGAGCATTGAGTTTTCAAAGCTGTAAAAGAAAAAGAAAAAGAAGTTTAAGTATTAATCAAGGTAATTAGCATGTAATTCAAGTTTTATATGAAATAAAGGGGGCCAAAATAGTTTAAATTATTTTGCTCTTCTTGTTCTCCTCCTCTTTTCCTCTTTTCTTTCCTTTTCTGGTTCAATAAGCCTGGTATTTGGCTTAAGTGTCTGGTATTTGACACTGGTGGTGAAATGCCTGGTATTTGGCATCATAAGGCCTGGTATTTGGCCATGATATCAATCTAGCCCGGTATTTGGCTGTGTAATACCCTCTCATGAGGAGATAACTTAGAGATATACACAATAAGGCATGCAAGCTTTATGCCCATGGCTACTGTTTGCATGCCACCCCAACTTAAAAGTGATCAAGGCTGCCTAGACTGTATGCCCATGGCTACTGTCTAGTGTGCCACCTAAAAGTGCCAAAAGTTTTGAAAAACAATTCATGTTTTCAAACCCAAATCATTTCTTTTCAAGTGCATAAGCATATAGGATAGTGATTGCATATGTCATTTCTCAAAAACAGAAAATTGATTTAAAGTTTATGCATACTAGAGTCAGTTAAGAGCAAGTATTACATCTGTTATATTCAAAGTGGAGATTGCATTTCTTTTCCCAACTCATGCATAGTAGGGTTAAGTTCAAATATAGCATCTGTCATACAGTTGCATCATGGTCCAAGTTTACATGTTTACTTAGTTGCATGGCATTCAAGTTTTAATAAAGTCCATTGCACTTGCATAGTGTCTAGCACAAATCATTCAGGCATTCTCAAAAATATAATAATGATAAAAGTCTTAGGGTCTGGTAGTAGAAGTGTCCAAGTCCCAAGCATACAATAAACCAGCTATGGGCCATAGAAGCAAATAGAGTTCCATGGGCTAATAAAAATGGAGAAGATAATAAACCTCCCTGCATCTTGTGGGTCAGTTGTAGTCCCAATCTGACCAGTTCATCATATCAAACATGGTCCCTGAAAGAAAAAGAAACAGAAATGATTAGGGTTCCATATTGCAAAAAAATTTGAAAAGAGTGTTCCATCTCTCATCCAGTGCAGGCCAAGTCAAGTGTTAAATGCATGTGTATATACCAGTCCTTAGGTTGGGGATAATAATAAAGGTAAGGTGTCATTGCATAGCATCCAGCATAATAAATTGCCATTGCATAGCATCCAGCATACATGTTTAACTAAGGGCTTAAATGAAATAGCATGGCATCTGCACTTGAGCATCCAATCTAGTCTTTCATTCGTCATACGCATAGCACCAATCTTGAAACTCATTGCAGTCCTCAAAACAAAAATGCTGTTTTAAAAATTGCATAAACTCTTTTCTGAAATAAATAAGTCTCCCGCATGCTTTGCATGGAGCATTCCTCAAACGTCATAAAAAAAAATGATGAATTTAAACACAAGCTCAGTTTCAAGTTCAACCAAATTTTCAAAACAAACAAATACAAACACTACACAGCAATAAAGAAAAGGGGTGTGTATATCTCTAAGTTTATCTCATGAGGGGGTATTACCAGCCGCAGGACCCATAATTGTCACCAAATGACAGAGGATAACCTAAGTGAAACTGAATCAAATCCAGTTCAACCCAACCCGAAAATGAATCAAAAATTGAGGTGAAACAAACCAGGATGGTTAGTCGCCACTTGTCATAAGGCCAAATTAAGCCTAAACACAGGGCCTTTGAGTGTCAATTTGGACAGAAAATAGGTTATCAAACACGACCAGTCCACACCAAACCAAACTCAAAATTGAATAAAAGAAAGAGAATACCCGGACAATTGGAACTTCCAGTGACCTCCCCTAACCTCAAGAACCCTGGGGGACCCAACCAAGAAGCTCAATTCAACACGGAGCATCTCAAATTAAACATGGCAGTGTCGACCTAGTGAAAAAGGGAAGATGGACACTTAAAATAAGAAAGTAATTGAGGAAATGAGCTAGACAGAAGGAAAGAGTGACCTAAGACAAATCAGAAAGTACCTCCAATTTGAAAAATGGTATCGACAACTGCTGTAATTTCTCCTCCGACTAAAACCTTCCTCTCGACGAACTGTCGGAAGAAAGAAGAAGAAGAAGGAAGAGAAGAAAGAAAAAGAAAAGGAAAAAGAGTCCCCTGGAACGAATCTCGACGCCAGGTGGACGAATGGATCTGAGTTCCAACGGGTCTGAAGAAAAATATGGGTGCAACCGGCGTATGTGAGCCAAAACACAGAAAAGTGGGTCCCACCAAACGGATTTAAACCCGGCTCAAACCGCAACCTCAGCGCCATGAAAAAATTCTCTGTGACGGCCGCCGTGTGGCGGGTCACTCCAACCCAGTACAGCAAATAGCAAGCCTCCAGCCAATCAGAATTTTCCAGCAGATTTAAATCTACAAAAATGCATTAAAAATCACAGCAGTGTCAGAAAAATGCAAATAAAATATGGAAATGTCCAGAAAATTATGAGAAGTATTGTGGTAACATTTTCCAGGCCCAAATCCCAAAGCATAAAGCATATAAAATTCAAAACCCTCAAAATGATCAATTTTACAAATATAAAAATGATAAAATCAAAATTAAAATTAAAATTAAACTTCGGCATGAACACACGAACATTTATGTTCTGGAAGCAGGCATATTTGAACATTCATGTTCTGGATAGCAAGTACACTCTTCGGACATTCTTGTTCAAACTCCAAATCAAAAACTCAAATTCAGAAATTCCAAATCCAAAACTCAAACCCCAAATCAAAAACTCAAATCCAGAAATTGCAAATCCAAAAACTCAAATTCCAAACCAAAATTCAAGTCCAGAAATTCCAAATCAAAAACTCAAATCCCAAATCAAAAACTCAAATCTAGAAATTCCAAATCCAAAACTCAAATCCAGAAATTCCAAATCCAAAACTCAAATTCCAAATCAAGAACTCGAATCCAGAAATCCCAAATCCAAAAAATCAAATTCCAAACCAAAATTCAAGTCCAGAAATCCCAAATCCAGAACTCAAATCCCAAACCCAAAATTCAAATCCAAAAACTCCAAAAACCAAAGCTAACCCAGAGAATCGAATTCCGGACCCAAACATCTGGGAAAAAGGAATAGAATCCCGAGGTTTAAATTTAACAAGTCTAGCTTGAAAATTTAAAAAGTTAAACTCAAAAGTCCAATCTAAAAGTTGAAAAATCAAACTCAAAAAGTCCAACTTAAAATTGGCATAATCAAGACAAAAAAGATCTGATAGTCGGAATCTAAAAGTCTTAAAATATCCTAAGCCCCAAGAATTAAGTTAAAACCCCAAATAGTTAAAGACGCAAAGGCCAACGCTTTAGAGCTTGGAACAAAGTCAACAACTAAAAAATCCAAAGGTGACATTAAAGACTTAAAAGCCCAACTTCGTTTCTCCTGAGACTGCATAGCGCGTTGCCGCAGGAGTCACATCTGAAGTTCTTGTCAAGAGGAGGGCATAGCGCTTCTTTCTTCGCGACTCGAACGAAATTTCAAAACTCTCTAAACCCCAAACGATTGAGAATTGACCTAGATCGCCTATCTTTCTAGTGTCGAACTCAAGAAATCTAAATCGTTCTTTCAAGGTCGCATAGCATGTTGGCTTGGAAGTACACACCTGAAGTTCCTGTCGAGAGGAGGCATAGCGCATCTGTACTCAAGACTTGAACGAGAAACCTTCAAAATCCCTAAATCCCTAAATCGACTGAACACGAGACTAGGCCATATAACCCCTAGTATTGGTTTCAGATATCAAAAGGTGGCCACAACCCACTCCAGCAAGTTAAACAACAAAATTGCTAAAATTGTGACATAGAAGTCAACCAAAGTCCTGTAACGAGTTTAAAGTTACACCAGGATAATCAAAAGTCTAAACCCCCTCCCGCTTAAACTAATCTTTTAAGATTAAATTAGACCCTCAGCTATATGGTTACGCTTGATTCGAATATTCCCGATCTAGAGGTAGTCTTGTCTGGTTCTCAACTCAGGCCGGAGGTAATTAACAGCAGGGGCTTGCACCTGCTGGAAGGAAAGGACCTGCAAATACAAACAATCAACCTTCGAGGTACTTAGAGCCGCGTTAGCGTCCGTCGCCCGTTTCTCGGATGGTCAGTAGCGTTCGGGTCACAAGATGCTCGAGGGGTCTCTGCTCCGTATTCTTTTTTCCCCATGGCGAGAGCTATCCTTTGGTGGCTACCCGTGGAAAAGGTAAAAAAGGTGCGCGACAGATTCTGGCACGTCCGGTGGGACCTTCTTCTCCTCTCATCTGGGAATATTCAAATCAAGAAAATTAGCTAAGGGTCTACAAAAGTTCATGGAAACTACTAACGATTAACTTCGAGTTGTTTTCATTTACAGAAAATCATCAAGATGTTCACCTGGAGCCAAATCGTGCAGGGCGCTCGTCTCCGTACCAAGAGGAACAGCAGCAGCAGTGTGCTGGCCGGGACTCTCCAAGTGCCCGTCCAGGCCATTGTCCAGATCACTCCGGCGGTGCTCCCCGCTGTAGCACTCGCCCAACTCTTTGGCAAGCCTACCTCTGCCCACAAGAAGGGCAAGGCCGCCGCCATCTCTAAGGGGGCTCTTGCCCCAAAACCCAAAATGAAAGACACTAGGACCCGGCTCTCGAGGACCCAAGCTCTCTGCCTCGTCCAACAACCGGACACGGTCACCGACCTGTCCCTCAACAACACCTTTGCTCCCCTTCATGTGCTCAAGAAGGGAGGAGAGGTTCTGCGTCCCCGAGAGGACTGGGAGCTTCCCATGTATGCCCCAGTCCATGAGGTAGTTAAGGCCCCGCCGCGGAAGCATAAAACAGTCGAGGCCATCAACACAACCTTCAAAATAATCAAGAAGTCCAAGAAATCCAAAAGGGTGGCCACCAAAGTTGCCACCAATGCCAAAGTCGCGTCGGTCAAAGACCGACTTAAGTTTTTGATGCACCAAAGGCTCAGCTTCCCCTATTACGAAGACGCAAGGGAAGGAGACGGGGACTACAGTGCCCCAGAAAAGAAGAAAGAAGATAAGCCGCCAACCGTGTTTGATTGGCTCACTTTCCCGCCACTCCAGCCCCATTCCAAGCCTATGAAGGCTCGGGGCAAAGCAAGACAAGTTTGGACGCCCAAGCAGCGACAGCCCGAAACTGCCCCCAAGCAACATAGCGGGGCCACTAGGCGCCAAGTCTCGAAGGAACAAGGTCCTTCACTATCATCTCAGGTGACAGCCCAGATGATGAAAGACAAAAGGACAAGGAAATATGTCCTAAAGAAAAGGCAAAACCGTGGCTCCGCTTCGGTTCATCACATCTCTGTCAGTGATGAAGATGAGGAGCCCGCAGAGGCCAACATGGTCGGAGCAGGTCTCCAAGAATCGGTTCCACCCGAAAGCGTCCCAGTAGAAACAAGGAGCCAAAAAGAAAAGGGCTCTGTTTCTCAAGTTCCCAAAAGGGTCGGCAGACCCAGGAATCGGGAACCCCTGATTCAAAAAGTAGTCCAGCAGGCAAGTGATCAGTCCGCGGACGAAGAAGAAGAAAGTTCGAACCCAGGAAACATTAATCTCACCGATGATGAGGTCGATGAAGAAATAGAGGTTCTGGATGAGGTAGACCGACTCCGAAGGGAGTTGGAAAAGAAAGAAAGAAAGTTGAAGCAACTTCAAGAAGAAAATGCTCACGTGGCAGCAGCATGTGCAGAAATTCAAAAGCACATGACCAAGAAAGAAGGCGAAAAAGTACCCAAACCAACAAAGGGTGCTAAAATAGCCGCCAAGAAGAAAACTAAAGTCAAAGTCAACAACCTGCGCCCTAAGAAAGTGCAGTCAGAAAGCGAAGACTCAAGTGAGTCTTCCTCTGAAGAAGAAATGCCCAAAAGAAAAAGTCGTGGCATAAGCCCTAGCCGCTTGGCTGAGGAAATCCAGAAAGCCATGGAGCAGAGGCTATAGGCTCTGGGAATGACTAAGACTGAAGTCTCCGGCAGCCTCACTGGCAGGCCCTACCCAGCGAAATTCGATCAGGTAGAATATCCCAGGGGCTACAGTGTTCCCAAATTCAAAACTTTTGATGGGGTTGGCAACAAAATTACCCCAAACCAGCACATAAGTCACTTCCTGACCTCATGCGGAGATTCAGTCCGAAGGCAGGAGTGGTTGCTTAGGCAGTTCCCACAAAGTTTAACAGGGGCGGCCTTTGACTGGTATGCCTCTTTGGAGGAAAATAGCATCAAGACTTGGAAAGACATGGTGGCGGCCTTCAAGGCAAGATTCAGAATCACCCCTAGCCGAGTATCAGTGACCGATTTGGTCAACGCCAGACAAAGACCAGGAGAGGCAACATCCAATTATGTAGCAAGGTGGGAAGGCATGTATGCAAGCTGCCAGTCCAACCTTAGCGAAAGAGAAGCCATCCATATGCTAATGAATGGCATTAATGCTCACATGAAAGTATGGTTAGTGGGTCATAACATAACCACTTTTGAGCACCTCGTGGCCGTAGTCGCCAGATACGAAGGTGTTGAGCCAGAAATCAATCAACTGTACTCCTCCGTCAAAGATAAAGACAAGGAGAAAGGAAAGAAAAATGAGGGCAAGACGGCCAAGACGGCCAAGGCTATCTCGAACCAAGCCGAAAGTTCAAATGGAGGATATAAGGAACAATCTTCCTCGGCCAAAGCTCAAAGACCGTCCCTGAAGGAGCTAAAGAGCAAACCTTACTCTTTCAAGAAGGAAAAGACCGAAAAACTCTTCAAGACTGCAATGGAAGCGCTGGAAGTACGCTTGCCCCACTGCAAAAGGCCCGAAGAGGAAGGAAAGACCGATCGCCCTGATTACTGTCTGTATCATAGGGTGTTAGGTCACAATATCGAAGAATGCTATGTCTTCAAGGATTGGCTCGAAAAGCGTATTCAAGAGGGGTTGATTCCTCTACATGACAATGCAAGACAAGAGCCTGCTCCCCATGCTAGCTCTGATCGACCCACGAGCACTAGTTCAAGGCGCATTTCTACAGGTGTTGATGGGAAACCGTCTACAGAATGGAATGTGTACCTTAACAAGAACACTAAGAAGAAATTGAGGTCCCTCCAGGCTCATCCAGAGCTCAAATGGAAAAATGCCATCATGCCGGTGGTTCCTAACCGTATCAAGCCTGCTTCCGCCTCGCTCAGGAAGGAAACAGGAAGCACTGCAAAAAGCCAAACCAAATCCAAAAGGTTATTTTGGAAGAAAGCCGCTCACCGAGTGGTAGAGGAACCTTATGACCAGGGGAAACCTAAGTCTGCAACGCTCGCCGACTTCATATCCCCGAAAGTTGTGGCTAAGATAAATAGCCAAGCGTGGCAAGAACTAAGTCACGAGAAATCCAAAGAGGAAGAATTCTGGACGGCTACCTGTCGCCATATCTCTGATGGTGACTCAGGGAAAGAAGGCTCCACTGATAAAGGGAAACAACCACAAGAAAGTCCCAGCGAGTCTCAGTCAGCAACCTCAACAGAAATCAACTTAACAGAGCCTGTTCCTCCAGAAACAGTCTCAATGCCAACAGCAGCTTCCCCGGTTGTCAAGAAGAAATCCAGAAAAGGGAAAAAGAAAAATTCCAATGCCATGGAAATCGGAGGGTCTTCTGGTACTAAGAAATCAGAACCGATGACGCTGCCGTTCAAGGTAAATGGCAAAGAACACCAAGTATTGGTTGAAGTCCCCGATGAGTCATTGGACAACAAGGGTCAACTCAACCCAAAGAATATGAGGTTTAACCTCATAGTTAAGAAAGAAAAAGGATAATCCGCTTTCCCACCTGATGTGATAGCAGCCTTGACAGGACATGTATCCAGTCTGATGCGGGAAGCTGTTACTCTCAACCAACTCAGCTAGAAAAATAAAGGAAAGGAGGAAGTTTCTACCTCAGCCAAGACCCAAGAAGCACAAGAGTTCACGGACGAAGAATATGAATGGTCTGAGCCTGAACCCGATCTCGCCTCATACCAGGATAATGACTACAACTATGGTAGTCACTTTGGTAGTGATAATGAGGAAAGAGGAGGAAGCGGCGCGGATGGCAGTTGTTGCGCTGTCACGGTGTCAGAAATTGAACCTCAAGATGACTCAGAAAATGAGGAAATCCACTACAGTCACATGGTCCAAATGACTGTGGAGGAAGAAGAAGAAATAAAGAGACAAATAGAGGAGGCGACCCACATTATCCTCTCTTCAGCTCTAAAAAGAAAAGATCCTCGAGAAGGGGATGATGCCTTCTATCAGGAAGCAAGCTAATGTCAACATCCTAATTATAGAAGGATGAAAATGTTCCTCAGGGCGAGGGAGCAATGGAGAAACCTTTCCTATTGGAACAACTCAACCGAGCTCCACCCATTGTTAAAGGCCGAAATTGCCTTAAGCCCATCATGGTGGATGGATGATCTCGCCAGAGGAGATGACGTGGACCAACTCTTGGCATCATGGGTTAAAGGGACATTTCAGTCCGAAAGCACACCCCAGATCCCAAGGGTCAAGGCTGACAAGGCCTCAGCCTCGTGTCAATACCTAAGCGAGGCAGAAGACTCTGAAAAGGAATGTGAATATGAGGAGGGTGAAGAAGAGCACCCGTAACTCTCGTTCAAAGCTGTAGCCGATTATGTCGACTTCCTCATGCAATTGAAAGGCCAGGAACCTGATATCTTTCAGCAAGAACTCAAAGTGGATGAAGAAATAGAGAACTTGCCAGATGAAGGATCTGGAAATCCAGATGAAATCGAACTGCTCGCAACCAGAAAAGCGGCAGTGGATATCATCCTGAAGAATGGCTGGGATAAAAAAGACCCAAGACCGAACTCCCCAAAGACCGAGTTCGAAATCACGCGTGAATATTTGAACCTGCCTGAGAACCAAGGCGCATGGGGAAGAACCCCGGTTGACATGTCCGAAGTACACGAAGAACGATCTAATATC
Organism: Rhynchospora breviuscula; assembly: GCA_027562975.1. NCBI lineage: Eukaryota > Viridiplantae > Streptophyta > Magnoliopsida > Poales > Cyperaceae > Rhynchospora > Rhynchospora breviuscula. Next base: position 17,958,377 of record CM050398.1, read on the forward strand.
AGCAGGGCCTGGAGCAGCACAACATGTCCCCGCCCGGGTGACCGTGGATGCTCGACAGAGGAAGAGTTGGTGAGGGAATGCTCCCGATACCTTAAAAGTCTAAAGATAATCGACCCAGAGAGCTTCCATGAAGCGCTGGACCCAGAAGACCCGCAACAGCTGTATGACTATGAAAGACAAGCTGTGACAAGGGCAGTAAAAGAAATCGCCCAAGAAACGGGGCGCGAAGAAGGAGAAGTAACTCCTGATTCAAATTCTCCAAGACCAGGTGAAGAACAATGGATGTTCGAATGTCGTCAGTGGTTGAAAACAGTGGGAACTCAAAGTTCTGAACAACCCCCTGGTTTGGATGACCCATGGAATGAAGAAGAAAACCAGCCCGAGGATTCCAACCGAATTAGTGGCGATCAACAAGAAACACCTCCCCAATCTCCAGAAAAAGAGGAGGAGAATGAGCATGACCGATTGGTCAACTGGTATGTCTCGTATCTCAAGGATATCAGGGCAAAAAATCCCAAAGCCTTCAGGAGGTTGACAAACCCGAAAAATCCAAGCCGCCTGGAGGAATATGTGAAAGATGCTATCGCTATCGTCCTCCGGAAAGTCGATGAAAGCAAAACACCCCAATGTTCATCTAGTTCTGATGACGCTGATGGTGATACACCTTTCTATTGCTTCCATATAAGCGGTAGGAATACCAACAATGATTCCTCGGAAGAGGAAGAAGAGGAATCCGAAGAAAGCTCTGATGAGGAACCCTCGACAAGTGCCTTGCAAGGTAGTCGCATATTTATGAGGGCTACGGATGGTTCCAGGGCAGTAAGAGACATCACCTCAACGCTCGAGGGTCTCACCATACCAGAAGCAGCCTCCATCATGGCTCAGACAGAGCGGGCTAGACGCGAGGACCCCCAGTTCTTTGCATTTATGTGTAACACAAAGCACAATTGGTCGCAAGTGGATTTCGGTCCGGAAGCAGATCGAAGGAGACAAGCTCTATACGAGCAGTATCTCAGACAAAACCCCAGAGATGCTCCCCACATAGAGGAGTATTTGAGGAAGATATGCAGGATTGTTAACAGCCTTGACGGTCCTAGCAACAACAACAATAACAACAACAAAAACAATGGCTCCGATAGCGATGATGACGCTCCCGGAACTGCGGGAACATGCCACCGTGTCAGTGGCTTTGACTCTGATGAACCTGGGGATCAAGGTGAGTCCTCCCAGTCTCAGCCCCAAGAAGAAACCCCTCAGCCGCAAACTGGCCCCAGAAATGAGGAAAATCCCACCAGCTTCGATAACAGGAAATACGACTACGAAATAGTCATGGATCCAGAATACCAAATTGACCCTGCCGAGCTACAAGGCCAAGAACCCAGAAGAGTCGATATAGATATCCACATCCCAAGCATACCTGGTCAACCTGGGTTAACACTCGAAGAACTGGGTGAAATCGTTCGCCAAATAGTCAATCAAGTGAGGGGATCTGTATTGACGGAAGGAGAAAGGGAGGAATATGGACCCGAACCTGAACAAAACCTCGGTGCAGGACAGGGGGCAGCTGCTGGTCCCTCCGGCCCCCAAGCTGAGCCTCCAAATAACCAAGCCGGAACCTCTGCCACCAAAAGCGAGGATTCTGAAGAAGAGAGTGAAGCCTCTGAAACCTCTAGAGCCATTTGGGTCTCTGATGATTCGGACTCAGATTCAGATTCAGACTGCCCCGAACCCGATGAACCTCTACAAGGCCGGAACACCCAATTGTCTAATCCGATCGGGTGGACTAACCATCTGATTAACAATGTCGAAGAACCGCACAACAGAGTAGCATGGCAGGGAAGTGACGATGAGCTAGACTCAGAACACCCTTACATGGAAGATCTGCGATGGGCCATACTGGATTCATGGCCTAAAACCCGCCCCGCCACAAGTATCAAACGGCAGGGTGAAATCCAAACCTCAGCTCTCCCTTGGGTGGAGAGGATAAGGCACAATCGCTCCAAGAAAGAGGTCTGTCTATTGTAGTACGACCGAGTCAGGAGGGCGGTGCGCCCCAGATCCAAAGAAGAGCAAGAAATAGAAGAGGAGTTCATCCAATAGTTCCGGCAAACCCCAAGTAGAGAGGGCCTAGACAATCATGAGCCTTCCCCTCACTACAGAGCCCCAATGGCCTGGCCTAGATACTACGCGGACAACGAGTCCATAGCAGGCTACTATGATCCCATGGTATTTGTCCATATACAACAGTATGCTATGGCATATGCCACAAAGATAAGGCAAATGGAGAAACGAAAGGAAGGCTGTAGGGCTATCTACATCAGGGAGCCCGACACAAACAACGAGGATGAGGGTTCTCCAACAAGAAGTCAGCCCGCTCCGGGAAAAATCCAGTTGCTCAAAAGAATCCCGACCAAATAATCACAAACAAGAAATGGTACAAGAGGCCAGAAATGATGGACCGGCCCATCGTACCAGAGCAAGACAGGCCCAACTAAATGTGGTTCCAAGGCCTGAGCGGCCACTTGCACAAAGGAGGCCAGGCGACCCTCTCACAATAGCCGAAGCCATAGCTTCGTGGGGTGATATCAGACATTGCCTCAATACCTTGCACATACTCACCAGGCAAAATCAGAACATTGAAAAGCTCCTGGAAGTTGTGCTATCCAAGCTCAATAAAGAAAGAAAAGAAAGAACAAAATCCCAAAGGCCCGAAATTGATTATGCCACGATGCCAGAGGTCCGAAGGACCGAGGATAGGGGCAGAGTCAGAAATGCAAACAAAGGGAAAGAAAAAGAAAACGACAGTCCCACCCAAAGCCGCGATCATCCCAGAAGAGAATCGGGTATAGTCATACGCGAGGGACACAGACCGGAGCGCCAGCTCAATTACCCCAAAGGAAAGGGTAAGGCTCCAATTGAAAACTCAGGCAAGAAGTCATGGGACCGTCAAGACCAAAGATGCCCACCTCAAGATGCCAGAATGCGCGGGTGGGAAAACGGTGAAAACTCACATGGCCAAAGGTCTCGCTACATGAGACACCACCATGAAAGGGAAAACGAGCATGCGTCTGTGCACAGGCTCGGTCATTCCAACCAAATGTAAAATCAACATCAAATTCCCCGGCCCGATCCCGCGAAAGGCCTCAAATATCACATGGAAATGAAGCTGGTCAAAATAAATGAGCCCGCTTCAAGTGGCAACCGGAACGTCAAATTGCCACGAAAATTCAAAATCCAAGGAGAAATTGAGGGACGAAAAGGAATGCCGTTCCCTAACTCCAAAAATCCCAAAGAAACATCCAAAGCAGAAAGAAAGAAGCAACAGGCGGGGTCTGCCACGCCCAGAAAATCCCAAGGAAACTTGAAATTCCCAAGAAAAGAGGAATATTGCCACTTCCATCAAGTCTGGGGGCACTCAAGGAAACAGTGCCTGGAGTTGGAAAGTGACGATCCCTTTGGAGAAACGGAAGATGAGGTGTGCAACGCCGTGTCCAGATACATAGGCTCAAACACCTCAGAAGAAGAGAGTTTCGATGGAGAGCGATATGATTATAGCTCTGAAGAGGAACCAGTCATTCTGACGGCCAACCCTATGCTGATAAAACCATTGGGGAGTGACTCAGAAGAAAGTGAAAGCGAAGAAGAGGTCAGGGCACCACCAAAGCCTTACAGACCACCCAACCCTGTGCGGAAGTTACCCGCCAGACAACCACAACCAAATAAAAGAAAAGAACAATGTCATGTCAGCCTAAGGTCGGGTGCCAGGATACCAGAGAGACAACCTCCGAGGGAGACACCTGACAACAGGCCTAGGAACATAAACGAAGCGGTGGTGGAAAACGAAACAAGGCCCAACAGTAGGCCTAGAATGTCTGTAGGTGACTACAATGTAGTGGCCCACCTACGAAAAATTCCATCACTTCTAAGTGTTTTCGATGCCCTAATGGTATCAAAAGAACTGCGCGAGGCCCTCATATACGCTTTGCAAAATCCAAGTAGCCTTCAAGCTTACTTTGCCCAAGAAGTCTGTGAGGAGGTGGCACAAATAGAACAAGAGCCGTCCATTACCTTCACAGATGAACATCTGATGACAGGCACGGCATACCATAATCGCCCCTTGTACACCACAGGGACCATTTATGGCAAGAAAATCAACAAAATTTTGGTTGACTCGGGGTCATCCATCAACATCATGCCTCTGAAAACTCTGGTGCAGCTCTCGCTCAGCATCAGAGAAACCAGAAGAGACAAAATCAGAATCCATGGATTCAATCACCAATACCAAAAGGCCTTAGGGTCCACGGTGATCGATGTCACCTTCGGAGACCTGGTCACCCCAGTCAAATTCTTCATCATTGAAGCAGACACCACATACAAAGCACTGTTGGGAAGACCATGGTTACATGCTTATGGCCTGGTACCCTCTACTTTGCCCCAAAGTGTCAAATATGTCAAAGATGGCAAACAATGTGTCATCAAAGGTGATGATCATCCATTTGAGGCACACGAAGCCGAATTGGATGATGCCAAATACTACACGCCCAAGTCCAAACAGGGGGCAGGGGCACAAAGAGAAATCCCCACCCAGGAAGTAGTCAAAGATGCAATCAAAAGGGCGGCTCTCAAAGCCGCCATCAAATCCCAAATGCTGTGGGGAGCCGACAGTGACTCAAGTTCCTCAGCAGGAATAGACGAGAACGCTAGCATGCCCGTGCGGGTGCTACCGTGCTCCTCTGACGAAGAAGGCGGGCAAAACTCCTTGTCTGTAGAAATAATGCCTCTGGAGCATTGCAAAGATCTGACTCCTCGTGAAAGGGAACATATTTCTCAGCTCAAAATCCTCACAGTCCCACCAAAGGCGGAGGAAACTGAAAAGAACGGATTGGTGATTCACCCCAGCATAAAATTTGTGAAAATGGGAGAAGTCAATCCTGAAAATGATAGCCCATGCTCAGAGGATTGGGCACAATGGCTGATGAAAGAAATAAAGGAGCCAGGGGTTCCACCACAGGTGCAACATGCAACCAGCACCAAAATGATGGAGTTGTTCCACAAGGCGCATTGCTTGGAACCCATCCCAGAAAAGCGAGCCAAGATGTTCCGAGATATGTGGAAAGGCTACTCAAATGAAATTCAAAGACTTGATGGAAATACATCCAACACAAGAGGTTTGGGATTCTCGGTCGATGCGGAGGCACAAACATCAATTGTTCCACCGACCTTAGAACAATATTCATGTAACCATGTCACAATAACCGAAATTGGGGACGAGGAAGAAGTCCTTGAAATTGAAGGTGAATCTCAAGAAAACGAGCAGTTCATCTTGGTGGCCAAAAACGCCCCAAAAGAATTGGAAGAAGGTGGCCAAAATACCATCGATGAGCTAAAACAGGTGAACTTGGGCACTGAAGAAGACCCAAGACCAACGTTTATCAGTGCGTCTCTCCCACAGGAAATGCAAGAAAAACTGGTAGAATTGCTAAAAGAGTACAGGGATTGTTTTGCCTGGAATTACAGTGAAATGCCCGGGTTAGACCCCTCAGTTGCTGTTCACAAGCTGAAAATTGACAAGGAAATCAAGCCAGTCAAACAAGGTCCTCGAAGAATGAGGGTAGAACTGGAAGAAAAGGTGACCGCTGAAGTCAGAAAGTTGATTGAAGTGGGATTTATAAGAGAAGAAGAAACTCCTGACTGGATTGCCAACATAGTCCCAGTCAAGAAGAAAAATGGACAAGTCCGGGTCTGCGTTGATTTCAGAGACCTAAATAAAGCATGCTCCAAAGATGATTTCCCACTTCCGGTGACGAAAAATCATAATTGACCATACATCCTACTACAGGGTCTATTCCTTCGTGGACGGATCCTCAGGATACAACCAAGTTAAAATGGATGAAAGCGATAAGAAGCACACCGCCTTTCGCACCCCAATTGGCATTTATTGCTATAAGGTTATGCCCTTTGGTCTCAAAAATGCTGGAGCCACATACCAGAGGTCCATGATGAAAAATTTTCAGCGACCTGATACACAAGGTGGTGGAGTGCTATGTGGATGACCTCGTGGTAAAATCCCACACACATGAGCAACACCTAGAAGATCTGAAGCTGATGTTTGATCGGCTAAGGATACATACCCTGAAGCTTAACCCCTTGAAGTGCGCATTTATGGTCTTCTCAGGGAAGTTCTTAGGTTTCATGGTCCGACACAGAGGGATCGAAATCGACCCAGAAAAGATCAGAGCCATTCAAGAGATGCCACCACCAAAGACACTCAAACAACTCAGATCTCTGCAAGGACGCCTGGCATACATCAGGAGGTTCATAGCTAACCTCTCAGGCAAAATCAAACCATTCACAAGGCTCACCAAGAAAGATGTCCCCTTCAAATGGGACAGTGAGTGTCAAAAGGCCTTGGAGGACATCAAGCAGTATTTGCTAAAACCTCCTGTCTTGGCAGCACCAATTGCTGGAAAACCCTTAATCCTCTACACCACAGCTCTGGATGGATCGCTGGGGGCACTGCTTGCCCAAGAAAATGAAGAAGGGAAAGAAAATGCCCTCTACTACCTCAGCAGAATGCTGGTAGCAGCGGAGCACTGATATACTCCAATCGAAAAGCACTGCCTGGCACTGATTTTTGCAGTCAAGAAACTCAGGCACTACATGTTGGCCCATAAGGTCACACTCATATCCAAAATTGACACATTAAAATACCTCATGACCCGACGCATGCTCACTGGGAGGTTAGCAAGGTGGGCTGTCGCCCTAATGGAGTTCGATATAACATATGCGCCCCAAAAGGCCTTCAAAGGGCAAGCTCTGGCCGATTTCCTGGCAGCCCACCCCATACCAGATGACTCTCCACTCGCATGTGATTTTCCAGATGAAGAGACCATGCACACAGAGGAGACAAATGAAGAAGAAGCCTGTTGGAAATTATATTTCGATGGATCATCATCCATTCAACCAGCAGTCAAACCAAACCTACCCAAAAGACAGGCTGGAGTAGGCCTGGTGTTTGTCACACCAGAAAAAGGCATCCTCAGATATGCCCTAGGCCTTACAGAGCCGTGCACAAACAACGAAGCCGAGTATGAAGCCTTAATTGCGGGGCTTGAAATGGCACTCAAAATGGGAATCGAGCGACTGAAGGTCTTTGCTGACTCCCTGCTCATCCTAAGCCAAATTGATGGTCTGTTTAAGATCAGAAAACCAGAATTGGTAAAATACCATGAAAAAGCTCTAGAGTTAATGGCTAAATTCGCTAGCATTACTTTAGAAAAGGTACCGCGGTCCCTGAACGGTAAGGCAGATACTTTGGCCAGGTTAGCCAATGAACTCAGTGACCCAAGTCAAGAAGAAATACAGATTCTTGTCCACCGGAGAAGGGCCTTATCCCCCTGCTTCCAACAAGCAAAGAAGGAGGAAGAGGAAGAAACCATGTTAGTGGACATCTTAAATCTGGAAAGACAAATGGAAGAAGAATGGGGAGAAATGGTCCAAGTCATGGTCACAGATGGAATAGACCAAGAAGATTGGAAACAACCTTTCCTTGACTACTTTCAACAAGGAAAGCTACCTGATAACCGATACATCAGGGAGCAAATCAGAAAGAGGGCTCTAAGGTTTGTGTATGTCAATAACACACTCTATTGGAGATCTTATGAAGGAGCACGGCTAAGGTGCATCTCAAAGACTGAAGCACAAGAAGTCATGCAAGAAGTCCACTCGGGCGAATGCGGGGCCCACCAAGCGGGTTCTAGAATGCCGAGTGCAAATCAAATTGATGGGCTACTACTGGCCCACCATGAGCAGTGATTGCGAAAACTTCTCCAAACAGTGCCACATGTGCCAGATACATGGAGATCTCATCCGTCAACATCCAAATGTTCTACATCCAACAGTGGTGTCCTGGCCTGTCGAAATATGGGGAACGGACATCATAGGTCCAATCGACCCGCTAGCCTCAAATGGACACTGTTTCATTTTGGCCACCACGGATTACTTTTCCAAATGGGCCGAAGCATGATCATACCGAGAAATCAAAGCCTCCGATGTGGTCAAATTCTTTACCACCCAAGTGCTATATAGGTATGGAAATCCTAGAAAGATAATCTCAGATAACGGCGCAGCTTTCAAAAATACAAAGATCGCTGAGTTTGCTGAAAAACACAAGATAGAATGGAGATATTCTTCAATCTACAATCCAAGGGCCAATGGATTAGCAGAAGCCTTCAACAAAGTGCTAATCAAAATTCTACGCAAGACAGTTGGGGTTAATCACAGGAACTGGCATGAGAAGTTACCTGAAGCACTGTGGGTATATCGGATCACCTACAGAACTCCAACACAAGCAACGCCTTACTCGTTAGTGTATGGGACCGAAGCAGTTCTCCCCATCGAAGTGGAGCTCCCCTCTCTAAGAGTAGCCATGGCATCAGAAATTCCTATGACCAAACAAATGCAATTGAGGTTGCAAGAATTGGATGGAATGGATGAAAGAAGACTAGCTGCCCAACAAAATCTGGAGCTGTACCAAGCTAGGATGATTAGGGCCTATGAAAAGCTATCAAGGACAAGGGCATTCAGGAAAGGTGAATTGGTGCTAGTGCTAAGACGACCGATCGCTGGCCGGCACCATGGTCCCAAATTTGCACCAAATTGGGGAGGACCTTACATCATAGACCAAGTCTACGACGGAGGAGCCTACCTACTCGCAGATCAAGAAGAAAACCACCCTATCTCCCCCATAAATGGGAGATATCTGAAAAAGTACTACGGCCAAAACTATCCTGGCAATCCCTATAAGCGTCAAAGCAAGGAGGAAAGAAGTCTCACAGATGACTGGGCCGAAAGTTGTGTGGGAATGGAGCAGCTCTTCAAGTGATCGCTTCACTCTTGCCAAGCCAAAACTTAAATCCACAAAACCAAAGGAGTGTCCTGTCCCTTTTGGGACATTCATGGGACGTATCCCCACCACAAATACCAAATACAAAATAAAATAAAACCTTAAAACCAACCCAAATAAAACAAAAACCAAAATATTCCAAAATCCACCAAATCATCAAAATCCCCAAGTAAACGTCCCACGGGCTGAAGCTCGAAGGGGTGTTCCGTTCTTTTGAACATTGTGGACATTCCCTTGCAAAAGCCCTAAATAAATAAGGCAAAACTAAAATAATAATAGACACATATCAAATAAAAATTCACAAAACCTAAATAAAAATAATACAACAAAATCCTAAAAATGCAAACATCCATTCAAAACCCAAAGGAATAAAACGTGTCCCGCCGGGCCTAAAATCAAAGGAGTGTTCTTGCCCTTTTGGGCGACCATAGGACATTTCCTTTACATAGGCCTACATTCCCAAGTGCGCCTCCGTAAGCGTCGTGCTTTGTGCTTGAAACAAGGTACTAGGTGCCTATTCATCTCACCGAATTAAAGGATGAATAAAAGTTCCGTGTCTTGATCTCTAAATTAAGACACAATGCGGTGACCTATCACACCAACCAAGAAAAGGATAGCCATGTTGAGGAAACCTGCGTGGTTTCTGAATACATAGTATAGTGAAATTTACCCTAAGTGTTGTGCTTTGTGCTTTAAACAAGGTACTAGGTGCCTATTCATCTCACCGAATTAAAGGATGAATAAAAGTTCCGTGTCTTGAACTCTAAATTAAGACACAATGCGGTGACCTATCACACCAACCAAGAAAAGGATAGCCATGTTGAGGAGACCTGTGTGGTTTCTGAATACATAGGATGGTGATAATTACCCTTGTTCGATGATCATTATACCTCAGGAATCAAGAAACGAGAAAACAAGCGGCTCATGCAGCCTTAGAAGCAGGCCTCTCGCCTAAACCCAATCTAACCTATATGGATAGCCTAAAATCACAGACAAATCCGGTAAGTTTCGTGCTGCCGAACCAAAGAGCACTGGAGAAAACTCTGCCATCTGTTCACTATGAACACACGCAGTCAAATACAAAAACCATAAAACCCCTCCGGTAAGTTCCGTGCTGCCGAACCAAAGAGCACTGGAGAAAACCCTGCCATCTGTTCACTATGAACACACGCAGTCAAATACTAAAACCATAAAACCCCTCCGGTAAGTTCCGCGCTGTCGAACCAAAGAGCACTAGAGAAAACCCTGCCATCTGTTCACTATGAACACATGCAGTCAAACACCAAAACCATAAAACCCCACCGATAAGTTCCGTGCTGCCGAACCAAAGAGCACTGGAGAAAACCCTGCAACCTGTTCACTATGAGCGAACGCAGTCAAATACCAAAACCATAAAACCCCACCAGTATGTTCCATGCTGCCGAACCAAAGAGCATTGGAGAAAACCCTTGTATTGCAATCAATATAGACGATTGCAAAAGCGAAATGGAGACAATCGCATGTCCCACCAGTGTAATTCAAGCGGACAACCAAAAAAAAGGCTTGAATAAAACCCTGCATTACGTCCCACCTGTATGATGAGAGATAAAAGACTCATGCAGAAACCACAGGACCAATATGCACATACCAACACAAAAATAGTCAAGCTGCCCCAAGCATGCCAGGGCAAAATACCGGAAGACTACTGTCATAAGTTATTACATTCATAAACCACAAGCATTCAAAACAACAGGACCACAAATGTTTGTAGAAAAAAGAAAAGATACAACAATTACGATATGATGAAGGAATTAAACCCTAGGATCAAATAAATTTGTACCTAGACCTAACCTCACTAGTCGTTTGGAGTTAAGCTTAGGGTCGAACCCAAAGGACGGATTTTCGAATACCGGACTTGTTATTTTTCAGAAGCTAGACAGTAAAATAAAGTGAGAAATACTAAGAAATTAAAGTAACTAATTAACAATGTAAATAAGTAGATATTTTTGGGTGTTTTGCAAATTAAAATAATTAAGAAATCTAAAGAATAAAGTTTTGGAGTTTTAAACAATATAAAAAGCGTCTTAGGGTTCAGGTTTCACCTTGGTTTGGACTCTAGAACACAGAACTTATCACTTTCGTGCATCGAACGGTGTTTTTCAAGCGATCAACCCTCAACTCGGTCCGAGTTGGCTTCAACTCGGTCCGAGTTGAGAGTGAAAGTGTGTGGTTTTGACTTGTTTTGATACTTTATGCCTTGAGTTAGGATTTGTTGGCTAAACCTAGATTTACTAAACCTCAGCGTTCGCTTGTTGGACTAGAAACTGGCTTAATCACAACCTAACCTAATTAGACTAATTAAACCACAACTTTTGGTATAGGCGTTAACTAATCTAAACTTGTTTGTTGGATTTCTTAGGGATATTTAGATGTCTTTTGAACTATCTAAAAATTACACTTTTGGTGTCAACTAACCTCCCCTTTCGGATCTACGATTTATCCCAAATACTTAATTTGAACTAATCTTGTTTATCCTAACTTAGACTTAACTAGATGCGGCCGTACAACTAGAAGGTGATTAGGAATTCACAAGCAATTCAAACAAGCAATTATAATAATTCTCAACAAATCAAGTCAACAAAACATATTATAAAATAACAAGTCAAATCACAACATCCAAACCTAAATTACTACCTTACTCCTAAGACTACATAAATTTAGCCTAACATATTATTAAAACACACAATAGCAAGAGTATAAATCACAAGATACAAGCCCATGAAATCAAGAGATAAAAACATAGAAGAATAAACCGAATACTCCTTTATGCTTTCAAACTACGATCTCTAGGCAGTGGGGTGTTGCAAGATGGTTGTCCCACGTGTCTCCTTGCTGCCGTCGCTTCAAGGAATCGAGGGTTGATGATCTCCAATGGTGGAAGAGGGAAAACGCCCATGGAAGGGTCGAATTAGGGTATGGAGGCTTTTATACCTTTCTAAGGCTGAGAGGCAGCCTTAAATATTGGTTCCACGCACAAGGAAAGAGGTCTAGGGCGCCAGGGCAAGAAAATCTACCAAAACAATCAACTTCCTTGTATAAAAACTTGCCATATGAGTCAAGGCGGCGTCCAACTCGGACCGAGATAGAGTGAACTCGGACCGAGATGGAGAGGTGCGCATTTGGATCTGTTGCTACAGTAACTCGGTCCGAGTTGGATCCATCTCGGCCCGAGTTGAAGTCTGAAAAATGCCTTCTTGTGCTAGGAATGAGTCGTCTAGCATTCGTCTTGTGCCGGAAACCTTCTACTAGCTCGAACATCACCAGAAATCATCAAAGTCCTGTAAAATAAAAGAAGAAACGACGGCAAAGCCAAATCCTTGGAAAACATAGCAATCTATTGAATAATTTAATGGTTTGAGTGTCATTTGAGTGCCAAGTACGGTCCAAATACCAATGAATAATAACGGTATCAAATCCCCCCAAACTTAAACTTTGCTTGTCCTCAAGCAACGCCCTAAGCTTAGAAATTTGGACTGTACTTAAATCTAGAATCGAGTCGTTTTTTCAAATCAATAAATTTTGTTAAGAAAATCAATTGCTTATGTCTAAAAATTTCTCACACTTAAATCAAATAAGTCAAGCCAAAATTTGATTTCAAGAACCAAGTTTAGTGTTCTACAAATTAATTCAAGCAACTCTTGGTCCTAAATGATAAGTTTTTTTCTCAAATTCAAGAACTCTAGCTTCACTTTTGTCAATTCAAATGCGATCTCAATTTCAATTACCCGTTCTTTTCCATATTTCACAAAAATTTGTAAAGAGATTTATCAAGGTTGGAAATTCTATGATGAACCCTTCTTAAAAGCAATTTCATTTTTCACCAATTTAATTGTGCAAGTCAAGTCGTGGGGCTTTGCACCCTAGAGGATATAATGCGGTGTCATTGACCTTAATATGCTACTGGCACATGACATGCCAGGGAGGTTGGACTGGTGTTACTCGATTATGGCCACGGTACACTTGGGCCATAATACTCAATAACTCCTTTGCCAATGCTTTCACATCGGGGCCAGTAGAATTAATTATGAATTGCCCAATTATTTCTCGAGTTTCTTTGAGGTGTAATTCCTAGCAATTCATAATTAACCCAATACCCTCCAATTTGTGGCTAAGTTGGTGGAAGAAGGTCTCGGTGCATCCTCATTTTCACAACTATTTTGATTTTATTGTCCCATTAAGTTTGCTCGTTGGTGATTCAAGCGATTACAAACAATTTCAACAAGACAAGGTTCATCTTATAATTTCCAAAATTGATAAAATTCTTTTTGAACAAAAGTTTGTCAAATACAAATCCGTTCACTCGGTAAAAATTTGTGAGAACCGACTTAAAGTGTTTCAATAATTTTTAAGCATCCAAAATCGAGTTCTATTCTTGTGAAATACTTCCAATTGGCCCATTGGTGCAAAAATTAATTCGAGATATCAAAACATTCTAGGGTCCTTTGAGAAAAATTTTGTTTGACTTCAAAACAGTTTCATCAGTGTGAGTTTCATCCTTTAAAATACAAATCGAGAGCAATGAAGCATATTCAATTGATTTCCCAAGCAAATTTCATGAAAAACGGTGCAAAAATCGAATTTTTAAGTATCAACTCGGACCGAGATGGATCCAACTCGGACCGAGCAGAGAGTGGAAAATGCAAAAATTTGGCCTATTTGAACATAAAATTGCGATTTTTTCTCCTATTCCCTCCCCCCAAACTTAAATCAAGCATTGTCCTCAATGCATTCAATCAAAAAGAAAAGAAAATAAGGAGGGAAAAGAGAACTTAGCCAAATTTTTCTTTGCACCGTGTCGATGTGCTCCTAGTTTTTCTTCTCGATTTCTAAGATGGCTTACTCCTTTCCTTGAACTGTTGTGCAACCCGTATGAGGTCGATCGGGGTTAGTTGGCTCACGTAACCCATGGTGCTCTAGCACGGATTGCATCTTCCTTCGTTTGTTCCCTCAAAAATCTCTACAATTAATCAAACAAAATCAACAATCAAATTCTATTTTTTTAATTTTCTATTTTTCAAATTTTTATGGGTTTTCTATTTTCTAATTTTTTTTGTATTTTCTTTTTTTTCAAAATAAAAATAAAAATAAAAGAGAGAAGAGTTGAGAAATCCTTGGGTTGCCTCCCAAGAAGCGCTTGTTTTAGGTCTCTAGCTTGACCATTTTTTCGCTAATTCTTGATTTGATCGGTCCCGGAGAGCGAGACGGCGAGCGACTTGTCATATCTCTTGTTGGTGATGTCCTCCAAGAGAGTTCCATGCGTGCAAGTCGAGAGATCATCAAACGAGTACCCCATTGCTCCTTTTTCAACCAAGAGCTTCTTCGTTTGTTCTACATCTAGCTTAGAATTAGTAATAACGGGGTTTGTTTTACTAGGGCCAAGAGATTCGTACCTGAGGGAGGTCGGGAGAGGCTTCAATTCGACTTTGGGGGTCTTAGTTCGGATCGAACCAGGGTCATTTGGACCGAACAGAGGATCTGTCACCTTTTTTTTCTCAACTCGGGGCTCATCTCGGTCCGAGTTGGGGGTCGAGTTGGGTCGAAAATTACTGTTTTGAGCCTCCGTTACATCTTCCAAGGTCTCGTCTACCCCAATTGACTCTTGCAAATCATCTAGAGAGTCTTGGTAGCTTTTAAGGGCATCATGGTATTGCTCTCCAAGAGTCTCTTCGATTTCGGGCACTTCTTGAATCATAAAGCACTTCTTGGCGGGATCCGGGCATCTCATAGCATGGTCTATTGAGAATTGGAGTTGCTCCCCTCCTACTCTAACCAAAATCGTCCCATCTCGGGCATCCATCTTCACACCGGCGGTTCTAAGGAAGGGGCGTCCCAGAATGATAGGAACCTCTTTGTCTTCCTCCATGTCCATCACCACAAAGTCGCCTGGCACTAAAAATTTGCCAACTTGCACAGGAATGTCCTCTAGAATGCCCAGTGGTAGCCGCATTGAGGAGTCGGCGAGTTGCAATGTCATCCTTGTCGGCCTAAGCTCTCCAAAGCCAATCTTCTCATAGATCGTCTTGGGCATGAGACTCACGCTGGCTCCCATATCACATAAGGCTTGTTTAATAGTCGCTTTACCGATAGTACAAGGGAGAGCAAACCTACCCGGATCTTCTAGTTTTGGGGGCATCTTGCTCTTCAACGCCTCGCTACTCTTGTGTGATAGGGCCACCGTTTTGAGTTCTTCCATTGATCTTTTGCCAGTGCATAACTCTTTCAAGAACTTAGCATAGATGGGCACTTGTGCTATCGCATCGGTGAACGGGATTGTAATCCTCATTTGCTTCAAGATCTCCCAAAAAGCTCGGAACTGAGAATCTTCCTTCTTCTTCATGAGACGCTGAGGAAATGGCACAGGGGGTTGATAAGTTGCCTTAGGTTGCGATCCCTTCTCTTTTTCCTCAGCTGACGTCCTGTTTTTGCCATTTTTACCTCCCATCTCGGACCGAGTTGAGCTGATCTCGGACCGAGTTGGGCTTGGTCGGGGCTCCTGTTCATCTTCCAGCGACTCAGTGATAGGCCCTTCAGTCTCCAAGTCCTTTGAGAGTGGAGGGAAAGGTCTCAACTGCTCCAGAATAGACTCCTCTGCAACCGGGACTTCCATCTCGGACCGAGTTGGGGGTCGAGTTGTCTCATCGAGTGGCATGGGAGGGTCTTCATACTGTCTCCCACTTCTCAAAACATGCAAAGCCTTTATTTCTGCATTTGGGTTGACCTGCGGCTGCCCCGGAAGCTTCCCGGGTGGTCGGGAGAAATGCGTTTCCATCATTCGCTCCAATCGTTGCAAAGTGCTCGCATTACCCTTCAATTCGTTGGTGGTGGCCTTCAACTCGTTGGTGGTGGCCTTCAATTCGTCCAATCCTATAGCAACAGATTTATTAAATTTCTCTTGTTCTCTCATGAATTCTTGAACAACAATTGGAATCTCTTCCCTATTGAAAAATGGTTTCTTTTGAAATGATTGGTCTCTATTGTTGTTATTGAATTGGGTATTTCTATACAAGCTTGGCGGGTTATTTTGGTACATTGAACCGAAAGGGAGCCCATTGTTTAGGGAGTTCACTTGGGCCCCTCTGTTACCAATTTTAGCCAGAGGGCAATTGAGAGATGTATGTCCCTCCTTGCCGCATGCTCCGCATTTGTTCGAATAGAGATGTGTTCCTTGAGCCGATTGGTAAGCGGCAAGTTCAACTTCTAGCTCCGTGATCCTCTCATCTCTAGCCGTAATCTCATGAACTTGTTGCTTTGAATTGCTAGAGCGACGGTGAGTTGGAAGAGGGTACCACGTGTAATTTCTCGCGCAATAATCAAGTAAGTCCCTTCCTTGTGTCGCGTCGAGCCTTTTGAATGCACCACCTGAAAGAGAATCAATGTTAATCTTAATATTGTCATAAAGTCCGCCATAAAAAGATTTAATTAGCATCCATTCTTGAATTCCATGGTGCGGGCAAGAATTTTCTAGGTCCCTAAATCGTTCCCACGCATCTCTCATTGATTCCTCTTCTTTTTGAGCAAAGTTATTCAATTCTCTCCTAATTGCATCCGACCGATCCGCGGGAAAATATCTATCCAAAAAGGTTTGTGCCATTTGATCCCAAGACCTAATTGACCCTTTTTTTAGTGTTTTGTACCATTTGTTGGCCCTATCCTTGAGAGTAAATCTAAACAACAAAAGCCTAATTGCTTGTTGAGGAACCCCATTAATTTTAATCAAACGAGTGCAATCAATAAAAGTTTGCAAGTGAGCATGTGGGTCCTCATTCTCATCGCCATAGAACGGATTTTGTTGCACGAGTGCGACGTGGTTGGGGGCGATTTGCATATTGTTGGCTTCAATGCCCGGAATCACCACCGGTCCTCCCACATCTCGAGCGCTAGGAGCTCCAAATTCTCCGAGTGTCCTTTCATGTCCTAGCTCTTCTTCGTTGTCGGAGTTGTGGACACTCGCCTCATCTTCATTGGCCCATCGGCGACGCTCATTGTCAAAATCCCTCCTTTGACCAGCGAGGAGGGTCCGATCGGCATTAAGTCGAGCCTCTCTTTGCTCAAGTTGAAGGCGAAGGGCCTCCAAATCGCGTGTCTGCTGAGCAATGGCCTCAGGTGTGAGTGGATCGGCCATCGCTACGCCTTTTCTCTCTTCCTCGGAGGTGAACTCGGTCCGAGTTGGAGTGAACTCGGTCCGAGTTGGAGCCGAGATGGTGGGCTGAGCTAGCTCGGGGTCTTCCGGAAGTCTCCGAAAGAAGTAATATCGAACCTTAGGTGGTGGAGATTTCTTATTTCGCGTCCTACCTGCCAGACCTACAAATCAAAAGAGAGAAAGGTGAGTTTAAAAGAAAATAAAAATAATCTAGTCTCCTAATACTCAAACAAGTATCCAATATCGACACCGTCCCCGGCAACGGCGCCAATTTGATGAAGGAATTAAACCCTAGGATCAAATAAATTTGTACCTAGACCTAACCTCACTAGTCGTTTGGAGTTAAGCTTAGGGTCGAACCCAAAGGACGGATTTTCGAATACCGGACTTGTTATTTTTCAGAAGCTAGACAGTAAAATAAAGTGAGAAATACTAAGAAATTAAAGTAACTAATTAACAATGTAAATAAGTAGATATTTTTGGGTGTTTTGCAAATTAAAATAATTAAGAAATCTAAAGAATAAAGTTTTGGAGTTTTAAACAATATAAAAAGCGTCTTAGGGTTCAGGTTTCACCTTGGTTTGGACTCTAGAACACAGAACTTATCACTTTCGTGCATCGAACGGTGTTTTTCAAGCGATCAACCCTCAACTCGGTCCGAGTTGGCTTCAACTCGGTCCGAGTTGAGAGTGAAAGTGTGTGGTTTTGACTTGTTTTGATACTTTATGCCTTGAGTTAGGATTTGTTGGCTAAACCTAGATTTACTAAACCTCAGCGTTCGCTTGTTGGACTAGAAACTGGCTTAATCACAACCTAACCTAATTAGACTAATTAAACCACAACTTTTGGTATAGGCGTTAACTAATCTAAACTTGTTTGTTGGATTTCTTAGGGATATTTAGATGTCTTTTGAACTATCTAAAAATTACACTTTTGGTGTCAACTAACCTCCCCTTTCGGATCTACGATTTATCCCAAATACTTAATTTGAACTAATCTTGTTTATCCTAACTTAGACTTAACTAGATGCGGCCGTACAACTAGAAGGTGATTAGGAATTCACAAGCAATTCAAACAAGCAATTATAATAATTCTCAACAAATCAAGTCAACAAAACATATTATAAAATAACAAGTCAAATCACAACATCCAAACCTAAATTACTACCTTACTCCTAAGACTACATAAATTTAGCCTAACATATTATTAAAACACACAATAGCAAGAGTATAAATCACAAGATACAAGCCCATGAAATCAAGAGATAAAAACATAGAAGAATAAACCGAATACTCCTTTATGCTTTCAAACTACGATCTCTAGGCAGTGGGGTGTTGCAAGATGGTTGTCCCACGTGTCTCCTTGCTGCCGTCGCTTCAAGGAATCGAGGGTTGATGATCTCCAATGGTGGAAGAGGGAAAACGCCCATGGAAGGGTCGAATTAGGGTATGGAGGCTTTTATACCTTTCTAAGGCTGAGAGGCAGCCTTAAATATTGGTTCCACGCACAAGGAAAGAGGTCTAGGGCGCCAGGGCAAGAAAATCTACCAAAACAATCAACTTCCTTGTATAAAAACTTGCCATATGAGTCAAGGCGGCGTCCAACTCGGACCGAGATAGAGTGAACTCGGACCGAGATGGAGAGGTGCGCATTTGGATCTGTTGCTACAGTAACTCGGTCCGAGTTGGATCCATCTCGGCCCGAGTTGAAGTCTGAAAAATGCCTTCTTGTGCTAGGAATGAGTCGTCTAGCATTCGTCTTGTGCCGGAAACCTTCTACTAGCTCGAACATCACCAGAAATCATCAAAGTCCTGTAAAATAAAAGAAGAAACGACGGCAAAGCCAAATCCTTGGAAAACATAGCAATCTATTGAATAATTTAATGGTTTGAGTGTCATTTGAGTGCCAAGTACGGTCCAAATACCAATGAATAATAACGGTATCACGATACAATAGCATAAGACGAAGAGCATCACGCTGGGGGCACAGCCACGGCACCTGCAAGAGTAACAAGGGTGTTGGAAATGGTTTGGAGCATAGCCTCGATAGTGTCAAGGCGTGTTGCGAGGATAGGCAACATGGCGGCCCTCGATCTGGTTGCCCCACAGCATATCAGGCATGGGAATCTCCGCCCGCCTCATCAAAACCTCAACCAAATGAGCATAAGGAAGATACCCCTTTGAAACCTTCACCGCGTGATACATGTTCTGAAGGATCAGACTTGAAAGGTTGATCTTCCCGCGATTAAGAATTAGAAGGCGTAGGTAAAGCAGAGTCCCCGGACGGGTACGGTCAGAAAGTTCGCCTTGGGGGAAAATCAGATAACTGACCATCAAGAAGAGCAACCTACAAGAAATCATGCGATAATGAAGTTCATATAGTTTATTGCATGGAAAGAAGAAAAGAAGAACATGAGAAAGGGTTACCTATGGAGCGCAGGCAAGTGCGTAGTTGAAACCTCCTCATAACTTGGATCTGGTTTGGGAACCTTAAACCACTCGCGGTGACTGCGATAAGTCCTATGCCCAAATGGCCAACTCTGATAGGCGTAAACAGATAGACCGTTCAGTGTGTCGGTAGCCTCAAGTACAATGGCCAAATCCTCAACTCCAAAGTCAAGAAACCTACCAAAAAGATATGAAGAAGCGGAAGGAGTACCATGATGATCAAAAGAGACACGCAGGTTAGCATAAAATAACCTGGTGATGTCGTCGTGGTAGGCCTGGTTTAGTTTTGCCAGACCTCTGAGACTCCAAGCATCAAGCCACCCCCGTATCAGATCAAAGTATGGGGTAGAGAAACGCCCTAGTGGATGAAAAAAGAAACAGGGGACTGCATGGCGATCCCCACCACAGATATTCGCATGATAAAATTCAAAGGCCTCTTCATCACGGAAAAGGTAGCGGTTCCTGGAATCGTATGACCAGTTCGATTTGATAGGAGAAACATCCTGAGCAGAGGAACTTGCTTCGTCCCTAGGGCGGTTCACAACACCGACCATCTGAAAAGAAAGAAGAAAGGAAAAAGAAAGGAAGTTGCGAGGGAATGGAATGAGTGCAAACCGATATGCTACCTCATTTATAAACCAAGCAAGCCAAAAGACATGCATTTTTTCAAATCCATCGAAAAGGCATGAAATCAAGCGTCGTGACGGTTTATGGCGCCTAAAAAGAAAGTGATCGCGTCACGATCTTTAAAGCGTTAACTGATGCAAATAAATGCAAATATGGAAAACCAAGAGATAAAAGGCATCAAATAACCATCAGGTGCAATAACCATAAAAGCCGCGTGGCCCAAAACCCATACGAATCCAAGAACAGCCCAAAATGCTGACAAGACCAAAACCCAACAACCATATCCAAGAACAACCAATATCAAATCCAAAATATGCAACCACAAAACATAAGGGATCTAAAGAGGCCTGTGGCTACTGAAGCAAGGCAGAGCCAAGACTGCACCCGTATAAGTCCCACCGGCACCACTACAGACGCCCTTGCAAGGAGCTGGGCCCGAGGTCATCGGTCTAGTCAGTGCAGTGTCAGGAGAAAGAGCTAATCTCGCCTCGCTCATATGAGGTGGAGCAACTGCAAGGGGAGTGACCTCCATGAGAAGAATCTCCCACTCTGAGAAATCTAATACCATCTCCTCAGAAGATACAGGGGACATGTCAGACTCAGTCATCCAAAAATCAGGGGCACCTGATAAAATACCAAGTGAAAGGCTCGTGTCAAAATAAAAGGGCAAGAGTGAGAAAACCAAACAGTGCAATAATATCAAAATTGCGTCATACCTGCGACGATCAAGGGTAATGGAGATATATCACCCTGAATCTCTAACTCCACATCAGGGATAGAAGTCGCGAGCTCGCCAACACTAACAAAGCTCCGAGCTGAAGTCTGATACAAATGACATAAAGTCTGTAGTCCAGAAATCTAAAGCTCCATGTCGAATGCCATCAGGGTAAAAGGAAGTCGACCTGGGCAAAAGAAACTCAAAACCAAAGAAATACGGTATGGATGCACCTAAGAAAAGAGAGTGATACATACCTAAACCACGAAGAATGGCTGGAATAGTAGGCGGCGGAGCCGTCTCACAAGTCAGCACTGTCACGGGAATAATGGCTAGACTGTCATCCTGAACCCACAAAGTCATCATCTGTAAGAAAAGGCGCAGGAGAGATAGGGCGGGGACATAAAATCTCCTCAAAAAGGACCTCTATAGTCTCAATCTCGATCTCCTCCATCTCAACCTCCTCTACAATAGACTGAGGCTCCGGATAAAGAGAACAACCCCATCCCCAACCACGAAAGCGGGGAGCAACTGAAACTAAACCAGAAGTCAACAAAATCAAAACCAAGTTCAAAAGCCGATACAAAGGCAAGCAGAGATGCATACCTATAGAAGAACCAGAAAAGAGAGCCTCCATGGAGAAGTCAGTCTCTGATGCACTCCCCTCCACCCGCCTCCGCAATACATATCACTCCGAGTCCTCCGGCGAAGTAGGCTCCTAACGACGCCTCTTCCCCAGCTCAGAAATGGTCTCTTCGTCCGAATCCTCTGAATAGATAGGGGAGGGACAATGGAAGGAGTCTGAGCCGTCCTCACTCTCTGAAACGGCTGGCTCAGGTACACCTACAAAGAACAAGTCAACAAAAGCAATATATGCACAAAGAAGGAGAAAGAAGCAAGTCAGAAAAGATACCAATGTGTATCGCCCAGTGACGATATGCCTCAAGCTCCACAGACATGGAAGCCTCCTCCTCTACAGGAGGTGATCCCTCAAGAAGAAAATGGAAATGACCAAAGTCGTATCCACCAAGGCCTGTTTCAAACAATGAAAGGAGACAGCATGTAACAGAATGGAAAACCCAAGGGATAAAAAAAGAAAAGAAGAGAGGAAATAGCATACCTGGAAATACTCCATCAGGAGGCAAAGGAGGTCCTCTATACCTCACTGGACCATGGGAGGAAATCACAGAGCCGTCTGCGCCAAAAGAAGTCCTGAGTGGTCTAAAGTCACCCTGCTGCGCCTCTCTGCGCCTGGGAACCACCCTGGAAGGATATAACTTCCTCCTAAGGATAGGAAGTCTGGGCCCGTGAGCTGCTCTAGCCCAACCTCTGAACCAATGGTCATACCTCCCAAGTAATCTGGCCTCTCTGGAAGTAGAGGGCACAGTACAGCTAGTCCCGGTACCAAGGCGAAGAGTATAAGCTGCACGCTCTGCAAAAGACTCTAAAGTCGCCACAGGAGCAGTCGGAAAGGTAAAGACTGAAGGAATATCCTGGTCATATCCGAACTGCCAAGCACATCTCTGTGGACTATAAACCTCGTGGATCACTCTGTCACATAACCTCAAAGGCAGACATCCAGGACGGGTGCTAATCACAAAGTCCCTCTCTCGCCTAGCATGGTAGGCACCCAGACGGGGACGAATATCTGAAGCGTCAGGGACGGTGTCAAGGATGACCCGATCCTCGTCGGCGCTCGCAAGCCATCCTCTCAAAAAAGCCTCAGGACGGTACTCTGAGATGAACTGAGTACTAGAGGAAAAGAAAGAGTGGGCGGTAACAGGATCCGGATCAACAATAGTGCTGCCTGCAATATGGATCAAAGCTGGCAAAGACTCCCTCATACCAGCTGAAGTCAAAGGTGTATAACATCTCCTCCAATAGATGTAAAATCAACCATGTAGAATATGCAGAGGAATCACAGTAGTGGCCTGAGAAGGGTCCCTCAAAGAAGTGAACTCTTGCATAGATCTATAGAAATTCGCCAAGGCCGGAATGGCCAAGGCAAAACTGTGGCCACGCGCCAAAAGGTTGGCCACAACAAAGACCTCAGGGCGAATATACCCGGCTGGCTCACAAACAACCAGAAAGTAACATAGCCACCAGGCTATAAAAGCAATCAAGACGGTCTCATCACCCAAAGAAAGAGAAGAGAGGTCAGAAAACTCTACCTGTCTAGTAGGGATATAGGTCTGATCTGTACCCGTCACAATCGGCTCTAAGGGACTAGCGAAACCTGCAGCATCATGCTCGGAAACCCGCTCCATAAAATACCCAATCTAATCTCTGAAAGGCACATCTCTGCTCAGACCACGGTAAGAACGGGACATGGCAATCTCGTAATAAATCCGAAAAACTCTGCGCAGTGCATCTGAGTGCAAAGGAGACCCATCATGATCAAAACCATATAGCTCTATCTCAGGTTGGAACTCTGTCCTCGTAGAACAAACATCCTACAGGAACACCCAGCAAGGTGTTGTGCACATAATCCCAGTTTGTTGCCATCGCCTTGAGGAGGTTAGAACCCCAAGTGAACCTGAAGAGTGACA
Source organism: Rhynchospora breviuscula (assembly GCA_027562975.1). NCBI lineage: Eukaryota > Viridiplantae > Streptophyta > Magnoliopsida > Poales > Cyperaceae > Rhynchospora > Rhynchospora breviuscula. The sequence continues at coordinate 17,981,799 of CM050398.1, forward strand.
AAGAAACTCCTCCAAACAAGCACACTCTGTGCAAACGATCGCCAAAATGGCACAAGATATATCTGGTCCACTCAATCTGACCAGGACTCCACTCCGGAGCTCCCTGAACCCTCAACGGACCAGGAGCCCAAGGAACAACCTGACCCTCCATCATCTCAACACTCAACAGATGGAAATCAGAAGAGAAAGTACTCTGACCAGTGGGGCCCAGAAAAAGGCCCTGAAAGTCATGTGACGGCCTATCTAGTCTCTCATGAATGATAGGACAGTGAGTGGTATAAGCATATCCCCTGCGACTCTTAGTCCTGAAAGTAGGATCAACAACCAGGCGGGAATAGCTATACAAAGGTGGCAAAGGCAAACAGTCATGCCTAGCCAACAAACCATGGAAGTTATCTCTGCCCTCAAGGATCCTCTTCTTCCACTTCACATGCAAATGCTTATGGACCTTACCGGGGTCCAAGTAATGGTCAATATACGAAGTGATGGCCTCATCAGAAGGACCGTAGAAACCGGTCCTCGAAATACCAAAACAAGGGGTGGTGCTATAGATCTCCTCAACGGGTCCCATACCTGACATATCTGCAGACTAGGTACAAACAAAAAAAAAACAAAATGGAAATGAGTCACCAAACCTAAACCTGGACCTGGGCCTACCAAAACATAACCATACAAGTCAAAAGGGCTATGGGGACACCAGAGTAAACTGTTCACCAGGGTCTCACATTTTACTCTGGTGGGGGGCATTTGTTTACCCCTAAATTCTGCTGCATAAAATCCTGGAATAAATGAAACAAATTTTATTCCATAAATAAACCAAAATCCATGACAACAGCAACCAAACAAAATCGCTCTGACGAACAGTCGCGATGCATGAGACGAAAATACAGAAATTCCTAAAAAACGGACGATATATTAATTAATTATGGGGAATGCCGTTATGCGCCTGTGATATCCTTATAATTAATTATCAAAAGAGTCCCAAAAATGGAAATTTTGTAGCAGTTAAATTCTTCATATTCTTATGAGGAACCATGCAAAATTTCATGTCAAACTGACCTACGAATGAGCATCAAACAATATTATCAAATAAATGCAGCGTAATTGTCCTCAATTTACAATGGGCCGAATTACAAAAATTAAATCAAAGCCCATACAAATCAATCAAATTTTAAAAGCCCATACCATTTTAATTTTTCCGGCGGCCCACCCGGATTATACAAAGGCCCAATTACAAATAAATTGATGGAGCGGATTTTAATCTCAAACCCAATATCACATTCGGATCCAAATAGTCGGAAACAGACTTGACAGGTCGGGAATGGGCTCAGTCGGATAAGTCTGACAGCTGACACTAGACTGGACTCAACAGAGGCTACACGGTTCGACTGAGTCAAGTCGGGGATTACACACGTGTCACCTTCCCATTGGTTCAACTCTTTACCGTTTAAAACAAAAATAATAAAAGGAAAAAGGGGATGAAACAGTACAACGCTGTCAGACTCGATACACCGATGTAGGAATGATCTCCGTCACCGCCTCAGGCCACCTCAGCCCAAACCAAGTGCACCGCTGGACAGGCGATGGTCTCGCGACTCCAGTGACACTAGACACGGCGGGGATTGGAGGAGGAATGGTCCCAATTGAGAAGTGGGGAGGCTCACTGCTTATCTGAAAATTGAGAAATTAAAGTTAACCAATGATGCAGTTGAGTAATTAAGTGCCAACGAAGCATCAAGAAGGGATAACTTACATGTCCAATGGAGCAATTTCAACGCTGAAGTTGTATTTGGAGCAATGCTCTACCTCAGTCTCGAGGAACAACGACGGGAAGGTGTAAGAGAAGGAGAGAGGCTCAACATAGGAATTAAATGTCACATCAGTGTTTAGTCTCGACCCAAGAGCCTGTCCAGATGATGCATCAATGCACAAGTACTCGAAACAGCTAATTCCCTTTCAACTAGAGCTGTCCAGTGCAAAACGAGGAGGAAATAAGCTGAAGTTCCTGCAATGGAGAAGAAACACTGTTCACCGCAGCCTATGTCTTGGGAAAAGAAGAATAGGCCTGTGGAACACAGTACATGACATAGGGGAGGTGAAAATGGGTGAGCTTACCATCAATTCAGAGCCGTTAGATCAATGCTTTCGATTGAATAAAGTTCCAATTATCACTGTAAAACCAGATGTGGTACCAACACTAGAAACCCATAGAGGCATGATGCTGAAACAAGCAAAAAGGAGGCTGTAAGCGTGTCATTCTATGGGGACCATGGGCAAATCAGTCCTTCAAACAAAAGACAAAACGGGGGGAGCATCTAAAGCCATATAAAGAGCAATATGAAGGCCTGGGATACCCAATATACCCCCAAGATATTCCAGAAAAGCACATTGCATAAGGAAATGTGATGTGATAACCACATGAACAAGCTGAAGCACATGTCATCTGTAAGATCAAATGTGCCAAGGAACAAGGAGCTCCCAATGCCAACATACAAGGAGATGTTGTGTATAGGTGGCCTCAGAACTGGGCATCATAATACCCAGTGGAATTCATCATAGGCCAATGGGACAAGTAAATTGGGACTAAAATGTGACTGTGTCACAATGTGAAATACCATCTCTACAAACACTTGACAAGCCAAGTATGAGAACAAACTGTCACAGGTGTGACAGATGCCAACTCAAATACATGGTTGCCAAGCCCTAGCCACAGTCACCCACATAGTGTGATTCATGCTAATACAAGTTCAAAATTGAACTTCAATGCCAATGAACCATCAATCTAAATCAAGCAAACTAAACCAAATGGCCAGAGTAACCCAAATGTGAGTACAAATGTCAATAAATGACAAGTGACAACTCAAACAAATGGAATTACACTGCTACCAGCCACATCAAATCAACATAGGTCATATGCAAGGCGCAGTAAGCATCAATTGCATCTCAGAACAACACAACTTCAACACTGGAGAGGAAATGAATCTCTCTGAAATATCCACAAGCCTCATCTGAGGCACAACAGCCAACAGCTGAAGCAAAATAGCTCACAGCCAAAGTCACACAGCCAACAGTCATGGAGGCAACACTCAACTGTGTGACACCTGTCCCAGTGCCCACAGGAGCATCACCCCTCCTGGCGTCAAAGATAAGTATGCAATGCCACAAAGGAGCTTTCAACAGCCAACAGGCATGACAACCAACCATATGTTGCCAAGCCAGCAGCCAAATGGAATATAGCTGCATAAAGACAACACTAAATCAACCAAGCAAACCCTGTGAAGGATAAAGAGGGAAAGTAAATTAAAAGAAACCTTTGGAGATTACCTCAAACGATGTAATTCCACTGGAGATACCCCAAGCAACCCCGAAATACTTCAAATGCCCTTCTGACCATGCAACAGAAGATAGCTGGCGTCTCAAATACTTCTCCCCCAAGTATGCGTCTCAAATTAAAAGCAAATTCCACGTGTCAAATGACCAATGGCCAGCCAGTGAGATAGTAAACCATAGTAAACCACATCAAGTGAAACAAACACCCAAATTGAGGTGGCAAGAGGCAAGATAGCTTCTCAACCCTCCATCCAGCACCATCAAGACTCAGAAATACTGAGGAAATGCCACATGGCAGGGGAGACCCAGAAGAAACCCTAGGCCACTGCCTATAAAAGAAGCAAACTCGAAGAAGAAGAGGCCCCTAGTTTTTGAAATTTTTAGGCTAGAGCATTGAGTTTTCAAAGCTGTAAAAGAAAAAGAAAAAGAAGTTTAAGTATTAATCAAGGTAATTAGTATGTAATTCAAGTTTTATATGAAATAAAGGGGGCCAAAATAGTTTAAATTACTTTGCTCTTCTTGTTCTCCTCCTCTTTTCCTCTTTTCTTTCCTTTTCTGGTTCAATAAGCCTGGTATTTGGCTTAAGTGTCTGGTATTTGACACTGGTGGTGAAATGCCTGGTATTTGGCATCATAAGGCCTGGTATTTGGCCATGAAATCAATTCAGCCCGGTATTTGGCTGTGTAATACCCTCTCATGAGGAGATAACTTAGAGATATACACAATAAGGCATGCAAGCTTTATGCCCATGGCTACTGTTTGCATGCCACCCCAACTTAAAAGTGATCAAGGCTGCCTAGACTGTATGCCCATGGCTACTGTCTAGTGTGCCACCTAAAAGTGCCAAAAGTTTTGAAAAACAATTGCATCCTTCATGTTTTCAAACCCAAATCATTTCTTTTCAAGTGCATAAGCATATAGGATAGTGATTGCATCTGTCATTTCTCAAAAACAGAAAATTGATTTAAAGTTTATGCATACTAGAGTCAGTTAAGAGCAAGTATTACGTCTGTTATATTCAAAGTGGAGATTGCATTTCTTTTCCCAACTCATGCATAGTAGGGTTAAGTTCAAATATAGCATCTGTCATACAGTTGCATCATGGTCCAAGTTTACATGTTTACTTAGTTGCATAGCATTCAAGTTTTAATAAAGTCCATTGCACTTGCATAGTGTCTAGCACAAATCATTTAGGCATTCTCAAAAATATAATAATGATAAAAGTCTTAGGGTCTGGTAGTAGAAGTGTCCAAGTCCCAAGCATGCAATAAACCAGCCATGGGCCATAGAAGCAAATAGAGTACCATGGGCTAATAAAAATGGAGAAGATAATAAACCTCCCTGCATCATGTGGGTCAGTTGTAGTCCCAATCTGACCAGTTCATCATATCAAATATGGTCCCTGAAAAAAAAAGAAACATAAATGATTAGGGTTCCATATTTCAAAAAAATTTGAAAAGAGTGTTCCATCTCTCATCCATTGTAGGCCAAGTCAAGTGTTAAATGCATGTGTATATACCAGTCCTTAGGTTGGGGGTAATAATAAAGGTAAGGTGTCATTGCATAGCATCCAGCATAATAAATTACCATTGCATAGCATCCAGCATACATGTTTAACTAAGGGCTTAAATGAAATAGCATGGCATCTGCACTTGAGCATCCAATCTAGTCTTTCATTCGTCATACGCATAGCATCAATCTTGAAACTCATTACAGTCCTCAAAACAAAAATGTTGTTTTAAAAATTGCATAAACTCTTTTCTGAAATAAATAAGTCTCTCGCATGCTTTGCATGGAGCATTCCTTAAGCGTCATAAAAAAAATGATGAATTTAAACACAAGCTCAGTTTCAAGTTCAACCAAATTTTCAAAACAAACAAATACAAACACTACACAGCAATAAAGAAAAGGGGTGTCTATATCTCTAAGTTTATCTCATGAGGGGGTATTACCAGCCGCAGGACCCATAATTGTCACCAAATGACAGAGGATAACCTAAGTGAAACTGAATCAAATCCAGTTCAACCCAACCCGAAAATGAATCAAAAATTGAGGTGAAACAAACCAGGATGGTTAGTCGTCACTTGTCATAAGGCCAAATTAAGCCTAAACACAGGGCCTTTGAGTGTCAATTTGGACAGAAAATAGGTTATCAAACACGACCAGTCCACACCAAACCAAACTTAAAATTGAATAAAAGAAAGAGAATACCCGGACAATTGGTACTTCCAGTGACCTCCCCTAACCTCAAGAACCCTGGGGGACCCAACCAAGAAGCTCAATTCAACCCGGAGCATCTCAAATTAAACATGGCAGTGTCGACCTAGTCAAAAAGGGAAAATGGACACTTAAAATAAGAAAGTAATTGAGGAAATGAGCTAGACAGAAGGAAAGAGTGACCTAAGACAAATCGAAAAGTACCTCCAATTTGAAAAATGGTACCGACAACCGCCGTAATTTCTCCTCCGACTAAAACCTTCCTCTCGACGAACTGTCGGAAGAAAGAAGAAGAAGAAGGAAGAGAAGAAAGAAAAAGAAAAGGAAAAAGAGTCCCCTGGCACGAATCTTGACGCCAGGTGGACGAATGGATCTGAGTTCCAACGGGTCTGAAGAAAAATATGGGTGCAACCGGCGTATGTGAGCCAAAACACAGAAAAGTGGGTCCCACCAAACGAATTTAAACCCGGCTCAAACCGCAACCTCAGCGCCATGAAAAAATTCTCTGTGACGGCCGCCGTGTGGCGGGTCACTCCAACCCAGTACAGCAAATAGCAAGCCTCCAGCCAATCAGAATTTTCCAGCAGATTTAAATCTTCAAAAATGCATTAAAAATCACAGCAGTGTCAGAAAAATGCAAATGAAATATGGAAATGTCTAGAAAATTATGAGAAGTATTGTGGTAACATTTTCCAAGCCCAAATCCCAAAGCATAAAGCATATAAAATTCAAAACCCTCAAAATGATCAATTTTACAAATATAAAAATGATAAAATCAAAATTAAAATTAAACTTCGGCATGAACACACGAACATTTATGTTCTGGAAGCAGGCATATTTGAACATTCATGTCCTGGACAGCAAGTACACTCTCCGGACATTCTTGTTCAAACCCCAAATCAAAAACTCAAATCCAGAAATTCCAAATCCAAAAACTCAAATTTCAAACCAAAATTCAAGTCTAGAAATTCCAAATCAAAAACTCAAATCCAGAAATTCCAAATCCAAAACTCAAATCCAGAAATTCCAAATCCAAAACTCAAATTCCAAATCAAGAACTCGAATCCAGAAATCCCAAATCCAAAAAATCAAATTCCAAACCAAAATTCAAGTCCAGAAATCCCAAATCTAGAACTCAAATCCCAAGCCCAAAATTCAAATCCAAAAACTCCAAAAACCAAAGCAAACCCAGAGAATCGAATTCCAGGCCCAAACATCTGGGAAAAAGGAATAGAATCCCGAGGTTTAAATTCAACAAGTCTAGCTTGAAAATTTAAAAAGTTAAACTCAAAATTCCAATCTAAAAGTTGAAAAATCAAACTCAAAAAGTCCAACTTAAAATTGGCATAATCAAGACAAAAAAGATCCGATAGCCGGAATCTAAAAGTCTTAAAATATCCTAAGCCCCAAGAATTAAGTTAAAACCCCAAATAGTTAAAGACGCAAAGGCCAACGCTTTAGAGCTTGGAACAAAGTCAATAACTAAAAAATCCAAAGGTGACATTAAAGTCTTAAAAGCCCAACTTCATTTCTCCTGAGACTGCATAGCGCGTTGCCGCAGGAGTCACATCTGAAGTTCTTGTCAAGAGGAGGGCATAGCGCTTCTTTCTTCGCGACTCGAACAAAATTCCAAAACTCTCTAAACCCCAAACGATTGAGAATTGACCTAGATCTCCTATCTTTCTAGTGTCGAACTCAAGAAATCTAAATCGTTCTTTCAAGGTCGCATAGCGTGTTGGCTTGGAAGTACACACCTGAAGTTCCTGTCGAGAGGAGGCATAGCGCATCTATACTCAAGACTTGAACGAGAAACCTTCAAAATCCCTAAATCCCTAAATCGACTGAACACGAGACTAGGCCATATAACCCCTAGTATTGGTTTCAGATATCAAAAGGTGGCCACAACCCACTCCAGCAAGTTAAACAACAAAATTGCTAAAATTGTGACATAGAAGTCAACCAAAGTCCTATAACGAGTTTAAAGTTACACCAGGATAATCAAAAGTCTAAACCCCCTCCCGCTTAAACTAATCTTTTAAGATTAAATTAGACCCTCAGCTATATGGTTACGCTTGATTCGAATATTCCCGATCTAGAGGTATTCTTGTCTGGTTCTCAACTCAGGCCGAAGGTAATTAACAGCAGGGGCTTACGCCTGCTGGAAGGAAAAGACCTGCAAATACAAACAATCAACCTTCGAGGTACTTAGAGCCGCGTTAGCGTCCGTCGCCCGTTTCTCGGATGGTCGGTAGCGTTCGGGTCACAAGATGCTCGAGGGGTATCTGCTTCGTATTCTTTTTTCCCCATGGCGAGAGCTATCCTTTGGTGGCTACCCGTGGAAAAGGTAAAAAAGGTGCGAGACACGTATATATAAATGTGTGATATCAGTCCATATAAGATTGTTATAAACTGAAGAAGAAATGGATCTTCCCTATTTTGGACTATGAGACATAACCAAATTTTTCTTTGTATATGAAGAAATATATCTTTATTTGTTGATTAGAGATAGTATTAAAATTCATTGAAATGAAATTATAAATGTATCATGTAAGTCCAAATATGATCCATTACTAAATAACAATCCATGGATGTTATAGCTTCCAAAATTGATTGTCTTGTTGTCTCCACTATAAGGATGTATTTTTCACCATCATTTTGTTTTGACAACCAAAGAAATTCTAGAAATACAACGTGGGTAGGTTCATCCGATTCTATCCACTACGTGTATGTTGATACTAAAATCAACTTATGCATAAACCTTAGCAAAAAAGCATAATATTATTCTTGATACCCGAGTACAATATTTTCTTAAATGGTCTTGTTTTCATAGAATAAATACCCTTCAGATTCCGACTTTTCAATCAATTTTTGAACTTTAACTTTATTGGGATTCTTTTATGATCCAACATTTGCAGTTTCATTCTTAAACTTTATATATACGTTTCTAATTTTCTTTTATTCTTGGAACTAAAAAATAACTTGAGTACTATATGTCATATCTTCAAATCATTTTCTTTCTATACTATATTCAAGTTGAGTTTATTGAGGGTCTCATAACTCATCTTGATTGGACCAAATAGGAAGGAAAAATAAGAACTAAATAACCTTATTATCTTACGATACATTTTAGTGCTTGTACCTTTGAAGCATAAAATTGACATTTCCAAATGTACTCCCTTATGTTGATTTTATATTTATTTAGGTAGCTGAAGTGTTATTGCTATGAATGTCAAAAAAATATAGCTAATATCCTTCTGATAATGCTCTTTGGAGTCTCCTGACAGACTTCAAATAGCTTCCTTTTCATTCTTAGCAAATACAATTCCTAAATTTTCTCTAAGAATTTCTTAATCATATTGAGGGACATAAGTGTGTTGTACTAAATGTCTCTAGGTTTGTCGATTACAAAACAATATCATTTGGCATTTAACAATCTTTTTTTGAGTTTTATAGGAAAAAGATGCAATTTATGAAGACTTGGATAAAAGTTCAAGCAAGACCAAGATCAAGTCTTTAGAGAGCTTGTAGGCTAGCTTACTAGGATAGAAGGTGTACTGAAGTGCTTATTTATCCTTGAAATGGTCTAGACAGCAGAAAAACTCAGTAAATCAGTAAAATTCTCAGTCTCAAGACCAGTGAATTGTGTAACGTAATATAGTGTTATACAACACACTAGTACTGTGCAGAATTTCTCTGTTTCTTAAAGTGACAGAAACAATGTGTTACACAACGCAACAGCATGTTATGTAACGCAACTAAGGCGTCATACAACACAAATTCACCGTCATGCAACGCAATTTTTTTGAAATCCACAAACGTTGTACAACGCATAGGAACATTGTACAACTTTTCTTTGTATTTTCTCTGAAATTTTTTGCTCATTTTTTATGCAAAATTATGTTCATTTAATGTCATTTAATGTCGCGTTGCATAATGGGTGCTCTGCGTTGTATAACGCACCTGACAGTTTTGACCGTTGGACCTTCTACTTGAAACGTTGTATGGTCATCTCTCTTTGGTTCTCTTCTAGTCTATTTAGGGCGGACCGTCCTCTCACCAAAACGGTCTGTTCCAGGTTTGTCGATTCGTGTGAGTTTCATACGATCCAATGTATGTATACCTTAGGGTTTGCAACTGGGTCCTAAGTCTATATCATCCTAGGTCAGTATTTGGTTAGGCTTTTCATATTAGGATTAATGTGGATAATGAAAAGTCTAGGTTTAGGTATATTTTAAGTCTAATATAAAGGTAACTGAAGTTGTATTTTGAGAATTGTACCAATATTAATACCATCCCGCCAAAGTGGGCTCTTATATTAATGGTTGTTTCAAAGGCTCAAATACAAGTGTATTAAGGTACATGTAACTTTTAAATTATGGATCGGTCCAAAGGAAGGACATAATTTAAAAGGCTACATGTACAATATTTTGGTAGAATCAAATGGGTAATAATTATAAGATTTTACATATAATTAATTAATTGGCCCAAAGGAAGGTTAATTAATTGATATGTTATGAATCGTTACATTTGATACTATACCTAGTTGATTGAAGTTTGCTTGGAGACTCCAAAGAGCACATGCAAATGAATAAAGACTAGTAGATGAGATTAACACCTTTATATTTTATGATTTAACTTATACATTATGATTATTAACATTAGTGTATTTTATCCTTGGTTTATTTTAGCAAACATTCTAGCTAGCATTAACAGCATACCCATGCTGTCTGGTTCGAACTTTAAGGAATGGAAGGAGAACTTGATGATAGTTCTCGGTTGTCTAGAACTTGACCTTGCATTCAGGGAAAAGAAACCACCTGAGATTATTGCTAAGAGCAGTCATCAACACATTCAAAGTATGGCTCAGTGGACTCGCTCCAATCGCATGGGCATTATGATCATTAAGAAGACAATCCTAGAGGCATTCCGGGGTACAGTTTCTGATGCCGATGTTGCTAAGCCATGCTTGGAAGAAATGGAGAAGAGATTTGCCAAGAATGAGAAAGCGGAAATTTGCACATTCATGGCAAAACTCACTTCTATGAGGTACAGTGGAAAAGGCAACATTCGTGAGTATATTTTGGAAGTGTCTAATCTTGCTTCAAAGATACAAGCCCTTAAGTTAGACATATCTGAAGAAATTCAAGTGTGTCTAGTACTTAACTCTCTCCCTAGTCAGTATAACCATTTCAAGGTTACTTATAACTGCACTAAGGACAAGTGAACTCTGAATGAACTGATCTCGCATCTAGTTCAAGAAGAGGAAATGTTGAAGCTTGATAAGATACACAGTGCTAACGTTGCCTCCACTTCCAAGAATAAAGGGAAGAAGAAACAAAATAAGAAAAGGTTGCTGATTCAAACTCAAAGAAGGAACCCAATAAGGGGAAGACTGGTAAGAAGCCAAAGAATCCAAATGGGTGTTTCTTCTGTAATGAGGAGGGACATAAGAAGAATGATTGTGCAGGCTAAATAGCTTAGCGCAAGAAGAAAGGTATGTCTCTCTCTTTGGTTTGTTAAGAAGTGAATTTAACTTCAGTACAAAAAGATACTTGGTGAATTGATTCTGGTGCTACAACTCACATAAGTATCTCTATGCAGGGTTGCCTGATCTACCGAAGGCCAAATGATGGTGAAAGATACATATATGTGGGCGATAGCAAGAAGGCACGAGTTGAAGCTATTGGGCATTTTAGTGTTACTTAGGACTGGATTGTATTTGCATTTATATGAGACTTTTGTTGTATTGGACAAATTTGGTTACTCTTGTTCTTTTGGAAATGGAAATTTCAGTTTATCTCATAATTCTAAATGCATTGGATCTGATTTTCTTTCAGTTTATGACAATCTATATTCTTTGGAAACTATTGCTTCATATAATGAAAATTTACATATAAGTACTAGAAGTGTTAAGCATAAATTAACTCATGAGAACTCAGCTGCACTTTGGCATAAGCATTTAGGTCACATTTCTCCAAAGAGAATTGAAAGGCTTGTGCAAAGTGAAATACTCGATCTTTTAGAGATGACTGATTTAGGCCCATGTATAAGTTGTGTTAAAAGAAAACAAACCACTAAAAGGAGATATGATACCAATAGAACGAGTGATGTCTTAGAACTGATTCATACGGATATTTGTGGACCATTTCCTACACCTACTAAGAATGGTCAAACTTACTTTATCAGTTTCATAGACGATTATTCAAGATTTGGTTATCTATGTCTTAGAACTGATTCTTTGGACGTGTTCAAATCATTTAAGGCTGAGTTGAGTTACAATTCAACAAAAGGATTAAGCAAGTCAAATTTGACTGTGGTGGTGAATACTATAGTAGATATGACGGTTTAGGTGAACAATGTCCAGGGCCTTTTGCTAAGTTCCTAGAGGAAAATGGCAGTGTCCCTCAATATACCATGCCAGGGTCGCCTAGCATGAATGGAGTAGCTGAAAGATGAAACAAAATATTGAAGGACATGGTTAGGAGTATGCTTAGTCATACTAATTTGACAAAATCTCTTCAGAGCGAAGCGCTTAAAATAGCAGCCTATTTACTTAAACGTGTACCAAATAAGGCATATAACAACAAAACTCTCTATGAAATGTGGACTGGTAGGAAACCAAGTCTACAACATTATCGTATTTGGGGATGTACAGCTGAAGCTCAGCCTTACAAGCCAAATGAGAAGAAGTTGGACGAAATGACAGTTAGTTGTTATTTCATTGGATATGTCGAACGTTGCAGGGGTTACAAGTTTTACGATCCCACTAATAGGAATATATTTGAGACGATTACAGCTAAATTCTTTGAGGATGTTTTCATTGTGAGGGGAGATATGACACATCAGGATATTATCTTCGAAGAGGAAATAAACACTGATCTTCAAACGGACCGTGACAGGACTGAAACGGACTGTTTACTCATAGATACAGTGTCCATGACTGATCTTGGAAATAATGACGATCCTTTGAGGACTCAAACAGATCGTTTGATTCAAGAAATAAATTCTATTCCAGATCCTATGGACTTGGATCCTAGAATAATCAAGTTGAAGATAATGATGTCATTGAACAACTGCAAACACCTCAAGAACATGTGCCTAGGAGATCTGTTAGGTAGAAAAGACCAGCAATACCTAATGATTATGTGGTCTGTCTTTAAGAACATGAGTTTGACATTAGGATGATGGAAGATCCTCATGATCTTCGTCAAGCTTTGGATAGTCCAAACTCACAAAAGTGGATTGATGCCATGAATGAAGAGATGAAGTCCATGTATGACAATGATGTATGAGACTTAGTACCATTACCAGAAGAAAATAAATCTATTAGTTTCAAATGGATTTTTAAGACAAAAAAGGATTCTATGGGTAATGTAGAAAGGTATAAGACACGTCTTGTCGCTAAGGGCTTTACTCAAAAGGAAGGTATTGATTACAAAGAGACTTTCTCTCCAGTTTCATCGAAAGACTCTTTTAGGGTAATCATGACACTTGTTGCACATTTGGACCTTGAACATCATCAAATGGATGTTAAGACTGCATTTCTTAATGGAGACATTGGTGAAACCATATATATGGTGCAACCACCCCACTTTGTATCGGATGATCCAAAGAAAATGGTTTGCAAACTTAAGAAATCCATTGATGGGCTCAAACAAGTGTCTCGACGGTGGTATTACAAATTCCATCGAGTGATTCTCTCATTTGGTTTCGAGAGTGACCCGGCGGATGATTGTATATATCACAAGTTCAGTAGGAGTAAATACTATTTCTTGGTTTTGTATGTGGATGATATACTGCTTGCCACAAACGATGAGGATATGTTGTATGAAACTAAGAAATTTCTATGTAAGCATTTTGAAATGAAAGATCTTGGTGATGCCTCATACGTGTTAGGCCTTAAGATACTGAGATATCGTTCTCAAGGTATTTTGGACTTATCACAAAAGGCCTATATCGATCAAGTACTCAAGCGGTATGATATGAAAAACTGCAAACTAATAGAGACCCCAGTTGCTAAAGGGGACAAGTTCAATCTTGAACAATGTCCCAAAACACAGTTTGAAAAGAAGCAAGTAAAGGACAATAAGTATGCTTCCATTGTTGGAAGCATAATGTATGCCCAAGTGTGTACACGTCCAGACATTGTTGGAATGCTAGGCTGGTATTTGCATATATAATCCAGGTGTTCAGCACATTCAGGCAGCCAAAAGAGTTTTGAGATATCTTCAGAGAACCAAAGATTTTGCACTAACATATCGGAGATCAAATAGGCTATAGGTCATAAGATATTCTGATTCTGATTTTGTGGGATGTCAAGATAGCTTAAAGTCAACCACAAGGTTCATCTTCATGTTGGCTGGTGGAGTTGTTTCATGGAAGAGTGCCAAACAATCTCTAGAGGCATCTTCCACTATGGCAGCAGAATGCGTGGCTTGCTATGAGGCATCATTATTTGGGACATGGTTACGAAATTTTGTCACTGGGCTGCGTGTAGTGGACTCCATCCAGGCTCCACTAAGGATTTTCTGTGACAATAACTCGGCAGTCATGCATGCTAACAACAACGGAAGCTCAGCCAACTCGAAGCACATCGACATCAAGTTTCTGTCTGTTAAGCAAAAGGTTGAGAATGACGAATTGTCAATCGAGCACATTGGAACAAACTCAATGATAGCGGATCCACTCACTAAAGCGCTAATACCCAAGCAGTTTCTGAAACATGTAACTAGTATGGGTATAATTTTAGTTGAGGATTCTAGGCTTTAGTGGGAGTTTTGTTCAATGAAAGTGCTAGATTAGACGATGAATTTAGTTTATTCAGTTATTCAGTTTATTCAGTGTATTATGTAATGAATTTCTGCAAAAATGAATAAAGATTCAGTTTTCATTCTCACTCTATTTAAGTTGACATCACTTCAGTTTTGGGCGAACAATAAAGTTGGAAATAGACACGTGACAGTCACACTTACGTGTTGTTTGACCCTATTTTATGGTGTCAAATTTGCGAAATAATTGGCCAATGAGATATTGATTTCTATGACGAAATGGAGAGGATCGACTGCCAGGAAATGGAGTGAAGAAGAGCCAGAGAAATTCAAACCTTCCTCTTGAACGAGAGCATCCTAGGTGCACCTGTTTTGCATACACCACGTATAAAGCATTATTTCACACGCATTGGTCTCCGGTGAACCAGGTGTACAAAGAACAAGGAGAGAGATGCCGCTGGGTTTGGGTCTCATTAAACCCGACAAAAGGGGCCCAAGGTGAAGGGTGCGTCTTCTTCAACTGCCAAGAGAGAGAAACACGAAGGGGAGAGAAGAGAAATGTGCAGCGCCTAACCGTCTGGTCAATGCATCTTCGACTTCTGTTGACCACTTGAAATCTCACCCAGAAGAAACACAACGCAATGCCACGACAGCCCTCTGATCAGCTAGCTATCCGTGTGCCTCTAAATGGACGGCTGAGATGAAACGAAGATCCAAGTTTATTGAATAAGGAATCGGCCTCCATGGGCTA
The DNA here is from genome assembly GCA_027562975.1 of Rhynchospora breviuscula. Taxonomy (NCBI): domain Eukaryota; kingdom Viridiplantae; phylum Streptophyta; class Magnoliopsida; order Poales; family Cyperaceae; genus Rhynchospora; species Rhynchospora breviuscula. Next base: position 17,996,865 of record CM050398.1, read on the forward strand.
TAAATACCCCATTGAAGATGAAGAAAGGACTCTCTCTAGAACCCTTTGGCACACACTTCCAAAACCTCCGTAGGGCTTCTTCTCCACGGGGCAAACTCAGATCCAATGCTCACGCACACACATACATACACAGAAAGAGAGAGAGAGCTAGGCAATAGGTCGAGCACATGTCGTGCATAGTTAGGAAGGTAGGTAGAGAAGAGATTACAAGTGTAATTACAAAAGAGAAAGCTGTACTGGATCAAGGTAAGTCAAGAAGGAAGAAGGTAAATTGTGATCGAATTGTGTAATTGCTCGATTTTCGAAAGGAATTTGCTAAATCATGCTTTGATTAATGCTTGAACTTTTCAATTATGTCTTTTAAGTAGGGATTAAGTAGTATTTGATTGAATCGTCCTCCTCTGCCTTTTCTTGATTGAATTTCGAGATCTGAAAGTCCAAGCTATAGGGTCTATAGCCTTAGACGATCAGTGAATGTGAATTGGTAATGATCTTGATTTCACTAGTGAAATTTTTGTAATGCGATTGCTTTCTTTCTTTTAATTAGATCTTTTCTTGACTGTTTCTTCTTTTCCCTAATCTCTGGTCCGATCTCATCTTGCCTACCTCCATTAAAGTCTATGCTAAGGATTCCTTAGACATAAACTGGAGAAGGCGACCTAACTTGAGGTTTCTTCATGATTAGGTGCAGCTCACGGTCTAAGCTGAGGGTTCCTCAGTTATAGGCCATGGTTCTTTAATGAGAGCTTGCACGGCTCGAGTTATAAAACCTTTGAATAATTCATGAAATACTAACCGAAATGCTGTCAAAATTTAGTCCTGATTTATTTCCTTTAAGTTCTGGACTAATGTGCATAAATGTGACTTTTAAGAGTATCTTGACCTGATCTAATAGCTTCTGGATTGTAGATTAATGAGATGGTGTGATAAAATTATTCGAAGGTGCATGATACCGATGAAGTAGAATATTCGAACCTTCATGGACTTTAGTGAAAATATTTCCATGTATCTGAATCCTACTGTCTCTTGTAATTATAATTAATAATGGAACTGTAATAAGTTGCGTTGCTTAAAGTCAGTTACCTTTCTTCAGTGTCAGCACAGCACATGAAATGCAAGGCTTTGTTAGTTTTATGACCTTTTTGTAAATAACAGATATTATAGGCCTCCTTCATGAAAAGTTCACTCATTACTGTTCTCCTTTCTCCTTCTTATAGAAGTGTAAAGTGTCAGGTTCTGTTAATTGGTGGTGCCACTTTAATTTCATTTGTTGACTAGTTGTGTTTCATGAAAATAACATTGCATATGTACTGAAAAAGATTTTAAAGGACATGTTGACAAAAGTCCAAGAAACATTCTGTCAGGTGCATGAATCTTGTTGTAGCTAGGTGTTTGCTTAGGATTGATAAATATGTTGTCTAAAATAAAAAATATCACTTGGCTAGGGGATGTGCAGAAGGTTCTCTCAAAAATGAATGAAAGCATTTCATGTTACTGTTTTAAACTATAAAGAAGCATACGAGCATTAAATGTTCAATGATTTGGTGAGTAAGCACTTGTTTCATTCCTTTGTTCCTCTATAATCAGGTTTATAAAAAAAGAAGGAAAAGTATCAAAAGGTAAGAGATGACCAATTGATAGGGCCAGGATATAAAGGCCTGGCCCAATATACTACAAAGAAGGAAAAACGAATGAGTATAGGCCTAGCCCATAATAATGACGTCAGCGATCCTTTTTGTGATCTTTGAACAGAGCGAACAGAAAAGAAGCGGGAAAAGAAAAATTGAGGCATAACCAGCCTAACAAACTGGTCCCAGGAATATGGATGAAGACCCTTCGGGAATATATCTCAGAATAAGCGGACTCTCCTCGCAATCATATCCGAAGGATCCTCGGATTCGATCGGGAGACAAGTGGAGCAAGTTGTGCAACGGCTGTCTGATGACATCAGCAGAAGAATCTATTCGAAATGCTTATAAATAGAGGGATGGGGTCAGAAAGAGGAGGTTGGACATTCTATAATAGAACACACGCATACTGTACATCAAGTTAAGAGCAATAATATACCTTCTTTCACCTCTAATCACTCTTGTTGATCTCTCTACTGGCGCCCACCTGAAAATTAGCTAGAACAGTAATTAAGAAGAGACTAGATGGGGGAAGGCGGCTTCGCCGCCATTTGATAAAATCTATCAATATATAAAAAAATATATATTTCCAATATATCTATTTTATATCTACTTTATATATAAAGAACTATCTTAGATGATGGTACAACTATTTTTAATATATTTAACCAAAAAAATATTTTTAATTAAAAGACAATGCAGTCACGGCTTTTAATTAAGAAGGGTAAACTTCTAGAATATATTCAGATTGATCGATCAACGAAAATTAGAGGGCTCAAATTGCATGTCATATGAGGGGATAATTTTTTTTTTCAATAGATTAGGCATGAACTACCTTAGACTTCCAAATATATCTACCTTAGATTTTCAAATATATTTAATTTTTAAACTATTTTTAATTTATATAAATAACAGTGTAAAAAAATTGAACCTATTTTTGACCGCATTTTAAACTTTAAAATGCGGCCACGGGTTTTAATTTATATCTTAGATTTCTTGATTACATCTAGTTTCTTCAGAAATTCAAACAAAAAAAAAGGTGAGTGAAATCAGAGGTATCATTCAACCTAGGAGGCTAGATCTGGAGTTCTCAACGGCGAATACCACGGGCGATAAGCAGATCGCCTCAAAAGAGGTGACTCCAAAACCTCAGATCCAGATCAACCTTTCTCCAACAACTGTCAGATGTGATGATCCGTCACTAAAATCATCAACACAAAAAATAGATGGTCGGATCTCATCGAGTTTGCTACAGACAACGCTAGGAATGCCTCCTGAACAGGCATTGCAAGAAGTTCAACCTGAGCTGAGAACATGTATCACTCAAGCAACTACGCCTCCATTCGAACCTATTCTTTCTCAGATAGATAAGATCTTGAAATAGATCAATCGACGCAAAAGATCTCCCCATCCTAGGTGGGACAGGTCATGAAAGCCATTCAAATGCCCCCTCAACAAGATCTGGGACAGGGCGACCCGAGAGGGCAAGGAACCAATCTGACAGGACAAGGATCAGGGTCATCCAAGCCAGGGATAGATGCGTCAAACGAGCAAGTAAAGAGTTTCCCGCCAACTCCAAATGCTCAAGCAAATGTTGGTGGAAACCAAGGGAGGCCTCACACAGAGATACCTCGGGCAAATCAGGACCAGGGAGAGCCGAGGGTCATACACACAGGATATGTACAACAAGGCCAACGCAACCAGGCACCTAACTGGAGGCCACCTTCGGGGGGGTATAATCCCTGGGGAAATGGTTACTCGCAAACTCACTTTGATCCACAGATGCATCCAAGTATATTCGACCCCCGTCCACATCATCCAGGTCCACAAAACCACAATCCACAAACAATAGGATACGAATTTCAGTATGGATATTACGCTTGGGTCCTATACCAACAACCATGGGGTTATCAGGCACAATGGCCTTATCAAAACCCCTATCAGTGGACACGCGGCAATCCACAACAAGATTTTCAAGGTTTCCAAATGCCAAACCCAATGCCTCTGAATGGCACTCCATCTGTGGGTCCGAGACAGCCTCGGCATGAAAGCCCACCGAATTCAGTAGGAGAGCATCAATCGAGGTCAGTTGTTCCCGAGGCACATCAAGGGCCAATTGAAGAAGGTGAAGTGATGTCAGGGGGCCCGAGGATCGACCGAAGGGAGAGAGAGGAGAAGAGATCTCCGAGAGGTCGCTCTCGCTTCCGCCAACGACGCGCTCACAACTCGAGCAACAGTCCAGAGTCCCGAGGCTCTCAATCCCTGCCTCATGGAGCTTTGGCAAAATACCTTTATAGAGGTGAGAAAGTGGATATGAAAGACTACCCCCATCTGGATAAATATCCTGGGGGAAAATCAAGGGATGCTCATGCCTTCGTGGATAGCTTTAGAGAAATGATGGCGCTCTCTCATGCTTCAGATAGAGTGAAATGTCTGGTGTTCCCAACAAGGTTGGCAGGACCTGTGTGGGACTGGTATTCCCAACTGCCAAGGGGTTCGATTGAAGGATACAATGACCTGGCAACAAAGTTCCTAGGAAGGTTTGGTGGGTTACGAGCACCGACGATGAAGTGCATAAGCCTTATGGCCATGAAACAAGAGTCATACGAAACTTCGAGAGAGTATTTGGCAAGGTTTTCGTCGGAAGTCAACAAAGTGGTAGATTTTGATGAAAAGTTGGTCTTGGAAGCAATGTTACAAGGGATCCGAAGCAAAAATTTGAGATATGAGCTGATAAAACAAGGTTGTGAGACATTTCAAAAGTTCAAGGAGTGTGGGCAATAAGTGATTCAAGCTGAGAAAGACGCACAAAGCATGGGATGGCAATAGCATCAAGTGAATGATAAGCACATTCCCCCACCCTTGAGAATAAGCTATTCTCCATCAAAGGGACGTAGTTCTTCACCTCGCAACAGGAAACGTAACCAAAAGGTTATAAAGGGAGCCACGTACAAGTTGACTAGTTACCGCAAAACGAGGGAAGCGTACGCTCCATTGTATTCCACATATCACATCTGTACGGCCCCTCGGGATATCATGTTCTATGCAATAAGGGAAAGCAAAGAACTGAAGAAGCCCGAACCTCTATCGAAGGAAGAAAAGTTTGATAAGTTGGTATATTGCGAGTACCATCGAAGCACGGGACATCGGACTCGAGACTATCTGAAGCTCAAAGATGAGATAGAAAGGCTAATAAGGCAAACACATTTGTTGGAAGGATATTTAGAAAAAGAATCTAAGGGACCAAGAGGAAAGGGGCCTTTCCACAATCAATGGCAAAAGAAACCCTAAAATGGCCAATGGAAGATGATAGATAATCGAGCAGCATCAAACAGAGGACCCGCACTACGTTCGGACAACCTAGACAAGAATACAGACAGATAGGCTGATTCATCTCCCGTGATCATGTTTATTGCAGCTGGAGATGCTTCAGGTGGGGACAAGCCACATCAACGAACCACCTACGCTGACCCGAGGACCTTGGCTAATCCCTCGAGGTACGAAATTTTTCAATTTCATGCTGAAGGTTCACTGTCTAACACCCGCATATCTTTTGGACCAGAAGATTGCGCGGGTGTCCGGTACCCGCATGATGATGCAATTGTCTTGATGTTACGAATTCATGGGAGAAGGGTTAGAAGGATCTTAGTAGACACAGGTAGTTCCGCAGATGTGCTTTATTTTGATGCCCTTAGACAGTTGAACTTAGCATCCTATCCTCTGACTCCGATGGATACCCCCTTGGTGGGTTTTGCGGGAGACAGAGTGATACCCCTGGGAACCCTAGAGCTGGAAGTAGTGTTCGGAAAAAATCCGAACAGTGTAATAAATATGGTAAAATTCATAGTGGTCAATGCTCCTTCAGCATACAATACTATTCTGGGGAGAAAATCATTAAATGACGTAGGAGCTGTGGCATGCACTAAACATTTGATGATCAAGTTCCCCACAAGACTGGGAGTTGGAATAGTAAGGGGAGACCAACAGAAAGCCAGAGAGTGTTACCAGGTAGCAATGGCTAAACAGGTGGCACAAATCGAAGAAGAGAAGGGGCCACAAGGCAAGAAAAAGAGGATGCCTAATCTGGGAGGACCGGTTGAGGAAGTGGAAGAGGTAGAACTCGGGCCAGGCATAACCACCAAGATAGGGACAGCCCTGGAGGTAACAGATAGACAACTGGTGAAAGCATGCCTAGTTAGGAACAAGGAGGTGTTCGTTGAGGAAGGCGGACGGATGCCAGGCACAGATAGAAACGTGGCAGAGCATAAAATTAAATTGTTCTCGAGAGCCAGGCCGGTACATCAAAAGAAGAGGAAATTTGGGTCAGAAAGGAAGGCAATAGTGGAAGTAGAGGTACAAAAGTTGCTGGAGGCGGACTTTATTAGCGAAGTCAAGTGCCCAGCCTGGCTGGCCAATCCAGTGGTAGTCTCGAAACCAAACAACAAATGGAGGATGTGCATAGATTTCACCGACCTGAATAAATCATGCCCAAAGGATCATTTCCCTTTGCCTAGCATCGATGCCTTGGTGCACTCCACTGCAGGTTTTACTCATTTAAGCATCATCGACGCGAACGCAGGGTATCATCAGATCAAGATGCATCCCGAAGATGAGGAGAAGACCAGTTTCCTCATCGAGAGGGGAATTTACTATTATAAAGTAATGCCATTTGGATTGAAGAATGCGGGGGCAGAATACCAAAGAATGGTGAACAAGTTATTTCAGAAGGAGCTAGGAAAAATCATGGAGGCTTACATAGACGACATGGTAGTAAAAAGTTGCTTGGGGAGAGAACATGTCGAGCATTTGGAAAGGGTCTTCGCTAAAATGAAAGCGGTCGGAATGCGCCTTAATCCGAAGAAGAGCTTTTTTTGTGTTGGAAGTGGAAAATTCTTAGGTTTTATCGTGTCGGAAAGGGGAATAGAGATGCATCCTAGAAAATGTCAAGCAATCATGGGGATGGAGGCTCCCAAGACAGTGAAAGGGGTACAAGAGTTGACAGGCCAAATTGCAGCCTTAAGCAGATTCATTTCGAAATCAGCTGCGGTGTGCCAACCGTTTTTCCAAACCATACAGAAGAACAAAAAGTTCCAGTGGACAACGGAATACCAGCAAGCTTTTGAGAAAATAAAAGAATATTTAGCCACCCCTCCCATAATCAGCAGGCCGGTGAGAGGCGAAGTCCTTTACTTATATGTGGCAGATTCGGATACCGCTATGAGCGCGGTCTTGATAAGGGTAGAAGAGGGAAAACAGAAGCCAGTGTACTTCGTGTCTCGAGTCCTACGAGATGCTGAAATCCGCAATACTACAGTGGAAAAGGCGGCATTCGCCGTCATGACTGCATCAAGAAAACTGAAGCCATACTTTCAGACACAACCAATTAAAGTACTGACTGACTTACCTTTACGAAGGGTATTGGGACAACTTGATGTAGCAGGGAGATTGTTGAAATGGGCAGTAGAACTATCTGAATATGACGTTTCTTTCGAACCAAGGACGGCATACAAAGGCCAGGTGTTGGCAGACTTCGTAGTGGAGTCTACAACAAGACCTCCAGGACCCCCCGAGGAAGCCATATAGGAAGTGTTTGTGGACGGAGCGTCTTTCGAGAAGGGGTCGGGAGTGGGAGTAGAGATCAAAGGTCTGAAAGGCGAGAAGTTTCATTATGCAGTCCATTTGACTTTTGAAGTGTCAAACAATGTGGCGGAGTATGAAGCTTTATTGGTAGGCATGCGTTTGATTGAAGCGATAGGGGCGAAGAGGGTTCATTTTTATATGGACTCACAATTGGTGGTCAATCAGATCAAAGGAGAATATGCCACATTGAATGAAAGATTATCTCTATACCTGGAAAAAGTGAAAGCTGTCATGGTCACATTCGAGGCAGTCTCGATAGAGTACGTTCCGAGGACTCAGAATGAAACTGCTGATGCTCTCTCAAAACTGGCTAAGGAAAGTGATCTCGACAGAGAGAAGCCAATTGTGATGTTAGAAGTCCCGCAACCAAGCATCGATGTAGCGGCCATCGAAATATATATCATCGATGCCGGAACCGAGTGGTATGCCTTGATCTGGAGCTATTTAAAAGAAGGAAAACTATCCGAGGATGACAAGGTAGCGAGAAAGGTGAAAAGGTGGGCTTTGGAATTCACAATCATGGATAATCTATTATTGAAGAAAGGATACGGTATTCCATGGCTCACATGCGTAGGAAGAGCCAAAGCTGATGAAATAATTGGAGAGGTACACGATGGGATCTGTGGCAGTCACCAAGAAATGGTTTCATTAAGTGGCAGGATCGTACGTGCGGCTTTTTACTGGCCTTCATTGAGAAAGGACGTTGAGGAGTATGTCCGAAGGTGTGAAAAGTGCCAATTTCATGCTCGGATACCCAGGCAGCGACCTCACCCTATGCAATCTATTTCCAGTCCATGGCCCTTTGATGTTTGGGGGATAGACCTGTTGGGACCATTTCCCCAGGGGCAAGGAAATGTGAAGTTCTTGGTGGTAGCAGTGGAATATTTCACCAAGTGGATTGAAGCTAAACATCTGGCAACCATTACCTCGCAAAAGGTAGTAGATTTTGTTCGACATCAGATAGTGTACAAGTATGGCTTACCCCATACGATCATATCTGATAATGGCACACAATTCACTGGGGCACCATTCCAAGATTTCTACATAGGCCTCGGAATTACATCATGCACTTCTTCTGTATCTCGCCACCAATCAAATGGCTTAGCAGAGGTTTCCAATCGAACCATCCTGGAAGGCTTGAAGAAAAAAATAGAGGGGAGTAAGAATACTTGGTCCGAGTACCTAGATGAGATCCTGTGGGCCTATCGCACCAACCCTCGAATAGCCACTAGGAGATCTCCTTTCGCCATGGTGTACGGGATAGAAGCTGTGACACCAATGGAAATAGTGCATCATTCTCTACGCACTGCCTCGTACAACTGGGAAAATAATGGTACTCACAGGGAGGAATAATTAGACACCATCTTCAAACTAAGAGAGGAAGCTCGAGCTAAGCTCAAAGAATACCAAAGGAATATGAGGAAGAATTTTGACAGGAAAGTGGCTCCGAAGCATTTTCAGCCAGGAGATTGGGTGTTAAGGAAAGTTGAGGCAACATGCAAGCAAGTGGGGAAGCTAGACCCTGAATGGGAAGGACCTTTCGAGGTGATTAAATCCATAGGAGGAAAAGCATACCACCTAAAGGATATGAAGGGAAAGAATATTCCTAATGCCTGGAACGCAGCTCACCTGAGGAAATTTTACGTGTAGGGGATAGACCCGAGAGCAGAAAAAAGACTTGTACCGTAGTTATTTTTTATTCGTGCAGTGCAATTTTTCTTTATTTTCTTTTTTAGTACAAGTTTTTGTTTATGATTGTTAGTCATGAATGTAGGAAAATGTAATGCTGTGTCCCGAGACAGGGAGTGTATCTTTTGTTTGAATAATAAAAAGTTTTCAAAAAATAGAGTGTGAAATGAAAAGAAAAAGCCGTGACCCCCCTTGAGATTATATCTCGGAGTAAGCGCATGAAAAAGAAAGTCGTGACCCTCCTTGAGAGCATATCTCGGAGTAAACGCATGAAAAAGAAAGTCGTGACCCTCCTTGAGAGTATATCTCGGAGTAAGCGCATGAAAAAGAAAGCCATGACCCTCCTTGAGAGTATATCTCGGAGTAAGTGCATGAAAAAGAAAGTCGTGACCCTCCTTGAGAGTATTATCTCGGAGTAAACGCATGAAAAAGAAAGTCGTAACCCTCCTTCAGAGTATATCTCGGAGTAAGCGCATGAAAAAGAAAGCCGTGACCCTCCTTGAGAGTATATCTCGGAGTAAGCGCATGAAAAAGAAAGCCGTGACCCTCCTTGAGAGTATATCTCAGAGTAAGCGCATGAAAAAGAAAGCCATGACCCTCCTTGAGAGTATATCTCGGAGTAAGCCCATAAAAAAGAAAGTCGTGACCTTCATTGAGAGTATATATCGGAGTAAACTCATGAAAAAAAAAGTCGTGACCCTCTTTGAGAGTATATCTCCGAGTAAGCGCATGAAAAAGAAAGTCGTGACCCTCCTTGAGAGTATATCTAGGAGTAAACGCATAAAAAAAGAAAGTCGTGACCTTCCTTGAGAGTATATCTCGGAGTAAGCGCATGAGAAAGAAAGTCGTGACCCTCCTTGAGAGGATATCTCAGAGTAAACACATAAAAAAGAACAAGTCGTGACCCTCCTTGAGAGCAAATCTCGGAGGAAACGCATGAAAAAGAAAGTCATTACCTTCCTTGAGAGTATATCTCGGAGTAAGCGCAAGAGAAAGAAAGTCGTGACCCTCCTTGAGAGGATATCTCGGAGTAAACGCACAAAAAGGAAAAAGTTGTGACCCTCCTTGATAGCAAATCTCGGAGTAAACGCATGAAAAAGTAAGTCGTGACCCTCCTTGAGAGTATATCTCGGAGTAAGCGCATGAAAAAGAAAGCAGTGAACCTCCTTAAGAGGATATCTCGGAGTAAACACATGAAAATGAACAAGTCGTGGTCATCCTTGAGAGAAAATCTCGGAGTAAGGGCATAAGAAAGAACAAATCGTAACTATCCTTGAGAGTATATCTCAGAGTAAGTTTTTCAAACAGTAATAAAAGACAGACGACTCTTAATAAACCAGTCAGAAAAGCATTAAAAGCAACTGACATGTTAGGGAGGTACCATAAAAGCAGCCAATTGTCAGAAAACATTACAGGTCGGACATGACCAACAATATAAGGATTGGCATACAATGACTCATAATTATGTTTTTGCTAACCAACTTGCTATCATGCTGGCTCAGAATTTCGTTAAGAAGAATGCTAAACAGGCTCAAGGGCTTCGGAACTCAAGGGCTCCGAAGCTAGGCCGCCAAAAATCCTTGCCCTCAGCCTCCTAGCCAGGCTCAAGGACTTCTGAACTCAAGGGCTCCAAAGCTATATTACCAAACATTCTTTCCCTCAGTCTCTTAAGAAGGGGCTTCGGAGCTCAAGGATTCCGATGCGATGCTGTGATGACATTTCATCATTGTAAATTACTTCTTCAGCGAAGATGCGTCGATTCTATGAAGGATTTCAACTTTTCCAACTTACGATGAATACTCATCGCAAGTTCAAGGGCTAATGATAGGGCCAGGATATAAAGGCCTGGCCCAATATACTACAAAGAAGGAAAAACGAATGAGTATAGGCCCAGCCCATAATAATGACGTCAGCGATCCATTTTGTGATCTTTGAACAGAGCGAACAGAAAAGAAGCGGGAAACGAAAATTGAGGCATAACCAGCCTAACAAACTGGTCCCAGGAATAGGGACGAAGACCCTTCGGGAATATATCTCAGAATAAGTGGACTCTCCTCGTAATCATATCCGAAGGATCCTCAGATTCGATCAGGAGATAAGTGGAGCAAGTTGTGCAACGGCTGTCTGATGACATCAGCAGAAGAATCTATTCGAAATGCTTACAAATAGAGGGATGGGGTCAGAAAGAGGGGGTTAGACATTCTGTAATAGAACACACGCATACTGTACATCAAGTTAAGAGCAATAATATACCTTCTTTCACCTCTAATCACTCTTGTTGATCTCTCTACTAAAACTACACGTATCATGAATCGTCTGCACAGCAATGGTGTTAAACGAATGAGTATGGGCCCGGGGTTTCATCTCGTTACAATCCAGCCCAGAATGAGGATAATGTATTGGCAAGAATATTAGACCATAAAGAACCGATCATATCGCATTTAAGCTAGGCAAGTCTTTTTCTGGGGTTTCATACCTTGGGCCTTTATGTTCATAATGATGTCATGCTTGCTTTTGGGACTCCGGAAAAACAAATCTTAATCGAACCGATATTTGCTCAATGGATACAATCTGCTCATGGTAAGACTTCATACGGATTCGATGTACAGTACTTCCCTACGATTCCGATCTAGAGTATGCTCCTATTCACTGATTAAAAAAATGACTATCAAGAACGAATTAATCCTTTATGTTTTTGAAGTACCCTCCCCTGAGACAGAAGAAGAGGAAAAAAGAAATGGAATGCCATATATGGAATGAATAATAAAAAAAAGATCTTTCTTGATTATTTCTTCCATATTCATTCATATATAATTCTTATCATAATTCATGAACGAATGCCTAATTCTTTCTATTTATTGATGGATATAACGAGTATTTTATTGAAAGATTCAGTTATTACTGAACAAAGCGAGATTCTCATTATAAAGGATAAGATCAATTCGGAAGCAACTTTTTTATTATTCTAGCAGACAGAATTCCATTGGTCTAATTTGGGACTCTCCAATGTATCTTTATTCTGTCTACCCCAAAAGAAAGATGCCGATAATACCGAACTAGTCCTTTCATTTTTTATGGCCATAGAGGAGCCGTATGAAGCTGAGATTTCATGTACGGTTTTGAAATAGCGATGAAAACTGTGATGTTATCACACTTCCAACTCACGAGAAGTATCAAAAGGTAAGAGATGACCAACGATTTCATGAATCGTCTGCATAGCACTGGTGTTAACGTGTTAAATCGATGTATTTAGATTTGCTCCCTGTTAGAAAAAGTGTGTGGAGCCATGTTCCGAACGGACCGGTTTGCTGGGCAACCAGACTGCCCCATTGGAGATGGGGCGGACCGTTCTAATCTGAAACGGACCGTTCCAGATGGCGGTTACAAATCTGGAAAGTTGGTTTCCAGATCTGCTATTTATACCCCTCTGTTCTGAAGCGTTTCTAGGGTTGGAATTAGTGTCTTTTGACATAACCACCATCTGATAGAGACTAGAAACAAGTTAGAGAGAGGGAGGAACCATCCTATTGCTTGGAGAGAAATAGGAAGCACACGCACGAGTCGACCGGTACTTGGATTCGTGGAGGATAACACCAGGCCCTTGCTTGAGGTTGTGGTGTACCGGCTGTGTACGGAGGAAGACCAGGCGTGTGAGAGGGATTGCAGCAAGGCTTTGAGAAGAATCTAGGCAATCGATCAACTTCCGCTGCGGTACATCTAAATTATGTGCATATATGATAAGTTAGATGTACATATTAGGTCATAGACCTTGAAAACCAACATTGGTATCAGAGACACAAGGTTCTTTTCGATGTTTTGGTACTGTTTAACCCCAACAAACCGTGTATCTTGGTCATTTTATTCTGGTTTGAGACTTGGTTGTTAATGGAAACTCTAATTTTGACAAACAATCAGTTTTAGGCTCTAGATCTCATTATTAATGATAGAACTTGTAGCAAATACTGGAAAAAGGTCGATTTAGGGTAGAACAACCTTACTAGTAAAGAAAACTGATTTCTGAGGAATTCCATCGCTGGAAATACCAGAATCAGAGTTTCAGCAATGTTTAGAGCAGACCGTTCCAATAGTGGAACGGACCGTCCTATAACTCTGCTGGCAGGGCAGCATCACGACTGGTCCTCGGTCGGACCGTTCCAACGGTGGAACGGACCGTTCTGTGCTGGAAATCCTTAACCAGTCTATGGTTTGATCCCTGGGACGGACCGTTCCGATTGTCTGACAGAACAAAACTGTGTAAACCGAAGGTTTTGACCGGACCAATTATGAACATACCAGTATGTCCAACATGGTTTTTGATTTATCCTCTAGATAACTCAATGGTTAATGCACTACTTCAGTCGCATACTTGCATTATGAGTGATTGATGGTGCATGTGGTGCCGTCTCACCATTGTGATTGCATGCATGACACAATTGGGTGTCGGCTCGCACTGTGTGGTTGCACACAAAGGGTGAATTTGGAATGTAGACTATGGTGTCTCATCCAATTTCTGCGTCTTACGCCAATCGAGTCGGTTGGGAGGTGGTGCGCTTAGTACATGAGACAGGATTGGTGGCCCTGGTTGTCATCTTTCGGTTATCATTGCTAGGTTGCATCATTTCTTGGATTGATTCAAGGATTGTACTGTGAGACTAATTGTGTAGTGCTAACTTATGTGCTTGTCTATATGTATGGCATTGGCTTACAAGCATCGTTGATTATAAAAGATATTGATGGATATGTATTGCAGGGCATTACAGTATATCATTATCTCGCAAAGAATCAATATGGATTTGAGACCATCACATCTAATTATAAATCCCAAAAGAATTTGTGAGAAGTTAGAAACACATTAAGGGTAGTGAAGCAGATCTCTTAACTTAGTAGCGGACCGCTTGCGATTACTGACCCACAATAATTCCACTCGTATTTTGTTGCTGAGAAGAATTTGTTGAATCTTGTATTAGTTACAACTTAACTTAATCTCTGAGAATAGTATTAATAATTATTGACTATAATAACTTGCAAGCTCAATAAGTTTTTGACAAGTATAAGGAGCACCTTGGGGCTGCATCTTGACATGAGATCAAATAAATTTTGAGTTACATAAAGAGAGTCATAGGTTGACATTTGAGCAATAAGTGTTAGAGTTAACTTGCTTGCCTTCTAATTAGTGAGAGCATGTGCAAGTAAACTTCACTGTCTTGTGCCGTTCGTTTCTTAACGAATGTTGCTCAAATTGATTGGAGAAGAACCATAATTATGCCATATTATTGAATCACTTAATGAAATAAATTCCTTATGAAGTTGAGATTTATAGATAACTTATAGTTTCTTATACAAACTACTTCAGTCATTATGAACTTGACTCGGATGCTGAGAAAAAGATGAGGAAATGAAATAGGTTATTCCTCAACATTCTCGCACAAGTACAATGAAGTTAAGCTTAGGAAAAGATACTATAGAGTTTAAATTTTTTTTTTGAGCAATTTAGACACAAATGCCCTGATATCCGATTTTTAAAATTATGAGTTAGGAGGTGTGTTTGCTCAAAATGGCAGTGTTGAAATAGAATTGATGTTGAGATCAATTTGAGTTCCATTGCTAAAGGAATTTATTTGATGATGAAATATGAGATAGAGTAAATAAAGAAAGATTATTGCATGACTTATGATGATTCATTCTAGAGGGAGAACTTCAAGAGCTGTGGCTCCGGTATAGTCTGTTTGAAGTGATACACCAGAAGAAAGGGAGTAGTGTGAGGAAACTCTCTTGTTGGAGATGAGTTTGCATGTACCTATCTCATTCTAAGCAATAGACATGCTTATGTTGAAACTATTCTAAATGGATATATAACAGTTTTAGACAAGGATCACTTCACTGATTGAGCAGTGAAAAATTAAGGGCACAAAAGGTGTTGACTTAGTTGATCCATGGCTGAGAGTGCACGCTTAGCCAATTGGTTATTTGTCTAAAATATATGTTACATAGTCCATGAATAAGTTGTGAAATAAGCATTGCACATGTGGTGCACTATTGGCTTGAAGAATAGATAAATGACTCTTCTTTATCTTTGTGTGTTGAATCTAAACAAGTCTGAGAAGAAAGAAAGCAATTTGTATAAGAATAGGGTTCACTGAGCACTATTGGATGCTGTGCAATGTGGCACATTAGATGTTATAAAGTGTGTGGAACCACATTTCAAACGGACCAGTCTGCTGGGCGACTAGACCGCCCCATGAGGATTGGGGCGGACCATTCCATGCGTGGAATGGACCGTTCTAAATAGCGGTTCTAGATGTGGAAAGGACTGTTCCGAGCCACACTTCAAACGGACCAGTCTGCTGGGCAATTGGACCGTCTCATAAGTATTAGGGCAGACCGTTCCATACTTGGAACGGACCGTTCTAAATGACTTATCGGTCTAATTATACCCCTTATAGTAACCATTCTTCTCTCTTCTGGAACTTTCCATTTGTGTGCATAATCAAAGAATAGAGAGTAGAACTAGGTTTGAGAGGGAGGCTATTCCATTGCTTGGAGCAATCGAAAGAAACACACACATCTAATTGCATTCCAAGAGTGGTGCAAGCGGTGGGAATGAGATCCTAGGAATATTGAGAGAAAAAGTACTAAGTGAAGCTATACCTTCATAACTCAATATATTTGAACCTGGGTCAGCAGCAAGAGAGGCTTGCTTGATTTCCAATGCATGTGGCTATGGAAATGAGATATTAGGACTCATGAGCTTCTATATTGAGTTAGAAGCATAGTAGACTTGTACATTGTGGCATATTCTACTTAAAACCCTATTGCAGATTATAAAATTGGTCACTCTGGCAGGGCTATGAGTTTGACATAAATGATAAGCCAATTCCGGTACCTATTTGGAAAGGTACATTGACTTTGATATATCTGAATAAAAGTATGATAAATAACATGCAAACTTGTCAAGTTCAAATACTTGCAAATGATTAGCTTATGGATAAGCAATTCATGTGCACGCAAGTATACTTTGTGGATAAAGTTGACTTGATAACAATAGTTTCTTTATGAAACAAAGTAGTTTACTCTCTCATGTGGGAGATTGAGTAAATGTGATACTCTCTTATTATGGAGATTGAGTGTGACTCTCTCATGGAGGAGATAGAGTCAATAGCATGTTTTGCTTGTCATACTAGCTCTCTCATTTGGGAGATGGAGCAAAATTGACATGGTTGGTGTTCATGTCAAGAGGGAGTTTAGTTGAAATAGTCCCTTGATACAATTGATAGTTGTTATGACTTCAGGGAGGTCGATAACAACTCATTGTTATGTATAGCTGTGGAAGCTTACTATGGGGATAGTGGACTAAACCAAACAGATTCAGATATACGGAGATGTAATAAGCGCAGAGGGAGTTGATCTGATATTGAGTGGATTCCTAGGTAGAACGGTCCATTAGAGACTCTAATCGTCCGTTTCAGGATACTCATAACTCTCTAATGGTTTGGAGAGTCGATACATGGTTCGTTTCATTTGGTGACGATCCATTTGACAATCAGATCCTCATGATTATATGTACTTGAAATTCAATAATGGACATGTGTTTATTATTGATTAAGTACATGTTAGCACTTATTGGTAGTGTGTCATTGAACTTTAGATTGTCTCGCTCACACGAGAAATTGCCTCTAATGCCTGGGGCATGTAGAGATGAGACTTTATTGAGCTATGTGCGCTTAGTCAAGGACTAAGGAGCCACCTGGCGTGGTCGAAGCTCCATGTCGCTTCAGTCTGGGATTGAAATGAGGCTTGTCTTCTTTTAGGCGATCCGATATGATTGTGCCCTAAACAATCATGTAATTCAATATTAGCCGAGGTGAGAATCTCCTTAAAACTCTGGGAGTGTTTAAGTGGAGAATCTCAGGATTAGTTGCAATAAGAAGTGGTCTAGACCATAGACACTTGGTTTGCAAACTGAATCTAGACTCGTACAATGAATGTGAACACACGTCTGTTAGAGCAGATAATTCATTGTAACATGTGCTCATACCACATGTGCTTGGCGACATTTGGAAGTGGGTTGAGTGGTTCCAGGACCA
Source organism: Rhynchospora breviuscula (assembly GCA_027562975.1). NCBI lineage: Eukaryota > Viridiplantae > Streptophyta > Magnoliopsida > Poales > Cyperaceae > Rhynchospora > Rhynchospora breviuscula. The sequence continues at coordinate 18,013,906 of CM050398.1, forward strand.
AGACCGTATGACTCCCCATGTGTGAGTTCCATAGTCACGTACCCTTTGACTTTTGACTATGTCATGAGGGATGGAGTCAGTGCCTGCTACTTTGGTGTGTACCCTATGGTGATGTATATTCCGCCTGTCGGGGCATTGCTGGGAAAGCGATTGATCTTGTTCTGATTTTCGTGAGATAAAAGAAAGATCAGATTCAATTTGCACAAACGAGAGATCTGTTGGTGTTCAGGATCCACCAAACTCGTCATTTGGACTGAGGTTGGGAACATACAGCAGACTAAGACTGAAAAGGAAAGGACATGTATCATTGAGCGGTCGATAATGTCCAATCTAGTGTAAATTTGAATATATCTAAGGGGTCGTTTGGATGGGTTAGGAATAGCCAATTCCTAGGAAGGAATAAGGATTTTCGTTGGGAAGTGTGTAACTTTGTGAGAGAGATGAATTGTTTATATTAAAATTTATGCCCGGAATTGGAAAATCCCCAAATTCCGGACACATCCAAACGACCCCTAAGGTACTAGTGTACACAATTATCTAACTATTTTTATAAAAGGGTAGATACTTTATCGCTGGCCTTAACTTTGTTATGGTGAGGCGTTTTAGCTCCCGCTTGACAGGTGTATGCGCTGGTCGTATGGTCCATTTGCCGTATGAGGTCTGACTCTGTGTTTGGTAACAATGTGTGGAGCCATACGACCAGCGCATACAAGAGGGAGATGTTAGACAAAGTGTGTGGAGCCATGTTCCGAACGGACCGGTTTGCTGGGCAATCGGATTGCCCCATTGGAGTTGGGGCGGACCGTTCCAACTCTGGAACGGACCGTTCCAGATGGATGGGGCGGACCGTTCTAATCTGGAACGGACCGTTCCAGATGGCGGTTACAAATCTGGAAAGTCAGTTTCCAGATCTGCTATTTATACCCCTCTGTTCTGAAGCGTTTCTAGGGTTGGAATTCGTGTCTTTTGACATAACCACCATCTGATAGAGACTAGAAACAAGTTAGAGAGAAGGAGGAACCATCCTATTGCTTGGAGAGCAATAGAAAGCACACGCACGAGTCGACCGGCACTTGGATTCGTAGAGGGTAACACCAGGCCCTTGCTTGAGGTTGTGGTGTATCGGCTGCGTACGGAGGAAGACCAGGCGTGTGAGAGGGATTGCAGTAAGGCTTTGAGAAGAATCTAGGCAATCGATCAACTTCCGCTGCGGTATATCTAAATTATGTGCATATATGATAGGTTAGATGTACATATTAGATCATAGACCTTGAAAACCAACACTCCTAATAAATTTTGAGTTGGAAGTTTAGCTTGAAAAGAAAATGACAATATGTGTAACTGAACTTGTATGGTCACGATGAGTCATCTTCAATTTTGTGTATCTAGCTACTTGACTTTATATGAAAGGTGCCAACCAATAAGAATGATAGCAATTAACACATATGCGCATGACAAGTTAAAAAGAAGTTAGACATGATCCCTTGACCCAAAATCGAATTGAACCAAATCGGTGTTATTCCCAAATCCCAACCTTTGCTATCCTTGTCAAATTGAACAAACGCTAGGAGATTTAAGCCTTACACTTCCTTCTTTATTTCACCATAAGGCCGTAAGCCCCTTTATGGTACAGTCTAGTCCTTATAAACCTGATCAGTACCAACCTCTGACATACCGTACCACTGCTTGGTCTCCTCACCAATTTAGGGTGACGCAAACCAAATTGAACGTACTCCCATGCTCTCCTTTCTGTCACGACTCTAATGAAGCTAGTATCATCGAATCTGGTTGCGGCGATCGTCGGGAGATGGAAAACAAAACTTATAAGGACTGAATTGAACAACAGACAATTGCTAATAGCCGAAGGTGACGCAATCAAAACGGAGAACAGAAACGCCTCCCTCATCCTCTCACGATGTCATAGACTTCCTTTCCGTCAGTTGTGATGGTCGGAGTCGCTGACGGGTCCAAACCCGTCAATGTCGGATCCATTAACAAACAAACGAAACCCGTCTCCTTCGACTGAGTGTAAGTGCCGAGCTCCCTTTGATCTTCTGTGGCGAAGCGACAGTAAGACCCACGTACTCGACCCCTGTCAACTTCAGGCGTGAAGAAATAAAATGAAGACATTTCGGCCCATCAGCTATTTAAGGCCCAGAAGAAGGAAATTAGAAAGCGGCCCAATACCAGAAGCTTAACCCTCCTTGCCACTTCAGCCTAATTTGATGACGTGGACCAATAGGAAAATTACAAGTCAGCAAAAACTTTGAAAATTCATTAAAAATAGTTTAGAACTCAGAAAAATTCAAATAAAATATCTATAAAATTCTAAAAATCTAAATAAACCAACTTCAGTTATACTTTGATATGAAATTGTATCAAAGTAGTGCCCTTTTGTATTTTTGAAGTATTTTCACTATAAAAATGAATTTTATAAAAATCTTGGAAAAATAATAAACTCATTTAATATCTTTCGATAAAATTTCTAAAAAAAAAAGCTAAGTATTTTCAAAATAAAAATAGATTTCAAATATGATATTCTCAAAACTAAGTACTTTCAAATATAAATATTGTTAAAAATTACAAAAAAGTCAAAAGAAATAATAAATTCATTAGATATCTTTTAATAGAATCTCCAAAGTCAAAGCCTTAGTATTTTCAAAATAAAAATGATTTTAAAAGCAATATTTTTGAAAAGTCAAATACTCTAAAAAATAAGTATTTCCAAAATTATAAAAAATGAATTTCTAAAAGTCAAGGATACAAAAGGCTAAAGTGAAACAAAATTATAAAAATCACCAATGTCCAAAGTGAAATATCAGAAAATTGAAAGTCAAAACACGAAACCTGAAGTCAAAGAAAAAAACCTCTTCGTTTGAGGAAAAGTTCCTCGCTGGGATTGAGATCAACCTCAGATGACTTAAATTGAATTCTTATTAAACGACTCCAAGTGAAGTAATTATTCTTTTAAGCACAACCCAAAATTAACCCTTCTTTTAGAGTCTTTAGAAGTTTAAGAGTTCCTTAATTGAGTCACGTCAATTAGGTTTGGTACCAACAATTAAGTCACTTTAAGAGACGATTCTTCCTAGCCTATTACGTATTTTCCTTAGACCCTTTAATCAGAGGTTCCCGTAGGCAACTACGGGATAATTAACAATAGGAGCTTACGCCTATTGGAAAGAAAGGACCCGCAAAATTAATAAACCCTCGTAAGAAGCGACTCTTATTCTGGTTCTCTTGTCGTTAAGAGATGCTCGGCGCAGAGATCGAATCTTAAGGGGGGTGAATCTAAGGCTTATTTCACTTTCTCAAGGAGACTCGTTTCATTTTTCGAGGGACGACGAAAAAGCCCGCACACATGTATTTTTCACACAACTTATACACATCTAAATTCAATGTCGTTCATTTATGATGATATTGTGATCATTGTGGGTTTAGTTGCGACGGCTTTGCAGGATTAGAAATCTTTAATGGCTATAATGTACCGAAAGCTTCATTGGTCTTCTATCATTGTGAATGATGGACGAAATTAAGGGCACAAAATTTATTACCATAAAAGTTGAGCTCATTAAAGTTAAGAACTATGGATAACACTAAACATAATAGCCCAAGTGAAAGATTGTTAGATTATTTCCATATAAGCTGACGAGTCTATATGAAAACAATCTAAATTAAGTGTGGGCTGATTATTGTTTGGTATCCAAGTTTCTATTGATTATTGTAATAAGCTAAATATGGCTGTAAAGGAATAACAGATTTTGTGCAATAGATGTGTTTCTTTTTATAGGTGGTTATGTTTTGAAACAATTCTTATTTTGTGATGGATGAAATATGGAATTGTGTGGTAACCAAAAAACTCTTGGCACTATATATATGGGGTTGGTCCCCAAGGGACAAGACACACACGAGTATTGCTGCATACATGCGTTGATAGCAGCACCTCTGCCCCTCTCCCTAATTCTTCCATCGATTAGTGAGAGATAGTGCTTTTGTTTAGACTAAAGGCATAAAATGACGCGTCTTGTTTTCTTGGAAGACTTCCTTTCGACTTTGGCGCGTGCACAAACGTTGCTAAGGTACTACTGGAGCACAGAAGACATATTCAAGATCATAGAATAATCAAATTGATTCAGGTAACGTTTTCGCTTAGTTTATGGTAAAGTTTCACTTGAGTCGTTTCATAGATTTAAAACCTACCATTAGGGACCTTTGAGGTAGAATCACTGTATCCTTAAAAATTCATTTTATTTTCTTATAGCTTTGAGGTCAAATATTTCTTTCTACCTGCAATATATACCAAAGTAAGTTCTAGATATCCATTGAAAATTTAAATTGACTTTATCATCGCCTTATTCTCAAACCTAGTGACGGTACATATAACACATTTCTTTTTTTATTTATTTTTTACATCGATATTCCGAATTCTGAGACCATACCGAATAAGTGTGCTTACATAATTTGGGATATTGTTGGAAATGGAAATATTATTTTGGTTATATGTTTAGAATTAGTTATTGACATAATGAATACAAGTTAACGATTTCAACAAAAAAATAAAATCTAACTCATAATTCATTAAAATGAACACATAGATAAACAAACAAGAAATATACATTATTAAAATGAACAAATACAAACGTCATGGCATGAAATGGCGCGTCGAGAGATGGTAGAGAGTAATTTTCAAATAAAAAGATTTGAGTTGAAATGGGCACTTGTTGTAGGTATCAGGTTTGGCATCTGAGTATTCTGTCTTGGATGGGACCTTGGGTAATGAATTAGTTTGTGAAATAAATAATTGTGGTGCCAAGCATTTTAGACTTGCTCTTTTAAATTTTAGGACCAAGCATGTGCTTGTCATATCCGAATTCTGTGCCGCGCGGCACGCGTGCCGCGTACAGAATTCGGACTGTTCATGAAATCCAACGATCTAAAACATTTTCCTCTCCACTCCCATTCACGATGGCTTAACGGGTTAGATATCCATCCATTACTCTGGATCCGTATCTCTGCGTCCCTCTCGATCCTCCACTCTCTGCCGATTGAAGCAAATCGCCTCTTCTCTGCCTATTCTCCTTCCTCTCTACTCTCGTTCCAACCGAGTTACACCTCTCTCTTCTCCTTTCGTAAGGTTCCTCCGTTATCACCTTCTCCTCTATTGCTTCGCATGCTTTGAGAAGAATATGTTGTCCTGTCGTCGCTGCCCAATTCAACTTCGCCAAAGGTCTTTTTTTTTAAAAGATAAGTTTTTCTGTTATTTAGATCTTTCTTATAGTGTTATAATTGCTTGAGGAGTATCAATTTGAGTTTACACTACGCCATATTTGAGCATTAAAACCGGTTAAATAGAGGCCTTTAGCACCGGTTGGGAGGTGGTGCTAATAATATGTGGTGTTAAAAATAAATAAAAAACCGGTGTTAAAAACCAGCCAAAAATTGAAACAAAAAAGTAGCGCATCTTTAAGACCGGTTTTTAAGAAAAACCGGTTTAAAAAATAAATCATTAAGGCCGGTTTTTAACTTAAAAACTGGTCTTAATAATGTGCTGAGTAGCAGTTTTTCATATTTCGAGTATTATTAAGACCGATTTTTAGCTTAAAAACCGATCTTAATAATGTGCTGAGTAGCAATTTTTTCATATTTCGAGTATTATTAAGACCGATTATTAAGCTAAAAATCGGTCTTATCAATATCTTTGAGACCGGTTTTTAGCTTAATAACCGGTCTTAATTGTTAATTATCTAAAAAAAAATATTTATTTTTTGGCTTGCCCCATTTTTGCTAGCCAGTAGCCACATAATATTCATGCAATTCACAATCACAACAATCATATATATATATCAAAACATCACATAATCATCAAAACAAAAAACAACAATTATAAATATATCAAAATTTATTAAAATTATAATTATCTAACGAGATACAATTTTTCGTAGATAATCGTAAAATTCATGTAAACTACCATTAATGTCTTCATCGCTATAAGGCATACCCTTCGGCTCCAAATTATGCATTCAATTAGTAAAACCTAATCAAATTGATTTCAAACTAAATTATTTAAGGATAAAATATTGATTTTGAATCATGAATTCTAAATTCTCATCCTAAACTAGGTATTGTTTTGTTAAACCCTAAACCCTAAATCCTAAACTCCAAACTTTAAGTAGTAAACCTTAAACCCTAAACACTAAACTCTAAATTATTATTCTAAACCCTAAACCTTAATTAAGTAGTAATCCATATCCCTGACAACTGGTAGTTCGAGTAATGCGTCAGGATCATGTGCAGGTTTCGAATCGCATAGAACCCGCAATCGGTATTGTTCGGCTGATGTGGACTCTACAAGTACGAAGTATTTTTTTTAATTAATATTAAATTCAATAAATTAATTAGAAATGAAATGAAACTATTAGTCCGAGCTATATATCGGAACCATGTCAATATTGAATTTGCTACCTAGCTTCATTCTGGATAAAGCACTGCAACATTAAAATATGAAGTTAGAAGCATTAATTTGTAGATATTGCCTATTAGCTAGATAATATGCATGTGTTGACTAAAATCCTAAAATTACCTGTTGTATGAATCTAAAATTGGAGAAAAATATCTCTGTGGATTTAGCGAATCCACAACCCATATCATTTTTGTCGAGGGTTGTGCGATAATAATCACAAAATAAAACCTGCTATTATATATTAGACCTTGTAAGTAAAATTAGCATTAAACCGCGAATTCTGCAAATTAAAGTCAAAATAAGAAAATTTTCAACTAACGAGTTCTGATGTATCAAAACATGATAAGCAGCCTTCTTTCTGGCAAAGTTCTTAATCAAGTAGGATGTTGTGCCTGGCACATCCTTCAAGGCATCCAATCCCAAACATCTTTCTGAATCCAGAAACCTGAAATCCTTGATTAAGAACTCCTTACAAAAATCCCTAGCCCACCTGCGTGTTATATTTATCAATTTATAGTCACATATCATATAATAATAATCATCAATCAATTATTGTTAAGTTCAAAAAATACTTACATGGTCCAAACTTTCATGACTTGAACAAATGGCAAGTCCCTATTGAACAAATGGCCGATGTCTTCAAAATTGAACATGAAGGAATCCAGTACTATGTGGTCGAACTTGGCCGGAATTTCGAAACTCTTCATTTCTGAATCCAACGCCATGATGTAGTTGTGCAGAGCTTTTGCGGTAGGCCCAAGCTGTTGCAATCTCTTAGGTGTGCAGAGCGGCTCTCGTGTCTTTAATTCTCCTCCATCCGCAAAAAAAGCATCTGCATCGAAATCATCATCGTCCTCGTTTTGCTCCTGCTGCTAGTTTGCTTTCTTTTTCTCCGGAGATTTCGCATGTGGCGGAGGCCGTTTCGTTATTGGTGACCTCAGATGCTCCTTAAAAACTATATATTAGTCATAAAACTATATTCATCAATTTAATTAATACCAAATTTAGAAAGGTTTGTAAGATTTACCATTTTCGACATATCGAAATCCACAAGATTACTCGGGCACCTTAGAAATGAACCTTGGAGAATACCGAGCTGGTCATCTGCGTGGGGAGGTGGAAAAGGTACTGTCACTCATTTCGCATGATCGAACACTTCTAGAACTTGTACCTTAACCTCCTCCAGACCCAATGGTACTCCGTGGACCGTATCAGGTATGGGAGGATGCGCAAACACCATGGCTCTTGCGACATACACCAAACTGAACCCATCTGGGAGGAGTAGCAAGACTTCTGTGGAACCCTACAATTATAAACAAATACAAAACATAATTACATAGTCTAAACCCTAAATTCTATATAAACTTGCAAGTAATATTCTATATACCTCAATATGAGGGCCAGGAATCGGATTCGGTTGATTGTTGCTACCCTGTGATAGCATAATCATGGCTTGATTCATTATTGGATCGAGAGGCTGCGATGTTTTTCCTTGCGCGAACAACCGCGAGAAACTTTGTAGAATGCCTTGATTCATTATTGGATCTGCATTTTGTGGTGTTTGCCCTAGCGAGAACAACCGCAACAAGCTTTCCTCAACTTGTCTAGCTACTTCCTTGCTCACTTCTTTGCTCACTTCCTCTGGCAATCGCCGTTTTATTCCCTCCTCTACTCTTCTGTCGATTTCATCTTGAGTAAACCCCTTGGATTTCCTCGTACCCCTTCCATGCACCTGCTTCACACCGGAATATATCGGGTATCCTCTCAACCGTCCTGAGTGCTCTGGGGTCCCAAGAGCAGATGTCAAGACATCATTCTGACGAACCAACTGAATCTCACCTGACTTAGCTAGAGCAACCTGTCAGAAAAGAAATTTTCAAATTTTCAAGTTTTTCAAATACATGTGAAACTAAGTTGAATTTATTTGAGTTGCCACATGTACTGCTTTGTCAAGGACCTCACAAGCCTTAGGATTTGTAACACTAATTTCACCCGTCACCGGATCCTCTGTGGCACATGCCCTACACCATCTATAAGACATGTCATAAACACCAATGGTAATGGTCGAGGTCGCACCATGGACCACATCCTCTTTTTTCCATGTCTTCTCTGCACTTATGTAACCGCCCGATCCGAGTGTGTGGGGCATATCCTTCTTGGCGGTATTTTCTTTTCCTATTTTACTCTTTTTCTATCATCAAATTCAAAAGACTTGTAAGTATATGGAAAAAAGAAGTTAGGATATTAGCATTGGTGAATAATTCTATACGAAATGTGTTTTCATACCTCAAACTCAGGGCTTTTATGATATTCATCGAATTGTTCCCATTCTTCCTGCGATATATTAAAAACACCCCATGGCATCTGTGCACCTTCTTTCGCATTTTCCCTGTATTTCTTATTCTGTAATGAGAAAGAATATATGTTATAATTTTAGTTAATCCAGCAATAATAATTAGAATTGATGTTATAAGTATAATCTCTTACCAAGTTGGTTTACCAAGCCCTCCATCTATTGCAACATGCTGTAAGAATCTTCTGCCTGATTAAAATCGGAATGTCATCCAGGATATTCCATGCCTTGGCTATAGTGTTGTACAAATCAATTTTCAACTCTTTTAGCACCGACGGCCAACTCTTATAACTGCATTAAAACCAAATAATATCATGATCAATTCACATTCAAATTTATATAAATATCATTTATATATAATCATATTTGTACCTGATTTTAACCATCTCTCGTTTTCTGTGCCAAAAATCGATTAAATTCAATTGCATTATCACCGCTAGGCTGGCCTTTTTCGTTGAAGGTGATCTCCAACGGAATTTGAGCAGCTATCTTCTTTGCCGTCTTTAGACATTTTGCTGTTGATATTTTCCCCCTTCTGCTAACGGGTTGAGCTTCCTGATTTGCCATCAAATCCTTATCCTCATTCAACTCATTATCCTCATCCACATTCGAGTGGGGATACTCATCCGGATTCGACATCGCTGCAAATTTCACAACTACATAGCACAATTCATTTGAACACAATTACAATTCATAATTAGAACATCAATTCAGATAATAATTAAAACATCGATTCATAATTAAAAAACCTTCTCATTCTTCATGTCTTTCTCCATCTATATTAATTTCCAATTTAACTCGTTTATAAAAAAATTGACATAACCTCCCCGGTATATGGGGCATTTTATCCAACTAATTTCACAACTAATTATCATCACAAATTTCATTTTCAATTAAATCCGTTAACAATTTCATTTTCAATTAAACCCAAATCCATGAACAATTGCAATCAAATCCAATCAAACCCAAATCCATTAACAATTGCAATCAAATCCAATCAAACCCGTTAACAATTTCATTTTCAATTAAACCCAAATCCGTTAATAATTCCAATTAAACCCGTTAACAATTCCAACCCAAATCCGTTAATACAAGAGAGAGAGAGAGAGAGAGTACCTTCTTGTCGGCTGTCGACTGTCGGCTGTCGGCAGAGAGAGAGGCAGCGGCAGAGAGAGGCCTCGGATCTGTCAAGAAAGAGTGAGAGGGAGTGTGAGAGAGAGAGAGAGAGAGGCGGTTGTCGGGCAGCTGAAGAGAGAGAGGCGGCTGTCTGCTAGAGAGAGAGAGTGAGAGAAAGTGAGAAGAGAGAGGGAGAGGGAGAGGTGCTGTCGGCGAGAGAGAGAGACTGAGAGAAAGTGAGGAGAGAGAGCCGTCGGCGAGAGAGGGATCGGCGAGAGAGAGAGCAGTGAGTGAAGTGAAGTACTTAGAAAATTTTCGAATTTTCGGTAGAGAGTGAGATCGAGAGAGATTATGTTTTTAAGGAAAAATCCTCTTCATTTTTAAGACCGGTTTTTAAGTAAAAAACAGGTCTTAAAAAATATTCCGCTTTTATTTTTAAGACCGATTTTTTACTTAAAAACCGATCTTAAATAAAAAAACAAAAAATTTCAAATTTCTCTTTTATTTCTAAGTTTTATTTCTGTTTCAAATTTCTGTTTTATTTTTAAGTTTTATTTCTGCTTTAAATTTCAAATTTCTGTTTTATTTCGCTTTAAAAACCAATTTTTTTGATTTTTTTCTTTATGTTTTTTTGTTGCTAATTTTAATAATACAAAATATTAAAATTTAAAAATTATCAAAATTATTTTTTTTAGTATTATTTTTTTGTTTTTCTAGTATTATTAAGAATGTCTACTTAGGATTTTTTTTTAATATTATTTTTTTTGCTTTATGTTTTTTGTTGCTAATTTTAATAATAGAAAATATTAATTTTTAAAACTTTAAAATTTATGCATTATTTTTTTCTCTTTTTTAAAAAATTTATGTATTATTTTTAAAAAATCGTACAAAAAAAAAAGAAAAAGGAAAAAAAAACAAAAACAAAAAATTTCTTATTGATATTTAAAATCGATTTTTTACTAAAAAATCGGTCTTCAATATCAATCAGAAAATTTTTGTTTTTTTTTCCTCTATGTTTTTTTCGCTAATTTTAATAATACAAAATATATCAAAAAATTTAAAAAATTAACTATTCTTGGAAGAACTAATTAAAAGAAGTAAAAAAAATTCTAAAAATACTTAAAAATTGTTAAAAATTTTATTACAATTGAAATGTAGTACTACTACATGTATATAACTCAATTTGTTGCTTCTTGGCGATCCACACGCAAATTTGTTGCAAAACTCTTCAACTGGTAGCGGTGTTCCATCGATACCTGTGAATATAATATAATAATGTAGGTACCAAATTAATTCAATAATTAATAGAATTTCGTGCAATTAGTTGACATTAATTATTTTATAATATTATACCTGTGGAGAATGATGCTATTTCATCGAATTGGTCATATTCTTCTTCGTCTACGACATCTTCAACACCGACAATGCATCTTTTTCCTGGAAGAACCGCATGTCGTGAGATGTCGGCTGGATCAACAATATAAAAAACTTGCATTGCTTGTTTGTTTGCAAGTATGAAAGGGTCGTATGCATATCCTAACTTTTTGAAATCAACGGTTGTTATTCTAGAATTTTTTTCTTGTTTGACTCCACTTTTAAGGATCCATTTACATTCAAACACAGGTATCTTGAATGCATTATAATCAAGTTCCCAGATTTCTTCAATCCACCCATAATACCGCTCTGATGACTTGCCATCACTTGATATGGCTTCTATTGTGACTCCACTATTTTGTACTGTGCTTTTACCATCTTGTTTCTTTGTATACCATGTGAATCCATTCAAGTCGTACCCTTGATAAGTGTACACATTCGCATTGGGACCATTCGCAAGGTATTTCAAAGTTTCATTGTCGGACGGGGATAATCGCACTTCCTTTCTGAACCAATTTACAAACAGTTTGTTGTGTTCATTGGTGATCCAATTTTCACCTTTTTGAGGATTTTGCTCTCGCAACTCTGCTATATGTTGATCCACATAAGGAGCCACAACGGCGACTTGTTGTAAACTTTTAAGATGTGCTTTTTCTCTCTTTTCAAGGTCCACTGTAATTATTTTCAAGCCAAGTATACTTTTCCCAATGAGTCTACCTTTGTACCGATTCTTGGGCAGGCCAATAGGTTTTAGTTCATCTACATAATCAGTATAGAAATCAATAACCTCTTTAGCCACATATCCTTCGACTATGCTTCTTTCGGGTCGAGATCTGCTTCGGACTAACCTTTTCAATTGTCCCATTGCTCTTTCAAAAGGGTACATGTACCGCAAAAATATCGGACCGCACCAATCTCCCTGACTAAATGAATGGTCAAATGCACTATTATAACAAAAAATGATGGGGGAAAGTGCATCTCCAGCTCGCATATGGTCTGATAAGCATCAGTTTCTAACTTAGTCAGTTTTTCAGGATCAATCACTTTGGAGCAAATTTCATTGAAGAAAAAACACAACTTAGTGATGGAGTTCTGAACTTTTTCCTTAAAACATCCTCGAATTGCAATCGGGAGCAACTGGGTCAACATCACGTGATAATCGTGCGATTTCATTCCAATCAATTTCATATTTTTTATTGATACCTTCCTTGAGATATTTGAGGCATAATCGGTCGGAATCTTGATGGACTTCAAGTACTCCAAAAAACTGAGTTTCTCTTTTCTTGTTAAAGTGTAAACTGCATCGGGTAACCAATCACGTTTCTTACTAGTATCTGACTTTGTGGCTAGGTCCAGTCGTATTCCCATTTCGACCATGTCTTTCTTCAAATTAGCATTGTCTACTTTTCCTTGGACATTTAAAATCAAAGCAATCAAAGATTCACAGATGTTCTTAATGATTTGCATCGCATCCAGACAATGCCTAACATCCAAATATGCCTAGTATTTAAGGTCCCAAAATATTGACTTCTTCTTCTAATTGCCATCCGGAACTTTCTTCGTAAATGGTTTGCCAAATTTGATTTTAAGATACTTCACCTCCTCATATACCTGTCTTCCGCTTCTTGGTATTGGTACCCGTCGGGTTTCGGTGTTGCCATGAAATTTGATTTTGTAATCAGTCCAGCGGTAGGGGTGATGACGGTTAAGGAACCTACGAGGAATTAGATAACCATACAGAATGTGTTTCCTCCTCGCAAATAGGACATGCCTTATCTCCTTTGTTCCTATAACCTGACAAGTTCCCGTACGCGAGAAAATCATTAATCGTGCAAAATACCATCGTACGTAGGGTGAAATAACTTTCGGAATAAGCATCGAATACCTTCACCTCGTCCTTCCACAACTTATCAAGGTCTTCTATTAACGGGGCCAAGTACGCATCTATATCATTTTCTGGTTGTTTTGGACCGGAAATGAGCAATGACATCATCATATATCTTCTTTTCATGCACAACCAGGAAGGAAGGTTGCAAATAACTAATAAAACTAGCCATACGCTGCGATTGCTGCTCATGAGACCGTAAGGATTCATCCCATCTGTGCATAGTCCCAATCTCAAATTCCTAGGTTCACTACCGAAATCCTTGAAATTATTGTCTATGTTCATCCACTGGGGCAAGTCCGCAGGATGTCTGATCATTTTATATCTCTTTCTGCCTTCTGCGTGCCACCTCAGTAGTTTAGCATCTCTTGAATTATTGAAGAGACGCTCGAACCTTGGTATTATCGGCAGATACCACAATGTTTTCGCAGCTGGCCTATTTTTACAACTATCTTCATCGTCTTCCAAATCATCGTCCCTTAGTTTGTACCGTGATGCATTACACATTGGACATTTATTAAGATTCCCGTACTCATTCCGAAAGAGTATGCAATCATTCGGACATGCTGAAATCTTCATTACTGCCATATTTAAAGGACATAGTAATTTTTTTGCCTGATAACATGTATCCGGCAATGTATTTTCTGCTGGAAGCATTTCTCGTAAAAGACCGAGCAAAGATGTGAAACTTTTATCGCTCCAATTATTCTTGACTTTCAGGTTATAAAGTTTAAAAATAGTTTTAATTTTTGAGAATTTATCCTCATTACAACCCGGATATAACGGTATATGAGAGTTTTAATCCAATTTTTGAAAAATCTCAGAACCTCATCAATAAAACCATCTGGTATTTCATTCATCATTTCATCCAAATCATTTTCTCCATTATCATTTTCACAATATTGTTCTTGACTTACATTTTCATCCACAAATACCTCATCCCTTACATCAGCCCTCAAATAATTTTGTACACTATTTTTTGAATCAGATCCATTAATATTGCTAGTCCCAATATTTAAATGATCTTCCAACTTTTCCCCATGCAAAATCCACCGGATGTATTTAGGTGTTATCATCCATCCACCCTCAATCAAATGTGATCTAATCTTTATACTATCATGTCTTTGTAAGTTAACACAACGTTTACAAGGACATAGAATTCTGGGTTTTCCAGTCAACTTTCGATTTTCTTCTGCACATTTTAAAAACTCTTCAACAACTCCAACAAATTCACTTGATATCCTCGAATATTCATACATGTACTCCTCCCTCTGATCCATCTGTATAGATAGAAATGTATATCCAAAAATCAGGATTTGGAATTTATAGGTTCAATGCATTACATTAGGTTTTTGGGCCGGTTACCATCCTAGCCTACTCTTTGGATACTCTTATCTCATTAGCGAGCGTACGCTAGATGCCATTTGTTGTCTGAGAAAAATTCGACAGCATTTCCCCTTATGTTCCCTGAATACGCCAACACACAATTGCTCATGTGTACGTATCCGTGAGAAACATAAAAGGAAATGCCGCCGAATTTTTCTCAGACAACAAATTGCATCTAACGTACAACTCGCTATCCTAAATGAGACAAGAGTATCCAAAGAGCAGTACTCCCGACTAGGAGTGCTATCCGAGATTAATCCCTAATGGATTAATTTCGGACGGGCACGACCTAAAATAGTACAAATTTCGGCAATTTGGTCCTATATGACAATACAACTAATATATACAAATGCCAAATGATATATATATTCACATACAAATTGGTAAATTACTGAATTGAAATTATTGAGGGTTAAAATAGAAAATTACCGAAATTGTCTTCTCTTCCACTTCATCTTCTTCCTCTTCAATAGAATAACCTTCTCTTCCTCTTCCTCTTTCTATTTCATCAAATCAAAATGAAAAAAATTAATCAAAAAGACCAAAAATTGCATAATTAATAAATAATAAATAAAATACTGAATAATTAAAGAATATACCTCAAAAATAAATTTTTTTTAGCTTCTTTTTTATCTCCTTTGCTTTCCCTCTTGATTTTTTAATTTTGCAGAAATTTTCTAGATTTCTAGCTATTTTCTCGTTTGGTTTTAGAGAGAAAATAAGATCTCGATTTTTAGAGGAAAAAAACAGCCACGAACATTGAATATGCGGCCAGAATAATCAATGAGGGAAGGATATAAAATTCTGTCTATTTTTAAGACCAATTTTTTATAAAAAAAGCCGGTCTTGAACAATTACTGGAAAAAAGAAAAAAATGCAGTTTTTATTCGGACCGGTTTTTATAAAAATCGGTCTTAAAAATATGATTTATATGACCGGTTTTTTATAGAAAACCAGTCTTAAACAGTTACCGGAAAAAAGAAAAAAATTCAGTTTTTTTTTCGGACCGGTTTTTATAAAAGACCGGTCTTAAAAATATGATTTATAAGACCGATTTTTTATAAAAATCGGTCCGAAAAAAAAACTGAATTTTTGGTTGATTTTTGAGAACTCTATAGGACCGGTTTTTATAAAAAAACAGGTCTTAAAAAAAATTTTGACAATATAAAAAATGGCACTGAATATTTTTAGAACCGGATTTTGGAAAAATCAATCTTATTATGGCGGTTCTAAATATGTTTTTTTGGCGTAGTGTTAGTTTTTTATTTCACTGAAATGTTATGTAAACTCTCGTTAATTTTAGTTCGTGTGAAGCTCGAATTGGTTTTGTATTCTATTTGTGGCAATCCGTCTTTAATAGATTTGGTTCTCTTCACTAACGGGTTTGGATTTGAGGTTGGGAAGTGGTGGTCTTCATTTTGTTCACTTAGGCCCTGCTCCAGAAGGGATGAACCAGAGCGAAGGAAAGACAGCGTAACCGAGATACCCTGCTCCTGTCTCTGGTGCTGGATGAATCGATGGAAACTCCATTAAACTACAGCCCCTAAACATACCCCCAAAATCGAGGTGTAACCAAGCGACACCAAGAAATTTAATTTTTTACCTAAAATGCCCTTCGTTTTTGTTTCTATGGCTGTGGGCTCCAACAATTCATCTCTCTCCATTTAAACTAAAAAGGGTAATATCGTCCAAGAAGAAGATTACTGCTGTTACCTTTGATGCATGATTTTAGAGATATGAAGCACAGTACCTTCATTCTTCTAAGCTTCCTTCATCTTTTTTCCTCTTCCGTTCCTTTCCTTAGCTTAGCTTACACTCTTTTGGAGCAAGCCCTTAGAGTGCGTTTGGTGAGTCTAAAGTTAGCCGCTAACCCTGGTTAGTATGCTAACCCTACTATTCTGGGATTGCCAAATGAATCGAGGTTAGAAGGGTTAGTCGCTACCCTATCGCTAACTTGCTACCTCAACGAAAAGAAGAGTTAGCTTCCCTCTGCCTATGTCACTAAATAAAAAAAATAAAAAGTAATATACGAAAATGAGTTAAAAATAGTTTGGGAAGAGAGACTTTTTTTATTGGCCCCGTTGTTATCCCTCTCTCACTCACCTCCTTTCTCCGCACCAATTTCACTTCTCAAAATCAAACTATTTTTCAAGTAGAATTAGTGAATCGATAACAATGGTTGTCCTCGCTGCGTGAAGAAGATTAGATTGAGACCCGATTTTAAGTGCCTTCGTTGTATTTATCTCTTTTTTGTTTGCTGCTCCGATGGAAACAAATCAAAATCGAAATCTTCAATTTCCTTTCTTGTAATTATATTTGCAGAGTGGATCTTCAGTTTCTCTGCGTCTTTAATTATCTTTAAACTTTCCTCATGATAATTTCTCATAATTTGTCTCCAACCGATGGTAATTGGTAAAGAGCAAAGAGACCTTTGATGGGCTAGCACTGGTACCGGTCTTTACCAGTGAGTTTTTTCTTTTACATTGATAATGTTATAAAGTTCTTAGGGATTGATTTGATTAGTTTCTTCAATTTAGGTTGGTGGGGTTGATTTCCATCTGATTGCAACGAAGTCCATTGGCAACTTGACAAGTCGTAAGGCTTATGGCATTTACTGCTATGAAGTCCCTTTATAATAAACAATAATGTTTGGGATGTAGAAATTGTGGAAAGGATGGAAATTATAGAAGCACGCATGTACTGTAAAGAAATGTATTCAGAGATGCATGTTCAATTGTTTATAGACAAGGACAAAATTGTAGAAAGTGGCATGGTTTTGGATTTTCATATTTTTGTAAGAAACGCAAGTTCTCATATAATGACAGCAAATTATGAAAAACTTGTAATTATTTGTTGTTGTTAATTATAATTATAATAATAATCATAATAACAATGATGATGATGATGATGATGATAATAATAATAATAATAATAATAATAATAGTTAATAAACAAATAGTTATAAGGTGATTTCGTTATAATAATAATAATAATAATAATAATAATAATAATAATAATAATAATAAATCGAGGCAAGAGGCAGTACACATTATTCTTACATTGGTGTGCATTTTGATGACATCTATGAAAACCAAAAGCAATCAATAATTTATTTATTTCCTTCCATCGCTAATCTCAACATATCACACGAAACAACATTCACTAACTTTAAACTATCACTAACCACTTCCAATAACTACTTCTACCATTCTACTCCTCTAATCCCAAAAAGTACTAACCTTACACAACTAACCCTACTAACCTTTGTTTTGCCAAATGTTATTTGCCCGAGATTGATAGATTATGCCACTATTCTTAGTAATCTGAGTGAGTTTTTGAGTTTGATGAAGAGAGAAAAATTGTTAGTTAGAAGTAACTCTTAAAATCATGTACAAGTGGAAATTTGATGAATGTTTAGAGCACAGTTATGACAGCGAAAACTACATTTGAATTCACTAATCCTGCTTAGTGTGTTTGTTACAACTTTAACAGTTACATACTGGTACATCATTGTCCTTGATTTCAGGAATTTTTATTCACTTGCTTTTATTCATGTATGTTTCCGATGAACTTGATGTACTGTATCCTACAAGGCTACAAGTACTTGATGCATGCTTGTAATCATTTGGGCCTCATCAATAGGTACAGGTTTAATGGTGCATATGAATAACTCAAGCATGGTACATATCAAACAAGCAATGGTACAAGCATGGTTCATTGGTTGCATTTGAGTTATTCAATAACCTTGATGTTTAGGGTGTGTTTGGATGGAGGCCGGATAAGAATAAGAATAAGGAATAAAGAGCCTAATTTAGAATCTCGTGTCAATTCTTATTCTTATTCAAATTCCATAGTTTTGTTAGTATAAAAATAAGGGGCCGGATAAGCCCAAATTCCTTATTCTTGTGTTGTTTGGGTTGCACAAGAATAAAAAATTTGGAGCTTATTCTTATCCAAATCTTATTCTAAGGCATCCAAACAAACCCTAATATTTTATTTCCTTAGGTTTAATTGAATTGTTTAGCATAAATTTAGAAAAGGAATAGTTCCGTCGTGTGAATTCGACCCTTAAGCCATACTACAAACGTATTAGTATCGATACTTAATGTATTAATTTTTACACCAGCACGTTTGGAACCGATCAATAAACATACTCGAAATATATATTATGAGAAAGTAAACAACTACAAACACAATGGCGTGGAATGATGCGTGAAGAGATGGTAGATAGTAATTTTCAAATAAAAATATATGAATTGAAATAGGAACTTGGGCCTGTCCCCATCAAGCCCATATATATATATATATAGAGAATTGCTAACGTGCCATAGATGACACAGAGGGTCCCGTGCCATAGAGTCGTTTTTTAAGATCCAAAATTCAAATGCTCAATCCGAACCGTTCAAGTTATTCACCATATTAAAATACCCTTGGAGACCAAATTTTACATTTTTTCGAATTTTTCTGATATTTATTATGATATTTTTAAAAAACGTTATAATTGGAGTATTTCAGACCCTCCAATTTGAACATATCAAAATAAATAGCAAAAAAATTAAAAAAAAATATAAAATTAGGTCTCCGATCGTATTTCAATATGGTGATCAATTTGAACGATTTGGATTGATCGATTGAATTTTAGATCTTAAAAAAATAACTCAAAAAAGACATCTATGGCACTTTAGCCCACCTCATATATATATAGAGTTTTGCTATGGTGAGTTGCAACTCACCAAAGGGTCGATGAGTCGCGGTTAAATTTTCTAAATCTAGTTCGAAATGACCGATCCAAACCGTCTAATACGATCTCCCTATAAAAATCTCCATGCAGACTAAATTTTACATTTTTTCGAAATTTTTAAGTATTTTTTTGAAATTTTAGAAAATCGTTAATCTAATTAGTTCTGAACAGTTCAAAAACAGCAGTATTTAAAAATCCGAAAAAAATACTTATAAATTTTAAAAAAATATAAAATTTGGTCTGCATGGAGATTTCAATAGAGAGATCATATTGGACGGTTTGGATCGGTCATTTTGAACTAAATCTACGAGTTTTGATCGCGACTCACCGACCCTTTGGTGAGTTGCAACTCACCATAGCAAAACTCTATATATATATATATATATATATATATATATATATATAGAGTTTTGCTATGGTGAGTTGCAACTCACCAAAGGGTCGGTGAGTCGCGATCAAAACTCGTAGATTTAGTTCAAAATGACCGATCCAAACCGTCCAATATGATCTCTCTATTGAAATCTCCATGCAGACCAAATTTTATATTTTTTTGATATTTTTAAGTATATTTTTCGGATTTTTAAAAACTGCTGTTTTTGAACGATTCAGAACTAATTAGATTAACGATTTTTTTAAAATTTCAAAAAAATACTGAAAAATTTTGAAAAATTGTAAAATTTCGTATGCAGGGAGATTTCAATAGGAAAATCATATTGGACGGTTTGGATCGGTCATTTTGAACTAAATTTAGGAGTTTTGATCATAACTCATCGACCCTTTGGTGAGTTGCAACTCACGAGAGGGTCCGTGAGTTGCGATCAAAACTCCTAGATCTAGTTCAAAATGACCGATCCAAACCGTCCATTATGATCTCCCTATTGAAATTTTCTTGCAGAACAAATTTTATATTTTTTCGAAATTTTTAAGTATTTTTTTCGGATTTTTAAAAACTGCTGTTTTTGAACTGTTCAGAACTAATTAGATTAATGATTTTCTAAAATTTCAAAAAAACACTTAAAAATTTCGAAAAAATATAAAATTTGATCTGCATGGAGATTTCAATAGAGAGATCATATTGAACGGTTTGGATCAGTCATTTTGAATTAGATCTAGGAGTTTTGATCGCAACTCATGAACCCTCTTGTGAGTTGCAACTCACCATAGCAAAACTCTATATATATATATATATAATTGAAAAAAAATATTGAAGATGGTTATTTGCCATGTGATTGAACATGATTTCTAAGTGGAAATTTAATGAGAAACATATTTAATGTTTCGAAAAATTACTACTTCAGTTTTATTGGTATTTATATTTTAGTAAATAATTCATAAATACAAAACAATATTTGAGGTACAATATTTTATGAAATATGAAAAATAATTTAATTTTTTTTTTAACTTCAATAACTTTTTTTGTCAGAGTCAAATTAATTTATTAATTGTTAATATATTCATTACATTTGCTATGCCCACTTAAAACGACAAACAATGTCCAAAATAATTTATTGGACCTTACAAATTGTGACACCTCAAATACTTATTTAACAACTGCTTGTTGTAAAGCCAGGATATATAGGCTTACCGATACATTATATTGCAGGAAAGGAGAACATAAAGGAAGGAATAGACACGAAATTCTTTCAAAGGGTTCAAGAAGCACCACCATGATTTAGAATTTTTGTTTTAATTACCTGGCTGGTAAGTTTTTAATTGATCAGCTGTATTTTATTTTAGTAAATTAGGATCAGTACTGCATTTGTACTAGTTTGATGAACTTTTTTAGATTAGGCTTATGTTTCTGATTTTGTTGCAATTTGGGTAGGAAGAAATCAAAGGCCACGTAAGAAAAAGGGGGATAGTATTATGTTTTCATTGCGTTATCAATTTGCTGCCGCAGGGGCATGTATTTCTTTAATAGTTCCATGAGAAGCCCACGGGCGTACCAAATTTCCTAAAAAAAAAAAAAAGTTGTTGCAGGTATCAGGTTTGCATCTGAGTATCTGACTTGAATGGGACCGTGGGGGATTAGTCTGTGAAATAAGTAGTCGTGGTGTGATGGGGTAAGGTCTAATAAATTATTTTGGACTACTTCATGTAAACCATTAGGACCATGCATGTGCATGTCTGCTTGTTTTTTTAACGTGGGGATATACAATTTGTAGGCCAAGCCTAATAAATTATTTTGGACTTACTCTCCTAAACTTTTAAGACCTTGCATGTGCATGTCAGCTTGTTTGTCTTTTGATGTGGGCACATATATTTTGTTGGCCTGTCTGCTTGGTTGGTGTTACCATTGTAACATCCTGATACATACTGTTCTTTCTCTAAAATGAACCGGTGAAACGAACGGTACAGAGTTTTATCGGTTTTACCGGTTCCAAAAATATAATAAAAATAATATTTGCATTTCCAACAATATCCCCAAGTTCTATAAGCACACTTATCTTGTACGGTCTCAGATTTAGGAATGTCGTCAAAATAAATAAATAAATAAATAGGTTATATGTACCGCCGCCAGGTTTGAAAATAAGGCGATGATAAAGTAAAGTTAAATTTTCAATGGATATCAGGGACTTACTTTGTTATATATTACAGGAAGAGAAATGTTTGTCCTCACAGCTACAAGAAAATGAAATGAATTTTTAAGAGGATACAGTGATTCTACCTCAAAAGTTCCTAAATCTTTTCAAGTTTTCGACTACATCTCCTCATCCCTTTCTCCCTCTCGACTATGGGTCTCTTTCGTGGAACAATTCCCCTCTCACTATTAGTTTTCATTTTAGTTCGCAATTTAGAGTTTTTATTTATGATTTAGGTGATTATGTCTTGATTTCTTTATATCTCAATTCAACTAAATTTTTTTTATCAAGGTATCATAATTTTTCGATTCGATCTGTCCCTTTTAATTTTGGAGCAATTGAAATACGAACAAGTATACTTTAAATTGCAAATTTGAAAACTTATTTAATTAAATTGCACTATTCAATTCTAATTAAGTTATCCTGTTAATTATAATTTAAGTACAAAATTGTAGACTTTTCTAGTTGTGTTTTGCTAATTGAGAGTTGAGTATGTATTCTGATACATATAAGCTTGTACTTGATGTGAGACTTGACCATATAAGATACTAGAAAAAGCTTGAACCCGACGTAATCATTTTGTATTTTTCATTTTGAAATTGTTAAAACACAGCATAATTTTCATTTTTACAACTATTTTATTGAAACAACTATATGAGTATCAGATGAGTACGTACATTGGAAGGCTTATATATACTTGGCTCTGTTGGAAAAGTTTACTCAAGGAACAATCTTTATTTAAATTTGTGCTGATTTCAAAGGCAGCCAGATGTAATTCCCACAACAAAACTATATAATATGGAGGAAATAAAGATTTATAATTATGGCAGAATATTATATTAGTAACTTGCACATTATTTGATTCTTTAGGTTTTCAAGTGGCATTTATTTCACTACATTTTTTAATTATATTTGCATTATATTTTTTATATACTTAAAAATAAATATATGAGTTTTTTGGAACAAGTAAAAACGATAAAATTTTGTACCCTTAGTTTCAGTGGTTCATTTTAGAGCAAATATGGGCTTGTATCATGATGTTACAATATTGATCAAGCATAATGTGACCCGTCGGTGCAGACATGCATGGCCTACAAAGTGTATATCCTGACATAAAAAAAAAAAAAACAAACAAGCTCACATGCACATGCATGGTCCTAAAAGTTTACAAGAGTAAGTCCAAAATAATTTATTAGACCTTACTGGGCCTACAATTTGAATAACCCCACGTGAAAAAAACAAGCAGATATGGGCCTAAAATGAATACCAATAAAACTGAACTTGTGATTTTTCGAATCATTAAATATGTTACTGCTTAAACTCCCGCTTAGGAATCATGTTCAATCACATGGCAAATAACCATCTTCAACACTGTTTCGATAATATATATCGGCCTCACGAGGACCAAGCCGAAGTCCCTATTTCAACTCAAATATTTTTATGGTAACTAGAGGCACTGGTACATTAGATAGAGGTTAAAAAATATTTAGAAGGCAGCCTTTATGAGAATAAAAAAGAATTTGAACAACTAAGTTATAAGTTATTTCTAGTATATTAGTCGTATGCTGATTGGATGTAATCCACTTATTTTAAAAAAAAAATTGCGTTCAGATATTATCTCATTTTTTGAGAATTTGAGCAAAGTATTTTTTCACTACTAAGCTGTGCTTTGATTTAAAGTTAAATCGTTTATATCGTTTATTTAAACAAAACGACTAATGTAATTGTTTTTTGTGTTGTTTGATAAATGATTTGGTTAACGGCAAAATAATCGGTGTCGTTAGAATAAGCAAAACAATAACAATTATGACCATTTCCGTGGTCATTAAGCATGTTTGATAGGCCTAGTTATAGGTATCAGGTTTGGCATCTGAGTATCTGTCTTGGATGGGACTGTAGGGTAAGATCTAATAAATTATTTTGAAATTCTTCTAAACTTTTAGGACCATGCATGTGCATGTCTACTCGTTTTTTTAACGTGGGGATAGATCCAAGACGATAAGCCAAATAACCTGAATAAAGGAACGAGAGTTGAAGTTTAGGAGATTTGGAAGTTAGGAGGTTGAACTTAGGTTAGTTGACTTAAACGAGAGTTAGAGTTAAGCCAATCTCTGTCTAATCACAAACCTTGCATAAACGAAAAAATTAGCAAACTAAACGACTTAACACCTCAATTATTAACATTTAGAATGGACCAGCTCAACACTGGAACGGACCGCCTGGAGGGGCGTTCCAGGATAGAACGGGCTGTTCCAAGGGTTAACCTGAATTAGACTGGGTCGTTCCATAATTGGAACGGACCGTTCTGTTCTTGACAGAAATTAAAAAGTATTTGATACCTTGCCCTAATTTTAATAGAATTGATATTTGTTGTCCCTAAATCAAGGCCTAGAGGGGGGTGAATAGGCTCAAATCAATTTCTAAACCGGTTTGGACAATTTTGTGGAAATAACAATTCAATTCAATTCAATTCAAATTTGGTTCAACACAAACAATCAAACACACAAACCAAATATCTCTACTACTTATAAAAGCACCCATAAAAAAGAGTAAACATTTCAGATAAAAAGAGTAAACATATTAGATTAAAAGATGTAAACAACCTCTAAAATCAAATATGGATCATTGATTTTGTTAATCAAATATGATATATGGTTCAGATCTCTTTATCAGATAAAGAGCTGTCTATGTGACTGAAAGAGGCAATGTCGCTGGATGAAATGTCTATTGCTTGGTACGCTGAGGCACAAGGGTTCGATTCGCGTGTTCTCGTTTTTTCCCATGCGCCAATTTTTATTTTATTTTTTTTAATTAATGCACCCAGACCTCTAATGTCCCATCCCTGTTGATTAAAAAAATAATAAATTAATAAAAGGAAAGCTACGCTTCCAAAGGAAAGCTCAGCGACTCCCCTTGTGATGCGCTGCTCTGATGGTATCCCCCATCCCTTCTAACGCGTTGCTCCGATCCTCACCCCCATCCCTTCTGATTACAAAAAAAAAAAAAAAGGAAAGCTGTGGCTCCAAAGGAAAGCTTAGCGCCTCTGAAGGAAAACTCGGCGCCTCCACGCTCGATTTCTATTTTTGGCGCTAGGGTTTACTCTCCTTCACCCAAAATTCAAGATTTCCTTTTTCTAATCAGGTTCAAAATTTCATTTGCCGCTCAGTACCAATCGTAAGATGGAAATAATTTTCGTTTTACCGCTTAGATGGATTTTGAAATCTGGAGAGAATTCCATCTATTTAAACCAGCGATTGTGTTGCAATTTTGGCACTGGTTTTGTTGAATCCAACAGGTGAGCAAAACATTAGTACTATTTTTTTTTTCAATAAATCTCTTTGTTCAATCAATTAATTTGATTCTTTTTTGTTGGTTTTTTTTATCCAGCAAATTTCGGTGTGAGAGAAGAATTAAGGTGATCGTTTATGGCTTCCGTAAGTGACTTTTACCCTGATCTAGATCTGTTAATTTTTTTTTTAGTTTGGAATTGGTATTCATGGTTAACATTGTTACCTCCATAATTGGGATAATTCTTTAAGATATTTGAGCATACAACGATCAATAATAGCAGAATGTCAAAGGATTTGTTTTATGATTTTAGAGTAGTTTGTATGGATGAAAGAAATCTAATTCATAGATTATTCTTTTTTGCTTTCAGGTGAACAAGATTAACATCGATATTCAGAAATTGTTGGAAGCTGATTCGCATATGGTACTAGAGTCTCAGAATTTATTTTGTCTGCAATCAATTTCTCTTTCCCATCTCTTTTCTGTCTCTGTTGATCTGATGGCAGTTTGGATAAATTGGTCGAGGTCAAATCAAGTTTTGGTCTCTGAAGTTTTTCGATTATTTGTTTGTATTAAACTGGTTCACAGGAAATGATGTAAACAACATATGAAATGAAGTTTTTTCCAAAAAGAAAATATATTATTTACTGAATTAAATAACATATGAAATGAAGTTCAACTCATAGATGTTCAATTAAGCCAATGGTTACTGGTGTGAGTACATCTCTCCGGTGATACCTATTCTGAGGATTATTGGATATTGATCTTACTGAATGATATCTTTTGCATATATCTACCATTTTAGATGCGGTCTCTCTGTGCAACTACTGTGTGTATTGGTAAAAATGCTTGCAGTCTTGTTAATTTCATGCAGTCTAATCATGCTATAATATACCTTTTTTATTTAGTGTATAATTAATTGAATTGGCGTAGGCATCATCATCTCTCACAGATATACCAGTTGAGGTATTGTCTTCTGAGAATATGCCTTCTTGGATTGACAGGTTAGAATAGCTTTTTAATATGCTCTTCCTCTGATATTTTCTGAAAAACATTTGGGGGGTTGATTTTTTTTGGAGGAAGCATTTGCACCAAGCATAGATCAATTTAAGTGCTGCATTATATTTGGTTCAGAAATTTGGTTGGTTTCAGCATATTCATCATTGGAGTAAGTTCCATAAAATATCAGATGGAATTTAAGTTCTAAAATTTTCATACATGGTAGACCTAAGAAAATCTTTGGAACAATTACATGAATATCTTTGGTTTTCAAAGGACTAAGAAAAGACGCCAACAAACTTTCTGCCTCTCTATTTTTTGTCTCCTTATTTAACAAAATAAACTAATGTTGGAAAAGTGAAAATAGCAAATTATTTGGTAAAATATATATCTTATCTGTTTGTCAATGTTCATATCACCAATACCCAATGCATTTCACTGATGGCATCAATATTGATGTCATTCTAAGTATTTTAATAAAGCGAAAATCTGGCCATAAAAAAAAAGTTCTGAGTCTAACTTCTAATGGTATGGATTTCAGTCAAAATAGAAGAGGCGGGTCTCAGCCTTTGCAATCCAATGGACGTAGAATGCTTCAAGATGTATCACCAAACCCAAGGTATGTTCCTCGCCAGTGTTAGCTGAAAATTATTATTCTTTTCTAGCTTTTCGTTTCATTAATGTTTTTCATATATTTTAAGGGCTAGGAGATTTGCACTTAATTTCGATCAAGTGGCGCAGAAATTCAATGTGCCAATAGGTAAAGCTGCAAAAGAGTTTCAATTATCCACGTCTACCTTAAAGTTGCGTTGTCGGGAGCTAGGTTTTGAAAAATGGCCTTACCCGAAGCTAAAGAGTTTGAGGAATTTGGTGAATGATTTGACGGAATATCGGGTTCGAGGCTTTCAAAATATTACTGAAGAAATTTTTGAAGAAATTGAATCCATCAAAGAGAACCCATCCCTAGATATCAAGGCTGAAACCAAAATTCTCAGGCAACAAATGTACGAGTTGAAGAAAAAGAAGCGCCGGAGAATTGATGCGAGTACTTCTTAATGATATTATTTTTTAATTGGGTATGGGTACTGGTTAAAAAATAATTATATAATAATTAGGGTAAATCCTTGTTAATGTTTTAAAAAATAATTATATAATAATGACTTAACTATAGTCCAATGTTAATTTATCAATGCTCTACTGTAAATGATGCTTATTTTGATGTGTGCCTTAATGTCCCATAAGAATGTAAGAATAGCATGGAGAAAGTGTAATCTGTGTTGGGACCTTATATTTTGATGTGTGCCTCATTACAGTGCCTTTTGCTTAGGTGCTGAATGTGAATGTGTATAAATTTCAGTCAAGTTCAAAGTAGAGATAATATACATCTGGAGCTATGCTTGAGTAAATTTTAGGCGACATATTTTTATTTGAACTTTCACTGAGCTTTAAGTCATAAATTGCATTAGTTTGTTTATATATTAATATGAGATAAGTCAAGATGACTATTCAACTAATATGAGATAAGTCAAGATGACTCATTCAATTTCGAAAATATCATGTCATCCTTTCAAAAATAAATATGCTTAAAATGAAATGGGCATCGATCATTCTGTTTTTCCAATAAAGCTTCTGAAAATGAGTCAATGGATGTATATCCTCGACCTAATCGTTTAGGGTTTGGCTTGCAAATGGTTCAAATTGATGGAGATTTTACTTTTCAGGAATTTGGAGTTCACAAGTGTGGGTCATTTATTTATTTGTTGAATTTATTGTTTAAGGATTATAGTTCTAATTATTGATCTTTTCAAAATGTATGTGCAACAAGAATGAGTTGGTGATTGTTGTATTTTTCATTATATAGCAAAGGTATATCTCATATGATTATGTGAATGAAGCTGAATAATTTAAACCAGCAATGAATGTAATTCTAATATGATAATGTGAATGTTTCTTACTGGTACAAAAAATTATTCATTTGGGTTTTTTTACCTTTTTTTTCAAAAAAGAAATGATAACCTCTAAACTGATTCATAATGTTTAAGCACTATTTGAGCTTAATCTGACTCCGATATATTATGTTTTGGGTCAAGTTAGCTCACTTTTTCTAGAGCCTTGATGATCTCCTTTAAGTTATGGTATGCAGTATCCACAAAAATGGAAGCTATTCGATAGTCTAGGGCTACAACTGACGAGGAACATGAATTACTCTTCATATGGACGTAAAAACCAGTGTGCAACCAATGCCAAACTGTGTGTGAGTTACTCTTCATATGGACATAAAACCAGTGTGCAACCAATGCCAAACTGTTTGTACTGGCTCTGTAGCAGTAAACAACTGAGCAAAATATACCAGTATCTGGTGCTGAAATAAAGATTTACAGTGTGAAGATGGCCTAATTTTTTAAGAACAAAAAAAATCACATAAAAAGAATATATACTAAAAGTCTTTAATTTTTTAAATATATCAAATAAAAAATTGCCCGCACATTGAGCGGGCACTGCTGCTAGTAATGTAAATAGAGAGAAAGAAATGTCAAGCGATGTGATTACGGAGTTCCGACCCGCTAGATAGAGCTAGCCTTAGTCGTACGTCTCCGGGAGTTTCGCGACCACCAAATCGGGCGCGCTCCGTTCTATTCCAACCGAACGGGACTGCAATTGCAAACCGAATCACTTCGTCACGATGAACTCGAAGCGGATCGGCCTAACCTCTAGTTAATCACCAAATAGCAACAAAGGTCAAGGCTCTCAATCAAATCGCTCAATAATCTAGCTATTAAACTATGGGTTTGATTGATGCACTCAAATATCTACAAATTGTCTAAGAAAAATGCTCAATTAGGTGAAAGGATTAATCTCTCAGGTTTAGAGCTCAAAGGCAGGGATATAGCAAGGTATTCAATCAATTAAATCAGTTCAAAAAGGTCTGATATATATAGAGGGCGCCAAGAGCTCTAAACCAGTGAAATTCTGAACAAAACGTTACACAACGTTTCAAAATGGCCGTTAAATAAAACAAATTCTGACAATAACGTTGGAGGGTGTCCGAAACGTTGTACAACGTTTGGAAACGTTGTGCAACGTAATGAACAGTGGACCTCCAACGTTCAAAAAGTTGTCAGAGACGTTACATAACGCTAGGAGGCGTTATGAAACGTTTTAAAAACTAAACGTTGTGTGACGGACTATAACGTTACACAACGTAGGCCAGAACGTCCTCAAAATGGCCAAAACCCAAAGCGTTAAAAAAATAGGAACTTGCGTTCTGTAACGCTTGGTTTTGGTCCGTTGTGTAATGCTAGAAAGCGTTACACAACGTTCTGCTAACAGTGCTTCGTTTCAGCTTACTTGGTAAATGCGTTGTGTAACGTATTGAATCGTTACATAACGTTTGAGCAAGCGTTACACAACTGAATGAAATGTTGTGTAACGGATAAACACTATTTTTGCGACTAGCTTCAGTAGGAGGAGTTCTATAACGTTGTATAACGTTACCAGTAAATTTTGAGCATTTTAAAACAGACAGTTTAAGGAAATTTGTTTAGGATTACAACCTTAAATTCTAGACTTCCTAACTGATCTTCCAGGGACTTGTTAGTCTTCATTAAACGCACTAAGCAAGACTTCATTACCTTGTTCCACCTCAAACTATATTGAGCACTTAGAGAAGAGATTAGTAATTGTTGTGTTGTTTTACAAATCGACAAATCGAGTTAAAGATTTGTTTGACTCAACAATCTCTCCCTTTTGTCGATTTGCAAAACAACACAACGTAAAGCAAATAAATGTAGAGGCAAACGATTAGGCTTTACAACAAAATTCTCCCCCTTTTTGTAAAAAGATAAAAGGGCATTTGGTCAAACCTATACCGCTATGGCTTTAAACCAAAAATTTCTCCCCCTCTCAATTTGAGTTTAGCAATTAAGGTACAAGTAATTCCAATTCAAAGAGGAGCAACTACCATAAAGACAAGCAATTTAAAAGAAGGAGAGTAGAATAATTTATGCATGCAAAAAAAAATAACATAGTTTGAGTCAAACAAATCTTTAACTCGATTTGTCGATTTGTAAAACAACACAACAATTACTAATCTCTTCTCTAAGTGCTCAATATAGTTTGAGGTGGAACAAGGTAATGAAGTCTTGCTTAGTGCGTTTAATGAAGCCTAACAAGTCCCTGAAAGATCAGTTAGGAAGTCTAGAATTTAAGGTTGTAATCCTAAACAAATTTCCTCAAACTGTCTGTTTTAAAATGCTCAAAATTTACTGGTAACGTTATACAACGTTTAATAACGTTATACAACGTTATAGAACTCCTCCTACTGAAGCTAGTCGCAAAAACAGTGTTTATTCGTTACACAACGTTTCATTCAGTTGTGTAACGTTTTGTTCAGAATTTCACTGGTTTAGAGCTCTTGGTGCCCTCTATATATATCAAACCTTTTTGAGCTGATTTAATTGATTGAATACCTTGCTATATCCCTGCCTTTGAGCTCTAAACCTGAGAGATTAATCCTTTCACCTAATTGAGCATTTTTCTTAGACAATTTGTAGATATTTGTGTGCATCAATCAAACCCATAGTTTAATAGCTAGATTATTGAGCGATTTGATTGAGAGCCTTGATCTTTGTTGCTATTTGGTGATTAACTAGAGGTTAGGCAGATCCGCTTCGAGTTCATTGTGACGAAGTGATTCGGTTCGCAATTGTAGTCCCGTTCGGTTGGAATAGAACGGAGCGCGCCTGATTTGGTGATCGCGAAACTCCCGGAGACGTACGACTAAGACTAGCTCTATCTAGCGGGTCGGAACTCCGTAATCACATCGCTTGTCATTTCTTTCTCTTTATTTACATTATATTTGGCTGGTGTGTTTGATTGTTTGTGTTGAACCAAATTTGAATTGAATTGAATTGTTATTTCTGCAAAATTGTCCAAACCGGTTTAGAAATTGATTTGAGCCTATTCACCCCCCTCTAGGCCTTGATTTAGGGACAACATAGTGGTATCAGAGCGGGAACCTCGATTAAGTTAGTCTTAATCTCGGTTTTCGATCATGGCGGCTCGGTATGTAGAGAGACCGGGTAAGTTAGGCCAAAATTGTAGAAATTTCTCTTTTTGGAAGAG
Source organism: Rhynchospora breviuscula (assembly GCA_027562975.1). Classification (NCBI taxonomy): domain Eukaryota; kingdom Viridiplantae; phylum Streptophyta; class Magnoliopsida; order Poales; family Cyperaceae; genus Rhynchospora; species Rhynchospora breviuscula. The sequence continues at coordinate 18,045,214 of CM050398.1, forward strand.
ATGCATGGTGAACTACCTTAATATCTTGGGATATTGGCATATGGTAGAAAATCGGTATACTCCCGAATTTAGGCCAAATTCTACCGATTTGACTAGGAAGTCCCAAGACAACCGAAAGGACAATGATTGTGCGGTTAATGCCACATTAACCTCGGTCCATGAATCAATTGGTGTAACCCTTAGTCGTCATGATTTAGCACACGATATGTGGTTGGCTCTCCTCACCCATTGTGAGGGAAATTCTCAAATTAGACACTCTAAATTGTATGAGTTGTACTCTCAATTTGAGAATTTCCACATAAAGAATGGTGAATCCATTGAGGACATGTACACTCGTCTTGTACAACTCCAAAATGAATTCACCGAAGGAGTAGAGTCCCTAACAAATGGCAAGATTGTAGGGAAGATGTTGCGGGCTATAAGTGGAAGGCGTGAATGGGATGCTCATGTCATGTCGCTTGAGACTATTATCCGGATGGACCACGAGTACACTCCGGACCAAATGTACACCGAGCTCCGATGTGTAGAGGAGAAGCTCATGTAACTCAACAAACTAGGGTATACTCCAAGAATCCTAGCCATGACATCCACAAACAATCCCGCCTCCACATCCTCCTCCAAATCTTCTCATCGCCTATACCCATATCAAACACCCAAAAACCTCTATGAGTTTTATGAGACCAAGCAAGAGGTCATGATTGAAAAGATGTTTCGTGGGTTGCTAAAGCATGAGGAGAAGTTCAACAAGGAGAGGGTAGCCAATGATGAATGGGAGTTGTGCTTTATGTGCAATAAAGAGGGACATTCAATGCTCAAATGTCACAAGCTTTTCCCTCAAATGCAAACCAACAAGCCAAAACCGAAGCACAAGAAGGAAAAGAAGAAGGTTCAAGCCATGATTCCGAAATAAGCTCATCCGACTCGGATTCTCATGAGGTATACGCTATGGTGGCAAATGTGGAAGATATGGTATTCTCAACGGATGATGTTGAAGATGACTTTGTGAGAGAAGTCCTCAACGAGTTCAATCAAGGGACAAGGTTTGTTCATCCTCTAAGTAAAGTGCGTAGATCAACACCACCTCCATCTCCACCGACTTCACCAAAGTCGAGCACTCCGAAGGTATATCTTCCTCTCAATGAACCTCTTAGTGATAGTGATAATGAGAGTGATGATGTACCAACTAGTTCAACCAAATGTGTTGATTGTGATAGGTTGAACTCTATTCTTGATGCGACCCATGATGCTTTGGTTAGGAAAATCGATATGGTTGAGACTTTAAAAATCAAGGTAGATGAGCTTACTTCTAAGATGGGTGAGTGTGAGGCTAAAATAAAGGAGCTTGAAAAACAACTTGAAAAATCAGTTTTAGCTCAAGCCCCCAAAATGGATTTGAAAAACTTTATCAAGGGTCAAAAGCCTCATGACAAGTCCGGTCTTGGTTACCAAAAGTCACATCAAATCAAGAAATAGAACTTGTCACACAATGATGGGAAACAAAATGCACAAAACACACAATTTCAAAAATCTAGGAATTCTCGTGGTCATGCACATGTGTACCAACGGAAGCCTAGAAAGACTAGAGTGCAAAACCAAATGAATTTACAAAATCAAAACAATGAGGTTTTTGTTCCAAAAGAGTCCAATAAAATTTATTTTAGAGGACCCGATGGATGGTTTTATGAATTTAAAGAGCAACATTACTCTCAAAACCACAAGGCTCAATCCAATGAGCATCAAAAGAATGTTTTCCAACATTACCAAAAAGATCGCAACAAGAATTTTAAAGCCTCATCCACCGATCCTAAGAAAAATGTCAAATACCTAAGAGTCCATTACTATTCTCACTTTGTTAAGGGTTCTTGCATACCTAAGCCAACCAATGCATTTTGCAATTATTGTTTTCAAAATGGACACATCTCTTTGGAATGCAAGTTTAGGAAACCAAATGGTAAGTCCAAAGGTAAATGGGTTCCAAAATCTTGTACCTCTAGTGGTACAACTAATGGTATGGTAACTAATGTGGCCTAAATACCAAGTTTAACCCCGGTCCTATAAGCCAAATATTTAGGGGGAGCCTCTTTTATTTATTGTTTATTTATTTAAGAGGTTAAAAATTGGTCACACTACTTTTTGTAGTGCCCTAAATTGGTTCTCCAATATCTTTTCTCCAAATTTAAGGGGGAGCCATGAATTTAGGGGGAGCTTGTTACAATTGTTTCACCTTTTGTCGATTTACAAAAAGGGGGAGAATAAAAATTGTAGCAAAGCTTGTGAAATGAAAAAATTTAATCGCTTTACTAATGATATTGTTTTGCAAATCGTCAAAAGGGGGAGATTGTTGTACTAAACGTCTCTAGGTTTGTCGATTACAAAACAATATCATTTGGCATTTAACAATCTTTTTTGAGTTTTATAGGAAGAAGTTGCAAATTATGAAGACTTGGATAAGAGTTATGAGCAAGATCAAGATCAAATCTTTAGAGAGTTTGTAGGCAAGATTAGACTAGGATAGAAGATATAATTTAGTCCTTACTTATCCTTGAAATGATCTAGATAGAAGAAAAGCTCAAGAAACCAGCAAAATCCAGTTTTCTGTGTTCAAGCGTTACATAACGCTTGATAGCGTTACATAACTCTTCATAGCGTTACACAACTCTTCATAGCGTCACACAACATTTTGATCAAGGCAACATTCTTTTAATACTTTTCTAACAAAACGTTGTGCAACGCTTTCTAACGTTGTGTAACGGTACAAAAATCAAACGTTTTAGAATGCTCAAAACTATTTTTTTAACGCTTGATTTTTGGCCAAAATGAGGTCGCTCTGGCATACGTTGTGTAACGCTTCATAGCGTTGTGTAACGTTTTGACTCTTGTTAATGACCATTTGACTTTCCCTGCTAAAGCGTCGTGTAACGCTTAATAACGTTGTGTAACGCTTCAGACAAATTTCAACGGCTAATTTGATTTTGTCTTTTTATAATGGCTATATTCAAGCGTTGTGTAACGCTTGACAGCTTTTTGACTGCGCTGAAGCTCTTGGCGCCTTCTATATATATCCACTCTTTGTTCTCTCTCTTTAGAGAGCTTTGCCTTGCAAAATTAGACCAGAATTGAGTTTTTGAGCACTAGGGTTACTCCCCACTTGAGCTTTTCTTAGCTAGATCATTTTGAGAGATAAAGTAGCCTTAAACACCACCGCCCCGACATTGTCGCTAGGTGTAGGTTGGAATAGGTTGAGAGCTCATCTCCATTGGAGGCCTTGGTGCCATTTGTCTTTCGAGTTAGGCCGATCTGCCTCGAATGTCGTTGTGACGAGGTGATTCGGTTCGAAGTTGTAGTCCCGTTCTTATTGGAATTGAACGGAGCGCGCCCTTTCGTGGTAGCGGAACTCCCGGAGACGTACGACTAAGGCTAGCTTTTCCTAGCGGGTCGGAACTCCGTAATCACATCGAGTGTTCAATCTCTCTCTTTCTCTTTCTCCCTTTATTTTCTTGCTACTTGAATTGCTTGTGTGCTTATCAATTGTTGGGTACCAATTAAATTATGTTAGGGTAGTTCATACCAAACCGGTCTAAAACCTTAATTGCTTCCGCTAAATCTTGTTTAAACCGCCTCCTTTAGGGACAATAATATTAAACTTTAGTTTTAGTTTGGATCTGTTATTCTCTAGTTTTGTGTCATTTAGTATCTTACTTTTACTGCAATTATTAAACCAAAATAACAAAAATAACCTTGATCTCTTATTGTTTTTATTCCCTTAGATTTAATTGATTTGTTTAGGATAAATTTAGAAAAGGAATAGTTCCGTCGTGTGGATTCGACCCTTAAGCCATACTGTAAACGGATTGACAGCTAGGGCTGTACAAAGAAATTAAAAACATGTCCAACCTGTTTAACCCATCCGACCCGATTCGTATTCTAACGCAGGTTCAAACATAATTTGGTTTAGTTCGCAGTTTAATTTTACTAATCCGATACAACTAGATTGGGTCATTTTTCTTTTTTTGGATAACCTAGGTACAAACTGGACCCATTTTATTTTTTATTGTTATGAGTTATGTCGTTTTATAAATAAGCAATTAACTTTATTGATATGAGTTCTATCGTTTTGAATAAAATGTTTAAATCAAAGTACACTTTGTTGAGTCACGCCGGAGGAGATTGATCATAATTTATTTCCTTTATGTAACTCAGGCATATAAATATTTTCTCTAATTAATATTGTCATTTTTATTTATGGACTGTATAAATCATAACTCATTTAACCGGAAAAACATAAAACCCCATAGATAAAAATTAATATGGATTGGATTCGGAAGGACTAGCTTGAAATTCATGTCAATAGAGTCCATAGTAAATTTTACTACAAATATATGTGTATGACGTAACGTCTAATGTAGACATAGTATAAAAATAATTTTCAAATAACCAATTCCAAAACAATGTAAGATAACAAAAATTATGAAAAATCAAATATGCCTATAATATTAACAACAAAAGATCGAAACTAATATATACTTATCCAAAATAATAATTCAAAACATAAAACGATTTTGTTACAAGTTTGTTATAAGTTTTGTAATAAATAAATCATTCATCCAATCATCCCGATAGTGACGGATATATACTTATTTTAATGGTGGGCACATTAAAAATTACTTAATTCTATTTCAAATTAAAATTTATATTAAATAATAGTAATAAATGAAAATTATTAAATATATTAGATTTAAATATAATAATAAATAGTAAAATTATTTAAATTGCAGATTTTCTCCTATGTTTTATAAAAAAAAAACATTATTAGAAAATTTCTATCAAAAAGTACAAAGACAAGAAATTATTATAATCTCTAATACAAGCAATAATATTTTAAAAAATTAATGCATATGAAAAGTTTCACTCTTTTTTAAAGGTAACCATTCTCATGTATTTCGGAAAGACAAAAAATGTGGGACATCACTCATGTCCCTTGTGAAAACTGCTCTATTTGTGCATTTTTGGCAGCTCGGTTATGTAATCTATGGTGATGTTAATTCATTTCATCCGGCTTTTATGACTCACTACAGTGATTCCTCACAAAATATATTAATAGATTGATACTTCATAGAAAAAAACAAAACAACAAATTAAGTCGTACGCATATTGAAAAATGAAGGGCAGACGCCCTAAAAAATTAAGCCCAGGCAATCTCCTTAAACCAAAGCATTCAATCGTTAATTTCACAAAATCAAGCCTGGACACGTGCCAAGGCATGGACAGCCCGTTATCACAATCTACCTACTCACAAATAACCAACACTGGGCAGCCGAAACCAAGAGTTGGAAATGGATGAGAGAAAGGCCGATATCCAAAGATAAAGGAGAAAACAAATCAGAGTAAAAAGAAAGAGGTGCGCATATGTACGGAAGTTTATTAGATTTTCGCTTTGTCTTTTTACTCTAATTAAGAAGAAAAGAAATCAGCGTAAAAAGGGAAGAGTTGCGCACATTATGATGTATTACTCTATGTTGTTTACTAATAAGGATGATCTTTAGTCTGTGACAGTTTCAATTTTTTATCACTTTTACTCTGATAAGAATACACTTCAACATCTATGGTAATTTCAATTTTGTTAAATGACCAGTATAAAACTTAAAATTTATAGCTCCCTCCTATATATTAAAAATCCAATTTTACTTTCCGATCATTTTTGTTCTTACTATATATAATACTCAACATCGGACACATATTTATGACTCTCAAATAGGGGTGTCAAAAATCTGCCGTTTTGACCGTTTCCGTTCTGTTCCGTCCGAAACGGAACAGAAACGGAATGGTAAATGAGTTGCGTTTTCAGAAACAGAACGGAAAAGGAACAGGTTATTCTACACGTTAGTGTTCCGTTTTACCGAAAAATGACTGAAATCAATGGAAAATAGGCTGAAATCAGTGGAAAATGAGGAACAGAACAGCTAACGAAACGAAAAATTGTTCAATTATACGAAATGGAATGGGAACGGAATGGTATTTTGTTACGTTACTAGAAACGGAACGAAAACGGAACATACCAGTTCCGTTCTGTTTCTGCATGTTTGACACCCCTACTCTCAAACATATAAAAACATCAATCCAAATGTCTATACAAACCATACCAAAGATCTATCTAATTTTGAGTCCAAAGATGTATATATTCAATTGTTATAATATACGATATAGACCATTGATATTTATAATCAGATCAGATCAATGGTTTGGGTTTAATAAAGAGATAAAAATATTTAAATCATTAGATGAAGCTAATTAGAAATATAGCCACAATGCATAAAGAATACTTGGTAAGAAATGAAATCGAATGGAATTTAGATTCATTATGGATCATAATTTTATCATGCTCATTATCATTTTATTTTTGTTTATTCCTAACTAATCAAAACACAAACACATATTATCGAAAGAAAAATAAACTGTATTTTTTTTCTGAAAAATTCTGCAAGATGAAACAACTCATAGATCATTTCTATATAATTTGAACATATATATTGAATTTATCATACTGTGATTATAACACTTTACTAATCTAACACATTTGAGTTGAAATAGAAAAAAAAATATTCTCATAAATTGATATTTTTCAAAATTTACCCACACAATTGACGTATTTGCTAGTTATAAAACTAAATAATTGTTGCGCGGGAGGCGCCTGGAAGTAACCAGATAGTGTAGTTTATTTGGTACCGAGTCAAAAACATATTGTAACCCTTAATTTCCGTATATCCTCAGCTCTATAAATATTGGAACCCTTTTCCTATTCCTCCAACCCCTAAATCGAATTTGCTCGGCAAACACAAGGAGTGTTCTTTTCACAGCACCACTTGCAAAGGAATAGAGATAACAAAAAACATGGCAATTCGAAGCAAGGCTACGATTCTTGCAATTGGCACAGCTCTTCCACCGAATATCATATATCAGTCGGACTACACTGACTATTACTTCAATGCTACCAATAGTGAACATCTTAGCGAACTGAAACAAAAACTTACTAGAATATGTAATTAATATTATTGAACGCTTTAATTAATATTATTTATTTGATCCAAGGCTAGCTTTAATTTAGCATCTTTTTTATTTTTTTTCTTATGCAATTCTTAAATTTGTCTAAATCATATCACACTTTTTTTGTTCGCAGGTGTTGGATCAGAAATTCAAAAGCGTCACTTTTATTTGACAGATGAGATGCTGAAGGATCATCCCAACCTAGCTACTCACAGAGAACCAACGCTAGACAGCCGAAACCAATTGCTTGCGCCAGGTGTGTTAAACCTAGCCAAGGATGCAGCTGAGCAGGCCTTGAAAGAGTGGAGCCAACCAAGGTCTAGAATTACCCACCTCATTTTCCATACTGCTACTGGCTGTGTCGACATGCCCGGTCCAGACTTCGAGCTACTTAACCTTCTTGGTCTGGGATCAACAGTGAACCGCTACATGTTTTTCCACAATGGATGCTATGCTGGTGGTACTGTGCTTCGCCTTGCGAAGGACATAGCTGAGAACAACCCTGATGCACGTATCCTTGCTGTCTGTTCGGAGAGCACCCTTAGCATCTTTCGTGGCCCCTCTGCAGCCAATATGGATACCCTTGTTGGCCAGGCATTGTTTGGTGATGGTGCTGGGGCCATCGTTGTTGGTTGCAACCCAGACCTAGCTGTTGAGCGGCCACTTTATGAGATTATATCAGCAAGTCAATCCATCATCCCTGGGACATCACATGCAGTCGGTGGCCGTGTAGAGGAGGCAGGTTTTGTCCTATTTTTGAAGCCTGAAGTGCCAACATATATCACAAATAATATCAAAGAGTGTCTTTCAAGAGTGTTCGAACCTCTGGGTATTACAGACTGGAACTCTCTATTTTGGATCGTTCACCCAGGTGGGCGAAAGATTATAGACGGAATAGAGAATGAGCTCAAGCTAGACAAGGAGAGGATGCTTGCAACCAGGAAAGTCTTAGAAGAGTATGGTAACTTACTGAGTGGTGGTGTGATTTTTGTGATGGATGAGATGAGGAAGAGATCAAAGAAACTAGGAATGACCACCACCGGTGAAGGAGCCGAATTCGGAGTGCTCCTAGGGTTCGGGCCAGGTGTCACTATTGAGACATCTGTTATACGTTCCATGCAAATCCTTATTGATGCGTAGCATTAGTTGCATGATTAAAAGAATTTGATGGGAGCCGGATTATTGATTTGATAAATGCTTTCAGCACATTCGAAATAACTACTTCCATATGATGCATGTGTTGTTGTTGTTATGTCGTGCACGTTACGTACGTACTGTTATGTGATGCAATGTGATGTATTTGCTGTATTATGTTATGTTATTTGCCAGTTAATAAAATCAAGGAAAAATTATATTTATGCCACTACCAAAACTTGTTAATTAGAGAAATGCCACTGCTAAATTGATAATTAGAGATTTACCACTACAAATTTGTTAAAATTAGTTTTATGCCATTATTTTCTCAAAAAAATATAGTAAATTATAAATATGCCACTCTCAAACCTTTCACTATTTTAAAATATTCCCAGATTACCCTCCTTACATTGTATAAAAAGGAAAATAAACTAGAAGAAACAAATAATTTAAAATTAGACTAATTATGGAAATAAATATCAATAAAAATTGGCGAATTTAAATTCAGATTGTGCATCAAAACATATATATGTAAAGTTGTAATTTCGCTCTAATTGTGAACATATGATCAATGCACATTTTTTTTTATCAAATTTCATTCGGTACCAAAAATAGTAGGTATATATATAATATTTCACCAAACATTTAAATATATAAATAATTTATATACAAAAGTAAGTATAACATTTTATCGAATATTTAAATATATTATTATCACATTATAAAATTATAAAAATATTACATATTTGAAGATATACCACTACAAAATCGCAAAAGTTTTCTTTTATACTATTTTAATGTGCTAGTGGCATAAATCTAATTTTCATATTTTTATAGTAGCATAAAACTCATTTTTATTAATTTCTAGTGGCATCAATCTAATTTGTTATTTAGTGATGACATTTTTCTAATTTTGGATTTTTCTAGTGGTATATTTAAAAGGGTAAAATTGTCATATCAATAAGCCAATGGCATAAATCTAATTTTTACTATTTTACAATGGCATAAAAATATTTTTTAATTTAGTGATGGCATTTTTCTAATTTTAATTTCTCACGGTGGCATAAACCTAATTAACCCTAAAATCAAACATGAATAATTATTGATTTGCAAGTTAATTTTAACGTACTTGCAGGATATTATTAGTTTAATTCTCAGTTAGTCAATTTGTTAGTCAACAACTTGCAAGATTCTATTTTTAGAATTATATATTATGGAGATAATTTGTGACAAATGTAAATAAAACTTGGATTGTCCATTTACACATCCATGACCCATCATACTCATTTTGCCGAACCACACCCCTGCGATAGTTCAAATAAAACTAACACAATCATCGCTATTCAAGTCAGCCTACATATATGTGATATATATTACACTAGACATGAACAGTCGCAGCTTCGCTGCGTTGTTATTTTGTACAACTATTTTAATATATATATAACAAAAAAATTATTTTTAATTAAAAATTAATGCAGTCACGGTTTCTAATTAAGAAGAGTAAACTTCAAGCATATATTCGGATTGATCGGTCAACGAAAATTGAAAGGTTCAGATCGCATGTTGTATGAGTGGATAAATTTCTTTTTTTTTTATAGATTTGTTAATTAAAAGTCAATGCAGTCACAGCTTCTAATTAAGAACGGTAAACTTCTAGCATATATTCAGATTGATCGATCAATGAAAATTGGAGGACTCAAATCGCATGTCGCATGAGGGAATAAATATTTTTTTTTTATATAGATTAGACATGAAATACTTTAGACTTTCAAATATATCTATCTTAGATTTCCAAATATATTTAATTCTTAAATTAAATAATTGTTGGTATCACTATTAAAACTATTTTTAATTATAGAAAATGCAAAAAAAAATCTATTTTTGACCGCTTTTGAAAAACGGCCACGGGATATAATATATACTAGACATGAACAGTTCGCAGCTTCGCTGTGTTGTGTTATTTTGTACAACTATTTTAATATATATTTAACAAAAAAATTATTTTTAATTAAAAATTAATGCGGTCACGGTTTCTAATTAAGAAGAGTAAACTTCAAGCATATATTCGGATTGATTGGTCAACAAAAATTGAAAGGTTCAGATCGCATGTTGTATGAGTGGATAAATTTCTTTTTTTCTATAGATTTGTTAATTAAAAGTCAATGCGGTCACGGCTTCTAATTAAGAACGGTAAACTTCTAGCATATATTCAGATTGATCGATCAATGAAAATTGGACTCAAATCGCATGTCGCATGAGGGAATAAATATATTTTTTTATATAGATTAGACATGAACTACTTTAGACTTTCAAATATATCTATCTTAGATTTCCAAATATATTTAATTCTTAAATTGAATAATTGTTGGTATCACTATTAAAACTATTTTTAATTATAGAAAATGCAAAAAAAAAAATCTATTTTTGACCGCTTTTGAAAAACGGCAACGGGATATAATATATATATCTTAGATATCTTAGATTATTACAACAAAAGAGACCGCCTTCCTTCATAGTAAAAAGATAAACCTTTCCCCAGACAACTCGGGATAGTGTTGAATATATATGCTTCTCATTTTTCATCTCATGATAATTGACAGCAGGATAGATTTGTCAATTTGTTAGACATAGCAGGCGTTTGTTTCTAATTAAAAAATGAAGTTTCATATAATTTTATAGTATGTAAGATATTCAAAAACATTTATTTAATTAATTTTCTTTCTGAAAAATTAAAAATTTCATAAATAAAATTTTTTATACTCTATATAATTAAGTTAAGAAATACAATTAGGCTTCTCATAAATTTTATCTCTGGATTCTCTGTTTACTATAACCATCTCTTCAATTTTCGTAACAAACTAATATCAGGGCTTTGTCCCCGTCAATTTACCGGTGAATTGTGACTTCATTTCTGCTGCTATAAGTTTTCTTATCTTTGTCGTTGGTGAACTTCGTTACTACAAGTAACCAAATCATTCATTTTGTGTTTCTAGTGATTGGACAAGCAGAGTCTGGGGAATTGCTCAGGGCACTCCCACCTTACTCAATCACTCCCAAAAAATGACTAAAATACCCTCCTTTCTAGGGCTAATGTCTGAGAAAATCAAGACACGAGAGGAGGGTATTTTGGTCATTTTTGGGAGTGAATGAGTAAGCCGGGAGTGACCCGAGCAATTCCCCAGAGTCTGACTCTATTTTTGATTTGTGGCTATAGTTTCCAAATTAAAATTTTACTTATTCCATCCTCAAGGCATGTGGTTTTCACGTTTGCAATTGGATTTTGATTTATTTGGACGAAATTTGGTATTCAGATGATATTGTTATTATTATGAATTTAAATGCCACAACGTCATCTAAATTTATAACGTGAAAAAGTTTGGATCAAGTTGGATTCTATCTAATTTAGATAAAGTAAAGGCAGAATAGTGGCCTTCTTTTAGCTACCAGGTATAAATTCTTAAATGACTACTATCATGCTCTGTAGCCTAAATAGGAGACGTGAGGTAAAACATTATCTTTTGCATCTATTTGATAGTCTGTCAACTTTTACAACAAAAATAAAAACAAAACGGAGTCAATTATAAAGTTAAGTAACTAGTTATTATTGAGGCGCTTCTCCATAATCAATTTATATATCAGAATTTAAAACGACTGGATTAATCTACATAAAACTATAATATAATCTTAAGTATATTTCACATAGATCAACAAGGACTATATTTTTCTAAAATCAATTCTCAAATCATTTTCACTTTTACGTGAATCCCACAATAGATAATTTCAGCAATCATTTAACTTTTTCATATTGTTTTTCCAATAACTTCACACCATGACAAAGACTCTTTGTCTCGTAAAATATACCAGTCATAATTTCAAAACATCAATTCAATCATATCACTCAAACGATATTCAAATTGATCAATACAAAAATTAAATTAAAGAGAAGTCTAGTTACCTGATAAGCAGTTTCGACAAATTAAATAACAACAATCGGATGGAGGATCAAAATTTCATTTGAATAATTAACACAATAGCCTTACTATATATTTTTTATTTTTAACCAAAAGAAAGACTAGTAGAATGTGACTTATCTACTTCGCGAATAGGCATCTGTATTCCGACGCGAAAGGCTCTTTGTGTCTGAAGGAATTTAGTTGTGCACATATTTTAATTTTTAAATCATATTTAATATAATTAAATAACAAGCACAAACAAGGATCTTGTGAAATAACACACTACTACAAATTTTCCCTTTTACAACTGTTAAAATAATCAATTCAGCAACTATACAGATCAGTTGTTAATCTAGGAGTTGTAAAAGAGAAAATAACAGTCGCTAAATTAGTGACTGTTATTTCCTAAGAACAGTCATAGAAGAGTAAGTATTGACGACTGTTGTTTAATAATAACAGTTGCAAAATGGCAATTCGATAACTGTTATTTAAAAATAACTGTTGAAAAAGGAGCGATGGAATCTCATGCAAAAAGTAGAGAGAGAAATTCCTTTTTTATTGACCATATAATAACAGTCGTAGAAAGGTAGGAAAGAGAAATTTTTTTTTATCATTTCCCACAATTTTCTATTTTATTTATTTTTATTGCTAACAATATTATATAAAATTGTAAATCACATATTATTTCAATTGAAATAGCACAATCACATATATAAACTATATAATACTAATATAATCCACATAAATGACAATTCCATACCATTTTACAATAAACTTCAAAGAACATTCTATGCAATTTGCTATACAAGGTTTCCTATACAATCTCGCGAGCCACTCTGATGAGTTTCCTTCTCCTTTCCAACGCCGTGTCTCAAGCTTCGCCTTGCCTTACACGGTCGGAGCTCAGGATGGAGAGACAAGCAATGATCCGTCGTGTGTCTCGCCTTCTTGCAAATGTTGCAACGCATGGATGTGCCATTAGAGCTCTTCATTCCTTCGATGCTCAGAACTAGGTTGCTAGGGCTTGGAATTAGAGGGCTGTTGTTGAGAAGAGAAGGTACATAAGCTTCTTCGGTAAAGCCCTCAAGTTGCAATTCCAACTTAGCTAAAATTAAGATTTGGTAGAAATAGATCGCAACTATCTCATAACACAATTTGCTCCAAGGAACCTGACAATAAACTCAAATCCATCAGATTAAATACAACAAAATTGAATTGTCTAAGATTAATGTGAACGAGATTCTACTTAATCTCTATGCTTGGATTGGTTGTGTCAAGATTGAAAGTGCCTTCACTGATCTGGTCATCAAATCTGGTTGCATCGACACAAAGACATGTTCACATGCATATATCTAAAAACTTACCACCAATATAGAAAATGAAGGTTGACTTGTTTGTCCATTTTGTATATTCCATACCAGCGCTCTGCCACCTCTGACCCAAGTACCACCATGCAAAGTGCCCCCAATGCAATTGCCAAAAAAACACCTTGCACAGTTCAAGAGATCATTTTATTACTATTTATTCTGATTTCTGAATGAATAACAGCAATATTAGCACAAAAAAAAGAATAACTATTACAAGTAACCACTTCATGTTCCTGTCACTTCTAAGAAAAAGTTAGAAATCTAAGTAAAAAAAATGAAAAAGAAATCAATAACTTCACCTATTAGCAGATATGCATCAATTTGTGCTATACTACATTTGTGAACCCTGATGCTAAAGAAATAGTCCACGATATAATGTTATGTTGATATATGATTACTTTTTGGCTCATGTGTCCATTGACATATGATAGCTTTAAATAAAATATTTTGTGCAATATTTTTCAATTTATTCACTCAGCCTCAAATAATCACGCTATGAAGAAACCAAGAGAAATTACAAGAGAAATTAACATACTTAGAAGTATATGTGCCAGTATACGGATCGAGCAGAGGAGAGGCGTGGGGCTGCCAGGCTGACAGATCGAGAGCTTCAGCGAGGTCGAGAGAGAGCAGCGAGGAGTGTGGGGATCTCTAACTGAGGTGGAAACCGGGTTGGGCAGAGGCGATGGCTGTCGGTCTGAGAGATGCCGAGAGCGGAGAGATCGAGGGGTGGCTGCCGAGGGGTTTAATCAATGGTGAGGTCTATGGTTTGAGCCGGAGCAAGAGGGGGATGTAAGATTATTTGGCCAAACTGGCGTTGGAACGGTCCGTCCCAATTCTGGGGCGGCCCGTTCCAGTGTTCTGGGGCGGCGCGTTCCAGATCCTGCGCCAGATTAAGAAACAATCTATTTTGGGTGGGCTGATTTTGCTTAGTTTCCAAGTCATTAAGTTATATGGTAATAGACTAAACGTGGCTTAAAGAAAAGTAAGATTTTGTGCAAGGATGCGATGCCTTTTATAGGTGGTTATATTTAGAAACATTGGCTATTTTGTGATGGGTAAAATAGACATTGTTTGGAGGCCAAGAAGCCTTTGGCTCTCTATATAAAAGGGTTGGTCCCCAAGGGACAAGACGATCACGTTGCTGGCTGTATACATGAGTTGATAACAACCATCTCCTACCTCTCTCTCTATTCTTCCATCAAATAGCTTGAGAAGGTGTCCTAAGTTAAGACTAAGGGTACCAAGGCGTGTCTTGTTCTCTTGGAAGATCTCTCTCCCGAATTTGGCGCGTGGAACAGAAGGTGTAAGGTGCACACACATCACGAGACGTTAAGAACTCGAGGAGATCCAAGATTCAGGCCATCGCAATGGAATTAGGTAATCTTCCGCTCACGATTTATTTTTGGTGCATTGAAACGGACCGGTCTAGGTCTGGAACGGACTGTTCCACTGCTGGTTCTGCGAGTTAATGTATTTTCTAGGTTGCTTATTTGATCTGCTAGAACTGTTAATCCCTTTGTCTTTAAAGCAAACCCATCAAGTGGTATCAGAGCCACTCGTCGTGAGCCAATAGCATGACACATAAGTTTGGATCTAATTGAATTAGTTGAATTGATTTGGTGAATTGTAGATCTAATCTGAACTATTTTAAGTTTTCTGGCACTGTAAACTGGAGCGATCCGTTCCAATTTGAGACTGTCCGTTCTAATTCTGGGGCGGCCCGTGTCAGATTTTTCTGACAATTTTCTGAACTGTTTCTGATCTGTCTATTGAGTATTATGCCAGATTTATTGATTTGAAATTGCAATTGCTTGAAAAGATTTTGAAAATTAAGTTAAAGTTTTATAAATTCAAAATCGGTTAAAATCTGACCTAATTGGATGAATTAGATTTAGAGTAAATCTATTGTCAGGTTAGGAGAGAAATCTTTAGGGTTTCTCGACCTAGATTAGGACGACATTTTCTACTCTTCTCTGTGGTTTTCAGGAGATCCGTTCCACTTCGGGACGGCCCGTTCCACTTCATATTTGGTTGCAAACTGTTAGGTATTGACCAGAGTTTAGGACGGTCCGTTCTACAACCAGGGCGGTTCGTTCCAGAACCAAATTGTTAGGTTTTAAGCCAAAATTCAGGTTGTTTGTACTGGTTAGGTACAAATGAAACTTTATGCATCCCTCATCTTCTCTTCTCTGCCGTGGTTTTTATTAGTAAGAGCTATAAGCGTTGGGTTACACCATGTTGTCATAAGGACAAGTTCTGTCAGAGAAAATAAAGTCGGCGCCTAAACTGTCCATATGATTCTTGTCTTTTCTGGGAATCTTTTCTGGATTTGGTGTAATTTCAATGGCTGCTGGCTGAACGGGAGACCACCGCTTTCTTTTCATACCTTAATATGACTCGTACTAGTTTGTATGGTCATATCTCTCTTTGGTTCTTTTCTGGTCTATTTAGGGCGGACCATTCTCTCACCAAAATGGTCTGTTCCAGGTTTGTTGGTTCGTATGTATTTCATACGATTCAATGTGTGTATACCTTAGGGTTTGCAACTAGGTCCTAAGTCTATATCATCCTAGGTCAGTATTTGGTTAGACTTTTCATATTATGATTGATGTGCATAATGAAAAGTCTAGGATTAGGTATATTTTAAGTCTAATATAAAGGTAATTTGAGTTGTATTTTGAGAATTGAATCAATATTAATATCATCCCGCCAAAGTGGGCTCTCATATTAATGGTTGTTTCAAAGACTCAAGTACAAAGTGTATTAAGGTACATGTAACTTCTAAATTATAGATCGGCCCAAAGAAAGGACATAATTCAAAAGACTACATGTACAATATTTTGGTAGAATCAAATGGGTAATGATTATAAAGTTTTACATATAATTAATTAATCGGCCCAAAGGAAGGTTAATTAATTGATATGTTATGAATCGTTACATTTGATACTACACCTAGTTGATTGAAGTTTGCTTGGAGACTCCAAAAAGCACTTGCAAATGAATAAAGACTAGTAGAAGGAATTTAGACCTTTATATTTCATGATTTAACTTATACATTGTGGTTATTAACATTAGTGTATTTTGTCTTTGGTTTATTTTAGCAAACATTCCAGCTAGCATTAACAGCATATCTATGCTGACTGGTTCCAACTTTTAGGAATGAAAAGAGAACTTGATGATAGTTCTCGGTTGTCTAGATCTTGACCTTGCATTTTGGGAGGATAAACCACCTGAGATTACTGCTAAGAGCAGTCAACAACACATTCAAAGTGTGGCTCAGTGGAATCGCTCCAATCGCATGGGCATTATGATCATCAAGAAGACAATCCTAGAGGCATTCAGGGGTACCGTTTCTGATTTCGATGAGGCTAAGGCATGTTTGGAAGAAATTGAGAAGAGATTTGTCAAAAATGAGAAATCGAAAATTTGCACAATCATGGCAAGACTCACCTCTATGAAGTATAATGGAAAATGCAACATTCGTGAGTACGTTTTGGAAGTGTCTAATCTTGCTTCAAAGTTACAAGCCTTAAGTTAGACATCTCTAAAGAAATTCAGGTGTGTCTAGTGCTTAACTCTCTCCCTAGTCAGCATAACCATTTCAAGATTACTTACAACTGCACTAAGGACAGGTGGACTCTGAATGAACTGATTTCGCATCTAGTTCAAGAAGAGGAAATGTTGAAGCTTGATAAGACACAAAGTGCTAACATTGCCTCCACTTCCAAGAATAAAGGGAAGAAGAAAAAAAACAAGAAAAATGTTGCTAATTCAGACTGAAAGAAGGAGCCCAATATGGGAAAGACTGGCAAGAAGCCAAAGAATCTAAATGGGTGCTTCTTCTGTAACGAGGAGGGAAATAAGAAGAATGAATGCGAATGCTACATAGCCTGGCGCAAGAAAAAAGGTATGTCACTTTCTTTGGTTTGTTCAGAAGTTAATTTAAGTTCAGTATAAAAAGATACTTGGTGTATTGATTCGGGTGCTACAACTCACATAAGTATCTCTATGCAGAGTTGCCTGAGCTGCCGCAAGCCAAATGATGGTGAAAAATACATCTATGTGGGCGATGGCAAGAAGGCACAAGTTCAAGCTATTGGGCATTTTAGATTGTTACTTACGACTGGATTGTATTTGAATTTATATGAGAGACTTTTGTTGTACCGTCTTTTAAACGAAATTTAGTTTCTATTTCTGTACTGGACAAATTTGGTTACTCTTGTTCTTTTGGAAATGGAAAATTCAGTTTATCTCATAATTTTAAATGCGTTGGATCTGATTTTCTTTCAGTTTATGACAATCTATATTGATGAAGGAATTAAATCCCAGTGCCAAATAAATTTGTACCTAGACCTAACCTCACTAGTCGTTCAAATTAAGCTTAGGGTTGAACCCAAATGACAGATTAACGATTACCGGACTTGTTCTTTTTTCTGAAGTTAGAAAGTAAAATAAGGTGAAGAATGATGTAAAATAAAGAAACTAAATAAACAATGCAATTAAGTAGATATTTTTGGGTATTTTATGTATTAAATATTGATTTTAATTAAAGTAAACTAAGGCAGGTAAATTTTGGTGTTTTTCAGGTATAAAAAGGCGTACTAGGGGTCAGGATTCACTTAGGTTTAGCCTCTGATTTGCTGGATCGCTTGCTTTCACGTTGAATGCAAATAAATCGAAACAACTGCCGTCAGTTCGGTCCGAACTGAGACTGGTACAGGACTGCAAATTAGTACATGACTCTACTTTCTACACATAGGCCAAATAAACCTAAACTTTCGTGTCGGTGTTTTAATTAACCTATGTCTAATTTATTGGTCTTCTTAGGGATATCTAAGTTGCCTTTCAGTCAACTTAGAAGCTACACCTTTCAGTGCACACTAATCTCCTCTTTCGAATCGTCAACTTATCCCAAATACTTAATTCAATTCTAATTAATTAACCTAACCTTGTAACTTAACTAAACATGCCTAGAATTTAGAAGTAAATCAGGTCAATCACAGAATTAAACAATCAATCAAAGTACTACTCAAGAAATAGATCATAAAGCCAAACATCAAGTCATATCAAGTCATAACATCAGACTAAACCTAAACTACATCCATACCCTAAAGCATAAAGTAAACTACTCTAACATGTTCTCGAGACAATAATAAAACATAGTAAAAGCATAAAGATACAAGCCCATCGAAAAGCAATGAAATAGCATAAAAAGAATAGAATAAACAACTCCTTTTATGCTAAGACTTCGTCTTCTAAGGCAGTCGAAGGCCGGAGATGAGGTAGTTCTGCAGCTCGCTGTTGCCGTCGCTTCAAACAATAGTAGAACACCGAGGTCGATGAAGAAATCCAAGAAACAATCGCTCAAATCGCTTTTAGAAGGTGGCTATGCGTGTGGAACAAAAGATGTTATTCTGGAGGCAGTAGAAGACCTTTTATAGTAGGTCAGGTTGCTTAGGAGAGAGGTTAGGGCGCTCAAACCATCAAAAGTTGCCAAAATATGCATTCCCTTTGCTAAAAAACATGCCATATGTACTGAGTTTAGCCTGGAGAGGAGGTGCTCGACCTGGAGGGGAGAGATGGAAGTGCATGAGCAGCACTTCGGTCCGAGCAGTAGCCAGTTCGGTCCGAATTGGTGGAGATAGGGTCGAACTCAGCTGTGCTGGGGTCGAACTAAGCCTAGGAATGAGCCGTCTAGGTGGCATGTGGCCCGCATGTTGGTCCAGAATGTGTCCCTAGCGTCAGGAATGAGTCGTCTGGCGTGCGTGCAACCATATGAGTCATCTTTTGAGCCTATCTTCATCAAACCCTGTAAAACACAAGTAGAAGCAGCGGCAGAGCCAAACCTTGGGAAAATAGCAAGTATTTGTTAAGAAATTTAATGGTTTGGGTACAATTTTGGTGCCAAGTACGGTCAAAATACCAATGAATATGATAGATATCAAATTCTCCCAAACCTAAACTTTGCTTGTCTTCAAGCAAGAGCCTAAACTTTAAAAATATTAACTATACTTAGACTTAGGAGAATCAAACTTCCCAAACCGAAAGATGTCATTTAATTGCCCATGCCTACAAATGTAATCACACAAAATCAAACAAGCCAAGTCACTGAAATTTCCCAAGGATCAAGTGTTCAAAGTTCTACAATTAAAGTGTGCCTCACTTGGTCCTATTGATTGCTTTTAACCTTTAAAGAACTCTAGCTTCTATCATGCCACGACAATTGCAAACTCAAAGTTATTTATTCGTTCCTTTCCATGTTTTGCAAAGATTTGTAAAGTCAATTTATCAAAGTTGAAAAATTTATAATGAATCTTGTCTCCAAATTTCAACCCTTTCAATTTTTCACTAATTTTCGATTTGTGTAAGTCGAGTCGTGGGGCTTTGCACCCTAGAAGATATAGTGCGAGTCATTGTCCTTGTAAAAAGCTACTGGCACATGACGCACCAGGGAGGTCAGTCCAGTTTTTACCCTTTTTTCGCTACAGACCACTACGGACCTTAAGCACTTTGCTAAGTTCCTTAAACCTCCGGCATTTGAGGTTAAGTTGGTGGAAAAAGGCCTCGATGCATCGTCGTTTTCGCAACTATTTGAATTTAAGTCACATTAAAATTTTGCTCGTTGGTGATTCAAGCGCTTAAAAACAATTTCAAAAGTCAAGATTCATTTTACATGTTCCAAGGTTGATAAAAATTCTTTTTGAACAAAAATTTTCAAACCATAAATTAGTTCACTCAATGAAAATTTGTGAGATTTGACTGAGATTTTTTTGACAAATTCCTAAGCATCCACATTCGAGTTCAATCACAATTAAAAATTTTCAAATTGGCCCATCGGTGCACAAGTCAAGAGAGAAGTTTAAACAACAAATTCCATTTCATAAAATTCATTGACCAGCTTGAAAATTATTGAAAAACAGTGTGATTTTTATCAATTAAAATCAAATCGGATGGTGATAGGTATATGCAATTAATTTCCAAACAAAAGTCGACATTTTTCTCATTATTTGGCTCTCTGTTCAACCCCAGCAGGGTGGAGTTCCAACCGAAGGGAAGTGCAAGTGCAAAAATTCTATTTAAGTGTTGCGTTCAGACTGAACTGAGCAGTGAAAATCAGTTTTGTGTGGAAATCAAGCAGTTCGGTCCGAACGGAAGGAGTTCGGTCTGAACTGAGACTATGGAAAATAAAAAAATTTCGCTTCCTTTCTTCTGTTTTGTCCAATTTTTCCAAAAAAATCTATGCACACATCAATTAAATGAACCCCCCCCCAACTTATTCAAAAGCTTGTCCTCAAGCTTGCATTCACACATAAAATTAAAAAGGAGGTTGAAAATGCTTACCAAATCAATGAGAACAGCGAAGGCCCATAGATGGTTCTCCATGGTGATAAGTCGGGAAGATGCCAAAGGGAAGATCCAACCAAAAATAACCAGTTAAAACAGAATCGGCCCTGTGTCCCATTAGAATTCTGGCCCAAATGGACCCCTCCATTGCGAAATGTTTCTCTTCCTGCCTCAATTTGGACTGGACAGTTCCCTCGTTCGGACCGAACACCGTTTGTTCGGACCGAAGTCTAGGCGTTCGGGTCGAAGGCTGTCCCTGGCCACCATCTCTTCTCTTCGGGTCAAATGCATTTCCTTCGGGTCGAACTGACAGAAGTCCAGTCTCTTATTGGACTCGAAAGATGCATGAACTTTGTCATCTCGTCCTCAATTCTCATAACTTCTCATTGACATCAAAATTGCTTCCTGAAATTGTGATATTCCCAGAAATTAGAACCATTTTTTTTATTCTTTTGTGTTTTCTTATTTTTTTTGTGTTTTATTATTTTTCTAATTTTAAATGAAAGAAAAGCAATTAATAACGAAATTTTTAAACCCTCGGGTTGCCTCCCAAGAAGCGCTTGTTTTAGGTCCCTAGCTTGACCTCCTGTTTTTAAGTTTCCGCTTGGTTTGGTTCGGAGAGAGAGAGAACAAAGGCCTCCTCGATCGTCTCGTTGTCGATATAGTGGTTCAATCATTGTCCAATGACCTTGAAAGACTCCGAATCCTTGTCACAAATGTCAATGGCGCCAAACGGGTAGACATTCACCACTCGAAATGGCCCGGACCATCTCGATCTCAATTTGCCCGGGAAAAGCTTCAAGCGCGAGTTGAACAAGAGCACCAAGTCTCCTTCTTTAAATTCTCTTCTTGAAATATGCCTATCATGCAACAACTTGGTCTTTTCTTTGTAAAATTTAGTATTTTCATAAGAGTTTAGGCGTACCTCATCCAACTCATGGAGTTCAAGAATCCTTTTCTCACCGGCTTTGAGTAAATCCATATTGATCGCGTGGGTTGCCCAATAAGCTTTATGTTCGATCTCAACCGGCAAGTGGCATGGCTTTCCATAGACAGGTTTGAAGGGGGCTCATGCCTATGGGTGTCTTGAAGGCGGTGCGGTAAGTCCAAAGAGCATCATCTAGCTTAATAGCCCAATCCTTGCGAGTTCGAGTCACCGTCTTCTCCAATATGCTCTTGATTTCCCTATTAGACACCTCATCTTTCCCGCTTGTTTGTGGATGGTAGGCGGTTGCAACCTTGTGAGTCACGCCATTAGCCCATCGAATTGTCGATTTATGAAGTGTTTGCCCCCGTCGCTTATCACCGCTCTTGGAACACCGAATCGGGGAAAAATCACTCTTGAGAATAGTTGGATCACTGAGCTTGCATCCGCGGCTTTGCATGGCACCGCCTCGACCCACTTTGAGATATAATCGACTGCCACCAATATGTACTCAAAGCCATGAGAACTAGGAAAAGGGCCCATGAAGTCTACCCCCCAAACATCAAAGATTTCTACTTCAAGAATAGGGTTAAGGGGCATCTCGCTTCTTTTTGAGATATTGCCCGTTCTTTGACATTGATCACATGAAAGTACAAAAGAACGTGCAACTTTGAAAAGAGTGGGCCAAAAGAAACCTGATTGGAGCACCTTAGCTGCCGTCTTGGAGAATGATGAATGGTCTCCATAGGCGGAAGAGTGGCAGCTAGCTAGGATTGATCGAACCTCCTCATAAGGCACGCATCGTCTATAAATATCGTCAATCCCAAGCTTGAAAAGGTAGGGCTCCTCCCAAAAATAGTACTTGGCTTATGATTTCAACCTCTTTCTATCCTGTCATTCCATTTCTGGAGGTAGGATTTAGCTAGCGAGGTAATTGGCCAAGTCGGCGTACCATAGTTGCGTATTTGTGCCCCGATTGCCCTTCGTTCGGATCGAACAGCCGGCCATTCGGTCCGAACTGTCCTCCATAGAGAGAAAATTCATGGCCAGGTGTGTCCAGTCCACCTCTCCTGCCTCTGTTCGGACCGGACTGCCGGCTGGTGGGGTCGAACAGCCCTCTGTTGGGGTCGAACTGAGACCAATTTTCATCAATTTCTCGATCGGAAATGAGTCGTTGATCGGAATTTCATCCCTTTCTTGCTCCTCCCAGTGTAGGCGGGACAGATGGTCAGCAACCAAATTTTCGGTGCCCTTCTTGTCACGAATTTCGAGGTCAAACTCTTGTAAAAGGAGCACCCATCTATTGAGCCTTGGTTTGGCATCTTTCTTGCTCAAAACATATCGCAACGCCGCATGATCCATGTACACGATCACCTTAGAACCCACCAAATAGGATCTGAACTTGTCTAGCGCGAATACAATTGCTAGGAGCTCTTTCTTGGTGGTCATGTAGTTAGCTTGGGCCGGATCTAGCACCTTACTTGCGTAGTAGATGGCCACCGGCTTCTTATCTCTTCGCTGTCCAAGTACCGCCCCAACCGCGAAATTGCTTGTGTCACACATGAGTTCAAATGGTTGAGACCAATCTGGCGGTTGCAAGATAGGAGCCGATATGACAGCCTCCTTCAACCTGTGAAAGGCATTAATACAATCTTCATTAATAATGAATTCATTATCCTTAACTAAAAGATTCCTCAAAGGTTTTGCTATTTTAGAGAAGTCTTTATGAATCGGCGATAAAATCCGGCGTGTCCTAGGAAACTTCGCACATCCTTGACATTTTTGGACACGTCGAGTTTCTCTATTACTTTGATGTTCGCCTTGTCGACCTCAATCCCCTTGGATGTTATCACATGGCCTAGCACGACACCGCGTTGCACCATGAAGTGGCATTTCTCCCAATTCAAAACCAAGTTGACATCTTGACATCGCTGCAAAACTTTTGAGAGATTAGCAAGACAAGAATCAAAACAAGTTCCATAAACCGAGAAATCGTCCATGAAAACTTCCATTTCTTTTTCAATCATGTCCGAAAAAATAGCCATCATGGCACGTTGGAACGTGGCTGGTGCATTACAAATACCAAAGGGCATATGTCCATATGCAAAAGTACCATAAGGGCAAGTAAAGGTGGTTTTTTCTTAGTCATTTGGATGGATGGGTATTTGAAAGAGACCGGAAAAACCATCCAAATAACAAAAATAGAAATGATTAGCAAGCCTTTCGAGCAACTGGTCCACAAATGGAAGTGAAAAATGGTCCTTGCGAGTTGCCGCATTGAGTTTGCGGTAATCGATGCACATCCTCCACCCAGTCACCACCCGAGTTTGAATCATCTCGTCCTTGTCATTCTTCACCGCCGTTGTACCTCCCTTCTTGGGCACTACATGCACGGGGCTCACCCATTTACTATCCGAGATTGGATAAATGATGCCCGCATCAAGTAACTTGAGAATCTCCTTCTTCACTACTTCCTTGAGATTCGAGTTGAGCCTCCTTTGCGTTTCCCTTGATGGCTTGGAGTCATCCTCAAGTAATATGCGGTGTGTGCAAAAAGAGGAATCGATGCCCTTCAAGTCATCGATCGAATATCCAATTGCGCTTTGGTGTGCCTTTAATTCAGTCAACAACTTCTCCGTTTGCTCTGCATCTAGCTTAGAATTAACTATAATAGGGTATGTTTGATTCGGGCCTAGGAATTCAAACCTGAGCGAGGACGAAAGTGATTTAAGTTCAACTTTCGGAGCCTCAGTTTGGTCTGGACTGGCTGAGTTCGATCCGAACAGATCGGCCTTCGGTCCGAATTGGGATGTGTTGGGGTCGAACAGCTCCTCCGTGGCCCTGATCTCCTCCAGTCGACCTCCTGTTCAGTCAGAATTGCTACTGTTGGGGTCGAATAGAGAGTCGATTTCGCCGTTTTCAATCCCGTTCTCCTCCACAATTGATTCCTTGACTCCAATGGCTTCCTTCATATCACAGAAAATTGTTGATAGCTCATGAGAGCTATTCTGTACTGGTCCTCAAGTGCTTCCTCAATTGTCGGCTCAATTTCTTTAATCATGAAGCACGTATTGGTGGGGTTTGGGCATCTCATCGCTTTGTCGATTGAAAAATATAATGTCTCCCCCCCCCCACTCTGATCAGAATCGGGCCATCCCTGGCATCCATCATAACGCTGGCTGTTCGGAGAAAAGGACGCCCCAATATGATCGGAACTTCCTTATCTTCCTCCATGTCCATTACCACAAAGTCGCTCGGCACCAAGAACTTGCCAACTTGCACAGGGACATCTTCCAATACACCCAGTGGTAGCCGCATCGAAAAATCGGCGATTTGCAAGGTCATCCTTGTGGGTCTAAGCTCACCAAACCCGATCTTCTCATAGACAGTCTAGGGAATGAGACTAACGCTTGCCCCCATGTCGCACAGAGCCTGTTTGATAATTGCATTTCCAATGACACAAGGTAGAGCAAACATACCTGGATCCTCCAGCTTGGACGGCATTTTGCTTTTCATGGCCTCGCTGCATAGGTTGGTTAATGCCACTGTCTTTAGCTCCTCTAGGGACCTCTTGCCTTTGCACAACTCCTTCAAGAACTTGGCATAAATGGGCAATTGCGTAATAGCATCCGTGAAGGGAATTGTGATTCTCATTTGCTTTATCTCCCAAAAGGTCTTGAACTGGGCATCCTCCTTACTCTTGAGAAGCCTACGAGGGAAAGGGACTGGAGGTTGGTAGCTGGGAACTTGTTACACCGCCTTTCCCTTCGATTTTTCGCCGTTTGACCCTTTTTTCTGCCCCACTTCGGACTGAATTGGAGTGCATTCGGACCGAACAGACTCAGTCGGGGCGGCTGCTACCTCTTCTGTGTTGACTTCGGGTCGAACAGGTCCCTGCTGGGGTCGAACAGCACCTTGTTGGGGTTGAACAGGTGCTCCTGTGGCGTCCCTGGCTCCCCCTTGCTGCTCCTCTACTACTGATGGACCCTGTGTATTTT
This sequence comes from Rhynchospora breviuscula, assembly GCA_027562975.1. NCBI lineage: Eukaryota > Viridiplantae > Streptophyta > Magnoliopsida > Poales > Cyperaceae > Rhynchospora > Rhynchospora breviuscula. The sequence goes on from CM050398.1 coordinate 18,070,979, forward strand.
TATGGAGAGGAGGAAAGGGGATTACTTGCTGAAGAATGGGCTCAACACCTCCTGTATCACCTTGTTTGGTCCGAACGGTCGGCTGTTTGAGTCGAACCGAGGGCTGATCTGACGATTCAGTGGGCATAGGTGGGTCGACGTAGTGCCTCGCGCTCCTGAGGACATGCAGGGCCTTGATTTTTGCATTAGTATTCACCTGAGGCTGTCCTGGGAGCTTGCCCGGTGGTCGGGAGAACTGCACTTCCATCATTCACTCCAAACGCTACAAAGAACTAGCACTTGCTTTCAATCCATTGGTGGTCGCCTTCAAATCATCCAATCCTTCGGCTAGAATCATGTTGAACTTTCCATAGAAAGATTTAATTAATATCCATTCTTGAATTCCATGATGTGGGCAAGAATTTTCCAAATCCCTAAATCTTTCCCATGCGTCCTTCATTGATTCCTCTTCCTTTTGGGTAAAATTGTTCAATTCCCTTCTAATCGTATCAGATATATCCGCGAGGAAATACCTATCCAAAAAAGTTTGTGCTATTTGATCCCAAGACCGAATTGACCCCTTTTTCAATGTTTTATACCATTTTTGGGCTCTATCCTTAAGGGTGAAATGGAATAACAATAGCCTAATTTCTTGTTGAGGGACCCCATTAAACTTAATTAATTTAGTGCAATCAATAAAGGTTTATAAGTGGGCATGTGGATCCTCTTTATCATCTCCGTAGAATGGGTTTTGTTGCACAAGCGTGATGTGGTTGAGGGCAATTTACATGTTATTGGCCTCAATGTCCGGAATTTATCACCGGTCCACCCACGTCTCTAGCATTTGGAGCTCCGAATTCTCTGAGTGTTCTGCTTTGGTCATCTTCTTCCTCGTTCTCGGAGTTATGGTTGCTCGCCTCGTCCTCATGTGTCCATCGACGGTGCTCATTTTCAAAATCTCTCCTTTGTCCAGCAAGAGTGTTCCGTTCTGCTGTGAGACGAGCCTCCTTTGCTCCAATTGAAGGCGGAGGGCCTCCAATTCGCGAGTTTGCTACGCAATAGCTTCTGCTGTGAGTGGCTCCGCCATCGCTGTGCCTTCTCCTTCCTGCTCGAGGATCTGTTCGGTCCGAACAGAGAGGGGGTTGAGCGGCTAGAGGTAATTCGGGATCGACAAGTAGTCTCCGGAAGAAGTAGCTTCGAACCTTCGGTGGTGGAGACTTATTCCTGCGAGTCTTACCCGCCAGTCCTGCAAGAAAAAGAGAGAAGAGTGAGAAAATGAGAAAAAAAAAATAAAAATCTAGTCTCCAAATACTCAAACAAGTATGCAATATCGACACCGTCCCTGGCAACGGCGCCAATTTGATGAAGGAATTAAATCCCAGTGCCAAATAAATTTGTACCTAGACCTAACCTCACTAGTCATTCAAGTTAAGCTTAGGGTCGAACCCAAAGGACAGATTAACGATTACCGAACTTGTTCTTTTTCTGAAGCTAGACAGTAAAATAAGGTGAAGAATGTTGTAAAATAAAGAAATGAAATAAACAATGCAATTAAGTAGATATTTTTGGGTATTTTGTGTATTAAATAGTGATTTTAATTAAAGTAAACTAAAGCAGGTAAATTTTGGTATTTTTCAGGTATAAAAAGGCGTCCTAGGGTCAAGATTCACTTAGGTTTAGCCTCCGATTTTCTGGATCGCTCGCTTTTGCGTTGAATGCCAATAAATCGGAACAACTGCCGTCAGTTCGGTCCGAACAAGACCTGTTCGGTCCGAACTAAGACTGGTACACTGAGTTATGACCGTTAGAACTTGAGTTTTATCTTTATGAAGGGCTTAGATCGGCTGTGGCTAGGTTTCCTAATCCTCAACTGTCGTCTTTTGGACTGGAAATTAGTACAGGACTCTACTTTGCCCACATAGGCCAATTAAACCTAAACTTTCGTGTTGGTGTTTTAATTAACCTATGTCTAATTTATTGGTCTTCTTAGGGATATCCAATTTCGCTGCACGCTAATCTCCTCTTTCAAATCATCAACTTATCCCAAATACTTAATTCAATTCTAATTAATTAACCTAACCTTGTAACTTAACTAAAAAGGACTTGAATTTAGATGTAATCATGTCAATCACAGAATTAAACAAGCAATCAAAATACTACTCAATAAATAGATCATAAAGCCAAACATCAAGTCATATCAAGTCATAACATCAAACTAAACCTAAACTACATCCATACCCTAAGACATAAAGTAAACTACTCTAACATGTTCTCGAGACAATAATAAAACATAGTATAAGCATAAAGATACAAGCCCATTGAAAAACAATGAAAAAGCATAAAAAGAATAGAATAAACAACTCCTTTTACGCTAAGACTTCGTCCTCTAAGGCAGTGGAAGGCTGGAGATGAGGTAGTTCTGCTGCTCACTGTTGCCGTCGTTTCAAACAATAGTAGAACACCAAGGTCGATGAACAAATCCAAGAAACAATTACTCAAATCGATCTTAGAAGGTGGCTATGCGTGTGGATCAAAAGATGTCATTCTAGAGGCAGGAGAAGATCTTTTGTAGTAGGTGAGGTTGCTTGGGAGAGAGGCTAGGGCGCCCAAACCATATGAAGTTGCCAAAATATGCATTTCCTTTGCTGAAAAACATGCCATATGTACTGAGTTCGACCTAGAGAGGAGGTGCTCGACTTGGAGGGGAGAGATGGAAGTGCATGAGCGGCACTTCGATCCAAGCAGTGGCCAGTTCGGTTCGAACTGGTGGAGATAGGGTCGAACTGAGCTGTACTGGGGTCGAACTGATCTTAGGAATGAGCCGTCTAGGTGGCATGTGGCCCGTATGTCGGTCTAGAATGTGTCCCTAGCGCCAGGAATGAGTCTTCTGGCGTGCGTGCAACAATAGGAGTCATCTTTTGAGCCTATCTTCATCAAACACTGTAAAACACAAGTAGAAGCAGCGGCAGAGTCAAATCCTGGGAAAATATCAATTATTTGTTAAGCAATTTAATGGTTCGGGTACAATTTCGGTGCCAAGTACGGTCAAAATACCAATGAATATGAGAGATATCATATATTCTTTGGAAACTATTGCTTCATATAATGAATCTTTGCATACACGTACTAGAAGTGTTAAGCGTAAATTAACTCATGAGAACTCAGGTGCACTTTGGCATAAGCGTTTAGGTCACATTTCTCTAAAGAAAATCGAAAGGCTTGTGCAAAGTGAAATACTCGATCCTTTAGACATGACAGATTTAGGCCCATGTGTAAGTTGTGTTAATGGAAAACAAACCAATAAAAGGAGATATGATGCCAATAGAACAAGTGATGTCCTAGAACTTATTCATACGAACATTTGTGGACCATTTCCTACGCCTACTAGGAATGGTCAAACTTACTTTATCAGTTTCACAGACGATTTTTCAAGATTTGATTATCCATATCTATTAAGTGAAAAAGCGCAAGCTTTGGACGCGTTCAAATCATTTAAGGCTGAAGTTGAGTTACAACTCAACAAAAGGGAAGTCAAATCTGACCGTGGTGGTGAACACTATGGTAGATATGACAGTTCATGTGAACAACGTCTAGGGCCTTTTGCTAAGTTCCTAGAGAAAAATGGCATTGTCCCTCAATATACCATGTCAGGATGGCCTAGCATGAATGGAGTAGGTGAAAGGCGAAACAGGACATTGAAGGACATGGTTAGGAGTATGCTTAGTCATACTAATTTGCCAAAATCTCTTTCAGGAGAAGCGCTTAAAACAACAGCCTATTTACTTAATCATGTACCAACTAAGGCAAATAACAACAAAACACCTTATGAAATGTTGACTGGCAGGAAACCAAGTCTATAACATTGTCGTATTTGGGAATGTCCAGCTGAAGCTCGGCCTTACAAGCCAAATGAGAAGAAATTGGATGAAAGGACAGTTAGTTGTTATTTCAATGGATATGCCGAACGTTCTAGGGGTTACAAGTTTTACGATCCCATAAATAGGAATATATTTCAGACGAATATAGCTAAGTTCTTTGAGGATGTTTTGGTTGTGGGGGGAGATATGACACATCAGGATATTATCTTCAAGGAGAAAACCAGCACTGATCTTCAAACGAACCGTGACAGGGCTGAAACGGACCGGTCTGAAGCTGAAATGGAACGGTTGACCATAGATACAGTGCCCAGAACTGAAACGGACCGTTCCAGGACTAGAACGGACCATTTAATTCAAGAAACGGATCATGTTCCAGTTCCTATGGACTTGGATCTTAGAAATAATCAAGTTGAAGATAATGATGTCATTGAACAACTGCAAACACCTCAAGAACTTGTGCCTAGGAGATCCACTAGGGAGAAATGACCAGCAATACCTAATGATTATGTGGTCTATCTCCAAGAACATGAGTTTGACATTGGGATGGTTGAAGATCCTTGTGATCTTCGTCAAGCTTTGGATAGTCCAAACTCACAAAAGTGGATTGATGCCATGAATGAAGAGATGAAGTCCATGTATGACTATGATGTATGGGACTTAGTACCATTACCAGAAGGAAAGAAACCTATTGGTTGCAAATGGATTTTTAAAACCAAAAAGGATTCTATGGGTAATGTGGAAAGGTATAAGGCACGTCTTGTTGCTAAGGGCTTTACTCAAAAGGAAGGTATTGATTATAAAGAGACTTTTTCTCCAGTTTCATTGAAAGACTCTTTTAGGATAATCATGGCATTTATGGTACATTTGGATCTTGAGCTTCATCAAATGGATGTTAAGACTGTGTTTCTCAATGGTGACATTGATGAAGCCATTTATATGGTGCAACCACCTCACTTTGTATCGGATGATCCAAAGAAAATGATTTGCAAACTTAAGAAATCCATTTATGGGCTTAAACAAGCGTCTCGGCAGTGGTATTACAAATTCCATCGAGTGATTCTCTCATTTGGTTTCGAGAGTAACCCGGCGGATGATTGTATATATCACCAGTTCAGTGGAAGTAAATATTCTTTCTTGGTTATGTTTGTGGATGTGTTTGCCTCTAAATTCTGCTGCATAAGACCCTAGGATAAATAAATAAATTTTATTCCACAAATAAACAAAATCCACAACATCAACAACCAGACAAAATAGCCTTGACAAACAATTATGATGCATGAGAGGGAAATACAGAAATTCCTAGAAATGGACGATAAAAAATTAATTATGGGAAATGCCATTATGCGCCTGTGATACCCTTATAATTAATTACAAAAAGTCCTAAAAATGAAATTTTTGTAGCAGTTAAATTCTTCATATTTTTATGAGGAGCCATGCAAAATTTCATGTCAAATTGACCTATGGATGGGCCCCAAACAACTTTTATCAAAATAAAGCAGCATAATTGTCCTCAAAATCCCAGCAAATGGACAAATCCATTACTGAAGGAGACATCATACAAATAAGCTTCGGATTGGGCTAAGTTTCACAACAATTAAAGGCCCATACTTATTTCTATTTTTCGACGGCCCAGTAAAGATTCAACGTCCCAACAACAAAAAGCAGCGGAACGGGTTCTAAACTCAAACCCGTTATCAAATCCTGATCCGTTAGCCAGGAATCAACTCAATCAACTTGAACTCAACAGTGACCAACTAATTCAGTCGAGTCTGGCTATAGGGCTGCACACGTGTCACCCCCCTATTGGTGGGGACCATTATCGTTTAAAACAAAAAAAAATAAAAAGAAGGAGGGAGAAGTTACTCGTAATGGAAAGGAGGTTTCTCCGACGAAGGCGAGTACTTCACCGCCTGCTTCGACCACCTCAGTTGAAATCAACTTTAGCGCTATACAGGCGATGCCACCACGATTCCAACGAGATCAAACACGACGGGAATTAAGTGGAAAACAGGCCAATTAAGGAGTGAGGTTGGTCACTGGCTGCAAAGAAAAATCGAGAAATTGAGCTCAGATAAGGGTGAAATTAAACAATTAAATGTCAAAAGAGCCTCTACAAGGGATGAATGACATACCTGGAGAAGCAATTTTGAAGAGGGATGCCTATGGAGACAAGCAAGCCACCTCAGTTGCGACTGATAATGGCGACAGCGCATGAAGAACGAAGGAGAGCTTCCAGCATAAATTAAATACCACAGAGGAGCTTAAATGAACACTGAGATGTGCTCAGATACGAGCATCAATGCACAAGGTTGATAAAAGCTTAAATTGCTCCTAATTGGAGGCGTCCAGTGAATAACAAGGAAAAGACAGGCTAAATAGAGGAAATGGAGGAAAGGAAATGTTTCTTCTCAGCCTACATTCTGAAAAGAATGTTCTAGCCCTGCATAAAACGTAGGAGCTTTGATGACTCAATAGGAGGTGGTACCACATTCCATTTCAATTGAGACCATCTGAGAAGGGAGAAATTTAAATCAAAGGCCATGATACAGTCAAGCCTCGTGTGCTAAAGATACCATTCAAATTGGTACACAAAAGAAGCACACTCATATGACTAGCAAATGCATCCAACCAACCATTCATACCGTTGACCATATGGAGGGACAGATGCTCACGTCAATTGCTTCACTCCAAATTGCAAGTGCAAGTGAAGTTGTAAAACAACATAACTTAAGTACTGGAGAGGAGAAAAGCCCCTCTGAAATATCTCCAGGCCTCCATATGAGACACAACATAGCTCATGGAACCATGTGATAAGTGAAGCTATTTCAGAAGTAAACACAGAAATAAAAATAATAAGATAAGTGAAGATTCACACTTTGAAGCATAGCTCATGGAACCATGTGAGCTAGCCAGATACAGTCGAGTTGACTGTGTATTGAACCCAAAACTTTAAACCACTAAATGGTGTGGCATGGCACTAGTCCGGTTTCCAAATAAACTAAATTGACCATTGAAAGTCCAAACAATTGACCAAATCTCAAACCTCAAAAGGAATGGGAGCATGTAAAAAAGCATAATTGAGTGACAATTGGTACAATTAATCTCATGTGATGCTCAAACCAGACCACACAAAATAAAAAAAATTCAAAGTGAAGAAGGACTTACCTGTGCAATTGAAGCTTCCAATAGCCTCTACAAACCCAAAGAAATCCATGGGACCCACTGGATAAGCTCAATTTCAGCTCAGGAACCTCAATCGAACCCCAAGTCAAAGCTGAAACCAAAAGGGAATAATGAAACTCGGAAATAAGAGGGTAATTGGACAAAAGAAAAGAAGGAAAAGGAAAAAGGAGTTCATCGTGAGCTGGGAAGTACCTTCAATCGAAAGAATGGCGTTGGCCATCGCCGTAATTTCCCTCCGACGGAATCCACTCCTTGCGACACTCGACGGAGGAAGAAGGAAGGAGAAAAGGAAGAAAGAAAAGAAGAAAAGGGCCCCTGGCATGAATCTTGAAGCAAGCCTAACGGACGGGTTTCGTTCGTTATAATTAAAGAAGGGAAGGTTCATGGACTCGGTGTACTGTAAGCCAAGGCACAGACAGACGGGTCCCACTCAATGGAGATACACCCGAAGCAAAGTCCAAACCTCAGTGCCTCTTGATGATCCTCTGTGGCACCCAGCTTTGTGGCGGGTCACTGCAACCTAAAACAGAAAAACAGCAAGCCTCCAGTCAATCAAAATTTTCCAATAGAACTGAAACTTCAAAAATGCATTAAAAATAGCAGGAATGTCAGAAAAATTCAAATAAAATGTCAAAATATCAAGAAAAATGTGAGGAATATTTTGGTATCACATTTCATGCTCAAATCCCAAAGTACAAAACACATCAAATTCAAAACTCCTAAAATGGTCATTATGGCAAATAATAAAATGATAAAAATAAGAATCAAATTAAATTTCTGCAAAATGTTTGAACATTTATGTTCTGGACAGCAGGTACATTCGTACATTTTATGTTCTGGATGGCAGATACATTCGTAAATTTTATGTTCTGGACAGCAGGTACACTTGGACATCTCTGGCCAAAACCTAAATCCAAAATCCCAAATCAAAAACCTAAATACCAAAATCCAAATCCCAAATCCAAAACCTAAATACCAAAATACAAATCCCAAATCCAAAACCTAAATACCAAAATCCAAGTCCCAAATCCAAAACTCAAATACTAAAAGTCGAATCCAAATCCCAAAACTTTAAGTCCCAACATGAAACTCAAAAGTCCAACTTGATAGTTGAAAAGTCAAACTCAAAAGTCCAACTTGAAATTTGAAAAGTCAAACTCAAAAGTCCAACTTAAAGTTGAAGTGATTAAAATTTTGAAGTTGACCCGATAGCCAGGACTTAAAAGTCTTAAGAATACCCCAAGACTAAATACCAAAACCCTAAAAGTTAAAGACACAAAGACCAACGCTCTAGGGCTTGGGTCAAAAGTCAATAACTAAAATTCAAAAGACACAAAAGTGACAAAAAGTTTTAAAAGTCCAACTTCATCCTTCTGGGACTGCATAGCGCGTTGTCCGGGAAGGTACACCCCTTGTGTTTTCGTTAAGACGAGGCATAGCGCTTGTTCCCTCGCGACTCGAACAAAATCCTAAAACCTCTAAATCTTAAAACTATTGAGAATTGACCTAGATCGTCCAATTTCTAGTGTCGAACTAAAAAAATCTAAATTCGTCCTTTTGAGACTGCATAGCGCTTTGCCATGGAAGGTACACCCCTGAAGTTCTTGTCAAGAGGAGGCATAGCGCATTCAATAAAATTTTTTACAAAACTTAAATAACTAAATTCCTCTAAAAGCATGTATATAAACCCAAAAGGAATAAAACCTCACACATTTATATCCTGTCCCGCCGGGCCTAAATCCATAGGAGTGTCATTGTCCTTTTTGGGCGATTATAGGGCACTTCCTTTACAAAAGGCCTACTGTTTGCCTCTAAATTCTGCTGCATAAAACCCTGAAATAAATAAATAAATTTTATTCCACAAATAAACCAAAACCCATGACAATAGCAACCAAACAAAGCTGCTCTGACAAACAGTCATGATGCATGAGAGGAAAATACAAAAATTCCTAAAAACGGACGATAAATTAATTAATTATGGAAAATGCCGTTATGCACCTGTGATATCCTTATAATTAATTATTAAAAAAAGTCCTAAAAATGGAAATTTTACAGCAGTTAAATTCTTCATATTTTTATGAGGAGCCATGCAAAATTTCATTCCAAATTGACCTATGGATGGGCACCAAACAATTTTTCATAAATAAATGCAGCTTAATTATCCTAAAGATTTAGTCAAATGGATGAGTCCATTAGCAGAACAAATGAAGGCAACAATTAAATTCGGTTGGGCCAAGTTACAAAGAGTAAATTGAAGCCCATAAAGATTAATTATTGAAAGGCCCATACAAGTTAAAAGCCCATTTCCATTTTTATCTTCTGGCAACCCAATAAAAATCCGACAGCCCAACAACCTGAACAAAGTCGTAGCGGATCCAAAGCTCAAACTCGTCATGAAATTCAATCCGTTAGTCGGAAAGTGACTTAAGACTGATTCAGTCGACTGAGCCCGACATACCATGCGTGACTGGACTCAACAGTGCCTAATCGACTCTACTAAACCAGACTTGAAGCTGCCACGTGGCGCCTTCTTATAGGTGGGGACCATTACTGTTAAAAGAAAAATAAAAATAAAAAGGATAGGAGATGGAACAGTTGCCTAAGAAAGAAACACGGTGTTTCCGACTAAGACAGATGCTCAACCACCTACTCCAACCACCTTGGCTTCAACTGATGACACCGCTACACAGGCGATGCACTCACGAGCTCAATGATATCAGACACGACGGGGTTTGAAGGAAGAATAACTCCAATTGAGAGGGGATGAAGTTCACTGCCTGGAAACATAACCGAGAAATTGAGTTAAAGTGATGGAGGAATTATGCAATTAAATGGAAATGCCGGCTTCAGAAGGGATGAGTTACATGCCTGGAGAGTCAATTGTAAGGTTGGAGCCGTATAAAAGCTGGTGGTTTATCTTAGTCACGAGCGACCATGGCGAGAGCACACATATGGAGGAAATAAACCTCAGACATGTGTTAAATGCTAGAAGAAGGTTTAAATTAACACTGAAATGTGCTCAGAAACAAAAGTGAATGCACAAGGCTGACTAGCTTCGAATTGCTCTCAACTGGACATGTCCAGTGAATAACAAAGAAAAGGCAGAAGAAGTTGGAAAGAATGGAGAAGAGGGATGTCCTCTCGTCAGCCTACCATCTGAAAAAGAAGGTTCTAGCTTGGTCCCCAAAAGGCAGGCGCCTTGATGTGGCAACAGAGAGTATAATATGCTTTTCAATTGAAACCATCTGATGAAAGATGAAAATCAAACCAATGGCTGTGTTGAAACCTCACCTCGTGTGGTAAAAGATGCCATGTGGTTCCATACAAGTGAAAAACATCAAAACACATCCAGCAATTATATCCCACCACCCATCCATACTGTTGACCATATGGAAGGATAGATGGTCATGTTAACCACTTCATTCAAAGCAGCAAGCATAAGTGGAGTTGTATAGCATCTCAAAACACCTTAAGGCATCACAATGCACCTAAAAACATCCATGTGTATGTCATTCTATGGGGACCATGGGCAAATCAGTCACAGGAAGAAAAGACAAAGGAATGACAGGATCTAAAGCAATGCAAAGGGGAGCTATAAAACCCTAAATCCCAGTTTTTCCCCTCAAAGATACCTTTTAAAACGCATTGGATAAAAGGATATGAAAAATAGCAATACAAGTCAGCTTAGATACATGTCCTTCATAAGATTAAATGTGCCAGAAACCAAAAGCCATCAGTGTCAACAAAATAGGTGTTCTATGTGAATGGCCTCAGAACTAGGCACTATAGTGCCCAGCTTAATTCATCACAGGCCAGTAAAGAGGCTACAAATTGGGACTCAAGTGAAATCAAATCACTTGACAAGTTAAGTGTGAGTGCAACATGTCATATGACAAATGCCATCTCAAACACTTGACTGGAAAGGCACAAGTCATAATCACTCACAAAATGTGACTTATACTTCAACCTCAACCAGATCCAAGAAAGTGACCAAGTGACCAAATAGTTCAAATGTGAGTACAACGTGTCAACATGTGACAAGTGATGACTCAAACGAGAGAAGCTATAAGGCCACTGGCCACAGGAGATCAAGTATGCAACATAAGCCATCTATAAGGCGCAACAAGCATCAAATACATCTCAAAACAACATAACCCAAGCACTGGAGAGGAGCTAAACCTCTCTAAAATATCTCCTAGCCTCATCTGGGGCACAACATCCAATAGCTAAATGCAACATAGCCAATAGCCAAGGCACAACAGCCAACAACCATGAGATACACTCAATCAAGTGATACATGTCCCAGTGCCACAAAATTGATCCCTTCTCTAAGCGCCAAAGAATAGCTACAACAACTGTCAAAGCCACAGGAGAACCCAACATCAACAGCCAACAGGCATCACAGTCAATAACTTACTATCTGCCAAAGCAAATACATGGAAAGAAGCCACATGAAACAACATCAAATCCCCAAACTCCAAGTTCCTGAAGGACAAGAGTGGAAGATCAAACGAAACCAATGCCACTGGAAGGCAATTCAAGCATCAAAACCAACTGGAGAAGAATGAAGCCACAGAAAATGCCTCATATGCTCCTCTGACAAGCCATAAAAAGCAGCTAGCGCCTCAAATACCCCTCCCCCAACTGAGTCAGGAGGGCGGTATATCCTAAATCCAAAGGAAAGAATGAAACAGAAGAGGAGCTTATCCAACAGTTTCGACGAACTCCAAGTGGAGAGGGCCCGGATGACCATGAGCCGTCCCCTCACTATAGAGTCCCAGTAGCTTGGCCCAGATATTATGCAGATGATGAGTCTGTGGCAGGCTATTACGACCCTAAGGTGTTCATTCACATACAGCAGTATGACCTGGCATATGCAACGAGGATCAAGAATACCACAAAGTCATTCCACCCGACAGATAGTTGTAGGGCCATCTCTATAAGAGAGCCCAACACAGACAGTGAGGATGAGGATTCCCCAGCAACAAGGAATAACGGCCCTCCAAATACAGAAAGGCCCACTGAAAGAAGAGCAAGTTCAAATCGGGCCACCACAAGTGCGGCCAATCACAAACACAAAGGGGCACAAGAAGCCAGAAATGATGGGCCAGCCCATCACACCAGGTCAAAGCGGGCTCAGTCAAGTGCGGTCTCGAAACCCAAGCAATCACCTCCACAAAGAGAGGGAGATGATACAATCACTGTAGTTGAAGCAAGAGCATGGCAGGGTGAAATACAGTTCTGTGCTGACTCATTGAAAGTATTGATCAGATAGAATCAAACAATTCAAAATCTCTTGGAAATTGTGTTGTCCAAGCTCAACACAGAAAGAAGGGAAAGAGAAAGGTCCTATAGGGATCAAAAGCTCAAAACTGGTAATGCCATGACATTAAGCGCCGGAAGGGCCAAGGATAAAGGCAAAATCAGAAATGAAGAAAAGGAGAAGGGCAGAGAAAAGCATAGCCCCGCTCAAGGCAATGGCTACCCATATCTTCATCAAGGAAGGGGCTCTGGCGTAGTCATACGTGAAGGACACAGACCGGAACGCCAACCCAACCATCCCAAAGGAAAGGATAAGGCTCCAATGGAAGGCTCTGACAAAAAATCCAAGCACCGCCAAACCCAAAGGTACCTGTCTCGAGACCCCAGGATAGGTCGAGGGGAGAATGGTGAAAGTTCACATGGGCAAAGGTCTCACCATGTGAGACATCACCATGAAAGAGAAGTTGATCATGCATCCAGGCACGGACATGGTCACTCCAGCCAAAGCAGAAGCAAATCCCAAATCCCATGGGCTGAGCATGAAAAAGACCCCAAATACCATATGGAAATGAAGTTAGTCAAGATCGACGAACCTGCTACCAATGGTAACCAACATGACAGGTTACCCCGGAAATTCAAAATCAAAGGTGAAATTGAAAAACGGAGGAAGGAATCATTCCCCAATCCGAAAAGCTCAAAAGAAATTTCTGCCATGGAGGGAAAAGAGCAACAAACAAAGCCTGACACCTCAGGACAGTTCCATGGGTGCCAAATGAAAAGAGAAAACCCAAAGAAGAAGGAGTATTGTCGCAACCATCAAGTCTGGGGGCACTCAAGGGAAGAGTGCCTGGAATGGACTTGGAGATCCCTTTGAAGAAATAGAAGACAAGGTGTGTAACGCCGTGTTCAGATACATAGGCTCATACACCTCGGAAGAGGAAAGTTATGATGAAGAGTGCTACGACTACAGCTCTGAAGAGGAACCAGTCATTCTGACAGCAAACCCCATGTTGATAAGGCCCTTGGGGAGCGATTTAGAAGAAAGCGAAAGAGAAAGCGAAGAAGAGGTCAAGGCACCACCAAAACCTTACAGACCACCTAACCCTGCGTGGAAACCTCCCGCCAGACAACAACCAAATAGAAGAAATCAATGCTATGTCAGCCTAAGGTCAGGCGCTAGGATACTAGAAAGGCAACCTCCAAGGGAAACACCTGACAGCAGGCCCAGAAACAGAAATAAGGCGACTATAGAAGATGAAACAAGGCCTAATGGCAGGCCTAGGATGTCCGTAGGGGACTACAATGTGGTAGCCCACCTGCGAAAGATCCCATCACTCCTAAGTGTCTTCGACGCCCTCATGGTGTCAAAAGAATTGCGCGACGCTCTTATATATGCCTTGCAAAACCCAAATAGTTTTCAAGCTTACTTTGCCCAAGAAGTCCGAGAGGAAGCGGCACAAATCGAGCAAGAGCATTCCATCACCTTCTCAGACGAAGACTTAATGACAGGCACAGCAGATCACAATCGTCCTCTATACACCACAGGGACCATATATGGCAAGAAAATCAACAAGATTCTGGTTGACCCAGGGTCGTCCATCAGCATCATGCCCCTGAAAACGCTAGTGCAGCTCTCATTTAGTATCAGGGAAACCAAGAAAGACAAAATCTGGATCCATAGATTCAATCACCAATATCAAAAGGCCCCAGGGTCCACAGTGATCGATGTCACCTTTGGGGATTTGGTCACCCCAGTCAAATTCTTCATTATTGAAGCAGACACCACATACAAGGCACTGTTGGATAGACCATGACTACATACCTATGGATTGGTACCCTATACTCTGCACCAATGTGTCAAATACATCAAAGATGGCAAGCAGTGTGTCATTAAAGGTGATGACCACCCATTTAAGGCACACAAAGCCGAATTGGATGATGCCAAATTCTATAAACCCAAGTCTAAACAGGGGGCAGGGAAACAAAGAGAAACTCCCACCCCAGAAGTTGTAAAAGACGCTGTCAAAAGGGCAGTACTCAAAGCAGCCATTAAGTCACAAATGCTCTGGGGAGGCGATAGTGATTCAAGCTCCTCGACAGGAATAGAAGAAGATGCCAGCATGCCCGTCCGGGTACAGGCAAGTTTCTCTAGTGAGGAGGAAGAGCAAACCTCCTTGTCCATAAAAATAATGCCTTTGGAGCATTGCAAGGATTTGACACCTCGCGAGAAAGAACAAACCTCCCAACTCAAGACCCTTACAGTCCCACCAAAGGTACAAGAGGTTGAAGAAAAAGGATTGGTGATCCATCCCAGCATAAAATTTGTTAAAATGGGAGAGGTTGATCCTGAAAATGACAACCCGTGTCCAGAATACTGGGTACAATGGTTAGTGGAAGAAACAAAGGAGTCAGGAGTTCCTACGCAAGTCCAACACGCCACCAGTGCCAAGTTAATGGAGTTGTTCCGCAAGACACATTGCCTGGAACCAATTCTAGAAAAGAGAGCCAAGATGTTCCGAGACATGTGGAAATGCTACTCAAATGAAATCTAAAGGCTTGATGGAAAGACGGCCAACACAAGAGGTTTGGGATTCCCAGTCGACGTTGAAATGCAAAAGTTTACTGTCCCATCAACCACTGAACAATACTCATGCAACCATGTCACAATAACTGAAATCGAGGACGAGGAATAAGTCCTTGAAATTGAAGATGAACCTCAAGAAGATGAGCAATTCACCTTGGTGGCCAAAAATGCCCCAAAAGAGCTAGAATAGGGTAGCCAAAATACCATCGATGAGATTGAGACCAATGATGTCCCTTTCGAGGAGATCTTGCACCCTCACCCTATTTGTCCTGCGCCTTTCCTTATAGATGATGATTTGTGGGTTCAGGATGACTCCTTAGCTATCATTCCTGTGACAGTGCTGACTTGTGAGACAGCTCCCCCACCTTCCATTCCTGCTATTCTTCGAGGCTTGGGTATGTATCACTTATCTTCTTGTGTGCATCCATACCATATTTGCTTGGTTTTGAGTTTCTTTTGTCCAAGTCGGCTTCCTTTCACTCTGATGGCATTCGACATGAAGCTTTGGATTTCTGGGCTACAGACTTTATGTCATCTGCATCAGATTTCAGGTCGGAGCATCGTTAGCATTGGCGAGCTTGCGATTTCCATTCCTGATGTGGAGTTGGAGATCCAGGATGACATATCTTGTTTACCTCTTACTGTTGTAGGTATGTCTTCTTTACAATACAGTTTCCTTTGGTATTACTGTGATTGGTTTTCTTACTCTCGCCTCTTGGTTCTGACAGAGAGCTCTTCTTTTGCTGATTTATCAGGTGGTCCCGATCTTTCTACGATTGAGTCTGACATGGCTTTTGCAACTTCTGAGGAGGTGCTGTCAGATTCCTCGGAGTGGAAGGTTCTTCTTATAGATGTTACTCCCCTTGGTGTTGCTCCACCTCGCATGAGTGAGGCGAGCTTGGCTCTTTCTCCTGACACGGTACTGACTGGGTCGATGACTCCGAGATCAGCGCCTTGTGAGGGTGCCAGCAGTGATGCCGGTGGGACTCGTATGGGTACAGTCTGGCCTTGCCTTGCTTTAGTAGCCACAGGCCTCTTTAGCTCCCTGTACTTTGTTGGCTTTTGGTATACTTGGTAGTTTTGTATCTTGGATTTGATGTTGGTAGGTTGTACTTTGATTTTCTTGTTAGTTGTATTTGGATGTTGTTGTTGGGTTTTGGTTTTGTGGCATTCTGGGCCTTTCTTGGACTTGTATATATTTTGGGCCACGTGGCTTTTATGGTTACTGCACCTGATGGTTAGTTGATGCCTTTTGTCTCTTGGTTTTCCATGTTTGCATTTATTTGCATCAGTTAACGCCTTAGAGATCGCGACGGGATCACCTTCCAATTAGGCACCATAAACCGGCCCGACGCTTGATTTCATACCTTTTCGAAGGATTTGAAAAGATGCATGCCTTTTCACTGGTTTGGTTTATAAATGAGACAACACGCCGGTCTGTACTCATTCCATTCCTTGCAACTTCCTTTTTTTCTCATTTATTTCTTTCCAATGGCCAGTGTTGTGAACCCCAAACGCCCTAGGGACGAAGCGAGTTCCTCTGCCCAAAATGTTTCTCCTCTCAAGCCGAACTGGTCATACGATTCTCGGAATCGCTATCTTTTTCATGATGAAGAGGCTTTTGAATATTATCATGCGAATATTATCTGTGGTAGGGACCGTCAGGCAGCCCCCTGTTTTTACTTTCACCCACAAGGGCGCTTCACTACTCCCTACTTCAACTTGATGCGGGAGTGGCTTGATGCTTGGAGTCTTAGGGGCTTAGCAAAGCTGAACCAGCCCTACCACGAGGATATCACCAGGCTGTTCTATACCAACCTGCGTGTCTCCTTCGATCACTATGGTACTCCTTCTGCTTCTTCCTATCTCTTTGGTAGGTTTCTTGACATTGGAGTTGAAGATTTGGCTGCTGTACTTGAGGCTACTGACACACTGAAGGGGCTATCTATTTACGCCTATCAGAGCTGGCTATTTGGGCATGGGACTTATCGCAGTTACCGCGAGTGGTTCAAGGTCCCTAAGCCTGCTGAAGGTTATGAAGAAGTCTCGACTGCACACTTGCCTGCTCTCCATAGGTAACCTTTTCCTTTTGTTTCTTTTCTTCTTTCCATGCAATAGATTGTAACAAACTCCACTACTGCATGCTTCCTTGTAGGTTGCTTTTCTTGATAATCAGCTACCTGATTTTCCCTCAAGGCGAGGTCTCCGACCATACGCATCCAGGGACTCTGTTTTACTTGCGCCTCCTCATTCTCAAGCGTGGGAAGGCCAATCTTCTGAGTCTGATCCTCCAGAACATGTACCATGTGGTGAGGGCTCCAAAGGGGTATTTACCTTATGCTCATTTAATTGAGGTTGATGAGGCGAGCCGAGATTCCGATGCTTGATATGCTGTGAAGTAACCAGATTGAGGGGCGTCATGTTGCCTATCCTCACAACTTGCTTTTGGACTTGCCCCATTATGGGTGGGTGGAATTGGCTCATGGCACCTTGATTCCTGACCCAGACTATCCCGTGAACAGCCATATTCTTCAAAGGTTCGCAGCAGGCAACCAGTATAGTCCTGTGAGGGAGGCTTCACCTCCTTCTCCGGATGGTTCTGCTATTGAGGCTCCTTTGCCTTTCCAGGAGCAACTGGACCAGCAGTTTGAGGAGTTGCGTACACGCCTTGACACCATTGAGGCCACGCTTCAGACTATTTCCAACACCCTTGCTACTCTTGCAGGTGCCGCTACTATACCTCCAGCATGATGCTTTACTTCTTGTGCTATTATGTTGTGACTATTGTATCTTTTCCCTTTCTGTAGACATCTGTGGTCTTGTTGCTTTGAATGCTTGTGGTTTATGGTTGTAATGACTTGTGATAATGGTCTTTTGGTATTTTGCCCTGGTATGTTTGTGGCAGTTTGGTAATCCTTGTGTTGGTATTGGTATTTGTTTTCTTGGTTTTGTGGTTTCTGCATGGATCTTCTGCAGGGTTTCATATTCCTGTGCACAGGTGGGACGTGATGCAGGGGTTTATTCAAGCTCTTTGGGCTGGCAGCTTGAGTCATGCCAGTGGGACACATAATTGTCTCCATCTTGTTTTTGCAATCGTCTATGCTGACTGGATTGTAGGGGTTTCTCCGATGATCTTTGGTTCGGCAGCACAGAACTTACCGGTGGGACTTATGGCTTATGGTTTTGGTGTTTCACTGCACTTGCTCATGGAGAACAGATTGCAGAGCTTTCTCCAGTGCTCTTTGGTTCGACAGCACGAAACTTACCGATTGGGACATGTAGTCTTGAATCTTAGTTTACACTGCACTTGCTCACAACGGGCAGATTGCAGAGTCTTTTCCAGTGCTCTTTGGTTCGGTAGCACAAGACTTACCGGATTTGGTATATAGTTGTAGGTTATCCATATAGATTTGATTTGGTTTGGTTTTGAGAGGTTTCGGTGAGAGACGTCTTTCCAAGGTTGTATGAGCTGATGGTCTTCTTGGTCTTTGACTCTTGAGATGCGATGATCATCGTACTAGGGTAAATATCACCATCCCATGTATTCGGAAACCACACAGGCTTCCTCAACACGGCTATCCTTTTCTTGGTTGGTGTGATAGGTAACCGCCTTGTGTCTTAATTTAGAGTTCAAGACACGAAACTTGTATTCATCCTTTAGTTTGGTGAGATGAATATGCACCTAGTACCTTGTTTAAAGCACAAAGCACAACACTTAGGGTAAATTTCACTATTTCGTGTTTTCAAAAACCACACAGGTTTCCTCAACACAGCTATCCTTTTCTTGGTTGGTGTGATAGGTCACCGCCTTGTGTCTTAATTTAGAGTTCAAGACACGGAACTTGTATTCATCCTTTAGTTCGGTGAGATGAATAGGCACCTAGTACCTTGTTTAAAGCACAAGGCACAATGCTTAGGGTAAGTTTTACCTGTGGTAAGTTTCACCGCTTGTGTCTTACTTTAGAATTCAAGACACAGAACTGTTATTCATCCTTTAATTCGGTGAGATGAATAGGAACCTAGTACCTTGTTTAAAGCACAAGGCACAATGCTTTTAGGGTCGTATTTTTTCGGAATGTAGGCCTTTGTAAAGGAAATGTCCTATGATCTCCAGAAGGACAAGAATATTCCTTTAGGTTTTAGACCCGGCGGGACATGTTATAGATATATGTGGTTTTATTCCTTTGAGATTTTAGATATGTGTTTATGTTTTTTAGGGATTTTGGTTATTTAGGTCTTATGGACTTTTATTAAATATGTTTTGTTTATTTTAGTTTTGCCTTATTTATTTAGGGCTTCGTGGAGGAATGTCCATAATGTTCAAAAGAACGGAACACTCCTTCGAGCTTTAGCCCGTGGGACGTATGTTTTGGGTTCTTTTGGATTTTGGTTTCTTTAAGGATTTTTGGTGGTTTTTGGTTTTATTTAGGTGAATTTGAGACATGGATGTAAGTTTTGCTTTGGTTTTGTACTTGAATATGGTGTTTTTTGTGGAGAGTACGTCCCATAAGTGTCCCGAAAGGGACAAGACACTCCTTTGGTCTTGTTGGTTCAGGTTTTGGCTTGGCGGGAGTGAAGTAATCACTCGAAGAGCTGATCCATTCCCACACAACTTTCGGCCCAATCAACTGTAGGACTCCCTTCCTCCCTGCTTCGATGCTTGTTGGGGCTGCCATGATAGTTTTGGCCATAATACTTCTTCAAGTACCTTCCATTTATGGGGGAGATAGGATGGTTTCCTTCTTGATCTGCAAGTAGGTAGGCTCCTTCGTCGTAGACTTGATCTATGATGTAAGGTCCTTCCCAATTTGGTGCAAACTTGGGGCCATGGTGTCGGCCAGTGATTGGTCGCCTTAGCACTAATACCAACTCACCTTTCTTGAATGCTCTTGGTCTTGATAGCTTTTCATACGCCCTTGTCATCCTGGGTTGGTACAGCTCTAGATTGTGTGGAGCAGCTAGTCTTCTTTCATCCATTCCATCCAATTCTTGCAATCTCAGCTGCATTTTCTTGGTCAGAGGGATTTCTAATGCCATGGATACTCTTAGAGATGGGAGCTCCACTTCGATAGGTAAAACAGCTTCAGTCCCATACACTAGCGAATAAGGCGTTGCTTGTGTTGCAGTCCTGTAGGTGATCCGGTATGCCCACAGTGCTTCAGGTAGCTTCTCATGCCAATTTCTATGGTTGACTCCAACTGTCTTGCGGAGAATTTTGATTAGCACTTTGTTGAAGGCTTCTGCTAATCCATTGGCCCTTGGATTGTAGACTGAAGAATATCTCCACTCTATCTTGTATTTCTTGGCAAACTCATCGAGCCTTGCATTTTTTAAGGCCGTGCCATTATCTGAGATTATCTTTCTAGGATTTCCATACCTGTACAGTACTTGAGTGGTGAAGAACTTAACCACATCAGAGGCTTTGATTTCTCGGTATGATCTTGCTTCGGCCCACTTAGAGAAGTAGTCCGTGGCGGCCAGAATGAAGCGGTGTTTGTTTGAGGCTGGTGGGTCAATTGGACCTATGATGTCTGTTCTCCATATTTCAAAGGGCCAAGACACTACTGTTGGGTGTAGTACATTTGGGTCTTGATGGATAAAATCTCCGTGTATTTGGCACATATGGCACCGTTTGGAGAAGTTTTTGCAGTCACTGCTCATGGTAGGCCAGTAATAGCCCATCAATTTGATTTGCACTCGCATTCTGGAGCCCGATTGGTGTGCTCCACATTCGCCTGAGTGAACTTCTTGCATGACTTCTTGTGCTTCGGTCTTTGAGATGCACCTTAGCTATGATCCTTCGTAGGACCTCCAATAGAGTGTGCTATTGACATACACAAACCTTAGAGTCCTCTTTCTGATTTGCTCCCTGATATATCTATTTTCCGGTAGCTTTCTTTGCTGAAAGTAGTCGAGAAAATATTGCCTCCAATCTTCTTGGTTGATTCCATCTGCGAGCATGGTTTGGGCCATTTATCCCCATTCTTCTTCCAGTTTCTTTTCCAAATTTAGAATATCCACAAACATGGCTTCTTCTTCTTCTTTGTCCTTTATCTGTTGAAAACAAGGGGCCAAGGACCTTCTGCGGTGGACAAGGATTTGTATTTCTTATTGGTTTGGGTCACTGAGTTCATTGGTTAGCCTTGCCAAGGCATCTGCTTTGCCGTTCAGGGACTGTGGTACCTTTTCTAGAGTGATGCTAGTGAACTTAGCCATCAATTCTAGTGCCCTTTCATGATACTTTACCAATTCTGGTTTTCTTATCTTGAATAAGCCATCAATTTGACTTAGAATGAGCAAGGAGTCTCCAAAGACTTTCAGTCGCTCAATTTCCATTTTGAGCTCCATTTCAAGTCCCGCAATTAAGGCTTCATATTCGGCTTCATTGTTTGTGCATGGCTCTGTGAGGCTCAGGGCATATCTGACAATGCCCTTTTCTGGTGTGACAAACACCAGGCCTACTCCGGCCTGTCTTTTAGGTAGATTCGGTTTGACTGCTGGTTGAATGGATGATGATCCATCGAAATATAGTTTCCAATAGGCTTCTTCTTTATTTTCTTCCTCTGTGTGCATGGTCTCTTCATCTGGAAAATCGCACGCGATTGGAGAATCGTCAGGTATTGGATGGGCTGCCAGAAAATCGGCCAAAGCTTGCCCTTTGATAGCCTTTTGAGGCGCATATGTTATGTCGAACTCCATTAGGGCGACAACCCACCTTGCCAGCCTTCCTGTGAGCATAGGCCGGGTCATGAGGTATTTTAATGGGTCGATTTTGGATATGAGGGTGACTTTGTGAGCCAACATGTAGTGTATGAGCTTCATGACTACAAAGATCAGTGCCAGACAGTGCTTTTCAATTGGAGTGTATGAGTGTTCCGCTGCTACAAGCATTCTGTTGAGATAGTAGAGGGCATTCTCTTTTCCTTCTTCATTTTCTTGGGCAAGCAATGCCCCCAATGATCCGTCCTGAGTTGTGGTGTAGAGGATAAGGGACTTTTCAGCAATTGGTGCTGCCAAGACAGGGGGCTTTAGCAAGTACTGCTTGATATCTTCCAAGGCCTTTTGACAGTTGTCGTCCCATTTGATGGGGACATCCTTCTTGGTGAGTCTTGTGAATGGTTTGATTTTGCCTGAGAGATTAGCTATGAACCTCCTAATGTATGCCAGGCGTCCTTGCAGAGATTTGAGCTATTTTAGTGTCTTTGGTGGTGGCATCTCTTGGATTGCTCTGATCTTTTCAGGATCGATTTGGATGCCTCTATGTCGCACCACGAAGCCTAAAAACTTCCCTGAGAAGACCATGAATGCGCACTTCAGGGGGTTAAGCTTCAAAGTATGCATCCTTAGCCGATCAAACATCAGCCTTAGGTCTTCAAGGTGTTGCTCATGGGTGTGGGATTTTACCACCAAATCATCCACATAGCACTCCACCACTTTGTGTATCATATCACTGAAGATTCTAGTCATGGCCCTTTGGTATGTGGCTCCAGCATTCTTGAGGCCAAAGAGAATAACCTTGTAGTAATAAATGCCAATTGGAGTGCGAAAAGCGGTGTGCTTTTGATCGCTTTCATCCATCTTGATTTGGTTGTATCCCGATGATCCATCCACAAAAGAATAGACTCTGTAGTAGGATGTGTGGTCTATTATGATTTCCGTTACTAGGAGTGGGAAATCATCTTTGGGACATGCTTTGTTCAGGTCTTTGAAGTCGACACAGACCCGGACTTGTCCATTTTTCTTCTTGACTGGGACTATGTTGGCAACCCAATCAAGAGTCTCTTCTTCTCTTATGAATCCCACCTCAATCAGCTTCTTGACCTCGGCGGTTACCCTTTCTTCCAGTTCAACTCTCATCCTTCGAGGACCTTGCTTGACTAGCTTCACTTCTTTGTCAATTTTCAGTTTGTGGACAGCGACTGCTGGATCCAGCCCGGGCATTTCACTATAGTTCCAGGCAAAACAATCCATGTACTCCTTTAACAACTCCACCAATTTACAATCCATGTACTCCTTTAACAACTCCACCAATTTGTCCTGCACATCTTGTGGGAGAGATGCACTGATGAAAGTGGGCCTTGGGTCCTCTTGAGTGCCCAAGTTTACTTCTTTTAACTCGTCGATGGTATTTTGGCCACCTTCTTCTAGATCTTTTGGGGCATTTTTGGCCGCCAAGATGAACTATTCACCTTCTTGAGATTCATCTTCAATTTCAAGGACTTCTTCCTCGTCCTCTATTTCAGTTATAGTGACATGGTTGCATGAGTATTATTCAGTGATCGATGGGACAGTTGACTGTTGCATTCCCGTGTTTACTGGAAACCCCAAACCTCTTGTATTGACTGTCTTTCCGTCAAGCCTTTGGATTTCATTTGAGTAGCCTTTCCACATATCTCGGAACATCTTGGCTCGCTTTTCTGGAATGGGTTCTAGGCAGTGCGCCTTGTGAAACAACTCCATGAGTTTGGTGCTAGTTGCATGTTGAACTTGTAGAGGAACTCCTGGCTCCTTTGTTTCTTCCACTAGCCATCGTGCCCAATCTTCTAGACACGGACTGTCATTTTTAGGGTCGACCTCTCCAATTTTCACAAACTTTATGCTGGGATGGATCACAAATCCATTTTTCTCAGTCTCCTCTGCCTTAGGTGGGACCATGAGGGTCTTGAGTTCACAAATTTGCTCTCTTTCACGAGGCGTCAGATTCTTGCAATGCTCCAAGGGCATTATTTCTATGGACAGGAAATTTTTCCCTTCATCTTCGCTAAAGGAACATGCCTGTGCCCGAACAGGCATGCTAGCATCTTCCTCTATGCTTGTTGAGGAGCCTGAGTCACTGTCGCCTCCCTATGGCATTTGTGACTTGATGGCTGTTTGAGTACTGCCCTTTTGACAACATCTTTTACAACTTCCGAGATGGGAATTTCTTTTTGTGTCCCTGCCCCCTGTTTGGACTTGGGCGTGTAATATTTGGCATCATCCAATTCGGCTTCATGTGCCTCAAATGGGTGGTCATCGCCTTTGATGATACACTGCTTGCCATCTTTGATGTATTTGACACACTGGTGCAAAGTGGAAGGTACCAACCCATAGGTGTGTAGCCATGGTCTTCCCAATAGTGCTTTGTATGTGGTGTTTGCTTCAATGGTGAAGAATTTGACTGGGGTGACCAAATCCCAAAATGTGACATCAATCACTGTAGACCCTAGGGCCTTTTGATATTGGTGATTGAATCCATGGATCCTAATTTTATCTTTCCTGGTTTCCCTGATGCTGAGTGAGAGCTGCACCAGCATTTTTAGGGGCATGATGCTGATGGATGACCCCGGGTCAACCAAGATCTCGTTGATTTTCTTACCATATATGGTCCCTATAGTGTACAGAGGTCGATTATGATCTGCTGTGCCTGTCATCAAGTCTTCATCTGTGAAGGTGATGGAAGGCTCTTGTTCAATTTGTGCCACTTCCTCTCGGACTTCTTGGGCAAAGTAAGCTTGGAAGCTACTTGGGTTTTGCAAGGCATATATGAGAGCCTCGCACAGTTCTTTTGACACCATGAGGGCATCGAAGACACTTAGGAGTGATAGGATCTTTCGCAGGTGGGCTACCACATTGTAGTCCCCTATAGACATCTTGGGCCTGCTATTAGGCCTTATTTCATCTTCCACAGTCGTCTCATTTCTATTTCTGGGCCTGTTGTCAAGTGTTTCTCTTGGAGGCTGTCTTTTAGGTATTCTGGCACCCGACCTTAGGCTGACATGGCATTGATTTCTTTTGTTTGGTTTTGGTTGTTTGGCGGGAAGCTTCCGCACAGGATTGATTGGTATGTAAAGCTTTGGTGGTGCCCTGACCTCTTCTTCGCTTTCCCTTTCTCTTTCCTCTGAGTCACTTCCCAAAGGCCTTATCAACTTGGGATTTGCTGTCAGAATGACTGGTTCCTCTTCAGAGCTGTAATCATATCGCTCCTCATCAGAACTTTCTTCTGCTGAGGTGTTTGAGCCTATGTATCTGGACACGGCTTTACACACCTCGTCTTCTGTTTCATCGGAGGGATCATCGTCTCTCGAAGCCCATTCCAGGCACTCCTCTCTTGAGTGCCCCTAAACCCCATGATAGCGACAATACTCCTTCTTCTTTGGGCTTTCTCTTTCCATTTGGTACTCATGTGATTGTCTCGGGGTACCAGATTTTACTTGTTGCTCTTTTCTTTCCATGTTGAGGATTCCTTTTGAATTTCTGGGATTAGAGCATGACTCTTTCTTCTGCCTTTCAATTTCGCCTTGGATCTTGAACTTCCTGGGTAGCCTGTTATGTTGGTCACCACCGGAAGAAGGTTCATCGATCTTGACTAACTTCATTTCCATGTGATATTTGGGGCCTTTCACAGGATCGGCCCGGGGGACTTGAGTTTTGATTCTATTTTTATTAGAGTGACCATGTCTGTGCCTAGATGCATGATCAACCTCTCTTTCATGTTGATGTCTCAGTTGGCGAGACCTTCGCTCCTGTGAGCTTTCACCATTTTCCCACTGACTTATCCTTGGGCCTTGAGGTGGGTGCCTTTGATTTTGGCGATGTTTCGAATTTTTGTTGAAGTTTTCCATTAGAGCTTTACCCTTTCCTCTTGGATGATCAAGTTGGCGCTCCGACCTGTATCCTTCGCGAATGACTACGCCAGATTCTCTTTGTTGATGAGGATGTTGGTAGTCATTGCCTTGGGTGGGACTGTAGTTCCTTTTGCCTTCCCCTTTTCTTTAATTTCTGATTATGCCCTTATCCTTGGCCCTTCCGACGCTTAGAGTTGTGGCATTGTCAGTCTTGAACTTTTGGTCCCTATAGAACCTTTCTCTTTCTTTTCTCTCCTTGTTCAGCTTGGACAGCACAACTTCCAAGAGATTCTCCATTGTTAAGTTCTATCTGGTCAATATCTTCAGAGAGTCAGCACAGAATTTCACTTCATCCCGCCATGCCACGGCTTCGGCTGCAGTGATCGTATTATCCCCTCTTCCTTGCGGAGGCGCTTGCTTGAGTTTTGGGGCTGCACTTGGTTGGGCCTGTTTAGATCTGGTGTAATAGGCTGGCCCACCATCATTTCTGGCTTCCTGTGCCATCTTCTGTTTGTGGCTGCTTTGATCAACCTCCCTTGGATAATTGGCCTCTCTTATGGTGGGCCGATTTGAACTTGTTTCCCTAGCTTCTCTTTCAGCGGGCTTTCCCATATGTGACGAGTTGCCTTTTCCTGATGCTGGGGAATCCTCATCCTCACTATCTATATCGGGCTCTCTGATAGAGATGGCCCTACAACTTTCCACATGCTTTATCTTTGTGGCATATGCCAAGGCAAATTGTTGTATGTGAACAAACACCTTGGGGTCGTAGTAGCCTACTATAGACTCATCGTCCACACAGTATCTGGGCTAGGCTACTGGAACTCTGTAATGAGGGGAAGGCTCATGATCATCCAGGCCCTCTCTACTTGGAGTTTGCCGGAACTGTTGGATAAGTTCTTCTTTTATTTCCTTCTTTTCTTTTGATTTAGGGTACACTGCCCTCCTGACTCGGTCATACTATAGCAGATAGACCTCTTTCTTGGAGCGATTGTGCCTTATCCTCTCCACCCAGGGGAGAGATGAAGTTTGGATTTCGCCCGGTTGCTTGACACTTGTGGCGGGGCGAGTTTTGGGCCATGGATCCAGAACACACCATCGTAGATCTTCCATCTAAGGGTGCTCCGA
Source organism: Rhynchospora breviuscula (assembly GCA_027562975.1). Lineage (NCBI taxonomy): Eukaryota > Viridiplantae > Streptophyta > Magnoliopsida > Poales > Cyperaceae > Rhynchospora > Rhynchospora breviuscula. The sequence continues at coordinate 18,097,597 of CM050398.1, forward strand.
ATCTAGCTCGTCATCACTTCCTAACCATGCTACTCTGTCGTTTGGCTCTTCCACATTGTTGATTAGATGGTTGGTCCACCCGATTGGATCTGACAGTGGGGTGTTTCAGCCTTGTAAAGGCTCGTCTTGATTGGACCAGTCTGAATCTGAATATGAGTCACTAGAGATCCAGATGGCTCTGGAGGTTTCAGAGATCTCATTTTCCTCTTCAGAGTCCTCGTCTTTGGTGTTGGAGGTTTTGGCTTGGGTATTTGAAGGTTCGGCTTAAGTACTGGAGCGACTGGCGGCTACCCCCTGTCTGATGCCGAGGTTTTGTTCAGGTTCGGGCTTATATTCCTCCCCTTCTTCTTCCATCAGTATAGATTCTCTCACCTGATTGACTATTTGGCGCACAATTTCACCCAATTCTTCAAGTGTAAGCCCCTCTTGACCGGGAATGCTTGGAATGTGGATGTCTATATCGACCCTTCTGGGCTCTTGACTTTGTAGTTCAGAGGGGTCCATTTGGTATGCTGGATCCATGACTATTTTCATAGCCATATTGCCCGTCATCCGGGTTAGCAAGATTTTCCTCATTTCTTATGCCAGTTTGCGGCTGAGGGGTTTCCTCTTGAGACTGAGATTGAGAGGATTCACCTTGGTCCTCAGGCTCATCAGACTTTGAGTTGCTGATATGGCGACAGGTCCCTGAAGTCCCGGGGCCGTCATCGTCGCTATCAAAGTCAATGTTGTTGTTGTTGTTGTTGGGATTGTCAAGACTGTTAACAATCTTACGTATCTTCTCTATATATTCCGGTATATGAGGAGCATGCCTGGGGTTTTCCCTCGCATATTGCCGGTATAACTCGGCTCTTCTCCGATCCGCTTCTGGACCGAAGTCAACCTGTGACCAGATGTGTTTGGTGTTGCACATCAACGCAAAGAACTTGGGTTCTTCACGCCTAGCTCGTTCTATTTGAGCCATAATTGAAACTGCTTCTGGTATGGTGAGACCCTCGAGTGTTGAGGTGATATCTCTCATGGCTCCAGAACCATCTGCAGCCCTCATAAATATACGACTTCCTTCAAGTTTGTTTGTTGAAGGTTCTTCTTCAGATTCTTCTTCTTCATCTGAGGAGTCATCATTGGCATTTCCATCGCCGGTTAGGCAGCAATAGAATAGCGTGTCATCATCCCTATCATCGGAACTTGAGGAACATTGAGGGGTCTTTCCTTTGTTGACTTCTCGGAGGACTGTAGAGAAAGCATCTTTCACATACTCCTCCAAGTAATCCGGGTTTTTCGGATTTGTGAGTCTTCTCAAAGCCTTAGGATTTTCGGCCCTCAAGTCTTTGACATACGAGACATACCAGTCAACCAACTGCTCATGCTTGTTTTGATCTTCTTTTTCTAGGAATTGCAATGGGGTTTGTTGTTGGTCTTCACCGATCCGATTGGAATCCTTAGGTGGGTTTTCTTCTTCATTTTGTGGGTCACTTGGTCCCTCATAGTTCTGGGTACCCACTGTTTTTAGCCTTTGGCGGCATTCGAACATCCAGTGTTCTTCACCAGGGCTTGGAGAATTTGAGTCAGGGGTCACTTCACCCTCCTCTCGCCCTGTTTCGTGAGCGATTTCTTTGACCACTTTGGCCACAGCCCGTCTCTCATAATCATAGAGCTACTGAGGGTCCTCTGGGTCCAACGCTTCATGGAAGCTTTCTGGGTCTATGATTTTCAGACTCTTGAGGTATTTAGAGCATTCATTTACTAAATCTTCCTCAGTTGAGCAACCTCGGTCACCTGGGCGAGGACATGCCATGTTGTCCCAAGCTCTGCTGACATTGGGCCGGTCTGTTTACACTTCAGACATGTCGACCCGGGTTCTTTCCCATGCGCCTTGGTTTTCAGGCATGTCCAAGTATTCGCGCATGATTTCGAACTCTGTTTTTTGAGAGTCCGAGCTTGGATCTTTCTTATCCCACCCGTTGTTCAGGATAATATCCACCGCTGCTTTCTTTATTGCTAAGATTTTAGTGGCATATTGGTCTTCAGGCTCTTCGTCAGGCAGATTTTCTATTTATTCATCTACCCTGAGTTCTTGCTGAAAGAGATCCGGCTCTTGGATTTTCAATTGCATAAGGAAGTCGACATAATCAGCTACCGCTTTGAATGATATTTCTGGAAGCTCTTCGTCACCTTCTTTATACTCATATTCTCCTTCAGAACTTTCTGCATCACTTAGGTATTGACATGAGTCTGAAGCTTCGGTGGTCTTTGCTTTGGGGACATGGGGTATGCTTTCAGACTGGAATGTCCTTTTGACCCATGATGCCAGGAGTTGATCTACACCATCTCCCTTAGTGAGCTCATCCATCCACCATGATGGGTTTAAGGTGATTTTCGCCTTCAAAAGTGGGTGAAGTTCCGTTGAGTTGTTCCAATAGGATAGATTTCTCCATTGTTCTCTCGCCCTAAGGAACATTTTCATCCTCTGGTAGTTAGAATGTTGGTATTGACTTGCTTCCTGGTAGAAGGCATCGTCTCCTTCTCTAGGATCCTTTTCTTCAAGTGCAGAAGAGAGGACAACATGGGTAGCCTCCTCTATCTATTTTCTAATTTCTTCTTCTTCTTCTGCAGTCATTTGACTTGTAGAACCGCAGTGGATGTCTTCATTTTCAGAGTCATCTTGGGACTCAATTTCTGACACTGTGACGGCACAACAGTCCCCGCAAGCGCCACTTCCTCCTCTTGCCTCGTTATCACTACCAAAGTTACTACCAAAATCATAGTCATTATCCTGGTATGAGGCAAGATCAGGTTCAGGCTCGGACCACTCATATTCTTCGTCCGTGAGCTCTTGTGCTTCTTGATTCTTGGCTGAGTTAGAAGCCTCCCCCTTTTCTTTATGTTGTTTGCTGAGTTGGTTGAGGATAACAGCCTCTCGCATCAAGCTGGATACATGTCCTGTCAAGGCCGCTATTACCTCAGGAGGGAAGGCAGATTCTCCCTTTTCCTTCTTTACTATGAGGTTAAATCTCATGTTCTTTGGGTTGAGTTGTCCCTTGTCGTCCAATGACTCATCAGGGACTTCGACGAGCACTTGGTGATCCTTGCCATTCAATTTAAACGGAAGGGTCATCAGTTTTGATTTCTTGGTGCCAGAAGGTCCTCTAGTTTCTTTGGCACTGGACTCTTTCTTCTTTCCTTTCCTGGATTTCTTTTTAGCAGCCGGAGTGGCCACTGTTGGTGGGACTGCTTCTGTAGGAACACACTCAGTCGGATTGGTTTCTGTTGAGGATGTTGGTTGAGGATCACTGGGACCTTCTTGTGGTTGCTTCCCTTTTCAAGTAGAGTTTTCTTTTCCCGAGTCACCATCAGAGATATGGCAGCAGGTAGCTGTCCAGAAATCTTCTTCTTTGGGTTTCTCGTCTTCGCGGCTTAGTTCTTGCCACACTTGGCCATTGATTTTAACCACAACTTTTGAAGAAATGAAGTCGGCAAGAGTTGTAGACTTGGGTTTCCCTTGGTCATAAGGTTCTTCTACTACTTGGTGAGCGGTTTTCTTCCAGAATGACCTTCTGGACTTGACTTGTTCTTTTATCGTGCCCCCTGTCTCTTGCCTAGGTAAGGCCAAGACAGGCTTGATGTGCTTGAGGACCACTGGCGTAATGGAATTCTTCCATTTGAGCTCTGGGTTAGCTTGAAGTGACCTCAATTTCTTCCTGGTGTTATTGTTGAGGTAATCACTCCATTCTGTACATAGTTTCCCATCGACACTTGCAGAAACGAGCCGAGAACTGGCGCATGTAGGTTTATCGGAGCTGGCATGAGGAGCCGGCTCTTGTCTTGCATCATCATGTAGAGGAATTAATCCTTCTTGGATTTGTTTCTGAAGCCAGTTCTTAAAGACATAGCAATCTTCAATGTTGTGACCTAGCACCCTATGATACAGGCAGTAATCCAGCGCTTCCATGGCCTTCTTGAAGAGCTTTTCAGTCTTTTCCTTCTTGAAAGAGTAAGGCTTGCTCTTCAACTCTTTCAGAGATGGCCTTTGAGTTTTGGGTGAAGAGGATTGCCCTTTCTCTCCACTATTTGAACCTTCGGCTTGGTTTGTGATGGCATTGGCCGTCTTGACCGTTTTACCTTCATTTTTCTTTCCTTTCTCCTTGTCTTTATCCTTGACAGAGGAGTAGAGTTGGTTGATTTCTGGCTCGACACCCTCGTATCTGGCAACTACGGCCACGAGGTGCTCGAAGGTCATTATGTTGTGACCTACCAGCCATACTTTCATGTGGGCATTGATGCCATTCATCAGCATACGGATCGCTTCAGACTCACTGAGATTGGATTGGCAGCTTGCATACATGCCTTCCCACCTTGCCACATAGTTGGAGGTGGCTTCACCTTGTCTTTGCTTGGCGTTGACCAGATCGGTCACTGAGATACGGCGAGGGGTGACCCTGAATCTCCCCTTGAAAGCAATCACCATGTCCTTCCAAGTCTTGATGTTGTTTTCTTCCAGAGAGGCGTACCAATTGAAGGCTGCTCCTATCAAACTTTGTGGGAACTGCCTAAGTAGCCATTCCTGTCTTCTGACCGAGTCTCCACATGAGGTCAGGAAGTGAGTTATGTGTTGGTTTGGGGTGATTTTGTTGCCAGCTCCATCAAAGGTCTTGAATTTTGGGATACTGTAGCCCCTTGGATATTCTACCCGATCAAACTTCGCCGGATAGGGTCTACCAATGAAATTGCCGGATGTTTCAGTCCTAGCCATCCCTAGAGACTGTAGCCTTTGGTCCATGGCCTTTTGAATCTCCTCAGCCAAGTGGCTAGGACTGATGCCACGTCTTCTCCTTTCCTTGGGCATTTCTTCTTCAAAAGAAGACTCGCTTGAGTCCTCAGTTTCTGACTGCACTTTTCTTTGGCGTAGATTGTTAACTTTCACCTTGCTTTTCTTCTTGGCAGCTGTCTTGGCACCCTTAGTTGGCTTGGGTGCCTTTTCACTTTCTTTCTTTGCCATGTGCTTTAGGATTTCTGCACATGCCGCTGCTACACGAGCATTTTCTTCTTGAAGCTGCTTCAACTTCTTTTTTTTCTTTTCCAACTCCTTGCGGAGCCGGTCCACTTCATCCAGAACCTCTATTTCCTCTTCTTCCTCTTCATCAGTGAGGTTGACATTTCCGGTGTTCGGGTTTTCTTCTTCTTCTTCTTCGCCTGCAGACTGATCGCCTGCCTGCTGGACTATTTCTTCGATGAGAGGCTCACGACTTTTGGGTCGACCGACCTTTTTGGGAGCCTGGGAGGCAGAAGCCTTTCTTTTCTGGCTCCTTGTCTCTACTGGGATGCTTTCTGGCGAGACTGATTCTTGAGGACCAGTTCCGACCATGTTGGTTTCGACGAGCTCCTCGTCCTCATCACTAATAGAAATGTGATGGACAGAGGCGGAGCCATAGTTCTGCCTTTTCTATATGACATTTTATTTTTCTTTTGTCCTTCATCATCTGAGTTGCCACCTGAGATGACAACGAAAGACCTTGTTCTCTTGGGACTTGACTCCTGGTGCCCCCGTTGTGCTGCTTGGGAGCGACTTCAGGCTCTTGCTGTTTGGGTATCCAAACTTGTTTTGTTTTGCCCCTAGCCTTCATAGGCTTGTAATGGAAATAACTCGAAGTTAATAATTAGTAGTTTCCATGACATTTTGTAGACTCCAAGATTATTCCATGACAACCATCTCCCAGACACTCTCACCCCTCTAACAAGAGAGAGTACTCTCGCTCCCAGAAGAGAGGTCGATCAAAATCGCGATCAACCAAACCCAGAAGGAAGTCAGTTTCATCAGACTCCAACCGATCCAGATCACCGAACTTAACTCACCATCGTTCGCTGCGGCGAAGAACCCATCACCATTCGTCTTCCATTTCTAGATCGTCTTCTTCAGGTTACTCCTCTCACAATGAAACAGAAAGTGATGGACGATTGGATCCTCGTGGAAGGCACGTCCACAGAAGGTCGACAAGAAGACGAACAAGTTCTTCGCCCCCTCGAGGAGCGTTGGCGTGACATCTGTATAGAGGAAGACCCCTATGGTTGAAAGACTTCACCAACTTAGCCAATATCCAGCCTACCCAGCACATGACGCGAGGGCCTTTGTGAACACCTTCAGAGAATCCATGTTGATCACAGGGGCATCAGAAAGAACCATGTGCTTGGTCTTCCCAACACGACTAGAAGGAATAGCCTGGGATTGGTATGCACAATTACCACCAAGATCGGTGTCAAGTTACAAAGATCTTACAAATAAGTTTCTCAAAAGGTTCGCCAATGTCCGAGCACCGCTGAAAACTTGTATGGATCTAATGAGTGTGAGACAACACCCAAATGAACACACCAGAGATTACCTTGACCGCTTCTCCATAGAAGCGAACAAGTGTGGAGACTATCGGGAAGACATGGCTCTGTTAGCTGTTCAACGTGGATTACTGGAAGGCCCAGTACAATGGGCTGCCATGACAGAGAAATTCTCTGACTTTGCAGCATTTAGAGAAAGGGCAGAACATCTCATACCAGCCGAAGAACACATCACTGCTATACAAGGACAAAATTTCCATGGATACACAAGCCACAACCAGACGTTTAAACCAAGAAATGATCACAGCCCCTCACCTTAATCACCTCAGAAGCATAGTTCACCAACGAGGTGACAACACAGTCGATCATCCAGAAACAAGGGATGCGAACAACAACTCTTCAAACAAAATAGAATTTGCTACCGAAAACCTGTGGAAGATAACGATCCTTATTACAAGATTTACCATGTAACAAAGGAGCCACAAGAAAGGGTCTATGAGAAGATCAAACATAAAAGGGAAGTTCGCAAAGCACCCCCGATGTCAAGGTCTGAAATCTTCGACAGAAACAGCTATTGTGAATACCATCAAAGTACAGGACATCACACAAGAGATTGCCTCAAGCTGAAAGACGAAATAGAAAGATTAGTCAGGCAAACTAACCTACTGGAGCATTTCTTAGAAAAGGACGAACGAGGCAAGAGGAAAACACAATACTACAATGATAGAAAAGGAAGAAATGATCATCACCCTAATGTGCGACCTTTGGGACAACAAGAAAATCGAGAAACCGGTGACATCAAAGGCCATGGCGAAGTTCGCACATCACCTCCACCAGTTATGTTCATTGAAGGCAGACCCAGTGACAATCGGCCCGCCGAACATTCACTTCAAATGTTCCAAATCCAACACAAGCAAGAAAATTCTCAAGTGATATCGTTCAGTCCAGAGGATTACAGAGGAATACAACTCCCACATGACGATGCCATCGTTCTAATGTTAAGAATAAATGGCGTACGAGTTAGAAGAATCTTGATAGACATGGGCAGTTCGGTAGATGTCATTTATTTCGAGGCACTAAAAAAAATGGGGCTTGCCAAATACCCTCTGCGACCAATGGCAACCTCGCTAGTTGGATTCACAGGCGATAAACTACAACCCATGGGTACCATCGATCTTGATGTCTTATATGGGGAATCCCCTCGAACAGTTGTTTCAAATGTTCGTTTCATTGTGGTTAACACACCATCCACATATAATGCAATCCTGGGGCGAATATCATTGAACAACATTAGGGCCATTGCATATACACCTCATCTCATGATAAAATTTCCCACACCACAAGGAGTGGGGATGGCCAGAGGAGAACAATAAGTGGCAAAGGAATGTTATAGAATTACCATGGCACCCCAGGTGGCCCAAATTGAAAGCCTGAAAAAGCACAAGAAGTTCGTAGAAACTCTTAGCACAACAAAAGATGAACCTCAAAAACGAACTCATAGCGAACCCATCGAAACAATAGAACCGGTGCTGTTAGAAGAAGGTAAAATAACGCAGATCGGCACTACCCTACCCCTTGAAGATCGCAACTGGTTCGAGATTGCCTCATTAGAACCAAAGATATCTTCGTCAACGAAGATGATCCTCTGCCAGGGATAAACATAACTATTGCCGAACACAAAATAGATACATATGAGGAGGCTCTCCCGGTCCAACAAAGAAAGCGAAAGCTAGGGGTGGAACGCAGGAAAGCAGTACAAGAGGAAGTAGACAGATTGATCAGGGCTGGCGCCATCCGAGAAGTAGAATATCCTAGATGGCTGGCAAACCCAGTCCTGGTAATGAAACCAAATGGCAAGTGGAGAATGTGCATAGATTATACAGATCTCAACAGAGCTTGTCCAAAGAAACCCTTTCCACTTCCCAGCATCGACGCGATGATCGACTCCACAGCAGGGTTCAAGTACCTAAGTTTCATGGATGCATATTCAGGATACAACCAAATAAAAATGCACCCTGATGACGAAGAAAAAACCAGCTTCATAACAGAACATCGTTTGTTCTGTTACAAGGTCATGCCTTTTGGGTTAAAGAACGCAGGAGCCGAATACCAACAAATGGTCAACAAGGTGTTTACAGAAGAATTGGGTGAGATCATGGAATCATACATAGACGATATGGTAGTCAAAAGTTGCACCGGTCAAGAGCACGTAAATCACTTGGAAAGAATATTTGGCAAAATGCGAACTGTCAGGATGAGACTGAACCCGAAGAAAAGTTTTTTCTGTCTGTCTAGTGGAAAGTTCTTAGGATTCATCGTGTCTGAATGAGGCATCGAAGTTCATACCAACAAGTGCCAGGCCATCATCGACATGGAAGCACCCAAGACGGTGAAAGAAGTTCAAGAACTCACAGGGCGCATCGCAGCACTTAACAGGTTCATCGCTTGTTCAGGAGAAGTCTGCAAACCTTTCTTCCAAACAATAAAGAAGACAAAGAAGTTCGAATGGACTCCACAGTGCCAAGAGGCCTTTGACCAAATAAAATCATACCTTGCCAACCCGCCTATCATCAGTAAGCCAGTCAAAGGTGAACCTCTTCATCTATATGTTGGGGCATCCGCTGTCGCGGTCAGCGCAGCACTTTTGAGGGAAGAAGATAAAATACAAAAGCCTGTATATTTCATATCCAGAGTACTTCGTGATGCAGAAGAGAGATATTCCACGGTTGAAAAGGGAGCATTTGTCGTACTTATAGCAGTAAGAAAGTTAAGACCTTATTTTCAAGCACACCCTATCAAAGTGATCAGCGAACTTCCATTGAAAAAAGCTCTGGGCAGCTTGGACGTATCAGGTCGACTTTTGAAATGGGCTGTCGAACTCTCAGAGTTCGCTATATCCTTCATGCCAAAAACAGCGTACAAAGGACAAGCACTCGCGGACTTCATAGTCGAAAACACAGGGAGAGCGGAGAAAAAAACACAAGAATTGATGTGGCAAGTCTATGTAGATGGAGCCGCATCAGAGCGAGGCGCAGGCTTGGGCATACAAATCAAAGGACCAAAAGGGAAAAAGTTCTACTATGCCATACATCTAATATTCCCCATCACAAACAACATAGCCGAGTACGAAGCATTGTTCGCTGGACTCCGATTTGTCGAAGTGGTAGGAGGAACGAGAGTAAAAATCTTCATGGAATCACAGTTGGTGGTGAACCAGATCAACAGACAGTACGATGTGAACGACCCCACCTTGACCAAGTACCTAGAAAAGATAAGAACAATGCTAGCATCATTCGATGAAGCTACCGTGGAACACATACCAAGGGGTATGAACGAAGTTGCAGATGCTTTATCGAAGTTAGCCAAGGGGTCGGAGTTATGCAATGACACACCCATAACCATCATGGAAATTCCCGAAGCTTGCATTACACAAAGCGAAATGGCCGTGTTGCTGATTAATAATGAGTTAGAATGGTACACTCCTATTTGGGATTATCTCACCAGAGGACAGCTGCCGACAGACAAAGTGGCTGCTCGGCGAATCAAAAGATGGGCCGCATAATTCACTATCCTTGAAGGAGAATTACTGAAGAAAGGATACCGTAGGCCTTGGCTAACATGCATCAGTGACACCAAAGGTAGAGAATTGATCAAAAAAAATTCATGAGGGGATGTGTGTAAGTCACCAAACTCCATACAGCCTTGACAAGCGTATCGAAAGAGAAGGATATTTCTGGCCAACAATGAAGAAAGACATGGTCGACATAGTTCGAAGATGAGAAAAGTGTCAGTATCACTCTAGAGTGTCAAAAAAACCACCAACAATGCTAAGCTCTATTGCAAGCCCTTGGCCTTTCGATGTGTGGGGAATAGACATTTTGGGTCCATTCCCCACCGCAAGAGCAAGTCTCAAGTTCGTCGTGGTAGCTGTCAAATACTTCACAAGATGGGTGGAAGCTAAACCGCTATCCTTGATAACTTCTCAAAAGGTCGCAGATTTTGTCAAACATAACATTGTCTATCGGTATGGAATACCACACACAATTATATCGGACAACGGTAGACAATTCATTGGAACACCCTTTCAAAGCATGTGCGAAGGATTAGGGATACGATCTAACTTCTCGTCAATCAGCCACCCACAAACCAATGGCCTAGCAGAAGTTTCCAACCGAACCATACTAGAAGGATTAAAGAAGAAACTTGATGGAAGCAAAAATGCATGGCTCGACTTTCTTGACGAAATCCTGTGGGCATACAACACCACCCCAAGAAGCGCCACAAATCGATCCCCTATTGCAATGGTATACGGCATGGACGTTGTTACACCAATGGAGATCGTTCAGCCCACTTTGCGCACCATCGCGTATGAATGGAATAAGAACAACCAGAAGAAAATGGTCGAACTCGAAGCCATTTACGAACTTTGAGAGGAAGCTAGGGCAAGAATAGCAGAATACCAAAGGAAAACGCCCAAAGCTTTTGACAAGAAGGTAGCACCAAGACATTTTCAGCCAGGCGACTGGGTGCTGAGAAGTGTGGAGGCCACGGGAAAACACATTGGAAAGTTAGATCCAGCTTGGGATGGTCATTTCCAAATCATAAAATCCATTTAAGGGAAGGCCTACAGGCTTCAAGACATGACGGGACGAGAACTACCCAGTGCATGGAATGCCACACACCTGCGGAAGTTCTACACGTAGGAGGATTAAGAGCTTCTCCATCTAAGTTGAAGCAGTAGTACTGTAGAATAGGACTCCTCGGTCACGGAGGGAGAAGTTGAGAAGTTTTTCTTTCGGTTATGTTTATGTTTTTCTGTTTTGAAAGGTCATGAAGACCCTTCCCTCTTTTGTCAAAGAGGAAGATTACATAGGAGGAAAAGTGTCTATATCGTAGTGAAAGATGCTACTCTGAGTGTAATTGTAAATAAATAAAGTTATCTTTTTGCAAATGATGGACTATCACTTGATGATTCTGAATGATAATATTTCATTTTCAAAGTAAACTTTCAATTCAACAGCTTATCGAACTTCACAGACGTTAGCCGCGAACACGTGCAGTTTGTCTAAATCGAAGACGTTAGCCGCGAACACGCGCAGTCTATCGAACTTCACAGATGTTAGCCGCGATCACGCTCCATCTGTCTAAATAAAAGACGTTAGCCGCGATCACGCGCCATCTGCCTAAATAAAAGACGTTAGCCACGAAAACGTGCAGTCTGCCTAAATTGAAGACGTTAGCGGTGAACACGCGCAGTCTATCGAACTTCATAGATGTTAGCCGCGATCACACGCCATCTGTCTAAATAAAAGACGTTAGCCGCGATGATGCGCAGTCGATCGAACTTTACAGACGTTAGCCGCGATCACGCGTAGTCTATCGAACTTCACAGATGTTAGCCGCGATCATGCGCCCTCTGTCTAAATAAAAGACGTTGGCCGAGATCATGCATAGTCTATCGAACTTCACAGATGTTAGTCGCGATCACGCGCCATATGTCTAAATAAAAGACGTTAGCCGCGATTACGCGCAGTCTATCGAACTTCACAGATGCTAGCCGCGATCACGCGCCATCTGCCTAAATAAAATACGTTAGCCGCCATCACGCGTAGTCTATCGAACTTCACAGATGTTAGCCGCGATCACGCACCATCTGTCTAAATAGAAGACATTAGATGCGATCACGCGTAGTTTATCGAACTCCTCAAATATTTACTAGAACAATCGACAACGTCAAGCCAAGAACATAAGAATACGACAAATTTACATAAAAGCCAATATCTCATTTACCAACAACAAAATCTGACAGCATTAAAGAATAAGTACGACCTTTTGCAACTCCCAAAGTCCACCGTATACAACACGCCATCCAAAGAAAGAACCTGAACATTAATGCTTAACATGAAAATCAATATTTATTTTGCCATAAATAGACAAAATATATGAAATTACAAAAAAGCCCTCCCACCGTCTCAGGTGGAGACGCCTATAAATAAGGCATTCCCCCATAAGGAATACCTCATAAATAAGAGCCAGAACTCTCCCGTCACCTTTATGTCTTTCCCGAAACCCTAACAAAACGACCACCTCCGACACCATGAAGAAAAAATGTAAGAAAATACCAGAGCCCCACCATAGAATAAAGGAGAGAAGTTAGTAGCATAGCTGAAGGAAGGGGGAGAAGTCAGTAGAATAGCTGAGGTAGTCTGTCATCCTCTCTATCACTACGATCCCTCCCCCACGGATCTTTTTCCCTGCTCACATGCGGGGAAAGAGATCCGCTAAGGTGGGTTTGTAAGTACACTCGACGAGACACCAAAACTACAGTCCGTCGAGTTTCTTCCTACCCACCTCGATAGAAAGCGCGACCTGGCAAAAGTGCAGGATCACTTCAAAAGTCAACAAGGGACGGCGCATTCCAGCGAAGATGATCAGTAGCCCACAACTATAAGCCTCGACGACTTCATATAGAAGGCCAGTCCCCACTGTTTCATGGGATATGCTTGACGTGAAAAAGGCGTCGAACCATAAAAAGTAGCTGATCATCTTCCGAAAGAGGATGTGGGCCACCCAAAGTGAACTGAGCTCGATGAAGATATTCGACAGCATGAATCAAGTAGCAACATTGGGAGACGATGCGGGCCTCATCCATCGAGTTGGTGACGAAGATCAACCAAGATAGCCATAAGAAAGGCAACATCTCTTGATTGTTGAAACCTTCTAAAACCCAAGACAATAGAGTAGAAAGGCAACATCTCTTGACCCCGACAAAGACGAAGATCATAATCAAATACTTGTAATAGCAATAGCGATGTTTAACCGCTTCAATTTGTATTTTTTGACTTTGAATATAGAAAAGTTCTCTTCTTTACATATGTGTGTGTGTCTTTTCCTTTGATGTTCGCTACTTCATTCCTAGATAAATGCCAACTCCAACATCGAGTATAGTATTGAAAGTCAACACGCATTCAGCATGAACAGAAATGGACTACATGAACACATCACGTAAATCGCATGACCCTCGAGCTATAAAAGAACGTCAGAATAACCGCATGTGTTACAAAAAAAAAAGAAGAGGAAAGAAAGATAGAAAAAAGGGACACAACATGACACGTAAGAAAAAAAGTTAAGAAACAACAACTTCGAAAAAGAGAACTTAGTAAGATAGCTGATAAATCACAAACAAACGTTAAATGAAGGGAAGTTCGTAAGAACATAACCAAACCTTACAATACGTTGTTTGTCCAACCCTTCAACCAAGCGCGTTATCAATCCAGTTCGTCAAAAAATCGCACTCAACGAACGTAAGCACAACACTTCATACAATACAACACTACAAAAAGTGGAGAATGCAAAAACTGGGACCAACTTCGCGATTAGACAAGGCTTCATGCCACAGACCAAGAGTTTTACTGATCCAGATCTTACAGGAAGAATAACCAACAGAGCAAGTCAGAAAGAAGTGAAGTTGAAGAACATCAAGGCTCCGCCCGAAGAAGTCGACTGGCTAACAAAATCACTAAGCATAAATTCACGCTCAAAGAGAAATAGTATGTAAAGCAAAAAAATACAATAACAAAGTCGTAATACGGCTAAATTTACCAAAGCAACATTACTTAGTTAAAAAATCAGCAAAAGGATAGAAACACTCTATATATAATAGGCTTTTTTCTAGCAAATAATACTGCCCATCATTTCGATCCAACGGACGCCTCCAAAGTTCGTTGTAGTACGGAAAATCAACGCAAAGTGGAATTTGTAATGAACAGTTTGGCAATTAAGTAAGGTTTAGACAAAAGGATCGCAAGAGCAGTTCAAATAGGGACGCTTCGCGTTCCCATAGAAAGACAAAAAAATTCAAGTTAACATCAATATGAAAACAAAACAGAAGTATCAAAAGACTATCATGTTCAAAGCCAGTCAACCAACTGATGAACTTAACAAAATAATATTACAATTTTGTCGAACTTAATCAAACAGTTTCAACACTAGGGATTCTCATGAAACTCAAATCCAGCTTCGACGCTATAATCATCAACCCGAAGATCCAGGTTCTCACCCGCTTCATTGTGAACTATCAACACCTCCTCAAGATCATCAGCGAAGTTAGAATTTAGATCGCGTGGTTTAGCCAAGTTCACTCGATCTTTAGAGGCCTGAGCCTCCCCAACATTCAAATCTTCAAGGGGACCAGCCGCCTTCTCAGCATCGGCTCCCTCCGCGCTCATGCCTTCAGCTTCTTCTTCTTCGTCAGAATCAGGTTGATCTTCAAAAGGGTAACACACTTCTGCAAGCCAAGCAACGCCCGAAGTTGACCAAGCATAACGAGGAGGTACAACAGGAAGTGTAACGTCTAGGCCCAACTCTACCTGCTTCGCTCCCTCAGGACCCTGATGCATCAACCCACCACTCTCCTCATCCCAAAAGTAGTTATCCAGATCCACATCGGATTTTGGAGGAGGATCCATGATGCCAAACTCCTCGCGAGTGAAAGGATAATACTTTCGGAGCTCGTCACACTTGTATTTCAGCAAGAGATGCATCCCTGTGCAGGCCAGTCTAGACGAAGTTGCTTGTGCCCCTGGAGACTTAAGGAAGTTTCGCAAAAAATCACGAGATGACCACATGTCGCCGCTGTCCATTAAAACATTTCTATCTCTATCAGAAGAAGATCGGGTTTTAAGTTTTATTAATTCCTCGTTCAACTCAGAAAGACGAACTTGAGCTTGATCAAGCAAAGATGAAGTTTCAACAACTTTGGCATTCAAGAGATCTTTTTTAGCCTTAAGCGAAGAAATTTCCTCCAGTGACGATGATAAGGCCAATTCACGAACATTGGCTTCCTCCATAAGCTTCTCATTTTCCTCGAGTAAAGCTTGTTTTTCTTGAGACAGAGCTTGCTTCTCAGCTATCAAGGCGTTCACACATTGCTGGTTATATTTAGCTTGACGCGCCACCTTCTCAGAAGTTTGCTTCCAATTAGTTATTGCACCGTCCAGCTGCTTAACAATGTCTTGAAACTGCTCCAACTGCTGATCTCGCCGCTCAAGGGTTAAGCGAAGCGCGAGAACCTGATTATGTAAGTCGGCCTGCACTTCGGTAGCTTTGTTCAGCATGTCAGACATTTGCTTCTTATCGGCTTCAGATGTCTGAACACGGGTTGTTAAGGAGTCTTGAGACGCCGCGATCTTTTCAAAAAGACTCGACACTTCAGCTTGATCCTCTACAGACATCTTAGCAAAAACAGGAAAATGGGACAGATCGACCTTAAATCCCACATCTGATTCATGTTCACCACGAAGTAGTTGAAGCTCGCGGTCTATCTCGGCGTTCCTTTTCGCCAGGGAAGACAAGGAACTCGTCCAAGCATCATCAAAATAACGCTGCTGATCGTGAACGCTTGCCTACAAACATCCCAGCTCCATCAACAGGACATGCATACGCATAAACTTGTCGTCAATGGACAAGTCGACTATTTCCTTGCTAAGCTGCGGATGCAAATCTAGAGAGACACGATAAATTGACGCGGCCAATTGGGAAACCTACACGAAGACAAATTTGAAAACAATATCAAAGTTAGGCAACATGTCAAAAAAAAAAAAATGACGAAGTGAAAAACCTTGTTTTGGAAGAATCCACTGATAACCCAGGAAGACGAAGCGAAACCCTTTCATCCTCATAAACCTTTCTAACTTTTGCAAGTCGCCAAGAATCATCGATCCCCTTAGTACGAACAGACGAAGTCGGAGTTCGAGGAGAAGGTTGGGCAGACTTAGCTTCTAGTTGCGAACTCACTACAACCATAGTGCCTTCCCCAACTCCAGCAGAGGAAGTTTTATCCATCGTCTGAACAGTAGGAGTTGGGGTAACAAGAGCAGTAGAACTTCCTTCTAGCTTCCTTCTTTTCACCTCCGCCTCCGAAGTGGATATTTTGGAACTCCCTCCATCCTTCCTTTTCTTTGTCTCCGATTCTCGAACAGAAGTTTTTGCGTAAAGAGGTAGGGAGACACCTTCTTTGGGAATCTTAGGGATCGTCGCTCGAGGATGCCTGGTGCGATCCTGCCCCCTAACCTTAAACATCGCACCAGCCGTGAAAATAGTTGCACGGGGTTTCTTCCTTGTAAGGGTCTCAGTTCCCTCTCCAGGCTTACTGCGAACTTCAGTGTCCGCCTGTTGGTCCCCAGAAACCATAAGAATATCTTCAATTTTTTCTGAAGGTTCTTCCTCCTCCTCATCTTCGTCTTCGCCCGTGGGGATATCATCAGGAGGAAAGACACGATCATCCGGAGTTATTTTGGCCCTATCCCAACACAACCAATATCCACGTGGGGACTTCTCTTCCAAAAGAGCGATAAATTTCTCATCATCTTCAGATGAAGCAGGGAGAACCACTTTGGAATACCCAGCTGACTCCCTGTTCCACTCTTTACGAACACCCATGTCGTCTATCAACGAGCCCTTGACAAAGACGAAGTTCTCCTCCCAACCCCCGATCTTTTTAGGCTTGTTGGCAAATAGCTTTGCCGAAAGTCTGAGAGTACAGATTTCGCTTCGACGACAAAATTTGTAGTAATGACCAAATAAACCTAAAGTTGGCTCTACCCCTTGTTCAAGACCTAGATGTTCATAGTTAACGGTTAGCAAACGCTCGAGAGAAGTAATGCAGCACCTTGCTACCATGTGCAGTTGGCCAGGAGGAACCCGAACTACATTTAAAACTTCGCATTGAAAGCGAGAAAGAGGAAGATGAACTCCACAATAGGGAGACTTCTGGAAAAGAACCATCCCTTTCTTTATGTCAAAGGGACGATCCGTTGGCTCTGCTCCTACGGCTCGGAACTCTTTCTTACTCACCTTCACCTTGTCTATTCCCCAAAGAGCTATCAATTTGTCAAGTTTGGGTTCTATCCATGGATAAGATTCGTATCCACGAGATAGAGGAAAAGCCTTAGCATCATCTCTTGTTTCGGTAGGACGGTACACCCTCTTAGGCATGATTAATATGTCCACCAAAACCAACACAATGACGCTTTCTTAGAGGAGAAATACATCTTATAAAAGGATCATAAACAGAAACTTCAGAAAAGGAAAGAGGAAAAGAAAATAGAATAAAGGAGAATCAATAATATAAAGCCGAAATTAATGTTATTATTTGTCAGGAAAGGGGTATAATACCTTAAGAAGATACGTCTAGGCGAGAAAGCAAGAAGAAATGAATGAAGGTACTCAAGAGAAAACAACAACGGGAAAGAGGTGCTCCGGGAAGAAGATGACGAAATAGCAGGTAGTGGAAAGTGCAGAAGTACGGGGGGTAGGTGAAGGAAAAGAAGAAAATTCTTCTATACCTTATATATATAGAAGACAAAACGTCTGTTCGAATTCTGTGCACCGATTCAAAACGATGCCCCTTTTCGAAGCGTCCTTTCGACTCCTCACGAATCCCTAAGGAAAGATATGATACATCTTTCCAGCACGAGATTCAAGAAGTAATGATGAAGTGAACCCTTGGTCTCCTTGGAAACTGTGCATTGAAAACTGTGTATTAAAAGAAACAGTTCACAACAATACTTAAAGTTTGTCTCTTACAAGCACACAACTTCGCAAACTCTTAAGCTCGAGGACTTGAGGACTCGAAGACTCAAGGAATCGAAGACTTAAGTTCGAAACCATGATTGAGACTATATGGGTCGCGCGTAGATTTAGCAGTAAACGATTGTTCACGGTCATTTTGTTCACCGACTCAGTTCGCTGCCAGTTCGCAAAAATAGAAAACTAAAAATGAGGCACTGTTCGCTAGTTCTGCGATAATAGCTTTCCGTTTGATTCATCCCCGTTACTGATAGTTTACGAATTACTCACTCTCCATTACTGTCAAAACACATTCATCATCTTTTACACTTGCATTCGATGGATCAGTGATAGCATATAGAATGTGCTTATGAAACTTCTAATGAATACATTCATCAGAAGCTCGTGGACTGATGATACGATCTGATAGAATATCTAATAAAGGCCCAATGGCAAAACAATAAAAGGGCCCAGTACGCAAGGTGAGCCTACCCTTCAATGGACCCCTGTCAGTTGAGGAGAGGGTCCCACTAAGGCCCCACCTGATATTCTTGGTCGGAAACGAGGAGACGCCCTCCTGACTGGATACCTTCCCGTGTCAGAATCCATTATAACTAACTGATGACATCATCATCACACGTGGAAAGATGGTTCCGACTGAATGCCCCTTCATAATTTCGACCAACTTCGCCCTAAGCTGGGAGGACCGAAGAAATGGCGACGAACTACTAAGCGATCTTGTACCGAACCACGAAGTTGGGAAATGACCCGCTTCCTCACCAAACAGGGAAGGGTTCCAGGATTCCGTCACATACAATCCCAAGATCACGTTACCAATAGCTATAAATAGGCACCCCCTACCCTTTGGGGAGGGGGTTAAACTCTTTAGAACTTTATCTTTTCACTTGTACTAAAAGAGAAAAAGATCAATAAAAATGCTTTCTTTCTGGTGGTTCCAGTTTAGACTTTCTCTCTAGTTAAATCTCTACTTTGTTGAAAAACCTTAAGAGCTAGATTAGGGTTATCACTTGGTTATGCAGATCAAATGATGCTCCTATTTTTACTTTTAGCAACTTCTATATGGGTATGAAACGCATGCAAACTTTAACCATTTTCTTTTATCTTGATCTTAGGGACTATGCTTGAGTATGATTATGCAATGAGTTTATTGAGCTTCCACTACAACTGACTTACATGATATAGGGAAGTTTTATTATATATTTTTTTCTTACTCTCTAGTCTCTGGGATTTTTTACTTATCTCTGGGAACATCTAAGACAGACTCACTACATGCTTGATACTTGCACATTTTTTTTATTTTTAGTCCCTAAAACTTTTTATATTCCTGGAATATGTCTAAATGACTTGTGATACACACCATGCTTGATTGAACCTTATTAAATGAACTATTGTGTATAAGGACTTGATTTATTGACCTATTTTGCTGTATTAATGTTGCATAAACCCTAATGACATGCTCACTGTACTGACCATGAGTTTATTTGATATTTAAGAACATTTTTTATTAAATGATCATGCTGGACACATGAATATGAAGTGACTCTTGTTAAAACATGAAAGTTATGCAACTCAGTGACTCAATGGACCTATAAGACCTAAGTATGATACAGCTAAACGTAGGTGCCATGCTGGACATGAACTTAACCTTGAATGAATATGAATTTGAACAGAAATCGATTTTTTTGGTTTTGAAAACATGACAGAAGTAACATTTTACAAAGTATTTGGTTGTTTTGGCACTTTTAAGTGGCATACTAGACAGTAGCACTTGCCATAAAGTCTATATGGCCTTATCCACTTTTAATTTTGGGTGACATACAAGCAATAGCACTTGGCATAGAACTTGTATGCCTTATTTGTGCATATCTCTAAGCTATCTCCTCATAAGAGGGTTTTACACAGCCAAATACCAAGCTGGAGTTATTTTCAAGGCCAAATACCAGGCTCAAACCATGCCAAATACCAGGCATTTCAAGAAACCAGTGCCAAATACCGGGCACTAAAGCCAAATACCAGGCTTTGTTGAACCAACAAAGAAAAGAAAAGGGAAAAGAGAAGGAGAACAAGAAAAGCAAACAATTTAAACTATTTTGGCCCCCTTTATTGCATATAAAACCAGTGTTTACATCTTAATTACCTTAAATAAGTGTTTAAACTTCTTTCTTTTCTTTTATAGTTTCTGAAAATGCAATATACTAGCCTAAAATTCAAAAACTGGGGGCCTCTTCTTCTTCGAGTTTGCTTCTTTTATAGCCATCAGGCTAGGGTTTCTTCTGGGTTTTCATTGCCATGTGGCATTCTCTCATAATTTCTGAGTCTTGATGCTGCTTGATGAAGGGTTGAGATGTTATCTGGTCTCTTGTCGCCTCAATTTGGATGTTTAGTTCACATGATGTGGTTTACCATCTCCTTTACTGGCCAGTGGTCTTATGACATTTGGCATTTGCATTTTTGAGACAGTGACTTGGTGATTTGGGTTTACTTCTTTTCACTGCCTATGTGGTGGCTGATGTGGCATATGGTGTTCACATCCATGTAGCCTATGTGGCTGCGAGAGTGTTTTTACTCCTTTTTTACCAAGTAGCATACTTGGGGGAGGGGTTTACTTGGCACCAGCTGTATTATGTGGCTTGTCAGAGGGGCATATGAGATATTTCTGGATTGCTTCATGCTTCTCCAGTTGGTTTTGATGCTTGAGTTGCCTTCCAGTGGTATTGGTTTGGTTTAATTTCCCATTGCTATCCTTTTAAGCACTGGGGATTGGTCATTTGTTGCTGCTTGAGGTGGCTTCCCTCCATATAGTTGCTTGTCAAGCATCATATGGCTGGATGCAATGCCTGTTGGCTGTTGGTTATGGGGATTATTTGTGGCTTCTGCTAGCCGTGCAGCTATCCTTGCAGGGAGATACTCTTGTGGACACTGGGACAGGTGTCACACAATTGAGTGTCTTTGTTGTAGCTGGTGGCTGTTATGTCCTTCTTGTGGCCAGGCTAGTTGTATTAGCCATCTCTTGGCACTTGACTGGATGATCAACTTGTGGCACTGGGACAGGTGTCACACTGTTGGATGTTTATCTTGTGCATGTTGGCTGTTGTGCCTTGGTTGTGGGCTATTTTTCCTTACCTGTTGGCTGTTGTGCCTCAGATGAGGCCTATAGATGTTTCAGAGAGGTTTATTTCCTCTCCAGTGCTTGGGTTGTGTTGCTTTTGAGATACAATTGATGTTTGTTGCGCCTATGTAGATGGCCTTTGTTGATTTCTTGTGGCTTATGGCCGTGTGGTTTCTTTTGTTTGAGCTGTCACATGTAACATGTTGTACTCACATTTGAACCACTTAGCTACCTTGGTTACTTGATTTAATGTGATGATTGGCTGCCTCTGAAGTTCAATTGAACTTGCATAACAACAAGTCACACCTGCAGGTGACTGTGATTTATGTGCTTGCAGCCAGTGTTTTGAGTCAACACTTGTCATTTCATGGCAAGTTCTCACACTTGGTTTATTAAGTGGCATAATCACACTTAAGTCCCAATTTCACTCGTCCCATTGGCCTGTGATGAGTTAAGCCAGGCACCATGGTGCTTGGTTCTGAGGCCATTCACATAGAATACTTGCTTTGTTGACACTGATGGCTTTTGGCTTTTTAACACATCTGATCTCGCAAAGGATAAGTATTTATGCTGACTTATATGGCTTTTTTTTCATATCCTTTTATCCAGTGTGTTTTAAAAGACATCTCTGAGGGGCATTACTGGGATTTAGGGTTTGGTAGCTCTTCTTTGTATTGGTTTTAGATGCTTTTATTCTTTGTCTTGTTTCCTGGTGACTAATTTGCCCATGGTCCCCATAGAATGACACACACATGGGCGTTCTCAGGTGAATTGTGATGCCTTGGAGTGGTTTTATGATGCTATACAGCCTTATCTGTACTTGTAGCTTTAGGTAGAGTTGCCAATATATCCATCAGCCCCTCCATGTGGTCAACAGCATGGATGGATGGTCTGATGTGCCGGTTGAGTTATATGAAGATACTTCTCCTGTGTATCGATTTAAATGGCATCTTCAGCGCATGGGACTTGACTGCATCATGGCCTTCAATTTGAATTCCTCTTTTAATCAGATGGCTCTTATTGAAATGGAATGTGGTACCACCTCTCTTTGAGTCATCAAAGCTCCTGCATTATGCGCATGGCTAGAATGTTCTTTTCAGAGCATAGGCTGACTGTCTCGCACTTTTTCACGGCCCTCGGATCACAAATGAAATGAGGAAATCTGGTCTCGGATTGAGGGGCAAAAAGAATGCAGATCAGAGACCCCTCGCGAGCCTCAAGAGGCCGATACCGATGCCACCCCGAAGAGAGGTAACTGTACGGTCTTGAGTTGTCACGAGGGTTTATTATTTGAAGGGGTCATTTCTTTCCAGTAGGCACAAGCCCCTACTGTTAATTACCTCTAACATGGTCAGGAGCACCTCTAGATCGGGAAAATCAAAGGATTATGTGTCGTAAGCTGCTAAGGAATTTTAAATATGCAATTAGCGGTCCTACCATATATTTATTTTTTATTTTTTTTATTTTTATTATTATTATTATTGCTACTATCATGCAGTGTTACACCCTAATGAGGCCATTCACGACGGAGTAGGGCTAAGAGATTAATGGTCATGATATGAGGCTTGGTAATGAGGATGAATTATTACTAAAGATTGGGAACTGTGATTGAGATTGTGATACATGATTGAAACGAACATGAATTTGCATTTTACATTTGTATGACTAATATAGTTGCATTGTTTTTAATTATTTAATTCATAGTTGATTATTATCTAGAACTTTAACAAGTCTCGGGCTAGAACTAAATCCTGCACTGAGAGACTTGTCCGATCTCTCATCCGTTTCCACTTATGTGGGTTCCAGGTATTGAAGATGGATCCAATAGGCTGCCGCCAAACTGAGTGAGACAAGATGATAGAAGCGGGTCATTAATTTGCCACAATATGTGTATTTATTTTTGTTATTTGAATTTGAGCATTTGACCTCACATGGTGGCATTCCATCATAAATCCACCATGTTGGGCATGTTTTCTCTTTGTAAAACATTAAATAATTATTAATAAATTTATGGCAAATATTTTTATCGTTATTGGTAGTGTATGTGATGCTTGTACGCCTTGCGTTTATACGCGGCGGGTTGTCACCCCCGTCTCGGGGTGTGACAGTCCCTATCAGTTATTATGGACATTGGCAACCTATAAAATTTATATATGTTATCCATGAACAATTGTGCCACATCTTTGGCCTTGTAAGGGTGTGCCATAGGAATGAAATGTGCATACTTGGTAAATCTGTCCACAATCACCAAAATCACGATTTTACCCTCAGATTTAGGCAAACCTAAGATGAAATCCAAGCTGACCCCTTGCCATGCTCCGTCAGGAATTGGTATTGGTTGAAGCAATCCAAGAATCGGCACATGCTCACCTTTGTTTAGTTGACAAATTTCACACTTCTGCACTTCTTCCTGCACCATCTTTTTCAACTTAGGCCAATAGAACATCTTCTTGATTCTCTGGTAGGTTTGTAGCACCCCTGATTGACCACCAATGCAAGTGGAGTGCACTTCTCTCACCAGCCTAATTCTCCAACCATTAGTGGCCCCCACACAGATCCTATTCTTGTACCTAAACAAGACTTGCTGGAAAGAGTACTTGTCGTTATCAAGTTCTTCATTTTCCCACTTGTTTTGTAACTCCTAAACCCATTCATCTCCAATTTAGCTTGACTTCAACTCCTCTACCCACTGTGGTATCATCTCAGTGACGGCCTGCATCTCAGCCTGCACTTCAGGATGCACCCCAGCAACAGCATGCATTTCAGTTTCAGGATGCACCTTTCTTCTTGACAGTGCATCTGCCACTTTGTTATCAACTCCCCTCTTATATTCTATCTTGTAATCCAGGCCCATCAACTTGCAAAGGCCCTTGTGTTGCATGGCATGGTTTACCCTTTGTTACAACAAATGCTTAAGAGCAATTTGGTCAGTTTTGATAATAAACTGCCCACCAATAAGGTATTGCTTCCACTTTTGGACAGTTGTCAACAATGCTAGGAACTCCTTCTCATAAGTTGAAAGCCCAATGCTCTTAGGACCATGACTTTTGCTCAAATAGGCTAGTGGCTACCTATTTTACATGAGAACTGCACCAATTCCCTTGTCACATGCATCAATTTCTAGCACAAAGGGTTGAGTAAAATCTGGCATTGCTAGGACTAGTGCTGATGCCATTGCACTCTTGAGGGTGTTGAAAGTCATCTCTGCCTTGTCATTCCAATTAAATGAGTTCTTCTTCAACTGGTCAGTCAATGGCTTGCCAATAATTCCATAGTTCTTCAATTCCTTAACTGTTCTTGGTAATGGCCAGTTGCACATAGCCGCAATCTTCTTAGGGTCAGTGGCAACTCCATTGTGAGAGATTATGTGACCAAGATATTCAATCTCTTCTAATCCAAATTCACAATTTGACATTTTTGCAAACAAATGAATTTTAGACAGTAATTTTAGGGTTAGAGACAAGTGTTCTTTATGCTCTTTCATGGACTGACTATACACCAAAATATCATCAAAGAATACCAGCAAGAACCTCCTCAAGTATGGCTTTAAATCTCCATTCATAAGGGCTTGAAATGTGGTTGGTGCATTTGTGAGTCCAAAAGCCATAATATTGAATTCATAATGCCCTTCATGAGTTCTAAAGGCAACCTTGTACCTATCCTCATCCTTCATTCTAATTTGATGGTATCCAAACCTTAGATCAATTTTAGAGAATACTCTTGCCCCTTTCAATTCATCCAAAAGATCATCAATCACTGGAATTGGGTATTTGTTCTTCACAGTTATTGAATTCAGCTGCCTATAGTCTATGCACATTCTCCAGGACCCATCTTTCTTTTTAACTAAGAGAACAGGTGATGCAAAGGGACTGCTAAAGGGTTGTATCAGCTGGTTCTTAAGCAATTCAGTCACTATTTTCTCAATTTCAACCTTTTGAATGTAGCTGTACCTATAAGGCCTTTGGTTGACTGGTTTGTTGTCAGGTAAGAGTGGCACAGCATGATCAACAGTCCTCCTTGGTGGCAGTGCAGTTGGCTCTTCAAATACAGCCTTGTACTATTCTAAGACTGTAGAGAGTTCAGGGTGCACTGGTTTGGAATCAGAGTGCACCTCAGTCTGGCTGGCAGGATGCATCTGCAGTGTTGAATGCACCTGAGAAGATGGGTGCACTCTGGGCGTAAGGTGCACTTGAGAGGAATGATGCACCCTAGACACAGATTGTATTTTGCTCAATTTTTTTTCTTCTACCTCTGTGTTGAAAATCTGAGCCATCAGTATCTCACTACGCTTCCTCATTTCCTTCTCCAAATCTACATCCTCCTTGATGAATTTGATCTTAACCACTTCCTCTCTAACTTGCAGTTGCACATCTTTATCACCTTGCTTGAATGCAATTCTGCCTGCACCCTAATCAACTTGCATTGGACCTAAGCTGGTAAGCCAATCCAATCCCAAAATCATGTCATAACTGGTGACATCCAGAACCCTAACATCTTTATCAAATGTATGCCCTTGAATAGAGAACTGTAAGTCTTCACACTGCAGGTCAGTGACCATTCTAGCACCAATTGCTACAGTGCCACCATGGGTGCAATCTGTATCAGGTTGCACTCTACCTCCTAAAAGCAGCACATTAGGGTTCACAAAAGAGTGGGTGCTTCCACCATCCAAGAGTGCACATACTGGAACAATTCCAATTTGCTCCTTGAACTTCATGACCTTCACCTTAGGATTAGTTTTGGAATTGAACATTGTGACTATAGCTTGTTCCACCTGTACTTCTTCATCTATTTCCTCACTTTCACTTTCTTCACCTGCACTCTCTTCTTCTTGTGTACCATTGAGAGCATTCAACAACTTCACTCCACACTTATGACCAGGGAAGTACTTCTCATCACAGTGGTAACATAGGCCTAAGGCTCTCCTTTGCTCATAAGTAGTGCCTTTGGAATTGTTATTGGTTTTCCAAGGTTTAGAAAACTGGTTGCATCCACCACCATCTTTTCTCTCAACTGCTGGTTTCTTCTTGTGTAAGGGATAATTTTGAGGATTAGAGAGTTTGTTCATCACCTTTGGCCTTCTATATTGGCTATCATTGCTGAGTTCCACCTTGGTTGCATAGTTGAAGGCTTCATACAATCTTTTTGGATTGTGCAACTCCACTGTATACCTCAACTCTTCCCTCAGTCCACTAATAAAACCAGCAATGAAAAATCCTTCATTCAAGGCTGGGTTGAAGTTCATTAGCCTTGCTCTAGCCTTATCAAATCTCTTGATATACTCATCCACCTTACCAGTTTAGTGAATCCTCTTGATTTCATCCACTGGATGCTTCATACAATTCATTTTATATTTTTTTATCACCTCATCCACTAGCAATTCCCAAGGCAACTGATAATGGCCACTAGTTACAATTATATACCATTCATGTACTTCATCAGTAAAATTCATAATAGCCATCCTAGTCTTATACACCTCTGGCACTTGGTATATCTCAAAGTAAAGCTCACAATTCCTTCTTCAAATTTTAAGATCTCCTCCAACATAATGAGGAAAATCTATTCTAGGCAACTGGACATTTATGCCCCTAATCCCTTCATTTTGAAATTCCTTTTTTCAGCTTCTCTTCTACAACCTTCACCCCATCTAAACTTCTCCTCATCTAGATCAATTGAGGGATTAGCATAATTGAATCCGCTGCCTCTCTCATCACCTCCAACTACCTTATCAATTCTAACACTTGCATCAACTCTAGGCCCTCCATGAGAGCTACTAGTTCCTCCTATTTCAAGGTTTGAGCATTTACCTGTTTGCTGCCTCAAGGACCTCTCCATAAGCATGCATAGGTTGCTCAGCTTCTCTTCTAGCCCTTGATTCTCTTGTTTCACATGATCCCTAACCGTAGTTACCATCTTTCCTTCTAGATTGTGATGAAAGATCTTGATCTGCTCAATTACCAAAGCTGATAGCTTGTTTTCGAGCTGCTTGCTGTCATCCTTCATTTCTTGCACGATCTTCTCCATTTCATCTTGCAAATGGTTGTTTTGAGCTCTCAGCTCCTCAGTGCCATCATGACTTGAGCCTCTTGCATTTCTCGTATTGTTAGCCATGGATCTTGCTTCAAACTCTTCTCAATTGCTCTTGAACGAGTCGTGGATCAAGAGCAATCAACAGGCCACTTTAATCGCCGCTCTGATACCAGATTGTCACGACAATAGAATTCACAGATTCAGAAAATGTACTCGCACTGGTACAGGAATGCGGGCGCACTCGTACCAGACCAGATCTGATTCTGGATTCAGAAATTGAGAAAGAAACATGAAATTGAGTGAAATTGAGATAAGAATTGGATGAGAATTGAAGTAATGATAAGAATCTAAGAAGAAATTGCACTGGAAATCAACTCTTTTATTGAATTCATAAAATACAAGAAAATTCGTAGAAAATAGACATAAAAATGAAAAATGGTTAAGATCTCAAATTTCAGATGTGTTTTCTCTCTCCTCCATCTCTCCTTATATAGTACTAGTTGATTACATCCTTTATTTTCCTAATTACAACCTCTAAAATGAAAATCAAGAAGAATGTTGCTGGAGAGAGTCATCTCCTTTGTAATAGACTCAACTGTCTCAAGATTCCTTTCTTCTCTTCTTAATTCCCTCCAGTTAAGACACCTGCACCTCTCTTGTTCCTTTAGTGGACCCCTTGGTCAGCGTCTGTTCATTTAACTCAGGAAGGACTGACCCAATTTTACTTGCTTTAAAATTGTTCAGGTCATTGCCGCTAGTATTCAAACTCCATTCTGCAGTTAAATCGGATGCACCATCATCCCAAAGTGCACCCGCATTCAGAATTGTAATTTCAGCTTGTAACAATTGGAGATCAGAGCTAATAGGTCGGTGGTACCATGCTAGCAAGATTACAAGGTGGATAGATGGAGGGCGTTTTAAATGCATTGGAGGAGAAACACAAGATGAAGCTTTTGACAATGTTGATGATTGTATTTATTTCTTTCTGAATCGGGATTTCTTCATGGCAGTCACCAATGATTCCAACTTTCTATTCCATAAGGTCTACCAATATCTCTCTCTTTCTCTCTATCTATGTCTTACTATTTCTCCTTGGCTCCTTCTATACTAAATCTTTTTTTTTTATGTATAACAAGAAAAGGAACCAACAGAAGGAGAGGGCTAATGGTGACTAATCATGCTAGTGAGTATTTGCACTAATTTTTCTTTTTACTTCTTTCTCCTTTGAATTTGTGGTTCATGTTTTAATTTATGCAAAATAGTTAAAGAGAAAAGAACCACAACAACAATTTATGCACATGTAGACCTATTAGATTAAAACAACTGGTAAATGGCAAATGTTTAGAGAGAAGGGGTAAAGGAACTTTTGAATTTATTGTTATAAGAACGGGTTCATGTTATCAGCATTCTCCTTTATTTATTGTTTGTTTGTTTTTCTTATCAAATCTAAAGTATTAACTAAATCCCGTGAGTGTCTGATTCAGCTATTTTTTTCCGATTTCGACACGGCATCTAAGTCGTCCCTCTTGCGACAATCTGACCGTTCATTTTGATCTCCGTAGTCTCCATTCTCTCTTATTCGCTAAAACCTGCCTCATCTCCTCCTCCGCAAACCGTCCCACCCTAACACGGCTGCCTCCCGTCCTCATCGCCTCTTCCTCAGCCAAACCGACCCCATCTCCGTTTCATCCCCTATCGAAGAACCTTTGCCTGCTCTCGAAGCAACCTGATCAGCACCTCCACCTCATCTCCTTGGTCAACACCTCCGCCTTGCTCTCTAAGCACCCGATCAACAGCTGAAATGAAGTAACCTCAATGATGCTAAGGATTTCAATGGGGGAATTGGGAAAGAGCGAGCCAAGAAAGAGGCGGTTGCCAAAAAGGTTGCCAAGGAGGCTTCCGCCAAAGAGAAATAAGATACTCAGTGCTTCTGATCCAACCGATGCCATCATGTCCAATAAGGAAGCTCTGGTAAATTTCTTGATAGTTCCCTGATATGATAAAAAAAACAAACATTCTAGTTTGTCGCCTCAGTAAAATAAAGTAACCTCAGTGAGATGATTATCAACGAATGATGCACAACCCATGTCAGACATTCCACAACTGACTCAAATTTGACTCTATGTTAGTTTATACCTGAACGACAAGCTGATTTTTTGTCAGTATCTGATTTCAGAGATGGCTCTAAGTACCATCAATCATCCTGTCTTTGTTGCTGCCTCCATTGGTAGTTATGGAGCTTATCTCGTCGATGGCTCTGTGTCCAGGTACGTTTCCATTATAATCATCTCCCATGCTTATCAATTTTACTTCAATTTCATATGTCGCTTTATTAGTTTGTTTAATCATTTGTAGAGGGGATTATGGCGAGTAGGGTTCAAGTAACTGGCTCAATTTCATATGAAGGCATGCCATTAAAAGGTCTCTTTACAAAGCTATTACCGGCTTAATTTGGCCATGTGTGGTACCATAGAAGAACAAATGCTACAATTCTTGCAGGTTGGTTTTTAGGGACATTCTTTAATTTGATTTTCAATTTTTTTATTTATGTAAGTAACTTTATGATTTGCCTGAAATTTAGCATGATGTTTTTTCAACAATTTCAATTGACCAATTCAGCAATGTAAAACCAGGAAATGCATGAATAGAAGATGTGGATTTTATTGTTCTCAGGATCCAAATGCTAGGAGGGAAGTCGCTAAGCTAAACAGAGGGAAATATGATCATGAACCGAATCGGGCCCGGAAAACTCTTCATGATTTTGTCGAAAGCAATTATCTTACTGGACTCACTTATGTTAGAACAAGAGCAGCTCATTAAGTACCTTTGAAGATTTCTCTCTCTGTCTAAGCAACAAGTATCTTGAATCGAGTAATCATTTTAGTCTATCATGTTGGGTGTTATGACCATTTATCATTGATGGTATGATGTATCATGATACACTCGATATTATTAATATTCCCACTTTGTTCCACTCTTTTGCTTTTGTTTTTAGGCTTTTTTAATATAACAATGTTTACATTGTTACAGCATGGTAGAAGCTACTGGGTAGATCATGGTTATTGAAAAATATTTAATTTTATTTAATTTTTAGCGTCTTTTAAGATATCTTATTTTAAACCATATTTGCAGATGTAAAGTATAAGCTAAATAGCTTATTTATATATTTGTTTATTATTATTATTGTTTATTTTATTTTTTATGCCATGATGTGGGTTATAGTACATATTTCATGCAACTTTTTATTTTACACCATGTACATCTTTTGAAACTTTTTAACATTGACTGCATAACCAAAATTCGGCAGAGGTGCTAAAAAAGGATTACCTGAGGCTTGGATTAAGAAAACTAAAAGCCGCACAAGACATGCAAACTAGATGGATCACCATACCAGTTTGTTGGCCGAGTTGCTGATAAAACAACATGAGCTGGGGATAGCTGAATATACCTAAGAATTCTAGAAACAGCTTTGCAATGTTTTAAATGAGAAAACCCAGCCGAATCGCATGACCAAAGAGCTTGGATGAGCCTGAAGAGATTGAAATATGATTTCAGTGACTACAAATTTTGCGCAGAGATGCAGGACTGGTGTTGGGACAATGAAAAAAGCCTCCCTGTTGCCCCCAATGAAGCATGCTGGAATGGAATGAGATAACTAAGGTACAGTATATGCATCTATTTGTATTTTCTATTTTCATATTTAATAATTTGTTTGGTAGTGCTTTCCTTTTGGTACAGTGTCCATTTGGTATTATGATACAACTATCTCAAACCAAGATGACTCATATGCTGGATACACCAAGAATATTGTCTCCAGGAAAATATTTTCTTTGTTAGGTAATAATAATAAAATCATTTTCATTACTCTCTCTATGAAAAATATTATTAATTATCTAACTAAACAATTTAAAATAAGTTAATCATATAAATCTCATACCCTTTTCTATTAAGCCGGTGATGCTGATTACAATGACAATAATAATTAAGCTTTCTGACAAGTTCACCTTTAGGCTGAAGTTTGTGGTTCAAGCAAAAGCCACATCAAAACACAAGTTATGTATGTATTTTCTTTTATAATTCTCTTTCACCAAAAAGATAAAACTAATTGTTGCAAGTTTACAGCTTTAGATCCAAATATTATATGTACTTCTTCAAAATCGCAAATTTGGACAAGTTGATGAGAGTTTGCAATTTTTTTTATCAGGTTTTTGGATTAGCAATTTGTGTAAATTATATATGGAGGCATTTTGACTGAGCTGTATATTTTGCT
This sequence comes from Rhynchospora breviuscula, assembly GCA_027562975.1. Taxonomy (NCBI): domain Eukaryota; kingdom Viridiplantae; phylum Streptophyta; class Magnoliopsida; order Poales; family Cyperaceae; genus Rhynchospora; species Rhynchospora breviuscula. The sequence goes on from CM050398.1 coordinate 18,128,922, forward strand.
AATTGCTTAACAAGTATTTATAAATAAATGAAATTTAACCTGTTTTTGCATCTCAATCGTAATGAGGAAAAGACAAGTATATATGGAGCTAGTACTTTAGTTTCAAGTGTTATTGCCATCTGTGTACAAACTGGTAGCTGAACCAGTATATTGTTGTCTGGTAATTATGTAATTCAAATGCAAGAGCAAGTACCTAGACTAAACGCGTGTATTTTTCTATTGATTTATTCAAAAACTAAACATTTTTACTCGCTTTTTACCTGAAGGAATGACTAGGTTTATGAATATCGATCAAATGTATGATGGCTCTATTTGGGTCTCTTCAATTGCTTATATGTTTTTTTAAAATTCAATGTATATGGATGCAAAAGCAGCTCACTTATGATGCTTATGCACATAATTTTTTACAGCTCATGTGAAAATAAAAATTATGGCATTTTGCCTTTGCACTTATATGCCTGTCGCACACAATTTAGACTTAATGACAAATTATTAGTGGTTCTTAAAATTGAAATACAAAAAATCTGCTAAGACGCAGCGAAGCCGCTCTTTCCCACCTAGTTCAGATTGAAACCCGTGGTTTATTCAATTTTGTTGCCCCTCATTATGGTTTATTTATTGAATTACTTAGTCTAGTTTTGTACCCTGTTTGGAGGTTTTTGACCAGAATTTGTTTAAATTTGAGGTCATCTTGTGTAGTTTTACTGATTCGTTACTTGAACGGCGATGTGCTCTTCCATTGAGAATTAAATTTTTAGATGTATTGAAAGATCATTACTTTTTGCAATCCTTAATACTGGTTAGTGAAATTAGTGAAATTTCTTTTCACCGTTACAGTACACTGGTTAGTGAAATTAGTAAGCGTAAATATATATTTATGAATTGAGGTCATTAACTCATTATTATGCTTTGCTAAGAAATTGATCAGGATTACACGAAATAGCTTATTAACTGATGACACACACACATGAGAGAGTAAGAAAACAATACAAGGAGATAAGGTGATTCAATAGGGTTGTGAAGAAAAGCAGATATTAATTTAGGGGTAAACTTCGATGATGGAGATGTATCCAAAAGTACGCACAATCTTGTAAGATGAAAATCCAGCCTTTGTGAATAAAGACTTCCACTCGTGCTCCTCTCGCTCTGCTCCTGCGTGTACTGCCAGCATCAACATGTCAAACAACAACTGTGTTTCCTCATATTCAATGGGGGAGCCAACAACAGCATCAACAATAATAACCTTGCCTCCATTTTCTGTTGAACTTATCGCTTCTTTGCATTTCTTCAGTATTTCTAGGCATGCCACATCACTCCAATCATGGAGGATAAACTAGTATGAAAATTAATAACATCAAAATATAATATTAACTATGCAAAAATTAGATCCATGCCATCCTAAAAACTAAAATTTTTAAAAAAATAACCTCCAAAGTTATGTCTTTTAAATTTCATATTGACCAAAATATCTCTCTTCTAAAATTTTGAAATTTCATAACTTCAAAATTTGCACACGTAAGTGAAAGCTATGAAATTTGAGAGAAAGGAAGTTTCTTGATCAATAGAAAAAAGTTAGGCATGGAAATTATTGTTAAATAACAAATTTTTGTATGTAACTTTGGGTGGCATTTTTCAAATATTAGAATATATGTGGCAAGAATCTAATTTTTTTCTATATATATAATTTTTTTGCATGGTGTGTGTTTGTTTGTGTGTTAAATTTCTTTTCAATTACCTTAAGAAGGATTGCATCCGCCCGAGGAATATGGCTAAACATATCTCCTGAAACGAATTTCACAATGCCATCATTTGGAAGGCCTCTTACCACATGAGGTAAATCTAAGACCATGCACTCGACATGTGGAAAGTTCGTGGCAATTGCTTTTGCTACTGCACCGACCCCTCCACCTACATCTACTAAGGACTTTATCCCCTTGAAAATCTCGCCCCCGCTCTTAATTATTTCATCAGTGAAAATGCTAGTGGTGCTTACCATAGCACTGTTAAAGGACTCGTTAAGCCTAGAATTCTGACTTGTCATTTCCCATAAACTGCAATTGTTTGCCATGTCAAATGGCGTCTCTTTGTCCTCCTGCTTCAGCCAATCGCCCATGCATAGAAAAGCTTTTTCTAAAGCATCTTTGAGAACTTCGTTGTGGCAACGGATGAAGGGTACAAAATTTAATGATCGTTCCTTGTTAATAACAAGGCGGGACATTGGAGTTAGGTCATAAATGGGCTGTGCCTCTGCAACAACACTATCAGAGGTCTGCACCTGAATAAAGCCGAAGTGGGTTAACATGCGCAAGAGGTGGCGCAAATAGGGCAACTTTGATTGAGGGAGGGAAAGAGCAGAACGAAGCTGGCTCAAGGTCATGGGTTGGCCATGGCTACTGATTTGATCAGCGATGCCAAGGTCTAGTGCACACTTGAGAGACATGGGTTTGATGAAACCAAAAACCATGTTCAATAGAGCTGGAACAGCTTGGTATTGATTGCTCTCCATACTCAGGTTTAAGTCAGTCTTATGAGGTTTTCAATATTGGCGAATGGTGTGAATGAATGAAATGATTGCACTTCTATTTATAGCATGAAAAATTTTCCCGTCCAACTAGCTTCTGCCGAAATAATTATTATAAGGAATTTGTACACCCAAAATCTTAATAGGAGCCAAGATTTATTTTTTATGTTAATAAAAAACAAGGAATTATCCGTTAATTATGAAACGCATTACTCTCTCTCCACCGTAACGTGTTTTATGTGAACAGTAAACAGACCAATAATGTGTTTTATGAACGCGTTAGGCGGATCATTTTTTTGTTTCGTTGCCGCGTCCCAGCGAGAGAGAGGCTAGGCTCACATTATTACTGCCATTAAATTTTGCTGCACCCAAGTGTCACAAGTTTTCAACAGTTCGATTAATTTTGATCAACAGCTGTTATATCAACGTGGATTGTGGAGAGAGAAAGAAATGAGTAAAAAATTCTTATGTCCTTTGTTTATTAATTGTTTTTACTTTCTTTCTCTTTCTTCTCATCTTCTCGAGATTGAAACCCAAACTGCAGAGAAACACATTTTTCCTTCTTCACTCATTCTCTTGTGACGGTAGAGAAATTGTCTATTTCAATGTTATGATTGTGCTCTCCTCATCGCCAGAAGTCCATAGAGATCTCATTGGCTAATCTTTCGTCAATCCTTTATTAGAACCTCCACATCTGACCTCTGGTTATTGTCTCGGTAACTTCTCTTTATAGTTTATATGATAACTCGATTAATGACTGTGTACTATGCTAATATTTCTGGATACTCCTAAATCCTGATCTGAACACGACCATATAGTTTTTTATGACCCTACAGGGAACATATAGAAGCAATATCTGTTAGATTATTTCCATATAGGCTGACGAGTCTATATGGAAACAATCTAAATTAAGTATGGGCTGATTATTGTTTGGTATTTAAATTTCTATTGATTATGGTAATAATCTAAACATAGCTGTAAAAGAATAGTAGATTTTGTGCAATAGATGTGTTGTCTTTTATAGGTGGTTATATTTAGAAACATTATCTATTTTATGATATACAAAATATGGTATTGTGTGGTGGCCAAGAAGTCCTTGGCACTATATATATGGGGTTTGTCCCCAAGGGACAAGACACACACGAATATTGCTGCATATATGCGTTGATAGCAGCATCTTTACCACTCTCCCTAATTATTCTATCAATTAGAGAGAGATAGTGTTTTTGTTTAGGCTAAAGGCATCAAAGGGCGCGTCTTGTTCTCTTGGAAGATCTTTCTCCATACTTAGGTGCGTGAAACAGTTTTGGTGAAGGTGCATACACGTCAGGACAAATCAAGAAGCGCTTAACATCAAGATTCAGACCATAGCAATGGAATTAGATAAACTTCCGCTCTCGATTTAAGTTTTTGATATTTTGGAACGTCCCGTTCCACTGCTGGTTCAGCGAGTTCATGTTTTAGGATTTTGCTATTTAATCTGCTAGAATTGTTATTCCTTTGACTTTAAAACAAACCTAACAATATCCTCTCTCATATGTTGAAGCTTGATATTGAAGATTTGAAGCCATTCATCTATATCATCTATACAAAGTGTTGCTGCACAACCTGAAAATTCCAAATTATTGCAATTATGTTTATTCTCCATTCTAATGTGTTTTAGAATGTTTCACTTTGAAATATATCGAATGTTATTGTTCGTATCTATTCTTTCCTTTAATTTCCTAACAAATATAACCAAAAATGGTAACAGTCACACCATGGACTGCAATTTTAGCACTAGATATAGATACTGTGTTCACGTGTAATGTAACAGAAGCAGCAGTACAATAGCCACCTCCAAATCATTTTTAAATTAGGTCAACTGAGCTTCCTATAAATCCTCTGACTGTTCAATTATCTTGAAATAAACTTTTCTGGATACATAAGCATCCGAGTTAACCAGCTGGAAGACGATTAAATCTCAAAAAACAATAACTAGAGGTCAGATGTGGAGGTCTTAATAAAAGATTGACCAAAGATTAGCAAATGAGATCTCTTTGGACTTTGGAAAAATTTGTTTTTCTACGGTTTGTGTTTCAATCTCCTGGGAGAAGATGAGAAGAAAGAGAAAGAAAGTAAAAACAAATAATAAACAAAGGACATAAGAATTTTATACTCATTTCTTTCTCTCTCCACAATCCACATTGATATAATAGCCGTTGATGAAAATTAATCGAACGGTTGAAAACTTGTGACACTCGGGTACAGCAAAATTTAAGGGCAGTAATAATGTGGGCCCAGCCTCTCTCTCTTGCTAGGATGCGACAACGAGACAAAAAAAATGATCTGCCTAACGCGTTCATAAAACGCATTATTGGCATATTTACCCGTTCATAAAACGCGCTACGGATGAAAGAGAGTAACGCATGTTATAAACGGATAATTGCTTGATTCTTATTAAAATAAAAAATAAATCTTGGTTTATATTAAAATTTTGGATGTACAAATTCCTTATAATAATAATTTCGATAGCTTTTGTCTATCCAGTTGTATAAGTAATAAAATGCTATATAATCTACAAAGAAAATCGCTTGATTAAAATATTATAAATATTATTTTGAATATTAAAATATTATAAATCGTCCATTAAAAATTAATTTTCGAAACATCCTATTATATAATAAAATATTTTTTAAATATAAAATTATATCTATAATGAATTTTTAATGCAAATAACACAATGAACTATTTGGATAAGTTATTTACATGTCAAGTATTAAGATCTAATTACATATTCACATTTGACGGAACCAAATTCTCTACTGTCGTAAATGACAGTAGAGGCCTACTGTCTCTCTCAATTTTATTAAAATTTTAAAATTTTGAAATTTAAATGTTGAATTCAAACCGTTGATGTTATTCAATTTTACAAGCGATGTATTTTCATATAAGTTTTATAAAATTTGAAGTCGATTTGATACTTGATTAAGTGATCAAATTATGAATGTATTAGAATTAATCAGTGATAGTTAACTAGATTCGTTCATTTGTTGACCACTTGATCTAGTATCAAATCAACTCCAAACTTTATAAAGTTTATATGAAAACGCATCGCTCGTAACATTCAACAAGATCAATGATTTGAATTCAACATTTAAATTTTAAAATTTTAATAAAATTAAGAGAGGCAGTAGACCTCTACTATCAGGTACGACAGTAGAGGATTTGGTTCCCACATTTGACAGACTTAAGGTGTGTTTGGATGAGGGGTTGAATAAGGAATAAGAATTAGAATCTCGAAATACGTGTTTGTCCAAATTTTTTATTTTAATTCAATGATTTTGTTAGAATATGAATAAGAGCCCAAATTTCTTATTCTTGTATTGTTTGGATTGCACAAGAATATGAAATTTGAAGCTTAATTTATCCGAATCCTTATTCTTGCGTATCCAAACACAGCCTTAGCATTTAAGATTTTTAAGTATCTATGCCCACTTAAAACGACAAACAGTAAGTCCAAAATAATTTATTAGACCTTACCCCAAATTGTGACACACCACGTGCAACTACTTATCTTCCGCAGTCCCATCCAACTCAGATGTCAGATATGATGCCAATTCTCACATAACCCGTTTCAAATTTTAATTATTATATATGAAATCCACAATTAGCGTAGTTGGCTTGTTGCTCATAAAAATTACGTTTCCAATTGTTGATTTTACCGGTATTTCTACGGTTCTACCGGTAAGGTACGGCATTTAACACACTGCTTTTATGGTTGTATCCATTATGACTTGTATAAAGAGAAGGACCCTTATGGAACATGATGCAAAGCTTGAAATTGTTAAATTTAATGATACTCATCATTTATTTCTTGATTAATATAAACTAGGAGTGATGATTCAATTTTTGTTCGTTGTAAATGGGTGTGGTTCTTTTTTTTTTTATATAGAAATATTGACAGCTGTGTAAATTAGAAAAAAAAAAAAGCAGGAGGAAAAAAAAAAAAGGTAAGCTAGTAGTGTCTGAAGTAACTTCATCCTTACATATCAAAAAAAAAAAAAAAAAAAACAAAAACTTCATCCTTCCGAACAGCGCTCAATGCGCCACCGTACGCGATATGGGTGGTTCTTGAAATAGCGATGTTGCGACCTGTTTAGATGAAGTGACACATATAATATGCCCTCTAGACTTAACAGCCCCTTAGAAATTAAAATATCCCTCAAGTGCTAGGAACAGATGATGGACCTGTTGGTTTTGCTTTAAAGTCAAGGGATAACAATTTTAACAAATCAAATAGCAAATCAGATAATTAAATAATACTCGCAGAACCGGTAGTGGAATGTGTCATTTCAGTGATAGATCGGACCGTTTCAAAACACCAGAAGATAAACATAAGTGCAAAATCATACCCAATTCTATCGTTATGGCCTGGATCTTGATTGTTGTGCATGCCTAGTTGGTTGCTGAAGTCGTTAGTGTCGTGTGAGCACCACCAAGATCGGCAGGAAATCTTCCAAGAAAACATGACAAATATTTTGATGCCTTACGCCTAATTAAAGTAAATCACCATCTCTACTACTTATAAACGCACCCATCAAAAAAGAGTAAACATGTCATATATAAAAGGAGTAAACATGTCATATAAAGGGTGTATCCAACCTTCAATATTGAATATGGATCATTGATTTAGTTAATCTGATATGATATGCGGCTTAGATTCATGCATCAGAGGAAAGGTTAACGTTTGATCTCAAGTCGCTGGACTGGAATTTAGTGACTTTCTTCCGTGCGCATCGGGTTTTCCATTCTCCGCTCAAGCGTTTTAAATTTTTATCGCCTTTTTTGTTTCAACTTCGCTACACTTGTAGTGCTGTCCGTTCGATTGAAACGGACGGTCAGATGGAGAGCGGATGTTAAATTCTTTTCCAAAAAAAGAAAAGGAAAGAAAAACGTGATACCTCTTCGTCTCCTTTGTCTCCTCTGTGTGTATTGACGAGAGAGGATTTGCTAAAGTTATTGGCAACCTAGGGTTACGACACTCTCTCTCTATCTTACCGTTGATTCCATCTCCTTCAGGTTTTCTCTTTCTCTTTTTCTCTCTCTCTCTCTCTGTCTTGTAAACCCTAGATCGTGTAGGTTTTGCTAAAACGCATACAAGGATCGAAAGTTTTAAATGAAGGAAAAATAAACTGTTTATTGCAAATTTTGAGTTCTATGATTGGCAATTACTTTTTCATCAATTCAACCTTGGTTTGCAAGAAAGTAATAGTATATGCCTCTTTGAATTTAGTTTTAAGAACATATTAATAAAGCTATTACTTTTTGCTATATTTTGCCGATTCAGTAGAGAAAAATGGAAAGAGAATTGAAATTGTTTGAAATTTTCAATTTCCTGCTCCATGGATTAGCGAAATTGGAGAGACCGTATTTAAACAAGCATTTGAGAGTGACAACAAGGCACTTGTCTCTTAGATTCCAGGGGAGCATGAGCAATAGAAAACACGATTAAATTTTCTTTCCTTATCTCTATGGTTTTGAGGTTCTAAATACTTTTCCCTTTTCATTTTTTTTTTTATTTTCAGTTTCTCATCAATTGGTCTACGTTTTGAAGAAAGGTAGTGGCTTAATATTATTAACTAATAACTAATAATTGGTTTAGCATATTTGATTTGATTTCTTATCCATCCTTATTACTTGTACAACAGAGATTATTGAGGTCAAGACTTTTTGCTCAATTGGTCAAAGTTTGAATGAATGCTCGTCATAGTTAGTTGATAAAAGCAATTTAAATTTCATATGTAGGTATGTCTGCTGCTTCTTGCAATTCAAACAGTAGCTGAGATTGTGTTGGAGCCACTGGAGATGATCAATAGTTTTATTATTGGCAACCTATATTTATTTTAGTCTTGGTTTCTCATCCTTTTTTTTAGTCTTGGTTTTTCATCCTTTTGCTTCATTTTAAGCTTGTTCTAATTCTTTGTTTATAAAAAAAGCATTGTCCAGATCTAGGGAAAGAAAAGTTTGAAATATACTTGTTTACTAAAGGTTAGTTTCTTTATGCACAATTACTGACTAGAATGTACAGCTTTCCTTGTCAGTGACACCATACTAGCTGTCAGATGAGTACTTAGCAGAAATAATATCTTGGTAGGATCCCAAGCAATGGCCTTATAAAAAAGACTGAGAAATTCTAGGACTGTTGGAATGTTCGCCACTCTAATAATGTCAACCCTCTCTTATACTAAGTCAGATAGAGTACTTATATTCATATAGATAACTTACAGGGTCTATATGTCAAAAACTTGTATTTCTTAATACATATAGAATGCTTGTAACAGAGGATTTTACTTCTACTTTGGATGAATAAGACATCAATTTATCGATGCTTTACTGTAAATGTTTGTCGTCAGGGGTCTGGACAGAACCAGTGGTGTTGAATCCAACAGAGAAATGGATTCATTACATGGCGACAAGGCATACAGGAGCTGTCTTATTTAATTTCTTGGATAGTTCTTTCTAATAAGAGCCCTTATTCTAACAGTGGTTTAGGCATATCAGGTCATAATCTTTTTCCACTTTTTCTTTTCAAGACAAAGAAGTGACTTATTTTTTCTTAATATCCTTCTATGTCTTTTGTTTTCGTTGGTTTGCATTTGGATTTTAGACCTGTAATAGGCCTCTACATCAGTTGGGTGTCATATTTTGGCTGATTGATATGTATGTATCGAGAAAGGATGCTTCTGGAAATATGTTATTCCTCTGAGCCTCTTAGATATATTGAGCCTATGTCCATATAACACTAGAACTTGTCCTATGGTTGTTCATTTAGAAGTACCTTAGCGCCCTTATCTATATCTGTATCATCTTTGTAACCACCTGCATCTGAGTAAATCATGTGTTGAGTATTGAAACTATAGTGCACATTCACCAAAATTAATTAAAATAAGATTATGTAATTGTTTTCTATCTTTACCATTTTAGATGGCTAAAAATATTGCAACAAATGAGATGGAAAATGCTAGACAGTATGACTATCTACAAGGGCTAGAGGGCCGTTTTTGAGATCCATCAATCATGGCTGGCGCAGGAATTGTACCAACTTCTGTGTGCATGGTCATACCAATGACGAGATAGCATGGCCCTCTCTCAATTAGAAAGTGCAATTACCGTAATTGACAGTAAGGATATCTGTAACGAGTTTCTGGTAAGATGCATGGCATATTGCTTCGTGCATTTTGTTGGGTTATGGAAATGTAGTGCTTCATGCTATACTTTTTGTTTAGATAATGTTGGCATAATAAGCATTTTTATTTTTCTCAAAGGGATCCTTGTCCTTTTAATTCCTCTGTACTTTGCTGAATAAGAAGAAATTTGGAAAGAACAAGTTTGTCCAAGACAAGAATGAGAGATGGATAGAACCTTGTATTAATTATTCTGTCCATTTAGAATGATGCTGTTGTGCAGCTTATTTTTGTATTAAGGACAAATTCTTGGCATTTTTTACCCGGAAAATAAGAACCATTTAATTAGAGAATTACATTATCAGTTTTATGTTTTTTCCTTTATTTATTATTAGTAGAGAATGGAGAAGTTGATGATAGCACTTTAGCTCTGGTGAAAGCAACGAAGAAGATAATGACCTTGAAAAATCACGAAGGGAAGGGTGATGTCTATTATTTATATACATATTTTGACCATACTTAGCACCAAAATGACACTCAAACCAATACAATTGCTCATAATTAACTGTGTTTTCCAGGATTTTGGTACTGCCACCGCTTCTATCTTTGTTTTGCAGAATTCTCGTGGAAATCTAGACGAAACACGCCAGATAAGACGAACGGAGCCTAACTCTCAGCCGAACGACTCATTCCCGGCCCACACACACGTGCCTAAGACCAGAGAAGATTTTCTTGGACCGATACAGATCAGATATCGCGCGAAGGCCCTGGTCCCAACCCAATTCACCTCGCCAACACCTGATTTCGGTCCGAAATACCCCCATTTTGGTCCGAAATTCAAGTATGGAAAGTGAATTTTGAAAAGTTTCGAGAAAGGAAAGGAAATTCCTTGCTCTAGCCGCCTCCCTGACCTTCCATAGGGGTTTTTAGGCATGTATTTTCGTCCAGAAAAGGATCCCACATTATTCTACCTTGGACACGATATTTTCTCCATTGTTTTGGCTTCGTTTTTGGCTCTTTCCACGGTTTTCTTTGAGGAGCAGCAGCGTTTGTGTGCGACGGCAGCAACCCTGAGTCTCTACATCGATTCCTTGGCCGTAGAACAGCGAGTATTAGCATAAGGATCCTTCGATTTACTCTTTTATTCTTATTTGTCATTGTTTTATGGCTTGTATCTTTATTATTTGCATGAAACTCATAGTTTTAGTTATGAATATGTTAGGTTAGATTTTTATGATGTCTTAGGGGTAGTTAGTAGATTAGTTTAGTATTTTGTGATGACTTGACATTTTATATTGTGCTATGTGATGTGTTTAGTTGAGAATGATATCTAGCTTGGTTAATTTAATTGTTTGTTTGACCGTTTACCTATTGATGAACTGCAGCACCATTAGGACATTAAACTAGAACAAATAGTTAGGTAATTAGGTACATGAGGTAAGCCAATCGCTCGAAAGAGGAGGTTAGTTTACAATCGAAAGGTGAAACTTTTACTGATCCGACAGGACTTTAAATACCTCTAGAAATCCAACTAAACATTCTTAAATAACTAAAATCCGACACAAAAGTTTAGGCTTAGTTGTTTACGTGGTGAAAATCAAGTTCCAAACCAAGTTAGAACCGAAATCGCAAAAGCTGAGGTTAGGACTTAGGTCTGGTTGTTCAGTAACCTTCATATAGTATGGTGTAAAAATATCAAGTCGGAACAAGAGGTCTAAAGTGAGTTTAGGAACGATCAGGGACCGAAATCCATACATTTCGGTCCGAAATATGCCTGTCTCAATGAAAATCTTAGACAGAGGTGCTTTAGAGCTAAACTAATTGAAAATGTAACCATAGGACATTACTTGCATCTGTTTGAGTCCAGAAAAATATAAAAACCAATCCAAAAATATTTTATTATTTATTTCTTCTATTTTAATTGTTATTTAGATTTATCTTTTAATTTAAAACCCCACAAAAACCTTTCTGTCTAGCTTTTAAGAAAATCTAAGTCCGGTATTCATTTGTACTGTCCCTGTGGATCGACCCTTAGCTTTGCCCAACGACTAGTAGGGTAGAAACGAAGGTTATAAATTTATTTTACCTAGGCTTTTAAACCTCTATCAAATTGGCACCGTTGCCGGTGACGGTTTTGATATCGAGTACTTATTTAAGTATTAAGAGACTAGATTTTTCTTTTTATTTAATTTTTTGTTGTTTCCTTTTCGCATTATAGGTTGAGAACTGGCTGGAAAGACCAAAAAGAACAAGTCAAAGTCTCTGATTTCGCGCAAATACTTTACTAGAAGGCTTGACACAGATCCAGAGCTCAACGACCAAGCGAACCCGAGCTCTAGCCACTCCGTATATCAACCAGCGCACGATCTTGGTGCCAGGGGATTTTGTTGTGATGGATATCGAGGAAGATAGGGAAGTTCCTATCATTTTAGGGCGTCCCTTCCTTAGGACTGCAGGAGTCATAATGGATGCCAGAGACGGCACGATCTTGGTCAGAGTGGGGGGGGAGACACTTCGTTTTTCCATTGAACAAGCCATGAAGTGCCCTAGCTCCATCAACAACTCGTGTTTCATGATCGAGGAAGTCAAGTCCACAGTCGAAGAATCGCTCGAAGACCAATATGAAATTGCTTTAAATTCTTACCAAAATTTTCTCTCTGGTGTGCAGGAAGCCATAGGAGTCGAGGAGACCATGGAGGAGCTGGAATGCGATCAAAACAATGATGAAACACCCTTGCCAGAGGAGATTTCGGACCGAAATCTGTCTCTGGAGGAGACCAGAGCAGCAACAGAAGGGGATTTCGGTCCGAAATAAGACATTTCAGTCCGAAATGAAGCACCCCAAGTCGAATTAAAGCCCCTTCCAGCGACTCTCAGGTATGAATTTCTCGGCCCATATCAAACTTTTCATGTTATTGTTAATGCTGGGTTGGATGCAGATCAAACAGAGAGGCTTTCGGCGGAACTTCGAGCTCACAAGGTGCGATTCGCTATTCCATTGACGATATAAAGAGTATCGATCCCTCGATATGCACTCATAGGATTCTCTTGGAGGAGGGACACAAACCATCCATAGAAGGGCAGAGGCGACTCAACCCTAATGTCAAGGAGGTGGTTAAGAAGGAAATCCTCAAACTTCTCGACGCGGGCATCATCTACCCAATCTCTGACAGCAAATGGATGAGTCCGGTGCATGTAGTACCCAAGAAGGGAGGTACAACGGTGGTCAAGAACGAGAAAGATGAGATGATTCAGACAAGAATGGTGACTGGATGACGGATGTGTATCGATTATTGCAAGCTCAACACAGCGACTCGAAAGGATCATATCCCACTTCCATTCGTGGACCAACTGCTTGAAAGACTTGCTAATCATTCTTATTTCTGTTATTTAGATGGTTATTCTGGTTTCTTTCAAATACCCATCCATCCAAATGACCAAGAAAAGACCACTTTTACTTGTCTTTATGGTACTTATGCATATAGACGGATACCTTTTGGTCTTTGTAATGCACCAGCAACCTTCCAAAGGGCTATGATGGCCATTTTTTTGGATTTTATTGAAAAAGAAATGGAAGTGTTTATGAATGATTTTTCTGTTTATGGCACTTGCTTTGATTCATATCTAGCTAATTTTTCTAAAATTTTGCAGAGATGCGAGGAGGTTAATCTCGTTTTGAATTTGGAAAAGTGCCATTTTATGGTGTAACAAGGAGTCGTGCTTGGACATGTGGTGAGTTCGAAAGGGATAGAGGTTGACAAGGTAAAGATCGAGGTGATAGAGAAGCTTGATATGCCAAAAAGTGTCAAGGATGTTCGAAGTTTCTTGGGACACATCCGATTCTATCGCCGATTCATTAAAGATTTTTCTAAAATTGCCAAACTTCTAACCAATCTTTTGATTAAAGACAATGAATTTATTGTTAATGATGAATGTCTTGATGCTTTTTGTAGGTTGAAGGAGGCTCTCATCTCAGCTCATATCCTACAACCACCAGATTGGAGCCAACCATTTGAGCTTATGTGTGACGCGAGCGATTATGCGGTTGGAGCAGTCCTTGGGCAGCGAAAGGACAAGAAGCCAGTGGCTATATACTATGCTAGCAAGGTGCTAGACCCCGCCCAAGTCAACTACACGACCACGGAGGATCGTCGGGAGGGATGGTGGCAGAGGTCGCCGGATGAATCGTCGTGGCCATGTTGCTAGCTTTAATGCTCCTTTTGTTTTTCACTTTTTATTTTGAATGATTTTGAAATTTGATCTGGAGAGAGATTGGAGGAAACGGTAAAAATTCGAGTGGAGGCGCTTAGGGTCGAAGCAGAGGGAAGTAGAGGCGCTTAGCGAAGGTGAAACAGACTTCGGAGTAGAGAAAATAAGGAATGAGGGACGACCGGATGGGGTGCTAGAGAATGAAATAATTAAAAAAAATAACGCTCACTCGAAGAATCGATCTCGCGAGTGGCACCGAAAATTTTCGCTTAGACACCATCCCAGCGCCTCATCAGTTTCAGACAAATAACTATCTTTTTATCTGATATACAAATTCAAACCATAGATCATATTAGATCAGTAAAATCAATGACCCATAATTGATGTTAGGGATATGTTACAACCTTCATCTGATTTTTGTTACAACCTTTATAAGATGCTTTTATAAGTAGTATAGATATATATCAGAAAAATCCGAAAATATAAAAAAATTTTAAGAATCAGAAAATAAAAAAAATTTGAAAAATGAGAAAATACAAAAACAATTAGTTTAATTCTTTTTCTTTTATTTTTATGTAGGTGAAAAAGAGTCAATGGGAGTCAAACTTGGCTGCAACTCTTGCTAGAGCACCACTGGCCAGCAAGAAATGGCCTACGCACGACCTCATGAGTGTTGCACCGCGATGCGCCTCGAAAAACATGAGAAAAGAAGACCTTTTTAGCAAATTCTGAAATTCCATAGACAAATTCAAAATTTTCTTTGCTTCAAAAATTCAATAATCTCTCTCTGCATTTACTGTAAAAATTTCACAGGAAAAGGAACAACAGAGCCATGGAATATTGCATTTGAGCTATGATTTCGGTCCGAAACCCTTGCATTTCGGTCCGAAATCGTGGCTAAGTCATTTATTTTTATTGCATTTATGGCTTTTCCTTATTTTCTAATGTTTATTGGGCTGCCTAATTCCATTTCACTTATTTTTTATGCAGGCCCAAGCCGAAATGAAAGCCCACTTCTTGATGGATGCGAATACTTCAAACCCAAAACCCGAAATCCACCATACCCAATACCCAAACTCACTAACCTAAACCTATCCCGTCGCCCCTCTCTCTTCCCCATTCGAAAACCCAAAGCACCCCTTCGGTTCTTCTCTCTTCTAGCTGAAACCAAACACCACCACTCACGCACCCTCTATCTCTCACCCATTTCCATAGATCAAAGTACCAATAGAACAGTCTTCAGACCCTTTTTCCATTGGCATCATTGGTTTCCCGAGAGACGGTTTCTTAGGGGCTGATTTTTGAAAGAAAAGTGGCGGTTTTGAGGAGGTTTTGGGGCGAAATCGTGATGAAGTCGAGTTCTAGCAGCACATTGACCCTTCCCTTTCTCTCACAGGCCCTAGGCAGGAGTTCCTTCTCTCTCCCTTTCGGTTTTTCGATTTTCCTCAAGGGTTTAAGGTCGGCTTCCCTCTTTCTCTCACTTAATTCGAATTCTGTGGATTGAAAAAAGGCTAAAGAAGGTTTTTACAGAATTGTAGGAGTTAAATTTGGGTTTACCTGAAATTTTGGTGCATTTTGACAAAAGACAGGGGCTTTATTGCACATTTTCCTGTCATTTCGGTCTGAAATCACACCATTTCGGTCCAAAATCCCTCTCTGACAGTGTCAATTTTTGTGAGAATGAATCCATTCAGACGCAAAACCAGGTCCTGGTCTAGACAAGGGGAGGAACCAGTACCACACCAGTGCAGCGGGACGCCATGGAATTGTATGACCCCGCGGCCGCTCCATATGAGCGTGAGGCCGGCTTTCATATGCCTACCAAGAGGCAATTTGAGAATTACAAGAAGCTCCACAGGCGGCCGTTTGAGCACACAAGGTTAGTAGACATGGATGTCTTATCTACATTTGGGGTTATGGAGGAGTTTCTGGAATTGACTAGGCGAGTTGGTTTTAAATCGGACTTTTGGAGAAAGGATGTCAAAGCCTACAAACGGCTCACTCTTGAGTTTTTCTCATCCTTGGAGTTGATCAATTTGAATGGGGTGGAATGGATTGAGTATAGGCTTATGGATAACCATTGGAGGACACCTGTGGATGTACTTGGAGAATTTTTTTGGAACGGAGGAAGGACATCAAGTGATGACAATGGAGCAGATAGGGAACATGCTGGATAGGGACGATTTGTGGTGTAGGATCATACGTTCCCCGGGCTCTGACACTCTTGGGACCTTGATTAAGCACCCTACCTTGAGATTTTTGCACATGTGCATAGCTTCTACGGTTTTTGCTCGAGGAGAGACTGTGAGACGTGCCACTCTTGGTGATCTTTTGCTCATGGATTTGATTTTGAGACCCACCACAGAGAAGATTTGTATTCCCAAGCTTATGGTGGATCATTGGATTGAGCAGCGAGACCAGACTAGTTCAGGTGCCATTTCTATGGGTGCTTATGTCACACTTATTGCCATGGGAGCGGGATTGCCTATCCCTTCTAGGACGGATTGCAAGGCATGGTCTAGAGCCACAGTGGACAAGTACAGGGAGATGAAGTTCTTTGATGTCGTGAGGACCGGTTCTGGTTGTCGGTACAGATGGATCATGAAGAACCGTCCTGGGTTCTTCTTGCCTTATCCTCACAGGATTGACTTTAGGGACCGTAGCACTTGGTTGGTCCCACTTGATTATATTGCACCAGCTCCAGACATAGGTGCAGTGCCTCAGCAGATCCCTGTCTAGACTGACATACCAGAGGGATCACACTGACATGCGGACCTCATTGGGTACCCTCCATGGTATGAGGAGTTGAGTGGCATGGTGAGGAGCATCCTGACCACCTCCACAACGACATAGGAGGCAGTGGTTCGCCACGGACAGCACCTTGATGAGTTGACTCGCATCACCAATGCGAACAACTACTTCTTGCGCCACGGACAGTAGCCATCTGACGGGGACTCCACGCCATCCTCCTCGAGTGTGCCATCCGTGCATTCACCGGGACAGCAGCCACCTGGCGGGCCATTCGATGGCCCTGATCCTCCGCCCTACTGATTTGGTACAATTTCCTTTCCCTCCTTATTTATTTTTTTCATGTGATGAATGTGTAGCACTAGGGACAGTGCTTAATTCAATTTTGGGGGGGGGGGGGGACAGGAAGAAAAGGAAATTCTAAACTTATTGAAAAATTTTTGTGCAAATTTGTCCATGTTTTGGCCATTTTCGAAAATTTTTTGTTTCATTTCGGTCCGAAATCAGCTTCTGGAATGTGGAATTTTGAAAAAAAAATTGTTTGAAAAATTTAGAAATTGAATTTTGATGCATGCTTGATCTTTGGTTTGACTAAATTGATTGAGTTACTCACTGTTTCACATTGTTTGAAATTTTAAAGCATTTTGAAAAAAAAAATTCTCAAGGACTATAGCTTGTTTAAATGCATTAAATTGAATTGCGCACCAATAGACCGAATTGAAAAATAGTTTGAAGATAAATGAACCTGAATTTGGATGCTTGAAATTGTCAAAACGATTTAAGTCGATTCTCATAAGTTTTTGTCGAGTGAACGATTTTGTGTCTTGCAAACTTTTGTTAAAAATGAATTGTATGAATTTTGAAAATTATAAGATGAACCTGGATGTGCTTTTGAATGCTTGAATCACCAACGAGCAAAATTTTCCACCAACTCAACCACAAAAATCGGAGGCATAAGGTACTTAGCAAAATGCTTGAGTCCGTAGTAGTCTGTAGCAAAATGCATAAAAACCGGACCGACCTCCCTGGTGCGACATGTGCCAGTAGCTTTTACAAGGTCAATGACTCGACTTGCACAATAAAAAAATTGGTGAAAATGAAATTGTTTTTGAGAAGGTAAAATTTTCAACTTTGATAAAATTCCTTTACAAATTTTTGTGAGACATAAAAAAGAACGGACAAATGAATTTGAGTTTGCATTTGAAAAGCGAAATTCATTAGGTCTAAGAGAGGCATAATTTCAATCCAAAAGAAAATTAAACCCTTGTCCTTGAGTTGAATTTTTAAACCTGCTTTACTTTTTCAAATTTGTGTGAAATTTTGGGTAAACTCGAAAAATTGGTCTTTCATTGATTGGTTTGAGATGGATTGATTGTAGGTCTAAGTATAGTTAATTCTTTTAAGCTGAGGATTTTGTTTGAGGACAAACAAAGATTTAAGTTTGGGGGGATTTGATGTCTATTATTTATATACATATTTTGACCATACTTAGCACCAAAATGGCACTCAAACCAATACAATTGCTCATAATTAACTATGTTTTCCAGGATTTTGGTACTGCCGCCGCTTCTATCTTTGTTTTGCAGAATTCTCGTGGAAATCTAGACGAAACACGCCAGACAAGACGAACAGAGCCTAACTCTCAGCCGAACGACTTATTCCCGGCCCACACACACGTGCCTATGACCAGAGAAGACTTTCTTGGGCCGAGACAGATCAGATATCGCGCGAAGGCCCTGGATTTTGGCTCTTTCCACGGTTTTCTTTGAGGTGCAGCAGCGTTTATGTGCGACGGCAGCAACCCTGAGTCTCTACATCGATTCCTTGGCCGTAGAACAGCGAGTATTAGCATAAGGATCCTTCGGTTTACTCTTTTATGCTTATATTTCATTGTTTTATGGCTTGTATCTTTATTATTTGCATGAAACTCGTAGTTTTAGTTATGAACATGTTAGGCTAGATTTTTATGATGTCTTAGGGGTAGTTAGTAGATTAGTTTAGTATTTTGTGATGACTTGACATTTTATATCGTGCTATGTGATGTGTTTAGTTGAGAATGATGTCTAGCTTGGTTAATTTAATTGTTTGTTTGACCGTTTACCTATTGATGAACTGCAGCACCATAAGGACATTAAACTAGAACAAATAGTTAGGTAATTAAGTACTTGAGGTAAGCCAATCGCTCGAAAGTGGAGGTTAGTTTACAACCGAAAGGTGAAGCTTTTACTGATCCGATAGGACTTTAAATACCTCTAGAAATACCACTAAACATTCTTAAATAACTAAAATCTGACACGAAAGTTTAGGCTTAGTTGTTTACGTGGTGAAAACCAAGTTCCAAACCAAATTAGAACCGAAATCGCGAAAGCTGAGGTTAGGACTTAGGTCTGGTTGTTCAGTAACCTTCATATAGTATGGTGTAAAAATATCAAGTCGGAACAAGAGATCTAAAGCGAGTTTAGGAACGATCAGTATGGATTTCGGTCTGAAATCCATACATTTCGGTTTGAAATATGCCTCTGTCTCGATGAAAATCGTAGACAGAGGTGCTTTAGAGCTAAACTAATTGAAAACGTAACCCTAGGACATTACTTGTATCTGTTTAAGTCCAGAAAAATATAAAAACCAATCAAAAAATATTTTATTATTTATTTCTTCTATTTTAATTGTTATTTAGATTTATCTTTTAATTTAAAACCCCACAAAAACCTTTATGTCTAGCTTTTAAGAAAATCTAAATCCGGTATTCATTTGTACTGTCCCTGTGGATCGACCCTTAGCTTTGCCCAACGGCTAGTAGGGTAGAAACAAAGGTTATAAATTTATTTGACCTAGACTTTTAAACCTCTATCAAAGGGTTTCTGGTTATAAGGACGAGATAGAGAAACCTATAGTTAATCTTGTTTCTTATTTTGATATTTCCTTATTTTTTCCTTTCCTGTTATATGTTATTAATCTTAAGTATTTCTATTTGGATTATGGTGGGATGTGTAAAAATAACTTTGTTTATATTTGTTTTTCTAAATTCATGCTATTAAATTTAACAATAATTTTCTTAATTTTGTCAATTGAAGAGACATCTTTCTTTCTATGTATACTTGCAATTGCAGCTTATTCATTATCATTATTATCATAATAAAATGCACTGTACCAATTTTCAGTAATCATATCATATTTATTACTATTTTAGATTTATCGTGGCCTCATTCCATTTTAGTTTCTTGCTTTTAATAAAATTTTTCAAGAACCCACTCACGGTCCACATATTTTGTTTTCCTTCAAATTGTACCATATAAGTTCCATACGATATAATTTCTTAGCGTCACCAATTGGAGTAAAAAGAAAAGATTATTGAGAAAGCTAGAAGGCTAAATTTTGTTTGGTTTTGGGTGTAACAAGTAATAAATAAAAGGCCTAAATTAAATTGCAAATAAATAAATATTTTCGAAGGTTTTGTGGATTTAATATGCAAAAGTATGCCTTAGGGAATTAGTTTCATCTGTGATTAGGTCATGGAGTGTCAACCCATTGATTTTCATCGCTGGAATCGACGAATGCGTTGGACAGAGCCACCATTTGGCTAGGACAGGCCAAACAGACAGCCGAATGTCCTAGCCGAATGGCTGTTCTGGATAGCACATACTCCATGCTATTGTTGTGTTTTCGATCCATGCTTAATATCACGTGTTGTGAAGGGTTAGGTGACAGTAACTAAACTCTCTAACCTAAGATTTTCACCTTCGATTAGGGCTTGATACCATACTAACCTAACGCCTCTTGAATTGCTAACCCAACTTTTGTTGGTCAATTATTCAAGTCCGTTTGTTGTGGTTCAATAAGACAACTAATTAATGGTTATTTAATTAGAAACCGTGCCATACAACTCGATTGGTTATCTTTCGATTTTAACATATCTTGTGATATTGCTATTGTTTAACTTATCAATTCAATATTTAATTACCCCAACTAAATGTGCGCATTCATCAAGTCGTGTATAATGATCAACAAGCAAACAATAACAAGTAACATGCCAACAAACAAATCACAATGATATTAAGCAGAAATCAAGTATACAACATCCTTAATCGATAGACTACTACTACATCCCTAAGACATATAAATAAAGTAGCTTAACATAGTCTCAAACATCATGCAAATCACAGTAGAAAGCAAATAACAAAACATAGTAGCAAAATAATAAATAAAAGTAGGAGATACAACAATAAACCGAATCTCTAAGTCGAATGATACCGCCGTCACGTCACAAACCACTCCAAGGTCGGTAGAACTCGCTGCAACAGTGGACAAGAGCCTCCAAACACGTGCTAGAACCTGCCTCTCTCGAGTAGGTGGTAGAATCTCGCGCCGCAATGGAGAAACGGTGCAAGAACGAGGTATTTTGAGCTCCAAAAGATGGATATATAGTGGGTGAACGTGGCGAATTTTCTCTCTCTGGCAGGGGAGAAGGATATAAGCTGTGTGGAGGCGTGCTAGGGCCAGGAGGTCGTGTTTCCATAGAAGAAACTTACCAAAACAGGAGCATTCGGCTGGTTGTTCGGCTGGAGCCAGCTGAATGGTAGGCCGAATGGCCTGTAAACGTCATGGGCCGAGAGTCGTGTGGGCCAGGAATGAGTCATCTGGCTTGTATTAGGCTGGGGCACGCCAATTGAGGTCTGTCTCCTTGCATCCAAGTAATTTCTTCGCGTGGTTCGTCCAAAAAGGTCCAATCGTTGTGTTGTTTCCACCTAGTACCTACAAAATAGTTGAGAAGCGGTGGCAATACCAAATCCTGGAAAATATGGCATAAAAGCAAAGTGAATAATATGAGTTGAGTCATAATTTAGGTGTATAGTCCGGCCAAAATGTATATTTAAATCCGATATATCAAATTCCCCCAAACTTAAACTTTGCTTGTCCTCAACCAATAGTCTAAACTTAGGAAGATGGACTATACCTAATCCATAACTCAATCGTTATGCTTAATCAAGAAATTTAATTAATCATTCTTTCAAGTTTGTCACATATAGAAAAAGTAATGGTTATTCAAAAATAATTCGCAACACAAAATTCAGAATTCAATCTCAATCAATATGTATAATTCAAGGTCTCAAGTGATGTAATTTTTAATTTCAAGGATCCTAGCTTTTCTTCATTAATCAACACGCAATTTCAAAGTATTTTGTCCGTTCTTTTCTATGTCTTGCAAAAATTTGTAAAGAAGTTGAAGTTAAGCTTAGGGTCGAACCCAAAGGACGGATTAACGATTACCGGACTTGTTCTTTTTCTGAAGGTAGACAATAAAATAAAGTGAAGAAAATTATAAAGTAAAGAAATTAAACAAACAATGTAATTAAGTAGATGTTTTTTTGGTATTTTGTGTTTTAAATAATAATTCTAAATAAGACAAACTAAAGCAGGTAAATTTTAGTGTTTTTCAGGTATAAAAAGGCGTCCTAGGGATCAAGATTCACTTAGGTTTACCAAAGGGCGTTCTCCTACAAGAAAAAGTACCATATGGATATGTAAATGTGGTCTTTTCTTGGTTCTCAGGGTGAATGGGTATTTGGAAAAAACCAGAATAACCATCAAGATAGCAAAAATAAGAATAGTTTGCAAGTCTTTCAAGAAGCTAGTCCACAAAAGGTAAAGGAAAGTGGTCCTTGAGTGTCGCGGCATTGAGCTTGCGATAATCAATGCACATGCGCCATCCAGTCACGACGCATGTTTGAATAAGCTCATTTTTGTCGTTCTTGACCGCTGTGGTTTCACCCTTCTTGGGTACAACATGGACCGGGCTCACCTATTTGTTGCCAGAGATGGCATAAATGATGCCTGCATCAAGCAATTTGATTATCTCCTTCTTCACAACTTCCTTCAAATTTGGGTTGAGCCTCCTTTGAGCTTCCACCGAGGGTTTGTAACCGTCCTCCAATAAGATGCGATGGGTGCAAAAGGAGGGATGAATGCCCTTCAAGTCGCTGATCGAATAGCCAATCGCCTTCTTGTGTGCCCTTAGCTCATCCAAAAGCTTTCATGTTTGCTCATCATCCAAAGCGGAGTTAACAATAACAATAAAAGTTTTATTTGGCCACAAAAATTCATACTTGAGAGTCTCTGGAAGGGCCCTGAGTTCAACCTTGGGTGCCTTGGGCTCTGCCTCGCTGTTCGTGTCAAATTCCAGGGGCGTTCTGGGAGGCATTCGGCTCGGTCCAGCCGAATGGTTCTCTGGAGTCATCTCCAGATCAATTGTATGGGCCCCATCTACTTCTGGTTGGTCCTGGACTTTGTACGCTTGAGCTAGGGTGCCATTCTGGGTGCTGTTCGACCTGGCAGAGCCGAATGGTAGTACCTTAGAGCGTTTTCGAAGTGTTCATCCAAGGTTAGCTCGATTGGCACATCAATCGCCTCGATCCTATAGCACGAGTCATGCATGTTAGGTTTCTTCATCGCTTCATCCACGTGAAATTCAAGTCTCTGCCCCCACTCTTACAATTATGATGATGTCCCTGGCATCTATCACTATGCCTGCGGTTCGAAGGAAAGGGCGACCAAGAATGATGGGAACTTCCTTGTCCTCCTCCATGTCTATCACCGCAAAATCACCTGGAATAAAAAATTTACCAACCTGAACTGCCTCGTCCTCAATGACACCAATGGGCATGCGAACGGAGGAATCGGTGATTTGAAGGGTAATGCATGTAAATCGCAATTCACCAATACCGATTTTTTCATACACCGAGAATGGCATAAGGCTCACGTTGGCTCCCATGTAGCATAGTGCCTTCCTAATGCTTGCTTTGCCAATTGTGCAAGGTATGGCGAACTTCCCTAAGTCTTCAAGCTTAGGGGGCATCACACTTTTAAGCAAACCACTAAGTTGATTGGTTAGTTCCACAGTTTTAAGTTCTTCTAAAGAGATTTTTGTGTGTGACCACATCTTTTAGAAATTTTGCATAAGAAGGAATATAGGTGATAGCATCAGGAAAAGGGATAGTGATTTTCAAACCTTTGATCACCTCAAGAAAACTTCTTAATTGAGCATCCGCCTTGGATTTGGCCAATCTTTGAGGATATGGAACAAGAGGGCAGTAAGATTGTCCTTGTTCAGTGCCTTTACCCTTCTTTTCTGGTTGCTTGGGCTGTGTGCTGTCGGTGGAAGCGATCGGGGCGTCGTT
The DNA here is from genome assembly GCA_027562975.1 of Rhynchospora breviuscula. NCBI lineage: Eukaryota > Viridiplantae > Streptophyta > Magnoliopsida > Poales > Cyperaceae > Rhynchospora > Rhynchospora breviuscula. Next base: position 18,152,741 of record CM050398.1, read on the forward strand.
TGCTCGCTTTTAAGTGTTTTTGACCCCTGTTCGGCTTGTTGTTCGGCTTGACCCAGCCGAATGGATGGCCGAATGGTACTCTGGAAGCATCTCAGTTAGCAACGGGTCCAAGTCATGGTCTGCAGGTGCCTTGGGAGGTTCTGTAGTCCGAGAATTTGTGGCATTTGGCACCTATTCGGTTTCTTGTTCGGCCGAATGGTAGGTAGAACGCCCGGTTTGTCGCGTCGAATTCGCCTCCAAACCCGCCGATTCACCTAGCATGGGTGGGTCCTCGTACTGTGTTCCACTCCTGAGTGTGTGGACTGCCTTCATCTCCGCTCGTGGGTTTGGCTCCAGTTGACTTGGGAGTTTGCCTTGTGGGCGAGTGTTTTGCGCCGCGAAAAACCCTTCCATCATCTTCTCCAACCTAGATGCAGCACTTGACTCTTTTTCAAGTTTAGCCAAACTATCAAGAATTGTTTCATTTAGCTTACGTTGAGTCTCGATGAATTGCTCCACGTGCGGTGCAACATAAGATTTTCTTTGGAAGTTTTGGCCACGATTGTTGTTGAATTGGACATTTGTGTTTTGGTTGGGTTGTGGTGGGTTGCCCGTGCGATTAGTGTAAAGCTTCCTAGGGACAAAGGTGCGGTTTTGGTTGGTGTTTTGAGAGTTGTCACCTTCAAAGTCCTCCATTTCCTTAGTGTCCAACGAGGTGTTGTGGTTTTGGTACCAAGCATAGACATCATTCATGGAATTGACTTGCTCGGGCTCTTGGTCACCATATTGGAGAGGACAATCTTGGGACTTGTGACCTTCTTCACCGCATGCGCCACACTCCTTGGAAAGCAAGTGCGTGCCATTGGCAATTTGTAACCTTGCAAGCTCGACTTCCAACTGTGAGATCCGGTTCCGCGATGAGATCTCCTTGTCTCTAAATTTCAACTGTTTCGATTTTTCACCAATTTTTATTTGTGTAAGTCGAGTCGTGAGGCTTTGCACCCTAGAGGATTTTGTGCGAGTCATTGACCTTGTAAGAGCTACTGCACATGACGCACCAGGGAGGTCGGTCACGTTTTTACACATTTTTTTCGCTACAGACCACTACGGACTCAAGCATTTTGCTGAGTTCCTTAAGCCTTCGATTTTTGTGGTTGAGTTGGTGGAAAAAGGCCTCGACACATCCTCATTTTCACAACTATTTGAATTTAAGTCCCATTGAAAATTTTGCTTGTTGGTGATTCAAGCGTTTAAAAATAATTTCACAATTCAAGATTCATTTTACAAGTTCCAAAATTGATAAAAATTCTTTTTGAACAAAAATTTGCAATCCATAAATCAGTTCACTCAATGAAAAATTGTGGGATTTGACTGAGATTGTTTTGACAAGTTCTTAAGCATCAACATTTGAGTTCAATCGCAATTAAAAATCTTTCAAATCGGCCTATTGGTGCACAAGTTAAGAGAGAAGTTTAAACACAAATTCCATTGACCAGCTTGAAATTCATTGAAAAACAGTGTGATTTTTATCAACTAAAACCAAATCGGATGGCGGTAGGCATATGCAGTTAATTTCTTAACAAAACTCGACATTTTTCAATTCTTTTGTTTTCTGTTCGACCCTAACAAGTGGAGTTCGAACTGAAGGAAGGGTGAGTGCAAAAAACTCAGTTAAGTGTTGAGATCGGACTGACCAACCAGAGTTTGGACCGGACTGAGCAGTGAAAATCATTTTGTGCGGAAATCAGGCAGTTCGGTCCGAACTGAGACTATGAAAAATGAAAATTTTCGCCCTGTCTTCTCTGTTTTGTCCGATATTTCCAGAAAAATTCATGCAAAACCCCAAATAAATGAAATCCCCCCCCCCCCTCCCAAACTTATTCAAGAGCTTGTCCTCAAGCTTGCATTCAAAGAGAAAATTAAAAGAAAAGGAGGGATATTTACCGGATTAGTAGAGAGGAGGAGGAGGGGGAGGAACAATTTTCGAGAGGAATTGTTCCACCCTTTCGTTCCACTATCTCTGCTCTTCCCAAAAATGAGCGGCTGCAGCGCGTTCTGTAGCTAAGTCATCATATATTCTTTGGCTTGCATATGTGAGGATGTTGATATCTTCTCTTATAAGCTCTTGTTGGTCTTGTATTTCCAATAAGAGCTTATGGGTAGCAGAGTTCTCCTCTTGCGCTTGTGGCCGTGAGCTGGAAGTGCTGCCAGCGATTTGGGCAGGTCGAGGTCGGTAACGCTTGCATAAGGCTCATTTGGCGTGGCGTGGCGGTTCGGACGATGGAGAAGAGGGTGTCTCATTTTTCTTTTGAGAGCGGGTCCTCCTAGTCAGGTCCATTCCGCTTCGAGGCGAGTTGGCGACGGGTGAAGAAAGAGATGGCCTTTGGTACGAGGGACTGCTTCTAGGGTGTTGAAGAAACCCTAGAGAGGTCGAGTAGAGGCCTTTGGAGCACCCTCAGTCAATAGAGAATCAAGCCGTCGAGTTTTATAGAATTTTTCAAAAAGCGTGCTTTGAAAAATACTCCCTCCACAATGCATAAATGTCAGATCAAAGAGCATAGAATGGAGGAGAGTAGAGAGGAGAATAAAATGCACCTTAGATCTCTAAAAATGGTGAAGAAGCGAGAGAGTTAGGGTTTTGTGTGGTTTGTGTTCAGTTTGAGTTTGAAGAGGCACGAAAGAGAAGGAGAGAGGGATGGCGTCGGGTCGAGTGAGAGAGATGGGTTTATTTTTTTTTTAATGGGTTTGGGTCGGATCTTAATGAAAAGGGGTTTGGTCTGGTTAAAATAAAGGCCCATTGAAAAATAAATCAAGTAAAATAGAGTTGGGCCTGTATCCCATTAAAATTTTAGCCCAAATGGACCTATCTCTTGCAAATTGTCCCTCTTTCTGCCTCCATTCGGACTGGACAACTCCTGCATTCGAACCGAACGCAGATGGTTCGGACCGAAGGCCAGGCATTCGAATTGAATTTCCTCTGTTCCGCTCTACTGCCATCGTTCGGGTTGAATGGCCTCCCTTCGGGCCGAATTGAGAACCATGCAATCTGGTTTGGATTGAAAATAATGCTTGAACTTTGTCATTTCGTCCTCAATGTTCACAACCTCCTTCTTGACATCAAAATTGCTTCTTGAAATTGTGTTTTCCCCAGAGATTAGAACTATTTTTTTATTTTTTTGTTTGTTTTCTTATTTTTTTGTGTTTTATAATTTTTCTAATTTCTAAATGAAAGAAAATTAATAATAAACGAAATTTTTAAACCCTTGGATTGCCCCCCAAGAAGCGCTTGTTTTAGGTCCCTAGCTTGACCTCTTGATTTTAAGTTTCAGCTTGGTTTGATTCGGAGAGAGAAAGAACAAAGGCCTCTTCGATCGTCTCAATGGCGATGTAGTACTTCAATCGTTGCCCATTGACCTTGAAAGGCTCCGAATTCTTGTCACAAATGTCAATGGCGCCAAACGGGTAGACCTTCACCGCTCGGAACAGCCCGGACCATCTTGATCTCAATTTGCCCGGAAAAAGTTTCTAGCGTGTGTTGAACAAGAGCACCAAATCTCCTTCTTTGAATTCTCTTCTTTAAATATGCCTATCATGCAACAACTTGGTCTTTTCTTTGTAAAATTTAACATTTTCATAAGAGTTTAGGCGTACCTCATCCAACTCATGAAGTTCAAGAATCCTTTTCACACCGGCCTTGAGTAAGTCCATGTTGATCGCGCGGGTTGCCCAATAAGCTTTGTGTTCGATCTCAACCGGCAAGTGGCATGGTTTTCCATTGACAAGTTTGAAGGGGCTCATGCCTATAAGTGTCTTGAAGGTGGTGTGGTAAGCCCAAAGAGCATCATCTAGCTTAATAGCCCAATTCTTGCGTGTTCGAGCCACCGTCTTCTCCAATATGCTCTTGATTTCTCTATTAGACACCTCAACTTGCCCGCTTGTTTATGGATGGTAGGCAGTGGCAACTTTGTGAGTCATGCCATGCTTCTTCAAGAGTCCATCGAATTGTCGATTGATGATATGTTTGCCCCCATCGCTTATCACCGCTATTGGAACACCAAATCGGGGAAAGATCACCCTTAAGAATAGCTGGATCACCGAGTTTGCATCTGCGGCTTTACATGGAACTGCCTCGACCCACTTTGTGACATAATTGACCGCCACCAATATGTACTCGAAACCATGAGAGCTAGGAAATGGGCCCATGAAGTCTATCCCCTAAACATCAAAGATTTCTACTTCAAGAATAGGGTTAAGGGGCATCTCGCTTCTTTTTGAGATGTTGCCCGTTCTTTGACATTGATCGCATGAAAGTACAAAAGAACGTGCATCTTTGAAAAGAGTAGGCCAAAAGAAATCTGATTGGAGTACCTTAGCTGTCGTCTTGGAGAATGATGCATGGCCTCCATAGGCAGAAGAGTGGCAGCTAGCTAGGATTGATCGAACCTCCTCATAAGGCATGCATCTTCTATAAATATCGTCAATCCTGAGCTTGAATAGGTAGGGCTCCTCCCAAAAGTAGTACTTGGCATCTAATTTCAACTTCTATCTGTCCTGCCATGCCATTTCTGGAGGAAAGACTCCACTAGCAAGGTAGTTGGCCAAGTCAGCGTACCATGGTTGCGCGGTTGTGCCCTGATCAGCTCCTGTTCGGACCGAACAGACGACCATTCAGTCTGAACTGTCATCCATAGAGAGGAAGTGCATGGCCAGGCGTGTCTAGTCCACCTCTTCTGCCTCTGTTCGAACCGAGCTGCCGGCTAGTGGGGTCGAATGGCTCTGTGTTGGGTCGAACAGCTCTGTGTTGGGGTTGAACTGAGACCATTCTGCATCAGTTTCTCGATCGAAAATGAGTCATCGATTGGAATTTCATCCCTTTCTTGTTCTTCCCAGTGCAGGCAGGACAGATGGTCAGCAACCAGGTTTTCGGTGCCCTTCTTGTCACGAATTTTGAGGTCAAATTCTTGTAAAAGGAGCACCCATCTTATGAGCCTTGATTTGGCATCTTTCTTGCTCAAAAGATATCGCAACGCCGCATGATCCGTGTACACGATCACCTTGGAGCCCACCAAATGGGATCTGAACTTGTCTAGCGTGAATACAATGGCTAGGAGCTCCTTCTCGGTGGTCGTGTAGTTGGCTTGGGCCGGATCTAGCACCTTGCTCGCGTAGTAGATGGCCACCGGCTTCTTATCTCATCGCTATCCAAGCACCGCCCCAACCGCGAAATCGCTTGCGTCGCACATGAGTTCAAACGGTTGAGACCATTCCGGCGGTTGCAAGATAGGAGCCGATATGAGAGCCTCTTTCAACCTGTGGAAAGCATTAATACAATCTTCATTAATGATGAATTCATTATCCTTAACTAAAAGATTACTTAAAGGTTTTGCTATTTTAGAGAAGTCTTTTATGAATAGGCTATAAAATCCGGTGTGTCCAAGGAAACTTCGCACATCCTTAATATTTTTGGGCACGTCGAGCTTCTCTATTACTTCAACCTTCGCCTTGTCAACCTCGATGCCCTTTGATGTTATTACATGGCCTAACACAACACCGCGTTGCACCATGAAGTGGCACTTTTCCCAATTCACACCAAGTTGGCTTCTTGACATCGCTGCAAAACTTTACAAAGATTAGCAAGACAAGAATCAAAACAAGTGCCATAAACCAAGAAATCGTCCATGAAAATTTCCATTTCTTTTTCAATTAAGTCTGAAAAAATAGCCATCATGGCACGTTGGAATGTGGCCGGTGCATTACAAAGACCAAACGGCATACGTCTATATGCAAAGGTACCGTAAGGACAAGTAAAGGTGGTTTTTTCTTGGTCATTTGGATCGATAGGTATTTGAAAGAAACCGAAAAAACCATGTAAATAACAAATATAGGTATGATTAGCAAGCGTTTCGAGCAACTAGTCCACAAATGGAAGTGGAAAATGATCCTTGTGAGTTGTCGCATTGAGTTTGCGGTAATCGATACACATCCTCTATCCAGTTACCACCCGGGTTTGAATCATCTCATCCTTGTCGTTCTTCACCACCATTGTACCTCCCTTCTGGGGCACCACATGCACTGGGCTCACCCATTTGCTATCTGAGATTGGATAAATGATGCCCGCATCAAGTAGCTTGAGAATCTCCTTCTTCACTACTTCCTTGAGATTCGGGTTGAGCCTCCTTTGCGTCTCCCTTGATGGCTTGGATTCGTCCTCAAGCAAGATACGATGTGTGCAAAAAGAGGAATCGATGCCCTTCAAGTCATCGATCGAATATCGAATTGCGCTTTGGTGTGCCCTTAATTCAGTCAACAACTTCTCTGTCTGCCGTGCATCTAGCTCAGAATTAACTATAACAGGGTATGTTTGATTCGGGCCAAGAATTTCATACTTGAGCGAGGACGAAAGGGGCTTAAGTTTGACTTTCGGAGCCTCAGTTTGGTCTGGACTGGCTGAGTTCGGTCCGAACAGGTCGGCGTTCGGTCCAAACTTGGATGTGTTGGGGTCGAACTGCTCCTCTGTGGCCTTGATTTCCTCTAGTCGACCTCTAGTTTGGTCTGAACTAATACTGTTGGGGTCGAACAGAGGGTTGATTTCGCCGTTTTCAATCCCGTTCTCCTCCACGATTGATTCCTCGACTCCAATGGCTTCCCGCATATCACAGAGAAATTGTTGACAGCTCATGAGAGCTGTGCTGTACTGGTCCTCATGTGCTTCCTCAATTGTTGGCTCGATTTCTTTGATCATGAAGCAAGTGTTGGTGGGATTTGGGTATCTCATCGCTTTTTCGATTGAAAAATGAGGTGTCTCCCCCCCCCACTCTGACCAGAATCGTGCCGTCCCTGGCATCCATCATAACGCCGGCTGTTCTGAGAAAGGGGCGCCCCAATATAATCGGAACTTCCTTATCTTCCTCCATGTCCATAACCACAAAGTCGCCCGGCACCAAGAACTTGCCAACTTGCACAGGGACATCCTCCAATACACCCAGTGGCAGCCTCATCGAAGAATCAGCGAGTTGTAAGGTCATCCTTGTGGGTCTAAGCTCGCCAAACCCGATCTTTTCATAAACCGTCATGGGCATGAGACTAACGCTTGCCCCCATATCGCACAGAGCCTATTTAATAATCGCATTTTCAATAACACAAGGCAGAGCAAACCTACCTGGATCCTCCAATTTGCGTAGCATTTTGCTTTTCAAGGCCTCGCTGCACCGGTTAGTTAGTGCCACTGTTTTTAACTCCTTTAGGGACCTTTTGCCTGTGCACAACTCCTTCAAGAAGTTAACATAAATGGGCACTTGCGCAATAGCATCTGTGAAGGGAATTTTGATTCTTATTTGCTTTAGAATCTCCCAAAAGGTCCTAAACTGGGCATCTTCCTTGCTCTTGAGAAGCCTACGAGGGAAAGGGACTGAAGGTAGGTAGCTGGAAGCTGGTTGCACCACTTTTTCCTTCGATTTGTCGCTGTTTGTTCCACCTTCTTGCCTCCCTTCAGTCCGAATGGACTTAGCTGGAGCTGTTGCCGCCTCTTTTGCGCAGACTTTGAGTCGAGCAGATTCTTGCTGGGGTCGAACATGTGCTCCTGTGGAATCCCTGACTCCCTCTCGTTGCTCTTGTGTTACTGGATAGTCCTGTGTGTCATTATGGAGAGGAGGATAAGGAATTACCTTTTGAAGAATGGGGTCAACCCCTCTTGGAGCACCCAGTTCGGTCCGAACTGAGGGTCGAGCTGTCGATTTAGAGGGCATAGGCGGGTCGACGTACTGCATCCCGCTCCTTAGGACATGCAGGGCCTTGATTTCTGTGTTGGGATTCACTTCAGGCTATCTAGGGAGCTTACCTAGTGGTCAAGAGAACTGCGCCTCCATCATTCGCTCCAAGCGTTGCAAAGAACTAGCACTTCCCTTTAACTCATTGGTGGTTGCCTCTAAATTATCCAATTCTTCGGCGAGAATCATGTTGAATTTTCCTTGATCATGTATGAATTCTTTGACCACAGTTGGGATCCCTTCCCTATTATAGACTGAATTTTTAGGGAAAGGACCGTTGTTGTTGAATGTCGGTCACGCCTAACGAATTGGGGATTTTGCCCTGGGTGGTCATACTTGGACACATAAGGTCGAGCAAGAGTGGATTTCTGAATTGTGTCCTTTAGAATAGTGTCATTCATGTGCTCCCAATCTTTTTGCTCGCCTTCGCTTAATGAGTAGCTCCTTCGAAAGACATGCCTCGGAAAGTACGAAGGTTCATTATTCAAGGAGTTGACTTTAGCTACCCCGGCGCTACTCTTGGCTAGAGGGCAAATCTTGAGACTTGTGCCCTTCTTTACGGCAAGCTCGCATTGAGTTGAGTAGAGGTGGGCCCCTTGAGCGGATTGATAGGCGGCTAACTCGGCTTTTAACTCTGCGATCCTCTCATCTCTAGCCGTGATTTCATGAACTTGTTGCTTAGAATGGCTAGAGCGGTGGTGAGTTAGAATTAGGTACCAAGTATAGTTCCTTGCGCAATAATCGAGCAAATCACGCCCTTGTGTCGCGTCGAGCCTCTTAAATGCACCACCTGAAAGAGAATCAATGTTAATTTTTATATTATCATATAGTCCACCATAGAAAGATTTAATTAATATCCATTCTTGAATCCCGTGATGCGGCAAGAATTTTCCAAATCCATAAATCTTTCCCATGCGTCCCTCATTGATTCCTCTTCCTTTTGGGCAAAATTGTTCAATTCCCTTCTAATCGCATCAGATCTGTCCGCGGAGAAATACCTATCCAAAAATATTTGTGCAATTTGATCCCAAGACCGAATTGACCCCTTTTTCAATGTTTTATACCATTTTTGGGCTCTATCCTTAAGGGTGAAATGGAATAACAATAGCCTAATTGCTTGTTGAGGGACCCCATTAAACTTAATTAATTTAGTGCAATCAATAAAGGTTTGTAAGTGGGCATGGGGATCCTCTTTGTCATCTTCGTAAAACGGGTTCTGTTGCACGAGTGTGACATGGTTGGGGCCGATTTGCATGTTGTTAGCTTCAATGCCCGGAATCACCACCGGTCTTCCCACGTCTCTAGCATTTGTAGCTCCGAATTCCCCGAGTGTTCTGTTGTTGTCATCTTCTTCCTCGTTCTCAGAGTTGTGGTTGCTCGCCTCGTCTTCGTGTGTCCATCTACAATGCTCATTCTCGAAATCTTTCCTTTGGCCAGCAAGAGTGTTCCGTTCTGCTGTAAGACGAGCTTTCCTTTGCTCCAATTGAAGGCGGAGGGCCTCCAATTCGTGAGTCTGCTGCGCAATAGCCTCAGCTGTGAGTGGTTCTGCCATTGCTGAGCCTTCTTCCTCCTGTTCGATGCTCGGTTCGGTCCGAGCTGGTTCTGTTCGGTCTGAACTAAGAGGTGGTTGAGCGGCTGGAGGTAGTTCAGGGTCTACAAGCAAGCGTCGGAAGTAGTAGTCTCTGACCTTGGGTGGTGGAGACTTCTTCCTGCGAGTCTTACTTGCCAGTCTTGCAAAGAGAAAAGAGAGAAAAGTGAGATAAAGAGGAAAATTAAAAATCTAGTCTCCAAATACTCAAACAAGTATCCAATATCGACACCGTCCCCGGCAACGGCTCCAATTTGATGAAGGAATTAAATCCCAGTACCAAATAAATTTGTACCTAGACTTAACCTCACTAGTCGTTCAAGTTAAGCTTAGGGTCGAACCCAAAGTACGGATTAACGATTACCGGACTTGTTCTTTTTCCGAAGCTAGACAGTAAAATAGAGTTGAGAAAATTGGAAAGTAAAAAAAACTAAATAACAATGCAATTAAGTAGATGTTTTTGGGTATTTTGTGTATTAAATAATAATTCTAAATAAGACAAACTAAACTAGGTAAATTTTGGTATTTTCAGGTATAAAAAGGCGTCCTAGGGATTAGGATTCACTTAGGTTTAGCCTCCGATTCGCTGGATCGCTCGCTTTCGCGTTGAATGCCAACAAATCGGAAGAAATGCCGTCAGTTCGGTCTGAAAAAGACATGTTTGGTCCGAGCAGAGGCTGGTATGCTGAGTTATGACCGAACAACTTGAGTTTTAACTTTATGAAGGGCTCCGATTGGCTATAGCTAGATTACCTAATCCTCAACTGTTGTTTTTTGGACTAGAAATTAGTACAGGACTTTACTTTGCCCACATAGACCAATTAAATCCAAACTTTCGTGTCGGTATTTTAATTAACCTATGTCTTATTTATTGGTTTTCTTAGGGATATCTAAGTTGCCTTTCAGCCAACTTAGAAGCCACACATTTCAGTGCACGCTAATCTCCTCTTTCGAATTGTCAACTTATCCCGAATACTTAATTTAATTCTAATTAATTAACCTAACCTTGTAACTTAACTAAACAGGCCTAGAATTTAGAAGCAAATCAGGTCAATTATAGAATTAAACAAGTAATAAAAATACTACTTAATAAATAGATCATAAAGCCAATCATCAAGTCATAACATCAAACTAAACCTAAACTACATCTATTTCCTAAGACATAAAATAAACTACTCTAACATGTTCTCAAGACAATAATAAAGCATAATATAAGTATAATAAAGATGCAAGCCCATACAACAAGAATATAAAAGCATAAAAGATAGTAAAGTCTACTCCTTTCACGCTAGAACAATCTTCTCTAAGGCAATGGATGGCTGGAGATGAGGTGGTATTGCTGCTTGCTGCTGCCGTCGCTTCTAACAAGAGAATAACACAAAGGTCGATGAAGAAATCCAAGGAAAAATCGCTCAAAATCGCTTTATGGAAAGTGGCTATGCGTGTAGATCGAAAGATGCGGCTCTGGAGGCAGGAGAAGACCTTTATAGTAGGTCTGGTTGCTTGGGAGAGAGGCTAGGGCGTTCAGACCATCAGAAGTTGCCAAAATGTCCATTTCCTTATATGAAAATCATGCCATATATGATCTGTTCGACCCGAAGGAGCGGTGCTCGGTCTGGAGAGGAAAGAGGGAAGTGCCTGAGTGGTACTTCGGTCCGAGCAGTGACCAGTTCGGTCCGAACTGGTGGAGATGGGGGCGAACTAAAGTGAGCTGGGGTCGAACTGAGCCTAGGTATGAGTCGTCTAGGTGGCATGTGGCCCGCATGTCGGTCCAGAACGTGTCCTAGCGCCAGGAATAAGTCGTCTGGCGTGCGTACAACCATAGAAGTCCTCCTTTTGAGCCTGTCTTCATCAAACCCTGTAAAACATAAGTAGAAGCAGCGGCAGAGCCAAATCCTGGAAAAATAACAAGTATTTGTTAAGAAGTTTAATGGTTTGGGTATAATTTCGGTGCCAAATACGGTCAAAATACCAATGAATATGAGAGATATCAGCAGTACCTAAAAACTAATGAAAACAAGGAAAACTAAGTTAAAATCACATAAAGTCAATCATAATTTGAGTCCAAATTGGGTCAAAACCTGTATATGAAAATGATGAAGGCCTAGAACCTAGGAATCAAATAAATTTATAAACCTAGAGCTAACCTCACTAGTCGTTTTAGTTAAGCTTTAGGGTCGAACCCAAAGGATGGTACAATTGATTACCAGACTTTACTTCCTCACGAAAGCTAGACAATTAATTTTTTTATGGAATTTTAGTTGATTAAATCTGAAGATGCAAGTAAATAAATATTTTTGGGTATTTTAATTATCTAAAATTTAAATGCTTAAAGAGATATTTTTGGTGTTTTAACAGTATAAAAGACGTCTTAGGGTTTAGGTTTCACTTTACTTTGGACTCTAGAACACATGACTTGTCACTTCGTGCATTGAACAGTATTTTTCAAGCGATCAACTCTCTGTTCGGTCCGAACCAGCATCAGTTCGGTCCGAACAGAGGGTGAAAGTGTGTGTTGTTGACTTTTTATGATATTTTATGCTTTGTGCTAGGGTTTGTTGGCTAAACCTAGATTTGCTAAACCTCAGCGTTCGCTTGTTGGACTAGAAACTAGTTTAATCACAACCTAACCTAATTAGATCAATTAGACCACAACTTTTGGTATAGGCGTTAACTAATCTAAACTTGTTTGTTGGATTTCTTAAGGATATTTAGATGTCTTTTGAACTATCTAAAAATTACACTTTTGATGTCAATTAATCTCCCCTTTCAGATCTACGATTTATCCCATGTACTTGACTCAAATTAACTTGATTATCCTAACTTAGGCTTAACTAAATACGGCTGTACATCTAGAAGTTGATTAGAGATTCACAAGCAATTCAAAGCAAGTAATTAACATAATTCTCAACAAACAAATCATGAAACATATTATAGCATATCAAGTCAAAACTTCACATCCAAATCTACGTTACTTCACTACTCCTAAGACAACATAAATCTAACCTAACATGAAAGCAAAACAAGATACAAGCTCCATCAAATCAAATATCAAGAGAAAGGAAGAAATAAATCAAGTATCACTTCTTACTCAAGATACCGAATGTCTAGAGCCGTGGTTGGATTGATTCTGCTGCCGTCGCGCCTAGAATTGCTCCAAAGATGATGCCGTGGTCGTGCTCTGTTGCAAGAGGTGAAATCCCATGCCTTTCGGCGTGAGAACGGTGGTGGAAAGGTCTCAAAACGTGGTAGATGGTGGAATTTCATGGTATGGTGGCTTCCCCCTTCTCTAGGGGCAGAAATATGCCTTTATAGTGGTCTCCAGGTACTTGGAAAGGAGGCTAGGGCGCCAGGACAAGAAAAACTACAAAAATATTGAGTTTCCACGCTTGAAAACTTGCCAAATGCACTATGTCGGCTGTCAACTCGGACCGAGCAGAGAGTCGGAAAATGGCTAAAGTTCCAACTCGGTTCGAATTACTGTTCATTCAATCAGATTTTGGCCTCCGCTAGTATTTTGACCATAATTTCTTCATCCGAACTCCGATTAAGATGATTCAAAAACCGTTGGAAGGCTTAGGATGAGCTCTTCAATGCTATTGATTCCATTTGGCCAATTTCTTCTCTTAAATCCACCATTTTATGCAATAATTGTGCATGATCCACCAAGTTCCTGCAATTCAATACAAAAACCACAACAGTACCCAATTCTAGACAAATATAGCACGAAGCACAATGAATGTAGGGGTTTGAGTAACCATTTAAATGTAAAGTCCGGCCAAAATGTACATATAAATATGAGATATCAGAAAACATCCTATCAAAATCCCCAAAGCTTGAATCTTGCTTGTCCTCAAGCAATAGTCTAGTCTGAGAAACTGATTTGGCTTAAATTATGATTAAATCTATGAGACTCTAAAAAGACTAAGGAAAGACAAATTAAAACCTAAACCATGACCTTAATCAATTCTGTTGAAACAACTCATAAATTCATTTTCACTTTATCATTCAAAACCAAAGTTGTTCAATTTCCTGACCTTACTCAATTTCAGATGAGTTCCTTTGAATAAATGCAAGTGGCAATTCATAAGCACATTTTAAACTATTGTTAAATTTGACAGTTTGACAGACTAGATATAGTTGGGTCAAATCAAATGAAGAGGGATCTAACTCTACCAAACCAAGCAGTTTACTCAACTAATTGAATTCCTAGTTAGGTCTCGGTTACTTAGCTGTCTAAAAATTTTTGAAAATAGCACTGAAAATCAGACTAAAGTGAGGCGGAAAAAAGGGTACGACTCCTCACCCATCTTATTTCAAAGTTTTTAGATTTATTTACAATATTACTCCGGGGCTTGGGTGTTTTTCCCGCTACGGAGAGGTCAGTCAGATGAGTGCGGATCTAACTTTATGGGACTTTCTCTTTTTTCCCATTTTTTTTATTTAATGGATGCTCTTTTATCCACAAAAATCTATAGCTTTTCGCTAAGTCCATGGCAAAGCACAGCTTTTTAGTTCCCCTTTTTTATTTGTTTTTTTTTATATTTCAGAATGTAAACTTGAAAAACTTAGACAGTTATTCGGCTTCCCAACCTAACTTCTCATTTTCTTAGTTGATTCACTCTTGATTTAGTCTAATTGATCTGTTGGCAAAGTTTGGAAATTTTGATTTTGTGGTGGTGCCTAAAGCCAATTCATTTAACTTAATGAATTATCCCTAATCTGTCAAACTAATCGAACTTAACAAAAGAAAAGATGTTTCATGAATTACAGCTTGTTCCTACTCAAACTGGTCATCTTCTTCGAGTTTGTCAAATACATGATAAAATTTTCAAAATACATAAAAAATTCTTCAAGTTTTCAATTAAGTACATTTCAGAATTGATTTCAATCATAACTTAAGTTTAATTTACTATCCCTAGACTTATCTACATGCAAAATTATCATGCAACTGAAATAATTAAACAAAATTTCAATCCTCTGTACAGAGATGGTGGGCAATTTAGAAGGCAAACTGGTCGCTTGGAATTTAAATTTTCTCTCTCAATCTATTTAGAAATTTGAAATTCAAACTACCCAACTTAAGGTTGAGCGGCCTAGTCTTAACTTAAATTAAATGCATGTCCTACATGATTCCTAGATACAAATGCAAGAAATTTTTTTATTTTTCTAACTTCCTACCCCCCTCTCCCAAGCATAATCACAGCACTGTCCTCAGTGCTTTCCAATTTAACTTAGAAAAATAAAAAGGAAGAGAGATAAAAAATTTCTTACAAACTGTTCCTCAGTTTTGAGGAGGAGGAGGTGGTGGTTGAGATGAAAATTCAAATAGTCGAGCAGCAATCTTGGAAGAATTCATCAGTTTTCTTGTTTCTCTCTTGCTACTCTAGCCTCCACTTCTTATTTTCTTCAATTTCTTTATCCAGCTTTTTCTCCAGTAGCTGAATATAATTGATCAAATCTCCACTTTGTTGCTGCTAAGGTGCATAATCAACACTTGGCTGCTTGTCTGCCTTCTCTTTTTCAGACTGGGGAGTTTCAGGTATGGCCGTTCCCTCAATTACTTCGACCTCTTCAAACTGGTCGACTATTGTTTCTACCTGGTGCTGGTCTTGCTGAGGTAGCACCAAGGCATTGTTTTTCACCAGGAGGAAAGATGATGTATCCTCCTAGTTCAATTTCCACCAAATTGGCAAAGGGACTCTGTGTGTCCCAATGCACCACATGTATCCATTTGGAGATTTGACTGCATGTTGCATCCTCATCAGGATTTCCATGTCTATTCTGTTGGGTCCCTGCCCTCTGTTCTTCATTCTGACATCCCACTTGAGCACACTCTTTGCCAGATGAGTGATGTAGCCACCAAGAGTGATTTGCCCTGCTCCTTGTTTGGAGTGGTTGGCTACATTGTGCCAGTGTTGGATCATCTTGGGAACCAAGTTGTGTCTCGATTTGGTCTCTTCATCTGCCACTAGAGAAAGCATGGTTTGGAGAATGGAGAGTTCTTCCTTGGTGGCTTTGGCACCAGATTCTCCTCTTGCAAAGATGGAGAAAGAGATTGTGATATCATCATAATTCATTGGTATTTGGACCGTACTTGGCACTCAAAACATACTCAAACCAACAAATTATTTAATAAATTACAATATTTTTTCAGGATTTGGCTCTGCCGTCGTTTCTTCTCTTCTCTGTACAGGTTTTGATGATTTCTGATGATCTTGGAGCGTATAGATGGATTCCCGACGTTTCGTGCACGCTAGATGGCTCATTCCTAGCATTTGAGGCCCCATTCGACTCTCTGTTCAGTCCGAATAGGAAGTATAGATGGATTTCTGATATTTCGTGCACTCTAGATTGCTCATTCCTAGCATTGGAGGCCCCATTCGACTCTCTGTTCAGTCTGAATGACTTCCTATTCGGACCGAACAACACTATAGCCGCCAGACCAGCGCAGCCACCTTTCTCTCTCTTCCATTCAGTCCGAACAGACCTTGTTCGGTTCGAACAGATTGCCGCCATATCATATATGGTAACGTTTTGCACATGGAAACTGATCTATATTGCAATTTCTTGTGCCCTGGTGCCCTAGCCTTCCATCCTTGCGACCTGGGACATCCATAAATACCTCATCACGCCTGAAGGAAGGGTATCCTACATTCTATACCCTAATTCCACCTTTCCAAAGGCGTTTTCTCTCTTCTACCTTTGGAGATCATCAACCTTGAAGAAACGACAGCAAGGAGACCGGTTCGACGACCATCTTGCAACACCCCACTGCCTTGAAGATTGAAGATCGAAGCATAAAGGAGTATTTGGTTTATTCTTTTATGTTTTTATCTCTTGATTTGCTAGGCTTGTATCTCTACTATTATTTGCTACTTATTGTGTGTTTTGCTACTATGTTAGGCTAGTTATTTATGTTGTCTTAGGAGTAGGGAAGTAGGTTAATGTTTAGATGATGTTTATTTGACTTGTTATGCTATGCTATGCTTTGAGATTTGTTTGTTGTGAATTATATCTTTTGCTTGTGTTAAAATACTTGTTAAATCTCTAATTGCCTTCTAGTTGAACAGCTGCATCTAGTAAGTCTAAGTTAGGATAGACAACTCAAGTTTAATTCAAGTACTTGAGATGAATTGTAGATCCGAAAGGGGAGATTAGTTGACATCAAAAGTGTAATTTTTAGACAAGTCCAAAAGACCTCTAAATATCCTTAAGAACTCCAACAAACAAGTTTAATTGATTGAATTCTATATCAAAAGTTGTGAACCAATCAAGTTAATTAGGTTAGGTCATGATTAAACTAGTATCTGTCCCAACAAGCGAAAGCTGAGGTTTAGAATATCTAGGTTTGACCAATAAACCCTGGCTTGAAGCATTAGTTAGCATAACGGACCAAGTTGACTCACCTTTGCCTTTTGTTCGGACTGAACAGGATCCTGTTCGGACCGAAAAGAGTGGTAACTGCAGCTAAAACAAGGAATTAAGTGTGAAAATACTAAATAATGAGTTTTAGCATCCAAATACAAGTGAAACATGAACCCTAAGACATCTTTATTTTGTGTTAAAACCCCAAAACTTTGTTTTTACTTATTCTTATATTATTTAGATTATTTTATCTAATTCTAATTATCAAAATCAACCAAAAATATTTACTTTAGTGCACCTTTAATTTTTTATTATTTAAACTTCACAAAAAAATATTTCCGTCTAGTTTTTAAGAAAGGATAAGTCCGGTACTCATAGATCCATCTCTTGGGTTCGACCCCAAAGTTATATTCCAAACGATTTGTGAGGTTAGCTCTAGGTTTACAAATTTATTTGATTCTTAGGTTTTAAGACCTTCATCAAATTGGCGCCGTTGTTGGGGACGGTGTTGATATTGGATCCTTATTGAAGTATCAAGAGACTAGATTTTTTTTCTTTTAAACTCACGTTTTCTTCTCTTTGATTTGTAGGAGTGGCAGGTAGAACTCGAAGGAAGAAGTCCCCACCACCCAAGGTCAGAGACTACTTCCTCCGGCGCTTACAAACAGACCCAAAACTCGCCCAGCCCTCCAATTCGACCTCTGTTCGGACCGAACAGACACCTATTTGGACCAACAGAGCCCTGAACATAGAGAAGGAAGCCCAGCAATGGTCAAAACACTCACTCCGGAGGCCATTGCCCAGCAGACACGTGACCTGGAGGCCCTTTGCCTCCAACTTGAGGAAAGAGAGGCTCGACTTAATATGGATCGGACCTCCTTGCTAGTCAAAGGAGGAATTTTGATAATGAGCGTCATCGATGGACCATCGAGGACTAGGCGAGCAACCACAACTTCGAGAATGAGGAAGAAGACGATCAAAATAGAACACTCGGAGAATTCGGAGCTCCAAACAACCTCCCATTCGGTCCGAACAGAGCACCAAGGAGGCCCGAGCAAAGAATAAGGGCAAGGTGGAGCAACTCGTGCCAGCATACCAGCCCCCTGTGCCCTTCCCTCAGCGATTGGTGAAGTCTAAAGAGGATGCTCAGTTCATGATCTTTTGGGAGACACTCAAACAAATGTGGATCATGATTCCATTCACCGATGCAATAGCTCAAGTGCCAATCTATGCCAAGTTTTTGAAAGAGCTATGCATGGGCTAGAGATCCATGGTGGAATTAAAGACAGTGGCACTAACACATAAGAGCAGTGAGGCCTTGAAGAGCAAGATGCCCCCTAAGCTTGAGGATCCAGGTAGGTTTGCTCTTCCTTGCACCATTGGTAAAGCTATTATTAAACAAGCCTTGTGTGATATGGGTGCTAGTGTGAGTCTTATGCCCAAGACGGTGTATGAAAAGATTGGGTTTGGCGAGTTGAGACCTACATGAATGACTTTGCAACTTGTTGATTCTTCAATGCGGTTGCCCTTGGGTATTCTTGAGGATGTGCCCGTTCAAGTGGGAAAGTTTGTTGTGCCCGGTGATTTGTAGTCATAGACATGGAGGAAGACAAGGACGTGCATATTATATTAGGTCGCCTCTTCCTTAGAACTGTCAGTGTGATGATAGATGACCGAGACGGGACAATTTTGGTCAGATTGGGGGGGAGGAGCAGCTCCATTTTTCAATTGATCATGCTATGAGGTGCCCCAACCGTATTAAAACTTGTTTTATGATCCAAGAAGTACCGAAAATTGAAGAATCTCTCGAAGAACAATACCAAACAGCTCTAGAAACCTACCAAGCCTTTCTCTATGACATGCAAGAGGCAATTGGGGTAGAGGAGACCTTAGAGATCGAGGAAGAAGGCAAAACCACAATAATGGAGCCCTGTTCGACCCCCTGTTCAACCCCTCATTCGGACTGAATGGAGTTCCGAACAGCCCCTCTGGAGGATTCCGGCACTCTGTTTGGTCCGAACAGAGGCACCAAAATTCGAATTAAAGCCTCTTCCCACGTCCTTAAGGTATGAATTTCTTGGCCATGATCAAACATACCATGTTATTGTTAATTCAAAGCTAGATGCAGGTCAAACAGAGAAGCTTTTGGTGGAACTAAGGGCCTATAGTGGTGTAATCGGCTATTCAATTGACAAGCCAACACGAGTGTTTGATCAGGGCCTATAGTCGTATTCTTATGGAAGATAATCACAAGCCAACATGAGTGGCACAGAGGCGACTCAATCCTAACCTCAAAGAAGTGGTCAAGAAGGAGATTCTCAAGCTCCTTGATGCGGGCATCATTTATGCAATCTCCGATAGCAAATGGGTGAGCCCGGTCCACGTGGTTCCAAAGAAGGGCGGCACGACGATGGTCGAGAACGACAAAGACGAGATGATTGAAACCCGAATGGTGATCGGATGGAGGATGTGCCTTGATTACTGCAAGCTCAATGTGGCGACACGCAAGGATCACTTTCCTCTTCTTTTTGTTGACCAATTGCTTGAAAGGCTTGCTAATCGCTCGTATTTTTGTTATTTAGATGGTTTTTCGGGTTTCTTTCAAATACCAATCCATCCAAATGACCAAGAAAAGACCGCTTTTACTTGATCGTATGGTACATATGCCTACAAAAGAATGCCATTTGGTCTTTGTAATGCACCCGCAACCTTCCAATGTGCTATGATGGCAATTTTTTCGGATTTTATTGAAAAACAAATGGAAGTGTTTATGGATGATTTCTTCGTTTATGGTACTTATTTTGATTCTTGTCTTGCTAACCTTTCTAAAGTCTTGCAGCATTGTGAAAAGATTAACTTGGTCTTGAATTGGGAGAAGTGTCATTTCATGGTGCAAAAAGACGTTGTGCTAGGCCACATGGTGACATCTCAAGGAATTGAAGTTGACATGGCGAAAATTGAGGTGATCGAGAAGCTTTGAGGGACAAAGAATGTCAAGGACGTGCCAAAGAATGTGCTGATTTATTAAAGATTTTTCTAAACTTGGAAAGCCATTAAGTAATCTTCTTATAAAAGATAATGATTTTATTATTGATGAGGATTGTCTTAATGCATTTAATAGGTTGAAGGAAGCCCTCGTTTCCGCCCTGATTGGACCCAACCTTTTGAGCTAATGTGCGATGCAAGCGATTTTGCGGTTGGAGCGGTGCTCGAGCAAAGGAAAGACAAGAAGCCGGTCGCCATCAACTACGCAAGAAAGGTGCTCGACCCGACTCAAGCTAATTACTCAACCACCGAAAAGGAACTCCTCGCCATTGTGTTTGCTCTAGACAAGTTCCGATCCTATTTGGTGGGTTACAAGTTGATTGCCTGCACCGATAATGAGGCAATTAGGTATCTCTTGAGCAAGAAAGATGCCAAGCCACGACTTATAAGATGGGTCCTTCTTCTTCAAGAGTTTGACCTAGAGATTAGAGACAAAAAGGGCACTGAAAATTCTGTTGCTTACCATTTGTCACGTTTGCACTGGGAGGAAGATTAAGACAACCAAATTCCCATAGATGACTCCTTCCCGGATGAGAATTGATGTGAATTGATCTCTGTTCGGACAGAGCAGTCTCCCATTCGGACCGAACAGAGACCCAGGAAGACGACTGGATGGATCTGGCGCAACAAATTCTCTCTCTAGAGCACTGTTCAGACCGAACAGAGGGCCGAATGGCGCGAAAACAACAACCTTGGTATGCCGACTTGGCCAACTACCTTGCAAGTGGGGCCTTACCTCCTGAGATGAGCTAGCAGGAGAGAAAGAAGCTCAAAACTGATGAGAAATACTATATTTGGGAGGAGCCCTACCTCTTTAAACTTGGAATTGACAACATCTTTAGGCGATGCATACCATATGAAGAAGTTCGGGCTTCTATTGGCCTTCTCTCTTTAAAGATGTACGTTCTTTTGTTATGCCATGTGATCAATGTCAAAGAATGGATAATATTTCAAAGAGGAATGAGATGGCCCTCAACCCGATTCTTGAGGTTGAAATTTTTGATGTATGGGTAGTGGATTTTATAGGTCTGTTTCCTAGTTCTCATGGCTATGAATACATCTTGGTTGTCGTTGATTATGTCTCAAAATGGGTCGAGGCGATTCCATGCAAGTCCGTGGACTCAAACTCGGTGATTAGGCTATTCTCAAAGGTGATCTTCCCACGATTTGGTGTACCTAGAGCGGTGATTAGCGATGGTGGGAAGCATTTTATCAACTGGAACTTTGACAATCTCTTGAAGAGACATGGCGTGACTCATAAGGTAGCAACTCCTTACCATCCTCATACAAGTGGCCAAGTGGAAGTGCCAAATAAGGAGATCAAGAGTATTTTGGAGAAGACAGTGGCTAGAACTCACAAGGATTGGGCAAACAAGCTCGATGTTGCACTATAGGCCTACCGCACCGCCTTCAAGACACCTATTGGCATGAGTCCCTTCAAATTTGTCTATGGAAAGCCATGTCACCTCCCAGTTGAGATAGAACACAAGGCATATTGGGCAACCCAAAGCCGGTGAAAAGCGCATCCTTGATTTGCATGAATTGGATGAGGTACGCCTAAACTCATATGAAAATGTCAAACTTTACAAAGAAAGAACAAAAATTGTGCATGATAGGCGAATCTCAATAAGAGAATTCAAGGAAGGCGACTTGGTGCTATTGTTCAACTCGCGACTCAAGCATTTTCCGGACAAGTTGAAGTCAAGATGGTCCGGTCCTTTTCGAGTTGTGAAGGTCTACCCATTTGGAGTCATAGACATTTGTGACAAGAATTCGGAGCCATTCAAGGTCAACGGGCAACGCTTGAAGCACTACATCGCCAATGAAGTACATGAAGAGATTCAAGCTATCACGCTTGACGAGCCCGACCAAAGCGAAACTTAGAAGAAGATGGTCAAGCTAGGGACCTAAAACAAACGCTTCTTGGGAGGGAACCCAAGAATTTTTCTCACTTTATCTTTATTTTATTTTATTCTTATTTTTTTAATTTTTTTCACCTTGTACTTTATTTTGTCATAAAAAATAGAAAATACAAAAAAAATTAGAAAATTAAAAATCATAAAAATCAGAAAAACAAAAAATACCAAAAATAAATGCTTAATTGTCTATTTTGTTAATTAATTGTAGGAAAATTGGAGGAATAAACGAAGGAAGTTGCAATTCGTGCTAGAGCACCATGGGTTATGTGAGCCAACTAACCTCGATCGACCTCGTATGGATTGCACAACAGCTTAAGGAAAGAATAAAAGCCATCCTGGACATCGAGAGGACAAACTAGGAGCGAAATGATGCAAAATGGGTGAAATCACAAAGTTTGTTCGGTCCGAACAGGATTCTGTTCGGTCCGAATGGAGGGATTCGAACAGGGACAGCTTTGCACAATCCATTCAATCCGAACAGGCCTCTGTTCGGTCTGAACAGATCAGGTAATGGGCTCAATCAATTGATTTTGGGCTGAAATTTTGGATTATTTTTGCAGAGGGCCTGTTTAGGGATTAATGGATGCCTCCATTACTTTGGATCCGACCCATTACTCCAGACCCAACCCAAACCCACTACCTAAACCCAAACCGTCCCTTTTTCTCTCCATCTCTATCTCCCACTCGCACCCATTTCTCTCTCTCTCTCTCTCTCGTTCTTCTTCTCCAAACCGAAGCCAAAGCCCCACAAACCCTCTTCTCTCAATACTCCACCATTCCGTCAGATCAAGGGCTCAAATTGCTCTCCTTTTTACCCTCTTGCCACTGCTACTCTCGGATTCCGACAAGAACCCCTCTTTGCGACGGATTTTTCGCGACACGCTTTGCGAGACTTTCGGCCATCTTGAAGGATTCTAATTTTCTCTTGACTTGGAGCACTAAAGGGGTCTCTCCACTGCCCTTACAAGTGATTTGAGGCATCTAGGAAACATTCCACGCGGTGGCACCACCTCGGCTTCGACCCGACGTCGCTTCAACTCGAGTAGGTGCTTTCTTGCTTCATTCTCACTCTTTGCACGCTCCAAGCACCTCTCTTTCACTCAAGGATCACTCAAGAAGCACGAAAAAGCAATCTTAGCCGCTGCCTCGTCATAACCCGCCAAGTTTAAGCGAAATCGAGGTCTACGAAGGTCAAATTGCTCCCTTTTCTCTTTCCTTTGTTCAATTATTGCTTAATCTGGTTTGTTTGAACCTTGGATAGAGTTGTACCAATGATTTGGGTGGGACCCGTGCTAGTTCGTACCAGAACCCCTAAAGTCCCTTCTTTGTTTGGTCCGAGCAAAGCATTGTTCAGTGCAAAAATCTCTCTAAACCTACTTCATTCAATCCGAACAGTTCTTGTTCGGTCCGGAAAGACCCATCTATTTCATGAAAACCATGATCTTTTGACCCTAAACCATGGTGTTTAAGAGAAATACTCGTGCAAGTACCAAGGCGGCAGCTGCTGCTTCTTCTTCTCAGGCCCGGCAGCAGCCAGAGCAACCTGGGGTGGACCCAGCATTTGTTCGCAATCCCGAGGCAGCAAAATATGAGAAAAATGTAAATTTTGAGATGCCGTGGGATTATATGTTCAAGAACTTCCTCAAGATCAGAAAGCGAACATTTGAGCACACTAGATTCATGGATATTGCAACTCTTGAGAAGTTTGGCATAGCGGAACAATTTCTTGAGCTCACGAGCAAGGTTGGTATTACTCCCGCTTTTTGTAATATTCGTGAAAAGGCGTATCGGGTCTATACCCAAGAGTTTCTCTCTTCTCTTAGACTATTGGAACAAGATGTGCGGGATTACATTTGGTTACGATTGAGGAACAAGACACACCAAGCATGGTTAGATGAGTTGGCGGGTGTTTTTATGCTAGAAAATGGTCCCGTGGAGGAAATTATATGGGCGAGGGACCCAAATGAGGAGATGAACAAGGAGATAGTTTGGGGAAAGATTTGTGGTCGAGGGGCCAAGCCACAAGCTAGGCTAGTGCAACATCCTCTCCTTAGAATCCTTCTTATTGGGATCGCGGCCACAATCTTTGCTAGAGGAGAGACGGTGAAAAGAAACCTTTTGCTCCGGCTACACACACACTATGATGATGATCAGTTTAGGGTGGCCCGTTTCTTGAAGATTTGTTATCCCAGGGCGAAGATTAAGCACAAATACTTGTGGTTGCGTGATCATGGAAGTGACTTCTACCTCCCTTATCCACACAAGGTAGATGTTTCTAATCACCGTACTTGGTTAATTCCTCATGATTTTGTGACTCCTAGGGTACCGGTGGTTCAACCACAGCTTCCTTCACCAACTCCTATGGAGACCGACACGGCGGGCCCCTCCGAAAGGCACATCTCACCTCCTCGTCCCTCTTTATATCATGAAAGTGACCCACAAGTGCCACAATGGACCACGGATCTCATGAATATGGTGAGTGGCCTTACAAAACTCACCATGGGAAGAAGTAAGGAAGAGTACGGAGGCACAAACCGATTATGGGATGCAATTGAGTCGCCTCTCAAGTGAGTTTGTGGAATTTGGTGAGAGACTCAATCAATTTGGCGAAAAACTTGAGGATGTCTCAAACGTATCCTATGATAACAACTTTTATTTGAGGATGGGATTTTGGCCCATTGGTGAAGATGATCCAAATTTGAGTTACTCGGTGCCATCGGTGCATAGCCATGCTTCACCGCCACGTTCTCCACCGCGCCGAGCAAAGTCACACGAGGCACAATCGGATTATGGATTTTATCCATACCTTGGAGGGCAAGTTCAAGAGCCACCACAGCAGCCCATGCCACTACAAGGAACACAAGAGCCTCCACAATTTGAATGGCAACAATGGCAAGGACCACAACGCCCCGCTCAATCAGACCCTAACTTTTACCCATACTTGGGTAATCAAGTAGAGCAACAGCAGCCACAGGACCACCCCGAGAACTTTTTTGACATCTTCCCGACTTATGATGGTGGTTTCTACTAAGGCTCCTCTTCTCGGGGCCCTCCACCTCCTCCCTACAAAAGCGGTAACTTTTTTTTTCTCCTATTTAAATTTCTCTGTGAATGCATGCTTGGGACAAGCATTATACAAGTTTGGGGGGGGCATAGGAGAAAAATGAGTTCTGGGGACGAAATGGGTTGGTTTTGAATGAAATTGGGTGAATTTTTCACATTTTAGCTTCCCTGTTCGGTCCGAACAAGTCCCTGTTCGGTCCGAATGAGCTGTTCTGGATTTCTGAAAATACACAGTCTCTGTTCGGTTCGAACAGACATTCAAATATTAGATTTTTAAATTGTTTTTCCTTGGAATTGAATTGATTTTTCCTTAATTCTCTCGATTTGGATTTTAAATGATAAATCTCACACCGCTTGAAACTGTTTTGAGTCAAACAAAAATTTTCTCAAAAAAAACCCAAGATTGTTTTGATATCTCAACTTGATTTTTGCACCAATGGGCCGAATTGAAATTATTTTTGCAAAACTAGAACTCGACTTTGGTTGCTTAAAATTGTTAAATCACTTTTAATCGGTTCTCACAAGTTTTTACCGAGTGAACTAATTTGTATTTGACAAACTTTTGTTCAAAAAGGAATTTATCAACTTTGGAAATTACAAAATGAACTTTGTCTTGTTGAAATTGCTTTTTAATCGCTTGAATCACCAACGAGCAAACTTAATAGGACAATAAATTCAAATAGTTGTGAAAATGAGGATGCACCGAGACCTTTTTACAGCAACTTAGACACAAATTGGAGGGTATTGGGTTAATCATGAATTGTTAGGAATTACACCTCAAAGAAATCGAGAAATAATTGGACAATTCATGATTAATTCTACTGGACCCAGTGTGAAAGCATTCGTAAAGGAGTTATTGAGTATTATGGCCTAAGTGTACCGTGGCCATAGTCGAGCAACACCCGTCCAACCTTCCTAGCATGTCATGTGCTAGTAGCAAACTCAAGGTCAATGACACCGCATTATATCCTCTAGGGTGCAAAGCCCCACGACTCGACTTGCACAAAGAAAATTGGTGAAAAATAAAATTG
Source organism: Rhynchospora breviuscula (assembly GCA_027562975.1). Taxonomy (NCBI): domain Eukaryota; kingdom Viridiplantae; phylum Streptophyta; class Magnoliopsida; order Poales; family Cyperaceae; genus Rhynchospora; species Rhynchospora breviuscula. Next base: position 18,178,500 of record CM050398.1, read on the forward strand.
GTTTTAAGAAAAGTTCATTATAAAATTTCCAATTTTGATAAAGGACTTTACAAATTTTTGTGAAATATGAAAAAGAACAGATAATTGAAATTGAGATCGCATTTAAATTGACAAAGAGAAGCTAGAGTTCTTGATTTTGAGAAAAAGATTTCATTAGGACCAATAGTTGCATGAATTAATTTGTAGAACAGAAGACTTGGTTTTTGAAATTTTGATTTGACTCATTTGATTTAAGTGTGAGAAAATTTTAGGCTTGAGCAATTGATTTTCATGACAAAAATTTTTTGGTTTGGTAAACGACTTGATTTTAAAAAGATTTTGGCTTCTCAGATCCGGGTCTAGGACGGTTTGATTTAACCGCTTCGAAAACTGCTCACATGTCATGGTTTGAACCCACTTCATTTGAACCGTTCCGAAAAAATCGGACTCAAAAACTTCTAATGAGTCGTGGTCTAAACCCACTGCTGTTAACTGTTTCCATAACCTCCAAGCGGAGCGCTCACTGTATAAGCGAGTCGCTTGATTTTCTCCCCTAAGATTGGCTTGGACGAGCTGGTCACAATTCTTCACTTCCTCAGTCTACTCTTCTCATCAGATCGCTTGCTTACCCGTCTGATTTCCGTAATTGCTCCTGCAAAATAGTTTCCTACATTGCAAACATAGAACCTAAGTTAAACTAACTAAGTTTTATTTGATTTTCTGGTTTTTCATATTTTTATTTTTTTCTGGTTTTTCTAACAAAGAAAATAAAAGGAAAGAATAAAGATTCCTAAATTAAAAGAAAATTAATCATTAGATTGCCTCCCAAGCAGCGCTTGTTTAAGATCATTAGATCAACCCATTTTTGACTAAGTCTCATCTGATGCAGGGTCAGTGAGACGGAGCACATCCACATCACTATCTTTTGTCATCCCCTTGCAATAAAGCTTAAGTCCCTGTCCATTGACATTGAAAGAACCACAGTCTTCCCTCCATATTTCCACAGTTCCAAATGGGAATACTTTCTTTACTTCAAAGGGACCTGACCATCTTGATCTCAACTAGCCCAAAAAGAGTTTGAGTCTTGAATTGAATAGAAGAACTAGGTCTCCAACAGTGAAGTCTCTTTTGAGTATCTTCTTGTCATGCCACCTTTTTGTACGTTCCTTGTATATTCTGGAATTGTCATATGCATTCAGCCTCATTTCTTCTAACTCATGCAACTCCAAAACTCTCTTTCCACCTGCCTCCTTGTACTCCATGTTTATGGCTCTAGTCGCCCAATACGCCTTGTGTTCCATCTCCATGGGCAAGTGACACGCTCTCCCATAAATCAATTTGAATGGACTCATACCTATTGGTGTTTTGTATGCAGTCCTGTAGGCCCATAGCGCATCGTCTAGTCTAAATGACCAATGTTTCCTTGATCTGTCAACCGTCTTCTGCAAGATGTTCTTGATCTCTTGGATGGAAATTTCCACCTGGCCGTTTGTCTGTGGATGATAAGGTGTGAGTACTTTGTGGTTGACCCCATACTTTTTAAGAAGGTTTTCAAACTTCTTGTTTATGAAGTGCTTTCTTCCATCGCTGATGACCACCTTAGGTACTCCAAATCGAGGAAATATAGCTTTCTTGAATATATTTCTTACAGTCTCAGAATCTGCCTTCTTATTTGGTATAGCTTCCACCCACTTAGAGACATATTCGACTGCCACAAGTATGTATTGATATCCGAATGATACAGGGAATGGTCCCATGAAATCTATGCCCCAAACATCAAATACTTCCACTTCCAGAATGGAGTTTAAGGGCATTTCATGACGACTGGATATGTTCCCTGATCTTTGACATTTATCACATGCCAAAACAAAGAGTCTTGTGTCCTTGAATAACGATGGCCAATAGAAACCATCCTGGAGAACTTTAGAAGCTGTTTTAGAAGCAGAAGAATGTCCACCATAGGCAGAGGAGTGGCATTCATTCAGGATAGGGCACACCTCTTCAAGTGGAATACATCTTCTGAACATTCCATCAACTCCCAGTTTCCAGAGAACTGGGTCTTCCCAAAAGTAAAACTTGACATCTGCCATGAATTTTTTCTTTTGTTGATAGGTGATGTCATGAGGCAAAACTCCACTGGATAGGTAGTTTGCAATGTCTACAAACCAAGGATCCTGGCCATGGTTTTTGTAAAGCTGGCGGACAGCTTTCATCTGGGTTCGATCGATGGAGAAAATTTGATTTTCTGGTGGACTGACGGGTCGCTTGTCGATTGAGTGATCCGTCTGTATTGAGCTGACACAAAGAAGTTGCTCATCTGGGAAGCTATCATTGATGGGTAACTTGTTGTCTCCTTCCCACTTAAGCCTGGACAGGTGATCTGCCACAGTATTCTCTACTCCCCTCTTGTCAAGGATCTGCAGATCAAACTCTTGAAGTAGAAGAATCCATCTGATCAATCTTGGTTTTGCGTCTTTCTTATTTAGAAGATACTTAAGGGAAAAATGGTCTGTATAGACAATGACCTTGGAACCCACTAAGTATGATCTAAATTTATCAAGAGCAAAAACCTCGGCAAGTAGTTCCTTCTCAGTTGTTGTGTAATTTATCTGTGCTTCATCAAGAACTCTACTCGCATAATAGATGGCATATGGCTTCTTGTCTTTTCTCTATCCTAGCACTGCCCTCACAGCATAATCACTTGCATCACACATCAACTCGAATGGTTGACTCCGGTCAGGGAGTTGTAAGATAGGTGCTAAAATCAGAGCCTCCTTTAACCTGCTTCATGTAGTTTCAGAACCTCTTTCCTTATCACCTCTCTTAGATTAGGGTTGAGTCTCCTCTGATGCTCAATAGAGGGTTTGTGGTCCTCTTCAAGTAGAATTCAATGCATGCAAATGGAGGGATCGATACCCTTGAGGTCATCAATTGAATACCCAATGGCCTTCTTGTGGGCATTAACAATCACTGGATGGGTCTGATCTGAGTCTAGATATTCATATCTTAGACTTTCTAGAAGTGGCTTGAGCTCCACTTTGGATGTTGCTAGCTCCAGCATCAAGCGGTCCATCTGCTCCTTAGTATGGTCGTCTTCCAGAGGATTAAGGTTGAGAACATGATCAGCAGGGATCTCTGGTTGAGCCGCTGGGCTTGTGAACAGGCTAGTTGCTCCAAAGTCATGAACATCGTCAGGATGAAATGCTTGTGACTCTTCATCATAGATCAATTCATCCCAATCTGAAGCTGATGAGCCAAGGAATGACTCATAAGCTTTGAAAATGTTAGTAAGGAATGAATCTTTCACCATGTCGTCAATTTCATCCACCATAAAAACTGAATCATACTGATTTGGCAATTTCATAGCTCTTTCAATCTTAAATTCAACCTTCTTTCCACCTATCTTCAGGGTCATCTTGCCATGTTTAACATTTATTAGTGCTCCAGCGGTGGCAAGAAATGGTCTTCCCATGACAATAGGTACTTCTGTGTCTTCTTCCATTTCAACAACTACAAAGTAACAAGGGATGATAAGATTCCCAACTTGTAGAGGTACATCCCACTCCAAAGGGTAGTCTAAATGTTCTATCTGCCAGTTGGAGGGTCATTCTTGTGTCTTTGAGTCCTCCAAGGGATGATAAGATTCCCAACTTAAACCCAATTACAAATGGTTGTACAAGCTGAGGCATTTGGCTTCTCCAGGGACCACTATTGATTGATCTCACACAATACCAAACAACCAAGACATCCAATGAAATGTGGCCACTGGAGCCAAGACAGATAATTAGTTCCATAAACCATGGGTAAACATGAAATTAATTGGGAAAGGACAAAGCTTGAGGCTTAGGTAAAACACCAGTCAATGCAAATTATCACCAAGGTCCTTGAGATATCTAGAAATGATATTCAAACACAAAAGAAACAGCTGATAAGTGGATAAGCTGTATGATTAACTGTGGCATATACCAATCCAACAAACCAAGCAACCATATAACTCTTCAATTGCCAGGCGCCATAAAGCAACCATATGCACAAAGGCACCATGAAACCTAGTCACAATTGAACAAGAAAGTACAAATGGAGAGGAGATAGAAATGCCCAAGATGCATTACCAGGTTGCATATGACTTACCTGGGGAAAGTCTATCTTCACCACTAAACCTAAACCCTCTGATGCCCATGAGCCATCAGATGGATGCCACCTCACATTATATCCTGGCGCCAAAGAGAGGTTATGCAAGCTGGTCAACCCATGCCTCAGCAGCCCACACAGATGCCCGCCAATCATCTCAAGCCAAGCAAGCAACCACATGGAAAATAGCTGCTTACAAACAACAACAAATCATCAAATTAAATCCTGTAAAGGACAGGAAAGGGAATTGAACAAAGAGAGAGCCACTGGAGGCCATCATAAACTATGCAACTCCACTGGAGAGACTCAAGATAAGCATGAAATGCCATAGGTGCCCTTCTGACATGCAGCAGGAGATAGCTGACGCCAAGGCAACCCCTTCCCCAAGTGTGATGCTTGGTAAAGTGAGGTAAAAACCCTCTCACCCTGCCACCTAGATGACTAATGTGAGCCCCATATGCCACATCAGCAAAGATAAAGGCAGTAAGAGAAAGTATACTTCAACCTGTTAAACACCATAACTCAAAGCCAATGCCATGTGGCAGGAGCCAATTGGCCAGTGAAATTGAGTAAAGAATGTGTGATGTGAAGCAAGCATTAAGAGGTGAGGCGGCAGAAGCAAGGATGCATCTCAGCCCTCCATCCAAGACCATCAAACTTCAAAATTCTGTGGAAATGCCACATGATAAACCAAACCCCAGTAAACCCTAACCCTTCTGCCTATATAATGAGCTACAGAAGATGAAGAAGAGGCCCCCCAATTTTTGAATTTTTAGGCTAGAGCATTTGCGTTTTCATAAGCTGTAAAAGAAAAAAAAGAAGTTTAATACTTATTTAAGGTAATTAACATGTAAACCTTGGTTTTATATGCAATAAAGGGGGCCAAAAATGGTTTTAACTATTTGCTCTTCTTGTTCTCCTCCTCTCTTTCCTTTTCTTTTCTTTTCTGGTTCAATAAAAGCCTGGTATTTGGCTTTAGTGCCCGGTATTTGGCACTGGTTCTGGAAATGCCTGGTATTTGCCATGGTTTTGAGCCTGGTATTCGGCTCTAAGCCTGGTATTTGGCCTTGAAAATAACTCCAACCCGGTATTTGGCTGTGTAAAACCCTCTTATGAGGAGATAGCTTAGAGATATGCACAATAAGGCATGCAAACTCTATGCCAAGTGCTATTGTTTGCATGCCACCCCAAATTAAAAGTGAATAAGGTTGTATTAGGCTTTATGCCAAGTGCTATTGCCTATACACCACTTAGAAGTGCCAAAACAACAAAAAGAATTTGTGAAATAATGCATCTGTCATGTTCTTTTAAAACAAATTTGATTTTCTGTTCAATTCATGCGCATTAGGGTTAGTATAAAACATGGCATCTATCCTTCACTTGCATCATATCTGTGTCTTATAGCATTAGGTCACACTGCATTTATGGCATGTTCATAATGTCAAACATGGTCATTCTAGTCCTGACAATAAAGCATCATCAAAAGTCCAAATAAACTCATGGTCAGTATGTTATTAGGGTTTGCATAGTGTTAATATAACAAAATAAGTCAATCTCTGCATATGGAAGATAAAAAGATCATCAGTTAAGTCTCAAGTCTTGTGGTGTACATAGCATACAAATAAAATAAGTCCAGGGATTAAAATGAAAAGTAAAAATGAAATGTCATACAAGTCTAGTTAACTCCCAGAAAATTACAAAGATAATAAGCAGGTCTCAGTTAAAAATCATGTAAGTTCAAGTTAAGAGTCATGTAAGTACAAGTCAAACACAGTGAACTGCATAAAAGTTTAGTCCATGCCTTTCAAATCAAATGTACAGAAAACCAATCGAAAGCTGCATAGTAAAAACAACCTGAAATCAAAATAGAAGTTTCATTGAATTCAAGTGGGTCTGTACAGTTCTGCATCAATAAAATTGCATAATATCATTGTCAGAGACTAGTCACTTATCACTTGGCATACATAGCATATAGAACAGTGTAAAAATGCATTTCTGCATCCCTTTAAAACATATGCACATATAGGTTGTCTGAGTTAAAGTAGGAGCATGATTGCATGAGTTAGCAAAAAAGAATTTTGTCTAAACCGCATAGCATACAGTTACAAATCATTTTGTCTAGTATGCATGATATCTTTTAAAACAAAATTGCATCCTTGTGAATAAAAATAAACTCATAGGCTTCAGCCAAGGTTGCATAGCATCAGTCAGTCATAAAGAACCATAAAGTCAAACAAGAATGATGAAATTTGCATTAGCATCAGAGTTAATAGGCATCAATCCAGAGCCTAATGTTTCTTCATTTGTCATATGCATGACATCTCTTTTAAAGTCATTCAAAAATTTCAAAACTAATTTAAATTTGCATAAACTCCCTGTTTGCCTCTAAATTTTTCCATATCAGAAAATTTCAACAAATTCACAGACAATTAAAATGGGACCCATAAAGGCAAGACGGGTCCAGATTCTTAGAAGGAGGGGGCTAATTTTCTGAAGCAGAACACGAGCCTGGACTGAAGATGGCATGATATTGATATTGATATTGATATTAATATTACTATTAATGTGACATATCATATGGTTGCATTAATTTAAAATTTAATGTCCAATATCCATAAAAATGTGACATAAATATCATGGATAATTTTGCAAGACAAGAAGCTAGAAGACTTGCAACAAATGATGCATGGGTTAATTAATCACATGAATTATTCTATGGAGCTTAAATAAATTCATTTGAAAATTCAAAAAATGGAAAATCCATGGCCATCGAGTTCTTCATAAAAATATGAGAAGGTGTGCTAAATTTCATGTCAAGAAGGCTCTAGAAATGCTCCAATTAAAATCTAAACATGTTGCGCCTTTGAAACTTGATCTATACACAACAAATGGATATGTCCATTCAACATGAAATGGAGATCAGTGAGAACAAAATGGATGTGATGACATTTGAATCAAATGATGAAATGGCATATAAAATGTGCAAACCGTATGCTTTATGTACTAATAATTTTATTAGTAAAGCAAATGGAGAAGGATGTGTGAATAGGCCCGTATGCATCGTTTGCCAAAAGCCCATACCTCTGAGCCTGGTTTGGTGAAACAAAAAAAAAAGAAAAAGAATATGAAGTGTTAAAATAAAAGGGACTTTAGTTAGAAAAAAAAAACGGAAAGGAAAGGGCGGCAGCTCAAAGCCTCAAACGCACATCTCCTGTTCGATATGTCCCGCGGACCCCACGTTTCAGTGAAGAAGCTTGGTACAAATGGCAAAATTCGATTGGCTGAGAATTCATGTACCCCACCTGTCAGCATCCTCCGTCTCACACAGATGGCAAGCTCCGAATGGCCAAAAGCTGGCCCAACATTAAACAGAAAAGAAAAGAAAAAGAAAAATGCAGGAAGAAACAGTTGAGAGAGACGAAGGAGCTAGCGTCTCTGACAAAACCTGTTATGATCATCCACACCACCGTTCCCGGAATGTGATATACCGTTGGAAAGCTTGTGACAAGGAGAACTCAATGATGTCATCTTCATCTCCTATTGAGAGCTCCAGAGTAGTTAATTTGAAGGGAGAGCTTTTAGGCAATAACAAAAAGGGAATTGAAAATTAAATGAATTGGATGGATGAAAGCCGAAATTGATGGTTTCTACAGGATCACTGAGGTCTTATAACTAATCTTAGATGTTCAATTGCAATCAAATTGAACCAAGAAGATGTAAACACCAATCAACACCATGGTTTTGTTTAAGCGTTGGTGAAGGCCTGCGAAGCCGTGGCTAACAAACCTAATTAATGCATTAAACATGTTAAACATGGATATGAGATGCTCCAGAGATCGATATTTAGTGTTGAAGTACCTAAGATCAATTGAAGAAGGGAATGAGATTTCAGTTGCGCATGAACAGAAACGAAAGGAAGAAATGAAGGCTGATACGATCTGATAGAATATCTCATAAAGGCCCAATGGCAAAACAATAAAAGGGCCCAGTACGCAAGGTGAGCCTATCCTTCAATGGACCCCTGTCCGTTAAGGAGAGGGTCCCACTAAGGCCCCACCTGATATTTTTGGTCGGAAACAGGGAGACGCCCTCCTGACTGGATACCTTCCCGTATCAGAATTCATTATAACTAACTGATAACGTCATCATCACATGTGGAAAGATGGTTCCGACTGAATGCCCCTTCATAATTTCGACCAACTTCGCCCTAAGCTGGGAGGACCGAAGAAATGGCGGCGAACTACTAAGCGATCTTGTACCGAACCACGAAGTTGGGAAATGACCCGCTTCCTCGCCAAACAGGGAAGGGTTCTAGGATTCCGTCACATACAATCCCAAGATCATGTTACTAATAACTATAAATAGGCACTCCCTACCTTTTGGGGAAGGAGGGTTAAACTCTTTAGAACTTTATCTTTTCACTTGTACCAAAAGAGAAAAAAATCAATAAAAATGCTTTCTTTCTGGTGGTTCTAGTTTAGACTTTCTCTCAAGTTAAATCTCTATTTTGTTGAAAAACCTTAAGAGCTAGATTAGGGTTATCAACTGGCGCCCACCATAAATGGAGATCACATAAAACAACCGAGAAGAAACTCTCTTCTTGTTGTTGTGTAATTCTCCTTATTCAAATGAGAGAAGGTCTAGATATACAACAAAAAAGTTCGATTTCAACACGCCATCGACTTCCAAGATGGCTACAACAAATATCACATCCACCACCACCGTAGGCCAGCAAGCAAAGCCCACGGCGGGGGAAACAACTGTTCAACCACCTCCGCCAGGGACGAAGGGACAAGTCTCAGACCAATCAACAAGCATATCCTTAACACCAAATACTCATCAGACCGTTACAACAAACACCCCTTCAATACCAATCATCTCACCCACACACACTCCCAACCAACCACCTTACCAACTTATGCCAAGCACATACATGCCACCTTTGCAAAATACGCAGTACGGGTTTCAGCCACAGCCTATGCAACATAACCCAATCCAACCATATGTGACACATCATAGCAGTGAAGCGCCCCACAGACAATACATCCCACCAAGCCAAGCCTTCTTACAACCACAACAACAATACGTTCCCACGCCCCAGGCATCCGCCCCTGTACAACCAACTGATCACACTTTCACAAGAAACTCTCAACGTGAAAGACCTGGGGAGGAACACATTGAGCGGGAACCACAACCATCTCCCAGACACTCTCACCTCTCTAACAAGAGAGGTCGATCGAAATCGCGATCAACCAAACCCAGAAGGAAGTCAGTTTCATTAGACTCCAACCGATCCAGATCACCGAACTTAACTCACCATCGTTCGCCGCGGCGAAGAACCCGTCACTGTTGGTCTTCGATTTCTAGATCGTCCTCTTCAGGTTACTCCTCTCACAATGAAACAAAAAGTGATGGACGATCAGATCCTCGCGGAAGGCACGTCAACAGAAGGTCGACAAGAAGACGAACAAGTCCTTCGCCCCCTCGAGGAGCGTTGGCGCGACATTTGTATAGAGGAATACCCCTACGGTTGAAAGACTTCGCTAACTTAGACAAATATCCAGCCTGCCCAGCACATGACGCGAGGGCCTTTGTGAACACCTTCAGAGAATCCATGTTAATCACAAGGGCATCAGAAAGAACCATGTGCTTGGTCTTCCCAACATGACTAGAAGGAACCGGTGTTGTTAGAAGAAGGTAAAATAACGCAGATCGGCACTACCCTACCCCTTGAAAATCGAAACATGGTTCGAGATTGCCTCATTAGAAACAAAGATATCTTCGTCAACGAAGACGATCCTCTGCCAGGGATAAACAGAACTATTGCCGAACACAAAATATATACATATGAGGAGGCTCGCCCGGTTCAACAAAGAAAGCGAAAGCTAGGGGTGGAACACAGGAAAGCAGTACAAGAGAAAGTGGACAGATTGATCAGGGCTGGCGCCATCCGAAAAGTAGAATATCCTAGATGGCTGGCAAACCCAGTCCTGGTAATGAAACCAAATGGCAAGTGGAGAATGTGCATAGATTATACAGATCTCAACAGAGCTTGTCCAAAGAAACCCTTTCCACTTTCCAGCATCGACGCGATGATCGACTCCACAACAGGGTTCAAGTACCTAAGTTTCATGGATGCATATTCAGGATACAACCAAATAAAAATGCACCCTGATAATGAAGAAAAAACCAGCTTCATAACAGAACAAGGTTTGTTCTGTTATAAGGTCATGTCTTTTGGGTTAAAGAACGTAGGAGCTGAATACCAACAAATGGTCAACAAGGTGTTTAAAGACGAATTGGGTGAGATCATAGAAGCATACATAGACGATATGGTAGTCAAAAGTTGCACCGGTCAAGAGCACGTAAATCACATGGAAAGAATATTTGACAAAATGCGAACTGTTAGGATGAGACTGAACCTGAAGAAAAGTTTTTTCTGTCTATCTAGTGGAAAGTTCTTAGGATTCATCGTGTTTGAACGAGGCATCGAAGTTCATCCCAACAAGTGCCAGGCCATCATCGACATGGAAGCACCCAAGACGGTGAAAAAAGTTCAAGAACTCACAGGGCGCATCGCAGCACTTAACAGGACAAAATGAGTCCTTGTTATTAAGATGTGTTTCCTTTAATGTCTGCATCTCTGTGTTAGAAATTGCTGGTCTCATGGAGAGCGTGACCTAGATTCCACCTCCATAGAGACCATGTTAGTTTCTGGCCATTCCTTTATTTTAGTTATGTCAGTTTCTGTCAAAAGAGTTCAAAAAATAATTGGTTTCTGTAGGCAAACGAGTTCTATGTTCACAACCAGATTTTCAAAAAGAGGAGTTGTTCAACTATTTCCCTTTGTTTTACAAGTGCAGAGGAATACTTGAATCCTTACATGCTGTCCAAAATCAGAAAATGACTTGGTTATGAGGAGCGTGACATAGATTCCACCCTTGTAATGTGGTTCAAATTCTGATTTATACAGCAAGCTAGGTATCAAGTTGACGGAAGCAATAAAAATAGTTAAATTCAGGGCTTAAAGTGAATTTCACATTTTTCTAAAAAAATATATGCATGAGTTTAGGCTTAATTAAAAAGGAAATATATCAATATTAAAAGCATGTTTTGTATCCTTAAAATATACTTGCAAGTTCCCTTTCAAAACAAAAATATGTCTTTTCTGTTTATGAGTGTTTGCAATCTTAGTCCTTCCAATAATGTGTGGTAAACAGTCTTGATTTTAATTTAAGACAGATTTGAAACTGTATGTAGAAACTTCTGTTTCTTTAGAAAGTTAAAAAAAAAATAGTGTATTTCTATCAAAGAGGTTATGTTCTTAAGATAAGTTTTAAAGTAATGTTTTATCAAGAAAAATAATGTAATGAGTTCATGGGTTTTAAAGTTTTGGTACTGTTTAATCTTACTGTTGCTCAAATCAGCGTAGTAATAAAAGTTACTGTACCCCTCAAGCCTTGAATTGATACCATTTAGTAGTATATACCCAATATCAGGTCATGGTAAGAAAGGTTTTCTTTCTTGGATTATTCGTATAAAATGACAAACCCCCAAGTATGGTGTGTCCAAATTGTAAGCCAAACCTATGCAGTTTAATTGTTCTCAGAAAATAAATAACTAAGAAGAGCCATGAGGTTGTGTGCCTGAGATATGATGTTGTCAAGTTCAGTTCATGTCATTTGACACCAGTGAATAGGCAAGTTTGTATATTGCTTGACAGTCATACCTGTACCAGCCCTTAAACGTTTAAAGAAACTGGAATAAAAAACGAGAAAATACCTGAAGTAAGAAACGTGTGGGCTGTCTCCGTAGATATGTCAGTAAGTGAAGATAAATGGTGTCCAGGAACTCAAACACAAACTGAGTCAGATGAACTTGTTATAAGGTTGAATTCTGAATGACCAAAAGCAAATAGAAGAATTACATTAGGACTGAAGTATGACAAGTAATGAGGGTTAAAGAAGAATTAAATATGTACTGTTTGGATAAAAGTGAAATAAAGAGAAGAATCAAGGACTTTGTGTTTAGACTCAAGTTATGTTGTTCAATCCAGGGCCTAAGATATGGTGAGTAAAAATGTAAAAAAAAAAAAAATATCTATCACATGTCCATGTAATAACTAATGGCATAATGACAAAAAAAAAAAATTCACACATGAGTAATCAAATCAATTTCGTTCTTAAGTCTGTCAGACCAAAATTGAAGTCGAGAGCACACTACCTTAAATTCGGAGACGCTATCTAAATTGGATTTTTAGGTGACTCCACGATGCTCTCAAGGAGCTCTACGATGCCTCTGCCGGAGCAATTCTCCATTGAACTCCACCATTTAGTCGCTCTTCACCATTGTTGCAGACCCAAACCAAACTAAAACTAGAATGCGCCAAATCGTCAAACGCGACTTCAATGGACGGCAGAGACAATCCCAGTAGACCATCACGACACTTTGTGATCTAGTCGCAGTCGCCATGGCCGCCGAGAGAGCCTACTGACATCACCAGTGGAGGCCTCCAGTCGAATAGAAAGGCATCAGACCAACGAAGGAAGGAGGGAGATGAATTGGAATCTCTCTTGGGCTCCGACATATGCAGCCCACGGGTCGAACCCAGACTCAAATCGAACTCACAGGTGCATAGACACGTCCGTGAACCAAGCGACTCAGCCCATTCGCCTCAACAACGTCTAAATATTTGCTGTGGCACCCAGCATGTAGTGGATCCTTGACAGATGAACACACACAGCAATTTGGAGCCAATCAGAAATTCCTGCAAAGCAGAAAACATTGAAAATACATTAAAAATAGCTAGATAATCAGAAAAATTCTCATAAAATATCAAAATGTCCATAACAATATGAGGAATATTTTGGTATTACATTGCATGCCTAAATCTCAAAGCACAAAGCACATTAAATTCAAAACTCCCAAATGGCCATTATGACAAATAATAAAATGATTAAAATAAAAAATTAAATTAAATTTCTGCAAAAGTGATCGAATATTTATGTTCTGGACAGAAGGTACATTTTAAACATTTTATGTTATGGACAGCAGGTATATTTGGACATCTCTGGCTCAATCTCAAATCCAAAACTGAAATGCCAAAATTCAAATTCCAAATCCAAAACTCAAATACCAAAATTCCAAATCCGAAATCCAAAATCCAAATCTCAAGTCCCAAATCCAAAACTCAAATACGAAAATTCCAATCCTAGATCCAAAACTCAAAATATTAAAAATCCCAAATCCTAAATCCAAAATCCAAATCCCAAGTCCCAAATCCAAAACTCAAATACCAAATCCAAATTCCAAAACCCCAAACCCCAATATCAAACCCAAAAGTCCAACTTAAATTTGAAACGATTAAGTTTTTAAAGTTGACCCGATAGCCGGGACTTAAAAGCCTTAAGAATACCCCAAGACTAAATACAAAAACCCTAAAAGTTAAAAACACAAAGACCGATGCTCTAGGGCTTGGATCAAAAGCCAACAACTAAAATTTAAAAGACCCAAGAGTGACATAAAGTCTTAAAAGTCCAACTCCGTCCTTCTGAGACTACATAGCGCGTTGCCCTGGAAGGTACACCTCTTGTGTTCTCGTCAAGAGGAGGCATAGCGCTTCTTCCCTCGCGACTCGAACGAAACCCCTAAATCTCCAAATCCCAAAACGATTGAGAATTGACCTAGATCGCCTAACTTTCTAGTGTCGAACTCAAAAATCTAAGGGGTCGTTTGGATTGGGCCGGAATTTGGGGATTTTCCAATTCCGGGCATAAATTTTAATATAAACAATTCATCTCTCTCACAAAGTTACACACTTCCCAACGAAAATCCTTATTCCTTCCTAGGAATTGGCTATTCCTAACCCATCCAAACGACCCCTAAATTCATCCTTCTGAAACTGCATAGCGCGTTGCTCTAGAAGGTACACCCCTGAAGTTCTTGTCAAGAGAAGGCATAGTGCATCTGTACTCGAGACTCGAGCTAAATCTCAAAATTCCTAAATCCCCAAACGATTGAGAACCGATCTAGGATACCCAAATTTTCTAGTATCAGGCTAAAAAATCGGAGTGACGACACCAAGTCTGACCTAGCAAAGAGAAGTCAACCCAAAGCGACCCAAAGCGTCTTAAAATCGTGACCAAAAAACCAGACCTAGTGTAATAATTTGCATTGCTTATGTTTGATGCTTGATATTGGATGTTTTTATTGCATTGTTTTAATGCTTGACGCTTTTGTACTACTTTTATTTAAACCCCCACTAAACACTAGTCATTTTATAAAATTGACTTCAATCGCTTATGACGCCTAATCCTTTGATTATCCTGATCTAGAGGTGCTCTTGGCCAGTTCTTAACTGGGTCTGGAGGTAATTAACAGTAGGGGCTTGCGCCTACTGGAAAGAAAGGACCTGCAACAAACAATCAACTCTTGAGGAACTTGGAACCGCGTTAACGCCCTCCGTTCGTTTCGGATGGGTAGTAGCGTTTGGGTCTTAAGACGCTCAAGGGGTATCAGATCCGCATTTCTTTTCCCCACGGAGGAATTACTGATCCTTCGGTGGATGGCTAAAAAGTGCGAGACAGATTCTCGCACGTTCGGTGGGACATCATTCTCCTCTCACCTGGGAGTAATCAAATGATTAGGCACAAAATTATATTGGAGTCTATTAAATTTCATGTGATACGCTAAAATTGAGTTCTCTTCATTGTAGGAACAATGGTGACCTAGTGTCAAATTGTAACTGGAGAACATCTCAAGAATGGTGGTGGCTCGGCGGCTGGGACTCTCCAAGTGCCCGTCCAAGCTACCACGCAACCCCAAATAGTGGAGCTCGCTGGTGGAGCATCTGTTGCTGTCTCGAGAAACACCGTCCCATGCAACCAGAAGGGAAAGGTGTTAGCTCAACATTTGAAAGAGGTCCTGGCCCCTAAACTAAAAGGAAATGAAACTAGAACTAGGCTCTCGAGGATTCAAGCCCTCCGCCTGGTTCAACAAGAGAAATTGGATACTGACCTACCTCTTAGTAATGTCTTCGCTCCACTAAGGGTGTTAAAGAAAAATTCTGAGGACTTGCATTTTCATGAAGATAGGGAACTCCCTATGTACGCTCCGGTTAAGGCGATTAAAAAAATAGTCCCAAAGAATCACTACACTGTTGAGGCAATTCATGCTACCTACCTGATTGTGAAGGAATATCAAAGGTCCCTGAAACTGACAACTAAAGTTCCTGGTCGTTCGGGCATCCTGTCCGTCAAAGGGAGGCTAAGGTTCCCAGTCTATCAAAAGCCAAAGATTCCTTACTATAAGGATCGTAGGCTGGTGGATGTTGATTTTGATGCTTCAACGAAGGGCAAAGAAGTTAAGCCCCCTTTGGTGTTTGACGTGCTGACTTTCCCTCCGCTTAAGCCCCATCCCAAAACCATGAAGGCAAAGGATAAATTGGTGCAAGTGAGGAGACCCAAGGATGTGGACCCAGGAGAGAACACCTTGAAAGGACAGCCAGGGGTTATGCAAGTTCCTGTACCAGAGAAAAATGTGAGTAAGAAGGGCACCCCTGTCACTTCTATGATCAAAGGAAATGCAACATAGGTTGTCAAAAAAAGGCAAGATGCGATGGTCACTTGGAACGAAATCGTGCCCGAAAAGGAAATCTTAGAAGACAATAAGTTTGGACCTAATGTAGAATCAACCTCCATATTCACTACGACTGGTGATGTCTCATGGTCTATCATGTTAGGGGCTGTGCAAATTACCATCCCACCCGCCCAACTGAAGTTTCCAATGGCAATCAAAGTTTCTCCCTTAGCTGTAGTAGCTGAGAAAGAGGCGACTAGCAGAACTCCAGCCTCGGCTGCATCGGAGATCAAGCATATTAAGCTCACTATTTGCGAGATAAAGGCAACAACCACCTCCCATGTCTTGCCTAAGGTCACAACCCTAAAACTGAAGAAAGGCAAAGTCTCTGAAGCTGAATTCCTCAAAGTATGTCAAGAGGAGTTGGTGACAAAACCGAATATGCCAGTGGGGAACTCCTTTACTCCACTGAGAATCGTCAAGGAGAACATCCTGACTGCTCAAATCAAAACAATCCAGGAACCTCAAGCTGCAACATTAGAAAAGAAAATCGTATTCGGGGAAACAAATCATGAAACTCTCATGGTCAAGGACAAGCAAAAGAAGTTGAAAGCAAGTACACCAATTCTGCCTGACACTCAGATTGTGAGTTCGGGTGCATTAACAGGCAAGAAGTCGGCTGTTCCCTCCCGAAAAATGGGAAAGAAAGTCCTGAAGGAACAACACACTAGGGACAGCCTCCGAGGGAAACAAAAGAAAAATTCCCTCATACTTGCCAATGAAGAACTGGCATTTATTGCCCGAAAAGCAGGAGATCAAGTATTGATGAAGCAACATACCGGGGGCAATGTCCCTAAAGTGCACAAAGAAATTTCTCATGTATTTGCTCAAGAAGGAATGATCATTGCCTCCCGAAAAATGGGAAAACAGGTGCTGATCAAGCGATGCACTGGGGGCAGCCTCTCTGAAGGACGAAGGAAAATTTCTTCCGCATTTGTTGAAGAAGAGTTGGTGTTTACCAACCAGAGAATGGGAGAACAAGCACTAATGAAGGAGTGTTGATAAAGGCTTAGAACCTAGGAATCAAATAAATTTATAAACCTAGAGCTAATCTCACTAATCGTTCGGAATATAGCTTTAGGGTCGAACCCAAGGGACGGGATCTATGAATACCGGACTTATCCTTTCTTAAAATCTAGACAGAAATAATTTTATGAAGATTTTTAATAATAGAAAACAATAAACTAAAGTAAATATTTTGTTTTGTTGATTTTTGGACTCGAAATAAGACTAAATAGTATAAAAATAAGTAAAATAGAGTTTTTGGGGTTTAAACAATGAATAAAAACGTCCTAGGAGTCAGGTTTCACTTGTGTTTGGGCGCTAAAACTCGAAACCAAGTACTTTTGCACTAAACTTCGTATTTTAGCTGCAGTTGCTACTCTGTTCGGTCCGAACAGAAGGCAAAGGTGGGCTTAGATTGACCGTTATGCTAATTCATGCTTTAAGTCAGGGTTTGTTGGTCAAACCTAGATATTCTAAACCTCAGTTTTCGCTTGTTGGGACAGATTCTGGTTCAGTCATGACCTAACCTAATTGACTTGATTGTTCACAACTTTTGGTACAGAATTCAATCAATCAAACTTGTTTATTAGAGTTCGTAAGGATATTTAGAGGTCTTTTGGACTGGTCTAAAAGCTACACTTTTGGTGTCAACTAATCTCCCCTTTCGGATCTACAATTTATCCCAAGTACTTAAATGAAACGCGACTTGTCTATCCTAACTTAGGCTAACTAGATGTAGCTGTTCAACTAGAAGGTAATTAGAGATTTAACAAGTCATTTAACTCAAGCAACAGATATAATTCGCAATAAACAAATCTCAAGGCATAGCATAACATAACAAATCAAATAAACATCATCTAAACATCAAGTTACTTCCTTAATCCTAAGACGACATAAAAAACTAGCCTAACATAGTGGCAAAACACATAATAGAACTAAAGTAATAATAAAGATACAAGCCCATCAAATCAAGAGAAAGAAACATAGAAGAATAAACCAAATACTCCTTGCTTCGATCTTTCAATCTTCAGGCTGTGAGGTGTTGCTGGATGGTCACTGAACTTATCTCCTTGCTGCCGTCGCTTCAAGGTTAATGATCTCCAAGGGTAGAAGAGAGAAACGCCTTTGGAAAGGTGGAATTAGGTTATGGAATCCCCCTCCCTATCTTTCCTCAGGCGTGTAGGGGTATATATGGACGTCCTCTAGTGCTTGGGGAGGTTGCCTGGTCGCCAAGGCAAGAAAATATGTCAAAACCACGAGTTGCCATGTAAAAAAAAACTTCCATATGTGACATGGCGGTGGTCTGTTCGGACCGAACAGATGGTCATTCAGACCGAACATAATGTTATTCGGTCCGAACAGAGTGCTGAAATCGCCTCCAATGCTAGGAATGAGTCGTCTAGCGCGCGGGGAACACCGGAAATCCATCTATACGCTCCAAGATCATCAGAAATCATCAAAAACCTGTACAAAGAAGAGAAGAAACAACGACAGAGCCAAATACTAGAAAAACATGGCAATTTATTAAATAATTTGTTTGTTCGAGTGTATTTTGAGTGTCAAGTACGGTCCAAATACCAATGAAATATGAGAGAACAAGCACTAATGAAGGAGTGTACTGGGGGCAGCAGCCCCAAAATATAGAAGAAAATTCCTTCCATGTTTACAAAAGAAGAACTGGTTTCGCCCTCTCAGGAAACAAAGATACAGGTTGTTGTCCCTAAAGGAGGCGGCTTAAACAAGGTTTAGCGGAAGCAATTAAGGTTTTAGACCGGTTTTGTATGAACTACCCTAACACAATTCAATTGGTACCCAACAATTAACAAACACACATAATCAATTCAAGTAGCAAGAAAATAAAGGAAGAAAGAGAGAGAGAAATTGAATACTTGATGTGATTACGGAGTTCTGACCCGCTAGGAAAGGCTAGCCTTAGTCGTACGTCTCCGGGAGTTTCGCTACCACGAAAAGGGCGCGCTCCGTTCAATTCCAATATGAACGGGACTACAACTTCGAACCGAATCACCTCGTCACAATGATACTCGAGACAGATCGGCCTAACTCGAATTACAAATAGCACAACGGCCTCCAATGAGATGAGCTCTCAACCTATTCCAACCTACACCTAGCGACAATGTCGGGGTGGTGGTGTTTGAGGCTACTTTATCTCTCAAAATAATCTAGCTATGAAAAGCTCAAGTGGGAGATTATCCCTGTGCTCAAAGGCTCAATTCTGGTCTAATTTTGCAAAGCAAAACTCTCTAGAGAGAGAGAACAAAGGGTGGATATATATAGAGAGCGCCAAGAGCTCTAAACCAGTCAAATTCTGGACATAACGTTACATAACGCTCCGAAACGTTACACAACGTTTCAATATAGCCGTTATAATAAGACAAAATCAAACTAGCCGTTGAAATTTGTCTGAAGCGTTACACAACGTTATAAAGCGTTACACGACGCTTGAGCAGTGAAAGTCAAACGGTCATTAACAAGAGTCAAAACGTTACACAAAGTTTTGAAGCGTTACACGACGTATGCCAGAACTTCCTCAAAAATGGCCAGAAAATCAAAGCGTTAGAATTTTCTAAACAAACGTCTTGTAACGTTTGATTTTTGTACCGCTACACAACGTTAGAAAGCGTTGCACAATGTTTTGTTAGAAAAGTATTAAAAGAATGTTGCCTTGATCAAAACGTTGTGTGACGCTATGAAGAGTTGTGTAACGCTTGAAGACAGAAAACTAGATTTTGCTGGTTTCTTGAGCTTTTCTTCTATTTAGATCATTTCAAGGATAAGTAAGGACTAAATTATACCTTCTATCTTAGTCTAATCTAGCATACAAACTCTCTAAAGACTTGATCTTGATCTTGCTCATAGTTCTTATCCAAGTCTTCATAATTTGCAACTTCTTCCTATAAAACTCAAAGAAGATTGTTAAATGCCAAATGATATTGTTTTGTAATCGACAAACCTAGAGACGTTTAGTACAACAATCTCCCCCTTTTGACGATTTGCAAAACAATATCATTAGTAGAGCGATTAAATTTTGGCATTTCACAAGCTTTGCTACAATTTTTATTCTCCCCCTTTTTTGTAAATCAACAAAAGGTGAAACAATTGTAACAAGCTCTCCCTAAATTCATGGCTCCCCCTTAAATTTGGAGAAAAGAAATTGGAGAACCAATTTAGGGCACTACAAAAAGTAGTGTGACCAATTTTTAACCTCTTAAGTAAATAAACAATAAATAAAAGAGGCTCCCCCTAAATATTTGGCTTATAGGACCGGGGTTAAACTTGGTATTTATTGCACATTGGTTACCATACCATTAGTTGTACCACTAGAGTTACAAGATTTTGGAACCCATTTACCTTTAGACTCATCATTTGGATTCCTAAGTTTGCATTCCAAAGAGATATGCCCATTTTGACAACAATAGTTGCAAAATGCATTTGTTGGCTTAGGTACGGATAAACCCTTAACAAAGTGAGAATAGTAATGGGCTCTAAGGTATTCGGCCTTCTTCTTAGGATCGGTGGATGAGGCTTTGAAATTCTTGTTGCGATTCTTTTGGTAATGTTGGGAAACATTCTTTTGATGCTCATTAGATTGAGCCTTGTGATTTTGAGAGTAGTGTTGCTCTTTAAATTCATAAAATCATCCATCGGGTCCTCTAAAATAAATTTTATCGGACGCCTTTGGAGCAAAAACCTCCTTGTTTTGATTTTGCAAATTCTTTTTGTTTTGCACTCTAGTGTTTCTAGGTTTCCGTTGGTACATATGTGCATGACCACGAGAATTCCTAGATTTTTGAAATTGTGCGTTTTGTGCAACTTGTTTTCCATTATTGTATGACAAATTCTTTTTCTTGGTTTGATATGGCTTTTGGTAACCAAGACCGGACTTGTCATGAGGCTTTTGGCCCTTGAAAAGGTTTTTCAAATCCATTTTGGGGGCTTGAGCTAAAATCGGTTTTTCAAGTTGTTTTTCAAGCTCCTTTATTTTAGCCTCATACTCACCCATCTTAGAAGTAAGCTCATCTACCTTGGTTTTTAGGGTGTCAACCATATCGGCTTTCCTAACCAAAGCATCATGGGTGGCATCTGGAATGGAGTTTAACCTATCACAATCAACACATTTGGTTGAACTAGTTGGTTCATCATCACTCTCATTATCACTATCACTAAGAGGTTCATTGAGAGGAAGATATACCTTAGGAGAGCTCGACTTTGGTGAAGTCAGTGGAGATGGAGGTGGTGTTGATTTACGCGCTTGACTTAGTGGATGAACAAACCTTGTCCCTTGATTGTACTCGTTGAGGACTTCTCTCACGAAGTCATCTTGAACATCATCCGTTGAGAATACCACATCTTCCACATTTGCCACCATAGCATATACCTCATGAGTATCCGAGTCGGATGAGCTTGTTTCGGATTTAACTTCCCACAAGGCATGCATAGCTTGAGCCTTCTTCTTTTCCTTCTTGTGCTTCGATTTTGGCTTGTTGGTTTGCACTTGAGGGAAAAGCTTGTGACATTTGTGCATTGAATGCCCCTCTTTATTGCACACAAAGCACAACTCCCGTTCATCATTAGCCACCCTCTCATTGTTGAACTTCTCCTCATGATTTAGCAACCCACGAAACATCTTTTCAATCATGACCTCTTGCTTGGTCTCATCAAACTCATAGAGGTTTTTGGGTGTTTGATGTGGGTATAGGCGATGAGAGGATTTTGAGGAGGATGTGGAGGCGGGATTGTTTGAGGATGTCATGGCGAGGGTTCTTGGAGTATACCCAAGTTTATCGAGTTGCTTGAGCTTCTCCTCCACGCATCGGAGCTCGGTGTACATTTGATCCGGAGAGTACTCATGGTCCATCCGGATAATGGTCTCAAGCGATGTGATATGAGCATCCCATTCGCGCCTTCCACTCATAGCTCGCATCATCTTCCCTACAATCTTGTCATTTGTTAGAGACTCTCCTCCTTCGGTGAATTCATTTTGGAGTTGTACAAGACAAGTGTACATATCCTCAATGGATTCACCATCCTTTATGTGGAAATTCTCAAATTGAGAGTACAACTCATACAATTTAGAGTGTCTAATTTGAGAATTTCCCTCATAACGGGTGAGGAGAGCCAACCACATATCGTGTGCTAAATCATAACGACTAAGGGTTACACCAATAGATTCATGGACCGAGGCTAATATGGCATTAACCGCACAATCATTGTCCTTTCGGTTGTCTTGGAACTTCCTAGTCAAATCGGTAGAATTTGGCCTAAATTCGAGGGTATACCAATTTTCAACCATGTGCCAATATCCTAAGATATTGAGGTAGTTCACCATGCATCTCTTCCAAAAGGAGAAATTTTTACAATTTTGACCTAATTTATCCGGTCTCTCTACAAATCGAGCCGCCATGACCGAAAACCGAGATTAAGACTAACTTAATCGAGGTTCCCGCTCTGATACCACTTTGTTGTCCCTAAAACTAGGCCTAGAGGGGGGTGAATAGGCACAAATTCAAATCCTAAACCGGTTTGGACAATTTTGTGGAAAAATAACAATTCAAACAATTCAAGTTGGTTCACACACAAACAATCAAGCACAAGTCAAAAGTAAAGTAAATAAAAAGAGAGAGATGACAAGCGATTGATTACGGAGTTCCGACCCGCTAGATGAAGCTAGCCTTAGTCGTATGTCTCCGGGAGTTTCGCGACCACAAAACGGGCGCGCTCCGTTCTATTCCAATCGAACGGGTCTACAAATGCGAACCGAATTGCTTCGTTACAAGGATCTCGAAGCGGATCGGCCTAACCTCTAACTAATCACCAAATAGCAACAAAGATTGAGGCTCTCAACCAAATCACTCAATAATCTAGCTATAAAACTATGGGTTTGATTGATGCTCTCTAAATCTCTACAAATTGTCTAAGAAATGCTCAATTAGGTGAAAGGATGAATTTCTCAGGTTTAGAGCTCAAAAGCAGGGATATAGCAAGGTATCCAATCAATTTGATCAGCTCAAAAAGGTCTGATATATATAGAGGGTGCCAAAAGCTCTAAACCAGTCAAATTCTGAACATAACGTTACACAACGCTCCGAAACATTACACAACATTTCGATATATCCGTTAAATAAAACAAAATTCGACAATAACGTTGGAGGGTGTCAGAAACGTTACACAATGTTTAAAAACGTTATATAACGTATTGAACAGAAGAATCCAACGTTCAAAAAGTTGTCAAAAAGCGTTACATAATGCTAGGAAGCGTTGTGTAACGGTTGAAATACAAAACGTTGTGTGACGGACATAACGTTACACGACATACGCCAGAACACCCTCAGAATGGCCAAATACCTCAAAGCGTTAGAATTTCCCAAACAAACGTCTTGTAACGCTTGTTTTTGATCCGTTGTGTAATGCTAGGAAACGTTACATAACGGTAAGGTGCAGAGAGAAATATTGCTGACTTGGTCAATCCGTTGTGTAACGTCTTCAATCGTTACACATCGTTTGATTAAGCGTTACACAACTGAATGAAGCGTTGTGTAACGCATGAAAGCTGTTTTTGCGACTAGGCACAGTTGGAGGTGTTCTGTAATGTTGTATAACGCTAGAAAGCGTTGTATAACGTTATTAGTAAAATATGAGCATTAAACTTAGAAATTTGAGGAGATTAGTTTAGAATTACAACCTTAAACAATTCTGACTATCTAACTAATCTTCAGCGGTCTTCTGCAGCTTTGTTTGACTCACTCCAAGTCATTCTTCCAAAATAATCACTAGAGGACACTAAATTAAATGGTTAGATAAGATGTTTGGTGTTGTTTTGCAAATCGGCAAATCGAGAGTTAGAGTTAAATCCAACAATCTCCCCCTTTTGCCGAATTGCAAAATAACACCTAAGTAAATTGATAAAGAATATAGCAAAAGGATACAACTCAATTTACATCTCAATTGTTTCTCCCCCTTTTTGCAAAAAGGCAAAAGTCGAATGGTCAATCCTATACCACTAAGGTTTGAATTCAACAATGCTCCCTCTTATGAGTTTAATTTTGCAATTGAGGTACAAATGAAGTGAGCAAAAGAGAAGATCAAATTTAAAGTCATTTAGCACATCAAATTTAAAGCCATTTAGCACAGAAAAACACAAATTTAACTTATCCATCAACAAACCAAAAAAAAAAAACAAGATAAAGAAAAAGAAAAGAAGAAAACGAAAGAAAAGGGAAAAAAAAAATCTTGGCTTGTCACGGTTTTAAAAAACTTCCTCCTCCGAGCATCATAAGCATCAATCCTCCTCTGAGTCATCATCTACTCCGCCACCACTAGAGAAACCCTTGCGAATAGCCACATGGAGCTTCTGGAACTCATTTTGCATGGACCCCCAAAAGGTTTGAACGTCCGTCTCAATCTTGTCCAACTTGGCATCATTCTTGACCCGGTAAGCCAACTCATCTTCCTTCCATTTAGCATCCTCCTCCTTCCATTTGGCGTCTTCGGTTTTCCATGTTGACCAATCATTCTCTAGATTGGTCAATCGGGTCCCGTAGCCCGTCAAGGTGTTGTCCCAACCACCAAATTTCTCATTGAAGTAAGCTTGGTAGTTGGAATCCATGGCTTGTTGGCTTGAGGAGCTAGGTCCACGGAGAGGACCCATGGGTTCTTGTCCCACCGGTGCATATTGATTGGGTTTTGCACCATCTTGGAGGAGATACCGGTTCTTGATGTTGTTAGGATCGGGAATGAGAATACCGGTGTTTTCATCAAGTTGCCACCCGACTGAAGCAAGGATATTGATGAGGTTTGTTGGCCCAAATACTTCGGCTTTCCGACCGAAAGTGTTAAACCGAGGAGGAACACCGTCCTTGGCAAGAAAGTAAGAAATCACATTGGCATAGGGGAGAGAGGTGTTGCTTGTGTTCTTGATTTTCTCCAAGTGCATGAAGAAGAGATAGGCAAGGTTAACTTGTGGGCTCTTCTCAATGAGGCAACGAAGGTAGAACACCTCTCTAAGCTCCATATTGGTTTTGATTTGTTTCTTTGGAGCGAGAATATTGTTGATGATGAGGAAGAAGAGACGGTGGTAGGCGGGAAGCTCGGCGGCGAAGAATTGCTTGAGAGAATAATCTCGCCAACAATAAAAGAACTCATGATATCTCTTGAATGGCTCTATGTCGGCATCCCTTGGCCATGCCTTGGAAATGTAGATTTGCTTCCCCTCAATCCTCAAGAATAACTCACGAACCACCCGATCCAAGTCTATGGTAATAGGTGTGCCACACACGTAAGAATGAACCACAGGAATACAGTCCTCCCAAGTGATAGTCATGTTGGCATAGAAGAGTTTGATGAGGTCTTTGTTATATGGTTGAGTGCAGTTCAAAAGACCC
Organism: Rhynchospora breviuscula; assembly: GCA_027562975.1. Taxonomy (NCBI): domain Eukaryota; kingdom Viridiplantae; phylum Streptophyta; class Magnoliopsida; order Poales; family Cyperaceae; genus Rhynchospora; species Rhynchospora breviuscula. Next base: position 18,203,651 of record CM050398.1, read on the forward strand.
CATGCACGCAAGTAATCAAGGTGCGGTTTGATTCTATCCCAATCCGGGTCACTAATCCTCCATTCATTTTCATTTTCTTTGGGTTGCACCAAGTAGAAACATTCACTCACATTTCGCCCATTGCCTTGGATATTGCAAGTGTAATATCGGTATGCATCATCATCCTTAAACAAATACCGGTTTAAAGGTGAAAGAGTCCAATTCTCAAGAGAGGGAGATGGTAGAGAACCGGGTACGGTACCTTGTAACGGTGATTGGATTGGTACAAGACTGGAGGAACTAGTGGTACCGGTTCTTGGTCGTTTTGCGGGAGCCTTGGGTGGTGCCCCGCTACGAGACTTGGGTGGTGCCATTGGAGAAGAGATAAAAAGAGAGTAACCTTGAAATTGAAGAGAGAGAAGTGAGAAGGATGCCTTGAAGAGGTTGAACTCGAAGCCGATTGAGAATCCAACGGTCGGATTTGCCGAAATCGAAGAGAGGAGGGAGTCTAGGGTTTTTGGTAGATTGAGTCAAAGAGGAAGAGAGAGGATAAAAAGAGGGTATGAGTGTATAGAGGAGAGAGAGGAGAGTAAATTTGAGTGTTTGGTTGAGATCAAAGAGTGAGTAGAGAGGTGTATTGAGTGGAGAGATTGAAAAGGTGTGAGAAAGAGAGAAAGAGAGAGAGATGCTGTCGGATTGGAGAAGAAAGGAGAAGAGAGAAGAAGAAAAGACGCCAGCCACAAAAAGCTCCGTTCAAACGTTATACAACGTTATAAAACGTTATACAACGTTATAAAACGTTATACAACGTTTCGGAGAAAAGATTCGAATTAAATGCGCAGAGTCGATTCAAAAACCAGATCTGAAACGTTGTATAACGTTTTCTAAACGTCGTGCAACGATACCAAAATCGTTCCACAACGTTTCACAACAGTGAAAGAAATTCAAAATTCAAAATCCAAATGTTGCATGACGTGTCTTAAATGCTGTGTAACGCTATACAAGGCGTTATGAAACGTTTAATAACGTTATACAACGTTATGGATAATCAGAACAAAAATCGCAATGAAATCCCTTTTTTTTTCTTTTTTTCTTTTTTTTTTAAATAACAAAACGTTGTACAACGTTATAAAGCGTTATATAACGTTTGTACCAGTAAAACTGCTTTTCAGACACAACACTGAAATAAGGTTGAAAACAACTGGTTTTTAACTGAAGAAAGGAACGAAAATATTGAATAGATATAGCAAACAGACAGACAAGATCATGATATGCATAGAAATTTAATTTTTGAGTTCAAGCATACCAAGTTTGAACCTAAGTTCAACATGTTGTTGTGTAGGCAATGGTTTAGTGAAGATGTCGGCAATTTGCTCTTTTGTGTCAACATGTACCAACTCCACATCACCTTTCTCAACATGATCTCGGATAAAATGATGTCGTATTTCTATGTGTTTGGTTCTAGAGTGCAATACCGGGTTTTTGGATATAAGGATGGCACTAGTATTGTCACACAAGATTGGTACCTTTTGGAACTTTAACTCATAATCCCTAAGGGTTTGCATCATCCAAAGTAGTTGTGTGCAACAACTACCGGCCGCTACATACTCGGCTTTCGCGGTTGAAAGAGCAACCGAGGTTTGTTTGCGGCTAGACCAAGAAACTAGTGAACCACCAAGAAATTGACAAGTTCCACTTGTACTCTTTCGGTCCATGCGATCACCGGCAAAGTCGGCATCGGTATATCCTACCAAGTCAAGTTCGGTTTGTTTACCATACCAAAGGCCTAGACTTTGGGTACCCTTAACATATCTCAAAATTCTTTTTACCGCTTTGTGGTGAGATTCCTTAGGATTGGCTTGGTACCTAGCACATAAACATACGGCATACATAATATCCGGCCTACTCGCCGTGAGATAGAGCAAGCTTCCAATTATGCCTCGGTAAAGAGTTATGTCCATCGGCTTGCCTTTCTCATCCGCATCAATATTTGCACTCTTGTCCATTGGTGTATCCAAACTTTTGCTATCCTCAACACCAAATTTCTTGATTAACTCCTTAGCATATTTGATTTGACTAATGAAGATACCATCTTGGAGTTGTTTGATTTGTAGTCCCAAAAAGAAATTTAGTTCTCCCATCATGCTCATCTCAAATTCACTACTCATCAAAGAGGAAAACTCTTGTGCAAGAGTTGCATTAGTAGAGCCAAAAATAATATCATCCACATAAATTTGCACGAGTAATAAATGGGTATCTCTTTTCTTGGTGAAAAGAGTTGTGTCCATTTTGCCCCTAGCAAAACCATTGTCAAGAAGGAAGGTACAAAGTCTACCATACCAAGCTCTAGGTGCTTGTTTGAAACCATACAAAGCTTTATGAAGCTTGAACACATGGTCGGGGTTAAAATGGTCAACAAAACCGGGAGGTTGTTGGACATACACTTCCTCATCTATCCACCCATTTAGAAATGCACTCTTGACATCCATTTGGAATAGGGTGAAACCTTTGTTAGCGGCATATGCCAAGAGCATTCTAATGGATTCAAGACGAGCAACGGGTGCAAAAGTATCCTCAAAATCAATACCTTCTTGTTGCTTGAAACCTTGTGCAACCAAACGGGCTTTGTTTCTAACCACATTACCAATTTCATCTAGCTTGTTCCTATAAATCCATTTGGTACCAATAACTTGCTTACCACTTGGTAAGGGTACAAGTTCCCAAACTTGGTTTCTTTCAAATTGGTTCAACTCCTTTTGCATGGCAACAATCCAATTTGGGTCAACATTGGCCTCTTTGAAGGATTTTGGCTCTAGTTGAAACACAAAAGCACAATAACCAATCAATTGAATCAAACCCGACCTAGTCCTAACACCTTCCCTAGGATCACCTATAACATTAGAAAGAGGATGAGAGGACACTTCTCTAAGCATTTCGGGAGGCTCATGAACCGGTTGAGGTATGGGTTGAGTTTCATCATAAGGCGTCTCATCTTGAGTTGTGTCAATTGTGTTTTCCTCATGATTCTCTCCCCCTATCAAATTGTCATCGTCCCGGTTCAAAGGTTCCTCAAGTATCACCGGTGGAAGCTCATCTTTTGGTTGAGACTCAATTTCTTGAGTTGTTGCTCCATCTTGGATATCTACAATAGAGTTACCTTTCTCGGTTTTCTCATTAGCATTTTCATTAAATTTGACATTTATGGACTCAATTACAACCCTTGAGGTAGGCAAATAGACTCTATACGCTTTACTTGTGTTTGAATAACCAACAAATATACCGATCAAAGATTTAGCATCAAATTTGGTTACTTTAGGAGACTCATCAAGGACAAAACACTTAGACCCAAATACACGAAAATAGGATATATTTGGAGTTCGGCCAACCCACAATTCAAAAAGTGTTTTCTTGAGTTTGGAACGAATACATGCACGGTTTACTACATGACATGCCGTATTTACCGCTTCGGCCCAAAGAAACTTGGGTACGGCAAATTCATGTAGCATTGAGCGTGCTAGCTCTTGTAGAGTTCGGTTCTTCCTCTCCACTACACCATTTTGTTGGGGAGTGCGTGGAGCGGAAAACTCTTGTTTATATCCTTTTTCTATGCATAATTTATCAAATTTAGCATTTTCAAATTCCCTTCCATTGTCACTACGAATTCTAGAGATTTTTAACCCTTTTTCATTTTCAACCCGGTTGCTAAATTTGACAAAATAGTCAAATGCTTCCTCCTTATGAGCAAGAAAGAAAACCCAAGTAAAACGACTATAGTCATCAACTACCACAAACACATACCTCTTTTTGCTCAAACTCAAAACATTTATTGGTCCAAACAAGTCCATATGGAGTAATTGCAAGGGTTGAGAGGTAGAGATAACTTCTTTGGTCTTAAAACTAGACTTGGTTTGCTTGCCTTTCATGCAAGCTTCACACAATCCATTTAAGTCAAGTTTGTGTGATGGTAGACCACGGACAAGGTTTAATTTGACAAGTTTCTTTAAGGAGTCTATTGAAACGTGACCAAGTCTTCTATGCCATAGCCATGAACCGGAAGCCATGGCACTAAAGCATTGTTCACCGGTGGTAAAGTGGTCAAAGTTCAAGTAATAGACATCATTTTTCCTTTGTCCGGTATATACAAGGGAATTATCCGAAATTTGATGCACAAAACAAGAGGAGTGATCAAACTTCAAATAATATCCGGCATCACACAATTTACTCACACTTAAAAGGTTGTAGTTAAGACCATCAACAAGATATACATTAGATACCGTAAGATTTTGGTTACCAACCGAGCCTATACCAATAATAGTGCTCTTTCTAAGATTATTTCCAAAAGTAACCTCACCACCATCAAAAGATTCAAGTGCCTTGAAACAAGATTCATCACCGGTCATGTGATGTGAGCACCCACTATCTATGATCCAAGCACTTTTCTTGAATGATGATAATAAACAAACCTACAAGAATATATATTAGTTAGAAACAAACAACTAACATAATTCTTGTATTTTCTCCCCCTTAAAATTTTACTATAAGACCCGGGGATATAGAATGACTTTTCAAGCCACATTAGAACCGCTTCCACTAGATGAAGTGGAAGTGGAAGCGATTTTAGGAACCCAAACCATACTCTTTGAACCGGATATATTGTTTGCTTTCTTAAACTTGCATTCTAATGTGAGATTGCCATTCTTACCACAATAGTTGCAGCATGCACTAGTGGGTTTGTTCATTTGTGACATTTCTTTAACAAAACGGGTCTCATTATGACACCTAAGCTCCATGGCCTTGATCTTTGGATCCTTAGAGAAAGTGTATGATTGAGAACCTTTTAAATTTGGTTTTTGAAAATTCATTTTGTTTTGTTGAGAGGCATTCTTATTTTCCCCATTGTTTTGAGGTCTAGTGTGTGTGCTATTCCTATTTCTCCCATTATTTTGGAAAAGATGAAAGCACCCATCGGGTTCCTTGAAGTACAAATTGTTTGGGCCCCGATTGTTTTGCAAATTCTTTTGAGGACCCTTGAAACCATTTCTATTCCTACCAAAATTCTTTTGAGCACCATTTTGCGAACCAAAGAAATTCTTTTGCCCTTTCCCATGTGTGTTCCTACCATTGGTGCCCTTGTTATAATATCTCTCATTTTGTGTCGGGCTAATCGAGTTTCTTGATCTAAAAGAGGATTGATTTCCCTTCTTGAAACCAAGTCCCGATTTTTCATTAGGTTTTTGGCCCACATACATTTTATCAAGGTCCATCTTAGTACTATTTGAAGCACTAGATGAACTTGATGCCCTTTAATTATTTTTCAAAGTATTTGCCTTACTCAAAAGAGCTTGACATTTTTCACAATCTTTTAGTTTTTCAAAACTCTCAATCATACCCTCATATTTACTCACCAAAGCTTCAAGATCATGCATCTTACCCGTCAAAAGACTAATTTCTCCTTTTTGACTAGCAATAGTCTTAAGGGACTCATCAAGATAATCATTTAACCTATCAATTTGAGAGTTTATATCATCATTCAAGCACAAGTCATTTTCACTATCGCTATCACTTTCACTACAAGGAGATGAGTTTAGTTGTACCTTATTGGTAACCTTAGGCGCTTCAATAGCTACCTTAGGTACCACTTCTTGAGTTGGAGTGGAGATTGGAGTTGTGATTGATGAGGAGGTTAAGGCTTCTCCAACACTTGCTTTGCTCAATGGATGCACATAAATGTTACCTCGATTATACTCGTTGAAGACCTCCTTCACCAAATCATCAAGATCATCATCCATGGGTATCTTCACATCATTAACTTGAGCTACCAAGGCAAGGTTGTCAAAGTCGCATTCGGACTCCGAATCGGATGAGGAGGATGAGCTCGAGTCGGAATCATTGTCCCATGTGGCTTGCATAGCCCTCTCTCCCTTCTTCTTGCCCTTGTAGTGTCCCTTTTTGGACTTGTACCGGCCATCACCTCTTTTCTTGCCACCATCTTCCTTATCCTTCTTCAAGTGAGGGAAGAGTTTGAAACAAGTGTACATGGTGTGACCCTCCTTTTGACACACAAAGCAAAGAGCCCTCTCATCATTGTCAAGCCGTTCCTTGTTGAACTTTCCCTCAAAGATCATAATGGCCCGAAACATTTTTGAGAGCACGGCTCCTTGCTTGTCCTCATCAAGATCGAATATGCCTTTTGCCTTGTCACTCGAGTGACGGTGCCTACCTTGATGGTTGTCATTTTGGCGGTGTTTGGAGGGAGAGGCTTTGTTCTCACTTGCCGACAAAGCAATGGATTTTGGCTCATATCTCAACTCCCCAAGTTGCTTGAGCTTCTCTTCTACACACCGGTAGTGAGTATAGATAATCTCCGGTGTGAGGTTGTTGTGGGACCTTTGTTGTGTCTCAAGAGTCGAGATGAGATTGTCGAATTGAGGTCTTCCCACCAAAGCCCTAAGCAATCTTCCTATCACACGGCTATTAGATAGGGTTTCTCCAATGTTGTTGAATTCATCGAGCAATTGTATAAACCGGGTATACATTTCCTCGATGCATTCACCATCCATTATGCGGAAATTGTCTAATCTTGACTCCAACTCAAATTGACGGGAGCTTTTGATTAGAGAATTTCCCTCATAACGATTCAAGAGAGAAACCCACATTTCATGTGCATTTGTTGAGCTACCGAAAATGGCCGCTATGGACTCATGGACCGAGTTGAGAAGGACATTTACGGCATTGTCATTTTTGGCCCTAAGCAATTTGGAAGCATGAATCTCCCTACCTTCACTATCTAGGTTTGGAGCATATGGCTTATCCACTACATCCCAAAGGTCAATCAAGTTAAGGTATACAACCATACACCTCTTCCAATAACGGAAGTTCTTGCAAGTGGAACCAAACTTGTCCGATTTTTCTATCACCCTAGAGGCCATGAATCGAGGTTATCTAATACACAAATAGGTCAAAAAGATAACCCCTGCTCTGATACCACTTTGTTGTCCTTAAAGGAGGCGGCTTAAACAAGGTTTAGCGGAAGCAATTAAGGTTTTAGACCGGTTTTGTATGAACTACCCTAACACAATTCAATTGGTACCCAACAATTAACAAACACACATAATCAATTCAAGCAGCAAGAAAATAAAGGAAGAAAGAGAGAGAGAAATTGAACACTTGATGTGATTACGGAGTTCCGACCCGCTAGGAAAAGCTAGCCTTAGTCGTACGTCTCCGGGAGTTTCGCTACCACGAAAAGGACGCGCTCCGTTCAATTCCAATACGAACGGGACTACAACTTCGAACCGAATCACCTCGTCACAATGATACTCGAGACGGATCGGCCTAACTCGAATTACAAATAGCACAACGGCCTCCAATGAGATGAGCTCTCAACCTATTCCAACCTACACCTAGAGACAATGTCGGGGTGGTGGTGTTTGAGGCTACTTTATCTCTTAAAATAATCTAGCTATGAAAAACTCAAGTGGGAGATTATCCCTGTGCTCAAAGGCTCAATTCTGGTCTAATTTTGCAAGGCAAAGCTCTTTAGAGAGAGAGAACAAAGGGTGGATATATATAGAGAGCGCCAAGAGCTCTAAACCAGTCAAATTCTGGACATAACGTTACATAACGCTCCGAAACGTTACACAACGTTTCAATATAGCCGTTATAATAAGACAAAATCAAACTAGCCGTTGAAATTTATCTGAAGCGTTACACAACGTTATAAAGCGTTACACGACGCTTGAGCAGTGAAAGTCAAACGGTCATTAACAAGAGTCAAAACGTTACACAAAGTTTTGAAGCGTTACACGACGTATGCCAGAACTTCCTCAAAAATGGCCAGAAAATCAAAGCGTTAGAATTTTCTAAACAAACGTCTTGTAACGTTTGATTTTTGTACCGCTACACAACGTTAGAAAGCGTTGCACAACGTTTTGTTAGAAAAGTATTAAAAGAATGTTGCCTTGATCAAAACGTTGTGTGACGCTATGAAGAGTTGTGTAACGCTATGAAGAGTTATGTAACGCTATCAAGCGTTATGTAACGCTTGAACACAGAAAACTGGATTTTGCTGGTTTCTTGAGCTTTTCTTCTATTTAGATCATTTCAAGGATAAGTAAGGACTAAATTATACCTTCTATCTTAGTCTAATCTAGCCTACAAACTCTCTAAAGATTTGATCTTGATCTTGCTCATAGCTCTTATCCAAGTCTTCATAATTTGCAACTTCTTCCTATAAAACTCAAAGAAGATTGTTAAATGCCAAATGATATTGTTTTGTAATCGACAAACCTAGAGACGTTTAGTACAACACAGGTGTTGATAGAGTAGAACATTGGGGGCAGTTCCTTTGCAGAGCAGAAGGAAACTTCTCCTATACTTGCCAAAGATGAATTGACATTCACCATCAAGGAAATGGAAAAGCCAGCACTAATAAGGCAATGTACTGGGGGCAGCTTCACTGAAAGACAGGAGAAAATTCCTCCCATACTTGTAAAAGAAGAATCTACACCCCGTTCTCACGAAATAGAAGAGCAAACTCCAGTGAAGAGCACTAGGGGCAATTTACCTGAAGTACAGAAAGAAATCATTCCCGAAGTGAGAAAGCAAGTGACAAAGGAGCAACATATAGGGGACAGCATCCGAGAATTACAAAACGGGCCACTTTCTATTTCTAAGCTTGAAAAGAGGGACCTTTCTCACCAAAGTTAGAGAATATATTGGGATTACTGGTGAAGGAAGTAGAAAAGATCCTAGAAGAGAAAAAGAAAGAAATGCAGGAATCTCAGCAAGAGATGCAGAGGGCACACTACTACCGTGCTAGGCTAATGATCTCTAAGCCCCAAGGAGCGGGAATACAAAACATGTGCCATAAAGCCTTCGCTTTACAAGCTCCTGGAGCAAGGATGGTGCAAAACTCTCAGTACAAGACAAAAATGACTGTTTCATGTCAGTCTGATCCAAAAGAAAAAGCCATATGGCAGGATTGAGAACTTGAAGAATATGCCAATGTTCTCATGGTAAGCGTATCAGAGGAAGAGGATGACTCTGATGACGGCCACACTACAGCAACTGAGGCCAATGATCAAGAAGATACTTGGAATACTATTGAAGGAACTCAAACCCAGGAGAACAATGACCAATCGAAGGGTCTGTAGATTTTAACCCAGAACCCCTTCTTCGAAAGGTCTCTATGGGAAGAGATGATAGATACCTCTAGAAGTGAAGATGAATTTGAAACTGGTCAAAGCGAATCATTAGGAAACAATTTCGCAGAAAGGGAAGTAGAAGATTCAAATTCAATCGACATGATGAATTCCGACACTGATGATAGGAAGGACGATGAAAGCCATATGGTGAAAACTAAAGATCACAAGGAAAGAAGTTCCTCATCCAACACAAAAAGAAATGTGAGTCATCACGCTAGCCAAAGGGATGACGAAGAGCCGGTTGCGCCAAAAAAATAGATGAAAGCTCAGAAAGTGAGGACGAGAGCTCTAGGCTGGGGGCATCCTCTGATGACGATGAAATTTCCCAAACAAGGCAAGAACTCGAGCGGAAAGATCACCAACTAGCAGTAATTCAGCAAGAAAATACTCGCTTATCCAGCTAGTGCTCCAATGTACAAGATTTCCTTAGCAAAAAAGGATTATGGCAAGATTCTCTTTTTAATGTAGGGGATCCACATCCTAAAAAGTCTAAGTCTGTGAAGTTCGATAGTGGACAGCCAGAAATGAATTCTCCAAAAACAAAAGTCAGCCGCTTAAAGAGAAAATCTATACTAAAGCATTGCAAAGAACCCATGGTTCCCTCGGACGACCCTTTTGAGAAGTTAGGGTTAACCCAGAAAGAAATTGAAGAGATGATAAGCCAGCGATTACAAAAGGCAGGGTTAGGCCCTTCTACTCGTTCCAAGAAAGGAGTATGACTTGGTGCGTTATCTACCAGGTTATATAATTTTGAAATTCCCATTGTTTGATGGCGTGGGACCTGAGACAAGCCCAGAAGAACATCTAGCGCGATTCAGAACCTTGTGTCAAGATACAGCTCAAAACGAAGCACTTCTCTTGCGCCAATTTTCCCAAAGCTTAACAGGAGTAGCTTTCAAATGGTATGCCTCGTTGAAAGAGAATGGTATTCAAACTTGGGGAGACATAGAGGAATCCTTTTGCGAGAGATTCACAATAACACCCCAGAAAATCACACCAATAGATCTGACAAGCATGAAACTCAAGGAAGGAGAGTCTCTCTCGAATTACATTATTCGGTGGAGAAATCTAAATGATCAGTGTCATCCACGGCTCCAAGAATCTGATCTACTGGAGTTGTTGGTGAAAAACATTGGTAGACAAATCCCACAGATGGGACCACTCTTAGTAATGAACAAGGCTACTACATTCGAAGCTTTGTTGGATACAGTGGAGAAATACAAAGACATAGATATTAGTAGGGTGTTTCAACCCCTCAAGAGTGACCAAGAAGAGGTTGACATGACTCAAATGACTGAGAATACCACATCGATCAAGAAGGCCAGAAATTTGAAGACATCTAGTAGTTGTAGTAATGCTCACCAAATCAACTACACAAAAACATATAATGACAAGCAGATATTTCCAAAACCAAGAAGGCCATACCTGGCAGAGCAAATGAGCAAGCCTTACTCTTTCAAAGTGGGAGAAACCAAAAGACTCTTTTACCAAGCCTTAATAGAAGGGCTTGAGCTCCCACCAAGCAAACGACCAGAAGAAATGAGAAGTGTTCATGAGTCTAATTATTGTACATATCATAGGGTTATTGGATACCCAATTGAAGAGTGCTACAAGTTCAAGGACACTCTTGAAAAGATGATCCGCAAGAGCGAGTTTAACCTACCCAAGAATGCCCGATAAAACCCTATGCCTCATGTGCAAGTTAGTGAAACCGAAAGCAATGATGATGATTCTGACGATGGGGAGTATTCGTCAGCAACTTGTAATATGATCTCTCATGTTGAAACATGCGTTGAAATTCCTGAAAGTGGTTCAAGGCCACAGAACACTAAAATCCAAGGGTTCCCAATCTCAACAGCGTCTTCCAAGAAAGATAGATTGAAAAGAAAACTCGAGCTATGTAATCACTCGATTACGTCGCTCCCTCGATAGGTTGTCACACCTCTTCAAGGGGATAGAAAATTACACCAAGCGACAGTCACAGAAATATCCATGCTACAACAAGAAGGTGGCAAGCAGACTGAAAGAATGGCCATGCTCCAGCAGAAGAATGGTGAAATGCGTGAACTTCTTAGAAATCCCAAGGGAAAAAGTGAAGTTTTCCATGCCAGTTCAACAAAAATTCAACAAGCAAAAGCTGAATCCACTAGGGAATACACAAAAAGGTGGGAAAGCTTGATGGAATCACAGTCACAGGCTGGCCATGTCGGAACGAACTCTGAAAATAACCAAGATAAAAGAGAATATGCCAAAATAGCCGAAGAGCTGAAGGAATCATCATCGAGAGGGATCACAGAGGTCAAAATGCCTAGTAAAAGCTGTGAGTTCACTAAATATGGCACATGTCGCTGAAAGTCTTGGCTCTTATAAGTTTCCTAGAAGAGTCAGGGGAATAAGAGGCTCCTGTAGGAAGTTAAGGAGTGAGCTTGAAAATGAATAAGTTAACTATGAAATGCATGCCAAAACCTCATAACCTTCAAACTAAACAAAAAAAAAAATCCAAAACCAAATCTCTAAAGAAAAACCTAAACTACAGACGGTGTACTTAAATCTACAAGGGACCTCATCGAAGGTCAACCAGTATCTCAGAAAAGGTGTTACTACAAGGGTCGATGAAACACCTAATCTGGGAGGAACAAAAGTTCAAAACACCTAAGCCAGAGATGGAGAAGTTATGGTCAAGGATAAAATGAAATTAAAAAAAGTAGAAGGAAAAATGCCAAAGCAAGAAATGACAAAAGCATAAAGTATAGAGACCATAGCCAAGGGCGTTAAGGTCGAAAAGGTAGAAAAAACATACGACCTCTAAAATAGGGGGCCGAAAAGTTCAAAATACCCCAGCCAGCAAAAGATGCCAAGGCTAAAGCTGGGGGCAGAAAATCTCAAAACACCCCGGCCAAGTACAAAGATACCAAAGCTAAAACAGGGGGCAAAAAAAGCTCAAAACACCCCAGCCAAAGGCAAATATGCTAAGGCTAAACAGGGGACAAGAAAACTCAAATCACACATGCCAAGGACAAAGATGTCAAGGCTAAACTGGAATGTATAACCATAAGTCGAAATATTGATATTCGATCGGACGGATGAAAGCAAAGAGAAACCTGCAAAATCTCCGTCTGATTAACTCCAAAAACCATACCAAACTCCTATAGTTTTGATAGTAGCCAAAACCATACCAGACTTCCACAGTTCTGGTAATATTCCCAAATCATACCAGATTTCCATAGTCCTAATAGATTCCCAAATTATATCAGACTTCCACAGTTCTGATAATGTTCCAAGCCAAGCCAGACTTTCACAGTTCTGATGGCACTCTATTTGATATCAGACATCCACATTTCTAATAACCTTCAAGCCATGCCAGACTTTCACAGTTCTCATGGCGCCCCAAATTATATCAGACTTCCATGGTTCTGATAATGTTCCAAGCCATGCCAGACTTTCACAGCTCTCATGGCGCTCCAGATGATATCAGACTTCCACAGTTCTGATAATATTTCAAGCTGTGCCAGACTTTCACAGTTCTCCTGGCGCTCCAAATTATATCATACTTCCACAGTTCTGATAACCTTCAAGCCGTGCCAGACTTTCACAGTTCTCATGGCGCCCCAAATTATATAAGACTTCCACGGTTCTGATAATGTTCCAAGCCATGCCAGACTATCACAGTTCTCATGGCGCTCCAGATGATATCAGACTTCCATAGTTCTGATAATATTTCAAGCCGCGCCAGACTTTCACAGTTCTCATGGCATTCCATGATATCAGACTTCCACAGTTCTGGTAATGTTCCAAACCATGCCAGACTTTCACAGTTCTGATGGCACTCTATTTGATATCAGACTTCCACAGTTCTGATAACCTTCAAGCCGTGCCAGACTTTCACAGTTCTCGTGGCGCCCCAAATTATATCAGACTTCCACGGTTCTGATAATGTTCCAAGCCGTGCCAGACTTTTACAATTCTCATGACGCTCCAGATGATATTACACTTCCATAGTTCTGATGGTTCAAGTCATGCTAGACTTTCACAGTTCTGATGGAACTCTAGACGATAACCCTTTATGCCATGCTAGACTTCCACAGTTCTCATGGCGCCCCAAGATAATATCAGACTTTCACAATTTTGATAATCCTCCAAGCCATGCCACACTTTTGTAGTTCTGATGGCACTCTAGATAATATCGAACTTCCATAGTCCTGATAATACTTCAAGCTATGCAAGACCATCATAGTGCCGGTGATGTTCCAGGCGATATCAGACTTCTATAGGTTTGATAACGCTTCAAGCCATGCTAGACTTTAACAATTCTGATGGCGCTCTAGATGATATCAGACTTCCACCGTTCTGATAACCCTTCAAGCCTTGCCAAACTTTAACAATCCCAATGGCGCTCCAAATAATATCAGACTTTTACAGTTCTGATAATGCTTGAAGCCATGCAAGACTTTCACAATTCCAATGTCGCTCTAGATGATATCAGACTTCTACAGTTCTGATAACGCTTCAAGCCATCCCAAACATCCACAGTTCTGACGGTGCTCCAGATAATATCAGACTTTTACAGTTCTGATAATGCTTTGAGTTGTGCCAGACTTCCACAGTCTTGATATTTCTAGCGGCTCTCCAAATGGCTTTCATGGTTCTGACAGCCAAATGAAGGGGAAAAAATGGAAAACGGCCAAAATCCATCGACCTCAAATGGACACCACTTCGTACTAGCAGAAGCCAGATCATATGAAGAAATCAAAGCCTCTGATGTGGTCAGATTCTTTGATATCATCATATTTCATTGGTATTTGGACCGTACTTGGCACACAAAACACACTCGAACCAACAAATTATTTAATAAATTGCCATGTTTTTCCAGGATTTGGCTCTGCCGTCGTTTCTTCTCTTCTCTGTACAGGTTTTGATGATTTCTGATGATCTTGGAGCATATAGATGGATTTCCGGTGTTCTCCGCGCGCTAGACGACTCATTTCTAGCATTGGAGGCTTCTCTCAGCATCTCATTCGGACTGAATGGATTGTAGCCGCTGATGAAGGCTTAGAACCTAGGAATCAAATGAATTTGTAGACCTAGAGCTAATCTCACTAATCGTTCAGAATATTGCTTTAGGGTCGAACCTAAGGGACGGATCAATGAATACCAGACTTATCCTTTCTTAAAAGCTAGACAGAAATATTCTTGTGAAGTTATGAATAATTAAAGACTAAAGGTGCAATAAAATAGATGTTTTTGGTTGTTTTGTTAATTAAAATAATCTAAATAATATCTAAATAGGTAAAGTGGAGTTTTGGAGTTTTTAACAATATAAAAAGCGTCTTAGGGTTTCAGGTTTCACCTTGGTTTGGATTCTAAAACATAGAACTTATCACTTTCGTGCATCGAACGGTGTTTTTCAAGAGTATACCACTCTGTTCGGTCCGAACAGAAGGTATAAGTGTGTGGTTTTGACTCTTTATGATATTATATGCTTTGTGCTAGGGTTTGTTGGTCAAACCTAGATATTCTAAACCTCAGCTTTCGCTTGTTGGACTAGACACTGGTTCAATCACAACCTAACCTAATTAACTCGATTGGTTCAAAACTTTTGGTATAGAATTCAATCAACTTAAACTTATTTGTTGGAGTTCGTGGGGATATTTAGAGGTCTTTTGGACTGGTCTAAAAGTTACACTTTTGGTGTCAACTAATCTCCCCTTTCGGATCTACGATTTATCTTAAATACTTTATCTAAATTATCTTGATTACCCTAACTTTAGAACTTAACTAAATGTGACCATTCATCTAGAAGTTAATTAGATCTAACCAAGCAATTTAAACTAGCAATTAATATAATTCTCAACAAAACAAATCAACAAAACATATCATATCATATCAAGTCAAATCACAACATCCAAACCTAAGTTACTTCCCTACTCCTAAGACTACATAAACTTAGCCTAACATAGTATTAAAACACACGAAAACAAGAGTACAAATCACAAGATACAAGCCCATGGTAAATAGAGATAAAAACATAGGAAGAATAAACCGAATTGCCTTTCTATGCTTGATCTTCAATCTTCAAAGGTGATGGAGTGGTGCAGGGGCGTGTCACAACTTCTCCTTGCTGCCGTCGTCTCAAGAATATGTTGCCTTGATGAATAATGGTGGATGGAGGCTATGGAAAGTGGATTTGAGCAATGGAAGGTAGAATTAGAGGTGTGGAGGCTTACCTTTTCTTCCTTCTGGTCTAGGGGCGCATTTATACTGATTTCCATGCACATAGAAAGGTAATTGGAGCACTAAGGAAAGAAAATTTGCCAAAATAACCAATTTTCTGCATAAAAACTTGCCATTTGAGCTCTATCGGTTCTCTGTTCGGACCGAATAGAGGAGAGAAAATCCAGCAGATGCTGCCACAGTATCATTCGGATCGAATTACTGTTCATTCGGACCGAACAGTATGCGTGATATTCAGATTTTGGTCTCCGTTAGTATTTCGGCCATAATTCCTTCATCCGGACTCCGATTGAGGCAATTCAAAAACCGTTCGAAAGCTTAGGATGAGATCTTCAATGCTATTGATTCTATTTGATAATTTTCTTCTCCTAAATCCACCATTTTATGCAATAATTGAGCGTTCGATTCAAGCATAACCCTCTTCGACCCGAGTATGAGTCATTCGGTTCGAACGATGGCTTAGACGGTGCCTCCAAGTGCTAGGAATGAGTCGTCTAGCATATGCCAAGTGCCAAAATCCATCTAAAATTTGAGAATCCACCAGAAATCATCAAGAAACCAGAAAATAAGAGAAAAGACGACGTCAAAGCCAAATCCTTAGAAAAACATAGCAATTCATTGAATAATTTAATGGTTTGAATGTCTTTTGAGTGCCAAGTAAGGTCCAAATACCGATAAATAATGATGATATCAGCCGCCAGCCTGTGCCCCTCTCTACCTTGTTCGGTCCGAATAGACCACCGCCGTATCACGAATGGAAGGTTTTTCAACATGGAAATTCGTGATTTAGTCATGTTTTCTTAACTTGGCGACCAGGCAACCTCCCCAAGCACCAGAAGGCTACTATATAAGCTCCTACACGCCTGAAGAAAGGCATCCGGGATTTTCCATACCTAATTAGACCTTTCCAAAGGCGTTTCTCTCTTCTACCTTAGGAGATCATCAACCTTGAAGCGACAGCAGCAAGGAGACAAGTTCAGCGATCATCCAGCAACACCTCACGGCCTGAAGATTGAAAGATCGAAGCAAGGAGTATTTGGTTTATTCTTTTATGTTTCTTTCTCTTGATTTGATGCGCTTGTATCTCTACTGTTATTTTATGTTTATTGTGTGTTTTGCTACTATGTTAGGCTAGTTTTTATGCAGTCTTAGGATTAGGGAAGTAACTTGATGTTTGGATGACGTTTATTTGACTTGTTATGTGATACTATGTTTTGAGATTTGTTTATTACGAATTATATCTGTTGCTTGAGTTAAAACACTTGTTTAAATCTCTAATTACCTTCTAGTTGAACAGCTGCATCTAGTTAGTCTAAGTTAGGATAAACAAGTCTCGTTTAATTCAAGTACTTGGGATAAATTGTAGATTCGAAAGGGGAGATTAGTTGACACCAAAAGTGTAACTTTTAGACCAGTCCAAAAGACCTCTAAATATCCTTACGAACTCCAATAAACAAGTTTAAATTGATTGAATTCTATACCAAAAGTTGCGAACCAATCAAGTTAATTAGGTTAGGTTGTGATCAAACCAGAATCTGTCCCAACAAGCGAAAGCTGAGGTTTAGAACAATCTAGGTTTGACCAATAAACACTGACTTAAAGCATTAGTTAGCATAACGGACCAATTAGGCCCACCTTTACCTTCTGTTTAGTGCGAAAGAACTTTGTTTCGAGTTTTAGCGTCCAAACACAAGCGAAACTTGACTCCTAGAACGTTTTTATTCAATGTTCAAACTCCAAAAACTTTACTTTACTTATTGTTATCTTATTTCGAGTCAAAAAACCAACCAAAAACATTTACTTAGAGCATTGTTTAGCTTTCTTTTATATAAATCTTCACAAAAAAAATATTTTTGTCTAGCTTTTAAGAAAGGATAAGTCTGGTATTCATTAATCCGTCCCTTGGGTTCGACCCTAAAGCTATATTCTGAACGATTAGTGAGGTTAGCTCTAGGTTTATAAATTTATTTGATATCCTAGGTTCTAGGCCTTCATCAAATTGGCGCCGTTGCCGGGGACGGTGTTGATATTGGATCCTTATTTCAGTATTAAGAGACTAGATTTTTATTTTTCTCTTTAAATTCACGCTTTCTTCTCTCTCAATTGCAGGACTGGCAGGTAAAACTCTAAGAAAGAGGACCCCACCACCCAAAGTCAGGAACTACTTCACTCGACGCTTCGAGGCAGATCCAGAACTTGCCCAGCCCTCTAACTCGACCCCTGTTCGGACCGAATAGGAATCCATTCGGACCGAACAGGACCCCGAACAGAGAGAGGGAAGCCCCGCAATGGCCGACGCACTCACTCCGGAGGCCATTGCCCAACAGACGCGCGAACTGGAGGTCCTCCGTCTTCAGTTGGAACAAAGGGAGGCTCGTCTCGTAGCAGAACGAAACACTCTTGCCGGCCAAAGAAGAGATTTTGAGGCCGAGCGACGGAGAGGGACCCACGAAGATGAGGCGAGCGTCCACAACTCTGAGGACGAGGAATGAGATGACAACAACCGAACACTCGGGGAATTCGGAGCTCCAAATGCAAAAGACATGGGAGGACCGGTAGTGATTCTAGGCATTGAAGCAAACAACATGCAAATCGCCCCCAACCACGTCACACTCGTGCAACAGAACCCGTTTTATGGAGATGACAAAGAGAATCCCCATGCTCACTTACAAACCTTTATTGATTGCACCAAATTAATTAAGTTCAACGGGGTTCCTCAACAAGCGATTAGGCTATTGTTATTTCATTTCACCCTTAAGGATAGAGCTCAAAAATGGTTCAAAACATTGAAAAAAGGGTCAATCCGGTCTTGGGATCAAATGGCACAATCATTTTTAGATAGATATTTCCCCGCGGACCGATCCGATGCGATTAGAAAGGAATTAAATAATTTTGCTCAAAAGGAAGAGGAATCAATGAGGGACGCTTGGGAAAAATTTAGGGATTTAGAGAATTCTTGCCCACATCATGGGATCCAAGAATGGATGTTAATTAAATCATTCTATTGCGGACTTTATGATAATATAAAAATTAATATTGACTCTCTTTCAGGTGGGGCGTTCAAGAGGCTCGATGCAACTCAAGGACATGATTTGCTCGACTATTGCGCAAGGAACTACACTTGGTACCCGATTCCATCTCACTGCCGATCTAGCCATTCTAAGCATCAAATCCATGAGATCACGTCCAAGAATGAAAGGATCGCGGAGTTGGAAGCCGAGCTTGCCACCTATCAATCTGCACAAGGGACCCACCTCAATTCCAACGCTTGTGGCGCAATGCGACGAAGAAGGGCACACCTCAATTAATTGCCCGCTCGCAAAGACTGGCAACGGAGGGCACCAAGTCAACTCGATCAACAATGAGCCCTCCTATTTTCCGAGACACATATTCAGTCGAAGTTATTCATTGAGTGATGGGGAACAAGCAGATTGGAAAAACATGAACCACCCCAAATACCATAACAATGTGACAAATAGACCATATGTGCCAAAGAACCAGTACAAAAATACCAACTAACCAACTGTGTTTAAAAATGCACAATTTAACAACAACAGTCGTGACCAACCATTTCCAAAGAAATCTGTTTACAATAGGGATGGTATACCACCAGTTGTTCAGGACTTTATGTATGAACAAGGCAAATTTAATCAAATGTTGGTTGAAGGCATGGAAGAACTTAAAACTAATGCAAGTACCTTGACCAGGTTGGAGCAAATGATGGAGTCACACTTTTCAAGGCAACCCGGGAAGCTTCCAGGGCCGCCTCTGGTGAACCCTAATGCTGAGATCAAGGCCCTGCATGTTCTGAGGAGGGGAAGGGAGTACCAGGACCTGCCAATGCCGGCTGATGCTGAAGTCCGGCACTCTGTTCGGTCCGAACAGAACTCCATTCGGTCCTAACAGACTGGTCCAGAGGAGATGGAACACGTACTCGAGCAGATTTTGCCGTTTCCGCCCCTCCAGAAGGCACCCCAGGCTGAAGAAGTGATATTGGAGCCTCAGAACACCGCTGAACCGACACCAGATCCTTCTGTTCGGTCCGAACAGGGTCCTAAGGAGGCTCAACCGAAGGGCAAAGGCAAGGCTGAGCATTCCGTACAAGCATACAGGCCCCCCGTGCCCTTTCCTTAGTGACTGGTGAAGTCTAAGGAGGATGCTCAGTTCAGAATCTTTTGGGACATACTCAAGCAAATGCGGATCACCATCCCATTCACCGATGTGATTGCTCAAGTCCCGATTTATGCCAAGTTCTTAAAGGAGTTATGCACAGGCAAAGGAACAATGGAGGAGTTGAAGACGGTGGCGCTAACATACAAGAGCAGCGAAGCTCTGAAGAGCAATATGCCACCTAAGCTTGCGGATCCAGGTCGGTTTGTTCTTCCTTGCACTATAGGTAATGCTATTATCAAACAAGCTTTGTGTGACATGGGTGCAAGTGTTAGTCTTATGCCTAAGACGGTGTATCAGAAGATCGGATTTGGCGAACTTATACCCACAAATTTGACTCTAAAACTTGCCGATTCCACGATCCGATTACCGTTAGGCGAATTAAAGGACGTACCTGCGCAAGTTGGCAAATTCTTGGTGCCCGGCGATTTTGTTGTGATGGACATAGAAGAAGACAAGGAGGTGCCTATTATCTTGGGATGCCCTTTCCTTAGAACTGCCGGTGTGATGATGGATGCCCGAGATGGGACAATTTTGGTCAGAGTAGGGGGGAGCGGCTCTTATTTTCAATCAACCACGCTATGAGGTGCCCCGACCCGACGGAAACTTGTTTCATGATCCAAGAAGTGCCGGAAGTTGAAGAATCTCTTGAAGAACAATACCAAACAGCCCTGGAATCTTACCAAGCCTTTCTCTGCGACACGCAAGAGGCGATTGGAGTGAAGGAGACGATGGGGACTGAAGAAGAGGGCGAAACCACACTGACAGAACCCTGTTCGGACCTCTGTTCGATCCGAATGGAGTCCCGAACAGACCATCTGGAGGACTCTGGTGCTCTGTTTGATCCGAACAGCACTGGTCCGGTCCGAATAGCACTGGTTCGGTCCGAATAGAACCCCCAAAAGTCGAACTAAAACCTCTTCCCGCGTCCTTAAGGTACAAATTTCTTGGCCCAGATCAAACATACCCAGTTAT
Source organism: Rhynchospora breviuscula (assembly GCA_027562975.1). Lineage (NCBI taxonomy): Eukaryota > Viridiplantae > Streptophyta > Magnoliopsida > Poales > Cyperaceae > Rhynchospora > Rhynchospora breviuscula. The sequence continues at coordinate 18,224,212 of CM050398.1, forward strand.
TGTTAATTCGGAGCTAGATGCAAGTCAAACGGAGAAGCTTTTGGTGGAGCTAAGGGCCTATAGAGGTGCACTCGGTAATTCAATTGACGACTTGAAGGGTATCGATCCCTCGATTTGCACGCATCGAATTCTAATGGAGGAAGACCACAAGCCAACTCGAGAGGCGCAAAGGCGACTAAATCCCAACCTCAAAGAAGTGGTCAAGAAGGAGATTCTCAAGCTCCTTGATGCGGGTATCATCTATGCAATCTCCAATAGCAAATGGGTGAGCCCGGTACACGTGGTTCCAAAGAAGGGTGGCACAACGGTGGTCAAGAATGACAAAGACGAGTTGATTCAAACCCGAGAGGTGACCGGATGGAGGATGTGAATCGATTACCGCAAGCTCAATGCGGCGACACGCGAAGATCACTTTCCTTTTCCTTTTGTTGATCAATTGCTTGAAAGATTGGCTAATCACTCGTATTTTTGTTATTTAGATGGTTATTCGGGTTTCTTTCAAATACCAATCCATCCAAATGACCAAGAAAAGACCACCTTTACTTGCCCATATGGTACATATGCCTATAAAAGAATGCCCTTTGGTCTTTGCAATGCGCCCGCGACCTTCCAACGTGCTATGATGGCAATTTTTTCGGATTTTATTGAAAAAGAAATGGAAGTGTTTATGAATGATTTCTCTGTTTATGGTACTTGTTTCGATTCTTGTCTTGCTAACCTTTCTAAAATCTTGCAGCGATGCGAAGAGGTTAACTTGGTTTTGAATTGGGAAAAATGCCATTTTATGGTGCAAAAAGGCGTTGTGCTAGGCCACATGGTAACTTCTCAAGGGATTGAAGTCGACAAGGCGAAAATCGAGGTGATTGAGAGGCTTGAAGTGCCAAAGAATGTCAAGGACGTGCGAAGCTTTTTAGGACATGCCGGATTCTATCGCCGATTCATCAAAGACTTTTCAAAAATTGCAAAACCATTAAGTAATCTTCTTGTAAAAGATAATGACTTTATTATTGATAAGGACTATCTTAATGCATTCAATAAGTTGAAAGAAGCTCTCGTCTCCGCCCCGATCCTGCAATCGCCCTATTGGACACAACCATTTGAGCTCGTGTGTGATGCAAGCGATTTCGCGATCGGAGCGATGCTCGGGCAAAGGAAAGACAAGAAGCCGGTCGCCATTTACTATGCAAGCAAGGTGCTCGACCCGGCTCAAGCAAATTACACAACCACCGAGAAGGAACTCCTTGCCATTGTGTTTGCTCTAGACATGTTTCGATCTTATTTGGTGGGTTCCAAGGTGATTGTTTTCACAGATCACGCGGCAATTAGGTATCTCTTGAGCAAGAAGGACGCCAAGCCACGACTCATACGGTGGGTCCTTCTTCTTCAAGAGTTTGACCTTGAGATTAGAGACAAAAAGGGCACCGAGAACTCTGTTGCTGACCATTTGTGACGCCTACATTGGGAGGAGGATCAAAATGACCAAGTTCCGATTGATGATTCCTTCTCGGATGAGAAACTGATGAAAATTGACCTCTGTTCGGACCCAACAGGCATCCATTCGGACCGAACAGAGGCCCAGGAGGACGACTGGATGCACCTGGCGCAGAAAATCCTATCTCTAGAGCTCCATTCGGACCGAACAGAGGCCTGTTCGGACCGAATAGGGTGCCGAACAGCGCGTTATCCGCAACCATGGTATGCCGATTTGGCCAATTACCTCGCGAGTGGGGCCCTACCTCCGGAGATGAGCTGGCAGGAGAAGAAGAAGCTCAGAACTGAAGCTAAATACTACTATTGGGAGGAGCCAAACCTCTTTAAGCTCGGAATTGACTACATTTATAGGCGATGCATACCATACGAAGAAGTTCGGGCGATTCTAGCAAGTTGTCACTCCTCCGCCTATGGTGGCCATGCCTCTTTCTCCAAAACGGCTGCCAAGGTACTCCAATCGGGCTTCTTTTGGCCTTCTCTTTTTGAAGATGCACGTTCTTTTGTTATGTCATGTGATCAATGTCAAAGAATGGGCAATATTTCAAAAAGGAATGAGATGGCCCTTAACCCGATCCTTGAGGTGGAAATTTTTGATGTGTGGGGAGTAGATTTTATGGGCCCGTTTCCTAGTTCTGATGGCTATGAATACATCTTGGTCGCCGTTGATTATGTTTCGAAATGGGTCGAAGCGATTCCATGCAAGTCCGCGGATTCCAACTCGGTGATTAGGCTATTCTCTAAGGTGATTTTTCCGCGATTTGGTGTGCCTAGAGCGGTGATTAGTGATGGTGGAAAGCATTTCATCAATCGGAACTTTAACAATCTTTTGAAGAAGCATGGCGTGACTCATAAGGTGGCAACTCCTTACCATCCTCAAACAAGTGGCCAAGTGGAGGTGTCAAATAGGGAGATCAAGTCTATTTTGGAAAAGACGGTGGCCAGAACTCGCAAGGATTGGGGCAACAAGCTCGATGATGCACTATGGGCCTACCGCACCGCCTTCAAGATACCTATTGGCATGAGTCCCTTTAAACTCGTCTATGGGAAGCCATGTCATCCTCCGGTCGAGATCGAACACAAGGTGTATTGGGCGACTCGAACAATCAACATGGATCTCCTCAAAGCCGATGAAAAGCGCATCCTTGACTTGCACGAATTGGATGAGGTACGCCTAAACTCATATGAGAATGCTAAACTTTACAAAGAAAGAACAAAATTTGTGCATGATAGGCGGATCTCGAGAAGAGAATTCAAGGAAGGCGACTTGGTGCTATTATTCAACTCAAGACTCAAGCTTTTTCTGGGTAAATTGAAGTCAAGATGGTCCGGCCCCTTTCAAGTCGTGAAGGTCTACCCGTATGGAGCCATCGACATTTGTGACAAGAATTCAGAACCATTCAAGGTCAACGGGCAACGCTTGAAGCACTACATCGCCAATGAAGCACGAGGAGAAGTTCAAGCCATCACCCTTGGCGAGCCCGACCAAAGCGAAGCCTAGAAGAAAACGGTCAAGCTAGGGACCTAAAACAAGCGCTTCTTTGGAGGCAACCCAAGACTTTCTCTATCTCACTCTATTTTATTTTATTTCCATCTTTTACTCCATTTTGGCATAAAAAATACGGAAAATAAAAAAAAATCAGAAAATAAAAAATTATAAAAAAAATCTGAAAAACAGAAAACAAAAACACAATTGTTTAATTATTTAAATTCATTGTCTCTTTCATTTGTAGGAAAATTGGAGCAAATAACGAGGAAATTTGTAATTCGTGCTAGAGCACCATGGGTTACGTGAGCCAACTAACCCCGATCGACCTCATACAAATTGCATAGCAACTCAAGGACAGGAGAAGAGCCAACCTGGGAATCGAGAGAGTGAATTAGGCGTGAAATATGGCGAAACAGGCAAATTTACACAGTCTGTTCAGTCCGAACGGAGAGAGTTGAACAGGGACACAAATGCACAGTCCATTCGGTCCGAACAGACCAACAAATGGGCTTCAATAATTGTTTTGGGCTGACATTTTTTATTAATTTTGCAGGAGGCCTGTTAGGAGTTTAAATGAATCCTCCATTTCGACTAGACCCGACCCACTACCATCCAGACCTGATCCAAAACCCAATTAAACTAAAACCGTCCCCCACATCTCTCCCTCTCCCTTCATTCACACCCCTTCCACTCCCCCTCTCGTTCTCTCTTCTCCAAACCGAAGCCAACCCTTCAAAAACCCATCTCTCTCATTCCTCCACTATTTCGGCGGATCAAAGGCTCCAAACGCTCCCCTCTCTACTCTCTTGCTGTTGCTCCTCTCGGTTTTCGATGCCAAGACCTCTACGCGACGAATTTTTCACGACACGCCCCACGAGATTCTCAGCCAACTTGACGGATTCTCAATTTCTCTTAACTTGGAGTACTCACAGGACTTCTCCACTGTCCTTGTGAGTAAATTGCGGCACTAAGACAACATCTCAAGCGGCGGCACCACCTCGGCTCCAACCCGACTTCACATCAACTAAAGTAGGCACCCTCTTGACTTGTTTTCGCTTCTTTCACGCCCCAAGCACTTCTCTTGTGCCCCTAGACCACTCAAGAGGCGTTGAAGAGCGCTCATAGCCGCTGCCACATTCCAACCCGTCAAGTTCGAGCAAATTTGAGGTTTACCGAGGTCCTATTGCATCTCTTTCTATTTCTCTTGCTCAATTGACATTTAATTTGGTTAGTTTGAGGTTTGTGTGAGCTTGTACTAGCAAAAAGAAGAGTGTGCCAGTGATTTGGGTCAAACCAGTACCAGTTCGGCCGATTTTACCCGTACCCTTCCTCTGTTCGGTCCGAACAGACTTTCATTCAGTCCGAACAGAGCACTGTTCACAGCCGAAACCTCTCTAAACCTCCTTCATTCGGTCCGAATGGTTCCTTGTTCGGTCCGAACAGACCCTCGAATTCGCGCAATCCGACCATGTTTAAGAGAAACACGCGTGCTAGTGCCAAGGCAGCCGTTGCTGCATCTTCTTCTCAGGCCCAGTAGCAGCCAGAACAGCCTGGAGTGGACCCGGCTTGGCTCCACAATCCCGAGGCGGTACAATATGAGAAAAATGCTAAGTTCAAGATCAGGAAGCGGACATTTGAGCACACCCGATTCATGGATATCGCGACTCTTGAGAAGTTCGGGATAGCAGAGCAATTTATTGAGCTCACAAGCAAGGTTGGTATTACTCTCGCTTTTTGGAACCACCATGAGAAGGCCTATCGAGTCTTGACCCAAGAGTTTCTCTCTTCACTTAAACTCTTGGAACACGATGGGCGAGATTATATTTGGTTCCGATTGAGGAACAATACACACCGAGCATGGTTAGATGAATTGGCGGGAGTCTACATGTTGGAAAATGGTCCCGTTGAGGAGATTACATGGACTAGGGACCCAAATTAGGAGATGAACAAGGAAATTGTTTGGATGAGACTTTGTGGCCGAAGTGCCAAACTACAAGCTAGGCTAGTGCATCACCCTCTTCTTCGGATCCTTCTCCGTGGGATCGCGGCCATGATTTTTGCAAGATGAGAGACAGTGAATGTCACTAATGAGAAAGAGATTGGCATTCTATGGCATATGCTTCAACCCGAGCCCGAGAAGTTGAATTTAATCAAGTTAATGGTGAAGCATTGGATTTATCAAAGGGATTTGGAGAATGCTATGGGCAACATCTCCATGGGTTCGTTTGTAACCCTTCTTGCTAAGCGGATGGAGATTCCAATACCGAAGGAAACCATGTGCACCGGCTACACTCACTATGATGATGATTGGTTTCGCGCGGCCCGATTCTTGAAGATTTGCCATCCCGGAGCGGACATTGAGGACAAGTACTTGTGGTTGCGCGATCATGCAAGCGATTTCTACCTTCCGTATCCACACAAGGTAGATATTTCTAACCATCACACTTGGCTAATTCCTCTTGATTATGTGACTCCTAGGGGAACGGTAGCTCCAAGGTTTCCTACATCAACTCCCATGGAAACCGACACGGCGGGACCCTCCGAGAGACATGACTCACCGCCTCGTGCCGCCTCTTTCTATGAAACCGACCCACAAGTGCCACAATGGGCCAAGAATCTCATGAATATGGTGGGAGACCTAACAAAACTCACCATGGAGACAAGGGAGGAAGTGAGGAAGAGCACAGAAGCACAAGCCGACTATGGGATGCAGTTGAGTCGGCTATCGAGAGAGTTTGAGGAATATGGCGAGAAGCTCGATCAATTTGGCCATAAACTAGACAATGTCTCCAATGTGACCTACGACAACAATTTCTATTTGAGGAATGGATATTGGCCCAGTGAAGAAGATGATCCGAATTTGAGCTCCTCGGTCCCGTCGGTGCACAGTCATGCCTCACCACCACAATTATGGCGGTGGATTCCATCAAGACTCCTCCTCTCGGCGCCTTCCACCTTCTCCCTATTAAACGGTAACTTTTCTTTTTCTCCTATTTAAATTTCTCTGTGAATGCATGCTTGGGACAAGCATTATACAAGTTTGGGGGGGGCATAGGAGAAAAAGTGGATTCGTGGACGAAATGGGTTGAATTTGGATGAAAATGGGTAAAATTTTCGCATTTCTGGCTTCTCTGTTCGGTTCGAACTGGTCCTTGTTCGGTCCGAACGCACTGTTTTGGATTTCTAAAAGTTGCACATTCTCTGTTCCGTCCGAACGGGTACCTGTTCGGTCCGAACAAACATTCAAAATTGAATTTTTCGACTGTTTTGACTTGGATTTTGATTGATTTGGCCTAATCTCTCTCGATTTGGATTTTAAATGATAAATCTCACACTGCCTAAACCTGTTTTGAGTCAAACAAAAATTTTCTCAAAGAACCCTAGAATGTTTTGATATCTCAATTCGATTTTTGCACCAATGGACAAAATGGAATTAATTTTGCAAAAATAGGACTTGATTTTGGATGCTTAGAATTGTCAAATCAGTTTTAGTCGGCTCTCACAAGTTTTTACCGAGTGAACGGATTTGTATTTCAGAAACTTTTGTTTAAAAAGAAATTTATCAACTTGGGAAATTATAAAATGAATTTTATCTTGTCAAAAATTATTTTAATCGCTTGAATCACCAACGAGCAAATTTAATGGGACAATTGAATCAAATAGTTGTGAAAACGAGGATGCACCGAGATCTTTCTCCACCAACATAGCCACAAATTGGAGGGTATTGGGTTAATCATGAATTGTTAGGAATTACACCTCAAAGAAATCGAGAAATAATTGGACAATTCGTGGCTAATTCTACTGGACCTGATGTGAAAGCATTAGCAAAGGAGTTGTTGAGTATTATGGCCCAAGTGTACCGTGGCTATAGTCGAGCAACACCAGTCCAACCTCCCTAGCATGTCATGTGCTAGTAGCAATTTCAAGGTCAATGACACCGCATTATATCCTCTAGGGTGCAAAGTCCCACGACTCGACTTGTACAATCAAATTGGTGAAAAATAGAATTGGTTTTGAGAAAAGTTCATTATGAAATTTCCAATTTTGATAAAAGACTTTACAAATTTTTGTGAAATATGAAAAAGAACGGGTAATTGAAATTAAGATCGCATTTGAATTGACAAATAGAAGCTAGAGTTATTGAGTTTGAGAAAAGAATTTGATTAGGACCAAGAGTTGCATGAATCGAATTGTAGAACACAAGACTTGGTTTTAGGAATTTTTATTTGACTCATTTGATTTAAGTGTGAGAAAATTTTAGGCCTAGGCAATTGATTTTCATGACAAAATTCTTGGTTTGGGAAACGACTTGATTTTAGTTGTAAGTACAGTCCAAAGTTCTAAGCTAAGGGCGTTGCTTGAGGACAAGCAAAGTTTAAGTTTGGGGGGATTTGATATCATCATATTTCATTGGTATTTGGACCGTACTTGCCACTCAAAACACACTCGAACCAACAAATTATTTAATAAATTGCCATGTTTTTCAAGGATTTGGCTCTGCCGTCGTTTCTTCTCTTCTCTATACAGGTTTTGATGATTTCTGATGATCTTGGAGCATATAGATGGATTTCCGGTGTTCTCCGCGTGCTAGACGATTCATTCCTAGCATTGGAGGCTTCTCTCAGCATCCCATTCGGACCGAATGACTTCCCATTCTAACCGAATAGACTGTAGCCGCCAGCCTGTGCCCTTCTCTGCCTTGTTCGGTCCGAATGGATCCTGTTCGGTCTGAACAGACCACCGCCGTATCACGAATGGAAGGTTTTTCGACATGGAAATTCGTGATTTAGGCATCTTTTCTTACCTTGGCGACCAGGCAACCTCCCCAAGCACCAGAAGGCTACTATATAAGCTCCTACACGCCTGAAGAAAGGCATCCAAGATTTTCCATACTTAATTCGACCTTTCCAAAGGCGTTTCTCTCTTCTACCTTAGGAGATCATCAGCCTTGAAGCGACAACAGCAATGAGACAAGTTCAGCGACTATCCAGCAACACCTCACGGCCTGAAGATTGAAAGATCGAAGCAAGGAGTATTTGGTTTATTCTTCTATGTTTCTTTCTCTTGATTTGATAGGCTTGTATCTCTACTGTTATTTTATGTTTATTGTGTGTTTTGCTACTATGTTCGGCTAGTTTTTATGCAGTCTTAGGATTAGGGAAGTAACTTGATGTTTGGATGACGTTTATTTGACTTGTTATGTGATACTATGCTTTGAGATTTGTTTATTGCAAATTATATCTGTTGCTTGAGTTAAAACACTTGTTTAAATCTCTAATTACCTTCTAGTTGAACAGCTGCATCTAGTTAGTCTAAGTTAGGATAAACAAGTCTCGTTTAATTCAAGTACTTGGGATAAATTGAAGATCTGAAAGGGGAGATTAGTTGACACCAAAAGTGTAACTTTTAGACCAGTCCAAAAGACCTCTAAATATCCTTACGAACTCCAATAAACAAGTTTAAATTGATTGAATTCTATACCAAAAGTTGCGAACCAATGAAGTTAATTAGGTTAGGTTGTGATCAAACAAGAATCTGTCCCAACAAGCGAAAGCTGAGGTTTAGAATATCTAGGTTTGACCAATAAACCCTGATTTAAAGCATTAGTTAGCATAACGGACCGATTAGGCCCACCTTTACCTTCTATTCGGACCGAACAGAATCCTGTTCGGACAGAATAGAATCCTGTTCGGACCGAACAGAGTGGCAACTGTAGCTAAAACGTGAAGTTTAGTGTGAAAGTGCTTAGTTTCGAGTTTTAGCGTCCAAACAGAAGCGAAACCTGACTCCTAGGACGTTTTTATTCACTGTTCAAACTCCAAAAACTTTACTTTACTTATTTTTATCTTATTTCATGTCGAAAAACCAACCAAAAACATTTACTTATAGCATTGTTTAGCTTTCTTTTATATAAATCTTCACAAAAAAAATATTTTTGTCTAGCTTTTAAGAAAGGATAAGTCTGGTATTCATTAATCCGTCCCTTGGGTTCGATCCTAAAGCTATATTCTGAACGATTAGTGAGGTTAGCTCTAGGTTTACAAATTTATTTGATATCCTAGGTTCTAGGCCTTCATCATTCTTCATCACTCAGGTGCTGTACAAGTATGGAAATCCTAGGAAGATAATCTCAGACAATGGCGCGGCCTTCAAAAATACAAAGGTTGACACTTTCGCCAACAAACACAAGATCGAGTGAAGATACTCCTCAGTCTACAACCCAAGAGCAAACGGATTAGCAGAAGCATTGAACAAGGTGCTGATCAAAATCCTTCGCAAAACATAACCAAAGGAACCGGCATGAGAAACTGCATGAAGTGTTGTGGGCATACCAGATCACTCGCAAAACAACAACCCAAGCAACACCCTGCTCCTTGGTGTACGGGACTGAAGTAGTTCTTCCTATCGAGGTATAACTCCCATGACTAGGAGTAGCCATGGCGTCAAAAAATTCCCTGTCTAAACAAATGTGATTAAGACTGCAAGAGTTAGATAGGATGGACAAGAAAAGACTAGCTGCCCAACAAAATCTGGAACTATACCAAGCCAGGATGACCCGGGCCTATGAAAAGCAGTAAAGACCAAGAGTATTCAGAAAAGTTGAAATGGTATTAGTACTGAGGCGACCAATTACTGGCCGGCACCAAACAATTTTTGTCAAATATAAAGTAGCATAATTGTCCTCAAAATTCCAGTAAATGGACAGTTCCATTAACAAAACAAATGGAGGGGATGCATATCAAACCAAATAAATCAAGTAGGCTTTTAAGCCGAAATTAAAACTTGTGCTGGGCCTAGTCTGAGGCTCATTTCTTATTTTCTTTTCTGGCGGCCCAAAACAATTCCATGGCCCAACCAAACCAATAAAATCAAAGCGGATCCATGTTTCAAACCCGCTATCGAAACCAGACCCGCCAGTCAGAAATCGACTCGATCAATTGGACTCAACAGTGGCCACTTAACTCGACTGAGTTTAATTCAGGTCTATACACGTGGCGCCTTCCCATTGGCCAAAACCTTTACCGTCAAAAGAAAAATAAATAAAAAAAGGAGGAGGGAGCAGTTACCTGTACTGGAAGCACAGTTCCTCCGACGAAGACAGATGCTCCACCGTCTGTTCAGGCCACCTCAGTCCAAACTAACCTCACCACTACATAGGCGATGCACTCACAATCCCAACGACACCAAACACGATGGGATTTGAAGGAGAGGAAGCTTCAATTGGGAGGAGCAGAAACTCACTACTCGGAAGAAAATTCATGCAATTGAGTTGAATGAGAGATGAAATTGAGGAATCAAGCAGTAATAGAGTGTCAAGGGATGATGACTTACATGTCTAATGGAGCAATTTTGGGACTAAAGCTATGTCTAGGTCAATGCACTATTTCAGTAGCAGCTGACAATGACGGAAGTGTGTAAATGGAGAAGGAAGGCTAGGCATGCCAATTGAATGTAATGACTGTGCCTCACTTCGATTAGAGAGTGTCCCCAGAGGAAACATAATGGTGTTGGTACAGCAGCAGCTGAATTTCCTCACCACTGGAGACCTCCAGTGAAAAGAAAAGAAAAGACAGGAAGAGTAGGAGGAATGGAGAGGAGTTCCACTACTTGTCAGCCTACAGCCTGAAAAGAATGTTCTAGCCTGGTCCCAAATGAACACGCTTTGATGAGGCAACTAAAAAGATACCATCATTTCCTTCAATTAAAGCCGTCTGATGGAAAAGAAAATCTGAACTCATGGCTGTGATTAAGCATAGCCTTGTGTATTAGAGGAGGTCACATGGGCTAATACAGATGAAATGTATGCTAGCAAGCTCAACAAACTCATTCAGCCATCCATCCATACTGTTGACCATATGGAAGGACAGATGATCACATAGGACATCTCACTCAAAGCTACAAGTACAAATAGGGCTGTATAACATCACAAAACCCCTCGAAGCATCATAATACACCTGGAAGACGCCCCATATGTATGTCATTCTATGGGGACCATGGACAAATCTGTCAATTGAAGAAGAGACAATGAATGAAAACATTCAAATGTGATGTAAAGAAGATTCAAAAGGCCCTAAATACATGTAATGCCCCTCAGAATATCCCCTAAAATGCATTTTAGAAAGGCACATGAGGGAGTAGCAACCCAAACCAGCCAAAATACATGTCCTTCATAGGATTAAATGTGTCAAGAAAGTAAGGAACCATCAGTGTCAATACACAAGTGTGTGCCTTGTATAGGTGGCCTCAGAACCAGGCACCATGGTGCCAAGCTTAACTCATCACAGGCCAATGAATAGGCTACAGAATTGGGACTCAAATGTGACCATGTCACTTGGCAAACCAAGTGTGAGCACAACCTGTCAAAAGGTGACATGTGTTAACTCAAAACACTGGTTGCAAATGCATAAGCCACAGTCCCTCACAAAATGTGACTCATGCTTATACAAGCTCAATTAAATTTCATGACAGCCAACCATCAAATTAAATCAAACAATCAACCAACCGAGTAGTTCAAATGTGAGCACAACATGTCAACATGTGACAAATGATGACTCAAACAAAGAGACTACTACACTATTAACCACAAGAAATCAACAAACAACACACCATCTACAAGGCGCAGCAAACACCAAATTCGTAACCCAAGCACTGGAGAGGAGTTAGAACCTCTCTGAAATATCTCCAGGCCTCCATCTGAGGCACAATAGCCAAAAGATGAGGCACAATAGCCAACATCCACAAGGAACATACTCAGCAATGTGACACATGTCCCAGTGTCACAAGTTGATCATCTCTCCTAGCATCAAGGATGGCTAATACAGCTACCAAGGGCACAAGAGAACCACAACAGCCAACAGCCATGAGAAAGACACTCAACTGTGTGACACTTGTCCCAGTGCCCACAGGAGCATCACCTTCCCAGGCACCAAAGGATAGCTGCACAGGTAGCAAAGCCATAAGGGAACCACAACAACCAACAGCCAGCAGGCATGATATCCAATCGCCTGGTGCCTGACAAGCAACTATATGGAAAGAAGCCATATCAAACATCGACAAATCACCAATTACAAGTCCTTGAAGGACAGAAAAGGGAATTGAGAGAAAAAGGAAGCCACTGGAAGGCATTTCGAGCCATAAACTCAACTGGAGAAGCATGAAGCCACCAGAAATACCTCATACACCCTTCTGACAAGCCACAGGAAACAACTGGCGCCAAGTAAACCCCTCCCCCAAGTATGACACTTGGTGAAATGGAGTAAAATACCATCTCACAGCCACATAGGCTGATCAAACCGAGCCCCATGTGCCACAGTAGCCAACAAAGAAGCAGTGAAGGAAAGTAAACTACAAACCACCAATCCATTATCTCAAATGCCAATGTCACATGTCAAATGACCACTGGCCAGTAAGTTGAGATAGTAAAACACCCAATGTGAAGTAAACACCCCAAATTGAGGCAGTTGGAGCAATATAGAATCTCAGTCACTCATCAAGACTCAAAAAACAGAGGAAATGCCAAGTGTCAATGCCATCCCAGAAGAAACCCTAGGCCACTGCCTATAAAAGAAGCTGTTCAAGATGAAGAACAGGCCCCCAGTTTTTTAATTTCAAGTGCATTATTGCGGTTCAAAACTTTTAAAAAAAAAAAGAAAGAAGTTGTAGTTTTTCAGAAAAGGGAATGCAATAAACTTGTAAAATTATGTTTAACATGAAATAAAATGGGGGCCAAATATGATTTCTGTTTCTTCTCCTCCTCTTCCTCCCTTTCCTTTTGTTTTCTTTCTCAAATAAGCCAGGGATTTGGCTTGGCGAGTGATATCACACATTTATATATACGTTTTGACCGGACTTTACCTTCAATCACAACTCAATACCTTTGTTTTATGCGTGTTTTAGTTTATTTCTGTAGGAATTTGGTACTTCTTGGGTCTATATTCATTTTGTAGGAACTTGTAGGAAATTTGGTGAAGTTTGGCATACAAAACATGAAGAAATTGATCATGTGCGGCCTATATGGAATTCTGTGCGGCCTACACAGGACCCAGCCCGCATGCCAGTCAAGCGACATGGTACAGACGACTTATTCCTGGCCCATTCGACCCGCACCTGCTCCCCATACGCTCCGCATGTGACTTCAAGCCCTAGTTTCGCGGCTATTTAAAGCCCCTGAAGTGCGAAAATTAGAGTATCCTATCTTCTCTCCCATCCGAGGCGGGGCCGCAACGAAAACCTACCTGATCCACCACTTCACCTCTCCTGTGCACCCCGCACAACCACCCTGTGTGACCCGCACAGAGCATCCTACCGCCTTGTGAGCCACGTTCCGACCACCGTTCCACCGCCGTTCGACCCAAGCAGCCGTATCTCCAGTACAGAGGCAAGGAAGAGGCTTGATTAGGGGCATTTGCTTTCCTCCTTTCCTCTCTTTGGTTATGGAGATTGTCTCTCCCTTTCTTGCATTATGTTTGTGTTTCTATTATGGTATGCTAGATTAGTTTGTTCTAGGGTCATGTTTGAACCAAGGTTAGGATTAATGTAATGGATGAATGATTAAGTTTCTATGGTTTATCACTTGTTGATTGTTTATTGCTTATGCTTGCTTTGTGTTTGATGAATTGTGTTGAACCTCCTATTAGGTGAATGGCCACACTTAGTCTTGGTTAAAAGTGTAGACCAATTGATTGAATTGAATAAGCAACTTGAGGTAGGTTAGGAGTCGAAAGGTGACCAATTGGTATCCCTAAAGGAGAATATTTCTAATTAGGCGAAAGTCGAATAGATACCTTTGTAAACCAACTTGTGGACTTAGAATAGTTAAGCCAACAAGTGAAAGTGAGGGTTAACTAGACTAATGGGGGCTTTAGACTAGGTTCCGGTCACGATACCATGACCAACATACAACGGTTGAGGTCTAGGGAGTCCAAGTCCGGCTAGATCTGTCCTAAACCAGTTAGGAACTTAATTATCATGCATTGCACCATCAACTAAGGGTCGTGCCGCACCAAGTACTACCTGTGCGGGTCGCATGGAATACTGTGCGGGTCACACAGGGCCAGTCTGGTGCAGCACGGGTCAGCGTTTCGTGCGACAGCACACGCGTTGATAGCCCGAAGCCTAACCGAGGTAAAAACAGAAACCCTAGGACGTTTTATTATTAGAAATCACCAGAAAATAACCAAATTGTTACTTGCTTTAGTTTTGTTTCAGTTTGATTGTTTGTTTATCTAATTTTGCTATTGTTCTAAGACCAAAAACCATCTCAATTGACCGACCTAGATTTTGTGAACCGGTAAACCTAATACTCAACTAATCCGTCCCTGTGGTTCGACCCCTAACCATATCCAATCATATACCGTACGCTTGTGGTACATTTTAGAATATTTTAGGATACTATTAGTTTGCACATCAAGCTTTTTGGCGCCGTTGCCAGGGACGGTGTTTGATATTAGGACCTTACTTAAATATCAAGAGCCTAGGTCATTTCTTTCGTTTCTCACATTTCTTTGTTTGCTTTGTTTTTGTGGTTCGTAGGAATAAGCGCTGGCCAGTTCGAAGCGAAGGACTCAAACGAACAAGGGGCATCGCTACCTCTTGAGGAGTAAGTCCACCGAAGGGTTGAGCACACTCAATCCGACAACCATCGATCAACCAACACAGACCCTACCACGCAGGGTCCAGTCAGCACAAGATCTGACCGACAACCCAGCGCCGTACGCGCTGCCAAGTCTGGTGCGACCCGCACAGAACCCCTATGCGACCTGTACAGACCCTCTGACAGCGAGAAAATGGTCGAATTAGAGGCGTTGCGACGTGAACTAGAGGCACAACGCCTGGCACTTGAGCAAGAACGTGTCCGCCTAGACCTGGAGTGGTAGAGGCTTGCTAATGAACATCCCGGAGGAGGAGGTGATGATGAAGGAAGCCAAGGCAGGTTTGATGATACCGGGCCACAACCGAATCCGAGGAGCTTGAGGCATTTCGCTACGCCAAAGTCAAGCAACATTGGAGGGGCAATTGTGTTGCCCGGAATCGCAGCGAACAACCTCAACATTACGCCCGCTCACATCAACCATGTGCAACAAAACTCCTTCACCAGGCTTGAAAATGAGGACCCGCATGCACACTTGCAAACTTTTGAGGATGTTTGTAGCACTATCAAAATGAATGGGGTTACACCATCCACAATTAGGCTCTTACTCTTCCCTTTCACACTTAGGGACAAGGCTAAAAAAAGGTTTGGTGGCCTAAAAAAGGGGTAAATTACCACATGGAATGAAATGGCCCAAACTTTCTTGGTTATGTACTTCCCCCACAAGAAAACGGCTAGGATTAGGAGCCAAATAACAAGTTTCAAACAAAGAGCTGATGAGACCCTTAGTGAGGCTTGGGAAAGGTTTAGGGACCTAGAGTTTTTGGTTCCCCACCATGGTCTACCAATTGATGTTGTTATTCAAGCTTTCTATGATGGTTTGACCGATAATACTCTCATAAATGTTGATGCGGTTGTAGGTGGAAGTTTCATGGATAGAGAGGCTCAAGAGGTGATGGACATGGTTGACAATGTGGCAGCTATGAAGTGAGCGAGATCACCGCATTGCATGCCAAAATTGCTCAACTTGAGGCCGAAATTGCCAAGAACAATGCCGACCAAGCCATGGGCCAACCATTCAACCTATGCGGTGCTTGTGGCGAAGAAGGGCACACTTCTCTCCAATGCCCTCTTGCACAATCCAATGAGGAGATGGCACAAGTTAGATCAATCAACAATGAGCCATCTTACTTCCCCAACCCACCTTTCACAACCTCCTACTCAAATAATGTGAGGGAGCGACAAGATTGGCAACTCATGAACTTCCCAAACTTCAAGGACAACATCCAAAACAACTCTTATGCAAGGCCATTCTACCCCAAGAAACCCGCTCTTCCACCTCCTAACCAACCCAACAACAACCCCATGACTTTCCACAATGTGACCTTTGACAACAATCTAAGCCAAAACTTTCAACCAAGGAACCCTTCCCTTTCCCATGTTCCTCCGATTTTGCAAAATTTCATGTACGAGACGGCCATGTGGAATCAATCCGTGGCCAAGAAGTTGGATAAGTTTGAGGATGGCCTTAAATCGATCACAAGGCTTGAAAAAATGATGGAGGCCCACTTTTCTCTACCGGGGCCAAGCCAAAGGGCACCGGGGCAACTTCCCAGCCAACCAGAGCTCAATCCAAGGGGAGAAGTGAAGGCCATAAGCCTCAGGAGTGGAACGGTGTATGAAGGGCCCAAGATGCCCGCCGAAACGGCACAACAACATCCCGTGCGGCTCGCACCTGAATCCTGTGCGGCCCGCACAGGGTCCCAGGGTCCCAACAGCTGTGTCACAGACCATGTCCAGCAGCCTAAAATCGTGGAGATCGATCCTGTGCAGCCCACACCAATTTCTGTGCACCCCGCACAGGGACAGAAGAGAATCGAAAAGCAAAAATTGGGCGAGCCCGACCCACGATACATCCCACCAGTGCCATTCCCACAGAGACTTGCCCAAACTAAGACTGACAAGGGGTTCAAAAGATTTCTCCATATGTTGAAGCAACTCCATATCACCATTTCTTTTGCCGATGCTATCACTCAAATCCCAACCTATGCAAAATTCTTGAAGGATATCATCTCAAACAAAAGGCCGCTTGAAGAGTCGAAAACGGTGAAGATAACCGAGCAATGTAGTGCGGTGCTTAGTAGTGAGATGTCGGCCAAGATGGACGATCCCGGCAAGTACATAATTCCATGAACGATTGGTAAGGCAACCATCAAGAGGGCTCTTTGTGATATGGGAGCTAGCGTGAGTTTGATGCCAAGGTCCGTGTATAAGAAGATTGGGGTTGGAGAGTTGAAACCGACCCGTATGAAATTGCAACTTGCCGATGCATCGGTTCGCTTGCCGCTTGGTGTGATTGAGGATGTGCCGGTGCAAGTAGGGAAGTTTTTTGTGCCGGGTGATTTTGTTGTAATGGAAATGGAGGAAGACAAAGAAGTGCCGATAATTTTGGGGCGGCCTTTTCTTAGAACGGCGGGGGCATTGATAGATGTTAAAGATGGCAAGTTGATTCTAAGGATCGGGGGTGAAACAATCGAGTTTTCCATAGAGAAGGCCATGAAGTACCCCAACCAACTTGATTCTTGTTGTATGATTGAAGAGATTGATACACCAATTGAGGAGATGTTAAGGGAACAGTATGAGGAAGCTCTTGAGTGTTACCAACACTTCCTCTCTGAAAATCAAGAGTCAATTGCTGTGGAAGAATCAATTGTGGATGGAAATTTTGACTCGGATAATGAACTGGAGCCTCTGTGCGAGTCGCACCAAACACATGCGGGTCACATAGGGCCACCCCTGGAGGTCAAAACCATTGAAAGAGAGAAAGAATGCAAGCTGGAAAAATCCCGTGCGGCCCGCACAGGATCCTGTGCGGTCCGCACAGACCCCATGACATTGATCCAGCCACTGTTGTGGTATGCCGATTCGGCGAATTACGTGACCGGTGGAGTCTTACCTCCAGATAAGATACTCAAGCATAGAATTATGTAGCCCTATGACATAGATCGGCGTTGTACTCCTCACGAGGAGCTTGTTTATTGGAACCATTGTCATTTGCCCATGGAGATTGTGTACAAGGCCTATTGGGCAACCAAGGCCCTTAACATGGGCATGAAGGAAGCCGGTTGAAACTTCGCGGCATACGGTCAAGATAAGGACCTTAAATAAGCGCTTCTTGGGAGGCAACCCAAGATTTCTAACCCTTCTCTTCTCATTTCGATTATTTTTACATTTTTCAAAAATCTTGAAAAAACCAAAAAAAAAAAAATCCGAAAATTGAAATAAAATGTAGGGATAATTTAGGTTAATTTAGGATTTATTTTTTGTTCCTTACAAAATTAAAAACACATAAAAAAAAGAGGTGAAAATAAAAATTGAATTGAGTTGTTTCATGGAGGAATTCTAATGCCAAAGTGTTTGTTTTGTTTGTGGTATTTGTAGATAATTGTGGAAGTCCCCAATTGGCTTGTACAAGAGCACCATGGGTTGAAGGAATAGTGCCATCAATCCGCGCACGACCTCACGCAAGCCGATTGCCACAAAAAGATCAAGTGTTGCCTACACACCACCTCTTCTTGCAGGACAGCCACAAAAGATCATTAAAATGGACCACAACAGACCCCACTAGGCCTAGTTTGAACTTTCCCTCCTTGGAAAATTTGAAATCGAAGTGAATGATTGAGTTTGGAGCCCATCTGACACCTGTGCGGGTCGCACCACATATCTGTGCGGGTCGCACAGGGTCCCCCTACATTGTCTGGCCCCTGTCTGGCTCATGCATGCCATTGTCTGCCACGCAGCCAGATCCCGTGCAGTCCTCACACGCCCACCATGAGACCCGCACAGAGCTGAAAAACGCTCCCCTGGGCCCCTATATGTCCCCCACTCACCCCACTTTACTCAGTGAATTCCCAAGCTCCAAACCATCAAACAACCACTGTCAACACCGCTGAAATCACCGCTGCCCCGCCGAACTTTGAAAACTTGCTGGTCCTAACTAAAACTCTTTTGCTACATTTGTCCAGCACTCTTCCGTGAACCCACTGCCAAAATTTGAGGTCAAACGGACAACCGTAGCCTTTGCCGCCGTCCACCGCAAGTTTCAACCGCAACCCACGATTCCAGCAGTAGTTTCGCACGAATCAACAGCCGTCGCCCACGATTCCAGCAGCGGACCACTAATCTGCCCCTGCGACCCACGAATCGCCGCCATCACCGCCATCCACGAGATTAGTTGGCCGGTTGCGGTTTTTCCGTTACCGGCCGCAATGGTATGTTTCCAAACTTCTTCTCTTTTCCTTTTCTTTGATGTATGATTGCATTAGGGACAATGCATTGTTCAGCTTGGGGGGGAGAATTGACAAATTTTGGAAACTTGTATCTAGGAAATGCATCATGGCATGAAATAAAAGCTGTCTGGGAGCCTGTGCGGATTGCACAGGGTCCCTGGCAACATCATACCACTGTCTGGCCAATGTCTCCCACGAAAAATTTTTGTGCGGCCCGCACCAGTTTCCGTGCACCCCGCACAGGACCCCAGACAGTGGATTGCATCATATAGGCTGCACGTAATTCATTTAATCTTGCATGTAAATGAGTTGAAATTTATTTGATTGTTTTAGAATGAGTTTTCACACAAGTTTTCAATGTAAATGGTTGTGGAATTTCTTGCAAAACTTTGAACTCTAAGTGTGCTTTTAATTGGTTTTTGAGCCAATGAACCGAAGAGGATTCTGATTCAAATTGATAAAACTAGAAATTTGGTTGCTTTCATAATGTTAAACACTATTAAACAAGTCATAAACATTTGCCGAGTGAACGGATTTGTGTCCTACAAGGATTTGTTCAAAAGGGATATCTTTGGCGTGTATTTTTTAGTCTTCTTGCTATCTTCTCTTTCTCTTTTTATGTAAATTCTTCTCCGCCACAATGGCAAAATGTATCTCTTGTGTAAATAAAAAAAAAAACAAAAAAAAACCCAAAAAAAAAACAAAAAAAAACAAAAAGACAAAGCTTGTTAAGTCCCATTCTCAATGTAATTTTTATTTTCCCTCTCTTTCTTTTTCTTCTTTTTCTTAAAGACTCCTCACGCCTTGCCACGCTAGACATATTCCTTACAAATTTTTGGAGGTTATGGAAATGAACGGGCAAATAATCTTGATTTTGCATGTCGTTTACATAGAGAAGCTTATGGTCATTGAAATGAAAAATCGGATCTTTTAGGATCAAGTGCAACATAAACCAATTGCTTGAGTGCTTAGAGTCCAAAATTTTGTGCTAAGTTTTACAACCGATTGCCTTGAACTCATGTGTGATGCTCAAACTAATCCAATTGATTTAAATTTCAACTCGTAGGCTTGCAAGGTGTTGAGTTTAGATGTAGGTATGGTCCAACCTCTAAGTTTAGGGTGTTGCATGGGGACAAGCAAAGTTTAAGCTTGCGGGGATTTTATATCACACATTTATATATACGTTTTGATCGAACTTTACCTTCAATCACAATTCAATACCTTTATTTTATGCATGTTTTGGTTTATTTCTGTAGGAATTTGGTACTTCTTGGGTCTATATTCATTTTGTAGGAACTTGTAGGAAATTTGGTGAAGTTTGGCATACAAAACATGAAGAAATTGATCTTATGCGGCCTGGATGGAATTCTGTGCGGCCTGCACAGGACCCAGCCCGCATGCCAGTCAAACGACATGGGCCAGACGACTCATTCCTGGACCATGCGCCCTGCACCTGCTCCCCATGTGCCCCACACGTGACTTCAAGCCCTAGTTTCGCGGCTATTTAAAGCCCTTGAAGCGCCGAAATTACGGTATCCTATCTTCTCTCCCATCCGAGGCGGCGCCGCAACGAAAACCAACCTGATCCACCACTTCACCTCTCATGTGCACCCCGCACAGCCACCCTGTGTGACCCGCACAGAGCATTCTGTCGCCTTGTGAGCCACGTTCCGACCACCGTTCCATCGCCGTTCGACCCAAGCAGCCGTATCTCCAGTCCAGAGGCAAGGAAGAGGCTTGATTAGGGACGTTTGCTTTCCTCATTTCTTCTCTTTGGTTATGGAGATTGTTTCTCTCCCTTTCTTGTATTGTGTTTGTGTTTCTGTTATGGTAGGCTAGATTAGTTTGTTCGAGGGTCATGTTTGAACCAAGGTTAGGATTGATGTAATGGATGAATGATTAAGTTTCTATGGTTTATCACTTGTTGGTTGTTTATTGCTTATGCTTGCTTTGTGTTTGATGAATTGTGTTGAACCTCCTACTAGGTAAATGGCCACACTTAGTCTTGGTTAAAGGCGTAGACCAATTGATTGAATTGAGTAAGCAACTTGAGGTAGGTTAGGAGCCGAAAGGTGACCATTTGGTATCCCAAAAGGAGAAGATTTCTAATTAGGCGAAAGTCGGTTAGATACCTTAGTAAACCAACTTGTGGACTTAGAATAGTTAAGCCAACAAGCGAAAGTGAGGGTTAACTAGACTAATGGGGGCTTTAGACTAGGTTCCGGTCACGATACCATGACCAACATACAATGGTTGAGGTCTAGGGAGTCCAAGTCCGGCTAGATCTGTCCCAAACCAGTTAGGAACTTAATTATCATGCATTGCACCATCAACTAAGGGTCATGCCGCACCAAGTACTACCTGTGCGAGTCGCATGGAATCCTGTGCGGGTTGCACAGGGCCAGTCTAGTGCAGCACGGGTCAGCGTTTCATGCGACAACACACGCGTTGACAGCCTGAAGCCTAACCGAGGTAAAAACAGAAACCCTAGGACGTTTTATTATTAGAAATCACCAGAAAATAACCAAATTGTTACTTGCTTTAGTTTTGTTTCAGTTTGATTGTTTGTTTATCTCATTTTGCTATTGTTCTAAGACCAAAAACCATCTCAATTGACCGACCTAGATTTTGTGAACCGGTAAACCTAATACTCAACTAATCCGTCCCTGTGGTTCGACCCCCAACCATATCCAACGATATACCGTGCGCTTGCGGTATATTTTAGAACATTTTAGGGTACTATTAGTTTGGACATCAGTGAGCCTGGTATTTGGCTCAGGTGTCTGGTATTTGACATTGGTGTTTAAGCCTGGCATTTGGTTATGGTATATAGCTCTGGTATTTGACCTTGTCAACTCGCATGCCTGGTATTTGGCATTGTTGAAATGGTTCCATGGTGGTGCTTCAAAGTGTGAATCAAAGGCACACAGGTTTCATGCCAAGGGCTATCACCTGTGTGCCACTTAAAGTGAAAACATGGTGAATAAAGGTGCATGTGCTCTATGTCAAGGGCTATTGTCCATGTGCCATTTTAAAAGTGCCTAATTAACAATAAAAATGCTTTCTAGCAAGTCACTGTTTTCAAAAAGGTGCATATTTCAAATAAAAGGAGTGTGTTTGTACATATGCTCATGAAGATTTTTTGTGTTAAAGGTGCATATCTTCTTTTGCATTCATGTTCTAGCATGGGTCATATTCTATGTCAAAATAATGGGTCTCATAACAAAAGTCTCATGTAGGTGGTCTGTCATCAACTCTCCTAGGAGATGGTAAAAAGTGGAATTCAGAAATAAGTCATGTTGTCAGAGTTGCATAAAGTCTAAAGTCTTAAAACAAAAGCATACAAGAGTTTAAGTTTCAAATGTCTGAGTATCATGCCTCCTTAAGCTACAGTGCACATCCTAAATAAAAGTAAATATAAAATATAAAAGTCAGCTTCCTGTTTTGAATAAACTAGGGCAACTGCATTTCTCACATCAAGTTTAAGTCCAGTAGTGAATTAGTCTCTAGATGTCCACTAAGTTTGATAGTGCTTCGAGAAGTCAACAAAGGGAAAACACCTCAATGCTCCACAAGTTCTGACAGTGGAGATGACGACACACCATTCTACTGTTATTGGATCTTTGATGGGGATGTCGATAGTGACGCCTCTGATGAAGAAGAAGAAGAATCTGAAGAAGAAGAAAAACACGAGGAGGAACCTCAGCCAAACAACCTCCAAGGCAGTTCTATACTGAAGGGATCTAATCCAACTCTGATCCTACAACATATGTCACCTCAATGTTCGAAGGCCTTAGCATACCAGAAGCAACTAGGGTCATCGCTCAAGTAGAAATGGTGAGGCAAGAAGACCCCGCTTTCTTTGGCTTCATGGCCGAAACTGCGGATATATGGTCGTAACCAAACACGGGTCCAATAACAGACTCGGAAAGAATTGCGGAGCATGAAATATATCTAAGGGAAAACCCCGAAGAAGCCGCTCAACTACAAGCACAAGTGGAAAGGTTGTACAGGCTCATTCATCGCATCCCTGACAACCCCAACAACAATTCTGACAGCGACGATGATGGTCCTGAAACTGGAACCTCGGGAACCTGTCTCCACATCAGCAGATCAAAGACCGATGACTCTGAGGATGAAGGTGAATCCTCTGAATCTCAGGAAGAAACCCATCAGCCACAAGCTGGCACAAGAAATGAGGAAAACCCCACCAATCTAGATGAAAGACACTACGACTATGAAATAGTCATAGACCCAGAAGAACAAATGGATCCTTCTGAGCTGCAAGGTCAAGAGGCCAGAATGGTGAACATAGACAACCACATTCCCAGTATCCCTGGTCAACCCGGGTTCACTCTTGAAGAACTAGGCGAAATTGTATGCCAGCTGGTCAATCAAGTGAGGGAATCCATAATAATTCAAGAAGGTGAAGAAGATGAACCTGAACCTTAACAAAACCTTGGCATAAAACAGGGGATAGCCACCGGTCCCTCCAACGCTCAAGCCAAAACTCGAGATCCTACCAACGAGGATTCTGAAGAAGAAAGTGAAGCCTCTGAAGCCTGTAAAGCCATCTGGGTCTCTGACAATTTAGACTCTGACTCAGATTGGTCTGATCAAGAAACACCCTTAGAAGGACGAAATCGCCCTTATCGGACCTAATCGGTTGGACCAATCACTTGATCAAACATGTCGAGGAGCCTGGCGAAAGGGTAGCATGGTTGGAAAGTGACGATGAGCTAGATCCAAAATATCCCTTTCTGGTCGATCTTCAATTGTTCATGCTAGACCCATGGCCCAAAACTCGCCCGGCCATAAATGTCAGACGACAAGGCGAAATCCAAACTTCATCCCTCCTATGGGTAGAAAGGATAAGACACAATTGCTCCAAAAAAGAGGTCTGCTTGTTGCAATATGACCGAGTCAGGAGGATGGTGTACCCTAAATCCAAGGAAAAGGATGAAACAGAAGAGGAAATCATGCAACAGTTCCGACAAACTCCAAGTAGAGGGGGCCTGGATAATCATGAGCCGTCTCATCATTACCGAGTTCCAATAGCTTGGCCCAGATACAATGCGGATGATAACTTCGTGGCGGGCTATTATGAGCCCGAAGTGTTAATCCACATACAGCATGTATGCCCTCTCATATGCGACAAAGATAATGAACACCATGAAATCATTTCGTCCCACCAAAAGTTGTAGGGTAATCTCTGCTATAGAGCCCGACACTGATAGTGAGGACGAAAACTCCTCGACAATAGGAAATGGTGGCCCTCTGGACATAGGAAAGTCCAATGAAGGAAGAGCCACGGGGACAAACTCAAAGCGACCCACCTCAAACGCGGCCGATCACCCAAGAGGCCAAGAAACACAAAACAGGCTAACCACGATCAAGAAGTGGCACAGAAAAGTTAAATCCACACTCATCTGGCTGACATCTCCGCAGCGAGAAAAACACCCAAGCCCCGAGGTAATATTGTAAATAAACCCAAAAACTTTGAAATAGGATGGGTGAGGAGTTGTACCCTTTTTTCCGTCTCACTTTAGTCTGATTTTCAATGCTATTTTAAAAAAATTTTAGACAGTTAAGTAACCGAGACCTAACTAGAATTTTAATTAGTTGAGTAAACTGCTTGGTTTGATAGAGTTAGATCCCTCTTCATTTGATTTGACCCAACTATATCTAGTCTGCCAAACTATCAAATTTAACAATAGTTTGAGATATGTTTATGAATTGCCACTTGCATCTATTCAAAGGAAGTCATCTGAAATTGAGTAAGGTCAGGAAATTGAACAACTTTGATTTTAAATGATAAAGTGAAATTGAATTTATGAGTTGTTTTAACAGAATTTGATTAAGGTCATAGTTTAGGTTTTAATCATAATTTAAGCCAAATCTATTTCTCAGTCTAGACTATTGCTTGAGGACAAGCAAGATTCAAGCATGGGGGATTTTGATAGGATGCTTTCATATACAGGTTTTGATCCAATTTGGACTCAAATTATGACTGACTTTATGTGATTTTATCTTAGTTTTACTTGTTTCTATTAGTTTTTGGATACTGCCATACCCTTTTGTATTTTGACAGGACAATCATCAAATGTGGCATCAAATCTGCAATAAGTGACAATTTTCAAGCCACTCGACAGAGTGCCAGACTGGATGGATTAGGCAGACAGGACAAAACTAGACTGAAGAAGGCCAGGAGACAGTTTGAAGCATTTCAGACGGGCAGACTACATCTGTAAGCGGGCTGTTGGAAAGTTATCAAGCAGTTTCCATGTTCAAGACAGTTATTTGGCAACCACTCTAACATCATTTCTGCCACGATCTGACCCACTTCTGAGCGCACTCCTACCCTCGACGGTTCTTTGCCATCACTATAAAAGGAGCAGGATCTCCAGAGTTCAAGTGTTCCCAATTTTACAGAGAAGTCACGCTATTGCAGAGGAGAAGTGAGCAGATCTCTTGTCTTCAGTTATCACAACAAGAAGTCAAGAAGGAGTTCAGTTTATGCCACAGCAGCCAAGCAAGGGATTTACATCTGATTTGTTGTAATCTCTCAATATTTCTTGTTTGTTTCTGTAATGATGATTGATATCTTTTTGTTTGTTGTTACAATGATCTTACCCGAGTAGTTAGATCAAGGGGACATGGTTGATAAACAGATGCTTAATTTAGTTTTCATTAATTGATCAGTTTTTCTATTTGTTTACTTAGTTTTATAACTTTTGTTTTTAGCTTCTAAACTTGCTATGCTTGATCTGTTTAAGTCGATTGGTATTTTCCCGTCTAGTTTAGGCCAAACTTGAATGTTTCGAAGTTAAACCCAACCAAACCTAGATAGATTTGAGTATATCTATACAAATAGAGGATCAATGGTTCGAAAGATGAGATCTAGGTCATAGACCATAAATGGTGATCTATTCCCAACAAACGAAAGTTGAGGGAAATCTTAAATCTGAGTTATAGACTTGTATGGTTTAAGCCAAGGAACGAAAGTTGAAACATAGGCCAGATAAGAGTTTATTTGGTTTAGTTAAAGGAACTTGAACTGTCGAAAGAAGTATCATAGGGAAATTGATTAAGCCAATGAATTGCTAAGTAAACTAAGTAGAAACTGATAGGTTGTGTAAAACTATAGTTAGGAAAGACTAGCCGTTTGGATTATAGGCGTGTTGTCTGTGCCACCCTAGAAAAAATCAGTTAGTCTATAACTAACTACTCTGGTTCACAAACTGGTCAATAAGAAATTAAGCGGGCAATTTGGGAACATAAGTTAAGCTGAAGTTAATCAATCATAATCTCTACTTTGTATCTGTCTTAGCAACACTTCTCTCTAATTGGAACCATTTTTATTTTGTTTTATTTTATTTAACCCCAAATCATATATTTCTTCACCACCTCTTTTGACCTGATCGATTGAGCAAACTAAAGTTTGAGAAAATCGAATAACTGTTCCCGAGGATCGACTTCGAATACTCAGCGTAGGTTGAACACTTGCAGCCGACTTTGAGTTATATTTGGGTTATAAATTTAAAAGCCCTGATAGGTTATCTCAACCCCACATCAATGCCCCTGAAGATGCTAGTGCAACTCTCACTTAGCATCAGGGAGACCAAGAAAGAAAAAATCAAGATCCATGGATTCAATCACCAATATCAAAAAGCCTTAGGGTCCACAGTGAATGATGTCACCTTTGGGGACTTGGTCACTCCCATTAAATTCTTCATCATTTAAGCAGACACCACATATAAGGCGTTATTGGGAAGACCGTGGCTGCATGCCTATGGGCCGGTACCTTCCACCCTGCACTAGTGTGTCAAATACATCAAGGATGGCAAGCAATGTGTCATTAAAAGTGATGACCGTCCCTTTGAGGCACACAAAGCCGAGCTGGATGATGCCAAATACTACAAGCCTAAGACCAAACAGGAGGCAGAGGCATGAAGGGAAACGCCTACCCCATAAATTGTAAAAGAAGTTGTCAAAAAAGCAGTACTCAAAGTGCCCATCAAGTCACAAATGCTTTGGGGAAGTGACAGTGACTCAGGCTCCTCAACAGTAATAGATGAAGATGAAGATGCCAACATACCCGTTCGGGTGCAGGCAGGTTTCTCCAGCGAAGAAGAAGAGCAAAATTCCTTATCCATAGAAATAATGCCCTTGGAGCATTGCAAGGATTTCACACCCCGCGAGAAAGAACAAATCTCCCAACTCAAAACCCTCACGGTCCCACCAAAAGTGGAGGAGGTTGAAAAAGGACAGGTAATCCACCCCAGCATACAATTTGTCAAAATGGGAGAGATCGACCCTGATAATGACAACCCGTGTCCAGAGGATTGGGCACGATGGTTAGTGGAAGAAACAAAGGAAGTGGGCATCCCCACACAAGTCGAACACGCTAGCAGTGCCAAGTTAATGCAGTTGTTTCGTAAGGCACATTGTCTGGAACGAACCCTAGAAAAGCGAGCCAAAATGTTCCGAGATATGTAGAAAGGCTACTCCAATGAAGTGGAGAGGCTTGATGGAAAAATAGCCAACACAAGAGGTTTGGGGTTCCAAGTTGAACCAGGGACACAAAAGCCAACCGTCCCGCAAACCACTGAACAATACTCATGCAACCATGTCACCATAATTGAAATTGAGGACGAGGAAGAAGTCCTTGAAATGGAAAATGAACCTCAAGAAAATGAGCAGTTCATTTTTACGGCCAAAAATGCCCCAAAAAGAGCTAGAAGAAGGTGGCCAAAATACCATTGATGAGCTAAAAGAAGTGAACTTGGTTACCAAGGAAGAGTCGAGGCCCACTTTCATCAGTGCATCTCTCCTACAGGAAATGCAAGACAAGTTGGTGGACCTGTTAAAAGAATACAGGGATTGTTTCGCCTGGAGCTACAGCGAGATGCCCGGGCTGGATCCAACAGTCGCTGTCCATAAATTGAAAATTGACAAAGAAATGAAACCAGTCAAACAAGGTCCTCGAAGAATGAGGGTTGAACTGGAAGAAAAGGTGACGCTGAAGTCAAAAAATTGATTGAAGTGGGATTCATAAGAGAAGAAGAAACTCCTGATTGGATCGCCAACATAGTCCCAGTCAAGAAAAAGAATGGACAAATCTGGGTCTGTGTCGACTTCAGAGACCTAAACAAATCATGTCCCAAAGATGATTTCCCATTCCCAGTGATGAAAATCATAATAGATCACACATCCTATGGAGTCTATTCCTTCGTGGACGGATCTTCGGGGTATAACCAAATCAAGATGGATGAAAGCGATCAAAAGTACACTGCTTTTCGCACACCAATCGGCATCTATTGCTACAAGGTTATGCCCTTTGGCCTCAAGAATGCTGGAGCCACATACCAAAAGGCTATGACCAAAATCTTTGATGATATGATAAACAAGGTGGTGGATTGTTACGTGGATGACCTGGTGGTAAAATCCCACACCCACGAGCAACACCTTGGAAATCTAAAGCTGATGTTCGATCTGCTAAGGATACATACCTTGAAGCTTAACCCCCATGAAATGAGCTTTCATGGTCTCCTTAGGGAAATTCATAGGCTTCGTGGTGCGACATAGAGGCATCGAAATCGATCCTGACAAAATCAGAGCTATTCAAGAGATGTCACCTCCGAAGACACTCAAACAGCTCCGATCTCTTCATGGGCACCTGGCGTACATCAGGAGGTTCATAGCCAACCTCTCAGGCAAGATCAAACCATTCATAAGGCTCACCAAGAAGGATGTCTCCTTTAAATGGGACGACGAGTGTCAAAAGGCCTTAGAAGACATCAAGCAATACCTGCTAAAACCCCCTGTCTTGGCAGCACCTATCCCTGGAAAGCCCCTTATCCTCTATACCACTGCCTTGGATAGATCACTGGGGGCACTGCTTGCCCAAGAAAATGAAGAAGGAAAGGAGAATGCTCTATACTACCTTAGTAGGATGCTTGTGGGAGCGGAACACTCATACACTCCAATAAAAAAATATTGTCTGGCGCTGATCTTTGCAATCAAGAAGCTTAGGCACTACATGTTAGCCCACAAGACACCTTAATCTCCAAAACTGACCCATTAAAATACCTCATGACCCAGCCTATGCTCACAGGAAGACTGGCAAGGTAGGCTGTTGCCCAAATGGAGTTCAACATAACATATGCGCCCCAAAAGGCCATCAAAGGGCAGGCTTTGGCCAATTTTCTGGCAGCCCAACCCATACCTGATGGCTCTCCGCTAGCGTGTGATTTCCCAGATGAAGAAACCATGCACGTAGGAGAAGAAGAAGAAGAAGCCTATTGGAAACTATATTTCGATGGGTCATCTTCCATCCAACCAACAGTCAAGCCAAACCTACCAAAGAGACAGGCTGGAGTAGGCCTGGTGTTTGTCACACCAGAAAAAAAGGCATCCTCAGATATGCCTTAAGTGTCATGGAACCTTCTACAAACAATGAAGCTGAATATGAAGCCTTGATTGTCGGGCTTGAAATGGCGCTCAAAATGGGTATCGAGGGATTGAAAGTCTTTGGAGACTCTTAGCTCATCTTAAGTCAAATTGATGGACAATTCAAAACATGAAATTCAGAATTGGTGAAATACCATGAGAGGGCACTGGAGTTGATGGCCAAATTCACTAGCATCACTCTGGAAAAGGTGCCAAGGTCTCTGAACGACAAAGCAGATACTTTGGCTAGGTTAGCCAACGAACTCAGCGACCCCAACCAAGAAGAAATACAAATCCTTGTCCATCGCAAAAGGTCCTTGTCCCCTTGCTTTCAACAGACGGAGGACTAAAAGGAGGAAACCATATACACGGAGATTTCATCCACCAACAACCAAATGTGCTACACCCAACGGTGGTGTCTTGGCTCTTTCAAATATGGAAAACGGACATCATTGGTCCGATTGACCTGCCAGCCTCGGACTACTTCTCCAAATGGGCCGAAGCCAGATCATACCAAGAAATCAAAGCCTCTGATGTGGTCAAGTTCTTCACCACTAAAGTGCTATATAGATATGGAAATCCCAGAAAGATAATCTCAGACAATGGCACAGCCTTCAAAAATGCGAAGGTCGATGATTTTGCCAAGAAGTATAAGATTGAGTGGAGATATTCCTCAGTATACAATTCTAGGACCAATGGATTAGTAGAAGCCTTCAACAAAGTGCTAATCAAAATCCTCCGCAAAACAATCGGAGACGACCAAAGAAACTAGCACGAAAAGCTACCCGACGCACTGTGGGCTTATCGAATCACCCACAGAACAGCAATCCAAGCAACACTTTACTCATTAGTGTATGGGGCCGAAGCAGTCCTACCTATTGAGGTGGAACTTCCATCACTAAGAGTAGCCATGGCATCAGAAATTCCTCTAACTAAACAAATGCAATTGATGTTGCAAGAGTTAGATGGAATGGATGAAAGAAGACTAGCCGCCCAATAGAATCTGGATCTATACTAAACCAGGATGATCAGGGCCTATGAAAAACTATCAAGACCAAGAGCATTCAGGAAGAGTGAGTTGGTATTAGTGCTAAAACGACCAATAACCGGCCGACATCATGGCCCCAAATTTGCACCAAATTAGGAAGGACCGTTCGTCATAGACCAAGTCTACGATGGTGGAGCTTACCTACTCGCAGATCAAGAAGGGAATCATCTTATATCTCCCATAAAATGGGATGTATCTAAAGAAGTAATATGGCCAAAACCGTCCTGTTGAGTCCAACAAGCACTGAAGCCGGGAAGAAGAAAACTCTGCAGTGGACCGGGCCGAACATTGTAGCGAGATGGATCGCCTCTTCGAGTGATTGTTTCACTTCCCACCAAACCAAAACCCCCAAAGAAGCCAAAACCCAAGGAGCGTCATGTCCCTCTCAGACACTTATGGGACTGTCTCGCACTTTTTTGACCTATCCACGGGGAAAGATCAAATAATGACTTCACCATGGGGAAAAGAAGCACGGATCAGATACCCTTCGAGCATCTTGCGACCCGAACATTACCGTCCATCCGAAAATGGGTGATGGGCACTAACGCGATTCTAAGTACCTCAAGAGTTGGTTGTTTGTTGTAGGTCATTTCATTCCAACAGGTGCAAGCCCCTACTGTTAATTACCTCTGGCCTGAGTTGAGAACCAGACAAGAACACCTCTAGATCGGGAATAATCAATAATCAAATGTTATTGTTAGCTTGGAATCAATTTTAATCTTTTAATGAAGATTAGTCTTTGGGGGGGTTTTGACTTTTAAATTATTTTGGTTGTAACTTTAAACTTGCTACAAGACATTGGTTGACTTTTGAGGAAGGCTTAAAACCTAGGAATCAAATAAATTTATAAACCATGAGCTTGACCTCACTAATCGTTTGGAATATAGCTTTAGGGTCGAACCTAAGAGACGGATTAATGAATACCGGACTTATCCTTTTTCAAAAGCTAGACGAGAATATTTTTATGAGATTTCAAATAGTAGAAAAGTAAACGATGCACTAAAGTAAATATTTTTTTTTGGTTTTTAGACTCGAAATAAAATAAAATAAACTAAATTGTATAAAATTAAGTATAGTAGAGTTTTTGGGGTTTAAACAGAGAATAAAATATCCTAGGAGTCAGGTTTCGCTTGAGTTTGGACGCTAAAACTCGAAACTAAGAACTTTCGCACTTAATTTCGCATTTTAGCTACTGTTGCCACTCTGTTTGGTCCGAACAGGAGTCTGTTCGGTCGGAACAGAAGGAAAAGGTGAGTTTAAACGAATCGTTATGTTGATCAATGCTTCAAGTCAGGGTTTGTTGGTCAAACCTAGCTATTCTAAATCTCAGCTTTCGCTTATTGGGACAGATACTGGTTTAATCACTACCTAACCTAATTAACTTGATTGGTTCACAACTTTTGGTATAGAATTCAACTAATTAAACTTGTTTATTGGAGTTCGTAAGGATAATTAGAGGTCTTTTGGACTGGTCTAAAGGCTACATTTTTGGTGTCAACTAATCTCCCCTTTCGGATCTACAATTTATCCCGAGTACTGGAATTAAACGTGACTTGTTTATCCTAACTTAGACTAACTAGATGCAACTATTGAACTAGAAGGTAATTAGAGATTTAACAAGTGTTTTAACTCAAGCAACAAAAATAATTCGCAATAAACAAATCTTAAAGCATATCATAACATATCAAGTCAAATAAACATCATCCAAACATCAAGTTACTTCCCTAATCCTAAGACTACATAAAAACTAGCCTAACATAGTAGCAAAACACACAATAGATAGAAAATAACAGTAAAGATACAAACCCATCAAATCAAGAGATAAAAACAAAGAAGAATAAACCAAATACTCCTTTATGCTTCGATCTTTTAATCTTCAGGCAATGTGGTGTTGCTGGATGGTCGCCAAACTGGTCACCTTGCTGTCGTCGATTCAAGGTTGATGATCTCCAAAGGTAGAAGAGAGAAACACCTTTGGAAAGGTGGAATTAGGGTATGGAATCAATGATACCTTTCCTCAGGCGTGTAGGAGCTTATATAGTAGTCTTCTGGTGCTTGGGGAGGTTACCTGGCCGCCAAGGTAAGAAAAGATGCCTAAATCACGAGTTTCCATGTTGAAAAACCTTTCATTCGTGATACGGCGGTGGTCTGTTCAGACCGAACAAGATCCATTCGGACCGAACAAAAGAGAGAGAGAGACTGGTGCCGGCTACAGTGCCATTCGGACCGAACAGGATGTCATTCGGTCCGAACAGAGTGCTGAAAATCGCCTCCAATGCTAGGAATGAGTCGTCTAGCATGCGAAAAATACAGGAAATCCATCTATATGCTCCAAGATCATCAGAAATCATCAAAATCTGTACAGAGAAGAGAAGAAACGATGGCAGAGCCAAATCCTAGAAAAACATGGTAATTTATTAAATAATTTGTTAGTTCGAGTGTGTTTTGAGTGCCAAGTACGGTCCAAATACCAATAAAATATGATGATATCAAATTCTCCCAAACTTAAACTTTGTTTTTCCTCAAGCAACGCCCTAAGCTTAGAATTTTGGACTGTACTTACAACTAGAATCAAGTCGTTTCCCAAACCAATAAATTTGTCATAAAAAATCAATTGCTCAATCCTAAAATTTTCTCACACTTAAATCAAATGAGTCAAATAAAAAATTCTAAAAATCAAGTCTTGTGTTCTACAATTCAATCCATGCAACTCTTGGTCCTAATGAAATTCTTTTCCTCAAAATCAAGAACTCTAGTTTCTATTTGTCAATTCAAATGCGATCTCAATTTCAATTACCCGTTCTTTTCCATATTTCACAAAAATTTGTATAGTCCTTTATCAAAATCGGAAATTTTATAATGAACTTCTCTTAAAAACCAATTTTAAATTTTCACCAATTTTTTCTTTGTGTAAGTCGAGTTGTGGGGTTTTGCACCCTAGAGGATTTTTTTTGTAAGAGTCATCGACCTTGTAAAAGCTACTGGCACATGTCCCACCAGGGAGGTCGGTCCAGTTTTTACGCAACTTTTTTTCGCTACAGACCACTACGGACTTAAGCATTTTGCTAAGTACCTTAAGCCTCCATTTTTTTTGTGGTTGAGTTGGTGGGAAAAGGCCTCGGTGCGTCCTCGTTTTCACAACTATTTGATTTTATTGTCCCATTAAATTTTTGCTCGTTGGTGATTCAAGCGAATAAAATAATTTTTGACAAGATGAAGTTCATTTCATAATTTCCCAAGTTGATAAATTTCTTTTTAAACAAAAGTTTGTCAAATACCAATCCGTTCACTTGGTAAAAACTTGTGAGAACAGACTAAAACTGATTTAACAATTCCAAGCATCCAAAATCGAGTCCTATTTTTGTAAAACTAATTTCATTTTGTCCATTTGTGCAAAAATCAAATTGAGATATCAAAACATTCTAGGGTTCTTTGAGAAAATTTTTCTTTGACTCAAAACAGTTTCAAGCAGTGTGAGATTTATCCTTTAAAATCGAAATCGACAGAGTTTAGGCCAAATCAATTCAAATCCAAGCCAAAACGATTGAAAAATTCAATTTTCGAATGTCTGTTCGGACCGAACAGGTGTCTATTCGGACGGAACAGAGACTGTGTAATTTTTAGAAATCCAGAAAGTTCATTCGGACCAAGCAGAAACCTGTTCGGACCGAATAGAGAAGTGGAAAAATGCGAAAAATTGCCCATTTTTATCCGAAATTCAACCCATTTCGACCCCGATCATGCTTTTTCTCCTATGTCCCCCCCCCCTAAACTTGTATAATGCTTGTCCCAAGCATGCATTCACAGAGAAATTTAAATAGGAGAAAAAGAAAATTGACCTTTTAGTAAGGAGGAGGAGGATGAGGGCCCCGAGAGGAGGAGACTTGGTGAAATCCACCGCCATAGTTCGGGAAAATGTCGAAGAAGTTGTCGGGGTGATCCTGTGGCTGCTGCACCTCGACTTGGTTACCCAAG
Organism: Rhynchospora breviuscula; assembly: GCA_027562975.1. Taxonomy (NCBI): domain Eukaryota; kingdom Viridiplantae; phylum Streptophyta; class Magnoliopsida; order Poales; family Cyperaceae; genus Rhynchospora; species Rhynchospora breviuscula. The sequence goes on from CM050398.1 coordinate 18,258,543, forward strand.
TATGGGTAAAAGTTGGGATCTGATCGGGCGGGGCGTTGAGGACCTTGCCATTGCACCCGCTCAAATTGTGGGGACGCTTGTGCTCCTTGTGGCGATATCGGCTGCTGTGGTTGCTCAGGTTGCTGTTGTTGCACGGGTTGCCACGGTGGCTCGTACACTTGCCCTCCAAGATATGGATAAAATCCATGATCCGATAATGCCTCGTGTGCCGTGGCTCGACGAGGTGGAGATCGTAGCGGTGAAGCATGACTATGCACCGATGGCACTAAGGAACTCAAATTTGGATCATCTTCATCACCGGGACAATATCCCATTCTCAAAAAGAAGTTGTTGTCATGGGTGACGTTGGAGACATTGTTGAGTTTATGGCCAAATTCCTCAAACTCGCTAGATAGCCGACTTAATTGCATCCCATAGTCGGCTTGTGCCTCCGTGCTCTTCCTCACTTCATCCCTTGTCTCCATGGTGAGTCTTGTAAGATCACCCACCATATTCATGAGGATCGTGGCCCATTGCGGCACTTGTGGGTCATTTTCATAGTAAGAGGCGGCACGGGGCGGTGAGTCATGTCACTCAGAGGGTCCCGCCGTATCGGTCTCCATGGGAGTTGATGTAGGAAACCTTGGAGCTACCATCCCCCTAGGAGTCACATAATCAAGAGGAATTAGCCAAGTGAGATGGTTAGAAACATCTACCTTTTGTGGATATGGAAGGTAGAAGTCGCTTGCATGATCACGCAACCATAAATACTTGTTCTCAATTGGCGCTCCGAGATGGCAAATTTTCAAGAATCGGGCCGCTCGAAACCGATCATCATCATAATGAGTGTAGCCGGTGTACATGGTTTCTTTGGGCATTGGGATGTCCATACGCTTAGCGAGAAGCATAAAAAATGAGCCCATGGTTATATTGCCTGTAGCATTCTCCATATCCCTTTGATAAATCCAATGCTTCACCATTAATTTGATCAAATTCAACTTCTCGGGCTCGGGTTGAAGCATATGCCACATAATGACGATTTCTTTCTCATTAGTGACATTCACCGTTTCTCCTCTAGCAAAAATCATGGCCGCGATCCCACGGAGAAGGATCCGAAGAAGAGGGTGATGCACTAGCCTAGCTTGTAGCTTGGCATTCCGGCCACAAAGTTTCCCCCAAACTATTTCCTTGTTTATTTCCTCATTTGGGTCCCTAGTCCATATAATTTCCTCCACGGGACCATTTTCCAACATGTATACCCCCGCTAATTCATCCAACCAAGCTTGGCGTGTCTTGTTCCTCAACCGGAACCAAATATAATCTCTCCCATCTTTTTCCAAGAGTGTAAGTGAGGAGAGAAACTCTTGGGTCAAGACCTGATATGCCTTTTCACGAAAATTTCAAAAAGCGGGAGAATACCAACCTTACTTGTAAGCTCAATGAATTGCTCCGCTATGCCAAACTTCTCAAGAGTCTCAATATCGATGAACCAAGTATGCTCAAACATCCGCTTCCTGATCTTGAGGTAGTTTTGAAACATGAAATCCCACGGCATCTCAAACTTGGCATTTTTCTCATAATGGGCCGCCTCGGGATTCCGGAGCCAAATCGGGTCTACTCCTGGCTGTTCCGGCTGCTGCTGGGGCTGGGAAGAAGATGCAGCAGCGGCTGCCCTAGCTCTAGCACGCGTATTCCGCTTGAACATAGTTTTGGGTCAAAACGTCGAGGTTTTCGCAAACTCAGGGGTCTGTTCGGACCGAACAAGGAGTCGTTCGGACATAATGAAGTGGTTTAGAGATGTTTCGGCTGTGAACAGTGATCTGTTCGGACCGAACAGAAGAGGGGTTTGTAGATTCTGGTACGAACTAGCACTGTTTTGACCCAAACCACTAGTATACACCTCTTTTTGCTGGTACAAGCTCACACAAAACTCATACAAACCAAATTAGACAATAATTGGGCGATGGAAAGAGAAAGGAGAGCAAATTGACCTTCATTGACCTTGGTTGTGCTTAAACTCGGCGGGTTGGAACAGGGCAGCGGTCAAGAACACTTGTCAACGCCTCTTGGGTGTTCTAAGGGCACGAGAGAAGTGCTAGGACCGTGCAAGAAGTGAAAACGAGACAAAGGAGCACCTACTCGCCCCGAAATGAACTCGGATTGGTGCCGAGGTGGTGCTGCCGTTTGGGAATGCCGCCTAGACGCTGCAAATTACTTGTAGGGACAGTGGAGAAGTCCCTTGAGTGCCTCAAATGGAGAGAAATCACCCAATCACAGAAAATCGTGTCGAACTCCGTAAAGCGTGCTGCAAAAAATCCATCACGATGGGGCCTTCGCGTCGGAAACCAAGAGTAGCAGTGGCTAGAGGGTAGAGAGGAGATGAATTTGAGCCCTTGATCCGCTGAAATAGTGGACAAATGAAAGAAAAGGGTTTGTGGTGGGTTGGCTTTGGTTTGGAGAAGAAGGAACGAGAGAGAGACGAGGAGGTGTGAGTGGGAGAGAGAGAGAGGTAGAGAGAGAGGGGGCGGTTTTGATTTTGGTGGGTTTCGGATCGGGTTGGGTGTAAGTGGGTCAGATCTAGGCTAATGGATGCATCCATTTTAGTCTCTATGGGCCACCTACACAAGACAAGAAAAATGTCAGCCCAAAATACTGAGTTAAAAGCCCATATACGATCTGTTTAGACAGAACAGAATTCTGTTCGGACCGAATAGACTGTGCATTTTCTCCGCTGTTCATCTATCTCCGTTCGGACCGAATGAATATCTGTTCGAACCGAACAGACTGTTCAGTTTCGCCCTTTTTCGCCATATTTCGCGCCTAAATCGTTATCTCGATGTCCAGGATGGCTTTTCTCCTTTCCTTGAGTTGTAGTGCAATCCGCATGGGGTCGATCGGGGTTAGTTGGCTCACGTAACCCATGGTGCTCTAGCACGAATTGCGACTTCCTTCGTTAGTTCCTCTAATTATCCTACAATTAAAATAGACAATAAAATAGAAAATTAGAATATTTATTTTTGGTAGTTTTTGTTTTTCTGATTTTTATAATTTTTTATTTTCTGACTTTTTTTTGTATTTTCTATAATTTTTATAACAAAATGAAAATAAAAGAAAATAGAGAAAGATGGAGAAAATTCTTGGGTTACCTCCCAAGAAGCGCTTGTTTTAGGTCCCTAGTTTGACCGTCTTCACTAAGTCCTTGTTGGACTAGATCCGGAGAACGAGACGACAAGCGATTCATCACAATCCTCATTATTGATGTCTCTTGTGCCTTCGATCTCCATAGTTTCCAGAGGGTCATTGAAAGATTCTTGGTAGTCTTCATGCGTCTCATGGCCATGCTCTTCAAGAGATGTTTCGGATTCGGCCGCTTCTTGAACTGCAAAGCATGTTTTGGCGGGGTCAGGACAATTCAAAGCATGATCTATTGAAAAGCGGAGTTTCTCTCCCTCCACTCTAACCACAATCGTCCCATCTCGAGCATCCATCTTCACACCGACGATTCTAAGGAAGGGCCGACCCAAGATTATCAGTACCTCCTTATCTACCTCCATTTCCATAACCACAAAATCGCTGGGTATCAAGAATTTGCCAACTTGCACCGGTACGTTCTTCAATATGCCCAATGGCAATCGGATCGTGGAATCGGCGAGTTTTATAGTCATACTTGTGGGTATAAGTTCACCGAATCTGATCTTCTCATACACTGACTTAGGCATGAGACTAACGCTTGCACCCATAGCACACAAGGCTTGTCTAATGATAGCTTTACCAATAGTGCAAGGAAGAACGAACCTTCCTGGATCCTCAAGCTTGGGTGGCATATTGCTTTTCAAGGCCACGCTGCTCTTGTATGTTAGCGCCACAGTCTTGAACTCCTCCATGGATCTTTTACCCGTGCATAGCTCCTTGAAGAACTTGGCATAGATGGGCACTTGACCAATCGCATCGGTGAACGGGATCGTGATCCGCATTTGCTTGAGTATATCCTAAAAGTTTCTGAACTGAGCATCCTCCTTGGACTTCACCAATCGCTGAGGAAAGGGCACAGGAGGCCGATATGCTGGTTCGAGATGCTCCGCCTTGCCTTTGCCCTTCGGTTGAGCCTCCTTTGTACTCTGTTCGGACCGAATAAGATCTTGTTTGGACCGAACAAGCTGTGTCGGTGTGGGTTCAGCGACCTTCTGAGGTTCCAATGTTACTCCTTCAGTCTGAGGTGCCTTCTGGAGGGGAGGAAATGGCAAAATCTGCTCGAGAACTGGCTCCATCTCCTCTTGACCTCTCTGTTTGGACCGAATAAGGTCTTGTTCGGATCGAACAGAGAGCTGGGTTTCGACATCAACCGGCATTGGCGGGTCCTGGTACTCCTTTCCGCTTCTTAGAACATGCAGGGCTTTGATTTCAGCATTTGGGTTCACCTGAGGCTGCCCTGGAAGCTTCCCGAGTTGCCTGGAATAGTGTGACTCCATCATTTGCTCCAACCTGGTCAAAGTTCCTGCATTAGATTTTAGTTCTTCTAAACCTTCAACCAACAATTGATTAAATTTTCCCTATTCGTGCATAAAATCTTGGACAACCGTTGGAATACCATCCCTATTGTAAACAGACTTCTTTGGGAAGGGTTGGTCACGACTGTTGTTATTGAACTGTGCATTTTTAAACAAAGTTGGTTGGTTGGAATTTTTGTACTGGTTCCTTGGCACATATGGTCTATTTGTCACATTATTATGGTAATTGGGGTGGTTCATATTTTTCCAATCTCTTTGTTCCCCATCACTCAATGAATAACTTCGACTGAATATGTATCTAGGAAAATAGGAGGGCTCGTTGTTGATCGAGTTGACTTGTGATGCTCCATTGCCAGTCTTCGCAAGCAGGCAATCAATTGAGGTGTGCCCTTCTTCTCCGCATGCGCCACAAGTGTTGGAATTGAGGTGGGTCTCTTGTGCGGATTGATAGGCGGCAAGCTCGGCTTCCAACTCCGCGATCATTTCATTCTTAGATGTGATCTCATGAATTTGATGCTTAGAATGGCTAGACTGGCGGTGAGTTGGAATTACGTACCAAGTATAATTCCTTACGTAATAATCGAGCAAATCACGCCCTTGAGTTGCGTCGAGCCTCTTGAATGCACCACCTGAAAGAGAATAAATATTAATCTTTATATTATCATAAAGTCCGCTATAGAAAGATTTAATTAACATCCATTCTTGAATCCCATGATGTGGGCAAGAATTCTCTAAATCCCTAAATCTTTCCCATGCGTCCCTCATTGATTCCTCTTCTTTTTGAGCAAAATTATTTCTAATCGCATCAGATCTGTCCGCGGGGAAATACCTATCCAAAAATGTTTGCGCCATTTGATCCCATGACCGAATTGACCCCTTTTTTAATATTTTGTACCATTTTTGGGCTCTATCCTTAAGGGTAAAATGGAACAATAGTAGCCTAATTGCTTGTTGAGGAACCCTTTTGAACTTAATTAATTTAGTGCAATCAATAAAGGTTTGTAAGTGAGCATGGGGATCCTCTTTGTCATCTCCGTAAAACGAGTTCTGTTGCACGAGTGTGACGTGGTTGGGGGCGATTTGCATGTTGTTGGCTTCAATGCCCGGAATCACCACCGGTCCTCCCACGTCTCTTGAATTTGGAGCTCCGAATTCTACGAGTGTTCAGTTGTTGTCATCTCCTTCCTTGTCCTTGGAGTTGTGGTTGCTCGCCTCGTCTTCGTGTATCCATCTTTGGCGCTCATTCTCGAAATCTCTCCTTTGGTTGTCAAGAGTGTTCCATTCTGCTGCGAGACGAGCCTCCCTTTGCTCCAACTGAAGGCGGAGGGCCTCCAAGTCGTGTGTCTGCTGGGCAACGGCCTCCGGAGAGAGTGATTTGGCCATTGCTGGGCTTTCTCCTCTCTGTTCGGGGTCCTGTTCGGTCCGAATGGGATCCTGTTCGGTCCGAATAGGGGTTGAGTTGGAGGGCTGGGCGAGTTCTGGATCTGTTTCAAAGCGCTGGGTGAAGCAGTTCCTGACCATAGGTGGCGGGGGCTTCTTCCTTCGAGTTCTACCTACCAGTCCTGTAATTTACAGAGAAGAAAGCGTGAGTTTAAAAAGAAAAATAAAAGTCTAGTCTCTTAATACTAAAATAAGGATCCAATATTAACACCGTCCCCGGCAACAGCGCCAATTTGATGAAGGCTCAAAACCTAGGAATCAAATAAATTTATAAACCTAGAGCTTGACATCACTAATCGTTTGGAATATAGCTTTAGGGTCGAACCCAAGGGACAGATTAATGAATACCGGACTTATCCTTTTTCAAAAGCTAGACGAGAATATTTTTATGAGATTTCAAATAGTAGAAAAGTAAACGATGCACTAAATTAAATATTTTTTGTTGGTTTTTAGACTCGAAATAAGATAAAATAAATTAAATTATATAAAAGTAAGTAAAGTAGAGTTTTTGGGGTTTAAACAGAGAATAAAATGTCCTAAGAGTCAGGTTTCGCTTGAGTTTGGACGCTAAAACTCGAAACTAAGAACTTTCGCACTTAATTTCGCATTTTAGCTACAGTTTCCACTCTGTTCGGTCTGAACAGAAGGCAAAGGTGAGTATAAATGAATCGTTATGTTGATCAATGCTTCAAGTCAGGGTTTGTTGGTCAAACCTAGCTATTCTAAATCTCAGCTTTCGCTTATTGGGACAGATGCTGGTTTAATCACTACCTAACCTAATTAACTTGATTGGTTCACAACTTTTGGTATAGAATTCAACCAATTAAACTTGTTTATTGGAGTTCGTAAGGATATTTAGAGGTCTTTTGGACTGGTCTAAAAGCTACACTTTTGGTGTCAACTAATCTTCCTTTTCGGATCTACAATTTATCCCGAGTACTGGATTAAGCGTGACTTGTTTATCCTAACTTAGACTAAATAGATGCAGCTCTTCAACTAGAAGGTAATTAGAGATTGAACAAGTGTTTTAACTCAAGCAACAGAAATAATTCGCAACAAACAAATCTTAAAGCATATCATAACATATCAAGTCAAATAAACATCATCCAAACATCAAGTTACTTCACTAATCCTAAGACTACATAAAAACTAGCCTAACATAGTAGCAAACACACACAATAGATAGAAAATAACAGTGAAGATACAAACCCATCAAATCAAGAGATAAAAACAAAGAAGAATAAACCAAATACTCCTTTATGCTTCGATCTTTTAATCTTCAAGCAATGGGGTGTTGCTGGATGGTCGGCAAACTGGTCTCCTTGCTGCCGTAGCTTCAAGGTTGATGATCTCCAAAGGTACAAGAGATAAACGCATTTGGAAAGGTGGAATTAGGGTATGGAATCAATGATACCTTTCCTCAGGCGTGTAGGAGCTTATATAGTACTCTTCTGGTGCTTGGGGAGGTTGCATGGTCGCCAAGGTAAGAAAAGATGCCTAAATCACGAGTTTTGTAACACCATAGAAATACCAGACCAAGTACAATTGAGTTAATTAGATTAATTTTAAAATAGTGTTAGAATAAATAAAATTTTATAACTAGTAATCCCTAAACAATTAATTAATTAGTAATAGTAAAATTTATTCGAAATCGAAATCTTTTAATTTGTGTAGTATCTAAAAATAACCTACATGATTCTAGCAAAATCAAAGCTCAAATTACTAGGCTAATTGAGCTCAAATAAGATAAGATTTAACAAAAAGAAATTAAACTATTTAATTATATGAGTTGCGGCACCCTTGGCTGCATAGTCTCTGCCATAGAAAATCCCAAAGAGTAATTTTTAATAAAAATCCAAAATCTCGCTGTCACCATCTCCTTCTTCCTCCTCTTTTCTTTTCTCTCTCGCGATCCGTCAAATCTCTTCTTTCCTCTCCTCTTCTTTGATGCTTATCTCGACTCGATCGTCGAGGCGGATGTCGTGTGGCTAGCCAACCCAGCTTTTGCCACCACCCAGGGCGGCACCGCTTTGCCCCCTTCGATCTGATCCAAGAGAGAGATGTGGATAGGGTTTGAAACTTTGACCCAAACTGTGGGATTCGAGTCTGAGATCTTCGCCATTGGCTCATCTCTCCTCTTCTCCTCGCCTTATTGGCTATAAATACTTTGATTGGACTGGATTTTCGGGTTTTTCCATCGGTTAGGAAAAATTCTATAAAATATTTAAATAAAGGAGAAATTTGAGAAGGAGAGAGGGGGCTAATCGTTGAAGATCCAAGGTATATCTATACCCTTTGTGCTATGATTTGATTAAGCCCAAATTTTTGTAAATTGCTTGGTTGTCAACTGTTAGGGTTTGAATTGATTTCGAGAATTTGGCTATCTTGTTGATGTTGGATGTTGTAATAGGCTGTATACAATCTAATGGATTAGTTTATGCTTTGATTGTGACATAGATATGTAAGAACCATGTACTGTTAGGGTTTGAGAATTGGTTGTTGGTCTGTGATAGTTATTAAGCCAGAAATTTTGCGGTTTGAAAGTTTATTTTGCTATCTGGGCACAAAGGAGACCTATATGAAGCTTTGCGATGTGGTTTAAGACCTGGTACCAGCCTCTGGTACGATGGTTGTACCTCTGGTACCTCATTGGTACGCTGTGGAGTGACTCAGGGACCGTCTTGTGAGGAAAAAGATTTGTGCAGGGCCTATTTGTAATTTTCTAGGGGCTTCTTTGTAAGAAAAAGGACTTGGTTGTAAATAAAATGAATTCAGGGGCCTCTGGCTGAAATTACAGATATTGCGGGTCGGATCCTGATTTTTCTCTTAATGGATCCTGTCGAACCCATTACGGTTGGCTCAGGTCAACTGGGTCAGGTCGACCTGGTTCAACCATTTGCTTGTGTGGGCCTTATGGGCCAAAGTCCTTTTGGGCTCTGGCTGAGAAAAAAATTGATTAATCTTTTGGCCCAGCGCAAGATTTAACTTGGCCTAGTGCAGAAAATTTGTAAAGTTTATTTGGACCCAGATTTTATCTAAACTTAATCAAAGATTAAGTTAATTAATTGTGGGCTTAATAATAATATAATTAATTAAAGGAGAGGCCATTAGCAATAATTGGGTATCCCTTTAGTTAAGTCGGATTCGATTTTTCGGGAGATGATGAGAATAGTTCGAGTGAAGTCGAGAACAGATACGATGACGCATTTTCACCGACTGTCTGTTCCCAAACAAATAACCAATCAAATCATGATTTTAATTTGTGTTTTCTATGTTTTCTTATTTAATTTCTGATTTTTAATTCGTATTTATTAAATATTTAAATAAATAAACAAATAAATACATATTTAATAATTGAAGTAATATAAAACTAATTTGAATAAGCATTAAACAAAAGAGATTTAAGTGACTAATAATCATTACAACTTAAAACTCAAATAAAGTAAGTATAACACACTAAAATAAAATAAATAAAAATTTGGCAAATAAATTTAGAAATAATAATTCAATAAGTTAAATTTAAGAAAAATTATATAATATTAAATAAACTTATGAATTATTGAAAACACAAGCAATTACTAAAGTAAATAGATTTGAATCAGTCTAGTAAATTAAGCCGGACCTTTTTAATCTTAGATTTTTAAAGTAAGGTCAAAAGAGAAACCAGTTGGTTGAATCTTAACGGTTCTTGACCAACTTTCAGGGGACCCGACGGAGCTGGACCCTGATACGACAACATGTGCGGACACGTGGATTTTTATAGAAATCTAAACCTGGTAAATTTAAAATTTATGCGTAACATGTTAATAACCCAAATTGAATACATTATACAATTTATCATGCTGTTCTTAAGGAACAAATATTACAACTCATGTTGAATATGATCTCAACTGTTCAAGTCGTTATAAATAGCCAGGCAAGTTTGTACAATCTTTTGTAATAAACGAGCTGTTTAGTCTTAGCTCCATTTATTCTTGCCTGGGAATTTGGATTCTTGGAAATGTGAAGAGAATGTCGGAATTTTGGATTAAGCATGGAAATCAATGCCACTCTCCGGAGTCGGCCGGCCCCTGGCTTCGGCCAGTTCGATAGCGCTATGCGGATTTGGAATTCCCTTTTGCCTGCCCAGGGTTAGAGATTCGTCTCTTTTGCCTGCCCTTGGGTTAGGGAAAGGTCTCCTTTTGCTTGCCCAACCGGTTGGGTTAGGAGGCCTGAGTAAGACTGAGATATGATGCTTGTGTGATATGATTTGACTATTACTTTCTTCTGACTATATATATATTGTGTTGCCATTATCTTGCAGCATGGTTGTGATTGGACCGTTTCTTTTGAGGTGCTCGGTATGCAGCTAGCTAGAGACTTGCATTGCATTGCTTTTTTATTTCATTCTATTATTTATGATAATTTATTATTAAATTATTATATTCATTTATCGGGTATTAATTCTAGATTAATATTTCAACTAGAAATCCACGTCTGGAACTAAAACCCGCATTGAAAATCTTATTCTCATTTCCATGCTTGTTTTTGCATGTTCCTCGATGGTTGGCGGTTCTAGACGAGGCACCGTCCGCAGAGGGGACCACCACTAGCGGTTTTTTATTGTTCCTATGTCCATCTCCAGGCTTATGTACCACACCTACGTTTTAATATCACCTACCATGTATCTTTATCTCCTTCGGGAGTTTACATTTATTTGGAATATCCAAATCCCCTAGTTCCTCCTACTCCTGCTCCTGTTCCACCCGTTCCTACTCCCACCCCTGTGTCATCAGTAGCCACTCCCATTATCATTGTAAATAGTGATCAGGAGGAGGAGCCTGAGGAGGAGTGAGGTTATTAGTGTTATATAGTTGTGTCGAGATAGGATCATCTTTTGGTTACACTAGTACTAGTCCCTATTGTATATATTGTATGAACTAGACTAAGTATTTGTTTATAGATCCTAGTCTCGAGAGACATGAGTCACATTTTGAGGGATGGTTGTACTTGCTACTATTATGTATTGTATGATGTATGGTTGTACTGTGTCTAGTAGTTTTCTATTTTCTCTTTTCTTATTTTACCATAGATGATAATATTCGGTATATTATCTGAGTAGCGAAAGAAAAAAAAATTATTAGTTAGGTTAAGCCTTACGATGGTACATTTTCATATACTCTCGTGGCGAGAGTTGTCATATCCAGCTACGGGGTGTGACAAGTTTCCATGTTGAAAAACCTTCCATTCGTGATACGACAGTGGTTTGTTCGGACCAAACAAGATCCATTCGGACCGAACAGAAGAGAGAGAGAGACTGGTGCCAGCTACAGTGCCATTCGGACCGAATAGGATGTCATTCGGTCTGAACAGAGTGCTGAAAATCGCCTCCAATGCTAGGAATGAGTCGTCTAATGCGCGAAAAACATCGAAAATCCATCTATATGCTCCAAGATAATCAGAAATCATCAAAACCTATACAGAGAAGAGAAGAAATGACGGCAGAGCCAAATCCTGGAAAAACATGGTAATTTTTTAAATAATTTGTTGATTCGAGTGTGTTTTGAGTGCCAAGTACGGTCCAAATACTAATAAAATATGAAGATATCAACTTTCATGTCACAATTTTAACAAATTTTGTTGTTAACTTTGCTAGAGTTGGCTTGAAGCCACCTTGAGATTTCTGATATCAATGCTAGGTGTTATGTTTCCTAGATTAATACTCAGTCGATTTAGGGATTTAGGGATTTTTGAGATTTCTCGTTCAAGTCTTGAGTACAGATGCGCTATGCCTCCTCTTAACAAGAACTTTAGGGGTGTACCTTCCAGGGCAACGCGCTATACAGTCTTAGAAAGACAAGTTTAGATTTTTGAGTTCGGAACTAGAAAGTTGGGCGATCTAGGTAAATTCTCAACCGTTTTGGGATTTAGAGATTTTAGTGTTTCGTTCGAGTCGCGAGGGAAGAAGCGCTATGCCTTCTCTTGACGAGAACACAAGCGGTGTACCTTCCCGGGCAACACGCTATGCAGTCTCAAAAGGACGAAGTTGGACTTTTAAGACTTTTACGTCACTTTTGTGTCTTTGAAATTTTAGTTATTGACTTATGTTTCGAGCCCTAGAGCGTTGGTCTTTGTCTTTAACTTTTAAGGGTTTGATATTTAGTCTTGGGGTATTCTTAGGACTTTTAAGTCCCGACTATCAGGTCAACTTTAAAATCTTAACCACTTCAACTTTGGACTTTTGAGTTTGACTTTTCAACTTTCAAGTTGGACTTTTGAGTTTGATACTGGGATTTGGGGTTTGAGTTTTGATATTTGAATTTTGGATTTGAGGTTTTGGGATTTAGGATTTTGGAGTTTTTTTGAATTTGGATTTTTGGTATTTCAAACTTGGCATTTTGGATTTGGGGTCTTGGTATCTTGTCCAGAGATGTCCAAATGTACCTGCTGTCAAGAACATGAATGTTCAATCATTTTGTAGAGATTTAATTTGATTTTTAGTTTATCATTTACCATAATGGCCATTTTCAGGATTTTTTATTTAATGTGCTTTATACATCGAGATTTGGGCATGAAATGTGATACCAAAATATTCCTCACATTTTTCTTAACATTTTGACATTTTATTTTAATTTTTTTTACATTCTTGCTATTTTTAATGTATTTTTGACATTCTGATTGGCTGGAGGCTGGCTGTTTGCTATTCCGGGTTGCAGTAACCCACCACACACTGGGCGTCATAGAGGATCACAGAAAGGCGCTAAGGTCTTGGTTTTGAGCTGGGTTTAAATCCGGTGTTGTGGTTCATGGTGTTGTCAGTGTCCTGGTTCACGGTGTACCGAGTTCACACAGGTCTCTCTTCAAATCCGTTGGAAACGAGATCCATCCGTCCTTCCAGCGTCAAGATTAGTGCTGGGGAAGCTTTTCCTTTTTCTTCCTTTCTTTCTTCCTTCTTCCTCCGTCGAGTGTCGATAGGAGTGAGATGTGTCGACGAGAAAATCACGACGATGGCCGTCGTTGTCCCTTCAATTGAAGGTACTTCCTGGCTCGCAATGAGCTCCTCTTCCTTTTCCTTCTTTTCTCTTGTTCAATTAACCTCTGATTTCTGAATTTCATTTCCCCTCTTTGCTTCAGCCTAGACTTGTGGTTCAATTAAGGATCCTGAGCTGACATTGAGCTTTTCTAGTGGGTCCCATGAATTTCTTTGGGTTTGTAGAGGCAATTGGAAGCTTCAATTGCATGAGTAACTTCTTTGTCACCTTGAACTTTGTTTTATTTTGTGTGGTCTGGTTCGAGTATTGCCTGAAGTTAATTGTGCCAAGCATTGCTCAATTGAACTTTGTTACACATTTATGTTCTCTGTGAGACTGAGGTCTGGTCAGTTGTTAGACTTTCATTGGTCAATTTATTTTAGATACCAGACTTGTGCTATGTAACACAGTTTTGTGATTTTATGGCTTTGGGATTTAATACACAGTCAACTCGACTGTATTTGGCCAGCTGAGATGGTTCCATGAGCTATGCTTCAAAGTGTGAATCCTTGTCTGTCTTATTTTTGTATATTTTTTCAAATCACTTTTTGTGCTATGCTACTTTCATTTGACCAAAATGCATTTTTCTCACACATGTATGTGATTTGAAATATGAGGTTCATGCTGGAGATATCATGTTTATTGATGCATATGGAACAAAGGACAATTTGCTGTTTTTGAAAGTATGCAGTTAGAAATTTAATTCAGGCTATGAAATGAATGCAACTAAGAGGTATGCAGGATTGACTTTCTTCTTTCTTCCTTTATTTTATTTTGACCATTGTACAACTGAGGGTTCCTGTTTATTTATGAAATTTTATTCACTTATGTGCTTCACTTTTAGGACTCACATGACAAGCTTTATGCAAACTACATGAGATCCAATTGAACCTTAAGAGGTAATGCTATGTGAAGTTCATTTTCTTTGAACACTGATTTGACATAAGAGCAATGCGTTTACCAACTTTAGTGCATACCTATTGTCAGACTTAAATGAAATATGCAACTGAAATATTTTAGTTTTATCTTTGAAACTTGCATGATGAACTCTATGCAACTTGTATGAGACTCAATTCAGTGCAACATGCGATTCATTTTTTTTACATGAATGCAGCTAACATGCTATGCATTTACCAACTCAATGGGAACTTATTACTTGAGCTTAAATGAGATATGCAATTAAACCTTTTAGGACTTGAGTAGCAGATTGTTATTGAAAATTGTTATTTGTTTGTTCCCTTTTTGTTTGTTCTGACTTATGACATATGCTAAGGCCTAAAAAAATACTTGACCTTTCTGTTTTGAGGTTCTAGACTGTATGTTTCTTTTCTTTGACAATACTCTAAACTCCATCTTTTTTATTCTTTAATGAACTTAATGACAGTCTGCTTATGTGATATTCCTTTTATGAGAGTTACCTACATGAGACTCTTACTATGCAAATTGACATGTTCTATATTGAGACATGAATGCAGGAAACATGCATTTTAACACAGAAACCCTCTTGAGCACATGCAAACACCTTTCTTTATCTGAAACATGCATTTTGAAAACAGTAATGGTACATTGGAAAACATCTTCTTCTTTTTTGTTGTTGAAAGAGCACTTTTAAGGTGGTACATGGACAGTAGCCCTTGGCATAAAGCCCATGCACCTTTATTTATCATGTTTTCAGGTGATAGCCCTTGGCATAAAACCTGTGTGTCTTGATTCACACTTTGAAGCACCATCATGGAACCATTTCAGCAATGCCAAATACCAGGCATGAGAGTTAACAAGGTCAAATACCAGACCTATAGCCAAATACCATGCTTTATTCACCAATGCCAAATACCAGGCATGAAACCAGTATCAAATACCAGACACTTGAGCCAAATACCAAGCTTATTCAAACCAAAATAAAGAAAAGGAGAAGAGGAGGAGAAGGAGTAAAGCAACAGCAGTTTAAACTTGTTTTTGGCCCCCTTTATTCCATATTAAAACTGAGATTTTACATTTCTACATGTCAATTACCTTGAAAAATCTAACTTCTGTTTCTTCTTTTTTTTTACAAGCTTTTGAAACGCACTATAATCCTAAAATTTGAAAAACTGGGGGCCTTTCTCTCTTCAGCTTCAGCTTCTTTTATCGAGAAGGATTAGGGTTTCTTCAGGTCTTCATCTGCCATGTGGCATTTCTTCAGAATTTTGGAGTTTGATGGGTGGCTGAGATGCTATGTTGCTCCAATCACCTCAGTTTGGGATGTTATCTTCACATTGGTATTTTTACCATCCCATTACATTAGCCATTGTTCATCTGGCATGTGGCATTTGCATTTGAGATAGTGATTTGGTGATGTATATTCTACTTTCCTTCACTGCCTTCTTGTTGGCTGATGTGGCATATGGGGCTCACTTTGATCAGCTTATATGGCTATGAGAGGTGTTGTTTACTCCATTTTACCAAGTGTCATACTTGGGGAAGGGTTTACTTGGCGCCAGCTATCCTTCTGTTGCTTGTCAGGAGGGTATATGTGGTCACCTTGACTGGTTTTAGGCCTCTCTAGTTGAGTTTATGGCTTGAGATGCCTTTTAGTGGCTTTGGTTTGATTTAATTTTTCTTTTCTGTCCTTTAAGGACTTGCATCTGAGGATTTGTTGATGTTTGGTGTGGCTTCTTTCCATGTGGCTGCTTGTTGGTCAGCAAGTGATTGGGTATGCTACCTGTTGGCTATTGCTTGTTGAGATCCCCTTGTGGCTTGACTAGCTGTATTAGCTATCTTTTAGCGCCTAAGGAGGTGATGCTCTTGAAGACACTGGGACAGGTGTCATGCAATTGAGTGTTTCTTGTGAATGTTGGCTGTTGTGCCTCCTATGGAAGCCTGGAGACATTTCAGAGAGGCCTTTCTCCTCTCCAGTACTTGGGTTAGGCTTCTTTATCAAATTCTGAATTGAATTTTGATATTTGTTGCACCTTGTGGACGGCTTGTTGCATATTGATCTCCTGTGGCTGGTGGCCTTATAGTTTCTCTTGTTTGAGTCATCATTTGTCACATGTTGACATATTGTGCTCACATTTCGACTATTTGGCCATTTGGTTACTTAATTTTTGATTTGTTGGTTGGCTGACATTGAAGTTCAATTGAACTTGCATAAGCATAAGTCACATTTGTGAGTGACTGTGGTTCATGCACTTGTAGCCAGTGTTTTGAGTTAACACATATCATATTTTCATAGGTTGTGCTTACACTTGGTTTGCCAAGTGACATGGTTACATTTGAGTTCCAATTGTGTAGCCTCTTCATTGGCCTGTGATGACTTAAGCTTGGCATCATGGTGCCTTGTTCTGAGGTCACCCATATAAAGTATATCTTTTGTGTTAACACTGATTGCTCTTTGGCTTTTGGCATATTTAATCTTGTAAAGGACATGTATTCCAACTGACTTGTATTGCTATTTTCTCATATCCTTTTATCCAATGCGCTTTAAAGGGTATCTTGAGGGGTATTACAGGCATTTATGGTCTCTGAATTCCTCTTTACGTTACTTTAGATGCTCTGATTCCTTTATTTTATTCCTTTGTCTTTCCTTCAAGTGACTGATTTGCCCATGGTCCCCTACTGGATGACACACACATGGGCATTTTCAGGTGCATTGTGATGCTTTGGAGTGTTTTGAGATGGGGTACAGCTTCACTTGTACTTGAAGTTCGGAGTGAAGCAATTGATGTAAGCTTCTATCCCTCCATATGGTCAACAGTATGGATGGATGGCTAGATGTTGTTGCTGGTGATATGAGTGTGCTTCTTTTGTGTACCAATTTGAAAGGTATCTTTTTAACACACGAGGTTCAGTTGCATCATGGCCCTTGGTTCACATTCAAATGAGATGTGGTACCACCTTTGTTGAGTCGTCCAGGCACATGTGCCTTATGCAGGGCTAGAACATTCTTTCCAGAATGTAGGCTGACGAGCCACTGTTCCTCTTCTCCATTCCTTTATCTGGCCTATTTTTTCTTTGTTATCCACTGGACACGTCCAGTTGAGAGCAATTTGAAGCTAGTCAGCCTTGTGCATTCATTTTTGTTTCTAAGCACAGTTCAGTGTTAATTTAAACCTTCTCTGTGGCATTTAACTCGCACTCGAAGCCCCTTCTTCGTCATTTGTGTGCTGTCGCCATTATCAGTCGCAACTGAGGTGGTTTGCTCGTCTCCACAGGTGTCTCTTTCCAGAATTGTTTCGCCAGGCATGTCCTTCATCTCTCGTAGAGGCTCTCTTAAACTTTAATTGCTCAATTTCATCATTGTCTGAGTTTAATTTCTTGGTTTCTTTCGTAGCCAGTGATCGACCTTGCTCCCCAATTGAGACTGCTTTTCACCCAATTCCTGTCATGTTTGATCATGTTGGAATCGTGGTACCATCGCCTGTACAGCGGTGAAGTTGGTTTCGACTGAGGTGGCTGGAAGAGGTGGTGGAGCATCTGTCTTCGTTGGAGGAACTGTGCTTCCAGTACAAGTAAATGCTCCCTCCTCATTCCTTTTATTTTTTTTGTTTTAAACGGTAAAGGTCTGGGCCAATCAGAGAGTGACACGTGTGCAGCCTTAGATCTGACTCAGTCGAACCAAGTAGCCACTGTTAGGTCCAGTCGAGGTCGATGTGTCAAGTCCAACCGCGTGGGTTTGTTTCCGACTGGTGGGTTTGAGATTGGTAACGGGTTTGAAGTTTGGATCCGCTCCGTCTGTTTTTTATTTGTACTAGGCCGATGAATTTTGGTGGGCCTCCAGAGAATGGAAATAGAGATAGGCCTTTAAATAATTGATTTATATGGGCTTTAATTTACTCTTTGTAATTCGGCCCAGCCGAAATTAATTGTTGCCTCCATTTGTGCTGTTAATGGAAATGTCCATTTGCTGGAATTTTGAGAATAACTGTGCTGCTTTATTTTGAGAAAAATTATTTGGTGCCCATCCATAGGTCGATTTGGCACGAAATTTTGCATAGTTCCTCATAAAAATATGAAGAATTTAACAGCCACAAAATTTCCATTTTTAGGACTTTTTTTGGTAATTAATTATAAGGGTATCACAGGCGCATAATGGCATTTCCCATAATTAATTAATTTATCATCCGTTTCTAGGAATTTCTGTATTTTCCTCTCATGCATTGTGACTGTTTGTCAAGGCTGTTTTGTTTGGTTGCTGGTGTTATGGATTTTGTTTTAGTTGTGGAATAAAATTTATTTCATTTATTCAAGGGTTTTATGCAGTAGAATTTAGAGGCAAACAAATGCCCCCCACCAGAGTAAAATGTGAAACCTTGTTGAACAGTTTGCTCTGGTGTCCCCATTGACTTTTGACTTGTTTGGTTAGGTCTTGGTAGGCTTAGGCTTAGGTTTGGTTACTCATTTCCATTTTGTTTGTATCCAGTCTGTAGACATGTCAATCGTGGGACCAGTTGAGGAGATGTATAGCACTACTCCTCGTTTTGGCATAGCTAGGACTGGTTTCTACGATCCTTCTGATGAGGCGATCACTTCATACATTGACAACTACTTGGATCCTGATAAGGTCCATGCCCATCTTCATGTGAAGTGGAAGGAGAAGGTCCTTGAAGGAAGAGATAACTTTCAAGGTTTGTTGGTTAGGCATGACCATTTGCCTTTACCACCTTTGTACCACTATCCCCGTCTGGTTGCTGATCCTACTTCTAGCATTGAGAGATATAGGGGATATGCAAATACTTCCCACTATCCTATTGCACACGAGAGGCCAGATGCACCTTCACAAGATTTTCAGGGCCTTTTTCTGAGCCCTACTGGTCGTAGTACTTTCTCTTCTGACTTCCATCTGTTAAGTGTTGAGATTATGGGAGGTCATGTTGCTGCTTGGGCTCCTGGGCCTTTGAGAATTCAGGAAGGTTTGGAGTGGAGTCCTGGCTAGGTTGAGTGGACCAGGTATGTCTTGTGCCGTTTAGGGGGCAGATTGGAGAGAGTTCAGTTGTTTGGAGGTGTTTCCTTGGCACTCTTTGAGTATTCCTGGGGTTCCAACCTTCTCAAGGCGATGGCAACCAACTAGAATTATGTGCACAACACGTTTGTTTTGGAGGATCGTGATGCCACGATTGATCTTCAGCAGATGTATTACCTACTGGGTGTACTCGTTGAAGGTTTGTTTTATGAGGAGAGCGTTCCCCCCGAGATAGAGTTGTATGGTTTTGACCCTGACGGATCTCCTTTGCACTCAGATGCACTGCGCAGGGTTTTCAGGATTTACTATGAGATTGCCATGTCTCGTTCCTATCGTGGTCTGAGCAAAGATGTGCCTTTCAGGGATTGGATTGGGTACTTCATGGAGCGGGTTTCTGAGCATTATGATACAGGTTTTGCCAGCCTTTTGGAGCCGATTATTATGGGTTCGGACAAGACCTATATTCCTTCTAGACAGGTATATTTTTCTGACCTCTCTACCCTTTCTTTGTATGATGAGACCATTTTGAATGCTTTCATAGCCTGGTGGCTATGTTACTTCTTGGTTGTTTGTGAGCCAGTCGGCTATGTCCGTCCTGGAGTCTTTGTTGTGGCCAACGCCTTGGCGCGTGGTCATCGGTTTGCCTTGGCTATTCTGACTCTGGCAAACCTTTACAGGTCGATGCGGAAGCTCACTTCCTTGAGGGACCCTTCACAGGCCACTACTGTGATGCCTTTGCATATTCTTCATGGTTGGTTTTACATCTATTGGCAGAGACGTTATACACCATTGACTTCAGCTGGGATGAGGTAGTCTTTGCCAGCCTTGATACACATTGCAAGCTGTACTATTTGTAATCCAGATCCCATTACTGCTCACTTGTTCTTTTCCCTGAGTACCCGATATATTCCAGAGTACCGTCCTAAGGCCTTTAGGAGAGACTGGCCAGTGGATCCGGAGGAGGACTCTGTGATTCATGACACTACTCCTGACGATCCAGGCGATCGTCCTCGCTTGGGTGCTTTCCGTTTCAGGAGATAGCGAGACTTTGTGGTCAGTACTCGACCTGGATGTCTGCCTTTGAGATTGGGTGACAGAGTGATCCATGAGGTTTATAGTCCCCAGAGATGTGCTTGGCAGTTCGGTTATGACCACCTTTAGTCTTTACCTTTTCGACTGCTCCTGAGGCGAATTTAGAGTCTTGCGCAGATCGTGCAGCTTTTACTCTTCGTCTTGGTACTGGGACTAGTTGTGTTGTGCCTTCCGCTTCGAGGGAGGTCAGGCTGATTGGTAGATATGACCAGTTGTTTAGGAGGTGGGCCAGAGCGGCTCATCAGCTTACACCTCATATTTTGAGCAGAAAGGTGTATCCTTCTTCTAGAGTTGCTCGTAGGCGTAGAGGAGCGCAGCAGGGTGACTTTAGACCACTCAGAAAGTCCTTTGATGCAGACAGCTCTATCATTTCTTCTCATGGTCCAGCGAGGTATAGAGGACCTCCTTTGCCTCCTAATGGAGTGTTTCCAGGTATGCTACTACTTTCCTTTCTTTGTTGTTGTCTTTGTCTTGTCTTGTGCTGTCTCACTTCATCTTCATTTTCTGGAAACAGGTCTTGGTGGGTATGACTTTGGTCACTTCCACTTTCTTCCTGAGGGTTCACCTCCTGTGGAGAAGGAGTCTTTTATGGCTGTGGAGCTTGAGGCCTATCGTCGTTGGGCGATACACACATGTATCTCATTTGACTTACCTCTTTCTCTTTCTTTTGCATCTTTGGACTTTTGTTTACTTGTTCTTTCCAGGTGGGCCTGAGCCAGTCATTTCAGAGGATGATGATGACTCGGACTCTTATCATTGTCCCTCTCCTAAGTACTCAGAGGAGTCTGAGGAGGAGATTCTTCTTGAGCAAGGGAAGAGGCATCGCGAGGAGCCTGCTTCTCTAGAGGATTCAGAGTGCTATGTGTTGCGGAGGCGGACGGAGGGGAGTTCGTCAAAGACTGATTTCTCCATGGAGCCTCTTTTCTCTGTTCCTTCTTCAGGTATGGATCTTTTATGCCTTTGTTTTGGCTATTGGCTTTGGTTTTGGTTTCATTGATTTCTTATTTGGTTTTAGGTGTTTCCCTTGGAGGTTGCTTTTCAGGTATCCTAGTACCCAACCTTAGGTTGACATGGCATTGATTTCTTCTGTTTGGTTGAGTTCTGGCGTGTGTTTTCCGCACATGATTGGGTGGTCTATAAGGCTTTGGTGGTGCCTTGACCTCTTCTTCGCTTTCGCTTTCTTCTGAATCGCTTCCCAAGGGCCTTATCAACATGGGGTTTGCTGTCAGAATGACCTGTTCCTCTTCGGAGCTGAAATGGTAATGCTCTTCATCAGAACATTCTTCTTCGGAGGTGTTTGAGCCTATATATCTTGACACAGCGTTACATACCTCGTCTTTTGTTTCTTCAGAGGGGTCATCATCTCTCCTAGCCCATTCCAGGCACTCCTCTCTTGAGTGCCCCCAGACTTGATGGTAGCGACAATACTCCTTCCTCTTTGGGCTTTCTCTTTTCACTTGGCACCCAGGCGACTTGCCCGAGGTGCGAGGTTTTGTTTGACGTTCTTTTCTTTCTGTGGTTGGAATTTCATTTAGATTTCTTGGGTTGCTTTGATCGGGGAACGATTCCTTCTTTCACCCTCCTATTTCACCCTTGATTCTGAATTTTCAGGGTAACCCATCATGTCTGTTACCACTGGAAGAAGGCTCGTCGATCTTGACTAACATCATTTCCATATGGTATTTGGGTCCTTTTTCATGATCAGCCCTTGGGGTTTAAGATTTGTTTTCTGCCTTGGCTTAGGTGACTGAGCTTGTGCCTTGGCACCTGGTCAATCTCCTTTTCATAGTGTCTCATGTGGTGAGACTTTTGCTCATGTGAACTTTCACTATTCTCCCAATGACTTGTCCTAGGGTGCCGGGATGGATGTCTTTGAGTTTGGTCGCGCCTAGACCTTTTGTCAGAGCTCTCTATTGGAGCATTGCCCTTTCCTTTGGGATGATTGGGCTAGCGTTCCGGCCTGTGTCCTTCGCGGATGACTATGCTTGATTCCCTCCTTCTGTAGGGATTTTGGTAGTCATCACTTTGGGTGGGATTATTTGTTTCCTTACCCCTTTCTTTTTCTTTGTTTCTTAACTCATCACTACCTTCGGCCCTCTTGGCACTTGGTGTAGCGGCATTGTCAATTTTGGACTTTTGACCCTTGAAGGATCTTTCCCTTTCTTTCCTTTCAGTGCTGAACCTTGCCAACACTCTTTTTAGGAGATTTTGGATGGTGAGATTCTGTCTGAATATGGTCTTCATGGACTCAATACAGATCCTCATTTCCATTTGCAACGACCACATTTCAGCTGTAGTGAATGAGACATTTGGTTGGTCAGGGATTGGGGCCGCATTTGGTTGAGCCCGCTTTGACCTAGTGCGATGGGCTGGCCCATCATTTTTGGCTTCATGTGCCACTTCTTGCTTATGGTTGGCTTGGTTTGTGTTTCTTGGGTGATCAGCCGCATTTGTAGTAGGCCGCTTTGAGTTCGTCTCCATGACTTTTCTTTCAGTGGACCTTCCTATGTCTGGCGGGCCACCATTTCTTGTTGCTGGAGAGTTCTCGTCCTCAGTATCAATGTCGGGCTCTATTGCAGAGATGGCCCTACAATTTTCAGTGGGGCGAAATGATTTCATGGTGTTCAATATCTTTGCTGCATACGCCAAGATGTACTGTTGTATATGAATGAACACATCGGGGTCATAATAGCCTGCCACGGATTTGTCATCCGCATAGTATTTGGGCCAAGCTATTGGGACATGGTAGTGAGGGGACGTCTCATGATTTTCCAGGCCCTCTCTACTTGGAGTTTGTCGGAACTGTTGGATGAGCTCCTCTTTTGTTTCTTTCTTTTCTTTGGATTTAGGGTACACCACCTTCCTGACTCGATCATACTGCAACAAGAAGACCACTTTCTTGGAGCGACTGTGCCTTATCCTCTCCACCTAGGGGAGAGATGAAGTTCGGATCTCGCCTTGTCGCTTGACGCTTATAGCTAAGCGAGTTTTGGGCCATGGGTCCAGCATGAACGATTGTAGATCAACCAGAAAGGGATGTTCTAGCTCTAACTCATCGTCGCTTCCTAACCATACTAGCTTTTCATTCGGCTCCTCGACATGGTTGATCAAGTGGTTGGTCCACCCGATCAGATCTGACAAGGTAGTTCTTTGTTCTTGCAAGGATGTTTCTTGATTGGACCAATCTGAATCCGAGTCTGAGTCGTCAGAGATCCAGATGGCTCTGGATGTTTCAGGGGCCTCACTTTCTTCGTCAGAGTCCTCCTCTTTTGACTTTGGGGTTTCAACTTGGGTATTGGAGGGACCGACCATTGCCCCCTGTTCGGTGCCGAGATCTTGCTCAGGTTTGGGTTGATCTTCCTCCGCTTCTTTCTTATTATAGATTCCCTCACTTGATTGACTATCTGGCGCACAATTTCGCCTAGTTCTTCAAGTGTGAACCCAGATTGACCAGGGATATTGGGAATGTGGATGTCGATATCTACCCTTCTGGGCTCTTGGCCTTGCAGCTCAGAAGGATCCATTTGATCTTCTAGGTTCATGACTATTTCGTAGTCATATTGCCTTTCATCCAGGTTGGTGGGATTTTCCTCATTTCTTATGCCAGTTTGCAGTTAAGGGTTACTGATATGGCGACAGGTCCTTGAGGTTCCGGGGCCATCATCATCGCTATCAGAGTTGTTGTTTGGGTTGTCAGGGATGCCATGGATGAGCCTGTACAACTTCTCCACTTGGGCTTGGAGTTAAGCAGCTTCTTCGGGGTTTTCCCTTACATACTTTTCATTCGCCACAATCTTTTCTAGGTCTATTTCTGGACCCGTGTTTGGCTGCGACCATATGTCCGCTGTTTCGGCCATAAAGCCAAAGAAAGCAGGGTCTTCTTGCCTTGCCCGTTCTACATTGGAGTTATGTCATAGAAGTCAATAGTTTAATGACTTAAATTTTAGATTATGTTATTGATGATATTTGATCATTTGTTCCTAGAGTTTATTATTGATAGATCATTCAGGTTGAGGATCTGAATTATAGATCTCTGTTGATCATTCATTAGAATGACAATAATAAATCTAAACTGTCCATAATATTGATAATTAACAAGGAACATTAATTATCATATAAGATTAGTATGCAAGTTAAGTGATGATTAAGTTCTACAAATCATAGGTAATGAGTTACCAACTTAATTGCATATGCGTATGTTATAGAACATAGTACAGGACATGACCCAATGAAATAAATAAATGAATTGTGTTATGTGTCATTATTTATTTTATAAGTTGTTTGATTCTAAGTTTGAGATGGTTCAACTTTTCCACATGAGGATATGTTCAATAAATATCGTCTAACGTTGATTCCTGATAAGGACTGCTATACGGACTTTATTTATGTTCTCTTGAATTGTGCGGGGAAAAGTTGTTAATAAAAAAAACCGTATGTCCCTCATTAGTAAACCTAGTGAGTGATGATATCTGTTGGGCCCCTTGATGGAATTGGATCGTATGCATGCAAACTAGACGATCATCTCTAGATCAAGAAATGTATAATCTGCAAGAATAACACATTCCTATCTTGGATTATACAGAGATATCATGTGACATAAGAATCAAAACAAGGAAATACTTTATTTCTTATGCATGATTGAAATAATGTAGTTATACAGTTTTTATTTATGTTAATTGGGAATCATAACGTGTTGCTAGATACCGCTTATGATTATTGGAAATAAATAGCAATTTAATTTCCATGGCCAACATGACATAAATCCTTGAGGGTTACACGAATTAAAGGCTCTTAATCAATAGTGCATTAATATTTGTTTACTTGCATTGGAGAATGCAATATATGATATATTGATTAATTAATTATATACCGTTGCGAACCGTTATAATTAATTATTTCAAATGGATCATATGAAACTAATTAATGCAAAGTCTAATCCTATAATAATTATCAAATAGTTGATAATTAATTTTGTTCAACACATTTAATATGATTATAGGAATTATATTAAATAAATAGGCTATCTTTTGATTACCTGATATGAGCCCAATTTAAATGCATTTAAAGGAGAGTATTAAATGGAATTAAAGACCAACTAATATGGGCTTGGAAGCCATATTAAGGTCTACCACGTTCTAACATGGAGTGGTTCCCAAGGGTTAGGTTTGGATGGCTACATAAGGACTACAATTTGGAAGAAGTAAAACCTAGTTTTTCTTCTCTCTCTTTCTCCTCTCTAGCCGCCACCTTCTCTTCTCCCATGGAGCAATTAGTTATTGCCTTGGAGAGCTCTTTTAATTTCATTTTGTAGGTGCTCATGAGTTGAGCAATAGCCACCTCTCCTAGATATTGATTTAGAAGAGAAAGGCGAACCATTGGATTAGACGATTTCACACGTTTCACTAGCACAAAACCTTGTGAAGTTGATTAATCCTTTAGTGGAACTTAGAAAGGAGAAGAAGGAAAGGAGACGAGCATGCCACCAACCTCAATGCCATGGTCGAACCTCA
Source organism: Rhynchospora breviuscula (assembly GCA_027562975.1). NCBI lineage: Eukaryota > Viridiplantae > Streptophyta > Magnoliopsida > Poales > Cyperaceae > Rhynchospora > Rhynchospora breviuscula. The sequence goes on from CM050398.1 coordinate 18,284,023, forward strand.
CGAATACGATTTCGTGAGAGGTATAACTTCCTACCATTTTTCTTTCTTTGGATGATGTGTTGAATGCTTGTGCAAGATCCTCTAGTGTTTATGTGCTTGATTAAAGGTTATTAATTGTACTAAAATTAAAATTGGGCGTGAACAACACTTCCTAACACTTGAGCAATGACCCTAGCTGCTTCTGCGATGCTAAGGCCTTCGAACATTAAGGTGACATCTGTCGTGGGATCGGAGTTGGATCCAGACCCTATCAGTATAAAGCTGCCTTGGAGGTTGTTTCGTTGAGGTTCCTCCTTGGGCTCTTCTTCTTCTTCATCAGAGGTGTCACTATCGACATCCCCGTCGTGGATCCAATAACAATAAAAGGGTGTGTCATCGTCTCCACTGTCAGAACCCGAGGAACATTGAGGTGTCTTTCCTTTGTTGACCTCTCAAAGTACTATGGAGATAGCATCTTTCACGAATTCCTCCAAGTGATCTGGATCTTTGGGGTTCATGACCTTTTTGAAAGCCTTATGATTTTCGGCCCTCAAGTCTTTGAGGTACGAGACATACCAGTCGACCAGACTGTCATGCTCGTCATATTCTTCCTCCGGGGATTGTGGCGGCGTTTCTTGCTGACCTTCACCAACCTGATTGGAGTCCTCAGGAGGGTTTTCTTCTTCATTTTGTGGTTCACCTGACCCTGAGGGGTATTCTGAGGAAAGTTTCTAGTCCCGATTGTTTTCAGGTATTGGCGGTATTCGAACATCCATTGCTCTTCACCAGGTCTTGGAGAGTTTGAATTAGGGGTTACTTCTCCTTCTTCTCGTCCCGTTTCTTGAGCGATTTCTCTCACTGTCTTTGCCACAGCTTGCCTTTCGTAGTCTTGCAGCTGCTGAGGGTTTTCAGGGTCCAATGCTATGTGGAAGCTTTTTGGGTCTATTATCTTTAGACTTTTGAGGTATCGAGAATACTCATCTATCAATTCTTCTTCAGTTGAGCACCCTCGATCACCTAAGCAAGGATGCGCCATGTTTTCCCATGTGTCACTCACTTTTTTGACCTATCCACGGGTAGATATCAAAGGATAACTTCCATCATGGGGAAAAGAAGCACGGATAAGATACCCCTCGAGCATCTTGTGACCCGAAAGCTACAGTCCATTCGAAAAATGGGCGATGGGCGCTAACGCGGTTCTAAATACCTCGAGAGTTGATTGTTTGTTTGTAGGTCATTTCCTTCCAGCAGGCGCAAGCCCCTACTGTTAATTACCCCCGGGCTGAGTTGAGAACCAGCCAAGAGCACCTCTAGATCGGGAATAATCAAAATAACTGTGATGAATAGCTTAGGGTCTAAATTTTTAATATTTAAAGAGGATTAGTCTTTGGGGGGGTTTGACTTTTAATTCTTTGGTTGTAACTTAGAACTTGCTACAGGACTTTGGTTGTCTTTCATGTCACAATTTTAACAATTTTGTTATTGACTTTGCTGAAGTCGGCTTGTGGCCACCTTTAGATTTTTGAGATTAATACTGGAGGTTATATTTCCTGTATCAAGGCTCAGTCGTTTTAGGAATTTTGGGATTTTGGGATTTCTCGTCCAAGTCTTGAGTACAGATGCGCTATGCCTCCTCTCGACAAGAACTTCAAGGGTGTACCTTCCAGGGCAACGCGCTATGCAGTCTCAGAAGGACGATTTGAATTTTTGAGTTCGACACTAGAAAGATAGGTGATCTAGGCCAATTCTCAATCGTTTTGGGATTTAGAGATTTTGGAATTTCGTTCGAGTCGCGAGGGAAGAAGCACTATGCCTCCTCTTGACGAGAACACCGGATTGTACCTTCCAGGGCAACGCGCTATGTAGTCTCAGAAGGACGATTTGGATTTTTGAGTTCGACACTAGAAAGATAGGAGATCTAGGCCAATTCTCAATCATTTTGGGATTTAGAGATTTTGGGATTTCGCTCGAGTCGCGAGAGAAGAAGCATTATGCCTCCTTTTGACGAGAACACCGGGTTGTACCTTCCAGGGCAATGCGCTATGCAGTCTTAGAAGGACGAAGTTGGACTTTTAAGACTTTAATGTCATTTTTAGTTATAGACTTTGATCCAAGTTCTAGAGAGTTGGTCTTTGTGTCTTTGACTTTTGGGGTTTCAGTATTGAATTTTGGGGTATTTTAAGACTTTTAAGTTCTGGCTATAAGATTATCTTTTTAAGTCTTGATTGATCCAATTTTAAGTTGGACTTATGAGTTCGACTTTTCAACTTTAAAACTAGACTTTTAAGTTTAACTTTTTAATTTTCAAATTAGACTTTTAGGTTTTAACTTTTTAGAGTTCTATTTTGATCTCTCGGCTTTGGGTTTGGAGTTTGGGTTTTAGATTTCTTGTATTTTGGACGTTGGATTTAAGTTGATGTTTAGGATTTGGAGTTTGGATTTGAGTTCTTGGGTTTTGGAGTTTGGATTTTGATTCGAGATTTTGGATTTTTGGTATTTGACTTTGGATTTTGGAGTTTGGGACTTGAGTCTTGGTATTTGAATTTTGGTATTTAGATTTTTGGATGTGGGATCTTGGATTTTGGGTATTTGAATTTGGGTTTTGACATTTGATTTGGATTTGAGATTTGGATTTTGGTATTTGGATTTTTGAATTTGGGATTTTTAGATTTTTGGTTTTGAGCTTTGGGTATTTGAATTTGGGTTTGAGGTTTGACCAGAAATGTCTGAGTGTACCTGCTATCCAGAACATCGCGTGTTCAAATGTACCTGCTGTCCAGAACATTAATGTTCGTGTGTTTTTGCAGAAATTTAATTTTAACTCTATTTTTATCATTTTGTTATTTTCAGAAATGATTACTTTGAGAGTTTTGAATTAATGTGCTTTGTGCATTGAGATTTGGGCCTGAAATATGTTACCAAAATATTCTCCATATTTTCCTGAACATTTTTACATTTTATTTGAATTTTTCTGACATTCCTGCTATTTTTAATGCATTTTTCAAGTTTTTATTATGCTGGAAAACTCTGATTGGCTGGAGGCTTACTGTTTGTTGTACGGGGTTGCAGTGACTCGCCACACAGAGGCTGCCACAGAGAATCACTGAGAGGCGCTGAGGTTTTGGATTTGCGCCTGGTTTTAATCCGATTTGTGGGACCCACTGTCACTGCCTTTAAGCTGGTGCACCGAGTTCACCCATCTCTCCTTTTTTATCCTTTGGGAACAGAATCCATCCATCCATGGGGAGTCAAGATTCGTGCCCAGGGACTCGTTTTCTTTTCTTTTCCTTCTTTTCTTCCTTTCTTCTTCCTTCGTCCTCCGTCTGTGTGTCGAGAGGAGGAGTCTTCGTCGGGAATGAAATTGCGGTGACTGCCGGCGTTATTCCCCCAATTGAAGGTACTTTTCAACTCGAGTTGAGCTATTCTCTCTTTCTGTTGACTGCATTTCCTCAATTGCTTCCTCATTTTCAACTTTCATTTATCACTTTTGACTAGGTATTATCCGCCATTTTCAATTGGGTTGTTCTAAGCTGAATTAAGATCCATTGATGGGTCCCATGGGGTTCTTGAGGTTCGTGGAGGCTACTGGAGGCTTCAATTGCACAGGTAACACTCTTGCTTTCTTTGATTTTGATTTTGACACGTGCAGACTGGTTATATTTGGTGACCTAGTACTTACTTGGTTTGGTGCTCAATTGAGCTTTGCTTGGTGCTTAATGTGAGTCCAGAACTGGTAGCGACCAGTTATTTTGGTCCGCCTAGGTTCAATTTGGGTTCAGTCCTAAGTTGGACTTTGTTCAGATTGGTTTGGATTCCGCACCACCAATTGGTTCACAGTTTGGGTTCTATTTGGGTCTAACATAGCTTGTAAAAACCTCCTCATGAGTTAAGCTTAGAGATATGCACACCCCTTCATTGAGTTTATTGTATTTTGGTTGTGTTTCATTTTATTTGTGCTTCTTTCAGGAGCCTATTTGAGTCTGAAATTGAGTTTGTCTCAAAAATCATTTTATGTTTAAGAGATGCTTTACAGGTTTTCATCTTTATTTTATTTGAGCTTATTCAAGAAATTCATTTGTTTTTCAAAAGAGAACTGATGTAATTTTAAGTCAGTTTGCATGAATTTGATATGGTTTTAGAAGAAATGCCATGCGTATGCTAATTGGAGAACAGCTAAGCATTGGACTGAGTGCTTGTCAATTTCTGATGCAAATGCTATGCAAATTTGGTTTAAGTTTAAGAGTTGGTAACTGTGTACATGGGTCGATCTTTATTCTAGAGGATGCACTTGGAATTTTTGGTAAACCTTAACAAATGAAATGCAGAAATGCACTTAACCAATTTTTTTTTTTTAAAGATACTATGCATACTGACCAAAATTACTTGCAATTTGAACATTATTGACAATAATGCAGTGAAGTAAATTTTATTTAAAGGAGATGCTGACCTTTATAACCTTTTATGAAATTTAATTTTGTGTTTATGTCCCTTTTATTTTGATTTATTTAAACATTGACCTTTATTTATATATATTGATATGGTAGACATTCTGAAAATTCATTTTGGTCCCTGGACTTCTTTTTATTTTCTGAAGATGCTCAACTAACTTCTAGTATGTGCATGGCTTTGCTAATTGAACTTCAGTTGATAACCATGAATGAACTTTGAGTACAGAGACCCATCTTTTTGACTTACTTGAATATGCTAGTGACATGTAACTCCCAGGGACCTACTGACTATGGGACATATGACTTTGCTTCAACTTTAAAGAACATTATTACTCTCAGAACGTAACTGATCATGCTGGGCACTTATGAACCTGCCATGAACTTCTTTTTAAGAGACAAATGTAATATGACCTGATGCTATAAGACACAGATTTGATGCAAGTGAGAGACAGACACCATGTTTTGTGCTGACCAAACCCTAATGCCCATGAACTTAAACAGAAATCGATTTTTGTTTTGAAAGCATGACAGATGAAACTCTTTTACAAATTCTTTTTGTTGTTTTAGCACTTTTAAATGGTGTATAGGCAGTAGCACTTGGCATAAAAGCCTACACAACCTTATTCACTTTTAATTTGGGGTGGCATGCAAGCAATAGCACTTGGCATAGAGCTTGCATGCCTTATTTGTGCATATCTCTAAACTATCTCCTCATAAGAGGGTTTTTACACAGCCAAATACCGAGCTGGGGTGATGTTTCAGGCCAAATACCAGGCCAGAACCAAATACCAGGTTCAAACCATGCCAAATACCACGCATTTCATCCAACTAGTGCCAAATACCGGGAACTAAAGCCAAATACCAGGCTTTTATTAAACCAGAAGAGAAAAGAAAAGGGAAAAGAGGAGGAGAACAAGAAAATCAAAGAGTTTAAACCATTTTTGGTCCCCCTTTATTTCATATAAAATCACAGTTTACATGTTAATTGTGCTAATTACCTTAATTGAGATTTAAAACAACTTTTCTTTTCTTTTACAATTTCAGAAAATGCAGCACTAGCCTAATAATTCAAAAATTAGGGGCCTCTTTCTCTTCTGATTTGCTCCTTTTATAGCCATCAGGTTAGGGTTTCACTGGGTCTTCAGCTGCCATGTGGCATAACCACGGAATTTCAGAATTTGATGATGCTTGATGTAGGGCTGAGATGCTCCTTTGCTTCTGTCGCCTCAATTTGGGATGCTATCTTCACATGCTGTGTTTAACATACCATTTTACCATCCAACAGTAGCTTGACACTTGGCTTCATGTTGCTGGATAGTCATTTGCCCAATTGTGGTTTACTTCTTTCTACTAATCCTCCTTTGTGCTTATGACAGGTGGGTCTTGTGCCACCTAGGCTTTTAAGCGGATAAGTATGGTTGTTTACTCCTTTCTACTTAATAGCATACTTGGGGGAGATTCATTTGAGGCGCCAGTTATCCTTCTGTGGCTGCTTATCTGGCTTAATGTGATTTAATGTCCTTCACAAGGTTTAACTTAGTGATTTAATATTGCTTTTAAGATGTTATTTCATGTGGCTGCTTATCTAGCTTAATGTGATTGGGTATCACATCTGTTGGCTGTTGGTTGTTGACTGTGGCAGTTCTCTTGTGGCATTGACAGCTGCATAACAATCTCTTGGTGCCAGGGAGATACTTTGGTTATATGGCACTGGGACAGGTGTCATATGGCTAAGTGCTTTCCTTATGGCTGTTGGCTGTGATGCCTTGGCTTTGGCCATGGTGCCTCAGCTGTTGCCTGTTGTGTCTCCTATGCTAGCTTGACAGTGTTCCAGAGAGATTTGAACTCCTCTCCAGTGTATTGGTCATCAATACATGAGGCAGATTTGATCCCTTATATCCAATAGGCTTGTGACTTGTTGTGTTTGAGACACCACTTGTCATACTTGTCAAGTGGGACTCGCACTTGAGTTATTTGGTTATTTAATTTGGTTGTTTTGATTTGATTTAGATGGTTGGCAGATATATCAATTGAGTCAAATTTCATATGAAGCTCAATTGATCTTATGTGGATCATGGGTCACATTTTGTATTGATGACCATTTGATGTTGGCAGTCACTTGTTCGAGATGGCACTTACCATATGGCAAGTTACACTCACATTTAGCTGGCCAGGTATTTGCAATGGTGGAGTTTGAGGTTTTGCTGTGACATAGTCACATTTTAAGTCCCAACTTGCATCCTTCCCTTTGGCCTATGATGAATTAAATCTGGCACTATGGTGCTTTGATCTGAGGCCATCCATGTAAAGCAAAACTTTTATGCCTCGACACTGGTGACTCCTTTGTTGCTTGGCACATTTAATCCTGTAGATGACATGTGCTTCAGCTGGTTTATGTTGCTATCTCATCACATTTCCTTAAGTTCTCAAACGCTTAAATACAACCTGTCTCTGATACCACTGTTAGGAACTCAAGTCCTTGTGCAATTTTCATTTTTATTACTAATTAATATCTAATTAAACATGCACAACAAAAGGATCTAGTATTAAGCATCAAGCACACATGAGAAACGGGGAGGAGTTTTTGTACCTCTTCCAAACTCGCAATTGGAAGGCTTGGTGCAAGGTATTGAAGTCGATGGCGTGCCTCCAATCACCACAATCACGCTGGCCTCGAGTCCACCAAAAGTCTTAACCAAATTCTAGAGGTTTGTGCTTGCAAACCCTAGAACGGGGCTAATTTCTTGTTGCCTTTCTTCACAAAATTAACTCTTTAATTTGTGGCTAATATTCAACACATGAATTCCTATGGAAGAGCAATAATATGAGAGCTTTTTGGAAAAGAACAATCTGATATTTTTTCTGTAATTTTCGTCCATATTAATTAGGGAGAGAGGAAGAGCTTAAGGCTAAATTTAGCGGTGTTGTTTCATTAATTAACAGCCCTATATTTAGGCATCCAAACCTCATCCTTCTTTCACCCAATATGGACAAAATTGCCCCCTATATGCTGGCCACAAAATGGTCTAATTTAGCCATTTCATTTTGTTATTTTGCTCTCATATTAACACATTAAATCATTTATTTAATGGTCCAATTAAATTGCCTTTTTAATTAAGCTGAAATTTTCAATTCAACCAATTAAAATATGTTGAATAAAATTAATTATCAACTTATTGATAATTATTTTGGAATTAGCAAATGCATTAATTTATTTCTATATGATCCCATTGATTTAATTAATTATAACGGTTCATAACGGTATATAATTAATTAATCAACTTATCATATTTTCATCACACTTACTGCTGTTAATAAATAAATAATGCACTGTATGGTTAAAACTTTATTTGTGTGACCCTTTGAGGATTTATGTTATGTTGGCCATGAAAATAAATCGTTATTTATTTTCAATAATCATAAACGGTATCTAGCAATACGTTATGATTCCCAATTAACATAAATATTGTACTGCTACAGTATTTTAATCCTGCATAAGAAATATAATTATTTTCTTATTTTGATTCTTATGTCACATGATATCATTGTATAATTCAAGATATGAATGTGTCATTCTTGCAGATTATACATTTCTTGATCTTAGAGTTGATTGTACAAGTTACTAGCAAACAATCCAGCTCCATCAAGGGGCGCCCAAAAGATATCATCACTCACTAGGTATACTAATGAGTGACATACGATTTTCTTGATAAATAATTTTTCCCCATACAATTCAAGAGAACATAAATAAAGTCCGTATAGCAGACCTTATCAGGAATCAATGGTAGACGATATTTATAGAACCTATCCTCATGTGGAAAAGTTGAACCATCTCAAACTTAGAATCAAACTTATATTAAAATAAATAATGACACGTAACACAATCCATATATTTATTTTATTGGGTCATGTCATGTACTATGTTCTAATAACATATACATATGCAATTAAGTTGATAACTCTTTACCTAAGATTTGTAGAACTTAATCATCACTTAACTTGCATACTAATCTTTTAAGATAATTAATGTTCCTTGTTAATTATCAAGATTATGGACAATTTAGATTTATTATTGTCATTTAACTATAAATGAAACACAGATATCCACAATTCAGATCCTTAACCTGAATGATCTGTCAATAATAAACTGTAGGAACAAATGATCAAATATCATCAATAACATAAACTAATATCATAGCCATCAAATGATTGGCTTCTAGGACATAACTCCAACAATCTCCCACTTGGCCTAGAGTCAATCAGTAGTGACTTCTAGCCAGTGAAGAATTTAGAACGATGTCATATATTTATATATATACATGTCTCGAACCTCAAAAGAAATAATACGCTTAAAGTTAGTTACTCATACGTCCGTTACGCATGGATGCACAATTGCATCTTGTGTACTGCTTAAGGTAGAGGTTATGTTAGAGTGTTCGCTGTGTTCACGAACCTATCCAAATTATTTAACCCTATATATATATACTCCTATATATATGTCCTTGATCATCATCAAAATGAAAACAAGTGATATTGTCATAGATCATATTTGAATCTCCAATATGACATTGGGTTCTTTAGGACTAAGCTATGGTTTGAGATGCATAGAACCATATTAGCTTGACAAATAACTCGATCCAAATAACCTTCTTTCATTGCTTCATAAGTTGCTACGTATTTTGATTTGGTGACGGAAACGGTTGTAATATCCCATTTAGAACACCTTGTAAATTTACAACACCACCTTTAAGCAAAATATGTAGTTCAATTGTAATTATATCAATCTTTCGAAAAAATTGCATCAGTGTAACAACTTACACGAGCTCTCCTTGAGTATTGTCCAAATGTGTTCTCCTTGTATCCATTTGACAACTGATTGTCACACTCCTTGGATACAACACATTGGGACATGTGCATTAATATGACGTATATGATGAAACTCACAACGGAAGTATACTTGAACAGTTTCATGCACTTCTTCTCGAATTGAGTTGCATTGAACCGAGTCAAACTCAAGTTATATGCCATATGACGTGGTTCTAGAACACTTTTTTATTGTTTGCACATTATCTCAAACCTAACATCCATCATAATCTATCTCTATAGATTTTGTTTCTTATGATTTAGGCGATCTTGTCCAAGTTCTCTATTGAGAAAACATTCTTCAATGAGATCCTGACAATATTCATTTAATCAATGTTATTCCCAATTAATGTCTTGTTATCTTGTACAATACAATTAACATAATTATGCTCCCACTGAATACCTTGTCTATACAAGATGCTCTTGACGAAGTTCAACTCCTTGACTTCCTTGTCAAAAATTTATTCCGATTTCCATAACACTTGCTTCAATCTATTAATGAATCCTTGAAGCATGTATATGTTTCTAGTAATACATCAAACAAAATCCTTAATTTGTGTCATATACACAACATCTTCATTCATTCAATCGAAGAAGGCGGTTTTGATGTACCTTTCCATATATCAGTATATATGAAATACAACTATTGCTATAATGAACTTTATTGACTTATACATAGTTACAAGCGAGAAGCTGTGCTTTGTACATAGCCAACTTGCTATGCATGTCAATTTTTCTTTAAAGATTTAAATGTTCTTGATGGATTGCTCCTTTTATGAACATCAACCAATGTCTATATCTTGTTGTTACACATGGATTGCACTTAAAGATCACATGGATTCAAACCATATCTGTGGAATCGGTTTCTTCCATCGTTTCTTTATTTATCAACGGATCCTCATATGCCAAGTACGAGGATGTCGTGAAGCCTATGCACCTTTCAATTAGGTATGTCACTCTCGTTGACCTTTTGTAGGATGGGAGCTCAAGATTCATCAACTACTTCTACAAAAATTTGTAGAATAAGTTCTTAATCCTCATATATTCCGTGAGTTTCTCGAACACTATCTACTCGTGAGATGTTTGAGTCCTCATTGGAAGGAGCGTTCTCATGAACTTATTCCTTTCACAACAACTTGTGAATGAAGTTCCTCTCAACTCCCACTAAGCACCATGTATGGAGTGACAAGTTTTTCCCATAAGGTTACTTCTTGCAGTGACGCATAAACTCCTTTAATGCTCATTTTACTCCCACTACTTCTTCTTGAGAATATCATTCTCCAAGACTACGTTATGATTAGCAACAACTATCTTGCTCTTATCATGTTCGTAGAAGTAGTATCTTTCGGTTTAAGGTATCCTACAAAATATTAAGTTTCCAATTTGGGTCCGAGCTTATCAATCAACAAACCTTGAAATAAGCTTCTTAATACCAAATCTTGAGAAACAACATACTTAGAGATCAAATCTCGTAAGATATCTTTCTCAACGGACTTCGATGGAACTTTTATTCAGTGTAAACAATATTGTCCTCAAACATAAATCCCTAATACAAGTCGAATAAGTCAATTCGATTTATTACCGATCGAACTATATCAAACAATGTTCGATACCTCCATTCTTGGACATATTATTCTAATATAATATTCCTCATGAAGTGAGTTGTGAAGCGACTTTCATACTCTTTAGGTAATATATCAAACCACATGACTTAACTATTTATCATGATCAATTGTAAGACTTTTTCTTTTCTTGAATGGTCTTTTCACTTCACTCTTAAACTCCTTTCAACTCGTCAAAAGGTTCATACTTATACCTTATCAAATAGATACGTCAATATCTATTATGATCGTCGGTCAAGTAGTAAAGTATCAACAACGTTTTATTTCATAAGTGATTATAGGTCTATATACATCGACATGTTTAAGTCCTAATCAAGTCACTTGTCCTTAAACCTTCGTAGGTTAAAGGCGCTTTTCTCATTAAACAAACATGATTCGCATATTTCAATTGATTCGCAATCGAATTGAGTTACGAGCTCTACGTTACGTAGACTCTCATAATGCAATTCTCGTTTATTTATGACTTAAGCGGTCATTTCACATGAAAGTCAAATACTTACGTGTAGTCTTACGTATCCTATTTGTCATTCAAAACTTGTTTATCTATTTCAAGCAAAATTAATCAAGATACATGAAAGCATATAAACATATCCATAATAAAAGAACAACATTTGTCTTTTACAAAAACATAATCATCCATCATCTATATGAAATGGAGATAAAGTTTTGGAATATAAGGAATGAGGTATGTAACCTACAATTCCTATACGAATCTTTAGTAAAGATAACTTTACGTATCTAATAGTTTATGGCTTAGATGAACAAGTCATTTCCTATACGGAGTTTACTTTACATCTCTCGATCATTTCCTTATTCTCCATTGTCTATGCATTTCATTAAATGCGAGCACATGGACTAGTACCTAGCTACTAGTGTGAATTAGAGATAGCGAGATAGTTTGAACGACAAATATTTTAAGTATTAGAACATTTCTATTATCATGGTTCTTCGGACAACTTTTCAAGTGCCTCCATAAAGGACAAATGAAACATCTCATGCGACTCACGGTTTCAAATGAGGGTCTCAAAGTCTCAATTCATACTTTAGCGAAATATTTCTTTAATACTCAACTAATCACCTTTTGCACAAACAAGTGTGTGTAAAGGTAACACCATATCCTTCACAACTAGGAAGAGATCGCATGACAATATCAACAATCCTTGATATTGGAGATCAACATCTCTAGTTGTCAATTAGCTACTTAAATCTTTCGATTTGTAAGCCAATGAAACATTCATGTATCTTATTATAAAAGAAGAATCTCTTGATTAACTCATACTCTATCATTCGATCATAAATGATTGAGTCGATATCTACTTTCTCTAATAACACCTTCTTGAGTGAGAGAGTATAGGAATCAAATCTAGTCCGTATGAATTCTCTAATTCAAAGGTCTAGAAATTCCAAAATGAGGATATCGGCATTCGCTTTATTATTGAATAACTTTCCTCAAAAGTCAATCAATCATTGCGATGATACATTCGAAAAATCGAGAAAAGTTTTTGGGAATTAACATGCTCAAGTTTCTCTTCTCCATGGCATGTCTTAGAAATCGGTATTGCTTCTCCAAGTAAATACCTTTAGAAACGAGCTTTGTTCGTTTTCAAAGATTGATCGCAACGAAATTAACATATTTAATATCTATAACAAAACCAATTTAAGGTCATTTAGTTTATGCAATGTTTTATTTATAACAAATAAAACTCCCACTACATTTATTTAATGTCCCAAATGTAGTTGGTTTTCCAAGATCCCCATTTTCGTTGAGATGGGGCCAGCATGGGCATGAGACCAAACCAACTAGATAAGGTAGGTTCTCCAACCAATCATATCAACCATATGACTCTTGGTTTATGAAATGTCTCATGTACATCTACAAACTTCGCCTCGATGTCCAATCCGATTAGGGTCCATCGATAAGTAACCACTCTCTATTTGCTCCTAGCAAATTCGATTTACACCCCGACTTCAAGGGTTGACGATGACGTCTCGCGTCGGCGAGAATGCGTTAATTGACGACCGAACGACATGAAGGGGATAGAGAGAAGGAGGGCGGTTGGCTTAATCAAATTAATGGGACAAAATATTATGCGACTTTTGTTTGGTGGTCGTGTAAACATATACCCATACCTATCCTATGACATTTCATAGCATTCACAAACATTCACATAATAAGCATCTCAAGCATTGTTGTGGGTTGTATGGCCCCCCACTTGCATTAGCTTCGCCGCATCTCCATGTAGCAAGACTAATCTAATAAGCCCTCCCACTAATCATATGGATCTAATCCTATATAATTAAAAGAAATAAAATACATGTGAAAAAATCTTAATCCCTCCTAACCTTAGGGGCATGCAAGCCTCATTAGTTACATTAAAATTAATCCACATTAATTAGCAATGGCACCAAAGGCCGCATTACAAACATTCAATCACATGCATTCATACAACCACAAGGCATTGAAATCTCTGGCCATACTAAACCCACGCTCCTCCTGCAAAAATAAGTTAGCACAAGTACTCCTACGTGTGTGTTTTGTTTCTAATTAACAAACTTTTAAGTATCTTTGCACATCGCTTGCTGTTTGCAATTTTCGCGTAAAGAAAGGTTCAACTTTTAAACAACAACCTTGCTTAAATCTTTTGAAATTCATTTCAACATTCAAAATTATTTAATGGAGGTTAATAAGGAGTAATCTAATTAACATGTCAACCAATTGATTAATTAGAATAAATACTTTTATGCAATTTGAACATGGAAAAATTCAAAATTTTTTCGGTCTCCGAAAAATCCGAAATAAATCATGCATATTCCTTATAGTGAGAGTAACTACCTGTTAAAGTTTCATGAAGAGATACTTACCATCAGGGAGAACCAAAAAAGACAAATTCTCAGGTTGTGTATAAAACACCGTTAGAGATAGTTCTATTTTAGTCTCAACCGTTTGGCCATTAGGATCATCTTTCACACAGATTTAATGCAAAAAAAATTAACAATAAATTACTATAAACCTTTGGCTAGCATGTCATGAAGGAAAACCATACCTAATCTATACATTTTTATCAAGTTTAATGGGTTTAAACAAGAAACCCCTGTTCTGAAACAGACTGTCGACAAAAAAGTTTTAATCAGGTTAAGGTACCAAACTACTCCAAATTGAGTGAAACTAATTTTGGCAGAACCACGACTTAAAATAGAACAATTCTATTTAAACACGTTTCCACGAAAAAAATCTCAATCAATATCAGTTTTGCAAACTATCCAATTGGTACAGTTACCGGTCTGACGGTTTTTAAACCTTCCACTACTCAAAACAAACAGTTATACTTCAAACCACATCATCAAATTGAGGTGGGTGGAAGTTATACATATCTAGATGTTTCTTAGCCAATAAAACAGACAGTTAATTTACAAAATAAACTGATTCAAGCCTGTTCAATCAGATCTGGACACGCAGAAACAGGTTCTGCGCACCGTCACGAGAAAAATCACCATAAATCCATTATTGCTTGGATTGATGTGAAACTATAGGAAAAATAATCACAACTCACAGATCTATCAACTACAATAAAACAAAAAATTTAAACGAATGATTTACATAGAGAAAAATACGAAAAACTACAGAAATCCAGATGTTCCAGACAGCAAGCAAGTGCATCAACTTAATGAGATCATTAATCATCAATTTCTCAATTAATTAAGTGCTGAAACGCTTAAATACAACATGTCTCTGATACCACTGTTAGGAACTCAAGTCCTTGTGCAATTTTAATTTTTATTACTAATTAATAACTAATTAAACATGCACAACAAAAGGATCTAGTATTAAGCATCAAGCACACATGAGAAACGGGGAGGAGTTTTTGTACATCTTCCAAACTCGCAATTGGAATGCTCGATCCAAGGTATTGAAGTCGATGGCGTGCCTCCAATCACCACAATCACGCTGGCCTCGAGTCCACCAAAAGTCTTAACCAAATTCTAGAGGTTTGTGCTAGCAAACCCTAGAACGGGGCTAATTCCTTATTACCTTTCTTCACAAAATTAACTCTTTAATTTGTGGCTAATATTCAACACATGAATTCCTATGGAAGAGCAATAATATGAGAGCTTTTTGGAAGAGAAAAATCTGGTATTTTTTCTGTAATTTTCGTCCATATTAATTAGGGAGAGAGGAAGAGGTTAACGCTAAATTTAGCGGTGTTGTTTCCTTAATTAACAGCCCTATATTTATGCATCCAAACCTCATCTTTCTTTCACCCAATATGGACAAAATTGCTCCCTATATGCTGGCCACGAAATGGTCTAATTTAGCCATTTCATTTTGTTATTTTGCTCTCATATTAACACATTAAATCATTTATTTAATGGTCCAATTAAATTGCCTTTTTAATTAAGCTGAAATTTTCAATTCAACCAATTAAAATATGTTGAATAAAATTAATTATCAAGTTATTGATAATTATTTTAGAATTAGCAAATGCATTAATTTATTTCTATATGATCCCTTTGATTTAATTAATTATAACGGTTCATAGCGGTATATAATTAATTAATCAACTTATCATATTTTCATCGCACTTACTGCTGTGAATAAATAAATAATGCACTGTATGGTTAAAATTTTATTTGTGTGACCCTTTGAGGATTTATGTTATGTTGGCCATGAAAATAAATCGTTATTTATTTTCAATAATCATAAGCGGTATCTAGCAACACGTTATGATTTTCTAATTAACATAAATATTGTACTGCTACAGTATTTTAATCCTGCATAAGAAATATAATTATTTCCTTGTTTTGATTCTTATGTGACATGATATCATTGTATAATCCAAGATAGGAATGTGTCATTCTTGCAGATTATACATTTCTTGATCTTAGAGTTGATTGTATAAGTTGCTAGCAAACAATCCAGCTCCAACAAGGGGCGCCCAAAAGATATCATCACTTACTAGGTATACTAATGAGGGACATACTGTTTTCTTGATGAACAATTTTTCCCCGCACAATTCAAGAGAATATAAATAAAGTCCGTATAACAGCCCTTATCAGGAATCAACGGTAGACGATATTTATAGAACCTATCCTCATGTGAAAAAGTTGAACCATCTCAAACTTAGAATCAAACTCATAGGAAATAAATAATGACACGTAACACAATCCATATATTTATTTCATTGGATCATGTCCTCTACTATGTTCTTATAACATATACATATGTAATTAAGTTGATAACTCTTTACCTAAGATTTGTAGAACTTAATCATCACTTAACTTGCATACTAATCTTTTAAGATAATTAATGTTCCTTGTTAATTATCAAGATTATGGACAATTTAGATTTATTATTGTCATTTAACTATAAATGAAACACAGATATTCACAATTCAGATCCTCAACCTGAATGATCTGTCAATAATAAACTCTACGAACAAATGATCAAATATCATCAATAACATAAACTAATATCATAGCTATCAAATGATTGGCTTCTAGGACATAACTCCAACAATCTCCCACTTGGTCTAGAGTAAATCAGTAGTGACTTCTAGCCAGTGAAGAATTGAGAACGATGTCATATATTTATATATATACATGTCTCGAACCTCAAAAGAAATAATACGCTTAAAGTTAGTTACTCATACGTCCGTTACGCATGGATGCACAATTGCATCTTGTGTACTGCTTAAGGTAGAGGTTATATTAGAGTGTTCGCTGTGTTCACGAACCTATCCAAATTATTTAACCCTATATATATATACTCCTATATATATGTCCTTGATCAACATCAAAATGAAAACAAGTGATATTATCATAGATCATATTTGAATCTCCAATATGACATTGGGTTCTTTAGGACTAAGCTATGGTTTGAGATGCATAGAACCATATTAGCTTGACCAAGAACTCGATCCAAATAACCTTCTTTCATTGCTTCATAAGTTGCTACGTATTTTGATTTGGTGACGGAAACGGTTGTAATATCCCATTTAGAACACCTTGTAAATTTACAACACCACCTTTAAGCAAAATATGTAGTTCAATTGTGATTATATCAATCTTTCGAAAAATTAGCATCAGTATAACAACTTACACGAGCTCTCCTTGACTATTGTCCAAATGTGTTCTCCTTGTATCCATTTGACAACTGCTTGTCACACTGCTTGGATACAACACATTGGGACATGTGCATAAATATGACATATATTATGAAACTCACAACGGAAGTATACTTGAACAGTTTCATGCACTTCTTCTCGATTTGAGTTGCATTGAACCGAGTCAAACTCAAGTTATATGCCATATGACGTGGTTCTATAACACTTTTTTATTGTTTGCACATTATCTCAAACCTAACATCCATCATAATCTATCTCTATAGATTTTGTTTCCTATGATTTAGACGATCTTGTCCAAGTTCTCTATTGATAAAACATTCTTCAATGAGATCCTGACAATATTCATTTAATCAATGTTATTCCCAATTAATGTCTTGTTATCTTGTACAATACAATTAACATAATTATGCTCCCACTGAATACCTTGTCTATACAAGATACTTTTCACGAAGTTCAACTCCTTGACTTCCTTGTCAAAAATTTATTCTGATTTCCACAACACTTGCTTCAATCCATTAATGGATCCTTGAAGCATGTATATGTTTCTAGTAATATATCAAACAAAATCCTCGATTTGTATCATATACACAACATCTTCATTCATTCAATCGAAGAAGGCGATTTTGATGTACATTTCCATATATCAGTATATATGAAATACAACTATTGCTATAATGATCTTTATTGACTTATACATAGCTACAAGCGAGAAGCTGTGCTTTGTACATAGCGAACTTGCTATGCATGTCAATCTTTCTTTAAAGATCTAAATGTTTTTGATGGATTGCTCCTTTATGAACATCAACCAATGTCTATATCTTGTTGTTACACATGGATTGCACTTAAAGATTACATTGATTCAAACCATATCTGTGGAATCGGGTCCTTCCATCGTTTCTTTATTTATCAACGGATCCTCATATGCCAAGTTCGAGGATGTCATGAAGCCTATGCACCTTTCGGTTAGGTATATCACTCTCGTTGACCTTTTGTAGGATTGGTGCTCAAGATTTATCAACTACTTCTACAATAATTTGTAGAATAAGTTCTTAATCCTCATATATTCCGTGAATTTCTCGAACACTATCTACTCGCGAGATGTTTGAGTCCTCATTGGAAGGAGCGTTTTCATGAACTTATTCCTTTCACAACAACTTGTGAATGAAGTTCCGCTCAACTCCCACTAAGCACCATGTATGGAGTGACAAGTTTTTTCCATAAGGGTACTTTTTGCAGTGACGCATAAACTCTTTTAATACTCATTTTACTCCCACTACTTCTTCTTGAGAATATCATGTTCGTAGAAGTAATACCTTTCGGTTTAAGGTATCCTTCAAAATATTAAGTTTCCAATTTCGGTCTAAACTTATCAATCATCAAACCTTGAAATAAGCTTCTTAACACCAAATATTGAGAAACAACATACTTAGAGATCAAATCTCATAAGATATCTTTCTCAACGGACTTCGATGGAACTTTTATTCAGTGTAAGAAATATTTTCCTCAAACATAAATCCCTAATACAAGTCGAATAAGTCAATCCGATTTATTACCGATCGAACTATATCAAACAATGTTCGATACCTCCATTTTTGGACATATTATTTTAATATAATATTCCTCATGAAGCGAGTTGTGAAACGACATTCATACTCTTTAGGTAATATATCAAACCACATGACTTAACTATTTATCATGATCAATTGTAAGACTTTTCTTTTTCTTGAATGGTCTTTTAACTTCACTCTTAAACTCCTTTGAACTCGTCAAAAGGTTCATACTTATACCTTATCAAATAGATACGTCAATATCTATTATGATCGTCGGTCAAGAAGTAAAGTATCAACAACCTTTCATTTCATAAGTGATTATAGGTCTATATACATCGACATGTTTAAGTCCTAATCAAGTCACTTGTCCTTAAACCTTCATAGGTTAAAGGCGCTTTTGTCATTTAACAAACATGATTCGCATATTTCAATTGATTCGCAATCGAATTGAGTTACGAGCTCTACGTTACGTAGACTCTCATAATGCGATTCTCGTTTATGTATGACTTAAACGGTTATTTCACATGAAAGTCAAATACTTACGTGTAGTCTTACGTATCCTATTTGTCATTCAAAACTTGTTTATCTATTTTAAGCAAATTCAATCAAGATGCATGAAATCATATAAATATATCCATAATAAAAGAACAACATTTGTCTTTTACAAAATCATAATCATCCATCTTCTATATGAAATGGAGATAAAGTTTTAGGACATAATGAATGAGGTATGTAACCTACAATTCCTATACGAATCTTTAGTAAAGATAACTCTACGTATCTAATAGTTTATGGCTTAGATGAACAAGTCATTTCCTATACGGAGTTTACTTTACATCTCTCGAGCATTTTTTTATTCTCCATTGTCTACGCATTTCGTTAAATGCGAGCACATGGACTAGTACCTAGCTACTAGTGTGAATTAGAGATAGTGAGATAGTTTGAACGACAAATACTTTAAGGATTAGAACATTTCTATTATCATGGTTCTTCGGACAACTTTTCAAGTGCCTCCATAAAGGACAAATGAAACATCTCATGCGACTCACGGTTTCAAATGAGGGTCTCAAAGTCTCAATTCATAGTTTAGCGAAATATTCCTTTAATACTCAACTAATCACCTTTTGCACAAACAAGTGTGTGTAAAGGTAACACCATATCCTTCACAACTAGGAATAGATCGCATGACAATATCAACAATCCTTGATATTGGAGATCAACATCTCTAGTTGTCAATTAGCTACTTAAATCTTTCGATTTGTAAGCCAATGAAACATTCATGTATCTTCTTATAAAAGAAGAATCTCTTGGTTAACTCATACTCTATCATTCGATCATAAATGATTGAGTCGATATCTACTTTCTCTAATAACACCTTCTTGAGTGAGAGAGTATAGGAGTCAAATCTAATCCGTATGAATTCTCTAATTCAAAGGTCTAGAAATTCCAAAATGAGGATATCGGCATTCGCTTTATTATTGAATAACTTTCCACAAAAGTCAATCAATCATTGCGATGATACATTCGGGAGATCGAGAAAAGTTTTTGGGAATTAACATGCTTAAGTTTCTCTTCTCCATGGCATGTCTTAGAAATCGGTATTGCTTCTCCAAGTAAATACCTTTAGAAACGAGCTTTGTTCATTTTCAAAGATTGATCGCAACGAAATTAATATATTTAATATCTATAACAAAACCAATTTAAGGTCATTTAGTTTATGCAATGTTTTATTTATAACAAATAAAACTCCCACTACATTTATTTAATGTCCCAAATGTAGTTGGTTTTCCAAGATCTCCATTTTTGTTGAGATGGGGCCAGCATCGGTATGACACCAAAACAACTAGATAAGGTAGGTTCTCCAACCAATCATATCAACCATATGACTCTTGGTTTATGAAATGTCTCATGTACATCTACAAACTTCGTCCCGATGTCCAATCCGATTAGGGTCCATTGATAAGTAACCTCTCCCTATTTGCTCCTAGTAAATCCGATTTACACCCCGACTTCGAGAGTTGACCATGACATCTCACGACGGAACGACATGAAGGGGATAGAGAGAAGGAGGGCGGTCGGCTTAATCAAATTAATGGGAAAAAATATTATGTGACTTTTGTTTCGTGGTCGTGTAAATATATACCCATACCTATCGTATGACATTTCATAGCATTTACAAACATTCACATAATAAGCATCTCAAGCATTGTTGCGGGTTGTATGGCCCCCCGCTTGCATTAGTTTCGACGCATCTCCATGTAGCAAGACTAATATAATATGCCCTCCCACTAATCATATGGATCTAATCCTATGTAATTAAAAGGAATAAAATACATGTGAAAAATTCTTAATCCCTCCTAACCTTAGGGGCATGCAAGCCTCACAAGTTACATTAAAATTAATCCACATTAATTAACAATGGCACCAAAGGCCGCATTACAAACATTTAATCACATGCATTCATACAACCATAAGGCATTGAAATCTCTAGCCATACTAAACTCATGCTCCTCCTGCAAAAATAAGTTAGCACAAATACTCCTACGTGTGTGTTTTGTTTCTAATTAACAAACTTTTAAGTATCTTTGCACATCGCTTGCCGTTTGCAATTTTCGCATAAAGAAATGTTCAACTTTTATACAACAACCTTCCTTAAACCTTTTGAAATTCATTTTAACATTCGAAATTATTTAATGGAGGATAATAAGGAGTAATCTAATTAACATGTCAACCAATTGATTAATTAGAATAAATACTCTTATGCAATTTGATCTCGGAAAAATTTAAAAATTTTTCGGTCTCCAAAAAATCTGAAATAAATCATGCATATTCCTTATAGTGAGAGTAACTACCTGCTAATGTTTCAAGAAGAGATCACTTACCATCAGGGAGAACCATAAAAGACAAATTATCGGGTAGTGTAAAAAACACTGTTTGAGAAAGTTCTGTTTTAGTCTCAACCGTTTGGCCATTAGGATCATCTTTCACACAGATTTAATGCAAAAAAAATTAACAATAAATTACTATAAACCTATGGCTAGCAAGTCATGAAGGGAAATCATACCTAATCTATACATTTTTATCAAGTTTAATGGGTTTAAACAAGAAACTCCTGTTCTGGAACAGACTGTCGACAAAAAAGTTTTAATCAGGTTAAGGTATCAAAACTGCTCCAAATTGAGTGAAACTAATTTTGGAAGAACAAATACTTAAAATAGAACAATTATATTTAAACATGTTTCCACGAAAAAATCTCAATCAATATCAGTTTTGCAAACTATCCAATTGGTACAGTTACCGGTCTAACGGTTTTTAAAAATTCCACTACTCAATAAAAACAGTTATACTTCAAACCACATCATCAAATTGAGGTGGGTGGAAGTTATACATATACAGATGTTTCCTAACCAATAAAACAGGCAGTTAATTTACAAAATAAACTGATTCAAGCCTATTCAATCAGATCTGGACACGCAGAAATAGGTTCTGCGCACCGTCACGAGAAAAATCACCATAAATCCATTATTGCTTGGATTGATGTGAAACTAGAGGAAAAATAATCACAACTCACAGATCTATGAACTCCAATAAAACAAAAAAATTAAACGAATGCTTTACATAGAGAAAAACACGCAAAACCACAGAAATCTAGAAGTTCCAGACAGCAAGCAAGTGCATCAACTTAATGAGATCATTAATCATCAATTTCTCAATTAATTAAGTGCTAAAACGCTTAAATACAACCTGTCTCTTATACCACTGTTAGGAACTCAAGTCCTTTTGTAATTTTAATTTTTATTACTAATTAATATGTAATTAAACATGCACAACAAAAGGATCTAGTATTAAGCATCAAGCACACATGAGAAACGGGGAGGAGTTTTTGTACCTCTTCCAAACTCGCAATTGGAAGGCTCAGTCCAAGGTATTGAAGTCGATGGCGTGCCTCCAATCACCACAATCACGCTGGCCTCGAGTCCACCAAAAGTCTTAACCAAATTCTAGAGGTTTTTTCTTGCAAACCCTAGAACGGGGCTAATTCCTTGTTGCCTTTCTTCACAAAATTAACTCTTTAATTTGTGGCTAATATTCAACACATGAATTCTTATGGAAGAGCAATAATATGAGAGCTTTTTGGAAGAGAAAAATCTGATATTTTTTTGTAATTTTTGTCCATATTAATTAGGGAGAGAGGAAGAGAGGAAGAGGTTAACGCTAAATTTAGCGGTGCTGTTTCCTGAATTAATAGCCCTATATTTAGGCATCCAAACCTCATCTTTCTTTCACCCAATATGGACAAAATTGTCCCCTATATGCTGGCCACGAAATGGTCTAATTTAGCCATTTCATTTTGTTATTTTGCTCTCATATTAACACATTAAATCATTTATTTAATAGTCCAATTAAATTGTCTTTTTAATTAAGCTGAAATTTTCAATTCAACCAATTAAAATATGTTGAATAAAATTAATTATCAACTTATTGATAATTATTTTGGAATTAAAAAATACATTAATTTATTTCTATATGATCCCATTGATTTAATTAATTATAACGGTTCATAACGGTATATAATTAATTAATCAACTTATCATATTTTCATCGCACTTACTGCTGTGAATAAATAAATAATGCACTGTATGGTTAAAACTTTATTTGTGTGACCCTTTGAGGATTTATGTTATGTTGGCCATGAAAATAAATCGTTATTTATTTTCAATAATCATAAGCGGTATCTAGCAACACGTTATGATTCCCAATTAACATAAATATTGTATTGCTATAGTATTTTAATCCTCCATATGAAATATAATTATTTCCTTGTTTTGATTCTTATGTCACATGATATCATTGTATAATTCAAGATAGGAATGTGTCATTCTTGCAGATTATACATTTCTTGATCTTAGAGTTGATTGTACAAGTTGCTAGCAAACAATCCAGCTCCATCAAGGGGCGCCCAAAAGATATCATCATTCACTAGGTATACTAATGAGGGACATACGGTTTTCTTGATGAACAACTTTTCCCCGCACAATTCAAGAGAACATAAATAAAGTCCGTATAGCAGCTCTTATCAGGAATCAACGGTAGACGATATTTATAGAACCTATTCTCATGTGGAAAAGTTGAACCATCTCAAACTTAGAATCAAACTCATATGAAATAAATAATGACACGTAACACAATCCATATATTTATTTTATTGGGTTATGTCATGTACTATGTTCTAATAACATATACATATGCAATTAAGTTGATAACTCTTTACCTAAGATTTGTAGAACTTAATCATCACTTAACTTGCATACTAATCTTTTAAGATAATTAATGTTCCTTGTTACTTATCAAGATTATGGACAATTTAGATTTATTATTGTCATTTAACTATAAATGAAACACAGAGATCCACAATTCAGATCCTCAACCTGAATGATCTGTCAATAATAAACTCTAGGAACAAATGATCAAATATCATCAATAACATAAACTAATATCATAGCCATCAAATGATTGGCTTCTAGTACTTAACTCCAACAAGTACCACATATGGTTTAGTAGTGATAATTGGGACCTTTATTCAATCTAGAGCAATGATCCAACGGCTCCGAATTGATGGTAAGCTTATCTATTTCTCACCTCCCTGACGCCATGTACTATGTTCTTCAGGTCTATTCTTTTTTTTCAGAACATAGGCTGTAGTGAATAGTGCTTCTTCTCCATTCTATTAACTGCTGCTTGCTTCTTCCGCATTTTACACTGGACATCTCCAGTTGAGGGGGAATTTGCTGTTTCGAGTACTTGTGCATTGATGTATCATCTGAGCAGGCTCTTGGGTCAAGACTAAGCACTATCGTGGCATTCAATTCATATGCCAAGCCTCTTTCCTCATCTTACACATCCTCGTCGTTGCTCCTCGAGACTGAGATAGTGCATTGCTCCATACACAGCTCCAATCTCGAAATTGTTTCACAGGACATGTAAGTTATCATTCCTTGATGCTTCATTAGCATCCAATTACCCAATTACATCTTTGGTTGAGTTTAATTTCTCGGCTTCCCACATAGGCAGTGAGCATCCTCACATCTCAATTGGGGCCATCCTTCCTCTGATTCCTGTCGTGTTTGGTGTCGTTGGAGTTGTGGAAGCATCGCCTACTCACCGGCGAAGTCGGTTTGGGCTGAGGTGACGTGAGGCGGCAACGGGACTCTTCTCTACACCGGTGTATCGAACGCCTGTCGAGTTAAACTGTTCCATCCTCTCTTTCTTTCTTTTTTTTTTAACAGAAAGTGGGGCCGAAATTCCAAAAGGCGGGAGTAATACCAACCTTACTTGTGACCTCAATGAATTGCTCCGCCACGCCATACTTCTCAAAAGTCTCAATGTCCATAAATCTTGTATGCTCAAATGTCCGCTTTCTTATCTTGAGACAATTCTTGAAGATGTAGTCCCAAGGCATCTCAAAGTTGGCATCTTTCTCATATTTCACCGCATCGGGGTTGCAAACAAATTCTGGGTCCAACTCGGGTTCTCCTTGCTGTTGGACTTGTGAAGAGGAAGCAGCAGCGGCTGCCCGTGCACTGGCACGAGTATTGCGCTTAAACACCATTGTTCTAGGCCAATTCGTAGAGTTTTTCGCGAAATCAAGGGTCTGTCCGAGTCGAACAAAGAGTCGTTCCGGACTGAACGGAGTGGTTTCGGCTGTGAACAGTGGTTTATTCGGACCGAACGAGAGCCTCTTCGGACTGGACATAGAAGGGGTTTTGGAGATTCTGGTATGAACTGGTACAGTTTTGACCCAAATCACTGGTACACCTCCTAAATTTATGGTACAACCTTGCAGAAAGCTCACACAGGCCAAATTGATTAATATTTAATCAAATAATAGAGAAAAGGGAGCGATTTCATCTTTAGAAACCTCAATCTAGCTTGAACTTGGCGGGTTGGAACGGGGTAGCAGCTAAACATGCTCCTTTGTGCTTCTTGATTGATCCTTGTGCAAGAGAGGTGCTCAAGGAGTGTTGTAGGAACAACAACAACTCAAGAAGACACCTACTCGAGTTGAAACAATGTCGGCTCGAGGCCGTAGTGGTGCCGCGGAGTGAAACTTTGATTTGTTGCTCAAAATTACTCCAAGAGGCAGTGGAGAGGTCTCTTGAATCTCCAAGTTGAAAGAAATTGAGAAATCGTGAAGATCAACCCAAACTTCGTGAAGTGTGTCGCGAAAAATCCGTCGAAGTGCGAGCTAGGCTTTGAAACCGAGAGTGGCAAGGGGAGCATTTTGAGCTTCCGATCTATTGAAAGGGTGGAGAAATGGAGTTGGGAGCTTTTTGGTGTGTTGCTTCGGTTTGGAGATGAAGAGAACGAGAGAGAGAAGTTGTGGAGTTGAATGGGAGAGAGAGAGAGAGAAGAGAGAGCGGTTGGGGTTTAATGGGTTTTGGATCGGGTTTAGATATATTGGGTCGGGTTTGAGTGTAATGGAGGGTCCATTCGAGCTTCGACATGCCCCTTGCAATTAAATGAATGAAAATAAGGCCCAAAACTATTCAATTGACGTCCATTACCTGATTTGTTCGGACCGAACATAGGCCTGTTTGAACCGAACAGACTATGCAGTCACATCCCTGTTCAACTCCTTGCATTCGGACAGAAAGAAATGTTGTTCGGACCGAACATACTGTATGATTTCGCCCATTTCATCCTCTCTTTGTGTCGTTTCATTCCTAGGTCGTTCTCTCGATGTCCTGGATGGCTTGACTCCTTTCCTTGAGCTGCTGTGCAGTCCGTATGAGGTCGTTCGGCGTTAGTAGGCTCACGTAACCCATGGTGCTCTGGCGCGGATTGCATCTTCCTTCGTTTATTCCTTCAATTTCCCTACAATTAATCAAACAAAACAATTAAATTCTACTATTTTTTCTTATTTTTTGTGTTTCAAATTTTTATGGGTTTTCAATTTTCTAATTTTTTTGTATTTTCTATTTTTAATGACAAAATGAAAGTAAAAGAGAGAAGAGTTGAGAAATCCTTGGGTTTCCTCCTAAGAAGCGCTTGTTAGGTCCCTAGCTTGATCGTTTTTTCTAATCTTCACTTTGGTTGGGCTCGCCAAGTGAGATGGCTCGAATTTCTTCACGTCCTACATTGGCGATGTAGTTCTTTAAGCGTTACCCGTTGACTTTGAATGGCTCCGAATTCTTGTCACAAATGTCTATTGCTCCAAACGGGTACACTTTGACAACTTGAAATATCCCGGACCATCTTGACTTCAATTTTCCCGAGAATAGCTTGAGTCTCAAGTCACCTTCCTTTAATTCTCATCTTGAGATTCGCCTATCATGCACAAGTTTTGTCCTTTCTTTATAAAGCTTAGCATTTTCATAAGAGTCTAGGCGTACCTCATCCAACTCATGCAATTCAAGGATGCACTTTTCACCGGCTTTGAGGAGATCCATGTTGATTACTCGGGTTGTCCAATATACATTGTGTTCTATCTCAATCAGAAGATGACACGGCTTACCATAAACAAGCTTGAAGGGACTCATGCCAATAGGTTTCTTAAAGGCAGTGCGGTAGGCCCATAGTGCATCATCGAGCTTGTTTGCCCAATCTTTATGAGTTCTAGCCACCGTCTTCTCCAAAATATTCTTGATTTCCCTATTTGACACTTCCACTGGCCCACTTGTTTGAGGATGGTAAGGGGTTGCTACCTTGTGGGTTACTCTATGTTTCTTTAAGAGATTGTCGAAATTTCGATTGATAAAGTGCTTCTCACCATCACTAATCACTGCTCTAGGCACACCAAATCGTGGGAAAATCACCTTTGAGAACAGCTTAATCACTGATTTTGAGTCTGTTGCCTTGCATGGAATTACCTTGACCCATTTGGAGACATAATCAACGGCAACCAAGATGTATTCATACCCATGCGAACTTGGAAACAGGCCCATAAAATGTACTCCCCAAACATAAAAAATTTCTACCTCAAGAATTGGGTTGAGTGCCATCTCATTCCTTTTTGAAATATTGCCCGTCCCTTGACATTGATCATATGACATAACAAAAGAACATGCATCCTTCAAGAGAGAAGCCCAGTAGAAGCCCGATTGGAGTACCTTGGCAGCCGTTTTGGAGAAAGAAGCATAGCCACCAAAGGCGGAGGAGTGGCAACTTGCTAGAATCACCTGAACTTCTTCATACGTTATGCATCGCCTAAAGATGTTGTCGATCCCAAGCTTGAAAAGATAGGGCTCCTCCCAAAAATAGTATTTTGCATAAGTTTTGAGCTTCATCTTCTCTTGTCAGCTCATCTCTGGTGGTAGGACCCCACTTGCAAGGTAGTTGGCCAAGTCGGCATACCAAGGCTGCTGATTTCGCGCCATTCGTCACTCTGTTCGGTTCGAACAGTGATCAAAGAGAGAATATTTCGCTCTAAGTCCATCCATTCAGCCTCCAAGTTGTCTGTTCGGTCCGAATAGAGGTCGATTTTCATCACCTTTTCATCCGGGAAGGAGTCGTCTATGGGCATTCGATTGTCTTGGCCTTCCTCCAGGTGCAAACATAACAAGTGGTCAGCAACTGAGTTCTCGGTGCCCTTCTTGTCCTTGATCACTAAGTCAAACTCTTGAAGAAGAAGAACCCACCTTATGAGGCATGGTTTGGTGTTCTTCTTGCTCAACAGATACCTAATCGCCGCGTGGTCGGTGTAGACAATCACCTTGTAGCCCACCAAGTAAGATCGAAACTTCTCTAGAGCAAACACAATGGCGAGGAGTTCCTTTTCGGTGGTTGTGTAATTCGCTTGAGCCAGATCGAGCACCTTGCTTGCATAATAGATTGCGACCGGCTTCTTGTCTTTTCTTTGCCCGAGCATCGCTCCAACCGTAAAGTCGCTCGTATCGCACATGAGTTCGAATGGTTGGGTCCAATCCGGCGGTTGCAAAATCGGGGCAGAGACGAGGGCTTCCTTCAACCTATTAAATGCATCAAGGCAATCTTCATTAATAATAAATTCATTATCCTTAATAAGAAGATTACTCAATGGTTTTGCAATTTTACAAAAATCTTTAATGATTCGGCGGTAAAATCCGACATGTCCTAGGAAGCTTCGCACGTCCTTCACGTTCTTTGGCACTTCTAGCTTCTCGATCACTTCAATTTTTGCCTTGTCAACTTCAATTCCTCGAGATGTCACCACGTGGCCAAGCACAACGTCTTTTCGCACCATGAAATGACACTTTTTCCAATTCAACACCAAGTTAACCTCTTCACAACGTTGCAAAACTTTGGAAAGGTTAGCAAGATAAGAATCAAAACAAATACCATAAACGGAAAAATCATCCATGAAGACTTCCATTTCTTTTTCAATGAAATCTGAGAAAATGGCCATCATGGCACGTTGGAAGGTTGCGGGTGCATTACAAAGACCAACGGGCATTCCTTTGTAGGCATATGTACCATAAGGGCAAGTAAAGGTCGTCTTTTCTTGGTCATTTCGATGGATTGGTATTTGAAAGAAACCGGAATAACCATCTTAATAACAAAAATACGAGTGATTAGCAAGCCTTTCTAGCAATTGATCAACAAAAGGAAGAGGAAAATGATCCTTGCGTGTCGCCGCATTGAGTCTGCAGTAATCGATGCACATCCTCCATCCGGCCATTACTCGGGTTTGAATCAACTTGTCATTCTCGTTCTTGACCACCGTTGTGCCACCCTTCTTTGGAACCATGTGGACCGGACTCACCCATATGCTATCAGAGATCGCGTAGATGATGCCCGCATCAAGGAGCTCGAGAATCTCCTTCTTGACCACTTCTTTGAGGTTGCGTTTGAGTCGCCTTTGTGCCTCCCTTGTCGGTTTGTGATCATCTTCCAAAATGATCCTATGGGTGCAAATCGCGGGATCGATACCCTTCAAATAATCAATTGAATAACCAATTGCACCTCTATGAGCCCTTAACTCCACCAAAAGCTTTTCCGTTTGACCTGCATTTAGCTCCGCATTAACAATAACTTCGTATGTTTGATTAGGGACAAGGAATTCATACCTTAAAGACGTGGGTAGGGGCTTTAGGTCGATTTTGGTGCCTCTATTCGGACCGAATCAGTTTTGTTCGGACCGAACATAAGGTCTGTGTCTCTCTGCATGTCTATTCAAACCTCTGTTCGGTCCGAACAGGGGGTCGAACAATCTTCCAAGTTGTCGTTTTCGCTTTCTTCTTCGATCTCTATGGTCTCTTCTACCCCTATTGCTTCTTGTACATCATAGAGAAAAGCTTGGTATGTCTCTAGGGCTGTCAAGTATTGCTCTTCAAGGGATTCTTCTATTTCCGGCACCTCTTGAATCATGAAGCATGTTTTTGTCAGGTTGGGGCACCTCATAGCATGATCAATTGAAAAATGGAGCTGCTCCCCCCCACTCTGACAAAAAATATCTCGTCTACAGCATCCATCATCACGCCGGCGATTGGGGCGCCCTATGATAATAGCCACCTCCTTGTCTTCTTCCATATCCATGACAACAAAATCACTGGGCACAACGAACTTACCCACCTGGTCGGGCACATCTTCAAGAATACCCAAGGGCAATGTCATGCGTGTAGGCCTCAATTTGCCAAAACCAATCTTCTCATAAACCGTCTTGGGCATAAGACTTACACTAGCACCCATGTCACACAAAGCTGGTTTAATAATGGCTTTACCAATAGTGCAAGGGAGAGCAAACCTACCCGGATCTTCAAGCTTGGGTGGCATCTTGCTTTTCAACGCCTCGCTGCTCTTGTGTTTGAGGGCCACAGTCTTTAATTCTTCCATGGACCTCTTGCCCGTGCATAGCTCCTTCAAGAACTTGGCATAGATCAGTATGTGAGCTATCGCATCGGTGAATGGTATTGTAATGTGCATTTAGTTGAGTATTTCCCAAAAGGTCCTGAATTGAGCATTTTCCTTGGACTTTACCAATCGCTAAGGGAAGGGCACAAGGAGATGGTATGCAGGCCTAGACGGCTCCGCCTTGCCCTTGCCCTTAGTTTTAGCCTCCTTGGTGCTCTGTTCAAACTGAACGGTTGTTCAGACCGAACAGGTGCTGTCGGTGTCGTCTCATCAGCTTGTTGAGGCTCAAGAGTGGTTCCTTCTATCTGGGGTGCTTGCTGGAGTGGAGGGAATGGCAAAATTTGCTTGAGAATGGGTTGTTCCTCCTCTACACCCTCCTGTTCGGACCGAATGCAGTCTTGCTCGGACCAAACAGGGAGGTCATCTCTTTTGTCAGTCGGCATAGGTGGGTCCTGGTACTCCCTTCCACTTCTTAGGACATGCAAGGCCTTGATCTTAGCATTAGGGTTCACTTTGTGGCTGCCCCGGAAGCTTCCTGGGTGGTCGGGAGAAGTGAGTTTCCATCATGCGCTCCAAACATTGCAAGGAGCTCACACTACCCTTTAATTCATTGGTGATGGCCTTCAATTCATCCAATCCTTCTGCCAAAATCATATTGAATTTACCTTGATCATGCATGAACTCTTGGACAACAGTTGGGATTCCCTCTTTGTTGTAAACTGACTTCTTAGGAAAGGGCCCATTGTCACGCCTAAGAAATTGTAGATTTTGCCCTTGATAGTTGTACTTAGGAACATAAGGGCGAGCAAGGGTGGATTTTTGAATGATGTCCTTGAGGATAAGGTCATTGATGTGTTTCCAATCCTTTTGCTCGCCTTCACTCAATGAATAGATCCTTCTAAAGACATGTCTTGGAAAGTATGACGGCTTATTGTTCAAAGAGTTGACTTGAGCCACTCCGCCATTGCTTTTTGCTAAAGGGAAATCTTGAGACTTGTGCCCTTCCTCACCGCAAGCTCCGTATTGAGTCGAGTAGAGGCGAGTTTCTTGAGCGGATTAATAGGCGGCTAGCTCGGCTTCTAGCTCCGCTATCCTTTCATCTCTAGTCGTGATCTCATGAACTTGTTGCCTCGAATTGCTAGAACAGCGGTGAGCGGGGAGAGGGTACCACGTGTAATTCCTTGCGCAATAATCAAGCAAGTCTCACCCTCATGTTGTGTCGAGTCTTTTGAATGCGCCACCTGAAAGAGAATCAATGTTAATCATAATATTATTATAAAGTCCACTGTAGAAAGATTTAATGAGCATCCATTCTTGAATTCCATGGTGCGGGCAAGAATTTTCTAGGTCCCTAAACCTCTCCCACGCATCTCTCGTTGATTCTTCTTTTTGTGCAAAGTTATTCAACTCCCTCCTAATTGCATCCGTCCGATCCGCGAGAAAATACCTATCCAAGAAAATTTGTGCCATTTGACCCCAACACCTAATTGACCCTTTTTTCAAAGATTAATACCATTTTTGGGCTCCATCATTAAGGGTAAAATGAAACAACAATAGCCTAATTTCTTGTTGAGGAACACCATTAAACTTAATCAATTTAGTGCAATCAATAAAAGTTTGTAAATGAGCATGGGGATCCGCTTTATCGTCTCCATAGAATGGGTTTTGTTGCACGAGTGTGACGTGGGTTGGGGCGATTTGCATGTTGTTAGATTCTATGCCCGGAATCACCACCGGTCCACCCACGTCTCTAGCATTGGGAGCTCCAAATTCTCCGAGTGTTCTATTTTGGTTGTCTTCATCATCGTTGTCGGAGTTGTGGTTGCTCGCCTCGTCTTCATTGGTCCATCGGTGACGCTCATCGTCAGATTCCCTCCTTTGACTAGCGAGGAGGGTCCGATCGGCTGCGAGTCGAGCCTCTCTTTGCTCAAGTTGAAGGAGGAGGGCCTCCATGTCGCGAGTCTGCTGGGCAATAGCCTCGGGCGTGAGTTGCTCGGCCATTGCTGGGCTATCTTCTCCTTGTTCGGAGCTCTGTTCGGTCCGAATGAGTGTCTGTTCGATCCGAATAGAGGTCGAAGTCAAGGGCTGGGCCAGCTTAGGATCTATTGTCATCTTCTGGAGGAAGTAGTCTCTAACCTTGGGTGGTGGGGACTTCTTCCTTCGTGTTCTACTTGCTAGTCCTGCAATTTAGAGAGAAGAAAGCATGAGTTTAAAAAAAATAAATAAAAGTCTAGTCTCTTGATACTTAAATAAGGATCTAATATCAACACCGTCCCCGGCAACGCCGCCAATTTGATGACAAGCTTAAACCTAGGAATCAAATAAATTTGTAACCTATAGCAAACCTTACTAGTCGTTGGGAGTTAAGCTTTATGGTCGAACCCAAGGGACGGTACAATTGATTACTGGACTTATCCTTTTTCAAAAGCTAAACAAGAATAATTTGGTGAAGAATTGAATATAAATTGCAAGAAAGTACATATTTTTTGTTGTTTTATCAATTAAAATAATCTAAATAAACTAAATGAACAAAGTAAAGTTTTTTGGGGTTTTAACATAGAATAAATGTGTCTTAGGGTTCAGGTTTCACTTGTGTTTGGACTTTAAAACTCGAAACCTAGCACTTTCATGACCAGTTTCTAGTTTTAAGAGTGATTGCCACTCTGTTCGGTCCGAACAGAAGACAAAAGTGAGTTCAAATGATATGTTATTCTAATTAATGCTTCAAGCTAGGGTTTGTTGGTAAAACCTAGATAATCTAACCTCAGTTTTCACGTATTGGACTAGACACTGGTTCAATCACAACCTAACCTAATTAACTTGATTATTTCACAACTTTTAGTTTAGAATTAAACCAACTAAACTTGTTCGTTGGAGTTCGTAAGGATATTTAGAGGTTTTTTGGACTTGTCTAAAAAC
Source organism: Rhynchospora breviuscula (assembly GCA_027562975.1). NCBI lineage: Eukaryota > Viridiplantae > Streptophyta > Magnoliopsida > Poales > Cyperaceae > Rhynchospora > Rhynchospora breviuscula. The sequence continues at coordinate 18,317,355 of CM050398.1, forward strand.
TACACTTTTGGTGCTAGTTAATCTCTCATTTCAGATCTACGATTTATCCTAAGTACTTGAATTAAACTCAACTTGCTATCCTAACTTAGACTTACTAGATGCAGCTGTTCAACTAGAAGGTAATTAGAGATAAAACAAGTAATTCTAACACAAGTAAATGTTATTCACAACAAACAAATTTCAAAGCATATCATAACATAACAAGTCAAATAAACATCATCCAAACATTAAGTTACTTCCCTACTCCTAAGACAACATCAAATCTAGCCTAACATAGTAGGAAAACAAACTACAAGTATCAAATAACACTAAAGATTCAAGGCCATGAAATCGAGAGATAAAACCATATAGAAATAAAAACCAAATACACCTTTATGCTTTGAACTACGATCTCCAAGGCAATGGGGTGTTGCAAGATTGTCTTCTAGCTTGTCTCTTTGCTGCCGTCGCTTCAAAGAATCAAGCTTTAATAATCTTGAATGGTGAGAGAGAGTGCGCCTAAGGAAAGGTGGATTTGTGGTATCGAAGGTAGGATCCCCTCTCCATGCGTGTAGAAGAGCTTACATGGAGGTCTTTTGGTGCTTGGGAAGGAAGGTGAGGCGCCAAGGCAAGAAAACATACCAATTCCACAAGTTTCCATGATGAAAACATTGCCATATATGTCATGACGGCAGTCTCTTCGAACTGAACAAAGTCCATTCGAACCGAACAGGAGAGAGAGAAGGTGGCCTCATCAAGTATGGCGGCTACAGTGTCATTCGGACCGAATGAGGTGTCATTTGGACCAAATGAGATGTCATTCAGACCGAACAGAGTCTGGAAAAATCACCTCCATGGATAGGAATGAGACGTCTAGCATGCACAAAACACCAGGAATCCTTCTATATGCTCCAATATCATCAGAAATCATCAAAACCTGTACAAATGAAGAGAAGAAATGACGACAAAACCAAATCCTGGAAAAACAAAGTATTTTATTAAGAAATTTGTTGGTTTGAGTATGTTTTGAGTGCCAAATACGGTCCAAATACCAATAATTAATGATGATATCAGTACACTTTCACAACTCGAAATGGTCCGGACTATCTTGACTTCAATTTTCCCGGGAATAGCTTGAGTCGCGAATTGAACAATAACACCAAGTCGCCTTCCTTGAATTCTCTTCTTGAGATTCGCCAACCATGCACAAGTTTTGTTCTTTCTTTATAATGCTTAGCATTTTTATAGGAGTCTTGGCATACCTCATCTAACTCATGCAATTCAGGGATGCGCTTTTCACCGGCTTTGTGGAGATCCATGTTGATCACTCAGGTTGTCCAATATACCTTATGTTCTATCTCAACCGGAAGATGACATGGATTACCATAAACAAGCTTAAAAGAACTCATGCCAATAGGTGTCTTGAAGGTGGTGCGGTAGGTCTATAGTGCATCATCTAGCTTGTTTGCCCAATCCTTGCGAGTTCTAGCCACCGTCTTCTCCAAAATACTCTTGATTTCTCTATTTGACACTTCCACTTGACCACTTGTTTGAGGATGGTAAGGGGTTGCTACCTTGTAGGTCACTCCATGTTTCTTCAAAATATTTTCAAAATTCTGATTGATAAAGTACTTCCCACCATCGCTAATCACCGCTCTAGGCACACCAAATCGTGGGAAGATCACCTTTGAGAATAGCCTAATCACCGAGTTAGAGTCCGCAGACTTGCATGGGATTGCCTCGTCCCATTTTGAGACATAGTCGTCGGCAACCAAGATGTATTCATACCCATGAGAACTTGGAAACGGGCCCATAAAATCTACTCCCCAAACATAAAAAACTTCTACCTCAAGAATCGGGTTGAGTGCCATCTCATTCCTTTTTGAAAGATTACCCGTCCTTTGACATTGATCACATGACATAACAAAAGAGAAGGACAATAGAAGCCCGATTGGAGTATCTTGGCGGCCGTTTTAGAGAAAGAAGCATGGCCACCATAAGCAGAGGGGTGGAAACTTGCTAGAATCACCCGAACTTCTTCATATGGTACGCATCGCCTAAAGATGTTGTCGATCCCGAGCTTGAAAAGATAGGGCTCCTCCTAAAAATAGTATTTAGCTTCAGTCTTGAGCTTTTTTTCACTTGCCAGCTCATCTCAGGAGGTAGGGCCCCCTCTTGCAAGGTAGTTGGCCAAGTCGGTATACTCAAGGCTGCTGATTTCGCACTATTTGGCATTCTATTCAGTTCAAACAAGGGTCTGTTAGGTCTGACCAGTGCTCTAGAGAAAGGATTTGTCACGCCAGGTCCATCCATTCGGCCTCTAAGTCCTCTGTTCAGTCCGAACCAAGGTTAGTTCGGTCCGAACAGATGTCGATTTGCATCAGTTTCTCATCTGGGAAGGAGTCGTCTATCGGAACTTGGTTGTCTTCGTCTTCCTCCCAGTGCAAGCATGACAGATGGTCAGCAACGGAGTTCTTGGACAATAATCAAATGGATATAATAGAGACACATTTGGACAATAGTCAAGGATATCCTCGAGTATCTTGTGAGAAAGAGTGATATGTTTTTCCCATCTTTTAGGATGAAAGAAAGATCGTATAAGCTGTTGCACTGATGCTAGTTTTTGAAAGATTGATATAATCATAATTGAGCTATATATTTCGCTTAATGGTGGTGTTGTAAGTTTAGAAAATGTTCTAAATGAAATATTGCAACCGTTTCCGTCACCAAAGCAAAATACATAGCAACTTGTGAAATAACGAAAAAAGATGGTTTGGATCAAGAAGTTCTTAGTCAAGCTAATATGGTTATATGCATCTCGAACCATAGTTTAGTCTTGAAGAACCCAATGTAAAAATTGGTGATCCAACTATGATTTATGACAATGTCACTTGATCTCATATGATGATGATCAAGAACATATATATAGGAGTATATATACATATATAGGGTCAAACAAAATTGGATAGGTTCGCGAACACAGCGAACACTCTGACATAATCTCTACCTTAAGCAGTATACGAGATGCAGTTGTGCATCCATACGTGATGGACGTATGAGTAACTTGCTTTAAACGTATTATTTCTTTTGAAATTCGAGACATGTATATATGTGGATATATGACATCGTTCTCAATTCTTCAGTGACTAGAAGTCACTACTGATTGACTCTAGGCCAAGTGGGAGATTGTTGGAGTTATGTCCTAGAAGTCAATGCTTTAATGACTTAAATATTAGTTTATGCTATTGATGATATTTAATCATTTGTTCCTAGAGTTTATTACTGACAGATCATTCAGGTTGAGGATCTGAATTGTAGATCTCTGTGGATCATTCATTAGAATGACAGTAATAAATCTAAATCGTCCGTAATCTTGATAATTAACAAGGAACATTAATTATCATAAAAGATTAGTATGCAAGTCAAGTGATGAGTAAGTTCTACAAATCATAGGTAAGGAGTTACCAACTTAATTGCATATGTGTATGTTATTAGAGCATAGTACAGGACATGACCTAATGAAATAAACATATGGATTGTGTTATGTGTCATTGTTTATTTTATTTGAGTTTGATTCTAAGTTTGAGATGGTTCAACTTTTCCACATGAGAATAGGTTCAATAAATATCGTCTACCGTTGATTCCTGATAAGGGATGCTATATGAACTTTATTTATGTTCTCTTGAATTGTGCGGAAAAAAGTTGTTCATCAAGAAAATTGTATGTCCCTCATTAATTCACTTAGTGAGTGATGATATCTATTTGGGCCCCTTAATGGAGATGGATTGTTTGCCGCCAACTTGTACAATCATCTCTAGATCAAGAAACGTATAATCTGCAAGAATGACACATTCCTATCTTGGATTATACTATGGTATCATGTGACATAAGAATCAGACAAGGAAATACTATTATTTCTTATGCAGGATTGAGATATTGTAGCAGTTTACTATTTATGTGAATTGGGAATCATAACGTGTTGCTAGATGCTGCTTATGATTATTGGAATTAAATAGTGATTTAATTCCATGGCCAACATAGTATAAATCCTCAAAGGGTAACACAAATAGGACTTTAATCACACGGTGCATTATTTATTTATTCGCAGCATTGTATTGCGAAAATATGATAAGTGGATTAATTAATTATATACCGTTGCGAACCGTTATAATTAATTAATTCAAGAAGATCATATAGAAATAAATTAACGCATTTGCTAATCCCAAAATAATTATTAATAAGTTAATAATTAATTTTGTTCAACACAATTTAATTATAGGAATTAAATAGAGCTTATGGACCTTTATTTAATTAGTAAATTAAAGGCCCGGTTTGAGTACAAGAGAAAGGTCCATTAATTAATTGAATTAGTGGACATTTAACACATCACAAAATAGGCTTGATAACCCATATAATGGCTGCCCTAATAGGGGTAAAAATGTCCCTAAAGTTTGTGGAGTGGTTGGTCTATAAAAGGAGGTCATTTGGAGAGAGAAACCCTAGCCACCATAGCCTTTTCTCTCCCTCTTCCTCCTAGAACGAAAATTAGAGAGAAAATTTCAAAATTTTCATCTTTTTCTCTTGCTCTTAATCCACCTCAAATGCTCATGTGTTGAGCTTTCTCCCTTCTCCATTAATTAAACTAGTTAATTGAAAGAAGTAGAAGAGAAAAAACCTTGGGGATTAGTTGTTCTCCTCTTCCTTGTTAGCACAAGTTGAAAGAGAAGGTGATTAAACTTCTAGGTGGACTCGAGACAGCCGCCGGCGATTTGGTGGTGAAGGAAAGCACGCCACCGACTCCCACTCATCGGATTCGAGCCTCCTAGTTACGAGTCTAGGAGAGGTAGCTTTTTCCTTCCCTTCTCATGATGTGTTGATGCTTGAACAAGATCCATCGAGGTATTTGTTGTTTAGATGGTTAATTAATGGTTAATTAACAAGAAAATTTGAAAACAAGGACTTTCTAACAGTGGTATCAGAGCTCTAGGTCGTGCTTAAGCATTTTAACACATAATTAGATGAGAAATGGTTAATTAACATATGGATTAGTGATGCACTTGCTTGCTGTCTGGATCTGTTCTCTGTTTTCGAGATTGTTTTGGGTTTTTCGCTAAGAAAAGCTTTCAGAAAAATTCTAAATTTCATTGTAGGTTGTAGATATGTGAGATGTGGTCCTTTTTCCACTGGTTTCGCTTTTTTCTAAGCAGTTATGAATTTTTGGTGAATTAAACGGTAACGGTGCGCAGAACCAGTTTCTGTCTGCACAGTTCTGTGTTTATGGCTTGTAGGATTTATTTTTCGAAAATAGCTACCTATATTCCTTGGCTAGAAATCTTGTAAACTTGATGTTCTTTCTGGACATGTATAATTTGATGCATGCTTTAGATTTTATGTGGGCGTTCAAGTCATGAGAATTGGATCGGTTATCAGATCTGGTTTTCCAACAAATTGATTGTTTGGATAAACTGTACTTATTGAGAAAACTTTATGGAAAAGTGTTTCAAGAAAATTACCGTTCGATGCACGAAAGTGATAAGTTCTGTGTTCTAGAGTCCAAACCAAGGTGAAACCTGAACCCTAAGATGCTTTTTATATTGTTTTAAACCCTAAAAACTTTACTTAGTTGTTTAGTTTATTTTAATCAACCAAAATACCTAAAAACATCTACTTTACTTGCACTTTAGATTTAATTACTCAAAATCACATCAATATTCTTGTCTAGCTTTTGAAAAAGGATAAGTCCGGTATTCATTAATCTGTCCCTTGGGTTCGACCCTAAAGCTTAACTCCAAACGACTAGTGAGGTTAGCTCTAGGTTTATAAATTTATTTGATATCCTAGGTCATTGGCCTTCATCAATATCGATTGTTGAAATGTTTTCAAAACGTTTAAGCAAGTTTGTTGTTTAAAAGTTGAACCTTCTTTACTCGGAAAAAGTAAGCAACAAGGGATGTGCAAAGATATATAAAAGTTTGTTAATTAGAAACAAATTACACACGTAGGAGTACTTGTGCTAACTTGTTTTTGTAGGAGGAACGTGGGTTTGGTATGGCCCAAAATTCCAATGCCTTGTGGTTGTATTGTATGAATGCATGTGATTAAATGTATGTAAGGCCTTTGGTGCCATTGATAATTAATGTGGATTAAATTTTAATGTAACTTGTGAGGCTTGCATGCCCCTAAGGTTAGGAAGGGAAGTAGGAATTTTTCACATGTATTTATTTTCATTTATTATAGGATTATATTCATATAATTAGTGGGAGGGCTTGATTAGATAAGATTTGCTACATGGAGATGCGGCGAAGCTAATATGCATGCGGGCCATACAAACCCACAATAATGTTTGAGATGCTTATTATGTGAATGTTTGAATGCTATGAAATGTCATAAGATAGGTATGGGTGTATGCTTACATGACCACCAAACAAAATCACATAATGTTTGTCCCAAATTATACGAATAAGTCAAATCACCCTCCTTCTCTCTATTCCTCTCACGTCGTTTGCCTTCTCATGGCGCGGTCCGCCTAAGCGGACGTCATGGTTGTCACTCGGAAGTCGGGATACAAATAAAGGAATTTGTAAGAAGCAAATAAAGAGAAGTTGCTTATGAAATAATATGAACGCTTAAAAATTTGTTATCATCTCAGGTTTTGGTGCACCTCTGAGGGTTGCGCCACACTTTGGTACCGGCAACCTAATAAACCTGACTATTCTAGTATATGGGGGCCACCCTGTGAATATCCTACATGAGATAATCATGGGCCAGGGACCATTTGCATGATGGGCTCAAGTAATAATTGAATGATTCATCCAGATTGCTGAAGTCGTGAATGATGCATTGGGACCAAGGATAGCATGGGAAGAACCTCTTCCACAGGCTGATGAAGAAGCCTTGAACGGATCAGATGTCTCAGATGAATAATTTCAGATTGTGTGCTGTTGTAGGTTGTGTGTGATTTTATTTTGATATTGATGTGTGCGCTGAAGATACTATTGTTTCTTGTGTCTGATATTCTGTCCATGCTGTTTAAAAACTCATTTGTTAGGTGATGTATCCTAATTGAAATTGGTAATGTTTGTTGTTGTAAAACTAATTTGCTGTTCTTATGTATCTTAGATGGAATAGTAGGTGTTTCTATTTGTAAAATTGATTTGTTGTTCTTATGTAACTTAGACAGTTCAGTAACTAATCTGAACACTTTTTTAAAAAACTGAACGTTACATAACAAAAAACTCTAACTGTATCATCATATAACATTCTATTATAAGGTATTACAACAACTCAAAAAAAAAATAAAATGAATTGCAATAACAGAAATAACAACAAATTATGCAACAATAATGCCAGAAAATAGTAATCAACTACATCACCATTCAAGCAAGTTTACAATAAGTAATTTGAACAATTTGGAAAAAAATGAACATTTCTATGAACATTTACACAACCAGAAAAAGATATACTGTATCATCATATAAAATTCTATTATAACGTATAACAACAATTGCAAAACAATAAAATGATATGTGGTAACAGATATAACAACAATTATGCAACAATTAATATCAGAAAATAATATCCAATAGTATGAGCCTCAGTCTTCTAGAAAAAAACTACCCTGCGATCTCCGAATCTGCAACAAATAAACATTATACTTTTAGTTACTCCTATAAATCAATAAACTGAACACTTGTTCCTTCAGGTTACTCCTATAAAACAATTTCAGGTTGTGTCTCGCACCTTTTTTACCTTTTCCACGGGTAGCCACCAAAGGATAGCTCTCGCCATGGGGAAAAAAGAATACGGAGCAGATACCCCTCGAGCATCTTGTGACCCGAACACTACCGACCATCCGAGAAACGGGCGATGGACGCTAACGCGGCTCTAAGTACCTCGAAGGTTGATTGTTTGTATTTGCAGGTCCTTTCCTTCCAGCAGGCGCAAGCCCCTGCTGTTAATTACCTCCAGCCTGAGTTGAGAACCAGACAAGAGTACCTCTAGATCGGGAATATTCGAATCAAGCGTAACCATATAGCTGAGGGTCTAGTTTAATCTTAAAAAATTAGTTTAAGCGGGAGGGGGTTTAGACTTTTGATTATCCTAGTGTAACTTTAAACTCGTTACAGGACTTTGGTTGACTTCTATGTCACAATTTTAGCAATTTTGTTGTTTAACTTACTGGAGTGGGTTGTGGCCACCTTTTGATATCTGAAACCAATACTAGGGGTTATATAGCCTAGTCTCGTGTTCAGTCGATTTAGGGATTTAGGGATTTTGAAGGTTTCTCGTTCAAGTCTTGAGTACAGATGCGCTATGCCTCCTCTCGACAGGAACTTCAGGTGTGTACTTCCAAGCCAACACGCTATGCGACCTTGAAAGAACGATTTAGATTTCTTGAGTTCGACACTAGAAAGATAGACGATCTAGGTCAATTCTCAATCGTTTGGGGTTTAGAGAGTTTTGGAATTTCGTTTGAGTCGCGAAGAAAAAGGCGCTATGCCCTCCTCTTGACAAGAACTTCAGATGTGACTCCTGCGGCAACGCGCTATGCAGTCTCAGGAGAAACGAAGTTGGGCTTTTAAGACTTTAATGTCACCTTTGGATTTTTTAGTTATTGACTTTGTTCCAAGCTCTAAAGCGTTGGCCTTTGCGTCTTTAACTATTTGGGATTTTAACTTAATTCTTGGGGCTTAGGATATTTTAAGACTTTTAGATTCCAGCTATCGGATCTTTTTTGTCTTGATTATGTCAATTTTAAGTTGGACTTTTTGAGTTTGATTTTTCAACTTTTAGATTGGACTTTTGAGTTTAACTTTTTAAATTTTCAAGCTAGACTTGTTGAATTTAAACCTCGGGATTCTATTCCTTTTTCCCAGATGTTTGGGCCCGGAATTCGATTCTCTGGGTTTGCTTTGGTTTTTGGAGTTTTTGGATTTGAATTTTGGGCTTGGGATTTGAGTTATGGATTTGGGATTTCTGGACTTGAATTTTGGTTTGGAATTTGATTTTTTGGATTTGGGATTTCTGGATTCGAGTTCTTGATTTGGAATTTGAGTTTTGGATTTGGAATTTCTGGATTTGAGTTTTTGATTTGGAATTTCTGCACTTGAGTTTTTGATTTGGGGTTTGAACAAGAATGTTCGGAGAGTGTACCTACTGTCCAGAACATGAATGTTCAAATATGCCTGCTGTCCAGAACATAAATGTTCGTGTGTTCATGCTGAAGTTTAATTTTAATTTTGATTTTATCATTTTTATATTTGTAAAAATGATCATTTTGAGGGTTTTGAATTTTATATGATTTATTCTTTGGGATTTGGGCCTGGAAAATGTTAACACAATACTTCTCATAATTTTCTGGACATTTTCATATTTTATTTGCATTTTTCTGACACTCCTGTGATTTTTAATGCATTTTTGAAGATTTAAATCTGCTGGAAAATTCTGATTGGCTGGAGGCTTGCTGTTTGCTGTACTGGGTTGGAGTGACCCGCCACACGGCGGCCGTCACAGAGGATTTTTTCATGGCGCTGAGGTTGCTGTTTGAGCCGGGTTTAAATCGTTTGGTGGGACCCACTTTTCTATGTTTTGGCTCACATACGCCGGTTGCACCCATATTTTTCTTCAGACCCGTTGGAACTCAGATCCATTCGTCCACCTGGCGTCAAGATTCGTGCCAGGGGACTCTAACTCTTTTTCCTTTTCTTTTTCTTTCTTCTCTTCCTTCTTCTTCTTCTTTCTTCCGACAGTTCGTCGAGAGGAAGGTTTTAGTCGGAGGAGAAATTACGGCGGTTGTCGGTACCATTTTTCAAATTGGAGGTACTTTCTGATTTGTCTTAGGTCACTCTTTCCTTCTGTCTAGCTCATTTCCTCAATTACTTTCTTAGTTTAAGTGTCCATTTTCCTTTTTGACTAGGTCGACACTGCCATGTTTAATTTGAGATGCTCCGGGTTGAATTGAGCTTCTTGGTTGGGTCCGCCAGGGTTCTTGAGGTTAGGGGAGGTCACTGGAAGTTCCAATTGTCCGGGTATTCTCTTTCTTTTATTCAATTTTGAGTTTGGTTTGGTGTGGACTGGTCGTGTTTGATAACCTATTTTCTGTCCAAATTGGCACTCAAAGGCCCTGTGTTTAGGCTTAATTTGGCCTTATGACAAGTGGCGACTAACCATCCTGGTTTGTTTCACCTCAATTTTTGATTCATTTTCAGGTTGGGTTGAACTGGATTTGATTCAGTTTCACTTGGCTTATCCTCTGTCATTTGGTGACAATTATGGGTCTTGCGGCTGGTAATACCCCCTCATGAGATAAACTTAGAGATATACACACCCCTTTTCTTTATTGCTATGTAGTGTTTGTATTTGTTTGTTTTGAAAATTTGGTTGAACTTGAAACTGAGCTTGTATTTAAATTCATCATTTTTTTTATGACGTTTGAGGAATGCTCCATGCAAAGCATGCGAGAGACTTATTTATTTCAGAAAAGAGTTTATGCAATTTTTAAAATAGCATTTTTGTTTTGAGGACTGTAATGAGTTTCAAGATTGATGCTATGCGTATGACGAATGAAAGACTAGATTGGATGCTCAAGTGCAGATGCCATGCTATTTCATTTAAGCCCTTAGTTAAACATGTATGCTGGATGCTATGCAATGGCAATTTATTATGCTAGATGCTATGCAATGACACCTTACCTTTATTATTATCCCCAACCTAAGGACTGGTATATACACATGCATTTAACACTTGACTTGGCCTACACTGGATGAGAGATGGAACACTCTTTCCAAATTTTTTTGCAATATGGAACCCTAATCATTTCTGTTTCTTTTTTTTTCAGGGACCATGTTTGATATGATGAACTGGTCAGATTGGGACTACAACTGACCCACATGATGCAGGGAGGTTTATTATCTTCTCCATTTTTATTAGCCCATGGAACTCTATTTGCTTCTATGGCCCATGGCTGGTTTATTGCATGCTTGGGACTTGGACACTTCTACTACCAGACCCTAAGACTTTTATCATTATTATATTTTTGAGAATGCCTGAATGATTTGTGCTAGACACTATGCAAGTGCAATGGACTTTATTAAAACTTGAATGCTATGCAACTAAGTAAACATGTAAACTTGGACCATGATGCAACTATATGACAGATGCTATATTTGAACTTAACCCTACTATGCATGAGTTGGGAAAAGAAATGCAATCTCCACTTTGAATATATCAGATGTAATACTTGCTCTTAACTGACTCTAGTATGCACAAACTTTAAATCAATCTTCTATTTTTGAGAAATGACAGATGCAATCACTATCCTATATGCTTATGCACTTGAAAAGAAATGATTTGGGTTTGAAAACATGAAGGATGCAATTGTTTTTCAAAACTTTTGGCACTTTTAGGTGGCACACTAGACAGTAGCCATGGGCATACAGTCTAGGCAGCCTTGATCACTTTTAAGTTGGGGTGGCATGCAAACAGTAGCCATGGGTATAAAGCTTGCATGCCTTATTGTGTATATCTCTAAGTTATCTCCTCATGAGAGGGTATTACACAGCCAAATACCGGGCTGGATTGATTTCATGGCCAAATACCAGGCCTTATGATGCCAAATACCAGGCATTTCACCACCAGTGTCAAATACCAGACACTTAAGCCAAATACCAGGCTTATTGAACCAGAAAAGGAAAGAAAAGAGGAAAAGAGGAGGAGAACAAGAAGAGCAAAGTAATTTAAACTATTTTGGCCCCCTTTATTTCATATAAAACTTGAATTACATGCTAATTACCTTGATTAATACTTAAACTTCTTTCTCTTTTTCTTTTACAGCTTTGAAAACTCAATGCTCTAGCCTAAAAATTTCAAAAACTGGGGGCCTCTTCTTCTTCGAGTTTGCTTCTTTTATAGGCAGTGGCCTAGGGTTTCTTCTGGGTCTCCACTGCCATGTAGCATTTCCTCAGTATTTCTAAGTCTTGATGGTGCTGGATGGAGGGTTGAGATGCTATCTTGCCTCTTGCCGCCTCAATTTGGGTGTTTGTTTCACTTGATGTGGTTTACTATGGTTTACTGGCCATTGGTCATTTGACACGTGGCATTTGCTTTGGAGACAGTGTATTTGGATGCTTGGGGTTTACTTCCTCTCACAGGTGACTTGGTGGCTGATGTAGCATATGGAGCTTACATCTATGTTGCCTGTGTGGCTGTGAGAGTGAATTTACTCCAATTTACCAAGTGGCATACTTGGGGGAGAAGTATTTGAGACGCCAGCTATCTTCTGTTGCATGGTCAGAAGGGCATTTGAGGTATTTCGGGGTTGCTTGGGGTATCTCCAGTGGAATTACTTGGTGGCTGATTTAGTGTTGTCTTTATGCAGCTATATTCCATGTGACTGCTGGCTTGGCAACATATGGTTGGTTGTCATGCCTGTTGGCTATTGAAAGCTCCTTTGTGGCATTGCATACTTATCTTTGACGCCAGGAGGGGTGATGCTCCTGTGGGCACTGGGACAGGTGTCACACAGTTGAGTGTTGCCTCCATGGCTGTTGGTTGTGTGACTTTGGCTGTGAGCTATTTTGCTTCAGCTGTTGGCTGTTGTGCCTAAGATGAGGCTTGTGGATATTTCAGAGAGATTCATTTCCTCTCCAGTGTTGAAGTTGTGTTGTTCTGAGATGCAATTGATGCTTAATGCGCCTTGCATATGACCTATGTTGATTTGATGTGGCTGGTAGCAGTGTAATTCCATTTGTTTGAGTTGTCACTTGTCATTTATTGACATTTGTACTCACATTTGGGTTACTCTGGCCATTTGGTTTAGTTTGCTTGATTTAGATTGATGGTTCATTGGCATTGAAGTTTAATTTTGAACTTGTATTAGCATGAGTTACACTATGTGGTTGACTATGGCTAGGGCTTGGCAACCATGTATTTGAGTTGGCATCTGTCACACCTGTGACAGTTTGTTCTCATACTTGGCTTGTCAAGTGTTTGTAGAGATGGTATTTCACATTGTGACACAGTCACATTTTAGTCCCAATTTACTTGTCCCATTGGCCTATGATGAATTCCACTGGGTATTATGATGCCCAGTTCTGAGGCCACCTATACACAACATCTCCTTGTATGTTGGCACTGGGAGCTCCTTGTTCCTTGGCACATTTGATCTTACAGATGACATGTGCTTCAGCTGGTTCATGTGGTTATCACATCACATTTCCTTATGCAATGCGCTTTTCTGAAATATCTTGGGGGTATATTGGGTATCCCAGGCCTTCATATTGCTCTTTATATGGCTTTAGATGCTCCCCCCCCCTTTGTCTTTTGTTTGAAGGACTGATTTGCCCATGGTCCCCATAGAATGACACGCTTACAGCCTCCTCTTGGCTTGTTTCAGCATCATGCCTCTATGAGTTTCTAGTGTTGGTACCACATCTGGTTTTACAGTGATAATTGGAACTTTATTCAATCGAGAGCATTGATCTAACGGCTCTGAATTGATGGTAAGCTCATCCATTTTCACCTCCCCTATGTCATGTACTGTGTTCCACAGGCCTATTCTTCTTTTCCCAGGACATAGGCTGCGGTGAACAGTGTTTCTTCTCCATTCCAGAAACTTCAGCTTATTTCCTCCTCGTTTTGCACTGGACAACTCCAGTTGAAAGGGAATTAGCTGTTTCGAGTACTTGTGCATCGATGCATCATCTGGACAGGCTCTTGGGTCAAGACTAAACACTGCTATGACATTTAATTCCTATGTTGAGCCTCTCTCCTTCTCTTACACCTTCCCGTCGTTGTTCCTCGAGATTGAGGTAGAGCATTGCTCCAAATACAACTTCAGCCTTGAAATTGCTCCATTGGACATGTAAGTTATCCCTTCTTGATGCTTCGTTAGCACTTAATTACTCAACTGCATCATTGGTTAACTTTAATTTCTCAATTTTCAGATAGGCAGTGAGCCTCTCCACTTCTCAATTGGGACCATTCCTCCTCCAATCCCTGCCGTGTCTGGTGTCACTGGAGTCGCGAGACCATCGCCTGTCCAGCGGTGCACTTGGTTTGGGCTGAGGTGGCCTGAGGCGGTGACGGAGATCATTCCTACATCGGTGTATCGAGTCTGACAGCGTTGTACTGTTTCATCCCCCTTTTCCTTTTATTATTTTTGTTTTAAACGGTAAAGAGTCGAACCAATGGGAAGGTGACACGTGTGTAATCCCTGACTTGACTCAGTCGAACCGTGTAGCCTCTGTTGAGTCCAGTCGAGTGTCAGCTGTCGGACTCATCCGACTGAGCCCATTCCCAACCTGTCAAGTCTGTTTCCGACTATTTGGATCCGAATGTGATATTGGGTTTGAGATTAAAATCCGCTCCATCAATTTATTTGTAATTGGGCCTTTGTATAATCCAGGTGGGCCGTCGGAAAAATTAAAATGGTATGGGCTTTTAAAATTTGATTGATTTGTATGGGCTTTGATTTAATTTTTGTAATTCGGCCAATTGTAAATTGAGGACAATTACGCTGCATTTATTTGATAATATTGTTTGATGCTCATCCGTAGGTCAGTTTGACATGAAATTTTGCATGGTTCCTCATAAGAATATGAAGAATTTAACTGCTACAAAATTTCCATTTTTGGGACTCTTTTGATAATTAATTATAAGGATATCACAGGCGCATAACGGCATTCCCCATAATTAATTAATATATCGTCCGTTTTTTAGGAATTTCTGTATTTTCGTCTCATGCATCATGACTGTTTGTCAGAGCGATTTTGTTTGGTTGCTGTTGTCATGGATTTTGGTTTATTTATGGAATAAAATTTGTTTCGTTTATTCCAGGATTTTATGCAGCAGAATTTACGGGTAAACAAATGCCCCCCACCAGAGTAAAATGTGAGACCCTGGTGAACAGTTTACTCTGGTGTCCCCATAGCCCTTTTGACTTGTATGGTTATGTTTTGGTAGGCCCAGGTCCAGGTTTAGGTTTGGTGACTCATTTCCATTTTGTTTTTTTTTTGTTTGTACCCAGTCTGTAGATATGTCAGGTATGGGACCTGTTGAGGAGATCTATAGCACCACCCCTCGTTTTGGTATTTCGAGGACCGGTTTCTACGGTCCTTCTGATGAGGCCATCACTTCGTATATTGACCATTACTTGGACCCCGGCAAGGTCCATAAGCATTTGCATGTGAAGTGGAAGAAGAGGATCCTTGAGGGCAGAGATAACTTCCATGGTTTGTTGGCTAGGCATGACCGTTTGCCTTTGCCACCTTTGTACAGCCATTCTCGCCTGGTTGTTGATCCTACTTTCAGGACTGAGAGTCGCAGGGGATATGCTTATACCACTCACTGTCCTATCATTCATGAGAGACCAGATAGGCCGTCACATGACTTTCAGGGCCCCACTGGTCAGAGTACTTTTTCTTCTGATTTCCATCTGTTGAGTGTTGAGATGATAGAGGGTCAGGTTGCTCCTTGGGCTCTTGGTCCGTTGAGGGTTCAGGGAGCTCCGGAGTGGAGTCCTAGTCAGATTGAGTGGACCAGATATATCTTGTGCCGTTTTGGCGACCGTTTGCACAGAGTGTGCTTGTTTGGAGGAGTTTCTTTGTCACTCTTCAGGTTCACTTGGGGTTCTAACCTCCTCAAGGCGATGACAACAAACTGGGATTATGTGCACAACACCTTTGTCTTGGAGGATCGTAGTATTATGATAGATCTTCGGCAGATGCATTGCTTGCTGGGTGTTCCTGTAGGAGGTTTGTTCTACGAGGAGAGAGTTCCACCTGAGATAGAGCTATATGGTTTTGATCATGATGGGTCTCCTTTGCACTCAGATGCACTGCGCAGAGTTTTCCGGATTTATTACGAGATTGCCATGTCCCGTTCTTACCATGGTCTGAGCAGAGATGTGCCTTTCAGAGATTGGATTGGGTATTTTATGGACCGGGTTTTCGAGCATGATGCTGCAGGTTTCGCTAGTCCCTTAGAGCCGATTGTGATGGGTACAGATCAGACCTATATCCCTACCAGACAGGTAGAGTTTTCTGACCTCTCTTCTCTTTCTTTGGGTGATGAGACCGTCTTGACTGCTTTTATAGCCCGGTGGCTATGTTACTTTCTGGTTGTTTGTGAGCCAGCCGGGTATATTCGCCCTGGGGTCTTTGTTGTGGCCAACCTTTTGGCGCGTGGCCGCAGTTTTTCCTTGGCCATTCCGGCCTTGGCGAATTTCTATAGATCTATGCGAGAGTTCACTTCTTTGAGGGACCCCTCTCAGGCCACTACTGTGATTCCTCTGCATATTCTACATGGTTGGTTTTACATCTATTGGAGGAGATGTTATACACCTTTGACTTCAGCTGGTATGAGGGAGTCTTTGCCAGCTTTGATCCATATTGCAGGTAGCACTATTGTTGATCCGGATCCTGTTACCGCCCACTCTTTCTTTTCCTCTAGTACTCAGTTCATCTCAGAGTACCGTCCTGAGGCTTTTCTGAGAGGATGGCCTGCGAGCGCCGACGAGGATCGGGTCGTCCTTGACACCGTCCCTGACGCTTCAGATATTCGTCCCCGTCTGGGTGCCTACCATGCTAGGCGAGAGAGGGACTTTGTGATTAGCACCCGTCCTGGATGTCTGCCTTTGAGGTTATGTGACAGAGTGATCCACGAGTTTTATAGTCCACAGAGATGTGCTTGGCAGTTCAGATATGACCAGGATATTCCTTCAGTCTTTACCTTTCCGACTGCTCCTGTGGCGACTTTAGAGTCTTGTGCAGAGCGTGCAGCTTTTACTCTTCGCCTTGGTACCGGGACTAGCTGTACTGTGCCCTCTACTTCCAGAGAAGCCAGATTACTTGGGAGGTATGACCATTGGTTCAGAGGTTGGGCTAGAGCAGCTCACGGGCCCAGACTTCCTATCCTTAGGAGGAAGTTATATCCTTCCAGGGTGGTTCCCAGGCGCAGAGAGGCGCAGCAGGGTGACTTTAGACCACTCAGGACTTCTTTTGGCGCAGACGGCTCTGTGATTTCTTCCCATGGTCCAGTGAGGTATAGAGGACCTCCTTTGCCTCCCGATGGAGTATTTCCAGGTATGCTATTTCCTCTCTTCTTTTCTTTTTTTATCCCTTGGGTTTTCCATTCTGTTACATGCTGTCTCCTTTCATTGTTTGAAACAGGCCTTGGTGGATACGACTTTGGTCATTTCCATTTTCTTCTTGAGGGATCACCTCCTGTAGAGAAGGAGGCTTTCATGTCTGTGGAGCTTGAGGCATATCGTCGCTGGGCGATACACATTGGTATCTTTTCTGACTTGCTTCTTTCTCCTTCTTTGTGCATATATTGCTTTTGTTGACTTGTTCTTTATAAGTGTACCTGAGCCAGCCGTTTCAGAGAGTGAGGATGGCTCAGACTCCTTCCATTGTCCCTCCCCTATCTATTCAGAGGATTCGGACGAAGAGACCATTTCTGTGCTGGGGAAGAGGCGTCGTGAGGAGCCTACTTCGCCGGAGGACTCGGAGCGATATGTATTGCGGAGGCGGGTGGAGGGGAGTGCATCAGAGACTGACTTCTCCATGGAGCCTGTATTTTCTGGTTCTTCTACAAGTATGCATCTCTGCTTGCCTTTGTATCGGATTTTGAACTTGGTTTTGATTTTGTTGACTTCTGGTTTAGTTTCAGTTGCTCCCCGCTTTTGTGGTTGGGGATGGGGTTGTTCTCTTTATCCAGAGCCTCAGTCTGTTGTAGAGGAGGTTGAGATGGAGGAGATCGAGATTGAGACTATAGAGGTCCTTTTCGAGGAGATTTTACGTCCCCGCCCTATCTCTCCTGCGCCTTTTCTTACAGATGATGACTTGTGGGTTCAGGATGACAGTCTAGCCATTATTCCCGTGACAGTGCTGACTTGTGAGACGGCTCCGCCGCCTACTATTCCAGCCATTCTTTGTGGTTTAGGTATGTATCACTCTCTTTTCTTAGGTGCATCCATACCGTATTTCTTTGGTTTTGAGTTTCTTTTGCCCAGGTCGACTTCCTTTTACCCTGATGGCATTCGACATGGAGCTTTGGATTTCTGGACTACAGACTTTATGTCATCTGTATCAGACTTCAGCCCAGAGCTTTGTTAGTGTTGGCGAGCTCGCGACTTCCATCCCTGATGTGGAGTTAGAGATTCAGGGTGACATATCTCCCTTACCCTTGATCGTCGCAGGTATGACGCAATTTTGATATTATTGCACTGTTTGGTTTTCTGACTCTTGCTCTTTTATTTTGACACGAGCCTTTCCCTTGGTATTTTATCAGGTGCCCCTGATTTTTGGATGACTGAGTCTGACATGTCCCCTGTATCTTCTGAGGAGATGGTATCAGATTTCTCAGAGTGGGAGATTCTTCTCATGGAGGTCACTCCCCTTGCAGTTGCTCCACCTCATATGAGCGAGGCGAGATTAGCTCTTTCTCCTGACACTGCACTGACTAGACTGACAACCTCGGGCCCAGCTCCTTGCAAGGGCGTCTATAGCGGTGCCGGTGGGACTTATACGGGTGCAGTCTTGGCTCTGCCTTGCTTCAGTAGCCACAAGCCTCTTTAGATCCCTTATGTTTTGTGGTTGCAAATTTTGGATTTGATATTGATTGTTCTTGGATATGGTTGTTGGGTTTTGGTCTTGTCAGCATTTTGGGCTGTTCTTGGATTCGTATAGGTTTTGGGCCACGCGGCTTTTATGGTTATTGCACCTGATGGTTATTTGATGCCTTTTATCTCTTGGTTTTCCATATTTGCATTTACTTGCATCAGTTAATGCTTTAAAGATCGCGACACGATCACTTTCCTTTTAGGCGCCATAAACCGTCACGACGCTTGATTTCATGCCTTTTCGATGAATTTGAAAAAATGCATGTCTTTTGGCTTGCTTGGTTTATAAATGAGGCAGCATATCGGTCTGCACTCATTCCATTCCCTCGCAACTTCCTTTCTTTTTCCTTCCTTCTTTCTTTTCAGATGGCTGGTGTTGTGAACCCCAAGCGCCCTAGGGACGAAGCAAGTTCCTCTGCTCAGGATGTTTCTCCTCTCAAACCGAACTGGTCATACGATTCCAGGAACCGCTACCTTTTCCGTGATGAAGAGGCCTTTGAATTTTATCATGCGAATATCTATGGTGGGGATCGCCATGCAGCCCCCTGTTTCTTCTTTCATCCACAAGGGCGTTTCTCTACCCCATACTTTGATCTGATACGGGGGTGGCTTGATGCTTGGAGTCTCAGAGGTCTGGCAAAACTAAACCAGGCCTACCACGACGACATCACCAGGTTATTTTATGCTAACCTGCGTGTCTCTTTTGATCATCATGGTACTCCTTCCGCTTCTTCCTATCTTTTTGGTAGGTTTCTTGACTTTGGAGTCGAGGATTTGGCCGTTGTACTTGAGGCTACCGACACACTGAACGGTCTATCTGTTTACGCCTATCAAAGTTGGCCATTTGGGCATGGAACTTATCGTAGTCACTGCGAGTGGTTTAAGGTTCCCAAACCAGATCCAGGTTATGAGGAGGTTTCAACTGCGCACTTGCCTGTGCTCCATAGGTAACTCTTTCTCATATTCTTCTTTTCTTCTTTCCTTGCAATAAACTATATGAACTTCATTATCGCATGATTTCTTGTAGGTTGCTCTTCTTGATGGTCAGTTATCTGATTTTCCCTCAAGGCAAACAATCTGACGTCCAGGGACTCTGTTTTACCTACGCGTTCTGATTCTTAAGCGCGGGAAAATCAACCTTTCAAGTCTGATCCTTCAGAACATGTACCACGCGGTGAAGGTTCCAAAGGGGTATCTTCCTTATGCTCATTTGGTTGAGGTTTTGATGAGGCGGGCGGAGATTCCTATGCCCGATATGCTGTGGGGCAACCAGATCGAAGGCCGCCATGTTGCCTATCCTCGCAACTTACTTCTGGACTTGACCCATTATGGTTGGGTGGAATTGCCGCACGGCACATTGATTCCCGACCCGGATTATCCTGTGAATAGTCATATTCTCCACAGGTTTGCGGCGGGCAACCAGTATAGCCCTGTGAGGGAGGCTTCACCCCCTTCTCCGGACGGTTCTGCCATCGAGGCTCCTTTGCCCATCCAGGAGCAACTGGACCAGCAATTTGAGGAGTTGCGCACACGCCTTGACACTATCGAGGCTAAGCTCCAGACCATTTCCAACACCCTTGTTACTCTTGCAGGTGTCTTGGCTGTGCCCCCAGCGTGATGCTCTTCTTCTTATGCTATTGTATCGTAATTGTTGTATCTTTTCTTTTTTCTACAGACATTTGTGGTCCTGTTGTTTTGAATGCTTGTGGTTTATGGATGTAATAACTTATGACAGTAGTCTTCTGGTATTTTGCCCTGGCATGCTAGGGGCAGCTTGACTATTTTTGTGTTGGTATTTGCATATTGGTCCTGTGGTTTCTGCATGAGTCTTTTATCTCTCATCATACAGGTGGGACGTAATGTAGGGTTTTATTCAAGCCTTTTTTTTGGGTTGTCCGCTTGAATTACGCTGGTGGGACATGCGATTGTCTCCATTTCGCTTTTGCAATCGTCTATATTGACTGAACTGCAAGAGTTTTCTCCAATGCTCTTTGGTTCGGCAGCATGGGACATACCGGTTTTGTTTTCTTCTTGCATTTGTTTGCAATGTAAATCTTTCTCCAATGCTCTTTGGTCTGGCAGCACGGAACTTATCGATGGGGTTTTATGGTTTTAGTATTTGACTGCGTTCGCTCAAAGTGAACAAGTTGCAGGGTTTTCTCCAGTGCTCTTTGGTTCGGCAGCACGGAACTTACCGGAGGGGTTTTATGGTTTTGGTATTTGACTGCGTGTGTTCATAGTGAACAGATGGCAGGGTTTTCTCCAGTGCTCTTTGGTTCGGCAGCACGGAACTTACCGGAGGGGTTTTATGGTTTTGGTATTTGACTGCGTGTGTTCATAGTGAATAGATGGCATGGTTTTCTCCAGTGCTCTTTGGTTCGGCAGCACGGAACATACCGGATTTGTCTGTGATTTTAGGCTATCCATATAGGTTAGATTGGGTTTAGGCGAGAAGCCCGCTTCTAAGGCTGCATGAGCCGCTTGTCTTCTCGTTTCTTGATTTCTGAGGTATAATGATCATCGAACAAGGGTAATTATCACCATCCTATGTATTCGGAAGCCACACAGGTCTCCTCAACATGGCTATCATTTTCTTGGTTGGTGTGATAGGTCACCGCATTGTGTCTTAATTTAGAGTTCAAGATACGGAACTTTTATTCATCATTTAATTCAGTGAGATGAATAGGCACCTAGTACCTTGTTTAAAGCACAAAGCACAACACTTAGGGTAAATTTCATTATCCTATGTATTCAGAAACCACGCAGGTTTCCTCAACATGGCTATCCTTTTCTTAGTTGGTGTGATAGGTCACCGCATTGTGTCTTAATTTAGAGTTCAAGACACGGAACTTTTATTCATCCTTTAATTCGGTGAGATGAATAGGCACCTAGTACCTTGTTTCAAGCACAAAGCACGACGCTTACGGAGGCGCACTTGGGAATGTAGGCCTATGTAAAGGAAATGTCCTATGGTCGCCCAAAAGGGCAAGAACACTCCTTTGATTTTAGGCCCGGCGAGACACGTTTTATTCCTTTGGGTTTTGAATGGATGTTTGCATTTTTAGGGTTTTGTTGTATTATTTTTATTTAAGTTTTGTGGATTTTTATTTGATATGTGTCTATTATTATTTTAGTTTTTCCTTATTTATTTAGGGCTTTTGCAAGGGAATTTCCATAATGTTCAAAAGAACGGAACACCCCTTTGAGCTTCAGCCCATGGGACGTTTACTTTCGGGGTTTTCTAGGATTTTAGATTACTTGGGGATTTTAATGATTTGGTGGATTTTGGAATATTTCACTTTTTGTTTTATTTGGGTTGGTTTTAAGGTTTTATTTTATTTTGTATTTGGTATTTGTGGTGGGGATACGCCCCATGAATGTCCCAAAAGGGACATGACACTCCTTTGGTTTTGTGGATTTAAGTTTTGGCTTGGCAAGAGTGAAGCGATCACTTGAAGAGCTGCTCCATTCCCACACAACTTTCGGCCCAGTCATCTGTGAGACTTCTTTCCTCCTTGCTTTGACGCTTATAGGGATTGTCAGGATAGTTTTGGCCGTAGTACTTTTTTAGATATCTCCCATTTATGGGGGAGATAGGGTGGTTTCCTTCTTGATCTGCGAGTAGGTAGGCTCCTCCGTCATAGACTTGGTCTATGATGTAAGGTCCTTCCCAATTTGGTGCAAATTTGGGGCCATGGTGCTGGCCTGCGATTGGTCGTCTTAGCACTAGCACCAATTCACCTTTCCTGAATGCCCTTGTCCTTAATAGCTTTTCATAGGCCCTAATCATCCTAGTTTGGTACAGCTCCAGATTTTGTTGGGCAGCTAGTCTTCTTTTATCCATTCCATCTAATTCTTGCAACCTCAATTGCATTTGTTTGGTCATAGGAATTTATGATGCCATGGCTACTCTTAGAGAGGGGAGCTCCACTTCGATGGGGAGAACTGCTTCGGTCCCATACACTAACGAGTAAGGCGTTGCTTGTGTTGGAGTTTTGTAGGTGATCCGATATGCCCACAGTGCTTCAGGTAACTTCTCATGCCAGTTCCTGTGATTAACCCCAACTGTCTTGCGTAGAATTTTGATTAGCACTTTGTTGAAGGCTTCTGCTAATCCATTGGCCCTTGGATTGTAGATTGAAGAATATCTCCATTCTATCTTGTGTTTTTCAGCAAACTCAGCGATCTTTGTATTTTTGAAAGCTGCGCCGTTATCTGAGATTATCTTTCTAGGATTTCCATACCTATATAGCACCTGGGTGGTAAAGAATTTGATCACATCGGAGGCTTTGATTTCTTGGTATGCTCTTGCTTCGGCCCATTTGGAAAAGTAATCCGTGGTGGCCAAAATGAAACGGTGTCCATTTGAGGCTGGCGGGTCGATTGGACCTATGATGTCCGTTCCCCATAGTTTGAAAGGCCAGGACACCACTGTTGGATGTAAAACATTTGGGTGTTGATGGATGAGATCTCCATGTATCTGGCACATGTGGCACTGTTTGGAGAAGTTTTCGCAATCACTGCTCATGGTGGGCCAGTAGTAGCCCATCAATTTGATTTGCACTCGCATTCTGGAACCCACTTGGTGGGCCTCGCATTCGCCCGAGTGGACTTCTTGCATGACTTCTTGTGCTTCAGTCTTTGAGATGCACCTTAGCCATGCTCCTTCATAAGATCTCCAATAGAGTGTGTTATTGACATACACAAACCTTAGAGCCCTCTTTCTGATTTGCTCCCTGATGTATCGGTTATCAGGTAGCTTTCCTTGTTGAAAGTAGTCAAGGAAAGGTTGTCTCCAATCTTCTTAGTCTATTCCATCTGTGACCATGACTTGGACCGTTTCTCCCCATTCTTCTTCCATTTGTCTTTCCAGATCTAAGATGTCCAGGAACATGATTTCTTCCTCTTCCTCCTTCTTTGCTTGTTGGAAGCAGGGGGATAAGCCCCTTCTCCGGTGGACAAGAATCTGTATTTCTTCTTGACTTGGGTCACTGAGTTCATTGGCTAACCTGGCCAAAGCATCTGTCTTACCGTTCAGGGACCGCGGTACCTTTTCTAGAGTAATGCTAGCGAATTTAGCCATTAACTCTAGAGCTTTTTCATGGTATTTTACCAATTCTAGTTTTCTGATCTTAAACAGACCATCAATTTGGCTTAGGATGAGCAAGGAGTCACCAAAGACCTTCAGTCGCTCGATTCCCATTTTGAGTGCCATTTCAAGCTCCGCAATTAAGGCTTCATACTTGGCTTCGTTGTTTGTACACGACTCTGTAAGGCTTAGGGCATATCTGAGGATGCCTTTTTCTGGTGTGACAAACACCAGGCCTACTCCAGCCTGTCTTTTGGGTAGGTTTGGTTTGACTGCTGGTTGAATGGATGATGATCCATCGAAATATAATTTCCAGCAGGCTTCTTCTTCATTTGTCTCCTCTATGTGCGTGGTCTCTTCATCTGGAAAATCACATGCAAGTGGAGAGTCATCTGGTATGGGGTGGGCTGCCAGGAAATCGGCCAGAGCTTGCCCTTTGACGGCCTTTTGGGGCGCATATGTTATATCGAACTCCATTAGGGCGACAGCCCACCTTGCTAACCTCCCAGTGAGCATGGGTCGGGTCATGAGGTATTTTAATGGGTCAGTTTTGGATATGTGTGTGACTTTATGGGCCAACATGTAGTGCCAGAGTTTCTTGACTGCAAAAATCAGTGCCGGGCAGTGCTTTTCGATTGGAGTATATGAGTGCTCCGCTGCTACCAGCATTCTGCTGAGGTAGTAGAGGGCATTTTCTTTCCCTTCTTCATTTTCTTGGGCAAGCAATGCCCCCAGCGATCCATCCAGAGCTGTGGTGTAGAGGATTAAGTGTTTTCCAGCAATTGGTGCTGCCAAGACAGGAGGTTTTAGCAAATACTGCTTGATGTCCTCCAAGGCCTTTTGACACTCACTGTCCCATTTGAAGGGGACATCTTTCTTGGTGAGCCTTGTGAATGGTTTGATTTTGCCTGAGAGGTTAGCTATGAACCTCCTGATGTATGCCAGGCGTCCTTGCAGAGATCTGAGTTGTTTGAGTGTCTTTGGTGGTGGCATCTCTTGAATGGCTCTGATCTTTTCTGGGTCGATTTCGATCCCTCTGTGTCGGACCACGAAACCTAAGAACTTCCCTGAGAAGACCATAAACGCGCACTTCAAGGGGTTAAGCTTCAGGGTATGTATCCTCAGCCGACCAAACATCAGCCTCAGATCTTCTAGGTGTTGCTCATGTGTGTGGGATTTTACCACGAGGTCATCCACATAGCATTCTACCACCTTGTGTATCAGATCACTGAAAATTTTGGTCATGGCCCTTTGGTATGTGGCTCCGACATTTTTGAGACCAAAGGACATAACCTTATAGCAATAAATGCCAATTGGGGTGCGAAAGGCGGTGTGCTTCTGATCGCTTTCAGCCATTTTGACTTGGTTGTATCCTGAGGATCCGTCCACGAAGGAATAGACTCTGTAGTAGGATGTATGGTCAATTATGATTTCTGTCACCGGAAATGGAAAATCATCTTTGGGGCATGCTTTATTTAGGTCTCTGAAATCAACACAGACCCGGACTTGCTCATTTTTCTTCTTGACCGGGACTATGTTGGCAATCCAGTCAGGGGTTTCTTCTTCTCTTATAAATCCCACTTCAATTAACTTTCTGACTTCAGTGGTTATCTTTTCTTCCAGTTCTACCCTCATTCTTCGAGGACCTTGTTTGACTGGCTTGACTTCCTTGTCAATTTTCAACCTGTGAACAGCAACTGAGGGATCCAACCTGGGCATTTCACTATAATTCCAGGCAAAACAATCCCTGTACTCTTTTAGTAATTCTACCAGTTTTTCTTGCATTTCCTGTGGGAGAGACGCACTGATAAACGTTGGTCTTGGGTCTTCTTCAGTGCCCGAGTTCACCTATTTTAGCTCATCTATGGTATTTTGGCCACCTTCTTCCAATTCTTTTGTGGCGTTTTTGGCCACCAAGATGAACTGCTCGTTTTATTGAGATTCACTTTCAATTTCAAGGACTTCTTCCTCGTCCCCAATTTCGGTTATTGTGACATGGTTGCATGAATATTGTTCTAAGGTCGGTGGAACAATTGATGTTTGTGCCCCCGCATCGACCGAAAATCCCAAACCTCTTGTGTTGGATGTATTTCCATCAAGCCTTTGAATTTCATTTGAGTAGCATTTCCACATATCTCGGAACATCTTGGCTCGCTTTTCTGGGATGGGTTCCAGGCAATGCGCCTTGCGGAACAACTCCATCATTTTGGTGCTGCTTGCATGTTGCACCTGTGGTGGAAACCCTGGCTCCTTTATTTCTTTCATCAGCCATTGTGCCCAATCCTCTGAGCATGGGCTATCATTTTCAGGATCGACCTCTCCCATTTTCACAAATTTTATGCTGGGGTGAATCACCAATCCGTTCTTTTCAGTTTCCTCCGCCTTTGGTGGGACTGTGAGGATTTTGAGCTGAGAAATCTGTTCTCTTTCACGAGGAGTCAGATCTTTGCAATGCTCCAGAGGCATTATTTCTACAGACAAGGAGTTTTGCCCGCCTTCTTCGTCAGAGGAGCACGGTAGCGCCCGCACGGGCATGCTAGCGTCCTCGTCTATTCCTGCTGAGGAACTTGAGTCACTGTCGGCTCCCCACAGCATTTGGGATTTGATGGCGGCTTTGAGAGCCGCCCTTTTGACTGCATCTTTGACTACTTCCTGGATGGGGATTTCTCTTTGTGCCCCTGCCCCCTGTTTGGACTTGGGCGTGTAGTATTTGGCATCGTCCAATTCGGCTTCGTGTGCCTCAAATGGATGATCATCACCTTTGATGACACGTTGTTTGCCATCTTTGACATATTTGACACATTGGTGCAAAGTAGAGGGTACCAGGCCATAAGCATGTAACCATGGTCTTCCCAACAGTGCTTTGTATGTGGTGTCTGCTTCAATGATGAAGAATTTGACTGGGGTGACCAGGTCTCCGAAGGTGACATCGATCACCGTGGACCCTAAGGCCTTTTGGTATTGGTGATTGAATCCATGGATTCTGATTTTGTCTCTTCTGGTTTCTCTGATGCTGAGCGAGAGCTGCACCAGAGTTTTCAGAGGCATGATGCTGATGGATGACCCCGGGTCAACCAAAATTTTGTTGATTTTCTTGCCATAAATGGTCCCTGTGGTGTACAAGGGGCGATTATGGTCTGCCGTACCTGTCATCAGATCTTCATCTGTGAAGGTAATGGACGGCTCTTGTTCTATTTGTGCCACTTCCTCACGGACTTCTTGGGCAAAGTAAGCTTGAAAGCTACTTGGATTTTGCAAAGCGTATATGAGGGCCTCGCGCAGTTCTTTTGATACCATAAGGGCATCGAAAACACTTAGAAGTGATGGAATTTTTCGTAGGTAGGCCACTACGTTGTAGTCACCTACAGACATTCTAGTTCTATTGTTGGGCCTTGTTTCATTTTCCACCACCGCTTCATTTCTGTTTCTAGGCCGGTTGTCAGGCGTCTCCTTCGGAGGTTGTCTCTCTGGTATCCTGGCACCCGACCTTAGGCTGACATGACATTGGTCTTTTCTTTTATTTGGTTGTGGTTGTCTAGCGGGTAACTTCCGCACAGGGTTGGTTGGTCTGTAAGGCTTTGGTGGTGCCCCGACTTCTTCTTCGCTTTCACTTTCTTCTGAGTCACTCCCCAATGGTTTTATCAGCATAAGGTTGGCCGTCAGAATGACTGGTTCCTCTTCAGAGCTATAATCATATCGCTCTCCATCGGAACTCTCTTCTTCTGAGGTGTTTGAGCCTATGTATCTGGACACAGCGTTGCACACCTCATCTTCCGTTTCTCCAGAGGGATCGTCACTTTCCAACTCTAGGCACTTTTTCCTTGAGTGCCCCCAGACTTGATGGAAGTGGCAATATTCCTCTTTTCTTGGGAATTTCAAGTTTCCTTGGGATTTTCTGGGCGTGGCAGACCCCGCCTGTTGCTTCTTTCTTTCTGCTTTGGATGTTTCTTTGGGATTTTGGGAGTTAGGGAACGGCATTCCTTTTCATCCCTCAATTTCTCCTTGGATTTTGAATTTTCGTGGCAATTTGACGTTTCGGTTGCCACTTGGAGCGGGCTCATTTATCTTGACCAGCTTCATTTCCATGTGATATTTGGGGCCTTTCGCGGGATCGGCCCGGGGAATTTGATGTTGATTTTGCATTTGGTTGGAATGACCGAGCCTGTGCACAGACGCATGCTCGTTTTCCCTTTCATGGTGGTGTCTCATGTAGCGAGACCTTTGGCCATGTGAGTTTTCATCGTTTTCCCACCCGCGCATTTTGGCATCTTGAGGTGGGCATCTTTGGTCTTGACGGTCCCATGACTTCTTGCCTGAGTTTTCAATTGGAAGCCTTACCCTTTCCTTTGGGGTAATTGAGCTGGCGCTCCGGTCTGTGTCCCTCGCGTATGACTATACCCGATTCTCTTCTTGGATGATCGCGGCTTTGGGTGGGACTGTTGTTTTCTTTTTCTTTCCCTTTGATTGCATTTCTGACTCTGCCCCTATCCTCGGTCCTTCGGACCTCTGGATTTTCCCGGAGCGGGCTGACTTTCTGTTGGAGAACCCTCATCCTCGCTGTCTATGTCGGGCTCCCTGACGGAGATAGCCCTACAGCCTTCCTTTCGTTTCTCCATTTGCCTTATCTTTGTGGCATATGCCATAGCATACTGCTGTATATGGACAAATACGATGGGATCATAGTAGCCTGCTATGGACTCGTTGTCCGCATAGTATCTAGGCCAGGCCATTGGGACTCTGTAGTGAGGGGAAGGCTCATGATTGTCTAGGCCCTCTCTACTTGGGGTTTGCCGGAACTGTTGGATGAGCTCCTCTTCTGTTTCTTGCTCTTCTTTGGATCTGGGGCGCACCGCCCTCCTGACTCGGTCGTACTGCAACAGACAGACCTCTTTCTTGGAGCAGTTGTGCCTTATCCTCTCCACCCAAGGGAGAGCTGAGGTTTGGATTTCACCCTGTCGTTTGATACTTGTGGAGGGGCGGGTTTTAGGCCATGAATCCAGTATGGCCCATCGCAGATCTTCCATGTAAGGATGTTCTGAGTCCAGCTCATCGTCGCTTCCCTGCCATGCTACTCTATCGTTTGGTTCTTCGACATTGTTAATCAGGTGGTTAGTCCACCCGATCGGATCAGACAATTGGGTGTTCCGGCCTTGTAGAGGTTCATCGGGCTCGGGCCAGTCTGAATCTGAATCTGAATCTGAATCGTCAGAGATCCAAATGGCTCTAGAGGTTTCAGAGACTTCACTTTCTTCCTCAGAATCCCCGCTTTTGGCGACGGAGGTTCCGGCTTGGTTATTTGGAGGCTCAGTTTGGGAGTTGGAGGGACTAGCACCTGCCCCCTGTCCTGCACCGAGGTTTTGTTCAGGTTCGGGTCCATATTCCTCCCCTTCTTCTTCCGTCAATACAGATCCGCTCACTTGATTGACTATTTGGCGAACGATTTCACCCAGTTCTTCAAGTGTTAACCCAAGTTGACCAGGTATGCTTGGGATGTGGATATCTATATCGACTCCTCTGGGTTCTTGGCCTTGTAGCTCGGCAGGGTCCATTTGGTATTCTGGATCCACGACTATTTCGTAGTTCTATTGCCTGTTATCGAAGCTAGTGGGATTTTCCTCATTTCTAGGGCCAGTTTGCGGCTGAGGGGTTTCTTCTTGGGGCTGAGACTGGGAGGACTCACCTTGATCCTCAGATTCATCAGAGTCAAAGCCGCTGACACGGTGGCATGTTCCCGCAGTTCCGGGAGCGTCATCATCGCTATCGGAGCCATTGTTTTTGTTGTTGTTGTTGTTGTTATTATTGTTGTTGCTAGGACCGTCAAGGCTGTTAACAATCCTGCATATCTTCCTCAAATACTCCTCTATGTGGGGAGCATCTCTGGGGTTTTGTCTGAGATACTGGTCGTATAGAGCTTGTCTCCTTCGATCTGCTTCCGGACTGAAATCCACTTGCGACCAAATGTGCTTTGTGTTACACATAAATGCAAAGAACTGGGGGTCCTCGCGTCTAGCCCGCTCTGTCTGAGCCATGATGGAGGCTTCTTCTGGTATGGTGAGACCCTCGAGCGTTGAGGTGATGTCTCTTACTGCCCCAGAACCATCCGTGGCCCTCATAAATATGCGACTACCTTGCAAGGTACTTGTCGAGGGTTCCTCATCAGAGCCTTCTTCGGATTCCTCTTCTTCCTCTTCCGAGGAATCATTGTTGGTATTCCTACCACTTGTATGGAAGCAATAGAAAGGTGTATCACCATCAGTGTCATCAGAACCAGATGAACATTGGGGTGTTTTGCTTTTATCGACTTCCCGGAGGACGGTAGCGATAGCATCTTTCACATATTCCTCCAGGCGGCTTGGATTTTTCGGGTTTGTCAACCTCCTGAAGGCTTTGGGATTTTTTGCCCTGATATCCTTGAGATACGAGACATACCAGTTGACCAATCGGTCATGCTCATTCTCCTCCTCTTTTTCTGGGGATTGGAGAGGTGTTTCTTGTTGATCGCCACTGATTCGGTTGGAATCCTCGGGCTGATTTTCTTCTTCATTCCATGGGTCATCCAAACCAGGGGGTTGTTCAGAACTTTGACTTCCCACTGTTTTCAACCACTGACGGCATTCGAACATCCATTGTTCTTCGCCTGGTCTTGGGGAATTTGAATCAGGAGTTACCTCTCCTTCTTCGCGCCCCGTTTCTTGGGCTATTTCTTTTACTGCCTTTGTCACAGTTTGTCTTTCATAGTCATATAGCTGTTGCGGGTCTTCTGGGTCCAGCGCTTCATGGAAGCTCTCTGGGTCGATTATCTTTAGACTTTTAAGGTATCGGGAGCATTCGCTCACCAACTCTTCCTCTGTCGAGCATCCACGGTCACCCGGGCGGGGACATGCTGTGCTGCTCCAGGCCCTGCTGATATTAGATCGTTCTTTGTGTACTTCGGACATGTCAACCAGGGTTCTTCCCCATGCGCCTTGGTTCTCAGACAAGTCCAAATATTCACGCATGATTTCAATCTCGGTCTTTGCGGAGTTCGGGCTTGGGTCCTTTTTATCCCAGCCATTCTTCAGGATGATATCCACTGCCGCTTTTTTGGTTGCGAGCAGCTCGATTTCATCTGGATTTCTAGATCCTTCATCTGGCAAGTTCTCTATTTCTTCATCCACTTTGAGTTCTTGCTGAAAGATATCAGGTTCCTGGCCTTTCAGTTGCATGAGGAAGTCGACATAATCGGCTACCGTTTTGAACGAGAGTTCCGGGTGCTCTTCTTCACCCTCCTCATATTCACATTCCTTTTCAGAGTCTTCTGCCTCGCTTAGGTATTGACACGAGGCTGAGGCCTTGTCAGCCTTGACCCTTAGGATGTGGGGTGTGCTTTCGGACTGAAATGTCACTTTAACCCATGATGCCAAGAGTTGGTCCACGTCATCTCCTTTGGCGAGCTCATCCATCCACCATGATGGGCTTAAGGCAATTTCGGCCTTTAACAATGGGTGGAGCTCGGTTGAGTTGTTCCAGTAGGAAAGGTTTCTTCACCGCTCCCTCGCCCTGAGGAACATTTTTATCCTTCTATAATTAGGATGTTGACATTGGCTTGCTTCCTGATAGAAGGCATCATCCCCTTCTCGAGGATCTTTTCCTTTCAGAGCTGAGGAGAGGATGACGTGGGTCGCCTCTTCTATTTGTTTCTTTATTTCTTCTTCTTCCTCCACAGTCATTTGGACCATGCGACTGTAGTGGATTTCCTCGTTTTCTGAGTCATCTTGAGGTTCAATTTCTGACACCGTAACAGTGCAACAACTGCCATTAGCGCCACTTCCTCCGCTTTCCTCATTATCACTGCCAAAATGACTACCATAATCGCAGTCATTATCCTGGTATGAGGCGAGATCGGGTTCAGGCTCGGACCATTCATATTCTCCGTCCGTGAGCTCTTGTGCTTCTTGGGTCTTGACTGAGGTAGAAACTTCCTCTTTTCCTTTATTTTTCTTGCTGAGTTGGTTGAGAGTAACAGCTTCCCGCATCAGACTGGACACATGTCCGGTCAAGGCTGCTATCACTTCAGGTGGGAAAGCGGATTCTCCTTTTTCTTTCTTAACTATGAGGTTAAACCTCATATTCTTTGGGTTGAGTTGACCCTTGTTGTCCAATGACTCATCGGGGACTTCAACCAATGCTTGGTGTTCTTTGCCATTTACCTTGAACGGCAGCGTCATCGGTTCTGATTTCTTAGTACCAGAAGACCCTCCGATTTCCATGGCATTGGAATTTTTCTTTTTCCCTTTTCTGAATTTCTTCTTGACAACCGGGGAAGCTGCTGTTGGCATTGAGACTGTTTCTGGAGGAACATGCTCTGTTAAGTTGATTTCTGTTGAGGTTGCTGAGTGAGACTCGCTGGGACTTTCTTGTGGTTGTTTCCCTTTATCAGTGGAGCCCTCTTTCCCTGAGTCACCATCAGAGATATGGCGACAGGTAGCCGTCCAGAATTCTTCCTCTTTGGATTTCTCGTGACTTAGTTCTTGCCACGCTTGGCCATTTATCTTAGCCACAACTTTCGGGGATATGATGTCGGCGAGCGTTGCAGACTTAGGTTTCCCCTGGTCATAAGGTTCCTCTACCACTCGGTGAGCGGCTTTCTTCCAAAATAACCTTTTGGATTTGGTTTGGCTTTTTGCAGTGCTTCCTGTTTCCTGCCTGAGCGAGGCGGAAGCAGGCTTGATACGGTTAGGAACCACCGGCGTGATGGCATTTTTCCATTTGAGCTCTGGATGAGCCTGGAGTGACCTCAATTTCTTCTTAGTGTTCTTGTTAAGGTACACATTCCATTCTGTAGAGGGTTTCCCATCAACACCTGTAGAAATGCGCCTTGAACTAGCGCTTGTGGGTCGATCAGAGCTAGCATGGGGAGCAGGCTCTTGTCTTGCATCGTCATGTAGAGGAATCAACCCCTCTTGAATACGCTTTTCGAGCCAATCCTTGAAGACATAGCATTCTTCGATATTGTGACCTAACACCCTATGATACAGACAGTAATCAGGGCGATCGGTCTTTCCTTCCTCTTCGGGCCTTTTGCAGCGGGGCAAGCGTACTTCCAGCACTTCCATTGCAGTCTTGAAGAGTTTTTCGATCTTTTCCTTCTTGAAAGAGTAAGGTTTGCTCTTTAGCTCCTTCAAGGATGGTCTTTGAGCTTTGGACGAGGAAGATTGTTCCTTATCTCCTCCATTTGAACTTTCGGCTTGGTTCGAGATAGCTTTGGCCGTCTTGCCCTCATTTTTCTTTCCTTCTTCCTTGTCTTTATCTTTGACGGAGGAGTACAGTTGATTGATTTCTGGCTCAACACCTTCGTATCTGGCGACTACGGCCACGAGGTGCTCAAAAGTGGTTATGTTATGACCCACTAACCATACTTTCATGTGAGCATTAATGCCATTCATTAGCATATGGATGGCTTCTCTTTCGCTAAGGTTGGACTGGCAGCTTGCATACATGCCTTCCCACCTTGCTACATAATTGGATGTTGCCTCGCCTGGCCTTTGTCTGGCGTTGACCAGATCGGTCACTGATACTCGGCGAGGGGTGATTCTGAATCTTGCCTTTAAGGCCTCCACCATGTCTTTCCAAGTCTTGATGCTATTTTCCTCCAAAGAGGCGTACCAGTCAAAGGCCGCCCCTGTTAAACTTTGTGGGAACTGCCTAATCAACCACTCCTGCCTTCGGACTGAATCTCCGCATGAGGTCAGGAAGTGACTTATGTGCTGGTTTAGGGTAATTTTGTTGCCAACCCCATCAAAAGTTTTGAATTTGGGAACACTGTAGCCCCTGGGATATTCTACCCGATCGAATTTCGCTGGATAGGGCATGCCAGTGAGGCTACCGGAGAGTTCAGTCTCAGTCATTCCCAGAGCCTGTAGCCTTTGCTCCATAGCTTTCTGGATTTCCTCAGCCAAGCGGCTAGGGCTTATGCCACGACTTTTTCTTTTGGGCATTTCTTCTTCAGAGGAAGACTCACTTGAGTCTTCGCTTTCTGACTGCACTTTCTTAGGGCGCAGGTTGTTGACTTTGACTTTAGTTTTCTTCTTGGCGGCTATTTTAGCACCCTTTGTTGGTTTGGGTACTTTTTCGCCTTCTTTCTTGGTCATGTGCTTTTGAATTTCTGCACATGCTGCTGCCACGCGAGCATTTTCTTCTTGAAGTTGCTTCAACTTTCTTTCTTTCTTTTCCAACTCCCTTCAGAGCCGGTCTACCTCATCCAGAACCTCTATTTCTTCATCGACCTCATCATCGGTGAGATTAATGTTTCCTGGGTTCGAACTTTCTTCTTCTTCGTCCGCGGACTGATCACTT
The DNA here is from genome assembly GCA_027562975.1 of Rhynchospora breviuscula. Lineage (NCBI taxonomy): Eukaryota > Viridiplantae > Streptophyta > Magnoliopsida > Poales > Cyperaceae > Rhynchospora > Rhynchospora breviuscula. The sequence continues at coordinate 18,351,380 of CM050398.1, forward strand.
GCCTGCTGGACTACTTCTTGAATCAGGGGTTCCCGGTTCCTGGGTCTGCCGACCCTTTTGGGAACTTGAGAAACAGAGCCCTTTTCTTTTTGGCTCCTTGTTTCTACTGGGACGCTTTCGGGTGGAACCAATTCTTGGAGACCTGCTCCGACCATGTTGGCCTCTGCGGGCTCCTCATCTTCATCACTGACAGAGATGTGATGAACCGAAGCGGAGCCACGGTTTTGCCTTTTCTTTAGGACATATTCCGTTGTCCTTTTGTCTTTTATCATCTGGGCTGTCACCTGAGATGACAGTGAAGGACCTTGTTCCTTCGAGACTTGGCGCCTAGTGCCCCCGCTATGTTGCTTGGGGGCAGTTTCGGCCTGTCGCTGCTTGGGCGTCCAAACTTGTCTTGCTTTGCCCCGAGCCTTCATAGGCTTGGAATGGGGCTAGAGTGGCGGGAAAGTGAGCCGATCAAACATGGTTGGCGGCTTATCTTCTTTCTTCTTTTCTGGGGCACAGTAGTCCCCGTCTCGTTCCCTTGCATCTTCATAATAGGGGAAGCGGAGCCTTTGGTGCACCGGAAACTTAAGTCGGTCTTTGACCGACGCGACTTTGGCATTGGTGGCAACTTTGGTGGCCACCCTTTTGGATTTCTTGGACTTCTTGATTATTTTGAAGGTTGTGTTGATGGCCTCGACTTCTTTATGCTTGCACGACGGGGCCTTAACTTCCTCGTGGACTGGGGCATACATGGGAAGCTCCCAGTCCTCTCGGAGACGCAGAACCTCTCCTCCCTTCTTGAGCACATGAAGGGGAGCAAAGGTGTTGTTGAGGGACAGGTCGGTGACCGTGTCCGGTTGTTGGACGAGGCAGAGAGCTTGGGTCCTCGAGAGCCGGGTCCTAGTGTCTCTCATTTTGGGTTTTGGGGCAAGAGCCCCCTTAGAGATGGCGGCGGCCTTGCCCTTCTTGTGGGCGGAGGTAGGCTTGCTAGAGAGTTGGGCGAGTGCTACAGCGGGGAGCACCGCCGGAGTGATCTGGACAATGGCCTGGACGGGCACTTGGAGAGTCCTGGCCAGCACACTGCTGCTGCTGTTCCTCTTGGTGCGGAGACGAGCGCCCTGCACGATTTGGCTTCAGGTGAACATCTTGATGGGATCGTTTGGATCGCTTGGGAATAAGAGGAATAGCCTATTCCTAGGCGGAAAGTATTGGGAAGTGTGTAACTTTGTGAAGAGTTTGGATTGTTTATAATAAAATTTCCGCCCGGAATTGCTTATTCCCCTTATTCCCAAGGCATCCAAACGAGCCCGATGATTTTCTGTAAATGAAAACAACTCGAAGTTAATCGTTAGTAGTTTCCATGAACTTTCGTAGACCCTTAGCTAGTTTGCTTGATTTGAATATTCCCAGATGAGAGGAGAAGAAGGTCCCACCGGGCGTGCCAGAATCTGTCTCGCACCTTTTTTACCTTTTCCACGGGTAGCCACCAAAGGATAGCTCTCGCCATGGGGAAAAAAGAATACGGAGCAGATACCCCTCGAGCATCTTGTGACCCGAACGCTACCGACCATCCGAGAAACGGGCGACGGACGCTAACGCGGCTCTAAGTACCTCGAAGGTTGATTGTTTGTATTTGCAGGTCCTTTCCTTCCAGCAGGCGCAAGCCCCTACTATTAATTACCTCCGGCCTGAGTTAAGAACCAGAAAAGAGTACCTCTAGATCGGGAATATTTGAATCAAGCGTAACCATATAGCTGAGGGTCTAGTTTAATCTTAAAAGATTAGTTTAAGCGGGAAGGGGGTTTAGACTTTTGATTATCCTGGTGTAACTTTAAACTCGTTACAGGACTTTGGTTGACTTCTATGTCACAATTTTAGCAATTTTGTTGTTTAACTTGCTGGAGTGGGTTGTGGCCACCTTTTGATATCTGAAACCAATACTAGGGATTATATGGCCTAGTCTCGTGTTCAATCGATTTAGGGATTTAGGGATTTTGAAGGTTTCTCGTTCAAGTCTTGAGTACAGATGCGCTATGCCTCCTCTCGACAGGAACTTTAGGTGTGTACTTCCAAGACAACACGCTATGCGACCTTGAAAGAACGATTTAGATTTCTTGAGTTCAACACTAGAAAGATAGGCGATCTAGGTCAATTCTCAATCGTTTGGGGTTTAGAGAGTTTTGGAATTTCGTTCGAGTCGCGAAGAAAGAAGCGCTATGCCCTCCTCTTGACAAGAACTTCAGATGTGACTCCTGCGGCAACGCGCTATGCAGTCTCAGGAGAAACGAAGTTGGGCTTTTAAGACTTTAATGTCACCTTTGGATTTTTTAGTTATTGACTTTGTTCCAAGCTCTAAAGCATTGGCTTTTGCGTCTTTAACTATTTGGGGTTTTAACTTAATTCTTGGGGCTTAGGATATTTTAAGACTTTTAGATTCCGGCTATCGGATCTTTTTTGTCTTGATTATGCCAATTTTAAGTTGGACTTTTTGAGTTTGAATTTTCAACTTTTAGATTGGACTTTTGAGTTTAACTTTTTAAATTTTCAAGCTAGACTTGTTGAATTTAAACCTCGGGATTCTATTCCTTTTTCCCAGATGTTTGGGCCCGGAATTCGATTCTCTGGGTTTGCTTTGGTTTTTGGAGTTTTTGGATTTGAATTTTGGGCTTGGGATTTGAGTTATGGATTTGGGATTTCTGGACTTGAATTTTGGTTTGGAATATGATTTTTTGGATTTGGGATTTCTGGATTCGAGTTCTTGATTTGGAATTTGAGTTTTGGATTTGGAATTTCTGGATTTGAGTTTTTGATTTGGGATTTGAGTTTTGGATTTGGATTTTCTGGACTTGAATTTTGGTTTGGAATTTGAGTTTTTGGATTTTGAATTTCTGGATTTGAGTTTTTGATTTGGGGTTTGAGTTTTTGATTTGGAATTTCTGAATTTGAGTTTTTGATTTGGGGTTTGAACAAGAATGTCCGGAGAGTGTACCTGCTGTCCAGAACATGAATGTTCAAATATGCCTACTGTCCAGAACATAAATGTTCGTGTGTTCATGCCGAAGTTTAATTTTAATTTTGATTTTATCATTTTTATATTTGTAAAAATGATCATTTTGAGGGTTTTGAATTTTATATGCTTTATGCTTTGGGATTTGGGCCTGGAAAATGTTACCACAATACTTCTCATAATTTTCTGGACATTTCCATATTTTATTTGCATTTTTCTGACACTCCTGTGATTTTTAATGCATTTTTGAAGATTTAAATCTGCTGGAAAATTCTGATTGGCTGGAGGCTTGCTGTTTGCTGTATTGGGTTGGAGTGACCCGCCACACGGCGGCCGTCACAGAGGATTTTTTCATGGCGCTGAGGTTGCGGTTTGAGCCGGGTTTAAATCCGTTTGGTGGGACCCACTTTTCTGTGTTTTGGCTCACATACGCCGGTTACACCCATATTTTTCTTCAGACCCGTTGGAACTCAGATCCATTCGTCCACCTGGCGTCAAGATTCGTGCCAGGGGACTCTAACTCTTTTTCCTTTTCTTTTTCTTTCTTCTCTTCCTTCTTCTTCTTCTTTCTTCCGACAGTTCGTCGAGAGGATGGTTTTAATCGGAGGAGAAATTACGGCGGTTGTCGGTACCATTTTTCAAATTGGAGGTACTTTCTGATTTGTCTTAGGTCACTCTTTCCTTCTGTCTAGCTCATTTCCTCAATTACTTTCTTATTTTAAGTGTCCATTTTCCTTTTTGACTAGGTCGACACTGCCATGTTTAATTTGAGATGCTCCGGGTTGAATTGAGCTTCTTGGTTGGGTCCCCCAGGGTTCTTGAGGTTAGGGGAGGTCACTGGAAGTTCCAATTGTCCGGGTATTCTCTTTCTTTTATTTAATTTTGAGTTTGGTTTGGTGTGGACTGGTCGTGTTTGATAACCTATTTTCTGTCCAAATTAGCACTCAAAGGCCCTGTGTTTAGGCTTAATTTGGCCTTATGACAAGTGGCGACTAACCATCCTGGTTTGTTTCACCTAAATTTTTGATTCATTTTCGGGTTGGGTTGAACTGGATTTGATTCAGTTTCACTTGGCTTATCCTCTGTCATTTGGTGACAATTATGGGTCTTGTGGCTGGTAATACCCCCTCATGAGATAAACTTAGAGATATACACACCCCTTTTCTTTATTGCTGTGTAGTGTTTGTATTTGTTTGTTTTGAAAATTTGGTTGAACTTGAAACTGAGCTTGTGTTTAAATTCATCATTTTTTTTTTATGACGTTTGAGGAATGCTCCATGCAAAGCATGCGAGAGACTTATTTATTTCAGAAAAGAGTTTATGCAATTTTTAAAACAACATTTTTGTTTTGAGGACTGTAATGAGTTTCAAGATTGATGCTATGCGTATGACGAATGAAAGACTAGATTGGATGCTCAAGTACAGATGCCATGCTATTTCATTTAAGCCCTTAGTTAAACATGTAAGCTGGATGCTATGCAATGGCAATTTATTATGCTGGATGCTATGCAATGACACCTTACCTTTATTATTATCCCCAACCTAAGGACTGGTATATACACATGCATTTAACACTTGACTTGGCCTACACTGGATGAGAGATGGAACACTCTTTTCAAATTTTTTTGCAATATGGAACCCTAATCATTTCTGTTTCTTTTTTTTTCAGGGACCATGTTTGATATGATGAACTGGTCAGATTGGGACTACAACTGACCCACATGATGCAGGGAGGTTTATTATCTTCTCCATTTTTATTAGCCCATGGAACTCTATTTGCTTCTATGGCCCATGGCTGGTTTATTGCATGCTTGGGACTTGGACACTTCTACTACCAGACCCTAAGACTTTTATCATTATTATATTTTTGAGAATGCCTGAATGATTTGTGCTAGACACTATGCAAGTGCAATGGACTTTATTAAAACTTGAATGCTATGCAACTAAGTAAACATGTAAACTTGGACCATGATGCAACTGTATGATAGATGCTATATTTGAACTTAACCCTACTATGCATGAGTTGGGAAAAGAAATGCAATCTCCACTTTGAATATAACAGATGTAATACTTGCTCTTAACTGACTCTAGTATGCATAAACTTTAAATCAATTTTCTGTTTTTGAGAAATGACAGATGCAATCACTATCCTATATGCTTATGCACTTGAAAAGAAATGATTTGGGTTTGAAAACATGAAGGATGCAATTGTTTTTCAAAACTTTTGGCACTTTTAGGTGGCACACTAGACAGTAGCCATGGGCATACAGTCTAGGCAGCCTTGATCACTTTTAAGTTGGGGTGGCATGCAAACAGTAGCCATGGGCATAAAGCTTGCATGCCTTATTGTGTATATCTCTAAGTTATCTCCTCATGAGAGGGTATTACACAGCCAAATACCGGGCTGGATTGATTTCATGGCCAAATACCAGGCATTTCACCACCAGTGTCAAATACCAGACACTTAAGCCATATACCAGGCTTATTGAACCAGAAAAGGAAAGAAAAGAGGAAAAGAGGAGGAGAACAAGAAGAGCAAAGTAATTCAAACTATTTTGGCCCCCTTTATTTCATATAAAACTTGAATTACATGCTAATTACCTTGATTAATACTTAAACATCTTTTTCTTTTTCTTTTACAGCTTTGAAAACTCAATACTCTAGCCTAAAAATTTCAAAAATTGGGGGCCTCTTCTTCTTCGAGTTTGCTTCTTTTATAGGCAGTGGCCTAGGGTTTCTTCTGGGTCTCCACTGCCATGTGGCATTTCCTCAGTATTTCTTAGTCTTGATGGTGCTGGATGGAGGGTTAAGATGCTATCTTGCCTCTTGCCGCCTCAATTTGGATGTTTGTTTCACTTGATGTGGTTTACTATGGTTTACTATCTCACTGGCTGGCCATTGGTCATTTGACACGTGGCATTTGCTTTGGAGACAGTGTATTTGGATGCTTGGGGTTTACTTCCTCTCACAGGTGACTTGGTGGCTGATGTAGCATATGGGGCTTACATCTATGTTGCCTGTGTGGCTGTGAGAGTGAATTTACTCCAATTTACCAAGTGGCATACTTGGGAGAGAAGTATTTGAGACGCCAGCTATCTTCTGTTGCATGGTCAGAAGGGCATTTGAGGTATTTCGAGGTTGCTTGGGGTATCTCCAGTGGAATTACATGGTTTAAGGTAATCTCCAACGGTTTCTTTTAATTTACTTTCCCTCTTTATCCTTCACAGGGTTTGCTTGGTTGATTTAGTGTTGTCTTTATGCAGCTATATTCCATGTGGCTGCTGGCTTGGCAACATATGGTTGGTTGTCATGCCTGTTGGCTGTTGAAAGCTCCTTTGTGGCATTGCATACTTATCTTTGACACCAGGAGGGGTGATGCTCCTGTGGGCACTGGGACAGGTGTCACACAGTTGAGTGTTGCCTCCATGGCTGTTGGCTGTGTGACTTTAGCTGTGAGCTATTTTGCTTCAGCTGTTGGCTGTTGTGCCTCAGATGAGGCTTGTGGATATTTCAGAGAGATTCATTTCCTCTCCAGTGTTTGAAGTTGTGTTGTTCTGAGATGCAATTGATGCTTAATGCGCCTTGCATATGACCTACGTTGATTTGATGTGGCTGGTAGCAGTGTAATTCCATTTGTTTGAGTTGTCACTTGTCATTTATTGACATTTGTACTCACATTTGGGTTACTCTGGCCATTTGGTTTAGTTTGCTTGATTTAGATTGATGGTTCATTGGCATTGAAGTTCAATTTTGAACTTGTATTAGCATGAGTCACACTATGTGGGTGACTGTGGCTAGGGTTTGGCAACCATGTATTTGAGTTGGCATCTGTCACACCTGTGACAGTTTGTTCTCATACTTGGCTTGTCAAGTGTTTGTAGAGATGGTATTTCACATTGTGACACAGTCACATTTTAGTCCCAATTTACTTGTCCCATTGGCCTATGATGAATTCCACTGGGTATTATGATGCCCAGTTCTGAGGCCACCTATACACAACATCTCCTTGTATGTTGGCACTGGGAGCTCCTTGTTCCTTGGCACATTTGATCTTACAGATGACATGTGCTTCAGCTGGTTCATGTGGTTATCACATCACATTTCCTTATGCAATGCGCTTTTCTGGAATATCTTGGGGGTATATTGGGTATCCCAGGCCTTCATATTGCTCTTTATATGGCTTTAGATGCTCCCCCCCTCTTTGTCTTTTGTTTGAAGGACTGATTTGCCCATGGTCCCCATAGAATGACACGCTTACAGCCTCCTTTTGGCTTATTTCAGCATCATGCCTCTATGGGTTTCTAGTGTTGGTACCACATCTGGTTTTACAATGATAATTGGAACTTTATTCAATCGAGAGCATTGATCTAACGGCTCTGAATTGATGGTAAGCTCACCCATTTTCACCTCCCCTATGTCATGTACTGTGTTCCACAGGCCTATTCTTCTTTTCCCAGGACATAGGCTGCGGTGAACAGTGTTTCTTCTCCATTCCAGGAACTTTAGCTTATTTCCTCCTCGTTTTGCACTGGACAGCTCCAGTTGAAAGGGAATTAGCTGTTTCGAGTACTTGTGCATCGATGCATCATTTGGACAGGCTCTTGGGTCGAGACTAAACACTGCTGTGACATTTAATTCCTATGTTGAGCCTCTCTCCTTCTCTTACACCTTCCCGTCGTTGTTCCTCGAGACTGAGGTAGAGCATTGCTCCAAATACAACTTCAGGCTTGAAATTGCTCCATTGGACATGTAAGCTATCCCTTCTTGATGCTTCGTTAGCACTTAATTACTCAACTGCATCATTGGTTAACTTTAATTTCTCAATTTTCAGATAGGCAGTGAGCCTCCCCACTTCTCAATTGGGACCATTCCTCCTCCAATCCCCGCCGTGTCTGGTGTCACTGGAGTCGCGAGACCATCGTCTGTCCAGCGGTGCACTTGGTTTGGGCTGAGGTGGCCTGAGGCGGTGACGGAGATCATTCCTACATCGGTGTATCGAGTCTGACAGCGTTGTACTGTTTCATCCCCTTTTCCTTTTATTATTTTTGTTTTAAACGGTAAAGAGTCGAACCAATGGGAAGGTGACACGTGTGTAATCCCCGACTTGACTCAGTCGAACCGTGTAGCCTCTGTTGAGTCCAGTCGAGTGTCAGTTGTCGGACTCATCCGACTGAGCCCATTCCCGACCTGTCAAGTCTGTTTCCGACTATTTGGATCCGAATGTGATATTGGATTTGAGATTAAAATCCGCTCCGTCAATTTATTTGTAATTGGGCCTTTGTATAATCCGGGTGGGCCGTCGGAAAAATTAAAATGGTATGGGCTTTTAAAATTTGATTGATTTGTATGGGCTTTGATTTAATTTTTGTAATTCGGCCCATTGTAAATTGAGGACAATTACGCTGCATTTATTTGATAATATTGTTTGATGCTCATCCGTAGGTCAGTTTGACATGAAATTTTGCATGGTTCCTCATAAGAATATGAAGAATTTAACTGCTATAAAATTTCCATTTTTGGGACTCTTTTGATAATTAATTATAAGGATATCACAGGCGCATAACGGCATTCCCCATAATTAATTAATATATCGTCCGTTTTTTAGGAATTTCTGTATTTTCGTCTCATGCATCACGACTGTTTGTCAGAGCGATTTTGTTTGGTTGATGTTGTCATGGATTTTGGTTTATTTATGGAATAAAATTTGATTCGTTTATTCCAGGATTTTATGCAGCAGAATTTAGGGATAAACAGGTTGTTGGTAAAAAAATTATTGAGAAAAGTAATAATTACCATTTTTTTATCTTTGACATCCTCATCTTTGCCTGTTCACGTTTTATTTCAATGATAGACTTTTTACGCTTCACTGGATTCCTTCCTCTATTGCACCTTTTCAAAGGGTCATTCACAGCAACAACCTTAGCTTCATTCCCATTAGTGCCCACCACATGTGATGCATTTTCAGATGTTATATTCCTGGCACTTTGGTCTACACTTTGGGTTGTCCTCTCTCTGCTTTTTGAAATGGATAACAGTAACCCATTCAAGCCATCAACAATAAATTCTTGGGTTTCTTCATCTAATGCTGCATTGCCCATCAATTTAAGAAAAACTGGATACATTAACAAATGGAGATTATTTTGGCTTTCCCGTCTTTCCCAAACACTAATGGAAATTATTTTTGTATCCATGTAATTCCTCTTGTCTGATTTACTCCATCTGTCGAGAATATACTTGGATGGAATGTGGGCAACACACTCTTGCTTGTAGACTAGCAATGCATGCCTACAAACCAGACCCTTATGTTTCAAAAAGATGGCATTAACATTCAAAGGTATGATCATCACAATTGAAATTCACTTTGAATTCTCCATCATCAACATTGTAAATCTTTCTATTCCCTAGAAATTCACACATTGTAAATCTCGAATCAATTAGAGGTTTGATTTCATGCTGAAACTTAACGAACATCTCACGAGTGTACACTTCTGCAAACTGCTGCTCAATAGAGTTGTATTTGGAAATGAGCCTTGATGTGCCACGCTTGCATTCATAATCTTCATCATACTCCCTCTTCCTCAATCTTACTATTGCCCCATCAAAATAATTTCCAAAATTCCTGATATAAAAAAAAAAAGCTTTTATAAAACTATTTTCACACAAAAAAAATATTATATAAATTAGTTACTCTCTTATCTCTACAAACTGAACATCTAATACAATTGAACTGAACACTTAATACAATAATATACAGCATCAAAACTAAACAATTTCAGGTATAGAATTATCATGTAAGGTAGTTACTCAATTTGTGCAAACAAACATAACTAATAACAAATTAAACCGAACACATAGTGTAAACATAAAGATAGCATGAAAAAAAGAGAAAACGTGGATACATGTAATTACCTCAAGGTGGCCATTGAATTCACATAATTATCCAGGAACGAGTTTATACTTTCACTGTGTTGAGTTGATATAATTCCAGCCCAAAAATGATCATGTAGGTATGCAGGCATCCAACTCTTTCTTATGTCAAACATCTCACTAAGTCACTCGTTATCTGAAGAAAACATAACACAACCAGATTAAAACATAAACATGACATCTATAAAAAAGTGAAACCAACATAATAAATTCTGTAATAGCAGATAACTCACAACAATCAATTGAAATGTATAATATGTACCTTCAAGAGAATGTTGCCTGATAGTTGATTGCCATCTCATTTCAAACTCAGCTTCTGTTTTTGACTTGTAGATAACATATTTAATATCAGACGCAGCTTGCTCATTATTGCCAATCTTTGGATAGTTTATTCAGGATGTGCCACGTGCAGTGACGATAAGTTGTATCTGGTAATGTCTCATCTATTGCTTTCTTCATAGACAAGGACTGATCTGTTATGATACTGTCGGGCGCCTTGCCACCCATGCACTCAAGAAAACAATTGATGATCCACTTATACGACTCAGTAGATTCTTGAGTCATCATTGCACACCCAAATATGATGGAGAATGCATGGTGGTTGACACCAACAAAAAGGTGCAACGGGGAGGTCATACCTACAGTTAGGTAAGTATTAGTTTTGATCAGTTCTGAAAATTGGATCCACAATTGAACTAATTAACTGAGCACATGAAGTAAACAAACAAATAAGATTAAACAACAAATTGAACATTTAATTAAGTACATTTTAACAGCTAGTTGACACATTTGATCTTTCCAGATAATCAGATGCACAATTGAACTGAATAACTAAACACTTGAACTACAAAACATACTTAGTTAAACAACAAACTGAACACTTGAACTAGAAAACAAACCAAGTTAAACAACAAACTGAACACTTGTGTAATGTTTTATCTAGAAGATCATATGTTGAAACAAACTAAGTTAAAACTGAAAGTAATCAGATAATTAACTTGTCACACCCCGTATGCGAGATACGAGGCGTAAGGTGAGACAGTATCTTTAGCATCGATTTGACGGCCCATCAACCTACATTAGAAAAAAATACGAAGAAAACGTAGTCAACTACAAAGCCGAGTAACCAGTTATTTAACGATGCAGCTTCTCTATAACTAATTTATATTTCAAATATGAACCGATCGGAGTAATCCACACATCAATAACAATAGAATTAAATGTATTTCACAAGATCAACGGGTCTAGGTTTTCTCAAATCAGTTTCTCATATCACTTTCACATTAGCACGAATCCCTCTCTAGGTGATTCCGCTTCACATTCCATATCATTTTTCCATTTCAAATCAAATCACATCAGAGACCCGTTGACTCGTAAAATACAGCAGTCAGAATTCTCATATATCAATTCATTCAAATAAACAAACGACATTTAAATCAATCAATGTGAAAATTAAATTATAGAGAAGTCTGGTTACCTGAAGAGAAAATCTGAGAACTTGAGCGATAAACTACTGCGATGTAGAACTCAAATTCCGATCTGATGGAGGAACAAACTTTCATCCGAGTGAGTAATCAATTGGAATTGATATTCGAAATAAATTCTGGATTTTCAAATTTGGTGCTGTATTGAGTTTACAATAGAAATATATGTGGTTTTCATTTCTCGGATGCGGCAGAAAGGACTTAAGGAAATTATTATAGGCAGGGGTGCGTGGGCTTCAAGTCAAATATTTAAAAGGTTCCTTTAATAATCGGTTATATAGAGGAGCATGTACTAATCGGACTTGAAAAACAAAACTTAATGTCATATAGAAAGATTTATACGGTTATCAAATTACGGTTAATCAAAATACGGTTACAAAAATAGTAATTAAATATTTAAATTGGATGGGAAAGAATGTTTCGCTAGTGGTAAAATGGAAAACATGAGTTTTTTTATGGAAAGGGTGCTTAAATCTAACCGCTATAATTACGGTACAGGGGAACGAAAATCATGAGGTTCTGTATACATATAAAAGGATATAAATAGGAAATTAATTATATTGATAAATGAAGGGAAGACACATCAGTTAACAAATTTTGAACGTGGCATATGTATATGTGGCAAGATTTCCTAATACATACATATTATATTTATATAAATGGTACGGAACGATATGCCAAAAGGATCAAAGAAACATTTGTTCTTTATTCGTGCATATTGTCAAATTGGGCCAAAAGAATATACTATATACTAATAATAAAAAAAATGGTCAAGATATAATATACATATAATTTTTAGACCGAAAGAAAACAATACAAAAATATATCATGTCAAGCTACATAGTTTTTGTTAGAACATTCAAAATAATTCGACAAATAAAATTGGTAAATTTGGAGTGTTATATTCTTCCCTCCTTCAAAAGAATTTCGTCCTCGGAATTCAAACGGCCAATAATTCAAAAGAAACGAAGCAAGATCTAATTAGATGATAACAAGTCAATACAGCAAATTAAATTCAAATCGGATTATTTTAAAAAAAATTAAAGCTAAATCGACACAAGAAAAGGGATTCCAAACGAAACGACAACGGTGTTATACCTATGATTTTTAATTTCTTGAGTAATTTGCAATTTGCTTGAATTTGAGATTTCTTGATTTTTTTTAGTCCAATTTCCAGTGCCTTATTCTATGTTATTAAGTAAAACCGTTTGAAACAAAAAATCTGATTTATACCAATTCTAAGATTAAGAGAATATTTTAATATCAAGTTTTGGATTTTTCTATCATTACTAAATTGCATGCACGGATTATTTTTGATATATACTATTCTTTTGGATTTACATGATGACAAATATTTAATTAATGCAAGGAAAACTTCAATTTTTATTTTGTGTCGGTTTTAAAAGGGATTCCTCAAAATACATGAGTTGCAAACTTTTTAATGAATGGTCCACACATTATGTGATAGTATGTCAACAGGGACCCATGTGTCATTATCTTTCTATGTTCCAAACCATAAAGGGAATTCCATGTTCACCCATTTCTAGTCATTTCTCTTTACAACTCTTGATGTTATCACCAGGGACAAATATCTTTGACTGATCTCTTCATTGATTGTATCGCCATTTCTTCCTCTTGTTATTTTCTTTATCCTTAGACGGTTCCAAATAAAAGAGGAAACCAAATAGATATTGTGATTCCTCATACAAAAACCCTAAACCACCACTCAAAATTACCGAAACCAAATATGCTAATACTCAAAACCAACATCAAATTCAAGGGCGTAGCTAGTTAAGCGATGAGTCTGGGTTCCAAGTGGTGAATACAAGGAAGAGAGAGATTAACAATTTGGTGAACATATAAAGGTGAGGGCACAAACCGAATTTTGGCATTTATTTTCTCATTTGTTTTATGAGTCTTGATACAAAGATTTGTTTCTTCAGTATATAAACTGATTTTTGAAGTATTTACAAATCTTGAACAGTGGATTTGGGCTCTGCTATCATTTTACAATTTATTAAAAGTTCAGGGACTTTTTGTAAATTTTATATGAAACTAAATTGCTCTTTTGAATGAATATTCTGGTAAATTGTGAAAATGAATTAATTTCGAAGGGTTAAATTGAATAATTGTATTTTCTTGGAATTTCTTTCACTTAAAATTATTTAAAACATGTATGTGATTCTTTTCTGAAAATCTGTTGTTGCTGTGATTTTATTAAACGTTTCTGTTGAGACCAGTACCTTAAAATCTTGTTTATGTCATGAATTATCAATTTTTCTTAAGGTATAGTGACTATGTTGAATTTATTAGGAAACCATCCATTTTACTGTATAGTTCAATAGGTGAGGTTGTGTTTTGCAAATGAGTTTACTGGTTAAATAACCAACCAGTCTACATTCTTATTAGTGATGACCATGGTGCATGATATCTATCTTTTATTTTGCTTTCTTAATTATGATTAGAACATGCTTGAAGAATGTGTTAGTACGGTACCACTTGGTACCAAGTTGGTACCACAGGGTTGCATGGTTATCGAAGGAATTAAATGCCTAAGCCTAAGTTGTCTAACGTGCTCAATGTCTAGACATTGAAATCAGATTCAAGGGCACCAGTATAAGTATAGTAGGCCATTTAAAAACTGACCACACATATGGACTATCTTATTGGTTGTTAATTTGATTGTTTAAATTAAATTATTTTTATTATAATTTGCTAGTAGAACTTATTAGTAAATTATTTCTAAGTAGAGTCGGGTGGTTGCGTGTTGGAACCGAGGGCAGCCGATACGAGCGAGGGTCGCTAGGATTGTCTTGTTTTGCTTTTGCTACTGCCTTTTTATATTTCAGGTGCAGATTCCACGTGAGCTTTACTTGCATGATTCGCATTTCATGTCTAAATTCGTTGTGTGCATATTTTATCATATCATATGTACTTGAGTTTTCATATTGAACTATTATAAATATTTTCTAACTGAATTGCATGTTGAATGGTTGCCAAGTTGATAAAATAGAGAATATGTCTTCTTGTACACTTGTTTGGTTGAGAAAAACCACTCCATCTGTTTGGAGTCGGAGTCATGACCCGTCTGGCCAAACACCATGACTTAAGCGCTTATGATCCGGGTCCCGATACGGTACCAGTCTAGAATGGTCCAAGGGAGGAGAGTGTTCCCGACTTGTGTTATATTTTGTGATTCGAATTGTCATAATTGATCAGTTATGAATTGAATGAATTGTTATAAGGATATGATATGGAATAAATGTCTGATTGATCTGTGAATAACCAGAACTGCATTATATTATTGTCCAGACTAAGCCGGCTTTTGTTATATGTTTGTTACTTGTATTACGATTTGAGATAACAGCCGTGCTTGCATTGAATTCATGTCATTGTTTATAACTGGTTATATATTTTGTTATATAAATTGATTGTGTATTGTATTGCTTATTTCTTACTTCGGTACGGTAGTTAGTTCCTGAACATGTACAGTAGAAGTTCATGTGGCTGGAACTAAATACCGCACTGAGATAAATTGTATTTTATCTCACTTTTCCGCTTTTGTAGGTTCCAGGTTCTGGATTGAGCGCAGGGCAGTGCAACGAGTGATAGGCCATATATATATTTTGGTATGTATCATGTAGTGTATAGATTTTGACATGTCTAATCTTGTTGTATAGATTTTGGTATACATTATATACATCTTGTTCTATGTTGCTGTAGCCATATACGACACTTAAAAAAACATGTTGTGTGATACTTCTAAATTTATTGTTCTGCATACTTATGAGACATAGCTTTTATGTGATATATGTAGTTAGTTCATCTTATGTGTTGATTAGAAAAGTTGATTACCTGAGTTGTAGTTGTGTCATACATTTTTGAGTCACTTGTATTTGAAATTGAATTACTGCATTAATTTCATGTACTAAATTGTCATACTACATGATATTTAAAAAAAAAGATATAATAAAAGTAAGCCTTGCGAGTGCACGAAGTTAAGCATGCATTTGCGGCGACTGTTGGCATTCTAGTCTTGGGGTGTCACAAACGGACCCAAACACAGTCCGAGAAACGAATGCTCTGATACCAAATGTCACACCACGTATCCGAGATACGAGGCGTGAGGTGAGACAGTATCTTTCGCATCCATTTGACGGCCCGTCAACCTAGGTCAAAAAAAAATACGAAGAAAACGCAGTCAACTACAAAACCGAGTAACCAATTATTTAACGACGCAGCTTCTCTATAACTAATTTATATAACAAATATCAACCGATCGGAATAATCCACACATCAATAACAATAAAATTAAATGTATTTCACAAGATCAACGGGTCTAGGTTTTCACAAATCACTTTCACATTAGAACGAATCCCTCCCTAGGTGATTCCGCTTCACATTCCATATCATTTTTCCATTTCAAATCAAATCACATCAGAGACCCGTTGACTCGTAAAATACAGCAGTCAGAATTCTCATATATCAATTCATTCAAATAAACAAACGACATTTAAATCAATCAATGCGAAAATTAAATTATTGAGAAGTCTGGTTACCTGAAGAGAAAATCTGAGAACTCGATCGATAAACTACTGCGATGTAGAACTCAAATTCCGATCGGATGGAGGAACAGACTTTCATCCGAGTGACTAATCAATTGGAATTGATATTCGAAATAAATTCTGGATTTTCAAATTTGGTGTTGTATTGAGTTTACAATAGAAATATATGTGGTTTTCATTTTTCGGATGCGGCAGAAAGGACATAAGGAAATTATTATAGGCAGGGGTGCGTGGGCTTCAAGTCAAATAATTAAAAGGTTCCTTTAATAATCGGTTATATAGAGGAGCATGTACTAATCGGACTTGAAAAACAAAACTTAATGTCATATAGAAAGATTTATACGGTTATCAAATTACGGTTAATCAAAATACGGTTACAAAAATAGTAATTAAATATTTAAATTGGATGGGAAAGAATGTTTCGCTAGTGGTAAAATGGAAAACATGAGTTTTTATATGGAAATGGTGCTTAAATCTAACCGCTATAATTACGGTACAGGGGAACGAAAATCATGAGGTTCTGTATACATATAAAAGGATATAAATAGGGAATTAATTATATTGCTAAATGAAGGGAAGACACATCAGTTAACAAATTTTGAACGTGGCATATGTATATGTGGCAAGATTTCCTAATACATACATATTATATTTATATAAATGGTACGGAACGATATGCCAAAAGGATCAAAGAAACATTTGTTTCTTTATTCGTGCATATTGTCAAATTGGGCCAAAAGAATATACTATATACTAATAATAAAAAAAATGGTCAAGATATAATATACATATAATTTTTAGACCGAAAGAAAACAATACAAAAATATATCATGTCACGCTACATAGTTTTTGTTAGAACATTCAAAATAATTCGACAAATAAAATTGGTAAATTTGGAGTGTTATATTCTTCCCTCCTTCAAAAGAATTTCGTCCTCGAAATTCAAACGGCCAGTAATTCAAAAGAAACGAAGCAAGATCTAATTAGATGATAACAAGTCAATACAGCAAATTAAATTCAAATCGGATTATTTTAAAAAAATTAAAGCTAAATCGACACAAGAAAAGGGATTCCAAACGAAACGACAACGGACCCAAACACAGTCCGAGAAACGAATGCTCTGATACCAAATGTCACACCACATATCCGAGATACGAGGCGTGAGGTGAGACAGTATCTTTCGCATCCATTTGACGGCTCGTCAACCTAGGTCAGAAAAAAATACGAAGAAAACGCAGTCAACTACAAAATCGAGTAACCAATTATTTAACGACGCAGCTTCTCTATAACTAATTTATATAACAAATATGAACCGATCGGATTAATCCACAGATCAATAACAATAAAATTAAATGTATTTTACAAGATCAACGGGTCTAGGTTTTCACAAATCACTTTCATATTAGAACGAATCCCTTCCTAGGTGATTCCGCTTCACATTCCATATCATTTTTCCATTTCAAATCAAATCACATCAGAGACCCGTTGACTCGTAAAATACAGCAGTCAGAATTCTCATATATCAATTCATTCAAATAAACAAACGACATTTAAATCAATCAATGCGAAAATTAAATTATAGAGAAGTCTGGTTACCTGAAGAGAAAATCTGAGAACTCGAGCGATAAACTACTGCGATGTAGAACTCAAATTCCGATCGGATGGAGGAACAAACTTTCATCCGAGTGACTAATCAATTGGAAATGATATTCGAAATAAATTCTGGATTTTCAAATTTGGTGCTGTATTGAGTTTACAATAGAAATATATGTGGTTTTCATTTCTCGGATGCGGCAGAAAGGACTTAAGGAAATTATTATAGGCAGGGGTGCGTGGGCTTCAAGTCAAATAATTAAAAGGTTCCTTTAATAATCGGTTATATAGAGGAGCATGTACTAATCGGACTTGAAAAACAAAACTTAATGTCATATAGAAAGATTTATACGGTTATCAAATTACGGTTAATCAAAAGACGGTTGCCAAAATAGTAATTAAACATTTAAATTGGATGGGAAAGAATGTTTCGCTAGTGGTAAAATGGGAAGCATGAGTTTTTATATGCAAAGGGTGCTTAAATCTAACCGCTATAATTACGGTACAGGGGAACGAAAATCATGAGGTTCTGTATACATATAAAAGGACTAGCAACTGTGTCCATCCAATGTGTGGGCGGATTTTAATATGTGATATGTGAAAATGAAAATATAATTTAATACAAATATATTGTCTATTTTTCAATATTTAAGGTCGACGCTGTCTTGATCGGCACTGAAAATAGCAATAATCTTCACCGGTTAACAAATAGAATCAATAAAAGTAGACATTTGAACAGATGAAAAAATAATTCTATTAAAATAAATATGTTTCTCATTAAAAAAATTTCATATAAAGTTCCACATAGACATGTTTCTCTAATTAAGGGACTTAACGTATTATATGTAATAGGCTATGAAAAAGTCGTATTTAAAACAATTTTGCGTTTTGTAAAATACCTAATTGTTCTTTTGGCTTAATACCAAACCTGATTAACAGTACTTTGAATCTATAAGACAGTAAGATTTTAGTAAATTTCTATTTGTTTAAAATGACATAAGAAGTTTCAGATCGTTACGCGGATTACAGACAAGTTGACATGAGTTTTGGTTTCACAAGATCTCGTGTGGCAAGAAATTTTATTTGGGCCGAAGGGACATATGAGGTGTTGCCGAAAAAATTAAAACTAACGTTACTGTTCACACGAATTTCGAGAATAACAGTTAAAAATTCAGAATTTTAAAAATAACGTTGTTGGATCGGCGTTTCAATCGCCGAAATCACAGAACCCTTGGATCGGTATTCCAATCGCCGATCCAAGGATCTGAGCTCCTATATAAGCGAGACAGCGACCCCTCATCCCCACCCCATCTCTCTCTCTCTCTCTCGCGCGCGGGACAGAAGCTCTTCTGAGGTTAGTTATTTTTTTATATTTATTTTATTTATTTAATTTAATTAATTTAATTAGTTAAGTAATTAAAAAAATAAATTAAATATTGAAAAAATAATGAAAAATAACTAAAAAATCAGAATAAATATAAATAATTATAATATGTAATTTGGGAATTTTTTTATTGAATTTAATTAGTTTATTTATTTAATTTAAGTAGTTTAATTAGATAAGTAATTAAAAAAATAGATTAAATATTGAAAAAATAATGAAAAAATTAGTAAAAAATCAGAATAAATATAAATAATTTTAATATGTAATTTGAAAATTTTTTATTGAATTTAATTAGTTTATTTATTTAATTTAATTAGTTTAATTAGGTAATTAATAGAAAAAAATAGAATAAATATTGAAAAAATAATTAAAAAATTAATAAAAAATCAGAATAATTATAATATGTAATTACAAATTTTTTTTGAATTATTTTGTACATTTTATAATTGTAGATAAGTTAATTACAAATTAGAAAAAGTAAATAAAATAATAAAAAATTGATAGATTAATTTTTTAAATGTAGGAAAATTTTCTAAAAAGAGACAAGCAACGATTCTAGTCGAGGTGAGTTTTTTTTAATATTTATACATTTAATTAATTTATTTTATTGAGGTAAATAAATGAAAAATTAGAATAATTATTCTAAAAAAAATTTTAAAATATGTAAAAAAATAGAAAATTGGAAATATTGTTGTATGAGATTGGAAATGTTGTTGTATGAGATTTGGGTTTGTAATTAGGAGGGATTTGGGTGTTTTTTTTTTCGGAAACACTCCAGGTACAGGGGAGATGCTGCTGAAATTTTATTAGATTATTTACATTGATAATTTTTATTATAGTGTAGTAAAAATGCCACCGAGAAGAAGAGTACCAGAGGCACCACCTCATAGATCTACGAGGCTTCGTGTAGATCCTGGCGCTTCTACATCTACCGCTTCTGTTGATGCGGAGGCTTCTACATCAGCGGATCCTGTTATTCCCCCGGTCCTGTTAATGCAGATCGTCTCTTGCATTTGGATGAGTCGAAAGTTCGTGGCACTAGTGTAAGTTATTGTTGTTCTTTTACTTTTTTTACTTATATATTTCTATTTTGATAGTATTTTTTAAAATAATTAAAAAATATATATATACAGCATTGGAGGGCAGTACTACATAGGGCTAAGATGTCACGAACTGCTGAGGTGGATGAGCGTTTGATGAGACTTGGACTGATACATTTCGTTCAGTTAGGTCATATGCAGCTCGATCATTCGCTTTTGCAGGGTCTAGCCATGTTCTGGAGGCCAGAGACCCACACTTTCTTTTTTCCGCACGTTGGCGAGATGACGGTCACTCTAGAGGTAAGGATCAATACCTATTTGTAATATTTTTTTTTTGTAACTATATATGTATAAAATTTGAACTATTTGCAGGATGTGGCCTTCTTATACGGTTTACCTACGGCTGGCAGAACCGTTACTGGATGGACCGATTACGACGCCATACAGTTACTCCAGAATTTGGCGTTGCCGGAGGATACAGACACGGCGATAGTTGAGAAGTGCTTCAGGGAAAAAGAACGGAAGTAAGAAGGTTTTAAAAAATTTATTTTTATGTTAATTTTAAATATATATAGTTCTTACAATCAAATTACATTAATAATGTAATACAGGAAATCTCATTCCGTTAGGTTAAAGGAACTGCGTAAGATTTGGAATCAGATTGGGGGGCCTGGCACGAATAACGCAGCGAGGATTGACAGATACACACGCGCTTGCGTGTTGGAGATTTTTGGGTGCGAGTTATTTCCTGACGGCACGGGTGACTCGGTTCCATATTTTTATTTGTAATTATTGGAGGTTAGCCCAGAAATAAATATCTCACATTTATTGCACTTTAATAAGAAATTAAATATATGAAAGAGTTGATGATATTCCTTAAGAAAATAATTCTTATTTGCAGGATCTTCATTCTAGTAACTCGGTGCAGTACAATTGGGGTGGTGCCACTCTTGCCATGCTATACCGAGGCTTGGACACTGCCTTCATTAATAACAATATAAATATTGGTGCTCCTTGGTTGCTCTTTCTTGCAGTTGTGGTCGTATGCAAGATTACTACTTAGTCGGCCGTCGATCACGAATGATTTTGATGGTTGGAGTCTACCAAGTATTGACTCGTGTCCGCCTTATGGGAGGTATGTTGATTTGATTTTAATTGTAATATTTAAAATATGTTTTATTTGACTTTAACAAACAACAAAATGGAAATGCAGGAAATGGACGACGAGACATAAATCGAAAAAGTTCACCGGCCCTACTCGCAGTGGGATAGAATATGCGAGAGATGTCTGCATGAAAATAAAGCCTGAGCATGTCGTGTGGAGGCCATATGATCACATCAGGGACCGCATGCCTCGTTGTGCCCAGGTTGAGCAGAGGATGTTCCTTCTACGCATCTCATGCATTCATTATTGGGTCGTGATGTGGCACCACGTAGATCGTGTCATGCATCAGTTTATGCTCTATCAGACAGTTCCCCCACCGCCACCTGAGGTATATTTAACTGTTCACATTATTAATTTTATTATTTAATTCTCGCAATTATATTTTGTTGATTAACTGTGATTTGAATAAAACAGCCTTGGTCGAGAATGGAGGAATTGATGGGATACCAGCATAATACCTATCGAGTTATTGACTGGCATCAACTATTTGTGCATGAGGTGAACAAGTGGGCGAACAGTAATGAGGCTAGGGTGATAGAGGATCGGCCGTGGAGCGAAGATATTTGGAGCGACTACCGACGCTGGTTGAGCGTACATGGAGGTGCGCATCTTGTGCAAATTCCTGAAGGGGCAGCGTCTGGTCCGGCTCATAACTTGTCATACCTTCGCGAGACGCCTGGTCACATGAATTTGGTAAGTTACATTACGCAGAATTTTGTGCCTAATAAATAATTCATTGGCTAATAAAAACTGAACAGGTCAAGCATACTTTGCGGGAGGCGTTGCGAGGATGTGCATGGGTTGTCAAGAAGGGATTTCGTCGTGCTGGGAAGCAATTGCTGAGGGGGTGCAGCACGTCCTTGGATATTGTTGGCGAGCCTGCTCGATTACCTCGACTCTTAGAGTCGAAGGGTCTTCATTCAGACATCGACTCTATCCCTGATACGGATGATGAGGATGATGCGCCAGAGCCGGGATCTATTGAGGAGCAGCTTTTCATGTGGGTATAATACATTTTTCAATCACTTTTATTAATATTATTGTTCCTTTCATGCTTAATATTCTATAATTATTTAAAATATTTTTATTATTTTTATAATATTATCTGTAACAGGATGATTTTAGTCTGCATGATTGGAATTCATATTTTGATGCTCCACGACCCAGTCAGCCTCTGGTTCGGAGCAGACGGTCACATTCCGGTGTTTTTGAGCCTCACTCCGGATCCACAGGACCTCATTCCCAGCCTCAGACCACAGAGCCCCAGGCCCCACCTCATTCGCAGCCCCGGAGCACACAGCCGCAGCCTCTGCCCCGTCCGCAGTCCCAGACCATACAGCCGCGGCCTCCACCGCACAGCACACAGTACACATATGGGAGTCCTTACCCTCCACCTCCACCATATACTCAGACTCAGTACGGAGGAGGGTACAGTCAGCCCTTTGTGCCTACTCCCGCACCTATCTCTCAGGCTGATGCATATTATCAGGCATACGGTACCCCACTGCAGGACCCATTCACACCTATGTCGCACCATCTATTCGGCGATTCTGGGCCCTCATCTAGCAGACCGCCTCGTCATTCCACTCCATTTTCTACGACTTATCCTCCCCCCCTCCTCCCCCAGGACTTGCTCCCGGTCGAGAGCTCCGAAACTTGCCTGGTGCTGCATGGGATTTATCTCCTTCTCAGGGATGGTTCCGTCGTGATGGACATCGGTAGGATAGTGTGATATTTATTGTGATATTTATATTTTTGTACGAGTGTGATATTTATTGTGATATTTATATTTCGTATTTGGCTTTGATTCCGTCACTTGTTAGGATTGCAAAACTACGCGAAAAAATTCTAACAAATTCATAAAATATCACATTAGGTAATAAAGGTGCTGCACTCTCATGCCTGTAAGTTTCATACCATAAGATCAAACGCATAAAAAATATAAAATCGCTAAAATACCTAAGATATCATTTCCGAGGAACCCTACTTCTAATTTGTTCCATTTTTAGGATTGCAAAACTACGCGGAAAAAAATTAAAAAAAAACCATAAATAATTATTGTAGATGCAAAATATTATGAATTTAGTCAACCATAAATATTAAAATTAGAGCTATCTTCACCGAATAACATAAAGTCAACCCTTACATCGATCTATAAAGGGTAAATTTAAAAAAAAATACATAAAAATATTACATAAAACTAACGCCGGCCTCCTCCTGGTAAGATATTCATGAACCTTGATCCTAGCCGGGCAACCCCACGTCGTAGTGCCCCTCCCCCACTGTTTGTGCTTTGAGATGGTCCCCTGCTACTTGATGCGCCATGACTCTCCCTGCTACTTGATGCTCCGTGACTTGTGGGAAATCGGAGCGACATTGATCGGTCACCCAGGCTAATGGAATTTCGACGTGGTTGAATACCTTCTATCCCAAGACTGACGCGACTTTCATTGCGAGGATCAATACTGATAGAATTCCGGCTAGGTTGAACGGGCTCCCTAGAAGGTTCACTTTGGTTCCCTGTAGAAGATTGAGTTCTGTTCCTTGCAGAAGGTCTTGTAGTCCTCCGTGTCCTCGGTGTGTTGGTAGGACGATCTGTACGACGACCAGATTGAAGGTCCTCCATCGATATAGGTTGAGATGTGTCGTTGGCCACCGCAGCGTCCCTTCTGGTTCGGCGCCTCTGGTTTGCCTGATTTTTATTTCTCATTGCATCCATCCACATCTAATCACGATCCTTCTTTCGCCTGCCCCGATTAATCATTATCATATCCGGATAGATAACGGGACCATCATACCGAGGCCACTTATCTTCGTCTTCGTAGCAGTGAAAATCACCTGTTGACCATATTTTAACCATATTTTCTGTGCTGTACCGTTCGTCTACAAAATCAGAAACATCCCACCTACAATAATCGCATACGGCAACCACATGAAGACATGGTATTCCTGTGAGTTGAGATTTTCTGCACTTACACCAAGCACGCCTGCTCGGTAGTTGAGGATCTCTCGGTTGGTAATCACGTTTGAGGAAAACTTGGTACTTCCAGGTTACCCCCGGATCATTTTTTTCGAATGGCACTTGAGCTTCAAATTCTCCACGTTCAATGTCAACGGTGATAACGTTTATTGCCGCTGTAAATATGAATTTATATCATTATACATTTTAAAAAGTAGAAGTAAATATGATTACATTGGAAGTACATTTGTACCTGCTTTGAGAGTATGTTTCATCAGCTTAAGTTGAATTTCTTTTGGCCATCGTTCTCCCTCCGCCTGTCTCGCCAAAGCTATTTGCTTCCTTTCATTAAACCATTTAACAGTTTTGTACCAAGTGCCTTCCACAAGTCCAACAACTGGTAGTCTTCTCTCAGCCTTGTACCTGCTATTGAGACTTTCTGATCCATTACTCGTCATAATTCCCCAACGGTAACCACCGTCATACGTTTGTGCCCACCTTTCAGGTTTCCACTGCTCGTTGCCATCTGTTTCGTTTTCTTTCCCACACTTTTCAAGGTAGTCGATCGCCTTTGGATTCGTTTTTTTTCAGTTCGTTCCACATTTTGTAGAAGGGCCTCCTTTTTTTCTTGTTGGCCAACTTATTTCTGAATTTGTCTGGTAGAGTTGCGTCTTTTCCAAATGCCTTGAAGACGTTTTCACATACATGTTGCATGCAATACCGGTGCACGGCATATGAAGGGTTCGCATCCTCTTGCCAACCGTATTAGGGTTGTTTGAACGCGTTCCTTATTCCCCAATGGTGATCCGAAACAACACAGAATTTTCTTCCTTCCCCGATAACTTGCCGCCTTAGAAAATTCATGAACCAACCCCAACATTGTTCGTTCTCAGTTCGCACTAGTGCAAATGCTAGTGGAAGCAACCGCTGCTCTGGGTCATAACCGCATGCCGCTAACAATCTTCCCTTGTAGCGACCCGATAAGAACGACGCGTCGATGCTGATAACAGGCCTTAGGTATGGTACTGCCGCGATACAAGGCCCATATGCCCATGCTACTGCGGTGAACATAGCTCTGTTGGGATCCCCTACGCTCTCTGTCAACCATTTGATCTGTGTCTCTGGGGTCGTTCTCTGTATAGCCAATAATAAACTCGGAAGTTTGTTGTATGATCCCTCCCACGATCCAAAAAGTTGTTCGATCGCTTTCTCTCCCCCACGCCATAACTTGTTATAGGTTGGTTTTACATTTGGATATTCTTTCTCCAATATAGATTTTACGTCATCTATAGAAATACCAAGATCTCTCTTCACTGCATTCCTGATGCTGTTTGCGATTACCTCTGCCGTCAGATTTTCATGCGTGAAATTAGGCCCTCCTCACGCAAGTATGTTCTTCTTCATTCTTTATTATTCTCCAAAATTCACCTTCCCCTTCTGTACGGGCATACAAATGCCACTTACAGGTAGGCACCTTACAATCCAATACATACAATTCTGGAGTACTTCTAGTGGTTTTATGTTGTACATTATTATCTACGGCGTATTTATTACAAGCTTGTTTTAATTGTGGTTTTGACATAAAAATGTTTCCTTGCGCTAAAGGCCCAGAAGTTTCTGTTTGATATAGTTGTGGAATCGAATTTCTGTACTCAGAGATATCCAGAAATTGGCTAATGGGATGGTAATTATCGGTACTTCCGGTAATGTAATACTGGTGATTCGCGAAACCCTGCGCAAACAGACCCTCTCCCTCCATATCCTGTGACGTCCAAAACTCTTCCTCTTCATCAGTGAAGTCCTCCCCCGTTGCATAATTCGACTGATAACCCGGGCCACGGTCGTATGTCTCGTCAAGTTCGTCTATATCCCCTTCTTCTTCTTTTTCATCTTTCTCTGCTTTTTCTCTAACTGGTCTACTACTCTCAGGTTGGTCCCATGGATCCCAATCATGTGCATTGGTGTTGTACTCATTATTTGTTCCATCTTGTCTTTCTCGTCCGCTACTACTCTCAGGTTGTTCCCAAGAATCCCAACCATGTGCACTCGTATTGTACTGATTATTTCTTTCTTTGTCTTCTTCGGTATTATTGACTTGTTCATTCAAATTATAATTATAATCATAATTATAATTATAATTTGTGTCCCCCTAATTTAAAAATATATAATAAAAAATTATATAATTTCTGTGTCATCATAATCAAAATTATTGATTTGCTTTTATTTTAAAAGGCTTAATTTAAAATTTTATTATTCAAGAGTAAAGGCAAGAGCAAATTAATTATAAATGCGTACAATTAATAGCAAGAGCAAATTAATTAATTTAAAAAACTAATTTTATCAATTCTATAATGGCACAAATTTAATTAGTAATTTTATCCAATTATGCAAAAAAAATTTTAACCAAAAATTTCTTAACAAGCCAATTATGTTTAGTAAAGAATTATAATCCTAATTTAAGCAAACTATATATTGCATAAGTTCATGACTATTGTAATCCTAATTAAAAAATAAATAATAAAGTAATTTTACTAATAAAATTTGTCGTAAATTACCTTGTAGGCCACCACCAGTAGCTGGAAGCAAATCAATGTGAAGTTGAAAGCCATGTAGCCTTCTTGCTTGGAAACACTCACGTCGCACATACCGCCATTCATTTTCAGAGTTCACCGGCAACTGCATCTGCTGGAACCTCCCTTCAATTATGGTATTAAAATGGGAAACAATTCTCAAATTATAATGACCTTGATAAAATCCCAATGCTGATAAAATTATTTCTTTAATTGATTCATAATCAGTTTGCGAAGTTGCATCCAAACTGAAATAATTTGATGGATTATATGGAGATTGATTAACGAAAACCGGAATGAAAATCATATTTTTGACAGTATAGAGAGTCGAGTATTTGAAAATGATGGGTGATTTTCGAATTCGGAACGGCATGTTCTATTTATAACCAAATGAGAGTCGAAATAATTATGAGCAATCAAATCAAATCGTACTAAAATGCACTGTTAAATCGCACTTATATTCAATTTACACCTTGGATCGGCATTTGGGACGCCGATACAATTCTTTTAATGATAAAAATCACTAAAAATGAATGATTAAAACCATAAAAAACAGTAAAAGCATTAAAAAAGTCAGAAAACCAGTTGGATCGGCGTTCCAATCGCCGATCCAAGCTAAAAATTAATGATTAAAAGTATAAAAACAGTAAAAGCATTAAAAAAAGTAACTTTTAGCGGGAAACCAATTGGATCGGCGTTTCAAACGCCGATCCAACCTTGGATTAGAATTCGGATTGCCGATCCAATTGCTTTCCCGCTAAAAGTTACTTTTTTAATGCTTTTACTGTTTTATCTTTTATTATTATTTTCTATTATTATATTTACTTATTAATATTATTATTAATTGCTATTATTATTGCATTGTTATTAATATTAATTTGGTAATTGTTATTAGTTATTATATTAGTAATATTTTTATTATTAAATATTATGATTTATTATGTATTTTTGTGATTATTGCATGATTATTACTATTAAATTGGTAAGTGTTATTAGTAATAATTTAATTATTAAATATTATTATAAATTTGTTAATTGTTGTTAGTTATTATATTAGTAATAATTTAATTTTGAAATATTATTATAAATTTGTTAATTGTTGTTAGTTATTATATTAGTAATAATTTAAATATTAAATATTATTATAAATTTGGTAATTGTTGTTAGTTATTATATTAGTAATAATTTAATTATTAAATATTATGATTTGTTATGTATTTTTGTGATTATTGCATCATTATTAATATTAAATTGGTAAGTGTTATTAGTTATTATATTAATAATTATTTCATTATTAAATATTATTATTTATTATGTATTTTTGTGATTGCTTAATAATATTATTATTAATTGCTAATAGTTAAAAAATTAGACTAAGGTAAATTTGTTAGATTTCATTAATGGACCATTTATTATTATTGCACAATTTTATTATTAATGCATGACAAAAAAAATTAAGAATCTACCATTTATTATTAATACAGTATTTATTGTTTAACCTAATAATTAGCTGCAAAAGGACAGGCGTGGTCTGATAAAGTCTGAAAAAGTATACTGATACCCATCTGCCCCCTGCAAAAGGACAGGCGTGGTCTGATAAAGTCTGAAAAAGTATACTGATACCCATCTGCCCCCTGCAAAAGGACAGGCGTGGTCTGATAAAGTCTGAAAAAGTATACTGATCCCTATCTGCCATCTGCAAAAGGACAGGCATGGTCTGAAAAAGAATCACGTGAAATTAATGTTTTATTGTGTGATTCTAAGTCTAAAATTGTCTATAAAATCACCTTTCATCAACCAGATTATGCAACACACACTCAATTCTTCTTCCTGAAAAATTCACTGTCATGGACAAAGGAAATAGCTCTCACTCCAATAGTGATGTCCCAAATTGGC
Organism: Rhynchospora breviuscula; assembly: GCA_027562975.1. Lineage (NCBI taxonomy): Eukaryota > Viridiplantae > Streptophyta > Magnoliopsida > Poales > Cyperaceae > Rhynchospora > Rhynchospora breviuscula. The sequence goes on from CM050398.1 coordinate 18,379,955, forward strand.
GAACAGCTACCCGAGATGAATACTGGCCAAATTACCAACATTCCCCTGTCAATACAAATGAAATAGAAAAAGGAGATTATCATGCAACATGTCGCACATGTTTTCGCACTTTCAAATACAATATCTACGAAGATGACGGGATAGAGTTCGATTTAAAAATACACTACCAGTGGCACATTAATGGTGGGGAAGAAAGAGATCGCAAGGAGCACCTCCAAAGAATGCTGAGCAAACCCAAACATAAGAATTGTGACTGGTATGAAGATTACTACAAAAAATCGCAACCAATTCCCCAACAAACACCAACAGAAAAACCATATTCAGCACCAAAAACACACTGCACCGTTTATGAAAAAATTTACAACTTTCGTGGAGACCACACAGTGACCTGTACAAAGTGTGGTCAGGTTTTCAATTACAAAGAGACCATCTTGCGTGATCACTACGATGACCACGAAAAACAAGCTTGGTGGGATCAACAAGAAAAGAAATGGAAAGACAGAGATGAGGCGGAAAAAAAGAGAAAAATTGCACAAAAGGCTGCCGAAGAGAGGCAAAAATTGAAAGAAAAAGAAATTGGAAAAAAAATCAGGGAGCGCCTGAGATGGCACAAGGAGAGAGATGAACAAAAAAGTATTGCAGCAGCTAGAATGACAGAGATAGAACAACAAGAAGCCGATGCAGCTTTCTGGAACGAAGCCGCTCAATTCGCTGATAATCCTGGTGTGAGCAACCAACAACAAAAGGAAGACGAAGAAGAAGACCCTTGGTGGGATGAAATTCTACAATATGCGGACACCCAAAATATCTAAATATTTTGTTTTCTTAGGTAGTTTGTTTTTAAGTAGCAACTGAATGGTTTGTTTTTTAAGTAGTTTTTTTTTTTTCATTTTGGTGTGTTACTTTATATTATGGTTATAAAATTTAGCTCTTCTTCTAATGGTGTGCATTTTTTAATTCTGAATTTCTTTGCATATTAATTTTCAATACATATCATAAAAAAAATTTAATAAAAGTAAATAGACAAAACAACATATTTCAGTAATATAAGGCAAACATTACAAGTGACGACTGTCACACAAACTTATTTCACTAATAATGACCATAATAAGATACCGATGACAGAAACATAATACTATTCCATTTAGCGGAGATGGACAACATTTGAAGTTGCGGGATGATTTTCAAAACCAGGTGGAACTGCTGGCAGGTGAGTCAACCACGACCCTCCAAGATCAAAACCTCCATTCCTCTCAACCAAATCTGTAAAAAATTTGGGGCCCCTAACATGATATTGATTTTCTTCTAATTTCTTAACTACAAATTTTTCCCCATGATATTGTAACATCAATGCAGAAAATAATCGTTGTTCGCTAGTCCGCTGATCTCCGATCAAAATAACACCAGAAGAGACGCAGCTTGGTTTAGGACCCATTTGCTTAAAATTTCAAAATTAAAACTCTATTAGCAAATCAAATAAAATAAATTTAATAATTAATTTAAAATTATTACCTACGAAGAAGTGATATTGCGAATATGAAATGACGAGGAGAAAGTTTATCAATTTCAGACTAACGAGAAAAACTTAGTTTGTGAATAATAAATGATGACAATTGAGCTTATATAGACAATTTTAAGCGGGAAAACGACAAAAAAAATTATTGCAAATCAACTTTGAGTGTTTAAAAATCAAATTGCGCACTAAAAAAAGCAAATTCAGCGGACTGAAATGGTCAGACTTTGGATCGGCGATTGAAACGCCGATCCAAGCTTGGATCGGCGATTGGAATGCCGATCCAAGCTTGGATCGGCGTTTCAATCACCGATCCAAGGGTTCTGTGATTTCGGCGATTGAAACGCCGATCCAACAACGTTATTTTTAAAATTTCGAATTTTTAACTGTTATTCTCGAAATTCGTGTGAACAGTAACGTTAGTTTTAATTTTTTCGGGAGGTGTTGGGTTTATCCTTTTAACGGGTTTGTCTTATGTGGGCTTCAAAGTGGGCTTTACGGGTTTACACACGTTCAACTATTTTTATTCTCACTCGCACCATATGGTCCATATCCCTGATTGTCTAGTAGAGCTCTAATACTAAATCGGTACAAGGACGGTACAAGAAGGTTAATACCAAAGATACTGTACAGTCTCCACATCATTCACCACACATATGAATAACATTCATTCATTAACATGGTACAAACGATACCTCAACATATTCATTTTGGCACGCCAACTCAAATTCACATGTCAATCAATTAAAGTTCATAGGTTCAACTCATCTATAACAGACTAATAGCTACAAACTTCAGTATCAAATGGATTATCATTGTGAAAGTAATAAAATAAAACCTTCAGATCTTCTTATACACCTGTAAGAAAGGAAAGAACAACAGTTAGTAAAAGAAAGGGGTACTGGAATGCAAAACTGACCCAACCCATCCAATTTTATTGCTGCAATCTAAAAGAGAATGAATTCTTTAAGCACTTATTTTATCGCAAGTCACGGGCTATACAAATTACATTACTCTTCTTGGCGAAAGCTATTAGTATTGACATAGCGTTGAATTATTTGATAGACAGAACGAAATATAATTGTGTACCACCATCTGACACAAGTACCAAACCGTACCGTTATGGCTAATTTTGGCATTCAGTGACTTTATTCACTCACAAAATAAATTATCCATGTCAGAGAAAATTATCTCTTTGGTTTTGTGATATCAAGGCATCTAAAACAACATGATATCAAGATGTAATTCCTATATTTTTTCAGAAATGCCCTCTTCATTTTCTGAATATGACATTTTACAATTACACCCTTCACTTTAGTTTTCAGCAATTCAGGAGTAACTTTCAGTCGAATGATGACCTAAGCTAAATTAATTACAAAAAAAACGTGAGGTTATTTATAATTTTCATTTAAAAAGAAAAAAGCTCAAGTAATTAAGAGCAATAATTTCAGCATAGCTCACATACTTCATGAACTTAGAATTCTCTATCATTTCAATACACTAATTAGGAACTATGCATCACTTAATCTACTAAGTAAATCCACACATGAACATGTGCTGGTTTATTGTGATGGAAAACTCATATTTCACTCTACATAAACCTAATGATGCTTATACCAATTTATTAAAATAAATCACAAGCAACAAGATACTAAGTTTAGTAAATTATTTTTCAAATTAGAAAGTCAAAAAGCAAAAAAATATGTAAGAAAAGTGCACTGACCACCAACTGATCCATCAAACATTCAAAAGCAAAAAGAGATCCTCTAGAAATCTTAATATCACTGAAAATTCGTTGATTTTTGTACACATAAACTGATTTCAACAACTATCTAAATTCTTAAGATGGAATTTGATTGCAACATTTGCAAGAAAACCATACAGAAAGAAAATGAAAATAATGCCATTCAAACATCGTATTTAACTCCTAAATTTTGTGATTATATCAGGAAAAATTGGAAGAGACCACTGTCAAAGTTTAGGCAATCTGGCATCTTCCATCTCTATTTGAATGCAAAAAGAGAAAGAGAAACAAAATTGACCCTATTTACCCAAATGCCCTCGATCAGGCTCACTGAATGATAATGGATATGCAAAGATCAGATGTCCCAATGTTTTACATGGAATTTTGAACTGTTTTGGATTAAATAATATTGTAACCTGATCTTTTTCTTCTCTAAACTTTCACCAAATTATAAGAACATTTTTAGAAACTCCAGTATAATCTGACACCTACTTATAATAAATAATACCTGAAAGCATCAGTAGCCAAAGAGATCAGAGTGTAGCACTTGAACTTCAGATGTCGTTTTTCAGCTAGATTTTTTTAATGAGAAGATTATCAAAATTTTAGAAAAAACAATTACCTTAAGAGAGGAAAGCTATAATTTCAATGTTGTTGTACCATGTCATTTTCAAACAGAGATCTAAAAACCTATTTATATTTGTAAAAAAGAAAGTAACATGTCAGCACTTATAAAACCAATCAAGTCAGCCACGTTTACTCTACCCTTCAATAGAAGAAGCTAAAATGGACCAATGATATAGGCCTTTATATAACACAACCACATTTGGAGTTCACAAAATAGTAAAATATATTCCTTTTATCATAAGGAAAACATTGTTGACTAACGATACTACACAAACTAAATTTTATTATAACTCAAATATATCATACAACCAACTCATCACTAACAAACACATACATATACACTAGCTAGAAGACTATTGGTGCGCACACTTACAACATTGGCACACCTCCTATTTATACACTCATAAGTCGGTGAATGAATAATCTAGAGTATACAACTAAATTCTAGGCATAACATAACCAACATAAGTAAAGTCGGTTTTTAAACTTCTAGCATTTTCTACTATCTTCATTAGTTGGGCTTTATTCAAGGCCCAATAAGCTGCTGTAATTTCAACACTCCCCCTCAGCAGCGACTTTCGATTAATCTGGCCTTCGGTACTCCACGTCCATCTGGGTCATCATACTTCTTGTGATATCCGTGATGTTTTCGAGCGTGGTATCGCATTTCTGTTGTCAGTCTATCTTCAAGTTGCTTCACCACAAATTTTGACTTTGAGCGTGGTACTTGCAATTGTTGTCGTCGAATTTCTCTGTCGTCTGCTCGACGAATTGTGTGATCATTCACTCCTCGTCGGGAGATCAGTTGTTCTTCAGCAGCCTTCTCCATGACTGCGACATCATCACTCTCCTCAGTGATGGCTTCCATCGCTGCGCCCTCTCGTGGCTTTTCCTCAACTGCCACTGCGCAACTTTCCAATGCAGTCTCCTCCTCAACTGCCTCCTCGAAGAACCATGGTTCGAAGTCTATCTCTTCTTCGGACTCCGAAGCTGTCTTGTCAACTATCGCGACGGTCGCCAAACCGTCCCACTCATCTTCACTCTTCACGTCGAATGGTGCCTTCTCATTCATGGACACCACGATGTTTCCTTCTTCATTCTTGAACCGGCACTCTCTCGCATAGTGCCCTTGTCGTCCGCAGTTGTAGCACACCACTCTTCTCCTGCGGGATTCATGATCGGCTCCATTGCCCTCCTGGCCTCTTGGAGCTCCCCCTGAACATGTGCACCTACAACACTCGTGCATAGTCTTGTCAGCCTTCTCAATCACCAATTGTCGTCTAGGTTGGCTCCTGCTCGACATTCTCTGTCGACCACTATACAGGGCTGTCTCTTCTTCATCTTTCTTCATCGTCAACCCGACAAGCTGCTTGACAAGTGCCTCTTGACTTGCCAACAGACTCTCTAGATCCAACAAGGATGGTTGCGTCTGCCACCCTTGGATCGCCGTCACGAATGCGCCAAACTCCGGCCGCATTCCATTTATGATTATTCGCCGCATTCTATCTTCGCCAATCTTCGCATTGGCATCGAGCTGCTCAATCTCTCTACACAAATTTTTAACTTTGAGAAAGTACTCACTTACAGTCATGTTGCCTTGCGAGATATTCATCAACTCTCTATCGAGGAGTTGCAACCGACTCGTGTTCTTCTTCGAAAACAATGCGGCGAATGTATCCCACGCTTCTTTCGGCGTCTCGGCATCTTCGATATGCGACAACAAACTCTTATCAATTGTTGCCTTCAACACGAACAAGGCTCTACCAGCCTTCACCTTCCACTTCTTATACGCTCGGATCGAGTTCGGTGGCGGCTCCGTCTCATCACCACCAACAACATCCCACAAGTCTTGTCCTTGCAAATAAGACTTGATACACGTACGCCAATCTCTATAATTGTAGTTGTTTAACTTCTCGATCAAACCACTCATGCCACTCAAATCTGACATATCGACTCGATCAACTTCACTTAAGATACACGACTACTCAAACTACGACTCGACAAACCGAACTAACCCAACAAGCCCTAACCGACTCTGATACCAATTGTTGACTAACGATACTACACAAACTAATTTTATTATAACTCAAATATATCATACAACCAACTCATCACTAACAAACACATACATATACACTAGCTAGAAGACTATTGGTGCGCACACTTACAACATTGGCACACCTCCTATTTATACACTCAAAAGTCGGTGAATGAATAATCTAGAGTATACAACTAAATTCTAGGCATAACATAACCGACATAAGTAAAGTCGGTTTTTAAACTTCTAGCATTTTCTACTATCTTCATTAGTTGGGCTTTATTCAAGGCCCAATAAGCTGCTGTAATTTCAACAAACATAAAGAGCAAAATTACCAAAACCAAAAAAGTACCTTTGGAGTGAGAATTTCAACACCTGGTGAAGGTAAATTGAGATATCTTTATGGCATAAAAGCACCTTTGCTATCTAGCTCCTGTCTTCTTAATAATTCTCAACGTGCAACAAAATGTAGGCAATGAACAGAAAAATAAACTGATCAAATGAATAGGTCAGAGGGAGGAGAGAAGAGAGAATCTATTGAAGGAGGACAAAAATCCTAGGAGATCAGCTTCTTCAAGAAGCAGCTCCTTCGACGGCAGTGACCTCTTTTTGCCATGTTAACCGATCAGATTCTGCAACAAACAGGCTACAGAAGCGGAGGCCGCCTGGAAAAGCAGGCACTCGTACTGCATCATATCATAGTCCGTGTATCCATCGCTATTTTCTTCTTTGATTGTATCACTGACACCAAAATTAATTCCTTTGATTGTCTTCAAAAGTAGAAATATGAAACCAAAATAAGCACACATAAGCTCAAATTCTACTGCCACAATGTTATATGGAATTAAATTTCCTTTTATTGTATCACTAACACTGGCTAACATTTTTGGTGTGTATTATCTATCATGAGTGTTCCTATAGGATTAAGAAAATCTACTTTTTATTATGATCAAGCAATAGAAGTTAAAATTGCACAAAGATGTTTCACAATTTTGACAATGTATATAAATAATACATGGAACAAACCATTAGGAGAAAGCAACCATTCTAGTTGTTCCTATATGGTTATGTAGACCTGAAATTCAGATGTAATTGCAATATTGCATTAGTAAATGAAACTCAGCATGTGGAAGCTATTTAATAACATTAAAACAAAATAATGCTAAATGAAAGACTGTCACCTAAATTTGGTGCTTTTAAAAAGGAAAAGGAACGCTAGAATAAATAGTGCTCACTACTGTACTGGAAATTTCAGCGAAAACTTTGTTCCTCGTTAACTCCTTATATATTTTACTTTTTTGGTGCAAAGAAAAATAAAATTAACCTTGTTAAAAATAAAGAAAATAATTTTAGTACAAATTTTATGGCAATGCAACTTAAAAAAAAAAAAAAGAACGTGGAAAGGGTTTTTACAATGCACAAGTCTGTCCAACTTAAGAAGAAAAAAAGAAACTTCGAGTGCAGGCTTCAAAGCAGTCAATTCATGCACACAACAACCTGAATTCAAAAGAAACAAATATGATTGACAATCTAAATTCAAACTAAACAAATACGATTTTGTAAATAGTTGAAAGTATATAACATCCAAAGTCATGGGAGGAGGGGTAGAATATTTTCTTTAGATTCTTATCAGAAAAGGAGATTTTATTCCCAAGCTTCCTGATGTTATACTAAGTGTGATCATAAATGAAATCAAATTTGGAGTTCATGTTCTTCAATTTACTAATCAAATTGGATGAGATTCATTGGTAAAAAAAAAAAAAAAAAAGCTCTTCCTTTCTCACCATTATAGGGATAATAATTCCATTGCAGTTCCTGTTTTTTAACCGCAACTATACTGATTATCTAAAATAACTCCAAATATACTACCATACAAAAACCAAGCCGATTTTTGTAGAAATCAACCATTTATCCCATGTTGTACAAGGTACTCTCATTGCATCGCCTATATTTCCAAAAAAAAAAAAAAAGGAAAGTGAAAAAGAAATGCAATTCACATTGCAATTGGTCACTATTTCAGAAATTTAAGGCAGATATATCATAATTATAGATCTTCTGAGAATTAGAGAGAAAATAACCGATTTGAAAGAGAGTTAAACCAAGAAGAAGGTCATCCTGGTCAAAGATCATGTGTGCAATTGTCAGAGGCGTCGTGATTGTGAAGTGAGATCACAACTCTGGAGGCAAGTACCTCTCTCTCTCTCTCTCTCTCGATAGCAGCCTCCATCAATCATACTCTCACAATAATTTTCAGGGAGAATCCCTAGGATGATTTTAAAAGGAACAGAAGCGAGGGGTTGCAGAGAAATTCTGAATTTCAAAATTTAAATTGTAACATTGCAATGCGGAAAAGAGAGAAGGAAGGGTCGGCTCTTGTCCAATGTCCAGTAGAGCCGTAGAGGCGTGATGAGATCGGACCTGGTGAGGTAAGGTTTGAAGGAGTGGAATCGGTGCATCAGAGGGTTTGGGTTTAGAGAAGGAGCGAGAAAAGGAAGGGGTGGGTCCACTGTCGGAAGCAAGAAAGGTGAGAGAGAACGGCTTTACGGGCTTACGGTGGTAACGATTCTAAAATATGGCATCGACTTTTGTTTGCCTCTTTTTTACTGGGTGCGGTCCATATGGAGAAGCCTTAGCAAATTGAGAAATATGTCAGAAAAATATTTGATATTTGTTATAGCGGAGAATCGAACTGGGCGTTTCGAGGAATGTAACCAGCGTCGGCGCTCCAATCAAACAAAAGGTCAAGGTTAAATACCTCTCCATTTGAAGATCAAATCCGGGCCATATCTAAGGGGTCGTTTGGATGGGTTAGGAATAGCCAATTCCTAGGAAGGAATAAGGATTTTCGTTGGGAAGTGTGTAATTTTATGAAGAGTTTGAATTGTTTATAATAAATTTGGCATATTTTATGCCCGGAATTTGCAATTCTTGCAAATCCCGGCTTCATCCAAACGGGGCCTAAGATATATATTAACTAGATGTGGCAAACGCAGCTTCGCTGCGTTATGTTTTTTAGATTGAAGAATAATTCAATCTATTTTGTCAAATTTGCCAAAATTTCCGATGTAAAAACTTGTCAAAATTTATTGACAAAATCTATTTCGTCAAATTTGCCAAAATTTCCAATGTAAAAAACTTGTCAAAATTTATAGACAAAAATTTGTAAGTTCAAAATGAATGATTTCTTCCATAAAAAGTCGCTATATATATAAACTTGACATAAATTTTCTGCACAAAATAATCTTACTAATATTAATGATTGGTACGACTATTTTTAATTAGCACGGCTATATATATTTAATAAAAAAATTTAATTATAGAAAATGCAAAAAATATATATGTATTTTTAACTTAAAAAAAATTGGTCAAAAAAGCGGCCACGGATCTTTATTAATACTATAGATTCCCGTGGCCGCATTAATCCTCCCGAAATTAATCTAAGCCGTTCAAATTTTTTCGCTGTTTGATCTGATGATCTAATCTTTTTCGGTAGAACTCGCCTCCAATCTCATGATCTTTTCTCCACAAACCGCATCCCACCCCAACCCAACTACTCTTCCACGCCGCCCTCTCGCCCCTCCTCATCACCTCTTCTTCTGCCAAACCATCGTTGGATCCATCGCTTCTTCTTCTGCCATGGCTCCTCCACCTTCACATGCAGCCTCATTCGCACCTCCACCTCCTTCCGAAGCACCTCCGCCTCCTCTCGATTCTCCAAGCAACCCCAATCAACACCTACGCCTCATCTTCTTGGTCAACACCTCCCGCCTTCCTCTCCCTGGCCGAAATAAACAGTGAGATGGTCTCAGAGAAGTTCTGCCAGGTTGCAAAAGCAGTGTAAGATCTATTGAGCAGCACAGATGCTGTAGATGATGAAATTAGGGTTCTCTCTCCTGAAAAGAGGTATAGCAATTACCTTTCTTACCAATGCTTAATAATGATTGCAAACTTGATAATTCTCTATTAAATGCTATATATGCCTTAGATCCCAATTTGATAATTCTCTATCACAGCGTTTAGCATATTTTACAATGAATCACAACTTCACCGGCTTTATAGGATCAATGACTGTATAATCACAATATCAAGAAAGGGCAGATGAGGAAATTACAGCTTGATGGGTGGTAAGTAAAACCATCTTTCCAATTTACAATTTATTTTAATCATTTTGCAGGAGAAAAATTGTTCCTTTTGTTAAAGTTCCTGTCTTTTATTTTCTTAGCTTTTAACGTTTAATGAATTCACAAACAGGTTGATCCTTGGACATTTGGTGATTCAAGAACTCTCTTTTTTGTACAATGGAAGGTAGGCATTTTATATGTTTCTTTTGCTTATGAAATTTTACATCCTTCAATTTTCTCTTTAATCTTATTTGGTGCCGGGTGTCCTAATTCTGAATGTCGTACTGGATTTGTATCGAATCAGGACACTTACATAACACCTGGGGATCCACTGGATGTAGGCAATCATCTGACAATAAAGTTTCTGAAGGTAAGATTGACATTCGATAAATCAGTTTGCAATTCTTCTTAATTAAGTACACTTATCTTAATAAATCTAAACCACACTAACTTTTTTGTAATAATTGGTGATGTAGGATGTCAAAACAGGAGATTGGATGTTATATTATTTTTTCTAGATTGGATGTCAAAACAAGAGATTGGGTTTAATTTTTTTCTATCGTCTTCAAGTCTTCGAGTATATAGTTTAAATTTGGGTTATGAGGTGTTTATTTATTATTATTTTTTTTTGTAATGAGAAAGGGGATATAACATTCCTTCCTGCCATTCAAAATTACAGTATTGGATTATTGGATTTGATTTGGATACGATTTGTGGTCTAAAATTGAAAGGCAAATTCTCTTTTAAATTTACCATATTTTGCGGGATTTGAGAATCACAATGAACATCTTAGAAAATTTTGAACTTTCCATACTTGAACATCAGTTTGATGCACCACCAATTGTGCATTTTTGATAGGATCCAACACTATAAGAACAAAAGGTAAATTGGTCAAACATTTTTTATTTTTAGAATCGGAATATGTTTCTTTTCATTAAATGGATAAAATCTAATATAAGGTTTGGTTAGAATAATTGGGTTCATTTATATACAGGTTATTCTATCTGACATATATAATATATTGCAAGTGATTGGTATGTACCGGTTTGGTACATGAGAGATCTCTGAATGAGAGTTGTTCTCTGTCTGGCACCACAACAGAACCATAGGTCCATTGCAACGTGTTTGATGAATTAACTATGTGGTTTTTTTATATGTATCCCGTTGGTTTAATTTTTGACTTTTAAGTTCTGCTATTTTTTCCTTTCAAGAATTTGTTTTATGCCACTGTTAATACTGTGTTATTTTTTTTTCTTTTTGGGAAATGTTAGTATGCATTGTAGGTTTGAGTTGCTCAATAGAGAAGGCATGAAAAAGGAATAGAGAAATCGAGTGAAGAAGGTTGACTTTGTACAAAAGAATTTTGAACTGCCGTCGATGCTTTGAGAACTGGTCAGGAGCTACATTTTTTATGCTACTTATTTGCCTTTTAGAAGCTTTAATATTGTCATATTTTACAATTTGTAGTATGATTTTGTTGATGTCTATATTATGGATTTCTCAAATATTTTGGTGTCTCAGTTTTTTCTTTTACTTAGGTTGTGGCTTCCACCAATTAGTGATCCGAAATTCCGAATAGTAGACACCACACTATTAATCTGCCATGAATGTCCTGGTGAAGTTACAGTTTTTATTTCTTTGCTTCATCAATATTTTTCTTTTAGTCTGTTAAGATAGTAGATTTTTTTCTAATATTGAAAAATATTATGGATACCAATTCAGTTCAATATACAGAGAACAAAATGTGAATAATTAAGTTATATGTATCACCTTGATGTCTGAGGTCATTGTACATTTCAATCCCGATCTTTGTTATTACTAATCTCAAGTAGTTGTCTAATAAAGATGCCTTTCTGGAGTAATCAATTTGAGAATTGGTCTTATTAGCGTGTATGTTGTATCTATTCATGTCTTCACTTCTATGCATTAGTCATCCTGTTTCTGTCTAAATTACAAGGTATGTGTCCTGGAGGCTCACTCTTGGTCTTTTATTTGGAAGTTTTTGCTACGATTAATGATTGTTTTATAGAGTTATTTTAAATTTAATGAAGAAATGCAGTTTGATATATTGACTTAAAAGAGTTATTTTCATGTATTTCTGCATTCATTTCACGGTTGGCACTGAAGCCATTGTGATCACTATCGCTTCCCTAGCTATAAGGTTTCATCGAGAATGAAAAGGAAGCAACCCATTCTGAATGACAGAATAAACTACATATAATGCACCTTGGAAGTTTCTGTACCTACTCCATTTGACATACATTATCCTATCATGCTGGCAAATGTTTGAGTTTATTAAAAAGATGATTTAAAGTTCGTTTGAAAATTTTGTTAAAAGGATATTTTGTGCAAACTTTAAAGTATGCCTTCATTTGGATTGACGTCCTTTGTGCAAAAATTGTATATGTCATTGTCTATTATAAAATCTGGAAAGACAATAAAATTCTCTGCTTACTAACCTTCAATATCAGTTCAAGGAGTCATCAAAGTAGCAATAGCCTGAATCATAGTTTCTATGCCTTTTCTCTATATTTGTCATCCTATTTGGAACATAACTAAATTATGCATCTAAAAGTGAGCATAGCTAAACTATATATCTAAAGAGGAACATAACTAAATTATAATAACATATTAAAGATGAACTATATATCAAATTGGTACCAATGCTACTGTAAAGACAATTAAAATCTGAAAATTTAATCGTTTCCAAAAATTTTTGTTTAGAAATTTGAAAGAAAAAAATGAGATAATTCTCAATATAAAAAAAAATTTCAAGACATCATTAAAAACAAATTTAGATAATTTAGGTAGAAGATCACATTTGTTAATTATCAAAAATCGACTAAGGCGTGGCGAAGCCGCGCTTCCCCACCTAGTATCAATTAATTTTTAATCATGAACGATTCAGATCTAAAATTGAAGAGTTGGATACACTCTTGGTTTGAAGGTTTACACTCTTGGATTGGTGCATTTATAAGTAGTATAGATATAAATAGAGAATTAATTATATTGCTAAATCAAGGGAAGACACATCAGTTAACAAATTTTGAACCTGGCATATATATGTGTCACAAGATTTCCTAATACATCTAAAGTATTAATTAAATCCCGTGAGAGTTCGATTCTGTTTTTTTCCTTCGACTTCGACACGGCAATCTGACCGTCCCTCCATTCTATCTCATTCGCTAGAACTCCTCCTCATCTTTTCCTCCACAAACCATCCCACCCTATCCCGTCCTTCACGCGGCTGCCTCCCGTCGTCCACGCGGCCATCGCTCCCTCTTCATCGCCTCTTCCTACGCCAAACCGACCCCACCTCCGCCTCATCTCCTCTCGAAGCACCTCCGCCTCCTCTCGAAGCAACCCCGATCACCTCCACCTTCTCATGTCTTCCTATTTCTGACACGGCATGTAAACCCTACGAAATTTTTCTCCGTTCACCTCTCTATTCTCTCTTCTCACTCTTCATTCATTCGCCTCTCTACTCTCTCCTCTCTCTTCGTCCGCTGATCAATTTGATGTCGCCTGCTCCTCCGCAACTGGCTGCGTCACTTTCTACCCCTCCTCTGCCGACCCCTCCCTCCTCCTCTGTTGACTTCCCCCAACTTCAACAGAATGTAAGACGAAGGAAGGAGGATTTGCTTATCCCAAATTTACCGCTCAACCCCAAAACCCTTGGTTACCATTCAAGGATTTCACCCCCAAGGGCAGCTGCTGTGGCCGCGGAGCTAGCATGGGTGGGTTTGAAAGCCAAATTTATAGGTACACATCTTCTTTAATCTTTTGTTTTTTTGTTTTTTAAATTTTCTTTCTTTTCTTTCTTTTGGGGAAAGATCTGATTGAGAACCTTACTGTTATGAAATTTTCGAACTTGGCCTTTGAGCCCCTTTGGAGCCGAACATACATATGGAATGTTCAAGTAAGATTCAATATGTTAATTATTTAATTTTATGTTATAATTCATATTTGAGTTGAAGTAAAGAAAGTAAATAGATTCTGAACTTTTGAAGGGTAAATTTGATATATACTGTTTAGAAGTGAGTACTTTTAGTTGCTTGATTGCTTCCTGGTGTCCTCCCCAGAATAATCTTTAAAAGTTCACATGAAAAAATAAACTTAAATAAAAGCAATTTCTAAGTTTCAGAAAGCAATCTCATTGCATCAGGCAGCAGAAACCATTGCCAGCATTCTGACCGACTCTTTCCTCCAATTGAGCAATCTTGCCGCTTCAGGCGAGTCCTTGGCTAGACCCAGCGCATCCACTAAGCACAAGCCCAAAGCGCCTCTGAGTCCGTAGGTCCCTCTCCCGGTCCAGACTGGGTAGGATCAGGCACATGGCGTTGAAGTACTCACGACCAATGTCAGACATTCCACAATTGATTTTTTGTAACTGAACGACGAGCTGATTTTTTTTGTCAGTATCTGATTTCATAGATGGCTCTGAGTACAGTGGTATTGCTATTTCTTTTGTTATTTATACTATTTATTCTTTCCTTCAGTTGGTAAACTACAAGTTGATTTAAAACTCAATGCATCAAAATATGTAGCAGTTATGATTATTCTCTATTTCTTCTTATAGAACTAATAATTATTCTCTATTTTTTTTAATTAGCACATTCAGGCTTAAGAATGAGGTTAGGCCAATGATTAAATTGTTACCGATGAGCATAATAGAGAAGCAGTTATGATTAGCAGTCTGATATGGTTTCTCTCTTAGTTTCATTTTTAATACCTCTTTTTTCTTTTTATGACATTCATTTTTTTTCTTCAAGCCCAGATGCATTACTCTTGCTACATACAACTCAATAATCTACAATCTGATTTTGTATCAAAAATGTTTATTCGAGAGCTCTGCTTTTGGTAATCTAAAGTTAATCTAATTGTACATACATTATATTAAATTGCAGTGGTGTCTATAGGAGATCAAGTGAGAATATGATATTGGTTATAACTACTGTTATCTGAGCAGTAATTGGGTTCTGCATTAACATATCTCTTCCTTCAATTAGTATCACAAAGGTATACTTTAATATTTATAAAAAAATTTCTTCACAAAGTACAGTAACCCAATTGGGCCTAGAAAATTGGCAGGTTTGCAATTATTCGAAACCACTTCTCCAGCATGACAAAAGAACTTTTGAAGTACATTACTCAATGCCATCTACAAACCTTTTACAAATAGTTCATATTTCAAGTTACATTATTAAATTTTGTATATCTGGTTGGATTGCTTCACCAATTTTTGATTAAAATTGATTCTTTTTTTTTTCTAAACTAATATGGGTTACATTATATATTTAACATAATCTAGGAATTAGTAGACAATTAAATAAGGAAACATGACAATATGGAGCTCATTTAATATATAAATAAGTACCGTGGAATATTAGTACTATGCAATATACATGTGAAAAATCTATTTGATAAGCATGCTTCCTTCTTCATCCATACTGCTTATGGAATGTTTGCGCATAACTCAAAATTCTGTATACATATTGTAGATTGTTAAAAAAAAAAAAATAGAGCTACTATTGCATTTTGTCACCAAATTGGTCTCGCTGTGAGCAACCGCAATTACCTCTTTCTAAATAAATACCTTGATTTTGAAAATCTTTATTAGTTTTGACAGAGACAGCAACCAAAGCCCATGGAAGGGCTGCCAATCAATCATTCCGACTCAGGTCAGACATCATTGCACTTAAAATATTGTTTGGCAGATTTTCCTTTGCATATATAGCAGCTTCTGAATCGTTGTGCCCATCAGCTTATCAACCTCCATCACTAATTTTATTTCTTACTGACAATGTTCTTGGTATCAACCTTGCCTGTCTATTGAAACAAAGATTGGCAACACAGTCTGAGTATCAACCCCTGAATGGACTTGATCCGGCAACACATGCTGAGGTGAAAAATTTTAATTCTTCATCATCATAGATGCCCTTTTACAAGAAAAACACTAATTGAAGAGAATGGATACAGAAACAGTTCCAAAGGATACCAGACACAATTCTTTACAAGTGGTGGTATTGAAGAGAATGGATGCAAGGTTCTTGATATAGCAAGATTGACTGTGCTTTAGTAGCCCTTTTCATTATTTTCTTTATGTTTATTTTCTTTAGATGTATTGTGATTGTTTAAATACTACGTCAGTATTGGTTATTTTCTTTAGTGGCGCACAGGAACTGCACCGCAACACACCCTGATGATTATGCTAACGCCTTTCCATTGGTGCATATTTGGTATTAATTTTTTTCTTTTTTAATTTTCAGTTGCATTTTTAAGAGTCATAGAAGTTGCAATTATACTTTTGGTTAATTTTAATTTTTTTTACGCTGGTAAAGGTATTGATGCTGCTCTCACTTGCCTGACAAGTGGATACAAGACCTGTACATCCTCAAATTCAGCACTTGGCCAGGTACATGTATTCTATATTATGTTCAAAGTTTATTATTTGTTAGTCATTGTTCTATAATTTTTTTTATTATGAAAAATGAGAAAAACTACAAAAAAAAGTCTGATTAGAAAAAGGTATAAAAAGCAACCATGTAAAAGAAATATATATTCCAGTCACCTGTCAGCTTTGGCAAGCACTAATAAGCCGGTATTATTCACAAGTGTATACTTAAATTTTGCCAAGAAACTCTCTCTGCAATAATTGCAGTGCAATTTGCTTAAAATATCTCATTTAAGAAAATCATGGTATGGTTCCCTTTTAATTGAGATTTATTTCTACGGAAGTAACAATAACTGAATACCCTTATACATGTTTGGATATTTTTTACGTAGGTGGTGGTGATATACAACCCTCTTGGATGGCACCGTACTGATTTCATCCGGATACCACTTAGTAACACAATAATGTGATCATGTTTTTTGCAGTATTGAGATATAATGTGAACATAGCTGAACTATATATCTAAAGATGAACATAACTAAATTATAACAACATAATAAAGATGAACTATTTATCAAATTGGTACCGATGCTAATGTAAAGACAATGAAATATGAAAATTTAATCATTTCCACAAATTTTTCATTTACTTTAACAGATTAAGAAATTTGAAAGAAAAAATTTAGATAATTCTCAATATAAAAAACGAATTTGAAGACATCATTGAAAATATCTTTCCTTCTTTAAATGAAAATAGATTTAGGAACAATATTAATTGAAAATTGATATCCTCCTTGGTGACTGATTTTCCGTTTAAAAAAAAATGAATTTTGTATATAACATATTGGCACTCAAACGGCGGCGAAGCCGCCTCCCTCCACCTAGTACATATTATATTTATATAAATGGTACGGAATGATATGCCAAAAGGATCAAAGAAACATTTGTTTCTTTATTCGTGCATATTGTCAAATTGGGCCAAAAGAATATCCCATATACTAATAATAAAAAAAAATGGTCAAGATATAATATACATATAATTTTTAGACCGAAAGAAAACAATACAAAAAATATATCATGTCAAGCTACATAGTTTTTTTAGAACATTCAAAATAATTCGACAAATAAAATTCAAAAAATTTGGAGTGTTACATAACTAAACAACTAAGCAGTATGATATGTAATAAAACTTAGAGATTAAAGAAATACCTATAAGTTGGATCAGATGTGACCACATCACCAAAGTATCGCTACCAAGACCGTGATACAGAATCTGCCCAAAAAACAATCTCCAGCCTATTGTCAGTGTCAAACATATACGAGTAGTAGAAGTTTGGGTCCTTCAATTTTTTCTCCCGAAATTGCTGCATCAAAGCAGCAACATCACCTTTTTGGAAATTGCCCCTCCTAAGCTTTGCAAGGTAGTTTCTACAGTCTCTTTTCGTAAATCCACAGTGTTCTGGTCCACCGCCCATTTGGGTGGCAGAATTTATATTAGCAACCACAGAAACACCAGAACTATTATTAAGTTCAAGTTGTTTTCTAGCCCACTCCTTTATATGCCGAAAACACTTAATTTTGTGTACATATTCAGGGTGAAGCTCATGATTGTGCTTATTAATAAACTCAGTTATTACCTATTTATTTGTGGAAGAGTTGAGCTCCACCTATAAGGCAGCCTTGCAACTAGTTTCACTAACAGCTTGTTCCTCTGAGGTATGGCTTTCTTGGATTTTCCACACATTTTTCCACCATGAGTACAAGTAAAAATGCACCTTTCCTTATGGTCTTTACTTGCTCCACCATTCTTCATTACCCCAAATCCCTTTTCAAAGGCATACCGTAGATAATATGTAAAACATGCTTCGCTGGAAGAGAATTGCATGCCGGGCTATGGAGGAGCAACAGCAACAAGTGGTTTGTTCATTAAACAGTGGTTGTTCTTCAACCAGTGGTTCTTCTTCAACCAGTGGTTCTTCTTCAACAAGTGGTTGTTCTTCATCAAGTGGATGTTCATCACAACCTTCAGTTATGACCTTTGACTCCATGAAATCTTCACGATTCTTTTCAGCTTCATTAAAAAAATATATATCAAATGCAAGGTCATGATCAAAACCTACAAGAATTTAACATAAACTCTCATTAGAAAAATGAACAGTTCAACAAACCAGCAAGGGATGGCTTAATTATGCAACAAGGGATGACAAGTAATGTAAGTAATAACACAATCACTTAAAGCACTTAAAGATGACATATATACAAAATAAGTTGAATAGTTAAATGTACCAGCAAGGGATATCTTAACTGTTATGCAACAAGGCACGACAAGTAATGTAACTAATAAAATATATATATATTCATGCTAAACTGAAAATATATATAGTAAAGAAAGTAAATAAAGGGACATGAACAAATTAATATTGATTGCAAAAGCATAGATGACAAATGCTATATTCATGATAAATTGAACATATATTCATGCTAAACTAAACAATTATATAGTAAAGAAAGTAACTAAAGGGACAGGAACAAATTAGTATCGATTGCAAAACCATAGATGACAACTGCTTTAAGTGATAGATTGCAATATGCAATAGGGATAGATTGCAATGTCGATAAATGCAACAATAACAATTAATTGAAAAAAATGACCCGATTCAGACATTTGAGCAGAAGGCTAAGAGAAGGCACGGATCAATTTCACCTTTTTGTAAGAGATTTGAACAACGAGGCTATATCAGATATCGAAATCAGACACGGATCGCAGAATTGACATAATGAATTGAAGAGAGAAGTCTCAGAGCAAGACCTTTTTGAAGAGAAAATCGCCATGGTCGAATTGTATACCAGAGAAGAATTTGATGGTGTGATCGGAAAAGAAGAGAGGAAATTCAAATCGGAAAGGTATTTACGACACTTGACCTCTCGTGACTATGGATCGCCAGCGCAGCGATAAATGGGCTGCAAACATTGCAAGCCCAGAAGCCTGTGAGCGCTGACGCGCGATGGCAGCGATGGTAGAATGAGAGATGGCAGTAATCAATTTTTCAAAATAATGGGAACATAATTCATATTTACGCTCTTATAAGAATATTTCAGCATTCATAACATGCAATTCAAACAAATTCAACATTCTATTAAAACGACCAGAGCTTTTCATAACATGCAGTTCAAACTAACTCAACATTTTATTAAAACGACCAGAGATTTTCAAGAAATATCTTATTTTGCTGACATGATCAAGACCAACATAATAACATTGTGCTTTTTGCCGTACACATTTTTAGATTTTCATGAACATGCTGAACCAAATTGCAGATTTCTTTGGACGCCTCGCCAGATTGTTGTTGTAGTCAACATAATAAAAGGCCCATACGGCTCGTGAATCCCAAATTCCATTCAAAGTCATCCAAGAAACTCCATACATAATAGCCCCTTACATCCGCTCCATCTCTAATTATGACAAAAAAATATATGACAATCAAAGTAAAAACAATTAATACGATTCACAAAATAAAGCTTTCATAAGCATTTTAATATTAGAAACCCAACTCATAGCCCGAATCAAGGATATCCAAAATAGCCAAACCCTGATTTTCATCAAATTTATTTGTAGTGAATGTACTCCTTTTATTTGGGTATTTTGAATTAGTAATGTAAAATTAATCAAATAAAATTGACCAATTTTAATGATATTTTCTCCATAAAAATGAACATATAAATATGACCGGGATAAAATTCAGCGCAAAGATGATATTATTAATTGGTCGGACCCAAATTGAGCGATCTGGGATATAATTAAATACGTGCTTTGTTTCCTTTAGTTATTCTTTTTTTTTCAATTGTTTTATCATTTTTATTTTTTTCACTATGTTGTTGACTAAAGAAAAGTTAACCTTATTGCTTTGCTCAATTCTATGAGATGATTACGATGGTACGATATTCTGATTTCGTCATTCAAGGCTTCTCTCAGTGATGTGGTACTAGTGAGCTGGTGAACGCCTGTAAGCCAATACAATATAGTTAGTTAGTTACAACTATTAAGGCAATTCAACAAAGAAATAAATTATGAGAGAAATAAAGAAAAGACAAAATAAAAGAAATTGGGAGTGCATGATATACCGTTTTCAGTGATGTACATGACCGGATTTTTGTAGATAGCCTTTGTGTAAAGTGTTAGCTCTTTTATGCCAGGAGGGTATATGTTAATAAAAGATGTATTGAAGGGCTGCAGTAAATACAATGATATCTTAGTTTGAATAAATCTATTGTATTAATTAAATCCTGTGGGTGTCGGATCCTGTTTTTTTTTTAGTTTCGACACGGCAATCCGAGCCGTTCTTTTTTTCACTGAAATCTGCCTCTCCCCCTCATCACCTCTTTTAGAAATTTACCGCTATCGCCTCCTCCGCCTTACCCCCCCTCACCTCCAGTCCCTCCTCCGCCAACCTCTCCCTCCCCCTCCGTCGATTTCCCCCAACCCCAACCCCAACAGCACCCGTCTATGTCTTACTCAGTGCGTCCCTCCTCCTACCTCCCAGTCTCTCCGTCTCTCGATCTCCTGCTCCGCCAAACCCCTCCTCTGCTCGTCTTTATAGCCTTAAGAAGGCGCTGAAGAGAATGGAAGACGAAAGAAGAAGAAAATGAAGGAGGAGTATAAAACTTCAAGGAACATAAGTCGAGTTTTTGTTCAATCCAAATATCCTATTACAACTGGGCAGTCTTCAATGGATGGTGAAGTCTCTCTCCCTTTCTATTTCTCTCTATCAATTTCGTTATTTCACCCTTCTCAATTTCTGTAATTTAATTGTTTCTCGATCTAATTTATGTCTGATTTGATTGACTAGGATTCAGGTTTTGATTTTCGCTATAAATTCTATGAACGAGTCGAGACCAGCAGCAGTGTATGATGCTATGGAGAAGCCTATGCAACTTGCTCAAACAGCGGCAAGTGCAAGAGGACAACAGCAACTTGCTCATGAGAAAGATTTTATGTAATTACAATAAGCTTAAGAAATCTTTCTCAGCGATATCTTTTTCAAATATGAGCAAAATAATTCAACCAATTTAGAGATTCTTTTAATTGGTATTGTAATTTCGATTCATTTTTATTTTGAGGTTCAATCATTTCATTTTCATTTTAATTATAATTCAAGTTCAAGAGGAAAATTAACACAACTGGGTCCTTAGAATTTCAGTTCTTATAATTTTTTTTTTCCTTTTACCACTAACGGTGTATCTATGATGTGTTCTTTTGGTAGCTATTAGGTAATATGTCTTATCTGACATAGGTCCTATTGATCACTGATTAGTTTACATAGTTCATTGGTCGGCTTTTTATTGTGCATAATAGGTATTTGATGCAATGTCTAAGTAAGAGAGCAAGCATCTTGCATTGCCCTTTTATTAAGAGGTATTTCATCTTTATACTTAAAATGTTTGTTATTCCATAATGTTACATAGTTTTTAGGCTGATCCTCGAATGCTACAATTTTTATCAGTACATATGGTACTCACAATTCGCACTTGCCGATACAAAATATAAGTGATTTGATTTGAAGGCAAGTATAAAATATACAATTTATTGTTGTCGTTCATTATGTCGAAGCTAAGGTCTTGCATCTGCATGAATCATTAAACGAACTTTTGACCTACTTTTTGTTATAGTTAAATAGCAACAAAATTGTCAACATTGTGACACGAGATGTGCTGGTTTTGATAATTATATTCCAATTGGGTAAGCTATTTTTCTTATTATGTTAATATAGCTTTTCATTGTTTAAGAATGTTTTTAGTTTGACATTTTTGCTCATGTAGAAATTTCACATTTTCTTGATCTTTTTTTTTTTAAATATATTTAGTTGTCTTCAAAACTGGCAGCTTGACACCATATGTGGAGCTTGCAGAGAAGCTGGCTCAACTGGCAACACAATGTCTAGCTGTGGAGATGGTGTCAAATCAACAAAGGTGACCTATGGATCTGACGAGAGCCTAAATTACCTCGACATAAGTGTTCATGCACATCTCCAGTGTTTTAGTCAACTTGACAAATGCAGATTTCATAACCAAGTGATGTGGGATCTGCATCACCAAGGAGCAGGTCCAGATTGACGGTACTCCTAAGAGCACCATAGAATAATTTTAATGTTATGATATGGACATTCATCTTGGTGTTGACAATATCAGTAGTACAAAATAGGTGATAGTTACCATGCCAGTAGGATGTTGCATGTATAATGTACCAATTGACTATGGGCAGTATAGTAATTCTTGGATTTCGATTAAAAAATAAAACTAATATGTACTCATTGATCAGCTCACAAATATTAAAATAGTTGCAGTAGTGATGATGATAATTACAACTATTATATTTATAATAATCGTTATAGCCATGCTTAAACGTTATAGCCATGCTTAAATGACAGCTCTCAATTCTTATTTTAATAATAAGAAAACATTTGTCCATGATAATGTACCTAATGGACCAAGTGTCTCTGAAATTACACTTTACAATGATACTGCTATAAATAGCACATCGGACTTCAAGTTTTTGAGTGCCGTAGCCGAGACTGACATAATCACAATTGCAGGTCGTGTGAAAGGTGACATTCCCCACCTCACGGAGGTCGGTTCATTACAGGTTGATGTGAGCCTTGATGGAAGCATCATCCTCTATCGGTTAGGTCGACCAGTCTAGGATGATTGGTCATCGCAGTATTTTGGGTGAACAAAACTTTGATATTGCTCAGTCTACTTCATGAATGTTGGCTGAATTGCATTATGCAAACACACTGTTGTCAGTTTCCGTCTCACCATCCGTCCCCACTGCAAGTCTACTTCCCTCAAGAGAAATAAAGGAAGCGCTGAGCTAGCAAAATCTCCTGTCTTTTCGAGATAAATCTAAATCCAAATCCAGGCGAAGCACTTTAAATTTTGGGTAAACCAATTTGAAAAAAATTGATAAGATATCCAATGAACTTTCATCTAACTAATTTTCTCATGAAATTGAAATAATGAGGTGTTTGGCTAAATACTGTTTTGACTAGTTGTAGGTGTTGAGAGGTCATGTCTCCTATTATAGTTCATCGACAAGCAATTCTGTATTGTAAGACTAAATGATTTTTAACTTTGTCATCTTTGTTTATCCCACTGGTTCTCAATTTTATGCATTTGTCATTTATCAGTCTTCCAAATATTGCATCTGAATATTGCTATCCAAGTTGGTATAGGTACAAATAGCAGTTGGTGTTGACCTTTGAATTAAGAAATGTTAAGCAACAATTTTTTATTTGTATTCCTCTCTGTGATCTATTATCCTGAAGATGAATAACAATTTTTGGTTCTGACACATCTATTCAAACAGAAAATTAAAAAGTAAAAGAGTGTGATGAATGTTTTTGGACGATAAATATGCCACTGTTAAGTTATGTTGCCATCGAAAAGGAAAAAGATATGCTACTGCCGAAGGTGCTCCTGATAAAATGCAAGGTATGAGCCTTTTGGTTAACTTAATGTTGTTAATACACCCACATTGGTATTTAAAATTTTTTCCCCCATGCCAAGCATCTTCCTATTACAGTATTCTGATAAAGAGGAAATAATATAGTAGAAGAGATAATGTATGCTATAGGATTGTCTGTATGATGACTATAATAATAATAATGCATCTTTTTTATATGAGTAACCTCTAATTATCATAATCTATTTAGATTTCTATAATTAGTGTTTTTCTATCTCTGTATTACATATTGGTGTGTTGATCTAACATATTTGACGTTTCACTCTTATCAGATAATGAACAGATGCTCATTTTGGCCTCTTCAACCATAACAATAATAATTGCCTATCTCAATTTAACTTATACAGAAAGAAAAAAAATGTAACTTTATCATTATAAATTTAGCAAGTGTCAGTACACTTTCTTCCTTTTATGTATCGATAATTTAAGTAGTTAAGAAAAATGGCATGGTGCATATAATGATTTACTATTTGTTCACCTAATATAAATTCATTATAGTTAATGTGATAGCAAACGTGTTTGTTTAGTTTAGCTCTAAATTTTGATTTTTTTTTCATTGACTGTTGTTGCATCCAATTGAGATTTGTACAAAGGAATATGTTAGACTTTGATTTATCATATACTTTGGAAAAATGCTAGAGTCCAATATATTGGACGGATGGGGTCCGTCCAATACGATCGTTCTCATATTTTTAAATTTCAAACGATCGATCCGAGCCGTTCAATATGTTCTCCATATTGAAAATTTATAAGAAACCAATTTTTACATTTTTTTTATTTTTTTACTATTTTTTTGGTATTTTAGAAAATCGTTATTATTGGACGATTCAGAACTTTTATATCATGAATATTCTAAAATACCAAAAAATAAGTAAAAAAATTAAAAAAAATATAAAAATTAGTTTCTTGTAAGTTTTCAATATGAAGAACATATTGAACGGTTTGGATCGATCGTTTGCAATTTAAAAAATATGAAAACGATCGTATTAGACGGACCCATCCGTCCAATATATTGGACACTAGCATTTCTCTATACTTTGACTATTCTTACGTCCAACATTGATTTGTGTTTTCCCCTTTATTATACAATTTTATGACAAAATTGAACATCAAATGTATTAGACTTTGCATATAATATACATATAAATAACGTATGACTGTATGAGGCAAATAGCTGACATATAAAAACAATGGAGTTGCGGCAATGCTGACAATATTATTTTGTACAAGTAACTCATTTGTATTGCTTGATTCCAATTTAGAAGAAAAATGACGATTTTAAATCCCCACCAAAAGTATTTGAACACAAATATATGAATACATGCGCATAGGATATATGTGTATTTGCAATTTTTGTTCTACAGACTAATAATAAATTATGCGCTCATACCAATTTATTTAGAAAGTAAAAGAAAAAATATATATATTTCTTAATGTATTAGCCATCAAATGGCGGCGAAGCCGCCTCCCCTCCACCTAGTAATATATTATAGAGCGTATAATTTGACCAAATCATATTCCTAAATTATTAACAAATAATGCACCTTTGGCAGTGCAATTCCATTGCGCTCACTTATTATAAGTACAAAAAAATAAATAATTAAAACCAAGTTAAGTGGAGGTCTCTACAATATAGATTGCTCCATTTTTCCTTAAAAGAAAAGCTCATGTGAAAGTAAAATTAAACAATATGCTGATACTGGCAGCAGTGCCCACCCAATATGTGGGCGGACGTTAATATGTGATATGTGAAAAGAAAGATCTTATTTGACAAAGATATGTTGTCTATTTTCAATATTTAAGAGGTAGCAGTAGTATTCACCGATTGAAACAAATAGAATCGATAAAAGTAGACATGTGAACAGTCCAAAAAAATAATTCGATGAAAAAATATTTCTCAATAAGAAGTTTCACATAAAAGTATATTGTATTAAACAAAAAAAAAGATAATACAACATGACAAAATTCTCGAATCACTCTTGCTCCCCTGCTGTAATGAACATTGATCATACTCAAGATAGAGACATGTTTTATAAAAAATAAAATAATAATAAATAAATAAAATAAAATGAAAAATTTAAGATAGTTTTATACGCTGAGTGCATGTCTGAGTGTGATATGAGAGAAATAAATATTTTTTAAATGAAATTTCGTTACCTTAATTCTTTCGTAGCACTTCTCGGTATACAACATTTTTGGTACATGCTCCATCTTTCGGGTCGATATTGGCACATGGTTTTATAAACAGCTTTGTATTTTGTCAGGACACACCTCTCGATAGCGCCACATACAGTTGTCCGTGAGAAAACACTGGCTCCGGCAAGTAAACTCCGACATTAGGAATAGTCTATCCCTGTGCCTTGTTGATTGTCATCGCAAAGCACAATCGAACAGAAAATTGTTTCCTCTTAAACCTGAAAGGGAATAAATCATCATCCGCCGGACTTAGCCGAATCCTGGGAATAAATATCCTTTTTCCCGCATGTCCTCCAGTAGCGATCTCTGCATCCTCTTCCTCTAGAAACTCTAGTGCTTCTAGTTCTTCAAAATTCCAGTAAGAAGTTATATATTTATTTCACAAAATTGAAGAATATCAAGTAATTAAAGTAACATAGAAATTAACATAGGAATAGAGAAATGAGATCTAACCTCTCCTGTTCAATTCCTCGCTAAGTTCTTTGTAATGGAGCCTCTCCATTTCTAGCAATACCTCTTCGCTCTCTGTTGCATTCCCAATCGTTGACTCCATCTTATCCTGACAAACCATTTTTATTAAAGAGAAGATAACAATTT
Source organism: Rhynchospora breviuscula (assembly GCA_027562975.1). Classification (NCBI taxonomy): domain Eukaryota; kingdom Viridiplantae; phylum Streptophyta; class Magnoliopsida; order Poales; family Cyperaceae; genus Rhynchospora; species Rhynchospora breviuscula. Next base: position 18,406,703 of record CM050398.1, read on the forward strand.
GAAACAAAAATCTGAAAGAAGATTTTTTTTAAAACTTAGTGGCTGCAAAATAAGAGGGGAGGTGAAAAAAATAAAATAAAATTATTCCCTTATTCAAACTAACATTAAAAAGAGGAGACCATCAAAAAGCATAGTAAGAAAAAAAAACCCCAGTGAATAGGGGATTCGTACCATTAACAGAACAGAGGTGGAATAGGGATTCGTTGCTCCTGGCTGGCTCTTGTGCGAAAATTGAATACCAAAGAGAGAAAGAGAAATAAATATATAAATGATTTGCTTGTGCCTTTTAAGAAAGAATTATATTTTAGGATACGGCTCAAGGAAAAAAGATATATTAAAGGATCAAATTAGATGGGTCCCAGAAAGATTTATGCACAAAATTGAATGTTTACAAATCTCCAATGTTATTTTTGGTAATTGCTAAGATCACGTATGTGTATACCAATTTATGAAGATTTTTCCATCAATTTTGTTCCTGTTAATAAAGATATAGAAATAGAAATATATCATCTAAAAAAAAAAAAAGATTATGTTGATGTTATCTTTGGATTTTATGCCACAACATTCCAATCTACCCGTTACATTTCCTTCTCATTAATTAGGCTACTGCAAATCCTTCGGGGGGAAACAACAGGATTAGAGAGGAAGGAGCTTTAACAAACTAAATAAAATAAAAAATTACATTAAAAGGAACTTGTAGCTAAAAGATTTCTAATTTTAAAAAGAAACCGGAACTTCTTCTCCTCCTCTTTGAAGAGTATTTGCGTACTTGATCTTTGCAATATCCAATTTTTTTAAGACTGCATTATGGACCCATCTGTAGCCATCATACACAGATTTGGTGTGCTGCTATGGTGCTCCAGTCCCGTCATGTAATTTCTAACCTCCACTCGGATCATCTCTTGCGCATGGCCATGAACTCAAGCCTGAATGGGGAAAGTATGGCAAGGCATCAAGTATGAGGTCAGTAACTGTTGAATTTTGCAATAGATAGGTTATCCAGTAGAAATCAAGATATTAAAGAAAATTAAACGTACTTCTCTAGCGGTTCCAGCTGGTACCATTGCATCCCTCAGTGCCTTTTCCAGAGAATAAAATAGGACGTATGACAAGTCGAAATTCTTAGACTTCATCTCTTCTTTGTTTATAGCTGCAGCTGCGGCAGCCCCAGATCAAATCCCAACCTTAATGACAAACATAATCATTCACATAAGTAAAAGACATAGTACAAACATTAATTTCCAGAAACTTAAAAGTGTAATGCTGCTAATTTCTGGTATAGGAGTGACCCACTATTGACCAGATTATAGATTAATTATTTAAGTCTTCAATGTTAAATAAAATAAAGTAAAATCAATACTGCTGAAAAAGTATGATAGCCAATAAGATAAAACAAACACATAGCCAATAATTACTTTTATTGATCAGTTTCAGAAACAAAACAAACAAACAAGACTAAAGCAGAAATGCTGGTAAAACAATAACAAAGATTTACCCTAATTATATTTATTAGATAATTATACTTTAACCAAAACCCATACCCAATTCCACTAAACAGCCCCTGTGTCATTCCTCTTCCTCTTTTTTTTCAATTCATACATTTGTTGCCTAAGCTCATTGGTTTCATCACTGATTTCTAAGGTCGAATTTTGCTTAATTGCCTCCATTTCCTCTATAATGTGACGGATGACGTGTTGGGATCCTGGGTGTGCAAAACCTGACACAGATGCCTCCAGAGTTGCCAAGCATTTCATTTTCTTATAGGGCCATTTAGGAATGCCGAGTTCACGACAACGAAACTTCAATGTAGTGACAGATACATCCAGCTCCTTTGCGGCAGCCGATTCTGGCATGATGAACTTTTCTGCCACGCGATTGTATGTCAATGCAGCTCTCTTCGACCTGAAATATATAAAATCATTTAATGGAATTTAGAAATCACAAACTATTTTATAAACTAAGAAGTAAATGAAATGGTTTATCAAATAGCAGTTAACCAAAGATGGGAGTATCTATGATACCAAACTAAGTACGTTTAAAGTTGATTGTTGAAACAGTTCAATTATTAACCAAGAAATGCCCAAAAATTGCCTAGGCTTCAAATACTTCCCTCCAAATTCACAAACATGTACAATTAAGACATAACTACAATCCCTCAAATCCCTCAAACATTTTTCTTTTTTTTTTGTGATATGATAAATGTAAACGAAGAAGATGTACTGATCTACAAAGCATAAGGTTATGTATAATATCTGATCCCACTGGAACGCATAGCCGGAGCCATTCTAACTCCATTGGAATGTAGAGTCTGAGAACCACCTTGTCCATGTATCGGGTTAATAGCATGGAGGCGGTCAATGGGTTGAACCTAAACGATTAACAACAAATATAAGAGTCCAGTTGAACACTAAACAATACCAAGATACTGTTATATATTAGAATATTTGAGAAATCAAAATTTATTTTTATATAAACATTAAATATAGAATGGTAATTACCATGAAAATTATAGCATCATTTGTGTCAGTAATGGCATGTGCATCATTTATAGCTGCTGTGCGGCGAATATGGTTGGATGACGCCATATTGTATATTATCCACAACACCTAAATTTAAGAAAAGCATTGATATAATTGTGTCAATGAATAAACAATTAGATCAGAATCTAATATGAAACTATCATTTACAGGTGTCATAATTGAGGCCATATAAACTTTTTTTTTTATTAAAGAGATGCTCATAAACCACACAAGACAACTAAACCTGCACACTGGTACCAAAGTGCAAAAACAAATGATGATTCTGTTTTTTTTTTTAATCCAACTCGAAAGTGCAAATTGCAAAACATAAAAAATTAAGAAGGCAAACATGCAAGCACATAAGTACCATGTATCAATATAGGACTAGTATAATATAGCAAAGAAGAACCAGTATAGAAAAGCAAGCAACTCATTATATTGACTAAATGACATCTAAATAGAATTAGGCTACCAATAGAGGTGAGCATGTACAGAATTTTACAGTGAGTTATTTTTATTCCATCCACATAAAAAGAATATAGAAATTTACATCCAAGAAGCTGAGTATAGGTTTCAGTTCATGTGAGGAATCAAAACAGAAACTTAGAAATGAAAACCAATAACACTTGGATATTGTGTTCACACAAAATGAGATAATAAAATTAAACAGAAAAAGATTAAGAAAGAAATCGAAATGTGTTTACAATTGCTCACCTGAAGAGAGACAGGTGCCTTTGTTGCAATCAGTTTGTTTAAATAGGATATCTGCAATACAAAGAATGATATGAGAAAAAAGAAATACGTGTAAAACAAACAATATTGCCGAAGATGTAATAGTTGAAGATCTAAAGGCGAGTCAGAATCAGAAGACTTACCTAGAGTTCTAGGACCACCTAATTGTGACTGCCATAAATAAATATGAAACTACTTAACCATAAAAATCAAAGCTATTTATACCCAAATTAAGTAGTTGTCAATCTATATCAACCTAATTCTAGAGTGTATAACTTCTGGAGATGCTCCTTTCAAATTAGATACAAATGTATTCTAGTAAGCAAAGCATCGAGAATGGTAAGGATCCATGATAGGGTTGGTATAATTGAAATAGCAAAAGTATGAATTTTTTAAAAGAGAGTATGTAGATCTGATCATCAATCTACAGTAAGTTGAATATTTGGAGGAATTCATGCTTTAGCATCATTTGAATCAAAATATCCTGAGTTTGTGACACAAAGAGAACCCATTATCATCATTTCTGTGAAGGAAATAAAGAAGCATTATGTTGCAAATCATACTCAATAAATCACCACATTTGAAATTTCTCATACTGGTAACAAGAAAAACAAAACTCTGGATTTTCAGCAAAATAAAGACGAAATATTAGGCACGGTAGCCTCAGAAAAAAAATAAGTTTTCTGAACATTTTGAATTGGCTTGTTTCTTTAACACCCATTTTCCAAAACAAAACAAAAATATTCTAGCCTATGGTTACAACTATGCATGAATAGGCAATGAAACAAAAATGTGAAGTCACCACCGGAAAAATTAGGGGGAGAAAGAGATGTGTCACGATTCTTTTCAGCTATGACCTTTGACTCCATGAAATCTTCACGATTCTTTTTAGCTTCATTAAAAAGATATATATCAAATGCAAGGTCATGATCAAAACCTACAAGAATTTAATATAAACTCTCATTAGAAAAATGAACAGTTCAACAAACCAGCATGGGATGGCTTAATTATGCAACAAGGGATGACAAGTAATGTAGGTAATAACACAATCACTTAAAGCACATAAAGATAACATATATACAAAATAAGTTGAACGGTTAAATGTACCAGCAAGGGATGTCTTAACTGGTATGCAACAAGGCACGACAAGTAATGTAACTAATAAAATATATATTCATGCTAAACTGAACATATATATAGTAAAGAAAGTAAATAAAAGGACATGAATAAATTAATATCGATTGCAAAAGCATAGATGACAAATGCTATATTCATGATAAATTGAACATATATTCATGCTAAACTAAACAATTATATAGTAAAGAAAGTAACTAAAGGGACAGGAACAAATTAATATCGATTGCAAAAGCATAGATGACAAATGCTTTAAGTGATAGATTGCAATATGCAATAGGGATAGATTGCAATGTCGATAAATGCAACAATAACAATTAATTGAAAAAAATGACCCGATTCAGACATTTGAGCAGAAGGATCAGAGAAGGCACGGATCAATTTCACCTTTTTGTAAGAGATTTGAACAACGAGGCTATCAGATATCGAAATCAGGCACGGATCGCAGAATTGACACAATGAATTGAAGAGAGAAGTCTCAGAGCATGACCTTTTTGAAGAGAAAATCGCCATGGTGGAATTGTAGACCAGAGAAGAATTTGATGGTGTGATCGGAAAAGAAGAGAGGAAATTCAAATCGGAAAGGTATTTACAGAAGCTCATTCAAATTCAGAAACTAATTAATTGTCGACACGTGACCTCTCGTGACTATGGATCGCCAGCGCAGCGATAAATGGGCTGCAAACATTGCAAGCCCAGAAGCCTGTGAGCGCTGACGCGCGATGGCAGCGATGGTAGAATGAGAGATGACAGTAATCAATTTTCCAAAATAATGGGAACATAATTCATATTTACGCTCTTATAAGAATATTTCAGCATTCATAACATGCAATTCAAACAAATTCAAACATTCTATTAAAACGACCAGAGTTTTTCATAACATGCAGTTCAAACTAACTCAACATTTTATTAAAACGACCAGAGTTTTTCTAGAAATATCTTATTTTGCTGACATGATCAAGACCAACATAATAACATTGTGCTTTTTGCCGTACACATTTTTAGATTTTCATGAACATGCTGAACCAAATTGCAGATTTCTTTGGACGCCTCGCCAGATTGTTGTTGTAGTCAACATAATAAAGGCCCATACGGCGCGTGAATCCAAAATTCCATTCAAAGTCATCCAAGAAACTCCATACATAATAGCCCCTTACATCTGCTCCATCTCTAATTATGGCAAAAAAATATGACAATCAAAGTAAAAACAATTAATACGATTCACAAAAGAAAGCTTTCATAAGCATTTTAATATTAGAAACCCAACTCATAACCCGAATCAAGGATATCCAAAATAACCAAACCCTGATTTTCATCAAATTTATTTGTAGTGAATGTACTCCTTTTATTTGGGTATTTTGAATTAGTAATGTAAAATTAATCAAATAAAATTGACCAATTTTAATGATATTTTCTCCATAAAAATGAACATATAAATATGACCGGGATAAAATTCAGCGCAAAGATGATATTATTAATTGGTCGGACCCAAATTGAGCGATCTGGGATATAATTAAATACGTGCTTTGTTTCCTTTAGTTATTCTTTTTTTTCAATTGTTTTATCATTTTTATTTTTTTCACTATGTTGTTGACTAAAGAAAAGTTAACCTTATTGCTTTGCTCAATTCTATGAGATGATTACGATGGTACGATATTCTGATTTCGTCATTCAAGGCTTCTCTCAGTGATGTGGTACTAGTGAGCTGGTGAACGCCTGTAAGCCAATACAATATAGTTACAACTATTAAGGCAATTCAACAAAGAAATAAATTATGAGAGAAATAAAGAAAAGATAAAATAAAAGAAATTGGGAGTGCATGATATACCGTTTTCAGTGATGTACATGACCGGATTTTTGTAGATAGCCTTTGTGTAAAGTGTTAGCTCTTTTATGCCAGGAGGGTATATGTTAATAAAAGATGTATTGAAGGGCTGCAGTAAATACAATGATATCTTAGTTTGAATAAATAATATATTATAGAGCGTATAATTTGACCAAATTATATCCCTAAATTATTAACAAATAATGCACCTTTGGCAGTGCAATTCCATTGCGCTCACCTATTATAAGTACAAAAAAATAAATAATTAAAACCAAGTTAAGTGGAGGTCTCTACAATATAGATTGCTCCATTTTTCCTTTAAAAAAAAGCTCATGTGAAAGTAAAATTAAACAATATGCTGATATTATAGAAAATTTCATGTTGTATTTGTGTTAAATTTAGTGCAGCATGGCAAATTAAAATTAGAGTTTCTGCATTCTTACTTTCAGAAATAAACTCGATACCTGTAATATTAGCTCTCGTATCAGTGCTGTAACTGTGCCTAAGTGAATTGCTTGCCGGAGCGTTTATGGCGTAATAGGTAGAATAGTAGTTAATTCCGATAAAATCGTAAGATCCTATCAGCACCTCAGACTGTTCCTTTGTAAATTTAGGTAAGCGATTTCCCAACCAATTTCTCATGGTTCTTGGGTAATCTCCATATGTCAAAGGATTCTGAAACCTGTGTTTATAGATATCAAGTTAAAAAACTAATTGAAAAAGCACTCAATTATAACATAACTAATTAAAAAGATTCGGATTTAGAGGTCAGAGCAAAATATATCGTACCATCCATACATGAAATCCATGCTACGTTGGGCAGCAGTGGCATCAGCTTTAGAAGAGGAATGTGGGATAAACCAATGTGATGCTTGTGTTATCCCAATTATGCCCTTTTGAACTCCCTGATCTCATTAGATTTTAGTTTAGTCTTCACTATTATAGGATATAAATTTATAATGGTGCCTTTGTTTTTAAAATATATGGTTGTTTATAATGATATAAATTAACACCAGATTAATTAATCCTGTCTATCTCTAATCTTCAAACGAAGGTAAATATAAATGTCAGTAAAATTAAGTGAAGATTTACCTGATATTTTTCTTTGTATAGCTTGACTGCAGCACCATGAGCCAGTAACAGATTGTGGGCGCAAATGTAGGGCTCTGTTGCCGAATCGCCAGCACTGCATTTTCCGGCTTCCCATGGGGAGCATCGTCCCGGTGCAGTTGTACCAGTCGCATAACCACCCGAGCAAAATACAATTGGCTCGTTAAATGTTACCCAGTGCTTCACCCTATCACCAAACTCCTTGAAGCAAACATCCACGTAGTTGACATAATCCTCTCTGCAAGCATTTCAATGTTTGTTTACTAAACATATGAAAACTTTGAAGAATGAAAGCTTTGAGGATTTCTAAGGTTTTTGACTTCTTGTTCAATTGAAAGAAAACCCTGTCATCAAAATAAATAAATGATATAAAAATAAAGCTTGGGTTCTTCAGGAATAGGGCGATTGGGGAGGTCATTGATTGAAACTAAACATTGGGATAACAGTTATCATTTTTCAAAATAAAAAAATAATGAACAATTGTCTAAATTATTTTGGCGTGTCGAAAATGTTTAACGAATGAGTTGGAAATAATTCATTAAAATATGAGATAAAACAAATTTCTATTTAAGTTTAAGAAATTAATTTTTTATAATATAGGACCGAAATTTTTTATTTGGTATTGAACATGAATTTCCCTATATGCACATCGATCTTTACTTTAGTCAACTGAACTGGACTAGATTCTCAAATAAATAAATAATTATCAACTGGAAATATTCAAACCCGTTTAAGCAAACTTTAATTTCATGGTCAGATTAATGAAAATTCTCATTTAATAACCCGTTTAAGCTATTAAATCTAGATGGATGAAGTTTTCACGTGTCATTTTTTTAATAGTTTATTGGAGAGCATGGGTCCCTGACTCCCTGTTATCGCATTGCATTGTCTTCAAATATCAAATAAGTTCCCCGCTCTCTGCTCACTACAGTCCGTTCCCCGTTCTTTAATTAAATTATAATTTATTTATATTTATAAAAATAATAAAATTTTAAATAACAACATTCTTATGTTATTATAACATGTCTAAATTCTTGTCGTCCGAGCAACTGAGCAAAGTCAAAATAAATGTGAGAGGCACTGAAAATTAATAATTGGGATATATACTATTTGATAGCACTGTTATCATGCTCCTCGGTCGCTTTCCCCTGCACTGAGTGTCACGATATTTCGCCATCTGAAAGTGAAGCCGAGCTAGGGAACAACAATATAGAAAAAAAGAAAGTTTAATATGCACTATAGTGCATAGGGAGTTCTATGCACCGCGGACTTTTTCGGGGGTATTTTTGTAAATTGACAAATTTAATTTAACCAATCTAATCTATATATTGAAATCTCATAGAAAACCAAATTTTATAATTTTTGAGATTTTATTACTATTTTTTTCGAATTTTTTAAAACTTGCCATTTTTGGAAACAAACTACTATTCACAAATTAAAAAAATGGCAGGTTTTAAAAAATTCGAAAAAAATAATAATAAAATCTCAAAAATTGTAAAATTTAGTTTGCTATGAGATTTTAATATGTAGATTAGATTGATTAAATTAGATTTGTTAATTTACAAAAATATCCCAAAAAAAATCCGCGGTGCATATTAAACTTTCTCTATAGAAAAATCTATAACTATTGGAAGTCATGGTTTTATTTTGCTCATCCTCTAATAAAAACACGTCACAATACTTGTCGGTATCAAATTTATTTTTCATTAATGCCATCAAACCATCATGTATAAATATGTCACAAAGCAATGTTGACATTTCGACCGTGATGGTTTAACTGTAATTAGTTTGCTCAAGCGCTAGTAGAAGTATGTGATTTTAAGAGTTTTATTATGTAATGTAACCCACATAATTAAGACTTATGTGACTCCCGCTTTCATTGAATTTCTGCCATCGCCAGCAGACCCTCGAAAAAACGGTGTTGACATTGAACTACAGATCTACAATATGGCTCGTTTTTGTCGGTGAAGGATTTTAAAAAATAAAGTTGCTCCGACATTAAAAATCATTTCCTAAATTATATCTCTAAAACTAAAGGCAAACATATAGTTTGTATATTGCTTAATGCTTAGAATGTTTTCAACTTAATTAAGTTAATACTCCTTGTATTTCTTCTCCAAATTGTTTTTTATGGTAACTTCGTCTTTTCCAAATAAAAGAAAAAATCAGAAATGCCCATCTAAAGAATATATCTACATACTATAACCGTATATGACGTGCATATGTACAGTTGCTAAAAGATACAAAGATAGAAATGATAGCGGAACTAATATAATAGAACAATAAATTTTTTTAAGAAAAAAATAAAGCAATATAAATACTACGCGGGTCCTCAAGATCTATTTAGATTATTTATAAGGATGTTAGTAACTAATAGGATGTCATAGAATTAGCTACAGGGTCCAGATGTTCACTCCACCTCGTGCCGAATATCTAAATCGGCAGATAATGAAAAAAAAAAACTATATATATATATATATATATATATATATATGTAAACGATTACTCTTGTTGGACACACAAGATTCCGGATCAGTTTCACAATTTTTTTTTTAATTTTAGTTTTTTTATGAAACTTACTTTAACCACAACGATTCTCTGTTTTCGATCCCCTAAAACAATCCCGTCAAAATTGTATACAAACGAAGTTAATTATTACATGTGTCCTACTCGATGTTTTGTACATATTCTCGCTGCGTCCCGGGTCCCCCTCTGTCTCTGTGGTACTATCACGACATTATCTTAAACATTTACATGCGCATGTGATGCATGTGATAGGTCCTTGGCAAGTGCATAATATATGGAAATGCTATGTAATGTACGTATATTCAACTCACATGAACAGACTGCTCAAGAAACCCAGATATTTATCTTCAAGAGCTTGTGGTAGGTCCCAATGATATAATGTCACAAATGGCTTCAATCCTACAATTATTTGCCATAATTTGAATTAAGGAACACTTTTGGAATAATATAAGGAAAAAATAATAATTTTAACGAGGTATTCGTGCGGCTTATTTGACCTTGAATAAGGAATGCAATAGGGGGTATTTTCAGGATTTGGGATTTATTGAAATTAATTTAACCGTTCAATAACTATCCAACATATTAGACTGGCCAGCATAGAAAAGAAAATTAATAATAATTTTATTGTTCAAAGTAATGTAATCACCATTAGCTACTACTTCATTGATGACATTATTGTAGTGATCGACGCCTTCTTTGTTTATCCCACCACTTAGGCTTCCGTCTGCAAATATTTTGTTGCGTTACTAATAATTATTACTTCGTTTAAGTTTCCAGCTAACAAGTTGACCATATAAAAAACAGAGAACCATGTATAAAAATGCTGATAAATATTTATGTTGATGGTTGCAGCAACTTAATTGGGCCTTCACGAAGCCCAGTTAAAGGCATGAAAATTACAAGGCCGAAAGATGCACATTCTAGATTGGTCTTGTAGCGACTTTGATATTTGGAGAAATTTCTAGTATATTTTAGCATAATCATGTATGAATAAAGATGGTTAGTGTGTATTCTAGAAAAGTTCTATAACCGACATTATACTAGTATAAATAGGAGTCATGTGTATTGTTCATAGATGTACCAAAATCAATGAGATAGTGTATACCAAGTAAAAGAGAGAAGATATAGAGTGTAATTTGTACTCTTTTAAGTTAATAAAAGAGAGTTATAAACAATCCTCTCAGTTAATCCCATAGCTCAGATAAATACGAGATAAATACTCAACAATTTACTTGGTAAAATTCTTGGCCAAGAGATGGAAAACCGAAATGAATCCATTCCCATCCTCTTCACGTTTTTGATATCCTCCTGTTCAATCAAACTTTTTAATTTTACAAGAGCATCGGGATCAAATAGTAAAAAATAATTTCTGAGGTCAGCACATTTGAAAAGAAACTCTTTTTTTCCAAAGTTTTGGCCACCACTAAATATTTATGCGTTCTCAAAACACTGTATATATAAAATGGAAGAAACGAGTAATGGAGAAAAGAAATTACTTACCTTATAACGGTGATAAAAGTCCTCAGTTACATCCCCGTTGCTGTTGTCTAATATCTTATCTGTATGGACAATATTATCTTCCTCAAATAAAAATAAGAAATAAGAAATAAAGTTGACAAATTTACTTTACCGAACACTATATCATATCTCTAGAAATGTATATTTGTAGTTTGGTGTTCTCATGCGATTGCATGTCAATTTAAACTGCAAAAGTGCTTGATGTTTTTGTTTCACAAAACAGGTTATACAATCCAAGTTCAAAATAAAAATAAAAACTGAAACATTGGCGCCAGTGTATATATTGATGTGTCCGCACTCCGTGCATGCTTCTATAAGCGGGATGTGTACCTGGATGTGAGTGAGTGAAGGTGTCCCAAATGCTAGGTCCCTTGCCACCTTCTGAGGGAGCACCTTCATACTGGTACAAACCGATACAAAAATAGTATAACATATCATATCAGGAAATAATCAGAAAAGGATTACAAGAATTGCGATGTGTATATATATTGGGATCAAATGGTAAACCTGGTAGGCTGCACTACCAACTCCAAACAGAAACCCAGGAGGAAAGCTGCTTCTGTTGAAGGCACTACAGGCGCCATGGTCTAAAAAAGCCACAAAAACAATCAAAAGAAGAATGTTTCTAATTGAAAACATATTCATGTCTAGCTAGTTTTGAATAGTAGGATAGAATTGAATTGGAGTTTGGCTTTGCTCCTGCCCTTCCTCTGTTGTCAAAGGGAGCTTTATAGAGCAGCAGCACTGAAGTCGTGCAGAGGAATTTACAAAATTGCCCTTCAGAGTCAGACGTTGTATTGATTGCTTAAATTACGTTATCTTTGTACTGCCAATAGGAGAGGGCGCTTCAGTTTCGAATAAAATCTGATTACAGTGCAAAACTTGTCCATTTGCATATAGGTGCGTCCAGAATGCATCCCCACTGCCTCATATTCTTCTGTGTTGTGCATTGGAATCCAATGACGCTGTGTTTCGGCATCATCTTTATACTGCCAAATAATGGAGATATACAATAATTATGAAAGTCTTTAGTTCAGATGAAATATCAATTTTATTGATAAGAGTAAATTAATGGAACGTACATAATTGAAGGAGTCAAAATTATATAAAAGAAGGCAGATGATAAAATCCTCTCTTGATAAATCAATCATGAACACTCTAAAAGTCTAAACAAAAAATTAAATAGTGTCGCATGTAATTGTGCTTGTTTAATTTTAATTAACAGCAAATTGTGCGTTGAAGATTGTAACCTAGATAGCTCGCCCACAAATTTGGGTACCATGTACTTAAAATTGCCCAAATGCTTAATTCAATAATATGCTTAAGGCCGTAATCTGCAGAGTGCAGAGATATGCGGCCTCTGTTCAATGCCGAATCCTGCATTCAATGTGGAGAGATATGCGTGTTAGATTATTTCCATATAGGCTGACGAGTCTATATGGAAACAATCTAAATTAAGTATGGGCTGATTATTGTTTGGTATCCAAGTTTCTATTGATTATGGTAATAAGCTAAATATGGCCGTAAAGGAATAGCATATTTTATACAATAGATGTGTTGTCTTTTATAGGTGGTTATATTTAGAAACATTATCTATTTTACAATGGACAAAATATGGTATTGTGTGGTGGCCAAGAAGCCCTTGGCACTATATATATGGGGTTGGTCCCCAAGGGACAAGACACACGAGTATTGCTGCATACATGCGTTGATAGCAGCATCTCTGCCCCTCTCCCTAATTATTCTATCGATTAGAGAGAGATAGTGCTTTTGTTTAGGCTAAAGGCATCAAAGGGCGCGTCTTGTTCTCTTGGAAGATCTTTCTCCCTACTTAGGTGCGTGGAACAGCTTTGGTGAAGGTGCATACACGTCATGACACATCAAGAAGTGCTCAACATCAAGATTCAGACCATAGCAATGGAATTAGGTAAGTTTCCGCTCTCGATTTAAGTTTTTGGTGTTTTGGAACGTCCCATTCCACTGCTGGTTCTACGAGTTCATGTTTTAGGATTTAGCTATTTGATCTGTGAAAGTTGTTATTCCTTTGGCTTTAAAGCAAACCTAACAAGTGGTATCAGAGCCACTCATCATGAGCCAGTAGTTACACATTAAAGTTGAGATCTTGATCTGTTTTGGTGAATTTTGTGAATTGATCTGATCTGTTTCTGGATTTTCTGGCAATTAAGACGGTCCGTTTCATGGCTCGAACGAACCGTTCCGTTCTTCTGGCAAATTATTTCTGAACTGTTTCTGAACTGTTTTGATTCGTTTGATGCGTTTTATGCCAGATCTTTTGTTTATAATTGCTAACTGGACCCAAAGGGCTATAATTTGAACTGTTGTTGAATTGTTTATATTAATTTAGCCCTTTGTTATATTTCAAATTAATTTGAAATTGCAATTTCTTGAAAAGATTTTGATAATTAAGTTAAAGTTTTGGAAATTCAAAATCGTTTAAAATCTGACCTAATTGGATGATTTAGATTTAGAGTAGATTGTCTGGTTAGGAGAGAAATTTTTAGGATTTCTCGACCTAGTTTAGGATGACATCTTTTCTACTCTTTTTGCGGTTTTTTCAGGCGGTCCGTTCCATTCCGGGATGGCCCGTTCCACTACAGTTTTGGTTGCAAACTGTTAGGTATTGACCAGAGTAATGGGGAGGTTCGTTCCACAACCAGGGCGATCCGTTCAAAACTAGATTGTATGGGTTTTAAGCCAAATTTAGTTTAGTTTATGAGTCATTTGTACTAGTTAGGTACAAATGACACTTTAAGCATCCCTCATCTTCTTTTCTTTGCCGTGGTTTTCATTAGTAAGAGCTGTAAGCGTTGGGTTACACCACGTTGTCATGAGGACAAGTTCTGTCGTAGAAAATAAGGTCGGCGCCTAAAGTGTCCATATGACCCTGGCCTTTTCTGGGAATCTTGCCTAGATGTGATGTAATTTCAATGGCTGCTGGCTGAACGGAAAATCACCGCTTTCTTTTCTTACCTTAATATGACTCATACTGGCTTGTATGGTCACATCTTTCTTTGGTTCTCTTCTGCTCTATTTAGGGCGGACCATTCTCTCACCAAAACGATCCGTTTTGAGTTTGTTGGTTCGTATGAGTTTCATACGATCCAATGTATGTATATCTTAGGGTTTTCAACTGGGTCCTAAGTCTATAACATTCTAGGTCAGTTTTTTATTAGACTTTTCATATTATGATTGATGTGCATAATGAAAAGTCTAGTTTTTAGGTATATTTTAAGTCTAATATAAAGGTAATTTAAGTTGTATTTTGAGAATTGAACCAATATTAATATCATCCCGCCAAAGTGGGCTCTCATATTAATGGTTGTTTCAAAGGCTCAAATACAAAGTGTATTAAGGTACATGTAATATTTTAATTATGGATCGGCCCAAAGGAATGACATAATTTAAAAGGCTACATGTACAATGTTTTGGTAGAATCAAATGGGTAATGATTATAAGGTTTTACATATAATTAATTAATCGGCCCAAAGGAAGGTTAATTAATTGATATGTTATGAATCGTTACATTTGATACTACACATAGTTGATTGAAGTTTGCTTAGAGACTCCAAAGAGCACTTGCAAATGAATTAAGACTAGTAGATGGGATTTAGACCTTTATATTTTGTGATTTAATTTATACATTATGGTTATTAACATTAGTGTATTTTGTCTTTGCTTTATTTTAGCAAATATTCCAGCTAGCATTAACAGCATACCCATGCTGTCTAGTTCCAACTTTAAGGAATTGAAGGAGAACTTGATGATAGTTCTCGGTTCTCTAGATCTTGACCTTGCATTCAGGGAACAGAAACCAACTAAGATTGGTGCTAAAAGCACTCAACAACACATTCAAAGTGTAGCTCAGTGGAATCGCTCTAATCGCATGGGCATAATGATCATTAAGAAGACAATTCTAGAGGCATTTAGGGGTACAGTTTCTGATTCCGATGAGGCCAAGGCATGCTTAGAAGAGATTGAGAAGAGATTTGCCAAGAATGAGAAAGCGGAAATTTGCACATTCATGGCAAAACTCACCTCTATGAAGTACAGTGGAAAAGGCAACATTCGTGAGTACGTTTTGGAAGTGTCTAATCTTGCTTCAAAGTTACAAGCCCTTAAGTTAGACATATCTGAAGAAATTCAGGTGTGTCTAGTGCTTAACTCTCTCCCTAGTCAGTATAACCATTTCAAGGTTACTTATAACTGCACTAAGGACAAATGGACTCTGAATGAACTGATTTCGCATCTTGTTCAAGAAGAGGAAAGGTTGAAGCTTGATAAGACACACAGTGGTAACGTTGCATCCACTTCCAAGAATAAAGGGAAGAAGAAACAAAATAAGAGAAAGATTGTTGATTCAGACTCGAAGAAGGAGCCCAATAAGGAGAAGACTGGCAAGAAACCAAAGAATCCAAATGGGTACTTCTTCTATAACGAGGAGGGACATAAAAAGCATGAATGTGAAGGCTACATAGCCTGGCATAAGAAGAAATGTATGTCTCTCTCTTTGGTTTGTTCAGAAGTTAATTTAACTCTGGTACAAAAAGATACTTGGTGGATTGATTCTGATGCTACAACTCACATAAGTATCTCTATGCAGGGTTGCCTGAGCTGTCGAAAGCCAAATGATGGTGAAAGATACATCTATGTGGGCGATGGTAAGAACGCACAAGTTCAAGCTATTGGACATTTTAGATTGTTACTTAGGACTGGATTGTATTTGGATTTATATGAGACTTTTGTTGCACCATCTTTTAGACGAAATTTAGTTTATATTCCTGTATTGGACAAATTTGGTTACTCTTGTTCTTTTGAAAATGGAAAATTCAGTTTATCTCATAATTCTAAATATGTTGGATCTGGTTTTCTTTCAATTTATGACAATCTATATTCTTTGGAAACTATTGCTTCATATAATGAAAACTTGAATACAAGTACTAGAAGTGTTAAGCGTAAATTAACTCATGAAAACTCAGGTGCACTTTGGCATAAGCGATTAGGTTACATTTCTCCAAAGAGAATTGAAAGGCTTGTGCAAAGTGAAATACTCAATCCTTTAGACATGACTGATTTAGGCCTATGTGTAAGTTGTGTTAAAGGAAAACAAACCAATAAAAGAAAATATGATGCCAATAGAACGAGTGATGTCTTAAAACTGATTCATACGGATATTTGTGGACCATTTCCTACACCTACTAGAAATGGTCAAACTTACTTTATCAGTTTCATAGACGATTATTCAAGATTTGGTTATCTATATCTATTAAGTGAAAAAGCGCAAGCTTTGGACGTGTTCAAATCATTTAAGGCTGAAGTTGAGTTACAAATCAACAAAAGGATTAAGCACGTCAAATCTGACCGTGGTGGTGAATACTATGGTAGATATGACAGTTCAGGTGAACAACGTCCAGGGCCTTTTGCTAAGTTCCTAGAGGAAAATGGCATTATCCCTCAATATACCATGCCAGGGTCGCCTAGCATGAATGGAGTAGCTGAAAGGCGAAACAGAACATTGAAGGATATGGTTAGGAGTATGCTTAGTCATACTAATTTGCCAAAATCTCTTTGGGGTGAAGCGCATAAAACAGCAACATATTTACTTAATCGTGTACCAACTAAGGAAAATAACGACAAAACACCTTATGAAATGTGGACTGGTAGGAAACCAAGTCTACAACATTGTCGTATTTGGGGATGTCCAGCTGAAGCTCGGCCTTATAAGCCAAATGAGAAGAAATTGGACGAAAGGACAATTAGTTGTTATTTCATTGGATATGCCGAACGTTCCACGGGTTACAAGTTTTACGATCCCACTAATAGGATTATATTTGAGACGATTATAGCTAAGTTCTTTGAGGATGTTTTGGTTGTGGGGGGAGATATGACACATCAGGATATTATCTTCGAAGAGGAAACAAGCACTGATCCTCAAACGGACCGTGACAGGAATGAAACGAACTGTTCCAGGACTGGGACGGATCGGTCCATTACTGAAACGGACCGTTTGATCATAGATACAGTGTCCAGGACTGATCTTGGAAATGACGACGATCCTTTGAGGACTCAAATAGATCGTTTAATTCAAGAAACAAATCATGTTCCAGATCCTATGGAACATGATCTTGGAAATAATCAAGTTGAAGATAATGATGTCATTGAACAACTACAAACATCTCAAGAACTTGTGCCTAGGAGATCCACTAGGGAGAAAAGACCTGCAATACCTAACGATTATGTGGTCTATCTCCAAGAACATGAGTTTGACATTGAGATGATGGAAGATTCTCATGATCTTCGTCATGCTTTGGATAGTCCAAACTCACAAAAGTGGATTGATGCCATGAATGAAGAGATAAAGTCTATGTATGACAATGATGTATGGGACTTAATATCATTACCAGAAAGAAAGAAACCTATTGGTTGCAAATGGATTTTTAAGACCAAAAGGGATTCTATGGGTAATGTGGAAAGGTATAAGGCACGTCTTGTCACTAAGGGCTTTACTCAAAAGAAAGGTATTGATTACAAAGAGACTTTCTCTCCAGTTTCATCGAAGGACTCTTTTAGGGTAATCATGGCACTTGTGGCACATTTGGACCTTGAGCTTCATCAAATGGATGTTAAGACTGCATTTCTCAATGGAGACATTGATGAAACCATCTATATGGTGCAACCACCCCACTTTGTATCGGACGATTCAAAGAAAATGGTTTGCAAACTTAAGAAATCCATCTATGGGCTTAAACAAGCATCTCGACAGTGGTATTACAAATTCCATCGAGTAATTCTCTCATTTGGTTTCGAGAGTAACCCGACGGATGATTGTATATATCACAAGTTCAGTGGGAGTAAATACTCTTTCTTGGTTTTGTATGTGGATGATATACTGCTTGCCACAAACGATAAGGATATGTTGCATGAAACTAAGAAATTTCTATTTAGGCATTTTGAAATGAAAGATCTTGATGATGCATCATACGTGTTGGGCCTTAAGATACTTAGATATCTTTCTCAAGGTATCTTGGGACTATCACAAAAGGCCTATATCGATCAAGTACTCAAGCGGTTTGATATGGAAAACTGCAAACCAACAGAGACTCCTGTTGCTAAAGGAGACAAGTTCAGTCTTGAACAATGTCCCAAAACACAGTTGGAAAAGAAGCAAGTAAATAACAATAAGTATGCCTCCATTGTTGGAAGTATAATGAATGCCCAAGTGTGTACACGTCCACACATTGCTTTCATTATAGATATGCTAGGCAGGTATTTGCACAATCCAGGTGTTCAGCACATTCAGGCAGCCAAACGAGTTTTGAGATATCTTCAGAGAACCAAAGACTATGCACTAACATATCGGAGATCAGATAGGCTGGATGTCATAGGACATTCTGATTCTGATTTTGCGGGGTGTCAAGATAGCTTAAAGTCAACCACAGGTTTCATCTTCATGATGGTAGGTGGAGCTGTTTCATGGAAAAGTACCAAACAATCCCTAGTGGCATCTTCCACCATGGCAGCAGAATGCGTGGCTTGCTATGAGGCATCATTATTTGGGACATGGTTGCGAAATTTTGTCACTGGGCTACGTATAGTGGACTCCATCAAGACTCCACTAAGAATTTTCTGTGACAATAACTCGGCAGTCATGTATGCTAACAACAACAGAAGCTCAGCCAACTCGAAGCACATCGACATGAAGTTTCTTTATGTTAAGCAAAAGGTTGAGAATGACGAGTTGTCAATCAAGCACATTGGAACAAACTCAATGATAGCCGATCCACTCACTAAAGCGCTAATACCCAAGCAGTTTCTGAAACATGTAACTAGCATGGGTGTAATTTCAGTTGAGGATTTTAGGCTTTAATGGGAGTTTTGTTCAGTGGGAGTGCTAGATTAGACGATGGATTTAGTTTATTCAGTTATTCAGTTATTTAGTTTATTCAGTGTATTATGTAATGAATTTATGCAGAAATGAATAAAGATTCAGTTTTCAGTTTCAGTTTTCATTCTCACTTTATTAAAGTTGATCTCACTTCAGTTTTTGGTGACCAATAAAGTTGGAAATAAACATGTGACAGTCATACTTACGTGTATTTTCCACACCACTTATACACATCTAAATTCAATGTCGTTCATTTATGATGATATTGTGATAATTGTGGGTTTAGTTACGACGGCTTTGCAGGATTAGAAACCTGTAATGGCTATAATGTAACGAAAGCTTCATTGGTCTTCTATCATTGTGAATGAGGGACGGAATTAAGGGCACAAAATTAATTACCATAAATGTTGAGCTCATTAAATTTAAGAACTATGGATAACACTAAACATAATAGCCCAAGTGGGAGATTGTTAGATTATTTTCATATAGGCTGATGAGTCTATATAGAAACAATTTAAATTAAGTATGGGCTGATTATTGTTTGGTATCCAAGTTTCTATTGATTATGGTAATAAGCTAAACATGGCTGTAAAGGAATAGCAGATTTTGTGTAATAGATGTGTTGTCTTTTATAGGTGGTTATATTTAGAAACATTACCTATTTTATGATGGACAAAATATGGTATTGTGTGGTGGCCAAGAAGCCCTTGGCACTATATATATGGGGTTGGTTCCCAAGGGACAAGACACACACGAGTATTGCTGCATACATGCGTTGATAGCAGCATCTCTGCCCTCTCCCTAATTATTCCATCGATTAGAGAGTGATAGTGCTTTTGTTTAGGCTAAAGGCATCAAAGGACGCGTCTTGTTCTCTTGGAAGATTTTTCTCCTTACTTAGGTGCGTGGAACAGTTTTGGTGAAGGTGCATACACGTCAGGACACATCAAGAAGTGCTCAACATCAAGATTCAGACCATAGCAATGGAATTAGGTAAGCTTCCGCTCTCGATTTAAGTTTTTGGTGTTTTGGAACGTCCCGTTCCACTGCTGGTTCTGCGAGTTCATGTTTTAGGATTTTGCTATTTGATCTGCTAGAATTGTTATTCCTTTGGGTTTAAAGCAAACCTAACAATGCGGCCTTTGTTCAATGCCTAATCCTGCACTCAATGTGGATTGATAGACGACCACATATTGCAGAATAATGTCATATTTGAGACTTGAGTCTGTGATGAAGATCATTCTTTGGTATTTGAGGGAAGCTTTTACAAAATTCATGCAAGAAAATCTGTTTGTTTCAGAAGGTAAACCATGCAATTTTTTAACATTATTTTTGTTGTTGTTTTTTTTAAAAAAAACTGTGGTGTGTTTTAAAATTGATGTTATGCATATGACAAATGAAAGACTGGACTGGAAGTAGATGCAAGCTTATTTTCTGTAATGCAACTTATTGATTGTCCCTTTTAAGAAAAAGATGCCTTGTACATGAAAAATGAGGAGCCATGGAGTTACAAATGCCTATCCTTTTCCTTAATGCAAATGCCATGCTATTCTATTTAACTCTTTCTGTTTTTGACCATGCAAGAACACATGCTGGATGCTATGCAGTTAGACTAAATCTTTCCATGATAACTCATTTTTATTACTCCTAACATGAGGACTAGTGTATGCATTTGACTTGGCTTAAGTTGGATAAAACAATGAAACACTCTTTGACATTTTTTTCAATGCGACATGAGACATTAACCATTTTTATTTCTATTTTCAGGGACTGTGTCTATATGATTGGTTTGTCAAGCTGGGACTACAACTGACCTATATGATGCAGGGAAGTTTGCTATCTTTCTTTATTTTCTATTGACCTATGGAGCTCCATTTGTTTTTATGGCTTGAGGCTGGCTTATTACACATTTGGCACTTGAGCATTTTTGCTACTAGACCCTAAGACTTTATTGTTTGCTTCTATTGCCACTTTTTTTATACTTAAGTGATTTATACTGGGTACCAGACTTTATCAGATCCTACTGGCTGGACTACTATGCATAGGCACTCAGTTTTATTTGTCTTTTGTGGGACTTTTGCATGAACCCTAGTGACAGACCATTATACATGACCATACTTAACACTATGATGCAACAAACATATGACTTTGACCATGATATAGTTACTTTACAGATGCTATGCTTGATATCAACCTAACACTACTATGCATGAGTTGGAAATTGATTTTTTTTTTAAAACTTTTGGCACATTTAGGTGGTACACTAGACAGTAGCCATGGGCCTACAGCCTAGATAGCCTTAATCACTTTTAAGTTTAGGGTGGCATGCAAACAGTAGCCATGGGCATAAAGCTTGCATGCCTTATTGTGTATATCTCTAAGTTATCTCCTCATGAGAGGGTATTACACAGCCAAATACCGGGCTGGATTGATTTCATGGCCAAATACCAGGCCAGAGCCAAATACCAGGCTCACACCATGCTAAATACCGGGCATTTATACCAACCAGTGCCAAATACCGGGCACTCAAGCCAAATACCAGGCTTGTTTACTACCAAAAAAGAAAGAAAGAGGAAAAGAAGAGGAGAACAAGAAGAGCAAAGTAATTTATATTATTTTGGCCCCCTTTATTTCATATAAAACTTGAATTACATGCTAAATACCTTGATTAACACTTAAACTTCTTTATCTTTTTCTTTTACAGCTTTGAAAACTCAATGCTCTAGCCTAAAAATTTCAAAAACTGGGGGCCTCTTCTTCTTCTTCGAGTTTGCTTCTTTTATAGCCATCTGGCTAGGGTTTGCTTCTGGAGTGGCCTTGACATGTGGCTTTTCCTCATATTTTTGAGGTTTGATGGAGGGCTGAGATGTTATCTGATCTCTTGCCGCCTCAATTTGGGTGTTAAGTTCACATTGGGTGTTTTACTATCTTTCTGCACTATCCAGTAGTCACTTGACATGTGGCATGTGCATTTGAGATAGTTGGTTTGAGGATTTGTGGTTTACTTCCTTTCACTGCTTCTTTTTAGCTGATGTGGCCTATGGGGCTCACAACATTCAGCTTATGTGGCTGTGGGAGGTGTAGTCTACTTCCTTTTACCAAGTGATAAACTTGGAGGAGGGGTTTACTTGGCGCCAGCTGCTTTCTGTGCCTTGTCAGAGGGGTATATGAGGTATTTGAGGCTGCCTCATGCCTCTCCAGTTGGTTTTGATGCTTACATTGCCTTCCAGTGGCTTGAACTTGATGTGGTTTTCCAATCTTGTCCTTCAGAGGCATGGGATTGGTGATTTGGTGTTGTTTGAAGTGGCATTGTTTCATGCTACTGCTTGGCAGGCAGTGAACTATTGGCTATGGTGCCTGTTGGCTGTTTGCATTGGGTTTCCTTGTGGCTTTGACAGCTGTTGCAGCTATCCTTTGTTGCCTGGGGGAGATCTTGATTGTGTGGCACTGGGACAGGTGTCACTCAATTGGGTGTATTTCATGTATGTTGGCTGTGGTGCCTTGGCTGTGAGCTATTTTGCTTCAGCTGTTGGCTGTTGTGCCTCAGATGGAGGCTTTGAGATATTTCATAGAGGGTTTATTCCTCTCCAGTGCATGGCTATGCTGCCTTGATGCACCTGGTGCGCCTTGTACATGACTTATGTTGATTTACTGTGGCTGGTGGCATTATAATTCTATTTGTTTGAGCTATCATTTGTCATCTATTGACATTTTGTACTCACATTTGGATTACCTGGCCATTTGGTTATTGGATTTAATACGATGGTTGGCTGGTATTGAAGTTCAATTTTGAACTTGTATTAGCACTAGTCACATTATGTGAGTGACTGTGGTTGAGTGCTTACAGCCAAGTGTTTGAGTTGGCATTTGTCACACCTGTGACAATTTGTTCTCACACTTGGTTTGTTAAGTGTTTGTAGAGATGGCATTTGAAATCAAATTGTGACACAGTCACATTTCAGTCCCAATTTATAGTCCCATTGGCCTATGATGCGCTAGACTTGGCATCATGCCTTGTCAAATTGGTCTGAGGCTTCCCATACAAACAAGTCCTAGTGTATTGACACTGGCAGCTCCTTGTCTTGTGGCACATTTCATCTTGGGTTAGAGGTAGTTTGCTATTATCTTCATGTGATGCATTTTTGGGACAGAAGCCAGGGGTAAGACTGGTATTTGTGGTTTCCAATCTCTTGTTTGTAGCTTCTTTGGGTACATCACTCTTTTGTCTTATGTCCATATGGACTGATTTGCCCATAGGAATGTAAGGTGTCACTTCCAGGCGCCTTTTGTTGCTTTATAGTGCCTTGTGATCTTGTACAACTTCCCTTGCACTTACAGCCAGGGGTATGGCAACTGATGTGAACATCTGTCCCTTTATATGACCAGCTGTAAGAATGAATGGTAAGATGAGATTGGTTGATGTGCTTTTCGTTTTTATATGATCATGTAACATCTTTTGTTACACAAGGCATGGTCCCATCATGGCCATTGATTTAAATTTGCCTTCCCATCAGATGGCTTGAATCAAAAGAAGGTGACACCTTTACAATGGCCTCATCAAGGCATCTGTGTTTTGGGACCACGCTAGAATCTTCTTTTCCAGAGTGTAGGCTGATGAGAGGCAGTGACACCCCTCTCCATTACTCTTATTTCTTCTGTCCCTTTCTTCCTATTTCACTGGAGGTGTCCAGTCGTGGAGGAATTCCACTGTGACTGCAGCAGAAGCTTCATGTTCCCTCTGTGCATGCTCTCTGATCGAGACGAAGCATAATTAGTGCATCCCATCAACACATTAAGCTTTCCTTCTCCCTTTACACAGTTTTCGACATTGTTGCTCGCGGTTGAGATAACCCATCCATCTCCACAAGCATCCAATTGTGCAATTGTTAGTTCAGGTATGCTACTTGCCCCTCTGTGACGCTTCGTCATCCTTTAATTGCTCGATTTCATCTTCCCCTTTGTTTAATTCCATTATCTTCTTCACAGGCAGTGAACTCCCTCTCTCCTCAATTGAGATCGTTTCTCCTCCGACATTGGTCGTGTCTGGTGTCATTGGAGTCGTGAGACTGTCGCCTGTCCAGCGGTGTATTTGGTTTGGGCTGAGGCGGCCCGAGTAAGTGGCGGAATACCTGTCTTCGTCGGAGTACTTGCATCTGATAAACAGTACTGTTCCATGCCTCTTTTCCCTTTATTATTTTTTGTTTTAAACGGTAAAGGGTCGATCCAATCAGAGGATGACACGTGTACATCCCCAAACTTGACTCAGTCGGACCATGTAACCACTGTTGAGTCCAATTGAGTCGATGTGTCGGGTCCAGTCGACTGAGTCGATTTCCGACCCCCTTGAGTCTGTTTCCGACTATTGGATATGGATTTGATATCGGGTATGAAATCTGGATCCGCTTTGTTTTTATTGAAGTTGGCCCTTTGTATAATTCGGGTGGGCCGCCGAAAAAATGGTGTGGGCCTTGGGTTGTAATTAATTTGTTTGGGCTTTGGTTTGTAATTAATTCCCGTGGGCTTTGTTTTATTTTAATGATTTGGCTCATTCGGATTTTGAGGATAATTGTGCTGCATTTATTTGATAAAATTGTTTGATGCTCGTCCGTAAGTTAGTTTGACATTAAATTTTGCATGGCTCCTCATAAAAGTAGGAAGAATTTAACTGCTACAAAATTTCCATTTTTAGGACTCTTTTGATAATTAATTATAAGGACATCACAGGCGCATAACGGCATTTCCCATAACTAATTAATATATCGTCCATTTTTAGGAATTTCTGTATTTTCGTCTCATACAATATGACTGTCTGTCAGAGCGATTTTGTCGAGTTGCTGTTGTCATGGGTTTGGGTTTATTTGCGGAATAAAATATGTTTTGTTTATTTCAGGGTTTTATGCAGCAGAATTTAGGGGTAAACAGGAAGCAAGATAACATCTCAACCCTCCATCAATCTCCAAAATTTTGAGGAAATGCCACATGGCAGCCCCAAAGCCAGATGAAACCCTAACTCATCCCTATGAAAGAGCACATCTAGAAGAGAAAAGGACCCCCAATTTTTGAAAGTTTAAGTTATTACTGCGTTTTAAGCTTTGTAAGAAAAAGAGAGAAAAAGAAGAAAATTTCAATTTCACTTCAGGTAAAAAAAAAAAACTGTTTTGTAAATACTGATTTTGTTTGAATAAAATAGGGATGTTTTCATTGATTGATCCTTTTCTTGGTATATGTCTTTGGTTATTGCCTGGTATTTGGCATGGTTATAGTTATTGTCTGGTATTTGGCATGGTTATGGTTAATTGCTTGGTATTTGGCATTGATAATGGTATGGCCTGTTATTTGGCCTTGGTTTCTTGGTATTAACAAAGCATGCCTGGTATTTTGGCATTTCTAGTGGTGTTTCCATGAGTCTGTGCTTCAAGGTATAAATCAAATGACACACAAATTTCTTAGCCAGAGAGCATGGATCTATTTGTCAACTTAAACAAACAATCAATTAATCACAAGAGTAGCACCTTAACTACACTGTATCTAAGGAGTTCTTCAAAAAAAAAAAAAAACACCATGGATCCTACATAGGTTTCTATTTGCCAGAGAGTAGGACGTGTATGTATTCTGGTGTGTTTTCTTAAAAAATACAATATGCTTGAGTTCCAGGGACCAAAATGAATTTCAAGGTGAGAAGTATGTAATACACAAGAAGTTTTCATATTATAATAGCTTTCAGGGACAAAAATGAGTTTGAAAATAAAACATGTGTTGATGTGAAAATACAACTTTCAGGGAGCTAAAAGTGAATTTGAAAGCAATAGTACACATGAGGATTTTAGCAGTTCACAGGGAATAGAAATGATTCTTGAAATAAAAGATATGTACATGAGGTTTTAACAGCACATTGGCTTTCAAACAAAAATAATGACAAATTTTCTTTAATTGTATTTCCACAAGTCAAAGGCATGTATTCAAACAAAAGCATAAAATGACAAAATTCTGGGACTAAATTAAATTTCCTTGTGTGCAACTCAAACATCTGTCAAAATAAAAGTATGATTTTCAATAGAAAAAAAATGAATGATGAATTTCTTTGTCAATGGTTCAAGCATGAGTCCAAAGCAAAGATATCATTTCAGGTGTCAAAAAAATGATGAAAATGAATTTTGATGTAAGAGTATAGGATGCATTGCAAATTATAATAAAACAAAGTTTTTAGATATAAAAATATATACATCCTCTGGGCTGTAGTCCTGCAGCATGACAAAAAAAACATAACAAGACTCAAACAAAATAACAGAAATGGCAATTTCCAAGGACTAAATTGCATGTCTTTTCTTTCTTTTTCTCTTTTTAAACGGAAGCACTACTGTATGAGATGTTTTCATGAATAAAAATTTAATAATTGTTAGAAGACACGTGAGTCAGTTAGGAGATACATGCAATAAGAATGTATATAGAAGGGAACACAAACAAAGGGAAAATTAGTGATTTAAAGTCTGACATACAAAACAAACAAATGAATTTGAAGAAGCTTCTTTTTAAAAAAAAATATAATAAAATACAGTGAGTCCCATGGTCAGATTTTTACAATACTAAGGTTAAACATTCCTTTAAAACAAAAAGATTTTAGTGTACAAAGGGGAGCACTACATAATTCCAATCCTTGAAGCAAGACAAGTGCATGAACAACAGACTAATGTCTATGACATGAGCATATTTGAAATAAACATGTGTGAAGTTGCTGTGTTTGAATTGTGATAATGTGCTTCAAATGCCTAATCCAGTCCTTAAACCTAATTGCTTAACAATCGCCTAATTATTGTTTAACATATGTTTGAGACAATCAGTAGAACTCAATTGTATGCCAAATCAATCAAATCGATCAATCGCAGTGGTAAAAGCTCAAAACAGTCCAGATAATAAGAAAAATTAAAGTTGAAGTAAGGAACAAGCACACCTGCCCAATTGAGCCCACAAGAGGTCTCTTCAGAGTTGCACGATGCATTCTCGACATGATTCCCCCCTTCAAGCTCTCCAATCCAACCCCATTGACGACCTCCAGTTTCGAAAAAGGGAGAAATTGATCTTTGAACTTACAGGGAAATTGAGGAAGCGAACAGTACCACAATGATGGGTAACCCATCTTGAGGCTGACGACACCTTCAATTGCCAGAATTGTCATCACAGTCATCGTGAACCCCTCCCCAAACACGTCGTGGTCAGTAGACCTCTCGTCAGAGGAGACGAGATGAGGGAGTGAGAAAAGAAAAGAAAGAAAAGTTGGCCCCTTGACTAGCACGAATCTTGACGACACCAGACATTGATTTACATCGCAACGGATAACAAAATGAGTAGTCCATAGGCACGGCAGATCGACGGTTAAGTCACCGACAACGGGGCCCACTGGACGAATTCAGATTAAACTCAGGCACATCCGGCTTATCGCCTTGAGCATGCACCAATTGATCCAGCCTCATGACTCACCCTGATCTTCTGTGGTGTTCAGTGTGTGGCGGGGCCCTGATGAGCAGAACAACAAAACAGCAAAATCCCAGCCAATCATAAATTTTCAACAGAACAGAAACTTCAAACAATGCATTAAAAATAACAGGATTATCAGAAAAATTATTCTAACTTAGGCTTAACTAGATGCGGCCGTACAACTAGAAGTTGATTAGAATTTCAAAAGCAATTCAAACAAGCAATTATAGACTACTCAATAAACATATCACAATTCATAACATAGCATCACAAGTCAAATAACATCATCCAAACCTATGTTACTTTCATACTCCTAAGACTACATAAATTTAGTCTAACATAGTATCAAAACACACAATAACAAGTATATAAATCACAAGATACAAGCCCATGATAATTAAAGGTAAAAACATAGAAGAATAAACCAAATACTCCTTTATGCTTGTCTTTTCAACTCCAAGGACGATGGGGTGTTGCAAAACATGGTTCCAATCCTTTTTCTCGCTGCTATTGCCTCAAGACAAGATTGCATTGATGAATAATGATGGAAAAGAGAAAAAATCATGAAGTTGAAGCAGCTTTAGGAAGAAAACAACCGCGTTGTTGCCGTCTGCGCCGAGATCCAAAAGCACTTGGCTCAAGGCGAAGCACGCCCAAACCCCACCTCTTCAGGTGAAAAGGGACCACAACCAGTCGGTGCCAAGGCCATCAGATCTAAACCTAAGAAGAAGAACAAGCCCAAGGCCAAGATCTCTTGCATGAGAGTGGCTTGGAAGAAAAATGGTAGCCTAAGCGAAACCTCTGAAGAAGAGGTACCAAAGGAAAAGAAAGGTCGTGGCATAAGTCCTGACCACCTAGCCAAAGAAATACAAAAGGTGATGAATCAAAGATTGCAATCCCTATGATTTGGTGGAACTGAGTGTTCCAGCGACTTCTCTGGCAGACCTTATCCAGAAAGGTTTGACTGGATAGAATATCCCAGGGGTTACACAGTGCCTAAGTTCAAGACCTTTGACGGGGTTGGAAACAAAATCACCCCAAATCAACACTTATCCAATTTCTTGACTTCGCGTGGAGACACAGTTTGAAGACAAGAATGGCTGCTCAGACAATTTCCACAAAGTCTGACTGGGGTAGCATTCGATTGGTATGCTTCAAGAAATAAAAGACTGAAAAGCTCTTCAAACAAGCCATGGAGCTATTGGAGATGCAATTACCTCAATGCAGAAGGCCCGAAGAGGAAAATAAGGTCAATCACCCAGACTACTGTCTATACCATCGAGTATTAGGCCACAACATTGAAGAGTGCTATGTCTTTAAGGACTAGCTAGAGAAGAAAATACATGAAGGAATGATCCTCTTGCACGATGATGCAAGACAAGAGCCTGCTCCCCATGCTAGCTCAAACAAAGTCACAAGTGCCAGTTCTAGGCGCATCTCGGCAAATATTGATGGGAAGACATCCACAGAATGGAGTGTGTACTTGAACAAAAACACCAAGAAGAAACTGAGAGCTTTGCGAGCCGACCCTGAGCTCATCACGCCTGTGGTTCCCAAAAGTGCTAGACCCATGAGTCTACCGTCAAAACAAGTGGCGACCGACTCGGTCACAGGTCGAAACAAACTTAAAAGGCCATTCTGGAAGAAGACTACCCCTCAAACAGAGGCATTAGAAGAAGCATATGTCCAAGGAAAACCTAAAGCAGTCACTCTGGCCAGCTTTATTCCTCCCAAAGTGGCAGCTAAAATCAATGGCCAAGTGTGGGAAGAAATAAACCACAGTGGCCAGAAACCAAAAGAGGAAGAATTTTGGACAGCCTCTTGTCGCCGTATCACAGATGGTGACACAGGGAAAGAAAGCTCTTCTGATCAGCAAGAGCCACCACAAGAAAGGTCCGAGTGTCCTCAAACGGCGGCCTCGACCGAACCCACTCCAGCTGAGCCTGTCCTACCAACAACCACGCCGGCTACCACAAAGAAGTCAAGGAAATGAAAGAAGAAAATTCCTGGGGCCAAGAAAATTGGAGAAACCTCTAGGGCGAAGGAGTCGGAATTGATGACTCTTCCTTTCAAGGTTAATGGCCGAGATCACAGGGTATTTGTCGAAATCCCTGAAGAATGCCAAAACCCAGATGAAGGTCTCAACTCAAAGAATTTGGGGTTCAACCTCATTGTAGAAAAGAAAAAGGGGGAGCCTGGTTTTCGTTTAGAAATAATAGTAGCCCTGACATGACATATGTCTCAATTAATGAAAGAAGCCATCTCCATAACTAACTTGAAGAATGGAAAGGAAACTAAGGAGGCTTCCACGTCAGCTGAAACTCAAGAATTCGCTGATGAGGAATATGAATGAGCCAACACCTCCAATCCAAGACAACCATTACGATTTCGAAAGCGATCTCGGTAGTGATGAAGAAAGATGAGGTGGTGGCTCTGGCGGAGTCTGCTGTAATGCTGTCACAGCTTATGTAGCCGTTGATGACTCCAAGGAAAACCAAGAGGAGGAGGGTACTTACTACAGTTGCACAGATCAAATGACTACAAAGGAAGAAGAACAAATAAGAATATAGATAGAGGAAGCCACACAGGTTATCTTCTCATTTGCATTAGAAGAAAAGGATCCTCGAGAGGGTGATGATGCATTCTACAAAGAAGTGAGTGAATGCCAACATGCCAGCTACAGGAGAATGAAAATGTTCTTAAGGACGAGGGAACAATGGAGAAACCTATCCTATTGTAGTCATTCGACTGATAGGTCACCCTAAACCCATCCTGGTGGGTCGAGGAACTCATGAAAGGAGATGATGTCGACCATATGTTGGCATCATGGGTAAAAGGAAAATTCCAACTTGAAAACAAGCCTCTCGTTCACGAACGAAGAGAGGATAAGGCTGGAGAGTCTTGTTAGTATCTAAGCGATGCTAAAGAATCCGAAGAAGAGCCAGAAGAAGAAGAAGATGACGACTCGCTTCCACAGATGTCATTTGACCCTGTGGCCGAGTACGTCGATTTCCTGATGCAACTGAAGACTCAAGACCTTTATTTGTTCCAACAGGAGCTCAAAGTCGAAGAAGAAATAGAAAATATAGCGGATACAGACCACCATTTGGTCGAAAATCTGGCCATAATGAAAGCCTCCGTGGACATTGTCCTACAGAATGGATGGGACAAGAAAGATTCAAGCCCAAACTCTCCAAAAATAGAGTTTGAAGTCATGCGCGAGGACTTGGGATGGTCCGACTCTCAGAATGCTTGGGAACACACAAAAGTCAGCGAGGCCGAGGTCTCAGCATCTGACAGATGCTTAGGAAACTGGTCACACCCTCGCTTGGGCGACCGAGGCTGCTCAACTAAGGAAGAGTTAATAGATGAATACTCGCGATATCTCAGAAGCCTGAAAATCATAAACCCAGAAAGCTTCCATGAAATGTTGGATCCTGAAGATCCTCAACAATTACAAGGTTATGAAAAGCAAGCCATTGTGAGGATAGTATAGGAAATTGCCCCAGGAAACGGGGTGAGAGGAAGGAGAAGTAACTCCAGAGTCAAACTCACCGAGACCTGGCGAAGAATTTTGGATGTTTGAATTCTGTCAGTACTTCAAAATTATAGGGTGAAACAATCCTGAACCCTCGGAACACCCTATGGAACCTAACAAAATTCAAGGCGAAGAAAGCCTAGCCGAAGATTCTAATTGAGTCAGCGCGACTCAACAAGCATTGGCACAGCCATCACAAGAGGAGGAATATGATGAGCATGATAGTTTGGTTAACTGGTATGTCTCGTACCTCAAAGACTTGAGGGTCGAAAACCCTAAAGCCTTCAAGCGGCTCATGAAGCACAAAGACCCGGATTTCTCTGAGGAGTTTGTGAAAGATGCCATCTCTATAGTGACCCGAGAAATCAACAAAGGAAAGACTCCTCAGTGCCCCTCTGGCTCTGACAGTAATGAAGACAATCTGTCCTTCTACTGTTATTGGATCTTGGATGGAGACGTCGATAGCGATGGCTCTGATGAAAAGGAAGAAGCTGAAGAAGAACCTGAGGAAGAACCTGATGATGAACCACCTCAAGAAAACACCATCCAAGGAAGTTCCATACTGTTGGGGTCAATATCCAACTCTTCCGATCCCACGGTAGACATAACCTCAATGTTTGAAGGCTTTAGCATCCCCCAGGTGGCTAGAGTCATCTCTCAAGTGGAACAACTAAGGCAAGAAGATCCCGCCTTCGTAAGCTGCATGGCCCAGACAGCAAACATATGGTCGCAACCAAGCACTGGTCCCATCACAGACCCGGAAAGGATTTCTGAGCATGAAAGATATGTAAGGGAAAACCCTAAAGAGGCCGCCTACCTACAAGCGCAAGAAGAAAGGTTGTACATGATTGTCCATGGCCTCAACAACAACAATGATGACAGTGACGACGACTACGATTTTGGGGCAGGTGCCTCAGGAACTTGTCGTCACATCAGTGCCCCAGGCCCTAATGACTCTGACGCTGAAGAAAATGACAACCAACCCGCTCCTCAACCACAAACAGGAGCAGAAAATGTTAAATACCCAACTGACCCGGATGAAGCACAATATGACTATGAAATCGTGCTAAATCCAGAAGACCAAATGGACCCCTCTGCACTGCAATGTCAAGAACCTAGGAGGATGAATGTAGACATCCATATTCCTCACATCCCTGGCTAGCCAAACCTCACGCTCGAGGAGCTGGGTGAAATTGTGCGCCAATTGGTTAACCAGGTAAGGGAGTTGATCCTGAAGCGGAACAAGATACCCGCTCAGAACAGGGGGTCTCCTACGCCCATCAATTACCAAACTGAAACTCCAGAACCAATAAATGAAGGTTCCGATGAAGAAGAAAACAACACCTCTGAATCTTGCAGGGTCATTTGGGTCTTTGACGACTTGTATTTAGATTGGTCTGAACAAGAAGAAATACCAGAATAGGAAGGCCCTACCTTGTCAGATCCGATATGTTGGACCAACCACCTGATTAGACATGTGGAATAGCCGGGCGAAAAGGTCATCGGTCGGGAAGCGATGATAAGCTAGCCCCAGAACACCCTTATATGGTTGACTTATGACCACTCGTCTTGGATCCATGGCCCAAAGCTCGCCGAGCAACAAGTGTAAGGCGAGAAGCTGAAATCCAAACCTCACCACTGCCTTGGGTGGAAAGGATAAGGTACAATTGCTCAAAGAGAGAGGTTCATATGTTGCAACATGACCGAATCAGAAGAGCGGTCTACCCCAAAGGCGAACAAAAAGAAGAAATAGAAGAGGAGCTCATCCAGCAGTTCCGACAAACCCCAAGTAAAGAGGATTTGGATGTCCACAAGCCATCTCCCCATTATCTTGTCCCTTTAGCATGGCCCAGATATTATGCCGATGATAACACACTAGCAGGGTATTATGACCCTGAAGTGTTCATCCACATGCAACAATATGCCTTGCCACATGCGACTAAAATAAAGAACAACATGAAGGCGTTAGGCTTCTCTGAAAACTATAGGGCCATCTCTATCAAGGAACCCGATACGGACAGTGAAGATGAACTCCCAAAAGCAAAAATCAGTGGCCCACCAATGTAGAAAGGCCCGCTAAAGAAAAAGTCACGATGGCAAAATCAAACTTGCCCGCCCTACGGGAGGCATGTGGTTTAAGAAAGAAAGAAAATGCCGATCTTGGGCCCAAGTTAGCTAAAGAATCCAAAGAAAATGGACCAGCCCATCACACAAGGTCTAAGCAGACACAACAAAACATTGTCCCATCCATTGGACTATCTCCTCATAGACAGCCTCTACCGCTAAGAGAAGGGGATGTCACTCTCACCTCAGCTGAAGTGCATTGGCTCCAGACTGAAATGATGTTCTGCACGGACACCCTAAGCAGAATATTTGCCCAAAATGTGGCCACACAAAATCGCCTAGAAACTGTGCTGGCCAAGGTCAACCGCGAGAGAAAAGAAAGAGAAAAGCTCTTAAAAAAACTAAGAGCTCAAAACCAACAAACCCACAGCCCAAGGCCCCAAAAATGCCAAGAGCAGGACCAAAGAAAAGAGCCCAGTAATGGGGAAGGAGAAAGTGGTTCATCGCCATGCTCCAAAAAATCATCGTCAACTCCCGCACAAAAGACGGGAGCCCGGCATAATAATTCTGGAAGGTCGAAACCCGGAGCATCAACCTGACTATCCCAAAGGAAAAGGTAAAGCTCCAATGGCGGACACTGACAGAAAATACAAACAAAGCAAATCTCAAAAGCACTCGCCGCAAGAACCCAAAGCGAGTCGATAGGAGAATGGTGAAAGTTCACATCGACGAGAGTTTCTTCCCGTGAGTGACCATTACTCAAACATAAATGAGCACGTGCTGAGGCATGAGTTCAGCCACCCGGACCAACAGAGGGGTGACCCAACCTCACAACCGGAGGGCAGGAAATGAAATTGGTCAATCCCACGATAATAGAAAACATGGTGGGTTGCCTCGAAAATTCAGGATATCTGGTGAAATAGAAGGTCGAAAGAAGGGATCATCCCATGAACCCAGACACTCAAGAAATCCCCAAGAAACACCAACAAAGAAAGAGCATCAAGTGAAATCACAAACTTGAGGTGAATCCCTTAGGAAACACCAACAGAAGGAAAGCCATGGTATGAAGCGTAAAATGTATTGCCCCTACCATCAAGTCTGGGGGCATTCCAGAAAGGAATGCCTGGCATGGTCCTGGGATGACAATGATCCCTTTGATGATGAAACAGAAGATGAGGTGTGCAACATCATCTCAAGAAAAATAGGTTTTGACACCTCTACAAAAGGAAGTTCCGACGAAGAGCTGAGCTATTATAGCTCAGAAGAGGAACCTGTCGTCCTACTAACAAACTCCATGTCGATCATGCCTTAGGGCAGCGACTCGGATGAAAGCGAAGAGGAGGTCAAGGCACCACCAAAGCAAAAACCAAAGCCAAAA
The DNA here is from genome assembly GCA_027562975.1 of Rhynchospora breviuscula. Taxonomy (NCBI): domain Eukaryota; kingdom Viridiplantae; phylum Streptophyta; class Magnoliopsida; order Poales; family Cyperaceae; genus Rhynchospora; species Rhynchospora breviuscula. The sequence goes on from CM050398.1 coordinate 18,441,422, forward strand.
CCAAAGACGAAACCAAAGCCAAATAAACAACCCAACCCAGTGTGGAAAATGCCCGCCAAACCCCATTAAAACAAGAAGAACCAATGCAATGTCAGCCTAAGATTGGGTGCTTGAATACCTGAAAGGCAACCTCCAAAAGAAACACCTAATAATAGGTCAAGAGTCAAAAATGAAATGGCTTCAAGGGATGAAACAAGACCCAATGGTGGACCCAGAATGTCCGTCGGAGACTACAATGTGGTGGTCACCTAAGGAAAATCCCATCACTTCTCATTGTCTTCGATGCCTTGATGGTGTCTAAGGAATTGCGAGAGGCTCTGATATATGCTTTGCAAAACCCAGCCAGCTTCCAAGCTTACTTTGCCAAAGAAGCTCGAGAATAAGTGGCATAAGCTGAGCAAGAAACCTACATCACCTTCACAGACAAAGACTTGATGACAGGAACAGCTGACCACAATCGGCCCCTGTACATCACAGGGACAATCTATGGCAAGAAAATCAACAAGATTCTGATTGATCCAAGATCCTCCATCAGCATCGTACCCCTGAAAATGCTAGTGCAGTTTTCACTTAGCATCAGGGAAACAAGGAAGGACAAAATCCGAATCCATGGATTCAATCACCAATACCAAAAAGCAATGGGATCCACTGTGATCGACATCACCTTTGGAGATCTGGTTACCCAGTCAAATTCTTCATCATTGAAGCAGACACCACTTACAAAGCGCTACTAGGAAGACCATGGCTCCATGCCCATGGGTTGGTACTTTCTACGCTCCACCAATGTGTCAAATACATCAGGGATGGAAAACATCATATAATTAAAGGGGATAACCATCCATTCGAGGCACATGAAGCTTAATTGGATGACGCCAAATATTACAAGCCCAAGTCTGAAAAGGGGGCAGCTGCGAAAAGGGAAATGCCCACCCCTGAAATTGTACAAGACGTTGTCAATAGGGCTGTACTTAAAGAAGCCATCAAATCACAAATGCTCCGGGGTAGCGACAGTGAGTCAGCATCCTTAGAAAAGCGTAGGCGAGGATGCCCCTGGGACATTCCAAGGACCTGACACCTCGCGAAATGGAGCAAATCACTCAACTCGAAACCTTCACCGTCCCACCAAATGTTGAGGAGGTTGGAGAAGAGCAAGTGATCTACCCCAGCATACACTTTGTCAAAATGGGGGAGGTCGACCAAGGAAATGAAGGGTCATGGGGGAGTCAAAAGTCTGGGAACAATGGTTGGTAGAAGAAACCAAAGAAGCAAAAGTCTGCCCTCAACTCCAAGCATCCACTAGTGCTCAGCTAGTTGAGTTGTTCCGCAGGCACAATGCCTGGGACCAATCCCTAAAATGCGGGCCAAGATGTTCCAAAAGATGTGGAACGGATATTCCAAAGAGGTTAAAGCACTCAATGGGAAAACCATGAAGACAAAAGGCCTCAGTTTCGAAGGGGAGGAGGAAACACAAAAGTCAACCATGGTCCTAGCGACCGAGCAAAGTTCATGTAACCATATCACCATAACTGAAATCGAGGACGAGGAAGAAATCCTTGAAGCGGAGGATGAATCTCAAGAAAATGAACAATTCATCCTGGCGGCCAAAAATGCCCCAAAAAAGTTGGAAGAAGGTGGCCAAAATACCATCGATGAGCTGAATGAAGTGAACTTGGGTACCAAAGAAGACCCACGACCCACCTTCATCGGTGCATCTCTTCCGCAAAAAATTCAAAACAAGCTGGTGGAACTGCTAAAATAAAATAGGGACTGTTTCGCCTGGAGCTACAGTGAAATGCCTGGATTAGACCCAACAGTGGCCGTCCACAAGTTTAAAATCGACAAGGAAATGAAACTAGTCTAGCAAGGGCCCCGAAGAATGAGGATCGAACTTGAAGAAAAGGTGACCGCTGAGGTCCAAAAACTCATTGATGTTGGATTCATATGGGAAGAAGAAACCCCTGATTGGATCGCCAACATCGTCCCAGTCAAAAAGAAAAATGGACAAATATGAGTCAGTGTCGACTTCAGAGATCTGAAAAAGGCATGTCCCGAAGATGATTTCCCGCTACCAGTCACGGAAATCATAATAGACCACACATCTTCCCATGGAGTCAACTCCTTCGTGGATGGATCTTCAGGGTACAATCAAATCAAAATGGATGGAAGCGACCAAAAGCACACTGCCTTTCGCACACCAATTGGCATCTACTGCTACAAAGTTATGCCCATCGCCCTCAAAAATGCGGGAGCCACATACCAAAGAGCCATGACTAAGATATTTGGTGACATGATACACAAAGTAGTGGAATGCTATGTCGATGATCTGGTGGTAAAATCCCACACCCATGAGGAACACCTCGAAAACTTGAGATTGGTGTTCGACCCAATGAGAATGCACACCCTAAGGCTAAACCCACTAAAGTGCGCATTCATGGTCTCATCAGGGAAGTTCTTAGGCTTTGTAGTGCGACATAGATGCATTGAGATCGATCCCGACAAAATCAGAGCCATCCAAGAGCTGTCTCATCCACGGACACTCAAAAAGCTCCGGTCTCTCCAAGGACGCCTGGCACATATTAGAAGGTTCATTGCCAATCTCTCAGGCAAAATCAAACCCTTCACCAGGCTGCTTGATATCTCTCATATTCATTGGTATTTTGATTGTACTTGGCATCAAAATTGTACCCAAACCATTAAATTGCTTAACAAATACTTGCTATTTTCCTAGGATTTGGCTCTGCTGCTGTATCTACTTGTGTTTTACAGGGTTTGATGAAGAAAGGAGGAAAATAAGCTCAAGAAAGATTTCTATGGTTGCAAGCATGCCAGACGACTCATTCCTGGTGCTAGGGACACTTTTCGGACCGTCATGCGGGCCAGATGCCACCTAGACGACTCATTTCTAGACTCAGTTCGACCCCATCTCCACTAGATCGGACCGAACTAGACTCTACTAGAACTGAAGTGCCACTCATGCACTTCCATTTTTCTCTCCAGGTTGAACAAGGCATATATGGCATGTTATTCATTGAAGGAAAAGATGTATTTTGGCAAGTTTTGACAGCAAAGAAACCCTAGCCTCTCTCCCAAGCGACCTAGATGCTATATAATGGCCTCTCCCTCTGCTGAGATGGCTAATCTGGATTCCATACACGTATAGCCACCTTCCTTGAGTGATTGAGAGATTATTCCTTGGAGTTCTTCACCAACCCGTGTTATGGATTCCATATACGCATAGCCACGTTTAGGTTTAGTTGATGTTATGGATTGATATGACTTGATGTTTGGCTTTATGATATATTTATTGAATAGTATTTTGATTGCTTGTTTAATTCTCTTGTTTGACCTGATTCACTTCTAAATTAAAGGCATGTTTAATTAAGTTACAAGATTAGGTTAATCAAATAGAATTGAACTAAGTATTCGGGATAAGTTGATGATTCGAAAGAGGAGATTAGCTTGAACTGAAAGGTGTGGCTTCTAAGTTGGCTAAAAGGCAACTTAGATATCCCTAAGAAAATAAATAAATAAGACATAGGTTAATTAAAATACCGACATGAAAGTTTAGGTTTAATTGGCCTATGTGGGCAAAGTAGAGTCCTGTACTAATCTCTAGTCCAAAAGACGACCGTTGAGGAGTAGGGAATACAGCTATAGCCAATCTGAGCCCTTCATAAAGTTAAAACTCAAGTTGTATAGTCATAACTCAACATACCAGACTCTGTTCGGACCAAACAGGTCTTGTTCGGACCGAACTAATTGCAGTTGCTTCGATTTGTTGGCATTTAACGCGAAGGCGAGCGATCCAGCAAACCGGAGGCTAAACCTAAGTGAATCCTAACCCCTAGGACGCCTTATTATATTTGAAAAATACCAAAATTTACTTGTTTTAGTTTACCTTAATTTAATTATCATTTAAACACCCAAAATACCCTAAAATATCTACTTAATTGCATTGATAATTTGTTATTTCACATTACAACATTATTCACCTTATTTTTATTGTCTCGCTTCTGAAAAAGAACAAGTCCGGTAATCATTAATTCATCCTTTGGGTTCGATCATAAGCTTAACTTGAACGACTAATGAGGTTTGGTCTAGGTACAAATTTATTTGGTACTAGGATTTAATTTCTTCATCACTCACCAAGAAGGATGTCCCCTTCAAATGGGACGATGAATGCCAGAAAGCCCTGGATGACATCAAGCAATATTTTCTAAAACCCCCTATTTTGGCAGCACCAATCCGTGGAAAATCCCTCGTTCTCTACACCACCGCCCTAGATGGATCGTTGGGGGACACTGTTGGCCCAAGAGAATGAGGAAGGAAAAGAAAATGCTCTATACTACCTCGGTAGAATGCTTGTAGGGGCATAACACTCATACACGCCCATTGAAAAGCATTGGTTGGCATTAATCTTCGCGGTCAAGAAGCTCAGACACTACATGTTGGCTCATAAAGCCACACTAATCTCCAAAACTGATCCCTCAAATACCTCATGACCCGGCCTATTCTCACAGGAAGGCTAGCAAGGTGGGCTGTGGCGCTAATGGAATTTGACATAACCTACGCGCCTCAAAAAGCCATTAAAGGACAGGCTCTAGCTGATTTTCTAGCGGCCCATCCCATAACCGACGACTCGCCGCTAGCTTGTGACTTCCCGGACGAGGAAACTTTGCATGTGGAAGAAGAAGAACCCTGCTGGAAATAATATTTTGATGGATTATCCTCCATCCAACCAGCAATCAAACCAAATCTACCAAAGCGACAGGGCGGAGTAGGCCTGGCATTTGTCACACCGGAAAAGGGCATTCTTAGATACGCCCTAAGCCTCACAGAGCCATGCATAAACAACGAAGCTGAATATGAAGCCCTGATCGCCGGACTTGACATGGCAATAAATATGGGCATCGATCGGCTAAAGGTCTTCGGAGACTCTCAGCTCATTCTGAGTCAAATTGAAGGACGATTCCAGATAAGGAAGCTAGAATTGGTAAAATACCATGAAAAGGCACTCAAGTTGATGGCTAAGTTAACAAGCATTACTCTGGAAAAAGTGCCAAGGTCCCTGAATGGCAAGACAGATGCCTTGGCCAGATTGGCCAACGAACTCAGTGACCCCGACCAAGAAGAAATACAAATCTTAGTCCACCGTAGAAGTTCTTTGTCTCCATGTTTCCAAGAAACCGAAGGCGGAGAGGAAGAAGAAGAAACCACATTTGTGGACATCATATCCCTAGAAAAAGAACTTGAAGAAGAATGAGGAGAAATAGCTCAGGTTATAACCGCGGAAGGACTAGACCAAGAGGACTAGAGGCAACCTTTCCTTGACTACTTTCAGCAAGGAAAACTACCAGAAAGCAAAACCATCAGGGAGCAAATCAGAAAGAGGGTCCTGAGGTTCGTGTATGTGAACAATACACTATACTGGAGGTCCTACGAAGGATCATGGCTCAGGTGCATCTCAAAGATCGAAGTACACCAAGTCATGCATGAAATTCACTCGGGAGTATGTGGAGCCCACTAATCGGGCCCCAGAATGCGAGTTCAAATCAAGTTGATGGGCCACTACTGGCCCACGATGATCAATGACTGCGAAAACTTCTCCAAACGATGTCACATGTGCCAAATACATGGTGACTTCATCCACCAACATACAAATGCATTACACCCCACAGTAGTGTCTTGGCCCTTCGAAATCTGGAGGACGGACATCATTGGTCCGATCGATCCACCGGCCTCAAATGGACACCGCTTCATACTGACAACTACAGATGACTTCTCCAAATGGGTTGAAGCCAGATCGTACAGGGAAATCAAAGCCTCTGACATGGTCAGGTTCTTCACTACTCAGATACTGTACAGATATGGAAATCCCAGGAAAATAATCTCAGACAATGGCTAAGCCTTCAAAAATGCAAAGGTTGACGCCTTTGCCGATAAGCACAAGATTGAGCGGAGATACTCCTCTGTCTACAACCCAAGAGTAAACGAATTAGCAAAAGCATTCAACAAGGTGCTAATCAAAATCCTTCGCAAAACAGTCGGTGACAACCAAAGAAACTAGCATGAGAAGCTACACGAAGTGCTGTGGGCGTACCGAATCACCCACTGAACAACAACTCAAGCAATGCCTTACTCCTTGGTGTATAGAACTGAAGCAGTCCTACCTATTGAGGTGGAACTTCCATCACTGAGAGTAGCCATGGCATCAGAAGTCCCTCTAACCAAACAAATGCAATTAAAGTTGCAAGAGTTAGATGGAATGGATGAAAGGAGACTAGCTGCCTAACAAAACCTGGAGCTCTACTAAGCCTGGATGACTCGAGCTTATGAGAAGCTATCGAGGCCAAGAGCATCTAGAAAAGCTGAGTTAGTATTGATCTTAAGGCGACCAATCATCGGCCGACATCACGGTCCCAAATTTGCACCAAATTGGGAAGGACCCTACGTCGTAGACTGAGTCTACAATGGCAGAGCCTACCTACTTGCAGATAAGGAAGGAAATCACCCCATACCTCCTATAAATGGGAGGTACCTGAAGAAAACTATGGACAAAACTATCCCACCGAACCCAACAAGCGTCAAAGGAGCTTATAATTAAAGTACACTGTGGAGAAATGTTCACTAAAATCCGGGTTAACAACAGTTATGTAGTAATTACCCAAGGACAAACCAAGGTTAAAGGAGCAAATAATAGCCTCATTTCCAGTAAAAAATGATGTATAAGTGTAAAGTGCTTAACATCTCAAGGGACCACTGCTGGCTTTGCATAACACCATACAGCAAGAACACCCAATGGAATGTGGCCATCTGTGCAAATGCAAGTCTTTAATTCCATAAACCATGGCTAGACATGGAATTAACTGAGAGAAGACAAAGAGCTGATGCTCAACTAAAGCATTAGAAAACACAAATTGCCAGTCATACCGGGAAATATCAAAAAATGATATTTGGGGATGAAAGAGACAGCTGGTGTGAGGATAGGCTGCATGATTAGTTGTTACTCAAGCTAGCTGATATTCCAAATGGCAACCAAGCTCCTCAATTCATAGGTGCCTCACAATAGCAAACACACATGAGACCATACTAAATTTGACCTCAATTAAACAACAAATGGAGAGGAGAAGAAACCTCCCAAATGTATTGTCAAGTGACACATGGCTCACCTAAGGGAGGTTATTCTCACCATCAAATTCAAACCATCTGATGCTCATCAACCATCATATAGATGCCACCTCATACCAAATGCTGGAGCCAAAGAGAGTGCTGCAATGAGTTGAGTGTGTAGAACCTCAACAGCCAGCAGGCATCACAGCCAATCACACTACACTTGGCAAGTGATTACATAAAAATCAATCACACCAAGCAATAGTAAATCACCAGTTACAAGCCTTGTGGAGGACAGAAGAGGTAAACCAACATAACCAAAGCCACTGGAAGGCCATCTTAAACCACAAACTCAACTGGAGAGACATGAAACCACATAGCTGGAGCCTCAAATACCCCTCCCCCAAGTATGACACTTGGTAAATTGAAGTAAAAACGCTCTCCCACAGCCACATAGCTGATCATTGTGAGCCCCATATGCCACATCAGCATACAAGAAGGCAGTGAGAAGGAGTAAATCCCAAATCCCTAAACCCATTATCTCAAGGAAAAATGCCACATGTCAGATAACCATTAGCTAGTAAAATGAGATAGTGAAACACATCATGTGAAGAAAGACTTGCAAATTGAGGCGGTGGAGACAAGGAAGCATCCTAGCCACATATCAAGACTCAGAAATCAGAAGAAATGCCACATGGAAGCCAAGACCCAAGATGAAACTCTAATCTTTCTCTATAAAAGAAGCCACTAAAGATGGATGAAGGACCCCCAGTTTTTGAAGTTTTAGGCTATAGTGCGTTTCAAAAACTTGTAAAAAAAAGAAAAGAAGAAATTCTAGTTTTCAGTCAAGGTAATGAAATAAACATGTAAAACCTTGCTTTAAATGTTAAATAAAATGGGGGCCATGTTTATCTGTTTATTCTTCTTCTTCTCTCCCTCCTTTTCTTTCTGTTTTCTTTGAATAAGCCTGGTATTTGGCTTGGTGAACCTGGTATTTGGTTCAAAGTGCCTGGTATTTGGCACTGGTTGGTACTGCCTGGTATTTGGTAGTGGTTTATGGCCTGGTATTTGGCCTTGGTTAATATGCAAGCATGGTATTTGGCTTAGCTGAGGTGATTTCATGGTTGAGCTTCAAGGTGTGAATCAAAGGCACACAAACTCTATGCCAAAGAGCTATTGTTCTGTGTACCACCCTAAACAAATGGTTAATAAGATGCACAGGCTCCATGCCAAGAGCTATTGTCTGTGCATCACATTAAAAGACTGATTAATAAAGAAAGAAACACAATAAACATGCTGCATTTAGAGTGTCTTCAAACAAAAAACCTAGGCCAGGTGTGAACCTCATGCCAAATGCTACAGTTCATATCTGTGTTCATGAGTATTTTAAAAAACAAACCGCACTTCCATCTAAGTTCAAAAAATGAATTTCTGAACAGTCAAATCTCATATCTCAGTGCATCTTAGGAACAAAGAGTAGGTCTCAAAATAAAATGTTTAGTCCATTGGGAGTTTCAGTGATAAACTAGTCCTAGGAGTTGGAAGTTTGAGTTCTGAGTCAAAGTTTTCAATGTGTAAGCTCCAGTAAGAAAATTGTTGTTTTCTTTTAAGAACCAAAAAGGCAAAAATGTATTTCAGAAATATCAAAAGTAAGTTAGCATGTTCAACAATAAAACAAGTCCTTAGGGATTGAATTGCATTTCCTAAACAAAAAGGGTGTGTAGACTGTCAGTTTTATCATATCATTAGTAGAAAAATGGATTTGAATAAGCATGGGTAATCCGTTAAGTTCCTGAGGATTAGCATGCATTCCTTTGAAACAGCAGACTTGTGATTTGTCATCCATGTGAGGAGTTTAGGAAATGAATTTTGAATAAAGGCATACACATACAGCATACATGACATTTCAGTAATTGCATGATTATTAGGGTTTAGCAATGAATAAAAGTGCTTAACTCTAGGGATTAAAATGTATTTTCTTCACATATGCATAGTATGTCATCAAAATGAGTCCTTACTTAAGGGTTCCTGAGCTGGATTTTTCTAAAAATAAATTTCAGAGCATAGAGTCGTCATTGCTAATTCAAAAAATAAAACAACATCCTAATCTTGAAGTTGTATCCAAAAATAAATAAAATGTGACAAAAAGGTCAGGTTCAGTTCAGAAGTGAAATGCTAGAAGCTCAAAGTATCAAAAATATCTTTGTAAACTCAGTTTCTAAAAAAAAATACAACAAAAGTCAGTCAACGTGGCTAGCAGTCGAGTGTTTCAAAGAAAATCATCAAGTATGGAAAAGTAAAAATCAAGTCAAAACAGTGAGTAGCAACACATTGAAACTCAACAAAATAATAAAACACAAAAGGGAATGATTCACACCTTGAAGCCAGGACTATGAAGTTGTCTCAGTTAGCTTGACATGACCATATTGAAAGTACTGAAAATGAAACTTAAAACCATGGTGTATGGTATTGTGCACAGTCACCTCAACATGGCCTCAAGTTTGACCAAAAATACATGATTAGCAGTGAATACAATTGCTCAATCTCTGCCCCCAAATGTGACACAAATACAAAACAAGGCTCATTTGAGCATCAAATTGAACAATTGGTAGGGTTTCAGACCTAAACCAGACCATAGAAAGAAGGTGATAGAATTAAAACAAAAGGAAGGAATGACCTGCACAATTGAAGAAGCTAGTGACCTCACAAAAGGGTTGAGACACCATGGAAGTCACCTGTAACTCTCAAGTCCCATTAGAAGATCCCAATTCAGTCTGGTCTCCAACACCTACTCGAAAAGGAAATATGAACCTCAGAAATTGGGAAAGAATTGAATAAATGATGAAAAGGAAGAGAAAGAGGACACTCTTACAAGCCTGATGGTACTTTCAATTGGAAGAATGGTGGCGGCAGCCACCGTAATTTTCCCCTCGATCTTACCAAAGACTGTTGAAGCTCGGTGGAGACGAAAAGAGAAGGGAGAGAGGACAAGGAGAAATGAAGGCGTCCATTGGCACGAATCTTGGAACAGGTCAATGGACAGATCTCGCCTCTAACGGTAAAGAGAAGGAATTGATCCCTTGATTTCGTGCACGAGGTGTCAGCCACTGACAGCGGGGCCCACAAGTCGAAATCTGACTCAAACTCAAGCGCCCAGCTGATCGCTCCACGCGTGAACCAGTTGACTCAACCCCAGAGCCTCTATGATCTCTTGTGGCACCCAATGTGTGGCAGGTCACTGATGGACATAACAACAAAACAGCTTCTCCTCAGCCAATCAGGATTTCTAGCAGAAAGCAGAAACTTCAAAAATACATTAAAAATAGCAAAAAATTTAGAAAAATTCACACAAAACATCAAAATGTGCATAAAAATGTGAGGAATATTCTAGTATATCATTTCAAGTCCAAAACACAAACCATGAAACATTTTCAATTTGAGAAATATAAATTGGTCATAATTGCAAAAATGACAAGTCAAATTTAAAGTCAAACTACTGAAATTTATATCAAACAAAAATCACATATATGTTTGGAGATTCAAATGCTTTGTGGACAGCAGGTATACTTGAATATCTCATGCTTTGGACAGTAGGTATGGTCGGACATCAAGACACCTGGAACCTAAACCCCAAAAATACAAATCTAAATCCAAAATACCCAAACCCCAGAAATGTAAATCCAAATCCAAAATACCCAAACCCCAGAAATGCAAATCCAAGTCTAAAATACCCAAACCCTAGAAATGCAAATCCAAAACCAAAATACCCAAATCCCAGAGATACAAATCCAAATCCAAAATACCTAAACCCCAGAAATACAAATAGAAATCCAAAATAGCCAAACCCCAGAGATACAAATCCAAATCCAAAATACCCAAATCCCAGAAATATAAATCCAAACCCAAAAATCCAGATCCAACATATTTAAAGTTCAAATATTCAAATCCCAAACCCCAATTCCAGACACCGAAACCCCCAGATAAAAATTCAAAACTCAAAAGTCCAACTTAAATGTTGAAAATCCAAAACTCAAAAGTCCTACTTAAATGTTGATAATCCAAAACTCAAAAGCCCAACTTAAATGTTGAAAATCCAAAACTCAAAAGCCCAACTTAAATGTTGAAAATTCAAAACTCAAAATTCCAACTTAAATGTTGAAAAATTCAAAACTTAAAAGTTCAACTTAAATATTGAAAATCCAAAACTCAAAAGTCCAACTTAAATGTTGAAAATCCAAAACTCAACAGTCCAACTTAAACGTTGATAATCCAAAACTCAAAAGTGCAACTTAAATGTGGAAGACCTAGAACTTAAAAGTCCAACTTTAAAGTTGAAAATTCAAAACTCAAAAGTCCAACCTAAGGTTGAAAATTCAAAAAAGTGACAACTTAAAAGTCCAAGACTAAAAGTCTCAATCAAAACCAAACACCGAACATTTAAAGTCAACACCTAAAAGAAATCTGAAAGTCTAAAGACCAGGTAGCCAAAAAGTCCAAAGTGACATAAACTCTTAAAAGTGTAAGATCATTTTTTCAGGACTGCATAGCGTTTCGACTTGAAGAAGACAGCCGATGGTCAAGTTGAGAAAGAGAAATCAACTTTGAATCATCACAGAAGTTCTTCTTGAGAGAAGGCATAGCGCATCTGTATTCGATACTCGAACTAAACCCTAAAATTCCCTAAATCCCCCAAAAGTGATTGAGGATCGACCTAAGGTGCAAAACCCCCTAATGTGACGGCTCCAAGCCAGATTCAGCAAAATAAACAACATAAAATAACTTAAAACTGCGACATAGAAGTCAACAAAAAGTCATGACCTCGAAGTCAACCAATGTCTTGTTTACCTCTGCCAGAAAATACACGTTGCTTCCTAAATTAAATTAAATTGACTCTCGTTACTTCCTACATTGACTATTTGGTTATTCCCGATCTAGAGGTGCTCTTGGCTGGTTCTCAACTCAGTTCGGAGGTAATTAACAGCAGGGGCTTGCGCCTGTTTGAAGGAAAGGACCTACAATAAACAATCAACTCTCGAGGTACTTGGAGCCGCATCGGCATCCATCGTCTATTTTTGGATGGGTATCGATGATCAGATCTCAAGAGGATCGAGGGGTATCTGATCCGCATTTCTTTTTCCCATAAAGGAACTATCTGATCTTCCATGGTAGGCAAAAAGTGCGAGACATCAGGATCAATGGAAGGCGTGTCAAGAGGATATGGGTAGACACGGGCAGTTCAGCCGATGTGTTATACTTTGATGCACTGAGGCAGTTGAACTTGCTTTCGTACCCACTGACACCCATGGATACTCCTTTGGTTGGATTTGCAGGGGATAGGGTAATAACTTTGGGGACAATTGAATTAGAAGTGGAATTCTGGGAAAGCTTGAACAGTGCCATTAAAAAGGTTAAATTCATTGTGGTGAATGCGCCATCAGCATATAATGTCATTCTGGGCAGAAAGTCTCTCAATGACATCAGGGCGATAGCATCGACGAAGAATCTCATGATTAAATTCCCGACCAGGCTAGAGGTGGGAATGGTCAAAGGAAATCAGCAGATGGCCAAGGAATGCTACCAAGTTGCCATGGCAAATCAGGTGGCCCAGATTGACAAGGAAGTGCAAGGAAAAATGATCAGGTTACCCAACTCAGGGGGACCGGCAGAGGAAGTAGAAGAAGTAGAGCTGGGTTCAGGTATAGTAACCAATGTAGACACGGCCTTGAATGAAAGAGATAGGCAGTTGGTGAAAGAGTGTTTGATAAGAAACAGAGAGGTATTTTTTGAGGAAGGTGACCAAATGCCCCGAATAGATAGAAAGGTGGCAGAACACCGGATCACACAATTTTTTGGTTGAAAACCAGTACATCAAAAGAAAAGGAAGTTCGGGACTGAGATAAGAACAATTGTTGAGGAAGAAGTGAAAAGGTTACTAGAGGCAGGTTTCATTCGCGAAGTTAAGTGCCATGAATGGTTGGCCAATCCAGTAGTGGTCCCAAAACCAAACAACAAGTGGAGGGCATGTATTGACTTCACGTATTTGAACAAGGCATGTCCCAAGGACCCTTTTCCCCTACCAAACATCAATGCTTTGGTAGATTCCACTGCGGGTTTCACCCACCTCAGTATTATAGATGCAAATGCTGGATATCACCAGATCAAAATGCACCCTGATGATGAAGAGAAGACAAACTTTCTCACCGAGAGAGGTATATATTGTTACAAAGTAATGCCTTGGGATGGTAAATAAAGTATTCAAGGATAAGTTGGGAAAAACAATAGAGGCATACATTGATGACATGGTGATCAAGAACTGTTCGGGAGAGCATCATGTGGAACACTAAGAAAGGGTGCTCGCCAGGATGAATGCGGTGGTCATGTGTCTTAACCCAAAGAAAAGTTTTTTCTGCCTCGGAAGTGGAAAGTTTTTGGCGTTCATCGTGTCCGAAAGGGGCATAGAAGTACATCCCAGCAAGTGCCAAGCTATCATGAATATGGAGCCACCAAAAACTATGAAGGGAGTAAAAGAGCTGACAGATCGTATAGCGGCATTGAACATATTCATCTCCAAATCGGCCGAGGTATGCAAACATTTTTTTCAAACTATTCGGAATAACAAAAAATTCCAGTGGACAGGAGAATGTTAGCAAGCTTTTGAAAAAATCAAGGAGTACTTAGCCACACCTCATATAATCAGCAGGCCAATGAAGGGTGAAACTTTATACTTATATGTGGCGGCTTCGGATACCGCAGTGAGCGCGGTTCTGATGAGAGTTGAAGAAGGGAAACAGAAGCCAGTGTATTTTGTGTCTCGATATCCCCCAGTTGAAAAAGCAGCATTCGCAGTGATGACCGCATCAAGAAAACTCAAGCCATACTTTCAAACTCATCCAGTCAAGGTACTCACTGACTTACCCTTACGAAGGGTCTTGGGGCAACTCGATGTGGCGGGAAGGTTGTTAAAATGGGCAGTAAAATTGCCAGAATATGACGTCACTTTTGTGCCAAGGACGGCATATAAAGGACAGGTGTTAGCATACTTCGTGGTTGAATGTACAACAAGACTTCCCGAACCTCCTGAGGAAGCTGTATGGGAAGTATATGTAGAAGGGGTGGCTTCCATTATGCTATACACTTGACCTTCGATGTATCCAACAATGTGGCGGAGTATGAGGCTTTATTGGCAGGCATGCGGCCTATGGAGGCAACAGGGGCAAAGAACGTCTGTTTTTATATGGACTCCCAGCTCGTGGTGAACCAAATTAAGGGGGAGTATGCCACTTCAAATGACAGATTGGCGTTGTACATGGAAAAGGTAAAAGCATTCATGACAACATTCGAGACTATCTCGGTTGATCAGTATGTTTTGAGGACCTATAATAAAACTGTCGATGCTCTTTCTAAATTAGCCAAGGAAAGTGACCTCGACAAAGTGAAACCGATAGTGATGCTGGAAGTCCCGCAACCAAGCATTGATGTCATTTCTTTCAAGGTATATATCATTGTTTGCCTCCAAATTCTGCTGCATAAAACCCTGGAATAAATAAGATAAATATTATTCCACAAATAAACCAACAAACCATGACAACAACAACTGGACAAGACTACTTTGACAAACAGTCATGATGCATGGAAGAAAAATATACAGAAGTTCCTAAAAAAAAAGGGGAACAATAAATTAATTAATTATAGGGGATGCCGTTACGCGCCTGTGATACCCTTGTAATTAATTATAAAAAATGTCCTAAAAATGAAAATTTTGTAGCAGTTAAATTCTTCATATATTTAAGAGGAGCCATGTAAAAATTCATGTCAAATTGACCTATGCAAGGGCACCAAATAATTTTTTTCAAATGAAGCAGCCTAATAATGCCTAAAATTCTAACAAATGGACAGATCCAATACCTAAACAAATGGAGAAGGAATTATAAAATGAAGACCATTTCGGGTTGGGCCAATTAAAAGGAAAATAACAGATGGGCCTTTAAGATAAATTAAAATAAATTTGGATCAAAACCAAGGCACAACCAATTTATACACGAGCCCAATCCGATTTTCTGCTTTCTAAAACCATCACTAATCTGACTGTCAGATGCAGTGACACGTGGTATTATCCGAAACCAACAGACATATTTCAACCAAAAAACCGTACTGACAGATGGCATTTGCTGATTGGTCGAAAACATGGGCCTATTCATTTCCGTTAAAAGAAAAAAATAAAAAAAAGGATGAAACAGTACTGTTCGACAGGAGCTTCGTACGCCGTCGTGAAAAGGAGCTTCGTCGCCGCTCTGCGCCACCTCAGTCCCAATTGATCTCGCCAATGCAAAGGCGATGGCTCCAGCAGCACAACGACCTCAGATTCAAGGGGAAACTGCGACTAGATGGAGACAATTTCAAGAAAAATGAGATTAGCAACCGGAACCAACGTATGAGAAATTCCAGCAAAAGAAGAAGAAATTGTTAGAGAAGCATACCTAGGAAACTCCTATTGGGACTGAAGAAGAGGCACGATGAGCAATTGGGGGTCAATTGGGGCTGAAGTAGGCAGTGACACCTATGCCATGGCGGGGAGCTTCAACAGCACAGTAAATAAGCAATGGTTGTTGGTATAGATCAAGTGGGTGGCTAGAATAACTCCTCACTACCTCGTATACTCCACACTCATGTAACAAGGGGGAGAGAAAGTGCAAGAAAAGGTATTTGCATTTCGACTGGAGACGGCCAATAAAGAGAATTGTGTAAGTTGGATAGGAAAAGATCGACCGGAGAAGAAGAGAAGCCTCTCTGACCTATGAACTGAAAAAGAAGGTTCTAGGCCTGTCAAAGCAGTGTACTATGGCTCAGAAAAGTACTTGATAAAGGAGGCAGCCCACCAATTGATTCAAATTCCACGCCATTGATGCCTGGATGATCATTCATTCTCCTGGAAATAGTACAAGGCATTGAATGACATGCTAAAAGATGAAAACAAGGTACAATACCAAGTGTATCATGTTAACTAAATGAAAAAGATCACCAGCCACTCACCCATGTAAAGACAAGGGAGAAAGTGTAATGGACGGCTAGATGTGGCTGGATTTGATGGGATGTGCAGTCTGAGTATGGACATAACCAACAAACACCAATTGGCACCTGAAAAGCATCCCATGCGTGATGTAGAAGGGCAAATCAGGGAATTAAAGGAAAGGACAAGAGGATGAAGCTTATGAAACCCACATATGAGAAACCCAAGTCTCAATTATACCCCTCTGAACTATCTCTGAAATTGACATTATGACGGGCTGCTCTAAATGATAATGGTTTAATCATATGAATATGCATTAAGATGATGTTGTGAGAACAATATAAACTTTGGTTACAATTAATAAATAATCAATGTAATCTCAGTAAGCAAAATTGCAAAGGAGGAAATCAACAAGACATTAATTATATGGCCTTGGCAGAAGGAAGAGTAATCCATAATAATGTCACAGATTTGATGACACAAAGTCATTTGCTAGAAATGATATGTTAATACCCTTTTAGGCCACAACCAATGAGAAGTAGACAACACATGTTAACACTGTGCAGGGAATAGGGTGTTTATCTCCTCAAATACCTCCTGACATAGGGGGTCCACCTGTCATACAAAGGAAAAGAAAAAGGTCAACATTAGTCAAAAGAAGTGTGTTACTGTTTTATGTTCCCTCAACAGCAAACATGAATATATGGCTATTAAAACCATGCCAAGTGTCAAAAAAAAAAAAAAACTGCCAAAGGAGTTGCAAATTCTGAGTTTACCCATGTAAAAGATAGGCGCCTGCACATATTAGAAGGGTATTAAAGGGAATTATTTGTCACTAAGGGGCCTCCAGTCAAAAAACCCTACAAGAGAATAAATAAAGGTGAGCTGCTGATGTACTAAGCCTACAACTCTAAAGCAACAGCTAGACATTGAAAGGAGATACTTCATCTATGTAATCACAGCCCTTCATGCGCCTACAAACCAATAGATGATGGACAACACAACATTCCTCAAATTGGCGCCAAATAAACACAACTCCTTCTCCAAGCAAGTCGGCCAATGAGTGCCATGTGGCATAGGACCCACATATCAGCACAGATCAAACAAGAAAGTAGAAAGGAGTAAAAAATTGGTGAGCTGTTGCATCAATTGACAGTTGTCAGATGTTCATTGGATAGTATACAAGAGTAGTAAGAAGGAATAGTGAGTTTAACTTCAAATTGATATGTTAGAGGAGCACGGCTACATCTACACCCTTCATCAAGCACAGAAACTCCAAGAGGATGCCATGTGGCAGCAAGGGTCAAGGAAGGAACCCTAACAATTGCCTATAAAAGGAAACCATCACCAAAGAAGAAGGGGTTCCAGCTAAGTTAATAATTAAGCTGAAACTCTGTCGGTTTGTTTAGTCATCTTGTCAACAGTTCATTCCCTGTAATTGCATAGCAAGTAGAACACTCTAATAGAAGGTAGTCTGATTGTATCAATTCAAAGTTCCACAAAATATATTTCCTGTTAGTTCCTTTCATTGGTGCTTCATTTTCTTTTCATTCTTTTTCTTCTTTCTCTTACTGCTTCCTCTTTGGTTGTTGTGTTTGGTGAGTTACTATTACTATAAGCTCTAGCAGAACCCATGTAGTATGTTAGTTTGGTCTTGAGATTGAAGTGACATAAGTGAGGGGTGTTTGCCTGAGAGCGCACACTCACAAGTGTCATCTGAGTCTCTTAACATGAAACAAAAAAAAGGGATTACAATGATAAAATAACAACATAATAAAGCATGAATGAGAGGTGTTTGCCCGAGAGCGCACGCTCATGAATGCTATCGAGTCCTTTAACATAAAAGAAAAATGAAATGTCTAAAGAATATTACATAATAGAACATGGCCTTATGCATGAGAATGCTTGCCTGAGAGTGCATATTCATGTTCTGGGGCATGTTCATAACTATATAATCATTCTCACAAATACAATTTATAAACTGGATACGATAAAGGGTTAAGTTCAGAGATAACAATAAACAAAAAAGGAGGAGAATGGTAATATAATAAAGTCAGGGACATATGTAAAAAATTTTTTTTTTTTTTGAGTTTAGTAACAATGGATTATAACATACAGTGGTTGGGTCCTCATGTGCATCTGTTGGTTAAATCTCTTAAAGAAATACATGCATTCGTATACATAATAGGTCCTATAAAATATGTCTTCATGTTAAAATGTCAAAGAAGAACTTTAAACAATTATCTGATCTAAAATTAAGTCCATAAAAAAAAATAGTATATATCAGTAAGTAGGGGGACTAAATCGAAAATGTCAGTCTATTAATGAAGGTCGTGTCAGAAGTAAAGTAGGAACTATATGGCTTCATAAAAAAAAAACAATAAGCAGTCATTTACCAAAGGAACAATATGTTAAAAGTACTTCATTTATCTTGTAAAATAACAAGTGCATATATACGGGCAGCAACAATAACAATTATAGGTCTAAAAGAAGAGGGGGGGGGGGGTTGCTCCTTAAAATAAATCGCAGGGTCATACTAAAAATATGTGGTGTGTAACAGTAGTGACAAGGCAGTAGGCTTGCCTCTGAGTAAAAATATATATATATAATAATAATAAGTAAAAGAAATAATAATAGTGAAATATAAAAGTAAAATCTGTATTGACATCTCTTCCTCTTGTTTAATTGATATGTCTTCTAAAGATAACATGATCTGATCTTAATGAGTGAATAGGTCCAATAAAATTTAGGTTTGTAAAATAAATGGTATCTAAGATATAAATTAAAACCCGTGGCCGCATTTTAAAGTTTAAAATGCGGTAAAAAATAGGGTCAATTTTTTTACACTGTTATTTATATAAATTAAAAATAGTTTAAAAATTAAATATATTTGGAAATCTAGGGTAGATATATTTGGAAGTCTAAGGTAGTTCATGCTTAATCTATAGAAAAAAAAAATTATTCCCTCATATGATATGCAATCTGAGCCCTCTAATTTTCGTTAATCGATCAATCTGAAAATATTCTAGAAGTTTACCCTTCTTAATTAAAAGCCATGACTGCATTGGCTTTTAATTAAAAATATTTTTTTGGTTAAATATATTAAAAATAGTTGTACCAATCATCTAAGATAGTTCTTTATATATAAAGTAGATATAAAATAGATATATTGAAAATATATATTTCTTTATATATTGATAGATTTAGTCATCAAAATTTATCAAATGGCGGCGAAGCCGCCTCCCCCTATCTATCTAGTGGTACCTAAAGGCGCATGCACAAGTTGAAGAGTTATGGACTTGTTTTGGAGCCAGATTCTGGACCATTAAAGACAAATAAAGAAATCATGCTTAGAAATGAAAAGCGACAAGTAATGAGGCCAAAGAGGAATTGAGCGTATGTTACTTGGGTAAAAGTGAAATAAAAAGGGGCTAAGGACTAAATTGAATAAAATGGTTGTATACAGACTTCAACATTTAATCCCCAGAAATGCATCACACATAGTAGAATTGGTATAATCGGCACTAACTTCATGAACCAATTGATGACTGAGTGATGGGTTTGAATATCTAATAGTTTGATTATCATATAGTAGGGCAGAGACAAGAAAGGAAACCAATTAATCAATGACTCAATGTTCAAGCGAGAACTGTGTTGTCTATGAGAAAGTTGAGGTATAAGAATCATGTAAGAAGTCGTTGTGTGCTTATATGACAACTCGTAAAATAATTTACACATGGAATCACATTTCATTCATGAGTCTGTCAGACCAAAGTTGTGGTCGAGGGTGTGCTACCTCAAATTAGGATATGCAATACAAAATTGAAAGTGCAGATGATCCCAGGACACTCTCGAGATGCTTCACGATGCCTCTACCAAGGTAGTTCATGACTAGGCGTCCTCGATTAGCCGGACTTCACTGCTATGACAGACTCGAGCCAAAGCTAAGATCAAGACATGCAAAATTGCCAAACGCGGCTCCAATGGACGACGGAAACATCTCCGCGACGACGCCTCTAAACCTAGTTTCAGCCACCATGACCGCCGGGAACCTCTACTGACACCATCAATGGAGGCGTCCAGTCGAACGGAAAAGCATCAGAGAATGTATAAGCGAAAGGAGGAGGGAGATGAACCTCACTCTTGCATAGGCGTGGTACACGGAGCCCACAAGTCGAACCCAGACTCAAGCCTAATCCACCGGGTGTACAGACCCAGACGTGAACCAAGCGACCCGAAAAACTTAAACTCTCAGCGACATCCGCGGATCTTCTGTGACGACCAATCTGCAACGAATCACTGACGAGCGAACAGCAAAACAACAAAGCAGCAACCAATTAGAGAATTTCGCAAGACAGAAAATTCAAAAATACATTAAAAATAGCACAATTATCAGAAAAATTCCCATAAAATGCCAAAATATCCATAAAAATATGAAGAATATTCTGGCACCACATTGCATGCCCAAATCTCAAAACACAAAGCATATTAAATTTAAAAACTCCTAAAATAGCTATTTAATAAATAATAAAATGATAATATATATATATATATATATAAACAAAAGTAATAAAATGATAAAAAAATTAAACTTCTGAAGAAATGATTGAACATTTTATGTTCAGGGCAGCAGGTATATTTGAACATCCTATGTTATGGACAACAGGTACATCCGGGTATTTCTGGTCGAATCTCAAACCCAAAGCCTCAAATCCAGAAGTCAAGAAAAATATATATTAAAGCCCAAATCCTAGACCCAAAATAAAGGAATTTAAAATTCCAAAATCTAAAATCTCAAATACCAAAGCTAAATACCAAAATTCCAAACCTTAAGCCTCGAACTCAAAAGTCTAAATCTTCAAAAAATTCAAACAACAAAAGCAAAACCTTAAACCCAGATCCAAATATTAAAAACCCAAAGCCAAAGTCCCGAAACTAAGATCCAAACTCAAAACCCGAAAATGCAAACCTCAAGTTTAAAATCCAAATACCAAAGATAAATCCAAAGTCCAAACCCAAATTCGAAACTCAGAATCCCAAAATTTGAACATCTCAATCAAACGCTGGAAACCCGAATCCGAAAATTCGAACCTAAATACACCAAAGCCCAAACTCAAAACCTCAAAATAAAAAATATACCAAGAGTCCAAATTCAAAACCTTAAATTCACAAGTTCAAATACCTAAATCCAAAAATCTAAATACCAAATCTATGAACACCAGAAATCCAAGTCCAAAACCCCAAACCCACAAATTCAAATACCAAAATTCAAAATCCCCAAAGCCAAAAACGTCAGAGCCAGGAAGCCAAAAAAAAAATGAATCCCAAAACCCGAAACCCAAAGATCGAATCAGAGTCCTGAAAGGTCAAAACTCAGAAGTCAAGCAAAAATCCTAAAAAGACAAAACTCAAAAGTCCAATTAAATAAAAAGGGATTGAAAAGTCAAACTCTAAATTAAAATAACAAAGACTTAAAAGACGGTCTGACGACCAGAACTTAAAAGTCTTAAGAAACCCCAAGACTCAATTTTAAAACTTCGAAAGTTAAGGACACAAAGATCAACGCTCCAGAGCTCGGATCAAGTCAATAACTAAAAGTGACATTGAAAGTCTAAATCTGTCCTTTTGAGGCTGCATAGCGCGTTGCCCTGGAAGGTACAACCCAGTGTTCTTGTCAAAAGGAGGCATAGCGCTTCTTTCCTCGCGACTCGAATGAAATCCCAAAATCTCTAAATCCCAAAACAATTGAGAATTGACCTAAATCGCCTATCTTTCTAGTGTTGAACTCAACAATCGAATATGTCCTTTTGAGGCTGCATAGCAAGGTACAACCTGGTGTTCTTGTCAAGAGGAGGCATAGCGCTTCTTTCCTCGCAACTCGAACGAAATCCCAAAATCTCTAAATACCAAAACGATTGAGAATTGGCCTAGATCGTCTATCTTTCTAGTGTTGAACTCAACAATCAAATTCGTCCTTCTGAGACTGCATAGCGCGTTGTCCTGGAAGGTACAACCCGGTGTTCTCGTCAAGAGAAGGCATAGCGCTTCTTTTCTCGCGACTCGAACAAAATTCCAAAATCCCTAAATCCCTAAATCGACTGAACATTGATCCAGGAAATATAACCCCTGGTATTAATTTCAGAAATCTCAAGGTGGCCTCAAGCCGACTTCAGCAAAGTTAATAACAAAACTGCTAAATTTGCGACATAAAAGTCAACCAAAGTCCCGTAACAAGTTTTTTCAAGAATTAAACCCCCCACTAAACACTAGTCATTTTATAAATTGACTTCAATCGCTTACGACGCCTAATTCTTTGATTATCCCGATCTAGAGGTGCTCTTGGCTGGTTCTCAACTCAGTCCAGAGGCAATTAAAAGTAGGGGCTTGCGCCTACTGGAAAGAAAGAACCTACAACAAACAATCAACTCTCGAGGTACTTGGAACCACATTGGTGCCCGTCATCCGTTTCAGATGGGTAGTAATGTTCGGATCTCAAGATGCTCGAGGGGTATCTGATCCGCATTTCTTTGCCCCATAGAGGAACTATCTGATCTTCTGTGGCAGGTCCAAAAAGTGCGAGACGATCATCGATGCTGGTAATGAGTGGTATGCTTTGCTGTTGGATTTTTGAAGAATGGAAAGTTACCGGCTAATGAAAAAGTGGCGAGGAAGGTAAGGCGATGGGCTCTAGAAATCACAATCGTGGATGACATTCTGCTGAAAAAAGGATATGGCATACCATAGCTCACGTGCGTGGGGCGATCCAAAGCAGATGAAGTGCACGAAAGCATTTGTGGCAGTCACCAGGGAATGGGCTCACTGAGTGGCAGGATTATCCGGGCATGATTCTATTGGCCCTCCCTAAGGAAGGAAGTGGAAGAGTACGTCTGAAGGTGTGAAAAATGCCAATTTCACTTCCGTATACCAAGACAGCCACCTCACCCAATGCAATCTATGTCCAGTTCGTGGCCTTTTGATGTCTGGGGATAAACCTATTGGGACCTTTCCCCCAAGGGCAAGGAAATGTGAAGTTTTTGGTAGTGGCGATAGAATATTTCTCCAAGTGGATCGAAGCCAAACCTTTGGCAAGATTGTCTGCAGGTATGGTTTGTCACACACCATCATTTCGGACAATGGAACACAATTCACATGAGCCTCATTCCAAGACTTCTGTGTGTCATCCTTAATCCAATGGCCTAGCAGAAGTGTCTAACTGAACTATCATGGAGGGTTTGAAGAGAAAGATAGAAGGAGGCAAGAACACATGGCCAGAATACTTGGATGAAATTTTGTGGGCCTACCGAACCACACCCCGAATAGCGGCGAGGAGATCTCCTTTTTCCATGGTGTACTGAATGGAAGCGGCGATGCCCATGGAAATTATGCATCCATCGCTACGCACTATGTCCTACAATTGGGAGAAGAATGGTACCCGAAGAGCGGAGGAGTTGGGCACCATCTTTGAGCTCAGGGAAGAGGACCGAGTAAGGCTCGAAGAATACCAAAGGAAGATAGGGAGAAACTTCGACAGGAAAGTGGCTCCAAAACACTTTCAACCAAGGGACTGGGTGTTAAGAAAGGTCGAAGCAAAAGGCAAGCAGGTAGGGAAGCTGGACCCCGCGTGGGAGGGACCGTTTGAGGTGACTAAGTCCATTGAGGAAAAGGCGTATCATTTGAAGGATATGTGGGGGAAGAACATCCCGAATGCATGGAACGCCGCCCACTTGAGGAACTTTTATGTGTAAGAACGAATCCTATGGCGATGGAGAGAGCTTGTACCGTAGTCCGCTTTTTTCTGTTGCACTTTAGTTTATTCGTTTTGTTTGAAAGAACCTAGGATCACTGTATCGTAGTGTAATGATCATGTATTGTCATTAAAATAATAAAATTTTGTTCAAAATAAAATCTTGTCACAATTCCGAGGACACCACGAGCATCAAATTAAAGAAGTTAGTCGTGACCCTCCTGGATAGTGTATCTCGGAGTAAGTGCATAAAATAAAAGAAGTAAGTTGTGACCCTAATGAAGAGCGTATCTCGGAGTAAGCACATCAAATAAAAGCAGTAAGTCGTGATCGTCCTAGAGAGTGTATCTCGGAGTAAGCGCATCAAATAAAAGAAGTAAGTCGCGACCCTCCTGGAGAATGTATCTCGGAGTAAGCGCATTAAATAAAAGAAGTAAGTCATGACCCTCATGGAGAGTGTATCTCTGACTAAGCTCGTCAAATAAAAGAAGTCGTGACCCTCCTGGAGAGTGTACCTCGGAGTAAGCGCGTCAAATAAAAGAAGTAAGTGGTGACCCTCCTGGAGAGTGTATCTCGGAGTAAGCGCATCAAATAGAAGAAGTAAGTCGTAACCCACCTGGAGAGTGTATCTTGGAGTAAGTGCCTCAAATAAAAGAAGTAAGTTGTGACCCTCCTGAAGAGTGTATCTCGGAGTAAGCGCGTGAAATAAAAGAAGTCGTGACCCTCCTAGAGAGTGTATCTCGGAGTAAGCGTGTCAACTCAAAAGAAATCACAAACTTCTTAGAAAGTAAGCATATGAAAGACAAATGTTGTCAGTAGAAAAGCAAAGATCTGCCACAATAAATGATGACTCTAACAAGGAAAAGTAAAAGACACCACAGTGACTGACAGCTTTAATTAAAGTGCATTAAAGTCGAAACTTACCGTTGGAAAAACTCCTATCCAACCTCTATAAATAGGGGTAACATCTTGTCTTCTTCACAAACCATCTCAACAAACAAACACACCTAAGTAAACTCTGGTCTAGCATTCATGGCGAAGAGAAAGGGAAAGAAAAAGAAAAAGAAAAAGAAAACATTAAAAATATATAAAGAAAATTAAGTAGAATAGCTGAGAGGAAGAGGAAAATTTAGTAGAATAGTTGATTTAGATCAATAAATCTACATTAGTAATTCTCTACTTGGTTCCTCTTCAAGTGATAGAGGTCTACCCGAGCTATAAAACCGGCACTTTGAGTGAAGAGAGACAAGGTACTACTTGTATATGTTCAGGTGAAGAGCTGAATGCGGCAGTCCGAGGGAAGGCAAGCTGAGGCTAGCTTGGGGTTGCTAGTGTTCGAAGGAAAGAAACAAGACGAAACTAGCTCGGGTTTGTTAGTCCAGAGAAGAGTTCGAAGGAAAGAAACAAGGCGAAGATACCCCGAGATGGCTAGCTTTAGTTTAGAGCCTGAAGGTGAAAGATAAGACCTAACCAGAGGTCTATATCTCAGGAGTAGAAATAATATGTATTTTGTTCAAAAATCAAGGATACATATAACAAGAAAATATTGAGATACATAGGTTTTATTTACAAAGATCCATGTCAAGGATCAAAACTGTAACTATGTTTCAAAAGTGATAATGAGACAGTTTGCGTCGCAAATAAGCACCATCACGAAGATTACTTACTTTACCCATAATCCCCGCATTGCGGGGCTAAAAAAAAAAGGGATATCATCATCACCGTACCTAATAAACAAGTATGAAATAAGACTTTAACGATTCATATTCCCCGAAGTCAAGTTCATCTTACAAACAGACATCACGATTCAAACCATCCGTTCACAAAAAATATTACAAACCATAGTAAACAAAAATATTAACCAACACTTATAATGTCAGCAGTCATTTTCCTCCTCCATTTCCTTTTTTTTCCTCTTCGTCTTCTGATATCATCATTATTTATTGATATTTGGACCGTACTTGGCACTCAAAATTTATTCAAACCATTAAATTATTTGATAAATTTCTATGTTTTTTTCAAGAATTGGCTCTGCCTTCGTGTCTCTTCTTATTTTCAGGGTTCTAGGTGATTTCTGGTGGATTTACAAGTTTTAGAAGGTTTTTTGCATAAGAAGAATGCTAGCCGACTCATTCGTAGCACAAGAAGGCATTTCTCAGACTCATGCTAGACCGAAGTGAAGCCAGCTCAGACCGAGTCACTGTAGCCGGCATACTATACTATGGGTTTCTTATGCTCGGTCCGAGCAGGGCGCCGCCTTGGCTCATTTGGCAAGTTTTTATGCAAGGAAGTTGATTGTTTTGGTAGATTTTCTTGCCCTGGCACCCTATATCACTTTCCTTGTGTGTGGAACCATTATATCAGGCGGTCTCCCTGCCTTAGAAGGGGATCCAAGCCTCTACACTTCAATTCGAACCTTTCCAAGCATTGTTCTTCCACTGAAACCTCAAGGAGCCCTAATCTCTAAGCGACGACAGCGAGAAGAAGGTTCAGAATACATCTTGCATCATCCCACTGCTCTGAGATCGAAGTTAGCACATACGAGGAGTATTTGGTTTATTTTTCCTATGTTCTCTACATTGATTTCTATGGGCATGTATCTTGTTATTGTTATGATACTTGCTGTTGATTTTAATACTATGTTAGGCTGAATTTAAGTAGTCTTAGGAGTAGGGGAGTAGCTTAAGTTTGGATGATGATTATTGACTTGTAATGTTATGTTGTGACATGTGATTTGTTTAATGAGTAGTGTTTATTGCTTGTTTTAATGACTTGTGATTTCCTAATTAACTTCTAGATGAATGGTCACATTTAGTTAAGCCTAAGTTAGGATTAACAAGAATAGTTTAAATCAAGTACTTGGGATAAGTCGTAGATCCGAAAGGGGAGATTAATTAACACATAAAGTGTAATTTTTATACAATGCAAAAGACTTCTAAATATTCTTATGAAAACCATTAAACAAGTTTAGGCTAGTTGAGTTTCCTATACCAAAAGTTGTGGGTCAATTAGCTTAATTAGGATAAGTTGTGATTGAACTATTTTTCTAGTCCAAAAAGCGAACGCTGAGGTTTAGTAAGTCTAGGTTTAGCCAACCAACCCTTGCACAAAACATAATTGATCATACCAAGTCAATTTAACCCACCTCAGTTCCCTGCTCGGACCAAGGAAAACGATTGTTGCTTTTAAAACTTAAGCCTTTGCATGAAAATGCTAAGTCATGAATTTTAGAAGTCTAAACTAAAGTGAAACCTGAACCCTAAGATGTATTTTATACTATTCGAAAACCCAAAAACTTTACTTTAGATCTCTTTATTATTTTAAATTGCAAAAATACCAAAAAACATCTAGTTTACTGCACTTTAAATTCTCTAAACCAAAATCACCTAAAAATTGTTTGTCTAGCTTTCGAAAAAGGATAAGTCTGGTAATCATTAATCCATCCCGTGGGTTCGACCCTAAAACCTTACCAAAACGACTAGTGAGGTGAGTTCTAGGTTACAAATTTATTTGATCCTTAGGCTTTTAGACCTTCATCATCTTCCTTTCGCGGCTTGGGTACATCTTCAAGCCAAGGATGTGCGGGTTCACTTATAGCATCTTTCATCAAAAACCTTCCCTTGAGAACTTGCCCGTCAGGGCCAAGAAGATGATCATCCGAGCAACACCAGGAACAATAAGGGACGGGAGGAAGCTGCGGAATCTCCTCGGTAGATAGTAATCCAAATTCTTTGTCAGTAAAAGGATAAAACTTTTGAAGGCTCCTAGCAACATCAATCAAAGCATTTCGAAGTGGAGGAGACGTTTGCATACTAGTAGCTCGCTTGAAAGCTCGCGACCAAAAGAAAGCAGAGAGATGTTCATGGCAAAGCTTCTCTCTCTCTTCATCATTAAGTCCTGAGGCACTAACAAGCAAGGAATTTTCCACAGACAATTTCGTCACCTCCTTTCGAAGAATCAATGATATGGATTCGGCTTTTTTCCTCCGAGCCTCTTCCTCAACTAAAGAAGAATGCACCTGAGATAACTGGCAGATAGCTTGGTTCCTTTGCTGAAGTGCGGAACCCAATTTCAAAAGAATGACATGCCGGAACTTGTCAAAATCCTCGAGCCTGCGATCCTGGTCCAAATTTTTCTTGACCAAATCCTGAGCCATGGATACAATATATTTAATAGCCTCAACGTAATTGTATGTCATAAAATGCCATTCTTTATAATGTCGATCATATTCAGCTTGGGAAGTTTGTACCTTAGACCTTTCCTTAGCCAACTCAGACTCCAAACGGGAAATTTTTGCATCTTTGGCAGAAAAGATTGAATGCAGCTCCATCAAGCTACAGGCCAAAAGAGCAGAATTGGAGATCCCGATTGCAAGGAGGTGGTGGCAACACTCATTTAACAACATCAATGGGAGGAGAAGTTGGAGGAGTTGTAAGGAGTGGATTTTGAAGGCCGATGCCATGAAACATCATATCCTCATCTTCATCTAAAAATTGATTCAGAGCTGGGGTCTCAGGACACACTCGCTCTGAAGTCTGCTGCTAAGAAACAGTCGATCCTACTATATTACCCTTGGTTGTGTGAGATCGTGCCAAATGAGACTTACGAACGCGAGGGTTGACTATAAACAAATTTTTCTCCACATCATCAGAAGGGACAGTGATTGGGTCGTTCCCGAGATCATGACGAGAACTAGCCTCGATCACCTTTTGAGAAGAATCTCCTTCCAAAGTGCCTATGTGAGAACCCGAACCCTCGCCAATAGATGTACCCTCGGGCGACATTCTTTGGGGAGAGTTGATTTCAATAGTCTTCTCTGAATCAGCATCAGAAGATTTCCCATAAACATTCTCCTTAAGGATAAGAATGATGATGATCCGTCTCCTCTTGCGACACTCACTCTCTGGTTTTCCTCTTTTGAGGCTTTGGGGCAGGACCATGAGGGGGAACCATGGGATTTGACTTGAGATGAGCAGGTAACTCTTCTGCAACAAAATAACCATTGTAGGCCAACCGAAGGGGTCTTTTATCTTGGATGATTGTGTCAAGTTGGTGGATGAAAGCATACTCCTCAAGAGTGGGGAGCTCGATATTCAACTTGTTGAAACTGCTAGTATCCTTGCGCCACTTCTTTGTGATCACATATGTATCCAAATAGGGTTGGCGGATATAACAGAACTACGACTCCCAGTCCTCAATTTTTTTGATCTTTTCCCCGAATAAGGGAATCAAGGGCTTGTTGCGAACAGTGCATAAGTCATTGGCTTGAGAGAAGGGGTAATAATGCCCAAAAAACTTCAAGGATGGAGTCACAAGAGGAAAATTTAGGGCTGTAGAGAAGAGGGTAACAACCTTTTCAAAGGATCAAATGATACACCATGCTTTAGGGTGAAGTTGGCCTGGAGGAATCTACGCCTTCTTCAATATTTCCTTGACAAAGTCGGAAAGAAGAATGCGAAAACCACACATGGCGCTTCGCCAAAAGAGGACTGCACCTTTTTCTTCATCATAGGGGCGGTCCTCTGGTCCCGCCTCTTCAAGAGCATCTGGTTCTCCGAAACATATATGTTCGGAGAAAGCAAAATGGGGGTATGATTTGTCCCAAGGCTTAGATTGGAAAGTAGGAGCGGTTTTGAAGACTGAGTCCAAAGGACGAGGCGTGCGGCGGTAAACCTCCTTCTTAGGCTCAACTCGGCCTTTTCCCTGTTGGGAATCTCGGATTATCCAGGGGTCACCAGCTTCGGGATTAGTAGCTCTCTCCTGAGTCTCGCAAGGAGTTTGTGCAGTGTTGTCGGGGATATCTGTCGCCATCACTTCAATAAGAACACAAGGAAAATGTTTTAACTTCACGGCACACCCCTTTGGTAAAAGCCAGGTAGGTAAAATAAGTAGATAACCCAACGCAACGCATACCAAGAATTGATGTTAAGAGCAGGTTTGTTCAAGCTGTATAAAATGGTACAAGAGGTATGAGAGGGGACAAGGTACACGCCAAATGAACATGAAGGTTATGCAAATGGCATTTACAAATACTAAAAATGAAAAAGGCGGTATAAAATGTGAATACCAGACACCGATATTGTAGCTGGTATTAAGACTGGAAATCAGTAGACATTGAATGAAATAAAAAACAACCTATGGATTAAGCTTGAAAAGAAGGAAAGTTAATAAGGGAAACCCACCTGTTAATGGGGATTCCCAGGCGATCGCTGGCGAAAATCTGAATCAGAGTCGAAGAAGAAGGGAGGAAAGAAAGGATCTTGACGCTTTCTGGAGTAGAGGAATGAGTAGAAGAAGAAGACGAAATGAGAGAGTAAAAGAAAATGATAGGAGAGAAAGAGGAGACGCTTATAAGAAAAAGAAGAAGGGGAAAAGACAAGGATAAAAAGATAGGCGGGAAAGAAAATTCACCAATCCCAAGAGAAGACAGAGAGTTGGTACCATCCAATGAAATATGGTAGCGACACGTGTCCCATTGGTACAAGCACAGCAGGTTAAGCGACAGAATCGAAGCGACGCTTCCCAGTCTTTCCTTGAGGAACCCTTGGCCCAAGGGCTCAAGGGCTCGAAGCATCGTTTCGCAGTCATGCCCCAAGGGACCCTTGGCTGAAGGGCTTAAGGGCTTGAAGCATCGTTTCCCTGTCATGCCCAGAGGGACCCTTGGCTGAAGGGCTCAAGGGTTCGAAGCATCGTTTCCCTGTCATGCCCCGAGAGACCCTTGGCTCAAGGGCTCGAAGCATAGCCCCTCGCTTAGAACCATAGGAGCCCCTAATTCAAGGGCTCAAGGGCTCGAAGCGTAGCTCCTCGTCCAGAACCGAGGAGTCCCAAGAAAGTTACATTAGAAGGAGAACCAAAATATTCCTATAACGCAGACGGATTATAGGGAAAAGATATGAATATGAGGCGGATAATTTTCCAACTTACGATGAGTTCTCATCATAAGTTCAAGGGCTATTGATAGGGCCAGGCTATAAGAGCCCAGCCTAATAGTGTGATCTGATAGGGCCAGGCTATAAGAGCCCAGCCCATTAGTGTGATTTTATAGGGCCAAACTATAAGAGCCCAGCCGAGTAGTATAGCCCGAGTCATTTTCGAATAAATTCCAAACTCAAGTGAGCGGGAAAAGGAGCGGGAAATATAAATCAAGTGGTCGAAAAGCTTAACAAACTGGTCCCAATATAGAACCCGAGGGCACTTCGAGTAGGAGTTTCCTAACAAATTTGCCTCGTTCGAAAGATCGAAGGTGCCTCGGATAAGACTAAGGAGTCAAGTGGGCTAACCATTGTCGGATGACGTCAGCAAGAGAATCTTCTCAGTAGCGCCTATATATATATAGAGGGGATTGGCCATTGGATAGAGGGTTGGACATTTGATAGCAATAACTCGATACTATAGAAAACCATTGTAATTGAATATCGAGCAATAAAATACAATTTCACCTCTCAATTTAGTATTGTTGATCTCTCTACTTAAGCTAGATGTATCAATTAAGTTGAAAACTTTCTAAGCATTAAGTAATATACAAATATATTTTTGCTTATAGTTTTCGAGATATAATTTAGGAAATGATTTTTATTGTCGGAGCAATTTTATTTTTTAAAATCCTTCACCGACAAAAACGAGCCATATTGTAGATTTGTAGGTCAATGTCAACACTGTTTTTTCGAGGGCCCCTGCTGGCGATGGCAGAAATTCAATGAAAGCAGGAGTCACATAAGTCTTAATTATGGGTTACATTAAATAATAATACTCTTAAAATCACATACTTCTACTAGCTCTTGAGCAAACTAATCACAGTCAATGTCAACATTGCTTTGTGACATATTTATACATTATGGTTTGATGACACTTATGAAAAATAAATTGGATACCTACAAGTACTGTCACGTGTTTTTATTAGTGGATGAGCAAAATAAAACCACTTCCAATAGTTATAGATTTTTCTATATATTTGCTGTTCCCTGGCTCCGCTTCACTTTCAGATGGCGAAATAACGTGACACTCAGTGCTGGGGAAAGCGACTGAGGAGCATGATAACAGTGCGATCAAATAGTATCTATCCCAATTATTTATTTTCAGTGCCTCTCACATTTATTTTGACTTTGCTGAGTTACTCGGAAGACAAGAATTTAGACGACATGTTATAATAGTATAAGAATGTTGTTATTTAATATTTTTATTATTTTTAAAAATATAAATAAATTCTAATTTAATTAAATTCGTTTTATACATGAATTAGACAATTTTAGATCTTACTGAATTATTTTTGGAACAACGGACTGTAGAGAGCAGAAGAGGAACTTATTTGATATCTGAAGACAATGCAACACGATAAGAAGGAGTCAGGGACCCATGCTCTCTAATAAACTATTAAAAAACTAACCTGTGAAAACTTCATCCAGCTAGATTTAATAACTTAAATATTAATGCGTCTAAATAAAAAATGAGAATTTTCATAAATCTGACCATGAAAGTTTGCTTAAACGGGTTTGAATATTTCCGTTTGATAATATTTATTTATTTATTTATTTGAGAATCTAGTCCAGTTTCTCTTGATGGAGTTGGATTGTTTGCTATCAACTTGATACAATCAACTCTAGATCAATAAATGTGTAACTTGCAATAATGGCATATTCCTATCTTGAATTATACAGTGAAATCATGAGACATAAGAATCAAACAAGGAAATCACATATTTTTTTATGCAGGATTAGAATACTATAATGGTATAACATTTATTTATGTTAATTGCGAATAATCAACGGTTTTCATGCATGCATTTCCACCATAATTAGGTCTTAAATTCGGTTAAATATTGCGTATTTTAAAATTAATTTGATCCTTTTAAGGTAGAACCTTGGTACTGTTGTTGCTCCTACATGTTTACAGGTTCTTCCGGTGATTTTGCTATTTTCTAATGATTTTTGACGATTTTAGACAAGATTTTGGAGATGGATCGAGACAGTTTTCAGTCCAGCCCAGACTGCCGTCAAACAGACCGTCTGGATCCCCAGACGGACCGTTTGGCTATTCTAGAACCAACATGCATCCATGGCCTCCTATTTTTGCTGAAACATAACTTTCACATTTATTGCACCATCCAAACAGATTTGGCACGACTTAGACCGACCTACTGTGAGGTTTGAAGGCTATAAAAGAGAGGCTAAGTACCAGATTTGAGGCTGTCACAATTTAGGAGAAGTTCACGCGAAACCCTAGCCAGGAAATTGATGAAGGATTAAAACCTAGGAATCAAATAAATTTGTAAACCTATAGCTAACCTCACTAATCGTTTGAAATATAGTTTTAGGGTCGAACCGAAGGGACTGATCTATGAGTACCGGACTTATCTTTTCTCAAAATCTAGACAGGAGTATTTTTATGAAGTTTTGGGTTGATTAAAAACTAAAGTGCAAATAAGTAAAGTGTTTTTAATTGTTTTGACAATTAAAATAATCTAAATAATATAAAAATAAGTAAAATAGAGTTTTGGGGTTTTTAACACAGAATAAAGGTGTCTTAGGGTTCAGGTTTCACTTGTGTTTGGACCCTAGAACTTGAAACCTAGCACTTTCATGCTTAATTTCTCGTTTTAGCGGTAGTTGCCACTCTGTTCGGTCCGAACAGAAGGCAAAGGTGGGTTAATTTGGTCCGTTATGCTAACTAATGTTTCAAGCCAGGGTTTATTGGTCAATCCTAGATATTCTAAACCTCAATTTTCGCTTGTTGGAACAGATACTGGTTTAATCACAACCTAACCTAATTAACATGATTTGTTCACAACTTTTGGTATAGAATTCAATCAACCTAAGCTTGTTTGTTGGAGTTTCTAAGGATATTTAGAGGTCTTTTGGACTTGTCTAAAAACTACACTTTTGTGTTAGTTAATCTACCCTTTTAGATCAACAATTTATCCCAAGTACTTGAATTAAACTTGACTTGTTTATCCTAACTTAGACTTACTAGATGCAGCTGTTCAACTAGAAGGTGATTAGAGATATAACAAGTAATTTAACACAAGCAAAAGATATAATTCACAACAAACAAATCTTAAAGCATAGCATAGCATAACAAGTCAAATAAACGTCTTCCAAACATCAAGTTAATTCCATACTCCTAAGACAACATAGAAATCTAGCCTAACATAGTAGCAAAACACATAACAAGTCTCAAATAACAGTAAAGATACAAGCCCATCAAATCAAGAGATAAAAACATAGAAGAATAAACCAAATACTCCTTTATGCTCGAATCTCCAATCTTCAAGGCAGTGGGGTGTTGCAAGATGGTCTCCAAACTGGTCTCTTTGCTGCCGCCGCTTCAACGTAAGGAAGGTTGATGATCTCCAAATGTAGAAGAGAGAAAAAACGCCTTTAGAAAGTGGAATTAGGGTATGGAAGGTGGGATCCCCTTTCTTCAGGCGTGAGGAGGTATTTATGGATGTCCCAAATGGCAAGGATGGAAGTCTAGGGCACCAAGGCGTAAGAAATTGCTATATAGATCAGTTTTTATGTACAAAACGTTACCATATATGATATGGCGGCAATCTATTCGGACCGAATGGAAGAGAGAAAAAGGTGGCCACGCTGGTCTGGCGGCTACAGTGTTGTTCGGTCCGAACACAGGGAATCCATCTATATGCTCCAAAATCATCAGAAATCTTCAAAACCTGTATAGAGAAGAGAAGAAACGACGGCAGAGCCAAATCCTGGAAAAACATAGCAATTTATTAAATAATTTGTTGGGTTGAGTATGTTTTGAGTGCCAAGTACGGTCCAAATACTAATGAATTATGATGATATCAAAAACCTTCTAGACCGGTCGTCTGATACCTCAGACGGACCATTTAACATCGACAGATTGCAGAAAAGAGAAGTCAAGTTGAATTTTGCTGTAATTTCTTTTTTATTTCTTATGTTTTGGAGAAACCTTGTTTTATTTGTTATTTCTGATACTATGTTAGGGTAATTGATAGTTTAAGAGGCAACGGTAGGGAACCAATTTTATGTAGTTGATATTTATATTCACTACACCAAAAAAGACTTTTAGTACCGACACATTAATACCGGTTTTTAAGAAAATCGATATAAAAAAGTGTGTGTGGCAATTTTGTAATTGTTAGACTTTACCTTTAGCCGGTACTAAAAGTTGACGGACAAAATTAAAAAAACGGTTTACCTTTTAAACCGGTACAAAAGGTAAACTGTTTTTTTTATTTTTTCTGCCAACATTTTAGTACTGGTTTTTTATTAAAAACCGGTACTAAAAATCAACAGATTTTCACTTAAAATCTTCTTCTCTTCTTCCTTCCTAGTGCACCTCTCCTTCCTTCTCCGATTTTTTTCCTATCTAAAACCGAGAAGTTATTTTCTCACTTAAAATCACATAAAAAGAATAGCTAAAAATCTAGAAAAATTCTGAAAAATTGAAAAATCAAAAGAGAAAGCAAAGGAGATCAAAGAGAAGCTAAAAAAATTGACATTTGAGGTATATTCTTTAATTTTTCTGTAATTTATTTATTATTTATTAATTATGAAATTTTTTTTTTGATTAATTTTTTTCATTTTGATTTGATAAAATAGAAAGAGGAAGAGGAAAATGAAGAGAAGGTTATTCTATTGAAGAGGAAGAGGAAGAGAATTGGCAGGTAATTTCTATTTCAACACTAAATAATTTTAATTCAGTAATTTATCAATTTGTATTGTTCATATATATATTGTTTGGCATTTGCATTTATTAGTTGTATTGTCATATAGGACCCCTTTGCTGGAATTTGAACTATTTAGGTCGTGTCCGTCCGTCCGGAATTTGACCAAATGCATTTATATCATGCTTCAATCAAATAGTAAATATTTGCCTTAGTTAAGTGTTGACCGAATGGACCAGTATGTCCATTTGAGAACCAACTATAGTCCTTTGAATATTTGACCAAAGAGATAAAGATAAATAGCTCTAAAGTCCACGTGTCTCTTTCCCATTTGTGCACGTAAGCACTTCAATAATTACTGAGTTGAGGATAATACTGTGAACCGACTCAACTCTTTAAAATTTCGGCTGGGGATAAGATCATAGATAAACAAAAGTAATAAACGTAACGAATAGAAAATGGGACACGTTGAACTCTTGTATATATACATATATGGCAAGCTCATCCCTCTCTTATCTGATGAGCGCACCAAAAAGGTTTAGGAAAAATCAAGGGAAAAATAAAGAAAAAGCTTTGGTAAATTGTTATTTGGTGGCAACGTGCAACACAATCAAGTGAAAAAGGTGAGATCAATTATCATATATCTTTTATTCCAGATTTTTGCTATAATAATGAATAATTAGAAAGGGATTAGTAAAGGAATTTGGAAAAACTAAGCGAGTATTAATATATTTTCTAATTATATCGGTTTTTCTTTCAAAATTAAATTGTCTTCTTTTTGGGAAAAACTTGTATTGATTGGTTATCACCTGAGTTAGAAAGATATGTTGTTATATCACTAGAATATGAGTTGGACTTGATTAAACATAACATGTAGCTTGGGGTTTAAGTGTGCTGAAATTATTTCATATTTTTTATTATCTTTTAGCTCAAATTAAAGAAATATCTAACATAAAATTAGTTTGTTCAAAATTATATTCTAAGTCACAAATAACTAATGGTTAGATGATATGTGGGGGTAGAAACATTGGTAAATTAAAATAGAAAAATTTGATAAATTATTGGGTTAACTTTAAGTAACCAAGTATAGTTTTATGTTTTTCTAAAAAATAGCATACAATAATATTAATTTATTTAAACTAGGATCGGAATGAATTATTTCTTCAATAAAATTTGATAATTATTTAAGTTGGAACTTAAATAGAATTTATTTTGTTTAGAGTCGGGAAGTCGCTTATCAGAGCTGAGGGTAGCCGATACGACCGAGGATCTATAAATTGTCTTGCTCTTGCTCGTTTTCTTCATTTTGCTTTTCAGGTGCGGATCTCACACAACTTAATTACATGCTAGAAATTATTTACGCATAAATGCATTGCATACTTTGAACTGATAATTGCACGCATATTTGAATTGTATCATATGACTTATATTATTTAATATTATTATTGCATGTTGAAATGGTTTCGAATTGAATGGATTGTGATAATTGTTGGTACTCTTGTACGGTGAAATGACACTGGTTGGGTTGGGCGTTGGGGTTGCTCCCTGACGTGCCAGTCTCCGTGAGTAAGCGCTTATATCCGTGGTTTGACAGTGTTCACGTAATTAGTACCGTTTTCTTATCTATTTGTCTGAATTAATGATAATTGTATGGTATCATATACAATATATGTTCTATTGTATACTCAGTCTCCTCTGATCAAGGAGAGATGTGTCCTTCGGGATGATTTAACTTTGTTTTGAATGATCGATATTGAACCAGCCTCAGTTGTAGGTAGTTGACCAAGCTGAACCGACACTTTTGTGCTACCATTTGAATGTGACAGTTCAAAATGATTAATGTGTCGGATTATTTGCATTGCATCTTCATATTGCCATCTTATAATGTATCACAAAATGTATTGATATTTGACTTATACAAATTGTGTGTTTTTTTTTTCTACCTCAGTCGGTAAATAGTTCTGAAGCATGTAAGATTGTTCGTGTGGCTGGAACTGAATACCGCACTGAGATAAATTATATTTATCTTATTCTTTGCTTTTGCATTGTTTCCACAATGGTTGTGGGTTCCAGGTTTTGGGCTGAGCGACGGGCTCTGTGGTGAGGAGTAGACTAGACCCTTTGGTATGTAACATGTAGTATGTATCAATAAATGTATACTGAACTTGTTTTAAGACCTTATTCGGCTTGTAAGAAGTCATCGAGCTTCTGGTCGAATTAAGTTTATGTAAACAAATATTTTGTGTTTTGGTATGACTGGTAGTGTATTAATAGTGTGTAACATATTTATTAAGGCCTTAGATGGCTTGTTATGAATTATGGTACTACATATAACTTTTGTGTTTGGTGTTAGTAAGCCTTACAGGTGTGTGTTGGCTAAGAAGCATCTGTGGCGGCTATGATGACTCTGGGTTCAGGATGTTATCATTGATGACTCTGGATTCGGGATGTCACAGATGATGTAGGGGATAATGTAATTGTGGGTGATGATATAGAAAATGTAAGTGAACAGCAATGTAATGATGCTAACAGAGAAAATGATTTGGATGAAATAATGAATGAATTACCCAGTGATTTTATTGATGATGTTCCTGATATTTTTCAAAAGTTAGATGAAAACTCTCATATACCCTTATATCTCGGTTGTGATCAAGATAAATTCTCAAAAATAAAAACTATTTTTAAGTTGTACAACCTGAAAGCCAAGAATAATTGGAGCGATAAAAGTTTCACATCTTTACTCTGTCTTTTGCGAGAAATGCTTCCAACAGATAATACACTGCAAGATACAACTTGTAAGGCTAAAAAATTACTATGTCCTTTGAAACTGGAAGTAGTGAAGA
Source organism: Rhynchospora breviuscula (assembly GCA_027562975.1). Lineage (NCBI taxonomy): Eukaryota > Viridiplantae > Streptophyta > Magnoliopsida > Poales > Cyperaceae > Rhynchospora > Rhynchospora breviuscula. Next base: position 18,479,773 of record CM050398.1, read on the forward strand.
TTGCAGCATGCCTGAATGATTGCATATTATTTCGGAATGAGTACGAGAACCTCCATAAATGTCCAAAGTGTTATACATCCCGGTACAGACAAATGGACGATAATTTGGATGATGAAGAAGATAGTTGTAAGAAGAGGTCAGCTGCGAAAACATTGTGGTATCTTCCTGTAATACAAAGGTTTGAGCGTCTTTTCAGTAATTCAAAAGATGCTAAACTGCTGAGGTGGCACACGGAAGGCAGAAAGAAAGATGGAAAGCTCAGGCATCCAGCGGACTCACCCAGTGGAACAACATAGACAGTCATTTCATGGATTTTGGCAGTGAGTCTAGGAATTTGAGATTGGGACTATGCACGGACGGAATGAATCCTTACGGTCTCATGAGTACTAACCGAAGCGTACGGACAGTTTTGTTGGTTATTTACAACCTTCCTCTTTGGTTATGTATGAAAAGAAAATATCTGATGATGTTGTTACTCATTTCTGGTCCCAAACAACCAGGCAACGATATAGATGTATACTTGGCTCCGTTAATAGAGGACCTTGATAGGTTATGGAAGGACGGGGTGAAGGTATTTGATGCGGATTCCAGAAACAATTTCACCTTACGTGCGATGATATTCTTCACGATTAATGACTTTTCCGTGTACGGGAACTTGTCGGGTTACATGAACAAAGGAGAAAAGGCATGTCCTATTTGCATGAAGGAAACACATTCGATATGGTTATCGAATTGTAGAAAGATAATCTATTTGGAACATCGTAGGTTCCTTAGCCGTCATCACCCCTACCGCCGGCCTAATTACAAAATCAAATTTGATGGCAACACCGAGACCCGACGGGTAGCTATATCAAAATCTGGAAGACAAACTTATGAACATGTGAAGGATCTTAAAATTTTATTGGGCAAACCGTTTGTGAATAGAATTCCAGAAGGCAATTGGAAGAAGAAGTCTATATTCTAGGACCTTGAATACTGGGCTAATTTGAATGTCAGGAATTGCCTGGATGCGATTCATATCATCAAGAACATCTGTGAAAATCTAGTTACTTTGATTTTGAATTCTCAAGGAAAAGTGGACAATGTTAATTTGAGGAAAAACATGGTAGAAATGGAGATTCGGCTGGAACTAGCTGCAAAGACAGATAATAGTAAGAAACGAGATTGGTTACCTAATACGGTTTATACTTTATCAAGGAAAGAAAAACTCAGTTTGTTGGAGTGCTTGAGGTCTATTAGGGTTCCAACTGGTTATTCCTCAAATATTTCACAGAAGGTGTCGATTAAGGATATGAAATTCATTGGGAATGAAGTCACACGATTATCACGTGTTGTTGACCCAGTTGCTTCCGGTTGCTATTAGAGCATGTTTTAAAAAAGAAGTTCGAAACTCTATCATTAAGTTGTGTTTCTTCTTCAATAAAATTTGCTCCAAAGTGATCGATCCTGAAAAACTAACTCAGTTAGAAATCGATGCTTTTCAGACCATATGCGAGTTGGAGATGCACTTTCCCCCCTTGTTCTTTGTTATAATGGTTCATTTGACCATTCATTTAGTCAGGGAGATAAGGTAGTGCGGTCCGATATTTTTGCGGTACATGTATCCTTTTGAAAGAGCAATGGGTCAATTGAAAGGGTTAGTCAGAAGCAGATCTCTCCCAGAAGGAAGCATAGTTGAAGGATATGCCTCAGAAGAGGTTATTGATTTCTATACTGATTATCTAGATGGAGTTAAACCTATTGGCCTGCCCAAGAATCGGCATGAAGGTAGACTCCTAGGAAAAAGCATAATTGGTATGAAAGTAATTACAATGGACCTTGCAAAGAGAGAAAAAACACATCTTAGAATTCTGCAACAAGTTGCTGTTGTGGCTCCTTATGTGAATGAACACATAGCTGATTTGCAAGAGCAGAATCCTCAGAGATCAGAAAATTGGATCACCAAGGAGCACAACAAAAGTTTTGTAAAATGGTTCAGAAACAAGGTACGGCTATCCTGACCTTCAAATGAAACGGTGAAATATCTTGCGAATGGTTCCAACGCAAATGTGCACAACTATCAAGGGTACGACCTGAATGGTTTCACTTGGTATACAAAAAAACAAGATGGAAAAAGCACAGTACAAAACAACGGAGTAATAATAGTAGCCATATCAAGTGATGGAACATCATCAGAGCCGTATTATGGGTGGATTGAAGAAATTTGGGAACTTGATTATAATGCATTCAAGATACCCGAGTTTGAATGCAAATGGATCCTTAAAATCGGTGTCAAAACTGATAAAAATGGATTTGTAACCGTTGATTTCAAAAAGTTGGGATATGCTGATGACCCTTTTATACTTACAAACAAACAAGCAATGCAAGTTTTTTATATTGTTGATCCAGCCGACAAAGGATGACATGTGGTACTTCCCAGAGAAAAATGCATTGTTGGCGTTGAAGATGTCGTGGACGAAGAACAATATGACCAATTTGATGAAATAGCGTCATTCTCCACAGGTATAATTAATTGTTAATCTATGAAATTTCATAATTTTAAATCTATGAAATTTGACAAAATTGATGTATATATTATTTTTCACAGGTATCGATGGAACACCGCAACCAATTGAAGAGTTAACAAGTAATTTGCGGTCCAATCAGGGAGAAGGCGTGTGGGTAGATCGACCAAAATCACTAAAAAAGCAAGGAAATTGAAAAAAATGAGTTTCAATTGTAATTTATATTTTTTATCATTTTCATACACATTCCAAGAAAGACTTGTAATATTTATTAGGATTTTTTAATATTTTTATAATATATGTTATATATTTATTAGAATTCATTTATAATAATATAATATAAAAAGGAATTGTGCTATGTAAATGATAAAACAGAAATATATGTTATATATGTTCTATAAAACAAAAAGCAAAAAAAATATAAAACAAAAAACAAAAAAATATATAAAACAGGAAACAAAAAAAAAGTAATTGATTTTTAGTACCGGTTATTAACTAATGCAGGGCTAGAACATTCTTTTCAGAATGTAGGCTGAGAAGAAACAGTTCCTTTCCTCCATTTCCTCTATTTAGCCCGTCTTTTCCTTGTTATTCACTGGACGCCTCCAGCTGGGAGCAATTTAAGCTTTTATCAACCTTGTGCATTGATGCTCGTATCTGAGCACATCTCAGTGTTCATTTAAGCTCCTCTGTGGTATTTAATTTATGCTCGAAGCTCTCCTTCATTCTTCTTGCGCTGTCGCCATTGTCAGTTGCAACTGAGGTGGCTTGCTTGTCTCCATAGGCATCCCTCTTCAAAATTGCTTCTCCAGGTCTGTCATTCATCCCTTGTAGAGGCTCTTTGACATTTAATTGTTTAATTTCACCCTTATCTGAGCTCAATTTCTCGATTTTTCTTTGCAGCCAGTGACAAACCTCACTCCCTAATTGGGCTGTTTTCCACTCAATTCCCGTTGTGTTTGATCTCGTTGGAATCGTGGTGGCATCGCCTGTGTAGCGGTGAAGTTGATTTCAACTGAGGTGGTCGGAGCAAGTGGTGAAGTACTCGCCTTCGTCGGAGGGCTCGTATTTTGTTTTAAACGATAATGGTCCCCACCAATTGGGGGGGGGGGTGTTTGACCCTAAAAATTGTCGTGATTTACTGCTTTGAAAATTAAGTCCATAATTCAGACAAATATGAGTTAGTGACTGATTTTCAATGATAATGAGTCAATCAAGGTGTCATCAGACACACAAAAATTACAGGAGACCCGATTCTAAAAAAATTGAGACATATGGGACTCGTATAGACAACAAATGACTAAGGCATACGAAGATTAGCGAAATGCAAATGCGGATATGATTGTAATGAGATATACAATTATGCGATAAATTGCAGAATCATGAATTCATAATGAATTTCAGAGCCATGCCCTGGTAAATTTTATGTTATTAACGAAGTTTTACATCTGTTAGTAATCTATAGTATTAATTAAAACCCGTGGGTGTCGTCGTCCGTTTTTTTGTTTTCTTTGCGACACGGCATCTGAGCCGTCCCTCTTACGACAATCTCTCTCTGTCTGTCTCTGTCCCTCCATTCTCTCTCATTCGCGCTGGAACCTGCCTCCTCATCTCCGATATCATCTCCTCCTCCGCAAACTGTCTCACCCTAAACCCTCCTTCACGCGGCTGCTTCCCGTCCTCCACTCCGCCAAACCGACCCCACCTCCGCCTCATCTCCCCTCGAAGCACCTCCGCCTCCTCTCGAAACCGTAGCAACCCCGATTAGCACGTATAAAGTTTAGGTGGGTAGATAATGGAGTAAAGTTGCAGAGTTAAATACCAACAAATTAAGAATTGATCCACCCGTCGGCCTTTCCTTATCTTCTCCTTTTCCTCATGGCATCGATGGCGATTAAAGCCTTCAAATAGGTCGAGCAATAGAGATTGTGGCACGCACCTCTCAGATCCTTCCCGTCCCCATCAGGCCTGCCACCTAACCCTCCTCTCCTCTCTCCGGTTTCACTCAGAGAAGAAGAAAAGGAGATTGATTTCTCCATGGAAGCGATCCATATTTGTCGTAAGGTAAAATATTATTTGCTCTTAGTTGATTGCATTAGATTTTTAGTTAAATTGATTTCATCCGCTTTTCCTACAAGAGAAGGTTTTTTTTCAATAATGAAATGATTTATAAGCTAAAATTAGAACCTTGCCAATTATAGTTTGTGATTTGAATCAAATAACAGAAAGATAATTGCAAACAATCTGCCAATAATTGACCATTTGTCCCAGGTCATCTATAGTATTAATTAAATCCCGTGAGTGTCCGATCCCGTTTTTTTTTTTCAATTTTGACACGGCAATCCGAACTGTTCCTTTCTTCGCTTCGTCCTTTTTTCTCCTTTTTTTAACCTAGCCATCACCTCTCTCTCTCTCTCCCGTACTCAAAACTCTCTCTGCCTCCTCTTTCGCCGAACCCCCAACTCCACCTTCGCACCCCCCTCATCATGCCGTCTCTCCTCCTCTCCCGTACTCAAACTCCTCTCTCTCCGCCTCCGCTTCACCTCTTCCTAGGCTGAGGCCAGCGAGACCACCCGGAAGACCATGCGCAAGAGCAAGAAGCGGCAGCGACGTTGTCGGGGCTGCTATTCGACTCGCCAAGGGATTCGAGCGCCTCTACGGGCCCACCTTTAGTGGCGAGACCCACCTCGGCGACAATATCTACCGCATGGATTCTGTCCTCGAGTTTGACAATTTGATTGTTACTAAGCCTCCTTTGAGGATCGTGTTGTCCAGGTACATCATAGGTATTAAATGCACACCTGTTTGGTATTTGATTAATTTTGGATTATAAAAGAGTCTCAATTTCACATCTGTTTGGTATTTTCAAATAGTAGTTCAAATCGTTCCCTTAAGCAAAAGATGAACTAATACTTTCTGTTTTCTCATCTAAAATCTATTCGTTTAACCTTTTTCTATTTTCTATAAGAGTGTTCAATATATTCATCTGACATAAAAGTCAAATGTTGATTTCAAAAAAATAAGCATAGCACACCCCCACTTTTTGCTAGCTGTGCCACGCCCTCACTTTAACATTTTTTGATGGTCTAGCCAATGATGATGGTAAGGTTTCTTCTCTTTTTCTCTCTGCCAATTTTGAAGTTTCTATTTGTGATGTATTTTTAGTTTTGCCCAAATCAATAATTGAAAATTCAGTGTATTTTAAAATTGTTCAGTGAATTTAAGATTGAGTTTAAATTCAAATCGGAGACCAGTTAAAGAAATTTCAAATAAGATAAATTTTCTTTTCTGAACTTTTAGTTTGCATTATATGATATTTCTTGATAGCCATGGTAAAGGTAGAGCCCACTATACCAATTTTGAATCCATAACCAATAATTCTCTATTTATGTGAACTTCACAAAACTCGGATAAGTTGGATATTATGAGATGCAGGTTAACAATGTCAAGTGCAACTATTATAAAATTTTAAAAACCGTGTGGAATTTTATTTGAAATTAATTGGAATCTTTCAGTTTTACCTCTTATTGCTTCTAAAGATGTCCAAAAAATGGGTCATGAAAAAAGAAATAGGCAAGAGAAAGGAAGGAATGAAAAGAAAATGGCTCAACCAAATCTTCTTTTTGTATAATATGTATTTCTTATAGCACCGAAATTTTTGTGTTATGTTTATGAAGGTATTAAAATTTAGGGCCATTTTTTAAGTGAGATTGAAGATTCAACTGAAGTTAGTGTCGATAATGGGTTGCAGCCTTGCAGGAGTTTGATGCAAATATTCCAATATGGTGTCTTACTGTCTTGCTTATTGAAATGACAAAGGTGTATTTCTATGTCATAATTCAAGTTGTACCATTTTAATTCAATTAAACAGAATCAAAGGTTGTATACAATTATATATATTCTATGTAGTTCGAAAAATTATATATTTTTTACCTGTGCTAAAAGAAGTTACCATAACAGGTTATACAAGAGAATGGAATTAACGCACTCGGCTTATATCATGCAGGTATTCATATGGCCTCTTTATATCGACATACATGAAATTTTAGGATGAAAATTGAAGTGCCTTTTTTTTAGGTCTGGTACTGTCTCATATGTTGATGATATAATTTCTTATTTGGTAGGATGACATGACTTTGTTTAAGAAAAAAATAGTTTCGATCAAATTGGTTCAACTCTGAAGTAATAAACTCAGACCATGTTATTCCATTCATTCATTCGCAGGTGCACTTTCTAATTGCAATTGACTCAAAATTTTTTGCTAAGTGCCTGTGATTACAGTAACTAAACTAAAAATTGTCACAAGTTCATATTTTGTTTTTTATTATTTTAGCAAATAGTCATTGGGCTGCCCATAGTAATAACAATGTATCTCAAAACGAAGAATATATGACCTATTCATTCTGGTATTCGCTGACAAAATATGTATACCAGCACATCCAAATTAACATTCAACTTATAACTCTATAGCAAGGAGAATTGTATTTTTTTTATTTTATAAATTGTAAAACAACACATCATGTATCTAAATATTGTAATTCAATCTGGCTCCAGCACAATAAGTTTGTTCCGACAGCTATCCGAAGAAGGGTAGGCCTCCATATTGATAGACGGATCATGTGATGGCCATGGCAGAGCAGGTACGGCCTTTTTGGTCTACCAGAATATACAACTGATTGCATCAGGCTTCAGAAATCATATAGAGGTGGATCTATTTTTGGAGGAGACATTGGCTCTTACAGAAGCTCTGAAGCACATGGAAGATTGTCGTGGTAGACGATGGCCTTCGGCAGGAAAGAGGGTTTGTGCTGGTTTTATATATCTAGGCAATGTTCATCGCATGCATTTAAATTGCAAGGTTTGTGCTGGAGTTCGAGTGGAGCTCATGGAAGGTGATGAAGATAAGGTCGACAATGTGCAGCTTACTGCACAGTGGCTCCAGCCACTTTTTGTATACGTGAAAGCAATAAAATAAAATGTTTTGAAGTCATTATGATTGGTCAATGCAGTGAGAATTGTGTGTTCAATTGTTTAGATTTTCTGATTCCGTGAAACAACAACTTCGATAAAATTGCTAATATGAGGTTTGTTTCTGGATTTTAGATTGTATTTGACTCAAATATTCATAGTTATGAATAATTTGACTCAAATTATGAATAATTGTTCATGCAGCACACATAACTTAATTTGTTTGGTAGTAACTAATTTATTGTGCTAAAATAATTTGATTTTTTTTGTGCATTCCTCCGTCAAAACAACTTACCAACCATAATTAATGACAAATTATGATGCTAGAATAATTTAGCAAAAATGCAAATATATAATTTATCATTATTTTGTTTATAGGATATTCTGTTATTAGTGTTTTGGACTACCATCAGATGCAGCTGTGCTGAGGCAAGCTTGGCATTTTAAAGGAGATATACCATAATACTTTGATGGGGTTACATGTTTTCCTTTTTAAACTTTCGCACTTGAGACATTAAGAATAAAGTATTTTTATTGGACTGAAGATTAATTATAATTGAATAATATGAACTGATAGGCATGGTTAGCACATCTATAGAAACTTACATTCTCATTTGACTTTCCTGTATTGAGTTCAATTTTACTCTCTTTCTCAAAGCGAATGGAGTTGGAAGTTTCTGCAAAGGTCACATGCTAATATGTTTATCGAGGTAAATTTTGATTTGAGATGCTGCTTTATAGTTCTATTACCTAATTATAGTTTGGCTAAAGATAGGCTTCGTGGATAGTTTGTTATCATTCATGCCCTGACATCGTTTTCCTTTTATATGCCCTTCATATGTATATCTCATCAATAGTAACATAAATAAATTGTACTGCTGAAAAAAAAAAAACGAATGTCTTTTGGTTGAAAAAAATCCATATTCATATATTAAAAAGATCAGACAATTAAATCTATAACGACATTGATTGTAAAAATGCATAATCTGACTAAAAGAAACTATTACATATTGATCAATTATCTAGCTATCAATTTAAATTTTATTTCTATTACATATTGAAAAAACTTTAGACATGATTAACATTTTATGGCGTACAATATCGAGCGAAGCTCGATTCACTGACCTAGTATTAATTATTTTTTGTCTTTCTAATGCACAAAAATTGAGTTGAGGATATAACCAAATAGGCTACTGATCAAGCCATTGAGTAAGTTCAGTATCAAAGAATTTGGGTCAATTATCATTTATGTGAATTTTACTTATCAAAATGTTGAATGCTATTATATAATAAATAAATAAATAAATATTGGTTGCAAGAATATATATTAGTTACTGTAGATTACCAGTGGTCATATTTTTTATTTGTTTCAAATAGGTACAATATAAATGGATGGTCTATATGGAAAGGTGGTCTTCCCAGAGCACTTCCAGCCCTTGAAAGATTCATCAAACAATTGTATTTCTGATGCAAACTCAAGAACATATACTAAATTCAGGTTGTAAATTCATTTTAAATAGTTTGTTTTTGTACTGGCACAGACATTGAAGAAAAATCAATGGTGCCATATGTATTCCTATTTATGTTTGCATCTCTGATAATGCTAAACTGATTAAATTAAGGCTTAATCTCCTAAAGTTGGAAAGAAAAATGTCTGTTTAGTACGTTTTCAGTGCTTAATTGGTGATTACTTTTTCAATTAAGGTGTGGATGATAGCTCGGATGTCTCAATTGGCAAATAAAATAGTAGCAACAAACTGCTATTAGTTTTGGAGCATTAGGCTAGGGTTTTTATTCCCTGACTTGTCTATAGTTTGTTTGCGCATTTTCTTTTGTTTTGTCCTTTTAATTAATTCCTTTTACCTTGTACGAAACTTATTCGTTCAATATAATTGTAGGAGAGATAATCATCTCCCTACCTTCAAAAAAATAAAATAAAATAGTAGCAGTAGGAGAGTCATCATACAGTATATTTATGCTTATTTAATGTGCTTGATCTAATGAAATATATCACGCCTTTATCAATTCTGTGGTTAATATTGCTTATATCTGTACAGTGCATGACGCGGTAGAGTAAAAAGGGTGTGTGAAAACCTGAAAATGCCCTTCTAGCAAGAATTGAGCTGATAGAAAGCTATGCTAAAGTAAGAATTAGTACAATCTAATTATTTTAATGTATTTGATAAAAGAGTAGATGATGAATAATATATTTCTTTATCATACACGTGGTTTGATTCGACTAAGTTTCGTTTCAATTTCAAATATCCTAATTCTTAATTTGTATTATCCTGCCTTGATTGTTTCAATTTTTTTTTTTTTTTTTGTGATTTCAGGTGGGACTCCAAGGCATCAATATAAGCAGAAGAAGTAGCACCTCTGTACATCCTTTGGTCTGACCACTGCTCTGTAGGAGGTACAACGATATTAGCAGTATTAATACAGATTATTTCAATATAATCCTTGAAAGTTTAGTCCAATGATCAATCTACCTACTACAGGTTGTTGTTATACTTATGTTCCTTTTAATTTTTGAGTTAGTTTTTGCAATGTGAAACCCAGTAAAGGTGCAGCATTTATAAGGACTAAAGTGGAAAATTTATCACATGCAGCACAGTTGAGAAACATTTAGGGTTGAAAATACTATAAACTATAGCTTTTTAACTTATTAACTTTTATTATTCATTGTTTTTTAATATGTTTCTTTGAAAATAGAAATATAGAACGAGCCTATCTATTATATTTTATTTGTTTTAATTTGCATTAGCCAGGCTTTCATGATTCTTATGCTGATAGTGGTTAAATACCTAAAAGGCCAAAATCTTTAACCAAAATTTACCGAAAATTTAGATTGTAAATCTGAGCTTGAACAAAGAGTGTATATAACTGGTACCAGTCATCTTCCAAATTGTTCAGATTTGGTGTACATAAATGGCTGGTACGTGTAAACAATGTGTTTGCCTCTAAATTTGGCTACATGTGAATAAGTAAAGAGATATTGTCAGACAGAATGTATAGTGGGTTCTGACAAACTTTACTCTGGTGCAATTTATCGTACCGACAATGATGACGAGGTGCTAAATATGAGTGAGTGATCTCTCGCCTGGCTGTTCTTTGAGAATTGATGGGGTCAAAAACATAACAGGTAGACATCTTTTCCTTTCAATTGTTATTAAAACTGAAATTAAAGACTATACATTGTAACCAGTAATGAATTTTCATTTGTAATCAATAAATCATTGCTAAATTGCTATTTTTAAAATTTCTCTAAGTGGTCATGCAACTGAGCCTTGAGCAAATGATTATGGCATACTAAATAAAATGGAGATTGAACAGCTTTTTTTCCGCAATTGCAATCTTTCAAGTTTCAAAGTAAAGTTCTTTTTTTACAGCAGAGACTCTCAAGGTTAGGGACCATGGACGAACAAGCAATTTGTTGTGGTTTTGCTTGAAGAAAATGACGGTGTGCACATAAAATAACGTAGTGTATATGTACTTAAGGTTCAGGCAGTACCGAAAAAAAAATCTTTGTTTGGGGTGGTTGTGGATGGTGTGGTTTAAAATAACGCTTTTTTTTACAATAATTCAGATATATTTGGATTTGAGGCCTCATGAATGGAAGATATGCTCGGATGATTTTATTCTGACTAAAATTTACAAATTCTTCTATTTGTTCAAAAAGGAGAATATTATATAGCGGCGAAGCCGCTACTTCCCACCTAGTATAGAATTAACTTATACGAAGCCCATAATGTGTCCCGGCACAAGTTGAGATTAAAACACAGCGGCCCACTCAAAAAACTCAGAAAATAGAAGAAGGCCTACGACGGCCCAATTCTATCTCGGCCCATTCGAAAAATTCAAAAAATAGAAGAAGGCCCATGGCAGCCCATAATTATCTCGGCCTACTTCCTTTCTTTTTTTCTCCTGCTAGGGGCCCACTGTCAGTCATCTCTTCCTCTGGATGAACACACAGACTCGACGACAGTAGATCTCCGACCTCTATCCCTCTTTCCAGGAATTCAAATTTTGCGCGAAAGACACGCAATTGGCCTGATACGCAAGCCCCACTCTTCATCCTCTGTTTGCGGACCCCATATGACAGCAGTAAAGGCAGCGGAGAGAATTCAATTTTGCCTCTCTCCAATCCGATGCATCACTAGAACTCGAATCACAAATTGGATGCCTAATTCCTCAACTAATTCCACATGTCAGGCTTTGATTGTAGGTCCCACAGGTCAACCTCCGTTCGTGGACCCCACCTGATGGTAGTTTCATTTCCCTGGTCTGACCCATGTCACCAGAATTTAAATTGAGCAAAATTAGGCGCCCAGTCCTCCAATGGTCCCACCTGTCAGACGCTAATTGCGACCCCACATGCCGAGGAAGCAATTAGCACAACAACACCTCATCAATTACACTAACCTCTGCCTCAATTGATCATTGATTTGATGAATTAAACGCTGACAGAAAGGACCCACTTGGCATGAATGACGGTTGGCAGCCATCAATGGGTTGGTTGGACCCCAACTCCCCCTCTCTCGGATAATTAGGCCCCATTTGTCAGGGGTATAACCTCCAAGACAGGTGTCAATTAACGATTAGGGGACTTAAATGAACCGCCTTTCTCTTCTTGCATCCGCACCAGGTGTACCACGCGCAAGGGAAAAGAAATTGAGGTTTCTCATTCCTCTCTAACTCTTGGACCCCATTAGACGACATTGAATGTCTTCTCCCCTCCATGTCTCTGTGTTGAACCTCCTCCCCGTCAAATGAAGTAACAATTGACACTCAACTGCTGTCAATTAAACTTACTCATTGTGGATCCTCTCTTCTACTTATGTCATTAACAGATGGGACATGTCATCGAATTAAATGATGCAACTAATGATGGCAATAAAGACATACAGACATCAACTCAAGAGAGAGCAAGTGAAGTACTTAAAATGATCATCATATGGTCAATTAGATGAAGGAATGTGACCCTAATGTAGCTACAGTTATGATTGATTGATGTTCTAAATTGGTCGTTAAGAGCACTAAGCCATGACCTACTCAAAATGCTAAAGTAAGTCACCGCAGAAAATAAATTTTAATGAACCAATGGCATCATGTTTAAAGAGGCTGCCAGAATTAATTGACATGCACCATTTCCAAATTTGAGCACTTGACAAGCAGGATTAATTAAAGAAGAAAAAATGGTGAGCCATGCAGTAGGAAGACCAGGGAGCAATTAAAAATGAAGTTCAGTGAAAGGAAGTGTGAAAACTGTTAACCATAAGAATCTGGACATTGAAATGCGGATTAGAAAACAAACTGAAAAATGAAGTGTAGGCCTAAAATTTTCTCACACATAAATCAAATGAGTCAAATAAAAATTCCTAAAACTAAGTCTTGTGTTCTACAATTCAACTCATGCAACTCTTGGTCCTAATGAAATTCTTTTCTCAGACTCAAGAACTCTAGCTTCTATTTGTCAATTCAAATGCGATCTCAATTTCAATTACCCGTTCTTTTTCATATTTCACAAAAAATTGTAAAGTCCTTTATTAAAATTGGGAATTTCATATTGAACTTCTCTCAAACCCAATTCTATTTTTCACCAATTCGTTTGTGCAAGTCGAGTCGTCGGCCTTTGCACCCTAGAGGATATAATGCGGTGTCATTGGCCTTGAATTTTGCTACTAGCACATGACATGCTAGGGAGGTTGGACTGGTGTTGCTCGACTATGGCCACAGTACACTTGGGCCATAATACTCAACAACTCCTTTGCCAATGCTTTCACATCAGGTCCAGTAGAATTAATCATGAATTGTCCAATTATTTCTCGATTTCTTTGAGGTGTAATTCCTAACAACTCATGATTAACCCAATACCCTCCAATTTGTGGCTAAGTTGGTGGAAAAGGCCTCGGTGCATCCTCATTTTCACAACTATTTGATTTTAATTGTCCCATTAAATTTGCTCGTTGGTGATTCAAGTGATGAAAACAAATTTTTGATAAGACAAAATTCATTTCATAATTTCCCACGTTGATAAATTTCTTTTTGAACAAAAGTTTGTGAAATACAAAGCCGTTCACTCGGTAAAAACTTGTGAGAGCCGACTAAAACTGATTTGACAATTCTAAGCATCCAAAATCGAGTTCTATTTTTGCAAAAATAATTTCATTTTGTCCATTGGTACAAAAATTGAGTTGAGATATCAAAACATTCTAAGGTTCTTTGAGAAATTTTTTTCTTGACTCAAAACAGTTTCAAGAAGTGTGAGATTCATCATTTAAAATCCAAATCGAGAGAGTTTAGGCCAAACCAATTCAATTCCAAGTCAAAACAGTTGAAAAATTCAATTTTTGAATGTCTGTTCGGACCGAACAGGTGTTCATTCGGACAGAACAGATACTGTGCATTTTTTAGAAAATCCAGAATAGTGCGTTCGGACCGAACAAGGACTTGTTCGGACCGAACAGAGAAGCAGAAAATGAGAAAAGTTTGCCCATTTTCATCCAAATTTCAACCATTTCGTCCCCGAATCCACTTTTTTCTCCTATGCCCCCCCCCCCCCCGCAAACTTGTCCCAAGCATGCATTCACAGAGAAATTTAAATAGGAGAAAAAGAAAAGTTACCGTTTAGTAGGGAGGAGGTGGAGGGCCCCGAGAGGATGAGCCTTGATGTAATCCACCGCCATAATTGGGAAAAATGTCGAAGAAGTTATCGGGGTGGTCCTGTGGCTGCCGCAAGTTGACTTGATTACCCAAGTATGGGTAAAAGTTAGAATCCGACTGAGCGGGACGTTGAGGGCCTTGCCATTGTACCCATTCAAACTGTGGTTGTGCTCCTTGGGCTCCTTGTAGTGGCATCGGCTGCTGTTGTGGCTCGGAGTGCTGAGGCGGGTCGTACACTTGATTACCCAAGTATGGGTAAAAGTTGGGGTCCGAAAATGCCTCATGAGCCTTGGCACGGCGGGGCGGAGATTGTGGTGGCGTGGCATGACTGTGCATCGACGGGACCGAGGAGCTCAAGTTCGGATCATCGTCTTCACCGGGCCAATATCCATTTCTCAAATAGAAGTTGTTGTCGTAGGTCACATTGGAGACATTGTCCAGTTTATGGCCAAATTGATCGAGCTTCTCGCCATATTCCTCAAACTCACTCGATAACCGACTCAACTGCATCCCATAGTCGGCTTGTGCTTCCGTGCTCTTCCTCACTTCCTCCCTTGTCTCCATGGTGAGTTTTGTTAGGTCTCCCATCATATTCATGAGGTTCTTGGCCCATTGTGGCACTTGTGGGTCGGTTTCATAGAAAGAGGCGGCACGAGGCGGTGAGTCATGTCTCTCGGAGGGTCCTGCCGTGTCGGTTTCCATGGGAGTCGATGTAGGAAACCTTGGAGCTACCGTTCCCCTAGGAGTCACATAATCAAGAGGAATGAGCCAAGTGTTATGGTTAGAAACATCTACCTTGTGTGGATACGGAAGGTAGAAATCGTTTGCATGATCGCGCAACCACAAATACTTGTGCTCAATTCCGCTCCGGGATGGCAAATCTTCAAGAAGCGGGCTGCCCTAAATCGATCATCATCATAGTGAGTATAGCCGGAGCACATGGTTTCCTTGGGCATTGGAATCCCCATACGCTTAGCTAGAAGCGTCACAAATGAGCCCATTGTTATATTGCCCGTAGCATTCTCTATATCCCATTGATGAATCCAATGCCTCACCATTAGTTTGATTAAATTCAACTTCTCGGGCTCGGGTTGAAGCATATGCCATAGAATGCCAATCTCTTTCTCATTAGTGACATTCACCGTCTCTCCTCTTACAAAAATCGTGGCCGCGATCCCACGGAGAAGGATCCGAAGAAGAGGGTGATGCACCAGCCTAGCTTGTAGCTTGGCACTTCGGCCACAAAGTCTCATCCACACTATTTCCTTGTTCATTTCCTCATTTGGGTCCCTAGTCCATGTAATTTCCTCCACGGGCCTATTTTCCAACATATAAACCCCCGCCAATTCATCCAACCAAGCTTGGTGTGTCTTGTTCCTTAACCGGAACCAAATATAATCCCGCCCATCTCGTTCCAAGAGTCTAAGTGAGGAGAGAAACTCTTGGGTCAAGACCCGATAGGCCTTCTCACGGTGATTCCAAAAAGTGGGAGTAATACCAACCTTGCTTGTAAGCTCAAAGAATTGCTCCGCTACGCCAAACTTCTCAAGAGTCTCGATATCCATGAATCGAGTGTGCTCAAATATCCGCTTCCTGATCTTGAGGTAGTTTTGGAACATGAAATCCCACGGCATCTCAAACTTAGCATTTTTTTCATATTGTGCCGCCTCGGGATTGCGGAGCCAAGCCGGGTCCTCTCCAGGCTGTTCCGGCTGCTGCTGGCCCTGAGAAGAAGATGCAGCAGCGGCTGCTTTGGCACTAGCACGCGTGTTTCTCTTAAACATGGTCGATTTGTAGAGGTTTTTGCGAACTCGGGGGTCTGCTCACACCGAACAAGAAGCTGTTCGGACCGAATGAAGGAGGTTTAGAGAGGTTTCGGCTGTGAACAGTGCTCTGTTCGGACCGAACAGAGAAGGGGTACTGGTAAAATCGGCCGAACTGGTATTGGTTTGACCTTATTTGCTGGTACAACTTGATTCTTGCTGGTACAACTCTATCAAAGGCTCACACAAACCAGATTAAGCATTAATTGATCAATTGAGAGAGAAAAGAGAGCGATTGGACCTTTGGAAACCTCAATTTGTGCTCGGCCTTGGCGGGTTGAAACGAGACAGCGGCTAGCAGTGCTCTTCTATGCCTCTTTACTGTTCTAGGAGTAAGAGAGAAACACGTGGAGAGTGCAAGAGGTGGCAGCAAGGCAAGAGGACGCCTACTTGGGTCGAAACGAGGTTGGGTTGGAGCCGAGGTGGTGCCGCCGCTTGAGTTGTTGCCTAAGTGCCGTAATTCACTCACAAGGACAATAGAGAAGTCCTGTGAGTACTCCAAGTCGAGAGAAATCAATAATCCGTCAAGTTGGCCGAGAATCTCGTGGGGCGTGCCGTGAAAAATCCGTCGCGTAGAGGCCTTGGCGTCGAAAGTCGAGAGTAGCAATGGCTAGAGGGTAAAGAGGTGAGCATTTTGAGCCCTTGATCCGGAGAAATGGGGGTGAAATGGCGGCGAGGGGTTTTGGGCGGTTTGGCTTCGATTTGGAAGAGAGGACGAGAGGGAGGAATGAGGGGGCGCGTCTAATGGAGAGAGGGAGAGAGATGGGGGACGATTTTAGGTGTAAGTAATGGTTTTGGGTCGGATCCAGTGGTAGCGGGTCGGGTTTTAGGTGAAATAGAGACATCCATTCAATTCCTTAAGAGGCCTTCTGAAAAATAAAATAAATCAACCCAAAATAGCCTAATTGAGCCCATTACCTGGTATGTTCGGACCGAATGGACTGTGCACATACGTTCCTGCTCCACTCCTCTTGTTCGGACCGAACAGATTTCTGTTCGGACCGAACAGACTGTGCAAATTCGTCTATTTCGCATCGTTCCTTGCCTAGGTCGCTCTCTCGATGTCCAGGTTGGCTTTTCTCCTTTCCTTGAGTTTCTGTGCAATCCGTATGAGGTCGATCGGGGTTAGTTGGCTCACGTAACCCATGGTGCTCTTGCACGGATTGCAACTTCTTTCGTTATTTCCATCAATTTTTCCTATGATTAAAATAGATAACGAATTAGAATAATTAAACATTTATTATTATTATTTTTTTTGTATTCTCTGTTTTGTCAAAAAAAATTTATATTTTACGTTTTCTGATTTTTTTTTTTGGTATTTGCTATATTTTTTTTATGACAAAAGAAAAAAAAACGAAAATAAAGTAGAGAGAGATAGAGAGAGTTCTTGGGTTGCCTCCCAAGAAGCGCTTGTTTTAGGTCCCTAGCTTGACCGTCTTCTTCTAGGTTTCGCTTTGGTCGGGCTCGCCAAGCGTGATGGCTTGAATTTCTTCATGAGCTTTGTTGGCGATGTAGTGCTTCAAGCGTTGCCCGTTGACCTTGAATGGCTCCGAATTCTTGTCACAGATGTCGATGGCTCCAAATGGGTAGACCTTCACAACTCGAAAGGGGCCGGACCATCTTTACTTCAGTTTGCCCGGAAAAAGTTTGAGTCTCGAGTTGAACAATAGCACCAAGTCGCTTTCCTTGAATTCTCTTCTCGAGATTCGCCTATCATGCACAAATTTTGTTCGTTCTTTGTAAAGCTTAGCATTTACATATGAGTTTAGGCGTACCTCATCCAATTCGTGCAAGTCAAGGATGCGCTTTTCACCGGCTTTGAGAAGATCCATGTTGATCATTCGAGTCGCCCAATACGCCTTGTGCTCTATCTCGACCGGAAGATGACACGGTTTCCCATAGACGAGTTTAAAGGGACTCATGCCAATAGGTGTCTTGAAGGCGGTGCGGTAGGCCCATAGTGCATCATCGAGCTTGTTGGCCTAATCCTTGCGTGTTCTAGCCACCGTCTTTTCCAAAATAGACTTGATCTCCCTGTTTGACACCTCCACTTGGCCACTTGTTTGAGGATGGTAAGGAGTTGCCACCTTATGAGTCACGCCATGCTTCTTCAAAAGATTGTCAAAGTTCCGGTTGATGAAATGCTTTCCACCATCACTAATCACCGCTCTAGGCACACCGAATAGCGGAAAAATCACCTTAGAGAATAGCCTAACCACCGAGTTGGAATCCGCGAACTTGCATGGAATCGCTTCGATCCATTTCGAAACATAATCAACGGCGACCAAGATGTATTCATAGCCATGAGAACTAGGAAACGGGCCCATAAAATCTACTCCCCACACATCAAAAACTTCCACCTCAAGAATCGGGTTAAGGGCCATCTCATTCCCTTTTGAAATATTGCTCGTTCTTTGACATTGATCACATGACATAACAAAAGAACGTGCATCTTTAAAAAGAGAAGGCCAATAGAAGCCCGATTGGAGTACCTTGGCAGCCGTTTTGGAGAAAGAGACATGGCCACCATAGGCGGAGGAGTGACAACTTGCTAGAATTGCCCGGACTTCTTCGTATGGTATGCATCGCCTATAGATGTCTTCAATTTCGAGCTTAAAAAGGTAGGGCTCCTCCCAAAAATAGTACTTTGCATCCGTCTTGAGCTTCTTCTTCTCCTGCCAACTCATCTCAGGAGGTAGGGCTCCACTTGCGACGTAATTGGCCAAGTCGGCATACCATGGCTGCTGAGAGTGCGCTGTTCGGACCCCTGTTCGGTCTAAATGAAGGTCCAGAGAGAGGATTTGCTGCGCCAGGTTTATCCAGTCGTCCTCCTGGGCCTCTGTTTGGTCCGAATGGATGTCTGTTTTGTCCGAACAGAGGTCAATTTTCATCAGTTTCTCGTCCGGGAAGGAGTCATCGATCGGAACTTGGTTGTCTTGATCCTCCTCCCAATGTAGACGTGACAAATGGTCAGCAACAGAGTTCTCAGTGCCCTTTTTGTCTCTAATCTTGAGGTCAAACTCTTGAAGAAGAAGGACCCACCGTATGAGTCGTGGCTTGGCGTCCTTCTTGCTCAAGAGATACCTAATTGCCGCGTGATCTGTGAAAACAATCACCTTGGAACCTACCAAATAAGATCGAAACTTATCTAGAGCAAACACAATGGCGAGGAGTTCCTTCTCGGTGGTTGTGTAATTCGCTTGAGCCGGGTCGAGCACCTTGCTTGCATAGTAGATGGCGACCGGCTTCTTGTCTTTCCTTTGCCCGAGCACCGCTCCGATCGCGAAATCGCTTGCGTCACACATGAGATCAAATGGTTGTGTCCAATCGGGTGGTTGCAAGATCGGGGCAGAGACGAGAGCTTCTTTCAACCTATAGAACGCATTAAGACAATCCTCATCAATAATAAAGTCATTATCTTTTACAAGAAGATTACTTAATGGTTTTGCAATTTTTGAAAAATCTTTGATAAATCGGCGATAGAATCCGGCATGTCCTAGAAAGCTTCGCACGTCCTTGACATTCTTTGGCACTTCAATCTTCTCGATCACCTCAATTTTTGCCTTGTCGACTTCAATCCCTTGAGAAGTTACCATGTGGCCTAGCACAACGCCTTTTTGCACCATAAAATGACACTTCTCCCAATTCAAGACCAAGTTAACCTCTTTACATCGCTGCAAGACTTTAGAAAGGTTAGCAAGACAAGAATCAAAACAAGTACCATAAACGGAGAAATCATCCATAAACACTTCTATTTCTTTTTCAATAAAATCGGTAAAAATTGCCATCATAGCACGTTGGAAGGTCGCGGGTGCATTACAAAGACCAAAGGGCATTCTTTTATAGGCATATGTACCATATGGGCAAGTAAAAGTGGTCTTTTCTTGGTCATTTGGATGGATTGGTATTTGAAAGAAACCCGAATAACCATCTAAATAACAAAAATACGAGTGATTAGCCAATCTTTCAAGCAATTGATCAACAAAAGGAAGAGGAAAGTGATCTTTGCGTGTCGTCGCATTGAGCTTGCGGTAATCGATGCACATCCTCCATCCGGTCACCACTCGGGTTTGAATCAACTCGTCTTTGTCGTTCTTGACCACCGTTGTGCCGCCCTTCTTTGGAACCACGTGTACCGGGCTCACCAATTTGCTATCGGAGATTGCATAGATGATCCCCGCATCAAGGAGTTTGAGAATCTCCTTCTTGACCACTTCTTTGAGGTTGAGATTTAGTCACCTTTGCGCCTCTCGAGTTGGCTTGTGGTCTTCCTCCATTAGAATTCGATGCGTGCAAATCGAGGGATCGATACCCTTCAAGTCGTCAATTGAATAACCGATTGCACCTCTATGGGCCCTTATCTCCACCAAAAGCTTCTCCGTTTGACCTGCATCTAGCTCTGAATTAACAATAACTGGGTATGTTTGATCTGGACCACTAAAATTCGTACCTTAAGGACGCGGGAAGAGGTTTTAGTTTGACTTTTGGGGGCTCTGTTCGGACCGAACCAGTGCTGTTCGGATCAAACAGAGCACTAGGGCTCTCCAGTCGGTCTGTTCGGGCCTCCATTCGGACCTCAGTTCGGTCCGAATGGAGTTCTGTCGGTGTGGTTTCGCCCTCTTCTTCAGTCCGAATGGTCTCCTCCACTCCAATCGCCTCTTGCGTGTCACAGAGAAAGGCTTGGTAAGATTCCAGGGCTGTTTGGTATTGTTCTTCAAGAGATTCTTCAACTTCCGGCACTTCTTGGATCATGAAACAAGTTTCTATGGGGTCGGGGCACCTCATAGCGTGGTTGGTTGAAAATAAGAGCCGCTCCCCCCTACTCTGACCAAGATTGTCCCGTCTTGGGCATCCATCATCACACCGGCAGTTCTAAGGAAAGGGTGTCCCAAGATAATAGGCACCTCCTTGTCTTCTTCTATGTCCATCACAATAAAATCGCCGGGCACCAAGAATTTACCAACTTGCACAGGTACGTCCTTCAATTCGCTTAACGGTAATCGGATCGTGGAATCGGTAAGTTTTAGAGTCATACTTGTGGGTATAAGTTCGCCAAATCCGATCTTCTGATACACCGTCTTAGGCATAAGACTAACACTTGCACCCATGTCACATAAAGCTTGTTTGATAATAGCATTACCTATAGTGCAAGGAAGAACAAACCGACCTGGATCCGCAAGCTTAGGTGGCATATTGCTCTTCAGAGCTTCGCTACTTTTGTATGTTAGCGCCACCGTCTTCAACTTCTCCATTGTTCTTTTGCCTGTGCATAACTCCTTTAAGAACTTGGCATAAATGGGGACTTGAGCAATCGGATCGGTGAATGGGATGGTGATCTGCATTTGCTTGAGTATGTCCCAAAAGATTCTGAACTGAGCATCCTCCTTAGACTTCACCAGTCGCTGAGGGAAGGGCACAGGGGGCCTGTAGGCTTGCACGGAATGCTCCGCCTTGCCTTTGCCCTTCGGTTGAGCCTCCTTAGGACCCTGTTCGGACCGAACAGAAGGGTTTGGTGTCGGTTCAGCGGTGTTCTGAGGCTCCGATGTCACTTCTTCAACCTGGGGTGCCTTCTGGAGGGGTGGAAATGGCAAAATCTGCTCGAGTACGTGTTCCATGTCCTCTGGACCAGTCTGTTCGGATCGAATGTGATCCTGTTCGGACCAAACAGAGTGCTGGATCTCGGCATCTGCCGGCATTGGCGGGTGTTGGTACTCCCTTCCGCTCCTCAGAACTTGCAGGGCCTTGATCTCAGCATTAGGGTTCACCAGAGGCTGCCCTGGAAGCTTCCCGGGTTGCCTCGAAAAGTGTGACTCCATCATTTGCTCCAACCTGGTCAAGGTACTTGCATTAGTTTTAAGTTCTTCCATGCCTTCAACCAACATTTGATTAAATTTGTCTTGTTCATGCATAAAGTCCTGAACAACTGGTGGTATACCATCCCTATTGTAAACAGATTTCTTTGGAAAGGGCTGGTCACGACTGTTGTTGTTAAATTGTGCATTTTTAAATACAATTGGTTGGTTGGTGTTTTTGTACTGGTTCCTTGGCACATATGGTCTATTTGTCACATTGTTATGGTATTTACGGTGGTTCATGTTTTCCCAATCTGCTTGTTCCCCATCACTCAATGAATAGCTTCGACTAAATATGTGTCTCGGAAAATAGGAGGGCTCATTGTTGATCGAGTTGACTTGGTGCCCTCCGTTGCCAGTCTTTGCGAGCGGGCAATTAATCGAGGTGTGCCATTCTTCGTCGCATGCGCCACATGTGTTGGAATTGAGGTGGGTTCCTTGTGCGGATTGATAGGCGGCAAGCTCGGTTTCCAACTCCGCGATCCTTTCATTCTTGGACGTGATCTCATGGATTTGATGCTTAGAATGGCTAGATTGGCGGTGAGATGGAATCGGGTACCAAGTGTAGTTCCTTGCGCAATAATCGAGCAAATCACGTCCTTGAGTTGCATCGAGCCTCTTGAATGCACCTCCTGAAAGAGAATCAATATTAATTTTTATATTATCATAGAGTCCGCTATAGAAAGATTTAATTAACATTCATTCTTGGATCCCATGATGTGGGCAAGAATTCTCTAAATCCCTAAATCTTTCCCAAGCGTCCCTTATTGATTCCTCTTCCTTTTGAGCAAAATTATTTAATTCCTTTCTAATTCTATCGGATCGGTCCAAAAATGTTTGTGCCATTTGATCCCAAGACCGAATTGACATTTTTTTCAATGTTTTGTACCATTTTTGAGCTCTATCCTTAAGGGTGAAATGAAATAACAATAGCCTAATCGCTTGTTGAGGAACCCCATTGAACTTAATTAATTTGGTGCAATCAATAAAGGTTTGTAAGTGAGCATGGGGATCCTCTTTGTCATCTCCATAAAACGGGTTCTGTTCCACGAGAGTGACGTGGTTGGGGGCGATTTGCATGTTGTTGGCTTCAATGACAGGAATCACCACCGGTCCTCCCACGTCTTTTGCATTTGGAACTCCGAATTCCACGAGTGTTGGATTGTTGTCATCTCATTCCTCGTCCTCGGAGTTGTGGACGCTCGCCTCATCTTCGTGGGTCCATCTCCGTCGCTCAGCCTCAAAATCTCTTCTTTGGCTGGCAAGGTTGTTTCGTTCTGCTGTGAGATGAGCTTCTCTTTTCTCCAACTGAAGGCGGAGAGCCTCCAGTTTGCGTGTCTGCTGGGCGATGGCCTCCGGAGTGAGTGCGTCGGCCATCGCGGGACTTCCCTCTCCCTGTTCGGGGTCCTGTTCGGTCCGAACAGGGGTCGAATTGGATGGCTGGGCGAGTTCTGGATCTTTTTCGAACCGCCGAGTGAAGTATTTCCTAACCTTGGGTGGTGGGGACTTCTTCCTTCGAGTTCTACCTGCCAGTCCTGCAATTTAGAGAGAAGAAAGCGTGAGTTTTTTAAAAGAAAAACAAAGGTCTAGTCTCTTAATACTAAAATAAGGATCCAATATCAACACCGTCCCCGGTAACGGCGCCAATTTGATGAAGGCTTAGAACCTAGGAATCAAATGAATTTGTAAACCTAGAGCTAATCTCACTAATCATTTGGAATATAGCTTTAGGGTCGAACCCAAGGGACGGATCTATGAATACCGGACTTATCTTTTCTTAAAATCTAGACAGAAATAATTTTGCGAAGTTATGAATAATTAAAGACTAAAGGTGCAATAAAATAAATGTTTTTGGTTGGTTTTTAGACTCGAAATAAGACTAAATAGTACAAAAATAAGTAAAGTAGAGTTTTTGGGGTTTAAACAGTGAATAAAAACGTCCTAGGAGTCAGGTTTCGCTTGTGTTTGGACGCTAAAACTCGAGGCAAAGTGCTTTCGCACTAAACTTCGCGTTTTAGCTACAGTTGCCACTCTGTTCGGTCCGAACTGAAGGCAAAGGTGGGTTTAATTGGTCTGTAATGCTAAATAATGCTTTAAGTCAAGTTTATTGGTCAAACCTAGATATTCTAAAACTCAGCTTTCGCTTGTTGGGGCAGATTCTGGTTTAATCACAACCTAACCTAATTAACTTGGTTGGTTCACAACTTTTGGTATAGAATTCAACTAGTTAAACTTGTTTATTGGAGTTCGTAAGGATATTTAGAAGTCTTTTGGACTGGTCTAAAAGTTACACTTTCGGTGTCAACTAATCTCCCCTTTCGGATCTACAATTCATCCCAAGTACTTGAATTAAACGTGACTTGTTTATCCTAACTTAGACTAACTAGATGCAGCTGTTCAACTAGAAGGTAATTAGAAATTTAAACAAGTATTTTAACTCAAGTAACAGATATAATTCGCAATAAACAAATCTCAAAGCATAGTATCACATAACAAGTCAAATAAACGTCATCCAAACATCAAGTTACTTCCCTAATCCTAAGACTGCATAAAAACTAGACTAACATAGTAGCAAAACACACCATAAACATAGAATAACAGTAAAGATACAAGCCCATCAAATCAAGAGAAAGAAACATAGAAGAATAAAATAAATACTCCTTTTGCTTCAGTCTTTCGGTCTTCAAAGCAGTGGGGTGTTGCTGGATGGTCGCCAAACTGGTCACCTTGCTGCCGTCGCTTCAAGGTTGATGATATCCGAAGGTAGAAGAGAGAGAATGCCTTTGGAAGGGTGGAATTAAGGTATCGAATCCAAGATCCTTTTCCTCAGGCGTGTAGGGGTATATATGGACGTCCCAGGTCGTAAGAATGGAAGGATAGGGCACCAGGGCGCAAGAAAATGCCATATAGATCAACTTCCATGTATGAAACAATACCATATATGATATGGCGGCAATCTGTTCGGACCGAATGGATGAGTCAAAGAGGAGGTTGCGCTGGTCTGGCGGCTACAGTGCATTCGGACCGAACAAGGAGTCATTCGGTCTGAACAGAGTGCTGAGAGAGGCCTCCAATGCTAGGAATGAGTCGTCTAGCGTGCACAAAACGTCGGGAATCCATCTATACGCCCCAAGATCAGCAGAAATCATCAAAACCTATACAGAGAAGAGAAGAAACGACGGCAGAGCCAAATCCTAGAAAAACATGGCAATTTATCAAATAATTTGTTGGTTCGAGTGTGTTTTGAGTGCCAAGTACGGTCCAAATACCAATGAAATATGATGATATCATAGAGTCTCCGGAGTGCCATGGTGGATCTCACTGTCCATCATTTAGAGGCTAGCGAGTCTCAATTCAACCAGATTCTTAACATTGAGCTTAATAATTTCACCAGCACTCCCGTTATCATCAAGAATGCTTAGTGTCTCCATATGCTCCACACCCGTCGTGAAAATGATTGTCTCGTGGTTTTTATCATTCGGGTTGTGACAAGCCCTATTTAAGCCACAAGCGGAGCACTATGCTTGGTCGCGATAGTGCTTCTGTATGACTTCCTGAATTTCAGGATTTTCTCCTGCTTTTCTGAGACCTGGTGACCCCTTTGAAAAGTACGGGGATCCTCCTTCATGCCAGAATATTGTCCATACCTTCAATGATTTAATTGCGAGCCTTTAAGCCTTTTAAAATTAAGCCGAAACGGTTTATCTCCATAATATCAGATGAGGAAATGATGACAGTGATCTCTTTGATTGAGTTTTTGATTATGGTAATTAGCAGAATAAATCCCTCTCATTTTTCTGGTGACTCCTCGAGATGGACAGGGAATCTTCTTGATTGTAATGTATTGTCCATGCCTCCAGTGTTTTAATTTTGAACCCCTGAGCCTCTGCCGGAACGGCCTATCTCCATACTATCTTGAAGGAAATAATAGTAGGGGTATATCTGGTGGGGTTTTTGGTACGATGATTAGCCAAATGGATTCTCCATATTTTTTCTGAGCTTCTAGGAATTTTCCTCACATTTTTCTTAGCCTCTCATGATTTTTCGTGAATTTTTCAAGGTTACTGGCAATTTTAGGACTGGTCAGATCTCAGAAAAATAGGTTAAAGTATTCTGCTTGGATTCTTGTTATGGTTTTGGCATGACTGTATTTCCCATACTTTTCTGAGCTTCCAGGATTTCCCTCATATTTTCTGAACCTCCTGTGATTTTCTATGAATTTTGAAAGTTTCCTGATAGTTTTATGACTGGTTAGATCTCAGAAAATGGGTTAAAAATATTCTGCTTAGATTTTGGTTGTGGTTTTGGTATGACTGTATTCTCCATACTTTTCTGGATCTGTAGAAATTTAATTTGCATTTTTCTGAGTTACGGTTGATTTTCTACGAATTTCTGAAATTTCTAGCAATAGAATGGTGCCACATCAGCAGGATTGACACGTGGTGGTCCCTGGTTGGTCCAGATCGGTGGAGAGAATAAGAGGCCAGCAGCGACTTCAGCTGAGAGGAAGGGACATGTGCCGCCTTCTGATCGGTTATCGATAGATCGTTACACCTTGTTGACTCGCCACACAAAATGAGCCACAGAAGATCATGATTTTTGGGACAGTTTTATTAAAACCTTTCCGTTGCTCTTATACACCCGGTATTTCGTGGACTAGTTGATCCCTTCTATTGTTGGGGCCCACTGTCAGTGATACGATTTTAGCCGTTATACCATGAACCCCATTTACGCAAATCAGGGAAATGACCTCCCTTCTTCTCATCCTTTCGATCTCCTTCTCCGTCGAACTGGCAATGGAGAAACCGCCATGGATGTGCATTCGAGTTCTCTGCGACAACGCCAGACATCGAGAAGGTATCGCCGGTAGTCGTACACCCCTCCTTAAGTGGTGGAACTCCTCCGATAGCCGTGGGAGCCACTAATTTATCCTGGCTACTTCTAGGGTTTCGTAGGGGAGTCTGATGACAATTGGGCACCTCTAAGGGTTGTTGAAATGAATTGCTGCGCTGGAGAGCATCATGACAGGTCTCAGAAGCTTGGTGTAGCTTCAATTTGGTTGCCGAGATTCTCCGGCATGGAGTTCCACCTCATCCCAAATCTGTCATGGCGGTGAGTTGGTTACTGTGCCTCTCTGGCCATCATTGGAACCTAATGAGACATTCAGGAGCACTATGGGAAGTATAGGAAGGTGTACATATGGTTAATTTGATTGCCTAGTGCTTCCGATCCAGATCGGCACCACACCTTGATTTCAGCCATGGTGATAGGTCGCTGGTTGCATTCTCCTCTCATTGCCATGGATTTTTGTCGATGTAGAAGGCCTAGAAGTTGACTTGTAGGCATGCTAGCACTTCTTTGGGCATGTGTGAGCCTTCAATTACATTATAACAACCTTCATGCTTTCGGCTGGGGGTTGATCAAATGGTATAGTGATTGCCTCCATGTTGCTAGTTGAAGGTGGCATGACAACTCCTGAAGCTAGGTGCTTCATTAGGTTGACATGTGAGACTCTTCAATACAGGGCTTCTCCTTGGTACGGTTGAGGCAGTGATGGTGGCTGCCTTCTCCTTCATTGCCCTTCATTGCATTGAGGTATGCAATACTCCATTACCTGCTGTCCTTTAATTCCTTTTTTGCTGTCTGTTCTTTTGTATACCTGCTGTCCACTATTCTTTTTTTTTATATGTATAAACCGCTGTCCATACTTGAGTCCACCAATATTTGTTTTTTTGTTTTGTTTTTATTTGTGCATATGTTAAACTAGCAATATATATATTAAACTAGTATTGAGTTAGTTTTATTTGCATATGTACCTACTTATTTTTCATTTATTTATCACAATGTATCCCTAAATGTCAGAAAAAGGGTCAAACTAGAAAAGAAAAGAAAATATGTGTTGTAGAGAGCCTTCTTATTTCAGTTACATAAACAAAATAAATGACTGAATTGAATAGCAAATACAGCTCTTACTAAGCACTCTTTTTTTTATTTTTTTATTTATTTTTCTTTTTTTTTTTGGAACCACCTAACTTAATAAGCTACTTTTAGAGTAGTTTTCATAATAGCATGTATATGCCTTATATTTATGCGTATGAACATATATATAGAAATGCTCCTCTAACTATTTATCACATTGTGCTACTTATATGTTGACCCAGAAAAGGAAAAGAATGGAAAAGTGAGTATTGCAAAGAGAGAGAGAAATACCCTTCTTACTTTACCAAACAAATTACAAGGTTGTAGATGGGATGATCTCAACTACTGCTATAAAACTGATCCTACTACTAATACACTTTTTTTTTTGTTGCTTTTTTTTTATGAAGTGGCTAACCTAGAATTACAGATGGATCTCCTCAACATGAAAACTTAGGTGCTTTGCAGAACTTAGGCGTTTTTAGCTTCTTGTATTGTGTGTCTCCCTTGCTGGGTGTCTCTTGAGGGGCTCTATTTATAGGAAATTCAAATGAGTGCTGTAGAGAGCACCAATAATGTGAAGCTTTAGAGCTGCTGGACAATTTTACCCCTGGTGCATCTCATCCTTTACGCAGAGCCTTCATATTTCATTAATTGTGTTCACATTAATCATGTTCTTTCACGGCTGCCACCAGTGAAGGACTATCTATCTCTTTTTTTTTGTTTTAATCTTCAATAGTATTGGTTCCATCTCCTCACTGCCCAATTTTCCTTTTGCACTTGTTATCTCCAGTTCAGATATACTGGCTTTGTTTCCCCTCCTTTTTTTTTTTTGAAATTTATAATTTTCCTTCATTCTTTTTTTTTCTTCCTTCTTTTTGACAGCTATTTGATTTCTCACAAGTCCTTAGCCATACGTATTCTGAATCAATTTCATGTCCAGCTTTCTAGCTTCTATTGGCCTTATACCTCATATTTCCTTTTGTTCAGATTCAAATTTTATTGCCTTTCTTAAAAATGGTAAATTGAATTTACTGGACAGAAAAGGGTTTAGTATAGCTGCCTCCATATTACCAACTTCATCTACCAAGGTTTCAATTCAATTTTTGTGTAATCTGAGCCACATCAATCATTTAGTTCTTCTTCTTTTCTTTTTGATTCTTTGGTCCCTATATTCATGTTATTTGAGCACCAGACCAGCACTTATTTTGTTTTAAAATTCAGCATCTGTCTCATCCTCGTTTGTCTCATGATACCATTTTTTCACTCAATTTACTCAATTGATGATTGATGCACCTCCATTGATGCTCCCTGGTCATCTCTCGGCCATTAAATCGGGTCAATTGCTTTTTATTCATCTCAATTTCGCAACTCTTACATTTGTAGACCCTATGCAAGTGAGCCATATTCCTCTTAAATTCACTGGAGAGCGAGAGGTTGAGCTTATCCATCGGCATCGAAATTCTCTTCTGTGCAATTAAATGTCTGACATGATGGTATGGTGGAGAGGCGAATGGTGGGTTCGAGGAGCTCAACATCCTCTCGCTCTGGGTGTGAATGATCTCCATCTCATCCATCGGAGGAGAGTCAAAGGGATCAGAATGAGCAGTGAACTTCTGTTCCCTGCTGTTAGTGCATGTCAGCACGAATTGCGGAAAGAGAGGGGTGCTCAGCTTCGAGTTTCCTTCGCGCGTCATGGCGTTCGTCAGAGGAGGCAATAATCGAGACAGAAGGAAGGGACGAAGGGGTCAGTTGGGCCGATATTTCTTCTTCTTCTTTTTTTATGGGCCTTTCGTTCTGCTTTTTTTCCTTTGAGTTGATGGGTTTGGGCCGAAATAAAGTGGGCTGATATGGGCCGCAATAAAAGCTTCTTTTCATTTAATCAGAACTGATCCTATTCGCACGAATCTTGATGCCTTCATATGCACAGATCTTGATGTCTCTGATGACCATGTGATAATTATATAACTCCATATATAAATATACATGAAATTATATAATTATTATTATTTCTTTATTGCACTCAGAGGTACGGCTCACGTTTTCCATAGACTCAGAATGTATATTCCATGCTAAATTAACATGATTTTATTTTTCATATTAATATTAGCGCCAACATAACCACTGGGATTTAGAACCATTTATTTTGCCATGATATTGCAAATATCTCCTCCCAATTTATTCGGGATAATTTTCAGATCAGTCTGAAAATTTATTTATTTATTATAACTCCATTCATTTGTTCGTAGCAGACTCGAAAATTTCTGTGCCGTCGTCCGGTAATTATGATAATATTTTTGGGTTCAACAAATGCCCCCCGCCAGAGCGGGTTGGGAGAATTATTTTCGAGCGACCTGCTCTGGTGCCTTGTCATCGGCCACTGTAAGATTTTTGCCATCTTCGTATTGAGGGATTGCCATGCGAATTTTCTAAACCCATCACATTTCGCGATGCGATTTTTTGCTCTGTTGATCTCACGGCCTATTTTTTTTTGCGATGCTTCTGTATTTGTCTTTTATCAAGCTCTCAACTGAGAAATGATGCTCCATTTTCAATAAGTATGACGTTGCTACTCGGTCACGCGCGCATGTCCACCAAAGATACTGATATCATCATATTTCATTGGTATTTGGACCGTACTAGGCACTCAAAACACACTCGAACCAACAAATTATTTGATAAATTTCCATGTTTTTCCAGGATTTGGCTCTGCCGTCGTTTCTTCCCTTCTCTGTACAGGTTTTGATGATTTCTGATGATCTTGGGGCATATAGATGGATTCCCAACGTTTTGTGCACGCTAGACGACTCATTCCTAGCATTGGAGGCCTCTCTCAGCACTCTGTTCGGACCGAATGACTCCTTGTTCGGTCCGAATGCACTGTAGCCGCCAGACCAGTGCAGCCTCCTCTCTGACTCATCCGTTCAGTCCGAACAGATTGCCGCCATATCATATATGGTATTGTTTCATACATGGAAGTTGATTTATATGGTATTTTCTTGCGCCCTGGTGCCCTAGCCTTCCATTCTTACAACCTGGGACGTCCATATATACCCCTACACGCCTGAGGAAAAGCATCTTGGATTCCATACCCTAATTCCACCCTTCCAAAGACGTTCTCTCTCTTCTACCTTCGGAGATCATCAACCTTGAAGCGACGGCAGTAAGGTGACCAGTTTGGCGACCATCCAGCAACACCCCACTGCTTTGAAGACCGAAAGACTGAAGCAAAAGGAGTATTTGGTTTATTCTTCTATGTTTCTTTCTCTTGATTTGATGGGCTTGTATCTTTACTGTTATTCTATGTTTATTGTGTGAATTGCTACTATGTTAGGCTAGTTTTTATGCAGTCTTAGGATTAGGGAAATAACTTGATGTTTGGATGACGTTTATCTGACTTGTTATGTGATACTATGCTTTGAGATTTGTTTATTGCGAATTATATCTGTTGCTTGAGTTAAAATACTTGTTTAAATCTCTAATTACCTTCTAGTTGAACAGCTGCATCTAGTTAATCTAAGTTAGGATAAACAAGTCACGTTTAATTCAAGTACTTGGGATAAATTGTAGATCCGAAAGGGGAGATTAGTTGACACCAAAAGTGTAACTTTTAGACCAGTCCAAAAGACCTCTAAATATCCTTACGAACTCCAATAAACAAGTTTAACTAGTTGAATTCTATACCAAAAGTTGTGAACCAACCAAGTTAATTAGGTTAGGTTGTGATTAAACCAGAATCTGCCCCAACAAGCGAAAGCTGAGGTTTAGAATATCTAGGTTTGACCAATAAACCCTGACTTAAAGTATTAGTTAGCATAACAGACTAATTAAACCCACCTTTGCCTTCTGTTCGGACCGAACAGAGTGGCAACTGTAGCTAAAACGCGAAGTTTAGTGCGAAAGCGCTTAGCCTCGAGTTTTAGCGTCCAAACACAAGCAAAACCTGACTCCTAGGACGTCTTTATTCACTGTTTAAACCCCAAAAACTCTACTTTACTTATTTTTGTACTATTTAGTCTTATTTCGAGTCTAAAAACCAACCAAAAGCATTTATTTTATTGCACCTTTAGTCTTTAATTATTCATAACTTCGCAAAATTATTTCTGTCTAGATTTTAAGAAAAGATAAGTCCGGTATTCATAGATCCGTCCCTTGGGTTCGACCCTAAAGCTATATTCCAAACGATTAGTGAGATTAGCTCTAGGTTTACAAATTCATTTGATTCCTAGGTTCTAAGCCTTTATCAAATTGGCGCGGTTGCCGGGGACGGTGTTGATATTGGATCCTTATTTTAGTATTAAGAGACTAGACCTTTGTTTTTCTTTTAAAAAACTCACGCTTTCTTCTCTCTAAATTGCAGGACTGGCAGGTAGAACTCGAAGGAAGAAGTCCCCACCACCCAAGGTTAGGAAATACTTCACTCGGCGGTTCGAAAAAGATCCAGAACTTGCCCAGCCATCCAATTCGACCCCTGTTCGAACCGAACATGATTCCATTCGGACCGAACAGGACCCTGAACAGAGAGAGGGAAGTCCCGCGATGGCCGACACACTCACTCCGGAGGCCATCGCCCAGCAGACATGCGAACTGGAGGCTCTCCGCCTTCAGTTGGAGCAAAGAGAAGCTCGTCTCACAGTAGAACGAAACAACCTTGCCGGCCAAAGAAGAGATTTTGAGGCCGAACGACGGAGATGGACCCACGAAGATGAGGCGAGCGTCCACAACTCCGAGGACGAGGAAGGAGATGACAACAATCGAACACTCGGGGAATTCGGAGCTCCAAATGCAAAAGACGTGGGAGGACCGGTGGTGATTCCAGGCATTGAAGCCAACAACATGCAAATCGCCCCCAACCACGTCACACTCGTGCAATAGAACCCGTTTTATGGAGATGACAAAGAGGATCCCCATGCTCACTTACAAACCTTTATTGATTGCACCAAATTAATTAAGTTCAATGGGGTTCCTCAACAAGCGATTAGGCTATTGTTATTTCATTTCACCCTTAAGGCTAGCGCTCAAAAATGGTACAAAACATTGAAAAAATGGTCAATTCGGTCTTGGGATCAAATGGCACAAATATTTTTGGATAGATATTTCCCCGCGGACCGATCCGATGCGATTAGGAAGGAATTGAATAATTTTGCTCAAAAGGAGGAGGAATCAATGAGGGACACTTGGGAAAGATTTAGGGATTTAGAGAATTCTTGCCCACATCATGGGATCCAAAAATGGATGTTAATTAAATCTTTCTATAGCGGACTCTATGATAATATAAAAATTAATATTGATTCTCTTTCAGGAGGTGCATTCAAGAGGCTCGATGCAACTCAAGGATGTGATTTGCTCGATTATTGCGGAAGGAACTACACTTGGTACGATTCCATCTCACCACCGATCTAGCCATTCTAAGCATCAAATCCATGAGATCACGTCCAAGAATGAAAGGATCGTGGAGTTGGAAGCCGAGCTTGCCACCTATCAATCCGCACAAGGAACCCACCTCAATTCCAACACATGTGGCGCATGCGACGAAGAAGGGCACACCTCGATTAATTGCCCGCTCGCAAAGACTGGCAACGGAGGGCACCAAGTCAACTCGATCAACAATGAGCCCTCCTATTTTCCGAGACACATATTTAGTTGAAGCTATTCATTGAGTGATGGGGAACAAGCAGATTGGGAAAACATAGACCACCCTAAATACCATAACAATATGACAAATAGACCATATGTGCCAAGGAACCAATACAAAAACACCAACCAACCAATTGTATTTAAAAATACACAATTTAACAACAACAGTCGTGACCAGCCCTTTCCAAAGAAATCTGTTTACAATAGGGATGGTATACGACCAGTTGTTTAGGACTTTATGCATGAACAAGACAAATTTAATCAAATGTTGGTTGAAGGCATGGAAGAACTTAAAACTAATGCAAGTACCTTGACCAGGTTGGAGCAAATGATGGAGTCACACTTTTCGAGGCAACCCGGGAAGCTTCCAGGGCAGCCTCTGGTGAACCCTAATGCTGAGATCAAGGCCCTGCACGTTCTGAGGAGCGGAAGGGAGTACCAGGACCCGCCAATGCCGGCAGATGCCGAGATCCAGCACTCTGTTCAGTCCGAACAGGATCACATTCGGTCCGAACAAACTGGTCCAGAGGAGATGGAACACGTACTCGAGCAGATTTTGCCATTTCTGCCCCTCCAGAAGGCACCCCAGGCTGAAGAAGTGACATCGGAGCCTCAGAACACCGCTGAACCGACACCAGACCCTTCTGTTTGGTCCGAACAACCTTCTGTTCGGACCGAACAGGGTCCTAAGGAGGCTCAACCGAAGGGCAAAGGCAAGGCGGAGCATTCCGTGCAAGCCTACAGGCCCCCTGTGCCCTTCCCTCAGCGATTGGTGAAGTCTAAGGAGGATGCTCAGTTCAGAATCTTTTGGGACGTACTCAAGCAAATGCGGATCACCATCCCATTCACCGATGCGATTGCTCAAGTCCCCATTTATGCCAAGTTCTTAAAGGTGTTATGCACAGGCAAAAGAACAATGGAGGAGTTGAAGACGGTGGCACTAACATACAAGAGTAGCGAAGCTCTGAAGAGCAATATGCCACCTAAACTTGTGGATCCAGGTCGGTTTGTTCTTCCTTGCACTATAGGTAATGCTATTATCAAACAAGCTTTGTGTGACATGGGTGCAAGTGTTAGTCTTATGCCTAAGACGGTGTATCAGAAGATCGGATTTGGCAAACTTATACCCACAAGTATGACTCTAAAACATGCCGATTCCACGATCCGATTACCGTTAGGCGAATTGAAGGACGTACCCGGCGATTTTGTTGTGATGGACATAGAAGAAGACAAGGAGGTGCCTATTATCTTGGGACGCCCTTTCCTTAGAACCGCCGGTGTGATGATGGATGCCCGAGACGGGACAATCTTGGTCAGAGTAGGGGGGAGCGGCTCTTATTTTCAATCAACCACGCTATGAGGTGCCCCGACCCCACCGAAACTTGTTTCATGATCCAAGAAGTGCCGGAAGTTGAAGAATCTCTTGAAGAACAATACCAAACAGCCTTGGAATCTTACCAAGCCTTTCTCTGTGACACGCAAGAGGCGATTGGAGTGGAGGAGACCATTCGGACTGAAGAAGAGGGCGAAACCACACCGACAGAACTCCATTCGGACCTCTGTTCGGTCCGAATGGAGGCCCGAACAGACCATCTGGAGGACTCTGGTGCTCTGTTTGATCCGAACAGCACTGGTTCGGTCCGAACAGAACCCCCAAAAGTCTAACTAAAGCCTCTTCCCGCGTCCTTAAGGTACGAATTTCTTGGCCCAGATCAAACATACCCAGTTATTGTTAATTCGGAGCTGGATGCAGGTCAAACGGAGAAGCTTTTGGTAGAGATAAGGGCCCATAGAGGTGCAATCGGTTATTCAATTGACGACTTGAAGGGTATCGATCTCTCGATTTGCATGCATCGAATTCTAATGGAGGAAGACCACAAGCCAACTCGAGAGGCGCAAAGGCGACTAAATCCCAACCTCAAAGAAGTGGTCAAGAAGGAGATTCTCAAGCTCCTTGATGCGGGTATCATCTATGCAATCTCCGATAGCAAATGGATGAGCTCGGTACACGTGGTTCCAAAGAAGGGTGGCACAACGGTGGTCAAGAACGACAAAGACGAGTTGATTCAAACCCGAGTGGTGACCGGATGGAGGATGTGCATCGATTACCGCAAGCTCAATGCGACGACACGCAAAGATCACTTTCATCTTCCTTTTGTTGATCAATTGCTTGAAAGATTGGCTAATCACTAGTATTTTTGTTATTTAGATGGTTATTCGGGTTTCTTTCAAATACCAATCCATCCAAATGACCAATAAAAGAATGCCCTTTGGTCTTTGCAATGCGCCCGCGATCTTCCAACGTACTATGATGGCAATTTTTTCCGATTTTATAGAAAAAGAAATGGAAGTGTTTATGGATGATTGCTCCGTCTATGGTACTTGTTTTGATTCTTGTCTTGCTAACCTTTCTAAAGTCTTGCAGCGATGTGAAGAGGTTAACTTGGTCTTAAATTGGGAGAAGTGTCATTTTATGGTGCAAAAAGGCGTTGTGCTAGGCCACATGGTAACTTCTCAAGGGATTGAAGTCGACAAGGCAAAAATTGAGGTGATCGGGAAGCTTGAAGTGCCAAAGAATGTCAAGGACGTGCGAAGATTTCTAGGACATGCCGGATTCTATCGCCGATTTATCAAAGATTTTTCAAAAATTGCAAAACCATTAAGTAATCTTCTTGTAAAAAATAATGACTTTATTATTGATGAGGATTGTCTTAATGCGTTCAATTGGTTGAAAGAAGCTCTCGTCTCCGCCCCGATCTTGCAACCGCCCGATTGGACACAACCATTTGAGCTCATGTGTGACGCAAGCGATTTCGCGATCGGAGCGGTGCTCGGGCAAAGGAAAGACAAGAAGCCGGTCGCCATCTACTATGCAAGCAATGTGCTCGACCCCCTTCAAGCGAATTACACAACTACCAAGAAGGAATTCCTCACCATTGTGTTTGCTCTAGAAAAGTTTTGATCTTATTTGGTAGGTTCCAAGGTGATTGTTTTCACAAATCACGCGACAATTAGGTATCTCTTGAGCAAGAAGGACGCCAAGCCACGACTCATACGGTGGGTCCTTCTTCTTCAAGAGTTTGACCTTGAGATTAGAGACAAAAAGGGCACCGAGAACTCTGTTGCTGACCATTTGTCGCGCCTACATTGGGAGGAGGATCAAAATGACCAAGTTCCGATCGATGATTCCTTCCCGGATGAGAAACTGATGAAAATTGACCTCTGTTCGGACCCAACAGACACCCATTCGGACTGAACAAAGGCCCAGGAGGACGACTGGATGCACCTGGCGTAGCAAATCTTCTCTCTAGAGCTCCATTCGGACCGAACAGAGCCCTGTTCGGACCGAACAAGGGGCCGAACAGCGCGTTATCCGCAACCATGGTATGCTGATTTGGCCAATTACCTCGCGAGTGGGGCCCTACCTCCTGAGATGAGCTGTCAAGAGAAGAAGAAGCTCAGAACTGATGCTAAATACTTCTTTTGGGAGGAGCCCTACCTCTTTAAGCTCGGAATTGACAACATTTATAGGCGATGCATACCATACGAAGAAGTTCGGGCAATTATAGCAAGTTGTCACTCCTCCGCCTATAGTGGCCATGCCTCTTTCTCCAAAACGGCTGCCAAGGTACTCCAATCGGGCTTCTATTGGCCTTCTCTTTTTAAAGATGCACGTTATTTTGTTATGTCATGTGATCAATGTCAAAGAACGGGCAATATTTCAAAAAGGAATGAGATGGCCCTTAACCCGATCCTTGAGGTGGAAATTTTTGATGTGTGGGGAGTAGATTTTATGGGCCCGTTTCCTAGTTCTCATGGCTATGAATACATCTTGGTCGTCGTTGATTATGTTTCGAAATAGGTCGAAGCAATTCCATGCAAGTCCGTGGATTCTAACTCGGTGATTAGGCTATTCTCTAAGGTGATTTTTCCGCGATTCAGTGTGCCTAGAGCGGTGATTAGTGATGGTGGAAAGCATTTCATCAACCGGAACTTTGACAATCTTTTGAAGAAGTATGGCGTGACTCATAAGGTGGCAACTCCTTACCATCCTCAAACCAGTAGCCAAGTGGTGGTGTCAAACAGGGAGATCAAGTCTATTTTGGAAAAGACGGTGGCTAGAACACGCAAGGATTGGGCCAACAATCTCGATGATGCACTATGGGCCTATCGCACCGCCTTCAAGACACCTATTGGCATGAGTCCCTTTAAGCTCGTCTATGGGAAACCGTGTCATCTCCCGGTCGAGATAGAGCACAAGGCGTATTGGGCGACTCGAACGATCAACATGGATCTCCTCAAAGCCGGTGAAAAGCGCATCCTTGACTTACACGAATTGGATGAGGTACGCCTAAACTCATATGAAAATGCTAAGCTTTACAAAGAAAGAACAAAATTTGTGCATGATAGGCGAATCTCGAGAAGAGAATTCAAGGAAGGCGACTTGGTGCTATTGTTCAACTCGAGACTCAAAATTTTTCCGGGCAAACTGAAGTCAAGATGGTCCGGCCCCTGTCGAGTTGTGAAGGTCTACCCATTTGGAGCCATCGACATCTGGGACAAGAATTCGGAGCCATTCAAGGTCAACGGGCAACGCTTGAATCACTACATCGCCAACGAAGCTCATGAAGAAATTCAAGCCATCACGCTTGGCGAGCCCGACCAAAGCGAAACCTAGAAGAAGACGGTCAAGCTAGGGACCTAAAACAAGCGCTTCTTGGGACCTAAAAAATCAGAAAACGTAAAATATAATTTTTTTTTTGAAAAAACAGAAACTACAAAAAATATAATAATAAATGTTTAATTATTCTAATTCATTATCTATTTTAATCATAGGAAAAATTGATGGAAATATCAAAAGAAGTTGCAATCCGTGCAAGAGCACCATGGGTTACGTGAGCCAACTAACCCCGATCGACCTCATACGGATTGCACAGAAACTCAAGGAAAGGAGTAAAGTCAACCTGGACATCGAGAGAGCAACCTAGGCGAGGAACGATGCGCAATAGGCAAATTTGCACAATCTGTTCGGTCCGAACAAGAGGAGTGGAGCAGGGACGTATGTGCACAGTCCATTCGGTCCGAACAGGCTTCTGTTCGGTCCGAACAGGCTTCTGTTCGGTCCGAACAAAACAAGTAATGGGTTCAATTAATTTGTTTTGGGCCGAAATTGAATGTTATTTTTACAGTTGGCCCATTGGAGCGAAAATGGATACCTCTATTCCCTTGGATCCGACCCACTTTCCAGACCCGACCCAAAACCCATTATCTAAACCCAAACCGTCCCCTCTTTCCCTCTCTCGCTCTCCCCAACTCGCACCCCTTCATCTCCTTCTCGTTCTCTCTTCCAAACCGAAGCCAAACCGCCCAAAACCCTCCTCTACCAATCCCCCACCATTTCTCTGGATCAAGGACTCAAAACGACCACCGCTCTGCCCTCATGCCATAGCTACTCTCGGCTTTCGACGCCAAGGGCTCTACGCGACGAATTTTTCACGGTACGCCCCACGAGATTCTCGGCCAACTTGACGGATTCTCGATTTCTCTCGACTTGGAGTACTCGCAGGACTTCTCCATTGTCCTTGTGAGTGAATTGCGGCACTTAGGCAACAACTCAAGCGGCGGCACCACCTCAGCTACAACCCGACTTCACATCAAGTTAAGTAGGCGCCTCTTGACTTATTTTCACTTCTTTCACGCCCCAAGCACTTCTCTTGTGCCCATACACCACTCAAGAGGCGTTGAAGAGCGCTCATAGGCGCTGCCACATTCCAACCCGTCAAGTTCGAGCATAATCGAGGTCTACCAAGGTCCTATTGCATCTCTTTCTATTTCTATTGCTCAATTGACATTTAATTTGGTTCGTTTGAGGTTTGTGTGAGCTTGTACCAACAAAAATAAGAGTGTGCCAGTGATTTGGGTGAAAACCGTACCAGTTCGGGCCCATTTACCAGTACCCCTTCTCTATTCGGTCCGAACAGAGTACTGTTCACAGCCGAAACCTCCTAAACCTACTTCATTCGGTCCGAACGGCTCCTTGTTCGGTCCGAACAGACCCCCGAGTTCGCGAAAACCTCTGCAATCCAACCATGTTTAAGAGAAACACGCGTGCTAGTGCCAAGGCAGCTGCTGATGCCTCTTCTTCTCAGCCCCAGCAGCAGCCAGAACAGCCTGGAGTAGACCCGGCTTGGCTCTGCAATCCCGAGGTGGCACAATATGAGAAAAATGCTAAGTTTGACATGCCGTGGGATTTCATGTTCCAGAACTACCTCAAGATCAGGAGGCGGACATTTGAGCACACTAGATTCATGGATATCGCGACTCTTGAGAAGTTTGGCGTAGCGGAGCAATTCCTTGAGCTTACAAGCAAGGTTGGTATTACTCTGGCTTTTTGGAATCACCGTGAGAAGGCCTATCGGGTCTTGACTCAAGAGTTTCTCTCCTCACTTAGACTCTTGGAACAAGATGGGCGGGATTATATTTGGTTCTGGTTAAGGAACAATACACACCAAGCGTGGTTGGATGAATTGGCGGGAGTTTATATGTTGGAAAATGGGCCCGTGGAGGAAATTACATGGACTAGGGACCCAAATGAGGAAATGAACAAGGAAATAGTGTGGATGAGACTTTGTGGCTGAAGTGCCAAGCTACAAGCTAGGCTAGTGCATCACCCTCTTCTTCGGATCCTTCTCCGTGGGATCGCGGCCACGATTTTTGAAAGAGGAGAGATGATAAATGTCACTAATGAGAAAGAAATTGGCGTTCTATGGCATATGCTTCAACCCGAGCCTGAGAAGTTGAATTTGATCAAGTTAATGGTGAAGCATTGGATCTATCAAAGAGATTTGGAGAATGCTACGGGCAACATCTCCATGGGTTCGTTTGTGACGCTTCTAGCTAAGCGTATGAGGATTCCAATGCCCAAGGAAACCATGTGCTCTGGCTAAACTCACTATGATGATGATCGGTTTAGGGCAGCCCGCTTCTTGAAGATTTGCCATCCCGGAGCGGACATTGAGCACAAGTACTTGTGGTTGCGCGATCATGCAAGCGATTTCTACCTTCCGTATCCACACAAGGTAGACATTTCTAACCATAAAACTTGGCTCATTCCTCTTGATTATGTGACTCCTAGGGGAACGGTAGCTCCAAGGTTTCCTACATCAACTCCCATGGAAACCGACACGGCGGGACCCTCCGAGAGACATGACTCACCGCCTCGTACCGCCTCTTTCTATGAAACCGACCCACAAATGCCACAATGGGCCAAGAACCTCATGAATATGATGGGAGACCTAACAAAACTCACCATGGAGACAAGGGAGGAAGTGAGGAAGAGCACGGAAGCACAAGCCGACTATTGGATGCAGTTGAGTCGGTTATCGAACGAGCTTGAGGAATATGGCGAGAAGCTCGATCAATTTGGCCATAAACTGGACAATGTCTCCAATGTGACCTACGACAACAACTTCTATTTGAGGAATGGATATTGGCCCGGTGAAGACGATGATCCGAACTTGAGCTCCTCGGTCCCGTCGGTGCACAGTCATGCCTCGCCACCACAATCTCCGCCCCGCCGTGCCACGGCTCATGAGGCATTTTCGGACCCCAACTTTTACCCATACTTGGGTAATCAAGTGTACGGCCCGCCTCAGCACTCCGAGCCACAACAGCAGCCGATGCCATCGCAAGGAGCCCAAGGAGCACAACCACAGTTTGAATGGGTGCAATGGCAAGGCCCTCAACGCCCCGCTCAGTCGGATCCTAACTTTTACCCATACTTGGGTAATCAAGTCGACCTGCAGCAGCCACAGGACCACCCTAACAGCTTCTTCGACATCTTCCCGAGCTATGACGGTGGGTTCCACCAAGGCTCCTCCTCTCGGGGCCCTCCACCTCCTCCCTACTAAATGGTAACCTTTCTTTTTCTCCTATTTTAATTTCTCTGTGAATGCAAGCTTGGGACAAGCATTATACAAGTTTGGGGGGGCATAGGAGAAAAAGTGGATTCAGGAACGAAATGGTTGAAATTTGGATGAAAATGGGCAAATTTTTCGCATTTTCTGCTTCTCTGTTCGGTCCGAACAGGTCCTTGTTCGGACCAAACGCACTGTTCTGGATTTCTGAAAAATGCACAGTATCTGTTCAGTCTGAATGAACACCTGTTCGGTCCGAACAGACATTCAAAAATTGAATTTTTCTACTATTTTGATTTAGAATTGAATTGGTTTGGCCTAAAATCTCTCGATTTGGATTTTAAATGATGAATCTCACATTGCTTGAAACTGTTTTGAGTCAAGAAAAAAAATTTCTCAAAGAACCTTAGAATGTTTTGATATCTCAACTCAATTTTTGTACTAATGGACAAAATGAAATTATTTTTGCAAAAATAGAACTCGATTTTGGATGCTTAGAATTGTCAAATCAGTTTTAGTCGGCTCTCACAAGTTTTTACCGAGTGAACGGCTTTGTATTTCACAAACTTTTGTTCAAAAAGAAATTTATCAACGTGGGAAATTATGAAATGAACTTTGTCTTGTCAAAAATTTGTTTTAATCGCTTGAATCACGAACAAGCAAAATTTAATAGGACAATTAAAATCAAATAGTTGTGAAAACGAGGATGCACCGAGGCTTTTTCCACCAACTTAGCCACAAATTGGAGGGTATTGGGTTAATCATGAATTGTTAGGAATTATACCTCAAAGAAATCGAGAAATAATTGGACAATTCATGATTAATTCTACTGGACCTGATGTGAAAGCATTGGCAAAGGAGTTGTTGAGTATTATGGCCCAAGTGTACCGTGGCCATAGTCGAGCAACACCAGTCCAACCTCCCTAGCATGTCATGTGCTAGTAGCAAAATTCAAGGCCAATGACACCGCATTATATCCTCTAGGGTGCAAAGCCCCACGACTCGACTTGCACAAACGAATTGGTGAAAAATAGAATTGGTTTTTGAGAGAAGTTCATTAT
Organism: Rhynchospora breviuscula; assembly: GCA_027562975.1. NCBI lineage: Eukaryota > Viridiplantae > Streptophyta > Magnoliopsida > Poales > Cyperaceae > Rhynchospora > Rhynchospora breviuscula. The sequence continues at coordinate 18,522,113 of CM050398.1, forward strand.
GAAATTTCCAATTTTGATAAAGGACTTTACAAATTTTTGTGAAATATGGAAAAGAACGGGTAATTGAAATTGAGATCGCATTTGAATTGACAAATAGAAGCTAGAGTTCTTGAGTCTGAGAAAAGAATTTCATTAGGACCAAGAGTTGCATGAGTTTGAATTGTAGAACACAGGACTTGGTTTTAGGAATTTTTATTTGACTCATTTGATTTAAGTGTGAGAAAATTTTAGGCCTAGGCAATTGATTTTCATGACAAAATTCTTGGTTTGGGAAACGACTTGATTTTAGTTATAAGTACAGTCCAAAGTTCTAAGCTTAGGGCATTGCTTGAGGACAAGCAAAGTTTAAGTTTGGGGGGATTTGATATCATCTTATTTCATTGGTATTTGAACCGTACTTGGCACTCAAAACACACTCGAACCAACAAATTATTTGATAAATTGCCATGTTTTTCCAGGATTTGGCTCTGCCGTCGTTTCTTCTCTTCTCTGTATAGGTTTTGATGATTTCTGATGATCTTGGGGCGTATAGATGGATTTCTGACGTTTTGTGCACGCTAGACGACTCATTCCTAGCATTGGAGGCCTCTCTCAGCACTCTGTTCGGACCGAATGACTCCTTGTTCGGTCCGAATGCACTGTAGCCGCCAGACCAGCGCAGCCTCCTCTCTGACTCATCCGTTCGGTCCGAACAGATTGCCGCCATATCATATATGGTATTGTTTCATACATGGAAGTTGATTTATATGGCATTTTCTTGCGCCCTGGTGCCCTAGCCTTCCATTCTTATGACCTGGGATGTCCATATCTACCCCTACACGCTTGAGGAAAACCATCTTGGATTCCATACCCTAATTCCACCTTTCTAAAAGCGTTCTCTCTCTTCTACCTTCGGAGATCATCAACCTTGAAGCGATGGCAGCAAGGTGACCAGTTTGGCGACCATCCAGCAACACCCCACTGCTTTGAAGACCGAAAGACTGAAGCAAAAGGAGTATTTGGTTTATTCTTCTATTTTTCTTTCTCTTGATTTGATGGGCTTGTATCTTTACTGTTATTCTATGTTTATTGTGTGTTTTGCTACTATGTTAGGCTAGTTTTTATGCAGTCTTAGGATTAGGGAAATAACTTGATGTTTGGATGACGTATATTTGACTTGTTATGTGATACTATGCTTTGAGATTTGTTTATTGCGAATTATATCTGTTGCTTGAGTTAAAATACTTGTTTAAATCTCTAATTACCTTCTAGTTGAACAGCGGCATCTAGTTAGTGTAATTTAGGATAAACAAGTCACGTTTAATTCAAGTACTTGGGATAAATTGTAGATCCGAAAGGGGAGATTAGTTGACACCAAAAGTGTAACTTTTAGACCAGTCCAAAAGACCTCTAAATATCCTTACGAACTCCAATAAACAAGTTTAACTAGTTGAATTCTATACCAAAAGTTGTGAACCAACCAAGTTAATTAGGTTAGGTTGTGATTAAACCAGAATCTGCCCCAACAAGCGAAAGCTGAGGTTTAGAATATCTAGGTTTGACCAATAAACCCTGACTTAAAGCATTAGTTAGCATAACAGACTAATTAAACCCACCTTTGCCTTCTGTTCGGACCGAACAGAGTGGCAACTGTAGCTAAAACGCGAAGTTTAGTGCGAAATCGCTTAGCCTCGAGTTTTAGCATCCAAACACAAGCGAAACCTGACTCCTAGGACGTCTTTATTCACTGTTTAAACCCCAAAAACTCTACTTTACTTATTTTTGTACTATTTAGTCTTATTTCGAGTCTAAAAAACAACCAAAAACATTTATTTTATTGCACCTTTAGTCTTTAATTATTCATAACTTCACAAAATTATTTCTGTCTAGATTTTAAGAAAAGATAAGTCCGGTATTTATAGATCCGTCCCTTAGGTTCGACCCTAAAGCTATATTCCAAACGATTAGTGAGATTAGCTCTAGGTTTACAAATTCATTTGATTCCTAGGTTCTAGGCCTTCATCAGATACTGCCCTATCTTTATTCAGTGTTTGATTCCGTACCGAGCCCCGCATTTAATTTTCTACCAATTCTCATCTTTATTCAACACGCCACCGTTTTTGTGTGACATCTTTGTCTGTTGCCATGTGGTTTCAGTGGCTCGGATCCTTGTTCGGATATACTCCCCTTTTGGTTCGGTTATGCACAGTGAGGTCTTACCTGTGCCTATATAAAGGAATCCTCTTTTTCTTTTTGTTATCATCTCTTTCTATTGGACTTCCTCCTGTATTCCCCATCCCCACCGTAATCCGTAAATGCTTAAGGAAATATCCCAATATCTCTCGAACGACCTTTAAAGTTTTTATAGCTTTGTGATGCCTTGTGTAATCTCTGGGTTTTTCTGGGATTCTCTCATTTTACCCATAATATCTTCGCATCATTAATTCTAGCATCTTTTCCTTAATGTCCGGAAGAAATTTTCTGTAATACCAGAGTTACCAGAAATTTTCCTTAATTCTAGCATCTACATTAATTCTAGCGCCTGGTAATCTGGTAACTCTGGCATGTTTTGCTCAAACGTTTCACATGTAGAAGTTGAGGTCTCCTCTGTCACGTGTCGAAACTGGGGTCTCCTTGGAAGGCGTGGTAGGTTTATCCTTCTCATGGCGTGGCTTTTTTTGTAAAATCTTTACTACAAAAGGAGTCATTCATGAAAAGAATTACACGCCTATCAGTCTCCCTGTCTATGTGTGCTGCTGTGCTCAGGAGTGCCTCTTCCTTCGGCTCTGGGCGATGTTGCTGCTTCGAAGTGTCACTAGCCTCCGAATTTTGTCTGGTCAGCTCTGCCACAGCCACTTCTTCTGTAGATTGGTGACAGTTGTTTTGTATGGTGGTTCTTTTGTGGATTAGAGGGCTGATTTGTCGGGTGACACGACTTATTCTCGTTGTAGGAGTTCATGTGGTGCTGATAATTTCTGCATCAGGTTTGGATGGCTTCAAGTTGTAAACAATCTGTGCTTTCTGCAACCTTTCTCGTTATCAGATTTTTTTTTTTTTACATTTTTTTTTTTACATATGTACAAGGAAAATATTATTTAATAACTCAAGCGTAGTACTTTTTCAAGTACCTCCCGTATATAGGTGTCATGGGATGATTTCTGTCTTTGTCTATTAACAGATAGGCCCCTCCTTCATAAACTTTGCAAACCACATACGGTCCTTCCCAATTAGGTGCAAATTTTGGGCCATGATGTCGGCCTGTTATCGGCCGTCGTAATACAAGGACTAACTCTCCTTCCCGAAATGTCCGGGGACGGGCCAGTTTGTCGTAAGCCCGAGTCATTTGAGCGCGATATAACTCTAAGTTTTGTTGCGCTGCTAATCGTTTTTCATCCATAGCGTCTAATTCTTCTAACCTCAACTGGGTTTGTTTCTCAAGCGGCATATCGTTGTACAATGCAACCCTCAGGGACGGGAGTTCTACTTCTATGGGTAGGATAGCCTCAGCTCCGAACACTAGGGAATAGGGGGTAGATTGCGTCGGAGTCCGCTCAGTTGTTCTGTATGCCCAGAGCGCTTCTGGAAGTCACTCATGCCATGTTCGGTGTTCTTTGCCCACCATCTTCCTTAAGAGACGTACTAGAGTTTTGTTAAACGCTTCTGCTAATCCATTTGCTCTTGGGTTATAGATTGAAGAATATCGCCAATCTAGCTTATGTTGGTGAGCAAAATTGTATATTTTAGCGTTTTTAAATGCTGTCCCGTTATCAAAAATAATCCTGCGGGGTGTTCCAAATCGATATAGGATCCGGGTACGGAAAAATCGAACCACATCTTCAGCCCTTACCTCTCTGTAAGCTTCTGCCTCCGCCCATTTAGAGAAATAATCAGTCGCATCTAAGATATACTTGTGCCCCCTGGATGAAGGCGGGTCAATGGGACCAATAATATCAGTTCCCCACATATCAAAAGGCCATGACGCTACCGTGGGGTGTAAAGGATTCGGGTGCTGGTGTATAAAGTCTCCGTTGACCTGACATGCATAGCACCTTCTTGCATGCTTCTCACAATCAAAAATCATCGTGGGCCAATAATATCCCAAATGTTTAATTTGTAATCTCATTTTAGGACCAGATTGATGAGCCCCACATATCCCAGCATGGACCTCTTGCATGATCTGTTGCGCTTCCTCCTTAGAAACGCATCGAAGCCATATTTGATCATACAATCTTCGATAAAGAGTATCATTCATATAAACGTATCGAAAAGACCGTCTTTTTATCTGTTCCCTCAACGCCTTGTTTTCTGGTAATATCCCTTGTCGAAAATACTCCAAAAATGGTTTTCTCCAATCTTTTCCATCCTCCGCCTCTTCTATATCTTTGTCTTCCTCTTCTTCTAGAGCAGCAACTTCTATGTAAGAGGTATTTTCTTCGTCAGGCTCTAGACTCATGAAGTACGGAGATAATGATCTTCAATTGCGAACGACAACTTGTATTTCTTTCTCATCTGGATCGCCCAATTCTTTAGCTAGTATGGCTAAAGCATCTGCCTTCCCATTCATAGCTCTAGAAACTTTCTCCAGCATTACTTGGGAAAATTGTGCTATCAACTCACGAGCTTTCTCGTGATATTTGATTAATTCCAGCTTAACAATCTGATATTTACTTGACACTTGGTTCAGGATCAGTTGAGAATCACCATAGACCCGCAGTCGTTTGATACCCATACTTGCAGCGGTTTCAAGACCCGTGATCAATGCTTCGTATTCTGCCTCATTATTAGTACATGGTTCGGTAAGTGCGAAAGAATGACGCAGAATGCCCCCTTCGGGTGTCACAAAAACTAAACCGATCCCAGCTCGCATCCTGGGCAACCTTGGTCTTACAGCAGGTTGAATTGATGAGGCGCCATCAAAGTACATTTCCCAACAAGGCTCTTCTTCTTGCAATTGGATTGTCTCTTCGTCTGGAAAATCGTACGCTAAAGGTGAGTCATCTGGAATTGGGTGCTAAGCCAAAAAGTCCGCCTAGGCTTGTCCCTTTATGGTTTTTTGTGGGGCGTACGTTATATCAAATTCCATCAAGATAATAGCCCACCTGGCCAACCTTTCTGTGAGTATTGGTCGAGTCATCAAGAATTTTAATGGGTCGACCTTTGAAATAAGGGTGACCTTGTGTGCCAGCATGTAATGCCTCAACTTCTTAACAGCAAATACTAACACCAAGCAATGCTTTTCAATCGGTGAATATGAGTGCTCTGCCCCAACTAGCATCCGACTGAGATAATAGAAGTGCGTTTTCTTTGCCTTCATCATTCTCTTGGGCCAACAATGCCCCCAATGAGCCTTCCAAAGCAGTGGTGTAGAGAATTAGGGGTTTACCCGGAATGGGTGTGGATAATACTGGGGGATTGAGGAGATATCCCTTGATATCCTCCAAAGCTTTGTGGCATTTGTCATCCCATTTGAAAGGAACATCCTTTTTCGTGAGATGGGTGAAAGGTTTGATTCTGCCAGAGAGATTTGCTATAAATCTTCGAATGTACGCCAATCGTCCTTGTAGTGATCTCAATTGTCTTAGATTTCGGGGCGGTGGCAATCCTTGAATCGCCTTGATTTTCTCGGGATCGATCTCTATCCCTCGGTGCCTTACTACAAATCCCAAGAACTTTCCTGAGGAGACCATGAAAGCACATTTTAACGGGTTGAGTTTGAGAGCATGAAGCCTCAATCTTTCGAATACTACCCTGAGATGCTGTAGATGTTCTTCTTGAGAATGCGCCTTTACTACTAGATCATCCACATAACAATCCACCACTTTATGTATCAGATCATCAAAAATTTTGGTCATAGCCCTCTGATATGTTGCTCCCGCATTTTTTAGTCCGAATGGCATGACCTTGTAGCAATAAATGCCTATTGGTGTGCGAAATGCGGTGTGCTTTTGATCCTCCTCGTCCATCTTTATTTGATTGTATCCTGAGTACCCATCCATAAAAGAAAAGACCTCGTAAGACGAGGTGTGATCTATGATTATTTCGGTGACGGGCAGCGGGAAGTCATCCTTTGGGCATGCTTTATTCAGGTCTCGAAAATCAACGCAGACCCGAATTTGACCATTCTTCTTTTTAACAGGCACTATATTAGCTATCCAATCGGGAGTTTCCTCATCTCGAATGAAACCTGCCTCAATCAACTTTTTCACTTCTACCGTGACTTTTTCTTCCAGCTCTATCCGCATTCTTCTGGGAGCTTGTTTAGTGGTCTTGAAACTTGGGTCTATTTTTAATTTATGAACCGTTACTGTAGGGTCCAACCCCGGCATCTTGCTATAGGTCCATGCAAAACAATTAACATACTCTTTCAGGAGGGTTTCGAGTTGTTCCTTCCTTTCAGGAGGAAGAGATGCGCTCACAAAGGTAGGTCGTGGTTCTTCTTTTGTTCCCAGATTTATTTCGAGTAACTCGTCTATTGTATTCTGACCTCCTTCTTCAAGTTCCTTTGGTGCTGTTTTAGCTTGCCAATATGAACTGCTCTTCCTTTTCCTCTTCCTCATCTTCTATTGCATGGTAAGTAAAAGGCATTTCCCTTGATTGATTTCCCTTTACCATGAGATATGTCGGATTGTGTACATTCCATAAACGCTCATATGTTTTTCGAATTTCTATCTTATTTTGGGTTTGATTGTACCCCAATCCTTTGGTATGCCTTTTTTTGCCGTCTATTCCCTTAGTCTTGGAAGGATTTTGGTCCCACATTCTTTGAAAGAAATCTGCTCTTGTCGGATCTATAGGACCTGTTAAACCTAATCTAGCTCTTAAGGATTTTCAACAAGGTAGAGATTCAAATAGAAGAAGGATAGGGAATAAACTAAAGAAAATCTTTTTTTATTGATCTTTTTTCTTGCTTATACAAGTTAGGAGATGAAAATTACAGAGATTCTAACCTCCTCCCCAAGGGGTAGGGGGTGTCTATTTATAGCTACTGGCTCTCTTATGTCGGGATTGTATGTGGCGGAGTTGTGACTTCCCTTCCTGCTGAATCGGGAGGCGGGTCCATAGTAGATCGCTTGGTGCTTCGCAGTTTAATAGAAGATCGCTGAGTACTTCGCTCCTTTCCCTTAGGGCGAAGTCCATCGAAGCTATAAAGGGGGACCCTAGTTGGGATCCTCCATCCACGTGTAGCGATGACGTCATCAGTTCGTTATAACTAATTCTGACATGGGGAGGTACCCGATCAGGGAGGTGTCTCTTTGTCCCTGATCAAGGATATCATGTGGGACCCCTGTGGGACCCTTCTCTTGACAGGCCTGGGTCCAACGGGAATTGGGTCTTTGCTTGGGCCCCCATGAAATATTATATCAGGTAGTATCAGGACCGAAACACTGGAACTTCTTAAAAAGAGAAACAAGCTCTTCTCGATAATATTTTTGCGCCTTAACTGGCCTTAACTCTTTATCTTCTTCTTCTAACCATTTTTCTGCATTTTTGCATGGGGATTGTTCACTTTCGAACCGACTTCCTTCGGCTTTGTAAAAGAGGATAGGTGGTTGCATTGTCTTTTCGTCACCGATGTATTCTATTTTGGCCGGGACTAGAAAGATCTCTAATCGATCCACCTGGTTTATAATTCTTGGTGTTAAGTCTCGATAACAGTTTTCGAGTATAAGATCGACAGTGAGGGAATCATAGATTTCTTCATTCCTGATACTATATTCATCTCTGATGGAGGGCTTTCTATTGACCTGAGGCTCTTTTTTATTTGATATGCTTTTGTCTGATTGTGACCCTTTGGTCATGGATTCCTTTATTACAAATCTGACTTTCATTGTTTTCCCTCCTTTTTCAGTTGGTGTAGGCTCCGCATTTTCTTTCCCTCTTATTTTCTCGTTCTCGCATCCAGGAGAATCGAAAATTATAACAGCCTCCGAAGATTTAGGGGTGAAAATTTTTGCATCTGACAGTTGGGTCTCGTGTGCGGAGAAAGGATACCTGTCCCCTCTTATCGTTTTCTGTTGACCGTTCGCAATGTATTTTATGCACTGGTGGAGGGTCGAAGGCACTACATGGTTTTCGTGCAGCCAGGGTCGTCCCAATAGTGCTCGATACGAAGTATCTGCATCTATGATATAGAATTTCACATTATTTTTCAATTCCCCGACTTGCAGTGGTATGGTGATCGCTCCTAGCGCCTTTCGAGGATGTTGGTCAAATCCTCTAATTGATGGTGTTTCTTTGGACAAGTTCTTTATGCTCAGTGAAAGGTATTGTAAACACTTCAGTGGTAGGATATTGACTGAGGACCCAGGATCTATTAATATTCTCTTGATTTTGACCCCTCGTGTTATCCCTATAATATATAGAGGTCGATTATGTGCAGATTTTCCAACTAATAAATCCTCCTCTGTAAAGGTAATCAGTTCTGCTGGGTCAACGTACAGAGTTTCTTCGGATTCTTCATCAACTGCATGAGTTTGGAAACCTTCTGGATTTTGTAAGGCATGTATTAGAATTTCCCTTAGTTCTTGCGACATCATGAGGGCATCAAACACACTGAGTGGGGCCGGTATTTTCCGCAAGTGTGCCAATATGTTGTAACTGTTTGCAGTCGCTTTACTCCTTTCTGAGAATTCTCTTGCTTGCTCTGCGACCTTCACTTGCGCAGATACCACAGGTTGCGTTCTTATATGCGGGACTCCCCACATTGTCACAGGGATCCCTTCTATTACCACCGGAGTAGAATTTGGTCCTATCGTATTTACTGGATTCTCACTCTCTAGATGAGCTCTTGTGTCTGAGCCTTCCTGTATTGCTGGTTTAGTATGAGGATTATGACTTGATCCTAGAGGTTCTGTCGCCTGTTCAGGTGAACTCTTTTTTATGCTTTCTTCGATAGGGTGCTTTAGAGTTTCATGATCAGGGTCTTTCTTCTTTCTCCGATTCTTACGTCGTTTACGATTTTTTTTCCGAGGAATCTGGATATCCTGGCTCTCAGCCTGGGGAGTTTCTACAGGTGTCTCTTCTCCTGGTAGGGGTGTAGTATGGCCTTCTGCCAACCCTTTCCCATTTAAATCTTTTTCAGACTCGCTACCATCTTCTTTTACTGCTCCATTTCTTGTTTCTCCGACCATAGGCCGTAGAGTTTCTATCGCTGCCTTGATTGTTTCTTCGTTTGTGCGTTTATCAGTAATTGCCAAATCACATAGCGATTCTAGGGTAGCGAGTATTGTTATGTTTTGTTGTTGTATCACCGTGACTGTATCAAGGAAAATGCTCATCTTTTCTTCCAACCTATAGATAATATCTTCGTATGGTCTGACGGGTTCTTTCCCTTTTTTATCTGGTGAACATGAGCACGGTTCCTTTATTACAACCTGTTGACCCTAGAAAATATGCGGTCAAAATAAGCACAAAATATTCAAGAAATGTTTGAGGTTCGGACATTTTATGTACTAAGCTAGAATATGTCAAACGAGTCATAGATTTGCAGACATGTTATATTTATGATATTTTGGACATATTTATACCCCATACACGGATGACTCATCGGAAGGAGTGTCGGTTGGTTTGCAAAAGTATATATGATGGCCGAAATAAAAAAGGGAGGAGAGGAAAAGAAATCCCATGCGGGCCATGGGAAACTTGATCGATTGCGGCCCTTCAACAGACGCTGCGAGAATGAAGAGGCCTGTTCCTGTGAATGTACTCGACCTATCTTGTAATAAAGCGAGGGAAGAAGATACCCCACCTGCCAGATTTCTCTCGACTAACTAGAACCTATCAAACACGACGTTATTTCGTTCCGGCAATCTGGTCAATCATCGCCGGGTTGCTTGACATCGCCTAAAAGCCGACAAAAAAAAATGAGGACACTAGCCTCGGCTGTTATCGTTACTCCATCAAACCACAATTTTAAAAAAGGGACAACCGAGTTTCTATAGAGGATATTGAACCGATACACGCTAAGCTTGAGGCATCAGACTAGCTAATCAATATGTGAGATTGTCAATAACAGTTACAAAATTAAATCCCGTCGAAGAACGAATTAGCAATAGCTTAAACAGACTAGTTGAGAATGCAAGGATATGGGAAGAAATACCCAGGCTAAGGAAGGTGCCACCTAATGCTAACATATGAACCACTTGCCCACTACTCACGTTTACAGGAAACAAAAGGATCCCAACATATGATGGACCCACGGATCAATTACAAGAAAATTCAAAGCTTATTATAATCAAGTGGCTGCCTCCATTAATACAAACAGTAATGTACAGATACAATCTTCAAAAAAGTATGTATATGCACAAATGAGCATGGAACATTAGCTGATGAAAATAAAGGCAATGATGAAAATATATATATGTGTGTGCTAAATGGATTCTATGCTGGATGTATTAAGCAATACAGACCTTAATGTTTCTACAGCAACAAAGTACTATGCGACCAAAGAATCCACTTCGGTCTAACTGATATAAACAGTGAAGTTTGATCTGCAAACAATGAGAATTAACAAATGAGTCACACAGGATCTGAAAATAGTGGGAGAATGAGACAAAATAGCACACATTTACAATTCAGGGAGTTAAATTTCACCTGACCTGCACTATCTCTTTTTTTTTTGGAAAGCTGAATATAGCCACTAAAGACTATCAATCATCCAGCAGGGAGGGAGTCAATAAAAGAAAAGAAGGAGAAAGCTGCAAAAGCACATATGTAAAAATGATGAGGAAATAAGATGACAATGAATCAATGCAATGAAGTCTTTCAAAAAAAAAAGAAAGTGTAAATGCAGTCACCAAAATGTAAGCTACATATAAAAAAAAAGGAAAGAGAGGAAACCAGGATTAAATATGCTGGCCAACATTGTAAAAAAAAAAAGAAGAAAAAAAGAGGAGGAAGAACAGGAATGAGCAAGAAGGTTGGATTTCCATAATATGGGAAGGGAATTTTTTTTGGGATAATACATGATTTTCAGAGCCAAGATAAACCTGATGCTAGAAACAAAAAGAAAGAAGAAGGGAATGACATATGTGCAATCACCTGATAAAAAGAGTGAGATGCCACTAGTCAGGATGCACCTGCATTAAGAAAGAAAATTTGGCTTCCATGAGAATATCATATATAAAATTTTTAAACTGTGAAGGATGGAACATGAATGCAACATATGCAAGGCATAATCACAAGAGTAACTGGAGCACGTTTAAATAAAAGGAGGGGAAGAGAAATCTGTTCTAAAAGAAAGAGTGCATGAAAGGTGATGAGAAATTACCATGTAACAGGAAACAAAGTTGCACCTCATCCGTCCCCACTAAGCATAATATAAGTGGTAGTATGAAGTGAAAAGACTAATGTATATTGATAAAAGTCAGGCTTGGTTTAGACTCAGTGAAGCATGAAATGAGGACGGCCAAATCATTATATGGAAAGTGGGGAGGCAGTCACTGTGCTAATAAAAAAGGAGAAGAAAAAAGAGGACAGTAGAAAGATACACATACTTCCTGTCTTATCAGGTTCAAAACTACACCCAAAGTAGAAATTACAAGGTGCCAAAAGTGTAGTAGTAGAGCCACATAAGAGAATATGTACTATGCTGTTCAAACATAGGAAAGGAGAAGTAGAGGAATCGTACCTGAGTCAACATTGAATGATGAATTGACATCACCTGCAGCAAGTATTATAGCCAAAGTACTGAAAAAAAAATAGAAGAGAGAAGAGCCTTATACAGATGGAATTAAAGGCTGGGTTGTTTCAATAAAAAAAAGAAGGGGAATAAAGTAAGATGTGAAATCATCAAAGTACCCTTGACTCCTTCTATAAATAAAGAGGTCAGCTGCACCAAAAAAAAAAGGGGGGGGAGAAAGGGAGAGAGAAAAAAAAAGGGGGTACTTTCAGCAACCACCCAGTAAGGAGAGTTGCACCATTACTTAGGATAAAATTCTGCAAAAAAAAAAAACAAAAAAAAAAGAAAGTTAACTTAGGGTAGATATAATCTGAGCTGCAAGAAGAGAGAATCAACTTGTAATCATCTCCTGTACTATCAATAAAAGGGATAAACTCTTCATCTATTGCTTTGAGAGTCCTCTTGTGTTTGACCCAGCCACCAATCCATGGTGTGCATGGGTATATTATTATTTCAAGGGGCTGAGAGTTACTTCATTATGTTTCTCTCTTTGAAATTGAGCCATATTTACCTCTTGTCTCAAATGATATGTCAGTAACCTCCCATAATATCCTTTTAGCTTTTTTTTACTGTCACCCCGTGTCCAATCTTTCAAGAAAAAAAAAGAGAAGTATGCATGACACACTGCCATAATCTATGTTTTAAATGGAATTTCTTTTTTTTTTTGTATTCATCTTAACCTTGCTGTATGGTTCTGAAAATAAAAAAAATATATAAAAAAGGAAGGGGATCTGGTATACAGTAGATTACCATAAACAGAAACTCCATACACTTGCATATATATATGAATATATATATATACATATATATATATATATATATATATTTTTAAGCATATGCATATGTACACATCTGCATGTACATCTATATGTATACAAAAAGAAAAAGGAGTAACAGATCAGATTATATTCATAAACATTTGGCACCATGCTTTTCCTGCATATCTCAACAAGAGTACTTGGAGGCATAAAAAAAAAAAAAGGGATATGAAAAAGAGAGAGAAGGAGACACCTTCACCATAACTGTCCATGCCACCTCCTCCTTCTTCATAATCAATGAATGCTAAATATCTTGATGATGCTCCAAAGCCATGCCAATCGACCTTATTCACCATGAACTAGCAAATTCCCTGCCACCTTGACCATCACTGCTCAAACATGAGGGGTGTCATCCCCGCAATATCAAATCCAAGATGATGGCTCCTCATGAGTGAATCAAAAAAAAAAGAAGGGAAAAAGGAACCAATCTCAAAACCATCAGTTTTATGCCATTTTATTTCTCATTATATGCAATGAACTCTATGCGATCAAGTACTAGCCATAAAAAAAATATATATATATATATCTTTAATAAACAAAGGAGAAGGAGCCTAACCTCAGAAGAGCCCAAGCTGATGTCTCACTCTTGTTGCCAACTTGAGGTGATGATGGCTGAATCAAAAACAGCCCATGCCATCTCACTTCTTCACAATCAGTGGCCATAAGACACTCCCATGATGCTTTACAAAACCATGTCAACCCAAGATGCAGCCATCAGTAACTGTTCGCAGCTTCCTGTTTAACACAATGCAACTCAAATGTGTCCAACCTCAACTGCTGATAGCAATACAACCAACTGAACAATAAAAAAAATCAATCAGGGTTAAATATTACCTGAAGGAAGAGATGTCGGCCAGCAAATTGGCAGGGGCTCACAACCGGCTATGCATCCTCAAGTTCCCCTCAGCAGCAGCAAGCTAAACCGAGTTATCATCCTAGAAAGGGCCATGCATTGAAATTGGAAGCTGCCTAACGATCCTATAATGTCTCAGAAGCTGTGCCCGAGTTTCCTCTGCCGACACAGTGATACTGACAATCGATTACTTTCTCACCGCCTGGTTCAGACATTTTGTCGAGTACCTGAGGGGCATACAAGGATGGAGAAGTGATTAAAGTAAATCTCGTGCTAAGAAATTCCCATTACACAAAATTGAAGGCGGCAGCAGCCACACTTACTTCCCAGAACATTCGTAAACCCCCAACTGCAGAGCTCACCCCTCGAAGCTGCCGTGTTTCTTTCCATGGCTGGGCACAAACGGAGAGAAGAATTCGCACCGAGCCAATGAAGTGCGTGGTCCCAGGGAACTTTGTAAAACTCCTCGATCTCCTTTCTGAAGTTATTTCATAAGGCTTAATCTTGAAGTCGATGTGCCAAGACCTCTCGGCAGACCCAACGAGTGCGAAGAGAAAAGGAAGAAAAGAACCAAGAGTAGAAAGCTTCAAATGAAACTGGTGTGATAATGATAAAAGAATTATTATCGGTCTCGGCAGTCAGTTCCTTTCTTCGGCTCAGAAAGGCTGTATCCATAAAAAAAGTAAAGGAGAGGGCATCCCGAATTTGGAATTTCCTGCGGTGAGAATGGCGTATTCGACTTCTGCCGCTGAGGTGTGTAGCCATTCATGTGGTCGAGCCTCAAGGCTGACGCAGCCCAATCAGATAATTTCAAATTTGCCAAGATTCTAAAAATTCATCAAAAATCATGAGAAGCTCAGAAAAATCCAAACTAAATTCCTATAAGTCCAGAAAAAAAAAATGTGAAGAATCCATTTTTACCAAATACCACGGCCAGAAAACCAACTAAAACCAGTCAAATTACCCAAATACCAAATTCATGATTGATCAGTATGTGCTTAATTTCAAAAGCCCAAAAAAAAAATCACCAGAAGCTATGAGGAAAATTCCTGTGAACTCCGAAAAAACAAGTAATACATTCATGCTGAGTAATTGCACCAAAGCCCAATAAAAAAATAGACCCGTCGTAGGTGTTAGGGACTCTCGTAATGCAGAATATTCAGAAAATGGTTCAGCTCTAAGAATTTGACTGAATTGAGGTTCACCGATAACAAGAATGATGAATCTCATAAGAAGCTCTCACTAATCAAAAGGAATATAAGCTGTTCTCTGACCATTCTCAAGTCAGAAAGATAAGTCAAAGCCAGAACCTCTGCAAGACCCAGCCGTCAGGTCTCAGATATGGAGTCTTGATCCCAAAGCCAAAATCAAGCGAAAAATGCAACCTTCCCAGGATCCAGCCGCTTGGCCTCAGATATGGGGTCTTAAAACCGAAACCAAAAAAAAAAAAAAAATGTAATATTCCCAGGACCCAGCTAGTTGCCTCAGATACGGAGTCCTAACAAAAAAAATCAAACCTCTGCAAGACCCAGCCGTCAGGTCTCAGATATGGAGTCTTGATCCCAAAGCCAAAATCAAGCGAAAAATGCAACCTTCCTAGGATCCAGCCGCTTGGCCTCAGATATGGGGTCTTAAAACCGAACCACAAAAATAAAAAAAAATGTAATATTCCTAGGACCCAGCTAGTTGCCTCAGATACGGAGTCCTAACAAAAAAAAATCAAACCTCTGCAAGACCCAGCTGCCTGGCCTCAGATATGGAGTCTTAAAACCAAAACCTGAAATAAAAAAAATGTAACATTTCCAGGACCCAGCTAGTTGCCTCAGAAACAGAGTCCTAATCCCGAAAATAAACAAAACATCATACCTTTGCAAGACCCAGTCTTCAGGCTTAAGATATGGAGTCTTAATCCCAAAGCCAAAATCAAACGAAGAATGTAACCTTCCCAGGACCCAGCCGTCAGGCCTTAGATACGGAGTCCCAACCCCAAATTCAGAATCAAAACCAAAACAAAAACAAAAAAGAAACGAAACCAAAATTAAACCAAATCAAACCAACGACCCGAAACCAAAAAAAATCCAGACCCGAAACTAAGACGAAAAAAGAAAAAAAAACAAAATAAAACACAAGCCAAAATCCTGTGATATCTGAGTGATCCCGCGATCTCACTATAGATAATACATCGTCCTGAAAATAAAAAAAAAGTCTTGATGGTATAAGGCCCACTTGACAAAAATTATTGATGGACGCCCAAAAAAAAAAAGAGAAAAGAAACCTGTGGTATCTGGATGATCCCGTGACCTCATTCCAGATGACACTCTGTCCCGACTGCTAAAATAGTTCTGGTGACCCAAAGCTCACCTGACGAAATCTGCTGAGGGACCCAAATCTCGTAGTGTCTGAGTGATCCCACGACCTCACTCTCAATGACATATTGTCCTGACTGCTAAAATAATTCCGGTAACCCAAAGCTCGCCTGACGAAATCTGCGGATGGACACAAATCTCGGGATGTCAGAGTGATCCCACGACCTCACTCTTAATGACACCTGGTCTTGAAAGTTAAAAACGTCTTGATGGTATAAGGCCCACTTGACAAAAACTACTGATAGACCAAATCCTTGTGGTATCTTGTGATCCCGCGACCTCACTATAGATAACACATCGTCCTGAAAATTAAAAACGTCTTGATGGTATAAGGCCCACTTGACAAAAACTATTGATGGACACCCAAAAAAAAAAGAAAGAAAAGAAACCTGTGGTATCTGGATGATCCCGTGACCTCATTTCAGATAACACCATGTTCCGACTGCTAAAAATAGTTCTGGTGACCCAAAGCCCGCTTGGCTAGATATGCTGAAGGAACAAAACCCAAAACTAAATATTGCATTAAATAATTTCGGTGACCCAAAGCCCACCCAACGAAAGCATGCCGAATAAGACTTTTGAGTAACCTTAAAAAAAAAAAGAACCAACCACACCTAAAATCTCATAAAAAAAAAAGAAGAAGAAGGAATCATTTGAACTATGTCACATCTCCTCCGCTCATAACCTATCATATTAAATAAAAAAAAACAAATCAAATAAAAAGAGGGGGAAAGTAATAAAATAAACACCCGCAAAATGTTCATATGCATATGCATGGCACTAATTGTTTTATTGACAATTCACTAACAGTCTGCAGCACATATTCTTTGATATTCCCGATCCAGAGGTGCCTAGGAAAGTAACCAAGGTAATTAACGGCGGGGGCTTGCGCCCGTCGGAAAGAAAGGACCTACACAAAAACAAACTCTCGTGGGAGCAAAGTACAAACGAGCGAGCATCTCTTAAGTGGGAGGCGCCCGTGGTCGAGACTTTGACCTGCGAGGGGATATCTGATCCGATCGTCTTTTTTGCTTTTCTTCTTCAAACGGGGAATCCGTCAAAAAGAGCCGGACACATCCCCTTTATCTTTTCTTTTGGTGGAGGTTTCAGCGAGAAGTTCAGTACAGAGCCTTGGCATTGTGTCATCATCACTTGAGTCGGTATTACTAAATGAGATCATGTTGCAGGTTTCATAATCATCATCTATCTCCATGTCCGATTGGTCATCATTCTGTCGAGCCTCATTCTCGTGGTTATTTCGTGACGCCTCACCATGTTCCCTGGTTTTGCTTTGTGATAGAGCATATTCCCTCCATGTCTCTCGGCCCCAAGATTCTTTCGGGAGGTATAATATTTTCTCGTTGGATCTGAAAAGGGAATATGGGGAGAGTTTTACAGCCTTCGAATACAAGGGATCTTCCGCTATTTCTTCTTCTGTATAATCTTCGGGTGGGGTTACTCTTATTTCACAATCGTAGAACATCCCCCACTTCGGGTATTTCTTCCATGGGCGCACTAGCGATGCTTCCAAATGAACCCTTTCCCTCTTTTCTGCTGTGATTCTAGTATCGTGCGGCAACCGAAAATATTGAAGGAGTTCGGCATTAGTCATTCGAGCCTCGTGTCTCGCTATTGTTCGATAAGCTTCTTTCGCATCCCTATGGCTCGCTATCCACGGGTACGGGGTCATCGGGTCATATCATCGTTTTTTACAGGTTGTGTACTCTTCAGGTGGTATCACCGTACATATTTCCATACTTCTATCCATCGGAATATGTATAACCCTTACTTTTTGGTATTCTGACTCATCTGACTCTGAAGTAATGTCGCCTTTTGTGTTGTTCTTATCTTCTTTCGGCGGCTCATCCATTTGTTCATCCTCAGTAATGGCATTGCAGTACTCATATTGATCATCCTCCTCTTCTATGAGCATGCTGTAATCTTTAGAGTCATTAGAGTTCGTTGAATTGAGCTCATTACGTTCACGCAACATTCCCTGTATCTTTTCATTAACAAGATGGAGTACTTCATCCATCATTTCTGGTCTGACCTCTGTTTGCATCCTTCCAGGATCGGCAAAAATAGTTATTATTAGCTGTGGATCTTCTGGATTTCCAGAGAACGCAATTTCCATACTATCTATATCTAGCGGTGCTAAGACTGGCCCTGGGTCAATTTCAAATTCTATCGCTTGTCCTTCTTCACCAGGTGGCACACCATTGTTGCTGTCTATTTCCATTTCGTCATCCTCCGTGTTCTCAAATAAATCCCATCCTGCCCCCATGTTATGGCAGGACCTTGGGGAGGATGTTTCTGCATCGTTTTCTGCATCATCATCATCTTCAGTTTCTCCCCATCCTTGTGGGACTATGCCTCCTGTTCCCCATTCCGGGTAAGCGTCATTATCATCGTCCTCGATGTTCAGTTGCCGGAATGTGAATTCAATCTCACCTATTGGGTCATCATCACTACTGGAATATTCAATTGGGTCCATGCCCTGAGATACCCTCATTTCGCTCATCACAGCTTGGATGACCCGATCCATTTCTGGATATAAAGTGAAGTAATAGTCCAGAGTGAATTCTTCATCAGACAAATACTCGTCTTCTGAAGGTGGTGGCTCTTCAGTCTCCTCTGGATCTTGTTCATGTTGTGACTCTTCTGTTTCCTCTGGATTTAATTCTTCAAGATCATCCTCCCATGGACCTTCCCCCTCAGGACCTTCATATCCTATCGTGTAACAATGCTCATCATGCTCGTCTCTATCTTCGTCTAGTTGATACTCTGACAGGGGTTTTGAGATAGCTTTACCATGAGATTGGCCCATGTCCTTCTGGATAGTTGCTTTTATCCCTTCAATGATCTTTCTATTTTCTGCACTTAAGGCCATAGTATCAATGGATTGCACTAATGCTAATTCCTCCTGTATGGCCTGAGAACCGACTGAAATGCGAGAGGTTCGTCTTGGTTTTCTAGTGGGAGGTGCCATCGTACTTATAGATGATTGCTCACCTATCGAGTCTGTTATCGTGACACCGTTGCAATACTCGCCTTTCTCTTTTCTTTTCGAAGTACCGGTTTCAGCATTCACCTTTGCCCTCGAAATTTTTGCCATGACTTACTGGGGAATAAAATGTGCAAGCGTGATGGGTCCTGGGACTTTCTGCACATATTCTTCTTCTTTGGCCTTCCCAGTCTTTTTAACAATTCCAGCAAATTGTTTGGCTTTAGTCAGTGTTATCGGCTTCTTCTTTTTCTTCCCGCTTCCTTCTGGTCTACTGACTATTACTCTTGGGGCAGAAATATCCTCTATAGGTTGGGGGTTGCTTTTAGCTCGAAGCTCATTATGCATTCTTCTTAGTACCTTCTTAGATTTCTTAGATAGATAAAGGACCCAAGGTTGGTGTGATTCTCCTTTGTCTTCCGATTCTACGAGAGATATCATATTAACCTGGAAATGTGGTTTCGGAGCTTGTTGAGCCTCCTTAGGTATTTCTATCTCTCCTTCTTGTATTTGATTTTCCAGCCAATCTTTAAAGATATACCATCCCTCAAGATTGTGTCCGAGAATTCTATGGTAGAGGCAATAATTAGGATCATCGGACTTGCCTGCTTCTTCAGGGCGCTTGCATTGTGGCAGTTGCATACCGTGTCTGATGGCGATTTTAGAAAGTTCATCTATGCATTCTCTTTTAAAAGAATAAGGCTTTTTCCTTCGTTCCCGCAAACTCATGCCACCGAACTTCCGTTGGCCTCACTCTCTATTATCTTCTTTATCTGTTCGCTTGTTCTCTTCAGAGCCAACGTTGTAACTGGTTGAGGCCATTACATTTTCGATTTTCTTTGTTTCAGCCTTCTTGCCTCTTTCCTTACCCTTCTCTTTTTCTGGATCGGGCCGAGCTATCGGGATCCACCCCTCCTGACTTAAAGATTCGTACTTGGAAACCAGAGTAACCAATGGTTGGAATTCCGTGATTTTTGCTGGCACCAAATAAGGTTGAATCCACCCTGGTAGATTGCTCATGACTATTTTGACCTGCTCAGCTTCCCTTAATGGTGGTTGGCATCGAATACTCACGTTTCTCCATCTCGTGATGTATTCCACAATCCCTTCGCCCTTCTTTGGCTTTAAATTCGCCATATCCATAAAAGTGACATCTTGAGCTATGACCATGAACTTAGAGCATAAGGCATCTTCCATTTCCTCCCATGAGTTAATGCTATTTTCTTCCAAAGATGCATACCACTCAAAGGCGGCCCCCGCGAGGCTCTGGGGAAATTGACGGAGCAAACATGCTGGATTGTTAGCTGTATCTCCGCATGTGCTAATAAAGTGGGCGAGATGTTGTTCGGGAGTGGTCTTCGACCCTGCCCCGTCAAACAACCTGAATCTCGGCACTACATATCTCTTAGGAAAGGGCTCGTTATCAAAATGTCTGGGATAAGGTCTCCCCACCCTCCTCTTGAATTTTGCTGGAACTCCTAATCCAATTTCCTTCATCTGTCTGAAAATCATTTCTCGGAGTTCCTCTCCTGTTGTTGGATTTGAAGAGGTTGTTAGAGGATAAGCTTGCCCCCTGTTGGCCAGTGATGCCCTAGGAGAGTCCCAGAAAACACCATGATCCTTCTCTTCTCTATGCTCAGTTTCTGCAAACTTTCTCGCAACTCTCTTAGCAACCGTTTCTTCAGGTTCTTCAATACGGACTCTAGTACCACCATTTGTCCTGGGGCGAGCTTCGTTTTCATCATGAGAGATCTATTTCTTCTGTCGGGTTTTCAATTTGATATTCTCTTTTTGAAGCGTCTCGAGTTCTCGAGCATCCGTTCTATCTTTTTCTCTATCTGCGTGCTCGTGACATTTTCCTCTTCACCCATGCTTACGTCTGTCGACGCATCATATTCCCGTTGGATTTCTTCATCATTAACCGCGGGATCGATTATATGTACCGGTTCTTCTCCTCCTGACATGGGTTTCTTCTTGGCGGTTCGACCTCTTTTTGGGACTTTTGTTTGCCTCATCTCTGATTGTCTTCCATCGATTGCAACTTGGCTACGTGTTATTGCCATTTCACTCTCTGGTTCGTGAGGCTCGTCCTCTTCACCACTAGCTGCATATGAGATGAGTTGGTCGTCTGATTCCTCGTCTATGCTTACTGCATTCACGGTGAAGGAATCCTCATAGTCATACGCTTGCTGCTCGATTTGCGATTCTCTCTTTTTCTTTTCCCATTTCTTGGCCTCCAACTGGATTCGCAGATCCCCTTGGGACAACAGCTTGAATCTCCGAGCTATCCTGGTATTTCTACGAACAACGGGTTGATCATTTCCCATGTGAGTTTCCGGTTGATCCTCTGGCCCGTCCTCAGGATATTTAAATCTTTTGTGGATTGGGACACGCTGGCTAGGATCATCGTGCTGTGCTTTCTTTACTTCAGGCTCGGGCAACATCTTAGTAGGAAAGACAAGCCTTTCAAATACAGATTTACGGGGTTTTTCCTTCGCATTGTCTGGTTGCGGAATACCATGAACTTCTCTCTGGCCCTGCTGGTTCTTGACAACACGATACACCCTTCGGATCTTCTTAGGAACATTAGACTTTGGGTTATCGGATGAAACCGTCAAGGATTTGAAACGAGCAGGCAAATCTCTCCAACCCAAGAGGCGTGTGTTCGGGGAGCTCCACTTTGCAGCTCGGAGTGGCGAAAATGAGTTTTGAACAGGTAAATCAGTCTCCACCTCGAGCTCCTCTTGGCATGCTTGCAGAGCTTCCTTTTTCGAAGCCTTGACCCTTTTCATGAGTTTTGGTGCTGGCTGGGCTGGGGAAAATGCTTCAGTGGCAGTGTTTTTGGCTCTGGCTCCCTTGTTGGCGATCGAAGCAGTGGTAAGGTTGTGCCGTCCCCCGCGGTTTTCGAGTTGTGCATTGTTTCCGCCGATTGCTTCAGTCCCGGGGGTGTTGAAGGGACTGTTGGTGCCCACCTGCACCACTGGGACAGTGATCGGGATTGATCCAATTAGGTATATCTCCGAAGTGGCTCCTGGGGCCACCATGTTGCCGTTGTTGTTCTTGCTCGTCATTTTCTGCAGAGAAAAGATGCTTGTTTATTTGTCAGCAAAAGGTGAAAATATTGTCAATCCCTAGAGCTTATACACTATATCCTTTGACTTTTCCCGGTGAAAGGAAAAAGATGTCCCACCGGGCGTGCCAGAACCTGTCTCACACTTTTTCGCGGCCCTCAGATCGAAAAGAAACGAAGAATCCGGTCTCGGATTGAGGGGCAAAAAGAATGAGAATCAGATACCCCTTGCGAGCCTCAAGAGGCCGATACCGATACCACCCCGAAGAGGGGTAACTGCACGGTCTTGAGTTCCCACGAGGGTTTATTATTTGAAGGGGTCCTTTCTTTCCAGTAGGTGCAAGCCCCTACTGTTAATTACCTCCGACATAGTCAGGAGCACCTCTAGATCGGGAAAATCAAAGGATTGTGCGTCGTGAGCTGCTAGGGAATTGTAAATATGCAATTAGCGGTCCTACCATGCATTATATTTTTGTTTTTTTTTATTATTATTATTACTACTATGCAATGTTAGCATATCATATTATTATATATATATTTTTTTGTGTGGACTTTGTATTGCAGGGGACAGCAGTCTCTCGAGTTCTTAGTTTGTAGAGGTTTCTGTTGACTGCCGTCACTGGACGCTTATAATCTTCTCGTTTTCCGAGTCCTCTCTGTGATGTGAGGAATCAAGGTTTAGGCTCTTCAATTTGAATTTTGTGTTTTCAATGCATGGATTTCTCGAAGCGGGTTTCTTAAACTCCCTTCTGACTTCTGTCGAGGGTGTCTGAAGGTGACGTCTGACTCCTGATCAGATCGTTTTCTTAGACTCTCTTTTGACTTCTGTCGAGGGTGTCTGAAAGTGACGTATTACTTCTGATCAGATCGTTAAGTTAGGTTGTTGCGGTGCTGAGGATTTTTTTACGTTTGGCTCCTGAAAAAAAGTAAGCTTTGTTGTATGAGATCTGGTTGTGGATTTGGGGTAACATTACTAATCCATTTGAGTAATGTAACCAAGAAGCATGTTGAGGGCTTTGGATAAAGATGATACTCAGATTAGAATCATGGATCTATCAGATGTGATGGTATGATGTAGGATAGGGTCATAGTGTTATTTAAGGGAGTTGCTTGTGGCACCAGTGTCGGCCTTGGTATATCCTTGGCGATTAGATCGCAAATTCTCAAGATAGGACCTCCTGCCTTCTTGAGAGAGCGAGTATAAAATTTCACTGTTGCGGCAAGCCACTCAATCCTCCTGAAATGAAATCGTGAGCTCTTTCCCAAGATTAAGGTCATGGGTGGTATGATATGGTATGGTATGGTATGGTATTTGTCCATAGTGACTGGGTTTGCATATCCTAGATAGGACCATAATGTTGCTTCAAGGTGTTGTTTGTGACAGTAGTGTAAGCGGACGTTTATCCCTAGCGGGTAGATTGCATACACTCAAGATAGGACCTCTTGCCATCTCTCGAGAGAGCGGGTGCCTTAGATAACCGTGGATTTTCACCGTTGCGACAAACCACAGATTTAACAGCATTATGAGCTTTTCTCAGATCGCAAAGAGTTCTTCTCATATGTGATGAATCCATGTTCTTCACCTGTAGTATTTTGCGGTGTAATTTGCCTTCAATTTGGATTTTGATCAGTTAACCTCTGATTTGGTCTTCACCTGATTTATATATAATTTCAGGACCCTTGATAGAGTATCCGGAGTGCCATGGTGGATCTCACTGTCCATCATTTAGAGGCTAGCGAGTCTCAATTCAACCAGATTCTCAACATTGAGCTTAATAATTTCACCAGCACTCCCGTTATCATCAAGAATGCTTAGTGTCTCCATATGCTCCACACCCGTCGTGAAAATGACTGTCTGGTGGTTTTTATCATTCGAGTTGTGACAAGCCTTATTTAAGCCATAAGCGGAGCACTAAGCTTGGTCGCGATAGTGCTTCTATATGACTTCCTGAATTTCAAAATTTTCTCCTGCTTTTCTGAGACCTGGTGACCCCTTTGAAAAGTACGGGGATCCTCCTTCATGCCAGAATATTATCCATGCCTTCAATGATTTAATTGCGAGCCTTTAAGCCTTTTAAAATTAAGCCGAAACGGCTTATCTCCATAATATCAGATGAGGAAATGATGACAGGGATCTGTCTGATTGAGTTTTTTATTATGGTAATTAGCAGAATAAATCCCTCTCATTTTTCTGGTGACTCCTCGAGATGGACAGGGAATCTTCTTGATTGTAATGTATTATCCATGCCTCCAGTGTTTTAATTATGAACCCCTGAGCCTCTGCCGGAACGGCCTATCTCCATAGTATCTTGAAGGAAATAATGGTAGGGGTATATCTGGTGGGGTTTTTGGTACGATGATTAGCCAAATGGATTCTTCATATTTTTCCTGAGCTTCTAGGAATTTTCCTCACATTTTTCTTAGCCTCTCATGATTTTTCGTGAATTTTTCAAGGTTACTGGCAATTTTAGGACTGGTCAGATCTCAGAAAAATGGGTTAAAGCATTCTGCTTGGATTCTTGTTATGGTTTTGGCATGACTGTATTTCCCATACTTTCTTGAGCTTCCAGGAACTTCCCTCATATTTTCTGAACCTCCTGTGATTTTCTATGAATTTTGAAAGGTTCCTGATAGTTTTATGACTGGTTAGATCTCAGAAAATAGGTTAAAAATATTCTGCTTAGATTTTGGTTGTGGTTTTGGCATGACTGTATTCTCCATATTTTTCTGGACCTGTAGAAATTTAATTTGCATTTTTATGAGTTACGGTTGATTTTCTACGAATTTCTGAAGTTTCCAGCAATATAATGGTGCCACATCAGCAGGATTGACACGTGGTGGTCCCTGGATGGTCCAGATCGGTGGAGAGAATAAGAGGCCAGCAGCGACTTCAGCTGAGAGGAAGGGACACGTGGCGCCTTCTGATCGGTTATCGATAGATCGTTACACCTTGTTGACTCGCCACACAAAATGAGCCACAAAAGATCATGATTTTTGGGACAGTTTTATTAAAACTTTTCCGTTGCTCTTATACACCCGGTATTTCGTGGACTAGTTGATCCCTTCTATTGTTGGGGTCCACTGTCAGTGATACGGTTTTAGCCGTTATACCATGAACCCCGTTTACGCAAATCAGGGAAATGACCTCCCTTCTTCTCATCCTTTCGATCTCCTTCTCCGTCGAACTGGCAATGGAGAAACCGCCATGGATGTGCATTCGAGTTCTCTGCGACAACGCCAGACATCGAGAAGGTATCGCCGGTAGTCGTACACCCCTCCTTAAGTGGTGGAACTCCTCCGACAGCCGTGGGAGCCACTAATTTATCCTGGCTACTTCTAGGGTTTCGTAGGGGAGTCTGATGACAATTGGGCACCTCTAAGGGTTGTTGAAATAAATTGCTGCGCTGGAGAGCATCATGACAGGTCTCAGAAGCTTGGTGTAGCTTCAATTTGGTTGCCGAGATTCTCCGGCATGGAGTTCCACCTCATCCCAAATTTGTCATGGCGGTGAGTTGGTTACTGTGCCTCTCTGGCCATCATTGGAACTTAATGAGACATTCAGGAGCACTATGGGAAGTATAGGAAGGTGTACATATGGTTAATTTGATTGCCTAGTGCTTCCGATCCAGATCGGCACCACACCTTGATTTCGGCCATGGTGATAGGCCGCTGGTTGCATTCTCCTCTCATTTCCATGGATTTTTGTCGATGTAGAAGGCCTAGAAGTTGACTTGTAGGCATGCTAGCACTTCTTTGGGCATGTGTGAGCCTTCAATTACATTATGACAACCTTCATGCTTTCGGCTGGGGGTTGATCCAATGGTATAGTGATTGCCTCCATGTTGCTAGTTGAAGGTGGCATGACAACTCCTGAAGCTAGGTGCTTCATTAGGTTGACATGTGAGACTCTTCAATACAGGGCTTCTCCTTGGTACGGTTGAGGCAGTGATGGTGGCTGCCTTCTCCTTCATTGCCCTTCATTGCATTGAGGTATGCAATACTCCATTACCTGCTGTCCTTTAATTCCTTTTTTGCTGTCCGTTCTTTTGTATACCTGCTGTCCCTTTTAAATAACCTGCTGTCCACTATTCTTTTTTTTTATATGTATAAATTGCTATCCATACTTGAGACCACCAATATTTGTTTTTTTGTTTTTTTTTTATTTGTGCATATGTTAAACTAGCAATATATATATTAAACTAGTATTGAGTTACTTTTATTTGCATATGTACCTACTTATTTTTCATTTATTTATCACAATGTATCCCTAAATGTCAGAAAAAGGGTCAAACTAGGAAAGAAAATAAAATATGTGTTGTAGAGAGCCTTCTTATTTCAGTTACATAAACAAAATAAATGACTGAATATGAATAGCAAATACAGCTCTTACTAAGCACTCTTTTTTTTATTTTTTTATTTATTTTTCTTTTTTTTTTGGAACCACCCTAACTTAATAAGCTACTTTTAGAGTAGTTTTCATAATAGCATGTATATGCCTTATATTTATGCGTATGAACATATATACAGAAATGATCCTCTAACTATTTATCTGTCTCGCACTTTTTCGCGGCCCTCGGATCGAAAAGAAACGAAGAATCCGGTCTCGGATTGAGGGGCAAAAAGAATGCGGATCAGATACCCCTCGCGAGCCTCAAGAGGCCGATACCGATACCACCCCAAAGAGGGGTAACTGCACGGTCTTGAGCTCCCACGAGGGTTTATTATTTGAAGGGGTCCTTTCTTTCCAGTAGGCGCAAGCCCCTACTGTTAATTACCTCCGATATGGTCAGGAGCACCTCTAGATCGGAAAAATCAAAGGATTGTGCATCGTGAGCTGCTAGGGAATTGTAAATATGCAATTAGCGGTCCTACCATGCATTAATGCAATTAGCGGTCCTATCATGCGTTATATCTTTTTGTTGTTTTTTTATTTATTTTTTATTATTATTATTACTACTACTATCATGCAATGTTATCATATTATTATATATCTTTTTTTTTTGTGGACTTTGTATTGCAGGAGACAGCAGTCTCTGGAGTTCATGACTTGTAGAGGTTTCTGGTTGACTGCTTTTGCTGGATACTTACGATCTTCTCGTTTTCCGAGTTTTCTCGGTAATGCGAGGAATCAAGGCTCAGGCTCTTCAGTTTGAATTTTGTGTTTTTAAGGCATGGATTTCCCGAAGCGGGTTTCTTAAACTCCCTTCTGACTTCTGTCGAGGGTATCTGGAGGTGACGTTTGACTCCTGATCAGATCGTTAAATTCATATTTCCCAAGGCATGGATTTCCCGAAGCGGGTTTCTTAGACTCCCTTTTGACTTCTGTCGAGGGTGTCTGAAAGTGACGTCTGACTCTTCATCAGATTGTTAAACATTAGGTTGGTGCGGTGCTGAGGTTTTTTTTTTATTTTTGAGTTGACGTCAGGACCCTAAGTTTGTGGACGTTGATGGTAGACACCGGACCCCTGGGTTTATGGGCGTTGAAATCATATGCGCGTGGGTGCGACCCGAGTCGGCTACCCCTTGACCTTTCCCGGGAAGCGGGGTGACACTCGTTCAATGGGCATAGAGCGTTGAATGACGTCTGGCCCTGACCAAGACGTTGAACAGACGGTGTGGCGACCGTTGAAAATGACATTTGGCGATGTTCAATAGACAGTTCGGTTCATTTTCGAATCGTTGAAGTGACATTTGGCGATGTTCAAATTTCTTTTGTTGAGATGATACCTAATTTTCCATCCAAGGTATCAGGTGAACGATTCGACTGCCACTCGAATCGTTAAGACATCTGGTTGCCAATCAGACGTTAAGTGACAGTCCGATCTCCATTCAAAGCACTGAGGTGATATCTGGTAGCCAGCCAGAATATCAAACAGATGATCCGATTGTTGTCCGGAGCGTTCAGAAGACATTTGATTGCCATTCAGATATTGAGTAGACGGTTCAACCATCATTCGAAACACTGAAGTGATACTTGGTATCCAGCCAGGATATCACACAGATTATCCGATTGTTGTTTGAGGTGTCGACAGGGCATCTGATTGCAGGTCAAATATCCGGGAATGGACTCAGCTGCCACCTGAATCGAAGACGCCTGGTTGCCAGCCAAGTGTTAAATGACGATTCGCCTATCTCTCAGAGTATTGAGTTGATACCTGGTATCCAGCCAATGTACCAAACAATTGGTCCGATTATATTTGAAGCGTTAAGAAGTGACATCTGGTTGCCAGTCAGATTTTCCGCAGACGGTCCGATTATAATTGAGACACTGAAATGATATCTGGTAGCCAGCCAGAATATCAGACAGATGATTCGACTATTACTCGAAGCGTTGAAGTGACGTCCATTAGCCAATCAGATATTGAGCGACGACTCGATCCACATTCGAAGTATTGAGGTGATACCTGGTAGCCAACCAAGATACCAAACAATAGTCCAAATGTTATTCGAAATGTTGCAAGGAATCTGATTGCTAATCAGACGTTCAGCGAACAGTTTAGCTGCCACCTGAAATGTCCAAATTTCATCTGGATGCCAGTCATATGTTAAAATGACGGTTCGGCTCTCACCCGAAGCATTCAATATATGTCAGACGCCAGACCCTTGGGTTTGTGGGCGTTGAAAAATCTTATGCGCGCGGGTGCTACCTAAGTCGGACGCCCCTTGGCCTCCTTAGGTGCGGTAGACAGTTGGTTCTCGATCATAGGAGCACTCCTCTAACGCTCAGTCACTGACCAAATGTTGAAACTTCGCCTGATTCCTGATCAAGCGTTAATGTGACGTGATGCTTGACATCTAGCCAAGGAAAGTCACTAAAGTGACGCTGGGCTCTTGAGCTTATGAGCGTTCAAGTAACGTCCGGCTTCCAACCGGAACACTGTAGTTTCCCTCAAGCACCGGAAGAGGTAAGCCTTGTTGTTTGAAATCTGGTTGCGGATATGGGGTAACATTACTAATCCATTTGAGTAATGTAACCAGGAAACATGTTGAAGGTTTTAGATAAAGATGACACTCAGATTAGAATCATGGATCCATCAGATGTGGCGGTATGATATAGGGTAGGGTTATAGTGTTACTTAAGGGAGTTGCTTATGGAAACAGTGTCGGCCTTGGCATATCCTTGGCGGTTAGATCGCAAATATTCAAGATAGCATCTTCTGCCTTCTTGAGAGAGCGAGTATAAAATTTCACTGTTGCGGCAAGCCACTCAATCCTCCTGAAATAAAATCGTGGGCTCTTTCCCAAAGTTAAGGTCATGGGTGGTATGATATGGTATGATGGTGTGGTATTTGTCCATAATGACTGGTTTTGCATATCCTAGATAGGACCATAATGTTGCTTCAAGGTGTTGTTTGTGACAGTAGTGCAAGCGGACGTTTTTCCCGGGCGGGTAGATTGCAAACACTCAAGATAGGACATCTTGCCATCTCTCGAGAGAGCGGGTGCCTTAGATAACCGTGGACTTCCATCGTTGCGACAAACCGCAGCTTTAACAGCATCATGAGCTTTTCTCATATCGCAAAGAGTTCTACTCATATGTGATTGATCCATATTCTTCACCGATAATATCTTGCGGTGTAATTTGCCTTCAATTTAGATTTTCGCCTGTTGACCTCTGATTTGGCCTTTGCCTGGTTTGTATATGATTTCGGGACCCTTGATAGAGTCTCCGTGATGCCATGGTAGACCTCACTATCTGTCGCTTTGAGGTTAGCGAGTCTCAATTCAACCAGATTCTCAACATTGAGTTTAATTATTTCGCCAGCACTCATGGTATTATCAGGAATGCTTAGCGTCTCCATTTGCTTCATACCCATCGTGAAGATGACCGTCTGGTGGTTTTGATCACTCGGGACATGACGAGTTTTATTTAAGCCATGAGCGAGGCACTAGGCTCGGTCACGATGGTGCTCCAGTACGACTTCCTGAATTTCAGAATTTTCTCATGTTTCTCTGAGATCTGGTGACCCCTTGAAATGTACAAAGAGCCTCCTTTATGTTAGAATATTATCCATGCCTTCAGTAATTTAATTATAAGCCTTTGAGCCCTTTCAGGTTATGCCGGAACGGCTTTTCTCCATAGTATCAAATAATGATCGGGATCTGCTTGATTGAGCTCCTAATTGTGATAATTAGCAGAATATATCCCTCCTATTTTCCCGGTGACTCCTCGGGATGAGCAGGGGGCCTCCTTGATGGTAAAGCATTGTTAAATGCATTTAATGATTTAATTATAAACCTCTGGGCCTCTGCCGGAACGACCTATCTCCATAATATCTTGAAGGAACTAATGTCTGGTAGGGGTTTTGGCAGTGATGATCAGCCAGGTAGTTTTTCCATATTTTTCTGAGCTTCTAGGGTTTTTCCTCACATTTTTCGGAGCCTTCTGTGATTTTTCATGAATTTTCAAAGATTGCTGGATTTTTAAATAAATATGGCAATTTATGATTGGCCAGAGCTTGAAAAATAGGTTAAAAATATTATGTTTAGGTTTTGGTTGTGGTTTTTGCATGGTTGTATTCTCCATATTTTTCCAGACCTGTAAAAAATTGGTTTGTATTTTTTCGAGTTACGGTTAATTTTCTTCGGATTTTTGAAGTTCCGGCAATAAAATGGTGCCATGTCAGCAAGGAGGACAGGTGGCGCCTCCTAATTCGTCCAGATCATCACAGGGAGAGAGGGGTTAATGCAACCTCAGCTGTGAAAGAGCGACACATGGCACCTTCCAGTTGGTTGTTAATGGATCGTTATATCATGTTGACTCGCCACATGACAAAGGCCACAGATGATCACTATTTTTGGGACGCCTTTTATTAAAAATAGTCTGTTGCTCCTATGCTCTCGGTTCATTATGAAATAACTAATTCCATCGACCGTGGGTCCCATTGTCAGCGATACGGTTCTAGCCGTTATGCTATGGATCTCGTCTACGCAAATCGGGAAATAAACCCCTTCTCCTCTCCTTTCTCCCTTTTCCTTCCGTCGAATTGGCGATGGAGAAAACCGCCATGGATTCATGTTCGAGCCATTCACAACATCGTCAGGCACCAGGGAGGCGTCACCCATCGTCGTGTGACCTCTTTGAGGTGGTGGGACTCTTCCGTCGGTCATGGGGACCACCACTCCATCATAACTATTCCTAGGGTTTCGGAGAAGGAGCTGTCGGCAATTGGACACCTCTGGCGTCAATTTCACTATGAGAACGTGCCGGAGAATATCATGAGGCACTCAAGAGCCATGGTATGTAGTTAATTTGATCTGTATGACACCCGGGTATGGAGTTCCCCCTCCGCTCTAACCCGTCACGACGGGGAGTTGGTGAGTACAACTGTCTGACGGCTATGACAGTTTAATAATGGGTTCCATAGTATGGTTACGCATCCAGGGAGACAGCTACACCACCAATTGAGAAGATGAGACCTTCTGGCATGGTGTATCGCCTCAGCTCAGATCCAGCCATGGTGGTGAGTTGGTAATTGTGACTGTTTAGAAACCTCTTGACTTGATGACAGTTTTGAGAGCATGGTGTCACATCTCTGGAGGGGTGTGTGTCACCAATTTGACTATGGAATGCCTCCAACCAATAACTTCACCACAGCTTGTCCATGGCTATGATGACGAGTTGTTGGTTTCTTCTTTTGCTGCAGCCACTCCTTAGTGGTGTAAAGGGTTTAATGAGACACTAAAAAGTATATTGTCATGCCCCTGCAGACAAGTGGCTCCTCAATTGCATCACAAGGGAATAGCATCATGAGGCTTCTTCTCGGTTTGGATCTGTCCATGGTGGTTGGGAGGGAGCTCCTTGCATTGATTGAAGGGGAGATGGAGAACATGACAGCTTGCATTTGAGACATGACAAGCTATCAAACTGTCACCATAGCACCACCTCCATGTATAACTTCTCCTTGGCATGAATTGAGGCAGTGGTGGGGCTGTCTCCTTCTCCAATGCATAGGCAAATAAGGTGTGTGAGACTCCATGAACTCCAAAAGAAACCTGCTGTCCATTTAATAACACCTGCTGTCCTTTCTTTCTTTTTTTTTATCTAAAAACAAAACTGCTGCTGCTCCTCTTTTAAAAGGAAACCTGCTGTCCCAATTCACTGTCCACTTTTTGTTTATATATATATACATATACTACTTTTCTTAGTCTTAGATATGCATGCTTAGTTATAAACATCTCTTATTTCTTACATGATTTATAGTATTTCAGCTATTACACATGTGTTTGTTTTTTTTTAAACCCTACATGCAGATAGAATATAAGAGCAAGATATAAAAGAGAGTGAGCTTTAGTTTTTACTAAATGCACATGTTAGTTTAGTACATCTATATACATATTTACATAACCACCTTTTTAGTTATTTCCCTACATTATTACTATGTATTGTATGAAACAGAAAAGAAAGGAAATTAAGAGAGTTGCAAAGAGAGAAGAAATAACCTTCCTATTTCACCAAAGCAAATTATACAAGAGTGTAAATTACACAACCCCTAGTATTGCTGTAAATATGAAACTAATCACACACATTTTTTGTTTTTTTTTTGTTTTAGTGGCTAACCTATATACTCAAATTGCTGCCTGGGTGGATGGATTTCTCAACACATGAGAGTGCAAGCCGTGCTTTTTTTTTCCGCGTTTGTGTTGTGTCTTGTGTGTTCTTCTGCATGGACTGCTGCCTCCCTTTTATAGGAAAATTACATTGGTTGCTGTAGATAGCACCAATTATATGTGCTTTGAAGGGATTTGACTGTTATGCCCCTGGTGGGTATTTCAGACCTTTCATTGAATAAGTTTTTACTGTCCAAAGGCCTTCAATCATCGATGGGTTTGCTATTTATTACTAACATCAACTTTGAGCTTCATTCACACATAACTTCTTTTTTTTACTGAGTTCTTAGTATTTCTCTTGTCAATTTTACTCAAGGTAGCTCCTCAGCCTCTTAGAGATATAATGCTTGTGATGTTTCACACTGGCTCCAACTGAACACATTGCACATCTTACTTCATCATTATAATTATCCAATCCTTTGTATTAAACCTATAATACTGTCGGATTGGGTATTTTGAAAAGAATATTCACATGTTGAGTTTCTCCAATTCAGTCCATCCTCTTCATCATCATTTTTTTTTTTGAGTAACTGTCCCTCTTCCTTAAACAGTTTTGATATACATTTTCTAACAATCTGCACTTCATTAATTTTATTCATTCATTTCATTCATTTTTTTTTTATGATATTTCCTCATTGTATTAACTCAAAGCATCTTCTTCAGTGATTTTTCTTGAAAGATAGTTACTAGGTGTTTATGTTACTATGTCTCCATCTCTTGTTCCCTCTTTGTATTTATGCCATTTGATCATCCAATTAACCCAAGGCATCCACTCAAACAACTTTTCTTCAAGCAACAGTCATCTACTGTTCATTATAGCTTCATCTCTCATCTCATCGATTCTTTATTTTGCTCAAACTGACATCTCTTCAGATGGTCCCTGGTGGTCCACCAATGGTGAATTTGACTTTTCTTGGGTATTGCGCGCTGGAGTTTTTTTTTTACCATGGCTGCTTCACAATTTTGCAATTTTGCCTTGCTATTCTTTCGCTATTCTTTCAAATTATCACTCTGTAGCTGTGCATATGTACTTCCCAACAGTGCCGTCCTGTTCTAGCGGCTCCATTTCCACCAATTTTTGGCATTTTTCCTCAACACTGTAAGTCTAAGATGCCATCAATTCGAATCGATTAGGGAGGAAATTGGATGAATTACTAGCGAGATTCCTGCTGTCTCGTGTCAGTGGGCGTCAGTGAGGGAGTGAGTAGTGAGAATAGCTTGTCAGGAGCGAGTAGGGGGCACAGTTTGTATCTCAGCGCGCTTTGTGTTCACATTGCGTGAGAGACGGGAGGGGGACCAGTTGGAGAAGAAGAGAATGAATCGTGTGTTGGGCTTTAGTTCTCTCTCTTTTCTTTTTTTTTATTTATTTGGGCCGGGCGTTTCTCAGTTGGGCCATGTATTCTTTCCTCTGAATTTCGGATAAGCTGCCGAAAAAAAAAAATCTCTCCATCTTTCTATAAAAGGATTAATGTCAATTGATCTGACCCGTATGGTTAAATACTAGCACGAATCTTGATGCATCCATGTCCGTTAAATGTACCAGCCTTATTTTGCATAATTATATAATTTTCACACAATACATGCATGAAATTATATAATCATTTATATTGTATTTTTTTTGAAGCATGGCTCATGGCTTCTAGGGATCTATATCATATCATCATGAATATTGCATACTAATTTTAACATAATGTCATGTTAATATTAGTAATTAATATAGATGCAAAAATATAGAACCGCTTGTCTTTGCTTGACTTTGGACATGCCTTCCCGACCCATTCCGGGATAATTTCAAAATATTCATTCGTGCATCAGATGTCTGGTCTTGACTATTTCAAATAGACTCGGAACCCATTCATAGGTTGATCAGATAATCGTGGCAATATTTTAGGGGTCAACAAATGCCCCCCACCAGAGCGGGTCGAGAGAATCATGTTTGAGCGGCGTGCTCTGGTGCCCTTGTTGTCTCACTCTTCAAGCGTCCGGCCAATCATATAAATCAGCTCCGGACGACTACAAAAATCACCTCTCGAAAAATGAACTTCAAACTGACCTCGTGAAGACGATCTGAGAAATTTACGACCACCAGACTGATCTCAGGAGACGATTTGAACAGTCACTACCAAAATTCTGATGCTCTTAAGCTGGTCAGGTCAACTAAGGATTTGACCTGAGGAGCCGCTCCCGCGCGCAACCACGATTCAGTATCGAGTAAGTCTCGATGACCCGTGCTGAGTCTTTAATACGTCAACAAGTCTCGAAGGCCTGACGTTCTAATTCAGCTTGACATCCTAGTCAGAAGCCACGAAACAAGCTACCAACATTTGACTGGCAGCCAGATGTATTCTCAATGATTTGAGTCATGACCAAATCATCTACCTACTAACCCGACCCGCCTAGCTAGCAACCAGGTGCATACTACATCAAACTTTAACAACAAGCATCACACTCGTATCTCTGGCGAGTGACTGACTTTTGCATTGTATTGGCATCCACCTCAAATATTTTCGATTAGCTACCGAAGTGCTGTTTGACGCTGTCGAGGCACACCATCTACCTTTCAGTGGGAGCCAGGAAATGATATCTTGATTAGGTGATCAGGATGTTCGCCACACACTCTATGCCAACGGATGAGTGAAATCTCGATGTGCGAGACTGCCAGAGTGGTTCTGTCTCAAGTGTCACCCGCGCGCACCAAAATAACGCCTTCTACAGTCAGGCGTCAGGTTGTCATGGCCATGTAAGTTCAGAGACATGACGATAACATATCAGAATAACTGGTATTACTGTCGCCGGCTGGTATCGCGTCATTCGCCTATTCTCAGCAAAGAAAAGCAATAAAATTCCCAAATCGAGCCTTGAAATTCAACAACATTGAACTCCCATCTCTGAAACCCAAACCCAGACGAGGTCTCTATCAGAGTCCTACTGAATCATCAGAGCCCAAACAAAAAAACCAAACTCAGATTACTAACAAATTCCTCATATTATCAATTCATGTGGAAAGAAATCAAATTCCTCATATCATAACTCGAAAGTCGAGAAAACTTCCAACAATCAAGAATCCAAACCAAACAGAAGAAACTAGGCTAACATAAAGGGCATCAAGCAGAAACCTCTATAGCAGGAAGGCAACAACCAGGCATCCACCGAGGCAACCCCAAAACCAAGGGCATGAAACCGACTGTCCTACAATTAAGTCCATTGATATGTCAAAAACAACAAAAAATAATGAAAAACCCAAAAAACCAAAAAAAATTAAAAAAATACCAAAACACCAAAAAACAATCCTCAAGCACCCCGCAAACACTTATTGTGTTAAACAATTCCCTACCTCACTTAAGACATAAGATCCATCGATTTCGAGTTTCCAGTTCTAAAGGTTCTCTTGACCCTGTCAGAGGTAATTAACAGTAGGGGTTTGTGCCTACTAGAATAGATGACGAACCCCCCCCTAAATAATGAACTCTCGTGGGAAGCTTAAGGCCGTACAATTATCTCGCCCACAAAGGAGATAGTCGTATTATGACCTTAAGGCCCATGAGAGGTATCTGATCCGCATGCTTTTTCCCCTCAATCCGCCGTAAATGGATACCACCAACCCATACCCGGGAGGGCCGCGAAAAGGTGCAAGACAGAGGGTGACACGTGTGCAACCCTATAGCCAGACACGAATGAGTCAGTTGGTCGCTGTTAAGTTCAATTCGATTGAGTCTATTCCTGGCTAACGGATCTGGATTTGATAACGGGTCTGAGTTTAGAACCCGTTCCGCTGCTTTTTGTTGTTGGACCGTTGAATCTTTGCTGCGCCGTCAGAAAATAAAAATAAATATGGGCCTTTAATTGCTGTGAAATTAGCCCAATCCGAAGCTTATTTGTATGATGTCTCATCCATTTGTTTTAGTAATGGATTCATCCATTTGGTGGGATTTTGAGGACAATTATGCTGCTTTATTTTGAGAAAAATTGTTTGGTACCCAAACATAGGTCAATTTGACATGAAATTTTGCATGGCTCTTCATAAAAATATGAAGAATTTAACTTCTACAAAAATTCTATTTTTTGGACTTTTTAGTAATTAATTATAAGGGTATCACATGCGCATAATGGCATTTCCCATAATTAATTTTTTATCGTCTATTTCTAGGAATTTTTGTATTTCCCTCTCATGCATCATGATTGTTTGTCAAGGCTATTTTGTTTGGTTGTTGATGTTGTGGGTTTTGTTTATTTGTGGAATAAAATTTATTTATTTATCCCAGGATTTTATGCAGCAGAATTTAGAGGCAAACAAATGCCCCCCACCAGAGTAAAATGTGAGACCCTATTGAACAGTTTACCCTGGTGTCCCCATTGTCTTTGAATTGTTTGGTTAGGTCTTGGTAGTCTTAGGCTTAGATTCAGGTTTGGATTTTGGTGACTCATTTCCATTTTTTGTTTGCATCCAGTCTGTAAACATGTCAGTCGTGAGACCTGTTGAGGAGATATATAGTACCACCCCTCGATTTGGCATATTTAGGATCGGTTTCTACGGTCCTTTCTATGAGGCGATCACTTCATACATTGACCACTATTTGGATCCTGAGAAAGTCCATGCACATCTTCATGTGAAGTGGAAGAAGAAAATCCTTGAGGGCAGAGATAATTTCCATGGTTTTTTGGCTAAGCATGACCGTTTGCCTTTGCCACCTTTGTACCGCTATCCCCGCCTAGGTTCTGAACCTACTTCTCGCACTGAGATATACAGGGGATATGCGTATACTTCTCACTGTCCTATTGCACGTGAGAGGCCAGATATGCCTTCATAGGATTTTCAGGGCCTTTTTCTGAGCCCTGTTGGTCGCAGTACCTTTTCTTATGACTTCCATCTTTTGAGTGTGGAGATGATGAGAGGTCATGTTGTTTCTTGGGCTCCTGGAACTTTGAGAGTTCAGGGAGGTTTGGAGTGGAGTCCTGGTCAGGTTGAGTGGACCAGGTATGCCTTGTGCAATTTATGGGGCAGATTGGAGAGAGTTCAGATGTTTGGGGGTGTTTTCTTGGCACTTTTTGAGTATTCCTGGGGTTCCAACCTTCTCAAGGAGATGGCAACCAACTAGAATTATGTGCACAACATGCTTGTCTTGGAGGATCATGATGCCACGATTGATCTCCAGCAGATGTATTATCTACTGGGTGTACCTATTTAGGGTTTGTTCTATGAGGAGAGAGTTCCTCCTGAGACGGAGTTGTATGGTTTTGACCATGACGGGTCTCCTTTGCACTCAGATGCATTGCGCAGGGTTTTCAGGATTTACTACGAGATTGCCATGTCTCGTTCCTACCATGGTCAGAGCAGAGATGTGCCTTTCAGGGATTGGATTGGGTACTTTATGGACCGGATTTCTGAGCATGATGCTACAGATTTTGCCAGCCCTTTAGAGCCGATTGTTATGGGTTCGGACAAGACCTATATCCCTGCCAGACAGGTAGAGTTTTCTGACCTCTCCACCCTTTCTTTGGATGATAAGACCATATTGACTGCTTTCAAAGCCTGGTGGCTATGCTATTTCTTGGTTGTTTGTGAGCCAGTCGGCTATATCCGTCCTGTGGTCTTTGTTGTGGCCAGCACCTTGGCGTGTGGTCGTCAGTTTGCCTTGGCTATTCCGGCTTTGGCGAACCCCTATAGGTCGATATGGGAGCTCACTTCTTTGAGGGACCCTTCACAGGGCACTACTGTGATGCCTTTGCACTTTCTTCATGGTTGGTTTTACATCTATTGGCAGAGATGTTATACACCATTGACTTCAGCTGGGATGAGGGAGTCTTTGCCAGCCTTGATACACATTGCAGGCTGTACCATTTGTGATTGAGATCCCATTTATGCTTACTTGTTCTTTTCTTTGAATACCCGGTATATTCTAGAGTACCGCCTTGAGGCTTTCATGAGAGACTGGCCAGTGGATCCGGAGGAGGAGTCTGTGATTCATGACACTGGTCCCGATGTTCCAGGCGATCGTCCTCGCTTGGTGCTTTCCGTTTTAGATGGGAGCGAGACTTCGTAGTCAGTACTCGACCTGGATGTCTGTCTTTGAGATTAGGTGACAGAGTGATCCACGAGGTTTATAGTCCCCAGAGATGTGCTTGGCAGTTCGGTTATGACCAGGATATACCTTCAGTCTTTACCTTTCCAACTGCTCCTGAGACGACTTTAAAGTCTTAAGCAAATCGTGCAGTTTTTACTCTTCGCCTTGGTACTGGGACTAGTTGTGTTATGCCTTCCGCTTCGAGGGAGGTCAGGTTGACTGGTAGATACGACCAGTGGTTTAGGGGTTGGACCAGAGCGGCTCATCGGCTTACACCTTGATATCTCGGATTTATATATGCATTTTGGCCGGACTATACACCTAAATTATAACTCAACTCATATTATTCACTGTGCTTTTATGCCATATTTGCCAGAATTTTGTACTGCCGCCGCTTCTCAACTATTTTGTAGGTACTAGGTGGAAACAACGCAACAATCGGACGTTTCTGGACGAACCACGCGAAGAAATTACTTGGATGCAAGGAGACAGACCTCAATTGGCGTGCCCCAGCCTATTACAAGCCAGATGACTCATTCCTGGCCCGAACAACTCTCAGCCCACGACATTTGCAGGCCATTCGGCCTACCATTCGGCTGGCTCCAGCCGAACACCCAGCCGAATGCTCCTGTTTTGGCAAGTTTCTTCTATGGAAACTTGACCCCCTGGCCCTAGGACGCCTCCAGACAGCATATAATCTTCTCCCCTGCCAGAGAGAAGGGATTCCCACGTTCTCCCACCATAGATCCACATTTTAGAGCTCAAAACACTTGATTCGTGCGCCGTTTCTCCATTACGGTGCGAGATTCCACCTTGTACTCGAGAGAGACAGGTCCTAGCACGTGTTTGGAGGCTCTTGTCCACTGTTGCAGCGAGTTCCACCGACTTCGGAGTAGATTGTGACGCGACGGCGGTGCTATTCGACTCGGATATTCGGTTTATTGTTGTATCACCTACTCTTCGTTGTTATTTTTGATACTATGTCTTTTTATTTGCTATTCTCTGTGATTTGCATGATGCGTGAGACTATGTTAGGCTAGATCTATTTATGTCTTAGGGATGTAGAAGTAATCTATTGATTAGGGATGTTGTAGACTTGATTTGTGCGTAATATCATTGTGATTTGCTTGTTGGTATATTTACTTGTTGTTGTTTGCTTGTTAATCTTTACACACGACTTGGTGAATGCGCACATCTAGTTGGGGTATTTAAGTATTGAATCGATAAGTTAAACAATAGCAATATCACGAGATAGGTTAAAATCGAAAGATAACCAATCGAGTTGTATGACATGGTTTCTAATTAACTAACCATTAATTAGTTGTCTCATTGAACCACAACAAACGGACTTGGATAATTGACCAACGAAAGTTAGGTTAGCAATTCAAGAGGCGTTAGGTTAGTATGGTATCAACCCTAATCTAAGGTGAAAATCATAGGTTAGCGCGTTAGTTACTGTCACCCAACCCTTCACAACACGTGGTATTAAGCATGGATCAGGAAACCA
This sequence comes from Rhynchospora breviuscula, assembly GCA_027562975.1. Taxonomy (NCBI): domain Eukaryota; kingdom Viridiplantae; phylum Streptophyta; class Magnoliopsida; order Poales; family Cyperaceae; genus Rhynchospora; species Rhynchospora breviuscula. Next base: position 18,562,063 of record CM050398.1, read on the forward strand.
ACACTTATGTGGAGTATATGCTATCCAGAGCAGCCATTCGGCTGTCTGTTCGGCCTGTTCTGGCCGAATGGCTGCCTGAATGGTGGCTCCGTGCACCGCATAAGTCAAGTTCAGCGACGAAAGTTGATGATTTGACACTCCATGACCTAATCACAGATGAAACTAACTCCCTAAGGCATACTTTTGCATATTAAATTCATAAAATCCCTCAAAAACATTCATTTCTTTGCAATTTAATTTAAGCCTTTTATTTATCGTTTGTTAAACCCAAAATCAAACAAAATCAAACCTTCTAGCTTTTGAGAACAGAAAGGAACTAGTACTCAGACTCCGTCCTTGTGGGTTCGACACCTTAGCTTTACTATAAACGACTAGTCAGGTAAACAAGGTTATTTATTTGACCTAGGTTTTTGCCTCGATCACACCTCCTATTTTGAGGAGAAAGGTGTATCCTTCTTCTAGAGTTGCTCTTAGACGTAGAGTTAGAGATTTAGGATGATGTGCTTCCTTTACCTCTAGCCGCTGCAGGTATATCTTTTACAATGCAACTTTCTTTGGTGTTGTTGCATGGTTGTGATTTTTCTTACTCTTGCCTCTTTGCTTTGATAGAGAGTTCATCTTTTGGTGATTTATCAGGCAGTCGTGACCTTTTCTTTCCTGAGTCTGACATGACCTCAGCGTCTTCTGATGAGACGATGTCTGATTTCTTGGAGTGGGAGGTTCTTCTTATGGATGTCACTCCTCTTGCAGTTGCCCTGCCTCCTGTTGGTGAGGCGAGCTTGGCTCATTCCCCTGACACCATGCTGACTAGGTCGATGACCATGAGATTAGCTTCTTGTGAAGGCACTGACGGTGACGCCGATTGATATCTCATATTTATATCGATATTTTGGCCAGACTTTGCGTCGAAATTGTGACTAAAACTATGATTTTTCCTTGTTTTTATCTTTCTTTGCCAGATTTGGCACTGCTGTCGTGTTTTGTTTTATTTTTACAGGAACTCAAGGAAAACAGCAAGGAAAGGACAAATTAGATGGCTAGAGTACTCATTCCTATCCTAGATCAAGTCCCGACTCGACCTGAAGCAACAGCTACGCATGATGCCACGTGATCCATAGCCTTGTCACATCCAGTCTCTACAATTCGGTCCAAATTGTCTGTAATTCAGACCGAATTCATGTGCACCCTCAATCCAATGAATCTAATTCGGTCCGAATTCCTCACAATTCGGTCCAAATTGCTATACAGGGAAAGAGTCTAGTTGTATTTTGGAGGCAATTTCTTTTATGGAAAGGGTTCTAAATGGCGTGGGCTTGATGTGGAAAGTTAGCTGGCTCGTCCAGAAAGCAGAAGAGGTATTTGGGGGCGTTTTCCAAAGAAGGGAGGGGGAATCTTTCATTTTACCAACAATCTTTCTCTCTCCTCAGCTCAGATCTGCTGGTTCTCCTCTTCTTTGGTGACTAGGGCAAGAAAGAGCACGAGGTTGGAGGCTATTCTTGGCTGTTTCGACGAGTTCCAAAGTCTCAAGGAGTTTCTAGCGGTACGGCAGTAGCAATTGACTTGGGGAATTCAGTTATTTGTCGTATCAAACCATATCTCTCTTTAGTACTTTGATTTCATGGCTTGTTCTCTATTAAATTCTACTATTTGCTTGTTAATTAGGAGTATGTTAGGCTAAAACCTTATTGCTTTAGGGGTAGATGTAGTTTAGAATTTGGGTTTGCTATGAACTACTTGAATTGTTGATCAAAATAGCTAATTACTTGTTGGAGTTTGTCATTACTAGCTTGTGTTTTGAATTGCTTATTAATCGTGTTGCTTAGCGTATGAATGGCCACATGTGTTAGGACTTCAACATAATTTAATAAACAAAACTTGCACAAGTATTTCAAGGTATGTTAAAAGGTGAAAGTCAACCAGTGATTAACCAAAAGTGAAAACTTCTAATTAAACGACATTTTAGATTAGATACCTTGCAGAAAACTGACAAGTAAACTCGAATAGGTCTACCAACAAACGAAAGTTGAGGTACAATGCATTCGATGAGGGTTAATATTAGATTCGATACCAAATACCGTACCCAATAGGCGAAAGCAGAGGGTTAGGGAGTTTAGGTATGGCTAAATGGACCTTTGGCTTGAATAGATCAGCAAACAAGTAGATTATAGCATTTACGTGGTGGAATTCAGACTGAATTTGACACAATTTGGACCGAATTCGTAATCCTGAAGACGACTGTGGAATGGGTTACAACACTACGACCAATTCTAAATGAAATCGAACCCTAAGGCACTTTTCTCATCATATATTAAATTGTTAAAAACCCCCAAAAATATTTATTTGAATTGTTTTGCATTATTTCTGTACTTGCAATTGCATTCTTCCATTTCTCCTTTAATTATTCAATTTGTGACTCGAGAACTTTTCTTAACTTTTATTGTCTAGATTTAGCGAACCAATAAGAATAGTATTCATATCCATCTATGTGGGATCGACACCTTTACTTTGCTATAAACGACTAGTCGAGTACAAGATTAATTTGTTTCGATCACCGGTGGGGCTTGTGTGGGTGCGGTGTTAGCCTTGCCTTGCTTTAGTCATAGGCATCTCTAGCTCCCTGTACTTTGTTTGCTTTGGTATATTTGATGGTTTTGTATCTTGGATTTGATGTTGCTTGATTGTACGGGGAGATTGTTGTTGATTTTGGGTTTAGTGGCATTTTGGGCCTCTTTTGGACTTGCATGATTTAGGGCCACGTGGCTCTTATGGATATTGTACCTGATGGTTATTTGATGCCTTTTATCTCTTGGTTTGCCATGTTTGTATTTACTTGTGTCAGTTAACGCCTTAGAGATCGCGACGAGATCACATTCCTTTTAGGCGCCATAAACCGCCACGACGCTTGGTTTGTTACATTTTTGAAGGATTCGAAAAGATGTATGCCTTCTCATTGACCTGGTTTATAAGTGAGGCATCATGCTTGTCTGCACTCATTCCCTTGCGTTGCAACTTCCTTTCTTTCTTCTTTCTTCTTTCCTTTCAAATGGCCAGTGTTGTGAACCCTAAGTGTCCTAGAGACGAGGCAAGTTCTTCTATCCGGAATGTTTCTCCTCTTAAGCTGAATTGGTCCTACGATTCAGGGAACCGCTACCTTTTCTACGACGACGAGACTTTTGAGTACTACCATGGAATATATGTAACGGAGACCGTGCGGCGGTCCCCTGCTTCTACTTTCACCCACAGGAGTGATTTACCACACCATACCTGAAGTTGATACGGGGGTGGTTTGATGCTTGGAGTCTCAGGGGTCTGGCACAACTGAACCAGCCCTTTCATCCTTCAATCACCAAGTTGTTTTATGCCAACTTGCGTGTTTCTTTTTATCATCGTGGTACCCCTTCTGCTTCTTCTTATCTTTATGGTAGACTTTTTAGCATTGGGGTTTAGGATTTAGCCTCCGTACTTGGGGCTGCTGACACTCTGAATGGGTAATCTGTTTATGCCTACCAGAGTTGGCCATTTGGTCATGGGACTTATCGCAGTTTTCGTGAGTGGTTCAAGGTTCCTAAGCCTAATGAAGGTTATGAGGAAGACTCCACTGCACACCTACCTGCACTTCATAGGTAATTCTTCATTTTCTGCTTTCTTTTCTCTTTTCCTACAATTGAGCTTGATGAACTTTGCTACTGCATGTTTTGTAGACTGCTTTTCTTCGCAATCAACTATTTGCTTTTCCCTCAAGATGAGCTCTCCAACTACACACGTCCAGGGACTCTGTTTTACTTGCGCCTTCTCATTCTCAAGCGCGGGATGGCGAATCTTACTAGTTTGATCCTTCAGAACATGTACCATGTGGCAAGGGCTTCGAAGGGGTACTTGCCTTATGGTCATTTGATTGAGGCCTTGATGAGGCAGGCCCAGATCCCAATGCTGAGATGTTGTAGGGCAACCAGATCACGGAGCGCCATATCGCACATCCTCGTAATTTGCTTTTGCCGCATGGCACCTTGCTTCCTGACCCAAACTACCCAGTGAATAGTCATATTCTCCAAAGGTTCGCAACAGACAACCAGTACAGTCCTGTGAGGGAGGCTTCACCCCCTTCTCCGGATGATTCTGCCATTGAGGCTCCTTTGCCTGTCCAGGAGCAACCGGACCAGCAATTTGAAGAGTTACGTGCACGCCTTGACACCGTAGAGGCGACACTTCAGACCATTTTCAACACCCTTGCTACTCTTGCAGGTGTCGTGGCTGTGCCTCCAGCGTGATGCCGCTATTTCTTGTGCTGCTATGTTATTTTTTCCTTTTGTAGACATTTATGGTCTTGTTGTTTTGGATGACTATGTTTTATGGCTGTAATAACTTACGACAATGGTTTTGTGGTATTTTTCCCTGGTATGTTTGGGACAGTTGGATAATTTTTTGTGTTGGTATTTGTTTCTTGGTTTTGTGGTTTCTGCACGAGTTTTCTGCAGGGTTTTGCTTTCCTTACACCTGTTCATGTTGAACACCGTGCAAAGATTTATCCAAGCTCTTTAGGCTGGCAGCATGGATCTTACTAGTGGGATGTATGGTTGTCTCCATTTTGGTTCTTTCGCAATTGTCTATAGTTGATCAAATTGTAGGGGTTTCTCCAGTGCTCTTTGGTTCGGCAGCACGGAACTTACCAGGTGGGACATGAGATTTTTGGTTTGGTTTCACTGCGCTCGCTCATGGTGAACAGATTGCAGAACTTTCTCCAGTGCTCTTTGGTTCGGCAGCACGGAACTTACCGGCTGGTTGCTTTCCTTCTCATCTGTTTAGAATGCGAGTCCTTTTCCAGTGCTCTTTGGTTAGGCAGCACGGAACTTATCGGTTTGTTGCTTTTCTTCGCATTTGTCTGGAATGCGAGTCTTTCTCCAGTGCTCTTTGGTTCGGCAGCATGGAACTTACCTGTTTTAGCTTGTGGGGTACGGTACTACATTAGACCGTCTTGAGTTTTGTGGTTTTAGGCTGCTTATATAGGTTTAGTTTGGTTTGGTTTTTAGAGGTCATGGTGAGGGAGATGTCTTTCAGAGGCTACGCGAGCGGACTATCTTCTCGAACCTTGACTTTAGGGGTATGGTGTTTAACTATCCTATGGTATGTTTCACCGTTTATGTCTTACTTTAGAGTTCAAGACACAGAACTTTTATTCATCCTTTTGATCGGTGAGATGAATAGGCACCTAGTACCTTGTTCAAAGCACAAAGCACAAAGCACAGAACTTAGGGTCGTGTTTTAAAATGTAGGCCATTTGTAAACGAAGTGCCCTATAATCGCCCAAAAAAAACAAGGACACTCCTTTGGATTTAGGCCCGGCGGGATAGGATATAAACGTGTGAGGTTTTATTCCTTTTGGGTTTATATAAATGCTTTTAGAGGATTTTAGTTATTTAAGTTTTGTAAAAAAATTTATTGAATGTATTTTATTTATTTTAGATTTGCCTTATTTATTTAGGGCTTTACGGAGGAATGTCCCATGATGTTCAAAAGAACGGAACACCCCTTCGAGCTTCAGCCCGGCGGGACGTATGGTTTAGGTTTTGGGATTTATTGGTTTTGTGGGGAGAATGTCCCTGACATATCTAAGGAGGCTGGGTGCTTCCTCGACTTTCCGATGAGACATGGGGCTTTTGGTTCTGAACTTTAGGGCTGGTTCTGGGTATAGGTTTAGTTTTGTGTTTGAATATGGTTTTGGATGTCTTTTGTGGAGGACACGTCCCATAAGTGTCCACGTGGGACAGAGCGCTCCTTGGGTTTTGGCTTCTTTGGGTTTTGTTTTGACGAGGAGTGGAACAATCACTCAAAGAGGCGATCCATTCCATCACAACTTTCGGCCGAGTCATCCGTGAAGTTTCCTTCTTCCCTACTTCGGTGCTTATTGGGCTCGATAGGACAGTTTTGGCCATAGTACTTCTTTAATACCTTCCATTTATGGGAGATATAAGGTGATTCCCTTCTTGATCGGCGAGTAGGTAGGCTCCCCCATCATAGAGTTGGTCTATAATGAATGGTCCTTCCCAATTTGGTGCAAACTTGCGGCCATGGTGTCGGCCAGTGATTGGTCGTCTTAGCACTAATACCAACTCACCTTTCCTAAATGCTCTTGGTCTTGATAGCTTTTTCATAGGCCCTGGTTATCCTGGCTTGGTACAGCTCCAGATTCTGTTGGGCGGCTAGTCTTCTGCTGGGTGGTCATCACCTTCAATGACACGTTCCTTGCCATCTTTGATGTATTTGATACACTGATGCAGAGTGGAAGGTACCTGTCCATAGGCATGCAGCCATGGTCTCCCTAATAGCGCATTATATGTGGTGTCTGCTTCAATGATGAAGAATTTGACTGGGGCAACTAAGTCCCCAAAAGTGATATCTATCACTATGGACCCTAGGGCCTTTTGGTATTGGTGATTGAATCCATGAATCCTGATTTTGTCTTTCTTAGTTTCCCTGATGCTGAGTTAGAGCTGCACTAGCATCTTCAAGGGCATGATGCTGATGGACGACCCTGGGTCAATTAGAATCTTGTTCATTTTCTTGCCATAGATGGTCCCTGTGGTGTACGGAGGCCAGTTGTGATCAGCTGTGCCTATCATCAGGTCTTCGTCTGTGAAGGTGATGGAAGGCTCTTGCTCAATTTGTGCCACTTCTTCTCGGGCTTCTTGGGCAAAGTAGGCCTGAAAGCTACTTGGATTTTGCAAAGCATATATGAGAGCCTCGCGCAATTCTTTTGACACCATGAGGGCGTCGAAGACACATAGGAGTGATGGGATTTTTTGCAGGTGGGCTACCACATTGTAGTCCCCTACTAACATCCTAGGCCTGCCATTGGGCCTTGTTTCATCTTCCATGGTTACTTCATTTCTGTTTCTGGGCCTGTTGTCAGGTGTTTCCCATGGAGGTTGCCTTTCCGGTATCCTGGTTCTTGACCATAGGCTGACATGGCATTGATTTTTTTTGTTTGGTTGAACTCTGGCGGGAGTTTTCCGTGCAAGATTGGGTGGTCTGTAAGGCTTTGGTGGTGCCTTGATTTCTTCTTCACTTTCGCTTTCTTCTGAGTCGCTCCCCAAGGGCCTTATCAACATGGGGTTTGCTGTCGGAATGACTGGTTCCTCTTCAGAGTTGAAATGATAGAGCTTTTCATCCGAACTTTCTTCTTCAGAAGTGTTTGAGCTTATGTATCTTGACACAGCGTTACACACCGCGTCTTCTATTTCTTCAGAGGGATCATCATTTTTCCAAGCCCATTCCAAGCACTACTCCCTTGAGTGCTCCCAGACTTGATGGTCGCGACAATGCTCCTTCTTCTATGGGCTTTCTCTTTTCATTTGACATCCAAGTGGTTTGGTTGAGGTGTGAGGCTTTGTTTGGTGTTCTTTTCTTTCTATGGTTGGGATTTCTTTTGGATTTTTTGGGTTTCTTAGACTAGGGAACGATTCCATCTTTTGCCCTCCTATTTCACCCTTGATTTTGAATTTTCGGGGTAACCCGTCATGTCTGTTGCCACTAGAAGAAGGTTCGTCAATCTTCACTAACTTCATTTCCATGTGGTATTTGGGACCTTCTTCATGATCAGCTCGTGGGATTTTAGATTTGTTTCTGTCTTAACTTGAGTGATTGAGTCTGTGCTTTGGCGCATGATCAACCTTCATTTCATGGTGGTGTCTCAGAGAGTGAGACCTTTGCCCATGTGAAATTTCACCATTCTCCCAATGACCTGTTCTTGGGTCCCGGGATGGGTGTCATTGAGTTTGGTCAGGCCTAGACCTTTTATCAGAGCCTTCCATTGGAGCCTTGCCCTTTCCTTTGGGGTGATTGGGCGAGCGTTCCGGCCTGTGTCCTTCGCGGATGACTATGCCTGATTCCCTTCTTCTGTGGGGATGTTGGTAGTCATCACCTTGGGTGGGATTATATGTTTCCTTACCCCTTTCCTTTTCTTTATTTCTGAGCTCACCTTTACCTTCGGCCCCTCTGGCACTTGGTGTAGCTGCATTGTCAGTTTTGTACTTTTGACCCCTAGAGGATATTTCCCTTTCTCTCCTTTCGGTGTTGAGCTTGGACAACACGATTTCTAGGAGATTTTGAATGGTGAGATTCTGTCTTAATATACTCTTTAATGCCTCAGTACAGATCCTCATTTCAGTTTGTAACGATTGCATTTCAGCCGCAGTGAATGTGACACTTGGTTGTTCAGGGATTGGGGCCGCATTCGGTTGAGCCCGCTTTGACCTAATATGATGGGCTGGCCCATTCTTTCAAGCTTCTTGTACTAATTCTTGTTCGTGGTTGGCCTAATTTGTGTTTCTTGGGCGATCAGCCGCATTTGAAGTGGGCCACTATGAATTTGTCCCCGCAGCTTTTCTTTCAGTGGGCCTTCCTATGTTTGGAGGGCCACCATTTCCCATTGCTGGGGAGTTTTCGTCCTCGCTATCAGTGTCGGGCTCTATTGCAGAGATTGTCCTACAATTTCCAGTGGGATAGAATGATTTCATGGTGTTCATTATCTTTGTTGCATACGCCAAGGCATACTGTTGTATATGAATGAACACATTGGACTCATAATAGCCTGCCACGGAGTTATCATCCGCGTAGTATCTGGGCCAAACTATTGGGACTTGGTAGCGAGGGGGTGGCTCATGATTATCCAGGCCCTTTCTACTTGGAATTTGTCGGAACTGTTAGATGAGCTCATCTTTTGTTTCCTCCTTTTCTTTGGACTTAGGGTATACCGCCCTCCTGACTCAGTCATACTGCAACAAGCAGACCTCTTTCTTGGAGCGATAGTGCCTTATCTTCTCCACCCAGGGGAGAGATGAAGTTTGGATTTCGCCTTGTCGCTTGACGCTTATAGCAGGGCGAGTTTTGGACCTTGGATCTAGCATGAATGATTGTAGATCAACCAGAAAGGGTTGTTATGAGTCTAGCTCATCATCGCTTCCCAACCATGCTACCCTGTCATTCGGCTCCTCGACATGGTTGATCAAGTGATTGGTCCACCCGATCGGATACGGCAAAGTAGTGCTTCATCCTTGCAAAGACATTTCTTGATCGGACCAATCTGAATCAGAGTCTGAGCCGTCAGAGATCTAGATGACCCTAGAGGTTTCAGGAGCCTTGCTTTCTTCTTCAGAGTCCTCATTTGTCGGCTCTGAGGTTGCGGCTTGAGTATTGGAGGGACCAGCGGCTGCCCCCTGTTCTGTGCTGAGATCTTGCTCAGATTCGGGTTCATCTTCCTCCCTTTCCTGCATTATTATTGGTTCTCTCACTTGATTGACTATTTGGGGCATAATTTCGCCTAGTTTTCAAGTGTGAACCCGGGTTGACCAGGGATACTAGGAATGTGGATGTCTATGTCTACCCTTCTAGGCTCTTGGCCTTGCAACTCAGAAGGATCCATTTTCTCTTCTGGATTCATGACTATTTCGTAGTCATATTGTCTTTTATCCAGGTTGGTGGGGTTTTCCTCATTTCTTGTGCCAGTTTGCGACTGAGGCGTTTCTTCTTGTGATCGAGAGAATTAGCCTTGGTCCTCTGGGTCATCAGATTTTGAACTACTGATGTGGCGACAGGTCCCTGAGGTTCCAATTCCGGGATCGTCATCATCGCTGTCAGAGTTGTTGTTGGGGTTGTCAGTGTTGAAGTTATGTCCTAGAAGTCAATAGTTTAATGACTTAATTTGGTTTTATGTTATTGATGATATTAGTTTATTTGTTCCTTGAGTTATTATTGACAGATCAATCAGGTTGAGTATCTGAATTGTAAACCTCTGTAGATCATTCGTCAGAATGACAATAATATCTCTAAAAGGGTCCCTAATCTTGATAATTAACAAGGAACATTAATTGTCATGAAAAGATTAATGTGCAAGTTAAGTGATGGTTAAGTTCTACAAATCATAGGTAAAAGGTTACCAACTTAATTGCATATGTGGATGTTATCGTAACATTGCACAGGACTTAACCCAATGAAATATATATATAGATTGTGTTAGGTGTCATTATTTATTTCATTAGAGTTTGATTTTAGGTTTGAGATGGTTCAGCTTTTCCACATGAGGATTGGTTCTATAAATATAGTCTAACGCTGATTTCTTAAAAGGCTGCTATACGGACTTTATTTATGTTCTCTTGAATTGTGCGGGGAAAAGTTGTTCATCAAGACAACCGTATGTCCCTCATTACTAGCCTAATGAGTGATGATATCTATTGGGCCCCTTGATGGAGTTGGATCGTATGTGCGCAAACTAGACGATCAACTCTAGATCAAGAAATGTATAATCTGCAAGAATGACACATTCCTATCTTGGATTATACAGTGATATCATGTGACATAAGAATCAAAATGAGGAAATACTTTATTTCTTATGCAGGATTGAAATACTATAATAGTATAGTATTTGTTTATGTTAATTGGAAATCATAACGTGTTGCTAGATACCGCTTATGATTATTGGAAATAAATAATGATTTAATTCCATGGCCAACATAACATAAATCCTCGAGGGTCACACAAATAAAGCTTTAACCAAATAGTGTATTATTTAGTTTATTTGCATTGGAGAATGCAATATATGATAAGTTGATTAATTAATTATATAACATTACGAATCGTTATATTTAATTGAATCAAAGTGATCATATGAAACTTAATTAATGCATTTTCTAATACAATGATAATTATCAATAAGTTGATAATTTAGTTCGACAATATTTAATATAATTATAAGAATTATATTGAATATATAAGCTTTGATTTAATAAGCCTAATTGAGCCCGAATTGAAACAACTTGAGAAGACAACTAACAAATGGATTAATAGACTAATAATACATGTGATGTAGCCTTTTTAGGTCTTGTTTATGACTAGCCTTAGAGGGGCAAAATTGTCCTTTAATCATTGGTTAATTAAAAGGACTCATTAGTGGGTTATATGAAAGGACTCAAGGAGAAATAAAGGGACATGGCTCTTCACTTTCTCCTCTCTCTTCCTCTCCCAATTAGAACGAAAATCACAAGGAGAAAAGTGTATTTTCTGCCATGTAATTGTTTCTTCTCAACTTTATTTAGGTGCTCATGTGTTGAGCAATAGTTTCTTCTTATTAATTGTTGATTAATCGAAGAATAAAATAAGTATTTTAGCTTCATCCTAAAATTTGCTAGCACAAATTATTAGGATTTGGTTAATCTTTTTTGTGGACTCAAGAACAAGGAGTAGGAGGTGTTGGAGAGCATGCCACTGATTCCAAAGCCTTGGTCGAGCGTCCTTGTTACGATACAAGGATATGTAAAAACCGTTTTCTCCCTCATTTACACTAAATATGTTATTCCACAAGATCCTTGTTGTGCTTGTTGTTTAATTATATTAAATATGATTTATAAAATTAAAATAAGTGCACAACTAATATCCTTCAGTCAGGGATGCCATGGATGAACCTATACAACTTTTCTACTTGGGCTTGGAGTTGAGCAGCTTCTTGGGGGTTTTCCCTTACATACTTTTCATGCGCCGCAATCTTTTCCGGGTCTGTTTCCGGACCTGTGTTCGATTGCGACCATATGTCTGCTGTTTCGGCCATAAAGCCAAAGAAAGCAGGATCTTCTTGCCTCACCCGTTATACTTGGATGATGACTCTAGCTGCTTCTGCGATGCTAAGGCCCTCGAACACTGAGGTGACATCTTTTGTGGGATCAGAGTTGGATCCAGACCCCATCAGTATGAAACTGCCTTGGAGGTTGTTTGGCTGGGGTTCCTCCTAGGGTTCTTCTTCTTCTTCATCATTAGAGGCGTCACTATCGACATCCCTGTCATGAATCTAATAACAGTAGAATAGTGTGTCATCGTCTCCACTGTTAGAACCTGAGGAGCATTGAGGTGTTTTCCCTTTGTTGAAATCTCGAAGCACTAACTCCTCCAAGTGATCCAGATCTTTGGGGTTCATGGTTCTTTTGAAAGCTTTGGGATTTTCAGCTCTCAAGTCTTTGAGGTACGAGACATACCAGTTGACCAGACTGTCATGCTCGTCATATTCTTCTTTTGGGGATTGCAGCGGTGTTTCTTGCTGATCTTCACCAACCCGATTGGAATCCTCAAGAGGGTTTTCTTCTTCATTTTGTGGCTCACCTGACCCTGACGGGTACTCTGAGGACTCAAAGTTTCTGGTCCATATTGTTTTCAGGTATTGGCGGTATTCAAACATGCATTGCTATTCATCAGGTCTTGGAGAATTTGAGTCGGGGGTTACTTCTCCTTCTTTCCTCCCCGTTTCCTGAGCGATTTCTCTCACTGTTTTAACCACAGCTTGCCTTTCATAATTTTGCAGCTGCTGAGGGTTTTCAGAGTCCAGCGCTTTGTGGAAGCTTTCTGGGTCTATGATCTTTAGACTTTTGAGGTATCGAGAGTACTCGTCTATCAACTCTTCTTCAATTGAACACCCTCGATCACCTAAGCGAGGGCGCGCCATGCTTTCCCATGCCTTGTCATTGTTGGGCTCGCTTGCTTACAAGTTCTTTCCGACACCCCAAGTGTTGGGTGGTCCCAGAAAATCGCATATGACTTCGAATTCTGTCATGGAGGAATTTGGGCTTGGGTCTTTCTTGTTCCATCCATTTTGTAGGATAATATCCACTGCTTCCTTCTTTATAGCCATGTTTTTGACCAAATGGTGGTCTTCATCACCCATATTCTCTATTTTCTCATCTACCTCGAGCTCTTGTTGGAAGAGTTAAGGATCTTGAGCTTTTAATTGCATCAAGAACTCAACATATTCGGCCACCGCTCCAAATGAGATGTCTGGCAGCTCTTCGTCAGCTTCTTCTTCCTCATATTCTTCTTCTGACCCTTCAGCGTCACTTAAGTATTGACAGGATGCCGAGGCTTCAGTGGCTTTTGTTTTGTGGGCATATGGTTTGCTTTCGGACTGGAATGTCCCTTTGACCCATGCTGCCAGGAGTTGATCTACATCATCTCCCTTAGCAAGGTCGTCCATCCACCACGATGGGTTTAAAGCAATTTCTGCCTTTAATATCGGGTGAAGGTCAGTTGAGTTGTTCCAATAGGACATGCTCCTCCATTGTTCTCTTGCCCTAAGGAACATTTTCATCCTCCTGTAATTGGGATGTTGGCATTCACTTGCTTTCTGGTAGAAGGCATCATCTCCTTCTCGAGTATCTTTTTCTTCAAGTGCAGAAGAGAGGACAATTTGGGTGGCCTCCTCTATCTACTTTCTCATTTCTTCTTCTTCTTCTTCTTTTGCAGTCATTTGACTTATGTGACCGCAGTAGGCCTCTTCACTATTTTTATTTTCTGAGTCATTTTGAGACTCAATTTCTGACACCGTGACGGTACAACAGATTCTGCCAGCGCCACTACCTCCTCTTTCTTCATCATCACTACCAAAATTACTACCAAAATCGTAGTCATTATCTTGCAGCGGAAGAGGTTCCGGTTCGTACCACTCATATTCTTCGTCCGTGAATTCTTGTGCTTCTTGGGCCTGAACTGAGGTAGAAGCTTCCCTATTTTCTTTGCCTTTCTTGAGTTGGGTTATGGCGACAGCCTCTCTCATCAAATTGGACACATCCCTGTCAAGGCTGCGATTATCTCAGGAGGGAAGGCAGATTCCCCCTTTTCCTTTTTCACAATGAGGTTGTACATCAGATTCTTTGGGTTAAGACCTCCCTCGGTATTTAGTGAGTCGTCGGGGATCTCAACGAACACCTGATGATCTTTACCATTCACCTTAAAGGGGAGGGTCATCAATTCTGACTTCTTGGTCATGGAGGGTTCTCCAGTTTTCTTGGTACTGGATTCTTTCTTCTTTTCCTTTTTGGACTTCTTCTTAACAACCGGAGTGGCTACTGGTGGGACTGTTTCTGCAGGGACAGATTTAGTCGGATTGGTTTCTGTTGGGGCTTTTGCTTGAGGCTCGCTGGGACCTTCTTGTGGTTGCTTTCCTTTCCCAGTAGAGTCTTCCTTTTTTGTGTCACCATCAGAGATGTGGCAACAAGTAGCCGTCCAGAATTCTTCTTTTTTGGGTTGCTTGTCTTCATGGCTTAGTTCTTGCCACACTTGGCCATTGATTTTAGCCACCACCTTTGGAGGGATGAAGTCAGCGAGGGTGGCCGACTTAGGCTTCCCTTGGTCATAGGTTTCTTCCACTACTTGAGGAGTGGTTTTCTTCTAGATTGACCTTTTAGATTTGACTTGGTCTTTCATTGTAGCCCCTGTCATCTGCCTTGATGAGGCGAAAACGGGCCTGATGTTCTTTGGGACCACAGGCGTAATGGGATTTTTCGACTTAAGCTCCGGGTCGGCACGAAGTGACCTCAATTTCTTCCTTGTATTCTTGTTGAGGTAGACACTCCATTTTGTGGATGGTTTTCCATCAGTACTGGTAGAGATGTGCCTCGAACTGGCGCTTGTAGCCTTGTCAAAACTGGAGTGAGGAGCCAGCTCTTGCCTTGCATCTTTATGTAGAGGAATCACTCCTTTTTGGATTTTCTGTTCAAGCCCATCTTTGAAGACATAGCATTCCTCGATGTTGCGGCCTAGCACCCTATGATACCAGCAGTAATCAAGGCGATCGACCTTTCCTTCTTCTTCAGGCCTCTTGCACCGAGGCAAGCGCACGTCTAGCACCTCCATGGCCTTTTTGAAGTGCTTTTCAGTCTTTTCCTTCTTAAAAGAGCAAGGTTCGCTTTTCAATTCTTTCAGGGAAGGTCTTTGAGATTTGGATGAAGAGGATTGTCCTTTCTCTCCACCATTTGCACCTTCGTCTTGGTTAGTGATGGCCTTGGCCGTTTTGGCCCTTTTTCCTTCAGCTTTCTTCACTTTCTCTTTGTCCTTGTCCTTGACAGAGGAGTAAAGTGGGTTGATTTCTAGCTCCACACCTTCGTATCTGGCGACTATAGCCACGAGGTGTTCAAAGGTCGTGATATTGTGACCTACCAACCATACTTTCATGTGTGCGTTGATGCCATTCATCAACATGCGAATAGCTTCAGATACGCTGAGATTGGATTGGCAACTGGCATACATACCTTCCCACCTCGCCACATAGTTAGAGGTAGCTTCGCCTTGTCTTTGTTTGACATTGACCAAATCGGTCACTGAGACACGGCAAGGGGTGACTCTGAATCTCCCCTTGAAGGCATTTACCATGTCCTTCCATGCCTTGATGTTATTTTCTTCCAGAGAGGCATAACAGCCAAAGGCTGCTACTGTCAAACTTTGTGGGAACTGCCTAAGTAGCCATTCTTGTCTTCTGATCGAGTCTCCACATGAGGTCAAGAAGTGAGTTATGTGCTGATTTGGGGTGATTTTGTTGCCGACTCGATCAAACGTCTTCAATTTTGGGACACTGTAGCCCCTTGGATACTCTACCCGATCATATCTTTCTGGGTAGGGTCTACCAGTGAAGTTGCTAGGAAGTTCAGTCCCAGCAATTCTCAAGGATTGTAGCCTTTGATCCATGGCCTTTTGTATCTCCTTTGCTAAACGGCTAGGACTTATGCCACGGCTTTTCCTTTCTTTGGGCATTTCTTCTTCAGAGGACTCGCTTGAGTCATCACTTTCTGGTTGCACCTTTTTGGGGTACAAGTTGTTGGTTTTCACCTTGTTCTTCTTCTTTGAGGCGGTCTTGGCACCTTTGGCTGACTAGGATGTTTTCTCACCTGAGCCGGTGGGATTTGTCTCCTTCTTGGCCGTGTGCTTTTGAATTTCAGCACACACCGCTGCCACACGAGCATTTTCTTCTAGAAGCTGCTCTAACTTTCTTTCTTTTTCTTCCAACTCCCTACGGAGCTGGGTCACTTCATCGAGAACTTCTATATCCTCGTCAGCCTCTTCATCAGTCAGGTTGACGTTCTCGGGGTTTGAACTATCTTCTTCTTCTTTACCCGCAGACCGATCACTAGCCTGCTGGACTGTTTCCTCTATAAGAGGCTCACGACTTCTGGGTCGACCGACCCTTTTTGGAGCCTGGGAGGTATAAGCTTTTCTTTTTTGGTTTCTTGTCTCCACCGGGATGCTTTCAGGCTGGAGTGACTCTTGGGAACCAATTCCTACCATGTGGACTTCGGCGAACTCCTCGTCGTCATCACTGATACAGATGTGATGGACAGAGGCGAAACCACTATTCTGTCTTTTCTTGAGGATGTATTTTCCTCTTTTCTTATCCCTCATCATCTGGGTTGCAACCTAAGATGACAGGGTGGGACCTTCTTGTTCCTTGGGGAACGAACGCCTTGTGCCCCCGCTATGTTGCTTGGGAGCGACTTCAGGCTCTTGCTGTTTAGGTCTCCAAACTTGTTTGGCTTTACCCCTTGCCTTCATAGGCTTGGAATGGGGCTGAAGTGGTTGGAAAGTAAGCCGGTCAAACATGGTTGGCGGCTTGTCTTCATTCTTCTTTTCTGGAGCACTGTAGTCTCCATCTCCCTCCCTTGTATCTTCACGGTAGGGGAAACGGAGCCTTTGGTGCACCGAGAACTTGAATCAGTCTTTGATGGACGCGACTTGGGTATTGGTGGCGACTTTGGTGACCACAATTTTGGATTTAGGAGACTTCTTGATAATTTTGAACTGGTGTTGATGGCTTCCACCGCTTTGTGCTTTCTTGGTGGGGCCTTCACCTCTTCGTGGGCTGGAGCATACATCGATAGCTCCCAGTCCTCGTGGAGGGGCATCAACTCTCCTCCCTTCTTGAGCACATGGAGGGGACCGAGGGTGTTGCTGAGGGACAGGTCGGTGACCGTGTCCGGCTGCTAGACGAGGCGGAGGGTTTGGGACCTCGAGAGCCTAGTCCCTGTATCTTTCATTTTGGGTTTTGGGGCGAGAGCCCCCTTTGAGATGGCAGCGGCTTTGCCCTTCTTGTAGGTAGAGTTGGACCTACCAGAGATGATGAAGGCTTAAAATCTAGGAATCAAATAGATTTAAAACCTAGAGCTTGACCTTACTAATCGTTCGGAATATAGCTTTAGGGTCGAACCCAAGGGACGGATCTATGAGTACCGGACTTATCCTTTCTTAAAATCTAGACAAGAATATTTTTATGAAGTTTTAAATAATAGAAAACTAAATTATGCACTAAATAAATATTTTCGGTTGATTTTGATAATTATAATAAGATAAAATAAACTAAATAATATAAAAATAAATAAAGCAGAGTTTTTTTTTTGGGTTTAAACAGAGAATAAAAGTGTCTTTGGGGTCGGGTTTCACTTGTGCTTGGACACTAAAACTCCAAACTAAGCACTTTCGCACTTAATTTCGCATTTTAGCTACAGTTACCACTCTGTTCGGTCCGAACAGAAGGCAAGAGTGAGTTTAAACAAATTGTTATGTTAATTAACGCTTTAAGTCAGGGTTTGTTGGTCAAACCTAGCTATTCTAAACCTCAGCTTTCGCTTGTTGGAACAGATACTGGTTTAATCACAACCTAACTTAATTAACTTGATTGGTTCACAACTTTTGGTATAGAATTCAACCAATTAAACTTGTTTATTGGAGTTCGTAAGGATATTAAGAGGCCTTTTCGACTGGTCTAAAAGTTACACTTTTGGTGTCAACTAATCACCCCTTTCGGATCTACAATTTATTCCAAGTACTCGAATTAAACGTGAATTGTTTATCCTAACTTAGACTAACTAGATGCAGCTGTTCAACTAGAAGGTAATTAGAGATTTAACAAGTATTTTAACTCAAGCAACAGATATAATTCACAATAAACAAATCTCAAAGAAGATTAGTTTTTGGGGGGTTTGACTTTTGAATTCTTATGGTTGTAACTTTAAACTTGCTATAGGACTTTGGTTGACTTTCGGGTCACAGTTTTAACAATTTTGTTGTTAACTTTGCTGAAGTTGGCTTGACGCCACCTTGGGATTTCTAAGATTGATACTATGTGTTGAATTTCCTAGACCAATACTCAGGCGATTTAGGGATTTAGGGATTTTTGAGATTTCTCGTTCAAGTCTCGAGTACAGATGCACTATGCCTCCTCTTGACAAGAATTTTAGGGGTGTACCTTCCAGGGCAAAGCACTATGCAGTCTCAGAAGGACGAATTTAGATTTTTGAGTTCAACACTAGAAAGTTGGGCGATCTAGGTAAATTCTCAAATCGTTTTAAGATTTAGAGGTTTTTGGATTTTGTTCATGTCGTGAGGGAAGAAGCGCTATGCCTTCTCTTGACAAGAACACAAGGAGTGTACCTTCCAGGGCAACGCGCTATGCAGTCCCAGAAGTATGAAGTTGGACTTTTTAAACTTTTTGTCACTTTTGTTTCTTTTGAATTTTAGTTATTGACTTTTGACCCAAGCCCTAGAGCGTTGATCTTTGTGTCTTTAACTTTTAGTGTTTTGGTATTTAGTCTTGGGGTATTCTTAAGACTTTTAAGTCTCGGCTATTGGGTCAACTTTAAAATCTTAATCACTTCAACTTTAAGTTGGACATTTGAGTTTAACTTTTCAACTTTCAAGTTGGATTTTTGAGTTTGACTTTTCAATTTTAAAGTTGGACTTTTCAGTTTGATGTTGGGACTTGAGGTTTTGGGATTTGGATTCAATTTTTAGTATTTGAGTTTTGGATTTGAGACTTGGATTTTGGTATTTAGGTTTTGGATTTGGGATTTGGATTTTGGTATTTAGGTTTTGGATTTGGATTTTGGATTTAGGTTTTGGCCAGAGATGTCCAAGTGTACCTGCTGTCTAGAACATAAAATGTACGAATGTACCTGCTGTCCAGAACATAAATGTTCAAACATTTTACAGAAATTTAATTTGATTCTTATTTTTATCATTTTATTATTTGCCATAATGGCCATTTTGGGAGTATTGAATTTGATGTGTTTTCTACTTTGGTATTTGGGCATGAAATGTGATACCAAAATATTCCTTACATTTTTATTGACATTTTATTTGAATTTTTCTGACATTCTTGCTATTTTTAATGCATTTTTGAAGTTTTAGTTCTGTTGAAAAATTCTGATTGGCTGGAGGCTTGCTGTTTTGTTGTTCTGGGCTGCAGTGACCCGCCACAAGCTGGGTGCCACAGAGGATCATCAAGAGGCACTGAGGTTTGGACTTTGCTCCGGGTGTATCTCCATTGAGTGGGACCCATCTGTCAGTGCCTTGGCTTACAGTACACCGAGTCCATGAACCTTCCCTTCTTTAATTATAACGGACGAAATCCGTCCATTAGGCTTGCTTCAAGATTCGTGCCAGGGGTCCATGATGAAGGATTGAAACCTGGTATCAAATAAATTTATATACCTTGTTTTACCTCATTAGTCGTTCTGGCAAAGCTAAGGGTCGAACCCAAGGGACGGTACAATTGATTACTAGACTTTACTTTCTCACGAAAGCTAGACAAGGCAATTTTTGGGATTTTATGATTTAAAAAGACAATTATCTAAAGTGCAAGTAATTAAATTATTTTTTTTGTTGATTTTTGGTGTTTTCAGGACTCTAAATAAATGCAAGAGATGTCATGGGGTTTAGGGTTCATTTAGTTTAGCTTTGAAGCTCTTAGTACATGTGTTTTCACACGGGCAGCAAGGATTTCAGACCGAAATGTATAGATTTCGGACCGAAATCTATATAAGTCGTTCCGAAATATGCTCTAAACTCTTTGTTCTAACTTGATAATTTAATCCTATGTTTTGTGAAGGTTACTTGTCGACCAGACCTAAATCCTAGCCTAGCCGTCGCAATTTTGGTTTTAAAATTAGTTTGGAACTCGGTTTTCTCCACGTAAATGACTAAGCATAAATTTTCGTGTCGGATTTTAGTCACTTAAGCTTATCATGTTTGATTTCCAGAGATATCTAAGTCCTTTCGGATCTTTTAGAAACTACACCTTTCGATCGTTAAGTTAACCTCCTCTTTCGAGTGTTTGGCTTACCTCAATTACTTAATCAATCATGTATTTAGTCTAGTTTAATGTCCTAGAGACGTCGTGATTAATCCATAGGTAAACATCAAGCAAACAAATAATATAATTAAGCATATCAATAATTCTCAACACGATAAATCACATAGCATAACAATCAATCCATCAAGTCATCACAAATACTAAACTAAACTACTACTTAGCCTAAGATATAATTAACTAGTCTAACATGCAAGAAAAATAAGATACAAACTCTATTTGATCAAAATATCAAAAGAAAAGGAAGGAATAAACCAAATATCGCTTCTAACTCGAGATATCGATCATCTAGAGCCGTGGTTAGATCGGTTCTACCGCTGTCGCGTCCAGAATTGCTCCAAGGTTGCTGCCATGGTCGTGTTCCGCTGCGAGAGGTGGAGTCTCACGCCTTTCGGCGTGAGAACGGTGGTGGAAAATGTGGAAATTATGCTATCGAAGGTGGGATACTTTCCTCTCTGTATTTTCGTGCATATATGGCCAGGGAGGAGGCTTGAGAGGCAAGTTAGGGCAAGGGTTCACGAGATCATACCATAAAATAAAGTTTTCATCTTCAAAACTTGCCAAAACCGACTTTTTCACGCGATTTCGGACCGAAATAGTGAATTTCGGACCGAAATTGTTTTCCAGCATTGCGCACCGATAATATTTTGACCATAATTTCTTCATCCGGACTCCGATTGAGGTGATTCAAAGATCGTTGGAAAGTTTAGGATGAGCTCTACAATGTTAGGGATTCCATTCAGTCATTGTATTCCCAAAAATTATCCTTTTATGTAATTATTGTGTCCAATCCACCACGTTCCTACAAAACAAGTCAAATGCCACAGCAGTGCCCAATCTTGACAAATATAGCACAAAAGCACAGTGAATATCATTGGTTTGAGTGTTATTTCGGTGCTAAGTATGGTCAAAATATATATATAAATAAGAGATATCAGTCCATTTCTTCTTTTCTTTCTTCCTTTTCTCCTTCCTTCTTCCTCCTCCGTCGTGTGTTGCGAAGAGTGGATTCTGTCGGAGGGAAATTACGGCGATGGCCAACGCCATTCTTTCGATTGAAGGTACTTCCCAGCTCATGATGAACTCCTTTTTCCTTTCCTTCTTTTCTTTTGTCCAATTACCCTCTGATTTTTTAGTTTCATTTTTCCCTTTTGGTTTCAGCTTTGACTTGGGGTTTGATTGAGGTTCCTGAGCTGAAATTGAGCTTATCCAGTGGGTCCCATGGATTTCTTTGGGTTTGTAGAGACTATTGGAAGCTTCAATTGCACATGTAACTCCTTCTTCACTTTGAATTTTGTTTATTTTGTGTGGTCTGGTTTGAGCATCACATGAGATTAATTGTACGAATTGTCACTCAATTATGCTTTATTACATGCTCCCATTCCTTTGGAGGTTTGAGATTTGGTCAATTGTTTGGACTTTCAATGGTCAATTTAGTTTATTTGGACAACCGGACTAGTGCCATGTCACACCATTTTGTGGTTTAAAGTTTGGGTTCAATACACAGTCAACTCGACTGTATCTGTCCAGTTGACATGGTTCCATGAGCTATGCTTCAAAGTGTGAATCTTCACTTGTCTTATTATTTTTATTTCTGTGTTTACTTCTGAAATTAAGTTATGCAATGCTCTTTGGTTTTATCAAAAGTGAATCTTTTTCACACATATATTTTATTTGAAATATGAGGTTCATGCTGGAGATAGCCTGTTTATTGATGCATATTGAACAAGAAGACAATTTGTTGTTTTTGAAAGCATGCAGTTGGAAATTCAATTCAGTCTATGAAATGTATATAACTGAAAGGTATGCATGATTGACTTCTTTTCTTTTGACCTTTATGCAACTAGAGACTTGTGCTTATTTCTAAAATTTTATTTGCTGTGATTTTATTTTCAGGACTTGTATGGCAAACTTTATGCAACCTATATGAGACCCAATTGAGCCTTAAGAGGTAATGCAACATGAAATTCATTTTTATTCATGGACACTATTGTGACATAAGAGAAATGCACCTATCTACTTCAATGAAGACCTGTTACTGGACTTAGATGAAATATGCAACTAAAAGATTTTAGTTTCAAAAATTTGTAGATTTGTTTTCAGTGTTTTATCTTTAAAACTTACATGATGAACTCTATGCAACCTGTATGAGACTCAGTTGAATTTTAAAAGACAATGCAACATGAAGAATACAATTAATATGCTTTGCATTTGCCAACTCAATGGAGGCCTATTAATGGACTTGAGTTAGATAGGCAACCAGACCCTTAAAGACATGAACATGAAACCATCTTATATCGATCTGGTCTGGTGTTCTTATTTATGACACGTATCAAAACCTTAAGAAAATACCTGACCTTTGGATGCTTGTACATTTTTTTTTTTTTGAAATTCTAAACTATATGTCTCTTCTGACAACAAACTTTTATTCTGAAATTCATTCTTTACCCCTAAGAGGTTTGGTGACAGACCTCCTTTATGAGACTTTTATTATGGAAATTGTTATCCTAACATGAAATGCTTCTTTGCTGGAATATGAAAGCAGAAGAAAATGTGCACCATTGACATAGAAATTCCCATGAACATATGCAGACACTTTCTTTTATTTGAAACATGCATTTTTGAAAACAGTAATGATACACTGGAAAATATTTTTTTTGTTGAATGAGCACTTTTATGGTGGTACATGGACAATAGCCCTTGGCATAGAGCCCATGCACCTTTATTTATCACATTTTAATGAGGTGACACACATGTGATAGCCCTTGGCATAAAACGTTTGTCTTGATTCACACTTTGAAGCACTGTCATGGAACCATTTCAGCAATGCCAAATACCGAGCATGAAACCAGTGTCAAATACTAGACACTTGAGCCAAATACCAAGCTCACCAAGCCAAATACCAGGCTTATTCAAACCAAAACAAAGAAAAAGGAGAGGAGGAAGGAGAAGAAGAAAAGCAACAACAGTTTAAACTTGTTTTTGGCCCCCTATATTTCACATTAAAACTGAGATTTTACATTTCTACATATTAATTACCTTGAAAACTAATTTCTGTTTCTTTTTTTTTACCAGATTTTCAAACGCAATATAATCCTAAAATTTGAAAAACTGGGGGTCCTTCTCTCTTCAGCAGTAGCTTCTTTTATAGAGAAGGATTAGGGTTTGCACTTGGGTCTTGACTGCCACTTGGCATTTCCTCAGATTTCTGAGTCTTCATGAAGGGATGGGATTGCTTCTTGTCTCCATCGCCTCAATTTGCATTGCTATCTTCACATTGAGCATTCCACTATCTCATTTTACTGGCCAGTGGTCATTTGACATGTGGCCTTTTTATTTGAGACGATGGTTTGGTGATTTGTAGTTTACTTTCCTTCACTGCCTCTTTGTTGGTTGATGTGGCATATAGGGCTCACCTTGATCAGCTTATGTGGCTGTGAGAGAACATTTTACTCCATTTTACCAAGTGACACACTTGGGGGAGGGTTTACTTGGTGCCAGCTGCTTCCTGTGGCTTGTCAGAGGGGTACATGAGACATGGTGGCTTCATGCCTCTCAATTTGGTTTTACAGCTTGAGTTGCCTTCCAGTGGCTTTGGTTTGGTTTGATTTTCCTCTTTCGTCCTTCAAGGTCTGTTATTTGATGATTTGTTGATGTTTGATGTGACTTCTTTCCATGTAGTTGCTTATCAGACACTAAGTGACTGGATGTAATGCCTGTTGGTTGTTGTGGTTCCCTTGTGGCTTTGCTAGCTGTATTAGCTATCCTTTAGTGCCTGAGGAGAGAATGCTCTTGTAGACACTGGGACAGGTGTCATACAATTGAGTGTCTTTCTTGTGGGTGATGGCTGTTATGTCTCCTTTGTGGTCATGCTAGTTGTATTAGCCATCTCTTGGCTCCTGAGAAGATTGATCAACTTGTGGCACTGGGACAGGTGTCACATAGTTGAATGTATTTCTTGTGGGTGTTGGCTGTAGTGCCCCAGCTATTGGCTATGTTGCATTTAGCCGTTGCCTGTTGTGCCTCATATGGACGCCTGGAGATATTTCAGAGGGGCTTTCCTCCTCTCCAGTACTTGAGTTATGTTGTTTTATCAAGTTCTGAAGTGAATTTTGATGCTTGTTGTGCCTTGTGGATAGCTTGTTGCATATTGATCTCTTGTGGCTGGTAGCCATGTAGTTTCTTTTGTTTGAGTTATCACTTGTCATTCTCTGACATGTTGTGCTCACATGTTAACTACTTGGCCATTTGGTTGTTTGGTTTAATTTGACGGTTGGCTATTATAGGGTTAAAATTGAATTTGTATAAGCATGAATCACATTTGTGAGTGACTGTGGCTTATGTATTTGCAGCCAGTGTTTTGAGTTAACACTTGTCATCTCTTGACAAGTTGTGCTCACACTTGGTTTGTCAAGTGGCATAATCACACTTGAGTCCCAATTTTGTAACCTGTCTCATTGGCCTGTGATGAGTTAAGCTTAGCACCATGGTGCCTTGTTCTGAGGCCACCCACATAAAGCACATATTTTATGTTAACATTGATGGCTCTTTGGCTTCTTGGCATATTTAATCCTGTAAAGGACATACATTTCAGCTGACTTGTATTGCTATTTCCTCATATCCTTTTATACAATGCGCTTTAAAGGGTTTCTTGAGGGCCAGAACTGGCATTTATGGCCTTTGAATTCTTCTTCACATTACTTTAGATGCTCTTATTCTTTTGTTTTTTCTCTTTGTGATTGATTTGCCCATGGTCCCCTACTGGATGACACACACATGGGTATTTTCAGGTGCATTGTGATGCTTTGGAGTGTTTTGAGATGGGGTACAACTTCACTTGCACTTGCAGTTTGGAATGAAACAATTGATGTGAGCATCTATCCCTCCATATGGTCAACAATATGAATGGATGGTTGGATGCATTTTCTAGTCATATGAGTGTGCTTCTTTTGTGTACCAATTTGAATGGTATCTTTAGCACACGAGGCTTGACCGTATCATGGCCTTTGATTTAAATTCCTCCCTAATTAGATGGTCTTAATTGAAATGGAATGTGGTACCACCTCCTGTTGAGTCATCAAAGCTCAAGCGTTATACGCAGGGCTAGAACATTCTTTTTAAAATGTAGGCTGAGAAGAAACAGTTCCTTTCCTCTATTTAGCCTGTCTTTTCCTTGTTATTCACTGGACGCCTCCAGTTTGGAGTAATTTAAGCTTTTATCAACCTTGTGCATTGATGCTCGTATCTGAGCACATCTTAGTGTTCATTAAGCTCCTCTGTGGTATTTAATTTATGCTCGAAGCTCTCCTTCGTTCTTCGTGCACTGTCACCATTGTCTGTCACAACTGAGGTGGCTTGCTTGTCTCCATAGGCATCTCTCTTCAAAATTGCTTCTCCAGGTATGTCATTAATCCCTTGTAGAGGTTCTTTTGACATTTAATTGTTTAATTTCACACTAATCTGAGCTCAATTTCTCGATTTTTCTTTGCAGCCAGTGACTAACCTCACTCCCTAATTGGGTTGTTTCCCACTCAATTCCCGTCGTGTTTGATCTCGTTGGAAGGCATCGCCTGTGTAGCGGTGAAGTTGATTTCAACTGAGGTGGTCAGAGAAGGCGGTGAAGTACTCGCCTTCGTTGGAGAAACCTCCTTTCCATTACGAGTAATTGCTCCCTCCTTTTTATTTTTTTTTTGTTTTAAACGGTAATGGTCCCCACTAATATGTCATATTTATATCTATATTTTGGCTGGACTTTATACTTAAATGGCAGCTCAAACCCTTACATTCACTGTGCTTTCATGTGCTTTCTGCTATATTTGTATGGATTTGGGTACTGCCGTGGTATTTGTATTGTATTGCAGAAACTCGGTGGATCACACACAATTATTGCATAAAATGGTGGATTTAGGAGAAGAAAATGACTAAATGGAACAAGTAGCATTGTAGAGCTCATCCTAAGCTTTCCAACGGTTCTTGAATCACCTCAATCGGAGTCCGGATGAAGAAAATATGGCCAAAATAATATCTCAACGCTGGACTTACTGTTCGGTCTGAACAGAATCATGTTCGGTCCGAACAGAGACTCATTCGGACCGAACAGAGACTTATTTCGACCAAACAAAGCTCATTCGGTCCGAACGGGACTTCATTCGGTCCGAACAGAGAGCCGACATGGTTGTTTTGGCAAGTTTTTGATGAAGGAAAGTCCATATTTTGGCAAGATTTCGTGATCTTTGGACATATCCTCCTTCTCAAGTCATTCTAGACCTGCTATAAATGTATCATACTGCCTGGGATGAAGGAGAAGCCACCATACACGAAATTCCACCTCCTACCACGTTTTGGCAACCTTTCCACCACCGTGGAATTTCACCTCTTGCAGCAGAGCACGACCACGACATCATCTTTGGTGCAATTCTAGGAGCGACGGCGGCAGAATCAATCCATCCACGGCTCTAGACATTCGGTATCTTGAGTTAGAAGCGATACTTGGTTTATTTCTTCATTTCTCTTGATATTTGATTTGATGGAGCTTGTATCTTATTTTGCTTTCATGTTAGGCTAGATTTATGTTGTCTTAGGAGTAGGAAAGTAACGTAGATTTGGATGTGATGTTTTGACTTGATATGCTATGATATATTTTGTGATTTGTTTGTTGAGAATTATGTTAATTACTTACTTTGAATTGCTTGAGAATCTCTAATCAACTTCTAGATGTACGGCCGCATTTAGTTAAGCCTAAGTTAGGATAATCAAGTTAATTTGAGTCAAGTACATGGGATAAATCGTAGATCCGAAAGGGGAGATTAATTGGCATCAAAAGTGTAATTTTTAGATAGTTCAAAAGATATCTAAATATCGTTAAGAAAT
This sequence comes from Rhynchospora breviuscula, assembly GCA_027562975.1. Taxonomy (NCBI): domain Eukaryota; kingdom Viridiplantae; phylum Streptophyta; class Magnoliopsida; order Poales; family Cyperaceae; genus Rhynchospora; species Rhynchospora breviuscula. The sequence goes on from CM050398.1 coordinate 18,588,878, forward strand.
CCAACAAACAAGTTTAGATTAGTTAACGCCTATACCAAAAGTCTAATTAGGTTAGGTTGTGATTAAACCAATTTCTAGTCCAACAAGCGAACGCTGAGGTTTAGCAAATCTAGGTTTAGCCAACAAACCCTAGCACAAAGCATAAAAATATCATAAAAAGTCAACAACACACACTTTCACCCTCTGTTCGGACCGAACTGATACTGGTTCGGACCGAACAGAGAGTTGATCGCTTGAAAAACACCGTTCTATGCACGAAAGTGACAAGTCCTATGTTCTAGAGTCCAAACCAAAATGAAACCTGAACCCTAAGACGTCTTTTAGATAATTAAAACACGCAAAAATATTTATTTACTTGCACCTTTAGATTTAATCAACTAAAATCCCATAAAAAATTAATTGTCTAGCTTTCGTGAGGAAGTAAAGTCTGGTAATCAATTGTACCGTCCCTTGGGTTCGACCCTAAAGCTTAACTAAAACGACTAATTTGGTTAGCTCTAGGTTTACAAATTTATTTGATATCCTAGGTTTTAGGCCTTCATCAAATTGGTGCCGTTGCCGGGGACGGTGTTGATATTAGAATTTACTTTAGTAACGGGAGACTAGATATTGTATCTTTTATTTATTATTATTATTATTATTTATTTATTTAAAAAAAATTAAAAAAAAAAAGGTTTCACTTGTATCACCATGTTCTATTCTTTTCAGGACCATGAACATGAAACGGAGTACAATTGGAAGCGGCGAGGAGATCCAAAGGATGAATGCATGCGACGGTTATATCACCAACTCGATGTTGTCAACAACGACATAAGGAAAGCATGCGAGGAAGGATGGAGCGAAGATCTAAAGGATGCATGTGTGCAACGAGTATATCACCAAGCCAATGTTGTCAACAACACCATAAGAAAAGCATGCGGAGGAGGAGGAGCGAGCACCAAAACCCATATGCCCACTACATGGACCATACACCACGCAACATGGAGGAATCTATCTCTTCTACAGATCGACTCAAGCATCAACTCAATGTGGTGAACAACACGATAAGGAAAGCATGTGGTGAAGGACAACTTGATGCAAGACACGTACATGATGCATACAACTCTGGTTTGACAAATAACTCTTGTTTTTCTTGATATAATTCATGTTCAGCGTCTCAAGATGAATCTAGATCGAATTTCATGGCTAAAACTTCTAATCCTCAATTATTTTCACAAATGTCAAATGATGAACTAATGTATAAAGATTTCATTGAAAACCAAAGAAAACAAAATGAGGAACTTGAAAAATTGAATTCTCTAACATCTAAGATCAATGGTATTGCCACACAACAAGAAAAGATATTTGAGACCACAATTGTTCAAGAACTTTGTTCCTCATATAGATCACAAGATGAACAAAATGATACAATGACATTACAAAGTAATGAGGAATTAGAAAGTTTTAGTTGTTTGAAAGAAATTGCGATTTATTATGAGACCGACGGTGATGATGACACACAATTTGAATCAAATGAAGAACAAGAGACAATTGAAGAATCAAAGGTTGTAGCACCTCCACCCAATATCCTCCCAATTTTCATTCCACTTAGATTAACTTATATTGACAAATCTAATGAGTTGGAATTGAAGGATCCTCCAATAGCTATTATTATTGATGAAATTGAGAAGAAGGAAGATTGTGGTATACCTCTCCAAGTCGAGACATCGGACATGACAATTAGAAAGATCACCAAAGTCGACTTCTCAACTTGAAAAATGCTTGAAGAATTATGGTGTGATGGAAGGCAACAAATCGAAAATCAAGTATCACATCGCAATCGAGCGAAAGAAGATGACATCCAAACAAGGAATCATCAAGCATGTTTCAAGAGTCTTTCTCAAGTACTTTTGGGTGAATTATGATGCGTTAAATGGACGTAAAGTGAAAATAAGATGAACATGAGAGGTGGTCAAGCTCGTGACCTAAAACAAGGGCTTCTTGAGAGGCAACCCAAGTCCTAAAACTTTTATTTAATTATTTATTTAAATTTTCTCTCAAAAAAAAAATCTCTCATGGTTAGTTTGGATTTCATTGTTGAATATGTAGGTATTGATTCATTGTGGATGTCTTACTTGCAAGTCGCGCTTGAGCACTACGGGTCGAGAAACAAAGAAGCATACGACCCACGCACGACCTCATGTGAGTTGCATGCCACAAGAAAACTACCGTGCTGCTGCTCCACGCCAAACAGAGTCGAATTCATGTGAAAATCAGTGCCTCGATTCGGTTAGTTTCCCTTTTCCTCCTTTTTAATGTTTGATCTTTGTGATGAATAAACTTTTCTTCTTGCAGTTAGACTCATGTATTGTGCGTTTATCACGGGATGAAAGTTTCATGGTTGCTTTTCCCTAGGATTAAGATATTGACAATGATGATAATTAATTAAAAAGTTATTAAAATATAAATTATACATAAATTCATTTTCTTTCGTATAAATTTGCCGGTTTTTAAATTTACTGTAATTTCAAAATTAATTATAAGCATCAATGACATTGAATACTTTATTTTTCAAATCGCTTGATAATGATCAATTTTTATTAAATTACAACTTATGCGATACACCACCTATTTAAACTGTAAAAGAAATATTATTCATATATTTTTTAATTATTAATCATTTAATCCATTTTGAGGTGTTCAAACCATATTTTTTATTGGTGTGATCAACCCCCTTTCTACATCCTCTTCTAACACTTCTTCTACTACTATTTTTCCCCCAATGATTATTCAAGGGGCTTTTCATTGTTCTCTCTATCACGTCTTTTTTTCCCTCCACAAAGATGCTCTCATTTTTTATTCTGCCAAGTCGACCCAAAATAAATATAGAAATTTTATTCTGCCAAATCGCACCAAAACAAATATAGAAAACGAAAAAAAAGACAATAACTAAGAAATGAAAAAGAAATTATACTTACAACAAGTGGAAGAAAATATGACAGAAAAGGACTCCCATTACATTCAGAAAACAATACAAGTACATTACAAAAATGTGATATTCTATGTTTGTCCTTTGTTTTCACTTTCTTCTGCAGGTGGAAAACATTTCTGCCAATAAATTTTCGAGGTGTCATCAAACTTTGCTTTCAATTTTTAGACAAACCATCCTATATATTAGAGTCTGCATGACCATGACAATTCAGAACTCAGAAGTACTACTCATTTTTTAATACTTATAGAATAGTACATGCCTGTGACAAAAAAAGTCTTTTCAGTTTGAATATATAGGCAACATCATGTTGGTGAGAAAAAAGTTAGATGCTTCTGCTGACGCTCGTATTGGTCAATAATTGACAGTTGGAAGGAAACCAGGTCAATTGTTGGGTTTACCCGACTCGTGCTTGGCCCAAAAGAGCCAACCCACTTGGGATTTAAGTTTAACAAAAGATAAAAAAGGATCCCTGCACGCAGAACCTGGAGAGCACCTAAAACTTGAATAGTCTCTTCGGGGTCGTTTGGATCGCTTGGGAATAAGAGAAATAGCCTATTCCTAGGCGGAAAGTATTGGGAAGTGTGTAACTTTGTGAAGAGTTTGGATTGTTTATAATAAAATTTCCGCCCGGAATTGCTTATTCCCCTTATTCCCAAGGCATCCAAACGAGCCCGACAATTTTTTGACATGTTCTGATACACAAGCAGCGGTAGCCAGAGAGAGGGAGAGAAATGCAGAAGAAGAGTTGCCACATACTCAAAATAAAAAAATAAAAAAAAAGAAAGAAGAAGAGTTGCCAGATAGGTTAGCCTCTCATAATAAATGCACACTATGTGTTCGACGTAATGTCCAAGTGATTGTTTCTTAGGTCAGTGGGACCTAAGATTAACTTTTGAGAATATCGCTCTTAAGAGTGAAAAATTTTGTCAAAGTCAGAGAGACGTCGACCATTCATGGATGTTGCATCTTTCCTGAAAAATTTAAAAACCATTCTTGGTTGATCGCTATATCTTCATATTTATTGCCTTATAAAGTTATTTTTTTAAATGTCGTACACAAAATCTAGGAAAATAATCATATTTTATCTTTCCACTGGTGCATAATTTAAACCAAATGTAACCTCAAATCCTGTCTGGTAATAATTTCTCAACGTAAAATAAAGATTCTATTCGCATTTTACAGTTGGGTATGGGAAGCGCCTTGGAGACACTTTGTGGTCAAGCCTATGGTGCCAAGCAACTCTACATGCTTGGCGTATATATGCAGCGCTCATAGATTATTCTCACCACGATGTGCACATGCCTTCTCCCAATATACATCTTCGCGACACCAATTCTTCGTTTCTTTGGACAAGACAAAGAAATTGCGGTACTTGCTGGCAAATTCTCACTATTCATGATTCCACAACTTTTTGCATATGCCATGAATTTTCCGACAGAAAAGTTTCTGCAAGCACAAAGCAAGGTCATGGCCATGGCAGTTGTATCAATTGTCGGGATGATTTTTCATGTGGGCTTTAGTTGGTTGCTTATTGTTCAGTTCAAGATGGGTCTAGTCGGTGCTGCAGTGGCCCTTAATGTGTCTTGGTGGCTCATTGTGCTTGGCAAGTTTTCATATATTGCTCTTGGTTACTGTCCTGGTGCATGGAATGGGTTTAGCTGGCTTGCATTTAGAGATCTTGGTGCATTTGCAAGGCTCTCGATTGGTTCTGCTATCATGTTGTGGTAATGTTTAAGCATTGTCCCCATTTAAAAATTGAAGATTTATTTGGTTGGAAGTATGAGATCTGATCATAATTTTTTTGTCTGATTTAACCAGCTTGGAGTTCTGGTTTTATATGTTTCTGATTGTTTCGGTGAGGAACCTGGCAGATGCTCAAGTAGCTGTTGCTGCTGTATCTATATGGTAGTAAATCAATCCCTCTTCATGTATCTTCTACCTCTCTTTGATGGAAATAAAAGAAAAGAAAACTAATTAAAACAAGATAATGCTCGAATATTACTTTTGCAGCACTAATTTGTTCGGTTGGCAAATCATGATTTTCTTCGGCATGAATGCAGCTATCAGGTAAATTTTGCCATCCTATTCCAGAAAAAGAATTCAAAATCCAACTTTTATACTGTAAATCGAAAAATTTATTATGTCATTTGCAATATTGACAACAACAGTGTACTGTAAAACAAATAATTGTCTTTCCTTGCAGTGGGAGAATATCTAATGAATTGGGTGCAAAGAGACCGAGGGCAGCCAAGTTCTCAATAATAATTGTTTTAATGAACTCTGTATTTATTGGCCTCTTCTTTTTCATACTGGTTTTAGCTCTAAGAGATGTATATGGAGTCTCTTTCACAAACAATCCTGAGGTAGTACGCACCATTGCTAGTCTTGCCGTGGTCTTTGCTTTCTCTCTTTTCCTTAATAGCATTCAGCCTGTTCTTTCAGGTATAATCTATCAGCCTACTTGTCCTGACTGGCAACTAAAAGGTTGGTCTTTATTGATTTGTCAACTTTAATTAATTTTAAAGTCTCCTAGTAAACAACCAACCAAAGGAAAAAGAATAAATATGAGTGTTAGCAAAAAAAAAAAAAAAAGGAAATTAACTTGAGATTTCACTGTTACATAATTCTTTTACCTGGCATGGTATTAATCCCTGTCTGTCAGGATATGCATCCGAATACTTGAATATTATTTTGTTTATATAATCAGTTTTTATTTCTTGTGGAGTTTATATAATAAAAAGAAAAGTTAATAAATAAGTTATTACAAAATTCAGAAAAAAAAGACCAACAACTCATTAAAGAACCTGATAGAAAACTGATTGAGGACAATAAAATGGAGCGGAGTAGGTGTAGCAGTGGGAGCAGGATGGCAATGGCTAGTTGCATACATTAACATTGGGTGCTATTACTTGATTGGAATTCCTGTTGGCTATATTATTGCTTTTTCTCTTAACCTTGGAGTTCAGGTTCAATCCTTAATCAATTAATTATTCTATATCAGCTGATTGGATATGGAATTGATGCTTCTTTTGAAGACTGCAGATAAATTAGTTATTTTTTCTTGTTCAGGGAATGTGGGGTGGGATGCTTTCTGGCGTAGGATTACAGACCATAATTCTCATCTGCATCGCTCTCAGAACAAACTGGAAAGATGAGTTATTTTATTATTCAATCCGTATATTCTACTAGTACCTTGTATTGGTAAAGAATGGTAGAAAATGACCCCTTTTAGATGTATATAGCTAATTTGCATACCTCATTACTCCCTGCACCAATTTTGTGTGGTTTTTTGTCTGGGTTTTTGTGGCCCTGATATCCCGTACCATTCTTACCAGTCTAATGGAAATGGTAACCTAGAGTTATATACAAATCTATATAACTTGTTGATATACAAATCTATACAAACCTAGAGTTATATACAACTTATTGATCGCATGCAATCTAACTTGCGTATGCACTTATGCGACAATATGTATCTTCGCTTTAACAAGAGAAAAAAAAATATTGACAGGCAATGCAAGCCAATTCTCGAGTTCATAAGTGGGGTGGTTCCTTGAAGAATGACATGGTTTCATCTATTGTAAATTATTGCCTTCTTACATTTCTTGCTAGAAAATCGAATCTTTTTTACAACTAATACAAATGGTTGTTTTATCTTTGCAGTAGGATGACATTACCAATAAGAGCATTGTTGATTAACGAGGTTGAATCATAATATTTTATAGGAGGCAATTGTTATTAAACCGTGTGCTGTGTTGATACAAGTTAATATTATTTTATTATGAAAAATTTGTGTTTTATCAAAAGCTCAATAACTTTTTGCTTACAGACTACGTAGCATTTAGCATTTCTGTATGGAAAATTTTAACTTGTGCGAGACAAGAAATATTTCGTGAAAAGATATTTTATTAATCAAAACAATTACAGAGTGGTCTATTTATCTAATCCTCAGACCAAGATACATCAGTAATCCGAATCTAGTCTAGATACATTAATCAAATACTGGGTAGATTCAATGACACAGGACTGGAGCGGAGATTTAAGTGAGAACCGGAGGCTCGTGCTATTGTATTGACTAGAGTTGTCACTTGTCAGTTGTCCTTGTTTTTGTGCATCGTTTGATTGGATTTTTCCAGCAATTGTTTTAACGGTGCCTAAAAAGAATTTCGGAAAATAAAAAGAATTGGAATAGAAATTCGAGAGAATGAAAGAATTACAGTCAAGAGCAATGATGTTAGTTTATTATTTTGTTCTAGTTTTGCAGATTATACGATTTAATATATGGTACCAATTGATTAAAAACATAAATAGACACATATTAGACACGCATCATGAGTTATAAATACATTTCAATATATATTTCTATCATGGTTTTAAAATTCGATTTGTGCAATTTAGCGGTTAGGTAATGATTTGTGATAAACAATGAAAAAACAATGATAATACGGTGATAAAATAGAGATAAACGATTATGCAGTATGTCCAAAAAAAAAATAGATGATTCAATTTAATCGATGATAAAACGGTGCATTTTAAAGGTTTGATTTCTATGAATAATATTTTAATGTGTCGTTCTTATTTAACACAAATAAATTATTACATGTGTGAACAATATTATTATAGCACACATATCGGTCGGTTTTATGCATATTATTGAGTCAATATACTTATTTATTTTTAATATAAGGTTTGATCTAAATATTTTTTACGCAGGATTTCAATTTATTTGAATTGATTTCTCAGAAATTCGTTGGATCTAATTGCACAGAAATTCCAATCAAAAGACATAAAATCCGTTCTTTTTGATAAAAAAGAATTTCTAATGAAATGAAATGAAATCCCATGCTAAAAAAATGAGATTTTAATCAGGGCCAAAGTTGACAAAAATTATTAGCAGATATTTAAACGACAAGGAGTGATAGGACAAAAAAATTTGTAATGGACCCCTAGAATCACAAAAATTTGTAATGGAATTCGATAATTACTGGATATCCACAAATAAAAAAATTGTTAATTATTTCAATATAATTCTTCACAATGTATTAAGTATGGAGTTCAATAATATAATGTTTTTACATGATAATTATGGACCTGAAACGTAACATTTTTTTTTTTTTGTAAATATAAATATAAATCATCATCTATATCAACATTAGTTAAAAAAATAAAAAAAGTAGGAACAATTAAACCCCATTTAATAACTTCGATCCACCTATATATGACTATGATCTGTAATTGGGATTATCAAGTCCATTAAAAAAAAAAGAAAAACAAACCGAATAGTCAAAACGCCTTCATTGGCCTTCACCTCTCTTCTTACTTCTTAGTTCTTGCCTATCGACCCCAAATAAATCTGCAAAAATTCGGAAAAAAAAAAAAAAAAAAAAAACCTTCTCCATCGAAACAAACAAAAAGAAAGCCATAACATGAGGAATTGAGCTCTCATGGCAAAAGCCTTATTAATTCCAAAAATTCTCCTGTTGCTTCTCTTCTCCTCTCAGCTCGATCCATCAAAGGCTTCCTCTGTACCTTCCAAGCTCGACGGATTCGCCTATAACGGGTCGGGTCCGTTGAAGGATTCGATCCTGATCGAGGCCTTCTTCGACCCGCTATGCCCCGACACCAGAGATTCGTGGCCTCCTTTGAAGAAGGTCGTTGAGCAGTTTTCGCCTCGCGTTTCCCTAATCGTGCACCCATTCCCTCTCCCGTGAGTTCCCCTTTTTGTTTGCGATCGTTTACCTGATAAATTATTGGTTAATTACTTGATTATCTGTTTATTCTTGTATTGGTTGTATATATATTTTGAGTGTTTGCTTTTGTGTTTATACATATGAAACATAGACAGGTTTTGGGGCACTGGTACCGGGCTAAAAGGGTAACAGTGTCTTTTTTTTTCTTTTTTTTTTCCTTTTGTATACTATGTAACTGATGGATAGCTTTGTCTTTGTGGGTTGCTTTTCTTTAATGAAAAGTGGTAGGGAATGAGATATATTCCAATTATTTAAAAGAAGTATCTTTTGTTATAAGTTTGTCATCTACTGCTCTTGGGTTAAAATTGGCAGAAATTTCCCTTGAATTTTGTAATTTCTTTTATTTTTATTAGACTGAGCTTTGCTTTATGTCGAACTCTGTTTAATTGTTCCTTCACAAAGAGAAGAAAAGGAAAGAAAAGAAAGACTGTCTGATTGCGCAGAGAATGGATTACCATGCCAAATGGATCAGTGCTGAACTGCTTATTGAAGACCTAAGTAATGTTACCTATACTGGTCTGTATGTCTCTGGATGTTTTGATGGTACTGTACCGATACAAGATTGGGGATGTATATTCATGTATTATGTTAATTCTTTTTGTGTTCTTTTGTGTCAAACCTGATGGTAGATACTGGTTTGTAGGTTCCACAACAATGCATACCTGGCATGCAGGGCCCTTCACATCGCTAATAAGTTGAACTAGTCTTCGACCTATGATTTGCTTGAGCTTTTCTTTAAATATCAGGTTAGATAAACTTCTTTTTAGGTTGAAATATAAAGCATCACTAGATTTCCATGGTATGACATGGCATAAAACCAAACAAAAATATTATTTGGTGCTTTGATGACAAAAATTTAGATGCTTATATAAGCCTACAATTTCATAAAATACAGATAAAGGAGTTAATCTGGCCTCTTTTCAAGCTTTCTATTTTTCTTCATCGTTAAGCCTCTCGAATAAACCAGTAGCAGGCTATGAGTTTGTATCGTCAAAAATATGCAGGAATAATGAAATGCTGTATGTAAGCCATTAAGGGAAAATTGTGACATTTTTTTTTTTTTTTGTGGAACAGGAAAAGTATTACAATGGGCCAACAGCCAGTGCATCGAGAACAGAGATACAAAAGGATATGTCAAAGCTTGGGGCCTTTGCTCTTGGAAATTCCTTTTCGGCTGATTTTGAAAATGGATTTCAAGATTCTTCAACTGACGCCGCTGCCCGCATCTCCTATAGGGTAAGCAGCATTTCTTTTTGCCTTTCTACTTTTGTGTTGAACAGTACAGGCCATTTGGTAAATAAGGATATCATTTTTTCAACTATAGTTTTTCTTTATTTTTCTGCAATCTGTTCTTTTATGGCTGACAGTAATTCAGTCTCAATTGACTATTAATATATAAAATTGTTATTATTTTGCAAAACCAAAAGCAACACAAATATCCAACCTGCTTTTAACTGAATTTTTGGGCTGAACTTTTGTGTTAATATAAATGAGTCAGTTATTATACACTACAATCCAAGTCATATCCAGACTCATATCTTGATACGAAATTGAAGGATCTTAGTTGAATACACATGCATAATATTGCATTTGGTATGATAATGACACTGATATCTATATGTTCTCTGGATGCACTTGCAAATCTGGACATCGGGGTGTAGTTTGCGATATTTTAGTCAGTATCTATGGTGGTGTTTTCCACATCCTTGTTTTGGTTGGGTCTCAGTATGCTTCTCTGTATTACTATATCTGCAGTTTAACTATAGTGGTTCACTACATGTGGATCTCGTAATTGAATCTAATTACTATATATTTCTCTTAGTATGGGAGCTCACGAGGTGTTTATGAGGCACCATTTTTCTTTGTTAATGGGTTCTCACTGCCTGGTGCTGGGTCACCTCTAAGCTACACCCAATGGATTAATATCCTACAGCCTCTGGTACAGAATAATGGTGGCAGAAATCCCATGCTCTCCTTTTATCTCTAATTTCACGAAGTTCGCATGTATAGATTCCTACAACTTGTATCCTTTCGTTTATGTTTATGTACAATGTGACCTTGTATATTGTCTTAATTTGGTATGCTAGACAGCATACAGATTCAAATGTCTTATCAGGCAGTATATTTATTAAAAAATTAGTAACTACTAATTGCTGGTATTGGTCATTTCCTGGGAACAACTACGATATAAAGTAGCCCTAGGTTTTTAAATAAATCACTGCTTGCTTAATGATTTTATAAATAAAGAAAATATGGACATCATAAGTGTCCAAGATATGTTGGGATTTCACAGGTCATTAGCATTGTAAATTTGCATTTCTTGGACGTTGATTTAAGATTTCAACATCTTAATTTCAGAATTCTCTGTTTTTGCAATTGCTCCATTTCCAACAATTAATATTCAAATACATAATCGATCAACAAACAATGCCATAATCATCAACAGTGCCATTTTTCGTATGAGCTAATAGCTTGATATTCATTTTGTGTTTTATTTCCTCTCAAATCACTTTCTGCCATTATGTGAATAAAGAAAAAGCTTGGCAACTGTGCACCTACCGCAAAGATCAAGCTACCTTATATTAGCTAGAGGTTGCAAGATCAGATTTAATTTATGATTTAAGCTCTGATCAAAATCCCATTTTTTTTAACATGGGATTTCATTTCATTTTGTTTCGTTGGAAAATTCTTGATCAAAATGAACGGATTTAGTTAGAATTCCCACGTAATTAGATCTAACAAAATTTTGTGGAATCAAATGAAATGAAATCTTGCGTAAAAAAACATTTTGTTTTGGGCAGTGCCTAGCGCGATTCAGGTAAATTGTTTTGATTATTTATTTTATAATTTAATTTATTTTGATGTTATCCGATTTATTATTTAAAATTTGCACCAACAAATTCATATTAACAAGTTTGATGAAGCACTCAAACAGATCCATAAATGAAACATAAAATTACAACCAGAAACCTTTGATGGCCAGTGGGACGAGCTTTTATTCCAAATGGGTACGGTCTATGGATATCCTGCTTCCAAACTACAAAAGGAGCACAGCAAGGCTTCTTTAGAAGGGTTTTTTTTTTTTTTTTTAAGATAAATTGAGGGTCTAAATCATCCAATTTATTTTTAAATTAAATTTCTATGAAAGACCCCCAAGATAAAGGCTTGAAACATCCCTTGCTAAGAATTCTTCTGAGGATACATACGGGTCATACATTAAAGCATTGTACACTCTCTACCAAGCGAAATCAGTTAAAGATTATGAGACATCATAGGGTTTTTGTAATTTTGTCCCTCAAACACAATAAAGCAGGGAAATATCTTTGCCAACTAGGCTAAAACATCAGAGCTCAAAGATGGGTTCTCCTGAAAATAACACAAAAATGAGTATACTCATGTAATTATACATGACTAGAAATGAAAAAGTATTGAAAAAATTAAAATTGAGGGGAGGACTGACGAAGTACCTCAGAATTCACCTCTGGACTCATTGTAGGCCCTCCCCATTTTTGTATCCTTGAACTTGCTTGGATTGCCTGTTAATAAGTTTTTTCAGACATTAAAACAGATGAATGTGCAAAGTCAAATACACACCAGTTAATGCTCATTTGTATTCAAAACTTTCTACCGTGGTTAAAAAAGGATAGACTCAATTTTGTACTCAAAGACTTACTACCTTAGTTAATGCTCATTTGTGATGTCTATATGTTGTAATTTTGAACAAAAGATACTAATAATTGTACTGCTAGGGATGTGATATAGAGAATAAGAGAGTGGTATAGACCTCGTAATCCCAGTTAGTTTTCAATGTTATGAAAATGAGAATTGCAGTTTGCAAACCAACTCCAGCCAATTGACCAGCCCACATGCCCTGCAGAAGTGCAATTTTGTAAAATAGCAAAAAAAAAGTTAATGAGTTATTCATTGGTTTTCATTCAATTAGATTTCTGGTTATTATACCTGGATTCCTTCGTCGAAAAGAAAAGCAAATACATAACCCAAGGGAAATCCAATCAAATAATAGCAGCCCAGATTGACGTATGCTACCAGCCACTGCCATCCTGCTCCCACAGCCACACCTTATAACCATGTAAACTGTTAGTTAGCAAAAGAGTACCTAGATACAGTACCTGCTGTTAAATTATCTACCTTAGTTTTAAATACAATGAAGTACTAATTAGAAAATTTTGACGCAGCTAGGGAAACATCAAACAATTATAAAAAGGGCATGTGAAGCACGAAAATAAGATACTTATCAATTAATTTTAGCATTCATAAAGAATCGTACACAAATTCGAAATTGTAATTTTGGGATGACAACGAGATCTAATGAAAGAGAAGAACATTACAGATACCATTAAATAGATGTAATAAAAACCATGGAGAAAAGCCTAGGGGGTCTTTTGACGGCTTCATTTCAGACGAAAGAGCAAAATATCCAGTAAAAATGATTTCCCAATGGAAGAAATACAATTTTTGAATAGAAGAACAGTTCTCTTTTGCTAAATTAATTCTCTTGGGGCTGACTTCAGTGGAAGAGAAAATAATTGGAACACCTGGTGTGGAAAAAAATGCAATTTGAGAAAACTATTACCAGATAACACAGGTTGGATGCTATTGAGAAGCAGGGAACAGGCAAAGAGAACGGCAAGGCTTGATACAGCATTAACAACTTCAGGATTGTTGGTGAAGGGAACCCCATACACATCCCTTAGAGCCACAACAGGTACAAAAAAGAAAATCCCAAGTGTCACTGACGACATGAGCACCACCAAAATTGAAAAATGTGCTGCTCTGTCGGAGTTCGGTTCAGCAACGCTTAGTCTTTCTCTGTATGCTGCCGGTACACCACCGCCTCAAGTTAAGGCTTGGTATCACCTTTCATGATTTCAAGTGCCAGTCTACTCGTGCGTGTGCAACTCGATTACTCCAAGTACTCGTTTGACTTTTTCCCTCTGAAACGCAGCCCTCTATCTCTATCTCTGTTAGGACACACAGAAATCACAGATTTAGCCAGAAAGATGGTTATAGAAACGGGTATATATAAGAGTCGATCTGAATCGATAGAGTCGGTTCAGATTTTCGATTTCCAGTAGTCCTCTTGTCCTGCAAGCGATCCGCTAGATCGTTTAGCGGAAAGCAGTCCGCTTAGAACGGCTCCACACATTTTTACTAACTGTAAAGAAAAACAATCACACAGAAAACAAAGAGATTTTACGTGGTTCGGTACAATGTGTACCTACGTCCACGACTCACATACACCACACTTTTTTATTTCTTTTTGAATAATGGAGTACAATAAAGAGAGAGAGAGGAAGAAGATTAATTCAGAAGGAAGGGACGCACCTTTATAGAAATACAGGTGGCCATTATTATTTTTTTCTATTTTTGCTTTAAAATAAAATAAGGAAACAAAATATTTACAAATCTCTAATGCATTTCGGACCAAAATAGCTCCGAATTCGGTCCGAAAAGTCGCCTCTGGCTCACACTCCCCCTCAAGTTGGCATGTAGATATTTCGCATGCCCAACTTGCAAATTACTTCATGAAAGATGGTACTAGACACCCCTTTTGTTAAAATGTCTGTAGGTTATTCTTCTGTCTTCACATGAGGAATGCTAATAACCTTTTCTTCAAGATTCTGTCGAATAAAATGTCGATCCACCTCGATGTGCTTGGTCCTATCATATTGTACCGGATTTTGAGAGATAGCAATGGCAGCATTGTTGTCACAAAACAACCTCATTTCTTCACAACTATAGAAGCCAAGGTCATTGAGTACCCTTTTTATCCATAACAACTCCTATAGTCCCTTAGTAATTCTCCTAAACTCAGCTTCAGCACTTCATAGGGCCACTACCTTCTGCTTCTTTTTTCTCCATGTGACCAAATTGCCACCAACAAAAGTGAAGTACCCAGATGTAGATTTTCTATCAGTCACATCTCATGTCCAGTCAGAGTCTGTATATCCTTCAACATTAAGATGTCCATTTCTCTTGAAAAAGATACCTCGTCCTGGAGATCCCTTGAGATACCTAAGAAACCACATAATAGCCTCCATATATTGCTCACTGGGAGCGTGCATGAACTGACTTACCACAGACACTGCATATGCAATATCAGGCCTAGTAAGTGATAAGTAAATCAATCTCCCTACCAATCTCTGGTATTGTTCCTTGTTTGTTGGTACCTGATCAGGAAATATTCCTAGTTTGTTGTCCTGTTTGGTAGGTGTGTCAATAGGTTTGTAATCCAACATTCCTGTCTCAGCAAGCAAATCTAGTACATATTTTCTCTGAGATAAAGATATACCTTCTTTGCTACGTGTGACCTCAATCCCAAGGAAATACTTCAATCCACCCAGGTTCATTATTTCAAATTCTTTGGACAATTTTCTCTCTAGATCTTGGATTCATTCAGAATCATCACCTGTGATTATCATGTCAACAACATAGATTATCAAGATTACAATTTTTCTTTTATTTTTGGAAAAGAATAATGTATGATCTGTATCACTCTGGGTGTATCCATATCCTTTCATGGCACTGCAAAATCTTCCAAACCAGGCTCTTGGCGATTATTTTAGACCATACAGTGCTTTCTTCAACTTGCACATAAGAGGTTGTTTACTTGAATGACCATATCCTGGTGGGATGTCCATGTAGATTTATTTATCTATGTCCCCATGTAGGAATGCATTCTTCACATAAAACTGATGTAGTGGCAAATCTTTATTTGCTGCAATGGACAACAGTATTCTAACAGTATTCAGCTTAGCTACAGGTGAGAATGTCTCCTGATAATCTACCCCATATGTCTGGGAGTACCCCTTTGCAACTAGTCTAGCTTTATACCTGTAAATTGCTCCAATGGGCCCATATTTAACTGTAAATATCCATCTACAACCTACTGTCTTTCTATCTCTTAGCCTACTCACCAGTTCCCAAGTCTCATTCTTTTCCAGTGCATCTATTTCTGTCTTCATTGCATCCATCCATTTGGGGTCACTGAGTGCTTCATTCAGATTACTTGGAATGTGAACTGACGCCAGGGTTCTGTCAAATTCCTTCACAGGGTCTGGCATGTGAGACATAGTCATAAAGTTCGCCATCGCATACCTGCCCTCACCAACCTCATCTGGTCTGTACCTCTTAGGAGGTCTGCCTCTGTTAAACCTGAAAGGTAACTGATAACTAGAATTTGTAGTAACAGGTTCAAAATTACTTACCTTTGACTCCAGAGTCTGGTCACGTGGAGAAGGAGGAGACTATATCATTTCTTCATTGTCACTTTCCAAATTCTCTTCTGTTGGACCCGAATCATCAAGTGGGTCAATTTCTAGGTCAGATTTCTCACATTCAGTCTCTGAATTCGGACCGAAATGGTCTGATTTCATACTGAAATTTCCAGAATTCGATCCGAAATTCGTCTCTGGTGTCATGGTTTCCTTTTTGTTCGGACCGAAATTTTCAGTATTCGGTCCGAAATCAGTCTCTGGTGTCATGGTTTCTTCTCTATTTGGTCCAAAATTTGCATCCTCGATTCCATCAAACCAAGGCTCATTATCTATGACACTCTCCCTCTGAGAATGAGCCTGATCTTTCACAAAATACCCCTCATTTTCAATGAAAGTCACATTCATTGTAGTATAATTTTTTCTTGAGACTAGATTCATACACCTATATCCCTTTTGACGTGGACCATACCCTATAAACACACATTTTTCAGCACAAGGATCCAACTTTGACCTTTGATGTTTCTGTATATGAACATAGGCAATACACCCAAATATCTTTGGTGGAATTGTAAGGACAGGGAATTAAGCAGTATTTTGAAAGTACTTGCAAGGGTATTTGAAAGTCAAGTACCACAGAAGGCAACCTATTCATCAAGTAAACTGCTGATGTAACTGCATTATCCCAATAAGAATGAAGTACATTGTTTTCTAGCATTATTGCCCTGGTCATTTCTAGAATTTGCCTATTCTTTCGCTCTGCTATGCCATTTTGTTGAGGAGTACCCACACAACTTGTTTCATGTATAATCCCATTGGTGTTAAAAAATTCTCCTAATATTTTGTTGACAAATTCTCTTCCATTATCACTTCTGAAAATTTTAACATTTCTATCAAACTGGTTCTTTACCATGGTAATGAAAGATTTGATGGCAATTGGAACCTCATTTTTATGCTTTACCACATTAATCCATGTCATTCTAGTACAATTGTCAACAAATAACACAATCCATCTGTTACCACCTAGAGATTCAACTGAGGAAGGCCCCTATACATTAGAGTGAACCAGGTCAAAAGGAGTGGTATTGTCATTATCCAAGTTCTTAGTAAAATGAGCTTGATGGCTCTTAGATTTAATACATACCTCACAATCAAAGGATTTATTCTCAAATCCAGAAAATAAACTTGGATAAAGTTTCTTGAGGTACCCGAATGAAGGATGTCCTAAACGCCTATGCCACATCCAAATCGAAGACTTCCTACTTGAACTTGAGCCAGCAGATAACTGAGCTCTTCCAGTAGCTATGTCTTCCAAATGATACAGTCCTCCCCTCTTAGTACCACGATCAATAATCTTCTTTGTCATGAGATCCTGAAAGAGGCAAAATCTGGGATATATGAGTACAACACAGTTAAGTTCTTTACACAATTGACCTACAGACAATAGTCTTGATGAAAGAGAAAGAACCAATAAAGTGTTTGAAAGAGTTAGAGAAGAAGATAATTGAACATCTCCAGTCCCTGTGACTAGATAAACTTCCCCATTTGCGTTGACGATCTCAGTCTTCCTTGGATAGAATTCTCTTATGAAGTCGTCCTTATTGTAAGTCATATGATCGGTTGCCCCTGAATCTATAATCCAATAGTCGTTTAGGCTTTGGATATGAGTCACGGTTTCTGGTACTTTGGTTGCTAGAGATTTTAAGGTCGGTTTCGGTGTTAGAATTCAAGGTTTAAGTCCAATATAGGGAAAATTTCGGTCCGAAATTTGGGTTCTGGTCGAGGTCTAGGTCCTGACAGAGAATTTCGGTCTGAAATTATAAGAATTCGGTCCGAAATTTGGGTTCTGGTTGAATTTTTTATAAGGTCTGGTCGAGGATTGAAGGTCGAGAAGAATAGCCAACTCCACAAACTCCTTGTGCAGGGAAGAAGGATCAATTGCACAGTAACTTGCACAGGGATAAAAAAGGATAAAACACGCACAGATCTCAGAACATACCGCTCTGATACCATGTAAAGAAAAGTAATCGCACTGAAAACACAAAGATTTTACGTGGTTCGGTACAATGTGTACCTACGTCCACGACTCACACACACCACACTTTTTTATTTCTTTTTGAATAATGGAGTACAATAGAGAGAGAGACGAAGAAGATTAATTCAGAAGGAAGGGACGCACCTTTATAGAAATAATACATGTGGCCATTATTATTTTTTTCTATTTTTGCTTTAAAACAAAATAAAGAAATAAAATATTTACAAATTTCTGACGTATTTCGGACCGAAATATCTCCGAATTCGATCCGAAAAGTCGCCTTTGGCACACACTAACATCTCTAAGAGAGACAGTATGCTAGACACTGAGCTAGACCTTCATACGACAAATGAAACGGGGGACTGATGCATACACCTGTCATGCAGCAGCTCAGAAGCCTCACTTTAAGTAAATTTAAATCTAGCGAGAGAGCATCTACCCTTTTATAAAAAAAAGTTAGTTATGTGCGTATACTAGTATCTTAGAAATATTCAAATCAGCACTAGATCAGAAATTATTAACCGTTCAATAATACATGTCTTCTCCATCTCAGTGTTAGTTTGCTGTATGTTCCCAATCTTAGTCCATATGACGAGTTTGGTGGATCCAAAATACCAAATCTATCAATTGTGTAAGATGAATCAAATCTTTCTTTTGTCTCATTAAATTCAAAACAAAATCAGTCGCTTTCCAGTTGATAAGAGGATTTTATAATATATATTGGTAGGATTTGACTCCAAACTAAACCAATTTGACTTGAGTTAGGTTAATTAGGGTTAGTTTAATTAGGATTTTGTGTCAAGAATGAGTTACTACCAAGGCGACCCGAGGCTAAAAATTTCAATTTATTTCATTAGTTTAGTTTAATTTAGTTTATATTTAGTTAGTTATAACTCATTGATTTTTGTTGCTGGTTTCAGATTTTAGATGAAAATGCAAGCTTTTGGAAGCATCACCGTTCGAGTCGTGCAAGTGTCAGAAAGGTCATATGAGCATCAATGCAACATCACAACACATGGAAGAAAGATGCGGGTTGTTAAAAAGCCGTACCATATGCAAGAACTAAAGCTTGGGGAATACACAATGAAGGAGCATATGAGTCGCTCAACCCAAGTAGTCTCAGCACAGTGGAGAAACCATCTCGTTCCATATCCAAACCGAGACCATTCACCTCAACCAAACCCTCAAACAACTGTTTGATGTTCAGCCGAGACCTAACCTAATCTACTCCAATGGCTAGATTTTGAGTTTTTATTGGTTAGTTAACGAACCAAATTTTTTTTACTCAATTTAATCATTCACCAAGTCTTCACCTAACCCAAAGCCAAGTTAAAATTGCACCAACCCCTATGCAATTTGTACCCTCAACCAAAATCACCCCTATGCAATTATGGACAATAATTTACAAGCATCCTAAGTGTTTCACCCGTGGGGTAAGTGTAGGTTGTTTGGGACAATTCGATTCAATTTGAAAATTTTTATAAAATTGTCTAAATGATTCAATCAAATCACGATATTATGCATGTTAAGAATTTTTGTAACTTGTAAACCTCAAGACATTATTTTAGTTTAGAGCCAAACCATTCTTCTAAGATAGATATTTTCTTAGAGACAAGCAAAGTTTAAGATCATGAGAGGATTTTATACATACATTTTTGTAACTTGCCAACGACCGCTAGGTCGTTCAATGGCAGCGGCCCGCTTGTTCAGATAGCGATATGCTTAAAATGGCTCCACACAGATTTTCTAACACAAATATTGACGTATATGCAATATATATTTCAGTTCAATTTAGACACTGTCAATTAATGCTTTCAGAATTGGGCTGCGAGTAGAAAATGATGGTTTGACTTCATGCTTTAGTTTTAGATTAGAGAGATGAAAATTTGTCAGTATACTGAAACCAGTTACATTAGTTAAATGAAACGAAGGAAAAGCATTCTCTTTCCAGTTTCCACAACTCTATATCAATTTTTACAAAAGAAACTAAGATATATATGACTAAAATACAACACAGAACTATGCCTAAATTACTAATTGCATCCTGTCACTGCTTTTGACCGTACACAACAAGGCTAGTGTGACTGCAGCTTCAAATTAAAAAAATATAACAAATCCAATTGTAGTTGTATAACATTACAATTATATCCATAACAATAAATGGTGATAGATATGGATGAACATTGAAGCTGCTGACCGAGAGTATAAAATGTTCTGATGTGAATATACAAGTGACATCATGTTAACTGGAACATTTAATATTTTATATTGAATTTGTGTTGGGTTGTTTAAAAACGGTGGTTCAGATTTGACATGCATACGTATTTCTTTTTACCAAATATATTCATAATCATACGTACCTTACTTCTGAGCCCTTTGTTACCATAAGTTCTCTCAACTACTTAAACTGTTCACTATCTAGTGTATTAAAAAAAAAAAAAAAAAAAACAGCTACTTAAACTGTGAAGAGTGAGAAAGATGGTGAATTTAATACCTGTACATGAAACTCTTATTTTTTTCCTCTACGCGAAGCATATAACATTTTTTTTTAGCTTCATTTAATCTGGGGAAAAGCATTTTACTCAGCACCAATAAATGGAAATTCAATCATTTCTATGTCTTTTATTGGGTAATGCTGGTCCATATGCATATTTCTTCACTTCTAGTTTTTTTTTTATTATTATTTTTTTTAAGAAATTCTTTACTTTTAGTTGATCGCTGTAATCATGAGCTTGGTTTGACAGGCCATAGAGAGCCTTCATCTGTCATGAGATTTATAGATGAGTTTTTTTTTTATATCTCATCAATATTTCATAATTGGTAATATAAATTTATCAATAAACCTACGTATAATTAATTAATTTAGTAACTAAAAGTTACATATAAAAATACCAATTTTGTGAATCATGTACGATAACGATTGTACATAGAGTTTGTACTAAATAGAAAATTTATGCATAGTTCAAATAAAAAAACATCAACGATGCAACCTGCATGTAATTAAATTTATGTAGAACTCAAATATGAAACGATACGAAACGCCAAACTGTTAAAATTTCAAATGATCGATCCGAACCGCTCAATATGATCTTTATATTAAAATATCCTTGAAAATCAAATTTTATATTTTTTAAAATATTTTACTATTTTTTTTCCGAATTTTGAAAATTGGAGGGTCTATAACTTTTTAGATTGAGCATATTTTAAAATTTCAAAAAATAGTAAAAAAATTGAAAAAAAAATATAAAATTCGGTCTTCATAGAGATTTTATTATGGAGAACAATTTGAGTGGTTCAGATCGGCCGTTCCGATCTAAAAAAAATTGAAATTTTATCATGTTGGATGAGTGTATGTGTCCAACATGTTGGACTCTAGCCACTCCCCTCATACTTAAAATAAAAATATACAAAATTCAGATTTTATTTAATCTATCAATTTGTGCATGATTTATCAAATTTATTTTGTTCATCGTGTATAATTCTAAATCACAGAAAAGTTTTTTTTTGAGAAATAAATCACAGAAAACTCGCACATCATACAGGGCTCATTACTAGCTAATTTCTAGCTTGTTTATAATTTAAGAAACTAAAAGAGGTGTTTTCAAACTTATTTTGTTAATGATATTTCAGTATTTTACTGAAAGACAAGAAGACTACGTAAACAAAAATCCCACCAAATCATAATTAAATTACGCCACATGATATAGGACAGCCTCTTCACTTGAATTCGTTTACACCAAAATCACACCGTCATCTAAGATATAAATTAAAATCCGTGGCCGTATTTTAAAATTTAAAATGCGGTAAAAAATAGAGTTAATTTTTTTTACACTGTTATTTATATAAATTAAAAATAGTTTAAAAATTAAATATATTTGGAAATCTAAGGTAGATATATTTAGAAGTCTAAAGTAGTTCATGCTTAATCTATCGAAAAAAAAAATTATCCCCTCATACAACATGCAATGTGAGCCATACAATTTATCGTTGATCGATCAATCTGAATATATGCTAGAAGTTTACCATTCTTAATTAAAAGCTGTGACTGCATTGGCTTTTAATTAAAAATATTTTTTTGGTTAAATATATTAAAAATAGTTCTACTAATCATTATTTAATTTAAATATATTTGGAAATGTAAGGTAGATATATTTGGAAATCTAAGGTAGTTCATGCCTAATCAATAGAAAAAAAAAAATTATCCCCTCATACGACATGCAATCTGAGCCCTCCAATTTTCGTTCATCGATCAATTTGAATATATTCTAGAAGTTTACTCTTCTTAATTAAAAGCCGTGACTGTATTGGCTTTTAATTAAAAATATTTTTTTGTTAAATATATTAAAAATAGTTGTACCAATCATCTAAGATAGTTCTTTATATATAAAGTAGATATAAAATGGATATATTGGAAATATATATTTCTTTATATATTGATAGATTTAGCCATCAAGATTTATCAAATGGCGGCGAAGCCGCCTCCCCCTCATCTAGTATGATTTTAACGCATGACAAGTAGTTATTGTCGGCGAGCTTCAGTCAATAAAAAGAAAAAGAATGATAGATTAGCACCCTTTATCACTTAAACTACTTTTTGTCATGTTGCGATTCTTGCGAACAGTCACTCTTTGTAAAACAAGTGCACATTTAAAAATTCAACTACTCTAACGGGGAAATCAAAATTCAGTAATGCATTGATGATATGGATCAAATTTGATGACCTCCAAGAAATTTACTCCAAAAAAAGTATGTTGGATTTAGAAACAATCACTTCATGAGGCAAATATTATTATTTTTTAAAAGAAACAACGCAGGAGAAAAAAATATTAAATATATAGAAGCGTGATGCTTATTCAGCACCCTTGAAAATGGTCAGTACGTGAGACAATTATTGCTTTATCATTTAATTATTTATATATTATTTTTTTAAAGATAAATTGGGGGTCAATCATGTAACTACATTTAAGGCAGAGCATTGAGAGCAACTATGAGTAGTGCAGTCAATATCGCTCCGTTTCGAACGTTTACGTTCCGTTCCGTCCGAAACGGAGCGAAAAACGGAAGGGAATGGCCTTACATTTCTCTCTGTGGAACAGAAACGGAAGTGAAACGCCTTACGTTGGTAAGAACGGAACAGAAACGAAAATGACTGCTTCCGTTTCGTTTATTAACGTTAATTCCGTCGGCCCGTAAGAAATTCTGGAGCCCAAATTTTCAGCCCATAACTGTGAGCGCTGAGAGGTATTATATCGGCGTGGAATTAAAAGAATTGCAGACAATGGTTCTGAGAGCGGAGATATAGAGGCGAGGCGTGCTCTGTGCTAACCCTAAGCGCCGCTCTCTCTCGATTGTGTCTCTCTCTCAGTCTCTCTCGATTGTGTGTCTCTCTCTCTCGTGCTTTTCTCTGTGGATTGTGTCTCTCTCTCTCTCTCTCCGATCTGTGACTGTGAGTGTTGTTGTGAGTGTTTGACAGCCCTAAGTACAATTTGTGACAGTGTGATTGAGATTTGAGAGAGCGTGCGTGCGTGCGTGCCTCCAATTTGTTTTCCTCTCTGTCTGCACCGATGTATGACCTCTCTTGCTATCTCTGCGACTTGTGACTTGTGAGGCTCGAGACCCTTCCTGACGAAGTAGATGATTTGTACTATTGTGGATTTTTGAGGCATGAGCATGATGACTACATCGCCGTCTAGGGCTCGTTGGTACCGGTCACAGTCAGGCATGATGATTGCTTCTTGTTATTATATAGCAAAGGTAGAGACAAAGAAAAAGGAAAGGCAGAATAGAAAGAAAAGGAAAGAGGAAAGAGCAAATAGAAAGCGAAAGATAAGGTAATTTTTTTTTCTGATTTTTACCTTCTCTTGTTCTGTCTCGCTATCTGTTAATTTGGCACATTTTTCACACTGTTTGAAAAAGAAAAAGGGAAAGCAATACTGTTTAATCAAATTTGTCTGATTTTTACCTTCTCTTTTCTTCTTTATGTTTAATTTTGCACATTTTGCACACTTTTTGAAGAGGGAAAAGGGAAATTTGTTTAATCTAACATACTGTTTGATCTGTTTGTACATGTAACATGTGTAATTAAGCAATACTGTTTTACAAAATGGCAATATATGATCTTTATACTTTTAACTTGTAATTTCTTTTTTTTTCTTTTTTGCAGTTGTGAAGTTGTGGTTTGGTTGACTGGCGGCAATGGTTGATCCAGAAAGAGTAACAGTTAGTGGAGAATCTGATGAGCCAGAGCCAGATATGTCAGATCCAGATGAGTATATCATTTTCGCTCTCTATTTTAACTTTTAAATTGTCAATGTTAGATGAATTGTTAGATGAATTGTTTAATTGTTAGATGAATTGTTTAACTGTTAGATGAATTGCTAGATTAAATGTTAGTTAACTGTTAGATAATTGCATAGAGTTAACTGTTAGATGAATTGCTAGATTAACTGTTAGTTAACTGTTAGATGAATTGCTAGATTAACTGTTAGTTAACTGTTAGATGAATTGCTAGATTAACTGTTAGTTAACTGTTAGATAATTGCTACATTAACTGTTAACTGTTAGATAATTGCATAGTTAACTGTTAGTTAATTGTTAGATAATTGCTACATTAACTGTTAACTGTTAGATAATTGCTAGATTAACTGTTAGTTAATTGTTTAATTGTTAGATGAATTGATTAACTATTACTTATTGTTAACTGTTACTTTGTTAGCATGGGGTTACATCCTGATTTAACTGGTGAGCAAATGCAACGCATGAGGGATGAGACACCTGAAGGTGAACCTCAAGGTGAAGGTGCACCTCAAGCTCAAGGTGAAGGTGAAGTTGAAGCACCTAAAAAGAGGAAATTTAGGGAAAATATGAAAGCAGAGGTATGGAATCACTTCACAAAGGGTGCAACCAAAGATGATGGTTCATATGATGCAGTTTGCAAGTATTGTGGGATAGTGTATCAGATGGGAAATCAGAGGAGTACTGGTTCATTGAGACATCACTACCATAAGGCATGTAAGAAGAGACCAGATAAGAAGAAATCCCATAAATTGCAACAGATGTTGCAGTTTCAGACTGCACCTGAAGCAGGTAAAGACTAAGTCATTCTTAGTTTTAACTTTTAAGGATTTTTAATTTTTCTTTCAAAACATAATTACTTGTTGAATGATTCTTTGTTTTTTTTAGGTCAGAATAAAGTTGGTATATGGTCATTTGACCAAGGAATATGCAGGAGGAACTTAGCAATCATAGTGATTGTTCATGAGTACCCCTTTAATATTGTTACTCACTATTACTTTAGGTTGTTTTTAAAGAGTCTTCAACCACAGTTCAAGTTGATATCTAGGAATACTCTTAGGTCTGATTGTATTAGTCTTTATGAACAAGAAAGGAAATCTTTGTATGAAGAGCTTGGTAAACTTGATTGTAAAGTGAGCTTTTCAAGTGATTTGTGGACCAATCACTTAAGGGATAGGGGGTTTATGGCACTGACTTGTCACTACATAGATGACAGTTGGACAATTAGGAAAAGAATACTTAATTTTTGTCCTCTTCCCTCTCCACACACTGGAAAATATATTGCTGAAGCATTGTATGGTATGTTGGTAATGTGGAACTTGGACAAAAGGGCCTTTAGCCTTGTGCTTGACAATGCATCTTCTAATGATGCTTGCATCAGACAGTTCATGGATGGGCCAATGGTAAGTACTTATTAATTTCAAATTTCTTTCTCATTTATGTAATTATATGACTAATTAATAACTTATGTTTGTTTGTTGATTTGTAGAGAGATGCACTACCTGTAGATGGATCAGTGTTTCATCAAAGATGTGGATGCCACATCTTGAACTTGGTTGTTCAAGATGGGCTTTCTGTGTTATCTGATGAGATAAAAAAGGTTCGTGAAACGATGAAGTACCTTCGTCATTCGCAAGCTAGGATGGAAATGTTTAAATTGGCATCAGCTCAGGTATGTACTTCACCTAAGTTTATTTTCTTTATTAACTTTACTTATTTATATAAACTAAGTTTGTCTTTTATTTTTTTCAGGCTAGGGTACCAAATAAGAAACCAGCATGGGATGTCCAAACACGCTGGAATTCAACTTATCTTATGTTGGAGCTAGCTTTGGAGCTCAGACCTGCCATTGAGAGGTATGCTACCATTGACAAGCATTACACATTGAAACCAGATGACCTGGAATGGGAAGCAGTGGAGGCACTAATGGACTGTTTGAAGATTTTTTACACTGCTACATTGAAATTTAGTGGAGTTAAGTATACAACACTTAACTTCTTCTTTCCTGAATTGTGTGAGGTTTATGTAAGCATCAAAAATATAGGGAGCAGTCCTTATCCTTTTATTGTATTGATGGGTACCAAAATGTTTGCTAAGTGGGAAAGATACTGGACCTGTGGAAACACACTCTTATCTATTGCATGTGTTTTGGATCCAAGATACAAGCTAGCAGTTGTGGAGTATTATTTTAAGTTGATATACCCTACCAACTATGAATGGTATATGTCAAATTTGAATGCTTGCATCAATGCCTTGTTCAAGGAGTACTTGGAGGCATACTCCATATCCTTGCAGAGCCAAACAGATAGTTCATCGAGGACTCAAAGTCAAAGCCAGAGGTAACTGCAATCACTTATTCAATTCAATTCATTGCTTCTTAACATGTTATTAATTTGTAATTGTTATGCTTGTTTCAGGAGCCAATCTTCTGGAGCATCAAGTAGTGGAACTGTCAATAATATAAGGGCTGGACTGAAAACTTTATTGGCTAAGAAGAAAACCACAGAACCAGTCAAGTCTGAGCTTAAACAATATTTAACTGAGCCATTGGATGATACTGCTTTGGAGGAACAATTTGACATCCTTGCATGGTGGAAGCTCAAGGTGCCTAAATATTCAGTGTTGTCACGACTAGCCCGTGACATCCTGGCGATGCCGGCATCGCACTCTCAGTTGTGAGAAACTCCTTGAATGATGAGAGCATAGAAGCTCTCATCTGTGCTCAAGACTGGTTGCGGGTTAAAGTCACCGGTAAGCTTCATTGCTTTTTGTTATTTCTTTTTTTGTTATAATTTAATAGTTGGTGATTTACTTTAATTAAATTGTATGCATGTGTTGATTTGCAGAGAATGGTGAACAAGTTGGTGATCCATTATGGCCCAGTGTCGAAGCGACACCGGATGATACAATTTGTGGCAGTCAAGCATGATCCAAGTCACAAGGTCACAAACTCACAATGTCAGTGTCATTTCTTATTTTATGCTTGTTGGCTTTTGCATTTTGTGTTGTCCTGACAACTTGTTGCTGGTCATTTGTCAGTGAGTACAACTAAGGGTGTATCATGTATCATGTATGTTGTTGCCTGTTGCCTTGTTGCATGTTAGTTGTTAGTAAGATCAAGTAGTTGGAAAATGTAGCCTGGAGTGTTCAGCTCTTGGGCTCCTTAGTCTCAAGCCGATAGTCTTCGATGATGACATATTGACATATTGAGAAAGGTACCTGAGAAGATGGCTTGGGGCTAAGTTGAGTTTATTGCTGGGACTAAGGTTCATTTGTAAGGTTTTGTTGTTTAAGACATAGATTGGTGATTTGTGATTTGTGAACTGTGATATGTGATATGTCTTATGTAAGACTTAGATTTCTGACTTGTGACTTGTGACTTGTTGGCTTGTTGCTTGTTAGTTGTTAGTAAGATCAAGTAGTTGGAAAATGAAGCCTGGAGTGTTCAGCTCTTGGGCTCCTTAGTCTCAAGCCGATAGTCTTCGATGATGACATATTGACATGTTTTATTGGCTTCATAATAAGCTTTTTATTTTGAGCCATTGGCTAAGGAAGGTACCTGAGAAGATGGCTTGGGGCTAGGTTGAGTTTATTGCTGGGACTAAGGTTCATTTGTAAGGTTTTGTTGTTTAAGACATGGATTTGTGATTTGTGATTTGTGAACTTGGATTTCTGAGTTGTGACTGTGAGTTCTGACTTGTGACTTGTGAGTTGTGAGTTGTGATTTGTGGAGTTGTGAACTTGTGACTTGTAATCTGTGATTTGTGTAATATTTAAGACATGGATGTGTAATATTTAAGACTAGGATTTGTAATTTGTGATCTATGATGTGTAATATGTTACTGTTATGTATGTAATCCTTGGATTGGTGCTTTCATTTTATGAAGTTAAATTATTATGAATTTTTAAGTTATTTTTTGTCTTTAAACTATACTGTTTAAATTAAATATTTAATAGGGTTACAAAATTTAACGTTATTAACGTTTCTTCCGTTTAACACTGACGGAACGAAAATGGTACTATTTATGGTTACGTTTTTTCAAACGTAACGTAACGTAAATAATTTTAGTTACGTGCTAATGGACGGAACAGAAACGTAAGAGGCTGTTTCCGTGTACGTTGTGCACGTTTGACAGCCCTAACTATGAGTCTATGACCACGTCAACAAGGACATTTTCGAGAAAAGACACATTTAAATCTGTCACTCAAGTATACTTTTCCAAGTTCAAACAACAATTAACAGACAAACTTTTTTTTTTTTAAAAAAAAAAATCTGGTTTTCATGAAGATGATTTTCATTTCGGAAAAATGTTACAAAATGTTCTTCCTCAAATAAAAGTCCAGACGATTTGTTTTCTTCTTCGTGTTTCTCAACAACATGTCCTTGTGAATTTGGTTAACTTCTTTCAAATATCTACATACGGTTCTAACCTATACTACACCGGTTTGTCATTTATGCAAGCGAATCGAACCGGGTGCGAACCGGGTGCGGATTCCGGTTCGGGTTCGGCACCGGTGCGAACCGGATGTGCCATTTGGCGCACTGATTATTTTAATCGGGTTTGACTGGATGAGTTCGGTCAAGCGGTGCGCGAATCGGGTCTAAGGGGTCCGCGTAGCAGGTTGAGGGCATGCTTTATCGGATGCAATTGTCCACTTACAACCAACCACACGGATACGATGTGCAGCTGGATTCGCATTTTCCCGTGTAGCTCATCCTATATATACATTCTATATATAGAATAGCTATCCCATGTGGGACTAATGTCCCCTAGTGTTCTAAAAAAAACACGGCGTGTCCGAACACGCCACGACACGGCACGGCACGGAGGTGGTACGACACGGCAAGACACGGACACGGAGACGACATGAGAACTTCGCGTATCGTGTCCTAAAACGTGTCGTGTCCAACTTTGATAAAATAGACACGACACGACACGACACGGCACGGCACGACACGAAAGACACGACACGTATTACAGACACGCCAAACACGAAAAGGAGACGCACATTAAGCGTCATAGAAATATAATGGATTTCTCAATTATGTACATACTGTTAAAATCAATGATTATTAATAGACTTATTTCCAAAGAAAGCACATGTAAATAGTTTAAATTGAAAATAAAAATATTACAATACAATTAGGTTGATTCAATAAATAAATCACAAACAAAAGTAGAAGGGTCTAGAGCCATTCGCAAATTAAAGATACAAATTTATCTGTGATTTGTCTTAAAAAGAATGAAATAATTTTTGTCATATCTTGTACTGTTTTGATAAGGATAGTATAAATTATTCATTGTCTTAAAAAATTGAAATAATTTTTTACGGCTCTTGTACTCTCAAAGTTCCAATATTCGATGACCAAAAGTATAATTAATTTTAGTTCAATTTAATTTATTTTCATATTTTAATTTTATTAGTTTGAAAAATATACTAATATAATTTTAAGGTAGTAACTCCGTCTATGTTTTCTCAAACATAGCTGGTCCCAAGACCGAAAAAAGAGGAGGGTTACTATAAAATTAAAAATATTTTTTCAAATCAAAATAAAAAAATAATCTATATTTTAATTCAATGATAAAGTAGGTCTACTTTCTTAATTTTTGACGTATTGTAGTAAACATAATTTTAAATTTAATAAATAAATTATATTTATGTCAGAAAGTTAAACGTGTCTGAACACGTCACGGCACGACACGTCTAAAGAAGACACGGTACGACACGGCACGAGGACACGAGGCGTGGCGTGTCCTTAGGCGTGTCGTGTCAATCTCTTAGGATTTAGACACGGCACGGCACGGCACGTGAAATATTGAGACACGACACGACACGGCACGAGAGATGATCCGGACACGACGTGTTTGACACGACACGACACGGCACGGCACGTATTTAGAACACTAATGTCCCCCCAAAAACCGAACGGACAACAAACTCTCTTAATTGGGCAGAATTTATAAGTGGGCCTTTAATATTTTATACTAATGGGCCGATTTTTTATTCATTCTATTGAACTTGAATTGACTAGATAATTTGATCATATTTGAAATGCTAAGAGAGCAAGATAAAAAAATAAAAATTAATACCATATCATTTTTATCATATTAAATAAATATATATATATATATATATAATATATCGCCGCACCCGAATCGGAGATTTTTGAAAATTTTCGAATCGCCGCACCCGCACTGCACCGGATTCAGTTCTCGAACCTGAATCCATGCAACATAGGTTCTAACGAATTGGGTGCAAAGAGACCGAGGGCAGCCAAGTTCTCAATAATAGTTGTTTTAATAAACTCTGCACCTATTGGACTCTTATTTTTCATACTGGTTTTAGATCTAAGAGATGTATATCAGTTTATGGAGTCCCTTTCACAAACAATCCTGAGGTAGTACGAACCATTACTAGTCTTGCCGTGGTCTTTGCTTTCAGTCTTCTCCTTACTAGCATTCAGCCTGTTCTTTCAACGTGTCATCTATTAGCTTACTTGTCCTGACCGACAACAAGAAAATTGGTCTTTATTGATCTGTCAACTCCATTAATTTTAACCGTTGCACAAATAACTTGAAATTTCACTGTTGCACAAATATTTTTAACTGTCATGTGTTAGATTTTAAATCCAAGAAATGACTCACATGAAACTTTAACATAAACTAAGCGGAAGTGTTACCTAGATCTATCTGGTAATTCTATGATCTTTAATATGTCTTCTATGCTCCAGCAGCACTTCAGCAACGTCTGTGCACGTACTAAGATTGGAGAAATGATCTTCAAAAAGAGCAAAACAATTTTTAAGAGCAGTGTGTCTAAACTTGACTGTTCTCTCTCTCTAAAACTGATGGAGAGTATTGAGAGGGGTGTAGCGTGTATATTTGTGCTTGTCTTGTCTTTTGGGGACCAACCCCTATTTATAGTGGAGACAACAAGAGTGTCCTCCAAATATTACCATAATGATCTATCAACATATGACAATATTTATTTAATTATAAATCCACCAATATTAGACATCACCAATCTTTTACACAAATCTCCCAGATATTATGCTTGACAACCACATTTATTCATGGGATATTACCATATTCAACAATCATTATTCATCAAGCAATATATGTCCATAATGTTGGAATATTTTTTACAAGATTTCCTAAATATTCCAACACCATGGAATTAATTCCTGTCTATCAGGATATGCATTTCAATACTTGAACAATACTTTGTTTATATAATTCAACAAACTTAATACTTGGAAATAAAATAATATGGAAATAGCCATCAATCTGTTGATTTCCTTTCTTTTAAGCCCATATCGATCACATTTATTATTTCATGTTGAATTTATATAATTAAGAAAATGAGAACTTAATAAATAAGTTATTATGAAATTCCAAAAAAAAAAAGAACCAGCAACTCATTAAATACCCTGATAAAAAAAAAAACTTATTGAGGACATTAAAATGGAGCAGAGCAGGTGTGGCAGTGCATGGGAGCAGGATGGCAATGGCTAGTTGCATACATTAACATGGGGTGCTATTACTTGATTGGAATTCCTGTCGGCTATATTATTGCTTTTCCTCTTAACCTTGGAGTTCAGGTTCGATCCTTAATTAATTAATTATTTTATAGCAATTTGAGTGAATATGGAATTGATACTTCTCTTGAAGACTGCAGATAAATAAGTTATTGTTTCTTGATTCAGGGAATGTGGGGTGGGATCGAAGCTTTCTGGCATAGGATTACAGACCATAATTCTCATCTGCATCACTCTTAGAACAAATTGGAAAAATGAGGTATTTTATTATTCAACCCATATATTCTACTTGTACCTGGTATTGGTAAAGAATGGTAGCAATGGTCCCTTTTAGATGTATATAGCTAATATGGATACCTCATTAGTCCCTGCTCCGTATTGGTAAAGAATGGTAGCAATGGCCCCTTTTAGATGTATATAGCTAATATGGATACCTCATTAGTCCCTGCTCCAAACTTCTTTTGTTTTTTTGTCAGAGGTTTTGTTGAAGGAACTTAGTTTTTTGCTTCTTTTAATTTTAAATAGCATTTAACAAAATTAAACATCAAGCACAAAAAGAGGATCTAGTGGAGAGACAAATTAGTGCAAGAGATAAAGAAAACGGGTTATACCTCTCTTTGTATCGCAACGAAGAGGCTCGATTAAGGCTTTGGAATCGGTGGCGTGCTCTCCAACACCTCCTACTCCTTGTTCTTGAGTCCACCAAAAGGATTAACCAAATTCTAATAATTTATGCTAGCAAATTTCAGGATAAAGCTAATACTTGTTTTCTTCTTCGATTAATCAACAATTAATAAGAAGAAACTATTGCTCAACACATGAGTATCTAAATAAACTTAAGAATAAACTATCACGCAGCAAAAAACTAACTTTTCTTGGTTGTAATTTTTTTCTAAGAGGAAGAAGAAGGGAGAGGAAAACGTAAAGAGCCATGTCTATTTATTTCTCTTTGAGTCCCTTCATATAACCCACTAATGAGTCCTTTCAATTAACCAATGATTAAAGGACAATTTTGTCCCTCTAAGGCTAGCCATAAATAAGGCTTAAATGGGCTACATCACATGTATTATTAGTCAATTAATCAATTTGTTAATTGTCTTCTCAAGTTGCTTTCAATTCGGGCTCAATTAGGCTTAATGAATCAAAGCCTACATATTCAATATAATTCCTATAATTATATTAAATATTGTTGAACTAAATTATCAACTTATTGATAATTATTATTATATTAGCATATGTATTAATTAAGTTTCATATGATCACTTTCATGAACAATTAATGTACATAAAGCAGTACCTATATACTCTATGGCTCGGGCACAGTGACGTTCTACATAGAGCAAAGGGGGTGACAATGCCAACCCAATTTTATTTCAATAATACATATATTTATAATATTTTTAGTATAGGTGTCTTTTTTTTAATCAGATAAGGTATGTGAACCCCATTCAAAAAAATTCTAGCCCCGTCTATGCTCAGGCATGTAACAATACGAACATGAATCTAAGATATTAATTAAATCCCGTGATTTTTTTCCTATTTTTGACTGTTTTTATACATTAGATAAATATAGTTTTCTATTTTCTGTATTTTCTATAATTAAAAATATTTTTATTTGTTTATTAAATATATATTAAAAATAGTTGTGTCGATCATTATTTTAAGATAGTTCATGTTGAATTATTATCATTTAAAAAATATAGCGCGACGAAGCTAAGGTAGTTCATGCTGAATTATTGTCATCTAAAAAAATATAGCGCAGCAAAGCTGCGATTGCCATATCTAGTATGAATCAAAGTCCTTCGAACTGTTCAAACTCTCCTTTAACAAGTGACATCCTATTACCTTGTAAAAGAGAAGTTAGATATTAACATAATCATAGTCGGACTCGTTTCTAATATACCAGTTTATTTTTCTTCTTTTTTTTCTCGTGTTTGGGTTAGATAGTGGAATTTGAATTGGGAGGTGCACTAGTTTTCTTTTTATCTTTATCTAGTTTAGTGAGACTATAAATAAGTTCACTGTTCAGTTGTTTTAAGCAAATACCCTAAAACACAAGATTCT
This sequence comes from Rhynchospora breviuscula, assembly GCA_027562975.1. Lineage (NCBI taxonomy): Eukaryota > Viridiplantae > Streptophyta > Magnoliopsida > Poales > Cyperaceae > Rhynchospora > Rhynchospora breviuscula. Next base: position 18,622,766 of record CM050398.1, read on the forward strand.
CACTTGATCCATGATATTATTACAGTCATCATCAGTAATTTATAAATAAATTGCATTTCTAAAATTGTATGATAATTGAATTAATTAACCTAGACACCTTGAACAATATAGTTAAGATAATATGATTTTCTGGAATGAACCTGATGAATAGAAACAAATTAGTGGGTAAATTTTTGTTTTAAAATCTGGTGCATGTAAGTATCACACCACCCTGCTGGACTCTGACAAGCACGATTTTAATTTTTAATCAAACAATATATATCTCAAGACCTTGTCATTTTAAACTAACCCAACAACAAAGTAATAAGCAAATTAAGCAAACAACCAACCTAAACTGTAGTCCAGAAAATATAGAACGAAATAAAGCAAAACAGAAGATCTCACCTAATAGATGGTTGAGACCCGTTGAAGACTTCAAGCACTCACTGATGCATATGCACACACAACCATCTCACACTTTTTCTTTCTTTCATGGAAAGATCAATCCTGAAAGGTTAGACAATAAAATGCCAAGAAAATCATCAAACAAAGAATAATTCAGTGGCAAGCGAAATGTATTGCAAGAATAATACACTGATGTTAACACTTAAATCAACCAAAAGGTCGATAATAAGGTTCAGAACTATTTTGTTTCCTTGTTGAAATTGTGATTGGATAGTGGTACCAGAGTGGATCGGCGAGGGGAGAACGAGTCGGATGCCATGGAAGGGAGAGACGGTGGTAGTTTATTCATTTCTGACTTTGTGGTACAGCAATTTTTGGACTACTCTCTTTGTGCTACTACTTCAATTGATACCCAAAAAATGCAATTTTCATAATAAATTAACTGATGGTCAATAGTATTACTTCATAAATTGTTACATGTACCAGAAACGAAATATGAAATTAAATTAAAAGTGACCAATCTCACCATCATTGCTTACCACACCCGGTAAATTTCTTTGCACAAAGTTTTGGAGCGTTTAATGATACCTAAAAAATGTCAACAATCTAATTCCTTTGCACAATGTTTTACAGCTATTTCACAACATGTGAAAGTGGCAGTTTTCTATCATGGTCTGTATGTAAATGGTATCAGTTTTAGATACTAACCAGCATGTGAGGTCTGATGCCTTGCACTTCACTATCTTCCGGAGAGGGTCACCCAGTTCAACATCCCATCTAGAGGGAATATCTATAGAAATGACATTTGTTTCCTTCTTGTGTTGTATATTGGCATAAGTTAAAGCACTGACAGCCCTGGTTAGATGTGCAAATGGTTCTCTTGGTGTTTCTGCACCAAATCAGGAGACATTTAACCAAATATAGACAATAAGAAATCCCAAATTAAGATCATTTGCAAAATTAAATTATTTTGCAAACCACGAAATGATAAATCGAACATAGAAACGAAAACAAGATCATATTCATCTGACAGCAACGGAGGCAACTCTACCTCACTTACAAATGGAATTTCAAGCAATTTCAGCTACACAGGAATATATTGGGATTAAAACTAATATTTTTGAGATAAAAATTGAGGTCAAGCCTCTCACCTTTTAATATCCACAAATCTAGCTAGATTAAAACTAAGAAAATGAAATTGAAAGACAAGCTCCTTTTTACGTACCTGTACTAATTTATGTGATTTAACAAAAACTAAAATACAAACAGCAAATAACCTGGAAAGAACCCTTCTTCTCTCGTTCTCTAGAAAGAACCCTTCCTCTCTCGCTCTCTAGAAAGAACCCTTCTTCGTCGTCGTGTAAGGCGAGATAAAGAGCCGAAGTGGGCTGAAACCCTAGCTAAGGAGATCAGATATGATATGGAGGCGGCGGCTTTTAACTGCTTTGATTAGGGTACACGGGAAGAGGAGGGAAAAGAGGGGAGCGCAATACCGTTTCCATTTCGGGAGAAGGAAATAGGGAGGGGGAGCACATCTATCTTTCCTTTTTCGAGAATTTCTAAAGAGAGCTTTTCCGAAGAAGAACTGGGCGAGAAAAAAAAAAAGCGAAGCAGCGGAGAATCGAACTCGCGAATAGCAGATTAGCAGCGATATATTTTGCTTAAACACAATTACAGCGACCCAACAGTTTCAGATAAAAGGTCAACTTTTTATCTCATATTCAAATTTGGACCACATATCACATCATATTAACAAAATCAATGATCCACATTTGATGTTAAGGATAGTTAACACCTTTTATCTGATATGTTTATGTCTTTTTAATGGATGCTTTTCTAAGTAGTAATGAAATGATAATGATAATAATATTTGCCTCATGAAGTGATTGTTTCTAAATCCAACAAACTTTTTTTGGAGTAAATTTCTTGGAGGTCATCAAATTTGATCCATGTCATCAATGTATTACTGAATTTTGATTTCCCCGTTAGAGTAGTTGAATTTTTAAATGTGCACATGTTTTACAAAGAGTGACTGTTCGCAACATGACAAAAAGTAGTTTAAGGGTGTGTTTGGATGTAACATGAATTAGCTTGAATAAGAATTTTATGAATAAGAATAAGGCTAATTCAGAATTGTTAATTCATCAACTAGCTTATTCAGTTGTCTTATTCACCCTTGTTTGGATGATATGTACGAATAAGAATTGAGGAAAAGATGATTATTTTATTGCAGCCATAATTACTCAAGTACAACCTTTGTTGGCCATCAGCCAGTACCTTTTTTTTGCGCCAAATCTTCCTAATTTTGATTTTGCGCCAAATTTGTTTACAGAAGTCAAACACCAAAGTTTTTTTTTTTGGATAAACTTCATAGAAACACCAAAGTTTATAACTGCATTTTTCATCAATACTCCCAAATAAAATTCTAAATCGAAAATCTGACAAATTTACAACCATTACGTAGCACCCATTGGTGCCTAAAAAAATATCGATACAAATTTGAAAAAATAACAACAACTGAAAAAGTTCTCTAAACAACATTGCATTAAAAATTCCTCATATAAAACATAAATTAACAACACGTTACAAGAGAAGAAAATCAATTGCCGCAAACTTATTTAAACTTGCACATATATAACATATACAATTGGTTAAAATTTAAAATTTAAATGGATTGAAATAAATACTTCACAAATATATTGAATTTGGTACTGGACAGTGCCAACACCTATATATTGAATACCAAAAAAACCAATCCATATTCAGGCGGTAATTAATCAAATATACTAAGGCAAACATTTAAAAGTAATTTCAATCAAATGTATAGCTGCTTCAATATTTATTAGTGCATGTTAGTGCACGCCTGACATGCAGGTGCTTGGCCAGAAGTCCTTATATTACCAAAATTTTACTCCAATTTTACACCAATTTTACTCCACCACCTATATTGAATACCAACCAACCAACCAACCTAAGATAGTTAGACCTTACATCGTTATCTCAAACCTTGGTTTTATGCACTGTGACCCCACATTGTATGTTTATGCAGAATAGAAGCTTTTAATTGCTCTTTCTGTTATTATTTCCTTTGTTGAACAAAACAGTAGACATCTGTTACCCTTCTGCTCTCTTTCCTTCCCAAAAAAAATAGCAAAACGAAACGAAAGATCCTCCCTCACACAACTTGTGGCCGCTTATAGTTCCAGTCTTTATTGATTTTTTGGGACCAGCATTATCAGGGTAGTTTTGTGAAATAGGAAGAAAACTGTTTTAAATTTCTTACAAGGATGCAATAAAAATGCAGTAAGAAATATAACTTTGTTCTGTAGTTTTTTTTATGTTATCCTTGCTGTAATTGTTCCTTTGTTCTTTATGACATAGTGTTATCACTTTTAATCTTCTCGATTTCAATGCTAGAACACTATTGCTTTAGCTGGTACATTAATCTACAACAGTTTTTGGAAAAGTAAGTTACCTCCGATTGCCAATCCTGCGGCTGTGCAATTGCTTCAAGTTCCTCTCCACATTCCTATGCTTCAAATAAGAATGAAAAGTTCAATTAAAAAATTTCAGTAAAACATCCATTTACAAAAGCAGAGAATTTAGGGTTTGAACAGTTGACTGTTTGAATAAAAGAAGGGAATGGTTCTGTCAATTATGTTCAAATTTTATTGAAGCATTATCAATTTCATGATTCAGGTTAACATGATAGTTCCAAAATAAACCCCAATATTAATAATACATATAAAATGCACCAGAAATAGTTAAAATCACCTCAGTTCATTCGTCTTGTATTCCACAACATATCTCTAATACTGTCTATAAGTGCACCCCCCTTTGAGCATCTGTGCCCCTAGAGACATTAGCTGAGGTAGATGGAGCATCACTATCTGAATCATCACTATCATCACTATCAGTAGCACCTTCCTCAAAATCAACTTGGGCACTTTGATGTCGATTTATAAAATTGTGCAGCACACAACAGGCAATGACAAGTTTGGTTTGGAAAGAGTACTTATACCTGTGCATATCTCTCAAAATTCTGAATCGGCCTTTGAGGATGCCAAATGCTTTCTCCACAACATTTCGCAACTGGGCATGTCGGTGATTATATAACTCCTCTGCACTTTCATATCGATTTTGAGATCTTCGTTGACGAAATTGTGCCAAGTGGTATGTTTTACCACGATACGGGCTCAGGAATTGGTGTGTATTGGCATAGCCTCCGTCAACAAGGTAATACCGACCTTCCGGAACCGTGAAGCCATCATCGATTGCTCGGCGCAATACGAGAGCATCGTGAGCAGATCCTTCCCAACCGGAAACTACAGTCAGGAAGTTTCCATTGAAGTCAACTGCTGCCATTACATTTTGTGTGACATTGCCCTTCCTGTTTCTCCACCGTTCCTTGAAGGTCTCGTGGGAGTCGGGAAATGCCGGAATATGTGTTCCATCTATTGCACCTAATGCATCCTACAATATTAAACTAAATGTCATTCTTCAAGACATGTATTTGCATAAACTTTGACCATAGGTGTTTTCATCAGTTCCTATTAAACTTTTACTATCACCAGTGGACCATTTTGTAAAATATTCTAAATATTGAAAAGATGCAGAAGGGACTAGGTAATGCTATGGTCTATAATGTTGCAAACAAAAATGGTCATGTCCAGTTGAAAAAGGAATTCTATATTTTTAGCCACAAAATTGCAAAATTGGTGGATACTTGATTACCAAATTTGAATGTGGCTGTATTACTGTGCCTGTCCAGATGGTAGATGGTTGTACTGTACATGTGTGCCCTTCTAAAGAATATGTGACAAATTAAGAGCTTCTTTAAAAAAAACCTGTATTTACAGAATTTGCATATAACAGCTGACATTCTACAGATGCTATAATTTAAGCTATTGGGGGTTTTGTGGGAAAGATAAATTAAGATTTTAGATGAATTGGTATGTAGGATATCGAATCATCAACAGAAGCACTAAATGGGCTTCAAGGCACCTATCTTCCTTCATCAGATTGTGGTGCCGTGCATATAGAGTATCCTTAAAGTGTTAATTTTTACTCTTCTGAACATATTTTTTAAGCTTCAAATTATGCAAAAATTGCCCCCCACCCCACCCCCCAACAAAAAGAAAAAAGAAAAAAGAACAACCCTAACTCAGTTTAAAGATATGCCAGATCTAAAATGAGGAAGTCTTAAGACCAGCTGCCTAAATTGCAATTTTCTATAGATGAGGTTCATGTCAATCATTCACTTGGCTCTAATTTGAAAATTGGATACTGTGTTAGCTTTTTGTACTAGTGATTAAAAGAAGAAAGGTGTTTTAATATATGTTTATTTGTAATGGTTAATGGTTACAACTTACAAATTATGATTTATGAGGGAGTTTTCGTAGATTTCATATCGCTTCTAATTTCTGCTATTAATCAGAAGTTGGATGTCGTATTTTTCTAAATATGCTAGAATCCGTAATATGTGTGTATGAAAAAGGCAGTTGAAATGTTTTAAACAGTATTATTCACCTAGGCCCTTTAGGTTTCAGCTATTACCAAGTAACGTAGGGACTTCTATCTAATTTCAAATTCTGCTTTTTGATTTGCTCATGCAAGTACCAGATGGATGATATAGAACTAGGCAAACTGAGAGACATTTTAGTGGAGGCTTTCAGACAAACAGACACTACCAAGGTAAGCAGTATATCCTAACTCTTTCATTAATGAAAGAACAAACAGATGCAAATTTATGAACACTAATAGAAAAATAATTCCTTGGTTCTTTTTAATGCAAGCAATAATAAAAATAGTACTTCAGGTAGGATCACAAATATATGTTTGAACTTGGATGTAAGAGAATAAAATAACTTATGAGGCCTATATATGACAACGCACCTTGAATGGATAAAAATCTGTCCCTTCTCGTAGTTTTGGATGTATTGGCTCATCGGCTCCAGGCAATTTCATGTATTGTGGTATCATGCGCCGTATACATGTTATTACCTCTCTCAATGATCTCGACACGGTTTCTTCGGAGTGTTGGAAATCCAGGCACAGTTTTCGAATGGTAGCTCCTTGGGCAACAAGCTGAAGGAACATTCCTACATGCTCCTCAATTATTAAATCTCCCCCAAGGTTCAATCCTCGAGCCAAAAGTTCATCACCGAGCAGTCGAAAGTTAGCCGGTGTGAGTCGATAATTGGCTTGAACTACCGCGGCGTGGCCTCGCAATATTTCTCTGATATATTGGGCACCCGATTGGCATCGATCACGCCTCAATGTTCTTGAATCACCTGCATAATGTAGTGCTGCAGTGAACCACCAGATAGCTATTCGCTTGTTGCGTTGACGTCTCTTCTCCTCCTTGGTGTTCTCATCATCAGACGACATTTCTATGAAACCTGAAAATAAAGTATACAAGAATGTTATTCAATTATCTTCAAGAAAGTCTGCAGTATATAAAAGTTTATAACAGTTTCGAGCAACATAATACAGAACAACTGAAAAAAATAAAACATTGCATAACCATACATATCAAATGACAAATAATACATAGGCAGTAATAATTAAAGAGGGGAATTGTACACATTACTTCAAGTACAATAAGCCGACAACCTACTGATTCAAATACAGAATAAAAACTAATTAGGATGTCCACTACATAGCATAATTAAGTTCAGATCACCCCTAGCTAGTGCTATCAGTACATACCCTAGTTAAAACTACATAAATGTTACACAAATTAGCTACGACATTTTTCATAGATCCCTAACAAATGATTAACCTATCTTTCAGAAATTCTGATGGTTCAAATGGTAACTGTAAGTGTTCCCGCCTTGGTTCTGGTTGGGAAAGGCTTGAGACTGGAAGTTGCCTTGACTCTGGAAGTTGTTGGGGAACATGGGGCTGAAGCTAGGAGGGTAAGATGTGCTGTGATCCGCGGAGGGAGGGGTATAGTAATAGTTGTTTCTTGCAAAAAAGTCAGCAGCATCCATCGTGCTCCAATTAAGAAAGGCCTTCCGAAAGTCACCAGATGCTTCTAATTTTTTAATCAAGAAGACTTGGGCAGCACCAGTGATGCCGAATTTCGCCATATGTCCCAGGCAAGACTCCATTTCTTCTTCTTTCTTATCGACACGGTTAACATCTACCTCCAACACTTTGGCAATTGCAAACCCAGCCTGAGCTATACTATCTTTTTCGGCTTGCTTCTTCGTGGCATTCTCCCTGTACCTACGTCCCCTATTACCTCTACTAGATGTTTCACCTGCAGATTCATCCGTGCTCTTCCTCTTTGAACAAGAGCCTTGTGATGCAGGGAATGTACTCTCATTGGTTTGGCGACCACCCCTATAGCTCTTCTCACCACTCCTCCCCATGGTGTTGCTCCTACTACGGTCCGAACGAGGTTGTTTGACTGCATCACTATCATCGTTGGTGAACTCCTGAGGTTCATCGTAGCTGCCTTGTTCACTGACTTCTATAGGCCCTTGTAGTAGTGGAATAGAGAAAGAAGACTCCCCATCATGAAATGCTGAATCCCTCCCCTCTCCTCTAACTGGTTGCCCACCAGCCATTGGTACCATCCTATTGTACCATTGAAAGCCCCCTTTTGATAAGAAAGCGGCTTGTGAACCTTTGCCCTACAAATTGAACAAGTCGATAATTGGGTTGATTGTTAACTATACAATTTGGGTGATAAGCAGTGATAGAGAAAGGTAATTGGCATAGATTCGCACCTTAATCATACCCTCATAATCGGTGTTGGATGGTGCCTTTGGTTGGTGCAGAACATCATCCCAACCTCCACCAGAGAGTGATGCTAGCTCATAGCATATGGTGAAACGGTTTTTGAGCACTTTAATTCTATTCAAGATATTGCTCTTATCAAAGGGGTGGTTCTTCACCTTGTCATTGAAAAGCTTGAGAATGGTTTGGGCTTCGTCATCAGAGAATCTGAAACCCAGTTGGCCTCTGTTGGTTTGAACCTAGTCCATAGCATCAAGCAAGTGACCGGTTTCGCTGTCGTTCCAATTTCGTAGCCTTTTAACATCTTTCTTTGGAGGCAAGATTTGGTTACCACTTTTCTTCCTTCTTGAAATTGACAGGTTTCCAAGTTCCATTGAACTAGAGACATTAACTATGAGTTAGGAAGACTGACATGTGTGCACAACTTTTCTTAAGCCTATCTATAATCAGTTGGCTCATATACTTCATAATTTACAAACTAATGTAACTTACAAACTAATGTGATATATATTGGTAAGAAACTAGTATACATCAACATACAAAAGAAGAAAAAAACTGACTACTGGCGCTTATTTCAGAATTTTCAAGGAAAAGACCAGTAATGCATTTGCAAACTTTGAACTATGAATCATCTTCAATTGATTCTGGAATATAGTAAACAATAGGGAGAGAATCAATTGTTAATGATGATTCATAGTTCAAAGTTTGCAAAATCATTAATAAGTAAATAACAGATAATGTATTACTCATGCTAGGAGGTGACCCCAAATTTTACAGTTCTCAAACTGTAAAAGTACTTAAATGTCATTAAGTAGTAAATAACAGATAAAAATTGAAATCTTCTTTGCTTCAACTAAAAATAATCAAAGAGGAAAAGACAAATATTTTATGGAATACAGTTTCAGTTTCAATTTAAGAACAGTTCTTTGGAAATTAATGTTTAGCTTGTTAACCTCATAATAGTTAACAGATTTTGGTTCAATCTCAGAATTAGTTTTTTACCAACATAGAACTTCATTTATCATCTGTAAATAACAGTTTACAAAATAAAAAGGCTATACCTTTTATTTAAAATAAACTTATACAATCACCCAAGTACTTCTCTAATTAACTTTTTTTTTCCCCAAAAATGTGATTGAAGAGGTATTTATACAGCAACTAGTAGAGAGAAATTTGCAAACATAAAAGAAGTACAAAACTAAAAACTGAAAATTGCCGCTTACTTCCTTTCAGATACATTTCCTCTTACTCATGTAATTACTTGTATTAAAAAACTGAAAAATACAGACAGAGTACTATACTGAAACTCCCTCATTTATGCGCATTCTTTTATTAACTAACCCATTTTGAACTTTGCATACAAAGGGAAAAAATTCAAGAGAAAATGATTCAATTTGTACTTCAAGATCCAACGACAACAACCACAAGTTTAGACGGAATCAATACACAATTGTTTCAATTTTATCTTACAAAAAAGAGTTAGAATAGAAGAGAAAAGTATATACCGGTGATGGCAACAAATCGGAGCTCTCTACACTCAGCGTCGTGCGAACTTCTCGAATATGCCAATTGTTTCACCAATTGCTCCGCCGATCGCCGTAGATCTACACTGCAATGGAGTTCTTGCACGGTGGCTTGGTTGTTGTCGCCAGTAATGGAAGGGAGAGTAAAGTGGAAGGAATCTCATAGAGAACGGTTGGCAATAATAGAAGAAAGAGAAATTAATTTTCTAACGTCGACCGTATGAAGGAAAAATGTTTTTTAATTGACGATCACAATTCACGGGCCTTGTTCCATGGTTTCCCTGGAATTAGAATAAGGCCTCGAATAACCAATTCGGGCTTATTCATTTTTGTTTGGTAACTTCTGAATAAGGCCCTATACTGAATAAGGCTTATTCCAAGCTTGCCAAACACGCCCTAAGTGATAAGGGGTGCTAATCTATCATTTTTTTTCTTTTTATTGACTGAAGCTCGCCTACAATAATTACTTGCCATGCGTTAAAATCATATAACGGTGTGATTTTGGTGTAAACGAATTCAAGTGAAGAGGCTGTCCTATATGTGGCGTAATTTAATTATGATTTGGTGGGATTTTTATTTATGTAATCTTCTTGTCTTTCAGTGAAATATCATTAACAAAATAAGTTTGCAAACACCTCTTTTAGTTTCTTAAATTATAAACAAGCTAGAAATTAGCTAGTGATGAGCCCTGTATGATGTGCGAGTTTTCTGTGATTTAGAGTTATACACGATGAACAAAATAAATTTGATAAATCATGCACAAATTGATAGATTAAATAAAATCTGAATTTTGTATATTTTATTTTAAGTATGAGGGGAGTGGCTAGAGTCCAATATGTTGGACACATACACTCATCCTACATGATGAAATTTCAATTTTATTTTAGATTAGAAGACCGAATTTTATATCTTTTTCAAATTTTTTTACTATTTTTTTGGAATTTTAGAACATACTCAATCTAAAAAGTTATGGACCCTCCAATTTTTAAAATTCGGAAAAATATAGTAAAATATTTTGAAAAAAATATAAAATTTGATTTTTCAAGGATATTTTAATATAAAGATCATATTGAGCGGTTCGGATCGATCATTTGAAATTTTAACAGTTTGACGTTTCGTATCGTTTCATATTTGAGTTCTACATAAATTTAAATTACATGCATGGTTGCATCGTTGATGTTTTTTTATTTGAACTGTGCATAAATTTTCTATTTAGTACAAACTCTATATACAATCGTTATCGTACATGATTCACAAAATTGGTACTTTTATATCTAACTTTTAGTTAATAAATTAATTAATTATTCGTAGGTTTATTGATAAATTTATATTACCGATTATGAAATATTGATGAGATATTAAAAAAAAAAAACTCATCTATAAATCTCATGACAGATGAAGGCTCTCTATGGCATATGGACCAGCATTACCCAATAAAAAGACATAGAAATGATTTTTTTTTTCGAAAAGGCCCGTACGCAACACAAGCATTACACATTGATGAAAACAGGGAAAGTGTAACCAACACAATCTAAATCCCTAACTCTGGCATGAATTTCCATTTATTGGTGCTGAGTAAAATGCTTTTCCCTAGCATGAAGCTCAAAAAAAAAACTGTCATATGCTTCGTAGAAGAAAAAAAATAAGAGTTTCATGTACACTTGTACAGGTATTAAATTCACCATCTTTCTCACTCTTCACAGTTAAAGTAGTTGTTTTTTCTTCTTCTTCTTCTCTCTGTTTTTTTTTTTTTATAAGCTAGATAGTGAACAGTTTAAGTAGTTGAGAGAACTTATGGTAACACTGAACAAATTTGGAACAAAGGGCTCAGAAGTAAGGTATGTATGAGTATGAATATATTTGATAAAAAAAATACGTATGCATGTCAAATCTGAACCACCGTTTTTAAACAACCCACCACAAATTCAATATAAAATATTAAATTTTCCAGTTAACATGATGTCACTTGTATATTCACATCAGAACATTTTATACTAGAAGTACATCATTAGCATATTTTTAGTAATATGGAATCTAAGATATATATTAATTCTCATGGCCGCATTAGTCGTCCGCATTAATCCCTCTCCGAAATTAATCTGAGCCGTCCAATTTTTTTCCCTGATTGATTGATCAATCTGATCCGTTAATCAATATCTTTGGCTTCTCTCCTTTCCTCCTTTCTCTCTCGACATCAGAATTCAGAAATAACATAAATAGTTGTCTTCTCTCTTTCCTCTCTCCTTTGCCAACTGCCGCCGCCCCTCCGCCTCCTCCGCCAACCCCTCCCTCCTCCATTGACTTCCCTCAGCCCCAACGGAAACCACCCGTCCACAACACGCTGTCGCCTCCTCCACCACAACTGCATCTCCGTCTCCTTCTCCGCCAACTCCCGCCTCACCCCTAGCCACACCTCTTCCTTCGTTAACTTTCCCCCACCCTAACGGAAAATCACCGCTCCGACCCCTCCTCCGCCAACCCCTCCAACTTTCTGCTCCGTCGAGAAGCTTTCTGAGCAGCAATCCCCCCCAACATCTTCTTCTCTCCATACCTTTTATCCCTCGACACATCGCTGGCTGCTCCTTCTATTTCGACACATCCCCCAACATCTCCATCGCCGCTGGTTGCTTCTTCACCGATTACTTCTACAAAACTCAATCTCCTTGCATTATGGTACGTAGCCTTTCTTTAGAATTCATTTTCTTATAGTTTTGGTTTAATTTACGCTACCTAAATATTTGCTTTCTTAACCCTTGAGGGGTGATTTGGTTTTCCACTAGAGTCAAGATGCTTTTACTCTTTAATTAGTAAGTTCTCAAATTTTGTTACTTTAATTACTACATAAGTTGTTTGACAATATGTACATATAGACTTTTATTTCATAATAATATACTACATGTTCAAGGCAAAACCAGATTCTGGTCTCAAACATTTCCATTAGGAAATGATAATTGTACTTTTATATAAGAACTTTTATATCATGTACAAATTCATTGGAAATTTCACAAATTAAGAGAATTGTTGGTTTTGACTAAGCCACACGATCTGATTTTTGTTTTTTTGAAGACTGATTGACAAGTTGCCAACAACAATTATATTAAAGAAAAAAATTACAAGGTCTTAATAGAAAAGTAAAAGTTACGGTAAAGACAACATAGATGCCGTTTTTTGTGCTATTCTCTAGCTAAAAATATTTTTATAAATTTATTTTATTTTAATTTTAAAATAAATATGCTCGGAATTTATGTTTACTTGGTTTTGTTTTATTCACTTTTTGCATTCTTGATACAGAACTTACCTATGTGAAAATATTCAAGCTTAAATTATTGTTTTGTTGGTCTTTTGCCATCCTTTTATGTAAAAAAAGAAATTCGATTACTGAGAAGGCATCTTTTCCAATTGTACCATGTTGAATTATTGGTCTGCGCTCTGCAGATATTTATGAATAGAATGACATTTCTTCTAAACACTGCTAGCAAGTGCAAATAAGACATGTAACTAAAAGTCAAGTATTTACAAATAACAATTTAGGGGCTGTTTGGATGAGTTGGGAATTGGAGGAATTTCCAATTCCAAGCATAAATTTTATTATAAACAATTCAACCTCTTCACAAAGTTACACACTTCCCAATAAATTTATGCCTAGGAATAGGCTATTCCCCAAATTCCTAACCCATCCAAACGGCCCCTTACATAGAAAATTCTCAAAGTTAACTATATACAAAGATAGCACAGGGAAGCACAAGCGATTTTGTTTATACAACTGACTAATATGATGAGCTTTTGTACATTGTTAGTATTTTATGTATTCTTCTTCTAATATTGATTTTGATCAATATCATATGGAAGTATTAGGATGAATGAAGAATCAGGGATTTTGTGCTAAAAGAACAAAATTATCGCCCTCTGGACAGATATGTGCTTCAATCACACTAAGTGAATTTCTTTGCAATGTCACCTCTATTCCATTTGTTAGAAACTATAGTTTTCAATATTGTAAATTAAATTCTCACTTAAAAAAAAAAAAACCAAGTAGTCAATCAGCACCTTACCAAAATTGAAAAAGAAAGAAATCAGAATTTGAAACTATGTAGCTGTCATACCTACCACACTTTGCTATTTTAGCACAAAAGCCCTATCAAACATATTCCCACTCATCAAATTAGATATTTGGTTAATCATTTGGATAATCAACAAAAGTAAGACAAACATTATATGCATGCTTGCTACACTTGAATAGATAACAATTTTGTTCATTTAACTTATTGAAACAGCAAAAGGTTGATATTAACTGATTTGGTATTATTCGTTTTGACATATTTTTTTGCAGGTTAATTTAGCGATTACTTGATGGTGGGCTGTACCGGTACCAATGCTGAGATATTGGTACATGGACAAAGGGGGATTTTTTTTTGTTTCTTTCAAACAAACTTTTGTATGCTTTGGCTTCTCTTAATAGAAAAGCGATAGAGAGAAAATCTCTACTAATTTCCAAAAAAAAAATTCGACATAATATTGTGCATATGGTGTGGAGCTTGCTTCCATTTTATTTATTTATTTTTTTGTTCAGGTATAAATGCAATTTAGTTATTTGTTAGTATCATCTCATAAGTAATGAGAACAACTGTTTTTTAATTCCAGCGTACATTATTAATTAATGTTTACACAATTATATATTAAGTTATTATTAATAAACTGCTGTCTAATTTTCTTTTATAATTTCTGATGTTCTTACATGTAGAGTAGAGAAAAAAGAAAACAGTTGGAAGTCTATTTAATTCATAGAACAAAATATTTTGATATGCTCAAAAGTTTGTAAAGACACACATGTCCACCAATCTACATGCCTCGGACATCTTGGTAATTTAATTTCTGGGAAAAAAATAATTGATAAGCATTACTTCAGTACTAGGTGGAGGGAGGCGGCTTCGCCGCCATTTGAGTGACAATGTGTTATATACAAATTTTTTTTTTTTTTTAAACATCAAATCAATCACCAAGGAGGATATCAATAAACCACTATATCAATTTTCAATTAATATTGTTCCTAAATCTATTTTCACTTAAAGAAGGATAGATATTTTTAATGATGTCTTCAAATTCATTCTTTAGCCGCTATATGTATTTTTTTTAAAATGAACTTTGTTCACCTCATCGCTTTATAGTAGTCATATGAAATGAAGATCAAGATGTCCTTTTTGTCTTCCATTCCTAAACTCAAATGACAAATTTAGTTGCTATGCCTCAAGGAGTATACCAATAAACCATTATATTTAATAAACCAAACTATGAACCCTTACGCCTCCTCAGTAGCAGTTAGTAAACACCACCAGAAAAAATAACATAAACTAAAATTAAAATTCTTTACTTAACTGAAGCAATATAAACTAAAATTAAAATTTTTTAATTAACTGAAGCAATCTCTACTACGCATATGAAGGTATGTTATGTACTGGTGGGCCCATTGGCACCATGGTTGATCGAGGGTCGTCTTTCTTCACCGCCCTACTGTTTGAATATAACCATGAGGTTCCCAGTTGAGTTTAGCCAGGATCGAGGCATATGGATATGGTACCTAACATAGAGTTTTGTTGTGGTGCTATTAGTGTGACTAATAACAACAAAAGTTTAATTTAAGGTACATTGAATTGAACACTTGAAATTAATCGGTAAGAATGATTGAGATATCAAATCTGTTACTGTTAGTTTTAAAAGGCTTTTAACCACAGCTGAGTGTTGACTGCGGCTTAGTTGGATAAATAAAAAAATTTGAAAATCAAGATTATTGGAAATTAATTCAAATCAATAATATAATTGTGCTATGATAGGCACCACAATCTTATCGAAATGTGGCAAATGAATTTGATACGGTACCATTTTTTGTGATGAACCACGTCACTGAGTTTGGCACTTTTTCTCATCATAATTTCCTCTTTAATCACAAACTGGACAGTTACCCTATGCTCTGCCTGTTAATCCAAACCTGACCTTTGCCCATAAGACTCATGTCCAGAGCCAATGGCTCATTGCCATGTCGCATGTTACAAAATCTCTTGTACCATGTCAATGGTTGCTTCTCCTCATTCCACTGATGATCTCCCAGTAAGGGAATGGAGGCCCGAAGATTCTTCTTTCAAACCAACTTGATAATATATATCACAAACAAACTTTGTTTCTTAATTGCATCTGACTGATATAGGACATTCATTCAAGAATTAGACCTGCACTCTGGTAAAGTAAATTTATTATAAAATAAGGATCTATACTATACCTTTAGATACACCTAAGGATTTTTTATTTGTAGCAAGCCCTATTCGCATTGGTATGGTGAATAAAGAACCATCGCTTGGTTATGATTGAGTCTTTTTAGTAGCATCACCAAATATGACAGTTAGGTAGCCCTTTGACCGATTTTTAACTTGTCAGTCACAACCTTAACACCGATACTGACTGGTGTTAATTATTTAAATGAAACTAAACAGAGTTTGCAAAATTTAATCGAGACAAAAGTCCAACTGATAGTTTGATCAAATATTGCCAATGACGAATTGCCTTGAAAGAGACAAAAGGTTAATTACCTTTAACTAAATTTTGAATTTAAGAAAAACAAAATAAGGCAAGCGAAATGTGAAAATAATGACTCACCATGCCAATAACTGAAATCAACCGCAGCAATAGCAGAAAGACCAACAGTATGTCCCCAAACACCTAGAATCACAAATTAGAAAACTAACTTACAACAGAATTAAATAATGTGTGTCTATAATTACATATTATTAATTATTACTTATTTTAAAAAACAGTAAAATAAACAAAAAGTTTGTTTGCTCCACGTTTTCAACCATTTGTAATAAAGAAAATGTTTAACACCAGGAACAAATTTTAAATACTACATGAGCAGATTCTCCATGATATATTATTGAATTTATAACTGATTTTTTTTAATCTCGACAATGAAACGTTAAGAATAAAATAGAAGTTTAATAACAGAACTGAACATAAATGAAAGCTGAGACAATTTAACTTTTATAAGCACCTTGTTAGAGGAGGAAGTTGCTTACATGAGTAAATCAAAACTATCCATTACTTTTTTTTCTTTTTGAGAAATAACACGCCACTAATTGCTAGAACACAACCTTTATCTAAATCATACATGTACAGGTTTTGAAATCATATACCCTTTAATTGCTAGAACACAATCTATACCGAAATCCAAGCTATAGTTGGGTGACCATTCTTCAAAAGTTTTAGTTGTGTTTGTGCATATTTACTTTAGCTGAATTAAGGATGAAATTAAACAAAATAAAAACGAAATTAGGAAAGAAAAAAGAATATTAGATGTACAAATTATTTCAATCGGCAATTGTGCAAACAATAGACAATAAAAAATTGCCCTGTGTTACACAAAAGTAAAACAAATTACTCACCGAGGGAGTTGAAAAGCCACATACCTTCGGTTGAAGCCAGAGGAGGTGCGTATGTAGCAGTTTACGGTGCGGAGACGTGTGATGGTTCGATGTTCGGTGGCTATGCAAGGTGACGCGTCGAAGCAACGGAAGGAGGCACCGCCAGTAAGAGGAGAGAAGGGGCTTGGGCACAAACGGCTGGAGGGGAATTGAGAAGTGGAGGAGGCGCACACCACGTCAAAAGTAAAGCAAAGGGTTTGACTCTTTTCTTTTCCCTGTCGCTTTTTGGGCTTTGCTTCTTCCTCTTCTAACTGCCCCCCTATTTCAACAACCTGCCGATACTCCTTACAGCCACTGCTCACTTCTTCCTCAGCAGTAGCAGCATAAAGGAGTGCCTGTTTCAGAGGAAGATTATAATGATCCTTGTTTTCTTCATGAGAAGAAGAATGGTGTTGATGAGAGAGAGATGAAGAAGACATGGTCACTGAAAAACACTAAATCAGGAAACCTGGAACAAATTTTCCAACAATTTTTTCATTAGTAGGGATAAAAACTACGTTATAGCAGACACAGCACAAATGATTGGCAGACCCAGATTAAACTTAATGGATTGTAAATTCGTAAAATAAAAATTAACATCCTTTTTATTTATCAATCAATTGAACTCAATAGTATCAAGTTTCACTAACCAGTTAACTATTTAGGCTTCGAAGAAGGTTTGCTGCTCTCTGGCTTGGTTCCGTGATTTGTGAAATAACCAAAAAAGAAGAAATTATCGGGGCACCAAAGTTCAAAAATTAAAACTACTTCACTGCGAGCCCGAGCACACTCACTATTTCACTTTGATTGGGAAAATCAAGCCTGGGTAAGTGCCCAGGATTGCCTACATATGGCTCCGCGACTGAAACGAAGGAAGAGGAAAAAGAAAAATTTCGCAAAAAATGTACCTGTAGTCAAAGAGAAAACCTAGTCGCATCAACTGCAAGCAAGAACAATGGAGGTTTCTCTAGCAGCAAATGGTAGACGAAAATGGAAATCGAGTGGCAAAAAAGGCACCGAAGTCCGATAAAGGACTTATTTGGAAAGGGAAGACGGTCGAAAGGGAAATTGCTCGCGACAAGGTGGCGTGAGATTGGGAAGAAAGAGGAAAAAAAGAAAAATGAAAAAAGGAGAAAAATGACTCGTTCAATTTTTTTAAGCGAGCAGATCTGATCGCAAAAACGAAGCGGACGATTGTGATTGCCGTGTCGCGCTTCCAGAAAAAAAAACGGTCATCGGTCACCCACGGGTTTTAATTAATACTATAGATATGGAAAATAATAAAATACACTTAAGATAGCCATATCAGGTTGTAAATTAACTTTTGTTCTATATTTAGATATGGTTCATAGAAACTACAATAGGCCTTTTATGTATTGCTTACATTTGATTAGTTCGTTATGTTAGAGTTATGTCCTAGGAGCCAATTATTAAATGGTCACTTCTATGGTTTATGTGATTGATGATATTTTATCATTTATTCCTTGATTTATTAATTGACAGATCATTCAGGTTGAGGATCTGAATTGTGGATCTCTGTAGTTCATTTATAATTAAATGACAATAATAAATCTAAAAGGTCCGTAATCTTGATAATTAACAAGGAATATTAATTATCGGATAAGATTAGTATGCAAGTTAAGTGATGATTAAGTTCTACAGATCATAGGTAAGGAGTTGCCAACTTAATTGCATATGTATATGTTGTAGAACATAGTACAGGACGCGACCCAGTGAAATAAATATATGGATTGTGTTATGTGTCATTATTTATTTCATTTGAGTTTGATTCTAAGTTTGAGATGGTTCAGCTTTTCCACATGAGGATAGGTTCAATAAATATCGTCTACCGTTGATTCCTGATAAGGGCTGCTATACGGACTTTATTTATGTTCTCTTGAATTGTGCGGGGAAAAGTTGTTCATCAAGAAAACCGTATGTCCCTCATTAATTAACTTAGTGAGCGATGATATCTGTTTGGGCCCCTTGATGGAGATGGACTGTTTGCTAGCAACTGATACAGTCGTCTCTAGATCAAGAAACGTATAATCTGCAAGAGTGACACATTCCTATCTTGGATTATACGATGATATCATGTGACATAAGAATCGGACAAGGAAATACTATTATTTCTTATGCAGGATTGAGATATTGTAGTTGTACACTATTTATACGAATTGGGAGTCATAACGTGTTGCTAGATACCGCTTATGATTATTGGAATTAAATAGCGATTTAATTCCATGGCCAACATAGTATAAATCCTCAATGGGTCACACAGATAGAACTTTAACCGTACAGTGCATTATTTATTTATTCACAACAGTGATACTGTGAAAATATGATAGTTTGATTAATTAATTATATATCGTTGCGAACCGTTATAATTAATTAAATCAAATGGATCATATAGAAATATTTTAACGTACATGCTAATCCTAAAATAATTATTAATGAGTTAATAATTATTCTTGTTCAACAATATTTAATATAGTTGTTAGAATTATATTAAATAAGTAGGCCTAATTTATCAAGTCTAATTGAGCCCGAATGGAATGCAATTTAAAAGGCCTATTAAATATAAGATTTAATATGTTAAATGGGAGATTAATTAGATGGATTAAGTAGCCCATTTAAGCCCATTAAGGGGCCGGCCAAATAGTGGCACAAGTGTAATTAGTTGCACTTGGTGGTAGGTAGGGATTTGAGCATTATATAAGGGGGTCATTTGGAGTAAACCCTAATCTAATCTCTTTCTCTCTCCTTGCTCCTCTCTTGGCCGCCACCTAATCAAAGAAGAAAAAACTGATTTTCTTCTTCCTTTGCCTTCTCTCTTGCATCCCATAGGAAGCTCATGTGTTGAGCACTAGTCCCACTTAATTAAACAAGTTAATTAATTGGAATAGAAGAGAGGATTAGCCTTGTTCTTGGTGTGCTAGCACATACCATTAGAACTCGGTTAAGCTTCTAGGTGGACTCGAGGCCGAAAGGAGAAGAAGGAAGGGCGGAGCTAGCACGCCATCGCCTCCTACGCATAGGAATCGCCTTCTAGTTGCGATACTAGAAGAGGTACAAATCCCGATTCCTTTCTCTTTGTGTGAATGCTTAAGCACTAGATCCCTTTTGTGCATAATTGTTTGTGGTTAATTAAAGGGAATTAGCTATAAAATTAAAAATTGTGCACTTCCTAACAGTGGTATCAGAGCACATGGTCGTGCTTAAGTTATTTTGACACTTAATTAAGAGAAATTAGTTAATTAATGGATTAGTAGAGTTGATGCTATTGCTTGCTGTCTGGAAACAGCAATTTCTGTGTTGTTATGCGTTTTTCGCTATGAAATGTTCTCTGGAAATTTTTTCTGTCAACTAGAAAGTTGTAGATCTGTGGATTGTGGTTCTTTTGGCGTTGGATTCACATTTTTCTGAAATTGTATGGATTTACTGTGAATAAAATGGCAACGGTGCGCAGATCCAGTTTCTGCTTGCACTGTTCTGTTTGAATGGCTTAAAAGATTTATATTTTGAATATAAGTACCAGTGTTCTTTAGCTAGATTTAAAGAGGACTTGAAACACTTTCTGGACATGTATAGAATGTTGCATGGTTCAGATTAATTCGTGGTTTTTCAAGTATGAAAAGAAAGATCTCGTCAGATCTGGTTTATTGAGCAAACTGATTGTTCTAATAAACTGTACCAACTGAGAACTCTTTCTGGAAAATTGTTTGAATAGAGTTGTTTATTTTTAAGTTAGGATTCCAGGAAAATTAATTTCATAATTTTTCATGGAAGTTTGGTACCTCAACCAGGTCAAACCTTTTCGGTCGATAGTCTGTTCCTGTACAGGTCTAGTCGATTGTTAAGCTTGTAACTTGAATTTCTTAAACAGAACTTAGTGGTTTTCTTTTCATGAATAATTAGCCAATAGATTAAACAAGTTTTTCTATGTATATTGTATGTATAAAAACTGGATGGAAGGTAATCTTTCAGACCGGATGGTTGAGAAGAAAAACAGAATATCTCAAAACGGTGCGTTCGCGCACTTGTTTCAGATTTGTCTTTTTTTGATTCTCTCAGATGGTATATGATCTCTTCCTGAAATTTTGACTGGTATTTACAATCTAGACAAGGAGCTTATATAAATTATTTCATAATTTTTGGAGACCGAAAACTGTGGATTTTGTCGTGTCCCATTAGATACTTTTTTATCAAAGTATTATTTATCTAATTATTCAAACTAGTTGAAAAAGTAATTAGGATACTCCTTGTGCGATCTTCTTTCAGTTTTTGATGATTGAAAAGTTTTCGAAAAGGAATTTAAACAAGTTTGGTTGTTTGAAATTTGAGCATTTATACACGGAAATTGCGAATGGCAAATAATACGCAAAGACACTTGAAAGTCATTAATTATAAACAAATTACACTAGTGGATAGACTTGTGCTAACTTTGTTTTGTAGGAGGATGTGGGTTTAGTATGGCTCATGACTCAATGCCTTGTGGTTTGTAAATTGAATGCATGTGTGATTGTGTGTAATAAGGCCTTTGGTGCCATTAATTAATTTTGATTAATTTTTGTGTAACTTGAGAGGCTTGCATGCCCCTAAGGTTAGGATGAGAATAGAAATTTACACATGTAATTTTGTTCCTTTATTTTATATAGGATTTAGATCCATATAGAATTTAGTGGGAGGGACAAAGGTTAGATTAGTTTTGCTACATGGAGATGCGGCGAAAACTAATGCAAGCGGGAGCCATACAAACCCACAACAATGCTTGAGATGCTTATTATGTGAATGTTTGTGAATGCTATGAATGTCATAGGATAGGTATGGGTGTATGTTTACACGACCACCAAACAAGAGTCACATAATTGTTTGTCCCAAACGATTGAGCCAAATCACTCTCCTTCTCTCTATCCCCTTCACGCCTTATGTTCGGCCATTGATGCATTCCGCCGACGCGGACATCGTGGTCCACCATAGGTAGTCGGGGTGTAAATCGGATTTGCAAGGAGCAAATAGAGAGGAGTTGCTTAAACAATGGACCCTAATCGGATTGGACATTGGAGTGAAGTTCGCGACGCGAACCAAGAGTCATAAAGTTGTATGATTGGTTAAGGAGAACCTACCTCATTATTAGTTGCTTTGATGTTGTGCCGACGCCGGCATCATCTCAACGAAAGTGGGGGTCTTGGAAATTCATTACTTTTAGGGACTTATATTAAAGTAGTGAAAGTTTTACTTTATTGGAAATTAAAACAAAACATAAACTAATTGACCTTTAATTTGAAAATTGTTGTAGATGTCTTCCTCGTCTTTTTCGCTACGTTCTCTTTTAGAGAAAGAGAAGCTCGCCTTCAACGGTGCCAACTTTCTGGATTGGCACCGGAACCTTAGGCTTGTCCTTAGGTTTGAAAAGAAGGAGTACCTCTTGACCACTCCCGTCCCCGCGGCTCCCAAGTCGGATGCCCCTAAAGCGGATCAGGACGAACATGACAAGCACGTCACGGACGACATGGAGATGTCCGTCTTGATTGTCGCTGTCATGGAGTCGGAACTCCAAAAGGAGTTCATGGATAGTGGTCTAGGAGTGTTTGAAATGGTCTCTCGTCTCTCGAACATGTTCCAAACCAAGGCCCGCACCGAAAGGGCTCGTCTCATTAAGGCCGTCGCCAATACTCGATTGGCGGAGGGTCATGAAGTCGGGCCACACGTCATGAAGATGGCAGGGTTGTTTCGGCAGCTTGAAAGGCTTGATACGCCCTTCCCGTCAGGGGCGATTCAAGACTTTATTCTCAACTCTCTCCCTCACAGCTTCACCGGTTTTGTTGTGAACTACCGGATGAATGGCATGGACAAGAGCATGGATGATCTCCAAAACATGCTTGTCGAGACGGAGGAGAGTCTCAAGAAAGAGAAGGGCCCCAAAGATGTTCTTGCGGTGAGTGACAAGAGCAAGAAGAGCAAGAAAAGAAAGACCCGCCGAACTAGAAAGGGCAAAGGCCCGGTGACGCCCCAAGGTCCGGCCAAGGGAGCTCCCGAGGATTCCAAGAGAAAGAAGAACCCGGCCACTTCCGAGACCGTATGCTATTACTGTAGCAAGACGGGCCATTGGAAGAGAAACTGCCCCAAGTACCTCGCTGACAAGAAGGCGGGAACCGTCCAGTCTTCTACCTCAGGTATATTTGTCATTGAAACCCTTCTCGCTACCTCTAACACAGACTGGATTTTTGACACCGGTTCTTGTGCTCACATTTGTCGAAATGTGCAGGCACTAAAGAGTAGGAGGCGGCTCGAGAAAGGCGAAGTACAACTCCGCGTCGGTAACGGCACGTGCGTCTCCGCTATGGCCGTTGGGAATGTGGATGTAACTTTGCCTTCTGGTTTCATTTTGGAACTCAAAGATGTCTATATAGTTCCTTGTATCACTCGGAACATTATCTCTATTTCTTGTTTAGACTTGGATGGATTTGGTGTTGTAATAAAGAACAAAAGTTGTACTTTGTTGCGTGATGATGTTTGTTATGGTGTTGCGCATTTATTGAATGGTCTTTATGTGCTTGATTCTAGCGAATATGTTTTGAGTGTTGAACGTGACAGTAGGAAACGTAAGATTTCACATGAAAGTACGACTCTAATGTGGCATTGCCGCTTAGGTCATATCAACGAGAAACGCATTAAGAGATTGCAAACCGTTGGTCTCTTAGATCAATTCGCTTTCGAGCCAATTGACACATGCGAATCATGTTTGATGGGAAAGATGACCAAAGCGCCTTTTCCTAACAAAGGGATTAGGACAAACGACTTGTTAGATCTCATACATACCGATGTGTGTGGACCTATGAGCATTTGTGCACGAGGAGGTTATTCATACTTCATCACTTTCACCGATGATCATAGTAGATACGGGTATATCTACTTGATGCGGCACAAGTCTGAATCCTTTGAAAAGTTCAAGGAGTTCAAGAATGAAGTTGAGAACCAACTCAATCGAAAGATCAAGGTCTTGCGTTCCGATCGAGGTGGAGAGTACTTGAGCCACGAATTTGGTGATTATCTAAAAGAGTGTGGAATCGTTCCACAACTCACTCCACCGGGAACACCACAATGGAATGGTGTATCCGAGAGGAGGAATCGAACTTTGCTAGACATGGTTCGATCGATGATGAGCCAAACCGACTTGCCTAAATCGTTTTGGGGTTTTGCATTAGAAACCGCAGCTTTTACTTTAAACCGTGTTCCGTCAAAGTCCGTTGAGAAGACGCCTTATGAGCTTTGGTTTGGTAGGAAACCAAGCATGCTTTTTCTCAAGATTTGGGGTTGTGAAGCTTATGTAAAAAGGCTAATGAGCGATAAGCTTGGACCCAAATCGGACAAATGTTATTTCGTGGGATACCCTAAGGAAACAAAGGGTTACTACTTCTACAACCGTGTCGAGAACAAGATAGTTGTTGCACGACATGCGGAGTTCTTGGAGAAGGAGTTTCTCACAAGAAGAATTAGTGGGAGCAACGTGGTGATTGAAGAAATTCAAGAACCGCAACAACAAGAGATGCCTCAAGTAGGAAATCTAGTTGTTCCCAATGTGGTGCCAAATGAGGTGGTAGCCGAACCCATTCCACAAGTTGTTGTGGAAGAAGAGGTTCAAGAGCAAGCTCCCTCAATTGAAGACTCAAACATATCGCGAGTCGATGATGTTAAAGTTGCACCCACACTTGAAGTTCAAGAACTAAGTCCGCAAACCGTTGTGGAACAAGTTCAAGAACCTCAAGCGTCTACCCTACGAAGATCGGCAAGGCCAAGTCGTCCACCTATAAGATACTTAGGTTTACACGACGTTCTCGTCATTGCGAATGACGAACCCTTGACCATAAAGGACATGAAGGAAAAATCCGACTCAAAGGAATGGCTCAAAGCCATGGAATCCGAAATGCAATCCATGTATGAGAATAAGGTATGGACCTTAGTTGACCTTCCCGACGGAGTAAAACCCGTTGAGAACAAATGGATCTTTAAGAGAAAGGTCGACATGGATGGCAACTTGACCATTTACAAAGCACGACTAGTTGCGAAAGGTTACAAGCAAGTTCATGGTATTGACTATGAAGAAACCTTCTCGCCAGTCGTCATGTTCAAGTCAATTCGGATCTTGTTAGCAATTGCCGCATTCTACGACTATGAGATATGACAAATGGATGTCAAAACTGCCTTCCTAAATGACAACTTGGAAGAGGATGTGTATATGACACAACCCGAGTGTTTTGTGGATCCAAAGAATGCTAACAAGGTGTGCAAGCTTCAAAGGTCCATTTATGGATTGAAGCAAGCATCAAGAAGTTGGAACAAGCGCTTTGATGAAGAGGTCAAGAAGTTGAACTTCATTCAAAGTGAGAAGGAACCTTGTGTTTACAAGAGGATTAGTGGGAGCGTGGTTGTATTTCTTGTCCTATATGTTGATGATATACTCTTGATTGGGAATGATATCCCCGAATTGAATGCAGTCAAGGATTCATTGAAGAAGGTGTTCTCAATGAAAGACTTGGGCGAAGCCGCCTACATCCTAGGAATCAAGATCTATCGAGATAGATCAAGAAGGTTGTTAGGCTTGAGCCAAGATGCATATATTGACAAAGTGTTGGAAAAACACAACATGGCTAGTTCCAAGAAGGGTTACTTGCCTATGTCACATGGCATATTCTTGAGCAAGACTCAATGTCCGACGACTGATGCAGATAGAAAGTACATGAATCAGTTCAAGTATCCATCTGTGGTCGGTTCGATCATGTATGCCATGCTATGCACTCGCCCCGATGTGGCGCATCCGATTAGTGTGACTAGTCGATACCAAGCTAACCCTGGTATGCCACACTGGACCGCAGTCAAGAATATCCTCAAGTATCTCAAGAGAACAAAGGATAGCATCCTCGTGTATGGTGGAGACCAAGAGCTCGTTGTAAGTGGTTACACCGATGCTAGTTTCCAAACCGATCGAGATGATGCGAAGTCACAGTCCGGCTTCGTATATCTGCTCAATGGTGGGGCCGTGAGTTGGAAGAGTTCCAAACAGGATACCACGGCCGATTCCATCACCGAAGCAGAATACTTAGCGGCGGGTGAAGCAGCGAAAGAAGGCGTTTGGATCAAGGAATTCTTGACCGAGCTGGAGGTGGTTCCAAGCATCTCAGGTCCAGTGGATCTCTACTGCGACAACACAGGAGCCATAGCTCAGTCCAAGGAGCCTAGGTCTCACCAAAAGACCAAGCACATTCTACGACGATTCCATCTCATCCGTCAGTTTGTGAATGACGGGTGGATCAAGGTCAAGAAGGTGGACGGTGCCGCGAACACAGCGGACCCTCTGACAAAGCCTCTGTCTCGAGCCGCACATGAGTTGCACGTTGCATCCATGGGGATTAGGCGTATGCCTGAGTGGCGTAGTTTTTGAGTGCCGTAGCCGAGACTGACAGAATCACAATTGCAGGTCGTGTGAAAGGTGACATTCCCCACCTCACGGAGGTCGGTTCATTACAGGTTGATGTGAGCCTTGATGGAAGCATCATCCTCTGTCGTTAGGTCGACCAGTCTAGGATGATTGGTCATCGCAGTATTTTGGGTGAACAAAACTTTGATATTGCTCAGTTTACTTCATGAATGTTGGCTGAATTGCATTATGCAAACACACTGTTGTCAGTTTCCGTCTCACCATCCGTCCCCACTGCAAGTCTACTTCCCTCAAGAGAAATAAAAGAAGCGCTGAGCTAGCAAAATCTCCTGTCTTTTTCGAGATAAATCTAAATCCAAATCTTGGCGAAGCACTTTAAATTTTGGGTAAACCAATTTGAAAAAAATTGATAAGATATCCAATGAACTTTCATCTAACTAATTTTCTCATGAAATTGAAATAATGAGGTGTTTGGCTAAATACTGTTTTGACTGGTTGTAGGTGTTGAGAGGTCATGCTCCTATTATAGTTCATCAACAAGCGATTCTGTATTGTAAGACTAAATGATTTTTAACTTTGTCATCTTTGCTTATCCCACTGGTTCTCAATTTTATGCATTTGTCATTTATCAGTCTTCCAAATATTGCATCTGAATATTGCTATCCAAGTTGGTATAGGTACAAATAGCAGTTGGTGTTGACCTTTGAATTAAGAAATGTTAAGCAACACTTTTTTATTTGTATTCCTCGCTGTGATCTATTATCCTGAAGATGAATAATAATTTTTTGGTGCTTTTGACACATCTATTCAAACAGAAAATTAAAAAGTAAAAGAGTGTGATGAATGTTTTTGGACGATAAATATGCCACTGTTAAGTTATGTTGCCATCGAAAAGGGAAAAGATATGCTACTGCCGAAGGTGCTCTTGATAAAATGCAAGGTATGAGCCTTTTGGTTAACTTAATGTTGTTAATACACCCACATTGGTATTTAAAAATTTTTTTCCCCATGCCAAGCATCTTCCTATTACAGTATTCTGATAAAGAGGAAATAATATACTAGAAGAGATAATGTATGCTATAGGATTGTCTGTATGATGACTATAATAATAATAATGCATCTTTTTTATATGCGGAACCTCTAATTATCATAATCTATTTAGATTTCTATAATTAGTGTTTTTCTATCTCTGTATTACATATTGGTGTGTTGATCTAACATATTTGACGTTTCACTCTTATCAGATAATGAACAGATGCTCATTTTGGCCTCTTCAACCATAACAATAATAATTGCCTATCTCAATTTAACTTATACAGAAAGAAAAAAAAATGTAACTTTATCATTATAAATTTAGCAAGTGTCAGTACACTTTTTTCCTTTTATGTATCGATAATTTAAGTAGTTAAGAAAAATGGCATGGTGCATATAATGATTTACTATTTGTTCACCTAATATAAATCCATTATAGTTAATGTGATAGCAAACGTGTTTGTTTAGTTTAGCTCTAAATTTTGATTTTTTTTTTCATTGACTGTTGTTGCATCCAATTGAGATTTTGTACAAAGGAATATGTTAGACTTTGATTTATCATATACTTTGAAAAAATGCTAGAGTCCAATATATTGTACGGATGAGGTCCGTCCAATACGATCGTTCTCATATTTTTAAATTTCAAATAATCGATCCGAGCCGTTCAATATGTTCTCCATATTGAAAATTTATAAGAAACCAATTTTTATATTTTTTTTGAATTTTTTTACTTATTTTTTGGTATTTTAGAAAGTCGTGTGGTCGAGCCAATGAAAGTCGTGGCCGATCGAACGAAAGCCGTGGCCGAGCGAACGAAAGCCGTGGCCGAGCGAATGAAAGCCGTGGTGGAAGATTTTAAAGGTTTATGATGATATTTTTTTTGTGTTATGAGATGAAAGATACTATAATGTGATGATTTTTGTGAGTAGGAAATTTTTTTTATGTTGTAAAATTAATTGAATAATTGTTGAATTAATCAATTTTGAATTGTTAATCGTGCATGTTATGTTATTGTGGTGGTGTATGATTTTTTAATTTAAATAATAATATTATTTATGCAATGAATTATAAGAGAAAGGAAGGCTGGAGTAATAGCGAAAACAAAAAAAAAACAAATTGGAATGAATATCTGTAACGGTTTTTAGCTATTAACCGTTACAAATTGAGGCCTTTTGTAACGGTTATTAGTTACTAACCGTTACAAAATTATATAAAAAATTGTAATAAAAAATTATATTTTATGGTTTGTAACGGTTATTACTTAATAACCGTTACTGATGGCCTCAATCTGTAACGGTTATTAGATAATAACCGTTACAGAATCCGACCTTCTGTAACGGTTATTATATAATAACCATTACAAAATTTGTATTATTAAGGCTTTTGTAACGGGGGCTACTGTAACGGTAGCTAAACCGTTACTAAGGCTTTTTATTAACCGTTACAGAAGCCAAAATTTCGCATAGTGATACGTTATTTATATGTATATTATATGCAAAGTCTAATACATTTGATGTTCAATTTTGTCATAAAATTGTATAATAAAGAGGAAAAGACAAATCAATGTTGGACGTAAGAATAGTCAAAGTATAGCGAAATGCTAGTGTCCAATATATTGGACGGATGGGTCCGTTTAATATGATCGTTTTCATATTTTTTAAATTGCAAATGACCGATCCAAATCGTTCAATATGTTCTTCATATTGAAAACTTATAAGAAACAAATTTTTATATTTTTTTTGAATTTTTTTACTTATTTTTTGGTATTTTAGAAAATTTATGATATAAAAGTTCCGAATCGTCCAATAATAACGATTTTCTAAAATACCAAAAAAATAGTAAAAAAATAAAAAAAATGTAAAAATTGGTTTCTTATAAATTTTCAATATGGAGAACATATTGAACGGCTCGGATCGATCATTTGAAATTTAAAAATATGAGAACGATCGTATTGGACGGACCTCATCCGTACAATATATTGGACTCTAGCATTTTTTCAAAGTATATGATAAATCAAAGTCTAACATATTCCTTTGTACAAAATCTCAATTGGATGCAACAACAGTCAATGAAAAAAAAAATCAAAATTTAGAGCTAAACTAAACAAACACGTTTGCTATCACATTAACTATAATGGATTTATATTAGGTGAACAAATAGTAAATCATTATATGCACCATGCCATTTTTCTTAACTACTTAAATTATCGATACATAAAAGGAAAAAAGTGTACTGACACTTGCTAAATTTATAATGATAAAGTTACATTTTTTTTTCTTTCTGTATAAGTTAAATTGAGATAGGCAATTATTATTGTTATGGTTGAAGAGGCCAAAATGAGCATCTGTTCATTATCTGATAAGAGTGAAACGTCAAATATGTTAGATCAACACACCAATATGTAATACAGAGATAGAAAAACACTAATTATAGAAATCTAAATAGATTATGATAATTAGAGGTTCCGCATATAAAAAAGATGCATTATTATTATTATAGTCATCATACAGACAATCCTATAGCATACATTATCTCTTCTAGTATATTATTTCCTCTTTATCAGAATACTGTAATAGGAAGATGCTTGGCATGGGGAAAAAAATTTTAAATACCAATGTGGGTGTATTAACAACATTAAGTTAACCAAAAGGCTCATACCTTGCATTTTATCAAGAGCACCTTCGGCAGTAGCATATCTTTTCCCTTTTCGATGGCAACATAACTTAACAGTGGCATATTTATCGTCCAAAAACATTCATCACACTCTTTTACTTTTTAATTTTCTGTTTGAATAGATGTGTCAAAAGCACCAAAAAACAGTATTTAGCCAATAGGATACATGACCTCTCAACACCTACAACCAAAAAACACCTACAACACCTACAACCAAAAAACAATATTTATCGTCCAGAATTGCTTGTCGATGAACTATAATAGGAGACATGACCTCTCAACACCTACAACCAGTCAAAACAGTATTTAGCCAAACACCTCATTATTTCAATTTCATGAGAAAATTAGTTAGATGAAAGTTCATTGGATATCTTATCAATTTTTTTTCAAATTGGTTTACCCAAAATTTAAAGTGCTTCGCCAAGATTTGGATTTAGATTTATCTTGAAAAAGACAGGAGATTTTGCTAGCTCAGCGCTTCTTTTATTTCTCTTGAGGGAAGTAGACTTGCAGTGGGGACGGATGGTGAGACGAAAACTGACAACAGTGTGTTTGCATAATGCAATTCAGCCAACATTCATGAAGTAGACTGAGCAATATCAAAGTTTTGTTCACCCAAAATACTGCGATGACCAATCATCCTAGACTGGTCGACCTAACGACAGAGGATGATGCTTCCATCAAGGCTCACATCAACCTGTAATGAACCGACCTCCGTGAGGTGGGGAATGTCACCTTTCACATGACCTGCAATTGTGATTCTGTCAGTCTCGGCTACGGCACTCAAAAACTTGAAGTCTGATGTGCTATTTATAGCAGTATCATTGTAAAGTGTAATTTCAGAGACACTTGGTCCATTAGGTACATTATCATGGACAAATGTTTTCTTATTATTAAAATAGGAATTGAGAGCTGTCATTTAAGCATGGTTATAACGTTTAAGCATGGCTATAACGTATATTATAAATATAATAGTTGTAATTATCATCATCACTACTGCAACTATTTTAATATTTGTGAGCTGATCAATGAGTACATATTAGTTTTATTTTTTAATCGAAATCCAAGAATTACTATACTGCCCATAGTCAATTGGTACATTATACATGCAACATCCTACTGGCATGGTAACTATCACCTATTTTGTACTACTGATATTGTCAACACCAAGATGAATGTCCATATCATAACATTAAAATTATTCTATGGTGCTCTTAGGAGTACCGTCAATCTGGACCTGCTCCTTGGTGATGCAGATCCCACGTCACTTGGTTATGAAATCTGCATTTGTCAAGTTGACTAAAACACTGGAAATGTGCACGAACACTTATGTCGAGGTCATTTAGGCTCTCGTCAGATCCATAGGTCACCTTTGTTGATTTGACACCATCTCCACAGCTAGACATTGTGTTGCCAGTTGAGCCAGCTTCTCTGCAAGCTCTACATATGGTGTCAAGCTGCCAGTTTTGAAGACAACTAAATAAATTTAAAAAAAAAAGATCAAGAAAATGTGAAATTTCTACATGAGCAAAAATGTCAAACTAAAAACATTCTTAAACAATGAAAAGCTATATTAACATAATAAGAAAAATAGCTTACCCAATTGGAATATAATTATCAAAACCAGCACATCTCGTGTCACAATGTTGACAATTTTGTTGCTATTTAACTATAACAAAAAGTAGGTCAAAGGTTCGTTTAATGATTCATGCAGATGCAAGACCTTAGCTTCGACATAATGAACGACAACAATAAATTGTATTTTTTATACTTGCCTTCAAATCAAATCACTTATATTTTGTATCGGCAAGTGCGAATTGTGAGTACCATATGTACTGATAAAAATTGTAGCATTCGAGGATCATGCCTGAAAACTATGTAACATTATGGAATAACAAACCTTTTAAGTATAAAGATGAAATACCTCTTAATAAAAGGGCAATGCAAGATGCTTGCTCTCTTACTTAGACATTGCATCAAATACCTATTGTGCACAATAAAAAGCCGACCATATGTAAACTAATCAGTCATCAATAGGACCTATGTCAGATAAGACATATTACCTAATAGCTACCAAAAGAGCACATCATAGATACACCGTTAGTGGTAAAAGGAAAAAAAAAATTATAGAAACTGAAATTCTAAGGACCCAGTTGTGTTAATTTTCCTCTTGCACTTGAATTATAATTAAACTGAAAATGAAATGATTGAACCTCAAAATAAAAATGAATGGAAATTAAAATACCAATTAAAAGAATCTCTAAATTGGTTGAATTATTTTGCTCATATTTGAAAAAGATATCGCTGAGAAAGATTTCTTAAGCTTATTGTAATTACATAAAATCTTTCTCATGAGCAAGTTGCTGTTGTCCTCTTGCACTTGCCGCTGTTTGAGCAAGTTGCATAGGCTTCTCCATAGCATCATATACTGCTGCTGGTCTCGACTCGTTCATAGAATTTATAGCGAAAATCAAAACCTGAATCCTAGTCAATCAAATCAGACATAAATTAGATCGAGAAACAATTAAATTACAGAAATTGAGAAGGGTGAAATAACGAAATTGATAGAGAGAAATAGAAAGGGAGAGAGACTTCACCATCCATTGAAGACTGCCCAGTTGTAATAGGATATTTGGATTGAACAAAAACTCGACTTATGCTCCTTGAAGTTATACTCCTCCTTCATTTTCTTCTTCTTTCGACTTCCATTCTCTTCAGCGCCTTAAGGCTATAAAGATGAGCAGAGGAGGGGTTTGGCGGAGCAGGAGGTCGAGAGACGGAGAGACTGGGAGGTAGGAGGAGGGACGCACTGAGTAAGACATAGACTGGTGCTGTTGGGGTTGGGGTTGGGGGAAGTCGACGGAGGGGGAGGGAGAGGTTGGCGGAGGAGGGACTGGAGGTGAGGGGGGGTAAGGCGGAGGAGGCGACAGCGGTAAATTTCTAAAAGAGGTGATGAGGGGGAGAGGCAGATTTCAGTGAAAAAAAGAACGGCTCGGATTGCCGTGTCGAAACTAAAAAAAAAAAACGGAATCCGACACCCACATGATTTAATTAATACTATAGATTTATTCAAACTAAGATATCATTGTATTTACTGCAGCCCTTCAATACATCTTTTATTAACATATACCCTCCTGGCATAAAAGAGCTAACACTTTACACAAAGGCTATCTACAAAAATCCGGTCATGTACATCACTGAAAACGGTATATCATGCACTCCCAATTTCTTTTATTTTGTCTTTTCTTTATTTCTCTCATAATTTATTTCTTTGTTGAATTGCCTTAATTGTTGTAACTAACTAACTATATTGTATTGGCTTACAGGCGTTCACCAACTCACTAGTACCACATCACTGAGAGAAGCCTTGAATGACGAAATCAGAATATCGTAACATCGTAATCATCTCATAGAATTGAGCAAAGCAATAAGGTTAACTTTTCTTTAGTCAACAACATAGTGAAAAAAATAAAAATGATAAAACAATTGAAAAAAAAAGAATAACTAAAGGAAACAAAGCACGTATTTAATTATATCCCAGATCGCTCAATTTGGGTCCGACCAATTAATAATATCATCTTTGCGCTGAATTTTATCCCGGTCATATTTATATGTTCATTTTTATGGAGAAAATATCAGTAAAATTGGACAATTTTATTTGATTAATTTTACATTACTAATTCAAAATACCCAAATAAAAGGAGTACATTCACTACAAATAAATTTGATGAAAATCAGGGTTTGGCTATTTTGGATATCCTTGATTCGGGCTATGAGTTGGGTTTCTAATATTAAAATGCTTATGAAAGCTTTATTTTGTGAATCGTATTAATTGTTTTTACTTTGATTGTCATATATTTTTTTGTCATAATTAGAGATGGAGCGGATGTAAGGGGCTATTATGTATGGAGTTTCTTGGATGACTTTGAATGGAATTTGGGATTCACGCGCCGTATGGGCCTTTATTATGTTGACTACAACAAAAATCTGGCGTGGCGTCCAAAGAAATCTGCAATTTGGTTCAGCATGTTCATGAAAATCTAAAAATGTGTACTGCAAAAAGCACAATGTTATTATGTTGGTCTTGATCATGTCAGCAAAATAAGATATTTCTAGAAAAACTCTGGTCGTTTTAATAAAATGTTGAGTTAGTTTGAACTGCATGTTATGAAAAACTCTGGTCGTTTTAATAGAATGTTGAATTTGTTTGAATTGCATGTTATGAATGCTGAAATATTCTTATAAGAGCGTAAATATGAATTATGTTCCCATTATTTTGAAAAATTGATTACTGCCATCTCTCATTCTACCATCGCTGCCATCGCACGTCAGCGCTCACAGGCTTCTGGGCTTGCAATGTTTGCAGCCCATTTATCGCTGCGCTGGCGATCCATAGTCACGAGAGGTCAAGTGTCGACAGTTAATTAGTTTCTGAATTTGAATGAGCTTCTGTAAATACCTTTCCGATTTGAATTTCCTCTCTTCTTTTCCGATCACACCATCAAATTCTTCTCCGGTCTACAATTCAACCATGGCGATTTTCTCTTCAAAAAGGTCTTGCTCTCAGACTTCTCTCTTCAATTCATTATGTCAATTCTGCGATCCGTGCCTGATTTCGATATCTGATAGCCTCGTTGTTCAAATCTCTTACAAAAAGGTGAAATTGATCCGTGCCTTCTCTTAGCCTTCTGCTCAAATGTCTGAATCGGGTCATTTTTTTCAATTAATTGTTATTGTTGCATTTATCGACATTGCAATCTATCCCTATTGCATATTGCAATCTATCACTTAAAGCAGTTGTCATCTATGCTTTTGCAATCGATATTAATTTGTTCCTGTCCCTTTAGTTACTCTCTTTACTATATAATTGTTTTGTTTAGCATGAATATATGTTCAATTTATCATGAATATAGCATTTGTCATCTATGCTTTTGCAATCAATATTAATTTGTTCATGTCCCTTTATTTACTTTCTTTACTATATATATGTTCAGTTTAGCATGAATATATATTTTATTAGTTACATTACTTGTCGTGCCTTGTTGCATAACAGTTAAGATATCCCTTGCTGGTACATTTAACTGTTCAACTTATTTTGTATATATGTCATCTTTAAGTGCTTTAAGTGTTTGTGTTATTACTTACATTACTTGTCATCCCTTGTTGCATAATTAAGCCATCCCTTGCTGGTTTGATCAACTGTTCATTTTTCTAATGAGAGTTTATGTTAAATTCTTGTAGGTTTTGATCATGACATTGCATTTGATATATATCTTTTTAATGAAGCTGAAAAGAATCGTGAAGATTTCATGGAGTCAAAGGTCATAACTGAAGGTTGTGATGAATATCCACTTGATGAAGAACAACCACTTGTGGAAGAAGAACCACTGGTTGAAGAACAACCACTTGTTGCTGTTGCTCCTTCATAGCCCGGCATGCAATTCTCTTCTAGTGAAGCATGTTTTACATATTATCTACGGTATGCCTTTGAAAAAGGATTTGGGGTAATGAAGAATGGTGGAGCAAGTAAAGACCATAAGGAAAGGTGTATGTTTACTTGTACTCATGGTGGAAAAATGCGTGGAAAATCCAAGAAAGCCATACCTCAGAGGAACAAGCTGTCAGTGAAACTAGTTGCAAGGCTGCCTTATATGTGGAGCTCAACTCTTCCACAAATAAATAGGTAATAACTGAGTTTATTAATAAGCATAATCATGAGCTTCACCCTGAATATGTACACAAAATTAAGTGTTTTCGGCATATAAAGGAGTGGGCTAGAAAACAACTTGAACTTAATAATAGTTCTGGTGTTTCTGTGGTTGCTAATATAAATTCCGCCACCCAAATGGGCAGTGGACCAGAACACTGTGGATTTACGGAAAGAGACTGTAGAAACTACCTTGCAAAGCTTAGGAGGGGCAATTTCCAAAAAGGTGATGCTGCTTCTTTGATGCAGCAATTTCGGGAGAAAAAATTGAAGGACCCAAACTTCTACTACTCGTATATGTTTGACACTGACAATAGGCTGGAGATTGTTTTTTGGGCAGATTCTGTATCACGGTCCTGGTGGCGATACTTTGGTGATATGGTCACATTTGATGCAACTTATATAACGAACATGTATTTCTTTAATCTCTAAGTTTTATTACATATCATACTGCTTATATAACGAACAGGTATTTCTTTAATCTCTAAGTTTTATTACATATCATACTGCTTAGTTGTTTAGTTATGTAACACTCCAAATTTTTCAATTTTATTTGTCGAATTATTTTGAATGTTCTAAAAAAACTATGTAGCTTGACATGATATATTTTTTTTATTGTTTTCTTTCGGTCTAAAAATTATATGTATATTATATCTTGACCATTTTTTTTTATTATTAGTATATGGGATATTCTTTTGGCCCAATTTGACAATATGCACGAATAAAGAAACAAATGTTTCTTTGATCCTTTTGCATATCATTCCGTACCATTTATATAAATATAATATGTATGTTTTAGGAAATCTTTCCACACATATATATGCCAGGTTCAAAATTTGTTAACTGATGTGTCTTCCCTTGATTTAGTAATATAATTAATTCCCTATTTATATCTATACCACTGTAGAGTTTGTCTGAAAACTAAATTGTAGAGAGTGCAACAAAAGCGCGAAAACTACTTCTGTCCTTTTATTGTTGGAAAAAGGCAGTATTACACATTGGTCGTTTGAGTTATTTAATGCAAGACCTCTTCGGTGACCTTTGTTGTTTCTTAGTTGGAGCTATGTTATGGGACTCAAATATTGTTTACCAAATGAGCGACTGTAATATGTAATCTATTTTTAATATATGTCATGCACGTTATTATGTTAACTAGCTAGGTCATTGAATCGAGCTTCGCTCGATATATTGATTGTGCTAATGCTTTATCATTATTAATATAATTGAAATAAGTTATAAATAGATATTAAGAATTTAATTTCTATTCCCTAAATATGATTCAAATCAATAACGAACTAATCAAATGTAAGCAATACATAAAAGGCCTATTGTAGTTTCTATGAACCATATCTAAATATAGAACAAAAGTTAATTTACAACCTGATATGGCTATCTTAAGTGTATTTTATTATTTTCCATATACTGAAGTAATGCTTATCAATTATTTTTTTCCCAGAAATTAAATTACCAAGATGTCCGAGGCATGTAGATTGGTGGACATGTGTGTCTTTACAAACTTTTGAGCATATCAAAATATTTTGTTCTATGAATTAAATAGACTTCCAACTGTTTTCTTTTTTCTCTACTCTACATGTAAGAACATCAGAAATTATAAAAGAAAATTAGACAGCAGTTTATTAATAATAACTTAATATATAATTGTGTAAACATTAATTAATAATGTACGCTGGAATTAAAAAACAGTTGTTCTCATTACTTATGAGATGATACTAACAAATAACTAAATTGCATTTATACCTGAACAAATAAATAAATAAATAAAATGGAAGCAAGCTCCACACCATATGCACAATATTATGTCGAATTTTTTTTTGGAAATTAGTAGAGATTTTCTCTCTATCGCTTTTCTATTAAGAGAAGCCAAAGCATACAAAAGTTTGTTTGAAAGAAACAAAAAAAATCCCCCTTTGTCCATGTACCAATATCTCAGCATTGGTACCGGTACAGCCCACCATCAAGTAATCGCTAAATTAACCTGCAAAAAAATATGTCAAAACGAATAATACCAAATCAATTAATATCAACCTTTTGCTGTTTCAATAAGTTAAATGAACAAAATTGTTATCTATTCAAGTGTAGCAAGCATGCATATAATGTTTGTCTTACTTTTGTTGATTATCCAAATGATTAACCAAATATCTAATTTGATGAGTGGGAATATGTTTGATAGGGCTTTTGTGCTAAAATAGCAAAGTGTGGTAGGTATGACAGCTACATAGTTTCAAATTCTGATTTCTTTCCTTTTCAATTTTGGTAAGGTGCTGATTGACTACTTGGTTTTTTTTTTTAAGTGAGAATTTAATTTACAATATTGAAAACTATAGTTTCTAACAAATGGAATAGAGGTGACATTGCAAAGAAATTCACTTAGTGTGATTGAGGCACATATCTGTCCAGAGGGCGATAATTTTGTTCTTTTAGCACAAAATCCCTGATTCTTCATTCATCCTAATACTTCCATATGATATTGATCAAAATCAATATTAGAAAAAGAATACATAAAATACGAACAATGTACAAAAGCTCATCATATTTGTCAGTTGTATAAACAAAATCGCTTGTGCTTCCCTGTGCTATCTTTGTATATAGTTAATTTTGAGAATTTTCTATGTAAATTGTTATTTGTAAATACTTGACTTCCTAAAATACTTGACTTTTAGTTACATGTCTTATTTGCACTTGCTAGCAGTGTTTAGAAGAAATGTCATTCTATTCATAAATATCTGCAGAGCGCAGACCAATAATTCAACATGGTACAATTGGAAAAGATGCCTTCTCAGTAATCGAATTTCTTTTTTTACATAAAAGGATGGCAAAAGACCAACAAAACAATAATTTAAGCTTGAATATTTTCACATAGGTAAGTTCTGTATCAAGAATGCAAAAAGTGAATAAAACAGAACCAAGTAAACATAAATTCCGAGCATATTTATTTTAAAATTAAAATAAAATAAATTTATAAAAATATTTTTAGCTAGAGAATAGCACAAAAAACGGCATCTATGTTGTCTTTACCGTAACTTTTACTTTTCTATTAAGACCTTGTAATTTTTTTCTTTAATATAATTGTTGTTGGCAACTTGTCAATCAGTCTTCAAAAAAACAAAAATCAGATCGTGTGGCTTAGTCAAAACCAACAATTCTCTTAATTTGCGAAATTTCCAATGAATTTGTACATGATATAAAAGTTCTTATATAAAAGTACAATTATCATTTCCTAATGGAAATGTTTGAGACCAGAATCTAGTTTTGCCTTGAACATGTAGTATATTATTATGAGATAAATGTCTATATGTACATATTGTCAAACAACTTATGTAGTAATTAAAGTAACAAAATTTGAGAACTTACTAATTAAAGAGTAAAAGCATCTTGACTCTAGTGGAAAACCAAATCACCCCTCAAGGGTTAAGAAAGCAAATATTTAGGCAGCGTAAATTAAACCAAAACTATAAGAAAATGAATTCTAAAGAAAGGCTACGTACCAGAATGCAAGGAGATTGAGTTTTGTAGAACTAATCGGTGAAGAAGCAACCAGCGGCGATGGAGATGTTGGGGGATGTGTCGAAATAGAAGGAGCAGCTAGCGATGTGTCGAGGGATAAAAGGTATGGAGAGAAGAAGATGTTGGGGGGGATTGCTGCTCAGAAAGCTTCTCGACGGAGCAGAAAGTTGGAGGGGTTGGCGGAGGAGGGGTCGGAGCGGTGATTTTCCGTTAGGGTGGGGGAAAGTTAACGAAGGAAGAGGTGTGGCTGGGGGTGAGGCGGGAGTTGGCGGAGAAGGAGACGGAGATGCAGTTGTGGTGGAGGAGGCGACAGCGTGTTGTGGACGGGTGGTTTCTGTTGGGGTTGAGGGAAGTCAATGGAGGAGGGAGGGGTTGGCGGAGGAGGCGGAGGGGCGGCGGCAGTTGGCGAAGGAGAGAGGAAAGAGAGAAGACAACTATTTTTGTTATTTCTGAATTCTGATGTCGAGAGAGAAAGGAGGAAAGGAGAGAAGCCAAAGATATTGATTAACGGATCAGATTGATCAATCAATCAGGGAAAAAAATTGGACGGCTCAGATTAATTTCGGAGAGGGATTAATGCGGACGACTAATGCGGCCATGAGAATTAATATATATCTTAGATTCCATATATACTAAAAATATGCTAATGATGTACTTCTAGTATAAAATGTTCTGATGTGAATATACAAGTGACATCATGTTAACTGGAAAATTTAATATTTTATATTGAATTTGTGGTGGGTTGTTTAAAAACGGTGGTTCAGATTTGACATGCATACGTATTTCTTTTTATCAAATATATTCATACTCATACATACCTTACTTCTGAGCCCTTTGTTCCAAATTTGTTCAGTGTTACCATAAGTTCTCTCAACTACTTAAACTGTTCACTATCTAGCTTATAAAAAAAAAAAACAGAGAGAAGAAGAAGAAGAAAAAACAACTACTTTAACTGTGAAGAGTGAGAAAGATGGTGAATTTAATACCTGTACAAGTGTACATGAAACTCTTATTTTTTTTCTTCTACGAAGCATATGACAGTTTTTTTTTTTTTGAGCTTCATGCTGGGGAAAAGCATTTTACTCAGCACCAATAAATGGAAATTCATGCCAGAGTTAGGGATTTAGATTGTGTTGGTTACACTTTCCCTGTTTTCATCAATGTGTAATGCTTGTGTTGCGTACGGGCCTTTTCGAAAAAAGAAATCATTTCTATGTCTTTTTATTGGGTAATGCTGGTCCATATGCCATAGAGAGCCTTCATCTGTCATGAGATTTATAGATGAGTTTTTAATATCTCATCAATATTTCATAATCGGTAATATAAATTTATCAATAAACCTACGAATAATTAATTAATTTATTAACTAAAAGTTAGATATAAAAATACCAATTTTGTGAATCATGTACGATAACGATTGTATATAGAGTTTGTACTAAATAGAAAATTTATGCATAGTTCAAATAAAAAAACATCAACGATGCAACCCTGCATGTAATTTAAATTTATGTAGAACTCAAATATGAAACGATACGAAACGTCAAACTGTTAAAATTTCAAATGATCGATCCGAACCGCTCAATATGATCTTTATATTAAATTATCCTTGAAAAATCAAATTTTATATTTTTTTTCAAAATATTTTACTATATTTTTCCGAATTTTAAAAATTGGAGAGTCCATAACTTTTTGATTGAGCATGTTCTAAAATTCCAAAAAAATAGTAAAAAAATTTGAAAAAGATATAAAATTCGGTCTTCTAATCTAAAATAAAATTAAAATTTCATCATGTAGGATGAGTGTATGTGTCCAACATATTGGACACTAGCCACTCCCCTCATACTTAAAATAAAATATACAAAATTCAGATTTTATTTAATCTATCAATTTGTGCATGATTTATCAAATTTATTTTGTTCATCGTGTATAACTCTAAATCACAGAAAACTCGCACATCATACAGGGCTCATCACTAGCTAATTTCTAGCTTGTTTATAATTTAAGAAACTAAAAGAGGTGTTTGCAAACTTATTTTGTTAATGATATTTCACTGAAAGACAAGAAGATTACATAAATAAAAATCCCACCAAATCATAATTAAATTACGCCACATATTGGACATCCTCTTCACTTGAATTCGTTTACACCAAAATCACACCGTTATATGATTTTAACGCATGGCAAGTAATTATTGTAGGCGAGCTTCAGTCAATAAAAAGAAAAAGAATGATAGATTAGCACCCCTTATCACTTAAACTACTTTTTGTCATGTTGCGAACAGTCACTCTTTGTAAAACATGTGCACATTTAAAAATTCAACTACTCTAACGGGGAAATCAAAATTCAGTAATACATTGATGACATTGATCAAATTTGATGACCTCCAAGAAATTTACTCCAAAAAAAGTTTGTTGGATTTAGAAACAATCACTACATGTGGCAAATATTATTATCATTATCATTACTACTTAGAAAAACATCCATTAAAAAGACATAAACATATCAGATCAAAGATGTTAACTACCCTTAACATCAAATGTGGATCATTAATTTTGTTAATCTGATGTGATATGTGGTCTAAATTTGAATATGAGATAAAAAGTTGACCTTTTATCTGAAACTGTTGGGTCGCTGTAATTGTGTTTAAGCAAAATATATCGCTGCTAATCTGCTATTCGCGAGTTCGATTCTCCGCTGCTTCGCTTTTTTTTTTCTCGCACAGTTCTTCTTCGGAAAAGCTCTCTTTAGAAATTCTCGAAAAAGGAAAGATAGATGTGCTCCCCCTCCCTATTTCCTTCTCCCGAAATGGAAACGGTATTGCGCTCCCCTCTTTTCCCTCCTCTTCCCGTGTACCCTAATCAAAGCAGTTAAAAGCCGCCGCCTCCATTTCATATCTGATCTCCTTAGCT
Organism: Rhynchospora breviuscula; assembly: GCA_027562975.1. NCBI lineage: Eukaryota > Viridiplantae > Streptophyta > Magnoliopsida > Poales > Cyperaceae > Rhynchospora > Rhynchospora breviuscula. The sequence continues at coordinate 18,665,152 of CM050398.1, forward strand.
AGGGTTTCAGCCCACTTCGGCTCTTTCTCTCGCCTTACACGACGACGAAGAAGGGTTCTTTCTAGAGAGCGAGAGAGGAAGGGTTCTTTCTAGAGAACGAGAGAAGAAGGGTTCTTTCCAGGTTATTTGCTGTTTGTATTTTAGTTTTTGTTAAATCACATAAATTAGTACAGGTACGTAAAAAGGAGCTTGTCTTTCAATTTCATTTTCTTAGTTTTAATCTAGCTAGATTTGTGGATATTAAAAGGTGAGAGGCTTGACCTCAATTTTTATCTCAAAAATATTAGTTTTAATCCCAATATATTCCTGTGTAGCTGAAATTGCTTGAAATTCCATTTGTAAGTGAGGTAGAGTTGCCTCCGTTGCTGTCAGATGAATATGATCTTGTTTTCGTTTCTATGTTCGATTTCTCATTTCGTGGTTTGCAAAATAATTTAATTTTGCAAATGATCTTAAATTGGGATTTTTTATTGTCTATATTTGGTTAAATGTCTCCTGATTTGGTGCAGAAACACCAAGAGAACCATTTGCACATCTAACCAGGGCTGTCAGTGCTTTAACTTATGCCAATATACAACACAAGAAGGAAACAAATGTCATTTCTATAGATATTCCCTCTAGATGGGATGTTGAACTGGGTGACCCTCTCCGGAAGATAGTGAAGTGCAAGGCATCAGACCTCACATGCTGGTTAGTATCTAAAACTGATACCATTTACATACAGACCATGATAGAAAACTGCCACTTTCACATGTTGTGAAATAGCTGTAAAACTTTGTGCAAAGAAATTAGATTGTTGACATTTTTTAGGTATCATTAAACGCTCCAAAACTTTGTGCAAAGAAATTTACCGGGTGTGGTAAGCAATGATGGTGAGATTGGTCACTTTTAATTTAATTTCATATTTCGTTTCTGGTACATGTAACAATTTATGAAGTAATACTATTGACCATCAGTTAATTTATTATGAAAATTGCATTTTTTGGGTATCAATTGAAGTAGTAGCACAAAGAGAGTAGTCCAAAAATTGCTGTACCACAAAGTCAGAAATGAATAAACTACCACCGTCTCTCCCTTCCATGGCATCCGACTCGTTCTCCCCTCGCCGATCCACTCTGGTACCACTATCCAATCACAATTTCAACAAGGAAACAAAATAATTCTGAACCTTATTATCGACCTTTTGGTTGATTTAAGTGTTAACATCAGAGTATTATTCTTGCAATACATTTCGCTTGCCACTGAATTATTCTTTGTTTGATGATTTTCTTGGCATTTTATTGTCTAACCTTTCAGGATTGATCTTTCCATGAAAGAAAGAAAAAGTGTGAGATGGTTGTGTGTGCATATGCATCAGTGAGTGCTTGAAGTCTTCAACGGGTCTCAACCATCTATTAGGTGAGATCTTCTGTTTTGCTTTATTTCGTTCTATATTTTCTGGACTACAGTTTAGGTTGGTTGTTTGCTTAATTTGCTTATTACTTTGTTGTTGGGTTAGTTTAAAATGACAAGGTCTTGAGATATATATTGTTTGATTAAAAATTAAAATCGTGCTTGTCAGAGTCCAGCAGGGTGGTGTGATACTTACATGCACCAGATTTTGAAACAAAAATTTACCCACTAATTTGTTTCTATTCATCAGGTTCATTCCAGAAAATCATATTATCTTAACTATATTGTTCAAGGTGTCTAGGTTAATTAATTCAATTATCATACAATTTTAGAAATGCAATTTATTTATAAATTACTGATGATGACTGTAATAATATCATGGATCAAGTGAGAATCTTGTGTTTTAGGGTATTTGCTTAAAACAACTGAACAGTGAACTTATTTATAGTCTCACTAAACTAGATAAAGATAAAAAGAAAACTGAGTGCACCTCCCAATTCAAATTCCACTATCTAACCCAAACACGAGAAAAAAAAGAAGAAGAATAAACTGGTATATTAGAAACGAGTCCGACTATGATTATGTTAATATCTAACTTCTCTTTTACAAGGTAATAGGATGTCACTTGTTAAAGGAGAGTTTGAACAGTTCGAAGGACTTTGATTCATACTAGATATGGCAATCGCAGCTTTGCTGCGTTATATTTTTTTAGATGACAATAATTCAGCATGAACTACCTTAGCTTCGTCGCGCTATATTTTTTAAATGATAATAATTCAGCATGAACTATCTATTTTAGAAGAATGGTTTGGCTCTAAACTAAAATAATGTCTTGAGGTTTACAAGTTACAAAAATTCTTAACATGCATAATATCGTGATGTGATTGAATCATTTAGACAATTTTATAAAAATTTTCAAATTGGATCGAATTGTCCCAAACAACCTACACTTACCCCACGGGTGAAACACTTAGGATGCTTGTAAATTATTGTCCATAATTGCATAGGGGTGATTTTGGTTGAGGGTACAAATTGCATAGGGGTTGGTGCAATTTTAACTTGGCTTTGGGTTAGGTGAAGACTTGGTGAATGATTAAATTGAGTAAAAAAAATTTGGTTCGTCGACTAACCAATAAAAACTCAAAATCTAGCCATTGGAGTAGATTAGGTTAGGTCTCGGCTGAACATCAAACAGTTGTTTGAGGGTTTGGTTGAGGTGAATGGTCTCGGTTTGGATATGGAACGAGATGGTTTCTCCACTGTGCTGAGACTACTTGGGTTGAGCGACTCATATGCTCCTTCATTGTGTATTTCCCAAGCTTTAGTTCTTGCATATGGTACGGCTTTTTAACAACCCGCATCTTTCTTCCATGTGTTGTGATGTTGCATTGATGCTCATTTGACCTTTCTGACACTTGCACGACTCGAACGGTGATGCTTCCAAAAGCTTGCATTTTCATCTAAAATCTGAAACCAGCAACAAAAATCAATGAGTTATAACTAACTAAATATAAACTAAATTAAACTAAACTAATGAAATAAATTGAAATTTTTAGCCTCGGGTCGCCTTGGTAGTAACTCATTCTTGACATAAAACCCTAATTAAACTAACCCTAATTAATCTAACTCAAGTCAAATTGGTTTAGTTTGGAGTCAAATCCTACCAATATATATTATAAAATCCTCTTATCAACTGGAAAGCGACTGATTTTGTTTTGAATTTAATGAGACAAAAGAAAGATTTGATTCATCTTACACAATTGATAGATTTGGTATTTTGGATCCACCAAACTCGTCATATGGACTAAGATTGGGAACATATAGCAAACTAACACTGAGATGGAGAAGACATGTATTATTGAACGGTTAATAATTTCTGATCTAGTGCTGATTTGAATATTTCTAAGATACTAGTATACGCACATAACTAACTTTTTTTTATAAAAGGGTAGATGCTTTCTCGCTAGATTTAAATTTACTTAAAGTGAGGCTTCTGAGCTCCTGCATGACAGGTGTATGCATCAGTCCCCCGTTTCATTTGTCGTATGAAGGTCTAGCATACTATCTCTCTTAGAGATGTTAGTGTGTGCCAAAGGCGACTTTTCGGATCGAATTCGGAGATATTTCGGTCCGAAATGCGTCAGAAATTTGTAAATATTTTATTTCTTTATTTTGTTTTAAAGCAAAAATAGAAAAAAAATAATAATGGTCACATGTATTTCTGTTAATTTAGAGAGTAATTAGGTTAAAAATTAGGGATTATGGCCTCTGTACAGAGGCTCCCTATTTATATTAATCCAGAATTGTACTTTTACAAATAAGACCCTAGACTTCTACAAATAACATAAATGCTAGAAATAACATAATAACTAATATAACTCCACACTCCCCCTCAAGATGGACGATAGATATCAATCATCCCCATCTTGTTACAAGAACTCTCAAATTGCTTACAACCAAATCCCTTAGTTAGACAATCAGCCAACTGTTCTTCTGATTTTACATAGTTCAAGGTCAGCACTCCATTATTCAGTTGTTCTTTGATGAAGAAACGATCAATCTCCACATGTTTAGTGCGATCATGCTGAACTGGATTGTTTGCAATATTGATTGCTGACTTGTTGTCACACCGAAGTAGTAAAGACTCTCCTCGAAACACGCGCAACTCAGATAGGAGATATCTTACCAACATCAATTCACATAGGCTGAGTGCCATAGCCCTGTACTCAGCCTCAGCTGTAGATCTAGCCACCACATCTTGCTTCTTGCTCCGCCAAGCCACAAGATTGCCTCCAACAAACACACAATATCCTGTGGTGGATCTACGATCATCCAAACAACCTGCCCAGTCAGCATCACAATAGGCTTCAACTCTCAGATGCCCATGACTTCTGAACCACAGTCCTTTTCCGGGACTCCCCTTGATATATCTGAGAATTCTGTGAACAGCATCCAAATGTTGTTCTCTCGGATCATGCATGTATCTACTCACCACACTCACTGCATGAGATATATCAGGTCTAGTGTGGCATAGATAAATGAGCTTGCCAACCAGTATTTGGTACTGCTCCTTGTCCACTGAGTCACCTCCCTCAGCACACAACTTCTGATTCGGCTCGATAGGAGTAGGGGTCACCCTACAGCCCAGCATCCCTGTCTCTGAAAGAAGATCCAGTGCATACTTCCGCTGAGAAAGCACTATACCTGTCCTCGACCTAGCAATTTCAATCCCAAGAAAGTACTTCAATTGCCCCAAATCCTTGACCTCGAATTCCTTTCCAAGGTTTTCTTTTAGTCGCATGATCTCCTCAGTATCGTCTCCGGTAATCACAATATCATCAACATAAACAGCCAGGATAGTGATACGGCCTTTCAAGTGTCTGTAGAATACAGTATGATCTCCATTGCACTGTCTGTATCCCATACCACAGACTGCAAGTCTGAACCTGTCAAACCATGCTCTCGGAGACTGTTTTAGCCCATACAACGATTTCTTGAGTTTGCATACTTTCCCAGCTGATTGTGGAGTAGCAAATCCAGGTGGAATCTCCATGTACACCTCTTCTTGAAGATCTCCATGCAAGAAAGCATTCTTGACATCCAACTGGTGTAGTGGCCAATTGAAGTTGGCAGCACATGACACCAACATTCTCACAGTGCTCATTTTTGCAACAGGAGCAAAGGTCTCATCGTAGTCGATACTATAAGTCTGACTGTATCCTTTTGCAACAAGTCGGACTTTGTACCTATCAATCTTGCCTTCTGGAGTTTGCTTGACAGTGTACACCCATTTGCATCCGACAGCACGCTTCCCAACTGGTAAAGGTACCAACTCCCACGTGTCATTTTTCTTCAACGCTTGAAGTTCTTCCTGCATGGCACTGAACCATCTGGGATCTTGCTTAGCTACCTGCCATGTGTTAGGTACAGGCACAGAATCTAGAGATGCAAGAAAGGACTTATATGCAGGTGGAACAGATGCATATGAAATGTAATTTGCAATATCATTTCCCCAATTCCCATACTTAACAGGAGGTTTCCCAGCATTAACCCTAGATGTTCTACGGAGTGAAATTTGAGGAGAATTGTTACCTATCAACTCTGAGTGGTAATTTGATGAAGGACTTAGGGAGGAGCTACTTGGGACATTGGCATTCAAGGGAACTGACAATTCATGCTGTTCAGGCTGCTCAGGCATCTCAGGCTGCTCAGGTTGCTCATGCTGTTTTAGTCTCCTCTTATACACTATCAGCTCCCCCTGTTTCTTCTTTTCACAACTCAAATTACTATCACCATCATTACCACCATCCCCAGCATCGCTCAGATTGATATTCTCACTCAGTTCCGACAAAGGACATGGAAAGCCGCCAGCTATAATTCTATTCTCTTTCTCCCCCTCTCTACCAGCACTGGTAGAGTCATCTTTGAACAATGAGCCCAACTCTGTTTTTACTCCATAGTATGGTTCAGATTCCTGAAAAGTCACATCCATACTAACAAAAATCCTTCTTTCATTAGGGCACCAACACCTATATCCTTTCTGATTTGAGGGATAACCTATGAAGATGCATTTAACCGCCCGCGGATCTAGCTTTCCTACTGTCAATCTGTGATCTCTCACATAGCACACACATCCGAATACCCTGGGCGGAACAACAAAATCATTAGAGTCAAATAGTACCTCATGTGGTGTTTTCATTCCTAACACTCTTGATGGCATCCTATTGATCAAATAGGCTGCTGTTAGAATTGCTTCACTCCACAGAAATTTCGGTACGTTCATTCTCAGCATTAAAGAACGTGTCACCTCCAATAGATGCCTGTTCTTGCGCTCAGCCACTCCATTTTGTGCTGGAGTATCTGGGCAAGTAGTTTGATGGATGATACCTTGCTCAGACACAAAATTGGCAAACTCTTTGTTAACATACTTAGTTCCATTATCTGTTCGAAGAACCTTCACCTGTACTCCAAATTGAGTTTTCACACAAGCACAGAAATCTCTAAAGCATTTGAGTACTTCAGATTTCTGTTTCATCATATATATCCAAGTCATGCGTGAGTAACAATCAATAAAGGTAACAAACCATCTAAATCCACTAACAGAAGTAACAGGACATGGTCCCCAAACATCAGAATGAACAAGTGCAAAAGGTTCCAAACTTCTTAAACCAATCATTTTATAACTAGAACGAGTATGTTTTCCAAGTTCACAAGCATCACAAAATAGTTTATCCCTATCTACTTTATTCATCAAATTTGGCTCCAATTTATTCAAACTTTCAAAAGATAAATGCCCTAGTCTATTATGCTGTAACATGGCCTCTGCTTCCGCTCCTTTACCAACAGCAGCAACAAGCATAGCAGCCTCCTTATCCAAATACCAAAGTCCATCACGTCTGTTGCCATTCTCAAGTCTCCTCCCCGTTTCCTTTTCCCGAATCAAACATGTATTTTGATCAAAAAGAACAGTGCAATTCAATTGATCAATTAGTGAGCTAACAGAGAGTAAATTAACAGGAAAAGAAGGAACATGCAACACTGATGGTAGGGTAATAGAAGAATTACAATAGACTGAACCAATACCCTTGACAGGTTGAGATGTACCATCAGCTGTTTGGACTGTATCTGGTTGTATTTGTTGACTAGGACAATATTCTACAAATTCATTGGATGATCCTGTTATATGACTAGATGCACCTGAATCTATAATCCAATCTATATGAGATTTAGTGGATGCAAATGCCTGTGCCTGAATACCTTTAGTCACATGTGCATAGTAACCAACATTACCGAAGTAGGCATTGTCCTCACACTCATCCAAGACCTTTTCCTTGCCTTTAGAGCTCTCAACTTGGGACTTGAACAGTCGCAGTTCTTCCAGCTCTGTCAGTTCTCCTCCAGTCACTTCTGTCGCAGCTCGGGGCTCCTCTGTTGCTGCAAGATGAGCAACACCTCGACCTCCACGTCGGTTTCCTCGCCCCCTGTATCCATTTCCACGTCCGCGACCACCATATCCACCTCTCTGTCCTCCACCTCCTCGGCCACCACCAGATTTACGAGGCGCAGGACAATTGAAACTGAGGTGTCCTTTCAAGCCACAATTGAAACAATCTCTGTCATCTCTGATTTGGACTCCAGGAACTGCCATTGCCGAGCGAACCATAGGTGAGGTTTCAGATGCCATCACCTTCTGTCTGATCTCCTCTTCTTCCATCGAAGCAATAACCTCATTCAACGATGGAAGAGACGGCAAATGACATATTGCGGCCCTTCTAGCCTCAAAATTAGAGTTCAGACCTTTCAGGAAGCGAGCCACACGTCTTCTTTCAAGATATTGCATTCCACAAAGAACATCTGTTGGATCCTTCAGTGACAAAGGATCATAGTGATCCAAATCAGCCCACAAGCGACGCAATTCTGCTGCATACTCAAGAACTGATTTCTCCCCCTGGACAGTAGCATCAATTATGTCCTCCACGTCGAGCATCATCATCACACTCCCAGCTCCTGAGTACATTTTAGCCAGAGTCTTCCAGATATCTGTTGCACTTCTAATTGACTCCACCATTCCAGCTATGGCTGGAGACACAGATGTCAACAACCAAGAAACAACCAGAGAATTCATACTACTCCATCTTACCCACGCAACACTTGTCTTGTCCACGGAACCCGACTTTTCAACAGGTTCACCGCACTCGCCATTCACATATCCTTCAAGTCCTTTCATCTGAAGGTTCAGCAATGCCCTTCTGGACCAACTCAGATAATTTCTCGTCCCCTCGAGCTTGACATCATTTGGTAACAATTCAATCTTCTGTACCACCTGTGACTGTTCTAACACAGGTCCAGAAGTCTTACCAGACACATGCTCCTCAAACTTCACATTCAACAATTTGGCCATTCCTTCCATAATAGCCTGCAATTCCTTGGTAGTCACAGGTTCACCCATCTTCACAAACACAAAAACAAACTAGAGGACGAGAGCAACAAATCGCAAACACAAACCGTGCGGACGCACACGAGCACGGTTTCAGTATCTAACAAAAAACAATAGTCACCAGAGAGGAAAGAAAACACCTGTCAGAGGAGGCCATAGATCACCAAAACGGGTCACACGGGTCTACACAAGTTGAGTCTACACAGCCTAGTTCACACACGATCTGAACTGATCGAGAGTTGTCGCGGCTCACCAGGCGCTGTGTTGTCGCGGCTCACCAGGCGTTGTCGCGGCTCACCAGGCGTTGTCGCGGCTCACCAGGCTTGGTCCACGCGCGGTCCACAGGATGGAGTCGCCTGGTCTACACGCGGCTCACAACCACGCACGAACAGAAGAGAGGAAAAAACGAGAGGAGAGAGCAGTGCACGGAACGGAAGAGAAAAAAAAGGGAAGAGATCAGCGCCGCCGCCGCCGTCAACGGGGCTCTGATACCATGTTAATTTAGAGAGTAATTAGGTTAAAAATTAGGGATTATGGCCTCTGTACAGAGGCTCCCTATTTATATTAATCCAGAATTGTACTTTTACAAATAAGACCCTAGACTTCTACAAATAACATAAATGCTAGAAATAACATAATAACTAATATAACTCCACAATTTCTATAAAGGTGCGTACCTTCTTTCTGAATTAATCTTCTTCGTCTCTCTTTTATTGTACTCCATTATTCAAAAAGAAATAAAAAAGTGTGGTGTGTGTGAGTCGTGGACGTAGGTACACATTGTACCGAACAACGTAAAATCTTTGTGTTTTCAGTGTGATTACTTTTCTTTACTTGGTATCAGAGCGGTATGTTCTGAGATCTGTGCGTTTTTTATTCTTTTTTATCCCTGTGCGAGTTACTGCACAGTTGATCCTTCTTCCCTGCACAAGGAGTTTGTGGAGTTGGCTATTCTTCTCGACCTTCAATCCTCGACCAGACCTTATAAAAAATTCAACCAGAACCCAATTTTCGGACCGAATTCTTATAATTTCAGACCGAAATTCTCTGCCAGGACCTAAACCTCGACCAGAACCCAAATTTCAGACCGAAATTTTCCCTATATTGGACTTAAACCTTGAATTCTAACACCGAAACCGACCTTAAAATCTCTAGCAACCAAAGTACCAGAAACCGTGACTCATATCCAAAGCCTAAACGACTATTGGATTATAGATTCAGGGGCAACCGATCATATGACTTACAATCAGGACGACTTGATAAGAGAATTCTATCGAAGGAAGACTGAAATCGTCAACGCAAATGGGGTAGTTTATCTAGTCACAGGGGCTGGAGATGTTCAATTATCTTCTTCTCTAACTCTTTCAAATACTTTATTGGTTCATTCTCTTTCATCAAGACTATTGTCTGGAGGTCAATTGTATGAAGAACTTAACTGTGTTGTACTCATGTATCTCAGATTTTGCCTCTTTCAGGATCTCATGACAAAGGAGATTATTGGTCGTGGTACTAAGAGGGGAGGACTGTATCATTTGGAAGACATAGCTACTGGAAAAGCTCACTTATCTGCTGGCTCAAGTTCAAGTAGGAAGTTTTCGATTTGGATGTGGCATAGGCATTTAGGACATCTTTCATTCGGGTACCTCAAGAAACTTTATCCAAGTTTATTTTCTGGATTTGAGAATAAATCCTTTGATTGTGAGGTATGTATTAAATCTAAGAGCCATCAAGCTCATTTTACTAAGAACTTGGATAATGACAATACCACTCCTTTTGACCTGGTTCACTCTGATGTATGGGGGCTTTCCCCAGTTGAATCTCTAGGTGGTAACAGATGGATTGTGTTATTTGTTGACAATTGTACTAGAATGACATGGATTAATGTGGTAAAGCATAAAAATGAGGTACCACTTCCCATCAAATCTTTCATTACCATGGTAAAAAACCAGTTTGATAGAAATGTTAAAATTTTCAGAAGTGATAATGGAAGAGAATTTGTCAAAAAAATATTAGGAGAATTTTTTAACACCAATGAGATTATACATGAAACAAGTTGTGTGGGTACTCCTCAACAAAATGGCATAGTAGAGCGAAAGAATAGGCAAATTCTAGAAATGACCAGGGCAATAATGCTAGAAAACAATGTACTTCATTCTTATTGGGATAATGCAGTTACATCAGCAGTTTACTTGATGAATAGGTTGTCTTCTGTGGTACTTGACTTTCAAATACCCTTGCAAGTACTTTCAAAATACTGCTTAATTCCCTGTCCTTACAATTCCACCAAAGATATTTGGGTGTATTGCCTATGTTCATATACAGAAACATCAAAGATCAAAGTTGGATCCTTGTGCTGAAAAATGTGTGTTCATAGGGTATGGTCCACGTCAAAAGGGATATAGGTGTATGAATCCAGTCTCAAGAAAAAATTATACTACAATGGATGTGACTTTCATTAAAAATGAGAAGTATTTTGTGAAAAATCAGACTCATTCTTAGAGGGAGAGTGTCATAGATAATAAACCTTGGTTTGATGCAATCGAGGATGCAAATTTCGGACCAAACAGAGAAGAAACCATGACACCAGAGACTGATTTCGGACCGAATACTGAAAATTTCGGTCCGAACAGAAAGGAAACCATGACACCAGAGACGGATTTCGGATCGAATTCTGGAAATTTCGATCTGAAATCAGACCATTTCGATCCGAATTCAGAGACTGAATGTGAGAAATCTGACCTAGAAATTGACCCACTTGATGATTCAGGTCCAACAGAAGAGAATTTGGAAAGTGACAATGAAGAAATGATATAGTCTCCTCCTTCTCCACGTGACCAGACTCTGGAGTCAGAGGTAAGTAATTTTGAACCTGTTACTACAAATTCTAGTTATCAGTTACCTTTCAGGTTTAACAGAGGCAGACCTCCTAAGAGGTACAGACCAGATGAGGTTGGTGAGGGCAGGTATGCGATGGCGAACTTTATGACTATGTCTCACATGCCAGACCCTGTGAAGAAATTTGACAGAACCCTGGCGTCAGTTCACATTCCAAGTAATCTGAATGAAGCACTCAGTGACCCCAAATGGATGGATGCAATGAAAACAGAAATGGATGCACTGGAAAAGAATGAGACTTGGGAACTGGTGAGTAGGCTAAGAGATAGAAAGACAGTAGGTTGTAGATGGATATTTACAGTTAAATATGGGCCCATTGGAGCAATTTACAGGTATAAAGCTAGGCTAGTTGCAAAGGGGTACTCTCAGACATATGGGGTAGATTATCAGGAGACATTCTCACCTGTAGCCAAGCTGAATACTGTTAGAATACTGTTGTCCATTGCAGCAAATAAAGATTTGCCACTACATCAGTTTTATGTGAAGAATGCATTCCTACATGGGGACATAGATAAATAAATCTACATGGACATCCCACCAGGATATGGTCATTCAAGTAAACAACCTCTTATGTGCAAGTTGAAGAAAGCACTGTATGGTCTAAAATAATCGCCAAGAGCCTGGTTTGGAAGATTTTGCAGTGCCATGAAAGGATATGGATACACCCAGAGTGATACAGATCATACATTATTCTTTTCCAAAAATAAAAGAAAAATTGTAATCTTGATAATCTATGTTGATGACATGATAATCACAGGTGATGATTCTGAATGAATCCAAGATCTAGAGTGAAAATTGTCCAAGAAATTTGAAATGATGAACCTGGGTGGATTGAAGTATTTTCTTGGGATTGAGGTCACACGTAGCAAAGAAGGTATATCTTTATCTCAGAGAAAATATGTACTAGATTTGCTTGCTGAGACATGAATGTTTGATTGCAAACCTATTGACACACCTACCAAACAGAATAACAAACTAGGAATATTTCCTGATCAGGTACCAACAAACAAGGAACAATACTAGAGATTGGTAGGGAGATTGATTTACTTATCACATACTAGGCCTGATATTGCATATGCAGTGTCTGTGGTAAGTCAGTTCATGCACGCTCCCAGTGAGCAATATATGGAGGCTGTTATGTGGATTCTAAGGTATCTCAAAGGATCTCCAGGACGAGGTATCTTTTTCAAGAGAAATGGACATCTTAAGGTTGAAGGATATACAGACTCTGACTGGACAGAAGATGTGACTGATAGGAAATCTACATCTGAGTACTTCACTTTTGTTGGTGGCAATTTGGTCACATGGAGAAAAAAGAAGCAGAAGGTAGTGGCCCTATCAAGTGCTGAAGCTGAGTTTAGGGGAATTACTAAGGGGTCGTTTGGATTGGGCCGGAATTTGGAGATTTTCCAATTCCGGGCATAAATTTTAATATAAGCAATTCATCTCTCTCACAAAGTTACACACTTCCCAACGAAAATCCTTATTCCTTCCTAGGAATTGGCTATTCCTAACCCATCCAAACGACCCCTAAGGGACTATAGGAGTTGTTATGGATAAAAAGGGTACTCAATGACCTTGGCTTCTATAGTTGTGAAGAAATGAGGTTGTTTTGTGACAACAATGCTGCCATTGCTATCTCTCAAAATCCGGTACAACATGATAGGACTAAGCACATCGAGGTGGATCGACATTTTATTCGACAGAATTTTGAAGAAAAGGTTATTAGCATTCCTCATGTGAAGACAGAAGAACAACCTACAGACATTCTAACAAAAGGGGTGTCCAGTACCATCTTTCATGAAGTAATTTGCAAGTTGAACATGCGAAATATCTGCATGCCAACTTGAGGGGGAGTGTGAGCCAGAGGCGACTTTTCAGACCGAATTCGGAGCTATTTCGGTCCGAAATGCATTAGAGATTTGTAAATATTTTGTTTCCTTATTTTGTTTTAAAGCAAAAATAGAAAAAAAAATAATGGCCACCTGTATTTCTATTAAGGTGCGTCCATTCCTTCTGAATTAATCTTATTCCTCTCTCTCTCTTTATTGTACTCCATTATTCAAAAAGAAATAAAAAAGTGTGGTGTATGTGAGTCGTGGACGTAGGTTCATATTGTACTGAACCACGTAAAATCTCTTTGTTTTCTGTGTGATTGTTTTTCTTTACAGTTAGTAAAAATGTGTGGAGCCGTTCTAAGCGGACTGCTTTCCGCTAAACAATCTAGCGGATCGCTTGCAGGGCAAGAGGACTACTGGAAATCGAAAATCTGAACCGACTCTATCGATTCAGATCGACTCTTATATATACCCGTTTCTATAACCATCTTTCTGGCTAAATCTGTGATTTCTGTGTGTCCTAACAGAGATAGAGATAGAGGGCTACGTTTCAGAGGGAAAAAGTCAAACGAGTACTTGGAGTAATCGAGTTGCACACGCACGAGTAGACTGGCACTTGAAATCATGAAAGGTGATACCAAGCCTTAACTTGAAGCGGTGGTGTACCGGCAGCATGCAGAGAAAGACTAAGCGTTGCTGAACCAAACTCCGACAAGAGTCTAGAAGTTCGATCAATTTCTGCTGCTGTATATATAATTCTATATATTACATTCATAGGTTAGATATGCATGTAGGTTTATACCGGGTAAACCTTCAAATATAAAATTCAATCATTAATTAATTGATATGTGACTCAGTCATATATGAATAGGTATTGAACTGAACCGAAGTTTATTGTTCTCTTTGCATTCAGCACATGCCAAGTTGCGAGTTCTGTTAGTTAGGAAACAAAGCAGAGAAACCTGATGCAGTCATACCGATGCAATAATCTATTGATTGCATCAGCCATACCGATGCAGTCGAGTGAGAATAATTACATCAATTTATCCCATGCAATTCGATGTATTATTTTCATTGCCACAGCTGATGCAAGAGCATATACATTAACAGCATCTGTTGGACAGAAGCGAATATTCAATTAGTTACATCAGTAAATCCGATACAGATAAATGAAAATTGTTACATCAGCGTTTCCCATACAACTGGCTATTATTTACATCAATAAGGTGATGCAGATAAAAACAGATCGATGCAAAATGCTGAAAATCTAAGTGCGGATGCAAATAAGTTTTTTTGACCGATGCAACAGATATTTTTTTCTGCAAAGTCATAACTGCCGATGCAGATACTGCAGTTTCCTGTAGTGAGTTGCGAGTTCTGTTAGTTAGGAAACAAAGCAGAGAAACCTGAGAGGGAGCGGGAGAGATTGGTTTGACAGTCTCTGACAAACTTGAGAGAGCAGAAGGGAGAGGGAGAGGGAGAAATTAGTTTCTCAGCTCTGACAAACTTGAGAGAGAAAAAGAGAGAGAGAGAAGATTAACAATGGCCCCAGAAGTAGACCGGCTAACAGAGCCGCTAATCCGTAATACAGAAGTTGATCAACACCCTGGTCATGATTTAAAGGAGATCAAGAGCATTAAACAATGCCTAAATGAGGCTAAGGAGGAAAATAAGAGAATCTGGCAACTTGCAGGCCCAGCTATTTTTGCCTCCATTGCACGGTATTCTCTCGGGGCCACAACACAGATTTTTGCCGGCCACCTGACGGTTCTAGAGCTCGATGCAGTTTCTACAGTAAACATGGTCATCGCAGGCCTTGACTTTGGTATAATGGTATGTTAAATATAAAGCAAACTAGTAAAAAGAAGAACAAATTCAATGTCAAATAAATTGGTCGATATCAGTCCAGGAAGTTTGCTATTTTCAAACTGTCCACAGTGTAGATTCATCATTGCCTAATCTGCTTTTTTTTTAAAGGAAAGTAAGTCACCCTGCGTTCAATCAAATAATAATAATTTAGAAAAACCAATGTGTGTTGTACATAAAAATTAGAAGTTTCACAATTGCGGTCTAGAAATAAATTTAAGAAAAAAAAAGAGTTACAACACCAGTACAAACTGCCAACATTATTATGAAGTTGGTAAAGATTTGACAGATCTAGTAATATTTCAATGTGCACAATAATGTAAAAACTTAAAAAATATTCACACAAATTTATTCGATTGCGCTTTTTTTAATTACCAAATATTTACCAACTTAATAATGTTCTAAACCTGTTTCCATACAATGATAATTCAGTTGGGAATGGGAAGTGCCTTGGAAACCCTTTGTGGCCAGGCATACGGTGCTAAACAGCTCCAAATGCTCGGCGTGTACATGCAACGCTCATGGATCATCCTCACCATCATGTGCATATTCCTCCTTCCAATTTACCTTTTTGCTACCCCAATATTACTGTTCTTCCACCAAAATGAAGATATTGCATCCCTTGCTGGCAAGTTCTCACTCTACATGATCCCCCAGCTCTTCTCATATGAGTTGAACTTCCCGATACAAAAGTTTTTGCAAGCACAACGCAAGGTCAATATAACAGCAGTTGTCTCAGCTGCTACACTGGTATTTCACCTGTTCTTGAACTGGTTGCTTATAGTCCAACTGGGACTCGGTCTTGTAGGCGCAGCGATTGCTCTAAATGCATCATGGTGGTTCATAGTATTTGGGAAGTTCACTTACATTGCCATGGGGTATTGTCCTGGTGCTTGGAATGGGTTTAGTAGGCTGGCATTCAAAGATTTGGGCAGTTTTACAAAGTTGTCTATCGGATCTGCCATCATGATGTGGTAAATAACTTTGTTCTCAATATATTTGATGATTTGATCTTTATATAATTATTGAAAACTTCATTAAGACTAATGAATTGTAAATCTGCTCCAGCCTGGAGTTTTGGTTTCTCATGATATTGATTGTGATAGCGGGCAACCTGAAGAATGCTCAAATTGCAGTTGGTGCCATGTCTATTTGGTTAGGCTCTAATCTTATTACAATAGAACAAATAAAATGAGTCGTGCTATCAACTTAGAGGAACAGAGATGTCATATATATAACTTATGTTTTCGAACAATTAATGTGTTTCAGAGATGAAACAGAATAGTATGTAGCCTTCCATCTATTTTCTTGTACTTTTGGTTGGGTTGTTTGCTCCAGTTTGGTACTAATGCTACCTGTTGGTTATTGCATTAGCAACTGTTGTGCATTTAGTTAAATCTTCTTTTGTACTCATTTCTCATTTAATTAATTCGGTGAGACTTAAACATCAAGAACCATGTTATCAGATTGAACATTATCTCAAGATCGTTACTGAATTTTTTTGATGGTCTATACAATGGCAGTATGAATTTATATGGGTGGCAGATCATGATTTTCTTCGGCCTCAACGCTGCTATAAGGTATCATGAGTATCTTTTCCTTTGTTTAGATTCAGTTATTACAATTTTGTTGATAAATTTTACACAAATCTTACATCAAATATTACAAAATAAAATATATGACAGTGTAAGGATTTCAAATGAGCTAGGAGCAGGGAGGCCAAGAGCAGCACATTTTTCAATTTTGGTGGTGCTCATGTCGTCGGTGACACTTGGGATTTTCTTTTTTGTACCTGTTGTGGCGCTAAGGGATGTGTATGGGGTTCCCTTCACCAACAATCCTGAAGTTGTTAATGCTGTATCAAGCCTTGCCGTTCTCTTTGCCTGTTCCCTGCTTCTCAATAGCATCCAACCTGTGTTATCTGGTAATAGTTTTCTCAAATTGCATTTTTTTCCACACCAGGTGTTCCAATTATTTTCTCTTCCACTGAAGTCAGCCCCAAGAGAATTAATTTAGCAAAAGAGAACTGTTCTTCTATTCAAAAATTGTATTTCTTCCATTGGGAAATCATTTTTACTGGATATTTTGCTCTTTCGTCTGAAATGAAGCCGTCAAAAGACCCCCCTAGGCTTTTCTCCATGGTTTTTATTACATCTATTTAATGGTATCTGTAATGTTCTTCTCTTTCATTAGATCTCGTTGTCATCCCAAAATTACAATTTCGAATTTGTGTACGATTCTTTATGAATGCTAAAATTAATTGATAAGTATCTTATTTTCGTGCTTCACATGCCCTTTTTATAATTGTTTGATGTTTCCCTAGCTGCGTCAAAATTTTCTAATTAGTACTTCATTGTATTTAAAACTAAGGTAGATAATTTAACAGCAGGTACTGTATCTAGGTACTCTTTTGCTAACTAACAGTTTGCATGGTTATAAGGTGTGGCTGTGGGAGCAGGATGGCAGTGGCTGGTAGCATACGTCAATCTGGGCTGCTATTATTTGATTGGATTTCCCTTGGGTTATGTATTTGCTTTTCTTTTCGACGAAGGAATCCAGGTATAATAACCAGAAATCTAATTGAATGAAAACCAATGAATAACTCATTAACTTTTTTTTTGCTATTTTACAAAATTGCACTTCTGCAGGGCATGTGGGCTGGTCAATTGGCTGGAGTTGGTTTGCAAACTGCAATTCTCATTTTCATAACATTGAAAACTAGCTGGGATTTCGAGGTCTATACCACTCTCTTATTCTCTATATCACATCCCTAGCAGTACAATTATTAGTATCTTTTGTTCAAAATTACAACATATAGACATCACAAATGAGCATTAACTAAGGTAGTAAGTCTTTGAGTACAAAATTGAGTCTATCCTTTTTTAACCACGGTAGAAAGTTTTGAATACAAATGAGCATTAACTGGTGTGTATTTGACTTTGCACATTCATCTGTTTTAATGTCTGAAAAAACTTATTAACAGGCAATCCAAGCAAGTTCAAGGATACAAAAATGGGGAGGGCCTACAATGAGTCCAGAGGTGAATTCTGAGGTACTTCGTCAGTCCTCCCCTCAATTTTAATTTTTTCAATACTTTTTCATTTCTAGTCATGTATAATTACATGAGTATACTCATTTTTGTGTTATTTTCAGGAGAACCCATCTTTGAGCTCTGATGTTTTAGCCTAGTTGGCAAAGATATTTCCCTGCTTTATTGTGTTTGAGGGACAAAATTACAAAAACCCTATGATGTCTCATAATCTTTAACTGATTTCGCTTGGTAGAGAGTGTACAATGCTTTAATGTATGACCCGTATGTATCCTCAGAAGAATTCTTAGCAAGGGATGTTTCATTTAGTAACTGTAAAGAAGCCTTTATCTTGGGGGTCTTTCATAGAAATTTAATTTAAAAATAAATTGGATGATTTAGACCCTCAATTTATCTTAAAAAAAAAAAAAAAAAAAAACCCTTCTAAAGAAGCCTTGCTGTGCTCCTTTTGTAGTTTGGAAGCAGGATATCCATAGACCGTACCCATTTGGAATAAAAGCTCGTCCCACTGGCCATCAAAGGTGTCTGGTTGTAATTTTATGTTTCATTTATGGATCTGTTTGAGTGCTTCATCAAACTTGTTAATATGAATTTGTTGGTGCAAATTTTAAATAATAAATCGGATAACATCAAAATAAATTAAATTATAAAATAAATAATCAAAACAATTTACCTGAATCGCGCTAGGCACTGCCCAAAACAAAATGTTTTTTTACGCAAGATTTCATTTCATTTGATTCCACAAAATTTTGTTAGATCTAATTACGTGAGAATTCTAACTAAATGTGTTCATTTTGATCAAGAATTTTCCAACGAAACAAAATGAAATGAAATCACATGTTTTAAAAAATGGGATTTTGATCAGAGCTTAAATCATAAATTAAATCTGATCTTGCAACCTCTAGCTAATATAAGGTAGCTTGATCTTTGCGGTAGGTGCACAGTTGCCAAGCTTTTTCTTTATTCACATAATGGCAGAAAGTGATTTGAGAGGAAATAAAACACAAAATGAATATCAAGCTATTAGCTCATACGAAAAATGGCACTGTTGATGATTATGGCATTGTTTGTTGATCGATTATGTATTTGAATATTAATTGTTGGAAATGGAGCAATTGCAAAAACAGAGAATTCTGAAATTAAGATGTTGAAATCTTAAATCAACGTCCAAGAAATGCAAATTTACAATGCTAATGACCTGTGAAATCCCAACATATCTTGGACACTTATGATGTCCATATTTTCTTTATTTATAAAATCATTAAGCAAGCAGTGATTTATTTAAAAACCTAGGGCTACTTTATATCGTAGTTGTTCCCAGGAAATGACCAATACCAGCAATTAGTAGTTACTAATTTTTTAATAAATATACTGCCTGATAAGACATTCGAATCTGTATGCTGTCTAGCATACCAAATTAAGACAATATACAAGGTCACATTGTACATAAACATAAACGAAAGGATACAAGTTGTAGGAATCTATACATGCGAACTTCGTGAAATTAGAGATAAAAGGAGAGCATGGGATTTCTGCCACCATTATTCTGTACCAGAGGCTGTAGGATATTAATCCATTGGGTGTAGCTTAGAGGTGACCCAGCACCAGGCAGTAAGAACCCATTAACAAAGAAAAATGGTGCCCCATAAACATCTCGTGAGCTCCCATACTAAGAGAAATATATAGTAATTAGATTCAATTACGAGATCCACATGTAGTGAACCACTATAGTTAAACTGCAGACATAGTAATACAGAGAAACATACTGAGACCCAACCAAAACAAGGATGTGGAAAACACCACCATAGATACTGACTAAAATATCGCAAACTACACCCCGATGTCCAGATTTGCAAGTGCATCCAGAGAACATATAGATATCAGTGTCATTATCATACCAAATGCAATATTATGCATGTGTATTCAACTAAGATCCTTCAATTTCGTATCAAGATATGAGTCTGGATATGACTTGGATTGTAGTGTATAATAACTGACTCATTTATATTAACACAAAAGTTCAGCCCAAAAATTCAGTTAAAAGCAGGTTGGATATTTGTGTTGCTTTTGGTTTTGCAAAATAATAACAATTTTATATATTAATAGTCAATTGAGACTGAATTACTGTCAGCCATAAAAGAACAGATTGCAGAAAAATAAAGAAAAACTATAGTTGAAAAAATGATATCCTTATTTACCAAATGGCTTGTACTGTTCAACACAAAAGTAGAAAGGCAAAAAGAAATGCTGCTTACCCTATAGGAGATGCGGGCAGCGGCGTCAGTTGAAGAATCTTGAAATCCATTTTCAAAATCAGCCAAAAAGGAATTTCCAAGAGCAAAGGCCCCAAGCTTTGACATATCCTTTTGTATCTCTGTTCTCGATGCACTGGCTGTTGGCCCATTGTAATACTTTTCCTGTTCCACAAAAAAAAAAAAAAAAATGTCACAATTTTCCCTTAATGGCTTACATACAGCATTTCATTATTCCTGCATATTTTTGACGATACAAACTCATAGCCTGCTACTGGTTTATTCGAGAGGCTTAACGATGAAGAAAAATAGAAAGCTTGAAAAGAGGCCAGATTAACTCCTTTATCTGTATTTTATGAAATTGTAGGCTTATATAAGCATCTAAATTTTTGTCATCAAAGCACCAAATAATATTTTTGTTTGGTTTTATGCCATGTCATACCATGGAAATCTAGTGATGCTTTATATTTCAACCTAAAAAGAAGTTTATCCAACCTGATATTTAAAGAAAAGCTCAAGCAAATCATAGGTCGAAGACGAGTTCAACTTATTAGCGATGTGAAGGGCCTTGCATGCCAGGTATGCATTGTTGTGGAACCTACAAACCAGTATCTACCATCAGGTTTGATACAAAAGAACACAAAAAGAATTAACATAATACATGAATATACATCCCCAATCTTGTATCGGTACAGTACCATCAAAACATCCAGAGACATACAGACCAGTATAGGTACCATTACTTAGGTCTTCAATAAGCAGTTCAGCACTGATCCATTTGGCATGGTAATCCATTCTCTGCGCAATCAGACAGTCTTTCTTTTCTTTCCTTTTCTTCTCTTTGTGAAGGAACAATTAAACAGAGATCGACATAAAGCAAAGCTCAGTCTAATAAAAACAAAAGAAATTACAAAATTCAAGGGAAATTTCTGTCAATTTTAACCCAAGAGCAGTAGATGACAAACTTATAACAAAAGATACTTCTTTTAAATAATTGGAATATATCTCATTCCCTACCACTTTTCATTAAAGAAAAGCAACCCACAAAGACAAAGCTATCCATCAGTTACATAGTATACAAAAAGAAAAAAAAAAGAAAAAAAAAGACACTGTTACCCTTTTAGCCCGGTACCAGTGCCCCAAAACCTGTCTATGTTTCATATGTATAAACACAAAAGCAAACACTCAAAATATATATACAACCAATACAAGAATAAACAGATAATCAAGTAATTAACCAATAATTTATCAGGTAAACGATCGCAAACAAAAAGGGGAACTCACGGGAGAGGGAATGGGTGCACGATTAGGGAAACGCGAGGCGAAAACTGCTCAACGACCTTCTTCAAAGGAGGCCACGAATCTCTGGTGTCGGGGCATAGCGGGTCGAAGAAGGCCTCGATCAGGATCGAATCCTTCAACGGACCCGACCCGTTATAGGCGAATCCGTCGAGCTTGGAAGGTACAGAGGAAGCCTTTGATGGATCGAGCTGAGAGGAGAAGAGAAGCAACAGGAGAATTTTTGGAATTAATAAGGCTTTTGCCATGAGAGCTCAATTCCTCATGTTATGGCTTTCTTTTTGTTTGTTTCGATGGAGAAGGTTTTTTTTTTTTTTTTTTCCGAATTTTTGCAGATTTATTTGGGGTCGATAGGCAAGAACTAAGAAGTAAGAAGAGAGGTGAAGGCCAATGGCGTTTTGACTATTCGGTTTGTTTTTTTTTTTTTTTTTTTTTAATGAACTTGATAATCCCAATTACAGATCATAGTCATATATAGGTGGATCGAAGTTATTAAATGGGGTTTAATTGTTCCTACTTTTTTTATTTTTTTAACTAATGTTGATATAGATGATGATTTATATTTATATTTACAAAAAAAAAATGTTACGTTTCAGGTCCATAATTATCATGTAAAAACATTATATTATTGAACTTCATACTTAATACATTGTGAAGAATTATATTGAAATAATTAACAATTTTTTTTATTGTGGATATCCAGTAATTATCGAATTCCATTACAAATTTTTGTGATTCTAGGGGTCCATTACAAAATTTTTTGTCCTATCACTCCTTGTCCTTTAAATATCTCCTAATAATTTTTGTCAACTTTGGCCCTGATTAAAATCTCATTTTTTTAGCATGGGATTTCATTTCATTTCATTAGAAATTCTTTTTTATCAAAAAGAACGGATTTTATGTCTTTTGATTGGAATTTCTGTGCAATTAGATCCAACGAATTTCTGAGAAATCAATTCAAATAAATTGAAATCCTGCGTAAAAAATATTTAGATCAAACCTTATATTAAAAATAAATAAGTATATTGACTCAATAATATGCATAAAACCGACCGATATGTGTGCTATAATAATATTGTTCACACATGTAATAATTTATTTGTGTTAAATAAGAACGACACATTAAAATATTATTCATAGAAATCAAACTTTTAAAATGCACCGTTTTATCATCGATTAAATTGAATCATCTATTTTTTTTTTGGACATACTGCATAATCGTTTATCTCCATTTTATCACCGTATTATCATTGTTTTATCATTGTTTATCACAAATCATTACCTAACCGCTAAATTGTACAAATCGAATTTTAAAACCATGATAGAAATATATATTGAAATGTATTTATAACTCATGATGCGTGTCTAATATGTGTCTATTTATGTTTTTAATCAATTGGTACCATATATTAAATCGTATAATCTGCAAAACTAGAACAAAATAATAAACTAACATCATTGCTCTTGACTGTAATTCTTTCATTCTCTCGAATTTCTATTGCAATTCTTTTTATTTCGGAAATTCTTTTTAGGCACCGTTAAAACAATTGCTGGAAAAATCCAATCAAACGATGCACAAAAACAAGGACAACTGACAAGTGACAACTCTAGTCAATACAATAGCACGAGCCTCCGGTTCTCACTTAAATCTCCGCTCCAGTCCTGTGTCATTGAATCTACCCAGTATTTGATTAATGTATCTAGACTAGATTCGGATTACTGATGTATCTTGGTCTGAGGATTAGATAAATAGACCACTCTGTAATTGTTTTGATTAATAAAATATCTTTTCACGAAATATTTCTTGTCTCGCACAAGTTAAAATTTTCCATACAGAAATGCTAAATGCTACGTAGTCTGTAAGCAAAAAGTTATTGAGCTTTTGATAAAACACAAATTTTTCATAATAAAATAATATTAACTTGTATCAACACAGCACACAGTTTAATAACAATTGCCTCCTATAAAATATTATGATTCAACCTCGTTAATCAACAATGCTCTTATTGGTAATGTCATCCTACTGCAAAGGTAAAACAACCATTTGTATTAGTTGTAAAAAAGATTCGATTTTCTAGCAAGAAATGTAAGAAGGCAATAATTTACAATAGATGAAACCATGTCATTCTTCAAGGAACCACCCCACTTATGAACTCGAGAATTGGCTTGCATTGCCTGTCAATATTTTTTTTTCTCTTGTTAAAGCGAAGATACATATTGTCGCATAAGTGCATACGCAAGTTAGATTGCATGCGATCAATAAGTTGTATATAACTCTAGGTTTGTATAGATTTGTATATCAACAAGTTATATAGATTTGTATATAACTCTAGGTTACCATTTCCATTAGACTGGTAAGAATGGTACGGGATATCAGGGCCACAAAAACCCAGACAAAAAACCACACAAAATTGGTGCAGGGAGTAATGAGGTATGCAAATTAGCTATATACATCTAAAAGGGGTCATTTTCTACCATTCTTTACCAATACAAGGTACTAGTAGAATATACGGATTGAATAATAAAATAACTCATCTTTCCAGTTTGTTCTGAGAGCGATGCAGATGAGAATTATGGTCTGTAATCCTACGCCAGAAAGCATCCCACCCCACATTCCCTGAACAAGAAAAAATAACTAATTTATCTGCAGTCTTCAAAAGAAGCATCAATTCCATATCCAATCAGCTGATATAGAATAATTAATTGATTAAGGATTGAACCTGAACTCCAAGGTTAAGAGAAAAAGCAATAATATAGCCAACAGGAATTCCAATCAAGTAATAGCACCCAATGTTAATGTATGCAACTAGCCATTGCCATCCTGCTCCCACTGCTACACCTACTCCGCTCCATTTTATTGTCCTCAATCAGTTTTCTATCAGGTTCTTTAATGAGTTGTTGGTCTTTTTTTTCTGAATTTTGTAATAACTTATTTATTAACTTTTCTTTTTATTATATAAACTCCACAAGAAATAAAAACTGATTATATAAACAAAATAATATTCAAGTATTCGGATGCATATCCTGACAGACAGGGATTAATACCATGCCAGGTAAAAGAATTATGTAACAGTGAAATCTCAAGTTAATTTCCTTTTTTTTTTTTTTTTGCTAACACTCATATTTATTCTTTTTCCTTTGGTTGGTTGTTTACTAGGAGACTTTAAAATTAATTAAAGTTGACAAATCAATAAAGACCAACCTTTTAGTTGCCAGTCAGGACAAGTAGGCTGATAGATTATACCTGAAAGAACAGGCTGAATGCTATTAAGGAAAAGAGAGAAAGCAAAGACCACGGCAAGACTAGCAATGGTGCGTACTACCTCAGGATTGTTTGTGAAAGAGACTCCATATACATCTCTTAGAGCTAAAACCAGTATGAAAAAGAAGAGGCCAATAAATACAGAGTTCATTAAAACAATTATTATTGAGAACTTGGCTGCCCTCGGTCTCTTTGCACCCAATTCATTAGATATTCTCCCACTGCAAGGAAAGACAATTATTTGTTTTACAGTACACTGTTGTTGTCAATATTGCAAATGACATAATAAATTTTTCGATTTACAGTATAAAAGTTGGATTTTGAATTCTTTTTCTGGAATAGGATGGCAAAATTTACCTGATAGCTGCATTCATGCCGAAGAAAATCATGATTTGCCAACCGAACAAATTAGTGCTGCAAAAGTAATATTCGAGCATTATCTTGTTTTAATTAGTTTTCTTTTCTTTTATTTCCATCAAAGAGAGGTAGAAGATACATGAAGAGGGATTGATTTACTACCATATAGATACAGCAGCAACAGCTACTTGAGCATCTGCCAGGTTCCCCACCGAAACAATCAGAAACATATAAAACCAGAACTCCAAGCTGGTTAAATCAGACAAAAAAATTATGATCAGATCTCATACTTCCAACCAAATAAATCTTCAATTTTTAAATGGGGACAATGCTTAAACATTACCACAACATGATAGCAGAACCAATCGAGAGCCTTGCAAATGCACCAAGATCTCTAAATGCAAGCCAGCTAAACCCATTCCATGCACCAGGACAGTAACCAAGAGCAATATATGAAAACTTGCCAAGCACAATGAGCCACCAAGACACATTAAGGGCCACTGCAGCACCGACTAGACCCATCTTGAACTGAACAATAAACAACCAACTAAAGCCCACATGAAAAATCATCCCGACAATTGATACAACTGCCATGGCCATGACCTTGCTTTGTGCTTGCAGAAACTTTTCTGTCGGAAAATTCATGGCATATGCAAAAAGTTGTGGAATCATGAATAGTGAGAATTTGCCAGCAAGTACCGCAATTTCTTTGTCTTGTCCAAAGAAACGAAGAATTGGTGTCGCGAAGATGTATATTGGGAGAAGGCATGTGCACATCGTGGTGAGAATAATCCATGAGCGCTGCATATATACGCCAAGCATGTAGAGTTGCTTGGCACCATAGGCTTGACCACAAAGTGTCTCCAAGGCGCTTCCCATACCCAACTGTAAAATGCGAATAGAATCTTTATTTTACGTTGAGAAATTATTACCAGACAGGATTTGAGGTTACATTTGGTTTAAATTATGCACCAGTGGAAAGATAAAATATGATTATTTTCCTAGATTTTGTGTACGACATTTAAAAAAATAACTTTATAAGGCAATAAATATGAAGATATAGCGATCAACCAAGAATGGTTTTTGAATTTTTCAGGAAAGATGCAACATCCATGAATGGTCGACGTCTCTCTGACTTTGACAAAATTTTTCACTCTTAAGAGCGATATTCTCAAAAGTTAATCTTAGGTCCCACTGACCTAAGAAACAATCACTTGGACATTACGTCGAACACATAGTGTGCATTTATTATGAGAGGCTAACCTATCTGGCAACTCTTCTTCTTTCTTTTTTTTTATTTTTTTATTTTGAGTATGTGGCAACTCTTCTTCTGCATTTCTCTCCCTCTCTCTGGCTACCGCTGCTTGTGTATCAGAACATGTCAAAAAATTGAAGAGACTATTCAAGATTTAGGTGCTCTCCAGGTTCTGCGTGCAGGGATCCTTTTTTATCTTTTGTTAAACTTAAATCCCAAGTGGGTTGGCTCTTTTGGGCCAAGCACGAGTCGGGTAAACCCAACAATTGACCTGGTTTCCTTCCAACTGTCAATTATTGACCAATACGAGCGTCAGCAGAAGCATCTAACTTTTTTCTCACCAACATGATGTTGCCTATATATTCAAACTGAAAAGACTTTTTTTGTCACAGGCATGTACTATTCTATAAGTATTAAAAAATGAGTAGTACTTCTGAGTTCTGAATTGTCATGGTCATGCAGACTCTAATATATAGGATGGTTTGTCTAAAAATTGAAAGCAAAGTTTGATGACACCTCGAAAATTTATTGGCAGAAATGTTTTCCACCTGCAGAAGAAAGTGAAAACAAAGGACAAACATAGAATATCACATTTTTGTAATGTACTTGTATTGTTTTCTGAATGTAATGGGAGTCCTTTTCTGTCATATTTTCTTCCACTTGTTGTAAGTATAATTTCTTTTTCATTTCTTAGTTATTGTCTTTTTTTTCGTTTTCTATATTTGTTTTGGTGCGATTTGGCAGAATAAAATTTCTATATTTATTTTGGGTCGACTTGGCAGAATAAAAAATGAGAGCATCTTTGTGGAGAGAGAAAAAGACGTGATAGAGAGAACAATGAAAAGCCCCTTGAATAATCATTGGGGGAAAAATAGTAGTAGAAGAAGTGTTAGAAGAGGATGTAGAAAGGGGGTTGATCACACCAATAAAAAATATGGTTTGAACACCTCAAAATGGATTAAATGATTAATAATTAAAAAATATATGAATAATATTTCTTTTACAGTTTAAATAGGTGGTGTATCGCATAAGTTGTAATTTAATAAAACTTGATCATTATCAAGCGATTTGAAAAATAAAGTATTCAATGTCATTGATGCTTATAATTAATTTTGAAATTACAGTAAATTTAAAAACCGGCAAATTTATACGAAAGAAAATGAATTTATGTATAATTTATATTTTAATAACTTTTTAATTAATTATCATCATTGTCAATATCTTAATCCTAGGGAAAAGCAACCATGAAACTTTCATCCCGTGATAAACGCACAATACATGAGTCTAACTGCATGAAGAAAAGTTTATTCAGGATTTATTAACTCTTGCTAAGACCATGGGTTGATTTTTTAAGTAACCACTGACAACTGACGTTGAAGTGCAATAAACTAGTTAAATATGTGCCAAATCTAAATTTCTTTTCTAAGTTATTAAGAACCGTAGATATTAGTGTTGTAGTGAACAACTCTTGGTTTATCAATTACAAAACAATGTCATTTGACATTTAACAATTTTTTTGGAGTTATCATTATAGGTCATGATTTGATATGAAACCGGTACATGAACTTAAGAAATGGATTAGAATGAAGATGTGGATTGAAGATTAAGTCAAGCAAGATCAAGATCAAGTTTTCCTAATGATTGTAACAAGTTTAGACTAGGTTGACAGGTATTGAAACTCTATATCTCTTATAATGACCTAGTTAGCTAGAAAAGATCAAGTTTTAAGTGATAAAGTAGTTGGTCACCTATTGGATGTGTTTTGCCACGAAAATGGCTCTGGAAGCATTACACAACGCAGCTAAGGCGTTACACAACGTTACTGCAGCAGTCTTCCTGCTGCACTACTCTTTTGAGCCTGATTTGACCACTTTCTGTTCCGAATTTGAAAAACCTCAAAACACAAAAGTTGTATATCTTTTTGTCTTCTTTTCAATGATTTTTGAATCACCTCAATCGGAGTTCGGATCAGAACGTTTGAGTCAAAATACTAAACATTATCTACTGAAACTTACAGCAACATTGTGTAATGCCATTGGAGGTCAAGTAACGCCTTGTTGTTTCTGCTGGAATTTCCAGCAACATTGTGTAACGCCCTGGAGTGTCAGGTAACCCCCCAATGGCTAGTTTTACAACAAGACAATTCCAATGGTCATATTCCAGCATCGTATGACGCCCAAGGGCGTCAGCTAACGCCCGGACAGATTTTTCTAGTAAAATGAGCCCATTTCATGGCCTATATATACCATCCCTTGTTCTATCTCCAGATTTTAGCCTTTGAGCACTAGGGTTACTCTCAACTTGAGCTTTTCATAGCTAGATCATTTTGAGAGATAAAGTAGCCTCAAACACCACCACCCCGACATTGTCGTTAGACGTAAGTTGGAATAGGTTGAGAGCTCTTCCCATTTGAGGCCGTGGTGCCATTTGTTATTCGAGTTAGGCCGATCCACCTCGAGTGTTCTTGTGAGGAAGCAATTCGGTTCGAAGTTGTAGTCTCATTTTTATTGGAATTAAACGGAGCGCGTCCTTTTCGTGGTAGCGAAACTCCCAGAGACGTACGACTAAGGCTAGCTTATTCCTAGCGAGTCAAAACTTCGTAATCATATCGTGTGTTCAATTTCTCTTTCTCTCTTTATTTTCATTGCTACTTGAATTGCTTGTGTGTATTTGTTAATTATTGGGTACGAATTGAATTGTGATAGAGTAGTTCATACCAAACTGGTTTAAAATTTTAATTGCTTTCACTAAATCTTGATTAAGCCGCCGTTTAGGGACAACAATTAGAAACGAGTTCACCAAATTCAAAAGAACATGTTGTTGGGAAACACGAAGAAAAAGACATATCGTCTGAACTTATTTGAGGAATATATGAGGAACAACATTTTGTAACATTTCTGAAATGAAAATCATCTTCCTGAAAACCAGATTAAAAAAGAAAAATGGTGCCTGTTGATTGTTGGTTGAATTTGGAAGTATACTTAAGAGTTAAGAGAGAAATCTGAATGTGGCTCATGTGGGTCGTTTCTTGAACATGTCCTTGGTTGATGTGGTCATAGACTCATAGTTGCTCTGCCTTAAATTAGTAACATGATTGACCCCCAATTTATCTTTAAAAAAAAAACAGTTACATGAGAAAGCAATAATTGTCTCACGTAGTGACCATTTTCAAGGTTGCTGAATAAGCATCACATGTATATAGATCTAATATTTTCTCGTGTGCTTTTTTTTTTATTTTTATTTGCCTCATGAATGATTGTTTCTAAGTTCTAAGTTCTAACCAACATACTTTAATTGGAGTAAGTTTCTTGGAGGTCAGTAAATTTGATCCATATCATAAATGAATTAATTACTGAACTTTGATTACCCGTTTATAGTGGTTGAAGTTTCAAATGTGCCTTGATCACCTCTTTGTCAACTCCGCAGAAAAAAATTGTAGTTACACTTATGTTACAAAAAGAGTGATTGCCCGTAACATGACAAAAAGTAGTTTTAAGCGTTCAAAAATCAACCTATATTTCAGAAAAAGGGGTGCTAGCTAATTATCATCTTTTTTTTATTTTTTATTGCCTGAAGCTCGCCTACAATAATTAATTACTTGGCATGCGTTGAATCATATACATAACGGACATTGTTTTTGATCTAAACGGATTCAAATGAAGAGGCAGTCCTATTTGATTTGGCGGGATTTTTGTCTATGTTATTTTCTTGTCTTTCTGTGAAATATCGTTAACAAAATAAGTCTGAAAACACCTCTCTTTTAGTTTCTTAAATTATAAACAAGTTAGAAATTAGCTAGTTATGACACTGTATAATGTGCGAATTCTCTATGATTTAGAATTATACACGATGAACAAAATAAAATTGATAAATCATGCACAAATTAATTGATAGATTATATAAAACCTGAATTTTGTATATTTTATTGTATGTATGAGTTCTACATAAATTTAAATTACATGCAGAGTTGCATGGTTGTTGTTCTTTTTTTAATTTGACCTATGTATAAATTTTCGATTTAGTACAAACTCTATATACAATCGTTAACGTACATTAACACAAAATTGGTAATTTTATATATAACTTTTAGTTTTTAAATTAATTAATTATACTTAGGTTTGTGATAAATTTGTATTAACAATTATGAAATATTGATAAGATATATAAAAAAAAAAAAGAACTCATCTATAATTCTCATGATAGATGAAGGCTCTTTATGGCATGTCAAACCAAGCTCATGATTACAACGATCAACCAAAAGTGAAGAAATATGCATATGCACCAGCATTACCCAAAAAAAAAATAATTAATTAATTACTTTGTAAGCAAGTTTGCGTGTTTCTTTCTCTTGCTTATTTACTTATATTTTTATTTGCATGTGTGAATTATTAATATCCGTAAAATTGTCCAAATCAGTATATAACTTGAAACTGTACATTTCACCCCTCTAGGCTTTACATAGGGACACTATTATAAATATGTTTGATAAAAAAAAAAAGTACGTATAACATGTCAAATCTGAACCACCGGTTTTAAACAACCCACCACAAATTCAATATAAAATATTAAATGTTCCAGTTAATATGAGGTACACTTGTAAATTCAATTATTCACATCAGAACATTTAATACTCTTCGGTCAGCAGATTCCATGTCCATATATCCATCTATCACAATTTATTGTTATGGATAAATTTGTGAATGTTATACAACTACAATTGGATTTGGGATACCTATATCTTTTAATTTGTAGCTGCATCCACACAAGCCTAGATGTGTACGGTCAAAAGCAGTGACAGGATGCAATTAGTAATTTAGACATAGTTCTGTGTTGTCTTTTAGGCATATATCTTAGTTTCTTTTGTAAAATTAGATATGGGAGTGGTGAAAAGAGAATATACACTTGTCCCCCCCATTGCTTTTAACTAATGTTACTGGTTTCAGTATATTGACAGATTTTCATCTTTCTCTAAAATTAAAGCATGACGTAGTCAAACCCTTAGGTCCTGATCAAAATATTTTTTACGCGGGATTTCATTTTATTTCATTTCATATCAATTGATTTCACAAGATTTAGTTGGATCTAATTACATGGGAATTCCAACCAAATGACACCAAATCCGTTCATTTTGACAACCCGCATCTTTCTTCCATGTGTTGTGATGTTGCGTTGATGCTCATTTGACCTTTTTGACACTTGCACGACTCGAACGATGATGCTTCCAAAAGCTTGCATTTTCATCTAAAATCTGAAGCCAACAACAAAAATCAATGAGTTATAACTAACTAAATCTAAACTAAATTAAACTAAACTAATGAAATAAATTGAAATTTTTAGCCTTGGGTCGCCTTGGTAGTAACTCATTTTTGACACAAAATCCTAATTAAACTAACCCTAATTAACCTAACTCAAGTCAAATTGGTTTAGTTTGGAGTCAAAATCCTACCAATATATATGTATAAAATCCTCTCATCAACTGGGAAAGCGACCGATCTTGTTTTGAATTTCATGAGACAAAAGAAAGATTCGATTCATCCTACACAATTGATAGATTTGGTGTTTTGGATCCACCAAACCCATCATATGGACTGAGATTGGGAATATACAACAAACTAAGGCTGAGATGGAGAAGACATGTATTATTGAACGGTTAATAATTTCTGATCTAGTGCGGATTTGAATATTTTTAAGACACTAGTATACGTACATAACTAAATTTTTTGTAATAAAAGGGTAGATGCTCTCTCGCTAGATTTAAATTTACTTAAAGTGAGGCTTCTGAGCTCCTGCATGACAGGTGTATGCATCGGTCCCACGTTTCATTTGTCGTATGAAGGTCTAGCTCAGTGTCTAGCATACCGTCTCCCTTAGAGATGTTAGTAAAAGTGTGTGGAGCCGTTCTAAGTGGACTGCTTTCCGCTAAACGACCTAGCGGATCGCTTGCAGGGCAAGAGGACTACTGGAAATCGAAAATCTGAACCGACTCTGTCGATTCAGATCGACTCTTATATATACCCGTTTCTATAACCATCTTTCTGGCTAAATCTGTGATTTCTGTGTGTCCCAGCAGAGATAGAGATAGAGGGCTACGTTTCAGAGAGAAAAAGTCAACCGAGTGCTTGGAGTAATCGAGTTCCACACGCACGAGTAGACCAACACTTGAAATCATGGAAGGTGACACCAAGCCTTAACTTGAGGCGGTGGTGTACCGGTAGCATACAGAGAAAGACTAAGCGTTGCTGAACCGAACTCCGACAAGAGTCTAGAAGTTCGATCAATTTCTGCTGCTGTATATCTAATTCTTTTATATTACATTCATAGGTTAGATATGCATGTAGGTTTATACCGGGGAAACCTTCAAATATAAAATTCAATCGTTAATTAATTGATATGTGACTCAGTCATATATGAATAGGTATTGAACTAAACCGAAGTTTATTGTTCTCTTTGCATTCAGCACATGCCAAGTAGCGCGTTCTGTTTGTTAGGAAACAAAGCAGAGAAACCTGAGAGGGAGCGGGAGAGATTGGTTTGACAGTCTCTGACAAACTTGCATGAGAGAGAAGAAGGGAGAGGGAGAAATTAGTTTGGCAGCTCTGACAAACTTGAGAGAGAAAAAGACAGAGAGAGAGAAGATTAACAATGGCCCAAGAAGTAGACCGGCTGAGCCGCTAATCCGTAATACAGAAGTTGATCAACACCCTGGTCGTGATTTAAAGGAGATCAAGGGCATTAAACAATTCCTAAATGAGGCTAAGGAGGAAAATAAGAGAATCTGGCAACTTGCAGGCCCAGCTATTTTTGCCTCCATTGCACGGTATTCTCTCGGGGCCACAACACAGATTTTTGCCGGCCACCTGACGGTTCTAGAGCTCGATGCAGTTTCTACAGTAAACATGGTCATCGCAGGCCTTGCCTTTGGTATAATGGTATGTTAAATATACAGCAAACTAGTAAAAAGAAGAACAAATTCAATGTCAAATAAATTGGTCGATATCTGTCCGGGAAGTTTGCCATTTTCAAACTGTCCACAGTGTAGATTCATCATTGCCAAATCTGCTTTTTTTTTAAAGGAAAGTAAGTCAACCTGCGTTCAATCAAATAATAATAATTTACGAAAAGCCAGTGTGTTGTACATAAAAATTAGAAGTTTCACAATTGCGGGCTAGAAATAAATTTAAAAAAAAAAAAGAGTTACAACACCAGTACAAACTGCCAACATTATTATGAAGTTGGTAAAGATTTGACAGATCTAATAATATTTCAATGTGCACAATAATGTAAAAACTTAAAAATATGCACACAAATTTATTCGAATGCGCTTTTTTTAATTACCAAATATGTACCAACTTAATAATGTTCTAAACCTGTTTCCATACAATGATAATTCAGTTGGGAATGGGAAGCGCCTTGGATACCCTTTGTGGCCAGGCATACGGTGCTAAAAAGCTCCAAATGCTTGGCGTGTACATGCAACGCTCATGGATCATCCTCACCATCATGTGCATATTCCTCCTTCCAATTTACCTTTTTTCTACCCCAATTTTACTGTTCTTCCACCAAAATGAAGATATTGCATCCCTTGCTGGCAAGTTCTCACTCTACATGATCCCCCAGCTCTTCTCATATGAGTTGAACTTCCCGATACAAAAGTTTTTGCAAGCACAAAGCAAGGTCAATATAACAGCAGTTATCTCAGCTGCCGCACTGGTATTTCACCTGTTCTTGAACTGGTTGCTTATAGTCCAACTGGGACTCGGTCTTGTAGGCGCAGCGATTGCTCTAAATGCATCATGGTGGTTCATAGTATTTGGGCAGTTCACTTACATTGCCATGGGGTATTGTCCTGGTGCTTGGAATGGGTTTAGTAGGCTGGCATTCAATGATTTGGGCAGTTTTACAAAGTTGTCTATTGGATCTGCCATCATGATGTGGTAAATAATTTTGTTCTCAATATATTTGATGATATGATCTTTATATAATTATTGAAAACTTCATTAAGACTAATGAATTGTAGATCTGCTCCAGCCTGGAGTTTTGGTTTCTCATGATATTGATTGTGATAGCGGGCAACCTGAAGAATGCTCAAATTGCAGTTGGTGTCATGTCTATTTGGTTAGGCTCTAATCTTATTACAATAGAACAAATAAAATGAGTCGTGCTATCAACTTAGAGGAACAGAGATGTCATATATATAACTTATGTTTTCGAACAATTAATGTGTTTCAGAGATGATACAGAATAGTATGTAGCCTTCCATCTATTTTCTTGTACTTTTGGTTGGGTTGTTTGCTCCAGTTTGGTACTACTTATTCTACCTGTTGGTTATTGCATTAGCAACTGTTGTGCATTTAGTTAAATCTTCTTTTGTACTCATTTCTCATTTAATTAATTCGGTGAGACTTAAACATCAAGAACCATGTTATCAGATTGAACATTATCTCAAGATCGTAACTGAATTTTTGTGATGGTCTATACAATGGCAGTATGAATTTATATGGGTGGCAGATCATGATTTTCTTCGGCCTCAACTCTGCTATAAGGTATCACAAGTATCTTTTCCTTTGTTTAGATTCAGTTATTACAATTTTGTTGATAAATTTTACACAAATCTTACATCAAATATTACAAAATAAAATATATGACAGTGTAAGGATTTCAAATGAGCTAGGAGCAGGGAGGCCAAGAGCAGCACATTTTTCAATTTTGGTGGTGCTCATGTCGTCAGTGACACTTGGGATTTTATTTTTTGTACTTGTTGTGGCTCTAAGGGATGTGTATGGGGTTCCCTTCACCAACAATCCTGAAGTTGTTAATGCTGTATCAAGCCTTGCCATTCTCTTTGCCTGTTCCCTGTTTCTCAATAGCATCCAACCTGTGTTATCTGGTAATAGTTTTCTCAAATTGCATTTTTTTCCACACCAGGTGTTCCAATTATTTTCTCTTCCACTGAAGTCAGCCCCAAGAGAATTAATTTAGCAAAGGAGAACTGTTCTTCTATTCCAAATTTTCTAATTAGTACTTCATTGTATTTAAAACTAAGGTAGATAATTTAACAGCAGGTACTGTATCTAGGTACTCTTTTGCTAACTAACAGTTTGCATGGTTATAAGGTGTGGCTGTGGGAGCAGGATGGCAGTGGCTGGTAGCATACGTCAATCTGGGCTGCTATTATTTGATTGGATTTCCCTTGGGTTATGTATTTGCTTTTCTTTTCGACAAAGGAATCCAGGTATAATAACCAGAAATCTAATTGAATGAAAAGTTGAAAACCAATGAATTACTCATTAACTTTTTTTTTGCTATTTTACAAAATTGCACTGTGGGCTGGTCAATTGGCTGGAGTTGGTTTGCAAACTGCAATTCTCATTTTCATAACATTGAAAACTAACTGGGATTACGAGGTCTATACCACTCTCTTATTCTCTATATCACATCCCTAGCTGTACAATTATTACTAGGAGGGGAAGCGCGGCTTTGCCGCGCCTTAGAAGATTTTTTTTTATATTTTAATTTTAAGAACCACTAATAATTTATCATTAAGTCTAAATTGTGGCGACAGGCATATAAGTGCAAAGGCAAAATGTCATAATTTTTTTTTTCACGTAAGCTGTAAAAAATTAAGTGCATAAACATCATACATGAGTTGCTTTAGCATCCATATACATTGAATTTGATAAAAAACATATAAGCAATTGAAGAGACCCAAATATAGACACCATACATTTGATCGATATTCATAAACCTAGCCATTTCTTCAGGCAAAAAGCGAGGTAAAATTTTCAGTTTCTGAATAAATCAATAGAAAAATACGTGTGTTTAGTCTAGGTACTTGAAAAATAAGCTGGGAGAGATAATTCATGATTCCACGAATTTATATATCTGAAAAAGAATAAAAGATAATGATTAGATTATCATTTTTATGGATATGTAATATCGGAATTCACAAAAGAAAAATCTAACCTCTAAGAATTTTGCACTCACTCAACGTAAAAAATTGAATTGTTAAAGGTTTATTTAGGCTCACCAATAAAGGGTACAAAATAAACTTTTAAAGATTTACCAATAAAATGTAAATAAAGATTTACCAATTGTAAACAATAAATTCCAAATCTCACTGAAGCATACGATAGTTGAAGCATATGATGAATAATAATTTTATCATCATTTTTTTTGCAATATTCAGTTGACAAATACCATACGTACTTTGTTACTTTTGTCCTGTAGTAGTATACTTTGTTGTGTGAAAGATAAACAAACAATACTATGATACAATCCAGTGTGTCAAAATTACTGACTAAATATAACCAATAAATAACAATAAGATCTCAACAGCGAGGTATATTGATCACAATTTGATTTGAAGGTCAGGTGCAAACAGATCGTGTACCAGTAAAAGAAGTTGCTGCTGAACAAATACTGGTATTAGTAAAGCATATTTCTTTTCCCTCTATTTTTCATCTATTCTTATTTAGGCTGGAGCTGATAGCAATATCTACATTCTAGAACCTTGATAAACAAACCGAGCTGAAGTTATTTATACCTATTTGAATTCCGATTAGACTGGTACCACACAAATTTGAACTTTATCTTCAATTTATTTGAGCCCAACCAAATAAGAGCAACAAAATTTTTTAGGGCTATTGTAATTAATTGAAAATTCTTTCAGCCCTACGTAATAATTTTCAATTAATTCCAATTAATAATATGCAAGTTTATGTAGGGCTTGCGAATTGAAACCAAAGTTTCAGCATGTAGAAACTAAATCCAAATTATTCAAAATATTGAAAATGAAACTTAAATATGGAAATCAAACTAACCATTTACACAGAAGTCTTATTTTTTTACCTCTCTTATTCATAGCTAAAGTAGATTCATGTTTATATTTAAATTGTGTTATAAACTAACTTATAATTGATGCTAAGCCATAAATGAAAGCTTATCTCTGAGCTTCTCTATGTTGACTGCTAACCTAAGTAACTTATTTCAAAGGTTCATAGCTAGAAAAGATTCAAGTTTATATTACAAAATACTCACTATTGCAGTTTGGTTCATACCATGAATTTGCATGACAAAGAATCTATTGAATGAACTGTAGTGTATGGTACGAACCAATATTCTAGTTCATACTTGTGACCTAAAGGGAAGAAAAAGGGTAACTAAAGAATGATTGAGAAAATGAAAATAGTAGTAGAACAAACTAACAAAAAATCCCAATTGTTGCATCTTTAGAGATTGATGAAACAATAATTTTGATATTCTCCTCAGATCCCAACTTAGAAACCTATTCTGCCACCAACATCAACATTATTAAGGGCCAGTGCCGATGTGACCTCTTCAGGCTTCGAGTAGCCAATGAAAGCGAAGTGCTTTGAGTCAGTTATCATACAATGAGTCAGTGTCCCACAATAGCCAAAGAGTTGCTTGAGATGGCCAACAGTTAATAGGGGCTCAAGTTGCTGATCTGGACATTTCTCTTCAAGGTGTCAGCCTCAGCCGCCTTCTCAGGTGAACCTGTTGTCAGACACAAAGAAATAGGATATTGCATATCGGACCGTAAGTATTTGCATATTAACATAACCAAATTCACACATAGTTCCCATGTAGTTCCCATGTAACATCTACTTTTCTCCCTAGAATGACACTGGTAACACAATTTGGGTTGTTGTTGAAATGCTTGAAATCATTGCACTTTTAAAGGAGTAAAAGAAAACTTTCCGGTTGTAAATATTAATTGAGGGTCTGAGAACCATCACCTTCTGTCACATGATCATTCACACCACAATGATGTCATTATACGTTGAATGAACGAAACCTAATATTTAATTGATAAACCAACCCAATGAAAATTATAATATTTTGCCAAATTCTAAATATTCTAAGCATCAAAATATATTAAAACATTTGAATGTAATATTAATTGATACATACCAGTAGAATCATAGATGAGCATGGTTGAGTGTGCATCAACAGACATTACCTCACCAATTACTGCTAGGCAAAAAAGAGGAGTCAGCACCATATAATTGAAGGAAAGAAAACCTGTTGTTGCAAATAAGAGGCTAAAATAGAAATGGAGAAGAGTACAGAGAAATAAAGCAACTCAATTTTAAAGGTGACATTGACCTCTAGCCTACTCAAAGGGATAAATTAATTACAACAATGGTGTAATTTATATTTTCTACTCCTGATCAATTAAATTAAGAAAATCAATTTAGGAAAACTTTTTTTCAGAGGCTATTTGAGATGAAAGTGAACTGAAAATCAACTCATATCATGTACGTCCATAACCAGATTTGTTAGGTACGCTAAAAAAGTTCAAAAGAGGGCTGAAATTTTAGCACTTGGAAATTGAAATTGAAATCGAGACACTGTTATTCTTACTATGTAGTTATCATAAAAGATGAAATTTTGAAAGCTGTAAAATCATCACTAACCCCTCTCATCTTTAAGTAGTAAATCACATCCTCATGGAAATCTCAATTAGTGCTGATCCATCATCTTTGTTTAAAATTAAAGTATTTGGAATTTGAAGACAATAGAAAAAATTAACCCCAAAAACTTCAACCTACCTGAAATTTGTGTATCTCGCCAGAGATTGTGAGAAGGGCTTAACCACCCCCTTCGTTTTCTGTAAAACGATGAAGAGAGACTAAAGGGGCGACGACCCTTCATCTGGATTGTGCTGTTGTGCCTTCAGTTTCCATAGAGTTCGGTTGAGAGGAAAGTGGAGGGGCAAGGTGCGGCAGTGTTGGTGGAAGAGGATGTGGAGAGGCGGAGAGACAGGGGGGGGGCAGGTGTAGGCGGAAGGAGGAGGCGATGGAGAGGAAGACAGAGAATCAAATCCTCTCTGCTGCACTAAAAGGAAGAGAGAAAGAAAAGGGTTGCCAGCACCAGAATTGGTAGTCCTTTTCTGGGTTGGTTGCTTCGAGAGGAGGCGGAGGTGGGGTCGGTTGGGTGGAGGAAGAGGCGATGAAGAGGCAGCCGCGTGAAGGAGGGGTTAGGGTGGGACGGTTTGCGGAGGAGGAGATGAGGAGGTAGTTCTAGCGAATGAGAGAATGGAGGCTACAGAGATCAAAATGAATGGTCAGATTGCCGTGTCGAAATCGGAAAAAAAAAACGGAATCAGACCCTCACGGGATTTAATTAATACTATAGATTACCTTTTGTTCAAAAATTACAACATATAGACATCACAAATGAGCATTAACTAAGGTAGTAACATGGTTTAAAAACTCGGCGAGTCGACTTGGAATCGGCCCGATTCGGATCGGACTCGGCGGCCGCCGATCCGATTTTTACCGAGTTGGAGCGGATTTGGTGGAGGTCACCATTCATGGTCCTTTTTCATCCATGGAGAAAAAAGAACGAATACAGGCAACATAGATAAGGTGGTAGGGCCGCAAAATCGTGTTGATAGGCCGGAAAAAGTAATAGGGGGCGCCATGGAGCCTCTCTATGAGGAAATTTCAACCCTTCCGTACAAACTAGAGTGGTGGGTACGGGGAAGAAGAAAGGAAGGGAAAGGGTCAACTGGATATTTCCATTTCCTTCTTTTCTATTTTAAATTAGATCAACGGCCCAGATTATTCAAAAGTGAAATAATTTCAAAAGAAAATGGTTTTTAATCGAAAAGTCGATCGAAAGACATACAAAAATTGAAAATTTCATTCTTTACGATTCTATCCGATATATTAAGGTGTATTAAAAAAATTATATTCATTAAAAAATTATTTTTCACAAAATTTATTTTTATTAATTATGAAATCTCAATTTAATTGATATAAAATTTAATTTCTAAAAAATTTGAAATTTCATGCTACTTCAATTATTATATTAAATTTTTTTAGTTGATTTTATGGTTCTAATATTTGATTTATTAACTTAATTATGAAAAACTAGTTGTTCTAATTTTTTCTTATTTTTTCTGATTTTTAAAGATATTAAAATTATTTTATATGAAAATCCGAGTTTCCGATCCAAGTCACCTGAGTTTTTCCGAGTCATCCGATTCGACTCCTTTTACCAACAGTCCGAGTCCGAGTTTCAGAACCATGGGTAGTAAGTCTTTGAGTACAAAATTGAGTCTATCCTTTCTTAACCACGGTAGAAAGTTTTTAATACAAATGAGCATTAACTGGTGTGTATTCGACTTTGCACATTCATCTGTTTTAATGTCTGAAAAATCTTATTAACAGGCAAGCCAAGCAAGTTCAAGGATACAAAAATGGGAATCCGAATTTGCTGTTGCGCGACAAATGGTGTAGCGCACGTACGAGCCGTCTGATCTTGATCGGACGGTTAATTTTTTACGGGCCTATCAATCTAGGTTACATGCACGGGGCTCCCTTGTCCATTGGATCTTGATCAGACGGCCAGCATGCCGCGCTACACCATGTGTCGCGCGGCAGCGGATCTGAATTTCAAAAATGGGGAGGGCCTACAATGAGTCCAGAGGTGAATTCTGAGGTAATTCGTCAGTCCTCACCTCAATTTTAATTTTTTCAATCAGAACATACATTATTCCGGAGTGCGGATCCGGGTCCTTAAATCCGCATCCGTCACTATTGCGGAACAGTTCTTGGAACAGTACCGCAATCTCAGTCGTCCGTTCAGTTTAATCGAATCATGACCGTCCGATTGGACCGATCTCATTCCTCTGATGCCTTTCTTCTAGAGTGTTCTGCATGTGCGCTAATTGTTTAGTATTTCCGCTGCGTTCTCTCTCCTCCTTTCTCGCAGATACAATCTAAGGACCGGGTAAAGAGAGGCTGATGTTTCTGTCTCTCTTATCTCCTACAGCTACCATCGACGGACCGGGTAAAGAGAGGCTGTTGTTTCTTTTACATCTCTCGGTCTCTCTTTGCTCCCGTACCACAATCCCTACAGATTTTTTGCGCTCTCTCTCTTTCAGCCTAACCCTACAATCCAATCCGATCCATTTGTTAATGGATAGGTTGTTCGAGGCATCGGAGGAGGTGCAGCGGCATGGCCAAAGCTTGATGGATTGGGTCGCACAAGGAGACATACTTCTTCCCTTTCCTCATTTTATTGTGCACACGAAACGGAAGCTTTGCTGTTCACCTACGTATCAGAAGGTTTTATATTCTTTTTTTCTTCTCTTATTTCTTTTTTATCTGTCGATTTCTAGCTTCTCTTTGCTTTGATCGCTGCTTATTTTGGCTTTTCTGTACTCTTTCCTTCATTTTTTGCTGATTTGTCTTGCTCTGGTTTCCCTCTGATCCGAATCCGAATACTGTTTAAAGGTCTTTTTTGGTTTTTTTTTTTTTTCTGGTCATGATTGTCTTACAGCCAGTGAATTTAGAGGGCCTTCAACAAAATTTCAGACATTTATGTTGTTAGTTACTGGTATGTGTTGATTCACCTTTGCATTTGTTAAATTTTAGTTTATATCATTTGTTTTGAAGGTGTTTTGCTTATACAGGTTGATGTTGATCTGCTCATAGGATTGTTTTATTTCTTATGTGATTGTTTGACTTCATATTGCCAGGTTCTTCTAATTTTATCCATTTATTACCCTTTTTTGTTTTTAGCAAAGAACCCATTTATTTATTTTTTTGGAAAAAAAAAACGGTTACAAAGCTATGAACATTGTACTACTTTTATTTCTAAAGCTATGAACATTGCTCATCTTTTTTTGTTTTCTTCTGTTGTTTTGTTTCTCAGGTAACATTACAGAAGATTCTGGAAATGAGCAAGTAAAGTATCTTCTGGAAATGAGTAAGTAAAGTAGGACCAGTAAATAAAAGATAGTACAAGGAGATACAACAACGTCATCTCGATTTTTACAGAGAAAATGAATGCTATTTTCAAACAAGCTAATGTCGAGTTTCATTTTATGTATATTTAGATTGCTTATAAGGTGTTTTATTTGGATTTCTGAATCACTAGGAGACTAATAAGCTTTGGTTGATCATGCGCCAGAACAAGACAACGAAGGTTTGTGTCGGTTGTTTAGGTTATTCTCTTTTTTTTTGGTACTAGATTGGCAGTTTCATAGCTATGGAGTCCTCTTTGATTGGATAAATATTACTTTAAATTGCGTGCATTAATCTTAAATGCAATTTTAGCTTGATCGAAATGATACAGCAGCATAAATATGCTCGATAAGAATCGTGTTGGCCTATGTATAGAAAAAACAATAGAGATGTTATATCAAGACCTTGATCAGAATCTGATTTTGCAATGTTTATAAATTAAAAGTAACATGTGTGTTCAAAATCTGATTTTGCATTGTATTTTAATTTTCATATTTACAAAATTATTATCTTTATTTGTTAATTATAATATTTTTGTTTGTTTTTTAATTCTTTCAGGAGACTTTCGCAGTAGTACTACCACAGCCCGTCTATTTCCACTGAGCAGCACAACAACACTTGCAAAAGATGTTCTTTGTTAACTATCTTGCTTCATTATAAGTTCATGGTCATTTTTCAGAGCATCAAATTGTCTGCACTATCACCTCATATTAGTCTGATGTCATTGCCCTAATTCAGGTCATGTATTAGTTTTTCTAAAATTAAGTTTAC
The DNA here is from genome assembly GCA_027562975.1 of Rhynchospora breviuscula. Classification (NCBI taxonomy): domain Eukaryota; kingdom Viridiplantae; phylum Streptophyta; class Magnoliopsida; order Poales; family Cyperaceae; genus Rhynchospora; species Rhynchospora breviuscula. Next base: position 18,708,104 of record CM050398.1, read on the forward strand.
GCATTTACTATTTATTGATAAAGTAGGAAGAACACAATCAGTTATCATGCCACAAGTTCCTTCTTCTAAAGGTTTTCCAATTACATATTTCTTATAATTAAAATTTTGATTATTGCATACGATAATTGAAGTTCATTGGACTTTAAATATGCTGATTTTGGGTTAAATTTTTGGGCTGAGAAATGATTTCTATGGCACAAATTTATTGGGTTTTTATAGTGGGTCTGGACCCACTAAAATTTGTTGGGTGTGTGTATGTTCACCTCTACCAGTGATAAGGTGTCTATGTTAGGTCAGAGAAATTGATAGTACTCTGGTAGTTTGTGAGATGATTCATCTTTTGCTTACTATGAAAGTATCTTAATTGGTTCCTTGATTGTATAAATAAGGAACAGGTAAAATTAAGATATTAGTATAGCAAAGATTTTCATCACGTTCTAATTAGACTAGGTTTTTTTCTTTTCACTTGCAGGTTTGGCCTTTTCAGAATTGAGATTTAGGACTTGCTTTCTTTTTTCAGTATTAATCTGTTGATTATTGGTCTCTCTTCTTATGTCAGCATTCATCCTTGATTTCTCTTTCCCAAGTCCCCTCCATCATCCAATCGCACGCTTCAAGCGCAGATGAGAACCATCTTCACAAATCACACCTTGCTCAATGCATCACCTCAAGGTTCTTTTATATTAGTTTGATGTATGAATCATGTTGACATGATTATTATTATTTCAAATTTCTTGCTTTGGAGAAACAATTCAGATTAGGGAAAATTGTCAATATTTCAGTGGATATGCACATGTACAAGAAGCTAACAATTAACTGTTATTTCATAGAAATGATAACTCTTATTTGCAAACCAAAAAAGTTTGTTTTATTTTCCTGTACACAAAGCAGTACTTTTTATTTTCAAATGACGACATTCTTCAACTTTTTGGAAGCTTTACCATTAGCATGTCAAATTTCATTACCCTACTGGCGCTGTGAGGTGGTCACTTGATCGGAGTGCATGACTGGCTACCACGACTGACTACTGCGGTTTGCTTCAGCAAAAGAGCACATTGAGATCACTAAATATTGTAGCCTTCTCTATTTCCTTTATTTTCTGTTGGATTTTTTTCTGTCCTTTAAAACTTATTTATTTTATGATTAATTTTCTTTAGTTACCTATTATTTCTTCTTTTTGTTTATCTTTTGTTCATTCTGTCACAGCTGATTTGAGAATTCTTTTAAAATCTCTTTTTTATTTTTTTGGGCAGCGTCGGTCTTGCAACAATGAATATGGATGGTCTTTTAGAATTTCAGACGTGCTGCTATTTGTTACTGGTATGTGCTGATACATCTTGGGTGTTTATTAAAGTTTTATTTTCATTTTATTTACTTCAATGTAAGAGTGTCGAAATTTCTAGACAACAAATTTAGTTTCAGTTCAGTTTAAATATTGCCATGTAGGACATTTCGTGGTTTGGTGGCATAGATAAAATTTATGGTTTTCTCATGAATCCTCTTTTTTCAAACTCAAGGAATGTTGAGGATTAGGAATTATTATGCAAACAAAATTTTCTCATATTGCTACCTTGCTGGTGCATCATGAACTGAAATAAGGAAGAAAAAAAATCTATTGGCGTACATATTAAAATTACATACTCCATGCTTAATATATTGTATACCCATATCGAAGTTCGTATTATATCATTATTAATAAACTAATGTGCCAGTATACCTTTTAATGGTATATGGCTGCCTGTATGGAATCCAGTGTATCTAAGAGTGGTTATCTTTTCATCATTATTATTACTTGATATATTATTACGCTTACGCAAGCAACATTTGGTTTCAGGATTTACACAGTTAATATGGATCCCATGTTCTATCAGCTCACTTGAAAGACATTTGAAGAAATTAAAGCCGGCAAATGAGGCACCATTTTGATCTACTATAAGCCATAATTATGTAATAATTCCTATAGCATAGGACAAAGCGAGTAATTTAATATACATACAAGAGCAGGTGAAAAACATGGGGCAATTAGAGTAGTAAAATTTCTTGCTATAATATTTATAGTACTTATAGTTTTATCTAGACAAAGTAGTTTCTAGACATTGGTTTTTGTTAATTTTTTAACTGATACTGAAGTCTGATGCGGATCATCTACTCTGTTGTTGCAGAATAAAAGCATATAGTTTTAAAGTAGTTCATACTGATAATAGATGATGTAAACTACAAAGTAAATACATATTGAGAAAGTGTGTGTTAGAGACTAAAACACACGGAGATAGTCAACATAGATCAATTAAATCAAAATCAAATGCATGTTGTCATTGGAATCTGAACTATAGTAGATTACGAGAGACGCAAAATTGATATCTGAATCGTAGTGTGTGTGTGTGTGTATTTACTATGGTTGCAATGATATTGCATTTTTAGACTTTGTCTAGCAAAATGGATACATTCATATGAATTTCACTGTAGTTGACTAATATTACTGCCACATAGCACTAAATCTTTTAAGGTTAACATTTCATTTCAATTAGAATAACGAATCATTTTGGTACATGTCTTACTTGATGTACTTTTTGTATAAAAAATTTTTGAGAAAGTGTGTAATTTTTTTTGGGTGTTAATGGTTGAGTGATCAAATATTTGGTCGAATTAATCCTTTAATCTAAATCATTTATTCGTAAATTAGCACTATAAGACTTAATTTAATAAAAAATAAAAAAATAGATCGCGCAACGCGCGAGATACCCACTAGTACTTTTTCATTTCTAGTCATGTATAATTACATGCGTATGCTCTTTTTTGTGTTATTTTCAGGAGAACCCATCTTTGAGCTCTGATGTTTTAGCCTAGTTGGCAAAAATATTTCCCTGCTTTATAGTGTTAATTTGAGGGACAAAATTTCAAAAACCCTATGATGTCTCATAATCTTTAACTGATTTCGATTGGTAGAGAGTGTACAATGCTTTAATGTATAACCATATGTATCCTCAGAAGAATTCTTAGCAAGGGATGTTTCATTTAGTAACTGTAAAGAAGCCTTTATCTTGGGGGTCTTTCATAGACATTTAATTTAAAAATAAATTGGATAACTTAGACTCCCAATTTATCTTAAAAAAAAAAAAAAAAAAAAAAAACCTGTAAAGAAGCCTTGCTGTGCTCCTTTTGTAGTTTGGAAGCAGGGTATCCATAGACCGTATCCATTTGGAATAAAAGCTCGTCCCACTGGCCATCAAAGGTGTCTGGTTGTAATTTTATGTTTCATTTATGGATCTGTTTGAGTGCTTCATCAAACTTGTTAATATGAATTTGTTGGTGCAAAATTCAAATAATAAATAGGATAACATCAAAATAAATTAAATTATAAAATAAATAATCAAAATAATTTACCTGAATCGCGCTAGGCACTGCCCAAAACAAAATATTTTTTTACGCAAGATTTCATTTCATTTGATTCCAGAAGATTTCGTTAGATCTAATTACGTGGGAATTCCAACTAAATCCGTTCATTTTGAGCACCATAAACACCTCGTGAGCTCCCATACTAAGAGAAATCTAAGATATATATTATATCCCGTGGCCGTTTTTCAAAAGCGGTCAAAAATATTTTTTTTTTGCATTTTCTATAATTAAAAATAGTTTTAATAGTGATACCAATAATTATTTAATTTAAGAATTAAATATATTTGGAAATCTAAGATAGATATATTTGAAAGTCTAAAGTAGTTCATGTCTAATCTATATAAAAAAAAATATTTATTCCCTCATGCGACATGCGATTTGAGTCTTCCAATTTTCATTGATCGATCAATCTGAATATATGCCAGAAGTTTACCGTTCTTAATTAGAAGCCGTGACCGCATTGACTTTTAATTAACAAATCTATAGAAAAAAAAATTTTATCCACTCATACAACATGCGATCTGAACCTTTCAATTTTCATTGACCGATCAATCCGAATATATGCTTGAAGTTTACTCTTCTTAATTAGAAACCGTGACCGCATTAATTTTTAATTAAAAATAATTTTTTTGTTAAATATATATTAAAATTGTTGTACAAAATAACACAACGCAGCGAAGCTGCGACTGTTCATGTCTAGTATATAGTAATTAGATTCAATTACGAGATCCACATGTAGTGAACCACTATAGTTAAACTGCAGAAATAATAATACAGAGAAACATACTGAGACCCAACCAAAACAAGGATGTGGAAAACACCACCATAGATACTGACTAAAATATCGCAAACTACATCCCGATGTCCAGATTTGCATGTGCATCCAGAGAACATATAGATATCAGTGTCATTATCATACCAAATGCAATATTATGCATGTGTATTCAACTAAGATCCTTCAATTTCGTATCAAGATATGAGTCTGGATATGACTTGGATTGTAGTGTATAATAACTGACTCATAATTTTGACGGCATTGTTTTATGGGATGGAAAACAGAGGATCGTTGTGGTTAAAATAAGTTCGAAAACAAAAAAAAAATAAAAAAAAAAATTGTGAAACAGATCCGGAATGTTATGTGTCCAACAGGATGTAATCGTTCATTCAACAAGTGTATGGAATTAGGAAGAGGACCTAAATTTCTCACCGACAGAGAGTATAATCTTTCTAATTATAATGGTTGGGTTTTTCGAAGAAAATTATTTTGCACTCCATTTTTAGAATATAAATAAAATATTTATATAATAATATAATTAAATTAAGAATAAGAAATTGACATATATATATATATATAGTTTTCTTCAATATTTGCCGATTTAGATATTCGACAGGCAGAGAATGACAGTGGAGTACACATGTGGACCCCGCAGCTAATTCTATCACATCCTATTAGTTACTAACATCCTTGTAAATAATCTAAATAGATCTTGGGGACCCGCGTAGTCTTTATATCGTTTTATTATTTTTCTTCAAAAAATTTGTTGTTCTATTATATTAGTTCAGCTGTCAATTCTTTCTTTGTCTTTTAGCAACTATACATCTGCACGTCATAAACGGGCATAGTATGTAGATATATTCTTTAGATGGTTATTTCTGATTTTTCTTTTATTTGGAAAACACGAAGTTACCATAAAACTCAATTTGGAGAAGCATATACAAGGATATTAACTTAATTAAGTTGAAAATTTTCTAAGCATTAAGCAATATACAAACTATATGTTGGAACCTGAAGTTTAGTAAATTTAGGTTTAGCCAACAAACCTGACACAAAGCATAAAAAGTATCAGAATAAGTAAAAAACACGCATCGTCACCCTCTATTCGAACAGAACAGATCCCTGTTCAGATCGGACAGAGAAGTGATTGCTTAAATTACACTCTCCATGCACGAAAGTGATAAGTTCTGTGTTTTAAAGTCCAAACCGAAGTGAAACTTGAACCCTAACATGTCTTTTTATATTGTTAAAACCCCAAAATTTTTCTTTGCTTATGAAGATTATTTTAAATGTCAAAAATATCCAAAAATATCTATTTTATTGCACCTTAGAATTTATAACACAAAATTCGATGAAAATTACTCGTCTAGTTTTTGAAAAGGGATAAGTCCGGTAATCTCAATATCCGTCCATTGGGTTCGACCTTTTATTTTACCAAAACGACTAGTAAGGTAAAATCAAGGTATAAATTTATTTGACCTAGGTTTTAAATCATTCATCTAATTGGTGTCGTTGTCGGGGAAGGTGTTGATATTTGATCCTTATTTAAGTATGAAGAGACTAGATTTTTATTTTTTATTTTGACTCACCCTTGTTTTTTCTTGAATTTCAGGACTGGCAGGTAGGAAGAAAGGCTATAACGATCTAAATCTCAGCCTCTATTGTGCGCAAATACTTCTTTCAAGGCTTGATAGAAGATCTGAAGCTTGCCCAACCCTCATTTCTCCACGAATCGAGCTCTGAGAACCAACCAGCCCACTATTCGACCCTATGTTCAATCCGAACAGAATCCACTCGGGCCGAGCAGGGACACGAACTGAGAGAATAAGGAGGCGCAATGGCCGATGTCAGTGGGACTGAGACCATTGCTGAGCAGACATGCCACTTAGAGGCCCTTCTCCTCCAAATTGAGCAACAACAGGCTCGACTTGATGCGGATAGAACTCGTCTTGATGGCCAAAGGGGAGAATTTAACGATCAGCATCGACGATGGGCCAACGACGATGAGAGGGTCCACAACAACTCCAATGGGGATGACGACGAAACCCCAACAAATCTCACATGGAGTTTGGCGCTCCAAAAACCAAGGAAGTGGCAGGGCCGATAATCGTTCCGGTAAAAGATGTTAACAATATGCAAATCGCCCCACCCATGTCACCTTTATGCAACAAAGCCCTTTTTATGGAAATGATCACGAGGACCCACATGATCACTTACAAACTTTCATTGACTGCACTCACTTGATTAAAATAGAAGGGGTTCCTCAACAAGTAATTAGGCTTTTGTTGTTTAGATTTACTCTCAAAGATGGGACCCAAAAATGGTATAAGACACTCAAAAAGGATCAATTAGGTCTTGGGATGCAATAGCACAAATCTTCCTGGATAAATATTTTCCTTCGGATAGGGTGGACTCAATTAGAAGGGAAATAAACAACTTCCAACAAAAGAAGATGAATCAATGAGGGATGCATGGGAAAGATTTAGGGATTTAGATAACTCATGCCCTCATCATGGAATCCATGATTGGTTGATAATTGATTCTTTCTATAATGGTCATTATGATAATATTAAGATCACTCTTGATTCTCTTTTAGGTGGTAGCTTCTTGATGCTTGACGCAATTGATGAAGGCTTAGAACCTAGGAATCAAATAAATTTGTAACCTAGAGCTAACCTCACTAGTCGTTTGGAGTTAAGCTTTAGGGTCGAACCCAAGGGACGGTATAATTGGATACCGGACTTATCCTTTTTCAAAAGCTAGACGAGAATATTTTTATGGAGTTATGAATAACTAAAGACTAAAGGTGCAATAAAATAGATATTTTTGGGTTGTTTTGTCAATTAAAATAATCTAAATAATATCTAAATAGGTAAAGTAGAGTTTTGGGGTTTTTAACAATATAAAAAACGTCTTAGGGTTCAGGTTTCACCTTGGTTTGGACTCTAGAACACAGAACTTATAACTTTCGTGCATTAAACGGTGTTTTTCAAGCGTAAATTTAATTTCAAGAACCAAGTTTAGTGTTCTACAAATCAATTCATGCATCTCTTGGTCCTAATGAATTTTTTTCTCAAATTCAAGAACTATAGCTTCACTTTGTCAATTAAAATGCGATCTCAATTTCAATTACCCGTTCTTGTCCATATTTCACAAAAGTTTGTAAAGAATTTTATCAAAATTGGAAATTCTATGATGAACCCTTCTTAAAAACAATTTTAATTTTCATCAATTTGTTCGTGCAAGTCGAGTCGTGGGGCTTTGCACCCTAGAGGATATAATGCGGTGTCATTGACCTTGAATTTGCTACTAGCACATGACTGTCTCGTACCTTTTTTTAACCTTTTCCACGAGTAGCCATCAAAGGATAGCTCTCGCCATGGAGAAAAAGAATACGGAGCAGATACCCCTCGAGCATCTTGCGACCCGAACGCTACCGACCGTTCGAGAAACGGGCGACGGACGCTAACGCGGCTCTAAGTACCTCGAAGGTTGATTGTTTGTATTTGCAGGTCCTTCCCTTCCAGCAGGCGCAAGTCCCTGCTGTTAATTACCTCTGGCCTGAGTTGAGAACCAGACAAGAATACCTCTAGATCGGGAATATTCGAAACAAGCGTAACATGTAGCTGAGGGTCTAATTTAATCTTACAAGATTAGTTTAAACGGGGGGGGGGGTTTGACTTTTGACTGTCACGGTGTAACTTTAGACTTGTTACAGGACTTTGGTTGACTTCTATGTCACAATTTTAGCAATTTTATTATCTAACTTGTTGGAGTGGGTTGTAGCCACCCTTTGATATCCGAAACCAATACTAGGGGTTATATGGCCTAGTCTTGTATTCAGTCGATTTAAGGGTTTAGGGATTTTGAAGGTTTCTCGTTCAAGTCTTGAGTACAGATGCGCTATGCCTGTTCTCGACAGGAACTTCAGGTGTGTACTTTCAAGTCAACGCGCTATGCGACCTTGAAAGAACGATTTAGATTTTCGAGTTCGACACTAGAAAGATAGGCGATCTAGGTCAATTCTCAATCGTTTGGGGTTTAGAGAGTTTTGGGATTTCGTTCGAGTCGCGAAGAAAGAAGCGCTATGCCCTCCTCTTGACAAGAACTTCGGGTGTGACTCCTGCGGCGACGCACTATGCAGTCTCAGGAGAAACGAAGTTGGACTTTTAAGACTTTAATGTCATTTTTGAATTTTAGTTATTGACTTAGTTCCAAGCTCTAAAATGTTGGCCTTTGCGTCTTTAACTATTTGGAGTTTTAACTTAATTCTTGGGGCTTAGGATATTTTAAGACTTTTAGATTCTAGCTATCAGATCTTTTTAGTCTTAACTATGACAATTTTAAGTTGGACTTTTGAGTTTGACTTTTCAACTTTTAGATTGGACTTTTGAGTTTAACTTTTTAATTTTTAAGTTAGACTCTTTGAATTTAAACCTCGGAACTCTATTCCTTTTTTTTCAGATGTTTGGGCTTGGAATTTTGATTCTCTGGATTTGCTTTGGGTCTTTGAGTTTTTTGGATTTGAATTTTGGGTATGGGATTTGATTTCTGGATTTGGGATTTCGGGATTTGAATTTTGTTTTGGAATTTATTTTTTTTGGATTTGAAATTTCTGGATTTTGAGTTTTTGATTTGGGATTTGAGTTTTCGATTTGGAATTTCTGGATTTGAGTTTTTGATTTGAGGTTTGAGTTTTGGATTTGGAATTTTCGGATTTGAGTTTTTTATTTGGGATTTGAGTTTTGGATTTGGGGTTTGAACAAGAATATCCGGAGAGTGTACCTGCTGTCCAGAACATAAATGTTCATGTGTTCATGCAGAAATTTAATTTTAATTTTGATTTTATCATTTTTATATTTACAAAAATGATCATTTTGGGGGTTTTGAATTTTATATGCTTTATGCTTTGGGATTTGGGCCTGGAAAATGTTACCACAATACCTCTCATAATTTTCTAGACATTTTCATATTTTGTTAGCATTTTATGACACTCCTGTGATTTTTAATGCATTTTTAAAAATTTAAATCTGCTGGAAAATTCTGATTGGCTGGAGGCTTGCTGTTTGCTGTACCGGGTTGGAGTGACCCGCCACACGGCGGTCGTCACAGAGGATTTTTCATGGCGCTGAGGTTGCAGTTTGAGCCGGGTTTAAATCCGCTTGGTGGGACCCACTTTTCTGTGTTTTGGCTCGCATGCGCCGATTGCATCCATCTTTCTCTTCAGATCCGTTGGGACTCAGATCCATTCGTCTACCTGGCGTCAAGATTCGTGCCAGGGGACCCTTTTTCCTTTTCTTTTTCTTTCTTCTCTTCCTTCTTCTTCCTATTTCTTCCGACAGTTCGTCGAGGGGAAGGTTTTAGTTGGAGGAGAAATTACGACGGTTGTCGGCACCATTTTTCAAATTGAAGGTATTTTCCGGCTCATCTTGAGTCACTCTTTCCTTCTACTCATTGCATTTCCCCAATTGCTTTCTCATTTTGGATATTCATTTCTCCCTTTTCACTAGGTCGAGCTCATCAAGTTTGATTGAGTTGCTCGGGATGAAATTGAATCCCTTGGTTGGGTCCCACTGGGTTCTTGAGGCTAGGAGAGGTCACTGGAGACACCAATTATCCGGGTATTCTCTTTCCTTTACTCAATTTTGGACTTTGGTCTTGTGTGGACTGGTCGTATTTGGTGACCTATTTTCTATCCAAATTGACACTCAAAGGTCCTGTGTTTAGGCTTAATTTGGCCTCATTACCCATGGCGACTAACCACCTTGGTCTGTTTCATTCCAATTTTGGTTCCATTTTCGGGTTGGGTTGAACTGGATTTGGTTCAGTTTCATTTGGCTTATCCTCTGTCATTTGGAGACAATTGTGGGTTTTGCGGCTGGTAATACCCCCTCATGAGATAAACTTAGAGATATACACACCCCTTTTCTTTATTGCTATGTAATGTTTATATGCTTATTTATTGGAAATGTTGATGTTTGCGTCTGTGATGAAAATCGCTTTTGGTATTTGAAGAAAACTTTTACGAAATCCATGCAGAGAAATTTGTTTATTTTCAGAAAGTGAGCCATGCAGCTTTGAACATCATTCATTTTTGTAAGAACTGAAATGGGTTTCAAAATTGATGCCATGCATAAAAAGGCCAAACTGGATGCAAATGCAAACTTTATTTATTTTGTGATGCGACTTATTGTTTGTCCCTTTTAAGAAGGGATGCTATATTATAAAAAAAAGATAAGCCTAGACTGGGTGATTGATGCTCGACACATGCACTGATGCAATCTAAACCATGAGATTTAGGACTAAGTCTTTTATTTGGTTATGATGATGCTTATGCAATGACACATCAGAACTATGCATATGACATAATTACAAATGCTTATGCAGATGCCATGTTATATTTAAACCCTTAATTAGAAATGCATGCTAGGTGCTATGCAATTAAGCTCAACTTTTCATGACAACTCATTTTGTTATTATTCCTAATCTGAGGATTAGTGTATACACATGCATTTGACCAGACCTGGGCTAGATGAGAGATGAAATACTCCTTATTGTTTTTAATGCAACCTAGGACCTTAATCATTTTTTTATTTTTTTGTTTCCAGGAACTATGTTGGTATGATGAGCTTGGGTGAGCTACTGACTTTGGACACAGGGAAGTTTCATCATCATTTTTTTTATTAATCTATGAGACCCTATTTATTTCTGTGGCCTACTACATACTTGGCACTTGGACATCTTTATTGCTAGACCCTAAGACTTTTGTCATTATTCGAAATGCCTGAGTGACATGAACCCTTGTGACAGACTATTATGCATGACCATACTTAGCACCATGCAGGTGCAAAGGGTCTTATTGAAACTTGAATGCTCTGCAATCCAATGATGAAATAAACATGCAACCTTGACCATGATGTAACCATTTGACAAATGCTACACTTGATGCCAACTATGCATAAGTTTGAATGACAGATACTATGCTTGCTATTGACTTAATTCTATCATGCATGAGTTTGAAATCAGTTCTTTATTTTTGGAAAGATGACAGATGCAACTATTCTATATGCAACTATTCAATCACTTTTGAGTTTGGGGTGGCATGCAAACAGTAGTCATGGGCATAAAGCTTGCATGCCTTATTGTGTATATCTCTAAGTTATCTCCTCATGAGAGGGTATTACACAGCCAAATACCGGGCTGGATTGATTTCATGGCCAAATACCAGGCCAGAGCCAAATACTAGGCTCATACCATGCCAAATACCAGGCATTTATACCAACCAGTGCCAAATACCAGGCTTATTGAACCTGAAAAGGAAAGAAAAAGGGAAAAGAGGAGGAGAACAAGAAGAACAAAGTAATTTAAACTATTTTGGCCCCCTTTATTTCATATAAAACTTGAATTACATGCTAATTACCTTGATTAACCCTTAAACTTCTTTTTCTTTTTCTTTTACGGCTTTGAAAACTCAATGCTCTAGCCTAAAAATTTCAAAAACTGGGGGCCTCTTCTTCTTCGAGTTTGCTTCTTTTATAGGCAGTGGCCTAGGGTTTCTTCTAGGTCTCCATTGCCATGTGGTATTTCCTCAGTATTTCTGAGTCTTGATGGTCTTAGGTGAAGGGCTGGGATGCTATCTTGCTTCTTGCCACCTCAATTTAGGTGTTTACTTCACATAATATGGTTTACTATGATTTACTATCTCATTGGCTGGCCATTGGTCGTAGGACATTTGGCATTTGCATTGGAGAAAGTGTGTTTGGGTATTTGGGGTTTACTTCCTCTCACAGGTGACTTGGTGGCTGATGTGGCATATGGGGCTTACATCTATGTTGCTTGTGAGAGTGAATTTACTTCAATTTACCAAGTGGCATACTTGGGGGAGAAGTATTTGAGACGCCAGCTATCTTCTGTTGCATAGTCAGAAGGACATTTGAGGTATTTCGGGGTTGCTTGGGGTATCTCCAGTGGAATTACATGGTTTGAGGTAATCTCCAACGGTTTCTTTTGATTTAATTTCCCTCTTTATCCTTCACAGGGTTTGCTTGGTTGATTTAGTGTTGTCTTCATGCAGCTATATTCCATGTGGTTGCTGGCTTGGCAACATATGGTTAGTTGTCATGCCTGTTGGCTGTTGAGAGCTCCTTTGTGGCATTGCATACTTATCTTTGACACTAGGAGGGGTGATGCTCCTGTGGGCACTGGGGCAGGTGTCACACAGTTGAGTGTTGCCCCCATGGCTGTTGGCTGTGAGCTATTTTGCTTCAGCTGTTGGCCGTTGTGCCTCAGATGAGGCCTGGAGATATTTCAGAGGGGTTTGTTTCCTCTCCAGTGTTTGAATTATGCTGCCTTGAGACATACTTGATGCTTGCTGCGCCTTGTAGATGGCTTATGTTGCATTACTTAATCTCTTGTGGCCTATAGCCTTGTGGTTTCTTTTGTTTGAGTTGGCACATGTCACAGATTGGCATGTTGTACTCACATTTCAACCACTTAGCTATCTTGGTTGCTTTAGTTTGCTCCTGTTTGTTGGTTGGCATTTGAAGTTCAATTTTTGAACTTATATAAATATGAGTCACATTATGTGGGTGACTGTGGCTGAGGCTTTATAGCTTTTTGTTTGAGTCATCACATGCCATGCATTGGCATTTGTACTCACATTTGAGCTATCTGGCCTTTGGTTGCTTGATCTTGGTTTGCTGGTTGGCTGTCATGGAGCTTTGAATGAACTTATGTACAAGTATAAACCACATTTTGTGAGTGATTATGACTTGTGTATTTGCAGTCAACTGGTTTGAGATGGCATTTGTCATATGACATATTGCACTCACACTTGACTTATCAAGTGACCTGGTTTCACTTGAGTCCCAATTTACATCCCTTTTATTGGCCTGTGATGAATTAAACTGGGTACTATGATGCCCAGCTCTGAGGCTACCTATACACACATTCCTGTGTATTGATATTGAAGGCTCCTTGTTCCTGGGTACACTTGATTTTGTAAATGACATGTGCTTCAGCTGGTTTATGTGGTTATCACATCACATTTCCTTATGCAATGCGCTTTTCTGAAATATCTTGGGGGCATATTGGGTATCCCAGGCCTTCATATTGCTTTTTACATGGCTTTAGATGCTCCCATCCCTTTGTCTTTTGTTTAAAGGACTGATTTGCCCATGGTCCCCATGGAATGACACGCTTGTAGCCTTCTTTTGGCTTGTTTCAGCATCATGCCTCTATGGGTTTTTAGTGTTGGTACCGCATCTGGTTTCATAGTGATAATTGGAACTTTTATTCAATCAAGAGTATTGATCTAACGGCTCCAAATTGATGGTAAGCTTACCCCTCTTCACCTCCCTTACATCATGTACTGTGATTCTCAGGCCTATCCTTCCTTTCCCAGAACATAGGCTGCAGTGAATAGTGTTTCTTCTCCATTCTATTAACTGCTGCCAATTTTTCTCGCATTTTATACTGGACAGCTCCAGTCGGGAAGAAGTTAGCTGTTTCTAGTACTTGTGCATTGATGTATCATTTGGGTAGGCTCTTAGGTCGAGACTAGACACTGTCGTGGCATTCAATTCATATGTCAAGCCTCTTTCCTTCTCTTACACCTCTTCGCCGTGACCTCTCGAGACTGAGGTAGAGCATTGCTCCGAATACAACTTCAGCCTCGAAATTGCTCCATTGGGTATGTAAGTCACCTCTCCTTGGTGCTTCGTTAGCATTCAATCACTCGAATGCATCTTTGGTTGAGTTCAATTTCTCAATTTTTTCTCCAGGCAGTGAGCCTTCTCATTTCTCAATTGGGACCATTCCTCCTCCAATCCCCACCGTGTCTGGTGTCATTGCAGTCGTGAGACCGTCGCCTGTCCAGCGGCGTGCTTGGTTTGGGTTGAGGCGGCCTGAGCAAGCGGCGGAGCATCTGTCTTCGCCGGAGTACTTGCGTCTGACAAGCAGTACTGTTCCATGCCTCTTTTCCTTTTATTATTTTTTTGTTTTAAACGGTAAAGGATAGAGCCAATCAGGGAATGACACATGTATAGCCTTGGACCTGATTCAGTCGAATCCAGTAGCCACTGTTGAGTCCAGTCGAGTCAGTGGGTTAAGTTCAGTCGGCTGAGTCAATTTTCGACCCCTTGAGTCTGTTTCCGACTATTGGATCTGGATTTGATATCGGGTCCGAAATCTGGATCCACTTTGTTTTTATTGATGTTGGGCCTTTGTATAATCCGGGTGGGCTGCCGGAAAATGGTATGGGCTCTGAATTATTTTGTAATTAATTAAACCTTGTGGGCTTTGATTTATTTTGTAATTCGGCCCAGCCAAAATTTAGGACAATTATGCTGCATTTATTTGATAAAATTGTTTGATGCTCATCCATAAGTCAGTTTGACATGAAATTTTGCATGGTTCCCCATAAAAATATGAAGGATTTAATTGCTACAAAATTTCCATTTTTGGGACTCTTTTGATAACTAATTATAAGGATATCACAGGCGCATAACGGCATTTCCCATAATTAATTAATATATCGTCCATTTTTAGGAATTTCTGTATTTTCGTCTCATGCAATATGACCGTCTGTCAGAGCGATTTTGTTGAGTTGCTGTTGTCATGGGTTTTGGTTTATTTGTGGAATAAAATTAGTTTTGTTTATTCCAGGATTTTATGCAGCAGAATTTAGGGGTAAACAAATGCCCCCCACCAGAGTAAAATGTGAGACCCTGGTGAACAGTTTACTCTGGTGTCCCCATAGCCCTTTTAACTCGTATGGTTAAGTTTCGGTAGGCCTAGGTTCAGGTTTAGGTCTGGTGACTCATTCCCGTTTTGTTTGTTTTTTTTGTTTGTATCCAGTCTGCAGATATGTCAGGTATGGGACCCGTTGAGGAGATATATAGCACCACCCCTCGCTTTGGTATTTCTAGGACCGGTTTCTACGGTCCTTCTGATGAGTCTATCACTTCGTATATTGACCATTACTTGGACCCTGGCAAGGTCCATAAGCATTTGCATGTGAAGTGGAAGAAGAGGATCCTTGAGGGGAGAGATAACTTCCATGGTTTGTTGGCTAGGCATGACCGTTTGCCTTTACCACCTTTGTACAGCTATTCCCGCCTGGTTGTTGATCCTACTTCTAGGACTGAGAGTCGCAGGGGATATGCTTATACCACTCACTGTCCTATCATCCATGAGAGACCAGATAGGCCATCACATGACTTTCAGGGCCTCTTTCTGGGCCCCACTGGTCAGAGTACTTTCTCTTCTGATTTCCACCTGTTGAGTGTTGAGATGATGGAGGGTCAGGTTGCTCCTTGGGCTCCTGGTCCGTTGAGGGTTCAGGGAGGTCTGGAGTGGAGTCCTGGTCAGATTGAGTGGACCAGATATATCTTGTGCCGTTTCGGCGACCGTTTGCACAGAGTGTGCTTGTTTGGAGGAGTTTCTTTGTCACTCTTCAGGTACACTTGGGGTTCTAACCTCCTCAAGGCGATGGCAACAAACTGGGAATATGTGCACAACACCTTTGTCTTGGAGGATCGTAGTATTACGATATATCTTCGGCAGATGCATTGCCTGCTGGGTGTTCCTGTAGGAGGTTTGTTCTATGAGGAGAGAGTTCCACCTGAGATGGAGTTATATGGTTTTGATCATGATGGGTCTCCTTTTCACTCAGATGTACTGCGCAGAGTTTTCCGGATTTATTACGAGATTGCCATGTCCCGTTCTTACCGTGGTCTGAGCAGAGATGTGCCTTTTAGAGATTGGATTGGGCATTTCATGGATCGGGTTTCCGAGCATGATGCTGCAGGTTTCGTTAGTCCCTTAGAGCCGATTGTGACGGGTACAGATCAGACCTATATCCCTACCAGACAGGTAGAGTTTTCTGACCTTTGTTCTCTTCCTTTGGATGATGAGACCCTCTTGACTGCTTTTATAGCCTGGTGGCTATGTTACTTTCTGGTTATTTGTGAGCCAGCCGGGTATATTCGGCCTGGGGTCTTTGTTGTGGCCAACCTTTTGGCGCGTGGCCATAGTTTTGCCTTGGCTATCCCGGCCTTGGCGAATTTTTATAGGTCTATGCGAGAGTTTACTTCTTTGAGGGACCCATCTCAGGCCACTACTGTGATTCCTCTGCATATTCTACATGGTTGGTTTTACGTCTACTGGAGGAGATGTTATACACCTTTGACTTCAGCTGGCATGAGGCAGTCTTTGCCAGCTTTGATTCATATTGCAGGTAGCACTATTGTTGATCCGGATTCTGTTACTGCCCACTCTTTCTATTCCTCTAGTACTCAGTTCATCTCAGAGTACCGTCCAGAGGCTTTTCTGCGGGGCTGGCCCGCAAGCGCAGATGAGGATCGGGTCATCCTTGACACCGTCTCTGACGTTCCAGCTATTCGTCCCCGTCTGGGTGCCTATCATTCTAGGCGAGAGAAGGACTTTGTGATTAGCACCCGTCCCGGATGTCTGGCTTTGAGGTTATGTGACAGAGTGATCCATGAGGTTTATAGCCCTTAGAGGTGTGCTTGGCAGTTCGGATATGACCAAGATATTCCTTCAGTCTTTAACTTTCCGACTGCCCCCGCGGCAACTTTAGAGTCTTGTGCAGAGCGTGCAGCTTTTACTCTTCGCCTTAGTACTGGGACTAGTTGTACTGTGCCTTCTACTTCTAGAGAGGCCAGATTACTGGGGAGATATGACCATTGGTTTAGAGGTTGGGCTAGAGCAGCTCACGGGCCCAGACTTCCTATCCTTAGGAGAAAGTTATATCCTTCTAGAGTGGTTCCCTGGCGCAGAGAGGCGCAGCGGGGGGACTTTAGACCACTCAGGACTTCTTTTGGCGCAGACGGCTCTGTGATTTCCTCCCATGGTCCAGTGAGGTATAGAGGACCTCCTTTGCCACCTGATGGAGTATTTCCAGGTATGCTATTTCTTCCCTTCTTTGATTCTTTGGGTTTTCCATTTTGTTATATGCTGTCTCATTCTGTTCTTTGAAACAGGTCTTGCTGGATATGACTTTGGTCATTTTCATTTTCTTCTTGAGGGATCATCTCCCCCCGAGGAGGAGACTTCCGTAGCTGCGGAGCTTGAGGCATATCGTTGCTGGGCGATACACATTGGTACCTTTTCTGACTTGCTTCTTTCTCCTTCTTTGTGCATATATTGCTTTTGTTGACTTGTTCTTTGTAGGTGTACCTGAGCCAGCCGTTTCAGAGAGTGAGGACGGCTCAGACTCCTTCCATTGTCCCTCCCCTGCCTATTCAGGGGATTCAGACGGGGAGACCATTTCTGAGCTGGGGAAGAGGCGTCGTGAGGAGCCTACTTCACCAGAGGACTCGGAGCGATATGTATTGTGGAGGCGGGTGGAGGGGAGTGCATCAGAGACTGACTTCTCCATGGAGCCTCTCTTTTCTGGTTCTTCTATAGGTAAGTATCCCTGCTTGCCTTTGTATCAGCTTTTAAACTTGGTTTTAATTTTGTTGACTTCTGGTTAGTTTCAGTTGCTCCCCGCTTTTGTGGTTGGGGATGGGGTTGTCCTCTTTATCCAGAGCCTCAGCCTGTTGTAGAGGAGGTTGAGATGGAGGAGATTGAGATTGAGACCATAGAGGTCCCTTTCGAGGAGATCTTACGTCCCCGTTCAGGATGACAGTCTAGCCATCATTCCTGTGACAGTGCTGACTTGTGATACGGCTCCGCCACCTACTATTCCAGCCATTCTTCATGGTTTAGGTATGTATCACTCTCTTTTCTTAGGTGCATCCATACTGTATTTCTTTGGTTTTGAGTTTCTTTTGTCCAGGTCGACTTCCTTTTACCCTGATGGCATTCGACATGGAGCTTTGGATTTCTGGGCTACAGGCTTTATGTCATCTGTATCAGACTTCAGCTCGGAGTTTTGTTAGTATTGGCGAGCTCGCGACTTCGATCCCTGATGTGGAGGTAGAGATTCAGGGTGACATATCTCCCTTACCCTTGACCGTCGCAGGTATGACGCAATTTTGATATTATTGCACTGTTTGGTTTTCTCACTCTTGCCCTTTTATTTTGACACGAGCCTTTCCCTTGGTATTTTATCAGGTGCCCCTGATTTTTGGATGACTGAGTCTGACATGTCCCCTGTATCTTCTGAGGAGATGGTATCAGATTTCTCAGAGTGGGAGATTCTTCTTATGGAGGTTACTCCCCTTGCAGTTGCTCCACCTCATATGAGCGAGGCGAGATTAGCTCTTTCTCCTGACACTGCACTGACTAGACCGACGACCTCGGGCCCAGCCCCTTGCGAGGGTGCCTGTAGCGGTGCCGGTGGGACTTATACGGGTGCAGTCTTGGCTCTGCCTTAATTCAGTAGCCACAGGCCTTTTTAGCTCCCGTATGTTTTGTGGTTGCATATTTTGGATTTGATATTGGTTGTTCTTGGATATGGTTGTTGGGTTTTGGTCTTGTCAGCGTTTTGCGCTGTTCTTGGATCCGTATATGTTTTGGGCCACGTGGCTTTTATGGTTATTGCACCTGAAGATTATTTGATGCCTTTTATCTCTTGGTTTTCCATATTTGCATTTACTTGCATCAGTTAACATTTTAAAGATCGCGACGCGATCACTTTCCTTTTAGGCGCCATAAACCGTCACGACACTTGATTTCATGCATTTTTGATGGATTTGAAAAGATGCATGCCTTTTGGCTTGCTTGGTTTACAAATGAGGCAGCATATCGGTCTGCACTCATTCCATTCCCTTGCGACTTCCTTCCTTTTTCCTTCTTTCTTTTCTTTTCAGATGGCCGGTGTTGTGAACCCCAAGCGCCCCAGGGACGAAGCAAGTTTCTCTGCCCAGGATGTTTCTCCTCTCGAACCGAACTGGTCATACGATTCCAGGAACCGCTACCTTTTCCGTGATGAAGAGGCCTTTGAGTTTTATCATGCAAATATCTGCGGTAGGGATCGCCATGCAGCCCCCTGTTTCTTCTTTCATCTGCAAGGGCATTTCTCTACCCCATACTTTGATCTGATACGGGGGTGGCTTGATGCTTGGAGTCTCAGAGGTCTGGCAAAACTGAACCAAGCCTACCACGACGACATCACCAGGTTATTTTATGCTAACCTGCATGTCTCTTTTGATTATCATGGTACTCCCTCCGCTTCTTCCTATCTTTTTGGTAGGTTTCTTGACTTTGGAGTTGAGGATTTGGCCGTTGTACTTGAGGCTACCGACACACTGAATGGTCTGTCTGTTTACGCCTATCAGAGTTGGCCATTTGGGCATGGGACTTATCGCAGTCACCGCGAGTGGTTTAAGGTTCCCTAACCAGATCCAGGTTATGAGGAGGTTTCAACTGCGCACTTGCCTGCGCTCCATAGGTAATCCTTTCTCATGTTCTTCTTTTCTTCTTTCCATGCAATAAACTATATGAACTTCATTATCGCATGATTTCTTGTAGGTTGCTCTCCTTGATGGTCA
Source organism: Rhynchospora breviuscula (assembly GCA_027562975.1). Taxonomy (NCBI): domain Eukaryota; kingdom Viridiplantae; phylum Streptophyta; class Magnoliopsida; order Poales; family Cyperaceae; genus Rhynchospora; species Rhynchospora breviuscula. The sequence goes on from CM050398.1 coordinate 18,727,736, forward strand.
GTTATCTGATTTTCCCTCAAGGCGAACTTTCTGACCATACCCGTCCGGGGACTCTGTTTTACCTACGCCTTCTGATTCTTAAGCGCGGGAAGATCAACCTTTCAAGTCTGATCCTTCAGAACATGTACCACGCGGTGAAGGTTCCAAAGGGGTATCTTCCTTATGCTCATTGGGTTGAGGTTTTGATGAGGCGAACGGAGATTCCCATGCCTGATATGCTGTGGGGCAACCAGATCGAGGGACGCCATGTTGCCTATCGTCGCAACTTGCTTTTGGACCTAACCCATTATGGTTGGGTGGAATTGACGCACGGCACGTTGATTCCCGACCCGGATTATCCTGTGAATAGTCATATTCTTCACAAGTTTGCGGCGGGCAACCAATATAGCCCTGTGAGGGAGGCTTCACCCCCTTCTCAGGACGATTCTACCATCGAGGCTCCTTTACCCATCCAGGAGCAACTGGACCAGCAGTTTGAGGAGTTACGCACACGCCTTGACACCATCAAGGGTACGCTCCAGACCATTTCCAACACCCTTGCTACTCTTGCAGGTGCCGTGGCTGTGCCCCCAGCGTGATGCTCTGGTTCTTGTGCTATTGTATCGTGTTTGTTGTATCTTTTCTTTTTTTTTTCTACAGACATTTGTGGTCCTGTTGTTTTGAATGCTTGTGGTTTATGGATGTAATAACTTATGACAGTAGTCTTCGGGTATTTTGCCCCGGCATGCTTGGGGCAGCTTGACAATTTCTGTGTTGTTACTTGTGTATTGGTTCTGTGGTTTCTGCATGAGTCTTTTATCTCTCACCATACAGGTGGGGCGTAATGCAGGGTTTTATCCAAGCCTTTTTGGGTTGTCAGCTTGAATTACACTGGTGGGACACGCGATTGTCTCCATTTCGCTTTTGCAATCGTCTATATTGACTGAACTGCAGGGGTTTTCTCCAATGCTCTTTGGTTCGGCAGCATGGGACTTTACCGGTTTTGTTTTTTTTTCGCATTTGTTTGCAATGTAAATCTTTCTCCAATGCTCTTTGGTTTGGCAGCACGGGACTTACCGGTGGGGTTTTATGGTTTTGGTATTTGACTGCGTTCGCTCATAGTGAACAGGTTGCAGGGTTTTCTCTAGTGCTCTTTGGTTCGGCAGTACGGAACTTGCCGGTGGGATTTTATGGTTTTGGTATTTGACTGCGTTCGCTCATAGTAAACAGGTTGCAGGGTTTTCTCCAGTGCTCTTTGGTTCGGCAGCACGGAACTTACCGGATATTTAAGGTCTTGGGTTGTTTATTTCTACTGCACTAGCTCATATTGGGTAGATTGCAGAGTCTTTTCTGGTGCTCTTTGGTTCGGCAGCACATGACTTACCGGTTTTGTTTTTTTTTTCTTGCATTTGTTTGCAATGCAAATCTTTCTCCAGTGCTCTTTGGTTCGGCAGCACGGAACTTACCGGATATTTAAGGTCTGTGATTTTAGGTTATCCATATAGGTTAGATTGGGTTTGGTTTGAGAGGTTTAGGTGGGAGGCCCGCTTCTAAGGCTGCATGAGCCGCTAGTCTTCTCGTTTCTTGATTTCTGAGGTGTAATGATCATCGAACAAGGGTAATTATCACCATCCTATGTATTCGGAAACCACACAGGTCTCCTCAACATGGCTATCCTTTTCTTGGTTGGTGTGATAGGTCACCGCATTGTGTCTTAATTTAGAGTTCAAGACACGGAACTTTTATTCATCCTTTAATTCGGTGAGATGAATAGGCACCTAGTACCTTGTTTAAAGCACAAAGCACAACACTTAGGGTAAATTTCACTATTCTCTGTATTCAGAATCCACACAGGCTTCCTCAACATGGCTATCCTTTTCTTGGTTGGTGTGATAGGTCACCGCATTGTGTCTTAATTTAGAGTTCAAGACACGGAACTTTTATTCATCCTTTAATTCGATGAGATGAATAGGCACCTAGTACCTTGTTTCGAGCACAAAGCACAACACTTATGGAGGCGCACTTTGGAATGTAGGCCTATGTAAAGGAAATGTCCTATGGTCGCCCAAAAGGGCAAGAACACTCCTTTGATTTTTTAGGCCCGGTGGGACACGTTTTATTCCTTTGGGTTTTGAATGGATGTTTGTATTTTTAGGATTTTGTTGTATTATTTTTATTTAGGTTTTGTGAATTTTTATTTGATATGTGTCTATTATTATTTTAGTTTTGCCTTATTTATTTAGGGCTTTTGCAAGGGAATGTCCATAATGTTCAAAAGAACGGAACACCCCTTTGAGCTTCAGCCCGCGGGACGTTTACTTTCGGGGTTTTCTAGGATTTTGGTTTACTTGGGGATTTTGATGATTTGGTGGATTTTGGAATATTTTGGTTTTTGTTTTATTTGGGTTGGTTTCAAGGTTTTATTTTGTTTTGTATTTGGTATTTGTGGTGGGGATACGTCCCATGAATGTCCCAAAAGGGACAGGGCACTCCTTTGGTTTTGTGGATTTAAGTTTTGGCTTGGCAGGAGTGAACGATCACTTGAAGAGCCGCTCTATTCCCACACAACTTTCGGCCCAGTCATCTGTGAGACTTCTTTCCTCCTTGCTTTGACGCTTATAGGGATTGCCAGGATAGTTTTGGCCGTAGTACTTTTTCAGGTATCTCCCATTTATGGGGGAGATAGGATGGTTTCCTTCTTGATCTGCGAGTAGGTAGGCTCCCCCGTCGTAGACTTGGTCTATGATGTAAGGTCCTTCCCAATTTGGTGCAAATTTGGGGCCATGGTGCCGGCTAGTGATTGGTCGTCTTAGCACTAGCGCCAATATACCTTTCCTGAACGCCCTTGTCCTTGATAGCTTTTCATAGGCCCTAATCATCCTAGCTTGGTATAACTCCAGATTTTGTTGGGCAGCTAGTCTTCTTTCATCCATTCCATCCAATTCTTGCAACCTCAATTGTATTTGTTTGGTCATAGGGATTTCTGATGCCATGGCTACTCTTAGAGAGGGGAGCTCCACTTCGATGGGGAGAACTGCTTCGGTCCCACACACCAACAAGTAAGGCGTTGCTTGTGTTGGAGTTCTGTAGGTGATCCGATATGCCCACAGTGCTTCAGGTAACTTCTCATGCCAGTTCCTGTGATTAACCCCAACTGTCTTGCGTAGAATTTTGATTAGCATCTTGTTGAAAGCTTCTGCTAATCCATTGGCCCTAGGATTGTAGATTGAAGAATATATCCATTCTATCTTGTGTTTTTCAGTAAACTCAGCGATCTTTGTATTTTTGAAAGCTGTGCCGTTATCTGAGATTATCTTTCTAGGATTTCCATACCTGAAAAGCACTTGGGTGGTAAAGAACTTGACCACATCAGAGGCTTTGATTTCTCAGTATGATCTTGCTTCGGCCCATTTGGAAAAGTAATCCGTGGTGGCCAAAATGAAGCGGTGTCCATTTGAGGCTGGCGGGTCGATTGGACCTATGATGTCCGTTCCCCATATTTCGAAAGGCCAGGACACCACTGTTGGATGTAGAACATTTGGGTGTTGATGGATGAGATCTCCATGTATCTGGCACATGTGGCATTGTTTGGAGAAGTTTTCGCAATCACTGCTCATGGTGGGCCAGTAGTAGCCCATCAATTTGATTTGCACTCGCATTCTGGAACCCGCTTGGTGGGCCCCGCACTCGCCCGAGTGGACTTCTTGCATGATTTCTTGTGCTTCAGTCTTTGAGATGCACCTTAGCCATGCTCCTTCATAAGATCTCCAATAGAGTGTGTTATTGACATACACAAACCTTAGAGCTCTCTTTCTGATTTGCTCCCTGATGTATCTGTTATCAGGTAGCTTTCCTTGTTGAAAGTAGTCAAGGAAATGTTGTCTCCAATCTTCTTGGTCTATTCCATCTGTGACCATGACTTGGACCGCTTCTCCCCATTCTTCTTCCATTTGCTTTTCCAGATTAAAAATGTCCACGAACATGGTTTCTTCCTCTTCCTCCTTCGTTTGTTGGAAGCAGGGGGATAAGGCCCTTCTCCGGTGGACAAGAATCTGTATTTCTTCTTGACTTGGGTCACTGAGTTCGTTGGCTAACCTGACCAAAGCATCTGCCTTACCATTCAGGGAACGCGGTACCTTTTCTAGAGTAATGCTAGCGAATTTAGCCATTAACTCTAGAGCATTTTCATGGTATTTTACCAATTCTAGTTTTCTGATCTTAAACAGACCATCAATTTAACTTAGGATGAGCAAGGAGTCAACAAAAACCATCAGTCACTCGATTCCCATTTTGAGTGCCATTTCAAGCCCTGCAATTAAGGCTTCATACTCGGCTTCGTTGTTTGTACACGGCTCTGTAAGGCTTAGGGCATATCTGAGGATGCCTTTTTCTGGTGTGACAAACACCAGACCTACTCCAGCCTGTCTTTTGGGTAGATTTGGTTTGACTGCTGGTTGAATGGATGATGATCCATCAAAATATAATTTCCAACAGGCTTCTTCTTCATTTGTCTCCTCTGTGTGCATGGTCTCTTCATCTGGAAAATCACACGCGAGTGGAGAGTCATCTGGTATGGGGTGGGCTGCCAGGAAATCGGCCAGAGCTTGCCCTTTGACGGCCTTTTGGGGCGCATATGTTATATCGAACTCCATTAGGACGACAGCCCACCTTGCTAACCTCCCAATGAGCATGGGTCGGGTCATGAGGTATTTTAATGGGTCAGTTTTGGATATGAGTGTGACCTTATGGGCCAACATGTAGTGCCTGAGTTTCTTGACTGCAAAAATTAGTGCCAGGCAGTGCTTTTCGATTGAAGTATATGAGTGCTCCGCTGCTACCAGCATTCTGCTAAGGTAGTAGAGGGCATTTTCTTTCCCTTCTTCATTTTCTTGGGCAAGCAGTGCCCCCAGTGATCCATCCAGAGCTGTGGTGTAGAGGATTAAGGGTTTTCCAGCAATTGGTGCTGCTAAGACAGGGGGTTTTACAAATACTACTTGATGTCCTCCAAGGCCTTTTGACACTCACTGTCCCATTTGAAGGGGACATCTTTCTTGGTGAGCCTTGTGAATGGTTTGATTTTTCCTGAGAGGTTAGCTATGAACCTTCTGATGTATGCCAGGCGTCTTTGCAGAGATCTGAGCTGTTTGAGTGTCTTTAGTGGTGGCATCTCTTGAATGGCTCTGATCTTTTCTGGGTCGATTTCGATACCTTTGTATCTCACCACGAAACCCAAGAACTGCTCTGAGAAGACCATAAATGCGCACTTCAAGGGGTTAAGCTTCAGGGTATGTATCCTCAGCCGACCAAACATCAGCTCAGATCTTCTAGGTGTTGCTCATGTGTGTGGGATTTTACCACGAGGTCATCCACATAGCATTCTACCACGTTGTGCATCAGATCACTGAAAATTTTGGTCATGGCCCTCTGGTATGTGGCTCCGGCATTTTTGAGACCAAAGGGCATAACCTTATAGCAATAAATGCCAATTGGGGTGCGAAAGGCGGTGTGCTTCTGATCGCTTTCATCCATTTTGACTTGGTTGTATCCTGAGGATCCGTCCACGAAGGAATAGACTCTGTAGTAGGATGTATGGTCAATTATGATTTCCGTCACCGGAAGTGGGAAATCATCTTTGGGGCATGCTTTATTTACGTCTCTGAAATCAACACAGACCCAGACTTGCCAATTTTTCTTCTTGACCGGGACTATGTTGGCAATCCAGTCAGGGGTTTCTTCTTCTCTTATAAATCCCACTTCAATCAACTTTCTAACTTCAGTGGTTATCTTTTCTTCAAGTTATACCCTCATTCTTCGAGGACCTTGTTTGACTGGCTTGACTTCCTTGTCAATTTTCAACCTGTGAACAGCAACTGAGGGATCCAACCCGGGCATTTCACTGTAATTCCAGGCAAAACAATCCCTGTACTCTTTTAGTAATTCTACCAGTTTGTCTTGCTTTTCTTGTGGGAGAGACACACTGATAAACGTTGGTCTTGGGTCTTCTTCAGTGCCCGAGTTCACCTGTTTTAGCTCATCTATGGTATTTTGGCCACCTTCTTCCAATTCTTTTGGGGCGTTTTTGGCCACCAAGATGAACTGCTCGTTTTCTTGAGATTCACCTTCAATTTTAAGGACTTCTTCCTCGTCCCCAATTTCGGTTATTGTGACATGGTTGCATGAATATTGTTCTCAGGTCGGTGGAACAATTGATGTTTGTGCCTCCGCATCGACCGAAAATCCCAAATCTCTTGTGTTGGATGTATTTCCATCAAGCCTTTGAATTTCATTTGAGTAGCATTTCCACATATCTCGGAACATCTTGGCTCGCTTTTCTGGGATGGGTTCCAGGCAATGCGCCTTGCAGAACAACTCCATCATTTTGGTGCTGGTTGCATGTTGCACCTGTGGTGGAACCCCTGGCTCCTTTATTTCTTTCATCAGCCATTGTGCCCAATCCTCTGAGCATGGGCTATCATTTTCAGGATCGACCTCTTCCATTTTCACAAATTTTATGCTGGGGTGAATCACCAATCCGTTCTTTTCAGTTTCCTCCGCCTTTGGTGGGACTGTGAGGATTTTGAGCTGAGAAATCTGTTCTCTTTCACGAGGAGTCAGATCTTTGCAATGCTCCAGAGGCATTATTTCTATAGACAGGGAGTTTTTCTCGCCTTCTTCGACAGAGGAGCATGGTAGCACCCGCACGGGCATGTTAGCGTCCTCGTCTATTCCTGCTGAGGAACTTGAGTCACTGTCGGCTCCCCACAGCATTTGGGATTTGATGGCGGCTTTGAGAGCCACCCTTTTGACTGCATCTTTGACTACTTCCTGGGTGGGGATTTCTCTTTGTGCCCCTACCCCCTGTTTGGACTTGGGCGTGTAGTATTTGGCATCGTCCAATTCGGCTTCGTGTGCCTCAAATGGATGATCATCACCTTTGATGACACATTGTTTGCCATCTTTGACATATTTGACACATTGGTGCAAAGTAGAGGGTACCAGGCCATAAGCATGTAACCATGGTCTTCCCAACAGTGCTTTGTATGTGGTGTCTGCTTCAATGATGAAGAATTTGACTGGGGTGACCAGGTCTCCGAAGGTGACATCGATCACCGTGGACCCTAGGGCCTTTTGGTATTGGTGATTGAATCCATGGATTCTGATTTTGTCTCTTCTGGTTTCTCTGATGCTGAGCGAGAGCTGCACCAGAGTTTTCAGAGGCATGATGCTGATGGATAACCCCGGGTCAACCAAAATTTTGTTGATTTTCTTGCCATAAATGGTCCCTGTGGTGTACAAGGGGCGATTATGGTCTGCCGTACCTGTCATTAGATCTTCATCTGTGAAGGTAATGGACGGCTCTTGTTCTATTTGTGCCACTTCCTCACGGACTTCTTGGACAAAGTAAGCTTGAAAGCTACTTGGATTTTGCAAAGCGTATATGAAGGCCTCGCGCAGTTCTTTCGATACCATAAGGGCATCGAAAACACTTAGAAGTGATGGGATTTTTCGCAGGTGGGCTACTACATTGTAGTCACCTACAGACATTCTAGGCTTACTGTTGGGCCTTGTTTCATTTTCCACCACCGCTTCGTTTCTGTTCCTAGGCCTGTTGTCAGGTGTCTCCCTCGGAGGTTGTCTCTCTGGTATCCTGGCACCCGACCTTAGGCTGACATGACATTGATTTTTTCTTTTATTTTGTTGTGGTTGTCTGGCGGGTAACTTCCGCACAGGGTTGGGTGGTCTGTAAGGCTTTGGTGGTGCCCTGACCTCTTCTTCGCTTTCACTTTCTTCTGAGTCACTCCCCAATGGTTTTATCAGCATAGGGTTGGCCGTCAGAATGACTGGTTCCTCTTCAGAGCTATAATCATATCGCTCTCCATCGGAACTCTCTTCTTCTGAGGTGTTTGAGCCTATGTATCTGGAAACAGCGTTGCACACCTTATCTTCCGTTTCTCCAGAGAGATCGTCACTTTCCAACTCCAGGCACTCTTTCCTTGAGTGCCCCCAGACTTGATGGAAGTGGCAATATTCCTCTTTTCTTGGGAATTTCAAGTCTTCTTGGGATTTTCTGGGCGTGGCAGACCCTGCATGTTGCTTCTTTCTTTCTGCTTTGAATGTTTCTTTGGGATTTTGGGAGTTAGGGAACAGCATTCCTTTTCGTCCCTCAATTTCTCCTTGGATTTTGAATTTTCGTGGCAATTTGACGTTTTGGTTGCCACTTGGAGCGGGCTTATTTATTTTGACCAGCTTCATTTCCATGTGATATTTGGGGCCTTTCGCGGGATCGGCCCAGGGAATTTGATGTTGATTTTACATTTGGTTGGAATGACCGAGCCTGTGCACAGACGCATGCTCGTGTTCCTTTTCATGGTGATGTCTCATGTAGCGAGACCTTTGACCATGTGAGTTTTCACTGTTTTCCCACTCGCGCATTCTGGCATCTTGAGGTGGGCACCTTTGGTCTTGACATTCCCATGAATTCTTGCCTGAATTTTCAATTGTAGCCTTACCCTTTCCTTTGGGGTAATTGAGCTGGCGCTCCGGTCTGTGTCCCTCGCTATGACTATACCAGATTCTCTTCTAGGATAATCGCGGCTTTGGGTGGGACTGTCATTTTCTTTTTCTTTCCCTTTATTTGCATTTCTGACTCTGCCCCTATCCTCGGTCCTTCGGACCTCTGGTGTCGTGGCATAATCAATTTCGGACCTTTGGGATTTTGTTCTTTCTTTTCTTTCTTTATTGAGCTTGGACAGCACAATTTCCAGGAGCTTTTCAATGTTCTGATTTTGCCTGGTTAGTATGTGCAAGGTATCGAGGCAATGTCTGATATCACCCCGCCAAGCTATGGCTTCGGCTATTGTGAGAGGGTCGCCTGGCCTCCTTTGTGCAAGTGGCCGCTCAGGCCTTGGGACCACATTTAGTCGGGCCTGTCTTGCTCTGGTACGATGGGCCGGTCCATCATTTCTGGCCTCTTGTACCGTTTCTTGTTTGTGATTATTTGGTCGGGATTCTTTTGAGCAACTGGATTTTCCCGGAGCGGGCTGACTTCCTGTTGGAGAACCCTCATCCTCGCTGTCTGTGTCGGGCTCCCTAACAGAGGTAGCCCTATAGCCTTCCTTTCGTTTCTCCATTTGCCTTATCTTTGTGGCATATGCCATAGCATACTGCTGTATATGGACAAATACCATGGGATCATAGTAGCCTGCTATGGACTCGTTGTCCGCGTAGTATCTAGGCCAGGCCATTGGGACTCTGTAGTGAGGGGAAGGCTCATGATTGTCTAGGCCCTCTCTACTTGGGGTTTGCCGGAACTGTTGGATGAGCTCCTCTTCTGTTTCTTGCTCTTCTTTGGATTTGGGGCGCACGGCCCTCCTGACTCGGTCGTACTACAACAGACAGACCTCTTTCTTGGAGTGGTTGTGCCTTATCCTCTCCACCCAAGGGAGAGCTGAGGTTTGAATTTCACCCTGCCGTTTGATACTTGTGGCGGGGCGGGTTTTAGGCCATGAATCCAGTATGGCCCATCATAGATCTTCCATGTAAGGGTGTTCTGAGTCCAGCTCATCGTCACTTCCTTTCCATGCCACTCTGTCGTTTGGTTCTTCGACATTGTTAATTAGGTGGTTAGTCCACCCGATCGGATCCGACAATTGGGTGTTCCGGCCTTGTAGAGGTTCATCGGGCTCGGGCCAGTCTGAATCTGAATCTGAGTCAGAATCATCAGGGACCCAAATGGCTCTAGAGGTTTCAGAGGCTTCACTCTCTTCTTTAGAATCCTCGCTTTCGGTGGCAGAGGTTCCGGCTGGGTTATTTGGAGGCTCAGTTCGGGAGCCGGAAGGACCAGCAACTGCCCTCCGTCCCACGCCAAGGTGTTGTTCAGGTTCGGGTCCATATTCCTCCCCTTTCTTCTTCCGTCAGCGCGGATTCTCTCACTTGATTGACTATCTGGCGAACAATTTCACCTAGTTCTTCGAGTGTTAGCCCAGGTCGACCAGGTATGCTTGGAATGTGGATATCTATATCGACTCTTCTGGGTTCTTGGCGTTGTAGCTCGGCAGGGTCCATTTGGTATTCTGGATCCACGACTATTTCGTAGTCATATTGCCTGTTATCGAAGTTGGTGGGATTTTCCTCATTTCTGGGGCCAGTTTGCGGCTGAGGGGTTTTTTCTTGGGGCTGAGACTGGGAGGACTCACCTTGATCCCCAGATTCATCAGAGTCAAAGCCGCTGACACGGTGGCATGTTCCCGCAGTTCCGGGAGCGTCATCACCGCTACCGGAGCCATTGTTTTTGTTGTTGTTGTTGTTGTTATTGTTGTTGTTGCTAGGGCCGTCAAGGCTGTTAACAATCTTGCATATCTTCCTCAAATACTCCTCTATGTGGGGAGCATCTCTGGGGTTTTGTCTGAGATACTGCTCGTATAGAGCTTGTCTTCTCCGATCTGCTTCCGGACCGAAATCCACTTGCGACCAGATGTGTTTTGTGTTACACATAAATGTAAAGAACTGGTGGTCCTCGCGTCTAGCCCGTTCTGTCTGAGCCATGATAAGGGCTGCTTCTGGTATGGTGAGACTCCCGAGTGTTGAAGTGATGTCTCTTACCGCCCCGAAACCATCTGTGGCCCTCATAAATATGCGGCTACCCTGCAAGGTACTTGTCGGGGGTTCCTCATCAGGGCTTTCTTCAGATTCCTCTTCTTCCTCTTCCGAGGAATTACTGTTGGTATTCCTACCACTTGTATGGAAGCAATAGAAAGGTGTATCACCATCAGCGTCATCAGAACCAGATGAGCATTGGGGTGTTTTGCTTTTATTGACCTCCCGGAGGACGGTAGCGATAGCATCTTTCACATATTCCTCCAGGCGGCCTGGATTTTTCGGGTTTGTCAAACTCCTGAAGGCTTTGGGATTTTTTGTCCTGATATCCTTGAGATACGAGACATACCAGTCGACCAATCGGTCAAGCTCGTTCTCCTCCTCTTTTTCTGGAGATTGGGGAGGTGTTTCTTGTTGATCGCCACTGATTCGGTTGGAATCCTCGGGCTGGTTTTCTTCTTCATTCCATGGGTCATCCAAACCAGGGGGTTGTTCAGAACTTTGAGTTCCCACTGTTTTCAACCACTTACGACATTCGAACATCCATTGTTCTTCACCTGGTCTTGGAGAATTTGAATCAGGAGTTACTTCTCCTTCTTCGCGCCCCGTTTCTTGGGCGATTTCTTTTACTGCCCTTGTCACAGCTTGTCTTTCATAGTCATACAGCTATTGCGAGTCCTCTGGGTCCAGCGCTTCATGGAAGCTCTCTGGGTCGATTATCTTTAGACTTTTAAGGTATCGGGAGCATTCGCTCACCAACTCTTCCTCTGTCGAGCATCCACGGTCACCCGGGCAGGGACATGCTATGCTGCTCCAGGCCCTGCTGATATTAGATCGTTCTTCGTATACTTCGGACATGTCAACCGGGGTTCTTCCCCATGCGCCTTGGTTCTCAGGCAGGTCCAAATATTCACGCATGATTTCAAACTCTGTCTTTGGGGAGTTCGGACTTGGATCCTTTTGATCCCAGCCATTCTTCAGGATGATATCCACTGCCGTTTTTCTTGTTGCGAGCAGCTCGATTTCATCTGGATTTCCAGATCCTTCATCTGGCAAGTTCTCTATTTCTTCATCCACTTTGAGTTCTTGCTGAAAGATATCAGGTTCCTGGCTTTTCAGTTGCATGAGAAAGTCGACATAATCGGCTATCGCTTTGAACGAGAGTTCTGGGTGCTCTTCTTCACCCTCCTCATATTCACATTCCTCTTCAGAGTCTTCTGCCTCGCTTAAGTATTGACACGAGGCTGAGGCCTTGTCAGCCTTGACCCTTGGGATGTGGGGTGTGCTTTCGGACTGAAATGTCCCTTTAACCCATGATGCCAAGAGTTGGTCCGCATCATCTCCTTTGGCGAGCTCATCCATCCACCATAATGGGCTCAAGGCAATTTCGGCCTTCAACAATGGGTGGAGCTCGGTTGAGTTGTTCCAGTAGGAAAGGTTTCTCCATTGCTCCCTCGCCCTAAGGAACATTTTCATCCTTCTATAGTTAGGATGTTGACATTGGCTTGCTTCCTGATAGAAGGCATCATCCCCTTCTCGAGGATCTTTTCCTTTCAGAGCTGAAGAGAGGATGACATGGGTCGCCTCTTCTATTTGTTTCTTTATTTCTTCTTCTTCCTCCACAGTCATTTGGATCATGCGACTGTAGTGGATTTCCTCGTTTTCTGAGTCATCTTGAGGTTCAATTTCTGACACCGTGACAGTGCAACAACTGCCATCAGCGCCACTTCCTCCTCTTTCGTCATTATCACTGCCAAAATGACTACCATAGTCGTAGTCATTATCCTGGTATGAGGCGAGATCGGGTTCAGGCTCGGACCATTCATATTCTTCGTCCGTGAGCTCTTGTGCTTCTTGGGTCTTGACTGAGGTAGAAACTTCCTCCTTTCCTTTATTTTTCTTGCTAAGTTGGTTGAGAGTAATAGCTTCCCGCATCAGACTGGACACATGTCCGGTCAAGGCTGCTATCACTTCAGGTGGGAAAGCGGATTCCCCTTTTTCTTTCTTAACTATGAGGTTAAACCTCATATTCTTTGGGTTGAGTTGACCCTTGTTGTCTAATGACTCATCGGGGACTTCAACCGATGCTTGGTGTCCTTTGCCATTTACCTTGAACGGCAGCGTCATCAGTTCTGATTTCTTAGTACCAGAAGACCCTCCGATTTCCATGGTATTGGAATTTTTCTTTTTCCCTTTTCTGGATTTCTTCTTGACAACCGGGGAAGCTGCTGTTGGCATTGAGACTGTTTCTGGAGGAACAGGCTCTGTTAAGTTGATTTCTGTTGAGGTTGCTGACTGAGACTCGCTAGGATTTTCTTGTGGTTGTTTCCCTTTATCAGTGGAGTCCTCTTTCCCTGAGTCACCATCAGAGATATGGCGACAGGTAGCCGTCCAGAATTCTTCCTCTTTGGATTTCTCGTGACTTAGTTCTAGCCACTCTTGGCCATTTATCTTAGCCACAACTTTCGGGGATATGAAGTCGGCGAGCGTTGCAGACTTGGGTTTCCCCTGGTCATAAGGTTCCTCTACCACTCGGTGAGCGGCTTTCTTCCAAAATGACCTTTTGGATTTGGTTTGGCTTTTTGCAGTGCTTCCTGTTTCCTGCCTGAGCGAGGCGGAAGCGGGCTTGATACGGTTAGGAACCACCGGCGTGATGGCATTTTTCCATTTGAGCTCTGGATGAGCCTGAAGTGACCTCAATTTCTTCTTGGTGTTCTTGTTAAGGTACACATTCCATTCTGTAGACGGTTTCCCATCAACACCTGTAGAAATGCGCCTTGAACTAGCGCTCGTGGGTCTATCAGAGCTAGCATAGGGAGCAGGCTCTTGTCTTGCATCGTCATGTAGAGGAATCAGTCCCTCTTGAATACGCTTTTCGAGCCAATCCTTGAAGACATAGCATTCTTCGATATTGTGACCTAACACCCTATGATACAGACAGTAATCAGGGCGATCGGTCTTTCCTTCCTCTTCGGGCCTTTTGCAGCGGGGCAAGCATACTTCCAGCGCTTCCATTGCAGTCTTGAAGAGTTTTTCGGTCTTTTCCTTCTTGAAAGAGTAAGGTTTGCTCTTTAGCTCCTTCAGGGATGGTCTTCGAGCTTTGGACGAGGAAGATTGTTTCTTATCTCCTCCATTTGAACTTTCGGCTTGGTTCGAGGTAGCCTTGGCCGTCTTGGCCGTCTTGCCCTCATTTTTCTTTCCTTTCTCCTTGTCTTTATCTTTGACGGAGGAGTACAGTTGATTGATTTCTGGCTCAACACCTTCGTATCTGGCGACTACGGCCACGAGGTGCTCAAAAGTGGTTATGTTATGACCTACTAACCATACTTTCATGTGAGCATTAATGCCATTCATTAGCATATGGATGGCTTCTCTATCGCTAAGGTTGGACTGGCAGCTTGCATACATGCCTTCCCACCTTGCTACATAATTGGATGTTGCCTCGCCTGGCCTTTGTCTGGCGTTGACCAGATCGGTCACTGATACTCGGCGAGGGGTGATTCTGAATCTTGCCTTAAAGGCCGCCACCATGTCTTTCCAAGTCTTGATGCTATTTTCCTCCAAAGAGGCGTACTAGTCAAAGGCCGCCCCTGTTAAACTTTGTGGGAACTGCCTAAGCAACCACTCCTGCCTTCGGACTGAATCTCCGCATGAGGTCAGGAAGTGACTTATGTGCTGGTTTGGGGTAATTTTGTTGCCGACCCCATCAAAAGTTTTGAATTTAGGAACACTGTAGCCCCTGGGGTATTCTACCCGATCGAATTTCGCTGGCTAGGGCCTACCAGTGAGGCTGCCGGAGATTTCAGTCTCAGTTATTCCCAGAGCCTGTAGTCTCTGCTCCATGGTTTTCTGGATTTCCTCAGCCAAGCGGCTAGGGCTTATGCCACGGATTTTTCTCTTGGGCATTTCTTCTTCAGCGGAAGACTCACTTGAGTCTTCGCTTTCCGACTGCACTTTCTGAGGGCGCAGGTTGTTGACTTTGACTTTAGTTTTCTTCTTGGCGGTTATTTTAGCACCCTTTGTTGATTTGGGTACTTTTTCGCCTTCTTTCTTGGTCATGTGCTTTTGAATTTCTGCACATGCTGCTGCCACGTGAGCATTTTCTTCTTGAAGTTGCTTCAATTTTCTTTCTTTCTTTTCCAACTCCCTTCGGAGCCGGTCTACCTCATCCAGAACCTCTATTTCTTCATCAACCTCGTCATCAGTGAGGTTAATGTTTTTCGGGTTCGAACTTTCTTCTTCTTCGTCCACGGACTGATCACTTGCCTGCTGGACTACTTCTTGAATCAGGGGTTCCCGATTTCTGGGTCTGCCGACCCTTTTGGAAACTTGAGAAACAGAGCCCTTTTCTTTTTGACTCCTTGTTTCTACTGGGACGCTTTCGGGTGGAACCGATTCTTAGGGACCTGCTCCGACCATGTTGGCCTCTGCGGGCTCCTCATCTTCATCACTGATAGAGATGTGATGAACCGAAGCGGAGCCACGGTTTTGCCTTTTCTTTAGGACATATTTTCTCGTCTTTTTGTCTTTCATCATCTGGGCTGTCACCTGAGATGATAGTGAAGGACCTTGTTCCTTCGAGGCTTAGCGCCTAGTGCCCTCGCTATGTTGCTTGGGGGCAGTTTCGGGCTGTCGCTGCTGGGGCGTCCAAACTTGTCTTGCTTTGCCCCGAGCCTTCATAGGCTTGGAATGGGGCTGGAGTGGCGGGAAAGTGAGCCGATCAAACACGGTTGGCGGCTTATCCTCTTTTTTCTTCTCTGGGTCACTGTAGTCCTCGTTTCCTTCCCTTGCGTCTTCGCAATAGGGGAAGCGGAGCCTTTGGTGCACCGGAAACTTAAGTCGGTCTTTGACCAACGCGACTTTGGCATTGGTGGCAACTTTGGTGACCACCCTTTTGGATTTCTTAGACTTCTTGATTATTTTGAAGGTTGTGTTGATGGCCTCGACTGCTTTATGCTTGCGCGGCGGGGCCTTAACTTCCTCGATTGAAGCATCTGTCCATCCATCTAGTCAACCTCATAAATGAATGGTTAGACATGATTCTTGAATGCATTGGTATGCTCCTCATTTGCAT
This sequence comes from Rhynchospora breviuscula, assembly GCA_027562975.1. Taxonomy (NCBI): domain Eukaryota; kingdom Viridiplantae; phylum Streptophyta; class Magnoliopsida; order Poales; family Cyperaceae; genus Rhynchospora; species Rhynchospora breviuscula. Next base: position 18,743,385 of record CM050398.1, read on the forward strand.
CTTTCTGTTCGGTATCTCCAATCACACGAGACACAATTTTATCACAGCCATTAATTTACATTCCTTCCCTCATCAGATGGCTCCAATTGAAGAGGGACCATGGTACCTTCTGTGGTTTCATCAATTCATTTGTACTGGGGGACCACGCTGGAAAGCTCCTTTCAGTGTTTAGGCCGACGAAACCCAGTGACACTCCTCTCCATTCTCCTTCTTTCTCTCATCTCTTCCTTTCATTTTCACTGGAGGCGTCCAGTTATAAGAGAATTTGATTGTAGCTGTTGCAGAGTCCTCATGTTCCCTCTGTGTATGCTCTCTGATCGAGACGAAGCATAATTAGTGCATCTTAGCAACATATTAAGCTTTTTCTCTCCATTTGCACACCTTCGCCATTGTTGCTCATCACTAGAACAACTCACGTGCCTCCAGCAGTGTCCAACTGCAAAATTGGTGCTTTAGGTATGTGGTTTGTCCTCCCTTGATGCTTCGTTACCATTAAATTACCCAATTTCATCTCCTTTTCAATTCAATTCCATTGTTTTCTCCATGGGCAGTGAGCTTCTTCATTACTCAATTGAGGTCGTCTCTTCTCCGACACCAGTCGTGTCTGGTGTCGTTGGAGTCGTGAGACCATCGCCTGTCCAGTGGTGCACTTAGTTTGGGCTGAGGTTGCCCGAGGCAAGGGAGGAGATCTTCCCTACGCCGGTGTTCTCGCGCCTGTCAGACTTGTACTATTCCATCTTTCTTTTTCTATTTTTTTTGTTTTCAAACGATAATGGTCCCCCACCAACGAGGGGGCGACACGTGTACAGCCTCAACCAGACTCGATCAAGTCAGCTAGGCTACTGTTGGGTCCAAGTCGTATGAGTCCCACATAGGTTCATTTCCGACTATGGATTTGGTTTTGATAGCGGGTCTAGATCTGTTTCCCTGAATTAAATCCCGCTTCATCTTTTATTTTGTTTGTTGGGCCGCCAGGTTTTATTGGGCCGCCAGGGAACGAAAATGAAGATGGGCCTTAGATTGAGCCCAGTGAAAATTTAATTTCGGTTTAAAAGCCCATTTGAATTTGAGGAGAATTAAGCTGCATTTATTTGAGAAAAATTATTTGGTGCCCTTCCATATGTCAGTTTGACACGAAATTTTGCATGGCTCCTCATAAAAATATGAAGAATTTAACTGCTACAAAATTTTCATTTTTAGGATTTTTTTGTAAATTAATTATAAGGATATCACAGGCGCATAACAACATTTCCCATAATTAATTAATTTATCGTCCATTTTTAGGAATTCTTGTATTTTCCTCTCATGCATCATGACTGTTTGTCAGAGCGGTTTTGTCTGGTTGCTATTATCATGGGTTTTGGTTTATTTGTGGAATAAAATTTATTTATTTATTCTAGGGTTTTATGCAGCAGAATTTAGAGGCAAACAGGAACAAAATTAAATTATTTCATCAGTACCAGTGACGGAGCCCAAGTACGGCAAGTCCAGGCACTTGCTTGGGCTTGTTCTCTGAAATGGTCCGGTTATATATTTTTTTAGCATTGTGCCTGGATTAATTTTTTTTATTGTGTATGAATTGGACTTGTAATTTTCTTTCTCTTTCTAGTCTTGCTTTGTACCATGCTTAAATTTTTTCTGAATCCGTCCCTAATCAGTACCTCACTTAATACAGTAAAAGACAAAAATGCATGCAGATCATATCATTTTGTATTGTGCTGATTTGCTCTCAACTAGGGTTCCACTTGGGCCTGCCTAACGTGTTATACGGCAACGGAATGGGCCATTCTGTTTGCCGTTCCGTTCCATAAATGGTATGGCTATTCCATTCCATTTTTTGTTCCGTTTTAGAAAATGAAATGCCCTTTCATTCCGTTATACGTTTCGTTTGGACGGAACGGAACGAAACGACGTGGATTTACACTAAAAACTGCACTATTTGTCGAAACGGAAGCGAAATAGGCCATTATGTTTACCATTCCGTTTCGACAACGGTATGTTCTCTCATTCCGTTTGCCGTTTCGTTTTCTAGAACGAAATGATATTCTGTTCCGCCACTCGTTCCGTATGGACGGAAAACAAATAACGTGTACCGTCGGCAGGTCTAGTTCCACTACCACCCTACATGTGCGCGCCTCACAACTGCTAACATATATATCATCATTCTCATGTGATGTGTAACCAGTAACGAACCCCGGGCCCACCGTAAGGATTAGGAATACTATTTTCTTTCACCTAGCAAGGTTTAGTGTGAGATTGTTTCCATGTGCCCTTACGTGTGGCACCTCCCTGTTATGCTAACAAGTACGTACATATATTTTTGTATGCGCTGATGTAAAGGTATAATTAACGGGAATTACTTACTGTGCTTTATTTTCAAAATGAAGAAAATAATTATTATTTAAAAGAAATTTTTCATATGTGCTATGATTTCTTTCCAAACACACTGCACAATCAATGTAATGATAAATTTATTTTTATTTTGTTGAGTGCATAACCAATCTAACGACAAATTTCTTTCTATTAAAAGTGAAGAGTCAATAAATTTATATCCAATGCAAAAATCCAGCCATTGATTTAAATGATCAATGATTAAGAATGCATAGAGTAAACAATTATTTACCCTCTTTATTTAATTATTTTAGTCCTTAAATATAAATACGTGCTTTTATAAGTATATAGTAGAGATAGGTTTAGAGATCGACATTATGTTTCCTAATTCTTTATAGGTTAAATATAAAATAGGTAAACTCATATGCGTTGTAGCAGTAGCAGCAGTAGCATGAGGCGGCGGCGGCAATAATAATAATAATAATAATAAAGAAATTATTGTGTTTTTTAGTTTTTTTTTACATACTAATTTTTTAATAAAACTTTTGTCGGTTGATAATTGCCAACTGATCTAAAAAAAAAAGTTATTGCGCGCGTTTAGAAAAAAAAAAAAAAATTAATCAGCTAGTTGGCTCCCGTCGATGTAGGATTTTTGTTGTAAGGATGCAGCTTCGAGGATCCAATCAAATTGGTTTTGAAGTTTTCCTTTGCAGAACTATAATACTACTAGATAGATATCAAACGAGAGTCAACTGCGCTTATTAGGTAGTGATCTTGGCATGGAAATTGGAATCCCTACAATAAAAATATTTATTTCGATATTAATTAATTATTTGATCAAACAATATTGAATATATTTTAAAATAGAGAAAATTAGATACATGTCACTTCAAAAATTCAAAATTAAAAAAGTGCAACCACAAAATTATCCTTAGCTCAATGCCACTCCAAATCTCTTTTATTTAGAAAATTGCCACTCCAATACAATTCTTATACTTTTTTTTATATAAAAATAATAAAAAGGTACTGTATCTCAAAATATGTTTTAATATTTCCCAAAATGCCCTTTACCCCTTCCTTTTTTCTTTCCTCAGTTGCGACAGAGAGGCATAATTAAAGCACCATAAAGAATTTAAGAAAAAAATAACGACTTTTGGATCACCTCTTCTAAAGAAAGCAAAAATTTCATAATTAAAGGATATAAATCACAACATTTTATTATAAAATCTCGAGTATTATCTGCCGATAGCACCAAAAAGAAAAATTAGACTTTTTGAAGCTACAATAGACGCATGCATAGATGCGATTGATAAGGAACGCAACCCCATCGAGCAATAAAAGCAACGCAGGCGCAGCCCCTCCTTACTAATCAGGCTAGCGATGCGAGAGATAGCAGAGTTGTCAATCATCTTCTGGCTTAGCTTGAGATCGAAGATCGAACGACGCAGCATGCCCCAGGGGTGCGAGATGTAGATCGCCAGAACGACGGCCTGGAGCAGCAAGGTCTACAGTGGCAACAACTGATTAGCGACAAGATCAACTAGTAGGACTTGAGTTGCAGCTATCAGTCATTGTCGTCATTGTCACAAAGGAAAAAGAAAGGGACAAAGGGCATTTTGGGAATATTAAAAAATATTTTGAAATACAGTGCCTTCTAATTTTTCCTATTTCTTATATCAAAAGAGTATAGAAATTGTATTTGAGTGGCAATTTTCTAAATAAAAGAGATTTGGAGTGACATTGAGCAAAGGATTAGTTTTGTGGTGGCATTTCTTCTAATTTTCAAGTTTTAGAGTGGCACATATCAAATTTTCCATAATGTATCATGATTTAAGTTTACAATATTTTTAAAAGCACTCAAATGTGACAATCTTCAAATAATACAAAGTATTTAAATTTATTACTAAATATATGCTAATTATAACCACCATCGCTAAAAGGACCATCGCTACCATCGCTCACCTTATTTCCCTCTCGCGCGCTCTCTTTCGCATCTCCATCTCTCTCCTGTCTCGTGCGATCTCTTCCGTATCTCTCCTATGTCCCTCTCCTAACGCTCCTCTCTCGTTTCTCCTCTCTCCTCTTTCAAGAGTTTCTCTCCCCAGATCCTCTCCTTTATCTTCATTTCTCTCCTCTCTCTCCAGATTTCCTCTCTGTCAAAATTGTTTTGATTTTTCAAGAAGATATATATGACAACAAACTGAACATTTAAATCAACAAATTGAAAATATATAACAACTAACTGAAGTCTGACGCACAACAAAACAAATTGAATAAATAAAAGTAACAAATTGAACATATGAATGAACAAAGTGAACATATACACCAACAAAGTGAGACATAAAATAAACACAGAAGTCTGATGCATAGCAAAACAAATTGAACACATAAAAGTAACAAATTGAACATATGAATGAACAAAGTGAACATATACACAAACAAAGTGAGACATAAAATAAACACTGAAGTCTGACGCACAGCAAAACAAATTGAACACATATAAGTAACAAATTGAACATATGAATGAACAAAGTGAACATATACACCAACAAAATAAGACATAAAATAAACACAGAAGTATGACGCACAACAAAACAAATTGAACATACGAATGAATAAAGTGAACATCTACACCAACAAAGTGAGACGTATACAATAAACACAAAAGTCAGCAAAACAAAATGAACACTTAAAATAACAAATTGAACAGATGTAATAAACAAAGTGAACAAAGTCTGACGCATAGAAGGAAGGAAGGGGGAGGGAGAGAGATGCACAGAAAGAAGGGAGAGGGAAGGGAGAGAGACGGAAGAGTGCGTAGAAGGTAGAGGGAACGTACCCGGGTGAGGAAAGGGGAGTGCTTCGCTGGGTGAGGAAAGGGGAGCTTTTTGCTGGGTGAGGAGAGCATCGCGCTTCGCTAGCGATAGCGATGGTAGCGATGGTAGCGATGGTCAGATGGTAGATGGTACTAATCAATTTCCTAAAACCATATTTATGCGATCATGTAGTATTGGTATATACAAACTAAATGAAGTCATATTGAAATTTTGATATAGACTGTTTATGACTTGACGTAAAACTCCTGATTTTGACAGAACTTACTATAAATAAATTATGAAATTGGCCAACCAGGACCAGTATATAGTGTTCTAAAAAAAACACGGCGTGTCCGAACACGTCACGACACGGCACGGCACGGAGGTGGTACGACACGGCAAGACACGACACGACACGACACGTGAATTTTCCGGACACGGCACGATACGGCACGAGACACGGCACGGCACGACACGTATTACAGACATGCCAAACACGAAATATTAGGTTGATTCAATAAATAAATCACAAACAAAAGTAGAAGGGTCTAGAGCCATTCGCAAATTAAAGATACAAATTTATCTGTGATTTATCTTAAAAAGAATGAAATAATTTTTGTCATATCTTGTACTGTTTTGATAAGGATAGTATAAATTATTCATTGTCTTAAAAAATTGAAATAATTTTTTACGGTTCTTGTACTCTCAAATTTCCAATATTCGATGACCAAAAGTATAATTAATTTTAGTTCAATTTAATTTATTTTTATATTTTAATTTTATTATTTTGAAAAATATACTAATATAATTTTAAGGTAGTAACTCCGTCTATGTTTTCTCAAACATAGCTGGTCCCAAGACCGAAAAAAGAGGAGGGTTACTATAAAATTAAAAATATTTTTTCAAATCAAAATAAAAAATAATCTATATTTTAATTCAATGGTAAAGTAGGTCTACTTTCTTAATTTTTGACGTATTGTAGTAAACATAATTTTAAATTTAATAAATAAATTATATTTATGTCAAAAAGTTAAACGTGTCTGAACACGTCACGGCACGACACGTCTAAAGAAGACACGATACGACACGGCACGAGGACACGAGGCGTGGCGTGTCCTTAGGCGTGTCGTGTCCATCTCTTAGGATTTAGACACGGCACGGCACGGCACGTGAAATATTGAGACACGACACGACATGGCACGAGAGATGATCCGGACACGGCGTGTTTGACACGACACGACACGGCACGGCACGTATTTAGAACACTACCAGTAGATGTGGTTGGCGAACGCACAGGAGACGCTCGCATTTCATCTGTACATAATTCGTTATTTTTCTGCAAAAAGGAACTACATTCATAAATATTTGTAGATAATTTACTATTTTGTGTATAAAAATAATGGAACTCTCTATTAAGTGAATGCATGTAGATGAAAAATTTGTAGAAGATAGCAAAATTCTATGGTATTGTACAGACAAACAAATAAATAAAAGGGAAATGGTGTGGGGTCTGCAGAAAGGACATAAAAGGGAAATAAATGAATCATGTCGTCTTGCATGAATCACCTTATGCAAACAAACAAATTGGTAGCGTTGCTTGTGCTATGCACCTAAACTGTACAATATCCATTTAATTAATGTTTATGTATGTATTTTTTTTGAAAAAAAAATCCAACTGCATGAGAACTACAGGCAACTAACATCCACCCCCTAGCAACAATGATTAATGAGTACCTTTCCACATCAAAATGCTGTTGAAATTTTTACAAAACAAACAGAATAATGCTACAGTCAAACGTGTTTGACACTTGAATCTGTCAAACAAGATCAGATCTCAATTTTCGTGATTACAATAGTCGATCCGAACCGCTCATTTTATTCTTCATGATAAAATCTCCTTGGAGATCAAATTTTATATTTTTTTCGAATTTTTCTACTATTTATTTTTTATTTTAGAAAATTCTTAATCCAATTAGTTCTAGACCCTCCAAGAATAGTTAAAATATCCAAAGAAAATAGTTAAAATTTTCTTAAAAATAGAAAATTTAATTTCAAAGAATATTTTAGTATGAAGATTATTCTGAACGGTTCAGATCGGTCATTTGAAATTTTAATAGTTGAGTTTAAGATCGCGTTTAATATCAAACACATTTGATTCTAGCATTACTCAAACAGAAGCTAGTGTGTAATTTTTACAGATATCATATAAATAAATGACGTATTGTTTGTATAACTAATTGAATCAGAATGATACAGAGATGTTAAATGAAATTAAATGAAAATAGGAATATGATTATAAAACATTAGTAGCATGCATGCCAAGAGGAGCGTGGGTACCGCCAAGGAATAGTGAGCGATTCATGTTTCAACACGATGAAATTTGAGATCAGAAAGTCCAATTGGAGAAAGACGAATTGTATACGACACATAGAGTAGGATAATGATGTATAATTTAATTAGAGAGTTCAATTGCAACAAAGGTAGGTAGGTGGAGGAGTTAACAAATTAGGTGTGTTAGTTTGGAGCAATTAATAATAATAATAATAATTATTATTATTATTATTATTATTACTATTACTATTAATAATAATCAGCTATGTGTTCATTCACATAAGTAGCCACAACGGCGACTTGTTGCAGAATTTTAAAATGTGCTTTTTCTCTCTTTGCAAGGTCCATTGTAATTACTTTTATACCAATTATGCTTTTTTCTAGGAGTCTACCTTCGTGCCGATTCTTGGGCAGGCTAATATGTTTAACTCCATCTAAATAATCAGTATAGAAATCAATAACCTCTTCTGAGACATATCCTTCAACTATGCTTCCTTTCGGGAGAGATCTGCTTCTGACTAACCCTTTCAATTGATCCATTGCTCTTTCAAAAGAGTACATGTACCGCAAAAATATCGGACCGCACTACATTATCTCCCTGACTAAATGAATGGTCAAATGCACCATTATAACAAAGAACAAGGGGGGAAAGTGCATATCCAACTCGCATATGGTTTGAAAAGCATCGGTTTCTAATTGAATTAGTTTTTCAGGATCGATCACTTTGGAGCAAATTTTATTAAAGAAAAAACACAACTTAGTGATAGAGTTTCAAACTTCTTTTTTAAAACATGCTCTAATAGCAACCGGAAGCAACTGGGTCAACAACACGTGATAATCGTGTGACTTCTTTCCAATGAATTTCATATCCTTAATCGACACCTTCCGTGAAATATTTGAGGAATAACCGATTGGAACCCTAATAGACCTCAAGCACTCCAACAAACTGAGTTTTTCTTTCCTTGATAAAGTATAAACCGTATTAGGTAACCAATCTCGTTTCTTACTATTATCTACCTTTGCAGCTAGTTCCAGCTGAATCTCCATTTCTACCATGTTTTTCCGCAAATTAACATTGTCCACTTTTTCTTGAGCATTCAAAATCAAAGTAACCAGATTTTCACAGATGTTCTTGATGATATGCATTGCATCCAAGCAATACCTGACATTCAAATTAGCCTAGTATTCAAGGTCCCAGAATATAGACTTCTTCTTCCAATTGCCTTCTGGAATTCTATTCACAAATGGTTTGACCAATAGAATTTTAAGATCCTTCACATGTTCATAAGTTTGTCTTCCAGATTTTGATATAGCTGCCCGTCGGGTCTCGCTGTTGCCATCAAATTTGATTTTGTAATTAGGCCGGCGGTAGAGGTGATGACGGCTAAGGAACCTACAATGTTCCAAATAGACTGTTTTTCTACAATTCGATAACCATATCAAATGTGTTTCCTCCATACAAATAGGACATGCCTTTTCTCCTTTGTTCATGTAACCCGACAAGTTTCCGTACACGGAAAAGTCATTAATCGTGCAGAATATCATCGCACGTAGGGTGAAATTGCTTCTGGAATCCGCATCAAATACCTTCACCCCGTCCTTCCACAACCTATCAAGGTCCTCTATTAACGGAGCCAAGTATACATCTATATCGTTGCCTGGTTGTTTGGGACCAGAAATGAGCAACAACATCATCAAATATTTTCTTTTCATACATAACCAAGGAGGAAGGTTGTAAATAACCAACAAAACTGGGCATACGCTTCGGTTGGTACTCATGAGACCGTAAGGATTCATTCCGTCCGTGCATAGTCCCAATCTCAAATTCCTAGGCTCACTGCCAAAATCCATGAAATGACTGTCTATGTTTTTCCATTGAGGTGAGTCTGCTGGATGCCTGAGCTTTCCATCTTTCTTTCTGCCTTCCGTGTGCCACCTCAGCAGTTTAGCATCTTTTGAATTACTGAAAAAACGTTCAAACCTTTGTATTACAGGCAGATACCATAATATTTTCGCAGTTGGCATCTTCTTACAACACTCTTCTTCATCATCCAAATTATCGTCCCTTTGTCTGTACGGGATGTATTACACTTTGGACATTTATGGAGGTTCTCGTACTCATTCCGAAATAATATGCAATCATTCAGGCATGCTGCAATCTTCACTACTTCCAATTTCAAAGGACATAGTAATTTTTTAGCCTTATAAGTTGTATCTTGCAGTGTATTATCTGCTGGAAGCATTTCTCGCAAAAGACAGAGTAAAGATGTAAAACTTTTATCGCTCCAATTATTCTTGACTTTCAGGTTGTACAACTTAAAAACAGTTTTTATTTTTGAGAATTTATCTTGATCACAATCGGGATATAAGGGTATATGAGAGTTTTCATCTAACGTTTGAAAAATATCAAGAACATCATCAATAAAATCACTGGGTAATTCATTCATTATTTCATCCAAATCATTTTCTCTGTTAGCATCATTACATTGCTGTTCACTTACATTTTCTATATCATCACCCACAATTACATTATCCCCTACATCATCTGTGACATCCCGAATCTAGAGTCATCAATGATAACATCCTGAACCCAGAGTCGTCATAGCCGCCACAGATGCATCTTAGCCAACACACACCTGTAAGGCTTACTAACACCAAACACAAAAGTAATATGTAGTACCATAATTCATAACAAGCCATCTAAGGTCTTAATAAATATGTTACACACTATTAATACACTACCAGTCATACCAAAACACAAAATATTTGTTTACATAAACTTAATTCGACCAGAAGCTCGATGACTTCTTACAAGCCGAATAAGGTCTTAAAACAAGTTCAGTATACATTTATTGATACATACTACATGTTACATACCAAAGGGTCTAGTCTACTCCTCACCACAGAGCCCGTCGCTCAGCCCAAAACCTGGAACCCACAACCATTGTGGAAACAATGCAAAAGCAAAAAATAAGATAAATATAATTTATCTCAGTGCGGTATTCAGTTCCAGCCACACGAACAATCTTACATGCTTCAAAACTATTTACCGACTGAGGTAGAAAAAAAAACACACAATTTGTATAAGTCAAATATCAATACATTTTGTGATACATTATAAGATGGCAATATGAAGATGCAATGCAAATAATCCGACACATTAATCATTTTTAACTGTCACATTCAAATGGTAGCACAAAAGTGTCGGTTCAGCTTGGTCAACTACCTACAACTGAGGCTGGTTCAATATCGATCATTCAAAACAAAGTTAAATTATCCCAAAGGATCCATCTCTCCTTGATCAGAGGAGACTGAGTATACAATAGAACATATATTGTATATGATACCATACAATTATCATTAATTCAGACAAATAGATAAGAAAACAATACTAATTACGTGAACACTGTCAAACCACGGATATAAGCGCTTACTCACGGAGACTAGCACGTCAGGGAGCGACCCCAACGCCCAACCCAACTAGTGTCATTTCACCGTACAAGAGTACCAACAATTATCACAATCCATTCAATTCGGAACCATTTCAACATGCAATAATAATATTAAATAATATAAGTCATATGATACAATTCAAATATGCGTGCAATTATCAGTTCAAAGTATGCAATGCATTTATGCGTAAATAATTTCTAGCATGTAATTAAGTTGTGTGAGATCCGCACCTGAAAAGCAAAATGAAGAAAACGAGCAAGAGCAAGACAATTTATAGATCCTCGGTCGTATCGGCTACCCTCAGCTCCGATAAGCGACTTCCCGACTCTAAACAAAATAAATTCTATTTAAGTTCCTACTTAAATAATTATCAAATTTTATTCAAGAAATAATTCATTCCGATCCTAGTTTAAATAAATTAATATTATTGTATGCAATTTTTTAGAAAAACATAAAACTATACTTGGTTACTTAAAGTTAACCCAATAATTTATCAATTTTTTCTATTTTAATTTACCAACGTTTCTACCCCCACATATCATCTAACCATTAGTTATTTGTGACTTAGAATATAATTTTGAACAAACTAATTTTATGTTAGATATTTCTTTAATTTGAACTAAAAGATAATAAAAAATATGAAATAATGTCAGCACACTTAAACCCCAAGCTACATGTTATGTTTAATCAAGTCCAACTCATATTCTAGTGATATAACAACATATCTTTCTAAATCAGGTGATAACCAATCAATACAAGTTTTTCCCAAAAAGAAGACAATTTAATTTTGAAAGAAAAACCGATATAATTAGAAAATATATTAATACTCGCTTAATTTTTCCAAATTCCTTTACTAATCCCTTTTTAATTATTCATTATTGTAGCAAAAATATGGAATAAAAGATATATGATAATTGATCTCACCTTTTTCACTTGATTGTGTTGCACGTTGCCACCAAATAACAATTTACCAAAGCGTTTTCTTTATTTTTCCCTTGATTTTTCCTAAACCTTTTTGGTGCGCTCATCAGATAAGAGAGGGATGAGCTTGCCATATATGTATATATACAAGAGTTCAACGTGTCCCATTTTCTATTCGTTATGTTTATTACTTTTATTTATCTATGATCTTATCCCCAGCCGAAATTTTAAAGAGTTGAGTCGGTTCACAGTATTATCCTCAACTCAGTAATTATTGAAGTGCTTACATGCACAAATGGGAAAGAGACACGTGGACTTTAGAGCTATTTATCTTTATCTCTTTGGTCAAATATTCAAAGGACTGTAGTTGGTTCTCAAATGGACATACTGGTCCATTCGGTCAACACTTAACTAAGGCAAATATTTACTATTTGATTGAAGCATGATATAAATGCATTTGGTCAAATTCCGGACGGACGGACACGACCTAAATAGTTCAAATTCTGGCAAAGTGGTCCGATATGACAATACAACTAATAAATGCAAATGCCAAACAATTTATATATGAACAATACAAATTGATAAATTACCGAATTAAAATTATTGAGTGTTGAAATAGAAATTACCTGCCAATTCTCTTCCTCTTCCTCTTCAATAGAATAACATTCTCTTCATTTTCCTCTTCCTCTTTCTATTTTATCAAATCAAAATGAAAAAAATCAATCAAAAAAAATTTCATAATTAATAAATAATAAATAAATTACAGAAAAATTAAAAAATATACCTCAAATGCCAATTTTTTTATCTTCTCTTTGATCTCATTTGCTTTCTCTTTTGATTTTTCAATTTTTCAGAATTTTTCTAGATTTTTAGCTATTCTTTTTATGTGATTTTAAGTGAGAAAATAACTTCTCGGTTTTAGATAGGAAAAAAATCGGAGAAGGAAGGAGAGGTGCGCTATGAAAGAAGAAGAGAAGAAGATTTTAAGTGAAAATCTGTTGATTTTTAGTACCGATTTTTAATAAAAAACCAGTACTAAAATGTTGGCAGAAAAAATAAAAAAACAGTTTACCTTTTGTACCGGTTTTTTAAAAAAATCGGTACTAAAGATACTATTATTAGTACCAGTTTAAAAGGTAAACCGTTTTTTTAATTTTGTCCGTCAACTTTTAGTACCGGTTTTTTAAAAAAATCGATACTAAAGGTAAAGCCTGACAATTACAAAATTGCCACACACTCTTTTTTATACCGATTTTCTTAAAAACCGGTATTAATGTGTCGGTACTAAAAGTCTTTTTTGGTGTAGTGAATATCAATATCAACTACATAAAGGTTCCCTACCGTTGCCTCTTAAACTACCAATTACCCTAATATAGTATCAGAAATAACAAATAAAACAAGGTTTCTCCAAAACATAAGAAATAAAAAAGAAATCACAACAAAATTCAACTTGACTTCTCTTTTCTGCAATCTGTCGATGTTAAACGGTCCGTCTGAGGTATCAGACGACCCGTTTGGAAGGTTTTTGATATCATCATAATTCATTAGTATTTGGACCGTACTTGGCACTCAAAACATATTCAAACCAAAAAATTATTTAATAAATTGCTATGTTTTTCCAGGATTTGGCTTTACCGTCGTTTCTTCTCTTCTCTATACAGGTTTTGAAGATTTCTGATGATTTTGGAGCATATAGATGGATTCCCTGTGTTCGTATCGAACAACACTATAGCCGCCAGACCAGTGTGGTCACCTTTTTCTCTCTTCCATTCGGTCCGAACAGATTGCCACCATATCATATATGGTAACGTTTTGTACATAAAAACTGATCTATATAGCAATTTCTTGTGCCTTGGTGCCCTAGACTTTCATCCTTGCCATCTAGGACATCCATAAATACCTCCTCACGCCTGAAGAAAGGGAATCCCACCTTCCATACCCTAATTCCACTTTCCAAAGGCGTTTTCTCTCTCTTCTACATTTGGAGATCATCAACCTTCCTTAGGTTGAAGCGACGGCAGCAAGGAGGCCAGTTTGGAGACCATCTTGCAACACACTACTGCCTTGAAGATTGGAGATTCTAGCATAAAGGAGTATTTGGTTTTTTCTTCTATGTTTTTATCTCTTGATTTGATGGGCTTGTATCTTTACTGTTATTTGAGACTTGTTATGTGTTTTGCTACTATGTTAGGCTAGATTTCTATGTTGTCTTAGGAGGAGGGAATTAACTTGATGTTTGGAAGATGTTTATTTGACTTGTTATGCTATGCTATGCTTTAAGATTTGTTTGTTGTGAATTATATCTTTTGTTTGTGTTAAATTACTTGTTATATCTCTAATCACCTTCTAGTTGAACAGCTGCATCTAGTAAGTCTAAGTTAGAATAAACAAGTCAAGTTTAATTCAGGTACTTGGGATAAATCGTTGATCTAAAAGGGTAGATTAACTAACACAAAAGTGTAGTTTTTAGACAAGTCCAAAAGACCTCTAAATATCCTTACGAACTCCAACAAACAAGCTTAGGTTGATTGAATTCTATACAAAAAGTTGTAAACCAATCAAGTTAATTAGGTTAGGTTGTGATTAAACCAGTATCTGTTCCAACAAGCGAAAATTGAGGTTTAGAATATCTAGGTTTGACCAATAAACCCTGGCTTGAAACATTAGTTAGCATAACGGACCAAATTAACCCACCTTTGCCTTCTGTTCGGACCGAACAGAGTGGCAACTGCCGCTAAAACGAGAAATTAAGCATGAAAGTGCTAGGTTTCAAGTTCCAGGGTCCAAACACAAGTGAAACCTGAACCCTAAGACACCTTTATTCTGTGTTAAAAACCCCAAAACTCTATTTTACTTATTTTTATATTATTTAGATTATTTTAATTGTCAAAACAATTAAAAACACTTTACTTATTTGCACTTTAGTTTTTAATGAACCCAAAACTTCATAAAAATACTCCTGTCTAGATTTTGAGAAAAGATAAGTCCGGTACTCATAGATCCGTCCCTTCTGTTCGACCCTAAAACTATATTTCAAACGATTAGTGAGGTTAGCTATAGGTTTACAAATTTATTTGATTCCTAGGTTTTAATCCTTCATTAGTTTCCTGGCTAGGGTTTCGCGTGAACTTCTCCTAAATTGTGACAGCCTCAAATCTGGTACTTAGCCTCTCTTTTATAGCCTTCAAACCTCGCAGTAGGTCGGTCTAAGTCGTGCCAAATCTGTCTGGATGGTGCAATAAATGTGGAAGTTATGTTTCAGCAAAAATAGGAGGCCATGGATGCATGTCGGTTCTAGAATAGCCAAACGGTACGTCTGGGGATCCAGACAGTCCGTTTGACGGTAGTCTGGGCTGGACTGAAAACTGTCTCGATCCATCTCCAAAATCTTGTCTAAAATCGTCAAAAATCATCAGAAAATAGCAAAATCATCGGGAGAACCTGTAAACATGTAGGAGCAACAATAATACCAAGGTTCTACCTTAAAATGATCAAATTAATTTTAAAATACGCAATATTTAACCGAATTTAAGACCTAATTAGGGTTGAAATGCATGCATGAAAACCGTTGATCATTCGCAATTAACATAAATAAATGTTATACCATTATAGTATTCCAATCCTGCATAAAAAAATATGTGATTTCCTTGTCTGATTCTTATGTCTCATGATTTCACTGTATAATTCAAGATAGGAATATGTCATTATTGCAAGTTACACATTCATTTATCTAGAGTTGATTGTATCAAGTTGATAGCAAACAATCCAACTCCATCAAGAGAAACTGGACTAGATTCTCAAATAAATAAATAAATAAAATTTATCAAACGGAAATATTCAAACCCGTTTAAGCAAACTTTCATGGTCAGATTTATGAAAATTCTCATTTTTTATTTAGACGCATTAATATTTAAGTTATTAAATCTAGCTGGATGAAGTTTTCACAGGTTAGTTTTTTAATAGTTTATTAGAGACCATGGGTCCCTGACTCCCTCTTATCGTGTTGCATTGTCTTCAGATATCAAATAAGTTCCTCTTCTGCTCTCTACAGTCCATTGTTCCAAAAATAATTCAGTAAGATCTAAAATTGTCTAATTCATGTAAAAAACGAATTTAATTAAATTAGAATTTATTTATATTTTTAAAAATAATAAAAATATTAAATAACAACATTCTTATACTATTATAACATGTCGTCTAAATTCTTGTCTTCCGAGTAACTCAGCAAAGTCAAAATAAATGTGAGAGGCACTGAAAATAAATAATTGGGATAGATACTATTTGATCGCACTGTTATCATGCTCCTCAGTCGCTTTCCCCAGCACTGAGTGTCACATTATTTCGCCATCTGAAAGTGAAGCGGAGCCAGGGAACAGCAAATATATAGAAAAATCTATAACTATTGGAAGTGGTTTTATTTTGCTCATCCACTAATAAAAACACGTGACAGTACTTGTAGGTATCCAATTTATTTTTCATAAGTGTCATCAAACCATAATGTATAAATATGTCACAAAGCAATGTTGACATTGACTGTGATTAGTTTGCTCAAGAGCTAGTAGAAGTATGTGATTTTAAGAGTATTATTATTTAATGTAACCCATAATTAAGACTTATGTGACTCCTGCTTTCATTGAATTTCTGCCATCGCCAGCAGGGGCCCTCGAAAAAACAGTGTTGACATTGACCTACAAATCTACAATATGGCTCGTTTTTGTCAGTGAAGGATTTAAAAAAATAAAATTGCCCCGACAATAAAAATCATTTCCTAAATTATATCTCTAAAACTATAAGCAAAAATATAGTTTGTATATTACTTAATGCTTAGAAAGTTTTCAACTTAATTGATACATCTAGCTTAAGTAGAGAGATCAACAATACTAGATTGAGAGGTGAAATTGTATTTTATTGCTCGATATTCAATTACAATGGTTTTCTATAGTATCGAGTTATTGCTATCAAATGTCCAACCCTCTATCCAATGGCCTATCCCCTCTATATATATAGGCGCTACTGAGAAGATTCTCTTGCTGACGTCATCCGACAATGGTTAGCCCACTTGACTCCTTAGTCTTATCCGAGGCACCTTCGATCTTTCGAACGAGGCGAATTTGTTAGGAAACTCCTACTCGAAGTGCCCTCAGGTTCTATATTGGGACCAGTTTGTTAAGCTTTTCGACCACTTGATTTATATTTCCCGCTCACTTGAGTTTGGAATTTATACGAAAATGACTCGGGCTATACTACTCGGCTGAGCTCTTATAGTTTGGCCCTATCAGATCACACTAATGGGCTGGGCTCTTATAGCCTGGCCCTATCAGATCACACTAATGGGCTGGGCTCTTATAGCCTGGCCCTATCAATAGCCCTTGAACTTATGATGAGAACTCATCGTAAGTTGGAAAATTATCTGCCTCATATTCATATCTTTTCCTTATAATCCGTCTGCGTTATAGGAATATTTTGGTTCTCCTTCTAATGTAACTTTCTTGGGACTCCTTGGGTTCTGGACGAGGAGCTACGCTTCGAGCCCTTGAGCCCTTGAGCCCTTGAATTAGGGGCTCCTATGGTTCTGAGTGAGGAGCTATGCTTCGAGCCCTTGAGCACTTGAGCCAAGGGTCTCTCGGGGCATGACAGGGAAATGATGCTTCGAGCCCTTGAGCCCTTGAATTAGGGGCTCCTATGGTTCTGAGCGAGGAGCTATGCTTCGAGCCCTTGAGCACTTGAGCCAAGGGTCTCTCGGGGCATGACAGGGAAACGATGCTTCGAGCCCTTGAGCCCTTCAGCCAAGGGTCCCTCTGGGCATGACAGGGAAACGATGCTTCGAGCCCTTAAGCCCTTCAGCAAAGGGTCCCGTGGGGCATGACTGCGAAACGTTGCTTCGAGCCCTTGAGCCCTTGGGCCAAGGGTTCCTCAAGGAAGGACTGGGAAGCGTCGCTTCGATTCTGTCGCTTAACCTGCTGTGCTTGTACCAATGGGACACGTGTCGCTACCATATTTCATTGGATGGTACCAAATCTCTATCTTCTCTTAGGATTGGTGAATTTTCTTTCCCGCCTATCTTTTTATCCTTGTCTTTTCCCCTTCTTCTTTTTCTTATAAGCATCTCCTCTTTCTCTCCTATCATTTTCTTTTACTCTCTCATTTCGTCTTCTTCTTCTACTCATTCCTTTGATCCAGAAAGCGTCAAGATCCTTTCTTTCCTCCCTTCTTCTTCGACTCTGATTCAGATTTTCGCCAGCGATCGCCTGGGAATCCCCATTAACAGGTGGGTTTCTCTTATTAACTTTCTTTCTTTTCAAGCTTAATCCATAGGTTGTTTTTTTTTTCATTCAATGTCTACTGATTTTCAGTCTTAATACCAGCTACAATATCGGTGTCTGGTATTCACATTTTATACCACCTTTTCTTTTTGAGTATTTGTATATGCCATTTGCATAACCTTCATGTTCACTTGGCGTGTACCTTGTCCCCTCTCATACCTCTTGTACCATTTTATACAGCTTGAACAAACCTGCTCTTAACATCAATTCTTGGTATGCGTTGCGTTGGGTTATCTGCCTATTTTATCTACCTGGCTTTTACCAAAGGGGTATGCCGTGAAGTTAAAACATTTTCCTTGTGTTCTTATTGAAGTGATGGCGACAGATATCCCCAACAACACTGCACAAACTCCTTGCGAGACTCAGGAGGGAGCTACTAATCCCGAAGCTCATGACCCCTGGATAGTCCGAGATTCCCAACAGGGAAAAGGCCTAGTTGAGCCTAAGAAGGAGGTTTACCGCCGCATGCCTCGTCCTTTGGACTCAGTCTTCAAAACGGCTCCTACTTTCTAATCTAAGCCTTGGAACAAATCATACCCCCCTTTTGCTTTCTCCGAACATATAGGTTTTGGAGAACCAGATGCTCTTGAAGAGGCGGGACCAGAGGACCGCCCCTATGATGAAGAAAAAGGTGCAGTCCTCTTTTGGCAAAGCGCCATGTGTGGTTTTCGCATTCTTCTTTCCGACTTTGTCAAGGAAATATTGAAGAAGGGGTAGATTCCTCCTAGCCAACTTCACCCTAAAGCATGGTGTATCATTCGATCCTTTGAAAAGGTTGTTACCCTCTTCGCTACAGCCCTAAATTTTCCTTTTGTAACTCCATCCTTGAAGTTTTTCGGGCATTATTACCCCTTCTCTCAAGCCAATGACTTATGCACCGTTCGCAACAAGCCTTTGATTCCCTTATTCGGGGAAAAGATAAAAAAAATTGAGGACTGGGAGTCGCAGTTCTGTTATATCCGCCAACCCTATTTGGATACATATGTGATCACAAAGAAGTGGCGCAAGGATACTAGCAGTTTCAACAAGTTGAATATCGAGCTCCCCACTCTTGAGGAGTATGCCTTCATCCACCAACTTGACACAATCATCCAAGTGATATGGCAACAAGAGGCTGTCCAAAATTCTTCCTCTTTTGGTTTCTGGCCATTGTGGTTTATTTCTTCCCACACTTGGCCATTGATTTTAGCTGCCACTTTGGGAGGAATAAAGCTGGCCAGAGTGACTGCTTTAGGTCTTCCTTGGACATATGCTTCTTCTAATGCCTCTGTTTGAGGGGTAGTCTTCTTCCAGAATGGCCTTTTAAGTTTGTTTCGACCTGTGACCGGGTCGATCGCCACTTGTTTTGACGGTAGACTCATGGGTCTAGCACTTTTGGGAACCACAGGCGTGATGAGCTCAGGGTCGGCTCGCAGAGCTCTCAGTTTCTTCTTGGTGTTTTTGTTCAAGTACACACTCCATTCTGTGGATGTCTTCCCATCAATACTTGCCGAGATGCGCCTAGAACTGGCACTTGTGACTTTGTTTGAGCTAGCATGGGGAGCAGGCTCTTGTCTTGCATCATCGTGCAAGAGGATCATTCCTTCATGTATTTTCTTCTCTAGCTAGTCCTTAAAGACATAGCACTCTTCAATGTTGTGGCCTAATACTCGATGGTATAGACAGTAGTCTGGGTGATTGACCTTATTTTCCTCTTCGGGCCTTCTGCATTGAGGTAATTGCATCTCCAATAGCTCCATGGCTTGTTTGAAGAACTTTTCAGTCTTTTATTTCTTAAAGCATACCAATCGAATGCTACCCCAGTCAGACTTTGTGGAAATTGTCTGAGCAGCCATTCTTGTCTTCAAACTATGTCTCCGCGCGAAGTCAAGAAATTGGATAAGTGTTGATTTGGGGTGATTTTGTTTCCAACCCCGTCAAAGGTCTTGAACTTAGGCACTGTGTAACCCCTGGGATATTCTATCCTGTCAAACCTTTCTAGATAAGGTCTGCCAGAGAAGTCGCTGGAACACTCAGTTCCACCGAATCATAGGGATTGCAATCTTTGATTCATCACCTTTTGTATTTCTTTGGCTAGGTGGTCAGGACTTATGCCACGACCTTTCTTTTCCTTTGGTACCTCTTCTTCAGAGGTTTCGCTTGGGCTACCATTTTTCTTCCAAGCCACTCTCATGCAAGAGATCTTGGCCTTGGGCTTGTTCTTCTTCTTAGGTTTAGACCTGGTGGCCTTGGCACTGACTGGTTGTGGTCCCTTTTCACCTGAAGAGGTGGGGTTTGGGCGTGCTTCGCCTTGAGCCAAGTGCTTTTGGATCTCGGCGCAGACGGCAGCAACGCGGTTGTTTTCTTCCTAAAGCTGCTTCAACTTCGTGATTTTTTCTCTTTTCCATCATTATTCATCAATGCAATCTTGTCTTGACGTGATAACAGCGAGAAAAAGGATTGGAACCATGTTTTGCAACACCCCATCGTCCTTGGAGTTGAAAAGACAAGCATAAAGGAGTATTTGGTTTATTCTTCTATGTTTTTACCTTTAATTATCATGGGCTTGTATCTTGTGATTTATATACTTGTTATTGTGTGTTTTGATACTATGTTAGACTAAATTTATGTAGTCTTAGGAGTAGGAAAGTAACATAGGTTTGGATGATGTTATTTGACTTGTGATGCTATGTTATGAATTGTGATCTGTTTATTGAGTAGTCTATAATTGCTTGTTTGAATTGCTTGTGAAATTCTAATCAACTTCTAGTTGTACAGCCGCATCTAGTTAAGCCTAAGTTAGAATAATTTTTCTGATAATCCTGTTATTTTTAATGCATTGTTTGAAGTTTCTGTTCTGCTGAAAATTTCTGATTGGCTGGGATTTTGCTGTTTTGTTGTTCTGCTCATCAGGGCCCCGCCACACACTGAACACCACAGAAGATTAGGGTGAGTCATGAGGCTAGATCAATTGGTGCATGCTCAAGGCGATAAGCCGGATGTGCCTGAGTTTAATCTGAATTCGTCCAGTGGGCCCCGCTGTCGGTGACTTAACCGTCTATCTGCCGCGCCCATGGACTACTCCTTTTGTTATCCGTTGCGAAGTAAATCAATATGTCTGGTGTCGTCAAGATTCGTGCTAGTCAAGGGGCCAACTTTTCTTTCTTTTCTTTTCTCACTCCCTCATCTTGTCTCCTCTGACGAGAGGTCTACTGACCACGACGTGTTTGGGGAGGGGTTCACGATGACTGTGATGACAATTCTGGCAATTGAAGGCGTCGTCAGCCTCAAGATGGGTTACCCATCATTGTGGTACTGTTCGCTTCTTCAATTTCCCTGTAAGTTCAAAGATCCATTTCTCCCTTTTTCGAAACTGGAGGTCGTCAATGGGGTTGGATTGGAGAGGTTGAAGGGGGGAATCATGTCGAGAATGCATCGTGCAACTCTGAAGAGACCTCTTGTGGGCTCAATCGGGCAGGTGTGCTTGTTCCTTACTTCAACTTTAATTTTTCTTATTATCTGGACTGTTTTGAGCTTTTACCACTGCGATTGGTCGATTTGATTGATTTGGCATTCAATTGAGTTCTATTGATTGTCTCAAACATATGTTAAACAATAATTAGGCGATTGTTAAGCAATTAGGTTTAAGGACTGGATTAGACATTTGAAGCACATTATCAGAATTCAAACACAGCAACTTCACACATGTTTATTTCAAATATGCTCATGTCATAGACATTAGTCTGTTGTTCATGCACTTGTCTTGCTTCAAGGATTGGAATTATGTAGTGCTCCGCTTTGTACACTAAAATCTTTTTGTTTTAAAGGACTGTTTAACCTTAGTATTGTAAAAATCTGACCATGGGACTCACTGTATTTTATTATATTTTTTTTTTTAAAAAGAAGCTTCTTCAAATTCATTTGTTTGTTTTGTATGTCAGACTTGAAATCACTAATTTTCCCATTGTTTGTGTTCCCTTCTATATACATTCTTGTTGCATGTATCTCCTAACTGACTCACGTGTCTTCTAACAGTTATTAAATTTTTATTCATGAAAACATCTCATACAGTAGTGCTTCCGTTTAAAAAGAGAAAAAGAAAGAAAAGACATGCAATTTAGTCCTTGGAAATTGCCATTTCTGTTATTTTGTTTGAGTCTTGTTATGTTTTTTTTGTCATGCTGCAGGACTACAGCCCAGAGGATGTATATATTTTTATATCTAAAAACTTTGTTTTATTATAATTTGCAATGCATCCTATACTCTTACTTCAAAATTCATTTTCATCATTTTTTTTGACACCTGAAATGATATCTTTGCTTTGGACTCATGCTTGAACCATTGACAGGGAAATTCATCATTCATTTTTTTTCTATTGAAAATCATACTTTTATTTTGACAGATGTTTGAGTTGCACACAAGGAAATTTAATTTAGTCCCTGAATTTTGTCATTTTATGCTTTTGTTTGAATACATGCCTTTGACTTGTGGAAATACAATTAAAGAAAATTTGTCATTATTTTTGTTTGAAAGCCAATGTGCTGTTAAAACCTCATGTACATATCTTTTATTTCAAGAATCATTTCTATTCCCTGAGAACTGCTAAAATCCTCATGTGTACTATTGCTTTCAAATTCACTTTTAGCTCCCTAAAAGAGGTATTTTCACATCAACACATGTTTTATTTTCAAACTAAATTTTGTCCCTGAAAGCTATTATAATTGAAAACTTCTTGTGTATTACATACTTCTCACCTTGAAATTCATTTTGGTCCCTGGAACTCAAGCATATTGTATTTTTTAAGAAAACACACCAGAATACATACACATGTCCTAGCTCTCTGGCAAATAGAAACCTGTGTAGGATCCATGGTGTTTATTTTTTTTTTTTTGAAGAACTCCTTAGATACAGTGTAGTTAAGGTGCTACTCTTCTGATTAATTGATTGTTTGTTTAAGTTGACAAATAGATCCATGCTCTCTGGCTAAGAAATTTGTGTGTAATTTGATTTATACCTTGAAGCACAGACTCATGGAAACACCACTAGAAATGCCAAAATACCAGGCATGCTTTGTTAATACCAAGAAACCAAGGCCAAATACCAGGCCATACCATTATCAATGCCAAATACCAAGCAATTAACCATAACCATGCCAAATACCAGACAATAACTATAACCATGCCAAATACCAGGCAATAACCAAAGACATATACTAAGAAAAGGATCAATCAATGAAAACATCCCTATTTTATTCAAACAAAATCAGTATTTACAAAACAGTTTTTTTTTTACCTGAAGTGAAATTGAAATTTTCTTCTTTTTCTCTCTTTTTTTTACAAAGCTTAAAACGCAGTAATAACTTAAACTTTCAAAAATTGGGGGCCCTTTTCTCTTCTGGATGTGCTCTTTCATAGGGATGAGTTAAGGTTTCATCTGGCTTTGGGGCTGCCATGTGGCATTTCCTCAGAATTTTGGAGATTGATGGAGGGTTGAGATGTTATCTTGCTTTCACCGCCTTTGTTTGGTAATTCTAGCTTCACTTCTTATGCATACTCACTTGCTACACTCTCTAATGTGTTTGTGCCACTTGGCATTTGCAAGGTTGTAGCAGCTTGGCTGTTTCATGTTTCAACTACTTCTCACTTGCCAACATGTACTAGTATGACTGGAAGGGCCCATGGGTACTCGACACTTGAGGTGTTGAGGATGGACATCTACTCCTTCTCACTAAGCAGCATACTTGAGGGAGGGAGCATCTTAGGCGCCAACTATCTTCTGTTGCATTGTCAGGAGGGTATATGAGACATTCTTGAGTTGTCTCAAGTCTCTCCATTCGATTTCATGGCTTGAGAGGCCTCCAAGTGGCCTTTTCTATATCCAATTTCCTCTTTTACCCCTCCTGTGGTTTGCAATTGGTTGTGACTCAGCACAATTATCCTCTGTGAAGCAGCTCTTTTGGTTTGACATGGTTGGTTCTCATGCCTGTTGGCTGTTGAGGCCTTCTCATGGCCTTGTTAATTGCAGTACTCCCTTTGGCGCCAAGGATAGATGGCATTCATCTATGGAGGCTTACGCTGAGAGTGGTGAGGATTGTGTCATGCATGAAATTTTCTGTATCCTTAGCTGCGGTGACCCATGTGTGGGTCTGATGACACATTTAAATGGCATTATGTAAGAAAGTGAAGTTTATGCCTAATTTTAATTTTTATTATAATTATACTAATTAAACAAGCATACAACATCACATGGACCTTGCACAAGCATTCAACACATCCAATCAAGAGAGAAAGGTTAGGAAGGGTATACCTCTCGCGAAATCGTATCCGCGAGGCGATTCCAATGCGTAGGACTCGGTGGCGTGCTTCTCCTTCTTCCTTCTCCTCAAGTCCACCAAGGAATTAACCAAAACTTCAAGGCCTATGCTGTAAGGAACTCATTCCATGTGCAATTTAAATTTTTATTACTTATTAACAAACAATTTACAATTGCTATTATACGGATCTAGATAATTATGCAAGTTGACACTTTAAGAGAACGGTAAAAGGATTTACCTCTTCTAGTCTCGTAACTAGAAGGCACGACCTTTGCTTAGGAGTCGATGGGTAGCACACCACCACCACCTTGTCGCCTCGAGTCCACCTAGAAAATTAACCAAGGTCTCAAGACAAGTGCTAGCTTGTCCGAGACGATAACTAATTCCCTTTGAATTCCTTCGCACGATTAACTGTTTAACTGGAAAGGAAATCGCTCAACGCATGAACTGGAGATGGAATTAAGAGCTTAAAATTGTAGAAACCAATTTTCTCCGCTGTGAACAGTGCGTGAATCGTATGACCACAGAGAGAAGAGAGAGAGAATTAGGATTTTCTCCGACTTATTCCCAAAGAAACAATCAATATATATATGGAACGTTTTCCATAATAAGGTTTCTCTCTTCCTATTTTCTCTTGGACACAAATGCCCCTCTATGGCCGATATTTTCAGAGATTAAGTGGGCCAAATCCATATGATATAGTGGCCCATTAATTCACTTTTTTCAATTCGTCTCATATCGGGCTTTCAGTTAATCGATTAACTAAAAGGCCAATTAGCTCAGTATAATAAATATGTGTTGAACTAACTTAATTATTAACATATTAATAATTAATTTGGGATTAGCATATACATTATATTATTTCTATATGATCCATTTGAGTTAATTAATTATAACGGTTCGCAACGGTATATAATTAATTAATCAACTTATCATATATTCGCAGTACTCACTACTGCAAACAAATAAATAATGCACGTTTGGTTAAAGTCCTATTTGTGTGACCCTTTGAGGATTTATGCTATGTTGGCTATGAAAATAAATCATTATTTATTTCCATTAATCATAAGAGGTATCTAGCAACATGTTATGATTCCCAATTCGCATAAATTAAATACTGTACTAATACAGTACTTCAATCATGCATAAGAAATGATATCTTATTGTTTTGATTCTTATGTCACATGAGATCCTTGTATAATCCAAGATAGGAATGTGTCATTCTTGCAGATTATACGTTTCTTGATCTAGAGATGATTGCACAAGTTGCCAGCAAGCAATCCATCTCCATCAAGGGGCCCAGTGGATATCATCACTCGTTAGGTGAACTAACGAGGGACATACGGTTGTCCTGATGACCAGTTTCTCCCCGCACAATTCAAGAGAACATAAATAAAGTCTGTATAACAGCCCTTATCAGGAATCAGCGTTAGACGATATTTATAGAACATATCCTCATGTGGAGAAACTGAATCATCTCAAACTCAGAATCAAACACATATGAAATAAATAATGATACATAACACAATCCATATATTTATTTCATTGGGTTATGTCCTGTACTATGTTCCAGTAACATATACATATACAATTAAGTTAGTAACTTCTTACTTATGATTTGTAGAACTTAATCATCAATTAACTTGTATACTAGTCTTGTCTGATAATTAATGTTCCTTGTTAATTATCAAGACTATGGACAGTTTTGATTTATTATTGTCATTTAATCATAAATGAAACACAGTGATCCACAATTCAGATCCTCAACCTGAATGAACTGTCAATAATAAAATCCAGGAACAAATGATCAAATATCATCAGTAACATAAACTATAGAAGTAGCCATAAAATGATTGGCTTCTAGGACATATCTCTAACATATGCTAGTAAGCAAGAGGTAATAACTAATCCCCTTTGTTTAGCCTTCTATTTAATATACTATTTAATGGAAGGGTTTGATTACTCAACACATGAGCTAGAGAGGTGGAGGGAGAGAGCAAAGAGAAGAGAAAAATCTGAATTTTTCTCTTTGATTTTCGACCAAGAGAGGAGGAAGAGAGAGAATAGGAAAGGAGGCTAGGGTTTCTCTAAAAATGATCCCTTTATATAGACCTCTCTTGCCCTACCTACCACAACAAATTTGTGGGCCTTTTTACCCTTCTATGGCCGGCCCAAAGGGATGGGTTTAAATGGGCTACAACTTGTTATAATGGCCCATTTAATTATCTCTTTAATTGCTCTTTTGTTTCACCTCAAATTGGACCTTTAATTAACCAATTAAATAAAGTCCAATTAGATCAATATAATTAAAATGTGTGGAACAAAATTAATTATTAACATATTAATACTTATTTTGGGATTAGCTAGTGTATTAAATTATTTTCATATGATCCCTTTGACTTAATTAATTATAACGTTTCGCAACGGTATATAATTAATTAATCAACTTATCATATTTCCACAGAACTCACTGCTTCGAATAAATAAATAATGCACTGTATGGTCAAGTCCTATTTTTGTGACCCTTTGAGGATTTATGCTATGTTGGCCATGTAAAATAAATCGCTATTTATTTCAATAATCATAAGCGGTATCTAGCAACACGTTATGATTCTCAATTTACATAAATAAATAATGTACTGCTACAGTATTTCAATCCTGCATAAGAAATAAAAGTATCTCCTTGTTTGATTCTTATGTCACATGATATCTTTGTATAATCCAAGATAGGAATGTGCTATTCTTGCAGATTATACATTTCTTAATCTAGAGATAATTGTATAAAGTTGCTAGCAAACAATCTATCTCCATCAAGGGGCCCAAACAGATATCATCACTCACTAAGTGAATTAATGAGGGACATACGGTTTTCTTGATGAACAACTTTTCCCCGCACAATTCAAGAGAACATAAATAAAGTCCGTATATCAGCCCTTATCAGGAATCAATGTTAGATGATATTTATTTAACCTATCCTCATTTGGAAAAGTTGAATCATCTCAAACTTAGAATCAAACTTATATGAAATAAATAATGACACTTAACACAATCCATATATTTATTTCATTGGGTCATGTCCTGTACTATGTTCCATAACATATACATATGCAATTAAGTTGGTAACTCCTTATCTATGATTTGTAGAACTTAATCATCACTTAACTTGCATACTAATCTTATATGATAATTAATGTTTCTTGTTAATTATCAAGATTACGGACATTTTATATTTATTATTGTCATTTAATTATAAATGAAACACAGAGATCCATAATTTAGATCCTCAACCTGAATGATCTGTGAATAAATAAATCAAGGAACAAATAATTAAAATCATCAATAACATAAACTATAGAAGTAGCCATAAACTGATTGGCTTCTAGGACATATCTCTAACAATCTCTCACTTGGCCTAAAGTCAATCAAAGTGACTTCTAGCCAGTGCATAGTACTTAATACAATATCAAAATATATACATGTCTCATACTATAGCCTCATAACAAAGAAGGGGTGTGTATATCTCTAAGTTCATCTCGTAAGAGGGTATTGCCGGCTGCAAAAAAAACCCATAACTGTGACCAAAGTGACACAAGTCAAACCAATAAGACTGAACCAAATTCAGTTGAACTCGACCCAAAATTGAACCAAAAAGTGAAGTGAAACAAACTAAATTGAGTCTGGTGGTTGGTCGCCATCAGCCGTCAACCCAAAATAAGTCTAAACGAAGGGCCATTGAGTGCCAAATTAGACAAAAAATAGGTCACCAAATATGACCAGCCCACACAAAACCGAACCCAAAATTAAACAAAAGAAAGAGAATACCCGGACAATTGGTGTCTCCGGTGACCTCTACTAGCCTCAAGAACCCAGTGGGACCCAACCAAGGGACTCAATTTCACCCCGAACAGCTCAATCAGATTTGATGGTCTCGACCTAGTGAAAAGGGAGAAATGGATATCCAAAAATGAGAAAGCGATTGGGGAAATGTGATGAACAAGAGGGAAGAGTGACTCAAGACGAGTCGAAAAGTACCTTCAATTAAAAAAGTGGCGCTGGCAGTCGCCGTAATTTCCCCTCCGATGAAATACCTCTCCCTCGACAAACTGTCGGAAGAGAAAGAAGGAAGAAAGGAGAAAGGAAAAGAAAAAAGGTCCCCTGGCACGAATCTTGACGCCAGGTGGATGAATGGATCTGAGTTCTAACGGATTCAAAGAGAAATATGGGTGCAATCGGCGCATGCGAGCCAAAACATAGAAAAGTGGGTCCCACCAAATGGATTTAAATCCGGCTCAAACCGCAACCTCAGCGCCATGAAAAATCCTCTGTGACGACCGCCGTGTGGCGGGTCACTCCAACCCGGTACAGCAAACAGCAAGCCTCCAGCCAATCAGAATTTTCCAGCAGATTTAAATTTCCAAAAATGCATTAAAAATCACAGGAGTGTCAGAAAAATGCAAATAAAATATGAAAATGTCCAAGAAATTATGGAAAGTATTGTGATAATATTTTTCAGGCCCAAATCCCAAAGCATAAAGCATATAAAATTCAAAAACCCTCAAAATGATCATTTTTGCAAATATAAAAATGATAAAATCAAAATTAAAATTAAATTTCTGCATGAACACACGAACATTTATGTTTTGGACAGCTGGTACACTCTCCGGATATTCTTGTTCAAACCCCAAACCAAAAAAACTCAAATTCCAAATCAAGATCCAAAAACTCAAATCCCAAATCCAAAACTCAAATCCCAAATCAAAAATTCAAATCCAGAAATCCCAAATCCAAAAACTCAAATTTCAAATCAAAATTCAAATCCAGAAATCCCAAATCTAAAAAAACAAACTCCAAACCAAAATTCAAGTCTAGAAATCCCAAATCCATAACTCAAATCCCAAGCCCAAAATTCAAATCCAAAAACTCCAAACCCAGAGAATCGAATTCCGGGCCCAAACATCTGGAAAAAAAGGAATAGAATCCCGATGTTTAAATTCAAAAAGCCTGACTTGAAAATTAAAAAGTCAAACTCCAAAGTCCAACCCCAAAGTTGAAAAATCAAACTCAGAAGTCCAACTTAAAATTGGTATAATTAAGACTAAAAGGGATCTGATAGCCGGAATCTAAAAGTCTTAAGATATCCTATGCCCTAAGAATCAGGTTAAAACCCCAAATAGTTAAAGACACAAAGGCCAACGCTTTAGAGCTTGGAACAAAGTCAATAACTAAAATTCAAAAATGACATTAAAGTCTTAAGAGTCCAACTTCGTTTCTCCTAAGACTGCATAGCGCGTTGCCGCAGGAGTCACACCCCGAAGTTCCTGTCAAGAGGAGGGCATAGCGCTTCTTTCTTCGCGACTCGAACGAAATCCCAAAACTCTCTAAACCCCAAACGATTGAGAATTGACCTAGATCGCCCATCTTTCTAGTGTCGAACTCAAAAATCTGAATCGTTCTTTCAAGGTCGCATAGCGCGTCGACTTGGAAGTACACACCTGAGGTTCCTGTCGAGAGGAGGCATAGCGCATCTGTACTCAAGGCTTGAACGACAAACCTTCAAAATCCCTAAATCGACTGAATACAAGACTAGGCCATATAACCTCTAGTACTAGTTTCAGATATCAAAGGGTGGCTACAACCCACTCCAACAAGTTAAATGACAAAATTGCTAAAATTGTGACATAGAAGTCAACCAAAGTCCTGTAACAAGTTTAAAGTTACACCGTGACAATCAAAAGTCAAACCCCCCCCCCCCCCGTTTAAACTAATCTTGTAAGATTAAACTAGACCCTGAGTTATATGTTACGCTTGATTTGAATAGTCCCGATCTAGAGGTACTCTTGTCTGGTTCTCAACTCAGGCTAGAGGTAATTAACAGCAGGGGCTTGTGCCTGCTGGAAGGAAAGGACCTGCAAATACAAACAATCAACCTTCGAGGTACTTAGAGCCGCGTTAGCGTCCGTCGCCCGTTTCTCGGACGGTCGGTAGCGTTCGAGTCGCAAGATGCTCGAGGGATATCTACTTCGTATGCTCGAGGGGTATCTGCTCCGTATGCTCGAGAGGTATCTGCTCCGTATGCACTGGCCGGGACTCTCCAAGTGCCCGTCCAGGCCATTGTCCAGCTCACTCCGGCGGTGCTCCCTGCTGTAGCACCTGCCTAACGCTCCGGCAAGCTTGTCTCTGCCCATAAGAAGGGCAGGGCCGCTGCCATCTCTAAGGGGACTCTCGTCCCAAAACCCAAAATGAAAGACACTAGGACCCGGCTCTCGAGGGCCCAAGCTCTCCGCCTCGTCCAACAACCGGACACGGTCACTGACATGTCCCTCAACAACGCCTTTGCTCCCCTTCATGTGCTCAAGAAGGGAGGAGAGGTTCTGCGCCTCCGATTGGACTAGGAGCTTCCCATGTATGCTCCAGTCCACGAGGCAATCAAGGCCCCGCCGCGCAAGCACAAGGCGGTTGAGGCCATCAACACCACATTCAAGATAATCAAGAAGTCCAAGAAATCCAAAAGGGTGGTCACCAAAGTTGCCACCAATGCCAAAGTCGCGTCAGTCAAAGACCGACTTAAGTTTCCGGTGCACCAAAGGCTCCGCTTCCCCTATTACGAAGACACAAGGGAAGGAGACGGGGACTACAGTGCCCCAGAAAAAAAGAAAGAGGATAAGCCGCCAACCGTGTTTGATCGGCTTACTTTCCCACCACTCCAGCCCCATTCCAAGCCTATGAAGGCTCGGGGCAAAACAAAACAAGTTTGGACGCCTAAGCAGCAACAGCCCGAAACTGCCCCCAAGCGACATAGCGGGGGCACTAGGCGCCAAGCCTCGAAGGAATAAGGTCCTTCACTATCATCTCAGGTGACAGCCCAGATGATGAAAGTCAAAAGGACAAGAAAGTATGTCCTAAAGAAAAAGCAAAATCGTGGCTCCGCTTCGGTTCATCACATCTCTGTCAGTGATGAAGACGAGGAGCCCGCGGAGGCCAACATGGTCGGAACAGGTCCCCAAGAATCGGTTCCACCCGAAAGCGTCCCAGTAGAAACAAGGAGCCAAAAAGAAAAGGGCTCTGTTTCTCAAGTTCCCAAAAGAGTCGGTAGACCCAGAAATCGGGAACCCCTGATTCAAGAAGTAGTCCAGCAGGCAAGTGATCAGTCCGCGGACGAAGAAGAAGAAAGTTCGAACCCAGGAAACATTAATCTCACCGATGATGATGTCGATGAAGAAATAGAGGTTCTGGATGAGGTAGACCGGCTCTGAAGGGAGTTGGAAAAGAAAGAAAGAAAATTGAAGCAACTTCAAGAAGAAAATGCTCGCATAGCAGCAGCATGTGCAGAAATTCAAAAGCACATGATCAAGAAAGAAGGCGAAAAAGTGCCCAAACCAACAAAGGGTGCTAAAATAGCCGCCAACAAGAAAACTAAAGTCAAAGTCAACAACCTGCGCCCTAAGAAAGTATAGTCGGAAAGCGAAGACTCAAGTGAGTCTTCTTCTGAAGAATAAATGCCCAAGAGGAAAAGCCGTGGCATAAGCCCTAGCCGCTTGGCTGAGGAAATCTAGAAAGCCATGGAGCAGAGACTACAGGCTCTGGGAATGACTAAGATTGAAGTCTCCGGCAGCCTCACTGGCAGGCCCTACCCGGCGAAATTCGATCGGGTAGAATACCCCAGGGGCTAGAGTGTTCCCAAATTCAAAACTTTTGATGGGGTTGGCAACAAAATTACCCCAAATCAGCACATAAGTCATTTCCTGACCTCATGTGGAGATTCAGTCCGAAGACAAGAGTGGTTGCTCAGGCAGTTCCCACAAAGTTTAACAGGGGCGGCCTTTGACTGGTACGCCTCTTTGGAAGAAAATAGCATCAAGACTTGGAAAGACATGGTGGCGGCCTTTAAGGCAAGATTCAGAATCACCCCTCGCCGAGTATCAGTGACCGATCTGGTCAACGCCAGACAAAGGCCAGGTGAGGCAACATCCAATTATGTAGCAAGGTGGGAAGGCATGTATGCAAGCTGCCAGTCCAACCTTAGCGAAAGAGAAGCCATCCATATGCTAATGAATGGTATCAATGCTCACATGAAAAGTATGGTTGGTGGGTCATAACATAAGCACTTTTGAGCACCTCGTGGCCGTAGTCGCCAGGTACGAGGGTGTCGAGCCAAAAATCAATCAACTGTACTCCTCCGTCAAAGACAAAGACAAGGAGAAAGGAAAGAAAAACGAGGGCAAGACGGCCAAGACAGCTAAAGGTCCGAAGGACCGAGGATAGGGGCAGAGTCAGAAATGCAAATAAAGGGAAAGAAAAAGAAAACGACAGTCCCACCCAAAGCCGCGATTATCCTAGAAAAGAATCTGGTATAGTCATACGCGAGGGACACAGACCGGAGCGCCAGCTCAATTACCCCAAAGGAAAGGGTAAGGCTCCAATTGAAAATTCAGGCAAGAAGTCATGGGACCGTCAAGACCAAAGATGCCCACCTCAAGATGTCAGAATGCGCGGGTGGGAAAACGGTGAAAACTCACATGGCCAAAGGTCTCGCTACATGAGACATCACCATGAAA
The DNA here is from genome assembly GCA_027562975.1 of Rhynchospora breviuscula. NCBI lineage: Eukaryota > Viridiplantae > Streptophyta > Magnoliopsida > Poales > Cyperaceae > Rhynchospora > Rhynchospora breviuscula. The sequence goes on from CM050398.1 coordinate 18,776,407, forward strand.
GGGAAAACGAGCATGCGTCTGTGCACAGGCTCGATCATTCCAACCAAATGCAAAATCAACATCAAATTCCCCGGGCCGATCCCGCGAAAGGCCCCAAATATAACATGGAAATGAAGCTGGTCAAAATAAATGAGCCTGCTCCAAGTGGCAACCAGAATGTCAAATTGCCACGAAAATTCAAAATCCAAGGAGAAATTGAGGGACGAAAAGGAATGCCGTTCCCTAACTCCCAAAATCCCAAAGAAACATCCAAAGCAGAAAGAAAGAAGCAACAGGCGGGGCCTCCCACGCCCAGAAAATCCCAAGGAAACTTGAAATTTCCAAGAAAAGAGGAATATTGCCACTTCCATCAAGTCTGGGGGCACTCAAGGAAAGAGTGCCTGGAGTTGGAAAGTGACGATCCCTCGGGAGAAACGAAAGATGAGGTGTGCAACGCCGTGTCTAGATACGTAGGCTCAAACACCTCAGAAGAAGAGAGTTCCAATGGAGAGCGATATGATTATAGCTCTGAAGAGGAACCAGTCATTCTGACGGCCAACCCTATGCTGATAAAACCATTGGGGAGTGACTCAGAAGAAAGTGAAAGCGAAGAAGAGGTCAGGGCACCACCAAAGCCTTACAAACCACCCGACCCTGTGCGGAAGTTACCCGCCAGACAACCACAACCAAATAAAAGAAGAGACCAATGTCATGACAGCCTAAGGTCGGGTGCCAGGATACCAGAGAGACAACCTCCGAGGGAGACACCTGACAACAGGCCCAGAAACAGAAACGAAGCGGTGGTGGAAAATGAAGCAAGACCCAACAGCAGGCCTAGAATGTCTGTAGGTGACTACAATGTAGTGGCCCACCTACGAAAAATTCCATCACTTCTAAGTGTTTTCGATGCCCTTATGGTATCAAAAGAACTGCGCGAGGCCCTCATATACGCTTTGCAAAATCCAAGTAGCTTTCAAGCTTACTTTGCCCAAGAAGTCCGTGAGGAAGTGGCACAAATAGAACAAGAGCCATCCATTACCTTCACAGATGAAGATCTGATGACAGGCACGGCAGACCATAATCGCCCCTTGTACACCACAGGGACCATTTATGGCAAGAAAATCAACAAAATTTTGGTTGACCCGGGTCATCCATCAGCATCATGCCTCTGAAAACTCTGGTGCAGCTCTTGCTCAGCATCAGAGAAACCAGAAGAGACAAAATCAGAATCCATGGATTCAATCACCAATACCAAAAGGCCCTAGGGTCCACGGTGATCGATGTCACCTTCGGAGACCTGGTCACCCTAGTCAAATTCTTTATCATTGAAGCAGACACCACGTACAAAGCACTGCTGGGAAGACTATGATTACATGCTTATGGCCTGGTACCCTCTACTTTGCACCAATGTGTCAAATATGTCAAAAGACGACAAGCAATGTGTCATCAAAGGTGATGATCATCCATTTGAGGCACATGAAGCCGAATTGGACGATGCCAAGTACTACACACCCAAGTCCAAACAGGGGGCAGGGACACAAAAAGAGATTACCACCTAGGAAGTAGTCAAAGATGCAGTCAAAAGGGCGGCTCTCAAAGCCGCTATCAAATCCCAAATGATGTAGGGAGCCGACAATGACTCAAGTTCCTCAGCAGGAATACACGAGGATGCTAGCATGCCCGTGCGGGCACTACCGTGCTCCTCTGACGAAGAAGGCGGGCAGAACTCCCTGTCTGTAGAAATAATGCCTCTGGAGCATTGCAAGGATCTGACTCCTCGTGAAAGAGAACAGATTTCTCAGCTCAAAACCCTCATAGTCCCACCAATGGCGGAGGAAACTGAAAAGAACGGATTGGTGATTCACCCCAGCATAAAATTTGTGAAAATGGGAGAGGTCAATCCTGAAAATGATAGCCCATGCTCGAAGGATTGGGCACAATGGCTGATGAAAGAAATAAAGGAGCCAGGGGTTCCACCACATGTGCAACATGCAACCAGCACCAAAATGATGGAGTTGTTCCGCAAGGCACATTGCCTGGAACCCATCCCAGAAAAGCGAGCCAAGATGTTCCGAGATATGTGGAAATGCTACTCAAATGAAATTCAAAGGCTTGATGGAAATACATCCAACACAAGAGGTTTGGGATTCTCGGTCGATGCAGAGGCACAAACATCAATTGTTCCACCGACCTTAGAACAATATTCATGCAACCATGTCACGATAACCGAAATTGGGGACGAGGAAAAAGTCCTTGAAATTGAAGGTGAATCTCAAGAAGACGAGCAGTTCATCTTGGTGGCAAAAAACGCCCCAAAAGAATTGGAAGAAGGTGGCCAAAATACCATCGATGAGCTAAAACAGGTGAACTTGGGCACTGAAGAAGACCCAAGACCAACGTTTATCAGCGCGTCCCTCCCACAGGAAATACAAGACAAGCTGATAGAATTACTAAAAGAGTACAGGGATTGTTTCGCCTGGAATTACAGTGAAATGCCCGGGTTGGATCCCTCAGTTGCTGTTCACAAGATGAAAATTGGCAAGGAAATCAAGCCAGTCAAACAAGGTCCTCGAAGAATGAGGGTAGAACTGAAGGAAAAGGTGACCGCTGAAGTCAGAAAGTTGGTTGAAGTGGGATTTATAAGAGAAGAAGAAACTCCTGACTGGATTGCCAACATAGTCCCATGGCACGTCACCCAAAATGACTAGATAAGGTAGGTTCTCTTTAACCAATCATACAACTTTATGATTCTTGGTTCGCGTCGCGAACTTTGCCCCGATGTCCAAACTCTAGTTGGGTCCATCGATAAGTAACCTCTCTCTATTTGCTCCTTACAAATCCTTTTATTTGTACCCCGACTATCAAATTGACAACCATGACGTCCGCTTGGGCGGACCGCGCCATGAGAGGGCAATTGACGTGAAGGGGATAGAGAGAAGGAGGGCGGTTGACTTAATCAAATTAATTTGGGACAAACAATTATGTGACTCTTGTTTGGTGGTCGTGTAATCATACACCCATACCTATCCTATGACATTCATAGCATCCACAAACATTCACATAATAATAAGCATCTCAAGCATTGTTGTGGGTTTGTATGGCTCCCGCTTGCATTAGTTCCGCCGCATCTCCATGTAGCAAAACTAATCTAATTGTCCCTCTCACTAATCATATGGATCATATCCTATATAATTAAAGGACAAAATACATGTGAAAATATCTCTAATTCCCTCCTAGCCTTAGGGGCATGCAAGCCTCACAAGTTACATTAAGAAATTAATCATAATTAATTAATTAACCATTACACCAAAGGCCTTACATACAAACAATCACATGCATTCACAAATTACAACACACAAGGCATTGGTTTCTTGAGCCATACTAAACCCACGATCCTTCCTACAAAACAAAATTAGTACATGTCCCTTTGTTTCTTAATTAACAACAATGAATTAGAGTCTTTGCACATCGCTTGTAGTTCGGGTCTTTCCGCATAAAAGTTTAACTTTTAAACAACTAATTTGCTTAAACCATTTGAAAAGCCAATTCAACAATTGTAAACAGAAAGGAGGAATATCATGGAGTATTCTAATTAATTTATTCAACTAATTTGATTAATTAGAAAATACTTTAACTATTTAAAATATTAAATGAGACCCGATAAAATCCGAAATTTTTTTGTCTCCAAAAATTATGAAATAAATCATGCATACTCCCTATTATGAGTGTAACTATCTATCAAAATTTCAGGGAGAGATCACTTACCATCAGAGAGAAACAAAATTAACAAATCGTCAAACTGTGCGCGAAACACCGTTATCCGATTTTCTGTTTTTGTCTAACTCTTTTGGTCTGTAGGATCATCTTCCAAAACGTTTTCATGAAAACACTTTACATAACAAATCTACTATATGTTATTGGCTACCAATCCATCAAACGAAATCCAACTAGTCTTATTTAAAATCATCAAAATAAATAGCAAACAAGCCACTTGCCCTGTTCTGAAACAGACTGACGACTAAAAACTTTTGACTCAGTTGAGGTATCAAACCTTAATAAAATTCTTTGAAACTAATTTTCACAGAATCTTAATTTCAAGTAGAAACTTTCTATTCAAACACTATTTCATAAAGTTTTCTCAATAAGTACAGTTTATCCAAACAATCAGTTTATTGGAAAACCAGATCTGACAACCGATTCACTTCTCATGACTTGAACGCCCACATAAAATCTGAAGCGTGCAACAAATTTTACATGTCCAGAAAGACCATCAAGTTTACAAGATTTATAGCCAAGAAAAACAGATAGTTATTTTCGAAAAATAAATCCATCATGCCTAAAACACAGAACTGTGCAGCAGAGTTCCAGATATGCGCACCGTTACCGTTTAATTCACCATAAATTCATAACAACTTAGAAAAAGGTGAAACTAGTGTCTAAAGAACCACATCTCACAGATATACAACCTCCAATAAAATTTAGAATTTTTATGAAAGCTTTTCTCAGCGAAAAAATCAAAACAATGTCGAAAACAGAACAGAAATCCAGACAGCAAGCAAGTGCATCACTAATCCATGTGTTAATTAATCATTTCTCAACTAATTATGTGTTAAAATGCTTTAGAACAACCTGTCTCTGATACCACTATTAGGAAGTCTAATTTTCGAATTTTTATGCTAATTAACCAATTAATAAGCTAACCAAACGACTTAGACCACGAAGGATCTAGTCCAAGCATTCACACACAAAGAGATTGAGAATAGGAAGGTACCTCTCCTTGTATCACAACAAGGAGGCTCGAATCCGGCGATGTCGAGGTTGTGCGCACCACCACGCGTGTCTCGGCCTCAAGTCCACCAAGGTATTAACCAAAACCTCGATCTATACTAGTAGATGAGAGGTTAAGCCTAATCCCTTCCTTTCCTTTGCCTTAATTAACTATTTAATTGGATGGAGGCAAGATGTGCTCAACACATGAGTTTAAGAGAGCAATGGTGGAGAGGAAAAATTCTGAAATTTTTTCTTTAATTTTCGTCCAAAATATTAGGGAAAGAGAAAAGGGCAAGGTGGCTAGGATTTTGGCTCCCAAAGTGGTCCTTTTATAGACCAACCACTCTCCCAAAAAGTTGTAACTAATTTACAACTATGCCATCACTAGGGCAGCTATAAAATGGGCCTAAATGGGCTCCATCAATTATTTAATTGGTCTTCTAATTCAATTAATTAGTGGCCCAATTAATTGCTCTCAAGTTGGACCTTTAATTTATCATTTAAATATAGGCCCGTTAGATCAAATTAATTACTTTAATTAATTCATGTTAAACAAATTAATTATCAACACTTTGATAATTATTTAAGGATTAGAATATGCATTAATTTATTTCTATATAATCCGTTTGACTTAATTAGTTAATTATGACGGTTCGCAACATTACATAATTAATCAGTCAACATATTATATTGTTGCATTCCTTAATACAAGCAAATAAATAATGCACACATGGTCAAAACCTATTTGTGTGACCCTTTGAGGATTTATGCTCTGTTGGACATGAAAAATAAATCGCTATTTATTTCCAATAATCATAAGCGGTATCTAGCAACACGTTATGATTCCCAATTCGCATAAATAGTGTACTGCTACAATATTTTAATCTTGCATAAAAAATAATAGTATTTTTTTGTCTGATTCTTATGTCACATAATATCATCGTATAATCCAAGATAGGAATGCGTCATTCTTGCAGATTATACGTTTCTTGATCTAGAGATGACTGTATCAGTTGCTAGCAAACAATCCATCTCCATCAAGGGGCCCAAACAGATATCATCGCTCACTAAGTAAATTAATGAGGGACATACGGTTTTCTTGATGAACAACTTTTCCCCGTACAATTCAAGAGAACATAAATAAAGTCCGTATAGTAGCCCTTATCAGGAATCAACGGTAGACGATATTTATTGAACCTATCCTCATGTGGAAAAGTTGAACCATCTCAAACTTAGAATCAAACTCAAATGAAATAAATAATGACACATAACACAATCCATATGTTTATTTCATTGGGTCGTGTCCTGTACTATGTTCTATAACATATACATATGCAATTAAGTTGGCAACTCCTTACCTATGATCTGTAGAACTTAATCATCACTTAACTTGCATACTAATCTTATCCGATAATTAATATTCCTTGTTAATTATCAAGATTACGGACCTTTTAGATCTATTATTGTCATTTAATTATAAATGAACTACAGAGATCTACAATTCAGATCCTCAACCTGAATGATCTGTCAATTAATAAATCAAGGAATAAATGATCAAATATCATCAATAACATAAACCATAGAAGTAGCCATATAATGATTGGCTTCTATGACATAACTCTAACATCATAGGCACCGGAACCGTGTCAGATTTTTTTCGAATAAATCTGACGTATTTTTTATTTGTTGATACATTCTATGGTTTTTTCTAACACACATGTTAAAATTTTCTTAATAAATCAAGACCACGAAGAAGAACGGGTAAGTTCTTACAATTATAACTTATTTAGTCATGCAACACAGAAGAAAACAAAGAAAACAATAATGAAGCCAAGTTTCTTCATACTATAATGATTTCAATGTCACACAGCTGGCTATGAAACTAAATATTGTAAACGAAATAGTGTGGTCAATATTTTGCTTACTATAATGGTTTCAATTGTGAGGCAACTTGATTACTTTTATATATTACAAGGGAAAAAGAATATACAAAAATAATGAAGACCCTGTACTATATTAATGGTGTATTGGTGTCAATTATTAAGTAATTGGCTTATACATCATAAGAGATAGAGGTAGCTTATTACCTAAGGCTAATATCGCCGGTATCCATCCACCATTGAATGCAGAATTAATTAGCCTTTGAGTAGATCATATATATGATACTATATATTATTTTAAATTTTTTTAGGGCCATGTGGCAATCACCACACCGACACCAACAAATTTTATTAATATAATATGATACTATATATTAATTTGCAATACTGCAATTATTGAGTAGTTGGCAATATGATATTATATAATAGATAGAGAGGATTTGGCAATTATATATTATTATTTTTTCCTTATATTATTCCAAAAGTGTTCCTTAATTCAAATTATGGCAAATAATTGTAGGATTGAAGCCATTTGTGACATTATATCATTGGGACCTACCGCAAGCTCTTGAAGATAAATATCTGGGTTTCTTGAGCACTCTGTTCATGTGAGTTGAATATACGTACATTACATAGCATTTCCATATATTATGCACTTGCCAAGGACCTATCACATGCATCACATGCGCATGTAAATGTTTAAGATAATGTCGTGATGGTACAAAAGAGACAGAGGGGGACCCGGGACGCAGCGAGAATATGTACAAAACATCGAGTAGGACACATGTAATAATTAACTTCGTTTGTATACAATTTTGACGGGATTGTTTTAGGGGATCGAAAACAGAGAATCGTTGTGGTTAAAGTAAGTTTCATAAAAAAACTAAAATTAAAAAAAAAAATTTGTGAAACTGATCCTGAATCTTGTGTGTCCAACAAGATGTAATCGTTTACATATATATATAGTTTTTTTTTAATTATCTGCCGATTTAGATATTCGGCACGAGGTGGAGTGAACATCTGGACCCTGTAGCTAATTCTATGACATCCTATTAGTTACTAACATCCTTATAAATAAATAATCTAAATAGATCTTGAGGACCCGCGTAGTATTTATATATATTGCTTTATTTTTTTCTTAAAAAAATTTATTGTTCTATTATATTAGTTCCGCTATCATTTCTATCTTTGTATCTTTTAGCAACTGTACATATGCACGTCATATACGGTTACAGTATGTAGATATATTCTTTAGATGGGCATTTCTGATTTTTTCTTTTATTTGGAAAAGACGAAGTTACCATAAAAAACAATTTGGAGAAGAATATACAAGGAGTATTAACTTAATTAAGTCGAAAACATTCTTAGCATTAAGCAATATACAAACTATATATTTGCCTTTAGTTTTAGAGATATAATTTAGGAAATGATTTTTAATGTCGGAGCAACTTTATTTTTTAAAATCCTTCACCGACAAAAACGAGCCATATTGTAGATCTGTAGTTCAATGTCAACACCGTTTTTTCGAGGGTCTGCTGGCGATGGCAGAAATTCAACGAAAGCAGGAGTCACATATGTCTTAATTATGTGGGTTACATTACATAATAAAACTCTTAAAATCACATACTTCTACTAGCTCTTGAGCAAACTAATTACAGTTGAACCATCACGGTCGAAATGTCAACATTGCTTTGTGACATATTTATACATGATGGTTTGATTGCATTAATGAAAAATAAATTTGATACCGACAAGTATTGTGACGTGTTTTTATTAGAGGATGAGCAAAATAAAACCATGACTTCCAATAGTTATAGATTTTTCTATAGAGAAAGTTTAATATGCACTATAGTGCATAGGGAGTTCTATGCACTGCGGATTTTTTTTGAGATATTTTTGTAAATTAACAAATCTAATTTAACCAATCTAATCTACATATTGAAATCTTATAGCAAACCAAATTTTACAATTTTTGAGATTTTATTATTATTTTTTTCGAATTTTTTAAAACCTGTCATTTTTTGAATTTGTGAATAGTAGTTTGTTTCCAAAAATGGCAAGTTTTAAAAAATTCGAAAAAAATAGTAATAAAATCTCAAAAATTATAAAATTTGGTTTTCTATGAGATTTCAATATGTAGATTAGATTGGTTAAATTAAATTTGTCAATTTACAAAAATACTCCCGAAAAGATCCGCAGTGCATAGAACTCTCTATGCACTATAGTGCATATTAAACTTTCTCTTTTCTATATTGCTGTTCCCTAGCTCGGCTTCACTTTCAGATGGCGAAATATCGTGACACTCAGTGCAGGGGAAAGCGACCGAGGAGCATGATAACAGTGCTATCAAATAGTATATATCCCAATTATTAATTTTCAGTGCCTCTCACATTTATTTTGACTTTGCTCAGTTGATCGGACGACAAGAATTTAGACGACATGTTATAATAACATAAGAATGTTGTTATTTAAAATTTTATTATTTTTATAAATATAAATAAATTATAATTTAATTAAAGAGCGGGGAACGGACTGTAGTGAGCAGAGAGCGGGGAACTTATTTGATATTTGAAGACAATGCAACGCGATAACAGGGAGTCAGGGACCCATGCTCTCCAATAAACTATTAAAAAACTGACACGTGAAAACTTCATCCATCTAGATTTAATAGCTTAAACGGGTTATTAAATGAGAATTTTCATTAATCTGACCATGAAAGTTTGCTTAAACGGGTTTGAATATTTCCAGTTGATAATTATTTATTTATTTGAGAATCTAGTCCAGTTCAGTTGACTAAAGTAAAGATCGATGTGCATATAGGGAAATTCATGTTCAATACCAAATAAAAAATTTCGGTCCTATATTATAAAAAATTAATTTCTTAAACTTAAATAGAAATTTGTTTTATCACATATTTTAATGAATTATTTCCAACTCATTCGTTAAACATTTTCGACGCGCCAAAATAATTTAGACAATTGTTCATTATTTTTTTATTTTGAAAAATGATAACTGTTATCCCAATGTTTAGTTTCAATCAATGACCTCCCCAATCGCCCTATTCCTGAAGAATCCAAGCTTTATTTTTATATCATTTATTTATTTTGATGACAGGGTTTTCTTTCAATTGAACAAGAAGTCAAAAACCTTAGAAATCCTCAAAGCTTTCATTCTTCAAAGTTTTCATATGTTTAGTAAACAAACATTGAAATGCTTGCAGAGAGGATTATGTCAACTACGTGGATGTTTGCTTCAAGGAGTTTGGTGATAGGGTGAAGCACTGGGTAACATTTAACGAGCCAATTGTATTTTGCTCGGGTGGTTATGCGACTGGTACAACTGCACCGGGACGATGCTCCCCATGGGAAGCCGGAAAATGCAGTGCTGGCGATTCGGCAACGGAGCCCTACATTTGCGCCCACAATCTGTTACTGGCTCATGGTGCTGCAGTCAAGCTATACAAAGAAAAATATCAGGTAAATCTTCGATTAATTTTACTGACATTTATATTTACCTTCGTTTGAAGAATAGAGATAGACAGGATTAATTAATCTGGTGTTAAATTATATCATTATAAACAACCATATTTTAAAAACAAAGGCACCATTATAAATTTATATCCTATAATAGTGAAGATAAACTAAAATCTAATGCGATCAGGGAGTTCAAAAGGGCATAATTGGGATAACACAAGCATCACATTGGTTTATCCCACATTCCTCTTCTAAAGCTGATGCCACTGCTGCCCAACGTAGCATGGATTTCATGTATGGATGGTACGATATATTTTGCTCTGACCTCTAAATCTGAATCTTTTTAATTAGTTATGTTATAATTGAGTGCTTTTTCAATTAGTTTTTTAATTTGATATCTATAAACACAGGTTTCAGAATCCTTTGACATATGGAGATTACCCAAGAACCATGAGAAATTGGTTGGGAAATCGCTTACCAAAATTTACAAAGGAACAGTCTGAGGTACTGATAGGATCTTACGATTTTATCGGAATTAACTACTATTCTACCTATTACGCCATAAACGCTCCGGCAAGCAATTCACTTAGGCACAGTTACAGCACTGATACGAGAGCTAATATTACAGGTATCGAGTTTATTTCTGAAAGTAAGAATGCAGAAACTCTAATTTTAATTTGCCATGCTGCACTAAATTTAACACAAATACAACATGAAATTTTCTATAATATCAGCATATTGTTTAATTTTACTTTCACATGAGCTTTTTTTTTAAGGAAAAATGGAGCAATCTATATTGTAGAGACCTCCACTTAACTTGGTTTTAATTATTTATTTTTTTGTACTTATAATAGGTGAGCGCAATGGAATTGCACTGCCAAAGGTGGATTATTTGTTAATAATTAAGGGATATAATTTGGTCAAATTATACGCTCTATAATATATTATTTATTCAAACTAAGATATCATTGTATTTACTGCAGCCCTTCAATACATCTTTTATTAACATATACCCTCCTGGGATAAAAGAGCTAACACTTTACACAAAGGCTATCTACAAAAATCCGGTCATGTACATCACTGAAAACGGTATATCATGCACTCCCAATTTCTTTTATTTTGTCTTTTCTTTATTTCTCTCATAATTTATTTCTTTGTTGAATTGCCTTAATAGTTGTAACTATATTGTATTGGCTTACAGGCGTTCACCAGCTCACTAGTACCACATCACTGAGAGATGCCTTGAATGACGAAATCAGAATATCGTACCATCGTAATCATCTCATAGAATTGAGCAAAGCAATAAGGTTAACTTTTCTTTAGTCAACAACATAGTGAAAAAAATAAAAATGATAAAACAATTGAAAAAAAAGAATAACTAAAGGAAACAAAGAACGTATTTAATTATATCCCAGATCGCACAATTTGGGTCCGACCAATTAATAATATCATCTTTGCGCTGAATTTTATCCCGGTCATATTTATATGTTCGTTTTTATGGAGAAAATATCATTAAAATTGGTCAATTTTATTTTATTAATTTTACATTACTAATTCAAAATACCCAAATAAAAGGAGTACATTCATTACAAATAAATTTGATGAAAATCAGGGTTTGGTTATTTTGGATATCCTTGATTCGGGCTATGAGTTGGGTTTCTAATATTAAAATGCTTATGAAAGCTTTATTTTGTGAATCGTATTAATTGTTTTTACTTTGATTGTCATATTTTTCGGCCATAATTAGAGATGGAGCGGATGTAAGGGGCTATTATGTATGGAGTTTCTTGGATGACTTTGAATGGAATTTTGGATTCACGCGCCGTATGGGCCTTTATTATGTTGACTACAACAACAATCTGGCGAGGCGTCCAAAGAAATCTGCAATTTGGTTCAGCATGTTCATGAAAATCTAAAAATATGTACTGCAAAAAGCACAATGTTATTATGTTGGTCTTGATCATGTCAGCAAAATAAGATATTTCTAGAAAAACTCTGGTCGTTTTAATAACATGTTGAGTTAGTTTGAACTGCATGTTATGAAAACTCTGGTCGTTTTAATAGAATGTTGAATTTGTTTGAATTGCATGTTATGAATGCTGAAATATTCTTATAAGAGCGCAAATATGAATTATGTTCCCATTATTTTGGAAAATTGATTACTGTCATCTCTCATTCTACCATCGCTGCCATCGCGCGTCAGCGCTCACAGGCTTCTGGGCTTGCAATGTTTGCAGCCCATTTATCGCTGCGCTGGCGATCCATAGTCACGAGAGGTCACGTGTCGACAGTTAATTAGTTTCTGAATTTGAATGAGCTTCTGTAAATACCTTTCCGATTTGAATTTCCTCTCTTCTTTTCCGATCACACCATCAAATTCTTCTATGGTCTACAATTCCACCATGGCGATTTTCTCTTCAAAAAGGTCTTGCTCTGAGACTTTTCTCTTCAATTCATTGTGTCAATTCTGCGATGTGTGCCTGATTTTGATATCTGATAGCCTCGTTGTTCAAATCTCTTACAAAAAGGTGAAATTGATCCGTGCCTTCTCTTAGCCTTCTCCTCAAATGTCTGAATTGGGTCATTTTTTTCAATTAATTGTTATTGTTGCATTTATCGACATTGCAATCTATCCCTATTACATATTGCAATCTATCACTTACAACATTTGTCATCTATGCTTTTGCATTTATCGACATTGCAATCTATCCCTATTACATATTGCAAACCACTTGTTGCTGTTGCTCCTCCATAGCCTGGCATGCAATTCTCTTCCAGTGAAGCATGTTTTACACGTATTTCTTTTTTCTCATATCATTCTTTGTATTGCAGATATCCTATTTAAACAAACTGATTGCAACAAAGGCACCTGTCTCTCTTCAGGTGAGCAATTGTAAACACATTTCGATTTCTTTCTTATCTTTTTCTGTTTAATTTTATTATCTCATTTTGTGTGAACACAATATCCAAGTGTTATTGGTTTTCATTTCTAAGTTTCCGTTTTGATTCCTCACACTAACTGAAACCTATACGCAGCTTCTTGGATGTAAATTTCTATATTCTTTTTATGTGGATGGAATAAAAATAACTCACTGTAAAATTCTGTACATGCTCACCTCTATTGGTAGCCTAATTCTATTTAGATGTCATTTAGTCAATATATTGAGTTGCTTGCTTTTCTATACTGGTTCTTCTTTGCTATATTATACTAGTTCAATATTGATACATGGTACTTATGTGCTTGCATGTTTGCTTTCTTAATTTTTTATGTTTTGCAATTCGCACTTTCGAGTTGGATTAAAAAAAAAAACAGAATCATCATTTGTTTTTGCACTTTGGTACCAGTGTGCAGGTTTAGTTGTCTTTGTGTGGTTTATGAGCATCTCTTTAATAAAAAAAAAAAAGTTTATATGGCCTCAATTATGACACCTGTAAATGATAGTTTCATATTAGATTCTGATTTAATTGTTTATTCATTGACACAATTATATCAATGCTTTTCTTAAATTTAGGTGTTGGGGATGATATACAATATGGCGTCATCCAACCATATTCGCCGCACAGCAGCTATAAATGATGTACATGCCATTACTGACACAAATGATGCTATGATTTTCATGGTAATTACTATTCTATATTTAATGTTTATATAAAAATAAATTTTGATTTCTCAAATATTCTAAAAAATAACAGTATCTTGGTATTGTTTAGTGTTTAACCGGACTCTTATATTTGTTGTTAATCGTTTAGGTTCAACCCATTGACCACTTCCATGCTGTTAAACCCGATACATGGACAAGGTGGTTCACAGACTCTACATTCCAATGGAGTTAGAATGGCTCTGGCTATGCGTTCCAGTGGGATAAGATATTATACATAACCTTATGCTTTGTAGATCAGTACATCTTCTTTGTTTACATTTATCATATCACAAAAAAAAAAGAAAAATGTTTGAGGGATTTGAGGGATTGTAGTTATGTCTTAATTGTACATGTTTGTGAATTTGGATGAAAGTATTTGAAGCCTAGGCAATTTTTGGGCATTTCTTGGTTAATAATTGAACTGTTTCAACAATCAACTTTAAACGTACTTAGTTTGGTATCATAGATACTCCCATCTTTGGTTAACTGCTATTTCATAAACCATTTCATTTACTTCTTAGTTTATAAAATAGTTTGTGATTTCTAAATTCCATTAAATGATTTTATATATTTCATGTCGAAGAGAGCTGCATTGACATACAATCGCGTGGCAGAAAAGATCATCATGCCAGAATCGGCTGCCGCAAAGGAGCTGGATGTATCTGTCACTACATTGAAGTTCCGTTGTCGTGAACTCGGCATTCCTAAATGGCCCTATAAGAAAATGAAATGCTTGGCAACTCTGGAGGCATCTGCGTCAGGTTTTGCACACCCAGGATCCCAACACGTCATCCGTCACATTAGAGAGGAAATGGAGGCAATTAAGCAAAATTCGACCTTAGAAATCAGTGATGAAACAAATGAGCTTAGGCAACAAATATATGAATTGAAAAAAAAAGAGGAAGAGGAATGACACAGGGTCTTTGTTATTGTTTTACCAGCATTTCTGCTTTAGTCTTGTTTGTTTGTTTTGTTTCTGAAACTGATCAATAAAAGTTATTATTGGCTATGTGTTTGTTTTATCTTATTGGCTATCGTACTTTTTCAGCAGTATTGATTTTACTTTATTTTATTTAACATTGAAGACTTAAATAATTAATCTATAATCTGGTCACTAGTGGGTCACTCCTATACCAGAAATTAGCAGCATTACACTTTTAAGTTTCTGGAAATTAATGTTTGTACTGTGTCTTTTACTTATGTGAATGATTATGTTTGTCATTAAGGTTGGGATTTGATCTGGGGCTGCCGCAGCTGCAGCTATAAACAAAGAAGAGACGAAGTCTAAGAATTTCGACTTGTCATACGTCCTATTTTATTCTCTGGAAAAGGCACGGAGGGATCCAATGGTACCAGCTGGAACCGCTAGAGAAGTACGTTTAATTTGCTTTAATATCTTGATTTCTGCTGGATAACCTATCTATTGCAAAATTCAACAGTTATTGATCTCATACTTGATGCCTTGCCATACTTTCCACATTCAGGCTTGAGTTCATGGCCATGCGCAAGAGATGATCCGAGTGGAGGTTAGAAATTACATGACGGGACTGGAGCACCATAGCAGCACACCAAATCTGTGTATGATGGCTACAGATGGGTGCATAATGTAGTCTTAAAAAAATTGGATATTGCAAAGATCAAGTACACAAATACTCTTCAAAGAGGAGGAGAAGAAGTTCCGGTTTCTTTTTAAAATTAGAAATCTTTTAGCTACAAGTGTTATAAATGGATACAAATCATTTATAGATTGTTCATCTTTATTATTCTCATTTATTACATTAGATACATATCGAAGATACATATCTTTGTCATTTATTAGAAGATCTCTTTTCTTGCTCATAAATAGAGGCTTGTAAATTGTATGTTGGATTGAATGAATTGAAAATCAGAAATACTATTCTCTCTTTTGCTCTTTCTTTCTTCCTCCACTTTAATTTTACAACACGTTATCAGCACGACTTGCTCTAGAGGAATCACAAAGAAATTGTGTCATAACTTCAAGTTGGAAAACGTAATTCCGTAAGTAAAAAAAAAAAAAGGGTTTGATATGATATAATATAATATATATATTTTTTTCTTAATTTCACCTTTTTTTTTGGAAGATAATTAAATCCGAATTTTTTTTTGCTATTTTTTTTTGTTTAAATTTATGATAATCATTCCCAGAAGTGAATGGTGATAAAAATAATTATTTAATGATATTAAAACTTGAAAGTATATCAAGAACCCGAAGTTCTTATTACATGAAGAACCTGAAGTTCTTAATACTTGAATTTATTTGTTTAAAATCTGAAATTTTATTTCTAAGTTATTGAATGAAAAATAACCTGAAGTTATTTTCAATTAAATTCTTTTAATTGAGTAGTAAAATTTTTTTTAATAACTAGAAGTTATTAAGTATTATAACCTGAAGTTATAATCATATGAATTATATTTTATTTTATTTCTTATTTATTATGTTGCAGTTTTTTTTTCATTTATTTTATTTATCATAACCTGAAGTTATGACATCAATAACCTGAAGTTTATATTTCGATTAAAATTATTTAGAACCTGAAGTTCTTGATGCTTGAAGTTCTTAATTTTTTTTTGAATTTATTTGTTTAGAACATGAAGTTCTATTATAAATTTAAAATAACCAGAAGTTATGGAACGCCACTGAATATTATTATATAAATAACCTGTAGTTATTTTTCAAAGCTGATTTTTTTTTTACAACCTGAAGTTCTATTCTTAATAACCAGAAGTTATTATTAGACACTGGATGAAAAAATAATATGAAGTTATTCCCAATTTAATATATTAACAATTATTATTAGTCATTAGATAAGAAAATAACCTGAAGTTATTTCATTTAAATTTTTGTGCAGTCAAACGATTTAATAACTAGAAGTTATTAAATAAAATTTTCTATAACCTGAAGTTATAATTAAGTTATTGAATGTTATTTTATTTACTTTATTCAATCTTTTTATTTATTTATTTGTTTATTTATTTATCTCTATTTATTTATTGTAGCTTGAAGTTACGATACTAGTAACCTGAAGTTATGATGAAAGCATGTTAGTACTTTTGAATAGTCTTTTAAAGAAAATGTGACCATCAAAATAAAAAGCTCGTTATAATTTTGTTCGTACAATTCTCCATATTTTATGTCTCAAATTTGCTCCTGTAGTAGTAATAGATGCTTCAAGTTAGTATCATATATCCTAATGCAAAATAACTAGTTTCTAATAAATTAATCAATCACGTGAAAATCTATTCCCTGAAGCGAATATGATTTTATATGAATAGATGACGTTGATATGGTCGTATTTTATTTTTGCAATGAAAAAAAAAACGTCTTCAAGATGTTTGTAACATATGTGACATAGCAAATATAGAAAAAATGGAAATAGTCGCGGTTAAGGAAAATTAAAAGTTTTTTTTTTTTATTATATATGCATGCAAATAAAATAGGAATTAGTTTATTTCCTTTTTATTTTTCATGTACGAAAAAAAACAAATTACTTTCATTTTTTTTATTTGCGTGTACAGAATAGAGCAATTTTTATTTATTTCCTTTTTGCTTTTTAGGTTCGGGAATAAAATAAAGTTAGCATATTTAGTTTACTTTTTAGTTCATGTACGGAAATAAATGAATAAAGTAGTTTTTAATTTCCATTTAAGTTTCGTGTACTTAAATAAATGAATAAAGCAAATTTTATTTCATTTATTTTATTTTAAGGAACATGACTGACGCATTGTTAAGAAAAGAAGATCCATGTGTGGTTGACAGCGGAACTACAAATACCATATTGAAAAGTAAGAAATATTTTTTGCAATTGCATCTCGATGAGATTAATATCCAAACTATATCTGGCTCAAGTAATATAATTGAAGGCTCCGGAAGAGCTTGTATTTTGTTACCTGAAGGAACAAAATTAATAATAGATGATGCATTATATTCTAGTAGATCCAGAAGAAATCTACTAAGTTTTAAAGATATTCGAAAAAATGGTTATCATATTGAAACTATGAACGAGAGAAATTATGAATATCTTCATATCATATCTATTAAAAATGACCAGAAAAATATTATGGAGAAAATGCAAGCATTATCTAATGGACTATATGGTACGTATATAAGTACAATAGAATCAAATATGGTGACTAACCAGAAGTTAGTTGATCCAAAATTATTTATATTATGGCATGATAGATTGGGTCATCCAGGAAATATAATGATGAGGAGAATAATTGAAAGTGCAAATGGGCATCTCCTAAAGGACCTGAAGATCCTGTTATCAAAAGAATTCACATGCCAAGCATGCTCTCTTGGAAAGCTAATTACTAGACCATCTCCAAATAAAGTTGGACCTGAAGCTCCATCGTTTTTAAAAAGAATTCAAGGAGATATATGTGGACCAATTACACCACTATGTGGACCATTTAGATATTTTATGGTTTTAATTGACGCATCAACACGTTGGTCACATGTGTGTTTGTTATCAACAGGAAATGTTGCATTTGCTAGATTATTAGCACAAATTATCCAATTGAGAGCTAACTTTCTAGATTATCAAATTAAAAGAATCTGGCTTGATAATGCAGGAGAATTTACATCACAAGCTTTTAATGATTATTGCATGTCTATTGGGATTACTGTAGAACATTCAGTGGCACTTGTTCATACACAAAACGGTCTAGCAGAATCGTTTATTAAAAGATTACAATTAATAGCTAGACCATTACTTATGAAATCTAGTTTACCATCTTCTGCATGGGGACATGCCATATTACATGCTGCTGCACTAATTAGATTAAGACCGACTGCTGATCATAAGTATTCTCCCTTATAATTGGTCTCTGGAAGAGAACCAAATTTGTCTCATTTAAAAGTATTTGGTTGTGCAATATATGTTCCAATTTCTCCTCCACAACGCACAAAAATGGGACCTCAAAGAAGATTGGAAATTTATATTGGTTTCAACTCTCCTTCTATTATTAAATATTTAGAACCATTAACAGGAGATGTTTTTACAGCAAGATTTGCTGATTGTCACTTTGATGAATCAATATTTCCAAATTTAGGGGAAGAAAAACAAAAACTGGATGGACAGGTGACTCGAAATTCATCATTATCTTATCTTGATCCCAGAAGTGGTCAATGTGAACTCGAAGTTCAAAAGATTATAAATTTGCAAAGAATTGCAAATGAATTGCATGATGCATTCACAGATATAAATAGAGTCACTAAATCACATATTCTAGCTATAAATGCACCTGCTCGAATAAATATTACAAAAATATCAAATGAATCTAATGAACGTAGAAAACGTGGAAGACCAATTGGTTCTAAGGATATAAATCTACGTAAAAGAAAAGAGCAGAATAAAACAGTTGGTGCAATCCCAGAAGAGATTTATAAGGTTCCAGAAGAAACTAAATCTCCAGAAGAAATTAATAAAATTATAGAAGAAACTAAAACTCCAGAAGAGGTTGATGAAGTTCCAGAAGAAACTGAAGTACCAAATGATTATGAAATTTCTATAAATTATGTGAAAAATGGTACAACATTGAATAGGAATAAAACTCAAGTTGATGAAGTTTTTGCATTCGCTATGGCTTGTGATGTTTTAAACGAAGAGGATAATGTGCCAAAAACTATAGATGAATGTAGACAAAGAAATGATTGGCCTAAATGGAAAGATGCTATACAAGCAGAATTAAATTCACTTGATAAACGACAAGTATTTGGACCAGTAGTCCAGACGCCCAAAGATGTTAACCCTGTAGGTTACAAATGGGTATTTGTCATTAAAAGAAATGAGAAAAATGAGATTGTGAGATACAAAGCAAGGCTAGTGGCGCAAGGCTTTACACAAATATATGGAGTTGATTATGAAGAAACATATTCACCTGTAGTGGATGCGACAACTCTCAAATTTTTAATAGGTCTCACTGTCACAGAAAATCTAAAAATGCAACTTATGGATGTTGTTACAGCATATCTATATGGTTCACTTGATAGTGACATATATATGAAAATCCCTGAAGGATTAAAAATGCCTGAAGCATATAAATCAAAGCCTAGAGAAATGTGCTCTATAAAATTAGAAAAATCTTTATACGGACTAAAACAATCTGGTCGAATGTGGTATAATAGACTTAGTGAATATCTTTTAAAAGAAGGATATAAAAATAATACAGTTAGTCCATGTGTTTTTATTAAAAAATCAAATCTTGGTTTTGCAATCGTTGCAGTGTATGTTGATGATTTAAACATTATAGGATCTCCTGAAGAGATTGAAAATACTGCAAAATTGTTGAAAAAGGAGTTTGAAATGAAAGATCTTGGTATAACTAAATTTTGCCTCGACCTGCAGATCGAACATTTAAAGAATGGAATATTTATCCATCAGTCAAATTATATAGAAAAAATGTTAAAAAGATTTAATATGGATAAAGCTCATCCTTTGAAAATACCAATGGTCGTGCGATCGTTGAACGTAGAAAATGATCCTTTTCGTCCCCAAGAAAATGATGAAGAAGTACTTAGTCCTGAAGTACCATACTTAAGTGCAATTGGAGCATTATTATATCTTGCAAATAATACAAGACCTGATATTGCATTTGCTGTAAATTTGTTGTCAAGATATAATTCCAAACCAATCCGAAGACATTGGAATGTAATTAAAGAAATTTTTCGCTATCTTTGTGGAACTCGAGATATGGGGCTACATTATCATAAGGATATAGAATCTAATTTAGTTGGATATGCAGATGCAGGATATTTGTCGGATCCGCATAAAGCAAGATCTCAATCAGGATATGTGTTTACATACAGTGGAGCTGCAATTTCATGACGATCGACAAAACAAACTCTAACTGCCACATCATCAAATCATGCTGAACTAATTGCTTTATATGAAGCAAGTCGAGAATGTGTTTCATTAAGGTCAATAATTCAGAACATTCAAGAAGGATGTGGGCTTCAAAACATTAAGGAAAATCCTACTCCAATATATGAAGATAATGCAGCTTGCATAACACAAATTAGAGAAGGATATATCAAAGGAGACCGAACTAAACACATTGCACCAAAATTCTTCTCGTAATAAATGTTCAAAAAATTCAATCATGTGACAACTTAGCTGATCTATTTACGAAGTCTTTGCCTACAAGAATTTTTGAACAGCTCAGAAAGAAGATAGGTCTACATCGACTGAAAGATATCCAATAATATCAAAATGAGGGGAAGCATTATACACGCTGTACTCTTTTTTCCTTATCCAAGTTTTTATCCCAATGGGTTTTTCTTGGTAAGGTTTTTAATGAGGCAGTATAAATGATCCAGAAGCATCATATTAATATTGATCCTGAAGTATTATATTAATAGTGTATAATGAAAGATGAACAAAGGGGAAGTGTTATAAATGGATACAAATCATTTATAGATTGTTCATCTTTATTATTCTCATTTATTACATTAGATACATATCGAAGATACATATCTTTGTCATTTATTAGAAGATCTCTTTTCTTGCTTATAAATAGAGGCTTGTAAATTGTATGTTGGATTGAATGAATTGAAAATCAGAAATACTGTTCTCTCTTTTGCTCTTTCTTCCTCCACTTTAATTTTACAACAACGAGTTCATTTTAATGTAATTTTTTATTTTATTTAGTTTGTTAAAGCTCCTTCCTATCTAATCATGTTGTTTCCCCCCAAAGTATTTGCAGTAGCCTAATTAATGAGAAGGAAATGTAACAGGTAGATTGGAATGTTGTGGCATAAAATCTAAAGATAACATCAACATAATCTTTTTTTTTTAGATGATATATTTCTATTTCTATATCTTTATTAACAGGAACAAAATTGATGGAAAAATCTTCATAAATTGGTATACACATACGTGATCTTAGCAATTACCAAAAATAACAGTGGAGATTTGTAAACATTCAATTTTGTGCATAAATCTTTCTGGGACCCATCTAATTTGATCCTTAAATATATCTTTTTTCCTTGAGCCATATCCTAAAATATAATTCTTTCTTAAAAGGCACAAGCAAATTATTTATATATTTATTTCTCTTTCTCTCTTTGGTATTCAATTTTCGCACAAGAGCCAGCCAGGAGCAACGAATCCCTATTCCACCTCTGTTTTGTTAATGGTACGAATCCCCTATTCACTGGGGTTTTTTTTTCTTACTATGCTTTTTGATGGTCTCCTCTTTTTAATGTTAGTTTGAATAAAGGAATAATTTTATTTTATTTTTTTCACCTCCCCTCTTATTTTGCAGCCACTAAGTTTTAAAAAAAATCTTCTTTCAGATTTTTGTTTCAAATTGTTATCTTCTCTTTAATAAAAATGGTTTGTCAGGATAAGATGGAGTCAACGATTGGGAATGCAATAGAGAGCGAAGAGGTATTGCTAGAAATGGAGAGGCACCATTACAAAGAACTTAGCGAGGAATTGAACAGGAGAGGTTAGATCTCATTTCTCTACTCATATGTTAATTTCTATGTTACTTTAATTACTTGATATTCTTCAATTTTGTGAAATAAATATATAACTTCTTACTGGAATTTTGAAGAACTAGAAGCACTAGAGTTTCTAGAGGAAGAGGATGCAGAGATCGCTACTGGAGGACATGCGGGGAAAAGGATATTTATTCCCAGGATTCCGCTAAGTCCGGTGGATGATGATTTATTCCCTTTCAGGTTTAAGAGGAATCAATTTCCTGTTCGATTGTGCTTTGCGATGACAATCAACAAGGCACAGGGATAGACTATTCCTAATGTCGGAGTTTACTTGCCGGAACCAGTGTTTTCTGAAGGACAACTGTATGTGGCGCTATCGAGAGGTGTGTCCTGACAAAATACAAAGTTGCTTATAAAACCATGTGCTAATATCGACCCGAAAGATGGAGCATGTACCAAAAATGTTGTATACCGAGAAGTGCTACGAAAGAATTAAGGTAACGAAATTTCATTTAAAAAAAATTATTCCTTTATTCAAACTAACATTAAAAAAGAGGAGACCATCAAAAAACATAGTAAGAAAAAAAAAATCCCAGTGAATAGGGGATTCGTACCATTAACAGAACAGAGGTGGAATAGGGATTTGTTGCTCCTGGCTGGCTCTTGTGCGAAAATTGAATACCAAAGAGAGAGAGAAATAAATATATAAATGATTTGCTTGTGCCTTTTAAGAAAGAATTATATTTTAGGATACGGCTCAAGGAAAAAAGATATATTTAAGGATCAAATTAGATGGGTCCCAGAAAGATTTATGCACAAAATTGAATGTTTACAAATCTCCACTGTTATTTTTGGTAATTGCTAAGATCACGTATGTGTATACCAATTTATGAAGATTTTTCCATCAATTTTGTTCCTGTTAATAAAGATATAGAAATAGAAATATATCATCAAAAAAAAAAGATTATGTTGATGTTATCTTTGGATTTTATGCCACAACATTCCAATCTACCCGTTACATTTCCTTCTCATTAATTAGGCTACTACAAATCCTTCGGGGGGAAACAACATGATTAGAGAGGAAGGAGCTTTAACAAACTAAATAAAATAAAAAATTACATTAAAATGAACTTGTAGCTAAAGGATTTCTAATTTTAAAAAGAAACCGGAACTTCTTCTCCTCCTCTTTGAAGAGTATTTGCGTACTTGATCTTTGCAATATCCAATTTTTTTAGGACTGCATTATGCACCCATCTGTAGCCATCATACACAGATTTGGTGTGCTGCTATGGTGCTCCAGTCCCGTCATGTAATTTCTAACCTCCACTCGGATCATCTCTTGCGCATGGCCATGAACTCAAGCCTGAATGGGGAAAGTATGGCAAGGCATCAAGTATGAGATCAATAACTGTTGAATTTTGCAATAGATAGGTTATCCAGCAGAAATCAAGATATTAAAGCAAATTAAACGTACTTCTCTAGCGGTTCCAGCTGGTACCATTGGATCCCTCCGTGCCTTTTCCAGAGAATAAAATAGGACGTATGACAAGTCGAAATTCTTAGACTTCGTCTCTTCTTTGTTTATAGCTGCAGCTGCGGCAGCCCCAGATCAAATCCCAACCTTAATGACAAACATAATCATTCACATAAGTAAAAGACACAGTACAAACATTAATTTCCAGAAACTTAAAAGTGTAATGCTGCTAATTTCTGGTATAGGAGTGACCCACTATTGACCAGATTATAGATTAATTATTTAAGTCTTCAATGTTAAATAAAATAAAGTAAAATCAATACTGCTGAAAAAGTACGATAGCCAATAAGATAAAACAAACACATAGCCAATAATAACTTTTATTGATCAGTTTCAGAAACAAAACAAACAAACAAGACTAAAGCAGAAATGCCGGTAAAACAATAACAAAGATTTACCCTAATTATATATATTAGATAATTATACTTTAACCAAAACCCATACCCAATTCCACTAAACAGCCCCTGTGTCATTCCTCTTCCTCTTTTTTTTTCAATTCATATATTTGTTGCCTAAGCTCATTGGTTTCATCACTGATTTCTAAGGTCGAATTTTGCTTAATTGCCTCCATTTTCTCTCTAATGTGACGGATGACGTGTTGGGATCCTGGGTGTGCAAAACCTGACACAGATGCCTCCAGAGTTGCCAAGCATTTCATTTTCTTATAGGGCCATTTAGGAATGCCGAGTTCACGACAACGGAACTTCAATGTAGTGACAGATACATCCAGCTCCTTTGCGGCAGCCGATTCTGGCATGATGATCTTTTCTGCCACGCGATTGTATGTCAATGCAGCTCTCTTCGACCTGAAATATATAAAATCATTTAATGGAATTTAGAAATCACAAACTATTTTATAAACTAAGAAGTAAATGAAATGGTTTATGAAATAGCAGTTAACCAAAGATGGGAGTATCTATGATACCAAACTAAGTACGTTTAAAGTTGATTGTTGAAACAGTTCAATTATTAACCAAGAAATGCCCAAAAATTGCCTAGGCTTCAAATACTTTCATCCAAATTCACAAACATGTACAATTAAGACATAACTACAATCCCTCAAATCCCTCAAACATTTTTCTTTTTTTTTTGTGATATGATAAATGTAAACGAAGAAGATGTACTGATCTACAAAGCATAAGGTTATGTATAATATCTTATCCCACTAGAAAGCATAGCTAGAGCCATTCTAACTCCATTGGAATGTAGAGTCTGAGAACCACCTTGTCCATGTATCGGGTTAACAGCATGGAAGTGGTCAATGGGTTGAACCTAAACGATTAACAACAAATATAAGAGTCCAGTTAAACACTAAACAATACCAAGATACTGTTATTTTTTAGAATATTTGAGAAATCAAAATTTATTTTTATATAAACATTAAATATAGAATAGTAATTACCATGAAAATCATAGCATCATTTGTGTCAGTAATGGCATGTACATCATTTATAGCTGCTGTGCGGCGAATATGGTTGGATGACGCCATATTGTATATTATCCCCAACACCTAAATTTAAGAAAAGCATTGATATAATTGTGTCAATGAATAAACAATTAAATTAGAATCTAATATGAAACTATCATTTACAGGTGTCATAATTGAGGCCATATAAACTTTTTTTTTTTTATTAAAGAGATGCTCATAAACCACACAAAGACAACTAAACCTGCACACTGGTACCAAAGTGCAAAAACAAATGATGATTCTGTTTTTTTTTTTTTAATCCAACTCGAAAGTGCGAATTGCAAAACATAAAAAATTAAGAAAGCAAACATGCAAGCACATAAGTACCATGTATCAATATTGAACTAGTATAATATAGCAAAGAAGAACCAGTATAGAAAAGCAAGCAACTCATTATATTGACTAAATGACATCTAAATAGAATTAGGCTACCAATAGAGGTGAGCATGTACAGAATTTTACAATGAGTTATTTTTATTCCATCCACATAAAAAGAATATAGAAATTTACATCCAAGAAGCTGCGTATAGGTTTCAGTTCGTGTGAGGAATCAAAACGGAAACTTAGAAATGAAAACCAATAACACTTGGATATTGTGTTCACACAAAATGAGATAATAAAATTAAACAGAAAAAGATAAGAAAGAAATCGAAATGTGTTTACAATTGCTCACCTGAAGAGAGACAGGTGCCTTTGTTGCAATCAGTTTGTTTAAATAGGATATCTGCAATACAAAGAATGATATGAGAAAAAAGAAATACGTGTAAAACATGCTTCACTGGAAGAGAATTGCATGCCAGGCTATGGAGGAGCAACAGCAACAAGTGGTTTGTTCATCAAACAGTGGTTGTTCTTCAACCAGTGGTTCTTCTTCAACAAGTGGTTGTTCTTCATCAAGTGGATGTTCATCACAACCTTCAGTTATGACCTTTGACTCCATGAAATCTTCACGATTCTTTTCAGCTTCATTAAAAAGATATATATCAAATGCAAGGTCATGATCAAAACCTACAAGAATTTAACATAAACTCTCATTAGAAAAATGAACAGTTCATCAAACCAGCAAGGGATGACTTAATTATGCAACAAGGGATGACAAGTAATGTAAGTAATAACACAAGCACTTAAAGCACTTAAAGATGGCATATATACAAAATAAGTTGAACAGTTAAATGTACCAGCAAGGGATATCTTAACTGTTATGCAACGGGCACGACAAGTAATGTAACTAATAAAATATATATTCATGCTAAACTGAACATATATATAGTAAAGAAAGTAAATAAAGGGACATGAATAAATTAATATCGATTGCAAAAGCATAGATGACAAATGCTATATTCATGATAAATTGAACATATATTCATGCTAAACTAAACAATTATATAGTAAAGAAAGTAACTAAAGGGACAGGAACAAATTAATATCGATTGCAAAAGCATAGATGACAAATGCTGTAAGTGATAGATTGCAATATGTAATAGGGATAGATTGCAATGTCGATAAATGCAACAATAACAATTAATTGAAAAAAATGACCCAATTCAGACATTTGAGCAGAAGGCTAAGAGAAGGCACGGATCAATTTCACCTTTTTGTAAGAGATTTGAACAACGAGGCTATCAGATATCAAAATCAGGCACACATCGCAGAATTGACACAATGAATTGAAGAGAAAAGTCTCAGAGCAAGACCTTTTTGAAGAGAAAATCGCCATGGTGGAATTGTAGACCATAGAAGAATTTGATGGTGTGATCGGAAAAGAAGAGAGGAAATTCAAATCGGAAAGGTATTTACAGAAGCTCATTCAAATTCAGAAACTAATTAACTGTCGACACGTGACCTCTCGTGACTATGGATCGCCAGCGCAGCGATAAATGGGCTGCAAACATTGCAAGCCCAGAAGCCTGTGAGCGCTGACGCGCGATGGCAGCGATGGTAGAATGAGAGATGACAGTAATCAATTTTCCAAAATAATAGGAACATAATTCATATTTACGCTCTTATAAGAATATTTCAGCATTCATAACATGCAATTCAAACAAATTCAACATTCTATTAAAACGACCAGAGTTTTCATAACATGCAGTTCAAACTAACTCAACATTTTATTAAAACGACCAGAGTTTTTCTAGAAATATCTTATTTTGCTGACATGATCAAGACCAACATAATAACATTGTGCTTTTTGCAGTACATATTTTTAGATTTTCATGAACATGCTGAACCAAATTGCAGATTTCTTTGGACGCCTCGCCAGATTGTTGTTGTAGTCAACATAATAAAGGCCCATACGGCGCGTGAATCCAAAATTCCATTCAAAGTCATCCAAGAAACTCCATACATAATAGCCCCTTACATCCGCTCCATCTCTAATTATGGCCCAAAAATATGACAATCAAACGATTCACAAAATAAAGCTTTCATAAGCATTTTAATATTAGAAACCCAACTCATAGCCCGAATCAAGGATATCCAAAATAACCAAACCCTGATTTTCATCAAATTTATTTGTAGTGAATGTACTCCTTTTATTTGGGTATTTTGAATTAGTAATGTAAAATTAATAAAATAAAATTGACCAATTTTAATGATATTTTCTCCATAAAAACGAACATATAAATATGACCGGGATAAAATTCAGCGCAAAGATGATATTATTAATTGGTCGGACCCAAATTGTGCGATCTGGGATATAATTAAATACGTTCTTTGTTTCCTTTAGTTATTCTTTTTTTTCAATTGTTTTATCATTTTTATTTTTTTCACTATGTTGTTGACTAAAGAAAAGTTAACCTTATTGCTTTGCTCAATTCTATGAGATGATTACGATGGTACGATATTCTGATTTCGTCATTCAAGGCATCTCTCAGTGATGTGGTACTAGTGAGCTGGTGAACGCCTGTAAGCCAATACAATATAGTTACAACTATTAAGGCAATTCAACAAAGAAATAAATTATGAGAGAAATAAAGAAAAGACAAAATAAAAGAAATTGGGAGTGCATGATATACCGTTTTCAGTGATGTACATGACCGGATTTTTGTAGATAGCCTTTGTGTAAAGTGTTAGCTCTTTTATGCCAGGAGGGTATATGTTAATAAAAGATGTATTGAAGGGCTGCAGTAAATACAATGATATCTTAGTTTGAATAAATAATATATTATAGAGCGTATAATTTGACCAAATTATATCCCTTAATTATTAACAAATAATCCACCTTTGGCAGTGCAATTCCATTGCGCTCACCTATTATAAGTACAAAAAAATAAATAATTAAAACCAAGTTAAGTGGAGGTCTCTACAATATAGATTGCTCCATTTTTCCTTAAAAAAAAAGCTCATGTGAAAGTAAAATTAAACAATATGCTGATATTATAGAAAATTTCATGTCGTATTTGTGTTAAATTTAGTGCAGCATGGCAAATTAAAATTAGAGTTTCTGCATTCTTACTTTCAGAAATAAACTCGATACCTGTAATATTAGCTCTCGTATCAGTGCTGTAACTGTGCCTAAGTGAATTGCTTGCCGGAGCGTTTATGGCGTAATAGGTAGAATAGTAGTTAATTCCGATAAAATCGTAAGATCCTATCAGTACCTCAGACTGTTCCTTTGTAAATTTAGGTAAGCGATTTCCCAACCAATTTCTCATGGTTCTTGGGTAATCTCCATATGTCAAAGGATTCTGAAACCTGTGTTTATAGATATCAAATTAAAAAACTAATTGAAAAAGCACTCAATTATAACATAACTAATTAA
Organism: Rhynchospora breviuscula; assembly: GCA_027562975.1. NCBI lineage: Eukaryota > Viridiplantae > Streptophyta > Magnoliopsida > Poales > Cyperaceae > Rhynchospora > Rhynchospora breviuscula. The sequence continues at coordinate 18,805,379 of CM050398.1, forward strand.
AAAGATTCAGATTTAGAGGTCAGAGCAAAATATATCGTACCATCCATACATGAAATCCATGCTACGTTGGGCAGCAGTGGCATCAGCTTTAGAAGAGGAATGTGGGATAAACCAATGTGATGCTTGTGTTATCCCAATTATGCCCTTTTGAACTCCCTGATCGCATTAGATTTTAGTTTATCTTCACTATTATAGGATATAAATTTATAACGGTGCCTTTGTTTTTAAAATATGGTTGTTTATAATGATATAATTTAACACCAGATTAATTAATCCTGTCTATCTCTATTCTTCAAACGAAGGTAAATATAAATGTCAGTAAAATTAATCGAAGATTTACCTGATATTTTTCTTTGTATAGCTTGACTGCAGCACCATGAGCCAGTAACAGATTGTGGGCGCAAATGTAGGGCTCCGTTGCCGAATCGCCAGCACTGCATTTTCCGGCTTCCCATGGGGAGCATCGTCCCGGTGCAGTTGTACCAGTCGCATAACCACCCGAGCAAAATACAATTGGCTCGTTAAATGTTACCCAGTGCTTCACCCTATCACCAAACTCCTTGAAGCAAACATCCACGTAGTTGACATAATCCTCTCTGCAAGCATTTCAATGTTTGTTTACTAAACATATGAAAACTTTGAAGAATGAAAGCTTTGAGGATTTCTAAGGTTTTTGACTTCTTGTTCAATTGAAAGAAAACCCTGTCATCAAAATAAATAAATGATATAAAAATAAAGCTTGGATTCTTCAGGAATAGGGCGGTTGGGGAGGTCATTGATTGAAACTAAGCATTGGGATAACAGTTATCATTTTTCAAAATAAAAAAATAATGAACAATTGTCTAAATTATTTTGGCGCGTCGAAAATGTTTAACAAATGAGTTGGAAATAATTCATTAAAATATGTGATAAAACAAATTTCTATTTAAGTTTAAGAAATTAATTTTTTATAATATAGGACCGAAATTTTTTATTTGGTATTGAACATGAATTTCCCTATATGCACATCGATCTTTACTTTAGTCAACTGAACTGGACTAGATTCTCAAATAAATAAATAATTATCAACTGGAAATATTCAAACCCGTTTAAGCAAACTTTCATGGTCAGATTAATGAAAATTCTCATTTAATAACCCGTTTAAGCTATTAAATCTAGATGGATGAAGTTTTCACGTGTCAGTTTTTTAATAGTTTATTGGAGAGCATGGGTCCCTGACTCCCTGTTATCGCGTTGCATTGTCTTCAAATATCAAATAAGTTCCCCGCTCTCTGCTCACTACAGTCCGTTCCCCGCTCTTTAATTAAATTATAATTTATTTATATTTATAAAAATAATAAAATTTTAAATAACAACATTCTTATGTTATTATAACATGTCGTCTAAATTCTTGTCGTCCGATCAACTGAGCAAAGTCAAAATAAATGTGAGAGGCACTGAAAATTAATATTGGGATATATACTATTTGATAGCACTGTTATCATGCTCCTCGGTCGCTTTCCCCTGCACTGAGTGTCACGATATTTCGCCATCTGAAAGTGAAGCCGAGCTAGGGAACAGCAATATAGAAAAGAGAAAGTTCAATATGCACTATAGTGTATAGGGAGTTCTATGCACTGCAGATCTTTTCGGGAGTATTTTTGTAAATTGACAAATTTAATTTAACCAATCTAATCTACATATTGAAATCTCATAGAAAACCAAATTTTATAATTTTTGAGATTTTATTACTATTTTTTTCGAATTTTTTAAAACTTGCCATTTTTGGAAACAAACTACTATTCACAAATTCAAAAAATGACAGGTTTTAAAAAATTCGAAAAAAATAATAATAAAATCTCAAAAATTGTAAAATTTGGTTTGCTATAAGATTTCAATATGTAGATTAGATTGGTTAAATTAGATTTGTTAATTTACAAAAATATCTCAAAAAAAATCCGCAGTGCATAGAACTCGCTATGCACTATAGTGCATATTAAACTTTCTCTATAGAAAAATCTATAACTATTGGAAGTCATGGTTTTATTTTGCTCATCCTCTAATAAAAACACGTCACAATACTTGTCGGTATCAAATTTATTTTTCATTAATGCAATCAAACCATCATGTATAAATATGTCACAAAGCAATGTTGACATTTCGACCGTGATGGTTCAACTGTAATTAGTTTGCTCAAGAGCTAGTAGAAGTATGTGATTTTAAGAGTTTTATTATGTAATGTAACCCACATAATTAAGACATATGTGACTCCTGCTTTCGTTGAATTTCTGCCATCGCCAGCAGACCCTCGAAAAAACGGTGTTGACATTGAACTACAGATCTACAATATGGCTCGTTTTTGTCGGTGAAGGATTTTAAAAAATAAAGTTGCTCCGACATTAAAAATCATTTCCTAAATTATATCTCTAAAACTAAAGGCAAATATATAGTTTGTATATTGCTTAATGCTAAGAATGTTTTCGACTTAATTAAGTTAATACTCCTTGTATATTCTTCTCCAAATTGTTTTTTATGGTAACTTCGTCTTTTCCAAATAAAAGAAAAAATCAGAAATGCCCATCTAAAGAATATATCTACATACTGTAACCGTATATGACGTGCATATGTACAGTTGCTAAAAGATACAAAGATAGAAATGATAGCGGAACTAATATAATAGAACAATAAATTTTTTTAAGAAAAAAATAAAGCAATATATATAAATACTACGCGGGTCCTCAAGATCTATTTAGATTATTTATTTATAAGGATGTTAGTAACTAATAGGATGTCATAGAATTAGCTACAGGGTCCAGATGTTCACTCCACCTCGTGCCGAATATCTAAATCGGCAGATAATTAAAAAAAAACTATATATATATGTAAACGATTACATCTTGTTGGACACACAAGATTCAGGATCAGTTTCACAAATTTTTTTTTTTAATTTTAGTTTTTTTATGAAACTTACTTTAACCACAACGATTCTCTGTTTTCGATCCCCTAAAACAATCCCGTCAAAATTGTATACAAACGAAGTTAATTATTACATGTGTCCTACTCGATGTTTTGTACATATTCTCGCTGCGTCCCGGGTCCCCCTCTGTCTCTTTTGTACCATCACGACATTATCTTAAACATTTACATGCGCATGTGATGCATGTGATAGGTCCTTGGCAAGTGCATAATATATGGAAATGCTATGTAATGTACGTATATTCAACTCACATGAACAGAGTGCTCAAGAAACCCAGATATTTATCTTCAAGAGCTTGCGGTAGGTCCCAATGATATAATGTCACAAATGGCTTCAATCCTACAATTATTTGCCATAATTTGAATTAAGGAACACTTTTGGATTAATATAAGGAAAAAATAATAATTTTAACGAGGTATTCGTGCGGCTTATTTGACCTTCAATTAGGAATGCAATAGGGGGTATTTTCAGGATTTGGGATTTATTGAAATTAATTTAACCGTTCAATAACTATCCAACATATTAGACTGGCCAGCATAGAAAAGAAAATTAATAATAATTTTATTGTTCAAAGTAATGTAATCACCATTAGCTACTACTTCATTGATGACATTATTGTAGTGATCGACGCCTTCTTTGTTTATCCCACCACTTAGGCTTCCGTCTGCAAATATTTTGTTGCGTTACTAATAATTATTACTTCGTTTAAGTTTCCAGCTAACAAGTTGACCATATAAAAAACAGAGAACCATGTATAAAAATGCTGATAAATATTTACTTGGTAAAATTCTTGGCCAAGAGATGGAAAACCGAAATGAATCCATTCCCATCCTCTTCACGTTTTTGATATCCTCCTGTTCAATCAAACTTTTTAACTTTACAAGAGCATCGGGATCAAATAGTAAAAAATAATTTCTGAGGTCAGCACATTTGAAAAGAAACTCTTTTTTTCCAAAGTTTTGGCCACCACTAAATATTTATGCGTTCTCAAAACACTGTATATATAAAATGGAAGAAACGAGTAATGGAGAAAAGAAATTACTTACCTTATAACGGTGATAAAAGTCCTCAGTTACATCCCCGTTGCTGTTGTCTAATATCTTATCTGTATGGACAATATTATCTTCCTCAAATAAAAATTTCAAAATAAGAAATAAAGTTGACAAATTTACTTTACCGAACACTATATCATATCTCTAGATATGTATATTTGTAGTTTTGTGTTCTCATGCGATTGCATGTCAATTTAAACTGCAAAAGTGCTTGATGTTTTTGTTTCACAAAACAGGTTATACAATCCAAGTTCAAAATAAAAATAAAAACTGAAACATTGGCGCCAGTGTATATATTGATGTGTCCGCACTCCGTGCATGCTTCTATAAGCGGGATGTGTACCTGGATGTGAGTGAGTGAAGGTGTCCCAAATGCTAGGTCCCTTGCCACCTTCTGAGGGAGCACCTTCATACTGGTACAAACCGATACAAAAATAGTATAACATATCATATCAGGAAATAATCAGAAAAGGATTACAAGAATTGCGATGTGTATATATATTGGGATCAAATGGTAAACCTGGTAGGCTGCACTACCAACTCCAAACAGAAACCCAGGAGGAAAGCTGCTTCTGTTGAAGGCACTACAGGCGCCATGGTCTAAAAAAGCCACAAAAACAATCAAAAGAAGAATGTTTCTAATTGAAAACATATTCATGTCTAGCTAGTTTTGAATAGTAGGATAGAATTGAATTGGAGTTTGGCTTTGCTCCTGCCCTTCCTCTGTTGTCAAAGGGAGCTTTATAGAGCAGCAGCACTGAAGTCGTGCAGAGGAATTTACAAAAATGCCCTTCAGAGTCAGACGTTGTATTGATTGCTTAAATTACGTTATCTTTGTACTGCCAATAGGAGAGGGCGCTTCAGTTTCGAATAAAATCTGATTACAGTGCAAAACTTGTCCATTTGCATATAGGTGCGTCCAGAATGCATCCCCACTGCCTCATATTCTGCTGTGTTGTGCATTGGAATCCAATGACGCTGTGTTTCGGCATCATCTTTATACTGCCAAATAATGGAGATATACAATAATTATGAAAGTCTTTAGTTCAGATGAAATATCAATTTTATTGATAAGAGTAAATTAATGGAACGTACATAATTGAAGGAGTCAAAATTATATAAAAGAAGGCAGATGATAAAATCCTCTCTTGATAAATCAATCATGAACACTCTAAAAGTCTAAACAAAAAATTAAATAGTGTCGCATGTCATTGTGCTTGTTTAATTTTAACTAACAGCAAATTGTGCGTTGAAGATTGTAACCTAGATAGCTCGCGCACAAATTTGGGTACCATATACTTAAAATTGCCCAAATGCTTAATTCAATAATAAGCTTAAGGCCGTAATCTGCAGAGTGCAGAGATATGCGGCCTCTGTTTAATGCCGAATCTTGCATTAAATGTGGAGAGATATGCGTGTTAGATTATTTCCATATAGGCTGACGAGTCTATATGGAAACAATCAAAATTAAGTATGGGCTGATTATTGTTTGGTATCCAAGTTTCTATTGATTATGGTAATAAGCTAAACATGGCCGTAAAGAAATACCATATTTTGTGCAATAGATGTATTGCCTTTTATAGGTGGTTATATTTAGAAACATTATCTATTTTATGATGGACAAAATATGGTATTGTGTGGTGGTCAAGAAGCCCTTGGCACTATATATATGGAGTTGGTCCCCAAGGGACAAGACACACACGAGTATTGCTGCATACATGCGTTGATAGCAGCATCTCTGCCCCTCTCCCTAATTATTTCATCGATTAGAGAAAGATAGTGCTTTTGTTTAGGCTAAAGGTATCAAAGGGCGCGTCTTGTTCTCTTAGAAGATCTTTCTCCCTACTTAGGTGCGTGGAACAGTTTTGGTGAAGGTGCATACACGTCAGGACACATCAAGAAGTGCTCAACATCAAGATTCAGACCATAGTAATGGAATTAGATAAGCTTCCGCTCTCGATTTAAGTTTTTAGTGTTTTGGAACATCCCGTTCCACTTCTGGTTCTGCGAGTTCATGTTTTAGGATTTTACTATTTGATCTGCTAGAATTGTTACTCCTTTGGCTTTAAAGCAAATCTAACAAGTGGTATCAGAGCCACTCGTCATGAGTCAGTAATTTACACATTAAAGTTGAGATCTTGATCTGTTTTGGTGAATTTTGTGAATTGATCTGATCTGTTTCTGGATTTTATGGCAATTAGGACGGTCTATTTCATGGCTCGAACGAACCGTTCCGTTCTTCTGGCAAATTATTTCTAAACTGTTTTTGAACTGTTTTGATTCGTTTGATACGTATTATGCCAGATCTTTTGTTTGTAATTGCTAACTGGACCCAAAGGGCTATAATTTGAACTGTTGTTGAATTGTTTATATTAATTTAGCCTTTTGTTATATTTCAAATTAATTTGAAATTGCAATTTCTTTAAAAGATTTTGAAAATTAAGTTAAAGTTTTGGAAATTCAAAATCGTTTAAAATCTGACCTATTTGGATGATTTAGATTTAGAGTAGATTGTCAGGTTAGAAGAGAAATTTTTAGGATTTCTCGACCTAGTTTAGGACGACATCTTTTATACTCTCTTTGCGACTTTTTCAGGCGGTCCGTTCCATTCCGGGACGGCCCGTTATACTCCAGTTTTGGTTGCAAACTGTTAGGTATTGACCAGAGTAATGGGGCGGTTCGTTCCACAACCAGGGCGATCCGTCCAAAACCAGATTGTATAAGTTTTAAGCCAAATTTAGTTTAGTTTATGAGTCATTTGTACTAGTTAGGTACAAATGACACTTTAAGCATCCCTCATCTTTTTTTCAGTGCTGTGGTTTTCATTAGTAAGAGCTGTAAGCGTTGGGTTACACCACGTTGTCATGAGGACAAGTTCTGTCGCAGAAAATAAGGTCGGCACCTAAAGTGTCCATATGACCCTGGCCTTTTCTGGGAATCTTGCCTGGATGTGGTGTAATCACCGCTTTCTTTTCTTACCTTAATATGACTCATACTAGCTTGTATGGTCACATCTCTCTTTTGTTCTCTTCTGGTCTATTTAGGATGGACCATTCTCTCACCAAAACAGTCTGTTCTGAGTTTGTTAGTTCGTATGAGTTTCATACGATCCAATATATGTATACCTTAGGGTTTGCAACTGGGTCCTAAGTCTATAACATTCTAGGTCAGTATTTGGTTAGACTTGTCATATTAGGATTGATGTGCATAATGAAAAGTCTAGTTTTTAGGTATATTTTAAGTCTAATATGAAGGTAATTTAAGTTGTATTTTGAGAATTGAACCAATATTAATATCATCCTGCCAAAGTGGGCTCTCATATTAATGGTTGTTTCAAATGCTCAAATACGAAGTGTATTAAGGTACATGTAATTTTTTAATTATGGATCGGCCCAAAGGAATGACATAATTTAAAAGGCTACATGTACAATGTTTTGGTAGAATCATATGGGTAATGATTATAAGGTTTTACATATAATTAATTAATCGGCTCAAAGGAAGGTTAATTAATTGATATGTTATGAATCGTTACATTTGATACTACACCTAGTTAATTGAAGTTTGCTTGGAGACTCCAAAGAGCACTTGCAAATGAATTAAGACTAGTAGATGAGATTTAGACCTTTATATTTTGTGATCTAATTTATACATTATGGTTATTAACATTAGTGTATTTTGTCCTTGGTTTATTTTAGCAAATATTCCAACTAGCATTAACAGCATACCCATGCTGTCTGGTTCCAACTTTAAGAAATAGAAGGAGAACTTGATGATAGTTCTCAGTTGTCTAGATCTTGACCTTGCATTCAGGGAGCAGAAACCAACTGAGATTGGTGCTAAAAGCACTCAACAACACATTCAAAGTGTAGCTCACTGAAATCGCTCTAATCGCATGGGCATAATGATCATTAAGAAGACAATTCCAGAGGCATTCAGGGGTACAGTTTCTGATTTCAATGAGGCCAAGGCATGCTTAGAAGAGATTGAGAAGAGATTTGCCAATAATGAGAAAGCGGAAATTTGCACATTCATGGCAAAACTCACCTCTATGAAGTACAATGGAAAAGACAACATTCGTGAGTACGTTTTGGAAGTGTCTAATCTTGCTTCAAAGTTACAAGCCCTTAAGTTAGACATATCTGAAGAAATTCAGGTGTGTCTAGTACTTAACTCTCTCCCTAGTCAGTATAACCATTTCAAGGTTACTTATAACTGCACTAAGGACAAGTGGACTCTGAATGAACTGATTTCGTATCTAGTTCAAGAAGAGGAAATGTTGAAGCTTGATAAGACACACAGTGCTAACGTTGCATCCACTTCCAAGAATAAAGGGAAGAAGAAACAAAATAAGAAAAAGGTTTCTGATTCAGACTCAAAGAAGGAGCCCAATAAGAGAAAGACTGGCAAGAAGTCAAAGAATCCAAATGGGTGCTTCCTCTGTAACGAGGAGGGATATAAAAAGCATGAATGCGAAGGCTACATAGCCTGGCGCAAGAAGAAAGGTATGTCTCTCTCTTTGGTTTGTTCAGAAGTTAATTTAACTTCGGTACAAAAAGATACTTGGTGGATTGATTCTGGTGCTACAACTCACATAAGTATCTCTATGCAGGGTTGCCTGAGCTGTCGAAAGCCAAATGATGGTGAAAGATACATCTATGTGGGCGATGGCAAGAAGGCAAAAGTTGAAGCTATTGGACATTTTAGATTGTTACTTAGGACTGGATTGTATTTAGATTTATATGAGACTTTTGTTGTACCGTCTTTTAGACGAAATTTAGTTTCTATTCCTGTATTGGACAAATTTGGTTACTCTTGTTCTTTTGGAAATGAAAAATTCAGTTTATCTCATAATTCTAAATATGTTGGATCTGTTTTCTTTCAGTTTATAACAATCTATATTCTTTGGGAACTATTGCTTCATATAATGAAAACTTGAATACAAGTACTAAAAGTGTTAAGCATAAATTAACTCATGAAAACTCAGGTGCACTTTGGCATAAGCGATTAGGTCACATTTCTCCAAAGAGAATTGAAAGGCTTGTGCAAAGTGAAATACTCGATCCTTTAGACATGATTGATTTAGGCCCATGTGTAAGTTGTGTTAAAGGAAAACAAACCAATAAAAGGAGATATGATGCCAATAGAACGAGTGATGTCTTAGAACTGATTCATACGAATATTTGTGGACCATTTCCTACACCTACTAGAAATGGTCAAACTTACTTTATCAGTTTCATAGACGATTATTCAAGATTTGGTTATCTATATCTATTAAGTGAAAAAGCGCAAGCTTTGGACGTGTTCAAATCATCTAAGGCTGAAGTTGAGTTACAAATCAACAAAAGGATTAAGCAAGTCAAATCTGACCGTGGTGGTGAATACTATGGTAGATATGACGGTTCAGGTGAACAACGTCCAGGGCCTTTTGCTAAGTTCCTAGAGGAAAATGGCATTATCCCTCAATATACCATGCCAGGGTCGCCTAGCATGAATGGAGTAGCTAAAAGGAAAAACAGAACATTGAATGATATGGTTAGGAGTATGCTTAGTCATACTAATTTGCCAAAATCTCTTTGGGGCAAAGCGCTTAAAACGGTAACATATTTACTTAATCGTGTACCAACTAAGGCAAATAACAACAAAACATCTTATGAAATGTGGACTGGTAGGAAACCAAGTTTACAACATTGTCGTATTTGGGGATGTCCAGCTGAAGCTCAGCCTTATAAGCCAAATGAGAATAAATTAGACGAAAGGACAATTAGTTGTTATTTCATTGGATATGCTGAACGTTCCAGGGGTTACAAGTTTTACGATCCCACTAATAGGATTATATTTGAGACGATTATAGCTAAGTTCTTTGAGGATATTTTGGTTATGGGGGGAGATATGACACATCAGGATATTATCTTCGAAGAAGAAACAAGCACTGATCCTCAAACGGACCGTGACAGGAATGAAACGAACCGTTCCAGGACTGGGACGGATCGGTCCATTATTGAAACGGACCGTTTGATCATAGATACAGTGTCTAGGACTGATCTTGGAAATGACGACGATCTTTTGAGGACTCAAACAGATCATTTAATTCAAGAAACAAATCCTGTTCCAGATCCTATGGAACATGATCTTGGAAATAATCAAGTTGAAAATAATGATGTCATTGAACAACTACAAACACCTCAAGAACTTGTGTCTAGGAGATCCACTAGGGAGAAAATACCTGCAATACTTAACGATTATGTGGTCTATCTCCAAGAACATGAGTTTGACATTGGGATGATGGAAGATCCTCATGATCTTTGGCAAGCTTTGGATAGTCCAAACTCACAAAAGTGGATTGATGCCATGAATGAAGATATGAAGTCTATGTATGACAATGTTGTATGGGACTTAGTACAATTACTAGAAGGAAAGAAACCTATTGGTTGCAAATGAATTTTTAAGACAAAAAATGATTCTATGGGTAATGTGGAAAGGTATAAGGCACATCTTGTCGCTAAGGACTTTATTCAAAAGGAAGGTATTTATTACAAAGAGACTTTCTCTCCAGTTTCATCGAAGGACTCTTTTAGGGTAATCATGGCACTTGTGGCACATTTGGACCTTGAGCTTCATCAAATGGATGTTAAGACTGCATTTTTCAATGGAGACATTGATGAAACCATCTATATGGTGCAACCACCCCACTTTGTATCGGACGATTCAAAGAAAATGGTTTGCAAACTTAAGAAATCCATCTATGGGCTCAAACAAGCGTCTCGACAGTGGTATTACAAATTCCATCGAGTAATTCTCTCATTTGGTTTCGAGAGTAACTCGGCGGATGATTGTATATATCACAAGTTTAGTGGGAGTAAATACTCTTTCTTGGTTTTGTATGTGGATGATATACTGCTTGCCACAAACGATAAGGATATGTTGCATGAAACTAAGAAATTTCTATTTAGGCATTTTGAAATGAAAGATCTTGGTGATGCATCATACGTGTTGGGTCTTAAGATACTTAGAGATCGTTCTCAAGGTATCTTGGGACTATCACAAAAGGCCTATATCGATCAAGTACTCAAGCGGTTTGATATGGAAACCTGCAAACCAACAGAGACTCCTGTTGCTAAAAGAGACAAGTTCAGTCTTGAAAAATGTCCCAAAACACAGTTGGAAAAGAAGCAAGTAAAGGACAATAAGTATGCCTCCATTGTTGGAAGCATAATGTATGTCCAAGTGTGTACACGTCCAAACATTGCTTTCATTACAGGTATGCTAGGCAGGTATTTGCACAATCCAGGTGTTCAGCACATTCAGGCAGCCAAACGAGTTTTGAGATATCTTGAGAGAACTAAAGACTATGCACTAACATATCGGAGATCAGATAGGCTGGAGGTTATAGGATATTCTGATTCTGATTTTACAGGGTGTCAAGATAGCTTAAAGTCAACCACAGGGTTCATCTTCATGATGGCAGGTGGAGCTGTTTCATGGAAAAGTGCCAAACAATCCCTAGTGGCATCTTATACCATGGCAGCAGAATGCGTGGCTTGCTATGAGGCATCATTATTTAGGACATGGTTGTGAAATTTTGTCACTGGGCTGCGTATAGTGGACTTCATCAAGACTCCACTAAGAATTTTCTGTGACAATAACTCGGCAGTCATGTATGCTAACAACAATAGAAGCTCAGCCAACTCGAAACACATCGACATCAAGTTTCTTTCTGTTAAGCAAAATGTTGAGAATGACGAGTTGTCAATCAAGCACATTGAAAAAAACTCAATGATAGCGGATCCGCACACTAAAGCGCTAATACCCAAGCAGTTTCTGAAACATGTAACTAGCATGGGTGTAATTTCAGTTGAGGATTTTAGACTTTAGTGGGAGTTTTTGTTCAGTGGGAGTGCTAGATTAGACAATGGATTTAGTTTATTCAGTTATTCAGTTTATTCAGTGTATTATGTAATGAATTTCTGCAAAAATGAATAAAGATTCAGTTTTCAGTTTCAGTTTTCATTCTCACTTTATTAAAGTTGATCTCACTTCAGTTTTGGGTGACCAAAAAAGTTGGAAATAAATATGTGACAGTCATACTTACGTGTATTTTTCACACCACTTATACACATCTAAATTCAATGTCGTTCATTTATGATGATATTGTGATCATTGTGGGTTTAGTTGCGACGGCTTTGCAGGATTAGAAACCTGTAATGGCTATAATGTAACGAAAGCTTCATTGGTCTTCTATCATTGTGAATGATGGACGGAATTAAGGACACAAAATTAATTACCATAAATGTTAAGCTCATTAAATTTAAGAACTATGGATAACACTAAACATAATAGTCCAAGTGGGAGATTGTTAGATTATTTCCATATAGGCTGACGAGTCTATATGGAAACAATCTAAATTAAGTATGGACTGATTATTGTTTGGTATCCAAGTTTCTATTGATTATGGTAATAAGCTAAACATGGCTGATTATTGTTGTCTTTTATAGGTGGTTATATTTAGAAACATTACCTATTTTATGATGGACAAAATATGGTATTGTGTGGTGGCCAAGAAGCCCTTGGCACTATATATATGGGGTTGGTCCCCAAGGGACAAGACACACACGAGTATTGCTGCATACATGCGTTGATAGCAGCATCTCTGCCCCTCTCCCTAATTATTCCATCTATTAGAGAGAGATAGTGCTTTTGTTTAGTCTAAAGGCATCAAAGGGCGCATCTTGTTCTCTTGGAAGATCTTTCTCCCTACTTAGGTGCGTGGAACAGCTTTGGTGAAGGTACATACACGTCATGACACATCAAGAAGTGCTCAACATCAAGATTCAGACCATAGCAATGGAATTAGGTAAGCTTCCGCTCTCGATTTAAGTTTTTGATGTTTTGGAATGTCCCGTTCCATTGCTGGTTCTGCGAGTTCATGTTTTAAGATTTTGCTATTTGATCTGCTAGAATTGTTATTCCTTTGGCTTTAAAACAAACCTAACAATGCAGCCTCTGTTCAATGCCTAATCCTGCACTCCATGTGGATTGATAGACGACCACATATTGCAGAATAATATCATATTATATAATTGCCAAATCCTCTCTATCTATTATAGAATATCATATTGCCAACTACTCAATAATTGCAGTATTGCAAATTAATATATAGTATCATATTATATTAATAAAATTTGTTGGTGTCGGTGTGGTGATTGCCACATGGTCCTAAAAATTTTTTAAAATAATATATAGTATCATATATATGATCTACTCAAAGGCTAATTAATTCTGCATTCAATGGTGGATGGATACCGGCGATATTAGCCTTAGGTAATAAGCTACCTCTATCTGTTATGATGTATAAGCCAATTACTTAATAATTGACACCAATACACCATAAATATAGTACAGGGTCTTCATTATTTTTGTATATTCTTTTTCCCTTGTAATATATAAAAGTAATCAAGTTGCCTCACAATTGAAACCATTATAGTAAGCAAAATATTGATCACACTATTTCGTTTACAATATTTAGTTTCATAGCCAACTGTGTGACATTGAAATCATTATAGTATGAAGAAATTTGGCTTCATTATTGTTTTCTTTGTTTTCTTCTGTGTTGCATGACTAAATTAGTTATAATTGTAAGAACTTACCCGTTCTTCTTCGTGGTCTTGATTTATTAAGAAAATTTTAACATGTGTGTTAGAAAAAACCATAGAATGTATCAACAAATAAAAAATACGCCAGATTTATTCGAAAAAACTCTGAGCACGGTTCTGGTGCCTATGAATGCCCCAAGTGTCACTAGTCGTTCGATTAAAACTTGATAAGCGGTTTGGATCTAATTTAATTTTAATGCATCGCTCTGTCAAAATAAAAATGAAAAGAACGAATGAGAAAAGCAAAACCCTCGGCAGCCTCGCTCACGTCGGAGTCGCTCAAGCCCTCTTTTCCCTCTCTATCGCTTGATCTCTCCTCGACTCTCCTCTCTCTGGCTCTCTTCCTCTCCGTCGCTCGAGCTATCCTCTGCCTCCGCATCGCTTGATTTCTAATCTCCCTTCCTGTTGCTCAAGCTCTCCTCGCACTCTACCTCGCTCGAACTCTTCTCTTGTAAATAAACTGCTTGTTTTATTGGTTAAGAAACATCTGGACTTGCTTATCTTTCAGCCACACAAATTTGGTTGTGTGGTTTGAAGGTTAACTATTTGTTTTAATTGTAGAAAGAACAAAAACCGTCAGATCGGTATTTGTACCGATTGGATTGTTTGCAAACATGGTATTGGTTGAGAACCTTTTAAAGAAAAGTGTTTTAATGGAATTGTTCTATTTGAAGTCGTGGTTCTGTGAAAATTAATTTCACTAGATTTGGACTTGGTTTGATACCTAAACTTGGCTGAAACTTTTTCATCGTCAGTCTGTTCCAAAACAGGGGTTTATTGTTCTTGATGAAATTGTATAGGCCAGGTATGGTTTCCTTTTATGACTTGTTAGCCAATAGTTTGTAGTAATTTTTATGTAAATTGTTTGCATTAAAAACTGTTTTGAAGATGATCCTAAGGTCCAAAAAGTTGAAACATAAACATAAAATTCTCTAACGATGCGTATTGCTAAATCTGAAAATTTGTCTTTTTTTGTTCTCCCCAATGACATGTGATCTCTTTTTGAAACTTTAACAGGTAGTTACAATCATTGTAAGTTACATGATTTATTTCATAATTTTTGGAGACCGAAAAATTTTGAATTTTGTCGGGTTACAAATAAATAAAGTATTTTTTTAATTAATCAAATAAGTTGATAAGTTAATTAGAATACTACTTAATATCATCCTTTCACTAATTTCGAAGGTTGAAATGAATTTCAAAAGTTTTAAGCAAATTAGTTGTTAAAGTTGATCCTTCTTTACGCATGGAAAAACAAGCAACAAGCATTGTGCAAAGATACTAAATTAGCGTTGTTAATTAGAAACAAATTACACATGTAGGAGTACATCTACTAACTTTGTTTTGTAGGAGGATGGTGGGTTTGGTATGGCCCAAGATGCCAATGCCTTGTGGTTTGTATTGAATGCATCTGTGAATGTATGTAAGGCCTAAGGTGTCATTAATTGTTAATTAATATGTATTAATTTTAATGTAACTTGTGAGGCTTGCATGCCCCTAAGGCTAGGAATGGATTAGGGATTTTTCACATGTAATTCATTTCCATTTAATTATAGGATTAGATCACTATAATTAGTGGGAGGGCTTAATTAGATTAGATTTGCTACATGAAGATGCGCCGAAGCTAATAAATGCAAGCAGGGGCCATACAAACCCACAACAATGCTTAAGATGCTTATTATGTAAATGTTTGATTGCTATGAAATGTCATAGGATAGGTATGAGTGTATGCTTATACGACTACCAAACAAAGTCACACAATGTTTGTCCCATTAAAATGATTAAGCCGACCGCCCTCCTTCTCTATATCCCCTTCACGTTGTTTGCCTACTTATGGCGCGGTCCACCATAACGGACATCATGGTTGTCACTCGGAAGTCAGGGTACAAGTAAGATTTGTTAGGAGCAAATAGACTAGGTCCAAAGATCACGAAATCTTGCCAAAATATGGACTTTCCTTCATAAAAAACGTGCCAAAACAGCTCTGTCGGCTCTCTGTTCGGACCGACTAAAGTCCCGTTCAGACCGAATGAGCTTTGTTTGGTCCAAATAAGTCTCTGTTCGGACCGAACCGTAAGTCCAGCGTTGAGATAGTATTTTGGCCATATTTTCTTCATCCGGATTCCGATTGAGGTGATTCAAGAACCGTTGGAAAGCTTAGGATGAGCTTTACAATGCTACTGGTTCCATTTAGTCATTTTCTTCTCCTAAATCCACCATTTTATGCAATAATTGTGTGTGATCCACCGAGTTCCTGCAATACAATACAAATACCACAGCAGTACCCAAATCTAGACAAATATAGCACAAAGCACATAAAAGCACAGTGAATGTAAGGGTTTGAGCTACCATTTAAGTGTAAAGTCCGACCAAAATATAGATATAAATATGACATATCAAATCCCCCCAAATTTAAACCTTGCTTGTCCTCAAGCAATGCTCTAAACTTAGAAAGATGGACTTTACTTACAATTAAGAATTGAGTATCCGAACCTAGATAGGTCATGAAACTAATTGCTTATGCCTAAAACTTTCACACTTCCATCCAATAAGTCAAATCAAAAATTATTTTCAAGAACCAAGTTTAGTGTTCTACAAGTCAATTAATGCATCTCTTGGTCCTAATGAAATCTTTTCTCAAATTCAAGAACTCTAGCTTCACTTTGTCAATTCAAATGCAATCTCAATATCGTTCACCCGTTCTTTTCCATATTTCACAAAAAATTGTAAAGAAATTTATCAAAGTCGAAAATTCTATGATGAACCCTTCTCAAAATAATTTTATTTTTCACCAATTTTTTTTTTTTTGCAAGTCGAGTCGTGGGACTTTGCACCCTAGAGGATATAATTCGGTGTCATTGACCTTGATTATGCTACTAGCACATGATATGCTAGGGAGGTTGGACGGGTGTTGCTCGACTATGACCACGGTACACTTGGGCTATAATACTCAACAACTCCTTTACCAATACTTTCACACCGGGTCCGGTAGAATTAACCATGAATTGTGCAATTATTTCTCGATTTCTTGAGGTGTAATTCCTAACAATTCATGATTAACCCAATACCCTCCGATTTGTGGCTAAGTTGGTGGAAAAAAGTCTCAGTGCATCCTCGTTTTAACAACTATTTGAATTAATTGTCCCATTAAGTTTGCTCGTTGGTGATTCAAGCGATTAAAAAGAAATTTCAACAAGACAAAGTTCATATTATAATTTCCAAAGTTGATAAATTTCCTTTTGAACAAAAGTTTGTCAAATACAAATCCGTTCACTCGGTAAAAACTTGTGAGAATCGACTAAAAGTGATTTAACAATTTTAAGTATCCAAAGTCGAGCTCTAATTTTGCAAAAATATTTCAAATCAGCCCATTGGTGCAAAAATCAAATTGAGATATCAAAACATTCTAGGGTCCTTTGAGAAAATTTTTGTTTGACTCAAAACAGTTTCAAGCAGTGCGAGATTCATCATTTAAAATCCAAATCGAGAGAGTTTAGGCAAAATCAATTCAATTCCAAGCCAAAATAGTTGAAAAATTCAAATTTTAAATGTCTATTCGGACCGAATAGAGACTATGTAACATTCAGAAGTTCATAACAGTTCATTCGGACCGAACAAGGGTCTATTTGGACCGAACAGAGAAGCTAAAATTTCAAAAATTTCACCCATTTTCAACCAGAACCAACCCATTTCATCCCCAGAACTGATTTTTCTCCTATGTCCCCCCCAAAATTGAATAAAGCATTGTCCTCAATGCAATTACAAAGATAAAAAAATTAAAAAGGAGGAAAAGGGAAACTAATCGAATCGATGCATTGATTTTCACATGAATTCGACTCTATTTGGCATGGGACAACAGCGCGGCAGCTTCCTTGTGGCATGCAACTCACATGAGGTCGTGCGTGGGTCGTGTGCTTCTTTGTTTCTCGACCCGTGGTGCTCTAGCGCGAGTTGCAAGTAAGAAATCCACAATGAATCAAAACCTACATATCCAACAATGAAATCCAAACCAACCATGAGAGATTTTTTTTTTTTTTTATAGAAAATTTTAGTAAATAAATAAATAAAAATTTTAGTACTTGGGTTGTCTCCCAAGAAGCACTTGTTTTAGGTCACGAGATTGACCACCTCTCATGTTCATCTTATTTTCACTTTACGCCCATTTAACGCATCATAATTCACCCAAAAGTACTTGAGAAAGTCTCTTGAAACATGCTTGGTGCTTCCTTGTTTGGATGTCATCTTCATTCGCTCGATTGCGATGTGATACTTGATTTTCGATTTGTTGCCTTCCATCATATCATGATTCTTCAAGCATTTTTTCAAGTTGAGAGCTCAATTCGACTCTGGTGATCTTTCTATTTGTCATGTCGGATGCCTCGACTTGGAGAGGTATACCACAATCTTCCTTCTTCTCAGTTTCATCAATAATAGTAGCTATTGGAGGATCCTTCAATTCCAACTCATTAGATTTGTCAATATAAGTTAATCTAAGTGGAATGAAAATTTGGAGGATATTGGATGGAGGTGTTACAACCTTTGATTCTTCAATTGTCTCTTGTTCTTCATTTGTTTCAAATTGTGTGTCATCATCACTGTTGGACTCATAACAAATCGCAATTTCTTTCAAACAACTAAAACTTTCTAATTCCTCATTACTTTGCAATATCATTGTATCATTTTGTTCATCTTGTGATCTATATGAGGAACAAAGTTCTTGAACAATTGTGGTCTCAAATATCTTTTCTTGTTGTGTGGCAATACCATTGATCTTAGATCTTAGAGAATTCAATTTTTCAAGAAGTTCCTCATTTTGTTTTCTTTGGTTTTCAATGAAATCTTTATACATTAGTTCATCATTTGACATTTGCGAAAATAATTGAGGATTAAAAGTTTTAGCCATAAAATTCAATCTAGATTCATCTTGAGACGCTGAACATGAATTATACCAAGAAAAACAAGAGTTATTTGTCAAACCAGAGTTGTATGCATCATGTACGTGTCTTGCATCAAGTTGTCCTTCACCACATGCTTTCCTTATCGTGTTGTTCACCACATTGAGTTGATGCTTGAGTCGATCTGTAGAAGAGATAGATTCCTCCATGTTGCGTGGTGTATGGTCCATGTAGTGGGCATATGGGTCTTGGTGCTCGCTCCTTCCTCCTCCGCATACTTTTCTTATGGTGTTGTTGACAACATTGGCTTGGTGATATACTCGTTGCACACATGCATCCTTTAGATCTTCGCTCCATCCTTCCTCGCATGCTTTCCTTATGTCGTTGTTGACAACATCGAGTTGGTGATATAACCGTCACATGCATTCATCCTTTGGATCTCCTTGTCGCCTCCAATTGTACTCTGTTTCATGTTCATGGTCCTGAAAAGAATAGAACATGGTGATACAAGTGAAATCTTTTTTTTTTTTTTTTGATTTTTTTTAAAAAATAAAAAATAATAATAATAAATAAAAGATACAATATCTAGTCTTCCGTTACTAAAGTAAATTCTAATATCAACACTGTCCCCGGCAACGGCGCCAATTTGATGAAGGCCTAGAATCTATGATATCAAATAAATTTGTAAACCCAGAGCTAACCTCACTAGTCATTTTAGTTAAGCTTTAGGGTCGAACATAAGGAACGGTACAATTGATTACCAGACTTTACTTATTCATGAAAGCTAGACAATTATTTTTTTATGGAATTTTAGTTGATTAAATCTAAAGGTGCAAGTAAATAAATATTTTTGGGTGTTTTAATTATCTAAAAGACGTCTTAGGGTTCAGGTTTCACTTTGGTTTGGACTCTAGAACATAGGACTTGTCACTTTCGTGCATAGAACGGTGTTTTTCAAGCAATCAACTCTCTGTTCGGTCCGAACTAGCATCAGTTCGGTCCGAACAAAGGGTGAAAGTGTGTGTTGTTGACTTTTTATGATATTTTATGCTTTGTGCTAGGGTTTGTTGGCTAAACCTAGATTTGCTAAACCTCAGCGTTCGCTTGTTGGACTAGAAATTGGTTTAATCACAACCTAACCTAATTAGATCAATTAGACTACAACTTTTAGTATAAGGCATTAACTAATCTAAACTTGTTTGTTGGATTTCTTAAGGATATTTAGATGTCTTTTGAACTATCTAAAAATTACACTTTTGATGCCAATTGATCTCCCCTTTCGGATCTACGATTTATCCCATGTACTTGACTCAAATTAACTTGATTATTCCAACTTAGGCTTAACTAAATGCGGCCGTACATCTAGAAGTTGATTAGAGATTCACAAGCAATTCAAAGCAAGTAATTAACATAATTCTCAACAAACAAATCATGAAACATATCATAGCATATCAAGTCAAAACATCGCATCCAAATCTACGTTACTTTCCTACTCCTAAGACAACATAAATCTAGCCTAACATGAAAGCAAAACAAGATACAAGCTCCATCAAATCAAATATCAAGAGAAATGAAGAGATAAACCAAGTATCGCTTCTAATTCAAGATACCGAACGTCTAGAGCCGTGGTTGGATTGATTCTGCCACCGTCGCACCTAGAATTGCTCCAAAGATGATACTGTGGTCGTGCTCTGCTGCAAGAGGTGAAATCCCACGCCTTTCGACGCGAGAACGGTGGTGGAAAGGTTGCCAAAACATGGTAGGAGGTGGAATTTCGTGTATGGTAGCTTCCCCTTCATCCCAGACAGTAGGATACATTTATAGCAGGTCTAGAATGACTTGAGAAGGATGCTAGGTCCAAAGATCACGAAATCTTGCCAAAATATGGACTTTCCTTCATAAAAAACTTGCCAAAACAGCTCTGTCGGCTCTCTGTTCGGACCGAATGAAGTCCCGTTTGGACCGAATGAGCTTTGTTTGGTCCAAATAAGTCTCTGTTCGGACCGAACAATAAGTCTAGCGTTGTGATAGTATTTTGGCCATATTTTCTTCATCCGAACTTCGATTGAGGTGATTCAAGAACCGTTGGAAAGCTTAGGATGAGTTTTAAAATGCTACTAATTCCATTTAGTCATTTTATTCTCCTAAAGCCACCATTTTATGCAATAATTATGTGTGATCCACCGAGTTCCTGCAATACAATACAAATACCACAGCAGTACCCAAATCTAGACAAATATAGCACAAAGCTCATAAAAGAACGGTGAAAGTAAGGGTTTGAGCTACCATTTAAGTGTAAAGTCCGGCCAAAATATAGATATAAATATGACATATCACAATCAACGCCTCTACTCCTTTCTCTCTCTCTCTGCCTCTCCGGAGAGCCCTGGCCCCTACTCAACTCATCTCTCTCTGCCTCCTCCAGTCCTCTGTCGATCTCCCGCACACCGCAATCCCCTTCTCTACTCGCCTCTCCTGCCGCTTCTCCGCCTCCTCCTCTTCCAAGCCTACCCCACCCTCTCCTAAGGCTGCGCCTCCTTTTCTTTCGCTGACAGGAAGGCAAATGACACAACGAAAGGGTGAGCTGTTCTACGTAGATTCATAGAAAGCGATGTAGAGTCTTCAGGGAGATGGAGAAGCTTTTGGGTATTATCTTTTTCTCTTTTCTACCAATTCTGATTTATTTTACTCTTTTTTATCTTTTCTACCAATTTTCAAGATAGACAAAATTGATTTATGGTTCTGTTTCAAATTAAATCTAGACCAACTCTAATATTAGTTTGCTTGATTTGATTGAATACCAACTCTAAAATCGATTTATTTGTTATGATATTTTTTTAATTTTTCAAAGTTAAAATTTTTTGTTCTTCCCTTCTAATTTCCTCTTTTCGCACGTCAGTGCTAAACCCTAGCGAATGTTTAAATTCCAATCACTAGCGACCGATTTGTCTTGGCAATTTACACCAGTATTTATCAATAATATAACATTTATGTTATAATCCAACACCAATATACCAATCACCAGTATTTATGACTCATTATATTATTGATAGCTTACAAAGTACAAACTGGTATAACAGTTCTAGCATTCGTTATAATACTTTTTGTGTTGGTAAGTCATTTTCTAAAATGTAGTATAGTACATACTGGTGTGTTTGACCCTACTTGATTCACATATCGATAATTCGAGAAGCTCAAAAACCAAGCACATAGTCTAATCAATCTACTTGAGATTTTCTTGATCTGAGTAGTACAAGAGCAATGCCAAATTCGTCAATTATGATTTCCTCTAACTATTTAACACCTTCTGTTTATTTTTTGCTTTCATCTTTCCTTTCTTCATTGCAAATGGAAACAAATTTGTGCAAAGAAAAATAAAAGGATCAGTTATTGAGCCTAGAGGCTATTTTCTCTCTGTGCCGCTTTGGAGGCGCTACCTAAGAGCTGAAGACACAAACCCATTTACCAAATCTTTTATTTTTCTTTGCATATGATCAATCTATAAGGATCACTGTCTATATAGATCAAGGCATATTTTGCACGGAGGGAAAAAAGGGCTGTCAGGTACTGGTATCCTAGCACTCAGATTTATTTTCTTTTCTTTTTCAAATATCGTGTAGATAACAAATTTTTTTTCCACCAGTAACATAGGTTTTTTTTACCAATAACCAGCTTATGTGAGCTTCAGTTTTCCACATATAATAGATTTTATCCTTTTTTGCCCCCTCATATTTGTTCATACTAGCTATCAAATTGTTTCTGTATTGATTTTGAAATGTATTGTTATATGATAAAGTAGAGGGAAGTTAGACTTCTGGTGCGAAGAGCCGCAGAATTGGATCCAAGGGGTCGGCCACACTAGGGTACACCGGCGTGAGCAGTCTTACTTGAAGTGCTACACATCTATCTCCTATCAAGCTACACTGATCTTATATACTAGCAGTAGTGATTTATCATTCGTGTTATCTTTAAGGAACATGTAGATTCTTCTTTTATATTAACTAAAAACATCAAGTCACCTTTATATATGCGAGAAAAAGTTAGCCACATATTTATTTATTAAAGAGCTTCTTGGCTCCTCTACAGCTTAGCAATTTGCACCATCGCAATACTACTTATGAACTTGACCCCATATATACCAAGTCGCACTTGGTTGGGTGTAAATATGCAATAAAATATAGTTCGAGCAATAAAAAAAGTAGTTATAATGTTTAAAAAATAAGAGGGAGCAAATTGTGAGTTGTTTGGCTACTGTGACTACTGAGTTATGCAAATTTTAAATTTCTTTTGTGAGAATTGAGTTAATGAGAAAAATTTCGACCATTAGTGTCTCTGTTTTGATTGCCTTTTCCTTTAGAATTGTATGGAATTTGTTTTATGAAAAGGCTTAGTTATGCCCCTTCTTTATTAAGCACTTTATTGGAAAGCTTCTCTATTCGTTTCCTGACAATTTACCATTTTTTTTTTGGTTAATGAAAGTTGAAACTCAGACATTGATTTACTTATCAAAAATACAGTTTCTTACTTGCCCAAGTTGTGATCTGGAAAGAAAATATCTAACGCATCTCTTTATTTTTTTTGCCCACACTCATGAGATGTGTGGTTCATGTCAAAGATAGCTTTATTGGTGGATTAATTATCATTGCCATTTCCAGATGCATTTTTTAAGATTATAGCAAAGATTGATTAAAAATGGCATTCAATTTGTATGTGATACGTTGTGGTGCATATGGAAGGTTAAAAACAAGCAAGTAAACGAGGGACATAATATTTCACCTGAATCTGTAATTCATAAGGTGAAAAATATGACTCACTGTAGGGGGATGCCAGAAAAAGTATGGCTCTGGTGGACAGACCCATGAATACAATAAAAGCAAATATATTTGTGGGGATCACTGATGCCTCCTGGGATAATATGCGAAAAAGCTAGAATCGTTGTCATTTTTTACACACTACAAGAAAATCCGCCATATGTATTGTTTATGCCAGTACATGCACACAATGCTATCCATGTTGAGGCAATAACATTGTGTCATGTTGTCCAGGTAGTAGTTCCAGTTCATTAAGAATAATTATCAGTATTTTTTTAACGGGTTGTCTCAATCTAGCATCAAGAATAGATAAAGAAATGATAAATGTGACACATGCACCAAGAGAAGCGGTAAAAGGGACACATCTGTTATCAAACCATGCAAGGAGGACTTATCAATGCTCTCAGGGATATATTACGCATCCTATTTTCAAAAAAAAAAAAAATAGTGGAATTGATGATTTGCCAAGCAATTATTTTGTTATATCTAATGAATAGTTATGAGATTTACTGTTGTGCTTTCATAAGTACCATCTATGTATGAAACATGTAGAACTACTGAATCCCCCCCTACGGGCTTTTCATTCAAAATAAAAAAGATATGCATGGATATATGTTTTTTTGCATTGGCTATGATATCATGGATACATGGATATATAAAAATTAAATGTGATCTTTTGATATTTTGCATTGCCTATGGACGAAAATAAAAGGTATTTATAAACTAATAATTAATAAAGCATACACACAAACATATTGTGTTCAGAAAGTAAAACGAAATACAGAAAGCGGCGAAGCCGCTGTGTCCCACCTAGTTTTAATTATATTGAGCTAATTTGACTTTATTTAATTGGTTAATTAAAGGTCCAATTTGAGGTGAAACAAAAGAGCAATTAAAGCGATAATTAATGGGCAATTATAATAAGTTGTAGCCCATTTAAACCCATCCCTTGGGGCCAGCCATAGAAGGGTAAAAAGGTCCATAAATTTGTTGTGGTAGGTAGGGCAAGAGAGGTCTATATAAATGGTTCATTTTTAGGGAAACCCTAGCATCATTTCCTATTCTCTCTCTTCCTCTTCTCTTGGCCGAAAATCAAAGAGAAATATTCAGATTTTTCTCTTCTCTTTGCTCTCTCCCTCCACCTCTCTAGCTCATGTGTTGAGCAATCAAACCCTTCCATTAAATAGTGTATTAAATAGAAGGCTAAACAAAGGGAATTAGCTATTACCTCTTGTTTACTAGCATAGGCCTTGAGGTTTTGGTTAATTCCTTGGTGGACTTGAGGAGAAGGAAGAATGAGAAGCACGCCACCAACGCCTACGCATTGGAATCACCTCGCGAATACGATTTCGTGAGAGGTATACCCTTCCAAACCTTTCTCTCTTGATTGGATGTGTTGAATGCTTGTGCAAGGTCCATGTGATGTTGTATGCTTGTTTAATTAGTATTAATTGTAATAAAAATTAAAATTAGGCATAAACTTCATTTTCTAACAGTAGTATCAGAGCATTAGGTCGTGCTTAAGCATTTTAACACATAATTAAGTGAGAAATTATTAATTAACACAATAATTAGTGATGCACTTGTGCTGTCTGGATCTGTTCTCTGTTTTCGAGATTGTTTTGATTTTTTCGCTGGGAAAAACTTTCAGTAAAAATTTCTTTTTGATTGGAAGTTGTAGATCTATGAGATTTGGTCCTTTTGCCACTGGTTTAACCTTTTTTTAAGAAGTTATAAATTTTTGGTGAATTAAACGGTAACGGTGCGCAGAACCAGTTTTTGTCTCCACAGTTTCTGTGTTTATGGCTTGTAGGAATTATTTTTTGAAAATAGCTACCTGTTTTTATTGGCTATAAATCTTGTTAACTTGATTCTCTTTCTGGACATGTAAAATTTGTTGCATGCTTTGGAGTTTATGTGAGCGTTCAAGTCATGAAAGTTGAATATGTTGTCAGATCTGTTTTTCAAACAAACTGATTGTTTTGATAACTGTACTTATTGAGAAAACTTTGTGGAAAACTGTTTATATAGAAATGTTCTAATTTAAGTAAGAATCTGTAAAATTAGTTTCAAGGTTTTTCATAAAGGTTTGATACCTCAACCAGCTCAATACATTTTCGTCGTCAGTCTGTTTCAGAACAGGGCAACTAAGTTTGTATGCTATTTATCTTGATGATTTTGAATAGAACTTGTTGGTTTTCTTTTCATGGATTCGTAGCCAATAACATATAGTAGATTTTTTATGTAAAGTGTTTGCATTAAAACGTTTTGGAAGATGATCCTACAGACCAAAAGAGTGAGATAAAAACAGAAAATCCGATAACGGTGTTTCGCGCACAATCTGATGATTTGTCTTTTTTGTTTCTCTCTGATGGTAAGTGATCTCTTCTTAAAATATTTGCAGGTAGTTACACTCATGATAGAGAGTATGCATGATTTATTTCATAATTTTTGGAGACCGAAAAATTTCAGATTTTATCGGGTCCCATTTAATATTTTAAATAGTTAAAATATTTTTCTAATTAATCAAATTGGTTGAATAGTTAATTAGAACACTCCTTGATGTTCCTCATTTCTGTCTTCAAATGTTAAAATAGCTTTTGAATGGTTTAAGCAAATTAGTTGTTTAAAAATTGAACCGTTTTATGCGAAAAACCCGATCGACAAGCAATGTGCAAAGATTCTAATTTGTTGTTGTTAATTAAGAAACAAATTACACTCGTAGGGACTTACGCTAACTTGTTTTTGTAGGAAGGATCATGGGTTTGGTATGGCCCAAGACACCAATGCCTTGTGTGTTGTATTGTGAATGCATGTGAATGAATGTGCGTAAAGGCCTTTGGTGCCATGCTTAATTAATTTTAGGTTAATTTTAATGTAACTTGTGAGGCTTGCATGCCCCTAAGGCTAGGAGGGAATTAGGGATTTTTCACATGTATTTTGTTCCTTTAATTATATAGGATATGATCTATATGATTAGTGGGAGGGCTTATTAGATTAGTTTTTGCTACATGGAGATGAGGCGAAGCTAATGCAAGCGGGGGCCATACAAATCCACAACAATATTTGAGATGCTTATTATGTGATTGTTTGTGTATGTTATTGTCTCGCACTTTTTCGCGGCCCTCGAATCGAAAAGAAACGAAGAATCCGGTCTCGGATTGAGGGGCAAAAAGAATGCGGATCAGATACCCCTCGCGAGCCTCAAGAGGCCGATACCGATACCACCCCGGAGAGGGTAACTGCACGGTCTTGAGTTTCCACGAGGGTTTATTATTTGAAGGGGTCATTTCTTTCCAGTAGGCGCAAGCCCTACTGTTAATTACCTCCGACATGGTCAGGAGCACCTTTAGATCGGGAAAAATCAAAGGATTGTGCATCGTGAGCTGCTAGGGAATTGTAAATATGCAATTAGCAGTCCTACCATGCATTAATGCAATTAGCGGTCCTACCATGCATTATATTTTTGTTTTGTTTTTTTTTTATTATTATTATTGCTACTATGCGATGTTAGTATATCCTATTATTATTATTATTTTTTATGGACTTGGTATTGCAGGGGACAGCAGTCTCTTGAGTTCTTTGCTTGCAGAGGTTTCTGTTGACTGCCGTTTCTAGACGCTTGTGATCTTCTCGTTTTCCGAGTTCTCTTTGTAATGTGAGGAATCAAGGTTTAGGCTCTTCAATTTGAATCTTGTGTTTTTAAGGCATGGATTTCCCGAAGCGGGTTTCTTAAACTCCCTTCTGACTTCTGTCGAGGGTGTCTGGAGGTGACGTCTGACTCCTGATCAGATCGTTAAATTCATATTTCCCAAGGCATGAATTTCCCGAAGCGGGTTTCTTAGACTCCCTTTTGACTTCTGTCGAGGGTGTCTGAAAGTGACGTCTGACTCTTCATCAGATCGTTGTCCGGAGCGTTCGAAGACATTTGATTGCTATTCAGATATTGAGTAGACGGTTCAACCATCATCCGAAACACTGAAGTGATAGCTGGTATCCAGCCAGAATATCAAACAGATTATCCGATTGTTGTTTGAGATGTCGACAGGGCATCTGATTGCGGGTCAAACATCAAGAAATCGATTCAGCTGCCACCTGAAACAAAGATGCCTGGTTGCCAGCCAGGTGTTAAGTGACGATTTGCCTATCATTCGGAGTATTGAAGTGATACCTGGTATCCAGCCAAAGTACCGAACAATTAATCCGATTATATTCGAAGCGTTCAAAGTGACATCTGGTTGCCAGTCAGATGTTCCGTACACGGTCCGATCATAATTGAGACACTGAAATGATATCTGGTAGCCAGCCAAAATATCAGACAGATGATTTGACTATTACTCGAAGCGTTGAAGTAACGTCCATTAGCCAATCAGATATTGAGCGACGACTCGATCCTCATTCGAAGTATTGAGGTGATACCTGGTAGCCAGCCAAGATACCAAACAATAGTCCAAATGTTATTCGAAATGTTGCAAGGAATCTGATTGCTAATCAGACGTTCAGCGAACAGTTCAGCTGCCACCTGAAATGTCCAAATTTCATCTGGATGCCAGTCAGATGTTAAAATGACGGTTCGGCTCTCACCCGAAGCGTTCAAAATATTATATGTCAGACGCCGGACCCCTGGGTTTGTGGGCGTTGAAAAATCTTATGAGCGCGGGTGCTACCTAAGTCGGACGCCCCTTGGCCTCCTTAGGTGTGGTAGACAATTGGTTCTCGATCATAGGAGCGCTCCTCTGACGCTCAGTCACTGACCAAATGTTGAAACTTCGTCTGATTCCTGATCAAGAGTTAATGTGACGTGATGCTTGACATTTAGCCAAGGAAGTCACTAGAGTGACGCTGGGCTCTTGAGCTTATGAGCGTTCAAGTAGCGTCCGGCTTCCAACCGGAACGCTGTAGTTTCCCTCAAGCACCGAAAGAGGTAAGCCTAGTTGTTTGAAATCTGGTTGCGGATATGGGGTAACATTACTAATCCATTTGAGTAATGTAACCAGGAAACATGTTGAAGGTTTTGGATAAAGATGACACTCAGATAAGAATCATGGATCTATCAGATGTGGTGGTATGATATAGGATTTTTCTCACATTTTTCTGGGTCTTCTGTGATTTTTCATGAATTTTTCAAGTTTGCTGGCAAATTAGGATTGATCAGATCTTCAGAAAAATAGGTTAAAATATTCTGCTTGGATTCTGGTTATGATTTTGGCATGATTGTATTTCCCATATTTTTCTGAGCTCCCAGGAATTTTCCTCATATTTTCTGACCCTCCTGTGATTTTCTATGAATTTTGAAAGGTTGCTGATAATTTTATGGCTGGTCAGATCTCAGAAAATGGGTTAAAAATATTCTGTTTGGATTTTGGTTATGGTTTTGGCATGACTGCATCCTCCATATTATTCTGAGCTCCCCGGAATTTTCCTCATATTTTTCTGAGCTTCCTATAATTTTTCATGAATTTTCAAAGATTGCTGGGTTTTTAAATAAATATGGCAGCGATATGGCAATTTGTGGTTGGTCAGAATTTGGAAAATGGATTAAAAATATTCTGTTTGAGTTTTGGTTATGGTTTTAGCATGATTGTATTCTCCATATTTTCCCGGGCCTGTAGAAATTTGGTTTGGATTTTTCTGAGTTACGGTTGATTTTCTACGAATTTCTGAAGTTTCCAGCAATAAAATGGTGCCACGTCAGCAGGGAGAACAGGTGGCTACTCCTAATTGGTCCACGCCAGCGGAGAGAAGAGGAGTCAGCAGCGAATGTAGTGGTCAAAGAGGGACACATGGCGCTGTCTGATTGGCTGTTGATATATCGGTACACGTTGTTGACTCGCCACACAAAATGAGCCACAGAAAATCACAGATTTTGGGATCATTTTATTAAAACTATTCCGTCGCTCCAGTACACCCGATGTTTTGTGGACCAGTAAATCCCTCCGTGGGTGGGTCCCTCCGTCAGTGAGATGGTTTAGCCGTTAGGCTATGAGCTGTGTCCAGGCGAACCACTGGACATAATCTTCTCCTCCCTTCTTCCTTCTTCGACCTGACGATGGAACAAACCGCCATGGCTATCGATTCGAGGCCATCGAGCGACCACTGGGTCCCAGGAAGGGGTCGCCTGTCGTCGTCTAGTCCTCCTGAGATGGTGGGGCCCATTTTTTGGGTGTTTCGATCGCTCCCCCACTGTAATTGTTCCTCCTTCTCGTTGGCTAGGGTTTCCGGAAGGTGTGGTGATGTATAAGGGTTTCCAGTGATCGTCGAGCTGAGATAAGGTGCCGGAGAGCATTGTGATAGATCTCCAGAGTTTGGTATGGCCCCAATTTGATTGCCGAGACCCTCCGGCAGAGTGCTTTGCCCCCGTCCAGTCCTGTCATGGCGGTGAGATGGTGATTGTTACCATCCGGAGGTTATTACGACTTGGTGACGGCTCTAAAAGTATGGCGGCACATCCCTGAAGAGAGATGCATCATCAATTTGACTGTAGGCCGCTCCTAACCAAGAGCTTCACCATAGTTCGACTATGGGTGTGTTGACAAGCCATCAATTTGTTCACTGTTGCCCTTCCTTGATGGTGTAGAGAGTGTAATGAGGCAGTGGGGAGAGTGTTGGCATGCCCCAGAAGATGTATGACTCCTTGATTGCATTATAAGGCCATGGTAGTATAAAGCCTCTCCTTGATTTGGATCTGGCCATGATGGTCGGGAGGAAGCTCCTTGCATTGATTGAAGAGGAGATGACAGCTTGTATCTGAAACTTAACAGGCCATCAAGCTGCCACCAGTGAACCCTTATGTACAGCTCCTCCTTGGCATGAATTGAGGTAGTGGTGGCGATCCTTGCTGTCTCATCCGATGCATTGGTGAGGTGAGGTGTGCTCCTCCCATGTACCTGCTGTCCTTTTTTATTTTTTTTTTAAACCTGCTGTCCATTGGATAATACCTGCTGTCCCTTTTTTTAGTTATCCAACTCACTATCCACTTTCATTTATATGTATGTAATTAAATTACTACTATTAAATATGCATGCCTTATTAAACATAATCCATTTCTAACTCCATTTTTATGATTTTAGCCTACATGAGTATAGAATATAGAAATATCAAAAGAGAAGGAGTATTTAGCTTTTACTAAGTGTATATGTTAGTTTAGTGTATTATACATATTTACATAGCCATTTTTAGTTATTTCCCTACATTGTTACTATGTGCTGTATGAATGAACCAGAAATGAAGTAAAAGGAGATGAAAATTATAAAGAGAGAAGGAAACCTCTTACTTTACTTACTCAAATTGTACAAAAGATGTAGTACAAACAGCTGCTTGTAATTGAAATTATGAGGCTACTGCCTTTACTAATACACTCTTTTTTTTTTCTTTTAGTAGCTAACCTAAGTGCTCAGATTGCTTCCTGGGTGGATGAATTTCTCAACACATGAGAGTGCTTCTCTGGATTGGGTGTGTGTTTCGTCTCTTCTTGGGGTCCTTTTGCATGGCTGTTGACACCTCTTTTTATAGTGCAAGTCAGTTGGTTGCTGTAGATAGCACCAATTATGTGTGCTTTGAGAGGGTTTGACAGTTATGCCCCTGGTGGCTATTTTAGACATTTCCTTTTCCATTTGAATTGGTGTTTACTGTTCAAAAGCCTTCAATCATCAATTGGTTTGCTATTTATTACTGATATCAGAATTGAGCTTCATTCACACATAGCTTCTCTTTTTTTTTACTGAGTTCTTAGTATTTCCCTTGTCAATTTTACTCAAGGTAGCTCCTCAGCCTCTTAAAGGTATAATGCTTGTGATGTTCCACACTAGCTCCAACTGAACATATTAAACATCTACTCCATCATTATAGTTATCCAATCCTTTATATTAAACCTATAATACTGTCAGATTGGGTATTTTGAAAAGAATATTCACATGTTGAATTTCTCCAATTCAGTTCATCCCCTCCATCATCATTTTTTTTTTTAGTAACTGTCCCTCTTCCTTAAACAGTTCTGATATCCATTTTCTAACAATCTGCACTTCATTAATTTTATTCATTCATTTCATTCATTTTTTTTTATATTTCCTCATTGTATTAACTCAAAGCCTCTCCTTCGGTGATTTTTCTTGAAAGACAATTACTAGGTGTTTATGTTATTATATCCCCATCTCTTATTCCCTCTTTGTATTTATGCCATCTGATCATCCAATTAACCCGAGGCATCTACTCAAACAATTTTTCTTCAAGCAACAGTCATTTACTGTTCATTATAGCTTCATCTCTCATCTCATCGATTCTTTGTTTTGCTCCAACTGACATCTCTTCAGATGGTCCCTGGTGGTCAATCAATGGTGAATCTGACCCAATTAATGGTGAATCTGACATTTCTTAGGTATAGCGCGCTGGAGTTTTTTGACCATGGCTGCTTCACAATTTTTACAATTTTGCCTTGCTATTCTTTCGCTATTCTTTCAAATTATCACTCTGTAACTGTGCATATGTACTTCCCAACAGTGCCGTCCTGTTCTAGTGGCTCCATTTCCACCAAATTTTGGCATTTTTTCCTCAACACTGTGAGTCTAAGATGCCATCAATTCAAATCGATTAGGGAGGAAATTGGATGAACCAGCGGGATTCCTGCTGTCTCGTGTCAGTGGGCATCAGTGAGGGAGTGAGTAGTGAGAATAGCTTGTCAGGAGCGAGTAGAGGGACAGTTTGTTTCTGCGTTCGCTTTGTGTTCACACGGCGTGAGAGACAGAAGGAGGGGACCAATGGAGAAGACGAGAATAAACCAGAAGATTGGGCTTTCATTTTTTCCTTCCTTTTTATTTGGGCCGAATCCCTCTCTATTTTATCTCATCTGGGCCACGCATTTTTGCTCTGAATTTCAAATGGGCTTAAATAGGCTGCCGAATAAAAATATTCTCCAACTTTTTTATAAAAGGATTAGCACGAATCTTGATGCATCCATGTCCGTTTATTGTACCGGCCTTATTTTGCATAATTATATAATTTTCACACAATACATGCATGAAATTATATAATCATTTATGTTGTATTTTTGAAGCATGGCTCGGATCTATATCATATCATCATGAATATTGCATACTAATTTTAACATATTATCTTGTTAATATTAGTAATTAATATAGATGTAAAAATATAGAACCGCTTGTCTTTGCTTGATTTTGGACATGCCTTCCCGACCCATTCGGGATAATTTTAAAAATATTCATTCGTGCATCAGATGTCTGGTCTTGACTGTTTTAAATAGACTCGGAACCCATTCACAGGTTGACCAGATAATTACGGAGATATTTTAGGGGTCAACAAATGCCCCCCACCAGAGCGGGTCGAGAGAACCATGTTTGAACGGCGTGCTCTGGTGCCCTTGTTGTCTCACTACTATCTTTGCATGACTGTTGTTTCTATTTTTCATGTGTCAGGTTTTCTCTGGATATTTATGGATCCGCCAGACTCTTCAAGGGACCCACTACGTGACCCGTATGATCAGAGAATTACTCGTTATATTTGTCGTATTGACCCAAACAATCGTTACCGAAATCTTCATGCCGTCTGGAGAAGTCGGATATTAGCAGGTGGAGATATTTATAGTGGCCTGTTCACTCGTCACCGACCAACTCGGTTTTCATCCGGCTCATCGAATCCTTTACCAATGGCTGAACCTGACACGTGGGTGTTCACTCGTAACCTTTTTGTTCATGCTCCCTCTTCAGATGATGATTTTTCAAGAAGGGATTCCCCAGAAACTAGGCGGTGTATTCTTCTCAATCTTGTTGGGTCAGCTGATCCTTCTTCTATCCATTTATTGTGCACAGAAATGAATGCTGGAAGGGTCACTCCCTGGTCTCCTGATTATTTATACGTGCGCGGTCACCTAAGGAGGAGTGCAGGCCAAATTGAGTGGACTCGGTTTGTTTTAGCCCATTTGCGACCCCTTTTGTCACGAGTCCATCTTTATGAAGCAGTGTTCTTATGTCTTTTTGAGTATAATCCCCATCCAGCTTTATTTCGGGCCTTTGTTTCAAATTGGAATTATACTACCAACACTTTGTTTCTGTTTGATCGAGAAATGACTATTAATCTCTGGGAGCTCTCTCGTCTTGCTGGGCTTCCCATTTTTGGATATCCTTATGAGGAGAGGGTTCCCCCGGATGCAGAATTGTTTGGGAGAAAATCGAATGGTAATCCATGTTATCCAGATTCGCTTCGTCAGGTCTTTGATATATATTATGAACTTTCAAATGCCCATTTAAGCAGAGGTCAAAGTGCTGACGTCCCTTTTTACGATTGGATTAGATTTTTCATGAATCGGATTTCTAAAGGGAATCCTCGTACTTGGGGTACTTCTGCTCCTTTTGCTAATCCCAATGACCCATGCAGAACAGGTCACGGTTCTGGAAGTATTAAAGCTAGAGGGGAGAGTCCTGAATTTTCTTATTTGAGCACTCGTATTCTGGATAAGGAGACCATACTAACTGCATTTCTAGCCTGGTGGATTAACTATTTTGTAGTAGTGTGCCGTCCTGCTGATAGAATACGTCCAAGTGTTTTTGTGGTTGCCAATGCTCTCGCCCGGGGGTTCCCAATTTCATTGGCTGTTCCAGCCTTAGCCAACATCTACAGATCATTAAGGGAGATCACTTCTGCAAGAAATCCCTCGAACAGTCATGTTGTTGTTCCGCTTCATCTAATACATGGGTGGTTGCACGCGTACTGGGGAGATTATTACGGAGTGATTATGTCAGCTGAATTAAGGCAACAGCTACCCTTCTTAAGTCACATTGCGGGGGCACTCATCTTCTCAGGAGACCAGCTTAGAATCCATTTTCTCTTTTGGCGGTACCAATCACACTTGGGGTTGCGTGTTTTCAATGAGGAATTACCCACAGATGTTGAGATAAATACAGGTCGATCAGTTGTGGATATTAGGGATGAGAGGGGACATTCTGTACTGTCTTCCATACAGCAAGATTTTCTTGTCAGTATCAGGGAGTGTCTTTTGCCCTGTCGGATAGGAAATGATGTTTCCATGGAACTCTATTGCCCCCAACGAGCCGCGTGGCAATTCGGTTTCGATCAAGATATTCCTTCTTCTAACATCCCTCGTCGCCCACCGAGAGTTTCGCTGACATCATTTGTGAGATATTGTTTCTTCGTTTGGCGCCTTGGAACCGGTATCAGGTTTATTATTCCCCATGCTTCTCGTGTGGGCTGCCTTACATTCTGCTATAAGCGTTGGTTGCGTGGTCTGATTGCTGCTCATCATTCTCCAATGGAAAGTCGTCTCAGGGAAGCAGTATACCCTCAGAGGCGCTCTTCTGACCCCATTCCTGTGGGAAGATGGGATCCTCAGCCACATCGTCTACCTCGTCCTGTGCTTCCTTCAGAGTTCTTTAGATTGCAGGATTGACGAGGCGTTACAGGTAGTATTCAACCTCTTCCTCATCCCTCTCTTGACATAGACCGTCGAATACCTTTTGGTTCCAACTTACGGGCTCGGAAACCAACACTCCTTTCTCAACCATTGCGCATTCAGGAATCCACTGAACCTCGCACTCAAGTGAACAATCCTTCTTCAGGTAAAGGTTTGATATATCTATTTTTCTTCTGCCCCCAATGAATGTAATTGTTTGTTACCCATTTCCTTTATCTTCCTTTTAGACTCGGATAGCGATGATTCAAATGATCTTCCAATTGCAAGATCTCCTCTTCCCGGATTCTCGGACCCTGGTGCTGGTCCTTCTTCTATTGCCGAGAAAGATATTTTATCAGAAACTGATACCGAACTTTTAGGTATATGGTATTTTTGCTTCTGCTTATTCTGTAACATCCTGATTAAATATTTTTCTGACTCGCTTTCGTTTTGAAATAGGTTTCATCCAGCCTGCTGTTCCTTCCTCTGAGGTGTTCCCTTCTCACTTAGCAGTGTCTCCTTACATT
Source organism: Rhynchospora breviuscula (assembly GCA_027562975.1). NCBI lineage: Eukaryota > Viridiplantae > Streptophyta > Magnoliopsida > Poales > Cyperaceae > Rhynchospora > Rhynchospora breviuscula. The sequence continues at coordinate 18,840,689 of CM050398.1, forward strand.
CCTCCTTTCCTTGAGACCTTTTCTCCTCTTCAGGGATTATCTCCGTTCATTCCTCAGCATCAGGTTCCTTACAATGATGTTCCACCTACTGAGACAGCACCGGTTGACCCGTTTGCTATTATTGAAAATGAGGAAGAGTTGGTGGATTATTCTGCTAGTCCGGACTATGGGATGGAGGAAAATATCACTAGTTATCTTCTGGGTGAAAATTCCGTTGATCGTAAGTAACCTTTCGAATTATAACACCCTTCATTTTTTTATTAAGCCCTTGAGGTTAACAGTGTTCCTTTTCATTGTTCTAGTTGCACTTCCTGTGGTTGAGGCTGACTCATCTCTTGCCACTTCTCCTTCGGTGGTCCCTTCGGACTCATCTCGTGAGTTCATTTTCTTTTGAAAATTATTTTTACGGTATTTGTTTATTGGTCTGAACTCACTACTGTCCCCTTTTTTAGATGACTTCTCTATATTGGGGCAACTTCTTGATGACCTGAATGTTGATAGAATAAGATCAGAGGTTGAACCAATTAATCCTGACTACATTGGTGACTATCCAACCCCTGATAGTGCTGGTAGGTGAATTTTCTCTTTTCTTTTCTCTCTCTCTTTTTTTTTTTAAAAAAAAAATGTTCGCGCTATCTTATTGGGGGTTTAAACTGTCTATCAGGTTTTATCGTGGAGCCAATAAATGATGGCAGTGAGTCTCCCACAGGCCCCACTACTAGCGCTTTCACTTGGAATGCTTTCGGGTCACAGCACAGAGCTCCTACTCCCTAGGGACTTTTTCCTTATTCATGCATCTGTACCATATTTGTACCATATGTAGCCGCACCATTGTATCACTCCATGTATCACCGCTTTTGTTTGTTATATGTGTGTTAGGTAAGATTGTGTAGCGGTTGGGATCTTCTGGATATGTTTCAGGATATGTTTGTAAGTACCAATCTCAGCAGGTGTACTGAGATTTGTAATGACTCGTTCTGTGATGTTGTAATATTCATGCCTCCTGTTTGCCCCCATGTTTTATTGATTTTTTGTGTTTATCTTTTTTATGAATTATAGATCAACATATCATGCAACACCTTTTCGTCTGGAGAACGTGGTATTGTTGTGTGATCACGCGTGCGCATTCACTGTGGTTGAGGCCCCCTTTTTTTGTCTCTTTCTTGTCCCTTTCCTTTTTTATCGTGCCCCCTTCTCTTCCTTTCTTTTATCAATTCTGTACCCTCTCTCTTTGCCACCTCTTTGCTACTACCTCCAAATGGCTAGTCAAGGTGACGCACACTTCCATTCTTCCGCTGATGATATCACTGAGGAGATTGAGGAACTCGAAGAGGATGCGGCGCCGGATGTCGTGCGCGCTCTTGGTGATGACTGGGGAAACCCATACGCCCAAGAGATCCATTCCTACTGGAGGCCACTTCCCTCCTACAACTAGGGTGTTGATTCTTCCCCGGATAAGCTTCCGGAACATGAGCGGCCGTCTTATTTTTATTTTTTCTGGCTCCCTGTGCTTATAGTTCTTGGCTTATCGGCCTTTCATTTGTATTTTTCTAGGGACAAGATTGATTAGAAAAGATAACATGTATTTCCCTGTTTTATAAGTGCAATGTCGCCGTTGGTAATTGATTTGTCAGTTTTCTGCTTTCATGGCACCTTTATTTTGTTTTAGGGACAAAATACATAAAACCCTGTTCATTATTTTATACCGGTATAATGAACTCACCGGTGTTGGTTGACTTATGGCTCATTCCAACAATCGACTAATTTGGTAGTGGAATTTAGGCTTGTGGATTTTGTGGTGATTAGGATATACATTTGGTGGAGGAAACGTCTTATGTTGCTATAAAGCAAGACGCACCTTTTTTCCTTTAGGGACATAAAGCTCCAGCAGCTCCATATTTCTGCAAAAACAAAATAAAAGAAAGAAAGGAAAAATTTTTATACCCTCAGTGGTGATTTATGAAATCATTAATCAAGCCTCCCCACCTATTCTAGGGGTCATAGACGAGCTTTCATCATCGGGTATCTTTTGTTCAAGGGACAAAATATTAAAACCCTCGTTCATCCCTTTTTAGAACTGGTAGGATGAACGTTTACCGGTGATGGTTGATTTTAAGCTCACACCAACAATAGACCGTTTTATGTGGAATTTGGCTGTGGAGATTTTTTTGGAGTTCGGGAAAGTATTTTTGTGGAAGAGATATCTCATGTTGCCCTTAGGCGAGAAATCTCTTTTTCTTAGTGACATAAAGCTCCGGCGGATCCTCGCTACTCCGAACGGCTCAAAAAGATGGCCCAAAGGCCCTTAATCCCAACTCTTTCTGAAGTGAAGCCCATACTGAAGTGAAGCCCATAAATCTTGATTTCGGCCCACAGAATTGTCTGATTTTTAACGTTGGCCTGTTTTACTTGATGGTCAGACCCGTACCGAGTCATCATTCAATGTTGTCAGATTTGCTCCTTGCTCAGCACACCTCTTGCTTTGGATGCTCCTGTCATATCTCTGTCTATTATTGCGCGTGCTCTGTATTTATTCTTGGCTTAAAATTTTTATCAGGGTAGAGTACTTGAATCTTCTGTCGCAAGCTTGATTGCCCACAGTGATACTGCACTGTTCTTATATATATATATATATAGAGGCTCTCCCCTTCCTTCACTATCATCCTCTCTTTTATTCTCATGGCCTCTACACCTATCCGTAAACGTTACAGAAATATAGAGCATATCCTAGCATCTTCTAACTGGTCCTATGGCCCCCATAACCGTTATCTTTTCCGAGATGAAGCGGCTTTCGAATGTTACCATACTACCATGGGTGTCGAAGAACGCTCTGTTGCTGACTGTTTTTACTTTCACCCTTTTGGGAGGTTGGAGAATAAACATGTGCGTCTTCTTCGATCTTGGGTCAGTTTCTGGGATCTGCGTAACTTAACGGTACGTCGGTCTTCTTATCACCCGAGGATTACTCGGCTCTTTTATGCCAACTTACGCGTCTCGTATGATCATTATGGTGTCCCTTTTGCCTCTTCTTTTCTTTTCGGCAAATATCTTTCTTTTGGAGTAAAAGATCTTGCCGAATTTTTACAGACCACAGATACCTTGGACGGCCTTTCCGTCTACACCCATGCATCATGGCCTCGTGATTTCGAGAGTCGTAGAGAATACCGACGTTGGTTTAAACTTGCCCCCAATGCTGTCAGAGGAACATTGTCTACCGCGTCTCTTCCTGCTATGCACAGGTTCTTCTCTCCCTTCTTGTTTAGTCATTTTCCCTTCTTTATTCTTTCCTGCCTCTTAATAATTTTGTGTTCTTATAGGCTCTTGTGCATGATAATCAATCACATCCTCCTCCCTCGAGAAGAAATATCCGATGTAGTGAACTCGGAGAGCCTTTTCTACCTGCGCCACCTCATCGCGAAAGATAAGAAGATCAATATCGCATATTCGATCATCCGACATATGCATCAGTCGGTCAGGGATTCGCGCAATCTATTGCCTTACGGTCATCTGGTGGAAGAGCTGATGCACAAGGCAGATATTGCTATGCCAGACACTTTGTGGGGAAACAAGATAACCGAGAGGGATATCGAATACCCCCATAATCTCCTCGGCGAACTATCATCCATCGGTTGGGTTGAGACTTCTGGTGGAACTCTCATTCCTGATCCCAACCAAGCAGTAAATGGCTATATCATGGAACCTGGGGCTGTTTGTAACCAGTACAGGCCATTAAAGGAAGGTTCCCCACCTTCAGACGAAGGATCGTCCATAGAGGGCCCCCGTACTTCCACCACCTATCTTGACCAGAAGTTCGAAGAGGTTCATACTTGTCTGGGCTCTATTGAGGTGAAGCTCGAGACTGCAATTACTTCTCTGAACGAGCTCAGGGCAGAAAACATGGTCAACCTTTGAGCGAGACTTGTAAGGGTCACTCTTTTTCCTGTTTCCAGCTTAGGTGTTTGTAGGACCCACTTATTTGTATTGCAATAGTTGGGTGTACCGTATACCGGTGATTTCAGGGCATGTTATTGTGTATGTTGTGTTCCGATGATTTATCTGCACCCTTGTACTGTTGACTCGTTGATTTCTTAGTACTTGTCAAATTTTTTCCTTCACGCCTTCGAGTCATTTTCACTGTCTAATTCTTGGGTTTCCATGCCCTTGTAAGTAACGGAGCATCTCATATTTTTTTTTTCTTTTTTTTTTGTGCTTAAACTCCGGGCACTAATCATCCCTCGATATTCACAGTTAGCTGAGTTTTCTCATGTCCTCGGACCATTTGGCTGTCGCTTCCCATTTTTTTTTATTTTTTTTTTAACCTTCTTACTTTACAAAGCTGCTGACTAGATAACTCCTACTACTGCTAGAAATACAAAGCCATTGCACACCTTTTTTTTTTTCTTTTTTCTTTTTTTTTTTTTTTTTGCATAAGCAGTTTGTACTACTAATTATGAGGCGCCGGGTTTTGTATCAGATGCGCTGGGAGATACAATCCTCCTAATCTAATCATTTTCTCTGCCCAATCTTTGAACGAAAAACAATCCTAGATCGAATGCCCAAGGAACCTGTGAAACAGGCAAAAATCGGGCTCATCAAATCGATGTTGTTCTTCCGGGTATTTGCACTTAGGCAGGAGCAGTCCGCTTTGTATAGCCATGCTGAACACATCAGAAGTTCTATCCTTCCGGAAGGAGTAAAACTTCTTTTTCCATTGCGAAAGCGACATATGTCCATCTGGATGATATTTTATGGTTGGGATTTCATCACTTGTTAGTGCCGGGGCTTTCTCTACATTTTTTCGCTTTCCTTTACTTTTCTTCTTCGGTGTTTCACTAGCTCTTTAAGGGAATTGCACTTCCTCTTTGATACACACCGAGTAGTCTGAGTTTAAATGAGAATTGTTTTGCCATTCCATGTTGCTTGGTGAAGGGTCTTCTTTATACAATCCGGGTTTTGGCAAGTTTACTATAGGTATTATGCCATATCGAGCTATACTGTCAGGGCCGAGAGGGTTTTTGATATGTTCGCATTCGAATGGTAATAGCCAATTAGGCGCGGGCCCTAAGATGCCTGTCATATTGTTGTATGGGGAACGGGTTGCTCCTGCTTCCTCTCCCCAATCCTCCTGTTGTTCAAAATACGCCTTGACATTAGGCTCATCTGGCAACCTCTTGTCTGGATTAGCAGATATAGTAATGCCATCATTATTTCCTCTCTGCAAGTCCTCTATCATCATGGCTAGCTTGCTCTTCTCTTGCCATGAACTGGATATTTCCTGACGTGTTGTGGTATTCTCCATCCAAAGAGAGGTAATTCCTTGACAGAAACTCTCACACATATGGCGAAGCCCAACAATTTCTTGGCGTAATCCAATGCTTTCTATCTGTATCGTCGCCATTCTATACTCGTGCTCTCGCATTTGTTTGATATTAGTCTCAAGAATAAGTTGCTCCTCACGAGTAATCTGTCTTTCTACCTCTTCACCCCATCCCTCGAATGACACTTCTGGGTATTCATCAGCGTTTAACGGGGCTTTGAGTGAGACTTCATACATTTCTTCTCCTTCATCATACTGCATTTCCTTTTCGTGATTACTTTCATCCCTTATTTCCATATTCCCAAATGGAATCTCCTCCATTTCTTCTTCCTCACCGTACTTATAGTTCTCTAAATCATCTTCTTCTACCCCAATAGCATACACCGTGTAAGAATGTGTGCTAGTGTCTGTGTCACCATATTTTCGGAACTCAGAGTCTTTATCGTCATTTTCTGATAATGACACATCTCCCACATAGGTAGTATAAGTGTATTTGTCAGATTCTGGATCATGTGGCACACAATGGTATTTCATATGATTGCAAGGTCGTGCCTTGCGAGATGGCATTTTTCCTTTAAACCAAGACTTGATTTTGTGAGGCGGGGTTTCGCACTGTACACCACAATATGCGCATCTCTTATCATGTGATTTATTCGATCGTACCGTTGATGGTGACCTGAATTGTTTATCTGTGGCTGATCGGGGCATTCTTGGTGATTTTCCTTTCTCACCATAATGTGCTTTGGGTCGTATCGGGTCTTTGTGTTTGTGGCATTTACGAACCCGGTAATCATCGGGGTTTAAATTATGTCTGTTGTTTGCCGCACCCACCCATCCCGTAAGAGGATGCCCCCGGGACATCTGAGGCCATGGTAGTAGCTTTTGATATCTTTTTTAATGTGGATCTCTGATTAACTATCATATCATTTAATGCTCCTAGAGTGGCATGCATCTCACCAATCTGTTGATTTTGAGTGGTCATTTCCTGCCGAAGCATTTTCACTTGTTTCTTTAACCGGGCCACATTATTTGTCTCACAAGTTGATGATTTCTTCTTTTCCTTTTTCTTCCCTTTCTTCAACAGATCTAGGAGAGAGTCTCTCCGCTTTTCACGGGTCTCCTTTTGTTTTTGCTTGTGCCTGGGCGTTTTGTATGCATCTGTGTTTTCTTGCGTCGAACCTCCATTTGAAATTCTCGTTTCTTTCCACGACTCAGGTGTACCTCTCGATATTTCATGAGGACAATTCGAAAGGGGTGGAGTTCCATTTACTCCTATTTCCTGACACCAACACAAAAGTGAGGTTTGCACTGCTTCATAATCTGAAATCTCGGGCTCCTTGAGTGAGGGACTTTCATAATTTCGGTCGGGTGTTGACCAAATCATTTCTGAAGCATAAATGTGTGTCCCATCTTCCTCATCTTCAGAATCATCTATGTGAATCACATAGCAAGACTCATTATTTCTCGAATATACGAGATGGTTGCCTCGTATGCCCCCTGTGTTTCTCCGGGCGGGCTCTCTGAAATATTCCTCAGGAGTAGGTTCGGATTGATATAATTCTTCTTCCGGTCGCTTCTTTTTTCAGTGCTGCATTATATTTCCTTGCTCATCAAAACACTCTTTTGGCATTTCGCGATGAAATATGTCGTAAGCATCGACGGACATCCCCTGATAAGCCCACTTGGTCTCTGTAATATCAACGCCAATTTGAGTGGGATCTAATCTTTCATTGGTATCCTTGCTGGCGTCATCTATTAACCCTGCCCCAGAATTCGCCCCTGAAAATGGTCCGGGCTTGATCCCCAAAGGTGGTATAGGCATGAAATATTTTGCATCTGGAAGTCCCATCTCATAAATAGAGAAAGGATGCTCATCTCCTTTTATTTCTCCATAAGTTTCTCCCATGGGATATCTTACGCATTGGTATAGGGTAGAGGGGACCAACTGATATGTATGTAACCAGGGACGCCCCAATAATATCTTGTAAGACGCGCAAACGTCAATGACATAAAGTTTCGTCTGAGTTACGAGTTCTCCAAAGCGAAACTCCAGAATGACCGTCCCTAACGCCCTTTGAGATTTCAGATTGTATCCATAGATTTTCGGCTGACTTCGAATCAGGGCATTTTCACTCAGCGAGAGATACTTCATTGACTCCAATGGAAGAATATTAACCGCTGATCCCGAATCTACCAGTATCCAGTTGATTTTAATCCCGTTTACCACTCCCGTGATGTATAATGGTTTGTTATGATAAGGTATCTCGTCAGGGAGATTGTTTTCTACAGGAGCGACCGATAAGGAATTATCATTGTTCTGCTCTCCCTTTTTTGCATGTGACGGAGGTCCCATTGAATCTTGTCCGGATTTTCCATGGTCACGCACCTCATCGTTATTTGCATAGTCAGTTACGGGATCTTCAGGTTTCTTTCTCATTCTTGCAGTACGACTTTCACGTTTCTTTCTCGGTTGTGCAACTCGCTTCCCTTTGTCCCCTTTATTCAGCTCGTACGAATCATCTTTGTTTACTGCGTCTGGCTTTTCGGTTGTAATTACTTCTTGACTCGGGCCTCGAGCTTGGTCACATGTCTGCTTATGTGTCAAACTGAGTGTACTGACTGCGTTTTTACTCTTCTCGTCTTTGATCATTCGACACGCCTTTCGCACAATTTCAGCAGACGAGATTTTCTTAATCGGGGCAGGTACTGGGACCGGCACCACTTCGTTGAAAGTGAGTGAGTTCCATATCCCGGGGAACATCGGCCTATCCGCTTGAATTGTCAGCTCCTCCGGGAGTGCTGGCAAATTGTCAGTACGGGGAAGAATAATTTCTCCGTCGTGCGGCTTCGTGAAATGTCCTCCTGTCCCCAGAATAATGGCTGAGAGGGCATTGGTATATCCCATGTTTGCAACGTCGTCCATGGTGGCAGGCATTTCAGGAATCGTCTGTACCATCGGAAAGGTGATCGGAATAGACCCCACCATGAATGTGTTTGGGATGAATCTCAAATCCTGGTTGTTGTTCATGTTCAACATTTTCTGCAAAGAGTAAAAACTTAAAATTATTGTCAGTGATGGATTGAATAATTCCCTAGCTCATACTATATCCTTTGATTTTCCTGATGAAAGGAGACAGATGTCCCACCGGGCGTGCCAGAACCTGTCTCGCACTTTTTCGCAGCCCTCGGATCGAAAAGAAACGAAGAATCCGGTCTCGGATTGAGGGGCAAAAGGAATGCGGATCAGATACCCCTCGCGAGCCTCAAGAGGCCGATACCGATACCACCCCGGAGAGGGTAACTACACGGTCTTGAGTTCCCACGAGGGTTTATTATTTGAAGGGGTCCTTTCTTTCCAGTAGGCGCAAGCCCCTACTGTTAATTACCTCCGACATGGTCAGGAGCACCTCTAGATCGGGAAAAATAAAAGGATTGTGCATCGTGAGCTGCTAGGGAATTGTAAATATGCAATTAGCGGTCCTACCATGTATTAATGCAATTAGCGGTCCTACCATGCATTATATTTTTGTTTTGTTTTTTTTTATTATTATTATTGCTACTATGCGATGTTAGTATATCCTATTATTATTATTTTTTTTATGGACTTGGTATTGTAGGGGAAAGCAGTCTCTTGAGTTCTTGGCTTGCAGAGGTTTCTGTTAACTGTCGTTGCTAGACGCTTGTGATCTTCTCATTTTCCGAGTTCTCTTTGTAATGTGAGGAATCAAGGTTTAGGCTCTTCAATTTGAATCTTGTGTTTTTAAGGCATGGATTTCCCGAAGCGGGTTTCTTAAACTCCCTTCTGACTTCTGTAAAGGGTGTCTGGAGATGACGTCTGACTCCTGATCAGATCGTTAAATTCATATTTCCCAAGGCATGGATTTCCCGAAGCGGGTTTCTTAGACTCCCTTCTGACTTCTGTCGAGGGTGTCTGAAAGTGACGTCTGACTCTTCATCAGATCGTTAGACATTAGGTTGGTGCGGTGCTGAGGGGGTCTCTTTTTTTTTTGAGTTGACGTCAGGCCCTTAGGCTTATGGACGTTGATGGTAGACGCCGGACCCCTGGGTTTATGGGCGTTGAAATCATATGCGCGAGGGTGCGACCCGAGTCGGCTGCCCCTTGACCTTTCCCGGGAAGCGGAGTGATGCTCGTTCAATGGGCATAGAGCGTTGAATGACGTCTGGTTCCTGACCAAGACGTTGGGCAGACGGTGTGGCGACCGTTGAAAATGACATTTGGCGATGTTCAATAGACAGTTCGGTTCATTCCCGAACCGTTGAAGTGACACTTGGCGATGTTCAAATTTCTTTTGTTGAGATGATACCTAATTTCCATTCAAGGTATCATGGGAACGATTCGACTGTCACTCGAATCGTTAAGACATCTGGTTGCCAGTCAGACGTTAAGTGACGATCCGATCTCCATTCGAAGTACTGAGGTGATATCTGGTAGCCAGCCAGAATATCAAACAGATGATCCGATTGTTGTCCGGAGCGTTCGAAGACATTTGATTGCTATTCAGATATTGAGTAGACGGTTCAACCATCATCCGAAACACTGAAGTGATACCTGGTATCCAGCCAGAATATCAAACATATTATCCGATTGTTGTTTGAGATGTCGACAGGGCATCTAATTGCAGGTCAAACATCAAGAAATCGATTCAGCTGCCACCTGAAACAAAGACGCCTGGTTGCCAGCCAGGTGTTAAGTGACGATTCGCCTATCATTCAGAGTATTGAAGTGATACCTGGTATCCAGCCAAAGTACCAAACAATTAATCCGATTATATTCGAAGCGTTCAAAGTGACATCTGGTTGCCAGTCAGATGTTCCGTAGATGGTCCGATCATAATTGAGACACTGAAATGATATCTGGTAGCCAGCCAGAATATCAGACAGATGATTCGACTATTACTCGAAGCGTTGAAGTGACGTCTATTAGCCAATCAGATATTGAGCGACGACTCGATCCTCATTCGAAGTTTTGAGGTGATACCTGGTAGCCAGCCAAGATACCAAACAATAGTCCAAATGTTATTCAAAATGTTGCAAGGAATCTGATTGCTAATCAGACGTTCAGCGAACAGTTCAGCTGCCACCTGAAATGTCCAAATTTCATCTGGATGCCAGTCAGATGTTAAAATGACGGTTCGGCTCTCACCCGAAGCGTTCAAAATATTATATGTCAGACGCCGGACCCCTGGGTTTGTAGGCATTGAAAAATCTTATGCGCGCGGGTGCTACCTAAGTCGGACGCCCCTTGGCCTCCTTAGGTGCGGTAGACAATTGGTTCTCGATCATAAAAGCGCTCCTCTGACGCTCAGTCACTGACCAAATGTTGAAACTTCACCTGATTCCTGATCAAGCGTTAATGTGACGTGATGCTTGACATTTAGCCAAGGAAGTCACTAGAGTGACGCTGGGCTCTTGAGCTTATGAGCGTTCAAGTAGCGTCCGGCTTCCAACCTGAACGCTGTAGTTTCCCTCAAGCACCGGAAGAGGTAAGCCTTGTTGTTTGAAATCTAGTTGCAGATATGGGGTAACATTACTAATCCATTTGAGTAATGTAACCAGGAAACATGTTGAAGGTTTTGGATAAAGATGACACTCAGATAAGAATCATGGATCTATCAGATGTGGTGGTATGATATAGGGTAGGGTTATAGTGTTACTTAAGGGAGTTGCTTATGGAAACAGTGTCGGCCTTGGCATATCCTTGGCGATTAGATCACAAATATTCAAGATAGCATCTTCTGCCTTCTTGAGAGAGCGAGTATAAAATTCCACTGTTGCGGCAAGCCACTCAATCCTCCTAAAATGAAATCGTGAGCTCTTCCCCAAGGTTAAGGTCATGGGTGGTATGATATGGTATGGTATGGTATTTGTCCATAGTGACTGGGTTTGCATATCCTAGATAGGACCATAATGTTGTTTCAAGATGTTGCTTGTGACCGTAGTGCAAGCGGACGTTTATCCCTGGCGGGTAGATTGCAAACACTCAAGATAGGACATCTTGCCATCTCTCGAGAGAGCGGGTGCCTTAGATAACCGTGGACTTCCACCATTGCGACAAACTGCAAATTTAACAGCATCATGAGCTTTTCTCGGATCACAAAGAGTTCTGCTCATGTGTGATGGATCCATATTCTTCACCGATAATATCTTGCGGTGTAATTTGCCTTCAGTTTGGATTTTAATCAGTCGACCTCTGATTTGATCTTCACCTGATTTGTATATAATTTCGGGACCCTTGGTAGAGTCTCCGTGATACCATGGTAGATCTCGCTATCCATCTTAATTCAACCAGATTCTCAACATTGAGCTTGATTATTTCGCCAGTACTCCTGTTATTGTCAGGAATGCTTAGCGTCTCCATTTGCTCCGTACCCGTCGTGAAGATACCCGTCTGGCGATTTTGATCACCCGGGTTATGATAAATCTTATTTAAGTCATGAGCGGAACACTAGGCTCGGTCGCGATAGTGCTCCTGTATGACTTCTTGAATTTTAGGATTTTCTCCTGCTTCTCTGAGATCTGGTGACCCCTTGCAATGTACAGGGAGCCTCCTTCACGTCAGAATGTTATCCATGCCCTCGATGATTTTATTACGAGCCTTTGAGCCTTTTCAAGCTACGCCGGAACGGCTTTTCTCCGTGGTATCAGATGATGATCGGGATCTGCCCGATTGAGCTCCTAATTGTGATAATTAGCTGAATAAATCCCTTCTATTTTCCCGGTAACTTCTCGGGATGAACAGGGGGCCTCCATGATGGTAAAATATTGTTTATGCCTTTTGTGATTGAATTATGAACCCTTGAACCTCTGCCGGAACGGCCTATCTCCATAGTATCCTGAAATAATGGTAGGGGTATATCTGGCAGAGTTTTTGGTGAAGATGGTTAGCCAAATAAATTCTCCATATTTTTCTAATCTTCTAGGATTTTTCCTCACATTTTTTGGGCCTTCTGTGATTTTTCATGAATTTTTCAAGTTTGCTGGAAAATTAGGATTGATCAGATCTTCAGAAAAATAGGTTAAAATATTCTGCTTGGATTCTGGTTATGATTTTGGCATGATTGTATTTCTCATATTTTTCTGAGCTCCCAGGAATTTTTCTCATATTTTCTGACCCTCCTGTGATTTTCTATGAATTTTGAAAGGTTGCTGATAATTTTATGGCTGGTCAGATCTCAGAAAATGGGTTAAAAATATTCTGTTTGGATTTTGGTTATGGTTTTGGCATGACTGCATCCTCCATATTATTCTGAGCTCCCCGGAATTTTCCCCATATTTTTCTGAGCTTCCTATAATTTTTCATGAATTTTCAAAGATTGCTGGGTTTTTAAATAAATATGGCAGCGATATGGCAATTTGTGGTTGGTCAGAATTTGGAAAATGGATTAAAAATATTCTGTTTGAGTTTTGGTTATGGTTTTAGCATGATTGTATTCTCCATATTTTCCCGGGCCTGTAGAAATTTGGTTTGGATTTTTCTAAGTTATGGTTGATTTTCTACGAATTTCTGAAGTTTCCAGCAATAAAATGGTGCCACGTCAGCAGGGAGAACAGGTGGCTACTCATAATTGGTCCACGCCAGCAGAGAGAAGAGGAGTCAGCAGCGAATGTAGTGGTCAAAGAGGGACACATGGCGCTGTCTGATTGGCTGTTGATATATCGGTACACGTTGTTGACTCGCCACACAAAATGAGCCACAGAAAATCACAGATTTTGGGACCATTTTATTAAAACTATTCCGTCGCTCCAGTACACCCGGTGTTTTGTGGACCAGTAAATCCCTCCGTGGGTGGGTCCCTCCGTCAGTGAGATGGTTTAGCCGTTAGGCTATGAGCTGTGTCCAGGCGAACCACTGGACATAATCTTCTCCTCTCTTCTTCCTTCTTCGACCTGACGATGGAACAAACCGCCATGGCTGTCGATTCGAGGCCATCGAGCGACCACTGGGTCCCAGGAAGGGGTCGCCTGTTGTCGTCTAGTCCTCCTGAGATGGTGGGGCCCATTTTTCGGGTGTTTCGATCGCTCCCCCACTGTAATTGTTCCTCCTTCTCGTTGGCTAGGGTTTCCGGAAGGTGTGGTGATGTATAAGGGTTTCCAGTGATCGTCGAGCTGAGATAAGGTGCCGGAGAGCATTGTGATAGATCTCCAGAGTTTGGTATGGCCTCAATTTGATTGCCGAGACCCTCCGGCAGAGTGCTTTGCCTCCGTCCAGTCCTGTCGTGGCGGTGAGATGGTGATTGTTACCATCCGGAGGTTATTACGACTTGGTGACGGCTCTAAAAGTATGGCGGCACATCCCTGAAGAGTGATGCATCATCAATTTGACTGTAGGCCACTCCTAACCAAGAGCTTCACCATAGTTCGACTATGGGTGTGTTGACAAGCCATCAATTTGTTCACTGTTGCCCTTCCTTGATGGTGTAGAGAGTGTAATGAGGCAGTGGGGAGAGTGTTGGCATGCCCCAGAAGATGTATGACTCCTTGATTGCATTATAAGGCCATGGTAGTATAAAGCCTCTCCTTGATTTGGATCTGGCCATGATGGTCGGGAGGAAGCTCCTTGCATTGATTGAAGAGGAGATGACAGCTTGTATCTGAAACTTAACAGGCCATCAAGCTGCCACCAGTGAACCCTTATGTACAGCTCCTCCTTGGCATGAATTGAGGTAGTGGTGGCGATCCTTGCTGTCTCATCCGATGCATTGGTGAGGTGAGGTGTGCTCCTCCCATGTACCTGCTGTCCTTTTTTATTTTTTTTTTAAACCTGCTGTCCCTTTTTTTAGTTATCCAACTCACTATCCACTTTCATTTATATGTATGTAATTAAATTACTACTATTAAATATGCATGCCTTATTAAACATAATCCATTTCTAACTCCATTTTTATGATTTTAGCCTACATGAGTATAGAATATAGAAATATCAAAAGAGAAGGAGTATTTAGCTTTTACTAAGTGTATATGTTAGTTTAGTGTATTATACATATTTACATAGCCATTTTTAGTTATTTCCCTACATTGTTTCTATGTGCTGTATGAATGAACCAGAAATGAAGTAAAAGGAGATGAAAATTATAAAGAGAGAAGGAAACCTCTTACTTTACTTACTCAAATTGTACAAAAGATGTAGTACAAACAGCTGCTTGTAATTGAAATTATGAGGCTACTGCCTTTACTAATACACTCTTTTATTTTTTCTTTTAGTAACTAACCTAAGTGCTCAGATTGCTTCCTAGGTGGATGAATTTCTCAACACATGAGAGTGCTTCTCTGGATTGGGTGTGTGTTTCGTCTCTTCTTGGGGTCCTTTTGCATGGCTGTTGACACCTCTTTTTATAGTGCAAGTCAGTTGGTTGCTGTAGATAGCACCAATTTGTGTGCTTTGAGAGGGTTTGACAGTTATGCCCCTGGTGGCTATTTTAGACATTTCCTTTTCCATTTGAATTGGTGTTTACTGTTCAAAAGCCTTCAATCATCAATTGGTTTGCTATTTATTACTGATATCAGAATTGAGCTTCATTCACACATAGCTTCTCTTTTTTTTTACTGAGTTCTTAGTATTTCCCTTGTCAATTTTACTCAAGGTAGCTCCTCAGCCTCTTAAAGGTATAATGCTTGTGATGTTCCACACTAGCTCCAACTGAACATATTAAACATCTACTCCATCATTATAGTTATCCAATCCTTTATATTAAACCTATAATACTGTCAGATTGGGTATTTTGAAAAGAATATTCACATGTTGAATTTCTCCAATTCAGTTCATCCCCTCCATCATCATTTTTTTTTAGTAACTGTCCCTCTTCCTTAAACAGTTCTGATATCCATTTTCTAACAATCTGCACTTCATTAATTTTATTCATTCATTTTTTTTTATATTTCATCATTGTATTAACTCAAAGCCTCTCCTTCGGTGATTTTTCTTGAAAGACAATTACTAGGTGTTTATGTTATTATATCCCCATCTCTTATTCCCTCTTTGTATTTATGCCATCTGATCATCCAATGAACCCGAGGCATCTACTCAAACAATTTTTCTTCAAGCAACAGTCATTTACTGTTCATTATAGCTTCATCTCTCATCTCATCGATTCTTTATTTTGCTCCAACTGACATCTCTTCAGATGGTCCCTGGTGGTCAATCAATGGTGAATCTGACATTTCTTAGGTATAGCGCGCTGGAGTTTTTTGACCATGGTTGCTTCACAATTTTTACAATTTTGCCTTGCTATTCTTTCGCTATTCTTTCAAATTATCACTCTATAACTGTGCATATGTACTTCCCAACAGTGCCGTCCTGTTCTAGTGGCTCCATTTCCACCAAATTTCGGCATTTTTTCCTCAACACTGTGAGTCTAAGATGCCATCAATTCAAATCGATTAGGGAGGAAATTGGATGAACCAGCGGGATTCCTGCTGTCTCGTGTCAGTGGGCATCAGTGAGGGAGTGAGTAGTGAGAATAGCTTGTCAGGAGCGAGTAGAGGGACAGTTTGTTTCTGCGTTCGCTTTGTGTTCACACGGCGTGAGAGACAGAAGGAGGGGACCAGTGGAGAAGACGAGAATAAACCAGAAGATTGGGCTTTCATTTTTTCCTTCCTTTTTATTTGGGCCGAATCCCTCTCTATTTTATCTCATCTGGGCCACGCATTTTTGCTCTGAATTTCAAATGGGCTTAAATAGGCTGCCGAATAAAAATATTCTCCAGCTTTTTTATAAAAGGATTAGCACGAATCTTGATGCATCCATGTCCGTTTATTGTACCGGCCTTATTTTGCATAATTATATAATTTTCACATAATACATGCATGAAATTATATAATCATTTATGTTGTATTTTTGAAGCATGGCTCGGATCTATATCATATCATCATGAATATTGCATACTAATTTTAACATATTATCTTGTTAATATTAGTAATTAATATAGATGTAAAAATATAGAACCGCTTGTCTTTGCTTGATTTTGGACATGCCTTCCCGACCCATTCGGGATAATTTTAAAAATATTCATTCGTGCATCAGATGTCTGGTCTTGACTGTTTTAAATAGACTCGGAACCCATTCACAGGTTGACCAGATAATTACGGCGATATTTTAGGGGTCAACAGTTATGAAATGTCATAGGATAGGTATGGGTGTATGATTACATGACCACCAAACAAGAGTCACATAATTGTTTGTCCTAAATTAATTTGATTAAGTCGACCGCCCTCCTTCTCTCTATCCCCTTCACGTCAATTGCCATCTAATGGTGCGGTCC
The DNA here is from genome assembly GCA_027562975.1 of Rhynchospora breviuscula. Lineage (NCBI taxonomy): Eukaryota > Viridiplantae > Streptophyta > Magnoliopsida > Poales > Cyperaceae > Rhynchospora > Rhynchospora breviuscula. The sequence goes on from CM050398.1 coordinate 18,857,285, forward strand.
GCCCAAGCGGACGTCATGGTTGTCAATTTGATAGTCGGGGTACAAATAAAAAGATTTGTAAGGAGCAAATAGAGAGAGGTTACTTATCGATGGACCTAACTAGAATTTGGATATCGGGGCGAAGTTCGCGATGCGAACCAAAAATCAGAAAGTTGTATGATTGGTTAAAGAGAACCTACCTTATCTAGTCATTTTGGGTGACGTGCCATAGCAGGTCCTACTCGACGAAAATAGGGATCTTGGAAATTCATTAAATTTAGGGACATAAATTAATGTAGTGAAAGTTTTACTTTATTGGAAAATAAAACAAATGCATAAACTAATTGACCTTAAATTTGAAAAATTATTGTAGATGTCTTCCTCGTCTTTCTCGCTACATTCTTTTCTTAAGAAAGAGAAGCTCGCCTTCAATGGTGCCAACTTTCTAGATTGGCACCGCAACCTTAGGCTAGTCCTTAGGTTTGAAAAGAAGGAGTATCTCTTAACCACTCCTATCCCCACGGCTCCTAAGACGGATGCCCCTCAAGCAGAGAAGGATGCCTATGACAAGCACATCATAGACGACATGGAGATGTCCGTCCTGATTGTCGTTGTCATGGAGGCCGAACTCCAAAAGGAGTTCATGGATAGTGGTTATGGTGTGTTTGACATGATCTCTTGCCTCTCGAACATGTTCCAAACCAAGGCCCGCACCGAATGGGCTACACTGATCAATGTCGTCGCCAATTCTCGATTGGCGGAAGGTCATTAAGTTAGGCCACACGTCATGAAGATAGCGGGGTTGTTTCGGCAGTTTGAAAGGCTTGATACGCCCTTCCCGTCAGGGGCGATTCAAGACTTCATTCTCAACTCTCTCCCTCACAGCTTCACCGGTTTTGTTGTGAACTACCGAATGAATGGCATGGACAAGAGAATGGATAATCTCCAAAACATACTTGTCGAAACTGAGTAGAGTCTTAGAAAGGAGAAAGCGCCCAAAGATGTTCTTGTGGTGAGTGAGAAGAGCAAGAAGAGCAAAAAAAGAAAGACCCGCAGAACAAAGAAGGGCAAAGGCCCCGTGACGCCCCAAGGTTCGGCCAAGGGAGCTCCCGAGGGTTCCAAGAGAAAGAAGAACCCAGCCACTTCCGAGACCGTGTGCTACTACTGTAGCAACAAGGGCCATTGGAAGAGAAACTGCCCCAAGTATCTCGCTGACAAGAAGGCGAAAACTGTCCGGCCTTCCACCTCAGGTATATTTGTCATTGAAACCCTTCTCGCTACCTCTAACACTAACTGGATATTTGATATTGGTTTGTGTTCTCACATTTGTCGAAATGTGTAGGCACTAAAGAGTAGGAGGCGGCTCGAGAAAAGCAAAGTTTTACTCTGCGTCGGTAATGGCACGTGCGTCTCCGCTATGGCCATTGGAAACGTAGAGATTTCTTTGCCTTCCGATTTTGTTTTGGTACTCTAGGATGTTTATGTAGTTCCATGTATCACTCGAAACATTGTTTCTATCTCATGTTTGGACTTGGATGGATTTGATGTTGTAATAAAGAACAAGTGTTGTACTTTGTTGCGTGATGATGTTTGTTATTGTGTTGCGCATTTATTGAATGGTCTATATGTGCTTGATTCTAGCAAACATATTTTGAGTGTTGAACGTGAAAATAGAAAAAGTAAGATTTCACATGAAAGTGCTACTTTAATGTGGCATTTCCGCTTAGGTCATATCAACAAAAAACGCATCAAGTGAGTACAAACCGTTGGTCTCTTGGATCAATTCGCTTTCGAGCCAATTGACACATGCGAATCATATTTGATGGGAAAAATGACCAAAGCGTCTTTTACCAACAAAGGTACAAGGGCAAGTGGCTTATTAGATCTCGTACATACCGATGTATGCGGACCTATGAGCATTTGCGCACTTGGAGGTTATTCCTACTTCATCACTTTCACCGATGATCATAGTAGATACGGGTATATCTACTTGATGTAGCACAAGTCCGAATCTTTTGAAAAGTTCAAGGAGTTCAAGAATGAAGTTGAAAACCAACTTGGTCGAAATATCAAAGTCTTGTGTTCCGATCGAGGTGGTAAGTACTTGAGTCATGAATTTGGTGATTATCTAAAGGAGTGTAGAATCATTCCACAACTCACTCCACCGGAAACACCATAATGAAACGGTGTATCCGAAAGGAGGAATCGAACTTTGCTAGACATGGTTCGATCGTTGATGAGCCAAGCCGACTTGCCCAAATCATTTTGGGGTTTTGCATTAGAAACCGCAGCTTTTACACAGAACCGTGTTCCATCAAAATCTGTTGAGAAGACGCCTTATGAACTTTGGTTTGGTCATCATGTCGTTTCTCAAGATTTGGGGTTGTGAAGCTTATGTGAAAAGACTAATGAGCGATAAGTTTGGACCCAAATCGGACAAGTGTCATTTCGTGGGATACCCTAAGGAAACTAAGGATTACTACTTCTACAACCACAACGAGAACAAGATAGTTGTTGCTCGTTATGGTGTGTTTTTGGAAAATGAGTTTCTCTCAAGAATAAGTAGTGGGAGTGATGTGGTTGTTGAAGAAATTCAAGAACCACCGCAAAATGTACCTTAAGTAGGCAATCTAGCGATTCCCAATATGGTGCCAAATGAGGTTGTAGCCGAATCCGTTCCACAAGCCGTTGTGGAAGAGGTTCAAGAGTATGCTCCCTCAAATGAGGACTCGAACATATCGCGAGTCGATATTGTTCAAGACACTCAAACTTTTGAGGATCAAGAACCAAATCCACAAGCCGTTGTGGAACAAATTCAAGAACTTCAACCTCAAGCACCAATCCTATGATGGTCACCGAGGGAAAGTCGTCCACCCGAAAGGTACTTGGGTTTGTACGACATTCCCATTGAGAACAAATGAATCTTTAAGAGAAAGGTCGACATGGATGGCAATTTGATTGTATACAAGGCACGGCTTGTTGCGAAAGGTTATCGGTAAGTTCATGGTATTGACTATGATGAAACCTTCTCGCCCGTAGTCATGTTCAAGTCAATTCGGATCTTGTTAGCAATTGTCGTATTTTATGACTATGAGATATGACAAATGGATGTCAAAACCGCCTTCCTAAATGGAAATTTGGAAGAGGATGTGTATATGACACAAACCGAGTGTTTTGTAGATCCAAAGAATGCTAACAAGGTATGAAAGTTTCAAAGGTCCATTTATGGATTGAAGGAAGCATCGAGGAGTTGGAACAAACGCTTTGATGATGAAGTCAAGAAGTTGAACTTCATCCAAAGCGAAAAGGAACCTTGTGTATACAAGAGTATTAGTGGGAGCGTGGTTGCATTTCTTGTTCTATATGTTGATGATATGCTCTTGATCGGGAATGATATCCTCGAGTTGAATGCAGTCAAGACTTCATTGAAGAAGGTGTTCTCAATGAAAGACTTGGGCGAAGCTGCCTACATCCTAGGAATCAAGATCTATCGAGATAGATCTAGAAGGATGTTGGGTATGAGCCAAGATGCATATATTGACAAGGTGTTGATAAAACACAAGATGGCTAGTTCCAAGAAGGGTTACTTGCCTATGTCACATGGCATACACTTGAGTAAGACTCGGTATCCGACGACTGATGCGGATAGGAAGTACATGAAGCAATTCAAGTATCCTTTCGCGGTGGGTTCGATCATGTATGCCATGCTATGCACTCGCCCCAATGTGGCATATCCGATTAGTGTAACTAGTCGATTCCAAGCCAACCCTGGCATGTCACACTAGACCGCAGTCAAGAATATCCTCAAGTATCTCAAGAGAACAAATGATAGCATTCTCGTGTACGGTGGAGACGAAAAGCTCGTTATAAGTGGTTACACCGATGCTAGTTTCCAAACCGACCGAGATGACTCAAAGTCACAGTCCGGCTTTGTATTTCTCCTCAATGGTGGTGCTGTGAGTTGGAAGAATTCCAAACAGGATACCACAGTCAATTTCGTCACCAGAGCAGAATACTTAGCGGCTGGTGAAGGAGCGAAAGAAGGCGTTTAGATCAAGGAATTCTTGACCGAGCTGGAGGTAGTTCCAAGCATCTCGGGTCCAGTGGATCTCTACTGCTACAACACATGAGCCATAGCTCAGTCAAAGGAGCCTAGGTCTCACCAAATGACCAAGCACATTCTACGACGATTTCATCTTTTTCGTCAGTTTGTGAATGACGGATGGATCAAGGTAAAAAAGGTGGACGGTGCTGCGAACATAGCGGACCCTCTGACAAAGCCATTATCTCGAGCCGCACATGAGTTACATGTTGCATCCATGGGGATTAGACGCATGCCTGAGTGGTTATGAGTGTATCTTTATTTTGAGGCTTTAGTATGAGACATGTATATATTTTGATATTGTATTGAATACTATACACTGGCTAGAAGTCACTTTGATTGACTTTAGGCCAAGTGGGAGATTGTTAGAGATATGTTCTAGAAGCCAATCAGTTTATGGCTACTTCTATAGTTTATGTTATTGATGATTTTAATCATCTGTTCCTTGATTTATTTATTGACAGATCATTCAGGTTGAGGATCTAAATTATGGATCTCTGTGTTTTATTTATAATTAAATGACAATAATAAATATAAAATGTCTGTAATCTTGATAATTAACAAGGAACATTAATTATCATATAAGATTAGTATGCAAGTTAAGTGATGATTAAGTTCTACAAATCATAGGTAAGGAGTTACCAACTTAATTGCATATGTATATGTTATGGAACATAGTACATGACATGACCCAATGAAATAAATATATGGATTGTATTAAGTGTCATTATTTATTTCATATAAGTTTGATTCTAAGTTTGAGATGGTTCAACTTTTCCACATGAGGATAGGTTAAATAAATATCATCTAACATTGATTCCTGATAAGGGCTGATATACGGACTTTATTTATGTTCTCTTGAATTGTGCGGGGAAAAGTTGTTAATCAAGAAAACCGTATGTCCCTCATTAATTCACTTAGTGAGTGATGATATCTTTTTGGGCCCCTTGATGGAGATAGATTGTTTGCTAGCAACTTTATACAATTATCTCTAGATCAAGAAATGTATAATCTGCAAGAATAACACATTCCTATCTTGGATTATACAAAGATATCATGTGACATAAGAATCAAACAAGGAGATACTTTTATTTCTTATGCAGGATTGAAATACTGTAGCAGTACATTATTTATTTATGCAAATTGAGAATCATAACGTGTTGCTAGATACCACTTATGATTATTGAAATAAATAGCGATTTATTTTTCATGGCCAACGTAGCATAAATCCTCAAAGGGTCACACAAATAGGACTTGACCATACAGTGCATTATTTATTTATTCGAAGCAGTGAGTTCTGTGGAAATATGATAAGTTGATTAATTAATTATATACCGTTGCGAAACGTTATAATTAATTAAGTCAAAGGGATCATATGGAAATAATTTAATGCACTAGCTAATCCCAAAATAATTATTAATATGTTAATAATTAATTTTGTTCCACACATTTTAATTATATTGATCTAATTGGACTTTATTTAATTGGTTAATTAAAGGCCCAATTTGAGGTGAAACAAAAGAGCAATTAAAGATATAATTAAATGGGCCATTATAACAAGTTGTAGCCCATTTAAACCCATCCCTTTGGGCCGGCCATAGAAGGGTAAAAAGGACCACAAATTTGTTGTGGTAGGTAGGGCAAGAGATGTCTATATAAAGGGGTCATTTTTAGAGAAACCCTAGCCTCCTTTCCTATTCTCTCTCTTCCTCCTCTCTTGGCCGAAAATCAAAGAGAAAAATTCAGATTTTTCTCTTCTCTTTGTTCTCTCCCTCCACCTCTCTAGCTCATGTGTTGAGCAATCAAACCCTTCCATTAAATAGTATATTAAATAGAAGGCTAAACAAAGGGGATTAGTTATTACCTCTTGCTTACTAGCATATGTTAGAGATATGTCCTAGAAGCCAATCATTTTATGGCTACTTCTATAGTTTATGTTATTGATGATATTTGATCATTTGTTCCTGGATTTTATTATTGACAGTTCATTCAGGTTGAAGATCTGAATTGTGGATCACTGTGTTTCATTTATGATTAAATGACATTAATAAATCAAAACTGTCTATAGTCTTGATAATTAACAAGGAACATTAATTATCAGACAAGACTAGTATACAAGTTAAGTGATGATTAAGTTCTACAAATCATAAGTAAGGAGTTACTAACTTAATTGTATATGTATATGTTACTGGAACATAGTACAGGACATGACCCAATGAAATAAATATATGGATTGTGTTATGTGTCATTATTTATTTCATATGTGCTTAATTCTGAGTTTGAGATGGTTCAGTTTCTCCACATGAGGATAGGTTCTATAAATATCGTCTAACGATGATTCCTGATAAGGGCTGCTATACGAACTTTATTTATGTTCTCTTGAATTGTGCGAGGAGAAACTAGTCATCAAGACAACCGTATGTCCCTCATTAGTTCACCTAACGAGTGATGATATCCACTGGGCCCCTTGATGGAGATGGATTGCTTGCTGGCAACTTGTGCAATCATCTCTAGATCAAGAAACGTATAATATGCAAGAATGGTGCATTCCTATCTTGGATTATACAAGGATCTCATGTGACATAAGAATCAAAACAATAAGATACCATTTCTTATGCATGATTGAATTACTGTATTGGTACAGTATTTAATTTATGCGAATTGGGAATCATAACGTGTTGCTAGATACCGCTTATGATTAATGGAAATAAATGATGATTTATTTTCATAGCCAACATAGCATAAATCCTCAAAGGGTCACACAAATAGGACTTTAACCAAACGTGCATTATTTATTTGTTTGCAGTAGCGAGTACTGCGAATATATGATAAGTTGATTAATTAATTATATACCGTTGCGAACCGTTATAATTAATTAACTCAAATGGATCATATAGAAATAATATAATGTATATGCTAATCCCAAATTAATTATTAATATGTTAATAATTAAGTTAGTTCAACGCATATTTATTATACTGAGCTAATTGGCCTTTTAGTTAATCAGTTAATTGAAAGCCCGATATGAGACGAATTGAAAGTAGTGAATTAATGGGCCACTATATCATATGGATTTGGCCCACTTAATCTCTGAAAATATCGGCCATAGAGGGGCATTTGTATCCAAGAGAAAATAGGAAGAGAGAAACCTTATTATGGAAAACGTTCCATATATATATTGATTGTTTCTTTGGGAATAAGTCGGAGAAAAACCTAATTCTCTCTCTCTTCTCTCTGTGGCCGTACGATTCACGCACTGTTCACGTACTGTTCACAGCGGAGAAAATTGGTTTCTCCAATTTTAAGCTCTTAATTCCATCTCTAGTTCATGCGTTGAGCGATTTCCTTTCCAGTTAAACAGTTAATCGTGCGAAGGAATTGAAAGGGAATTAGTTATCGTCTCGGACAAGCTAGCACTTGTCTTGAGACCTTGGTTAATTTTCTAGGTGGACTCGAGGCGACAAGGTGGTGGTGGTGTGCTACCCATCGACTCCTAAGCAAAAGTCGAGCCTTCTAGTTACGAGACTAGAAGAGGTAAATCCTTCTACCGTTCTCTTAAAGTGTCAACTTGCATAATTATCTAGATCCGTATAATAGCAATTGTAAATTGTTTGTTAATAAGTAATAAAAATTTAAATTGCACATGGAATGAGTTCCTTACAGCATAGGCCTTGAGGTTTTGGTTAATTCCTTGGTGGACTTGAGGAGAAGGAAGAAGGAGAAGCACGCCACCGAGTCCTACGCATTGGAATCGCCTCTCGGATACGATTTCGCGAGAGGTATACCCTTCCTAACCTTTCTCTCTTGATTGGATGTGTTGAATGCTTGTGCAAGGTCCATGAGATGTTGTATGCTTGTTTAATTAGTATAATTATAATAAAAATTAAAATTAGGCATAAACTTCACTTTCTTACATAATGCCATTTAAATGTGTCATCAGACCCACACATGGGTCACCGCAGCTAAGGATACAGAAAATTTCATGCGTGACACAATCCTCACCACTCTCAGCGTAAGCCTCCATAGATGAATGCCATCTATCCTTGGCGCCAAAGGGAGTACTGCAATTAACAAGGCCATGAGAAGGCCTCAACAACCAACATGCATGAGAACCAACCATGTCAAACCAAAAGAGCTGCTTCAAAGAGGATAATTGTGCTGAGTCACAACCAATTGCAAACCACAGGAGGGGTAAAAGAGGAAATTGGATATAGAAAAGGCCACTTGGAGGCCTCTCAAGCCATGAAATCGAATGGAGAGACTTGAGACAACTCAAGAATGTCTCATATACCCTCCTGACAATGCAACAGAAGATAGTTGGCGCCTAAGATGCTCCCTCCCTCAAGCATGCTGCTTAGTAAGAAGGAGTAGATGTCCATCCCCAACACCTCAAGTGTCGAGTACCCATGGGCCCTTCCTGTCATACTAGTACATGTTGGCAAGTGAGAAGTAGTTGAAACATGAAACAGCCAAGCTGCTACAACCTTGCAAATGCCAAGTGGCACAAACACATTAGAGAGTGTAGCAAGTGAGTATGCATAAGAAGTGAAGCTAGAATTACCAAACAAAGGCGGTGAAAGCAAGATAACATCTCAACCCTCCATCAATCTCCAAAATTCTGAGGAAATGCCACATGGCAGCCCCAAAGCCAGATGAAACCTTAACTCATCCCTATGAAAAGCACATCCAGAAGAGAAAAGGGCCCCCAATTTTTGAAAGTTTAAGCTATTACTGCGTTTTAAGCTTTGTAAAAAAAAGAGAGAAAAAGAAGAAAATTTCAATTTCACTTCAAGTAAAAAAAAAACTGTTTTGTAAATACTGATTTTGTTTGAATAAAATAGGGATGTTTTCATTGATTGATCCTTTTCTTGGTATATGTCTTTGGTTATTGCTTGGTATTTGGCATGGTTATAGTTATTGTCTGGTATTTGGCATGGTTATGGTTAATTGCTTGGTATTTGGCATTGATAATGGTATGGCCTGGTATTTGGCCTTGGTTTCTTGGTATTAACAAAGCATGCCTGTTATTTTGGCATTTCTAGTGGTGTTTCCATGAGTCTGTGCTTCAAGGTATAAATCAAATGACACACAAATTTCTTAGCCAGAGAGCATGGATCTATTTGTCAACTTAAACAAACAATCAATTAATCACAAGAGTAGCACCTTAACTACACTGTATCTAAGGAGTTCTTCAAAAAAAAAAAAATAAACACCATGGATCCTACACAGGTTTCTATTTGCCAGAGAGCTAGGACATGTGTATGTATTCTGGTGTGTTTTCTTAAAAAATACAATATGCTTGAGTTCCAGGGACCAAAATGAATTTCAAGGTGAGAAGTATGTAATACACAAGAAGTTTTCATATTATAATAGCTTTCAGGGACAAAATTTAGTTTGAAAATAAAACATGTGTTGATGTGAAAATACAACTTTTAGGGAGCTAAAAGTGAATTTGAAAGCAATAGTACACATGAGGATTTTAGCAGTTCTCAGGGAATAGAAATGATTCTTGAAATAAAAGATATGTACATGAGGTTTTAACAGCACATTGGCTTTCAAACAAAAATAATGACAAATTTTCTTTAATTGTATTTCCACAAGTCAAAGGCATGTATTCAAACAAAAGCATAAAATGACAAAATTCAGGGACTAAATTAAATTTCCTTGTGTGCAACTCAAACATCTGTCAAAATAAAAGTATGATTTTCAATAGAAAAAAAATGAATGATGAATTTCCCTGTCAATGGTTCAAGCATGAGTCCAAAGCAAAGATATCATTTCAGGTGTCAAAAAAAATGATGAAAATGAATTTTGAAGTAAGAGTATAGGATGCATTGCAAATTATAATAAAACAAAGTTTTTAGATATAAAAATATATACATCCTCTGGGCTGTAGTCCTGCAGCATGACAAAAGAAAACATAACAAGACTCAAACAAAATAACAGAAATGGCAATTTCCAAGGACTAAATTGCATGTCTTTTCTTTCTTTTTCTCTTTTTAAACGGAAGCACTACTGTATGAGATGTTTTCATGAATAAAAATTTAATAACCGTTAGAAGACACGTGAGTCAGTTAGGAGATACATGCAACAAGAATGTATATAGAAGGGAACACAAACAAAGGGAAAATTAGTGATTTCAAGTCCGACATACAAAACAAACAAATGAATTTGAAGAAGCTTCTTTTTAAAAAAAAAATATAATAAAATACAGTGAGTCCCATGGTCAGATTTTTACAATACTAAGGTTAAACAGTCCTTTAAAACAAAAAGATTTTAGTGTACAAAGCGGAGCACTACATAATTCCAATCCTTGAAGCAAGACAAGTGCATGAACAACAGACTAATGTCTATGACATGAGCATATTTGAAATAAACATGTGTGAAGTTGCTGTGTTTGAATTCTGATAATGTGCTTCAAATGCCTAATCCAGTCCTTAAACCTAATTGCTTAACAATCGCCTAATTATTGTTTAACATATGTTTGAGATAATCAATAGAACTCAATTGTATGCCAAATCAATCAAATCGATCAATCGCAGTGGTAAAAGCTCAAAACAGTCCAGATAATAAGAAAAATTAAAGTTGAAGTAAGGAACAAGCACACCTGCCCGATTGAGCCCACAAGAGGTCTCTTCAGAGTTGCACGATGCATTCTCGACATGATTCCCCCCTTCAACCTCTCCAATCCAACCCCATTGACGACCTCCAGTTTCGAAAAAGGGAGAAATGGATCTTTGAACTTACAGGGAAATTGAAGAAGCGAACAGTACCACAGTGATGGGTAACCCATCTTGAGGCTGACGACGTCTTCAATTGCCAGAATTGTCATCACAGTCATCATGAACCCCTCCCCAAACACGTCGTGGTCAGTAGACCTCTCGTCAGAGGAGACGAGATGAGGGAGTGAGAAAAGAAAAGAAAGAAAAGTTGGCCCCTTGACTAGCACGAATCTTGACGACACCAGACATATTGATTTACTTCGCAACCGATAACAAAAGGAGTAGTCCATGGGCGCGGCAGATAGACGGTTAAGTCACCGACAGCGGGGCCCACCGGACGAATTCAGATTAAACTCAGGCACATCCGGCTTATCGCCTTGAGCATGCACCAATTGATCCAGCCTCATGACTCGGAACCGAATCCTCTGCCCCACTTTAAAAGTGAGGCAGGGTGCCACACTTCCTATAGGACCGTCCGATGAAAATAAAGGGACTAGATTGATTAAAAGACATTTTGATAAAAAGAAATAGAAAAAACGCTGAGGTTTGTTGAGGTTTGAATTTTTGTGAGGCTAAGTTCCGAATCAGGTGACAATTTTCTCCAGTGACCCGAGATTCCAGCTTGCTAGGGATTCCAACGGACAGATCTAGGGTTTCCAGCAGAGGGTCATATCAGTGGAGTCTTCACTTGTGTCGTTCTTGAAGAAAGCAATTGAAAGATTAGGGGAAGAATAAGATAAATATATGAGTCAGAAAAAAAAAATGAAGGTGAGATACGTGTTCAGATGTGTTATATCCAAGGACTCGATCAAAGAAAGAAAAATTAAACACAAGAAATTAAGCTATAGTGGAAGAAAACAGTAAAAATTAAACTTGATTTATGGATTGTTCTCCCTCGCCTTCATCTTCAGAGGCTAAGAACGGGAAGGAGAGATGTTAAGGAGGCGTGATGGAGAGAGATTTAGGAGGCGACGAGCCTCGTCTTCGTTCTCCGTCTGTAGTCCATGGAGAGAGACTCAGAAAGCGACCGAGAGGTGACTAACAGTGGCGGAGAGGTGACTTACAACGGCGGGAGGAAAGAAAGGAGGACAGGCGGGATGCGGAGGCAGGGGAGGCGGAGGGAGCAGAGGAGGACTGAAGGAGGGTGTCGATGATGGTGTAGAGATGGCCGGACTCGCTCTCGCTCTTACTAAATCGCCCTAGAGTTCCTCTTCTCGCCGATCGCCATTTTTTTTCTTCTCATTAGGAGAGAGTTCGCGCCGTGTCTTTTCTAATTTTTGCAGCTTTTTTTCTATTTCTTTTTATCAAAATGTCTCAATCAATCTAGTCCCTTTATTTTCATCGGACGGTCTTACTGGAAGTGGAGCACGCTGCCTCACTTTTAAAGTGTGGCAGAGGATTCGGTTCCCTCATGACTCACCCTGATCTTCTGTGGTGTTCAGTGTGTGGTGAGGCCCTGATGAGCAGAACAACAAAACAGCAAAATCCCAGCCAATCAGAAATTTTCAGCAGAACAGAAACTTCAAACAATGCATTAAAAATAACAGGATTATCAGAAAAATTATTCTAACTTAGGTTTAACTAGATGCGTCCGTACAACTAGAAGTTGATTAGAATTTCACAAGCAATTCAAACAAGCAATTATAGACTACTCAATAAACATATCACAATTCATAACATAGCATCACAAGTCAAATAACATCATCCAAACCTATGTTACTTTCCTACTCCTAAGACTACATAAATTTAGTCTAACATAGTATCAAAACACACAATAACAAGTATATAAATCACAAGATATAAGCCCATGATAATTAAAGGTAAAAACATAGAAGAATAAACCAAATACTCCTTTATGCTTGTCTTTTCAACTCCAAGGACGATGGGGTGTTGCAAAACATGGTTCCAATCCTTTTTCTCGCTGTTATCGCGTCAAGACAAGATTGCATTGATGAATAATGATGGAAAAGAGAAAAAATCACGAAGTTGAAGCAGCTTTAGGAAGAAAACAACCGCGTTGCTGCCGTCTGCGCCGAGATCCAAAAGCACTTGGCTCAAGGCGAAGCACGCCCAAACCCCACCTCTTCAGGTGAAAAGGGACCACAACCAGTCAGTGCCAAGGCCACCAGGTCTAAACCTAAGAAGAAGAACAAGCCCAAGGCCAAGATCTCTTGCATGAGAGTGGCTTGGAAGAAAAATGGTAGCCCAAGCGAAACCTCTGAAGAAGAGGTACCAAAGGAAAAGAAAGGTCGTGGCATAAGTCCTGACCACCTAGCCAAAGAAATACAAAAGGTGATGAATCAAAGATTGCAATCCCTATGATTCGGTGGAACTGAGTGTTCCAGCAACTTCTCTGGCAGACCTTATCTAGAAAGGTTTGACTGGATAGAATATCCCAGGGGTTACACAGTGCCTAAGTTCAAGACCTTTGACGGGGTTGGAAACAGAATCACCCCAAATCAACACTTATCCAATTTCTTGACTTCGCGCGGAGACACAGTTTGAAGACAAGAATGGCTGCTCAGACAATTTCCACAAAGTCTGACTGGGGTAGCATTCGATTGGTATGCTTTAAGAAATAAAAGACTGAAAAGCTCTTCAAACAAGCCATGGAGCTATTGGAGATGCAATTACCTCAATGCAGAAAGCCCGAAGAGGAAAATAAGGTCAATCACCCAGACTACTGTCTATACCATCGAGTATTAGGCCACAACATTGAAGAGTGCTATGTCTTTAAGGACTAGCTAGAGAAGAAAATACATGAAGGAATGATCCTCTTGCACGATGATGCAAGACAAGAGCCTGCTCCCCATGCTAGCTCAAACAAAGTCACAAGTGCCAGTTCTAGGCGCATCTCGGCAAGTATTGATGGGAAGACATCCACAGAATGGAGTGTGTACTTGAACAAAAACACCAAGAAGAAACTGAGAGCTCTGCGAGCCGACCCTGAGCTCATCACGCCTGTGGTTCCCAAAAGTGCTAGACCCATGAGTCTACCGTCAAAACAAGTGGCGATCGACCCGGTCACAGGTCGAAACAAACTTAAAAGGCCATTCTGGAAGAAGACTACCCCTCAAACAGAGGCATTAGAAGAAGCATATGTCCAAGGAAGACCTAAAGCAGTCACTCTGGCCAGCTTTATTCCTCCCAAAGTGGCAGCTAAAATCAATGGCCAAGTGTGGGAAGAAATAAACCACAGTGGCCAGAAACCAAAAGAGGAAGAATTTTGGACAGCCTCTTGTCGCCATATCACTTGGATGATTGTGTCAAGTTGGTGGATGAAGGCATACTCCTCAAGAGTGGGGAGCTCGATATTCAACTTGTTGAAACTGCTAGTATCCTTGCGCCACTTCTTTGTGATCACATATGTATCCAAATAGGGTTGGCGGATATAACAGAACTGTGACTCCCAGTCCTCAATTTTTTTGATCTTTTCCCCGAATAAGGGAATCAAGGGCTTGTTGCGAACGGTGCATAAGTCATTGGCTTGAGAGAAGGGGTAATAATGCCCGAAAAACTTCAAGGATGGAGTCACAAAAGGAAAATTTAGGGCTGTAGCGAAGAGGGTAACAACCTTTTCAAAGGATCGAATGATACACCATGCTTTAGGGTGAAGTTGGCTAGGAGGAATCTACGCCTTCTTCAATATTTCCTTGACAAAGTCGGAAAGAAGAATGCGAAAACCACACATGGCGCTTTGCCAAAAGAGGACTGCACCTTTTTCTTCATCATAGGGGCGGTCCTCTGGTCCCGCCTCTTCAAGAGCATCTGGTTCTCCAAAACCTATATGTTCGGAGAAAGAAAAAGGGGGGTATGATTTGTTCCAAGGCTTAGATTGGAAAGTGGGAGCCGTTTTGAAGACTGAGTCCAAAGGACGAGGCGTGCGGCGGTAAACCTCCTTCTTAGGCTCAACTAGGCCTTTTCCCTGTTGGGAATCTCGGACTATCCAGGGGTCACCAGCTTCGGGATTAGTAGCTCCCTCCTGAGTCTCGCAAGGAGTTTGTGCAGTGTTGTCGGGGATATCTGTCGCCATCACTTCAATAAGAACACAAGGAAAATGTTTTAACTTCACGGCATACCCCTTTGGTAAAAGCCAGGTAGATAAAATAGGCAGATAACCCAACGCAACGCATACCAAGAATTGATGTTAAGAGCAGGTTTGTTCAAGCTGTATAAAATGGTACAAGAGGTATGAGAGGGGACAAGGTACACGCCAAGTGAACATGAAGGTTATGCGAATGGCATATACAAATACTCAAAAAGAAAAGGTGGTATAAAATGTGAATACCAGACACCGATATTGTAGCTGGTATTAAGACTGGAAATCAGTAGACATTGAATGAAAAAAAAAACAACCTATGGATTAAGCTTGAAAAGAAGGAAAGTTAATAAGGAAAACCCACCTGTTAATGGGGATTCCCAGGCGATCGCTGGCGAAAATCTGAATCAGAGTCGAAGAAGAAGGGAGGAAAAAAAGGATCTTGACGCTTTCTGGAGCAAAGGAATGAGTAGAAGAAGAAGACGAAATGAGAGAGTAAAAGAAAATGATAGGAGAGAAAGAGGAGACGCTCATAAGAAAAAGAAGAAGGGGAAAAGACAAGGATAAAACGATAGGCGGGAAAGAAAATTCACCAATCCCAAGAGAAGACAGAGAGTTGGTACCATCCAATGAAATATGGTTGCGACACGTGTCCCATTGGTACAAGCACAATAGGTTAAGCGACAGAATCGAAGCGACACTTCCCAGTCTTTCCTTGAGGAACCCTTGGCCCAAGGGCTCAAGGGCTCGAAGCATCGTTTCGCAGTCATGCCCCACGGGACCCTTGGCTGAAGGGCTTAAGGGCTCGAAGTATCGTTTCCCTGTCATGCCCAGAGGGACCCTTGGCTCAAGGGCTCAAGGGCTCGAACCATCGTTTCCCTGTCATGCCCCGAGAGACCTTTGGCTCAAGTGCTCAAGGGCTCGAAGCATAGCTCCTCGCTCAGAACCATAGGAGCCCCTAATTCAAGGGCTCAAGGGCTCGAAGCGTAGCTCCTCGTCCAGAACCCAAGGATTTCCAAGAAAGTTACATTAGAAGGAGAACCAAAATATTCCTATAACGCAGACGGATTATAAGGAAAAGATATGAATATGAGGCGGATAATTTTCCAACTTACGATGAGTTCTCATCATAAGTTCAAGGGCTATTGATAGGGTCAGGCTATAAGAGCCCAGCCCATTAGTGTGATCTGATAGGGCCAGGCTATAAGAGCCCAGCCCATTAGTGTGATCTGATAGGGCCAAACTATAAGAGCTCAGTCGAGTAGTATAGCCCGAGTCATTTTCGTATAAATTCCAAACTCAAGTGAGTGGGAAAAGGAGCGGGAAATATAAATCAAGTGGTCGAAAAGCTTAACAATCTGGTCCCAATATAGAACCCGAGGGCACTTCGAGTAGGAGTTTCCTAAGAAATTCGCCTCGTTCGAAAGATCGAAGGTGCCTCGGATAAGACTAAGGAGTCAAGTGGGCTAACCATTGTCGGATGATGTCAGCAAGAGAATCTTCTCAGTAGTGCCTATATATATAGAGGGGATAGGCCATTGGATAGAGGGTTGGACATTTGATAGCAATAACTCGATACTATAGAAAACCATTGTAATTGAATATCGAGCAATAAAATACAATTTCACCTCTCAATCTAATATTGTTGATCTCTCTACTTAAGCTAGATGTATCAATTAAGTTGAAAACTTTCTAAGCATTAAGTAATATACAAACTATATTTTTGCTTATAGTTTTAGAGATATAATTTAGGAAATGATTTTTATTGTCGGGGCAATTTTATTTTTTAAAATCCTTCACCGACAAAAACGAGCCATATTGTAGATTTGTAGGTCAATGTCAACACTGTTTTTTCGAGGGCCCCTGCTGGCGATGGCAGAAATTCAACGAAAGAAGGAGTCACATAAGTCTTAATTATGGGTTACATTAAATAATAATACTCTTAAAATCACATACTTCTACTAGCTCTTGAGCAAACTAATCACAGTCCATGTCAACATTTCTTTGTGACATATTTATACATTATGGTTTGATGACACTTATGAAAAATAAATTGGATACCTACAAGTACTGTCACGTGTTTTTATTAGTGGATGAGCAAAATAAAACCACTTCAAATAGTTATAGATTTTTCTATATATTTGCTGTTCCCTGGCTCCACTTCACTTTCAGATGGCGAAATAACGTGACACTCAGTGCTGGGGAAAGCGACTAAGGAGCATGATAACAGTGCGATCAAATAGTATATATCCCAATTATTTATTTTCAGTGCCTCTCATATTTATTTTGACTTTGCTGAGTTACTCGGAAGACAAGAATTTAGACGACATGTTATAATAGTATAAGAATGTTGTTATTTAATATTTTTATTATTTTTAAAAATATAAATAAATTCTAATTTAATTAAATTCGTTTTATACATGAATTAGACAATTTTAGATCTTACTGAATTATTTTTGGAACAATGGACTGTAGAGAGCAGAAGAGGAACTTATTTGATATCTGAAGACAATGCAACACGATAAGAGGGGGTCAGGGACCCATGCTCTCTAATAAACTATTAAAAAACTAACCTGTGAAAACTTCATCCAGCTAGATTTAATAACTTAAATATTAATGCGTCTAAATAAAAAATGAGAATTTTCATAAATCTGACCATGAGAGTTTGCTTAAACGGGTTTGAATATTTCCGTTTGATAATTTTTATTTATTTATTTATTTGAGAATCTAGTCCAGTTTCTCTTGATGGAGTTGGATTGTTTGCTATCAACTTGATACAATCAACTCTAGATAAATGAATGTGTAACTTGCAATAATAACATATTCCTATCTTGAATTATACAGTGAAATCATGAGACATAAGAATCAAACAAGGAAATCACATATTTTTTTATGCAGGATTGGAATACTATAATGGTATAACATTTATTTATGTTAATTGCGAATGATCAACGGTTTTCATGCATGCATTTCAACCCTAATTAGGTCTTAAATTCGGTTAAATATTGCGTATTTTAAAATTAATTTGATCCTTTTAAGGTAGAACCTTGGTATTGTTGTTGCTCCTACATGTTTACAGGTTCTCCCGATGATTTTGCTATTTTCTGATGATTTTTGACGATTTTAGACAAGATTTTGGAGTGGATCGAGACAGTTTTCAGTCCAGCCCAGACTACCGTCAAACGGACCGTCTGGATCCCTAGACGGACCGTTTGGCTATTCTAGAACCGACATGCATCCATGGCCTCATATTTTTGCTGAAACATAACTTCCACATTTATTGCACCATCCAGACAGATTTGGCACGACTTAGACCGACCTACTGCGAGGTTTGAAGGCTATAAAAGAGAGGCTACGTACCAGATTTGAGCCTGTCACAATTTAGGAGAAGTTCACGCGAAACCCTAGCCAGGAAACTAATGAAGGATTAAAACCTAGGAATCAAATAAATTTGTAAACCTATAGCTAACCTCACTAATCGTTTGAAATATAGTTTTAGGATCGAACCGAAGGGACGGATCTATGAGTACCGGACTTATCTTTTCTCAAAATCTAGACAGGAGTATTTTTATGAAGTTTTGGGTTCATTAAAAACTAAAGTGCAAATAAGTAAAGTGTTTTTAATTGTTTTGACAATTGAAATAATCTAAATAATATAAAAATAAGTAAAATAGAGTTTTAGGGTTTTTAACACAGAATAAAGGTGTCTTAGGGTTCAGGTTTCACTTGTGTTTGGACCCTGGAACTTGAAACCTAGCACTTTCATGCTTAATTTCTCGTTTTAGCAGCAGTTGCCACTCTGTTCGGTCCGAACAGAAGGCAAAGGTGGGTTAATTTGGTCCGTTATGCTAACTAATATTTCAAGCCAGGATTTATTGGTCAAACCTAGATATTCTAAACCTCAGTTTTCGCTTGTTGGAACAGATACTGGTTTAATCACAACCTAACCTAATTAACTTGATTGGTTCACAACTTTTGGTATAGAATTCAATCAACCTAAGCTTGTTTGTTGGAGTTCGTAAGGATATTTAGAGGTCTTTTGGACTTGTCTAAAAACTACACTTTTGTATTAGTTAATCTACCCTTTTAGATCAACGATTTATCCCAAGTACTTGAATTAAACTTGACTTGTTTATCCTAACTTAGACTTACTAGATGCAGCTGTTCAACTAGAAGGTGATTAGAGATATCACAAGTAATTTAACACAAGCAAAAGATATAATTCACAACAAACAAATCATAAAGCATAGCATAGCATAACAAGTCAAATAAATATCTTCCAAACATCAAGTTAATTCCCTACTCCTAAGACAACATAGAAATCTAGCCTAACATAGTAGCAAAACACATAACAAGTCTCAAATAACAGTAAAGATACAAGCCCATCAAATCATGAGATAAAAACATAGAAGAATAAACTAAATACTCCTTTATGCTCGAATCTCCAATCTTCAAGGCAGTGGGGTGTTGCAAGATGGTCTCCAAACTGGCCTCCTTGCTGCCGTCGCTTCAACGTAAGGAAGGTTGATGATCTCCAAATGTAGAAGAGAGAGAAAACGCATTTGGAAAGTGGAATTAGGGTATGGAAGGTGGGATTCCCTTTCTTCAGGCGTGAGGAGGTATTTATGGATGTCCCAGATGGCAAGGATGGAAGTCTAGGGCACCAAGGCGCAAGAAATTGCTATATAGATCAGTTTTTATGTACAAAATGTTACCATATATGATATGGTGGCAATCTGTTCGGACCGAATGGAAGAGAGAAAAAGGTGCCACGCTGGTCTGGCGGCTACAGTGTTGTTCGGTCCGAACACAGGGAATCCATCTATATGCTCTAAAATCATCAGAAATCTTCAAAACCTGTATAGAGAAGAGAAGAAACGACGGCAGAGCCAAATCCTGGAAAAACATAGCAATTTATTAAATAATTTGTTGGTTTGAGTATGTTTTGAGTGCCAAGTACGGTCCAAATACTAATGAATTATGATGATATCAAAAACCTTCCAAACGGGTCGTCTGATACCTCAGACGGATCGTTTAACATCGATAGATTGCAGAAAAGAGAACTCAAGTTGAATTTTGTTGTGATTTCTTTTTTATTTCTTATGTTTTGGAGAAACCTTGTTTTATTTGTTATTTCTGATACTACATTAGGGTAATTGGTAGTTTAAGAGGCAACGGTAGGGAACCAATTTTATGTAGTTGATATTGATATTCACTACACCAAAAAAGACTTTTAGTACCGACACATTAATACCGGTTTTTAAGAAAACCGGTATAAAAAAGAGTGTGTGGCAATTTTGTAATTGTCAGGCTTTACCTTTAGTATCGGTTTTTTAAAAAACCGGTACTAAAAGTTGACGGACAAAATTAAAAAAATGGTTTACCTTTTAAACCGATACTAATAATAGTATCTTTAGTACCGGCTTTTAAAAAAACAGGTACAAAAGGTAAACTGTTTTTTTATTTTTTCTGCCAACATTTTAGTACTGGTTTTTTATTAAAAACCGGTACTAAAAATCAACAGATTTTCACTTAAAATCTTCTTCTCTTCTTCCTTCGTAGCGCACCTCTCCTTCCTTCTCCGATTTTTTTCCTATCTAAAACCGAGAAGTTATTTTCTCACTTAAAATCACATAAAAAGAATACCTAAAAATCTAGAAAAATTCTGAAAAATTGAAAAATCAAAAGAGAAAGTAAATGAGATCAAAGAGAAGCTAAAAAAATTGGCATTTGAGGTATATTCTTTAATTTTTCTGTAATTTATTTATTATTTATTAATTATGAAATTTTTTTTTTGATTGATTTTTTTCATTTTGATTTGATAAAATAGAAAGAGGAAGAGGAAAATGAAGAGAAGGTTATTCTATTGAAGAGGAAGAGGAAGAGAATTGGCAGGTAATTTATATTTCAACACTCAATAATTTTAATTCGGTAATTTATCAATTTGTATTGTTCATATATATATTGTTTGGCATTTGCATTTATTAGTTGTATTGTCATATCGGACCACTTTGCCGGAATTTGAACTATTTAGGTCGTGTCCGTCCGTCCGGAATTTGACCAAATGCATTTATATCATGCTTCAATCAAATAGTAAATATTTGCCTTAGTTAAGTGTTGACCGAATGGACCAGTATGTCCATTTGAGAACCAACTATAGTCCTTTGAATATTTGACCAAAGAGATAGAGATAAAGATAAATAGCTCTAAAGTCCACGTGTCTCTTTCCCATTTGTGCATGTAAGCACTTCAATAATTACTGAGTTGAGGATAATACTGTGAACCGACTCAACTCTTTAAAATTTCGGCTGGGGATAAGATCATAGATAAACAAAAGTAATAAACATAACGAATAGAAAATGGGACACGTTGAACTCTTGTATATATACATATATGGCAAGCTCATCCCTCTCTTATCTGATGAGCGCACCAAAAAGGTTTAGGAAAAATCAAGGGAAAAATAAAGAAAACGCTTTGGCAAATTGTTATTTGGTGGCAACGTGCAACACAATCAAGTGAAAAAGGTGAGATCAATTATCATATATCTTTTATTCCAGATTTTTGCTATAATAATGAATAATTAAAAAGGGATTAGTAAAGGAATTTGGAAAAATTAAGCGAGTATTAATATATTTTCTAATTATATCGGTTTTTCTTTCAAAATTAAATTGTCTTCTTTTTGGGAAAAACTTGTATTGATTGGTTATCACCTGATTTAGAAAGATATGTTGTTATATCACTAGAATATGAGTTGGACTTAATTAAACATAACATGTAGCTTGGGGTTTAAGTGTGCTGACATTATTTCATATTTTTTATTATCTTTTAGTTCAAATTAAAGAAATATCTAACATAAAATTAGTTTGTTCAAAATTATATTCTAAGTCACAAATAACTAATGGTTAGATGATATGTGGGGGTAGAAACGTTGGTAAATTAAAATAGAAAAAATTGATAAATTATTGGGTTAACTTTAAGTAACCAAGTATAGTTTTATGTTTTTCTCAAAAATAGCATACAATAATATTAATTTATTTAAACTAGGATCGGAATGAATTATTTCTTGAATAAAATTTGATAATTATTTAAGTAGGAACTTAAATAGAATTTATTTTGTTTAGAGTCGGGATGTCGCTTATCGGAGCTGAGGGTAGCCGATACGACCGAGGATCTATAAATTGTCTCCCTCTTGCTCGTTTTCTTCATTTTGCTTTTCAAGTGCGGATCTCACACAACTTAATTACATGCTAGAAATTATTTACGCATAAATGCATTGCATACTTTGAACTGATAATTGCACGCATATTTGAATTGTATCATATGACTTATATTATTTAATATTATTATTGCATGTTGAAATGGTTCCGAATTGAATGGATTGTGATAATTGTTGGTACTCTTGTACGGTGAAATGGCACTGGTTGGGTTGGGCGTTGGGGTCGCTCCCTGACGTGCCAGTCTCCGTGAGTAAGCGCTTATATCCGTGGTTTGACAGTGTTCACGTAATTAGTACAGTTTTCTTATCTATTTGTCTGAATTAATGAAAATTGTATGGTATTGTATACAATATATGTTCTATTGTATACTCAGTCTCCTCTGATCAAGGAGAAATGGATCCTTCGGGATAATTTAACTTTGTTTTGATTGATCGATATTGAACCAGCCTCAGTTGTAGGTAGTTAACCAAGCTGAACCGACACTTTTGTGCTACCATTTGAATGTGACAGTTCAAATTGATTAATGTGTCGGATTATTTGCATTGCATCTTCATATTGCCATCTTATAATGTATCACAAAATGTATTGATATTTGACTTATACAAATTGTGTGTTTTTTTTTCCTACCTCAGTCGGTAAATAGTTCTGAAGCATGTAAGATTGTTCGTGTGGCTGGAACTGAATACCACACTGAGATAAATTATATTTATCTTATTCTTTGCTTTTGCATTGTTTCCACAATGGTTGTGAGTTCCAGGTTTTGGGCTGAGCGACGGACTCTATGGTGAGGAGTAGACTAGACCCTTTGGTATGTAACATGTAGTATGTATCGATAAATGTATACTGAACTTGTTTTAAGACCTTATTCGACTTGTAAGAAGTCATCGAGCTTCTGGTCGAATTAAGTTTATGTAAACAAATATTTTGTGTTTTGGTATGACTGGTAGTGTATTAATAGTGTGTAACATATTTATTAAGACCTTAGATGGCTTGTTATGAATTATGGTACCATTGATGACTAATAGTGTGTAACATATTTATTGAGACCTTAGATGGCTTGTTATTTATTAAGACCTTAGATGGCCTTACAGGTGTGTGTTGGCTAACATGCATCTGTGGCGGCTATGACGACTTTGGGTTCAGGATGTTATCATTGATGACTCTGGATTCGGGATGTCACAGATGATGTAGGGGATAATGTAATTGTGGGTGATGATATAGAAAATGTAAGTGAACAGCAATGTAATGATACTAACAGAGAAAATGATTTGGATGAAATAATGAATGAATTACCCAGTGATTTTATTGATGATGTTCCTGATATTTTTCAAACGTTAGATGAAAACTCTCATATACCCTTATATCCCGGTTGTGATCAAGATAAATTCTCAAAAATAAAAACTGTTTTTAAGTTGTACAACCTGAAAGCCAAGAATAATTGGAGCGATAAAAGTTTTACATCTTTACTCTGTCTTTTTCGAAAAATGCTTCCAGCAGATAATACACTGCAAGATACAACTTATAAGGCTAAAAAATTACTATGTCCTTTGAAATTGGAAGTAGTGAAGATTGCAGCATGCCTGAATGATTGCATATTATTTCGGAATGAGTACGAGAACCTCCATAAATGTCCAAAGTGTAATACATCCCGTACAGACAAAGGGACGATAATTTGGATGATGAAGAAGATAGTTGTAAGAAGAGGCCAGCTGCGAAAATATTGTGGTATCTGCCTGTAATACAAAGGTTTGAACGTCTCTTCAATAATTCAAAAGATGCTAAACTGCTGAGGTGGCACACGGAAGGCAGAAAGAAAGATGGAAAGCTCAGGCATCCAGCAGACTCACCCCAGTGGAAAAATATAGACAGTCATTTCATGGATTTTGGCAGTGAGCCTAGGAATTTGAGATTGGGACTATGCACGGACGGAATGAATCCTTACAGTCTCATGAGTACCAACCAAAGCGTATGGCCAGTTTTGTTGGTTATTTACAACCTTCCTCCTTGGTTATGTATGAAAAGAAAATATTTGATGATGTTGTTGCTCATTTCTGGTCCCAAACAACCAGGCAACGATATAGATGTATACTTGGCTCCGTTAATAGAGGACCTTGATAGGTTGTGGAAAGACGGGGTGAAGGTATTTGATGCGGATTCCAGAAGCAATTTCACCCTACGTGCGATGATATTCTGCACGATTAATGACTTTCCCGTGTACGGAAACTTGTCGGGTTACATGAACAAAGGAGAAAAGGCATGTCCTATTTGTATGGAGGAAACACATTTGATATGGTTATCGAATTGTAGAAAAACAGTCTATTTGGAACATCGTAGGTTCCTTAGCCATCATCACCTCTACCGCCGGCCTAATTACAAAATCAAATTTGATGGCAACACCGAGACCCGACGGACAGCTATATCAAAATTTGGAAGACAAACTTATGAACATGTGAAGGATCTTAAAATTCTATTAGGCAAACCATTTGTGAATAGAATTCCAGAAGGCAATTGGAAGAAGAAGTCTATATTCTGGGACCTTGAATACTGGGCTAATTTGAATGTCAGGCATTGCCTGGATGCAATGCATATCATCAAGAACATCTATGAAAATCTGGTTACTTTGATTTTGAATGCTCAAGAAAAAGTGGACAATGTTAATTTGCGGAAAAACATGGTAGAAATGGAGATTCGGCTGGAACTAGCTGCAAAGGTAGATAATAGTAAGAAACGAGATTGGTTACCTAATACGGTTTATACTTTATCAAGGAAAGAAAAACTCAGTTTGTTGGAGTGTTTGAGGTCTATTAGGGTTCCAACCGGTTATTCCTCAAATATTTCACGGAAGGTGTCGATTAAGGATATGAAATTAATTGGAATGAAGTCACACGATTATCACGTGTTGTTGACCCAGTTGCTTCCGGTTGCTATTAGAGCATGTTTTAAAAAAGAAGTTCGAAACTCTATCACTAAGTTGTGTTTCTTCTTCAATAAAATTTGCTCCAAAGTGATCGATCCTGAAAAACTAACTCAATTAGAAACCGTTGCTTTTCAGACCATATGCGAGTTGGATATGCACTTTCCCCCCTTATTTTTTGTTATAATGGTGCATTTAACCATTCATTTAGTCAGAGAGATAATGTAGTGCGGTCCGATATTTTTGCGGTACATGTACCCTTTTGAAAGAACAATTGGTCAATTGAAAGGGTTAGTCAGAAGCAGATCTCTCCCGGAAGGAAGTATAGTTGAAGGATATGTCTCAGAAGAGGTTATTGATTTCTATACTGATTATCTAGATGGAGTTAAACATATTGGCCTGCACAAGAATCGGCACGAAGGTAGACTCTTAGAAAAAAACATAATTGGTATAAAAGTAATTACAATGGACCTTGCAAAGAGAAAAAAAGCACATCTTAAAATTCTGCAACAAGTCGCCGTTGTGGTTCTTTATGTGAATGAACACATAACTGATTATTATTAATAGTAATAGTAATAATAATAATTATTATTATTATTATTATTATTATTGATTGCTCCAAACTAACACACCTAATTTGTTAACTCCTCCACCTAGCTACCTTTGTTGCAATTGAACTCTCTAATTAAATTATACATCATTATCCTACTCTATATGTCGTATACAATTCGTCTTTCTCCAATTGGACTTTCTGATCTCAAATTTTATCGTGTTGAAACATGAATCGCTCACTATTCCTTGGCGGTACCCACGCTCCTCTTGGCATGCATGCTACTAATGTTTTATAATCATATTCCTATTTTCATTTAATTTCATTTAACATCTCTGTATCATTCTGATTCAATTAGTTATACAAACAATACGTCATTTATTTATATGATATCTGTAAAAATTACACACTAGCTTCTGTTTGAGTAATGCTAGAATCAAATGTGTTTGATATTAAACGCGATCCTAAACTCAACTATTAAAATTTCAAATGACCGATCTGAACAGTTCAGAATAATCTTCATACTAAAATATTCTTCGAAATTAAATTTTCTATTTTTAAGAAAATTTTAACTATTTTCTTTGGATATTTTAACTATTCTTGGAGGGTCTAGAACTAATTGGATTAAGAATTTTCTAAAATAAAAAATAAATAGTAGAAAAATTCGAAAAAAATATAAAATTTGATCTCCAAGGAGATTTTATCATGAAGAATAAAATGAGCGGTTTGGATCGACTATTGTAATCACGAAAATTGAGATCTGATCTTGTTTGACAGATTCAAGTGTCAAACACGTTTGACTGTAGCATTATTATGTTTGTTTTGTAAAAATATCAACAGCATTTTGATGTGGAAAGGTACTCATTAATCATTGTTGCTAGGGGGTGGATGTTAGTTGCCAGTAGTTCTCATGCAGTTGGATTTTTTTTTCAAAAAAAATACATACATAAACATTAATTAAATGGATATTGTACAGTTTAGGTGCATAGCACAAGCAACGCTACCAATTTGTTTGTTTGCATAAGGTGATTCATGCAAGACGACATGATTCATTTATTTCCCTTTTATGTCCTTTCTGCAGACCCCACACCATTTCCCTTTTATTTATTTGTTTGTCTGTACAATACCATAGAATTTTGCTATCTTCTACAAATTTTTCATCTACATGCATTCACTTAAATAGAGAGTTCCATTATTTTTATACACAAAATAGTAAATTATCTACAAATATTTATGAATGTAGTTCCTTTTTGCAGAAAAATAACGAATTATGCACAGATGAAATGCGAGCGTCTCCTGTGCGTTCGCCAACCACATCTACTGGTTCTGGTTGGCCAATTTCATAATTTATTTATAGTAAGTTCCGTCAAAATCAGGAGTTTTACGTCAAGTCATAAACAGTCTATTTCAAAATTTCAATATGACTTCATTTAGTTTGTATATACCAATACTACATGATCGCATAAATATGGTTTTAGCATATATTTAGTAATAAATTTAAATACTTTATATTATTTGAAGATTGTCACATTTGAGTGCTTTTAAAATATTGTAAACTTAAATCATGATACATTAGGAAAAATTTGATATGTGCCACTCTAAAACTTCAAAATTAGAAGAAATGTCACCACAAAACTAATCCTTTGCTCAATGTCACTCCAAATCTCTTTTATTTAGAAAATTGCCACTCAAATACAATTTCTATACTCTTTTGATATAAGAAATAGGCAAAATTAGAAGGCACTGTATTTCAAAATATTTTTTAATATTCCCAAAATGCCCTTTGTCCCTTTCTTTTTCCTTTGTGACAATGACGACAATGACAAATAGCTGCAACGCAAGTCCTACCAGTTGATCTTGTCGCTAATCAGTTGTCGCCACTGTAGACCTTGCTGCTCCAGGCCGTCGTTCTGGCGATCTACATCTCGCACCCCTGGGGCATGCTGCGTCGTTCGATCTTTGATCTCAAGCTAAGCCAGAAGATGATTGACAACTCTGCTATCTCTCGCATCGCTAGCCTGATTAGTAAGGAGGGGCTGCGCCTGCGTTGCTTTTATTGCTCGATGGGGTTGCGTTCCTTATCAATCGCATCTATGCATGCGTCTATTGTAGCTTCAAAAAGTCTGATTTTTCTTTTTGGTGCTATTGGCAGATAATACTCGAGATTTTATAATAAAATGTTGTGATTTATATCCTTTAATTATGAAATTTTTGCTTTCTTTAGAAGAGGTGATCCAAAAGTCGTTATTTTTTTCTTAAATTCTTTAGGGTGCTTTAATTATGCCTCTCTGTCACAACTGAGGAAAGAAAAAAGGAAGGGGTAAAGGGCATTTTGGGAAATATTAAAACATATTTTGAGATACAGTACCTTTTTATTATTTTTATATAAAAAAAAGTATAAGAATTGTATTGGAGTGGTAATTTTCTAAATAAAAGAGATTTGGAGTGGCATTGAGCTAAGGATAGTTTTGTGGTTGCACTTTTTTAATTTTGAACTTTTGAAGTGACATGTATCTAATTTTCTCTATTTTAAAATATATTCAATATTGTTTGATCAAATAATTAATTAATATCGAAATAAATATTTTTATTGTAGGGATTCCAATTTCCATGCCAAGATCATTACCTAATAAGCGCAGTTGACTCTCGTTTGATATCTATCTAGTAGTATTATAGTTCTGCAAAGGAAAACTTCAAAACCAACTTGATTGGATCCTCGAAGCTGCATCCTTACAACAAAAATCCTACATCGACGGGAGCCAACTAGCTGATTAATTTTTTTTTTTTTCTAAACGCGCGCAATAACTTTTTTTTTTAGATCAGTTGGCAATTATCAACCGACAAAAATTTTATTAAAAAATTGAGTATGTAAAAAAAACTAAAAAACACAATAATTTCTTTATTATTATTATTATTATTGTTGCCACCGCCTCATGCTACTGCTGCTACTGCTACAACGCATATGAGTGAGACCTTTGCCCATGTGAAATTTCACCATTCTCCTAATGACCTGTTCTTGGGTCCCGGGATGGGTGTCATTGAGTTTGGTCGCGCCTAGACCTTTTATCAGAGCCTTCCATTGGAGCCTTGCCCTTTCCTTTAGGGTGATTGGGCGAGCGTTCCGGCCTGTGTCCTTCGCGGATGACTATGCCTAATTCCCTTCTTCTGTGGGGATGTTGGTAGTCATCACCTTGGGTGGGATTATATGTTTCCTTACCCCTTTCCTTTTCTTTATTTCTGAGCTTGCCTTTACCTTCGGCCCCTCTGGCACTTGGCGTAGCTGCATTGTCAGTTTTGAACTTTTGACCCCTAGAGGATATTTCCCTTTCTCTCCTTTCGGTGTTGAGCTTGGACAACACGATTTCTAGGAGTTTTCAATGGTGAGATTCTGTCTGAATATACTCTTTAATGCCTCAGTACAGATCCTCATTTCAGTTTGTAACGATCGCATTTCAGCCGCAGTGAATGTGACACTTGGTTGTTCAGGGATTGGGGCCGCATTCGGTTGAGCTCGCTTTGACCTAATATGATGGGCTGGCCCATTCTTTCTGGCTTCTTGTGCTAATTCTTGTTTGTGGTTGGCCTGATTTGTGTTTCTTGGGCGATCAGCCGCTTTTGAAGTGGGCCGCTTTGAATTTGTCCCCGTAACTTTTCTTTCAGTGGGCCTTCCTATGTCTGGAGGACCACCATTTCCAGTTACTGGAGAGTTTTCGACCTCGCTATCAGTGTCGGGCTCTATTGCAGAGATTGTCCAACAATTTCTAGTGGGATAAAATGATTTCACGGTGTTCATTATCTTTGTTGCATACGCCAAGGCATACTGTTGTATATGAATGAACACATTGGGCTCATAATAGCCTACCACGGAGTTATCATCCGCGTAGTATTTGGGCCAAACTATTGGGACTTGGTAGCGAGGGGGTGGCTCATGATTATCCAGGCCCTTTCTACTTGGAATTTGTCGAAACTGTTGGATGAGATCATCTTTTGTTTTCTCTTTTTCTTTGGACTTAGGGTATACCGCCCTCCTGACTCGGTTATACTGCAACAAGCAGACCTCTTTCTTGGAGCGATAATGCCTTATCTTCTCCACCCAGGGGAGAGATGAAGTTTGGATTTCACCTTATCGCTTGACGCTTATAGCAGGGCGAGCTTTGGACCTTGGATCTAGCATGAATGATTGTAGATCAACCAGAAAGGGATGTTATGAGTCTAGCTCATCGTCGCTTCCCAACCATGCTACCCTGTCATTCGGCTCCTCGACATGGTTGATCAAGTGATTGGGCCACCCGATCGGATACGACAAGGTAGTGCTTCATCCTTGCAAAGACGTTTCTTGATCAGACCAATCTGAATCAGAGTCTGAGCCGTCAGAGATCTAGATGACCCTAGAGGTTTCAGGAGCCTTGCTTTCTTCTTCAGAGTCCTCATTTGTCGGCTCTGAGGTTTCGGCTTGAGTATTGGAGGGACCAGCGGCTGCCCCCTGTTCTGTGCTGAGATCTTGCTCAGATTCGGGTTCATCTTCCTCCCTTTCCTGCATTATTATTGATTCTCTCACTTGATTGACTATTTGGTGCATAATTTCGCCTAGTTTTCAAGTGTGAACCCGGGTTGACCAGGGATACTGGGAATGTGGATGTCTATGTCTACCCTTCTAGGCTCTTGGCCTTGCAACTCAGAAGGATCCATTTGATCTTCTGGATTCATGACTATTTCGTAGTCATATTGTCTTTTATCCAGGTTGCTGGGGTTTTCCTCATTTCTTGTGCCAGTTTACGATTGAGGCGTTTCTTCTTGTGATCGAGAGGATTAGCCTTGGTCCTCCGGGTCATCAGATTTTGAACTACTAATGTGGCGACAGGTCCCTGAGGTTCCAATTCCGGGATCGTCATCATCGCTGTCAGAGTTGTTGTTGGGGTTGTCAGTGTTGAAGTTATGTCCTAGAAGTCAATAGTTTAATGACTTAATTTGGTTTTATGTTATTGATGATATTAGTTTATTTGTTCCTTGAGTTATTATTGACATATTAATCAGGTTGAGTATCTGAATTGTAGACCTCTGTAGATCATTCGTCATAATGACAATAATATCTCTAAAAGGGTCCCTAATCTTGATAATGAACAAGGAACATTAATTGTCATGAAAAGATTAGTGTGCAAGTTAAGTGATGATTAAGTTCTACAAATCATAGGTAAAGGGTTACCAACTTAATTGCATATGTGGATGTTATCGTAACATTGCACATGACTTGACGCAATGAAATAAATATATGGATTGTGTTAGGTGTCATTATTTATTTCATTAAAGTTTGATTTTAGGTTTGAGATGGTTCAGTTTTTCCACATGAGGATTGGTTCTATAAATATAGTCTAACGCTGATTCCTTAAAAGGCTGCTATACGGACTTTATTTATGTTCTCTTGAATTGTGAGGGGAAAAGTTGTTCATCAAGACAACCATGTCCCTCATTAGTAAACCTAATGAGTGATGATATCTATTGGGCCCCTTGATGGAGTTGGATCGTATGTGCGCAAACTAGACGATCAACTCTAAATCAAGAAATGTATAATCTACAAGAATAATACATTCCTATCTTGGATTATACAGTGATATCATGTGACATAAGAATCAAAACGAGAAAATACTTTATTTCTTATGCAGGATTAAAATACTATAATAGTATAGTATTTGTTTATGTTAATTGGGAATTATAACGTGTTGCTAGATATCGCTTATGATTATTTGAAATAAATAATGATTTAATTCCATGGCCAACATAACATAAATCCTCGAGGGTCACACAAATAAAGCTTTAACCAAATGGTGCATTATTTAGTTTATTTGCATTGGAGAATGCAATATATGATAAGTTGATTAAGTAATTATATACCGTTGCGAACCGTTATAATTAATTGAATCAAAGTGATCATATGAATCTTAATTAATGCATTTGCTAATACAATGATAATTATCAATAAGTTGATAATTTAGTTCAACAATATTTAATATAATTACAGGAATTATATTGAATATATAGGATTTGATTTAATAAGCCTAATTGAGCCCGAATTGAAAGCAACTTGAGAAGACAATTAACAAATGGATTAATGGACTAATAATACATGTGATGTAGCCCTTTTAGGCCTTGTTTATGACTGGCCTTAGAGGGGCAAAATTGTCCTTTAATCATTGGTTAATTGAAATGACTAATTAGTGGGTTATATGAAGGTACTCAAGGAGAAATAAAGGGATAAGAACAAAATAGTTGTTGCTCATCCTGACGTAGTCTTGGTGAATAACATTCTCAAGAAGAAGTAGTGGGAGTAAAGTAAGCATTAAAAGAGTTTATGCGTCACTACAAGAAGTACTCTTGTGGGAAACTTGTCACTCCATAGATGGTGCTTAGTGGGAGTAGAGCGGAACTTCATTCACAAATTGTTGTGAAAGGAGGAAGTTCAAGAATGCGCTCCTTTCAATGAGGACTCAAACATCTCACGAGCTGATGATGTTCGAGAAACTCATGAAACATACGTGGATCGGGAACTTATTCTACAAATCGTTGTAGAAGTAGTTCATGAACCTCAAGTACAAATCCTACAATAGATCAACGAGAGTGATGCCTGACCGAAAGGTGAATAGGCTTTACGACATCCTCGTACTTGGCATATGAGGATCCGTTGATAAATAAGAAAGCGATAGAAGGACCCGATTCCACAGGTATGGTTTGAATCCATGTGATCATTAAATACAATCAATGTATAACAACAAGGTATAGATCTTGGTTGATGTTTATGATGGAGTAATCCATCAAGAACATATAGATCTTTAAGGGAAAGATTGACATGGATGACAAGTTGACTATGTACAAAGCACAACTTCTCGCTTGTAGCTATGTATAAGTTAATAAAGATTATTCTATCAATAATTGTATTTCATATATATTGATATTTGGAAATGTACATCAAAACCGCCTTCTTCGAATGAATGAGGGAAGAGGTTGTGTATATGATACAAACCTAGAGTTTTGTTTGATGTATTGTTTGAAGCAAGTATTGTGGAAATTAGAATAAGCATTTTGACAAAGAAGTCGAGTTCAACTTCGTCAAAAATATTTTGTATATACAAGATATTCAATGGGAGCATTATTGTGTTACTTGTATTGTACAAGGTAACAAAATCTTAATTGGGAATAGCATTGATTAAATAAATATTGTCAAGATCTCATTGAATAATTTATTCTCAATAGAGAACTTGGACAAGATCACCTAAATCCTAGGAAACAAATTCTATGGAGATAGATTATGGTGGATGTTAGGTTTGAGATATTGTGCATATAATAATGGAGTATTCTAGAAACACATAATGGTGGACTCCAAGAAAGGATATCTAACCACGTTATATGGCATATAACTTGAGTTTGACTCGGTTTATTGCAACTCAATTCGAGAAGAAGTGCATGAAATAGTTCAAGCATTCTTATGTTATGAGTTTCATTATGTGTGCCATACTTATGCACTAGCCCAATGTGTTGTATCCAAGGAGTATGACAAACATTTGTCAAATGGATACAAGAGAAACACATTTGGACAATAATCAAGGATATCCTCGAGTATCTTATGAGAAAGAGAGATATGTTTTTTTCATATGTGATGAAAAGAGCTCGTGTAAATTGTTACACGGATGCTAGATTTTGAAAAGATTGATATAATCACAATTGAGCTACATATTTCGCTTAAAGGTGGTGTTGTAAGTTTAGAAGGTGTTCTAAATAGGATATTACAACGGTTTCCGTCACCAAAGAAAAATACATAGTAACTTGTGAAGCAATGAAACAAGGTTATTTGGATCGAGTTTTTAGTCAAGCTAATATGGTTTTGTGCATCTCGAACCATATCTTAGTCCTAAAGAATCCAATATCGTATTGGAGATTCAAATATGATCTATGACAATATCATTTGATCTCATATGATGATGATGATCAAAGACATAAATATAGGAGTATATATATATAGGGTCAAACAACTTGGATAGGTTCGCGAACACAACGAACACTCTAACTTAACATCTACCTTATGCAGCACACGAGATGCAACTTTCGCATCCATGCGTAATGTACGCATGAGTGACTGGCTTTAAGCGTATTATTTCTTTTGAAGTTCGAGACATGTATTTATATAGATATATGACATCGTTCTCAATTCTACACTGGCTAGAAGTCACTGCTGATTGACTTTAGGCCAAGTGGGAGATTGTTGGAGTTATGTCCTAGAAGTCAATAGTTTAATGGCTTAATTTGGTTTATGTTATTGATGATATTAGATCATTTGTTCCTTGAGTTATTATTGACAGATCATTCAGGTTGAGGATCTGAATTGTAGACCTCTGTAGATCATTCGTCATAATAACAATAATATCTCTAAAAATGTCCCAAATCTTGATAATTAACAAGGAACATTAATTGTCATAAAAAGATTAGTGTGCAAGTTAAGTGATGATTAAGTTCTACAAATCATGGGTAAAGGGTAACCAACTTAATTGCATATGTGGATATTATCGTAACATTGCACAGGACTTCATCCGATGAAATAAATATATGGATTGTGTTAGGTGTCATTATTTATTTCATTATAGTTTGATTCTAGGTTTGAGATAGTTCACCTTTTCCACATGGGGATTGGTTCTATAAATATAGTCTAACATTAATTCCTTAAAAGACTGCTATACAGACTTTATTTATGTTCTCTTGAATTTTGCGGGAAAAAATTGTTCATGAAGACAACCGTATGTCCCTCATTAGTAAACCTAATGAGTGATGATATCTATTGGACCCCTTGATGGAGTTGGATCGTATGCGCGCAAACTAGATGATCAACTCTAGATCAAGAAATGTATAATCTGCAAAAATGACACATTCCTATCTTGGATTATACAGTGATATCATGTGACATAAGAATCAAAACGAGAAAATACTTTATTTCTTATGCAGGATTGAAATACTATAATAGTATAGTATTTGTTTATGTTAATTGGGAATCATAACGTGTTGCTAGATACCGCTTATGATTATTTGAAATAAATAATGATTTAATTCCATGGCCAATATAACATAAATCCTCGAGGGTCACACAAATAAAGTTTTAACCAAATGGTGCATTATTTAGTTTATTTGCATTGGAGAATGCAATATATGATAAGTTGATTAAGTAATTATATACCGTTGCGAACCGTTATAATTAATTGAATCAAAGTGATCATATGAATCTTAATTAATGCATTTGCTAATACAATGATAATTATCAATATGTTGATAATTTAGTTCAACAATATTTAATATAATTACAGGAATTATATTGAATATATAGGATTTGATTTAATAAGCCTAATTGAGCACGAATTGAAAGCAACTTGAGAAGACAATTAACAAATGGATTAATGGACTAATAATACAAGTGATGTAGCCCTTTTAGGTCTTGTTTATGACTGGCCTTAGAGGGGCAAAATTGTCCTTTAATCATTGGTTAATTAAAAGGACTCATTAGTGGGTTATATGAAGGGACTCAAGGAGAAATAAAGGGGTATGGCTCTTCACTTTCTCCTATCTCTTGCTCTCCCAATTAGAACGAAAATCACAACGAGAAAAGTGTGTTTTCTGCCATGTAATTATTTTTTCTCAAGTTGATTTAGGTGCTCATGTGTTGAGCAATAGTTTCTTCTTATTAATTGTTGATTAATCGAAGAATAAAACAAGTATTTTAGCTTCATCCTAAAATTTGCTAGCACAAATTATTAGGGTTTGGTTAATCCTTTTGGTGGACTCAAGAACAAGGAGTAGGAGGTGTTGGAGAGCATGCCACCGATTCTAAAGCCTTGGTCGAGCGTCCTTGTTACGATACAAGGATATGTAAAAATCGTTTTCTCCCTCCTTTACACCAAATATGTCATTCCACAAGATCCTTGTTGTGCTTGTTGTTTAATTATATTAAATATGATTTATAAAATTAAAATAAGTGCACAACTAATATCCTTCAGTCAGGGATGCCATGGATGAACCTGTACAACTTTTCTACTTGGGCTTGGAGTTGAGCAGCTTCTTGGGGGTTTTCCCTTACATACTTTTCATGCGCCGCAATCTTTTCCGGGTCTGTTTCTGGACCTGTGTTCGGTTGCGACAATATGTCCCATGTTTCGGCCATAAAGCCAAAGAAAGCAGGGTTTTCTTGCCTCACCCGTTATACTTGGACGATGACTCTAGCTGCTTCTGCGATGCTAAGGCCCTCGAACACTGAGGTGACATCTTTTGTGGGATCAGAGTTGGATCCAAACCCCATCAGTATGAAACTGTCTTGGAGGTTGTTTGGCTGGGGTTCCTCCTAGGGTTCTTCTTCTTCTTCATCATTAGAGGCGTCACTATCGACATCCCCGTCATGAATCCAATAATAGTAGAATGGTGTGTCATCGTCTCCACTATTAGAACCTGAGGAGCATTGAGGTGTTTTCCCTTTGTTGATCTCTCAAAGCACTAACTCCTCCAAGTGATCCAGATCTTTAGGGTTCATGGTTCTTTTGAAAGCTTTGGGATTTTCAGCTCTCAAGTCTTTGAGGTACGAGACATACCAGTTGACCAGACTGTCATGCTCGTCATATTCTTCTTTTGGGGATTGTAGCGGTGTTTCTTGCTGATCTTCATCAACCCGATTGGAATCCTCAAGAGGGTTTTCTTCTTCATTTTGTGGCTCACCTGACCCTGAGGGGTACTCTGAGGACTCAAAGTTTCTGGTCCCTATTGTTTTCAAGTATTGGCGGTATTCGAACATGCATTGCTGTTCATCAGGTCTTGGAGAGTTTGAGTCGGGGGTTACTTCTCCTTCTTCCCTCCCCGTTTCCTGGGCGATTTCTCTCACTATTTTAACCACATCTTGCCTTTCATAATTTTGCAGCTGCTGAGGGTTTTCAGAGTCCAGCGCTTCGTGGAAGCTTTCTGGGTCTATGATCTTTAGACTTTTGAGGTATCGAGAGTACTCGTCTATCAACTCTTCTTCAATTGAACACCCTCAATCACCTAAGCGAGGGCACGCCATGCTTTCCCATGCCTTGTCATTGTTGGGCTGGCTTGCTTACAAGTTCTTTCCGGCACCCCAAGTGTTGTGTGGTCCCAGAAAATCGCATATGACTTCGAATTCCGTCATGGGGGAATTCGAGCTTGGGTCTTTCTTGTTCCATCCATTTTGTAGGATAATATCCACTGCTTCCTTCTTTATAGCCATGTTTTCGACCAAATGGTGGTCTTCATCACCCATATTCTCTATTTTCTCATCTACCTCGAGCTCTTGTTGGAAGAGATAAGGATCTTGAGCTTTTAATTGCATCAAGAAGTCAACATATTCGGCCACCGCTCCAAATGAGATGTCTGGCAGCTCTTCGTCAGCTTCTTCTTCCTCATATTCTTCTTCTAACCCTTCAGCGTCACTTAAGTACTGACAGGATGCTGAGGCTTCAGTGGCTTTTGTTTTGTGGGCATGTGGTATGCTTTCGGACTGGAATGTCCCTTTGACCCATGCTGCCAGGAGTTGATCTACGTCATCTCCCTTAGCAAGCTCGTCCATCCACCACGATGGGTTTAAAGCAATTTCTGCCTTTAATATCAGGTGAAGGTCAGTTGAGTTGTTCCAATAGGACAGGCTCCTCCATTGTTCTCTTGTCCTAAGGAACATTTTCGTCCTCCTATAATTGGGATATTGGCATTCACTTGCTTCCTGGTAGAAGGCATCATCTCCTTCTCGAGTATCTTTTTCTTCAAGTGCAGAAGAGAGGACAATTTGGGTGGCCTCCTCTATCTACTTTCTCATTTCTTCTTCTTCTTCTGCAGTCATTTGACTTATGTGACCGCAGTAGGCCTCTTCACAGTTTTCATTTTCTGAGTCATTTTGAGACTCAATTTCTGACACCGTGACGGTACAACAGATTCTGCCAGTGCCACTACCTTCTCTTTCTTCATCATCGCTGCCAAAATTACTACCAAAATTGTAGTCATTATCTTGCAGCGGAAGAGGTTCCGGTTCGTACCACTCATATTCTTCGTTCGTGAATTCTTGTGCTTCTTGGGCCTGAACTGAGGTAGAAGCTTCCCCATTTTCTTTGCCTTCCTTGAGTTGGGTTATGGCGACAGCCTCTCTCATCAAATTGGACACATCCCTGTCAAGGCTGCGATTATCTTAGGAGGGAAGGCAGATTTCCCCTTTTCCTTTTTCACAATGAGGTTGTACATCAGATTCTTTGGGTTAAGACCTCCCTCGGTATTCAGTGAGTCGTCAGGGATCTCAATGAACACCTGATGATCCTTACCATTCACCTTAAAGGGGAGGGTCATCAATTCTGACTTCTTGGTCATGGAGGGTTCTCCAGTTTTCATGGTACTGGATTCTTTCTTCTTTTCCTTTTTGGACTTCTTCTTAACAACCGGAGTGGCTACTGGTGGGACTGTTTCTGCAGGGACAGATTCAGTCGGATTGGTTTCTGTTAGGGCTTTTGCTTGAGGCTCGCTGGGACCTTCTTGTGGTTTCTTTCCTTTCCCAGTAGAGTCTTCCTTTTTTGTGTCACCATCAGAGATGTGGCAACAAGTAGCCATCCATAATTCTTATTTTTTGGGTTGCTTGTCTTCGTGGCTTAGTTCTTGCCACACTTGGCCATTGATTTTAGCCACCACCTTTGGAGGGATGAAGCCAGCGAGGGTGGCCGACTTAGGCTTCCTGATGTGCGTGAAGCTAATACCCAAAAGTGTCCTAAATTAACCGCAAGCGCACGGTAAATTGTTGGTTCAATTGGGATCGAATCCACAAGGACGGATACACAAGTACCGGACTCACAATTTCACAAAATCTAGATCTAGCAATTTTCAAGAGGTAAACAAACAAATTTGACTTAACAAGTACTAAAAATAAAGGCTAACAACAAACAAGAGGAAAACAAGATATTTTTGTGGGTAATTTGTTGCAATTTGGTATAAAAATGTCCTAGGGGGTTCAGTTTCAACCTTGGTTAGGCCAAGCGCTGTCAGCGCTTGTCGCTCTCGTGCCAAATCACTGACCAGTGCGGGCCAGAGAGCCATGTGCGACCGCACAGCCCATGGTTAGTGTCGGATTGATGCGATAAGTTGATTTCTAGCTTGTATGGGACAGGTCTAGCCGTACCTAAACTCTTGAACCTCAACTCTCGTAATGTTGGTCACAATATTTGGTGCGGAACCTAGCCTAAAGTCCCCATTAGGTCAATTAACCCTCGACTCTCGTAATGTTGGCTTAATTATCCTAAGTCTATTTGTTGATTCACAAAGGCATCCACTAGACTCTCGCCTAAGTAGAAACTTGTCCCTTTTGAGGCTTAAGTTGGTCACCTCTCGGCTCCTAACCTACCTTGGTTACCTACTTGGTTCAATTAAACAATCTACACCTTTAGCCTAAGTTAGGTGTGGCCATTCACCTAAAAGGAGGTTCAATTGGTCAATTAAACACAAACAAGCATATTCATTCAACAATCAAGCAAATAGTACACAATAGAAACCAAATATCACATTAATTCAACAAACCTAACCTTGGTTTCCACTAAGTCCCTAGAACATGTCTAAATCTAGCCTAACATAATGGTAAAACAAGCAAATAAAGCAAATGAATGTAAAGATACAATCTCCATGCTAAACCAAGTCAAAAAGGAAGGCAAAGTGCCCCTTCTCAAGCCCGATCGACTTCTGGACCAGCAAGGGAGGTGCTTGGGCGGAATGGTGACGTGTAGGAGGTCGAGACGGCAAGATCCTAGGCGGTAGAGGGGCGGTGCGGTCGCACAAGGTGGCTGTGCGGCCGCACGGGAGGTCGAATGGTGGGAAAATGGAAGGGAAAGGGTTGGTTTCTGCTGCGGCGCCGCCTTGGATCGAGGTGGAAAGAGAGATACCCTAGATGAGGCGATTGGGGCGCCTTATATAGGGGTTGGGTAGGGTTTGGAGGTTGGTGCGGTCGGATAGAAGTCCTGTGCGGTCGCACCAAAGTCGCTGGACCAGGCATGAGTCGGATTCGGCCGAAATGAGCCCGAAATGAGGTGGTGCGGTCGCACCACATTCCTGTGCGGTCGCACGGATGTGACTGGGCCAGACAATAGCCAGAAGTGTGCCACGTGAGCCGGGAGGGTCCTGTGCGGTCGCACGAGATCCTGTGCGGCCGCACCGGGTCTTCTGGAACTTGGTTCGTGCGCCGTTTCGTGCCGAAACGCATCGTTTTCGTAGCGACTTGGCTCCAAATTCCTACAAATCCAAAATGAAACCCAAGCAGTACCAAATTTCTACAAAACACACTAAAATCAAATAAAACCAAATAAAATCAAGGGTTTTGAATTATGATTTGGGTAAAAATTTAGCCTAAAACTATATATAAATATGTGACATCAAATCCCCCTAAGCTAAAATCTTGTTTGTCCTCAAGCGAAAAATCTAAACCAAGGGGTTAGACAATACCTAAACCTTAACTTAAAATCCTTGATGGCCTACAAGTTGCAATGTCAATTCAATCAATTTGATTCAAGTTTTACACATGGCTTAAAGGAAAATGATTGTGAAGTTTACCACAAAAATTTGCACCCAAGTTCTCCAAACAATTGGCTTATGATGCACTTGGTCCTCAAATATTCAATTTCAAAATTCAATGACCCTAGCTTCTCTATGTTAAACATCATGCAAGACCAATGTTATTTGCCCGTTCTTTTCCATACACTCCAAAGACTTGTAAGAGATATCTCTAGCATGTCAAGACGTGGTGAGTCTTTCAAGAAAAGAAAAGTAGAAAGAGAAGATAAGAATTTACATTGAGAATAAAACTTAACAAGCTTTGATTTTTTTGTTTTTATTTTATTTTATTTTTTTTGTATTTTTTTTGTTTTTACATTGAACAAGGGATACATTTTGCCATTGCGGCATTGAGAAGAATTTACATAAAAAGAGAGAAAAAGAAGAGAAGGAAAAGAAAGGTGGAAAGACTCAAAAATACATGCTAAAAATACCCTTTTGAACAAATTCATGTAGGGCACAAATCCGTTCACTCGGCAAATTATTGTGGTTTTGTCTAATAGTATTTACCATTATAAAAGCAACCAATTTTTGGGTTCTATCCATTTAAGTTCAAATCTCCTTGGGCCGGTGGCTTCAAAAACCAATCAAAAGAATTCCTTAAGTTTAAATTTTTGCATTAAATCTCACAACCAATTTCAATTCAAAACAGTGTCAAACTTGAACCAAATCAGCCAAACAACATCACAACTCATTTACATGCAAATTATATGAGATTATATGCAGCTAAATGATGCAAAACATGTACCAGAGTGGTCTGTGCGGTCGCACAGAGCTGGTTCGGACCGAGTTGGGACTGGTTCGGACCGAGTTGGGACTTGTTCGGACCGACCAGAGAGTGGTCTGGTACTGAGGTTGACCTGTGCGACAGCACAGGGGTCTGGTGCGACCGCACAGGGCCTCTGACAAGCACAAATCATGCAATGATGCAGTCCTAGATATAAGTTTCGCAAATTTCTTCAATTCTCCCCCCCTAAACTAAGTATTGTAGTGTCCCCAATGCAAAAACACAGCAAAGAAAAGAAAAAGAGAAGGAATTTGGAAACATACCGTTGCTGCCGGTCGCGGATAAACCACAACCGGCCATCTAGTAATGATGGCGACGGGACGGTGGGCGAGGGATCTCCTCTACGATGTACTCCACATTGTCAAAACGCGTGTCGGTAGTTTGGCGGTGTGCACGAATGTCCTCTTGATTTGAGAGAGAGAGGTCGGTGAGGTTCCGCAAGGAGCGGGCAACATTTGAGTACCATTCTTGTGGCGGGTGGTATGGTATGTTGCTTGGCCCGGCATGGTGCGGCTGTCGTGCGGGTCGATACGGCGGTGGAACGGGGCCTAAGTAGGCGGCATACTCGACGGGAACCAACCATGACTCGGGGTTGTCCTTCTCAAGGGGCACGACATAAGGAAATGTGATTGTCGCCCGCCCCTCAAGATTCCAAATGATCGTGTTGTGGTCGGGTAGCCGAATGAACTTGGCACGCTTGAGATAGTTGAGGTCGATGCGCTTCGTGCCCTCGCAAATGTCATCCATGCGCTCGAAAGAATAGCCAAGATACTCGCAAAGGTGCGTGACATATGATCCGATGGTGACCTCTCCACGTGATTTCAGTTGGTCGCGCATGTCCTCCCAATGAAGTGCCATGAGAAGGGCAGGGTCGAGCTTGGGTGGGCGGTCTTGGAGCATCATGTCCATCAATTGTAGCTCGAGATCGGTGGCATGAGTCGCGGTTTCGCCCTTGGCAAAGATGGTGCTTGCGAGGATGCGGTGCAAAATTCGGAGTTGCGGCGTTTGAATGAACCGCACCTTGTTTCCTCATGGCTCATGAAGATCTGTAATTGCATGCCAAAAATCCTCTTTTGACCACCCCTCACGATGGAAGGGCAACTCAAAATCGGGTGAAGTGTGAAACCCAAAAATTTCTCTCAATTCTTCAATTAGAACGGTATGCAACCTTCTACCCATGCGAAATGTAATGTATGGTTTATGGGTAACCTTGCAAATTTTCAATTTATAGGACGAAAAGAATTGAATTGTTGGGTTGTAGTATGAGGGCCGGTCAATTTTCCAAAATTTTTACCTAAAACCAATTCCACGAGTGAGTTCACGAAAATCATAACCAATCTCAAGGTGGTCAAGAGTGTCCCAATCAACAAGTCTAGTATGCTCAATTTTCCTATCTAACAACCTAGTGATTTTCATGAACATGCGGTGGGTTGGGATAGGAATACCAAGCTCTTCTTCTAGGGGTTTGGTATTTGGGTCGTATTGGTTGTTTTCATCCTCGGGGTCGGTATCGGGATCAACGGGGTAAGGGGGTGGTGGTTGGTTGCGGTGGCGTGGGCGATCATCATGGGATGTGGATCTACGCCTATGGGATGACTCACCATGGTGGGTTGTGTAGCGTTGGGAGGTGGAATGGCGGGCGGGTTCACGGTTTTGGGTTTGGCGACGGCGGGATGATTCGGGTTGGTCATTTCATTGTTGGCGAGTGAAGCTACGGGTTATGCGTTGGAGGATGTTAGGCATTTTGGATGGTGGTAAATGAATTTGGCTAAGTTCTTGAGGAACGGGTAAGCGGTGTAGCCAAATGTTCAAGAAAAATCACAAACCAAGTCCAAACCAATACAAAAACCAATGCACAAAATGTAAATGAGAGAGATAGAGCGTTACAACCTTGTTTCGTGGAAATTCGTGGCAGTTCGGCTGTGATTCGTGGTCGAATTCGCTGCTGGATCGGTCGGAATTGTGGCTGGATCGGCCGGATACTTGGCTGGATCGGCTGGAATCGGGCTGAACTTGCGGTGGCCTTCGGCAGGGGCTACGGTTGTTGGATCGATCTCAAATTTGGATAGTAGGTGCACGGGTTGATACTTGACAAACATTGCGGAGCAGTTTTAGTTTCGG
This sequence comes from Rhynchospora breviuscula, assembly GCA_027562975.1. Classification (NCBI taxonomy): domain Eukaryota; kingdom Viridiplantae; phylum Streptophyta; class Magnoliopsida; order Poales; family Cyperaceae; genus Rhynchospora; species Rhynchospora breviuscula. The sequence continues at coordinate 18,900,320 of CM050398.1, forward strand.
CCGGCAAGTTTTTGAAGTTTCGTGGGACAGCGATGTTTTGAGCGTGGGAAATGGCTAAGTAGAGGAGTTCTTTGAGTTTGGAGGAGATGGTGTGGTGAAATGAGGCAGTGGGAGGGGGTATTTATAGGGAAAATGGATGGGTTGGAGGGAATTTGAATTTGAAGTAGTGGGAAGCATGTGGGGCACCTCTGTCTGGTGCGTGCGGTCACACAGGGACGCCTGGGGGGCAGGCGGGGCACACCGGCAGGGCAGTCAAGGTGGCCGACAGGCCTTGTGCGGTCGCACGAGCTCCTGTGCGGGCGCACGCGTGGCCGACCGAGCCTGGATGGTGGCAGACAAGTGTGGCTCCGGTGGGTCCAAGCGTGGCCGACAGTGGTTGGTGCGGTCGCACGCCTTACTGTGCGATCGCACAGTGGCCGACAGCGCATGAATGGTGGTAGACAGGCGGGGCCGGCACGGCATGGGCGCACATGGGAGCGTGAGAGATGCATGGGACCCCAGAGGCGTGGCCGACATGGTGGCCGACATCCTGTGCGGTCGCACAGTGCCTGGACGTGGCAGGCAGCGCATGGTGCGTGGGTCCAGGCGTGGCAGACAGCTCTCTGTGCGGTCGCACAGCAATTTGGTGCGGTCGCACAGTGCCCTGGGTCCCTCGAACAGTGTTTTCCAGCAATGATTACCCCTTCCCAAGCATGATTCAACAGTGTTTTGGTTGGATTTGTCGTGGCAGACAGCGTGTGGAGTTCGCGGCTCGCGGTGCGGATCGAACGGCTTGCATGAGATCGTGCGGGGCCAAGTGTCCCATGTCCTTGGCCCGTGGTGCTCTTGCGCAAGTCGATCGGGGGACATCCGCAACCTAAAAATCTGAAATACCACAACAAACAACAACCAATAGGCATTAAATTTTCACCACATCTTATTTTTTTTTCTTATTTTCACTTTTTCCAATTTTTATTTGCTTTTCGAATTTCCAAAAATTAGAAAATAAATCCTAAAAATCCTAAATTAACCTACATAATTTATGCTTTTCTCAATTTTTCAATTTTTATGTGTTTTTCAAATTTTCTAAAAATAAGAAAATGAAAGGAGAAGGGTTAGAAATCTTTGGGTTGCCTCCCAAGAAGCGCTTGTTTAAGGTCACTAGCTTGACCAAATGCCGCTAATCTTCAATCGACGGTGGATCGACAAGGGTATATGCCATGATTTGCCCCTCGTCGTGGTTTGCGACATAGTACTTGAGCTGTTGTCCATTGACCTTGAATGGCTCCTCTTCCTTGCTACAAATGTCGACGGCACCAAAAGGATACACCGTGACTACACGGAATGGGCCCGACCATCTAGAGCGCAACTTGCTAGAAAAAAGTCGAAATCGGGAGTTAAACAAAAGGACCAAGTCTCCTTCCTTGAACTCTCTCCTAGAGATGTGCTTGTCATGAAACAACTTGGTCTTCTCCTTGTAGAGCCTTGCATTCTCATAGGAGTTGAGTCTCAACTCCTCTAACTCATGTAAGTCCAAGATCCTTTTCTCACCCGCTTCTTACATATCCATGTTGAGAACCCTTGTTGCCCAATAAGCCTTGTGCTCAATCTCCACGGGGAGATGGTAAGGTTTTCCATACACAAGCTTGAAAGGGCTTATTTCAATGAGCGTCTTGTATGCGGTGCGATAGGCCCAAAGTGCACCATCCAACTTTTGAGACCAATCCTTCCTTGAGCGGGCCACCGTTTTCTCCAAGATAGACTTTATTTCTCTATTAGAGACCTCAACTTGGCCACTTGTTTGAGGGTGGTAAGCGGTGGCGACCTTGTGGGTCACACCATGCTTCCTCAAGAGACCCTCAAATTGGCGGTTTACAAAGTGTCTTCCTCCATCACTAATCACCGCCCTTGGTACTCCAAACCTTGGGAAAATCACCTTGGAAAATAATCTAATCATCGCCTTGGCATCGGCGGCCTTGCATGCCACCGCTTCAACCCACTTTGAGACATAATCCACGGCCACCAAGATATATTCAAATCCATTTGAATTAGGGAATAGTCCCATGAAATCAACTCCCCATACATCAAAGATCTCAACCTCCAAAATGGGGTTCAATGGCATCTCATTTTTCCTTGAAATGTTGCCGGTCCGTTGGCATTGATCACATGACAATACAAAAGATCTCGCATCCTTGAAAAGAGAAGGCCAAAAGAAACCGGATTGAAGTACCTTAGCCGCTGTTTTTGAGAATGAAGCATGGCCACCATATGAGGAGTGGCAATGGGCAAGTATGGATCGAACCTCTTCATAAGACATGCAACGGCGGAAGATATCATCAATTCCCAACTTGAACAAGAAAGGTTCCTCCCAATAGTAGTGCTTGGCATCAGTTTTGAGCTTTTTCCTCTGCTGGATTGACATGTCATGGGGCAAGACTCCGCTGGACAGAAAATTCGCCAAGTCGGCATACCAAGGTAGCATGAATATGGGTGCCTGGGACCTCTGTGCGGTCGCACAGGGGGTCTGTGCGATCGCACGGCACTGGTTCAGACCGAGCGAGGGCTGGTTCGGATCGAACAGAGGCTGGTCTGGTGCTGGGACTGTCCTGTGCGACCGCGCAGAGGGTCTGGACCAGAACCGACATGAGTTGTTCGTCCGGAAATGAGTTGTCGATTGGCAGGTCTGACCTGTCTTGATGCCTTAGCCTTGAGAGATGGTCTGCAACTGAATTCTCTGTGCCTTTCTTGTCCCGAATTTCTAAGTCAAACTCTTGCAACAAAAGAACCCACCGAATCAACCTTGGCTTGGCATCCTTTTTGCTCATGAGATAGCGGACCGCGGAATGATCGATGTAGACTATCACTTTAGACCCGACAAGATAGGACCTAAACTTGTCGAGTGCAAACACAACGGCCAAGAGCTCTTTTTCAGTGGTCGTGTAGTTGACTTGTGCCGGGTCAAGGACCTTGCTTGCATAGTAGATAGCAACCGATTTCTTTTCCTTTCACTGCCCAAGAACGGCCCCAACCGCATAATCACTTGCATCACACATGAGCTCAAAAGGTTGGGTCCAATCGGGCGGTTGCAAGATAGGAGCCGACACAAGAGCATTTTTGAGCCTTTGGAATGATTGAATGCACTCTTCATCTATGCTATCCTTTATCAAGAGGTTGGTGAGTGGCTTGGTGATTTTTGAGAAATCCTTGATGAAGCGGCGGTAAAACCCGCGTGCCCCAAGAAACTTCGCACATCTTTAACACATGTGGGCACCCGAGCTTCTCAATCACCTCCACTTTGGCCTTGTCAACCTTGATTCCATTGGCCGTGACAACATGACCAAGCACCACGCCCCGTTGCACCATGAAGTGGCACTTCTCCCAATTCAACACCAAATTGACTTCTTCACAACGCTTCAAAACTCGAGAAAGATTAGTTAGACAAGAATCAAAGGAGGTACCATAAATCGAAAAATCATCCATAAAAACCTTCATTTCTTTCTCAAGAAAATCCAAAAAAATTGCCATCATGGCCCTTTGAAATGTGGCGGGTGCATTGCATAAACCAAACGGCATCCTACGGTACGCGTACGTACCATAGGGACATGTAAATGTGGTCTTTTCTTGGTCAAGTGGGTGGATGGATATTTGGAAAAAATCGAAAAAACCATCTAAATAACAAAAGAAAGAGTGATTTGCAAGCCTTTCAAGAAGTCGGTCGACAAACGGCAATGGAAAGCGGTCCTTGCGCGTGGCCGCATTGAGCTTGCGATAGTCGATGCACATGCGCCAACCGATTGCCATTCGTGTTTGGATCTCCTCTTCCTTGTCATTTTTCACAACGGTGGTTCCTCCTTTCTTGGGCACGACATGAACCGGGCTCACCCACTTGCTATCCGAAATCGAATAGATTATACCCGCATCAAGCAACTTGAGAATCTCCTTCTTGACAACCTCCTTTAAGTTGGGATTGAGCCTTCGTTGCCCCTCAACGGTTGGCTTGTGGTTATCTTCTAGGAGGATGCAGTGCGTGCAAATGGATGGGTGGATCCCCTTCAAGTCTCCAATCGAATACCCAATCGCCTTGAGGCGGGCCCTCAACTCGGCCAATAACCTCTCGGTTTGTTCTGGTCCCAAATCGACATTCACAATCACGGGACATGTCTCATTTGGGCCAAGGAACTCATACCTCAAGTTGTCAGGTAAGGGCTTGAGCTCCACTGCTTGTGGTGCTGGATCGGCGGTGTTTTGTGCAACTTCGGCCACGAAAACCTCACCTTGGGAGTGCTGTGCGACCGCACAGGGCTCCAGTTCCTCAATCTGGCCCTCAGTTTCATCATCTGTCAGCTCTTGGGAGTCCTGTGCGACCGCACAGAGGTCTCTGTGCACGATTTGGCCCCGAATCACATCAAGCATCAAGTCTTTCACTTCTATTTCCTCTTGCATCTCAGATAGAAAGGTTTTGAGGTATCTGAGAGCCTCATTATGTTGATCTCCAAGCATTTCGTCACCGGGTTGGTCTATTCCCTCAATCATGCAATATGTGTCAAGTTGGTTTGGATACTTCATGGCCTTGTCAATGGAAAACTCAATTGTCTCACCACCAATCCTTAGAATTAGCTTTCCATCTCTAGCATCCATCAAGGCACCGCCTGTTCTAAGGAAAGGTCTCCCCAAAATGATGGGCACTTCTTTGTCCTCCTCCATCTCCATAACAACAAAATCACCAGGCACATAGAACTTGCCTACTTGGACCGGTACATCTTCAATAACACCAAGTAGGAGCCGCACGGATGAGTCGGCAAGTTGCAAGGTCATGCGTGTGTTCTTCAACTCTCCAACTCCAATTTTCTCGAAGACCGTTCTTGGCATGAGGCTCACACTAACACCCATGTCACAAAGAGCTTTCTTGATTGTGGCCTTCCCAATAGTGCAAGGAATGGTGTATTTACCCGGGTCATCCATCTTAGCCGGCATCTCGCTTCGAAGGACGGCACTACATTGCTCCGTTAGTCGCACAGTTTTGAGGTCCTCCAAAGGTCTCTTGTTGGAAATGATGTCCATGACGTACTTGGCATAAGTAGGGATTTGAGTAATGGCATCGGTGAAAGGTATAGTGATTTGCAATTGCTTGAGCATTTGTAGGAAGCTCTTGAAGCCTCGATCTGCTTTGTTTTGGGCTAGCCTCTGAGGAAATGGCACAGGGGGTATGAATCTCGAGTCAGGCTCAACTGGACCACGCTTTTCGGCCTTTTTCTGGCCAGGTGCGGTCGCACGGGGGTCTGTGCGGTCGCACAGGACTGGTTCAGACCGAACTGGGATTGGCTCGGACCGAGCAGAGACAGGCTCCTCTGGACTAGTCTGGCTGGGACCCTTTGTGTGGTCGCACAAGGGTTCTGTGCGGTCGAACAGGGGTGTCTCCTGAGCTGAATCGGGCGCCGGTTGCGGTCCCTCATAGCTTGCCCCGCTTCTCAGTGATATGGCTTTAACTTCTCCTCTGAGATTGGCTTCGGGCTGACTTGGAAGTTGCCCAGGGGCCCTTTGACTTGGCCCAGGTTGAGAGAAATGAGCCTCCATCATTTGCTCGAGCCTAGTCAAAGACTTGAGTCCATCCTCAAATTTGTCTAGCTTCTCGGCCACGGATTGATTCCACTTGCCGGTTTCATGTATGAAGTTCTCAACAACGGGGGGAACATAGGGCACAAATGGTTTCCTTTGGTAGTTTTGGTTCCGGTTGTTGTCAAATGTGGCATTTCGGAAGGTGGTAGCATTGTTGTTGGGTTGCCGGTTTTGCACGGGTTGTTGGGGCCTTCTTGGAAAGTAGGGCCGCGGCATGGTTTGGTTTTGAGCATTATCCTTAAAGTTGGGGTTGTCCATGTGTTGACATTCTTGTCTCTCTTTCTCATCCATGGAATAGCTCGTGGTGAAAGGCGGGTTGGGAAAATAGGATGGCTCATTGTTGATAGAGTTGACTTGCTCGAACTCGTCATCCATTTGAGGTCCCGGGCAATTGAGAGAAGTGTGCCCTTTTTCACCGCACACACCACATGGGTTGAGTTAATGGTGGTGGACCGCTTTGTCGGTGCTTTTCTTGGCCGGTTCAGCCTCAAGTTGGGCGATTCTTGCATGAAGAGCGATGATCTCACTCACTTCATACTTGCCTCCACCCTTGACATTGTCCCGCACCGACCATTGTTGGTTGCGCGCTAAATCATCAATCAAATCAAAAGCGAATTGCGCATCGTGGTCCATGAGACTTCCACCTGAAACGGCATCAACATTCATGCGAGTACTATCAGTTAATCCATCATAAAAAGATTGAATAACAACCCAAATAGGCAAACCATGGTGTGGACATGAAAATTCCAAGTCCCTAAACCTTTTCCAAGCTTCACTAAGTGTTTCATCGGACCTTTCACTAAAACTAGAGATTTGGGTCCTAATTTTGGCCGTCCTCTTGTGAGGAAAGTACTTGGTCAAGTAGGTTTGGGCCATTTCCTCCCATGTCCTTATGGACCCCTTTTTCAAGGTACCATACCATTTTCTAGCCCTATCTTTAAGAGAGAAATGGAAAAGCAACAATCTAATTGCGGATGGTGTAACCCCATTCAACTTAATAGTCAAGCAAACTTTCTCAAACATAAGCAAATGCTCATGTAGGTCCTCATTCTCGCCACCATAGAAGGTGTTTTGTTGCACAAGACTTATGTGGTTGGGAGTAATGTTGAGGTTGTTCGCCGCAACACCCGGCACTCGAATGGCGGCCCCAATGTTGCTTGACTTGGGAGCGGCCAATTGTCTCAAGGTCCGTTGTGGCGATGTTGGGTCTTCCTCATCGGAGTCGCCATGTGTGCTTGCTTCTCCTTCATCATTGCGTAGGCCTCCATTCCTCAATCTTTGCATCTCCAACTCGAACTGGGCACGCTCAGCTTCCATCTGCAGTCGCTGTGCCTCCAATTGTTGCCGCAATTCCTCGAGTTCGGCCATGTTTTTACCATCAGAGGGCTCTGTGCGGTCGCACAAGGGGTGTGTGTGGTCGCACAGGGGGTCAGACTGTGGCTCTGGGTGTGGTTTCGGCTGGGTTTCGGTTCCAGCAGCTCCTGTGCGGTCGCACCAGGGGTCTGTGCGGTCGCACAGAGGTTGCAGGGGGCTGGGTTGGTTCGCCGAATGAGGTTTTTGTGGGGCTAATTGGTGTTGGCTCTGGGCATTGGTGTGAGAGTGTGTTGGGGTCACAGAGAATGCACTAATCGGATTAGACTTTTTTTATTGGGTTAGGTTGGTCGGTCGGTGGTCGATCAAGAGAAATCAAGGATTCGGTGGACCTACTCCTCAAGAGATACTCTTGGATTGGGGCCCGTTTAGTCTTGTGTCTCTTTCCGGCCAGCTCTTGTCACTACAAAGACCAAAAATAAACAAACAAACAAAATGTGAGAACAAAAAGAAATAATCTAGGCTCTTGTTACTAAAGCAAGGATCTGATATTGTCACCGTCCCTGGCAACGGCGCCAAAAAGCTTGATGTGTGATGAATGCTTAGAACCTAGGAATCAAATAAATTTGTAAAACTAGAGCTAATCTCACTAATCGTTCAGAATATAGCTTTAGGGTCGAACCCAAGGGACGGATTAATGAATACCAGACTTTATCCTTTCTTAAAAGCTAGACAGAAATATTTTGTGAAGATTTATATAAAATAAAGCTAAACGATGCGCTAAGTAAATGTTTTTGGTTGATTTTTAGACTCGAAATAAGACTAAATAGTATAAAAATAAGTGAAGTTGAATTTTTGGGGTTTAAAAAATGAATAAAAACGTCCTAGGAGTCAGGTTTCACTTGTGTTTGGACGCTAAAACTCGAAACCAGGTACTTTCGTACTAAACTTCGCGTTTTAGCTACAGTTGCCACTCTGTTCGGTCCGAACATAAGGCAAAGGTGGGCTTAAATTGTCCGTTATGCTAACTAATGCTTTAAGTCAGGGTTTATTGGCTTAAATTGTCCGTTATGCTAACTAATGCTTTAAGTCAGGGTTTATTGGTCAAACCTAGATATTCTAAACCTCAGCTTTCGCTTGTTGGGACAGATTCTGGTTTAATCACAACCTAACCTGATTAACTTGATTGGTTCGCAACTTTTGGTATAGAATTCAATCAATTTAAACTTGTTTATTGGAGTTCGTAAGGATATTTAGAGGTCTTTTGGACTGGTCTAAAAGTTACACTTTTGGTGTCAACTAATCTCCCCTTTCGGATCTACAATTTATCCCAAGTACTTAAATTAAACGAGACTTGTTTATCCTAACTTAGACTAACTAGATGCAGCTGTTCAACTAGAAAGTAATTAGAGATTTAAACAAGTGTTTTAACTCAAGCAACAGATATAATTCGCAATAAACAAATCTCAAAGCATAATATCACATAATAAGTCAAATAAACGTCATCCAAACATCAAGTTACTTCCCTAATCCTAAGACTATAAAAATTAGCCTAACATAGTAGCAAAACACACGATAAACATAAAATTACAGTAGAGATACAAGCCCATCAAATCAAGAAAAAGAGACATAGAAGAATAAACCAAATACTCCTTTTACTTCAGTCTTTCGGTCTTCAAGGCAGTGGGGTGTTGTTAGATGGTCGCCAAACTGGTCTCCTTGTTGCCGTCGCTTCAAGGTTGATGATCTCCAAAGGTAGAAGAGAGAAACGCCTTTGGAAAGGTGGGATTAGGTATGGAAATTCGAGGATGCCTTTCTTCAGGCGTGTAGGAGCTTATATAGTAGCCTTCTGGTGCTTGGGGAGGTTGCCTGGTCGCCAAGGTAAGAAAAGATGCCTAAATCACAAATTTCCATGTTGAAAAACCTTCCATTCGTGCTACGGCGGTGGTCTGTTGGGACCGAACAGGATCCATTCAGACCGAACAAGGCAGAGAGGGGCGTAGGCTGGCGGCTACAGTCCATTCGGTCCGAATGGGAAGTCATTCGGGCCGAATGGGATGCTGAGAGAAGCCTCCAATGCTAGGAATGAGTCGTCTAGCGCACGGAGAACACCGAAAATCCATCTATATGCTCCAAGATCATCAGAAATCATCAAAACCTGTACAGAGAAGAGAAGAAACGACGGCAGAGCCAAATCCTGGAAAAACATGGCAATTTATTAAATAATTTGTTGGTTCGAGTGTGTTTTGAGTGCCAAGTACGGTCCAAATACCAATGAAATATGATGATATCAAATCCCCCCAAACTTAAACTTTGCTTGTCCTCAAGCAACGCCCTAAGCTTAGAACTTTGGACTGTACTTATAACTAAAATCAAGTCGTTTCCCAAACCAAGAATTTTGTCATGACAATCAATTGCCTAGGCCTAAAATTTTCTCACACTTAAATCAAATGAGTCAAATAAAAATTCCGAAAACCAAGTCTCGTGTTCTACAATTCGATTCATGCAACTCTTGGTTCTAATGAAATTCTTTTCTCAAACTCAAGAACTCTAGCTTCTATTTGTCAATTCAAATGCGATCTCAATTTCAATTACCCGTTCTTTTTCATATTTCACAAAAATTTGTAAAGTCTTTTATCAAAATTAGAAATTTCATAATGAACTTTTCTCAAAACCAATTCTATTTTTCACCAATTTGATTGTCCAAGTCGAGTCGTGGGGCTTTGCACCCTAGAGGATATAATGCGGTGTCATTGACCTTGAAATTGCTACTAGCACATGACATGCTAGGGAGGTTGGACTGGTGTTGCTCGACTATAGCCACGGTACACTTGGGCCATAATACTCAACAACTCCTTTGCTAATGCTTTCACATCAGGTTCAGTAGAATTAGCCATGAATTGTCCAATTATTTCTCGATCTTTGAGGTGTAATTCCTAACAATTCATGATTAACCCAATACGCTCCAATTTGTGGCTATGTTGGTGGAGAAAGGTCTCGGTGCATCCTCGTTTTCACAACTATTTAATTCAATTGTCCCATTAAATTTGCTCGTTGGTGATTCAAGCGATTAAAACAATTTTTGACAAGATAAAATTCATTTTATAATTTCCCAAGTTGATAAATTTCTTTTTAAACAAAAGTTTGTGTATACAAATCCGTTCACTCGGTAAAAACTTGTGAGAGCCGACTAAAACTGATTTGACAATTCTAAGCATCCAAAATCAAGTCCTATTTTTGCAAAATTAATTCCATTTTGTCCATTGGTGCAAAAATCGAATTGAGATATCAAAACATTCTAGGGTTCTTTGAGAAAATTTTTGTTTGACTCAAAACAGGTTTAGGCAGTGTGAGATTTATCATTTAAAATCCAAATCGAGAGAGATTAGGCCAAATCAATCAAAATCCAAGTCAAAACCGTCGAAAAATTCAATTTTTAATGTCTGTTCGGATCGAACAGGTACCCGTTCGGACCGAACAGAGACTGTGCAACTTTCAGAAATCCAAAACAGTGCGTTCGGACCGAACAGAGAAGCCAGAAATGCAAAAATTTTACCCATTTTCATCCAAATTCAACCCATTTCGTCCCCGAATCCACTTTTTCTCCTATGCCCCCCCCAAACTTGTATAATGCTTGTCCCAAGCATGCATTCACAAAGAAATTTAAATAGGAGAAAAAGAAAAGTTACCGTTTAGTAGGGAGGAGGTGGAGGGCCCCGAGAAGAGGAGCCTTGATGGAATCCACCGCCATAATTGGGGAAAATGTCGAAGAAGTTGTCGGGGTGGTCCTGTGGCTGCAGCAGGTCGACTTGATTACCCAAGTATGGGTAAAAGTTAGGATCTGACTGAGCGGGGCGTTGAGGGTCTTGCCATTGCACCCATTCAAACTGTGGTTGGGCTCCTTGGGCTCCTTGGGCTCCTTGTGGTGGCATTGGCTGCTGTTGTGGCTCGGAGTGCTGAGGTGGGTCGTACACTTGATTACCCAAGAATGGGTAAAAGTTCGAGTCCGAAAATGCCTTATAAGCCGTGGCTCGGCGGGGCGGAGATTGTGGTGGTGAGGCATGACTGTGCACCGACGGGATCGAGGAGCTCAAATTCGGATCTTCTTCACCGGGCCAATATCCATTCCTCAAATAGAAATTGTTGTCGTAGGTCACATTGGAGACATTGTCTAGTTTATGACCAAATTGATCGAGCTTCTCACCATATTCCTCAAACTCGCTCGATAGCCTACTCAACTGCATCCCATAGTCGGCTTGTGCTTCCGTGCTCTTCCTTACTTCCTCCCTTGTCTCCATGGTGAGTTTTGTTAGGTCGCCTACCATATTCATGAGGTTCTTGGCCCATTCTGGCACTTGTGGGTCGGTTTCATAGAAAGAGGCGGCACGAGGCGGTGAGTCATGTCTCTCGAAGGTTCCCGCTGTGTCGGTTTCCATGGGAGTTGATGTAGGAAACCCTGGAGCTGCCATTCCCCTAGGAGTCACATAATCAAGAGGAATTAGCCAAGTCTGATGGTTAGAAACATCTACCTTGTGTGGATACAGAAGGTAGAAATCGCTTGCATGATCGCGCAACCACAAGTACTTGTGCTCAATGTCCGCTCCGGGATGGCAAATCTTAAAAAATCGGGCCGTGCGAAACCGCTCATCATCGTAGTGAGTGTAGTCGGTGCACATGGTTTCCTTGGGCATTGGAATCCTCATACACTTAGCTAGAAGCGTCACAAACGAACCCATGGAGATGTTGCCCGTAGCATTCTCCAAATCTCTTTGATAGATCCAATGCTTCACCATTAACTTGATCAAATTCAACTTCTCGGGCTCGGGTTGAAGCATATGCCATAGAACGCCGATTTCTTTCTCATTAGTGACATTCACTATCTCTCCTCTTGCAAAAATCGTGGCTGCGATCGCACGGAGAAGGATCCGAAGAAGAGGGTGATGTACTAGCCTAGCTTGTAGCTTGGCACTTCGGCCACAAAGTCTCATCCAAACAATTGCCTTGTTCATCTCCTTATTTGGGTCCCTAGTCCATGTGATCTCCTCAACAGGACCATTTTCCAACATGTAGACTCTCGCCAATTCATCCAACCATGCTTGGTGTGTATTGTTCCTCAACCGGAACCAAATGTAATCCCTTCGATCCTTTTCCAAGAGTCTAAGTGAAGAGAGAAACTCTTGGGTCAAGACCCGATAGGCCTTTTCACTGTGATTCCAAAAAGCGGGAGTAATACCAACCTTGCTTGTAAGCTCAAGGAATTGCTCCGCTACGCCAAACTTCTCAAGAGTCGCGATATCCATGAATCGAGTGTGCTCAAATATCCGCCTCCTGATCTTGAGGTAGTTCTGGAGCATGAAATCCCACGGCATGTCAAACTTAGCATTTTTCTCATATTGTGCCGCCTCGGGATTGTGGAGCCAAGCCGGGTCTACTCCAGGCTGTTCTGGCTGCTGCTGGGGTTGAGAAGAAGAGGCAGCAGCGGCTGCCTTGGCACTAGCACGGGTGTTTCTCTTAAACATGTTTTGAGGTTGAATTGCATATGTTTTCGCGAACTTGGGGGGTCTGTTTGGACCGAACAGAGGGCCATTTGGACCGAATGAAGTGGTTCTGGAGATGTTTTGGCAATGAACAGTACTCTGTTCGGACCGAATGAGAGTCTGTTCGGACTGAACAGAGAAGGGGTACTGGTAAAAATGGCTGAACTGGTACCGGTGTAACCTAATTTGCTGGTACACTTCTCTTTTTGCTGGTACAAACTCACACAAATCTCCCACAAACCAGATTAAGCAGTAATTGAGCAATTGAAAGAGAAAAGAGATCGATTAGACCTTTGGAAACCTCAATTTGTGCTTGGCCTTGCGCGGGTTGAAACGAGACAGCGGCTAAGAGTGCTCTTCTACGCCTCTTGACTGGTCTAGGGGCACAAGAGAAGTTCTTGGGGCGTGAAAGAAGCGAAAACAAGTCAAGAGGGCACCTACTTTAGTTGATGTGAAGTCGGGTTGGAGCCGAGGTGGTGCCGCCGCTTGAGATGTTGCCTTAGTGCCGTAATTTACTCACAAGGACAGTGGAGAAGTCCTGTGAGTACTCCAAGTTGAGAGAAATCGAGAATCCGTCAAGTTGGCCGATAATCTCGTGGGGCGTGTCGTGAAAAATCCGTCGCGTAGAGGTCTTGGCGTCGAAAATCGAGATGAGCAACAGCAAGAGAGTAGAGAGGGGAGCGTTTGGAGCCTTTGATCTGCCGAAATGGTGGAGGAATGAGAGAGAGGGGTTTTTGAAAGGTTGGCTTCGGTTTGGAGAAGAGAGAACGAGAGGGGGAGTGGAAGGGGTGCGAATGAAGGGAGAGGGAGAGATGTGGGGGACGATTTTAGTTTAATTGGGTTTTGGATCGGGTCTGGATGGTAGTGGGTCGGATCCAGTCGAAATGGAGGATTCATTTAAACTCCTAACAGGCCTCCTGCAAAATTAATCAAAAATGTCAGCCCAAAAAAATTATTGAATCGCATTTGTTGGTCTGTTCAGACCGAATAGAAGCATGTTCGGACCGAATGGACTGTGCATTTGTGTCCCTGTTCAACTCTCTCCGTTCGGACCGAACAGAATTCTGTTCGGACCGAACAGACTGTGTAAATTCGCCTGTTTCGCCATATTTCGCGCCTAATTCACTCTCTCGATTCCCAAGTTGGCTCTTCTCCTGTCCTTGAGTTGCTATGCAATTCGTACGAGATCGATCGGGGTTAGTTGGCTCACGTAACCCATGGTGCTCTAGCACGAATTACAAATTTCCTCGTTATTTGCTCCAATTTTCCTACAAATGAAAGAGACAATAAATTTAAATAATTAAACATTTGTTTTTGGTTTTCTGTTTTTCGGATTTTTATTTTTTTTTATAATAATAATTTTTTTTCCGTATTTTTTTATGACAAAATGGAGTAAAGGATGGAAATAAAATAAAATAGAGTGAGATAGAGAAAGTCTTGCGTTGCCTCCCAAGAAACGCTTGTTTTAGGTCCATAACTTGACCGTCTTCTTCTAGGCTTCGTTTTGGTTGGGCTCGCCAAGGGTGATGGCTTGAACTTCTCCTTGTGCTTCATTGGCGATGTAGTGCTTCAAGCGTTGCCCGTTGACCTTGAATGGTTCTGAATTCTTGTCACAAATGTCGATGGCTCCAAACGGATAGACCTTCACGACTCGAAAGGGGCCGGACCATCTTGACTTCAATTTGCCCGGAAAAAGCTTGAGCCTTGAGTTGAATAATAGCACCAAGTCGCATTCCTTGAATTCTCTTCTCGAGATCCGCCTATCATGCACAAATTTCGTTCTTTCTTTGTAAAGTTTAGCATTCTCATATGAGTTTAGGCGTACCTCATCCAATTCGTGCAAATCAAGGATGCGCTTTTCACCGGCTTTGAGGAGATCCATGTTGATTGTTCGAGTCGCCCAATACGCCTTGTGTTCGATCTCGACCGAAAGATGACATGGCTTCCCATAGACGAGTTTAAAGGGACTCATGCCAATAGGTGTCTTGAAGGCGGTGCGGTAGGCCCATAGTGCATCATCGAGCTTGTTGGCCCAATCCTTGCGAGTTCTAGCCACCGTTTTTTCCAAAATAGAATTGATCTCCCTATTTGACACCTCCACTTGGCCACTTGTTTGAGGATGGTAAGGAGTTGCCACCTTATGAGTCACGCCATGCTTCTTCCAAAGATTGTCAAAGTTCCGGTTGATGAAATGCTTTCCACCATCACTAATCACCGCTCTAGGCACACCGAATCACAGAAAAATCACCTTAGAGAATAGCCTAATCACCGAGTTGGAATCCGCGGACTTGTATGGAATTGCTTCGACCCATTTCGAAACATAATCAACGGCGACCAAGATGTATTCATAGCCATGAGAACTAGAAAACGGGCCCATAAAATCTACTCCCCACACATCAAAAATTTCCACCTCAAGGATCGGGTTAAGGGCCATCTCATTCCTTTTTGAAATATTGTCCGTTCTTTGACATTGATCACATGACATAACAAAAGAACGTGCATCTTTAAAAGGAGAAGGCCAAAAGAAGCCCGATTGGAGTACCTTGGCAGCCGTTTTGGAGAAAGAGGCATGGCCACCATAGGCGGAGGAGTGACAACTTGCTAGAATCGCCCGAACTTCTTCGTATGGTATGCATCGCTTATAAATGTTGTCAATTCCCAGCTTAAAGAGGTAGGGCTCCTCCTAAAAGTAGTATTTAGCATCAGTTCTGAGCTTCTTCTTCTCCTTCCAGCTCATCTCAGGAGGTAGGGCCCCACTCGCGAGTTAATTGGCCAAATCGGCATACCATGGTTGCGGATAACGCGCTGTTCGGCCCCCTGTTCGGTCCAAACAGGACTCTGTTCGGTCCAAACAGGGCTCTGTTCGGTCCGAATGGAGCTCTAGAGAGAGGATTTGCTGCGCCAGGTGCAGGATCTATTCTGTCCGAACAAAGGGTGACGATGCGTGTTTTTTACTTATTCTGATACTTTATGCTTTGTGTCAGGTTTGTTGGCTAAACCTAAATTTACTAAACTTCAGATTCCAACATATAGTTTGTATATTGCTTAATGCTTAGAAAATTTTCAACTTAATTAAGTTAATATCCTTGTATATGCTTCTCCAAATTGAGTTTTATGGTAACTTCGTGTTTTCCAAATAAAAGAAAAATCAGAAATAACCATCTAAAGAATATATCTACATACTATGCCCGTTTATGACGTGCAGATGTATAGTTGCTAAAAGACACAAAGAAAGAATTGACAGCTGAACTAATATAATAGAACAACAAATTTTTTGAAGAAAAATAATAAAACGATATAAAGACTACGCGGGTCCCCAAGATCTATTTAGATTATTTACAAGGATGTTAGTAACTAATAGGATGTGATAGAATTAGCTGCAGGGTCCACATGTGTACTCCACTGTCATTCTCTGCCTGTCGAATATCTAAATCGGCAAATATTGAAGAAAACTATATATATGTATATGTCAATTTCTTATTCTTAATTTAATTATATTATTATATAAATATTTTATTTATATTCTAAAAATGGAGTGCAAAATAATTTTCTTCGAAAAACCCAACCATTATAATTAGAAAGATTATACTCTCTGTCGGTGAGAAATTTAGGTCCTCTTCCTAATTCCATACACTTGTTGAATGAACGATTACATCATGTTGGACACATAACATTCCGGATCTGTTTCACAATTTTTTTTTTATTTTTTATTTTTTGTTTTGGAACTTATTTTAACCACAACGATCCTCTGTTTTCCATCCCATAAAACAATGCCGTCAAAATTATGAGTCAGTTATTATACACTACAATCCAAGTCATATCCAGACTCATATTTTGATACGAAATTGAAGGATCTTAGTTGAATACACATGCATAATATTGCATTTGGTATGATAATGACACTGATATCTATATGTTCTCTGGATGCACATGCAAATCTGGACATCGGGATGTAGTTTGCGATATTTTAGTCAGTATCTATGGTGGTGTTTTCCACATCCTTGTTTTGGTTGGGTCTCAGTATGTTTCTCTGTATTATTATTTCTGCAGTTTAACTATAGTGGTTCACTACATGTGGATCTCGTAATTGAATCTAATTACTATATACTAGACATGAACAGTCGCAGCTTCGCTGCATTGTGTTATTTTGTACAACAATTTTAATATATATTTAACAAAAAAATTATTTTTAATTAAAAATTAATGCGGTCATGGTTTCTAATTAAGAAGAGTAAACTTCAAGCATATATTCGGATTGATCGGTCAATGAAAATTGAAAGGTTCAGATCGCATGTTGTATGAGTGGATAAAACAAATTTTTCTATAGATTTGTTAATTAAAAGTCAATGCGGTCACGGCTTCTAATTAAGAACGGTAAACTTCTAGCATATATTCAGATTGATCGATCAATGAAAATTGGAGGACTCAAATCGCATGTCGCATGAGGGAATAAATATTTTTTTTATATAGATTAGACATGAACTACTTTAGACTTTCAAATATATCTATCTTAGATTTCCAAATATATTTAATTCTTAAATTAAATAATTGTTGGTATCACTATTAAAACTATTTTTAATTATAGAAAATGCAAAAAAAAAATTATTTTTGACCGCTTTTGAAAAACGGCCACGGGATATAATATATATCTTAGATTTCTCTTAGTATGGGAGCTCACGAGGTGTTTATGGTGCTCAAAATGAACGGATATAGTTGGAATTCCCACGTAATTAGATCTAACGAAATCTTCTGGAATCAAATGAAATGAAATCTTGCGTAAAAAAATATTTTGTTTTGGGCAGTGCCTAGCGCGATTCAGGTAAATTGTTTTGATTATTTATTTTATATGAAAATCCGAGTTTCCGATCCGAGTCACCCGAGTTTTTCCGAGTCATCCGATTCGACTCCTTTTACCAACAGTCCGAGTCCGAGTTTCAGAACCATGGGTAGTAAGTCTTTGAGTACAAAATTGAGTCTATCCTTTCTTAACCACGGTAGAAAGTTTTTAATACAAATGAGCTTTAACTGGTGTGTATTCGACTTTGCACATTCATCTGTTTTAATGTCTGAAAAATCTTATTAACAGGCAAGCCAAGCAAGTTCAAGGATACAAAAATGGGGAGGGCCTACAATGAGTCCAGAGGTGAATTCTGAGGTAATTCGTCAGTCCTCACCTCAATTTTAATTTTTTCAATACTTTTTCATTTCTAGTCATGTATAATTACATGCGTATGCTCTTTTTTGTGTTATTTTCAGGAGAACCCATCTTTGAGCTCTGATGTTTTAGCCTAGTTGGCAAAAATATTTCCCTGCTTTATAGTGTTAATTTGAGGGACAAAATTTCAAAAACCCTATGATGTCTCATAATCTTTAACTGATTTCGCTTGGTAGAGAGTGTACAATGCTTTAATGTATAACCATATGTATCCTCAGAAGAATTCTTAGCAAGGGATGTTTCATTTAGTAACTGTAAAGAAGTCTTTATCTTGGGGGTCTTTCATAGACATTTAATTTAAAAATAAGTTGGATGACTTAGACCCCCAATTTATCTTCAAAAAATAAAAAAAATAAAAACCTGTAAAGAAGCCTTGCTGTGCTCCTTTTGTAGTTTGGAAGCAGGATATCCATAGACCGTATCCATTTGGAATAAAAGCTCGTCCCACTGGCCATCAAAGGTGTCTGGTTGTAATTTTATGTTTCATTTATGGATCTGTTTGAGTGCTTCATCAAACTTGTTAATATGAATTTGTTGGTGCAAAATTCAAATAATAAATAGGATAACATCAAAATGAATTAAATTATAAAATAAATAATCAAAACAATTTACCTGAATCGCGCTAGGCACTGCCCAAAACAAAATGTTTTTTTACGCAAGATTTCATTTCATTTGATTCCAGAAGATTTCGTTAGATCTAATTACGTGGGAATTCCAACTAAATCCGTTCATTTTGAGCACCATAAACACCTCGTGAGCTCCCATACTAAGAGAAATCTAAGATATATATTATATCCCGTGGCCGTTTTTCAAAAGCGGTCAAAAATATTTTTTTTTTGCATTTTCTATAATTAAAAATAGTTTTAATAGTGATACCAATAATTATTTAATTTAAGAATTAAATATATTTGGAAATCTAAGATAGATATATTTGAAAGTCTAAAGTAGTTCATGTCTAATCTATATAAAAAAAAATATTTATTCCCTCATGCGACATGCGATTTGAGTTCATGTTTCAAGCATCCATTAAGGGACAAAGGGCATTTTGGGAATATTAAAAAATATTTTGAAATACAGTGCCTTCTAATTTTGCCTATTTCTTATATCAAAAGAGTATAGAAATTGTATTTGAGTGGCAATTTTCTAAATAAAAGAGATTTGGAGTGACATTGAGCAAAGGATTAGTTTTGTGGTGGCATTTCTTCTAATTTTGAAGTTTTAGAGTGGCACGTATCAAATTTTCCCTAATGTATCATGGTTTAAGTTTACAATATTTTTAAAAGCACTCAAATGTGACAATCTTCAAATAATATAAAGTATTTAAATTTTTTACTAAATATATGCTAAAACCATATTTATGCGATCATGTAGTATTGGTATATACAAACTAAATGAAGTCATATTGAAATTTTGAAATAGACTGTTTATGACTTGACGTAAAACTCCTGATTTTGACGGAACTTACTATAAATAAATTATGAAATTGGCCAACCAGAACCAGTAGATGTGGTTGGCGAACGCACAGGAGACGCTCGCATTTCATCTGTGCATAATTCGTTATTTTTTTGCAAAATGGAACTACATTCATAAATATTTGTAGATAATTTACTATTTTGTGTATAAAAATAATGGAACTCTCTATTAAGTGAATGCATGTAGTTGAAAAATTTGTAGAAGATAGCAAAATTCTATGGTATTGTACAGACAAACAAATAAATAAAAGGGAAATGGTGTGGGGTCTGCAGAAAGGACATAAAAGGGAAATAAATGAATCATGTCGTCTTGCATGAATCACCTTATGCAAACAAACAAATTGGTAGCGTTGCTTGTGCTATGCACCTAAACTGTACAATATCCATTTAATTAATGTTTATGTATGTATTTTTTTTGAAACAAAAATCCAACTGCATGAGAACTACTGGCAACTAACATCCACCCCCTAGCAACGATGATTAATGAGTACCTTTCCACATCAAAATGCTGTCGATATTTTTACAAAACAAACAGAATAATGCTACAGTCAAACGTGTTTGACACTCGAGTCTGTCAAACGAGATCAGATCTCAATTTTCATGATTACAATAGTCGATCCGAACCGCTCATTTTATTCTTCATGATAAAATCTCCTTGGAGATCAAATTTTATATTTTTTTCGAATTTTTCTACTATTTATTTTTTATTTTTGAAAATTCTTAATCTAATTAGTTCTAGACCCTCCAAAAATAGTTAAAATATCCAAAGAAAATAGTTAAATTTTCTTAAAAATAGAAAATTTAATTTCGAAGAATATTTTAGTATGAAGATTATTCTGAACGGTTCAGATCGGTCATTTGAAATTTTAATAGTTGAGTTTAGGATCGCGTTTAATATCAAACACGTTTGATTCTAGCATTACTCAAACAGAAGCTAGTGTGTAATTTTTACAGATATCATATAAATAAATGACGTATTGTTTGTATAACTAATTGAATCAGAATGATACAGAGATGTTAAATGAAATTAAATGAAAATAGGAATATGATTATAAAACATTAGTAGCATGCATGCCGAGAGGAGCGTGGGTACCGCCAAGGAATAGTGAGCAATTCATGTTTCAACACGATGAAATTTGAGATCAGAAAGTCCAATTCGAGAAAGACAAATTGTATACAACATATAGAGTAGGATAATGATGTATAATTTAATTAGAGAGTTCAATTGCAACAAAGGTAGGTAGGTGGAGGAGTTAACAAATTAGGTGTGTTAGTTTGGAGCAATTAATAATAATAATAATAATAATTGTTATTATTATTATTATTATTACTATTACTATTAATAATAATCGGCTATGTGTTCATTCACATAAGGAGCCACAACGGCGACTTGTTGCAGAATTTTAAGATGTGCTTTTTCTCTCTTTGCAAGGTCCATTGTAATTACTTTCATACCAATTATGCTTTTTTCTAGGAGTCTACCTTCATGCCGATTCTTGGGTAGGCCAATAGGTTTAACTCCATCTAGATAATCAGTATAGAAATCAATAACTTCTTCTGAGATATATCCTTCAACTATGCTTTCTTCCAGGAGAGATCTGCTTCTGACTAACCCTTTCAATTGACCCATTGCTCTTTTCAAAAGAGTAGATGTACCGCAAAAATATCGGACCGCACTACCTTATCTCCCTGACTAAATGAATGGTCAAATACACCATTATAAGAAAGAACAAGGGGGGAACGTGCATATCCAACTCGCATATGGTATGAAAAGCATCGTTTCTAACTGAGTTAGTTTTTCGGGATCGATCACTTTGGAGCAAATTTTATTGAAGAAGAAACACAACTTAGTGATAGAGTTTCGAACTTATTTTTTAAAACATGCTCTAATAGCAACCAGAAGTAACTGGGTCAACAACACGTGATAATCGTGTGACTTCATTCCAATGAATTTCATATCCTTAATCGACACCTTCCGTGAAATATTTAAGGAATAACCGGTTGGAACTCTAATAGACCTCAAGCACTCCAACAAACTGAGTTTTTCTTTCCTTGATAAAGTATAAACCGTATTAGGTAACCAATCTCGTTTCTTACTATTATCTGCCTTTGCAGCTAGTTCCAGCCGAATCTCCATTTCTACCATGTTTTTCCTCAAATTAACATTGTCTACTTTTCCTTGAGCATTCAAAATCAAAGTAACCAGATTTTCACAGATGTTCTTGATGATATGCATCGCATCCAGGCAATGCCTGACATTCAAATTAGTCCAGTATTCAAGGTCCCAGAATATAGACTTCTTCTTCCAATTGCCTTCTGGAATTCTATTCACAAATGGTTTGCCCAATAGAATTTTAAGATCCTTCACATGTTTATGAGTTTGTCTTTCAGATTTTGATATAGCTGCCCGTCGGGTCTCGGTGTTGCCATCAAATTTGATTTTGTAATTAGGCCGGCGGTAGGGGTGATGACGGCTAAGGAACCTACGATGTTCCAAATAGACTGTTTTTCTACAATTCGGTAACCATATCAATTGTGTTTCCTCCATGCAAATAGGACATGCCTTTTCTCCTTTGTTCATGTAACCCGACAAGTTCCCGTACACGAAAAAGTCATTAATCGTGCAGAATATCATCGCACATAGGATGAAATTACTTATGG
Organism: Rhynchospora breviuscula; assembly: GCA_027562975.1. NCBI lineage: Eukaryota > Viridiplantae > Streptophyta > Magnoliopsida > Poales > Cyperaceae > Rhynchospora > Rhynchospora breviuscula. Next base: position 18,922,111 of record CM050398.1, read on the forward strand.
AATCCACATCAAATACCTTCACCCCGTCCTTCCACAACCTATCAAGGTCCTCTATTAACGGAGCCAAGTATACATCTATATCGTTGCCTGATTGTTTGGGACCAGAAATGAGCAACAACATCATCAGATATTTTCTTTTCATACATAAGCAAGGATGAAGGTTGTAAATAACCAACAAAACTGGCCATACGCTTCGGTTGGTACTCATGAGACCGTAAGGATTCATTCTGTCCGTGCATAGTCCTAATCACAAATTTCTAGGCTCACTGCCAAAATCCATGAAATGACTGTCTATGTTGTTCCACTGGGGTGAGTCTGCTAGATGCCTGAGCTTTCCATCTTTCTTTCTGCCTTCCATGTGCCACCTTAGCAGTTTAGCATCTTTTGAATTACTGAAAAGGCGTTCAAACCTTTGTATTACAGGCAGATATCACAATATTTTCGCAGCTGGCCTCTTCTTACAACTATCTTCTTCATCATCCAAATTATCGTCCCTTTGTCTGTACCGGGATGTATTACACTTTGGACATTTATGGAGGTTCACGTACTCATTCTGAAATAATATGCAATCATTCAGGCATGCTGCAATCTTCACTACTTCCAGTTTCAAAGGACATAGTAATTTTTTAACCCTATAAGTTGTATCTTGCAGTGTATTATCTGCTGGAAGCATTTCTCGCAAAAGACAGAGTAAAGATGTAAAATTTTTATCGCTCCAATTATTCTTGGCTTTTAAGTTGTACAACTTAAAAACAGTTTTTATTTTTGAGAATTTATCTTGATCACAACCGGGATATAAGGGTATATGAGAGTTTTCATCTAACTTTTGAAAAATATCAGGAACATCATCGATAAAATCACTGGGTAATTCATTCATTATTTCATCCAAATCATTTTCTCTGTTAGCATCATTACATTGCTGTTCACTTACATTTTCTATATCATCACCCACAATTACATTATCCCCTACATCATCTGTGACATCCCGAATCCAGAGTCATCAATGATAACATCCTGAATCCAGAGTCATCATAGCCGCCACAGATGCATGTTAGCCAACACACACCTGTAAGGCTTACTAATACCAAACACAAAAGTAATATGTAGTACCATAATTCATAACAAGCCATCTAAGGTCTTAATAAATATGTTACACACTATTAATACACTACCAGTCATACCAAAACACAAAATATTTGTTTACATAAACTTAATTCGACTAGAAGCTCGATGACTTCTTACAAGCCGAATAAGGTCTTAAAACAAGTTCAGTATACATTTATTGATACATACTACATGTTACATACCAAAAGGTCTAGTCTACTCCTCACCACTGAGCCCGTCGCTCAGCCCAAAACCTAGAACCCACAACCATTGTGGAAACAATGTAAAAGTAAAGAATAAGATAAATATAATTTATCTCAGTGCGGTATTCAGTTCCAGCCACACGAACAATCTTACATGTTTTAGAACTATTTATCGACTGAGGTAGAAAAAAAAAAACACACAATTCGTATAAGTCAAATATCAATACATTTTGTGATACATTATAAGATGGCAATATGAAGATGCAATGCAAATAATCCGACACATTAATCATTTTGAACTATCACATTCAAATGGTAGCACAAAAGTGTCGGTTCAGCTTGGTCAACTACCTACAACTGAGGCTGGTTCAATATCGATCATTCAAAACAAAGTTAAATTATCCCGAAGGATCCATCTCTCCTTGATCAGAGGAGACTGAGTATACAATAGAACATATATTGTATATGATACCATACAATTATCATTAATTCAGACAAATAGATAAGAAAACGGTACTAATTACGTGAACACTGTCAAACCACGGATATAAGCGCTTACTCACGGAGACTGGCACGTCAGGGAGAAACCCCAATGCCCAACCCAACCAGTGTCATTTCACCGTACAAGAGTACCAACAATTATCACAATCCATTCAATTCGGAACCATTTCAACATGCAATAATAATATTAAATAATATAAGTCATATGATACAATTCAAATATGCGTGCAATTATTAGTTCAAAGTATGCAATGCATTTATGCGTAAATAATTTCTAGCATGTAATTAAGTTGTGTGAGATCCGCACCTGAAAAGCAAAATGAAGAAAACGAGCAAGAGCAAGACAATTTATAGATCCTCAGTCGTATCGGCTACCCTCAGCTCCGATAAGCGACTTCCCGACTCTAAACAAAATAAATTCTATTTAAGTTCCTACTTAAATAATTATCAAATTTTATTCAAGAAATAATTCATTCCGATCCTAGTTTAAATAAATTAATATTATTGTATGCTATTTTTTTAGAAAAACATAAAACTATACTTGGTTACTTAAAGTTAACCCAATAATTTATCAAATTTTTATATTTTAATTTACCAACGTTTCTACCCCCACATATCATCTAACCATTAGTTATTTGTGACTTAGAATATAATTTTCAACAAACTAATTTTATGTTAGATATTTCTTTAATTTGAACTAAAAGATAATAAAAAATATGAAATAATGTCAGCACACTTAAACCCCAAGCTACATGTTATGTTTAATCAAGTCCAACTCATATTCTAGTGATATAACAACATATCTTTCTAAATCAGGTGATAACCAATCAATACAAGTTTTTCCCAAAAAGAAGACAATTGAATTTTGAAAGAAAAACCGATATAATTAGAAAATATATTAATACTCGCTTAATTTTTCCAAATTCCTTTACTAATCCCTTTTTAATTATTCATTATTATAGAAAAAATCTGGAATAAAAGATATATGATAATTGATCTCACCTTTTTCACTTGATTGTGTTGCACGTTGCCACCAAATAACAATTTACCAAAGATTTTTCTTTATTTTTCCCTTGATTTTTCCTAAACCTTTTTGGTGCGCTCATCAGATAAGAGAGGGATGAGGTTGCCATATATGTATATATACAAGAGTTCAACGTGTCCCATTTTCTATTCGTTATGTTTATTACTTTCGTTTATCTATGATCTTATTGTGTACCCATCTCTAAATGCATTGCCTATTTGTTCTTTGTGTAATAGAAACTTCGACTGAACAAAAAAAGTTTACCTTCTTTTCATTCTAGTTCTAGATGTTACCATAGAGCACCCATCAATGCACTGAATCTATGTCCCCTGGAGATACTTCCATCGTAGGAAGGTTTTGAAGCTTCAAGCATTGAAACCTTCATTGACCTATACACTCTAATGGCGACCACATGCTGCTTCATTATTTCTCACCAACAAATCCATTCTTGGCTTCTAAATCTCACAGGCTAAAACCTTGGAACTTCAGTTTTGTCTGGGTTTTCTCCACTTTTTTGGGCTTGTTATCCATTTTCGCTCCCAAGCTACTTCTCTCTCATTTATTGCCTTTTCTTGTTTACATTTAGTGCCTTGCTTCCAGTTACTATTATCTTTTCCTCTACTGTCCGACCCACCCACCCATCTTGCTTACTCAATCTCTGACCTTCCTTTCCTGACGCCATGAGTCGCACATACCCTTTCAGACTACAGAGACGCCAGTTCTTGCATGTGCATCTCACCACTAATAATGTGTTTGACAGAATCAATGAGGAACTGGAGCAAACATTGGCTTTCTTCACCACTGGGGCTGCTCTGTCTGCATCAAGTGAAATTAGGAGGCGCATGGCCTCTGAATGGGGGGGTTCCACTCAGGAATACACCATGCACAGAACATCTGCTTCTGTATTCTTAATTCAGCTCCCTGATCGTTTGAAGCCTGAGGTTATTTTACAGCAATGTGAGAGCTGGGTTAATGATATGGGTATCACTGTCAAACCTTTCAGGAGTTATTGGAGATCTTTTCGTCATCCAGTGTACAGGGTCAGAATTAAAATACATGATTTCCCTCTTGATTTTTGGGACCCGTTCTTCTTTGAGGTAGCCACAGAGGGCTTTGGTATATTCAGGGAAACTGTGAGGGAAGAAATTGGGGGTATTGATAGAGGGCATGTTACTATCTGGATTGAATGCCGTGATCCTTTTGCCATACCAGAATATCTGATTTTTGATTTTGCTACAAAGTGGAAGGATTGTAAAGTGGAAATTGAGGCTTGGCGTCTAATTTCACCACCGATATCACCTGATGGGGAGCAGCTCATGACACAAGATGAACTGCGAGTGTTCCAACAAGAATTTTCTGATGGGGGCACTCAATTCAACCCGGTACAGCTACTGTTTGACTGCCACCGTAGCTACTTGTGGAATGCACTTCGCCTGGGAAGTGGACCCCAATCTCTTGAGGCTTCTAATTCCGGGTCATGCCAGAAGGAAGGTGAACCATCAGAGTTCTTTGGTCAATGGGAAGCTCACAAGCACAAACTGCAGAGTTCAAAGATAATGGACAACTCCAGTTGTGAGGGAAATGTAGATGAACCACAAACAAAAGGGTGTTTTGCTTCTCTGTTGAATAAAAGGACTAATGGCATAATGAGCGTTTCTAGGTTTCTTGGAAAACCGTGCTCAGAATTAATGGAGACTGGGGAAAGTCAAGATGAAAAGGGGATGTGTCAACATGAGATACTATGCCAGTCCCTACAGCACTCTAACAACCCCACCTCATACATTCTGATTGGACAAATAGCTGCCCCAATTAAACCTCACTTACCTAATCCCATACCCACATCAGCCTCCCACAGAACGAGGATCTCTTTTGGCACGCCTTCTTTTAATGTACCTCTTTTTGCATCTAACCCCTATTTGTTGTCCCTATGGTCCACAAAGTCCCAGGCAGTAATCCCTATTGGTCAAGTGCTTGTTCCTATCACGACCTCATTACAACAAACTCCCCAGTATCCCTTCATTACCAATAATCCCCTAAACTTCTTTGCTAACAATTCTCACCTAGTCCCCTCCTCACTCAATAAATTCACTTTCTCTCCATCTGATCACTCTACTGCTGCTTCTTTACCTCATAAAACCATGGACCTCTCGGATGATGAGTTTCTGGTGAAATATGGAGGAGCTGGCATGCAACAGGAGGCTACTGTGTCGCTCAATGAGTCTAGCAAAGAGGTCAATTGGAGCCTATGCTTACTCTTGCGTATTGTTTCTGACAAACAAGCGGGGATTGAGGACCTGAAAGATCAGCTTATTAGAGCATGGAGACTATCTGGCGAGATCTCCATTACCAACAAGGGTAATAATCTTTTTCTAGCTGAATTTGTGTCGACCCAGGACATGTATTGGGTGTATAATGGGGGCCCATGGACATACAGGTCTGATTTAGTTGCTGTAAAACGTGTGTCGGGTCCACAGGATGTCCATATTGACCATATAACACATGTTGAGGTCTGGATCCAAATGCACTCTAAATATCTGGAGTTTATTGACCCCAAAGATGCCTTGCGCTTGTTGAATAATGTTGGTACCCCGATTTCTCTTCCTCTCAAAACCAACTCTGGTGGTCTTGAGTATCTCAGAGCTAGAGTGGCAATACCAATTAGAGGTGAATTGAAGGACAGATGCACTGCATCACACTCTTTGTTAGGGAACCTTGAAGTGTATTTGGTTTATGAAAGAATGAAGCGGCTATGCATGTTTTGTGGTCACTTGGGTCATGACTATATGACTTGCCTAGAATGGGCTAGATATTCTAGACTTGCAGTGGACCCAAAATACCAAGAAATGTTCAAAGATAAGAATGTCTCTCCTTTCAACAAGGGTCTATGGATAAACAATTCACAGAAACTATATCAAGCCCAAAACCTAATTGGCCAGACAACTTCGTTACCATCACATAACAGCCCAACCTCTAGCCAGCAAACCTATGCATCAGCCCAGCATAATTCACAACTCCAGAACCACAATTCAGTAACCACCAGCTCTCATCTTCCTTCGAACCAGGATGCTCAAGCAACAGGTGATAACCGCCATGGCAGTAACCAACCCCACCAGCACGAACTTCCCCCTTCCCGACATGTCTCCACTCATACTCACCATTCACCACCGATTACCCCCTCCTCAACCTCCTCTTCTGCATCTCTTCCCCCACCTCCCCAAATTGAACAGGCTACTAAGGATCTCCAGAATGTGACATTGCGAATCTCTCTGCCTCAGCAGAACAATGCAAAAAGGCCGAGGGCGGGGCCGTATCCGCTCCAAGGAATTTTATGAGAATGATCTCCTGGAACTGCCAAGGCAATGGAGGGCCTTCGACAGTTCCAAACTTAGCTAGGTACCTTCACAGTACACGAGCAGACCTAGCTTTTGTGTCGGAAACTAAATGCTCGTACCAACAGGCTGTTAAGAGAATTAACCAACTCCCTTTGAAGAATTTTGATGTAGTCCCTGCGGCTCAGAGCTCTGGTGGATTGTGGTTGCTGATGAAGGAATTAAATCCTAGTACCAAATAAATTTGTACCTAGACCTAACCTCACTAGTCGTTCAAGTTAAGCTTAGGGTCGAACCCTAGGGACGGATTAACGAATACCTGACTTGTTCTTTTTCTGAAGCTAGATAAATAAAATAAGGTAGGAACTACAGCAAAATAAAAGTAATGAACACACACCACTAGTAATTAAATGTTTTTGGGTATTTTAGAAATTAAGTCGTAATTAAATTGAGGTAAACTAAAACTAGCAAACTTTTGGGTTTTTCTAATATAAAAAGGTGCCTTAGGGATGAGGACTCGCTTAGGTTTAGCCCTCAATTTGCCGGATTGCTCGCTGTCGCGTTAAATACCAACAAATTGAGGCATAGGCTGTCGGTTCGGTCCGAACAGGACTTGTTCGGTCCGAGCAGAGGCTGGTATGTTGGGTTACGACCATACAACTTGAATTCTGACTTTATGAAGGGCTCAGATTGGCTGTGACTAGATTATCTAACCCTCAACTCTTGTCTTTTGGACCAGAGATTAGTACATGACTCTACCTTGCCCACGTAGACTAATCAAACCTAAACTTTCGTGTTGGTATTTTAATTAGCCTATGTCTTGTTTATTTGTTTTCTTAGGGATATCTGAGTTGCCTTTCAGCCAACTTAGAAGCCACACCTTTCGATGCTGGCTAATCTCCTCTTTCGAATCGTCAACTTATCCCGAGTACTTAATTCAAGTCCAATGAACTAACCTAACCTTGTAACTTAACTAAACAGGCCTAGAATTTAGAAGTAAATCAGGTCAATCACAGAATTAAACAAGCAATTAAAACACTACTCAATAAACAGATCATGAAGTCAAATATCAAATCATATCAAGTCATAACGTCAAACTAAACCTAAACTACATCCATACCCTAAGACATCAAGTAGACTACTCTAACATGTTCTCAAAACAGTAAATAATCATAATAAAAGCATAATAAAGATACAAGCCCATAAAAGAAGAGAATAAAAGCATAAAGGGAAGTAAAGTCTACTCCTTTCACGCTAGAACTATCTTTTCTAAGGCAGTGGAAGGTAGGAGAGATGGGTGAACTACTTCTTGCTGCTGCCGTCGCTTCTAACAAGAGGGAAATCACAGGGCTGATGAAGAATTGTCTTTTGGAAGGTGGCTATGCGTGTGTCTAACCAAAAGTTGCCTTCCTGGAGATAGGAGAGGCCTTTATATAGTGCCAGGTTGCTTGGGAGAGAGGTTAGGGCGTTCAGACCATCAGAAGTTGCCAAAAAGTGTCTTTCCTTAGCTGAAAAGACTTGCCATTTGTGCTCGCTCGACCCGAAGGCTGGGCGCTCGGACCGGAGAGAAGAGAGAGAGTGTCCAGGCGACACTTCGGTCCGAGTAGCTGCCTGTTCGGTCCGAACAAGTAGAGAGGGGGGGTCGAACTGAGCCTAGGGATGAGTCATCTAGGTGGCATGTGGCCCGCATGTCGGTCCAGAACGTGCCCTTGTGCCAGGAATGAGTCGTCTGACGTGTGTGCAACCATAGAAGTCTTCCTTTCAAGCTTTTCTTCATAAGACCCTGTAAAACACAAGTAGAAATAGCAGCAGAGCCAAATCCTGGGAAAATAGCAAGTTTTTGTTAAGCAATTTAATGGTTCGGGTATAATTTCAGTGCCAAGTACGGTCAAAATACCAATGAATATAGGAGATATCAAATCCCCCTAAACTTAAACTTTGCTTGTCCTCAAGCAAGAGCCTAAACTTAAAGTTATTGACTGTACTTAAACCTAAGAGAATCAAACTACCCAAACAAAGAAATGTTAGGAGATTAATTGCTTATACCTAAAAATGTAGTCACACAAAAGTCAAACAAGCCGAGTTAAGAAAGTTCCTCAAAGATTTAGCATTTAAAATTCTAATTAAAGTATGCCTCACTTGGTCCTATTGAATGCTTTTAACCTTTCAAGAACTCTAGCTTCTATCATGCCACAACAATAGCAAACTCAAAGTTATTCATTCGTTCTTTTCTATGTTTTGCAAAGATTTGTAAAGTCAATTTATCAAAGTTGGAAAATTAGTCATGAATCTTGTCTCCAAATTTCAACCTTTTCAATTTCTTTCACCAATTTTATTTGTGTAAGTCGAGCCGTGGGGCTTTGCACCCTAGAGGATATAATGCGGTGTCATTGACCTTGAGAATATGCTACTGGCACATGTCGTGCCAGGGAGGTTAGACGTGAATTGCTCGACTATGGCCACGGTACACTCGGGCCACAATACTCAACAATCCCATTGCCAATGCTTTCGCACCAGGGCCAGTAGAAATTAATTTTAAGTTACCCAATTATACCTCGAGAGCTTTGAGTTATAATTCCTGGCAACTTATAATTAATCCCAATACCCTCCAAAGTTTTGTGGTTGAGTTGGTGGAAGAAGGTCTCGGTGCATCCTCGTTTTCACAACTATTTGAATTTAAGTCCCATTGAAATTTTGCTCGTTGGTGATTCAAGCGTTTAAAAACAATTTCACTAGTCAAGATTCATGATACAAGTTCCAAGGTTGATAAAAATTCTTTTTGAACAAAAATTTTCAAATCACAAATCAGTTCACTCAATGAAAAATTGTGAGATTTGACTGAGATCGTTTTGACAAATTTCTAAGCATCCACAATCGAGTTTAATCACAATTAAAAATCTTCGCATCAGCCCATTGGTGCACAAGTCAATCAAGAAGTTTAAACAACAAATCATTTGAGAAAGTCCATTGATCAGCTTGAAAATTGTTGAAAAACAGTGTGACATTTATCAAAAAAAACAAAACGAAGGTGATGGGCACAAGCAAGATAGTGTTCGGACCGAGCAACCAGCGCTCGGACCGAAGGGAGTGAATATCAGATCAAGTGTGGTGTTCGGACCGAGCAACCAGCGGTCGGACCGAATGAGGACAGTTGAAATCAGATTGTATGGAAATTACACAGTTCGGTCCGAACAGAAGGCGTTCGGTCCGAACTGAGGCTGGGAGAAAATGAAAAATTCCGCCCCTCCTTGTCTGTTTTATCCAATTTTCCAGAAAATAAATGACGTCTCCCCCCCTAAACTTATTCTAAAGCTTGTCCTCAAGCTTGCATTCACAGAAAATTTAAAAGAAAGAGAAGGAAGTTACCGGATTAGTGAGAGTGGTGGGGGCCCATGGATGCATCGCCATGGTGATAGGTCGGGAAGATGCCAAAGGGGTCCTCCATGTCCTGATATTGAGGTTGCTCCACCACTTGGTTTCCAAGGTAAGGGTAGAAGCTGGGATCACTTGGTGCTTGTTGCGGTATTTCTGGGCCACGATGCGGCTCGGATTGTGCTTCGTGATACAGAGGAGGTGGCGGTGGTCCTCGTGTGACACTAGAAGATGAAGCCGGGTTGGCATGGCCGGCTTCTGGCTCTTCCTCTTCTCCCGGCCAATAGCCCATGCGGAGATAAAAATTGTTGTCGTATGCCACGTTTACCGCATCTCTGATTTTCCTATTTTGCTCCATGGACTCTTTGGATAGGCTGCTGAGATGATCACCAAACTCTTCTTGACGCTGGAGGGTCTTCTTGGTGAGTTTGGTGAGCTTCTTCACCATTTTGGTCAATTTCCTAGCCCAGCTCGGCATTTGAGAAGATTCACCATGTTGCATTGGCGGAGGTGAGTGGGACCGGATCCTTGTGGCTACCTCCATCGGCTGTGGGCCGCTTCTTGTTGTCTCGCTTATACTATTTCTCCTGACAAGTGGGTGAGAGTAATCTTCTGGAATGATCCATGAGTCGGGACTAGAGAGATTTACCTTGTGAGGGTAGGGAAGATAGAAATCAGTCCCTTGATCACGAATCCAGAGGTACTTGTCCTCATGCCCCGTTTGCTTAATCTCGATGAAGTGGGCTCCTTTGAATCGGAAGGCATCATAGAGATGGAACCCGCCACATGCGGAAGTCGGGGGAATCGGAATGTGCATCCGTTCTGCCAAAAGCGTGACAAAGCCACCCATTGTGATGCTTCCTTTGGGCACATGATCTCGCTGGTATATCCAAAACTCCACCATTAGCTTGATAACATTGACCTTCACCGGGTTTGTTTGTAGAGTTTGCCACATGAGCCCGAGCTCCTTATCATTTGTGATGTTAGCTGTCTCCCCTCGGCAAAAGATTTGAGAGGCATACGCCCGCATGAGGATGCGAAGCGTAGGATGTTGCACGAGACGGGACCTCTTGTTGCAATTATGCCCCGCCAAATAGATCCAGACCATGCCGGGCTTTAAGTCTCGAGTCCATGGAGAAGTCTCAATCGGGCAATTCCTTTCTAGCCCATACACCTCACCCAAGTCTTGCAACCGTGCTTTGTGGCTCCGGTTTGCTAGGCGAAAGACAATAATATCTTCCCCATCTTCCTTCATGAGCTTGAGAGAACTCAAGAACTCAATTGTCATCTTCTGGTAGGCTAGAGCTCGGTGGGTCCAAAAGGTGGGGGTAATCCCAATTCCGCCTGTGAGGTCGATAAATTCCTCCGCCACCCCAAATTTTTCCAATGTAGGTAGGTCTATCCACCTTGTGTGCTCAAACGGCCGATTCTGAAGCTTTGCCATGTTGAGAAATTGGAACTTCCATGGCATTTCGAACCCAAAAGTCGCTTCATATTGGGCTGCTTCGGGATGTCTCTTGAAGTCCGGGTGGTTTGACATAGGATGAGGTGGGTCATTGGGGTTGTGGGGTGGTGACTCAGGTGGAGGATGTCTAGAAGAGGTCCCGGCTGCGCCACGAGTGCTGGCACGGGTCTGACGGCGACTGGATTCGGCCATGGTTACTGCTAGAGAGGAGGAGATAGAAAAATCTACGGTTTGTCTGGAAGTGGTCTGCTCTCGGTTCGGACCGAAGAGAAGCAGGTGAACTGTGTCAGGGTAGGTGTTCGGACCGAGCAGAGAGGCTTCGGACCGAACTGAGGCTAGGTTCTGGTAAGGCACACTGGTTCGGTACAGAGGTTGTCTTTGCTGGTACAGGGCCTTGTACACACTCGCAAACCTAATTAAAATCACAAGGAAGCAATAGAAAAGGGAAAGAGAGATGGAGGGACCTTGGATTACGCTTGATGGAGTTGATACCCACGGCTTGTGGTATGGCAGTGGAGAAGTGAAGTGCCAGGGTCCAGAGAGTGCTTTCTTGAGTGAGGAGAAGGGGCAGAGAGGCACCAGAGAGCGAAACGACGGACAGAGCACCTCTTGACAGCGGGTTGGAGTAGAGAATGGTCCCGCGACAGAAGAGAAGTCGAGGCGCCTCAACGGAACCTCAGAGAAGTTGAAGAGGAGGCCCAGGAGTGTACTCAGTCAACGGGAAGACCAACCGTCGAGTTTCGCCGATTTCTTCGAAAGACGTGCCCGTAGATCTCTAAAAATGATGAAGGGATGGAAATTCTAGGGTTTGGGGTGTGTGTGCTCGGCTTGGAGAAGAGAACGAGAAAGAGAAGAGTCGGGTTGGGGTCGAATGAGGGAGAAAGAGAAGAGAGGGGAATGGATCCTCTCTTATAGGGTTATTGGGTCGGGTCTGGTATAAACGGGCTTGGCCTGGTGAGTTAAAAACAACCCATTAACCAATTAAATTATATAAAGATAAATGGGCCTGTGTCCCATTAAAATCCCGGCCCAATTGGCCTCATCCAGTGAAGAATCATCCCCTAGTCGGACCGAGCAATCTGGTGCTCGGACCGAGCACCAATGTCATTCCGTCCTCTATAATTTCTTTTTGCTCGGATCGAGCGTTGTATGCTCGGGTCGAACCGAGAGCAATGCACTTCGAATTTGAGCTGAGGAAATGTGTGTACTACTGGTCGTCTCATCCTTCATGCTCGTGTCTCCTTCTTTATAATGAAATTGCTTCCTGAAATTGAAATGTTCCCAGAGATTAGAACTGTGCCTAAAATTTTTTATTTTTTTATTTTTTTTTTTTATTTTTTTTATTTTTTTATTTTTTTTTTTATTTTTTTTTATTTTTTTTTTTATATATATATTTAGATTAGAAGAAAACTAGTTTAAAAGTGAAATATTATTTTAAATCCTTGGGTTGCCTCCCAAGAAGCGCTTGTTTTAGGTCCCTAGCTTGACCTCCTGTTTCTAAGTTTCCGCTTGCTTTGGTTCGGAGAGAGATAGGACAAAGGTCTCCTCAAGCGTCTCATTGGCGATGTAGTGCTTTAATCGTTGCCCATTGACTTTGAAAGGCTCCGAATCCTTGTTGCAAATGTCAATGGCGCCAAATGGGTAGACTTTCACCACTCGGAATGGCCCGGACCACCTTGATCTCAACTTGCCCGGAAAAAGCTTCAAGCGAGAGTTGAACAAAAGCACCAAGTCTCCTTCTTTGAACTCTCTTCTTGAAATATGCCTGTCATGCAACAATTTTGTCTTTTCTTTATAGAATTTAGCATTTTCATAAGAGTTTAGGCGTACCTCATCCAACTCATGAAGTTCAAGAATCCTTTTCTCACCGGCCTTGAGCATATCCATGTTGATTGCGCGAGTTGCCTAATAAGCCTTGTGCTCTATTTCAACCGGCAAGTGGCATGGCTTCCCATAGACAAGTTTGAAGGGGCTCATGCCTATGGGCGTTTTGAAGGCGGTGCGATAGGCCCACAAAGCATCATCCAATTTGACAGCCCAATCCTTGCGCGTTCGGGCTACTGTCTTTTCCAATATGCTCTTGATCTCCCGATTAGACACCTCGACTTGCCCGCTTGTTTGTGGATGATAAGCGGTGGCAACTTTGTGTGTCACTCCGTGCTTCTTCAATAAGCTATTGAATTGGCGGTTGATGAAGTGCTTTCCTCCGTCGCTTATCACCGCTCGTGGGACACCAAATCGAGGAAAGATCACCTTTGAAAACAATCGGATCACAGAATTTGCATCCGCGGACTTGCATGGCACCGCTTCAACCCACTTAGAGACATAATCTACTGCTACCAAGATGTATTCGAAACCATGAGAGCTAGGAAACGGGCCCATGAAGTCTATCCCCCAAACATCAAAGATTTCCACTTCAAGAATAGGGTTAAGGGGCATCTCGCTCCTCTTTGAGATGTTGCCCGTCCTTTGACATTGATCACATGAGAGTACAAATAAGCGTGCATCTTTGAAAAGAGTGGGCCAAAAGAAACCTGATTGAAGCACTTTAGCTGCCGTCTTGGAGAATGATGCATGGCCTCCATAGGCGGAAGAGTGGCAGCTAGCTAGGATAGACTTGACCTCCTCATATGGCATACATCTTCTATAAATGTCATCGATCCCGAGTTTGAAGAGGTAGGGCTCCTCCCAAAAATAATACTTAGCATCTGATTTCAGCTTCTTTCGGTCTTGCCAAGTCATCTCTGGTGGTAGGATACCGCTGGCGAGGTAGTTGGCTAAGTCGGCATACCACGGTTGAGCATCAGCCTCACGATCAGTCATCGTTCGGACCGAACAAGCAGCTGCTCGGTCCGAACTTCCTTCCATGGAGAGGAATTGCATTGCCAGGTGGGTCCAGTCGACCTCCTCTGATTCTGTTCGGTCCGAACTGGATGATATCAGGGTCGAACATATTTCTGCTGGGGTCGAACTGAGAGTGATCTGCATCAGCTTTTCAATCGGAAATGAGTCATCGATTGGGATTTCATCTTTTTCTTGCTCTTCCCAATGCAGCCGAGACAAATGATCAGCTACCAAATTCTCTGTGCCCTTTTTATCGCGAATCTCGAGGTCAAACTCCTGTAAAAGGAGTACCCATCTTATGAGCCTTGGCTTGGCATCTTTCTTGCTCAGAAGATATCGCAACGCCGCATGATCAGTGTACACGATCACCTTGGAACCCACCAGATAGGATCTGAACTTGTCTAGAGCGAATACGATGGCAAGAAGTTCCTTTTCGGTGGTCGTGTAGTTGGTTTGGGCCGGATCAAGTACTTTGCTTGCGTAGTAGATCGCCACCGGCTTCTTGTCCTTCCGCTGTCCAAGCACGGCTCCAACTGCGAAGTCGCTCGCGTCACACATGAGTTCGAATGGTTGAGACCAATCCGGTGGTTGCAAAATAGGAGCCGATATGAGGGCCTCTTTTAACCTGTGAAAAGCGTGAATACAATCTTCAGTAATGATGAATTCATTATCTTTAATTAAAAGATTGCTTAGAGGTTTTGCTATTTTAGAAAAGTCTTTGATGAAGCGGCGGTAAAATCCGGCGTGCCCAAGGAAACTTCGCACGTCCTTAACATTTTTAGGTATGTCTAGCTTCTCAATGACTTCGATTTTTGCTTTATCGACCTCGATCCCTTTAGAAGTGATTACATGGCCTAGTACTACACCGCGTTGCACCATGAAATGGCACTTCTCCCAATTCAAAACCAAGTTAACCTCTTGACATCGCTGCAAAACTTTAGAGAGGTTAGCCAAACAAGAATCAAAACAAGTGCCATAAACAGAGAAATCGTCCATGAAAACTTCCATTTCTTTTTCAATCAAATCCGAAAAAATGGCCATCATGGCCCGTTGAAATGTGGCTGGTGCATTACAAAGACCAAAGGGCATCCGTCTATAAGCAAAAGTACCATAAGGGCAGGTAAAAGTGGTCTTTTCTTGGTCATTTGGATGAATGGGAATTTGGAAGAAACCCGAATAACCATCTAAATAGCAAAAATAAGAATGATTAGCAAGCCTTTCAAGCAATTGGTCAACAAATGGGAGTGGAAAATGGTCCTTGCGAGTTGCCGCGTTGAGTTTGCGGTAGTCGATGCACATTCTCCACCCGGTAACCATGCGAGTTTGAATCATCTCATCTTTGTCATTCTTTACCACAGTCGTGCCTCCCTTCTTAGGAACCACATGTACGGGGCTCACCCATTTGCTATCTGAGATCGGATAGATAATGCCCGCATCGAGTAATTTAAGAATCTCCTTCTTTACTACGTCCTTGAGATTTGGGTTGAGCCTCCTTTGAGTTTCCCTTGATGGCTTGTGATCGTCCTCTAACAAGATTCGATGTGTGCAAAAAGATGAGTCGATCCCCTTCAAATCGTCGATTGAGTACCCTATTGCGCCTCGGTGTGCCCTTAGTTCAGTCAACAACCTCTCTGTTTGTCCTGCATCTAGCTCAGAGTTAACTATAACAGGGTAAGATTGATTTGGGCCGAGGAATTCATACCTGAGCGAGGATGGAAGTGGCTTAAGTTCAACTTTCGGAGCTTCAGTTTGGTCTGGACTTATGCTCGGTCCGAACAAATTTGCACTCGGTCCGAACTCCTCCTCCGTCATCTGTATGTCCTCCATTCGGCCTTGAGTTCGGTCCGAACAGAAATGGTGGGGGTCGAACTGAGAGCCAGTCGAGCAGTCTTCTGGTTCGTCTACTTCCACGATTGATTCCTCTACCCCAACTGCCTCTTGCATGTCACAGAGAAAAGTTTGGTAGGTTTCCAGGGCTGTTTGGTACTGCTCTTCAAGAGACTCTTCGATCTCGGGTACTTCTTGAATCATGAAACAAGTTTCCTTGGGGTCGGGGCATCTCATAGCATGGTTAATTGAAAATAAGAGCTGCTCCCCCCCCACTCTCACCAATATTGTCCCGTCTCGGGCATCCATATTCACACCGGCGGTTCTGAGAAAGGGGCGTCCCAAGATGATAGGCACCTCCTTATCTTCTTCTATGTCCATGACCACGAAATCGCCGGGCACCAAAAATTTGCCGACTTGTACAGGTACGTCCCTCAATTCCCCCATCGGTATTCGGATTGTGGAATCGGCAAGTCTTAGGGTCATACTTGTGGGTAAAAGTTCGCCGAATCCGATCTTCTCATACACCGACTTAGGCATGAGGCTAACGCTTGCACCCATGTCACATAGAGCTTGTTTGATAATGGCGTTACCAATAGTGCAAGGAAGAACAAACCGACCTGGATCCGAGAGCTTAGGTGGCATATTACTCTTCAAGGCTTCGCTGCTCTTGTATGTTAACACTACCGTTTTCAGCTCCTCCATTGTTCTTTTGCCGGTGCACAACTCCTTCATGAACTTGGCATAGATGGGAACTTGAGCAATAGCATCTGTGAAGGGAATTATGATCCTCATTTGCTTTAAGATCTCCCAAAAGATCCTGAACTGGGCATCTTCCTTGCTCTTGATCAACCTGCGAGGGAAGGGAACTGGTGGGTGATAGCTGGGCACTGATAGAACGGCTTGGTCGGTTGATTTTCCATGGTCCTGTCCCCTGCCTGGCTCCACCTCGGTCCGAACAAAGGAAGGCTCGGACCGAGCAGTCCCAGATGGGGCTGCCACCCCTTCCTCTGCTGGCTCTTCGGGTCGAGCATTCGCGGAGTGAGGATGTGTGGGCGTTGCTGTGGCCTCGCCTGTCTTTCCTGGTTGTTCCTGCGCACAAAGAGGATCATGAGAGTCTTTTTGAAGAGGAGGGAGTGGGTTTACCTGCTGAAGAACTGGCTCGAACCCCCCTGGGACTTCTTGTTCGGGCCGAGTAGGATCTTGTTCGGTCCGAACTGAGGGTTCGTCAGGGGATCCGGCAGGCATGGGCGGGTCTTCTTACTGCCTCCCGCTCCTTAAGACGTGAAGAGCCTTGATCTCAGCGCTGGGATTGACTTCCGGCTGTCCAGGAAGCTTGCCCTGAGGTCGAGAGAAGTGCTGCTCCATCATTCGTTCCAGGCGATGTAAGGAGCTTGCGCTAGCCTTCAACTCATTCGTGGTGTCCTTCAGATCATCTAGCCCCTCAGCAAGGATCATGTTGAACTTGCCTTGGTCATGCATGAACTCTTGAACTGCAACTGGGATCCCTTCCTTATTGTAAATTGACTTCCTTGGGGCATAATTGTTTGAATGTTGGTCCCTCTTGAGGAATTGAGGGTTCTGCCCTTGGCGGTCATATCGAGGCGCATAAGGTCGATCCAGGGTTGCTTTTTGCATGGTGTTCTTGAGGACTGGGTCGTTCATGTGGTCCCAATCTTTCTGTTCGCCTTCGCTCAAAGAATAGCTCCGCCGAAAGATGTGCCTCGGAAAATAGGACGGCTCATTGTTTAGGGAGTTAACTTGAGCCACCCCACCATTGCCCTTGGCTAATGGACAATCTTGAGATTTGTGTCCTTCTTCATCACAAGCCCCGCATCGAGTGGAGTAAAGGTGGGTCCCTTGAGCAGACTGATAAGCGGCTAACTCGGCTTCCAATTCCGCAATCTTTTCATCCCTGGTCGTGATCTCGCGCACTTGATGCTTCGCGTGGCTAGCACGGCGGTGATTGGGAATCGGGTACCAAGTGTAGCTCCTTGCACAATGATCAAGTAAGTCCCGCCCTCGGGTCGCATCGAGGTGTTTGAATGCTCCACCTGAAAGAGAATCAATATTAATTTTGATGTTATCATAAAGACCACTATAAAAGTTTTTCATTAACAGCCAATCTTGAATGCCATGGTGCGGGCAAGAATTTTCCAAATCCCTAAACCGCTCCCACGCATCCCTCATTGATTCCTCTTCCTTTTGAGCAAAATTATTCAATTCCCTCCTGATTGTGTCAGACCTATCGGCGGGGAAATACCTATCCAAAAAGGTTTGTGCCATTTGATCCCAAGACCGAATTGACCCCTTTTTCAATGTTTTATACCATTTTTGGGCTCTATCCTTAAGGGTGAAATGGAACAATAACAGCCTAATTGCTTGTTGAGGAACCCCATTAATTTTAATTAAACGGGTACAATCTATGAAAGTTTGTAAATGAGCATGTGGGTCCTCTTTGTCATCTCCGTAGAACGGGTTCTGTTGAACCAGAGTGACGTGGCTAGGAGCGATCTGCATATTGTTGGCCTCAATGCCTGGAATCAACACCGGGCCGCCCACGTCTTTAGCATTTGGGGCTCCATATTCTCCAAGAGTCCTTTCGCGTTCCGGCTCGTCTTCACCGTCGGAGTTGTTGACACTTGCCTCATCCTCGTTTGCCCATCGGCGGCGTTCGTCCTCAAAGTTCCTCCTCTGTCCGGCAAGATCATTCCGATCTGCTGTGAGGCGAGCCTCTCTTTCCTCAAGCCGAAGGCGGAGGTCCTCCAGCTCGCGAGTCCGCTGTGCAATAGCCTCTGGGGTGAGTGGTTCTGCCATCGAGGGATCTTCTCCTGCCTGCTCTGGTGTCGGTTCGGTCCGAGCCGAGTATGTTCGGTCCGAACTGGAGAGTGGTTGAGCAGCTGGAGGGAGTTCAGGATCGACAAGCAAATGCCGGAAGAAGTAATCTCGAGTCTTGGGCGGTGGAGACTTCCTCCTGCGGGTTTTACCTGCCAGCCTAGAAAACAGAGAAGAGTGAAAAGTAAGAAGAGGAAAGAAAAACAAAAATCTAGTCTCCAAATACTAAAACAAGTATCTGATATCGACACCGTCCCCGGCAACGGCGCCAATTTGATGAAGGAATTAAATCCTAGTACCAAATAAATTTGTACCTAGACCTAACCTCACTAGTCGTTCAAGTTAAGCTTAGGGTCGAACCCTAGGGACGGATTAACGAATACCTGACTTGTTCTTTTTCTGAAGCTAGATAAATAAAATAAGGTAGGAACTACAGCAAAATAAAAGTAATGAACACACACCACTAGTAATTAAATGTTTTTGGGTATTTTAGAAATTAAGTCGTAATTAAATTGAGGTAAACTAAAACTAGCAAACTTTTGGGTTTTTCTAATATAAAAAGGTGCCTTAGGGATGAGGACTCGCTTAGGTTTAGCCCTCAATTTGCCGGATTGCTCGCTGTCGCGTTAAATACCAACAAATTGAGGCATAGGCTGTCGGTTCGGTCCGAACAGGACTTGTTCGGTCCGAGCAGAGGCTGGTATGTTGGGTTACGACCATACAACTTGAATTCTGACTTTATGAAGGGCTCAGATTGGCTGTGACTAGATTATCTAACCCTCAACTCTTGTCTTTTGGACCAGAGATTAGTACAGGACTCTACCTTGCCCACGTAGACTAATCAAACCTAAACTTTCGTGTTGGTATTTTAATTAGCCTATGTCTTGTTTATTTGTTTTCTTAGGGATATCTGAGTTGCCTTTCAGCCAACTTAGAAGCCACACCTTTCGATGCTGGCTAATCTCCTCTTTCGAATCGTCAACTTATCCCGAGTACTTAATTCAAGTCCAATGAACTAACCTAACCTTGTAACTTAACTAAACAGGCCTAGAATTTAGAAGTAAATCAGGTCAATCACAGAATTAAACAAGCAATTAAAACACTACTCAATAAACAGATCATGAAGTCAAATATCAAATCATATCAAGTCATAACGTCAAACTAAACCTAAACTACATCCATACCCTAAGACATCAAGTAGACTACTCTAACATGTTCTCAAAACAGTAAATAATCATAATAAAAGCATAATAAAGATACAAGCCCATAAAAGAAGAGAATAAAAGCATAAAGGGAAGTAAAGTCTACTCCTTTCACGCTAGAACTATCTTTTCTAAGGCAGTGGAAGGTAGGAGAGATGGGTGAACTACTTCTTGCTGCTGCCGTCGCTTCTAACAAGAGGGAAATCACAGGGCTGATGAAGAATTGTCTTTTGGAAGGTGGCTATGCGTGTGTCTAACCAAAAGTTGCCTTCCTGGAGATAGGAGAGGCCTTTATATAGTGCCAGGTTGCTTGGGAGAGAGGTTAGGGCGTTCAGACCATCAGAAGTTGCCAAAAAGTGTCTTTCCTTAGCTGAAAAGACTTGCCATTTGTGCTCGCTCGACCCGAAGGCTGGGCGCTCGGACCGGAGAGAAGAGAGAGAGTGTCCAGGCGACACTTCGGTCCGAGTAGCTGCCTGTTCGGTCCGAACAAGTAGAGAGGGGGGGTCGAACTGAGCCTAGGGATGAGTCATCTAGGTGGCATGTGGCCCGCATGTCGGTCCAGAACGTGCCCTTGTGCCAGGAATGAGTCGTCTGACGTGTGTGCAACCATAGAAGTCTTCCTTTCAAGCTTTTCTTCATAAGACCCTGTAAAACACAAGTAGAAATAGCAGCAGAGCCAAATCCTGGGAAAATAGCAAGTTTTTGTTAAGCAATTTAATGGTTCGGGTATAATTTCGGTGCCAAGTACGGTCAAAATACCAATGAATATAGGAGATATCAGTTGCTCTGGAGTGATGATGCTCAGGTACAAGTCGTTGAGAAATCCCATTTCTTCTTCTTTGCTCAGATTGGAAACAGTTCTGGGAGAGATGATTGGCTGCTGGGAGCCATTTATGGCTACCCTAACAACAAAATTTTAGGATACATTTGGGACAGAGTTTTGTTCTATGCCACAACCTATAACATGCCTTTGTGCTTAATTGGTGACTTTAACTGTATCCTTGGTGAGAATGAAAAACAAGGGGGCACTTCCAATGTCAAACTGAAGAATAAGATGTTTGCCTCTCTTATCACCAGAGCTGGGTTGATTGATTTGGGGTATTCTGGTCCAGCCTACACCTGGTCAAATAAAAGACAAAAGCACGCACTTATTAGGCAAAGGCTGGACAGAGCAATGGCTACCTCTACTTGGATATCAAAATTTCCCAATGCTAAGGTTTTACACCTTCCCATGTTCAACAGTGACCATATGCCCATCCTCTTGACAACTGACACTGCTACAAAGAAAAGATCGGGTGCATTCAGGGTGGAGAACTGGTGGAGTTTGCACTCTGATTTTAAAGAAGTCTGCACAAGGTCTGTACAAGAGGGTCAGTCTGATTGGGATTCATTCCTTCTCAACCTAAAGAGAAATGCCAAAAGGTGGGAGTCTAACAAGCCTTCTCCAAATAAAAATCTGCAAAAGCTTGAGGAGGCTTGGTATCAAGCACAGCAGCTACCCACTGATCATCAGTTCCAAGCCCAATTACAAGATGAGTATAACAGAACCCTTGTTGCTGCTGAAATGTATTGGGCTCAGAGATCCAGATTAAGATGGGCTTATTATGGGGATTCCAACACCAGGTTTTTTCACATCACGGCATCGGCAAGGAAAAGAAGGAAACATATTAGTTCAATCAAGATTGGAACTGATTTGTGGGCTATTGAAGATTGTGAGATTAGAACTGCTTTTGTTCAGCACTTCAAAAATATCTTCTGTGAGGTAGATACAGGTCAGAACTGGTCACTACATGACTTAGGAGGCAATCTTCTCAGAAACATTCCAAGAGTACAACCACAGTATGCATGTATCCTGAATCAGCCACCCACGGAACAGGAAATCACTTCTGTCTTGTTCTCATTGAATCCAGATAGGGCCCCGGGACCTGATGGGGTAAATGCACGCTTTGTCCATACTAACTGGTCTGTTCTCAAGCCAATGGTGTTACAGATGGTGAACCAGTTCTTCCTTACAGCCAACATGCCAAGTAACCTTGCAAGATCTAATGTTGTGCTAGTACCCAAAAAGGATGCTCCTATACTTGTCACTGACTATAGACCAATAAGTGTGTGTAATGTTGGCTATAAGATAATCTCCAAATTGCTCTCTAAAAGACTCAAGCCAATAATACCAATGCTGGTTTCGGATACCCAAGCTGCATTCACCCCTGGCAGGCAGATTAAAGACAACATTATTGTCTTCAGGGAGGTCATACACTCTTTCTCCCTCTCCTCATACAAAAAGCACTCTTTCTGCCTTAAAGTTGACCTCTCCAAAGCGTTTGATAGGTTGAGGTGGCCATATATTCTCTCTGTCATGCAAGCCTATGATCTGCCAGATAGATACATTACTTGGATTCAGGCATGTGTGCAGTCAGCTAGTTACTCCATTCTTATTAATGGCTCTGCTGATGGCTTCTTCCATCCTACAAATAGACTTAGACAAGGGTGTGCCCTCTCGCCATACCTGTTCATCCTTGCGCTCGATATTCTCTCAAGAGTTCTGCAAGCAAAGGTTGAGGCCAAGCACATTAAAGGTGTTAAAATCGCCAGAGGAGGCCCTGTCTTGACCAGCTTACTATATGCTGACGACTTGTTGGTATTTGGTGAGGCCAGCTACAATGAGATTACTGGTATTGCTCAGACCCTCTCTACCTTCTGTAATATATCTGGGCAGCAAATAGGTGCTGAAAAATCAAGGATTTGGTTTTCCAAAAATACCCCTCTTGAGGTCAGACAGTTTGCCATGAATACCTTTGCTGCCACATCTGCTTCTTCCGCTGAAATTTACCTGGGTTCACCTGTGAATGCCGCTAGACTGTCTGACTTTACCCCCCTCTTGAACAAAATAGATGGCAAGCTACAAAATTGGAAAAGTGGGTACCTGTCTCAAGCTGGCAAGCTGATTCTTATAAAGGCAGTGGTTGAGCCAATCATGCTCTATGCAATGCAGACTTCTGTTATACCACTCACTACATTAAAAGCCATACAATCAAAGATTAGAATATTCTTTTGGGGAAAGGGCAGTGAGAAGAGGATGCCTCTAGTAGCTTGGAATAAAATAACAGCACCAAAGAGTCAGGGGGGCCTAGGACTCAAAGATATGTTGAAATTTTCTCAGACCCTGCACATGAAAAATTTATGGGCTATTGCTAGAGGAGAAAACTCTACCTGGGTTAAAGTACTGACTGCCAAATACCTCCGCAACAATGATATATGGTCTACCAACAGGACAACTAGATGCACCAAGTTATGGAGAGCAATTGTTGAAGCAAGAACAGTTATGAGGCCACACGTGAAATGGCAGCTGGGGAATGGCTCTTCATGTAAAGCTTTGGGGCAGACATGGCATGACATGTGGTCACATTTCACTCCAAGAAATGCAGTTGAGAGGAGAGTCACTGTGGCTCAGCTTGTGGCTGATGGGGGTAGGGGATGGAATAATAACAAGTTGATTCAGTTATTTGGTTTCTATGGGGCACTATACTTGGCCATGACTTTCCCAAATGGACCCACACTGTCCCAAAGAGAGGATAGATTGATATTTACTGCTAGTAGAAATGGTCAATTTTCAATAAAATCTGCATACCATCTATTACTGAAGAGCTCACCTAACAGTGATACCCCTACTATCTCAAAAGACATCTGTAACACCATATGGCAAACCAAGAGAATCTTACCAAGGGCCAGAGTGTTTCTTTGGAGGGCTGTGCATGAGGCACTGCCTGTGGATGCTGTCTTCTCGTCTAGGCTTGCAAGGCCGAGTGTTGGTTGTTCTGTATGTGGGGCCCAGCAGGAAACAGCCGCTCATGTCTTGTTCAAATGTCCCCAGGCTCAGCAGGTATGGCTAACATCTGATTTTGGCCTAAGGACTGACAACTTGCCAGATACTGTGCAGGAATTGCTGGCTTTTTTGATAGAACATCTGGATACGCGGCAAATCAGCAAACTGGCGGCCATTCTTTGGCAATTGTGGAAGGACAGATGCAAGCATTGTTTTGAGGGAAGAGTGACCAAACCACAGCAGACTTTAGCTACTGCTCATAACATTATTTTCAACCTACAAGCTGCTGATAGACATTTCTCTAATGTCACTCATGAAGAAGGGGACCCACCTATCTTAACAAGGTACACATGCTGGACTGATGCTAGTTGGGTCCAACACGGTAATCAAAGGGCAGGGTTGGCTTTTGCTTTATTTGATCAGGATGTGTTAGTTGGTTACTGGTTGAAATCTGTTGCAGCGAACACCCCCTTCCACGCTGAGCTTTTGTCCCTCAAGAAAGCAATGTTGCAATTGAATGTTTTGGGAATAACTGATTGCACTTTCAAAACTGATTGCATACTATTGAAACAAGTGATGTGTGGTGAAACCAGTATCTCTCAGGTTGATTGGCAGGCTTTTCACGAAGCTATGGATACCAAATTGGTTTGGGATGAAGTGAGTAATAGCAATCATTGGCATTGTACTCATATAAGCAGGGAACTCAATATGCTGGCTGATCAAATAGCGAAGTATGCCAGAGTTAGGGATTTAGAATGTGTTGGTTACACTTTTCCCTGTTTTCATTAATGTGTAATGCTTGTATTGCCTACGGGCCTTATCGAAAAAAAAAAAATCTATGATCTTATCCCCAGCCGAAATTTTAAAGAGTTGAGTCGGTTCACAGTATTATCCTCAACTCAGTAATTATTGAAGTGCTTACGTGCACAAATGGGAAAGAGACACATGGACTTTAGAGCTATTTATCTTTATCTCTTTGGTCAAATATTCAAAGGACTATAGTTGGTTCTCAAATGGACATACTGGTCCATTCGGTCAACACTTAACAAAGGCAAATATTTACTATTTGATTGAAGCATGATATAAATGCATTTGGTCAAATTCCGGACGGACGGACACGACCTAAATAGTTCAAATTCCGGCAAAGTGGTCATATATGACAATACAACTAATAAATGCAAATGCCAAACAATATATATATGAACAAGACAAATTGATAAATTACCGAATTAAAATTATTGAGTGCTGAAATAGAAATTACCTGCCAAATCTCTTCCTCTTCCTCTTCCTCTTCAATAGAATAATCTTCTCTTCCTTTTTCTCTTCCTCTTTCTATTTTATCAAATCAAAATGAAAAAAATCAATAATTTTTTTTTTCATAATTAATAAATAATAAATAAATTACAGAAAAATTAAAGAATATACCTCAAATGTCAATTTTTTTAGCTTCTCTTTGATCTCCTTTGCTTTCTCTTTTGATTTTTCAATTTTTTAGAATTTTTCTAGATTTTTAGCTATTCTTTTTATGTGATTTTAAGTGAGAAAATAACTTCTCGGTTTTAGATAGGAAAAAAATCGGAGAAGGAAGGAGAGGTGCGCTAGGAAGGAAGAAGAGAAGAAGATTTTAAGTGAAAATCTGTTGATTTTACGTACCGGTTTTTAATAAAAAACCAGTACTAAAATGTTGGCAGAAAAAATAAAAAAACAGTTTACCTTTTGTACCGGTTTTTTAAAAAAATCGGTACTAAAGATACTATTATTAGTACCGGTTTAAAAGGTAAACCGTTTTTTTTATTTTGTCCGTCAACTTTTAGTACCGGTTTTTTAAAAAAATCGGTACTAAAGGTAAAGCCTGACAATTACAAAATTGCCACACACTCTTTTTTATACCGGTTTTCTTAAAAACCGATATTAATGTGTCGGTACTAAAAGTCTTTTTTGGTGTAGTGAATATTAATATCAACTACATAAAATTGGTTCCCTACTGTTGCCCCTTAAACTACCAATTACCCTAACATAGTATCAGAAATAACAAATAAAACAAGGTTTATCCAAAACATAAGAAATAAAAAAGAAATTACAACAAAATTCAACTTGACTTCTCTTTTCTGCAATCTGTCGATGTTAAACGGTCCGTCTGAGGTATCAGACGACCCGTCTGGAAGGTTTTTGATATCATCATAATTCATTAGTATTTGGACCGTACTTGGCACTCAAAACATACTCAAACCAACAAATTATTTAATAAATTGCTATGTTTTTCCAGGATTTGGCTCTGCCATCGTTTCTTCTCTTCTCTATACAGGTTTTGAAGATTTCTGATGATTTTGGAGCATATAGATGGATTCCTTGTGTTCGGACCGAACAACACTGTAGCCGCCAGACCAGCGTGGCCACCTTTTTCTCTCTTCCATTCGATCCGAACAGATTGCCGCCATATCATATATGGTAACGTTTTGTACATAAAAACTGATCTATATAGCAGTTTCTTGCGCCTTGGTGCCCTAGACTTCCATCCTTGCCATCTGGGACATCCATAAATACCTCCTCACACCTGAAAAAAGGGGATCCCACCTTCCATACCCTAATTCTACTTTCCAAAGTCCTTTTCTCTCTCTTCTACATTTGGAGATCATCAACCTTCCTTACCTTGAAGCGACGGCAGCAAAGAGACCAGTTTGGAGACCATCTTGCAACACCCCACTGCCTTGAAGATTGGAGATTCGAGCATAAAGGAGTATTTGGTTTATTTTTTTATGTTTTTATCTCTTGATTTGATGGGCTTGTATTTTTACTGTTATTTGAGACTTGTTATGTGTTTTGCTACTATGTTAGGCTAGATTTTTATGTTGTCTTAGGAGTAGGGAATTAACTTGATGTTTGGAAGATGTTTATTTGACTTGTTATGCTATGCTATGCTTTGAGATTTGTTTGTTGTGAATTATATCTTTTTCTTGTGTTAAATTACTTGTTATATCTCTAATCACCTTCTAGTTGAACAGCTGCATCTAGTAAGTCTAAGTTAGGATAAACAAGTCAAGTTTAATTCAAGTACTTAGGATAAATCGTTGATCTAAAAGGGTAGATTAACTAACACAAAAGTGTAGTTTTTAGACAAGTCCAAAAGACCTCTAAATATCCTTACGAACTCCAACAAACAAGCTTAGGTTGATTGAATTCTATACCAAAAGTTGTGAACCAATCAAGTTAATTAGGTTAGGTTGTGATTAAACCAGTATCTGTTCCAACAAGCGAAAACTGAGGTTTAGAATATCTAGGTTTGACCAATAAACCCTGGCTTGAAATATTAGTTAGCATAACGGACCAAATTAACCCACCTTTGCCTTATGTTCGGACCGAACAGAGTGGCAACTGCCGCTAAAACGAGAAATTAAGCATGAAAGTGCTAGGTTTCAAGTTCTAGGGTCCAAACACAAGTGAAACCTGAACCCTAAGACACCTTTATTCTGTGTTAAAAACCCCAAAACTCTATTTTACTTATTTTTATATTATTTAGATTATTTTAATTGTCAAAACAATTAAAAACACTTTACTTATTTGCACTTTAGTTTTTAATCAACCCAAAACTTCATAAAAATACTTCTGTCTAGATTTTGAGAAAAGATAAGTCCGGTACTCATAGATCCGTCCCTTCGGTTCGACCCTAAAACTATATTTCAAACGATTAGTGAGGTTAGCTATAGGTTTACAAATTTATTTGATTCCTAGGTTTTAATCCTTCATCAGTTTCCTGGCTAGGGTTTCGCGTGAACTTCTCCTAAATTGTGACAGCCTCAAATCTGGTACTTAGCCTCTCTTATATAGCCTTCAAACCTCGCAGTAGGTCGGTCTAAGTCGTGCCAAATCTGTCTGGATGGTGCAATAAATGTGGAAGTTATGTTTCAGCAAAAATAGGAGGCCATGGATGCATGTCGGTTCTAGAATAGCCAAACGGTCCGTCTGGGGATCCAGACGGTCCGTTTGACGGCAGTCTGGGCTGGACTGAAAACTGTCTCGATCCATCTCCAAAATCTTGTCTAAAATCGTCAAAAATCATCAGAAAGTAGAAAAATTATCGGGAGAACCTGTAAACATGTAGGAGCAACAACAGTACCAAGGTTCTACCTTAAAAGGATCAAATTAATTTTAAAATACGCAATATTTAACCGAATTTAAGACCTAATTAGGGTTGAAATGCATGCACGAAAACCGTTGATCATTCGCAATTAACATAAATAAATGTTATACCATTATAGTATTACAATCCTGCATAAAAAAATATGTGATTTCCTTGTCTGATTCTTATGTCTCATGATTTCACTGTATAATTCAAGATAGAAATATGTCATTATTGCAAGTTACACATTTATTGATCTAGAGTTGATTGTTTCAAGTTGATAGCAAACAATCCAACTCCATCAAGAAAAACTGGACTAGATTCTCAAATAAATAAATAAATCAAACGGAAATATTCAAACCCGTTTAAGCAAACTTTCATGATCAGATTTATGAAAATTCTCATTTTTTATTTAGACGCATTAATATTTAAGTTATTAAATCTAGCTGGATGAAGTTTTCACTGGTTAGTTTTTTAATAGTTTATTAGAGAGCATGGGTCCCTGACTACCTCTTATCGTGTTGCATTGTCTTCAGATATCAAATAAGTTCCTCTTCTGCTCTCTACAGTCCGTTGTTCCAAAAATAATTCAGTAAGATCTAAAATTGTCTAATTCATGTATAAAATGAATTTAATTAAATTAGAATTTATTTATATTTTTAAAAATAATAAAAATATTAAATAACAACATTCTTATACTATTATAACATGTCGTCTAAATTCTTGTCTTCCGAGTAACTCAGCAAAGTCAAAATAAATGTGAGAGGCACTGAAAATAAATAATTGGGATAGATACTAATTGATCGCACTGTTATCATGCTCCTCAGTCGCTTTCCCCAGCACTGAGTGTCACGTTATTTCGCCATCTGAAAGTGAAGCGGAGCCAGGGAACAGCAAATATATAGAAAAATCTATAACTATTGGAAGTGGTTTTATTTTGCTCATCCACTAATAAAAACATGTGACAGTACTTGTAGGTATCCAATTTATTTTTCATAAGTGTCATCAAACCATAATGTATAAATATGTCACAAAGCAATGTTGACATTGACTGTGATTAGTTTGCTCAAGAGCTAGTAGAAGTATGTGATTTTAAGAGTATTATTATTTAATGTAACCCATAATTAAGACTTATGTGACTCCTGCTTTCATTGAATTTCGGCCATCGCCAGCAGGGGCCCTCGAAAAAACAGTGTTGACATTGACCTACAAATCTACAATATGGCTCGTTTTTGTCGGTGAAGGATTTTAAAAAATAAAATTGCTCCGACAATAAAAATCATTTCCTAAATTATATCTCTAAAACTATAAGCAAAAATATAGTTTGTATATTACTTAATGCTTAGAAAGTTTTCAACTTAATTGATACATCTAGCTTAAGTAGAGAGATCAACAATACTAGATTGAGAGGTGAAATTGTATTTTATTGCTCGATATTCAATTACAATGGTTTTCTATAGTATCGAGTTATTGCTATCAAATGTCCAACCCTCTATCCAATGGCCTATCCCCTCTATATATATAGGCGCTGCTGAGAAGATTCTCTTGCTGACGTCATCCGACAATGGTTAGCCCACTTGACTCCTTAGTCTTATCCGAGGCACCTTCGATCTTTCGAACGAGGCGAATTTGTTAGGAAACTCCTACTTGAAGTGCCCTCGGGTTCTATATTGGGACCAATTTGTTAAGCTTTTCGACCACTTGATTTATATTTCCCGCTCCTTTTCCCGCTCACTTGAGTTTCGAATTTATACGAAAATGACTTGGGCTATACTACTCGGCTGGGCTCTTATAGTTTGGCCCTATCAGATCACACTAATGGGCTGGGCTCTTATAGCCTAGCCCTACCAGTAGCCCTTGAACTTATGATGAGAACTCATCGTAAGTTGGAAAATTATCCGCCTCATATTTATATCTTTTCCCTATAATCCGTCTGCGTTATAGGAATATTTTGGTTCTCCTTCTAATGTAACTTTCTTGGGACTCCTCGGGTTCTGGACGAGGAGCTATGCTTCGAGCCCTTGAGCCCTTGAATTAGGGGCTCCTATGGTTCTGAGCGAGGGGCTATGCTTCGAGCCCTTGAGCACTTGAGCCAAGGGTCTCTCGGGGCATGACAGGGAAACGATGCTTCGAGCCCTTGAGCCCTTCAGCCAAGGGTCCCTCTGGGCATGACAGGGAAACGATGCTTCGAGCCCTTAAGCCCTTCAGCCAAGGGTCCCTTGGGGCATGACTGCGAAATGATGCTTCGAGCCCTTGAGCCCTTGGGCCAAGGGTTCCTCAAGGAAAGATTGGGAAGCGTCGCTTCGATTCTGTCGCTTAACCTGCTGTGCTTGTACCAATGGGACACGTGTCGCTACCATATTTCATTGGATGGTACCAACTCTCTGTTTTCTCTTGGGATTGGTGAATTTTCTTTCTCGCCTATCTTTTTATCCTTGTCTTTTCCCCTTCTTTTTCTTATAAGCGTCTCCTATTTCTCTCCTATCATTTTCTTTTACTCTCTCATTTCGTCTTCTTCTTCTACTCATTCCTCTGCTTCAGAAAGCATCAAGATCCTTTCTTTCCTCCCTTCTTCTTCGACTCTGATTCAGATTTTCGCCAGCGATCGCCTGGGAATCCCCATTAACAGGTGGGTTTCCCTTATTAACATTCCTTCTTTTCAAGCTTAATCCATAGGTTGTTTTTTATTTCATTCAATGTCTACTGATTTCTAGTCTTAATACCAGCTACAATATCGGTGTCTGGTATTCACATTTTATACCGCCTTTTCTTTTTGAGTATTTGTATATGCCATTTGCATAACTGATATCTCTTATTTTTATACTCATTTTGACCATGTTTAGCATCAAAATTACACTCAAACCAATGCAATTATCTCATAATTAACTGTGATTTCTAGGATATTGGTACTGCCGCCGCTTCTTATTTATTTTGTAGAATTTTCGTGGAAATTGAAGACGAGATACGATAAGCAAGAAGGATTTGAGCCTAACCCATAGCCAGACGACTCATTCCTGGCTCACAGACGCATGACATAGACCCGGGAAGACCCACAAGCACCAAGACAGATCAAATTCCTCATGAAGGCCCAAGTTTCAGCCCATACCTCGAAACCATAGCGACATTTCGGTCCGAAATCCACATATTTCGGTCCAAAATTTATATATGGAAGGTGAAATTTGGTAATTCTGCAAGAAAGGAAAGACTTTCTCCTGCCCTAGCCGCCTTCTGGACTTTCCCTGGGTATTTCTAGGCACGAATTTCGACCAGAGAGGCATCCTACTTTCTCCCACATACTTTTCCACTTCTTGCACAAGTGTTTTTGGCCATTTTCCACGCGAACCACCACGAAGGCAGCAGCTTTGGGTGCGACGGCAGCAAGGCGAGCAGCTCTCCATCGATTCCCTGCCCTAGAAGAAGAAGTGAAGCTAAAGGACAATTCGGTTTACTCTTACATGCTTTTATCTTTGAATTCCATGGGCTTGTATCTTACTTTTTACATAATATTTGTTTGTTGTCTCATAAACATGTCAGGCTAAATTTCATTATGTCTTAGGGTTAGGTAGTAATTTAATTTGGTATTTGTGATGACTTGATACGACTAGGTATTTTCAATGTGATTTTGATGTGTTGAGAATTATTATTTATGCTTAGTTAAATTATTTGTTTCCTTGATGTTTACCTATGGATGAATAGCGACGTCTTTAGGGCATTAAACTAGACTAAACACATAATTTATTAAGTAATTGAGGTAAGCCAAACGCTCGAAAGAGGAGGTTAACTTACGACCGACAGGTGTAGTTTCTAAATGATCCGAAAGGACTTAGATACCTCTAGAAATCCAACACAAAGAACTTAATTGACTAAATTCCGACACGAAAGTTTAGGACTAGTCAATTACGTGGTAAAAATTGAGTTCCAAACCAAGTCTAAAACCAAAATTGCGACGGCTGAGGCTAGGACTTAGCTCTGGTCGACAAGTAACCTTCACACAACCTTATCTAAAAATATCAAGTCAAAACAAAGAATCTGGAGTAAATTTCGGCACGATGATCTATAAATTTCGGTCCGAAATTTATAGATTTCGGTCCGAAATCCTGTCTGTTTCGTGCGAAAGCACATGTCAACAACGCTCCAGAGCCAAATAAAATGAACCCGAAACCTTAGGACATTTTCTTGCATCTGTTTGAGTCCAGAAAACATAAAAAAAATCAACCCAAAAATATTTTATAATTTATTTCTTCAATTTTAATTGCTATTTAATATTGTCTTTTTAATTCAAAATCTCTATAAAAATTATCTTGTCTAGCTTTTAAGAAAAATTAAGTCCGGTAATCATTTTTACCGGCACTTGGGTTCGACCCTTAGCTTTACCCCAACGACTAGTAGGGTAGAACGAAGGAATATAAATTCATTTGACCTAGGTTCTGAAACCTCTATCAAATTGGCGGCGTTGCCGGGGACCTCAAGTTTGGGGGGATTTGATATCTCTTATTTTTATACTCATTTTGACCATGCTTAGCATCAAAATTACACTCAAACCAATGCAAATATCTCATAATTAACTGTGATTTCTAGGATATTAGTACTGCCGCCGCTTCTTATTTATTTTGTAGAATTTTCGTGGAAATTGAAGACGAGATACGATAAGCAAGAAGGATTTGAGCCTAACCCATAGCCAGACGACTCATTCCTGGCTCACAGACGCATGACATAGACCCGGGAAGACCCACAACCACCAAGACAGATCAAATTCCTCATGAAGGCCCAAGTTTCAGCCCATACCTCGAAACCATAGCGACATTTCGGTCCGAAATCCACATATTTCGGTCCAAAATTTATATATGGAAGGTGAAATTTGGTAATTCTGCAAGAAAGGAAAGACTTTCTCCTGCCCTAGCCGCCTTCTGGACTTTCCCTGGGTATTTCTAGGCACGAATTTCGACCAGAGAGGCATCCTACTTTCTCCCACATACTTTTCCACCTCTTGCACAAGTGTTTTTGGCCCTTTTCCACGCGAACCACCACGAAGGCAGCAGCTTTGGGTGCGACGGCAGCAAGGCGAGCAGCTCTCCATCGATTCCCTGCCCTAGAAGAAGAAGTGAAGCTAAAGGACAATTCGGTTTATTCTTACATGCTTTTATCTTTGAATTCCATGGGCTTGTATCTTACTTTTTGCATAATATTTGTTTGTTGTCTCATAAACATTTTAGGCTAAATTTCATTATGTCTTAGGGTTAGGTAGTAATTTAATTTGGTATTTGTGATGACTTGATACGATTAGGTATTTTCTATGTGATTTTGATGTGTTGAGAATTATTATTTATGCTTAGTTAAATTATTTGTTTGCTTGATGTTTACCTATGGATGAATCGCGACGTCTTTAGGGCATTAAACTAGACAAAACACATAATTTATTAAGTAATTGAGGTAAACCAAACGCTCGAAAGAGGAGGTTAACTTACGACCGACAGGTGTAGTTTCTAAATGATCCGAAAGGACTTAGATACCTCTAGAAATCCAACACAAAGAACTTAATTGACTAAATTCCGACACGAAAGTTTAGGACTAGTCAATTACGTGGTAAAAATTGAGTTCCAAACCAAGTCTAAAACCAAAATTGCGACGGCTAAGGCTAGGACTTAGGTTTGGTCGACAAGTAACCTTCACACAACCTTATCTAAAAATATCAAGTCAAAACAAAGAATCTGGAGTAAATTTCGGCACGATGATCTATAAATTTCGGTCCGAAATTTATAGATTTCGGTCCGAAATCCTGTCTGTTTCGTGCGAAAGCACGTGTCAACAACGCTCCAGAGCCAAATTAAATGAACCCGAAACCTTAGGATATTTTCTTGCATCTGTTTGAGTCCAGAAAACATAAAAAAATCAACCCAAAAATATTTTATAATTTATTTCTTCAATTTTAATTGCTATTTAATATTGTCTTTTTAATTCAAAATCTCTATAAAAATTATATTGTCTAGCTTTTAAGAAAAATTAAGTCCGGTAATCATTTTTACCGTCCCTTGGGTTCGACCCTTAGCTTTACCCCAACGACTAGTAGGGTAGAATGAAGGAATATAAATTCATTTGACCTAGGTTCTGAAACCTCTATCAAATTGGCGCCATTGCCGGGGACGGTTTTGATATCGAGTACTTATTTTAGTATTAGGAGACTAGATTTTTTTATTTTATTTAATTTTTCGTTGTTTTCTCTTGTGTTGTAGGTTGAGAACTGGCCGGAAATTCTAAAAAGAGCAAGTCACAGCCTCAGATTTTGCGAAAATATTTCACCAGAAGGCTTGATTCAGATCCAGAGCTCAGCGACCAAGCGGATTCGAGCCAGACTCACTCCGTAGTTCAACCGGCACCCGAAACAACACAAATTTCGGACCGAAATTCTCAAATTTCGGATCGAAATTCTCAAGAAAAAGAGAAAACAGCGGGCGACATGGCAGGAAACGGAGGCCCTCTCAACATAGAAGCAGAGACCCAGAGGTTAGAGGCCCTGAGGCTCCAACTTGAGCAACGGGAGGCCAGAGTCGCAGCCGATCGCACTCGTCTTGACAACCAAAGGCGAGCACTTGATGACGAGCGTCGGCGATGGGAGAATGAAGACGAGAGCGTCCATGGCAACTCTGATGGGGAAGATGCAGAGGAACCGGCCAGATCTCTAATGGAGATTGCAGCCCCGAAAGCCAAGGACGTAGCAGGACCAGTGATCATCCCAGGAATCGATGCTAATAACATGCAAATTGCTCCAGCGCATGTTACATTAGTGCAACAAAATCCATTTTATGGAAATGAAAATGAGGACCCACATGCTCACTTGCAAACCTTTATTGATTGCACACGTTTGATTAAATTTAATGGTGTCCCTCAACAGGCCATTAGACTTTTGTTGTTTAGATTCACTCTTAAGGACCGAGCCCAAAAATGGTACAAGACTCTCAAAAAGGGGTCTATTAGGAGTTGGGATGCGATGGCACAAACTTTTCTTGATAGGTATTTCTCTTCTGATAGGGCAGATTCAATTAGGAGGGAAATCAATAATTTTCAAAAAAGGGAAGATGAATCAATGAGGGATGCATGGGAACGTTTTAGGGACCTAGAAAACTCATGCCCACATCATGGCATTCAAGATTGGATGGTAATTAAGGACTTTTACAATGGTCTTTATGACAACATCAAAATTAACCTTGATTCTCTTTCAGGTGGAGCATTTAAGAGACTTGATGCAACGCGAGCACGCGACTTGATAGATGAATGTGCGAGGAGTTATACATGGCTACCACTTGTTAACAATCGACGCCCAATTGTCAAGCAACAAGTGCATGAGATCACGACAAGAGACACGAGAATCGCCGAGCTCGAAGCGGAATTGGCGGCATATCAATCGCCCAAGGGCACTCAAGTGAATTACATTAATGATGGGACATCTTATAGTTCAAAGTACCAATATAGAAACCAGAACCCACCGAACTTGTATAGAAATGTGCAAATCAATAACAACGATGGAGACCAACCTTTTGAAAGAAAATCTGTTTGCAATAAGGAAGATGTTCCAATTGTTGTTCAAGAATTTATGCAAGAACAAACAAAATTTAATCAAGTTATGGTTAAAGATCTGAATGAACTTAAAGCAAATGCAGGTACTTTGACGAGAATTGAACGCATGATGGAAGCTCATTTCTCGCGACAACTAGGAAAGCTACCTAGCCAACCGGAGGTGAATCCTAATGCTGAGTGCAAGTCCTTGCACACTTTGCGAAGCGGCACTCAATACAATGACCCACTAATGCCGATTGGGGTCGAGGCACATCCACCAAGTCAAGGCGAGGGAGCCAACGAGCAAGAAGAGCCAGTTCTGGAGCAAGTGCTGCCTTTCCCACCTCTCCAGGGCGCTGTAGATGCAACGGGAGCTCAAACCGGCGCACAGGCAGCACAAAAAGCTCAACCAGAGCCTGAATTTTGGTCCGAAATTCACAAATTTCGGTCTGAAATTTCAGGTCCAGAGCCCAAAAAGGTGATCCCAGAAAAGAAAAAGGGAGAAAAATCAGAGCCAGAGGCCGCCTACATGCCCCCATTACCTTTCCCAAAGAGGTTGGCCAGAGAAAATGAAGCTATGTTGTTCAAGCGCTTCTGGGAGATGTTAAGGGAAGTCCATATCACTATTCCTTTCGCAGATGTGTTCACTAAGGTGCCCATTTATGCCAAATTCCTCAAAGAGTTGTGTACTGGGAAGAGATCCTTGGAAGAATTGAAAACTGTTGTCTTGACAGATCGAAGCAGTGAGGCCTTAAAAAGCAAGATGCCACCAAAATTGGAGGATCCAGGAAGGTTCGCTTTGACCTGTGTGATCGGGAATGCTATCATCAAACAAGCATTGTGTGACATGGGAGCAAGCGTGAGCCTCATGCCTAAGACAGTATTTGAAAGGATAGGATTTGGAGAATTGAGACCCACTGACAAAACAATACAGCTCGCAGATTCCTCCAAACGCCTACCCATGGGCGAAATCAAGGATGTCCCTGTGCAGGTTGGGAAGTTCTTGGTGCCAGGAGATTTTATTGTGATGGACATGGAAGAAGACAGAGAAGTCCCTATCATTTTGGGGCGCCCATTCCTAAGGACCGCAGGAGTTATGATGGATGCCAGAGACGGTACGATCATCGTCAGAGTGGGGGGGGAGACACTTCGTTTTTCCATTGAACAAGCCATGAAGTGCCCTAGCTCCAACAACAACTCATGTTTCATGATTGAGGAAGTCGAGCCCACAATCGAAGAATCGCTCGAAAATCAATATGAAATTGCTCTCAATTCTTACCAAAATTTTCTCTCTGATGTGCAGGAAGCCATAGGAGTCGAGGAGACAATGGAGGAGCTAGAATATGACCAGAACAGCAACGAAACCCATTGGACAGAGAAAATTTCAGACCGAAATTTAAATATTTCGGACCAAAACTCATCTCTGGAGGAGGTCAGGGCAGCGGATACAGAGAATTTCGGTCCGAATTCCTCAATTTCGGTCCGAAATTTAGCACCTCAGGTTGAATTAAAGCCTCTTCCAGCAACTGTCAGGTATGAGTTTCTTGGTCCTAGTCAAAAGTACCCTGTTATTGCTAACTCCAAGCTAGATGCAGGTCAAAAGAAGAAACTCTTGGTGGAAAAAGGAGCAATTGGGTACTCGATTGATGATTTGAAGGGTATTGATCCCTCGACTCGAGCACATGAGATTCTCTTGAAGGACGTTCTAACAAAAGATACCACTAACGAGGG
Organism: Rhynchospora breviuscula; assembly: GCA_027562975.1. NCBI lineage: Eukaryota > Viridiplantae > Streptophyta > Magnoliopsida > Poales > Cyperaceae > Rhynchospora > Rhynchospora breviuscula. The sequence goes on from CM050398.1 coordinate 18,959,039, forward strand.
ATATGACAAATCACTCGCCGTCTCGCTCTCCAAACCCGATGCAATCAAGACGTAGCCAAATGTAGTCAAGCTAGAGACCTAAAACAAGCGCTTCTTGGGAGGCAACCCAAGGGTTTTTAAGATTTTAATTATTCATTTCTCAAAATTCAAGAAAATACAAAAAAAAAATTAGAAAATAAGAAAATGCAAAAAAAATTAGTGTTTAATTGTTCTCTTTTGCTTAATGTAGGTGAAAAAAGGAGTCGATTGGAGCTTAACAAGGCAGCAACTCGTGCTAGAGCACCACGGGCCAGTCAACAATGGCCCTCGCACGACCTCATACGAGTTGCACCATGCCAGACCTTGGAAATTGCACGCCGCCGAGGTCTCGTCAACGAATTCTAAAATTCCAACATCGAAACTCAAATTTTCTTCGCAACAAATTTGAAGAACTTTTCTGTGGACATGCTAGAAAATTTTCACGCTGTTTCGACCAACAGAGCCGACGTAGACTGATTTTTGGTGAAAATTTCGGTCCAAAATTGTCAGATTTTGGTCCGAAATTTGTGACGGACAGCACGATTTTTGCATAAGAATGATTTGGTACATGTCATTTTTCCTCTTTTTACTTTTTCTATGAATTTACAGCACTGGGACAGTGCTTTGTTCAGTTTGGGGGGAGGATAAAGAGGAAAAATTTGCTTTTTGGTCCGAAATTTTCCATTTTTCATTATTTTGTTGCATTTAAAATTCTGGAAAAATTAGGAAATTGATTTCTTGTGTATTCTTGATCTCTGTTTTGGATACTTTGATGAAAATTCTCACTGTTTCACACTGTTTGAATTTTAAAAGCATTTTGAAAATTTTGTTTCCTCAAAGACTCTTGATTGTTTAGATGCTTTTAATTGATTTGTGCACCAATAGACCGAGTTGAAAAATAATTTGAAGATAAAAGAACTTGAATTTGGATGCTTGGAAATTGTCAAAACAGTTTTAGTCGATTCTCACAAGTTTTTACCGAGTGAACGGATTTGTATTTGACAAACTTTTGTTTAAAAAGAAATTTATCAACATGGGAAATTATGAAATGAACTTGTCTTGTCAAAAATTATTTTAATCGCTTGAATCACCAACGAGCAAAATTTAATGGGACGATTAAATCAAATAGTTGTGAAAACGAGGATGCACCGAGACCTTTCTCCACCAACATAGCCACAAATTAGAGGGTATTGGATTAATCATGAATTGTTAGGAATTACACCTCAAAGAAATCGAGAAATGATTGGACAATTCATGGCTAATTCTACTGGACCTGATGTGAAAGCATTGGCAAAGGAGTTGTTGAGTATTATGGCCCAAGTGTACCGTGGTCATAGTCGAGCAACACCAGTCCGACCTCCCTAGCATGTCATGTGCTAGTAGCATATCTAAGGTCCATGACACCGCATTATATCCTCTAGGGTGCAAAGCCCCACGACTCGACTTGCACAAACAAATTGGTGAAAAATGGAGTTAGTTTTAAGAGAAGTTCATTATGAAATTTCCGATTTTGATAAAGGACTTTACAAATTTTTGTGAAATATGGAAAATAACGGGTAATTGAAATTGAGATTGCATTTGAATTGACAAAGAGAAGCAAGGGTTCTTGACTTGAAAAATGAAATTCATTAGGACTAAGAGAGGCACGGATTTAATCTAAAAGAAAACTAAACCTTGTCCTTGAATTCAATTTTTTGAACTCGCTTTAATTCATTGTGTGAAATTTTTGAGTAAAACTTGAATGATCAATTTTTCAATGCATTGTTTGGTTTGAGATGGTTTGATTGTAAGTCTAGGTATAGTCGATTTCTTTAAATTTAGGATATTGTTTGAGGACAAACAAAAGTTCAAGTTTAGGGGGATTTGATATCTCTTATTTTTATACTCATTTTGACCATGCTTAGCATCAAAATTACACTCAAACCAATGCAATTATCTCATAATTAACTGTGATTTCTAGGATATTGGTACTGCCGCCGCTTCTTATTTATTTTGTAGAATTTTCGTGGAAATTGAAGACGAGATACGATAAGCAAGAAGGATTTGAGCCTAACCCATAGCCAGACGACTCATTCCTGACTCACAGACGCATGACATAGACCCGGGAAGACCCACAAGGACCAAGACAGATCAAATTCCTCATGAAGGCCCAAGTTTCAGCCCATACCTCGAAACCATAGCGACATTTCGGTCCGAAATCCACATATTTCGATCCGAAATTTATATATGGAAGGTGAAATTTGGTAATTCTGCAAGAAAGGAAAGACTTTCTCTTGCCCTAGCCGCCTTCTGGACTTTCCCTGGGTATTTCTAGGCACGAATTTCGACCAGAGAGGCATCCTACTTTCTCCCACATACTTTTCCACCTCTTGCACAAGTGTTTTTGGCCATTTTCCACGCGAACCACCACGAAGGCAGCAGCTTTGGGTGCGACGGCAGCAAGGCGAGCAGCTCTCCATCGATTCCCTGCCCTAGAAGAAGAAGTGAAGCTAAAGGACAATTCGGTGTACTCTTACATGCTTTTATCTTTGAATTCCATGGGCTTGTATCTTACTTTTTACATAATATTTGTTTGTTGTCTCATAAACATGTCAGGCTAAATTTCATTATGTCTTAGGGTTAGGTAGTAATTTAATTTGGTATTTGTGATGACTTGATACGACTAGGTATTTTCTATTTGATTTTGATGTGTTGAGAATTATTATTTATGCTTAGTTAAATTATTTGTTTCCTTGATGTTTACCTATGGATGAATCGCGACGTCTTTAGGGCATTAAACTAGACTAAACACATAATTTATTAAGTAATTCAGGTAAGCCAAACGCTCGAAAGAGGAGGTTAACTTACGACCGACAGGTGTAGTTTCTAAATGATCCGAAAGGACTTAGATACCTCTAGAAATCCAACACAAAGAACTTAATTGACTAAATTCCGACACGAAAGTTTAGGACTAGTCAATTACGTGGTAAAAATTGAGTTCCAAACCAAGTCTAAAACCAAAATTGCGACGGCTGAGGCTAGGACTTAGGTTTGGTCGACAAGTAACCTTCACACAACCTTATCTAAAAATATCAAGTCAAAACAAAGAATCTGGAGTAAATTTCGGCACGATGATCTATAAATTTCGGTCCGAAATTTATAGATTTCGGTCCGAAATCATGTCTGTTTCGTGCGAAAGCACGTGTCAACAACGCTCCAGAGCCAAATAAAATGAACCCGAAACCTTAGGACATTTTCTTGCATCTTTTGAGTCCAGAAAACATAAAAAAAATCAACCCAAAAATATTTTATAATTTATTTCTTCAATTTTAATTGCTATTTAATATTGTCTTTTTAATTCAAAATCTCTATAAAAATTATCTTGTCTAGCTTTTAAGAAAAATTAAGTCCGGTAATCATTTTTACCGTCCCTTGGGTTCGACCCTTAGCTTTACCCCAACGACTAGTAGGGTAGAACGAAGGAATATAAATTCATTTGACCTAGGTTCTGAAACCTCTATCAATAACCTTCATGTTCACTTGGCGTGTACCTTGTCCCCTCTCATACCTCTTGTACCATTTTATACAGCTTGAACAAACCTGCTCTTAACATCAATTCTTGGTATGCGTTGCGTTGGGTTATCTGCCTATTTTACCTACCTGGCTTTTACCAAAGGGGTATGCCGTGAAGTTAAAACATTTTCCTTGTGTTCTTATTGAAGTGATGGCGACAGATATCCCCGACAACACTACACAAACTCCTTGCGAGACTCAAGAGGAGCTAGTAATCCCGAAGCTGGTGACCCCTGGATAGTCCGAGATTCCCAACAGGGAAAAGGCCGAGTTTAGCCTAAGAAGGAGGTTTACTGCCGCACGCCTTGTCCTTTGGACTCAGTCTTCAAAACCACTCCCACTTTCCAATCTAAGCATTGGGACAAATCATACCCCCCTTTTTCTTTCTCCGAACATATAGGTTTCGGAGAACCAGATGCTCTTGAAGAGGCGGGACCAGAGGACCGCCCCTATGATGAAGAAAAAGGTGCAGTCCTCTTTTGGCGAAGCGCCATGTGTGGTTTTAGCATTCTTCTTTCCGACTTTGTCAAGGAAATATTGAAGAAGGCGTAGATTCCTCCTGGCCAACTTCACCCTAAAGCATGGTGTATCATTCGATCCTTTGAAAAGGTTGTTACCCTCTTCTCTACAGCCCTAAATTTTCCTCATGTGACTCCATCCTTGAAGTTTTTCGGGCATTATTACCCCTTCTCTCAAGCCAATGACTTATGCACCGTTCGCAACAAACCCCTGATTCCCTTATTCAGGGAAAAGATAAAAAAAATTGAGGACTGGGAGTCGCAGTTCTGTTATATCCGCCAACCCTATTTGGATACATATGTGATCACAAAGAAGTGGCGCAAGGATACTAGCAGTTTCAACAAGTTGAATATCGAGCTCCCCAATCTTGAGGAGTATGCTTTCATCCACCAACTTGACACAATCATCCAAGATAAAGACCCCTTCGGTTGGCCTACAATGGGTATTTTGTTGCAGAAGAGTTACCTGTTCATCTCAAGTCAAATCCCATGGTTCCCCCTCATGGTCCTGCCCCAAAGCCTCAAAAGAGAAAAATCAGAGAGTGAGCGTCGCAAGAGGAGACGGATCATCATCATTCTTATCCTTGAGGAGAATGTTTATGGGAAATCTTCCGATGCTGATTCAGAGAAGACTATTGAAATCAACTCTCCCCAAAGAATGTCGCCCGAGGGTACATCTATTGGCGAGGGTTCGGGTTCTCACACAGGCACTTTGGAAGGAGATTCTTCTCAAAAGGTGATCGAGGCTAGTTCTCGTCATGATCTCGGGAACGACCCAATCACTGTCCCTTCTGATGATGTGGAGAAAAATTTGTTTATAGTCAACCCTCGCGTTCCTAAGTCTCATTTGGCACGATCTCACACAACCAAGGGTAATACAGCAGGATCGGCTGTTTCTTAGCAGCAGACTTTAGAGCGAGTATGTCCTGAGACCCCAGCACAGAATCAATTTCTAGATGAAGATGGGGATATGATGCTTCATGGCATCGACCTTCAAAATCCACTCCTTACAACTCCTCCAACTTCTCCTCCCATTGATGTTGTTAAATGAGTGTTTCCACCACATCCTTGCAATCGGGATCTCCAATTCTGCTCTTTTGGCCTGTAGCTTGATGGAGCTGCATTCAATCTTTTCTGCCAAAGATGCAAAAATTTCTCGTTTGGAGTCTGAGTTGGCTAAGGAAAGGTCCAAGGTACAAACTTCCCAAGCTGAATATGATCGACATTATAAAGAATGGCATTTTATGACATACAATTACGTTGAGGCTATTAAATATATTGTATCCATGGCTCAAGATTTGGTCAAGGAAAATTTGGACTAGGATCGCAGGCTCGAGGATTTTGACAAGTTTCGGCATGTCATTCTTTTGAAATTGGGTTCCGCACTTCAGCAAAGGAACCAAGCTATCTGCCAGTTATCTCAAGTGCATTCTTCTTTAGTTGAGGAAGAGGCTCGGAGGAAAAAAGCCGAATCCATATCATTGATTCTTCGAGAGGAGGTGACGAAATTGTCTGTGGAAAATTCCTTGCTTGTTAGTGCCTTAGGACTTAATGATGAAGAGAGAGAGAAGCTTTGCCATTAGCATCTCTCAGCTTTCTTTTGGTAGCGAGCTTTCAAGCGAGCTGACAGTATGCAAACGTCTCCTCCACTTCGAAATGCTTTGACTGATGTTGCCAGGAGCCTTCAAAAGTTTTATCCTTTTTCTGACAAAAGAATTTGGATTACTATCTCCCAAAGGAGATTCTGCAGCTTCCTCCCGTCCCCTAATGTTCCTGGCGTTGCTCGGATGATCATCTTCTTCGCCCTGACGGGCAAGTTCTCAAGGGAAGGTTTTTGATGAAAGATGCCATAAGTGAACCCGCACATCCTTGGCCCGAAGACCAAGTACCTTGGCCTGAAGATGTACCCAAGCCGCAAAAGGAAGATGATGAAGGTCTAAAAGCCTAAGGATCAAATAAATTTGTAACTTAGAACTCACCTCACTAGTCGTTTTGGTAAGATTTTAGGGTCGAACCCACGGGACGGATTAATGATTACCAGACTTATCCTTTTTCAAAAGCTAGACAAACAATATTTAGGTGATTTTGGTTTAGAGAATTTAAAGTGCAGTAAACTAGATGTTTTTTGGTATTTTTGCAATTTAAAATAATAAAGAGATCTAAAGTAAAGTTTTTGGGTTTTCAAATAGTATAAAATACATCTTAGGGTTCAGGTTTCACTTTAGTTTAGACTTCTAAAATTCATTTCTTAGCATTTTCATGCAAAGGCTTAAGTTTTAAAAGCAACAATCGTTTTGCTCGGTCCGAGCATGGAACTGAGGTGGGTTAAATTGACTTGGTATGATCAATTATGTTTTCTGCAAGGGTTGGTTGGCTAAACCTAGACTTACTAAACCTCAGCGTTCGCTTTTTGGACTAGAAAAATGGTTCAATCACAACTTATCCTAATTAAGCTAATTGACCTACAACTTTTGGTATAGGAAACTCAACTAGCCTAAACTTGTTTAATGGTTTTCATAAGAATATTTAGAAGTCTTTTGCATTGTATAAAAATTACACTTTTGGTGTTAATTAATCTCCCCTTTCGGATCTACGACTTATCCCAAGTACTTGATCTAAACTATTCTTGTTAATCCTAACTTAGGCTTAACTAAATGTGACCATTCATTTAGAAGTTAATTAGGAAATCACAAGTAATTAAAACAAGCAATAAACACTACTCATTAAACAAATCACAAGTCACAACATAACATTACAAGTCAATAATCATCATCCAAACTTAAGCAACTCCCCTACTCCTAAGACTACTTAAATTCAGCCTAACATAGTATTAAAATCAACAACAAGTATCATAACAATTACAAGATACATGCCCATAGAAATCAATGTAGAGAACATAGAAAAAATAAACCAAATACTCCTCGTATGTGCTAACTTCGATCTCAGAGCAGTGGGATGATGCAAGATGTATTCTGAACCTTCTTCTCGCTGCCGTCGCTTAGAGATTAGGGCTCCTTGAGGTTTCAGTGGAAGAACAATGCTTGGAAAGGTTCAAATTGAAGTGTGGAGGCTTGGAGGCTTGGATCCCCTTCTAAGGCAGGGAGACCGCCTTATATAATGGTTCCACACACAAGGAAAGTGATATAGGGTGCCAGGGCAAGAAAATCTACCAAAACAATCAACTTCCTTGCATAAAAACTTGCCAAAAGAGCCAAGGCGGCGCCCTGCTCGGACCAAGCATAAGAAACCCGTAGTATAGTATGCCGGCTACAGTGACTCGGTCTGAGCTGGCTTCACTTCGGTCCTAGCAGGAGTCTGAAAAATGCCTTCTTGTGCTACGAATGAGTCGTCTAGCATTCCTCTTATGCAAGAAACCTTCTAAAACTTGTAAATCCACCAGAAAATCACCTAGAACCCTGAAAATAAGAAGAGACACGACGGCAGAGCCAATTCTTGGAAAGAACATAGAAATTTATCAAATAATTTAATGGTTTGAATAAATTTTGAGTGCCAAGTACGGTTCAAATACCAATAAATAATGATGATATCAGAAGACGAAGAGGAAAAAAAAGGAAATGGAGGAGGAAAATGACTGCTGACTTTATAAGTGTTGGTTAATATTTTTGTTTACTACGGTTTGTAATATTTTTTGTGAACTGATGGTTTGAATCGTGATGTCTGTTTGTAAGATGAACTTGACTTCGGGGAATATGAATCGTTAAAGTCTTATTTCATACTTGTTTATTAGGTACGGTGATGATGATATCCCTTTTTTTTAGCCCCGCAACGCGGGGATTATGGGTAAAGTAAATAAACTTCGTGATGGTGCTTATTTGCGACGCAAACTGTCTCATTATCACTTTTGAAACATAGTTACAGTTTTGATCCTTGATCTGGATCTTTGTAAATAAAACCTATGTATCTCAATATTTTCTTGTTATATGTATCCTTGATTTTTGAACTAAATACATATTATTTCTACTCCTGAGATATAGACCTCTGGTTAGGTCTTATCTTTCACCTTCGGGCTCTAAACTAAAGCTAGCCATCTCGGGGTATCTTCGCCTTGTTTCTTTCCTTCGAACTCTTCTCTGGACTAACAACCTCGAGCTAGTTTCGTCTTGTTTCTTTCCTTCGAACACTAGCAACCCCAGGCTAGCCTCAGCTTGCCTTCCCTCGGACCGCCGCCTTCAGCTCTTCACCTGAACATATACAAGTAGTACCTTATCTCTCTTCACTCAAAGTGCCGGTTTTATGGCTCGGGCAGACCTCTATCACTTGAAGAGGAACCAAGTAGAGAATTACTGATGTAGATTGATTGATCTAAATCATCTATTCTACTAAATTTTCCTCTTCCTCTCAGCTATTCTACTTAATTTTCTTTATATATTTTTAATATTTTCTTTTTTTTTCTTTTTCTTTCTCTTTCTCTTCGCCATGAATGCTAGACCAGAGTTTACTTAGGTGTGTTTGTCTGTTGAGATGGTTTGTGAAGAAAGACAAGATGTTACCCCTATTTATAGAGGTTGGATAGGAGTTTTTCCAACGGTAAGTTTCGACTTTAATGCACTTTAATTAAAGCTTTCAGTCACTGTGGTGTCTTTTACTTTTCCTTGTCAGAGTCATCATTTATTGTGGCAGATCTTTGCTTTTCTACTGACAACATTTGTATTTCATATGCTTACTTTCTAAGAAGTTCGTGATTTCTTTTGAGTTGACACGCTTACTCCGAGATACACTCTCCAGGAGGGTCACGACTTCTTTTATTTCACGCGCTTACTCCGAGGTACACTCTTCAGGAGGGTCACGACTTACTTCTTTTATTTGAGGCACTTACTCCAAGATACACTCTCCAGGTGGGTTACGACTTACTTCTTCTATTTGATGCGCTTACTCCGAGATACACTCTCCAGGAGGGTCACAACTTACTTCTTTTATTTGATGCGCTTACTCCGAGGTACACTCTCTAGGAGGGTCACGACTTCTTTTATTTGACGAGCTTACTCAGAGATACACTCTCCATTAGGGTCACGACTTCTTTTATTTAATGCGCTTACTCCGAGATACACTCTCCAGGAGGGTCGTGACTTACTTCTTTTATTTGATGCGCTTACTCCGAGATACACTCTATAGGAGGATCACGACTTACTTCTTTTATTTGATGTGCTTACTCTGAGATACGCTCTCCATGAGGGTCACAACTTATTTCTTTTATTTTATGCACTTACTCCGAGATACACTATCCAGGAGGGTCACGACTAACTTCTTTAATTTGATGCTCGTGGTGTCCTCGGAATTGTGACTAGATTTAATTTTGAACAAAATTTTATTATTTTAATGACAATACAGGATCATTACACTACGATACAGTGATCCTAGGTTCTTTCAAACAAAATGAATAAACTAAAGTGCAACAGAAAAAAGAAGACTACGGTACAAGCTCTCTCCATCGCCGTAGGATTCGTTCTTACACATAAAAGTTCCTCAAGTGGGCGGTGTTCCATGCATTCGGGATGTTCTTCCCCCACATATCCTTCAGATGAAACACCTTTTCCTCAATGGACTTAGTCACCTCAAACGGTCCCTCCCACGCGGGATCCAGCTTCCCTACCTGCTTGCCTGTTGCTTCGACCTTTCTTAACACCCAGTCCCTTGGCTGAAAGTGTTTTGGAACCACTTTCCTGTCGAAGTTTTTCCCCATCTTCCTTTGGTATTCTTCGAGCCTTACTCGGTCCTCTTCCCTGAGCTCAAAGATGGTGTCCAACTCCTCCGCTCTTCGGGTACCATTCTTCTCCCAATTGTAGGACACAGTGCGTAGCGATGAATGTATAATTTCCATGGGCATCGCCGCTTCCATTCAGTACACCATGGAAAAAGGAGATCTCCCTGCCGCTATTCGGGGTGTGGTTCGGTAGGCCCACAAAATTTCATCCAAGTATTCTGGCCATGTGTTCTTGCCTCCTTCTATCTTTCTCTTCAAACCCTCCATGATAGTTCAATTAGACACTTCTGCTAGGCCATTGGATTAAGGATGACACACAGATGATGTGCATGATCTGATTCCTAGACCCTTGCAGAAGTCTTGGAATGGGGCTCATCTGAATTGTGTTCCATTGTCCGAAATGATGGTGTGTGACAAACCATACCTGCAGACAATCTTGCCAAAGGTTTGGCCTCGATCCACTTGGAGAAATATTCTATCGCCACTACCAAAAACTTCACATTTCCTTGCCCTTAGGGGAAAGGTCCCAATAGGTTTATCCCCAGACATCAAAAGGCCACGAACTGGATATAGATTGCATTGGGTAAGGTGGCTGTCTTGGTATACGGGAGTGAAATTGGCATTTTTCACACCTTCGGACGTACTCTTCCACGTCCTTCCTTAGGGAGGGCCAACAGAATCCTGCCCGGATAATCCTGCCACTCAGTGAGCCCATTCCCTGGTGACTGCCACAAATGCTTTCGTGCACTTCATCTGCTTTGGATCGCCCCACGCACGTGAGCCATGGTATGCCATATCCTTTTTTCAGCAGAATGTCATCCACGATTGTGATTTCTAGAGCCCATCGACTTACCTTCCTCGCCACCTTTTCATCAGCCGGTAACTTTCCATTCTTCAAAAATCCAACAGCAAAGCATACCACTCATTACCAGCATCGATGATATATACCTCGAAAGAAATGACATCAATGCTTGGTTGCGGAACTTCCAGCATCACTATCGGTTTCACTTTGTCGAGGTCACTTTCCTTGGCTAATTTAGAAAGAGCATCGACAGTTTCATTCTGGGTCCTCAAAACATACCGATCAACCGAGATAGTCTCGAATGTTGTCATGAATGCTTTTACCTTTTCCATGTACAACGCCAATCTATCATTTGAAGTGGCATACTCCCCCTTAATTTGGTTCACCACGAGCTGGGAGTCCATTTAAAAACATACGTTCTTTGCCCTTGCTGCCTCCATAGGCCGCATGCCTGCCAATAAAGCCTCATACTCCGCCACATTGTTGGATACATCGAAGGTCAAGTGTATAGCATAATGGAAGCCGCCCCTTCTACATATACTTCCCATACAGCTTCCTCAGGAGGTCCGGGAGGTCTTGTTGTACATTCAACCACGAAGTATGCTAACACCTGTCCTTTATATGCCGTCCTTGGCTCAAAAGTGACGTCATATTTTGGCAATTTTACTGCCCATTTTAACAACCTTCTCGCCACATCGAGTTGCCCCAAGACCCTTCGTAAGAGTAAGCCAGTGAGTACCTTGACTGGATGAGTTTGAAAGTATGGCTTGAGTTTTCTTGATGCGGTCATCACTGCGAATGCTGCTTTTTCAACTGGGGGATATCGAGACACAAAATACACTAGCTTCTGTTTCCCTTCTTCAACTCTCATCAGAACCGCGCTCACTGCGGTATCCGAAGCCGCCACATATAAGTATAAAGTTTCACCCTTCATTGGCCTGCTGATTATAGGAGGTGTGGCTAAGTACTCCTTGATTTTTTCAAATGCTTGCTGACATTCTCCTGTCCACTAGAATTTTTTGTTCTTCCGAATAGTTTGAAAAAAAGGTTTGCATACCTCGCCCGATTTGGAGATGAATATGTTCAATGCCGCTATACGATCTGTCAGCTCTTGTACTCCCTTCAAAGTTTTTGGTGGCTCCATATTCATGATAGCTTGGCACTTACTGGGATGTACTTCTATGCCCCTTTCGGACACGATGAACGCCAAAAACTTTCCACTTCCGAGGCAGAAAAAACTTTTCTTTGGGTTAAGAGGCATGACCACCGCTTTCATCCTGGCGAGCACCCTTTCTTAGTATTCCACATGCCGCTCTCCCGAACAGTTCTTGATCACCATGTCATCAATGTATGCCTCCATTGTTTTTCCCAACTCATCCTTGAATACTTTATTCACCATCCCAAGGCATTACTTTGTAATAGTATATACCTCTCTCGGTGAGAAAGTTTGTCTTCTCTTCATCATCAGGGTGCATTTTGATCTGGTGATATCCAGCATTTGCATCTATAATACTGAGGTGGGTGAAACCCGCAGTGGAATCTACCAAAGCATTGATGTTTGGTAGGGCAAAAGGGTCCTTGGGACATGCCTTGTTCAAATCCGTGAAGTCAATGCACGCCCTCCACTTGTTGTTTGGTTTTGGGACCACTACTGGATTGGCCAACCATTCATGGCACTTAACTTCGCGAATGAAACCTGCCTCTAGTAACCTTTTCACTTCTTCCTCAACAATTGTTCTTATCTCAGTCCCGAACTTCCTTTTCTTTTGATGTACTGGTTTTCAACCTAAAAATAGTGTGATCCGGTGTTCTGCCACCTTTCTATCTATTCGGGGCATTTGGCCACCTTCCTCAAAAAATACCTCTCTGTTTCTTATCAAACACTCTTTTATCAACTGCCTATCTCTTTCATTCAAGGCTGTGTCTACATTGGTTACTATACCCGAACCCAGCTCTACTTCTTCTACTTCCTCTACCGGTCCCCCTGAGTTGGGTAACCTGATCATTTTTCCTTGCACTTCCTTGTCAATCTGGGCCACCTGATTTGCCATGGCCACTTGGTAGCATTCCCTGGCCATCTGCTGATTTCCTTTGACCATTCCCACTTTTAGCCTGGTCGGGAATTTAATCATGAGATTCTTCGTCGATGCTGTCGCCCCGATGTCATTGAGAGACTTTCTGCCCATAATGACATTATATGCTGATGGCGTATTCACCACAATGAATTTAACCTTTTTAATGGCACTGTTCAAGCTTTCCCAGAATTCCACTTCTAATTCAATTGTCCCCAAAGTTATTACCCTATCCCCTGCAAATCCAACCAAAGGAGTATCCATGGGTGTCAGTAGGTACGAAGGCAAGTTCAACTGCCTCAGTGCATCAAAGTATAACACATCGGCTGAACTGCCCGTGTCTACCAATATCCTCTTGACACGCCTTCCATTGAACCTTATGTCTCGCACTTTTTGCCTACCATTGAAGATCAGATAGTTCCTTTATGGGGAAAAGAAATGCGGATCAGATACCCCTCGAGCCTCTTGAGATCTGATCATCGATACCCATCCAAAAATGGACGATGGATGCCGATGCGGCTCCAAGTACCTCGAGAGTTGATTGTTTGTTGTATGTCCTTTCCTTTTAACAGGCGCAAGCCCCTGCTGTTAATTACCTCCGGACTGAGTTGAGAACCAGCCAAGAGCACCTCTAGATCGGGAATAACCAAATAGTCAATGTAGGAAGTAACGAGAGTCAATTTAATTTAATTCAGGAAGCAACGTGTATTTTCTGGCAGGGGTAAACAAGACATTGGTTGACTTCAAGGTCATGACTTTTTGTTGACTTCTATATCGCAGTTTTAAGTTATTTTATGTTGTTTATTTTGCTGAATCTGGCTTGGAGCCGTCACATTAGGGGGTTTTGCACCTTAGGTCGATCCTCAATCACTTTTGGGGGATTTAGAGAATTTTAGGGTTTAGTTCGAGTATCGAATACAGATGCGCTATGCCTTCTCTCAACAAGAACTTCTGTGATGATTCAAAGTTGATTTCCCTTTCTCAACTTGACCATCGGCTGTCTTCTTCAAGTCGAAACGCTATGCAGTCCTGAAAAAATGATCTTAGACTTTTAAGACCTTATGTCACTTTGGACTTTATGTCTACCTGGTCTTTAGACTTTCAGATTTTTTTAGGTGTTGACTTTAAATGTTTGGTGTTTGGTTTTGATTGAGACTTTTAGTCTTGGACTTTCAAGTTCTCACTTTTTTGAATTTTCAACCTTAGGTTGGACTTTTGAGTTTTGAATTTTCAACTTTTATGTTGGACTTTTAAGTTCTAGGTCTTCCACATTTAAGTTGCACTTTTGAGTTTTGGATTTTCAACGTTTAAGTTGGACTGCTGAGTTTTGGATTTTCAACATTTAAGTTGGACTTTTGAGTTTTGGATTTTCAATATTTAAGTTGGACTTTTAAGTTTTGAATTTTTCAACATTTAAGTTGGAATTTTGAGTTTTGAATTTTCAACATTTAAGTTGGGCTTTTGAGTTTTGGATTATGAACATTTAAGTTGGACTTTTGAGTTTTGAATTTTTATCTAGGGGTTTCGGTGTCTGGAATTGGGGTTTGGGATTTGAATATTTGAACTTTAGATATGTTGGATCTGGATTTTTGGGTTTGGAATTATATTTCTGGGATTTGGGTATTTTGGATTTGGATTTGGATTTGTATCTCTGGGGTTTGGCTATTTTGGATTTCTATTTGTATTTCTGGGGTTTGGGTATTTTGGATTTGAAGTTGTATCTCTGGGATTTGGGTATTTTGGTTTTGGATTTGCATTTCTAGGGTTTGGGTATTTTAGACTTGGATTTGCATTTCTGGGGTTTGGGTATTTTGGATTTGGATTTACATTTCTGGGGTTTGGGTATTTTGGATTTGGATTTGTATTTTTGGGGTTTAGGTTCCAGGTGTCTTGATGTCCTACTATACCTACTGTCCAAAGCATGAGATATTCAAGTGTACCTGCTGTCCACAAAGCATTTGAATCTCCAAACATATATGTGATTTTTGTTTGATATAAATTTCAGTAGTTTGACTTTAAATTTGACTTGTCATTTTTGCAATTATGACCATTTTATATTTCTCAAATTGAAAATGTTTCATGGTTTGTGTTTTGGACTTGAAATGATATACTAGAATATTCCTCACATTTTTATGCACATTTTGATGTTTTATGTGAACTTTTCTAAATTTTCTGCTATTTTTAATGTATTTTTGAAGTTTTTGCTTTCTGCTGGAAAATCCTGATTGGCTGAGGAGAAGCTGTTTTGTTGTTATGTCCATCAGTGACCTTCCACACACTGGGTGTCACAAGAGATCATAGAGGCTCTGGGGTTGAGTCAACTGGTTCATGCGTGGAGCGATTAGCTAGGCGCTTGAGTTTGAGTTAGATTTCGACTTGTGGGCCCCGCTGTCAGTGGCTGACACCTCGTGCACCAAATCCAGGGATCAATTCCTTCTCTTTACCGTTAGAGGCGAGATCTGTCCATTGACCTGTTCCAAGATTCTTGCCAATGGACGCCTCCATTTCTCCTTGTCCTCTCTCCCTCCTCTTTCAGTCTCCGCCGAGCTTCGACAGTCTTTAGTAAGATCGAGGGGAAAATTACGGTGGCTGCCGCCACCATTCTTCCAATTGAAAGTACCATCAGGCTTGTAAAAGTGTCCTCTTTCTCTTCCTTTTCATCATTTATTCAATTCTTTCCCAATTTCTGAGGTTCATATTTCCTTTTCGAGTAGGTGTTGGAGACCAGGCTGAATTGGGATCTTCTAATGGGACTTGAGAGTTACAGGTGACTTCCATGGTGTCTCGACCCTTTCGTGAGGTCACTAGCTTCTTCAATTGTGCAGGTCATTCCTTCCTTTTGTTTTAATTCTATCACTTTCTTTCTGTGGTCTGGTTTAGATCTGAAACCCTACCAATTGTTCAATTTGATGCTCAAATGAGCCTTGTTTTGTATTTGTGTCACATTTGTGGGGCAGAGATTGAGCAGTTGTATTCACTGCTAATCATGTATTTTTGGTCAAACTTGAGGCCATGTTGAGGTGACTGTGCACAATACCATACACCATGGTTTTAAGTTTCATTTTCAGTACTTTCAATATGGCCATGTCAAGCTAACTGAGACAACTTCATAGTCCTGGCTTCAAGGTGTGAATCATTCCCTTTTGTGTTTTATTATTTTGTTGAGTTTCAATGTGTTGCTACTCACTGTTTTGACTCGATTTTTACTTTTCCATACTTGATGATTTTCTTTGAAACACTCGACTGCTAGCCACGTTGATTGACATTTGTTGTATTTTTTTTCAGAAACTGAGTTTACAAAGATAGTTTTGATACTTTGAGCTTCTAGCATTTCACTTCTGAACTGAACCTAACCTTTTTGTCAGATTTTATTTATTTTTGGAAACAACTTCAAGATTAGGATGCTGTTTTATTTTTTGAATTAGCAATGACGACTCTATGCTCTGAAATTTATTTTTAGAAAAGTCCATCTCAGGAACCCTTAAGTAAGGACTCATTTTGATGACATACTATGCATATGTGAAGAAAATACATTGTAATCCCCAGAGTTAAGCACTTTTATTCATTGCTAAACCCTAATAATCATGCAATTACTGAAATGTCATGTATGTTGTATGTGTATGCCTTTATTCAAAATTCATTTCCTAAACTCCTGACATGGATGACAAATCACAAGTCTGCTGTTTCATAGGAATGCATGCTAATCCTTAGGAACTTAACGGATTACCCATGCTTATTCAAATCAATTTTTCTACTAATGATATGATAAAACTGACAGTCTACACACCCTTTTTGTTTAGGAAATGCAATTCAATCCCTAAGGACTTGTTTTATTGTTGAACATGCTAACTTACTTTTGATATTTCTGAAATACGTTTTTGCCTTTTTGGTTCTTAAAAGAAAACAACAATTTTCCTACTGGGGCTTACACATTGAAAACTTTGACTCAGAACTCAAACTTCCAACTCCTGGGACTAGTTTATCACTGAAACTCCCAATGGACTAAACATTTTATTTTGAGACTTACTCTTTGTTCCTAAGATGCACTGAGTTCTGAGATTTGACTATTCAGAAATTCATTTTTTGAACTTAGATGGAAATGCAGCTTGTTTTTTATAATACTCATGAACACAGATGTGAACTGTAGCATTTGGCATGAGGTTCACACCTGGCCTAGGTTTTTGTTTGAAGACACTCTAAATGCAGCATGTTTATTGTGTTTCTTTGTTTATTAATCAGTTTTTTAATGTGATGCACAGACAATAGCTCTTGGCATGGACCCTGTGCATCTTATTAACCATTTGTTTAGGGTGGCACACAGAACAATAGCTCTTTGGCATAGAGTCTGTGTGCCTTTGATTCACACCTTGAAGCTCAACCATGAAATCACCTCAGCTAAGCCAAATACCATGCTTGCATATTAACCAAGGCCAAATACCAGGCCATAAACTACTGCCAAATACCAGGTTCACCAAGCCAAATACCAAGCTTATTCAAAGAAAGTAGAAAGAAAAGGAGGGAGAGAAGAAGAAGAATAAACAGATAAACATGGCCCCCATTTTATTTAACATTTAAAGCAAAGTTTTACATGTTTATTTCATTACCTTGACTGAAAACTAGAATTTCTTCTTTTCTTTTTTTTTTACAAGTTTTTGAAATGCACTATAGCCTAAAACTTCAAAAACTGGGGGCCCTTCATCCATCTTTAGTGGCTTCTTTTATAGAGAAAGATTAGGGTTTCATCTTGGGTCTTGGCTGCCATGTGGCATTTCCTCTGATTTCTGAGTCTTGATATGTGGCTAGGATGCTTCCTTGTCTCCACCGCCTCAATTTGCAAGTCTTACTTCACATGATGTGTTTCACTATCTCATTTTACTAGCTAATGGTTATCTGACATATGGCATTTGTCCTTGAGATAATGGGTTTAGGGATTTGGGATTTACTCCTTCTCACTGCCTTCTTGTATGCTGATGTGGCATATGGGGCTCATAATGATCAGCTATGTGGCTGTGGGAGAGCGTTTTTACTTAAATTTACCAAGTGCCATACTTGGGGGAGGGGTATTTGAGGCTCCAGCTATGTGGTTTCATGTCTCTCCAGTTGAGTTTGTGGTTTGAGATGGCCTTCCAGTGGTTTTGGTTATGTTGGTTTTCATCTTCTGTCCTCTACAAGGCTTGTAACTGGTGATTTACTATTGCTTGGTGTGATTGATTTTTATGTAATCACTTGCCAAGTGTAGTGTGATTGGCTGTGATGCCTGCTGGCTGTTGAGGTTCTACACACTCAACTCATTGCAGCACTCTCTTTGGCTCCAGGATTTGATATGAGGTGGCATCTATATGATGGTTGATGAGCATCAGATGGTTTGAATTTGATGGTGAGAATAACCTCCCTTAGGTGAGCCATGTGTCACCTGACAATACATTTTGGGGGTTTCTTCTCCTCTCCATTTGTTGTTTAATTGAGGTCAAATTTGGTATGGTCTCATGTGTGTTTGCTGTTGTGAGGCACCTGTGAATTGAGGAGCTTGGTTGCCATTTGGAATATCAGCTAGCTTGAGTAACAACTAATCATGCAGCCTATCCTCACACCAGCTGTCTCTTTCATGCCCAAATATCATTTTTGGATATTTCAGGGTATGACTGGCAATTTGTGTTTTCTAATGCATTATTTGAGCATCAGCTCTTTGTCTTCTCTCAGTTAATTCCATGTCTAACCATGGTTTATGGAATTAAACACTTGCATTTGCATAGATGGCCACATTCCATTAAGTGTTCTTGCTGTATGGTGTTATGCAAAGCCAGCAGTGGTCCCTTGAGATGTTAAGCACTTTACACTTATACATCATTTTTTACTGGAAATGAGGCTGTTATTTGCTCCTTTAAACCTTGGTTTGTCCTTGGGTAATTATTGCATAACAGTTGTTAACCCGGATTTCAGTTAACATTTCTCCACAGTGTACTTTAATTATGAGCTCCTTTGACGCTTGTTGGGTTCGGTGGGATAGTTTTGTCCATAGTTTTCTTCAGGTACCTCCCATTTATAGGAGGTATGGGGTGATTTCCTTCCTTATCTGCAAGTAGGTAGGCTCTGCCATTGTAGACTCAGTCTACGACGTAGGGTCCTTCCCAATTTGGTGCAAATTTGGGACCGTGAGGTCGGCCGATGATTGGTCGCTTTAAGATCAATACTAACTCACCTTTTCTAGACGCTCTTGGCCTCGATAGCTTCTCATAAGCTCGATGATGAAGGAATTAAATCCTAGTACCAAATAAATTTGTACCTAGACCTAACCTCACTAGTCGTTCAAGTTAAGCTTAGGGTCGAACCCTAGGGACGGATTAACGAATACCTGACTTGTTCTTTTTCTGAAGCTAGATAAATAAAATAAGGTAGGAACTACAGCAAAATAAAAGTAATGAACACACACAACTAGTAATTAAATGTTTTTGGGTATTTTAGAGATTAAGTCGTAATTAAATTGAGGTAAACTAAAACTAGCAAACTTTTGGGTTTTTTCTAATATAAAAAGGTGCCTTAGGGATGAGGACTCGCTTAGGTTTAGCCCTCAATTTGCCGGATTGCTCGCTGTCGCGTTAAATACCAACAAATTGAGGCATAGGCTGTCGGTTCGGTCCGAACAGGACATGTTCGGTCCGAGCATAGGCTGGTATGTTGGGTTACGACCATACAACTTGAATTCTGACTTTATGAAGGGCTCAGATTGGCTGTGACTAGATTATCTAACCCTCAACTGTTGTCTTTTGGACCAGAGATTAGTACAGGACTCTACCTTGCCCACGTAGACTAATCAAACCTAAACTTTCGTGTTGGTATTTTAATTAGCCTATGTCTTGTTTATTTGTTTTCTTAGGGATATCTAAGTTGCCTTTCAGCCAACTTAGAAGCCACACCTTTCGATGCTGGCTAATCTCCTCTTTCGAATCGTCAACTTATCCCGAGTACTTAATTCAATTCCAATGAACTAACCTAACCTTGTAACTTAACTAAACAGGCCTAGAATTTAGAAGTAAATCAGGTCAATCACAGAATTAAACAAGCAATTAAAACACTACTCAATAAACAGATCATGAAGTCAAATATATATCAAGTCATAACGTCAAACTAAACCTAAACTACATCCATACCCTAAGACATCAAGTAGACTACTCTAACATGTTCTCAAAACAGTAAATAATCATAATAAAAGCATAATAAAGATACAGGCCCATAAAAGAAGAGAATAAAAGCATAAAGGGAAGTAAAGTCTACTCCTTTCACGCTAGAACTATCTTTTCTAAGGCAGTGGAAGATAGGAGAGTTGGGTAAACTACTTCTTTCTGCTGCCGTCGCTTCTAACAAGAGGGAAATCACAGGGCTGATGAAGAATTGTCTTTTGGAAGGTGGCTATGCGTGTGTCTAACCAAAAGTTGCCTTCCTGGAGATAGGAGAGGCCTTTATATAGTGCCAGGTTGCTTGGGAGAGAGGTTAGGGCGTTCAGACCATCAGAAGTTGCCAAAAAGTGTCTTTCCTTAGCTGAAAAGACTTGCCATTTGTGCTCGCTCGACCCGAAGGCTGGGCGCTCGGACCGGAGAGAAGAGAGAGAGTGTCCAGGCGACACTTCGGTCCGAGTAGCTGCTTGTTCGGTCCGAACAAGTAGAGAGGGGGGGTCGAACTGAGCCTAGGGATGAGTCATCTAGGTGGCATGTGGCCCGCATGTCAGTCCAGAACGTGCCCTTGTGCCAGGAATGAGTCGTCTGACGTGTGTGCAACCATAGAAGTCTTCCTTTCAAGCTTTTCTTCATAAGACCCTGTAAAACACAAGTAGAAATAGCGGCAGAGCCAAATCCTGGGAAAATAGCAAGTTTTTGTTAAGCAATTTAATGGTTCGGGTATAATTTCGGTGCCAAGTACGGTCAAAATACCAATGAATATAGGAGATATCAAATCCCCCTAAACTTAAACTTTGCTTGTCCTCAAGCAAGAGCCTAAACTTAAAGTTATTGACTGTACTTAAACTTAAGAGAATCAAACTACCCAAACAAAGAAATGTTAGGAGATTAATTGCTTATACCTAAAAATGTAGTCACACAAAAGTCAAACAAGCCGAGTTAAGAAAGTTCCTCAAAGATTTAGCATTTAAAATTCTAATTAAAGTATGCCTCACTTGGTCCTATTGAATGCTTTTAACCTTTCAAGAACTCTAGCTTCTATCATGCCACAACAATAGCAAACTCAAAGTTATTCATTCGTTCTTTTCTATGTTTTGCAAAGATTTGTAAAGTCAATTTATCAAAGTTGGAAAATTAGTCATGAATCTTGTCTCCAAATTTCAACCTTTTCAATTTCTTTCACCAATTTTATTTGTGTAAGTCGAGTCGTGGGGCTTTGCACCCTAGAGGATATAATGCGGTGTCATTGACCTTGAGAATATGCTACTGGCACATGTCGTGCCAGGGAGGTTAGACGTGAATTGCTCGACTATGGCCACGGTACACTCGGGCCACAATACTCAACAATCCCATTGCCAATGCTTTCGCACCAGGGCCAGTAGAAATTAATTTTAAGTTACCCAATTATACCTCGAGAGCTTTGAGTTATAATTCCTGGCAACTTATAATTAATCCCAATACCCTCCAAAGTTTTGTGGTTAAGTTGGTGGAAGAAGGTCTCGGTGCATCCTCGTTTTCACAACTATTTGAATTTAAGTCCCATTGAAATTTTGCTCGTTGGTGATTCAAGCGTTTAAAAACAATTTCACTAGTCAAGATTCATGATACAAGTTCCAAGGTTGATAAAAATTCTTTTTGAACAAAAATTTTCAAATCACAAATCAGTTCACTCAATGAAAAATTGTGAGATTTGACTGAGATCGTTTTGACAAATTTCTAAGCATCCACAATCGAGTTTAATCACAATTAAAAATCTTCGCATCAGCCCATTGGTGCACAAGTCAATCAAGAAGTTTAAACAACAAATCACTTGAGAAAGTCCATTGATCAGCTTGAAAATTGTTGAAAAACAGTGTGACATTTATCAATAAAAAAAAACGAAGGTGATGGGCACAAGCAATTAACTTCAGAACATAGCTTGGACCCTATCAAGATAGTGTTCGGACCGAGCAACCAGCGCTCGGACCGAAGGGAGTGAATATCAGATCAAGTGTGGTGTTCGGACTGAGCAACCAGCGCTCGGACCGAATGAGGACAGTTGAAATCAGATTGTATGGAAATTAAACAGTTCGGTCCGAACAGAAGGCGTTCGGTCCGAACTGAGGCTGGGAGAAAAAGAAAAATTCCGCCCCTCCTTGTCTGTTTTATCCAATTTTTCAGAAAATAAATGACGTCTCCCCCCCTAAACTTATTCTAAAGCTTGTCCTCAAGCTTGCATTCACAGAAAATTTAAAAGAAAGAGAAGGAGGTTACCGGATTAGTGAGAGTGGTGGGGGCCCATGGATGCATCGCCATGGTGATAGGTCGGGAAGATGCCAAAGGGGTCTTCCATGTCCTGATATTGAGGTTGCTCCACCACTTGGTTTCCAAGGTAAGGGTAGAAGCTGGGATCACTTGGTGCTTGTTGCGGTATTTCTGGGCCACGATGCGGCTCGGATTGTGCTTCGTGATAAAGAGGAGGTGGCGGTGGTCCTCGTGTGACACTAG
Source organism: Rhynchospora breviuscula (assembly GCA_027562975.1). Classification (NCBI taxonomy): domain Eukaryota; kingdom Viridiplantae; phylum Streptophyta; class Magnoliopsida; order Poales; family Cyperaceae; genus Rhynchospora; species Rhynchospora breviuscula. Next base: position 18,981,382 of record CM050398.1, read on the forward strand.
AAGATGAAGCCGGGTTGGCATGGCCGGCTTCTGGCTCTTCCTCTTCTCCCGGCCAATAGCCCATGCGGAGATAAAAATTGTTGTCGTATGCCACGTTTACCGCATCTCTGATTTTCCTATTTTGCTCCATGGACTCTTTGGATAGGCTGCTGAGATGATCACCAAACTCTTCTTGACGCTGGAGGGTCTTCTTGGTGAGTTTGGTGAGCTTCTTCACCATTTTGGTCAATTTCCTAGCCCAGCTTGGCATTTGAGAAGATTCACCATGTTGCATTGGCGGAGGTGAGTGGGACCGGATCCTTGTGGCTACCTCCATCGGCTGTGGGCCGCTTCTTGTTGTCTCGCTTATACTATTTCTCCTGACAAGTGGGTGAGAGTAATCTTCTGGAATGATCCATGAGTCGGGACTAGAGAGATTTACCTTGTGAGGGTAGGGAAGATAGAAATCAGTCCCTTGATCACGAATCCAGAGGTACTTGTCCTCATGCCCCGTTTGCTTAATCTCGATGAAGTGGGCTCCTTTGAATCGGAAGGCATCATAGAGATGGAACCCGCCACATGCGGAAGTCGGGGGAATCGGAATGTGCATCCGTTCTGCCAAAAGCGTGACAAAGCCACCCATTGTGATGCTTCCTTTGGGCACATGATCTCGCTGGTATATCCAAAACTCCACCATTAGCTTGATAACATTGACCTTCACCGGGTTTGTTTGTAGAGTTTGCCACATGAGCCCGAGCTCCTTATCATTTGTGATGTTAGCTGTCTCCCCTCGGCAAAAGATTTGAGAGGCATACGCCCGCATGAGGATGCGAAGCGTAGGATGTTGCACGAGACGGGACCTCTTGTTGCAATTATGCCCCGCCAAATAGATCCAGACCATGCCGGGCTTTAAGTCTCGAGTCCATGGAGAAGTCTCAATCGGGCAATTCCTTTCTAGCCCATACACCTCACCCAAGTCTTGCAGCCGTGCTTTGTGGCTCCGGTTTGCTAGGCGAAAGACAATAATATCTTCCCCATCTTCCTTCATGAGTTTGAGAGAACTCAAGAACTCAATTGTCATCTTCTGGTAGGCTAGAGCTCGGTGGGTCCAAAAGGTGGGGGTAATCCCAATTCCGCCTGTGAGGTCGATAAATTCCTCCGCCACCCCAAATTTTTCCAATGTAGGTAAGTCTATCCACCTTGTGTGCTCAAACGGCCGATTCTGAAGCTTTGCCATGTTGAGAAATTGGAACTTCCATGGCATTTCGAACCCAAAAGTCGCTTCATATTGGGCTGCTTCGGGATGTCTCTTGAAGTCCGGGTGGTTTGACATAGGATGAGATGGGTCATTGGGGTTGTGGGGTGGTGACTCAGGTGGAGGATGTCTAGAAGAGGTCCCGGCTGCGCCACGAGTGCTGGCACGGGTCTGACGGCGACTGGATTCGGCCATGGTTACTGCTAGAGAGGAGGAGATAGAAAAATCTACGGTTTGTCTGGAAGTGGTCTGCTCTCGGTTCGGACCGAACAGGGAGAGTTCGGACCGAAGATAAACAGGTGAACTGTGTCAGGGTAGGTGTTCGGACCGAGCAGAGAGGCTTCGGACCGAACTGAGGCTAGGTTCTGGTAAGGCACACTGGTTCGGTACAGAGGTTGTCTTTGCTGGTACAGGGCCTTGTACACACTCGCAAACCCAATTAAAATCACAAGGAAGCAAATGAAAAGGGAAAGAGAGATGGAGGGACCTTGGATTACGCTTGATGGAGTTGATACCCTCGGCTTGAGGTATGGCAGTGGAGAAGTGAAGTGCCAGGGTCCAGAGAGTGCTTTCTTGAGTGAGGAGAAGGGGCAGAGAGGCACCAGAGAGCGAAACGACGGAGAGAGCACCTCTTGACAGCGGGTTGGAGTAGAGAATGGTCCCGCGGCAGAAGAGAAGTCGAGGCGCCTCAACGGAACCTCAGAGAAGTTGAAGAGGAGGCCCAGGAGTGTACTCAGTCAACGGGAAGACCAACCGTCGAGTTTCGCCGATTTCTTCGAAAGACGTGCCCTGAAAAATACATCACATACACTTCCTTAAAACGAAATCAGAGAAGATATCCTGAAAGAGATTGGAGAGGAGAGTAATTTGCACCGTAGATCTCTAAAAATGATGAAGGGATGGAAATTCTAGGGTTTGGGGTGTGTGTGCTCGGCTTGGAGAAGAGAACGAGAAAGAGAAGAGTCGGGTTGGGGTCGAATGAGGGAGAAAGAGAAGAGAGGGGAAATGGATCCTCTCTTATAGGGTTATTGGGTCGGGTCTGGTATAAACGGGCTTGGCCTGGTGAGTTAAAAACAACCCATTAACCAATTAAATTATATAAAGATAAATGGGCCTGTGTCCCATTAAAATCCCGGCCCAATTGGCCTCATCCAGTGAAGAATCATCCCCTAGTCGGACCGAGCAATCTGGTGCTCGGACCGAGCACCAATGTCATTCCGTCCTCTATAATCTCTTTTTGCTCGGATCGAGCGTTGTATGCTCGGGTCGAACCGAGAGCAATGCACTTCGAATTTGAGCTGAGGAAATGTGTGTACTACTGGTCGTCTCATCCTTCATGCTCGTGTCTCCTTCTTTATAATGAAATTGCTTCCTGAAATTGAAATGTTCCCAGAGATTAGAACTGTGCCTAAAAAATTTTTTTTTTTTTTATTATTATTATTTTTTTTTTTTTTTTTTTTTTTATATATTTAGATTAGAAGAAAACTAGTTTAAAAGTGAAATATTATTTTAAATCCTTGGGTTGCCTCCCAAGAAGCGCTTGTTTTAGGTCCCTAGCTTGACCTCCTGTTTCTAAGTTTCCGCTTGCTTTGGTTCGGAGAGAGATAGGACAAAGGTCTCCTCAAGCGTCTCATTAGCGATGTAGTGCTTTAATCGTTGCCCATTGACTTTGAAAGGCTCCGAATCCTTGTTGCAAATGTCAATGGCGCCAAATGGGTAGACTTTCACCACTCGGAATGGCCCGGACCACCTTGATCTCAACTTGCCCGGAAAAATCTTCAAGCGAGAGTTGAACAAAAGCACCAAGTCTCCTTCTTTGAACTCTCTTCTTGAAATATGCCTGTCATGCAACAATTTTGTCTTTTCTTTATAGAATTTAGCATTTTCATAAGAGTTTAGGCGTACCTCATCCAACTCATGAAGTTCAAGAATCCTTTTCTCACCGGCCTTGAGCATATCCATGTTGATTGCGCGAGTTGCCCAATAAGCCTTGTGCTCTATTTCAACCGGCAAGTGGCATGGCTTCCCATAGACAAGTTTGAAGGGGCTCATGCCTATGGGCGTTTTGAAGGCGGTGCGATAGGCCCACAAAGCATCATCCAATTTGACAGCCCAATCCTTGCGCGTTCGGGCTACTGTCTTTTCCAATATGCTCTTGATCTCCCGATTAGACACCTCGACTTGCCCGCTTGTTTGTGGATGATAAGCGGTGGCAACTTTGTGTGTCACTCCGTGCTTCTTCAATAAGCTATTGAATGGGCGGTTGATGAAGTGCTTCCCTCCGTCGCTTATCACCGCTCGTGGGACACCAAATCGAGGAAAGATCACCTTTGAAAACAATCGGATCACAGAATTTGCATCCGCGGACTTGCATGGCACCGCTTCAACCCACTTAGAGACATAATCTACTGCTACCAAGATGTATTCGAAACCATGAGAGCTAGGAAACGGGCCCATGAAGTCTATCCCCCAAACATCAAAGATTTCCACTTCAAGAATAGGGTTAAGGGGCATCTCGCTCCTCTTTGAGATGTTGCCCGTCCTTTGACATTGATCACATGAGAGTACAAAAGAGCGTGCATCTTTGAAAAGAGTGGGCCAAAAGAAACCTGATTGAAGCACTTTAGCTGCCGTCTTGGAGAATGATGCATGGCCTCCATAGGCGGAAGAGTGGCAGCTAGCTAGGATAGGCTTGACCTCCTCATATGGCACACATCTTCTATAAATGTCATCGATCCCGAGTTTGAAGAGGTAGGGCTCCTCCCAAAAATAATACTTAGCATCTGATTTCAGCTTCTTTCGGTCTTGCCAAGTCATCTCTGGTGGTAGGATACCGCTGGCGAGGTAGTTGGCTAAGTCGGCATACCACGGTTGAGCATCAGCTTCACGATCAGTCATCGTTCGGACCGAACAAGCAGCTGCTCGGTCCGAACTGCCTTCCATGGAGAGGAATTGCATTGCCAGGTGGGTCCAGTCGACCTCCTCTGATTCCGTTCGGTCCGAACTGGATGATATCAGGGTCGAACATATTTCTGCTGGGGTCGAACTGAGAGTGACCTGCATCAGCTTTTCAATCGGAAATGAGTCATCGATTGGGATTTCATCTTTTTCTTGCTCTTCCCAATGCAGCCGAGACAAATGATCAGCTACCAAATTCTCTGTGCCCTTTTTATCGCGAATCTCGAGGTCAAACTCCTGTAAAAGGAGTACCCATCTTATGAGCCTTGGCTTGGCATCTTTCTTGCTCAGAAGATATCGCAACGCCGCATGATCAGTGTACACGATCACCTTGGAACCCACCAGATAGGATCTGAACTTGTCTAGAGCGAATACGATGGCAAGAAGTTCCTTTTCGGTGGTCGTGTAGTTGGTTTGGGCAGGATCAAGTACTTTGCTTGCGTAGTATATCGCCACCGGCTTCTTGTCCTTCCGCTGTCCAAGCACGGCTCCAACTGCGAAGTCGCTCGCGTCACACATGAGTTCGAATGGTTGAGACCAATCCGGTGGTTGCAAAATAGGAGCCGATATGAGGGCCTCTTTTAACCTGTGAAAAGCGTGAATACAATCTTCAGTAATGATGAATTCATTATCTTTAATTAAAAGATTGCTTAGAGGTTTTGCTATTTTAGAAAAGTCTTTGATGAAGCGGCGGTAAAATCCGGCGTGCCCAAGGAAACTTCGCACGTCCTTAACATTTCTAGGTATGTCTAGCTTCTCAATGACTTCGATTTTTGCTTTATCGACCTCGATCCCTTTAGAAGTGATTACATGGCCTAGTACTACACCGCGTTGCACCATGAAATGGCACTTCTCCCAATTCAAAACCAAGTTAACCTCTTGACATCGCTGCAAAACTTTAGAGAGGTTAGCCAAACAAGAATCAAAACAAGTGCCATAAACAGAGAAATCGTCCATGAAAACTTCCATTTCTTTTTCAATCAAATCCGAAAAAATGGCCATCATGGCCCGTTGAAATGTGGCTGGTGCATTACAAAGACCAAAGGGCATCCGTCTATAAGCAAAAGTACCATAAGGGCAGGTAAAAGTGGTCTTTTCTTGGTCATTTGGATGAATGGGAATTTGGAAGAAACCCGAATAACCATCTAAATAGCAAAAATAAGAATGATTAGCAAGCCTTTCAAGCAATTGGTCAACAAATGGGAGTGGAAAATGGTCCTTGCGAGTTGCTGCGTTGAGTTTGCGGTAGTCGATGCACATTCTCCACCCGGTTACCATGCGAGTTTGAATCATCTCATCTTTGTCATTCTTTACCACAGTCGTGCCTCCCTTCTTAGGAACCACATGTACGGGGCTCACCCATTTGCTATCTGAGATCGGATAGATAATGCCCGCATCGAGTAATTTAAGAATCTCCTTCTTTACTACGTCCTTGAGATTTGGGTTGAGCCTCCTTTGAGTTTCCCTTGATGGCTTGTGATCGTCCTCTAACAAGATTCGATGTGTGCAAAAGGATGAGTCGATCCCCTTCAAATCGTCGATTGAGTACCCTATTGCGCCTCGATGTGCCCTTAGTTCAGTCAACAACCTCTCTGTTTGTCCTGCATCTAGCTCAGAGTTAACTATAACAGGGTAAGATTGATTTGGGCCGAGGAATTCATACCTGAGCGAGGATGGAAGTGGCTTAAGTTCAACTTTCGGAGCTTCAGTTTGGTCTGGACTTATGCTCGGTCCGAACAGATTTGCACTCGGTCCGCACTCCTCCTCCGTCATCTGTATGTCCTCCATTCGGCCTTGAGCTCGGTCCGAACAGAAATGGTGGGGGTCGAACTGAGAGCCAGTCGAGCAGTCTTCTAGTTCGGCTACTTCCACGATTGATTCCTCTACCCCAACTGCCTCTTGCATGTCACAGAGAAAAGTTTGGTAGGTTTCCAGGGCTGTTTGGTACTGCTCTTCAAGAGACTCTTCGATCTCGGGTACTTCTTGAATCATGAAACAAGTTTCCTTGGGGTCGGGGCATCTCATAGCATGGTTAATTGAAAATAAGAGCTGCTCCCCCCCCACTCTCACCAATATTGTCCCGTCTCGGGCATCCATATTCACACCGGCGGTTCTGAGAAAGGGGCGTCCCAAGATGATAGGCACCTCCTTATCTTCTTCTATGTCCATGACCACGAAATCGCCGGGCACCAAAAATTTGCCGACTTGTACAGGTACGTCCCTCAATTCCCCCATCGGTATTCGGATTGTGGAATCGGCAAGTCTTAGGGTCATACTTGTGGGTAAAAGTTCGCCGAATCCGATCTTCTCATACACCGACTTAGGCATGAGGCTAACGCTTGCACCCATGTCACATAGAGCTTGTTTGATAATGGCGTTACCAATAGTGCAAGGAAGAACAAACCGACCTGGATCCGAGAGCTTAGGTGGCATATTACTCTTCAAGGCTTCGCTGCTCTTGTATGTTAACACTATCGTTTTCAGCTCCTCCATTGTTCTTTTGCCGGTGCACAACTCCTTCATAAACTTGGCATAGATGGGAACTTGAGCAATAGCATCTGTGAAGGGAATTGTGATCCTCATTTGCTTTAAGATCTCCCAAAAGATCCTGAACTGGGCATCTTCCTTGCTCTTGATCAACCTGCGAGGGAAGGGAACTGGTGGGTGATAGCTGGGCACTGATAGAATGGCTTGGTCGGTTGATTTTCCATGGTCCTGTCCCCTGCCTGGCTCCACCTCGGTCCGAACAAAGGAAGGCTCGGACCGAGCAGTCCCAGATGGGGCTGCCACCCCTTCCTCTGCTGGCTCTTCGGGTCGAGCATTCGCGGAGTGAGGATGTGTGGGCGTTGCTGTGGCCTCGCCTGGCTTTCCTGGTTGTTCCTGCGCACAAAGAGGATCATGAGAGTCTTTTTGAAGAGGAGGGAGTGGGTTTACCTGCTGAAGAACTGGCTCGAACCCCCCTGGGACTTCTTGTTCGGGCCGAGTAGGATCTTGTTCGGTCCGAACTGAGGGTTCGTCAGGGGATCCGGCAGGCATGGGCGGGTCTTCGTACTGCCTCCCGCTCCTTAAGACGTGAAGAGCCTTGATCTCAGCGCTGGGATTGACTTCCGGCTGTCCAGGAAGCTTGCCCTGAGGTCGAGAGAAGTGCTGCTCCATCATTCGTTCCAGGCGATGTAAGGAGCTTGCGCTAGCCTTCAACTCATTCGTGGTGTCCTTCAGATCATCTAGCCCCTCAGCAAGGATCATGTTGAACTTGCCTTGGTCATGCATGAACTCTTGAACTGCAACTGGGATCCCTTCCTTATTGTAAATTGACTTCCTTGGGGCATAATTGTTTGAATGTTGGTCCCTCTTGAGGAATTGAGGGTTCTGCCCTTGGCGGTCATATCGAGGCGCATAAGGTCGATCCAGGGTTGCTTTTTGCATGGTGTTCTTGAGGACTGGGTCGTTCATGTGCTCCCAATCTTTCTGTTCGCCTTCGCTCAAAGAATAGCTCCGCCGAAAGATGTGCCTCGGAAAATAGGACGGCTCATTGTTTAGGGAGTTAACTTGAGCCACCCCACCATTGCCCTTGGCTAATGGACAATCTTGAGATTTGTGTCCTTCTTCATCACAAGCCCCGCATCGAGTGGAGTAAAGGTGGGTCCCTTGAGCAGACTGATAAGCGGCTAACTCGGCTTCCAATTCCGCAATCTTTTCATCCCTGGTCGTGATCTCGCGCACTTGATGCTTCGCGTGGCTAGCACGGCGGTGATTGGGAATCGGGTACCAAGTGTAGCTCCTTGCACAATGATCAAGTAAGTCCCGCCCTCGGGTCGCATCGAGGCGTTTGAATGCTCCACCTGAAAGAGAATCAATATTAATTTTGATGTTATCATAAAGACCACTATAAAAGTTTTTCATTAACAGCCAATCTTGAATGCCATGGTGCGGGCAAGAATTTTCCAAATCCCTAAACCGCTCCCACGCATCCCTCATTGATTCCTCTTCCTTTTGAGCAAAATTATTCAATTCCCTCCTGATGGTGTCAGACCTATCGGCGGGGAAATACCTATCCAAAAAGGTTTGTGCCATTTGATCCCAAGACCGAATTGACCCCTTTTTCAATGTTTTATACCATTTTTGGGCTCTATCCTTAAGGGTGAAATGGAACAATAACAGCCTAATTGCTTGTTGAGGAACCCCATTAATTTTAATTAAACGGGTACAATCTATGAAAGTTTGTAAATGAGCATGTGGGTCCTCTTTGTCATCTCCGTAGAACGGGTTCTGTTGAACCAGAGTGACGTGGTTAGGAGCGATCTGCATATTGTTGGCCTCAATGCCTGGAATCAACACCGGGCCGCCCACGTCTTTAGCATTTGGGGCTCCATATTCTCCAAGAGTCCTTTCGCGTTCCGGCTCGTCTTCACCGTCGGAGTTGTTGACACTTGCCTCATCCTCGTTTGCCCATCGGCGGCGTTCGTCCTCAAAGTTCCTCCTCTGTCCGGCAAGATCATTCCGATCTGCTGTGAGGCGAGCCTCTCTTTCCTCAAGCCGAAGGCGGAGGTCCTCCAGCTCGCGAGTCCGCTGTGCAATAGCCTCTGGGGTGAGTGGTTCTGCCATCGAGGGATCTTCTCCTGCCTGCTCTGGTGTCGGTTCGGTCCGAGCTGGAGAGTGGTTGAGCAGCTGGAGGGAGTTCAGGATCGACAAGCAAATGCCGGAAGAAGTAATCTCGAGTCTTGGGCGGTGGAGACTTCCTCCTGCGGGTTTTACCTGCCAGCCTAGAAAACAGAGAAGAGTGAAAAGTAGGAAGAGGAAAGAAAAACAAAAATCTAGTCTCCAAATACTAAAACAAGTATCTGATATCGACACCGTCCCCGGCAACGGCGCCAATTTGATGAAGGAATTAAATCCTAGTACCAAATAAATTTGTACCTAGACCTAACCTCACTAGTCGTTCAAGTTAAGCTTAGGGTCGAACCCTAGGGACGGATTAACGAATACCTGACTTGTTCTTTTTCTGAAGCTAGATAAATAAAATAAGGTAGGAACTACAGCAAAATAAAAGTAATGAACACACACAACTAGTAATTAAATGTTTTTGGGTATTTTAGAGATTAAGTCGTAATTAAATTGAGGTAAACTAAAACTAGCAAACTTTTGGGTTTTTTCTAATATAAAAAGGTGCCTTAGGGATGAGGACTCGCTTAGGTTTAGCCCTCAATTTGCCGGATTGCTCGCTGTCGCGTTAAATACCAACAAATTGAGGCATAGGCTGTCGGTTCGGTCCGAACAGGACATGTTCGGTCCGAGCATAGGCTGGTATGTTGGGTTACGACCATACAACTTGAATTCTGACTTTATGAAGGGCTCAGATTGGCTGTGACTAGATTATCTAACCCTCAACTGTTGTCTTTTGGACCAGAGATTAGTACAGGACTCTACCTTGCCCACGTAGACTAATCAAACCTAAACTTTCGTGTTGGTATTTTAATTAGCCTATGTCTTGTTTATTTGTTTTCTTAGGGATATCTAAGTTGCCTTTCAGCCAACTTAGAAGCCACACCTTTCGATGCTGGCTAATCTCCTCTTTCGAATCGTCAACTTATCCCGAGTACTTAATTCAATTCCAATGAACTAACCTAACCTTGTAACTTAACTAAACAGGCCTAGAATTTAGAAGTAAATCAGGTCAATCACAGAATTAAACAAGCAATTAAAACACTACTCAATAAACAGATCATGAAGTCAAATATATATCAAGTCATAACGTCAAACTAAACCTAAACTACATCCATACCCTAAGACATCAAGTAGACTACTCTAACATGTTCTCAAAACAGTAAATAATCATAATAAAAGCATAATAAAGATACAGGCCCATAAAAGAAGAGAATAAAAGCATAAAGGGAAGTAAAGTCTACTCCTTTCACGCTAGAACTATCTTTTCTAAGGCAGTGGAAGATAGGAGAGTTGGGTAAACTACTTCTTTCTGCTGCCGTCGCTTCTAACAAGAGGGAAATCACAGGGCTGATGAAGAATTGTCTTTTGGAAGGTGGCTATGCGTGTGTCTAACCAAAAGTTGCCTTCCTGGAGATAGGAGAGGCCTTTATATAGTGCCAGGTTGCTTGGGAGAGAGGTTAGGGCGTTCAGACCATCAGAAGTTGCCAAAAAGTGTCTTTCCTTAGCTGAAAAGACTTGCCATTTGTGCTCGCTCGACCCGAAGGCTGGGCGCTCGGACCGGAGAGAAGAGAGAGAGTGTCCAGGCGACACTTCGGTCCGAGTAGCTGCCTGTTCGGTCCGAACAAGTAGAGAGGGGGGGTCGAACTGAGCCTAGGGATGAGTCATCTAGGTGGCATGTGGCCCGCATGTCAGTCCAGAACGTGCCCTTGTGCCAGGAATGAGTCGTCTGACGTGTGTGCAACCATAGAAGTCTTCCTTTCAAGCTTTTCTTCATAAGACCCTGTAAAACACAAGTAGAAATAGCGGCAGAGCCAAATCCTGGGAAAATAGCAAGTTTTTGTTAAGCAATTTAATGGTTCGGGTATAATTTCGGTGCCAAGTACGGTCAAAATACCAATGAATATAGGAGATATCACTCGAGTCATCCTGGCTTGGTAGAGCTCTAGGTTTTGTTGGACAGCTAGTCTCCTTTCATCCATTCCGTCTAACTCTTGCAACCTCAATTGCATTTGTTTGGTTAGAGGGACTTCTGATGCCATGGCTACTCTCAGCGATGGAAGTTCCACCTCAATAGGTAGTACTGCTTCAGTTCCATACACCAAGGAGTAAGGCATTGCTTGAGTTGTTGTTCAGTGGGTGATTCGGTATGCCCACAGCGCTTCGTGTAGCTTCTCATGCTAGTTTCTTTGGTTGTCACCGACTGTTTTGCGAAGGATTTTGATTAGCACCTTGTTGAACGCTTTTGCTAATCCGTTTACTCTTGGGTTGTAGACAGAGGAGTATCTCCGTTTACCTTGTCTAAGATTATTTTCCTGGGATTTCCATATCTGTACAGTATCTGAGTAGTGAAGAACCTGACCACGTCAGAGGCTTTGATTTCCCTGTACGATCTGGCTTCAACCCATTTGGAGAAGTCATCTGTAGTTGTCAGTATGAAGCGGTGTCTATCTGAGGCCGGTGGATCGATCGGACCAATGATGTCCGTCCCCCAGATTTCGAAGGGCCAAGACACTACTGTGGGGTGTAATGCATTTGTATGTTGGTGGATGAAGTCACCATGTATTTGGCACATGTGACATCGTTTGGAGAAGTTTTCGCAGTCATTGATCATCGTGGGCCAGTAGTGGCCCATCAACTTGATTTGAACTCGCATTATGGGGCCTGATTAGTGGGCTCCACATACTCCCGAGTGAATTTCTTGCTTGACTTGGTGTACTTCAAGCTTTGAGATGCACCTGAGCCATGATCCTTCGTAGGACCTCTAGTATAGTGAATTGTTCACATACACGAACCTCAGGGCCCTCTTTCTGATTTGCTCCCTGATGGTTTTGCTTTCTGGTAGTTTTCCTTGCTGAAAGTAGTCAAGGAAAGGTTGCCTCTAGTCCTCTTGGTCTAGTCCTTCCGCGGTTATAACCTGAGCTATTTTTCCCCATTCTTCTTCAAGTTCTTTTTCTAGGGATACGATGTCCACAAATGTGGTTTCTTCTTCTTCCTCTCCGCCTTCGGTTTCTTGGAAACATGGAGACAAAGAACTTCTGCGGTGGACTAAGATTTGTATTTCTTCTTGGTCGGGGTCACTGAGTTCGTTGGCCAATCTGGGCAAGTCATCTGTCTTGCCATTCAGGGACCTTGGCACCTTTTCCAGAGTAATGCTTGTTAACTTAGCCATCAACTTGAGTGCCTTTTCATGGTATTTTACCAGTTCTAGCTTCCTTATCTGGAATCGTCCTTCAATTTGACTCAGAATGAGCTGAGAGTCTCCGAAGACCTTTAGCCGATCGATGCCCATATTTATTGCCATGACAAGTCCGGCGATCAGGGCTTCATATTCAGCTTCGTTGTTTATGCATGGCTCTGTGAGGCTTAGGGCGTATCTAAGAATGCCCTTTTCCGGTGTGACAAATGCCAGGCCTACTCCGCCCTGTCACTTTGGTAGATTTGGTTTGATTGCTGGTTGGATGGAGGATAATCCATCAAAATATTGTTTCCAGCAGGGTTCTTCTTCTTCCACATGCAAAGTTTCCTCGTCCAGGAAGTCACAAGCTAGCGGCGAGTCGTCGGTTATGGGATGGGCCGCTAGAAAATCAGCTAGAGCCTGTCTTTTAATGGCTTTTTGAGGCGCGTAGGTTATGTCAAATTCCATTAGCACCACAGCCCACCTTGCTAGCCTTCCTGTGAGCATAGGCTGGGTCATGAGGTATTTGAGTGGATTAGTTTTGGAGATTAGTGTGGCTTTATGAGCCAACATGTAGTGTCTGAGCTTCTTGACCGCGAAGATTAATGCCAACCAATGCTTTTCAATGGGTGTGTATGAGTGTTATGCCCCTACAAGCATTCTACCGAGGTAGTATAGAGCATTTTTTTTCCTTCCTCATTCTCTTGGGCCAACAGTGTCCCCCAACGATCCATTTAGGGCGGTGGTGTAGAGAACGAGGGATTTTCCAGGGATGGGTGCTGCCAAAATAGGGGGTTTTAGAAAATATTGCTTGATCTCATCCAGGGCTTTCTGGCATTCATCGTCCCATTTGAAGGGGACATCCTTCTTGGTGAGTGATGAAGAAATTAAATCCTAGTACCAAATAAATTTGTACCTAGACCAAACCTCATTAGTCGTTCAAGTTAAGCTTAGCATCGAACCCAAAGGATGAATTAACGATTACCGGACTTGTTCTTTTTCAGAAGCTAGACAATAAAAATAAGGTGAATAATGTTGTAATGTGAAATAACAAATTAACAATGCAATTAAGTACATATTTTTGGGTATTTTGGGTGTTTAAATGATAATTAAATTAAGGTAAACTAAAACAAGTAAATTTTGGTATTTTTCAAATATAATAAGTCCTCTTAGGGGTTAGGATTCACTTAGGTTTAGCCTTCGGTTTGCTGGATCGCCCGCCTTCGCGTTAAATGCCAACAAATCGAAGCAACTGCCATTAGTTCGGTTCGAACAAGACCTGTTTGGTCCGAACAGAGTCTAGTATGTTGAGTTATGACTATACAACTTAAGTTTTAACTTTATGAAGGGCTCAGATTGGCTATAGCTGTATTCCCTACTCCTCAACGGTCGTCTTGTGGACTAGAGATTACTATAGGGCTCTACTTTTCCCACATAGGCCAATTAAACCTAAACTTTCGTGTCGGTATTTTAATTAACCTATGTCTTATTTATTTGTTTTCTTAGGGATATCTAAGTTGCCTTTTAGCCAACTTAGAAGCCACACCTTTCAATGCAAGCTAATCTCCTCTTTCGAATCATCAACTTATCCCGAATACTTAGTTCAATTCTATTTGATTAACCTAATCTTGTAACTTAATTAAACATGCCTTTAATTTAGAAGTAAATCAGGTCAAACAAGAGAATTAAACAAGCAATCAAAATACTATTCAATAAATATATCATAAAGCCAAACATCAAGTCATATCAATCCATAACATCAAACTAAACCTAAACGTGGCTATGCATATATGGAATCCATAACACGGGTTGGTGAAGAACTCCAAGGAATAATCTCTCAATCACTCAAGGAAGGTGGCTATACGTGTATGGAATCCATATTAGCTGTCTCAGCAAAGGGAGAGGCCTTTATATAGCATCTAGGTCGCTTGGGAGAGAGGCTAGGGTTTCTTTGCTGTCAAAACTTGCCAAAATACATATTTCCTTCAATGAATAACATGCCCTATATGCCTTGTTCGACCTGGAGAGAAAAATGGAAGTGCATGAGTGGCACTTCAGTTCGAGTAGAGTCTAGTTCGGTCCGAACTAGTGGAGATGGGGTCGAACTGAGCCTAGAAATGAGTCGTCTAGGTGGCATGTGGCCCGCATGACGGTCCGAAATGTGTCCCTAGCACAGTCATCTGGCATGCTTGCAACCATAGAAATCTTTCTTGAGCTTATTTTCCTCCTTTCTTCATCAAACCCTGTAAAACACAAGTAGATACAGTGACAGAGCCAAATCCTGGGAAAATAGCAAGTATTTGTTAAGCAATTTAATGGTTTGGGTACAATTTTGATGCCAAGTACGGTCAAAATACCAATGAATATAAGAGATATCAAGGAGCCTGGTGAAGGGTTTGATTTTGCCTGAGAGATTGGCAATGAACCTTCTGATATGTGCCAGGCATCCTTGGAGAGACCGGAGCTTGTTGAGTGTCCGTGGAGGAGACAGCTCTTGGATTGTTCTGATTTTGTCGGGATCGATCTCAATGCATTTATGTCGCACTACAAAGCCTAAGAACTTCCCTGATGAGACCATGAATGCGCACTTTAGTGGGTTTAGCCTTAGGGTGTGCATTCTCATTGGGTCGAACACCAATCTCAAGTTTTCGAGATGTTCCTCATGGGTGTGGGATTTTACCACCAAATCATTGACATAGCATTCCACTACTTTGTGTATCATGTCACCAAATATCTTAGTCATGGCTCTTTGGTATGTGGCTCCCGCATTTTTAGGGCGATGGGCATAACTTTGTAGCAGTAGATGCCAATTGGTGTGCGAAAGGCAGTGTGCTTTTGGTCGCTTCCATCCATTTTGATTTGATTGTACCCTGAAGATCCATCCACGAAGGAGTTGACTCCATGGGAAGATGTGTGGTCTATTATGATTTCCGTGACTGGTAGAGGGAAATCATCTTCGGGACATGCCTTTTTCAGATCTCTGAAGTCGACACAGACTCATATTTGTCCATTTTTCTTTTTGACTGCGACGATGTTGGCGATCCAATCAGGGGTTTCTTCTTCCCTTATGAATCCAACATCAATGAGTTTTTGGACCTCAGCGGTCACCTTTTCTTTAAGTTCGATCCTCATTCTTCGGGGCCCTTGCTAGACTAGTTTCATTTCCTTGTCGATTTTAAACTTGTGGACGGCCACTGCTGGGTCTAATCTGGCATTTCACTGTAGCTCCAGGCGAAACAGTCCCTGTATTATTTTAGCAGTTCCACCAGCTTATTTTGAATTTCTTGCGGAAGAGATGCGCTGATGAAGGTGGGTCATGGGTCTTCTTTGGTACCCAAGTTCACTTCATTCAGCTCATCGATGGTATGTTGGCCACCTTCTTCCAACTCTTTTGGGGCATTTTTGGCCGCCAGGATGAATTGTTCATTTTCTTGAGATTCATCCTCCGCTTCGAGGACTTCTTCCTCGTCCTCGATTTCAGTTATGGTGACATGGTTACATGAACTTTGCTCGATCGCTTGGACCATGGTTGACTTTTGTGTTTCCTCCTCCCCTTCGAAACCGAGGCCTTTTGTCTTCACGGTTTTTCCATTGAGTGCTTTAACCTCTTTGGAATATCTGTTCCACATCTTTTGGAACATCTTGGCCCGCTTTTTAGGGATTGGTTCCAGGCATTGTGCCTGCGGAACAACTCAACTAGCTGAGCACTAGTGGATGCTTGGAGTTGAGGGGAGACTTTTGCTTCTTTGGTTTCTTCTACCAACCATTGTTCCTAGTCTTCTGACTCCCCCATGACCCTTCATTTCCTAGGTCGACCTCCCCCATTTTGACAAAGTGTATGCTGGGGTAGATCACTTGCTCTTCTCCAACCTCCTCCACTTTTGGTGGGACGGTGAAGGTTTCGAGTTGAGTGATTTGCTCCTTTTCGCGAGGTGTCAGGTCCTTGGAATGTCCCAGGGGCGACAACGTCTTGTACAATTTCAGGGGTCAGGTCCTTTTCGCGAGGTGTCAGGTCCTTGGAATGTCCTTGGAATGTCCTTGGAATGTCAGGTCCTTGGGCTTGTAATATTTGGCATCATCCAATTAAGCTTCATGTGCCTCGAATGGATGGTTATCTCTTTTAATTATATGCTGTTTGCCATCCCTGATGTATTTGACACACTGGTGGAGCGTAGAAAGTACCAACCCATAGGCATTGAGCCATGGTCTTCCCAGTAGCACTCTGTAAGTGGTGTCTACTTCAATGATGAAGAATTTGACTGGGGTAACCAGATCTCCAAAGGTGATGTCGATCACAGTGGATCCCATTGCTTTTTGGTATTGGTGATTCAATCCATGGATCCGGATTTTATCCTTCCTTGTTTCCCTGATGCTAAACAAAAATTGTACTAGCATTTTCAGGGGTATGATGCTGATGGAGGATCCTGGATCAATCAAAATCTTGTTGATTTTCTTGCCATAGATGGTCCTTGTGATGTACAGGGGCCGATTGTGGTCAGCTGTTCCTGTCATCAAGTCTTCGTCTGTGAAAGTGATGTAGGTCTCTTGCTTAGCTTATGCCACTTCTTCTTGAGCTTCTTTGGCAAAGTAAGCTTGGAAGCTGGCTGGGTTTTGCAAAGCATATATCAGAGCCTCTCGCAATTCCTTAGACACCATCAAGGCATCGAAGACACTGAAAAGTGATGGGATTTTTCTTAAGTGACCACCACATTGTAGTCTCCGACGGACATTCTGGGTCCACCATTGGGTCTTGTTTCATCCCTTGAAGCCATTTCATTTCTGGCTCTTGACCTATTATTAGGTGTTTCTTTTGGAGGTTGCCTTTCAGGTATTCAAGCACCCAACCTTAGGCTGACATTGCATTGGTTCTTCTTGTTTTAATGGGGTTTGGCGAGCATTTTCTGCACTGGGTTGGGTTGTTTATTTGGCTTTGGTTTCGGCTTTGGTTTTGGCTTTGGTTTTGTCTTTGGTGGTGCCTTGACCTCCTCTTCGCTTTCATCCGAGTCGCTGCCCTAAGGCATGATAGACATGGAGTTTGTCAGTAGGATGACAGGTTCCTCTTCTGAGCTATAATAGCTCAGCTCTTCGTCAGAACTTCCTTTTGTAGAGGTGTCAAAACCTATTTTTCTTGAGATGACGTTGCACACCTCATCTTCTGTTTCATCATCAAAGGGATCATTGTCATCCCAAGACCATGCCAGGCATTCCTTTCTGGAATGCCCCCAGACTTGATGGTAGGGGCAATACATTTTACGCCTCATACCATGGCTTTCCTTCTGTTGGTGTTTCCCAAGGGATTCACCTCGAGTTTGTGATTTCACTTGATGCTCTTTCTTTGTTGGTGTTTCTTGGGGATTTCTGGAGTGTCTGGGTTCATGGGATGATCCCTTCTTTCGACCTTCTATTTCACCAGATATCCTGAATTTCCGAGGCAACCCACCATGTTTTCTATTATCGTGGGATTGACCAATTTCATTTCCTGCCCTTCGGTTGTGAGGTTGGGTCACCCCTCCTTTGGTCCGGGTGGCTGAACTCATGCCTCAGCACGCGCTCATTTCTGTTTGAGTAATGGTCACTCACGGGAAGAGACTCTCGTCGATGTGAACTTTCGCCATTCTCCTATCGACTCGCTCTGGGTTCTTGGGGCGAGTGCTTTTGAGATTTGCTTTGTTTGTATTTTCTGTCGGTGTCCGCCATTAGAGCTTTACCTTTTCCTTTGGGATAGTCAGGTTGATGCTCCGGGTTTCGACCTTCCCGAATTATTATGCCAGGCTCCCGCCTTTTGTGCGGGAGTTGACGATGATTTTTTGGAGCATGGCGATGAACCACTTTCTCCTTCCCCATTACTGGGCTCTTTTCTTTGGTCCTGCTCTTGGCATTTTTGGGGCCTTGGGTTGTGGGTTTGTTGGTTTTGAGCTCTTGGTTTTTTTAAGAGCTTTTCCCTTTCTTTTCTCTCGCAGTTGACCTTGGCCAGCACAGTTTCTAGGCGATTTTATGTGGCCACATTTTGGGCAAATATTCTGCTTAGGGTGTCCATGCAGAACATCATTTCAGTCTGGAGCCAATGCACTTCAGCTGAGGTGAGAGTGACATCCCCTTCTCTTAGCGGCATAGGCTGTATATAAGGAGATAGTCCAATGGATGGGACAATGTTTTGTTGTGTCTACTTAGACCTTGTGTGATAGGCTGGTCCATTTTCTTTGGCTTCTTTAGCTAACTTGAGCCCAAGATCGACATTTTCTTTCTTTCTTAAACCACTTTCCTCCCATAGGGCGGGCAAGTTTGATTTTGCCATCGTGGCTTTTTCTTTAGCGGGCCTTTCTACATTTGGTGGGCCACCATTTCTGCTTTTGGGAGTTCATCTTCACTGTCCGTATCGGGTTCCTTGATAAAGATGGCCCTATAGTTTTCAAAGAAGCCTAACGCCTTCATGCTGTTCTTTATTTTAGTTGCATGTGGCAAGGCGTATTGTTGCATGTGGATGAACACTTCAGGGTCATAATACCCTGCTAGTGTGTTATCATCGGCATAATATCTGGGCCATGCCAAAGGGACAAGATAATGGGGAGATGGCTCGTGGACATCCAAATCCTCTTTACTTGGGGTTTGTCGGAACTGCTGGAAGAGCTTCTCTTCTGTTTCTTCTTTTTGTTCGCCTTTGGGGTAGACCGCTCTTCTGATTCGGTCATATTGCAACATACGAACTTCTCTTTTTGAGCAATTGTACCTTATCCTTTCCACCCAAGGCAGTAGTGAGGTTTGGATTTCGCCTTCTCACCTTACACTTGTTGCTCGGCGAGCTTTGGGCCATGGATCCAAGACGAGTGGTCATAAGTCAATCATATAAGGGTGTTCTGGGTCTAGCTTATCATCGCTTCCCGACCGGCGACCCTTTCGCCCGGCTCTTCCACATGTTTAATCAGGTGGTTGTTCTAACCGATCGGATCTGACAAGGTAGGGCCTTCCTATTCTGGTATTTCTTCTTGTTCAGACCAATCTAAATCCAAGTCGTCAGAGACCCAGATGACCCTGCAAGATTCAGAGGTGTTGTTTTCTTCTTCATCGGAACCTTCATTTATTGGTTCTGGAGTTTCAGTTTGGCAATTGATGGGCGTAGGAGACCCCCTGTTCTGAGCGGGTATCTTGTTCCGCTTCAGGATCAACTCCCTTACCTAGTTAACCAATTGGCGCACAATTTCACCCAGTTCCTCGAGCGTGAGGTTTGGCTAGCCAGGGATGTGAGGAATATGGATGTCTATATTCATCCTCCTAGGTTCTTGACCTTGCAGTGTAGAGGGGTCCATTTGGTCTTCTGGATGTAGCACGATTTCATAGTCATATTGTGCTTCATACGGGTCAGTTGGGTATTTAACATTTTCTGCTCCCGTTTGTGGTTGAGGAGCGGGTTGGTTGTCATTTTCTTCAGCGTCAGAGTCATCAGGGCCTGGGGCACTGATGTGACGACAAGTTCCTGAGGCACCTGCCCCAGAATCGTAGTCGTCGTCACTGTCATCATTGTTGTTGTTGAGGCCATGGACAATCCTGTACAACCTTTCTTTTTGCGCTTGTAGGTAGGCGGCCTCTTTAGGGTTTTCCCTTACATATCTTTCATGCTCAGAAATCCTTTCTGGGTCTGTGATGGGACCAGTGCTTGGTTGCGACCATATGTCTGCTGTCTGGGCCATGAAGCTTACGAAGGCGGGATCATCTTGCCTTAGTTGTTCCACTTGAGAGATAACTCTAGCCACCTGGGGGATGCTAAAGCCTTCGAACATTGAGGTTATGTCTACCGTGGGATCGGAAGAGTTGGATACTGACCCCAACAGTATGGAACTTCCTTGGATGGTGTTTTCCTGAGGTGGTTCATCATCAGGTTCTTCTTTAGCTTCTTCCTTTTCATCAAAGCCATCGCTATCGACGTCTCCGTCCAAGATCCAATAATAGTAGAAGGACAAATTGTCTCCATTACTGTCAGAGCCAGAAGGGCACTGAGGAGTCTTTCCTTTGTTGATTTCTCGGGTCACTATGGAGATGGCATCTTTCACAAACTCCTCAGTGAAATCCGGGTCTTTGTGCTTCATGAGCCGCTTGAAGGCTTTAGGGTTTTTGACCCTCAAGTCTTTGACGTACGAGACATACCAGTTAACCAAACTGTCATGCTCATCATATTCCTCCTCTTGTGATGGGCTGTGGCGATGCTTGTTGAGTTGCGCTGACTCGATTAGAATCTTTGGCTGGGCTTTCTTCGCCTTGAATTTTGTTAGGTTCCATAGGGTGTTCCGAGGGTTCAGGATTGTTTCACCCTATAATTTTCAAGTACTGACGGAATTCAAACATCCAAAATTCTTCGCCAGGGCTCGGTGAGTTTGACTCTGGAGTTACTTCTCCTTCCTCTCACCCCGTTTCCTGGGGCAATTTCCTATACTATCCTCACAACGGCTTGCTTTTCATAGCCTTGTAATTGTTGAGGATCTTCGGGATCCAACATTTCCTGGAAGCTTTCTGGGTTTATGATTTTCAGGCTTCTGAGATATCACGAGTATTCATCTATTAACTCTTCCTCAGTTGAGCAGCCTCGGTCGCCCAAGCGAGGGCGTGACCAGTTTCCTAAGCTTCTGTCAGATGCTGAGACCTCAGCCTCGCTGACTTTTGTGTGTTTCCAAGCATTATGAGAGTCGGACCATCCCAAGTCCTCGCGCATGACTTCAAACTCTGTTTTTGGAGAGTTTGGGCTTGAATCTTTCTTGTCCCATCCATTCTGTAGGACAATGTCCACGGAGGCTTTCATTATGGCCAGATTTTTGACCAAATGGTGGTCTGTATCCGCCATATTTTCTATGTCTTCATCGACTTTGAGCTCCTGTTGGAACAAATCAAGGTCTTGAGTCTTCAGTTGCATCAGGAAATCGACGTACTCGGCCATAGGGTCAAATGACATCTGTGGAAGTGAGTCGTCATCTTCTTCTTCTTCTGGCTCTTCTTCAGATTCTTCAACATCGCTTAGATACTAACAAGACTCTCCAGCCTTATCCTCTCTTCGTTCGTGAGTAAGAGGCTTGTTTTCAAGTTGGAATTTTCCTTTTACCCATGATGCCAACATATGGTCGACATCATCTCCTTTCATGAGTTCCTCGACTCACCAGGATGGGTTTAGGGTGACCCATCAGTCGAATGACTCCAATAGGACAGGTTTCTCCATTGTTCCCTCGTCCTTAAGAACATTTTCATTCTCCTGTAGCTGGCATGTTGGCATTCACTCACTTCTTTGTAGAATGCATCATCACTCTCTCGAGGATCTTTTTCTTCTAATGCGAATGAGAAGATAACCTGTGTGGCTTCCTCTATCTACATTCTTATTTGTTCTTCTTCCTTTGTAGTCATTTGATCTGTGCGACTGCAGTAGGTACCCTCCTCCTCTTGGTTTTCTTCAGAGTCATCAATGGCTACATAAGCTGTGACAGCATTACAGCAGACTCTGCCGGAGCCACCACCTCCTCTTATTTCATCACTACCGAGATCGCTTTAGAAATCGTAGTGGTTGTCTTAGATTGGAGGTTCTGGCTCATTCATATTCCTCATCAGCGAATTCTTGAGTTTCAGTTGACGTGAAAGCCTCGTTGGTTTCCTTTCCTTTCTTCAAGTTAGTTATGGAGATGGCTTCTTTCATTAATTGAGACATATGTCCTGTCAGGGCTACTATTATTTCTAAACGAAAACCAGGCTCCCTCTTTTTCTTTTCTACAATGAGGTTGAACCCCAAATTCTTTGAGTTGAGACCTCCATCTGGGTTTTGGCATTCTTCAGGGATTTCGACAAATACCCTGTGATCTCGGCCATTAACCTTGAAAGGAAGAGTCATCAATTCCGACTCCTTCGCCCTAGAGGTTTCTCCAATTTTCTTGGCCCCAGGAATTTTCTTCTTTCATTTCCTTGACTTCTTTATGGCAGCCGGCATGGTTGTTGGTAGGACAAGCTCAGCTGGAGTGGGTTCGGTCGAGGTCGCCGTTTGAGGACACTCGGACCTTTCTTGTGGTGGCTCTTGCTGATCAGAAGAGCTTTCTTTCCATGTGTCACCATATGTGGTACGGCGACAAGAGGCTGTCCAAAATTCTTCCTCTTTTGGTTTCTGGCCACTGTAGTTTATTTCTTCCCACACTTGGCCATTGATTTTAGCTGCCACTTTGGGAGGAATAAAGCTGGCCAGAGTGACTGCTTTAGGTTTTCCTTGGACATATGCTTCTTCTAATGCCTCTGTTTGAGGGGTAGTCTTCTTCCAGAATGGCCTTTTAAGTTTGTTTCGACCTGTGACCGGGTCGGTCGCCACTTGTTTTGACAGTAAACTCATGGGTCTAGCACTTTTGGGAACCACAGGCATGATGAGCTCAGGGTCGGCTCGCAGAGCTCTTAGTTTCTTCTTGGTGTTTTTGTTCAAGTACACACTCCATTCTGTGGATGTCTTTCCATCAATACTTGCCGAGATGCGCCTAAAACTGGCACTTGTGACTTTGTTTGAGCTAGCATGGGGAGCAGGCTCTTGTCTTGCATCATCGTGCAAGAGGATCATTCCTTCATGTATTTTCTTCTCTAGCTAGTCCTTAAAGACATAGCACTCTTCAATGTTGTGGCCTAATACTCGATGGTATAGACATTAGTCTGGGTGATGGACCTTATTTTCCTCTTCGGGCCTTCTGCATTGAGGTAATTGCATCTCCAATAGCTCCATGGCATGTTTGAAGAGCTTTTCAGTCTTTTATTTCTTAAAGCATACCAATCGAATGCTACCCCAGTCAGACTTTGTGGAAATTGTCTGAGCAGACATTCTTGTCTTCAAACTGTGTCTCCGCGCGAAGTCAAGAAATTGGATAAGTGTTGATTTGGGGTGATTTTGTTTCCAACCCCGTCAAAGGTCTTGAACTTAGGCACTGTGTAACCCCTGGGATATTCTATCCAGTCAAACCTTTCTGGATAAGGTCTGCCAGAGAAGTCGCTGGAACACTCAGTTCCACCGAATCATAGGGATTGCAATCTTTGATTCATCAGCTTTTGTATTTCTTTGGCTAGGTGGTCAGGACTTATGCCACGACCTTTCTTTTCCTTTGGTACCTCTTCTTCAGAGGTTTTTCTTGGGCTACCATTTTTCTTCCAAGCCACTCTCATGCAAGAGATCTTGGCCTTGGGCTTGTTCTTCTTCTTAGGTTTAGACCTGGTGGCCTTGGCACCGACTGGTTGTGGTCCCTTTTCACCTGAAGAGGTGGGGTTTGGGCGTGCTTCGCCTTGAGCCAAGTGCTTTTGGATCTCGACGCAGACGGCAGCAACGCGGTTGTTTTCTTCCTAAAGCTGCTTCAACTTCGTGATTTTTTCTCCTTTCCATCATTATTCATCAATGCAATCTTGTCTTGAGGCGATAGCAGCGAGAAAAAGGATTGGAACCATGTTTTGCAACACCCCATCGTCCTTGGAGTTGAAAAGACAAGCATAAAGGAGTATTTGGTTTATTGTTCTATGTTTTTACCTTTAATTATCATGGGCTTGTATCTTGTGATTTATATACTTGTTATTGTGTGTTTTGATACTATGTTAGACTAAATTTATATAGTCTTAGGAGTAGGAAAGTAACATAGGTTTGGATGATGTTATTTGACTTGTGATGCTATGTTATGAATTATGATCTGTTTATTGAGTAGTCTATAATTGCTTGTTTGAATTGCTTGTGAAATTCTAATCAACTTCTAGTTGTACGGCCGCATCTATTTAAGCCTAAGTTAGAATAATTTTTCTGATAATCCTATTATTTTTAATGCATTGTTTGAAGTTTCTGTTCTGCTGAAAATTTCTGATTGGCTGGGATTTTGCTGTTTTGTTGTTCTGCTCATCAGGGCCCCGCCACACACTGAACACCACAGAAGATCAGGGTGAGTCATGAGGCTGGATCAATTGGTGCATGCTCAAGGCAATAAGCCGGATGTGCCTGAGTTTAATCTGAATTCGTCCGGTGGGCCCCGCTGTCGGTGACTTAACCGTCTATCTGCCGCGCCCATGGACTACTCCTTTTGTTATCCGTTGCGAAGTAAATCAATATGTCTAGTGTCGTCAAGATTCGTGCTAGTCAAGGGGCCAACTTTTCTTTCTTTTCTTTTCTCACTCCCTCATCTCGTCTCCTCTGACGAGAGGTCTACTGACCACGATGTGTTTGGGGAGGGGTTCACGACGACTGTGATGACAATTCTGGCAATTGAAGGCGTCGTCAGCCTCAAGATGGGTTACCCATCATTGTGGTATTGTTCGCTTCCTCAATTTCCCTGTAAGTTCAAAGATCCATTTCTCCCTTTTTCGAAACTTGAAGTCGTCAATGGGGTTGGATTGGAGAGGTTGAAGGGGGGAATCATGTCGAGAATGCATCGTGCAACTCTGAAGAGACCTCTTGTGGGCTCAATTGGGCGAGTGTGCTTGTTCCTTACTTCAACTTTAATTTTTCTTATTATCTGGACTGTTTTGAGCTTTTACCACTGCGATTGATCGATTTGATTGATTTGGCATACAATTGAGTTCTATTGATTGTCTCAAACATATGTTAAACAATAATTAGGCGATTGTTAAGCAATTAGGTTTAAGGACTGGATTAGGCATTTGAAGCACATTATCACAATTCAAACACAGCAACTTCACACATGTTTATTTCAAATATGCTCATGTCATAGACATTAGTCTGTTGTTCATGCACTTGTCTTGCTTCAAGGATTGGAATTATGTAGTGCTCCCCTTTGTACACTAAAATCTTTTTGTTTTAAAGGACTGTTTAACCTTAGTATTGTAAAAATCTGACCATGGGACTCACTGTATTTTATTATATTTTTTTTTAAAAAGAAGCTTCTTCAAATTCATTTGTTTGTTTTGTATGTCAGACTTGAAATCGCTAATTTTCCCTTTGTTTGTGTTCCCTTCTATATACATTCTTGTTGCATGTATCTCCTAACTGACTCACGTGTCTTCTAACAATTATTAAATTTTTATTCATGAAAACATCTCATACAGTAGTGCTTTCGTTTAAAAAGAGAAAAAGAAAGAAAAGACATGCAATTTAGTCCTTGGAAATTGCCATTTCTGTTATTTTGTTTGAGTCTTGTTATGTTTTTTTTTGTCATGCTGCAGGACTACAGCCCAGAGGATGTATATATTTTTATATCTAAAAACCTTGTTTTATTATAATTTGCAATGCATCCTATACTCTTACTTCAAAATTCATTTTCATCATTTTTTTTGACACCTGAAATGATATCTTTGCTTTGATCTCATGCTTGAACCATTGACAGGGAAATTCATCATTCATTTTTTTTCTATTGAAAATCATACTTTTATTTTCACAGATGTTTGAGTTGCACACAAGGAAATTTAATTTAGTCCCTGAATTTTGTCATTTTATGCTTTTGTTTGAATACATGCCTTTGACTTGTGGAAATACAATTAAAGAAAATTTGTCATTATTTTTGTTTGAAAGCCAATGTGCTGTTAAAACCTCATGTACATATCTTTTATTTCAAGAATTATTTCTATTCCCTGAGAACTGCTAAAATCCTCATGTGTACTATTGCTTTCAAATTCACTTTTAGCTCCCTGAAAGTTGTATTTTCACATCAACACATGTTTTATTTTCAAACTCATTTTTGTCCCTGAAAGCTATTATAATATGAAAACTTCTTGTGTATTACATACTTCTCACCTTGAAATTCATTTTGGTCCCTGGAACTCAAGCATATTGTATTTTTTAAGAAAACACACCAAAATACATACACATGTCCTAGCTCTCTGGCAAATAGAAACCTGTGTAGGATCCATGGTGTTTTTTTTTTTTGAAGAACTCCTTATATATAGTGTAGTTAAGGTGCTACTCTTGTGATTAATTGATTGTTTGTTTAAGTTGACAAATAGATCCATGCTCTCTGCTAAGAAATTTGTGTGTCATTTGATTTATACCTTGAAGCACAAACTCATGGAAACACCACTAGAAATGCCAAAATACCAGGCATGCTTTGTTAATACCAAGAAACCAAGGCCAAATACCACGCCATATCATTATCAATGCCAAATACCAGGCAATTAACCATAACCATGCCAAATACCAGACAATAACTATAACCATGCCAAATACCAGGCAATAACCAAAGACATATACCAAGAAAAGGATCAATCAATGAAAACATCCCTATTTTATTCAAACAAAATCAGTATTTACAAAACAGTTTTTTTTTTTTTACCTGAAGTGAAATTGAAATTTTCTTCTTTTTCTCTCTTTTTTTTTTACAAAGCTTAAACGCAGTAATAATTTAAACTTTCAAAAATTGGAGGCCCTTTTCTCTTTTGGATGTGCTCTTTGATAGGGATGAGTTAGGGTTTCATCTGGCTTTGGGGCTGCCATGTGGCATTTTCTCAGAATTTTGGAGATTGATGGAGGGTTGAGATGTTATCTTGCTTCCACCGCCTTTGTTTGGTAATTCTAGCTTCACTTCTTATGCATACTCACTTGCTACACTCTCTAATGTGTTTGTGCCACTTGGCATTTGCAAGGTTGTAGCAGCGTGGCTGTTTCATGTTTCTACTACTTCTCACTTGCCAACATGTACTAGTATGACAGGAAGGGCCCATGGGTACTCGACACTTGAGGTGTTGGGGATGGACATCTACTCCTTCTCACTAAGCAGCATACTTGAGGGAGGGAGCATCTTAGGCGCCAACTATCTTATGTTGCATTGTCAGGAGGGTATATGAGTCATTCTTAAGTTGTCTCAAGTCTCTCCATTCGATTTCATGGCTTGAGAGGCCTCCAAGTGGCCTTTTCTATATCCAATTTCCTCTTTTACCCCCCCTGTGGTTTGCAATTGGTTGTGACTCAGCACAATTATCCTCTTTGAAGCAGCTCTTTTGGTTTGACATGGTTGGTTCTCATGCCTGTTGGTTGTTGAGGCCTTCTCATGGCCTTGTTAATTGCAGTACTCCCTTTGGCGCCAAGGACAGATGGCATTCATCTATGGAGGCTTACGCTGAGAGTGGTGAGGATTGTGTCATGCATGAAATTTTCTGTATCCTTAGCTGCGGGGACCCATGTGTGGGTCTGATGACACATTTAAATGGTCATTATGTTAGAAAGTGAAGTTTATGCCTAATTTTAATTTTTATTATAATTATACTAATTAAACAAGCATACGACATCACATGGACCTTGCACAAGCATTCAACACATCCAATCAAGAGAGAAAGGTTAGGAAGGGTATACCTCTCGCGAAATCATATCCGCGAGGCTATTCCAATGCGTAAGACTCGGTGGCGTGCTTCTCCTTCTTCCTTCTCCTCAAGTCCACCAAAGAATTAACCAAAACCTCAAGGTCTATGCTAGTAAGCAAGAGGTAATAGCTAATCCCCTTTGTTTAGCCTTCTATTTAATATACTATTTAATGGAAGGGTTTGATTGCTCAACACATGAGCTAGAGAGGTGGAGGGAGAGAGCAAAGAGAAGAGAAAAATCTGAATATTTCTCTTTGATTTTCGGCCAAGAGAGGAGGAAGAGAGAGAATAGGAAAGAAGGCTAGGGTTTCTCTAAAAATGATCCCTTTATATAGACCTCTCTTGCCCTACCTACCACAACAAATTTGTGGACCTTTTTACCCTTCTATGGCCGGCCCAAAGGGATGGGTTTAAATGGGCTACAACTTGTTATAATGGCCCATTTAATTATCTCTTTAATTGCTCTTTTGTTTCACCTCAAATTGGACCTTTAATTAACCAATTAAATAAAGTCCAATTAGCTCAATATAATTAAAATGTGTGGAACAAAATTAATTATTAACATATTAATAATTATTTTGGGATTAGCTAGTGCATTAAATTATTTTCATATGATCCCTTTGATTTAATTAATTATAACGTTTCACAACGGTATATAATTAATTAATCAACTTATCATATTTCCACAGAACTCACTGCTTCGAATAAATAAATAATGCACTGTATGGTCAAGTCCTATTTGTGTGACCCTTTGAGAATTTGTGCTATGTTGGCCATGGAAAATAAATTGCTATTTATTTCAATAATCATAAGCGATATCTAGCAACACGTTATGATTCTCAATTTGCATAAATAAATAATGTACTGCTACAGTATTTCAATCCTGCATAAGAAATAAAAGTATCTCCTTGTTTGATTCTTATGTCACATGATATCTTTGTATAATCCAAGATAGGAATGTGTTATTCTTGCAGATTATACATTTCTTGATCTAGAGATAATTGTATAAAGTTGCTAGAAAACAATCTATCTCCATCAAGGGGCCCAAACAGATATCATCACTCACTGAGTGAATTAATGAAGGACATATGGTTTTCTTGATGAACAACTTTTCCCCGCACAATTCAAGAGAACATAAATAAAGTCCGTATATGAGCCCTTATCAGGAATCAACGTTAGATGATATTTATTTAACCTATTCTCATGTGGAAAAGTTGAACCATCTCAAACATAGAATCAAACTTATATGAAATAAATAATGACACTTAACACAATTCATATATTTATTTCATTGTGTCATGTCCTGTACTATGTTCCATAACATATGCAATTAAGTTGGTAACTCCTTACCTATGATTTGTACAACTTAATCATCACTTAACTTGCATACTAATCTTATATGATAATTAATGTTCCTTGTTAATTATCAAGATTACGGACATTTTATATTTATTATTGTCATTTAATTATAAATGAAACACAGAGATCCATAATTTAGATCCTCAACCTGAATGACCTGTCAATAAATAAATCAAGGAACAAATGATTAAAATCATCAATAACATAAACTATAGAAGTAGCCATAAACTGATTGGCTTCTAGGACATATCTCTAACAATCTCCTACTTGGCCTAAAATCAATCAAAGTAACTTCTAGCCAGTGCATAGTACTCAATGCAATATCAAAATATATACATGTTTCATACTAAAGCCTCAAAATAAAGATACACTCATAGCCACTCAGGCATGCGTCTAATCCCCATGGATGTAACATGCAACTCATGTGCGGCTCGAGATAAAGGATTTGTCAGAGGGTCCGCTGTGTTCGCAGCACCGTCCACCTTTTTTACCTTGATCCATCCATCATTCACAAACTGACGGATAAGATGAAATCGTCGTAGAATGTGCTTGGTCATTTGGTGAGACCTAGGCTCCTTTGACTGAGCTATGGCTCATGTGTTGTCGTAGTAGAGATCCATTGGACCCGAGATGCTTGGAACCACCTCCAGCTCGGTCAAGAATTTCTTGATCAAAACGCCTTCTTTCGCTGCTTCACCAGCCGCTAAGTATTCTGCTTCGGTGACGGAATCGACTGTGGTATCTTATTTGGAATTCTTCCAACTCACAGCACCATCATTGAGGAGAAATACAAAGCCGAACTGTGACTTTGTGTCATCTCGGTCAGTTTGGAAACTAGCATCGGTGTAACCACTTATAACGAGCTTTTGGTCTCCATCGTACACGAGAATGCTATCATTTGTTCTCTTGAGATACTTGAGGATATTCTTGACTACCAGTGTGACATGCCAGGGTTGGCTTGGAATCGACTAGTTACACTAATCGGATATGCCACATCAGGACGAGTGCATAGCATGGCATACATGATCGAACCTACAGCGAAAAGATACTTGAATTGCTCCATGTACTTCCTATCCGCATCAGTCGTCAGACACCGAGTCTTACTCAAGTGTATACCATGTAACATAGGCAAGTAACTCTTCTTGGAACTAGCCATCTTGTGTTTTATCAATACCTTGTCAATATATGCATCTTGGCTCATACCCAACATCCTTCTAGATCTATCTCGATAGATCTTGATTCTTAGGATGTAGGCAGTTTCGCCCAAGTCTTTCATTGAGAACACTTTCTTCAATGAAGTCTTGACTGCATTAAACTCGGGGATATCATTTCTGATCAAGAGGATATCATCAACATATAGAACAAGAAATACAACCACGCTCCCAGTAATTCTCTTGTATACACAAGGTTCCTTTTCGCTTTGGATGAAGTTCAACTTCTTAAGTTCATCATCAAAGTGTTTATTCCAACTTCTCGATGCTTGCTTCAATCCATAAATGGACCTTTGAAGCTTGCATACTTTGTTAGCATTCTTTAGATCTACAAAACATTCGGGTTGTGTCATATACACATCATCTTCCAAATTGCCATTTAGGAAGGCGGTTTTGACATCCATTTGTCATATTTTATAGTCATAAAATACGACAATTGCTAACAAGATTCGAATTGACTTGAACATGACTACGGGCGAGAAGGTTTTTTCATAGTCAATACCATGAACTTACCGATAACCTTTCACAACAAGCCATGCCTTGTATACAATCAAATTTTCATTCATATCGACCTTTCTCTTAAAGATTCATTTGTTCTCAACGGAAATGTCGTACAAACCCAAGTACCTTTCGGGTTGACGACTTTCCCTCGTTGACCTTCATAGGATTAGTGCTTGAGGTTCAAGTTCTTGAACTTGTTCCACAACGGCTTATAGATTTGGTTCTTGATCCTCGAAAGTTTGAGTGTCTTGAACAATATCAACTCGCGATATTTTCGAGTCCTCGTTTGAGGGAGCATACTCTTGAACCTCTTCCACAACAGCTTGTGAACGGGTTCGGCTACAACCTCATTTGGCACCATATTGGGAATCGCTAGATTGCCTACTTGAGGTACATCTTGCGGTGGTTCTTGAATTTCTTCAATAACCACATCACTCCCACTCCTTATTCTTGAGAGAAACTCTTTTTCCAAAAACAAACCATAACGAGCAACACTATCTTGTTCTCGTTGTGGTTGTAGAAGTAGTAATCTTTAGTTTCCTTAGGGTATCCCACGAAATGACACTTGTCCGATTTGGATCCAAGTTTATCGCTCATTAGCCTTTTCATATAAGCTTCACAACCCTAAATCTTGAGAAACGACATGATGACCAAACCAAAGGTCATAAATCGTCTTCTCAACGGACTTTGATAGAACACGGTTCAGTGTAAAAGCTGCGGTTTCTAATGCAAAACCCCAAAATAATTTGGGGCAAATTGGCTTGGCTCATCATCGATCGAATCTTGTCTAGCAAAGTTCGATTCCTCCTTTCTGATACACCGTTCCATTATGGTGTTTCCGGTGGAGTGAGTTGTGGAACGATTCCACACTCCTTTTGATAATCACCAAATTCATGACTCAAGTACTCACCACCTCGATCGGAACACAAGACTTTGATATTTCGGCCAAGTTGGTTTTCAACTTCATTCTTGAACTCCTTGAACTTTTCAAATGATTCGGACTTGTGCTGCATCAAGTAGATATACCCGTATCTACTATGATCATCGGTGAAAGTGATGAAGTAGGAATAACCTCCACGTGCGCAAATGCTTATAGGTTCGCATACATCGGTATGTACGAGATCTAATAAGCCACTTGCCCTTGTACTTTTGTTAGTAAAAGACGCTTTGGTTATCTTTCCCATCAAACATGATTCACATGTGTCAATTGGCTCGAAAGCGAATTAATTCAAGAGACCAACGGTTTGTACTCACTTGATGCGTTTTTCGTTGATATGACCTAAGCGGAAATGCCACATTAAAGTAGCACTTTCATGTGAAATCTTACGTTTTCTACTCTCACGTTCAACACTCAAAACATGTTCGTTAGAATCAAGCACATATAGACCATTCAATAAATGCGGAACACAATAACAAACATAATCACGCAACAAAGTACAACACTTGTTCTTTATTACAACATCAAATCCATCCAAGTCCAAATATGAGATAGAAACAATGTTTCGAGTGATACATGGAACTACATAAACATCCTAGAGTTCCAAAACAAAATCGAAAGGCAAAAAAATCTCTACGTTTCGAACGACCATAGCGGAGACGCCATTACCGATGCGGAGTTAAACTTCGTCTTTCTCAAGCCGCCTCCTACTCTTTAGTGCCTACACATTTCGACAAATGTGAGAACATGAACCAATATCAAATATCCAGTCAGTGTTAGAGGTAGCGAGAAGGATTTCAATGACAAATATACCTGAGGTGGAAGGCCGGACAGTTCCCACCTTCTTGTTAGCGAGATACTTGGGGCAGTTTCTTTTTCAATGGCCCTTGTTGCTACAGTAGTAGCACATGGTCTCGGAAGTGGCCGGGTTCTTCTTTCTCTTGGAACCCTCGGAAACTCTCTTGGTCGAACCTTGGGGCGTCACCGGGCCTTTGCCCTTCTTTGTTCTGCGGGTCTTTCTTTTCTTGCTCTTCTTACTCTTCTCACTCACCACAAGAACATCTTTGGGCCTTTTTTCCTTTCTAAGACTCTCCTCAGTTTCGACAAGTATGTTTTAGAGATCATCCATTCTCTTGTCCATGCCATTCATCCGGTAGTTCACAACAAAACCGGTGAAGCTGTGAGGGAGAGAGTTGAGAATGAAGTCTTCAATCGCCCCTGACGGGAAGGGCGTATCAAGCCTTTCAAGCTGCCGAAACAACCCTGCTATCTTCATGATGTGTAGCCCAACTTCATGACCTTCCGCCAATCAAGAATTGGCGACGGCATTGATCAGTCAAGCCCTTTCGGTGCGGGCCTTGATTTGGAACATGTTCGAGAGGCGAGAGATCATGTCAAACACACCATAACCACTATCCAAGAACTCCTTTTGGAGTTCGGCCTCCATGAAAGCGACAATCAGGACGGACATCTCCATGTCGTCCATGATGTGCTTGTCATAGGCATCCTTCTCTGCTTGAGGGGCATCCGTCTTAGGAGCCATGGGGATAGGAGTGGTTAAGAGATACTCTTTCTTTTCAAACCTAAGGACTAGCCTAAGGTTGCGGTGCCAATCCAGAAAGTTGGCACCGTTGAAGGCGAGCTTCTCTTTCTTAAGAAAAGAACGTAGCGAGAAAGACGATGAAGACATCTACAATAATTTTTTAAATTGAAGGTTAATTAATTTATGCATTTGTTTTATTTTTCAATAAAGTAAAACTTTCACTACATTAATTTATGTCCCTAAATTTAATGAATTTCCAAGATCCTTATTTTCGTCAAGTAGGACTTGCTATGGCACGTCACCCAAAATGACTAGATAAGGTAGGTTCTCTTTAACCAATCATACAAGTTTCTGATTCTTGGTTCGCATCGCGAACTTCGTCCCGATATCCAAATTCTAGTTGGGTCCATCGATAAGTAACATCTCTATTTGCTCCTTACAAATCTTTTTATTTGTACCTTGACTATCAAATTGACAACCATGACGTCCGCTTGGGCGGACCGCACCATGAGATGGCAATTGACGTGAATGGGATAGAGAAAATGAGGGCGGTCGACTTAATCAAATTAATTTGGGACAAACAATTATGTGACTCTTGTTTGGTGGTCATGTAATCATACACCCATACCTATCCTATGACATTTCATAACATACATAAATAATCACATAATAAACATCTCAAATATTGTTGTGGATTTGTATGGCCTCCGCTTGCATTAGCTTCGCCTCATCTCCATGTAGCAAAAACTAATCTAATAAGCCCTCTCACTAATCATATAGATCATATCCTATATAATTAAAGGAACAAAATACATGTGAAAAATCTCTAATTCCCTCCTAGCCTTAGGGGCATGCAAGCCTCACAAGTTACATTAAAACTAGTGGGTGCGTCGCGCGTTGCGCGAGCTATTTTTCGTCTTGTTTTTTTTTCCCAGTCTTATTAATAGTGAATAATCTGATGAGGGAAAATAATGATAAAATTAAGCTGAATTTGACGAATGAAATTCTCTAATTTTATGAGCAGATTAGTGGATCACATAAACGCATTATAAATTTTCCAAAGGGTCAGCGGCTACATAAAAGGAAAGTGGGATTATTATTCGTACAATGTATTTTTTTAAGTGGTTCGACCCAACCCTATCAGCAAGCTTGCTTTTTACTTGGCCTTTCAAAGGTACTCTCATT
Source organism: Rhynchospora breviuscula (assembly GCA_027562975.1). Taxonomy (NCBI): domain Eukaryota; kingdom Viridiplantae; phylum Streptophyta; class Magnoliopsida; order Poales; family Cyperaceae; genus Rhynchospora; species Rhynchospora breviuscula. Next base: position 19,015,426 of record CM050398.1, read on the forward strand.
ATAGAAACGTAAAATATACATCAAAGAATTTGAAGACCAACAACTATAAGTAAATGCAACAACAAATAAGCAGGCTATGTTTAGAATTCAATTTCAATTTTTGCTTGTCAATAGTAGAGATACCTTGAAATAAACAGAAACACTGTCGCTAGCAGCAATTTTTTTGGAGTGCTATGCCCCTTTCATCTTCTCTATAATTAATTCAATCAAACACAATTTAACTGCTGAACATAATTAACATTTTTATTTGAAATTATAATGAAACAACATAATACCTGATCTTCAACATGGGATATTGACCCAATCCTGTTAATGATTTCCATATGCACTGAAAAAAATTGATCACATGTAAAAATACCAATTAAAGAACAGCAGGAGACGTAATCTATCATGAAACAAATCATTTGTTGGCTTCATAGATCTTTTATTCTATTATGACAACCGCAATGAAGTTTCAGTGCCAAATACCAAACTTAAAAACTTGATGTTCAATTATTTTTATTGATAAAAAGTACAACAACATTTGATACAAAAATAGTTATTTCAGAATATTCATTTTGCTGCTACCTGCTAGTATTAAGAATGTCCAATTGTACCGTTTTCTTGATTTATTCCTGCCACCATTATGCAAACCTGTTTGAATCTCTGCCAAACTTCAATTGAAGGAAAAGGTTCACTTAAAACCCATACTATGCTTACTTTCTTTTTTGACAATTAAATCTAGGGTCATAATCAGTTATAACTCAAATAGCTTTAGGAAAAAGACTAACGTATGGTACCAACATGAACACGTAATGTAGATTCTCCCCTCTTCTTTTCAATAAGAATTCTTCCTACCTCCTTTCAATTTATTAAAATGAGAATGCCAAAACAATCTCCTAAACCAAAAAGTACAGATCCTGATTGATAAATACTGAAGAATTGAACAGTCGACAATCATATCTCTCTAGCAATAATTTGATTGAAATTAAAGCGAGATAAGAAGTATTACCTCCAAAATCTGAAGTCCCAACAAGCAAGAATTATCTTTACTCTCTTTAGCCCCTCTTTTTCTGCTTGGGTCCGATTTTTGTTGCAAGAAGCATCTGGCCACCCTAAAAAACGCACAATGTGTATCAGCCAAAGCAACAGAAGAAAAATCAGTCCAAGATCAAACCAAAATGCAAAATCGAAGAGGGGAAAAAAAAAAAAAACAGGAAGGAAAACCTTCATCTATGGACTTGAAGAAAATCCTGTCTTGATGGATCTCTAAACGCAGATCTCTTACGCTCTCACTCTCTCCTCTTATCTAAGATATTAATTAATTCCCGTGACCGCATTGGTCGACCGCATTAGTTTTCATTAGCGATGCGACATCTGAGCCGTTCGTGCGTATACGTACGTTGAAATCTGATCATCAAAATTTTTGTCCTTTTTAGACTATCCAACGCTTCTCTCTTTCACACGCCTCTCCGGATGACGACATCCTCTTCTCCGCAAAAAGATTGCCTCTCTCTTCTCCATGCTTCCGCTTTCTTTCTTCTTTATTGTCAACAACACCGCTACCGCCTCTCTTGGCTGATCGATCTCCGTTTCCACCTCCGCCAGCTCCCCGCCTCAGCCCCAGCCCCACCTCCTCTTCCATGGACTTCCCCACACCCTCTTTCGCCAACTCCCCGCCTCACCCCCAGCCACACCTCCTCCTCCGTCGACTTCTCCCCACCCAACAGAAAACCACTGCCCCCGCCACTCCTCTGCCAACCCTTCCTACCTCCTTCTCCGTTGACTTCTTCCCGCCCCAAAAGAAACTTCTCAAGCAGCAATTGATTAGGTCTAGGGTTTACGTCGTTAAATAGTTGCTCTGTCATCATGTGAAGGTTTATTTTGAGAGAGAGATTTTGTAAGAATGATTTTATTCATGTTTCTAATTGTTACACAGATGCGATATTTATATCAGATTACAGCAGAGTCTCCATTTCACTTAATTACAGTTTTGCCACTAACGGCCTAACTAACTCTACTTTTCTTGTCCATTTGCTTCTGTACTGGAGTCATCCAGTCCTTGTTCATTTGTCAATTCTACAGCCCCCCTCAAGCTCAAGGGGTCTTCAATCACTGTGAGCTTGTTGCAGAGGTGTAGAAACCGTGTAGCAGCAAGTGGTTTAGTTAGTATGTCAGCCAATTGGTCAGCTGAGCACAGGAACTGTATTGCAAGTTTCTTGGTTGACACTTGTTCTCTGATGAAGTGTACATCCAATTCTATGTGCTTTGTCCTAGCATGAAATACTGGGTTAGCTGCAAGGAAGGTGGCCCCTAAGTTGTCACACCACAGAGTTGGTGCAGACACTAATTGTACACCCAATTCACTGAGTAAGGATTGTATCCAAATAACTTCTGCTGCTGCCATTGCCATGCTACGATATTCTGCTTCTGTTGATGACCTTGCTATTGTGTGTTGTTTCTTCGATGACCAGGAGATAATATTTTGACCCAGAAAAATTGCATAGCCTGTTGTGGACTTTCTCTCATCTGGACATCCAGCCCAGTCAGCATCAGAATATGCATTAATGCAAAGTTGACCTGACTTTTGAAGATGCAAACCATGGTGAATGGAGCCTTTGAGATATCTCAGAATGCGTTTCACTGCTTGCCAGTGGATGTCAGTGGGGTTTGCCATGAATTGTGACACTTTATTGACTGAAAAAGATATGTCAGGCCTTGTTATAGTGGCATATTGTAATGCCCCTACAATCATTCTGTATAACTGTGGATCATCTAGGTGTGTTCCTGAGAATTTGGACAATTGTTGACCTGTTTGTATTGGTGTTTTGCATGGTTTTGCTCCAGCCATTTGTGCTCTTTCAAGGATTGTATTGATGTAGTGGCTCTGTGTGAGACATATGGAGGTGTCATGTTGTGTTACCTGAATCCCTAGGAAGTAGTTGAGGGTCCCCAAATCTTTGATGGAGAAGTTATTGTTCAAATGATGCATGATGGCATTGATGGCATCTGTGTTGTTGCCAGTAATGATGATGTCATCTACATATACTAGCAAGTAGATGGTGACACCTGGCTTGATGAAAGATTGTTCAGATCTGGTGTAACATGTGCTGTAGCACCTGAATCTAGAAACCAGGAAGTGATTGGAGAGGAGGTGGATGGCTCAGCTAGCAGGGCTTGATGTGACTGAGTCTAGTTGTTCTGAGTAGAAGAGGATGGGCCTGTGAATGACAAGTCAAACCTGTGGTAGCACTTGTATGCAGGATGTCCCCATTTGTTGCAAATTTGGCAGTACACATCTTCCTTTGGTGTGGTGCTTCTACCTCTTCCACGACCTCTATAGCCACCCCTTCTGCCTGAGTATGAATTGCCTCTCCCTTGATTGTTTGTATACTGTGCTCTTGAAGCTTGGTGTGTGACAAGAACCTGAGCATTTGACTGTGCATCATAAGGAGCAGAACTGAGATTGTTTTGTGCACCTGTGTTTTGACTGATATGAGATGCTCCTTGCTGTGTGTGAAGATTGACAGTATGATTATTGGAAGAGGCTTGAAGATTGGCTCTTTGGCGTGCTTCTTGAGCTAGGAGGAGGCTATGAAGCTGATTCATGGACAGTGAATCTTCTCTCATGGAGACAGCAGTGACGAATCCATCAAATTCAGTACCAAGCCCTTGCAGTGTGTAAAGCACCAGATCTTGATCTGACACTGCTGCTCCAATGCTGCTGAGACGATCTGCTAACGCCTGAATTTTGTCAAGATATTGAGTACATGAATCATTACCTTTGCGAATTGTTTGAAGACTGAGCTTGTACTCAAGAATCTTGGCTAGCGATTGAGAATTGTAGATCTGATGAAGACGACTCCAAATCTGGTGTGAAGTTTCACAGTTCATTGCTTGAGCTAAGATCTGAGGTGATAGCGAATTGAAGATCCAAGCTAGAATCAGTTGATCCTGGCGCATCCATCTGTCAAACGCTGGATTGATCGATTTGTTGCCATCCGCATCAGTGACGAATCTGTCTGGAGCAATTCTTGATCCATCAACGAACGACATCAAGCCATGACCTCGTAAAACTGGCATAACTTGGAGTTTCCAGAGGAGGTAGTTGTCATGAGAGAGAATAGTGTTGATCTGGTGAGTGAATTGTATAGGAAGATCAGCTTGAGATGTAGAGGAGGTAGCTGAATTCGAGGAATTTTGATACATTTTGGGGAAATTTTTGGTTAGTTCTTGATTTTGATACAGAAATGAGAAAGAAGGAACGAGCGTTTGCTCTTGATTGGCTCTGATACCATGTGAAGGTTTATTTTAAGAGAGAGATTTTGTAAGAATGATTTTATTCATGTTTCTAATTGTTACACAGATGCGATATTTATATCAGATTACAGCAGAGTCTCCATTTCACTTAATTACAGTTTTGCCACTAACGGCCTAACTAACTCTACTCTTCTTGTCCATTTGCTTCTGTACTGGAGTCATCCAGTCCTTGTTCATTTGTCAATTCTACACATCATATAAACAAGAATTGACTGGGGTGAATTGCGCATGAATAATTTCTTTATCAGGGTTAGTCATCCTCACTGATTCAATTTATGATTTATGTTGCAAATATAGATGTGGTTGTATTTTCTTATAAAATTTTGTTCGATTGTGCAGTTGTAATTTGCAATTCAAGTAAATGATTTTGTACTTTATATAAGGATTTTAGGCCTTTCCAGCAAATTTCCTCAATGTTTGTAATATTTGCATCTTCTGTCAGAAATTAGACATCATTTTTCACATTACAATATGTAATGATTTTTGTGTTCGCATGATAGTGTGGATATGGAGATTTTGTTGTCTTAGGTTTAGGATTTTACTATTCAGTAGAAGAAAAATTACAATGGTGTTCTTTTCGTAGGAAGAGGACGTGTAAAATTAATTATCCCTTTTTATTTTTATGCAATCCTTACAATTTTAAGGTTATTGGAAGAGCTCAAGATAGGGGGACAAAACAATGGAGATAGTATGCTCGACAATAATTTTATTTGTCATTGCTGTAATCAATTTCATTAAATTATTTTATTTTTGAGGTCATTATACAAATAAATACAAATACTAGGTTGCAATGCTTGGATTTTGGGTCTCTTTATATACCATGTCAATTCAAATTAAATTAATACATTTGAGGTTGTCAACGTATATTCTTCAGCAGGTTGTGAGGAGGATATGGCTAGAAGTCCAAGATAAATACAGAAAAGGTTGGAGGATATTGGAGGTAAAGTTACAGAGTGATTGCTCAGAATATGAGGCCTATGGCAACTTGCTCCTCTTTGTTGGTAAAGTCTGGTAAGGGATGAACTCCTATTAGATGTAGTTTTCTTATTGACAAAGTTTATTACAGCGCTACTTTTTTTCCTGAAGTTATGCAATTTCTTTTGTTATCTGATGTTGATTGCTTTTTGTAAAACACCAAGAGTTTGAAGTCTTAGGCTGTAGACAAAGCAATGTTGCATGTATGTTGTGTGGCAAAAGCACATTAATTACTTTTTGTTAACTTTTTTATTTTATAATAGCATGACAGTTTTGTGTGGGGGTCGAATTTAATAGGGTAAAAAAGAAAATGCCCATTATCTTATTTTCAGGGATGATCTATTGCCATTTTTAGGGGGTTATGAGGTTTGGTGAGCCTTTCTTATTTTAATAATAAAAATAACGGTTGCAATTTTTTTATTTTGTGAGTTGAGATTTATTGTTGGAAATAAACATATGCGATCAAACACGTCCCGTCCAATTGTTCATTTTAACATCTAATTTTCAGAATTTTTGGACTTACAAATGAATTACAACATATTTGAAATCAGACAGAATTTCAGTTCTAGAAAATTTGTTTCTAATTACTTTTTTAGTAAAAAAATTTGTTAGCATATCAATGGGAAAATATTTGACTGTTGTAGTAGCGAATGTATCTGCCCTCTTTTTTTTTCTAGAATTACTGATTTAATTTCAGAATTGCAAATTTGTTGTTTTAAGAATATTATATATATATATATTAAACAAATTATCTCAGAAGCTGCATCTTCTCTTTACTGGTAAAATGAGCATTATTCACCAATTAGCATCTTTATATGAAATTTTTAGTATGACCTATGATAATAATATTTTTTTTATTTAGATATTGTGATTGCTGCGAAATAGTTGTGCTTCTAATTTAGATGTCTCATTTGTCATTACATATCTCATCGAAAAAAAAGTTTAGGTTTTTATAGTTTTTATTGCTTTTAATTATAGTTACAATAGTTAAATTATAACCTCTCCATTTCCTTGGTTGACCTGATCAGGAGTGCTTTAATAGTTGATCATGAGAATGGAAAAGGGAAGAGAAGTCCTCTCCTGCATCTTTGCTAGATGTGTCCTCTATTGTTTGGTATTTAGGTCGGATTTGAAAGGATGTAATAAATAAAGATAATCTAAGTTTATGATATATGCTAGGGTTATTTGCTTCAATCCATTAATGGATGCTTGAAACATGTATATGTTTCTAGCAATACATCAACAAATCTCTCAGTTTGTATGATATACACAACTTCTTCCTTCATTCATTCGAAGAAAGCGGTTTTGACGTACCTCTCTATATATCAATATATATGAAATACAACTATTGCCAGAACGATCTTTATTGACTTATACGTAGCTACAAGCAAAAAGCTGTGCTTCGTGTACAGTTAACTTACCATCTATGTCAATTTTTCCTTTAAAGATCTATATGTTCTTGATGGATTACTTCATCATAAATATCAACCAAGGTCTATACCTTGTTGTTATACACGGATTGCACTTAAAGATCGCATGTGTTCAAACCATAACTGTGGAATCGGGTCCTTTCCATCGCTTCCTTATTTATCAACGGATCCTCATACGCCAAATACGAGGATGTTGTGAAGCCTATGCACCTTTCGGTTAGGCAATTCACTCTCGTTGATTTTTGCATGATTAGCGCTCAAAGTTCACGAACTACTTCCACCACTATTTGTAGAATAAGTTCTAGATGCTCATATGTTTCATGAGTTTCTCGAACATCATCAACTCGTGAGATGTTTGAGTCCTCATTGGAAGAAGCGCACTCATGAACTTTTTTCTTTCACAATGGCTTGTGAATGAAGTTCCGCTCAACTCTCATTAAGTATCATGTATGGAGTGACAAATTTTCCATAAGGGTACTTCTTGTAGTGACGCATAAGCACTTCGAATGCTCACTTTACTCCCACTACTTGTTCTTGCGAGAACGTTCTTCTCCAAGATGACGTTATGATAAGAAACAACTACTTTGTTCTTATCATGTTCGAAAAAGTAGTACCTTTCGGTTAGTTTAAGGTATCCTACAAAATATTAAGTGTCCTATTTGAGTCCAAACTTATCAATCAACAAATCTTGAAATAAGCTTCTTAACACCAAATCTTGAGAAATGATGTGCTTAGAGATCAAATCTTGTAAGATATCTTTCTCAATAGATTTCGATGGAACATTATTCAGCGTGAACAATATTGTCCTCAAACACAAATCTCTAATACGAGTCGAATAAGTCAATTCGATTTATTACCGATCGAACTTTATCAAATAATGTTCGATACCTCTAATCATGGACACACTATTCTAATATAATGTTCCTCATAGAGTGAGTCGTGAAATAATTTCACACTTTTTTGATAATATTTCAGACCATATGAATTAATTATTTACCATGATCCATTGTAAGATTTTTACTTTTCTTGAATGGTCTTTCAACTTCACTCTCGAACTCTTTTGAACTTGTCAAAAGATTCATACTTATACCATATCAAATAGATACATTAATATCTACTATGATCGTTGGTCAAGTGGCAAAGTATCAATAAGTTTTTCATTGCACAAGTACTTATAGATCTATATACAGCTACATATAAGTCCTAATCAAGTTACTTGTCCTTAAACCTTCGTAGGTTAAAGACACTTTTTTCGTCTAACAAACATAATTCGCACATGTCAATTGATTCACAATCGAATTGAATTAAGAGATCTACATCATGTAGACTCTCATAATGCGATTCTCGTTTATGTTTGACTAAGCAGTTATTCCACATGAAAGTCAAATACTTTATGTGAAGTCTTATGCATCCTATTTGTCATTCAAAATTTGTTTATCTATTTCAAGAAAATTCAATGAAGATGTATGATATCATATAAATAAATAAATGAACAATATTTGTCTTTTACAAAACATAATCATCCATCATCTAATATGGAATGGAGATAAGATTTTGAGATATAAGGAATCAGGTATACAACCTCAAATTCCTAAATGAACTCTTCGTAAAAATAACTCTACGTATCTAATGGTAGGGGCTTAGACTAACAAGTCATTTCCTATACTGAGTTTACTTTACTTCTCTCGAACATTCTCTTATTCTTCATTGCCTACACATTTCGTTAAATGAGAGCACATGAACTACTACCAAGTTCTAGTGTGAATTAGAGATAATGAGATAATTTTAACGACAAATACACTTTAAAGAATTGGAACATTTCCATCATGGTACTTTGGACAACTTTTCAAATGCCTCCTATAAACGACAAATGAAACATCTCATGTGAAACACGATCACAAATGAGGTTCTCAAAGTCTCAACATATATCTCGGCAAAGTGTTTCTTGAATACTTAACCAATCACCTTTTGCACTAGCAAGTGTGCGAAATGTAACACCATATCCTTCATAACTAAGAAGAGATCGCATGACAATATCATAAATCCTTGATATTGGAGATCTCAATATCTCTAGTTGCCAATTAGCTACTCAAACATTTCGGTTCGTAAGTCAATGGAACATTCATGCATCTTCTTATAAAAGAAGACTCTCTTGATTAACTCGCACACTATTACTCCATCATAAAATCTTTAATTGAAAGATCTAGACATTGTAAAATGAGGATATCGGCATCCGCTTTATTATTGAAATTTTTTTCGCAAAAGTCAATCAATCATTGCGCGATGCTACGTTCGGGAGGTCAAGGAAAGTATTTTAGGAATTCACATGCTCAAGTTTCTCTTCTGTAAGAACATGTCTTAGGAATCGGTAAGTAAGTACCTTTAGAAACGAGCTTGTTCAATTTCAAAGATTGATCGCAACAAAATTAACACGTTTAACATCTATAACAATTTCAATTTGAAGGTCATTTAGTTTAAGCAATATTTTATTTATAACAAATAAAACACCTGCTACATTTATTTAATATCCCAAATGTAGTCGATTTTCCATGATCCCCGTTTTTATCAAGTAGGGCCTGCTATGGCACGTCACCCGACTTAACTAGACAAGGTAGGTTCTCCAACCAATCATATCAACCATATGATTCTTTGTTTGTGAAATGTCTCATTTACATATACAAATTTCGTCCCGATGTCCAAGCTATAGTTGGGTCCATCGAAAAGCAACCTCTCTCTATTTGCTCCTAACAAATCTTATTTGTACCCTGACTTTCGAGTGACAACCATGATGTCCGTTATGGTGGACCGCGCCATGAGAAGGCAAACAACGTGAAGGGGATAGAGAGAAGGAGGGCGGTCGGCTTAATCATTTTAATGGGACAAATATTATGTGACTTTGTTTGGTGGTCGTGTAAGCATACACCCATACCTATCCTATGACATTTCATAGCAATCAAACATTTACATAATAGGCATCTCAAGCATTGTTGTGGGTTTGTATGGCCCCTGCTTGCATTTATTAGCTTCGGCGCATCTTCATGTAGCAAATCTAATCCCTTCCTAGCCTTAGAGGCATGCAAGCCTCACAAGTTATATTAAAATTAATACATATTAATTAACAATTAATTACACCTTAGGCCTTACATACATTCACAGATGCATTCAATACAAACCACAAGGCATTGGAATCTTGGGCCATACCAAACCCACCATCCTCCTACAAAACAAAGTTAGTAGATGTACTCCTACATGTGTAATTTTTTTCTAATTAACAACGCTAATTTAGTATCTTTGCACAACGCTTGTTGCTTATTTTTCCGTGCGTAAAGAAGGATCAACTTTAACGACTAATTTGCTTAAAAGTTTTGAAATTCATTTCAACCTTCGAAATTAGTGAAAGGAGGATATTAAGTAATATTCTAATTAACTTATCAACTTATTTGATTAATTAAAAATAAAAAAATACTTGATGAAGGCTTGGAACCTAGGTATCAAATAAATTTATAACCTAGAGCTAACCTCACTAGTCGTTTGGAGTTAAGTTTTGGGTCGAACTCAAGGGACGGTACAATTGAATACCGGACTTATCTTTTTTCAAAAGCTAGACGAGAATATTTTTATGGAGTTATGAATAACTAGGTGCAATAAAATAGATATTTTTGGGTTGTTTTGTCAATTAAAATAATCTAAATAATATCTAAATAGGTAAAGTAGAGTTTTGGGGTCTTTAACAATATAAAAAGCGTCTTAGGGTTCATGTTTCACCTTGATTTGGACTCTAGAACATAGAACTTATCACTTTCGTGCATCGAACGGTGTTTTTTCAAGCGTATACCACTCTGTTCGGTCCGAACAGAAGGTATAAGTGTGTAGTTTTGACTCTTTATGATACTATATGCTTTGTGCTAGGGTTTGTTGGTCAAACCTAGATATTCTAAACCTCAGCTTTCGCTTGTTGGACTAGATACTGGTTCAATCACAACCTAACCTAATTAACTCGATTGATTCACAACTTTTGGTATAGAATTCAATCAACTTAAACTTGTTTATTGGATTTCTTAGGGATATCTAGATGTCTTTTGAACTATATAAAAGTTACACTTTTGGTGTCAACTAATCTCCCCTTTCGGATCTACCATTTATTCCAAATACTTTATCTAAATTATCTTGATTAACCTAATCTTAGAATTTAACTAAATGTGGCCATTCATCTAGAAGTTAATTAGATTCAACCAAGCAATTCAAACAAGCCATTAACATAATTCTCAATAAAACAAATCAACAAAACATATCATATCATATCAAGTCAAATCACAACATCCAAACCTAAGTTACTACCTTATTCCTAAGACTACATAAATTTAGCCTAACATAGTATTAAAACAAACAATAACAAGAATACGAATCACAAGATATAAGCCCATGAAAATTAGAGATAAAAACATAGGAATAATAAACCGAATTGTCTTTCTATGCTTGATCTTCAATCTTCAAGGGCGATGGAGTGCTGCAGGGGCGTGTCACAGCTTCTCCTTGCTGCTGTCGCCTCAATAATATGTCGTCTTCAATGAATAATGGTGGATGGAGGCTATGGAAAGTAGATTTGAGCAATGGAAGGTATGATTAGAGGTGTGTAGGCTTCTTCTTTTCTTCTGGTCTAGGGGCGCATTTATACTGATCTCCACGCACATAGAAAGGTAACTGGAGCACTAAGGAAAGAAATCTTGCCAAAAGAACCAATTTTTCCGTATAAAAACTTGCCATTTGTGCTCTGTCGGTGCTCTGTTCGGACCGAACAGAGGAGAGGAAATTCAGCAGTGGCGGCTACAGTCTCATTCGGACTGAATTACTGCTCATTCGGTCCGAATGACTGTTCATTCGGACCGAACAGTAAGCGCGATATTCAGATTTTGGTTTCCGCTAGTATTTCGGCCATAATTCCTTCATCCGGACTCCGATTGAGGCGATTCAAAAACCGTTGGAAAGTTTAGGATGAGGTCTTCAATGCTATTGATTCCATTTGGTCATTTTCTTCTCCTAAATCCTCACTTTTATGCAATATTTGAGTGTTTGATCTAAGCAAAGCCCTCTCCGATCCGAGCATGAGTCATTCGGTCTGAACGATGGCTTGGACAGTGCCTCCAAGTGCTAGGAATGAGTCGTCTAGCATATGCCAAGTGCCAAAATCCATCTAAAATTCGAGAATCCACCAGAAATTATCAAGAAACCTGAAAATAAGAGAAAAGACGACGGCAAAGCCAAATCCTTGAAAAAACATAGCAATTCATTGAATAATTTAATGGTTTGAATATCTTTTGAGTGCTAAGTACAGTCCAAATACCAATAAATAATGATGATACCAATACTTTATTTATTTGTAACCCGACAAAATTCAAAATTTTTCGGTCTCCAAAAATTATGAAATAAATCATGCAACTTACAATGAGTGTAACTACCTGTTAAAGTTTCAAAAAGAGATCACATGTCATTGGGGAGAACAAAAAAAGATAAATTCTCAGATTTAGCAATACGCATCGTTAGAGAATTTTATGTTTTTGTTTCAACTTTTTGGACCTTAGGATCATCTTCAAAACAGTTTTAATGCAAACAATTTACATAAAAATTACTACAAACTATTGGCTAACAAGTCATGAAAGGAAACCATACCTAGCCTATACAATTTCATCAAGAATAATAAACCCCTGTTTTGGAACAGACTGACGATGAAAAAGTTTCGGCCAAGTTTAGGTATCAAACCAAGTCCAAATCTAGTGAAACTAATTTTCACGAAACCACGACTTCAAATAGAACAATTCCATTGAAACACTTTTCTTTAAAAGGTTCTCAATCAATACCATGTTTGCAAACAATCCAATCGGTACAAATACCGGTCTGACGGTTTTTGTTCTTTCTACAATTAAAACAAATAGTTAACCTTCAAATCACACAATCAAATTTGTGTGCCTGAAAGATAAGCAAGTCCAGATGTTTCTTAACCATTAAAACAAGCATTTTATTTACAAGAGAAGAGTTCGAGCGAGGTAGAGTGAGAGGAGAGCTTGAGCAACAGGAAGGGAGATTAGAACTCGAGCGATGCGGAGGCAGAGGATAGCTCGAGCGACGGAGAGGAAGAAAGCCAGAGAGAGGAGAGTCGAGGAGAGATCAAGCGAAAGAGAGGGAGAAGAGGGCTTGAGCGACTCCGACGTGAGCGAGGCTGCCGAGGGTTTTGCTTTTCTCATTCGTTCTTTGCATTTTTATTTTGACAGAGCGATGCATTAAAATTAAATTAGATCCAAACCGCTTATCAAGTTTTAATCGAACGACTAGTGACACTTGGGGCATTCATAGGCACCAGAACCGTGCTCAGAGTTTTTTCGAATAAATCTGGCGTATTTTTTATTTGTTGATACATTCTATGGTTTTTTCTAACACACATGTTAAAATTTTCTTAATAAATCAAGACCACGAAGAAGAACGGGTAAGTTCTTACAATTATAACTAATTTAGTCATGCAACACAGAAGAAAACAAAGAAAACAATAATGAAGCCAAATTTCTTCATACTATAATGATTTCAATGTCACACAGTTGGCTATGAAACTAAATATTGTAAACGAAATAGTGTGGTCAATATTTTGCTTACTATAATGGTTTCAATTGTGAGGCAACTTGATTACTTTTATATATTACAAGGGAAAAAGAATATACAAAAATAATGAAGACCCTGTACTATATTAATGGTGTATTGGTGTCAATTATTAAGTAATTGGCTTATACATCATAACAGATAGAGGTAGCTTATTACCTAAGGCTAATATCGCCGGTATCCATCCACCATTGAATGCAGAATTAATTAGCCTTTGAGTAGATCATATATATGATACTATATATTAATTTGCAATACTGCAATTATTGAGCAGTTGGCTATATGATATTATATAATAGATAGAGAGGATTTGGCAATTATATAATATGATATTATTCTGCAATATGTGGTCGTCTATCAATCCACATTGAGTGCAGGATTAGGCATTGAACAGAGGCCGCATATCTCTCCACATTGGGGCCGTTTGGATTGCTTAGGAATAAGGAAGAATAACTCTTTCTAGGCGGAAATTTATTCATAAGCATCCAAACGTGTTAGACGTAAAGTGGGACTAATTCCGCTCGGAATAGTACTCTTCCTAATACATTTCTTATTTTACCACACATTCATTTCTTATTCCTAACAGATCATCCAAACAAAATTTTTTCCGCCCGGAATAGCTTTTTCCCACTCTTCCAAAAGTTACACACTTTCCAATATTTTCTTCCTAAAATCCTTATTCCTTCCCTATTCCCATACCATCCAAACGGCCCCATTGAATGCAGGATTCGGCATTGAATAGAGACCGCATATCTCTGCACTCTGCAGATTACGGCCTTAAGCTTATTATTGAATTAAGCATTTGGGCAATTTTAAGTATATGGTACCCAAATTTTTGCGCGAGCTATCTAGGTTACAATCTTCAACGCACAATTTGCTGTTAGTTAAAATTAAACAAGCACAATGACATGCGACACTATTTAATTTTTTGTTTGAACTTTTAGAGTGTTCATGATTGATTTATCAAGAGAGGATTTTATCATCTGCCTTCTTTTATATAATTTTGACTCCTTCAATTATGTACGTTCCATTAATTTACTCTTATCAATAAAATTTATATTTCATCTGAACTAAAGACTTTCATAATTATTGTATATCTCCATTATTTGGCAGTATAAAGATGATGCCGAAACACAGCGTCATTGGATTCCAATGCACAACACAGTAGAATATGAGGCAGTGGGGATGCATTCTGGACGCACCTATATGCAAATGGACAAGTTTTGCACTGTAATCAGATTTTATTCGAAACTGAAGCGCCCTCTCCTATTGGCAGTACAAAGATAACTTAATTTAAGCAATCAATACAACATCTGACTCTGAAGGGCAATTTTGTAAATTCCTCTGCACGACTTCAGTGCTGCTGCTCTATAAAGCTCCCTTTGACAACAGAGGAAGGGCAGGAGCAAAGCCAAACTCCAATTCAATTCTATCCTACTATTCAAAACTAGCTAGACATGAATATGTTTTCAATTAGAAACATTCTTCTTTTGATTGTTTTTGTGGCTTTTTTAGACCATGGCGCCTGTAGTGCCTTCAACAGAAGCAGCTTTCCTCCTGGGTTTCTGTTTGGAGTTGGTAGTGCAGCCTACCAGGTTTACCATTTGATCCCAATATATATACACATCGCAATTCTTGTAATCCTGTTCTGATTATTTCCTGATATGATATGTTATACTATTTTTGTATCGGTTTGTACCAGTATGAAGGTGCTCCCTCAGAAGGTGGCAAGGGACCTAGCATTTGGGACACCTTCACTCACTCACATCCAGGTACACATCCCGCTTATAGAAGCATGCACGGAGTGCGGACACATCAATATATACACTGGCGCCAATGTTTCAGTTTTTATTTTTATTTTGAACTTGGATTATATAAACTGTTTTGTGAAACAAAAACATCAAGCACTTTTGCAGTTTAAATTGACATGCAATCGCATGAGAACACAAAACTACAAATATACATATCTAGAGATATGATATAGTGTTCGGTAAAGTAAATTTGTCAACTTTATTTCTTATTTTGAAATTTTTATTTGAGGAAGATAAATATTGTCCATACAGATAAGATATTAGACAACAGCAACGGGGATGTAACTGAGGACTTTTATCACCGTTATAAGGTAAGTAATTTCTTTTCTCCATTACTCGTTTCTTCCATTTTATATATACAGTGTTTTGAGAACGCATAAATATTTAGTGGTGGCCAAAACTTTGGAAAAAAAGAGTTTCTTTTCAAATGTGCTGACCTCAGAAATTATTTTTTACTATTTGATCCCGATGCTCTTGTAAAGTTAAAAAGTTTGATTGAACAGGAGGATATCAAAAACGTGAAGAGGATGGGAATGGATTCATTTCGGTTTTCCATCTCTTGGCCAAGAATTTTACCAAGTAAATATTTATCAGCATTTTTATACATGGTTCTCTGTTTTTTATATGGTCAACTTGTTAGCTGGAAACTTAAACGAAGTAATAATTATTAGTAACGCAACAAAATATTTGCAGACGGAAGCCTAAGTGGTGGGATAAACAAAGAAGGCGTCGATCACTACAATAATGTCATCAATGAAGTAGTAGCTAATGGTGATTACATTACTTTGAACAATAAAATTATTATTAATTTTCTTTTCTATGCTGGCCAGTCTAATATGTTGGATAGTTATTGAACGGTTAAATTAATTTCAATAAATCCCAAATCCTGAAAATACCCCCTATTGCATTCCTAATTCAAGGTCAAATAAGCCGCACGAATACCTCGTTAAAATTATTATTTTTTCCTTATATTATTCCAAAAGTGTTCCTTAATTCAAATTATGGCAAATAATTGTAGGATTGAAGCCATTTGTGACATTATATCATTGGGACCTACCGCAAGCTCTTGAAGATAAATATCTGGGTTTCTTGAGCACTCTGTTCATGTGAGTTGAATATACGTACATTACATAGCATTTCCATATATTATGCACTTGCCAAGGACCTATCACATGCATCACATGCGCATTTAAATGTTTAAGATAATGTCGTGATGGTACCACAGAGACAGAGGGGGACCCGGGACGCAGCGAGAATATGTACAAAACATCGAGTAGGACACATGTAATAATTAACTTCGTTTGTATACAATTTTAACGGGATTGTTTTAGGGGATCGAAAACAGAGAATCGTTGTGGTTAAAGTAAGTTTCATAAAAAAACTAAAATTAAAAAAAAAAAATTGTGAAACTGATCCGGAATCTTGTGTGTCCAACAAGATGTAATCGTTTACATATATATATAGTTTTTTTTTTCATTATCTGCCGATTTAGATATTCGGCACGAGGTGGAGTGAACATCTGGACCCTGTAGCTAATTCTATGACATCCTATTAGTTACTAACATCCTTATAAATAATCTAAATAGATCTTGAGGACCCGCGTAGTATTTATATATATTGCTTTATTTTTTCCTTAAAAAAAATTTATTGTTCTATTATATTAGTTCCGCTATCATTTCTATCTTTGTATCTTTTAGCAACTGTACATATGCACGTCATATACGGTTATAGTATGTAGATATATTCTTTAGATGGGCATTTCTGATTTTTTCTTTTATTTGGAAAAGACGAAGTTACCATAAAAAACAATTTGGAGAAGAATATACAAGGAGTATTAACTTAATTAAGTTGAAAACATTCTAAGCATTAAGCAATATACAAACTATATATTTGCCTTTAGTTTTAGAGATATAATTTAGGAAATGATTTTTAATGTCGGAGCAACTTTATTTTTTAAAATCCTTCACCGACAAAAACGAGCCATATTGTAGATCTGTAGTTCAATGTCAACACCGTTTTTTCGAGGGTCTGCTGGCGATGGCAGAAATTCAAGGAAAGCGGGAGTCACATAAGTCTTAATTATGTGGGTTACATTACATAATAAAACTCTTAAAATCACATACTTCTACTAGCTCTTGAGCAAACTAATTACAGTTGAACCATCACGGTCGAAATGTCAACATTGCTTTGTGACATATTTATACATGATGGTTTGATGGCATTAATGAAAAATAAATTTGATACCGACAAGTATTGTGACGTGTTTTTATTAGAGGATGAGCAAACTAAAACCATGACTTCCAATAGTTACAGATTTTTCTATAGAGAAAGTTTAATATGCATTATAGTGCATAGGGAGTTCTATGCACCGCGGATTTTTTTAGAAATATTTTTGTAAATTAACAAATCTAATTTAACCAATCTAATCTACATATTGAAATCTCATAGCAAACCAAATTTTACAATTTTTAAGATTTTATTATTATTTTTTTCGAATTTTTTAAAACCTGTCATTTTTGGAATTTGTGAATAGTAGTTTGTTTCCAAAAATGGTAAGTTTTAAAAAATTCGAAAAAAATAGTAATAAAATCTCAAAAATTATAAAATTTGATTTTCTATGAGATTTCAATATGTAGATTAGATTGGTTAAATTAAATTTGTCAATTTACAAAAATACCTCCGAAAAGATCCGCGGTGCATAGAACTCCCTATGCACTATAGTGCATATTAAACTTTCTCTTTTCTATATTGCTGTTCCCTAGCTCGGCTTCACTTTCAGATGGCGAAATATCGTGACACTCAGTGCAGGGGAAAGCGACCGAGGAGCATGATAACAGTGCTATCAGTGCCTCTCACATTTATTTTGACTTTGCTCAGTTGCTCGGACAACAAGAATTTAGACGACATGTTATAATAACATAAGAATGTTGTTATTTAAAATTTTATTATTTTTATAAATATAAATAAATTATAATTTAATTAAAGAGCGGGGAACGGACTGTAGTGAGCAGAGAGCGGGGAACTTATTTGATATTTGAAGACAATGCAACGCGATAACAGGGAGTCAGGGACCCATGCTCTCCAATAAACTATTAAAAAACTGACACGTGAAAACTTCATCCATCTAGATTTAATAGCTTAAACGGGTTATTAAATGAGAATTTTCATTAATCTGACCATGAAAGTTTGCTTAAACGGGTTTGAATATTTCCAGTTGATAATTATTTATTTATTTGAGAATCTAGTCCAGTTCAGTTGACTAAAGTAAAGATCGATGTGCATATAGGGAAATTCATGTTCAATACCAAATAAAAAATTTCGGTCCTATATTATAAAAAATTAATTTCTTAAACTTAAATAGAAATTTGTTTTATCACATATTTTAATAAATTATTTCCAACTCATTCGTTAAACATTTTCGACGCGCCAAAATAATTTAGACAATTGTTCATTATTTTTTTATTTTGAAAAATGATAACTGTTATCCCAATGTTTAGTTTCAATCAATGACCTCCCCAATCGCCCTATTCCTGAAGAACCCAAGCTTTATTTTTATATCATTTATTTATTTTGATGATAGGGTTTTCTTTCAATTGAACAAGAAGTCAAAAACCTTAGAAATCCTCAAAGCTTTCATTTTTCAAAGTTTTCATATGTTTAGTAAACAAACATTGAAATGCTGCAGAGAGGATTATGTCAACTACGTGGATGTTTGCTTCAAGGAGTTTGGTGATAGGGTGAAGCACTGGGTAACATTTAACGAGCCAATTGTATTTTGCTCGGGTGGTTATGCGACTGGTACAACTGCACCGGGACGATGCTCCCCATGGGAAGCCGGAAAATGCAGTGCTGGCGATTCGGCAACGGAGCCCTACATTTGCGCCCACAATCTGTTACTGGCTCATGGTGCTGCAGTCAAGCTATACAAAGAAAAATATCAGGTAAATCTTCACTTAATTTTACTGACATTTATATTTACCTTCGTTTGAAGATTAGAGATAGACAGGATTAATTAATCTGGTGTTAATTTATATCATTATAAACAACCATATTTTAAAAACAAAGGCACCATTATAAATTTATATCCTATAATAGTGAAGACTAAACTAAAATCTAATGCGATCAGGGAGTTCAAAAGGGCATAATTGGGATAACACAAGCATCACATTGGTTTATCCCACATTCCTCTTCTAAAGCTGATGCCACTGCTGCCCAACGTAGCATGGATTTCATGTATGGATGGTACGATATATTTTGCTCTGACCTCTAAATCTGAATCTTTTTAATTAGTTATGTTATAATTGAGTGCTTTTTCAATTAGTTTTTTAATTTGATATCTATAAACACAGGTTTCAGAATCCTTTGACATATGGAGATTACCCAAGAACCATGAGAAATTGGTTGGGAAATCGCTTACCTAAATTTACAAAGGAACAGTCTGAGGTACTGATAGGATCTTACGATTTTATCGGAATTAACTACTATTCTACCTATTACGCCATAAACGCTCCAGCAAGCAATTCACTTAGGCACAGTTACAGCACTGATACGAGAGCTAATATTACAGGTATCGAGTTTATTTCTGAAAGTAAGAATGCAGAAACTCTAATTTTAATTTGCCATGCTGCACTAAATTTAACACAAATACAACATGAAATTTTCTATAATATCAGCATATTGTTTAATTTTACTTTCACATGAGCTTTTTTTTTAAGGAAAAATGGAGCAATCTATATTGTAGAGACCTCCACTTAACTTGGTTTTAATTATTTATTTTTTTGTACTTATAATAGGTGAGCGCAATGGAATTGCACTGCCAAAGGTGCATTATTTGTTAATAATTTAGGGATATAATTTGGTCAAATTATACGCTCTATAATATATTATTTATTCAAACTAAGATATCATTGTATTTACTGCAGCCCTTCAATACATCTTTTATTAACATATACCCTCCTGGCATAAAAGAGCTAACACTTTACACAAAGGCTATCTACAAAAATCCGGTCATGTACATCACTGAAAACGGTATATCATGCACTTCCAATTTCTTTTATTTTGTCTTTTCTTTATTTCTCTCATAATTTATTTCTTTGTTGAATTGCCTTAATAGTTCTAACTATATTGTATTGGCTTACAGGCGTTCACCAGCTCACTAGTACCACATCACTGAGAGAAGCCTTGAATGACGAAATCAGAATATCGTACCATCGTAATCATCTCATAGAATTGAGCAAAGCAATAAGGTTAACTTTTCTTTAGTCAACAACATAGTGAAAAAAATAAAAATGATAAAACAATTGAAAAAAAAGAATAACTAAAGGAAACAAAGCACGTATTTAATTATATCCCAGATCGCTCAATTTGGGTCCGACCAATTAATAATATCATCTTTGCGCTGAATTTTATCCCGGTCATATTTATATGTTCATTTTTATGGAGAAAATATCATTAAAATTGGTCAATTTTATTTGATTAATTTTACATTACTAATTCAAAATACCCAAATAAAAGGAGTACATTCACTACAAATAAATTTCATGAAAATCAGGGTTTGGCTATTTTGGATATCCTTGATTCGGGCTATGAGTTGGGTTTCTAATATTAAAATGCTTATGAAAGCTTTATTTTGTGAATCGTATTAATTGTTTTTACTTTGATTGTCATATTTTTTTGCCATAATTAGAGATGGAGCGGATGTAAGGGGCTATTATGTATGGAGTTTCTTGGATGACTTTGAATGGAATTTTGGATTCACGCGCCGTATGGGCCTTTATTATGTTGACTACAACAACAATCTGGCGAGGCGTCCAAAGAAATCTGCAATTTGGTTCAGCATGTTCATGAAAATCTAAAAATGTGTACTGCAAAAAGCACAATGTTATTATGTTGGTCTTGATCATGTCAGCAAAATAAGATATTTCTAGAAAAACTCTGGTCGTTTTAATAAAATGTTGAGTTATTTTGAACTGCATGTTATGAAAAACTCTGGTCGTTTTAATAGAATGTTGAATTTGTTTGAATTGCATGTTATGAATGCTGAAATATTCTTATAATTAAGAGCGTAAATATGAATTATGTTTCCATTATTTTGAAAAATTAATTACTGCCATCTCTCATTCTACCATCGCTGCCATCGCGCGTCAGCGCTCACAGGCTTCTGGGCTTGCAATGTTTGCAGCCCATTTATCGCTGCGCTGGCGATCCATAGTCACGAGAGGTCAAGTGTCGACAGTTAATTAGTTTCTGAATTTGAATGAGCTTCTGTAAATACCTTTCCGATTTGAATTTCCTCTCTTCTTTTCCGATCACACCATCAAATTCTTCTCTGGTCTACAATTCCACCATGGCAATTTTCTCTTCAAAAAGGTCTTGCTCTGAGACTTCTCTCTTCAATTCATTGTGTCAATTCTGCGATCCGTGCCTGATTTCGATATCTGATAGGCTCGTTGTTCAAATCTCTTACAAAAAGGTGAAATTGATCCGCGCCTTCTCTTAGCCTTCTGCTCAAATGTCTGAATCGGGTCATTTTTTTCAATTAATTGTTATTGTTGCATTTATCGACATTGCAATCTATCCCTATTGCATATTGCAATCTATCACTTAAAGCATTTGTCATCTATGCTTTTGCAATCGATATTAATTTGTTCATGTCCCTTTAGTTACTTTCTTTACTATATAATTGTTTAGTTTAGCATGAATATATGTTCAATTTATCATGAATATCGCATTTGTCATCTATGCTTTTGCAATCAATATTAATTTATTCATGTCCCTTTATTTACTTTCTTTACTATATATATGTTCAGTTTAGCATGAATATATATTTTATTAGTTACATTACTTATCGTGCCTTGTTGCATACCAGTTAAGACATCCCTTGCTTGTACATTTAACTATTCAACTTATTTTGTATATATGTTATCTTTAAGTGCTTTAAGTGATTGTGTTATTACTTACATTACTTGTCATCCCTTGTTGCATAATTAAGCCATCCCTTGCTGGTTTGTTGAACTGTTCATTTTTCTAATGAGAGTTTATGTTAAATTCTTGTAGGTTTTGATCATGACCTTGCATTTGATATATATCTTTTTAATGAAGCTAAAAAGAATCGTGAAGATTTCATGGAGTCAAAGGTCATAGCTGAAAAGAATCGTGACACATCTCTTGCTCCCCCTAATTTTTCCGGTGGTGACTTCACATTTTTGTTTCATTGCCTATTCATGCATAGTTGTAACCATAGGCTAGAATATTTTTGTTTTGTTTTGGAAAATGGGTGTTAAAGAAACAAGCCAATTCAAAATGTTCAGAAAACTTATTTTTTTTCTGAGGCTACCGTGCCTAATATTTCGTCTTTATTTTGCTGAAAATCCAGAGTTTTGTTTTTCTTGTTACTAGTACGAGAAATTTCACATGTGGTGATTTATTGAGTATGATTTGCAACATAATGCTTCTTTATTTCCTTCACAGAAATGATGATAATGGGTTCTCTTTGTGTCACAAACTCAGGATATTTTGATTCAAATGATGCTAAAGCATGAATTCCTCCAAAAATTCAACTTACTGTAGATTGATGATCAGATCTACATACTCTCTTTTAAAAAATTCATACTTTTGCTATTTCAATTATACCAACCCTATCATGGATCCTTACCATTCTCGATGCTTTGCTTACTAGAATACATTTGTATCTAATTTGAAAGGAGCATCTCCAGAAGTTATACACTCTAGAATTAGGTTGATGTAGATTGACAACTACTTAATTTGGGTATAAATAGCTTTGATTTTTATGGTTAAGTAGTTTCATATTTATTTATGGCAGTCACAATTAGGTGGTCCTAGAACTCTAGGTAAGTCTTCTGATTCTGACTCGCCTTTAGATCTTCAACTATTACATCTTCGGCAATATTGTTTGTTTTACACGTATTTCTTTTTTCTCATATCATTCTTTGTATTGCAGATATCCTATTTAAACAAACTGATTGCAACAAAGGCACCTGTCTCTCTTCAGGTGAGCAATTGTAAACACATTTCGATTTCTTTCTTAATCTTTTTCTGTTTAATTTTATTATCTCATTTTGTGTGAACACAATATCCAAGTGTTATTGGTTTTCATTTCTAAGTTTCTGTTTTGATTCCTCACATGAACTGAAACCTATACTCAGCTTCTTGGATGTAAATTTCTATATTCTTTTTATGTGGATGGAATAAAAATAACTCACTGTAAAATTCAGTACATGCTCACCTCTATTGGTAGCCTAATTTTATTTAGATGTCATTTAGTCAATATAATGAGTTGCTTGCTTTTCTATACTGGTTCTTCTTTGCTATATTATACTAGTCCTATATTGATACATGGTACTTATGTGCTTGCATGTTTGCCTTCTTAATTTTTTATGTTTTGCAATTTGCACTTTCGAGTTGGATTAAAAAAAAAAAAACAGAATCATCATTTGTTTTTGCACTTTGGTACCAGTGTGCAGGTTTAGTTGTCTTGTGTGGTTTATGAGCATCTCTTTAATAAAAAAAAAAAGTTTATATGGCCTCAATTATGACACCTGTAAATGATAGTTTCATATTAGATTCTGATCTAATTGTTTATTCATTGACACAATTATATCAATGCTTTTCTTAAATTTAGGTGTTGGGGATAATATACAATATGGCGTCATCCAACCATATTCGCCGCACAACAGCTATAAATGATACACATGCCATTACTAACACAAATGATGCTATGATTTTCATGGTAATTACCATTCTATATTTAATGTTTATATAAAAATAAATTTTGATTTCTCAAATATTCTAAAAAATAACAGTATCTTGGTATTGTTTAGTGTTCAACTGGACTCTTATATTTGTTGTTAATCGTTCAAGTTCAACCCATTGACCGCTTCCATGCTGTTAACCCGATACATGGACAAGGTGGTTCTCAGACTCTCCATTCCAATGGAGTTAGAATGGCTCCGGCTATGCGTTCCAGTGGGATCAGATATTATACATAACCTTATGCTTTGTAGATCAGTACATCTTCTTCGTTTACATTTATCATATCACAAAAAAAAAAGAAAAATGTTTGAGGGATTTGAGGGATTGTAGTTATGTCTTAATTGTACATGTTTGTGAATTTGGATGGAAGTATTTGAAGCCTAGGCAATTTTTGGGCATTTCTTGGTTAATAATTGAACTGTTTCAACAATCAACTTTAAACGTACTTAGTTTGGTATCATAGATACTCCCATCTTTGGTTAACTGCTATTTGATAAACCATTTCATTTACTTCTTAGTTTATAAAATAGTTTGTGATTTCTAAATTCCATTAAATGATTTTATATATTTCAGGTCGAAGAGAGCTGCATTGACATACAATCGCGTGGAAGAAAAGTTCATCATGCCAGAATCGGCTGCCGCAAAGGAGCTGGATGTATCTGTCACTACATTGAAGTTCTGTTGTCGTAAACTCGGCATTCCTAAATGGCCCTATAAGAAAATGAAATGCTTGGCAACTCTGGAGGCATCTGTGTCAGGTTTTGCACACCCAGGATCCCAACACGTCATCCGTCACATTAGAGAGGAAATGGAGGCAATTAAGCAAAATTCGACCTTAGAAATCAGTGATGAAACCAATGAGCTTAGGCAACAAATGTATGAATTGAAAAAAAAGAGGAAGAGGAATGACACAGGGGCTGTTTAGTGGAATTGGGTATGGGTTTTGGTTAAAGTATAATTATCTAATAAATATAATTAGGGTAAATCTTTGTTACTGTTTTACCAGCATTTCTGCTTTAGTCTTGTCTGTTTGTTTTGTTTCTGAAACTGATCAATAAAAGTTATTATTGGCTATGTGTTTGTTTTATCTTATTGGCTATCGTACTTTTTCAGCAGTATTGATTTTACTTTATTTTATTTAACATTGAAGACTTAAATAATTAATCTATAATCTGGTCAATAGTGGGTCGCTCCTATACCTGAAATTAGCAGCATTACACTTTTAAGTTTCTGGAAATTAATGTTTGTACTGTGTCTTTTACTTATGTGAATGATTATCTTTGTCATTAAGGTTGGGATTTGATCTGGGGCTGCCGCAGCTGCAGCTATAAACAAAGAAGAGACGAAGTCTAAGAATTTCGACTTGTCATACGTCCTATTTTATTCTCTAGAAAAGGCACTGAGGGATGCAATGGTACCAGCTGGAACCGCTAGAGAAGTACGTTTAGTTTGCTTTAATATCTTGATTTCTGCTGGATAACCCATCTATTGCAAAATTCAATAGTTACTGATCTCATACTTGATGCCTTGCCATACTTTCCCGATTCAGGCTTGAGTTCATGGCCATGCGCAAGAGATGATCCAAGTGGAGGTTAGAAATTACATGACGGGACTGGAGCACCATAGCAGCACACTAAATCTGTGTATGATGGCTACAGATGGGTGCATAATGCCGTCTTAAAAAAATTGGATATTGCAAAGATCAAGTACGCAAATACTCTTCAAAGAGGAGGAAAAGAAGTTCCGGTTTCTTTTTAAAATTAGAAATCTTTTAGCTACAAGTTCCTTTTAATGTATTTTTTTATTTTATTTAGTTTGTTAAAGTTCCTTCCTCTCTAATCCTGTTGTTTCCCCCCGAAGGATTTGCAGTAGCCTAATTAATGAGAAGGAAATGTAACGGGTAGATTGGAATGTTGTGGCATAAAATCCAAAGATAACATCAACATAATCTTTTTTTTTAGATGATATATTTCTATTTCTATATCTTTATTAACAGGAACAAAATTGATGGAAAAATCTTCATAAATTGGTATACACATACGTGATCTTAGCAATTACCAAAAATAACAGTGGAGATTTGTAAACATTCAATTTTGTGCATAAATCTTTCTGGGACCCATCTAATTTGATCCTTAAATATATCTTTTTTCCTTGAGCCGTATCCTAAAATATAATTCTTTCTTAAAAGGCACAAGCAAATCATTTATATATTTATTTCTCTTTCTCTCTTTGGTATTCAATTTTCGCACAAGAGCCAACCAGGAGCAACAAATTCCTATTCCACCTCTGTTCTGTTAATGGTACGAATCCCCTATTCACTGGGGTTTTTTTTTTCTTGCTATGCTTTTTGATGGTCTCCTCTTTTTAATGTTAGTTTGAATAAAGGAATAATTTTATTTTATTTTTTTCACCTCCCTTCTTATTTTGCAGCCACTAAGTTTTAAAAAAAATCTTCTTTCAGATTTTTGTTTCAAATTGTTATCTTCTCTTTAATAAAAATGGTTTGTCAGGATAAGATGGAGTCAACGATTGGGAATGCAACAGAGAGCGAAGAGGTATTGCTAGAAATGGAGAGGCTCCATTACAAAGAGCTTAGCGAGGAATTGAACAGGAGAGGTTAGATCTCATTTCTCTATTCCTATGTTAATTTCTATGTTACTTTAATTACTTGATATTCTTCAATTTTGTGAAATAAATATATAACTTCTTACTGGAATTTTGAAGAACTAGAAGCACTAGAGTTTCTAGAGGAAGAGGATGCAGAGATCGCTACTGGAGGACATGCGGGGAAAATGATATTTATTTCCAGGATTCCGCTAAGTCCGGCGGATGATGATTTATTCCCTTTCAGGTTTAAGAGGAAACAATTTCCTGTTCGATTGTGCTTTGCGATGACAATCAACAAGGCACAGGGACAGACTATTCCTAATGTCGGAGTTTACTTGCCGGAGCCAGTGTTTTCTCACGGACAACTGTATGTGGCGCTATCGAGAGGTGTGTCCTGACAAAATACAAAGTTGCTTATAAAACCATGTGCTAATATTGACCCGAAAGATGGAGCATGTACCAAAAATGTTGTATACCGAGAAGTGCTACGAAAGAATTAAGGTAACGAAATTTTATTTAAAAAATATTTATTTCTCTCATATCACACTCACACATGGACTTAGCGTATAAAACTATCTTAAATTTTTCATTTTATTTTATTTATTAATTATTATTTTATTTTTATAAAACAGGTCTCTATCTTGAGTATGATCAATGTTCTTTATAGCAGGGGAGCAAGAGCGATTTGAGAATTTTGTCATGTTGTATTATCTTTTTTTTGTTTAATACAATATACTTTTATGTGAAACTTCTTATTGAGAAATATTTTTTCATCGAATTATTATTTTGGACTGTTCACATGTCTACTTTTATCGATTCTATTTGTTTCAATCGGTGAATACTTCTGCTACCTCTTAAATATTGAAAATAGACAACATATCTTTGCCAAATAAGATCTTTCTTTTCACATATCACATATTAACGTCCGCCCACACATTAGGTGGGCACTGCTGCCAGTATCAGCATATTGTTTAATTTTACTTTCACGGGAGCTTTTGTTTTAAGGAAAAATGGAGCAATCTATATTGTAGAGACCTCCACTTAACTTGGTTTTAATTATTTATTTTTTTGTACTTATAATAGGTGAGCGCAATGGAATTGCACTGCCAAAGGTGCATTATTTGTTAATAATTTAGGGATATAATTTGGTCAAATTATACGCTCTATAATATATTACTAGGTGGAGGGGAGGCGGCTTCGCCGCCATTTGATGGCTAATACATTAAGAAATATATATATATTTTTCTCTTACTTTCTAAATAAATTGGTATGAGCGCATAATTTATTATTAGTCTGTAGAACAAAAATTGCAAATACACATATATCCTATGCGCATGTATTCATATATTTGTGTTCAAATACTTTTGGTGGGGATTTAAAATCGTCATTTTTCTTCTAAATTGGAATCAAGCAATACAAATGAGTTACTTGTACAAAATAATATTGTCAGCATTGCCGCAACTCCATTGTTTTTATATGTCAGCTATTTGCCTCATACAGTCGTACGTTATTTATATGTATATTATATGCAAAGTCTAATACATTTGATGTTCAATTTTGTCATAAAATTGTATAATAAAGGGGAAAAGACAAATCAATGTTGGACGTAAGAATAGTCAAAGTATAGAGAAATGCTAGTGTCCAATATATTGGACGGATGGGTCCGTCTAATACGATCGTTTTCATATTTTTTAAATTGCAAACGATCGATCCGAACCGTTCAATATGTTCTTCATATTGAAAACTTATAAGAAACAAATTTTTATATTTTTTTGAATTTTTTTACTTATTTTTTGGTATTTTAGAAAATTCATGATATAAAAGTTCTGAATCGTCCAATAATAACGATTTTCTAAAATACCAAAAAAATAGTAAAAAAATAAAAAAAATGTAAAAATTGGTTTCTTATAAATTTTCAATATGGAGAACATATTGAACGGCTCGGATCGATCGCTTGAAATTTAAAAATATGAGAACGATTGTATTGGACGGACCCCATCCGTCCAATATATTGGACTCTAGCATTTTTCCAAAGTATATGATAAATCAAAGTCTAACATATTCCTTTGTACAAAATCTCAGTTGGATGCAACAACAGTCAATGAAAAAAAAAATCAAAATTTAGAGCTAAACTAAACAAACACGTTTGCTATCACATTAACTATAATGGATTTATATTAGGTGAACAAATAGTAAATCATTATATGCACCATGCCATTTTTCTTAACTACTTAAATTATCGATACATAAAAGGAAAAAAGTGTACTGACACTTGCTAAATTTATAATGATAAAGTTACATTTTTTTTCTTTCTGTATAAGTTAAATTGAGATAGGCAATTATTATTGTTATGGTTGAAGAGGCCAAAATGAGCATCTGTTCATTATCTGATAAGAGTGAAACGTCAAATATGTTAGATCAACACGCCAATATGTAATACAGAGATAGAAAAACACTAATTATAGAAATCTAAATAGATTATGATAATTAGAGGTTACTCATATAAAAAAGATGCATTATTATTATTATAGTCATCATACAGACAATCCTATAACATACATTATCTCTTCTACTATATTATTTCCTCTTTATCAGAATACTGTAATAGGAAGATGCTTGGCATGGGGAATTTTTTTTTTAAATACCAATGTGGGTGCATTAACAATATTAAGTTAACCAAAAGGCTCATACCTTGCATTTTATCAAGAGCACCTTCGGCAGTAGCATATCTTTTCCCTTTTCGATGGCAACATAACTTAACAGTGGCATATTTATCGTCCAAAAACATTCATCACACTCTTTTACTTTTTAATTTTCTGTTTGAATAGATGTGTCAAAAGCACCAAAAAATTGTTATTCATCTTCAGGATAATAGATCACAGCGAGGAATACAAATAAAAAATTGTTGCTTAACATTTCTTAATTCAAAGGTCAACACCAACTGCTATTTGTACCTATACCAACTTGGATAGCAATATTAAGATGCAATATTTGGAAGACTGATAAATGACGAATGCATAAAATTGAGATCCAGTGGGATAAACAAAGATGACAAAGTTAAAAATCATTTAGTCTTACAATACAGAATCGCTTGTCGATGAACTATAATAGGAGACGTGACCTCTCAACACCTACAACCAGTCAAAACAGTATTTAGCCAAATACCTCATTATTTCAATTTCATGAGAAAATTAGTTAGATGAAAGTTCATTGGATATCTTATCAAATTTTTTCAAATTGGTTTACCCAAAATTTAAAGTGCTTCGCCTGGATTTGGATTTAGATTTATCTCGAAAAAGACAGGAGATTTTGCTAGCTCAGCGCTTCCTTTATTTCTCTCGAGGGAAGTAGACTTGCAGTGGGGACGGATGGTGAGACGGAAACTGACAACAGTGTGTTTGCATAATGCTATTCAGCCAACATTCGTGAAGTAGACTGAGCAATATCAAAGTTTTGTTCACTCAAAATACTGCGAT
Organism: Rhynchospora breviuscula; assembly: GCA_027562975.1. Classification (NCBI taxonomy): domain Eukaryota; kingdom Viridiplantae; phylum Streptophyta; class Magnoliopsida; order Poales; family Cyperaceae; genus Rhynchospora; species Rhynchospora breviuscula. Next base: position 19,045,441 of record CM050398.1, read on the forward strand.
GACCAATCATCCTAGACTGGTCGACCTAACGACAGAGGATGATGCTTCCATCAAGGCTCACATCAACCTGTAATGAAGCGACCTCCGTGAGGTGGGGAATGTCACCTTTCACACGACCTGCAATTGTGATTCTGTCAGTCTCGGCTACGGCACTCAAAAACTTGAAGTCCGATGTGCTATTTATAGCAGTATCATTGTAAAGTGTAATTTCAGAGACACTTGGTCCATTAGGTACATTATCATGGACAAATGTTTTCTTATTATTAAAATAAGAATTGGGAGCTGTCATTTAAGCATGGCTATAACGTATATTATAAATATAATAGTTGTAATTATCATCATCACTACTGCAACTATTTTAATATTTGTGAGCTGATCAATGAGTACATATTAGTTTTATTATTTAATCGAAATCCAAGAATTACTATACTGCCCATAGTCAATTGGTACATTATACATGCAACATCCTACTAGCATGGTAACTATCACCTATTTTGTACTACTGATATTGTCAACACTAAGATGAATGTCCATATCATAACATTAAAATTATTCTATGGTGCCCTTAGGAGTACCGTCAATCTGGACCTGCTCCTTGGTGATGCAGATCCCACGTCACTTGGTTATGAAATCTGCATTTGTCAAGTTGACTAAAACACTGGAGATGTGCACGAACACTTATGTCGAGGTCATTTAGGCTCTCGTCAGATCCATAGGTCACCTTTGTTGATTTGACACCATCTCCACAGCTAGACATTGTGTTGCCAGTTGAGCCAGCTTCTCTGCAAGCTCCACATATGGTGTCAAGCTGCCAGTTTTGAAGACAACTAAATAAATTTAAAAAAAAAAAGATCAAGAAAATGTGAAATTCTACATGAGCAAATTAAAATGTCAAACTAAAAACATTCTTAAACAATGAAAAGCTATATTAACATAATAAGAAAAATAGCTTACCCAATTGGAATATAATTATCAAAACCTGCACATCTCGTGTCACAATGTTGACAATTTTGTTGCTATTTAACTATAACAAAAAGTAGGTCAAAAGTTCGTTTAATGATTCATGCAGATGCAAGACCTTAGCTTCGACATAATGAACGACAACAATAAATTGTATTTTTTATACTTGCCTTCAAATCAAATCACTTATATTTTGTATCGGCAAGTGCGAATTGTGAGTACCATATGTACTGATAAAAATTGTAGCATTCGAGGATCATGCCTGAAAACTATGTAACATTATGGAATAACAAACCTTTTAAGTATTAAAGATGAAATACCTCTTAATAAAAAGGCAATGCAAGATGCTTGCTCTCTTACTTAGACATTGCATCAAATACCTATTGTGCACAATAAAAAGCTGACCAATGAACTATGTAAACTAATCAGTCATCAATAGGACCTATGTCAGATAAGACATATTACCTAATAGCTACCAAAAGAACACATCATAGATACACCGTTAGTGGTAAAAGGAAAAAAAATTATAGAAACTGAAATTCTAAGGACCCAGTTGTGTTAATTTTCCTCTTGCACTTGAATTATAATTAAACTGAAAATGAAATGATTGAACCTCAAAATAAAAATGAATGGAAATTACAATACCAATTAAAAGAATCTCTAAATTGGTTGAATTATTTTGCTCATATTTGAAAAAGATATCGCTGAGAAAGATTTCTTAAGCTTATTGTAATTACATAAAATCTTTCTCATGAGCAAGTTGATGTTGTCCTCTTGCACTTGCCGCTGTTTGAGCAAGTTGCATAGGCTTCTCCATAGCATCATACACTGCTGCTGGTCTCGACTCGTTCATAGAATTTATAGCGAAAATCAAAACTTGAATCCTAGTCAATCAAATCAGACATAAATTAGATCGAGAAACAATTAAATTACAGAAATTGAGAAGGGTGAAATAACGAAATTGATAGAGAGAAATAGAAAGGGAGAGAGACTTCACCATCCATTGAAGACAGCCCAGTTGTAATAGGATATTTGGATTGAACAAAAACTCGACTTATGCTCCTTGAAGTTATACTCCTCCTTCATTTTCTTCTTCTTTCGTCTTCCATTCTCTTCAGCGCCTTCTTAAGGCTATAAAGACGAGCAGAGGAGGGGTTTGGCGAAGCAGGAGGTCGAGAGACGGAGAGACTGGGAGGTAGGAGGAGGGACGCACTGAGTAAGACATAGACGGGTGCTGTTGGGGTTGGGGTTGGGGGAAGTCGACGGAGGGGGAGGGAGAGGTTGGCGGAGGAGGGACTGGAGGTAGGAGGAGGGACGCATTGAGTAAGACATAGACGGGTGCTGTTGGGGTTGGGGTTGGGGGAAGTCGACGGAGGGGGAGGGAGAGGTTGGCGGAGGAGGTGACAGCAGTAAATTTCTAAAAGAGGTGATGAGGGGGGGAGGATTTCAGTGAAAAAAAGAACGGCTCGGAATGCCGTGTCGAAACTAAAAAAAAAAACGGAATCCGACACCCACATAATTTAATTAATACTATAGGGGCCGTTTGGATGGGTTAGGAATTTGGGGAATAGCCTATTCCTAGGCATAAATTTATTGGAAAGTGTGTAACTTTGTGAAGATGTTGAATTGTTTATAATAAAATTTATGCTTGGAATTGGAAATTCCCCCAATTCCCAACCCATCCAAACGGCCCCATAGATTTATTCAAACTAAGATATCATTGTATTTACTGCAGCCCTTCAATACATCTTTTATTAACATATTCCTGGCATAAAAGAGCTAACACTTTACACAAAGGCTATCTACAAAAATCCGGTCATGTACATCACTGAAAACGGTATATCATGCAATCCCAATTTCTTTTATTTTGTCTTTTCTTTATTTCTCTCATAATTTATTTCTTTGTTGAATTCCCTTAATAGTTGTAACTATATTGTATTGGCTTACAGGCGTTCACCAGCTCACTAGTACCACATCACTGAGAGAAGCCTTGAATGACGAAATCAGAATTAGTAGAGATTTTCTCTCTATCGCTTTTCTATTAAGAGAAGCCAAAGCATACAAAAGTTTGTTTGAAAGAAACAAAAAAAATCCCCCTTTGTCCATGTACCAATATCTCAGCATTGGTACCGGTACAGCCCACCATCAAGTAATCGCTAAATTAACCTGCAAAAAATGTGTCAAAACGAATAATACCAAATCAATTAATATCAACCTTTTGCTCTTTCAATAAGTTAAATGAACAAAAGTGTTATCTATTCAAGTGTAGCAAGCATGCATATAATGTTTGTCTTACTTTTGTTGATTATCCAAATGATTAACCAAATATCTAATTTGATGAGTGGGAATATTTTTGATAGGGCTTTTGTGCTAAAATAGCAAAGTGTGGTAGGTATGACAGCTACATAGTTTCAAATTCTGATTTCTTTCTTTTTCAATTTTGGTAAGGTGCTGATTGACTACTTGGTTTTTTTTTTTTTTAAGTGAGAATTTAATTTACAATATTGAAAACTATAGTTTCTAACAAATGGAATAGAGGTGACATTGCAAAGAAATTCACTTAGTGTGATTGAAGCACATATCTGTCCAGAGGGCGATAACTTTGTTCTTTTAGCACAAAATCCCTGATTCTTCATTCATCCTAATACTTCCATATGATATTGATCAAAATCAATATTAGAAAAAGAATACATAAAATACTAACAATGTACAAAAGCTCATCATATTAGTCAGTTGTATAAACAAAATCGCTTGTGCTTCCCTGTGCTATCTTTGTATATAGTTAATTTTGAGAATTTTCTATGTACATGTATTATTTGTAAATACTTGACTTCCTAAAATACTTGACTTTTAGTTACATGTATTATTTGCACTTACAGCTGAAATATTTAAGGTGCATCAGAATCAAAATTTGCTTCATCCAAATTAAATATTCTTCCCATTCTGGTCGATCTCATTTTATTTCTGATTGGTAAAAAAACAAGCATCTATGGAAAATCATGAGAGGGTAATTGAAAAGAAATAATCAATTAGATGCCAATTTTCATCTCCCAAGCGTGAATATTATTGGCAAGACAAAATGTATTTCCTTTAAAAATAAAACACATAATTAATTGCCTTTTTTTTTTACAATTGGTTAATTGCCTTGCCTTGATATGTTCTAATCTATTTGATTTTCTGCGTGATAAATTTTAAAGCAAAATAAAACAAGATCTCCAATTTCTTAATAAAGCAAGATGCGCAATTGATTTAAACGGATCAATTAAAAAATGTCAATACATTGATTCTATATCAAACGATATCATTCCTTTATTTATTTACTCTAAATAAATGTTTTCCATTTTGTTTTATATCAATTTGTTTAAATAAAAAATTATATTTAATTTATCCTATTTTTGGAGTAGCACTGTCAAATTTGCCATCTTATGTTTTGATGATGTTGTAATTGTAATTGATTTATAATGGACACACATTGTGATTTAAGATGCTCGAATTTAATAAATTTTAAGAAATTGTAACACATTTTTTAATAAGCATTTAATAAATATAATTGTCAAGCCAAACTGCTGATTTTATTAAAGCGAAAGTTGGAGTATCTGATGTCAGGTCAAACTGCTGATTTCTTTCTATTCCAAATCCGAACTAGACGGACAAGACGAATCTCATCAATTTACGGTGTACCGGTGATTTTATTGAGTTGCACATGTTATTAACAACTTTTTATAACTATTAATATGACAAATTATTTTGCACGAGTAGCTCATATCTTTGTTGCATCATTCATTCAATAAAATTTATTCCTCTCATATCACACTCATGCATGCATTCAACATGTAAAATTATCTTAAATTTTCAGTTTAATTAATTAATTTATTATTAATTTTTATAAAACAGGTGTCTGTCTCGAGTATGATCATTGTTCGTTACAACAGTGGAGTAAAAACGATTTAAGAATTTTGTGATGTTGTTATATTATTATTATTATTATTATTATTATTATTTGGTTTGAGATGATATATTTTTATGTGAAACTTGGAAAAATATATTTGGTTTTATTGAATTATTTTTTTAGTTGTTCGATTTCTACTTTTATTGATTCTATTTGTTTAAATCGGTGAATACTGCTACTATCTTTAGCATCGATTAAGACAACGGTTACCTTAAATATTTAAAATGAACAATATATCTTTGTCAAATAATAATTTCAAACTTTACATATCGCATATTAGAGTCCGCCCACACAATGGGTGGGCTATGCTGCTAGTTTTGCTTAAACACAATTACAGCGACCCAACAGTTTCAGATAAAAGGTCAACTTTTTATCTCATATTCAAATTTGGACCACATATCACATCAGATTAACAAAATCAATGATCCACATTTGATGTTAGGGGTAGTTAACACCTTTTATCTGATATGTTTATGTCTTTTTAATGGATGCTTTTCTAAGTAGTAATGATAATGATAATAATATTTGCCTCATGAAGTGATTGTTTCTAAATCCAACAAACTTTTTTTGGAGTAAATTTCTTGGAGGTCATCAAATTTGATCCATGTCATCAATGTATTACTGAATTTTGATTTCCCCGTTAGAGTATTTGAATTTTTAAATGTGCACATGTTTTACAAAGAGTGACTGTTCGCAACATGACAAAAAGTAGTTTAAGTGATAAGGGGTGCTAATCTATCATTCTTTTTCTTTTTATTGACTGAAGCTCGCCTACAATAACTACTTGTCCTGCGTTAAAATCATATAACGGTGTGATTTTGGTGTAAACGAATTCAAGTGAAGAGGCTGTCCTATATGTGGCGTAATTTAATTATGATTTGGTGGGATTTTTGTTTACGTAGTCTTCTTGTCTTTCAGTAAAATACTGAAATATCATTAACAAAATAAGTTTGAAAACACCTCTTTTAGTTTCTTAAATTATAAACAAGCTAGAAATTACCTAGTAATGAGCCCTGTATGATGTGCGAGTTTTCTGTGATTTATTTCTCAAAAAAAAACTTTTCTGTGATTTAGGATTATACACGATGAACAAAATAAATTTGATAAATCATGCACAAATTGATAGATTAAATAAAATCTGAATTTTGTATATTTTATTTTAAGTATGAGAGGAGTGGCTAGAGTCCAACATGTTGGACACATACACTCATCCAACATGATGAAATTTCAATTTTTTTTAGATTGGAACGGCCGATCCGAACCACTCAAATTGTTCTCCATAATAAAATCTCTATGAAGACCAAATTTTATATTTTTTTTCAATTTTTTTACTATTTTTTGAAATTTTAAAATATGCTCAATCTAAAAAGTTATAGACCCTCCAATTTTCAAAATTCGGAAAAAAAATAGTAAAATATTTAAAAAAAATATGAAATTTGATTTTCAAGGATATTTTAATATAAAGATCATATTGAGCGGTTCGGATCGATCATTTGATATTTTAACAGTTTGGCGTTTCGTATCGTTTCATATTTGAGTTCTACATAAATTTAATTACATGCAGGTTGCATCGTTGATGTTTTTTTATTTGAACTATGCATAAATTTTCTATTTAGTACAAACTCTATGTACAATCGTTATCGTACATGATTCACAAAATTGGTATTTTTATATCTAACTTTTAGTTACTAAATTAATTAATTATACGTAGGTTTATTGATAAATTTATATTACCAATTATGAAATATTGATGAGATATAAAAAAAAAAACTCATCTATAAATCTCATGACAGATGAAGGCTCTCTATGGCCTGTCAAACCAAGCTCATGATTACAGCGATCAACTAAAAGTAAAGAATTTCTTAAAAAAAAAAAAAAAAAAAAAAAACTAGAAGTGAAGAAATATGCATATGGACCAGCATTACCCAATAAAAGACATAGAAATGATTGAATTTCCATTTATTGGTGCTGAGTAAAATGCTTTTCCCCAGATTAAATGAAGCTAAAAAAAAATGTTATATGCTTCGTAGAGGAAAAAAATAAGAGTTTCATGTACAGGTATTAAATTCACCATCTTTCTCACTCTTCACAGTTGAAGTAGCTGTTTTTTTTTTTTAATACGCTAGATAGTGAACAGTTTAAGTAGTTGAGAGAACTTATGGTAACAAAGGGCTCAGAAGTAAGGTACGTATGATTATGAATATAGGGGGCGTTTGGATTGCTTAGGAATAGCTTCTTCCTAGAAATAGATTATTCCTAGGCAATATTTTCTTCACAAAGTTACACACTTTCCAATATTTTATTCCTAAAAAGAAATACGTATGCATGTCAAATCTGAACCACCGTTTTTAAACAACCCAACACAAATTCAATATAAAATATTAAATGTTCCAGTTAACATGATGTCACTTGTATATTCACATCAGAACATTTTATACTCTCGGTCAGCAGCTTCAATGTTCATCCATATCTATCACCATTTATTGTTATGGATATAATTGTAATGTTATACAACTACAATTGGATTTGTTATATTTTTTTAATTTGAAGCTGCAGTCACACTAGCCTTGTTGTGTACGGTGAAAAGCAGTGACAGGATGCAATTAGTAATTTAGGCATAGTTCTGTGTTGTATTTTAGTCATATATATCTTAGTTTCTTTTGTAAAAATTGATATAGAGTTGCGGAAACTGGAAAGAGAATACTTTTCCTCCGTTTCATTTAACTAATGTAACTGGTTTCAGTATACTGACAAATTTTCATCTCTCTAATCTAAAACTAAAGCATGAAGTCAAACCATCATTTTCTACTCGCAGCCCAATTCTGAAAGCATTAATTGACAGTGTCTAAATTGAACTGAAACATATATTGCATATACGTCAATATTTGTGTTAGAAAATGTGTGTGGAGCCATTTTAAGCATATCGCTATCTGAACAAGCGGGCCGCTGCCATTGAACGACCTAGCGGTCGTTGGCAAGTTACAAAAATGTATGTATAAAATCCTCTCATGATCTTAAACTTTGCTTGTCTCTAAGAAAATATCTATCTTAGAAGAATGGTTTGGCTCTAAACTAAAATAATGTCTTGAGGTTTACAAGTTACAAAAATTCTTAACATGCATAATATCGTGATGTGATTGAATCATTTAGACAATTTTATAAAAATTTTCAAATTGAATCGAATTGTCCCAAACAACCTACACTTACCCCACGGGTGAAACACTTAGGATGCTTGTAAATTATTGTCCATAATTGCATAGGGGTGATTTTGGTTGAGGGTACAAATTGCATAGGGGTTGGTGCAATTTTAACTTGGCTTTGGGTTAGGTGAAGACTTGGTGAATGATAAAATTGAGTAAAAAAAATTTGGTTCGTCGACTAACCAATAAAAACTCAAAATCTAGCCATTGGAGTAGATTACGTTAGGTCTCGGCTGAACATCAAACAGTTTGTTTGAGGGTTTGGTTGAGGTGAATGGTCTCGGTTTGGACATGGAACGAGATGGTTTCTCCACTGTGCTGATACTACTTGGGTTGAGCGACTCATATACTCCTTCATTGTGTATTCCCCAAGCTTTAGTTCTTGCATATGGTATGCCTTTTTAACAACCCGCATCTTTCTTCCATGTGTTGTGATGTTGCATTGATGCTCATTTGACCTTTCTGACACTTGCACGACTCGAACGGTGATGCTTCCAAAAGCTTGTATTTTCATCTAAAATCTGAAACCAGCAACAAAAATCAATGAGTTATAACTAACTAAATATAAACTAAATTAAACTAAACTAATGAAATAAATTGAAATTTTTAGCCTCAGGTCGCCTTGGTAGTAACTCATTCTTGACACAAAATCCTAATTAAACTAACCCTAATTAACCTAACTCAAGTCAAATTGGTTTAGTTTGGAGTCAAATCCTACCAATATATATTATAAAATCCTCTTATCAACTGGAAAGCGACTGATTTTGTTTTGAATTTAATGAGACAAAAAAAAAGATTTGATTCATCTTACACAATTGATAGATTTGGTATTTTGGATCCACCAAACTCGTCATATGGACGAAGATTGAGAACATACAGCAAACTAACACTGAGATGGAGAAGACATGTATTATTGAACGGTTAATAATTTCTGATCTAGTGCTGATTTGAATATTTCTAAGATACTAGTATACGTACATAACTAACTTTTTTTTATAAAAGGGTAGATGCTCTCTCGCTAGATTTAAATTTACTTAAAGTGAGGCTTCTGAGCTCCTGCATGACAGGTGTATGCATCAGTCCCCCGTTTCATTTGTCGTATGAAGGTCTAGCTCAGTGTCTAGCATACAGTCTCTCTTAGAGATGTTAGTGTGTGCCAAAGGCGACTTTTCGGATCGAATTCGGAGATATTTCGGTCCGAAATGCGTCAGAAATTTGTAAATATTTTATTTCTTTATTTTGTTTTAAAGCAAAAATAGAAAAAAATAATAATGGCCACATGTATTTCTATAAAGGTGCATCCCTTCCTTCTGAATTAATCTTCTTCGTCTCTCTCTCTCTTGTACTCCATTATTCAAAAAGAAATAAAAAAGTGTGGTGTGTGTGAGTCGTGGACGTAGGTACACATTGTACCGAACCACGTAAAATCTTTGTATTTTCAGTGTGATTACTTTTCTTTACATGGTATCAGAGCGGTAGGTTCTGAGATCTGTGCGTTTTCTACCCTTTTTTATCCCTATGCGAGTTACTGCGTAGTTGATCCTTCTTCCCTACACACGAAGTTTGTGGAGTTGGCTATTCTTCTCGACCTTCAATCCTCGACCAGACCTTATCAAAAATTCAACCGGAACCCAAATTTCGGACTGAAATTTTCCCTATATTGGACTTAAACCTTGAATTCTAACACCGAAACCGACCTTAAAATTTCTAGCAACCAAAGTACCAGAAACCGTGACTCATATCCAAAGCCTAAACGACTATTGGATTATAGATTCAGGGGCAACCTATCATATGACTTACAATAAGGACGACTTGATAAGAGAATTCTATCCAAGGAAGACTGAGATCGTCAACGCAAATAATGAAGTTTATCTAGTCACAGGGGCTGGAGATGTTCAATTATCTTCTTCTCTAACTCTTTCAAACACTTTATTGGTTACTTCTCTTTCATCAAGACTATTGTCTGTAGGTCAATTGTGTGAAAAACTTAACTGTGTTGTACTCATGTATCCCAGATTTTTCCTTTTTCAGGATCTAATGACAAATGAGATTATTGGTCGTGGTACTAAGAGGGGAGGATTGTATTATTTGGAAGACATAGCTACTTGAAGAGCTCACTTATCTGCTGGCTCAAGTTCAAGTAGGAAGTCTTCGATTTGGATGTGGCACAGGCGTTTAGGACATCCTTCATTCGAGTACCTCAAGAAACTTTATCCAAGTTTATTTTCTGGATTTGAGAATAAATATTTTGATTGTGAGGTATGTATTAAATCTAAGAGCCATCAAGCTCATTTTACTAAGAACTTGGATAATGACAATACTACTCCTTTTGACCTGATTCACTCTGATGTATGGGGGCCTTCCCCAGTTGAATCTCTAGGTGGTAACAGATGGATTGTGTTATGTGTTGACAATTGTACTAGAATGACATGGATTAATGTGGTAAAGCATAAAAATAAGGTACCACTTGCCATCAAATCTTTCATTACCATGGTAAAAAACCAATTTGATAGAAATGTTAAAATTTTCAGAAGTGATAATGGAAGAGAATTTGTCAACAAAATATTAGGAGAATTTTTTAACACCAATGGGATTATACATGAAACAAGTTGTGTGGGTACTCCTCAACAAAATGGCATAGCAGAGCGAAAGAATAGGCAAATTCTAGAAATGATCAGGGCAATGATGCTAGAAAACAATATACCTCATTCTTATTAGGATAATGCAGTTACATCAGCAGTTTACTTGATGAATATGTTGCCTTCTGTGGTACTTGACTTTCAAATACCCTTGCAAGTACTTTCAAAATACTGCTTAATTCCCTGTCCTTATAATTCCACCAAAGGTATTTGGGTGTATTGCCTATGTTCATATACAGAAACATCAAAGGTCAAAATTAGATCCTTGTGCTGAAAAATCTGTGTTCATAGGGTATGGTCCACGTCAAAAGGGATATAGGTGTATGAATCCGGTCTCAAGAAAAATTTATACTACAATAGATGTGACTTTCATTGAAAATGAGGGGTATTTTGTGAAAGATCAGGCTCATTCTCAGAGGGAGAGTGTCATAGATAATGACCCTTGGTTTGATGCAACCGAGGATACAAATTTCGGACCAAACATAGAAGAAATCATGACACCAGAGACTGATTTCAGACCGAATACTGAAAATTTCGGTCCGAACATAAAGGAAACCATGACACTAGAGACGGATTTCGGATCGAATTCTGAAAATTTCGGTTCGAATTCAGAGACTGAATGTGAGAAATCTGACCCAGAAATTGACCCACTTGATGATTCGGGTCCAACATAAGATAATTTGGAAAGTGACAATGAAGAAATGATATAGTCTCCTCCTTCTCCACGTGACCAGACTCTGGAGTTAGAGGTAAGTTGTCACACCCCGAGTCACTTTTAGACGACTCGAGAGTGCATCTCGACAACCCGCCGCGTATTTCTACGCAAGGCGAAACCTACATCACATACATACGAATAATCCACACATAAAATGCCATGAAACTTTATTTATTCAATAATTAAAAAGTTTGACAAACGATAAGGACTAACATGGCGAGTTGAAAACGAGACTCCCATACTAGTTCAATGTATCAAAATAACTACATAAAAGCAAATAATACAATCAGTGGCATTTATTTGACCTGCTTGTTTTCCTCTCTTTTCTTATGAAAGCTCTAACACATCATCTTCAATATCTGGAACCCATATTAACATGGAAAACGGGTGAGAGACTAGACACTCTCTCAGTGCGGTATTTAGTTCCAGCCCGAAAATTTATAAAATTTACTAAATAGACTAGTAACATGAACAAGTACCTCCATGAGATAATTATGTGCAATGCAAGAGACATCACAACATATGGTGCATCACTTATGCAAATCACTAAATGCAATGCATATATCAATAAGCTGCAAAGACAATTCATCGTATAACAATAAAAATGCAATAAAATACTAGCATGCAATTAAATTTCATATGCAACTTTATATATCACTTTCATTAGGGTAGCAAGTAGTTCCTTCGTTAGCTACCTTTATAAGTCGATTGTCATCTTTTCTTTTACATTAGATAACTCGTCTCACTTACCAAGCCCACTAGATTGGCATCACATCCACAACACAAACCCATGAAACACACTTATCCGTCGCGAACGGATATCTTCTGGGGAGCGCGCTAGTACTAGGGCCCTTAAGCCAAACTCTTGGTATAACGGTTACCATTCACTCCATTTAACATTCATTTAATCACTGTCCACTTTCTTTATCATTAAATTAATAATTATGAGATGCGCATGCATTTATACACTCTATGCCGTGCATATTAATGATGCAATTCTATGCTCACTAAAGTTTATCCCATCAAGTAGATTTTCAACTATTTAAAAAGGGATATTAATCACTATCCAAAAGATGTCCGATTCAACATGTCATCTAACAACAATTTATAATAGCAACATGCACAATAAGATTGGTAATAAACTTTACAAATAAGTCCAGGAACCCGCACCTGTCACGTAGCGCACGCTCACACGATCTCTAATCCACTTGAATCCCATGACTCTAATCTAATTTACAAGAAACTATTTCTAGTTACTGAGAATAAAAAAAATAATAATAATTAAATGAAAGGAAATGAAGAACAACATTTTGGACCAAGAAATAGCACTACTACTTTAGATTAAAAATTCAAAATATTATTTCCGAACTCAAATAATTTCCATCAAACAACAGAGACCAACTTACAATATTTTATTACAACCTTTCAAATCTAAATAAACAAAACTAGAAGTTTGTTTTCAAATCTAACTTAAATTTTATAAAGATTTTGTAAATAGCCTTTTCGTTTCACAAAATACTCATTAGACAAATTGACAAATTATTTTGTAAAAGGAACGGTTTGTGCCAAAAGATATATTTAAACTAAAGAGGTTTCATTGCTATTGTAACACCACGAGATTTTTATACGTATTTACTAATTAGTTTGAACCGCTAATAACATGAACATCTTTTTATTTTAATATAGCAAATATATTTCTTATAAATATTGGAATTCTTACATTGTTATACCGATATTTTAAATTCTATTTTCGCTTGTCTAAATATCATACTTAAATTTTGCACGCGTATTATTAGCTAGTTTTAATTCTTACCTTTTTGTCCGATCCGAGATTATTTTTAATTAGTATAGATTAGGAAACTGAATTATGCTCCATTAATTCCTTTATTATTATGTTTAAATGTCCACCGTTTTATATGCTTAAATTCCTCCTTATTTTATTTTTTTATTAATAATTGTCTCCACCGGTTTAATCTTGGTGTCCGTTATACACCATATTAATTAATTGGTTGGTGTCCACGTATCTGTTTGCATGGAAAAGAAAAAATAATAATAACTTCCATTTTCCCTTTGTTCCTCATATAAAATATAACCGTTCTTTGAAATAACCAAACCATTTTATTTTGTTTACGCCTTGCACTCAGAAAAAAGATATAACTATTCCACTTATTATACGGCAGCCCTTTAATCTCTTTTGTTTGCATCATTTTAATGATGGCTCAACCGACCTGTGTAATTCCATATACCCATATCGAAGCTGATATGGGACATCCAAGCAAAATGACATCCCAGACATCCCACGCGGGACGCTGGCCCAAAACAGATGCGCTGCGCGATCCTCACTCCGCTGGCCCAAAAAAGAAGCGCGCAACGATTTCGAGGCGCTGACGTCACTCAAAAACTGGGAGTATTTAAATTAATGCAAAGAAGTATATAAATGTATTTTCTAATAAAAATAAAAAATTTAATAACTTTATTAATAAATCAAATTTTGTCGGTTGGAGCTACCAAGTTGGAAATACAAGAGAGTATATAATTGTATACAAAGGATTTAATTATTCTCGATAATGCAGTATATATTTTTTCGTAAGAGGTTCAAATAAACATACGAATTTCAATTAAGATTATTCAAATAAGAGTTGAAAATATTAAGGAAGTATATACTTCTTCGTAAAGGAGTACATACTTCTCCATACGGGAGTATATACTTTTTCGTAAAAAGGTTCAAATAAGCATTCAACATAAGAATTTCAAATAAAAATAATTAGATAAGGATTGAAAATATTAAGGAAGTAAATACTTCTCCGTAAGGGAGTATATACTTCTCCATATGGAATAGAAAATTAGCATTTAACAAACAGACAAAAAATTGTACAGATAAAGATTCAATATAACAAGAGAGTATATGATTCTCAATAACGAAGTATAAACTTCTTCATAAGGAGTTCATATAAGCATCCAATATTAAAATTTCATCCAAGCTTGTTCAAATAAGATACCAACATTACTATTAACTAAATGAAATTCACTAAACCAACAGCAGCACCAAACTTCAATCTTCTCACTCAAGGTCAAAGAGAACACATTCACTTGCATTTCTGAATTTAGGCTTCACTTCATTTATAGGGTCTATTAACAACAGACGGTAAGCAACAACACGCTTATCATCAGCAACATCAATCTGCAAAAGATAGAGTTGTTCAATTTTAGAATATATACTCACCTTATTACCTTTATCTAATCTCATATTAGCAAATATATAATCCCTTCAGTACATTACCTGACAAGATGGTATTGTGCAACAGTAGAATACATACACATATTCCTTTAAGTTGTCAACATAATACTTAAAGATCCTTTATTACCTTTATATAATCTCATATCAGCAAATATATAATCCCTTTGATATGTACTCCCATCTTAATTTTATTTGCTCCCTTAAACATGAATTAATACTCCTTTCCAAAATATAATTTACTCCCTTGTTGTGAAGTGCATACATTACTAACTATACAGTTTACAAAAATCAATAGCCACTATTCAATATTATATACTCCTTTCTGAAATATAATTTACTCCCTTCTAGTGAAGTACTTACACTACTAACTACACAGTTACCAAAATCAATAGCCACTATTCAATATTATATACTCATTTTCAAAATATAATTTATTGTCTTATTGTGAAGTACTTACAGTACTAACTACATAGTTACAAGAATAAATAGCCACTATTCTATATTATATACTCCTTTCCAAAATATAATTTATTCTCTTGTTGTGAAGTACTTACACTACTAGCTAGACATATGCAAAAATTAATACACTATAGAAGATGTCACAAAATAACTAATACCTTTTATTCTATATTATATACTCCTTTCCACAATAAACTTTACTCCATTATATATAAATAAGTAATCATTCATTAAACAAAGTGCAAAAACCTAAATAAAAGGTTAAAATTAACCCGATAATGCCATTCTCAAAAGAAATGCAGTACACCTGCAACATAAATGAATGACAATTAACAAAAACAGAACTCAATTACAATTTTTAATTGAAAATAGATGAATGACATTTGATCGGGTAAAATCTTAGTTGATTTGGTTTCATATGACATAATTGCAGTTTCTAATCTCATAAATCATTGCTAATCTCATAATTCAACATTTACAATTCAACTCTACCAATTGAGAGATCGTAAATGAATCAGAATTACTGTTTCTAATATCATAATCCATAATTGACAATTGAAATCTGGTAAATCAAGGCTACAACATCAAAAATTTGATTTCCAGATAAATTCAAAAAACTATAACATATATGCAAAAGGATGAAGAATTTGTCATTTAAACTGATCGAGATAAGAATATACTGACCTGATCGGTATTGCTGCCAAATGTGCCTCTTAAAAGCTTGAAATCTAATCAAATTGAGAAATCAAACAACATAATGTCAAAATTGTGAAATTGATGAAAAATTTTGTCATCTGAGTTGATCGACACTAAATCTAACCGAAAGGAACCTTCAATTTCGTTGAGAATTAAACTCGAAAAAATAAGAAATCAAACGCTGGACATGAAAATTGCGCAACAAATCAAAATTTAGCGATCTGATTTGATCAAAATAGAGATAAACGCACCTAAAAAGGGAAAACTTGAGTGATCTCATCTGATCTGACTGATCTGATGAATTTGAGCGAAGAGAGACGCACAACGCTAGAGAGAGAAGGAGAAAATCGCCATCGAAGAGAGAGAAAGGGAGATTAGATTATGACGGGATGGGGAGACGATTTAAAATCAGTAATAATGTTACGCACGGCACATGACTCACGTGATCACTGCTTAATGGGCTTCAACAACGCTAGCCCGTTGGGATGGCGCAGGATGTCAATAGGTTAGGATGTCATATAGAATATTCGTAGCCATATACCCCACTTGGTAATTTCGTTTGTAATATCTAAATTCTGGTGCCACTTTATATACTCAATTAGATTGATTTTTGTATTTCCTCCTTGTCGGATTCAACCAAAAGCCAATTGAAATACTTCATTAGATATTTAATCCGATTAATATACTGCTCATCTTTTTTGGTTGAAAACTTTTGACTCTCCATCCGATTGGAATTCGAGTTCTACGTTGCAATTCTCGTTGATTCATTTTTGTAACCCGCTCGTCAGGTAACCAGATTTCTCTATAATTTAATTTTCGCATTGATTGATTTAAAAAGCCGTTTGTTTATTTGATTGAATTAATGTATGAGAATTCTGACTGATGTATTTTACGAGTCAACGGGTCTCTGATGTGATTTGATTTGAAATGGAAAAGTGATATGTAATGTGAAGCGAAATCGCCTAGAGAGGGATTCGCGCTAATGTGAAAGTGATACGAGAAACTGATTTGAGAAAACCTAGACCTGTTGATCTCTGTAAAATACATTTACTTTATTGTTATTGATGTGTGGATTAATCCGATAGGTTGATATTTTGGTTATATAAATTGGTTATAAAGAAGCTGCGTCGTTAAATAACTGGTTACTCGGCTTTGTAGCTGACTTCGTTTTGCTTTTATTTTTTGTGACGTAGGTTGACGGGCCGTCGGATGGATGATCAGATACTGTGTCACCTCACGCCTCGTATCTCGGATACGGGGTGTGACATAAGTAATTTTGAACCTATTACTACAAATTCTAGTTATCAGTTACCTTTCAGGTTTAACAGAGGCAGACCTCCTAAGAGGTACAGACCAGATGAGGTTGGTGAGGGCAGGTATGCGAGGACAAACTTTATGACTATGTCTCACATGCCAGATCCTGTGAAGGAATTTGACAGAACCCTGGCGTCAGTTCACATTCCAAGTAATCTGAATGAAGCACTCAGTGACCCCAAATGAATGGATGCAATGAAGACAGAAATGGATGCACTGGAAAAAAATGAGACTTGGGAACTGGTGAGTAGGCCAAGAGATAGAAAGACAGTAGGTTGTACATGGATATTTACAGTTAAATATGGGCCCATTGGAACAATTTACAGGTATAAAGCTAGGCTAGTTGCAAATGGGTACTATCAGACATATGGGGTAGATTATCAGGAGACATTCTCACCTGTAGCCAAGCTGAATACTGTTAGAATACTGTTGTCCATTGCAGCAAATTAAAACTTGCCACTACATCAGTTTTATGTGAAGAATGCATTCCTATATGGGGACATAGATAAATAAATCTACATGGACATCCCACCAGGATATGGTCATTCAAGTAAACAACCTCTTATGTGCAAGTTGAAGAAAGCACTGTATGGTCTAAAATAATCGCCAAGAGCTTGGTTTGGAAGATTTTGCAGTGCCATGAAAGGATATGGATACACCCAGAGTGATACAGATCATACATTATTCTTTTCCAAAAATAAAAGAAAAATTGTAATCTTGATAATCTATGTTGATGACATGATAATCACAGGTGATGATTTTGAAGGAATCCAAGATCTAGAGAGAAAATTGTCCAAGGAATTTGAAATGAAGAACCTGGGTGGATTGAAGTATTTTCTTGGGATTGAGGTCACACGTAGCAAAGAAGGTGTATCTTTATCTCAGAGAAAATATGTACTAGATTTGCTTGCTGAGACAGGAATCTTGGATTGCAAACCTATTGACACACCTACCAAACAGAACAACAAACTAGGAATATTTCCTGATCAGGTACTAACAAACAAGGAACAATACCAGAGATTGGTAGGGAGATTGATTTACTTATCACATACTAGGCCTGATATTGCATATGCAGTGTCTGTGGTAAGTTAGTTTATGCACGCTCCCAATGAGCAATATATGGAGGCTGTTATGTGGATTCTTAGGTATCTCAAGGGATATCCAGGACGAGGTATCTTTTTCAAGAGAAATGGACATCAGTGGCCCTATCAAGTGCTGAAGCTGAGTTTAGGAGAATTGCTAAGGGACTATAGGAGTTGTTATAGATAAAAAGGGTACTCAATGACCTTGGCTTCTATAGTTGTGAAGAAATGAGGTTGTTTTGTGACAACAATGCTGCCATTGCTATCTCTCAAAATCCGGTACAACATGATAGGACCAAGCACATCGAGGTGGATCGACATTTTATTCGATAGAATCTTGAAGAAAAGGTTATTAGCATTCCTCCTGTGAAGACAGAAGAACAACCTACAGACATTCTAACAAAAGGGGTGTCCAGTACCATCTTTCATGAAGTAATTTACAAGTTGGGCATGCGAAATATCTGCATGCCAACTTGAGGGGGAGTGTGAGCCAGAAGCGACTTTTCGGATCGAATTCAGAGCGATTTCAGTCCGAAATGCATTAGAAATTTATAAATATTTTGTTTCCTTATTTTGTTTTAAAGAAAAAATAGAAAAAAATAATAATGGCTACCTGTATTTCTATAAAGGTGCATCCCTTCCTTCTGAATTAATCTTCTTCCTCTCTCTCTCTTTATTGTACTCCATTATTCAAAAAGAAATAAAAAAGTGTGGTGTGTGTGAGTCGTGGACGTAGGTACACATTGTATCGAACCACGTAAAATCTCTTTGTTTTCTGTGTGATTGTTTTTGTTTACAGTTAGTAAAAGTGTGTGGAGCCGTTCTAAGCGGACTGCTTTCCGCTAAACGATCTAGCGGATCGCTTGCAGGGCAAGAGGACTACTGAAAATCGAAAATCTGAACCGACTCTGTCGATTAAGATCGACTCTTATATATACCCGTTTCTATAACCATCTTTCTGGCTAAATCTATGATTTCTGTGTGTCCTAACAGAGATAGAGATAGAGGGCTATGTTTCAGAGGGAAAAAGTCAAACGAGTACTTGGAGTAATCGAGTTGCACACGCACGAGTAGATTGGCACTTGAAATCATAGAAGGTGATACCAAGCCTTAACTTGAGGCGGTGGTGTACCGGCAGCATACATAGAAAGACTAAGCGTTGCTGAACCGAACTCCGACAAGAGTCTAGAAGTTCGATCAATTTCTGCTGCTGTATATCTAATTCTATATATTACATTCATAGGTTAGATATGCATGTAGGTTTATACCGGGTAAACCTTCAAATATAAAATTCAATCATTAATTAATTGATATGTGACTCAGTCATATATGAATAGGTATTGAACTGAACCGAAGTTTATTGTTCTCTTTGCATTCAGCACATGCCAAGTTGCGAGTTCTGTTAGTTAGGAAACAAAGCAGAGAAACCTGATGCAGTCATACCGATGCAATAATCTATTGATTGCATCAGTCATACCGATGCAGTCGAGTGAGAATAATTACATCAATTTATCCCATGCAATTCGATGTATTATTTTCATTGCCACAGCTGATGCAAGAGCATATACATTAACAGCATCTGTTGGACAGAAGCGAATATTCAATTAGTTACATCTGTAAATCCGATACAGATAAATGAAAATAGTTACATCAGCGTTTCCCATACAACTGGCTATTATTTACATCAATAAGGTGATGCAGATAAAAACAGATCGATGCAAAATGCTGAAAATCTAAGTGCGGATGCAAATAAGTTTTTTTGACCGATGCAACAGATATTTTTTTCTGCAAAGTCATAACTGCCAATGCAGATACTGCAGTTTCCTGTAGTGAGTTGCGAGTTTTGTTAGTTAGGAAACAAAGCAGAGAAACCTGAGAGGGAGCGGGAGAGATTGGTTTGACAGTCTCTGACAAACTTGAGAGAGAAGAAGGGAGAGGGAGAGGGAGAAATTAGTTTGGCAGCTCTGACAAACTTGAGAGAGAAAAAGAGAGAGAGAGAAGATTAACAATGGCCCAAGAAGTAGACCGGCTAACAGAGCCGCTAATCCGTAATACAGAAGTTGATCAACACCCTGGTCATGATTTAAAGGAGATCAAGAGCATTAAACAATGCCTAAATGAGGCTAAGGAGGAAAATAAGAGAATCTGGCAACTTGCAGGCCCAGCTATTTTTGCCTCCATTGCACGGTATTCTCTCGGGGCCACAACACAGATTTTTGCCGGCCACCTGACGGTTCTAGAGCTCGATGCAGTTTCTACAGTAAACATGGTCATCGCAGGCCTTGCCTTTGGTATAATGGTATGTTAAATATAAAGCAAACTAGTAAAAAGAAGAACAAATTCAATGTCAAATAAATTGGTCGATATCAGTCCAGGAAGTTTGCTATTTTCAAACTGTCCACAGTGTAGATTCATCATTGCCTAATCTGCTTTTTTTTTAAAGGAAAGTAAGTCACCCTGCGTTCAATCAAATAATAATAATTTAGGAAAAGCCAGTGTGTTGTACATAAAAATTAGAAGTTTCACAATTGCGGGCTAGAAATAAATTAAAAAAAAAAAAAGAGTTACAACACCAGTACAAACTGCCAACATTATTATGAAGTTGGTAAAGATTTGACAGATCTAATAATATTTCAATGTGCACAATAATGTAAAAACTTAAAAAATATGCACACAAATTTATTCGAATGAGCTTTTTTTAATTACCAAATATGTACCAACTTAATAATGTTCTAAACCTGTTTCCATACAATGATAATTCAGTTGGGAATGGGAAGCGCCTTGGAGACCCTTTGTGGCCAGGCATACGGTGCTAAACAGCTCCAAATGCTTGGCGTGTACATGCAACGCTCATGGATCATCCTCACCATCATGTGCATATTCCTCCTTCCAATTTACCTTTTTGCTACCCCAATTTTACTGTTCTTCCACCAAAATGAAGATATTGCATCCCTTGCTGGCAAGTTCTCACTCTACATGATCCCCCAGCTCTTCTCATATGGGTTGAACTTCCCGATACAAAAGTTTTTGCAAGCACAAAGCAAGGTCAATATAACAGCAGTTATCTCAGCTGCCGCACTGGTATTTCACCTGTTCTTGAACTGGTTGCTTATAGTCCAACTGGGACTCGGTCTTGTAGGCGCAGCGATTGCTCTAAATGCATCATGGTGGTTCATAGTATTTGGGCAGTTCACTTACATTGCCTTGGGGTATTGTCCTGGTGCTTGGAATGGGTTTAGTAGGCTGGCATTCAAAGATTTGGGCAGTTTTACAAAGTTGTCTATTGGATCTGCCATCATGATGTGGTAAATAATTTTGTTCTCAATATATTTGATGATATGATCTTTATATAATTATTGAAAACTTCATTAAGACTAATGAATTGTAAATCTCCTCCAGCCTGGAGTTTTGGTTTCTCATGATATTGATTGTGATAGCGGGCAACCTGAAGAATGCTCAAATTGCAGTTGGTGCCATGTCTATTTGGTTAGGCTCTAATCTTATTACAATAGAACAAATAAAATGAGTCGTGCTATCAACTTAGAGGAACAGAGATGTCATATATATAACTTATGTTTTCGAACAATTAATGTGTTTCAGAGATGATACAGAATAGTTTGTAGCCTTCCATCTATTTTCTTGTACTTTTGGTTGGGTTGTTTGCTCCAGTTTAGTACTACTTATTCTACCTGTTGGTTATTGCATTAGCAACTGTTGTGCATTTAGTTAAATCTTCTTTTGTACTCATTTCTCATTGAATTAATTCGGTGAGACTTAAACATCAAGAACCATGTTATCAGATTGAACATTATCTCAAGATCTTAACTGAATTTTTGTGATGGTCTATACAATGGCAGTATGAATTTATATGGGTGGCAGATCATGATTTTCTTCGGCCTCAACGCTGCTATAAGGTATCACAAGTATCTTTTCCTTTGTTTAATTCAGTTATTACAATTTTGTTGATAAATTTTACACAAATCTTACATCAAATATTACAAAATAAAATATATGACAGTGTAAGGATTTCAAATGAGCTAGGAGCAGGGAGGCCAAGAGCAGCACATTTTTCAATTTTGGTGGTGCTCATGTCGTCAGTGACACTTGGGATTTTCTTTTTTGTACTTGTTGTGGCTCTAAGGGATGTGTATGGGGTTCCCTTCACCAACAATCCTGAAGTTGTTAATGCTGTATCAAGCCTTGCCATTCTCTTTGCCTGTTCCCTGTTTCTCAATAGCATCCAACCTGTGTTATCTGGTAATAGTTTTCTCAAATTGCATTTTTTTCCACACCAGGTGTTCCAATTATTTTCTCTTCCACTGAAGTCAGCCCCAAGAGAATTAATTTAGCAAAAGAGAACTGTTCTTCTATTCAAAATTTTCTAATTAGTACTTCATTGTATTTAAAACTAAGGTAGATAATTTAACAGCAGGTACTGTATCTAGGTACTCTTTTGCTAACTAACAGTTTGCATGGTTATAAGGTGTGGCTGTGGGAGCAGGATGGCAGTGGCTGGTAGCATACGTCAATCTGGGCTGCTATTATTTGATTGGATTTCCCTTGGGTTATGTATTTGCTTTTCTTTTCGACAAAGGAATCCAGGTATAATAACCAGAAATCTAATTGAATGAAAAGTTGAAAACCAATGAATAACTCATTAACTTTTTTTTTGCTATTTTACAAAATTGCACTTCTGCAGGGCATGTGGGCTGGTCAATTGGCTGGAGTTGGTTTGCAAACTGCAATTCTCATTTTCATAACATTGAAAACTAACTGGGATTACGAGGTCTATACCACTCTCTTATTCTCTATATCATATCCCTAGCTGTACAATTATTATTACCTTTTGTTCAAAAATTACAGCATATAGACATCACAAATGAGCATTAACTAAGGTAGTAACATGGTTTAAAAACTCGGCGAGTCGATTTGGAATCGGCCCGATTCGGATCGGACTCGGCGGCCGCCGATCCGATTTTTACCGAGTTGGAGCGGATTTGGTGGAGGTCACCGTTCATGGTCTATTTTCATCCATGGAGAAAAAAGAACGAATACAGGCAACATAGATAAGGTGGTAGGGCCGCGAAATCGTGTTGATAGGCCGGAAAAAGCAATAGGCGGCGTCATGGAGCCTCTCTGTGAGGGAATTTCAACCCTTCCGTACAAACTAGAGTGGTGGGTACGGGGAAGAAGAAAAGAAGGGAAAGGGTCAACTGGATATTTCCATTTCCTTATTTTCTATTTTAAATTAGATCAACGGCCCAGATTATTCAAAAGTGAAATAATTTCAAAAGAAAGTGGTTTTTAATCGAAAAGTCGATCGAAAGACATACAAAAATTGAAAATTTCATTCTTTACGATTCTATCCGATATATTAAGGTGTATTAAAAAAATTATTTTTCACAAAATTTATTTTTATTAATTATGAAATCTCAATTTAATTGATATAAAATTTAATTTCTAAAAAATTTGAAATTTCATGCTACTTCAATTATTATATTAAATTTTTTTTAGTTGATTTTAAGGTTCTAATATTTGATTTATTAACTTAATTATGAAAAACTAGTTGTTTCTAATTTTTTTTCTTATTTTTTCTGATTTTTAAAGATATTAAAGTTATTTTATATGAAAATTCGAGTTTCCGATCCGAGTCACCCGAGTTTTTCCGAGTCATCCGATTCGACTCCTTTTACCAACAGTCCGAGTCCGAGTTTCAGAACCATGGGTAGTAAGTCTTTGAGTACAAAATTGAGTCTATCCTTTCTTAACCACGGTAGAAAGTTTTTAATACAAATGAGCATTAACTGGTGTGTATTCGACTTTGCAAATTCATCTGTTTTAATGTCTGAAAAATCTTATTAACAGGCAAGCCAAGCAAGTTCAAGGATACAAAAATGGGGAGGGCCTACAATGAGTCCAGAGGTGAATTCTGAGGTAATTCGTCAGTCCTCACCTCAATTTTAATTTTTTCAATACTTTTTCATTTCTAGTCATGTATAATTACATGCGTATGCTCTTTTTTGTGTTATTTTCAGGAGAACCCATCTTTGAGCTCTGATGTTTTAGCCTAGTTGGCAAAAATATTTCCCTGCTTTATAGTGTTAATTTGAGGGACAAAATTTCAAAAACCCTATGATGTCTCATAATCTTTAACTGATTTCGCTTGGTAGAGAGTGTACAATGCTTTAATGTATAACCATATGTATCCTCAGAAGAATTCTTAGCAAGGGATGTTTCATTTAGTAACTGTAAAGAAGCCTTTATCTTGGGGGTCTTTCATAGACATTTAATTTAAAAATAAGTTGGATGACTTAGACCCCCAATTTATCTTCAAAAAAAAAAAAAAAAAAAAACCTGTAAAGAAGCCTTGCTGTGCTCCTTTTGTAGTTTGGAAGCAGGATATCCATAGACCGTATCCATTTGGAATAAAAGCTCGTCCCACTGGCCATCAAAGGTGTCTGGTTGTAATTTTATGTTTCATTTATGGATCTGTTTGAGTGCTTCATCAAACTTGTTAATATGAATTTGTTGGTGCAAAATTCAAATAATAAATAGGATAACATCAAAATGAATTAAATTATAAAATAAATAATCAAAACAATTTACCTGAATCGCGCTAGGCACTGCCCAAAACAAAATGTTTTTTTACGCAAGATTTCATTTCATTTGATTCCAGAAGATTTCGTTAGATCTAATTACGTGGGAATTCCAACTATATCCGTTCATTTTGAGCACCATAAACACCTCGTGAGCTCCCATACTAAGAGAAATCTAAGATATATATTATATCCCGTGGCCGTTTTTCAAAAGCGGTCAAAAATAATTTTTTTTTTGCATTTTCTATAATTAAAAATAGTTTTAATAGTGATACCAATAATTATTTAATTTAAGAATTAAATATATTTGAAAATCTAAGATAGATATATTTGAAAGTCTAAAGTAGTTCATGTCTAATCTACATAAAAAAAAATATTTATTCCCTCATGCGACATGCGATTTGAGTCCTCCAATTTTCATTGATCGATCAATCTGAATATATGCTAGAAGTTTACCGTTCTTAATTAGAAGCCGTGACCACATTGACTTTTAATTAACAAATCTATAGAAAAATTTGTTTTATCCACTCATACAACATGCGATCTGAACCTTTCACTTTTCATTGACCGATCAATCCGAATATATGCTTGAAGTTTACTCTTCTTAATTAGAAACCGTGACCGCATTAATTTTTAATTAAAAATAATTTTTTTGTTAAATATATATTAAAATTGTTGTACAAAATAACACAATGCAGCGAAGCTGCGACTGTTCATGTCTAGTATATAGTAATTAGATTCAATTACGAGATCCACATGTAGTGAACCACTATAGTTAAACTGCAGAAATAATAATACAGAGAAACATACTGAGACCCAACCAAAACAAGGATGTGGAAAACACCACCATAGATACTGACTAAAATATCGCAAACTACATCCCGATGTCCAGATTTGCATGTGCATCCAGAGAACATATAGATATCAGTGTCATTATCATACCAAATGCAATATTATGCATGTGTATTCAACTAAGATCCTTCAATTTCGTATCAAGATATGAGTCTGGATATGACTTGGATTGTAGTGTATAATAACTGACTCATAATTTTGACGGCATTGTTTTATGGGATGGAAAACAGAGGATCGTTGTGGTTAAAATAAGTTCCAAAACAAAAAATAAAATAAAACAAAAATTGTGAAACAGATCCGGAATGTTATGTGTCCAACAGGATGTAATCGTTCATTCAACAAGTGTATGGAATTAGGAAGAGGACCTAAATTTCTCACCGACAGAGAGTATAATCTTTCTAATTATAATGGTTGGGTTTTTCGAAGAAAATTATTTTGCACTCCATTTTTAGAATATAAATAAAATATTTATATAATAATATAATTAAATTAAGAATAAGAAATTGACATATACATATATATAGTTTTCTTCAATATTTGCCGATTTAGATATTCGACAGGCAGAGAATGACAGTGGAGTACACATGTGGACCCTGCAGCTAATTCTATCACATCCTATTAGTTACTAACATCCTTGTAAATAATCTAAATAGATCTTGGGGACCCGCGTAGTCTTTATATCGTTTTATTATTTTTCTTCAAAAAATTTGTTGTTCTATTATATTAGTTCAGCTGTCAATTCTTTCTTTGTGTCTTTTAGCAACTATACATCTGCACGTCATAAACGGGCATAGTATGTAGATATATTCTTTAGATGGTTATTTCTGATTTTTCTTTTATTTGGAAAACACGAAGTTACCATAAAACTCAATTTGGAGAAGCATATACAAGGACATTAACTTAATTAAGTTGAAAATTTTCTAAGCATTAAGCAATATACAAACTATATGTTGGAATCTGAAGTTTAGTAAATTTAGGTTTAGCCAACAAACCTGACACAAAGCATAAAGTATCAGAATAAGTAAAAAACACGCATCGTCACCCTTTGTTCGGACAGAATACCGCATTGAGAAATTTTATTTCTCACCGTTTCCACTTTGTGGGTTCCAGGTTTTGAGGCGGGGTTAGAGACGATTTTTGGCGAGGAGTAGGCCCAGTTTCGAGTTATTATCACCACTATTAGTGGATTGGCCTTTTTGGTTGGTATTTATGCCATATGACTTGTATTACTTTTATTTAGGCTATGTATGTTATTATACTTGATTGTCATTTTGTGTGTACCGTGTGGTGTGGTACCATAGTTATATTTGATGTATGATTATATGTTTTTGGTTTGGTACCACCACTTGGTACTTAGATATATAATGATGTATGAATTGTTGTGGTAGACTTACATTTGGTGGCATGGCTTATTTATTACATATGTGATGTTAAGATAAATTCAAATGCTATGCTTTGTCTTGACCTATTCATATATCATCTAATTATCTCAATTTCTCCACGTACTATTGAATGTTAAGGCAAAGTATTGGATTTGAATGCTTATGACTTGTGTAGTTAAGGAATTTGTGTTAATTTAGTGGTGATATAACTCCTTGTATGATTTATTGAATAAATTGTTATGCCTTGCGTTTGCCGTGTGGTAGTCGTGTCGGAGACTGTCACGTGCTCGTTGGATACGGGGTGTGACATTTTATATTGTTAAAACCCCAAAATTTGTCTTTGATTATGAAGATTATTTTAAATGTCAAAAATATCCAAAAATATCTATTTTATTGCACCTTAGAATTTATAACACAAAATTCGATGAAAATTACTCGTCTAGTTTTTAAAAAGGGATAAGCCCGATAATCTCAATACCCGTCCATTGGGTTCGACCTTTTATTTTACCAAAACGACTAGTAAGGTAAAATCAAGGTATAAATTTATTTGACCTAGGTTTTAAATCCTTCATCTAATTGGTGTCGTTGTCGGGGAAGGTGTTGATATTTGATCCTTATTTAAGTATGAAGAGACTAGATTTTTATTTTTTATTTTGACTCACCCTTGTTTTTTCTTGAATTTCAGGACTGGCAGGTAGGAAGAAAGGCTATAACGATCTAAATCTCATCCTCTATTGTGCGCAAATACTTCTTTCAAGGCTTGATAGAAGATCTGAAGCTTGCCCAACCCTCATTTCTCCACGAATCGAGCTCTGAGAACCAACCAGCCCACTATTCGACCCTATGTACAATCCGAACAGAATCCACTCGGGCCGAGCAGGGACACAAACTGAGAGAATAAGGAGGCGCAATGGCCGATGTCAGTGGGACCGAGACCATTGCTGAGTAGACATGCCACTTAGAGGCCCTTCTCCTCCAAATTGAGCAACAACATGCTCTACTTGATGCGGATAGAACTCGTCTTGATGGCCAAAGGGGAGAATTTAACGATCAGCATCGACGATGGGCCAACGACGATGAGAGGGTCCACAACAACTCCAATGGGGAAGACGACGAAACCCCAACAAATCTCACATGGAGTTTGGCGCTCCAAAAACCAAGGAAGTGGCAGGGTCGATAATCATTCCTGTAAAAGATGTTAACAATATGCAAATCGCCCCACCCATGTCACCTTTATGCAACAAAGCCCTTTTTATGGAAATGATCACGAGGACCCACATGATCACTCACAAACTTTCATTGATTGCACTCGCTTGATTAAAATAGAAGGGGTTCCTCAACAAGTAATTAGGCTTTTGTTGTTTAGATTTACTCTCTAAGATGGGACCTAAAAATGGTATAAGACACTCAAAAAGGATCAATTAGGTCTTGGGATGCAATAGCACAAATCTTCCTGGATAAATATTTTCCTTCGGATAGGGTGGACTCAATTAGAAGGGAAATAAACAACTTCCAACAAAAGAAGATGAATCAATGAGGGATGCATGGGAAAGATTTAGGGGTTTAGAGAACTCATGCCCTCATCATGGAATCCATGATTGGTTGATAATTGATTTCTTTCTATAATGATCTTTATGATAATATTAAGATCACTGTTGATTCTCTTTTAGGTGGTAGCCTCTTGATGCTTGACGCAATGTGAGGAAGGGACTTACTTGATCAATGCGCAAGGAGCTATACTTGGTTGCCTTTCTCGAATCACCGTCGCTCGAACCACTCAAAACAACAAGTCCACGAGATTTCGACTCGAGATCCATGGATACCGAAGTTAGAAGCTGAGCTAGCCGCGTTCCAATGGGCTCAAGGTTTCATCTCTACTAGAATAAATGCGGGGCATGCAACATAGAAAGGCACACATCCCTTGATTGTTCTTTTCGAAGGAAGGCGTAGGTGTGCAATTTTAATTTTTATTAACATTTAATAGCAATTAATCTCAAGCACACATCAAGGATCTTGTAGGATGACATTTAGCACAAAAGGGAGAATGAGAAAATGGGTATACCTCCTCTAATTGCATAATTAGAAGGCTCGATCGGTTCGTTTGGAGTCGGTGGCGTACCTCCAACACCTCTTCACCATGGCCTCGAGTCCATCAAAAGAGTTAACCAATCTCTAATGGTTTGTGCTAGCAAACCTAAGAGAGAAATTAATCCTTTTCTTTTCTTCTCTCTAATCAACAATTAATTAGTGGGAAGACTAAACTCAACACATGAGAAACCTAACAAGAGCTTGAGAGAGAACTCTAATGGAGGAGATCAAAATCTCTCCATTGGAGGAAGGTGGCGACTAGGGAAGAGGAAAAAAGGAGAAGAGACTTTGGGTTTCTTTCTCTTTAAGGGACCTCCTTTTATAAGCATCCAATCCACAAATTAATTGGACACCTTTGCCTCTCTATGGCCGGTCTAGAAGTGGGCTCACATGGGCCACTTCAACCTCTTAATTACTCTCTCTTTAAACACATTAAATCAATTATTTAATGGACCTTTCAATAGCTTATTGTTTGGGCTCAAATAGACTATTTAAATAAAGCCTATACTTTTAATTTAATTCACATAATTAAATTAAAATAAGTTGAACAAAATTAATTATCAACACATTGGAGCAAAAATAGACTAGTTAAAACTTTATTCGTGTGACTCTATTGAAGATTTATGTCATGTTGGCCATGGAAATTAAATCGCTATTTATTTCCAATAATCATAACGGTATCTAGCAACACGTTATGATTTCCAATTAACAAAAATAAATACTGTACAGTTACAGTATTTCAATCCAGCATAAGAAATAAAGTATTTCATTATTTGATTCTTATGTCACATGATATCACAGTATAATCCAAGATAGAAATGTGTCATTCTTGCAGATTATACATTTCTTGATCTAAAGTTGATCGTCTAGTTTGCATGCATGCGATCCAACTCCATCAAGTGGCCCAATAGATATCATCACTCACTAGGTCTACTAATGAGGGATATGATTTTCTTGATGAATAACTTTTCTCCGCACAATTTAAGAGAGCATAAATAAAGTCAGTATAGCAGCCCTTATCAGGAATCAAACTTAGACGATATTTATTGAACCTATCCTCATGTGGAAAAGTTGAACAATCTCAAACTTAGAATCAAACTCATAGGAAATAAATAATGACACATAACACAATCCATATATTTATTTCATTAGGTCATGTCATGTACTATGTTCCAATAACATACACATATGCAATTAAGTTGGTAACTCCTTACCTATGATTTGTAGAACTTAATCATCACTTAACTTGCATACTAGTCTTTTATGATAATTAATGTTCCTTGTTAATTATCAAGATTATGGATGATTTAGATTTATTATTGTCATTCTAATGAATGATCCACAGAGATCTACAATTCAGATCGTTAACCTGAATGATCTGTCAATAATAAACTCTAGGAACAAATGATCAAATATCATCAATAACATAAACTAAAATTAAGTCATTAAAATATTGACATCTAGGACATAACTCCAACACTTTTTCCAAAGGTGGTAGCAGAGGAGCCCAAGTCAATTCCATAAACAACGGACCCTCCTACTTCCCAAGGCACATCTTTAGTAGGAGTTACTTGCTCAATGAAGGGGAGCAAAATGACTGGGAACACATGAATGATCTAGTCTTAAAGGATAACATGCAAAACTCTACCTTTGCCAAGACTTACATTCCTAAGTATAACTACAAGAATCAAAATCCTTCGAATCTTTACCGGAATATGCAATTAAACAACAATCCAAATGGACCTTTCCTTAAGAAGTCCTTTTACAACAAAGATGGGATTCCAATAGTGGTTCAAGAGTTCATGCACAAGAAAAGTAAGTTCAATTAAGTTATGGCCGAGGGTTTGGATGAATTGAAGGCAAATACTAGTACATTATTGCGTTTGGAGCGCATGATGGAAGCGCACTTCTCAAGACAGACGGGGAAGCTACTAATCCAGCCCTAGGTCAACCCTAATGTTGAATGTAAGTCCCTGCACGTTCTATGGAGTGGAAGGCGGTACAGGACCCGCCTGTGCCACCCAGCGAAGAGACACCACTCTATGTTCGATTCGAACAACATCAAGTTCGGTTCGAACAGGTGGTTCTAAGTGAAGAATTGTGAAGGAAAAGGAGGATGCACAATTCCAGACCTTTTGGAAGATTCTCAAGCAAATGAGGATAACAATTCCGTTCATGGATGTCATAGCTTAAGTGTCGATCTATGCCAAGCTCTTGAAGGAGGTATGCCGAAGAAAGAGGTCCATGGAAGAACTCAAGACGATAGTCCTAACACACAAGTGCAGTGAGGCATTGAAAAGCACGATGCCGCCTAAGCTTGAAGATCCAGGTAGGTTTACTCACCCTCGTGTTATTGGTAAAACTACTATCAAACAGGCCTTGTGTGATATGGGGACAAGTGTTAGTCTCATGCCTAAAATGGTGTATCAAAAGATTGGTTTTAGGGAGCTTAGGTCCACAAGAATGACGTTGCAACTCACCGATTCCTCAATGCAGTTTTCCTTGGGTGTTCTAGAAGACATGCCCATTCAAGTGGGTAAGTTTGTTGTACTGAGGGATTTCGTGGTGATGGACATAGGAGAAGATAAGGAGGTGCCTATCATCTTAGGGTGCCCTTTCCTTAGATTTGTCGGTGTGATGATGGATGCTTAGGACAGGACGATCTTGGTCAGAGTGGGGGGGGCAGAAGCTCCATTTTCAATAGATCATGCTATAAGGTGCCCAAATCCAATCAATGCGTGTTTCATGATTCAAGAGATGCTCGAAATAGAAGAATCCCTTGAAGAGCAATACTAACATACCCTTAAAGCCTACCATGACTTCCTCTATGACATTCAAGAGTCAATAGGGATAGAAGAGACAATGGAAGACGAAGCGGAGGTTCAAAATGGAGATTTTTTACCCTATTCGGATCCCTGTTTGGACCAAATAGCTTCCCGAGTAAAGGAGATCAAGGCCATAGAACCTCTGTTCAGTCCGAATAAATCTGGTTTGATCTAAACTGAGGCCCCCAAGGTCTTATTGAAGCCCCTTCCGGCATTTCTCAGGCAGGAATTTATCGGCCCTGATCAAACATGCCCAGTTATTGTTAAGTCGGAGGTAAATGCATGTTAAACGGAGAAGTTTTTAGTGAAACTAAGGGAGCATAAAGGAGCTATTGGTTACTCGATTGACGACTTGAAGCGTATCGATCCCTCAATATGCACGCATAGAATTCTTTTGGAGGATGATCACAAGTCAACGAGGGAGGTACAATGATGAATCAACCCTAGACTGAAGGAGGTGATCAAGAAGGAGATCATCAAGCTCCTTGATGCGGGAATTATATCCGATAGAAAATGGGTGAGTCCGGTCCACGTAGTTCCAAAAAAGGGTGGTACAAGGGTGGTACAATGATGGATTGTTGTTTAATTGCATATTCCGGTAAAGATTCGAAGGATTTTGATTCTTGTAGTTATACTTAGGAATGTAAGTCTTGGCAAAGGTAGAGTTTTGCATGTTATCCTTTAAGATTAGATCATTCATTTGTTCCCAGTCATTTTGCTCCCCTTCATTGAGCAAGCAACTCCTACTAAAGATGTGCCTTAGGAAGTAGGAGGGTCCGTTGTTTATGGAATTGACTTGGGCTCCTCTGCTACCACCTTTGGAAAAAGTGTTGGAGTTATGTCCTAGATGTCAATATTTTAATGACTTAATTTTAGTTTATGTTATTGATGATATTTGATCATTTGTTCCTAGAGTTTATTATTGACAGATCATTCAAGTTAACGATCTGAATTGTAGATCTCTGTGGATCATTCATTAGAATGACAATAATAAATCTAAATCATCCATAATCTTGATAATTAACAAGGAACATTAATTATCATAAAAGACTAGTATGCAAGTTAAGTGATGATTAAGTTCTACAAATCATAGGTAAGGAGTTACCAACTTAATTGCATATGTGTATGTTATTGGAACATAGTACATGACATGACTTAATGAAATAAATATATGGATTGTGTTATGTGTCATTATTTATTTCCTATGAGTTTGATTCTAAGTTTGAGATTGTTCAACTTTTCCACATGAGGATAGGTTCAATAAATATCGTCTAAGTTTGATTCCTGATAAGGGCTGCTATACTGACTTTATTTATGCTCTCTTAAATTGTGCGGAGAAAAGTTATTCATCAAGAAAATCATATCCCTCATTAGTAGACCTAGTGAGTGATGATATCTATTGGGCCACTTGATGGAGTTGGATCGCATGCATGCAAACTAGACGATCAACTTTAGATCAAGAAATGTATAATCTGCAAGAATGACACATTTCTATCTTGGATTATACTGTGATATCATGTGACATAAGAATCAAATAATGAAATACTTTATTTCTTATGCTGGATTGAAATACTGTAACTGTACAGTATTTATTTTTGTTAATTGGAAATCATAACGTGTTGCTAGATACCGTTATGATTATTGGAAATAAATAGCGATTTAATTTCCATGGCCAACATGACATAAATCTTCAATAGAGTCACACGAATAAAGTTTTAACTAGTCTATTTTTGCTCCAATGTGTTGATAATTAATTTTGTTCAACTTATTTTAATTTAATTATGTGAATTAAATTAAAAGTATAGGCTTTATTTAAATAGTCTATTTGAGCCCAAACAATAAGCTATTGAAAGGTCCATTAAATAATTGATTTAATGTGTTTAAAGAGAGAGTAATTAAGAGGTTGAAGTGGCCCATGTGAGCCCACTTCTAGACCGGCCATAGAGAGGCAAAGGTGTCCAATTAATTTGTGGATTGGATGCTTATAAAAGGAGGTCCCTTAAAGAGAAAGAAACCCAAAGTCTCTTCTCCTTTTTTCCTCTTCCCTAGTCGCCACCTTCCTCCAATGGAGAGATTTTGATCTCCTCCATTAGAGTTCTCTCTCAAGCTCTTGTTAGGTTTCTCATGTGTTGAGTTTAGTCTTCCCACTAATTAATTGTTGATTAGAGAGAAGAAAAGAAAATGATTAATTTCTCTCTTAGGTTTGCTAGCACAAACCATTAGAGATTGGTTAACTCTTTTGATGGACTCGAGGCCATGGTGAAGAGGTGTTGGAGGTACGCCACCGACTCCAAACGAACCGATCGAGCCTTCTAATTATGCAATTAGAGGAGGTATACCCATTTTCTCATTCTCCCTTTTGTGCTAAATGTCATCCTACAAGATCCTTGATGTGTGCTTGAGATTAATTGCTATTAAATGTTAATAAAAATTAAAATTGCACACCTACGCCTTCCTTCGAAAAGAACAATCAAGGGATGTGTGCCTTTCTATGTTGCATGCCCCGCATTTATTCTAGTAGAGATGAAACCTTGAGCCCATTGGAACGCGGCTAGCTCAGCTTCTAACTTCGGTATCCATGGATCTCGAGTCGAAATCTCGTGGACTTGTTGTTTTGAGTGGTTCGAGCGACGGTGATTCGAGAAAGGCAACCAAGTATAGCTCCTTGCGCATTGATCAAGTAAGTCCCTTCCTCACATTGCGTCAAGCATCAAGAGGCTACCACCTAAAAGAGAATCAACAGTGATCTTAATATTATCATAAAGATCATTATAGAAAGAAATCAATTATCAACCAATCATGGATTCCATGATGAGGGCATGAGTTCTCTAAACCCCTAAATCTTTCCCATGCATCCCTCATTGATTCATCTTCTTTTGTTGGAAGTTGTTTATTTCCCTTCTAATTGAGTCCACCCTATCCGAAGGAAAATATTTATCCAGGAAGATTTGTGCTATTGCATCCCAAGACCTAATTGATCCTTTTTGAGTGTCTTATACCATTTTTAGGTCCCATCTTAGAGAGTAAATCTAAACAACAAAAGCCTAATTACTTGTTGAGGAACCCCTTCTATTTTAATCAAGCGAGTGCAATCAATGAAAGTTTGTGAGTGATCATGTGGGTCCTCGTGATCATTTCCATAAAAAGGGCTTTGTTGCATAAAGGTGACATGGGTGGGGCGATTTGCATATTGTTAACATCTTTTACAGGAATGATTATCGACCCTGCCACTTCCTTGGTTTTTGGAGCGCCAAACTCCATGTGAGATTTGTTGGGGTTTCGTCGTCTTCCCCATTGGAGTTGTTGTGGACCCTCTCATCGTCGTTGGCCCATCGTCGATGCTGATCGTTAAATTCTCCCCTTTGGCCATCAAGACGAGTTCTATCCGCATCAAGTAGAGCATGTTGTTGCTCAATTTGGAGGAGAAGGGCCTCTAAGTGGCATGTCTACTCAGCAATGGTCTCGGTCCCACTGACATCGGCCATTGCGCCTCCTTATTCTCTCAGTTTGTGTCCCTGCTCGGCCCGAGTGGATTCTGTTCGGATTGTACATAGGGTCGAATAGTGGGCTGGTTGGTTCTCAGAGCTCGATTCGTGGAGAAATGAGGGTTGGGCAAGCTTCAGATCTTCTATCAAGCCTTGAAAGAAGTATTTGCGCACAATAGAGGATGAGATTTAGATCGTTATAGCCTTTCTTCCTACCTGCCAGTCCTGAAATTCAAGAAAAAACAAGGGTGAGTCAAAAAAAAAAATAAAAATCTAGTCTCTTCATACTTAAATAAGGATCAAATATCAACACCTTCCCCGACAACGACACCAATTAGATGAAGGATTTAAAACCTAGGTCAAATAAATTTATACCTTGATTTTACCTTACTAGTCGTTTTGGTAAAATAAAAGGTCGAACCCAATGGACGGGTATTGAGATTATCGGGCTTATCCCTTTTTAAAAACTAGACGAGTAATTTTCATCGAATTTTGTGTTATAAATTCTAAGGTGCAATAAAATAGATATTTTTGGATATTTTTGACATTTAAAATAATCTTCATAATCAAAGACAAATTTTGGGGTTTTAACAATATAAAATGTCACACCCCGTATCCAACGAGCACGTGACAGTCTCCGACACGACTACCACACGGCAAACGCAAGGCATAACAATTTATTCAATAAATCATACAAGGAGTTATATCACCACTAAATTAACACAAATTCCTTAACTACACAAGTCATAAGCATTCAAATCCAATACTTTGCCTTAACATTCAATAGTACGTGGAGAAATTGAGATAATTAGATGATATATGAATAGGTCAAGACAAAGCATAGCATTTGAATTTATCTTAACATCACATATGTAATAAATAAGCCATGCCACCAAATGTAAGTCTACCACAACAATTCATACATCATTATATATCTAAGTACCAAGTGGTGGTACCAAACCAAAAACATATAATCATACATCAAATATAACTATGGTACCACACCACACGGTACACACAAAATGACAATCAAGTATAATAACATACATAGCCTAAATAAAAGTAATACAAGTCATATGGCATAAATACCAACCAAAAAGGCCAATCCACTAATAGTGGTGATAATAACTCGAAACTGGGCCTACTCCTCGCCAAAAATCGTCTCTAACCCCGCCTCAAAACCTGGAACCCACAAAGTGGAAACGGTGAGAAATAAAATTTCTCAATGCGGTATTCTGTCCGAACAAAGGGTGACGATGCGTGTTTTTTACTTATTCTGATACTTTATGCTTTGTGTCAGGTTTGTTGGCTAAACCTAAATTTACTAA
Source organism: Rhynchospora breviuscula (assembly GCA_027562975.1). Taxonomy (NCBI): domain Eukaryota; kingdom Viridiplantae; phylum Streptophyta; class Magnoliopsida; order Poales; family Cyperaceae; genus Rhynchospora; species Rhynchospora breviuscula. Next base: position 19,082,249 of record CM050398.1, read on the forward strand.
ACTTCAGATTCCAACATATAGTTTGTATATTGCTTAATGCTTAGAAAATTTTCAACTTAATTAAGTTAATGTCCTTGTATATGCTTCTCCAAATTGAGTTTTATGGTAACTTCGTGTTTTCCAAATAAAAGAAAAATCAGAAATAACCATCTAAAGAATATATCTACATACTATGCCCGTTTATGACGTGCAGATGTATAGTTGCTAAAAGACACAAAGAAAGAATTGACAGCTGAACTAATATAATAGAACAACAAATTTTTTGAAGAAAAATAATAAAACGATATAAAGACTACGCGGGTCCCCAAGATCTATTTAGATTATTTACAAGGATGTTAGTAACTAATAGGATGTGATAGAATTAGCTGCAGGGTCCACATGTGTACTCCACTGTCATTCTCTGCCTGTCGAATATCTAAATCGGCAAATATTGAAGAAAACTATATATATGTATATGTCAATTTCTTATTCTTAATTTAATTATATTATTATATAAATATTTTATTTATATTCTAAAAATGGAGTGCAAAATAATTTTCTTCGAAAAACCCAACCATTATAATTAGAAAGATTATACTCTCTGTCGGTGAGAAATTTAGGTCCTCTTCCTAATTCCATACACTTGTTGAATGAACGATTACATCCTGTTGGACACATAACATTCCGGATCTGTTTCACAATTTTTGTTTTATTTTATTTTTTGTTTTGGAACTTATTTTAACCACAACGATCCTCTGTTTTCCATCCCATAAAACAATGCCGTCAAAATTATGAGTCAGTTATTATACACTACAATCCAAGTCATATCCAGACTCATATCTTGATACGAAATTGAAGGATCTTAGTTGAATACACATGCATAATATTGCATTTGGTATGATAATGACACTGATATCTATATGTTCTCTGGATGCACATGCAAATCTGGACATCGGGATGTAGTTTGCGATATTTTAGTCAGTATCTATGGTGGTGTTTTCCACATCCTTGTTTTGGTTGGGTCTCAGTATGTTTCTCTGTATTATTATTTCTGCAGTTTAACTATAGTGGTTCACTACATGTGGATCTCGTAATTGAATCTAATTACTATATACTAGACATGAACAGTCGCAGCTTCGCTGCATTGTGTTATTTTGTACAACAATTTTAATATATATTTAACAAAAAAATTATTTTTAATTAAAAATTAATGCGGTCACGGTTTCTAATTAAGAAGAGTAAACTTCAAGCATATATTCGGATTGATCGGTCAATGAAAAGTGAAAGGTTCAGATCGCATGTTGTATGAGTGGATAAAACAAATTTTTCTATAGATTTGTTAATTAAAAGTCAATGTGGTCACGGCTTCTAATTAAGAACGGTAAACTTCTAGCATATATTCAGATTGATCGATCAATGAAAATTGGAGGACTCAAATCGCATGTCGCATGAGGGAATAAATATTTTTTTTTATGTAGATTAGACATGAACTACTTTAGACTTTCAAATATATCTATCTTAGATTTTCAAATATATTTAATTCTTAAATTAAATAATTGTTGGTATCACTATTAAAACTATTTTTAATTATAGAAAATGCAAAAAAAAAATTATTTTTGACCGCTTTTGAAAAACGGCCACGGGATATAATATATATCTTAGATTTCTCTTAGTATGGGAGCTCACGAGGTGTTTATGGTGCTCAAAATGAACGGATATAGTTGGAATTCCCACGTAATTAGATCTAACGAAATCTTCTGGAATCAAATGAAATGAAATCTTGCGTAAAAAAACATTTTGTTTTGGGCAGTGCCTAGCGCGATTCAGGTAAATTGTTTTGATTATTTATTTTATAATTTAATTCATTTTGATGTTATCCTATTTATTATTTGAATTTTGCACCAACAAATTCATATTAACAAGTTTGATGAAGCACTCAAACAGATCCATAAATGAAACATAAAATTACAACCAGACACCTTTGATGGCCAGTGGGACGAGCTTTTATTCCAAATGGATACGGTCTATGGATATCCTGCTTCCAAACTACAAAAGGAGCACAGCAAGGCTTCTTTACAGGTTTTTTTTTTTTTTTTTTTTGAAGATAAATTGGGGGTCTAAGTCATCCAACTTATTTTTAAATTAAATGTCTATGAAAGACCCCCAAGATAAAGGCTTCTTTACAGTTACTAAATGAAACATCCCTTGCTAAGAATTCTTCTGAGGATACATATGGTTATACATTAAAGCATTGTACACTCTCTACCAAGCGAAATCAGTTAAAGATTATGAGACATCATAGGGTTTTTGAAATTTTGTCCCTCAAATTAACACTATAAAGCAGGGAAATATTTTTGCCAACTAGGCTAAAACATCAGAGCTCAAAGATGGGTTCTCCTGAAAATAACACAAAAAAGAGCATACGCATGTAATTATACATGACTAGAAATGAAAAAGTATTGAAAAAATTAAAATTGAGGTGAGGACTGACGAATTACCTCAGAATTCACCTCTGGACTCATTGTAGGCCCTCCCCATTTTTGTATCCTTGAACTTGCTTGGCTTGCCTGTTAATAAGATTTTTCAGACATTAAAACAGATGAATGTGCAAAGTCGAATACACACCAGTTAATGCTCATTTGTATTAAAAACTTTCTACCGTGGTTAAGAAAGGATAGACTCAATTTTGTACTCAAAGACTTACTACCCATGGTTCTGAAACTCGGACTCGGACTGTTGGTAAAAGGAGTCGAATCGGATGACTCGGAAAAACTCGGGTGACTCGGATCGGAAACTCGAATTTTCATATAAAATAACTTTAATATCTTTAAAAATCAGAAAAAATAAGAAAAAAAATTAGAAACAACTAGTTTTTCATAATTAAGTTAATAAATCAAATATTAGAACCTTAAAATCAACTAAAAAAAATTTAATATAATAATTGAAGTAGCATGAAATTTCAAATTTTTTAGAAATTAAATTTTATATCAATTAAATTGAGATTTCATAATTAATAAAAATAAATTTTGTGAAAAATAATTTTTTTAGTACACCTTAATATATCGGATAGAATCGTAAAGAATGAAATTTTCAATTTTTGTATGTCTTTCGATCGACTTTTCGATTAAAAACCACTTTCTTTTGAAATTATTTCACTTTTGAATAATCTGGGCCGTTGATCTAATTTAAAATAGAAAATAAGGAAATGGAAATATCCAGTTGACCCTTTCCCTTCTTTTCTTCTTCCCCGTACCCACCACTCTAGTTTGTACGGAAGGGTTGAAATTCCCTCACAGAGAGGCTCCATGACGCCGCCTATTGCTTTTTCCGGCCTATCAACACGATTTCGCGGCCCTACCACCTTATCTATGTTGCCTGTATTCGTTCTTTTTTCTCCATGGATGAAAATAGACCATGAACGGTGACCTCCACCAAATCCGCTCCAACTCGGTAAAAATCGGATCGGCGGCCGCCGAGTCCGATCCGAATCGGGCCGATTCCAAATCGACTCGCCGAGTTTTTAAACCATGTTACTACCTTAGTTAATGCTCATTTGTGATGTCTATATGCTGTAATTTTTGAACAAAAGGTAATAATAATTGTACAGCTAGGGATATGATATAGAGAATAAGAGAGTGGTATAGACCTCGTAATCCCAGTTAGTTTTCAATGTTATGAAAATGAGAATTGCAGTTTGCAAACCAACTCCAGCCAATTGACCAGCCCACATGCCCTGCAGAAGTGCAATTTTGTAAAATAGCAAAAAAAAAGTTAATGAGTTATTCATTGGTTTTCAACTTTTCATTCAATTAGATTTCTGGTTATTATACCTGGATTCCTTTGTCGAAAAGAAAAGCAAATACATAACCCAAGGGAAATCCAATCAAATAATAGCAGCCCAGATTGACGTATGCTACCAGCCACTGCCATCCTGCTCCCACAGCCACACCTTATAACCATGCAAACTGTTAGTTAGCAAAAGAGTACCTAGATACAGTACCTGCTGTTAAATTATCTACCTTAGTTTTAAATACAATGAAGTACTAATTAGAAAATTTTGAATAGAAGAACAGTTCTCTTTTGCTAAATTAATTCTCTTGGGGCTGACTTCAGTGGAAGAGAAAATAATTGGAACACCTGGTGTGGAAAAAAATGCAATTTGAGAAAACTATTACCAGATAACACAGGTTGGATGCTATTGAGAAACAGGGAACAGGCAAAGAGAATGGCAAGGCTTGATACAGCATTAACAACTTCAGGATTGTTGGTGAAGGGAACCCCATACACATCCCTTAGAGCCACAACAAGTACAAAAAAGAAAATCCCAAGTGTCACTGACGACATGAGCACCACCAAAATTGAAAAATGTGCTGCTCTTGGCCTCCCTGCTCCTAGCTCATTTGAAATCCTTACACTGTCATATATTTTATTTTGTAATATTTGATGTAAGATTTGTGTAAAATTTATCAACAAAATTGTAATAACTGAATTAAACAAAGGAAAAGATACTTGTGATACCTTATAGCAGCGTTGAGGCCGAAGAAAATCATGATCTGCCACCCATATAAATTCATACTGCCATTGTATAGACCATCACAAAAATTCAGTTAAGATCTTGAGATAATGTTCAATCTGATAACATGGTTCTTGATGTTTAAGTCTCACCGAATTAATTCAATGAGAAATGAGTACAAAAGAAGATTTAACTAAATGCACAACAGTTGCTAATGCAATAACCAACAGGTAGAATAAGTAGTACTAAACTGGAGCAAACAACCCAACCAAAAGTACAAGAAAATAGATGGAAGGCTACAAACTATTCTGTATCATCTCTGAAACACATTAATTGTTCGAAAACATAAGTTATATATATGACATCTCTGTTCCTCTAAGTTGATAGCACGACTCATTTTATTTGTTCTATTGTAATAAGATTAGAGCCTAACCAAATAGACATGGCACCAACTGCAATTTGAGCATTCTTCAGGTTGCCCGCTATCACAATCAATATCATGAGAAACCAAAACTCCAGGCTGGAGGAGATTTACAATTCATTAGTCTTAATGAAGTTTTCAATAATTATATAAAGATCATATCATCAAATATATTGAGAACAAAATTATTTACCACATCATGATGGCAGATCCAATAGACAACTTTGTAAAACTGCCCAAATCTTTGAATGCCAGCCTACTAAACCCATTCCAAGCACCAGGACAATACCCCAAGGCAATGTAAGTGAACTGCCCAAATACTATGAACCACCATGATGCATTTAGAGCAATCGCTGCGCCTACAAGACCGAGTCCCAGTTGGACTATAAGCAACCAGTTCAAGAACAGGTGAAATACCAGTGCGGCAGCTGAGATAACTGCTGTTATATTGACCTTGCTTTGTGCTTGCAAAAACTTTTGTATCGGGAAGTTCAACCCATATGAGAAGAGCTGGGGGATCATGTAGAGTGAGAACTTGCCAGCAAGGGATGCAATATCTTCATTTTGGTGGAAGAACAGTAAAATTGGGGTAGCAAAAAGGTAAATTGGAAGGAGGAATATGCACATGATGGTGAGGATGATCCATGAGCGTTGCATGTACACGCCAAGCATTTGGAGCTGTTTAGCACCGTATGCCTGGCCACAAAGGGTCTCCAAGGCGCTTCCCATTCCCAACTGAATTATCATTGTATGGAAACAGGTTTAGAACATTATTAAGTTGGTACATATTTGGTAATTAAAAAAAGCTCATTCGAATAAATTTGTGTGCATATTTTTTAAGTTTTTACATTATTGTGCACATTGAAATATTATTAGATCTGTCAAATCTTTACCAACTTCATAATAATGTTGGCAGTTTGTACTGGTGTTGTAACTCTTTTTTTTTTTTTAATTTATTTCTAGCCCGCAATTGTGAAACTTCTAATTTTTATGTACAACACACTGGCTTTTCCTAAATTATTATTATTTGATTGAACGCAGGGTGACTTACTTTCCTTTAAAAAAAAAGCAGATTAGGCAATGATGAATCTACACTGTGGACAGTTTGAAAATAGCAAACTTCCTGGACTGATATCGACCAATTTATTTGACATTGAATTTGTTCTTCTTTTTACTAGTTTGCTTTATATTTAACATACCATTATACCAAAGGCAAGGCCTGCGATGACCATGTTTACTGTAGAAACTGCATCGAGCTCTAGAACCGTCAGGTGGCCGGCAAAAATCTGTGTTGTGGCCCCGAGAGAATACCGTGCAATGGAGGCAAAAATAGCTGGGCCTGCAAGTTGCCAGATTCTCTTATTTTCCTCCTTAGCCTCATTTAGGCATTGTTTAATGCTCTTGATCTCCTTTAAATCATGACCAGGGTGTTGATCAACTTCTGTATTACGGATTAGCGGCTCTGTTAGCCGGTCTACTTCTTGGGCCATTGTTAATCTTCTCTCTCTCTCTTTTTCTCTCTCAAGTTTGTCAGAGCTGCCAAACTAATTTCTCCCTCTCCCTCTCCCTTCTTCTCTCTCAAGTTTGTCAGAGACTGTCAAACCAATCTCTCCCGCTCCCTCTCAGGTTTCTCTGCTTTGTTTCCTAACTAACAAAACTCGCAACTCACTACAGGAAACTGCAGTATCTGCATTGGCAGTTATGACTTTGCAGAAAAAAATATCTGTTGCATCGGTCAAAAAAACTTATTTGCATCCGCACTTAGATTTTCAGCATTTTGCATCGATCTGTTTTTATCTGCATCACCTTATTGATGTAAATAATAGCCAGTTGTATGGGAAACGCTGATGTAACTATTTTCATTTATCTGTATCGGATTTACAGATGTAACTAATTGAATATTCGCTTCTGTCCAACAGATGCTGTTAATGTATATGCTCTTGCATCAGCTGTGGCAATGAAAATAATACATCGAATTGCATGGGATAAATTGATGTAATTATTCTCACTCGACTGCATCGGTATGACTGATGCAATCAATAGATTATTGCATCGGTATGACTGCATCAGGTTTCTCTGCTTTGTTTCCTAACTAACAGAACTCGCAACTTGGCATGTGCTGAATGCAAAGAGAACAATAAACTTCGGTTCAGTTCAATACCTATTCATATATGACTGAGTCACATATCAATTAATTAATGATTGAATTTTATATTTGAAGGTTTACCCGGTATAAACCTACATGCATATCTAACCTATGAATGTAATATATAGAATTAGATATACAGCAGCAGAAATTGATCGAACTTCTAGACTCTTGTCGGAGTTCGGTTCAGCAACGCTTAGTCTTTCTATGTATGCTGCCGGTACACCACCGCCTCAAGTTAAGGCTTGGTATCACCTTCTATGATTTCAAGTGCCAATCTACTCGTGCGTGTGCAACTCGATTACTCCAAGTACTCGTTTGACTTTTTCCCTCTGAAACATAGCCCTCTATCTCTATCTCTGTTAGGACACACAGAAATCACAGATTTAGCCAGAAAGATGGTTATAGAAACGGGTATATATAAGAGTCGATCTTAATCGACAGAGTCGGTTCAGATTTTCGATTTTCAGTAGTCCTCTTGCCCTGCAAGCGATCCGCTAGATCGTTTAGCGGAAAGCAGTCCGCTTAGAACGGCTCCACACACTTTTACTAACTGTAAACAAAAACAATCACACAGAAAACAAAGAGATTTTACGTGGTTCGATACAATGTGTACCTACGTCCACGACTCACACACACCACACTTTTTTATTTCTTTTTGAATAATGGAGTACAATAAAGAGAGAGAGAGGAAGAAGATTAATTCAGAAGGAAGGGATGCACCTTTATAGAAATACAGGTAGCCATTATTATTTTTTTCTATTTTTTCTTTAAAACAAAATAAGGAAACAAAATATTTATAAATTTCTAATGCATTTCGGACTGAAATCGCTCTGAATTCGATCCGAAAAGTCGCTTCTGGCTCACACTCCCCCTCAAGTTGGCATGCAGATATTTCGCATGCCCAACTTGTAAATTACTTCATGAAAGATGGTACTGGACACCCCTTTTGTTAGAATGTCTGTAGGTTGTTCTTCTGTCTTCACAGGAGGAATGCTAATAACCTTTTCTTCAAGATTCTATCGAATAAAATGTCGATCCACCTCGATGTGCTTGGTCCTATCATGTTGTACCGGATTTTGAGAGATAGCAATGGCAGCATTGTTGTCACAAAACAACCTCATTTCTTCACAACTATAGAAGCCAAGGTCATTGAGTACCCTTTTTATCTATAACAACTCCTATAGTCCCTTAGCAATTCTCCTAAACTCAGCTTCAGCACTTGATAGGGCCACTGATGTCCATTTCTCTTGAAAAAGATACCTCGTCCTGGATATCCCTTGAGATACCTAAGAATCCACATAACAGCCTCCATATATTGCTCATTGGGAGCGTGCATAAACTAACTTACCACAGACACTGCATATGCAATATTAGGCCTAGTATGTGATAAGTAAATCAATCTCCCTACCAATCTCTGGTATTGTTCCTTGTTTGTTAGTACCTGATCAGGAAATATTCCTAGTTTGTTGTTCTGTTTGGTAGGTGTGTCAATAGGTTTGCAATCCAAGATTCCTGTCTCAGCAAGCAAATCTAGTACATATTTTCTCTGAGATAAAGATACACCTTCTTTGCTACGTGTGACCTCAATCCCAAGAAAATACTTCAATCCACCCAGGTTCTTCATTTCAAATTCCTTGGACAATTTTCTCTCTAGATCTTGGATTCCTTCAAAATCATCACCTGTGATTATCATGTCATCAACATAGATTATCAAGATTACAATTTTTCTTTTATTTTTGGAAAAGAATAATGTATGATCTGTATCACTCTGGGTGTATCCATATCCTTTCATGGCACTGCAAAATCTTCCAAACCAAGCTCTTGGCGATTATTTTAGACCATACAGTGCTTTCTTCAACTTGCACATAAGAGGTTGTTTACTTGAATGACCATATCCTGGTGGGATGTCCATGTAGATTTATTTATCTATGTCCCCATATAGGAATGCATTCTTCACATAAAACTGATGTAGTGGCAAGTTTTAATTTGCTGCAATGGACAACAGTATTCTAACAGTATTCAGCTTGGCTACAGGTGAGAATGTCTCCTGATAATCTACCCCATATGTCTGATAGTACCCCTTTGCAACTAGCCTAGCTTTATACCTGTAAATTGTTCCAATGGGCCCATATTTAACTGTAAATATCCATGTACAACCTACTGTCTTTCTATCTCTTGGCCTACTCACCAGTTCCCAAGTCTCATTTTTTTCCAGTGCATCCATTTCTGTCTTCATTGCATCCATTCATTTGGGGTCACTGAGTGCTTCATTCAGATTACTTGGAATGTGAACTGACACCAGGGTTCTGTCAAATTCCTTCACAGGATCTGGCATGTGAGACATAGTCATAAAGTTTGTCCTCGCATACCTGCCCTCACCAACCTCATCTGGTCTGTACCTCTTAGGAGGTCTGCCTCTGTTAAACCTGAAAGGTAACTGATAACTAGAATTTGTAGTAATAGGTTCAAAATTACTTATGTCACACCCCGTATCCGAGATACGAGGCGTGAGGTGACACAGTATCTGATCATCCATCCGACGGCCCGTCAACCTACGTCACAAAAAATAAAAGCAAAACGAAGTCAGCTACAAAGCCGAGTAACCAGTTATTTAACGACGCAGCTTCTTTATAACCAATTTATATAACCAAAATATCAACCTATCGGATTAATCCACACATCAATAACAATAAAGTAAATGTATTTTACAGAGATCAACAGGTCTAGGTTTTCTCAAATCAGTTTCTCGTATCACTTTCACATTAGCGCGAATCCCTCTCTAGGCGATTTCGCTTCACATTACATATCACTTTTCCATTTCAAATCAAATCACATCAGAGACCCGTTGACTCGTAAAATACATCAGTCAGAATTCTCATACATTAATTCAATCAAATAAACAAACGGCTTTTTAAATCAATCAATGCGAAAATTAAATTATAGAGAAATCTGGTTACCTGACGAGCGGGTTACAAAAATGAATCAACGAGAATTGCAACGTAGAACTCGAATTCCAATCGGATGGAGAGTCAAAAGTTTTCAACCAAAAAAGATGAGCAGTATATTAATCGGATTAAATATCTAATGAAGTATTTCAATTGGCTTTTGGTTGAATCCGACAAGGAGGAAATACAAAAATCAATCTAATCGAGTATATAAAGTGGCACCAGAATTTAGATATTACAAACGAAATTACCAAGTGGGGTATATGGCTACGAATATTCTATATGACATCCTAACCTATTGACATCCTGCGCCATCCCAACGGGCTAGCGTTGTTGAAGCCCATTAAGCAGTGATCACGTGAGTCATGTGCCGTGCGTAACATTATTACTGATTTTAAATCGTCTCCCCATCCCGTCATAATCTAATCTCCCTTTCTCTCTCTTCGATGGCGATTTTCTCCTTCTCTCTCTAGCGTTGTGCGTCTCTCTTCGCTCAAATTCATCAGATCAGTCAGATCAGATGAGATCGCTCAAGTTTTCCCTTTTTAGGTGCGTTTATCTCTATTTTGATCAAATCAGATCGCTAAATTTTGATTTGTTGCGCAATTTTCATGTCCAGCGTTTGATTTCTTATTTTTTCGAGTTTAATTCTCAACGAAATTGAAGGTTCCTTTCGGTTAGATTTAGTGTCGATCAACTCAGATGACAAAATTTTTCATCAATTTCACAATTTTGACATTATGTTGTTTGATTTCTCAATTTGATTAGATTTCAAGCTTTTAAGAGGCACATTTGGCAGCAATACCGATCAGGTCAGTATATTCTTATCTCGATCAGTTTAAATGACAAATTCTTCATCCTTTTGCATATATGTTATAGTTTTTTGAATTTATCTGGAAATCAAATTTTTGATGTTGTAGCCTTGATTTACCAGATTTCAATTGTCAATTATGGATTATGATATTAGAAACAGTAATTCTGATTCATTTACGATCTCTCAATTGGTAGAGTTGAATTGTAAATGTTGAATTATGAGATTAGCAATGATTTATGAGATTAGAAACTGCAATTATGTCATATGAAACCAAATCAACTAAGATTTTACCCGATCAAATGTCATTCATCTATTTTCAATTAAAAATTGTAATTGAGTTCTGTTTTTGTTAATTGTCATTCATTTATGTTGCAGGTGTACTGCATTTCTTTTGAGAATGGCATTATCGGGTTAATTTTAACCTTTTATTTAGGTTTTTGCACTTTGTTTAATGAATGATTACTTATTTATATATAATGGAGTAAAGTTTATTGTGGAAAGGAGTATATAATATAGAATAAAAGGTATTAGTTATTTTGTGACATCTTCTATAGTGTATTAATTTTTGCATATGTCTAGCTAGTAGTGTAAGTACTTCACAACAAGAGAATAAATTATATTTTGGAAAGGAGTATATAATATAGAATAGTGGCTATTTATTCTTGTAACTATGTAGTTAGTACTGTAAGTACTTCACAATAAGACAATAAATTATATTTTGAAAATGAGTATATAATATTGAATAGTGGCTATTGATTTTGGTAACTGTGTAGTTAGTAGTGTAAGTACTTCACTAGAAGGGAGTAAATTATATTTCAGAAAGGAGTATATAATATTGAATAGTGGCTATTGATTTTTGTAAACTGTATAGTTAGTAATGTATGCACTTCACAACAAGGGAGTAAATTATATTTTGGAAAGGAGTATTAATTCATGTTTAAGGGAGCAAATAAAATTAAGATGGGAGTACATATCAAAGGGATTATATATTTGCTGATATGAGATTATATAAAGGTAATAAAGGATCTTTAAGTATTATGTTGACAACTTAAAGGAATATGTGTATGTATTCTACTGTTGCACAATACCATCTTGTCAGGTAATGTACTGAAGGGATTATATATTTGCTAATATGAGATTAGATAAAGGTAATAAGGTGAGTATATATTCTAAAATTGAACAACTCTATCTTTTGCAGATTGATGTTGCTGATGATAAGCGTGTTGTTGCTTACCGTCTGTTGTTAATAGACCCTATAAATGAAGTGAATCCTAAATTCAGAAATGCAAGTGAATGTGTTCTCTTTGACCTTGAGTGAGAAGATTGAAGTTTGGTGCTGCTGTTGGTTTAGTGAATTTCATTTAGTTAATAGTAATGTTGGTATCTTATTTGAACAAGCTTGGATGAAATTTTAATATTGGATGCTTATATGAACTCCTTATGAAGAAGTTTATACTTCGTTATTGAGAATCATATACTCTCTTGTTATATTGAATCTTTATCTGTACAATTTTTTGTCTGTTTGTTAAATGCTAATTTTCTATTCCATATGGAGAAGTATATACTCCCTTACGGAGAAGTATTTACTTCCTTAATATTTTCAATCCTTATCTAATTATTTTTATTTGAAATTCTTATGTTGAATGCTTATTTGAACCTTTTTACGAAAAAGTATATACTCCCGTATGGAGAAGTATGTACTCCTTTACGAAGAAGTATATACTTCCTTAATATTTTCAACTCTTATTTGAATAATCTTAATTGAAATTCGTATGTTTATTTGAACCTCTTACGAAAAAATATATACTGCATTATCGAGAATAATTAAATCCTTTGTATACAATTATATACTCTCTTGTATTTCCAACTTGGTAGCTCCAACCGACAAAATTTGATTTATTAATAAAGTTATTAAATTTTTTATTTTTATTAGAAAATACATTTATATACTTCTTTGCATTAATTTAAATACTCCCAGTTTTTGAGTGACGTCAGCGCCTCGAAATCGTTGCGCGCTTCTTTTTTGGGCCAGCGGAGTGAGGATCGCGCAGCGCATCTGTTTTGGGCCAGCGTCCCGCGTGGGATGTCTGGGATGTCATTTTGCTTGGATGTCCCATATCAGCTTCGATATGGGTATATGGAATTACACAGGTCGGTTGAGCCATCATTAAAATGATGCAAACAAAAGAGATTAAAGGGCTGCCGTATAATAAGTGGAATAGTTATATCTTTTTTCTGAGTGCAAGGCGTAAACAAAATAAAATGGTTTGGTTATTTCAAAGAACGGTTATATTTTATATGAGGAACAAAGGGAAAATGGAAGTTATTATTATTTTTTCTTTTCCATGCAAACAGATACGTGGACACCAACCAATTAATTAATATGGTGTATAACGGACACCAAGATTAAACCGGTGGAGACAATTATTAATAAAAAAATAAAATAAGGAGGAATTTAAGCATATAAAACGGTGGACATTTAAACATAATAATAAAGGAATTAATGGAGCATAATTCAGTTTCCTAATCTATACTAATTAAAAATAATCTCGGATCGGACAAAAAGGTAAGAATTAAAACTAGCTAATAATACGCGTGCAAAATTTAAGTATGATATTTAGACAAGCGAAAATAGAATTTAAAATATCGGTATAACAATGTAAGAATTCCAATATTTATAAGAAATATATTTGCTATATTAAAATAAAAAGATGTTCATGTTATTAGCGGTTCAAACTAATTAGTAAATACGTATAAAAATCTCGTGGTGTTACAATAGCAATGAAACCTCTTTAGTTTAAATATATCTTTTGGCACAAACCGTTCCTTTTACAAAATAATTTGTCAATTTGTCTAATGAGTATTTTGTGAAACGAAAAGGCTATTTACAAAATCTTTATAAAATTTAAGTTAGATTTGAAAACAAACTTCTAGTTTTGTTTATTTAGATTTGAAAGGTTGTAATAAAATATTGTAAGTTGGTCTCTGTTGTTTGATGGAAATTATTTGAGTTCGGAAATAATATTTTGAATTTTTAATCTAAAGTAGTAGTGCTATTTCTTGGTCCAAAATGTTGTTCTTCATTTCCTTTCATTTAATTATTATTATTTTTTTTATTCTCAGTAACTAGAAATAGTTTCTTGTAAATTAGATTAGAGTCATGGGATTCAAGTGGATTAGAGATCGTGTGAGCGTGCGCTACGTGACAGGTGCGGGTTCCTGGACTTATTTGTAAAGTTTATTACCAATCTTATTGTGCATGTTGCTATTATAAATTGTTGTTAGATGACATGTTGAATCGGACATCTTTTGGATAGTGATTAATATCCCTTTTTAAATAGTTGAAAATCTACTTGATGGGATAAACTTTAGTGAGCATAGAATTGCATCATTAATATGCACGGCATAGAGTGTATAAATGCATGCGCATCTCATAATTATTAATTTAATGATAAAGAAAGTGGACAGTGATTAAATGAATGTTAAATGGAGTGAATGGTAACCGTTATACCAAGAGTTTGGCTTAAGGGCCCTAGTACTAGCGCGCTCCCCAGAAGATATCCGTTCGCGACGGATAAGTGTGTTTCATGGGTTTGTGTTGTGGATGTGATGCCAATCTAGTGGGCTTGGTAAGTGAGACGAGTTATCTAATGTAAAAGAAAAGATGACAATCGACTTATAAAGGTAGCTAACGAAGGAACTACTTGCTACCCTAATGAAAGTGATATATAAAGTTGCATATGAAATTTAATTGCATGCTAGTATTTTATTGCATTTTTATTGTTATACGATGAATTGTCTTTGCAGCTTATTGATATATGCATTGCATTTAGTGATTTGCATAAGTGATGCACCATATGTTGTGATGTCTCTTGCATTGCACATAATTATCTCATGGAGGTACTTGTTCATGTTACTAGTCTATTTAGTAAATTTTATAAATTTTCGGGCTGGAACTAAATACCGCACTGAGAGAGTGTCTAGTCTCTCACCCGTTTTCCATGTTAATATGGGTTCCAGATATTGAAGATGATGTGTTAGAGCTTTCATAAGAAAAGAGAGGAAAATAAGCAGGTCAAATAAATGCCACTGATTGTATTATTTGCTTTTATGTAGTTATTTTGATACATTGAACTAGTATGGGAGTCTCGTTTTCAACTCGCCATGTTAGTCCTTATCGTTTGTCAAACTTTTTAATTATTGAATAAATAAAGTTTCATGGCATTTTATGTGTGGATTATTCGTATGTATGTGATGTAGGTTTCGCCTTGCGTAGAAATACGCGGCGGGTTGTCGAGATGCACTCTCGAGTCGTCTAAAAGTGACTCGGGGTGTGACAACTTACCTCTAACTCCAGAGTCTGGTCACGTGGAGAAGGAGGAGACTATATCATTTCTTCATTGTCACTTTCCAAATTATCTTATGTTGGACCCGAATCATCAAGTGGGTCAATTTCTGGGTCAGATTTCTCACATTCAGTCTCTGAATTCGAACCGAAATTTTCAGAATTCGATCCGAAATCCGTCTCTAGTGTCATGGTTTCCTTTATGTTCGGACCGAAATTTTCAGTATTCGGTCTGAAATCAATCTCTGGTGTCATGATTTCTTCTATGTTTGGTCCGAAATTTGTATCCTCGGTTGCATCAAACCAAGGGTCATTATCTATGACACTCTCCCTCTGAGAATGAGCCTGATCTTTCACAAAATACCCCTCATTTTCAATGAAAGTCACATCTATTGTAGTATAAATTTTTCTTGAGACCGGATTCATACACCTATATCCCTTTTGACGTGGACCATACCCTATGAACACAGATTTTTCAGCACAAGGATCTAATTTTGACCTTTGATGTTTCTGTATATGAACATAGGCAATACACCCAAATACCTTTGGTGGAATTATAAGGACAGGGAATTAAGCAGTATTTTGAAAGTACTTGCAAGGGTATTTGAAAGTCAAGTACCACAGAAGGCAACATATTCATCAAGTAAACTGCTGATGTAACTGCATTATCCTAATAAGAATGAGGTATATTGTTTTCTAGCATCATTGCCCTGATCATTTCTAGAATTTGCCTATTCTTTCGCTCTGCTATGCCATTTTGTTGAGGAGTACCCACACAACTTGTTTCATGTATAATCCCATTGGTGTTAAAAAATTCTCCTAATATTTTGTTGACAAATTCTCTTCCATTATCACTTCTGAAAATTTTAACATTTCTATCAAATTGGTTTTTTACCATGGTAATGAAAGATTTGATGGCAAGTGGTACCTTATTTTTATGCTTTACCACATTAATCCATGTCATTCTAGTACAATTGTCAACACATAACACAATCCATCTGTTACCACCTAGAGATTCAACTGGGGAAGGCCCCCATACATCAGAGTGAATCAGGTCAAAAGGAGTAGTATTGTCATTATCCAAGTTCTTAGTAAAATGAGCTTGATGGCTCTTAGATTTAATACATACCTCACAATCAAAATATTTATTCTCAAATCCAGAAAATAAACTTGGATAAAGTTTCTTGAGGTACTCGAATGAAGGATGTCCTAAACGCCTGTGCCACATCCAAATCGAAGACTTCCTACTTGAACTTGAGCCAGCAGATAAGTGAGCTCTTCAAGTAGCTATGTCTTCCAAATAATACAATCCTCCCCTCTTAGTACCACGACCAATAATCTCATTTGTCATTAGATCCTGAAAAAGGAAAAATCTGGGATACATGAGTACAACACAGTTAAGTTTTTCACACAATTGACCTACAGACAATAGTCTTGATGAAAGAGAAGTAACCAATAAAGTGTTTGAAAGAGTTAGAGAAGAAGATAATTGAACATCTCCAGCCCCTGTGACTAGATAAACTTCATTATTTGCGTTGACGATCTCAGTCTTCCTTGGATAGAATTCTCTTATCAAGTCGTCCTTATTGTAAGTCATATGATAGGTTGCCCCTGAATCTATAATCCAATAGTCGTTTAGGCTTTGGATATGAGTCACGGTTTCTGGTACTTTGGTTGCTAGAAATTTTAAGGTCGGTTTCGGTGTTAGAATTCAAGGTTTAAGTCCAATATAGGGAAAATTTCAGTCCGAAATTTGGGTTCCGGTTGAATTTTTGATAAGGTCTGGTCGAGGATTGAAGGTCGAGAAGAATAGCCAACTCCACAAACTTCGTGTGTAGGGAAGAAGGATCAACTACGCAGTAACTCGCATAGGGATAAAAAAGGGTAGAAAACGCACAGATCTCAGAACCTACCGCTCTGATACCATGTAAAGAAAAGTAATCACACTGAAAATACAAAGATTTTACGTGGTTCGGTACAATGTGTACCTACGTCCACGACTCACACACACCACACTTTTTTATTTCTTTTTGAATAATGGAGTACAAGAGAGAGAGAGACGAAGAAGATTAATTCAGAAGGAAGGGATGCACCTTTATAGAAATACATGTGGCCATTATTATTTTTTTCTATTTTTGCTTTAAAACAAAATAAAGAAATAAAATATTTACAAATTTCTGACGCATTTCGGACCGAAATATCTCCGAATTCGATCCGAAAAGTCGCCTTTGGCACACACTAACATCTCTAAGAGAGACTGTATGCTAGACACTGAGCTAGACCTTCATACGACAAATGAAACGGGGGACTGATGCATACACCTGTCATGCAGGAGCTCAGAAGCCTCACTTTAAGTAAATTTAAATCTAGCGAGAGAGCATCTACCCTTTTATAAAAAAAAGTTAGTTATGTACGTATACTAGTATCTTAGAAATATTCAAATCAGCACTAGATCAGAAATTATTAACCGTTCAATAATACATGTCTTCTCCATCTCAGTGTTAGTTTGCTGTATGTTCTCAATCTTCGTCCATATGACGAGTTTGGTGGATCCAAAATACCAAATCTATCAATTGTGTAAGATGAATCAAATCTTTTTTTTTGTCTCATTAAATTCAAAACAAAATCAGTCGCTTTCCAGTTGATAAGAGGATTTTATAATATATATTGGTAGGATTTGACTCCAAACTAAACCAATTTGACTTGAGTTAGGTTAATTAGGGTTAGTTTAATTAGGATTTTGTGTCAAGAATGAGTTACTACCAAGGCGACCTGAGGCTAAAAATTTCAATTTATTTCATTAGTTTAGTTTAATTTAGTTTATATTTAGTTAGTTATAACTCATTGATTTTTGTTGCTGGTTTCAGATTTTAGATGAAAATACAAGCTTTTGGAAGCATCACCGTTCGAGTCGTGCAAGTGTCAGAAAGGTCAAATGAGCATCAATGCAACATCACAACACATGGAAGAAAGATGCGGGTTGTTAAAAAGGCATACCATATGCAAGAACTAAAGCTTGGGGAATACACAATGAAGGAGTATATGAGTCGCTCAACCCAAGTAGTATCAGCACAGTGGAGAAACCATCTCGTTCCATGTCCAAACCGAGACCATTCACCTCAACCAAACCCTCAAACAAACTGTTTGATGTTCAGCCGAGACCTAACGTAATCTACTCCAATGGCTAGATTTTGAGTTTTTATTGGTTAGTCGACGAACCAAATTTTTTTTACTCAATTTTATCATTCACCAAGTCTTCACCTAACCCAAAGCCAAGTTAAAATTGCACCAACCCCTATGCAATTTGTACCCTCAACCAAAATCACCCCTATGCAATTATGGACAATAATTTACAAGCATCCTAAGTGTTTCACCCGTGGGGTAAGTGTAGGTTGTTTGGGACAATTCGATTCAATTTGAAAATTTTTATAAAATTGTCTAAATGATTCAATCACATCACGATATTATGCATGTTAAGAATTTTTGTAACTTGTAAACCTCAAGACATTATTTTAGTTTAGAGCCAAACCATTCTTCTAAGATAGATATTTTCTTAGAGACAAGCAAAGTTTAAGATCATGAGAGGATTTTATACATACATTTTTGTAACTTGCCAACGACCGCTAGGTCGTTCAATGGCAGCGGCCCGCTTGTTCAGATAGCGATATGCTTAAAATGGCTCCACACACATTTTCTAACACAAATATTGACGTATATGCAATATATGTTTCAGTTCAATTTAGACACTGTCAATTAATGCTTTCAGAATTGGGCTGCGAGTAGAAAATGATGGTTTGACTTCATGCTTTAGTTTTAGATTAGAGAGATGAAAATTTGTCAGTATACTGAAACCAGTTACATTAGTTAAATGAAACGGAGGAAAAGTATTCTCTTTCCAGTTTCCGCAACTCTATATCAATTTTTACAAAAGAAACTAAGATATATATGACTAAAATACAACACAGAACTATGCCTAAATTACTAATTGCATCCTGTCACTGCTTTTCACCGTACACAACAAGGCTAGTGTGACTGCAGCTTCAAATTAAAAAAATATAACAAATCCAATTGTAGTTGTATAACATTACAATTATATCCATAACAATAAATGGTGATAGATATGGATGAACATTGAAGCTGCTGACCGAGAGTATAAAATGTTCTGATGTGAATATACAAGTGACATCATGTTAACTGGAACATTTAATATTTTATATTGAATTTGTGTTGGGTTGTTTAAAAACGGTGGTTCAGATTTGACATGCATACGTATTTCTTTTTAGGAATAAAATATTGGAAAGTGTGTAACTTTGTGAAGAAAATATTGCCTAGGAATAATCTATTTCTAGGAAGAAGCTATTCCTAAGCAATCCAAACGCCCCCTATATTCATAATCATACGTACCTTACTTCTGAGCCCTTTGTTACCATAAGTTCTCTCAACTACTTAAACTGTTCACTATCTAGCGTATTAAAAAAAAAAAACAGCTACTTCAACTGTGAAGAGTGAGAAAGATGGTGAATTTAATACCTGTACATGAAACTCTTATTTTTTTCCTCTACGAAGCATATAACATTTTTTTTTAGCTTCATTTAATCTGGGGAAAAGCATTTTACTCAGCACCAATAAATGGAAATTCAATCATTTCTATGTCTTTTATTGGGTAATGCTGGTCCATATGCATATTTCTTCACTTCTAGTTTTTTTTTTTTTTTTTTTTTTTTAAGAAATTCTTTACTTTTAGTTGATCGCTGTAATCATGAGCTTGGTTTGACAGGCCATAGAGAGCCTTCATCTGTCATGAGATTTATAGATGAGTTTTTTTTTTTATATCTCATCAATATTTCATAATTGGTAATATAAATTTATCAATAAACCTACGTATAATTAATTAATTTAGTAACTAAAAGTTAGATATAAAAATACCAATTTTGTGAATCATGTACGATAACGATTGTACATAGAGTTTGTACTAAATAGAAAATTTATGCATAGTTCAAATAAAAAAACATCAACGATGCAACCTGCATGTAATTAAATTTATGTAGAACTCAAATATGAAACGATACGAAACGCCAAACTGTTAAAATATCAAATGATCGATCCGAACCGCTCAATATGATCTTTATATTAAAATATCCTTGAAAATCAAATTTCATATTTTTTTTAAATATTTTACTATTTTTTTTCCGAATTTTGAAAATTGGAGGGTCTATAACTTTTTAGATTGAGCATATTTTAAAATTTCAAAAAATAGTAAAAAAATTGAAAAAAAATATAAAATTTGGTCTTCATAGAGATTTTATTATGGAGAACAATTTGAGTGGTTCGGATCGGCCGTTCCAATCTAAAAAAAATTGAAATTTCATCATGTTGGATGAGTGTATGTGTCCAACATGTTGGACTCTAGCCACTCCTCTCATACTTAAAATAAAATATACAAAATTCAGATTTTATTTAATCTATCAATTTGTGCATGATTTATCAAATTTATTTTGTTCATCGTGTATAATCCTAAATCACAGAAAAGTTTTTTTTTGAGAAATAAATCACAGAAAACTCGCACATCATACAGGGCTCATTACTAGGTAATTTCTAGCTTGTTTATAATTTAAGAAACTAAAAGAGGTGTTTTCAAACTTATTTTGTTAATGATATTTCAGTATTTTAC
The DNA here is from genome assembly GCA_027562975.1 of Rhynchospora breviuscula. NCBI lineage: Eukaryota > Viridiplantae > Streptophyta > Magnoliopsida > Poales > Cyperaceae > Rhynchospora > Rhynchospora breviuscula. The sequence continues at coordinate 19,103,086 of CM050398.1, forward strand.
TGAAAGACAAGAAGACTACGTAAACAAAAATCCCACCAAATCATAATTAAATTACGCCACATATAGGACAGCCTCTTCACTTGAATTCGTTTACACCAAAATCACACCGTTATATGATTTTAACGCAGGACAAGTAGTTATTGTAGGCGAGCTTCAGTCAATAAAAAGAAAAAGAATGATAGATTAGCACCCCTTATCACTTAAACTACTTTTTGTCATGTTGCGAACAGTCACTCTTTGTAAAACATGTGCACATTTAAAAATTCAAATACTCTAACGGGGAAATCAAAATTCAGTAATACATTGATGACATGGATCAAATTTGATGACCTCCAAGAAATTTACTCCAAAAAAAGTTTGTTGGATTTAGAAACAATCACTTCATGAGGCAAATATTATTATCATTATCATTACTACTTAGAAAAGCATCCATTAAAAAGACATAAACATATCAGATAAAAGGTGTTAACTACCCCTAACATCAAATGTGGATCATTGATTTTGTTAATCTGATGTGATATGTGGTCCAAATTTGAATATGAGATAAAAAGTTGACCTTTTATCTGAAACTGTTGGGTCGCTGTAATTGTGTTTAAGCAAAACTAGCAGCATAGCCCACCCATTGTGTGGGCGGACTCTAACATGCGATATGTAAAGTTTGAAATTATTATTTGACAAAGATATATTGTTCATTTTAAATATTTAAGGTAACCGTTGTCTTAATCGATGCTAAAGATAGTAGCAGTATTCACCGATTTAAACAAATAGAATCAATAAAAGTAGAAATCGAACAACTCAAAAAATAATTCAATAAAACCAAATATATTTTTTCAAGTTTCACATAAAAATATATCATCTCAAACCAAATAATAATAATAATAATAATAATAATAATAATATAACAACATCACAAAATTCTTAAATCGTTTTTACTCCACTGTTGTAACGAACAATGATCATACTCGAGACAGACACCTGTTTTATAAAAATTAATAATAAATTAATTAATTAAACTGAAAATTTAAGATAATTTTACATGTTGAATGCATGCATGAGTGTGATATGAGAGGAATAAATTTTATTGAATGAATGATGCAACAAAGATATGAGCTACTCGTGCAAAATAATTTGTCATATTAATAGTTATAAAAAGTTGTTAATAACATGTGCAACTCAATAAAATCACCGGTACACCGTAAATTGATGAGATTCGTCTTGTCCGTCTAGTTCGGATTTGGAATAGAAAGAAATCAGCAGTTTGACCTGACATCAGATACTCCAACTTTCGCTTTAATAAAATCAGCAGTTTGGCTTGACAATTATATTTATTAAATGCTTATTAAAAAATGTGTTACAATTTCTTAAAATTTATTAAATTCGAGCATCTTAAATCACAATGTGTGTCCATTATAAATCAATTACAATTACAACATCATCAAAACATAAGATGGCAAATTTGACAGTGCTACTCCAAAAATAGGATAAATTAAATATAATTTTTTATTTAAACAAATTGATATAAAACAAAATGGAAAACATTTATTTAGAGTAAATAAATAAAGGAATGATATCGTTTGATATAGAATCAATGTATTGACATTTTTTAATTGATCCGTTTAAATCAATTGCGCATCTTGCTTTATTAAGAAATTGGAGATCTTGTTTTATTTTGCTTTAAAATTTATCACGCAGAAAATCAAATAGATTAGAACATATCAAGGCAAGGCAATTAACCAATTGTAAAAAAAAAAGGCAATTAATTATGTGTTTTATTTTTAAAGGAAATACATTTTGTCTTGCCAATAATATTCACGCTTGGGAGATGAAAATTGGCATCTAATTGATTATTTCTTTTCAATTACCCTCTCATGATTTTCCATAGATGCTTGTTTTTTTACCAATCAGAAATAAAATGAGATCGACCAGAATGGGAAGAATATTTAATTTGGATGAAGCAAATTTTGATTCTGATGCACCTTAAATATTTCAGCTGTAAGTGCAAATAATACATGTAACTAAAAGTCAAGTATTTTAGGAAGTCAAGTATTTACAAATAATACATGTACATAGAAAATTCTCAAAATTAACTATATACAAAGATAGCACAGGGAAGCACAAGCGATTTTGTTTATACAACTGACTAATATGATGAGCTTTTGTACATTGTTAGTATTTTATGTATTCTTTTTCTAATATTGATTTTGATCAATATCATATGGAAGTATTAGGATGAATGAAGAATCAGGGATTTTGTGCTAAAAGAACAAAGTTATCGCCCTCTGGACAGATATGTGCTTCAATCACACTAAGTGAATTTCTTTGCAATGTCACCTCTATTCCATTTGTTAGAAACTATAGTTTTCAATATTGTAAATTAAATTCTCACTTAAAAAAAAAAAAAACCAAGTAGTCAATCAGCACCTTACCAAAATTGAAAAAGAAAGAAATCAGAATTTGAAACTATGTAGCTGTCATACCTACCACACTTTGCTATTTTAGCACAAAAGCCCTATCAAACATATTCCCACTCATCAAATTAGATATTTGGTTAATCATTTGGATAATCAACAAAAGTAAGACAAACATTATATGCATGCTTGCTACACTTGAATAGATAACACTTTTGTTCATTTAACTTATTGAAAGAGCAAAAGGTTGATATTAATTGATTTGGTATTATTCGTTTTGACACATTTTTTGCAGGTTAATTTAGCGATTACTTGATGGTGGGCTGTACCGGTACCAATGCTGAGATATTGGTACATGGACAAAGGGGGATTTTTTTTGTTTCTTTCAAACAAACTTTTGTATGCTTTGGCTTCTCTTAATAGAAAAGCGATAGAGAGAAAATCTCTACTAATTCTGATTTCGTCATTCAAGGCTTCTCTCAGTGATGTGGTACTAGTGAGCTGGTGAACGCCTGTAAGCCAATACAATATAGTTACAACTATTAAGGGAATTCAACAAAGAAATAAATTATGAGAGAAATAAAGAAAAGACAAAATAAAAGAAATTGGGATTGCATGATATACCGTTTTCAGTGATGTACATGACCGGATTTTTGTAGATAGCCTTTGTGTAAAGTGTTAGCTCTTTTATGCCAGGAATATGTTAATAAAAGATGTATTGAAGGGCTGCAGTAAATACAATGATATCTTAGTTTGAATAAATCTATGGGGCCGTTTGGATGGGTTGGGAATTGGGGGAATTTCCAATTCCAAGCATAAATTTTATTATAAACAATTCAACATCTTCACAAAGTTACACACTTTCCAATAAATTTATGCCTAGGAATAGGCTATTCCCCAAATTCCTAACCCATCCAAACGGCCCCTATAGTATTAATTAAATTATGTGGGTGTCGGATTCCGTTTTTTTTTTTAGTTTCGACACGGCATTCCGAGCCGTTCTTTTTTTCACTGAAATCCTCCCCCCCTCATCACCTCTTTTAGAAATTTACTGCTGTCACCTCCTCCGCCAACCTCTCCCTCCCCCTCCGTCGACTTCCCCCAACCCCAACCCCAACAGCACCCGTCTATGTCTTACTCAATGCGTCCCTCCTCCTACCTCCAGTCCCTCCTCCGCCAACCTCTCCCTCCCCCTCCGTCGACTTCCCCCAACCCCAACCCCAATAGCACCCGTCTATGTCTTACTCAGTGCGTCCCTCCTCCTACCTCCCAGTCTCTCCGTCTCTCGACCTCCTGCTTCGCCAAACCCCTCCTCTGCTCGTCTTTATAGCCTTAAGAAGGCGCTGAAGAGAATGGAAGACGAAAGAAGAAGAAAATGAAGGAGGAGTATAACTTCAAGGAGCATAAGTCGAGTTTTTGTTCAATCCAAATATCCTATTACAACTGGGCTGTCTTCAATGGATGGTGAAGTCTCTCTCCCTTTCTATTTCTCTCTATCAATTTCGTTATTTCACCCTTCTCAATTTCTGTAATTTAATTGTTTCTCGATCTAATTTATGTCTGATTTGATTGACTAGGATTCAAGTTTTGATTTTCGCTATAAATTCTATGAACGAGTCGAGACCAGCAGCAGTGTATGATGCTATGGAGAAGCCTATGCAACTTGCTCAAACAGCGGCAAGTGCAAGAGGACAACATCAACTTGCTCATGAGAAAGATTTTATGTAATTACAATAAGCTTAAGAAATCTTTCTCAGCGATATCTTTTTCAAATATGAGCAAAATAATTCAACCAATTTAGAGATTCTTTTAATTGGTATTGTAATTTCCATTCATTTTTATTTTGAGGTTCAATCATTTCATTTTCAGTTTAATTATAATTCAAGTGCAAGAGGAAAATTAACACAACTGGGTCCTTAGAATTTCAGTTTCTATAATTTTTTTTCCTTTTACCACTAACGGTGTATCTATGATGTGTTCTTTTGGTAGCTATTAGGTAATATGTCTTATCTGACATAGGTCCTATTGATGACTGATTAGTTTACATAGTTCATTGGTCAGCTTTTTATTGTGCACAATAGGTATTTGATGCAATGTCTAAGTAAGAGAGCAAGCATCTTGCATTGCCTTTTTATTAAGAGGTATTTCATCTTTAATACTTAAAAGGTTTGTTATTCCATAATGTTACATAGTTTTCAGGCATGATCCTCGAATGCTACAATTTTTATCAGTACATATGGTACTCACAATTCGCACTTGCCGATACAAAATATAAGTGATTTGATTTGAAGGCAAGTATAAAAAATACAATTTATTGTTGTCGTTCATTATGTCGAAGCTAAGGTCTTGCATCTGCATGAATCATTAAACGAACTTTTGACCTACTTTTTGTTATAGTTAAATAGCAACAAAATTGTCAACATTGTGACACGAGATGTGCAGGTTTTGATAATTATATTCCAATTGGGTAAGCTATTTTTCTTATTATGTTAATATAGCTTTTCATTGTTTAAGAATGTTTTTAGTTTGACATTTTAATTTGCTCATGTAGAATTTCACATTTTCTTGATCTTTTTTTTTTTAAATTTATTTAGTTGTCTTCAAAACTGGCAGCTTGACACCATATGTGGAGCTTGCAGAGAAGCTGGCTCAACTGGCAACACAATGTCTAGCTGTGGAGATGGTGTCAAATCAACAAAGGTGACCTATGGATCTGACGAGAGCCTAAATGACCTCGACATAAGTGTTCGTGCACATCTCCAGTGTTTTAGTCAACTTGACAAATGCAGATTTCATAACCAAGTGACGTGGGATCTGCATCACCAAGGAGCAGGTCCAGATTGACGGTACTCCTAAGGGCACCATAGAATAATTTTAATGTTATGATATGGACATTCATCTTAGTGTTGACAATATCAGTAGTACAAAATAGGTGATAGTTACCATGCTAGTAGGATGTTGCATGTATAATGTACCAATTGACTATGGGCAGTATAGTAATTCTTGGATTTCGATTAAATAATAAAACTAATATGTACTCATTGATCAGCTCACAAATATTAAAATAGTTGCAGTAGTGATGATGATAATTACAACTATTATATTTATAATATACGTTATAGCCATGCTTAAATGACAGCTCCCAATTCTTATTTTAATAATAAGAAAACATTTGTCCATGATAATGTACCTAATGGACCAAGTGTCTCTGAAATTACACTTTACAATGATACTGCTATAAATAGCACATCGGACTTCAAGTTTTTGAGTGCCGTAGCCGAGACTGACAGAATCACAATTGCAGGTCGTGTGAAAGGTGACATTCCCCACCTCACGGAGGTCGCTTCATTACAGGTTGATGTGAGCCTTGATGGAAGCATCATCCTCTGTCGTTAGGTCGACCAGTCTAGGATGATTGGTCATCGCAGTATTTTGAGTGAACAAAACTTTGATATTGCTCAGTCTACTTCACGAATGTTGGCTGAATTGCATTATGCAAACACACTGTTGTCAGTTTCCGTCTCACCATCCGTCCCCACTGCAAGTCTACTTCCCTCGAGAGAAATAAAGGAAGCGCTGAGCTAGCAAAATCTCCTGTCTTTTTCGAGATAAATCTAAATCCAAATCCAGGCGAAGCACTTTAAATTTTGGGTAAACCAATTTGAAAAAATTTGATAAGATATCCAATGAACTTTCATCTAACTAATTTTCTCATGAAATTGAAATAATGAGGTATTTGGCTAAATACTGTTTTGACTGGTTGTAGGTGTTGAGAGGTCACGTCTCCTATTATAGTTCATCGACAAGCGATTCTGTATTGTAAGACTAAATGATTTTTAACTTTGTCATCTTTGTTTATCCCACTGGATCTCAATTTTATGCATTCGTCATTTATCAGTCTTCCAAATATTGCATCTTAATATTGCTATCCAAGTTGGTATAGGTACAAATAGCAGTTGGTGTTGACCTTTGAATTAAGAAATGTTAAGCAACAATTTTTTATTTGTATTCCTCGCTGTGATCTATTATCCTGAAGATGAATAACAATTTTTTGGTGCTTTTGACACATCTATTCAAACAGAAAATTAAAAAGTAAAAGAGTGTGATGAATGTTTTTGGACGATAAATATGCCACTGTTAAGTTATGTTGCCATCGAAAAGGGAAAAGATATGCTACTGCCGAAGGTGCTCTTGATAAAATGCAAGGTATGAGCCTTTTGGTTAACTTAATATTGTTAATGCACCCACATTGGTATTTAAAAAAAAAATTCCCCATGCCAAGCATCTTCCTATTACAGTATTCTGATAAAGAGGAAATAATATAGTAGAAGAGATAATGTATGTTATAGGATTGTCTGTATGATGACTATAATAATAATAATGCATCTTTTTTATATGAGTAACCTCTAATTATCATAATCTATTTAGATTTCTATAATTAGTGTTTTTCTATCTCTGTATTACATATTGGTGTGTTGATCTAACATATTTGACGTTTCACTCTTATCAGATAATGAACAGATGCTCATTTTGGCCTCTTCAACCATAACAATAATAATTGCCTATCTCAATTTAACTTATACAGAAAGAAAAAAAATGTAACTTTATCATTATAAATTTAGCAAGTGTCAGTACACTTTTTTCCTTTTATGTATCGATAATTTAAGTAGTTAAGAAAAATGGCATGGTGCATATAATGATTTACTATTTGTTCACCTAATATAAATCCATTATAGTTAATGTGATAGCAAACGTGTTTGTTTAGTTTAGCTCTAAATTTTGATTTTTTTTTTCATTGACTGTTGTTGCATCCAACTGAGATTTTGTACAAAGGAATATGTTAGACTTTGATTTATCATATACTTTGGAAAAATGCTAGAGTCCAATATATTGGACGGATGGGGTCCGTCCAATACAATCGTTCTCATATTTTTAAATTTCAAGCGATCGATCCGAGCCGTTCAATATGTTCTCCATATTGAAAATTTATAAGAAACCAATTTTTACATTTTTTTTATTTTTTTACTATTTTTTTGGTATTTTAGAAAATCGTTATTATTGGACGATTCAGAACTTTTATATCATGAATTTTCTAAAATACCAAAAAATAAGTAAAAAAATTCAAAAAAATATAAAAATTTGTTTCTTATAAGTTTTCAATATGAAGAACATATTGAACGGTTCGGATCGATCGTTTGCAATTTAAAAAATATGAAAACGATCGTATTAGACGGACCCATCCGTCCAATATATTGGACACTAGCATTTCTCTATACTTTGACTATTCTTACGTCCAACATTGATTTGTCTTTTCCCCTTTATTATACAATTTTATGACAAAATTGAACATCAAATGTATTAGACTTTGCATATAATATACATATAAATAACGTACGACTGTATGAGGCAAATAGCTGACATATAAAAACAATGGAGTTGCGGCAATGCTGACAATATTATTTTGTACAAGTAACTCATTTGTATTGCTTGATTCCAATTTAGAAGAAAAATGACGATTTTAAATCCCCACCAAAAGTATTTGAACACAAATATATGAATACATGCGCATAGGATATATGTGTATTTGCAATTTTTGTTCTACAGACTAATAATAAATTATGCGCTCATACCAATTTATTTAGAAAGTAAGAGAAAAATATATATATATTTCTTAATGTATTAGCCATCAAATGGCGGCGAAGCCGCCTCCCCTCCACCTAGTAATATATTATAGAGCGTATAATTTGACCAAATTATATCCCTAAATTATTAACAAATAATGCACCTTTGGCAGTGCAATTCCATTGCGCTCACCTATTATAAGTACAAAAAAATAAATAATTAAAACCAAGTTAAGTGGAGGTCTCTACAATATAGATTGCTCCATTTTTCCTTAAAACAAAAGCTCCCGTGAAAGTAAAATTAAACAATATGCTGATACTGGCAGCAGTGCCCACCTAATGTGTGGGCGGACGTTAATATGTGATATGTGAAAAGAAAGATCTTATTTGGCAAAGATATGTTGTCTATTTTCAATATTTAAGAGGTAGCAGAAGTATTCACCGATTGAAACAAATAGAATCGATAAAAGTAGACATGTGAACAGTCCAAAATAATAATTCGATGAAAAAATATTTCTCAATAAGAAGTTTCACATAAAAGTATATTGTATTAAACAAAAAAAAGATAATACAACATGACAAAATTCTCAAATCGCTCTTGCTCCCCTGCTATAAAGAACATTGATCATACTCAAGATAGAGACCTGTTTTATAAAAATAAAATAATAATTAATAAATAAAATAAAATGAAAAATTTAAGATAGTTTTATACGCTAAGTCCATGTGTGAGTGTGATATGAGAGAAATAAATATTTTTTAAATAAAATTTCGTTACCTTAATTCTTTCGTAGCACTTCTCGGTATACAACATTTTTGGTACATGCTCCATCTTTCGGGTCAATATTAGCACATGGTTTTATAAGCAACTTTGTATTTTGTCAGGACACACCTCTCGATAGCGCCACATACAGTTGTCCGTGAGAAAACACTGGCTCCGGCAAGTAAACTCCGACATTAGGAATAGTCTGTCCCTGTGCCTTGTTGATTGTCATCGCAAAGCACAATCGAACAGGAAATTGTTTCCTCTTAAACCTGAAAGGGAATAAATCATCATCCGCCGGACTTAGCGGAATCCTGGAAATAAATATCATTTTCCCCGCATGTCCTCCAGTAGCGATCTCTGCATCCTCTTCCTCTAGAAACTCTAGTGCTTCTAGTTCTTCAAAATTCCAGTAAGAAGTTATATATTTATTTCACAAAATTGAAGAATATCAAGTAATTAAAGTAACATAGAAATTAACATAGGAATAGAGAAATGAGATCTAACCTCTCCTGTTCAATTCCTCGCTAAGCTCTTTGTAATGGAGCCTCTCCATTTCTAGCAATACCTCTTCGCTCTCTGTTGCATTCCCAATCGTTGACTCCATCTTATCCTGACAAACCATTTTTATTAAAGAGAAGATAACAATTTGAAACAAAAATCTGAAAGAAGATTTTTTTTAAAACTTAGTGGCTGCAAAATAAGAAGGGAGGTGAAAAAAATAAAATAAAATTATTCCTTTATTCAAACTAACATTAAAAAGAGGAGACCATCAAAAAGCATAGCAAGAAAAAAAAAACCCCAGTGAATAGGGGATTCGTACCATTAACAGAACAGAGGTGGAATAGGAATTTGTTGCTCCTGGTTGGCTCTTGTGCGAAAATTGAATACCAAAGAGAGAAAGAGAAATAAATATATAAATGATTTGCTTGTGCCTTTTAAGAAAGAATTATATTTTAGGATACGGCTCAAGGAAAAAAGATATATTTAAGGATCAAATTAGATGGGTCCCAGAAAGATTTATGCACAAAATTGAATGTTTACAAATCTCCACTGTTATTTTTGGTAATTGCTAAGATCACGTATGTGTATACCAATTTATGAAGATTTTTCCATCAATTTTGTTCCTGTTAATAAAGATATAGAAATAGAAATATATCATCTAAAAAAAAAGATTATGTTGATGTTATCTTTGGATTTTATGCCACAACATTCCAATCTACCCGTTACATTTCCTTCTCATTAATTAGGCTACTGCAAATCCTTCGGGGGGAAACAACAGGATTAGAGAGGAAGGAACTTTAACAAACTAAATAAAATAAAAAAATACATTAAAAGGAACTTGTAGCTAAAAGATTTCTAATTTTAAAAAGAAACCGGAACTTCTTTTCCTCCTCTTTGAAGAGTATTTGCGTACTTGATCTTTGCAATATCCAATTTTTTTAAGACGGCATTATGCACCCATCTGTAGCCATCATACACAGATTTAGTGTGCTGCTATGGTGCTCCAGTCCCGTCATGTAATTTCTAACCTCCACTTGGATCATCTCTTGCGCATGGCCATGAACTCAAGCCTGAATCGGGAAAGTATGGCAAGGCATCAAGTATGAGATCAGTAACTATTGAATTTTGCAATAGATGGGTTATCCAGCAGAAATCAAGATATTAAAGCAAACTAAACGTACTTCTCTAGCGGTTCCAGCTGGTACCATTGCATCCCTCAGTGCCTTTTCTAGAGAATAAAATAGGACGTATGACAAGTCGAAATTCTTAGACTTCGTCTCTTCTTTGTTTATAGCTGCAGCTGCGGCAGCCCCAGATCAAATCCCAACCTTAATGACAAAGATAATCATTCACATAAGTAAAAGACACAGTACAAACATTAATTTCCAGAAACTTAAAAGTGTAATGCTGCTAATTTCAGGTATAGGAGCGACCCACTATTGACCAGATTATAGATTAATTATTTAAGTCTTCAATGTTAAATAAAATAAAGTAAAATCAATACTGCTGAAAAAGTACGATAGCCAATAAGATAAAACAAACACATAGCCAATAATAACTTTTATTGATCAGTTTCAGAAACAAAACAAACAGACAAGACTAAAGCAGAAATGCTGGTAAAACAGTAACAAAGATTTACCCTAATTATATTTATTAGATAATTATACTTTAACCAAAACCCATACCCAATTCCACTAAACAGCCCCTGTGTCATTCCTCTTCCTCTTTTTTTTCAATTCATACATTTGTTGCCTAAGCTCATTGGTTTCATCACTGATTTCTAAGGTCGAATTTTGCTTAATTGCCTCCATTTCCTCTCTAATGTGACGGATGACGTGTTGGGATCCTGGGTGTGCAAAACCTGACACAGATGCCTCCAGAGTTGCCAAGCATTTCATTTTCTTATAGGGCCATTTAGGAATGCCGAGTTTACGACAACAGAACTTCAATGTAGTGACAGATACATCCAGCTCCTTTGCGGCAGCCGATTCTGGCATGATGAACTTTTCTTCCACGCGATTGTATGTCAATGCAGCTCTCTTCGACCTGAAATATATAAAATCATTTAATGGAATTTAGAAATCACAAACTATTTTATAAACTAAGAAGTAAATGAAATGGTTTATCAAATAGCAGTTAACCAAAGATGGGAGTATCTATGATACCAAACTAAGTACGTTTAAAGTTGATTGTTGAAACAGTTCAATTATTAACCAAGAAATGCCCAAAAATTGCCTAGGCTTCAAATACTTCCATCCAAATTCACAAACATGTACAATTAAGACATAACTACAATCCCTCAAATCCCTCAAACATTTTTCTTTTTTTTTTGTGATATGATAAATGTAAACGAAGAAGATGTACTGATCTACAAAGCATAAGGTTATGTATAATATCTGATCCCACTGGAACGCATAGCCGGAGCCATTCTAACTCCATTGGAATGGAGAGTCTGAGAACCACCTTGTCCATGTATCGGGTTAACAGCATGGAAGCGGTCAATGGGTTGAACTTGAACGATTAACAACAAATATAAGAGTCCAGTTGAACACTAAACAATACCAAGATACTGTTATTTTTTAGAATATTTGAGAAATCAAAATTTATTTTTATATAAACATTAAATATAGAATGGTAATTACCATGAAAATCATAGCATCATTTGTGTTAGTAATGGCATGTGTATCATTTATAGCTGTTGTGCGGCGAATATGGTTGGATGACGCCATATTGTATATTATCCCCAACACCTAAATTTAAGAAAAGCATTGATATAATTGTGTCAATGAATAAACAATTAGATCAGAATCTAATATGAAACTATCATTTACAGGTGTCATAATTGAGGCCATATAAACTTTTTTTTTTTATTAAAGAGATGCTCATAAACCACACAAGACAACTAAACCTGCACACTGGTACCAAAGTGCAAAAACAAATGATGATTCTGTTTTTTTTTTTTAATCCAACTCGAAAGTGCAAATTGCAAAACATAAAAAATTAAGAAGGCAAACATGCAAGCACATAAGTACCATGTATCAATATAGGACTAGTATAATATAGCAAAGAAGAACCAGTATAGAAAAGCAAGCAACTCATTATATTGACTAAATGACATCTAAATAAAATTAGGCTACCAATAGAGGTGAGCATGTACTGAATTTTACAGTGAGTTATTTTTATTCCATCCACATAAAAAGAATATAGAAATTTACATCCAAGAAGCTGAGTATAGGTTTCAGTTCATGTGAGGAATCAAAACAGAAACTTAGAAATGAAAACCAATAACACTTGGATATTGTGTTCACACAAAATGAGATAATAAAATTAAACAGAAAAAGATTAAGAAAGAAATCGAAATGTGTTTACAATTGCTCACCTGAAGAGAGACAGGTGCCTTTGTTGCAATCAGTTTGTTTAAATAGGATATCTGCAATACAAAGAATGATATGAGAAAAAAGAAATACGTGTAAAACAAACAATATTGCCGAAGATGTAATAGTTGAAGATCTAAAGGCGAGTCAGAATCAGAAGACTTACCTAGAGTTCTAGGACCACCTAATTGTGACTGCCATAAATAAATATGAAACTACTTAACCATAAAAATCAAAGCTATTTATACCCAAATTAAGTAGTTGTCAATCTACATCAACCTAATTCTAGAGTGTATAACTTCTGGAGATGCTCCTTTCAAATTAGATACAAATGTATTCTAGTAAGCAAAGCATCGAGAATGGTAAGGATCCATGATAGGGTTGGTATAATTGAAATAGCAAAAGTATGAATTTTTTAAAAGAGAGTATGTAGATCTGATCATCAATCTACAGTAAGTTGAATTTTTGGAGGAATTCATGCTTTAGCATCATTTGAATCAAAATATCCTGAGTTTGTGACACAAAGAGAACCCATTATCATCATTTCTGTGAAGGAAATAAAGAAGCATTATGTTGCAAATCATACTCAATAAATCACCACATGTGAAATTTCTCGTACTAGTAACAAGAAAAACAAAACTCTGGATTTTCAGCAAAATAAAGACGAAATATTAGGCACGGTAGCCTCAGAAAAAAAATAAGTTTTCTGAACATTTTGAATTGGCTTGTTTCTTTAACACCCATTTTCCAAAACAAAACAAAAATATTCTAGCCTATGGTTACAACTATGCATGAATAGGCAATGAAACAAAAATGTGAAGTCACCACCGGAAAAATTAGGGGGAGCAAGAGATGTGTCACGATTCTTTTCAGCTATGACCTTTGACTCCATGAAATCTTCACGATTCTTTTTAGCTTCATTAAAAAGATATATATCAAATGCAAGGTCATGATCAAAACCTACAAGAATTTAACATAAACTCTCATTAGAAAAATGAACAGTTCAACAAACCAGCAAGGGATGGCTTAATTATGCAACAAGGGATGACAAGTAATGTAAGTAATAACACAATCACTTAAAGCACTTAAAGATAACATATATACAAAATAAGTTGAATAGTTAAATGTACCAGCAAGGGATGTCTTAACTGGTATGCAACAAGGCACGATAAGTAATGTAACTAATAAAATATATATTCATGCTAAACTGAACATATATATAGTAAAGAAAGTAAATAAAGGGACATGAATAAATTAATATTGATTGCAAAAGCATAGATGACAAATGCGATATTCATGATAAATTGAACATATATTCATGCTAAACTAAACAATTATATAGTAAAGAAAGTAACTAAAGGGACATGAACAAATTAATATCGATTGCAAAAGCATAGATGACAAATGCTTTAAGTGATAGATTGCAATATGCAATAGGGATAGATTGCAATGTCGATAAATGCAACAATAACAATTAATTGAAAAAAATGACCCGATTCAGACATTTGAGCAGAAGGCTAAGAGAAGGCGCGGATCAATTTCACCTTTTTGTAAGAGATTTGAACAACGAGCCTATCAGATATCGAAATCAGGCACGGATCGCAGAATTGACACAATGAATTGAAGAGAGAAGTCTCAGAGCAAGACCTTTTTGAAGAGAAAATTGCCATGGTGGAATTGTAGACCAGAGAAGAATTTGATGGTGTGATCGGAAAAGAAGAGAGGAAATTCAAATCGGAAAGGTATTTACAGAAGCTCATTCAAATTCAGAAACTAATTAACTGTCGACACTTGACCTCTCGTGACTATGGATCGCCAGCGCAGCGATAAATGGGCTGCAAACATTGCAAGCCCAGAAGCCTGTGAGCGCTGACGCGCGATGGCAGCGATGGTAGAATGAGAGATGGCAGTAATTAATTTTTCAAAATAATGGAAACATAATTCATATTTACGCTCTTAATTATAAGAATATTTCAGCATTCATAACATGCAATTCAAACAAATTCAACATTCTATTAAAACGACCAGAGTTTTTCATAACATGCAGTTCAAAATAACTCAACATTTTATTAAAACGACCAGAGTTTTTCTAGAAATATCTTATTTTGCTGACATGATCAAGACCAACATAATAACATTGTGCTTTTTGCAGTACACATTTTTAGATTTTCATGAACATGCTGAACCAAATTGCAGATTTCTTTGGACGCCTCGCCAGATTGTTGTTGTAGTCAACATAATAAAGGCCCATACGGCGCGTGAATCCAAAATTCCATTCAAAGTCATCCAAGAAACTCCATACATAATAGCCCCTTACATCCGCTCCATCTCTAATTATGGCAAAAAAATATGACAATCAAAGTAAAAACAATTAATACGATTCACAAAATAAAGCTTTCATAAGCATTTTAATATTAGAAACCCAACTCATAGCCCGAATCAAGGATATCCAAAATAGCCAAACCCTGATTTTCATGAAATTTATTTGTAGTGAATGTACTCCTTTTATTTGGGTATTTTGAATTAGTAATGTAAAATTAATCAAATAAAATTGACCAATTTTAATGATATTTTCTCCATAAAAATGAACATATAAATATGACCGGGATAAAATTCAGCGCAAAGATGATATTATTAATTGGTCGGACCCAAATTGAGCGATCTGGGATATAATTAAATACGTGCTTTGTTTCCTTTAGTTATTCTTTTTTTTCAATTGTTTTATCATTTTTATTTTTTTCACTATGTTGTTGACTAAAGAAAAGTTAACCTTATTGCTTTGCTCAATTCTATGAGATGATTACGATGGTACGATATTCTGATTTCGTCATTCAAGGCTTCTCTCAGTGATGTGGTACTAGTGAGCTGGTGAACGCCTGTAAGCCAATACAATATAGTTAGAACTATTAAGGCAATTCAACAAAGAAATAAATTATGAGAGAAATAAAGAAAAGACAAAATAAAAGAAATTGGAAGTGCATGATATACCGTTTTCAGTGATGTACATGACCGGATTTTTGTAGATAGCCTTTGTGTAAAGTGTTAGCTCTTTTATGCCAGGAGGGTATATGTTAATAAAAGATGTATTGAAGGGCTGCAGTAAATACAATGATATCTTAGTTTGAATAAATAATATATTATAGAGCGTATAATTTGACCAAATTATATCCCTAAATTATTAACAAATAATGCACCTTTGGCAGTGCAATTCCATTGCGCTCACCTATTATAAGTACAAAAAAATAAATAATTAAAACCAAGTTAAGTGGAGGTCTCTACAATATAGATTGCTCCATTTTTCCTTAAAAAAAAAGCTCATGTGAAAGTAAAATTAAACAATATGCTGATATTATAGAAAATTTCATGTTGTATTTGTGTTAAATTTAGTGCAGCATGGCAAATTAAAATTAGAGTTTCTGCATTCTTACTTTCAGAAATAAACTCGATACCTGTAATATTAGCTCTCGTATCAGTGCTGTAACTGTGCCTAAGTGAATTGCTTGCTGGAGCGTTTATGGCGTAATAGGTAGAATAGTAGTTAATTCCGATAAAATCGTAAGATCCTATCAGTACCTCAGACTGTTCCTTTGTAAATTTAGGTAAGCGATTTCCCAACCAATTTCTCATGGTTCTTGGGTAATCTCCATATGTCAAAGGATTCTGAAACCTGTGTTTATAGATATCAAATTAAAAAACTAATTGAAAAAGCACTCAATTATAACATAACTAATTAAAAAGATTCAGATTTAGAGGTCAGAGCAAAATATATCGTACCATCCATACATGAAATCCATGCTACGTTGGGCAGCAGTGGCATCAGCTTTAGAAGAGGAATGTGGGATAAACCAATGTGATGCTTGTGTTATCCCAATTATGCCCTTTTGAACTCCCTGATCGCATTAGATTTTAGTTTAGTCTTCACTATTATAGGATATAAATTTATAATGGTGCCTTTGTTTTTAAAATATGGTTGTTTATAATGATATAAATTAACACCAGATTAATTAATCCTGTCTATCTCTAATCTTCAAACGAAGGTAAATATAAATGTCAGTAAAATTAAGTGAAGATTTACCTGATATTTTTCTTTGTATAGCTTGACTGCAGCACCATGAGCCAGTAACAGATTGTGGGCGCAAATGTAGGGCTCCGTTGCCGAATCGCCAGCACTGCATTTTCCGGCTTCCCATGGGGAGCATCGTCCCGGTGCAGTTGTACCAGTCGCATAACCACCCGAGCAAAATACAATTGGCTCGTTAAATGTTACCCAGTGCTTCACCCTATCACCAAACTCCTTGAAGCAAACATCCACGTAGTTGACATAATCCTCTCTGCAGCATTTCAATGTTTGTTTACTAAACATATGAAAACTTTGAAAAATGAAAGCTTTGAGGATTTCTAAGGTTTTTGACTTCTTGTTCAATTGAAAGAAAACCCTATCATCAAAATAAATAAATGATATAAAAATAAAGCTTGGGTTCTTCAGGAATAGGGCGATTGGGGAGGTCATTGATTGAAACTAAACATTGGGATAACAGTTATCATTTTTCAAAATAAAAAAATAATGAACAATTGTCTAAATTATTTTGGCGCGTCGAAAATGTTTAACGAATGAGTTGGAAATAATTTATTAAAATATGTGATAAAACAAATTTCTATTTAAGTTTAAGAAATTAATTTTTTATAATATAGGACCGAAATTTTTTATTTGGTATTGAACATGAATTTCCCTATATGCACATCGATCTTTACTTTAGTCAACTGAACTGGACTAGATTCTCAAATAAATAAATAATTATCAACTGGAAATATTCAAACCCGTTTAAGCAAACTTTCATGGTCAGATTAATGAAAATTCTCATTTAATAACCCGTTTAAGCTATTAAATCTAGATGGATGAAGTTTTCACGTGTCAGTTTTTTAATAGTTTATTGGAGAGCATGGGTCCCTGACTCCCTGTTATCGCGTTGCATTGTCTTCAAATATCAAATAAGTTCCCCGCTCTCTGCTCACTACAGTCCGTTCCCCGCTCTTTAATTAAATTATAATTTATTTATATTTATAAAAATAATAAAATTTTAAATAACAACATTCTTATGTTATTATAACATGTCGTCTAAATTCTTGTTGTCCGAGCAACTGAGCAAAGTCAAAATAAATGTGAGAGGCACTGATAGCACTGTTATCATGCTCCTCGGTCGCTTTCCCCTGCACTGAGTGTCACGATATTTCGCCATCTGAAAGTGAAGCCGAGCTAGGGAACAGCAATATAGAAAAGAGAAAGTTTAATATGCACTATAGTGCATAGGGAGTTCTATGCACCGCGGATCTTTTCGGAGGTATTTTTGTAAATTGACAAATTTAATTTAACCAATCTAATCTACATATTGAAATCTCATAGAAAATCAAATTTTATAATTTTTGAGATTTAATTACTATTTTTTTCGAATTTTTTAAAACTTACCATTTTTGGAAACAAACTACTATTCACAAATTCCAAAAATGACAGGTTTTAAAAAATTCGAAAAAAATAATAATAAAATCTTAAAAATTGTAAAATTTGGTTTGCTATGAGATTTCAATATGTAGATTAGATTGGTTAAATTAGATTTGTTAATTTACAAAAATATTTCTAAAAAAATCCGCGGTGCATAGAACTCCCTATGCACTATAATGCATATTAAACTTTCTCTATAGAAAAATCTGTAACTATTGGAAGTCATGGTTTTAGTTTGCTCATCCTCTAATAAAAACACGTCACAATACTTGTCGGTATCAAATTTATTTTTCATTAATGCCATCAAACCATCATGTATAAATATGTCACAAAGCAATGTTGACATTTCGACCGTGATGGTTCAACTGTAATTAGTTTGCTCAAGAGCTAGTAGAAGTATGTGATTTTAAGAGTTTTATTATGTAATGTAACCCACATAATTAAGACTTATGTGACTCCCGCTTTCCTTGAATTTCTGCCATCGCCAGCAGACCCTCGAAAAAACGGTGTTGACATTGAACTACAGATCTACAATATGGCTCGTTTTTGTCGGTGAAGGATTTTAAAAAATAAAGTTGCTCCGACATTAAAAATCATTTCCTAAATTATATCTCTAAAACTAAAGGCAAATATATAGTTTGTATATTGCTTAATGCTTAGAATGTTTTCAACTTAATTAAGTTAATACTCCTTGTATATTCTTCTCCAAATTGTTTTTTATGGTAACTTCGTCTTTTCCAAATAAAAGAAAAAATCAGAAATGCCCATCTAAAGAATATATCTACATACTATAACCGTATATGACGTGCATATGTACAGTTGCTAAAAGATACAAAGATAGAAATGATAGCGGAACTAATATAATAGAACAATAAATTTTTTTTAAGGAAAAAATAAAGCAATATATATAAATACTACGCGGGTCCTCAAGATCTATTTAGATTATTTATAAGGATGTTAGTAACTAATAGGATGTCATAGAATTAGCTACAGGGTCCAGATGTTCACTCCACCTCGTGCCGAATATCTAAATCGGCAGATAATGAAAAAAAAAACTATATATATATGTAAACGATTACATCTTGTTGGACACACAAGATTCCGGATCAGTTTCACAATTTTTTTTTTTTAATTTTAGTTTTTTTATGAAACTTACTTTAACCACAACGATTCTCTGTTTTCGATCCCCTAAAACAATCCCGTTAAAATTGTATACAAACGAAGTTAATTATTACATGTGTCCTACTCGATGTTTTGTACATATTCTCGCTGCGTCCCGGGTCCCCCTCTGTCTCTGTGGTACCATCACGACATTATCTTAAACATTTAAATGCGCATGTGATGCATGTGATAGGTCCTTGGCAAGTGCATAATATATGGAAATGCTATGTAATGTACGTATATTCAACTCACATGAACAGAGTGCTCAAGAAACCCAGATATTTATCTTCAAGAGCTTGCGGTAGGTCCCAATGATATAATGTCACAAATGGCTTCAATCCTACAATTATTTGCCATAATTTGAATTAAGGAACACTTTTGGAATAATATAAGGAAAAAATAATAATTTTAACGAGGTATTCGTGCGGCTTATTTGACCTTGAATTAGGAATGCAATAGGGGGTATTTTCAGGATTTGGGATTTATTGAAATTAATTTAACCGTTCAATAACTATCCAACATATTAGACTGGCCAGCATAGAAAAGAAAATTAATAATAATTTTATTGTTCAAAGTAATGTAATCACCATTAGCTACTACTTCATTGATGACATTATTGTAGTGATCGACGCCTTCTTTGTTTATCCCACCACTTAGGCTTCCGTCTGCAAATATTTTGTTGCGTTACTAATAATTATTACTTCGTTTAAGTTTCCAGCTAACAAGTTGACCATATAAAAAACAGAGAACCATGTATAAAAATGCTGATAAATATTTACTTGGTAAAATTCTTGGCCAAGAGATGGAAAACCGAAATGAATCCATTCCCATCCTCTTCACGTTTTTGATATCCTCCTGTTCAATCAAACTTTTTAACTTTACAAGAGCATCGGGATCAAATAGTAAAAAATAATTTCTGAGGTCAGCACATTTGAAAAGAAACTCTTTTTTTCCAAAGTTTTGGCCACCACTAAATATTTATGCGTTCTCAAAAGACTGTATATATAAAATGGAAGAAACGAGTAATGGAGAAAAGAAATTACTTACCTTATAACGGTGATAAAAGTCCTCAGTTACATCCCCGTTGCTGTTGTCTAATATCTTATCTGTATGGACAATATTTATCTTCCTCAAATAAAAATTTCAAAATAAGAAATAAAGTTGACAAATTTACTTTACCGAACACTATATCATATCTCTAGATATGTATATTTGTAGTTTTGTGTTCTCATGCGATTGCATGTCAATTTAAACTGCAAAAGTGCTTGATGTTTTTGTTTCACAAAACAGTTTATATAATCCAAGTTCAAAATAAAAATAAAAACTGAAACATTGGCGCCAGTGTATATATTGATGTGTCCGCACTCCGTGCATGCTTCTATAAGCGGGATGTGTACCTGGATGTGAGTGAGTGAAGGTGTCCCAAATGCTAGGTCCCTTGCCACCTTCTGAGGGAGCACCTTCATACTGGTACAAACCGATACAAAAATAGTATAACATATCATATCAGGAAATAATCAGAACAGGATTACAAGAATTGCGATGTGTATATATATTGGGATCAAATGGTAAACCTGGTAGGCTGCACTACCAACTCCAAACAGAAACCCAGGAGGAAAGCTGCTTCTGTTGAAGGCACTACAGGCGCCATGGTCTAAAAAAGCCACAAAAACAATCAAAAGAAGAATGTTTCTAATTGAAAACATATTCATGTCTAGCTAGTTTTGAATAGTAGGATAGAATTGAATTGGAGTTTGGCTTTGCTCCTGCCCTTCCTCTGTTGTCAAAGGGAGCTTTATAGAGCAGCAGCACTGAAGTCGTGCAGAGGAATTTACAAAATTGCCCTTCAGAGTCAGATGTTGTATTGATTGCTTAAATTAAGTTATCTTTGTACTGCCAATAGGAGAGGGCGCTTCAGTTTCGAATAAAATCTGATTACAGTGCAAAACTTGTCCATTTGCATATAGGTGCGTCCAGAATGCATCCCCACTGCCTCATATTCTACTGTGTTGTGCATTGGAATCCAATGACGCTGTGTTTCGGCATCATCTTTATACTGCCAAATAATGGAGATATACAATAATTATGAAAGTCTTTAGTTCAGATGAAATATAAATTTTATTGATAAGAGTAAATTAATGGAACGTACATAATTGAAGGAGTCAAAATTATATAAAAGAAGGCAGATGATAAAATCCTCTCTTGATAAATCAATCATGAACACTCTAAAAGTTCAAACAAAAAATTAAATAGTGTCGCATGTCATTGTGCTTGTTTAATTTTAACTAACAGCAAATTGTGCGTTGAAGATTGTAACCTAGATAGCTCGCGCAAAAATTTGGGTACCATATACTTAAAATTGCCCAAATGCTTAATTCAATAATAAGCTTAAGGCCGTAATCTGCAGAGTGCAGAGATATGCGGTCTCTATTCAATGCCGAATCCTGCATTCAATGGGGCCGTTTGGATGGTATGGGAATAGGGAAGGAATAAGGATTTTAGGAAGAAAATATTGGAAAGTGTGTAACTTTTGGAAGAGTGGGAAAAAGCTATTCCGGGCGGAAAAAATTTTGTTTGGATGATCTGTTAGGAATAAGAAATGAATGTGTGGTAAAATAAGAAATGTATTAGGAAGAGTACTATTCCGAGCGGAATTAGTCCCACTTTACGTCTAACACGTTTGGATGCTTATGAATAAATTTCCGCCTAGAAAGAGTTATTCTTCCTTATTCCTAAGCAATCCAAACGGCCCCAATGTGGAGAGATATGCGGCCTCTGTTCAATGCCTAATCCTGCACTCAATGTGGATTGATAGACGACCACATATTGCAGAATAATATCATATTATATAATTGCCAAATCCTCTCTATCTATTATATAATATCATATAGCCAACTGCTCAATAATTGCAGTATTGCAAATTAATATATAGTATCATATATATGATCTACTCAAAGGCTAATTAATTCTGCATTCAATGGTGGATGGATACCGGCGATATTAGCCTTAGGTAATAAGCTACCTCTATCTGTTATGATGTATAAGCCAATTACTTAATAATTGACACCAATACACCATTAATATAGTACAGGGTCTTCATTATTTTTGTATATTCTTTTTCCCTTGTAATATATAAAAGTAATCAAGTTGCCTCACAATTGAAACCATTATAGTAAGCAAAATATTGACCACACTATTTCGTTTACAATATTTAGTTTCATAGCCAACTGTGTGACATTGAAATCATTATAGTATGAAGAAATTTGGCTTCATTATTGTTTTCTTTGTTTTCTTCTGTGTTGCATGACTAAATTAGTTATAATTGTAAGAACTTACCCGTTCTTCTTCGTGGTCTTGATTTATTAAGAAAATTTTAACATGTGTGTTAGAAAAAACCATAGAATGTATCAACAAATAAAAAATACGCCAGATTTATTCGAAAAAACTCTGAGCACGGTTCTGGTGCCTATGAATGCCCCAAGTGTCACTAGTCGTTCGATTAAAACTTGATAAGCGGTTTGGATCTAATTTAATTTTAATGCATCGCTCTGTCAAAATAAAAATGCAAAGAACGAATGAGAAAAGCAAAACCCTCGGCAGCCTCGCTCACGTCGGAGTCGCTCAAGCCCTCTTCTCCCTCTCTTTCGCTTGATCTCTCCTCGACTCTCCTCTCTCTGGCTTTCTTCCTCTCCGTCGCTCGAGCTATCCTCTGCCTCCGCATCGCTCGAGTTCTAATCTCCCTTCCTGTTGCTCAAGCTCTCCTCTCACTCTACCTCGCTCGAACTCTTCTCTTGTAAATAAAATGCTTGTTTTAATGGTTAAGAAACATCTGGACTTGCTTATCTTTCAGGCACACAAATTTGATTGTGTGATTTGAAGGTTAACTATTTGTTTTAATTGTAGAAAGAACAAAAACCGTCAGACCGGTATTTGTACCGATTGGATTGTTTGCAAACATGGTATTGATTGAGAACCTTTTAAAGAAAAGTGTTTCAATGGAATTGTTCTATTTGAAGTCGTGGTTTCGTGAAAATTAGTTTCACTAGATTTGGACTTGGTTTGATACCTAAACTTGGCCGAAACTTTTTCATCGTCAGTCTGTTCCAAAACAGGGATTTATTATTCTTGATGAAATTGTATAGGCTAGGTATGGTTTCCTTTCATGACTTGTTAGCCAATAGTTTGTAGTAATTTTTATGTAAATTGTTTGCATTAAAACTGTTTTGAAGATGATCCTAAGGTCCAAAAAGTTGAAACAAAAACATAAAATTCTCTAACGATGCGTATTGCTAAATCTGAGAATTTATCTTTTTTTGTTCTCCCCAATGACATGTGATCTCTTTTTGAAACTTTAACAGGTAGTTACACTCATTGTAAGTTGCATGATTTATTTCATAATTTTTGGAGACCGAAAAATTTTGAATTTTGTCGGGTTACAAATAAATAAAGTATTGGTATCATCATTATTTATTGGTATTTGGACTGTACTTAGCACTCAAAAGACATTCAAACCATTAAATTATTCAATGAATTGCTATGTTTTTTCAAGGATTTGGCTTTGCCGTCGTCTTTTCTCTTATTTTCAGGTTTCTTGATAATTTCTGGTGGATTCTCGAATTTTAGATGGATTTTGGCACTTGGCATATGCTAGACGACTCATTCCTAGCACTTGGAGGCACTGTCGAAGCCATCGTTCAGACCGAATGACTCATGCTCGGATCGGAGAGGGCTTTGCTTAGATCAAACACTCAAATATTGCATAAAAGTGAGGATTTAGGAGAAGAAAATGACCAAATGGAATCAATAGCATTGAAGACCTCATCCTAAACTTTCCAACGGTTTTTGAATCGCCTCAATCGGAGTCCGGATGAAGGAATTATGGCCGAAATACTAGCGGAAACCAAAATCTGAATATCGCGCTTACTGTTCGGTCCGAATGAACAGTCATTCGGACCGAATGAGCAGTAATTCAGTCCGAATGAGACTGTAGCCGCCACTGCTGAATTTCCTCTCCTCTGTTCGGTCCGAACAGAGCACCGACAGAGCACAAATGGCAAGTTTTTATACGGAAAAATTGGTTCTTTTGGCAAGATTTCTTTCCTTAGTGCTCCAATTACCTTTCTATGTGCGTGGAGATCAGTATAAATGCGCCCCTAGACCAGAAGAAAAGAAGAAGCCTACACACCTCTAATCATACCTTCCATTGCTCAAATCTACTTTCCATAGCCTCCATCCACCATTATTCATTGAAGACGACATATTATTGAGGCGACAGCAGCAAGGAGAAGCTGTGACACGCCCCTGCAGCACTCCATCGCCCTTGAAGATTGAAGATCAAGCATAGAAAGACAATTCGGTTTATTCTTCCTATGTTTTTATCTCTAATTTTCATGGGCTTATATCTTGTGATTCGTATTCTTGTTATTGTTTGTTTTAATACTATGTTAGGCTAAATTTATGTAGTCTTAGGAATAAGGTAGTAACTTAGGTTTGGATGTTGTGATTTGACTTGATATGATATGATATGTTTTGTTGATTTGTTTTATTGAGAATTATGTTAATGGCTTGTTTGAATTGCTTGGTTGAATCTAATTAACTTCTAGATGAATGGCCACATTTAGTTAAATTCTAAGATTAGGTTAATCAAGATAATTTAGATAAAGTATTTGGAATAAATGGTAGATCCGAAAGGGGAGATTAGTTGACACCAAAAGTGTAACTTTTATATAGTTCAAAAGACATCTAGATATCCCTAAGAAATCCAATAAACAAGTTTAAGTTGATTGAATTCTATACCAAAAGTTGTGAATCAATCGAGTTAATTAGGTTAGGTTGTGATTGAACCAGTATCTAGTCCAACAAGCGAAAGCTGAGGTTTAGAATATCTAGGTTTGACCAACAAACCCTAGCACAAAGCATATAGTATCATAAAGAGTCAAAACTACACACTTATACCTTCTGTTCGGACCGAACAGAGTGGTATACGCTTGAAAAAACACCGTTCGATGCACGAAAGTGATAAGTTCTATGTTCTAGAGTCCAAATCAAGGTGAAACATGAACCCTAAGACGCTTTTTATATTGTTAAAGACCCCAAAACTCTACTTTACCTATTTAGATATTATTTAGATTATTTTAATTGACAAAACAACCCAAAAATATCTATTTTATTGCACCTAGTTATTCATAACTCCATAAAAATATTCTCGTCTAGCTTTTGAAAAAAGATAAGTCCGGTATTCAATTGTACCGTCCCTTGAGTTCGACCCAAAACTTAACTCCAAACGACTAGTGAGGTTAGCTCTAGGTTATAAATTTATTTGATACCTAGGTTCCAAGCCTTCATCAAGTATTTTTTTATTTTTAATTAATCAAATAAGTTGATAAGTTAATTAGAATATTACTTAATATCCTCCTTTCACTAATTTCGAAGGTTGAAATGAATTTCAAAACTTTTAAGCAAATTAGTCGTTAAAGTTGATCCTTCTTTACGCACGGAAAAATAAGCAACAAGCGTTGTGCAAAGATACTAAATTAGCGTTGTTAATTAGAAAAAAATTACACATGTAGGAGTACATCTACTAACTTTGTTTTGTAGGAGGATGGTGGGTTTGGTATGGCCCAAGATTCCAATGCCTTGTGGTTTGTATTGAATGCATCTGTGAATGTATGTAAGGCCTAAGGTGTAATTAATTGTTAATTAATATGTATTAATTTTAATATAACTTGTGAGGCTTGCATGCCTCTAAGGCTAGGAAGGGATTAGATTTGCTACATGAAGATGCGCCGAAGCTAATAAATGCAAGCAGGGGCCATACAAACCCACAACAATGCTTGAGATGCCTATTATGTAAATGTTTGATTGCTATGAAATGTCATAGGATAGGTATGGGTGTATGCTTACACGACCACCAAACAAAGTCACATAATATTTGTCCCATTAAAATGATTAAGCCGACCGCCCTCCTTCTCTCTATCCCCTTCACGTTGTTTGCCTTCTCATGGCGCGGTCCACCATAACGGACATCATGGTTGTCACTCGAAAGTCAGGGTACAAATAAGATTTGTTAGGAGCAAATAGAGAGAGGTTGCTTTTCGATGGACCCAACTATAGCTTGGACATCGGGACGAAATTTGTATATGTAAATGAGACATTTCACAAACAAAGAATCATATGGTTGATATGATTGGTTGGAGAACCTACCTTGTCTAGTTAAGTCGGGTGACGTGCCATAGCAGGCCCTACTTGATAAAAACGGGGATCATGGAAAATCGACTACATTTGGGATATTAAATAAATGTAGCAGGTGTTTTATTTGTTATAAATAAAATATTGCTTAAACTAAATGACCTTCAAATTGAAATTGTTATAGATGTTAAACGTGTTAATTTTGTTGCGATCAATCTTTGAAATTGAACAAGCTCGTTTCTAAAGGTACTTACTTACCGATTCCTAAGACATGTTCTTACAGAAGAGAAACTTGAGCATGTGAATTCCTAAAATACTTTCCTTGACCTCCCGAACGTAGCATCGCGCAATGATTGATTGACTTTTGCGAAAAAAATTTCAATAATAAAGCGGATGCCGATATCCTCATTTTACAATGTCTAGATCTTTCAATTAAAGATTTTATGATGGAGTAATAGTGTGCGAGTTAATCAAGAGAGTCTTCTTTTATAAGAAGATGCATGAATGTTCCATTGACTTACGAACCGAAATGTTTGAGTAGCTAATTGGCAACTAGAGATATTGAGATCTCCAATATCAAGGATTTATGATATTGTCATGCGATCTCTTCTTAGTTATGAAAGATATGGTGTTACATTTCGCACACTTGCTAGTGCAAAAGGTGATTGGTTAAGTATTCAAGAAACACTTTGCCGAGATATATGTTGAGACTTTGAGAACCTCATTTGTGATCGTGTTTCACATGAGATGTTTCATTTGTCGTTTATAGGAGGCATTTGAAAAGTTGTCCAAAGTACCATGATGGAAATGTTCCAATTCTTTAAAGTGTATTTGTCGTTAAAATTATCTCATTATCTCTAATTCACACTAGAACTTGGTAGTAGTTCATGTGCTCTCATTTAACGAAATGTGTAGGCAATGAAGAATAAGAGAATGTTCGAGAGAAGTAAAGTAAACTCAGTATAGGAAATGACTTGTTAGTCTAAGCCCCTACCATTAGATACGTAGAGTTATTTTTACGAAGAGTTCATTTAGGAATTTGAGGTTGTATACCTGATTCCTTATATCTCAAAATCTTATCTCCATTCCATATTAGATGATGGATGATTATGTTTTGTAAAAGACAAATATTGTTCATTTATTTATTTATATGATATCATACATCTTCATTGAATTTTCTTGAAATAGATAAACAAATTTTGAATGACAAATAGGATGCATAAGACTTCACATAAAGTATTTGACTTTCATGTGGAATAACTGCTTAGTCAAACATAAACGAGAATCGCATTATGAGAGTCTACATGATGTAGATCTCTTAATTCAATTCGATTGTGAATCAATTGACATGTGCGAATTATGTTTGTTAGACGAAAAAAGTGTCTTTAACCTACGAAGGTTTAAGGACAAGTAACTTGATTAGGACTTATATGTAGCTGTATATAGATCTATAAGTACTTGTGCAATGAAAAACTTATTGATACTTTGCCACTTGACCAACGATCATAGTAGATATTAATGTATCTATTTGATATGGTATAAGTATGAATCTTTTGACAAGTTCAAAAGAGTTCGAGAGTGAAGTTGAAAGACCATTCAAGAAAAGTAAAAATCTTACAATGGATCATGGTAAATAATTAATTCATATGGTCTGAAATATTATCAAAAAAGTGTGAAATTATTTCACGACTCACTCTATGAGGAACATTATATTAGAATAGTGTGTCCATGATTAGAGGTATCGAACATTATTTGATAAAGTTCGATCGGTAATAAATCGAATTGACTTATTCGACTCGTATTAGAGATTTGTGTTTGAGGACAATATTGTTCACGCTGAATAATGTTCCATCGAAATCTATTGAGAAAGATATCTTACAAGATTTGATCTCTAAGCACATCATTTCTCAAGATTTGGTGTTAAGAAGCTTATTTCAAGATTTGTTGATTGATAAGTTTGGACTCAAATAGGACACTTAATATTTTGTAGGATACCTTAAACTAACCGAAAGGTACTACTTTTTCGAACATGATAAGAACAAAGTAGTTGTTTCTTATCATAACGTCATCTTGGAGAAGAACGTTCTCGCAAGAACAAGTAGTGGGAGTAAAGTGAGCATTCGAAGTGCTTATGCGTCACTACAAGAAGTACCCTTATGGAAAATTTGTCACTCCATACATGATACTTAATGAGAGTTGAGCGGAACTTCATTCACAAGCCATTGTGAAAGAAAAAAGTTCATGAGTGCGCTTCTTCCAATGAGGACTCAAACATCTCACGAGTTGATGATGTTCGAGAAACTCATGAAACATATGAGCATCTAGAACTTATTCTACAAATAGTGGTGGAAGTAGTTCGTGAACTTTGAGCGCTAATCATGCAAAAATCAACGAGAGTGAATTGCCTAACCGAAAGGTGCATAGGCTTCACAACATCCTCATATTTGGCATATGAGGATCCGTTGATAAATAAGGAAGCGATGGAAAGGACCCGATTCCACAGTTATGGTTTGAACACATGCGATCTTTAAGTGCAATCCGTGTATAACAACAAGGTATAGACCTTGGTTGATATTTATGATGAAGTAATCCATCAAGAACATATAGATCTTTAAAGGAAAAATTGACATAGATGGTAAGTTAACTGTACACGAAGCACAGCTTTTTGCTTGTAGCTACGTATAAGTCAATAAAGATCGTTCTGGCAATAGTTGTATTTCATATATATTGATATATAGAGAGGTACGTCAAAATCGCTTTCTTCGAATGAATGAAGGAAGAAGTTGTGTATATCATACAAACTGAGAGATTTGTTGATGTATTGCTAGAAACATATACATGTTTCAAGCATCCATTAATGGATTGAAGCAAATATTGTGAAAATTGAAATAAGTATTTTGACAAGGAAGTCAAGGAGTTGAACTTCGTCAAAAGCATCTTGTATAGACTATATTCAGTGGGAGCATAATGGTGATATTTGTATTATACAAGATAACAAAATCTTGATTGAAAATGACATTAAAGGAAATGAATATTGTCAAAATCTCATTAAATAATGTTTTCTCAATAGAGAATTTGGACAAGATCGTCTAAATCTTAGGAAACAAAATCTATGGAGATAGATTATGATAGATGTTAGATTTGAGCTAATGTGCATATAATGACAAAGTGTTCTAGAAACACATTATGATGGATTTCAAGAAATGATGCCTAACCATGCGTATGGCATATTCTTGAGTTTGACTCGGTCTATTGCAACTCAATTCGAGAAGAAGTGCATGAAACGGTTCAAGCATTCTTCCGTTATGAGTTTCATCATATACGTCATATTTATGCACATGCCCCAATGTGTTATATCCAAGGAGTGTGACAAGCAGTTGTCAAGTGGATGCAAGCAGAACACATTTGGACAATAATCAAAGGATATTCTCGAGTATCTTATGAGAAAGAGAGATATGTTTGCATTTGTTATGATGGAAATGAGCTCATGTAAGGTGTTATACTGATGCTAAGTTTCAAGAAGATTGATATAATTTAAAATTACAATTGAGCTACATATTTTGGTTAAAGGTGGTGTTGTAAGTTTAGAAGGTGTTGTAAATAGAATATTACAACAATTTCCGTCACCAAAGCAAAATTCGTAGCAACTTTTGAAGCAATGAAAGAGGGTTATTTGAATTGAGTTCTTAGTCAAGCTTATATGATTTTGTGCATCTCGAACCATAACTTAATCTTAAAGAACCTAATATCGTATTGGAGATTCAAATATGTTCTATGACAATATCACTTGATCTCGTATGATGATGATCAAGAACATATATATAGGAGTATATATATATAGTGTTAAATAACTTGGATAAGTTCACGAATACAATGAACGCTCTAGCATAGCCTTTACCTTAAGCAGCACACGAGATGCAATTTTTGCATCCATGCGTGATGGACGTATTAGTGACTGGCTTTAAGCGTATTATTTCTTTTGAGGTTCGAGACATATATATCTATAGATTTATGACATCGTTCTCAATTTTTCATTAGCTAGAGGTCACTATTGATTGACTCTAGACCAAGTGGGAGATTGTTGGAGTTATTACCTAGAAGTTAATATTTTAATGACTTAATTTTAGTTTATGTTATTAATGATATTTGATCATTTGTTCCTAGAGTTTATTATGGACAGATCATTCAGGTTAAGGATCTGAATTGTAGATCTCTGTGGATCATTCATTAGAATGACAATAATAAATCTAAATCGTTCAAAATCTTGATAATTAACAAGGAACATTAATTATCTTAAAAGATTAGTATGCAAGTTAAGTGATGATTAAGTTTTACAAATCATAGGTATGGAGTTACCAACTTAATTGCATGTGTATGTTACTGGAACATAGCACCGGACTTGACCTAATGAAATAAATATATGGATTGTGTTATGTGTCATTATTTATTTCATATGAGTTTGATTCTGAGTTTGAGATGGTTCAATTTTTCCACATGAGGATATGTTCAATAAATATCGTCTAACGTTGATTCCTGATAAGGGCTGCTATACGGACTTTATTTATGTTCTCTTGAATTGTGTAGGAAAAAATTATTCATCAAGAAAACTGTGTCCTTCATTAGTATATCTAATGAGTGATGATATCTATTGGGCTTCTTGATGGAGTTGGATTGTTTGCCGGCAACTTGTACAATCAATTCTAGATCAAAAAATGTATGAACTGCAAGAATGACACATTCCTATCTTGATTTATACAGTGATATCATGTGACATAAGAATCAAAATAAAGAAATTATCTATTTCTTATGCAGGATTGAAATACTATAAAAGTATAGTATTTATTTATGTTAATTGGAAATCATAACGTGTTGCGAGATACCGCTTTTGGTTATTGAATATTGATAAGACCTAGCTAGGTCCAGTAAGAATCTGGCCTGATAGTGTTGTAAAGCCTGACAAGGATCCAGCCCAATAGAAGATCGCCCTAATGAGTCAATATAAAAGGGCTTCCTCCTCTTCCAAAAAAGGGTGCCACCTCATACTCTCCTTCTCTCTAAAACTTGATCTCTCCTAGCTCAGAGCGACTTCTTCCCTTCCGCATGGGGCGGTTGGTTGACGGAGGGAAATCTGAGCCATTCCATCCAAACTCTTGTTATCGCTAGACGGTAACAATGGCGCCCATCGTAAATCTCATGCTATGGTCTAGAAAGATCGTCGGTGAGGATCGCACCTTCGACATCTTTTTATGCTTTCCAGTCTCGTCTCTTTCGAGAGCTTCCCATGTCAAAGTCGGAAATCTCCCTCTCCAATCTTCATCTCTTCTCCTCAGTTTTAATTCGTATAAAAAAAATTTTTTTAACCCAACATA
Source organism: Rhynchospora breviuscula (assembly GCA_027562975.1). Lineage (NCBI taxonomy): Eukaryota > Viridiplantae > Streptophyta > Magnoliopsida > Poales > Cyperaceae > Rhynchospora > Rhynchospora breviuscula. The sequence goes on from CM050398.1 coordinate 19,134,968, forward strand.
CCGTAGCAACGCAGCGGCTTCTTCACCTTCGCCTCTCCCTTCTTTCATCTCCTAAACCTGTCCTCTCAAATCCAAGACCCGATCTCCTTTTCTCCCCTCGGCTCCGGCAATCGCTTAAACTCCCATCTCTTACAACCGCATATCAACTTGTACACCTCCGCGTGTGAACTCAACAGCCCTCGCCTCCTTGGCGAAGGAGATCAGATCTTCCGCGGCTAACGATCCCTCGTTGGATTTGACATCCTCATGTGAATCTGATCAAGCGGTTTCACTCACTGCCGCAGCCGATCCCTCGCCGCCTGAGTCCGATCGATGCCTCCACCGAGGCAACAACCCCTGGGTCAGGTGCCACCGCCAAGGGCATAAAGAAAAGCCCGGGCCGAGAGCGCGATTGAGAGAACCAAGGCACTGTGGCGTATCCAGACCCGTCTATTGCAGGTGCTCAGAGGCAATAAAATAATACTGTAAAGAAGCTAAGAGTTATGGCCATGGCCAATCGATTTACTCTCCTTGCTTAAGCATTGACCTCCCCTTGCCCTACAGAGGTACCTCAATTCGAACTTATTTCTGTTTTTTTTTTTTTTTTCTGGTTCTAGCATGTATACATATTATATCATGCCTCAAATCAAAGTTGGCTAACCAAGTTGCAAGAATTAAAAAGTTTTTTTTATTATATATAGCCAATAACTAAAGATGCATAGCCCCTTGTCATGGAATGAATAGGGCATCACAAAAATTTGAGTTGCTGTATATCAGCTGTTAAACGTGTTATTATGTTCATATAACATGGAATGCCTTGCATTAATTGAAATGCCATAAATGTGGTACCGTGTCGGAGATGATTACTTTTGACACGCACGTTTAAGCAATGTAACTGCTGGTAATAGATTTATAACCATGTCATGGTACTGGTATAAGCTCTGTACCAGTTTTTGGTACGGTCATTTAAGGTCTGACAGGGGGTACCGGCATGGAATTAGTGTAACACCCTTCTTGTGTTCCTTTTTCTTGCAAAAGATTCAAGGCTTCAACTATTGATATTTCAAAGGCTGGCCGGCGCAGTAATTAAATAGTAGCATGGCCTTAATGATCATATATTTATATGTTTATACTAAGTTGGACCTCACTGTTAGTATATCTCCTAAATGGTAACGAGCTGGATTGTTAAATTCATCAAAGGCAAGTTTAAGCACTGCATTGATTATAAGGTATTTTCCATATGATCAGTATGACTATGATGGCTCTTTTATTTTAAATCTGTTATTGTGCTTTGCAAATTAGAAGTGTGCCTTTTTCAGAGCAAGATATGTCTTTACTTGCACTAATGAAGTTAGCCTTTCTTATAAGTATAGTATTATTGTTACATTTATATTGAAATTCCGCAAACAGCAAAGAGCGAGATAAGCCCTCGGACTTGAGGTACTCATGAATAGTCGAAGATGCAATGCCAGACGTAAGTCGCATTAGCGCAGTCGAAAATGCCAGACGAGACGTAAGTCGCATAGGCATAAGTGATTAGTTTCATGACATCTCTCGGTTTGGGTAATTTGATTCTCTTAAGTCTAAGTATAGTCAATAATTCTAAGTTTACACTACCACAAAAACGTCCATCAGTAACCCCCTTTTTATAACGGTTTTCGAAAAAACCGTCACAGAAGTCGTAGTGGCAGCGGTGTAAATATTATCAAGTTAATTCAGTAACGATTTTTATAAAAAAACCGTTACAGAAGAACCGTCCGGAAAAAAAAATTGCCGTACAAGTCATTTGTAACGGTTATTATCTAATAACCGTTACAAAAAGCTTCTGTTTTGTAACGGTTATTACATAATAACCGTTACAAAACTTAATTTTAAATTCATAACGGTTATTATCTAATAACCGTTACTAAACCTCCGTAAATTAATAGGGTTTCTCCCTGCTCGCTCTTCTCCTCTCTTCCTTCGATCCCAGCCGCACTGCTTCTAGCTATTAGAGAAAAAAAGCCGAAATTTTTCCTTTTTTTCCATATCTATTTTCACTCCAAAAAAAATAGTTAAAAATTTCCAAAAATTCTGTAAAAATAAGATTTAGAAAGAGAAGGAGAAGGAGAGTAGATTCAAGGTTAAAAAAATGAAATTTTATTAATTTTTCTTAGTTTTCCATTTTTTCTTATATATTTCGGTTTTATTTTGATTTATGGTAAAATTAATGATTTATTGTTGGTTTTTTTGGACAATTTCAGATCTCATTGAAGAGGAGATGTTTGGACAATTTGAGATCTAGCTAGCACATTCAAGAGGAGAAGAATAAATCGGATCGAAGGTATATTTTTGTAAACTTTTCAATTTTATTCATTTATTATCAAATCATGCATACATTAATAATTGGCATATGCATTTAAATTAATAGCGTATTGTCATATAGGACCAATATACCGGAACAAAACCAATTTTAGGTCGTTGCCCGTCCGAGATTAATCCATTAGGGATTAATCTCGGATAGTACTTCCGGTCGGGAGTACTGCTTTTTGGATACGATCTGTCTCATTTAGGACAGCGAGTTGTACGTTAGATGCAATGTGTTGTCTGAGAAAAATTCGACGGCATTTCTCCTTATGTTCCCACGGATACGTACGCACGAGCAATCGTGTGATGGCGTATTCAGGGAACATAAGGGGAAATGCTGCCGAATTTTTCTCAGATGACACATTGCATCTAACGTACGCTCGCTAATGAGACAGAGTATCCAAAGAGTGGGCTAGGATGTTTACCAGCCCTAAAACCTTATGTGACAAATCGACCCACAACCTCAAACCCTAACATTTTGCATGTATTTTATTGTTCAGATGGATCGGACGTGGATGTACTCAAGCAATCGATATTCAGCTACATTTTTAGAGGGGCTTAAAGAATTTATGGGTTGTGCTATAGATAATATGAAAAGGACGGATGATAATAAAATTTATTGTCCTTGTTGTGTTTGTCAGAATATGTTGAAATGGTCTAATTTAGAAGAAGTAAGAGTTCATTTGATTAGATCTGGATTTCAACCAGATTATACACGGTGGACACTTCATGGAGAGATTGGGGGGAGATATTTAATTGATGGACCTAGCACAAATGTATTGGATTCACAATGTGAGGAACAAAATGTATTATTGGATGATGAAAATGTATTTGAAGATGAAAATGTATTTGATGATGTAAATGTATATAATGATGATGATGATGATAATGTAGATGATACACAACTTAATGATGATGATTTGGATGAAATTGTGAACAATGCAAATGAAGATTTTGTTGATAATGTTGAAATTTTTGGGATGTTACGTGAAACAGATAAGATTAAGTTATATCCTGGTTGTGAAATGTCAAAACTTAATGCGGTTTTCAAACTATTTAACCTAAAAGCCAAAAATGGATGGAGCGATGCTAGTTTCACGGCTTTGCTCAACCTTTTGCGTAAAGATTTTCTTCCAAAAGATAATCAGTTGCCGGATTCAATTTATAAGGCTAAGAAGATGTTGTGTCCTTTGAAAATAGGAGTTGAGAGAATTCATGCATGCCTAAACGACTGTATATTATTTCGGAATCAGTATAAAGATTTGGATAAATGTCCACAATGTAATGCATCACGGTATAAACCGAGAGACGATCAGATTGAGGGATGTAGTAAGGGACCAGCTGCTAAGGTGGTGTTTTATCTTCCAATAATACCAAGATTTCAGCGGCTCTTTTCTAATGCAAGAGATGCTAAATTTTTAAGATGGCACGCTGACTGTAGAAAAAAAAATGATGGTATGCTCCGACACCCCGCAGATTCTCCGGATTGGAGGAATATAGACAGAGAGTTTGAAGAATTCGGTAGTGAACCCAGAAATCTGAGATTGGGATTATGCACAGATGGAATGAATCCATACGGCAACATGAGTAGCTGTCAGACTACGTGGCCGGTCTTATTGTGTATTTACAACCTTCCTCCCTGGTTATGTATGAAAAGAAGATACATGATGATGCCCTTATTGATTTCTGGTCCTAAACAACCAGGTAATGACATAGATGTGTACTTGACTCCATTGGTAGATGACCTTGGTAAATTGTGGCGTGAGGGAGTGAAAATATTTGATGCACATTCTAGAACTGAGTTCAACCTCCGTGCCATGATATTTTGCACAATCAACGATTTTCCTGCATATGGTAACCTGTCAGGGTATAGGAATAAAGGAGCGAAAGCATGTCCTATTTGCATGGAAGACACCCATTCTGTTTACCTGAAGAACTGCAGAAAAAATGTGTACTTAGGACACCGCAGGTTTCTTAAGAACCGTAATCACCCTTATCGGCGAAATAGTGAAAAATTTGATGGCAAGGTCGAAAATGGAAAGTCCCCGTTGCCGTTATCCGGATTGGGAGTATATCGACAGATTAAGGACATAAAGGTCAAATTTGATAAGAAATTTGCAAATGAGATTCCGAAAGGATTATGGAAGAAAAAGTCTATATTCTGGGACCTTGAATATTGGCAGTATTTAGAGATTAGACATTGCCTAGATGCGATGCACATAATTAAGAACATATGTGAAGCGTTGATTGGTTGCCTGTTGGAAATTCAAGGAAAAACTAAAGATGGTGTGAATGCAAGGAAAGATATGGTTCAATTAGGGATTCGAAAGGATCTAGCAGCACAAATTAAGGGTAAAAATCGAGCTTGGCTTCCTGCAGCACAATTTAATCTATCAAAAAAAGAGAAGAAAAGCTTGTTGGAATGTCTGAAATCGATAAAGGTTCCTTCTGGTTATTCATCGAACATATTAAGGAAGGTGTCCATCAAGGAGAACAAATTAATTGGGATGAAATCACATGATTATCACGTTTTGCTGACCCAGTTACTTCCTGTCACAATTCGAGGAATTCTCAGTGAAGAAGTGAGGAGGACCATCACTAGGTTGTGCTTTTTTTTCAATTCTATTTGCTCTAAGGTGATCGATCCGAGTAGTTTGGACAAGTTACAGGACGGGATTGTATTGACCCTTTGTGAGCTTGAGATGTATTTTCCGCCATCATTTTTTGATTCCATGGTACATTTGACCATTCATTTGGTTAGAGAGATTAAAATGTGTGGTCCAGTATTTCTACGGTACATGTATCCTTTTGAAAGAGCAATGGGGCAATTGAAAAGTCTCGTTCGTAGCCGATCTAAGCCCGAAGGGAGTATAGTGGAAGGATATGTTGCCGAAGAAGTTATTGAGTACTACACTGATTATTTGAATGATGTCGAGCCTATCGGGCTTCCAAAGTCTCGACATGAGGGTAGACTTCAAGGAAAAGGAACAATTGGATCCCATACTTGTGTACCTGATCTTAATATGAGAATAAAAGCACATATGAAAGTCCTCCAACACCTTGCCGTTGTGGCCCCTTATATCAATGAGCATCTAGCCGAGTTGCGTCAACAATACCCGACTTACATCGAAAACATGATTAACATACAGCACGAATTAAATTTTGTGCAATGGTTTGAAGAAAAGGTAGAGTACCAACTATCTAAAAAAGTTGAGGTCGACGAAACCGTAAAATGGTTATCCAAACATCCTGATGCGGTGGTGCAAACCTATCAAGGATATGACTTAAATGGATTCACTTGGTACACAAAGAAACAAGATGGTAAAAGCACTATGCAAAATAGTGGAGTCTCAGTTGTTGCTTTATCTTGTACTAAGATTGGAAGGGCTGATACTTATTACGGGTGGATTGAGGAAATTTGGGAATTAGATTACATTAAATTCAAGATACCCTTATTCAAGTGTGCATGGATCGACAACGGTCACGGTGGAGTCAAAAAAGACAAAATGGGGTTCATAACTGTTGACTTCAATAAAAGGGCTTATCGAGATGACCCTTTTATACTTGCAAATAAGCAAGCAATGCAAGTATTCTACATTCAAGATCCGGCGGATAAAAAAAGACATATTGTTCTTCCAGGTTAAATGTTCACTTTAATATGTACAAATGTTTACTTTAATAAGTACAAATGTTCACTTTAGTATGTACAAATGTTCACTTTAATATGTACAAATGTTCACTTTAATATGTACAAATGTTCACTTTAATATGTATAAATGTTCACTTTAATAAGTACAAATCTACACTTAATATGTACAAATGTTCACTTTAATATACACAAATGTTCACTTGCAGGAAAGAGACGTATTGTCGGTGTTGGAGATGTCGTGGACGAAGAAGCATATGACCACTTCGAGGAAATACCTCCATTTTCCATCGGTATCGATGATACATCACAACCGGTATCAATCAGTCATCGACGTCCAGATAACATCGAAGGAATGTGGGTCAATACTGGTCGAAAAAGAAAGAAAGTAACTACATAATTAATGTGAGTTCAAATCCAATTGAATCTAATTATTTTTATATATTTTTATCTTTACTATTAACACTTACATTAATTAATTTTTTATTTTTGCAGGTGGTTGATCGATCACTTTTATCATTTTGTTAAAATTTTATTTAATTTTATCTTAAGTTACTTAATATTAATACTTATATATATTAAGTTAATTAAGTATAAATGATTGTAATTTTATCTTTTATCACTTCGAGAAAATTTGTTTAATTTTATCTAAAGTTACTTAATATTAATACTTATATATATTAATTTTATCATTTTGTTAAAAAATTTTTTAATTTTTTCTTTTAATGTTCATTTAATTAAATATAAATGATTACTTTAATCTGTGCAACTGTTCACATCTTATTTCCCGTCAAGATTAAAAAATATATATATATATTAATCCAGTTTGTAACGGTTATTATCAAATAACCGTTACAAATTATATCCATTTTGTAACGGTTATTTTATAATAACCGTTACAAAACCTATTTCATTACACCACAAAAACCCTTCTCGATATCCCGCCTGTTGTCGCGCGCACTCGAAATTTCGCTAAGTACTCAAACCCTAAACCTCACTCCCGCCTCTCTCTCACTCGTTCCGGCCGGCTACGACTCCCGCCTCTCTCTCACAGCAGGTACCTCTCTCTCTCTCTCGGCCATCTCTCTCTCTCTCTCTCTCTCTCACTCTCTCCGCCCCCCTCTCTCTCTACCGGCCATCTCTCTCTCGGCCCTCTCTCTCTCTCTCTCTCTCTTGGCCATCTCTCACTCCTCTCTCTCTCTCAACAGGTCCTCGATCGACACCACCCCTCGACAGCACCTCGACTCCACCTCGATAGCACCTCTGCTCCCTCTCGACAGCACCTCAACCCGCTCGCTGTCACTCTTCTATTGGTTAATTACTAGCTGGTATGCATCTCAATTATTTGATTTTATTTTGTCGATTAATTAGTCTCTAAGTTTATGGCTTATGATATTTGGTTAATTGCTCATGATATTTGGTTAATTACCAAATTGTAAAGAAGTCAAAAGAGTAAACCTGTAAAAGACCTGTATACTTTTTTTAACCGACTAATATACGTTAGAATTGAATAATTCAATTCGAAATCATTTTATTAAAATTATTATTAGAGAATCCAAAATTCCAAAATGTTCACTGGACCTGTATACTTTGACATTTTTTCTGTCAAATCAAGTGTATTTCATTGGACCTAGATATTCTCTATGTTTTACTTTTAAATTAGCGGAAAACAAATGACAATTAGAATAGGCATCTTAGCCTAACCAAACAGCAGTGACGCAGACCATTAAAAAAGAAAAAAATTAACCAAGTAAGATAGACTGCAACTTATAACAAAATCAATCTTCATTCTGACCATAGTTTCTAATTAATTTCATCTAACAGGCGGCCGAAGAAGCTTAATATTTAATAACCTACTGATCCACAAAGCACAAACATTGAAACAACATTAAAATCTAAAATTAAAAAGACAACCCATACACAACATTAAAACACTTGAAAACACCAAATCATCATGTGTCAATTAGAAGGAGCATCACTGCCTGGATCTCATTTTTGTTACTTGTGGTCAGGTACATGAGATCAGATACCGCACAATATGGACATCTTAGTATGGTTACACCTTACACGCATCACCTCTTATCTTCCAAACTTAATTCATCTAACATAATTATATAATCTAAGTGACATTGTATTTCTTCTACACGTTATTTACACAAACCTTGAAACCAATGTCCAGACCTTAATTTTTGGTCATTGATGAACAGTCAAGGGAATAGACAATTATGTTTTAATCATCAGAGAAGTAGCAGAAACAAAATGGGAAGAGCAACATGAGAAAAGGGTTCATTTATCAACTCGAGTCACTTTCATTTCTCTGAACTCCTCCATCCCATCATTTAATTCAAATCAGTCACTATAGTCCACACTTTGTACACATATTTTATTTTTATTTTTCGCCAGAAGATTAAACTTATTCAATTGCAGAAGCAAGGATTAGTGAAAGGGGTTTTCATATAAGTGAGATACCACATGCGCATATACTCTGAATGAACAAGATGCAACACGTCATTTTGTCACTTTAGAAAGCAAATTTATACCCAAATGACTCAAGAAATATTAAATGTGGTACATCCCTGAAGTTTGACATTGGTCCTTTGTAACTCCTATCAACAAGTCCCTCAATTTTCTGTTTATTACTAAATGTGCGAGAATTTCTTATTCAACAAAAAACGTAATTCTATTTTTATGCAATGTAATTGACCAAGAAATGCAATTTTCTAAAGGGATGCTACAGTTCTGACTTTTTTAGCTTCTATAAGAACGAGAAAAATCAAATAAAGAGAAGCAGTGAAGAATGAGTTATTTTTACAGAATAGGACCTGCATTAACTGATATCGGCTAAGAGTCATAAAACTAACTAGTTTTTTGAAACTTCATGTACTATGTTTAAATTAACACAACTCATTTTATTTGCTAAAGAAGGCAGCAAGGTCCAAGTGCAGGAGATACTTTCACTAAAGTCCAGGAGAAGTAAATAATCACATTTTTATCACTATTGATTACAACATAACATCCAATTGAACCATCAAAGCAACTTTGATTCCACGAAACAAAAGTCAGGAAATCATTCAGTTTTCATTCCAGGCACTGTTTATTGTGCAATTTGGTCCAGATCCTAAAAGAAACGCTATAAAGATCAACTTAGTAAAATTTCAGCATTGTAACACCTAACTACAGTATTTTACAAGGACATCCCCTATCTTTTAACAATTCTTGCTAAGGACAGCTATCAAGCTTTATTTCTTTACTAGATATTGACTTTGATTAACTACTATAGAGAAGATGCCACATATTCTCTAGAGTCCCTGCAATTGCTATTATTGTGGTTAATCCATGAATTGACAAAATTTGGACAGCATGATGCCTAAATGTGAGACACATTCAGGAGATTCTTTGAACTATGCCCATGCAAGCTCAGATCAAAGAATCTTGACCCAAACCAAGGAGGCCTTGATTTAAGTCACAACATGCACCTAGCGTTGAGCGAAACCTCAAGCTAAGCTGCCTCTCTCAAGTCTAATTCTGAGAAGATCTCAGTTTAAACCATAATTGAGAGAAACCAAGGGAAACTAGATCAGGGAGAAATTCAATTTATGAACAACCAAATCGTTTATTTCATAATACTTAATATCTAAGCTATGGAATCCATAACCTAAACTTTCAGTCACATTATAAGAAGAATTATAAGCGAATAACATATCTGAAATTAAAGGAATCTATGTTTAAGTGCTATTGTTTCTCATCTAAATTACTGATCTCTTTAAACAAAGGAAACCAGACTTCAAGAGAAATTATGAAATTCGAATGAAAGAAAGCACAAACCATTAGATGAAAGGACTTAATTTGATTACTAATGACCTGGACTATAAAATCTGTAACTTGAACAATAAAATTACAAGACGAAATTAAGGACAAGAACTGGAATCGGCATTGATTAGGCCACAAAGGATCAATTCTTTGTAAATTAAACTTTTAATTTCACACTACTGATCATAGAAATTTTGAATATTCCGTGGCTATTAAAATATTTGTGTAAATAATTGTAAAATAAATCTGTATTTTTTTTTGTGTGAGATCGATATTCACCATCTTATTCACGTAATACAATTACTTGATTGCTTGAATTATATCTTTACAAGGTTTCGAAAACTGACCTGATCATTCAATTACTTGATTGCTTGAATTATTTCATTATTTGAATAGATATGTCTGAAAGAGAGAGAGATCATGAAGAACAAACAGGTCATGAAGAACAGGCTGATGAAGAAGAACATGAATTGGAGGATTGGAACGAACAAATCAAAAGAAGTCGGACCAGGATGGAAGAGTTTAGGAAGCTAAGGGCTAAAGGGTATCCTTTTAGCATTAAGTTTGACAACGAAGGACTCCCAGATGGTGATGAAAATTCGATCAAGAAATTTGGCACCTTCTGTGCATATCTCGCTAAGCTAAGGGTGCCAATCACAATTGACAACTGGGGCAAGGATGTCTCAAAAGATACGAAGGAAGACATGTGGAGAGAGATCAAGGTATGTTTGAGTTTTGTTACTTCAATTGTTTAGATATTGTTTCAATTGTCAAACTTCAAATATTATACTACAATGGTTTGAATTGTATAAATATTGTTTACTAAATTTATTGCAGAGAGTGTTCAAAATTGAAAAAGATGATGGGAAGAAGAAAACTCTCTTAATTATGGGCAATGGCCATAGGGGCTATAGGAGTAGGCTTGCCTTGGAATTTATTCATAACTTTGATCCTCAGAAACCCAAAAACCCGTGCGATCTATTTCCAATCACACCAAAGCAGTGGGAGGAGTTTTGCATAAAGAGGAGTACTCCAGAATTTGAAGCAAAGCGTAATCTGGGCAAGGAATTGAGAAAGAGGTGGGACATGCCTCACAGGATGGGTTCTGGTGGCTATAGAACAGCGAAGAAGAAGTGGAAACCAACTGACAAAATTGTGGTACAATCTACTTCCGAGGAGGTTGGTTCCACTAGCATTACCCTCGCTGACTTGGAGCCGAGGTCTCAAAGGTATTTCAGGGGAAGGACTGTGTCTACTGAGACAAAAGGTGCTTACACCATCCCCAAAGAAGATAAGGCAACTTGTGAAGCATTCTGTCGGTTACCTAGTTTGACTCAACAACTCAATTCCGGGTCCATCCAATCTAGTGAAGTCTTAAGTCGGGCAGTTGATAAGCCAGACCACCCAGGTAGAATGAGAGGAAATTCCGCATGGAGCAACAAGTCACATTTCTATGATAGAAAGCAGAGACGACCTCTGCATGAAGGATGTATGTCACAGGTTTCTATGGATGAGTTGGTCAAACAGGTCACGGAGAAATGTAAACAAGAATTTATCGCGTCATCAGAGGTGAGGGATACCATTAGGCAGGAGTGTTTTAGGGAGTTGCAGGGATGGTTGGCCTCTACTGGAGTACAGATTCCGACCCCGTCGCAGTTCGTGACGCCATCGCCGCCATTTCATTCGGTCGAGGTTGACTCAGCAATGCCCAATGATCAGTTATTTCGAACAGTTGCTTCATGCTATATGCCTCCAGATCCGATTGGCAGTGATCAGGTTGATTTTATTTTATATTTAATCAAGTTGTGAATTTATTTATATTTTTAAATAAATGTGCGATTTAAATCTATTTGCAATTTTCAGGAACCCATCCCATGCGATCTTTACCTCTATGATAGTCAGAATGAGCGGGTGCATGTGGCCGAGGGACTTATCCTGCCATCTGTTTCGGGTCAGATTGTACACTGTGAGCCTCTATCTCCCGAGTGTGCTCTAATCCAGCTTGACAACGTATTTGACCAATACCGCAATTGGTTTGTTCCTGGATTGACACAAGATGAATTAGGCCTTAGTAAAGGGGGTCGATTCGCGTGGCCGAGAAAGGATGTGGAGATCCGAGGACAGGTATCTCTTTATTTATCACAATTTGGTTTGACACATGCATCTCTAATATTATTAATACTCGTTTTGATTACAAAAAATTATGAACTTGAATGCAGAATAAGAGCAAGGAGAAAGAGAAGGGCAAGGAGAAAGAGAAGAGGAGGGAGAAATCGAAAAAGGAGAAACCAATAAAGGAGAACAAGAAGGTGACAAGTGCGGGGTCGGGTATTGGTCGCAAACCGCTCCTCTCAAAAAAGGTTATTGACAGACTTTCTGAATCAGAACGCGCAGTATATGACCTTTTGATTCTCACACCACAAGGCGACGAAAATTTTGAACTGTTCGAATGCAATCCTTGGGGTACCCACGACGACGAGGTTAAGTTCAACCTTAACCTAGGTGACATCATCGAATGTTTCAAAAGAGAAGAATTGAACATATCGCTCATCAAAATGTACTCCTGGTATAAATCTTCAAACTTAACATTTTTTTTCCATATTCAATTCAAGTGAACGAAAAAGGATTAGGGCACTCCATATTCAAACTTAACATCAACATGAACATATTCAAGTGATATCTATGAATGCAGGTATTGGATGGGTCAACTTTCGAAAGGATTAGGGTACTCTAAGAACATCACCATATGGGATCCTGATCTCTTGGCTGAAGCTAAAGTCATGCACGAAAAAGGTTTCGCAGTGGATTACATGAAGAACTCGTTCTTAAATTTTCCATGCGACTACTTTCTTTTGCCCCATAATCAGGGGTAAGACAAAATATTATTGAACTAATAAAGACTAATCAAATACTTTTTATTTTTATTTCCATCTTAATAATAATTAATCTCAATTACAGGTATCATTGGACAGTCCTTATTATTAATATAAAAAAACTAGAGATTCATTTCATGGATTCCTTGATACGCACGGATGTCCCTTCGTTATTAAAGATAAAGCCGTTTATAAATTCGTAAGTTTTTGTTTCTAAATTAACAAAATATTGATGCGATTTTGGAATAGATGGAATAATTTTAATTGCATGCAGGGCATATAAAAATTATCTGATGGAAAAGTTCCAAAAAAGTCATCGTGGTGGCCGGTTATTTAGCTGGTTTGAAATACCGGTACGCAATTATATTTAGTACGTTCTCGAAATTATATGTATTACGTTCTCTTAACTGTTATGTTGAATTTTGATCTTAGGGTCCAAAACAAAAGGGGAATGTAGAGTGTGGATACTTTACATTGGTCGCCATGAGATATATATTGAACCATGTGGTGGAAGTCGGAACATTACCTGAGGTACTTATCTATTTCAAATATAGGATTTAGAGTTTAGATTTTAGGGTTTGGGGTTTAGAGTTGAAGATATCAATCCTTTAACTAATGTAATATTTTGGCTTGTTTATAATCAATTGCAGAGAATCGAACCGGTTGGAGAACCTTATGTAGAAGAGCATATTGGAGGGGTAGTAGATGAGTTAATGCAATTTATGTACGGGGTATTGTTCTAAACAAGAAACATATGATTTAATTGCTTGATATGTCTTATATGCATGTTTGCTGTATATATGTTATATTATTGTGTTGTATGCATGCTTGATCTGGTACAGAGGTACCAGTTGGTACACTCATTTCGGCTAGCAACAAGGGCTAGCCACAAAAAACAAATTATTTTTTATTTTAATGAAGAAGAATTTGTAACGGTTATTTGATAATAACCGTTACAAAAGGCTTAAAACTGTAACGGTTATTAGATAATAACCGTTACAAAACAATAACAATTTAAATATTAAAATGTACGAGAGTTTCGTAACGGTTATTTTATAATAACCGTTACAAAATGTTGACTATTTGTAACGGTTATTATAAAATAACCGTTACAAAACTCTAATACTTTGACAGCAAAATTTATGACGGTTATTATAAAGTTTTGTAACGGGGGCTATTGTGACGGAGGCATACCCGTCACTATTCACTTTTATTAACCGTTACAGATCGAATTATTTCGCGTAGTGTTAGACACTTTCTTGAGGACAAGCAAAGTTTAAATTTGGGGGGATATGATGTCTCTTATATTCATTGGTATTTTGACTGTACTTGGCACTCAAATAGTACCCAAACCTTTAAAATGTTTGACGATTTGTTGTGTTTTCTCAAGATTCGGCTATGCCGCCGCTTCTACTTGTCTTTTACAGGGTTTGACGAATAATGAAGGGAAAATAGGCTCTAGAGGGACTTCTACGCTTATATGCACACCAGACGACTCATTTTTATTCCAAACCATCATGCTGGCCACACGCCATGATAGACAACACACGAGCACTGCCCATGCCTCAGTTCGACCCTAGCTCCTCCATTTCGGACCGAACCCACCAGTTCGGACCGAAGTGTGTTTGCCTCTAAATTTGGCGGTGAAAACACAAATAAAAATGCGTTGTCAAACGACACTAAAAGGAGTTCAATTCAACTATTAACAAGTCGAGCGATGGGGCAATTCTCAGTCTCACGGAAAATTCTAGTGTTATAAAGGATATCACTTTGGATACCATTTTTAAATGAAATTAGAACCAGGGATATCATGTTCAGAGGCACAGTCCAAAGATACAATGCACAATTTGGGTTTGCAATTAGATTCACATAATAAGAAATGGGGCAAGCAAGCTTAAATAAAATTTTTCAAGGCATCATCAGAAAAATACAGAGCCCTAGTCCATACATACAAGAATAATCTACCATACTAGTTGCCAGATGATACATTACAATTATTTACAATTATGGTATCACTGAAAAGCATATGAATACACATAGACATGGGCTCAAACCAGTCGGAATTTGCAAGCCCAACAACAAGGCAATATGAAAAAAATTAGAGGCCCGATAAAATTAAATACAAAAGGCCCAGAACAACAAAATCCAGAAGGCCTAACATAGCAAGATCGCTCGACTCAGCGATTCCCTCAGCAAAATCCTCAACAATTTCCGACGAGAATTGATTACTGCCATCTTCAGTTTTACCATCCCTGCCATCGCTAAATATAAAATGAACACATAGAATAGACAAGGTGAACATATATAGTGATCAAAGTGAACACATACAAACAAGTAAGTTTAATAAAAATAAGTTCAATATACATATAAAAATCTGAACAAAAGATGACAATACTTATTTGTTTGTAAGTGTTCACTTTGTTAGCCTATGTGTTTATCTTGATTACTGCCATCTTCAGTTTTACCATCCCTGTCATCGCTAAATATAAAATGAACACATAGAATAGACAAGGTGAACATATATAGTGATCAAAGTGAACACATACAAACAAGTAAGTTTAATAAAAATAAGTTCAATATACATATAAAAATCTGAACAAAAGATGACAATACTTATTTGTTTGTAAGTGTTCACTTTGTTAGCCTATGTGTTTATCTTGTTTGTTGTATGTGTTCACTTTGTGTTTAGCGATGGTTCGGGATGGTTTATTTGCCGATGGTGGTTATAATTCCTGATTTCCGACTATCTCTCTGACAAGTGGGCTCCACTGGCCGTTATTTATTTTTAAATCAAAAAGACAGGTGTCAGCCTCTGATTGACCATCTTCATATTTCTGTTAAAAAGAAATAAAAAAAAGGAGAAAAGAAAAGGATGATACCTGCCAGAAGCTTTTCTTCTCCGACGAAGATACACCTCCAGTCGCTGCCACACGACGCCTCTGCCCTAATTGATTGCACCGTTGGAAAGACAACACCCTCATGATTCTGGCGACACCGAACTCGAAGGGAAACGGTGACTGGACTGAGGCAATTTCAAGGAAAAGAGATTGCTGTCGAAACGAGTACATAAGAAATTTTCTTGAGTAAATGAACGATTGGTTGAAAGGGATACCCGTGACGCCTCTATGAGAGCTGAAGGAGTATGGCAGGTAGTAGGGGCTTAATTGACTCGAGAGAGGAGAATGGTTCCCGTGGCCATGGTAGCAAGCTTTGGACGCTTGAGAAATGAACATTGGGAGATGCTACAGCTCAGACAGTCGATGGAGATGGCCTCACGATACCCCATGTAATGCAATCCCACATAAAGAAGAAAGAAACAAGTGTTTCTGTGAAACAAGCTTTGACAGAGGTGATAAATGCTCGAACTGGAGATGTCCAGTGAAACAAGCTTTGACAGACTGAATAAAACAATCGATTGGAGAAAGAAAGACTTCACTCTGTGGCCTATCGACTGAAAATAAGAGTTCTAGGCCTGTTAATCCATTGTACCATAGACTGCATGGAAGTAATTGGAGAGAGAAGAATCTCACCATTCAAATTGATCTTCAGTCGTTGATGCTTGGATGATGCCTCTTCCTTAGGAAACGGTGCAACGCATAATAGATGAGAGATGATGTGATGCAACCTCAAAAGGCCTCTCCTTGCTGGTACAAAGTATCTCCATGCGTTGTACAGATATGAGAAATGTGCAACAAATGTAATCAATGGACAGATCACATCTGTGATGGCACAAGTATCCAACCATGTATGGATATGATCAACAAAGAAAGCGGATATCTGTTAGCATCTGAAAAGCATCCCATGTGTGTCATTCTTTGGGGACCATGGGCAAATCAGTCATTTGAAGAAAAAGACAAAAGAATGAAGGTACTTGAGAATGATGTAGGGAAGAATTTGGTGGCCCAAATTCCTATCATGCCCCTCAGAATAT
The DNA here is from genome assembly GCA_027562975.1 of Rhynchospora breviuscula. Classification (NCBI taxonomy): domain Eukaryota; kingdom Viridiplantae; phylum Streptophyta; class Magnoliopsida; order Poales; family Cyperaceae; genus Rhynchospora; species Rhynchospora breviuscula. The sequence continues at coordinate 19,151,553 of CM050398.1, forward strand.
CTTCTGAAATGTGTTACACAAAGGCATACAAAGTGACCCTCCTTGAGAGCTAATCTCGGAGTAAGCGCATGAAAAAGAAAGTCGTGATCCTCCTTGAGAGCTAATCTCGGAGTAAGCGCATGAAAAAGAAAAGTCGTGACCCTCCTTGAGAGCTACTTTCGAGTAAGCGCATGAAAAAAAAAGTCGTGACCCTCCTTGAGAGCTAATCTCGGAGTAAGCGCATGAAAAAGAAAGTCGTGACCCTCTTTGAGAGCTAATCTCGGAGTAAGCGCATGAAAAAGAAAAGTCGTGACCCTCCTTGAGAGCTAATTTCGAAGTAAGCGCATGTAAAAGAAAGTCGTGATCCTCCTTGAAAGTTAATCTCAGAGTAAACGCATGAGTGATCCCCCTGGAGAATATAAATTTTTCAAACAATAGTAAAAGACAAACGACGCTAACAAACCAGTCAGAAAAGCATTAAAAGCCACTGACATGTCAGGGTGGTACGATAAAGGCAATCAATCGTCAGAAAACGTTAAAGACAAGGCCTTGAATCTATAAATACTACCCTTATTCCATCTCCAAACGCAAAACTTCTCTCTCCCCTAAACAGAGCTCAAAACAAAAGAAAACCATGGCAAAGAAAAAGAAGAAAAAACGCATAAATAAATGCCAATTCAGAGAGAATTTAGTAGGATAGCTGAAAGGAGGCGGAGAACTCAGTAGGATAGCTGATGTGGTGTGGTAGACTCTCAGCAGTAACCCACTGAACACTTCGCCTTCAGATGATGGAGGTCTACCCGGCCTAAAACGATTGCACCGAGGGTGCATTCCTTCCAAAGGAGGGAAGGCCTCTGCTAAGCTAGCCCGGGATTGTTAGTGTTAGAAGCAAAATAACACCCAACCCGAGAGCAGCTTCCGAAGGTGCCAGATCAGCAAGCATAGAAAAAACAAGAAGAAAGCAAGACAAAAGAAACAATTTGAGAATATCTCGGATTCTAATACATGTAACAACCCCAATAATTTAAGAAGGGGTCTAGTTAAGAATTTCGAATCCAGTAGTTCGAGGACTATTATTTGTAAAAATTAGACATAGTAAAATAGTTCGCTTAGCGGACACTTTTCGTGTTTTGAAGTTTTATTAAAGATATATTGCATTAGACAACAAGTGAACCATATGAGCTTCATATCCTAAGGGCATACATAATTCTTCTATGAACATTTACAATTCAGTTCGCGACGCGAACGTGCAAGAGACGTTATGTAATAACTTATGCTTCGCGTTATGAAAGACATAGTAAGCAGCAATAACCATAAAGAAAGGAACAAGGAGGAGAAATTTAAACTTCATTAACAGTCCGAACCAAAATATGACAAGTTTTTCTTTTCCCCGAAATACCAAAAAAAAAAAAAAAAAAGACTGCTGGTCAGCTTCGTCATCTAAGACTGCTTGTCAGTTTCTTCATCTTCCTCCTCGGGCTTAGGAATATCCGAAGGCCAGAGCACTTGTTCCTCGGGCCAAGGATATTGAGGTGCAACCATCTCATCTAGGATAGCCATCGTACCCGTAAGAACACTTCCATCCGGACCTAGAAGACGATCATCTGAGCGTCGCCCGCTACACTCGGGGAGCGAAGGAAGCGGGGGTATTTTTTCAGGAGTTGAAATCCCAAATTCATTATCCGTGAAAGGATAAGAGAATTGCAACCCCCGACAAACCCGAAGTAAGGCCGCACTCATTAAAGGGGCAGCCTGCATACTGGCAGCTCTCTTGAAGGCACGCGAACGGAAGAAGTCAGAAAGAAAGTCTTGACAAATTCTCTCTCTCTCCTCGTCGCCCAAACTTGAGGCACTGGTGAGGAGAGAATTTTCCACCGAAAGCTTAGTCACTTCTTCCTAAAGAATAGCAGATATAGCCTCGGCCTTTTCTTTTTTAATTCTCTCCTCGGTGACAGAGTCACGAACCATAGAGAGTTGGCATATGGCATTATTGCGTTGGCGAAGGGCAGAGCCAAGCTTCAACAAGAGAATGTGCCGAAGGCGGTCGAAGTCTTCAAGCTTCCGAGCTTGTTCAGCGTTCTCCTTAACCAAATTATGAGCCAGTATGATAGCAAGTTGGTTAGCAAAAACATAATTATCAGTCATTGAATGCCAATCCTTATATTGTTGGTCATGTTCGACCGGTAAAGTTTGTACCTTGGACTTCTCCCTGGCCAATTCAGCCTCCAACAAAGCTATTTTGGCATCCTTAGCAGCAAATATCGAGTGCAGCTCGGCTAAACTGTGGGCCAGACGAACCGAGCTAGGCGAACCTGACAGCAAGACAGTTGTAGCCGTGTCGATGCTAGCTGAAGGAGGTGTACTCGACGGCTCCAGAAGCAATGGGTTCTGACACATCATATCGTCATCTTTACCTAGAGATGGTTCCCGAACAGGGGTGTCTGGATAAACACGTTCATTAGGTTCGGGAACGGGGACGATGATGGTCTTGGAAGTTGCAGCAGTATGGGTTCGGGAGAGACGAGATTTTGAAGCACGAAGGGGTACCACGAACAGATTCTCATCATCATCTTCCAAAAGGTCCTTCTCCTTCCCGAGGTCTCGGCGAGAACTAGCTTCTATCAGCTTCAGTGATGAGTCCCCCTCCATGGTATCGGTATGAGAAGCCGAACCCTCCCCGACATTTTCTCCATGGGTCGGATGAGTTGGGGAAACTGTAGTTGTTTTCTCTGAGTCGGCATCGGAAGATTTATCCGAAGTATTCTCCCCAATGGGGGGAAGAGTGGTCGCCTTCTTCTTTCGGCGTTCACTGGCCGCGGTGGAGCTCGCAGCCTTCTTACGAGATTTAGGAGGAGGAGGAGGAGCATCCGCAATAAGAGGCAAGTGGCCAAATTCTGCACCTATGGCAGAAGTACTATTATAGATTAAACGAAGGGGACCATGCTCTTGGACAACGGAATTCAAACGATGGGTAAAGGCATACTCCGCGGGAGTGGGAGGATCAATAGAGACTTTGTTGAAGAAAGCCGTGTCCTTACGCCACTTTTTGGTGAAGGCATAAGCGCCCACGTAGGGCTGGCGGATGAAACAGAAGTGTTTCTCCCAGTCCTCGATTTTTTTAATCTTTTCTCCAAACAAACAAATAGAAGGTTTGTTGCGAACGGTGCACAAGTCTGTTGCTTGGGAAAAGGCAAAATAAAACCCGAACATCCTGAGATTGGGTTGCATGGCGGGCATACCTAAAGCTGTGGCAAACAGAGAGAAGATAGTTTCAAAAGACCGGACGATACACCAGGCCTTTGGATGAAGCTGCCCGGCCGGTATCTCGAGCATCTTGAGAACTTCTAGCACGAAATCCGAGTAGGGGATATGGTATCCGCATTTAGCACTTAACCAAAAGAGCACTGCCCCCTTTTCCTCGTCATAGGGACGATCTTCGGGAGTCGCCTCTTCGAGAGCATCGTCTTCGTCAAACCCAATCTCTCGGGAGAAAGTTTTGAGGGTGTAAGCAGCTTTCCACGGTTCAGACTGAAAAGTGGGGGCGGTCTTAAAAACCAAGTCCAGAGGACGAGATGAACGACGAAAAATCTCCTTCTTTGGGGCGACGCAACCTTTCGGAGGCTTCTCTGGAACATCGACATGCTCGGGATTGGAAGAGCTAGATTGTACCACAACGGCTTTTCCCGAGGTTGCCCCGGTCTACTGCTGGGTTTCTTCCGAAATGTTTTCGTTCTGCAGCTGAGTGGAACTGGTCTCAGGATTCATCCTACATTCAAGAGGAGTTAGCTCCTTAACCCCTATCGCTTATACATAGGTACAGAACCAACAAGAAAAATGATTTGTACCAACCAGTACTGGGATAACAGTTCCAGTAAAAGGAATAGCTGGTATGACAAGAAGCGTTCTTAAGGGAAAGCATACAACAAACCATATGGTACAGGAAACCATGGCAAGAAAGACTAGGCCTGTCAAGGCTGGCCAGAAGGCGGATTACCGGAAAGATAGTTTTACTTGGGATGGCCGGTACTGTGCTGAGACTAGGCAATGGTATAGCAGCCTAGCACAAAGAAAAAAGAACTAAAGGAGAAAAGGAAGGTAGAAAAGCACCTGACAATGGAGTTTTCCGGCGGCTATCTAGACAGGAGGAAAGGAAGAGCTTGAAAGAGGATTGCGACACCGGCGCTGATGAAGAGAAAAGAGCTTGGAAGAGAAGAGTGTAGGAAATGAAACGGAGAAGAAAGAGAGAAAAGAGAGAAGATATAAAGGTTTAAGGAGGCGAAGAGTCGCATGGAGAAGAAAATGTGGGAAAAAAGAGTGTCACTGATCCCAAGGAGAAAGCAAAGAGGCGGTTCAATAATCCAGACGCTTTAATGATGACACGTGTCCAAACTGTACTATTGAAGCAGGTTAGGAGACAAAAAATGAAGCGACGTTTCGCCTAACTTCAAAGAGAAACTCTCTATAGGTTCAAGGGTTTCGGAACTCAAGGGCTCCGAAGCCATGTCACCCAAAATCTTTGCTTTGAGCCTCTTGGCCAGGCTCAAGGGCTTCGGAACTCAAGGGCTCCGAAGCCATGTCACCCAAAATCTTTGCTTGAGGCCTCTTGGCCAGGCTCAAGGGTTTCGGAACCCAATGAATCCGAAGCCATTTCGCCCCAAAAACCCTTGCCTCGAGGCCCCTGGACAGGCTCAAGAGGTTTCAGGGATCGAGGGTTTTCGTTTTTTTTCTTTTGCTTTTTCCAACTTACGGTGAATACTCACCGCAAGTTCAAGGGCTAATGATAGGGCCATATAATAATGGCCTGGCCCAATATAACGAATAAATGTAGGCCCAACCCATATTGATGATGTCAGCGATCCTTTCAGTGATTTCTGAACAGCCAAAAGAGGCGGAAAACGAAAAACGGTGGACTAACTAGCTTAACAACCTGGCCTCCTGGAAGTACACGAGGACCTTCGGGAGGGGTTTTGCCATCTGCGAACCCATTTCGAGGGAGAATCCGTGAGACCTTCGGATAGAAATAGGGGACAACGTGCAAGTGGTGTAACGGACAGCGTACAAGTGGTGTAACGGTTGTCTGATGACGTCAGCAAGGGAATCTAATTCAAACGTCTATAAATATAGAGGGAAGGGCATAGGAAAGGGGGTTGGACATTTTGTAATATAATACACGCACTTAGTACATGAGATTAAGAGCAATAAAATACAATTCTTTCCTCTTATCACTCTAGTTGATCTCTCTACTAGATCTAGACGTATCACAAAGGAATGGTAATACTAACCGATTAGAGTAGATGTCCTCTATGAGATTGAATGCATACAGAATGAAGGAACCATTAGTGTTGTCACACTGAGACTCACTCCATTTGGCAAACAGAAGAAACAATGAACTACCTCAGTCTAATCTGACAAGGCATCACAATGTCAAGTGAGATACATCCCATGCTGTGATGTGTGCTATGTAATGCACATGAGAATTGAGACCCAAATATGACCATGACACAGCCAGTTCTTAAATGCCATCACTACAAACCACTTGACAAATCAAGTGTGAGCACAACTTGTCAAAATGTCACAAGTGTTAACTCAAAATACATGGTTGCAAATGAGTAAACAACAATTGCTCACAAAACATGACTGCATTGTCTCATATGAAACCTGGTTGAGCTTAAATACAAAGTTGCCTTGCTCAATTTACAACAATCAACCATCAAGTGAAGCTAAACTGATAAGTAGGTCAAATGTGAGCACAGTTTGTCATGCATCATGACAAGTAGCAACTCAAACATAAGCAACCACAAAGCAATTGGCCACAAGAAATCCATAAACAATATATTTCATATACCACATCAGGGGTATCAAAATTCATATCAAGTTTGGCAACCTAAAGTGTTGTATGAACTCATATAAGGTGGCCACATGGAAATATAAGTCTCACGTGCCATGACACAATGACACATCAAGTGTTGAGACACAAAATCCAAGCACTGAAGAGGATTAAAGTGTTAGAGATATATCCTAAAAGCCAATCAGTTTATGGCTACTTCTATAGTTTATGTTATTGATGATTTTAATCACTTGTTCCTTGATTTATTTATTGACAGATCATTCAGATTGAGGATCTGAATTGTGGATCTCTATGTTTCATTTATAATTAAATGACAATAATAAATCTAAAATGTCCATAATTTTGATAATTAACAAGGAACAATAATTATCATATAATATTAGTATGGAAGTTAAGTGATGATTAAGTTCAACAAATCATAGGTAAGGAGTTACCAACTTAATTGCATATGTATATGTTATGGAACATAGTACAGGACATGACCCAATGAAATAAATATCGTCTAACGTTGGCTGCTATACGGACTTTATTTATGTTTCCTTGAATTATGCGTGGAAAATTTGTTCATCAAGAAAACCGTATGTCCCTCATTAATTCACTCAGTGAGTGATGATATCTGTTTGGGCCCCTTGATGGAGATAGATTGTTTGCTAGCAACTTTATACAATTATCTCTAGATCAAGAAATGTATAATCTGCAAGAATGACACATTTCTATCTTAGATTATACAAAAATATCATGTGACATTAGAATCAAACAAGGAGATACTTTTATTTCTTATGCAGGATTGAAATACTGTAGCAGTACATTATTTATTTATGCGAATTGAAAATTATAACGTGTTACTAGATACCGCTTATGATTATTGGAAATAAATAGCGATTTATTTTCCATGGCCAACGTAGCATAAATCCTCAAAGGGTCACACAAATAGGACTTGACCATACAGTGCATTATTTATTTATTCGCAGCAGTGAGTTCTGTGGAAATATGATAAGTTGATTAATTAATTATATACCGCTGCGAACCGTTATAATAAATTAGGTCAAAGGGATCATATGAAAATAATTTAATGCAGTAGCTAATCCCAAAATATTTATTAATATGTTAATAATTAATTTTGTTCGACATATCTATAGTATTAATTAAATTCTGTGAGTGTCGTCTCCCGCTAAATAACTTTTTTGGCGACACGTAAGAACCCTCCAAAAATTTTTGCTAATCGATCTGATCGCCCTTTTCTTTCTCCTCTTTTTAGACCAATCTGATGAAGGCCTAGAACCAAGGATATCAAATAAATTTATAAACCTAGAGCTAACCTCACTAGTCGTTTTAGTTAAGCTTTAGGGTCGAACCCAAGGGACGGTACAATTGATTACCAGACTTTACTTCCTCATGAAAGCTAGACAATTAATTTTGTATGGGATTTTAGTTGATTAAATTTAAAGGTGCAAGTAAATAAATATTTTTGGGTGTTTTAATTATCTAAAAGACGTCTTAGGGTTCAGGTTTCACTTTGGTTTGGACTCTAGAACACAGGACTTGTAACTTTCATGCATAGAACGGTGTTTTTCAAGCGATCAACTCTCAGTTCGGTCCGAACCAGCTTCAGTTTGGTCCGAACAGAGGGTGAAAGTGTGTGCTGTTGACTTTTTATGATATTTTATGCTTTGTGCTAGGGTTTGTTGGCTAAACCTAGATTTGCTAAACCTCAGCGTTCGCTTGTTGGACTAGAAATTGGTTTAATCACAACCTAACCTAATTAGATCAATTAGACCACAACTTTTGGTATAGACGTTAACTAATCTAAACTTGTTTGATGGATTTCTTAAGGATATTCAGATGTCTTTTGAACTATCTAAAAATTACACTTTTGATGCCAATTAATCTCCCCTTTCGGATCTACGATTTATCCCATGTATTTGACTCAAATTAACTTGATTATCCTAACTTAAGCTTAACTAAATGGGACCGTACATCTAGAAGTTGATTAGAGATTCACAAGCAATTCAAAGCAAGTAATTAACATAATTCTCAACAAACAAATCACGAAACATATCATAGCATATCAAGTCAAAACATCACGTCCAAATCTACGTTACTTTCCTACTCCTAAGACAACATAAATCTAGCCTAACATGAAAGCAAAACAAGATACAAGCACCATCAAATCAAATATCAAGAGAAAGGAAGAAATAAACCAAATATCACTTCTAACTCAAGATACTGAACGTCTAGAGCCGTGGTTGGATTGATTCTGCCGCCGTCGCGCCTAGCATTGATCCAAATATGATGCCATGGTCGTGCTCTGCTGCAAGAGGTGAAATCTCACGCCTTACGGTGCGAGAACGGCGGTGGAAATGTTGCCAAAAGATGGTAGGAGGTGGAATTTCGTGTATGGTGGCTTCCCCTTGATCCCAGGCAGTAGGATACATTTATAGCAGGTCTAGAATGACTTGAGAAGGAGGCTAGATCCAAAGATCACGAAATCTTGCCAAAATATGGACTTTCCTTCATAAAAAACTTGCCAAAACCGCTCTGTCGGCTCTCTATTCGGACCGAATGAAGTCCCGTTTGGACCGAATGAGCTTTGTTCGGTCCAAATAAGTCTTTGTTCGGTCCGAATGAGTCTTTGTTTGGATCGAACAGGTTCTGTTCGGACCGAACCGTAAGTCCAGCGTTGAGATAGTATTTTGGCTATATTTTCTTCATCCGGACTCCGATTGAGGTGATTCAAGAACCGTTGGAAAGTATAGGATGAGCTTTACAATGCTACTAATTCCATTTAGTCATTTTCTTCTCCTAAATCTACCATTTTATGCAATAATTGTGTGTGATCCACCCAGTTCCTGCAATACAATACAAATACTACAGCAGTACCCAAATCTAGACAAATATGGCACAAAGTACAGTGAATGTAAGGGTTTGAGCTACTATTTAAGTGTAAAGTCCGACCAAAATATAGATATAAATATGACATATCAAATTCCCTCAAACTTAAACCTTGCTTGTCCTCAAGCAATGCTCTAAACTTAGAAAGATGGACTTTACTTACAATTAAGAATTGACTATCCGAACCTAGATAGGTCATGAAACTAATTGCTTATGCCTAAAACTTTCACACTTCCATCGAATAAGTCAAATCAAAAATTATTTTCAAGAACCAAGTTTAGTGTTCTACAAGTCAATTAATGCATCTCTTGGTCCTAGTGAAATATTTTCTCAAATTCAAGAACTCTAGCTTCACTTTGTCAATTCAAATGCAATCTCAATGTCGTTCACCCGTTCTTTTCCATATTTCACAAAAATTTGTAAAGAAATTTATCAAAGTCGGAAATTCTATGATGAACTCTTCTCAAAACAATTTCATTTTTCACCAATTTTTTTTTTTGCAAGTCGAGTCGTGGGGCTTTGCACCCTAGAGGATATAATGCGGTGTCATTGACCTTGATTATGCTACTAGCACATGACATGCTAGGGAGGTCGGACAGGTGTTGCTCGACTATGACCACGGTACACTTGGGCCATAATACTCAACAACTCCTTTACTAATGCTTTCACACCGGGTCCGGTAGAATTAACCATGAATTGTCCAATTATTTCTCGATTTCTTGAGGTGTAATTCCTAACAATTTATGATTAACCCAATACCCTTCGATTTGTGGCTGAGTTGGTGGAAAAAGGTCTCGGTGCATCCTCGTTTTCACAACTATTTGAATTAATTGTCCCATTAAGTTTGCTCGTTGGTGATTCAAGCGATTAAAAAGAAATTTCAATAAGAAAAAGTTCATCTTATAATTTCCAAAGTTGATAAATTTTCTTTTGAACAAAAGTTTGTCAAATACAAATCCGTTCACTCGGTAAAAACTTGTGAGAATCGACTAAAATTGATTTAACAATTTTAAGCATCCAAAGTCGAGCTCTAATTTTGCAAAAATATTTCAAATCGGCCCATTGGTGCAAAAATCAAATTGAGATATCAAAACATTCTAGGGTCCTTTGAGAAAATTTTTGTTTGACTCAAAACAGTTTCAAGCAGTGCGAGATTCATCATTTAAAATCCAAATCGAGAGAGTTTAAACAAAATCAATTCAATTCCAAGCCAAAATAGTTGAAAAATTCAAATTTTAAATGTTTGTTCGGACCGAACAGAGACAGTGTAACATTCAGAAGTTCATAACAATTCATTCGGACCGAACAGGGGTCTGTTCGGACCAAACCGAGAAGCTAAAATTTCGAAAATTTCACCCATTTTCAACTAGAACCAACCCATTTCATCCCCAGAACTGATTTTTCTCCTATGTCCCCCTCAAAATTGAATAAAGCTTTGTCCTCAATGCAATTACAAAGATAAAAAAATTAAAAAGGACGAAAAGGGAAACTAATCGAATCGATGCATTGATTTTCACATGAATTCGACTCTGTTTGGCATGGGACAGCAGCGCGGCAGCTTCCTTGTGGCATGCAACTCACATTAGGTCGTGCGTGGGTCGTGTGCTTCTTTGTTTCTCGACCCGTGGTGCTCTAGCGCGAGTTGCAAGTAAGAAATCCACAATGAATCAAAACCTACATATCCAACAATGAAATCCAAACCAACCATGAGAAATTTTTTTTTTATTTTTTTTTTATTTTTTATAGAAAATTTTAGTAAATAAATAAATAAAAATTTTAGGACTTGGGTTGCCTCCCAAGAAGCACTTGTTTTAGGTCATGAGTTTGACCACCTCTCATGTTCATCTTATTTTCACTTTACGCCCATTTAACGCATCATAATTCACCCAAAAGTACTTGAGAAAGACTCTTGAAACATGCTTGGTGCTTCGTTGTTTGGATGTCATCTTCCTTCGCTCGATTGCGATGTGATACTTTATTTTCGATTTGTTGCCTTCCATCACTTCATGATTCTTCAAGTATTTTTCAAGTTGAGAGCTCAAGTCGACTCTGGTGATCTTTCTATTTGTCATGTCGGATGCATCGACTTGGAGAGGTATACCACAATCTTTCTTCTTCTCAGTTTCATCAATAATAGTAGCTATTGGAGGATCCTTCAATTCCAACTCATTAGATTTGTCAATATAAGTTAATCTAAGTGGAATGAAAATTAGGAGAATATTGGATGGAGGTGCTACAACTTTTGATTCTTCAATTGTCTCTTGTTCTTCATTTGTTTCAAATTGTGTGTCATCATCACTGTCGGTCTCATAATAAATCGCAATTTCTTTCAAACAACTAAAACTTTCTAATTCCTCATTACTTTGCAATATCATTGTATCATTTTGTTCAACTTGTGATCTATATGAGGAACAAAGTTCTTGAACAATTATGGTCTCAAATATCTTTTCTTGTTGTGTGGTAATACCATTGATCTTAGATGTTAGAGAATTCAATTTTTCAAGAAGTTTCTCATTTTGTTTTCTTTGGTTTTCAATGAAATCTTTATACATTAGCTCATCATTTGACATTTGCGAAAATAATTAAGGATTAGAAGTTTTAGCCATAAAATTCGATCTAGATTCATCTTGAGACGCTGAACATGAATTATAGCAAGAAAAACAAGAGTTATTTGTCAAACCAGAGTTGTATGCATCATGTACGTGTCTTGCATCAAGTTGTCCTTCACCACATGCTTTCCTTATCGTGTTGTTCACCACATTGAGTTGATGCTTGAGTCGATCTGTAGAAGAGATAGATTCCTCCATGTTGCGTGGTGTATGGTCCATGTAGTGGGCATATGGGTCTTGGTACTCGCTCCTTCCTCCTCCGCATACTTTTCTTATGGTGTTGTTGACAACATTGGCTTGGTGATATACTCGTTGCACACATGCATCCTTTAGATCTTCGCTCCATCCTTCCTCGCATGCTTTCTTTATGTCGTTGTTAACAACATCGAGTTTGTGATATACGTCGCATGAATTCATCCTTTGGATCTCCTCGTCGCCCCCAATTGTACTCTGTTTCATGTTCATGGTCCTGAAAAGAATAGAACATGGTGATACAAGTGAAACCTTTTTTTTTTCTTTTTTTGATTTTTTTTAAAAATAAAAAAATAAAAATAATAATAATAAATAAAAGATACAATATCTAGTCTTCTGTTACTAAAGTAAATTCTAATATCAACACCGTCCCCGGCAACGGCGCCAATTTGATGAAGGCCTATAATCTAGGATATCAAATAAATTTATAAACCTAGAGCTAACCTCACTAGTCATTTTAGTTAAGCTTTAGGGTCGAATCTAAAGGACGGTACAATTGATTACTAGACTTTACTTCCTCACGAAAGCTAGACAATTAATTTTTTATGGGTTTTAGTTGATTAAATCTAAAGGTGCAAGTAAATAAATATTTTTGGGTGTTTTAATTATCTAAAAGACGTCTTAGGGTTCAGGTTTCACTTTGGTTTGGACTCTAGAACACAGGACTTGTTACTTTCGTGCATAGAACGGTGTTTTTCAAGCGATCAACTCTCAGTTCGGTCCGAACTAGCATCAGTTCGGTCCGAACAGAGGGTGAAAGTGTGTGTTGTTGACTTTTTATGATATTTTATGCTTTGTGTTAGGGTTTGATGGCTAAACCTAGATTTGCTAAACCTCAGCGTTCGCTTGATGGACTAGAAACTGGTTTAATCACAACCTAACCTAATTAGATCAATTAGACCATAACTTTTGGTATAGACGTTAACTAATCTAAACTTGTTTGTTGGATTTCTTAAGGATATTCAGATGTCTTTTGAACTATCTAAAAATTACACTTTTGATGCCAATTAATCTCCCCTTTCGGATCTACGATTTATCCCATGTACTTGACTCAAATTAACTTGATTATCCTAACTTAGGCTTAACTAAATGCGGCCGTACATCTAGACGTTGATTAAAGATTCACAAGCAATTCAAAGCAAGTAATTAACATAATTCTGAACAAACAAATCACAAAATATATCATAGCATATCAAGTCAAAACATCGCATCCAAATCTACGTTACTTTCCTACTCCTAAGACAACATAGATCTAGTCTAACATGAAAGCAAAACAAGATACAAGCTCCATAAAATCAAATATAAAGAGAAATGAAGAAATAAACCAAGTATCACTTCTAACTCAAGATACCGAACGTCTAGAGCCGTGTTTGGATTGATGCTGCCGCCGTCGCGCCTACAATTGCTCCAAAGATGATACCGTGGTCGTGCTCTGCTGCAAGAGGTGAAATCCCACGTCTTTCGGCGCGAGAACGGTGGTGGAAAGGTTGCCAAAACATGGTAGGAGGTGAAATTTCGTGTATGGTGGCTTCCTCTTCATCCCAGGTAGTAGGATACTTTTATAGTAGGTCTAGAATGACTTGAGAAGGAGGCTAGGTCCAAAGATTACGAAATCTTGTCAAAATATGGACTTTCCTTCATCAAAAACTTGCCAAAACAGTTCTGTCGGCTCTCTGTTCGGACAGAATGAAGTCCCGTTTGGACCGAATGAGCTTTGTTTGGTTCAAATAAGTCTCTGTTCGGTCCGAATGAGTCTTTGTTCGGACCGAACCGTAAGTCTAGCGTTGAGATAGTATTTTGGCCATATTTTCTTCATCCGGACTCCGATTGAGGTGATTCAAGAACTGTTGGAAAGCTTAGGATGAGCTTTACAATGCTACTAATTCCATTTAGTCATTTTATTCTTCTAAATCCACCATTTTATGCAATAATTGTGTGTGATCCACCGAGTTCCTGCAATACAATACAAATACCACAGCAGTACCCAAATCTAGACAAATATAGCACAAAGCTCATAAAAGAACGGTGAATGTAAGGGTTTGAGCTACCATTTAAGTGTAAAGTCCGGCCAAAATATAGATATAAATATGACATATCACAATCAACGCCTCTACTCCTTTCTCTCTCTCTCTCTGCCTCTCCGGAGAGCCCTGGCCCCTACTCAACTCATCTCTCTCTGCCTCCTCCAGTCCTCTGTCGATCTCCTGCACACCGCAATCCCCTCCTCTACTCGCCTCTCCTGCCGCTTCTCCGCCTCCTCTTCTTCCAAGCCTACCCCACCCTCTCCTGAGGCTGCGCCTCTTCTTCTTTCGCTGACAGGAAGGCAAATGACACAATGAAAGGGTGAGCTGTTCTACGTAGATTCATAGAAAGCGATGTAGAGTCTTCAGGGAGATGTACAAGCTTTTGGGTATTATCTTTTTCTCTTTTCTACCGATTCTGATTTATTTTACTCTTTTCTATCTTTTCTACCAATTTTCAAGACAGACAAAATTGATTTATGGTTCTATTTCAAATTAAATCTAGACCAACTCTAATATTAGGTTGCTTGATTTGATTGAATACCAACTCTAAAATCGATTTATTTGTTATGATATTTTTTTAATTTTTCAAAGTTAAAATTTTTTGTTCTTCCCTTCTAATTTCCTCTTTTCGCACGTCAGTACTAAACCCTAGCGAATGTTTAAATTCCAATAACTAGCTACCGATTTGTCTTGGCAATTTACACCAGTATTTATCAATAATATAACATTTATGTTATAATCCAACACCAATATACCAATCACCAGTATTTATGACTCATTATATTATTGATAGCTTACAAAGTACAAACTGGTATAACAGTTCTGGCATTCATTATAATACTTTTTGTGTTGGTAAGTCATTTTCTAAAATTTAGTATAGTACATACTGGTGTGTTTGACCCTACTTGATTCACATATCGATAATTCGAGAAGCTCAAAAACCAAGCACATAGTCTAATCAATCTACTTGAGATTTTCTTGATCTGAGTAGTACAAGAGCAATGCCAAATTCGTCAATTATGATTTCCTCTAACTATTTAACATCTTCTGTTTATTTTTTGCTTTCATCTTTCCTTTCTTCAATGCAAATGGAAACAAATTTGTGCAAAGAAAAATAAAAGGATCAGTTATTGAGCCTAGAGGCTATTTCCTCTCTGTGCCGCTCTGGAGGCGCTACCTAAGAGCTGAAGACACAAACCCATTTACCAAATGTCTAAACGTCTCATATATATATTCTCCTGGATTTATCTATCTTTTATTTTTCTTTGCATATGATCAATCTATAAGGATCACTGTCTATATAGATCAAGGTGTATTTTGCACGGAGGGAAAAAAGGGCTGTCAGGTACTGGTATCCTAGCACTCAGATTTATTTTCTTTTCTTTTTCAAATATCGCGTAGATAACAAACAAATTTTCCACCAGTAACATAGGTTTTTTTTACCAATAACTAGCTTATGTGAGCTTCAGTTTTCCACATATAATAGATTTTATCCTTTTTTGCCCCCTCATATTTGTTCATACTAGCTATCAAATTGTTTCTGTATTGATTTTGAAATGTATTGTTATATGATAAAGTAGAGGGAAGTTAGACTTCTGGTGCGAAGAGAGCCGCAGAATTGGATCCAAGGGGTCGGCCACACTGGGGTACACCGGCGTGAGCAGTCTTACTTGAAGTGCTACACATCTATCTCCTATCAAGCTACACTGAGCTTATATACTAGCAGTAGTGATTTATCATTCGTGCTATCTTTAAGGAACATGTAGATTCTTCTTTTATATTAACTAAAAACATCAAGTCACCTTTATATATGCGAGAAAAAGTTAGCCACATATTTATTTATTAAAGAGCTTCTTGGCTCCTCTACAGCTTAGCAATTTGCACCATCGCAATACTACTTATGAACTTGACCCCATATATACCAAGTCGCACTTGGTTGGGTGTAAATATGCAATAAAATATAGTTCGAGCAATAAAAAAAGTAGTTATAATGTTTAAAAAAGAAGAGGGAGCAAATTGTGAGTTGTTTGGCTGCTGTGACTACTGAGTTAAGCAAATTTTAAATTTCTTTTGTGAGAATTGAGGTAATGAGAAAAATTTTGACCATTAGTGTCTCTGTTTTGATTGCCTTTTCTTTTAGAATTGTATGGAATTTATTTTATGAAAAGGCTTAGTGATGCCCCTTTTCTTTATTAAGCACTTTATTGGAAAGCTTCTCTATTCGTTTCCTGACAATTCACCATTTTTTTTGTTTGGTTAATGAAAGTTGAAACTCAGACGTTGATTTACTTATCAAAAATACAGTTTCTTACTTGCCCAAGTTGTGATCTAGAAAGAAAATATCTAACGCATCTCTTTATTTTTTTTGCCCACACTCATGAGATGTGTGGTTCATGTCAAAGATAGCTTTACTGGTGGATTAATTATCATTGCCATTTCCAGATGCATTTTTTAAGATTATAGCAAAGATTGATTAAAAATGGCATTCAATTTGTATGTGATACGTTGTGGTGCATATGGAAGGTTAAAAACAAGCAAGTAAACGAGGGACAGAATATTTCACCTGAATCTGTAATTCATAAGGTGAAAAATATGACAGACTGTAGGGGGATGCCAGAAAAAGTATGGCTCTGGTGGACAGACCCATGAATACAATAAAAGCAAATATATTTGTGGGGATCACTGATGCCTCCTGGGATAATATGCGAAAAAGCTAGAATCGTTGTCATTTTTTACACACTTCAAGGAAAGCCGCCATATGTATTGTTTATGCTAGTACAGGCACACAATGCTTTCCATGCTGAGGCAATAACATTGTGTCATGTTGTCCAGGTAGTAGTTCCAGTTCATTAAGAATAATTATCAGTATTTTTTTAACGGGTTGTCTCAATCTAGCATCAAGAATAGATAAAGAAATGATAAATGTGACACGTGCACCAAGAGAAGCGGTACAAGGGACACATCTGTTATCAAACCATGCAAGGAGGACTTATAAATGCTCTCAGGGATATATTACGCATCCTATTTTAAAAAAAAAAATAAATAGTGGAATTGATGATTTGCCAAGCAATTATTTTGTTATATCCAATGAATAGTTATTAGATTTACTGTTGTGCTTTCATAAGTACCATCTATGCATGAAACATGTAGAACTACTGAATCCCCCCCCCCTACGGGCTTTTCATTCAAAATAAAAAAGATATGCATGGATATATGTTTTTTTGCATTGGCTATGATATCATGGATACATGGATATATAAAATTAAATGTGATCTTTTGATATTTTGCATTGCCTATGGACGAAAATAAAAGGTATTTATAAACTAATAATAAAGTATACACACAAACATATTGTGTTCAGAAAGTAAAAAGAAATACAGATAGCGGCGAAGCCGCTGTGTCCCACCTAGTTTTAATTATATTGAGCTAATTGGACTTTATTTAATTGGTTAATTAAAGGTCCAATTTGAGGTGAAACAAAAGAGCAATTAAAGAGATAATTAATGGGCAATTATAACAAGTTGTAGCCCATTTAAACCCATCCCTTGGGGCCCGCCATAGAAGGGTAAAAAGGTCCATAAATTTGTTGTGGTAGGTAGGACAAGAGAGGTCTATATAAATGGGTCATTTTTAGGGAAATCCTAGCCTCCTTTCCTATTCTCTCTCTTCCTCCTCTCTTGGCCGAAAATCAAAGAGAAAAATTCAGATTATTCTCTTCTCTTTGCTCTCTCCCTCCGCCTCTCTAGCTCATGTGTTGAGCAATCAAATCTTTCCATTAAATAGTGTATTAAATAGAAGGCTAAACAAAGGAAATTAGCTATTACCTTTTGCTTACTAGCATAGGTCTTGAGGTTTTGGTTAATTCCTTGGTGGACTTGAGGAGAAGGAAGAAGGAGAAACACGCCACCGACGCCTACGCATTGGAATCGCCTTGCGAATACGATTTCGCGAGAGGTATACCCTTCCTAACCTTTCTCTCTTGATTGGATGTGTTGAATGCTTGTGCAAGGTCCATGTGATGTTGTATGCTTGTTTAATTAGTACTAGCATATATGCCCACCCAATGTGTGGATGAATTTTTATTTTTTATTATATATTTTTTCTTTGAACTTTTTTGTTCTTAATGGATCGCAAGAAAAACATTTCGATACACCCAATGTGTGGGCAAATTTTTTCTAGAAAATTAATTATTTTTAAAAAATAAAAATGAACATATTAATAGGAAAAAAATTATCAGTAGGGGATTTGGCAAAAAAAAAAATTTTTATTATGGATTCTTATGATATAGTTTATTTTCTTATATCAATTTAAATCTATATCTCATTGAATATGTTAGCAATGATTTTGATGGTTTGCAAATTAATTACATTTGATGGTGTTATTGTAATGCAGGTTTTATTGCTGATACATTCGATATATATTGTGTTCCGTGCAAATGATTATTTTGGCTATATATTAAATTGATTGAAAATTAGTGAGTGATACTCCATGCATATTACGTGTTTGAAAATTTTCATAATCTGAAGTGCAAATTGATGAGTGATAGTCCATGCATATCGCATTATTTTTTTTTATTTTTTACTTTCGAGGACAATAATTTTAGTTCTGGTACTTACACAACACTACAACTCTACAAGTAATAAACTAAATAGAATTCGGCATGAAACCAGTAAAGAACTTAAATTTTGACAAGTTTTAAATGACGAAGAAACCAGTAAAGAACAATACAACCAGTAATCATAACAATTTTAAATCACAAACACGGGATGCAACTTTTAATCAGTTAAGGCAAAATGTAAAATCATCATGATTTTTGTTCTTTCCCATATTGAATGTCTGATGACTACAATACAAGTTAACATATAATGAGTGGAAAGTTCTTTTTGTGCTTACAATCCCGAGATCAAAAACCAAACTCATTTTATTCTTCAACAAAAGATAAAAAAAAAGGCATCACGGAAACAAAACATTGGTTGGTTCAATCCAAATGCAAAGCTTAGTAAGGCTCAACGGGTGCCCTGAACTTAGCCCCAGCATAGACAGCTGCATCGCCAAGCTCCTCAATCCTAAGTAATTGTCATCCATTAAAAAGATGTCATTAGTCCCAAAAAATCCTTTGTACTTACATAATTGAGTAACATATGATATCTCGGTGTCCAAAATGACAACATAAGGAAATAAAAGCTAAATTACAACTTGGAAAAACAAATGATTTATTACCTGGTTGAACTTGGCCTGACGTTCTGGCCGGTAAGGAACACCAGTCTTGATTTGGCCCTGTCATGACAAAAAAGCAATGATTTTCAGAATTTTCATGCGTTTGGTAGATAAAAACAAGGACAAAATTGTCTGTAGAGATGAATCCTTACTGTGCCAAGACTGACTGAACGGTCAGCAATGAAGGTCTCTTCAATTTCACCACAACATAAGAAAATGAAATTGTTAGTCAAAACTTAGATAAAAGCAAAACAATAAAAAAAAATGGAAATAGAATAAATAGATTGGTCTTGATTTGGTCTATCCAGAAACCGGAAACAGTGCTGGTTTTTCCAAGTAGTTCTTGTACCGCTTTTAGAGTGAATGGGTGCGGCGCACAAACTTATCAATTCTTTATGAACTCGTGGAAGGCTTCTGTGATGGTGGAACTATACAATTTTCACATCATAAATCATTTCAATTGATGAATGCCAATGGCACAGCATCATCTGTACCTGTTATTACGACCCATGAATGCCAATGGTACAACATCACTTCTACCGACACACTAACAACATGCCAATTTGATAGGTACCCTAAAAATTTTCTTAATATTAAGTGGCATCCATTACAAACTTGCCATAATTGAAGTCAATAGGTATTGTGGAAACACAAAGATGTTTAATTTAATAATAAAAACCCTTAGCTGATATTTATATTTTCACTTTGCTGAAAAATACCCAAGAAAAACAACCGTGTTTGTGCAAATGCAAGAAAGGAACTATACTTGAGCAAATACAAGGAACAAAATATAAAGACCATCAGAATTTGTTGAAAGATGCTAGTAAGAGATTGTATTGTTATAAACCCGATTTGGAATCAGGAAGGATAGAATATCAAAGCAATATAAAAATTTAGGAATAAGACTCAGACTCAAGTACCACTAAAAGAACTGACAAGAGGAAAATTTTGTAATATAACCCTCACCAATTAACTAATCCGGACTCATAACTAATTAACTAATCTAATCATACATGATTAACGGACAAATCAATTTACTTGGTAAATTACTATTTTATTTGAAAAAGACCAATTCTGAGAGACACCGAGGCCATTGTTCCTTTTTGTTTGTTTTTTGTTCAGCAAGAGATCACATTAAGATGGTATTATTTTTTTTATTAGATATACATTTGTAGTTTAGTCACAAAGGAATCTCAAAATTCCCTAAAAATGTTGATAACTTGATATACAAAAGCAATCAAGCAAAGGAGCCAAAAAAAAAAAATCATTAGAGCAAAAAATAGGTGTGAACTTAAAACCTGATCTCTGATTTGCAATATGAAGCACCACGCAGAGTACATAGACGTCCCTTAATCGAAATATAGTAATATACCTTTTTCTTAATAAAAAATTACCCTGGAAAAATGCAATTAAGGTGCAAATGATCCCAGTTTTTTCTTACAAAGATTGCCAATATCAGACATATTAGAAAGAAATTATGATCCAAAGAAAGGTCTTACCACTTAGTCAGAAGCATCGGCAGGGTCTTACCAGTTAGTCAGAAGCGTCGGCAGATAAAGTGGAGTTATGATCTGTGTGATAAATCTTGTACAACAGATCTACTCTAGAAATAAGAGAAGTAAACATAAAACAAAAAATATGTTAAAATCCATTGATAATATAGTAAAATGTTATGAAAGCCAACGAATCATTGTGCAAACTACAGAATTTATCAAACAATAAAATCATTGGAGAGAGGAGAGCATGATTATTTATTAAAATCAATTAATTAAATCAGAAAAGCACAAAATGTACTACCCACGAAGTTAACTTTACCCAATAACTGATGCTCCTTCAGTTTAATAAAGGAGGCCAAGCATAGCAACTGTTCTTCCTTTGCAGAGGAGAAATCAATAATTGAATATAATTGCAAATTAAAATTAGAATGCCTAATAATCTATATTCTAATGATGTAGAAAAAGTACAGCCAAAGTAATGCTTTGAGGGTTAAGGGTAGGAACAAAGATGCGCAACAAATTAACAATATGGATGAAATTAACAGACACGGGAAGAAATTGGGCCTATTTTTCATTTCTATTTTGATGTTATGGATTGATTAGAATTGAAGCTAGATCTCTGCGAACTCGGATATCTCAAACTCAAAATTTGTAATTTAAGCCTTCAAGGAGAGAAAGTAATTTGATGAGAAAAAAAGAAGGTGAAGACCTTACCTGGATGCCAATAACTGAATGAAAATAGGGAAGAGAAGGCGAGAGAGACAGTGAGATACAAAAAGGAGAAGAAGAGTACCTTAATTTACTGGAACCCGCTAGCAATAATGTCAGGCCCGCCTTTTCCTTCGCTTCCTCAGTTTGGGTTTGGGTTGTAATACCTGGTTTAAATAGGGAAGCGAAAATGTTGTCTGAGCGAAGGGGCGACGGGGAAATTTTGGATTTCAAAATAAAAATTGAAACAATGTGGCTAAAATTTTAAAATTTGTTGCCGCTAATGAAGATCATCAGTGCCTGGATGATGGCTCCAGCAGCGAGCAATCCACGTTGCATCCGTTCGAATCGGACCAACCGAGAGAACGGCATCGGATTGTAGCTAGTAGCCTTCTTCTCGGTGCATCGGTGCATCAGAGGGTTAGAAAAAGGTAACGGAAGTGGTGGGTCCCACTATTAGAAGGTAGATCGGCGAGAGAAGGGCGGCTTCGTCAGTGGCGATTTTTGGTTCTTCAAAAAAATTGTCATAATAAAAAGAAGAAAGTGGCAAAAGTTGTCGAATAATTTAAAAATTAATGTCCATCACGGAGACTCGAACCGCGGTACGTGACGTAATAAGCAGCCGCCTCGTTTTCGCTCCGAACGAAAAGTCCAGAGCAAAATAACTCTTCATCTGGCGACATGATCCGGTCCTCTTATCAATTTACTTTTTAACAATCGACGGTGTAGATTGTTTAGATCCTTGCAATTGATAGGTCAAGCGAAAGGACAAGAGACATTTTAACCCTTCATTCAGAGGTACTTTATTAACGGTTCAGATTAAAAATTGAAGAGTTGGATACACCCTTAGTTTGAAGGTTTACACCCTTGGATTGGTGTATTTATAAGTAGTATAGAAGTATAGATATAGATTAATTGTAATAAAAATTAAAATTAGGCATAAACTTCACTTTCTAACAGTAGTATCAGAGCATTAGGTTGTGCTTAAGAATTTTAACACATAATTAAGTGAGAAATTTTTAATTAACACAATAATTAGTGATGCACTTGTGTTGTCTGGATCTGTTCTCTGTTTTCGATATTGTTTTGGTTTTTTTGCTGGGAAAAACTTTCAGAAAAAATTTCTTTTTGATTGGAGGTTGTATATCTATGAGATTTGGTTTTTTTTCCACTGGTTTCATCTTTTTCTAAGAAGTTATAAATTTTTGGTGAATTAAACGGTAACGGTGCGCAGAACCAGTTTTTGTCTGCACAGTTCTGTGTTTATGGCTTGTAAGAATTATTTTTTGAAAATAGCTACCTGTTTTTATTGGCTAGAAATCTTATTAACTTGATGCTCTTTCTGTACATGAAAAATTTGTTGCATGCTTTGGAGTTTATATGAGCGTTCAAGTCATGAAAGTTGAATATGTTGTCAGATCTGTTTTTCAATCAAACTGATTGTTTTGATAAACTGTACTTATTGAGAAAACTTTGTGGAAAAGTGTTTATATATAAATGTTCAACTTTAAGTTAAGAATCTGAGAAAATTGGTTTCAAGGTTTTTCATAAAGGTTTGATACCTCAACCAGCTCAATACATTTTCGTCGTCAGTCTGTTTCAGAACAGGGCAAGTAAGTTTGTATGCTATTTATCTTGATGATTTTGAATAGAAGTTGATAGTTTTCTTTTCATGTATTGGTAGCCAATAACATCTAGTAGATTTTTTATGTAAAGTGTTTGCATTAAAACGTTTTGGAAGATGATCCTACAGACCAAAAGAGTGAGACAAAAGCAGAAAATCCGATAACGGTGTTTCGCGCACAATCTGAGGATTTGTCTTTTTTGTTTCTCTCTGATGGTAAGTGATCTCTTCTTGAAATTTTTACAGGTAGTTACACTCATTATAGAGAGTATGCATGATTTATTTAATAATTTTTGGAGACCGAAAAATATCAAATTTTATCGGATCCCATTTAATATTTTAAATAGTTAAAATATTTTTCTAATTAATCAAATTGGTTGAATAGTTAATTAGAACACTCCTTGATGTTCCTCCTTTCTGTCTTCAAATGTTAAAATGGCTTTTGAATGGTTTAAGCAAATTAGTTGTTTAAAAGTTGAACCGTTTTATGCGAAAAACCCGATCGACAAGCAATGTGCAAAAATTCTAATTTGTTGTTGTTAATTAAGAAACAAATTACACTCGTAGGGACTTATGCTAACTTGTTTTTGTAGGAAGGATCGTGGGTTTAGTATGGCCCAAGACACCAATGTCTTGTGTGTTGTATTGTGAATGCATGTGAATGAATGTGTGTAAAGGCCTTTGGTGCCATGCTTAATTAATTTTAGGTTAATCTATAGTATTAATTAAATCCCGTGGGTGTCCGATTCTATTTTTTTTTCAGTTTTGACACGGCTACGCGTTGTCTCCTCTTACGACATGCATCTGAGCCCTCCATTTTTTAACACTGATCGCTTGATCTATCTGATCCATTAATCAATTTCATTCGCTTCTCTCCTTCTTCCTTCGCCTGATCGCCTCTCTTTCCTCTTTTCTCTCGCCGACAACAGAGAAAACAAAAGTCGCTGCCGTCGCCTCCTCCGCCAACTGCCTGCATCACGGTCACCCCCAACCCCTCCTCCGCCAACCATCCTTCCTCCGTTGACTTTCCCCAACCCCCAACCTCCGTTTGTCCACAGCACGCTGTCGTCTCCTCCTCCACCCTTATCCTTCCCTCTGTGCATCTCTGTTTCCTCCACCAACTCCCGCCTCACCCCCGTCCACACCTCCTCCTCCGTCGATTTTCTCCCACCTCAACAGAAAACCACCACCCCGATTCCTCCTCCGCCAACTCCTCCGTCGACTTCTCCCCACCCCAATAGAAGCTTTCCGAGCAGAAATTGATGAGGTAATTTGTTAAACTCTAAAGCTAATACGTACTTGTATAAAACTAGATGGGTATTAGCGGCTTCGCCGCTATATAATATCCTTCTTTCTGAACAAATAGAAGAAATTATAAATTTTAGTCACAATAAAATCATCCGACATATCTTCCATTCAGGACATCTCAAATCCAAATATATCTGAATTATAGTAAGAAATGTTATTTTACACCACACTATCCACAACCATCCTAAATCAAAGACCTTTTGCGATACTGTCTAAACCTAAAGTACATATACACTACAGATTTCTTGACCATGCATGAATAATCAAAGTATTCAATTATTTAGTATCACCAATGTTATGTGCACCGTCATTTTCTTAAAGAAAAACCACAACAAATTACTTGGTCGTCCATGGTTCATAGCCTCGAGAGTCTCTGTTGTATTAAAAAAAAAAAACTTTACTTTGAAAGGTTGGAATCGCTGAAGAAAAGCTGCTCAATCTCCATTTTTTTTAGCATGCTATAATCATTTGCACGAGGCTCAGTTACCTAACACTTAAGAGAAATTATAAAAAATGGCAGTTTAGCAATGATTTATTGATTACAAATGAAAATTAATCACTGGTTACACCGTATAGTTTTTAATGCTAGTTTTAATAACAATCGAATGGAAAAGATGTCTACCTGTTATCTTTTTGACCCCATCAATTCTCTAAAAACAGCCAGGCGAGAGATCACTCACTCATATTCAGCACCTCGTCATCATTTTCGATACTATAAACTATATCAATAATGTTATAACCTATACATCTCTTCCTTTAATGTTATCTCCCCAATAACACATGATCATAAGTAAAATCTTTAACAAACTGTTTTTAGATTATCTTTATTTATTACATCCTTTCAAATCCGACCTAAATACCAAACAATAGAGGACACATCTAGCAAAGATGCAGGAGAGGACTTCTCTTCCCTTTTCCATTCTCATGATCAACTATTAAAGCACTCCTGATCAGGTCAACCAAGGAAATGGAGAGGTTATAATTTAACTATTATAACTATAATTAAAAGCAATAAAAACTATAAAAACCTAAACTTTTTTTTCGATGAGATATGTAATGACAAATGAGACATCTAAATTAGAAGCACAACTATTTCGCAGCAATCACAATATCTAAATAAAAAAAATATTATTATCATAGGTCATACTAAAAATTTCATATAAAGATGCTAATTGGTGAATAATGCTCATTTTACCAGTAAAGAGAAGATGCAGCTTCTGAGATAATTTGTTTAATATATATATATATAATATTCTTAAAACAACAAATTTGCAATTCTGAAATTAAATCAGTAATTCTAGAAAAAAAAAGAGGGCAGATACATTCGCTACTACAACAGTCAAATATTTTCCCATTGATATGCTAACAAATTTTTTTACTAAAAAAGTAATTAGAAACAAATTTTCTAGAACTGAAATTCTGTCTGATTTCAAATATGTTGTAATTCATTTGTAAGTCCAAAAATTCTGAAAATTAGATGTTAAAATGAACAATTGGACGGGACGTGTTTGATCGCATATGTTTATTTCCAACAATAAATCTCAACTCACAAAATAAAAAAATTGCAACCGTTATTTTTATTATTAAAATAAGAAAGGCTCACCAAACCTCATAACCCCCTAAAAATGGCAATAGATCATCCCTGAAAATAAGATAATGGGCATTTTCTTTTTTACCCTATTAAATTCGACCCCCACACAAAACTGTCATGCTATTATAAAATAAAAAAGTTAACAAAAAGTAATTAATGTGCTTTTGCCACACAACATACATGCAACATTGCTTTGTCTACAGCCTAAGACTTCAAACTCTTGGTGTTTTACAAAAAGCAATCAACATCAGATAACAAAAGAAATTGCCTAACTTCAGGAAAAAAAGTAGCGCTGTAATAAACTTTGTCAATAAGAAAACTACATCTAATAGGAGTTCATCCCTTACCAGACTTTACCAACAAAGAGGAGCAAGTTGCCATAGGCCTCATATTCGAGCAATCACTCTGTAACTTTACCTCCAATATCCTCCAACCTTTTCTGTATTTATCTTGGACTTCTAGCCATATCCTCCTCACAACCTGCTGAAGAATATAGGTTGACAACCTCAAATGTATTAATTTAATTTGAATTGACATGGTATATAAAGAGACCCAAAATCCAAGCATTGCAACCTAGTATTTGTATTTATTTGTATAATGACCTCAAAAATAAAATAATTTAATGAAATTGATTACAGCAATGACAAATAAAATTATTGTCGAGCATACTATCTCCATTGTTTTGTCCCCCTATCTTGAGCTCTTCCAATAACCTTAAAATTGTAAGGATTGCATAAAAATAAAAAGGGATAATTAATTTTACACGTCCTCTTCCTACGAAAAGAACACCATTGTAATTTTTCTTCTACTGAATAGTAAAATCCTAAACCTAAGACAACAAAATCTCCATATCCACACTATCATGCGAACACAAAAATCATTACATATTGTAATGTGAAAAATGATGTCTAATTTCTGACAGAAGATGCAAATATTACAAACATTGAGGAAATTTGCTGGAAAGGCCTAAAATCCTTATATAAAGTACAAAATCATTTACTTGAATTGCAAATTACAACTGCACAATCGAACAAAATTTTATAAGAAAATACAACCACATCTATATTTGCAACATAAATCATAAATTGAATCAGTGAGGATGACTAACCCTGATAAAGAAATTATTCATGCGCAATTCACCCCAGTCAATTCTTGTTTATATGATGTGTAGAATTGACAAATGAACAAGGACTGGATGACTCCAGTACAGAAGCAAATGGACAAGAAGAGTAGAGTTAGTTAGGCCGTTAGTGGCAAAACTGTAATTAAGTGAAATGGAGACTCTGCTGTAATCTGATATAAATATCGCATCTGTGTAACAATTAGAAACATGAATAAAATCATTCTTACAAAATCTCTCTCTTAAAATAAACCTTCACATGGTATCAGAGCCAATCAAGAGCAAACGCTCGTTCCTTCTTTCTCATTTCTGTATCAAAATCAAGAACTAACCAAAAATTTCCCCAAAATGTATCAAAATTCCTCGAATTCAGCTACCTCCTCTACATCTCAAGCTGATCTTCCTATACAATTCACTCACCAGATCAACACTATTCTCTCTCATGACAACTACCTCCTCTGGAAACTCCAAGTTATGCCAGTTTTACGAGGTCATGGCTTGATGTCGTTCGTTGATGGATCAAGAATTGCTCCAGACAGATTCGTCACTGATGCGGATGGCAACAAATCGATCAATCCAGCGTTTGACAGATGGATGCGCCAGGATCAACTGATTCTAGCTTGGATCTTCAATTCGCTATCACCTCAGATCTTAGCTCAAGCAATGAACTGTGAAACTTCACACCAGATTTGGAGTCGTCTTCATCAGATCTACAATTCTCAATCGCTAGCCAAGATTCTTGAGTACAAGCTCAGTCTTCAAACAATTCGCAAAGGTAATGATTCATGTACTCAATATCTTGACAAAATTCAGGCGTTAGCAGATCGTCTCAGCAGCATTGGAGCAGCAGTGTCAGATCAAGATCTGGTGCTTTACACACTGCAAGGGCTTGGTACTGAATTTGATGGATTCGTCACTGCTGTCTCCATGAGAGAAGATTCACTGTCCATGAATCAGCTTCATAGCCTCCTCCTAGCTCAAGAAGCACGCCAAAGAGCCAATCTTCAAGCCTCTTCCAATAATCATACTGTCAATCTTCACACACAGCAAGGAGCATCTCATATCAGTCAAAACACAGGTGCACAAAACAATCTCAGTTCTGCTCCTTATGATGCACAGTCAAATGCTCAGGTTCTTGTCACACACCAAGCTTCAAGAGCACAGTATACAAACAATCAAGGGAGAGGCAATTCATACTCAGGCAGAAGGGGTGGCTATAGAGGTCGTGGAAGAGGTAGAAGCACCACACCAAAGGAAGATGTGTACTGCCAAATTTGCAACAAATGGGGACATCCTGCATACAAGTGCTACCACAGGTTTGACTTGTCATTCACAGGCCCATCCTCTTCCACTCAGAACAACTAGACTCAGTCACATCAAGCCCTGCTAGCTGAGCCATCCACCTCCTCTCCAATCACTTCCTGGTTTCTAGATTCAGGTGCTACAGCACATGTTACACCAGATCTGAACAATCTTTCATCAAGCCAGGTGTCACCATCTACTTGCTAGTATATGTAGATGACATCATCATTACTGGCAACAACACAGATGCCATCAATGCCATCATGCATCATTTGAACAATAACTTCTCCATCAAAGATTTGGGGACCCTCAACTACTTCCTAGGGATTCAGGTAACACAACATGACACCTCCATATGTCTCACACAGAGCCACTACATCAATACAATCCTTGAAAGAGCACAAATGGCTGGAGCAAAACCATGCAAAACACCAATACAAACAGGTCAACAATTGTCCAAATTCTCAGGAACACACCTAGATGATCCACAGTTATACAGAATGATTGTAGGGGCATTACAATATGCCACTATAACAAGGCCTGACATATCTTTTTCAGTCAATAAAGTGTCACAATTCATGGCAAACCCCACTGACATCCACTGGCAAGCAGTGAAACGCATTCTGAGATATCTCAAAGGCTCCATTCACCATGGTTTGCATCTTCAAAAGTCAGGTCAACTTTGCATTAATGCATATTCTGATGCTGACTGGGCTGGATGTCCAGATGAGAGAAAGTCCACAACAGGCTATGCAATTTTTCTGGGTCAAAATATTATCTCCTGGTCATCGAAGAAACAACACACAATAGCAAGGTCATCAACAGAAGCAGAATATCGTAGCATGGCAATGGCAGCAGCAGAAGTTATTTGGATACAATCCTTACTCAGTGAATTGGGTGTACAATTAGTGTCTGCACCAACTCTGTGGTGTGACAACTTAGGGGCCACCTTCCTTGCAGCTAACCCAGTATTTCATGCTAGGACAAAGCACATAGAATTGGATGTACACTTCATCAGAGAACAAGTGTCAACCAAGAAACTTGCAATACAGTTCCTGTGCTCAGCTGACCAATTGGCTGACATACTAACTAAACCACTTGCTGCTACACGGTTTCTACACCTCTGCAACAAGCTCACAGTGATTGAAGACCCCTTGAGCTTGAGGGGGGCTGTAGAATTGACAAATGAACAAGGACTGGATGACTCCAGTACAGAAGCAAATGGACAAGAAAAGTAGAGTTAGTTAGGCCGTTAGTGGCAAAACTGTAATTAAGTGAAATGGAGACTCTGCTGTAATCTGATATAAATATCGCATCTGTGTAACAATTAGAAACATGAATAAAATCATTCTTACAAAATCTCTCTCTCAAAATAAACCTTCACATGATGACAGAGCAACTATTTAACGACGTAAACCCTAGACCTAATCAATTGCTGCTTGAGAAGTTTCTTTTGGGGCGGGAAGAAGTCAACGGAGAAGGAGGTAGGAAGGGTTGGCAGAGGAGTGGCGGGGGCAGTGGTTTTCTGTTGGGTGGGGAGAAGTCGACGGAGGAGGAGGTGTGGTTGGGGGTGAGGCGGGGAGTTGGCGAAAGAGGGTGTGGGGAAGTCCATGGAAGAGGAGGTGGGGCTGGGGCTGAGGCGGGGAGCTGGCGGAGGTGGAAACGGAGATCGATCAGCCAAGAGAGGCGGTAGCGGTGTTGTTGACAATAAAGAAGAAAGAAAGCGGAAGCATGGAGAAGAGAGAGGCAATCTTTTTGCGGAGAAGAGGATGTCGTCATCCGGAGAGGCGTGTGAAAGAGAGAAGCGTTGGATAGTCTAAAAAGGACAAAAATTTTGATGATCAGATTTCAACGTACGTATACGCACGAACGGCTCAGATGTCGCATCGCTAATGAAAACTAATGCGGTCGACCAATGCGGTCACGGGAATTAATTAATATCTTAGATAAGAGGAGAGAGTGAGAGCGTAAGAGATCTGCGTTTAGAGATCCATCAAGACAGGATTTTCTTCAAGTCCATAGATGAAGGTTTTCCTTCCTGTTTTTTTTTTTTTTCCCCTCTTCGATTTTGCATTTTGGTTTGATCTTGGACTGATTTTTCTTCTGTTGCTTTGGCTGATACACATTGTGCGTTTTTTAGGGTGGCCAGATGCTTCTTGCAACAAAAATCGGACCCAAGCAGAAAAAGAGGGGCTAAAGAGAGTAAAGATAATTCTTGCTTGTTGGGACTTCAGATTTTGGAGGTAATACTTCTTATCTCGCTTTAATTTCAATCAAATTATTGCTAGAGAGATATGATTGTCGACTGTTCAATTCTTCAGTATTTATCAATCAGGATCTGTACTTTTTGGTTTAGGAGATTGTTTTGGCATTCTCATTTTAATAAATTGAAAGGAGGTAGGAAGAATTCTTATTGAAAAGAAGAGGGGAGAATCTACATTACGTGTTCATGTTGGTACCATACGTTAGTCTTTTTCCTAAAGCTATTTGAGTTATAACTGATTATGACCCTAGATTTAATTGTCAAAAAAGAAAGTAAGCATAGTATGGGTTTTAAGTGAACCTTTTCCTTCAATTGAAGTTTGGCAGAGATTCAAACAGGTTTGCATAATGGTGGCAGGAATAAATCAAGAAAACGGTACAATTGGACATTCTTAATACTAGCAGGTAGCAGCAAAATGAATATTCTGAAATAACTATTTTTGTATCAAATGTTGTTGTACTTTTTATCAATAAAAATAATTGAACATCAAGTTTTTAAGTTTGGTATTTGGCACTGAAACTTCATTGCGGTTGTCATAATAGAATAAAAGATCTATGAAGCCAACAAATGATTTGTTTCATGATAGATTACGTCTCCTGCTGTTCTTTAATTGGTATTTTTACATGTGATCAATTTTTTTCAGTGCATATGGAAATCATTAACAGGATTGGGTCAATATCCCATGTTGAAGATCAGGTATTATGTTGTTTCATTATAATTTCAAATAAAAATGTTAATTATGTTCAGCAGTTAAATTGTGTTTGATTGAATTAATTATAGAGAAGATGAAAGGGGCATAGCACTCCAAAAAAATTGCTGCTAGCGACAGTGTTTCTGTTTATTTCAAGGTATCTCTACTATTGACAAGCAAAAATTGAAATTGAATTCTAAACATAGCCTGCTTATTTGTTGTTGCATTTACTTATAGTTGTTGGTCTTCAAATTCTTTGATGTATATTTTACGTTTCTATAATGAGAGTACCTTTGAAAGGCCAAGTAAAAAGCAAGCTTGCTGATAGGGTTGGGTCGAACCACTTAAAAAAATACATTGTACGAATAATAATCCCACTTTCCTTTTATGTAGCCGCTGACCCTTTGGAAAATTTATAATGCGTTTATGTGATCCACTAATCTGCTCATAAAATTAGAGAATTTCATTCGTCAAATTCAGCTTAATTTTATCATTATTTTCCCTCATCAGATTATTCACTATTAATAAGACTGGGAAAAAAAAACAAGACGAAAAATAGCTCGCGCAACGCGCGACGCACCCACTAGTTTTAATGTAACTTGTGAGGCTTGCATGCCCCTAAGGCTAGGAGGGAATTAGAGATTTTTCACATGTATTTTGTTCCTTTAATTATATAGGATATGATCTATATGATTAGTGAGAGGGCTTATTAGATTAGTTTTTGCTACATGGAGATGAGGCGAAGCTAATGCAAGCGGAGGCCATACAAATCCACAACAATATTTGAGATGTTTATTATGTGATTATTTATGTATGTTATGAAATGTCATAGGATAGGTATGGGTGTATGATTACATGACCACCAAACAAGAGTCACATAATTGTTTGTCCCAAATTAATTTGATTAAGTCGACCGCCCTCATTTTCTCTATCCCATTCACGTCAATTGCCATCTCATGGTGCGGTCCGCCCAAGCGGACGTCATGGTTGTCAATTTGATAGTCAAGGTACAAATAAAAAGATTTGTAAGGAGCAAATAGAGATGTTACTTATCGATGGACCCAACTAGAATTTGGATATCGGGACGAAGTTCGCGATGCGAACCAAGAATCAGAAACTTGTATGATTGGTTAAAGAGAACCTACCTTATCTAGTCATTTTGGGTGACGTGCCATAGCAAGTCCTACTTGACGAAAATAAGGATCTTGGAAATTCATTAAATTTAGGGACATAAATTAATGTAGTGAAAGTTTTACTTTATTGAAAAATAAAACAAATGCATAAATTAATTAACCTTCAATTTAAAAAATTATTGTAGATGTCTTCATCGTCTTTCTCGCTACGTTCTTTTCTTAAGAAAGAGAAGCTCGCCTTCAACGGTGCCAACTTTCTGGATTGGCACCGCAACCTTAGGCTAGTCCTTAGGTTTGAAAAGAAAGAGTATCTCTTAACCACTCCTATCCCCATGGCTCCTAAGACGGATGCCCCTCAAGCAGAGAAGGATGCCTATGACAAGCACATCATGGACGACATGGAGATGTCCGTCCTGATTGTCGCTTTCATGGAGGCCGAACTCCAAAAGGAGTTCTTGGATAGTGGTTATGGTGTGTTTGACATGATCTCTCGCCTCTCGAACATGTTCCAAATCAAGGCCCGCACCGAAAGGGCTTGACTGATCAATGCCGTCGCCAATTCTTGATTGGCGGAAGGTCATGAAGTTGGGCTACACATCATTAAGATAGCAGGGTTGTTTCGGCAGCTTGAAAGGCTTGATACGCCCTTCCCGTCAGGGGCGATTGAAGACTTCATTCTCAACTCTCTCCCTCACAGCTTCACCGGTTTTGTTGTGAACTACCGGATGAATGGCATGGACAAGAGAATGGATGATCTCTAAAACACATTTGTCGAAACTGAGGAGAGTCTTAGAAAGGAAAAAAGGCCCAAAGATGTTCTTGTGGTGAGTGAGAAGAGTAAGAAGAGCAAGAAAAGAAAGACCCGCAGAACAAAGAAGGGCAAAGGCCCGGTGACGCCCCAAGGTTCGACCAAGAGAGTTTCCGAGGGTTCCAAGAGAAAGAAGAACCCGGCCACTTCCGAGACCATGTGCTACTACTGTAGCAACAAGGGCCATTGAAAAAGAAACTGCCCCAAGTATCTCGCTAACAAGAAGGTGGGAACTGTCCGGCCTTCCACCTCAGGTATATTTGTCATTGAAATCCTTCTCGCTACCTCTAACACTGACTGGATATTTGATATTGGTTCATGTTCTCACATTTGTCGAAATGTGTAGGCACTAAAGAGTAGGAGGCGGCTTGAGAAAGACGAAGTTTAACTCCGCATCGGTAATGGCGTCTCCGCTATGGTCGTTCGAAACGTAGAGATTTTTTTGCCTTTCGATTTTGTTTTGGAACTCTAGGATGTTTATGTAGTTTCATGTATCACTCGAAACATTGTTTCTATCTCATATTTGGACTTGGATGGATTTGATGTTGTAATAAAGAACAAGTGTTGTACTTTGTTGCGTGATTATGTTTGTTATTGTGTTCCGCATTTATTGAATGGTCTATATGTGCTTGATTCTAGCGAACATGTTTTGAGTGTTGAACGTGAGAGTAGAAAACGTAAGATTTCACATGAAAGTGCTACTTTAATGTGGCATTTCCGCTTAGGTCATATCAACGAAAAACGCATCAAGTGAGTACAAACCGTTGGTCTCTTGAATTAATTCGCTTTCGAGCCAATTGACACATGTGAATCATGTTTGATGGGAAAGATAACCAAAGCGTATTTTACTAACAAAAGTACAAGGGCAAGTGGCTTATTAGATCTCGTACATACCGATGTATGCGAACCTATAAGCATTTGCGCACGTGGAGGTTATTCCTACTTCATCACTTTCACCGATGATCATAGTAGATACGGGTATATCTACTTGATGCAGCACAAGTCCGAATCATTTGAAAAGTTCAAGGAGTTCAAGAATGAAGTTGAAAACCAACTTGGCCGAAATATCAAAGTCTTGTGTTCCGATCGAGGTGGTGAGTACTTGAGTCATGAATTTGGTGATTATCAAAAGGAGTGTGGAATCGTTCCACAACTCACTCCACCGGAAACACCATAATGGAACGGTGTATCAGAAAGGAGGAATCGAACTTTGCTAGACAAGATTCGATCGATGATGAGCCAAGCCAATTTGCCCCAAATTATTTTGGGGTTTTGCATTAGAAACCGCAGCTTTTACACTGAACCGTGTTCTATCAAAGTCCGTTGAGAAGACGATTTATGACCTTTGGTTTGGTCATCATGTCGTTTCTCAAGATTTAGGGTTGTGAAGCTTATATGAAAAGGCTAATGAGCGATAAACTTGGATCCAAATCGGACAAGTGTCATTTCGTGGGATACCCTAAGGAAACTAAGGATTACTACTTCTACAACCACAACGAGAACAAGATAGTGTTGCTCGTTATGGTTTGTTTTTGGAAAAAGAGTTTCTCTCAAGAATAAGGAGTGGGAGTGATGTGGTTATTGAAGAAATTCAAGAACCACCGCAAGATGTACCTCAAGTAGGCAATCTAGCGATTCCCAATATGGTGCCAAATGAGGTTGTAGCCGAACCCGTTCACAAGCTGTTGTGGAAGAGGTTCAAGAGTATGCTCCCTCAAACGAGGACTCGAAAATATCGCGAGTTGATATTGTTCAAGACACTCAAACTTTCGAGGATCAAGAACCAAATCTATAAGCCGTTGTGGAACAAGTTCAAGAACTTGAACCTCAAGCACTAATCCTATGAAGGTCAACGAGGGAAAGTCGTCAACCCGAAAGGTACTTGGGTTTGTACGACATTTCCGTTGAGAACAAATGAATCTTTAAGAGAAAGGTCGATATGAATGAAAATTTGATTGTCTACAAGGCATGGCTTGTTGTGAAAGGTTATCGGTAAGTTCATGGTATTGACTATGAAAAAACCTTCTCGCCCGTAGTCATGTTCAAGTCAATTCGAATCTTGTTAGCAATTGTCGTATTTTATGACTATAAAATATGACAAATGGATGTCAAAACCGCCTTCCTAAATGGCAATTTGGAAGATGATGTGTATATGACACAACCCGAATGTTTTGTAGATCTAAAGAATGCTAACAAAGTATGCAAGCTTCAAAGGTCCATTTATGGATTGAAGCAAGCATCGAGGAGTCGGAATAAACACTTTGATGATGAACTTAAGAAGTTGAACTTCATCCAAAGCGAAAAGGAACCTTGTGTATACAAGAGAATTAGTGGGAGCGTGGTTGTATTTCTTGTTCTATATGTTGATGATATCCTCTTGATCAGAAATGATATCCCCGAGTTTAATGCAGTCAAGACTTCATTGAAGAAAGTGTTCTCAATGAAAGACTTGGGCGAAACTGCCTACATCCTAAGAATCAAGATCTATCGAGATAGATCTAGAAGGATGTTGGGTATGAGCCAAGATGCATATATTGACAAGGTATTGATAAAACACAAGATTGCTAGTTCCAAGAAGAGTTACTTGCCTATGTTACATGGTATACACTTGAGTAAGACTCGGTGTCTGACGACTGATGCGGATAGGAAGTACATGGAGCAATTCAAGTATCTTTTCGCTGTAGGTTCGATCATGTATGCCATGCTATGCACTCGTCCTGATGTGGCATATCCGATTAGTGTAACTAGTCGATTCCAAGCCAACCCTGGCATGTCACACTGGTAGTCAAGAATATCCTCAAGTATCTCAAGAGAACAAATGATAGCATTCTCGTGTACGATGGAGACCAAAAGCTCGTTATAAGTGGTTACACCGATGCTAGTTTCCAAACTGACCGAGATGACACAAAGTCACAGTTCGGCTTTGTATTTCTCCTCAATGATGGTGCTGTGAGTTGGAAGAATTCCAAATAAGATACCACAGTCGATTCCGTCACCGAAGCAGAATACTTAGCGGCTGGTGAAGCAGCGAAAGAAGGCGTTTTGATCAAGAAATTCTTGACCGAGCTGGAGGTGGTTCCAAGCATCTCGGGTCCAATGGATCTCTACTACGACAACACATGAGCCATAGCTCAGTCAAAGGAGCCTAGGTCTCACCAAATGACCAAGCACATTCTACGACGATTTCATCTTATCCGTCAGTTTGTGAATGATGGATGGATCAAGGTAAAAAAGGTGGACGGTGCTGCGAACACAGCGGACCCTCTGACAAAGCCTTTATCTCGAGCCGCACATGAGTTGCATGTTACATCCATGGGGATTAGACGCATGCCTGAGTGGCTATGAGTGTATCTTTATTTTGAGGCTTTAGTATGAAACATGTATATATTTTGATATTGCATTGAGTACTATGCACTGGCTAGAAGTCACTTTGATTGATTTTAGGCCAAGTAGGAGATTGTTAGAGATATGTCCTAGAAGCCAATCAGTTTATGGCTACTTCTATAGTTTATGTTATTGATGATTTTAATCATTTGTTCCTTGATTTATTTATTGACAGGTCATTCAGGTTGAGGATCTAAATTATGGATCTCTGTGTTTCATTTATAATTAAATGACAATAATAAATATAAAATGTCCGTAATCTTGATAATTAACAAGGAACATTAATTATCATATAAGATTAGTATGCAAGTTAAGTGATGATTAAGTTGTACAAATCATAGGTAAGGAGTTACCAACTTAATTGCATATGTTATGGAACATAGTACAGGACATGACACAATGAAATAAATATATGAATTGTGTTAAGTGTCATTATTTATTTCATATAAGTTTGATTCTATGTTTGAGATGGTTCAACTTTTCCACATGAGAATAGGTTAAATAAATATCATCTAACGTTGATTCCTGATAAGGGCTCATATACGGACTTTATTTATGTTCTCTTGAATTGTGCGGGGAAAAGTTGTTCATCAAGAAAACCATATGTCCTTCATTAATTCACTCAGTGAGTGATGATATCTGTTTGGGCCCCTTGATGGAGATAGATTGTTTTCTAGCAACTTTATACAATTATCTCTAGATCAAGAAATGTATAATCTGCAAGAATAACACATTCCTATCTTGGATTATACAAAGATATCATGTGACATAAGAATCAAACAAGGAGATACTTTTATTTCTTATGCAGGATTGAAATACTGTAGCAGTACATTATTTATTTATGCAAATTGAGAATCATAACGTGTTGCTAGATATCGCTTATGATTATTGAAATAAATAGCAATTTATTTTCCATGGCCAACATAGCACAAATTCTCAAAGGGTCACACAAATAGGACTTGACCATACAGTGCATTATTTATTTATTCGAAGCAGTGAGTTCTGTGGAAATATGATAAGTTGATTAATTAATTATATACCGTTGTAAAACGTTATAATTAATTAAATCAAAGGGATCATATGAAAATAATTTAATGCACTAGCTAATCCCAAAATAATTATTAATATGTTAATAATTAATTTTGTTCCACACATTTTAATTATATTGAGCTAATTGGACTTTATTTAATTGGTTAATTAAAGGTCCAATTTGAGGTGAAACAAAAGAGCAATTAAAGAGATAATTAAATGGGCCATTATAACAAGTTGTAGCCCATTTAAACCCATCCCTTTGGGCCGGCCATAGAAGGGTAAAAAGGTCCACAAATTTGTTGTGGTAGGTAGGGCAAGAGAGGTCTATATAAAGGGATCATTTTTAGAGAAACCCTAGCCTTCTTTCCTATTCTCTCTCTTCCTCCTCTCTTGGCCGAAAATCAAAGAGAAATATTCAGATTTTTCTCTTCTCTTTGCTCTCTCCCTCCACCTCTCTAGCTCATGTGTTGAGCAATCAAACCCTTCCATTAAATAGTATATTAAATAGAAGGCTAAACAAAGGGGATTAGCTATTACCTCTTGCTTACTAGCATAGACCTTGAGGTTTTGGTTAATTCTTTGGTGGACTTGAGGAGAAGGAAGAAGGAGAAGCACGCCACCGAGTCTTACGCATTGGAATAGCCTCGCGGATACGATTTCGCGAGAGGTATACCCTTCCTAACCTTTCTCTCTTGATTGGATGTGTTGAATGCTTGTGCAAGGTCCATGTGATGTCGTATGCTTGTTTAATTAGTATAATTATAATAAAAATTAAAATTAGGCATAAACTTCACTTTCTAACATAATGACCATTTAAATGTGTCATCAGACCCACACATGGGTCCCCGCAGCTAAGGATACAGAAAATTTCATGCATGACACAATCCTCACCACTCTCAGCGTAAGCCTCCATAGATGAATGCCATCTGTCCTTGGCGCCAAAGGGAGTACTGCAATTAACAAGGCCATGAGAAGGCCTCAACAACCAACAGGCATGAGAACCAACCATGTCAAACCAAAAGAGCTGCTTCAAAGAGGATAATTGTGCTGAGTCACAACCAATTGCAAACCACAGGGGGGGTAAAAGAGGAAATTGGATATAGAAAAGGCCACTTGGAGGCCTCTCAAGCCATGAAATCGAATGGAGAGACTTGAGACAACTTAAGAATGACTCATATACCCTCCTGACAATGCAACATAAGATAGTTGGCGCCTAAGATGCTCCCTCCCTCAAGTATGCTGCTTAGTGAGAAGGAGTAGATGTCCATCCCCAACACCTCAAGTGTCGAGTACCCATGGGCCCTTCCTGTCATACTAGTACATGTTGGCAAGTGAGAAGTAGTAGAAACATGAAACAGCCACGCTGCTACAACCTTGCAAATGCCAAGTGGCACAAACACATTAGAGAGTGTAGCAAGTGAGTATGCATAAGAAGTGAAGCTAGAATTACCAAACAAAGGCGGTGGAAGCAAGATAACATCTCAACCCTCCATCAATCTCCAAAATTCTGAGAAAATGCCACATGGCAGCCCCAAAGCCAGATGAAACCCTAACTCATCCCTATCAAAGAGCACATCCAAAAGAGAAAAGGGCCTCCAATTTTTGAAAGTTTAAATTATTACTGCGTTTAAGCTTTGTAAAAAAAAAAGAGAGAAAAAGAAGAAAATTTCAATTTCACTTCAGGTAAAAAAAAAAAAACTGTTTTGTAAATACTGATTTTGTTTGAATAAAATAGGGATGTTTTCATTGATTGATCCTTTTCTTGGTATATGTCTTTGGTTATTGCCTGGTATTTGGCATGGTTATAGTTATTGTCTGGTATTTGGCATGGTTATGGTTAATTGCCTGGTATTTGGCATTGATAATGATATGGCGTGGTATTTGGCCTTGGTTTCTTGGTATTAACAAAGCATGCCTGGTATTTTGGCATTTCTAGTGGTGTTTCCATGAGTTTGTGCTTCAAGGTATAAATCAAATGACACACAAATTTCTTAGCAGAGAGCATGGATCTATTTGTCAACTTAAACAAACAATCAATTAATCACAAGAGTAGCACCTTAACTACACTATATATAAGGAGTTCTTCAAAAAAAAAAAACACCATGGATCCTACACAGGTTTCTATTTGCCAGAGAGCTAGGACATGTGTATGTATTTTGGTGTGTTTTCTTAAAAAATACAATATGCTTGAGTTCCAGGGACCAAAATGAATTTCAAGGTGAGAAGTATGTAATACACAAGAAGTTTTCATATTATAATAGCTTTCAGGGACAAAAATGAGTTTGAAAATAAAACATGTGTTGATGTGAAAATACAACTTTCAGGGAGCTAAAAGTGAATTTGAAAGCAATAGTACACATGAGGATTTTAGCAGTTCTCAGGGAATAGAAATAATTCTTGAAATAAAAGATATGTACATGAGGTTTTAACAGCACATTGGCTTTCAAACAAAAATAATGACAAATTTTCTTTAATTGTATTTCCACAAGTCAAAGGCATGTATTCAAACAAAAGCATAAAATGACAAAATTCAGGGACTAAATTAAATTTCCTTGTGTGCAACTCAAACATCTGTCAAAATAAAAGTATGATTTTCAATAGAAAAAAAATGAATGATGAATTTCCCTGTCAATGGTTCAAGCATGAGATCAAAGCAAAGATATCATTTCAGGTGTCAAAAAAAATGATGAAAATGAATTTTGAAGTAAGAGTATAGGATGCATTGCAAATTATAATAAAACAAGGTTTTTAGATATAAAAATATATACATCCTCTGGGCTGTAGTCCTGCAGCATGACAAAAAAAAACATAACAAGACTCAAACAAAATAACAGAAATGGCAATTTCCAAGGACTAAATTGCATGTCTTTTCTTTCTTTTTCTCTTTTTAAACGAAAGCACTACTGTATGAGATGTTTTCATGAATAAAAATTTAATAATTGTTAGAAGACACGTGAGTCAGTTAGGAGATACATGCAACAAGAATGTATATAGAAGGGAACACAAACAAAGGGAAAATTAGCGATTTCAAGTCTGACATACAAAACAAACAAATGAATTTGAAGAAGCTTCTTTTTAAAAAAAAATATAATAAAATACAGTGAGTCCCATGGTCAGATTTTTACAATACTAAGGTTAAACAGTCCTTTAAAACAAAAAGATTTTAGTGTACAAAGGGGAGCACTACATAATTCCAATCCTTGAAGCAAGACAAGTGCATGAACAACAGACTAATGTCTATGACATGAGCATATTTGAAATAAACATGTGTGAAGTTGCTGTGTTTGAATTGTGATAATGTGCTTCAAATGCCTAATCCAGTCCTTAAACCTAATTGCTTAACAATCGCCTAATTATTGTTTAACATATGTTTGAGACAATCAATAGAACTCAATTGTATGCCAAATCAATCAAATCGATCAATCGCAGTGGTAAAAGCTCAAAACAGTCCAGATAATAAGAAAAATTAAAGTTGAAGTAAGGAACAAGCACACTCGCCCAATTGAGCCCACAAGAGGTCTCTTCAGAGTTGCACGATGCATTCTCGACATGATTCCCCCCTTCAACCTCTCCAATCCAACCCCATTGACGACTTCAAGTTTCGAAAAAGGGAGAAATGGATCTTTGAACTTACAGGGAAATTGAGGAAGCGAACAATACCACAATGATGGGTAACCCATCTTGAGGCTGACGACGCCTTCAATTGCCAGAATTGTCATCACAGTCGTCGTGAACCCCTCCCCAAACACATCGTGGTCAGTAGACCTCTCGTCAGAGGAGACGAGATGAGGGAGTGAGAAAAGAAAAGAAAGAAAAGTTGGCCCCTTGACTAGCACGAATCTTGACGACACTAGACATATTGATTTACTTCGCAACGGATAACAAAAGGAGTAGTCCATGGGCGCGGCAGATAGACGGTTAAGTCACCGACAGCGGGGCCCACCGGACGAATTCAGATTAAACTCAGGCACATCCGGCTTATCGCCTTGAGCATGCACCAATTGATCCAGCCTCATGACTCACCCTGATCTTCTGTGGTGTTCAGTGTGTGGCGGGGCCCTGATGAGCAGAACAACAAAACAGCAAAATCCCAGCCAATCAGAAATTTTCAGCAGAACAGAAACTTCAAACAATGCATTAAAAATAATAGGATTATCAGAAAAATTATTCTAACTTAGGCTTAAATAGATGCGGCCGTACAACTAGAAGTTGATTAGAATTTCACAAGCAATTCAAACAAGCAATTATAGACTACTCAATAAACAGATCATAATTCATAACATAGCATCACAAGTCAAATAACATCATCCAAACCTATGTTACTTTCCTACTCCTAAGACTATATAAATTTAGTCTAACATAGTATCAAAACACACAATAACAAGTATATAAATCACAAGATACAAGCCCATGATAATTAAAGGTAAAAACATAGAACAATAAACCAAATACTCCTTTATGCTTGTCTTTTCAACTCCAAGGACGATGGGGTGTTGCAAAACATGGTTCCAATCCTTTTTCTCGCTGCTATCGCCTCAAGACAAGATTGCATTGATGAATAATGATGGAAAGGAGAAAAAATCACGAAGTTGAAGCAGCTTTAGGAAGAAAACAACCGCGTTGCTGCCGTCTGCGTCGAGATCCAAAAGCACTTGGCTCAAGGCGAAGCACGCCCAAACCCCACCTCTTCAGGTGAAAAGGGACCACAACCAGTCGGTGCCAAGGCCACCAGGTCTAAACCTAAGAAGAAGAACAAGCCCAAGGCCAAGATCTCTTGCATGAGAGTGGCTTGGAAGAAAAATGGTAGCCCAAGAAAAACCTCTGAAGAAGAGGTACCAAAGGAAAAGAAAGGTCGTGGCATAAGTCCTGACCGCCTAGCCAAAGAAATACAAAAGCTGATGAATCAAAGATTGCAATCCCTATGATTCGGTGGAACTGAGTGTTCCAGCGACTTCTCTGGCAGACCTTATCTAGAAAGGTTTGACTGGATAGAATATCCCAGGGGTTACACAGTGCCTAAGTTCAAGACCTTTGAC
This sequence comes from Rhynchospora breviuscula, assembly GCA_027562975.1. Lineage (NCBI taxonomy): Eukaryota > Viridiplantae > Streptophyta > Magnoliopsida > Poales > Cyperaceae > Rhynchospora > Rhynchospora breviuscula. The sequence continues at coordinate 19,193,870 of CM050398.1, forward strand.
GGGGTTGGAAACAAAATCACCCCAAATCAACACTTATCCAATTTCTTGACTTCGCGCGGAGACACAGTTTGAAGACAAGAATGTCTGCTCAGACAATTTCCACAAAGTCTGACTGGGGTAGCATTCGATTGGTATGCTTTAAGAAATAAAAGACTGAAAAGCTCTTCAAACATGCCATGGAGCTATTGGAGATGCAATTACCTCAATGCAGAAGGCCCGAAGAGGAAAATAAGGTCCATCACCCAGACTAATGTCTATACCATCGAGTATTAGGCCACAACATTGAAGAGTGCTATGTCTTTAAGGACTAGCTAGAGAAGAAAATACATGAAGGAATGATCCTCTTGCACGATGATGCAAGACAAGAGCCTGCTCCCCATGCTAGCTCAAACAAAGTCACAAGTGCCAGTTTTAGGCGCATCTCGGCAAGTATTGATGGAAAGACATCCACAGAATGGAGTGTGTACTTGAACAAAAACACCAAGAAGAAACTAAGAGCTCTGCGAGCCGACCCTGAGCTCATCATGCCTGTGGTTCCCAAAAGTGCTAGACCCATGAGTTTACTGTCAAAACAAGTGGCGACCGACCCGGTCACAGGTCGAAACAAACTTAAAAGGCCATTCTGGAAGAAGACTACCCCTCAAACAGAGGCATTAGAAGAAGCATATGTCCAAGGAAAACCTAAAGCAGTCACTCTGGCCAGCTTTATTCCTCCCAAAGTGGCAGCTAAAATCAATGGCCAAGTGTGGGAAGAAATAAACTACAGTGGCCAGAAACCAAAAGAGGAAGAATTTTGGACAGCCTCTTGTCGCCGTACCACATATGGTGACACATGGAAAGAAAGCTCTTCTGATCAGCAAGAGCCACCACAAGAAAGGTCCGAGTGTCCTCAAACGGCGACCTCGACCGAACCCACTCCAGCTGAGCTTGTCCTACCAACAACCATGCCGGCTGCCATAAAGAAGTCAAGGAAATGAAAGAAGAAAATTCCTGGGGCCAAGAAAATTGGAGAAACCTCTAGGGCGAAGGAGTCGGAATTGATGACTCTTCCTTTCAAGGTTAATGGCCGAGATCACAGGGTATTTGTCGAAATCCCTGAAGAATGCCAAAACCCAGATGGAGGTCTCAACTCAAAGAATTTGGGGTTCAACCTCATTGTAGAAAAGAAAAAGAGGGAGCCTGGTTTTCGTTTAGAAATAATAGTAGCCCTGACAGGACATATGTCTCAATTAATGAAAGAAGCCATCTCCATAACTAACTTGAAGAAAGGAAAGGAAACCAACGAGGCTTTCACGTCAACTGAAACTCAAGAATTTGCTGATGAGGAATATGAATGAGCCAGAACCTCCAATCTAAGACAACCACTACGATTTCTAAAGCGATCTCGGTAGTGATGAAATAAGAGGAGGTGGTGGCTCCGGCAGAGTCTGCTGTAATGCTGTCACAGCTTATGTAGCCATTGATGACTCTGAAGAAAACCAAGAGGAGGAGGGTACCTACTGCAGTCGCACAGATCAAATGACTACAAAGGAAGAAGAACAAATAAGAATGTAGATAGAGGAAGCCACACAGGTTATCTTCTCATTCGCATTAGAAGAAAAAGATCCTCGAGAGAGTGATGATGCATTCTACAAAGAAGTGAGTGAATGCCAACATGCCAGCTACAGGAGAATGAAAATGTTCTTAAGGACGAGGGAACAATGGAGAAACCTGTCCTATTGGAGTCATTCGACTGATGGGTCACCCTAAACCCATCCTGGTGAGTCGAGGAACTCATGAAAGGAGATGATGTCGACCATATGTTGGCATCATGGGTAAAAGGAAAATTCCAACTTGAAAACAAGCCTCTTATTCACGAACGAAGAGAGGATAAGGCTGGAGAGTCTTGTTAGTATCTAAGCGATGTTGAAGAATCTGAAGAAGAGCCAGAAGAAGAAGAAGATGACGACTCACTTCCACAGATGTCATTTGACCCTATGGCCGAGTACGTCGATTTCCTGATGCAACTGAAGACTCAAGACCTTGATTTGTTCCAACAGGAGCTCAAAGTCGATGAAGACATAGAAAATATGGCGGATACAGACCACCATTTGGTCAAAAATCTGGCCATAATGAAAGCCTCCGTGGACATTGTCCTACAGAATGGATGGGACAAGAAAGATTCAAGCCCAAACTCTCCAAAAACAGAGTTTGAAGTCATGCGCGAGGACTTGGGATGGTCCGACTCTCATAATGCTTGGAAACACACAAAAGTCAGCGAGGCTGAGGTCTCAGCATCTGACAGAAGCTTAGGAAACTGGTCACGCCCTCGCTTGGGCGACCGAGGCTGCTCAACTGAGGAAGAGTTAATAGATGAATACTCGTGATATCTCAGAAGCCTGAAAATCATAAACCCAGAAAGCTTCCAGGAAATGTTGGATCCCGAAGATCCTCAACAATTACAAGGCTATGAAAAGCAAGCCGTTGTGAGGATAGTATAGGAAATTGCCCCAGGAAACAGGGTGAGAGGAAGGAGAAGTAACTCCAGAGTCAAACTCACCGAGCCCTGGCGAAGAATTTTGGATGTTTGAATTCCGTCAGTACTTGAAAATTATAGGGTGAAACAATCCTGAACCCTCGGAACACCCTATGGAACCTAACAAAATTCAAGGCGAAGAAAGCCCAGCCAAAGATTCTAATCGAGTCAGCGCAACTCAACAAGCATCGCCACAGCCCATCACAAGAGGAGGAATATGATGAGCATGACAGTTTGGTTAACTGGTATGTCTCGTACGTCAAAGACTTGAGGGTCAAAAACCCTAAAGCCTTCAAGCGGCTCATGAAGCACAAAGACCCGGATTTCACTGAGGAGTTTGTGAAAGATGCCATCTCCATAGTGACCCGAGAAATCAACAAAGGAAAGACTCCTCAGTGCCCTTCTGGCTCTGACAGTAATGGAGACAATTTGTCCTTCTACTATTATTGGATCTTGGACGGAGACGTCGATAGCGATGGCTTTGATGAAAAGGAAGAAGCTAAAGAAGAACCTGATGATGAACCACCTCAGGAAAACACCATCCAAGGAAGTTCCATACTGTTGGGGTCAGTATCCAACTCTTCCGATCCCACGGTAGACATAACCTCAATGTTCGAAGGCTTTAGCATCCCCCAGGTGGCTAGAGTTATCTCTCAAGTGGAACAACTAAGGCAAGATGATCCCGCCTTCGTAAGCTTCATGGCCCAGACAGCAGACATATGGTCGCAACCAAGCACTGGTCCCATCACAGACCCAGAAAGGATTTCTGAGCATGAAAGATATGTAAGGGAAAACCCTAAAGAGGCCGCCTACCTACAAGCGCAAAAAGAAAGGTTGTACAGGATTGTCCATGGCCTCAACAACAACAATGATGACAGTGACGACGACTACGATTCTGGGGCAGGTGCCTCAGGAACTTGTCGTCACATCAGTGCCCCAGGCCCTGATGACTCTGACGCTGAAGAAAATGACAACCAACCCGCTCCTCAACCACAAACGGGAGCAGAAAATGTTAAATACCCAACTGACCCGTATGAAGCACAATATGACTATGAAATCGTGCTACATCCAGAAGACCAAATGGACCCCTCTACACTGCAAGGTCAAGAACCTAGGAGGATGAATATAGACATCCATATTCCTCACATCCCTGGCTAGCCAAACCTCACGCTCGAGGAACTGGGTGAAATTGTGCGCCAATTGGTTAACTAGGTAAGGGAGTTGATCCTGAAGCGGAACAAGATACCCGCTCAGAACAGGGGGTCTCCTACGCCCATCAATTGCCAAACTGAAACTCCAGAACCAATAAATGAAGGTTCCGATGAAGAAGAAAACAACACCTCTGAATCTTGCAGGGTCATCTGGGTCTCTGACGACTTGGATTTAGATTGGTCTGAACAAGAAGAAATACCAGAATAGGAAGGCCCTACCTTGTCAGATCCGATCGGTTAGAACAACCACCTGATTAAACATGTGGAAGAGCCGGGCGAAAGGGTCGCCGGTCGGGAAGCGATGATAAGCTAGACCCAGAACACCCTTATATGATTGACTTATGACCACTCGTCTTGGATCCATGGCCCAAAGCTCGCCGAGCAACAAGTGTAAGGTGAGAAGGCGAAATCCAAACCTCACTACTGCCTTGGGTGGAAAGGATAAGGTACAATTGCTCAAAAAGAGAAGTTCGTATGTTGCAATATGACCGAATCAGAAGAGCGGTCTACCCCAAAGGCGAACAAAAAGAAGAAACAGAAGAGAAGCTCTTCCAGCAGTTCCGACAAACCCCAAGTAAAGAGGATTTGGATGTCCACGAGCCATCTCCCCATTATCTTGTCCCTTTGGCATGGCCCAGATATTATGCCGATGATAACACACTAGCAGGGTATTATGACCCTGAAGTGTTCATCCACATGCAACAATACGCCTTGCCACATGCAACTAAAATAAAGAACAGCATGAAGGCGTTAGGCTTCTTTGAAAACTATAGGGCCATCTTTATCAAGGAACCCGATACGGACAGTGAAGATGAACTCCCAAAAGCAGAAATGGTGGCCCACCAAATGTAGAAAGGCCCGCTAAAGAAAAAGCCACGATGGCAAAATCAAACTTGCCCGCCCTATGGGAGGAAAGTGGTTTAAGAAAGAAAGAAAATGTCGATCTTGGGCTCAAGTTAGCTAAAGAAGCCAAAGAAAATGGACCAGCCTATCACACAAGGTCTAAGTAGACACAACAAAACATTGTCCCATCCATTGGACTATCTCCTCATATACAGCCTATGCCGCTAAGAGAAGGGGATGTCACTCTCACCTCAGCTGAAGTGCATTGGCTCCAGACTGAAATGATGTTCTGCATGGACACCCTAAGCAGAATATTTGCCCAAAATGTGGCCACATAAAATCGCCTAGAAACTGTGCTGGCCAAGGTCAACTGCGAGAGAAAAGAAAGGGAAAAGCTCTTAAAAAAACCAAGAGCTCAAAACCAACAAACCCACAACCCAAGGCCCCAAAAATGCCAAGAGCAGGACCAAAGAAAAGAGCCCAGTAATGGGGAAGGAGAAAGTGGTTCATCGCCATGCTCCAAAAAATCATCGTCAACTCCCGCACAAAAGGCGGGAGCCTGGCATAATAATTCGGGAAGGTCGAAACCCGGAGCATCAACCTGACTATCCCAAAGGAAAAGGTAAAGCTCTAATGGCGGACACCGACAGAAAATACAAACAAAGCAAATCTCAAAAGCACTCGCCCCAAGAACCCAGAGCGAGTCGATAGGAGAATGGCGAAAGTTCACATCGACGAGAGTCTCTTCCCGTGAGTGACCATTACTCAAACAGAAATGAGCGCGTGCTGAGGCATGAGTTCAGCCACCCGGACCAACGGAGGGGTGACCCAACCTCACAACCGAAGGGCAGGAAATGAAATTGGTCAATCCCACGATAATAGAAAACATGGTGGGTTGCCTCGGAAATTCAGGATATCTGGTGAAATAGAAGGTCGAAAGAAGGGATCATCCCATGAACCCAGACACTCCAGAAATCCCCAAGAAACACCAACAAAGAAAGAGCATCAAGTGAAATCACAAACTCGAGGTGAATCCCTTGGGAAACACCAACAGAAGGAAAGCCATGGTATGAGGCGTAAAATGTATTGCCCCTACCATCAAGTCTGGGGGCATTCCAGAAAGGAATGCCTGGCATGGTCTTGGGATGACAATGATCCCTTTGATGATGAAACAGAAGATGAGGTGTGCAACGTCATCTCAAGAAAAATAGGTTTTGACACCTCTACAAAAGGAAGTTCTGACGAAGAGCTGAGCTATTATAGCTCAGAAGAGGAACCTGTCATCCTACTGACAAACTCCATGTCTATCATGCCTTAGGGCAGCGACTCGGATGAAAGCGAAGAGGAGGTCAAGGCACCACCAAAGACAAAACCAAGGCCAAAACCAAAGCCGAAACCAAAGCCAAATAAACAACCCAACCCAGTGCAGAAAATGCTCGCCAAACCCCATTAAAACAAGAAGAACCAATGCAATGTCAGCCTAAGGTTGGGTGCTTGAATACCTGAAAGGCAACCTCCAAAAGAAACACCTAATAATAGGTCAAGAGCCAGAAATGAAATGGCTTCAAGGGATGAAACAAGACCCAATGGTGGACCCAGAATGTCCGTCGGAGACTACAATGTGGTGGTCACTTAAGAAAAATCCCATCACTTTTCAGTGTCTTCGATGCCTTGATGGTGTCTAAGGAATTGCGAGAGGCTCTGATATATGCTTTGCAAAACCCAGCCAGCTTCCAAGCTTACTTTGCCAAAGAAGCTCAAGAAGAAGTGGCATAAGCTAAGCAAGAGACCTACATCACTTTCACAGACGAAGACTTGATGACAGGAACAGCTGACCACAATCGGCCCCTGTACATCACAAGGACCATCTATGGCAAGAAAATCAACAAGATTTTGATTGATCCAGGATCCTCCATCAGCATCATACCCCTGAAAATGCTAGTACAATTTTCGTTTAGCATCAGGGAAACAAGGAAGGATAAAATCCGGATCCATGGATTGAATCACCAATACCAAAAAGCAATGGGATCCACTGTGATCGACATCACCTTTGGAGATCTGGTTACCCCAGTCAAATTCTTCATCATTGAAGTAGACACCACTTACAGAGTGCTACTGGGAAGACCATGGCTCAATGCCTATGGGTTGGTACTTTCTACGCTCCACCAGTGTGTCAAATACATCAGGGATGGCAAACAGCATATAATTAAAAGAGATAACCATCCATTCGAGGCACATGAAGCTTAATTGGATGATGCCAAATATTACAAGCCCAAGGACCTGACATTCCAAGGACATTCCAAGGACATTCCAAGGACCTGACACCTCGCGAAAAGGACCTGACCCCTGAAATTGTACAAGACGTTGTCGCCCCTGGGACATTCCAAGGACCTGACACCTCGCGAAAAGGAGCAAATCACTCAACTCGAAACCTTCACCGTCCCACCAAAAGTGGAGGAGGTTGGAGAAGAGCAAGTGATCTACCCCAGCATACACTTTGTCAAAATGGGGGAGGTCGACCTAGGAAATGAAGGGTCATGGGGGAGTCAGAAGACTAGGAACAATGGTTGGTAGAAGAAACCAAAGAAGCAAAAGTCTCCCCTCAACTCCAAGCATCCACTAGTGCTCAGCTAGTTGAGTTGTTCCGCAGGCACAATGCCTGGAACCAATCCCTAAAAAGCGGGCCAAGATGTTCCAAAAGATGTGGAACAGATATTCCAAAGAGGTTAAAGCACTCAATGGGAAAACCGTGAAGACAAAAGGCCTCGGTTTCGAAGGGGAGGAGGAAACACAAAAGTCAACCATGGTCCAAGCGATCGAGCAAAGTTCATGTAACCATGTCACCATAACTGAAATCGAGGACGAGGAAGAAGTCCTCGAAGCGGAGGATGAATCTCAAGAAAATGAACAATTCATCCTGGCGGCCAAAAATGCCCCAAAAGAGTTGGAAGAAGGTGGCCAACATACCATCGATGAGCTGAATGAAGTGAACTTGGGTACCAAAGAAGACCCATGACCCACCTTCATCAGCGCATCTCTTCCGCAAGAAATTCAAAATAAGCTGGTGGAACTGCTAAAATAATACAGGGACTGTTTCGCCTGGAGCTACAGTGAAATGCCAGATTAGACCCAGCAGTGGCCGTCCACAAGTTTAAAATCGACAAGGAAATGAAACTAGTCTAGCAAGGGCCCCGAAGAATGAGGATCGAACTTAAAGAAAAGGTGACCGCTGAGGTCCAAAAACTCATTGATGTTGGATTCATAAGGGAAGAAGAAACCCCTGATTGGATCGCCAACATCGTCGCAGTCAAAAAGAAAAATGGACAAATATGAGTCTGTGTCGACTTCAGAGATCTGAAAAAGGCATGTCCCGAAGATGATTTCCCTCTACCAGTCACGGAAATCATAATAGACCACACATCTTCCCATGGAGTCAACTCCTTCGTGGATGGATCTTCAGGGTACAATCAAATCAAAATGGATGGAAGCGACCAAAAGCACACTGCCTTTCGCACACCAATTGGCATCTACTGCTACAAAGTTATGCCCATCGCCCTAAAAATGCGGGAGCCACATACCAAAGAGCCATGACTAAGATATTTGGTGACATGATACACAAAGTAGTGGAATGCTATGTCAATGATTTGGTGGTAAAATCCCACACCCATGAGGAACATCTCGAAAACTTGAGATTGGTGTTCGACCCAATGAGAATGCACACCCTAAGGCTAAACCCACTAAAGTGCGCATTCATGGTCTCATCAGGGAAGTTCTTAGGCTTTGTAGTGCGACATAAATGCATTGAGATCGATCCCGACAAAATCAGAACAATCCAAGAGCTGTCTCCTCCACGGACACTCAACAAGCTCCGGTCTCTCCAAGGATGCCTGGCACATATCAGAAGGTTCATTGCCAATCTCTCAGGCAAAATCAAACCCTTCACCAGGCTCCTTGATATCTCTTATATTCATTGGTATTTTGACCGTACTTGGCATCAAAATTGTACCCAAACCATTAAATTGCTTAACAAATACTTGCTATTTTCCCAGGATTTGGCTCTGTCACTGTGTCTACTTGTGTTTTACAGGGTTTGATGAAGAAAGGAGGAAAATAAGCTCAAGAAAGATTTCTATGGTTGCAAGCATGCCAGATGACTGTGCTAGGGACACATTTTGGACCGTCATGCGGGCCACATGCCACCTAGACGACTCATTTCTAGGCTCAGTTCGACCCCATCTCCACTAGTTCGGACCGAACTAGACTCTACTCGAACTGAAGTGCCACTCATGCACTTCCATTTTTCTCTCCAGGTCGAACAAGGCATATAGGGCATGTTATTCATTGAAGGAAATATGTATTTTGGCAAGTTTTGACAGCAAAGAAACCCTAGCCTCTCTCCCAAGCGACCTAGATGCTATATAAAGGCCTCTCCCTTTGCTGAGACAGCTAATCTGGATTCCATACACGTATAGCCACCTTCCTTGAGTGATTGAGAGATTATTCCTTGGAGTTCTTCACCAACCCGTGTTATGGATTCCATATATGCATAGCCACGTTTAGGTTTAGTTTGATGTTATGGATTGATATGACTTGATGTTTGGCTTTATGATATATTTATTGAATAGTATTTTGATTGCTTGTTTAATTCTCTTGTTTGACCTGATTTACTTCTAAATTAAAGGCATGTTTAATTAAGTTACAAGATTAGGTTAATCAAATAGAATTGAACTAAGTATTCGGGATAAGTTGATGATTCGAAAGAGGAGATTAGCTTGCATTGAAAGGTGTGGCTTCTAAGTTGGCTAAAAGGCAACTTAGATATCCCTAAGAAAACAAATAAATAAGACATAGGTTAATTAAAATACCGACACGAAAGTTTAGGTTTAATTGGCCTATGTGGGAAAAGTAGAGCCCTATAGTAATCTCTAGTCCACAAGACGACCGTTGAGGAGTAGGGAATACAGCTATAGCCAATCTGAGCCCTTCATAAAGTTAAAACTTAAGTTGTATAGTCATAACTTAACATACTAGACTCTGTTCGGACCAAACAGGTCTTGTTCGAACCGAACTAATGGCAGTTGCTTCGATTTGTTGGCATTTAACGCGAAGGCGGGCGATCCAGCAAACCGAAGGCTAAACCTAAGTGAATCCTAACCCCTAAGAGGACTTATTATATTTGAAAAATACCAAAATTTACTTGTTTTAGTTTACCTTAATTTAATTATCATTTAAACACCCAAAATACCCAAAAATATGTACTTAATTGCATTGTTAATTTGTTATTTCACATTACAACATTATTCACCTTATTTTTATTGTCTAGCTTCTGAAAAAGAACAAGTCCGGTAATCGTTAATTCATCCTTTGGGTTCGATGCTAAGCTTAACTTGAACGACTAATGAGGTTTGGTCTAGGTACAAATTTATTTGGTACTAGGATTTAATTTCTTCATCACTCACCAAGAAGGATGTCCCCTTCAAATGGGACGATGAATGCCAGAAAGCCCTGGATGAGATCAAGCAATATTTTCTAAAACCCCCTATTTTGGCAGCACCCATCCCTGGAAAATCCCTCGTTCTCTACACCACCGCCCTAAATGGATCGTTGGGGGACACTGTTGGCCCAAGAGAATGAGGAAGGAAAAAAAATGCTCTATACTACCTCGGTAGAATGCTTGTAGGGGCATAACACTCATACACACCCATTGAAAAGCATTGGTTGGCATTAATCTTCGCGGTCAAGAAGCTCAGACACTACATGTTGGCTCATAAAGCCACACTAATCTCCAAAACTAATCCACTCAAATACCTCATGACCCAGCCTATGCTCACAGGAAGGCTAGCAAGGTGGGCTGTGGTGCTAATGGAATTTGACATAACCTACGCGCCTCAAAAAGCCATTAAAAGACAGGCTCTAGCTGATTTTCTAGCGGCCCATCCCATAACCGACGACTCGCCGCTAGCTTGTGACTTCCTGGACGAGGAAACTTTGCATGTGGAAGAAGAAGAACCCTGCTGGAAACAATATTTTGATGGATTATCCTCCATCCAACCAGCAATCAAACCAAATCTACCAAAGTGACAGGGCGGAGTAGGCCTGGCATTTGTCACACCGGAAAAGGGCATTCTTAGATACGCCCTAAGCCTCACAGAGCCATGCATAAACAACGAAGCTGAATATGAAGCCCTGATCGCCGGACTTGTCATGGCAATAAATATGGGCATCGATCGGCTAAAGGTCTTCGGAGACTCTCAGCTCATTCTGAGTCAAATTGAAGGACGATTCCAGATAAGGAAGCTAGAACTGGTAAAATACCATGAAAAGGCACTCAAGTTGATGGCTAAGTTAACAAGCATTACTCTGGAAAAGGTGCCAAGGTCCCTGAATGGAAAGACAGATGACTTGCCCAGATTGGCCAACGAACTCAGTGACCCCGACCAAGAAGAAATACAAATCTTAGTCCACCGCAGAAGTTCTTTGTCTCCATGTTTCCAAGAAACCGAAGGCGGAGAGGAAGAAGAAGAAACCACATTTGTGGACATCGTATCCCTAGAAAAAGAACTTGAAGAAGAATGGGGAAAAATAGCTCAGGTTATAACCGCGGAAGGACTAGACCAAGAGGACTAGAGGCAACCTTTCCTTGACTACTTTCAGCAAGGAAAACTACCAGAAAGCAAAACCATCAGGGAGCAAATCAGAAAGAGGGCCCTGAGGTTCGTGTATGTGAACAATTCACTATACTAGAGGTCCTACGAAGGATCATGGCTCAGGTGCATCTCAAAGCTTGAAGTACACCAAGTCAAGCAAGAAATTCACTCGGGAGTATGTGGAGCCCACTAATCAGGCCCCATAATGCGAGTTCAAATCAAGTTGATGGGCCACTACTGGCCCACGATGATCAATGACTGCGAAAACTTCTCCAAACGATGTCACATGTGCCAAATACATGGTGACTTCATCCACCAACATACAAATGCATTACACCCCACAGTAGTGTCTTGGCCCTTCGAAATCTGGGGGACGGACATCATTGGTCCGATCGATCCACCGGCCTCAGATAGACACCGCTTCATACTGACAACTACAGATGACTTCTCCAAATGGGTTGAAGCCAGATCGTACAGGGAAATCAAAGCCTCTGACGTGGTCAGGTTCTTCACTACTCAGATACTGTACAGATATGGAAATCCCAGGAAAATAATCTTAGACAAGGTAAACGGAGATACTCCTCTGTCTACAACCCAAGAGTAAACGGATTAGCAAAAGCGTTCAACAAGGTGCTAATCAAAATCCTTCGCAAAACAGTCGGTGACAACCAAAGAAACTAGCATGAGAAGCTACACGAAGCGCTGTGGGCATACCGAATCACCCACTGAACAACAACTCAAGCAATGCCTTACTCCTTGGTGTATGGAACTGAAGCAGTACTACCTATTGAGGTGGAACTTCCATCGCTGAGAGTAGCCATGGCATCAGAAGTCCCTCTAACCAAACAAATGCAATTGAGGTTGCAAGAGTTAGACGGAATGGATGAAAGGAGACTAGCTGTCCAACAAAACCTAGAGCTCTACCAAGCCAGGATGACTCGAGCTTATGAGAAGCTATCGAGGCCAAGAGCGTCTAGAAAAGGTGAGTTAGTATTGATCTTAAAGCGACCAATCATCGGCCGACCTCACGGTCCCAAATTTGCACCAAATTGGGAAGGACCCTACGTCGTAGACTGAGTCTACAATGGCAGAGCCTACCTACTTGCAGATAAGGAAGGAAATCACCCCATACCTCCTATAAATGGGAGGTACCTGAAGAAAACTATGGACAAAACTATCCCACCGAACCCAACAAGCGTCAAAGGAGCTCATAATTAAAGTACACTGTGGAGAAATGTTAACTGAAATCCGGGTTAACAACTGTTATGCAATAATTACCCAAGGACAAACCAAGGTTTAAAGGAGCAAATAACAGCCTCATTTCCAGTAAAAAATGATGTATAAGTGTAAAGTGCTTAACATCTCAAGGGACCACTGCTGGCTTTGCATAACACCATACAGCAAGAACACTTAATGGAATGTGGCCATCTATGCAAATGCAAGTGTTTAATTCCATAAACCATGGTTAGACATGGAATTAACTGAGAGAAGACAAAGAGCTGATGCTCAAATAATGCATTAGAAAACACAAATTGCCAGTCATACCCTGAAATATCCAAAAATGATATTTGGGCATGAAAGAGACAGCTGGTGTGAGGATAGGCTGCATGATTAGTTGTTACTCAAGCTAGCTGATATTCCAAATGGCAACCAAGCTCCTCAATTCACAGGTGCCTCACAACAGCAAACACACATGAGACCATACCAAATTTGACCTCAATTAAACAACAAATGGAGAGGAGAAGAAACCCCCAAAATGTATTGTCAGGTGACACATGGCTCACCTAAGGGAGGTTATTCTCACCATCAAATTCAAACCATCTGATGCTCATCAACCATCATATAGATGCCACCTCATATCAAATCCTGGAGCCAAAGAGAGTGCTGCAATGAGTTGAGTGTGTAGAACCTCAACAGCCAGCAGGCATCACAGCCAATCACACTACACTTGGCAAGTGATTACATAAAAATCAATCACACCAAGCAATAGTAAATCACCAGTTACAAGCCTTGTAGAGGACAGAAGATGAAAACCAACATAACCAAAACCACTGGAAGGCCATCTCAAACCACAAACTCAACTGGAGAGACATGAAACCACATAGCTGGAGCCTCAAATACCCCTCCCCCAAGTATGGCACTTGGTAAATTTAAGTAAAAACGCTCTCCCACAGCCACATAGCTGATCATTATGAGCCCCATATGCCACATCAGCATACAAGAAGGCAGTGAGAAGGAGTAAATCCCAAATCCCTAAACCCATTATCTCAAGGACAAATGCCATATGTCAGATAACCATTAGCTAGTAAAATGAGATAGTGAAACACATCATGTGAAGTAAGACTTGCAAATTGAGGCGGTGGAGACAAGGAAGCATCCTAGCCACATATCAAGACTCAGAAATCAGAGGAAATGCCACATGGCAGCCAAGACCCAAGATGAAACCCTAATCTTTCTCTATAAAAGAAGCCACTAAAGATGGATGAAGGGCCCCCAGTTTTTGAAGTTTTAGGCTATAGTGCATTTCAAAAACTTGTAAAAAAAAAAGAAAAGAAGAAATTCTAGTTTTCAGTCAAGGTAATGAAATAAACATGTAAAACTTTGCTTTAAATGTTAAATAAAATGGGGGCCATGTTTATCTGTTTATTCTTCTTCTTCTCTCCCTCCTTTTCTTTCTACTTTCTTTGAATAAGCTTGGTATTTGGCTTGGTGAACCTGGTATTTGGCAGTAGTTTATGGCCTGGTATTTGGCCTTGGTTAATATGCAAGCATGGTATTTGGCTTAGCTGAGGTGATTTCATGGTTGAGCTTCAAGGTGTGAATCAAAGGCACACAGACTCTATGCCAAAGAGCTATTGTTCTGTGTGCCACCCTAAACAAATGGTTAATAAGATGCACAGGGTCCATGCCAAGAGCTATTGTCTGTGCATCACATTAAAAAACTGATTAATAAACAAAGAAACACAATAAACATGCTGCATTTAGAGTGTCTTCAAACAAAAACCTAGGCCAGGTGTGAACCTCATGCCAAATGCTACAGTTCACATCTGTGTTCATGAGTATTATAAAAAACAAGCTGCATTTCCATCTAAGTTCAAAAAATGAATTTCTGAATAGTCAAATCTCAGAACTCAGTGCATCTTAGGAACAAAGAGTAAGTCTCAAAATAAAATGTTTAGTCCATTGGGAGTTTCAGTGATAAACTAGTCCCAGGAGTTGGAAGTTTGAGTTCTGAGTCAAAGTTTTCAATGTGTAAGCCCCAGTAGGAAAATTGTTGTTTTCTTTTAAGAACCAAAAAGGCAAAAACGTATTTCAGAAATATCAAAAGTAAGTTAGCATGTTCAACAATAAAACAAGTCCTTAGGGATTGAATTGCATTTCCTAAACAAAAAGGGTGTGTAGACTGTCAGTTTTATCATATCATTAGTAGAAAAATTGATTTGAATAAGCATGGGTAATCCGTTAAGTTCCTAAGGATTAGCATGCATTCCTATGAAACAGCAGACTTGTGATTTGTCATCCATGTCAGGAGTTTAGGAAATGAATTTTGAATAAAGGCATACACATACAACATACATGACATTTCAGTAATTGCATGATTATTAGGGTTTAGCAATGAATAAAAGTGCTTAACTCTGGGGATTACAATGTATTTTCTTCACATATGCATAGTATGTCATCAAAATGAGTCCTTACTTAAGGGTTCCTGAGATGGACTTTTCTAAAAATAAATTTCAGAGCATAGAGTCGTCATTGCTAATTCAAAAAATAAAACAGCATCCTAATCTTGAAGTTGTTTCCAAAAATAAATAAAATCTGACAAAAAGGTTAGGTTCAGTTCAGAAGTGAAATGCTAGAAGCTCAAAGTATCAAAACTATCTTTGTAAACTCAGTTTCTGAAAAAAAATACAACAAATGTCAATCAACGTGGCTAGCAGTCGAGTGTTTCAAAGAAAATCATCAAGTATGGAAAAGTAAAAATCGAGTCAAAACAGTGAGTAGCAACACATTGAAACTCAACAAAATAATAAAACACAAAAGGGAATGATTCACACCTTGAAGCCAGGACTATGAAGTTGTCTCAGTTAGCTTGACATGGCCATATTGAAAGTACTGAAAATGAAACTTAAAACCATGGTGTATGGTATTGTGCACAGTCACCTCAACATGGCCTCAAGTTTGACCAAAAATACATGATTAGCAGTGAATACAACTGCTCAATCTCTGCCCCACAAATGTGACACAAATACAAAACAAGGCTCATTTGAGCATCAAATTGAACAATTGGTAGGGTTTCAGATCTAAACCAGACCACAGAAAGAAAGTGATAGAATTAAAACAAAAGGAAGGAATGACCTGCACAATTGAAGAAGCTAGTGACCTCACGAAAGGGTCGAGACACCATGGAAGTCACCTGTAACTCTCAAGTCCCATTAGAAGATCCCAATTCAGCCTGGTCTCCAACACCTACTCGAAAAGGAAATATGAACCTCAGAAATTGGGAAAGAATGGAATAAATGATGAAAAGGAAGAGAAAGAGGACACTTTTACAAGCCTGATGGTACTTTCAATTGGAAGAATGGTGGCGGCAGCCACCGTAATTTTCCCCTCGATCTTACTAAAGACTGTCGAAGCTCGGCGGAGACTGAAAGAGGAGGGAGAGAGGACAAGGAGAAATGGAGGCGTCCATTGGCAAGAATCTTGGAACAGGTCAATGGACAGATCTCGCCTCTAACGGTAAAGAGAAGGAATTGATCCCTGGATTTGGTGCACGAGGTGTCAGCCACTGACAGCGGGGCCCACAAGTCGAAATCTAACTCAAACTCAAGCGCCTAGCTAATCGCTCCACGCATGAACCAGTTGACTCAACCCCAGAGCCTCTATGATCTCTTGTGACACCCAGTGTGTGGAAGGTCACTGATGGACATAACAACAAAACAGCTTCTCCTCAGCCAATCAGGATTTTCCAGCAGAAAGCAAAAACTTCAAAAATACATTAAAAATAGCAGAAAATTTAGAAAAGTTCACATAAAACATCAAAATGTGCATAAAAATGTGAGGAATATTCTAGTATATCATTTCAAGTCCAAAACACAAACCATGAAACATTTTCAATTTGAGAAATATAAAATGGTCATAATTGCAAAAATGACAAGTCAAATTTAAAGTCAAACTACTGAAATTTATATCAAACAAAAATCACATATATGTTTGGAGATTCAAATGCTTTGTGGACAGCAGGTACACTTGAATATCTCATGCTTTGGACAGTAGGTATAGTAGGACATCAAGACACCTGGAACCTAAACCCCAAAAATACAAATCCAAATCCAAAATACCCAAACCCCAGAAATGTAAATCCAAATCCAAAATACCCAAACCCCAGAAATGCAAATCCAAGTCTAAAATACCCAAACCCTAGAAATGCAAATCCAAAACCAAAATACCCAAATCCCAGAGATACAACTTCAAATCCAAAATACCCAAACCCCAGAAATACAAATAGAAATCCAAAATAGCCAAACCCCAGAGATACAAATCCAAATCCAAATCCAAAATACCCAAATCCCAGAAATATAATTCCAAACCCAAAAATCCAGATCCAACATATCTAAAGTTCAAATATTCAAATCCCAAACCCCAATTCCAGACACCGAAACCCCTAGATAAAAATTCAAAACTCAAAAGTCCAACTTAAATGTTCATAATCCAAAACTCAAAAGCCCAACTTAAATGTTGAAAATTCAAAACTCAAAATTCCAACTTAAATGTTGAAAAATTCAAAACTTAAAAGTCCAACTTAAATATTGAAAATCCAAAACTCAAAAGTCCAACTTAAATGTTGAAAATCCAAAACTCAGCAGTCCAACTTAAACGTTGAAAATCCAAAACTCAAAAGTGCAACTTAAATGTGGAAGACCTAGAACTTAAAAGTCCAACATAAAAGTTGAAAATTCAAAACTCAAAAGTCCAACCTAAGGTTGAAAATTCAAAAAAGTGAGAACTTGAAAGTCCAAGACTAAAAGTCTCAATCAAAACCAAACACCAAACATTTAAAGTCAACACCTAAAAAAATCTGAAAGTCTAAAGACCAGGTAGACATAAAGTCCAAAGTGACATAAGGTCTTAAAAGTCTAAGATCATTTTTTCAGGACTGCATAGCGTTTCGACTTGAAGAAGACAGCCGATGGTCAAGTTGAGAAAGGGAAATCAACTTTGAATCATCACAGAAGTTCTTGTTGAGAGAAGGCATAGCGCATCTGTATTCGATACTCGAACTAAACCCTAAAATTCTCTAAATCCCCCAAAAGTGATTGAGGATCGACCTAAGGTGCAAAACCCCCTAATGTGACGGCTCCAAGCCAGATTCAGCAAAATAAACAACATAAAATAACTTAAAACTGCGATATAGAAGTCAACAAAAAGTCATGACCTTGAAGTCAACCAATGTCTTGTTTACCCCTGCCAGAAAATACACGTTGCTTCCTGAATTAAATTAAATTGACTCTCGTTACTTCCTACATTGACTATTTGGTTATTCCCGATCTAGAGGTGCTCTTGGCTGGTTCTCAACTCAGTCCGGAGGTAATTAACAGCAGGGGCTTGCGCCTGTTAAAAGGAAAGGACATACAACAAACAATCAACTCTCGAGGTACTTGGAGCCGCATCGGCATCCATCGTCCATTTTTGGATGGGTATCGATGATCAGATCTCAAGAGGCTCGAGGGGTATCTGATCCGCATTTCTTTTCCCCATAAAGGAACTATCTGATCTTCAATGGTAGGCAAAAAGTGCGAGACATAAGGTTCAATGGAAGGCGTGTCAAGAGGATATTGGTAGACACGGGCAGTTCAGCCGATGTGTTATACTTTGATGCACTGAGGCAGTTGAACTTGCCTTCGTACCTACTGACACCCATGGATACTCCTTTGGTTGGATTTGCAGGGGATAGGGTAATAACTTTGGGGACAATTGAATTAGAAGTGGAATTCTGGGAAAGCTTGAACAGTGCCATTAAAAAGGTTAAATTCATTGTGGTGAATACGCCATCAGCATATAATGTCATTATGGGCAGAAAGTCTCTCAATGACATCGGGGCGACAGCATCGACGAAGAATCTCATGATTAAATTCCCGACCAGGCTAAAAGTGGGAATGGTCAAAGGAAATCAGCAGATGGCCAGGGAATGCTACCAAGTGGCCATGGCAAATCAGGTGGCCCAGATTGACAAGGAAGTGCAAGGAAAAATGATCAGGTTACCCAACTCAGGGGGACCGGTAGAGGAAGTAGAAGAAGTAGAGCTGGGTTCGGGTATAGTAACCAATGTAGACACAGCCTTGAATGAAAGAGATAGGCAGTTGATAAAAGAGTGTTTGATAAG
The DNA here is from genome assembly GCA_027562975.1 of Rhynchospora breviuscula. NCBI lineage: Eukaryota > Viridiplantae > Streptophyta > Magnoliopsida > Poales > Cyperaceae > Rhynchospora > Rhynchospora breviuscula. The sequence goes on from CM050398.1 coordinate 19,212,467, forward strand.
AAACAGAGAGGTATTTTTTGAGGAAGGTGGCCAAATGCCCCGAATAGATAGAAAGGTGGCAGAACACCGGATCACACTATTTTTAGGTTGAAAACCAGTACATCAAAAGAAAAGGAAGTTCGGGACTGAGATAAGAACAATTGTTGAGGAAGAAGTGAAAAGGTTACTAGAGGCAGGTTTCATTCGCGAAGTTAAGTGCCATGAATGGTTGGCCAATCCAGTAGTGGTCCCAAAACCAAACAACAAGTGGAGGGCGTGCATTGACTTCACGGATTTGAACAAGGCATGTCCCAAGGACCCTTTTGCCCTACCAAACATCAATGCTTTGGTAGATTCCACTGCGGGTTTCACCCACCTCAGTATTATAGATGCAAATGCTGGATATCACCAGATCAAAATGCACCCTGATGATGAAGAGAAGACAAACTTTCTCACCGAGAGAGGTATATACTATTACAAAGTAATGCCTTGGGATGGTGAATAAAGTATTCAAGGATGAGTTGGGAAAAACAATGGAGGCATACATTGATGACATGGTGATCAAGAACTGTTCGGGAGAGCGGCATGTGGAATACTAAGAAAGGGTGCTCGCCAGGATGAAAGCGGTGGTCATGCCTCTTAACCCAAAGAAAAGTTTTTTCTGCCTCGGAAGTGGAAAGTTTTTGGCGTTCATCGTGTCCGAAAGGGGCATAGAAGTACATCCCAGTAAGTGCCAAGCTATCATGAATATGGAGCCACCAAAAACTTTGAAGGGAGTACAAGAGCTGACAGATCGTATAGCGGCATTGAACATATTCATCTCCAAATCGGCCGAGGTATGCAAACCTTTTTTTCAAACTATTCGGAAGAACAAAAAATTCTAGTGGACAGGAGAATGTCAGCAAGCATTTGAAAAAATCAAGGAGTACTTAGCCACACCTCCTATAATCAGCAGGCCAATGAAGGGTGAAACTTTATACTTATATGTGGCGGCTTCGGATACCGCAGTGAGCGCGGTTCTGATGAGAGTTGAAGAAGGGAAACAGAAGCTAGTGTATTTTGTGTCTCGATATCCCCCAGTTGAAAAAGCAGCATTCGCAGTGATGACCGCATCAAGAAAACTCAAGCCATACTTTCAAACTCATCCAGTCAAGGTACTCACTGGCTTACTCTTACGAAGGGTCTTGGGGCAACTCGATGTGGCGAGAAGGTTGTTAAAATGGGCAGTAAAATTGCCAAAATATGACGTCACTTTTGAGCCAAGGACGGCATATAAAGGACAGGTGTTAGCATACTTCGTGGTTGAATGTACAACAAGACCTCCCGGACCTCCTGAGGAAGCTGTATGGGAAGTATATGTAGAAGGGGCGGCTTCCATTATGCTATACACTTGACCTTCGATGTATCCAACAATGTGGCGGAGTATGAGGCTTTATTGGCAGGCATGCGGCCTATGGAGGCAGCAAGGGCAAAGAACGTATGTTTTTAAATGGACTCCCAGCTCGTGGTGAACCAAATTAAGGGGGAGTATGCCACTTCAAATGATAGATTGGCGTTGTACATGGAAAAGGTAAAAGCATTCATGACAACATTCGAGACTATCTCGGTTGATCGGTATGTTTTGAGGACCCAGAATGAAACTGTCGATGCTCTTTCTAAATTAGCCAAGGAAAGTGACCTCGACAAAGTGAAACCGATAGTGATGCTGGAAGTTCCGCAACCAAGCATTGATGTCATTTCTTTCGAGGTATATATCATCGATGCTGGTAATGAGTGGTATGCTTTGCTGTTGGATTTTTGAAGAATGGAAAGTTACCGGCTGATGAAAAGGTGGCGAGGAAGGTAAGTCGATGGGCTCTAGAAATCACAATCGTGGATGACATTCTGCTGAAAAAAGGATATGGCATACCATGGCTCACGTGCGTGGGGCGATCCAAAGCAGATGAAGTGCACGAAAGCATTTGTGGCAGTCACCAGGGAATGGGCTCACTGAGTGGCAGGATTATCCGGGCAGGATTCTGTTGGCCCTCCCTAAGGAAGGACGTGGAAGAGTACGTCCGAAGGTGTGAAAAATGCCAATTTCACTCCCGTATACCAAGACAGCCACCTTACCCAATGCAATCTATATCCAGTTCGTGGCCTTTTGATGTCTGGGGATAAACCTATTGGGACCTTTCCCCTAAGGGCAAGGAAATGTGAAGTTTTTGGTAGTGGCGATAGAATATTTCTCCAAGTGGATCGAGGCCAAACCTTTGGCAAGATTGTCTGCAGGTATGGTTTGTCACACACCATCATTTCGGACAATGGAACACAATTCAGATGAGCCCCATTCCAAGACTTCTGCAAGGGTCTAGGAATCAGATCATGCACATCATCTGTGTGTCATCCTTAATCCAATGGCCTAGCAGAAGTGTCTAATTGAACTATCATGGAGGGTTTGAAGAGAAAGATAGAAGGAGGCAAGAACACATGGCCAGAATACTTGGATGAAATTTTGTGGGCCTACCGAACCACACCCCGAATAGCGGCAGGGAGATCTCCTTTTTCCATGGTGTACTGAATGGAAGCGGCGATGCCCATGGAAATTATACATTCATCGCTACGCACTGTGTCCTACAATTGGGAGAAGAATGGTACCCGAAGAGCGGAGGAGTTGGACACCATCTTTGAGCTCAGGGAAGAGGACCGAGTAAGGCTCGAAGAATACCAAAGGAAGATGGGGAAAAACTTCGACAGGAAAGTGGTTCCAAAACACTTTCAGCCAAGGGACTGGGTGTTAAGAAAGGTCGAAGCAACAGGCAAGCAGGTAGGGAAGCTGGATCCCGCGTGGGAGGGACCGTTTGAGGTGACTAAGTCCATTGAGGAAAAGGTGTTTCATCTGAAGGATATGTGGGGGAAGAACATCCCGAATGCATGGAACACCGCCCACTTGAGGAACTTTTATGTGTAAGAACGAATCCTACGGCGATGGAGAGAGCTTGTACCGTAGTCCTCTTTTTTCTGTTGCACTTTAGTTTATTCATTTTGTTTGAAAGAACCTAGGATCACTGTATCGTAGTGTAATGATCCTGTATTGTCATTAAAATAATAAAATTTTGTTCAAAATTAAATCTAGTCACAATTCCGAGGACACCACGAGCATCAAATTAAAGAAGTTAGTCGTGACCCTCCTGGATAGTGTATCTCGGAGTAAGTGCATAAAATAAAAGAAATAAGTTGTGACCCTCATGGAGAGCGTATCTCAGAGTAAGCACATCAAATAAAAGAAGTAAGTCGTGATCCTCCTATAGAGTGTATCTCGGAGTAAGCGCATCAAATAAAAGAAGTAAGTCACGACCCTCCTGGAGAGTGTATCTCGGAGTAAGCGCATTAAATAAAAGAAGTCGTGACCCTAATGGAGAGTGTATCTCTGAGTAAGCTCGTCAAATAAAAGAAGTCGTGACCCTCCTAGAGAGTGTACCTCGGAGTAAGCGCATCAAATAAAAGAAGTAAGTTGTGACCCTCCTGGAGAGTGTATCTCGGAGTAAGCGCATCAAATAGAAGAAGTAAGTCGTAACCCACCTGGAGAGTGTATCTTGGAGTAAGTGCCTCAAATAAAAGAAGTAAGTCGTGACCCTCCTGAAGAGTGTACCTCGGAGTAAGCGCGTGAAATAAAAGAAGTCGTGACCCTCCTGGAGAGTGTATCTCGGAGTAAGCGTGTCAACTCAAAAGAAATCACGAACTTCTTAGAAAGTAAGCATATGAAATACAAATGTTGTCAGTAGAAAAGCAAAGATCTGCCACAATAAATGATGACTCTGACAAGGAAAAGTAAAAGACACCACAGTGACTGAAAGCTTTAATTAAAGTGCATTAAAGTCGAAACTTACCGTTGGAAAAACTCCTATCCAACCTCTATAAATAGGGGTAACATCTTGTCTTTCTTCACAAACCATCTCAACAGACAAACACACCTAAGTAAACTCTGGTCTAGCATTCATGGCGAAGAGAAAGAGAAAGAAAAAGAAAAAAAAAGAAAATATTAAAAATATATAAAGAAAATTAAGTAGAATAGCTGAGAGGAAGAGGAAAATTTAGTAGAATAGATGATTTAGATCAATCAATCTACATCAGTAATTCTCTACTTGGTTCCTCTTCAAGTGATAGAGGTCTGCCCGAGCCATAAAACCGGCACTTTGAGTGAAGAGAGATAAGGTACTACTTGTATATGTTCAGGTGAAGAGCTGAAGGCGGCGGTCCGAGGGAAGGCAAGCTGAGGCTAGCCTGGGGTTGCTAGTGTTCGAAGGAAAGAAACAAGACGAAACTAGCTCGAGGTTGTTAGTCCAGAGAAGAGTTCGAAGGAAAGAAACAAGGCGAAGATACCCCGAGATGGCTAGCTTTAGTTTAGAGCCCGAAGGTGAAAGATAAGACCTAACCAGAGGTCTATATCTCAGGAGTAGAAATAATATGTATTTAGTTCAAAAATCAAGGATACATATAACAAGAAAATATTGAGATACATAGGTTTTATTTACAAAGATCCAGATCAAGGATCAAAACTGTAACTATGTTTCAAAAGTGATAATGAGACAGTTTGCGTCGCAAATAAGCACCATCACGAAGTTTATTTACTTTACCCATAATCCCCGCGTTGCGGGGCTAAAAAAAAGGGATATCATCATCACCGTACCTAATAAACAAGTATGAAATAAGACTTTAATGATTCATATTCCCCGAAGTCAAGTTCATCTTACAAACAGACATCACGATTCAAACCATCAGTTCACAAAAAATATTACAAACCGTAGTAAACAAAAATATTAACCAACACTTATAAAGTCAGCAGTCATTTTCCTCCTCCATTTCCTTTTTTTTCCTCTTCGTCTTCTGATATCATCATTATTTATTGGTATTTGAACCGTACTTGGCACTCAAAATTTATTCAAACCATTAAATTATTTGATAAATTTCTATGTTCTTTCCAAGAATTGGCTCTGCCGTCGTGTCTCTTCTTATTTTCAGGGTTCTAGGTGATTTTCTGGTGGATTTACAAGTTTTAGAAGGTTTCTTGCATAAGAGGAATGCTAGACGACTCATTCGTAGCACAAGAAGGCATTTTTCAGACTCCTGCTAGGACCGAAGTGAAGCCAGCTCAGACCGAGTCACTGTAGCCGGCATACTATACTACGGGTTTCTTATGCTTGGTCCGAGCAGGGCGCCGCCTTGGCTCTTTTGGCAAGTTTTTATGCAAGGAAGTTGATTGTTTTGGTAGATTTTCTTGCCCTGGCACCCTATATCACTTTCCTTGTGTGTGGAACCATTATATAAGGCGGTCTCCCTGCCTTAGAAGGGGATCCAAGCCTCCAAGCCTCCACACTTCAATTTGAACCTTTCCAAGCATTGTTCTTCCACTGAAACCTCAAGGAGCCCTAATCTCTAAGCGACGGCAGCGAGAAGAAGGTTCAGAATACATCTTGCATCATCCCACTGCTCTGAGATCGAAGTTAGCACATACGAGGAGTATTTGGTTTATTTTTTCTATGTTCTCTACATTGATTTCTATGGGCATGTATCTTGTAATTGTTATGATACTTGTTGTTGATTTTAATACTATGTTAGGCTGAATTTAAGTAGTCTTAGGAGTAGGGGAGTTGCTTAAGTTTGGATGATGATTATTGACTTGTAATGTTATGTTGTGACTTGTGATTTGTTTAATGAGTAGTGTTTATTGCTTGTTTTAATTACTTGTGATTTCCTAATTAACTTCTAAATGAATGGTCACATTTAGTTAAGCCTAAGTTAGGATTAACAAGAATAGTTTAGATCAAGTACTTGGGATAAGTCGTAGATCCGAAAGGGGAGATTAATTAACACCAAAAGTGTAATTTTTATACAATGCAAAAGACTTCTAAATATTCTTATGAAAACCATTAAACAAGTTTAGGCTAGTTGAGTTTCCTATACCAAAAGTTGTAGGTCAATTAGCTTAATTAGGATAAGTTGTGATTGAACCATTTTTCTAGTCCAAAAAGCGAACGCTGAGGTTTAGTAAGTCTAGGTTTAGCCAACCAACCCTTGCAGAAAACATAATTGATCATACCAAGTCAATTTAACCCACCTCAGTTCCATGCTCGGACCGAGCAAAACGATTGTTGCTTTTAAAACTTAAGCCTTTGCATGAAAATGCTAAGAAATGAATTTTAGAAGTCTAAACTAAAGTGAAACCTGAACCCTAAGATGTATTTTATACTATTTGAAAACCCAAAAACTTTACTTTAGATCTCTTTATTATTTTAAATTGCAAAAATACCAAAAAACATCTAGTTTACTGCACTTTAAATTCTCTAAACCAAAATCACCTAAATATTGTTTGTCTAGCTTTTGAAAAAGGATAAGTCTGGTAATCATTAATCCGTCCCGTGGGTTCGACCCTAAAATCTTACCAAAACGACTAGTGAGGTGAGTTCTAAGTTACAAATTTATTTGATCCTTAGGCTTTTAGACCTTCATCATCTTCCTTTTGCGGCTTGGGTACATCTTCAGGCCAAGGTACTTGGTCTTCGGGCCAAGGATGTGCGGGTTCACTTATGGCATCTTTCATCAAAAACCTTCCCTTGAGAACTTGCCCGTCAGGGCGAAGAAGATGATCATCCGAGCAACGCCAGGAACATTAGGGGACGGGAGGAAGCTGCAGAATCTCCTTTGGGAGATAGTAATCCAAATTCTTTTGTCAGAAAAAGGATAAAACTTTTGAAGGCTCCTGGCAACATCAGTCAAAGCATTTCGAAGTGGAGGAGACGTTTGCATACTGTCAGCTCGCTTGAAAGCTCGCTACCAAAAGAAAGCTGAGAGATGCTAATGGCAAAGCTTCTCTCTCTCTTCATCATTAAGTCCTAAGGCACTAACAAGCAAGGAATTTTCCACAGACAATTTCGTCACCTCCTCTCGAAGAATCAATGATATGGATTCGGCTTTTTTCCTCCGAGCCTCTTCCTCAACTAAAGAAGAATGCACTTGAGATAACTGGCAGATAGCTTGGTTCCTTTGCTGAAGTGCGGAACCCAATTTCAAAAGAATGACATGCCGAAACTTGTCAAAATCCTCGAGCCTGCGATCCTAGTCCAAATTTTCCTTGACCAAATCTTGAGCCATGGATACAATATATTTAATAGCCTCAACGTAATTGTATGTCATAAAATGCCATTCTTTATAATGTCGATCATATTCAGCTTGGGAAGTTTGTACCTTGGACCTTTCCTTAGCCAACTCAGACTCCAAACGAGAAATTTTTGCATCTTTGGCAGAAAAGATTGAATGCAGCTCCATCAAGCTACAGGCCAAAAGAGCAGAATTGGAGATCCCGATTGCAAGGATGTGGTGGAAACACTCATTTAACAACATCAATGGGAGGAGAAGTTGGAGGAGTTGTAAGGAGTGGATTTTGAAGGTCGATGCCATGAAGCATCATATCCCCATCTTCATCTAGAAATTGATTCTGAGCTGGGGTCTCAGGACATACTCGCTCTAAAGTCTGCTGCTAAGAAACAGCCGATCCTGCTGTATTACCCTTGGTTGTGTGAGATCGTGCCAAATGAGACTTAGGAACGCGAGGGTTGACTATAAACAAATTTTTCTCCACATCATCAGAAGGGACAGTGATTGGGTCGTTCCCGAGATCATGACGAGAACTAGCCTCGATCACCTTTTGAGAAGAATCTCCTTCCAAAGTGCCTGTGTGAGAACCCGAACCCTCGCCAATAGATGTACCCTCGGGCGACATTCTTTGGGGAGAGTTGATTTCAATAGTCTTCTCTGAATCAGCATCGGAAGATTTCCCATAAACATTCTCCTCAAGGATAAGAATGATGATGATCCGTCTCCTCTTGCGACGCTCACTCTCTGATTTTTCTCTTTTGAGGCTTTGGGGCAGGACCATGAGGGGGAACCATGGGATTTGACTTGAGATGAACAGGTAACTCTTCTGCAACAAAATACCCATTGTAGGCCAACCGAAGGGGTCTTTATCTTGGATGATTGTGTCAAGTTGGTGGATGAAAGCATACTCCTCAAGATTGGGGAGCTCGATATTCAACTTGTTGAAACTGCTAGTATCCTTGCGCCACTTCTTTGTGATCACATATGTATCCAAATAGGGTTGGCGGATATAACAGAACTGCGACTCCCAGTCCTCAATTTTTTTTATCTTTTCCCCGAATAAGGGAATCAAGGGTTTGTTGCGAACGGTGCATAAGTCATTGGCTTGAGAGAAGGGGTAATAATGCCCGAAAAACTTCAAGGATGGAGTCACATGAGGAAAATTTAGGGCTGTAGAGAAGAGGGTAACAACCTTTTCAAAGGATCGAATGATACACCATGCTTTAGGGTGAAGTTGGCCAGGAGGAATCTACGCCTTCTTCAATATTTCCTTGACAAAGTCGGAAAGAAGAATGCTAAAACCACACATGGCGCTTCGCCAAAAGAGGACTGCACCTTTTTCTTCATCATAGGGGCGGTCCTCTGGTCCCGCCTCTTCAAGAGCATCTGGTTCTCCGAAACCTATATGTTCGGAGAAAGAAAAAGGGGGGTATGATTTGTCCCAATGCTTAGATTGGAAAGTGGGAGTGGTTTTGAAGACTGAGTCCAAAGGACAAGGCGTGCGGCAGTAAACCTCCTTCTTAGGCTAAACTCGGCCTTTTCCCTGTTGGGAATCTCGGACTATCCAGGGGTCACCAGCTTCGGGATTACTAGCTCCTCTTGAGTCTCGCAAGGAGTTTGTGTAGTGTTGTCGGGGATATCTGTCGCCATCACTTCAATAAGAACACAAGGAAAATGTTTTAACTTCACGGCATACCCCTTTGGTAAAAGCCAGGTAGGTAAAATAGGCAGATAACCCAACGCAACGCATACCAAGAATTGATGTTAAGAGCAGGTTTGTTCAAGCTGTATAAAATGGTACAAGAGGTATGAGAGGGGACAAGGTACACGCCAAGTGAACATGAAGGTTATTGATAGAGGTTTCAGAACCTAGGTCAAATGAATTTATATTCCTTCGTTCTACCCTACTAGTCGTTGGGGTAAAGCTAAGGGTCGAACCCAAGGGACGGTAAAAATGATTACCGGACTTAATTTTTCTTAAAAGCTAGACAAGATAATTTTTATAGAGATTTTGAATTAAAAAGACAATATTAAATAGCAATTAAAATTGAAGAAATAAATTATAAAATATTTTTGGGTTGATTTTTTTTATGTTTTCTGGACTCAAAAGATGCAAGAAAATGTCCTAAGGTTTCGGGTTCATTTTATTTGGCTCTGGAGCGTTGTTGACACGTGCTTTCGCACGAAACAGACATGATTTCGGACCGAAATCTATAAATTTCGGACCGAAATTTATAGATCATCGTGCCGAAATTTACTCCAGATTCTTTGTTTTGACTTGATATTTTTAGATAAGGTTGTGTGAAGGTTACTTGTCGACCAAACCTAAGTCCTAGCCTCAGCCGTCGCAATTTTGGTTTTAGACTTGGTTTGGAACTCAATTTTTACCACGTAATTGACTAGTCCTAAACTTTCGTGTCGGAATTTAGTCAATTAAGTTCTTTGTGTTGGATTTCTAGAGGTATCTAAGTCCTTTCGGATCATTTAGAAACTACACCTGTCGGTCGTAAGTTAACCTCCTCTTTCGAGCGTTTGGCTTACCTGAATTACTTAATAAATTATGTGTTTAGTCTAGTTTAATGCCCTAAAGACGTCGCGATTCATCCATAGGTAAACATCAAGGAAACAAATAATTTAACTAAGCATAAATAATAATTCTCAACACATCAAAATCAAATAGAAAATACCTAGTCGTATCAAGTCATCACAAATACCAAATTAAATTACTACCTAACCCTAAGACATAATGAAATTTAGCCTGACATGTTTATGAGACAACAAACAAATATTATGTAAAAAGTAAGATACAAGCCCATGGAATTCAAAGATAAAAGCATGTAAGAGTACACCGAATTGTCCTTTAGCTTCACTTCTTCTTCTAGGGCAGGGAATCGATGGAGAGCTGCTCGCCTTGCTGCCGTCGCACCCAAAGCTGCTGCCTTCGTGGTGGTTCGCGTGGAAAATGGCCAAAAACACTTGTGCAAGAGGTGGAAAAGTATGTGGGAGAAAGTAGGATGCCTCTCTGGTCGAAATTCGTGCCTAGAAATACCCAGGGAAAGTCCAGAAGGCGGCTAGGGCAAGAGAAAGTCTTTCCTTTCTTGCAGAATTACCAAATTTCACCTTCCATATATAAATTTCGGATCGAAATATGTGGATTTCGGACCGAAATGTCGCTATGGTTTCGAGGTATGGGCTGAAACTTGGGCCTTCATGAGGAATTTGATCTGTCTTGGTCCTTGTGGGTCTTCCCGGGTCTATGTCATGCGTCTGTGAGCCAGGAATGAGTCGTCTGGCTATGGGTTAGGCTCAAATCCTTCTTGCTTATCGTATCTCGTCTTCAATTTCCACGAAAATTCTACAAAATAAATAAGAAGCGGCGGCAGTACCAATATCCTAGAAATCACAGTTAATTATGAGATAATTGCATTGGTTTGAGTGTAATTTTGATGCTAAGCATGGTCAAAATGAGTATAAAAATAAGAGATATCAAATCCCCCTAAACTTGAACTTTTGTTTGTCCTCAAACAATATCCTAAATTTAAAGAAATCGACTATACCTAGACTTACAATCAAACCATCTCAAACCAAACAATGCATTGAAAAATTGATCATTCAAGTTTTACTCAAAAATTTCACACAATGAATTAAAGCGAGTTCAAAAAATTGAATTCAAGGACAAGGTTTAGTTTTCTTTTAGATTAAATCCGTGCCTCTCTTAGTCCTAATGAATTTCATTTTTCAAGTCAAGAACCCTTGCTTCTCTTTGTCAATTCAAATGCAATCTCAATTTCAATTACCCGTTATTTTCCATATTTCACAAAAATTTGTAAAGTCCTTTATCAAAATCGGAAATTTCATAATGAACTTCTCTTAAAACTAACTCCATTTTTCACCAATTTGTTTGTGCAAGTCGAGTCGTGGGGCTTTGCACCCTAGAGGATATAATGCGGTGTCATGGACCTTAGATATGCTACTAGCACATGACATGCTAGGGAGGTCGGACTGGTATTGCTCGACTATGACCACGGTACACTTGGGCCATAATACTCAACAACTCCTTTGCCAATGCTTTCACATCAGGTCCAGTAGAATTAGCCATGAATTGTCCAATCATTTCTCGATTTCTTTGAGGTGTAATTCCTAACAATTCATGATTAATCCAATACCCTCTAATTTGTGGCTATGTTGGTGGAGAAAGGTCTCGGTGCATCCTCGTTTTCACAACTATTTGATTTAATCGTCCCATTAAATTTTGCTCGTTGGTGATTCAAGCGATTAAAATAATTTTTGACAAGACAAGTTCATTTCATAATTTCCCAAGTTGATAAATTTCTTTTTAAACAAAAGTTTGTCAAATACAAATCCGTTCACTCGGTAAAAACTTGTGAGAATCGACTAAAACTGTTTTGACAATTTCCAAGCATCCAAATTCAAGTTCTTTTATCTTCAAATTATTTTTCAACTCGGTCTATTGGTGCACAAATCAATTAAAAGCATCTAAACAATCAAGAGTCTTTGAGGAAACAAAATTTTCAAAATGCTTTTAAAATTCAAACAGTGTGAAACAGTGAGAATTTTCATCAAAGTATCCAAAACAGAGATCAAGAATACACAAGAAATCAATTTCCTAATTTTTCCAGAATTTTAAATGCAACAAAATAATGAAAAATGGAAAATTTCGGACCAAAAAGCAAAAATTTCAGACCAAAATGTTGCATAAAAATCCAAAACAGCTAGCGATTTTTCAAAATTTTGCAAATTTTTCCTCTTTATCCTCCCCCCAAACTGAACAAAGCACTGTCCCAGTGCTGTAAATTCATAGAAAAAGTAAAAAGAGGAAAAATGACATGTACCAAATCATTCTTATGCAAAAATCGTGCTGTCCGTCACAAATTTCGGACCAAAATCTGACAATTTTGGACCGAAATTTTCACCAAAAATCAGTCTACGTCGGCTCTGTTGGTCGAAACAGCGTGAAAATTTTCTAGCATGTCCACAGAAAAGTTCTTCAAATTTGTTGCGAAGAAAATTTGAGTTTCGATGTTGGAATTTTAGAATTCGTTGACGAGACCTCGGCGGCGTGCAATTTCCAAGGTCTGGCATGGTGCAACTCGTATGAGGTCGTGCGAGGGCCATTGTTGACTGGCCCGTGGTGCTCTAGCACGAGTTGCTGCCTTGTTAAGCTCCAATCGACTCCTTTTTTCACCTACATTAAGCAAAAGAGAACAATTAAACACTAATTTTTTTTGCATTTTCTTATTTTCTAATTTTTTTTTTGTATTTTCTTGAATTTTGAGAAATGAATAATTAAAATCTTAAAAACCCTTGGGTTGCCTCCCAAGAAGCGCTTGTTTTAGGTCTCTAGCTTGACCACATTTGGCTACGTCTTGATTGCATCGGGTTTGGAGAGCGAGACGGCGAGTGATTTGTCATATCCCTCGTTAGTGGTATCTTTTGTTAGAACGTCCTTCAAGAGAATCTCATGTGCTCGAGTCGAGGGATCAATACCCTTCAAATCATCAATCGAGTACCCAATTGCTCCTTTTTCCACCAAGAGTTTCTTCTTTTGACCTGCATCTAGCTTGGAGTTAGCAATAACAGGGTACTTTTGACTAGGACCAAGAAACTCATACCTGACAGTTGCTGGAAGAGGCTTTAATTCAACCTGAGGTGCTAAATTTCGGACCGAAATTGAGGAATTCGGACCGAAATTCTCTGTATCCGCTGCCCTGACCTCCTCCAGAGATGAGTTTTGGTCCGAAATATTTAAATTTCGGTCTGAAATTTTCTCTGTCCAATGGGTTTCGTTGCTGTTCTGGTCATATTCTAGCTCCTCCATTGTCTCCTCGACTCCTATGGCTTCCTGCACATCAGAGAGAAAATTTTGGTAAGAATTGAGAGCAATTTCATATTGATTTTCGAGCGATTCTTCGATTGTGGGCTCGACTTCCTCAATCATGAAACATGAGTTGTTGTTGGAGCTAGGGCACTTCATGGCTTGTTCAATGGAAAAACGAAGTGTCTCCCCCCCCACTCTGACGATGATCGTACCGTCTCTGGCATCCATCATAACTCCTGCGGTCCTTAGGAATGGGCGCCCCAAAATGATAGGGACTTCTCTGTCTTCTTCCATGTCCATCACAATAAAATCTCCTGGCACCAAGAACTTCCCAACCTGCACAGGGACATCCTTGATTTCGCCCATGGGTAGGCGTTTGGAGGAATCTGCGAGCTGTATTGTTTTGTCAGTGGGTCTCAATTCTCCAAATCCTATCCTTTCAAATACTGTCTTAGGCATGAGGCTCACGCTTGCTCCCATGTCACACAATGCTTGTTTGATGATAGCATTCCCGATCACACAGGTCAAAGCGAACCTTCCTGGATCCTCCAATTTTGGTGGCATCTTGCTTTTTAAGGCCTCACTGCTTCGATCTGTCAAGACAACAGTTTTCAATTCTTCCAAGGATCTCTTCCCAGTACACAACTCTTTGAGGAATTTGGCATAAATGGGCACCTTAGTGAACACATCTGCGAAAGGAATAGTGATATGGACTTCCCTTAACATCTCCTAGAAGCGCTTGAACAACATAGCTTCATTTTCTCTGGCCAACCTCTTTGGGAAAGGTAATGGGGGCATGTAGGCGGCCTCTGGCTCTGATTTTTCTCCCTTTTTCTTTTCTGGGATCACCTTTTTGGGCTCTGGACCTGAAATTTCAGACCGAAATTTGTGAATTTCGGACCAAAATTCAGGCTCTGGTTGAGCTTTTTGTGCTGCCTGTGCGCCGGTTTGAGCTCCCGTTGCATCTACAGCGCCCTGGAGAGGTGGGAAAGGCAGCACTTGCTCCAGAACTGGCTCTTCTTGCTCGTTGGCTCCCTCGCCTTGACTTGGTGGATGTGCCTCGACCCCAATCGGCATTAGTGGGTCATTGTATTGAGTGCCGCTTCGCAAAGTGTGCAAGGACTTGCACTCAGCATTAGGATTCACCTCCGGTTGGCTAGGTAGCTTTCCTAGTTGTCGCGAGAAATGAGCTTCCATCATGCGTTCAATTCTCGTCAAAGTACCTGCATTTGCTTTAAGTTCATTCAGATCTTTAACCATAACTTGATTAAATTTTGTTTGTTCTTGCATAAATTCTTGAACAACAATTGGAACATCTTCCTTATTGCAAACAGATTTTCTTTCAAAAGGTTGGTCTCCATCGTTGTTATTGATTTGCACATTTCTATACAAGTTCGGTGGGTTCTGGTTTCTATATTGGTACTTTGAACTATAAGATGTCCCATCATTAATGTAATTCACTTGAGTGCCCTTGGGCGATTGATATGCCGCCAATTCCGCTTCGAGCTCGGCGATTCTCGTGTCTCTTGTCGTGATCTCATGCACTTGTTGCTTGACAATTGGGCGTCGATTGTTAACAAGTGGTAGCCATGTATAACTCCTCGCACATTCATCTATCAAGTCGCGTGCTCGCGTTGCATCAAGTCTCTTAAATGCTCCACCTGAAAGAGAATCAAGGTTAATTTTGATGTTGTCATAAAGACCATTGTAAAAGTCCTTAATTACCATCCAATCTTGAATGCCATGATGTGGGCATGAGTTTTCTAGGTCCCTAAAACGTTCCCATGCATCCCTCATTGATTCATCTTCCCTTTTTTGAAAATTATTGATTTCCCTCCTAATTGAATCTGCCCTATCAGAAGAGAAATACCTATCAAGAAAAGTTTGTGCCATCGCATCCCAACTCCTAATAGACCCCTTTTTGAGAGTCTTGTACCATTTTTGGGCTCGGTCCTTAAGAGTGAATCTAAACAACAAAAGTCTAATGGCCTGTTGAGGGACACCATTAAATTTAATCAAACGTGTGCAATCAATAAAGGTTTGCAAGTGAGCATGTGGGTCCTCATTTTCATTTCCATAAAATGGATTTTGTTGCACTAATGTAACATGCGCTGGAGCAATTTGCATGTTATTAGCATCGATTCCTGGGATGATCACTGGTCCTGCTACGTCCTTGGCTTTCGGGGCTGCAATCTCCATTAGAGATCTGGCCGGTTCCTCTGCATCTTCCCCATCAGAGTTTCCATGGACGCTCTCGTCTTCATTCTCCCATCGCCGACGCTCGTCATCAAGTGCTCGCCTTTGGTTGTCAAGACGAGTGCGATCGGCTGCGACTCTGGCCTCCCGTTGCTCAAGTTGGAGCCTCAGGGCCTCTAACCTCTGGGTCTCTGCTTCTATGTTGAGAGGGCCTCCGTTTCCTGCCATGTCGCCCGCTGTTTTCTCTTTTTCTTGAGAATTTCGATCCGAAATTTGAGAATTTCGGTCCGAAATTTGTGTTGTTTCGGGTGCCGGTTGAACTACGGAGTGAGTCTGGCTCGAATCCGCTTGGTCGCTGAGCTCTGGATCTGAATCAAGCCTTCTGGTGAAATATTTTCGCAAAATCTGAGGCTGTGACTTGCTCTTTTTAGAATTTCCGGCCAGTTCTCAACCTACAACACAAGAGAAAACAACGAAAAATTAAATAAAATAAAAAAATCTAGTCTCCTAATACTAAAATAAGTACTCGATATCAAAACCGTCCCCGGCAATGGCGCCAATTTGATAGAGGTTTCAGAACCTAGGTCAAATGAATTTATATTCCTTCATTCTACCCTACTAGTCGTTGGGGTAAAGCTAAGGGTCGAACCCAAGGGACGGTAAAAATGATTACCGGACTTAATTTTTCTTAAAAGCTAGACAATATAATTTTTATAGAGATTTTGAATTAAAAAGACAATATTAAATAGCAATTAAAATTGAAGAAATAAATTATAAAATATTTTTGGGTTGATTTTTTTATGTTTTCTGGACTCAAACAGATGCAAGAAAATATCCTAAGGTTTCGGGTTCATTTAATTTGGCTCTGGAGCGTTGTTGACACGTGCTTTCGCACGAAACAGACAGGATTTCGGACCGAAATCTATAAATTTCGGACCGAAATTTATAGATCATCGTGCCGAAATTTACTCCAGATTCTTTGTTTTGACTTGATATTTTTAGATAAGGTTGTGTGAAGGTTACTTGTCGACCAAACCTAAGTCCTAGCCTTAGCCGTCGCAATTTTGGTTTTAGACTTGGTTTGGAACTCAATTTTTACCACGTAATTGACTAGTCCTAAACTTTCGTGTCGGAATTTAGTCAATTAAGTTCTTTGTGTTGGATTTCTAGAGGTATCTAAGTCCTTTCGGATCATTTAGAAACTACACCTATCGGTCGTAAGTTAACCTCCTCTTTCGAGCGTTTGGTTTACCTCAATTACTTAATAAATTATGTGTTTTGTCTAGTTTAATGCCCTAAAGACGTCGCGATTCATCCATAGGTAAACATCAAGCAAACAAATAATTTAACTAAGCATAAATAATAATTCTCAACACATCAAAATCACATAGAAAATACCTAATCGTATCAAGTCATCACAAATACCAAATTAAATTACTACCTAACCCTAAGACATAATGAAATTTAGCCTAAAATGTTTATGAGACAACAAACAAATATTATGCAAAAAGTAAGATACAAGCCCATGGAATTCAAAGATAAAAGCATGTAAGAATAAACCGAATTGTCCTTTAGCTTCACTTCTTCTTCTAGGGCAGGGAATCGATGGAGAGCTGCTCGCCTTGCTGCCGTCGCACCCAAAGCTGCTGCCTTCGTGGTGGTTCGCGTGGAAAAGGGCCAAAAACACTTGTGCAAGAGGTGGAAAAGTATGTGGGAGAAAGTAGGATGCCTCTCTGGTCGAAATTCGTGCCTAGAAATACCTAGGGAAAGTCCAGAAGGCGGCTAGGGCAGGAGAAAGTCTTTCCTTTCTTGCAGAATTACCAAATTTCACCTTCCATATATAAATGTTGGACAGAAATATGTGGATTTCGGACCGAAATGTCGCTATGGTTTCGAGGTATGGGCTGAAACTTGGGCCTTCATGAGGAATTTGATCTGTCTTGGTGGTTGTGGGTCTTCCCGGGTCTATGTCATGCGTCTGTGAGCCAGGAATGAGTCGTCTGGCTATGGGTTAGGCTCAAATCCTTCTTGCTTATCGTATCTCGTCTTCAATTTCCACGAAAATTCTACAAAATAAATAAGAAGCGGCGGCAGTACTAATATCCTAGAAATCACAGTTAATTATGAGATATTTGCATTGGTTTGAGTGTAATTTTGATGCTAAGCATGGTCAAAATGAGTATAAAAATAAGAGATATCAAATCCCCCCAAACTTGAGGTCCCCGGCAACGCCGCCAATTTGATAGAGGTTTCAGAACCTAGGTCAAATGAATTTATATTCCTTCGTTCTACCCTACTAGTCGTTGGGGTAAAGCTAAGGGTCGAACCCAAGTGCCGGTAAAAATGATTACCGGACTTAATTTTTCTTAAAAGCTAGACAAGATAATTTTTATAGAGATTTTGAATTAAAAAGACAATATTAAATAGCAATTAAAATTGAAGAAATAAATTATAAAATATTTTTGGGTTGATTTTTTTTATGTTTTCTGGACTCAAACAGATGCAAGAAAATGTCCTAAGGTTTCGGGTTCATTTTATTTGGCTCTGGAGCGTTGTTGACACGTGCTTTCGCACGAAACAGACAGGATTTCGGACCGAAATCTATAAATTTCGGACCGAAATTTATAGATCATCGTGCCGAAATTTACTCCAGATTCTTTGTTTTGACTTGATATTTTTAGATAAGGTTGTGTGAAGGTTACTTGTCGACCAGAGCTAAGTCCTAGCCTCAGCCGTCGCAATTTTGGTTTTAGACTTGGTTTGGAACTCAATTTTTACCACGTAATTGACTAGTCCTAAACTTTCGTGTCGGAATTTAGTCAATTAAGTTCTTTGTGTTGGATTTCTAGAGGTATCTAAGTCCTTTCGGATCATTTAGAAACTACACCTGTCGGTCGTAAGTTAACCTCCTCTTTCGAGCGTTTGGCTTACCTGAATTACTTAATAAATTATGTGTTTAGTCTAGTTTAATGCCCTAAAGACGTCGCGATTCATCCATAGGTAAACATCAAGGAAACAAATAATTTAACTAAGCATAAATAATAATTCTCAACACATCAAAATCACATTGAAAATACCTAGTCGTATCAAGTCATCACAAATACCAAATTAAATTACTACCTAACCCTAAGACATAATGAAATTTAGCCTGACATGTTTATGAGACAACAAACAAATATTATGTAAAAAGTAAGATACAAGCCCATGGAATTCAAAGATAAAAGCATGTAAGAGTAAACCGAATTGTCCTTTAGCTTCACTTCTTCTTCTAGGGCAGGGAATCGATGGAGAGCTGCTCGCCTTGCTGCCGTCGCACCCAAAGCTGCTGCCTTCGTGGTGGTTCGCGTGGAAAATGGCCAAAAACACTTGTGCAAGAAGTGGAAAAGTATGTGGGAGAAAGTAGGATGCCTCTCTGGTCGAAATTCGTGCCTAGAAATACCTAGGGAAAGTCCAGAAGGCGGCTAGGGCAGGATAAAGTCTTTCCTTTCTTGCAGAATTACCAAATTTCACCTTCCATATATAAATTTTGGACCGAAATATGTGGATTTCGGACCGAAATGTCGCTATGGTTTCGAGGTATGGGCTGAAACTTGGGCCTTCATGAGGAATTTGATCTGTCTTGGTGCTTGTGGGTCTTCCCGGGTCTATGTCATGCGTCTGTGAGCCAGGAATGAGTCGTCTGGCTATGGGTTAGGCTCAAATCCTTCTTGCTTATCGTATCTCGTCTTCAATTTCCACGAAAATTCTACAAAATAAATAAGAAGCGGCGGCAGTACCAATATCCTAGAAATCACAGTTAATTATGAGATAATTGCATTGGTTTGAGTGTAATTTTGATGCTAAACATGGTCAAAATGAGTATAAAAATAAGAGATATCAGTTATGCAAATGGCATATACAAATACTCAAAAAGAAAAGGCGGTATAAAATGTGAATACCAGACACCGATATTGTAGCTGGTATTAAGACTAGAAATCAGTAGACATTGAATGAAATAAAAAACAACCTATGGATTAAGCTTGAAAAGAAGGAATGTTAATAAGGGAAACCCACCTGTTAATGGGGATTCCCAGGCGATCGCTGGCGAAAATCTGAATCAGAGTCGAAGAAGAAGGGAGGAAAGAAAGGATCTTGATGCTTTCTGAAGCAGAGGAATGAGTAGAAGAAGAAGACGAAATGAGAGAGTAAAAGAAAATGATAGGAGAGAAATAGGAGACGCTTATAAGAAAAAGAAGGGGAAAAGACAAGGATAAAAAGATAGGCGAGAAAGAAAATTCACCAATCCCAAGAGAAAACAGAGAGTTGGTACCATCCAATGAAATATGGTAGCGACACGTGTCCCATTGGTACAAGCACAGCAGGTTAAGCGACAGAATCGAAGCGACGCTTCCCAATCTTTCCTTGAGGAACCCTTGGCCCAAGGGCTCAAGGGCTCGAAGCATCATTTCGCAGTCATGCCCCAAGGGACCCTTGGCTGAAGGGCTTAAGGGCTCGAAGCATCGTTTCCCTGTCATGCCCAGAGGGACCCTTGGCTGAAGGGCTCAAGGGCTCGAAGCATCGTTTCCCTGTCATGCCCCGAGAGACCCTTGGCTCAAGTGCTCAAGGGCTCGAAGCATAGCCCCTCGCTCAGAACCATAGGAGCCCCTAATTCAAGGGCTCAAGGGCTCGAAGCATAGCTCCTCGTCCAGAACCCGAGGAGTCCCAAGAAAGTTACATTAGAAGGAGAACCAAAATATTCCTATAACGCAGACGGATTATAGGGAAAAGATATAAATATGAGGCGGATAATTTTCCAACTTACGATGAGTTCTCATCATAAGTTCAAGGGCTACTGGTAGGGCTAGGCTATAAGAGCCCAGCCCATTAGTGTGATCTGATAGGGCCAAACTATAAGAGCCCAGCCGAGTAGTATAGCCCAAGTCATTTTCGTATAAATTCGAAACTCAAGTGAGCGGGAAATATAAATCAAGTGGTCGAAAAGCTTAACAAATTGGTCCCAATATAGAACCCGAGGGCACTTCAAGTAGGAGTTTCCTAACAAATTCGCCTCGTTCGAAAGATCGAAGGTGCCTCGGATAAGACTAAGGAGTCAAGTGGGCTAACCATTGTCGGATGACGTCAGCAAGAGAATCTTCTCAGCAGCGCCTATATATATAGAGGGGATAGGCCATTGGATAGAGGGTTGGACATTTGATAGCAATAACTCGATACTATAGAAAACCATTGTAATTGAATATCGAGCAATAAAATACAATTTCACCTCTCAATCTAGTATTGTTGATCTCTCTACTTAAGCTAGATGTATCAATTAAGTTGAAAACTTTCTAAGCATTAAGTAATATACAAACTATATTTTTGCTTATAGTTTTAGAGATATAATTTAGGAAATGATTTTTATTGTCGGAGCAATTTTATTTTTTAAAATCCTTCACCGACAAAAACGAGCCATATTGTAGATTTGTAGGTCAATGTCAACACTGTTTTTTCGAGGGCCCCTGCTGGCGATGGCCGAAATTCAATGAAAGCAGGAGTCACATAAGTCTTAATTATGGGTTACATTAAATAATAATACTCTTAAAATCACATACTTCTACTAGCTCTTGAGCAAACTAATCATAGTCAATGTCAACATTGCTTTGTGACATATTTATACATTATGGTTTGATGACACTTATGAAAAATAAATTGGATACCTACAAGTACTGTCACATGTTTTTATTAGTGGATGAGCAAAATAAAACCACTTCCAATAGTTATAGATTTTTCTATATATTTGCTGTTCCCTGGCTCCGCTTCACTTTCAGATGGCGAAATAACGTGACACTCAGTGCTGGGGAAAGCGACTGAGGAGCATGATAACAGTGCGATCAATTAGTATCTATCCCAATTATTTATTTTCAGTGCCTCTCACATTTATTTTGACTTTGCTGAGTTACTCGGAAGACAAGAATTTAGACGACATGTTATAATAGTATAAGAATGTTGTTATTTAATATTTTTATTATTTTTAAAAATATAAATAAATTCTAATTTAATTAAATTCATTTTATACATGAATTAGACAATTTTAGATCTTACTGAATTATTTTTGGAACAACGGACTGTAGAGAGCAGAAGAGGAACTTATTTGATATCTGAAGACAATGCAACACGATAAGAGGTAGTCAGGGACCCATGCTCTCTAATAAACTATTAAAAAACTAACCAGTGAAAACTTCATCCAGCTAGATTTAATAACTTAAATATTAATGCGTCTAAATAAAAAATGAGAATTTTCATAAATCTGATCATGAAAGTTTGCTTAAACGGGTTTGAATATTTCCGTTTGATTTATTTATTTATTTGAGAATCTAGTCCAGTTTTTCTTGATGGAGTTGGATTGTTTGCTATCAACTTGAAACAATCAACTCTAGATCAATAAATGTGTAACTTGCAATAATGACATATTTCTATCTTGAATTATACAGTGAAATCATGAGACATAAGAATCAGACAAGGAAATCACATATTTTTTTATGCAGGATTGTAATACTATAATGGTATAACATTTATTTATGTTAATTGCGAATGATCAACGGTTTTCGTGCATGCATTTCAACCCTAATTAGGTCTTAAATTCGGTTAAATATTGCGTATTTTAAAATTAATTTGATCCTTTTAAGGTAGAACCTTGGTACTGTTGTTGCTCCTACATGTTTACAGGTTCTCCCGATAATTTTTCTACTTTCTGATGATTTTTGACGATTTTAGACAAGATTTTGGAGATGGATCGAGACAGTTTTCAGTCCAGCCCAGACTGCCGTCAAACGGACCGTCTGGATCCCCAGACGGACCGTTTGGCTATTCTAGAACCGACATGCATCCATGGCCTCCTATTTTTGCTGAAACATAACTTCCACATTTATTGCACCATCCAGACAGATTTGGCACGACTTAGACCGACCTACTGCGAGGTTTGAAGGCTATATAAGAGAGGCTAAGTACCAGATTTGAGGCTGTCACAATTTAGGAGAAGTTCACGCGAAACCCTAGCCAGGAAACTGATGAAGGATTAAAACCTAGGAATCAAATAAATTTGTAAACCTATAGCTAACCTCACTAATCGTTTGAAATATAGTTTTAGGGTCGAACCGAAGGGACGGATCTATGAGTACCGGACTTATCTTTTCTCAAAATCTAGACAGAAGTATTTTTATGAAGTTTTGGGTTGATTAAAAACTAAAGTGCAAATAAGTAAAGTGTTTTTAATTGTTTTGACAATTAAAATAATCTAAATAATATAAAAATAAGTAAAATAGAGTTTTGGGGTTTTTAACACAGAATAAAGGTGTCTTAGGGTTCAGGTTTCACTTGTGTTTGGACCCTAGAACTTGAAACCTAGCACTTTCATGCTTAATTTCTCGTTTTAGCGGCAGTTGCCACTCTGTTCGGTCCGAACATAAGGCAAAGGTGGGTTAATTTGGTCCGTTATGCTAACTAATATTTCAAGCCAGGGTTTATTGGTCAAACCTAGATATTCTAAACCTCAGTTTTCGCTTGTTGGAACAGATACTGGTTTAATCACAACCTAACCTAATTAACTTGATTGGTTCACAACTTTTGGTATAGAATTCAATCAACCTAAGCTTGTTTGTTGGAGTTCGTAAGGATATTTAGAGGTCTTTTGGACTTGTCTAAAAACTACACTTTTGTGTTAGTTAATCTACCCTTTTAGATCAACGATTTATCCTAAGTACTTGAATTAAACTTGACTTGTTTATCCTAACTTAGACTTACTAGATGCAGCTGTTCAACTAGAAGGTGATTAGAGATATAACAAGTAATTTAACACAAGAAAAAGATATAATTCACAACAAACAAATCTCAAAGCATAGCATAGCATAACAAGTCAAATAAACGTCTTCCAAACATCAAGTTAATTCCCTACTCCTAAGACAACATAAAAATCTAGCCTAACATAGTAGCAAAACACATAACAAGTCTCAAATAACAGTAAAAATACAAGCCCATCAAATCAAGAGATAAAAACATAAAAAAATAAACCAAATACTCCTTTATGCTCGAATCTCCAATCTTCAAGGCAGTGGGGTGTTGCAAGATGGTCTCCAAACTGGTCTCTTTGCTGCCGTCGCTTCAAGGTAAGGAAGGTTGATGATCTCCAAATGTAGAAGAGAGAGAAAAGGACTTTGGAAAGTAGAATTAGGGTATGGAAGGTGGGATCCCCTTTTTTCAGGTGTGAGGAGGTATTTATGGATGTCCCAGATGGCAAGGATGGAAGTCTAGGGCACCAAGGCGCAAGAAACTGCTATATAGATCAGTTTTTATGTACAAAACGTTACCATATATGATATGGCGGCAATCTGTTCGGATCGAATGGAAGAGAGAAAAAGGTGGCCACGCTGGTCTGGCGGCTACAGTGTTGTTCGGTCCGAACACAAGGAATCCATCTATATGCTCCAAAATCATCAGAAATCTTCAAAACCTGTATAGAGAAGAGAAGAAACGATGGCAGAGCCAAATCCTGGAAAAACATAGCAATTTATTAAATAATTTGTTGGTTTGAGTATGTTTTGAGTGCCAAGTACGGTCCAAATACTAATGAATTATGATGATATCAAAAACCTTCCAGACGGGTCGTCTGATACCTCAGACGGACCGTTTAACATCGACAGATTGCAGAAAAGAGAAGTCAAGTTGAATTTTGTTGTAATTTCTTTTTTATTTCTTATGTTTTGGATAAACCTTGTTTTATTTGTTATTTCTGATACTATGTTAGGGTAATTGGTAGTTTAAGGGGCAACAGTAGGGAACCAATTTTATGTAGTTGATATTAATATTCACTACACCAAAAAAGACTTTTAGTACCGACACATTAATATCGGTTTTTAAGAAAACCGGTATAAAAAAGTGTGTGTGGCAATTTTGTAATTGTCAGGCTTTACCTTTAGTACCGATTTTTTTAAAAAACCGGTACTAAAAGTTGACGGACAAAATAAAAAAAACGGTTTACCTTTTAAACCGGTACTAATAATAGTATCTTTAGTACCGATTTTTTTAAAAAACCGGTACAAAAGGTAAACTGTTTTTTTATTTTTTCTGCCAACATTTTAGTACTGGTTTTTTATTAAAAACCGGTACGTAAAATCAACAGATTTTCACTTAAAATCTTCTTCTCTTCTTCCTTCCTAGCGCACCTCTCCTTCCTTCTCCGATTTTTTTCCTATCTAAAACCGAGAAGTTATTTTCTCACTTAAAATCACATAAAAAGAATAGCTAAAAATCTAGAAAAATTCTAAAAAATTGAAAAATCAAAAGAGAAAGCAAAGGAGATCAAAGAGAAGCTAAAAAAATTGACATTTGAGGTATATTCTTTAATTTTTCTGTAATTTATTTATTATTTATTAATTATGAAAAAAAAAATTATTGATTTTTTTCATTTTGATTTGATAAAATAGAAAGAGAAGAGAAAAAGGAAGAGAAGATTATTCTATTGAAGAGGAAGAGGAAGAGGAAGAGATTTGGCAGGTAATTTCTATTTCAGCACTCAATAATTTTAATTCGGTAATTTATCAATTTGTCTTGTTCATATATATATTGTTTGGCATTTGCATTTATTAGTTGTATTGTCATATATGACCACTTTGCCGGAATTTGAACTATTTAGGTCGTGTCCGTCCGTCCGGAATTTGACCAAATGCATTTATATCATGCTTCAATCAAATAGTAAATATTTGCCTTTGTTAAGTGTTGACCGAATGGACCAGTATGTCCATTTGAGAACCAACTATAGTCCTTTGAATATTTGACCAAAGAGATAAAGATAAATAGCTCTAAAGTCCATGTGTCTCTTTCCCATTTGTGCACGTAAGCACTTCAATAATTACTGAGTTGAGGATAATACTGTGAACCGACTCAACTCTTTAAAATTTCGGCTGGGGATAAGATCATAGATTTTTTTTTTTTCGATAAGGCCCGTAGGCAATACAAGCATTACACATTAATGAAAACAGGGAAAAGTGTAACCAACACATTCTAAATCCCTAACTCTGGCATACTTCGCTATTTGATCAGCCAGCATATTGAGTTCCCTGCATATATGAGTACAATGCCAATGATTGCTATTACTCACTTCATCCCAAACCAATTTGGTATCCATAGCTTCGTGAAAAGCCTGCCAATCAACCTGAGAGATACTGGTTTCACCACACATCACTTGTTTCAATAGTATGCAATCAGTTTTGAAAGTGCAATCAGTTATTCCCAAAACATTCAATTGCAACATTGCTTTCTTGAGGGACAAAAGCTCAGCGTGGAAGGGGGTGTTCGCTGCAACAGATTTCAACCAGTAACCAACTAACACATCCTGATCAAATAAAGCAAAAGCCAACCCTGCCCTTTGATTACCGTGTTGGACCCAACTAGCATCAGTCCAGCATGTGTACCTTGTTAAGATAGGTGGGTCCCCTTCTTCATGAGTGACATTAGAGAAATGTCTATCAGCAGCTTGTAGGTTGAAAATAATGTTATGAGCAGTAGCTAAAGTCTGCTGTGGTTTGGTCACTCTTCCCTCAAAACAATGCTTGCATCTGTCCTTCCACAATTGCCAAAGAATGGCCGCCAGTTTGCTGATTTGCCGCGTATCCAGATGTTCTATCAAAAAAGCCAGCAATTCCTGCACAGTATCTGGCAAGTTGTCAGTCCTTAGGCCAAAATCAGATGTTAGCCATACCTGCTGAGCCTGGGGACATTTGAACAAGACATGAGCGGCTGTTTCCTGCTGGGCCCCACATACAGAACAACCAACACTCGGCCTTGCAAGCCTAGACGAGAAGACAGCATCCACAGGCAGTGCCTCATGCACAGCCCTCCAAAGAAACACTCTGGCCCTTGGTAAGATTCTCTTGGTTTGCCATATGGTGTTACAGATGTCTTTTGAGATAGTAGGGGTATCACTGTTAGGTGAGCTCTTCAGTAATAGATGGTATGCAGATTTTATTGAAAATTGACCATTTCTACTAGCAGTAAATATCAATCTATCCTCTCTTTGGGACAGTGTGGGTCCATTTGGGAAAGTCATGGCCAAGTATAGTGCCCCATAGAAACCAAATAACTGAATCAACTTGTTATTATTCCATCCCCTACCCCCATCAGCCACAAGCTGAGCCACAGTGACTCTCCTCTCAACTGCATTTCTTGGAGTGAAATGTGACCACATGTCATGCCATGTCTGCCCCAAAGCTTTACATGAAGAGCCATTCCCCAGCTGCCATTTCACGTGTGGCCTCATAACTGTTCTTGCTTCAACAATTGCTCTCCATAACTTGGTGCATCTAGTTGTCCTGTTGGTAGACCATATATCATTGTTGCGGAGGTATTTGGCAGTCAGTACTTTAACCCAGGTAGAGTTTTCTCCTCTAGCAATAGCCCATAAATTTTTCATGTGCAGGGTCTGAGAAAATTTCAACATATCTTTGAGTCCTAGGCCCCCCTGACTCTTTGGTGCTGTTATTTTATTCCAAGCTACTAGAGGCATCCTCTTCTCACTGCCCTTTCCCCAAAAGAATATTCTAATCTTTGATTGTATGGCTTTTAATGTAGTGAGTGGTATAACAGAAGTCTGCATTGCATAGAGCATGATTTGCTCAACCACTGCCTTTATAAGAATCAGCTTGCCAGCTTGAGACAGGTACCCACTTTTCCAATTTTGTAGCTTGCCATCTATTTTGTTCAAGAGGGGGGTAAAGTCAGACAGTCTAGCGGCATTCACAGGTGAACCCAGGTAAATTTCAGCGGAAGAAGCAGATGTGGCAGCAAAGGTATTCATGGCAAACTGTCTGACCTCAAGAGGGGTATTTTTGGAAAACCAAATCCTTGATTTTTCAGCACCTATTTGCTGCCCAGATATATTACAGAAGGTAGAGAGGGTCTGAGCAATACCAGTAATCTCATTGTAGCTGGCCTCACCAAATACCAACAAGTCGTCAGCATATAGTAAGCTGGTCAAGACAGGGCCTCCTCTGGCGATTTTAACACCTTTAATGTGCTTGGCCTCAACCTTTGCTTGCAGAACTCTTGAGAGAATATCGAGCGCAAGGATGAACAGGTATGGCGAGAGGGCACACCCTTGTCTAAGTCTATTTGTAGGATGGAAGAAGCCATCAGCAGAGCCATTAATAAGAATGGAGTAACTAGCTGACTGCACACATGCCTGAATCCAAGTAATGTATCTATCTGGCAGATCATAGGCTTGCATGACAGAGAGAATATATGGCCACCTCAACCTATCAAACGCTTTGGAGAGGTCAACTTTAAGGCAGAAAGAGTGCTTTTTGTATGAGGAGAGGGAGAAAGAGTGTATGACCTCCCTGAAGACAATAATGTTGTCTTTAATCTGCCTGCCAGGGGTGAATGCAGCTTGGGTATCCGAAACCAGCATTGGTATTATTGGCTTGAGTCTTTTAGAGAGCAATTTGGAGATTATCTTATAGCCAACATTACACACACTTATTGGTCTATAGTCAGTGACAAGTATAGGAGCATCCTTTTTGGGTACTAGCACAACATTAGATCTTGCAAGGTTACTTGGCATGTTGGCTGTAAGGAAGAACTGGTTCACCATCTGTAACACCATTGGCTTGAGAACAGACCAGTTAGTATGGACAAAGCGTGCATTTACCCCATCAGGTCCCGGGGCCCTATCTGGATTCAATGAGAACAAGACAGAAGTGATTTCCTGTTCCGTGGGTGGCTGATTCAGGATACATGCATACTGTGGTTGTACTCTTGGAATGTTTCTGAGAAGATTGCCTCCTAAGTCATGTAGTGACCAGTTCTGACCTGTATCTACCTCACAGAAGATATTTTTGAAGTGCTGAACAAAAGCAGTTCTAATCTCACAATCTTCAATAGCCCACAAATCAGTTCCAATCTTGATTGAACTAATATGTTTCCTTCTTTTCCTTGCCGATGCCGTGATGTGAAAAAACCTGGTGTTGGAATCCCCATAATAAGCCCATCTTAATCTGGATCTCTGAGCCCAATACATTTCAGCAGCAACAAGGGTTCTGTTATACTCATCTTGTAATTGGGCTTGGAACTGATGATCAGTGGGTAGCTGCTGTGCTTGATACCAAGCCTCCTCAAGCTTTTGCAGATTTTTATTTGGAGAAGGCTTGTTAGACTCCCACCTTTTGGCATTTCTCTTTAGGTTGAGAAGGAATGAATCCCAATCAGACTGACCCTCTTGTACAGACCTTGTGCAGACTTCTTTAAAATCAGAGTGCAAACTCCACCAGTTCTCCACCCTGAATGCACCCGATCTTTTCTTTGTAGCAGTGTCAGTTGTCAAGAGGATGGGCATATGGTCACTGTTGAACATGGGAAGGTGTAAAACCTTAGCATTGGGAAATTTTGATATCCAAGTAGAGGTAGCCATTGCTCTGTCCAGCCTTTGCCTAATAAGCGCGTGCTTTTGTCTTTTATTTGACCAGGTGTAGGCTGGACCAGAATACCCCAAATCAATCAACCCAGCTCTGGTGATAAGAGAGGCAAACATCTTATTCTTCAGTTTGACATTGGAAGTGCCCCCTTGTTTTTCATTCTCACCAAGGATACAGTTAAAGTCACCAATTAAGCACAAAGGCATGTTATAGGTTGTGGCATAGAACAAAACTCTGTCCCAAATGTATCCTAAAATTTTGTTGTTAGGGTAGCCATAAATGGCTCCCAGCAGCCAATCATCTCTCCCAGAACTGTTTCCAATCTGAGCAAAGAAGAAGAAATGGGATTTCTCAACGACTTGTACCTGAGCATCATCACTCCAGAGCAACTGATATCTCCTATATTCATTGGTATTTTGACCGTACTTGGCACCGAAATTATACCCGAACCATTAAATTGCTTAACAAAAACTTGCTATTTTCCCAGGATTTGGCTCTGCTGCTATTTCTACTTGTGTTTTACAGGGTCTTATGAAGAAAAGCTTGAAAGGAAGACTTCTATGGTTGCACACACGTCAGACGACTCATTCCTGGCACAAGGGCACGTTCTGGACCGACATGCGGGCCACATGCCACCTAGATGACTCATCCCTAGGCTCAGTTCGACCCCCCCTCTCTACTTGTTCGGACCGAACAGGCAGCTACTCGGACCGAAGTGTCGCCTGGACACTCTCTCTCTTCTCTCCGGTCCGAGCGCCCAGCCTTCGGGTCGAGCGAGCACAAATGGCAAGTCTTTTCAGCTAAGGAAAGACACTTTTTGGCAACTTCTGATGGTCTGAACGCCCTAACCTCTCTCCCAAGCAACCTGGCACTATATAAAGGCCTCTCCTATCTCCAGGAAGGCAACTTTTGGTTAGACACACGCATAGCCACCTTCCAAAAGACAATTCTTCATCAGCCCTGTGATTTCCCTCTTGTTAGAAGCGACGGCAGCAGCAAGAAGTAGTTCACCCATCTCTCCTACCTTCCACTGCCTTAGAAAAGATAGTTCTAGCGTGAAAGGAGTAGACTTTACTTCCCTTTATGCTTTTATTCTCTTCTTTTATGGGCTTGTATCTTTATTATGCTTTTATTATGATTATTTACTGTTTTGAGAACATGTTAGAGTAGTCTACTTGATGTCTTAGGGTATGGATGTAGTTTAGGTTTAGTTTGACGTTATGACTTGATATGATTTGATATTTGACTTCATGATCTGTTTATTGAGTAGTGTTTTAATTGCTTGTTTAATTCTGTGATTGACCTGATTTACTTCTAAATTCTAGGCCTGTTTAGTTAAGTTACAAGGTTAGGTTAGTTCATTGGACTTGAATTAAGTACTCGGGATAAGTTGACGATTCGAAAGAGGAGATTAGCCAGCATCGAAAGGTGTGGCTTCTAAGTTGGCTGAAAGGCAACTCAGATATCCCTAAGAAAACAAATAAACAAGACATAGGCTAATTAAAATACCAACACGAAAGTTTAGGTTTGATTAGTCTACGTGGGCAAGGTAGAGTCCTGTACTAATCTCTGGTCCAAAAGACAAGAGTTGAGGGTTAGATAATCTAGTCACAGCCAATCTGAGCCCTTCATAAAGTCAGAATTCAAGTTGTATGGTCGTAACCCAACATACCAGCCTCTGCTCGGACCGAACAAGTCCTGTTCGGACCGAACCGACAGCCTATGCCTCAATTTGTTGGTATTTAACGCGACAGCGAGCAATCCGGCAAATTGAGGGCTAAACCTAAGCGAGTCCTCATCCCTAAGGCACCTTTTTATATTAGAAAAACCCAAAAGTTTGCTAGTTTTAGTTTACCTCAATTTAATTACGACTTAATTTCTAAAATACCCAAAAACATTTAATTACTAGTGGTGTGTGTTCATTACTTTTATTTTGCTGTAGTTCCTACCTTATTTTATTTATCTAGCTTCAGAAAAAGAACAAGTCAGGTATTCGTTAATCCGTCCCTAGGGTTCGACCCTAAGCTTAACTTGAACGACTAGTGAGGTTAGGTCTAGGTACAAATTTATTTGGTACTAGGATTTAATTCCTTCATCAAATTGGCGCCGTTGCCGGGGACGGTGTCGATATCAGATACTTGTTTTAGTATTTGGAGACTAGATTTTTGTTTTTCTTTCCTCTTCTTACTTTTCACTCTTCTCTGTTTTCTAGGCTGGCAGGTAAAACCCGCAGGAGGAAGTCTCCACCGCCCAAGACTCGAGATTACTTCTTCCGGCATTTGCTTGTCGATCCTGAACTCCCTCCAGCTGCTCAACCACTCTCCAGTTCGGACCGAACATACTCGGCTCGGACCGAACCGACACCAGAGCAGGCAGGAGAAGATCCCTCGATGGCAGAACCACTCACCCCAGAGGCTATTGCACAGCGGACTCGCGAGCTGGAGGACCTCCGCCTTCGGCTTGAGGAAAGAGAGGCTCGCCTCACAGCAGATCGGAATGATCTTGCCGGACAGAGGAGGAACTTTGAGGACGAACGCCGCCGATGGGCAAACGAGGATGAGGCAAGTGTCAACAACTCCGACGGTGAAGACGAGCCGGAACGCGAAAGGACTCTTGGAGAATATGGAGCCCCAAATGCTAAAGACGTGGGCGGCCCGGTGTTGATTCCAGGCATTGAGGCCAACAATATGCAGATCGCTCCTAACCACGTCACTCTGGTTCAACAGAACCCGTTCTACGGAGATGACAAAGAGGACCCACATGCTCATTTACAAACTTTCATAGATTGTACCCGTTTAATTAAAATTAATGGGGTTCCTCAACAAGCAATTAGGCTGTTATTGTTCCATTTCACCCTTAAGGATAGAGCCCAAAAATGGTATAAAACATTGAAAAAGGGGTCAATTCGGTCTTGGGATCAAATGGCACAAACCTTTTTGGATAGGTATTTCCCCGCCGATAGGTCTGACACAATCAGGAGGGAATTGAATAATTTTGCTCAAAAGGAAGAGGAATCAATGAGGGATGCGTGGGAGCGGTTTAGGGATTTGGAAAATTCTTGCCCGCACCATGGCATTCAAGATTGGCTGTTAATGAAAAACTTTTATAGTGGTCTTTATGATAACATCAAAATTAATATTGATTCTCTTTCAGGTGGAGCATTCAAACGCCTCGATGCGACCCGAGGGCGGGACTTACTTGATCATTGTGCAAGGAGCTACACTTGGTACCCGATTCCCAATCACCGCCGTGCTAGCCACGCGAAGCATCAAGTGCGCGAGATCACGACCAGGGATGAAAAGATTGCGGAATTGGAAGCCGAGTTAGCCGCTTATCAGTCTGCTCAAGGGACCCACCTTTACTCCACTCGATGCGGGGCTTGTGATGAAGAAGGACACAAATCTCAAGATTGTCCATTAGCCAAGGGCAATGGTGGGGTGGCTCAAGTTAACTCCCTAAACAATGAGCCGTCCTATTTTCCGAGGCACATCTTTCGGCGGAGCTATTCTTTGAGCGAAGGCGAACAGAAAGATTGGGACCACATGAACGACCCAGTCCTCAAGAACACCATGCAAAAAGCAACCCTGGATCGACCTTATGCGCCTCGATATGACCGCCAAGGGCAGAACCCTCAATTCCTCAAGAGGGACCAACATTCAAACAATTATGCCCCAAGGAAGTCAATTTACAATAAGGAAGGGATCCCAGTTGCAGTTCAAGAGTTCATGCATGACCAAGGCAAGTTCAACATGATCCTTGCTGAGGGGCTAGATGATCTGAAGGACACCACGAATGAGTTGAAGGCTAGCGCAAGCTCCTTACATCGCCTGGAACGAATGATGGAGCAGCACTTCTCTCGACCTCAGGGCAAGCTTCCTGGACAGCCGGAAGTCAATCCCAGCGCTGAGATCAAGGCTCTTCACGTCTTAAGGAGCGGGAGGCAGTACGAAGACCCGCCCATGCCTGCCGGATCCCCTGACGAACCCTCAGTTCGGACCGAACAAGATCCTACTCGGCCCGAACAAGAAGTCCCAGGGGGGTTCGAGCCAGTTCTTCAGCAGGTAAACCCACTCCCTCCTCTTCAAAAAGACTCTCATGATCCTCTTTGTGCGCAGGAACAACCAGGAAAGACAGGCGAGGCCACAGCAACGCCCACACATCCTCACTCCGCGAATGCTCGACCCGAAGAGCCAGCAGAGGAAGGGGTGGCAGCCCCATCTGGGACTGCTCGGTCCGAGCCTTCCTTTGTTCGGACCGAGGTGGAGCCAGGCAGGGGACAGGACCATGGAAAATCAACCGACCAAGCCGTTCTATCAGTGCCCAGCTATCACCCACCAGTTCCCTTCCCTCGCAGGTTGATCAAGAGCAAGGAAGATGCCCAGTTCAGGATCTTTTGGGAGATCTTAAAGCAAATGAGGATCACAATTCCCTTCACAGATGCTATTGCTCAAGTTCCCATCTATGCCAAGTTCATGAAGGAGTTGTGCACCGGCAAAAGAACAATGGAGGAGCTGAAAACGGTAGTGTTAACATACAAGAGCAGCGAAGCCTTGAAGAGTAATATGCCACCTAAGCTCTCGGATCCAGGTCGGTTTGTTCTTCCTTGCACTATTGGTAACGCCATTATCAAACAAGCTCTATGTGACATGGGTGCAAGCGTTAGCCTCATGCCTAAGTCGGTGTATGAGAAGATCGGATTCGGCGAACTTTTACCCACAAGTATGACCCTAAGACTTGCCGATTCCACAATCCGAATACCGATGGGGGAATTGAGGGACGTACCTGTACAAGTCGGCAAATTTTTGGTGCCCGGCGATTTCGTGGTCATGGACATAGAAGAAGATAAGGAGGTGCCTATCATCTTGGGACGCCCCTTTCTCAGAACCGCCGGTGTGAATATGGATGCCCGAGACGGGACAATATTGGTGAGAGTGGGGGGGGAGCAGCTCTTATTTTCAATTAACCATGCTATGAGATGCCCCGACCCCAAGGAAACTTGTTTCATGATTCAAGAAGTACCCGAGATCGAAGAGTCTCTTGAAGAGCAGTACCAAACAGCCCTGGAAACCTACCAAACTTTTCTCTGTGACATGCAAGAGGCAGTTGGGGTAGAGGAATCAATCGTGGAAGTAGACGAATCAGAAGACTGCTCGACTGGCTCTCAGTTCGACCCCCACCATTTCTGTTCGGACCGAACTCAAGGCCGAATGGAGGACATACAGATGACGGAGGAGGAGTTCGGACCGAGTGCAAATTTGTTCGGACCGAGCATAAGTCCAGACCAAACTGAAGCTCCGAAAGTTGAACTTAAGCCACTTCCATCCTCGCTCAGGTATGAATTCCTCGGCCCAAATCAATCTTACCCTGTTATAGTTAACTCTGAGCTAGATGCAGGACAAACAGAGAGGTTGTTGACTGAACTAAGGGCACACCGAGGCGCAATAGGGTACTCAATCGACGATTTGAAGGGGATCGACTCATCTTTTTGCACACATCGAATCTTGTTAGAGGACGATCACAAGCCATTAAGGGAAACTCAAAGGAGGCTCAACCCAAATCTCAAGGACGTAGTAAAGAAGGAGATTCTTAAATTACTCGATGCGGGCATTATCTATCCGATCTCAGATAGCAAATGGGTGAGCCCCGTACATGTGGTTCCTAAGAAGGGAGGCACGACTGTGGTAAAGAATGACAAAGATGAGATGATTCAAACTCACATGGTTACCGGGTGGAGAATGTGCATCGACTACCGCAAACTCAACGCGGCAACTCGCAAGGACCATTTTCCACTCCCATTTGTTGACCAATTGCTTGAAAGGCTTGCTAATCATTCTTATTTTTGCTATTTAGATGGTTATTCGGGTTTCTTCCAAATTCCCATTCATCCAAATGACCAAGAAAAGACCACTTTTACCTGCCCTTATGGTACTTTTGCTTATAGACGGATGCCCTTTGGTCTTTGTAATGCACTAGCCACATTTCAACGGGCCATGATGGCCATTTTTTCGGATTTGATTGAAAAAGAAATGGAAGTTTTCATGGACGATTTCTCTGTTTATGGCACTTGTTTTGATTCTTGTTTGGCTAACCTCTCTAAAGTTTTGCAGCGATGTCAAGAGGTTAACTTGGTTTTGAATTGGGAGAAGTGCCATTTCATGGTGCAACGCGGTGTAGTACTAGGCCATGTAATCACTTCTAAAGGGATCGAGGTCGATAAAGCAAAAATCGAAGTCATTGAGAAGCTAGACATACCTAAAAATGTTAAGGACGTGCGAAGTTTCCTTGGGCACGCCGGATTTTACCGCCGCTTCATCAAAGACTTTTCTAAAATAGCAAAACCTCTAAGCAATCTTTTAATTAAAGATAATGAATTCATCATTACTGAAGATTGTATTCACGCTTTTCACAGGTTAAAAGAGGCCCTCATATCGGCTCCTATTTTGCAACCACCGGATTGGTCTCAACCATTCGAACTCATGTGTGACGCGAGCGACTTCGCAGTTGGAGCCGTGCTTGGACAGCGGAAGGACAAGAAGCCGGTGGCGATCTACTA
This sequence comes from Rhynchospora breviuscula, assembly GCA_027562975.1. Classification (NCBI taxonomy): domain Eukaryota; kingdom Viridiplantae; phylum Streptophyta; class Magnoliopsida; order Poales; family Cyperaceae; genus Rhynchospora; species Rhynchospora breviuscula. The sequence continues at coordinate 19,247,607 of CM050398.1, forward strand.
CGCAAGCAAAGTACTTGATCCGGCCCAAACCAACTACACGACCACCGAAAAGGAACTTCTTGCCATCGTATTCGCTCTAGACAAGTTCAGATCCTATCTGGTGGGTTCCAAGGTGATCGTGTACACTGATCATGCGGCGTTGCGATATCTTCTGAGCAAGAAAGATGCCAAGCCAAGGCTCATAAGATGGGTACTCCTTTTACAGGAGTTTGACCTCGAGATTCGCGATAAAAAGGGCACAGAGAATTTGGTAGCTGATCATTTGTCTCGGCTGCATTGGGAAGAGCAAGAAAAAGATGAAATCCCAATCGATGACTCATTTCCGATTGAAAAGCTGATGCAGATCACTCTCAGTTCGACCCCAGCAGAAATATGTTCGACCCTGATATCATCCAGTTCGGACCGAACAGAATCAGAGGAGGTCGACTGGACCCACCTGGCAATGCAATTCCTCTCCATGGAAGGAAGTTCGGACCGAGCAGCTGCTTGTTCGGTCCGAACGATGACTGATCGTGAGGCTGATGCTCAACCGTGGTATGCCGACTTAGCCAACTACCTCGCCAGCGGTATCCTACCACCAGAGATGACTTGGCAAGACCGAAAGAAGCTGAAATCAGATGCTAAGTATTATTTTTGGGAGGAGCCCTACCTCTTCAAACTCGGGATCGATGACATTTATAGAAGATGTGTGCCATATGAGGAGGTCAAGTCTATCCTAGCTAGCTGCCACTCTTCCGCCTATGGAGGCCATGCATCATTCTCCAAGACGGCAGCTAAAGTGCTTCAATCAGGTTTCTTTTGGCCCACTCTTTTCAAAGATGCACGCTTATTTGTACTCTCATGTGATCAATGTCAAAGGACGGGCAACATCTCAAAGAGGAGCGAGATGCCTCTTAACCCTATTCTTGAAGTGGAAATCTTTGATGTTTGGGGGATAGACTTCATGGGCCCGTTTCCTAGCTCTCATGGTTTCGAATACATCTTGGTAGCAGTAGATTATGTCTCTAAGTGGGTTGAAGCGGTGCCATGCAAGTCCGCGGATGCAAATTCTGTGATCCGATTGTTTTCAAAGGTGATCTTTCCTCGATTTGGTGTCCCACGAGCGGTGATAAGCGACGGAGGAAAGCACTTCATCAACCGCCAATTCAATAGCTTATTGAAGAAGCACGGAGTGACACACAAAGTTGCCACCGCTTATCATCCACAAACAAGCGGGCAAGTCGAGGTGTCTAATCGGGAGATCAAGAGCATATTGGAAAAGACAGTAGCCCGAACGCGCAAGGATTGGGCTGTCAAATTGGATGATGCTTTGTGGGCCTATCGCACCGCCTTCAAAACGCCCATAGGCATGAGCCCCTTCAAACTTGTCTATGGGAAGCCATGCCACTTGCCGGTTGAAATAGAGCACAAGGCTTATTGGGCAACTCGCGCAATCAACATGGATATGCTCAAGGCCGGTGAGAAAAGGATTCTTGAACTTCATGAGTTGGATGAGGTACGCCTAAACTCTTATGAAAATGCTAAATTCTATAAAGAAAAGACAAAATTGTTGCATGACAGGCATATTTCAAGAAGAGAGTTCAAAGAAGGAGACTTGGTGCTTTTGTTCAACTCTCGCTTGAAGCTTTTTCCGGGCAAGTTGAGATCAAGGTGGTCCGGGCCATTCCGAGTGGTGAAAGTCTACCCATTTGGCGCCATTGACATTTGCAACAAGGATTCGGAGCCTTTCAAAGTCAATGGGCAACGATTAAAGCACTACATCGCCAATGAGACGCTTGAGGAGACCTTTGTCCTATCTCTCTCCGAACCAAAGCAAGCGGAAACTTAGAAACAGGAGGTCAAGCTAGGGACCTAAAACAAGCGCTTCTTGGGAGGCAACCCAAGGATTTAAAATAATATTTCACTTTTAAACTAGTTTTCTTCTAATCTAAATATATATATAAAAAAAAAAATAAAAAAAAAAATAAAAAAAAATAAAAAAAAAATAAAAAAAATAAAAAAAAAAAATAAAAAAATAAAAAATTTTAGGCACAGTTCTAATCTCTGGGAACATTTCAATTTCAGGAAGCAATTTCATTATAAAGAAGGAGACACGAGCATGAAGGATGAGACGACCAGTAGTACACACATTTCCTCAGCTCAAATTCGAAGTGCATTGCTCTCGGTTCGACCCGAGCATACAACGCTCGATCCGAGCAAAAAGAAATTATAGAGGACGGAATGACATTGGTGCTCGGTCCGAGCACCAGATTGCTCGGTCCGACTAGGGGATGATTCTTCACTGGATGAGGCCAATTGGGCCGGGATTTTAATGGGACACAGGCCCATTTATCTTTATATAATTTAATTGGTTAATGGGTTGTTTTTAACTCACCAGGCCAAGCCCGTTTATACCAGACCCGACCCAATAACCCTATAAGAGAGGATCCATTCCCCTCTCTTCTCTTTCTCCCTCATTCGACCCCAACCCGACTCTTCTCTTTCTCGTTCTCTTCTCCAAGCCGAGCACACACACCCCAAACCCTAGAATTTCCATCCCTTCATCATTTTTAGAGATCTACGGGCACGTCTTTCGAAGAAATCGGCGAAACTCGACGGTTGGTCTTCCCGTTGACTGAGTACACTCCTGGGCCTCCTCTTCAACTTCTCTGAGGTTCCGTTGAGGCGCCTCGACTTCTCTTCTGTCGCGGGACCATTCTCTACTCCAACCCGCTGTCAAGAGGTGCTCTGTCCGTCGTTTCGCTCTCTGGTGCCTCTCTGCCCCTTCTCCTCACTCAAGAAAGCACTCTCTGGACCCTGGCACTTCACTTCTCCACTGCCATACCACAAGCCGTGGGTATCAACTCCATCAAGCGTAATCCAAGGTCCCTCCATCTCTCTTTCCCTTTTCTATTGCTTCCTTGTGATTTTAATTGGGTTTGCGAGTGTGTACAAGGCCCTATACCAGCAAAGACAACCTCTGTACCGAACCAGTGTGCCTTACCAGAACCTAGCCTCAGTTCGGTCCGAAGCCTCTCTGCTCGGTCCGAACACCTACCCTGACACAGTTCACCTGCTTCTCTTCGGTCCGAACTCTCCCTATTCGGTCCGAACCGAGAGCAGACCACTTCCAGACAAACCGTAGATTTTTCTATCTCCTCCTCTCTAGCAGTAACCATGGCCGAATCTAGTCGCCGTCAGACCCGTGCCAGCACTCGTGGCGCAGCCGGGACCTCTTCTAGACATCCTCCACCTGAGTCACCACCCCACAACCCCAATGACCCACCTCATCCTATGTCAAACCACCCGGACTTCAAGAGACATCCCGAAGCAGCCCAATATGAAGCGACTTTTGGGTTCGAAATGCCATGGAAGTTCCAATTTCTCAACATGGCAAAGCTTCAGAATCGGCCGTTTGAGCACACAAGGTGGATAGACCTACCTACATTGGAAAAATTTAGGGTGGCGGAGGAATTTATCGACCTCACAGGCGGAATTGGGATTACCCCCACCTTTTGGACCCACCGAGCTCTAGCCTACCAGAAGATGACAATTGAGTTCTTGAGTTCTCTCAAGCTCATGAAGGAAGATGGGGAAGATATTATTGTCTTTCGCCTAGCAAACCGGAGCCACAAAGCACGGTTGCAAGACTTGGGTGAGGTGTATGGGCTAGAAAGGAATTGCCCGATTGAGACTTCTCCATGGACTCGAGACTTAAAGCCCGGCATGGTCTGGATCTATTTGGCGGGGCATAATTGCAACAAGAGGTCCCGTCTCGTGCAACATCCTACGCTTCGCATCCTCATGCGGGCGTATGCCTCTCAAATCTTTTGCCGAGGGGAGACAGCTAACATCACAAATGATAAGGAGCTCGGGCTCATGTGGCAAACTCTACAAACAAACCCGGTGAAGGTCAATGTTATCAAGCTAATGGTGGAGTTTTGGATATACCAGCGAGATCATGTGCCCAAAGGAAGCATCACAATGGGTGGCTTTGTCACGCTTTTGGCAGAACGGATGCACATTCCGATTCCCCCGACTTCCGCATGTGGCGGGTTCCATCTCTATGATGCCTTCCGATTCAAAGGAGCCCACTTCATCGAGATTAAGCAAACGGGGCATGAGGACAAGTACCTCTGGATTCGTGATCAAGGGACTGATTTCTATCTTCCCTACCCTCACAAGGTAAATCTCTCTAGTCCCGACTCATGGATCATTCCAGAAGATTACTCTCACCCACTTGTCAGGAGAAATAGTATAAGCGAGACAACAAGAAGCGGCCCACAGCCGATGGAGGTAGCCACAAGGATCCGGTCCCACTCACCTCCGCCAATGCAACATGGTGAATCTTCTCAAATGCCGAGCTGGGCTAGGAAATTGACCAAAATGGTGAAGAAGCTCACCAAACTCACCAAGAAGACCCTCCAGCGTCAAGAAGAGTTTGGTGATCATCTCAGCAGCCTATCCAAAGAGTCCATGGAGCAAAATAGGAAAATCAGAGATGCGGTAAACGTGGCATACGACAACAATTTTTATCTCCGCATGGGCTATTGGCCGGGAGAAGAGGAAGAGCCAGAAGCCGGCCATGCCAACCCGGCTTCATCTTCTAGTGTCACACGAGGACCACCGCCACCTCCTCTGTATCACGAAGCACAATCCGAGCCGCATCGTGGCCCAGAAATACCGCAACAAGCACCAAGTGATCCCAGCTTCTACCCTTACCTTGGAAACCAAGTGGTGGAGCAACCTCAATATCAGGACATGGAGGACCCCTTTGGCATCTTCCCGACCTATCACCATGGCGATGCATCCATGGGCCCCCACCACTCTCACTAATCCGATAACTTCCTTCTCTTTCTTTTAAATTTTCTGTGAATGCAAGCTTGAGGACAAGCTTTAGAATAAGTTTAGGGGGGGAGACGTCATTTATTTTCTGGAAAATTGGATAAAACAGACAAGGAGGGGCGGAATTTTTCATTTTCTCCCAGCCTCAGTTCGGACCGAACGCCTTCTGTTCGGACCGAACTGTGTAATTTCCATACAATCTGATTTCAACTGTCCTCATTCGGTCCGACCGCTGGTTGCTCGGTCCGAACACCACACTTGATCTGATATTCACTCCCTTCGGTCCGAGCGCTGGTTGCTCGGTCCGAACACTATCTTGCTTGTGCCCATCACCTTCGTTTTGTTTTTTTTGATAAATGTCACACTGTTTTTCAACAATTTTCAAGCTGATCAATGGACTTTCTCAAATGATTTGTTGTTTAAACTTCTTGATTGACTTGTGCACCAATGGGCTGATGCGAAGATTTTTAATTGTGATTAAACTCGATTGTGGATGCTTAGAAATTTGTCAAAACGATCTCAGTCAAATCTCACAATTTTTCATTGAGTGAACTGATTTGTGATTTGAAAATTTTTGTTCAAAAAGAATTTTTATCAACCTTGGAACTTGTATCATGAATCTTGACTAGTGAAATTGTTTTTAAACGCTTGAATCACCAACGAGCAAAATTTCAATGGGACTTAAATTCAAATAGTTGTGAAAACGAGGATGCACCGAGACCTTCTTCCACCAACTCAACCACAAAACTTTGGAGGGTATTGGGATTAATTATAAGTTGCCAGGAATTATAACTCAAAGCTCTCGAGGTATAATTGGGTAACTTAAAATTAATTTCTACTGGCCCTGGTGCGAAAGCATTGGCAATGGGATTGTTGAGTATTGTGGCCCGAGTGTACCGTGGCCATAGTCGAGCAATTCACGTCTAACCTCCCTGGCACGACATGTGCCAGTAGCATATTCTCAAGGTCAATGACACCGCATTATATCCTCTAGGGTGCAAAGCCCCACGGCTCGACTTACACAAATAAAATTGGTGAAAGAAATTGAAAAGGTTGAAATTTGGAGACAAGATTCATGACTAATTTTCCAACTTTGATAAATTGACTTTACAAATCTTTGCAAAACATAGAAAAGAACGAATGAATAACTTTGAGTTTGCTATTGTTGTGGCATGATAGAAGCTAGAGTTCTTGAAAGGTTAAAAGCATTCAATAGGACCAAGTGAGGCATACTTTAATTAGAATTTTAAATGCTAAATCTTTGAGGAACTTTCTTAACTCGGCTTGTTTGACTTTTGTGTGACTACATTTTTAGGTATAAGCAATTAATCTCCTAACATTTCTTTGTTTGGGTAGTTTGATTCTCTTAAGTTTAAGTACAGTCAATAACTTTAAGTTTAGGCTCTTGCTTGAGGACAAGCAAAGTTTAAGTTTAGGGGGATTTGATATCTCCTATATTCATTGGTATTTTGACCGTACTTGGCACCGAAATTATACCCGAACCATTAAATTGCTTAACAAAAACTTGCTATTTTCCCAGGATTTGGCTCTGCTGCTATTTCTACTTGTGTTTTACTGGGTCTTATGAAGAAAAGCTTGAAAGGAAGACTTCTATGGTTGCACACACGTCAGACGACTCATTCCTGGCACAAGGGCACGTTCTGGACCGACATGCGGGCCACATGCCACCTAGATGACTCATCCCTAGGCTCAGTTCGACCCCCCCTCTCTACTTGTTCGGACCGAACAGGCAGCTACTCGGACCGAAGTGTCGCCTGGACACTCTCTCTCTTCTCTCCGGTCCGAGCGCCCAGCCTTCGGGTCGAGCGAGCACAAATGGCAAGTCTTTTCAGCTAAGGAAAGACACTTTTTGGCAACTTCTGATGGTCTGAACGCCCTAACCTCTCTCCCAAGCAACCTGGCACTATATAAAGGCCTCTCCTATCTCCAGGAAGGCAACTTTTGGTTAGACACACGCATAGCCACCTTCCAAAAGACAATTCTTCATCAGCCCTGTGATTTCCCTCTTGTTAGAAGCGACGGCAGCAGCAAGAAGTAGTTCACCCATCTCTCCTACCTTCCACTGCCTTAGAAAAGATAGTTCTAGCGTGAAAGGAGTAGACTTTACTTCCCTTTATGCTTTTATTCTCTTCTTTTATGGGCTTGTATCTTTATTATGCTTTTATTATGATTATTTACTGTTTTGAGAACATGTTAGAGTAGTCTACTTGATGTCTTAGGGTATGGATGTAGTTTAGGTTTAGTTTGACGTTATGACTTGATATGATTTGATATTTGACTTCATGATCTGTTTATTGAGTAGTGTTTTAATTGCTTGTTTAATTCTGTGATTGACCTGATTTACTTCTAAATTCTAGGCCTGTTTAGTTAAGTTACAAGGTTAGGTTAGTTCATTGGACTTGAATTAAGTACTCGGGATAAGTTGACGATTCGAAAGAGGAGATTAGCCAGCATCGAAAGGTGTGGCTTCTAAGTTGGCTGAAAGGCAACTCAGATATCCCTAAGAAAACAAATAAACAAGACATAGGCTAATTAAAATACCAACACGAAAGTTTAGGTTTGATTAGTCTACGTGGGCAAGGTAGAGTCCTGTACTAATCTCTGGTCCAAAAGACAAGAGTTGAGGGTTAGATAATCTAGTCACAGCCAATCTGAGCCCTTCATAAAGTCAGAATTCAAGTTGTATGGTCGTAACCCAACATACCAGCCTCTGCTCGGACCGAACAAGTCCTGTTCGGACCGAACCGACAGCCTATGCCTCAATTTGTTGGTATTTAACGCGACAGCGAGCAATCCGGCAAATTGAGGGCTAAACCTAAGCGAGTCCTCATCCCTAAGGCACCTTTTTATATTAGAAAAACCCAAAAGTTTGCTAGTTTTAGTTTACCTCAATTTAATTACGACTTAATTTCTAAAATACCCAAAAACATTTAATTACTAGTGGTGTGTGTTCATTACTTTTATTTTGCTGTAGTTCCTACCTTATTTTATTTATCTAGCTTCAGAAAAAGAACAAGTCAGGTATTCGTTAATCCGTCCCTAGGGTTCGACCCTAAGCTTAACTTGAACGACTAGTGAGGTTAGGTCTAGGTACAAATTTATTTGGTACTAGGATTTAATTCCTTCATCAGCAACCACAATCCACCAGAGCTCTGAGCCGCAGGGACTACATCAAAATTCTTCAAAGGGAGTTGGTTAATTCTCCTAACAGCCTGTTGGTACGAGCATTTAGTTTCCGACACAAAAGCTAGGTCTGCTCGTGTACTGTGAAGGTACCTAGCTAAGTTTGGAACTGTCGAAGGCCCTCCATTGCCTTGGCAGTTCCAGGAGATCATTCTCATAAAATTCCTTGGAGCGGATACGGCCCCGCCCTCGGCCTTTTTGCATTGTTCTGCTGAGGCAGAGAGATTCGCAATGTCACATTCTGGAGATCCTTAGTAGCCTGTTCAATTTGGGGAGGTGGGGGAAGAGATGCAGAAGAGGAGGTTGAGGAGGGGGTAATCGGTGGTGAATGGTGAGTATGAGTGGAGACATGTGGGGAAGGGGGAAGTTCGTGCTGGTGGGGTTGGTTACTGCCATGGCGGTTATCACCTGTTGCTTGAGCATCCTGGTTCGAAGGAAGATGAGAGCTGGTGGTTACTGAATTGTGGTTCTGGAGTTGTGAATTATGCTGGGCTGATGCATAGGTTTGCTGGCTAGAGGTTGGGCTGTTATGTGATGGTAACGAAGTTGTCTGGCCAATTAGGTTTTGGGCTTGATATAGTTTCTGTGAATTGTTTATCCATAGACCCTTGTTGAAAGGAGAGACATTCTTATCTTTGAACATTTCTTGGTATTTTGGGTCCACTGCAAGTCTAGAATATCTAGCCCATTCTAGGCAAGTCATATAGTCATGACCCAAGTGACCACAAAACATGCATAGCCGCTTCATTCTTTCATAAACCAAATACACTTCAAGGTTCCCTAACAAAGAGTGTGATGCAGTGCATCTGTCCTTCAATTCACCTCTAATTGGTATTGCCACTCTAGCTCTGAGATACTCAAGACCACCAGAGTTGGTTTTGAGAGGAAGAGAAACCGGGGTACCAACATTATTCAACAAGCGCAAGGCATCTTTGGGGTCAATAAACTCCAGATATTTAGAGTGCATTTGGATCCAGACCTCAACATGTGTTATATGGTCAATATGGACATCCTGTGGACCCGACACACGTTTTACAGCAACTAAATCAGACCTGTATGTCCATGGGCCCCCATTATACACCCAATACATGTCCTGGGTCGACACAAATTCAGCTAGAAAAAGATTATTACCCTTGTTGGTAATGGAGATCTCGCCAGATAGTCTCCATGCTCTAATAAGCTGATCTTTCAGGTCCTCAATCCCCGCTTGTTTGTCAGAAACAATACGCAAGAGTAAGCATAGGCTCCAATTGACCTCTTTGCTAGACTCATTGAGCGACACAGTAGCCTCCTGTTGCATGCCAGCTCCTCCATATTTCACCAGAAACTCATCATCCGAGAGGTCCATGGTTTTATGAGGTAAAGAAGCAGCAGTAGAGTGATCAGATGGAGAGAAAGTGAATTTATTGAGTGAGGAGGGGACTAGGTGAGAATTGTTAGCAAAGAAGTTTAGGGGATTATTGGTAATGAAGGGATACTGGGGAGTTTGTTGTAATGAGGTCGTGATAGGAACAAGCACTTGACCAATAGGGATTACTGCCTGGGACTTTGTGGACCATAGGGACAACAAATAGGGGTTAGATGCAAAAAGAGGTACATTAAAAGAAGGCGTGCCAAAAGAGATCCTCGTTCTGTGGGAGGCTGATGTGGGTATGGGATTAGGTAAGTGAGGTTTAATTGGGGCAGCTATTTGTCCAATCAGAATGTATGAGGTGGGGTTGTTAGAGTGCTGTAGGGACTGGCATAGTATCTCATGTTGACACATCCCCTTTTCATCTTGACTTTCCCCAGTCTCCATTAATTCTGAGCACGGTTTTCCAAGAAACCTAGAAACGCTCATTATGCCATTAGTCCTTTTATTCAACAGAGAAGCAAAACACCCTTTTGTTTGTGGTTCATCTACATTTCCCTCACAACTGGAGTTGTCCATTATCTTTGAACTCTGCAGTTTGTGCTTGTGAGCTTCCCATTGACCAAAGAACTCTGATGGTTCACCTTCCTTCTGGCATGACCCGGAATTAGAAGCCTCAAGAGATTGGGGTCCACTTCCCAGGCGAAGTGCATTCCACAAGTAGCTACGGTGGCAGTCAAACAGTAGCTGTACCGGGTTGAATTGAGTGCCCCCATCAGAAAATTCTTGTTGGAACACTCGCAGTTCATCTTGTGTCATGAGCTGCTCCCCATCAGGTGATATCGGTGGTGAAATTAGACGCCAAGCCTCAATTTCCACTTTACAATCCTTCCACTTTGTAGCAAAATCAAAAATCAGATATTCTGGTATGGCAAAAGGATCACGGCATTCAATCCAGATAGTAACATGCCCTCTATCAATACCCCCAATTTCTTCCCTCACAGTTTCCCTGAATATACCAAAGCCCTCTGTGGCTACCTCAAAGAAGAACGGGTCCCAAAAATCAAGAGGGAAATCATGTATTTTAATTCTGACCCTGTACACTGGATGACGAAAAGATCTCCAATAACTCCTGAAAGGTTTGACAGTGATACCCATATCATTAACCCAGCTCTCACATTGCTGTAAAATAACCTCAGGCTTCAAACGATCAGGGAGCTGAATTAAGAATACAGAAGCAGATGTTCTGTGCATGGTGTATTCCTGAGTGGAACCCCCCCATTCAGAGGCCATGCGCCTCCTAATTTCACTTGATGCAGACAGAGCAGCCCCAGTGGTGAAGAAAGCCAATGTTTGCTCCAGTTCCTCATTGATTCTGTCAAACACATTATTAGTGGTGAGATGCACATGCAAGAACTGGCGTCTCTGTAGTCTGAAAGGGTATGTGCGACTCATGGCGTCAGGAAAGGAAGGTCAGAGATTGAGTAAGCAAGATGGGTGGGTGGGTCGGACAGTAGAGGAAAAGATAATAGTAACTGGAAGCAAGGCACTAAATGTAAACAAGAAAAGGCAATAAATGAGAGAGAAGTAGCTTGGGAGCGAAAATGGATAACAAGCCCAAAAAAGTGGAGAAAACCCAGACAAAACTGAAGTTCCAAGGTTTTAGCCTGTGAGATTTAGAAGCCAAGAATGGATTTGTTGGTGAGAAATAATGAAGCAGCATGTGGTCGCCATTAGAGTGTATAGGTCAATGAAGGTTTCAATGCTTGAAGCTTCAAAACCTTCCTACGATGGAAGTATCTCCAGGGGACATAGATTCAGTGCATTGATGGGTGCTCTATGGTAACATCTAGAACTAGAATGAAAAGAAGGTAAACTTTTTTTGTTCAGTCGAAGTTTCTATTACACAAAGAACAAATAGGCAATGCATTTAGAGATGGGTACACAATAAGATCATAGATAAACAAAAGTAATAAACATAACGAATAGAAAATGGGACACGTTGAACTCTTGTATATATACATATATGGCAACCTCATCCCTCTCTTATCTGATGAGCGCACCAAAAAGGTTTAGGAAAAATCAAGGGAAAAATAAAGAAAAATCTTTGGTAAATTGTTATTTGGTGGCAACGTGCAACACAATCAAGTGAAAAAGGTGAGATCAATTATCATATATCTTTTATTCCAGATTTTTTCTATAATAATGAATAATTAAAAAGGGATTAGTAAAGGAATTTGGAAAAATTAAGCGAGTATTAATATATTTTCTAATTATATCGGTTTTTCTTTCAAAATTCAATTGTCTTCTTTTTGGGAAAAACTTGTATTGATTGGTTATCACCTGATTTAGAAAGATATGTTGTTATATCACTAGAATATGAGTTGGACTTGATTAAACATAACATGTAGCTTGGGGTTTAAGTGTGCTGACATTATTTCATATTTTTTATTATCTTTTAGTTCAAATTAAAGAAATATCTAACATAAAATTAGTTTGTTGAAAATTATATTCTAAGTCACAAATAACTAATGGTTAGATGATATGTGGGGGTAGAAACGTTGGTAAATTAAAATATAAAAATTTGATAAATTATTGGGTTAACTTTAAGTAACCAAGTATAGTTTTATGTTTTTCTAAAAAAATAGCATACAATAATATTAATTTATTTAAACTAGGATCGGAATGAATTATTTCTTGAATAAAATTTGATAATTATTTAAGTAGGAACTTAAATAGAATTTATTTTGTTTAGAGTCGGGAAGTCGCTTATCGGAGCTGAGGGTAGCCGATACGACTGAGGATCTATAAATTGTCTTGCTCTTGCTCGTTTTCTTCATTTTGCTTTTCAGGTGCGGATCTCACACAACTTAATTACATGCTAGAAATTATTTACGCATAAATGCATTGCATACTTTGAACTAATAATTGCACGCATATTTGAATTGTATCATATGACTTATATTATTTAATATTATTATTGCATGTTGAAATGGTTCCGAATTGAATGGATTGTGATAATTGTTGGTACTCTTGTACGGTGAAATGACACTGGTTGGGTTGGGCATTGGGGTTTCTCCCTGACGTGCCAGTCTCCGTGAGTAAGCGCTTATATCCGTGGTTTGACAGTGTTCACGTAATTAGTACCGTTTTCTTATCTATTTGTCTGAATTAATGATAATTGTATGGTATCATATACAATATATGTTCTATTGTATACTCAGTCTCCTCTGATCAAGGAGAGATGGATCCTTCGGGATAATTTAACTTTGTTTTGAATGATCGATATTGAACCAGCCTCAGTTGTAGGTAGTTGACCAAGCTGAACCGACACTTTTGTGCTACCATTTGAATGTGATAGTTCAAAATGATTAATGTGTCGGATTATTTGCATTGCATCTTCATATTGCCATCTTATAATGTATCACAAAATGTATTGATATTTGACTTATACGAATTGTGTGTTTTTTTTTTTCTACCTCAGTCGATAAATAGTTCTAAAACATGTAAGATTGTTCGTGTGGCTGGAACTGAATACCGCACTGAGATAAATTATATTTATCTTATTCTTTACTTTTACATTGTTTCCACAATGGTTGTGGGTTCTAGGTTTTGGGCTGAGCGACGGGCTCAGTGGTGAGGAGTAGACTAGACCTTTTGGTATGTAACATGTAGTATGTATCAATAAATGTATACTGAACTTGTTTTAAGACCTTATTCGGCTTGTAAGAAGTCATCGAGCTTCTAGTCGAATTAAGTTTATGTAAACAAATATTTTGTGTTTTGGTATGACTGGTAGTGTATTAATAGTGTGTAACATATTTATTAAGACCTTAGATGGCTTGTTATGAATTATGGTACTACATATTACTTTTGTGTTTGGTATTAGTAAGCCTTACAGGTGTGTGTTGGCTAACATGCATCTGTGGCGGCTATGATGACTCTGGATTCAGGATGTTATCATTGATGACTCTGGATTCGGGATGTCACAGATGATGTAGGGGATAATGTAATTGTGGGTGATGATATAGAAAATGTAAGTGAACAGCAATGTAATGATGCTAACAGAGAAAATGATTTGGATGAAATAATGAATGAATTACCCAGTGATTTTATTGATGATGTTCCTGATATTTTTCAAAAGTTAGATGAAAACTCTCATATACCCTTATATCCCGGTTGTGATCAAGATAAATTCTCAAAAATAAAAACTGTTTTTAAGTTGTACAACTTAAAAGCCAAGAATAATTGGAGCGATAAAAATTTTACATCTTTACTCTGTCTTTTGCGAGAAATGCTTCCAGCAGATAATACACTGCAAGATACAACTTATAGGGTTAAAAAATTACTATGTCCTTTGAAACTGGAAGTAGTGAAGATTGCAGCATGCCTGAATGATTGCATATTATTTCAGAATGAGTACGTGAACCTCCATAAATGTCCAAAGTGTAATATATCCCGGTACAGACAAAGGGACGATAATTTGGATGATGAAGAAGATAGTTGTAAGAAGAGGCCAGCTGCGAAAATATTGTGATATCTGCCTGTAATACAAAGGTTTGAACGTCTTTTCAGTAATTCAAAAGATGCTAAACTGCTAAGGTGGCACATGGAAGGCAGAAAGAAAGATGGAAAGCTCAGGCATCTAGCAGACTCACCCCAGTGGAACAACATAGACAGTCATTTCATGGATTTTGGCAGTGAGCCTAGAAATTTGTGATTAGGACTATGCACGGACAGAATGAATCCTTACGGTCTCATGAGTACCAACCGAAGCGTATGGCCAGTTTTGTTGGTTATTTACAACCTTCATCCTTGCTTATGTATGAAAAGAAAATATCTGATGATGTTGTTGCTCATTTCTGGTCCCAAACAATCAGGCAACGATATAGATGTATACTTGGCTCCGTTAATAGAGGACCTTGATAGGTTGTGGAAGGACGGGGTGAAGGTATTTGATGTGGATTCCATAAGTAATTTCATCCTATGTGCGATGATATTCTGCACGATTAATGACTTTTTCGTGTACGGGAACTTGTCGGGTTACATGAACAAAGGAGAAAAGGCATGTCCTATTTGCATGGAGGAAACACAATCGATATGGTTACCGAATTGTAGAAAAACAGTCTATTTGGAACATCGTAGGTTCCTTAGCCGTCATCACCCCTACCGCCGGCCTAATTACAAAATCAAATTTGATGGCAACACCGAGACCCGACGGGCAGCTATATCAAAATCTGAAAGACAAACTCATAAACATGTGAAGGATCTTAAAATTCTATTGGGCAAACCATTTGTGAATAGAATTCCAGAAGGCAATTGGAAGAAGAAGTCTATATTCTGGGACCTTGAATACTGGACTAATTTGAATGTCAGGCATTGCCTGGATGCGATGCATATCATCAAGAACATCTGTGAAAATCTGGTTACTTTGATTTTGAATGCTCAAGGAAAAGTAGACAATGTTAATTTGAGGAAAAACATGGTAGAAATGGAGATTCGGCTGGAACTAGCTGCAAAGGCAGATAATAGTAAGAAACGAGATTGGTTACCTAATACGGTTTATACTTTATCAAGGAAAGAAAAACTCAGTTTGTTGGAGTGCTTGAGGTCTATTAGAGTTCCAACCGGTTATTCCTTAAATATTTCACGGAAGGTGTCGATTAAGGATATGAAATTCATTGGAATGAAGTCACACGATTATCACGTGTTGTTGACCCAGTTACTTCTGGTTGCTATTAGAGCATGTTTTAAAAAATAAGTTCGAAACTCTATCACTAAGTTGTGTTTCTTCTTCAATAAAATTTGCTCCAAAGTGATCGATCCCGAAAAACTAACTCAGTTAGAAACGATGCTTTTCAGACCATATGCGAGTTGGATATGCACGTTCCCCCCTTGTTCTTTCTTATAATGGTGTATTTGACCATTCATTTAGTCAGGGAGATAAGGTAGTGCGGTCCGATATTTTTGCGGTACATCTACTCTTTTGAAAAGAGCAATGGGTCAATTGAAAGGGTTAGTCAGAAGCAGATCTCTCCTGGAAGAAAGCATAGTTGAAGGATATATCTCAGAAGAAGTTATTGATTTCTATACTGATTATCTAGATGGAGTTAAACCTATTGGCCTACCCAAGAATCGGCATGAAGGTAGACTCCTAGAAAAAAGCATAATTGGTATGAAAGTAATTACAATGGACCTTGCAAAGAGAGAAAAAGCACATCTTAAAATTCTGCAACAAGTCGCCGTTGTGGCTCCTTATGTGAATGAACACATAGCCGATTATTATTAATAGTAATAGTAATAATAATAATAATAATAACAATTATTATTATTATTATTATTAATTGCTCCAAACTAACACACCTAATTTGTTAACTCCTCCACCTACCTACCTTTGTTGCAATTGAACTCTCTAATTAAATTATACATCATTATCCTACTCTATATGTTGTATACAATTTGTCTTTCTCGAATTGGACTTTCTGATCTCAAATTTCATCGTGTTGAAACATGAATTGCTCACTATTCCTTGGCGGTACCCACGCTCCTCTCGGCATGCATGCTACTAATGTTTTATAATCATATTCCTATTTTCATTTAATTTCATTTAACATCTCTGTATCATTCTGATTCAATTAGTTATACAAACAATACGTCATTTATTTATATGATATCTGTAAAAATTACACACTAGCTTCTGTTTGAGTAATGCTAGAATCAAACGTGTTTGATATTAAACGCGATCCTAAACTCAACTATTAAAATTTCAAATGACCGATCTGAACCGTTCAGAATAATCTTCATACTAAAATATTCTTCGAAATTAAATTTTCTATTTTTAAGAAAATTTAACTATTTTCTTTGGATATTTTAACTATTTTTGGAGGGTCTAGAACTAATTAGATTAAGAATTTTCAAAAATAAAAAATAAATAGTAGAAAAATTCGAAAAAAATATAAAATTTGATCTCCAAGGAGATTTTATCATGAAGAATAAAATGAGCGGTTCGGATCGACTATTGTAATCATGAAAATTGAGATCTGATCTCGTTTGACAGACTCGAGTGTCAAACACGTTTGACTGTAGCATTATTCTGTTTGTTTTGTAAAAATATCGACAGCATTTTGATGTGGAAAGGTACTCATTAATCATCGTTGCTAGGGGGTGGATGTTAGTTGCCAGTAGTTCTCATGCAGTTGGATTTTTGTTTCAAAAAAAATACATACATAAACATTAATTAAATGGATATTGTACAGTTTAGGTGCATAGCACAAGCAACGCTACCAATTTGTTTGTTTGCATAAGGTGATTCATGCAAGACGACATGATTCATTTATTTCCCTTTTATGTCCTTTCTGCAGACCCCACACCATTTCCCTTTTATTTATTTGTTTGTCTGTACAATACCATAGAATTTTGCTATCTTCTACAAATTTTTCAACTACATGCATTCACTTAATAGAGAGTTCCATTATTTTTATACACAAAATAGTAAATTATCTACAAATATTTATGAATGTAGTTCCATTTTGCAAAAAAATAACGAATTATGCACAGATGAAATGCGAGCGTCTCCTGTGCGTTCGCCAACCACATCTACTGGTTCTGGTTGGCCAATTTCATAATTTATTTATAGTAAGTTCCGTCAAAATCAGGAGTTTTACGTCAAGTCATAAACAGTCTATTTCAAAATTTCAATATGACTTCATTTAGTTTGTATATACCAATACTACATGATCGCATAAATATGGTTTTAGCATATATTTAGTAAAAAATTTAAATACTTTATATTATTTGAAGATTGTCACATTTGAGTGCTTTTAAAAATATTGTAAACTTAAACCATGATACATTAGGGAAAATTTGATACGTGCCACTCTAAAACTTCAAAATTAGAAGAAATGCCACCACAAAACTAATCCTTTGCTCAATGTCACTCCAAATCTCTTTTATTTAGAAAATTGCCACTCAAATACAATTTCTATACTCTTTTGATATAAGAAATAGGCAAAATTAGAAGGCACTGTATTTCAAAATATTTTTTAATATTCCCAAAATGCCCTTTGTCCCTTTCTTTTTCCTTTGTGACAATGACGACAATGACAAATAGCTGCAACGCAAGTCCTACCAGTTGATCTTGTCGCTAATCAGTTGTTGCCACTGTAGACCCTGCTGCTCCAGGCCGTCGTTCTGGCGATCTACATCTCGCACCCCTGGGGCATGCTGCGTCGTTCGATCTTCGATCTCAAGCTAAGCCAGAAGATGATTGACAACTCTGCTATCTCTCGCATCGCTAGCCTGATTAGTAAGGAGGGGCTGCGCCTGCGTTGCTTTTATTGCTCGATGGGGTTGCCTTCCTTATCAATCGCATCTATGCATGCATCTATTGTAGCTTCAAAAAGTCTAATTTTTCTTTTTGGTGCTATCGGCAGATAATACTCGAGATTTTATAATAAAATGTTGTGATTTATATCCTTTAATTATGAAATTTTTGCTTTCTTTAGAAGAGGTGATCCAAAAGTCGTTATTTTTTTCTTAAATTCTTTAGGGTGCTTTAATTATGCCTCTCTGTCGCAACTGAGGAAAGAAAAAAGGAAGGGGTAAAGGGCATTTTGGGAAATATTAAAACATATTTTGAGATACAGTACCTTTTTATTATTTTTATATAAAAAAAAGTATAAAATTTGTATTGGAGTGGCAATTTTCTAAATAAAAGAGATTTGGAGTGGCATTGAGCTAAGGATAGTTTTGTGGTTGCACTTTTTTAATTTTGAACTTTTGAAGTGACATGTATCTAATTTTCTCTATTTTAAAATATATTCAATATTGTTTGATGAAATAATTAATTAATATCGAAATAAATATTTTTATTGTAGGGATAACAATTTCCATGCCAAGATCACTACCTAATAAGCGCAGTTGACTCTCGTTTGATATCTATCTAGTAGTATTATAGTTCTGCAAAGGAAAACTTCAAAACCAACTTGATTGGATCCTCGAAGCTGCATCCTTACAACAAAAATCCTACATCGACGGGAGCCAACTAGCTGATTAATTTTATTTATTTTTTTGCTAAACGCGCGCAATAACTTTTATCAACCGACAAAAAATTTATTAAAAAATTGAGTATGTAAAAAAAAACTAAAAAACGCAATAACTTCTTCTTTATTATTATTATTATAGCTGCCGCGGCCTCATGCTACTGCTACTTCTGCTACAACGCATATGAGTATACCTATTTTATATTTAACCTATAAAGAATTAGGAAACATAATGTCGATCTCTAAACCTATCTCTACTATATACTTATAAAAGCACGTATTTATATTTAAGGACTAAAATAATTAAATATAGAGGGTAAACAATTGTTTACTCTATGCATTCTTAATCATTGATCATTTAAATCAATGGCTGGATTTTTGCGTTGGATATAAATTTATTGACTCTTCACTTTTAATAGTAAGAAATTTGTCGTTAGATTGGTTATGCACTCAACAAAATAAAAATAAATTTATCATTACATTGATTGTGCAGTGTGTTTGGAAAGAAAGCATAGCACATATGAAAAATTTCTTTTAAATAATAATTATTTTCTTCATTTTGAAAATAAAGCACAGTAAGTAATTCCCGTTAATTATACCTTTACATCAGCGCATACAAAAATATACGTACGTACTTGTTAGCATAACAGGGAGGTGCCACACGTAAGGGCACAGGAAATAATCTCACACTAAACCTTGCTAGGTGAAAGAAAATAGTATTCCTAATCCTTACGGTGGGCCCGGGGTTCGTTACTGGTTACACATCACATGAGAATGATGATATATATGTTAGCAGTTGTGAGGCGCGCACAGGTAGGGTGGTAGTGGAACTAGACCTGCCGACGGTACACGTTATTTGTTTTCCGTCCATACGGAACGAGTGGCGGAACAGAATATCATTTCGTTCTAGAAAACGAAATGGCAAACACAATGAGAGAACATACCGTTGTCGAAACGGAACGGTAAACATAATGGCCTATTTCGCTTCCGTTTCGACAAATAGTGCAGTTTTTAGTGTAAATCCACGTCGTTCCGTTCCCTCCAAACGAAACGTATAACGGAATGAAAGGGCATTTCATTTTCTAAAACAGAACATAAAATGGAATGGAATAGCCATACCATTTATGGAACGGAACGGCAAACGGAATGGCCCATTCCGTTGCCGTATAACACGTTAGGCAGGCCCAAGTGGAACCCTAGTTGAGAGCAAATCAGCACAATACAAAATGATATGATCTGCATGCATTTTTGTCTTTACTGTATTAAGTGAAGTACTGATTAGGGACAGATTCAGAAAAAATTTAAGCATGGTACAAAGCAAGACCAGAAAGAGAGAAAATTACAAGTCCAATTCATATACAATAAAAAAAATTAATCCAGGCACAATGCTAAAAAAATATATAACCAGACCTTTTCAGAGAACAAGCCCAAGCAAGTGCCTGGACTTGCCGTACTTGGGCTCCGTCACTAGTACTGATGAAATAATTTAATTTTGTTCATGTTTGCCTCTAAATTCTACTGCATAAAACCCTGGAATAAATAAATAAATTTTATTCCGCAAATAAACCAAAACCCATGATAACAGCAACCAGACAAAACCGCTCTGACAAACAGTCATGATGCATGAGAGGAAAATGCAAGAATTCCTAAAAATGGACGATAAATTAATTAATTATGGGAAATGTTGTTATGCGCATGTGATATCCTTATAATTAATTTATAAAAAAGTCCTAAAAATGGATATTTTGTAGCAGTTAAATTCTTCATATTTTTATGAGGAGCCATGCAAAATTTCGTGTCAAACTGACCTATGGATGGGCACCAAATAATTTTTCTCAAATAAATACAGCTTAATTCTCCTCAAATTCAAATGGGCTTCTAAACCGAAATTAAATTTTCACTGGGCTCAATCTAAGGCCCATCTTTATTTTTGTTCCCTGGCGGCCCAATAAAACCTGGCGGCCCAACAAACAAAATAAAAGATGAAGCGGGATTTAATTCAGGGAAACGGATCCAGACCCGCTATCAAAACCAAACCCATAATCGGAAATGAACCTATGCGGGACTCATACGACTTGGACCCAACAGTATGTTAGAGTTATGTCCTAGGAGCCAATAATTAAATGGCCACTTCTATGGTTTATGTGATTGATGATATTTTATCATTTATTCCTTGGTTTATTAATTGACAGATCATTCAGGTTGAGGATCTGAATTGTGGATCTCTGTAGTTCATTTATAATTAAATGACAATAATAAATCTAAAAGGTCCGTAATCTTGATAATTAACAAAGGAATATTAATTATCGGATAAGATTAGTATGCAAGTTAAGTGATGATTAAGTTCTACAGATCATAGGTAAGGAGTTGCCAACTTAATTGCATATGTATATGTTATAGAACATAGTACAGGACGCGACCCAGTGAAATAAATATATGGATTGTGTTATGTGTCATTATTTATTTCATTTGAGTTTGATTCTAAGTTTGAGATGGTTCAGCTTTTCCACATGAGGATAGGTTCAATAAATATCGTCTACCGTTGATTCCTGATAAGGGCTGCTATACGGACTTTATTTATGTTCTCTTGAATTGTGCGGGGAAAAGTTGTTCATCAAGAAAACCGTATGTCCCTCATTAATTAACTTAGTGAGCGATGATATCTGTTTGGGCCCCTTGATGGAGATGGACTGTTTGCTAGCAACTGATACAGTCATCTCTAGATCAAGAAACGTATAATCTGCAAGAGTGACACATTCCTATCTTGGATTATACGATGATATCATGTGACATAAGAATCGAACAAGGAAATACTATTATTTCTTATGCAGGATTGAGATTTTGTAGCTGTACACTATTTATGCGAATTGGGAGTCATAACGTGTTGCTAGATACCGCTTATGATTAATGGAATTAAATAGCGATTTGATTTCATGACCAACGTAGCATAAATCCTCAAAGGGTCACACAAATAGAGTTTTAACCAAGTCAATGCATTATTCGTTTATTCGCAACAGTATAATTTGCGGAATATATGATATGTTGATTAATTAATTATGTACCGTTATAGAACGTAATAATTAATTGAGTCAAACGGATCATATAGAAATAAATAATTGCATAAACTAATCCTAGAATAATTGTTAATTAGTTAATAATTATTTTGGTTCAACTCAATTTAATATAAATAGTTATATTAAATTATCGGGCTAATATTTAAATAGTAAATGTATAGCCCAAACATAGAGCAAATAACAAAGGATCTAATTAATAGAATTAGAGTCCAATTAGAGAGGTTTAAAATGGCCCAAAAGCCCATATATGGCCGGCCAAACATGGAGGTAGGTAGGGTGGCATGAGGTGTAATTTCTAGCAACTTATACCTAGGGTTAGATGGCTATAAAAGGACCCCTTGGGATGGATTTTCTCTCACCTCTAGACCTAGCCGCCACCTATTCCTCTCCTCCCTCCTTGGCCCTTGCGCCACCTCTCTTCCACCTCCACCTTTGCTCATGTGTTGAGCCATACACCCTCCACTTAAATCAATTGGTTGATCTCCTTTGGATTAGTTTGGTTCTCATTGATTTGCTAGCACAAATCGAATCGAGAGCTTGGTTAATCTCTAGGTGGACTCGAGGCGTGGATTGAAGGAAGTTGGAGTTGCACGCCATCAACTTCTAAGCCTAGGAACTAGCCTCTTGATTGCGATATCAAGAGAGGTACTAATCTCCTACTTTTTCTCTTGTGTGAATGCTTGAAGCACTAGATCCATAGTGCATGATGATTAATTAGGATTAATTAATTGTAATTAGTCTAAAAATGAAAATTATGCACTTCCTAACAGTGGTATCAGAGCACATGGTCGTGCTTAAGTTATTTTGACACTTAATTAAGAGAAATTGGTTAATTAATGGATTAGTAGAGTTGATGCTATTGCTTGCTGTCTGGAAACAGCAATTTCTGTGTTGTTATGCGTTTTTCGCTATGAAATGTTCTCTGGAAATTTTTTCTGTCAACTAGAAAGTTGTAGATCTGTGGATTGTGGTTCTTTTGGCGTTGGATTCACATTTTTCTGAAATTGTATGGATTTACTGTGAATAAAATGGCAACGGTGCGCAGAACCAGTTTCTGCTTGCACTGTTCTGTTTGAATGGCTTAAAAGATTTATATTTTGAATATAAGTACCAGTGTTCTTTGGCTAGATTTAAAGAGGACTTGAAACACTTTCTGGACATGTATAGAATGTTGCATGGTTCAGATTAATTCGTGGTTTTTCAAGTATGAAAAGAAAGATCTCGTCAGATCTGGTTTATTGAACAAACTGATTGTTCTAATAAACTGTATTAACTGAGAACTCTTTCTGGAAAATTGTTTGAATAGAGTTGTTTACTTTTAAGTTAGGATTCCAGGAAAATTAATTTCATAATTTTTCATGGAAGTTTGGTGCCTCAACCAGGTCAAACCTTTTCGGTCGACAGTCTGTTCCAGTACAGGTCTAGTCGATTGTTAAGCTTGTAACTTGAATTTCTTAAACAGAACTTAGTGGTTTTCTTTTCATGAATAGTTAGCCAATAGATTAAACAAGTTTTTCTATGTATATTGTATGTATAAAAACTGGATGGAAGGTGATCTTTCAGACCGGATGGTTGAGAAGAAAAACAGAATATCTCAAAACGGTGCGTTCGCGCACTTGTTTCAGATTTGTCTTTTTTGATTCTCTCAGATGGTTTATGATCTCTTCCTGAAATTTTGACTGGTAATTACAATCTAGACAAGGAGCTTATATAAATTATTTCATATTTTTTGGAGACCGAAAACTGTGGATTTTGTCGTGTCCCATTAGATACTTTTTATCAAAGTATTATTTATCTAATTATTCAAACTAGTTGAAAAAGTAATTAGGATACTCCTTGTGTGATCTCCTTTCAGTTTTTGATAATTGAAAAGTTTTCAAAAGGAATTTAAACAAGTTTGGTTGTTTGAAATTTGAGCATTTATACACGGAAATTGCGAATGGCAAATAATACGCAAAGACACTTGAAAGTCATTAATTATAAACAAATTACACTAGTGGATAGACTTGTGCTAACTTTGTTTTGTAGGAGGATGTGGGTTTAGTATGGCTCATGACTCAATGCCTTGTGGTTTGTAAATTGAATGCATGTGTGATTGTGTGTAATAAGGCCTTTGGTGCCATTAATTAATTTTGATTAATTTTTGTGTAACTTGAGAGGCTTGCATGCCCCTAAGGTTAGGATGGGAATAGAAATTTACACATGTGTTTTTTGTTCCTTTATTTTATATAGGATTTAGATCCATATAGAATTTAGTGGGAGGGACAAAGATTAGATTAGTTTTGCTACATGGAGATGCGGCGAAAACTAATGCAAGCGGGAGCCATACAAACCCACAACAATGCTTGAGATGCTTTATTATTATGTGAATGTTTGTGGATGCTATGAATGTCATAGGATAGGTATGGGTGTATGTTTACACGACCACCAAACAAGAGTCACATAATTGTTTGTCCCAAATCAACTTGATTAAGTCGACCGCCCTCCTTCTCTCTATCCCCTTCACGTCATTTGCCCTCTCATGGCGCGGTCCGCCCAAGCGGACGTCATGGTTGTCAATATGATAGTCGGGGTACAAATAAATGGATTTGTAAGGAGCAAATAGAGAGAGGTTACTTATCGATGGACCCAACTAGAGTTTGGACATCGGGGCGAAGTTCGCGACGCGAACCAAGAATCATAAAGTTGTATGATTGGTTAAAGAGAACCTACCTTGTCTAGTCATTTTGGATG
This sequence comes from Rhynchospora breviuscula, assembly GCA_027562975.1. Taxonomy (NCBI): domain Eukaryota; kingdom Viridiplantae; phylum Streptophyta; class Magnoliopsida; order Poales; family Cyperaceae; genus Rhynchospora; species Rhynchospora breviuscula. The sequence continues at coordinate 19,271,834 of CM050398.1, forward strand.
ACGTGCCATAGCAGGTCCAACTTGACGAAAATAGGGGTCTTGGATATTCATTACTTCTAGGGACTTATATTAAAGTAGTGAAAGTTTTACTTTATTAGAAAATAAAACAAAACATAAACTAATTGACCTTTAATTTGAAAAATTATTGTAGATGTCTTCCTCGTCTTTTTCGCTACGTTCTCTTTTAGAGAAAGAGAAGCTCGCCTTCAACGGTGCCAACTTTCTGGATTGGCACCGGAACCTTAGGCTTGTCCTTAGGTTTGAAAAGAAGGAGTATCTCTTGACCACTCCCGTCCCCGCGGCTCCCAAGTCGGATGCCCCTAAAGCGGATCAGGACGAACATGACAAGCACGTCACGGACGACATGGAGATGTCCGTCTTGATTGTCGCTGTCATGGAGTCGGAACTCCAAAAGGAGTTCATGGATAGTGGTCTAGGAGTATTTGAAATGGTCTCTCGTCTCTCGAACATGTTCCAAACCAAGGCCCGCACCGAAAGGGCTCGTCTCATCAAGGCCGTCGCCAATACTCGATTGGCGGAGGGTCATGAAGTCGGGCCACACGTCATGAAGATGGCGGGGTTGTTTCGGCAGCTTGAAAGGCTTGATACGCCCTTCCCGTCAGGGGCGATTCAAGACTTTATTCTCAACTCTCTCCCTCACAGCTTCACCAGTTTTGTTGTGAACTACCGGATGAATGGCATGGACAAGAGCATGGATGATCTCCAAAACATGCTTGTCGAGACGGAGGAGAGTCTCAAGAAAGAGAAGGGCCCCAAAGATGTTCTTGCGGTGAGTGACAAGAGCAAGAAGAGCAAGAAAAGAAAGACCCGCCGAACTAGAAAGGGCAAAGGCCCGGTGACGCCCCAAGGTCCGGCCAAGGGAGCTCCCGAGGGTTCCAAGAGAAAGAAGAACCCGGCCACTTCCGAGACCGTATGCTATTATTGTAGCAAGACGGGCCATTGGAAGAGAAACTGCCCCAAGTACCTCGCTGACAAGAAGGCGGGAACCGTCCAGCCTTCTACCTCAGGTATATTTGTCATTGAAACCCTTCTCGCTACCTCTAACACAGACTGGATTTTTGACACCGGTTCTTGTGCTCACATTTGTCGAAATGTGCAGGCACTAAAGAGTAGGAGGCGGCTCGAGAAAGGCGAAGTACAACTCCGCGTCGGTAACGGCACGTGTGTCTCCGCTATGGCCGTTGGGAATATGGATGTAACTTTGCCTTCTGGTTTCATTTTGGAACTCAAAGATGTCTATGTAGTTCCTTGTATCACTCGGAACATTATCTCTATTTCTTGTTTAGACTTGGATGGATTTGGTGTTGTAATAAAGAACAAAAGTTGTACTTTGTTGCGTGATGATGTTTGTTATGGTGTTGCGCATTTATTGAATGGTCTTTATGTGCTTGATTCTAGCGAACATGTTTTGAGTGTTGAACGTGACAGTAGGAAACGTAAGATTTCACATGAAAGTACGACTCTAATGTGGCATTGCCGCTTAGGTCATATCAACGAGAAACGCATTAAGAGATTGCAAACCGTTGGTCTTTTAGATCAATTCGCTTTCGAGCCAATTGACACATGCGAATCATGTTTGATGGGAAAGATGACCAAAGCGCCTTTTCCTAACAAAGGGATTAGGACAAACGACTTGTTAGATCTCATACATACCGATGTGTGTGGACCTATGAGCATTTGTGCACGAGGAGGTTATTCATACTTCATCACTTTCACCGATGATCATAGTAGATACGGGTATATCTACTTGATGCGGCACAAGTCTGAATCCTTTGAAAAGTTCAAGGAGTTCAAGAATGAAGTTGAGAACCAACTCAATCGAAAGATCAAGGTCTTGCGTTCCGATCGAGGTGGAGAGTACTTGAGCCACGAATTTGGTGATTATCTAAAGGAGTGTGGAATCGTTCCACAACTCACTCCGCCGGGAACACCACAATGGAATGGTGTATCCGAGAGGAGGAATCGAACTTTGCTAGACATGGTTCGATCGATGATGAGCCAAGCCGACTTGCCTAAATCGTTTTGGGGTTTTGCATTAGAAACCGCAGCTTTTACTTTAAACCGTGTTCCGTCAAAGTCCGTTGAGAAGACGCCTTATGAGCTTTGGTTTGGTAGGAAACCAAGCATGTCATTTCTCAAGATTTGGGGTTGTGAAGCTTATGTGAAAAGGCTAATGAGCGATAAGCTTGGACCCAAATCGGACAAGTGTCACTTCGTGGGATACCCTAAAGAAACCAAGGGTTACTACTTCTATAACCGCAACGAGAACAAGATAGTTGTTGCTCGTTATGGTGTGTTCTTAGAGAAGGAGTTTCTCCTAAGAAGAAGTAGTGGGAGCAACGTGGTGATTGAAGAAATTCAAGAACCGCAACAACAAGAGATACCTCAAGTAGGCAATCTAGTTGTTCCCAATGTGGTACCAAATGAGGTGGTAGCCGAACCCATTCCACAAATTGTTGTGGAAGAAGAGGTTCAAGAGCAAGCTCCCTCAATTGAAGACTCAAACATATCGCGAGTCGATGATGTTGAAGTCGCACCCACACTTGAAGTTCAAGAACTAAGTCCGCAAACCGTTGTGGAACAAGTTCAAGAACCTCAAGCGTCTACCCTACGAAGATCGGCAAGGCCAAGTCGTCCACCTATAAGATACTTAGGTTTGCACGAAGTTCTCGTCATTGCGAATGACGAACCCTTGACCATAAAGGACATGAAGGAAAAATCCGACTCAAAGGAATGGCTCAAAGCCATGGAATCCGAAATGCAATCCATGTATGAAAACAAGGTATGGACCTTAGTTGACCTTCCCGACAGAGTAAAACCCGTTAAGAACAAATGGATCTTTAAGAGAAAGGTCGACATGGATGGCAACTTGACCATTTACAAAGCACGACTAGTTGCGAAAGGTTACAAGCAAGTTCATGGTATTGACTATGAAGAAACCTTCTCGCCAGTCGTCATGTTCAAGTCAATTCGGATCTTATTAGCAATTGCCGCATTCTATGACTATGAGATATGGCAAATGGATGTCAAAACTGCCTTCCTAAATGGCAACTTGGAGGAGGATGTGTATATGACACAACCCGAGTGTTTTGTGGATCCAAAGAATGCTAACAAGGTATGCAAGCTTCAAAGGTCCATTTATGGATTGAAGCAAGCATCAAGGAGTTGGAACAAGCGCTTTGATGAAGAGGTCAAGAAGTTGAACTTCATTCAAAGCGAGAAGGAACCTTGTGTTTACAAGAGGATTAGTGGGAGCGTGGTTGTGTTTTTTGTTCTATATGTTGATGATATACTCTTGATCGGGAATGATATCCCCGAATTGAATGCAGTCAAGGATTCATTGAAGAAGGTGTTCTCAATGAAAGACTTGGGCGAAGCCGCCTACATCCTAGGAATCAAGATCTATCGAGATAGATCAAGAAGGTTGTTAGGCTTGAGCCAAGATGCATATATTGACAAAGTGTTGGAAAAACACAACATGGCTAGTTCCAAGAAGGGTTACTTGCCTATGTCACATGGCATATTCTTGAGCAAGACTCAATGTCCGACGACTGATGCAGATACAAAGTACATGAATCAGTTCAAGTATCCATCTGTGGTCGGTTCGATTATGTATGCCATGCTATGCACTCGCCCCGATGTGGCGCATCCGATTAGTGTGACTAGTCGATACCAAGCTAACCCTGGTATGCCACACTGGACCGCAGTCAAGAATATCCTCAAGTATCTCAAGAGAACAAAGGATAGCATCCTCGTGTATGGTGGAGACCAAGAGCTCGTTGTAAGTGGTTACACCGATGCTAGTTTCCAAACCGATCGAGATGATGCGAAGTCACAGTCCGGCTTCGTATATCTGCTCAATGGTGGGGCCGTGAGTTGGAAGAGTTCCAAACAGGATACCACGGCCGATTCCGTCACCGAAGCAGAATACTTAGCGGCGGGTGAAGCAGCGAAAGAAGGCGTTTGGATCAAGGAATTCTTGACCGAGCTGGAGGTGGTTCCAAGCATCTCAGGTCCAGTGGATCTCTACTGCGACAACACAGGAGCCATAGCTCAGTCTAAGGAGCCTAGGTCTCACCAAAAGACCAAGCACATTCTACGACGATTCCATCTCATCCGTCAGTTTGTGAATGACGGGTGGATCAAGGTCAAGAAGGTGGACGGTGCCGCGAACACAGCGGACCCTCTGACAAAGCCTCTATCTCGAGCCGCACATGAGTTGCACGTTGCATCCATGGGGATTAGGCGTATGCCTGAGTGGCTTTGAGTTGTATCTTTTATCTTTTGAGGTTTTAGTATGAGACATGTATATTTTGGATATTACATTGAGTACTATGCACTGGCTAGAAGTCGCTGTTGATTGACTCTAGGCCAAGTGGGAGATTGTTAGAGTTATGTCCTAGGAGCCAATAATTAAATGGCCACTTCTATGGTTTATGTGATTGATGATATTTTATCATTTATTCCTTGGTTTATTAATTGACAGATCATTCAGGTTGAGGATCTGAATTGTGGATCTCTGTAGTTCATTTATAATTAAATGACAATAATAAATCTAAAAGGTCCGTAATCTTGATAATTAACAAAGGAATATTAATTATCGGATAAGATTAGTATGCAAGTTAAGTGATGATTAAGTTCTACAGATCATAGGTAAGGAGTTGCCAACTTAATTGCATATGTATATGTTATAGAACATAGTACAGGACGCGACCCAGTGAAATAAATATATGGATTGTGTTATGTGTCATTATTTATTTCATTTGAGTTTGATTCTAAGTTTGAGATGGTTCAGCTTTTCCACATGAGGATAGGTTCAATAAATATCGTCTACCGTTGATTCCTGATAAGGGCTGCTATACGGACTTTATTTATGTTCTCTTGAATTGTGCGGGGAAAAGTTGTTCATCAAGAAAACCGTATGTCCCTCATTAATTAACTTAGTGAGCGATGATATCTGTTTGGGCCCCTTGATGGAGATGGACTGTTTGCTAGCAACTGATACAGTCATCTCTAGATCAAGAAACGTATAATCTGCAAGAGTGACACATTCCTATCTTGGATTATACGATGATATCATGTGACATAAGAATCGAACAAGGAAATACTATTATTTCTTATGCAGGATTGAGATTTTGTAGCTGTACACTATTTATGCGAATTGGGAGTCATAACGTGTTGCTAGATACCGCTTATGATTAATGGAATTAAATAGCGATTTGATTTCATGACCAACGTAGCATAAATCCTCAAAGGGTCACACAAATAGAGTTTTAACCAAGTCAATGCATTATTCGTTTATTCGCAACAGTATAATTTGCGGAATATATGATATGTTGATTAATTAATTATGTACCGTTATAGAACGTAATAATTAATTGAGTCAAACGGATCATATAGAAATAAATAATTGCATAAACTAATCCTAGAATAATTGTTAATTAGTTAATAATTATTTTGGTTCAACTCAATTTAATATAAATAGTTATATTAAATTATCGGGCTAATATTTAAATAGTAAATGTATAGCCCAAACATAGAGCAAATAACAAAGGATCTAATTAATAGAATTAGAGTCCAATTAGAGAGGTTTAAAATGGCCCAAAAGCCCATATATGGCCGGCCAAACATGGAGGTAGGTAGGGTGGCATGAGGTGTAATTTCTAGCAACTTATACCTAGGGTTAGATGGCTATAAAAGGACCCCTTGGGATGGATTTTCTCTCACCTCTAGACCTAGCCGCCACCTATTCCTCTCCTCCCTCCTTGGCCCTTGCGCCACCTCTCTTCCACCTCCACCTTTGCTCATGTGTTGAGCCATACACCCTCCACTTAAATCAATTGGTTGATCTAGAAGAGGGTATCTCCTTTGGATTAGTTTGGTTCTCATTGATTTGCTAGCACAAATCGAATCGAGAGCTTGGTTAATCTCTAGGTGGACTCGAGGCGTGGATTGAAGGAAGTTGGAGTTGCACGCCATCAACTTCTAAGCCTAGGAACTAGCCTCTTGATTGCGATATCAAGAGAGGTACTAATCTCCTACTTTTTCTCTTGTGTGAATGCTTGAAGCACTAGATCCATAGTGCATGATGATTAATTAGGATTAATTAATTGTAATTAGTCTAAAAATGAAAATTATGCACTTCCTAACACAGTAGCCTAACTGACTTGATCGAGTCTGGTTGAGGCTGTACACGTGTCGCCTCCTCGTTGGTGGGGGACCATTACCGTTTGAAAACAAAAAAAAAAGAAAAAGAGAGATGGAACAGTACAAGTCTGACAGGCGCGAGAACACCGGCGTAGGGAAGATCTCCTCCGTCGCCTCGGGCCACCTCAACCCAAACCAAGTGCACCACTGGACAGGCGATGGTCTCACGACTCCAACGACACTAGACACGACCGGTGTCGGAGAAGAGACGACCTCAATTGAGTAATGAAGAAGCTCACTGCCTATGGAGAAAACAATGGAATTGAGTTGAAAAGGAGATGAATTTGGGTAATTAAATGGTAACGAAGCATCAAGGGAGGCAAACCACATACCTAAAGCACCAATTTTGCAGTTGGACACTGCTGGAGGCACGTGAGTTGTTCCAGTGATGAGCAACAATGGCGAAGGTGTGCAAATGGAGAGAAGAAGCTTAATATGTTGCTAAGATGCACTAATTATGCTTCGTCTAGATCAGAGAGCATACACAGAGGGAACATGAGGACTCTGCAACAGCTACAATCAAATTCTCTTATAATTGGATGCCTCCAGTGAAAATGGAAGGAAGAGATGAGAGAAGGAATGAGAATGGAGAGGAGTGTCACTGGGTTTCGTCAGCCTAAACACTGAAAGGAGCTTTCCAGCATGGTCCCCTAGTACAAATGAATTGATGAAACCACAGAAGGTACCATGGTCCCTCTTCAATTGGAGCCATCTGATGAGGGAAGGAATGTAAATTAATGGCTGTGATAAAATTGTGTCTCGTGCGATTGGAGATACCAAACAGAAAGATGCAAATGAGGAGCATACCAATGCATTCAAGAATCATGTCTAACCATTCATTTATGAGGTTGACTAGATGGATGGACATATGCTTCAATTAGCTATCTCACCCCAGCTGCACATGCAATTGAGATAGCATAACACCTCAAAGCAACAAAATGCGCCTGAGAGTGACATATCAAAAGCCCATGGGCAAATCAGTCTTTAAATGAATAAGACAAAGGAATGTTAAGCACGAATGAAAGAGAAAGGCGTGTTTAATACCCATCTTACCCTCCTGGATGCCCTTTACAAATCCCATGGCAGTAATAATTGGTAACAGATTGAGTTTGAATGTCAACTAAACACTCAATTACATAAGGTTGCTATGTTAACTCAAGGTAGGTTACATATAAATGTTGGCTAGGACTCAAATGACAGCCATACAGTTATCATGTAATTATTCAAGAAATTATCCAAGGACAGAATTAAAATTGAGAGGCTAATTAGCAATCCAAGTCCAAGAGCAGATGTTGTGCAAATGAACATGCTTCATATATCAAGGGACTACTGCTAGCTGTTCAAGCATAATACCAAACAACCAAGGCACCCAATGAAAGGAAGCCACATATAACCACACAGATGATTGGTTTTATAAACCATGGTTAAAACATAAAATTAACCAAGCAATGACAAAGCCGGAGGCTTAGATAAAACGCCAGACAATGCAAATTATCACTTCAGCCCCTGAAATACCCAGAAATGATATTTAAGTAGGCAAAGAACAGCTAGCATATGGATAAGCTGTGTGATCAATTGTGGCATATACTGACCCAACAAACCAAACTACCACATAACTCTTCAATTGCCAGGCGCCATAAAGCAATCAAATGCACAAAGGCACCATGAAACTTGGCCATAATTGAACAAAAATGCAACTGGAGAGAAAGATATAGCCTCTCACATACATAGCCAAATAACACATGGCTCACCTGGGGGACGTTATTCTCACCACTAAATCAAAGCCATCTGATGCTCCTCAGCCACTGGATGGATGCCACATTATGACAAGCTTAGCGCCAAAGAAGATGCTCTAGCAAAGTGACTGTCTAAAGCCTCAACAGCCAACATATATGCTCACCAATCATCTGATGCCAAGTAAGCAGCTACATGAAACACAGCTGCTTAAGGCAACAAAGAGCCATCAATTACAGTCCAAATGAAAGATAAGAAAGGAAATTAAGCTGAAATGAGCCACTAGAGAAGACCTTAAGCCATGACACTCCACTGGAGAAGCTCAAGACAGCTATGAAATTCCACATATGCCCCTCCTGACATGTAGCAGGAGGCAGCTGGCGCCTCAAATACTCTTCCCCAAGTAAGCTGTTTGGTAAGTTGAAGTAAAATACCCCTCCACAGCCATGTAAGCTGGACAGTACAAGCTCATATGCCATGTCAGCTAGCAAGGAGGCAGTAAAGAAAAGTAAACTCCAAATCACTCAATCTATCATCTCAAAGGCAAGTGCCACATGTCAAATACTGACTGGATGGTATAATTGAGTAAAAGCTACACCATGTGAAGCAAGCATTATGAAGTAAGGCGGCAGAAGCAAGGAGCAATCCCATCCCTCCATCAAGCCTCATCAAACCCAGAAATTCCCAGAAATTGCCAAGTGGCAACCAAACCCCAAATGAAACCCTAACCCTTTGGCTATATAAGGAGCAGCTGAAGATAAAGAAGAGGCCCCCAATTTTTGAATTTTAGGCTAGAGCATTGCGTTTTTCAGAAATTGTAAAAGAAAAGACAGAGGTTTAAGTTTTTAATTAAGGTAATTAACATGTAATTTATGCTTTTCTGTGAAATAAAGGGGGCCAAAACCAATTTTATGCATTTGATTTCTTGTTCTCCTCCTTTTTTCCCTTTTCCTTTCTTTTCTGGTTACTAATAAGCCTGGTATTTGGCTTTAGTGCCCGGTATTTGCCACTAGTTGGTATGAATGCCCGGTATTTGGCATGGTTTGAGCCTGGTATTTGGCTGTGTAAAACCCTCTTATGAGGAGATAACTTAGAGATATGCACATTAAGGCATGCAAACTCTATGCCAAGTGCTATTGTTTGCATGCCACCCCAAACTAAAAGTGAAATAAGGCTGTCTAGACTTTATGCCAAGTGCTACTGTCTAGTACACCATTTAAAAGTGCTAAAACAACAAAAAGAATTTCTAAAACAGTTGCATCTGTCATGTTTTCAAAACCCAAAATCAATTTCTATTCAAAACCATGCATATTAGGGTTAGTTTGGTATCTCATATAGCATCTGTTTCTCACTTGCATTATCATTAGATCCCATATGTATGTTGAATCACTTAGTTGCATGTTTGTCATGTTTCAGTGGAGTTCATAGCATGTGCATAGTATCAAACATGGTTATCTAGGTGTCTGGACAGTAAAGTGTCATTAAAAGTCAAGTAAACTCACAATTAGTATGTAATTAGGGTTGGCATAACATCCATAACTAATAAAGCAAGTGTCCTTGCATACAGTTCATTCAAGTCATCAATTAGGGTTCATGTGTTTTGATATTAAAAATAACTCAGGCACCTTCCAGAAATAAGAAAGTTTTAGGGGCTAAAGGCAAAAAATAATAATATATAAAAGTCTCAAGTGTATAATGAATCTGTTTCCATAATAGTTTAAGTCGTATAAACTCAGTCAAAGGTTTAGATGTTGTTGACCCCTAAAATATTGCCATAATTATCTGGTCAACATCTGAATGGATTATGAGATTATTTAAAACAAGTAGACAGGACATTTGGTGCACGAATAAATTATCAAGAAATTATCCCGGATTGGTCGGGAAGGCATATTCAAAACTGAGCCAAGACGAGTGGTCTTATATTTTCACATCTATGATAATACTAATATTAACATGACATTATGTTAAATTAGTATGCAATATTCATAATGGTGTGATATAGACCCACAAAAGACGTGTGCCGTGCTTCAAACACATAACATAAATGGTTATATAATTTCATGCATGCATTATATGAGAATTATATGATTATGTAAAAAAAAACAAGGCCGGTATATTGAATGATATGAATGCATCAAAATTCGTGCTCAGGTTTTATTAATCTCTCTACGGCCCACATTAGCCCACTCGGAACTTCAAAAAAAAAAAAAGAAAGCGCACGGCCCAAATAAAAAAGAGATGAAGGTAAAAGCCCAATAACCCATTTACCCCTTCTTCTCCACTCGCCTGTTCCTTCCGTCTCTCGCGTGCCGAGACAACAAGAGCAAACTATTCCTCCCTACTCGCTCCTAAGCAAAGCTACGACGCCCTATTCTCACCAATCACTCCCTCACCGACACATACTGACAAGAGGCAGTGGGAATCCCGCTAGAAATCCATCTGTTCTCCTCTCTAATTAACTCGATGTGATGGCAGGTTCAGACCTGCAATTTAAATGATGAAAATTAGAGAAAATAGAGCCGTAGGAGCAGGGAGACACTGTTGAATATCGATAAGGATGTGTATGTGGTGAGTCATGGGATATTAATTCAAGGGAACAACAGAGTGAAGTTTTGAAATCGTGGAGTAATCATGGCCTCCAGCTCCAGTTCACTGAGCCCAAGGTGGGTCGAATCAGTTGTTAATTAGTCACTAGGGATCACATGTAGTGGTGATGTTTGACCAATATAGAGAGATGGTGCATTAAAATTTTGAAAAAAAACAGGATCAAAGCAGATCGAAATGGCCATTAATCAGCCTCAGGGAATCATTTACAGTGATGCCGGTTTGGTCAAATTGGAATCCCGATGAGATGGAGCTGTGAACATCAAACAACTAAAAAATCACTGAAGGAGAGGCCTTGGGTAATTCAGCGATAAAATATGATAGGCACAGGAAAGAAAAATGAGTAAATTGAAAATTGATGAAGCTCAGATTACTAAAAAAGAGAGATGGTATTGAGTTTGTAAAAAAAATGATGAAAAATGATAATGAGATGAATGGATTAAATTGAAGGAACTCAGAGCATTAGGATATTTTTTTAAGGAGAATGAGGAAAATGGCCATATTTTTCTGATAATAATGGAAAACCCCTAAGTTACACTCTACAGGGACAAACTTGACAAGCTATGGTGAGGAGGATTAAACAGCCATTATGATGAAATAGGTGTATTGTGCTCAGGTTAAAAAATTTTGCATCTCAGGGAAGCTGAAAGACTACCTTGAATGGAATTACAAAGCTCAAAAGAAGTGACAATTTCAAGCAGCTGTGCTATTTACTGAAAACAGTCAAAAAAAAAAACTGAGGATGAATGAGGTTTAACTTTGGCGCCAGAAATTAAATAACCAAACATATGATGATTGGAGGCCTCTATACAGTGAGGACCTGTTCAAATAAAGAAGGGAATGACTAAAATACCCACCAGGGGCAGAATGGTCTAATCCCTTCAAGGCACATATAATTGGTGCTATCTATAGCAACCAGTGGAACTTCTTTATAAAAAGAGGCGTCAGGAGCCATGCAAACACACCAGAGAGAAATTAGAAACCCAGCAATCAAGTACACATCACACGATTCACAAAGCCATACTGCCAATAAAACTTTGTACACATTTTGTGAGAAGAAGAGAGTAGTTTAGTTAGGATAGCTACTTAAAAAAAAACGAAAAAAGAGTGTTAGTAGAAGCAGTAGCTTCATATTTTCAGTTGTAATCAACCGCCTGTACTACTCCTTTGAGTAATTTGAGTAAGTAAAGTAAGAAGCTTTTCCTCCCTCTTTGCAAACTTTTATATTCTCTCCTTTTCTGTTTCATACACATGCAGTAATAATGTAGGAAGTTAATCAAAAACTGGTTATGTAAATATGTATATAGATGCATTAACTAACATAAGCATTTAGTAATCAATGTAGGGAATAACTTCATTCTCTTTTGATATTTTTCTTTTATATTATGTACTCATGTAATCACACTTGCATTAGCTAAAACATAGAGAATATATGAGAAATGAAGTTTAAATAGGTTATGTTTATAACTAAGCATGCATATCTAATATTAAGCAAGCTATCATACATAAAAAAAGAAAAACAAAAGAAGACAGCAGGTCTGAAAAAGGACAGCAGGGATTGTAGACAGCAGGTTTATTTAAAAAAAATAAAATAAAAAGGACAGCAAGTTTCTTTGGAATTCATGGAGTGGTTGCCCATCATACCTCATCATTGCATTCAAGAAGGGAACAGCAGGAGCAACCATCAAAGCCATGGAGTCATGTGTTGGTGTAGCATCAAGTTGATGTCGTACTAACCAAGGAGAAGCTCTACATAGTCATACCCCCATGATGAAATTGAAGGCTCACACATGTCCAAGAACATGCTAATCTGCTCACAAGTCAATTGCTAGGCTCTCTACATCGACAGGGATCCATAGCAACCAGGGGGAATCCACAGCTTATCACCTTGGTCAAACCAAGCTGTGGTGAAATTCACAGTTGGAGGCACTCGGCAGTCAAATTGACGATGTAGGCACCTTTCTGCATCTGTCACAGGCTTCACAGGCGCCTCACCAAGTTCCCTTGGTGGCTTAGTAGCTGCCTCAACCAATTCGCCGCCATGGCAGATTTGAGTCGAGGCGGGGCCCTATGTCGGAGCCACCCACTAATCAAATTGATGTAATACCAAGGCTCACACCTGTGTCACGGTGCTATTCGGCATAACTCCAGGGACCCAAGACCATCAGGAGCTCACAACCGCCAATGAGCCCACTGAACCCTAGCTGATTAAGGCGAAACTAATTGCGGTGAAGGCGGGAGGGAGAAGCGCCAAATATGGGTCCCACGACATCTTGAAGGCCTCACGATCCCATTCGGCACCATATTAAGGCTGAACGATCGCCTGATGAGCTCAATTAGACGACCATGGCAGTTTCTCCATCGACAGCTTGACGGAAGGAAAAGGAAGAAAGGAGAGAAGAAGGGGATTCATTTCCCTAACTTGCGTGGACACGGCTCATGGAATAACGTCTAAACCAAACCCACTGACAGTGGGACCCACACGCGAAGGGACCAGCGTTTCCAAGAAACACCGGGCGTATGGAACCAAAGGAGCAGTTTTAATAAAAACCGTCCCAAAAATTGCGATCTTCTGTGCCCTTTTTTCGTGTGGCGAGTCAACACCGTGTGGCAACCCATGGACAACCTACATGGACCAACCAGAGAAGGCCATGTGTCTCTCTTTGGGTGCTAAGGTCGCTGATGACTCCCTCTCTTCCTTGCTGATTTGGACGAATCATGTGCTGCCATGTGTCAACCCTGCTGATGTGGCACTATTCCATTGCTGGAAACTTTAAAAATTCGTAGAAAATAAACCGTAACTCAAAAAAATCTAAACCAAATTTCTACAGGTCCAGAAAAATATGGAGAATATAGTCATACCAAAACTATAACCAAAACCCAAGAATAATATTTTTAACCCAATTTACAAGCTCTGGCCAACCACAAATTGCCACATCACTCTGATATTTATTTTAAAAATCCAGCAACCTTGAAAAATTCATGAAAAATCATAGGAAGCTCAGAAAAATGTGAGGAAAAATCCTAGAAGCTCGGAAAAATATGGAGAATCTATTTGGCTGATCATTATTACCAAAAACCCTACCAAATATACTCCTACCATTATTCTCTTCAGAATACTATAGAGAGGGGTTTATTCTGGTAATCATCACAATAAAAAAACTCAATTAGGCAGGTCCTTATCACCATAATACTATGAAGACAAGCTGTTTCGGCTTAACTTTAAGGCTCAAAGGCTCGAAATTAAATCATTGAAGGCATGGATAACATTCTGACATGAAAGAGGCTCCATGTACATCTCAAGGATTCACCAGGCCTCAGAAGAAACAAAACCAAACAAAAAAATAATAATAACTCTACGGAACAAGAGAACTTCTGCGAAACATAAAACAAGGAGAGGACCCTGAAATTTAAAAAGTCATACCGGAGCACTATCACAACCGAGTCTAGTGCCTCGTCTATGGCTTAAGTAAGGCTTATCATAACTTAAGTGATCAAAACCACCAGACGGTCATCATCACGAAGGGTATGAAGTAAATGGAGACACTAAGCATTCTTGATAATAATAAGAAGGCTGGTGAAATAATTAAGCTCAATGTTGAGAATCTGGTTGAATTGAGATTCGCTAACCTCAAAATGATGGATAGTGAGATCTACCATGACATCGCGGAGACTCTATCAAGAGTCTCGAAATAATATGCAGACCAGGCGAAGACCAAATCAAAGGTCAATTGGTAAAAATCTAAACTGAAGGCAAATTACACCGCAGGATACTACCGGTAAAGAATATGGATCCATCACACATGAGTAGAACTCTTTGCGATCTGAGAAAAGTTCACAATGCTGTTTCGGGTTAAATCTGTGGTTTGTCGCAACGGTGGAAGTCCACGGTTATCTAAGGCACCCGCTCTCTCGAGAAGGCAGGAGGTCTTATCTTGAGTGTATGAAATCTACCCGCCAGGGATAAACGTCCGCTTACACTGCTGTCACAAGCAACATCTTGGGACAACATTATGATCCTATTTAGGATATGCAAACCCAGTCATTATGGACAAATACCACACCACCCTACCACCCATGACCTTAACCTTAGGGAAAAGCTCACAATCTCGTCTAAGGCAGATTTAGTGGCTTGCCGTAACAGTGAAATTTTATAATATTCGCTCTCTCAAGAAGGCAGGAGGTCCTATCTTGAGTGCTTGCGATCTAACCGCCGAGCATATGCCAAGGCCGACACTAATGCTATAAGCAACTCCCTTAAATGACAATATGATCTCGTCCTATACCATGTCGCCACATCTGATAGATCCATGATCCGAACCAAGGTAGCATACTTATTCGCAAACCTTCAATATGTTCCTTAGACACATTGCTCGAATGGTTCAGTAATGTGATGTTGCCAACATCCACAACCAGATCTCATGACAAAGCTTACCTCTTTCGGTGCTTGAGGGAAACTACAGCGTTCCGGTTGGAAGCCGGACGTTACTTGAACGCTCATAAGCTCAAGAGCCCAGCGTCACCCAAGTGACTCTCCTTGGCTAGATGTCAAGCATCACGTCACATTAACGTTTGATCAGGAATCAAGCGAAGTTTCAACACTTGGTCAGAGACTGAGCGTCAAAAGAACGCTCCCATGTTCGAGAACCAACTGTCTATCGCAACTAAGAAGGCCAAGGGGCGTCGACTTAGGTAGCACCCGCGCGCATAAGATTTTCAACGCCCACAATTCTGGCGTCTGACATATGATATTTTCAACGCCTCGGGTGAGAGCCGAACCGTCATTTTAACATCTGACTAGCATCCAGATGAAATTTTGGACACTTCAGGTGGCAGCTGAACTGTTAACGGAACGTCTGATTAGCAATCATATTCCTTTCAACATTTCGAATAACAGTCGGATTATTGTTTGATATCTTGGTTGGCTACCAAGTATCACCTCAATATTCTGAATGGGGATCGAATCGTTGCTTAATATCTGATTGGCGAACGGACGTCACTTCAACGCTTTGAGTAATAATCGGATCATTTGTCTGATATTTTGGCTGGCTACCAGATATCACCTCAGTGTCTCAATTATGATCGAACCGTCTGTCAAACATCTGACTGGCAACCAGATGTCACTTTTCAATGCTTCGAATAGCAATCAGACCAATTGTTTGGTACCTTGGCTGGATACCAGGTATCACCTCAAAACTCCGAGTGATAGTCGAACCGTCACTTAACACCTGGCTGGCGACCAGGCGTCTTCGTTTCAGGTGGCAGCTGAATCGATTACTCGACATTTGACTTGCAATCAGATGCCCTGTCGACACCTCAAACAATAATCGGATAATCTGTTTGATATCCTGGCTAGATATTAGGTATCACTCAGTGTTTCGGATGATGGTTAAACCGTCTACTCAATATCTGACCGGCAATCAAATGTCTTGTCAACGCTTCGAACAACAATCGGACTATCTGTTTGATATTCTGGCTGGCTACCGAATATCACCTCAGTATTTCGAATGGAGATCGAACCGTCTACTGAACATCTGACTGGCAACCAGATGTCTTAACGCTCCAACGCTTCAAATGGCAATTGGATCGTCTACTTGATATCCTGGCTGGAAACTAAGTATCAACGTAACGCTTCGAATGAAAAATGAACCGTTTAGTTGATATATTGGTAAGAAACTGAGTATCATTTTAACGAAAGGAAACCCAATATCGCCAAATGTCACTTCAACGCTTCGGGAGCTAACCGAACTGTCTATTGAACATCGCCAAATGTCACTTTGTACGGTAGCCACACCGTCTGCTCAATGTCTTGGTTAGGAACTAAATGTCACCCAACGCTCTATGCCCATTGAACAAGCGTCACCCCGCTCCCGGGAAAGGCCAAGGGGCAGCCGACTCGGGTCGCACCCGCGTGCATATGATTTCAACGGCCATAAACCTAGGGGTCCGGCATCTACCATTAACGTCCATAAGCCTAAATGCCTGACGTTAACTCAAAATAAAAAACCTCAGCACCGCATCAATCTAATTGAACGATCTGATCAGGAGTCAGACGTCACTTTCAGACACCCTCGACAGAGATCAAAAGGGAGTCGAAGTAACTCGCTTCGGGAAACCCATGCCTCAGAAAATATGAAATTCAGACCGAAGAGCCTAAACATTGATTCCTCACATTACAGAGAAAACTTGAAAAACGAGAAGATCACAAGCGTCCAGCGACGGCAGTCAACTGAAACCTCTACAAGTCAAGAACTCAAGAAACTGCTGTCCCCTGCAATACAAAGTCCACAAAAAAAATATATAATATGATATGCTAACATTGCATAATAGTAGTAGTAGTAATAATAATAATAATAATAATAAAAAAAATAAAAAATAAAAATAAATGCATGGTAGGACCACTAATTGCATATTTACAATTCCCTAACAACTTAAGACACACAATCATTTGATTTTCCCGATCTAGAGGTGCTCCAGACTATGTCGGAGGTAATTAACAGTAGGGGCTTACGCCTACTGGAAAGAAAGGACCCCTTCAAATAATAAACCCTTGTGAGAACTCAAGACCGTGCAGTTACCTCTCTTCAGGGTGGTATCGGTATCGGCCTCTTGAGGCTCGCGAGGGGTCTCTAATCCGTATTCTTTTTGCCCCTCAATCCGAGACCGGATTTCCTCATTTCTTTTTATCCGAGGGCCGCGAAAAAGTTCGAGACAGGTTCTGGCACGCCCGGTGGGACATCTTTCTCCTCTCATCAGGGAAAATCAAAGGATATAGTGTATAAGCTAGGGAATTGTTAAATATTTAATCCATCACTGACAATAATTTTAAGTTACTACTTTTTGCAGAAAATGGAGAACATGAACAACAACCAGGATTTGGGATTCATCCCAAACACGCTCATGGTCGGGTCTATTCCAATCACCTTCCCGATGGTACAGATGATTCCTGACATCCCTTCCACCATGGACGACATTGCAAACATGGGATACACCAATGCCCTTTCAGCCATCATCCTGGGGGCAGGGGGACATTTCACAAAGCCGCAGGATAAGGAGATTATTCTCCCTCGCGATGAAAACTTGCCAGCACTCCCGGAACAGCTGACAATTCAAGCAAGTGTGCCGATGCAAAACACTTTTGTCCCACTTCATACCATGGAAGAAATATCCCCCGAGATATGGAACTTACCCACCTACAACGAGGCAGTTTCGGTCCCAGTACCTGCCCCGACTAAGAAAATTTCGGCCGCTGAAATTGTACGGAAGGCGTGTCAAATGCTCAAGGACAAGAAGGGTAAAAAGACAGCACGTGCACTTACTCTGATACCTATGGAAGAACATCAGACATGAACCCAAGCTCAAGGCCCGAGTCAAGAAGTGATTATCACTGAAGAACCAGATGGAGTAAACAAAGGTAGTTCTTGCGTGTTGAAGAAATGGGACAAAGGAAAGCAAGTTGCACAGCAAGAGAAAAAACGTGAAAGTCGTTCCACAAGGATGAGAAGGAAACCAAAGGATCCCGTAACTAACTGTGCAAATAACGACAAGACACGTAACCATGGAGGATCCGGACAAGATTCAATGGAACCTCCGTCACACGCAGAAAGGGAAGAACGGAACAATGATAATTCCTTACCAATTGCTTCCGCAGAAAATGATCTCCTTGATGAGATGCCCTTAGGAAACGGTGCAACGCATAATAGATGAGAGATGATGTGATACAACCTCAAAAGGCCTCTCCTTGCTGGTACAAAGTATCTCCATGCGTTGTACAGATATGAGAAATGTGCAACAAATGTAATCAATGGACAGATCTCATCTGTGATGGCACAAGTATCCAACCATGTATGGATATGATCAACAAAGAAACTAGATATCTATTAGCATCTGAAAAGCATCCCATGCGTGTCATTCTTTGGGGACCATGGGCAAATCATTCATTTGAAGAAAAAGACAAAAGAATGAAGGTACTTGAGAATGATGTAAGGAAGAATTTGGTGGCCCAAATTCCTATCATGCCCCTCAGAATATCTTCTGAAATGTGTTACACAAAGGCATACAAAGCGACCCTCCTTGAGAGCTAATCTCAGAGTAAGCGCATGAAAAAGAAAAGTCGTGACCCTCCTTGAGATCTTATCTCGGAGTAAGCGCATGAAAAAGAAAGTCGTGACCCTCCTTGAGAGCTAATCTCCAAGTAAGCGCATGAAAAAGAAAAGTCGTGACCCTCCTTGAGAGCTAATCTCGGAGTAAGCGCATGAAAAAGAAAGTCGTGACCCTCTTTGAGGCTAATCTCCAAGTAAGCGCATGAAAAAGAAAAGTCGTGACCCTCCTTGGGAGCTAATCTCGGAGTAAGCGCATGAAAAAGAAAGTCGTGACCCTCCTTGAGAGCTAATCTCAGAGTAAGCGCATGAAAAAGAATAGTCGTGACCCTCCTTGAGAGCTAATCTCGGAGTAAGGGCATGAAAAAGAAAGTCATGATCCTCCTTGAGAGTTAATCTCGGAGTAAACGCATGAGTTATCCCCCTCGAGAATATAAATTTTTCAAACAATAGTAAAAGACAAACGACGCTAACAAACCAGTCAGAAAATCATTAAAAGCCACTGACATGTCAGGGTGGTACGATAAAGGCAATCAATCGTCAGAAAAGGTTAAAGGCAAGGCCTTGAATCTATAAATACTACCCCTATTCCATTTCCAAACGCAGAACTTCCCTCTCCCCTAAACAGAGCTCAAAACAAAAGAAAACCATGGCAAAGAAAAAGAAGAAAAAACGCATAAATAAATGCCAATTCAGAGAGAATTTAGTAGGATAGCTGAAGGGAGGCGGAGAACTCAGTAGGATAGCTGATGTGGTGTGGTAGACTCTCAGTTGTAACCCACTGAACACTTCGCCTTCAGATGATGGAGGTCTGCCCGGCCTAAAACGATTGCACCGAGGGTGCATTCGTTTTGAAGGAGGGAAGGCCTCTGCGAAGCTAGCCCGAGATTGTTAGTGTTAGAAGCAAAATAACACCCAACTCGAGGGCAGCTTCCGAAGGTGCCAGATCAGCAAGCATAGAAAAAACAAGAAGAAAGCAAGACAAAAGAAACAATTTGAGAATATCTCGGATTCTAATACATGTAACAACCCCAATAATTTAAGAAGGGGTCTAGTTAAGAATTGCGAATCCAGTAGTTCGAGGACTATTATTTGTAAAAATTAGACGTAGTAAAATAGTTCGCTTAGCGGGCACTTCTCGTGATTTGAAGTTTTATTAAAGATATATTGCATTAGACAGCAAGTCAACCTTATAAGCTTCATATCCTAAGGGCATACAGAATTCTTCTATGAACATTTACAATTCAGTTCGCGACGCGAACGTGCAAGAGACGTTATGTAATAACTTATGCTTCGCATTATGAAAGACATAGTAAGCAGCAATAACCATAAAGAAAGGAACAAGGAGGAGAAATTTAAACTTCATTAACAATCAGAACCAAAATATGACAAGTTTTTCTTTTCCCTGAAGTACCAAAAAAAAAAAAAAAGAAAAGAGACTGCTGGTCAGCTTCATCATCTAAGACTGCTTGTTAGTTTCTTCATCTTCCTCCTCGGGCTTAGGAATATCCAAAGGCCAGGGCACTTGTTCCTCGGGCCAAGGATATTGAGGTGCAACCATCTCATCTAGGATAGCCATCGTACCGTAAGAACACTTCTATCCGGACCTAGAAGACGATCATCTGAGCGTCGCCAGCTACACTCGGGGAGCGAAGGAAGCGGGGGTATTTTTTCAGGAGTTAAAATCCCAAATTCATTATCCGTGAAAGGATAAGAGAATTGCAACCCCCGACAAACCCGAAGTAAGGCCACTCTCATTAAAGGGGCAGCCTGCATACTGGCAGCTCTCTTGAAGGCACGCGAACGGAAGAAGTCAG
Source organism: Rhynchospora breviuscula (assembly GCA_027562975.1). Taxonomy (NCBI): domain Eukaryota; kingdom Viridiplantae; phylum Streptophyta; class Magnoliopsida; order Poales; family Cyperaceae; genus Rhynchospora; species Rhynchospora breviuscula. The sequence goes on from CM050398.1 coordinate 19,292,316, forward strand.
AAAGAAAGTCTTGACAAATTCTCTCTCTCTCTTCTTCGCCCAAACTTGAGGCACTGGTGAGGAGAGAATTTTCTACCGAAAGCTTGGTCACTTCTCCTGAAGAATAGCAGATATAGCCTCGGCCTTTTCTTTTTTAATTCTCTCCTCGGTGACAGAGTCACGAACCATAGAGAGTTGGCATTATTGCGTTGGCGAAGGGCAGAGCCAAGCTTCAACAAGAGAATATGCCGAAGGCGGTCGAAGTCTTCAAGCTTCCGAGCTTGTTCAGCGTTCTCCTTAACCAAATTCTGAGCCAGTATGATAGCAAGTTGGTTAGCAAAAACATAATTATCAGTCATTGAATGCCAATCCTTATATTGTTGGTCATGTTCGACCGGTAAAGTTTGTACCTTGGACTTCTCCCTGGCCAATTCAGCCTCCAACAAAGCTATTTTGGCATCCTTATCAGCAAATATCGAGTGCAGCTCGGCTAAATTGTGGGCCAGACGAACCGAGCTAGGCGAACCTAACTGCAAGACAGTTGTAGCCGCGTCGATGCTAGCTGAAGGAGGTGTGCTCGGCGGCTCCAGAAGCAATGGGTTCTGACACATCATATCGTCATCTTTACCTAGAGATGGTTCCCGAACAGGGGTGTCTGGATAAACAAGTTCATTAGGTTCGGGAACGGGGACGATGATGGTCTCGAAAGTTGCAGCAGTATGGGTTCGGGAGAGACGAGATTTTGAAGCACGAAGGGGTACCACGAACAGATTCTCATCGTCATCTTCGAAAAGGTCCTTTTTCCTGACGTCTCGGCGAGAACTAGCTTCTATCACCTTCAGTGATGAGTCCCCCTCCATTGTATCGGTATGAGAAGCCGAACCCTCCCCGACATTTTCTCCATGGGTCGGATGAGTTGGGGAAACTATAGTTATTTTCTCCGAGTCGGCATCGGAAGATTTCTCCGAAGTATTCTCTCCAATAGGGGGCAGAGTGGTCGCCTTCTTCTTTCGGCATTCACTGGCCGCGGTGGAGCTCGCAGCCCTCTTACGAGATTTAGGAGGAGGAGGAGGAGCATCCGCAATAAGCGGCAAGTGGCCAAATTCTGCACCTACGGCAGAAGTACCATTATAGATTAAACGAATGGGACCATGCTCTTGGACAACGGAATTCAAACGATGGATAAAGGCATACTCCGCGGGAGTGGGAGGATCAATAGAGACTTTTTTGAAGAAAGCCGTGTCCTTACGCTACTTTTTGGTAAAGGCATAAGCGCCTACATAGGGCTGGCGGATGAAACAGAAGTGTTTCTCCCAGTCCTCGATTTTTTTAATCTTTTCTCCAAACAAACAAATAGAAGGTTTGTTGCGAACGGTGCACAAGTCTGTTGCTTGGGAAAAGGAAAAATAAAACCCGAATATCCTGAGATTGGGTTGCATGGCGGGCATACCTAAAGCTGTGGCAAACAGAGAGAAGATAGTTTCAAAGGACCGGACGATACACCACGCCTTTGGATGAAGCTGCTCGGCCGGTATCTCGAGCATCTTGAGAACTTCTAGCACGAAATTCGAGTAGGGGATATGGTATTCGCATTTAGCACTTAACCAAAAGAGCACTGCCCTATTTCCTTCGTTATAGGGACGATCTTCGGGAGTCGCCTCTTCGAGAGCATCGTCTTCGTCAAACCCAATCTCTCGGGAGAAAGTTTTGAGGGTGTAAGCAGCTTTCCATGGTTCGGACTGGAAAGTGGGGGCGGTCTTAAAAACCGAGTCCAGAGAACGAGATGAACGACGAAAAATCTCCTTCTTTGGGGCGACGCGACCTTTCGGAGGCTTCTCTAGAACATCGACATCCTCGGGATTGGAAGAGCTAGATTGTACCACAACGGCTTTTCCCGAGGTTGCCCCGGTCTGCTGCTGGGTTTCTTCCGAAATGTTTTCGTTCTGCGGCTGAGTGGAACTGGTCTCGGGATTCATCCTACATTCAAGAGGAGTTAGGTCCTTAACCCCTATCGCTTATACATAGTTACAGAACCAACAAGAAAAATGATTTGTACCAACCAGTACCGGGATAACAGTTCCAGTAAAAGGAATAGCTGGTATGACAAGAAGCATTCTTAAGGGAAAGCATACAACAAACCATATGGTACAGGAAACCATGGCAAGAAAGACTAGGCCTGTCAAGGCTGGCCAGAAGGCCGATTACCGGGAAGATAGTTTTACTTAGGATGGCCGGTACTGTGCTGAGACTAGGCAACGGTATAACAGCCTAGCACAAAGAAAAAAGAACTAAAGGAGAAAAGAAAGGTAGAAAAGCACCTGACAATGGAGTTTTCCGGCGGCTATCTAGACAGGAGGAAAGGAAGAGCTTGAAAGAAGACGGCGACACCGACGCTGATGAAGAGAAAAGAGCTTGGAAGAGAAGAGCTTGAAGAGAAGAGCTTGAAGAGAAGAGTGTAGGAAATGAAACGGAGAAGAAAGAGAGAGAAGAGAGAAGATATAAAGGTTTAAGGAGGCGAAGAGTCGCCTGGAGAAGAAAAGGCGGGAAAAAAGAGTGTCACTGATCCCAAGGAGAAGGCAAAGAGGCGGTTCAATAATCCAGGCGCTTTAATGATGACACGTGTCTAAACTGTACTATTGAAGCAGGCTAGGAGACAAAAAATGAAGCGACGTTTCGCCTAACTTCAAAGCGAAACTCTCCATAGGTTCAAGGGTTTCGGAACTCAAGGGCTCCGAAGCCATGTCGCCCAAAATCTTTGCTTTGAGCCTCTTGGCCAAGCTCAAGGGCTTCGGAACTTAAGGGCTCCGAAGCCATGTCGCCCAAAATCTTTGCTTTGAGCCTCTTGGCCAGGCTCAAGGGCTTCGGAACTCAAGGGCTCCGAAGCCATGTCACCCAAAATCTTTGCTTGAGGCCTCTTGGCTAGGCTCAAGGGTTTCGGAACCCAATGGATCCGAGGCCATTTCCCCCCAAAAACCCTTGCCTCGAGCCCCCTGGATAGGCTCAAGAGGTTTCAGGGATCGAGGGTGTTCGTTTTTTTTTTCTTTTGCTTTTTCCAACTTACGGTGAATACTCACCGCAAGTTCAAGGACTAATGATAGGGCCAGATAATAAAGTCCTGGCCCAATATAATGAATAAATGTAGGCCAAACCCATATTGATGACGTCAGCGATCCTTTCAGTGATTTCTGAACAGCCAAAAGAGGCGGGAAACGAAAAACGGTGGACTAACTAGCTTAACAACATGGGCTCCTGGAAGTACACGAGGACCTTCGGGAGGGGTTTTGCCATCTGCGAACCCATTTCGAGGGAGAATCCGTGAGACCTTCGGATAGAAATAGGGGACAGCGTGCAAGTGGTGTAACGGACAGCGTACAAGTGGTGTAACGGTTGTCTAATGACGTCAACAAGGGAATCTAATTCAAACACCTATAAATATAGAGGGAAGGGCATAGGAAAGGGGGTTGGACATTCTGTAATAGAATACACGCACTTAGTACATGAGATTAAGAGCAATAAAATACAATTCTTTCCTCTTATCACTCTAGTTGATCTCTCTACTAGATCTAGACGTATTACAAAGGAATGGAAATACTAATCGATTAGAGTAGATGTCCTCTATGAGATTGAATGTATACAGAATGAAGGAACCATTAGTGTTGTCACACTGAGACTCACCCCATTTGGCAAACAGAAGAAACAATGAACTACCTCAGTCTAATCTGACAAGGCATCACAATGCCAAGTGAGATACACCACATGCTGTGATGTGTGCTATGTAATGCACATGAGAATTAAGACCCAAATATGACCATGACACAGCCAGTTCTTAAATGCCATCACTACAAACCACTTGACAAATCAAGTGTGAGCACAACTTGTCAAAATGTCACAAGTGTTAACTCAAAATACATGGTTGCAAATGAGTAAACAACAATTGCTCACAAAACATGACTGCATTGTCTCATATGAAACCTGGTTGAGCTTAAATACAAAGTTGCCTTACTCAATTTACAACAACCAACCATCAAGTGAAGCTAAACTGATAAGTAGGTCAAATGTGAGCACAGTTTGTCATGCATCATGACAAGTAGCAACTCAAACATAAGCAACCACAAAGCAATTGGCCACAAGAAATCCATAAACAATATATTTCATATACCACATCAGGGGTATCAAAATTCATATCAAGTTTGGCAGCCTAAAGTGATGTATGAACTCATATAAGGTGGCCACATGGAAATATAAGTCTCACGTGCCATGACACAATGACACATCAAGTGTTGAGACACAAAATCCAAGCACTGAAGAGGATTAAAGTGTTAGAGATATATCCTAAAAGCCAATCAATTTATGGCTACTTCTATAGTTTATGTTATTGATGATTTTAATCACTTGTTCCTTGATTTATTTATTGACAGATCATTCAGATTGATGATCTGAATTGTGGATCCCTGTGTTTCATTTATAATTAAATGACAATAATAAATCCAAAATGTCCGTAATTTTGATAATTAACAAGGAATATTAATTATCATATAATATTTATATGCAAGTTAAGTGATGATTAAGTTCAACAAATCATAAGTAAGGAGTTACCAACTTAATTGCATATGTATATGTTATGGAACATAGTACAGGACATGATCCAATGAAATAAATATCATCTAACGTTGGCTGCTATACGGACTTTATTTATGTTTTCTTGAATTGTGCGTGGAAAAGTTGTTCATCAAAAAAACCGTATGTCCCTCATTAATTCACTCAGTGAGTGATGATATCTGTTTGGGCCCCTTGATGGAGATAGATTGTTTGCTAGCAACTTTATACAATTATCTCTAGATCAAGAAATGAATAATCTGCAAGAATGACACATTTCTATCTTAGATTATACAAAGATATGATGTGACATAAGAATAAAACAAGAAGATACTTTTATTTCTTATGCATGATTGAAATACTGTAGCAGTACATTATTTATTTATGCGAATTGGGAATTATAACGTGATACCGCTTATGATTATTGGAAATAAATAGCTATTTATTTTCCATGGCCAACGTACAATAAATCCTCAAAGGGTTACACAAATAGGACTTGACCATTGTTTGACTCTATTTTATGGTGCCAAATTCGCGAAATAAATTGAATAATTTCATAACGAATAAAATCAAGGAGTTTGGAGAATTTACCAAAAATACCAAATAGATCCCAAAAATCATGGAACAAATATCTAAAAATCCTAGAGATGATGAAGAAAATTATGGTACCTTTAGAATATTCAAAGAAGTTACACAACTCCCATTTTATGCAAAAAGGTCCCCATACTTAGAGAAAATAAATAAAATAATTGGAGGGGTCGGTTCAGAAAATTATTGATTCCACTAGATTCTACATATTTTTGTGAGTCTACACACAAAATTTCATACGAAAACTCATTCGAAAAGTATCCTAAAAAATTTATTTAGTTTCAACAACCCATGAAAATACAGCAAATGATAAAATGGACATCTCCAATAGACTGAAAATGGAGAAGAGAATGGGGACGAAATTTGAATCAATTCTCCATGTAAAGAGACGATAGGCAAACGGACTAGTTCTACTGTATACCATGCACAAAGAATTGTTGGACCTACTGACAGTGGCGTGGCTCACCATATGCCGTGCGCAGCCAAAGTAAAGAAGAAGAGATGGAGAAGACCTCTCTAACAGAAATCGTTGGAGGAATTTGTTACGCCAAAACCGCCGGGCTTTCGACGCCTATAAGAAGAGAAGTCGAAGAGAGAGAAAGGGGGCTTCCATATCTTTTCTTTCACACACAACGGAGCTTCTTGGATCGTCTCTTCCATTAGACAACAGGCACTTACACACACACACACAAAGGAATAGGTAGACAATTTCACAAGCACTTGTCGTGCATAGCTAGGAGCTGTAGTATAAGAGAAATTGCAAGCGAAATTGTAAGGGGAAGAGCCGTGCTGAGGTAAGATAGGTAAGAAAGAAGGTAAGTTGTGTCTGAATCGCATGTAATTGTTTGATTCTTGAATGAAATTTGTTAAATCGTGCTTTGATGAACGCTTGGATTTCTTAATTCTGTCTTTCAAGTCGCAATTAGATAATGTTTGATGAAATCGCCTTTCTTCTTGTCTTTCTTGATCGGATGTTGAGATCTGAGAGTCTAAGCCATGGGTTCCATGGCCTCAGATGATCAGTGAGTGTGAATCGAGTGTAGTCTTGTATGTAGCCATAGTGTTTCTGTGATTTAATTCGTTTCTTCTCTTCTTCTTGATCTTTTCTCAATTGTTTCCCTCTTTTCCCCAATCTCTGATCTGATCTCTTTGCCTACCTCCATGAACGCTCATGCTAAGGGTTCCTTAGACTTAAGTTGGAGGAAGGTGACTTAATCATGAGGGTTCCTCTTGATTAGGTATGGCTAACGGTCTAAGCTGAGGGCTCCTTAGCTTTAGGCCATGGTTCTTTAATGAGAACTTGCATAGCTCGAATTAGAGGATCATTGTGTAATTCTTAGATGTTTAAGCCGAAATACTGCTGAAATTTTGTCTCATCTTATTTCTTTTAAATTCTAGACCAATGTGCATAAAGGAGACTTTTAAGAATACTTTGAGCTGATCTAATAGTTCCTGGATTGTAGGTTGGTGAGTAGATATAATGAGATTACTAAAAAGTGCCGGATCATGATGAAGTAAGACATTTGAATTCTTCAGGGACTTTAGTGAAAATACTTTTATATATCAAGATCGTACTGCCCTTGTAAATATGGTCAGTAGTAGAAGTATAGTAAATCCTCAGTTTTAGCACAGCATATGAAAACAAGGGTTCTGTTAATCTTGTGACTTTCAGTGAATAACATGTGGAACAAGGTCTATTTCAAAGAAAAATGAAATTCATTCTTTACTGGTTCCATCTTTCCTTTGTGTTAGAAAAAGTGTGTGGAGCCATGTTCCGAACGGACTGGTTTGCTGGGCAACCAGACTGTCCCATTGCGGTTGGGACGGTCCGGTCCAATTCTGGAACGGCCCGGTCCAACTAGTTGGGACGGCCCGGTCTAATTCTGGAACGGCCCGTTCCAGACGGCAGTTATGAATCTGGAAAGTCTGTTTCCAGGCTGGCTATTTATACCCCTCTCTTCTGAAGCGTCTCAAAAGGTTGGAATTCGTATCTTTTGAGATAACCACCATCCAAGAGAGACCAGAGAGAGATCAGAAAGAGGGAGGAGCCATCCTATTGCTTGGAGAGCAATAGGAAGCACACGCACGAGTCGACCGGCATCTGGATTCGTGAAAGGTGACGCCAAGCCCTGTCTTGTGGTTGTGGTGTGCCAGTTGCGTACGGAGGAAGACCAAGAGACCAGGAGGGGTTGCAGAGAAGCTTCGAGAAGGATCTAGGCAAACGATCAACTTCCGCTGCGGTACATCTAAACTTTATACATATTAAGTCAAGGACCGTCTAAAACCGACATTGGTATCAGAGCCACAAGGTTCTTTTCGGAGTTTTGGTACTATTTAACCCCTAGAAACCGTGAATATTGGTAGTTTTTGTTCTGGTCTGAGACTTGGTTGCTCTATTGGAACCCTAATTTTGATTTTGCTGGTATTTTTGGCTTTAGATCTCTCTATGATTGATAGAACTAGTAGCAAATACTTCAAACCAGTCAATTTAGGATAGAGCAATCTTACTGGTAAAGAAAACTGATTTCTGAGGAATTCCATCGCTGGAAATACCAGAATCAGGGTTTCAGCAACGTCTGGACCGGACCGTTCCAACTCTGGGACGGACCGTCCCAGGACTTTGCTGACAGGACGGCATACAGGCTGGTCCGACCCAGCAGTGGGACGGGCCGTTCCAGAGTTGGGACGGACCGTTCCAGGCTGGAAACCCTTAACCAGTCTATGGTTTAATCCCTGGGACGGACCGTTCCAATGTTGGACCGGGCCGTTCCGATTGTCTGACAGAACAAAGCTGTGTAAACCTTGAGTTTGACTTGACCAATTATGAACATACCACTATGTCCAACATGGTTTCTGACTTATCCTCTAGATAACTCAGTGGTTATTATGTGCATACTTGCATGAGAGGGTGATGGTAGGTCTTTAGACCTCTCACAAATGGTGACATGTTTGAGTAGGCCTTTAGGGCTTCTGACTCGCATGTAAACCAAAAGCACACAAAGGGTGACTTTGGATTTTAAGATCTGGGTATCTTAACCAATGTCTGAACCTCGCGCCAATCGAGTTGATTGGGAGGTGGTGCACTTAGTTTATGAGATTGGATTGGTGGCCCTAGTTGTCATCTCTCGATCCTCGTGGCTGGGTTGCATTATCTTTTGGATCGATTCAAGGATTGTGCTGTGAGGTATGCTTAATGTTATAACTTGGAGTTATATCATATATGTTGATGCTAACATGCATACATGTGCTTTGTCTCTATTTTGTAGAAAGATGTCGGCAAATAAGAGCATAGTCGCTGATCTCAATGCTGGTGAGAAACTGACGAGCAACAATTACGATGTTTGGCATCGTAAGGTTCAATTTCTCCTTGAGATGCAGGACTTGCATGAGCCACTCACAAAGGAACTCACTGAAGCCGAAAGGGCCAATCCAAGGCGAGTTCAGGCCAATGAGGATTTCAGAAAGAAGGATCGTGCTGCTCGCATAACGTTGCTGAGTAGCATGTCAAACGATCTTCTCCTCAGGTTTGAGAGGTACCGCACCACGAAAGAGTTGTGGGAGGCGATCAAGCTCCAGTATGGTGGTACTTCAACCACTAGGATCCGGCAACTTACACTAAGGTTTGACGGCTATAAAAAGCGCCCTGAGCACACAATGAGGGAGCATATCTTAGCTATGTCTAACATGATTAGTGAGTTGCAACAAGCGGGTCATGTCCTCTCGAATGAGCAACAAGTGCAAGCTGTCATTCGCTCTCTACCTCGCTCATGGGAGCATATGAGAGTCAATTTAACTCACAATGACAACATACGCACCTTTGATGAGGTGGCGCGTCATGTGGAGTTGGAAGAGGACCGCTTATTGGCTGAGAGAGCTGATAAGGCGGCTGGAGAGGCAATGATTGCCGCCTCTAAGAACTCGCAAAGGAAACCGAGGCAGAATTCCGGTTCCAAGAAGAATGCGGGTGGCAATGGCGTGGCCAATGCCAAGATTGACAAGAAGCGCAGCAAGAAGCGCGGGAAAGGGAAGGAGAAGCCCAAGGGGGCTTGCTTCAACTGTGATAAGGTGGGACACTTCGCTCGTGATTGCACGAAGCCGAAAAAGGTACCATCTGGCCCTTTTGGGGCGGACCGTTCCAAAGTGGGGCGGACCGTCCCAACTCCCTTAGAGCTTGGGACGGACCGTTCTGATGCAGAACGGACCGCCCCAAACTCATCTGCTTGTGATTCAGCTTTATTTGTGTCCAGTTGTTTCATGCTTACTGATAACACTCCTGTTTGGACTGTTGATTCTGCAGCAACTGACCACATAGCTAGGGATCGAGCGGCATTTCTGGACTATCGTCGCATACCGGCAGGAAGCAAACGGATTTTCATGGGAAATAATAGTAGTGTCCAAGTGCATGGCATAGGCACATGTGAGCTTGTGTTTCGCAATGGACATAGATTAATTCTCCATGATGTTTTGTATGCGCCTGATGTGAGGCGAAGTCTTGTATCTGTTTTAGTTCTTGTCAAAACTGGATTGAGTGTTGTTTTTGTGAACAATTGTGTTGAATTGTATCAGAATTCTATGTTGATTGGTAATGGATTTCTTAATGATAAATTCATGGTTTTAGACACAATTGATGGCTCTTCTCTATCTTATAATATTTCTTCTTCTAATGTAAATGATAACTTGATGGTATGGCATGCTAGACTTGGCCATGTAGGGCAGGAACGGATGACTAGATTGGCTAAGGTTGGACTGTTAGGTCCCTTAACCAAGGTCTCCTTGCCTACATGTGAGAGTTGTCTAGCAGGTAAGGCTACCCGAAAGCCTTTTGGTAAGGTTGTTCGTGCCACTAATCCTTTGCAATTGATACACTCGGACATTTGTGGTCCTTTGAGTGTTAGGGCTCGACATGGTGCCTGTTATTTCATCACATTTATTGATGACTACACAAGGTTTGGTCATGTCTATTTGATCTCCCACAAGTCAGAGGCACTGGGTTGCTTCAAAAAGTACTTAGCGATGGTTGAGAATCAACAAGATGGACTTGTGAAAGCTCTTAGGACAGATCGAGGTCGAGAGTACCTCTCAGATCAATTCAAGAGCTTGTGTGATGAAAAGGGAATCGTTCATCAATTGACAACTCCCTACACGCCACAACAGAATGGTGTTGCTGAAAGGCGTAATAGGACCCTGTTGGAAATGGTTAGATCTATGATGGCACAAGCAAGTCTACCAATTTCGTATTGGGGAGATGCGCTGTTGACAGCTACATATGTTCTAAACCGTGTTCCCTCGAAATCCGTGGCAGCCACCCCTTATGAGTTATGGACTGGACGAAAACCGGATTTGGGTAATCTCCATCCATGGGGTTGTTTGGCTTATGTCCATGATCCGTCTCACAAACATGGGAAACTTGGTCCGAGAGGGAGAAAGTGTATCTTCATCAGATACTCTGAAGCTTCCAAGGGCCACGTGTTTGTTGGAGAGGATCTAAGTGGAATAGTCACGGAAATTGAGTCGAGGGATGCGACATTCCTTGAGAGCGACTATCCAAAGAAAAGCGAGGTTTCACGAATGCAAGGACTTTATGAGGACATTCCTTCTGCAGATATTGATATTGGTCAAGAGGTGGAGGCTCAACCTCCTGAGACCAGGTCAATTGCAGAAGAGGGAACTCAAAGAGTCAATCTCGGCAGTTGGAACGGACCGTCCCAGGACTGGGGCGGACCGTCCCAACACTGGAACGGACCGTCCCAAGACTGGGGCGGACCGTCCCAGATGAGAGATGATTCTCCTGATCTGATTGGAACGGACCGTCCCAGGACCAGGGCGGACCGTCCCAATGATACAAACAGACAGGAAGAAGCAGAACCTCGTAGGTCAGGACGAGAAAGAGTACCCCGCCGAAGATTTGAAATCGAAGGGGGGGAAATGTTCATGGCAGCTTTGGATGGTTTGGTTGTACCAAGAGAGGACGATAAGCCTAAACGCAATAAGGCAGTCAAGGCTATCGATATGGATGAACCAAAGAATGTGCGAGAGGCACTTTCTGGCTCTAATTCTAAGGAATGGTTGCTGGCCATGCAAGAGGAAATCGATTCCATGAAGAAGAATCAAGTCTGGGACTTAATTGACTTACCACGAGGTCGTAGGGCTGTTGGGAGCAAATGGGTTCTCAAAGTCAAACGTAAAAGTGACGGGTCAATTGAGCGTTACAAAGCTCGCTTGGTTGCAAAGGGATTCACCCAAATAGAGGGAGTGGATTATGAGGAAACCTTCTCTCCTGTGGTCAGGTTTGCCTCCATCCGCTTGATCCTAGCAATAGTCGCTGCAATGGATCTAGAACTATACCAAATGGACGTGAAAACTGCATTTCTCAATGGAGAATTGCAGGAGGAGATATATATGGCACAACCTGAAGGGTTTGTGATTAAAGGGAAGGAGCACAAGGTGTGCAAACTTCGCCGTTCCATATATGGTCTCAAGCAAGCATCACGACAATGGAACCTCAGATTCCACCAAGCTGTCTTGTCAAACGGCTTTGAGGTGATGGAAGAGGATCATTGTGTGTATGTGAAGAGGTCCATGGATGGGTTCTTGATCATGACATTGTATGTAGATGACATACTGCTAGCAGGTAACAACAAGTCGCTGATTGGTTCAACGCAGACTTGGTTGTCCTCTACATTTGACATGAAAGATATGGGTGAAGCTAGTTATGTACTAGGTGTCAAGATAACTCGAGATCGAACCAAGAGGTTTCTCAGTTTATCTCAAGAAACTTATGTGAAGAAGGTTCTTGAACGATTTGACATGGCTGAATGTCGATCGGTTGACACTCCTATTGACAAGAATACAAGCTTAAGCAATGACATGTGTCCCAAGACAAAAGAGGAAAAAGATAAGATGGAAAAAGTGCAGTACTCAAGTGCAGTCGGAAGCTTGATGTATGCTATGATGTGTACAAGACCCGATATATGCTATGCGGTGAGTCTTGTCAGCCGATTTCAATCGAATCCTGGATTTGCTCATTGGCAAGCAGTCAAAAGGATTTTGAGATATCTCAAGGGCACATCTGATTATGTGCTATGTTACCAAGGCAGAGACCTGAATTTAGTCGGCTATTCGGATGCTGATTGGGGTGGAGACTTGGATGAGCGCAAGTCCACTTCAGGTTTCATCTTCATGCTTGGTAAAAGTGTAATCTCTTGGGCTAGTAAAAAGCAAACTTGTGTTGCTTTATCCACCATGGAAGCCGAGTACATTGCATGTTCTGCGGCTGCCCAAGAGGCAATATGGTTGAGGCGTTTCCTAAAGGATCTAGGGGTGGTCAAGGTGCCCATCGGACCTGTGACTATTTATTGCGATAGCACTGCTGCTATAGCATTCTCTAAGGACCCCAAGTATCATGGAAAGGGCAAACATATTGACATGAGATATCACTTTGTTAGAGATAGACAAGAACACAAAAAGATTGTGTTAGAGCACATTTCCACCGACGAGATGGTGGCAGACCCATTTACAAAGGCCATAACTAGGATGCAGTTCCTTAAGATGGTTAGGATTATGGGTTTGAGGTTTGCAGGCGGATCCTAGAATTGGAACGGCCCGTCCCAGACTGGGGCGGACCGTCCGGATTTCAGCCGGACCGTCTGAACACTGAAAAACAGCTAGGGTATGGCCTGCTTTAGGCTGGAACGGCTCGTCCGGAATCTGGGACGGTCCGGTCCAATTTTTCAGACTTTTGTATGTATGTATGTGTTTGAACAATTATGTTTTATTGATATATATTAAGACATTTGCATTCATTCTTATTATTGAATTGCCTGTTATTGTTCAATTAAATGTTAGCATAAATGGTAGTGTGTATTTGAACTAAAGATTGTCTCGCTCGCACGAGCAATCGCCTCTAGTGCCAGGGGCATGTAGAGATGAGACTGGATTGAGCTATGTGCGCTTAGTCAAGGACTAAGGAGCCACCTGGGGTGGTCGAAGCTCAATGTCGCTTCAGTCTGGGACTGAAATGAGACTTGTCTTCTTTTAGGCGATTCGATATGATTGTATCCCCAGCAATCATGTAGTTCAAACTTAGCCGAGGTGAGAATCTCCTTAAAACTCTGGGAGTGTTTAAGTGGAGAATTTCAGGATTAGTTGCAATAAGGAGTGGTCTGGACCATAGACACTTGATTTGCAAACTGAATCTAGACTCGTACAACGACAGTAGACACACGTCTGTTGGTGCAGATGATTCGTTGTAACATGTGCTCATACCACATGTGCTAGGCGACTCTTGGAAGATGGGTTGAGTGGTTCCAGGACCAAGACCGTATGACTCCCCATTGTGTGAGTTCCACAATTACGTACCCTTTGACTTTTGACTATGTCATGAGGGGCAGGATCAGTGCCTGCTACTTTGGTGTGTACCCTATGGTGATGCATATTCCGCCTGTCGGGGCATTGCTGGGAAAACGACTGATTTTGTTCTGATTTTCATAAGACAAAGGAAAGATCAGATTCGATTTGCACAAATGAGAGATCTGTTGGTGTTCAGGATCCACCAAACTCGTCATTTGGACTGAGGTTGGGAACATACAGCAGACTAAGACTGAAAAGGAAAGGACATGTATCATTGAGCGGTCGATAATGTCTGATCTAGTGCAAATTTGAATGTATCTAAGGTACTAGTATACACAATTATCTAACTGTTTTTATAAAAGGGTAGACGCTTTCTCGCTGGCCTTAACTTTGTTATGGTGAGGCGTTTTAGCTCCCGCTTGACAGGTGTATGCGCTGGTCGCACGGTCCATTTGCCGTATGAGGTTTGACTCTGTGTTTGGCAACAATGTCTCCAAGAGGGAGATGTTAGAAAAAGTGTGTGGAGCCATGTTCCGAACGGACTGGTTTGCTGGGCAACCAGACTGTCCCATTGCGGTTGGGACGGTCCGGTCCAATTCTGGAACGGCCCGGTCCAACTAGTTGGGACGGCCCGGTCTAATTCTGGAACGGCCCGTTCCAGACGGCAGTTATGAATCTGGAAAGTCTGTTTCCAGGCTGGCTATTTATACCCCTCTCTTCTGAAGCGTCTCAAAAGGTTGGAATTCGTATCTTTTGAGATAACCACCATCCAAGAGAGACCAGAGAGAGATCAGAAAGAGGGAGGAGCCATCCTATTGCTTGGAGAGCAATAGGAAGCACACGCACGAGTCGACCGGCATCTGGATTCGTGAAAGGTGACGCCAAGCCCTGTCTTGTGGTTGTGGTGTGCCAGTTGCGTACGGAGGAAGACCAAGAGACCAGGAGGGGTTGCAGAGAAGCTTCGAGAAGGATCTAGGCAAACGATCAACTTCCGCTGCGGTACATCTAAACTTTATACATATTAAGTCAAGGACCGTCTAAAACCGACACTTTGGTTACTGGCTCTTTCTATTTCTTGCAGTAACTCAGAACATCAAATTTCGTTAAGTACTGATATCTCTTTATTAAATTTCATTTGCTAAGTAGCTGGATTTCATAGAAATGACGTTACATCCTGTTGAATAAAAACCTGGTACATTTAACAAGCAATAAAAATTAGGGGACGGGTTGGTAAAATTCTGAAAAAAAAATGTTGTCAAATGTGCCTTGCTAGTATAACTACCCTTTTGGTTTAATTCTCATTTGTGTTGCTTCTTAATTGTTAAGCCTTGGTGAGATAAAGTATTCTTTCTTTTTCTTTCTTTCAATAGCAGTATCACATGTCTCCTTACAAAATGACTGTACTTATTTGTCATCACAGTAATGATGAATGACTTTGCTGTGTAACTTAATGTCTTAAATTGTTATTTGCCAATACGTGAACAATATAAATACACTTTAGATCAAGCCAAATAAGCACATAGGAAATAGTAATTGGTAACATGGCATAACCTACATGATGCCGTGTATAAACTTTTATACCAAGCACGTGTTGTATCAAGGTGAGTTGTGTATAGAATGGTAATCTCCTGAACTTGACCATGCGTTTAATATAAAAATGAAATTCAGGAAACAAAACATCTTCTAAGGTTACTTTGAGTTTAGTGGAGTAATTGTCAATTAGTGGGTCTGGATAGTAGTTAGCGTATATGCACAGTAGAATTAAAAAAAAGGGTAAATTAAAGTATGACCCTTATGACATCTTTATGTACCGCTCTCATGTTATACCGTACCAACCTTTGGCTGTTCTATCAAATTAGCCCAACGCAACTTCAATTGAATGCACCCTTGTGCTCTCCTTTTAGTCATGATTCTATCGAAGTTAGCCTTATCGACGATAGTGACGGCGATCGCCAAAAAAACTTAAAATAAAACTTATAAGGACTGAATCGAATAATCGTCTGCTGCTAACAAACAAAGGAAACGCGACCGAAACGGAGGATGCCATCGTGTTCCTCTATCTCTCGCGATGCCGTAGACTTCCTTCTCACCTGCCGTGATGGTCAGTGTCGCTGACGGGTCCAAACCCTTCAATGTCGGAACCATTAACAAACGAACGAAACCCGCCTCCTTCGATTGAGTTTCAGCGCCGAACCCTTGTCGATCTTCTATGGCGAAACGGTTGTAAAACCCATGTATTCAACCTCTGTTAACTGATAGGCGTGAAGAAAAGTAAAGCAAAGAATATGAACTGATATACGACATCCTACTTTTTTGACATCCTGTGACATCCCAGTGCCAAGGCCCATCTCCAGAGCCCATGAGTCCAGTGCTCCCTCCCTTCCGCTCTCTCCCTTCGACGCTCCTCCTTTCCGTCTTTCCTTCGACACTCCCTCCCTTCCGCACTCTCCTCCGATCTCTCGTTCGACTCGCGCTCTCTCCCTTCGCTCTCATCTCTCCCTCTCGCTCTTCCCTTCAACTCCCGCTCTCTCCTTGTTTCCCATGTTGCTCTCCCTCACCGCCCTCTTCTTCTCGATCTTCATTTTTTTTTCATACTCCTTTGTATATAACAATTGAATATATCTCTTGATTCATAATAAATACTCTCTTAAGTCAAAATAGATACTCCATTTAGTCAAAAAATATACTCTCTTATATTATAATATAATAAGGTACTCCCTTACGTAAAGATAATTACTCTCGTGATACAAATTAAATACTCCTTAAAGGTAAATTTATAATTGAAAACATATTTGACACTTCCTTAATGAATCTTACATACTCCCTTAAAAACAATTAGTTACTTCCTTAATACAAATTACGTACTTCCATAATAAAAGATAATTGAAAATATTTTTAACACTTCCTTAATGAATGTTACATACTCCCTTAAAAATAATTAGTTACTCCTTTAATACAAATTACGTACTTCTACAATAAAAGATAATTAAAAATATTTTTAACACTCCCTTAATGAATTTTGCATACTCCCTTAAAAATAATTAGTTACTCCCTTAATACAAATTACGTACTTCCATAATAAAAGATAATTGAAAATATTTTTAATCCTCCCTTAATGAATCTTACATACTCCCTTACCTTTAATTAGTTATTCTTTTATCACAAATTAAGTAATTCTATAATAAAAGATAAATGAAAATATATTTAACATTTCCTTGATAAATTTTACATACTCACTTAAAAATAATTAGTTACTCTCTTATCACAAATTACATACTTCCATAATAAAAAATAAATGATAACTTCTTTGACACTCCCTTAATAAATCTTACATACTCCCTTAATACTATTTAGATACTCTCTTATCACAAATTACGTACTTCCATAATAAAAAATTAATTAAAACATTTTTGTTGCTCCCTTAATGCATCTTAGATACTCCTTTGTATATAATATATACTCTCTGATTTTTATTATGATTGACGATGTTTATATGAAGAGATAAGAGAAGATAAAAAAGAAAGGGGAGGAGAACAGAGGATAGGAGATCGGTGGGAGGAGAGATGAAAGGGGAGCACGAAGGGGAGATGAAAGGTGAAGGGAGGGCGCGAAGGGAAGAGGAGAGGTGAAGGGAGGGTGCGAATGGAAGAGGAGAGCGTGAAGAAGAGAGAACGGAACGAAAGTTCGATAGGATATTTCGCTGGGCTAAGTTTATTGGGCCAGATTCGCTACTCCTTCGGTGGGATGTCTGAGGATGTCATTTCGGTGGGATGGCAGGTAGGATATCCGAAGAAATATATGCCCGATAGTTACTAAGGCCCACGAGAAGGAAGAATAAGGAGAAGCCCGATACCAGGAGCCTAATTCTTGATGCTACCACAGCCCAATTTGATGACATGGACTAATAAAGGAATTCGTAAATAAACAGAAACTTTGAGAATTCATTAAAAATAGTATACAACTCAGAAAAATTCAAATAAAATATCCATAAAATTCTAAAAATCTAAATAATCCAAATTCACTTATACTTTGATATGAAATTATGTCAAAGTAGTGGCCTTTTATATTTTTGAAGTATTTTCGCTATAAAAATGAATTTTATAAATCCTAGAAACATAATAAAGTCGTCTAACATTCTCTTTAACAAAATTTTCAAAACCGAAGCCAGTTATTCTCAAAATATAAAAGATATTCAAAGCAATATTTTCAAAGATAAATATTTTCAAATATAAATATTTTTAAAACTATAAAGAAATTAAGAGAATAAAGTCTACTAAATGTCTTCTAATGAAATTTGCAAAACCAAAACCTAAATACTTTCAAATAGCAAATGATTTCATAACTGATATTTTCAAACGCCAACTATCTTCAAGAATAAGTATTTTCCAAACTGTCAAAATGAATTTCTAAAACTCAAAAGTATAAAAGGCCAAAGCGAATGAAAATCATAAAATCACCAATATCCAAAAAGAAATGTCAGAAAATTAAAAGTCAAAACACGAAACCCAAAGACAAAGCCGAAACCTCTTCGTTTGAGGAAAAGTTCCTCGCTGGGGTTGAGATCAACCTCAGAAGACTTGAAATTAGATTTTTATCAAGTGACCCCCTTGTCTGAAAAATTCAACCTTTGTTCTCATAAGAAGCCATTAACGGGCCCAAGAACCAACTCTTATTAAGAAGGCCGCCCAAGAGGCCCCTAGGGTTGCAAAAGAACCAACTCTTATTAAGAAGGCCGCCCAAGAGGTCCCTAGGGTTGTAAAAGAACCAACTTTCACAAGAAGGCCGACCAAGAGGCCCTGAAGGTTGTAAAACTCATTTTGTTCTCATAAGAAGCCGCTAACGGGCCCGAGAACCAACTCTTATTAAGAAAACCGTCCAAGAGGTCCCTAGGGTTATAAAAGAACCAACTCTTATTAAGAAGACCGTTCAAGAGGTCCCCGAGGGTTGTAAAAGAACAAATTCTTGTTAAGAAGACCGCTGAAAGGTCCCTAGAATTGTATCCTTTTGTTCTCGCAAGAAGCCGCTAACGGGCCTGAGAACCAACTCTTATTAAGAAGGCCGCCCAAGAGGCCCCTAGGGTTGTAAAAGAACCAACTTTCAAAAGAAGGCCGCCCAAGAGGCCCCGAAGGTTGTAAAACTCCTTTCATTCCTACAAGAAGGCTAGTCGTTGCCCCAGGAACCCACTCTCACAAGAAGGCCAACCGTTGCCCCGAGAGCTATCAAATAACTTCGAGTGATCTTAAACAATCTTAAGTAACTCAAAAAATAACTTTGAATAAACATAAAGAGCCTTAATCTTAATCAACTTCAAACAACTTTAAACGACTCCAAGTGAAGAAGCTTCTATCTCCAAGCGAAAACCAAAACTAACCCTTCTCTTAGACCCGTTAAAATTTTTAGAAGTTCCTTAATTGAGTCTCATCAATTAGGTCGGGTACCATCAATTAAGTAACTTTAAGAGACGATTTTTCCTAGCCCATTACGTATTTTCTTTAGACCCCTTAATCAGAGGTTCCCGTAGACAACTACGGGGTAATTAACAATAGGGGCTTGCGCCTATTGGAAAGAAAGGACCCGTAAAATTAAGAAACCCTCGTAAGAAGCGACTCTTATTCTGGTTCTCTTGTCGTTAAGAGATACTCGGCGCAGAAATCGAACCTTAAGGGGGGTGAATCTAAGGCTTATTCCACTTTCTCGAGGAAACCCATTCATTCTTCGAGAGATGACGAAAAAGTCCACACAACCATACAGTGCATTATTTATTTATTCACAGCAGTGAGTTCTGTGGAAATATGATAAGTTGATTAATTAATTATATACCGTTGCGAACCGTTATAATAAATTAAGTCAAAGGGATCATATGAAAATAATTTAATGCACTAGCTAATCCCAAAATATTTATTAATATGTTAATAATTAATTTTGTTCGACACATCTATAGTATTAATTAAATTCTGTGAGTGTCGTCTCCCGCTAAATAACTTTTTTTGCGACACGTCAGAACCCTCCAAAAATTTTTGCTAATCGATCTGATCGCCCATTTCTTTCTCCTATTTTTAGACCAATCAGATGAAGGCCTAGAACCTAGGATATCAAATAAATTTGTATACCTAGAGCTAACCTCACTAGTCATTTTAGTTAAGCTTTAGGGTCGAACCCAAGGGACGGTACAATTGATTACCAGACTTTACTTCCTCACGAAAGCTAGACAATTAATTTTTTATAGGATTTTAGTTGATTAAATCTAAAGGTGCAAGTAAATAAATATTTTTGGGTGTTTTAATTATCTAAAAGACGTCTTAGGGTTCAGGTTTCACTTTGGTTTGGACTCTAGAACACAGGACTTGTCACTTTCGTGCATAGAACGGTGTTTTTCAAGCGATCAACTTTCAGTTCGGTCCGAACCAGCTTCAGTTTGGTTCGAACAGAGGGTGAAAGTGTGTGTTGTTGACTTTTTATGATATTTTATGCTTTGTGCTAGGGTTTGTTGGCTAAACCTAGATTTGCTAAACCTCAGCGTTCGCTTGTTGGACTAGAAACTGGTTTAATCACAACCTAACCTAATTAGATCAATTAGACCACAACTTTTGGTATAGGCGTTAACTAATCTAAACTTGTTTGTTGGATTTCTTAAGGATATTCAGATGTCTTTTGAACTATCTAAAAATTACACTTTTGATGCCAATTAATCTCCCCTTTCGGATCTACGATTTATCCCATGTACTTGACTCAAATTAATTTGATTATCCTAACTTAGGCTTAACTAAATGCGGCCGTACATCTAGAAGTTGATTAGAGATTCACAAGCAATTCAAAGCAAGTAATTAACATAATTCTCAATAAACAAATCACGAAACATATCATAGCATATCAAGTCAAAACATCACGTCCAAATCTACGTTACTTTCCTACTCCTAAGACAACATAAATCTAGCCTAACATGAAAACACAACAAGATACAAGCTCCATCAAATCGAATATCAAGAGAAAGGAAGATATAAACCAAATATCGCTTCTAACTCAAGATATAGAATGTCTAGAGCCGTTGTTGGATTGATTATGCCGCAATCGCGCCTAGAATTGCTTCAAAGATGATGCCATGGTCGTGCTCTACTGCAAGAGGTGAAATCCCACGCCTTACGGCGCGAGAACGGTGGTGGAAAGGTTGCCAAAAGGTGGTAGGAGGTAGAATTTCATGTATGGTGGCTTCCCCTTCATCCCAGGCAATAGGATACATTTATAGCAGGTCTAGAATGACTTGAGAAGGAGGCTAGGTCCAAAGATCACGAAATCTTGTCAAAATATGGACTTTCCTTCATCAAAAACGTGCCAAAACGGCTCTGTCGGCTCTCTGTTCGGACCGAATGAAGTCCCGTTCGGACCGAATGAGCTTTGTTTGGTCCAAATAAGTCTCTGTTCGGTCCGAATGAGTCTTTGTTCGGACCGAACATGTTCTGTTCGGACCGAACCGTAAATCCAGCGTTGAGATAGTATTTTGACCATATTTTCTTCATCCGGACTCCGATTGAGGTGATTCAAGAACCGTTGGAAAGCTTAGGATGAGCTTTACAATGCTACTAATTTCATTTAGTCATTTTCTTCTCCTAAATCTACCATTTTATGCAATAATTGTGTGTGATCCATCCAGTTCCTGCAATACAATACAAATACCACAGCAGTACCCAAATCTAGACAAATATAGCACAAAGCACATAAAAGAACAGTGAATGTAAGGGTTTGAGCTACCATTTAAGTGTAAAGTCCGACCAAAATATAGATATAAATATGACATATCAAATCCCCCCAAACTTAAACCTTGCTTGTACTCAAGCAATGCTCTAAACTTAGAAAGATGGACTTTACTTACAATTAAGAATTGAGTATCCGAACCTAGATAGGTCATGAAACTAATTGCTTATGCCTAAAACTTTCACACTTCCATCAAATAAGTCAAATAAAAAATTATTTTCAAGAACCAAGTTTAGTGTTCTACATGTCAATTAATGCATCTCTTGGTCCTAGTGAAATCTTTTCTCAAATTCAAGAACTCTAGCTTCACTTTGTTAATTCAAATGCAATCTCAATGTCGTTCACCCGTTCTTTTCCATATTTCACAAAAATTTGTAAAGAAATTTATCAAAGTCGGAAATTCTATGATGAACCCTTCTCAAAACAATTTCATTTTTCACCAATTTTTTTTTTTTGCAAGTCGAGTCGTGGGGCTTTGTACCCTAGAGGATATAATGCGGTGTCATTGACCTTGATTATGCTACTAGCACATGACATGCTAGGGAGGTTGGACGGGTGTTGCTCGACTATGACCACGGTACCCTTGGGCCATAATACTCAACAACTCCTTTACCAATGCTTTTACACCGGGTCCGGTAGAATTAACCATGAATTGTCCAATTATTTCTCGATTTCATGAGGTCTAATTCCTAACAATTCATGATTAACCCAATACCCTCCGATTTGTGGCTGAGTTGGTGGAAAAAGGTTTCGGTGCATCCTCGTTTTCACAACTATTTGAATTAATTGTCCCATTAAGTTTGCTCGTTGGTGATTCAAGCGATTAAAAAGAAATTTCAACAAGACAAAGTTCATCTTATAATTTTCAAAGTTGATAAATTTCCTTTTGAACAAAAGTTTGTCAAATACAAATCCGTTCACTCGGTAAAAACTTGTGAGAATCGACTAAAAGTGATTTAACAATTTTAAGCATCCAAAATCGAGCTCTAATTTTGCAAAAATATTTCAAATCGGCCCATTGGTGCAAAAATCAAATTGAGATATCAAAACATTCTAGGGTCCTTTGAGAAAATTTTTGTTTGACTCAAAACAGTTTCAAGCAGTGCGAGATTCATCATTTAAAATCCAAATCGAGAGAGTTTAGGCAAAATCAATTCAATTCCAAGCCAATACAGTTGAAAAATTCAAATTTTAAATGTCTGTTCGGATCGAACAGAGACTGTGTAACATTCAGAAGTTCATAACAGTTCATTCGGACCGAACAGGGGTCTGTTCGGACCGAATAGAGAAGCTAAAATTTCAAAATTTCACCTATTTTCAACCAGAACCAACCCATTTCATCCCCAGAACTGATTTTTCTCCTATGTCCCCCTCAAAATTGAATAAAGCATTGTCCTCAATGCAATTACAAAGATAAAAAATTAAAAAGGAGGAAAATGGAAACTAATCGAATCGATGCATTGATTTTCACATGAATTCGACTCTGTTTGGCATGGGACAGCAGCGCGGCAGCTTCCTTGTGGCATGCAACTCACATGAGGTCATGCGTGGGTCATGTGCTTCTTTGTTTCTCGACCCGTGGTGCTCTAGCGCGAGTTGCAAGTAAGAAATCCACAATGAATCAAAACCTACATATCCAACAATGAAATCCAAACCAACCATGAGAGATTTTTTTTCCTTTCTTTTTATTTTTTTATAGAAAATTTTAGTAAATAAATAAATAAAAATTTTTGGACTTGGGTTGCCACCCAAAAAGCGCTTGTTTTAGGTCACGAGCTTGACCACCTCTCATGTTCATCTTATTTTCACTTTACGCCCATTTAATGCATCATAATTCACCCAAAAGTACTTGAGAAAGACTCTTGAAACATGCTTGGTGCTTCATTGTTTGGATGTCATCTTCCTTCTCTCGATTGCGATGTGATACTTGATTTTCTATTTGTTGCCTTCCTTCACATCATGATTTTTGAAGCATTTTTCAAGTTGAGAGCTCAAGTTGACTCTGGTGATCTTTCTATTTGTCATGTCGGATGCCTCGACTTGGAGAGGTATACCACAATCTTCCTTCTTCTCAGTTTCATCAATAATAGTAGCTATTGGAGGATCCTTCAATTCCAACTCATTAGATTTGTCAATATAAGTTAATCTAAGTGGAATGAAAATTAGGAGGATATTGGGTGGAGGTGCTACAACCTTTGATTCTTCAATTGTCTCTTGTTCTTCATTTGTTTCAAATTGTGTGTCATCATCATTGTCGGTCTCATAACAAATCGCAATTTCTTTCAAACAACTAAAACTTTCTAATTCCTCATTACTTTGCAATATCATTGTATCATTTTGTTCATCTTGTGATCTATATGAGGAACAAAGTTCTTGAACAATTGTGGTCTCAAATATCTTTTCTTGTTGTGTGGCAATACCATTGATCTTAGATGTTAGAGAATTCAATTTTTCAAGAAGTTCCTCATTTTGTTTTCTTTGGTTTTCAATGAAATCTTTATACATTAGTTCATCATTTGACATTTGCGAAAATAATTGAGGATTAGAAGTTTTAGCCATAAAATTCGATCTAGATTCATCTTGAGACGCTGAACATGAATTATACCAAGAAAACAAGAGTTATTTGTCAAACTAGAGTTGTATGCATCATGTACGTGTCTTGTATCAAGTTGTCCTTCACCACATGCTTTCCTTATCGTGTTGTTCACCACATTGAGTTGATGCTTGAGTCGATCTGTAGAAGAGATAGATTCCTCCATGTTGCGTGGTGTATGGTCCATGTAGTGGGTATATGGGTCTTGGTGCTCGCTCCTTCCTCCTCCGCATACTTTTCTTATGGTGTTGTTGACAACATTGGCTTGGTGATATACTCGTTGCACACATGCATCCTTTAGATCTTCGCTCCATCCTTCCTCACATGCTTTCCTTATGTCGTTGTTGACAACATCGAGTTGGTGATATAACCGTCGCATGCATTCATCCTTTGAATCTCCTCGTCGCGTCCAATTGTACTCTGTTTCATGTTCATGGTCATGAAAAGAATAGAACATGGTGATACAAGCGAAACCTTTTCTTTTTTTGATTTTTTTGAAAAATAAAAAAATAAAAATAATAATAATAAATAAAAGATACAATATCTAGTCTTCCGTTACTAAAGTAAATTCTAATATCAACACCGTCCCCGGCAACGGCGCCAATTTAATGAAGGCCTAGAACCTAGGATATCAAATAAATTTGTAAATCTAGAGCTAACCTCACTAGTCATTTTAGTTAAGCTTTGGGGTCGAACCTAAAGGACGGTACAATTGATTACCAGACTTTACTTCCTCACGAAAGCTAGACAATTAATTTTTTATAGAATTTTTGTTGATTAAATCTAAAGGTGCAAATAAATAAATATTTTTTGGTGTTTTAATTATCTAAAAGACGTCTTAGGGTTCAGGTTTCACTTTGGTTTAGACTCTAGAACACAGGACTTATCACTTTCGTGCATAGAACAATGTTTTTCAAGCGATCAACTCTCTGTTCGGTCCGAACTAGCATCAGTTCGATCCGAACAGAGAGTGAAAGTGTGTGTTGTTGACTTTTTATGATATTTTATGCTTTGTGCTAGGGTTTGTTGGCTAAACCTAGATTTGCTAAACCTCAGCGTTCGCTTGTTAGACTAGAAACTGGTTTAATCACAACCTAACCTAATTAAATCAATTAGACCACAATTTTTGGTATAGGCGTTAACTAATCTAAACTTGTTTGTTGAATTTCTTAACGATATTTAGATGTCTTTTGAACTATCTAAAAATTACACTTTTGATGCCAATTAATCTCCCTTTCGGATCTACGATTTATCCCATCTACTTGACTCAAATTAACTTGATTATCCTAACTTAGGCTTAACTAAATGCGGCCGTACATCTAGAAGTTGATTAGAGATTCACAAGCAATTCAAAGCAAGTAATTAACATAATTCTCAACAAACAAATCACGAAACATATCATAGCATATCAAGTCAAAACATCGCATCCAAATCTACGTTACTTTCCTACTCCTAAGGCAACATAAATCTAGTCTAACATGAAGGCAAAACAAGATACAAGCTCCATCAAATCAAATATCAAGAGAAAGGAAGAAATAAACCAAGTATCACTTCTAACTCAAGATACCGAACATCTAGAGCCATGGTTGGATTGATTCTGCCGCCGTCGCGTCTAGAATTACTCCAAAGATGATACAGTGGTCGTACTCTGCTGCAAGAGGTGAAATCCCACGCCTTTCGGCGTGAGAACGGTGGTGGAAAGGTTGCCAAAACATGGTAGGAGGTGGAATTTTGTGTATGGTGGCTTCCCCTTCATCCCAGACAGTAGGATATTTTTATAGCAGGTCTAGAATGACTTGAGAAGGATGCTAGGTCCAAAGATCACGAAATCTTGCCAAAATATGGACTTTCCTTCACGAAAAACATGTCAAAACAGTTATGTCGGCTCTCTTTTCGGACCGAATGAAGTTCTGTTTGGACCGAATGAGGTTTGTTTGGTCGAAATAAGTCTCTGTTCGGTCCGAATGAGTCTCTGTTCGGACCGAACAATAAGTCAAGCGTTGTGATAGTATTTTATCCATATTTTCTTCATCCAGACTCTGATTGAGGTGATTCAAGAACCGTTGGAAAGCTTAGGATGAGCTTTACAATGCTACTAATTCCATTTAGTCATTTTATTCTCCTAAATCCACCATTTTATTCAATAATTATGTGTGATCCACCGAGTTCCTGCAATACAATACAAATACCACAGTAGTACCCAAATCTAGACAAATATAGCACAAAGCTCATAAAAGAACGGTGAATGTAAGGGTTTGAGCTACCATTTAAGTATAAAGTCTGGCCAAAATATAGATATAAATATGACATATCACAATCAACGCCTCTACTCCTTTCTCTCTATCTCTCTCTGCCTCTTCGGAGAGCCCAGGCCCCTACTCAACTTATCTCTCTCTGCCTCCTCCGTCCTCTGTCGATCTCCCGCACACCGCAATCCCCTCCTCTACCCGCCTCTCCTGCCGCCTCTCCGCCTCCTCCTCTTCCAAGCCTACCCCACCCTCTCCTGAGGCTGTGCCTCCTCTTCTTTCGCTGACAGGAAGGCAAATGACACAACGAAAGGGTGAGCTGTTCTACGTAGATTCATAGAAAGCGATGTAGAGTCTTCAGGGAGATGGAGAAGCTTTTGGGTATTATCTTTTTCTCTTTTCTACCGATTCTGATTTATTTTACTCTTTTTTATCTTTTCTACCAATTTTCAAGACAGACAAAATTGATTTATGGTTCTGTTTCAAATTAAATCTAGACCAACTCTAATATTAGGTTGCTTGATTTGATTGAATACCAACTCTAAAATTGATTTATTTTTTATGATATTTTTTTAATTTTTCAAAGTTAAAATTTTTTGTTCTTCCCTTCTAATTTCCTCTTTTCGCACGTCAGTGTTAAACCCTAGCGAATGTTTAAATTCCAATCACTAGCGACCGATTTGTCTTGGCAATTTACACCAGTATTTATCAATAATATAACATTTATGTTATAATCCAACACCAATATACCAATCACCAGTATTTATGACTCATTATATTATTGATAGCTTACAAAGTACAAACTGGTATAACAGTTCTGGCATTCATTATAATACTTTTTGTGTTGGTAAGTCATTTTCTAAAATTTAGTATAGTACATACTGGTGTGTTTGACCCTACTTGATTCACATATCGATAATTCGAGAAGCTCAAAAACCAAGCACATAGTCTAATCAATCTACTTGAGATTTTCTTGATCTGAGTAGTACAAGAGCAATGCCAAATTCGTCAATTATTATTTCCTCTAACTATTTAACATCTTTTGTTTATTTTTTGCTTTCATCTTTCCTTTCTTCATTGCAAATGGAAACAAATTTGTGCAAAGAAAAATAAAAGGATCAGTTATTGAGCCTAGAGGTTATTTCCTCTCTGTGCCGCTCTGGAGGCGCTACCTAAGAGCTGAAGACACAAACCCATTTACCAAATGTCTAAACGTCTCATATATATATTCTCCTGGATTTATCTATCTTTTATTTTTTCTTTGCATATGATCAATCTATAAGGATCACTGTCTATATAGATCAAGGTGTATTTTGCACGGAGGGAAAAAAGGGCTGTCAGGTACTGGTATCCTAGCACTCAGATTTATTTTCTTTTCTTTTTCAAATATCGTGTAGATAACAAAAAAATTTTCCACCAGTAACATAGGTTTTTTTTACCAATAACTAGCTTATGTGAGCTTCAGTTTTCCACATATAATAGATTTTATCCTTTTTTGCCCCTTCATATTTGTTCATACTAGCTATCAAATTGTTTCTGTATTGATTTTGAAATGTATTGTTATATGATAAAGTAGAGGGAAGTTAGACTTCTGGTGCAAAGAGAGCCGCAGAATTGGATCCAAGGGGTCGGCCACACTGGGGTACACCGGCGTGAGCAGTCTTACTTGAAGTGCTACACATCTACCTATCAAGCTACATTGAGCTTATATACTAGCAGTAGTGATTTATCATTCGTGTTATCTTTAAGGAACATGTAGATTCTTCTTTTATATTAACTAAAAACATCAAGTCACCTTTATATATGCGAGAAAAAGTTAGCCACATATTTATTTATTAAAGAGCTTCTTGGCTCCTCTATAGCTTAGCAATTTGCACCATCGCAATACTACTTATGAACTTGACCCCATTTATACCAAGTCGCACTTGGTTGGGTGTAAATATGCAATAAAATATAGTTCGAGCAATAAAAAAAGTAGTTATAATGTTTAAAAAAGAAGAGGGAGCAAATTGTGAGTTGTTTGGCTGCTGTGACTATTGAGTTAAGCAAATTTTAAATTTCTTTTGTGAGAATTGAGGTAATAAGAAAAATTTCGACCATTAGTGTCTCTGTTTTGATTGCCTTTTCTTTTAGAATTGTATGGAATTTATTTTATGAAAAGGATTAGTGATGCCCCTTTTCTTTATTAAGCACTTTATTGGAAAGCTTCTCTATTCGTTTCCTGACAATTTACCATTTTTTTTGTTTGGTTAATGAAAGTTGAAACTCAGACGTTGATTTACTTATCAAAAATACAGTTTCTTACTTGCCCAAGTTGTGATCTGGAAAGAAAATATCTAACGCATCTCTTTATTTTTTTTGCCCACACTCATGAGATGTGTGGTTCATGTCAAAGATAGCTTTACTGGTGGATTAATTATCATTGCCATTTCCAGATGCATTTTTTAAGATTATAGCAAAGATTGATTAAAAATGGCATTCAATTTGTATGTGATACGTTGTGGTGCATATGGAAGGTTAAAAACAAGCAAGTAAACGAGGACAGAATATTTCACCTGAATCTGTAATTCATAAGGTGAAAAATATGACTGACTGTAGGGGGATGCCAGAAAAAGTATGGCTCTGGTGGACAGACCCATGAATACAATAAAAGCAAATATATTTGTGGGGATCACTGATGCCTCCTGGGATAATATGCGAAAAAGCTAGAATCGTTGTCATTTTTTACACACTTCAAGGAAAGCCGCCATATGTATTGTTTATGCTAGTACAGGCACACAATGCTTTCCATGCTGAGGCAATAACATTGTGTCATGTTGTCCAGGTAGTAGTTCCAGTTCATTAAGAATAATTATCAGTATTTTTTTAACGGGTTGTCTCAATCTAGCATCAAGAATAGATAAAGAAACGATAAATGTGACACATGCACCAAGAGAAGCGGTACAAGGGACACATTTGTTATCAAACCATGCAAGGAGGACTTATCAATGCTCTCAGGGATATATTACGCATCCTATTTTCAAAAAAAAAATAAATAGTGGAATTGATGATTTGCCAAGCAATTATTTTGTTATATCCAATGAATAGTTATTAGATTTACTGTTGTGCTTTCATAAGTACCATCTATGTATGAAACATGTAGAACTACTAAATCCCCCCCTACGGGCTTTTCATTCAAAATAAAAAAGATATGCATGGATATATGTTTTTTTGCATTGGCTATGATATCATGGATACATGGATATATAAAAATTAAATGTGATCTTTTGATATTTTGCATTGCCTATGGACGAAAATAAAAGGTATTTATAAACTAATAATAAAGCATACACACAAACATATTGTGTTCAAAAAGTAAAAAGAAATATAGATAGCGGCGAGGCCGCTGTGTCCAACCTAGTTTTAATTATATTGAGCTAATTGGACTTTATTTAATTGGTTAATTAAAGGTCCAATTTGAGGTGAAACAAAGAGCAATTAAAGAGATAATTAATGGGCAATTATAACAAGTTGTAGTCCATTTAAACCCATCCCTTGGGGCCCGCCATAGAAGGGTAAAATGGTCCATAAATTTGTTGTGGTAGGTAGGGCAAGAGAGGTCTATATAAATGGGTCATTTTTAGGGAAACCCTACCCTCCTTTCCTATTCTCTCTCTTCCTCCTCTCTTGGCCGAAAATCAAAGAGAAAAATTCAGATTTTTCTCTTCTCTTTGCTCTCTCCCTCCACCTCTCTAGCTGATGTGTTGAGCAATCAAACTCTTCCATTAAATAGTGTATTAAATAGAAGGCTAAACAAAGGGAATTAGCTATTACCTCTTGCTTACTAGCATAGGCCTTGAGGTTTTGGTTAATTCCTTGGTGGACTTGAGGAGAAGGAAGAAGGAGAAGTATGCCACCGATGCCTACACATTGGAATCGTCTCGCGAATACGATTTCGCGAGAGGTATACCCTTCCTAACCTTTCTCTCTTGATTGGATGTGTTGAATGCTTGTGCAAGGTCCATGTGATGTTGTATGCTTGTTTAATTAGTATTAATTGTAATAAAAATTAAAATTAGCCATAAACTTCACTTTCTAACAGTAGTATCAGAGCATTAGGTCGTGCTTAAGCATTTTAACACATAATTAAGTGAGAAATTATTAATTAACACAATAATTAGTGATGCACTTGTGCTGTCTGAATCTGTTCTCTGTTTTCGAGATTGTTTTGGTTTTTTCGCTGGGAAAAGCTTTCAGAAAAAATTTCTTTTTGATTGGAGGTTGTAGATATATGAGATTTGGTTCTTTTTCCACTGGTTTCACTTTTTTCTAAGCAGTTATAAATTTTTGGTGAATTAAATGGCAACGGTGCGCAGAACCAATTTTTGTCTGCACAGTTCTGTATTTATGGCTTGTGGGAATTATTTTTTTAAAATAGCTACCAGTTTTTATTGGCTAGAAATCTTGTTAACTTGATGCTCACATGTAAAATTTGTTGCATGCTTTGGAGTTTATGTGAGCGTTCAAGTCATGAAAGTTGAATATGTTGTCATATCTGTTTTGATAAACTGTACTTATTGAGAAACACTTTGTGGAAAAGTGTTTATATAGAGATGTTCTACTTTAAGTTAAGAATCTTTAAAAATTGGTTTCAAGGTTTTTCATAAAGGTTTGATACCTCAACCAGCTCAATACATTTTCGTCGTCAGTCTGTTTCAGAACAGGGCAAGTAAGTTTGTATGCTATTTATCTTGATGATTTTGAATAGAACTTGTTGGTTTTCCTTTCATGGATTGGTAACAAATAACATATATTAGATTTTTTATGTAAAGTGTTTGCATTAAAATATTTTGGAAGATGATCCTACAGACCAAAAGAGTGAGACAAAAACAAAAAATCCGATAACGGTGTTTCGCGCACAATCTGAGGATTTGTCTTTTTTATTTCTCTCTGATGGTAAGTGATCTCTTCTTGAAATTTTTACAGGTAGTTACATTAATGATAGAGAGTATGCTTGATTTATTTAATAATTTTTAGAGACCGAAAAATTTCAGATTTTATCGGGTCCCATTTAATATTTTAAATAGTTAAAATATTTTTCTAATTAATCAAATTGGTTGAATAGTTAATTAGAACACTCCTTGATGTTCCTCCTTTCTATCTTCAAATGTTAAAATGGCTTTTGAATGGTTTAAGCAAATTAGTTGTTTAAAAGTTGAACCGTTTTATGCGAAAAACCCGATCGACAAGCAATGTGCAAATATTCTAATTTGTTGTTGTTAATTAAGAAACAAATTACACTCGTAGGGACTTATGCTAACTTGTTTTTGTAGGAATGATCGTGGGTTTAGTATGGCCCAAGACACCAATGCCTTGTGTGTTGTATTGTGAATGCATGTGAATGAATGTGTGTAAAGGCCTTTGGTGCCATGCTTAATTAATTTTAGGTTAATTTTAATGTAACTTGTGAGGCTTGCATGCTCCTAAGGTTAGGAGGGAATTAGGAATTTTTCACATGTATTTTGTTCCTTTAATTATATAGGATATGATCTATATGATTAGTGGGAGGGCTTATTAGATTAGTTTTTGCTACATGGAGATGAGGCGAAGCTAATGCAAGCGGGGGCCATACAAATCTATAACAATATTTGAGATGCTTATTATGTGATTGTTTTTGTATGTTTTGAAATGTCATAGGATAGGTATGGGTGTATGATTACATGACCACCAAACAAGAGTCACATAATTGTTTGTCCCAAATTAATTTGATTAAGTCGACCGCCCTCCTTCTCTCTATCCCCTTCACGTCAATTGCCATCTCATGGTGCGGTCCGCCCAAGCGGACGTCATGGTTGTCAATTTGATAGTCGGGGTACAAATAAAAAGATTTGTAAGGAGCAAATAGAGAGAGGTTACTTATCGATGGACCCAACTAGAATTTGGATATCGGGGCGAAGTTCGCGATGCGAACCAAGAATCAGAAAGTTGTATGATTGGTTAAAGAGAACCTACCTTATCTAGTCATTTTGGGTGACGTGTCATAGCAGGTCCTACTTGACGAAAATAGGGATCTTGGAAATTCATTAAATTTAGGGACATAAATTAATGTAGTGAAAGTTTTACTTTATTGGAAAATAAAACAAATGCATAAACTAATTGACCTTAAATTTTAAAAATTATTGTAGATGTCTTCCTCGTTTTTCTCGCTATGTTCTTTTCTTAACAAAGAGAAGCTCGCCTTCAACGGTGCCAACTTTCTGGATTGGCACCGCAACCTTAGGCTAGTCCTTAGGTTTGAAAAAAAGGAGTATCTCTTAACCACTCCTATCCCTACGGCTCCTAAGACGGATGCCCCTCAAGCAGAGAAGGATGCCTATGACAAGCACATCATGGACGACATGGAGATGTCCGTCCTGATTGTCGCTGTCATGGAGGCCGAACTCCAAAAGGAGTTCATGGATAGTGGTTATGGTATGTTTGACATGATCTCTCGCCTCTCGAACATGTTTCAAACCAAGGCCCGCACCGAAAGGGCTAGACTGATCAATGCCGTCGCCAATTCTCGATTGGCGGAAGGTCATGAAGTTGGGCCACACGTCATGAAGATAGCGGAGTTGTTTCGGCAGCTTGAAAGGCTTGATACGCCCTTCCCGTCAGGGGCGATTCAAGACTTCATTCTCAACTCTCTCCCTTACAGCTTCACTGGTTTTGTTGTGAACTACCGGATAAATGGCATGGACAAGAGCATGGATGATCTCCAAAACATACTTGTCGAAACTGAAGAGAGTCTTAGAAAGGAGAAAGGGCCCAAAGATGTTCTTGTGGTGAGTGAGAAGAGTAAGAAGAGCAAGAAAAGAAAGACCCGCAGAACAAAGAAGGGCAAAGGCCCGGTGACGCCCCAAGGTTCGATCAAGGGAGCTCCCGAGGGTTCCAAGAGAAAGAAGAACCCGGCCACTTCCGAGACCGTGTGCTACTACTGTAGCAACAAGAGCCATTGGAAGAGAAACTGCCCCAAGTATCTCCTGACAAGAAGGCGGGAACTGTCCGGCCTTCCACCTCAGGTATATTTGTCATTGAAACCCTTCTCGCTACCTCTAACACTGACTGGATATTTGATATTGGTTCGTGTTCTCACATTTGACGAAATGTGTAGGTACTAAAGAGTAGGAGGCGGCTCGAGAAAGGCGAAGTTTAACTCCGCGTCAGTAATGGCACGTGCATCTCCACTATGGCCGTTGGAAACGTAGAGATTTCTTTGCCTTCCGATTTTATTTTGGAACTCTAAGATGTTTATGTAGTTCCATGTATCACTCGAAACATTGTTTCCATCTCATGTTTGGACTTGGATGGATTTGATGTTGTAATAAAGAACAAGTGTTGTACTTTGTTGCGTGATGATGTTTGTTATTGTGTTGCGCATATATTGAATGGTCTATATGTGCTTGATTCTAGCGAACATGTTTTGAGTGTTGAATGTGAGAGTAGAAAACGAAAGATTTCACATGAAAGTGCTACTTTAATGTGGCATTTCCGCTTAGGTCATATCAACGAAAAACGAATCAAGTGAGTACAAACCGTTGGTCTCTTGGATCAATTCGCTTTCGAGCCAATTGACACATGCGAATCATTTTTGATAGGAAAGATGACCAAAGCATCTTTTACCAACAAAGGTACAAGGGCAAGTGACTTATTAGATCTCGTACATACCGATGTATGCGGACCTATGAGCATTGGCGCACGTGGAGGTTATTCCTACTTCAACACTTTCACCGATGATCATAGTAGATACGGGTATATCTACTTGATGCAACACAAGTCCGAATCCTTTGAAAAGTTCAAGGAGTTCAAGAATGAAGTTGAAAACCAACTTGGTCAAAATATCAAAGTCTCGTGTTCCGATCGAGGTGGTGAGTACTTGAGTCATGAATTTGGTGATTATCTAAAGGAGTGTGAAATCATTGCACAACTCACTCCACCGGAAACACCATAATGGAACGGTGTATCCGAAAGGAGGAATCGAACTTTGCTAGACATGGTTCGATCGATGATGAGCCAAGTCGACTTGCCCAAATCATTTTGGGGTTTTGCATTAGAAACCGCAGTTTTTACACTGAACCGTGTTCCATCAAACTCCGTTGAGAAGACGCCTTATGAACTTTGGTTTGGTCATCATGTCTTTTCTCAAGATTTGGAGTGTGAAGCTTATGTGAAAAGGCTAATGAGCGATAAACTTGGACCCAAATCGGACAAGTGTCATTTCGTGAGATACCCTAAGGAAACTAAGGATTACTACTTCTACAACCACAACGAGAATAAGATAGTTGTTACTTGTTATGGTGTGTTTTTGGAAAAAGAGTTTCTCTCAAGAATAAGTAGTGGGAGTGATGTGGTTATTGAAGAAATTGAAGAACCACCGCAAGATGTACCTCAAGTAGGCAATCTAGCGATTTCCAATATGGTGCCAAATGAGGTTGTAGCCGAACCCGTTCGACAAGCCGTTGTGAAAGAGGTTCAAGAGTATGCTCCCTCAAATGAGGACTCGAATATATCGCGAGTCGATATTGTTCAAGACACTCAAACTTTCGAGGATCAAGAACCAAATCCAGAAGCCATTGTGGAACAAATTCAAGAACTTCAACCTCAAGCAGATATCCTATGAAGGTCAACGAGGGAAAGTCGTCCACCCGAAAGGTACTTGGATTTGTACGACATTCTCGTTGAGAACAAATGAATTTTTAAGAGAAAGATCGACATGGATGACAATTTAATTGTATACAAGGCACGGCTTGTTGCGAAAGATTATCGGTAAGTTCATGGTATTGACTATGAAGAAACCTTCTCGCCCATAGTCATGTTCAAGTCAATTCGGATCTTGTTAGCAATTGTCGTATTTTATGACAATGAGACATGACAAATGGATGTCAAAACTGCCTTCCTAAATGGCAATTTGGAAGAGGATGTGTATATGACACAACTCGAGAGTTTTGTAGATCCAAAGAATGCTAACAAGGTATGCAAGCTTTAAAGGTCTATTTATGGATTGAAACAAGTATCGAGGAGTTGGAACAAACGCTTTGATGATGAAGTCAAGAAGTTGAACTTCATCCAAAGCGAAAAGGAACCTTGTGTATACAAGAGGATTAGTGGGAGCATGGTTGTATTTCTTGTTCTATACGTTGATGATATCCTCTTGATCGGGAATGATATCCCCGAGTTGAATGCAGTCAAGATTTCATTGAAGAAGGTGTTCTCAATGAAAGACTTGGGTGAAGCTGCCTACATCCTAGGAATCAAGATCTGTCGAGATAGATCTAGAAGGATGTTGGGTATGAGCCAAGATGCATATATTGACAAGGTGTTGATAAAACACAAGATGGCTAGTTCTAAGAAGGGTTACTTGCCTATGTCACATGGCATACACTTGAGTAAGACTTGGTGTCTGACAACTGATGCGAATAGGAAGTACATGGAGCAATTCAAGTATCTTTTCGCTGTAGGTTCGATCATGTATGCCATGCTATGCACTCGCCCCGATGTGGCATATCTGATTAGTGTAACTAGTCGATTCCAAGCCAACCCTGGCATGTCACACTGGTAGTCAAGAATATCCTTAAGTATCTCAAGAGAACAAATGATAGCATTCTCGTGTACGATGGAGACCAAAAGCTCGTTATAAGTGGTTACACCGATGCTAGTTTCCAAACTGACCGAGATGACACAAAGTCACAGTTCGGCTTTGTATTTCTCCTCAATGATGGTGCTGTGAGTTGGAAGAATTCCAAACAAGATACCACAGTCGATTCCGTCACCGAAGCAGAATACTTAGCGGCTGGTGAAGCAGCGAAAGAAGGCGTTTTGATCAAGAAATTCTTGACCGAGCTGGAGGTGGTTCCAAGCATCTCGGGTCCAATGGATCTCTACTACGACAACACATGAGCCATAGCTCAGTCAAAGGAGCCTAGGTCTCACCAAATGACCAAGCACATTCTACGACGATTTCATCTTATCCGTCAGTTTGTGAATGATGGATGGATCAAGGTAAAAAAGGTGGACGGTGCTGCGAACACAGCGGACCCTCTGACAAAGCCTTTATCTCGAGCCGCACATGAGTTGCATGTTACATCCATGGGGATTAGACGCATGCCTGAGTGGCTATGAGTGTATCTTTATTTTGAGGCTTTAGTATGAAACATGTATATATTTTGATATTGCATTGAGTACTATGCACTGGCTAGAAGTCACTTTGATTGATTTTAGGCCAAGTGGGAGATTGTTAGAGATATGTCCTAGAAGCCAATCAGTTTATGGCTACTTCTATAGTTTATGTTATTGATGATTTTAATCATTTGTTCCTTGATTTATTTATTGACAGGTCATTCAGGTTGAGGATCTAAATTATGGATCTCTGTGTTTCATTTATAATTAAATGACAATAATAAATATAAAATGTCCGTAATCTTGATAATTAACAAGGAACATTAATTATCATATAAGATTAGTATGCAAGTTAAGTGATGATTAAGTTGTACAAATCATAGGTAAGGAGTTACCAACTTAATTGCATATGTTATGGAACATAGTACAGGACATGACACAATGAAATAAATATATGAATTGTGTTAAGTGTCATTATTTATTTCATATAAGTTTGATTCTAAGTTTGAGATGGTTCAACTTTTCCACATGAGGATAGGTTAAATAAATATCATCTAACGTTGATTCCTGATAAGGGCTGATATACGGACTTTATTTATGTTCTCTTGAATTGTGCGGGAAAAAGTTGTTCATCAAGAAAACCATATGTCCCTCATTAATTCACTCAGTGAGTGATGATATCTGTTTGGGCCCCTTGATGGAGATAGATTGTTTTCTAGCAACTTTATACAAATATCTCTAGATCAAGAAATGTATAATCTGCAAGAATAACACATTCCTATCTTGGATTATACAAAGATATCATGTGACATAAGAATCAAACAAGGAGATACTTTTATTTCTTATGCAGGATTGAAATACTGTAGCAGTACATTATTTATTTATGCAAATTGAGAATCATAACGTGTTGCTAGATATCGCTTATGATTATTGAAATAAATAGCAATTTATTTTCCATGGCCAACGTAGCACAAATTCTCAAAGGGTCACACAAATAGGACTTGACCATACAGTGCATTATTTATTTATTCGAAGCAGTGAGTTCTGTGGAAATATGATAAGTTGATTAATTAATTATATACCGTTGTGAAACGTTATAATTAATTAAGTCAAAGGGATCATATGGAAATAATTTAATGCACTAGCTAATCCCAAAATAATTATTAATATGTTAATAATTAATTTTGTTCCACACATTTTAATTATATTGAGCTAATTGGACTTTATT
This sequence comes from Rhynchospora breviuscula, assembly GCA_027562975.1. Taxonomy (NCBI): domain Eukaryota; kingdom Viridiplantae; phylum Streptophyta; class Magnoliopsida; order Poales; family Cyperaceae; genus Rhynchospora; species Rhynchospora breviuscula. Next base: position 19,329,778 of record CM050398.1, read on the forward strand.
TAATTGGTTAATTAAAGGCCCAATTTGAGGTGAAACAAAAGAGCAATTAAAGAGATAATTAAATAGGCCATTATAACAAGTTGTAGCCCATTTAAACCCATCCCTTTGGGCCGGCCATAGAAGGGTAAAAAGGTCCACAAATTTGTTGTGGTAGGTAGGGTAAGAGAGGTCTATATAAAGGGATCATTTTTAGAGAAACCCTAGCCTTCTTTCCTATTCTCTCTCTTCCTCCTCTCTTGGCCGAAAATCAAAGAAAAATATTCAGATTTTTCTCTTCTCTTTGCTCTCTCCCTCCACCTCTCTAGCTCATGTGTTGAGCAATCAAACCCTTCCATTAAATAGTATATTAAATAGAAGGCTAAACAAAGGGGATTAGCTATTACCTCTTGCTTACTAGCATAGACCTTGAGGTTTTGGTTAATTCTTTGGTGGACTTGAGGAGAAGGAAGAAGGAGAAGCACGCCACCGAGTCTTACGCATTGGAATAGCCTCGCGGATACGATTTCGCGAGAGGTATACCCTTCCTAACCTTTCTCTCTTGATTGGATGTGTTGAATGCTTGTGCAAGGTCCATGTGATGTTGTATGCTTGTTTAATTAGTATAATTATAATAAAAATTAAAATTAGGCATAAACTTCACTTTCTAACATAATGACCATTTAAATGTGTCATCAGACCCACACATGGGTCCCCGCAGCTAAGGATACAGAAAATTTCATGCATGACACAATCCTCCCCACTCTCAGCGTAAGCCTCCATAGATGAATGCCATCTGTCCCTGGCGCCAAAGGGAGTACTGCAATTAACAAGGCCATGAGAAGGCCTCAACAACCAACAGGCATGAGAACAAACCATGTCAAACCAAAAGAGCTGCTTCAAAGAGGATAATTGTGCTGAGTCACAACCAATTGCAAACCACAGGAGGGGTAAAAGAGGAAATTGGATATAGAAAAGGCCACTTGGAGGCCTCTCAAGCCATCAAATCGAATGGAGAGACTTGAGACAACTTAAGAATGTCTCATATACCCTCCTGACAATGCAACGGAAGATAGTTGGTGCCTAAGATGCTCCCTCCCTCAAGTATGCTGCTTAGTGAGAAGGAGTAGATGTCCATCCCCATCACCTCAAGTGTCGAGTACCCGTGGGCCCTTCCTGTCATACTAGTACATGTTGGCAAGTGAGAAGTAGTAGAAACATGAAACAGCCAAGCTGCTACAACCTTGCAAATGCCAAGTGGCACAAACACATTAGAGAGTGTAGCAAGTGGGTACGCATAAGAAGTGAAGCTAGAATTACCAAACAAAGGCAGTGGAAGCAAGATAACATCTCAACCCTCCATCAATCTCCAAAATTCTGAGGAAATGCCACATGGCAGCCCCAAAGCCAGATGAAACCCTAACTCATCCCTATGAAAGAGCACATCCATAAGAGAAAAGGGCCCCCAATTTTTGAAAGTTTAAGTTATTACTGCGTTTTAAGCTTTGTAAAAAAAAGAGAGAAAAAGAAGAAAATTTCAATTTCACTTCAGGTAAAAAAAAAATGTTTTGTAAATACTGATTTTGTTTGAATAAAATAGGGATGTTTTCATTGATTGATCCTTTTCTTGGTATATGTCTTTGGTTATTGCCTGGTATTTGGCATGGTTATAGTTATTGTCTGGTATTTGGCATGGTTATGGTTAATTGCCTGGTATTTGTCATTGATAATGGTATGGCTTGGTATTTGGCCTTGGTTTCTTGGTATTAGCAAAGCATGCCTGGTATTTTGGCATTTCTAGTGGTGTTTCCATGAGTCTGTGCTTCAAGGTATAAATCAAACTAGATGAGGGGGAGGCGGCTTCGCCGCCATTTGGTAAACTTTGATGGCTAAATCTATCAATATATAAAAAAAATATATATTTTCAATATATATAAAGAACTATCTTAGATGATTGGTACAACTATTTTTAATATATTTAATAAAAAAATATTTTTAATTAAAAGCCAATGCAGTCACGGCTTTTAATTAAGAAGGGTAAACTTATAGAATAGTGATCGATCAACGAAAATTGGAGGGCTCAGATTGCATGTCGTATGAGGGGATAATTTTTTTTTCTATAGATTAGGCATGAACTACCTTAGACTTTCAAATATATCTACCATAGATTTCCAAATTATATTTAATTTTTAAATTAAATAATGATTGGTAGAACTATTTTTAATATATTTAACCAAAAAATTTTTTTAATTAAAAGCCAATGCAATCACAGCTTTTAATTAAGAATGGTAAACTTCTAGCATATATTCAGATTGATCGATTAACGATAAATTGGATGGCTCAGATTGCATGTCGTATGATGGGATAATTTTTTTTTCTATAAATTAGGCATGAACTACTTTAGACTTCCAAATATATCTACCTTAGATTTCCAAATATATTTAATTTTTAAACTATTTTTAATTTATATAAATAACAACATAAAAAAATTGACTCTATTTTTTACCGCATTTTAAAATTTAAAAAGCGGCCACGGGTTTTAATTTATATCTTAGATGACACACAAATTTCTTAGCCAGAGAGCATGGATCTATTTGTCAACTTAAACAAACAATCAATTAATCATAAGAGTAGCACCTTAACTACACTATATCTAAGGAGTTCTTCAAAAAAAAAAAAAAGTAAACACCATGGATCCTACACAGGTTTCTATTTGCCAGAGAGCTAGGACATGTGTATGTATTCTGGTGTGTTTTCTTAAAAAATACAATATGCTTGAGTTCCAGGGACCAAAATGAATTTCAAGGTGAGAAGTATGTAATACACAAGGGGTGTGTTTGGATGGTTCACGAACAAGGGACGAACTAGGGACGAACAAAGGCCCACGAACAGGCCCACGAACTAATTCCAGTTCGTGAAAATCGGGGAACTACGAACTAGTCAAGAAGTTCACGAACAGCCTAGTTCGTGAGTTGTTTGGTTCTCGCGAACTAGCCTAGTTCGCGAACTTCTAGTTCACGGATGGTGCCAAACACACCCAAGAAGTTTTCATATTATAATAGCTTTCAGGGACAAAAATGAGTTTGAAAATAAAACATGTGTTGATGTGAAAATACAACTTTCAGGGAGCTAAAAGTGAATTTGAAAGCAATAGTACACATGAGGATTTTAGCAGTTCTCAGGGAATAGAAATGATTCTTGAAATAAAAGATATGTACATGAGGTTTTAACAGCACATTGGCTTTCAAACAAAAATAATGACAAATTTTCTTTAATTGTATTTCCACAAGTCAAAGGCATGTATTCAAACAAAAGCATAAAATGACAAAATTCAGGGACTAAATTAAATTTCCTTGTGTGCAACTCAAACATCTGTCAAAATAAAAGTAAGATTTTCAATAGAAAAAAAATGAATGACGAATTTCCCTGTCAATGGTTCAAGCATGAGTCCAAAGCAAAGATATCATTTCAGGTGTCAAAAAAAATGATGAAAATGAATTTTTAAGTAAGAGTATAGGATGCATTGCAAATTATAATAAAACAAGGTTTTTAGATATAAAAATATATACATCCTTTGGGCTGTAGTCCTGCAGCATGACAAAAAAAACATAACAAGACTCAAACAAAATAACAGAAATGGCAATTTCCAAGGACTAAATTGCACGTCTTTTCTTTCTTTTTCTCTTTTTAAACGGAAGCACTACTGTATGAGATGTTTTCATGAATAAAAATTTAATAACTGTTAGAAGACACGTGAGTCAGTTAGGAGATACATGCAACAAGAATGTATATAGAAGGGAACACAAACAAAGGGAAAATTAGTGATTTCAGGTCTGACATACAAAACAAACAAATGAATTTGAAGAAGCTTCTTTTTTAAAAAAAAATATAATAAAATACAGTGAGTCCCATGGTCAGATTTTTACAATACTAAGGTTAAATAGTCCTTTAAAACAAAAAGATTTTAGTGTACAAAGGGGAGCACTACATAATTCTAATCCTTGAAGCAAGACAAGTGCATGAACAACAGACTAATGTCTCTGACATGAGCATATTTGAAATAAACATGTGTGAAGTTGCTGTGTTTGAATTGTGATAATGTGCTTCAAATGCCTAATCCAGTCCTTAAACCTAATTGCTTAACAATCTCCTAATTATTGTTTAACATATGTTTGAGACAATCAATAGAACTCAATTGTATGCCAAATCAATCAAATCGATCAATCGCAGTGGTAAAAGCTCAAAACAGTCCAGATAATAAGAAAAATTAAAGTTGAAGTAAGGAACAAGCACACCTGCCCAATTGAGCCCACAAGAGGTCTCTTCAGAGTTGCACGATGCATTCTCGACATGATTCCCCCCTTCAACCTCTCCAATCCAACCCCATTGACGACCTCCAGTTTCGAAAAAGGGAGAAATGGATCTTTGAACTTACAAGGAAATTGAGGAAGCAAACAGTACCACAATGATGGGTAACCCATCTTGAGGCTGACGACGCCTTCAATTGCCAGAATTGTCATCACAGTCGTCGTGAAACCCTCCCCAAACACGTCGTGGTCAGTAGACCTCTCGTCAGAGGAGACGAGATGAGGGAGTGAGAAAAGAAAAGAAAGAAAAGTTGACCCTTGACTAGCATGAATCTTGGCGACACCAGACATATTGATTTACTTCGCAACGGATAACAAAAGGAGTAGTCCATGGGCGCGGCAGATAGACGGTTAAGTCACCGACAGCGGGGCCCACCGGACGAATTCAGATTAAACTCAGGCACATCCGGCTTATCGCCTTGAGCATGCACCAATTGATCCAGCCTCATGACTCACCCTGATCTTCTGTGGTGTTCAGTGTGTGGCGGGGCCCTGATGAGCAGAACAACAAAACAGCAAAATCCTAGCCAATCAGAAATTTTCAGCAGAACAGAAACTTCAAACAATGCATTAAAAATAACAGGATTATCAGAAAAATTATTCTAACTTAGGCTTAACTAGATCCGGCCGTACAACTAGAAGTTGATTAGAATTTCACAAGCAATTCAAACAAGCAATTATAGACTACTCAATAAACATATCACAATTCATAACATAGCATCACAAGTCAAATAACATCATCCAAACCTATATTACTTTCCTACTCCTAAGACTACATAAATTTAGTCTAACATAGTATCAAAACACACAATAACAAGTATATAAATCACAAGATACAAGCCCATGATAATTAAAGGTAAAAATATAGAAGAATAAACCAAATACTCCTTTATGCTTGTCTTTTCAACTCCAAGGACGATGAGGTGTTGCAAAACGTGGTTCCAATCCTTTTTCTCACTGCTATCGCCTCAAGACAAGATTGCATTGATAAATAATGATGGAAAAGAGAAAAAATCACGAAGTTGAAGCAGCTTTAGGAAGAAAACAACCGCGTTGCTGCCGTCTGCGCCGAGATCCAAAAGCACTTGGCTCAAGGCGAAGCACGCCCAAACCCCACCTCTTCAGGTGAAAAGGGACCACAACCAGTCGGTGCCAAGGCCACCAGGTCTAAACCTAAGAAGAAGAACAAGCCCAAGGCCAAGATCTCTTGCATGAGAGTGGCTTGGAAGAAAAATGGTAGCCCAAGCAAAACCTCTAAAGAAGTGGTACCAAAGGAAAAGAAAGGTCGTGGCATAAGTCCTGACCACCTAGCCAAAGAAATACAAAAGGTGATGAATCAAAGATTGCAATCCCTATGATTCGGTGGAACTGAGTGTTCCAGCGACTTCTCTGGCAGACCTTATCTAGAAAGGTTTGACTGGATAGAATATCCCCGGGGTTACACAGTGCCTAAGTTCAAGACCTTTGACGGGGTTGGAAACAAAATCACCCCAAATCAACACTTATCCAATTTCTTGACTTTGCGCGGAGACACAGTTTGAAGACAAGAATGGCTGCTCAGACAATTTCCACAAAGTCTGACTAGGGTAGCATTCGATTGGTATGCTTCAAGAAATAAAAGATTGAAAAGCTCTTCAAACAAGCCATGGAGCTATTGGAGATGCAATTACCTCAATGCAGAAGGCCCAAAGAGGAAAATAAGGTCAATCACCCAGACTACTGTCTATACCATCGAGTATTAGGCCACAACATTGAAGAGTGCTATGTCTTTAAGGACTAGCTAGAGAAGAAAATACATGAAGGAATGATCCTCTTGCACGATGATGCAAGACAAGAGCCTGTTCCCCATGCTAGCTCAAACAAAGTCACAAGTGCCACTTCTAGGCGCATCTCGGCAATTATTGATGGGAAGACATCCACAGAATGGAGTGTGTACTTGAACAAAAACACCAAGAAGAAACTGAGAGCTCTGCGAGCCGACCCTGAGCTCATCATGCCTGTGGTTCCCAAAAGTGCTAGACCCATGAGTCTACCGTCAAAACAAGTAGCGACCGACCCGGTCACAGGTCGAAACAAACTTAAAAGGCCATTCTGGAAGAAGACTACCCCTCAAACAGAGGCATTAGAAGAAGCATATGTCCAAGGAAAACCTAAAGCAGTCACTCTGGCCAGCTTTATTCCTCCCAAAGTGGCAGCTAAAATCAATGGCCAAGTGTGGGAAGAAATAAACCACAGTGGCCAGAAACCAAAAGAGGAAGAATTTTGGACAGCCTCTTGTCGCCGTATCACAGATGGTGACACAGGGAAAGAAAGCTCTTCTGATCAGCAAGAGCCACCACAAGAAAGGTCCGAGTGTCCTGAAACGGCGGCCTCGACCGAACCCACTCCAGCTGAGCCTGTCCTACCAACAACCACGCCGGCTGCCACAAAGAAGTCAAGGAAATGAAAGAAGAAAATTCCAGGGGCCAAGAAAATTGGAGAAACCTCTAGGGCGAAGGAATCGAAATTGATGACTCTTCCTTTCAAGGTTAATGGCCGAGATCACAGGGTATTTGTCGAAATCTCTGAAGAATGCCAAAACCCAGATGGAGGTCTCAACTCAAAGAATTTTGGGTTCAACCTCATTGTAGAAAAGAAAAAGGGGGAGCCTGGTTTCGTTTAGAAATAATAGTAGCCCTGACAGGACATATGTCTCAATTAATGAAAGAAGCCATCTCCATAACTAACTTGAAGAAAGGAAAGGAAACCAAGGAGGCTTCCACGTCAGCTGAAACTCAAGAATTCGCTGATGAGGAATATGAATGAGCCAGAACCTCCAATCCAAGACAACCACTACGATTTCGAAAGCGATCTCGGTAGTGATGAAGAAAGAGGAGGTGGTGGCTCCGGCGGAGTCTGCTGTAATGCTGTCACAGCTTATGTAGCCGTTGATGACTCCGAAGAAAACCAAGAGGAGGAGGGTACCTACTGCAGTCGCACAGATCAAATGACTACAAAGGAAGAAGAACAAATAATAATGTAGATAGAGGAAGCCACACAGGTTATCTTCTCATTCGCATTAGAAGAAAAAGATCCTCGAGAGGGTGATGCTGCATTCTACAAAGAAGTGAGTGAATGCCAACATGCCAGCTACAGGAGAATGAAAATGTTCTTAAGGACGAGGGAACAATGGAGAAACCTGTCCTATTGGAGTCATTCGACTGATGGGTCACCCTAAACCCATCCTGGTGGGTCGAGGAACTCATGAAAGGAGATGATGTCGACCATATGCTGGCATCATGGGTAAAATGAAAATTCCAACTTGAAAACAAGCCTCTCATTCACGAACGAAGAGAGGATAAAGCTGGAGAGTCTTGTTAGTATCTAAGCGATGCTGAAGAATCCGAAGAAGAGCCAGAAGAAGAAGAAGATGACGACTCACTTCCACAGATGTCATTTGACCCTGTGGCCGAGTACATCGATTTCCTGATGCAACTGAAGACTCAAGACCTTGATTTGTTCCAACAGGAGCTCAAAGTCGATGAAGAAATAGAAAATATGGCGGATACAGACCACCATTTGGTCAAAAATCTGGCCATAATGAAAGCCTCCGTGGACATTGTCCTACAGAATGGATGAGACAAGAAAGATTCAAGCCCAAACTCTCCAAAAATAGAGTTTGAAGTCATGCGCGAGGATTTGGGATGGTCCGACTCTCATAATGCTTGGGAACACACAAAAGTCAGCGAGGCTGAGGTCTCAGCATCTGACAGAAGCTTAGGAAACTGGTCACGCCCTTGCTTGGGCGACCGAGGCTGCTCAACTGAGGAAGAGTTAATAGATGAATACTCGCGATATCTTAGAAGCCTGAAGTATTTGGTTAGACTTTTCATATTAGGATTGATGTGCATAATGAAAAGTCTAGTTTTTAGGTATATTTTAAGTCTAATATAAAGATAATTTAAGTTGTATTTTGAGAATTGAACCAATATTAATATCATCCCGCCAAAGTGGGCTCTTATATTAATGGTTGTTTCAAAGGCTCAAATACAAAGTGTATTAAGGTACATGTAATTTTTTAATTATGGATCGGTCCAAAGGAATGACATAATTTAAAAGGCTACATGTATAATGTTTTGGTAGAATCAAATGGGTAATGATTATAAGGTTTTACATATAATTAATTAATCGGCCCAAAGGAAGGTTAATTAATTGATATGTTATGAATCGTTACATTTGATACTATACCTAATTGATTGAAGTTTGCTTGGAGACTCCAAAGAGCACTTTCAAATGAATTAAGACTAGTAGATGAGATTTAGACCTTTATATTTTGTGATTTAATTTATACATTATGGTTATTAACATTAGTATATTTTGTCTTTGGTTTATTTTAGCAAATATTCCAGCTAGCATTAATAGCGTACCCATGCTGTCTGGTTCCAACTTTAAGGAATGGAAGGAGAACTTGATGATAGTTCTCGGTTGTCTAGATCTTGACCTTGCATTCAGGGAGCAGAAACCAACTGAGATTGGTGCTAAAAGCACTCAACAACACATTCAAAGTGTAACTCAGTGGAATCGCTCTAATCGCATGGGCATAATGATCATTAAGAAGACAATTCCAGAGGCATTCAGGGGTACAGTTTCTGATTCCGATGAGGCCAAAGCATGCTTAGAAGAGATTGAGAAGAGATTTGCCAAGAATGAGAAAGCTGAAATTTGCACATTCATGGCAAAACTCACCTCTATGAAGTACAGTGGAAAAGGCAACATTCGTGAGTACGTTTTGGAAGTGTCTAATCTTGCTTCAAAGTTACAAGCCCTTAAGTTAGACATATCTGAAGAAATTCAGGTGTGTCTAGTGTTTAACTCTCTCCCTAGTTAGTATAACCATTTCAAGGTTACTTATAACTGCACTAAGGACAAGTTGACTCTGAATGAACTGATTTCGCATCTAGTTCAAGAAGAGGAAAGGTTGAAGCTTGATAAGACACACAGTGCTAACGTTGCATCCACTTTCAAGAATAAAGGGAAGAAGAAACAAAATAAGAAAAAGGTTGCTGATTTAGACTCAAAGAAGGAGCCCAATAAGGGGAAGACTGGCAAGAAGCCAAAGAATCCAAATGGGTGCTTTTTCTGTAACGAGGAGGGACATAAAAAGCATGAATGCGAAGGCTACATAGCTTGGCGCAAGAAGAAAGGTATGTCTCTCTTTTTGGCTTGTTCAGAAGTTAATTTAACTTCGGTACAAAAAGATACTTGGTGGATTGATTCTGGTGCTACAACTCACATAAGTATCTCTATGCAGGGTTGCCTGGGCTGCCGAAAGTCAAATGATGGTGAAAGATACATCTATGTGGGCGATGGCAAGAAAGCACAAGTTGAAGCTATTGGACATTTTAGATTGTTACTTAGGACTGGATTGTATTTGGATTTATATGAGACTTTTGTTGTACCATTTTTTAGACGAAATTTAGTTTCTATTCCTGTATTGGACAAATTTGGTTACTCTTGTTCTTTTGGAAATGAAAAATTCAGTTTATCTCATAATTCTAAATATGTTGGATTTGGTTTTCTTTCAGTTTATCACAATCTATATTCTTTGAAAACTATTGCTTCATATAATGAAAACTTGCATACAAGTACTCACTACAGGAAACTGTAATATCTGCATCGGGATTTGTGAATTTGCAGTCAAAAGTATCTGTTGCATCAGCCAAAAAAACTTATTTGCATCCACACTTAATTTTTCAGCATTTTGCATCGACCTGTATTTGTCTGCATTGGCTTGTTGATGTAAATAATAGCCAGTTGTAGGGAAAAAACTGATGAAATTATTTTCGTTTATCTGCATCAAATTTATTGATGTAATTAATTGAATATTTGCTTCCATCTAGCAGATGCAGCTGATGTATATGCTATTGCATCAGCTGCGAAAATGAAAATAATGTATCTAATTGTATGGGATAAATTGATGTAACTATCCTCACTCAACTGCATCAGTATGACTTATGCAATCAACTAATTATTGCATCTATCCAACGAATGTAAAAAATATGCAATTTATACAACAGCTATATTGATGTAAATAACATAACTAATTGCATGAAAAAGCATCGATTTAATTAATTTGTGCTATTGCATAGGATTCACTAATGTAACTAGACTAATTATTGCATCTATCTAGCGAATGCAAGAAATATGCAGCTTATGCATTAACAATGTTGATGCAAATAACATAACTAATTGCATGAAAAAAATCGATTTAACTGATCCGAACTACTGCATAAGAGTCACTGATGTAACTAGACTAATTTTTGCACCCGTCCAGCGAATGCAAGAAATGTATAGCTTTTATATCGACTATGTAGATGTAACTTTTATAATTAACTGGACATGATAAACTGATGTAACTATTTCACGCAATAATTTTGGGTCCTACTCGACCCCTGATTTTGGGTCCTATTCGTCAGTTCACGTATTAGACCTTCCTGCTCTAGCGCAAACTAGCTTAATTAAAAAGACAATAATTTATGCACAAAGTTCATTGCTCTTCTTTTAGGAGAGGTGTACATATGTAAAAACAATTGTTCCATGTTATAATGGCACTGAAAGTTCAGTAATTCGCACATATGTATAAACAATTTATGTACAAATAACACCAAATTTGTTTTATAAGCTTGTAATGGTTGGAAGAGAATATAATCTTCATTTCTTAATATTAGGAAGTAGCTATTGACAATAAAAAAAATGGAAAGTAATCTCTATGGTATCCATACTCTCTTGACTCTTGCTTCTAATTGATTTGAGCAACCAGAGAATAACTTGCTATGTAGGAAATTAATTTAATACTAATAGGGACTATGCGTGAGCAACTGGTCAACCTTAGTTGGCAATAACTGGTCAATAAATAGATTATAGATTTAATTGGCAACTCAATTGATTTATTATAAATATATTGCTGAAAACAATGATGGATTTGAAACTGAAAATCAACGGAAATGGAAATTAATATGCCACATAATGAAGCTTAAATGGGCAGCCAAATGTTCAATTCAATGGATATGTAACGCAAATTTTATATTCTCACCATGCTTATTTGTTATATAAAGGGAAAAATTAGAACTATGGGCAAAAATCATGTACCGGTCAAAAGTTACGCTTATTCTCTCCATGCTTATTTGTCTCTTTTCATTTCCTTTAACGGAGTCTTCCTTTAATTACTAGCGGCCTTGGAGGATCAATTAGCAATCTCATATATTCATATCTCGTATTTGATATTAAATTTATTTTCTATATATTCCTTTTGCCTTGATTTCTTGAGATAATTTCCATCAATTTGATCAACATCAATGTTTATCAAAGGGTTAAAATGATACGTACTTTTTATTAAATGGGTTAATTATAATAAATTCCAAAAATTTAATTTTTATTTAAAAATTTAATTTTTATTTAAAAATTAATTTACATTTTTAATTAAAAAAATAAAATATGTCATAATATAGGTTGATACCTCATGAAAGATGTATTGTGCCATAACGTGTGTCGTGTTACCCAGTTCATGCACTCAACACATAACTCGTATTAACAAGACATGTCATGATAGACTTCCAATAAGTATGATTTTGACACGACATGACACGTTTGCAATACCCCCTAATTCAAACAATATATTTTGGTTTCATTAGTCATATGATTTATACTTGCAAGAGGAAATAAATAGTTGAATAGTTTTCATTGTCTTAGTATTAGACTAGAAAGTCAAAATAAAGGGTTGAAAATTTTCTTAACATGGTTTATATAAATTTTTTTTCTTGTGAGGTTTGTCAAATTATTTCTTAGTATATTATCGAAAGGTTTACGTAATTCAAATATATGAACTTCAAGCTTTAGTTGGTACAAATGTATGGCTTATATATATAATTATTTAATTCAAAATATATTCAAAACAATTTGAATTTTTATTTATGTAATCATCCTTTATTCATATTTATGATTTATATTAATCGTTCAAATTAATATATTAATTATTGCTTATTGTTGTTGTTATTCATCAAAACCAGTGGTCCTGAAATAAAAAAACTTATGTAATATGCTAATTGATAATTAAATGAGTTTATGTTATAAATATAACAATGCCGATTGATACTTTTTTATTTAATCATTGAATTTTTATTATAATATAACAAGTTATAATAAATTCCAATAATTTACTTTTTATTTAAAAATTATTAATATATTTTAAATTAATTTGTAGTGAAAAAAGTTCATAATATAAGTTGATATATCATGTCAAACGTATCGTGTTATAATGCATGTCATATTAGCCAATTCATGCCATCGACACAACACGTTCAAAATATTAACTCGAGTCAACAAGACATATCATGACCGCTAATAAGCAAGTCTTTGACAAAACACGACTCGCTTGCTATACTCTATTTCAAACAACATATTTTTGCTTCCTGAGTCATATGGTTTTAATTCAAAACATCATGAACTTTTATTTATGTAATCCTTTTTTACATATATTAACTCATTTATATTATTCCTTCATATATATTAACTCCTTATAAGCATTAAATTGGTTATCATAATTATTGAAAGAGTTGGTAATTCAAAGTAGTGTTCTAAAAAGAATAATATGGGACAATTAGTTGGTAAGACACGACACGATATGACATTATTGATGTGTCATGTCAAAGTCGTGTTGTGTTGGAGATTTTTGAAGAATGATAATTAAATAAGTTTATATTATAATTATAAATTTAATAATGCCGATTGATACGTTTTTATTTAATCATTAAATTTTATTATAATATAGAAAGTTATAATAAATTCCAACAATTTACTTTTATTTAAAAATTATTTACATATTTTTCATGAATTTGTAGTGAAAAAATAAAATAAGTCATAATATAGGTTGACACGACAAGACGCGTTTTAATATGATGTTAAATATAAAATTTTTCTAATGCAATTTATTATAGATATTTCATATACAGAGTTATGATTCATATTTCTATTATCTGTTACCAATTTTTTTATAATAGCTAATACAACTTTATTCTAAAATATAGTGCTTCTTATAACTAAAAAGCACGTATTCATATAATATTCACTTATGATTTAAACATACTCACAACAAGAGATCATTTTTTATAATAAGGACACGAAATAACTGTATTATATTAAGATTTCATTTGTAATTGATGCCATAATTATATGTGCCTAGTCAATTTAATATTTATTTTTATCATAAATTAAATGTAATTATAATTTATTAAATAATGTTCACTTATAATTTAACATATTTATAAAACATTTAATGATTTTTTTCAATTAGCAATATGTTGTCATTTACTAACTTTTTTTCTCAAATTACCTGATGCGCCTTCTTATTCAATCCACTATATATATGTTAGTCTTTGGATAAATTTGTTTTAAGAGACTAAGAGAGTGGATATGAGCTGTCAATGATACATTTTCTAACCTTAGAAATAGTAGATAGTGAATAGCGTTAATTAAGTAGACAATTAGCCTAGCGATCCTCATGTCCCTCATCCCCTTTCGTTTCCTTAATTTTCCTATCCCTTTCCTTTCGGAGTGGATCTAAGAATTAAATCCTTCCAAATACGATGGCGCCTCCTCTCTCTCTAAACCTTATAACGCTGCTGCATTCTCAAATATCTTCCTCTCCTAGAAGGACTATTCATCTCTCTGGTTTGATGCCTGACCTCTCCAACTTCTTCATAACATTAGAAAATCGAATAAGGTCACGCATCTCTTCCTCTTACTCCTATTCTTTGTTTGTTGAGCATTTTAAATTTAGTTGTGTATTCTCATTTCTACAATCTGATTTGGCGTTGGATTTTTTCAGTTCAAAATTATAATTTAGTTCCCCTAGTTTGTGCAACGTACGTCCAACTTGATTCCAATTCTTCTTGCTAATAATTTATTTATAATAAGAAAGAAAGACATGGAAAATTACAAATATGTTGAGTCTTTTTTTTTTTGTTTTGTTTGAAAAATCAGAGTCCCAAGAAGGCGCCTATTTTTTATACAAAAAAAAAAACAATGTAATTTCATCTTTTGTTAAATTAGTGCATCCGAGACACTGTTGGAAATCTAAATTATGGTTTACTTTAATAATTTGTTGCATTGAGAGAATTGCTCCTCAGTATCAAATTTTCTATAATTACCCATAGTGGTACACTTCTTTTCTCTTTCAAGTCCTTATTTTGTTTAACTAATTATTTTTTTCTTATTGATTTGTCAGGATTTTTTCAGGACGCAGATATTTACAAATATCTGTCAACAATCATCTAGGTGGTTGTAGCAGTTCTATTGAGAAGTCTAAAAAAAGTAGTGGCCAAGAAAACTGCATCTAGTGTCATAGAAAATGAGGGAGTATAAAAGAACAAAAATCGCAAAAAAGCGGAAAAAAGAGTTCGAAGTTCGAACACGCCTGCCAAGATGCCTCCTAGCATTAGAGTTGAGGAGGATCATCATGAGGTCGAAGTCGAGGAGGATCAGCATAAGGTCGAAGCAGAGGAGGTACTGCATGATGCTGTGGCTAAGGACGAACCGAATGAGTCGAGACTGAATGTTTTGGATTATGTTATTATGTTTTAAATGCCATGATTTTATTTTATGTACTAAATTAATATAATAATTATTTTTTTTTTCTCAATGTTGATTCTTATGTGTGAATTTGTATAATTAATTAATTCCGTGTTAGTTTAATTAATTTATGTCTATTGTGGATTTTTTTTGTATCAATAAATTAAATTTAAATTTTTATATTCGCAAAAAAAATATTGGTGCTAAAAGGTGCAAAAGAAAATTATTTACATCTGAAATATGGACTGTATGCAAAAAACTACTATATTCATCAAAATATTTTCATCCAAAAAAGTTTATTTTGCATCAAGAACTTTCATGCAGAAGAATACAAGTAGCATCGGCTTGTTGATACAGTTGATTGTTTATCTAGCACGAGTAAATGGATGCAATTAAAAATCACATGCATCGGCTACCCTCATGTAGAAGAGTATAAGTTGCATCAGCTTATAGATGCATTTATTATTTATCAGCATGCGTAAGTTGATACGACTACAAATCGCGTGCATGAGGAATTCCCATGCAAAAGAGTATAAATTGCATTAGCACGTGGATGCAGTTCATCGTTTATCTTGCATGCGTAAGTTCATGAAATAAAAAAAATACATGCATCAGGAACATCCAAGCAAAAGAGTACAAGTTGCATTGACTTGTGGATGCAATTTATTGTTAATTCTGCATCTGTAAGCTAATGCAATGGTAATTAAATGCATCGGGACTGCAAATGCAAAAAGTAGAAGTTGTATCAGCATGATGATGCAGTAGATAATTTATTCTTCATCCGAACGCTAATGCATTTAAGAATTTATTTTCAGCATCAGCCATCCGATGAAACTGAGTGAGTCGATGCGTTTGATATCATCACCATCGCCACTTTCTGCATCACCTTTGTTGCATCAGTAAGCTGATGCAGATCACTTACTTCATCGGGTTTGCGGATGTAGAAAGGCGATGCAGATAGTGCATTTTCCTGTAGTGACTAGAAGTGTTAAGTCTAAATTAACTCATGAAAACTCAGGTGCACTTTGGCATAAGCGATTAGGTCACATTTCTCCAAAGAGAATTGAAAGACTTGTGCAAAGTGAAATACTCGATCCTTTAGGCATGATTGATTTAGGCCCATGTGTAAGTTGTGTTAAAGGAAAACAAACCAATAAAAGGAGATATGATACCAATAGAACGAGTGATGTCTTAGAACTGATTCATACGGATATTTGTGGACCATTTCCTACACCTACTAGAAATGGTCAAACTTACTTTATCAGTTTCATAGACGATTATTCAAGATTTGGTTATCTATATCTATTAAGTGAAAAAGCGCAAGCTTTGGACGTGTTCAAATCATTTAAGGTTGAAGTTGAGTTACAAATCAACAAAAAAATTAAGCAAGTCAAATCTGGCCGTGGTGGTGAATACTATGGTAGATATGACGGTCCAGGTGAACAACGTCCAGGGCCTTTGCTAAGTTCCTAAAGAAAAATGGCATTATCCCTCAATATACCATGCCAGGGTCGCCTAGCATGAATGGAGTAGCTGAAAGGCGAAACAGAACATTGAAGGATATGGTTAGGAGTATGCTTAGTCATACTAATTTGCCAAAATCTCTTTGGGGCAAAGCGCTTAAAACGGCAACATATTTACTTAATCGTGTACCAACTAAGGTAAATAACAACAAAACACTTTATGAAATGTGGACTGGTAGGAAACCAAGTCTACAACATTGTCGTATTTGGGGATGTCCAGCTGAAGCTCGGCCTTATAAGCCAAATGAGAAGAAATTGGACGAAAAGACAATTAGTTGTTATTTCATTGGATATGCCGAACGTTCCAGGGGTTACAAGTTTTACGATCCCACTAATAGAATTATATTTGAGACGATTATAGCTAAGTTCTTTGAGAATGTTTTGGTTGTAGGGGGAGATATGACACATCAGGATATTATCTTCGAAGAGAAAACAAGCACTGATCCTCAAACGGACCGTGACAGGAATGAAACGAACCGTTCCAGGACTGGAACGGATCGGTCCATTACTGAAACGGACCATTTGATCATAGATACAGTGTCCAGGACTGATCTTGGAAATGACGATGATCCTTTAAGGACTCAAACAGATCGATTAATTCAAGAAACAAATCATGTTCCAGATCCTATGGAACATGATCTTGGAAATAATCAAGTTGAAGATAATGATGTCATTGAACAACTACAAACACCTCAAGAACTTGTGCCTAGGAGATCCACTAGGGAGAAAAGACTTGCAATACCTAACGATTATGTGGTCTATCACCAAGAACATAAGTTTGACATTGGGATGATGGAAGATCCTCATGATATTCGTCAAGCTTTGGATAGTCCAAACTCACAAAAGTGGATTGATGCAATGAATGAAGAGATGAAGTCTATGTATGACAATGATGTATGGGACTTAGTACCATTACCAGAAGGAAAGAAACCTATTGGTTGCAAATGGATTTTTAAGACCAAAAAGGATTCTATGGGTAATGTGGAAAGGTATAAGGCACGTCTTGTCGCTAAGGGCTTTACTCAAAAGGAAGGTGTTGATTACAAAGAGACTTTCTCTCCAGTTTCATCGAATGACTCTTTTAGGGTAATCATGGCACTTGTGGCATATTTAGACCTTGAGCTTCATCAAATGGATGTTAAGACTGCATTTCTCAATGGAGACATTGATGAAACCATCTATATGGTACAACCACCCCACTTTGTATCGGACGATTCAAAGAAAATGGTTTGCAAACTTAAGAAATTCATCTATGGGCTCAAACAAGCGTCTCGACAGTGGTATTACAAATTCCATCGAGTAATTCTCTCATTTGGTTTCGAGAGTAAGCCGGCGGATGATTGTATATATCACAAGTTCAGTGGGAGTAAATACTCTTTCTTGATTTTGTATGTGGATGATATACTGCTTGCCACAAACGATAAGGATATGTTGCATGAAACTAAGAAATTTCTATTTAGGCATTTTGAAATGAAAGATCTTGGTGATGCATCATACGTGTTAGGCCTTAAGATACTTAAAGATCATTCTCAAGGTATCTTGGGACTATCACGAAAGGCCTATATCGATCAAGTACTCGAGCGGTTTGATATGAAAAACTGCAAACCAACAGAGACTCCTGTTGCTAAAAGAGACAAGTCCAGTCTTGAACAATGTCCCAAAACACAGTTGGAAAAAAAGCAAGTAAAGGACAATAAGTATGCCTCCATTGTTGGAAGCATAATGTATGCCCAAGTGTGTACACGTCCAGACATTGCTTTCATTACAGGTATGCTTAGCAGGTATTTACACAATCCAGGTGTTCAGTACATTCAGGCAGCCAAACGAGTTGTGAGATATCTTCAGAAAACCAAAGACTATGCACTAACATATCGGAGATCAGATAGGCTGGAGGTCATAGGATATTCTGATTCTGATTTTGCGGGGTGTCAAGATAGCTTAAAGTCAACCACAGGGTTCATCTTCATGATGGCAGGTGGAGCTGTTTCATGGAAAAGTGCCAAACAATCCCTAGTGGCATCTTCCACCATAGCAGCAAAATGCGTGGCTTGCTATGAGGCATCATTATTTTGAAAAATGGTTGCGAAATTTTGTCACTGGGTTGCGTATAGTGGACTCCATCAAGACTCTACTAAGAATTTTCTGTGACAATAACTCGACAGTCATGTATGCTAACAACAACAGAAGCTCAGCCAACTCGAAGCACATTGACATCAAGTTTCTTTCTATTAAGCAAAAGGTTGAGAATGACGAGTTGTTAATCAAGCACATTGGAACAAACTCAATGATAGCAGATTACTCACTAAAGCGCTAATACCCAAGCATTTTCTGAAACATGTAACTAGTATGGGTGTAATTTCAGTTGAGGATTTTAGGCTTTAGTGGGAGTTTTGTTCAGTGGAAGTGCTAGATTAGAAGATGGATTTAGTTTATTCAGTTATTCAGTTTATTCAGTGTATTATGTAATGAATTTCTGCAGAAATGAATAAAGATTCAGTTTTCAGTTTCAGTTTTCATTCTCGCTTTATTAAAGTTGATCTCACTTCAGTTTTGGGTGACCAATAAAGTTGGAAATAAACATGTGACAGTCATACTTACGTGTATTTTCCACACCACTTATACACATCTAAATTCAATGTCGTTTATTTATGATGATATTGTGATCATTGTGGATTTAGTTGTGATGGCTTTGCAGGATTAGAAACCTGTAATGGCTATAATGTAACGAAAGCTTCATTGGTCTTCTATCATTGTGAATGATGGACGGAATTAAGGGCACAAAATTAATTACCATAAATGTTGAGCTCATTAAATTTAAGAACTATGGATAACACTAAATATAATAGCCCAAGTGGGAGATTGTTAGATTATTTTCATATAGGCTGACGAGTCTATATGGAAATAATCTAAATTAAGTATGAGCTGATTATTGTTTGGTATCCAAGTTTCTATTGATTATGGTAATAAGCTAAACATGACTGTAAAGGAATAGCAGATTTTGTGTAATAGATGTGTTGCCTTTTATAAGTGATTATATTTAGAAACATTACCTATTTTATGATGGACAAAATATGGTATTGTGTGGTGGCCAAGAAGCCAGTGGCATTATATATATGGAGTTGGTCCCCAAGGGACAAGACACACACGAGTATTGCTGCATACATGCGTTGATAGCAGCATCTCTGTCCCTCTCCCTAATTATTCCATCGATTAGAGAGAGATAATGCTTTTGTTTAGGCTAAAGACATCAAAGGGTGCGTCTTGTTCTTTTGGAAAATTTTTCTCTCTACTTAGGCGCGTGGAACAGCTTTGGTGAAGGTACATACACATCAGGACACATCAAGAAGTGCTCAACATCAAAATTCAGACCATAGCAATGGAATTAGGTAAGATTCCGCTGTCGATTTAAGTTTTTGGTGTTTTGGAACGTCCCGTTCCACTGCTGGTTCTGCGAGTTCATGTTTTAGGATTTTGCTATTTAATCTGCTAGAATTGTTATTCCTTTGACTTTAAAGCAAACCTAACACTGTCAACTTCCTTTCAGTTCAAATTAGTAACACCATTTCACTTCTACTACCATCACAAAACTATTGGATCAAATAGCTCAAGCATTATAGCTTTTATTTGCTCCAATTTCATTCCCTTCTCATCACTGGTTCGAGGCTTTCTCCTCAAAATTGGATACGAATTAAAGCACACCAGAGCGCAAGGCCAGTACCACCGTGTTCTCCTCTTCGAGTTCTTTCCAGCAGTACCAAGAACATAGGCAACGGTGGAGTGGTTCGCCGGAACAGGATTTGCAGGAGGCGGGGCTTCTTCTTCTTCGATTTCCTATTTTTTCTTTCTGTTAATTTTAGTCGCTGTGGGACCCATGAGAACGGCCAATCAGCGTTTACCACTTGCAAGAATGTGGGTGGCTATAAGGTGGGGTCTGCTTGATGCCTCAATTACTGCCCGCCATCTGTTATGAGACCCGATTCACTGACTGGTGGGTCCATAAGGCTTGAGCTAAATCAGAGAGTGAATTTCATCTCTGTTTTGTCTCTTTCAATTTTTACACCAGCGAATTCAGGAGCTTGGGGTTTGGACAGCGATTCTGTCGAAGCCCAATTGACATTCCATACCGGTTTTGATTAGTATAATTCACTTTTATTATATTGCCTTTGCTTCTCCATTGTTGTCTATTAACGGGTGCCTCCATTTCAACGCAATTGCATGAGAATATATGTGATTTTCAATTGGCTAAAATAATACTCAAAAGTTGCATCTTTCTTATGCTATTCCAATTTTGTTACCGATTTCATTTCGGATCCTTTTTATTTTCTCCATGCGGTTATGGGCTTATGGCGTCCCTTTTCAATACAATATCACATTTCATTCTTGGCCGACCTCCATTCCATTCACTAATGGACATGTCCATTCATGGCATTTTTCAGAATTCCAATTCGGCTCCAATGCAAGAAAAATTATTTGATGGTCTTTCTTTTGGACATTTCACATGAAACTTGGCACGCCTTCTCATAAAAACATGAGAAACTCGATAGTCATGAATTTTCTATTTTTAGAATTTTAAAACTAATCAAATGAATTTTCTAAGATCCATAGAGTAATTCACGTGATTAATTAATCCATGCATTATTTGTTGTATGTCTTCTAGCTTCTTGTCGTGCAAAACTATCCATGACATTCATGTCACATTTTTATGAATATTGAATATTAAATATTAAATTAATGCAACCATATGACGTGTTGCATTAATATTAACACTGATATCAATATCATGCCATCTTCAATTTAGGCTCGTGTTCTGCCTCAGAACATTGACCCCTTCCCTCTGAGAATCTGGACCCGACATGCATTCATGGGCCCCATTTTCATCGTCTTCTGAATCGTTGCAATTTTCTCATATGGCAAAATTTAGAGGTAAACAAATGCCCCCCACCAGAGTAGGTTGTGAGGAATTCGAGTCGAACGACCTGCTCTGGTGCCCTTTTTGCATTAACTTCCGACCTCATTTTTCTTCATGCAACATCCTTTTCGTCATACAGCTTGTTTCTCTTCAACTTTAGCTCACCAATGGAATGTCCTGCAACTCTTATCTCAACTTCTTGTGGCAGGATTTGGCCTTGGGTATTTTATGATAAAAACCTTTTAGACTTTTCCTTGGCAGTTTCTCTTTTCTTCAATTCACCAACTTTTTAAAGTGGCCTACCCTTCCAGTATGTTTATAGGCAACTTTGTAAAATTTTCTTCCCCAAAATATTCTCGGATCGAGAGAGGGTCTTGATATCTTCATAATTTCTTTCTTTATGTTCACCATATTTGTCTCTTTCCTTTTTCCTTTCTCTTTTCCTGCGAGATTTGATCTCTTCCGATTGCGAAGCAATCAACTCTTTTGTGCACTGTGACTTGATTATACATAAACACTTGCTCCTGCCTTATTTGTGAGTTAGGGTTAGGATTCTGAGATAGTGCCCGTCCCTTCGCAACGTCACGCTCAACTTTTCTTCTATCTCTTTTCACTTTTTTTTCTAAAAGTTTTTCGAGCGCTCATGTCTTCAGTTGTAAACCCAAAGCGTCTTAGGGAGGGTGCACGTTCCTCTGCTTTGTGTGTTGACCCTGCCATTCCTGATTGGTCTTCCAATCTTGGGAACCGCTTCTTTTTTACAGAGTATGTGAACCAAGTACGCTGCTGGTTTGATGTTTGAAGTCTTCGTGGCCTGGCGAGTTGTGACTAGCCCTACCATCCTCTGTTATATGCAAACCTCCATATTTCTTTTGATCATTATGGTATTTTCTATTTCTTCTTACTTGTTCGGCTGGCTCTTCGACATTAAAGTGGAGGATCTGGCTTCCTTTTTGCAAGCGTCTGACACTCTGACAGGTTTTCTGTTTATGCCTTTTAAAGCTGGCCTTATGGACTTGGGACCTATCGCAGCTATCGCCGTTGGTTTCGAATTTGACCTCCTGGGGAAGGCTCAGAGATGGTCTCTACTTAGCATTTACCCACTCTTCACAGGTATTCCTTTTTTTTATTATTTCATTTCACTTCTCAGGTTTCACCAATTTTCAGTGTGCATTTTCGAGCTTCTTTCCTTGGTGGTAAATCACATCATCTTACTTTAATGTGAGATCTCCAACTTTACTTGCTTGATCCTTCAGAATATGCATTACAGTTGCATCTTGTTAAGCACATAATGAAGAAGCTTTTCCAAACTTTTGGCCAGTAGCATGGACTTTACTGGTGTTGATTGTTTGAGGTACTGTGCAGCAATGAACTGTCTTGAATTTGGGGTTTTGTTGCTGAGGTTTCGGCGAAGAGGACGTCTTTCAAGGACATTCAGGCAGACCGTCTTCTCGGCTTTCTGTCTTCAAGGGACATGGCGTTTGTGGGAGACTGACGCCCTCAGAAAGCTTCATCGGACGTAGTCTAGGTACTTTCAAGTGCCACGAGGGCTTGGCCATCGTCAAGTACCTTTTTTTCTCTTGAGCCACACAGGTTCTCGTAGGGCGAATTTAGGGTAATTATAACATAACCTCGCATATTCAGAGACCACAAAGTTCTCCTCAACACAGGTTGGGGGGTGAGACTCATGTCCTTAGAAAGCTTCATAGGACATGGTCCCGGTGCTTTCAAGCGCCACGAGGGTTTAGCCATCGTCAAGCACCTTTTTCACCCTCGAACAACACAGGTTCTCATAGGGCAGATTTAGGGTAATCATAACATAACCTCTCGTATTCAGAGATCACAAAGTTCTCGTCAACACAGGTTAGGGGAGTGAGACTTACATCCTCAAAAGCTTCATGGGACATGGTCTCGGTGCTTTCAGTTTCAAGTGCTCAACCATCATCAAGCACCTTTTCGCCCTCAGAAAACTTCATAGGGCGAATTTGTTTGTTGAGCTTAGGGTAAATTTTCACCAATCCATGTATTCGGAAGCCACACAGTCTTCCTCAACATGGCCATTTTTTTTGGCCGGTGTGATGGACAAATCACCGTGTGCCTTAATTTAGAGTTCAAGGCACCGAACTTTGTTCATCCTTTTTAATAGGTGAGATGAACAGGCACCCAGCACCTTGTTTAAAGTACAAAGTACAAAACTCTGGTTATGTTTTCGGATGTACGGTGTCGATCTAATACTGGAAGCTTCCTCTTTTGTTGACTTCTTCTTTTGTTGATTTTTGCTTGAGAATGAGATACCAATTTGAGGCGCGATGCTGATCTGATACCGAATGACTTCTTCTTTTTTGTTGATTTTCCTTGAGATGAGATACCAATTCGAAGCGCGGTGCCAATCTGATGCTGGATGACTTCTTCTTTTTTTTTTTGTTGATTTTGGTTGAGGATGAGATACCAATTCGAAGTGCGGTGCCGACTAATATCAAAAATCTCACGGTGAAATACCAGATGCGAGGCGCAATGCCGATCTGATACTGGATGACTTGTTCTTTTTTTTATGATTTTCCTTAAGGATGAGATACCAATTCGAGGTGCGGTGCCGACTGATACCTAAAATCTCAAGGTGAAATACCAGATACGAGGCGCAATACCGATCTGATACTGGATGACTTCTTCTTTTTTGCTGATTTTGCTTAAGGATGAGATACCAATTCAAGGAGCGGTGCCGACTGATACCTAAAATCTCAAGGTGAAATACCAGATGCAAGGCGCAATGCCGATCTGATACTAGATGACTTCTTCTTCTTTGTTGATTTTGCTTGAGGATGAGATACCAATTCGAAGCGCGGTGCAGACTGATACCTAAAATCTCAAGGTGAAATAGCAGATACGAGGCGCAATGCCGATTTGATACTGGATGACTTCTTTTTTTTTTTTGCTGATTTTGCTTGAGGATGAGATACCAATTCGAGGCGCGGTGCCGACTGATACCAAAAATCTCAAGGTGAAATACCAGATACGAGGCGCAATGCCGATCTGATACTGGATAACTTCTTCTTTTTTGCTGATTTTGCTTGAGGATGAGATAGCAATTCGAGGCGCGGTGCCGACTGAAACCAAAAATCTCAAGGTGAAATACCAGATACGAGGCGCGATGCTGATCTAATACTAGATAACTTCTTCTTTTTTGCTGATTGTGCTTGAGGATGAGATACCAATTAGAGGCGCAATGCCGACTGATACCGAAAATCTCAAGGTGAAATACCAGATATGAGGCGCGATGCCGATATGATACTGGAAGTTTTTTTTTCTTTTGATCTATATTAGGTTGTAAGCACCAAGCGTTGCTGACTTATATCCTGACTAGACTTCTTTTGGATTTCGATTTGGGTTTCAACTTGGGTTTAGTTTGGGATCCGACTACGGGGTTGGATTGGGTTTTGGTTTTGGATTTGATCTTGAATTTCGACATGGCTTTGGTTTTGGATTTGACTTCGAATTAAGCCTTGGCATCTGGTTCGATCTCATGTCGAGGTGTTCATGGTTGCTTTGATTTGTTCTCTACTCTTCATTCCTTCTTTTTGGCCATCAGAACCGTGAGAGGCATTTGGAGAGCCATTGGGGCTATAAAGATCTTCACGTGACTTGAAATACTATCTTGCATGGCTTGAACTGTCATCGGGACTGTGAAAGTCTAATATTGTCTGGAACACCATTGGCACTGTACTGGTCTTGCATAGCTTGTAGGGTTATCCGAACTATGGACGTTTGATACCACTGGGAGTGCCGTTAGAATTGCGAAAGTCTAGCCTGGCTTGAAGCATTATCAGAATAGTGGATGTCTGATATCATCTGGAGTGTCATTAGAACTGTGAAAGTTTTGCATGGTTTGGAACTTTATCAGAACTGTGGAAGTCTAATATCATCTGGGGCTCCATGAGAACTGTGAAAGTCTGGTACGGCTTAAAACATTATTAGAACTGTGGAAGTTGATATCATCTGAAGCGCCATGAGAACTATGAAAGTCTGGCATGGCTTGAAACATTATCAGAACTGTGGAAGTCTGATATCATCTAGGTGCCATGAGAACTGTGAAAGTCTAGCACAGTTTGGAACATTTTCAGAACTGTGGAAGTCTGATATCATCTGGAACGCCGTCAGAACTGTAAAAGTCTAACACATTTTGAAACATTATCAGAACTATGGAAGTCTGATATCATCTGGGGCGCCATGAGAACTGTGAAAGTCTGGCACGGCTTGGAACATTATCAGAATTGTGGAAGTCTGATATCATCTAGAGCGCCACGAGAACTGTGAAAGTCTAGCACGGATTGAAACATTATCAGAACTGTAGGAGTCTAATATCATCTGGAGAGCCATGAGAACTGTGAAAGCCTAGCACTGCTTGGAACATTATCAGAACTGTGGAAGTCTGATATCATCTGGAGGGCCACGAGAACTATGAAAGTTTGGCACGTCTTGAAACATTATTAAAACTGTGGAACTCTGATATCATCTAGGTGCCATGAGAACTGTGAAAGTCTGGCACAGTTTGGAACATTATCAGAACTGTGGAAGTCTGATATCATCTGGAGCGTCGTCAGAACTGTAAAAGTCTAGCACGTTTTGAAACATTATCAGAACTATGGAAGTCTGATATCATCTGGGGCACCATGAGAACTGTGAATGTCTGGCACGGCTTGGAACAATATCAGAACTGTGGAAGTCTGATATCATCTTTCATCCGTCCGATCGGATATCAATATTTCGGCTTATGGTTCTACATTCCAGTTTAGCTTTGACATTTTTGTCCTTGGCATGTGCGATTTGAGCTTTTCTTGCCCTCTGTTTAGCCTTAGCATCTTTGCCTTTGGTTGGGGTGTTTTGAGCTTTTCTTGCCCCCTGTTTTAGCCTTGGTATCTTTGTACTTGGCTGGGGTGTTTTGAGATTTTCTGCCCCCAACTTTAGCTTTGGCATCTTTTGCTCTTGGCTGGGGTATTTTGAACTTTTTTGCCCCCGATTTTAGAGGTCGTATGTTTTTCTACCTTTTCAACCTTGACGCCCTTGGCTATGGTCTCTATACTTTATGCTTTTGTAGCTTCTTGCTTTGGTATTTTTTCTTCTCCTTTTTTTTTCATTTTATCCTTGACTATAACTTCTCCATCTCTGGCCTAGGTGTTTTGAACTTTTGTTCCTCCTAGATTAGGTGTTTCATCAACCCTTGTAGTAACACCTTTTCTGAGACACTGGTTGGCCTTCGATGAGGTCCTTTGTAGATTTCCTTATTTCAAATTATGGATATCAACAGGTTTTATTTATGTACACCGTCTTTAGTTTAGGTTTTTTTTCTTCAGGGATTTGGTTTTGGATTTTTTTTTGTTTAGTTTGAAGGTTATGAGGTTTTGGCATGCATTTCATAATTAAGGGCTTATTCGTTTTCAAGCTCACTCCTTAACTTCCTACAAGAGCCTTTTATTCCCCTGACTCTTTTAGGAAACTTATAAGAGCCAAGACTTTGCGCGACATGCGCCATATGTAGTGAACTCACAGTTTTTACTAGGCATTTTGACCTCTGTGATCTCTCTCTCGATGATGCCTTCAGCTCTTCGGCTATTTTGGCATATTCTCTTTTATCTTGGTTATTTTCAGAGTTCGTTCCGGCATGGCTAGCCTGTGACTGTGATTCCATCAAGTTTTCCCACTTTTTTGTGTATTCCCTAGTGGATTCAGCTTTTGCTTGTTGAATTTTTGTTGAACCGGCATGGAAAACTTCACTTTTTCCCTTGGGATTTCTGAGAAGTTCATACATTTTACCATTCTCTTGCTGGAGCATGGCCATTCTTTCAGTCAACTTGTCACCTTCTTGTTGTAGCTTGGAAAAGCGATGGAATCCAGTGGTCGCATGGCTCGAGTTGTCTTTTCAATCTATCTTGTTTGGAAGATGCTGTTGAGATTGGGAACCCTTGGGTTCTAGTGTTCAGTGGCCTTGAACCACTTTCAGGAATTTCTTCGCATGTTTCAACATGAGAGATCATATTACAAGTGGCTGACGAATACTCTCCATGAGAGATCTGGGCACTGTCGAGTTCACTGTCTCGATGGCAAGCAACAATGGCGACATTGCACAATTAAAAGAGAGAAGTTTAATGTCTCGCTGAGACGCACTAATTACACTTCGTCTCGATCAGAGAGCACGCACAGACGGAGCATGTAGCTTCTGATACAACCACAGTTGAATTCCTTCATAACTGGACACCTCCAGTGAAATTAAGGGAAATAGATGAAAGAAATGGAATGAATGGAGAAGGGTGTTACTGCCTCTAGTCATCATTCACGCTAAAAGAGAACTTTCTAGTGTAGTCCCTCAAGTACAAACGCTCTGATGAGGTCACAGAAGTAGTACCCCATTCCCTTCTATCAAGACCATCTGATGAGGAAGCCAATTTGAATCAATGGCTGTGATAAGATGCTGCCTCGTGTGGGGAAGATACTATATGGATCAGTACAAAGAAAGGCATAACAAGGCATGCCTAGCAATTGTATCTGGCCATTCATCTGCATAATTGACCAAATGAAGGGACTGATTTTCATAGCGGCTGCCTCATCTCAAGTCCATCGAGACAGTGAACTCGACAGTGCCCAGCTTAAACCTTCTAATTGCTTCCCTGAGTATGTCATTCACCCCTGCATGATGCTTCCTAGCCATTTAGTTGACTACTTTCACACTTCTTTTGGCTTAATTGCTTGAATTTTTTGATAGGCAGTGAGCTCTTTTCTCTCCCAATTGAGGCCGTTTCTTCTCCAATCCCTGTCGTGTCGGGTGTCGTCGGAGTCGTGAGAGCATCGCCTACACATTGGTGGGGTTGGTTTGGGCTGAGGTAGCGCGACACGGCGGCGGAGATCATCCCTACGCCGGTGTATCGAGTCTGACAGCATTGTACTGTTCCATCTCTTTTCTTTTTTTATTTTTCTTTTAACCGAAAGTGGGGCCCACTTCTTCAGCCAATCAGAAAATAGAATGGTTTAGTTTAAATTTAGACTGAGATTTGGCCGTCGATTCTAGATAATCTTGTATCAAATTATTTGAGCCATTGGATCAATTGTAATTTCCATAACAGTGTTAAGTGGTATTGGGCTTGTATAATATGTAAACGGGCCTCTATTTTTATTCATTTCGGGCTCTGGTTTTAATTCGAAATGGGTTTCAGTCTTGGCCCAAAATTCATTTAATTGTTTAGCTTAAAAGCCCACCGAAAACTCTCCATTTTAACCCAACTTCGGGTTGCATCCTCTCCGTTTCTCTGAGAATTGGAGGTGTCCATTTGACTGAATTTGAGGATAATTATGCTGCATTTATTTTGAAAAAATTGTTTGGTGTCCATCCATAGGTCAATTTGACATGAAATTTTGCATGGCTCCTCATAAAAATATGAAGAATTTAACTGCTACAAAATTTCCATTTTTAGGACTTTTTTCATAATTAATTATAAGGATATCACAGGCACATAACGGCATTTCCCATAATTAATTAATTTATCGTCCATTTTTAGGATTTTCTGTATTTTCCTTTCATGCATCATGATTGTTTGTCAGAGTGGTTTTGTCTGGTTGCTGTTGTCATGGATTTTGGTTTGTTTGTGGAATAAAATTTATTTATTTATTCCAGGGTTTAATGCTGCAGAATTTAGAGGCAAACAAATGCCCCCCACCAGAGTAAAATGTGAGACCCTGGTGAACAGTTTACTCTGGTGTCCCCATTGCCATTTTGACTTGTATGGTTAGGTCTTGGTTGGCTCAGGTTCAGGTTTAGGTCTGGTGACTCATTTCCATTTCTTTTTGTTTATATCCAACTTGTAGACATGTCAGGTATGGGACCCGCTGAGGAGATATACAGCACCACCCCTCGTTTTGGCATTGCTAGGACCGGTTTCTATGGTCCTTCTGACGAGGCGATCGCTTCATACATTGATCACTACTTGGACCCTGACAAGGTCCATGAGCATCTACATGTGAAGTGGAAGAAGAAAATCCTTGAGGGCAAAGATAACTTTCATGGCTTGTTGGCTAGGCATGACTGTTTGCCTTTACCACCTTTGTATAGCTATCCCAGTCTGGTTACTGATCCTACTTCTCGGACTGAGAGTCGCAGTGGATACGCTTATACCACCCACTGTCCTATCATTCATGAGAGACCAGATAGGCCGTCACATGATTTTCAGGGCCTTTTTCTGAGCCCCGTTGATCAAAGTACTCTCTCTTCTGACTTCCATCTACTGAGTGTTGAGATGATGGAGGGTCACGTTGCTCCTTGGGCTCCTGGTCTGTTGAGGGTTCAGGGAGATCTGGAGTGTAGTCCTTGTCAGATTGAGTGGACCAGATATGTCTTATGCCGTTTTGGGAGCCGCTTGAGTGGAGTGCACTTGTTTGGAGGAGTTTCCTTGTCACTCTTCCGATACACCTGCGGTTCCAACCTTCTTAAGGCGATGGCAACAAATTGGAATTATGTGCACAACACCTTTGTCATGGAGGATCGTGACATCACGATTGATCTTCGGCAGGTGCGTTGCCTGCTGGGTGTTCCTGTAGAGGGTTTATTCTACGAGGAGAGAGTTCCACCTGAGATGGAGTTATATGGGTTTGGCCGTGATGGGTCTCCTTTGCATTCAGATGCACCGCGCAGGGTTTTTCGGATGTATTACAAGATTGCCATGTCTCGTTCTTACCATGGCCTGAGCAGAGATTGGATTGGGTACTTCATGGACCGGGTTTCTGAGCATGATGCTCCAGGTTTTGCTAGTCCTCTGGAGTCGATTGTTCTGGGTGCAGACATGACCTATATCCCTACCAGACAGGTAGAGTTTTCTGACCTCTCCTCTCTTTCCTTGGATGATGAGACCATCTTGACTGCTGATATCATCATTATTTATTGGTATTTGGACTGTACTTAGCACTCAAAAGACATTCAAACCATTAAATTATTCAATGAATTGTTATGTTTTTCCAAGGATTTGGCTTTGCCGTCGTCTTTTCTCTTATTTTCAGGTTTCTTGATGATTTCTGGTGGATTCTCGAATTTTAGATGGATTTTGGCACTTGGCATATGCTAGACGACTCATTCCTAGCACTTGGAGGCACTGTCCAAGCCATTGTTCAGACCGAATGACTTATGCTCGGATCGGAGAGGGCTTTGCTTGGACCAAACACTCAAATATTACATAAAATGGAGGATTTAGGAGAAGAAAATGACCAAATGGAATCAATAACATTGAAGACCGCATCCTAAGATTTCCAACGGTTTTTGAATCGCCTCAATCGGAGTCTGAATGAAGGAATTATGACCGAAATACTAGCGGAGACCAAAATCTGAATATCGTGCTTACTGTTCGGTCGGAATGAACAGTTGTTCGGTCCGAACAAAGCACCGACAGAGCTCAAATGGCAAGTTTTTATGCGAGGAAATTGATTCTTTTGGCAAGATTTATTTCCTTAGTGCTCCAATTACCTTTCTATGTGCGTGGAGATCAGTATAAATGCACCCCTAGACCAGAAGAAAGGATATCGAAGCCTCCACACCTCCAATCCTACCTTCCATTGCTCAAATCCACTTTCCATAGCCTCCATCCACCGTTATTCATTGAAGAGGATCAATTCTTGAGGTGACAGCAGCAAGGAGAAGTTGTGACACGCCCCTGCAGTACTCCATCGCCCTTGAAGATTGAAGATCAAGCATAGAAAGACAATTCGGTTTATTCTTCCTATGTTTTTATCTCTAATTTCCATGGACTTGTATCTTGTGATTCGTATTCTTGTTATTGTTTGTTTTAATACTATGTTAGGCTAAAGTTATGTAGTCTTAGGAATAAGGTAGTAACTTAGGTTTGGATGTTGTGATTTGACTTGATATGATATGATATGTTTTGTTGATTTGTTTTGTTGAGAATTATGTTAATTGCTTGTTTGAATTGCTTGGTTGAATCTAATTAACTTCTAGATGAATGGCCACATTTAGTTAAGTTCTAAGGTTAGGTTAATCAAGATAATTTAGATAAAGTATTTGGGATAAATTGTAGATCCGAAAGGAGATATTAGTTGACTCCAAAAGTGTAACTTTTAGATAGTTCAAAAGACATCTAGATATCCCTAAGAAATCCAATAAACAAGTTTAAGTTGATTGAATTCTATACCAAAAGTTGTGAACCAATCGAGTTAATTAGGTTAGGTTGTGATTGAACCAGTATCTAGTCCAACAAGTGAAAGCTGAGGTTTAGAATATCTAGGTTTGACCAACAAACCTTAGCACAAAGCATATAGTATCATAAAGAGTCAAAACTACACACTTATACCTTCTGTTCGGACTGAGCAGATCCCTGTTCGGACCGAACAGAGTGGTATACGCTTGAAAAAACACCGTTCGATGCACGAAAGTGATAAGTTCTATGTTCTAGAGTCCAAACCAAGGTGAAACCTGAACCCTAAGATGCTTTTTTTATTGTTAAAAACCCCAAAACTCTACTTTACCTATTTAGATATTATTTAGATTATTCTAATCATCAAAAACAATAAAAAACATCTACTTTATTGCACCTTTTAGTTTTTAATTATTCAAACTCCATAAAAATATTCTCGTCTAGCTTTTGAGAAAGCATAAGTCCGGTATTCATTAATCCGTCCCTTGGGTTCGACCCTAAAGCTTAACTCCAAACGACTAGTGAGGTTAGCTCTAGGTTACAAATTTATTTGATTCCTAAATTTTAGGCCTTCATCAACTGCTTTCATAGCCTGGTGGCTATGTTACTTCTTGGTTGTTAGTGAGCCAGCCGGGTATATCCGACCTGGGGTCTTTGTTGTGGCCAACGCCTTAGCGTGTGGTCGCAGTTTTGCCTTGGCTATTCTGGCTTTGGCGAATCTTTACAGGTCTATGCGAGAGTTCACTTCTTTGATGGACCCATCTCAGGCCACTACTGTGATACCCTTGCATATTCTTCATGGTTTGTTTTACATCTACTGGAGGAGATGTTACTCACCATTGATTAATTAATTTATCGTCCATTTTTAGGAATTTCTGTATTTTCCTCTCATGCATCATGACTGTTTGTCAGAGCAGGTTTGTCTGGTTGCTGTTGTCATGGATTTTGGTTTGTTTGTGGAATAAAATTCATTTATTTATTCCAGGGTTTTATGCAGCAGAATTTAGAGGCAAACACAGACTTATCCTTTTTCAAAAGCTAGACAAACAATTTTTAAGTGATTTTGATTTAGAAAATTTAAAGTACAGTAAAGTAGATGTTTTTGGGTATTTTTGCA
Organism: Rhynchospora breviuscula; assembly: GCA_027562975.1. Lineage (NCBI taxonomy): Eukaryota > Viridiplantae > Streptophyta > Magnoliopsida > Poales > Cyperaceae > Rhynchospora > Rhynchospora breviuscula. The sequence continues at coordinate 19,362,453 of CM050398.1, forward strand.
ATTTAAAATAATAAAGAGATCTAAAGTAAATTTTTTGGGTTTTTAAATAGTATAAAATAAGTCTTAGGGTTCAGGATTCACTTTAGTTTAGACTTCTAAAATTCATGACTTAGCATTTTCATGCAAAGACTTAAGTTTTAAAAGCAACAGCCATTCTGCTAGGTCCGAGTCAATACTGGCTAGGTCCGAGCAGGGAATTGAGGTGGGTTAAATTGACTTGGTATGATCAATTATGTTTTGTGCAAGGGTTGGTTGGCTAAACCTAGACTTACTAAACCTCATCTTTCGCTTTTTGGACTAGAAAAATGGTTTAATCACAACTTATCCTAATTAAGCTAATTGACCCATAACTTTTGGTATAGGAAATTCAACTAGCCTAAACTTGTTTAATGGTTTTCACAAGAATATTTAGAAGTCTTTTGCACTGTCTAAAAATTACACTTTTTGTGTTAATTAATCTCCCTTTTCGAATCTACGACTTATCCCAAGTACTTGATTTAAACTATTCTTGTTTATCATAACTTAGGCTTAACTAAATGTGGCCATTCATCTAGAAATTAATTAGAAAATCACAAGTAATTCAAACAAGCAATAAACACTACTCATTAAACAAATCACAAGTCACGACATAACATCACAAGTCAATAATCATCATCCAAACTTAAGCTACTCCCCTACTCCTAAGACTACTTAAATTCAGCCTAACATAGTATTAAAATCAACAAACAAGTATCATAACAATAACAAGATACAAGCCCATAGAAATCAAAATAGAGAACATAGGAAAGATAAACAAAATACTCCTCGTATGTGCTAACTTCGATCTCAGAGCAGTGGGATGATGCAAGATGTATTCTGAACCTTCTTCTCGCTGTCGTCGCTTAGAGATTAGGGCTCCTTGAGGTTTCGGTGGAAGAACAATGCTTGGAAAGGTTCAAATTGAAGTGTGGAGGCTTGGATACCCTTCTAAGGCAGGGAGACCGCCTTATATAATGGTTCCACACACAAGGAAAGTGATATAGGGTGCCAGGGCAAGAAAATTTACCAAAACAATCAACTTCCTTGCATTAAAACTTGCCAAATGAGCCAAGGCGGCGCCCTGCTCGGACCGAGCATAAGAAACTCGCAGTATAGATGTCGGCTACAGTGACTAGGTCCGAGCTGGCTTCACTTCAGTCCGAGCAGGAGTCTGGAAAATGCCTTATTGTGCTACGAATGAGTCGTCTAGCATTCGTCTTGTGCAGGAAACCTTCTAAAACTTGTAAATCCACCAGAAATCACCTAGAACAATGAAAATAAGAAGAGACACGACAGCAGAGCCAATTTCTGGAAAAAACATAGCAATTTATCAAATAATTTAATGGTTTGAATATATTTTGAGTGCCAAGTACAGTTCAAATACCAATAAATAATGATGATATCAGAAGACGAAGAGGAGAAAGAAGGAAATGGAGGAGGAAAATTACTGCTGACTTTATAAGTGGTGGTTAATATTTTTGTTTACGACGGTTTGTAATATTTTTTGTGAACTGATGGTTTGAATCGTGATGTTTGTTTGTAAGATGAACTTGACTTCGGGGAATATGTATCGTTAAAGTCTTATTTCATACTTGTTTATTAGGCACGGTGATGATGATATCCTTTTTTTTTTAGCCCCACAACGCGGGGATTATGGGTAAAGTAAGTAATCTTCATGATGGTGGTTGTTTGCGACGCAAACTGTCTCATTATCACTTTTCAAACATAGTTACAATTCTGATCCTTGACCTGGATCTTTGTAAATAAAACCTATGTCTCTCAATATTTTCTTGTTATATGTATCCTTGATTTTTGAACTAAATACATATTATTTCTACTCCTGAGATATAGACCTCCGGTTAGGTCTTATCTTTCGCCTTCGAGCTCTAAACTAAAGCTAGCCATCTCGGGCTATCTTCGTCTTGTTTCTTTCCTTCAAACTCTACTGTGGACTAACAACCCCGGGCTAGTTTCGTCTTGTTTCTTTCCTTCGAACACTAGCAACCCCAGGCTAGCCTCGGCTTGCCTGCCCTCGGACCGCCGCCTTCAGTTCTTCAACTGAACAGATACAAGTAGTACCTTGTCTCTCTTCACTAGAAGTGCGGGTTTTATGGCTCGGGCAGACCTCCATCACTTGAAGAGGAACCAAGTGGAGAATTACTGATGTAGATTGATTGATCTAAATCAGCTATTCTACTAAATTTTCCTCTTCCTCTCAGCTATTCTACTTAATTTTCTTTATATATTTTTAATGTTTTCTTTTTTCTTTTTCTTTCTCTTCGCCATGAATGCTAGACTAGAGCTTAGTTAGGTGTGTTTGTTTGTTGAGATGGTTTGTGAAGAAGACAAGATGTTACCCCTATTTATAGAGGTTGGATAGGAGTTTTTCCAACGGTAAGTTTCGACTTTAATGCACTTTAATTAAAGCTGTTAGTCACTGTGGTGTCTTTTACTTTTCCTTGCCAGAGTTGTCATTTATTGTGGCAGATCTTTTCTTTTCTACTGATAACATTTGTCTTTTATATGCTTACTTTCTAAGAAGTTCGTGATTTCTTTTGAGCTGACACGCTGTTTGCCTCTAAATTCTGCTGCATAAAACCCTAGAATAAATAAAACAAATTTTATTACACAAATAAAACCAAAACCCATGACAACAGCAACCAAACAAAACTACTCTGACAAACAATCATGATGCATGGGAGGAAAATACAAAAATTCCTTAAAATGGATGATAAATTAATTAATTATGAAAAATGCCATTATGCGCCTGTGATATCCTTATAATTAATTATGAAAAAAGTCCTAAAAATGGAAATTTTGTAGCAATTAAATTCTTCATATTTTTATGAGGAGCCATGCAAAATTTCATGTCAAATTGACCTATGGATGGGCACCAAACAATTTTTCTCAAATAAATGCAGCTAAATTATCCCTAAAATTCTAGTAAATGGACACATCCATTACCCGAGCAAATGGAGGAAACAATGCACGAATAGGTTTCGGGTTGGGCTAGGCTTTACAACAATTAAGGGCCCATATCACCTTTGATTTTCTGGCGGCCCAAAGAAATGTCCAGGCCCAATAATAAAAGAAATAATGGAGCGGATCTCAATTTCAAACCCGATAACAGATCATAACCCGTCTGTCGGAAACAGACTCAGCAGATCGGAAATCAACTTAGTCGGCTGGACCCAATATACGATACCTGGCTAGACTCAACAGTGCTCAATTGATTCAGCTAAGTCAAGTTTGGGATCGCCACGTGGCGCTTCCTCATTGGCCAGAGCCATTACCGTTTAAGACAAAAAATGAAAAAAGAGAGAGAGGATAGAGCAGTTACCTGTACGGGGGAACAGTTCCTCCGATGAAGACAGATGCTCCGTCGTCTTCTCAGGCCACCTCAATGCAAGCTGACTTCACCGTTGCACATGCGACACCACCACGAGTCCAACGAGATCAAACACGATGGGAATCGACTGGGAAATAGCCCAATTGGAAAATGAGATTGGTCACCAGCTGCAAGGAGAAATCGGAAAATTGAACTCAGGCAGGGACAAAATTAAACAATTGAATGTCGAAAGAGCTTGCAGAAGCAATTTTGAAAGAAGATACCCAGAGAGACAAACGAGTCACTTCAGTTGCGAGCAATAATGGCGATGATGTCCAACTGGAGGAGGGAGACTGAGTGTATGAATTGAATGCAACGAATGCACTTAGTCTCGATCAGAGAGCATGCTCAGATGAAGCATGAGAAGCTCTGGAGCAACTACAGTTGAATTCCCTTTGAACTGGACATCTCCAGTGAAAAGAAAGAAAAGACAAGCTAGATAAAAGAATGGAGAAGATATACTGCTGACCACAGTCTATTCTCTGAAAAGGAATGCTCTAGTTTGGTCCCCAAAATGCAGACGCCTTGATGAGGCCACAGAAGGTACCATTCTCTTTGGTCCCCATATGATGGAATATCACCTCGTGTGATAAAAGATGCCATATGATTCCACACAAATGAAAAGCATCAAAGTATACCCAGCAACTACATCTTACCATTTATTTTCACAGCTGGCCATATGGAGGGACAGATATATATAATTAGTTGCCTTAGGCCTAGCTGTAAGTACAAATGGAGTTGTATGGAATCGCAAGGCACTATAAAACGCCTGAAAGTGACATCTCACATTCCCATGGGCAAATCAATCTTCATGGATATAAGACAAAAGAATGATGCGCCCAAAGAAGCCATAAGCAAGAGATTGGAAACCATAAATACCAGTCTTACCCTTGGCTTTTGTCCCAGAAATGCATTACAAAAGATAATATCAAACTACATTATATCCAAGATTAAATATGCCAAGGAACAAAGAAGCTATCAGTGTCAACACACTGAGGTTTGTTTGTATGGAAGGCCTCAGACCAATTTGATAAGGCATCATGCCAAGTCTGGCGCATCATAGGCCAATGGGACAATATTAAATTGGGACTCAATTGTGACTGTGTCACAATTAAAATTTCAAATGCCATCTCTGCAAGCACTTGACAAATCAAATGTGAGCACAATTTATCAAAATATGATAAATGTTGACTCAAAACACTGGCTGCAAGTGCATGTGTTGCAATCTCATGCAAGTTCAATTGAACTTTAAAATTAGCCGACAATCAGAATAAATCAAGTGACCAAATGGCCAAATAGCTCAAATGTGAGTACAACATATCCACATGTGACAAGCGATGACTCAAACAAGAGAACTTATAAGACCACTAGCCACAAGAGATCAAGTATGCAATATAAGCCATCTACAAGGCGCAGCAAGCATCAAATACATCTCAAAACGTCATAGCTCAAGTACTGGAGAGGAATTAAACCTCTCTAAAATATTTCCAGACCCCATATGAGGCACAACAGCCAACAGCTGAGGCACCATAGCCAACAACCAAGGCACAACTGCCAATATCCACAAGATAACCATTCAACAAGGTGACACATGTGCCAGTGCCACAAGTTGATCATCCTCCAGCGCCAAGAGATGGCTAATACAATTAGCCTGGCCACAAGAAGGACTACAACAAGTAACAGCCAACAGGCATAATACCCAATCATAGGGTGCCTGACAAGCAGCCACATGGAAAGAAGCCATGCCAAACAGGGGTGCTTTTGGGAGGGCCTCGGCCCCAAATCCTGTCTGTATCCATAATGTGGACGGGATGATCAAATCCAGATTCGACCTTATTTTGAGAGAAAAAGCTCGAACCCAGCCCTATCCAAATTATATTCGACCTAGGCTCAGCTTGAACTCGGCCCTCAATCAATTGAACTACGCCCTCTACTTTAGTCTTTAGATCCACTCAAGCGACACATGAATTCTGGATAATACAAAAGTTGATTTTATTTGTATTACTAATTTCTAATCTGTAATTAAATATTAAATTATGAAGGTGCCAGTGGAGCTTCAACGAAGTTACAAATTCAAACACTCTTACACAAATCGCTATTAGCCCAGTGGTGGAGGCAAGGGGCTTGGTCCCCCCTAACATTTGATTAAAAAAAAAAAGAAATATCAGATTACGGTTTATTTTTGTTCATAGTTTAACTGTATCTTAGATATTCAAAACAATTTTATTAAAATAAAGGAAAATATGGAATATAACAGCCATTTGATTATGATCAGACATTAAATGATATGTCATAGGTACGGAATTAGAACCTTAACTTTCTTTGTGTGTATATATTTTGACCAAAATAGTACTATTCCAGTATCATAAGAAAAACAAACAAAAACAAGACACGTCTTCATCCCCAATTTCTTGTGCATTTGAAAAATCAAGGTAAATCACCGTAAAGAAAATTCACTAATGATCATCTCCAAACTAATGATATCCAATAAAACTCTTTTATCAAAATAAAACTTGGAAACAAAATGTTCATAAGGCAATCGCATCTAATGCCCAAAAAAAGTCATAGGCATTAGGCAGGATGATAACGGCTTCCACTCTCAAATCAACTCAGCTCCCAATCATAACTTAAGATCTCCTGAACACTAAGACCTGCCAAAACAAAATATGAACTTCATTAATTCTAATTTAACAATAGTTACAGAATGAATATTTTTATAACTAAAGAGGGAATCATAATTAAGCCAAAAAAGAAAAAGCATTAATAGAAGCTTCTTACAAATTCTCATATTTGAAGTTATAGCTTATAACAAATTCCTTTCCTCATAAAAAGTGAACCTCTGGGGTATGTTACAAAATATTTGAAGAAAAATAAATAAAAATCCATACAAACGGAGAAACACCTCTAAGCTAAAACCATTGCAATGTTATCTCTAGAACCCTAAACACACTTCATCAGGGTCAAACCAACAACTTTCTTTGAACCCATTTCAGATAGTATCAGTTTACAATTTCAAAAAAACCAATTCCATTGTCACAGTAGAAAATACTACAAACAATTGGAAGCATGATGTCCAGAAAATAAAAATTAGAAGGCCCCTCAGATCTCATAGCTATATGGCCATCATTGATGTCATTGAGCAATTGTTCTAACCAAAAGCCATAGTCCCATCTAAATAAAATCCATACAAATGGAGATGAAACAAGAACAGCTCAAAGCTAAAACCATTGCCATGTTATAATACCACTTTGCCCATAGAAGGTCAAAACCCATAGTAATTAATATACTGCTTGACTGTGGTGACAATGTTTCAAAAGTGTATACAATAAACATAATTTTTTGTTTACGAATAGTGCCTCTGTATGAACTTGCTAAGCAAAATTAGGCAAATGAACATGAGCTGCTTGAAATGCAGGTACCAAAATCTGCAGGAATGGATGAAATAAGACTCAAATATTACTATTAGTATACACAGAACAATAAGTATCCCTGGTACCTAAACAAAGCAAATATTGTTAAATTATCTACTTGAGTCCCCTAACAGAACAAGCTACATTTCATAAACAACAACAAGTTCAGTAAAGTTCCGAAAATCTAGTACTGTATCAGTCTAGTTTAACTGCACAGGAAAAAGCACAACTAGAAACCATCTAACCCAACTAAACCACAGAAACTAAAACACAAGCTAACCAGAAATTAATGGCAGCTGATTAGTTAGAGAACCGAATTAAATTAAAATAGATTAGTTAGAAAAGAAGAGGGAAAATGGCACACACACGCGCACAGATACAAACACAAGCGAATAAAGAAGGGTTCTAAAAGGAAACCACAAAAGAAAGGTAAGCTTAGCCGATTGTTCTTCCTTTTTGGGTTTAGAACTTTTGAACTAAACTAATGGTGAAAACGAAACCAGAATCAAATTCCACCCTACTGAAATTTCCAAGAAAAGCTAGCAATACCAACAAACCAAATAGCCAATACCCAAAACCCAAAACACATAGTAGCTGAAAGAAAGGAGTGTGTGTGCGTTTGAAAGAGAAGAGAGAGAGAAAGATAGTAACCTTAGAGTAGCTTATGAGCAAAACCCATCTCGACGGCCACCTTCTATCGCCGGAGATCGGAGAGGAGAAGCAGTTTATGAGCAAACTACAACTTCGTCCAGTTTGCTTGATGGTTGAGAGGGTTCGTTAAGAGAAGAACCGGAGATGAGAGGTGGAGCGGTGGTCGGGATCTGAGAAGACGCAGAAGCGAGAGAATCGAGTTTCCTTGAGGGTCGAATGAGGGTCGAAGTCGAGCTTCAGTTGCTCGTCCATCCCCTCTTTCGAGCTTTTAATTTCATGTGGAACGAGCAGAGTTTCCAGCTCGGACCTAAACATAGCTCGATCAACTTAATAATTTGATATTGTCTAGCCCTTCAGCCCACGAACAGGCCCTGTCCATAAGCACCCCTAATGCCAAACACCAACAAATCACCAATTCTCAGTCCCTGATGGGCAGGAATGGAAAATTAAATCAAACTCAAGCCACTGGAGAGCAACACAAACCTCAGAATCAACTGGAGAAGCATTAAGCAACCCAGAAATACCTCATATGTCCCTCTGACAAGCCACAGGAAGCAACTGGCGCCAAGATACCCCTCCCCCAAGTATACCACTTGGTAAAATGGAGTAAACTACACCTCTGACAGCCACATAAGCTGAATATTGTGAGCCCCATATGCCACATCAGCTAACAAGCAAGCAGTGAAAGGAAGTAGACCCGAAACTCCCAAATGCACTATCTTAAAGCAAATGCCACATGTCAAGCGACCAATGGCCAGTAAATTGAGAAGTAAAGCACCCAGTGTGAACTCAGCACCCAAATTGAGGTGGCAAGAGACCAGAAGACATCTTAGCCACTCATCAAACTCCAAAATCTCCAGAAAATGCCACATGGCAGATGAAGGCTCCAGTAAACCCTAGCCAGATGGCTATAAAAGGAGCAAACCAGAAGAAGAAGAGGCCCCCAATTTCTGAATTATTAGGCTAGTGCTGCGTTTTCTGAAACTGTAAAAGAAAAGAAAAGCTGTTTTAAATCTCAATTAAGGAAATTAGCACAATTAACATGTAAACTGTGATTTTATATAAAATAAAGGGGGCCAAAAATGGTTTAAACTCTTTGATTTTCTTGTTCTCCTCCTCGTTTCCCGTTTCTTTTCTCTTCTAGTTTAATAAAAGCCTGGTATTTGGCTTTAGTGCCAGGTATTTGGCACTGGTTGGTTGAAATGCCTGGTATTTGACATGGTTTGAACCTGGTATTTGGTTCTGGCCTGGTATTTGGCCTCAAACGTCACTCTAGCCCGGTATTTGGCTGTGTAAAAACCCTCTTATGAGGAGATAGCTTAGAGATATGCACAAATAAGGCATGCAAGCTCTATGCCAAGTGTTATTGCTTGCATGCCACCCCAAATTAAAAGTGAATAAGGTTATGTAGGCTTTATGCCAAGTGCTACTGCCTATACACCATTTAAAAGTGCTAAAACAACAAAAAGAATCTGCAAAATAGTTGCATCTGTCATGCTTTCAAAATAAAAATCGATTTCTGTTTAAGTTCATGCGCATTAGGGTTTGGTTAGCACAAAACATGGTGTCTGTCTCTCACTTGCATCATATCTGTGTCTCATAGCATCAGGTCATATTACATTTATCTCTTAAAAAGAAGTTCATGGCAGGTTCATAAGTGTCTAGCATGATCAGTTAAGTTCTGAGAGTAATAATGTTCTTTAAAGTTGAAGCAAAGTCATGTCCCATAGTCAGTAGGTCCCTGGGAGTTACATGTCACTAGCATATTCAAGTAAGTCAATAAGAAGGGTCTCTGTACTCAAAGTTCATTCATGGTTTTCAACTGAAGTTCAATTAGCAAAACCATGCACATACTAGAAGTTAGTTGAGCATCTTCAGAAAATAAAAAGAAGTCCAGGGACTAAAATAAATTTTCAGAATGTCTAGCATATCAATATATATAAATAAAGGTCAATGTTTAAATAAATCAAAATAAAAGGGACATAAACACAAAATTAAATTTCATAAAAGGTCAAAGTTTAAGCCTACCTAGTTCATCAGTCAAAGTTTTACATGCAAATAAAATAGTCTAAAGTCAAAATAAATCATAGCATCATGCTCAAGGGAGTTCACATAGTCTTGTATTAAAAACAACACAAACACTACATTGCATCTTGTCAGAATTGGTATTCATGAACGGTTCATTCAGCATGTAGAATAGAAACAATGTTAATTGCATTCATGCATCTTTTAAAAACAAATGCATACAAGTGTTGTCAAGGCTGAAACAAAAATATGGTTATAAAGGTCAGCATCTCCTTAAAATAAAATTTACTTCACTGCATTATTGTCAATAGTGTTCAAATTGCAAGTCATTTTGGTCAATATGCATAGTATCTTTAAAAAAAAAACAAAATTGGTTAAGTGCATTTCTGCATTTCATTTATTAAGGTTTACCAAAAATTCCAAGTGCATCCTCTAGAATAAAGATTGACTCATGTACACAGTTACCAACTCCTAAACTTAAACCAAATTTGCATAGCATTTGCATCAGGAATTGACAAGCACTCAGTCCAGTGCTTAGCTGTTCTCCATTTAGCATACGCATGGTATTTCTTCTAAAACCATATCAAATTCATGCAAACTGACTTAAAATTACATCAGCTCTCTTTTGAAAAACAAATGAATTTCTTGAATAAGCTCAAATAAAATAAAGATGAAAACCTGTAAAGCATCTCCTTAACATAAAATGATTTTTGAGACAAACTCAATTTCAAACTCAAATAGGCTCCTGAAAGAAGCACAAATAAAATAAAACACAACCAAAATAAAATAAACTCAATGAAGGGGTGTGCATATTTCTAAGCTTAACTCATGAGGAGGTTTTTTACAAGCTATGTTAGACCCAAATAGAACCCAAACTGTGAACCAATTGGTGGTGTGGAAACCAAACCAAACTGAACCAAGTCCAACTTAGGACTGAACCCAAATTGAACCTAGGTGGACCAAAATAACTGGTCGCTGCTAGTTCTGGACTCACATTAATCACCAAGCAAAGCTCAATTGAGCACCAACCAAGTAAGGACTAGGTCACCAAATATAACCAATTCGCATGTATCAAAATCAAAATCAAAGAAAGCAAGAGTGTTACATATGTAATTGAAGCCTCTAGTAGCCTCCACGAATCTCAAGAACCCCATGCAATGGATCTTAATTCAGCTCAGAACAACCCAATTGAAAATGGCGGATAATACTTAGTCAAAAGGGATAAATGAAAGTTGAAAATGAGGAAACAATTGAGGAAATGCAGTCAACAGAAAGAGAGAATAGCTCAGCTCGAGTTGGAAAGTACCCTCAATTGGGGGAATAACGTCGGCAGTCGCCGCAATTTCATTCCCGACGAAGACTCCTCATCTCGACACACAGACGGAGGACGAAGGAAGAACAAAGGAAGAAAGGAAGGAAAAGAAAAGAAAAAGAGTCCCTGGGAACGAATCTTGACGCCCCAGGGATGGATGGATTATGTTCCCAACGGATCAAAAAGGAGAGATGGGTGAACTCGGTGCACCAGCTTACAGGCACCGACAGTGGGTCCCACAAGTCAGATTTAAACCCGGCGCAAATCCGAAACCTCAGCGCCTCTCAGTAATTCTTTGTGCAGCCTCTGTGTGGCGGGTCACTGCAACCCTGTACAGCAAACAGCAAGCCTCCAGCCAATCAGAGTTTTCCAGTAGAATTAAAACTTCAAAAATGCATTAAAAATAGCAGGAATGTCAAAATGTTCAGGAAAATATGGAGAATATTTTGGTAACATATTTCAGGCCCAAATCCCAAAGCACAAAGCACATTAAATTCAAAACTCTCAAAGTGATCATTTCTGAAAATAACAAAATGATAAAAATAGAGTTAAAATTAAATTTCTGCAAAAACACATGAACATTCATGTTCTGGACAGCAGGTACATTTGAACACGTAATGTTCTGGACAGCAGGTACACTCAGACATTTCTGGTCAAACCTCAAACCCAAATTCAAATACCCAAAGCTCAAAACCAAAACTGTAAAAAATCCCAAATTCAAAAATCCAAATACCAAAATCCAAATCTCAAATCCAAATCAAATGTCAAAACCCAAATTCAAATACCCAAAATTCAAGATCCCAAATCCAAAATCCCACATCCAAAAATCTAAATACCAAAATTCAAATACCAAGACTCAAGTCCCAAACTCCAAAATCCAAAGTCAAATACGAAAAATCCAAAATCTCAAATCAAAATCCGAACTCCAAAACCCAAGGACTCAAATCCAAACTCCAAATCCTAAACATCAACTTAAATCCAAATTCCAAAATACAGGAAATCTAAAACCCAAACTCCAAACCCAAAGCCCAGAGATCAAAATAGAACTCTAAAAAGTTAAAACCTAAAAGTCTAACTTGAAAATAAAAAAAGTTAAACTTAAAAGTCCAGTTTTAAAGTTGATAAGTCGAACTCAAAAGTCCAACTTAAAATTGGATCAATCAAGGCTTAAAAGATAATCTGATAGCCAGAACATAAAAGTCTTAAAATACCCCAAAATTCGATACTGAAACCCCAAAAGTCAAAGACACAAAGACCAACGCTCTAGAGCTTGGATCAAAGTCTATAACTAAAAATGACATTAAAGTCTTAAAAGTCCAACTTCGTCCTTCTGAGACTGCATAGCGCGTTGCCCTGGAAGGTACAACCCGGTGTTCTCGTCAAGAGGAGGCATAGCGCTTCTTCCCTCGCGACTCGAACGAAATCCCAAAATCTCTAAATTCCAAAACGATTGAGAATTGGCCTAGATTGTCTATTTTTCTAGTGTTGAACTCAAAAATCCAAATCGTCCTTCTAAGACTGCATAGCACGTTGCCTTAGAAGGTACAACTCGGTGTTCTCATCAAGAGAAGGCATAACGCTTCTTCTCTCGTGACTCGAACGAAATCACAAAATCTCTAAATCCCAAAACGATTGAGAATTGACCTAGATCGCCTATCTTTCTAGTGTTGAACTCAAAAATCCAAATCGTCCTTCTGAGACTGCATAGCGCGTTGCCCTGGAAGGTACACCCCTAAAGTTCTTGTCGAGAGGAGGCATAACGCATCTGTACTCAAGACTTGGACGAGAAATCCCAAAATTCCTAAATCCCTAAATCGATTGAGCCTTGATACAGGAAATATAACCCCTAGTATTAATCTCAAAAATCTAAAGGTGGCCTCAAGCCGACTTCAGCAAAGTCAACAACAAAATTGCTAAAATTGTGACATGAAAGACAACCAAAGTCCTGTAGCAAGTTCAAAGTTACAACCAAAGAATTAAAAGTCAAACCCCCCAAAGACTAATCTTATTTAAAGATTAAAAAATTAGACCCTAAGCTATTCATCACAGTTATTTTGATTATTCCTGATCTAGAGGTGCTCTTGGCTAGTTCTCAACTCAGCCCGGGGGTAATTAACAGCAGGGGCTTGCACCTGCTGGAAGGAAAGGACCTACAAACAAACAATCAACTCTCGAGGTACTTAGAGCCGCGTTAGCGCCCATCGCCCGTTTTTCGGATAGACGGTAGCGTTCGGGTCGCAAAATGCTCGAGGGGTATCTGATCCGTGCTTCTTTTCCCCATGGTGGAAGTTATCCTTTGATATCTATCCGTGGATAGGTCAAAGAAGTACGAGACAGATTCTGGCACCTCCGGTGGGACATTCTTCTCCTCTCATATGAGAATAATCAAATTAAATGTGAAATTAGCTTGGGGTCTATGCAATTCCATGGAAACTACTAACGATTAACTTTGAGTTATTTCCATTACAAGAAAAGCGAAGATGTTTACCTGGAGCCAAATTGTTCAAGGCGCTCGTATCCGTAAGAACAACAACAACAACAACAATGCGCTGGCCGGGACTCTCCAAATGCCCGTCCAGGCCATTGTCCAAGTCACTCTAGTGGTGCTCCCTACTGTAGCACCCACCCAACTCTTTGGCAAGTCCGCTTCTGCCCATAAGAAGGGCAAAACCGTCGCCATCTCCAAGGGGGTTCTCGCCCCAAAACCCAAAATGAAAGAAACTAGGACCAGGCTCTCGAGGTCTCAAGCCCTCCGCCTAGTCCAACAATCGGACACGGTCACCAACATGTCCCTTAGCAACACCTTTGCTCCCCTCTATGTGCTCAAGAAGAGAGGAGAGGTGATGCGTCTCCGTGAGGACTGGGAGCTCCCCATGTACGCTCCAATCCATGAGGAGGTAAAGGCCCCGCCTAGGAAGCATAAAGAGGTGGAGGCCATCAACACAACCTTCAAAATCATCAACAAATCCAAGAAATCCAAAAGGGTGGTCACCAAAGTCACCACCAAGAACAAAGTCGCGTCAGCCAAAGACCGACTTAAGTTCCCGATGCACCAAAGGCTCTGTTTCCCCTACCGTGAAGACACGATGGAAGGGGATGGAGACTGTCTTTGATTGGCTTACTTTCCCGCCACTTCAGCCCCACTCTAAGCCTATGAAGGCTAGGGGTAAAACAAAACAAATCTGGATGCCCAAGCAACAAGAGCCCGAAACTACTCCCAAGCAACATAGCGGGGGCACTAGGCGCCAACTCCCTAAAGAACAAGGTCCTTTTTGTCATCTCAGGTGGCAACCAAAATGATAAGGGACAAAAGAAAAAGAAAATATTTCCTAAAGAAAAGACAAAGCCCGGGTTCCGCCTCTGTCCATCACATCTCTGTCAGTGATAATGACGAGGTGTCCGTCGAAGCTCACATGGTCGGAACTGGTCCCCAAGAGCCAGTTCAACCGGAAAGTATTCCAGTGGAGACAAGAAGTCAAAAAGGGAAGGCTTCTACCTCCCAGGCTCCTAAAATGGTCGACCGCCCAGAAGTCGTGAACCTCTCGTAGAAGAAGTAGTCCAGCAGGCTAGTGATCAGTCTGTGGACGAAGAAGAAAAAGAAAGCTCGAACCATGAAAATGTCAACCTTACTGACGAAGAGGACGACGAGGAAATCGAGGTTCTGGATGAAATGACCCGACTCCGTAAAGAGTTGGAAAAGAAAGAAAAGAAGTTGAAGCAGGTTCAAGAAGAAAATGCTTGTGTGGCAGCGGCATGTGCGGAAATTCAAAAGCGCATGGCCAAGAAAGAAGGAAACACCACCGATTTCGGTGAAAAGGCGCCCAAGTCAACAAAGGGTGCCAAGGCCGTTACTAAGAAGAAAAACAAGGTGAAAGTCAGCAACATGCGCCCCAAAAAGGTACAGTCAGAAAGCGAAGACTCAAGCAAGTCTTCTTCTGAAGAAGAAATGCCCAAGCAAAGGAAAAGTCATGGCATAAGTATTAGCCACTTGGCTGAGGAAATACAGAAAGCCATTGATCAAAGTCTACAATCTCTGGGAATGGCTGGAACTGAAACATCCGGCAATTTCACTAGTAGACCCTATCCAGCAAAATTTGATCGGGTAGAGTATCCAAGAGGCTATAGTGTCCCAAAATTCAAGACTTTTGACTGGGTTGGCAACAAGATCACCCCAAATCAACACATAACTCACTTCTTGACCTCATGTGGAGACTCGGTCAGATGACAAGAGTGGCTACTTAGACAGTTCCCGCAAAGTCTGACGGGAGCAGCCTTCGACTGGTATGCCTCTCTGGAAGAGAACATCATCAAGACCTGGAAAGACATGGTAATTTCCTTCAAGGGGAGATTCAGGGTCACCCCACGCCGTGTCTCAGTGACCGATCTGGTCAACGCTAAGCAAAGACAAGGCGAAGCCACCTCCAACTATGTGGCAAAGTGGGAAGGCATGTATGCCAGTTGCCAATCTAACATCAGCGAGTCTAAAGCGATTCGCATGTTGATGAGGCATCAATGCACATATAAAAGTATAGCTAGTAGGTTACAACATCACGACCTTTGAGCATCTCGTGGCCGTAGTTACCAAATACGAGGGTGTCGAGCTAGAAATCAATCAACCCTACTCCTCTGTCAAGGACAAAGACAAGGAGAAAGGGAAGAAAACTGAAGGTAAAGTGGCCAAGACAGCCAAGGCCATCACAAATCAAGCAGAAGGATCAAGCAGTGGAGAGAAAGGACAATCCTCTTCACCTAAAACTCAAAGACCATCTCTGAAGGAGTTGAAAAGCAAACCTTACTCTTTCAAGAAGGAAAAGACTGAAAAACTCTTCAAAAAGGCCATGGAAGCGCTAGAAGTACGCTTGCCTCGATGTAAAAGGCTTGAAGAAGAAGGGAATACCGATCGCCCTGATTACTGCATGTATCATAGGGTGCTAGATGTTTACCTCTAAATTTTGCCATATGAGAAAATTGCAACGATTCACAAGACGATGAAAATGGGGCCCATGAATGCATGTCGGGTCCAGATTCTCAGAGGGAAGGGGTCAATGTTCTGAGGCAGAACACGAGCCTAAATTGAACACGAGCCCATCATATATTTGGACAAGAAATAGAATTAGAGGCAAACCATTATTGAGTAAGATTTACAGATTAAACTACAGACTTTATTATCACATACAAAGGAGTATAAAGCTTTCAGATGCTTCTCAGATACCTGACATAAGAAAAGAAAATTTAGTCAGTATAGTGAAATGGGATGTAACTGCATGTATACATTTATCTACCCTTTTGATGCATGCAAGGAGATTTATATTTTGTGCCTTATTTATATTCGAATTGTTTAGTCCGTTTCTCACATCACTGATTTATTTCTATAACATGAACTTTTGAGAGACAGTATATCATTGAGAGGAACTCAACACTTTATGGAAATATGCAGATTTCAGGTACGCAACACTTGCAGTTCATTCATTTGATTGCAGCATTTCTTATTCACGCAAGATGCAGTCAGGTAAGTCAAATCATAGTAATTGAGGTTAGGCTTCTAAATAATTACATCACAATCCACTATCATTATTAAACGACATATCAAGCTAGACTGACATACATGGCTCACAATATCACTCACTAAAACATCATTCTGAGTTGTTTATATTAATAATAACAAAGACATTTAACATTAGTCACAATTCATTGGACTTCACTCTTTAAAGTTATTATTACAGGTGCTATGTTCTATGCACAAGACCTGTGTGCTTATATGCATATCCCAGCCCTAAAATGAAATGGAAAGGAGAGGTCAAGCCTACATCTAGAGTCATAAAATTTGACAGAAACGTGCCACATTATAATCACAATGCCATTATCAAATTACATCGTTCATTGGAGCCACAGATTATCTAAAATGAATTTCCAAAAGGGTTTCCAGAAATGCCCCTGGGATGTCCTTTTATTTACTGTTTTAGACAGTAATTGCTTTCTAAAATAGAAAAAGAAGGGTCTCAAGACAGATACTTACTGCAGATAAGATGTTCATGTTATTCTTAAGACATTTTTATAATGAAACCCAAGATTTAATTATTATTTCATAAAACAGGAAGGAAAGACTGGTTTTGTCACACAGATTATACAATGTCCCAATGTTACTCAATATCAATTCTCACACATCTACGTTTTACCTTTCTTTATCATTTTACAGGGCCATGAAACTCATTAGTCTAAGTTAATTAGAGAGAAGAACTTAGTAGAGCTATAAATGCAAAACACACTCCTGGACCATTTCTGTTATTCCTATCACACTCATTATGTCCAGATATTTTTATTAAGTCTTTGATAGTGGATTAATATGCAGTAGTTTTTGGATCAAAGCAGTATGCAAGACTTTCAAGACAAACATTTAGCATTCATGAGGAAAATAAATGGGATGAAACTTCAAGTAAATATTCAAATAAGTATTCAAGTAAAACTGTTCTATGCACAATAGCCCTTGAAATATCACTACTTGACACTCAGATTGCTGACAAAAATTGGGCAGAGTGTCCCCTTATTTTGTGATAATTTTAATTATAATTGCACCATAATTTGACTCAGTGAGACGGCGTCTCAGTCAAACCATGATGTTTTAGTGATATTTATAGGTAGAACGGCGTTCTACCTTGTGATATGAGGTGGCACAGTTTAAATTAAGTAGAGAAAAATCAAATTTAAAGTCAATACTCAGTGTGTGATATGTAATAGGTGTGCACACATTTTTTTTTTTAGCTGGTAAACCAAATAGAAAACAAGGACATTAAACATAACACATTTGAGATTAATTTTGTCCCTACTAAACAAAGCCGCACGCTCAATAATAAAAGATGTAGATTATAAACCTTGTAACAAGCAATGATTTCAGACCACATTAAACCTAATTCTATAAAGTCAATCAGTTCAAAAACAGAAATCACTTAACATTTATTATATCAAGTAACCAACACATTTTATCAATTCACAGGTTAATATATCATGATTCTGGAGTAAGCTAGAGGAATATCATAAGAAAAGTAAACAATGCACTCACATTTCAGAATGTAACACCACAATATGCTACAAAACATATGCTTGAGGAATTATGTAATAGAAACATGCTTGAACTATACAAGAGAAATTTTATCATGTAATAGGTTAGCTTCATCTTAACTGGTCAAGCATCATGATTAATTGAGCAGCAATCAAATATACATCTTCTTTTCAAGAACATTACACAAATTTCAGTTTCATGCAGTGCAAATAGCGAAGATGTGAATGCAAATAGCAACAAGTAAAAGAATTACACGCATTTTTACACAACAGACCCTAAAGAATTTGTTTATTTACTACTTTAATCATGCACAATTCCTGGGAAGAATTTGGCGGCACCTCCCCTTATTTTTATTGATTTTGATTTTAATCACATTCAATTCTAACTGTATGAGACGGCGTCTCAGTCAGGTTAGGATGAGTGAGGATAGTTGGAGGTAGAAACGGCGTGCTACCTTGTGGTGTGAAGTGAAAAGTGAGAAATTGAAATCAAATTTGATAGAAACTGCATGTTCAGTACAACAATTATTATTGCAGGTCAGCTCTAAAGATCTATATGTTAGGTTTTCTTTAAAGCCAAAGGAATAACAATTCTAGCAGATCAAATAGCAAAATCCTAAAACATGAACTCGCAAAACCAGCAGTGGAACGGGACGTTCCAAAACACCAAAAACTTAAATCGAGAGCGGAAGCTTACCAAATTCCATTGCTATGGTCTGAATCTTGATGTTGAGCACTTCTTGATATGTCCTGACGTGTATGCACCTTCACCAAAGCTGTTCCACGCACCTTAGTAGGGAGACACATCTTCCAAGAGAACAAGACGTGCCCTTTGATGCCTTTAGCCTAAACAAAAGCACTATCTCTCTCTAATCGATGGAATAATTAGAGAGAGGGGCAGAGATGCTGCTATCAACGCATGTATGCAGCAATACTCGTGTGTGTCTTGTCCCTTGGGGACCAACCCCATATATATAGTGCCAAGGGCTTCTTGGCCACCACACAATACCATATTTTGTCCATCATAAAATAGATAATGTTTCTAAATATAACCACCTATAAAAGACAACACATCTATTGCACAAAATCTGCTATTCCTTTACAGCCATGTTTAGCTTATCACCATAATCAATAGAAACTTGGATACCAAACAATAATCAGCCCATACTTAATTTAGATTGTTTCCATATAGACTCGTCAGCCTATATGGACATAATCTAACATACCCCCTCTCCGTTGGTTTTGCAAACATGAGGACCACGTGAGCCATGTAAAAAAAGGAAGAAATGGTCCCACAAGGCAGTGAGCGAGAGAAAGAGGAATCAGGTGCACGCTATATTACCAGGCGATTTTTGACTCTTCTAGTGCTTAGACCAGACCGGTTCAGCACAATATAAAACCGAAGAAGTCATGAACCAGAAATTGAAATGGAAGTCTATGATTGGACAATGAGATGGTCCCCACCATTTATTCTTCTTCCTATTGGCTGAAGCTGATCCGATTCAAAGGGGTTTAGTCATTAAACCTCAACTCCACTGTGCTTCTTCTCCAAAGGAACGGAAATTGGAGGGTAAAAGGGGCAACTCAGCATCTGGCCATGGTCCCTTTCCCCCTTTGTGGCACCTATCCTCACCACAAATTGGAAACCGCCCACAGTATCACGAAACCAGCCCACTGTTTTGAAAGGCAGTTTAGCTCCCACGCATCTACAATAGCCGTTGGATGAAGATGAACGGCCAGATCTCCAACCTCCTCTCCATGGAAAACCCTCATCCATGCCTATAAAAGAAGATGAAGGCCAGAAGATTAAGGGCGGCACTTTGGAAAAACACACTGAGGTGCTGCCAATTTGTTTTTTAGAAAAGATTTGTAAAGAAAAAGAGATTTTGAAGAAAAGGTAAAAAAATGTAGAGTTGTAATGGTCTTTGTTTATATGAATAGAATGCTTTGAATGTGATCTCTGTGTTCTTTTAAAATTTGTTTTAGAGTTGTTTGTTACCTTACTTTTTTTTCTTGAAAATAAACTTCTCTTTTCTTGTTCCTAAAGGATTTGTTAAAGCTTGCCTATTTGAGGTTGTATTGGCACTATTGAGGAGCGTGACATAGATTCCACACTCATGGACGCCAATTACACCTCCAGAAAAGCATGCTAAAAAAAAAAGTAATTTCTGTTAAAAGAAAACCAGTCCTTACTATTAAGGTTTATTTCCTTTAGTATTTGTATCGGTGTGTTAGGAGCTGCTGGTTTCATGGAGAACGTGACCTAGATTCCACCTCCATAGGGACCATGTTAACCTCTGATCATTCCTTGTTTTGGTTATGTTTGCTGTCGTCAAAAGAGTCCTAAAAAGAAGAGATTTCTATGAACAAACAAACTGTTTTATGAAAATCAGATTTTCAAACAAAAAAAGAGTCGTTTAACTGTTTTCCCTTGTTTTACAAGTGCAGAGGAATACTTGAATCCTTACATACTGTCCAAAATCAGAAAATGACTTGGTTATGAGGAGCATGACATAGATTCCACCCTCGTAATGTGGTTAAATTATGATTTATATAGTAAGCTAGGTATCAAGTGGACTGAAGCAAGAAAAATAACTAAACATAGGGCTTAAAGTAGATTTCACCTCTTTATAAAATATACATACATGAGTTTAGACTTAATAAAAAGAAATATATTAATATTAAAGACATGTTTTGGATTCTGAAAATACACTTGCAAATTCCCTTTTAAAAGAAAAATTTGTAATTCTATTTATGATGGTTTGCAAGTCCTTCAAATAATGTATGGTAAACAGTTCTGATTTTGATTTGAAACAGATTTAAAACTGTATGTCCTGAAACTCGTTTTCTTCTATCTGTAGAGGTTCTTGTGTCGTTAGAAATTAAAAGAATGTAGTATGTTTCTATTAGAGAGGTTATGCTTTCAAAAGGAGTTTGCCAATTTTGTGTCTGAGCAAGGTATCCTCCATCAAACTACTTGCCCAGATACTCCAGCACAAAATGGAGTGGCTGAGCGCAAGAACAGGCATCTATTGGAGGTGACACGTTCATTAATGCTGAGGATGAATGTACCGAAGTTTCTGTGGAGTGAAGCAATTCTAACAGCAACCTAACTGATCAATAGGATGCCATCAAGAGTGTTAGGAATGAAGACACCACGAGAGGTGCTATTTGGCTCTAATGATTTTGTTGTTCCGCCCAGGGTGTTCAGATGTGTGTGCTATGTAAGAGATCATAGATTGACAGTAGGAAAGCTAGACCCACGGGCGGTTAAATGCATCTTCATAGGTTATCCCTCAAGTCAGAAAGGATACAGGTGTTGGTGTCCTACTGAAAGAAGGATCTTTGTTAGTATGGATGTGACTTTTCGAGAATCTGAACCATACTATGGAGAAAAGACAGAGTTAGACTCATTGTTTGAAGATGACTCTACCAGTGTTGGTAGAGAGGGGGAGAAGGAGAATAAAATTCTAATTGGCGATCTTCCATGTCCTTTGTCGGGACCGAGTGGTGATAGCAATCTGAGTGATGATGGGGATGGTGGTAATGATGGTGATAGCAACCTGAGTGGGAGTGGTGAAAATGAGAAACAGGGGGAGCTGATAGTGTATAAAAGGAGACCAAAACAGCATGAGCAGCACGAGCAGCACGACCAGCTTGAATCGCCAGTTCCATTGAATGCCAATGTCCCAAGTAGCTCCTCCCCAAGTCCTTCCTCAGATTCTCACTCAGAGTTGATAGGTAACAATTCTCCTCAAATTCCACTTCGTAGAACATCTAGGGTTAATGCTGGAAAACCTCCTGTTAAGTATAGGAATTGGGGAAATGATATTGCAAATTACATCTCATATGCATCTGTTCTACCAGCATATAAGTCCTTTCTTTCATCTCTAGATTCTGTGCCTGTACCTAACACATGGCAGGTAGCTAAGCAAGATTCCAGATGGTTCAGTGCCATGCAGGAAGAACTTCAGGCATTGAAGAAGAATGACACGTGGGAGTTGGTACCTTTACCAGTTGGAAAGAGCGTTGTTGGATGCAAATGGGTGTACACTGTCAAGCATACTCCAGAAGGCAAGATTGATAGGTACAAAGCCCGACTAGTTACAAAAGGATACAGTCAGACTTATGGTATCGACTATGATGAGACCTTTGCTCCTGTTGCAAAAATGAGCACTGTGAGGATGTTGGTGTCGTGCGCTGCCAACTTCAATTGGCCACTACACCAGTTGGATGTCAAGAATGCTTTCTTGCATGGAGATCTTCAAGAAAAAGTGTACATGGAGATTTCACCTAGATTTGCTACTCCACAATCAGCTAGGAAGGTATGCAAACTCAAGAAGTCATTCTATGGGCTAAAACAGTCTCCGAGAGCATGGTTTGATAGGTTCAGACTTGCAGTCTGTGGCATGGGATACAAGCAGTGCAATGGAGATCATACTATATTCTACAGACACTTAAAAGGTCGTATCACTATCCTGGCTATTTATGTTGATGATATTGTGATTACTGGAGACGATGCTGAAGAGATCATGAGGCTAAAAGGAAACCTCGGAAAGGAATTCGAGGTCAAGGATTTGGGACAATTGAAGTATTTTCTTGGGATTGAAGTTGCTAGGTCGAGAACGGGTATAGTGCTTTCTCAGCGAAAGTATGCACTGAATCTTCTTTCAGAGACGGGGATGCTGGGCTGTAGGGTTGCCCCTACTCCTATCGAGCCGAATCAGAAGTTGTGTGCTGAGGGAGGTGACTCAGTGGACAAGGAGCAGTACCAAAGATTAGTTGGTAAGCTCATTTATCTATGCCATACTAGAACTGATATTTCTCATGCAGTGAGTGTGGTGAGTAGATACATGCATGATCCGAGAGAACAACATTTGGATGCGGTTCACAAAATTCTCAGATATATCAAGGGGAGTCCCGGAAAAGGACTGTGGTTCAGAAGTCATGGGCATTTGAGAGTTGAAGGCTATTGTGATGCTGACTGGGCAGGTTGCGTGGATGATCGTAGATCCACCACAGGATATTGTGTGTTTGTGGGAGGCAATCTTGTGGCTTGGCGAAGCAAGAAGAAAGATGTGGTGGCCAGATCTACAGCTGAGGCTGAGTACAGGGCTATGGCACTCAGCCTATGTGAGTTGATGTGGGTAAGATATCTCCTATCTGAGTTGCGCGTGTTTCGAGGAGAGTCTTTACAACTTCGGTGTGACAACAAGTCAACAATCAATATTGCAAACAATCCAGTTCAGCATGATCACACTAAACATGTGGAGATTGATCGTTTCTTCATCAAAGAACAACTAAATAATGGAGTGTTGACATTGAGCTATGTGAAATCAGAAGAACAGTTGGCTGATTGTCTAACCAAGGGTTTGGGTTGTAAGCAGTTTGAGAGTTCTTATAACAAGATGGGAATGATTGATATCTATCGCCCATCTTGAGGGGGAGTGTTGAGTTATTTACTTTATGTTATTTATTTTAAGGTCAGGGTCTTATATGTAAAAAACCTCTTTATTAATATAAAAGGGAGTCGTCTCTGTGAGAAGGCGATTAATCCCTAAGTTTTTTACTCTAATTCCTTTCTAAACTATATGTGTTGAGTTATTTACTTTATGTTATTTATTTTAAGGTCAGGGTCTTATATGTAAAAAACCTCTTTATTAATATAAAAGGGAGTCATCTCTGTGAGAAGGTGATTAATCCCTAAGTTTTTTACTCTAATTCCTTTCTAAACTATACCAGCAGCCAGGTTACGGCTGCGCTTAATCTCCGTGTTTTTTCTTTCTCCATCGCTTCTGCTCGACTCTCTACGCGTATCTCTCTCTATGCGTGAGCCACGTGTGGACCAGCAACCTCTCTTCGCGCACGACTTGGTGGACCACGCAAAGGCCGCTCCTCTCTCTCTCTGCTTGTGCACCGCGTGTGGACCAGCAACCACGTACGGTGCATCTGTGAGCCGCGCAAACGCCCAGTCTATGACTCGCGCAAACACCTCCATGTCGGCCGATCTCCTTTCCACTTCTCTTCCTTCATCATGGCAGAACCGGTTCAATTTCTCTTCTCTCTGTTTCAACAATTTGTAATTTTTTGTCTAGTAGATGCATGAAACCGTGATTGGGTGCGTCCGCACGGTTTGTGTTTGAGGTGTGATTAATCTCGTCCTCTAGTTGTGTCTGTGTTTCTTCTTGTGCTTGGTACTGAAGATGGGTGAACCTGTGACTACTAAGGATTTACAGGCCGTTATGGAAAGTATGGCCAGATTGTTGAATGTGAAGTTTGAGGAGAATGCGTCCGGTAAGACTTCCGAATCTATGTCAGAGTCACAGGTGGTACAGAAGATAGAGTTGTTATCTAATGATGTCAAGCTTGAGGGGACGAGAAATTATTTGAGTTGGTCTCGAAGGGCGTTGTTGAACCTTCAGATGAAAGGACTTGAAGGATATGTGAATGGAGAGTGCAGTGAACCTGTTGACAAGTCGGGTATTTTGGATAAGACAAGTACTGCTTGGGTAAGATGGAGTCATATGAATTCTCTGGTGGTTTCTTGGTTGTTGACATCTGTGTCTCCAACCATAGTTGGAATGGTAGAGTCCATTAGAAGCGCGACAGATATCTGGAAGACATTGGCTAAGATGCACTCTGGAGCTGGGAGTGTGATGATGATGTTGGATGTGGAAGAAAGAATCGATGCCACTGTTCAAGGGGAGAAATCAGTTCTTGAGTATGCGGCAGAGTTGCGCCATTTGTGGGCTGATTTGGATCACTATGATCCTTTGTCACTGAAAGATCCAACAGATGTTCTTTGTGGAATGCAATATCTTGAAAGAAGGCACGTGGCTCGCTTCCTGAAGGGTCTAAACTCAAAATTTGAGGCTAGAAGGGCGGCAATATGTCATTTGCCGTCTCTCCCATCGTTGAATGAGGTTATTGCTTCGATGGAGGAAGAGGAGATTAGACAGAAGGTGATGGCATCTGAAACCTCACCTATGGTTCGCTCGGCAATGGCAGTTCCTGGAGCCCAAATCAGAGATGACAGAGATTGTTTCAATTGTGGACAGAAAGGACACCTCAGTTTCAATTGTCCTGCGCCTCACAAATCTGGTGGTGGCCAAGGAGGTGGAGGACAGAGAGGTGGATATGGTGGTCGCGGACGTGGAAATGGATACAGGGGACGAGGAACTCGAGGACGTGGAGGTCGAGGTGTTGCTCATCTTGCTGTGACGGAGGAACCCAAGCTGCGACAGAGGTGACTGCAGCTGAACTGACAGAGCTGGAGGAACTGCGTCGGTTCAAGTCTCAAGTTGAGAACTCTAAGGGAAAGGGACAAATCTCGGATGAGTTTGATGATAATGCCTACTTCGGTAATGTTCCTTGTTATGCACATGTGACTAAAGGTATTCAGGCACAGGCTTTTGCATCGACTAAATCGCATGTAGATTGGATTATAGATTCAGGTGCATCTAGTCATATAACAGGGTCATCCAATGAATTTGTAGAATATTGTCCTAGTCAATAAATAAAACCAGATACAGTTCAAACAGCTGATGGTACATCCCAACCTGTCAAGGGTATTGGTTCAATCTATTGTAATTCTTCTATTACTCTACCATCAGTGTTGCATGTTCCTTCTTTTCCTGTTAATTTACTCTCTGTTAGCTCACTAATTGATCAATTGAATTGTACTGTTCTTTTTTATCAAAATACATGTTTGACTCAGGAAAAGGAAACGGAGAGGAGACTTGGGAATGGCAACAGGCGTGATGGACTTTGGTATTTGGATAAGGAGACTGCTATGCTCGTTGCTGCTATTGGTAAAGGAGCGGAAGCAGAGGCCATGCTACAGCATAATAGACTAGGACATTTATCTTTTGAAAGTTTGAATAAATTGGAGCCAAATTTGATGAATAAAGTAGATAGGAATAAACTATTTTGTGATGCTTGTGAACTTGGAAAACAAGGTCAATTTTTAATTTGACCTTATGCGAACTGGTTAAGTTTGGTAACTTGATCCTTGTCTAATTTGATACTCAATTGGGTTTAGATTGGTATTCAACATGGGTCCAGAACTGACAAAGATCAGTTGCTTTGGTCCAATTATGTTCAATTTTGGTTCAGTCTTAGATTGAACTTGGTTCAGTTTAGCTTGCGTTCCATACCACCAATTGGTTTAGGATTGACTTTGTTTGTTTTGTCTGGGTTTACCATGGCTTGTGAAAACCTCCTCACGAGTTAAGCTTCAAGATATGCACACCCCTTAGGTTTAGTTCATTGATTTTATTGTGCTTTGACTGTGTTTCTCTTATCTCTTTTTTTGTTGTAAAGGGTTTGTTTGAGTTTTAAAACTGGATTTGTGTCAAAAATCAATTTGTATTTAAGAAACATTTCACAGCACTTTGTTTGCTTTGTTGACATTCATGCAAGAAAGCTATTTACTTTTAAATGAAAACTCATGCAAGTTTAAATCAGTTTGAGGTTTTAATAATTTCAAAAGAGATGCCATGCACATGACAAATGAAGGGACCTAGACACTAGACTAAGTGTCTATCGATTCTGATGCTGATGCTATGCATAATTTTATTCAAATTTTATGCTGACTGAGTATAGCTATGCATGACTTTATTTGAGAGGACATATTTGAAACTTCTTTTTCTCTTTTTTTTTTTTTGACAGACCTCGGTGAATGAAATGTAGAAATGTTTTTGACCGAGTTTGTTTTTAAGCAATGCCACACATATCAAACAAGACAATGCCTAGCGATTTGGACACCAGTTCTGACAATAATGCGATTTAGACAAAGTTTTGTTTTAAAAGAGAAGTGCCAACTAATGCAACTATGCTTTTACTTAAATTTTGACAATTCTTACTTGCACATGTTTTAAAGAGATGCAGAAATGCGTGTGACATTCTATGTTTCATAAAGAAAATGCTATGCATGTTGAATGAAGAAAATGAGTTGTCTCTAGACACCAATTCTGACAGTGAAGCATGCAACTTTATTATTATTTTAATGCAGAACCATGCAAACTTATTGATGCTTCTATATATATATTTTTTACTTTAAACCACATCTATATGCAAACCACGACACTCATATTTCTATTTCAACTTCAAACTAATTTAAATTTTTTTACCTCACCTAGGGGGCATCCTATGGACTATGTTTGACTTGAGTTTGTATAATGATTTTATTCAGTCACTTATTACTGCTGCTATTAAGACAAACTTACATTTTATTTTACTCTTTGGTCCCTGGAACTTAATCTTTTTCTGTAATCACTTAGACTTTACCCAGGCTTTACTTTGTGTTTCTAAATGAGTTTATGCGACTACAACTGTCACTGATGCTTATTCATTTTACCCTGAATGTACACTTGACCCTTTAATTCACCTCCTAGCTCCTTGGTCTTTCTTTTATTTCTGAAACTACCTGATTTACTTCTAATATTATATTGACTAAACTCTGATTGATAACCTAGATGATTTTTATGCAGAAATACTCATTTTATTGACTTACTTTAATATCTTAAGATGACATGGACCGTTACTGCATGCTAACCCTAATGATATACTTATTATGCTAATCATGAGTTTATTTTGACTTTTCAAGACACACAAACCGTGTCTGACCATATGAATATGCATTGATCTTTATTAGAACATACATGATATGCAACCCAGAGGTTTAATAGACATATAAAACTTAAACTTGATGCAAATGAGGGACATATGCCATGCTAATTATTGACCTAACCCTAAATGTGCATGAGGTGAACAGAAACTGATTTTTGTTTTGAAAGCATGATAGATGCAACATTTTTACAAATTCTTTTGTTATTTTGGCATTTTTAAATTGGTGTATAGGCAGTGGCACTCTGCATAAAGCCTACACACCTTATTTACTTTTAATCTTGGGGTGGCATACAAGCAATAACACTTGGCATAGAGCTTGTATGCCTTATTCGTACATATCTCGAAGCTTACACCTCGTGAGAGGGTTTTTACACAGCCAAATACCGGGCTGGAGTTATTTTCAAGGCCAAATACTAGGCCAGAACCAAATACCAGGTTCGTACCATACCAAATACCGGGCATTTCAACCAACCAGTACCAAATACCAGGCACTAAAGCCAAATACCAGGCTTTTATTGAACCAGAAAGAAAAGAAAAGGCGAAAAGAGGAGGAGAACAAGAAATCAAAGCATAAAATCAGTTTTTGGCCCCCTTTATTGCATGTAAAAGCTCAATTTACATGTTAATTGTGCTAATTACCTTAATTGCTACTTAAAATAGCTTTTCTTTTTGTTTTACAACTTCTGAAAACACACTAATAGCCTAAAATTCGAAAATTTGGGGGCCTGGAATCCTTCATTATAGCCAGTGGGTTAGGGTTTCACTGGGGTTTAGTATGCCACATGGCAGATTCAGGGAATTTTGAGGTTTGATGAGGTTTGATGGAGGGCTGGGATGCTTCTTCACTTCTGCCGCCTCAATTTGGTAGTCTATCTTCACTTTAGCTGCTCACTTGGTAATTACATCGTCCAATATGCTTGTGCCACATGGCATTGGTGGAGTTGTAATCAGGTTGGATGTTGATGTTTATACTCTCTTTCACTTGCCAACATATATCTGTGTGACAGGTGGGGTCTATATCATTTGTCCCCTTGAGAGGATAAACATGCATTTTCTACTTCTCTTTACTTAGTAGCATACTTGGGAAAGGGGTATTTGAGGCGCCAGCTGCCTCCTGTGGCATGTCAGAGGGGTACATATGGCATTTCGTGGCCACCTTGAGCTTCTCCAGTGGAGCTTCCTTGCCTAAACTCACCTCCAGTGGTACTTCTTAAGTTTAATTCCCTTTTATGTCCTTCACAGGATCTAATTTGATGGTTTGATGTTGATTTAGGGCAGCTATAGTCCATGTGGTTGCTTGCTTGGGGTGAGTTGATTGGTGGGCACATATGTTGGCTGTTGAGGCATAGCCTGGCCAACTTGCATAGCCTCTCCTTGGCGCCAGGATATGATGTGAGGCGGCATCCATCTGATGGCTGAGGAGCATCAGATGGTTTGGCTTTGATGGTGAGAATAAACTTCCCCAAGTAAGTCATGTTTCACCTGGTAATATGTCTTGGAAGTTTCTTCTTCTTCTCCATTTGTACTTTTCTTGCTCTCTTGTGGCTTGGTTTCATGATGCCTTTGGTGCATGTGATGCTTTATGGCGCCTACCAATTGGGGTGAAGGGTAGTTGTTTGGTTTGTTGGGTTGGTATATGCCACAGTTGATCACACAGCTTATCCATATGCTAGCTGTTCTTTACCCATTCAAATATCATTTCTGGATATTCCAAGGGTTAAAATGATAATTTGCACTGTCTGGCATCTTACCTAAGCTTCAAGTTTTGTCCCTGCTTGGTTAATTTTATGTTTTAACCATTGTTCATGAGGCTCAAGCATTTGCTCATGCACAGGTGCCTGCATTCCATTGAATGCCTTTGCTGCTGGGTGTTGTGTAGTACTAGCTAGCAGTGGTCCTTTGAATCATTAAGCGTTTTATTGATATGCCCTTGCTATTGAACATGAGTTGCTTAATCATCCCTTTGATGTTAATTTGTATCTGGTTAACCATTGTTTGACTGTGACTAACTCAAATCTTCTAAGTGGTTTGCTGCATTTTACTTTGATTTTGAGATAACATGCCCATGTAATTAAGCATATTCGTGACTCTCAATCTCAATTTTCACACCAATTATTGTGGCTACAGCATCAGTTAGAAGTGTGCAGTGGGCATGATTGGAATTGAATGCCTCTCTCTCTTACATTCATGCTTAACATTCCCTTGTCTCATTCATTTAAAGACTGATTTGCCCTTGGGCTTTTGATATGTCACTCTCAGGCGCTTTATGGTGCTATGAGCTGTTATGCAATCTCAATTGCATATGTACTTGAGATGAGGCAGCCGCTATGAAAATCAGTCCCTTCATTTGGTCAATTATGGGGATGAATAGCCAGATACAGTTGCTAGGCATGCCTTCTTATGCCTTTCTTTGTACTGATCCATATAGTATCTTCCCCACACGAGGCAGCATCCTATCACAGCCATTGATTCAAATTGGCCTCCTCATCAGATGGTCTTGATAGAAGGGAATGGGGTACCACTTATGTGACCTCATCAGAGCGTTTGTACTTGAGGGACCACACTAGAAAGTTCTCTTTCAGCGTGAATGATGACTAGAGGCAGTAACACCCCTCTCCATTCATTCCATTTCTTTCGTCTCTTTCCCCTAATTTCATTGGAGGTGTCCAGTTATGAAGGAATTCGACTGTGGTTGTATCAGAAGCTACATGCTTCGTCTGTGCATGCTCACTGATCGAGACGAAGTGTAATTAGTGCGTCTCAGCGAGACATTAAACTTCTGTCTTTCAATTGTGCACTGTCGCCATTGTTGCTTTCCATCGAGACAGTGAACTCGACAGTGCCCAGCTCAGACCTTCGAATTGCTTCCCTGAGTATGTCATTCACCCCTCCATGATGCTTCCTAGCCATTTAGTTGACTATTTTCACACTTCTTTTGGCTTAATTGCTCGAATTTTCTCACAGGCAGTGAGCTCTTTTCTCTCCCAATTGAGGCCGTTTCTTCTCCAATCCCTGTCGTGTCGGGTGTCGTCGGAGTCGTGAGAGCATCGCCTACAATTGGTGGGGTTGGTTTGGGCTGAGGTGGCGCGAGACGGCGGCGGAGATCATCCCTACGCCGGTGTATCGAGTCTGATAGAATTGTACTGTTCCATCTCTTTTCTTTTTTTATTTTTCTTTTAACCGAAAGTGGGGCCCACTTCTTCAGCCAATCAGAAAATAGAATAGTTTAGATTGAATTTAGGCTGAGATATGGCCGTCGATTGTATCAAATTAGGCTGAGATTATCTTGTATCAAATTATTTGAGCAATTGGATCAATTGTAATTTCCATAACAGTATTAAGTGGTATTAGGCTTGTATACTATGTAAACGGGCCTCTATTTTTATTCATTCTGGGCTCTGGTTTTAATCCGAAATGGGTTTCAGTCTTGGCCCAAAATTCATTTAATTGTTTAGCTTAAAAGCCCACCGAAAACTCTCCATTTTAACCCAACTTCGAGGTCGATCCTCTCCATTTCTCTGAGAATTGGAGGTGTCCATTTGACTGATTTTGAGGATAATTATGCTGCATTTATTTTGGAAAAATTGTTTGGTGTCCATCCATAGGTCAATTTGACATGAAATTTTGCATGGCTCCTCATAAAAATATGAAGAATTTAACGGCTACAAAATTTCCATTTTTAAGACTTTTTCATAATTAATTATAAGGATATCACAGGCGCATAACGGCATTTCCCATAATTAATTAATTTATTGTCCATTTTTAGGAATTTCTGTATTTTCCTCTCATGCATCATGACTGTTTGTCAGAGCAGTTTTGTCTGGTTGCTGTTGTCTTGAATTTTGGTTTGTTTGTGGAATAAAATTTATTTATTTATTCAAGGGTTTTATGCAGCAGAATTTAGAGGCAAACAAATGCCCCCCACCAGAGTAAAATGTGAGACCCTAGTGAACAGTTTACTCTGGTGTCCCCATTGCCATTTTGACTTGTATGGTTAGGTCTTGGTTGGCTTAGGTTCAGGTTTAGGTCTGGTGACTCATTTCCATTTCTTTTTGTTTATATCCAACTTGTAGACATGTCAGGTATGGGACCCGCTGAGGAGATATACAGCACCACCCCTCGTTTTGGCATTGCTAGGACTGGTTTCTATGGTCCTTCTGACAAGGTGATCGCTTCATACATTGATCACTACTTGGACCCTGACAAGGTCCATGAGCATCTACATGTGAAGTGGAAGAAGAAAATCCTTGAGGGCAAAGATAACTTTCATGGCTTGTTGGCTAGGCATGACTGTTTGCCTTTACCACCTTTGTATAGCTATCCCAGTCTGGTTACTGATCCTACTTCTCAGACTGAGAGTCGCAGGGGATACGCTTATACCACCCACTGTCCTATCATTCATGACCAGATAGGCCGTCACATGATTTTCAGGGCCTTTTCTGAGCCTCGTTGGTCAGAGTACTCTCTCTTCTGACTTCCATCTACTGAGTGTTGAGATGATGGAGGGTTACATTGCTCCTTGGGCTCCTGGTCCGTTGAGGGTTCAGGGAGATCTGGAGTGGAGTCCTGGTCAGATTGAGTGGACCAGATATGTCTTATGCCGTTTTGGGATCCGCTTGAGTGGAGTGGACTTGTTTGGAGGAGTTTCCTTGTCACTCTTCCGATACACCTGGGGTTCCAACCTTCTTAAGGTGATGGCAACAAATTGGAATTATGTGCACAACACCTTTGTATTGGAGGATCGTGACATCACGATTGGTCTTCGGCAGGTGCGTTGCCTGCTGGGTGTTCCTGTAGAGGGTTTATTCTACGAGGAGAGAGTTCCACCTGAGATAGAGTTATATGGGTTTGGCCGTGATGGGTCTCCTTTGCATTCAGATGCACCGCGCAGGGTTTTTCGGATTTATTACGAGATTGCCATGTCTGGATTGGGTACTTCATGGACCGGGCTTCTGAGCATGATGCTGCAGGTTTTGCTAGTCCTCTGGAGCCGATTGTTCTGGGTATAGACAGGACCTATATCCCTACCAGACAGGTAGAGTTTTCTGACCTCTCCTCTCTTTCCTTGGATGATGAGACCATCTTGACTGCTTTCATAGCCTGGTGGCTATGTTACTTCTTGGTTGTTAGTGAGCCAGCCGGGTATATCTGACCTGGAGTATTTGTTGTGGCCAACGCCTTAGCGTGTGGTCGCAGTTTTGCCTTGGCTATTCCGGCCTTGGCAAATCTTTACAGGTCTATGCGACAGTTAACTTCTTTGAGGGACCCATCTCAGGGCACTACTGTGATACCCATGCATATTCTTCATGGTTGGTTTTACATCTACTGGAGGAGATGTTACACACCATTGACTTCAGCTGGGATGAGGCAGTCTTTGCCAGCCTTGATACATATCGCAGGCAGTACCATTACTGATCCGAATCCTGCTACTGCTCATTCTTTCTTCTCTTCTAGTACTCAGTTCATTCCAGAGTACCGTCCTGAGGCTTTTTTGAGAGGATGGCCTGTGGGTGCAGATGAGGATCGGGTCAGCCTTGACACTGTTCCAGACACTCCGGGCGTTCGTCCTCGTTTGGGTGCCTATCGTTTTAGGATAGAGAGGGACTTTGTGGACAGTACTCGACCTGGATGTTTGCCTTTGAGGTTATGCGACAAAGTGATCCACGAGGTTTATAGTCCACAGAGATGTGCTTGGCAGTTCGGATATGACCAGGATATACCTTCAGTCTTTGCTTTTTTGACTGCTCCTGAGGCGACTTTAGAGTCTTGTGCAGAGCGTGCAGCTTTTACTCTTCGCCTTGGCACTGGGACCAGTTGTACTGTGCCTTCCACTTCCAGAGAAGGCAGGTTACCTGAGAGATATGATCATTGGTTCAGAGGTTGGGCCAGAGCGGCTCATGGACCCAGACTTCCTATCCTTAAGAGGAAGTTATACCCTTCGAGAGTTGCTCCTAGATCCAGGGAAGCGCAGCAAGGTGACTTTAGATCACTCAGGACTTCTTTTGGCACGGATGGCTCTGTGATTTCCTCTCATGGTCCAGCGAGGTATAGAGGACCTCATTTGCCTCTTGATGGAGTATTTTCAGGTATGCTACTGCTCCGTTTTCTTTGCTTTTTATCTTCTGTTCTGTTCTGTGCTGTCTCACTTTCCATTTTCTTCTTGAGGGATCGGCTCCTGTGGAGGAGGAGACTTCTATGGCTGCGGAACTTGAGGCAAATCGTCACTGGGCGATACACATAGGTACCTTTTCTGACTCGCTTCTTTCTCCTTCTTTATATTTTGGACTCTTGTTTACTTGTTCTTTGCAGGTGTGCCTAAGCCAGTCATTCCAGAGAGTGAGGACGACTCAGGCTTTTTCCATTGTCCTTCTCCTGAGTACTCAGAGGATTCAGACGAGGATATTCTTTCTGAGCTGGGGAAGATGCGTCGTGAGGAGCCTACTTCACCAGAGGACTCGGAGCGGTATGTACTGCGGAGGCGGGTGGAGGGGAGTACATCAGAGACTGACTTCTCCATGGAGCCTCTCTTTTCTGTTCCTTCTACAGGTATGCATTTTTCTTTCCTTTGTATTGGCTTTTGGATTTGGTTTTGATTTTGTTGACCTCTAGTTTGGTTTTAGTTGATCCCCGCTCTCGTGGTTGGGGATGGGGTTGTCCTCTCTATCTTGAGCCCCAGCCTATTGTAGAGGAGGTTGAGATGGAGGAGATTGAGATTGAGACTATTGATGTCCCTTTCGAGGAGATTTTACGCCCTCGCCTTATTTCTCTTGCGCCTTTCCTTACAGATGATGATTTGTGGGTCCAGGATGACAGTCTAGCTATTATTCATGTGATAGTGCTGACTTGTGAGATGGCTCCACCACCTTCCATTCTAGCTATTCTTCGCGGTTTGGGTATGTATCACTTCTCTTCTTGTGTGCATCCATACCACATTTCCTTGGTTTTGAGTTTCTTTTGTCCAGGTCGGCTTCCCTTCACTTTGATGGCATTCGACATAGAGCTTTGGATTTCTGAGCTACATACTTTATGTCATATGTGTCAGATTTCAGCTCGGAGCTTCGTTAGCATTGGCGAGCTTGCAGTTTCCATTCCTGACATGGAGTTGGAGATTCAGGATGACATATCTCCTTTATCTCTGACTGTTGCAGGTATGTCTTCTTTATAATGCAATTTCCTTTTATGCTATTGCATTTCGATTGGTTTTCTCACTCTTGTCTCTTGGTTTTGACAGAGAGCTCTTCAGTTGCTGACTCATCAGGTGGCCCTGATCTTTCCTTGATTGAGTCTGCCATGGCTTCCATATCTTCTGAGAAGGTGCTATCAGACTTCTCAGAGTGAGAGGTTCTTCTTATGGATGTTACTCCCCTTGCTATTGCTCCACCTTGCATGAGTGAGGCGAGCTTGGCTCTTTCTCTTGATACCGTGCTGACTGGGTCGATGACTCCGAGATCAGCACCTTGTGAGGGTGATAGCGATGATGCCAGCGAGACTTGTATGGGTGCAGTTTTGGCCTTGCCTTGCTTCAGTAGCCACATGCCTCTTTAGCTCCTTGTACTTTGTTGATTTTGATGTACTTGGTGGTTTTTTGTATCTCGGATTTGATGTTGGTTGATTATACTTGGATATTATTGTTGGGTTTTAGGTTTCGGTGGCATTTTGGGCCATTCTTGGACTTGTATATATGTGGGCCACGAGGCTTTTATGGTTATTGCACCTGATAGTTATTTGATGCCTTTTGTCTCTTGGTTTTTCGTGTTCGCATTTACTTGCGTCAGTTAACGCCTTAGAGATCGCGACGCGATCACCTTCCTTTTAGGCGCCATAAACTGCCACGACGCCTGATTTCATACCTTTTCGAAGGATTGAAAAGATGCATGCCTTTCACAGGCTTGGTTTATAAATGAGGCAACACCCCGGTCTGTACTCATTCCATTTCCTTGCAACTTCTCTTTCTTTTCCTTTCTTCTTTTCAATGGCTAGTGTTGTGAACCCCAAACACCCTAGGGACGAAGTGAGTTCCTCTGCCCAAAATGTTTCTCCCCTCAAGCCGAACTGGTCATACGATTCCAGAAATCGCTATCTTTTCCGTGATGAAGAGGGTTTTGAGTATTATCATGCGAATATCTATGGCGCGGACCGTCAGGCAGCCCCCTGTTTTTACTTTCACCCACAAGGGTGCTTCACTACTCCCTACTTTAATCTGATACGGGAGTGGCTTGATGCTTGGAGTCTCAGGGGCCTGGCAAAGCTAAACCAGTCCTACCACGAGGATATCACCAGGTTGTTCTATACCAACCTACGTGTCTCCTTCGATCACCATGGTACTCCTTCTGCTTCTTCCTATCTCTTTGGTAGGTTTCTTGACATTAGGGTTGAGGACCTGGCTGTCGTACTTGAGGCTACTGACACACTGAATGGGCTATCTGTTTATGCCTATCAGAGTTGGCCATTTGGGCATGGGACTTATTGCAGTTACTGCGAGTGGTTCAAGGTCCCTAAGCCTGATGAAGGTAATGAAGAAGTCTCGATTGCACACTTGCCTGCACTCCATAGGTAACCTTTCCCTCTGTTTCTTTTCTTCTTTCCATGCAATAGACTGTAACAGACTTTACCACTGCATGCTTTCTTGTAGGCTGCTATTCTTGATGGTCAGCTACCTAATTTTCCCTCAAGGCGAGTTCTCCGACCATACGCGCCCAGGGACTCTGTTTTACTTGCGCCTCCTCATTCTTAAGCGTGGGAAGGCCAACCTTCCGAGTCTGATTCTCCAGAACATGTACCACGTGGTGAAGGCTCCAAAGGGGTATTTACCTTATGCCCATTTGATTGAGGTTTTAATGAGGCTGGCCGAGGTTCCGATGCCTGATATGTTGTGGGGAAACCAGATTGAAGGGCATCATGTTGCCTATCCTCGCAACTTGCTTTTGGACTTGACCCATTATGGGTGGGTGCAATTGGCTCATGGCACTCTGATTCCTGACCCAGATTATCCTGTGAACAGTCACATTCTTCATAGGTTCGCAGCAGGCAACCAGTATAGCCCTGTAAGGGAGGCTTCACCCCCTTCTCTAGATTGTTCTGCCATTGAAACTCCTTTGCCTGTCCAGGAGCAACTGGACCAGTAGTTCGCAGAGTTGTGCACACGCCTGGACACCATTGAGGTGACTCTCCAGACCATTTCCAACACCCTCGCTACTCTTGCAGGTGCCGCGGCTATACCTCCAGCATGATGCTTTGCTTCTTGTGCTGTTATGTTGTGATTGTTGTATCTTTTCCCTTTCTGTAGACATTTGTGGTCTTGTTGATTTGAGTGCTTGTGGTTTATGGCTGTAATGACTCGTGATAACGGTCCTTTTGATATTTTGCCCTGATATGTTTGGGGCAGTTTGGTAATCTTTGTGTTGGTATTTGTATCTTGGTTTTGTGGTTTCTGGATGAATCTCCTGCAGGATTTCATATCCCTTTGCACAGGTGGGACGTGATGCAGGGATTTATTCAAGCTCTCTGGGCTGGCAGCTTGAGTCATACCAGTGGGACACATGGTTGTCTCCATCTTGCTTTCGCAATTGTCTATGTTGACTGAATTGCAGGGGTTTCTCCAATGCTCTTTGGTTTGGTAGCATGGGACTTACCGGTGCGGTTGATGGTTTTGATGTTTCACTGCACTCGCTCATGATGAACAGGTTGCAGAACTTTCTCCAGTGCTTTTTGGTTTGGTAGCACGGAACTTACCGGAGGAACATATAATTTTGAGTCTTAATTTCCACTGCGCTTGCTCACAACGAGCAAATTGTAGAGT
Organism: Rhynchospora breviuscula; assembly: GCA_027562975.1. Taxonomy (NCBI): domain Eukaryota; kingdom Viridiplantae; phylum Streptophyta; class Magnoliopsida; order Poales; family Cyperaceae; genus Rhynchospora; species Rhynchospora breviuscula. The sequence goes on from CM050398.1 coordinate 19,399,742, forward strand.
CTTTTCTAGTGCTCTTTGGTTCGGCAGCACAGGACTTACCGGATTTGTGCTTTAGGTTACCCATATAGGTTTGATTTGGTTTGGTTTGAGAGGTTTCGGTGAGAGACGCTTTTCTAAGGCTGTATAAGCTGACGGTCTTCTCGATCCTTGACTTCTGAGGTATGATGATCATCGAACTAGGGTAATTATCACCATCCTATGTATTCAGAAACCACACAGGCTTCCTCAACATGGCTATCGTTTTCTTGGTTGGTGTGATAGGTCACCGCCTTGTGTCTTAATTTAAAGTTCAAGACACGAAACTTTTATTCATCCTTGAATTCAATGAGATGAATAGGCACCTAGTACCTTGTTTAAAGGACAAGACACAACGCTTATGGTAAGTTTCACCTGTGGTAAGTTTCGCCATTTGTGTCTTACTTTATAGTTCAAGACACAGAACTGTTATTCATCCTTTAATTCGGTGAGATGAATAGGCACCTAGTACCTTGTTTAAAGCACAAGGCACAACGCTTTTAGGGTCATATTTTTCGAAATGTAGGCCTTTATAAAGGAAATGTCCTATGATCGTCCATAAGGACAAGGACATTCCTTTAGGTTTAGGCCCGGCGGGACATGTTATAGATATATGTGGTTTTGTTCTGTTGAAGTTTAGATATGTAACTATGTTTTTAGGGATTTTGGTTATTTAGATTTTATGGACTTTTATTAGATATGTTTTATTTATTTTAGTTTTGGCTTGTTTATTTAGGGCTTTGCGGAGGAATGTCCATAATGTTCAAAAGAACGGAACACCCCTTCGAGCTTCAGCCCGCGGGACGTGTGATTTTGGGTTTCTTTTGGATTTTTGTGGTGTCTTTAAGGATTTTTGGTGATTTTTGGTTTTATTTAGGTGGATTTAAGATAGGGATGCGGGTTTTATTTTGGTTTTGTATTTAAATGTGGTATTTTTGCAGAGGGTACGTCCCACGAGTGTACAAAAAAGGACAGGGCACTCCTTTGGTCTTGTTGGTTTTGGTTTTGGCTTGGCGGGAGTGAAGTAATCACTCAAAGAGCTGATCCATTCCCGCACAACTTTCGGCCCAGTCAACTGTATAACTCCCTTCTTTCCTGCTTTGATGCTTGTTGGGGTTGTCAGGATAGTTTTGGCCATTATACTTCTTGAAATACCTCCCATTTATGGGGGAGATAGGATGGTTTCCTTCTTGATCTGCAAGCAAGTAGGCCCCTCCGTCGTAGACTTGATCTATGATGTAAGGTCCTTCTCAATTTGGCGCAAACTTAGGGCCATGGTGTCGGCCAGTGATTGGTCGCCTTAGCACTAATACCAACTCACCTTTCCTGAATGTTCTTGGTCTCGATAGCTTTTCATAGGCCCTTGTCAGCCTGGCTTGGTATAGCTCTAGATTCTGTTGGGCGGCTAGTCTTCTTTCATCCATTCCATCTAATTCTTGCAACCTTAGCTGCATTTTCTTGGTCAAAGGGATTTCTGATGCCATGACGACTCTTAGAGATGGGAGCTCCACTTCGATAGGTAGAACCTCTTCAGTCCCATACACTAATGAATAAGGCGTTGCTTGTGTTGCAGTTCTGTAGGTGATCCGGTATGCCCACAGTGCTTCAGGCAGCTTCTCATGCCAGTTTCTATGGTTGACTCCGACCGTCTTGCGGAGGATTTTGATTAGCACCTTGTTGAAGGCTTCTGCTAATCCATTGGCCCTTGGATTGTAGACTGAAGAATATCTCCACTCTATCTTGTATTTCTTAGCAAACTCATCGACCCTTGCATTTTTGAAGGCCGTGCCATTATCTGAGATTATCTTTCTGGGGTTTCCATACCTGTATAGCACTTGAGTGGTAAAGAACTTAACCACATCAGAGGCTTTGATTTCTCGGTATGATCTTGCTTCGGCCCACTTAGAAAAATAGTCCGTGTTGGCCATAATGAAGCGGTGTCCGCTTGAGACTGGCGGATCAATTGGACCTATGATGTCCGTTCCCCATATTTCAAAAGGCCAAGACACTACTGTGTGGTGTAGAACATTTGGGTGTTGATGGATAAAATCTCCATGTATTTGGCACATATGGCACCGTTTGAAGAAGTTTTCGCAGTCACTACTCATGGTAGGCCAGTAATAGCCCATCAATTTAATTTGCACTCGCATTCTGGCGCCCGATTAGTAGGCTCCACATTCGCCTGAGTGAACTTCTTGCATGACTTCTTGAGCTTCGGTCTTTGAGATGCACCTTAGCCATGATCCTTTGTAGGACCTCCAATAGAGTGTGCTATTGACATACACAAACCTTAGAGTCCTCTTTCTGATTTGCTCCCTGATGTATCTGTTTTCAGGTAGCTTTCCTTGTTGAAAGTGGTCGAGGAAAGGTTGCCTCCAATCTTCTTGGTCAATTCCATCTGCAACCATGACCTGGACCATTTCTCCCTATTCTTCTTCCAGTTGCTTTTCCAAATTTAGAATATCCACAAACATGGCTTCTTCCTCTTCTTTGTCCTTTGTCTGTTGAAAAGAAGGGGCTAAGGACCTTCTGCGGTGGACAAGGATTTGTATTTTTTCTTGGTTTGTGTCACTGAGTTTGTTGGCTAGCATTGCCAAGGCATCTGCTTTGCCATTCAGGGACCGTGGTACCTTTTCTAGAGTGATGCTAGTGAACTTAGCCATCAATTCTAGTGCCCTTTCATGATACTTTACCAATTCTTGTTTTCTTATCTTGAACAGGCCATCAATTTGACTTAGGATGAGCAAGGAGTCTCCGAAGACCTTCAGTCGCTCAATTCCCATTTTGAGTGCCATTTCAAGCCCTGCAATCAAGGCTTCATATTCGGCTTCATTGTTGGTACATGGCTCTGTGAGGCTTAAAGCATATCTGAGGATGCCTTTTTCTGGCGTGACAAACACTAGACCCACTCCGGCCTGTCTTTTGGGTAGATTTGGTTTGACTGCTGGTTGAATGGATGACGACCCATCAAAGTATAGTTTCCAACAGGCTTCTTCTTCATTTTCCTTCCACTATGTGCATAGTCTCCTCATCTGGAAAATCGCACGCGAGTGGAGAGTCGTCGGGTATTGGGTGGGCTGCCAGAAAATCGGCCAAAGCTTGTCCTTTGATGGCCTTTTGAGGCGCATATGTGATGTCGAACTCCATTAGGATGACAGCCCACCTTGCTAGCCTTCCTGTGAGCATAGGCCGGGTCATAAGGTACTTTAATGGGTCGACCTTGGATATGAGGGTGACCTTGTGAGCCAACATGTAGTGTCTGCGCTTTTTTACCGCAAAAATCAGTGCCAGACAGTGCTTTTCAATTGGAGTATATGAGTGCTCAGCTGGTACAAGCATTCTGCTGAGGTAGTAGAGGGTACTCTCTTTTCCTTCTTCATTTTCTTGGGTAAGCAGTGCCCCCAGTGATCCATCCAGAGCTATGGTGTATAGGATAAGGGGCTTTTCCAGCAATTGGTGCTGCCAAAACAAGAGGCTTTAGCAAGTACTGCTTGATATCTTCCAAGGCCTTTTGACAGTTGTCGTCCCATTTGAAGGGGACATCTTTCTTGGTGAGTCTTGTGAATGGTTTGATTTTTCCTGAGAGGTTGGCTATGAACCTTCTGATGTATGCCAGGCGTCCCTGTAGAGATATGAGTTGTTTGAGTGTCTTTGGTGGTGGCATCTCTTGGATAGCTCTGATCTTTTCAGGATCGATTTCGATGCCTCTATGCCGCACCACGAAGCCTAGGAACTTCCCTGAGAAGACCATAAATGCACATTTCAGGGGGTTGAGCTTCAAAGTATGCATCCTCAGCCGATCGAACATCAGCCTTAGATCTTCAAGGTGTTGGTCATGGTTGTGGGATTTTACCACCAAATAGTCCACATAGCATTCCACCACTTTGTGTATCATGTCACTGAAGATCCTGGTCATGGCCCTTTGGTATGTGGCTCCAGCATTCTTGAGACCAAAGGGCATAACCTTGTAGCAATAAATGCCAATTGGAGTGTGAAAAGCAGTGTGCTTCTAATCGCTTTCATCCATCATGATTTGGTTGTATCTTGATGATCCATCCACAAAGGAGTAGACTCTGTAGTAGGATGTGTGGTCTATTATGATTTCCGTTACTGGAAGTGGGAAATCATCTTTGGGACATGCTTTGTTTAGGTCTCTGAAGTCGACACAGACCCGGACTTGTCCATTTTCCTTCTTGACTGGGACTTTGTTGGCAACCCAATCAGGAGTCTCTTCTTCTCTTATGAACCCCACCTTAATCAGCTTCTCGACTTCGACGGTCACCTTTTCTTCCAGTTCAATTCTCATCCTTCGAGGACCTTGCTTGACTGGCTTCACTTCTTTGTCGATTTTCAATTTGTGGACAGCGACTGCTGGATCCAGCCCGAGCATTTCACTATAGTTCCAGGCAAAACAATCCCTGTATTATTTTAACAATTCCACCAGCTTATCTTGCACTTCCTGCGGGAGAGATGCACTGATGAAAGTAGGCCTTGGGTCCTCTTGAGTGCCCAAGTTCACTTCTTTTAGCTTATCAGTGGTATTTTGACTACCTTCTTCTAGCTCTTCTGGGTCATTCTTGGTTGCCAAGATGAACTGTTCACCTTCTGGAGATTCATCTTCAACTTCAAGGACTTCTTCCTCATCCACTATTTCAGTTATGGTGACATGGTTGCATGACTATTGTTCAGTGGTTGGTGGGACAGTTGACTATTGCATTCCTGTGTCAACCGGAAATCCCAAACGTCTTGTATTGACTGTCTTTCCGTCAAGTCTTTGGATTTCATTTGAGTAGCCTTTCCACATATCTCGGAACATCTTGGCTCATTTTTTTGGAATTGGTTCCAAGCAGTGTGCTTTGTGGAACAACTCCATCAGTTTGGTGCTAGTAGCATGTTGAACTTGTGGAAGAACTCCTGGTTCCCTTGTTTCTTCCACTAGCCATCGTGCCCAGTCATCTATACACGGGCTATCATTTTCAGGGTCCACCTCTCCCATTTTCACAAACTTTATGTTGGGATGGATCACTAGCCTGTTTTCCTCGGTCTCCTCCGCCTTAGGTGGGACCGTGAGGGTCTTGAGTTCACAAATCTGCTCTCTTACGCGAGGAGTCAAATCCTTGCAATGCTCCAAGGGCATTATTTCTATGGACAAGGAGTTTTGTCCTTCATCTTTGCTAGAGGAACATGGCTGTGCACGGACGGGCATGCTAGAATCCTCCTCTATTCCTGTTGATGAGCCTGAGTCACTGTCTCCTCCCCACAGCATTTGTGACTTGATGGCTGCTTTGAGTACTGCCCTTTTGACAGCATCCTTTACAACTTCCGGAGTGGGAATTTCTCCTTGTGTTCCTGCCCCCGGTTTAGACTTGGGCGTGTAGTATTTGGTATCATCCAATTCGGCTTCGTGTGCCTCAAATGGGTGGTCATCACCTTTGATGATACACTGCTTGCCATCTTTGATGTACTTGACACATTGGTGCAAAGTGGAAGGGACCAACCCATAGGTTTGTAGCCATGGCCTTCCTAACAGCGCCTTGTATGTGGTGTCTGCTTCAATGATGAAGAACTTGACTGGGGTGACCAAATCCCCAAATGTGACATCAATCACTGTAGACCCTAGAGCCTTTTGATACTGGTGGTTGAACCCATGAATCCTAATTTTGTCTTTCCTGGTTTCCCTGATGCTGAGCGAGAGCTGCACTAGCGTTTTCAGGGGCATGATGCTGATCGATGACCCTGGGTCAACCAAGATCTTGTTGATTTTCTTGCCATATATGGTCCCTGTAGTGTACAGAGGCCAATTATGATCTGCTGTGCCTGTCATCAAGTCTTCATCTGTGAAGGTGATGGAAAGCTCTTGTTCAATTTGTGCCACTTCCTCTCAAACCTCTTGGGCAAAATAAGCTTGGAAGCTACTTGGATTTTGCAGGGCGTATATGAGAGCCTCGCGTAGTTTTTTTGACACCATGAGGGCATCGAAGACACTTAGGAGTGATGGGATCTTTCGCAGGTGGGCTACCACATTGTAGTCCCCTACCGACATCCTAGGCCTGCCATTAGGCCTTCATCTTCCACGGTGGTCTCATTTCTGTTTCTGGGCCTATTATCAGGTGTTTCTCTTGGAACTTGCCTTTCAGGTATCCTGGCAGCTGACCTTAAGCTGGACGGGTATTGATTTCTTCTGTTTGATTGTGGTTGTCTGGCGGGCGGCCTCCACACAGGGTTGGCTGGTCTGTAGGGCTTTGGTGGTGCCCTGACCTCTTCTTCACTTTCGCTTTCACTTTCCTCTGAGTCACTTCCCAAAGGCCTTATCAACTTGGGGTTTGCCGTCAGAATGACTGGTTCCTCTTCAGAGCTGTAGTCATATTGCTCCTCGTCAGAACTTTCTTCTTCTGAGGTGTTTGATCCTATGTATCTGGACACGGCGTTGCACACCTCATCTTCAGTTCCATCAGTGGGATCATCGTCTCTCCAAGCACAATCCAGGCACTCCTCTCTTGAGTGCCCCCAGGCCTGATGGTAGCGACAATACTCCTTCTTCCTTGGATTTTCTCTTTCCATTAGGTACTCACGAGGCTGTCTCAGGGTACCAGATTTTGCTTGTGGTTCTTTCCTTTCCATGTTGAGGATTCCTTTTGAATTTCTGGGATCAGGGTATGACCCTTTCTTTTGCCTTTCAATCTCACCTTGGATTTTGAACTTCTAGGGTAGCATGTTATGTTAGTTACCATTGGGAGAAGGTTCGTCGATCTTGGCTAGCTTCATTTCCATGTGGTATTTGGGGCCTTTCACAGGATCAACCCGGGGGACTTGAGCTTTAATTATGTTTTGATTGAGGCGACCATGTCCGTGCCTGGATGCACGATCAACCTCTCTTTCATGCTGATGTCTCAGCTGACGAGACCTTTGCTCCTGTGAGCTTTCACCATTTTCCCACTGACCTGTCCTTAGGTCTTGAGGTGGGCGCCTTCGATTTTGGAAGTGTTTGGAACTTCCATTGAAGTTTTTCACTGGATCTTTACCCTTTCCTCTTAGATGATCAGGCTGGCACTCCGACCTGTATCCTTCGCGAATGACTATGCCAGATTCCCTCTGTTGATGGGGATGCTAGTAGTCATTACCTTGGGTGGGATTATAATTTCTTTTACCCTCCCATTTTCCTTCATTTCTGGCTTTGCCTTTGTCCTTGGCCCATCCAGCGCTTGGTGTTGTGACATTGAACTTTTGGTCCCTATAGAACCTCTCTTTCCTTTCTCTCCTTGTTGAGCTTGGATAACACAACTTCCAAGAGCTTTTCAATTGTTAAATTATGTCTGGTCAATACCTTTAGTGAGTCAGCACAGAATTTGATATCACCCCGCCACGCTCTTGCTTCGGCTGCAGTGATTGTATCATCTCCCCTTCCTTGTGAGGGTGATTGCTTGGGTCTTGGGGCCGCAATTAGTTGGGCCTGTTTGGATCTGGTGTGATGGGCTGGCCCATTATTTCTGGCTTCCTGTGCCATCTTCTGTTTATGGCCGCTTTGATCAGCCTCTCTTAGATAATTAGCCTCTCTTGTTGTGGGCCGATTTGAACTTGTTTCCCTAGCTTCTTTCTCAGTGGGCTTTCCAATACTGGGAAATCTTCATCCTCACTATCCGTATCGGGCTCTCTGATAGAGATGGTCCTGCAACTTTCCTCACGTTTTATTTTTGTTGCATACGCCAAGGCATATTGTTGTATGTGAACAAACACCTTGGGGTCGTAGTAGCCTACTATGGACTCATCGTCTACATAGTATCTGGGCCAGGCTACTGGCACTCTGTAATGAGGAGAAGGCTCATGGTTATCCTGGCCCTCTCTGCTTGGAGTTTGTCGGAACTGCTAGATAAGTTCCTCTTCTGTTTCCTTCTTTTCTTTGGGTTTAGGGTACATCGCCCTCCTGACTCGGTCATATTGCAACAGACAGACCTCCTTCTTGGAGCAGTTGTGCCTTATTCTCTCCACCCAGGGGAGGGACGAGGTTTGGATTTCGCCCTGTCGCCTGACGCTTGTGGCGGGGCGAGTTTTGGGCCATGGATCCAGAATGTACCATCGTAGATCTTCCATGTAAGGGTTCTCTGAATCTAGCTCGTCGTCACTTCCCAGCCATGCTACTCTGTCATTTGGCTCTTCGACATCAGAGATCCAGATGGCATAATGTATGCCCAAGTGTATACACGTCCAGACATTGCTTTCATTACATGTATGCTAGGCAGGTATTTGCATAATCCAGGAATTCAGCATATCAAGGCAGCCAAACGAGTTTTGAGATATCTTCAAAGAACCAAAGACTTTGCACTAACGTATCAGAGATCAGATAGGCTGGAGGTCATAGGATATTCTGATTCTGATTTTGGGGGATGTCAAGATAACTTAAAGTCAACCACAGGGTTCATCTTCATGATGGCAGGTGGAGCTGTTTCATGGAAAAGTGCCAAACAATCCCTAGTGGCATCTTCAACCATGGCAGCACAATACGTGGCTTGCTATGAGGCGTCATTATTTGGAACATGGTTGCGAAATTTTGTCACTAGGCTGCATGTAGTGGACTCTATCCAAGCTCCACTAAGGATTTTCTGTGACAATAACTCAGCAGTCATGTATTCTAATAACAACAGAAGCTCAGCCAACTCGAAGCACATCGACATCAAATTTCTGTCTGTTAAGCAAAAAGTTGAGAATGACGAATTATCAATCAAGTACATTGGAACAAACTCAATGATAGCGGATCCACTAACTAAAGCATTAATACCCAAGCAGTTTCTGAAACATGTAACTAGTATGGGTGTAATTTCAGTTGAGGATTCTAGACTTTAGTGGGAGTTTTGTTCAGTGGGAGTGCTAGATTTGATGATAGTTTTAGTTTATTCAGTTTATTCAGTGTATTATGTAATGAATATTTCTGCAGAAATGAATAAAGTTTCAGTTTTCAGATTCATTTTCAGTTTTCATTCTCAATTTATTTAAGTTGATCTCACTTCAGTTTTTGGGTGACCAATAAAGTTGGAAATAGACACGTGACAGTCACACTTACATGTATTTTCCACACCACTTATACACATCTTAATTCAATATCGTTCTTTATAATGATATTGTGATCATTGTGAGTTTAGTTACGACGGTTTTATAGGATTAGAGGCCTGTAAATGCTATAATGTAACGAATGCTTCCTTGGTCTTCTATTATTGTAAATGATGGATGGAATTAAAGGCACAAAATCTATTACCATGAAAATATGAGCTCATTAAGTTATGGACATTGGATAACACTAAGCATAATAGCCCAAGTGGGAGATTGTAAGATTGTTTGGTGTTGGAACGGCCCGTCCCAATTCTGGGGCGGCCCGTTCCAATGCTCTGGGGCGGTCCGATCCAATGCTCTGGGGCGGCCCGTTCCAGACTCTGCACCATATTAGGAAACAATCTATTTTTGGTGGGCTGATTCTGCTTGGTTTCCAAGTCATTAAGTTATATGGTAATAGGCTAAACGTGGCTGTAAAGAAAAACAAGATTTTGTGCAGGGATGTGTTGCCTTTTATAGGTGGTTATGTTTGGAAACATTGCCTAATTATGATGGTTAATTATGGCATTGTTTGGAGGCCAAGAAGCCTTTGGCTCTCTCTATATATATGGGGTTGGTCCCCAAGGGACAAGACAATCACGTTGCTGGCTGTATACATGTGTTGATAACAGCCATCTTCTGCCTCTCTTTCTGTTCTTCCATCGTATAATTAGAGAAGGTGCCCTAGTTCAGGCATAAGGGTACCAAGGCGTGTCTTGTTCTCTTGGAAGACCTCTCTCCTGACTTTAGCACGTGGAACAGAAGGTGTAAGGTGCACACACATCACGAGACATCAAGAACTCGAGGAGATCCAAGATTCAGGCCATAGCGATGGAATTAGGTAAGCTTCCGCTCAAGATTTAGTTTCTGGTGTTTTGGAACGGTCCGGTCTATGACCAGAACGGTCCGTTCCAACTGCTGGTTGAACGAGTTAATATATTTTGTGGGTTGCTTATTTGATCTGCTAGAACTGTTAATCCTTTGGCTTTTAAAGCAAACCCAACAAGAATTGCTTGTTTTCACTTTTTCACTTTTCTCAAGTGCAGCTGAAACCAATATTGCCTCCAGTCAATTTTAAACTTCCTTAGCGCTCATCTCTTGTCTTTAGAGCATCACTGGCCCATGTTTAACATGCTTTAACTATCAATTAAACTATAATTCACTGTTTAGCACATGCATGACCAGTGCTCGACCAAGCCATGGTCTCCATTAGTGATTCGACTTTCCTTCTTGGTTTTAAATTCAATTAACAGCACGTTCATGCTCTCAAGATCTTCACAAAGCTGTATGTACAAGCAGCTTGAGCTATCCTGTCACCAATAGCTTCAATTTCTCATCCCTTTTCTCTACTGCCTCGAGTCTTCTTCATCAAATTAGTCCACTTCAGGTTACAAGAGGGATCGAGATTGGTATCATTGTCTTCTCCTCGACACAAGCTTTCCATCGGTACCGAGAATTCCGGCAATGGTGGAGGGAATCGCCGGGTTTGATATGTGTCAGAGAGACGGAGTTTCTTCCTTCTTCGATTTCCTTCATTTTTTTCTCTTCTTTTCCGTTGGAAGTAGGTCCCAGGAACGACAACCAGTCGAGAGGTGCCACGTGTGATGCGCTGACAAGTGGGGTCGAGTACGAGAGAGCCAATCGTGGTTTGCCGCATGTCTGGGTTTCGCGCTGCTGACAGGTGGGACCAGAAGCGGGTTTGAGAGTAGACGAGTGTCGTACTGTTTAAAAATAATAATAAAATAATAGTAAATACTAATAATAATATCTAACTAATCTAAATTATTTAAATAATAACGCAATTATGGAATCTCGGATTCCGACCGTAATTACGGAATCCTGGAAACCGTAACAAGCTAGTTATGGAATCCTGGATTCCGTAACTGGCTTGTTACGGAATTTGGAATTCCGTAACAAAACTTTTGAATTACGGCTGATTTTTTTTTTTCCTTTTTTCGGTTTTTTCTTTTTGCTTTTTTTTTACTTTTGTGTTTTTTAATATTTTTATATTTTAATAAATTGTATAATATATAGTGTTCTAAATACGTGCCCTGTCATGTCGAGCCGTGTCAAACACGTCGTGTCCGGATCATTTGTTGTGCCGTTAGTGTTATCCAATCGTGCGTGTCGTGTCGTGTTAAATACGATCGTGTTGTGTGTTTATTAAGTTTAAACTTTTTATTATTTCATTAAGTTTAAACTTTTTAGTAATATTTTTTTATAAAAAATAATAATTAGATTAGAACACTATTATGATTTAAATAATGGTAAATAATATGATATAGTATTATAAATTGAAATTAAATTATTAATTTTGCTTAAATAATCAACATTAATAATTAAATTTGTGTTGAGGTGTCGTGTTAATTCGTGTTTGTGTCGTTTTGATATCGTGTTGCGTGTTGAATCGTGTCAAACTTTCTAATGTTCCAACACGACACGATTATGACACGACACGATAACACGATCGTGTCGTGCCAATTTTGTATTCGTGTCGTGTCGTGTCAACACGTACATCGTGTCGTGCTAACACGATCGTGGTGTAAGGTTAGTACGGTTTGGCAAAACAAGGGTTAGTACGGTTAGGGGTGTAAGGTTAGTACTTTTTGAGGTTAGGGGTGCGTTTGGGAAAACATGGGTTAGTACGGTTAGTGGTGTAAGATTAGTACTTTTTGGGGTTAGAGAGGTAGAATGGTGAGGGTAGTGATTTGATGGGGTTAGCGCTAACTTAAGGTTAGTGAATGTTGTTTGACGCGGTATGTTGAGGTTAGTATTTTAAGGATAGCAACTATTAGTGGTGTAATTATTATTAACTATTAATTATATTAATTGTTAATTATTATTATTAATACCAAATTAACACTAATCTTCGAGTCGCTAACCCGACTAACTCATCTTTCCGTTGAGTTAGTGGGTTAGCGTAAGTTTAGTGCTAATTTTAATTGATACTTCACATTAACAATTAATTTTAGATACTTCACATTAATTTTAATTCATATTATTTAATATTAATTTATAATCAATAATAATTTATAATTGACAAAAATTAATAATTAATTGTAGTTGACCTAGTAATTAATAATTAATAATTAATAATAGTTAACAATTAATATAATAATAATTAATGTAATTAATAATTCAAAATAAATAATATTAATAATAATTAGTAATTAATAATGATTGTATAAATTTAAATAATCCTTAATTAAAATTATAATAATAATGATATTCAATAATAGTTATTATAATAATGATAATAATAATAATAATTAATAATGGTTTATTTTTATAATTATATAGTTAATAATTAATAGTTATTCATAATTACGCCACTAATAGTTGCTAACTTTGAAATACTAATCAAATAATAAAAAATAATAAAACAATATGACATGATTTGACATGACTAACACGACGTGTCAACACGACACGACACGATCGTGTCAGTCGTGTCATGTCAGAATGTGTGTCGTGTTACCTCTTTTCACCACTAAGCACGACACAACACGACACGACACGATTAAAAAAGTAGTTCGTGTCAACACGACACGACACGTGACTCTAACACGATCGTGTTTGACACGACACGACACGTACGATTAGAGAACACTAATGGCACAACAAATGATCCGGACACGACGTGTTTGACACGGCTCGACACGACAGGGCACGTATTTAGAACACTATATATTATACAATTTATTAAAATGTAAAAATATTAAAAAACACAAAAGTAAAATAAAAGCAAAAAGAAAAAACCGAAAAAAGAAAAAAAAATCAGCCGTAATTCAAAAGTTTTGTTACGGAATTCCAAATTCCGTAACAAGCTGTTAGAAAGTGCTCAATTTTCAATTTTAGTTACTAATTAACTTAATTTAACATTATGCACAAAGGATCTTGCTAAGCAATTAACACACACATGAGAAAAGGGAAGGAATCGATTACCTCTCGCGGAATCGTATCCGCGAGGCTCGGCCAATGAATGGGAGTTGATGGCGTGCTCTCATTCGCCTTCTCCTCCGTCGACGGCCGCCTCGAGTCCACCAAAAAGTTTAATCACCTCCTCTTTCAACTTGTGCTAGCAAGGAAGAGGAGAGCAACTAATCCCCAAGATTTTCTCTCTTCTACCTTTGTCAATTAACTAGTTTAATTAATGGAGAAGGGAGAAATCTCAACACATGAGCTAGATGAGGTGGAAAAAAGCAAGAGAAAGAGATGAAAATTCTGAAATTTTCTCTCTAATTTTCGTTCTAGGAGGAAGAGGGAGAGAAAAGGCTATGGTGGCTAGGATTTCTCTCTCCAAATGACCTCCTTTTATAGACCAACCACTCCACAAACTTTAGGGACCTTTTTACCCCTATTAGGGCAGCCACTATATGGGCTATCAAGCCCATTTTATGGTGTGTTAAATGTCCACTAATTCAATTAATTAATGGACCTTTCTCTTGTACTCAAACCGGGCCTTTAATTTACTAATTAAATAAAGGTCCATAAGCTCTATTTAATTCCTATAATTAAATTGTGTTGAACAAAATTAATTATTAACTTATTAATAATTATTTTGGGATTAGTTAATGCATTAATTTATTTCTATATGATCTCCTTGACTTAATTAATTATAACGGTTCGTAACGGTATATAATTAATTAATCAACTTATCATATTTTCGCAATACACTGCTGCGAATAAATAAATAATGCACTGTGTGATTAAAGTCCTATTTGTGTGACCCTTTGAGGATTTACGCTACGTTGGCCATGAAATTAAATCGCTATTTAATTCCAATAATCATAAGCGGTATCTAGCAACACGTTATGATTCCCAATTCGCATAAATAATGTACTGCTACAATATCTCAATCCTGCATAAGAAATAAAAGTATCTCCTTGTCTGATTCTTATGTCACATGATATCACTGTATAATCCAAGATAGGAATGTGTCATTCTTGCAGATTATACATTTCTTGATCTAGAGTTGATTGTACAAGTTGGCCAAACAATCTAACTCCATCAAGGGGCCCAAACAGATATCATCACTTACTAAATGAATTAATGAGGGACATACGATTTTCTTGATGAACAACTTTTCCCCGCACAATTCAAGAGAACATAAATAAAGTCCGTATAGCAGCCCTTATCAGGAATCAACGGTATACGATATTTATTGAACCTATCCTCATGTGGAAAAGTTGAACCATCTCAAACTTAGAATCAAGCTCATATGAAATAAACAATGACACATAACACAATCCATATGTTTATTTCATTGGGTCATGTCATGTACTATGTTCTAATAACATACACATATGTAATTAAGTTGGTAACTCCTTACCTATGATTTGTAGAACTTAATCATCACTTAACTTGCATACTAATCTTTTATGATAATTAATGTTCCTTGTTAATTATCAAGATTACGGACGATTTAGATTTATTACTGTCATTCTAATGAATGATCCACAGAGATCTACAATTCAGATCCTCAACCTGAATGATCTGTCAGTAATAAACTCTAGGAACAAATGATCAAATGTCATCAATAACATAAACTAAGAAATTAAGTCATTAAATATTGACTTCTAGGACACAACTCCAACACAAGCCAGTTACGGAATCCAGGATTCCGTAACTAGCTTGTTACGGTTTCCAGGATTCCGTAATTCCGGTCGGAATCTGAGATTCCGTAATTACGTTATTATTTAAATAATTTGAATTATTTAGATATTATTATTAATATTTACTATTATTTTATTATTATTTTTAAACAGTACGGAGACGAGTGGAAGGAAAAATGGGATGGGCTTTAGCATATCTTGATGGGCCTTCATTCCATCCATCAATATTATTTAGGCAACCCATTTCTATTTTGTACCATTTCATTCAGAGGCCCATTCCTATTTCTTCATCTCCATTGCTAGCTTAATTTGCCGAGACATCTCGCCATTTCCATCACAAATGGAGTCGTCCATTTTCTGGGATTTCAACAACTATTTAACCTTGTTCTTCTTTGAAAAATTAATTGGAGCCTTGTCCTTTGTCATTTTGATATGAAATTTAGCACACTTCTTTATAAAAATATGAAGCATCTGATGGTATTGAATTTTCCATTTTTAGAATTTTTAAACTAATTAATTGAATTTTCTAAAGCTTATAAAACAATTCATATAATTAATTTATTCATGCATCCCGCGCTGCATCCTTCTAGCTTCTTGCTTTGCCCAATCATCCATGGTATTTATGTCACCTTCTCTTCTATTAATATTGAATATTAAGTATTAAATTAACACAGTCATATGGCGAACTATATTAATATTAATATTAATATCGATATTATGGCTTTAGTCCAGGCATTTCCTTGCTTCAAAAATTGACCCCCCTTCTGAGAATCTAGACCCGGCCTGTCTTTATAGGCCCCATCTTCACTGCCTTGTGAACTGTTGAATTTTTCTCATGTGGTAAAATTTAGAGGTAAACAAATGCCCCCCACCAGAGTGGGTTGTGAGGAATCCGAGTCGAACGACCTGCTCTGGTGCCCCTTTCTGCATTTACTCTTGACCTCATTTTTCATGCTACTTCCTTCTTATCTTGCTTTATGTTCCTCTTTTCTTCTGTCTGTCCATGCCCCATGTCGGCTTCTTTTTGCTCTAATGGCATTTAATGTAGACCTTTGGACCTTTTTGGGCTGTAGACTTTATGTCGCCTGCACCCATTGTCTGTTCAGAGCTTCATCAGCTTAGATGAGCTCACAGATTCCATTCTTGACATGGAGTTAGAGATCCAGGATGATGCACTTCCCTTGCCTCTGGCCATTGCAGGTATGCCCATCACAATGCAATTTTCTTTGGTATCGTTGCATTGTTATGATTGTTTTCTTCACTCCCCTTATTTTGTTTGGACAAGGAGTTCAGCTTTTTGGTGGCTTATCAGACGGTCACACCCTTCAGGTTCCTCATGACCTTCTCTTGCCTGTGTTTGGCACGGCATCCGCGTCCTTTGACGAGGTGATGCCAAATTACTTGGAGTGGGAGGCTCTTCTCATTGATGTCACTCCCCTTGCTGTCGCCCTGCCACCTGTGGGTGAGGCGAGTTTAGCTCTTTTTCATGACATTGTGCTGACTAGGTCAGTGGCCATGAGGTCAGCTTCTTGTAAGGGTCCCAGTGATGACGCCGGTAGGACTTGTGTGGGTGCGGTCTTGGCCTTGCCTCGCTTTGGTAGTCATAGGCCTCTTTAGCTCCCTGTACTTTGTTTTTCTTGTTGTATTTGGTGGTTTATATCTTGGGTTTGATGTTGGTTGGTTGTTTTGAGATTTTCATTGCAGGGTTTTATTTTCTTGCACCTGTTCATGATGAACACGATGTAGGAACTTATCCAAGCTCTTTAGGTCGGCAATACGGACCTTACTTGTGGGATGTATAGTTGTCTCCCTTTTTGTTTTTTTGCACTCGTTCATGATGAACAGATTGCAGAGATTCTTCCAGGATTTTTGGTTTGGCTGCATGGAACTTACCAGGTGGGACATACGAGTTTTGGTTCTTTTGTTTTACTGCGCTCATTCATGGTGAACGGATTATAGAGGTTTCTTCAAGCTCTTTGGTTTGGCAGCACAGAACTGACTGATGTTGCATGTAGAGTACGGTACAATGTCAGAATATCAGACCGTCTTGGATTTTGAGTTTTTAGGTTGTTTATGTAGGTTTGGATTGGTTTGGTTTTGAGAGATCTTGGTAAGGAGATGTCTTTCAGGGGCTGCGCAGACGGACCATCTTCTCGATCCTTGACTTCTAGGGTATGATAATCATCGGACTTAGGTTAAATCTCACTATTCCATGTATTCAGAAACTACACAGGTTTCCTCAACACGGCTATCCTTTTCTTGGTTGGTGTGATAGATCACCGCCTTATGTCTTAATTTAAAATTCAAGACACATAACTTTTATTCATCCTTTTTGTTCAGTGAGATGAATAGGCACCTAGTACTTTGTTCAAAGCACAAAGCACAACGCTTAGGGTAAGTTTCACTATTCCATGTATTCAGAAACCACACATGCTTCCTCAACACGGCTATCCTTTTCTTGGTTGGTGTGATAGGTCACCGCCTTGTGTCTTAATTTAAAGTTCAAGAAACGGAACTTTTATTCATCCTTTTGTTCGGTGAGATGAATAGGCACCTAGTACCTTGTTCAAAGCACAAGGCACAACGCTTCTATGGTAAGTTTCACCGTTTGTGTCTTACTTTAGAGTTCAAGACACAGAACTTTATTCATCCTTTTGTTCGGCGAGATGAATAGACACCTAGTACCTTGTTCGAAGTACAAGGCACAACGCTTAGGGTCGCTTTTTCGGAATGTAGGCCTTTTGTAAAGGAAATGTCCTATGATAATCCAAAAGGACGAGGACACCCCTTTGGGTTTAGGCCTGGCGGGACATGCTATAAATATGTGTGTGTGTGTGTTTTTTTTTTGTTTCTTTTAGGTTTATACTTATGTTTTGAAGGATTTTAGTTGTTTAAGTTTTTTTTTATAGAACTTTATTTAGGTGTATTTCCATTTATTTTTAGTTTTGCCTTATTTATTTACGGCTTTGCGGAGGAATGTCCCATAATGTTCAAAAGAACAGAACACCCCTTCGAGCTTTAGCCCGGCAGGACGTGTAGTTTAGGTTTCTTTGGATTTTTTGGTGGTTTTATGGTGGCTTTAAGGTCTTTTGGCTTTGAGATTTTTCTGGTTGATTTTGGACATAGGTTTGATTTTTTGTTTGGGTATGGTCTTAGGTGTATTTTGTGGAGGACACGTCCCATGAGTGTCCCAAAATGGATAGGGCACTTCTTAGATTTTTGGCTTCTTGAGGAGTGGAGCGATCACTCAAAGAGTTGATCTATTCCATCACAACTTTCGGCCTAGTCAACTGTAGAGCTCCCTTCTTCCCTGCTTCGATGCTTCTTGGGCTTGATAGGACAGTTTTGGCCATAGTACTTCTTCAAATACCTCCCATTTATAATGGAGATAGGATGATTTCCTTCTTGATCGGCGAGTAGATAGGCTCCACCATCGTAAACTTGGTCTATAATGAACAGTCCTTCCCAATTTGGTGCAAACTTGGGGCCATGATGTCGGCCAGTGATTGGTCGCCTTAGCACTAACACCAACTCACCTTTCTTGAATGCTCTTGGTCTTGATAGCTTTTCATAGGCCCTGGTCATCCTGGCTTGGTATAGTTCCAGATTCTGTTGGGTGGCTAGTCTTCTTTCATCCATTCCATCTAACTCTTGCATCATCAATTGTATTTGTTTAGTCAGAGGGATTTCTGATGCCATAGCTACTCTTATTGAGGGGAGCTCCACCTCAATTGGTAGGACAGCTTCGGTCCCATACACTAACGAGTAGGGTGTTGCTTGTGTTGCGGTTCTGTGGGTGATCCGATATGCCCACAGTGCTTCAGGAAACTTTTCATGCTAGTTCCTTTGGTTGTCTCCGACTGTTTTGTGGAGGATTTTGATTAACACTTTGTTGAAGGCCTCTGCCAATCCATTGGCCCTTTGGTTGTAGACTGAAGAATATCTCCACTCTATCTTGTATTTCTTAGCAAATCATCGACCTTTACATTTTTGAAGGCCGTGCCATTATCTAAGATTATCTTTCTGGAATTTCCATACCTGTACAACACTTGAGTGGTAAAGAACTTAACCACATCAGAGGCTTTGATTTCTCGGTATGATCTTGCTTTGGCCCATTTGGAGAAGTAGTTCGTGGCGGCCAAAATGAAACAGTGTCTGTTAGAGGCTGGTAGGTCGATCGGACCAATGATGTATGTTCCCTATATTTCAAAGGGCCAAGACACCACTGTTGGGTGTAGCACATTTGGGTGTTGACGGATGAAGTCTCCGTGTATTTGGCACATGTGGCACTGTTTGGAGAAGTTTTCGCAATCGTTGATCATGGTGGGCCAGTAATAACCTATCACCTTGATTTGCACTCGCATTCTGGAGCCTGATTGGTGGGCTCCGCATTCTCCTGAGTGGATTTTTTGCATGACTTGTTGCGCTTCGGGCTTCAAGATGCACCTTAGCCATGACTCTTCATAGGACCTCCAATAGAGTGTGTTGTTTACATACACAAATCTTAGAGTTCTCTTTCTGATTTGTTCCCTGATGGATTTGTTTTCAGGTAGCTTTCCTTACTGAAAGTAGTCGAGGAAATGTTGCCTCTAATCTACTTGGTCAATTTCTTCTGCGACCATGACTTGGACCATTTCTCCTCATTCTTCTTCAAGTTTCTTATCCTGATTAATGGTTCCCACAAACATGATTTCTTCTTCTTTGCCCTCCATTTGTTGGAAGCAGGGGGACAAGGACCTTCTTCGATGGACAAAGATTTGTATTTCTTCTTGGTTGGTTTTTTGCTTGAGGATGAGACAATACTTGATCATGAGATATCAATTCGAGGCACGGTGCCGACTGATATCGAAGATCTCAAGATGAAATACCAGATACGAGGCGCGGTGCCGATCTGAAATAGGATGACCTCCTCTTTTGTTGATTTTTTGGTTGAGTGAGAGATCCTACTTGAGCATGAGATACCAATTCGAGGCGCGGTGCCGATTTGAAACATGATGACTTCTCTTTTTGTTGATTTCCACTAGAGTGAGAGATTATTCTTGAGCATGAGATACCAATTCGAGCCGCGGTGCCGACTGATACTGAAGATCTCAAGATGAAATACCAGATATGAGGCGCAGTGCCTATCTGATAAAGGGTGACTCCCTCTTTTGTTGATTTTGGTTGAGGATGAAATAATACTTGAACAAGAGATATCAATTCGAGGTGCGGTGCCGACTAATACCGAGGATCTCAAGGTGAAATACCAGACACGAGGCACGTTGCCGGTCTGACACATGATGACTTCCTCTTTTGTTGATTTCCACTGGAGTGAGAGAGTATACTTGAGCATGAGATACCAATTCGAGGCGCGGTGCCGACTGATACCGAAGATCTCAAGGTGAAGTACTAGACACGGGGTGTGCTGTCGATCTGATACAGGGTGACTTCTTTCCTTTCTGTTTGATTTTTGCTCTGAGTAAGAGATTATGCTTGAGCATCAAAAACCAATTCGAGGCGCGGTGCCGACTGATACCGAATATCTCAAGGTGAAGTACCAGACACGAGGCGTGTTGCCGATCGGATATAGAAATACTTCCTCTTTTATTGGTTAATTTTTACCTGTTGGCTTTTTGCTTGAGGATGAGTTAATTCTTGAGCATGAGATACCAATTCGAGGCGTGGTGTCGATTGATATCGAAGATCTCAAGGTGAAATACCAAAAACGAGGCGCGGTGCTAATTTGATAAAACATGACTTCTCCTTTCTTGGTTGACTTCTTTTGGTTGGTTTTTTTTTGCTTGAGGATAAGACAATACCTGAGCATGAGATACCAATTCGAGGTGCGGTGCCGACTAATACTGAAGATCTCAAGGTGAAACACCAGATACGAGGTGTGGTGCTGATCTGATACAGGGTGATTTCTTTCCTTTATGTTTGATTTTTCCTCTGAGTGAGAGATTATGCTTGAGCATGAGATACCAATTCGAGGTGCGGTGTCAACCGATATTGAAAATCTCAAGGTGAAATACCAAACCTGAGATGCGTTGCCGGTCGGGTATAGGGAAACTTCTCTCATTTTTTTTTATTTGCATCGAGTTCTAAATACCAAACATTGCTGATTTATATCCCTACCATCTTTCTTTTGGACTTGATCCCGGGTTTGGTTTTGTATTTAGCTTTGGAGTTGGACTTGGTGTTGGTTTTGATTGTTGGTTTAGTTTTGGATTTGATTTTGGGTTTGATTCTTGATCTTGGAATTTATTTCATCCTTGGTCCGTCTTTGATGTGAGAGCTCTGAGTTCTCCTTGCCCTTAGTTTTGCCTTAACATTCTCATTTCAGCTCGGACTCTTTGGATTTTCCTGCCCCCTGTTTAGCCTTGATATTCTCATCTCGACTTAGGCTCTTTGAATTTTCTTGTCGCCTGTTTCTTGGCTATTTTCGAGGGGTTCACACATTTTGTGGCTTTCTTGATGGAGTATGACCACCTTTCGATTTGACTTGTTGTTTTCTGGTGTAGGAATGGCTATTTCTGCAACTATCTCCTGGTATAATTGTTTGTTTTCTTGAAGGAATATGAGCACACATTGAGCTCCTTCTCACTGAAGCGACATGACTTGATTATCACATAGCTCAAGTTCTCTTTTCAGCCTCTCTTGTTCCAAGGATGCTGTTGATATTGAGACCCTTTAAGCATTGTTGCTCCGTCCTCATGAATTGTTATTTGGGACTTCATCATTTACCTTTATATCAGAGTTCGCATTGCTGGTGGCAGACCAAAACTCTTGTTCTCCTTGATCATGCCTATTGGTCTCATTTTTATTTTTAATAGTCTGAGAGGATATTAGACTGACTTCCACATGAGGCGTGGGATTTTGTCGGGCATCCCTAGGTAGCGCGAGCTCACCCTTTTGGATCATTCCTTCTACCACATCCTTGAACATGTAGCATTCTTCAATTGGGTGTCTGATGATCTTATGATAGAGGCAAAATCTGGGATCATGGACGTTTTTCATTTCTTTTGGTCTCTTGCTTGGTGGGAGTTCCAGTCTGCTATAAGTTTGGTGAAAAATACTCCTTGTTTCTTCTACTTTGAAGGACTATGGCTTGTTCATTTGCTCGACCAGAGATGGTCTTCTTGTTTTTCGCTGTGTTTGGTTGACATCATCTTTCCCCCAAAAGTCCTCACAGTCAGGAGCATGACTGCGTTGTTTTGATGTCTTTGAATTCTCATGCCTTTGGATTGGTTTAGAACTTTGGATTACTTGAGCCATTTCAACTTTCCCTTTGTTGCTCTTGGGGTATTGGGACCATTCACTTGGATTCATCCCTTGATCCTTCTGAAAGGAGCATGATTTGTACTTGGTTTTAGTTGGAGTCAAGCATTGCTGATACTCTCTCAAACTCTCGGTGTTGTTTGGTTTGTCAAACTCATCTCGGAATGCCTTGACCATGTCGCTCCATGTTCCGATGCTATTATCTTCAAGAGAAGTATACCACTCGAATGCAGGTCCAGCAAGGCTTGCTGGGAATTGCCGAAGCATCCAAGCATCATTTTTAGCTGTTTTGCCACATAACTCTATGAAGTGAGCTAGGTGTTGGCTAGCACAACCCTCTTTGGTTTGGTCTCCGGTGATAAGTTCAAAGTCCGAGATCATGTATCCTTTTGGGTACTGTACATCATTGTACTCAGCAGGATATGGTTGTTTGATTTGGTCATCGAAAGGAACTGTCATGCTTTTGTTTTTTTTGCTCAATTCTAAGAGCATCCATATCGCATTATTTTCTTATTGGAGTCCAACCATCTTATGGTGCATCTCTGAATTTTCTTCCTTTAGTGAAGCAACCTCACCACATATTTCTCTATTCTCTTGATAGAGTGCAGTAATTTTGCGGCGCATTTCGCCATTTTCTAGCTGAAGTGTTGCAATTTGACTGTCATGCATCTCTAACCGCTTGACTAGACCTTCTAGAGTTTCTTGCTTGACGTGACCAATCAAGGCCGACATTTCTTTGACATCTTCATGCACCATTGATCCTCCCTTTAGTTCAGAAGGGCTTTGCATGATACATGATGTGAGTGTTTGGGTTTTCTAGGCATTATTGCCTTTATTTGGTGGGTTACCTAGTAAAATTTCATCATCTTCTTCACTGACATATGAAGTATGGGAGACCATGTGGGATGAGTAGGACTCCCCCAGCAATTTCGCTTGTCTTTTGTTGCTATTCTCTCTCTTGGAGGTCCTTGAACTTCCTACTATTTCTAGATTCTTAGAAACTCCGATCATCCTTGTTTCTGCTTCATCTGTTTCACTTCCAAATTGCTGATGCCAATCTTTTGGTTTTAATCTCTCATAGTTGTCGACTTTGTTTAACAAGCCTTCAATTGTGGTTTCCATTATGAGGAATGGTTTGATTTGCCCATAGATATTCCTCAACATCATTTCTACTAAATCAGTTTCAGGGACTGGTGGTTTGCAAGCAAAGTTCATTTTCCAGACCCAGATAACAAAATCCCTGATAGATTCCTTTCTCTTTGGTTTCTCATTTGCCACATGACCCATTGTGATTTTTCGGGTATGAACTGCAAATCTTCGACATAAGGCCTTTGCCATGTCTTCCCAAGTTTGGATACTATTTTCTTCTAGAGAGGCATACCATTCCAAGGCTGGGCCTTTCAGGCTTAGAGAAAATTGTCGCAACAAATATACCTCGTTCCACACCGTATTCCCACATTTTAGTTTAAACTGGACCAAATGTATTTCAGGGCTCTTTTTGGTTCCCATGCCATCAAACAGTCTAAATTTTGGTATCACATATCCCTCTGGATAGCGTATCAGGTCATACTCCTTAGGATACGGGCTCCCAAATCTCTTCTCGGGCTGTATGAGGTGATCTAGTCCAGATTGTTGCAATTGACGATTTAGCATATCCTCCACTTCTTTTTCGATCATCTTTTGCACTTCAAGAGACACTATAGAGCCATCCCTTGGCTCTTTCTTGCTCTTTAGAATTGACTTGCCTTCTATGCGGTCAGTCTTTTCTTTTAAGGCACGACCTTTTGGCTCCTCAAATTCAGGACTTACAAAATCGACTTTCTTGGAATGTGCATCCATCTTTTCACAAAGGAAATCTTGTCACAATCCTCTTTCAGTTATGAAATCTTGCATTCTTGCGCACTGTTTTGATAACCGAGTATTCTCTTGTTTAATAGTCGCCAGTTCATAGTCTCTTTACTCTAGCATTTGACTACTTTTGGCAGCCTGATCATCATTAGAGGATGCCCCCAGTTTAAGGCTCCTTTCTTCGCTTTTTAGGCCTTCTCTTGTAGGCTCTTCATGAGACACCTGATCAGATTGAGAACATTCACTCATTTCCATATCACAAGTGAAGCTTTCTTCTTTGTCATTTTGGGCTTCTATTGCATTTCTTTCACCCTTTTGCTGGACTTCATCATTAGAGTTGGTTGCTCAACCCAAGACAGAGCTTTCACTTTTAGTCTGTTTGGCTCCCTTTTAAATTCCTTCCCTGAAAGGAATCTCACCATCGCTTTCAGACCCACTCTCTTCTTCTAGACGATTCAACATTTGCTCCAGTGACAAATCTTCAAAGCATTGACTTTGCTGTGAGACCTGTTGACAATTATCCTTTTGACTTGGAGTCTGCATAAGAGTTTCTGATGTTTCAGACTGGTCATCATATTCTGCATCTATTGTGCTAGCACTGATAGATTTTGTAGGATCTTCTGCCACGCTTATCGTGTGAACAATGGCATTATCCTCCAAACATTCGGATTGTTCCATAATTTTCCTTTTCTTTTCATGTTGAAATAGTGCCATGATTTCTGTTTGAAGTCGGAGATTTTGTACCATCTCAACTTCATGAGTTTGTGGAGCAGAGAGGCCATGGAAACTCTTTATCCTCATATTGTGGTTTTCAGGAATTCTCGACTTTGTATACCAGTCTTTTACCTCTTGCCTATGAGATTTGGCTTTTCTTATTTCCTTTCTACTTTTATTCAGAATTCTTCCCTCATCTTTCATCAATGTGAATAGAGAGGCCAGCACTTCAGGAGGTGGGATGCGAAGAGTTTCGCTTTGTGCTTCCAGAGATCTGCCCTCTGCGTGTCGTCCCCTTAGCACTTGTTTTCCTGTCCCTTGGAAGGAAAATACCAATCCTTCTTTGGTAGGTATAGGAAGAATTTCCTTCTGTTCTCTAGGAAAACTGCCCCCAGCGCTTTGTTTTATCAGTATTTGCTTTTTCATTTTCCGAAATGGACATATCAATCCCTTTTTTGTGAGTATGTGAGGAATTTCCCTTTGCTCTTCAAGGAGACCACCCCCAGTGCTTTACTTCATCAGCTCTTGTTTTTCTGCTTTCTAGGAGGAAATGCTCATTCCTTCTTGGACAGGTGCATGAAGTATTTTTTCATGGTTTCTAGGGACATTGCCCCCAGCATGTTGTTCCATTGACGCTTGATCTCTTGCTTCTCGAGTGATAAATGTCAACTCTTTCTTGGCAAGTATGTGAGAATTTTTCTTTTGTTCTTCAGGGAGGCTACCCCCAATGTGTTGCTTGATTGGCGCATGTTTTCCTATTTCCTGGGAGGAAAAGGCCAATTCCTCGTTAATAGACATGTGAGAAATTTTCTTTTGTATCTTAGGGGAACTTCCCTTATTGTGCTGTTCTTTTAGCACTTGTTTTTCCGTTTTCTGTGAGGAACATGTCAATTCTTCTTTGGCAAGTATAGGAGAAGTTTCCTTCCGATCTTTAAAGAAACTATCCCCAATGTTTTGTTTTATCAACACTTGCATTTCTATTTCCTGAGAGGGCGGAACTAATTCTTCTTTCGCAAGTATGGAGAGAATTTTCTCCTATATTTCGGGGATGCTACCCCCAGTGCATTGCTTGATCAATGCTTGCTTTCCCATTTTCTGGGAGGAAATGATCGACTTTTTACCTACTGATGCGCCGAGACTCACAATCTGGCTGTCAGGCAAAATTGGTACACTGGCTTTTCCCTTCTTTTGCTTGTCTTCTATGACCTTGGAGGTCTCATGACTTGTTTCCATAGATGAAATTTTCTTTGCCAGTGTTCCATCTTGAAATTCCCACATTGCTTTGATCAGTGGAGTAAAGGAGTTCTCCACCGACGGATTTGGTTTTGGCACTAACTCCTCTTGATATGCTTTGAGGAATTCAATTTTGGAGTCTTTGATTTTCTTCAGTTCTAGAGTTGCAACATTGGGCAGAGTTGAAGTAGCGATTGTTGCTTTTGCCTCGCAAACATGGGGCTCGACACGCTTGATTCCCTACATGACCGGAGCTAGAGTTCCATTGGTCGCAGTGAACATGGAGGTTGATTTTACATCAGGTTCAATCTCCTTTTCTTTAGAGTTCTTCTTTCCAGATACGATTCCATTCTGAGTGACCATCACATCTTGTTTCTTTTTGGCAACATATGTTGTCCTCCTTTTGATCATAGGAGCGGCAGGGATGCCATTCTTATTCACATTCTTGTCTGGCATAGGAACTTGCATAACCCCTAGCTGGTTTTTCGAGATGTTTTTCTCGAGGTTCCCATCCCTAGGTCTCCATACTTGTACCAGTTTATCCTTTGCTTTCACGATTTTGGGGTGGGGCTTGAGCGGAGGGAAAGTCAACATGTCAAACACCAAAGAGGGCTCGACTTCTTTGCCCTTTGCTGAAGCACTAAAATTAGTATCCTCCAGCCTATGATCCTTATAGTAAGGAAATTTTGGCTTTTGATAGACTTGGAACCTTAGCTTCCCTTTGACGGACAAGGCGCCCGAATGACCAGGTACTTTGGTTGTTAGTTTCAGAGACCTTTGATACTCCTTCACAATCTGGTAGGTAGTATGAATTGCCTCAACCATGTGGTGTTTCTTTGGAACTACACTTTTAATTGCCTTAACCGAAGTGTACATAGGTAGTTCCCAGTCTTCACGGAAATGCGAGTCCTTAGAATTTCTCTTTAACACCCTTAGTGGAGTGAAAGCATTACTAAGAGCCAGGTCAGTATCCAATTTCTCTTGCTGAACCAGGCCGAGGGCTTGAATCCTCGAGAGCCTAATTCTTGTTTTATTTCCCTTGAGTTTAGGAGCCACCGCCCCTTTCACATGTTGAGCTAACACCTTTGCCTTCTGGTTGTATGGGACAGTGTTTCCTGAGACAGCAGCAGACGCTCCACCAACGAGCGTCACCATTTGGAGTTGTGTGGTGGCTTGGACGGGCACTTGGAGAGTCCCGGCCATAGAGCCACCATCATTCTTGAGATGTTCTCCAGCCACGATCTGACATCAAGTCACCATCATTCCTACGATGAGAAGAACTCAATTTTAGCATATCACATGAAGTTTAATAGGCTCTAATATACCTTTATGTCTAATCATTTGATTATTCCCTGATGAGAGGAAAAGAATGTCCCACCGGGCGTACCAGAATATGTCTCGCACTTTTTTGGTCTATCCACGGGGGAAGATCGTGTATTTCCTCCATGGGGAAAAAGAATGCAGATCAGATACCCCTTGGGCATCCTGGAATGCAGGCATTACTACCCGTTTGAATGGATGAAAGGTAATAACGTGATTCTAGATGCCTCAAGAGTTGATTGTTTATTTGTAGGTCCTTTTCTTCCAGCAGGCGCAAGCCCCTGCTGTTAATTACCTCCGGGCTGAGTTGAGAACCAGACAAGAGCACCTCTAGATCGGGAATAATCAAGTGATTAGGCATCAAAAGCGATTAGAGTCAGTTTTAACTTAATAAATGACTAGTGCTATGCGAGAATGTGGTGATGATGACGAATGCACATGCATGTTATGCTGACTTAGATTCTTAGGTGACATGCAGACTATGATGTTGTTATCATTTTTATGATTAAGACTTTTATTGTTCTTAGGGTTGCAATATAGAACAGTTAGAGTATTGGATCACAGGATGGTCTTGGCTATTTTGGTATGGGTTTGGGCTTTAGGCGTAGTGCCAGGATTTAGAGCTCTAGGATCTTGCTTGACTCGGCTTGGTGTTTGACCTGGGGTTTGGCTTGAGGGTTTTATTTTATTTTGGAGATAGGCCTGGTTTTAACTTGAAGCGAAATTGGTTCTGGTTTGTCTTGGGATTTGTGTTGGCTTTTAGGTATGGATTCGGATTTTCAATTTTCAATTGAGTTTGGGTTTGGAATTGAACTTGGATTTGAGATTTAATTTAGAATCTAAAGTTCTGAGTTTGGTTCTGGCTTAGGGTTGGCATTTGGATTTTTTTATTTTCTGGTTTCTAGCCTTTGTTTTGGATTTTCGAGTTTAGGTCGTGTTGAGGCTTCAAGATTTAGTCATGGGGTTCGGCTTTTAAGTTTAGTTCTAAGTTCGAGTTGAGTTTGTATGCCTTGGTTTAATTTTTTTCGGAATACGTCTTGAAGTTTTGTCTTGGCTTGAGTTTTGAGTTTGAAGTATGGATTCTGGCTCGTCTGGCTCTAGGGTGTCCTGATCCTGAAGTATACCTGTTGTCCAAGAATCCCTGCTGTCTTTTAATAACAATATTGATTTTTAATAATATTCATGTTTATTTATTATTTATTTTTATGATATTTTTTATGTTTTATGGACTTTTATATAAAAGTGATATTTAAGTTGGTTTTTTGTATATGATATGTCAAATAGAAATGTTCTTCATAATTTTCTGGACATTTTGGTATTTTATAGGAATTTTTCTGATTTTCTGGCTATTTTTAGTGCATTTTCTAAGTTCTTGATAGCTGGAAATTCTCTGATTGGTCCACGTCATTGACTGGGCTGAGGTGTCACGTTCTGGCTGGTCCACGTGGGCAGAAAGAGGTGGTTTATGTCATGCAACAGCGCTGGCCACACGGATCATGTTGCAGGGGATCGAGAGGAGGCGCTGAGGTTGAATTGACTAGATCAGTTGGTTTACACCCGTGTCTATGGACCGGTTTGAGTCTGATGTGAGCCTGGGTCCAGTCGTTGAGTCCCGTGGTCCATGAGGTATTCCGGTGCGCCAGGTTCATTCATGTGGGCTTTCATTAAACTCTGCTTTTTCTTCCTGGGCATCTTCTGATATGGCCTTTCGTGCAACGCTTCCATTTCCTTGTATATTCCGACCTCTATCTTGCGCCTCATAGATTTGTCACCACAGAAGATCACAAGACATCTTTCCATTTAGTCGTTACTAATGAGATCCGTCCATCCATGGTTGTCAAGATTCGTGCATGGTCAAAGGGTCAACTTCTTCTTCTTCTTCTTCTTTTCTTTCTTTCTTCCGTGGCCTTTGACCCGACAGCAACCGAGAGCTTTCGCCGTTGACTTACGCCGTACGTCCACTATTTTGGCCACGGTTTGTTCCTTTGGAATCGTCTCCTTCTCCTCTTTCTTTCTATGCCTTTGGTTTGGTTTGTCAGTGTGTAATTTTGCGGCATCATCCCTCTTCTTGAGCCTCATTGATCCACTATCTCCAGCGAAATTGAGCCCCTTGAGTGGTGGATTCATCTTAAAGACTAGTCGGAAAACATCTCCTGCATCTCCTCTGTTGATTTGAGTCACTGGAGGGTAGTTCTTTTCTCTGGTTGTGTCGAATTGCCTCCATGCCATGGTTATGCCACGTCAGCCTTCTCCCTTCTTCAAATTGTGCTAACTAAGAGATTGTCTTTCCTCTCAGTCATATCAAACAGCATATCCTAGCCTCCATTTGTCGAGTTGTGGTCCCTGTGAGGTGGGTGTTAGATTATTTTCATATAGGCTGACGAGTCTATATGGAAACAATCTAAATTAAGTATGGGCTGATTATTGTTTGGTATCCAAGTTTCTATTGATTATGGTAATAAGCTAAACATGGCTGTAAAGGAATAGCAGATTTTGTGCAATAGATGTGTTGCCTTTTATAGGTGGTTATATTTAGAAACATTACCTATTTTATTATGGACAAAACATGGTATTGTGTGGTGGCCAAGATGTTAGAGTTATGTCCTAGAAGCCAATCATTATATGGCTACTTCTATGGTTTATGTTATTGATGATATTTGATCATTTATTCCTTGATTTATTTATTGACAGATCATTCAGGTTGAGGATCTGAATTGTGGATCTCTGTGTTTAAGTTATAATAAATGACAATAATAAATCTAAAAGGTCCGTAATCTTGATAATTAACAAGGAATATTAATTATCGGATAAGATTAGTATGCAAGTTAAGTGATGATTAAGTTCTACAAATCATAGGTAAGGAGTTGCCAACTTAATTGCATATGTGTATGTTATGGAACATAGTACAGGACACGACCCAATGAAATAAATATATAGATTGTGTTATGTGTCATTATTTATTTCATTTAAGTTTGATTCTAAGTTTGAGATGGTTCAGCTTTTCCACATGAGGATAGGCTCAATAAATATTGTCTACCGTTGATTCCTGATAAGGGCTGCTATACGGACTTTATTTATGTTCTCTTGAATTGTGCGGGGAAAAGTTGTTCATCAAGAAAATCGTATGTCCCTCATTAATTTACTTAGTGAGCGATGATATCTGTTTGGGCCCCTTGATGGATATGGATTGTTTGCTAGCAACTGATACAGTCATCTCTAGATCAAGAAACATATAATCTGCAAGAATGACACATTCCTATCTTGGATTATACGATGATATCATATGACATAAGAATCAGACAAGGAAATACCTTTATTTCTTATGCAGGATTAAAATATTGTAGCAGTACACTATTTATGCGAATTGGGAATCATAACGTGTTGCTAGATACCGCTTATGATTATTAGAATTAAATAGCGATTTAATTCCATGCCCAACGTAGCATAAATCCTCAAAGGGTCACACAAATAGAGTTTTAACCATACAGTGCAGTATTTATTTATTCGCAGCAGTGTATTGCGAAAATATGATAAGTTGATTAATTAATTATATACCGTTGCGAACCGTTATAATTAATTAAGTCAAAGGGATCATATAGAAATAAATTAGTGCATTTGCTAATCCTAAATTAATTATTAATAAGTTAATAATTAATTATGTTCAACATATTTTATTTTATTTGAGCTATTTGGGCCTTTATTTAATTAGTTAACTAATAGCCCGATTTGAGGTTTAATTAGAGGAGCAAATAAAGGTATGAATTAATGGGCTTCTAGCCCATAAATCCACCTCAATTTTTCGGCCACAAGGAGGGGCATTTTGGTCTAAACAAAATAGGAAGGGAGCTAGGTCAAGAGGTCTATAAATAGAGGTCCCATTTGATGGAAACTCTAGCCTCCATCCCAACTTCTCTCTCCTCCTCTCTCTTGGCCGAAAATCAAAGAAGGAAAAGAAAAATTTCAGAATTTTTCTTTGCCTTATCCTTTCTTCTCTTCCACCTCTAGTTCATGTGTTGAACAAATTCTCTCCACAAATTAAAAGGGTTTAATTAATTAGAAGAAAGAAAACCTAAGGATTAGCTTTTGTTCTTCTCAATTGCTAGCACAATTAGAGTAGAGATTGGTTAACCCTCTTGGTGGACTCGAAGCGGCCGTCGGTGAAGGAGAAGGCGAAGGAGAGCACGCCACCGACTCCTACGCCTTGGATCGAACCTCTTTGTTGCGAAACAAAGAGAGGTAGACTTCCTATTCTCAATCTCTTGTGTGTGAATGCTTGGACTAGATCCTTCGAGGTCAAAGTCGTTTGGATTGTTAATTAAATGGTTAATTAGCATAAAAATTTGAAAATTAGACTTCCTAACACAAGAAGCCCTTGGCACTATATATATGGGGTTGGTCCCCAAGGGACAATACACACACGAGTATTGCTAGATACATGCGTTGATAGCAGCATCTCTGCCCCTCTTCCTAATTATTCCATCGATTAGA
Organism: Rhynchospora breviuscula; assembly: GCA_027562975.1. Classification (NCBI taxonomy): domain Eukaryota; kingdom Viridiplantae; phylum Streptophyta; class Magnoliopsida; order Poales; family Cyperaceae; genus Rhynchospora; species Rhynchospora breviuscula. The sequence continues at coordinate 19,431,313 of CM050398.1, forward strand.
GAGAGATAGTGCTTTTGTTTAGGCTAAATGCATCAAAGGGCGCGTCTTGTTCTCTTGGAAGATCTTTCTCCCTACTTAGGTGCGTGGAACAGCTTTGGTGAAGGTGCATACACGTCAGGACACATCAAGAAGTGCTCAACATCAAGATTTAGACCATAGCAATGGAATTAGGTAAGCTTCCACTCTCGATTTAAGTTTTTGGTGTTTTGGAACGTCCCATTCCACTGCTGGTTCTGCAAGTTCATGTTTTAGGATTTTGCTATTTGATCTGCTAGAATTGTTATTCCTTTGGTTTTAAAGCAAACCTAACAAGTGGTATCAGAGCCACTCGTCATGAGCCAGTAGTTTACACATTAAAGTTGAGATCTTGATCTGTTTTGGTGAATTTTGTGAATTGATCTGATCTGTTTCTGGATTTTCTGGCAATTAGGACGGTCTGTTTCATAGCTCGAACAAACCGTTCCGTTCTTCTGGCAAATTATTTCTGAACTATTTTTTGAACTGTTTTGATTCGTGTGATGCGTATTATGCCAGATCTTTTGTTTGTAATTGCTAACTGGACCCAAAGGGCTATAATTTGAACTGTTGTTGAATTTTTTATATTAATTTAGCCCTTTGTTATATTTCAAATTAATTTGAAATTGCAATTTCTTGAAAAGATTTTGAAAATTAAGTTAAAGTTTTGGAAATTCAAAATCGTTTAAAATCTGACCTAATTGGATGATTTAGATTTAGAGTAGATTGTCAAGTTAGGAGAGAAATTTTTTGGATTTCTCGACCTAGTTTAGGACGACATCTTTTCTACTCTCTTTGCGGTTTTTTCAGGCGGTCCGTTCCATTCCGGGACGGCCCATTCCACTTCAGTTTTGGTTGCAAACTATTAGGTATTGACCAGAGTAATGGGGCGGTTCGTTCTACAACTAGGGTGATCCGTCCAAAGCCAGATTGTATAGGTTTTAAGCCAAATTTAGTTTAGTTTATGAGTCATTTGTACTGGTTAGGTACAAATGACACTTTAAGCATCCCTCATCTTCTTTTCTTTGCCGTGGTTTTCATTAGTAAGAGCTGTAAGCGTTGGGTTACACCACGTTGTCATGATGACAAGTTCTGTCGCAGAAAATAAGGTCGGCGCATAAAGTGTTCATATGACCCTGGCCTTTTCTGGGAATCTTGCCTGGATGTGGTGTAATTTCAATGGCTGCTGGCTGAACGGGAAATCACCGCTTTCTTTTCTTACCTTAATATGACTCATACTGGCTTGTATGGTCACATCTCTCTTTGGTTCTCTTCTGGTCTATTTAGGACGGACCATTCTCTCACCAAAACGGTCCGTTCTGAGTTTGTTGGTTCGTATGAGTTTCATACGATTCAATGTATGTATACCTTAGGGTTTGCAACTGGGTCCTAAGTCTATAACATCCTAGGTCAGTATTTGATTAGACTTTTCATATTAGGATTGATGTGCATAATGAAAAGTTTAGTTTTTAGGTATATTTTAAGTCTAATATAAAGGTAATTTAAGTTGTATTTTGAGAATTGAACAAATATTAATATCATCCCGCCAAAGTGGGCTCTCATATTAATGGTTGTTTCAAAGGCTCAAATACAAAGTGTATTAAGGTACATGCAATTTTTAATTATGGATCAGTTCAAAGGAAGGACATAATTTAAAAGGCTACATGTACAATGTTTTGGTAAGAATCAAATGGGTAATGATTATAAGGTTTTACATATAATTAATTAGTCGGCCTAAAGGAAGGTTAATTAATTGATATGTTATGAATCGTTACATTTGATACTACACCTAGTTGATTGAAGTTTGCTTGGAGACTCCAAAGAGCACTTGCAGATGAATTAAGACTAGTAGATGGGATTTAGACCTTTATATTTTGTGATTTCATTTATACATTATGGTTATTAACATTAGTGTATTTTGTCTTTGGTTTATTTTAGCAAATATTCCAGCTAGCATTGACAGCATACCCATGCTGTTTGGTTCCAACTTTAAGGAATGAAAGGAGAACTTGGTGATAGTTCTCGGTTGTCTAAATCTTGACCTTGCATTCAGGGAGCAGAAACCAACTGAGATTGGTGCTAAAAGTACTCAACAACAAATTCAAAGTGTAGCTCAGTGGAATCGCTCTAATCGCATGGGCATAATGATCATTAAGAAGACAATTCCAGAGGCATTCAGGGGTACAGTTTCTGATTCCGATGAGGCCAAGGCATACTTAGAAGAGATTGAGAAGAGATTTGCCAAAAATGAGAAAGCGGAAATTTGCACATTCATGGAAAAACTCACCTCTATGAAATACAGTGGAAAATGCAACATTCGTGAGTACATTTTAGAAGTGTCTAATCTTGCTTCAAAGTTACAAGCCCTTAAGTTAGACATATCTGAAGAAATTCAGGTGTGTCTAGTGCTTAACTCTCTCCCTAGTCAGTATAACCATTTCAAGGTTACTTATAACTGCACTAAGGACAAGTGGACTCTGAATGAACTGATTTCGCATCTAGTTCAAGAAGAGGAAAGGTTGAAGCTTGATAAGACACACAGTGCTAACGTTGCATCTACTTCCAAGAATAAAGGGAAGAATAAATAAAATAAGAAAAAGATTGCTGATTCAGACTGAAAGAAGGAGCCCAATAAGGGGAAGACTGGCAAGAAGCCAAAGAATCCAAATGGGTGCTTCTTCTGTAACGAGGAGGGACATAAAAAGCATGAATGCGAAGGCTACATAGCCTGGCGCAAGAAGAAAGGTATGTCTCTCTCTTTGGTTTGTTCAGAAGTTAATTTAACTTTGGTACAAAAAGATACTTGGTGGATTGATTCTGGTGCTACAACTCACATAAGTATCTCTATGCAGGGTTGCCTGAGCTGCCGAAAGCCAAATGATGGTGAAAGATACATCTATGTGGGCGATGGAAAGAAGGCACAAGTTGAAGCTATTGGACATTTTAGATTGTTACTTAGGACTGGGTTGTATTTGGATTTATATGAGACTTTTGTTGTACTGTCTTTTAGACGAAATTTAGTTTCTATTCCTGTATTGGACAAATTTTGTTACTCTTGTTCTTTTGGAAATGGAAAATTCAGTTTATCTCATAATTCTAAATATGTTGGATCTCGTTTTCTTGTAGTTTATGACAATCTATATTCTTTGGAAACTATTGCTTCATATAATGAAAACTTGCATACAAGTACTAGAAGTGTTAAGCGTAAATTAACTCATGAAAACTCAGGTGCACTTTGGCATAAGCGATTAGGTCACATTTCTCCAAAGAGAATTGAAAGGCTTGTGCAAACTGAAATACTCGATCCTTTAGACATGACTGATTTTGGCCCTTGTGTAAGTTGTGTTAAAGGAAAACAAACCAATAAAAGGAGATATGATGCCAATAGAACGAGTGATATCTTAGAACTGATTTATACGGATATTTGTGGACCATTTCCTACACCTACTAGAAATGGTCAAACTTACTTTATCAGTTTCATAGACGATTATTCAAGATTTGGTTATCTATATTTATTAAGTGAAAAAGCGCAAGCTTTGGACGTGTTCAAATTATTTAAGGCTGAAGTTGAGTTACAAATCAACAAAAGGATTAAGCAAGTTAAATCTGACCATGGTGGTGAATACTATGGTAGATATGACGGTTCAGGTGAACAACGTCCAGGACCTTTTGCTAAGTTCCTAGAGGAAAATGGCATTATCCCTCAATATACCATGCCAGGGTCGCCTAGCATGAATGTAGTAGCTGAAAGGCGAAACAGAATAATGAAGGATATGGTTAGGAGTATACTTAGTCATACTAATTTGCCAAAATCTCTTTGGGGCGAAGCGCTTAAAACGGCAACATATTTACTTAATCGTGTACCAACTAAGGCAAATAACAACAAAACACCTTATGAAATATGGACTGGTAGGAAACCAAGTCTACAACATTGTCGTATTTGGGGATGTCCAGCTGAAGCTCGGCCTTATAAGCCAAATGAGAAGAAATTGGACGAAAAGACAATTAGTTGTTATTTCATTGGATATGCCGAACGTTTCAGGGGTTGTAAGTTTTACGATCCCACTAATAAGATTATATTTGAGACGATTATAGCTAAGTTCTTTGAGGATGTTTTGGTTGTGGGGGGAGATATGACACATCAGGATATTATCTTCGAAGAGGAAACAAGCACTGATCCTCAAACGGACCGTGACAGGAATGAAACAAACCGTTCCAGGACTGGAACGGATCGGTCCATTACTGAAACAAACCGTTTGATCATAGATACAGTGTCCAGGACTGATCTTGAAAATGACGACGATCCTTTGAGGACTCAAACAGATCGTTTAATTCAAGAAACAAATCATGTTCCAGATCCTATAGAACATGATCTTGGAAATAATCAAGTTGAAGATATTGATGTCATTGAACAACTACAAACACTTTAAGAACTTGTGCCTAGGAGATCCACTAGGGAGAAAAGACCTGCAATACCTAACGATTATGTGGTCTATCTCCAAGAACATGAGTTTGACATTGGGATGATGGAAGATCCTCATGATCTTCGTCAAGCTTTGGATAGTCCAAACTCACAAAAGTGGATTGATGCCATGAATAAAGAGATGAAGTCTATGTATGACAATGATGTATGGGACTTAGTACCATTACCAGAAGGAAAGAAACCTATTGGTTGTAAATGGATTTTTAAGACCAAAAATGATTCTATGGGTAATGTGGAAAGGTATAAGGCACGTCTTGTCGCTAAGGGCTTTACTCAAAAGGAAGGTATTGATTACAAAGAGACTTTCTCTCCAGTTTCATCGAAGGATTCTTTTAGAGTAATCATGGCACTTGTGGTACATTTGGACCTTGAGCTTCATCAAATGGATGTTAAGACTGCATTTCTCAATGGAGACATTGATGAAACCATCTATATGGTGCAACCACCCCACTTTGTATCGGACGATTCAAAGAAAATGGTTTGCAAATTTAAGAAATCCATCTATGGGCTCAAACAAGCGTCTCGACAGTGGTATTACAAATTCCATCGAGTAATTCTCTAATTTGGTTTCGAGAGTAACCCGACGGATGATTGTATATATCACAAGTTCAGTGGGAGTAAATACTCTTTCTTGGTTTTGTATGTGGATGATATACTGCTTGCCACAAACGATAAGGATATATTGCATGAAATTAAGAAATTTCTATTTAGGCATTTTGAAATGAAAGATCTTGGTGATGCATCTTGGGACTTAAGATAGTTAGAGATTGTTCTCAAGGTATCTTGGGACTAACACAAAAGGCCTATATCGATCAAGTGCTCAAGCGGTTTGATATGGAAAACTGCAAACCAACAGAGACTCCTGTTGCTAAAGGAGACAAGTTCAGTCTTGAACAATGTTCCAAAACACAGTTGGAAGTACAATGTATGCCCAAGTGTGTACACGTCCAGACATTGCTTTCATTACAGGTATGCTAGGCAGGTATTTGCATAATCTAGGTGTTCAGCACATTTAGGCAGCCAAACGAGTTTTGAGATATCTTCAGAGAACCAAAGACTATGCACTAACATATCGGAGATCAGATAGGCTGGAGGTCATAGGATATTCTGATTCTGATTTTGCGGGTTGTCAAGATAGCTTAAAGTCAACCACAGGGTTCATCTTCATGATGGCAGGTGGAGCTGTTTTATGGAAAAGTGCCAAACAATCCCTAGTGGCATCTTCCACCTTGGCAGCAGAATGCGTGGCTTGCTATGAGGCATCATTATTTGGGACATGGTTGCGAAATTTTGTCACTGGACTACGTATAGTGGACTCCATCAAGACTCCACTAAGAATTTTCTGTGACAATAACTCGGCAGTCATGTATGCTAACAATAATAGAAGCTCAGCCAACTCGAAGCACATCGACATCAAGTTTCTTTCTGTTAAGCAAAAGGTTGAGAATGACGAGTTGTTAATCAAGCACATTGGAACAAACTCAATGATAGCGGATCCACTCACTAAAGCGCTAATACCCAAGCAGTTTCTGAAACATGTAACTAGCATGGGTGTAATTTCAGTTGAGGATTTTAGGCTTTAGTGGGAGTTTTGTTCAGTGGGAGTGCTAGATTAGACGATGAATTTAGTTTATTTAGTTATTCAGTTTATTCAGTATATTATGTAATGAATTTCTGCAGAAATGAATAAAGATTCATTTTCAGTTTTCATTCTCACTTTATTAAAATTGATCTCACTTCAGTTTTGGGTGACCAATAAAGTTGGAAATAAACATGTGACAGTCATACTTACGTGTATTTTCCACATATACACATCTAAATTCAATGTCGTTCATTTATGATGATATTGTGATCATTGTGGGTTTAGTTGTGACGGCTTTGCAGGATTAGAAACCTGTAATGGCTATAATGTAACGAAAGCTTCATTGGTCTTCTATCATTGTGAATGATGGACAGAATTAAGGATACAAAATTAATTACCATAAATGTTGAGTTCATTAAATTTAAGAACTATGGATAACACTAAACATAATAGCCTAAGTGGGAGATTGTTAGATTATTTTCATATAGGCTGACGAGTCTATATGGAAGCAATCTAAATTAAGTATGGGCTGATTATTGTTTGGTATCCAAGTTTCTATTGATTATGATAATAGGCTAAACATGGATGTAAAGGAATAGCAGATTTTGTGCAATAGATGTGTTGCCTTTTATAGGTGGTTATATTTAGAAACATTACCTATTTTATGATGGACAAAATATGGTATTGTGTGGTGGCCAAGAAGATCTTGGCACTATATATATGGGGTTGGTCTCCAAGGGACAAGACACACACGAGTATTGCTGCATACATGCGTTGATAGCAGCATCTCTGCCCCTCTCCCTAATTATTCCATCGATTAGAGAGAGATAGTGCTTTTGTTTAGGCTAAAGGCATCAAAGGGCACGTCTTGTTCTCTTGGAAGATCTTTCTCCCTACTTAGGTGCATGGAACAGCTTTGGTGAAGGTGCATACACGTCAGGACACATCAAGAAGTGGTCAACATCAAGATTCAGACCATAGCAATGGAATTAGATAAGCTGCCGCTCTCGATTTAAGTTTTTGGTGTTTTGGAACATCCCGTTCCACTGCTGGTTCTGCGAGTTCATGTTTTAGGATTTTGCTATTTTATCTGCTAGAATTGTTATTCCTTTGGCTTTAAAGCAAACTTAACAGTGGGTTTACTTCCCAGGTAGGTTGATGGAGCGAGCCCGAGGTCTGGCCATGGCGTTAGAGCTTCAAACCTGCTGTCTTTGTGCACACAAAGGTGCATAAATCCTTTTATTTATGTTAATTCCCTTTTATTGCTGTTTTAGATGCAGATATGCGAGTTTAAGATGTTTGAATTACTGCAAAACGAGAAATAGACATGAAACAATTATAAGGCACCGGACCACCATGGCTTGGTGGCTGGGCTAGGTTGAACACCAATCAAAACAGCAATTGAACTCTCAAAATCTCTTTATTGATATGTGGAAAGGATAGTTTACAAGAAGGATCTACCTAAGCCTTCTTCTCCTCTCTTCTTCTCTTATATTTCCTATTGCACTCAAGCTGCTCGACAAAATCACAGAACTTTTTCTCTTGACTTAGACCTAACCCTAAGTAGAGGCAGAGCTTTGGTGTAGTGTAGGAGCTTGTGGGGGTTGGGAGGCGCCTTTCTTCTTCACATTTGAGGTCTTTATATTGGGCATGGATTAGGATTTCCATGGAATTGAGCCATGCACATCTCACCCTTCATCTTCATCCAATGGCTGATGTAGAGCTGTGGGGAACAAGTTCTCTTCCAAAACCATGGGCTGGTATTGCAAATCTGTGGATGGTTTTGCTTCTACGGTGAGGATGAGCCATGGAGTTAGGGTTTTGATCCAATGGCACGGCTCAATGCTGCCTCATGCATTATTTTCTCACTTCTCTTCTTTTACTGGTCAATTCACCTTCCAATGATACTTTGACATGTGTCAATTGATGCCCACCAAGCATGGGAGGTGGCATGCTGATTAGGACTTGTGTTTCTCACTTATGCCATGTTGGCTGTAAGTTTTGTTTTGAGTGATTGTAGTTGCTTCATATGCAGCCTTGATTTTGATTCTCTTTGAGCTTAACATTACTGACGTAATTCTACCAATTTCAACTTGAAGGAATCAGCAAATGTGGTGGCATCATCTCAATGGTTTAATTGGTCTGACATATGGGGCCATATGCCATTTGGTAGTTTGAGTGAGAAAGAGTAAACTTGCTACTGTGTCTTCACTCTTTCACACATAAGGAGACTCCTTGGAGGGATGTCTTGGCGCCAGAAGTCTTCAAGTGGCTTATCCAGTGAGGCAACAGCTAAGTGAGGTAGCAATTGTCCCTCTAATCCTCTCCATTTGCTTCACTGCACTCATTTTCTGTGGTGCTTGCTATTGCAGCCTTTTATGCAGCTATGTATGTGTCTGGCTGTCCATGGGGCTCACAATTCAGCTAAGTTGCTTTTCAATCAATGTTGTAGGGCACCAAAGGCATAACTCATGTTTTTCTATTGTGTTATACATATCTCAATTCATTCTCATGGCCTGAAGTATTTCATGTTTCCTTTTGTGTATATGCTTTCTCATTTTGCCCCTCTCCAGGTTCACGATTGATCCTTTTGCATATTGCTCCATTTGCATTTAATTCCCCTTTGTTTATTTAATTGATTTTCATCTCTGCTTGACAGCCACAAAGACTGTGATAATTGTAATGAAGTGATTTGTGTATGGCTATGGAACATATCATTCAGCCATCATTCAAAAATCTGATTTTTATAATAATCATTGTTACATCAAACTCCATTGTAATTTCATCTTTTTATGTTATAATCTGACCACACTGGGCTCCAATTGATATGGCCTCTTTCAAGCAGCTGACTTGGCAATTTTATCTCACTCATGCCTGTCATCTGTTCAATTGCTTTAATTGACATGGCATTTACAAGCAATTAGTCATGTGCATCCAGATTAGAGTTTTGGGGTTCTCTTTTCAATTGCTTTGTCCCTCCCTATGCCAACCATGTTCGATTCAAGGTGGTCCCATGAAACTTACTCATAGAACTTCCTATGAAAATATTCATCAGAAGCTCGAGGGGTTAATGATACTGATGTGCAAATTAATAGTAGCCTAAAATGTTCTAAAATGTACCGCAAGCGTACAGTATATCGTTGGATATGGTTAGGGGTCGAACCACAGGGACGGATTAGTTGAGTATTAGGTTTACCGGTTCACAAAATCTAGGTCGGTCAATTGAGATGGTTTTGGTCTTAGAATAATAGCAAAATGAGATAGACAAACAATCAAACTAAAACAAAACTAAAGCAAGTAACAATTTGGTTGTTTTATGGTGATTTCTAATAATAAAACGTCCTAGGGTTTCTGTTTTTATCTTGGTTAGGCTTCGGGCTATCAACGCGTATGCTGTCGCACGAAACGCTAACCCGTGCTACACCAGACTGGTCCTGTGCGACCTGCACATGATTCCATGCGACCCGCACAGGTAGTACTTAGTGCGGCACGACCCTTAGTTGATGGTGCAATGCATGATAATTAAGTTCCTAACTGGTTTGGGACAGATCTAGCTGGACTTGGACTCCCTAGACCTCAACCGTCGTATGTTGGTCATGGTATCATGACCGGAACCTAGTCTAAAACCCCCATTAGTCTAGTTAACTCTTACTTTCGTTTGTTGGCTTAACTATCCTAAGTGCACAAGTTGGTTTACTAAGGTATCTAACCGACTTTCGCCTAATTAGAAATCTTCTCCTTTTGGGATACCAATTGGTCACCTTTCGGCTCCTAACCTACCTCAAGTTGCTTACTCAATTCAATCAATTAGTCTACACCTTTAACCAAGACTAAGTGTGGCCATTCACCTAGTAGGAGGTTCAACACAATTCATCAAACACAAAGCAAGCATAAACAATAAACAACCAACAAGTGATAAACTATAGAAACTTAATCATTCATCCATTACATCAATCCTAACCTTGGTTAAAACATGACCCTAGAACAAACTAATCTAGACTACCATAATAGAAACACAATCAAAATGCAAGAAATGAAAAGATACAATCTCCATAACCAAAGAGAAGAAAGGAGGAAGGCAAACGCCCCTAATCAAGCCTCTTCCTTGCCTCTGGAATGGAGATACGGCTGCTCGGGTCGAACGGCGGTGGAACGGTGGTCGGAACGTGGCTCATAAGGCGGCAGGATCCTCTGTGCGAGTCGCATAGGGTCGCTGTGCGAGTTGCACGGGAGAGGTGAAGTGGTGGATCGGGTAGGTTTTCGTTGCGGCGCCACCTTAGATGGGAGAGAAGATAGGATGCCCTAATTTCGGCGCTTCGGGGGCTTTAAATAGCCGCGAAACTAGGGCTTGAAGTCACGTGCGGGGCGCATGGGAAGCTGGTGAAGGTTGCATGGGCCAGGAATGAGTCGTCTGGCCCATGTCGCTTGTCTGGCATGCGGGTTGGGTCTTGTGCAGGCCGCACAGGATCATTTTCTTCATGTTTTGAAGGCCAAACTTCACCAAACTTCCTCCAAGTTCTTAGAAAATGAATGTAGACCCAAGAAGTACCAAATTATTACAGAAATAAACTAAAACAAGCATAAAAGAAAGGTATTGAGTTGTGATTGAGGGTAAAGTCCGGTCAAAACATATATATAAATGTGTGATATCAAATCCCCCCAAGCTTGAACTTTGGTTGTCCCTAAGCAACACCCTAAACTTAGAGGTTGGACCATACCTACATCTAAACTCAACACCTTGCAAGCCTACGAGTTGGAATTTCAATCAATTGGATTAGTTTGAGCATTACACATGAGTTCAAGGCAATCGGTTGCAAAACTTAGCACAAAATTTTGGACTCTAAGCACTCAAGCAATTGGTTTATGTTGCACTTGATCCTAAAAGATCCAATTTTTTTATTTCAATGACCCTAAGCCTCTCTATGTAAACAACATGCAAAATCAAGGTTATTTGGCCGTTCATTTCCGTACCCTCCAAAAATTTGTAAGGAATATCTCTAGCGTGTCAAGGCGTGAGGAGTCTTTAAGAAAGAGAAGAAAAAGAAAGAAGAGGGAAAAATAAAAAATTACTGTTGGTTTAAACAATTTCATTCTCGATTTGTCGATTTACAAAACAAACTTAATCACTAATTTCTATTCTAAGTGTTTATTTAGGCAAATACTTTTCAAATTGCTAAGTTCAAGAGCCAGTCAATTGTTGAAGATGCTCAAGACCTAGTTTAGAGGTGTTAAAGTCTGTTGTTAGAGTTCTTAATAGATAAATCTGTTCAAATGTGAGTTTGCTAGTAAAATGCATAGTCGCAAGGCCAATGCGTTGTGTACGCAATTTCAGGTTACACAATGCACTAGAACAGTACAGGTTGTCTGAACTTCTTCATTGAACTTTCTCTGTGCGTTGCATAACGTCTTCTCACATTGTGTGACGCATAAGTGTAAGTTATACAATGCTATAGTTCCGTCATGCAACGCAACTTTTCAGCTTTTGCCAGAACGTTGTATAACGCAAGAAGCGTCGTACAACCTTCCTTTGTATTTTCTTTGGAATTTTTCGCTCGTTTTTGACGCAAAATTCTGATCATTTAATGACATTTAATGCGCGTTGCACAACGGTTCAATAGCGTTGCATAGCGCACCTGACAAGCCTGGACCGTCTGACCTGAAAGTCGATACGTTGTACAACGGGTCTTTTGCGTTGTACAACGCGTCTGACACCTTCATAGCCGTTGAGTTGTCAGTGCTGAGCGTTACACAACGGGTCATTTGCATTGTGTAACGCACTGACAATTCAAACGGACATCTTATCCGTTTTGTTTGATTATAACAGTCTTTACACGTTACACAACGGGATATTGCGTTGTGTAGCGCACTGTCAACGGATAGTTCAGCTTTTTGGCCTTTTTATAACGGCTAGTTGTGCGTTGCACAACGCAATATTGGGTTGTGTAAGGCACGACAGAAATCAGTGTTGATTTGGAGCTCTTGACGCCCTCTATAAGTATAGCCCCTCTTGGGACTGTTTGTTGTCGTTTTCTACCTTGATATACTGCTGTCTTTGAGCTTCAAACACATAGACCTGATCCTTGAGCATTTTAAGAGCAAAACCAATAGGATTAGATTGCCACAAATCAAACCCTAGTGCATTTAGCCATATCTTAGAGTGTTTTGATTGTAAGCATCATTCCTTGAGTGTTGTTTGATTAGGTTAGTGGTTAGGCCAATCCACCTTGAGTGTTTTGTGACAAGGTGATTTGGTTCGAACTTGTAGACCCGTTCCTTGTGGAATAGAACGGAGCGCACCCGATTTGGTGGTTGCGAAACTCCCGGAGACGTACGACTAAGGCTAGCCCTTTTCTAGCGGGTCGGAACTCCGTAATCACATCGCGTGTCATCTCTCTCTCTCTCTATTTTATCTATTTACATTATTTGTGTTTGTTTATTTGTGCATTGGGTGAACAAATTGTTGAATTGAACCAAGAATTGACCAAACCGGTTTGTAAACTTGAAATTGTGCCTATTCACCCCCCTCTAGGCCTATTACTAGGGACAACAATTACATTGAGAATGAAACATAACAAACTTTGTCTTTTTGTCTTTTTTTTGTTTTTTTTTTGTTTTTTTTTTGTTTTTTTATTTTTTTTTTGTTTTTTTTTTACATTTACACATGAGATACATTTTTCCATTGTGGCGGATAAGAAATTACAGAAAAAGAGAAAAAGAAGATAGCAAGAAGACTAAAAAAAATACATGCCAAAGATATCCCTTTTGAACAAATTCTTGTAGGGCACAAATCCGTTCACTCGGCAAATGTTTATGACTTGTCAAATAGTGTTTAACATTATGAAAGCAACCAAATTTCAGGTTTTGTCTATTTAAATCAAAATCCTCTTCGGTTCGTTGGGCCAAAAACCAATTAAAAGCACACTTAGAGTTCAAAGTTTTGCAAGAAATTCCACAACCATTTACATTTGAAAACTTGTGTGAAAACTCATTCTAAAACAACCAATTAAATTTCAACTCATTTACATGCAAGATTACATGAATTACGTGCAACCTACATGATGCAATCCACTGTCTGGAGTCCTGTGCGGGGTGCAAAGAAACTGGTGCGGGCCGCACAGAAATTTTTCATGGGAGACATTGGCCAGACAGTGGTATGAAGCTGCCAGGGACCCTATGCGACCCGCACAGGCTCCCAGACAGCCGTTATTTCATGCCATGATGCATTTCCTAGATACAAGTTTCCAAAATTCGTCAATTCTCCCCCCCAAGCTGAACAATGCATTGTCCCTAATGCAATCATACATCAAAGAAAAGGAAAAGAGAAGAAGTTTGAAAACATACCATTGTGGCTGGTAGCGGATAAACCGCAACCCGCCAACTAATCTCGTGGATGGCGGTGATGGCGGCGATTCGTGGGTCGCAGTGGCAGATTTGTGGTCTGCTGCTGGAATCGTGGGCTGCGGCTGAAACTTGCGGTGGACGGCGGCAAGGGCAACGGTTGTCCGTTTCACCTTAAATTTTGGCAGCAGGTTCACGGAAGAGTGCTGGACAAATGTAGCCAAAGAGTAATAGTTTGGACCGACAAGTTTTCAAAGTTCGGCAGGGCAGCGATGTTGACAGTGGTTGATTGATGGTTTGGAGCTTGGGAATTCACTGAGTGAAGTGGGGTGAGTGGGGGACATGCAGGGGCCCAGGGGAGCGTTTTTCAGCTCTGTGCGGGTCGCATGGTGGGCTTGTGCGGACCGCACAGGATCTGGCAGTGTGGTAGACAATGGCAGGCATGAGCCAGACAGGGGCCAGACAATGTGGGGGGACCCTGTGCGACCCGCACAGACATGTGGTTCGACCCGTACAGGTGTCAGATGGGCTCCAAACTCAATCATTCACTTCGATTTCAAATTTTCCAAGGAGGAAAAGTTCAAACCAAGCCTAGTGGGGTCTGTTGTGGTCCCTTTTCACGATATTTTGTGGATGTGCTGCAAGAAGAGGTGGTGTGTAGGCAACAATTGATCTTTTTGTGGAAATTGGCTTGCGTGAGGTCGTGCGCAGGTTGATGACACTATTCCTTCAACCCATGGTGCTCCTGTACAAGCCAATTGGGGACTTCCACAATTATCTACAAATACCACAAACAAAACAAACACTTTGTCATTAGAATTCCTCCATGAAACAACTCAATTAAATTTTTATTTTCACCTCTTTTTTTTATGTGTTTTTAATTTTGTAAGTAACAAAGAATAAATCCTAAATTAACCTAAATTATCCCTACATTTTATTTCAATTTTCGGATTTTTTTATTTTTTTGGTTTTTTTCAAAATTTTCGAAAATGAAAAAATAATCGAAATGAGAAGAAAAGGGTTAGAAATCTTGGGTTGCCTCCCAAGAAGCGCTTGTTTAAGGTCCTTAGCTTGACCGTTTGCCGTGAAGTTTCAACCGGCTTCCTTCATGCCCATGTTAAGGGCCTTAGTTGCCCAATAGGCCTTGTACACAATCTCCATGGGCAAATGACAAGGGTTCAAATAAACAAGCTCTTCGTGAGGAGCACAACGCCGATCTATGTCATGGGGCTGCATAATTCTCTACTTGAGTGTCTTATCTGGAGGTAAGACTCCACCGGCCATGTAATTCGCTGAATTGGCATACCACAACAGTGGCTGGATCAATGTCAGGGGGTCTGTGCGGGCCGCACGGGAACTTTTCAGCTTGCATTCTTGCTCTGTTTCAATGGTTTTGACCTCCAGGGGTGGCCCTGTGTGACTCGCATGGGTTTGGTGTGACCAGCACAGAGGCTCTAGATTATTATCCGAGTCGAAATTTCCATCCACAATTGATTCTTCCACAGCAATTGACTGTTGATTTTCAGAGACGAAGTGTTAGTAACACTCAAGAGCTTCTCATACTGTTCCCTTAACATCTCCTCAATTGGTGTATCAATCTCTTCAATCATACAACAAGAATCAAGTTGGTTGAGGTACTTCATGGCCTTGACTATGAAAAACTCGATTGTTTCACCCCCGATCCTTAGAATCAACTTGCCATCTTTAACATCCATCAATGCCCCGGCCGTTCTAAGAAAAGGCTGCCCCAAAATTATCGGCACTTCTTTGTCTTCCTCCATTTCCAATACAACAAAATCACCCGGCACAAAAAACTTCCCTACTTGCACCGGCACATCCTCAATCACACCAAGCAGCAAGTAAACCGATGCATCGGCAAGTTGCAATTTCATACGGGTCGGTTTCAACTCTCCAACCCCAATCTTCTCATACACAAACCTTGGCATCAAACTCACGCTAGCTCCCATATCACAAAGAGCCCTCTTGATGGTTTCCTTACCAATCGTGCATGGAATTGTGTACTTGTCGGGATCGTCCATCTTGGCCAGCATCTCACTACTAAGCACCATACTACATTGCTCGGTTAGCTTCACAGTTTTCGACTCTTCAAGCGGCCTTTTGTTTGAGATGATATCCTTCAAGAACTTTGCATAGGTTGGAATTTGAGTGATAGCATCGGCAAAAGGAATGGTGATATGGAGTTGCTTCAACATGTGGAGAAAGCTTTTGAACCCCTTGTCAATCTTAGTTTGGGCAAGTCTCTGTAGGAATGGCACTGGTGGGATGTATCGTGGGTCGGGCTCGGCCAATTTCTGCTTTTCGACTCTCTTCTGTCCCTGTGCGAGGTGCACAAAAACTGGTGCGGGCCGCACAGGATCAATCTCCATAATTTCAGGCTGCTGGACATGGTCTATGACACTACTGCTGGGACCCTGGGACCCTGTGTGGGCCGCACAGGATGTTGTTGCATCGTTTCCGAAGACATCTTTTGCCCTTCATACACCGTTCCACTCCTGAGGCTTATGGCCTTCACTTCCCCCCTTGGATTGAGCTCTGATTGGCTGGGAAGTAGCCCCGGTGCCCTTTGGCTTGGCCCCGGTAGAGAAAAGTGGGCCTCCATCATTTTTTCAAGTCTTGTGATCGATTTAAGGCCATCCTCAAACTTATCCAACTTCTTGGCCACGAATTGATTCTACATGGTCGTCTCATGCATGAAATTTTGCACAATCGGAGGAACATGGGAATGGGAAGGGTTCCTTGGTTGAAAGTTTTCGCTTCGATTGTTGTCAAAGGTCGCATTGTGGAAAGTCATGGGGTTGTTGTTGGGTTGGTTGGGAAGTAGAAGAGCGGGTTTCTTGGGGTAGGATGGCCTTGCATAAGAGTTGTTTTGGATGTTGTCCTTGAAGTTTAAGAAGTTCATGAGTTGCCAATCTTGTCGCTCCCTCGCATCATTTGAGTAGGAGGTTGTGAAAGGTGGGTTGGGGAAGTAAGAGGGCTCATTGTTGATCGAGCTAACTTGTGCCATCTTCTCATCGGGTTGTGCAAGAGGGCATTGGAGAGAAGTGTGTCCTTCTTCGCCACAAGCACCGCATGGGTTGAATGGTTGGCCCATGGCTTGGTCGGTATTCTTCTTGGCAATGTCGGCCTCAAGATGGGCAATTTTGGCATGCAATGCGGCGATCTCGCTCAATTCATAGCGGCCTCCACTTCTTGCATTGTCTCGACCTGACCATTGTTGGTTTCTTGCCACATTGTCAACCAAGTCCATCGCCTCTTGAGCCTCTCTATCCATGAGACTTCCACCTGCAACCGCATCAACATTTATGCGAGTACTATCGGTCAAACCATCATAGAAAGCTTGAATAACAACATCAATTGGTAGACCATGGTGGGGACACGAAAACTCTAGGTCCCTAAACCTTTCCCAAGCCTCACTAAGGGTCTCATCGGCTCTTTGTTTGAAACTTGTTATTTGGCTCCAAATCCTAGTCGTTTTTTTGTGGGGGAAGTACTTAACTAAGAAAGTTTGGACCATTTCATCCCATGTGGTAATTGACCCCTTTTTTAGACCACCAAACCAATTTTTAGCCTTTTCCCTAAGTGTGAAAGGGAAGAGTAAGAGCCTAATTGCGGATGGTCTAGCCCCATTCATTTTGATAGTACTACAAACATCCTCAAAAGTTTGCAAGTGTGCATGCGGGTGTAATGTTCAGGTTGTTCGCTGCGATTCTGGGCAACACAATTGCCCCTCCAATGTTGCTTGACTTTGGCGTAGTGAAATGCCTCAAAGTCCTCGGGTTCGGTTGTGGCCCCATATCTTCAAACCCGCCTTGGCTTCCTTCATCATCACCACCTCCTCCGGGGCGTTCATTAGCGAGCCTCTGCCGCTCTAGGTCTAGGCGGACACGTTCTTGCTCAAGTGCCAGGCGCTGTGCCTCAAGTTCGGGTCGCAATGCCTCCAATTCGGCCATTTTATCGCTGTTAGAGGGCCTGTGCTGGTCGCACAAGACTCTGGCTGCGCGTGCGGCGCTGGGTTGTCGCTCAGATCGTGCGTCGACTGGACCCTGCGTGGTAGGGCCTATATTGGCTGATCGGTGGCTGTCGGATCGAGTGTGCTCAAGCTTTCGGTGGACTTGCACCTTAAGAGGTAGGGATGCCCCTTGTTCGTTTGAGTCCTTCGCTACGAACCGGCCAGCGCTTATCTCTACAGGCCACAAAAACAAAGCAAACAAAGAAATGTGAGAAACAAAAGAAATGACTTAGGCTCTTGATACTGAAGTAAGGTACTAATATCAAACACCGTCCCCGGCAACGGCGCCAAAAAATTTGATGTGCAAACTAATAGTACCCTAAAATGTCCAAAAATTTACCGTAAGCGTACAGTATATCGTTTGATATGATTAGGGGTCGAACCACAGGGACGAATTAGTTGAGTATTAGGTTCACCGGTTCACAAAATCTAGGTCGGTCAATTGAGATGGTTTTGGTCTTAGAATAATAGCAAAATGAGAAAAACAAACAATCAAACTAAAACAAACTAAAGCAAGTAACAATTCGGTTGTTTTATGGTGATTTCTAATAATAAAACGTCCTACGGTTTCTATTTTTACCTTGGTTAGGCTTCGGGCATTCAACGCGTGTGCTGTCACACGAAACGCTGACCCGTGCTACACCAGACCGGCCCTGTGCGACCCGCACAGGATTCCATGAGACCCGCACAGGTAGTACTTGCTGCGGCACGACCCTAAGTTGATGGTGCAATGCATGATAATTAAATTCCTAACTAGTTTGGGACAGATCTAGCCCGACTTGGACTCCCTAGACCTCAATCGTCGTATGTTGATCATGGTATCGTGACCGGAACCTAGTCTACAGCCCCCATTAGTCTAGTTAACCCCTCACTTTCGGTTGTTGGCTTAACTATCCTAAGTCCACAAGTTGGTTTACTAAGGTATCTAACCGACTTTCGCCTAATTAGAAATCTTCTCCTTTTGGGATACCAATTGGTCACCTTTCAACTCCTAACCTACCTCAAGTTGCTTACTCAATTCAATCAATTAGTCTACACCTTTAACCAAGACTAAGTGTGGCCATTCACCTAGTAGGAGGTTCAACACAATTCATCAAACACAAAGCAAGCATAAACAATAAACAACCAACAAGTAATATACCATAGAAAGTTAATCATTCATCCATTACATCAATCCTAACCTTGATTCAAACTTGACCCTAGAACAAACTAATCTAGCCTACCATATTAGAAACACAATCAAAATGCAAGAAAGTAAAAGATACAATCTCCATAACGAAAGAGAAGAAATGAGGAAGGTAAACACCCCTAATCAAGCCTCTTCCTTGCCTCTGGACTGGAGATACGGCTGCTCGGGTCGAACGGCGGTGGAACGGTGGTCGGAACGTGGCTCACAAGGTGGCAGGATCCTCTGTGCTGGTCGCACAGGGTGGCTGTGCGGGGTGCACGGGAGAGGTGAAGTGGTGGATTGGGTAGGTTTTCGTTGCGGCACCGTCTTGGATGGGGGAGAAGATAGGATGCCCTAATTTTGGCGCTTCGGGGGCTTTAAATAGCCGCAAAAGTAGGGCTTGAAGTCACGTACGGGGCGCATGGGAAGCTGGTGCGGGTCGCATGGGCCAGGAATGAGTCGTCTTGCCCATGTCGCTTGACTGGCATGCGGGCTGGGTCCTGTGCAGGCCGCACAGAATTCCATCCAGGCCCTACGGGATCATTTTCTTCATGTTTTGAAAGCCAAACTTCCTCCAAGTTCCTACAAAATGAATATAGACCCAAGAAGTACCAAATTCCTACAGAAATAAACTAAAACACGCATAAAACAAAGGTATTGAGTTGTGATTGAGGGTAAAGTCCTGTCAAAACATTTATATGAATGTGTGATATCAGATACTACCCGATAAGATATCTCTTAAGAAAGCCCAATGACTAAATAGTAATAAGGGCCGACAAACAAGCGGGATTCGACCCCCGCTAGGCCCATACATGATAAAAAAAGGGGGCCCACTAGATATTCTTGGTCGAGAATAAGGAAACGTCCTCATTGCCAGACACCTTCTCATGTCAGAATCCGTTATAACCAACTGATGACGTCATCACCACAAATGGAGAATTGGCCTCGGCCGAACACTTCTCTCCAACTTCGTCAAACTTAGCCCTAAACATAGAGTGCGAGGAAGGTCCGGCGAGCATGCAGCGAACGATTGAATGAACTTTATACCTAATAGCGAAGTTGAGAAGTGACCCGTTTCCCCTCCAAGAAAAGGAAAGGTACAATGAAGCCGTCACAGAAGATCCCAGTGCCACGTTATCAGTAGCTATAAATAGGCAACCCTACCCCTTGGGAGGGGGTTAGACTTTCTGTAATTGAAACTTATTTCTCTTATACTCCAAACAAATTATAAATGAAATTACTATTTCCCCTTTTTATGGTTTGGTCAACGCTCTCTTTCTTCCTCACTTCGTTGATTTCCACCAAAAAGCTAGATTTAGGGTTATCACCTTGTATGTGGTGTCTGCTTCAATAATGAAGAATTTGACTAGGGTGACCAAATCCCCAAAGGTGACATTGATCACCGTGGACCCTAAGGCCTTTTGGTACTTGTGATTGAATCCATGGATCCTGATTTTATCTTTTCTGGTTTCCCTGATGCTAAGTGAGAGCTGCAATAGCATTTTCAGGGGCATGATGCTGATAGGCGACCCTGGGTCAACTAGAATTTTGTTGATTTTCTTGCCATATATGGTCCCTGTGGTGTACAGAGACCGATTGTGATCTGCTATACCTGTCATCAAGTCTTCGTCAGTGAAGGTGATGGAAGGCTCTTGCTCAATTTGTGCCACTTCCTTTCGAGCTTTTTGGGCAAAGTAAGCTTGAAAGCTACTTGGGTTTTGCAAGGCAAATATGAGGGCC
This sequence comes from Rhynchospora breviuscula, assembly GCA_027562975.1. Classification (NCBI taxonomy): domain Eukaryota; kingdom Viridiplantae; phylum Streptophyta; class Magnoliopsida; order Poales; family Cyperaceae; genus Rhynchospora; species Rhynchospora breviuscula. The sequence goes on from CM050398.1 coordinate 19,451,669, forward strand.
TCGCGCAACTCTTTTGACACCATGAGGGCGTCGAAGACACTTAGGAGTGATGGGATCTTTCGCAGATGGGCTACCACATTGTAGTCCCCTACGGACATCCTGGGCCTGCTATTGGGACTTGTTTCATCTTCTATGGTTGCTTAATTTCTGTTTCTGGGCCTGTTGTCAAGTATTTCCCTTGGGGGTTGCCTTTCTGGTATCCGGGTACCTGACCTTAAGCTGACATGGCATTGATTTCTTCTGTTTGGTTATGTTCTGGCGAGAGTTTTTCGCGCAGGAATGGGTGGTCTGTAAGGCTTTGATGGTGCCCTGACCTCTGCTTCGTTTTCGCTTTCGCTTTCTTCTGAGTCGCTTCCCAAGGGCCTTATCAGCATGGGATTTGCTGTCAGAATGACTGGTTCCTCTCCGGAGCTGTAATGGTAGTGTTTTTCATCAGAACTTTCTTCTTCAGAGGTATTTGAGCCTATGTATCTAGACACGGCGTTGCACACCTTATCTTTTGTTTCTTCAAAGGGATCATCATCTCTCCAAGCCCATTCCAGGCACTCCTCCCTTGAGTGCCCCCAGACTTGATGGTAGCGACAATACTCCTTCTTTGGGTTTTCTCTTTTCATTTGGCACCCAAGCGATTGGCTTGAGGTGCGAGGTTTTGTTTGACGTTCCTTTCTCTCAATGGCAGGAATTTTCTTTGGATTTCTTGGGTTGGGGAGCGATTCCTTCTTTCGTCCTCCAATTTCATCTTTAATTTTGAATTTCTGGGGTAACCCGTCATGCTTGTTACCACTGGAAGAAGGCTTATCGATCTTGACTAACTTCATTTCCATATGGTATTTGGGGCCTTTCTCATGCTCAGCCCGTGGGACTTGGAATTTGTTTTTGTTTTGACTTGAGTGACCATGTCTATGCCTTGATGCATGGTCGACCTCCCTTTCGTGGTGGTATCTCATGTGGCAAGACCTTTGCCCATGTGAACTTTCACCGTTCTCCCACCGACCTGTTCCTGGGTCTCGAGATGGGTACTTTTGAATTTGGTTGCGCTTGGACCTTTTGTCTGAGCCATCCATTGGGGCCTTGTCCTTTCCTTTGGGATAACTGGAATGGCGCTCCGGCCTATGTCCTTCGCGAATGACTATGCCAGATTCCCTTCTTTGATGGGAATGTTGATAGTCATTGCCTTGGGTGGGACTATGCATTTCTTTGCCCTTTTCCTTTTCCTTGTTTCTGAATTCGCCTCTATCTTCGGCCATTCTGACACTTGATATCACGGCACTGTCAGTTTTGAACTTTTGATCCCTGTAGGACCTTTCTCTTTCTCTCATTTCCGTATTCAGCTTAGACAACACAACTTCCAGGAGGTTTTGAATGACGGTGTTCTGCCTGGACAATATCTTTACTGAGTCAGCACAGAACTTCAGTTCACCCAGTAGCGTCCTCAGTTCAGCTGCAGTGAGTGTGACATTTCTTTCTCTTTGGGGATGTGGTTGGTCAGGAACTGGGGCCGTATTTGATTGAGCCCGCTTTGACCTAGTGTGATGGGCTGGCCCATCATTTCTGGCTTCTCGTGCCACCTTCTGTTTGTGGCCGTTTTGGTTGGCCTCCTTTGGGTGATTGGCCGCATTTGTAGTGGGCCAATTTGAACTTGTCCCCGTAGCTCTTCTTTCAGTGGGCCTTTCTATGTCTGGAGGGCCGCCACTTCCTGTTGTTGGGGAATCTTCATCCTCATTATCTGTGTCAGGCTCTCTGGCAGAGATAACCCTACAATTTTCTGTGAAATGGAATGATCTTATGGTGTTTTTTATCTTTGTTGCATAGCTCAAGGCATACTGCTGTACGTGAATGAACACATTGGGATCATAGTAGCCTGCCACAGAGTCATCATCCGCATAGTATCTAGGCCAAGCCACTGGGACCCGTTAGTGAGGGATCGGCTCATGATTATCTAGGCCCTCTCTACTTGGAGTTTTTCGGAACTGTTGGATGAGTTCCTCTTCTGTTTCCTCCTTTTATTTGGATTTAGGGTATACTGCCCTCCTGACTCAGTCATACTGCAGCAGGCAGACCTCTTTCTTGGAGCGGTTGTACCTTATCCTCTTCACCCAGGGGAGAGATGAAGTTTGGATTTCGCCTTGTCGCCTGACACTTATTGCAGGTCGAGTTTTGGGCCATGGGTCCAGCACGCACCATCACATATCTTCCACGTAAGGGTGCTCTGGATCTAGCTCATCATCACTTCCCAACTATGCCACCCTATCAGTTGGCTCTTCAACATTGTTGATTAAATGGTTGGTCCTCCCAATCTGATCTAACAATGTGGTGCTTCGTCCTTGCAAGGGTGCTTCCTGATTGGACCAATCTGAATCCGAGTCTGAGTCGTCAGAGATCCAGATGGCTCTAGAGATTTCAGAGACCTCGTTTTCCTCTTCAGAGTCCTCATCTTTTGGGTTTGAGGTTCCGAATTGAGCATTGGAAGGACCAGATTGGGTGTTGGAGGGACCGGCGGCTGCCCCCTGTCTAGTGCCGAGATCTTGTTCAGGTTCGGGTTCATATTTCTCCCCTTTTTCTTCCATTAGTCTGGATTCTCTGACTTGATTGACTATCCGGCGCATAATTTCGCCTAGCTCTTCAAGTGTAAACCCAGGTTGACCGGGGATACTTGGAATGTGGATATCTATGTTGACTCTCCGGAGCTCTTGACCTTGTAGCTCGGAGGGATCCATTTGATATTTTGGGTCCATGACTATTTTGTAGTCATATTGTCTTTCATCTAGATCGACATAATTTTCCTCATTTCTTGTGCTAGTTTGCGGTTGAGGGGTTTTTTCTTGAGATCGAGAGGACTCGCCTTGATCCTCCGACTCATCAGATTTTGAACTGCTGATGTGGCGACAGGTCCCTGCGGTCTCGGGACCGTCATCATCACTATCAGAGTTGTTATTGGGGTCGTCAGGAACACTGTTAATAATCCTGCACAACTTTTCTATGTAGGTCGGGATACGAGGGGCTTCTCTGGGATTTTCCCTTGCATATCTTTCGTATGCCGCGGCCTTTCTCAGGTCTTCTTCTGGACCGGTATCTGTTTGTGACCATATGGGCATTGTTTTGTTCATAAAGGCGAAGAAAGCAAGGTCTTCATGCCTTGCCCTTTCTACTTGGGCAATGAGAGAAGCCGCCTCTGCAATGCTAAGGACAACGAACATGGAGGTTACATCGAACTGGATCCAGGTACCATCAGTATGCGACTACCCTGGAGGCTATTTGGTTGAGGTTCCTCCTCAGGCTCTACTTCTTCAGGCTCTTATTCTTCTTCTGAGGTGTCATTGTCGACATCCTTATAACGAATCCGATAACAGTAGAATGGTGTGTCATCGTCTCCGTCATCAGAACCTGAGGAACACTGGGGTGTCTTTCCCTTGTTGACCTCTCGGAGCACTGTAGAGATAGCATCTTTCACGTACTCCTCCAAGTGATCCAAATTTTTGGGGTTCGTGAGTCTTTTGAAAGCCTTAGGATTTTCGGCTCTCAAGTCCTTGAGGTACGAGACATACCAGTCGACCAAACGGTCATGCTCGTCCTTATCTTATTCTTCTGGGGATCGTAGTGGTGTTTCATGCTGAGTGTCGCCAATCCAATTGGAATCCTCAAGAGGGTTTTCTTCTTCATTTTGTGGGTCGCCTGACCCTGAGGGATATTCTGAGGACTCAACATTCCTGGTTCCTATTGTTTTTAGCCATTGGCGGTACTCGAACATCAAGTGTTCTTCACCAAGCCTTGGAGAGTTTGAGTCAGGGGTCACTTCTCCTTCCTCCCGCCCTATTTCTTGAGCGATTTCTTTTACTGCCCTTGCCACAGCTTGCCTTTCATAGTCATAGAGCTACTGAGGGTCTTCAGGGTCCAATGCCTCATGGAAGCTCTCTAGGTCTATCATCTCTAGACTTTTGAGGTATTGAGAGCACTCATTTATCAGTTCCTCCTCAGTTGAGCACCCGTGATCACCTGGACGAGGACACACCATGCTGTCCCAAGCCCTGCCGATGTTAGGCCGGCTTTCTTGTGCCTCAAACCTGTTCACTTGGGTTCTTTCCCATGCACTTTGACCATTAGGCATCTCCAAGTATTCATGCATGATTTCGAATTCTGTTTTGGGTGAATTTGGACTTGGGTCTTTCTTGTCCCATCCATTTTTCAGGACAATATCCATCGCTGCCTTCTTTATAGCCATGTTTTCGACCGCATGATGGTCTTCAGACTCTTCATCAGGCATGTTTTCTATTTCCTCATCCACTCTGAGTTCTTGTTGGAAGAGGTCAGGTTCTTGGATTTTCAGTTGCATGAGGAAGTCGACATATTCGGCTACTGCTCCAAATGAGATGTCTGGCAGCTCTTCGTCACCTTCTTCCTGCTCATATTCTTCTTCAGACCCTTCTGCATCACTTAAGTATTGACAGGAGGCTGAGGATTCAGTGGTTTTCGCTATATGGACATGGGGCGTGCTTTTGGACTGAAACGTCCCTTTGACCCATGACGCCGGGAGTTGATCTACATCGTCTCTCTTGGCAAGTTCGTTCATCCACCATGATGGGTTTAAGGAAATTTCGGCCTTCAATAGTGGGTGAAGATCAGTTGAGTTATTCTAATAGGACAGGTCTCTCCATTGTTCTCTTGCCCTAAGGAACATTTTCATCCTCCTGTAGTTAGGATGTTAGCATTCGCTTGCTTCTTGATAGAAGGCGTCATCTCCTTCTCTGGGATCCTTTTCTTCAAGCACAAAAGAGAGGACAATTTGAGTGGCCTCCTCTATCTGTCTTCTCATTTTCTCTTCTTCTTCTTCTGCATTCCTTTGACTTGCGTGACCACAGCAGACTTCCTCATTGCCTTCATTTTCTGAGTCATTTTGAGACTCGATTTTTGACACTGTGACGGTGCAACAAACTCTGTCAGCTCCACTTCCTCCTCTTTCTTCATCATCACTGCCAAAGTTACTACCAAAGTCATAGTCATTGTCTTGGCGTGGAAAGGGTTCAGGCTCGGACCACTCATATTCTTCGTCCGTGAGCTCTTGTGCTTCTTGGGTTTTGATTGAGGTAGAAGCCTCCTCATTTTCCTTGTTCTTCTTGAGTTGGGTTATAGCGATAGCTTCTCTCATCAGATTGGACACATGTCTTGTCAAGGCCGCTATTATCTCAGGAGGGAAGGCTGATTCTCCATTCTCCTTCTTCACAATGAGGTTGAACCTCAAGTTCTTTGGGTTGAGACCTCGTTTGTCATTCAGCGAGTCGTTGGGGATTTCAACGAACACTTGGTGATCCTTGCCATTCACCTTAAACGGAAGGGTCATCAATTCAGACCTCTTGGTCACATAGGGTCCTCCAGCTTCTTTTGCATTGGACTCTTTCTTCTTTCCTTTTCTGGATTTCTTCTTAGCAGCTGGAGCAGCCACTGGTGGGACTGCTTCTGTGGGGACAGATTCAGTCAAGTTGGTTTCTGTTGAGGCCGTTGCTTGAGGCTCGCTGAGACTTTCCTGTGGTTGCTTTCCCTTCCCAGTAAAGTCTTCCTTTCTTGAGTCACCATCATAGATATGGCGACAAGTGGCCGTCCAGAACTCTTCTTCCTTGAGTTTCTTGTCTTCGCGGCTTAGTTCTTGCCACACTTGGCCATTGATCTTAGCCACAACCTTTGAAGGAATGAAGTTGGCGAGTGTGGCGAACTTAGGCTTTCCCTGATCATAGGGTTCTTCTACCACTTGATGAGCGGTTTTCTTCCAGAATGACCTCTTGGATTTGACTTGGTCTTTCATTGTGCCCCCTGTTACTTGCCTAGGTGAGACAAAGACGGGCTTGACATTCTTTGGGACTACAGGTGTAATGGAATTTTTCCATTTAAGTTCTAGGTCGGCACAAAGTGACCTTAATTTCTTCCTTGTGTTCTTGTTGAGGTAAACACTCCATTCTGTGGACGATTTTCCATCGACGTTAGCAGAGATGCGCCGCGAACTGGCGCTTGTAGCCTTATCAGAGCTGGCATGAGGAGCCGGCTCTTGTCTTGCATCATCATGCAGAGAAATCACTCCCTCTTGAATCTTTCGTTCCAGCCAGTTCTTAAGGACATAGCATTCTTCAATATTGTGACCCAGCACCCTGTGGTACAGGTAGTAGTCAGGGCGATCGGTCTTTTCTTCTTCTTCAGGCCTTTTGCACCGAGGCAAGCGCACTTCTAGCGCTTCTATGGCCTTCCTGAAGAGCTTTTCAGTCTTTTCCTTCTTGAAAGAGTAGGGCTTGCTTTTCAACTCCTTCAAAGATGGTCTTTGAGATTTGGGCAAAGAGGATTGTCCTTTCTCTCCACTGTTTGATCCTTCGGCTTGGTTTGTGAGGGCCTTGGCCGTCTTGGCCGTCTTACCTTCAGTTTTCTTCACTTCTTCCTTGTCTTTGTCTTTGACAGAGGAGTAGAGTTGGTTGATTTCTGGTTCGACACCTTCATACCTGGCGACTACGGCCACGAGATGCTCAAAGGTCGTGATGTTGTGACCTACCAGCCACACTTTCATGTGTGCATTGATGCCATTCATCAACATGCGAATTGTTTAGATTCGTTGAGATTGGATTGGCAACTGGCATACATACCTTCCCACCTTGCCACATAATTAGAGGTGGCTGAATCTCCCCTTGAAAGCCGTCACCATGTCTTTCTGGGTCTTGATGATATTTTCATCCAGAGAGGCGTAACAGTCAAAGGCTGCTCCCATCAAGCTTTGTGGGAATTGCTTAAGTAGCCACTTGTGTGGACTTTTTCGTCATCCCTCGAAGAATGAAAGGATTTCCTCGAGAAATTGGAATAAGCCTTAGATTCACCCCCCTTAAGGTTCGATCTCTGCGCTGAGTATCTCTTGACAACAAGAGAACCAGAACAAGAGTCGCTTCTTATGAGGGTTTCTTGATTTTGCGGGTCCTTTCTTTCCAATAGGCGCAAGCCTCTATTGTTAATTACCCCGTACTTGCCTACGGGAACCTCTGATTAAGGGGTCTAAGAAATACGTAATGGCTAGGAAGGATTATTCTAGGAATATTTGTTGAGTTCATGCAGGACTTATTTATTATAGCCTAAATTGGACTTAATTGACGGTACCAAACCTAATTGACGGGATCCAATTAAGTACCCTTAAAATTCTAAAGACTCTAAACGAGGACTAATTTTGATTTTCATCTAAAAAGGAGAGAGTTTCGTTAGAAAAGAAGAGTTTTTCGTTTGAAAAGGTCTTGGAGTCGTTTGAAATTGCCTGAAGTTGTTTGAAATTGTTTGATACCTTCGGGGCAACGGCTGGCCTTCTTGTGAGAGTGAAAGGAGTTTTACAACCTTCGGGGCTTCTTGGTCGGCCTTTTGTGAAAGTTGATTCTTTTACAACCCTAGGGACCTCTTGGGCGGTCTTCTTAATAAGAGTTGGTTCTCGGGACTCTTGGGTAGCCTTCTTGTGAGAACAAAGGAGTTTTACAACCTTCGGGGCCTCTTGGTCGGCCTTCTTGTGAAAGTTGGTTCTTTTACAACCCTAGGGACCTCTTGGGCGGTCTTCTTAATAAGAGTTGGTTCTCGGGACTCTTGGGTAGCCTTCTTGTGAGAACAAAGGAGTTTTACAACCTTCGGGGCCTCTTGGTCGGCCTTCTTGTGAAAGTTGGTTCTTTTACAACCCTCGGGACCTCTTTGGCGGTCTTCTTGTGAGAGTTGGTTCTTTTACAACCCTAGGGACCTCTTGGGCGGTCTTCTTAATAAGAGTTGGTTCTCGGGCCCGTTAGCGGCTTCTTATAAGAACAAAACAATACAATTTTAAGGGTCCTTAGGTGACTTTCTTAACAAGAATTGGTTCTTTTACAACCCTCGGGGTCCTTCAGTGACCTTCTTAAGGAGAGTTGGTTCTTTTACAACCCTGGGGGCCTCTTGGGCGGCCTTCTTAATAAGAGTTGGTTCTCGGGCCCATTAGCGGCTTCTTATGAGAATAAAAGTTGAATTTTTCAGACAAGGGGGTCATTTGATAAAAATCCAATTTCGAATCATCTGAGATTGATCTCAACCCCAGCGAGGGACTTTTCCTCAAACGAAGAGGTTTCGGCTTTGTTTTGGGTTCGCGTTTCAACTTCTTAATTTCCTGACGTTTCTCTTCGGATATTGGCGATTTTATAGCTTTTATTCACTTCGGTCTTTCGTACTTTTGAGTTTAAAAAAAGATTCTCTCTTTTTATAGCTTTGAAAATACTTATTTTTGAAGATATTTTACTTTTGAAAATATGGGTCATGAAATCGTTTGCTACTTGAAGGTATTTAGATTTTTAATTCTGAAGTTTCATTGAAAGACATTTAGTGAGCTTACTAAGTATATTACTTTGATTTTGGTATTTTTTAGAATATTTATATTTGAAAATACTTGGCTCTTTGAAAATATCATATTTTGGAATCTTTTATATCTTGAAAATACTTAGCTGGAGTTTTAGAAATTTTGTTAAAAAAAGAGTATTAGATGATTTATTATATTTCTAGGATTTATAAAATTCATTTTTATAGTAAAAATAATTCAAAAATACAAAAGACCGCCACTTTGACACAATTTCATATCAAAGCATCAGTGAATTTGGTTTATTTTGATTTTTAGAATTTTATAGATATTTTATTTGCATTTTTCTGAGTTTCTTACTATTTTTAGTAAATTTTCAAAGTTTCTATTTGTTCATTGAATTCTGATTGGTCCGCGTCATCAAGATGTGCTGAGCTGTTGGGTTTGTTGACGTGGCATCTAACTTGATTTTGCTGAATCTTGTTGGGCTTCGATTCGATCGATTTTTCTTTCGGGCCTCCCTTTCCAATTGGGCTCAGTTTCAGATGGGCCAACGTTTCAACTTCTATTTTCTATCTTTCGGACAAGCTTCGTGCAACGAGTATTTGACGATTTTTGTGACCCGTTTGACACAGCAGATCAAACAAATAGGGGCGCTGAGTTTAAACAAAGGGAGTGAGCTTCGATGGTTAACGGGTTTATACCCGACAACGATTCCGACCGCCGCAACTGGCACGAAGAGGTTCTACGGCATCGTTGGACTGAAGGGAAGATGGTGACAGTCTCCATTTTCTTTGCATTACCCTCGTTAATTTGCAGTGGGTGTTTCTTCAGTTTAGTCCTTGTAAATTCTATTTCACATTTTCGGTGATCTTGTCCCTCTTAATTAATGAGGTCAGCTCCGTTAGAGTCACGATGGAGAATAGAGTACGAATGTACATTCAATTGGTATTGCGTTTGCCTAATTTAATGGGGGAGTCATTGATTGGTACGGCATTACGGAAATGCAGTACAGGTTGATACCGAAAGCGCTGATTGGTTCTAAAAATATGTAACTTAATAACATGGTAAGGAAGAGAAGAAAGTATATATTTCAATTTGATGACGTATGTTTAATTTGCCGAAATCAATTGGGTACTTGGTATAATGACGACACAGCATGGGCTTGAGATTTTTGAGTTATAATGGAACTAATCATTTTATTAACCACAATGGTTATGCGGCACCGGTATTAACTATGCCCTTTACATCTAATGCTAATCCTTGAGCAGCCGAACTTTACACAGAACTGAGAGCGTATTCAGTAGACAGCTATTCACTTTTAGACGTTTTAATTTAACAACTCAAATTGGCCTCCTATACCTACTTGTATGACCAACCAATCATCAATTCTTACACAATAAAACGTTGGTTGGCCTTGACTTTAAATCAGTCACGTAGCACAGTGAAAGGCATGAGGGAACTAGGAGGAAAAGTATAGTAATGGCTACAACAAATAGTAGAATAGCACTTATCATGCTCCTGGGTACTTATGTTGTGTGATGGCAATAACAAGAAGTAATAAGAAGTGAAATTTGTGAAGCAGACCATTTGCTCTATAGCTGGGATTACAATCAACACTTATACAAAGTAATTAACGTAAATACACCATTATCTGAGTTGGAACTTTAGTTACTGACAAGATGAAAAATACCAGTCTTAAAGAGAAGCAATTACACTATCAAAGGCTGTAACAATAACCTGTTTATCTTTACACATAAACCTAAACCACTTTACTTAATTGCAACATCTCATGTACAGAAACAAGGCATTCAGCTCCAAATTAATACAAAGATTCAAGTTCATTTTTGGATATTATTTGTTACTAACCCTCTTCATCACAACCCAGTTTTGCACGATCTGGATATGAGTCATACATTTCAAATTTAAGAATTCGGCTCAGTTTTATTCAAATATAACCAAAAGCAACAGGGATCACACCTAAAGACAGAATTATTCATTTAAACCCTTAAGATTCCAGTCACTAACAAATAAAACTAGAATTTGTATTTAAATTCAGATTTACAACTTAATCTTAACCTACAGAATTCCTGGTGAAAATCGGACAGCATTTCCCCTAGACCCCCTCTGATTTTGAAGATTTAAACAGCACAATTGAGATGGTTCTTCAACTGAGCATGTTCAAATCCGGTTCACCAAGGTGGCAGAGCCTCCTAGCAAACCATGGAGGGGGTCCAGCGTAGGAGCAGGGCTCCATGCCAGTTAATTGATGCCACCATGGAAGCATGGCTTCCTAGCAGCTTGGAGACAAGTTTAGCATTTTGTTTAATGAAGTTTTAACTTAATCACAGAAACGAGAGGTTTAAAACAGATCTTGATTTACTCATTTCAAATTCAGGAGCTTACCATGGAGGCATGGCCTCCTAGCAAGCTTCTTCTTATGAAATTGAGCAGTCAGGGATCATTATGAGAAGAAGAGAGGAAATGAGCAAGAGAGAGAGAGAGCAAGACCCATTCTTTCTACAACAATTGAATCGCCACTAACTAGCAGATCAAGAAAGTTGCATCAAAACATCCTAGCAAAGAGACATGAAAGGATCTATCTTCTCGACTTCGATCCAGAGAATCACCATGGAGGCATAGCTTCCTAGCAATTCTCTTTCTCGAATTGAGAAGGTAGAAACCTCAATCAACGCAATTCTATGCTAATTTACAATTACGATACTCAATCAAAGCTAGCAGATTATCAAATCGTAAACAATTCAAAGAAAAACTCAAGAAGCGATTCTCAAACAAATTTTGTTTTTCATTCAAAATTGCATCAAATTCATTCAAGGGAGAGCGTAGATCACATTCAGATCCTTTCTACCTCTCGATTACACAAACCTACCTTGATTGTAGATGCTTTCTTCGCTTTTCTTGCTATCTTTACAATGCTCACTAACTGTTTGACTAAATGCCTCTCCTCCCTCTCTAACCTAATTTCTAATGGTGTGAATGTTTCTTGTGTTGGAGAAGAAGCTGAAATCGAATCGGAATTCCCCATCTCTGTCTTGCTCTCCTTTATTTATAGGCGACGGGATTAGCTCTGGCCAGCTGGCTCTAGCTGTGAGCCCGGCGGTTACACTCCTCCTCTAACGACTTTCAGTTGGGAGCCCTTCTCCATCTCTTCTTCTTTACTATGGCTGCACACGGCATACGGTGAGCCACACATCGTTTCACCAATTGTCAGACATGAAGGAGCAATGATCCGAGAGCAGCTGGGATGGCTTTGTGTACGGAGGGAGAAATCAAGTTTCCTTATCCCATTCTCTGTTTTCCTTGAGATACTGAACACCTCCATTTACTCTCTTTTTATTCCAATTTCATTTACTGCTGAAAGTAAACAATTTATTTGGGAGTCTTCCCATGGGATTTTCTTCATGAAATTTTATATACGGTCTCATAAAAATATGTAGAATTCAGTGGTACTGAGAATTTTCTGAAAAGACCCCTCCACCTATTTTATTTATTTTCTACGAAATCAGGGGCCTCTTTGCGTAAAATGGGACTTCCATAGAACTTCTGGCCAATCTAAGGACACCATAATTTTCCTCATGCTTCACTGTATTTCTTGGTAATTTTTCATAATTTTTGGGATCCATTTGATATTTTTCATGAATTTTTTCAAGCTCCTTAATTTTATTTGCCATGAAATTACTCAATTATTTCGCGAATTTGGCACCATAAAATAGGGTCAAACACCACTCTTGTCTTCTGACCGAGTCTCCACATGAGGTCAAGAAGTGAGTTATGTGTTGATTCGGGGTGATCTTGTTACCAACCCCGTCAAAAGTCTTGAACTTTGGGACGCTGCAGCCCCTTGGATACTCTACCCGATCATATTTTGCTAGGTAGGGGTCTACTAGTGAAATTGCCAGAAAGTTCAGTTCCAGCCATTCCTAGGGACTGTAGCCTTTGATCCATGGCCTTATGTATCTCCTCAGCCAAGCGGCTAGGACTTATGCCATGGCTCTTCCTTTCTTTGGGTATTTCTTCTTCAGAAGAAGACTCGCTTGAGTTTTCGCTTTCTGACTGTACCTTTTTGGGGCGCAGATTATTGACTTTCACCTTATTTTTCTTCTTGGCGGCGGTCTTGGCACCCTTGGTTGGCCTGGGCGCCTTTTCACCTAAATCGGTGAGATTTCCATCCTTCTTGGCCATGTACTTTTGAATTTCTGCACACACCGCTGCTACACGAGCATTTTCTTCTTGAAGCTGCTTCAATTTCTTTTCCTTCTTTTCCAACTCTCTGCGGAGTCGGGTCACTTCATCCAGAACCTCAATTTCCTCGTCAACCACTTCATCGGTGAGGTTAACATTCTCGGGGTTCGAGCTTTCTTCTTCTTCTTCTTCGCCCGCAGACTGATCACTTGCCTGCTGGACTATTTCTTCTATGAGAGGCTCACGACTTCTGGGTCGACTGACCCTTTTAGGAGCCTGGGAGGTAGAAGCCTTTCCTTTTTGACTTCTTGTTTCCACTAGAATGCTTTCTGATTGAACTGTCTCTTGAGAACATGTTCCTACCATATGGGTTTCGGCGGGCTCCTCATCATCATCACTGACAGAGATGTGATGAACAGAGGCGGAGCCATAATTTTGCCTTTTCTTTAGGACATATTTTCTTTTTCTTTTGTCCCTCATCATCTGGGTTGCCACCTGAGATGACAAAGAGGGACCTTGTTCCTTGGGGAGTTGGCGCCTCGTGCCCTCGCTATGTTGCTTGGGAGCGACTTCAGGCTCATGCTGCTTGGGTTTCCAAACTTGTTTTGTTTTGCCCCTCGCCTTCATAAGCTTAGAGTAGGGCTGGAGTGGTGGAAAATTAAGCCGGTCAAGGATTGTTGGCGGCTTATCCCCTTTCTTCTTTTCCAGGGCGCTATAATCTCCATCTCCCTTCCTTGTATCCTCACAGTAGGGGAAACAGATTCTTTGGTGCACCGGGAACTTCAGTCGGTCCTTGACTGACGTGACTTGGGTGCTGGTGGCAACTTTGGTGACCACCTTTTTGGATTTGCGGGACTTCTTGATGATCTTGAAAGTGGTATTGATGGCCTCCACCGCTTTATGGTTCCTTGGTGGGGCCTTGACCTCCTCGCGGACTGGAGCATACATGGGGAGCTCCCAGTCCTCACGGAGGCACATCACCTCTCCTCCCTTCTTGAGCACATGGAGATGGAGGGGAGCAAAGGTGTTGCTAAGGGACAGGTCAGTGACTATGTCCGGCTGCTGGACAAGGCGGAGGGCTTGGAACCTCGAGAGCCTGGTCCTTGTGTCTTTCATCTTGAGTTTTGGGGCAAGAGCCCCCGAGGAGATGGCGGAGGCTTTGCCCCTCTTGTGGGCAGAAGCGGTCTTGCCAGAGACTTGGGTGGGTGCTGCGTCAGAGAGCACCGCCGGAGAGATTTGGACAACGGCCTGGACGGGCACTTGGAGAGCCCTGGCCAGCATGCTGTTGTTGTTGTTGTTATTCTTGCTGCGGAGACGAGCGCCTTGAACGATTTGGCTCCAGGTAAACATCTTTGCTTTTCCTAAAATGAAAATAACTCAAAGTTAATCGTTAGTAGTTTCCATAGAACTGCATAGACTCCAAGCTAATTTCACATTTAATTTGATTATTCCCAAATGAGAGGAGAAGAAGGTCCCACCGGACATGCCAGAATCTGTCTCGCACTTTTTTTGGCCTATCCACGGGGAAAGATCAAGAATGACTTCGCCATGGAGAAAAGAAGTACGGATCAGATACCCCTCAAGTATCTTGAGATCCGAACGCTACCGTCCATCCGAAAACGGGTGATGGGCGCTAATGCGGTTCTAAGTACCACGAGAGTTGATTGTTTGTTTGTAAGTCATTTTCTTCCAACAGGCGCAAACCCATGCTGTTAATTACCTCCGAGATGAGTTGAGAACCAGACAAGAGCACCTCTAGATCGGGAATAATCAAAATCACATTTAATCTTTAAAAAAGATTAGTCTTTGGGGGGCTTTGACTTTTGAATGCTTGTAATTGTAAATTTAAATTTGTTACAGGGCTTTGGTTCACTTTTATGTCACAATTTTAACAATTTTGTTGTTAATTCTATTGGAGTCGGCTTGAGGCCACCTTGAGATCTCTGAGATCAACACTAGGAGTTATATTTCCTAGATTAATACTTAGTCGATTTAGGGATTTACAAATTTTAGGATTTCGTTCGAGCCTTGAGTACAGATGCATTATGCCTCTTCTTGACAAGAACTTCAGGGGTGTACCTTCCAGGACAACGCGCTATGAAGTCTCAGAAGGACGAATTTTGACTTATGAGTTCGACACTAGAAAGATAGGCGATCTAGGTCAATGCTCAATCATTTTGAGATTTTGAGATTTTGAGATTTCGTTCGAGTCACGAGGAAAGAAGCGTTATGCCTCTTCTTGACGAGAACACAAGGTTGTACTTTCCAGGGCAACGCGCTATGTAGTTTTAGAAGGACAAATTTGATTTATGAGTTTGACACTAGAAAGATAGGCGACTAGGTCAATCCTCAATCGTTTTGGGATTTAGAGATTTTGGGATTTGGTTCGAGTCGCGAAAAAAGAAGCACTATGCCTCCTCTTGACGAGAACACATGGTTGTACCTTCTAGGGCAACGCGCTATGCAGTCTTAGATGGACGAAGTTGGACATTTAAGACTTTTATATCACTTTGAGTATTTTAGTTATAGACTGTGATCCAAGCTCTAGAGCGTTAGTATTTGTGCCTTTAACTTTTTGAGATTTCAGTATTGAATCTTGGGGTAACTTAAGACTTTTAAGTTCTGGCTACCAGATCAACTTTTAAGTCTTAATTATTCCAATTTTAAGTTGGACTTTTGAGTTTGACTTTTCAACTTTTAAGTTGGACTTTTGAATTTAACTTTTTAACTTTCAACTTAGACTTTTGAGTTTTGACTTTTCAGAGTTCCAATCTGATCTTTGGGTTTTGGGTTTTGGGCTTTCCTTGGGCTTGGGGCTTGGGTTTTGGATTTTTAGTTGTTTGGACTTTAGATTTGAAGTTTAAGTTTTGAGCTCTTGAATTTGGATTCGAGTTTTGGATTTTGGTGTTTGACTTGGGGTTTAGGTCTTGAGATTTGAGTTTTAGGCTGAGAGTTTTGGATTTTGGTATTTGAGTTTTGGACTTGGGATTTAAGCTTTTGGGCTTTGAATTTGGATTTGAGTTTTGGATTTTGGTATTTGAGTTTTAGTGTTTGAATTTTTGGATTTGAGGTTTGGGTTTTGGATTCTTGGTCTTGAGTTTTGGTACTTGGATTTTTGGATTTGTGGATTTAGGGTTTGAGTTTTGGAGTTTTGGTATTTAGATTTTTGGATTTGAGGTTTGACCAGAAATGTCTGAGTGTACCTGCTGTCCAGAACATAAAATGTTCAAATGTATCTGTTGTCCAGAACATAAATGTTCGTGTGCTTCTGCAAAAATTCAATTTTAACTCTATTTTTATCATTTTATTATTTACCAGAATGACCATTTTAAGAGTTTTGAATTTAATGTGTTTTGTGTTTTGGGATTTGGGCAAGAAATGTGTTACCGAAATATTCTTTATAATTTTCTGAACATTTGGACATTTTATTTGAATTTTTCTGACATTCCTGCTATTTTTAAAGTATTTTTGAAGTTTCAGTTCTGTTGGAAAATTTTGATCAGCTGGAAGCTTGCTGTTTGCTGTACTGGGTCACAGTGACCCGCCACACGACGGCCGCCACAAAGGATCACCAGAGAGCACTGAGGTTTTGGCTTTGAGCTAGGCCTAAACCCCGACTTGTGGGACCCATTGTCAGTGCCTCGGTTTATGGTGCACCATGTTCACACAGATTCCCTTTCAGATTTGTTAGAAATTAGATCCATCCGTCCCTCCAGCTTCAAGATTCGTGCTGGGGGACGATTTTCCTTTTCTTTTCTTCTTTCTTTCTCCTTCATCTTCCTTTCTTTTCATTCATTTCGTCGAGAGAGGGAGTTTACATCGGAAGTGAAATTACGGCGAACACCGGCACTATCTCTTCAATTGAAGGTACTTATCAACTTGTGTTGAGTTGCTCTTTCTTTCCCTGATTCCCATTTTCTCAATTACTTCCTCATTTTGAGATTCCATTCTTCCCTTTTCAATTAGGTATTTCTTCCAAGCTTAATTGAGCTGCTCTGGATAGAATTGAAGTTCATTGATGGGTCCCACGGGGTTCTTGGGGTTCGTAGAGGTCACTGGAGACTTCAATTGCTCAGGTAACCCTCTCTTTTGTTTCAATTTTGAATATGACTCATGCGGACTGGTTGAGTTTTGGTACCCTAGACCTTGTTCGATTTTGTGTACAATTGGCCTCTTTACAGGTTTGTCTTGGGTCCATGACTGACAGCAATCAGTTCTCCTGGTTCATTTAGGTTCAATTTTGATTTAACTTTGAAGTCTGGTTTGAGTTGGTTCGAGTTGTTTCACTGCCACCATCTTGGTCCATTATTTTAACTTTCATTTGGTCTGTCTGGGTCCATAGTGCTTGTAAAAACCCTCTCATGATCCAAGCTTCAAGATATGAACACCCCTTTGAGTTTATTGAGTTCATATGTTGTTTTTGCTTTGATTTTATTTTATTTTTCTATCAAAAGTTTATTAAGTTTAAGATTTAGTTTGTATTGAGATGCTTTGCCAAAATTCTTTTATTTTAGCTTGTGTTTGTGCAAAAGAGGTAACTGATTGTAAAAGACTAAATGTATTGTTTGAGTTTGACTTGAAATCTTGAAGAGATGTTATGCATGTGTTAAATGAAGAAGAATTAGGCACTGGACTGAGTGCCTATTAATTCTGATGCAAATGCAAGCTATGTAGCTTTTTTATTCAATTTCACCACACCATGAGTTACTAATCACTGTGTATAAGTTTTATTTTAAGGAATGCATTTTTTACTTTGAGATTTTTGACAGACCTCAACAAATGAGAATTTGACATTGTTTTTGACGATTTTGTTTTTATAAGAATGACATGCCTATTGAATGAAAAAAGTTTTGTCTTCGGACTCTACCTCTAACAGTGATACAATTTGGTGTTCTTTTGACAAATTTTATTTAAAGAGAGATGCTGACCCATGCAATCATGCCTCTATTTTGACTCTTGTATGCAATATGCTTAAGGGAGATGTAAATTCTTTATTGACTCAACTATTTTAATGTGTTTAACTTTGAAAAGAAGCATGATCTGACTAACAAGCACTACACATGTATACGCTGAATGAAAGGCAATGAAACTCTGGACCAAGAGCTTGTGGTTTTGACAATGATGCAGAAGGACTTAACTGCAGATCTTGTTTATCGATGATTTCTATTTCAACCTCTATGATTTATAAATGGATTGTTTCTTTTGTTTTATTTCTTAACTGTCATTATGTGTCTATATTGAAGAAAAACCTTCTTGATTACTTAGAGAATTTAAATACTTGTGGCATGAACTGAGATTGCACTGAACTTCTTTTAATTGACTGAAACTTATTTTATTTATGTGTTCTGACCTATGACATCTATTTCGAGTTTGTTTTAATCTTTGACATGGACATACGCTATGCACTCAAAAATTCATTTTAGTCCCTGTACTTCTTTTATTCCTGAAAACATTTAAATGACTCCTAATCTGTACCGACCATACTAATTGGACTCCAGTGAGTGAACTTTTATGCACAAAGACTCAATATATTGACTTATCTTGATATGTTGATGTTGTACTAACCATAATTACATGTTGTCCATGAAACAGATGAGTTTCCTTTTACTTTTGAGGACACAGTAACTTGAATAACCATGCTGGACACTATATTAATGCAATGAACTCTTTCAAAACATGAGTGTAGTATGAGTTAATGCTATAGGACCAAAACATGATGTATATAGAAAGCAAGTGCAGTATGACATGCTAACTTAACCCTAATGTCCATGATTTGAAACAGAAGTTCATTTTTGTTTTCAGAACACAGTAGATGCACCATTTCAACAAACCTCTTTGTTTATTTAAGCACTTTTAGGTGGTGTGTAGGCAATAGTACACTGACATAGAGCCTACACAGCCTTATTTCACTTTAATTAGGGGTGGCATACAAGCAATAATATACTGACATAGAGCTTGCATGACTTGTGTTCATATCTTGAAGCTCTCATCAGAAGAGCATTTTTACACAGCCAAATATCGGGCTGGGGTTGTATTTCAAGGCCAAATACCAGGCTCAAACCATGCCAAATACCAGACATTTCAACCAACCAGTGCCAAATACCAGGCACAAAGCCAAATACCAGGCTTTTATTGAACCAGAAAAGAAAAGAAAAGGGAAAAGAGGAGGAGAACAAGAAATCAAACATATAAAATCATTTTTGGCCCCCTTTATTTCATATAAAATCCAAGTTTACATGTTAATTACCTTTTACAGAAACTTAAAACTTCTTTTCTTCTTTTTCTTTTACAATTTCTGAAACGTGCTATAGCCTAAAAGTTCAAAAATTGGGGGCCTCTTCTTCTCCTTCAGATGCTTCTTTTATAGCCAGAGGGGTTAGGGTTTGCTGGGGTTTAGCTGCCATGTGGCAATTTCTCATAATTGTGGGTCTTGATGATCTTTGATGAAGGGCTGAGATGTCCTCTTGCTTCTGCCACCTCAATTTGGAGTGTTATCTTCACATTGGGTTCTTCACTCTTTGGTTTTACCTTCCAATCATGGCTTGACATATGGCTTTGTCTTGTAAGGCAGTGAATCACCCAATTGCAGCCTACTTTATTTCACTTTTCCTTCATTTGCTAATGTGGCAAATAGGGCTTTACATCAGTTATCCAAGTGGCTGTGAGAGAGATTTCACTTCAATTCACCAAATGACATACTTGGGTAAAGGTGTTTGAGGCGTCAGCTGCCTTCTGTTGCATGTCAGAAGGGTATGTGTGGTATTTTATGGCTGTGTCAAGCTTCTCCAGTGAAGTTTCTTTGCTTAAGATCCTCTCCAGTGGCTTCTTTCCAATTTAATTTCCTTTCTTATCCTTCACAGGATTTAGCTTGATGATTTGATGTTGCCTTTAAGCAGCTATGCTTTGTGTAGCTACTCACTTAGCCTGAGATGATTGGTGGCTATGTGTGTTAGCTGTTGAGTCATGGCTTTGCCAGCTTGCATAGCCTCTCTTTGGCTCCAGGATATGATGTGAGGTGGCATTCATCTAATGACTGAAGAGCATCAGATGGTTTGGTTTTGATGGTGAGAATAACCTCCCCTAGGCAAGCCATATGTTACTTGGCAATACATTTGAGAAGCCTTGTTATTCTCTCCAGTTGTGCTTTTTGTTCCATTATCGCTAGGTTTCATGGTGCCTTTGTGCATTTGGTTGCTTTATGGCGCCTAGCAATTGAAGAGTTACATGATTGTTTTGTTGGTTTGGTTAGTATGAGCCACAGCTAATCATATGGCCTTATCCATAGGCTAGCTGTTTTGTACCCATCCAAATATCATTTCTGGATATTCCAGGGGCCTGGGTGATAATTTGCATTGTCTGGCATTTTACCTAAGCCTCCAGCTTTGTCCTTGTTAAGTTACTTTCATGTTTTAACCATGGTTTATGGAACCAATCATCTGTGTGGGTATAGGTGGCCTCCTTTCATTGAGTGTCTTGGCTGTATAGTATTGTGTAAGACCAGCTAGCAGTGGTCCCTAGAAGGGATTAAGCGCTCCATCTTGTACAATACTTGTAGCTGAGTTTAGAAGGAATTATATGATGTTTTTCAAGAAGAGGAAACTTACTGGAGGCAAAGGTCTAGGATAGCTTGGTTAAAAGAAGGAGATGCTAACGCTCGTTTTTTTCACAGATATGCTTCTCTTAGGAAAGTCAAAAATTCCATCAATCATTTGCTTATTAATGATGTGGAATGCAGAGACTCTAATAGCATTAAAAATCATGTGTTAGATCATTTCTTTTCTATTTTAGGGACTCCTCCAAGAGAGTGGGGACATATTACAGCTGATACTTGGCATTCATCTGATAAACTGTCGGATTCTGATAATGCTTTGCTTACTAGTCCTTTCTCTTTAGAGGAGGTCAAAGCTGCTATCTTTGATATGCAAGCTGATAAGGCTCCAGGTCCAGATGGTTTTCCAATGTGTTTCGATCATTTCTTTTGGGAAATGATTAAGGATGATTTAATGTTGTTATTTAATCAATTTCACCAGAATAATTTGGATATTTCTAATTTTAATAGAGCCACTATTAGTCTTATTCCTAAAATTGAGGATGCAGCTAGAGTCACTGATTTTAGGCCAATCAGTCTCATTAATTGCATTTTTTAAATTTTTACTAAGGTTCTAGCTAATAGGTTGGCACCTGTGTTAAATAATATTATTAGTATTAATCAAAGTGCCTTTCTTAAAGGGAGGTACATTTTAGAAGAGTTGCAGCAGCTCAGGAGTTGTTACATTCAATCCATATCAAAAAAGAAGAAGGTCTTTTATTAAAATTGGATTTTGAAAAAGCTTTTGACAACATTAATTGGTCTTTTCTTTTTCAAACCATGTTAGATAGAGGTTTTCATCCAATGTGGATTAATTGGATGCAGCAAATTCTTATTGGTGGTAGAACTGCTATTACCATCAATGGCAGTTTAGGAAAGTATTTTGAATGTAAGAGAGGTTTGAGACAGGGGGATCCTATCTCACCTTACTTATTTCTTTTGGCTGCTGATGGTTTAGCTAAAATTTTGCATAATGGTATGGAAAAAGGTCACTTAGAAGGTTTGGGACCATGTTGAAGTAATGGACAGAAAACTATTCATTTGCAATATGCTGATGATACATGATATGTCATATTTATATCTATATTTTGGCCGGACTTTACACTTAAATGGTAGTTTAAACCCTTACATTCACTGTGCTTTTCATGTGCTTTGTGCTATATTTGTCTGGATTTGGGTACTGCCGTGGTATTTGAATTGTATTGCAGAAACTCGATGGATCACACACAATTATTTCATAAAATGATGGATTTAGGAAAAGAAAATGACTAAATGGAATTAGTAGCATTGTAGAGCTCATCCTAAGCTTTCCAACGGTTCTTGAATCACCTCAATCGGAGTCCGGATGAAGAAAATATGGCCAAAATACTATCTCAACGCTGGACATACTGTTCAGTCCGAACAGAACCTGTTCGGTCCGAACAGAGACTCATTCGGACCGAACAGAGACTTATTTGGACCCAACAAAGCTCATTCGGTCCGAACGGGACTTCATTCGGTCCGAACAGAGAGCCGACAGAGCTGTTTTGGCAAGTTTTTGATGAAGGAAAGTCCATATTTTAGCAAGATTTTGTGATCTTTGGACCTAGCCTCCTTCTCAAGTCATTCTAGACCTGCTATAAATGTATCCTACTGCCTGGGATGAAAAAAAAGACACCATACACGAAATTCCACCATCTACCACGTTTTGAGACCTTTCCACCACCGTTCTCGTGCCGAAAGGCGTGGGATTTCACCTCTTGCAGCAGAGCATGACCACGGCATCATCTTTGGAGCAATTCTAGGCGCAACGGCAGCAGAATCAATCCAACCATGGCTCTAGACGTTCGGTATCTTGAGTTAGAAGCGATACTTGGTTTATTTCTTCCTTTCTCTTGATATTTGATTTGATGGAGCTTGTATCTTGTTTTGTTTTCATGTTAGGTTAGATTTATGTTGTCTTAGGAGTAGGGAACTTAAGTTTGGATGTGTTGTTGAGACTTGATTTGTTATGATATGACTTGCGATTTGTTTTGTTGAGAAGTATGTTAATTGCTTGTTTGAATTGCTTGTGATTTCCTAATCAACTTCTAGATGTACGGCCGCATTTAGTTAAGCCTAAGTTAGGATAAACAAGATTAGTTTGAATTAAGTACATGGGGTAAATCGTAGATCCGAGAGGGGAGATTAATTGACACCAAAAGTGTAATTTTTAGATAGTGCAAAAGACATCTAAATATCCCTAAGAAATCCAACAAACAAGTTTAGATTAGTTAACGCCTATACCAAAAGTTGTGGTCTAATTGATCTAATTAGGTTAGGTTGTGATTAAACCAGTTTCTAGTCCAACAAGCGAACGCAGAGGTTTAGTAAATCTAGGTTTAGCCAACAAACCCTAACTCAAAGCATAAAATACTAGAACAAGTCAAAACCGCACACTTTCACCCTCTGTTCGGATCGAACATACCCTTGTTCGGACCGAACAGAGAAGTGATCGCTTGAAAAACACAGTTCTAAGTATGAAAGTGACAAGTTCGGTGTTCTAGAGTCCAAACTAAGGTGAAACCTGATTCCTAAGACATCTTTTATACTGCTAAAACAACAAAAATATCTCTTTAAGCATTTAGATTTATTTTAGATAATTAAAACATCCAAAAATATTTATTTACTTGCACCTTTAAATTTAATCAACCAAAATACCATAAAAAATTATTTGTCTAGCTTTCGTGAGGAAGTAGAGTCTAGTAATCAATTGTACCGTCCCTTGGATTCGACCCTAAAGCTTAACTAAAACGACTAGTGAGGTTAGCTCTAGGTTATAAATTTATTTGATACCTAGGTTCCAAGCCTTCATGAAATTGGCGCCGTTGCCGGGAACGGTGTTGATATTAGAATTTACTTTAGTAACGAGAGACTAGATATTGTATCTTTCATTTATTTATTATTTTATTTTTTTATAAAAAAAATTCACTTGTGTCACCATGTTTTATTCTTTTCAGGACCGTGAACATAAAAGTGATGACAATTGGAGGCGACGAGGAGATCCAAAGGATGCAAGCATGCAACGGTTATGTCACCAACTCAATGTGGTGAACAACAAGATAAAGGCAGCACGCGAGGAGAGATGGAGCGAGCATCAAGATCGACTCAAGCATCAACTCAATTTGGTAAACAACACGATAAAGAAAGCATGTGGGGGAAGACAACTTGATGCAAGGCCCATACATGATACATACAACTCTAGTTTGACTAATAACTCTTGTTTTTCTTGGTATAATTCATGTTCAGCGTCTCAAGATGAATCTAGATCGAATTTCATGGCTAAAACTTCTAATCTTCAATTATTTTCGCAAATGTCAAATGATGAACTAATGTATAAAGATTTCATTGAAAACCAAAGAAAACAAAATGAGGAACTTCTTGAAAAATTGAATTCTCTAACATCTAAGATCAATGGTATTGCCACACAACAAGAAAAGATATTTGAGACCACAATTGTTCAAGAACTTTGTTCCTCATATAGATCACAAGATGAACAAAATGATACAATGACATTACAAAGTAATGAGGAATTAGAAAGTTTTAGTTGTTTGAAAGAAATTGCGATTTGTTATGAGACCGACGGTGATGATGACACATAATTTGAAACAAATGAAGAACAAGGGACAATTGAAGAATCAAAGGTTGTAGCACTTCCACCCAATATCCTCCCAATTTTCATTCCACTTAGATTAACTTATATTGACAAATCTAATGAGTTGGAATTGAAGGATCCTCCAATAGCTACTATTATTAATGAAACTGAGAAGAAGGAAGATTGTGGTATACCTCTCCAAGTCGAGGCATCCGACATGACAATTAGAAAGATCACCAAAGTCGACTTGAGCTCTCAACTTGAAAAATGCTTGAAGAATCATGATGTGATGGAAGGCAACAAATCGAAAATCAAGTATCACATCGCAATCGAACGAAGGAAGATGACATCCAAACAAGGAAGCACCAAGCATGTTTCAAGAGTCTTTCTCAAGT
Organism: Rhynchospora breviuscula; assembly: GCA_027562975.1. Lineage (NCBI taxonomy): Eukaryota > Viridiplantae > Streptophyta > Magnoliopsida > Poales > Cyperaceae > Rhynchospora > Rhynchospora breviuscula. The sequence goes on from CM050398.1 coordinate 19,475,782, forward strand.
ACTTTTGGGTGAATTATGATGCGTTAAATGGGCGTAAAGTGAAAATAAGATGAACATGAGAGGTGGTCAAGCTCGTGACCTAAAACAAGCGCTTCTTGGGAGGCAACCCAAGTCCTAAAACTTTTATTTAATTATTTATTTAAATTTTCTGTCAAAAAAAAAAATCTCTCATGGTTGGTTTGGATTTCATTGTTGGATATGTAGGTTTTGATTCATTGTGGATGTCTTACTTGCAACTCGCGCTAGAGCACCACGGGTCGAGAAACAAAGAAGCACACGACCCACGCACGACCTCATGTGAGTTGCATGCCACAAGGATGCTACCGTGCTGCTGCTCCACGCCAAACAAAGTCGAATTCATGTGAAAATCAGTGCCTCGATTCGGTTAATTTCCCTTTTCCTCCTTTTTAATGTTTGATCTTTGTGATTGCATTGAGGATAATGCTAGATTTAGGTTTGGGGGGGAAATAGAAGGAAAATCGAATTTGTAATGAAACAGGATGATTTTGGATGAAAAAGGGTCGATTTTTCGCATTTTGGCTTCTCTGTTCGGTCCGAACAGGTACCTGTTCGGTCCAAATAAACTGCTCTGGATTTCTGGATTTTGTACCATCTCTGTTCAGTCCGAATAGGCACATGTTCGATTCGAACAGAGCATAAAAAATTTGAATTTTTCAACTGTTTTGGCTTGGAATTGAATTGATTTTGCCTAAACTCTCTCGATTTGGATTTTAAATGATGAATCTCGCACTGCTTGAAACTGTTTTGAGTCAAACAAAAATTTTCTCAAAGGACCCTAGAATGTTTTGATATCTCAATTTGATTTTTGCACCAATGGGCCGATTTGAAATATTTTTGCAAAATTAGAGCTCGACTTTGGATGCTTAAAATTGTTAAATCACTTTTAGTCGATTCTCACAAGTTTTTACTGAGTGAACGGATTTGTATTTGACAAACTTTTGTTCAAAAGGAAATTTATCAACTTTGGAAATTATAAGATGAACTTTGCCTTGTTGAAATTGCTTTTTAATCGCTTGAATCACCAACGAGCAAACTTAATGGGACAATTAATTCAAATAGTTGTGAAAACGAGGATGCACCGAGACCTTTTTCCACCAACTCAGCCACAAATCGGAGGGTATTGGGTTAATCATGAATTGTTAGGAATTACACCTCATGAAATCGAGAAATAATTGGACAATTCATGGTTAATTCTACCGGACCCGGTGTGAAAGCATTGGTAAAGGAGTTGTTGAGTATTATGGCCCAAGTGTATCGTGGTCATAGTCGAGCAACACCCGTCCAACCTCCCTAGCATGTCATGTGCTAGTAGCATAATCAAGGTCAATGACACCACATTATATCCTCTAGGGTGCAAAGCCCCACGACTCGACTTGCCCAAAAAAAAAATTGGTGAAAAATGAAATAGTTTTGAGAAGGGTTCATCATAGAATTTCCGACTTTGATAAATTTCTTTACAAATTTTTGTGAAATATGGAAAAGAACGGGTGAACGACATTGAGATTGCATTTGAATTAACAAAGTGAAGCTAGAGTTCTTGAATTTGATAAAAGATTTCACTAGGACCAAGAGATGCATTAATTGACTTGTAGAACACTAAACTTGGTTCTTGAAAATAATTTTTGATTTGACTTATTTGATGGAAGTGTGAAAGTTTTACGCATAAGCAATTAGTTTCATGACCTATCTAGGTTCGGATACTCAATTCTTAATTGTAAGTAAAGTCCATCTTTCTAAGTTTAGAGCATTGCTTGAGGACAAGCAAGGTTTAAGTTCGGGGGGATTAGTAGAGTCTAGTAATCAATTATACCGTCCCTTGGGTTCGACCCTAAAGCTTAACTAAAACGACTAGTGAGGTTAGCTTTAGGTTATAAATTTATTTGATACCTAGGTTCTAAGCCTTCATCAATACACTTCTATTCATAAAGGCTGATGAATTAGTGGTAGAAAAATTGTTTTGGGCCCTTAAAGCTTTTGAGGGGGTGTCTGGTTTAAAAATTAATTTTTCAAAATCAGAATTAATTCCCTTAAATATCACTAGTTCTAAGGCTTCTATTTTAGCTGCTTCTTTACACTGTAAAATTGGTAAGTTACCTATTAAGTATTTGGGGGTTCCTCTTCATTGGAAGAAACCAACAAAAGCTGATTGGTTAGTATTGATTGAAAAAGTGGAAAAGAAGCTTTCCAAGTGGAAAGGCAACTTACTTTCTTTGGGAGGAAGGCTGGTGTTAGTTAACTCAGTTTTATCAGCCTTGCCAATTTATTATTTATCTATTTTTATGTGTCCCCATTGGGTTATTAATAGAATAGATAAAGTTAGGAGTAATTTCCTTTGGGGTAATTACCAACAGGAAGGAAAAAGGAAGTATCATCTAGTAAATTGGAGTTCTCTTTGTAGGAAAAAAGAGTTTGGTGGTTGGAATATTACCAATCTCAAACAGTTCAATATTGCCCTTATGGGAAAATGGGCTTGGAAATTTTTCTATAAAGATAAATTTTCTTTGTGGCTTAAGTTGATTCATGTTAAGTATAAAGATAAACCTTCCTCTAATGCTTCTTTCATGTGGAAAGCAGTTTGTTCTATTTTTCCTATAGTTAAGATAGAATTAACTAGAATTGTGGGGAATGGAACTAATATTAAGTTTTGGGATGATATTTGGGCTGATTCCAAATTATCTTCTTTATTTCCTATAGCTTTTTGTAAAACCAGAAAGCCGTCTGCTACTTTAGCTGATGTTTGGGGAAAAGGCAAGATGAACCTTTTTCTTACTAGAGGAGTATCTAATCTGTTACGGCATTGATTCAACTTCGTTCATCATCAGACGGCTTCAACTGAGGAGGGACCATGGTACCTTCTGTGGCCTCATCAAGGTGCTTATACCCTGGGACCACGCTAGAAAGTTCTTTTCAGCGTTTTAGGCTGACGAAAGGCAGTGGCACCCCTCTCCATTTTGCTTATTTCTCTTGTCTCTTCCTTCGATTTTCACTGGAGGTGTCCAGTTATGAGAGAACGAGACTGCAACTGCACCAGAGCTCCCATGCTCCTTCTGTGCGTGTTCTCTGATCGAGACGAGGCATAATTAGTGCATCTCAGCAACACATTAAGCATCTCCTCTCCATTTACATAGTTCCGACATTGTTGCTCGTGGCTGAGATAACCCACTTACCTCCATAAGCATCCAACCTCGAAATTGTCCCTCCAGGCATGTAGCTCATCTCTTTGAGAAGTTACATTGTTGTTTAATTGCCCAATTTCGCCTCTTCCTTTGCCTAATTTCTCAAATTTTCTCACAGGCAGTGAGCGCCTTCGTCAACCAATTGCGATCGTTTCTTCTCCGACACTGGTCGTGTTTGGTGTCATTAGAGTCATGGGAGCATCACCTACACACTGGTGCATTTAGTTTGGGGTGAAGCGGCCTGAGGCGAGGGCGGAGCTCTTCCCTACGCCGGTGTACGCGAAGCTGTCAAAGCTGTACTGTCCTTTTCTTTTCTTTTTTTCTTTTAACTGAAGGTAGGGCCCATCCTCTAGGCCAATCAGAAAATAGGACAGTTTAATTTGAATTTAGATTGAAATCCATCCGTCAATATCGGATAATCATGTGTTGATTTAATCTGGCCGTCGGATCTGTGTAATTTGTTGTAACAGTGATGAATGAATTGGGTTTGTATTAATTCGAATGGGCCTCTATTTTAATTCATGATGGGCCTCAGACTTGGCCCAAAAATGGTTTAATTTCTCGGCTTAAAAGCCCACCCGAAATGCTCTCCATTTACCCAATTTCGGTGTGCATCCCCTCTATTTCTCTGAGCATTGGAGATGTCAATTTAACTGAATTTGGGGATAATTAAGCTGTATTTATTTGAGAAATTATTTGGTGCCCATCCATAGGTCAATTTAACATGAAATTTTGCATGGCTCCTCATAAAAATATGAAGAATTTAGCTGCTACAAAATTTCCATTGAGGTGCTAAGTTGTTTAGTTTGCTATTTATTTCGTTTATGCAAGGTTTGTGCTTAAACAGAGACTGCCTTAACTCTAACTCTCGTTCAGGTTAAGTAATCTAAGTCTAACCACTTAACTTCCGAATCCCCTAAACTTCAACTCTCGTTTCTTGATTTAGGTTATTTGGCTTATCCTCTTGGGTGTAAGGTAAATTCAACCTCTCGGTATGAGTAAAATTACGATCTCTCGTTAACTTGGTCTAACCTCTCGAAAATTACCTACCTATTTGTATTATTGATGTGCTCAATTCAAGTAAGTTGATTATGGGTCCTAACTATCAAACGTGGTCATTCGCTCCATGGGACAATCAATTGACAGGCATCAGACACAAATAACAATTAAACAATCGAATCACAAGAAATAAATCATAAACTACTTTAATTAACAAACTAAATCATTCAAAACAACTCAATTAACATAAGTTAAAATGGTTCTCAACCAAAGCCCTAAAGACGACTACTCACTACTCATCATACAGAACATAATCAAAGTAGGATTCATCATAAATACAAATAAGAAATAGAGAAAATGAAAGATAAAACAATTCGGCACAATCTTCTCTTCAATCTGCTGCTTTGCCACCTTGGAACGGTCTGGTCCGAGCCTAGAACGAGTCATTCTACACTATCTGCTGGCGGCTATGTCTCTGGTAAAGTTTGGAAGGTGGCTAGAAACCCTAGAAATTCGCCTCCTCTGGGCAGGGGCAGAGCAGGGACCTTTATAGTGCTTGGTGGAACCGTCATGGTGTGAATACATGTGTTTGCCTCTAAATTTTGCCACATAAGAAAATTTCAGCAATTCACAAGCGGTGAAAATAGGGCCCATAAAGACAGGCCGGGTCCAGATTCTCAGAAGGAGGAGGTCAATTTTTTAAGCAAAAGACGTGCCTGGACTGAAGCCATAATATCGATATTAATATTAATATTAATACAGTTCGCCATATGGCTGTGTTAATTTAATATTTAATATTTAATATTAATAGGAGAAAAGGTGATATAAACATCATGGATAATTTTGACAACACAAGAAGCTAGAAGATGTGCAACAAAGGATTCTTGAATAAATTAATTATATGAATTATTCTATAAGCCTTAGAAAATTCATTTAATTAGTTTAAAAATCCTAAAAATGGAAAATCCATGACCATCAGGTGCTTCATATTTTTATGAAGAAGTGTGCTAAATTTCATGTCGAAATGACAAAGAAAAAGGCTCCGATTAATTTTCTTAAGAACAGCACAAACAAAATTGTTGAAATTTCAGAGGAATGGACATGTCCATTCGACAGGAATGGAGATTAGTAAAGGAAATGGAGGTTGCAAATGGGCTGTCAAGAAAATGAAGCACGAAATGGAATTTAAAAGAGATTGGGCCGCAACTCATTGCTATAAAAATGCGAAGCCCAGTAAAGGAATAACGCCTCTCCTTCGTTCTCCCGAAAAAATTAAAAGTAACGTTACTGTTCACACGAATTACGATAATAACGGTTAAAAATTTAGAATTTTAAAAATAACGTCGTTTGATCGGCGTTTGGATCGCCGAAAATACAGAACGCTTGAATCGGCGATTGAAACGCCGATCCAAGCTTGGATCGGTATTCCAATTACCGATCTAAGCTTGGATCGGCGTTCCAATCGCCGATCCAAGTATTGACCCCCTATATAAGCGAGACAGCGACCCCCCACTCATTCCCACCCTTCTCTCTCTCGCGCGCGACACAGAACCTCCTCTCCTCTCTCCAGGTTAGGTTTTTTTTTTCATATTTATTTTATTTATTTAATTTAATTATTTTAATTAGGTAAGTAATTAAAAAAATAGATTAAATATTGAAAAAATAATGAAAAAATTAGTAAAAAATCAGAATAAATATAAATAATTATAATATGTAATTTGAAATTTTTTTATTGAATTTAATTAGTTTATTTATTTAATTTAATTAGTTTAATTAGGTAAGTAATTAAAAAATAGATTAAATATTGAAAAAATAATGAAAAAATTAGTAAAAACTCAGAATAAATATAAATAATTATAATATGTAATTCCAAATTTTTTTATTGAATTTAATTATTTTATTAATTTAATTTAATTAGTTTAATTAGGTAATTAATTTAAAAAATAGAATAAATATTGAAAAAATTATTAAAAAATTATTAAAAAATCAGAATAATTATAAATAATTATAATATGTAATTAAAAAAAATTTAGAATTATTTTTTACATTTTATAATTATGGATAAGTTAATTATAAATTAGAAAAAGTAAATAAAATAATTAAAAATTGATAGAATAATTTTTTAAATGTAGGGAAATTTTCTAAAAAGAGACAAGCAGCGCTTCTAGTCGATGTGAGTTTTTTTAATATTTATATATTTAATTAATTTATTTTATTGAGGTAAATAAATGAAAAATTATAATAATTATTCTAAAAAAATTTAAAAATATGTAAAAAAATAGGAGATTGGAAATGTTGTTGTATGAGATTTGGGTTTGTAATTAGGGGGGATTTGGGTGTTATTTTTTCGGAAACACTCCTGGTATAGGGGAGATGCTGCCGAAATTTTATTAGATTTTTTACATTGATAATTTTTATTGTAGTGTAGTAAAAAATGCCACCGAGAAGAAGAGTACCAGAGGCACCATCCCGTAGATCTATGAAGCTTCGTGGAAATACGGGCGCTTCTACATCTAACGCTTCTGTTGATGCCGAGGCTTCTACATCAGCCGATCCTGTTGTTCCCCCCGGTCCTGTTAATGCAGATCGTCTCTTGCATTTGGATGAGTCAAAAGTTCGTGGCACTGGTGTAAGTTATTATTGTTCTTTTATTTTTTACTTATATATTTCTATTTTGGTAGTATTTTTTAAAATAATTAAAAATATATATATATACAGCATTGGAGGGCAGTACTACACAGGGCTAAGATGTCACGAACTGCTGAGGTGGATGAGCGTTTGATGACACTTGGACTGATACATTTCGTTCAGTTAGGTCATATGCAGCTCGATCATTCGCTTTTGCAGGGTCAGGCCATGTTCTAGAGGCCAGAGACCCACACTTTCTTTTTTCCGCACGTTGGCGAGATGACGGTCACTCTAGAGGTACGGATCAATACCTATTTGTAATATTTTTTTTTTGAACTATATATGTATAGAATTTGAACTATTTAAAGGATGTGGCATTCTTATACGGTTTACCTACGGCTGGTAGAACCGTTACTGGACGGACCGATTACGACGCCATACAGTTACTCCAGGATTTGACGTTGCCGGAGGATACAGACACGGAGATAGTTGAGAAGTGCTTCAGGGAAAAAGAACAGAAGTAAGAAGGTTTTAAAAAATTTATTTTTATGTTAATTTTAAATATATATAGTTCTTACAATCAAATTACATTAATAATGTAATGCAGGAAATCTCATTCCGTTAAGTTAAAGGAACTACGTAAGATTTGGAATCAGATTGGGGGGCCTGGCACGAATAACGCAGCGAGGATCGACAGATACACACGCGCTTGCGTGTTGGAGATTTTTGGGTGTGAGTTATTTCCCGACGGCACGGGTGACTCGGTTCCATATTTTTATTTGCAATTATTGTAGGTTAGCCAAGAAATAATGATGTGGGAAAAAAAATTACGCTTATGATATTCGTAAATATCTCACATTTATTGCACTTTAATAAGAAATTAAATATATGAAAGAGTTGATGATATTCCTTAAAAAAATAATTCATATTTGTAGGATCTTCATTCTAGTAATTCGGTGCAGTACAATTAGGGGGGTGCCACTCTTGCCATGCTATACCGAGGCTTAGACACTGCCTTCATTAATAACAATATAAATATTGGTGCTCCTTGGTTGTTCTTGCAGTTGTGGTCGTATGCAAGATTGCTACTTAGTCGGCTGTCGATCACGAAGGATTTTGATGGTTGGGGTCTACCAAGTATTGACTCGTGTCCGCCTTATGGGAGGTATGTTGATTTGATTTTAATTGGAATATTTAAAATATGTTTTATTTGACTTTAACAAACAACAAAATGGAAATGCAGGAAGTGGACGACGAGACATAAATCGAAAAAGTTGACCGGCACTACTCGCAGTGGGATAGAATATGCGAGGGATGTGTGCATGAAAATGAAGCCTAAGCATGTCGTGTGGAGGCCTTATGATCACATCAGGGACCGCATGCCTCGTTGTGCCCAGGTTGAGCAGAGGATGTTCCTTCTACGCATCCTATGCATTCATTATTGGGTCGTGATGTGGCACCACGTAGATCGTGTCATGCATCAGTTTATGCTCTATCAGACAGTTCCCCCACCGCCACCTGAGGTATATTTAACTCTTCATATACTAATTTCATTATTTAATTCTCGCAATTACATTTTGTTGATTAACTGTCATTTGAATAAAACAGCCTTGGTCGAAAATGGAGGAATTGATGGGATATCAGCATAATACCTATCGAGGCATTGACTGGCATCAAATATTTATGACTGAGGTCAACAAGTGGGCGAACACTAATGAGGCTAGGGTGGTAGAGGATCGGCCGTGGAGCGAAAATATTTGGACCGACTACCGACGCTGGTTGAGCGTAAATGGAGGTGCGCATCTTGTGCGGATTCCTGAAGGGGCAGCGTCTAGTCCGGCTCGCAACTTGTCATACCTTCGCGAGACGCCTGGTCACATGAATTTGGTAAGTTACATTACGTAAAATTTTGTGCCTAACAAATAATTAAGTGGCTAACAATAATTGAACAGGTCAAGCATACTTTGCGGGAGGCGTTGCGAGGATGTGCATGGGCTGTCACGAAGGGATTTCGCCGTGCTGGGAAGAAATTGCTGAGGGGGTGCAGCACGTCCTTGGATATTGTTGGCAAGCCTGATCGATTACCTCGACTCTTAGAGTTGAAGGGTCTTCATTCAGACATCGACTCTATCCCTGATACGGATGATGAGGATGATGCGCCAGAGCCGGGATCTGTTGAGGAGCAGATGTTCATGCGGGTATAATACATTTTTCAATCAATTTTATTAATATTATTGTTCTTTTTATGCTTAATATTCTATAATTATTTAAAATATTTTTATTATTTTTATATTATTATCTGTAACAGGATGATTTTAGTCTGCATGATTGGGATACATTTTTTTATGCTCCACGACCCAGTCAGCCTCGTTTTCGGAGCAGATGGTCACATTCCGGTATTTTTGGGCCTCACTCTGGATCCACAGGACCCCATTCCCAGCCTCAGACCACAGAGCCGCAGGCTCCACCCCATTTCCAGCCCCAGACCACATAGTCGCAGCCTCCACCCCATTCGCAGCCCCAGACCACACAGCCGCGGCCTCCACCGCACAGCACACAGTACTTCACCTACGGGAGTCCTTATCCTCCACCACCACCATATACTCAGACTCAGTACGGAGGAGGGTACAGTCAGCCCTTTATGCCTACCCACACGCCTATCTCTCAGGCTGATGTTTATTACCAGGCATACGGTACCCCACTACAGGACCCATTCACACCTATGTCGCACCATCCATTCGGCGATTCTGAGGCCTCATCTAGCAGACCGCCTCGTCATCCCACTCCATTTTCTCCGACTTTTCCTCCACCCCTTCCTCCCCCAGGACTTGCTCCCGGCCGAGAGCCTCGAAACTTGCCTGGTGCTGCATGGGATTTATCTCCTTCTCAGGGATGGTTCAGTCGTGGTGGACATCAGCAGGATAGTGTGATATTTATTGTAATATTTATATTTTTGTACGAGTGTGATATTTATTGTGATATTTTTATTTCGTATTTGGTTTTGATTCAGTCACTTTTCAGGATTGCAAAACTACGCGAAAAAAATTCTAACAAATTCATGCCTGTAAGTTTCATATCATAAGATCAAACGTATAAAAAACATAAAATCGCTAAAATATAAAATCGCTAAAACATAAAAACGCATAAAAAACATAAAATTGCAAAATATTATGAAAATATTACATAAAACTAACGCCGGCCTCCTCCTGGTAAGATATTCATGAACCTTGATCCTAGCCGGGCAACCCCACGTCGTAGTCCCCCTCCTCCACTGCTTGTGCTTTGAGATGGTCCCCTGCTACTTGATGCGCCATGACTCTCCCTGCTACTTGATGCTCCCTGACTTGTGGAAAATTAGAACGATATTGATCGGTCACCCACGCTAATGAAATTTCGACGTGGTTGAATACCTTCTATCCCAAAACTGACGCGACTTTCACTGCGAGGATCAATACTGATAGAATTCCGGCTAGGTTGAACCGACTCCCTAGAAGGTTCATTTTGGTTCCCTGTAGAAGATTGAGTTCTGTTCCTTGCAGAAGGTCTTGTAGTCCTCCGTGTCCTCAGTGTGTTGGTAGGACGACTTGTACGACGACCAAATTGAAGGTCCTCCATCGACATAGGTTGCTGAGTGTCGTTGGCCGCCGCAGCGCCCCTTCTGGTTCGGCGCCTCTGGTTTACCTGATTTTTATTTCTCATTGCATCCATCCACATCCAATCACGATCCTTCTTTCGCCTGCCCCGATTAATCATTGTCTTATCCGGATAGATCACGGGACCATTATACCCAGGCCACTTATCTTCGTCTTCGTAGCAGTGAAAATCACCTGTTGACCATATTTTAACCATATTCTCTGTGCTGTACCGTTCGTCTACAAAATCAGAAACATCCCACCTACAATGACCGCATACGGCAATAACATGAAGACATGGTATTCCTGTGAGTTGAGGTTTTCTGCACTTACACCAAGCACGCCTGCTCGGGAATTGAGGATCTCTCGGTTATTAATCTCGTTTGAGGAAAACTTGGTACTTCCACGTTACCCCCGGGTCATTTTTTTCGAATGGCACTTGAGTTTCAAATTCTCCACGTTCAATGTCAACGGTGATAACGTTTATTGCCGCTGTAAATATGAATTTATATCATTATATATTTTAAGGATTAGAAGTAAATATGATTATATTGGAAGTACATTTGTACCTGCTTTGAGAGTATGCTTCATCAGCTTAAGTTGGATTTCCTTTGGCCATCGTTCTCCCTCAGCCTGTCTCGCCAAAACTATTTGCTTACTCTCATTAAACAATTTAACAGTTTTGTACCAAGTGCCTTGCACAAGTTCAACAACTGGTAGTCTTCTCTCAGCCTTGTACCTGCTATTGAGACTTTCTGATCCATTACTCGTCATAATTCCCCAACGATAACCACCGTCATACGTTTGTGCCCACCTTTCAGGTTTCCACTGCTCGTTGCCATCTGTTTCATTTTCTTTTTCACACTTTTCAAGGTAGTCGATCGCCTTTGGATTCATTTTTTTCAGTTCGTTCCACATTTTGTAGAAGGGCCTCCTTTTTTTCTTGTTGGCCAACTTATTTCTGAATTTGTCTGGTAGAGCTGCATCTTTTCCAGATGCCTTGAACACGTTTTCACATACATATTGTATGCAATACCGGTGCACGACATATGAAGGGTTCGCATCCTCTTGCCAACCCTATTGATGTTGTTTCAACGCGTTCCTTATTCCCCAATGGCGATCCGAAACAACACAGAATTTTTTTCCTTCCCCGATAACTTGCCGCCTTAGAAAATTCATGAACCAACCCCAACATTGTTCGTTCTCAGTTCGCACTAGTGCAAATGCTAGTGGAAGCAACTGCTGCTCTGGGTCATAACCGCATGCCGCTAACAATCTTCCCTTGTAGCGACCCGATAAGAACGACGCGTCGATGCTGATAACAGGCCTTAGGTATAGTACCGCCGCGATACAAGGTCCATATGCCCATGCTGCTGCGGTGAACATAGCCAATAATAAACTCGGAAGTTTGTTGTATGATCCCTCCCACGATCCAAAAAGTTGTTCGATCGCTTTCTCTCTCCAATGCCATAACTTGTTATAGGTTGGTTTTACATTTGGATATTCTTTCTCCAATATAGATTTTACGTCATCTATAGAAATACCAAGATCTCTCTTCACTGCATTCCTGATGCTGTTTGCGATTACTTCTGTCGTCAGATTTTCATGCGTGAAATCTCCGGCCCTTCTCACGCATTTATGTTCTTCTTCATTCTTTATTATTCTCCAAAATTCACCTTCCCTTTCTGTATGGGTATACAAATGCCACTTACAGGTAGGCACCTTACAATCCAATACATACAATGCTGGAGTACTTCTAGTGGCTTTATGCTGTACATTATTATCTACGGCGTATTTATTACAAGCTTGTTTTAATTGTGGTTTTGACGTAAAAATGTTTCCTTGCTCAGAAGCTTCTGTTTGAGACGGTTGTGGAATCGAATTTCTGTACTCAGAGATATCCAAAAATTGCCTAACGGGATGGTAATTATCGGTCCTTCCGATAATGTAATACTCGTGATTCGCGAAATCCTGCGCATACAAACCCTCTCCCTCCATATCCTGTGACGCCCAAAACTCTTCCTCTTCATCAGTGAAGTCCTCTCTCGTTGCATAATTCGACTGATAACCCGGGCCACGGTCGTATGTCTCGTCAAGTTCGTCTATATCCCCTTCTTCTTCTTCTTCTTCATCTTCCTCTGCTTCTTGTCTAGCTGGTCTACTACTCTCATGTTGGTCCCATGGATCCCAATCATGTGCATTGGTATTGTACTCATTATTTATTCCATCTTGTCTTTCTCGTCCGCTACTACTCTCAGGTTGGTCCCAAGGATTCGAACCCCATGCACTCATATTTGTTCGCTCTTGTCTTTGTTGTCGACTACGACTGTCAGGTTGTTCCCAAGAATTCCAACCCTGTGCACTCGTATTGTATTGATTATTTCTTTCTTCGTCTTCTTCGGTATTATTGACTTGTTGATTCAAATTATAATTATAATCATAATTATAATTATAATTTGTGTGTCTTCCTAATTTAAAAATATATAATTTATGTGTCCTCCTAATCAAAATTATTGGTTTTTCTTTTATTTTAAAAAGCTTAATTTAAAATTTTATTATTCAAGAGTAATAGCAAGAGCAAATTAATTATAAATGCGTACAATTAATAGCAAGAGCAAATTAATTATTTTAAAAAACTAATTTTATCAATTCTATAATGGCACAAATTTCATTAGTAATTTTATCCAATTATGCAAAAGTTTTTTTAAGCAAAAGTTTCTTAATAAGCCAATTATATTTAGTAAAGAATTATAATCCTAATTTAAGCAAACCATATATTGCATATGTTCATGACTGTTGTAATCCTAATTCAAAAATAAATAATAAAGTATTATAATTTTAAAATTTGTCGTAAGTTACCTTGTAGGCCACCACCAGTTGCTGGAAGCAAATCAACGTGAAATTGAAAGCCGTGTAGCCTTCTTGCTTGGAAGCACTCACGTCGTACATACCGCCATTTATTTTCAGAGTTCACCGACAACTGCATCTGCTGGAACCTTCCTTCAATTATGGTATTAAAATGGGAAACAATTCTCAAATTATATTGACCTTGATAAAATCCCAATGCTGATAAAATTATTTCTTTAATTGATTCATAATTAGTTTGCGAAATTGCATCCAAACTGAAATAATTTGATGGATTATATGGAGATTGATTAACGAAAACCGGAATGGAAATCATATTTTTGATAGTATAGAGAGTCGAGTGTTTGAAAATGATGGGTGATTTTCGAATTCGGACCGACATGTTCTATTTATAACTAAATGAGAGTCGAGATAATGATGGGCAATCAAATCAAATCGCACTAAAACGCACTGTTAAATCGCACTTAAATTCAATTTAGACCTTGGATCGGCATTTGGGATGCCGATCCAAGTCTTTTAATGATAAAAAATACTAAAAATTAATAATTAAAAGCATAAAAAACAGTAAAAGCATTAAAAAAGTCACTTTTAGCGGGAAGAGAATTGGATCGGCGTTCCAAGCTTGGATCGCCAATTGGAACGCCGATCCAACTCATTTCCCGCTAAAAGTGACTTTTTAATGCTTTTACTGTTTTTTCTTTAATTATTATTTTGTATTATTACATTTACTTATTAATATTATTATTAATTGCTATTATTATTGCATTATTATTATTATTAAATTGATAAGTGTTATTAGTTATTATATTAGTAATAATTTAATTATTAATTATTATTATTTATTATTTATTTTTGTGATTATTGCATTATTATTGTTATTAAATTGGTAAGTGTTATTAGTTATTATATTAGTAATAATTTAACTATTAAATATTATTATTTATTATTTATTTTTGTAATTATTGCATTATTATTACTATTAAATTGGTTAGTGTTATTAGTTATTATATTAGTAATAATTTAATTATTAAATATTATTATTTATTATTTATTTTTGTGATTACTTATTAATATTATTATTAATTGTTATTAGTTAAAAAAATAAGACTAAGGTAAATTTGTTAGACTTTATTAATGGACCATTTATTATTATTGCACCATTTATTATTAATGTATGAAAAAATAATTAAGAATCTACCATTTATTATTAATGCATCATTTATTGGATTAGGACCCATTTGCTTAAAATTTCAAAATTAAAACTCTATTAGGAAATCAAATAAAATAAATTTAATATTATTACCTACGAAGAAGTGATATTGCTAATAGGAAATGATGAGGAGAAAGTTTATCAATTTCAGACTAACGAGAAAAACTTAGTCTGTGAAGAATAAATGATGACTAGTGAGCTTATATAGAGAATTTTAAGCGGAAAAACGACAAAAAAAATTATTGCAAACCAACTTTGAGTGTTTAAAAATCAAATTGCGCACTAAAAAAAAGCAAATTCAGCGGACAGAAATGGTTTTACCTTGGATCGGCGACTGGAATGCCGATCCAAGCTTGGATCGGTATTCCAATTACCGATCTAAGCTTGGATCGTCGTTCCAATCGCCGATCCAAGCGGTCTGTATTTTTGGCAATCCAAACGCCGATCCAACAACGTTATTTTTAAAATTCCAATTTTTTAACTGTTATTATCGTAATTCGTGTCAACATTAACGTTAGTTTTAATTTTTTCGGTTCGTTCTCTTATTCCCGACCCCACTTGTCAGAATAATAAGCCCCTTTCACACGTGGCGCGCTCCCACTCTCCTCTCTAATTCGTTGCTGGCCCCTGTCTCGCACTTTTTCGCGGCCCTCGGATCGAAAAGAAACGAAGAATCCGGTCTCGGATTGAGGGGCAAAAAGAATGCGGATCATATACCCCTCGCGAGCCTCAAGAGGCCGGACCGATACCACCTCGGAGAGGGTAACTGCACGGTCTTGAGTTCCCATGAGGGTTTATTATTTGAAGGGGTCCTTTCTTTCCAGTAGGCGCGAGCTCCTACTGTTAATTACCCCCGACATGGTCAGGAGCACCTCTAGATGGGGAAAATCAAAGGATTGTGCGTCGTGAGCTGCTAGGGAATTGTAAACATGTAATTAGCGGTCCTACCATGCATTAATGCAATTAGCGGTCCTACCATGCGTTATATTTTTTGTTTTTTTTTATTACTATCATTACTACTATCATGCAATGTTAGCATATTATATTATTATATTATTTTTTTTTGTGTGGACTTTGTATTGCAGGGGACAGCAGTCTCTGGAGCTCTTGACTTGCAGAGGTTTTGATTGGCTGCCGTCGCTGGACTCTTGCGATCTTCTTGTTTTCCGAGTCTTCTCTATCTCATTTTCCGAGTCTTCTCTGTAATGCGAGGAATCAAGGCTCAGGCTCTTCAGTTTGAATTTCGTATTTTTAAGGCATGGATTTCCCGAAGCGGGTTTCTTAAACTCCCTTCTGACTTCTGTCGAGGGTGTCTGGAGGTGACGTTTGACTCCTGATCAGATCGTTAAATTCATATTTCCCAAGGCATGGATTTCCCGAAACGGGTTTCTTAGACTCCCTTTTGACTTCTGTCGAGGGTGTCTGAAAGTGACGTCTGACTCTTCATCAGATCGTTAGACATTAGGTTGGTGCGGTGCTGAGGGGGTCTCTTTTTTTTTGAGTTGACGTCAGGCCCTTAGGCTTATGGACGTTGATGGTAGACGCCGGACCCCTGGGTTTATGGGCGCTGAAATCATATGCGCGTGGGTCCGACCCGAGTCGGCTGCCCCTTGACCTTTCCCGGGAAGCGGGGTGACGCTCATTCAATGGGCATAGAGCGTTGAATGACGTCTGGTTCCTGACCAAGACGTTGGGCAGACGGTGTGGCGACCGTTGAAAATGACATTTGGCGATGTTCAATAGACAGTTCGGTTCATTCCCGAACCGTTGAAGTGACACTTGGCGATGTTCAAATTTCTTTTATTGAGATGATACCTAATTTCCATTCAAGGTATCAAGGGAACGATTCGACTGCCACTCGAATCGTTAAGACATCTGGTTGCTAGTCAGACGTTAAGTGACGGTCCGATCTCCATTCGAAGTACTGAGGTGATATCTGGTAGCCAGCCAGAATATCAAACAGATGATCCGATTGTTGTCCGGAGCGTTCGAAGACATTTGATTGCTATTCAGATATTGAGTAGACGGTTCAACCATCATCCGAAACACTGAAGTGATACCTGGTATCCAGCCAGAATATCAAACAGATTATCCGATTGTTGTTTGAGATGTCGACAGGGCATCTGATTGCAGGTCAAACATCAAGAAATCGATTCAGCTGCCACCTGAAACAAAGACGCCTGGTTGCCAGCCAGGTGCTAAGTGACGATTCGCCTATCATTCGGAGTATTGAAGTGATACCTGGTATCCAGCCAAAGTACCAAACAATTAATCCGATTATATTCGAAGCGTTCAAAGTGACATCTGGTTGCCAGTCAGATGTTCCGTAGACGGTCCGATCATAATTGAGACACTGAAATGATATCTGGTAGCCAACCAGAATATCAGACAGATGATTCGACTATTACTCGAAGCGTTGAAGTGACGTCCATTAGCCAATCAGATATTGAGCGACGACTCGATCCTCATTCGAAGTATTGAGGTGATACCTGGTAGCCAGCCAAGATACCAAACAATAGTCCAAATGTTATTCGAAATGTTGCAAGGAATCTGATTGCTAATCAGACGTTCAGCGAACAGTTCAACTGCCACCTGAAATGTCCAAATTTCATCTGGATGCCAGTCAGATGTTAAAATGACGGTTCGGCTCTCACCCGAAGCGTTCAAAATATTATATGTCAGACGCCGGACCCCTGGGTTTGTGGGCGTTGAAAAATCTTATGTGCGCGGGTGCTACCTAGGTCGGACGCCCTTTGGCCTCCTTAGGTGCGGTAGACAATTGGTTCTCGATCATAGGAGCGCTCCTCTGACGCTCAGTCACTGACCAAATGTTGAAACTTCGCCTGATTCCTGATCAAGCGTTAATGTGACGTGATGCTTGACATTTAGCCAAGGAAGTCACTAGAGTGACGCTGGGCTCTTGAGCTTATGAGCGTTCAAGTAGCGTCCGGCTTCCAACCGGAACGCTGTAGTTTCCCTCAAGCACCGGAAGAGGTAAGCCTTGTTGTTTGAAATCTGGTTGCGGATATGGGGTAACATTACTAATCCATTTGAGTAATGTAACCAGGAAACATGTTGAAGGTTTTGGATAAAGATGACACTCAGATAAGAATCATGGATCTATCAGATGTGGTGGTATGATATAGGGTAGGGTTATAGTGTTACTTAAGGGAGTTGCTTATGGAAACAGTGTCGGCCTTGGCATATCCTTGGCGATTAGATCGTAAATATTCAAGATAGCATCTTCTGCCTTCTTGAGAGAGCGAGTATAAAATTCCACTATTGCGGCAAGCCACTCAATCCTCCTGAAATGAAATCGTGAGCTATTCCCCAAGGTTAAGGTCATGGGTGGTATGATATGGTATGGTATGGTATTTGTCCATACTGACTGGGTTTGCATATCCTAGATAGGACCATAATGTTGTTTCAAGATGTTGCTTGTGACCGTAGTGCAAGCAGACGTTTATCCCTGGCGGGTAGATTGCAAACACTCAAGATAGGACATCTTTCCATCTCTCGAGAGAACGGGTGCCTTAGATAACCGTGGACTTCCACCATTGCGACAAACCGCAAATTTAACAGCATCATGAGCTTTTCTCGCATCACAAAGAGTTCTGCTCATGTGTGATGGATCCATATTCTTCACCGATAATATCTTGCGGTGTAATTTGCCTTCAGTTTGGATTTTAATCAGTCGACCTCTGATTTGATCTTCACCTGATTTGTATATAATTTCGGGACCCTTGGTAGAGTCTCCGTGATACCATGGTAGATCTCGCTATCCATCTTAATTCAACCAGATTCTCAACATTGAGCTTGATTATTTCGCCAGTACTCCTGTTATTGTCAGGAATGCTTAGCGTCTCCATTTGCTCCATACCCGTCGTGAAGATACCCGTCTGGCGATTTTGATCATCCGGGTTATGATAAACCTTATTTAAGTCATGAGCGGAACACTAGGCTCGGTCGCGATAGTGCTCCTGTATGACTTCTTGAATTTTAGGATTTTCTCCTGCCTCTCTGAGATCTGGTGACCCCTTGCAATGTACAGGGAGCCTCCTTCACGTCAGAATGTTATCCATGCCCTCGATGATTTTATTACGAGCCTTTGAGCCTTTTCAGGCTACGCCAGAACGGCTTTTCTCCGTGGTATCAGATGATGATCGGGATCTGCCCGATTGAGCTCCTAATTGTGATAATTAGCTGAATAAATCCCTTATATTTTTCCGGTAACTTCTCGGGATGAACAGGGGGCCTCCTTGATGGTAAAATATTGTTTATGCCTTTTGTGATTGAATTATGAACCCTTGAACCTCTGCCGGAACGGCCTATCTCCATAGTATCCTGAAATAATGGTAGGGGTATATCTGACAGAGTTTTTGGTAAAGATGGTTAGCCAAATAAATTCTCCATATTTTTCTGATCTTCTAGGATTTTTCCTCACATTTTTCTGGGCCTTCTGTGATTTTTCATGAATTTTTCAAATTTGCTGGCAAATTAGGATTGATTAGATCTTCAGAAAAATAGGTTAAAATATTCTGCTTGGATTTTGGTTATGATTTTGGCATGATTGTATTTCCCATATTTTTCTGAGCTCCCAGAAATTTTCCTCATATTTTCTGACCCTCCTGTGATTTTCTATGAATTTTGAAAGGTTGCTGATAATTTTATGGCTGGTCAGATCTCAGAAAATGGGTTAAAAATATTCTGTTTGGATTTTGGTTATGGTTTTGGCATGACTGCATCCTCCATATTATTCTGAGCTCCCCGGAATTTTCCTCATATTTTTCTGAGCTTCCTATAATTTTTCATGAATTTTCAAAGATTGCTGGGTTTTTAAATAAATATGGCAGAGATATAGCAATTTGTGGTTGGTCAGAATTTGGAAAATGGATTAAAAATATTCTGTTTGAGTTTTGGTTATGGTTTTAGCATGATTGTATTCTCCATATTTTCCCGGGCCTGTAGAAATTTGGTTTGGATTTTTCTGAGTTACGGTTGATTTTCTACGAATTTCTGAAGTTTCCAGCAATAAAATGGTGCCACGTCAGCAGGGAGGACAGGTGGCTACTCCTAATTGGTCCACGCCAGCGGAGAGAAGAGGAGTCAGCAGCGAATGTAGTGGTCAAAGAGGGACACATGGCGCTGTCTGATTGGCTGTTGATATATCGGTACACGTTGTTGACTCGCCACACAAAATGAGCCACAGAAAATCACAGATTTTGGGACCATTTTATTAAAACTATTCCGTCGCTCTAGTACACCCGGTGTTTTGTGGTATAGTTGGCCCTTTCATCAATGGGTCCCGCTGTCAGCGGGTTTGGTCTTAGTCGTTGTTATATGCGCCAGGTTTACACAAGTCGAGGAAATAAGCCCTCTTCTTCTCCCCTTTCTCCCTTCTTCTTCCGTCGAATTGTCGGCAACTTCCCGTCATGGATGATCGATTGAGCCGTCGAATGATCGTTCAATCTCAGAATGGTGCCAATGAGATCGTGAGGTCTCCCAGATGTCGTGGGCCCCGTATTTGGCACTTCTCTCTCCTCCTGTCGCTGTAATCAATCTCGCCTCAATCCGCTAGGGTTTAGTAAGGCTCAATGGTGGTTGTAAGCTCCTGGATATCCTGGGTCCCTGGAACCATGCCGAATAGTACCACGGCACATGTGTAAACATTGGCATCCCACCAATTTGGTTAGTAGATGGCTCCGGCATAGGGCTTTTCCTCGACTCACATTTGTCATGGCGGTGAGTTGGTGTCTACGGCCTTCCGTCGACCCAGGGGAGATGATGACTGGATTTATAGCACGGTGGCGTGTGCAATTAGAGATATGCATGGTCAACTTAATTGTTTTTGGTCTCAAGCCCATGATACCGCCTTAATTTGAATCCAACCATGGCGGCATGCTGCTGATTATTGCTCCCCTTGCCATTACAGCTTGCTAGTAATGCTGAGAGTTTGGTGAACTATGGGAAAAAGAGTTGGTATGCCTCTGCACATGTATGGCTCTTTAATTGGTGGTATGGGTGCATGACTCTCCCTCAATTGGTACTCGGCCATTGATTGACAAAGGGGATGGGGAGCATAATGGCTCTTATCTGAAGCATAGCAAGCCACTAAGCTGCCACAATAAGACCTCTTATTCTTAGCTTCTGATTGGCATGAGTGAGATAGCGATGATGGCTGCCTCCTTCTGGACAAGGAACTCCATAAACCTGTTGTTCATTTCCCCCCCTTTTTTGTTTAAAATCTGCTGTCTATAAACCTGCTGTCCTTGTTTACTGTCCACTTTTGTGCTCTTTTTTTTTTTATATGATAGTTTGCCTTAATGTTAAATATGCGTTCTTAGTTACATAATGTTAAATATACATTCTTAGCTACAAACATAACTTGTTTTAGCTCCATTTTTCATGTGTTTTACCATACTACAGCTAGTGTTTCTTCATATTACAGCTAGTGTGAATATGATGCTTCTTTTAACCTAAACACACAGATAACATGAAAGTATGAGTTCTAATTATTTATTATGAGGGCTGTTAAATGCTTGTGTTAGTTGATGCCTCTATATACATATTTACATTAGCATTTTCTTTGTTAATCCTTTACATTGTTAATATATCTGAATGAAGCCAGAAAAGTAAAAGGAAAGTTAGTGTTGCAGAAAGGAAAAGAAAACAAAAATCTTCTTACTTTACTTACTCAAGTTGCACAAAGTAGTAATACACACGGCTGCTTATAATTGAAAATATGAAGCTATTGCTCCTCCTAATACACTCTTTTTGTTGTTTTTTTTTTTAAAAAAAAAAGTAGCTATCCTAACTGAACTGCCTTTTTACAGAATGTGTACAAAGTGTTATGTGTGATGTGCTTCTCGATTAGAGCTTGGTATATCTTGTGGGAGTCTGTCTGCATGGTTTCTGAAGGGCCTTATTTATAGGGAAATTATGTAGGGACTGTAGATGGCACCAATTATGTGCCCCTTGAAAAAGCTGGACAGTTTTGCCCCTGCCAACATCTCATCTCTTGGTACAGTGCTTCACTGTGCACGATCGACACACTCGCATAGCTTGTTCCCAGATTACTGACTCTTCTTTGCTGCCATCCACTTAATTATGCCTTATCCATCTTATCCTCTCCATTTGCTGTTTCTTGGAGTCAATTGTAGTAAATAGAAAGGAAGCACCAGCTTTTATATTTCAAACACAACCCTCCATTTATTTTGCATCTCTTTCCTTTATCACAACCCAATTAATCTGAATAT
The DNA here is from genome assembly GCA_027562975.1 of Rhynchospora breviuscula. Taxonomy (NCBI): domain Eukaryota; kingdom Viridiplantae; phylum Streptophyta; class Magnoliopsida; order Poales; family Cyperaceae; genus Rhynchospora; species Rhynchospora breviuscula. The sequence goes on from CM050398.1 coordinate 19,497,569, forward strand.
ATCAAGGCCTTCTCCATTTGTTCCATTTTCTGTCTCTTTCAGACTCATGGAACATTGTTCTATGGAGCATTGTTATTAGTACTTTTAATTGCATTTTCAGAATTTTGAGATGTAAAATTTAGCTCAATTGTTCCATGCCATCATGCCTCATATAGCCTCGCTATGGCTTGATTAGGAAATCAAATCAGATATGCTCAATTCTACTTAATTTAATTGATTCTCTCTGCATAATTTTAATTGATCCTTTCGAAATTGTGGCACTGTGATTGTTCCATCATTGTGATTGCCTCATCTTATCATAGCTTTGCTCTATTAATCCTCTCAATTAATCATTCAGACACTTCCATTGGTGCTCCCTTCCTTGTTATTGTCTGATCATGCAATCGGCTCAATTACACTCTATTTGGTGTTGAGTTTACTCACGGCTGCTCTATGGTTTTGATGGTTTTACTTCATAATTCCTCCAATTGCCAATTCACACATCTTTATTAATACTCCCTGATTGTTGCCTAATCACGAAATTGGAACAATTAGGTTCCATTTCCATTGATTTTGCAAATTCTGAATTTTCAGACCATAAGGAATTGAGCTCCCTTCATCTCAAATCGACTGGAGAGCATGTAATTGAGCTTATCCATTGACATTGGAATTCCCTCCTCTTACAATTGGATGTCCCGACATAATGGCATGGTGGTGTGCAAGCGGAATGGTGTGAACGAAATTGAATGAAGATGTCAGGCGCTGGTTGCGTGAGAGAGAGCAGTGTCCTCCTGTACGCAGCGCAAGAAGGAGAGGAGATAGTGTGAACGAGGAGTTTTCAGCTACTGGTGTCAGTGTGAAAACGGGAGCAGATTGACTGGGCATTGAATGCGAGAGAGAGAGGCCATCTCTTCTGTGTTCACATTACGCGGGAGACGAAAGGAAAGGGGACCAGTCGGAAGAGAGGGAGAGAGACGAAGGGACGAAGAGATTGGGCCGAGCGTGTTAATGGGCCGCTCTCTTTTTTTTTATTTTATGGGCCTCAGTTCCTCTCTTTTTTTTGCTTTGGATCCGAAACAGATTTTGGGCTGGAGTAAAATGGGCCAAAGGGGTTTAATTGTTATTTGATCATGAAACATTTGTAGCACAAATCTTGATGCCTTCCTACGCACGGATCTTGAGGCACATATCTTGATGTATAACCATGCGATAATCATATAACTTTGTATATGTAATTAATTCCATATATAAATATACATGAAATTATATAATTATTTTTTTCTCGTCTGGATCCGAGATATGGCTTGTGTTTTCAATGGATTCCAGAGAAACGTATATTGCATGCTAAATTAACGTGACTTTATTGTTCACATTAACGTTAACACCAATATAACCATTGAGATTTAGAACCATTTGTTTTGCCATGACATTAAAATCTTCATGAATATCTCCTCCCGATTTATCCGGGATGATTTTCAGAGTGGTCTGAAAATTTATGACTCTGTTCATTTGCTTGTAGCAGACTCGAAAATTTCTGTACCTTCGTCCGGTAATTATGATAATATTTTTGGGTTCAACACCCCACATCCAACGGAAAACAAACCAAAAAATCGGAGGAGGAACTCCGCCTCTGACAAAACCAGTGCCGGCGAACCACTCCACCGTTGTCGGAGTTCTTGGTACCGCTGGAAATCCTGCATCAAGGAGAAGACAATGATGCAAGAATCGATCTCTCTTATTCCCTGAGTACGTCGAATTTTGATGAGAAGGGTTTCGAGGCAGTGCAAAGAGGAACACAAAGTTAGCGCAATTAAGTTGATTAAAAACCAAATTGTTTGCTCATACAGCTTCGTGAATATCCTGAGAGCACGAATACGCTATCAATTTGGGTTCAAGTCAAGCCGTGAGGTGTAAGCACCAATTGGGTTCATGGTTAAGCTTAAGACATGGCTAAGCTGCAACTAATTAAGATTTATAGGCCTAATTAGCGTTAAAAACACATTGAACACAATAGACAGATGCTGTAATGATGAAAGGCAGCGTCAGAAGTGTTTGAAATTTACTGGAGATAATGTTAATCTCGGTGGCACTTGAGAGAAAGCAAAAGTGAGAAAAGGCAAAATAACAGCTTCTCTCACTGGTCCCCTCCCTATAACTCCCTCTCATCCACAATTATCTACTAGGAGACGTGGCCTACTTCCTCACCATGCTTTGCCTCCCATCCTTGGCCCCCAAGCACTCCTCACAGCCGTTAGATGAAGATGGAAGGATGGGATATTGTCAACAGAAATCGAAAACTCCATAAAACCTAATTCGGCCTCCATATTAATCCTGCTTACATGGCACTCAGTAGGTTTGCTATTGGCTGCCATAGTCAATACAAATGAGGTGGAAACCCAAGATTGGAGGAATTAAGTGTTGTTACAACAAATTAAATACTGAAATTACAGCACAAATGAGAAGTGGAGTCCTTGTTCATCCTTGGTAACAAATGTAAATGAGATCAATTACCAAGTTAATTGCTTGAAGAATTCCATGCTAACTAGAGTGTGACTAAGTCAGATTGCAACATAACAAGATGAAATTTCAATTAAAATTGATGGCTCAATGATTATTACAAAAATCAGATTTTGTTTAATGGTTAATCAGATATGCAAAGGATTGTTCTATATCCATACACAAATCGTTTCACTGCAAATACCAACAGTTCTTATAGCTGATAAATAGGAATGAAGATCAGTTAAATAAACAAAAAAAAAGAAACTTAATGCAAAGGGCTGTGTAGCATATCCTGAGGCTTAAAGTAGAACAAAGAGGTACACCAAACTGTGAAGCAATGCCAACTATGCCCGTGCCTTGTCATGATAACTTCAGAGCTGATAGATGCGCATATCATGGGCATTCTGGGAATTTAATGCATCATAAGGGGGTCTCCAGTCAAGGCTTGATGCAAAATGTGAAAAGGAAGCACATGGAGAAGATCAAAGGGGCAGGTGCTGCCTTACTCTGTTGCTGCATCACTAGATACTCCAATTGCTGAGCCTTGGCGCCAAGAAGTTGAGATAGCATCACAACACCAATTACACTTCTTTCTCACCAACTTGCCAAGTGGCAGTGAACCCCTTCCCCAAGCCATACTGAGCCAATGGGATGATGCCACCACACTTGTAAACTCCTTCAGGCTGAAATTAGTGGAATCAAGTCAGTAGTGTTAAGCTCAAGAAAGGATTAAAATTAAAGTTGCATATGAAAGCAGCAGCAACTATAATTACTCAAGACCAAAGCATAAGCCAACTGGCGCCAAGTGAAAAACAGTAAGCCAAGATGGCATGCCACCATGTCAAAACATATGCCACATGTCAAGCAACCATTTGAAAGTGCAAATGAGCAGTAAAGAAGGGAAGTGAGACAACATTGCAAAAGTGAGGCAGTTCACCAACAACTCATCTCAACTATCAACCAAGCTCTGAAATTCTGTGGAATTGACAAGTGTCAAGACCATCCCAATTCCAAACCCTAATCCATGCCTATAAAAGAAGAGGAAGGCCAGAAGATTAAGGGAAGCACTTTGGAGAAACACGCTAAGGTGCTGCCAAAATTGCTTTAGAAAAAAGACTTGTAAAAAAAAAGGATTTTGAAGAAAAGGTAGAAAAGAAAACTGTTGTACTGTTCTTTTGTTAATGAATAAAAAGTTCCTCTCTTCTCTCTTCTCTTCTTCCTTTCTGGTCTTGTTTGTTTCCTTGTTTTTCTTGTTTTTGTTATAGCTACATGCTAGTTCATAGAAGAGTCCTTATGTGAATCATTTGTCAACACTGTCTTAGGGCTCAAAAGCATGAGTGAGGGGTGCTTTTCTGAGAGCGCACACTTGCAAGTGTTAATGAGTTCCTTAATACTTTAAAAGTGGATAAAATAAAGCTATATAACAAAGCATGGCCTTAGGTGTGGGGAGTGCTTGCCTGAGAGCGCACACTCGTGCCTTTGATCATGTTCCAGTATGTGTTTTAATTGTCTTAAGTGTCATTTACAAATTAAATAACATAAGTAACTGGATTTAGTAAAAATATAATAAAATAAAAAGTTAAGGGTATATATGCAAGAAGTCTGTGTTTAGCAATAAAAAGGTTATAATATGGTCTATTTTGCTAAAAATAACTAAATCAATTTGAGGTGTGTGATTGTAACCAAGGGGTGCTTTCTTGAGAGCGCACACTTGGAAACATAAACACATCTCTCACACATATGTTCTTTAAAATTCACTTTCATGTCAAAATAATTAAAAGAACTTTGAACCAGTGTTAGTAGCAGCAGTACAAGTCAAAGTTAAGTTCATAAAGGGGAAATACTCAACAAAAAAAAGGCTCTCCACTGTAAAAAAAAAAAAAGAATAAGTTTGTGTTTAAATGACTTTACTAATTACTCTAGTTAGATATAAACTTTTCAGTCAAAATTTAATTGCAAGAGACAGTCTCTAAGATTAGATATGTGTATGCCCTAGGAGTTGTATGAAATAAATTTCGAATTGCATAATGTCTCTGTCTACTAGTCTAATATGGGCCCTATACAAGTTCACATCAAACAAAACTTGCCTTGAGAACACATGAGAAAATAAATAGATACTCTGAACTTAGGAGCAAATTGAGTTTCGAGTTGTTCCATATCTAATGAAGAAGGCTTCTGTTATCAGGTCGATAACAAAAGTGATGTAGCTTGTTAAAACTTTACTTCTGAACTATACTCATAACTTAACATGGACTCTCGTAATCTAGACAAAATAAATAAGGTGATGAAAGTACAAAGAACCCTGACATTTGGTAATCTATACATGTTAACGAAAAATTAAAAGTTTGTTTTAGTCCTAAAAAATGCTTCTTAGGTTCAGCTCAACTCCATAAGTGTATAAAATACTTCACATTAAACTATTTCATGGTGTTATTTGAGTCTGATTGAGTATAGCACTTGTGACTAGTAAAATGAATAGTCCTGTTGGAACTTAAGGTCCAGAGTTAATACCTTTCGAACCAGATTGATACAAGTCTGTAGGAACCAAATTAGTATCATATAAGCCACCTCAACCAGCCAATAATGTTCAGAGATATGCCAATAGGAAGTAATTGTCTTTAATTAAAACCAATTCAAATGGGCTAATTGTTTTGTCAGACCAAGTTCAAGAAACGAATGATCACCATCATGCAATCTCCTAAACATGAAATTAAGGAGTTCAGAGCCATCTCCATGTTCTCACCATGCTCAGAGAGCCTTTTTGTTTTTGGAGAGAATCATTGCCGAAAGCCGCTAGCGGTGCTGTCTCAGATTCATGCCAGACCCGACGCAACTCGAGGCCAAACCATCCTAAAACGTAAAGCGCGACCCAAACGGATAACAGAGGTGAACTCAGTGCACTACCACGATGCTCTACGACGAAAAACCAGTCGGAGAGGCCGCTGGAGTTTGCCACTGGCAACCCTGCTGGAGTTGTCCAGTTCCCGGAAGAACTCGTGGTCTGAGAGAGAAAGGAGGGAGACGGAATTGAAAAGGAAAAGAGTACTAGATGCGGCACACGTGAGCCGAATGCTGAGATGTGGGCCCCCTGGCTGAGCTTGAGTTCGACCCAAACTCACTCGGTGCACCGACACGAATGTAGACTAATTGACTCAACCCCAGTGCATCTGTGATCTCATGCGGCGCCATCGTGCAACGAGTCCCTGACAAGCGAACAACAAAACAGCACAGTTTGAACCAATCAGAAAAATTTGTAAAATTAGAAACTTTAAAAATACATTAAAAATAGCCAGAAAATCAGAAAAATGCCCACAAAATATCAAAATCTCCAAAAAAATATGAGGAATATTTTGGTACCACATTGCATGCCCAAATCTCAAAACACAAAGCACATTAAATTCAAAGCTTCTAAAATGGCCATTATGATAAATAATAAAATGATAAAAATAAAAATTACATTAAATTTCTGCAGAAGTGATCGAATATTTATGTTCTGGACAGCAGGTACAGTTGAACATCCATGTTCTGGACAGCAGGTACACTCAGACATTTTTGGTTGAACCTCAGACCCAAAATCCCAAATCAAAAAATAAAAAAAAGAAGTATATACCAAGACTCAAAATCCAAATCCTAGATCCAAAATAAAGAAATCTAAAATTTCAAGACCCAAAACCTCAAATACCAGAGCTCAAGACCAAAATCCCAAACCCTGAGCCCCGAACTCAAAAGTCCAAATCTTCAAAAATTCAAACTCCAAAAGCAAAACCTTAAACCCAAACCCAAATATTAAAAAATCTAAAACCAAAATTCCGAAACTTAAATCCAGATTCAAAACCCGAAAACTCAAACCTCAAGTCTAAAATCCAAATATCAAAAATCCAAAGTCTAAACTCAAATTCAAAACTCAAAAAAAAAAGACTTGAATGTCGCATCTAAATGCTGGAAACCTCAAATCCAAAATTTCAAACCCTAAATCAAAAGTCCAAATACCTAAAATCCAAAATCAAAACCCCAAACCCACAAATTTAAACACCAAAATCCAAAATCTAAATCGCAAATCCATGTACACCAAAAATCCAAACCCAAAACCCCAAACCCATAAGTTCAAATACCTAATTTCAAAACCTAAATCCCAAATCCCAAAAATGCTAAAAATCCAGAGTTCAAATTCCAAAGCCCAAAACCTAAAGTCCAATCAAAATTCTAAAAAATTAAAACTCAAAAGTCCAACTTGAGAATAATAATAAAAAAAAGAAGTTAAACATAAAAGTCCAACTTAAAAAGTTGAAAAGTCAAACTAAAAAGTCCGACCTGAAATTGAAGTAATAAAGACTTAAAAGTTGGTCTAATGACCAGAACTTAAAAGTCTTAAGAAACCCCAAAAGTTAAAGACACGAAGATCAACGCTTTAGAGCTTGGATCAAAGTCGATAACTAAAAGTGACATTAAAATCTTAAAAATCCAACTTCGTCCTTCTGAGACTGCATAGCGCGTTGTTCTGGAAGGTACAACCTGGTATTCTCGTCAAGAGGAGGCATAACGCTTCTTTACTCGCGACTCGAACGAAATTCCAAAATTTCTAAATCCCAAAACGATTAAGAATTGACCTAGATCGCCTATCTTTCTAGTGTTGAACTCAATAATCAAATTCGTCCTTCTGAGTCTGCACAGCGCGTTGCCCTGAAAGGTACAACCCGGTGTTCTCGTCAAGAGTAGGCATAGCGCTTCTTTCCTCGCGACTCGAACAAAGTCCCAAAAATTCCTAAATCCCTAAATCGACTGAGCATTAATCTAGGAAATATAACCCCTGGTATTAATTTCAGAAATCTCAAGGTGGCTTCAAGCCAACTTCAGCAAAATTAATAATAAAATTGCTAAAATTGTGACATAAAAGTCAACCAAAGTCCTGTAGCAAGTTTTCAAAAGTTAAACCCCCTACTAAACACTAGTCATTTTATTAAATAAAACTAACTTCAATCTCATATGATGCCTAATCCTTTGATTATCCTAATTTAGAGGTGCTCTTGGCTAGTTCTTAACTGAGTCCGGAGGTAATTAACAGTAGGGGCTTGCGCCTACTGGAAAGAAAGGACCTGCAACAAACAATCAACTCTTGAGGAACTTGGAACCGCGTAAGTGCCCTCCGTTTGTTTCGGATGGGTGGTAACGTTCGGGTCTTAAGATGCTCAAGGGGTATCTGATCCGCATTTCTTTTCCCCACGGAGGAATTGTTGATCCTTCGATGGACGGCTAAAAAGTGCGAGACAACATGTCAGGAGTTGCCTTGTCTTAGAGAATTTTCTTCAGAGAAAACTTGACAAAAATCAGCTTCTACAATTTTGGCAAGTATGGAGAACTTGGAATAGTCTGTCCGGGATGTGAACTGGACCGTTCCAGGTGGTCTGGCTGTTGTCTTCTCTTCTGGTCTGGACTCGTCCACTCCAGCCGCTGGTTGGTCCATTCCACTCCTCTGGAAGGCTGCTCCTTTGATAGTCCCACGTGCCGATTCATCGATGATCCTGCAAAACAGAAGCCGGGCTATGGCTGCACCTATCTTTACACAAAATGTTAGTAGATTAGGCTAAGACACACGAATTTAAATATAATTAGAGGCCTAAAAGGGGTTGAAATGTATTCATGAAAATCACCCATCAAAATCCCCCAAGCTTAAACAATGCTTGTCCCCAAGCAAATCTCTAAGTCTAAGGTTTAATCTAGCCTAAATTATATTTAAATTGTGTGTGATGCAAGTTCTGAAATTTACACAGCAAGAGTTAGCTTTTGAGGCTTAAGTCCTAAGGGCAATTTGGTCCAAATGATTTTCAATAAAAACAAACCAATCTTCCTTTGAGTGACTCAACCAATTTCAATTCGAACTTGAGTTTACAAGCTATCAACTGTTCATGAGTCATTTTCCTAAGCATTGGGTCGATTAATTCTTCAAAGGTCTCAATCAATTTCAAGGCCACTCTGGAATGCAGGCCAACTATCAAAGAATAAAGAGAGCATTTTATTGGCCAGGTATGAAGCGTGAAATTTGCTCTTTTGTACGAGAATGTGATATATGCCAAAGAAATAAGAATGAACATGTGCCTTATCCGAGATTATTACAGCCTCTACCAATTCCAGAAAAGGTATGGGACTATATAACCATGGATTTTATAGAAGGCTTGCCAATTTCTGAAGGTAAAAATATTATTTTTGTGGTAGTGGATAGATTCACAAAGTATGCACATTTCATGGCTCTATCACATCCATATACTGCACAAAGGGGTAGCTAAGACCTTTATGGAAAATGCATTTAAACTACATAGGGTGCCTAGTTCAATTGTGTAAGACAGAGATCATGTGTTTACTAGTCAATTCTGGAAAGGAATTTTCAAACAATTGGGAACTACCTTGCACTATTCAATAGCTTACCATCCTCAAACAGGCGGTCAAAGTGAAAGAGTTAATTAGTGCCTTGAAACATATCTTCGATGCATGGTTAATACACACCCAAAGAAGTGGAACCAGTGGTTGGCTTTAGCAGAATATTTGTAAAATACTTCATATCATACATCCCTCAAATGTGTTAGAATCTTCATTCCATGTGCAATTTTAATTTTATTACTAATTAATATCAATTAACCATGCACAAAAACAAGATCTAGTAACAAGACATCAAGCACACATAAGAAAAGGGAGGAATTGATACCTCTTCCAATATGGAAATTGGAAGGCTTGACCTATGGCGTGGGAATCGATGGCGTGCGACTCTCCTTCTTCTTAGGTCCACAAGAGGATTTAACAACTTCGCAACAACTCGTGCTAGCGAATCGCGCGAAATCGCCTAATCCAATCGCTCGCCTCTCTCTTCTAAATCGGTATCTAGGAGAAGTAGCTAAGAGCTCAACACATGAGCACCTAAAGAAAGAGAGAAAGAGATAGAAAAATTCTGAAAATTTTCTTCTCCTAGTGGAGGTGGCGGCTAGGTTTAGGGAGCGGAGAGAGAGTCTAAGTGTTGCCCTAAGTCTCACTTAATGAGTCCTTATATAGACCTCCCCCAAATAAATCTTCCATGGACATAAATGCCCCTAGAGGCCGGCCCTATAGTGGGCTAGGTTAGCCCATCACTTATTTCTCATTTGGGCTATTTAATTCTTAATTAAATTGGCACACAATCTTGCTTTATTTGATTGCTCAAAAAGACTAATTAAATATAGCCCATTGAATTAATATAATTCCAATAATTATATTGATTTGTGTTGAATACAATTAATTATCAACTATTTGATAATTAATATAGGATTAGATTTTGTATTAATTAGATTCATATGATCTCTTTGATATAATTAATTATAACGGTTCACAACGGTAAATAATTAATTAAATCAACATATCATATATTGCATTCTCCAATGCAAATAAACTAATATAAATGCACTGTTGTTTAAGAGCCTCTTATTCGTGTGACTCTCGAGGATTTATGTCATGTTGGCCATGGAAATTAAATCGCTATTTTTTTTTCCAATAATCATAAGTGGTATCTAGCAACACGTTATGATTCCCAATTAACATAAATAAATACTGTATTGTTACAGTATTTCAATCTTGCATAAGAAATAAAGTATTTACTTGTTTTGATTCTTATGTCACATGATATCTCTGTATTATACAAGATAAGAATGTGTCATTCTTGTAGATTATACATTTCTTGATCTAGAGTTGTTCGTCTAATTTGCATGCATACGATCCAACTCCATCAAGGGGCGTCCAACAGATATCATCACTCACTAGGTAAACTAATGAGGGACATACGATTATCTTGATGAACAAATTTATCCCGCACAATTCAAGTGAACATAAATAAAGTCCGTGTAGCAGCTCTTATCAAGAATCAAGGTCAGACGATATTTATTGAATCTATCCTCATGTGGAAAATTTGAACCATCTCAAACTTAAAATCAAACTCATATGAAATAAATAATGACACATAACACAATCCATATATTTATTTCATTGGGTCGAATCCTGTGCTATGTTCCAGTAACATACACATATGCAATTAAGTTGGTAATTCCTTACCTATGATTTGTAGAACTTAATCATTACTTAACTTACATACTAATCTTATATGATAATTAATATTCCTTGTTAATTATCAAGATTATGGATGATTTAGATTTATTATTATCATTCTAATGAATGATCCACAGAGATATACAATTCAGATCCTCAACCTGAATGATATGTCAATAATAAACTCTAGGAACAAATGATCAAATATCATCAATAATATAAATTAAAATTAAGTCATTAAAATATTAACTTCTATGACATAACTATAACAAAATGTATCCATTTAGAAGCCCTTTATGGCTATGCACCCCCCTCATATGGAGTTAGGAAACTCTCCAGTGACTTCGATTGAACCAATTGATGCTTATTTAAAAGAGAGATGTGCAATACTACGTAAACTAAAGGATCAGTTGGTAGAAGCTCAAGCTAGAACCAAATATTTTTCTGACAAACACCATACTAAGAGGGAATTAGAAATTGGAGATTTAGCTTACCTGAAATTGCAGCCTTATAGGCAAACTTCTCTTGCAATAAGGAAATGCTTGAAGCTAAGCTCCAGATATTATGGGCCGTTTATAGTGATAGAGAAAATCGGCAAGGCAGCATACCGGTTACAACTGCCGCCTGACAGTCAAGTACACCCTGTCTTTCACATCTCCCAACTCAAAAAGTATATTAGCAAGAAATTAGCTTCACCTACGCTGCCAATTGTGGGACCAGAAGGAGAATTTATGGTGGAGCCTGTGGCAGTTGTAGATCGAAAAATAGTGAACCGAAATGGTACACCAGTGGCTCAGATTCTTGTGAGATGGTCAAATTTGCCGGATGATTCGGCCACTTGGGAGGACTACTTGTTTCTCAAACGAAAATTTCCTGATTTTGCGGCTGCGATAGCTCCTTGAGGTCAAGTAGTCTTTGAAGGGGAAGGTACTGTCATGAATTGAACGAGCTTAGGCGTTACCAAGGAGACATGTCTGTTATGGAAAAGCTTCAATCAAAGTGGGCCGAATATTTGTAATAAAATAAATAGGCTTTGTATTGGGTCGATTAGAACTTCAAATTTCTATTTGTTTTGTCTGTTTAATGAGCTGTATCTAGACCAGAGCTGATACGGGACATCCCCGTTTTTTGCCATCTCCGACATCCTATTGGATTTGCGACACTAGGCCTGAAATTTGGGCCGCACGCACCCTCTTCGCTTTCCTCTTCCGATCTCACACTCTCCTCTCTTTCTATCACTCTCCTTCTCATCCGATCTCCCTTCTATTCTCCTTTCAATCTTTCGTTCGCCCTCACCATCTGATCTCCCTTCTATTTTCTCTTCCTCTTCCTCACCTTCCTCCCTTCTTCCTTCTCTTCTGCTTGTTTTTCATTTTTTTTCGTATACAATAGCACATAATAATTTAATATATTCCTTGATTTATAATAAATAATCCTTTTAAGTCAAATAAATACTCTCTTTAGTTAAAAATATACTCTTTTATGTTATAATATAATAAGATACTCCCTTATGTAAATATAATTACTCTCATGAAATAAGTTAAATACTCCTTTAAAATAAATTGATAACTGAAAACATATTTGACACTCCCTTAATAAATCTTACATACTCTCTTAAAAAGAATTAGTTACTCCCTTATCGCAAATTACGTACTTTTATAATAAAAAATAAATGAAAACATATTTGACACTCCCTTAATGAATCTTATATGCTCCCTTAATAATATTTAGATACTCTCTTATCACAAATTACAAACTTCAATAACAAAAGATAAATGTAAAACATATTTGACACTCCCTTCATAGATCGTACATACTCCCTTAATAATATTTAGATACTCCCATATCACAAATTATGTACTTTCATAACAAAAAATAAATGAAAACATATTTGACACTTCCTTGATGAATCTTACATACTCCGTTAAAAATAATTAATTACTCTATTAGCCAAATTACGTACTTCCATAATAAAAGATAAATGACAACATATTTGACACTCGCTTAGTAGATCTTATATACTCTCTTAATGATATTTAGTTGCTCCCTTATCACAAATTACGTACTTCCATAATAAAAGATGAGAACATATTTGACACCCCTTTAATGAATCTTACATACTCCTCTAATGATATTTAGTTGCTTACTTATCATAAATTATGTACTTTCCTAATAATATTTAGTTGCTCTCTTTATATTTGACAGTGAGGCATCCAATTTTCTAGTCATTCATGGAGAATTTATTATTTTTGTAAGATTTGTCAATCCAATATCTCACCAATAAAATTAGTACTGAATGATTTAAAAGATAAAGGGATGAGGAGCAAAGGAGACGAGAGACCATTGGAAGGAGAGACGATGGAAGAGATTGAAGGGAGAGAGCCAGGTGAGGAAGATGCACTGGGGAGAGAGAGGATCTGAAATAAGAGGAGAGGGGCGAGAGGGAGATGCACGTTGGAAAGAGAGAGCGAATCCAAAAAAAGAGGGAAGGAGGAGGGAGATGCGTTCCGAGTTAAGTTTGGGAGAGAGGAGAGGGGAAGGTGCTGGCCCAACAGCCCATTAAATTGTGGGATGGCAAGGATGACAAAAAGGAAGGATGTCAATTAGTATATTCGTATCTAGACAGCTGTATTTTATATTTTGTCTTTATGCGAACCATTAGATCAATGTAACAGGAGCATGAGAAACATTATAATCATTGCTACCATTTGAATGAAAATTAATCTTATCTTTCTATTAATCTATCCTTAGCGAAAAACATCCAAAAAATCCAATCATAGATTTTCATCAACATATATTCAAAAATCTCTACTACTTATAAAAGTATCAATTCAAAGGTCTATCCAAACTATACCAAAAGTCTATCCAATTTTGAGTCCAAAGGTCCATTAAACTGTTATCAATTTTTAATATGGACCATGGATTTTGTATGATCTGATCAGATCAGTGGTCTGGATTTAATAATGAGTTAAAAGGTCTAGACCTTGGTATAGACCAAATTAAACATTCGTTACAGTTGTATTGCGCTGGGTCACTATAACCGTAGCACGGCTGTTCGAGCCTTAGTAAGTGGTATTTTTTTCATTTTTCATTAATTTGTCTCCATATCCTTGTCACTCGAGGGTTTTCAACTTTTCCTTCGCTCCAGCCATTTTTTTCTCATTTATGTTCCTGTGAGATTCTTTTCCTTATTTTCTCCGCTCACAATTCTACCATGATCTCTTTTCTTTTTCCCTCCGCTACGCTCGCATTCTCCCTCGATTTATCCGTGCTTGCCGCCGCTCCCCCCTTTTCACTAAGGTTTGTTCTTCTACTCTTTGGTTGTGCTTGCTTTCTCTTCTCTACTATTGTCACTCTTGTTTATATTTCTTTAATTAATTTCTTCACAATTTTACTCTCTTTTATTTCTGTTTCTAATTTCTAATTTCTATTTTGCTATTGATAGGGTCTAACAAGGTCCAGTTAGAATCTGGCCTGATAGGGCCCAATAAGGCCTGATAAGGATCCAGCCCAACAGAAGGTGGCCCTAATGAGTCAATATAAAAGGGCTTATTCCTCTTCCGAAGGGGAGGGGGAGGCGCCTGGATACTCTCCCTTCTCTCTTAAACTTGATCTCTCCTAACCTTGAGCGGCTTCTTCCCTTCCACAAGGGACGATTATTTAGCAGAAGGGAAGCTGGGTTGTTCCCTCAAACTCTTGTTATCGCTAGATGTGGTAACAATGACGTCCACTGTAAATCTGGCCTAGAAAGAGCGTCGGGGAACCTCGTTCAATCTCTTTTCTACGCCTTCTCTTCCCTTTTGGGTCACAGTTTTTGTGTGTGAGCTGAGAGGCGATTTATACCATGGGTCATCGGATCAATCGGGGCGACTGGAGATGTCGAGATCAAGACCGTATTTGATCCAAAGCACCAGCCAAACCACATCTCTAGTGCAAATCCCATATCCAAAGGGAGGTTTCTTTCTCTGGTCTCTCATACTCCGCTCTTAACTCCTCTTTTGATCTCCGATTGGCTGAAGGCTCCTGATCGGGTGCAAAACTAGTCAAAATACCTAGTCTACCTGATTTAAATCTTATCACAGTAAACAAAGATCGAACACAGGGACTGTTGAAATACTTAAACCCTAATTTCCTAAATTAATAAGACTCTTTATGAAAATCGATGGGAATAAAAGGTTTGGTTTAGAAATAGAAACACAATTGAATTAACTAAGATTAAAACAGTAAAGCAAAACTAAATTATCACTAATCTAGAAATTAATCACGCAAATCGATGTAAAATAGGGGGTCAGGTTAAAGAACTTCTTTTATGTAGCAGATTCCAAACGGCCCGTCTGATCTCTCAGACGGTCCGTTTGAACCTCGTGATAATGAATTATTTAACAGAATTTATATTGTTTCAAGTGCAGAATCATGGCTTAACTTCAATTACCTGATACTAACGATCATTACAGTTCAAGTTCTCAAAATTAGATCAAATCATCAATTAAACCCCCTAAGTTTGGTCATCACCATTGGCTTTGAGTTTCTAAATTCTATCTTTCATACAAAGGATATCTTGCAACTATCGTTGTAAGAAGGGTTCACCTATCGGTTACTTAATCCCGGTTTCATTCATCAATTACTGCCATCCTCAATTAAGTCAAACACAAATCAAGCAAAGATATAGATTATTGGTACCAAGTTAGATAAGGCCTTAATCTAATTGGTTTAATCAGTTCTATCAAAGCAATTCATGAAATCACATAGCAATCAAAACCAAAAGATAGAAATCACAAGAAAATAACATAAACTCCAACTAAATAATATCAATATCAACTACATAAAATTGGCTCCCTACCGTTGCCCCTTAAAACTAAATTACTCTAACAAAGTAGCATAAACAACAAATAAATCAAGGTTTCTCCAAAACATAGAAATCAAAGAGAAATTACAACAGAAATTCAACTTGACTTCTTCTATCTGCAATCTGGCGTGTTCAAACGGCCCGTCTGAAGTGTCAGACGACCCGTCTGGAAGGTTGGCTGGCTAGGGTTTCACGTGATCTTCTCTCTGAGTTGTGACAGCCCCGAATCTGGGACTTGGCCTCTCTTAAATAGCCGTCTTCCTTGCAAAAGGTCGGTCTGAGTCGTGCTAAAACTGCCTGGATCGTGCCAAGTATGTAGAGGTTGTGGCTTCAGCAAAAAATTGGATGCCCTGAATAGAATCTGGTTTCGGAATAGTCAAACGGTCCGTCTGGGTATCCAGACGGTCCGTTTGGCGGCAGTCTGGGCTGGGCTGAAAACTGTGCAGATCCAAGTCGAAATCTCATCCAAAATCTCCAAAAATCAGCAGAAAACAGCAAAAATGACTGGAGAACCTGAAAACATGAAGGAGGAACAGCAGCACCAAGCTTCTACCCTAAAAGTATCAAATTATCATTAAAATACGCAATATTGAACCAATTTTAAGACCTAATTAGGGTTGAAATGCATGCATAAAAATCGCTGATCAAAATCCCCCAAACTTGAACCTTGCTTGTCCCCAAGCAAAATTGTAACTTAGAAGATCAAATTAGGGCTTAAATATAGGGTTAATATTGGTATTTTACAAATCTAAGGAAATTCTCAACAAGTACCAATGTCATGACTTGAACCATTTTGGACAACTTTATTGATTTTCAAAATCAAGATCGATTTCAAGTTGTATTTACCATTCGATTTTCTCCTTTTCACAAGCTAACCCTAGGATATTTGCAAAACTCATCTATATCTTGCCTTGGTCAATTCTAAAGTTTTAAAGTTTGGTTGAGGTTTGACAATTTATTTTGACAATTAGAAAAGGGATCTAACTCTACTAATTCAACCAAGTTAGAAACAATTAACTCACAATCATGATTTAGACAATTCTTCACCATTTGGATTTTGGAAAACACATTGAAGAATGACTAAAGTGGGGCGGAAAAAATGGTACAACTCCTCACCCATCATTTTCAAAGTTTTAGGGTTGACACTTTTAAAAGTTTGTCCCGGGGCTAGGACTATTTTTCCGCGGCGGAGAGGTCAGCCAGATTAAGGTGGTTATTATTATTATTTTTTTTATTATTTTTTTTTATCATGAGCCTTTCTGTTTCTTACCCATGATTTATAGATTTTCTTTTTACCCACAATTACCTATAGCTTCCCGTAATGTCCATGGCAAAGCACCGCTTTTTAGTTCCCCTTTTTCATTTTTGGTTTTATTTATTTACAAGGGTGTGTAATTACATCTTCGACTTTTATTAATTTTGAAAACAATGGTTTAGTTTGTCTAAATATGAAATTCCTCTTTTGTTCCTAATTGTTGAATTGCTAGGGTTGATCTTAGGCAAATTGGTCAATTGAATTGGGTGCTGCCTCTAATTACCAAGTCTAATTAATCAAATAAAACTATGGTTCCTTAAAGAAACTTCAAAACTCTTAAATCAAACCAAGTCAAGATATCTACAAGTTTACTCCTATCCTAGGGTTTCGCAATTGAAGGATCGAATTTTTCAAAAGAATTTGTCAATGTCAAGTTTTTAAAACCTCAAACTCAAGTCATAACATCAGTTTCTAGTATCAAAATCTCCTCAAATTATCTAAATGCATAATTATATGGAATTAACATGCAAAACCCTAAATGATGCAGTTTCAGGTTCTGCCAGTTCAAACGGTCCATCTGGGGATCCAGACGATCCGTTTGAACTGCGACAGAACTGAAAAATTTTCAGATGCATGATGCATTTCCTAGATAGAGTATATACAGATCATAGATTTCGCAAATTTTTGAAATTTCCAGATTTCTCGACTATATTCCCCCCAAACTTAATCAATTGCATTGTCCCTAATACATCAATGAATTAAAGAAAGTAAATAGGAGAGAAATAAGGAAACTCACAAACTAGCTCAATACTCGGGCAGTGGTGGCGGCGGCGAGTGATATCCATACTACGGGTACCACCAGTCGTAAATCTCGCTCACTTGGGTCCTCGAAGGGCCATCATCCTCGTGGTATTGCTTGAGGAGGTCAATGTCTTCCCTTTGTTTCTTTTGCTCCTCCTCAATTCGATCGATCTTCTCATCGATCTTCTTCCCTAGCTCCAAGGAATCGGTGGAGAGCCTCTCAAGTGTCTCCAACCTGCCCATAAGTGCCCTAAAGTCGTAGGGCTCCTCGCTTGCCGATCCGCGAGGTGCGGAGGACGATGCTCCGACATGGGCGGTAGGCCTATGGTCCGGTGAAGAAGGACGTGCCTCATTGCCAAATGACTCTCCCTCGTAGTCCTTGAGAAGAGCCGTTTGCTTCCTCTTTGGAACTACCTCCTGTGTGATAGGGAGATAGAAAAGAGGAAAGTCTGGAAGAGTCCAAAGCCACCTTCCATCCCTTGCCTTTTTTATAAATCCGGCATTTTTGAAGAATGCCAAGTCCATTGTGCTGTACCCCTTGGTCTCTTGTAAGGTCCTCACAATTATCCCCTTCTGCTTGCAATGTGGGTCACAAATTGGCCAATTTGAATTTGACCCCTACCGCTCCTTCTATTGGCTGCAATGCTAGACCAATAATTGATCATCCAGGCGGCAATGTTAGCACGAGGGAGAGTGGGATGCAAAATCCGACCAATCAACCCAAGCTCCTCCAGTCTCACTTGTATGGCCGTCTCACCTCGGGCAAAGATGGTTTAGGCCAATGCTCTTTGAATTATTCAAAGCACGGGGTGCTGGATGTACTTGGCCCTTGGAGAGTCTTTGTTAGCCGGTGGCTCGGTGTCACTGATCTCCTTCCAAATGTGGATTGGGTAATCCACATCCTCTTACCCGCCCGGTGCAAAGCCAAACCATTGGGCTATTTCTATCTCGGTGATGCTGAATTGAGTCTCAATGAGCGTGCACTCGAATGCCAACAACTCATCCTCCCTCTTCAGACTGAAGGTGGACAAGAATTCGGTGGTAAGGCGGTCGTATGACTTCTCCTTGAGGTCCCAAAATCTGGACTCAATACCAATTTGTGAGGTAAAACCAAAGAATTGATCACTTACACCAAGAGTTTGAAGTGCAGCTCGGTCGACTGTCTTGGTGTTCTCATACTTCTTATCCTTGAAGTATTCCATGGCTTTCCTGTGGTCGGTGTTGTGGAAGAGAATGGGACCGCTCGGCTCACGGCCCTGTGCAACCTCCGGCTCGCTATCAGTCTCATAAACCACAGCTGCTGCGGCTTCGAGATCCGCTTGTGCTTGGTATGATGGGTCCGAGGCATGAGAAGAGGAAGATTGAGAGAAAGAGGAGGATGAGGGGTGCTGCTTGCGCTTATTGCGGAACAAGTTAGAGATTCTAGGCATGATTGTTGGTTTTGGTTAGGCTAAGATTAGGGTTAGGGTTTGCTGTCAGTTAGGTCCAGACGGGTCGTCTGGGTGGTCAGACGGAGCGTCTGAAGGGTCTGATGAGGTTTCGGTAGAAATAGGTGCTCTCGGCCTAAACGGGTCGTCTGGGATAGTTTCAGACGGACCCTTTGGTGTCGGGGTTTGGTACGGTCTTTTGTGGTACAAGGTTGGTACAGGCACTGTTTTGAAATTGAGATTGAGTAGGGAGACGGAGGTTACCTAGATATTCCGGCGGTTTGTCGAAGGAAGCGATTCGACGGCGGATTGGAGGCGAAATCGATGAAATTGATGTCGGGTTAGAGTGGGGAAGGGTGAGATGCTTCCGTTGGAGGTGGTGATCGACCGGAAAACTCGTCGGATTGTCGGATTTGGAGGTTGGAAGAGGTGGAGACGGAGTAGGGTTTCGGTTTGGGTTCAGCTGGTGAGGGAACGAAGGAGAGGGGGAGAGGGGGGGTCGGCTGGGTATAGGTTAAGATTTTCTAAAATTAGGTTTTGGGCCGATAAATTTTTTTTCTGTGGGCTTTAGTTCAAACGGTCCGTCTGGGAGTCCAGACGATCCGTTTGAAATGGGTTTCAGGCTTTTTCAAAATAGAATCTCCCCTGGGCTTTCTGTTTTTTTTTTTGCGCAGAGTAATTTCAGACGATCCGTCTGGAAAAACAGACGGTCCGGTTGAAAAACCCTGGAATTCCCCCAAACTTGGCTCCTTTTGTGTTTTTGACTTCAAATTTTCGTGCGGAGCTTGAATACCTGAGGAAATAGCAATCAACAAGAACGCTTCAGTCATGTTTCTTTTTGTATTTTTCAATTTTCTAATTTTTTTTTTGTATTTTTATTGGTTTTTTAATTTTTTTTTTAATTTTTCAAATTTTCAAAAAGTAAAGTGCAAAAATTTAAAATCCTAACTTTTTTAAACCCTTGGATTGCCTCCCAAGCAGCGCTCATTTAAGGTCCTGAGCTCGATCCCTTTATCTACGTTGATGCGGGTATAGGGTCGGTGAGGAGGCGGGTGCCCGTCTCTTCTCCTTCTTTTGACACATTAGAGATGTAGACTTTGAGCCTTTGTCCGTTGACTTTGAATGTGCCAAACTTCTCACTCTAAATGTCTACCGCCCCATAGGGATAGACCTTTTTCACCTCAAATGGTCCTGACCACCTTGAACGAAGTTTGCCCGGGAACAATTTCAATCTAGAGTTGAACAACAACACCAAGTCGCCTTCCTTGAACGTTCTCCTTTGAATGTGCATGTCATGCCATTTCTTAGTTCTTTCCTTGTAAATCCAAGCATTCTCATATGAGTCATTCCTAAGTTCCTCAAGCTCATGAAGGTCCAAAATTCTCTTTTCACCCGCGGCCTTAAGACTCCAATTGATATGCTTTACCGCCCAATAAGCTTTATGATCGATCTCCACGGGCAAATGGCATGGCTTACCATATATCAACTTGAAAGGGCTCATTCCAATTGGGGCTTTGTAAGCCGTTCGATATGCACAAAATGCATCATCCAATCTTAATGCCCAATCTTTTCTCATGATTCCCACGGTCTTTTGCAAGATGTTTTTGATCTCCCGATTTGATACCTCAACTTGACCACTTGTTTGCAGATGATAGGGGGTAGCAACTTTGTGAGTCACTCCATACTTAGACAAAAGATTGTCAAATTGCTTGTTCACAAAATGCTTCCCTCCATCGCTAATGACAACCTTTGGGACCCCAAATCGTGGAAATATTACTTTAGAGAATAGCTTCCTCTCCGTGACCGAATCGGCATGTCTACTTGGAATTGCTTCAACCCATTTAGAGACATAATCCACAGCGACAAGAATGTATTCATTACCAAGTGAAGGTGGGAATGGTCCCATGAAGTCAACTCCCCAAACATCAAAGATTTCCACTTCAAGGATAGGGTTTTGTGGCATTTGTTGTCGACTCGAGATATTCCCCATCCTTTGACATTGATCGTACTTCAACACAAACTCTCTTGCATCTTTGAAAATGGATGGCCAAAAGAATCCGGATTGTAACACCTTTGCTGCTGTCTTTGATGTCGATGCATGGCCTCCATAAGCGGATGAATGGCAATGTGCAAGTATCGGCTCAACCTCATCATAAGGAATGCATCTTCGAAACACACCATCAACTCCTCTCTTCCATAAAAACGGGTCTTCCCAATAGTAGTACTTCACATCACTTAAGAACTTCTTTTTCTGCTGGAAAGTAGCTGCATATGGTAGAATCCCGATTGCCAAATAGTTAGCTATGTCTGCGAACCACGGCTCTGTCCAGACGGTCTGTGTGGAAAACCTGACAGGCATGCATCAGCTGATCATCAGGGAATGAGTCGTTAATTGGCTGTGGCTCGTGCTCTGGCACCTTGAGTCGTGACAGGTGGTCTGCTACAAGGTTTTCCGTACCCTTCTTGTCGCGAATCTCTAAGTCAAACTCTTGCAAGAGGAGAACCCATCTTATGAGTCGCGATTTTGCATCTTTTTTGCTCATCAAGTATTTAAGGGCAGAATGGTCCGTGTAGACTATCACCCTTGATCCAATGAGGTAAGACCTGAATTTGTCAAAGGCATAAACCACCGCGAGCAACTCCTTTTCGGTTGTGGTGTAGTTGACTTGGGCTTCATCCAATACCTTGCTTGCGTAGTAGATAGCATATGGTTTCTTCTCTTTCCTTTGTCCAAGGACTGCTCCTACTGCAAAATCGCTTGCATCACACATCAATTCGAAAGGCAAGCTCCAATCGGGTGGTTGAAGGATTGGTGCGGAGACAAGCGCTTCTTTCAACCTGGAAAATGCATCAACACAAGATTTATCGAAGTTAAAATCAACATCTTTCATCGTGAGATTGGTTAATGGTTTTGCAATTTTAGAAAAGTCTTTAATAAAATGCCTATAAAACCCTGCATGACCAAGGAAGCTTCGGATGTCCTTCACGCATTTTGGATGTTCCATTTTCTCAATTACTTCCACTTTTGCCTTGTCCACCGCAATGCCCTTGGATGAAATCACATGTCCCAAAACCACTCCTTGTTGCACCATGAAATGGCACTTCTCCCATTTGAGTATGAGGTTTACATCTTCACACCGCTGCAAAACTCTAGACAAGTTAGATAAACAATGATCAAATGATGTACCGTAAACTGAAAAATCATCCATGAAAACCTCCATGTCTTTTTCGATGAAGTCGGAGAAAATTGCCATCATAGCTCGTTGGAAGGTAGTGGGAGCATTGCATAATCCAAAAGGCATCCTTCGATAGGCATAGGTCCCATAGGGGCAAGTGAAAGTTGTCTTCTCTTGGTCACTTGGATGGATTGGAATTTGGAAGAATCCGGAGTAGCCATCCAAGTAACAAAAGTATGTTTGACTTGCCAATCGCTCCAAGAGTTGGTCAACAAATGGGAGCGGAAAATGGTCCTTCCTCGTGGCGGTGTTGAGTTTCCTATAGTCAATGCACATGCGCCAACCCATCACAATCCGGGTTTGAATCAACTCATTCTTCTCATTTTTCACCACCGTCGTCCCTTCCTTTTTTGGCACCACATGAATTGGACTTACCCATTTAGAGTCGGAAATCGGGTATATGATCCCGGCTTCGAGTAGCTTGAGTACTTCCTTCCTCACAAACTCCTTTAGATTAGGGTTCAACCTCCTTTGATGCTCAACTGAAGGTTTATGATCTTCTTCAAGTAAAATCCGATGTTTGCAAATGGTTGGATCAATACCTTTCAAGTCCTCAATCGTGTACCCAATCGCTCGCCTATGCACCTTTAATTCCTTCAAAAGTTTGCTTGTTTCTTCCTCATTTAGGCATGCATTGACTATGACTGGGTATGTCTAATTAGGTCCAAGGAACTCGTACCTCAGGGCCTCAGGTAAGTGCTTCATTTCAACTTTTGGTGTCGAAGTCGCAATTGCTCTGTCCATACGGTCCGTCTGAGATAGTCCAGACGGTCCGTCTGGACAGAGAGGTGACGAATAAGAAGAGATAGCATGATGAATGGTCGCCTCGGAGCCAACAGATGGTACTGTTGTGATATCAGCAGTTGTTGTCGTGATCTGCTGCTCAATTTTGGCCTGTTCTTTTTCCAAACGACCCGTCTGAGAGAATACCTGCCAACATGTCAGTCATCTCATTGAACATTATCTCGGCTTCTTCATCAGTGGTTGACTCATACAGGTCCCTATAGGCTTCAAACAACTTGGAGCTGAAAAGATCTTTGGTGAAATCCTCCGAGTCGATCGTTGATGTCTCAATCATGAAGCATGAGCTCAAGTCGGCGGGCATCTTGATGGAATTTGACACTTGGAATTCGATCTTCTCCGTTCCAACTTGTATGCTCATGTTTCCATCCCTGCAATTGATAAGTACTCCCGCAGTGGATAGGAAGGGCCTTCCAAGGATGATGGGCACCTCGGGATCCTCCTCCATATCTACAATGACAAAATCAACGGGAAAAATTACCTCACATTCCTGAAGCAGCACGTCCTCAACAAATCCAAGGGTTAGTCGCACCGATCGATCGCCCATTTGCAATGTAATCCGAGTTGGCTTCAATTCCCCCACTCCAAGCTTGTTGAAGATTGATTCCGGCATGAGACTCATGCTTGCTCCAATGTCCAACAAAGCTTGCTTGATGTTTGCACTTCCGATCTTGCAAGGGATTGTGAACTTACCCGAGTCCCGCATCTTCCTTGGCATTTGGTTGAGGACCAAGGCATTGCACTCACCGGTAAGAGCCACCGTACCAATTTCTTCGAGTTTCTTCTTGTTAGAGAGCATGTCCTTCAGGAATTTGGCATACAAGGGCATTTTGGTCATTACATCGGTGAAAGGCAAGGTTACTTGAAGTTGTTTGAGCATTTGCCAAAATTTTTCAAATTCCTTAGCCTCTCTAGCCTTGGCAAGCCTTTGTGGGTAAGGTACTTCAGGTTGGATCGCAGCAGGTTGGTCATTGGTATTAGGGATTGTCTTTGAAGCTTCATTGCTGGCTGGTTCCTGGCCCTCTGTCCCAACGGTCCGTCTGGGATCTAGACGGTCCGTCTGGACAGAGTCAGATGTCTTCTACCTTTTGGTAGGCGGTTCTGCATCAGATGTGGGTTCTTCAGGTCCTTGGTATTGGGTCCCACTGCGCAGAGTATGTGTCACACTTTTGCATTCTTCTTTCGGGTTCGATTCGGGTTGACTTGGAAACATCTCCGTTTTGGTCAAAACACCTTGGTTGGCTTGTTGATTGGCAATTGTGCTTTGCTGAAGTAACAATCTCATGGTCTCTCGGATTTGTTTGACTTCATCAAAAACTGAATGATTCTATCCGGATTGGTCGGCCATGAACTTGTCAACTACAGCTCGATGTTGGGCCCAATAATTGCTTTGGTTGTTGCTTTGATTAGTGGCTCCCCGATTGTTGTTTTGGTTGGTTACCACCGGATTGGCGGCACCGCTTGGATCTCCATAAGACAAATCGGGGTGGTTCCTCCTATCCCTATACACATACCCTTGAGATTGGTTAGTATTAGGCAAGTAGATAGGAGGGTTACCAATTGCCGTATGCCCGTCTTCGTTACAAATTTGACATGTCACGGCTTGAACGGGTTGCACGGTTGGTTGAAAGTTCATGTTCTTGATCATGGTAGTGAGCCCATTGAGTTGAGCTTGGAGATGGGTTTTCTCATCGACTTGGATCAAACCTCCCTTGCTTGGTTGTCGGACAGACCAATTGGTTTGCAATCTTGCCATGTTCTCGATTAGCGCCTTTGCATCTTGTCCTCCAAGGTCAAGCAACGAACCACCTGCAGTTTTATTGATGTTTTGTTGAGTTGAAGGGTTCAAACCATCATTAAAACACAAAATCAAACGGCTTTCGGGCAAATCATGATGTGGGCATAATCTTTGGAGGTCCTTAAACCGTTCCCAAGCTTCAAACAAGTTCTCATCACTATTTTGTGAAAAATTCACCAAGTCCCTAACATATGAGTTGGTCTTAATCCTAGGGTAAAACCTATTCAAGAATACGGTGGTCAATTCCTCCCATGATTCAAAGGGTTTGTCACTAAAACTATTCAACCAATCTTCAGCCCTATCCCTAAGAGAAAAAGGAAAAAGAGTTAGCCGAATAATCTCCTCATCAACGCCCTCGAAATTCAATGTTGCACAATTGCGGAGGAATTTTTGGAGATGTGAGTTTGCATCCTCTTTAGGGTTTCCCCCAAACATGTTTTGTTAAACCAAAGTGATGAGTCCCGGATTGTAAAACCAATCGCGCGTCCTTTCCGCCTTTGGAGGCTTGACTCCAAGTCAGACATTCGATGCGGTAGGTGCTCCAATCTCTTTCAAAGGTCGGTTTTTGACCGCTTCACGTGCGACTTCCAATGCATCATCAATTGCCCTTTGAATCCTTTCATTTTCATTCTCATTGACGTTCGCCATTGTCTCGCACTTTTTAGACCTGCCACAGAAGATCAGATAGCTCCTCTATGGGGCAAAGAAATGCGGAGCAGATACCCCTTGAGCGTCTTAAGACCCGAACGTTACTGCCCACCTGGAACAGACGGGGAGCACTAACGCGGTTCCAAGTTCCTCAAGAGTTGATTGTTTGTTGTAGGTCCTTTCTTTCCAGTAGGCGCAAGCCCCTACTGTTAATTACCTCCGGACTCAGTTAAGAACTGGCCAAGAGCACCTCTAGATCGGGACAATCAAAGAATTAGGCGTCATAAGCGATTGAAGTCAATTTTATAAAATGACTAGTGTTTAGCGGGGGTTTAAATAAAGACAGTACAAAAGGGTCAAGCATTAAAATAGTGCAAAAAAACATTCAATATCAGACATCAAACAAAAGCAATGCAAATTATTACGTTAGGTCAGGTTCTTTTAGTCACAATTTTTAGGAGTTTTGAGTCGCTTTGAGTTGGTTTTGCTTTACTGGGTCAGGCTTGGTGCCGTCTCTCAGATTTTTGAGTCTGATACTAGGAAATTTAGGTATCCTAGATCAGTTCTCAATCGTTTGGGGATTTAGAAATTTTGGGATTTAGTTCGAGTCTCGAGTACAGATGCGCTATGCCTTCTCTTGACAAGAACTTCAGGGGTGTACCTTCTAGAGCAACGCGCTATGCAGCCTTAGAAGGACGAAGTTGGACTTTTAAGACTTCAATGTCACTTTTAGTTATCGAC
This sequence comes from Rhynchospora breviuscula, assembly GCA_027562975.1. NCBI lineage: Eukaryota > Viridiplantae > Streptophyta > Magnoliopsida > Poales > Cyperaceae > Rhynchospora > Rhynchospora breviuscula. The sequence continues at coordinate 19,523,661 of CM050398.1, forward strand.
TTGATCCGAGCTCTGAAGCGTTGATCTTTACGTCTTTAACTTTCGAGGTTTCGGAGTTGAATCTTGGGGTATTTTAAGTTCCGATTATTAGATAAATTTTAAAATCTTAATCATCTCGAATTTGGACTTTTGGGTTTGATTTTTGGGGTTTGGAATTTTGGGACTTGGAATTTTGATTTGGAATTTGGATTTGGTATTTGAGTTTTGGGTTTGGGGCTTAGGATTTGGATTTTGATTTTAGGTTTTGGGATTTTAATATTTTGAGTTCTGGATCTAGGATTGAAATTTTGGTATTTGAGTTTTGGGTTTAGGATTTGGGATTTGGGTTTTAGATTTAGGATTTAGGATTTATTGATGCTTTGGACTTTGGATTCAGAACTTGAGATTTGGATTTTGAATTTAGGATTTATGATTTTGATATTTTGAATTTTGGATTTAGGATTGGAATTTTGATATTTGATCTTTGGATTTGGAATTTGAATTTTGGCATTTGAGTTTTGGGTTTGGGATTGGGCCAGAGATGTCCAAGTATACCTGCTGTCCAGAATATAGAATGTTCAAATGTACCTGCTGTCCAGAGCACAATTCTTCAGCCATTTATACGAAAGATTTTTCTCTTTTCCTCTTTTTTTTATTTTTATTTTTAGTTTCATCATTTAATTATTTACCATAATAGTCATCTTAAGAATTTTGAATTTAATACGTCTTATACTCTGCAATTCGGACATGGAAATTAGTACCAAAATATTCTTCTTATTTTTCTGGACATTCTGACATTTTATGAGAATTTTTCTGATTTTCTAACTATTTTTAATGTGTTTTCAAAGTTTTCCTGCTCTGCAGAAAATTTCTGATTGGTTAACTTTACTGTTTTGCTGTTTAGTCGTCAGAGGCTCGCTACACGCTGGTTGCCGCAGAGGATGTGGGAGGGGTGCTGCGTCGAAGGGGCTAGGTCACGTGGTTCACGCACGACTTGGTAGGCCGCCTAGACTTGAGTTTGATTCGCATCCGGCTCGCTGACCAGAAGACGTCGGTTTATACGCCGTGTCCATCCGACTTCTCTCTTTTGAACCGTTATTCTTAGGATCGATCTGCTGAGGCTTCGTCAAGATTCGTGCTGGTCAAACGTCCCTTTCTCGTTTGACTTCTCCAAGAGACTGGCCATGGCGAAGTGGGTCGACCCGCCAAAACTTTGTCGAATCATTTCCACGGCTGTACTACACCATTGTCGACATATGAAGGCTGGTTGAGATCACCTCACCGTCTTCTTTAGGTTAGTGCTTTCAATTTTCTCCTTTGCTGAGCTCTTATCGGTGTTCATGCCGAGTCATGATCGGAATTAAAAGACGAAATTGAGATTTTTTTAGAAGAACTGGCTATTATCATTTTAAGAAGAGCTTTTTATAGGCTTTATTGTTGGGAAAGCTTGTTTTGATCTTTATAACAGGTAGTGAACTTCATTATACTCATACGGCTTCATACTTCACTGTATTTTTTTTTTTTTTTATAAACTTATAGGCGCTTATAAATTTCTAAGGTGCTTGACTTTATCATTTCTCAGGCTACTAGAAATCATTTTTGCTTTAAAGCAATTTATTTTTATCACTTCTTTTACTTCTGAAATCTATATGAGTTTGTATAACCATCTTGTTCACTTTGGTCCCTGTCATTTTCGTATTTTTGGTTTGGCAATATATATCCTATTCTTACAAATTTCATGCAGACATTTATTTCACCTATGTTTGGCTCTAGATACTTCACTCTGTTGTCCCTCTTCGGGATGCCAATTACCTTTTCTATGGCTTACTATCACATATCTCCTTAAGCACTTAATGGCTGGTATTGGTATGGTATGCCGACTGACCCATTGATTGGTACTGGGTGACAGGTACAGGTACCACAACTGGCACTTCATTTCCTTAGGGACATGGTTTAACAGAAACGTTTGCTTCACAGAACCATTGAACCATACCATTTTGGCTCACAACTATGTATGCAATTCTCAATATCTTTCTATCTCATATCAATTATTAGGCAAATCTTTCCTTACTGCAACCATATATCAAACTTGCTCCCTGAAATGACATTTGACTAAGGCTTAAATGGGTATGACAATGATTTATCTTTGAATCAAAACCAAAATTTATTATCAATGGAACCAGACAAGATAAAAAAATTTTAAGGCACATAGATATCTCACTTAACTTTTCCTTATACGCTTGAGGACTGGTTTACGTATGGTTACCATACGGGATACAGATTCCATTTATTCCCTGGTCTTGACAACATCACATCTCAGTGTACATAACCTCATAATTTTTGTCAACTTTTTCCTTTCTAAGAACAAATGAACTATGTGGATTTGGCTTACGGTTTTAATATTCTATACTGATAAAATGATACTGACTGGAAATTTGAGAGAGACAGCAATATTCTGTTAAACAGTGACTTATATGACAAAAAGAAATAGATCCAAGACATACACAGACTCACTGCACCATTTTTTGTAAAACATTGCTTTATAATCTATTTTATGGACATAATTTCCTAAAAATAGCAGATAAACTCTTATAAGTTGAAGGAAACAATTTCCGGGACATGTAACTCCAAATTCCTCCTTTCATTTAAAACTTAAAACTACTTGTGATGCGATATAAAGGGGACCAAGACTACCAAACACCCATGAACAGAAATACATACATCTTTTTTGAAAGGGACTTTGTAAAAACATTATTACACATTTTTTTATTCAAAATACGCATATTTTTTTACTAGCATGCTCTTACTGGACCTAAACAGTAACACACATCTCTTTGCTAATATATTTTTTACCAAGCCTGAACTTGTACACATATTTCTAACATATTTTTACCAAAACTGAACTTGTATTCATACCAACAGAAAAGGAAATTCTTTTTAAACCCTGAGTTTATACATATTTGTATATATATTTTTTTTACTCCAGTCAACCTGTTGCCCAACATACTGTAGAAAATCAGAATTTGACCATATTACAAGGGTGGAATCTATGTCACGCTCCTCATAACCAGGTCACTTCCTGACTTTAGACAGCATGTAAAGGCTCAAGTATCCCTAAGTATTTATAGAATAAGGAAACTAATTAGAACAACCCCCCCCCCCCTTTTTGAGAACTGATAGCTATTAGAAGAACTTATTGGTTTGTAGAAATCTATTTTTTTTTATAAACTTGACAAGAGTAAACACGACTAAGACAAAATGTAACCAGGGACTAACATAGTCTCTATGGAGGTGGAATCTATGTCACGCTCTCCATAAAAACCAGAAATTCCTAGTACATACACAGATATTGAAAAGAACACTTCTAAGAAAGAAGACTCACTACTTTTTTTAACAGAAATCATTTTTGCTTCTAATATACTTTCTCCAGAGATGTAATTGACAGTCATGAGTGTGGAATCTATGTCACGCTCCTCATTGGTGTCAACACAATCCCAAAAATAAACAAATTTTTGACAAAACACTTTTCATAAAGAAGAAAGAGCAATTTATTTCCAAGAGAGGCAGTAAGAACAAACACTTCAAAGGAAACTTTTCAGCAGAAAAGAAAGAATGATCTATTTCTAAGGAAGACAAAATAGCAAAAACTAAAAAAAAAGAGAACAAAATCAGTTATGAAAGAAATTTATTCACACAAACTGAGGCCATTACAATTACCTTATAATTTCAAAACAAGCTTGACTTTTCAAAATGACAGAATTTCGACACAAAATCTAAAAAAAGGCCTCCTCTTCTTCTCCAGGTTATGTTCCTTTTATAGAGGATTTCCAGGGCTTCACTTTGTTGCTTGCTACCATGTGGCATCATCTCCATATTTTTCGATTTTGATCAATGGCTGTGATGGTAAGATAACTTACCGCCTTACTTTTATAATTCTTTCTTCACTCCTTCTATTTTACTACTCAATTACACCATCCAATCTCCTTCTGACACTTGGCATTGACTGAAAGTTAATGAAACAGATGCTTGGCACTCTACTCCTTTCTACTTGCCATGCTGGATTAGTGTGACAGATGGGTCCCCATGCCACTTGGCATTAGAAGGGATAAAATCATTTTTTTACTGTCTTATACTTAGTGTTCCTTGGGGATGAGACAATTTGGCGCCAGAGAGTGAAGTGTACAGATGGCATTCACCCATGTACCCTCAAGCAGTGAATTGTTGAGATGCTCCTGTGAAGGGAGCAAATTTTTTAGTCCCCAGTCACAGTGATGATTGATGGGCAGTGAGTGTCCTTTTCTTTCTCCATTTGATCTCACTCAAGCCCTCAATATGCATTTTGAACTGGAGTCACTTGTAGCAGGTATGCAATTCCACTAATACCCTTCAATATGCACATGTCTGGGTCATTTGATAGAGGGGTAAAAAGGAACTACCATCTCATTCATCCAGAGCTCACTAATTGACTGCCTTTTGTCCTCATTTCTTAATGTTATTCCCTTACTGCATTTTGTTGCAATTCCATACACGAGCTTTCATTTCTGCCCGGTTATGATTTTTTTTTTATGTTGTTCTTGACTCCCCCCCCCCTTTTGAATATCAACACAATATCAAGTTCTTGTTTGTGACTTAATTATTCCCTTAATTTACTTATATTCAGCTCGATTGCAGGCTTAATTATCTACATGATTTGTTGGGAGGATAGAATTGAAATATTGTACATCTCTCCTTGCTGTGCATGTACTTCATTCTCTTGTCTTTTCTCCCTTTTACTGATTTGCCCCTTGGGCCCACAAGAGAGGACTCATGCGCTGCATTTCAATAATTCTAGTCTCCAGGTTCTTTTACTTCTCTTCAGTCTCATCCAGGGCTTGGGTAGGAGTATTTTGATCCATCACCTATCCATCCAGTATATGATGTGTGGTAAGATGTCATTTCTTTTTGGGAGAGTATGCTTCAATTATCTCTTCTGCATCCCATGCCTTTTACCATCTCCTGGTCAGCATTCAATGCTTTGTACTATGGGGGACGAAGTAAGCATGCCTTGATCCATCCAACAGTTAGAATTGAAGTGGTAAGCTCACCTCCTCCTGCCAAAAGGATCTCTACAGTAGTAGACATCACTTTTCAGGTCGTAGGTTGCAGAGAAGGGAGATCACACTCTCCATTGCTTTCATCCTTACACTTTTTGGTTTCCTCCTTTACTGGATTCCTCCAGTCGAATGAATTTTGAATCCCTGGTGACTTATGTATTCATATCTTTTCTTTTTAATATTCCTTTGTATCCTTTCAAACTCTCACGGAGCCTTCTCACTTCCCATACCGCAAGCAACACGACTCAGTGTTGGTTCCGCCATATCTGGAGCTTCCGTCAGTGGGTGTTCCTAGAGCTTCCTCTTTCTCTCAAAATTGACCACAATTGGCGCGAATTCCCTCATTACAAGGCTGCTACTACTTCTCAAGTGACTCAATTGACTATTTTATCGAGTAATTTTATGTATTCATGCTTCCCAATTTTCAAGTTCAGTCTCGTGTTTCTCCGCATTTACCATTTTCTGACCTTCGAAACCATTCGTGTTTGATGTCGGTAGAGTCGTGATGGAGCCCTCTGCGCAGCGGCGTACTTCATTGGGGTCGCGGCGGCGTGTGGCGTCGGCGAAAGGCAAAATCCCAGTCGGCCGTCGCGTTTCTTCTTCTGGTATGTACTGTTTCTCTTCTCCTTTTTCCATTAACAGAAAAGATGGGTCCCACTGAGGTGAACCAATGGGTGAGTACCACCTGTCCTCTCCCTCTTGTTTTATTTCACAGAACGGTTATCGGGTTTCGTTTGTTTTGACCCGACAGGAAGAGAAATCAGACCCGCCATCCTTTTATTTATTTCAATCGGGCCGCTTACCAAAACCAGGCCCATATATTTTTCTTATAACCTGCTGGGCCCAATTGGATTTTAGTAGGAATTTTAAAATTGGGCTGGATTGGGCCGAATTGGGTTGAAGTTATATTATCAGAGAGTTAGCCATAAATTCAGGAAAACACCTGCATGACACTGGGTTTTGTATACCAGTTATTCTCACGCTGTGATTTAGTCATATCATTCACGCGACTGTATCATATGTCATAAGAGAGAATCCTAAATTTACCACTCTTGTGTTTCCATTCTGTAGGCCGAATGTCAGATCGTTAAATACAAAAATTCGTTGTATTCTCTGATAATGCGTTGCAGTCATTAATAAATAAAAAAATTTTCTCTCTTTGTCTTTTTGCAGCTTATTTTGGAGGTAAACAAATGCCCCCCACCAGAGCAAATTGTGAAGCTTAATGCAGAACGATTTGGTCTGGTGCCCCTTTAGCTTTCCCTTCTCATTCTTTTTCACATAAGTCTCTTTTTTTTTTTATTTGCAGGGGATGTGGAACCTGTTGAAGAGATTTACAGCACAGTGCCTCAGTTCAGTATAGCTAGACACGGAGTATATGGGCCTTCTGACGAGGCGATAGATTCCTACATAAAGTGCTATCTGGACCCGCAGGAGTTTCATAAGCGTCTTCATCCCAAATGGAGGTGCGCTATCCTTCGTGGAAGAGATAACTTTCATGGGTTGCTGGCTCGACATGATCGTTTTCCTTCGTACACTGATCATGCTTATCCTCTCTTGAGACCGGACCCTCCTTCTCTTACAGAGGTACGCTCCCATAGTCACACTTATGACTTTTTCGTATCTGGCGGTGAGTTTCGCCGCGCAGGCGGGGCCTCTGTTCGTTCTTTCGAGGGTTTGTTTCTAGGTCCTACTGGGCGAATAGGGTCTTCCACAGATTATCACTTGCTGAGTATGGAAATGGCAGAGGGCCATGTTATTCCCTGGTCTCTTGGGGGTTTAAATGTCCAAGGTGAACTTCGCTGGGTTCCGGGACAGACTGAGTGGACCCGTTACATCATGGGGCGTATGGGGTCAAAGTTGAATGAGTTGGAGATATTTGGAGGGGTGACATTATCTTTGTTCAGGTATACTTGGGATCCCATCATTCTACGGGCTATGGCTACCAACTGGAACTACATAGATAACACATTTGTTCTAGAGGACCGTAATGCTACCGTTGACCTGAATCAGATGGTCCGTTTACTTGGGGTACCAGCAGCAGGTCTGTTTTATGAGGAGAGGGTTCCTCCGGAATTGGAGCTTTATGGCATGGACAGACATGGACATTTTCTTCAAAAGGATTCCTTACGTGCAGTGCTCAAGACCTATTATGAAATTGCAATGACCCGTTCTCTTCAAGGTCTGAGCCGTGATGTCCCTTTTAAGGATTGGATTGGTTATTTCATGGATAAGGTTTCGCGAGACAAGGCCGTGGGTTTTGCTAGCCCCTTGGAGCCTGTGATACCTGGTCTGGATAAAACTTATGTCCCCGATCGATGTGTTCCATGGGAAGAGCTGAGTTCTCATGTTCTTGATGATGAGATCATCTTGACAGCTTATTTGGCCTGGTGGTTATGTTACTTTATAGTTGTTATTGAGCCAGTGGGCCATATTCGTCCTGGAGTCTTTGTGATGGCCAACATGCTGGCCCGGGGCCATAAAGTATCTTTGGCTACAGCAGCTTTGGTGAATACCTACCGGTCCATGCGAGAGCTTACTTCTTCTAGGGATCCTTCCCGAGCTTACATTGTGATGCCATTACACATACTGCATGGTTGGTTTAATGTGTATTGGAGCGGATGTTATTCATCCTCCACTTCACGAGGTGTGCGAGGATCGATGCCAGTTCTTAGTCTCATTGCCGGCTCTTCAGTCCACCCTCCTGATCAGCTAACAGCACATCATTTCTTTTCCAGAAGTAGTCGTTACGTCACCAGTTATCGCCCTGAAGCTTTTGCAGATAACTGGCCAACCAACACTGATAAGCTGTATGAATTTGAGGATTCGAAGCCTCCTCGGAAAGGAATTCCACCCAGACTGCTTTCTCGAAGGAACAGGCGGTCGAGAGATTACGCTATCAGCATCAGGGAAGGATGTCTGGTGATTCGGATAGGCGGTAGGGTTATTTCTGAGGTTTACTGCCCTCAGAAATGTGCATGGCAGTTTGGGTATGACCAGGATACCCCTTCTTCCGCGCTTTCCGCTCCTCCTTCTGTTATTTCCTTGCAGTATTGTGTTGATTTAGCTGCCTTTTCTCTGCGTCTTGGGACCGGGATTGGCTGTGCTGTACCTAGCCCTCAGAGGGTGGGGCGCTTGACTGTGGACCATGATCGTTGGTTCAGGGGATGGGCCAGAGTCCCTCTTTCTTTGAGTGCTGATGCGCTGAGAGACAGAGTCTATCCATCTTCTCGAGTAGTTCCACCAGGGTTAGATGCCTCTTTGGGTGGTTTTCGTCCTCTTAGGGGGTCATATGGGATAGATCAGTGTGTTTCCCCTACTTCTCAGACCACCGATTACATCGAGCCTCCCCTTTCCCCAGGCAGATCTTTTCCAGGTGCGTCAGCTAGCGGATGTTTTCCTTCTTCTTCTCTTTTCTCTTTGTCTATTTCAAACTAGTATGAGTTATATGTTTTCTCATGGTAATTCTTGAGCAGGTTTTGGAAGATGGAACTTCGGTCATTTCTCCTTTAGACTCAAGAACACCCTTCCAACTAGGGGAGCTTTGCTTACTCCGACACAAGGACCGGACAGTTATGAGTACTATGCAGTGTTTTCAGGTACTTTGTCCACCCCACTTGTTTGCTTTTCTTTTTTTTTATCATCATTTCTATTATGACATGCATTTCTTATATCTGATTCCCAGATTCTGACAGCTCTGAGTCAGATGTGAGTCCTTCCTCGACGGATCGTTGTCCTTCTCCAGAGTATCCGGAACAGCGTGCCTTAGAGGCAGCTAGGGATGAATTAAGGAAAAGACAGCGTGAGGAATCTATACCCCCGGAGGAGTCAGAGCAGTATGTGATACGGAGACGGATAGGGGAAAGCTCGGGGACCAATTTCTTCATGGAGCCTTCTTTCCCTACACCTCATTCAGGTATCAATTCCTACATTCTCTTCATTTGACTGCTTTCCTTTTTCAGGACTATATGACCTTTGTCTTGTCTTAGGTGTTTTATGCCCCTGGGGTTGGGGTAACGCTCCCTATGCCGAGCCTTCGCTTGGCACAGAGCAGATCGAGATTGAAACGATTGATGTACCGTTTGAGGAGATTTTACGACCTTGACTTATCTCTCCTACGCCTTTTATCCGGGATGACGACTTTCCTGTTCCTGATGACACTTTGGCCATTGTTGCTGTGACAGTGCTGTCATGTGACATAGCTCCACTGCCTTCTATTCCTTCAGCACTCCGCGGTTTTGGTGTGCTTTTCTCCCTTTATATAAGTGTGTACTACCTTTCTCCTAATTTTCTCTTGTTTCATCCTTGTCCTACATTATTTACTTTCAACAGGTCGTCTTCCTTATACTCTCATGGCGTTTGGCGCAGACCTTTGGGCTTTAGGACTACAGGATTTGTGTCACCTATATCAGTTGTCTGTGCGGAGTTTCATCAGCATTGATGAGCTAGCCGACTCTGTCCCGGATGTGGAGCTAGAAGTTCAAGATGAGGTTCCTTTCCTGGCTCCAGATTTGTCAGGTATCTGTCAGCATCTTGTTCTGGTATCATTACTTTCTTGGTATTCCTCTGCTCTTCCCTTTTATTTCTTTTTCCTTATTTGGCAGGGAGTTTAGTTTCCAGTACTTCGTCGGAGGATAAGGCTGTGCAGGCTCTTTATGACCTCCTCTCATCTGAGCTTGACGTGATACCAGCGTCTTTTGATGAGCTATTGCTGGACTTCTCAGAGTGGGAGGCCCTCCTTACCGATTCTGCTCTTCCTGATGCTGGTTTGCTTGCTGGGAGTGGAGCGAGTCTAGCCTTTTCTTCAGACACTGTATTGAGTGAGTCAGTAGGCACGAGGTTGGCATCTCATGGGGGTGACAATTCTGATGATGACTCTGACGAGACCATCACTAATGTGGTTCTGGCTCTTCCTTATTTTATGGACCCTGCGGTTGACAGTCCTGTAGGTAGCGTAGTTACTGAGCCTCTTTCTGGGGCAACCGAGCCTTTATCAAGGGCCAGTGGGACGACAGAACCTTACTCGTGGATGGGTGACGAAGCTGAGTCGTTGATACGATCTTTGGAGTAGAGTTGGGAGCCCTAGGGTTTTATCAGTTCCTTGTATCTTTTATTTGTGTTTTGTAGCCCTAGGCTTTAGACTTGGTTTTGGGCTTGTTGTTTCTAGGCCTGTTATCAGACTTCTTAGCTTTTCATAGCGTATTTGGTCTTTTGGGCTTGTTTTGGACTTGTTATGAATTTGCAGCTTTTGTAGATATTGTGCCTGATAATTGTTGATTGCCTTTTGTCTTTGGTTTTCCATATTTGTAAGTTGACGCCTTAGAGATCGCGACGCAATCACTTTCCTTTTAGGCGTTGTAAATTGCCACAACGCTTGATTTCATGCCTTTTTCAATAGATTTGAAAAGATGCATGCCTTTTACTGGTCTGATTTATAAATTAGACAACACGCCGGATTGTACTCATTTCTTTCCCTCGCAACTTCTCCTTTTTTCCTCTTCTCCCTCTTTTTTTATGGCCAGTGTTGTGAATCCTAAACGCCTTAGGGACGAAGCAAGTTCCTCTGTCCACAATGCTTCTCCTCTCAAGCCGAACTGGTCATACGATTACAGGAACCGCTTCCTTTTCCGTGATGAAGAGGCTTTCGAGTTTTATTATAGCAATATCTGTGGTGGAGATCGTCATGCGGCCCCCTGTTTCTTCTTTCATCCACAAGGGTGTTTCACCACTCCATACTTTGATTTGATACGGGGGTGGCTCGATGCTTGGAGCCTCAGGGGTCTGGCAAAGCTGAACCAGCCCTATCATGATGATGTCACCAGGTTGTTCTATGCTAACCTGCGTGTTTCTTTTGATCACCATGGTACCCCTTCTGCTTCTTCCTATCTCTTTGGTCGGCCTCTTGACTTTGGAATTGAGGATTTGGCCATTATACTTGAGGCGGGTGACACACTGAATGGGCTTTCCGTTTATGCCTATCAGAGTTGGCCATTTGGCCATGGGACTTATCGCAGCTATCGCGAGTGGTTCAAAGTCCCTAAACCTGAAGGAGGTTATGAGGAAGTTTCCACTGCGCACCTGCCTGCACTTCATAGGTAATCCCTTTTTTTATTTTCTTTTCCTTCTTTTCATGCAATATCTTGTGACAAACTCAACTGCTGCATGCTTCCTTGTAGGTTGCTTTTCTTGATGGTCAGTTATCTGATTTTTCCTCAGGGTGAGCTTTCCAATCATACGCGTCCGGGGACCCTGTTTTACTTACGTCTCCTCATCCTTAAACGTGGGAAAATCAATCTCCCAAGTCTGATTCTCCAGAACATGTATCATGTGGTAAGAGCTCCCAAGGGATATTTGCCTTATGCTCACTTGATAGAGGTTCTGATGCGACGGGCCGAGGTTCCGATGCCTGACATGCTATGGGGCAACCAGATTGAGGAGCGTCATATTGCCTACCCTCGCAACTTGCTTTTAGATTTGACCCATTATGGGTGGGTGCAACTGACTCATGGCACCTTGGTTCCTGACCCAGATTATCCTGTGAACAGTCATATTCTTCATAGATTTGCAGCGGGCAACCAGTACAGCCCTGTGAGGGAGGCTTCACCCCCTTCCCCAGATGGTTCTGCCATTGAGGCCCCTTTGCCTATCCAGGAGCAATTAGACCAGCAATTTGAGGAGTTGCGCGTACGCCTTGACACCGTTGAAGCTATACTTCAGACCATTTCCGACACTCTTGCCACTCTTGCAGGTGCCGCAGCTGTACTCCCAACATGATGTTTTGTTTCTTGTGCTGCTATGTTGTGTCTGTTCCTTTCTATTTTGTGGTTTTGTTGTTTTGAATGTTCATGGCTTATGACTGTGATGACTTGTGATAATGGTATTTTTGGTGTTGTTTTTTTTGTGTTGGTTTTAGGGTTTCTGCCCGAACCTTCTACAGGGTTTCATTCTCCTCTGCGTAGGTGGGGCCTATAGTTTTGGTGTTTTGCGGCATTCACTCATGGTGAACAAATTGCAGAGTTTTCTCCAGTGCTCTTTGGTTCAGCAGCACGGAACTTACCGGATATGGGTTTAATTTAGTTCTGGTTTGAAAGGTTTAGGTGAGAGACGCCTTTCCAAGGTTGTATGAGTGGGCTGTCTCCTCGATCCTTGACCGTAAAGTATACTGACGATCGAATTAGTTCTGGTTTTCTCCAGTGCTCTTTGGTTTGGCAGCACGGAACTTACCGGATGTGGGTTTGATTTAGTTCTAGTTTGAAAGGTTTAGGTGAGAGACGCCTTTCCAAGGTTGTATGAGTGGGTTGTCTCCTCGATCCTTGACTGTAAAGTATGCTAACGATCGAATTAGGGTAAGTATCACCATTTCGTGTATTCAAAGACCACACAGGCTTCCTCAACACAGCTATCATTTTCTTGGTTGGTGTGATAGGTCACCGTTTTGCGTCTTAATTTAAAGTTCAAGACACAGAACTTTTATTCATCCTTTAATTTGGTGAGATGAATAGGCACCTAGTACCTTGTTCAAAGCACAAAGCACAACGCTTAGGGTAGATTTCACCATTTGTGTCTTACTTTTGAGTTCAAGACACAGAACTTTTATTCATCCTTTAGTTCGGTGAGATGAATAGGCACCTAGTACCTTGTTCAAAGCACAAAGCACAACGCTTAGGGTCGCGTTTTAAAATGTAGGCCTTAGTAAAGGAAGTGTCCTACGATCGCCCAGAAGGACAAGGACACTCCTTTGGATTTAGGCCCGGTGGGACATGTTTTATTTCTCTGAAGTTTAGATATGCATATACATATATTTTTTTGATTGTTTAGGTTTTTTTTTTTTTTTTTTTTTTTGATATGTCTTTTATCATCATTATTTTTAGTTTTGCCTTATTTATTTAGGGCTTTGCGGAGGAATGTTCATAATGTTCAAGAGAACGGAACACCCCTTCGAGCTTCAGCCCATGGGACATTTATTATGGGTTTTCCTTGAATTTTGGTTTGTCTAAGGGCTTTAGTGATTTTGGGGGATTTTAGAGTCTTTTTGGATTTTGGTTTACTTAGGTTGGTTTTAGGGTTTATTCTGGTCTTGTGTTTAGCATTCTTGGTATTTTCGTGGTAGAGATACGTCCCATGAGTGTCCCAAAAGGGACAGGACACTCCTTTGATTTTGTAGATTTAGGTTTCGGCTCGGCAGGGGCGAAGTGATTACTCAAAGAGTTGCTTCATTCCTACACAACTTTCGGCCCAGTCAACTGTAGAGTTCCCTTCTTCCCTGCTTCGATGTGCGTTGGGGCTGTCAGGGTAGTTCTGGCCATGATACTTCTTTAAATACCTTCCATTTATGGGGGAGATGGGATGATTTCCTTTTTGATCTGCAAGCAGGTAGGCTCCTCCGTCGTAGACTTGATCTATGATGTAAGGTCCTTCCCAGTTCGGTGCAAACTTGGGACCATGGTGTCGACCAATGATTGGTCGCCTTAACATCAATACCAATTCGCCTTTCCTGAATGCTCCTGGTCTTGATAGCTTTTCATAGGCCCTGGTCATCCTGGCTTGGTACAGCTCCAGATTCTGTTGAGCCACCAGTCTTTTCTCATCCATTCCGTCCAGTTCTTGCAACCTCAGTCGCATTTGTTTAGTCAGAAGGATTTCTGACGCCATAGCTACTCTTAGAGATGGGAGCTCTACCTCTATGGGCAGGACTGCCTCGGTCCCATACACTAATGAATAAGGTGTTGCTTGTGTTGTGGTTCTATGAGTAATCCGGTATGCCCACAGTGCTTCAGGCAACTTTTCATGCAAATTTCTTTGGTTAACCCCAATTGTTTTGCGGAGAATCTTGATTAACACCTTGTTAAAAGCCTCTGCTAATCCGTTGGCTCTTGGATTGTAGGCTGAGGAATATCTCCATTCTATCTTGTATTTTTTAACAAACTCATCCACTTTTGTATTTTTAAAGGCTGTGCCATTATCTGAGATTATCTTCCTGGGATTTCCATATCTACACAGCACTTGAGTAGTGAAGAACTTAACTACATCAGAGGCTCTGATTTCTCGATATGACCTTGCCTCGGCCCATTTGGAGAAATAATCTGTGGCAGCCAGAATGAAGCGATGTCCATTCGAGGCCGGCGGGTCGATCGGGCCAATGATATCTGTCCCCCATATTTCAAAGGGCCACGACACTATTGTTGGGTGTAGCACATTTGGATGTTGGTGTATGAAGTCTCCATGTATTTGGCACATGTGGCATCTTCTTGAGAAGTTTTCACAGTCGCCGATCATGGTAGGCCAGTAATAGCCCATCAGTTTGATTTGCACTCGCATTCTGGGACCTGACTGATGGGCCCCACATTCTCCTGAGTGAACTTCTTGCATGATTTCTTGTGCTTCAGACCTTGAGATGCACCTCAGCCATGACCCTTCATAGGACCTCCAATAGAGTGTGCTGTTGACATACACGAACCTTAAAGTTCTCTTTCTGATTTGCTCTCTGATGGCTTTATTTTCAGGCAGCTTCCCTTGTTGAAAGTAATCGAGGAAAGGTTGCCTCCAATCTTGCTGGTCAATTTCTTCTGTGGTCATAACTTGGGCCATTTCTCCCCATTCCTTTTCAAGTCCTCTTTTCCAATCTAAGATGTCCACAAACATGGTCTCTTCTTCCTTATTTTCTGTTTGCTGGAAGCAAGGGGACAAAGACCTTTTGCGATGGACAAGGATTTGTATTTCTTCTTGGTCGGGATCACTGAGTTCATTGGCTAGTCTAGCCAAGGCATCTGCTTTTCCATTGAGGGATCGTGGCACCTTTTCTAGAGTGATGCTAGCAAACTTAGCCATTAGCTCTAGTGCCTTCTCATGATACTTCAACAATTCTATTTTTCTTATCTTGAATTGGCCATCGATTTGATTTAGGATGAGCAGGGAGTCGCCGAAGACTTTTAATCGCTCAATTCCCATCTTAAGCGCCATTTCAAGCCCGGCAATTAAGGCTTCATATTCGGCTTCATTGTTGGTGCACGGCTCGGTGAGGCTTAAAGCATACCTAAGAATGCCTTTTTCTGGTGTGACAAATACTAGGCCCACTCCTGCCTGTCTTTTGGGTAGATTTGGCTTGATGGCTGGCCGGATAGATGATGACCCATCAAAATATAATTTCCAGCAGTCTTCTTCTTCATTCTCACCTTCTGTGTGCATGGTCTCTTCATCTGGAAAATCACATGCCAATGGAGAATCATCTGGTATGGGGTGGGCTGCCAGAAAATCCGCCAAGGCTTGCCCTTTGATGGCCTTCTGAGGTGCATATGTTATATCAAACTCCATTAAGGCGACAGCCCACCTTGCCAGCCTTCCAGTGAGCATAGGCCGAGTCATGAGGTATTTTAATTGGTCTGTTTTGGAGATTAGCGTGACCTTGTGAGCCAACATGTAATGCCTGAGTTTCTTGACTGCAAAAATCAGCGCCAGACAATGCTTTTCAATTGGTGTGTAAGAATGTTCAGCCCCCGCGAGCATTCGACTGAGATAGTATAAGGCATTTTCCTTTCCTTCCTCATTTTCTTGGGCCAGCAGTGCCCCCAGCGATCCTTCTAAGGCGGTGGTGTAAAGGATGAGGGGTTTTCCTGGAATGGGTGCTGCCAGAACAGGAGGCTTCAACAGGTACTGTTTAATATTATCCAAAGCATTTTGACACTTGTCATCCCATTTGAAAGGGACGTCCTTCCTTGTAAGCCTTGTGAAAGGTTTAATTTTACCCGAAAGGTTGGCAATAAATCTCCTAATATATGCCAAGCGTCCCTGGAGGGATCGGAGCTGTTTGAGTGTTCGAGGAGGGGACAACTCTTGAATGGCCTTGATTTTGTCAGGATCAATCTCAATGCCTCGGTGCCGTACCACGAACCCTAGAAACTTCCCTGATGAGACCATGAATGCGCACTTTAAGGGGTTAAGCTTCAGAGTGTGCATCCTCAGTCGGTCGAATACCATCCTTAAATTTTCAAGATGTTGCTCGTGTGTGTGAGACTTTACTACCAGATCGTCTACATAGCACTCCACTACCTTGTGTATCAGGTCATCAAAGATCTTAGTCATGGCCCTCTGATATGTGGCTCCGGCATTTTTTAGTCCAAAGGGCATAACCCTGTAGCAATATATGCCAATCGGTGTGCGAAAAGCAGTATGCTTCTGATCACTCTTGTCCATTTTGATTTGGTTGTAACCCGAGTATCCGTCCACAAAAGAGTATATTCCATGGGAAGATGTGTGGTCTATTATAATTTCTGTGACTGGTAGCGGGAAATCGTCTTTAGGGCATGCCTTGTTCAGGTCCCTGAAGTCAACACAAATTCGGATTTGTCCGTTCTTCTTTTTAACTGGGACGATATTAGCGATCCAGTCAGGGGTTTCTTCTTCTCTTATAAATCCAGCACTAATGAGTTTCTTAACTTCAGCAGTCACTTTCTCCTCTAATTCAACCCTCATCCTTCGAGGCCCTTGCTTAACTGGCTTTAGCCCTTTGTCAATTTTTAGTCTATGGACTGCGACTGTTGGGTCTAGCCCAGGCATTTCGTCGTAGCTCCAAGCAAAACAGTCCCTATACTCCTTTAATAGCTCTATTAACTTGTCTTCTATTTCTTGGGGAAGGGATGCACTGATGTAAGTTAGTCGCGGATCTTCCTTAGTGCCCAAATTCACCTCTTTCAGTTCATCAACAGTATTTTGGCCTCCCTCTTCCAGTTCTCTGGGAGCATTCTTGGTTCCCAAGATAAATTGTTTATCTTCAACCTCAATGACCTCTTCTTCTTCAATTTCAGTGATAGTGATGCGATGGCATGAATGCGGCTCGGCATTTTCTGCCCCCTGTTTATTTTCTCCAGTCTTTTCCTTCCCCAAGACAGGATCCTGACAAATCAGGAGCGGTCCTCCGGTTTTCTTTTTCTTGAGATGGGGAGGGCACGTGCTATTCTGAATTTCTGAGGTCTGGTGCATTAGCTTGATTATCTTCCTCTTGCACTCTCCGTTTTCCATTTGGAATTGGAGTATTTTACTTTGCAGGTTTGCATTCTGCTGTTGCAACCTCGCTCTCTCCTGGATCATATTCAAAAAGTTTTGCTGAGAGTTACTGTATATCTGCCAATTCTTTTTTTCACGTTGTTGGTAGAGCTCTATTTCTTGCTTGTCTTTTTCTCTTTGTCTCTGAAGGGTGTCTATTATTTGTTTCTTATCTTCGTTTTCTTGTTCCAGGGACTTGATCTTACAACTTTTCTCTTCACTTTCCTTCTCTCTGGCTACTGCGTCATGTCGCAGACCAGTGTTCTCCACAAGGAGGGAAGCTGCTTCCTGATTCACCCTTTGTTGGGATTGGGCCGCCTTCTGGAGTCGTCGTTTTAATTCTCCCAACAGCACCGCATCATCTATGGATTCCATTTTGACTTCTTCTGTCACTTCAGTGATAGAAACATGGTGGCATGTGTATTGCCTGTTTGCTTGCACTGCCTCTGGCTTTTGCGCTCCGGTTTCCTCTTCAAAACCAAGACCCCTTGTGTTTGCTATCTTGCCATTGAGTCTCTTGACCTCATTACAGTGCCCTTTCCACAAGTCTCGGAACATCTTAGCCCGCTTTTCAGGAATCGGCTCTAAACACTGGGCCTTGCGAAATAAATCAATCAGCCTCGTGCTAGTATTTTCTTGAAGTTGGGGAGAGATTCCTTCTTCCCTTCGCAGAGGCAGCTGCCCCCTGACCGGGATGGTGTGCGGTTGTGCCTGTTTTGACCTGATATGGTAAGCTGGTCCGTTTGCTTCACGGGACGATTTCTTGCCAGGCTTTGTAGTGCTCGCTTCCTCTGGGCCGTTTGCCTCCCGCGGAGCAGGTGATTTCACTCTCATCTTGTCAGCCCTTTGTCCAACTGACCTTTCTGTGCCTGGTAAGGGATCGTCGACACTTTTTGAGAGCTCTTCCTCACCTTCTGTGTCAGGTTCTCCCACGGTGATGGCCCGACAATTCTCAGAATTAGTCAAGCGCTTCATGGTGCTTTTCAGTTTCCTTGTATCTTCTACACCTTCTTCAATTGGGGCTTGACGGAACTGTCGAATGATTTCTCCTTCTGTCTCTTGCTCTCCGTTCTTGCCAGGGAACACCAAGTTCCTAATTCGATTGTATTCTAGTGAGCACACTTCCCTTCTTGATCTATTATGCCTTATCCTTTCTACCCATGGCAATGAGGCAGTCTAGATTTCACCTTCTCGTTTGACACTGGTGGCTGGAAGAGACCTTGGCCAAGGATCCAAAATGAACTGCTGGAGGTCGACTAGATAAGGATGTTCTGGTTCTAGTTCATCATCGCCTCCCTGCCATCCGGCTCTTGTATTAGGCTTTTCCACTTGGTTGATCAAATGATTCATCCATCCAACAGGATCTGCCAGGGAGTGATGTTCTTCTTCCAGAAATTCCTCTTGGTCAGATTGCTCTGAGTCGGAGTCACCTGAAATGGTAATAACTCGGCATGACTCAGAGGTATGATCTTTCTTTTCCTCTTGGTTTTCGGTGGTTGAGACGTCATTCTCTGCCTGTTCAGTAGTTGGGGTAGCAGTTGCCCCCTGCCTGGAGTCGGCGTTTTCCCCAGTTTCTGGGCCACTCTCCTCATTTTCTTTGTTTTCTTCTTCTGCTATCACGGCGTCTCGTACCCGATTGACCAATTGCCGCACCATTTCCCCTAATTCCTCAAGAGTAAGGCTAGGCTGACCTGGGATACTAGGGATGTGGATATCCAGGTTTACCACTCTAGGCTGTTGGCCTTGCGGGTCAGCGGGGTTCACCTGGTATTCTGGATTCAGTACGATCTCATAATCGTACTCCACTTCCTCTAGATTATTCTGACCTTCTTGCTCATTTGTATCAGCCCGTGGCTGGGATGCTTCAGAAAATTCACCTTCGTCTGAGCTGTAGTGGCCTATTCGGCGACAAGCGGCATCGTCACGAGAGGATTCACCCTTGAACATTTTGTTCTTTCCCTTGTTAGTGCCTTTATTTCTTCTCTGGTATACAATTACTTCTTTTTTGTTTTCCTGCTTCTTTCTTCTTTGATATATAATCGGAGCCCTAGGGCTTTTCATTTCCTCTTCTTCTTCCTCCTCGGTGGGATAATAGGTCTCATCATCACTGTTTACTTGCAAATTCCTCATTAGTTCACTCGTAGTCAAAGCTCCGACCTCTGCTATGGCTTGTTCTAGCTCGCGCCGTGCATTACTATTCCACTCGGGCTGAGGTCGAACAGACATACGAGCATTTCTCCCTTGTTGTCTTTCTTTATTAGACTGGGCACAAGGTCTCAGAGGTGGTTCATCATCGTCGGTCCATGCTGCAATTTGGGCAAACCGATCATCATGTTTTTCTGTTTCCGAGTCATCGGACCCTGAGCCGCTGATATAGCGACAAGTTCTTGATGTGCCTGCCCCAGAATCATCATCATCGCTACCATCCTCATTATTGTCGAACCTCCGCACGACTTTGCATAGCTCTTTTATTTGTGCTTGAAAACGGGCGGCTTCCTCGAGGTGCTCCCCCTGAACCTTTTCTGGAGTTATAGTGGTGCCCGTATTTAAACGATTCAGCATGCCGGCGTTCCTAGCAATGAAATTTACAAAGGTAGGATCTTCTTTCCTCAAGTTTTCGACGTAGGAAATGACCCTAGCCGCTTGGGAGATGCTAAGTCCCTCAAAAATCGAGGTTACATCAGTTGGAGGACCGGACCCAGACGTCATCAGAATGGAACTCCCTTGAAGAGTACTTGCTCCGGGTGACTCGATGTTAGATTCTGTTTCTGACTCTTCTTCTACTTCTTCTCTCTCGTTATCAGAGTTGTTGCCTTCTGAGCCTCCATCGCCAACTCGTGCACAGTAGAAAGGTGAATCCTCTCCACTGCTGCCAGAGTCGGAGGAACATTGGGGGTTCTTTCCTTTATTAACATCTTGAAGTACTATAGCAATAGCGTCTTTCACAAATTCCTCGGCAAAGTCTGGATCTTTTAAGTTGGTAGCACGCCGAAAGACTTTAGGTTTTGTGATCCTCAGTTCTCGGAGTTCAGAAACGTACCAGTCTACTAGGCTGTCATGCTCATTATACTCTTCTTCTTGCGATATTTGAGGTAGTTCTTGTTGAGTTGTATTGACATGACAGGAAGCCTCCGCTGCTTCCTTGTGAATGGGAGGCATTGTGGCGCCTCCATAGTTTGAGACATTCTGAGTTTGCGATTTGCCAATCTCCAGAATACTGATGTTGTCCAAGCGTCCAATCTTCTTCACTGGCTCTGGGTGAGGTTGCTTCTGGAGTTATTTCACCCTCTTCTCGCCCTGTTTCCTCAGCTAGTTCTCTTACTGTCCGAGCCATAGCTTTCCTTTCGTAATCCTCCAACTGCTGAGGATCCTCAGGGTCTAATACTCCGTGGAAACCTTGCGGATCTGTAATCTTCAGATTTTTTAGGTACTGGGAGTATTCATCAACCATATTTTCTTCATTTGGGCATTCTCGATTGCCTGTACGAGGATATGTCATGTTGTCCCAGGTTCTGTTGACATCAGGCCAGTCTGCTAGTACCTCAGACATGTCGATCGGAGTTACTTCCCATGCGTCTTGATGCTCAGGCATTTCCAAGTATTCACACAAGGTTTCAAACTCCGTTTTTGGGGAGTCTGGGCTCGGATCCTTCTTATCCCACCCATTTTTCAGGATAATGTCTACTGCCGCTTTCTTTACGGCCAAATTTTCGATGAGGTACTCGTCTTCCGGCTCTTCGTCAGGCAGATTTTCTATTTCTTCATCCACCCTAAGCTCTTGTTGAAAGAGATCTGGTTCTTGGATCTTCAGTTGCATGAGGAAGTCGACATAATCAGCTACCGCCCTAAATGAGATTTCTGGCAGCTCTTCGTCACCCTCTTCATTCTCATATTCTTCCTCAGATCTTTCTTCATCACTCAAATATCGACAGGATTCTGCAGTTTTATCAATCTTCTGTTGAAGGAACCTCATTGGCGTTTCCTTGGTTTGGAATTTTGCCATCAACCAAGACGCTAGCATTTGATCTACATCGTCCCCTTTTAGGAACTCTTGGACCCACCATGATAAGTCTGAGGTGATTTCTGCTTCTAATGCAGGATGGAGACGCATGGCGCCGCACCAATAGGACAGATCCCTCCATTGTTCCCTCACTTTCAAGAACATTTTTATCCTCCTATAGCTGGTGGACTGACATTCTTCCAATTCCCTATAAAATGTATCATCCTCTTCTTGCGAGTTTCTTTGCTCAGTAACAGAAGAAAGGACGGCTTGTGTGGCTTTCTCTATTTGATCAATTATTTCTATTTCTTCTTCTTCACTGATTCTTTCTGAGTACTCATGGTGGTTTCCCTCATTTTCTTTTGAGCTTTCCCCTTTTTCTTCATCAGTCTCAGATACAGTAATGGCATTGCAGGAAATCCCACTGGCGCCACCGCCTCCTCTTTCTTCATCACTGTCGAAGTTACTACCAAAATCATAACTCTCATCTTGACTGGGAGGATCCGGATCGGACCACTCGTATTCTTCATCAGTGAATTCTTGCCTTTCAGTCGAAGTGGATGCCTCTTTAGTTCCTTTTCCCCTTTTTAATTGGGTGACTGTAATGGCCTCCCTCATCAAGCGAGACACGTGATCTGTCAAGATCTGTATTACTCCTGGAGGGAGACGAGGCTGCCCTATCTTCTGTTCTACGAGGAGGTTGAATCCCAAGTTATTTACATTGAGACCTCCATCAGCACTTTGGCATTCTTCAGGGATTTCTACAAATACTGTACGATCTTGGCCATTTATTCTGAATGGAAGAGTCATCAGTTCTGATTCCTTCGCCTTGGAGGATTCTCCGACTTTTTTTACATCAGATTCTTTCTTTTTCATTTTTCTCGATCTTCTTGTTGTGGTGGGAGTAGCCACAGGTGGGGTAGGCCTAACTGGGACAGGCTCAGCCGGGGCTACTTGTTGTGAGAAGCCAGAATTTCCTCGCGGTTCTTCCTCTTTGTCGTCAGAGCCTTCAGATTTTGCCTCTTCGTCTGAAATGTGATGACATGTGGCGGTCCAAAACCCTTCTTCTTTCTTTTTCCTCTCTCCGCTTAGCTCTCGCCACACCTGGCCACTGATTTTGGCCGCAACCCTTGGAGAGATAAAGTCTGCGAGGGTCGCCTGTTTAGGTTTCTCTTGAACATAAGGTTCCTCGCCCTTTTCAGTAGCAGTTTTCTTCCAGAATGGCCTCTTAGACCTAGCATGCCTCGTTGGTTCTATTGCTGCACCTCTAGGAGCTGGTCTTGATGCCGCTACCCCAGGTCTGATATTTTTCGGGATCACAGGCATAATAGGATTTTTCCATCTGAGCTCTGGCTCTGCCTGTAGAGCTCTCAGCTTCTTCTTTGTGCTCTTATTCAAGTATATGCTCCATGTTGTCGGTGGTTTCCCATCAACACTAGTGGAGACATGTCAAGAGCTAGCATTGGAAACCCTGTTTGGACTTGCATGCGGGGCAAGTTCTTGCCTTGCATCATCATGAAGAGAAATCGCCCCTTCTTGGATCTTTTGTTCAAGCCAATCCTTAAATACATAACAGTCTTCAATGACATGGCCCAAGACCCTATGGTACACACAGTAGTTGGGGTGATTCACCTTATCTTCTTCTTCCGGCCTCTTGCATCGAGGCAATCGAACTTCTAGCACTTCCATAGCTTGTTTAAAAAGCTTTAAAGTTTTCTCCTTTTTAAATGAGTATGGTTTGCTTCTCAACTCTTTTAGGGTCGGCCTTTGAGCTTGGGATTGTAAAGCTTTGTCTTTTTCTTCTCCATCTTTTCCCCATTCAACCTCATTAGTGCTTTCGACCTGGCTAGTAACGGCCTTGACTGTTTTGGTTGTTTTGCCTTCTGCATTCTTCACCTTCCCCTTATCTTTATCCTTTGCAAAAGAGTACAGCTGGTTGATTTCAGACTCTACATCTTCATACCGAGCGACCATAGTTACCAAATGCTCGAATGTGGTGACACTATGACCCACTAGCCACACTTTCATGGGTGCGTTGATGCTGTTTAAGAGCATACGAACTGCTTCAGCCTCACTTATGTTGGATTGGCAACTGGTATACATGTTCTCCCATCTTGACACATAACTGGAAATAGATTCTCCTGGCTTTTGCTTAGCATTAACCAGGTCGGTCACAGAAACTCGGCGAGGAGTGACTCTGAACCTTGCTCTGAAAGCATTAACCATTTCCTTCCATGTTTTGATACTGCTCTCTTCAAGGGAAGCATACCACTCAAACGCCACCCCAGTCAGACTTTGCGGAAATTGTCTTAGTAACCATTCTTCTCTTCTGGCGGTATCTCCGCATGATGTCAAGAAGTGTGACAAGTGTTGAGTTGGGGTGATCTTGTTTCCAACTCCGTCAAATGTTTTGAACTTAGGCACCACATGACCTCTTGGGTATTCTACCCAATCAAACTTCTCAGGATAAGGTCTGCCAGTGAAGTTGTTGGGCAGCTGAGTGCCTCCTATCCCTAGGGATTGTAACTTTTGATCCATTACCCTCTGCATCTTTTCTATCAGGTCAGTAGAATCAATGTTATTGATCTTCTTTTTGTCAGACAACTCCTCCTCAGAACTTCCTCCAGAACTGTTAGTCTTTCTTGGGATTGTCTTGGGATGAGGATTGCTGATCTTCACTTCAGCTTTCTTCTTTGGCTCAGGCACAGAGCTTTTAGTGCTAACTTGCTTGGGTGTACTATTATCGGCGGCTGCGGAGTTGGCCCGCGCTTTCTTCTTAGCCATGTGCTTTTGGATCTCGACGCATGCCGCTGTCACACGAACATTCTCCGCCTGGAGTTGTTCAAGCCTTTTTTCCTTCTTTTCGAGCTCCTCGCGAAGCTGGGCCACTTCATCGAAAACTTCTTCTAAAATTTCTATCTCCTCATCGACACTCTCATCAGATGAGCTTACTGGGTCAGCCCTTGGATCTTCTCCTTCTTCTTCCCCAGCCGACTGATCGCTAGCCTGCTGGACTATCTCATCAATCACAGGGCCATGGTTTCTAGGCCTTCCCACCCGTCTAGGAGCTTTAGAAGCCGAAGCCTTGCCCTTTTGGCCTCGCGTCTCGACAGGGACACTTTCGGAATGTGACGGCTCTTGCGAACCAGCCCCAATCATATGGACTTCCACAGATTCTTCCTCATCGTCCTCACTGACTGTAATGTGACACACTGAGGCGGAACCAGCACTTCGTTTTTGCTTCACCACATATTTCTTTTTTTCCTTATCTTTCATCATTTGGTTTGCCACTTGAGGAACTAATGAGATATTCTTTTCTTTAGGTATCCAGCGCTTGGTACCCCCAGGGTGTTGCTTAGGGACCAGCTTGGATTCCTTCTGTTTAGATCTCCAGACTTGCTTCATCTTTCCCTTGTTTTTCATAGGTCTGGCGTTGGGCTGCAGCGGTGGGAAAGTGAGCCTGTCAAAGACAGAGGGTGGGTTAGCCACGTCTTTCTTCTCTGAAGCGCTATAGTCTGCGTCTCCCTCTCTGTTGTCCTCACGATAAGGAAAGCGGAGCCTCTGATGCACTGGGAACTTCAATCTGCCCTTGACAGATGATTCCTTAGGGTTAACAGGGACCTTAGTAACCATCCTGCGAGACTTGCGGAGCTTCTCAACAATCTTGAATGTGGCGTTGATAGCTTCAACCGCCTTGTGTCTCTTAGGAGTTGCCTTCTCCACCTCATGTACTGGAGCATACAGAGGGAGTTCCCAGTCATCCCGGAGACGCATCTCATCACCCCCCTTCTTGAGCACATGGAGAGGGGCGAAAGTGTTGCTGAGTGGGAGGTCAGTGTCAACATCTGGTTGCTGGATCAGGCGGAGGGCTTGGGACCTCGAGAGCCTGATCCGGTTCTCCTTCTTCTTGAGCTTTGGGGCAAGGACCCCCTTGATGCGAACAGTGGACGCCTCGCCTTTTTTGCGGCCAAAGGCAGGCTTCCTTGAGACTTCAAGGGACGCTACACCAGCCAGCGTCACCGGAGAGAGTTGCACAACAGCCTGCACGGGCACATGGAGAGTCCCGGTAGTTGCGACACCATTGTTGCGGAGATGCTCACCCTTCACGATCTGACTCCAAGTAAACATCTTTCCTACAAATAGAGAAACCTTGAAGTTAAGCGTTAGTTTAGTTTTTTTTTTTTAGAGTATCGTGAACTTCAATCTACTTTTACGCCTAAACTTTGATCATTCCCTGATGAGAGGAAAAAGAGGTCCCACCGGGCGTGCCAGAATCTGTCTCGCACTTTTTAGACCTGCCACAGAAGATCAGATAGCTCCTCTATGGGGCAAAGAAATGCGGAGCAGATACCCCTTGAGCGTCTTAAGACCCGAATGTTACTGCCCACCTGGAACAGACGGGGAGCACTAACGCGGTTCCAAGTTCCTCAAGAGTTGATTGTTTGTTGTAGGTCCTTTCTTTCCAGTAGGCGCAAGCCCCTACTGTTAATTACCTCCGGACTCAGTTAAGAACTGGCCAAGAGCACCTCTAGATCGGGACAATCAAAGAATTAGGCGTCATAAGCGATTGAAGTCAATTTTATAAAATGACTAGTCTTTAGCGGGGGTTTAAATAAAGACAGTACAAAAGGGTCAAGCATTAAAATAGTGCAAAAAAACATTCAATATCAGACATCAAACAAAAGCAATGCAAATTATTACGTTAGGTCAGGTTCTTTTAGTCACAATTTTTAGGAGTTTTGAGTCGCTTTGAGTTGGTTTTGCTTTACTGGGTCAGGCTTGGTGCCGTCTCTCAGATTTTTGAGTCTGATACTAGGAAATTTAGGTATCCGAGATCAGTTCTCAATCGTTTGGGGATTTAGAAATTTTGGGATTTAGTTCGAGTCTCGAGTACAGATGCGCTATGCCTTCTCTTGACAAGAACTTCAGGGGTGTACCTTCTAGAGCAACGCGCTATGCAGCCTTAGAAGGACGAAGTTGGACTTTTAAGACTTCAATGTCACTTTTAGTTATCGACTTGATCCGAGCTCTGAAGCGTTGATCTTTACGTCTTTAACTTTCGAGGTTTCGGAGTTGAATCTTGGGGTATTTTATGTTCCGATTATTAGATAAATTTTAAAATCTTAATCATCTCGAATTTGGACTTTTGGGTTTGATTTTTGGGGTTTGGAATTTTGGGACTTGGAATTTTGATTTGGAATTTGGATTTGGTATTTGAGTTTTGGGTTTGGGGCTTAGGATTTGGATTTTGATTTTAGGTTTTGGGATTTTAATATTTTGAGTTCTGGATCTAGGATTGAAATTTTGGTATTTGAGTTTTGGGTTTAGGATTTGGGATTTGGGTTTTAGATTTAGGATTTAGGATTTATTGATGCTTTGGACTTTGGATTCAGAACTTGAGATTTGGATTTTGAATTTAGGATTTATGATTTTGATATTTTGAATTTTGGATTTAGGATTGGAATTTTGATATTTGATCTTTGGATTTGGAATTTGAATTTTGGCATTTGAGTTTGGGTTTGGGATTGGGCCAGAGATGTCCAAGTATACCTGCTGTCCAGAATATAGAATGTTCAAATGTACCTGCTGTCCAGAGCACAATTCTTCAGCCATTTATACGAAAGATTTTTCTCTTTTCCTCTTTTTTTTATTTTTATTTTTAGTTTCATCATTTAATTATTTACCATAATAGTCATCTTAAGAATTTTGAATTTAATACGTCTTATACTCTGCAATTCGGACATGGAAATTAGTACCAAAATATTCTTCTTATTTTTCTGGACATTCTGACATTTTATGAGAATTTTTCTGATTTTCTAACTATTTTTAATGTGTTTTCAAAGTTTTCCTGCTCTGCAGAAAATTTCTGATTGGTTAACTTTACTGTTTTGCTATTTAGTCGTCAGAGGCTCGCTACACGCTGGTTGCCGCAGAGGATGTGGGAGGGGTGCTGCGTCGAAGGGGCTAGGTCACGTGGTTCACGCACGACTTGGTAGGCCGCCTAGACTTGAGTTTGATTCGCATCCGGCTCGCTGACCAGAAGACGTCGGTTTATACGCCGTGTCCATCCGACTTCTCTCTTTTGAACCGTTATTCTTAGGATCGATCTGCTGAGGCTTCGTCAAGATTCGTGCTGGTCAAACGTCCCTTTCTCGTTTGACTTCTCCAAGAGACTGGCCATGGCGAAGTGGGTCGACCCGCCAAAACTTTGTCGAATCATTTCCACGGCTGTACTACACCATTGTCGACATATGAAGGCTGGTTGAGATCACCTCACCGTCTTCTTTAGGTTAGTGCTTTCAATTTTCTCCTTTGCTGAGCTCTTATCGGTGTTCATGCCGAGTCATGATCGGAATTAAAAGACGAAATTGAGATTTTTTTAGAAGAACTGGCTATTATCATTTTAAGAAGAGCTTTTTATAGGCTTTATTGTTGGGAAAGCTTGTTTTGATCTTTATAACAGGTAGTGAACTTCATTATACTCATACGGCTTCATACTTCACTGTATTTTTATTTTTTTTTATAAACTTATAGGCGCTTATAAATTTCTAAGGTGCTTGACTTTATCATTTCTCAGGCTACTAGAAATCATTTTTGCTTTAAAGCAATTTATTTTTATCACTTCTTTTACTTCTGAAATCTATATGAGTTTGTATAACCATCTTGTTCACTTTGGTCCCTGTCATTTTCGTATTTTTGGTTTGGCAATATATATCCTATTCTTACAAATTTCATGCAGACATTTATTTCACCTATGTTTGGCTCTAGATACTTCACTCTGTTGTCCCTCTTCGGGATGCCAATTACCTTTTCTATGGCTTACTATCACATATCTCCTTAAGCACTTAATGGCTGGTATTGGTATGGTATGCCGACTGACCCATTGATTGGTACTGGGTGACAGGTACAGGTACCACAACTGGCACTTCATTTCCTTAGGGACATGGTTTAACAGAAACGTTTGCTTCACAGAACCATTGAACCATACCATTTTGGCTCACAACTATGTATGCAATTCTCAATATCTTTCTATCTCATATCAATTATTAGGCAAATCTTTCCTTACTGCAACCATATATCAAACTTGCTCCCTGAAATGACATTTGACTAAGGCTTAAATGGGTATGACAATGATTTATCTTTGAATCAAAACCAAAATTTATTATCAATGGAACCAGACAAGATAAAAAAAATTTAAGGCACATAGATATCTCACTTAACTTTTCCTTATACGCTTGAGGACTGGTTTACGTATGGTTACCATACGGGATACAGATTCCATTTATTCCCTGGTCTTGACAACATCACATCTCAGTGTACATAACCTCATAATTTTTGTCAACTTTTTCCTTTCTAAGAACAAATGAACTATGTGGATTTGGCTTACGGTTTTAATATTCTATACTGATAAAATGATACTGACTGGAAATTTGAGAGAGACAGCAATATTCTGTTAAACAGTGACTTATATGACAAAAAGAAATAGATCCAAGACATACACAGACTCACTGCACCATTTTTTGTAAAACATTGCTTTATAATCTATTTTATGGACATAATTTCCTAAAAATAGCAGATAAACTCTTATAAGTTGAAGGAAACAATTTCCGGGACATGTAACTCCAAATTCCTCCTTTCATTTAAAACTTAAAACTACTTGTGATGCGATATAAAGGGGACCAAGACTACCAAACACCCATGAACAGAAATACATACATCTTTTTTGAAAGGGACTTTGTAAAAACATTATTACACATTTTTTTATTCAAAATACGCATATTTTTTTACTAGCATGCTCTTACTGGACCTAAACAGTAACACACATCTCTTTGCTAATATATTTTTTACCAAGCCTGAACTTGTACACATATTTCTAACATATTTTTACCAAAACTGAACTTGTATTCATACCAACAGAAAAGGAAATTCTTTTTAAACCCTGAGTTTATACATATTTGTATATATATTTTTTTTACTCCAGTCAACCTGTTGCCCAACATACTGTAGAAAATCAGAATTTAACCATATTACAAGGGTGGAATCTATGTCACGCTCCTCATAACCAGGTCACTTCCTGACTTTAGACAGCATGTAAAGGCTCAAGTATCCCTAAGTATTTATAGAATAAGGAAACTAATTAGAACAACCCCCCCCCCCTTTTTGAGAACTGATAGCTATTAGAAGAACTTATTGGTTTGTAGAAATCTATTTTTTTTTATAAACTTGACAAGAGTAAACACGACTAAGACAAAATGTAACCAGGGACTAACATAGTCTCTATGGAGGTGGAATCTATGTCACGCTCTCCATAAAAATCAGAAATTCCTAGTACATACACAGATATTGAAAAGAACACTTCTAAGAAAGAAGACTCACTACTTTTTTTAACAGAAATCATTTTTGCTTCTAATATACTTTCTCCAGAGATGTAATTGACAGTCATGAGTGTGGAATCTATGTCACGCTCCTCATTGGTGTCAACACAATCCCAAAAATAAACAAATTTTTGACAAAACACTTTTCATAAAGAAGAAAGAGCAATTTATTTCCAAGAGAGGCAGTAAGAACAAACACTTCAAAGGAAACTTTTCAGCAGAAAAGAAAGAATGATCTATTTCTAAGGAAGACAAAATAGCAAAAACTAAAAAAAAAGAGAACAAAATCAGTTATGAAAGAAATTTATTCACACAAACTGAGGCCATTACAATTACCTTATAATTTCAAAACAAGCTTGACTTTTCAAAATGACAGAATTTCGACACAAAATCTAAAAAAAGGCCTCCTCTTCTTCTCCAGGTTATGTTCCTTTTATAGAGGATTTTCAGGGCTTCACTTTGTTGCTTGCTACCATGTGGCATCATCTCCATATTTTTCGATTTTGATCAATGGCTGTGATGGTAAGATAACTTACTACTCAATTACACCATCCAATTACACCATCCAATCTCCTTCTATTTTACTACTCAATTACACCATCCAATCTCCTTCTGACACTTGGCATTGACTGAAAGTTAATGAAACAGATGCTTGGCACTCTACTCCTTTCTACTTGCCATGCTAGATTAGTGTGACAGATGGGTCCCCATGCCGCTTGGCATTAGAAGGGATAAAATCATTTTTTTACTGTCTTATACTTAGTGTTCCTTAGGGATGAGACAATTTGGCGCCAGAGAGTGAAGTGTACAGATGGCATTCACCCATGTACCCTCAAGCAGTGAATTGTTGAGATGCTCCTGTGAAGGGAGCAAATTTTTTAGT
Source organism: Rhynchospora breviuscula (assembly GCA_027562975.1). Taxonomy (NCBI): domain Eukaryota; kingdom Viridiplantae; phylum Streptophyta; class Magnoliopsida; order Poales; family Cyperaceae; genus Rhynchospora; species Rhynchospora breviuscula. Next base: position 19,554,030 of record CM050398.1, read on the forward strand.
CCCCAGTCACAGTGATGATTGATGGGCAGTGAGTGTCCTTTTCTTTCTCCATTTGATCTCACTCAAGCCCTCAATATGCATTTTGAACTGGAGTCACTTGTAGCAGGTATGCAATTCCACTAATACCCTTCAATATGCACATGTCTGGGTCATTTGATAGAGGGGTAAAAAGGAACTACCATCTCATTCATCCAGAGCTCACTAATTGACTGCCTTTTGTCCTCATTTCTTAATGTTATTCCCTTACTGCATTTTGTTGCAATTCCATACACGAGCTTTCATTTCTGCCCCGTTATGATTTTTTTTTTATGTTGTTCTTGACTCCCCCCCCTTTTTGAATATCAACACAATATCAAGTTCTTGTTTGTGACTTAATTATTCCCTTAATTTACTTATATTCAGCTCGATTGCAGGCTTAATTATCTACATGATTTGTTGGGAGGATAGAATTGAAATATTGTACATCTCTCCTTGCTGTGCATGTACTTCATTCTCTTGTCTTTTCTCCATTTTACTGATTTGCCCCTTGGGCCCACAAGAGAGGACTCATGCGCTGCATTTCAATAATTCTAGTCTCCAGGTTCTTTTACTTCTCTTCAGTCTCATCCAGGGCTTGGGTAGGAGTATTTTGATCCATCACCTATCCATCCAGTATATGATGTGTGGTAAGATGTCATTTCTTTTTGGGAGAGTATGCTTCAATTATCTCTTCTGCATCCCATGCCTTTTACCATCTCCTGGTCAGCATTCAATGCTTTGTACTATGGGGGACGAAGTAAGCATGCCTTGATCCATCCAACGGTTAGAATTGAAGTGGTAAGCTCACCTCCTCCTGCCAAAAGGATCTCTACAGTAGTAGACATCACTTTTCAGGTCGTAGGTTGCAGAGAAGGGAGATCACACTCTCCATTGCTTTCATCCTCACACTTTTTGGTTTCCTCCTTTACTGGATTCCTCCAGTCGAATGAATTTTGAATCCCTGGTGACTTATGTATTCATATCTTTTCTTTTAATGTTCCTTTGTATCCTTTCAAACTCTCACGGAGCCTTCTCACTTCCCATACCGCAAGCAACACGACTCAGTGTTGGTTCCGCCATATCTGGAGCTTCCGTCAGTGGGTGTTCCTAGAGCTTCCTCTTTCTCTCAAAATTGACCACAATTGGTGCGAATTCCCTCATTACAAGGCTGCTACTACTTCTCAAGTGACTCAATTGACTATTTTATCGAGTAATTTTATGTATTCATGCTTCCCAATTTTCAAGTTCAGTCTCGTGTTTCTCCGCATTTACCGTTTTCTGACCTTCGAAACCATTCGTGTTTGATGTCGGTAGAGTCGTGATGGAGCCCTCTGCGCAGCGGCGTACTTCATTGGGGTCGCGGCGGCGTGTGGCGTCGGCGAAAGGCAAAATCCCAGTCGGCCGTCGCGTTTCTTCTTCTGGTATGTACTGTTTCTCTTCTCCTTTTTCCATTAACAGAAAAGATGGGTCCCACTGAGGTGAACAAATGGGTGAGTACCACCTGTCCTCTCCCTCTTGTTTTATTTCACTGAATGGTTATCGGGTTTCGTTTGTTTCGACCCGACAGGAAGAGAAATCAGACCCGCCATCCTTTTATTTATTTCAATCGGGCCGCTTACCAAAACCAGGCCGATATATTTTTCTTATAACCTGCTGGGCCCAATTGGATTTTAGTAGGAATTTTAAAATTGGGCTGGATTGGGCCGAATTGGGTTGAAGTTATATTATCAGAGAGTTAGCCATAAATTCAGGAAAACACCTGCATGACACTGGGTTTTGTATACCAGTTATTCTCACGCTGTGATTTAGTCATATCATTCACGCGACTGTATCATATGTCATAAGAGAGAATCCTAAATTTACCACTCTTGTGTTTCCATTCTGTAGGCCGAATGTCAGATCGTTAAATACAAAAATTCGTTGTATTCTCTGATAATGCGTTGCAGTCATTAATAAATAAAAAAATTTTCTCTCTTTGTCTTTTTGCAGCTTATTTTGGAGGTAAACAGCCATCGATCAGTATCAGAGTATTCAGAATCAATATCAACTTCAGAAGCAACTGGTGTCTCAGTATCAGTACAGACGGTCCGTCTGAGGTCCAGACGGTCCGTTTGGACAGAGAGATGAAGAGGACTTCCTCCGGGTGAAGCTACGACTCTCCATTTGGGACGAAACACGGACGTCTGGGCTGAGGAGGAAGCAGATGATGGTCCTCCCGAGCTTTCGAGTTGCTTTTTCGAAAAACGAACGGTCCGGGAAGCAAACGAAGCGGAAGGTTGTTGGCTCTTGCCTTGATTTTCTTTGCTCCTCGTAAAGTGGTCGTGCTCGGTTGGTGATTGGAAGGACTTCTTCTTTCTTCCTCGGGGCAGCGTGCACTTACCACAATAACAATGAACAAAGAGAAATACGTGAAAAGAGAGAAAAAGTCTAATTAAGCTAGAAAAGTAAAGTTTAACTATTTTCGCCGTCCCCGGCAACGGTCCGTTTAAATCTTATCGCAGTAAACAAGGATCGAACACAGGGACTGTTGAAATACTTAAACCCTAATTTCCTAAATTAATAAAACTCTTTATGAAAATCGATGGGAATAAAAGGTTTGGTTTAGAAATAGAAACACAATTGAATTAACTGAGATTAAAACAGTAAAGCAAAACTAAATTATCACTAATCTAGAAATTAATCACGTAAATCGATGTAAAACAGGGGGTCAGGTGAAAGAACTTCTTTTATGTAGCAGATTCCAAACGGCCCGTCTGATCTCTCAGACGGTCCGTTTGAACCTCGTGATAATGAATTATTCAATAGAATTTATATTGTTTCAAGTGCAGAATCATGGCTTAACTTCAATTACCTGATACTAACTATCGTTACAGTTCAAGTTCTCAAAATTAGATCAAATCATCAATTAAAAATCCTAATTTGGTCATCACCATTGGCTTTGAGTTTCTAAATTCTATCTTTCATACAAAGGATATCTTGCAACTATCGTTGCAAGAAAGGTTCACCTATCGGTTACTTAATTCCGGTTTCATTCATCAATCCCTACCATCCTCAATTAGGTTAAACACAAATCTGGCAAAGATATAGATTATTGGTACCAAGTTAGATAAGGCCTTAATGTAATTGGTTTAATCAGTTCTATCAAAGCAATTCATGAAATCACATAGCAATCAAAACCAAAAGATAGAAATCACAAGAAAATAACATAAACTCCAACTAAATAATATCAATATCAACTACATAAAATTGGTTCCCTACCGTTGCCCCTTAAAACTAAATTACTCTAACATAGTAGCATAAACAACAAATAAATCAAGGTTTCTCCAAACATAGAAATCAAAGAGAAATTACAACGGAAATTCAACTTGACTTCTTCTGTCTGCAATCTGGCATGTTCAAATGGCCCGTCTGAAGTGTCAGATGACCCGTCTGGAAGGTTGGCTGGCTTGGTTTCACGTGATCTTCTCTCTGAGTTGTGACAGCCCCGAATCTGGGACTTGGCCTCTCTTAAATAGCCGTCTTCCTTGCAAAAGGTCGGTCTGAGTCGTGTTAAAACTGCCTGGATCGTGCCAAGTATGTAGAGGTTGTGGCTTCAGCAAAAAATAGGATGCCCTAAATAGAATCTGGTTTCGGAACAGTCAAACGGTCCGTCTGAGTATCCAGACGGTCCGTTTGGCGGCAGTCTGGGCTGGGCTGAAAACTGTGCAGATCCAAGTCCAAATCTCGTCCAAAATCGCCAAAAATCAGCAGAAAACAGCAAAAATGACTGGAGAACCTGAAAACATGAAGGAGCAACAGCAGTTCCAAGCTTCTACACTAAAAGTTTCAAATTATCATTAAAATACGCAATATTTAACCAATTTTAAAACCTAATTAGGGTTGAAATGCGTGCATAAAACCCGCTGATCAACTCCCTCGTCCGATCAACACCACGAGGATGTTTCAAGAAAGCTGCGACGACCTTGTGTCTCGCACTTTTTTGGCCATCCACCGAAGGATCAATAATTCGTCCGTGGGGAAAAAAATACGAATCAGATACCCCTTGAGCGTCTTGAGATCCGAACATTACTACCCATTCTGAACGGGTGAAGTGTACTAATGCGGTTCCAAGTTCCTCAAAATTTGATTGTTTGGTGCAGGTCATTTTTCTCCAGTAGGCGCAAGCCCCTACTGTTAGTTACCTCCGGGCTCAGTTAAGAACTGGCCAAGAGCACCTCTAGATCGGGATAATCAAAGGATTAGGCATCGTAAGCGATTGAAGTCAGTTATAAAATGACTAGTGTTTAGTTGGGGGGTTTAACTTGTTACAGGACTTTCGTTGACTTTTATGTCACAATTTTAGCAATTTTGTTATTAACTTTGCTGAAATCGGCTTGAGGCCACCTTGAGATTTCTGAAATTAATACTAGGGGTTATATTTCCTAGATTAATGTTCAGTCGATTTAGGGATTTGGAGATTTTTGAGATTTCGTTCGAGTCGCGAGGAAAGAAGCGCTATGCCTCATCTTAACGAGAACACCGGGTTGTACCTTCCAGGACAACGCGCTATGCAGTCTCAGAAGGACGAATTTGATTGTTGAGTTCAACACTAGAAAGATAGGCGATCTAGGTCAATTCTCAATCGCTTTGGGATTTAGAAATTTTGGGATTTCGTTCGAGTCACGAGGAAAGAAGCGCTATGCCTCATCTAGACGAGAACACCGGGTTGTACCTTCTAGGACAACGCACTATGCAGTCTTAGAAGGACGAAGTTGGACTTCTAAGACTTTAATGTCACTTTTAGTTATTGACTTTGATCTGAGCTCTAGAGAGTTGATCGTTGTGTCTTTAACTTTTGAGGCTTCAGAATCGAATCTTTAAGACGTTTAAGTTCTGGCCGTTAGACCAGCTTTTAAGTCTTTATTATTCCAATTTCATGTCGAACTTTTGAGTTTGACTTTTCAACCTTTTTAAATTGGACTTTTGAGTTTAACTTCTTTCTTCTTCTTTGTTTTATTCCCAAGTTGGACTTTTGAGTTTTAATTTTTCAGGTTTCTGATTGATCTTCACTTTTTTTTTAATTTTCAGGTTGCAACTTCTGGGTTTTGACTTTTCGAGATTCTGGTTCGATCTTTTAGGTTTTGAGTTCTGGGGTTCGGATTTTGGATTTCTAGCTTTGGTATTTTTTCTGGTTTTAGGAATTTAGGTTTTGAATTTAGGTATTTGAACTTGTGGGTTTGGAGTTTTATTTTTTTATTTGGGATTTAGGTTTTGGATTTAAGTGTTCGAATTTGTGAGTTTTAGGTTTTTGAATTTGGACTCTGGTGTATTTAGGTATGATCTAGGGTTTGGATTTTTGGTATTTGAGGCTTGAGTCTTCAGGCTTTGAATTTGGATTTAAATTTCTAGATTTTTGGTTTTTAGGTTTTTAATATTTGGATTTAAGGTTTTGTTTTCGGAGTTTGAGTTCTTGAGTATTTGGATTTTTTGAGTTCGAGGCTTAAGGTTTGGAATTTTGATCTTGAGCTCTAGCATTTGAGGTTTTGGGTTCTGAAATTTTAAATTTCTCTATTTTGGGTCTAGGATTTGGGTTTTGAATCTTGGTATATTTTTTATCTTTTGGATTTGGGGGTTTTGGGTTTGGGATTCAGCCAGAAATGTCTGGGTGTACCGACTATCCTAAACATAAAATGTTCATGTGTACCTGCTGTCTGGAACATAAAATGTTCAAATATACATGATGTCCAGAACATAAAATGTTCAATCACTTCTTCAGGATATATTTTTTTATTTTTTTATTTTTATCATTTTATTATTTATATTTATTTTTTTATTATTTTATTATTTATCATAATGGCCATTTTAGAAGCTTTGAATTTGATGTGCATTGTGTTTTAAGATTTGGGCATGCAATGTGGTACCAAAATATTTCTCATATTTTTCTGGACATTTTGATATTTTATGGGCATTTTTCTGATTTTATGGCTATTTTTAATGTATTTTTGAAGTTTCTGTCTTGCGAAATTTTCTGATTGGTTGCCACTTTGCTGTTTTGCTGTTCGTTCGTCAGGGATTCGTGACAGAAGATCTCAAAAGGGCATTGGGCTGGGATTAGTCGGGTCGCAAGGTCCACGTTCGTGTCTGTACGCGGGGTGAGTTGGACTTAAGTCTGGATTCGATTTGTAGGCTCCGCATGTCGGTATTACTACTCGAGTGTACCACGCCTATGCAAGAGTGTGGTTCATCTCCCTCCTCCTTTCGCTGATACATTCTCTGATGCTTTTCCGTTTGACTGGACGCCTCCATTGATGGTGTCAGTAGAGGTTCCCGGCAGTCATGGTGGCTGCAACTAGGTTTCGAGGCGTCGTTACGGTCTGCTGGAGATGTTTTTGTAGTCCATTGAAGCCACGTTTGGCAATTTGGCATATCTTGGTCTTAGCTTTGGCTCGAGTCTGTCATGGCAGTGAAGTCCGGCTAATCGAGGACGCCTAGTCATGAACTGCCTTGGAAGAGGCATCGTGAAGCATCTCGAGAGTGTCCTAGGATCATCTGCACTTTCAATTTTGTATTGCACATCCTAATTTGAGGTAGCACACCCTCGACCATATCTTTGTTCTGACAGGCTTGTGAATGAAGTTGACTTGACTTCATTTCATGTGAATCGTTCCACAAATTGTTATTCAAGCTCGTAATATGCCTTTCACTTTCTTCTCATGTTTTGTGTTATCACTTCTTAAGTCTCTAGCTATGCAACATAATTTGAACTTAAGCACTGAACCTTTGATTTTCCCTTTTATTTTCAACCCTTTTATTAAACATGCGCAACTTGAACCTTGGAAATCAAACCATGACCATAACATTTACTTGTTCAAACAATTGAGATGAACCCTAAACTGGTAGTATTATTTTTGCTAAAACTTATCAGTGGCACATGTATAAGACCATCTTGTTCACTTTAGTCCTTGACATTTCTTTTTATTTTACAGTACACTTCTAATTTCATTTTAACCTTTATTGTTTATCATGTTTCATAATGTAACCCCTTTCTTTACTTTAGGTTACTCGAGGTTCCATATTCAGAACAAGTTCATGTAGTTTTTCTTATGCCCAGACCCTTAGGTACCATTCTTTTATTTTACTAGTACTTTTATGGAGATACATCTCACATGTTCCTTACTTCACACTTTTGAAGATAATTGCAACAAACAAGCTTATTCTCTTACTGTGGACAGTTCATACTAATCTACAAAATTGAAAGGGCATACTATTTAGGTAAGGAAAACATGACAATAACAGTACTTTGGACCATGCAAACCTTACTTTTGACATTTTATTTTCTTCTTTATTTAGATGTAAATCTATTGAACTAACATGACTGCTGCATATTTTCAAATATAACCCTAAAACTTATCCTAAATATACCACCCCTTTTCCTATGGCAAGCTTATTACTCTTGTTACTTATGATGTGAGACAGGAGCCTTCGTCATAAGGAAGTGACTCTGAAAACTCAAACTTATATATATATTTTTTTCTTAACAAGAACTAAGAAGAGACTATTTGGTACTTAATTACTAAGAGGGACTGACATAAATAAGAATATGAATTTTCTAGCAGGAAGGACTTCTACAATTTATTCCTTATATTTGAATGCAGATTCAACATACCACTGCTACTACATAAATTGTTTTATATGACCTTACAACTTTTCTCAAGGATGCAACTCCTTTTATCAAGAACTTACAACACTTTTATTTACTATGTAAAACTAAAACCTATTATTTTAACAAAATAAACCTTGACTTCAACTCTTTCTAAACATTACTGATGAAAGAAATTATTCACTGCATACTTTGTTGAGAGATATTGACATAAGTGGGGGCACAAATTTCTTGAAAGAAAGACTTCTGTATGCACTTTTAAGTATAATTTGACATTCATATTTTTTTTATGTAAACTTGAACTAACTTTGTGGCCTGGTTACTTTTATGTTAAACTCTAAAGTTAACTATTCTCCTTATTAAGATAAGACTCATTTTGTAAGGAAGTCATTCCATGTGCAATTTAAATTTTTATTACTTATTAACAAACAATTTACAATTGCTATTATACGGATCTAGATAATTATGCAAGTTGACACTTTAAGAGAACGGTAGAAGGGTTTACCTCTTCTAGTCTCGTAACTAGAAGGCTCGACCTTTGCTTAGGAGTTGATGGGTAGCACACCACCACCTCGTCGCCTCGAGTCCACCTAGAAAATTAACCAAGGTCTCAAGACAAGTGCTAGCTTGTCCGAGACGATAACTAATTCCCTTTAAATTCCTTCACACGATTAATTGTTTAACTGGAAAGGAAATCGCTCAACGCATGAACTAGAGATGGAATTAAGAGCTTAAAATTGGAGAAACCAATTTTCTCCGCTGTGAACAGTACGTGAACAGTACATGAACAGTGCGGCCACAGAGAGAAGAGAGAGATAATTAGGTTTTTCTCCGACTTATTCCCAAAGAAACAATCAATATATATATGAAACGTTTTCCATAATTAGGTTTCTCTCTTCCTATTTTCTCTTGGATACAAATGCCCCTCTATGGCCGAAATTTTCAGAGATTAAGTGAGCCAAATCCATATGATATAGTGGCCTATTAATTCACTCTTTCAATTCGTCTCATATCGGACTTTCAGTTAACCGATTAACTAAAAGGCCAATTAGTTCAGTATAATAAATATGCATTGAACTAACTTAGTTATTAACATATTAATAATTAATTTGGTATTAGCATATACATTATATTATTTCTATATGATCCATTTGAGTTAATTAATTATAACGGTTCGCAACGGTATATAATTAATTAATCAACTTATCATATATTCGCAGTACTCTTTACTGCAAACAAATAAATAATGCACGTTTGGTTAAAGTCCTACTTGTGTGACCCTTTGAGGATTTATGCTATGTTGGCTATGAAAATAAATCATCATTTATTTCCATTAATCATAAGCGGTATCTAGCAACACGTTATGATTCCCAATTCGCATAAATTAAATACTGTACCAATACAGTACTTCAATCTTGCATAAGAAATGGTATCTTATTGTTTTGATTCTTGTGTCACATGATATCCTTGTATAATCCAAGATAGGAATGTGTCATTCTTGCAGATTATGCGTTTCTTGATCTAGAGATGATTGCACAAGTTGCTAGCAAGCAATCCATCTCCATCAAGGGACCCAGTGGATATCATCACTCGTTAGGTGAATTAACGAGGGACATACGGTTGTCTTGATAACCATTTTCTCCCCGCACAATTCAAAAGAACATAAATAAAGTCCGTATAGCAGCCCTTATCAGGAATCAGCGTTAGACGATATTTATAGAACCTATCCTCATGTGGAGAAACTGAACCATCTCAAACTCAGAATCAAACATGTATGAAATAAATAATGACACATAACACAATCCATTTATTTATTTCCTGGGTCATGTCCTGTACTATGTTCCAGCAACATATACATATACAATTAAGTTAGTAACTCCTTACTTATGATTTGTAGAACATAATCATCACTTAACTTGTATACCAGTCTTGTCTGATAATTAATGTTCCTTGTTAATTATCAAGACTATAGACAGTTTTGATTTATTATTGTCATTTAATCATAAATGAAACACAGTGATCTACAATTCAGATGCTCAACCTGAATGAACTGTCAATAATAAAATCCAGGAACAAATGATCAAATATCATCAATAACATAAACTATAGAAGCAGCCATAAATTGATTGGCTTCTAGGACATATCTCTAACACATTTTACTGAACTTTGACTATGGACTGCTAACACGTTGAACTTAACCAAGACATAACAACAACTAAAAATATGTTTATTTAGACACAACTGAAGGCCAGAAACCAACATGGCGCCCATGGAGGTGGAATCTAGGTCACGCTCTCCATAGAACTAGTAGCTTCTAACCACAGAAACACATGCACAGTGATGGAGACACATTATGATAAGAACTTTATGCTAATAAAGGAACTATTCTTATATGCATGGCTAATTAGAGATACAGTTGATGTTCATGGGTGTGGAATCTATGTCACGCTCCCCATTAGCACCAATGTAAACACCAAAAAACAAAACCAGAAATGAAAGAGAAGAAGAAACACACAACAAATGCATTCAACATCATTTTATTCATATAATTAGAGGCCATTACAGTTTACATGTGCATATTTACCTTGTTAATTTTCTTTTCTCCTAATTGACTTTTCAATTTGACAGAATTTCAACTTTCCTAACTGGCCTCCTTTATTCTTCAGGAGGTGCTCCTTTTATAGGTGATTTCTAGGGTTCATGGCTTCCATCAGTTTGACAGGTGGCAGGTTCTCCATATTTCTTGACTTTGATCAAGGGCTATCATACTAAGATGGCTTACCGCCTCACTTTTGTAATCCTTTCTTCACTTCTTCTATTTACTGCTCAATTACACCATTCAATCCCCTTTTGACACTTGGCATCTACAGATTGAGGATGGAGTAGTCGTCTTGCAATTTACTCTTTTTCACTTGCCATGCTGGATCAACATGACAGATGGGCCCTCATGTTATTTAGCATTTGGTGGGGTCGAGCCATACTTATTGTCTTTCACTCCCTGGCATTCCTTGGAGAAGGGGTATCTGGCGCCAACATGGAGTAAGGACAGGTGGCATTCATCTGGATGTCCATAGGCAGTGGATGGTTTTGATGTTCTTGTGAGGGGATCAAGCTTTGAGCTCACAATTGTAGCTAGGTTAGAGAGGTTTCTTTTCCTCTCCATTTGCTTTTATTTGAGTACCCATATGAGTTTTAAACTGGAGTCACTTGCAATTAGTATGTAATTCCATCAGTGCCCTTTAATATATGTGTTTTTAATCTCTAACCAAAGGGGTATAAATGGAATTGCAGCTCCACTTGTCTTCAGCTTACCAATTGGCTGTGTTTGATTGGCTGCGCTTTGTATCTGCTGTTCCTCTTTCAATGAGAGGATTTCCTTTATGTCAGGTGAGAGGATGCGTTGTTGACTCCTCATTGGTTGAGAAGAATCATTTGGTTCAGCATGCATGGAAAGGATGCTTCCTGTCAGGTGTTGCTTTTCTTACTTTCATTTTTTGGCACCAACACGTTTTTTTTTTTGGTGTAATCTTTAATACACATATCATGTATTAAACAATTAAGGGGGCCTTGATAATTAGATGTTATGAGTCCATTTTATTAAACCCCATTTTATTCATCAAATAAAGCCACTCAGAAGAGTATTATTTCTCTTTTAGTCACATCTTGCATCCGTTTGGCCATCACTTTTTTTTTTTTTAATTGTTCTTTAATTTCCCTTCTAGGCATCAGGGGGACACTAATACACCCTCATGCTCTCAATCATTTCTTTAATTTAACTTAATTTAGCTTAATTGCAGGCCTGTCAGATTATATAATTTGTTGGAGGGGTAAAGTTGGGATATTATGCCTCTTGCTTTGTTTCCTATGTACTTCATTCCTTTGTCTCTTTTGCTTTTTACTGATTTGCCCCCCTGGGCCCACATGAGAGAGCTCATGCGCTGCATTTTTGATGACTTATGCTCCCAAGTTTCCTTCATTCCCTCTTGACAGTGACTTGATCTCATCCAGCGCTGAGGAGAAGCATTCTCATATGTCATCCATCCGTTTAACATATGATGTGTGGTGAGATATGTGTTCCTTTTAAAGAGTATGCTTCAGTTGCTTTTACCACATTCATGTACTTTGCTACCTCCTGGCCAACATTGAATGGCTTTGTACCATGAGAGGGATAAAGCAATCACGCTTTTCTCCATCAACGGTTACAATTGAAGTGGTAAACTTACCTCCCTCTGCCAAAGGAATCTCTACAGTAGTAGACATTCTTTTTCAGACTATAGGCTGCAGAGGGAGAAGCCATGTTCCCCATTCTTCTTCTTACCCCATCTTCGAGTACTAGACTTCTCCAGGCACGAGAATTTTCTTTACTTCTATCAACTCACATACTCACTCTCTCTTTTGAAACTTCTTTGAGCTATTGCAAGCCTCACTGAGTGCCTTCGTCCTCTTTGATTTGGCCATGACATAACACTGAGAGAGTTTAACCATGCTCGAGGTCTCTCTCCGTGGCTGGTGGCAGTGACTCCTCTTCCTCTAGAAATTGATCAAAATTGGCACGAGAATCTCTCTATCACACTGCTAGTGAGCTTCTTAGGTAATTTAATTGACTCTTTATCGAGCAATTTTGCATTTTTGTATTTCCCAATTTCAGCATCCCGCCTCTTGTATCCTTGAATTTGCCGTTTTCCTAACTCCGACACTGTCCGTGTTTGATGTCAATAGGATCGTGATGGAATCCTCTATGCAGCGATGCATTCCATTGGGCTCACGGCGGCGTGCAATGCCGGGGAGAAGCAAAACCCCAGTCGGCCGTCGTGTCTCGTCTTCAGGTATGTACTTTGTTTCTTCTTTTCTTTTCTGTTAACAAGAAGGTGGGTCCCACTAGAACAAACCAATCAGTGTCTGCCACCTGTCCCCTTCCGTGAGATTGATTTTGTTTAAACGGGTTTTCACTTAATGAGTTTGCGGGTTTGGGTTTGTACTGTCTCGACCTGATAGGAGAAGTCGGACCCGTGTGATGTTTTTTGTTTAATTAGGCTTTTCCCTTTCTTCGCCCATTACTCCTTATTTTGTTTTCTATTGAGCCCAATCAAATATTAATGAAAGTTGGGATTGGGCCGAATTGAATTATTATTGATAATCATAGAGGTTTCAAGAATTTTGTTGAGCGAAGTCAGACTCGATGCATGGGACCTTTCTGTATTCTGGACTTGTGACCTTTATGTCTTTTATCCAATAAATTATGTGGCCGAACCATTGGGTACACAAAAGCTTGCTGTGGCATTTTGCAATGTCTTGTACCCATACATGAGATAAAATTTTGTTTTCTTTTGCAGCATATTTTGGAGGCAAACACCTTGACTGCTCTTACTTTCTCGTCCTCCCCATGACCTCGATCGCTTGATCGACTCAAGGACCAGTGGCCATGATACTCCAACCATCCTCGGCCGCCGTACGGAGGCACCTCATCCTCTCTCGCGCCTCCTACTCCACCTACCTGACCTCTTCCGTTGCCTCCGGATTACTTCTCAGGTTTTGCTTAGTAAATCTCAATCTTATTTTGATGGATCGATCATATGTGAGATAACTTCTTACATCGAGAAGTCTCCCTCTGATTTGGTGAAGCTTTATTATCCCAGCTGGTTTTATTGATCGAGACATCAAGTAGAAAATAAGAATTACTTACTTGTTTAATTTGTTCCACGCAATCACCAATTTAAATCGAATGCCAGTATAGCTGTGTTCACCATGTAATCACACTTGGTTTAGGTTCAAATGACCTTGAATTACCAGTAAGTTAACTAGAGTGAATCCGTTGAGAGGGAAGTTCACTTTCATCACCAGAAAGGATGGGTTTATTCCTTTTCCCTTATATTTCTTTTTTATCCCAACAAAAGAAAATAACTATTACACAAGTGAATTCCTCTTTACTGCTTTAAGATGCAAAGATGTTATATAGGAAGCCGTTTGCGAATATAGGGCTTAATTCATATTACAACTGCTAATCAACCGAAACTGAGGTTTCAGTGATACAAAGAATACTTTGTGTGGTTAAGAGAAGAATTAGGGTAAAAGTTAGGGATTATGACCTCTACAGAGGCTCCCCTATTTATATTAATCAAAACAGTTGTTCTTTTACAAATCCAATACCATATATAACCTATACCATAACTGATTTATTACCATAAAGATAATTCCTAATATAACTCAGAATTACCATAAAGATAATTCCTAATATAACTCAACACTCCCCCTCAAGATGGGCGATAGATATTAATCATCCCCATCTTGTTACAAGAACTCTCAAACTGCTTACAACCCAAACCTTTGGTTAGGCAATCAGCCACCTGTTCTTCTGATTTCACATAGTTCAAGGTCAGCACTCCATTATTCAGTTGTTCTTTGATGAAGAAACGATCAATCTCAACGTGTTTAGTGCGATCATGCTGAACTGGATTGTTTGCAATATTGATTGCTGACTTGTTGTCACACCGAAGTTGTAAAGACTCTCCTCGGAACACACGCAACTCAGATAGGTGATTTCTCACCCACATCAACTCACATATGCTGAGTGCCATAGCCCTGTACTCAGCTTCAGCTGTAGATCTGGCCACCACATCTTGCTTCTTGCTCCGCCAAGCCACAAGATTACCTCCAACAAACACACAATATCCTGTGGTGGATCTACGATCATCCACACAACCTGCCCAGTCAGCATCACAATAGCCTTCAACTCTCAGATGCCCATGACTTCTGAACCACAGTCCTTTTCCGGGACTCCCCTTGATATATCTGAGAATTCTGTGAACAGCATCCAAATGTTGTTCTCTCGGATCATGCATGTATCTACTCACCACACTCACTGCATGAGAAATATCAGGTCTAGTGTGGCATAGATAAATGAGCTTACCAACTAGTCTTTGGTACTGCTCCTTGTCCACTGAGTCACCTCCCTTGGCACACAATTTTTTATTTGGTTCGATAGGAGTAGGGGCAACCCTACAGTCCAGCATCCCTGTTTCTGAAAGAAGATTTAGTGCATACTTTCGCTGAGAAAGCACTATACCCGTCTTTGACCTAGCAATTTCAATTCCAAGAAAATACCTCAATTGTCCCAAATCTTTGACCTCGAATTCTTTTCCAAGGTTTCCTTTTAACCGCATGATCTCCTCATCATCGTCTCCAGTAATCACAATATCATCAACATAAACTGCCAAGATGGTGATATGACCTTTCAAGTGTCTGTAGAATACAGTATGATCTCCATTGCATTGCTTGTATCCCATGCGACAGACTGCAAGTCTGAACCTATCAAACCATGCTCTCGGAGACTGTTTCAGCCCATACAACGACTTCTTGAGTTTGCATACCTTCCCAGCTGATTGTGGAGTAGCAAATCCAGGTGGAATCTCCATGTACACCTCTTCTTGGAGATCTCCATGCAAGAAAGCATTCTTGACATCCAACTGGTGTAGTGGCCAATTGAAGTTGGCAGCACACGACACCAACATCCTCACAGTGCTCATTTTTGCAACCAGAGCAAAGGTCTCATCATAGTCGATACCATAGGTTTGACTATATCCTTTTGCAACCAGTCGGGCCTTGTACCTATCAACCTTGCCTTCTGGAGTTTGTTTGACAGTGTACACCCATTTGCATCCGACAGCTCGCTTTCTAACTGGTAAACATACCAACTCCCATGTGTCATTCTTCTTCAACGCCTGAAATTCTTCCTGCATGGCACTGAACCATCTGGGATCTTGCTTAGCTACCTGCCATGTGTTAGGTACAGGCACAGAATCTAGAGATGCAAGGAAGGACTTATATGTAGGTGGAACAGATGCATATGAAATGTAATTTGCAATATCATTTCCCCAATTCCCATACTTAACAGGAGGTTTCCCAGCATTAACCCTAGATGTTCTACGGAGTGGAATTTGAGAAGCATTGTTACCTATCAACTCTGAGTGAGAATCTGATGAAGGACTTGGGGAGGAGCTACTTGGGACATTGGCATTCAAGGGAACTGGCGATTCAGGCTGATCATGCTGCTCAGGCTGTTCATGCTGCTCATACTGCTCAGGCTGCTCATGCTGCTCAGACTGTTCATGCTGCTCATACTGCTCAGGCTGTTTTGGTCTCCTTTTATACACTATCAGCTCCCCCTGTTTTTCATTTTTACCACTCCTACTCAGGTTGCTATCACCATCATTACCACTATCCCCATCATCACTCAGACTGCTTTCACCACTCGGTCCCGACAAAGGATATGGAAAACCGCCAATTATAATTTTATTCTCCTTCTCCCCCTCTCTACCAATACTGGTAGGGTCATTTTCGAACAATGAGCCTAACTCTGTCTTTTCTCCATAGTATGGTTCAGATTCTCGGAAAGTTACATCCATACTAATAAAGATCCTTCTTTCAGTAGGACACCAACATTTGTATCCTTTCTGATTTGAGGGATAACCTATGAAGATGCATTTAACCGCCCGCGGGTTTAGCTTTCCTACTGTCAATCTATGATCTCTTACATAGCACACACATCCGAACACCCTGGGCGGAACAACAAAATCATTAGAGCCAAATAGCATCTCTCGTGGTGTCTTCATGCCTAACACTCTTGATGGCATCCTATTGATCAAATAGGCTGCTGTTAGAATTGCTTCACTCCACAGAAACTTCGGTACGTTCATCCTCAGCATTAATGCACGTGTCACCTCTAATAGATGCCTGTTCTTACGCTCAGCCACTCCATTTTGTGCTGGAGTATCTGGACAAGTAGTTTGATGGAGAATACCTTGCTCAGACACAAAATTGGCAAACTCTTTGTTGACATACTCAGTTCCATTATCTGTTCGAAGGACCTTCACCTGTACTCCAAATTGAGTTTTCACACAAGCACAGAAATCTCTAAAGCATTTGAGTACTTCAGATTTTTGTTTCATCATGTATATCCAAGTCATGCGTGAGTAGCAATCAATAAAGGTAACAAACCATCTAAATCCACTAACAGAAGTAGTAGGACATGGTCCCCAAACATCAGAATGAACAAGTGCAAAATGCTCCAAACTTCTTAAACCAATCATTTTATAACTAGAACGAGTATGTTTTCCAAGTTCACAAGCATCACAAAATAGTTTATCCCTATCTACTTTATTCATCAAATCTGTCTCCAATTTATTCAAACTTTCAAAAGATAAATGCCCTAGTCTATTATGCTGTAACATGGCATCTGCTTCTGCTCCTTTACCAATAGCAGCAACGAGCATAGCAGCCTCCTTATCCAAATACCAAAGTCCATCACGCCTGTTGCCATTCCCAAGTCTCCTCCCCGTTTTCTTTTCCTGAATCAAACATGTATTTTGATCAAAAAGAACAGTGCAATTCAATTGATCAATTAGTGAGCTAACAGAGAGTAAATTAACAGGAAAAGAAGGAACATGCAACACTGATGGTGGGGTAATAGAAGAATTACAATAGACTGAACCAATACCCTTGACAGGTTGGGATATACCATCAGCTGTTTGGACTGTATCTGGTTGTATTTGTTGACTAGGACAGTATTCTATAAATTCATTAGATGATCCTGTTATATGACTAGATGCACCTGAATCTATAATCCAATCTACATGCGATTTAGTGGACGCAAAAGCCTGTGCCTGAATACCTTTAGTCACATGTGCATAACAAGCAACATTACCGAAGTAGGCATTATCATCAACCTCATCTGAAATTTGTCCCTTTCCCTTAGAGTTCTCAACTTGAGCCTTGAACCGACGCAGTTCCTCCAGCTCTGTCAGTTCAGCTCCAGTCACTTCTGTCGCGGCTTGGGGCTCCTCTGTCACAACAAGATGAGCAACACCTCGACCTCCACGTCCTCGAATTCCTCGTCCCCTGTATCCATTTCCACGTCCGCGACCACCATATCCACCTCTCTGTCCTCCACCTCCTCGGGCACCACCAGATTTGCGAGGCGCAGGACAGTTGAAACTGAGGTGTCCTTTCTGTCCACAATTGAAACAATCTCTGTCATCTCTGATTTGGGCTCCAGGAATTGCCATTGCCGAGCGAACCATAAGTGAGGTTTCAGATGCCATCACCTTCTGTCTGATCTCCTCTTCTTCCATCGAAGCAATAACTTCATTCAACGATGGGAGAGACGGCAAATGACATATTGCTGCCCTTCTAGCCTCAAATGTTGAGTTCAGACCCTTCAGGAAGCGAGCCACACGCCTTCTTTCAAGATATTGCATTCCACAAAGAACATCTGTTGGATCTTTCAGTGACAAAGGATCATAGTGATCCAAATCTGCCCACAGACGGCGCAACTCTGCCGCATACTCAAGTACTGATTTCTCCCCCTGGACAGTAGCATCAATTCTTTCTTCCACATCCAACATCATCATCACACTCCCAGCTCCAGAGTACATCTTAGCCAACGTCTTCCAGATATCTGTCGCGCTTCTGATGGACTCCACCATTCCAGCTATGGATGGAGACACAGATGTCAACAACCAAGAAACCACTAGAGAATTCATATGACTCCATCTTACCCACTCAGCACTCGTCTTGTCCATACTACCCAACTTGTCAGCAGGTTCACTGCACTCTCCATTCACATACCCTTCAAGTCCTTTCATCTGAAGGTTCAACAACGCCCTTCGAGACCAGCTCAAATAATTCCTCGTCCCCTCAAGTTTGACATCATTAGGTAACAACTCTATCTTCTGTACCACCTGTGACTCTGACACAGATCCGGAAGTCTTACCGGACGCATTCTCCTCAAATTTCACATTCAACAATTTGGCCATATTTTCCATAATGGCCTGTAAATCCTTAGTAGTCACAGGTTCACCCATCTTATCTCAAACACAAACACAATTAGAGGACGAGATCAACAAATTTCAAACACAAACCGTGCGGACGCACACGATCACGGTTTCAGCATTCACCAGAGACAAATCTTGTATAGAGAGAAAGAGAGAAGGAAAGAGAACACATGTCCATGACTTGGTCTACACGTGTCTACTCTGTTGGTCCACGCGCGGTGCAAGGATGAGAGGGATGAGAGGAGGGCAGATCGGTCCACGCGCGGCTCACAGAACTCCTCCCTTCTGGTCTTGTCGCGGTTCACAGGAGAAGGATTCCTCTGATCCCTTCTGGTCTACGCGTGGTCCACTGAGGCGCGTAGATCCCTCTGGTCCACACGCGGTCTACAGGCAGCAACGGAGAGGAAGGTAATAGCAGAGGAGGGATTAAGCAGAAGAAAGAAGGACGGAAGAGAGAAGGCAGCGCCGTCGTCAGACGGGCTCTGATACCATGTGGTTAAGAGAAGAATTAGGGTAAAAGTTAGGGATTATGACCTCTACAGAGGCTCCCCTATTTATATTAATCAAAACAGTTGTTCTTTTACAAATCCAATACCATATATAACCTATACCATAACTGATTTATTACCATAAAGATAATTCCTAATATAACTCAGAATTACCATAAAGATAATTCCTAATATAACTCAACACTTTGTTTGATTGTTATACAGTTGGTATTTTACACTGTTTATACCAGTTCAAATGGTGAAATATCACAACCATAAGGTTGCAGAGAGGTCAGTATTGTACTGGTGTACTACTGCAAGTTGAATTAGTTATGCATCCTAACTTTAACTGGATATTGGAGCCGAGAAGAAAAGTGTAGTGTAGGTTATAAGTTAGGTTCATTTTGAAACTAGTTTATCTGTTTTATCTTAAATCAGTGCATTTCATCAAAACTTCTACAATAACAATACCTGCACTGCTTCAGTTTATGCCTTTGGACAATTTAGTTTGACTAATCAGTATGAATTGTCCTTGATAAAAACAAGACTTATTTCTTCCTTGATTTGTCACCGGTGCTTCTTTTGCCTTATGCAATTTGGAGTCTTCAGAATAAATTTCCATCTATGTCAATTATTTTGATCAACTTTCACTTGAAATCACAGGAATACTTCAATTTTTATGTGTTTTATAAAATTTTGGTGATGGCTGCCAAGTGTTATTTAAATAGTAGTGGCTGCCAAACGTTATTCAAATAATGTTGTGCGTTATGAGTCATCTTCAATTTTTGGAGTCACTAGATTATTCTGTAATGTTGTAGCAGCACGTCATTGGTTTTAAAAACAGAAATGGGTCATTTATCTTTGAACTAAATGAATTAGATCATGGTTTGGAACTATAGCAGCTTATTGGAGATGTTACCTCAAGTACATGTGTGTTAAACAATGTAAGTACCGGTACTAGGTTCAGAACCTTGTTATGGTGTGAGTATCATTTCTTGTCTATATGAGAAGGTTGGTTACGTAAATCAATGCTTACAGTGGAAGGTTCTGTTTTAAAGAATGAAATATATTGTGGGTACTTCAAGAATTTTTCACAAGTTCCCTTTTATGAACAAAGCTTGCTATTACTTTTCACAATCTGTTGACTCTCCTTCCCAACATAATCCAACTATTAAGAGAGTCAGTGGCTACATTAACTAAGTTATCTGGGTACCACGTTTTTATACTTCACCCGAGTATTCTTCACTTTGATTACTTTATCATAAAGTCACAGAAAGCTAAATTTCTTCTAGTTTGGTTTGAGCCTCACTAGGAAATTGTAATTTTGAGTCCTGGTGAAGCATTTTTGGAGAAGTGAAATCCGATAACTAATGGAATGGAGGCAAAATTTTATTCTGTGCCTCTCAAGGAGTTCTCAGGGGAACTCCAAGTTTCTTTTGGCCAATTGCAATGTCTTTTATATGCTACCATGTGACTATACCATCTTCTAAATGAAAGATTTTGTTAAATCATCAGTCCTAAATTAGATACGTGATGGCTAATTACATACATGGAAAGATAGTTTATTTTTAAAAGCAAATGTGATATGACAAGTGTCAAGGTAGAACTATCATTTTCTTTACCCCTCATGGTCTTGACATGGCTCTGTATAGCATAATTGAGATGCGTTAAAATTACGTGATGAGAGGGATAAAACCTCTTCATAATATTATCCTAATCTGTTCTTCTTACCTGCACCAACAAAGCATATAGAATATGCAACTATAATTGTTCAACTTTTGAGAAGGCATTGATGCCATTTTACTAATAAGGGGTTTGAGAAAAGTGTAGTGCCTGTTATTGTTAAGGAATTGCTAACACTATTTCTTCATGGACTCATTGTTTTCTTCACAGAAATGGTCTCACGATCTATAGATTGTTATTATGTAAAAGATACTACAGGACTACACATGTTTGAGTTATGCTGCATGATATCACATACCTAAGTATTTGCATGGATGATGCATGGCAGATGGATGACAGACTAACTTGTCTCATTCCTCCATCGAGTTCTTCTCTATTGGAGCTATCTCGGTTTGCAATCTCTCTTTTCTTTTCTTCTCTATTGAACTTGCATACAATCCGATGACTTTACATTACATTTGCTTAGTTAAGTAATGTAACTGCTCGATTGTGCTTGCCTTGAGAATTTCTTGATTTTTGCTCTACGTTTGATTGTGTGAGCTCTAAAGACTGGTACTAGTTTGTGGTACCAGCTCGGTACCCTTCTCTCTCTCGCTGGTAGATTGGGAGAATTAGGTATCGTTTGGATAAATGGGAAAGGCAGTCAAGTTTTAGAGATTCTTTATTACCCATTATTTTTGCTAATGCATGTATGACTGTGTGCTACTGCATTATAATAGCCTTGTTTGAATATATACCTGACTGGTACAGAAAGATATGAGGTAACACGTCTACAACCGAAAAGGGAAAAAGTCATAAATCCTAATGTGACAACCACAAGGAGACGAATAAAGATATTATGGAGGGGCCTTTTGCCGTTTTTGATAGAGTGGAGTCTGTTGAGAAAACTAGAAATCCTTAAGATGTAAGAAGAGCTTACCAAGGTTTTATGATCTCATATCCTTTTATCTCTCAGAAAACACTCCCAACACTTATATCATGTACTTGCTGAATATCTTGAAGAAGTGTAGAATCAATAAAAGAAAATTATCAACCCATCTTTAATAATTATGACAAATCTGATATCTATAAAGAGCTCACTTCATTAACTTATCTAATTTTGATTGGTTTATTTTAATTTGCCCTTCGACACAGACAAAGGTCGTCTGGTGTATATATTAAAATTTCAGCGAATTGTGTTAAAAAAAAAAATGGGAAGGGCAGATTATGTCTTTACTTGCACTAATGAAGTTAGCCTTTCTTATAAGTGTAGTATTATTGTTACATTTATATTAAAATTCCGAAAACAGCAAAGAGCGAGGTAAGCCCTCAGACTTGAGGCACTCATGAACAGTCGAAGATGCCATGCCAGACGTAAGTCGCATTAGCGCAGCCGAAGATGTCAGACGAGATGTAAGTCGCATTAGCGCAGTCGAACATTCCAGACGTAAGTTGCATTAGCGCAGTCGAAGATGTCTGATGAGACGTAAGTCGCATTAGCACAGTCGAAGATGCCATGCCAGACGTAAGTCGCATTAGCGCAGTCGAACATGCCAAACGAGACGTAAGTCACATTAGCGCAGTCGAACATTCCAGACATAAGTCGCATTAGCGTAGTCGAAGACGTAAGTCGCATTAGCGCAGTCGAAGACGTAAATCGCATTAGCGCAGTCGAACATGCCAGACGTAAGTCGCATTAGCGCAGTCAAACATGCCAGACGTAAGCCGCATTAGCGCAGTCGAAACCGTCAGACGTAAGTCGCATGAGTGCAGTCGAAGCCACCAGACGTAAGTCGCATGAGCGCAATCTATAAAACAAGAGACGTTAGCCGCGATAATGCGCAGTCTATAAAATCAGAGACGTTAGCAGTGATAATGCGTAGTCTATAAAACAAGAGACGTTAGCCGCGATAATGCGCAGTCTATAAAATCAGAGACGTTAGCCGCGATAATGCGCAGTCTATAAAACCAGAGACGTTAGCCGCGATAATGCGCAGTCTATAAAACCAGTGACGTTAGCAGCGATAAAGTGTAGTCTAGTGAAGAATAAGATACCAGTCGCGATAAGGCGTAGTCATGATTTGACCTCTTGAATGCATTTCGTGTAGTTAGATGTCATATCATTTGATTGCCCATCCTTGTCGGTTTCTTTTCTTCATGATATATAATGAGATTGTTTTCTTTATGAAATATTATTTTGATTCTACAAACAAGTGAAGAACGAGGTAAGCCCTTGAACATGAGGCACTCGTAAATTATTGAAGAACGAGATAAGACCTCGACATGAGGCGCTCATGCATAATTGAAGAACGAAGTAAGACCTCGACATGAGGCGCTCGTGCATAATTAAAGAACGAGGTAAGACCTCGACATGAAGCGCTCGTGCATAATTGAAGAACGAGGTAAGACCCCGACTATGAAGCGCTCGTTAAATAATTAAAGAACAAGGTAAGACCTCGACATGAGGCACTTGTGTTCTAATGCCACAAGATGAACCTCCGAGTCGGAAGCCTGAAGAAATGCCTCAAGTTTGTAGACGTTCTCTTATTATTACAGTTATGATAGAGCATAGTAAGGCTCAGGTTGGCTCGAAAACAAAAGGTTGCCCTTGGAACCAAGGGAGACAGCATAAAAGAGCTGCCCGAGGGACCAAAAGGGAGCCCGCTTCTCCTTCCGCATGGGGTGGTTGGTTGGCAGAAGGGAAGCTTCATCCTTCAATCTATAAAAACGATCTATAAACAAACACTTTATCGCTAGGCATGGTAACTAGCGAAGAATGAAAAATAACTGAAGAATAAAATAAGGCCTCAGATATGAGGTGCTCACTACGCGTCTCACCGATATAATTGCCTGAAGACCCAATGAAGACACAGAACTAGAAGCTTAAAACTATCCTCGCTCAAGGACCCGAGGGATCATACACCTCGCCTAATCGCTCGAGGACTCGCACACCTCGCTCAAGGATTCATCAACCTCGACTGTTTCGAGAGTTTATTATCCTCTCTGATAGGGTCAAGGGATCGTTCATCTTGTCTGAAGGCTTGAGACCTCGTCAACCGACCGTCTTGAGAGCTCATTTATCTCGCTGAAAGGTGCAGCTCACCTCACCATATAGCTCGAGGATTCATTAATTTTGAGAAAACGACAAACTTTCTTTTGACTTCCAGTAAGAATCTGGCCTGATAGGGCCCAATAAGGCCTGATAAGGATCCAGCCCAACAGAAGGTGGCCCTAATGAGTCAATATAAAAGGGCTTCCTCCTCTTCCAAAGGGGGGGAGCTTCCTGGATACTGTCCCTTCTCTCTTAAACTTGATCTCTCCTAACCTTGAGCGGCTTCTTCCCTTCCGCATGGGGCGGTTGGTTGGCGGAAGGGAAGCTGGGCCGTTCCCTCAAACTCTTGTTATCGCTAGATGTGATAACAGCTATCTTTCATTTCTATTTCTTGGATAAACGATCCTGGTTCCATCTTTAACTTCTCTTGTCATTCTCTTTTTCTTTTTATTTTTTTCTTTACATTTTTTGTGTTTTTTTTATCGATTGGTGATTGGTGAAATCTTATTTACCTCTCTGTTAAGTGTTAACATAAATTTATTTTTCTTACTGCTATTTAATGTTCTTATCTATACTGATGTATTCATCATTTTAAAAATATAAAATTCAGGGTTTCGTTCAATTAAAGTCAAGATTCTATTTTTACTAATTTGCACCATTGAATTTTTTTTTTATTTTGCCATTTGATCTCATGTAAAACCATCTGTAAGGTTTATGATATTTGACCTACATGAACTACTTTAATCGACAGTTCATATTTGTTGTTTCAAGTTTAAATTTTGATTTATGAAAAAAAATGTTGAGGTCATGACAGGGTGGGTGAAAAAGTCATGGTAATTGGATCTCTCTATAATTATGCCATTCATTTGAAGTATCGAATAATTTGTGTGCAATGATGCTTCCCATGCTTCCCGCAGCTAAATCAAATTATCAATAATTCAACTCATTTTTTTTTTTTTACTATAAGCTAGGTGAAGTGTCTTACAGGTCTGATTAATTGGCATATTTCCTGTTGCTTTGTATTCATTGCATAGTCAAATGATTATATTTCTTTTCATCTCTTCAAGAAATGCACGATCCAGCATGTACAGCCAAGTATTGAAACATTACCAGTTTGATAAAGTTGGCTTTTTTTTTTGTTCTTTGTCTTCCACTTTAAATATTTGTTTTTCATAATTGAGGGGTCTACTGGGACTAGAGTTCATCTCTGAATTTATTATTATTTCTTGTTGTCTTTCTCATTTGATGTTTAGTATAATGTTTGCATAATTGACGGATGATTTGGGACTAAGATTGGTCAAATTGAATCGGAGTAGTACATAAAAGTTTTGGAAGGCAGACAGCTCATAAAAATGAG
Source organism: Rhynchospora breviuscula (assembly GCA_027562975.1). NCBI lineage: Eukaryota > Viridiplantae > Streptophyta > Magnoliopsida > Poales > Cyperaceae > Rhynchospora > Rhynchospora breviuscula. The sequence continues at coordinate 19,579,075 of CM050398.1, forward strand.
TGTAAAATAAGGCGTTTAGTGGGGCTTTATAGTTCGGTGTATCTGTTGAATAATTGTAATGATGTTGAAGGAATACATGACTGATTGGTGCAGCAGTATTCCTCTCAGTGCCGCTTTACAGAAGAATTAAAGGATTGAAGGTAATGCCTCTGGTTAAGATATTTTCTCAACAATACATTACATAATTTATTTTTTTTGCGAAATTTCAATCTTCCATCCCAGTACCAGTACTGTAGGCTACTAGAGCAATATTTGATAGTATACCTGACAGGGTGTGCTACTTATAAACATTTTATTCTGGAGAGCTTTTTAGTCAATTTTTATCTTTTTCCCAATCAGAGGTGATAGAGAAGGCTTAGGAAATAGCTGAGACAGCTATAGGAGCAATAGATAAAGCAGCTGAGGAAGTAGGAAAGCTAGCTTCTGACTTGGCAAAGACATCAGGCAATGGAAAAATAAAAGAAGTACCTCTCAAAATTGAAGCCATTGCTGAGAGAGTCGAGGGGATGCTGAAAAGGCTGAAGAGGTTTTGCATAAGGTACCCTTAAAAATATTAATTGATTCACAAATTTAATAGCATTAATGCTGGTGCCACCAAGGTACTCTCTCTTTTCCATTTTTCGTTATAATTGTTGGTACAGTATGATTATAATCTGGCGTGAAGTGAATCGTTGTGGCTATAATTTAGGCTAATTTAAAGCTATATGTAATCCCTTTTTCTGTTTTTTTTTTCCCTTTAAGGTTGATGCCTTGATGGCAAGTAAACATTGAAAGCGTGTTCTGTCAAGGTGACAGATGATGGTACTAAATGAAACTCAATCTCAATTTTAAACTTCAATGTTAGAATTGGCATAAACACTAGATTTCAATATCATTCTTTTTGAAAAAAAATTTCAGGGTGTCAGATTACTCGAGATTGTTTGGTCCTTCTTGGAGAGAAATATGGTATAACAAGTCAACAACTACAATTTTTTCTTTTTCTTTTCGATACTATCTTGATGTTTTCTACGATATTTTATCAGGCTTTTATTTCCAAGCACTATCCAGGAGCTAGCTTGGACTGTACTTCAAACCTTGGCTTTAAAGGAGAGGCATTGGGCACTCTTTCTGATGTCTCCTTCGTTGAAATTACTCAATTAGGATCAGAGCTCGTGGTTTTCCAAATTCTTATTGACAGATTATAAAGGTGAAGATTTTGTTTTTGTTCACTGGCCATAATTTGCTCAATAACATATGCATTTTCTATTACGGACGTTTGAAATTGTTGGATTTGATATACTTACAGGGTTCCAAGTGTATTTATATGGAAAAAATAGATGACGAGGGAAGTAGTTGGGACCACAGGTACTACACTATAATTCTTATGTTTCCTACCCGTTGCTCTTTTTTAGTTACAATATTATGGTTATGTGCTTATTGATTTTAAAAGGGAAAAAACTGATAAAGTTCTTCTACATTCTTATGTTTCCAACCCATTGCTCTTTTTTAGTTACAATATTATGGTTATGTGCTTATTGATTTTAAAAGGGAAAAAAAACTGATAAAGTTCTTCTACATTTGGTTGCAGTTATTGTTAGAGATCTGTTTTATAATCAACATGTTCAAAGAAAATGCATGCAATCTAGATTGTACTCTTTGTAAAGGTGATGTTGGTTATATCTGTTTGAATGTGCTTTGTCTTTTTCAGTTGTTTATATTTATATACTTTGTTTCTTCATAGCTTGGTACTGTTCTGAAGCCCAAAGAACTACATTCATTAAAGAAGTGTGTACTTCAAATTGCACTCGTTCATCCACAAATCCCATCCAGAGTTTATGACATGGAATGATGGAAAGGTAATTCTATTAACTTATATGTGTACGCTCTTCTTGAACTTATTCTTTTGTATGTGTGTGTGTTGAGAGAGAGACACAGAGAGAGAGAGAGGGGACAAGGGTGATGGTGGTTGGAGGTGGGATTTAGTTTGTTGAGATGCAGCTGCTACAATATCTGAAATTGAAGGAAACAAAGAGGATGATATGTTCAGTATTAGTAAACTAATGGTTCAGTAAACTGAGTTTTGAATTTTTACCCAGGTGAGTCGATCAATTTGGGTCTGTTTCCAATAATCCAGCCGATTCATTTTGTTTTATACAGTAAATTGAGAAAATAAGAGATCTCTCATTAAAGTATCCCTATCCTCTATGTATACATGTTATTAAATAGTAGGTGGAAGTATGGTTTTTATATATAATTGCATTGATAATTTCATGTTTTCGATATCAGATTAGCAATGCATACTGACATGTTCTGTCAGATCAGAGGACCTAGGTCACAGATTACATATTTTGCATCCTTCTTTGTATTGTTAAGTCGAATCTGACTTCCGTTTATTTCATAATACTAGGTCACATGGGTTTTTTTTTTTATTAATGCCCGAGGCCCTTGATTAAACATCAAATGTACCATGTTGTTCAATACGTGTGCAGGATCAGGGAAATGCTGATGCAGACTCAGGGGAGAAGAACTGTCAGGCCAATAAAGATGGAGGTGGTCAATGATGCTCATTTGCTGGCAAATGAAGCACAAAGAAGAGGCACCAGCTGGCATGGCTTTCCAACCGAACAGCACCCGGCAAGGATGAAAATTTGTGAAAAACTTCACATGAGTTTCTTTAAGAGGGGAAATTGATAGGTTTAAGCCATAATTCCTTAAAGGCATTAAGTCCATAACGAATTGCTATCTACAAAACTGCCCATAATTATCACCATCAGTGGACGATACTGTTATGTCGCCTGCAAAAGCTTCCTTTTTAATTCACAATTTGAGAGCACTAATACAGCAATTAATTCTCTATTTATGACGCGACCAAAATTTTTATTAATTATTTTTCTTATATACTAATACCTCATGCATTTTTAGGGCCTGATCGGAATGACAAATTAGAGCGAAAACGTCAATCGGAATTCACGGGAAACAGGATTCTCTTGATCGGAATGATTACACGGCCACGATTTCCGTTCATTTACCGCGATTTGGAATGAAAATTTAGGGCTGTCGAAATTGCGTGAAAAAGCAAGAAATTTCCCACGATTTCGCTGGGTGAAAAACGGCGGGAAAAAGCAAGACTCTTCTACCCCTCCCGCCTCTCTCTTGCGATGATAAAAACCCAACCCTTCCGCCTTTCCTCTCTGCACCGTCAATCGATTTTGGAGTCAAGCAAAGCACGCCAAGAACTCCCCTTTTTTATTCCGTAAGGTAGATCCTTTTCATTTTTGATCTTTGGTTTTTTTCCGTATAGAAAGCCAGTAGTAGGGAGAAGGAATAGGTCTATCAGAAAAGTAGAAAAGACAGGAGAGATTTAAGAGTAGTTAGGCTCAGAAGGAGGGATATTTTCTCAATTGAATTTCATGGACTTGGGTTTTTTCTCAATCTCCGGCCATGAGATTTGAGCCATATCCATTCAACCAGTTGGTTACAACGTCAGTAATGGTAGATAATAAGATATAGAGGAAGTAAATTATAGCAATCAGTACTAATAATATGCATCAGTAATTTTTTACTTTTGTCTTTTTTATGTCTAATATCATTCTAATTCCTTAAAATTCTTATTTATTTTGGCTATTAATTGAAAGACATTCATTTGGTTATATTAAAAAATCAGGATAAATGATGTTGTGATCTGCTTTGCTTTTAGGTAAAGATGAATGATTTTGAAGTTTATAGAACAATGTTTGTTGCGGCAATGATCGCATACATAGGTTATTTAATTGTTTTGATACATTTTGAAAATTATCAGAATCAGATGCCCTAACCCAAGAAGATAAGTTGAAGATACCCGATGGTAAAATTATTAATCAATATTTTATTGTTTGTGAATCTATTTGCTACATAATGAATGTTGTTATTTGAATTTGTTACTGATCCATGAGTTTTTCAGATTGTATCCATTATGATATTTAAACTTTTTTCTATCATTTGCAAATTCATTTTAGTACTTACTTTTGAAATATTTAATTTATTTCTATTGGAACAGAACTATGGAAGCAGATGGAGAATTTGGAGAAGAACATGGAAGTAATGAGAAGCATCATGATGAAGTGCAAGCCAGTGAAAAAATATTGGATGCTGGTTACTTTACATGGACAAAGATGATGGACACATTTCTCCTTGAAGTTCTCCGTGAGCAGCAGCTGAAGGATTTAAAAAATGATAGGAGTTTCCAACCAGAGGCATACAAAGTTGCCGTCAAAGCCCTCAATACAAAATTCAACATGAAAATCACCAAGGAAAAGATCGTCAACTGATTAAAAACATTGAAGGAGAACATGCATCTTGTGATACTGGCACTTAACAAGAGCAGTTTAGCATGGAATGAAACCACAAAAAAAGTTGAAGCAGCCCCTAAAGTATGGGACGACCTAATAATGGTACTGTTAAATTTCTTCACAATTGAATTTTACATATATTATTTATTAGTAATTGCCATTCACTAAGTTTTGAAAAAGGTAAAAGATGTGCAAAATGTGCAGGCATGCGTAAAAAAAAAATAGAATTGTTCAATGGCATGCGTTACAAGAAAAAGTAATAGGTTTTGTTGGTTCCTTCAGCATGGTAAATGGGTGTCTAGGTTCTATCAGCACATCAGCTGCTTAAGTCAATAGCACCTCTAAGCTATTACAGGATAATTATTAATTGGCATTCTCGTGCCAGTAATTAAGGGTATAGTAAAATTACGGTGGCCAGTAATTTGGGGGCTTTAGAACAAATAGAAGTTTTCTCATATTCACTGTACCTGGCAAGGAGAGGGGCGGTACAGTACCTGGAAAGGAAAAGGTTGTGGAGTGAACAAGATTGTAAGAGTAAAATAGTCAAATTTATGGAGATCAAATCATTTCTTTCTTATTTTCATTGGTATCCGATCACAAAAGTGAATTCCATTCAATTCTTCTTCTATTTATTCTGATCACCGGATTTCATTTTAAGAATCATTTCTTTTGAACTCTATTCTATTCAACTGAATTGAACTCTTTTCAAAATTCATTCCGATCAGACCCTTAGGCTGCCTCGTGGCCAGGAATAGAAATTAATTCTCTTTTCTTCCTCATCCACTCTGTCTTTTCGCACTGTTTCCTTGCTTATTTACTGTTTCCTTATAAGCCAGCTGAAAAGGTACCAAATTACCAATAATTGGCTGTGTAATAAAGTGAATTTTGGAATAAAATAGATGCTTTCAAAAGATGGTGCTATATTAATGCAAACAATTTTAGAAAGATATACTATTGGGTAAGGGAAAAAAGATTTACCTGGCTAATTCTTTTGGGAGTCTATTTGATAGATATAGAATAGTATCGAAACAATTTAAAGAGAAATAATGAATGGAAAAGCTAAAAGAACCTACCAACGCATGTGTGATACACATTCAATGCCATTCAAAATTGAAATTTAAATAAATATTAAGTACTTAATATTAAATATTAAATATTATAAAAGGCTATTACATTATATAAAGTAACAAAAGAAGATGTCAACTGGTCTGTTCATTTCTTGTTTAGAACAAAATAACAAACTAATTTCTTTTTTTGAAAGTTAAAAGCCCATAGGCAATAACAAACTAATTTCAATTGGTCTATTCATTTTTTTTAACCATAATAAAAATTAAATTTCAGCTGCTCTGTTCATTTAAAAAAAAAACAAAGTAACTTCAATTGTTTTGCTCAATTTCTTTTCTTTTAAAACAAAATAAAAAAACATTTCAACTGGTCTGTTCAGTTTTTTAGAACAAAAATAATAAAGTAACATTAGCTCGTCTGTTCATTTTCTTTTTTTTAAACCAAAATAACAAAGCAATTTCAACTTGTTTGTTTATTTTGTTTTTTTAAACAAAATAACATAACTTCAATTGGTCGTCTGTTCATTTTTTTTAAAACCAAAATAAGAAAATGTCTTCAGCTTGTCTGTTCATTTTCTTCTTTTTTTTAATCAAAATAACAAACTAGCTTCACCTGGTCTGTTCATTTTTTTAACCCAAATAATAAAGTAGCTTCAGTTCATCTTTTCATTTTTATTTTTTAAACCTATAAACCTAAATAATAAAATAACTTCATCTGGTCTGTTACGTTTTTTTTCTTAACCAAAATAACAAAGTAATTTCAGCTGGTTTTTTCATTTATTGTTTATTTTATGTCTTCCTTTAATAAGCTAGAGGCACATGCTTGCTTTGATACTTTGCCTGCAATTATTTTTGTCAATTCCTTCACATTTACTATTATGGCAAATTCTCTTGTATTCTTTGTTAACAAGGTACAACAAAGATGCTAAAAGTTTTTTTAAACCTAAATAATAAAGTAACTTCATCTGGATTGTTACGTTTTTTTTCTTAACCAAAATAACAAAATAATTTCAGCTTGTTTTTTCATTTATTGTTTATTTTATGTCTTCCTTTAATAAGCTAGAGGTACATGCTTGCTTTGGTACTTTGCCTGCAATTCTTTTTGTCAATTCCTTCACATTTACTATTATGGCAAATTCTCTTGTATTCTTCGTTAACAAGGTAAAACAAAGATGTTAAAAGTTAAATGGTAGGAACGACAAGGTAAAACAAAGATGTTAAAAGTTAAATGGTAGGAACGACAGTGGAAGAAGAACAATTCAAGAATTTTGTTATGTTGTATTTTTTTATTTTTGAGATGATATACTTATATGTGAATTTTTTTTACTAAAAAACATATTTCTATTTTCATCGAATTATTTTTTTTAGCCATGCACGTGTCTACTTTTATTGATTCTATTTGTTTAAATAGGTGAATACTGCTTGCTACATTCAGCGCCAATCAATACAACATTGCCTTACATATTGAAAATGTACAATGATGTGTAGCTAATAATACCCTAATTTGGTCCTAAAAATACCGCAAGCGTACGGTAAATCGTTGGATGTGGTAAGGGGTCGAATCCACAGGGACGGTAGATTGAGTATTAAACCTTACTTATTCACAAAATCTAGACAATCAAATGAAGGGTTTTGGCTTAAACTAAGAATTAACAAAGACAATCAACTAAGAGGCAAACAAAATAGAGAAACAACTAACAATTTTTGGTGTTTTGGTGATAAAATATGCAACAAAAGTGTCATAGGGTTTCAGTTTCACTTTCAGTCCGACTTCGGGTCGTCGGCACCGGTCGCTTTCGTGTCGATACCAACTAGTGCGCACCAGATTAGGCCTGTGTGCTCCGCACAGGTACCAATATTGCCCGCACAACCCTTAGTTAATGGTGTTTCAACTCAATAACTTGGTTTTTGGCTTGTGTGAGACAGATCTAGCCGGACTTGGACTCCCTAGACCTCAGCCGTCGCTTGTTGGTCATGATATCGGGACCGGAACCTAGTCTAACACTCCCATTAGGTCGATTAACCCTCAACTTTTGTTTGTTGGCATAATCTACCTAAGTTTACTTGTTGTTTTCAAAGGTATCCACTAGACTTTCGCCTTAGCAGAAACTTTCCTCTGTCGAGTACCGATTGGACAACCATTCGGCTTATATCCTACCTCAAGTCACTTTGTTTAACCAATCAACTAACCTATACCTTTGACCAAGATTAGATGTGGCCATTCATCTAATAGGAGGTTTAGTTAATCAATCAAGCACAAACAAGCATTCACAAATAATATCCAACAAGCAATACACATCAAATACCAAATATCAAGTGTCATACATCAATCCAAACATCAAGATCTAACCTAAACCCTAAGACAATGAAATCTAGCCTAACATATGCTCAAAACTGAATGTAAAAGATGAAATGCAAGATACAAACTCCATAATCGAGCAAACAAGAGAGAAAGGAGAGATACAACCGTAACCCAGCTTATTCCTCCTACTTGCAAGCTTCTAGAGTCGAAATCGGGGCCGGAATCACTGTTTTCGCATGAAATTCCAAGCTTTAGAGGCGCAGTGCATGGTGCAATAGCGGTGGTGCGGGGTGAATCGGCGTGGCAATGAGTGGATCGGTGGTCGAAGATGGTGTTGTGCGGGCAACAGTGGTGTTGTGCGGGCTACGGTGGAGGAAAATGATGGAAAGTGAGGCGGCGCCCCAAGCAGCCGCCGGGGGAGTGGAAGATGGAGGGAAGGATCCCTAAGTTTGGCATTGGAGGCGCTTTACATAGGAGTGCGGGGTAGGGTTTGGTGTCGATGCGGGCTACAAGTCGGTTGTGCGGGCTACAATAGGGCCCAGTTCGGGGAACAGTAGTGTGCTGGGCTGGGAATGAGTCATCTAGCCCAAGTGTTGGCCGCACAGCTGGATTTTTTCCCGCACTAGAGATGTCCAGGGCACTAGTACATGTGCTGTAGGCCGCACAGGAGGGCTGTACTCCGAACTGGAAACATCCAGAGAAGAAGGATATGAGATGTATGCCGCACAGGGGTCGATGTAGGTCGCACCATGTGACCCGAGCCAAGTTTGAGTCGTCTGGCATGAGTGTACTCCGCACTGGGACCATCTAGAGCAGCACTAGACCATCCATGACACTCGAAATGTGCCGATTTGCAACGTTTTTGCTCCAAATCCCTGAAACTCAAAGACAAACCCAAAGCGGTACCAAATCTACAAATATAATCTGAAAAACACACAAGTTCAAGAGTTTAGGTTATGATTTTGGGGTGAAGTCCGACTAATTACCATATATATAAATGCGATATCATACAACGTATCCATGTCAAATAATATTTCCATGTATTAAATTCCGTCCACACATTGGGTGGATGCTACTGCTAGTACTAAAAATCTATTCTCATATCGTGGAGCATTTCAAAAGTTCAAGTACTCTCTTCCATATGTCTGTTGTCGTAGGTTGGCCTATGATTGGTGCCCAAAGTTGACGTACTCCGTTCCAGAACCCCTCCATGGTTTATGTAGTATCAAAGTGGAAGCCAATGTATGAGGTGGGGTTTGATAAAAGCTAGAGAGATTGTCTACAATTTTGTCTTTTTTATCTGGTAGGGAACTGAAGAAAAAATAACAGATAAAGAGTTTATTTTTTTTCTTTTTGGTAATAAGAAACTGGTTAGTTCTTTATGGCCGAAAATTTACCTCCTAAGAAATGGAAGGATTTTTTTTTTTTTTTTTTTTTTTTTTTTGCTTTCTGTAATGGCAATTACAACAGAACAAATTCTCTTTCGAAAAAATATGAGAAAAAAAGAGAGGAAGAAACAGAGGATAAACTGGCAGGTTGCGAGCTTGGAAAGTTGGATAGGGAAAAACAGAGAAGGATTTTATTGGATTGAGAATGTATTGAGCTTTTAGCTGACCCTTAACTTTTTGTAACGCAAATGGAGAGGTGCTACGGAGACTTTTGACAAGAGTATGTAATTTACAATTGCTCAGGTCACTCTCAAATTTGCATAACCCTCCAAATCTGAAAAGTGGAGCGTTTTGCAAGTTGAGGAATAGCCTGAGCAATTTCCGTAAGTTCCAGTCGGCAACGGCATTGTTTGTCGAATTCTCCATAAATAAGATTAAGAATTATAAAAAAAAATAATAGCCCCGGATGTTCTCGTTCAAAATGACGGTGATAAATCTATAGTATTAATTAAATCCCGTGGCCGCTTTTTTGCGGTAAAATGCGGTGAGATCTGAGCTGTTCCTTTGGTTTTGCGCTAAGATCTAATCGTTCAGTTAACTGCAGCGATTTTTGTTGAATTTTGTTGTTTATATTATGTAACTATTTGTGTAATGAATAATATTTATTATGTATATAATGGACCCATTACACGATCTATTATATTGTTTTGCATCTATTTTTCTGGTTTCTTCTTTCTTTTCATCGGTTCAAGTGTTTTTTCCTTCTCCAAAGCCTCTCCTCTCTCTCCGTCGCATCTCCTTCGCCTGTCTCCGTCGCCTCCCAAAGGAGTGGATCCTTTCATGCAATCCATAGTACAACGCCTCTCTGTCACCTCTTTTCGTCACGTCCTAATGGAAAACAAAGGTTAAGAGGATTGCTTATCCCAATTAATGACGACATACACAAAATTCCAAATGAAGAGATTCGGCCCCTCCTTTTCTTTTGGTGAGTTCTTTTTTCCTTTTTGATTTCTTACCTTTCGCTGATTAATTGGCAACAATATTCGAGGATTGAAAGAAATAGATTGATCCATGCCTATCTCTTTTCTTTTTTCCTTCAATCCATTTCATTGCAAAATTGTTTTATTGAATAAATCTTTGCAAAATCAAAATAGGCAAGGAAGAAAAATGTGACAATTACTAAAATATAGTAAGTTGATAAATGTAACTAAAATTTAATTTTATGCAATTAATTTTTTATTTTGATTACTTATTTCTGACTAATTGTTTTTATATTTAGTAACTCATTAACTATATATATGCCGGTGTCTACAATTATTGCAATCAAGTATTAAAAGGCATACCATTGAAAAGAGTGGTTTTATGGTAAGTAACCAACATCTTGATATGTCCTGGTACAAACATTGATGGTTATAATTTTAGAATCCTTGCAAAATATTAAAATTGGCTTAATTAGTCTTCTAATCTTAAAGTTCATGCCTGCTATGTTTATTGTCAGAACATGTCCATATATGCATATATTTTTTTTTTTTAGATTTCCTACAACTCAGGTTAACACTTGGACAGATGATGAAGCTAGAGGATTTAAAAGAACATCGAACATTAGAGGTTGAAACGAACATAAGGTTCACTACTTGCCCTCTTATATTATCAAATTGACAGTGATGCCATTTTTTAAGCTCCTCAAATGACGAGCAACTATTTTGATTACTCCATAGTTTTAATGTTTACAGAGGGTAAATATACTTTATTTTCCAGTTTCCACCATGATGGAGGATTCTCATTTCTGGAATTGATAACCATTCAAAAAAGATGTAAAAGTACAGGAACCACATTTTTTTTACTGTCTTGAACATCAAAGAAGCCAGTAATAATTAAAGAATTACTGAAGAAAACTTGCAATGAATTTGATCCAGCAAATAGTTGTATTAGCTATTAAAGTACTTTGCATTAGAGTGTAAAATTGTCTTTTGATTTCAAAAAAAAAATTAAGAACACAGTGGAAGCCTCAGGTGCTGTCAGACCGTCAGTCTTAGTAAGGCTCTTCGATTGTTAAAAAGGTATTTGCAAAATTGATTTTTTTTTTATTTTCTATTTAATCTTTGTTTGCTACAAAGAAACATAGGTTGGCATATGGTGCTGGGATTAATAGCTATACTGCAAACATGTTAATTCTTGATATGTGAATAATTCTCATGGCGGATGTTGACTTTGGTTTGTATCAGTTGAGTTCATTTTCATGGCATCTGTACTACATGGGATTACAAATTAAAAAAAAATTAGATTTTCATCAACTGAAGCAACTGGAAGCTTCCTTTGAGTATTTACATCAAAGATTTAGATGGTATTTTGGAATTGATATCCCATACAGTAATGTTATTGAATTGTCTCCTTTCTTATAAGACCAGTCATCTATAGTATTAATTAAATCCCGTGGGTGTCGTGGACCGTTTTTTTTTCCGTCGGCGACACGGCAATATGACCGTCATTTTGATCTCTGTATTCTCTCTCAAGAACTGCCTCCTCATCTCCTCCTCCGCAAACCATCCCACCCAAACAATAACCCTAGCCCCAGACTCCTACGAGCCCTCACGCTCTTCCTTTCTCTCACCTTCCTCGCCTCTTCTCTCTCCCCATCTCCATCTCCATCTTTAGACGACCTATCAGCACCTCTCTCTCCATCCTCACTCATCCTCGCCTCTATGCCTCCTCCTCCTCCCCCTTCGCCTATCCCGTCACACCGCAAACCCCTCCTCTAACCGCCTATCCTGCCGCTTCTCCACCTTCTCCCGACGCTGCACCTCCTCTTCTTTCGTCGACAGGAAGGCAAATGACATAACGAAAGGCAACTGAAGAGCCTTCAGGGAGACGGAGAAAGTTTTTGGTATTATCTTTTTCTCTTTTCTACCGATTCTGATTTGTTTTGATCTTTTCTATCATTTCTATCAATTTTCAAGACAGATAAAATTGATTCATGGTTATGTTTCAAATTAAATCTAGACCAATTCTAATATTAGGTTGCTTGATTCGATTGAATACCAACTATAAATCGATTGATTGGTTTTGATCTTTTTTTAATTTTTCAAAGTTTTAATTTTTTTTGTTCTTCCCTTCTAATTTCCTCTACTCTCACGTCAGTGCTAAACCCTAGCGAATGGGATGGCTAGATCTACGGAAGATTTTGAGTCCCGCGGTGGCCTCTAAGATATGAGGATGGAGCGCACAAACCCTTCCTCTCTACTCTAGCAGTCCCTCACGCAAAGTGCCTCCTCTTCTCCAATTGGAAAAGCTTAAATTCAGCAATTTGTATGTTCTACAATGGGCATCTTCTTTAAAATAGGAATTTTTATGAGGATAAACTAATTTTTTATTTTTCATATTACGTTCAGATGGAATGGACTAAAAAACAAAGAGTTTTTATCCATCTTATGGGAACTTTTATTGTTTTACTATGTTTTACATGCAAGGCAAAATTCATTCACCATTATCACCAAGAGTGTTTATACTCGACTAATTTTTCAATTTTTTTTTACTGGGTGGCACTTTTGAGTAATGTTTAGCTTCGAATCCCTCGCTCACATGTCATAATTGCAATAACAATTCTCATTTTCAAACCCTATTTTCAAACAAAATAAAATCTTATTTTATAAACTTAATTTACAATTTCTACATCAGTCTACCTTGATCTCTCTCAAACATGTTATATTCCCAACTCATACTTCAATTGATATTATATATGTGATCTAAAGTAAGAAATTGCTCTCTTTTTTTTAAAACTTTCTTATTTACTTTTTCCTCACAGTTTTCACTATAAATCATATAAACTGACTGATATTTATCAATATCACTATATCATATTGACTGATGTTGGTGGTGGTTAGTGTTGCATGATGAACTGCTGAAACATCTGTTCTATAGGCTTGAAGCCAAGCATACACAATTATTCTTCAGGTACAATCATTCATTAAAAATTATTTTTTGCTAATTCTCTTCTTATCATGTTGAGTCATGGTGAAAGTTTGTTTATGATCTGTCTTGGTATTAAATTTTTAATGGTATGGATCTCTGAGTTCTTGGACATTTTTCTGTTTGGTGACTTTTTTAAATTAGTAGACTTTATTCTATATTCAATTTGATATTTCATTATATCTTTTTTGATTTGCGAAAAAAATGTGTTCATTATTTGTGTGTAGTGTGTGGCCCTATTTTAAAGGTTCTATCTTTTTAACTTTTTTTTTTAAATTATTTTTTCTTTTACTATTAAACTTGAAGTATTGATATTCTTCTTTGTTCCTAACAGGTGTTATGCTCTCTTTAGGTCTTGGTGATAAATGGAACTGAAATAAGCTTTTCTCACGTTTGCTATAGAGGAGGTTCTACTATTTTCATTCTTTTTGTCAATTTGGTTTATTAATTATGTTTCAATTTAAAATTTGCCCACTCAATTGTTCACAGTATGGCAAGCTTAGAATCAAAAACATGCTATTAGAACCACTCTGCTTGATAAGCTACATACTATTAAATTGAGTATTGTTTTCACATGACAAGGTTAGTAGGAGAATTGATTGTCAATTATAAGGGTTAGTGCATTAATTTAAAAACACAATGGATATATTTTAATCTTTTGACATGTTTTGAATTTGGAATCATAATTTAGTCATAAACAAGTTTAAGCTATATGTTAAAGACATGCATACTTATTAAAACTTCGATTTTTTCACTTATTTTTTTAGTATTTTAATCAGCAACATAGATAGTGTATCCACTGTGGTGGTGATGTGAATATTAGGATTCACATAGTATTATGGTGCACTTTTCGGAAATAGCATCAAACTTGCTTTTGAGGAAGGAAAAAAGGAGCAGTGATAGTAGTAAGTATTATCTTGCTTTATACTATTTTTTTTCCTGAAGTGTTTGTTTGTTTAATCTCCATTCAATTTAGGCAGTGTTTATGCATTTATTGAGTGCCAAGGACAACATAGGAACATTAAGGGCAATACTTGAAGTATATGAGTTCCTCTGGATTTTATATTTAAAGGGTATGAATTGTCAATTCATCATGTTTTCTAATTACACTTGGTTATGATTTTATAACCAGCTTTATCAAATTCTACCTACTTTTAATAAATAACTAATAACTAATATTTGCAAATTTGGTGGTATCAATCTAATACCGAATACTAACTACAAAGCCGATCATGCCTTCTATAAAGTAAGCAACTGGTATGAGTGTACCAAGTGGTACAAATACAATATTTTGTTGCTGGTACCTGTCGTGTATAATAATAGTACGAGTGTACCAACTGGTACAGTATTTTGTGGCCAGTACCTACTCTGAGGCAGTAATAATGCTTTATGGTTCTCTATTTTTTTCTTTTTTTTTAACTGAACCTTAAGTATAAAGATTGCTTACATATATTAATAAAGAAAAATCACATCTTTATTGAACACTTCCTTGATTCTTGGTCTTTATTATGTGAAAAATTTGAGCCAAAGAAAAATGCTTTTATGAGTACACAAGTTTTGGAGAGTACACTGGTCAAATTTTCACGTGCTTGACCTAAGAAACATTCAAAACTTATGGGTAAAAAAAATACTCGCAAATTGTAGGTTTGTACTACTACTAATACCTAATAGCAACCTTTTGGGACCTACTTCGTGTATGGCATTAAGTTGTAAAAAAAAAAAAATAGTGTTGTGGTCCTTATGTGCTCTTTTTTCTTTGTCAGGTACTCAGGTGAAAGACAACAAGATTGCAATGTGTGTTCTTTGTGTACCTTAGCTGAAATAAGCAGTTGTGAACAAGAGTTAGCTCTTATACCACTGAGAGGACCTTTTATGAGTACTAATGCTCACATGATTAAACCTTGCTTCATGACACTACAAACCAAATGAGATCTAATAATGGTAGTAACTACATACAAAAAGTCAAAAAGTAGTAGAAGGGAATTGATAAACAACGGTTATGAGCATTATGCACACTCTATTAAACTACCAGTAGAGAGTGCAGACCCAAAATCGGCCTTATCCTTAGAGGGCCTTACACCCAAGCAAATCCAGAAGGTAATTAATGAAGCAATAGAGTTTAATTCAAACATTGTTGAGTTCTCTATTAATTGGGGGTCTAACAAATTATTTAGTGCCAGAGATGAGCTCTCCAGGATAAAAAAGAAACCTAGCAATAGTGATTTGGATCAATTAGTGGGAACGGTACCAAGGCAAATTGTTACTCATTTTGACGAGCCAATAAGAAATGAAAATTTTGATACGGTTCTTCCATATAAAGGTCAGAAGTATATTCAAGAGGACTCAATGTTACGTAAAATCATGTCAAATTGAAATCTGTAAGGACTTTCTTTGGACAATTTGCAGTGTGGTTGTGCTATGCAATGACAATCAATAAAAGTCAAGGCCAATCTTTGGATATGATTGGCCAGTATTTACGTGAGCATGTCTTTAGCCATGGTCAACTATATGTTGCTTTATCAAGAACAACCTCACCAGATGGATTAAAAATCTTCATCACAAAACAAGATGACTCATATGCAAGATATACCAAGAATATTACCTTCAGACAAATCTTTTCTTTGTTAGGTAATAGTAATAAAATCATTTTCATTACTCTCTCTATGAAAATTGTTATTAATTATCTAAATAAACAATTTAAAATAAGTTAATCATATAAAACTGATACTCTATTCGATTACGCAGGTGATGTTTAGGGTTTCAATGCCAGTTCGACTTGGTCTCATTCTTGGAGGGATCACCGATTAGACAATAATCATCTTGGAAGTTATTTTACCTACTCCATTTTGTTAGAGTTATGTCCTAGGAGCCAATTATTAAATGGCCACTTCTATGGTTTATGTGATTGATGATATTTTATCATTTATTCCTTGATTTATTAATTGACAGATCATTCAGGTTGAGGATCTGAATTGTGGATCTCTGTAGTTCATTTATAATTAAATGACAATAATAAATCTAAAAGGTCCGTAATCTTGATAATTAACAAAGGAATATTAATTATCGGATAAGATTAGTATGCAAGTTAAGTGATGATTAAGTTCTACAGATCATAGGTAAGGAGTTGCCAACTTAATTGCATATGTATATGTTATAGAACATAGTACAGGACGCGACCCAGTGAAATAAATATATGGATTGTGTTATGTGTCATTATTTATTTCGTTTGAGTTTGATTCTAAGTTTGAGATGGTTCAACTTTTCCACATGAGGATAGGTTCAATAAATATCGTCTACCGTTGATTCCTGATAAGGGCTGCTATACGGACTTTATTTATGTTCTCTTGAATTGTGCGGGAAAAAGTTGTTCATCAAGAAAACCGTATGTCCCTCATTAATTAACTTAGTGAGCGATGATATCTGTTTGGGCCCCTTGATGGAGATGGACTGTTTGCTAGCAACTGATACAGTCATCTCTAGATCAAGAAACGTATAATCTGCAAGAGTGACACATTCCTATCTTGGATTATACGATGATATCATGTGACATAAGAATCGGACAAGGAAATTCTATTATTTCTTATGCAGGATTGAGATTTTGTAGCTGTACACTATTTATGCGAATTGGGAGTCATAACGTGTTGCTAGATACCGCTTATGATTATTGGAATTGAATAACGATTTAATACCATGTCCAACTTAGCATAAATCCTCAAAGGGTCACACAAAATTGGTGTTTAACCATACGTGCATTATTTATTTATTTGCAACAGTGAGTATTGCAAAATATAATAAGTTGGCTAATTAATTATGTACCGTTGCGAACCGTAATAATTAATTGAGTCAAATGGATTATATAGAAATAAATTAGTGCATTGTCTAATCTCTAAATAATTATTATTAAGCTAATAATTATTTATAAACAACACATTTAATTTATTTAAGTTAATTGGGCCTTTATTTAATAGTAAATAGAAAGTCCAATTAAAGTCCAAATAAATAGCAATTGAATGGGCCTTTTAATTAAATGAATTGAGGTACTATAGAGAAGAGCACATGGCCCATCTAGGCCCATGTTGAGGCCGGCCACACTAGGGTGGTAGGTGGGGTGGCACACTTGTAATTGTTGTGAACTTTGTGCTAGGGTTTAGAGCCTATATAAGGACTCATATGGAGGCTTTTTTGGCTCTAGCTCTCTTCCCCAAACCCTAGCCGCCCCTCCTCCTTGGCTTGGCCGAAATTCTCCTCTCTTCTCTCCATTCAATAGCTCATGTGTTGAGCACTTCCTTCCATTAATTAATTGGTGAATTAATTGAAGAAAGGGAAAGCTTGGGATTAGACTAGTTCTTCTCGTCGCTAGCACGATTTGAGATAGAACTTGGTTAATACCATAGTGGACTCGAGGTGGCCATTAGGAGGAGTTTGGAGAAGCACTCAATCGACTCCTAAGCCGTAGGATCGAGCCTCTCGATTACGAAATCGAGAGAGGTACTAATCTCCTACCCTTTCTCTTGTGTGAATGCTTGAAGCACTAGATCCATAGTGCATGATGATTAATTAGGATTAATTAATAGTAATTAGTCTAAAAATGAAAATTATGCACTTCCTAACAGTGGTATCAGAGAACATGGTCGTGCTTAAGTTATTTTGACACTTAATTAAGAGAAATTAGTTAATTAATGGATTAGTAGAGTTGATGCTATTGCTTGCTGTCTGGAAACAGCAATTTCTGTGTTGTTATGCGTTTTTCGCTTTGAAATGTTCTCTGGAAATTTTTTCTGTCAACTAGAAAGTTGTAGATCTGTGGATTGTGGTTCTTTTGGAGTTGGATTCACATTTTTCTGAAATTTTATGGATTTACTGTGAATAAAATGGCAACGGTGCGCAGAACCAGTTTCTGCTTGCACTGTTCTGTTTGAATGGCTTAAAAGATTTATATTTTGAATATAAGTACCAGTGTTCTTTGGCTAGATTTAAAGAGGACTTGAAACACTTTCTGGACATGTATAGAATGTTGCATGGTTCAGATTAATTCGTGGTTTTTCAAGTATGAAAAGAAAGATCTCGTCAGATCTGGTTTATTGAGCAGACTGATTGTTCTAATAAACTGTACCAACTGAGAACTCTTTCTGGAAAATTGTTTGAATAGAGTTGTTTATTTTTAAGTTAGGATTCCAGGAAAATTAATTTCATAATTTTTCATGGAAGTTTGGTACCTCAACCAGGTCAAACCTTTTCGGTCGATAGTCTGTTCCTGTACAGGTCTAGTCGATTGTTAAGCTTGTAACTTGAATTTCTTAAACAGAACTTAGTGGTTTTCTTTTCATAAATAGTTAGCCAATAGATTAAAAAAGTTTTTCTATGTATATTGTATGTATAAAAACTGGATGGAAGGTGATCTTTCAGACCGGATGGTTGAGAAGAAAAACAGAATATCTCAAAACGGTGCGTTCGCGCACTTGTTTCAGATTTGTCTTTTTTGATTCTCTCAGATGGTATATGATCTCTTCCTGAAATTTTGACTGGTAATTACAATCTAGACAAGGAGCTTATATAAATTATTTCATATTTTTTGGAGACCGAAAACTGTGGATTTTGTCGTGTCCCATTAGATACTTTTTTATCAAAGTATTATTTATCTAATTATTCAAACTAGTTGAAAAAGTAATTAGGATACTCCTTGTGCGATCTCCTTTCAGTTTTTGATGATTGAAAAGTTTTCGAAAAGGAATTTAAACAAGTTTGGTTGTTTGAAATTTGAGCATTTATACACGGAAATTGCGAATGGCAAATAATACGCAAAGACACTTGAAAGTCATTAATTATAAACAAATTACACTAGTGGATAGACTTGTGCCAACTTTGTTTTGTAGGAGGATGTGGGTTTAGTATGGCTCATGACTCAATGCCTTGTGGTTTGTAAATTGAATGCATGTGTGATTGTGTGTAATAAGGCCTTTGGTGCCATTAATTAATTTTGATTAATTTTTGTGTAACTTGAGAGGCTTGCATGCCCCTAAGGTTAGGATGGGAATAGAAATTTACACATGTAATTTTGTTCCTTTATTTTATATAGGATTTAGATCCATATAGAATTTAGTGGGAGGGACAAAGGTTAGATTAGTTTTGCTACATGGAGATGCGGCGAAAACTAATGCAAGCGGGAGCCATACAAACCCACAACAATGCTTGAGATGCTTATTATGTGAATGTTTGTGAATGCTATGAATGTCATAGGATAGGTATGGGTGTATGTTTACACGACCACCAAACAAGAGTCACATAATTGTTTGTCCCAAACGATTGAGCCAAATCACTCTCCTTCTCTCTATCCCCTTCACGCCTTATGTTCGGCCATTGATGCATTCCGCCGACGCGGACATCGTGGTCCACCATAGGTAGTCGGGGTGTAAATCGGATTTGCAAGGAGCAAATAGAGAGGAGTTGCTTAAACAATGGACCCTAATCGGATTGGACATTGGAGTGAAGTTCGCGACGCGAACCAAGAGTCATAAAGTTGTATGATTGGTTAAAGAGAACCTACCTCATTATTAGTTGCTTTGATGTTGTGCCGACGCCGGCATCATCTCAACGAAAGTGGGGGTCTTGGAAATTCATTACTTTTAGGGACTTATATTAAAGTAGTGAAAGTTTTACTTTATTGGAAATTAAAACAAAACATAAACTAATTGACTTTTAATTTGAAAATTGTTGTAGATGTCTTCCTCGTCTTTTTCGCTACGTTCTCTTTTAGAGAAAGAGAAGCTCGCCTTCAACGGTGCCAACTTTCTGGATTGGCACCGGAACCTTAGGCTTGTCCTTAGGTTTGAAAAGAAGGAGTATCTCTTGACCACTCCCGTCCCCGCGGCTCCCAAGTCGGATGCCCCTAAAGCGGATCAGGACGAACATGACAAGCACGTCACGAACGACATGGAGATGTATGTCTTGATTGTCGCTGTCATGGAGTCGGAACTCCAAAAGGAGTTCATGGATAGTGGTCTAGGAGTGTTTGAAATGGTCTCTCGTCTCTCGAACATGTTCCAAACCAAGGCCCGCACCGAAAGGGCTCGTCTCATCAAGGCCGTCGCCAATACTCGATTGGCGGAGGGTCATGAAGTCGGGCCACACGTCATGAAGATGGCGGGGTTGTTTCGGCAGCTTGAAAGGCTTGATACGCCCTTCCCGTCAGGGGCGATTCAAGACTTTATTCTCAACTCTCTCCCTCACAGCTTCACCGGTTTTGTTGTGAACTACCGGATGAATGGCATGGACAAGAGCAT
Organism: Rhynchospora breviuscula; assembly: GCA_027562975.1. Classification (NCBI taxonomy): domain Eukaryota; kingdom Viridiplantae; phylum Streptophyta; class Magnoliopsida; order Poales; family Cyperaceae; genus Rhynchospora; species Rhynchospora breviuscula. Next base: position 19,599,382 of record CM050398.1, read on the forward strand.
GGATGATCTCCAAAACATGCTTGTCGAGACGGAGGAGAGTCTCAAGAAAGAGAAGGGCCCCAAAGATGTTCTTGCGGTGAGTGACAAGAGCAAGAAGAGCAAGAAAAGAAAGACCCGCCGAACTAGAAAGGGCAAAGGCCCGGTGACGCCCCAAGGTCCGGCCAAGGGAGCTCCCGAGGGTTCCAAGAGAAAGAAGAACCCGGCCACTTCCGAGACCGTATGCTATTACTGTAGCAAGACGGGCCATTGGAAGAGAAACTGCCCCAAGTACCTCGCTGACAAGAAGGCGGGAACCGTCCAGCCTTCTACCTCAGGTATATTTGTCATTGAAACCCTTCTCGCTACCTCTAACACAGACTGGATTTTTGACACCGGTTCTTGTGCTCACATTTGTCGAAATGTGCAGGCACTAAAGAGTAGGAGGCGGCTCGAGAAAGACGAAGTACAACTCCGCGTCGGTAACGGCACGTGCGTCTCCACTATGGCCGTTGGGAATGTGGATGTAGCTTTGCCTTCTGGTTTCATTTTGGAACTCAAAGATGTCTATGTAGTTCCTTATATCACTCGGAACATCATCTCTATTTCTTGTTTAGACTTGGATGGATTTGGTGTTGTAATAAAGAACAAAAGTTGTACTTTGTTGCGTGATGATGTTTGTTATGGTGTTGCGCATTTATTGAATGGTCTTTATGTGCTTGATTCTAGCGAACATGTTTTGAGTGTTGAACGTGACAGTAGGAAACGTAAGATTTCACATGAAAGTACGACTCTAATGTGGCATTGCCGCTTAGGTCATATCAACGAGAAACGCATTAAGAGATTGCAAACCGTTGGTCTCTTAGATCAATTCGCTTTCGAGCCAATTGACACATGCGAATCATGTTTGATGGGAAAGATGACCAAAGCGCCTTTTCCTAACAAAGGGATTAGGACAAACGACTTGTTAGATCTCATACATACCGATGTGTGTGGACCTATGAGCATTTGTGCACGAGGAGGTTATTCATACTTCATCACTTTCACCGATGATCATAGTAGATACGGGTATATCTACTTGATGCGGCACAAGTCTGAATCCTTTGAAAAGTTCAAGGAGTTCAAGAATGAAGTTGAGAACCAACTCAATCGAAAGATCAAGGTCTTGCGTTCCGATCGAGGTGGAGAGTACTTGAGCCACGAATTTGGTGATTATCTAAAGGAGTGTGGAATCGTTCCACAACTCACTCCACCGGGAACACCACAATGGAATGGTGTATCCGAGAGGAGGAATCGAACTTTGCTAGACATGGTTCGATCGATAATGAGCCAAACCGACTTGCCTAAATCGTTTTGGGGTTTTGCATTAGAAACCGCAGCTTTTACTTTAAACCGTGTTCCGTCAAAGTCCGTTGAGAAGACGCCTTATGAGCTTTGGTTTGGTAGGAAACCAAGCATGCTTTTTCTCAAGATTTGGGGTTGTGAAGCTTATGTGAAAAGGCTAATGAGCGATAAGCTTGGACCCAAATCGGACAAATGTTATTTCGTAGGATACCCTAAGGAAACAAAGGGTTACTACTTCTACAACCGTGTCGAGAACAAGATAGTTGTTGCACGACATGCGGAGTTCTTGGAGAAGGAGTTTCTCTCAAGAAGAAGTAGTGGGAGCAACGTGGTGATTGAAGAAATTCAAGAACCGCAACAACAAGAGATGCCTCAAGTAGGCAATCTAGTTGTTCCCGATATAGTGCCAAATGAGGTGGTAGCCGAACCCATTCCACAAGTTGTTGTGGAAGAAGAGGTTCAAGAGCAAGCTCCCTCAATTGAAGACTCAAACATATCGCGAGTCGATGATGTTGAAGTTGCACCCACACTTGAAGTTCAAGAACTAAGTCCGCAAACCGTTGTGGAACAAGTTCAAGAACCTCAAGCGTCTACCCTACGAAGATCGGCAAGGCCAAGTCGTCCACCTATAAGATACTTAGGTTTGCACGACGTTCTCGTCATTGCGAATGACGAACCCTTGACCATAAAGGACATGAAGGAAAAATCCGACTCAAAGGAATGGCTCAAAGCCATGGAATCCGAAATGCAATCCATGTATGAGAACAAGGTATGGACCTTAGTTGACCTTCCCGACGGAGTAAAACCCGTTGAGAACAAATGGATCTTTAAGAGAAAGGTCGACATGGATGGCAACTTGACCATTTACAAAGCACGACTAGTTGCGAAAGGTTACAAGCAAGTTCATGGTATTGACTATGAAGAAACCTTCTCGCCAGTCGTCATGTTCAAGTCAATTCGGATCTTGTTAGCAATTGCCGCATTCTACGACTATGAGATATGGCAAATGGATGTCAAAACTGCCTTCCTAAATGGCAACTTGGAAGAGGATGTGTATATGACACAACCCGAGTGTTTTGTGGATCCAAAGAATGCTAACAAGGTGTGCAAGCTTCAAAGGTCCATTTATGGATTGAAGCAAGCATCAAGGAGTTGGAACAAGCGCTTTGATGAAGAGGTCAAGAAGTTGAACTTCATTCAAAGTGAGAAGGAACCTTGTGTTTACAAGAGGATTAGTGGGAGCGTGGTTGTATTTCTTGTCCTATATGTTGATGATATACTCTTGATTGGGAATGATATCCCCGAATTGAATGCAGTCAAGGATTCATTGAAGAAGGTGTTCTCAATGAAAGACTTGGGCGAAGCCGCCTACATCCTAGGAATCAAGATCTATCGAGATAGATCAAGAAGGTTGTTAGGCTTGAGCCAAGATGCATATATTGACAAAGTGTTGGAAAAACACAACATGGCTAGTTCCAAGAAGGGTTACTTGCCTATGTCACATGGCATATTCTTGAGCAAGACTCAATGTCCGACGACTGATGCAGATAGAAAGTACATGAATCAGTTCAAGTATCCATCTGTGGTCGGTTCGATCATGTATGCCATGCTATGCACTCGCCCAGATGTGGCGCATCCGATTAGTGTGACTAGTCGATACCAAGCTAACCCTGGTATGCCACACTGGACTGCAGTCAAGAATATCCTCAAGTATCTCAAGAGAACCAAGGATAGCATCCTCGTGTATGGTGGAGACCAAGAGCTCGTTGTAAGTGGTTACACCGATGCTAGTTTCCAAACCGATCGAGATGATGCGAAGTCACAGTCCGGCTTCGTATATCTGCTCAATGGTGGGGCCGTGAGTTGGAAGAGTTCCAAACAGGATATCACGGCCGATTCCGTCACCGAAGCTGAATACTTAGCGGCGGGTAAAGCAGCGAAAGAAGGCGTTTGGATCAAGGAATTCTTGACCAAGCTGGAGGTGGTTCCAAGCATCTCAGGTCCAGTGGATCTCTACTGCGACAACACAGGAGCCATAGCTCAGTCCAAGGAGCCTAGGTCTCACCAAAAGACCAAGCACATTCTACGACGATTCCATCTCATCCGTCAGTTTGTGAATGACGGGTGGATCAAGGTCAAGAAGGTGGACGGTGCCGCGAACACAGCGGACCCTCTGACAAAGCCTCTATCTCGAGCTGCACATGAGTTGCACGTTGCATCCATGGGGATTAGGCGTATGCCTGAGTGGCTTTGAGTTGTATCTTTTATCTTTTGAGGCTTTAGTATGAGACATGTATATTTTGGATATTACATTGAGTACTATGCACTGGCTAGAAGTCGCTGTTGATTGACTCTAGGCCAAGTGGGAGATTGTTAGAGTTATGTCATAGGAGCCAATTATTAAATGGCCACTTCTATGGTTTATGTGATTGATGATATTTTATCATTTATTCCTTGATTTATTAATTGACAGATCATTCAGGTTGAGGATCTGAATTGTGGATCTCTGTAGTTCATTTATAATTAAATGACAATAATAAATCTAAAAGGTCCGTAATCTTGATAATTAACAAAGGAATATTAATTATCGGATAAGATTAGTATGCAAGTTAAGTGATGATTAAGTTCTACAGATCATAGGTAAGGAGTTGCCAACTTAATTGCATATGTATATGTTATAGAACATAGTACAGGACGCGACCCAGTGAAATAAATATATGGATTGTGTTATGTGTCATTATTTATTTCGTTTGAGTTTGATTCTAAGTTTGAGATGGTTCAACTTTTCCACATGAGGATAGGTTCAATAAATATCGTCTACCGTTGATTCCTGATAAGGGCTGCTATACGGACTTTATTTATGTTCTCTTGAATTGTGCGGGAAAAAGTTGTTCATCAAGAAAACCGTATGTCCCTCATTAATTAACTTAGTGAGCGATGATATCTGTTTGGGCCCCTTGATGGAGATGGACTGTTTGCTAGCAACTGATACAGTCATCTCTAGATCAAGAAACGTATAATCTGCAAGAGTGACACATTCCTATCTTGGATTATACGATGATATCATGTGACATAAGAATCGGACAAGGAAATTCTATTATTTCTTATGCAGGATTGAGATTTTGTAGCTGTACACTATTTATGCGAATTGGGAGTCATAACGTGTTGCTAGATACCGCTTATGATTATTGGAATTGAATAACGATTTAATACCATGTCCAACTTAGCATAAATCCTCAAAGGGTCACACAAAATTGGTGTTTAACCATACGTGCATTATTTATTTATTTGCAACAGTGAGTATTGCAAAATATAATAAGTTGGCTAATTAATTATGTACCGTTGCGAACCGTAATAATTAATTGAGTCAAATGGATTATATAGAAATAAATTAGTGCATTGTCTAATCTCTAAATAATTATTATTAAGCTAATAATTATTTATAAACAACACATTTAATTTATTTAAGTTAATTGGGCCTTTATTTAATAGTAAATAGAAAGTCCAATTAAAGTCCAAATAAATAGCAATTGAATGGGCCTTTTAATTAAATGAATTGAGGTACTATAGAGAAGAGCACATGGCCCATCTAGGCCCATGTTGAGGCCGGCCACACTAGGGTGGTAGGTGGGGTGGCACACTTGTAATTGTTGTGAACTTTGTGCTAGGGTTTAGAGCCTATATAAGGACTCATATGGAGGCTTTTTTGGCTCTAGCTCTCTTCCCCAAACCCTAGCCGCCCCTCCTCCTTGGCTTGGCCGAAATTCTCCTCTCTTCTCTCCATTCAATAGCTCATGTGTTGAGCACTTCCTTCCATTAATTAATTGGTGAATTAATTGAAGAAAGGGAAAGCTTGGGATTAGACTAGTTCTTCTCGTCGCTAGCACGATTTGAGATAGAACTTGGTTAATACCATAGTGGACTCGAGGTGGCCATTAGGAGGAGTTTGGAGAAGCACTCAATCGACTCCTAAGCCGTAGGATCGAGCCTCTCGATTACGAAATCGAGAGAGGTACTAATCTCCTACCCTTTCTCTTGTGTGAATGCTTGAAGCACTAGATCCATAGTGCATGATGATTAATTAGGATTAATTAATAGTAATTAGTCTAAAAATGAAAATTATGCACTTCCTAACACATTTGACATACATTATTTTATCATGCTGGCAATTGTTTGAGTTTATTAAAAAATGATATGGATGCTATCATGCTCTATTTGGGTCTTTTCAATTGCTTATATATTTTATTAAAATTCAATGTATATGGATGCTAAAGCAGTTCATGTATAATGCTTATGCAATTAATTTTTGAAGGCTCATGTGAAAAGAAAAATTATGGCATTTTGCCTTTGCACTTATATGCCAGTCGCACATAATTTAGACTTAATGACAAATTATTAGTGGTTCTTAAAATTGAAATACAAAAAATTCACTAAGGCACGGCGAAGCCGCGCTTCCCCACCTAGTATCACATAAAAGCTCTCAGATGATATGTTGTTGCGTATTTTATGTAGACAATTATTTTGTTCGTTTGTTAGTTATACATATTAATGTAATATATAGAAAAAAAATGCATATATAGAAGGCTTTACTATTTACGTGGAAACTAGAGCATAATTGTTACCGAGCAATGGCATGAATGTATGTTATGTCAAAGAGACATATAATTGCTTGAATATAAGTAAACTTATTTTTAATCCTTTTCTGTATAAAATTCAAATATAAATAACAAAGACGTTTAAAATCATATTAAAATCAAGGAAAACTGTGTCTATTAGGTTTAATTATAAATTAAGAGTAATGCTAGAATCAAACATATAGGACGTCAAACACGATCCAAACGTCGACCATTAAAATTTCAAACGGCCTATTCAAACCTCTCAATATGATCTCTATATTAAAATATGCTTGAAAATAAAATTTTATATTTTTTCAAATTTTCTAACTATTTTTTTCGAATTTTCAAAATTGAAAGGTTCATAACTTTTTAGATTAAGCATATTCAAAAAATCCAAAAAAAATAGTAAAAAAATTGAAAAAATATAAAATTTGGTCTTCATGAAGATTTTATATCGTAGAACAATTTGAGTGGTTTGGATTGGTCATTCTAATCTTAAAAAGTAAAATTTTATCGTGTTGGACAAGTGTATGTGTCCTGTATGTTTGACACTAGCCACTCCCATAAATTAATGTAGAATTGAAATTGATCTTTTTGCCTCTTTCGTTCTCTATAAATGCTCATAAAAAAAAGAAAGAAAAAAATAAAAAACATGACGCGGCTTATATGGATGCTAAAGCAGCTCATGTATGATGCTTATGCACTTAATTTTTTTACAGCTCATGTAAAAAGAAAAATTATGGCATTTTTTCTTTGCACTTATATGCCCGTCGCACACAATTTAGATTTAATGACAAATTATGAGTGGTTCTTAAAATTGAAATACAAAAAAATCTGCTAAAGCACGGCGAAGCCGCGCTTCCCCACCTAGTAATAATAATAATAATAATAATAATACATTCGTAATCGGTACTCTCAATTTCTGCATGGGCTAATGGCGCCGAATTTCGTCTGCCATATGTCGTAATGGATGCCTAACTTTAAGCTACGCAAAATGTAATATTTTGGAATAAAATTTAAAAAATAAGGATAAGTCCTACATGAAAAATGTAATTGAATAAAATATAAATTTATTTCAATGTATAAAATAATAAAACACAGGGATGCAAATTAAATTTATTCCTGAAAGAGTATATGCAAATTTTATAGGTGGCCACGTGTATTTTGTTACTGATTGATATATGGGAATTTTTCACATGTGTACAAATTGAAAAATTGTAAAAATATAAATATACCAAATTATTTTTTATTGGTACTCTCTTTCTGAATTGAAAAATATTATTATTCCAAGAAAATTTTTTACATGTTCTTTCCTCCCTTTCTAAAATGAGTCCCTAAAGAAAAGAAGATATTTAAAATTAGTTGAATATTTTAATAAAAAATAAAAGTACATAAAGTTACGCTTTTATGAATGCTATTAAAAGTTTTTTAAATATTCATAAAAAACATACCAATTAATTTGGATGAAAACCACAGAACATCAAACAGTGATTTAAAAAATAATAATAAATAACAGTCTCGCATTTTTTGCCCTATCCACGGGGAAAGATCAAAGAATGACTTCTACATGGGGAAAAGAAGCACGGATCAGATACTTCTCAAGTATCTTGCGATCCGAACGCTACCGTCCATCTAAAACGGATGATGGGCGCTAACGCGGTTCTAAGTACCTCGAGAGTTGATTGTTTGTCGTAGATCATTTCCTTCCAGCAAGCGCAAGCCCCTGCTGTTAATTACCTCCAGACTGAGTTGAGAACCAGCCAAGAGCACCTCTAGATCGGGAATAATCAATAATTAAATGACTAGTCTTTTTGGGGGGGGGTTGATTTTGAATACTTGTGATTGTAACTTTTAACTTTGTTACAGGACTTTGGTTGACTTTCAGGTCACAGTTTTAACAATTTTATGTTGCTAATTTTGTTGAAGCTGGCTCAGTGCCACCTTTCAGATTTCTGAGATCGATGCTAGGGGTTCAATTTCCTAGACCAATACTCAGTCGATTTAAGGATTTAGAGATTTTTGAAATTTTCCGTTCGAGTCTCGAGTACAAATGTGCTATGCTTCCTCTTGACAAGAACTTCTGGGGTGTACCTTCCGGAGCAACGCGCTATACATTCTCAGAATGACGAATTTATATTTTTGATTCCGACACTAGAAAGTTGGACGATGTAGGCCAGTTCTCAATCGTTTTGAGATTTAGGAATTTTGAAATTTTGTTCAAGTCGCAAGGAAAGAATCGCTATCCCTCCTCTTGACAAGAGTTTCAGGGGTGTACCTTCCGGAGCAACGCGCTATGCAGTCTCAGAAGGACGAAGTTTGACTTTTAAGACTTTGTGTTATTTTTAGAACTTTGAGTCTTTTGGGTCTTTGAACTTTAGTTATTGACTTTTAATCCAAGCTTTAGAGCATTGGCTTTTGTCTTTTTAACTTGTAGGGTTTTGACTTTTGGTCTTGGGGTATTTTAAGACTTTTAAGCCCTCGCTATCGAGCATGACTCCTAAAGCTTGAATGTTGCAACTTTAAGTTGGACTTTTGAGTTTGACTTTTCAACTTTCGGTATTTTATTCCGATCATTTGGGTTTGACATTTTTGGATTTGGAATTTGGGGATTTAGGATTTAGTATTTGGGATTTGGAATTTGGGATTTGGAATTTTGATTTAGTATTTTGGATTTAGGATTTAGGATTTGGGATTTGGGATTTGTTATTTTGAATTCGGATTTGGAATTTAGAGTTTGGGATTTGGATTTTTGAATTTGAGATTTTTGATTTGGTATTTTGGATTTAGGATTTGGGATTTGGGATTTATTATTTTGAATTCGGATTTGGAATTTAGAGTTTGGGATTTGGATTTTTGAATTTGGGATTTTTTATTTGGTATGTTTGGATTTGAGGTTCTTGTACCTGCTATCCAGAACATAAAATGTTCAAGTGTACTTGTTGTCCAAAACATAAAATGTTCAAGTGCCTTGCAGAAGTTTCACCTTTGATTTGATTTTTCTTATTATTTTTCTTATTTTATTATTTACCACAATGGCCACTTTTGAGGTTTTAAATTTAATGTGATTTGCATTCTTTATATTTTCCTTGACATTTTGACATTTTATTTGAATTTTTCTGATTTTTCTGCTATTTTTAATGCAATTTTGAAGTTTTAGTTCTGCTGGAGGCTTGCTGTTTGCTATTCTGGTTGTTAGTGACCCGTTTCAAGCTGGTCTCCACAGAAGATCACAGGGGCACTGGGTCTGAGTCGCTTGGTTTACACTCGAGACGGTGAGCCAAGAGCGCTTGAGTCTGATCTGTTTCTGACTTGTAGTACCCCACTGTCAGTGATTCTTTTCCTTATACACCATGTTCATGAAATTTCCTTTTTCTTAACCGTTACGGACGAGGTCCGTCCGTTAGGTCTATGTCAAGATTAGTGCAAAGGGGGTCTCTTTTTTGTCTTTTCTTTTCTCTCTCCCACCTTTCTTCTTCTCCGTCGAGTGTCGACAGGAGTGAGCTTGTCGAGGGGGCAAATTACGGCGATCGACGACGCCACTTCTTCAATGGAGGGCATTTCTGAGCTCGTAAGAGGTTCTTTTCTCCTGTTCTCTTTCCCATTTATCCAATTCCTTTCTGTTTCTGGGATTCACTTCGTCCCTTTTCTTTTGTCCAGGTGTCGAGTGTCAAGCTCAATTGAAGCACTTCGATGGAGTTCTGGTGTCACAGGTGGTTTCCATGAGTTTTCAACCACCTCAGAAGGCTGTCAGCTTCCTCAATTACATAGGTGTTTCCTTCCATTTTTTTTAATTTCTATTGCACCTTTCGTGGTCTGGTTCGGGCTTTACACAATACCAATTATTCATGTTCATCAATTGATTGAAACTGAGCAGTCATTTGGACTTCTAATGAGCAATTTTAACTTATTTTAGGGTTGGGTTTGGGGTCAGTCTTGAGGCATCCATGAACAGTGCCACTGTCTTGGGTTTGATCCTTTGATTTGATTAACTGAGGTGGCTCCCTAACCATAGCTTCAAGGTGTAAATCGCTTGTCTTTGTTATTTGTTATATGTCATAGTCTTGATTTAGTTAGCAAAGACTTGAAAGTGTTGTTTTGAAAATTTTTGGATTTTTATTAAAACACCTCATTATTATATTCCATTTTGCTTAAAACTCTGTTGAATTTTGATTACTAAAATTTCTTTATTTGAACAAATACCCCCTCTCTTTTTTTAGAAATCAGTTTTGTTTTACTTCCTTTTTATTTTGTCTTTGATGCATCTTTTGTGAAAAAAAGTGGACTTGACTTATGAAAACATGCATTGCTGCTAAAATTTGACAGTAAAGAATTACTATAATTCATGCAGGGACAAGTATGCAGAAAGAACTATTTTTTTATGACAAACCATATTCTTACTTCCATTTTGTTTGAAAAGACATGTTATTCCCTGGAAACCTTGATGATTTGAAAAATTTCTTATTGACAGATGCTATGATGTGTGGAATACCTCTATACTACATGCCATGGAATGCATTATGACTTTTAAATGACTCATGCTATCCTTGGACCTCACACTTGTGAGGTACTCTTATTTCTGAAATTCATTTTTATGCTGGACTTCTTTTGACACATATATTTCACTCAAAAACTCATTTTAATCCTAAAACTGCCACCAAGACCCTATCTGAAATGAACTTTGGATTTTGAGACTTACAGACTGGACTTTGACTTTAATATTTTTGCTTTTATGAAATGCATTGAGGCTCCTAAGAACTGACTTATTGCTAGGACTCTACATAAATTGAACTTTTAATTTTGAAATACTTTTATCTTTATGGGATGCACTGGACATGAAGTCTGACACTTACAAATCTATTTTTTTTTACTCTAAACCCATGCATGTTATGACAGTATACCCCTTTATTTGGAAATTCATTTTTTATTTTGGTCCCTGAGTAATACTTTGTTGACAACATACTACTAGAACACACTCCTTTGACACCATGACCTATTTTAAAAGTATGGATGTAAAGAAAGTAAAACATGCACTTTGCCTTTAACAGGAACACTTGTGGACTCATGCAGAGATTTCATTTGAAAGAACCCTTCACTTTTTTTGAAAAACAATGACTTGATGAAAGCATTTTTTTTTATTAAGCACTTTTAAGATGGTACATGGACAATAGCTCTTTGGCATAGAGCCCATGCACCTTATTAACTATATTTTACTTAAAGTGGCACACATGCAATAGCTCTTTGGCATAGAACCTGTGTGGCTTTGATTCACACCTTGAAACTTTGTTATGGAACCATCTCAGCAATGCAAAATACCAGGCATGCGTATTAACAAGGCCAAATACCAGACCTGTAAACCAATGCCAAATTCCAGGCAATACCAACCGGTCCTAAATACCGGCACTTGAGCCAAATACCAGGCTCACCAAGCCAAATATCAGGCTTATTCAAACCAAAAAGATAAAAGGAGAAGAGGAAGGAGGAGAAGAAAAGCAAAAGCAGTTAAACTCGTTTTTGGCCCCCTTTTATTTCATATTAAAACTGGAGTTTACATGTTAATTACCTTGACAGAAAATTGAACTTCTTTTCTTCCTTTTTTTTTTTTTACAAGTTTTGAAACGTGCTATAGCCTAAAATTTAAAAAACTGGGAGCTAGTTCTTCATCTTGAACAACTTCTTTTATAGGCAGTGGCCTAGGATTTCTTCTGGGATGGCATTGACACTTGGCATTTCCTCAGATTTATGAGTCTTGATGAGTGGCTTAGATGTTATGTTGCTCCAACCACCTCAATTTGGGGTGTTTACTTCACATTGGGTATTTTACCATCTCATTACACTGGCCATTGGTCACTTGACATGTGGCACTTGCATTTGAGATAGTGGATTGGTGATTTGTAGTTTACTCTCCTTCACTGCCTCTTTGTTGGCTGATGTGGCATATGGGGCTCACTTTGATCAGCTTATGTGGCTGTGAGAGGACATTTTACTCCATCTTACCAAGTGTCACACTTGGGGGATGGGTTTACTTGGCGCCAGCTGCCTCTTGTGGTGTGTCAGAAAGGCATATGTGACTATCTTGGGTAACTTTAGGCTTCTCCATTTCATTTTTATGGCTTGAGATGCCTTTCCAGTGGCTTTTGCTGTACTGCTTTTCCTTCTTTGTCCATTATTGGGCTTGTAACTGGTGATTTTGCGTTGTTTGATGAGGCTTCTTCCCGTGTAATCACTTGTCAGGCACAAGATGATTGGGTATGGTGCTTGTTGGCTGTTGACTGTTGAGGTTCTTTTGTGACATGGTTAGCTGTATCAGCTATCTTTTGTGCCAAGAGAGATGATCAAATTGTGGCACTAGGACAGGTGTCACATAGTTGAGTGCATTTCTTGTGGATGTTGGCTGTTATGCCTCAGATGGAGGCCTGGAGATATTTCAGAGGGGTTTAATTACTCTCCAGTGCTTGGGTTGTGCTGTTTTTACCAAATTCTGAAATGAATTTGATACTTCTTGCGCCTTGAGGATGGTATGTTATTTGTTGATTTCTTGTGGCTGATAGCTTTGTAGCTCATTTGTTTGAGTTGTCACTTGTCATGCATTGGCATGTTGTGCTCACATTTGAACTACTTGGCTAATTAGCTGCTTGATTTAGTTTGGTGGTTGGCTATCATGAAGATCAATTGAACTTGTATAAGCAAGAGTCACATTTTGTGAGTGACTATGGCCTAAGCATTGACAGCCATGTGTTTGAGATGGCACTTGTCATATGACAAGTTGTACTCACACTTGGTTTGTCAAGTGACATGGTGATATTTGGGTCCCAATTTGTAGCCTATTCCATAGCCTATGATGAGTCAAGCTTGGCACCATGGTGTCTGGTTCTGAGGCCATCCATGTATGGCATACCTTTTTGTGTTAACACTGATGATCCCTTTGTTTCTTGACATATTTGATCCTCAATGTGATGTAGGCTATTATTATTTCTCTATGACACATTCTGAGGATAAAGTTTGGGGTAAGACTGTCATTTAAGGTTTTTTAAGCCTTGGTTTACATCATTCCCATACATGTCATCTCTTTGTCTTTTCCTCTTAATGACTGATTTGCCCATGAGAATGTAAGATGTCACTTTTAGGCGTTTAATGGTGCCTTGTGATGTTTTGTGGTACTATACAACTCTGGCTATACTTGCTATTTGAAATGAGGTAGGTAGTTTGAACATCCATCCCTTCATTTGGCAAATTATGCAGATGGATGGTGAGATGTAGTTTGATAGGTGTGATGGTATCCTTCTTGCTTGTATTAGACCATGTGGCATCTTTTATCACACGAGGCATAATCTCTATCACGGCCATTGGTTTAAGCTCTTCTCTTCATCAGATGGTTCCAATTGAAAGAGAATGTTGTACTCTCCATGTGGCCTCATCAAGGCGTCTGTGTTTTGGGACCATGCTAGAAGGTTCTTTTCAGAGAATAGGCCGCAGCAGGCAGCACTCCTCCTCCATTTCCTTCATTATTTCTGTCCTTTCATTGCCTTCCATTGGACATCTCCAGTTGAGGGAGAATTTCATTGGCATTGTACCTATGTCATTATGTCCCTTCTGAGAGCGCTCTGCATTCGAGGCGAGACGCAACTGTTGCATCCAAACACATGCCAAGCTTCTCCTCTCCATTTACACATCTCCGCCATTGCCACTCGAGACTGAGATAGTGCATTCGTCTGCATTCGACTTGAGCTTTGAAATTGTTTCATTGAACAAGTAAGCCATCCCTCCCTGATGCTCTATGGCTGTTTAATTGCTCAATTTCATTTCTCCTTTGGCTCAATTGCATGAATTCTTTTTCAGGCAGTGAGCATCTTCATCTTTCAGTCGCGATTGTTTCTTGTCCTATCCTCTTCGTGTTTGATATCATTGGAGTCGTGAGTGCATCGTCTGTGCAGCAGTGAAGTTAGTTGAGGCCGTGGTGGTCGGAGTAGGTGGCACAGCGTTTGTCTCGAACGGAACAATTCTTCTTCCGTATTAGGTAACTGCTCCCCCTCTTTCTTTTTATTTTATTTTCTTTTAACGGTACAGGCCTCATATAATAGGTGAGCGACACGTGTGCAACCCCTAACCAGACTAAGTCGAGTCAAGTAGGTATTGTTGAATCCAACTGTGTCGATGTGTTTAGTCCAGCTGATTGAGTCAGTCTCCAACTGTCGGGTTTGGGTTTCATAACAGGTTTGGGTTTGAGTTTAAACCCGCTTCACTTCTTCTTTTGTTGTTGGGCCGATGCGATTTTTGGGCTGCCAGAAAATGAAAAGTGAGATGGGCCTTTAACTGAATTGAGGCCCAGCCCATAATTCATTTGCATGATATTCCCTCCATTCCCGTGAGTATTGGACATGTCCATTTTCTGGAAATTTGGGATAATTTTGCTGTTTTATTTTGATAAAATTTGTTTGATGCCCATTCGTAAGTCAATTTGACATGAAATTTTGCATGGTTCCTCATAAAAATATGAAAAAAATAACTGCTACATATTTTTATTTTTAGGACTTTTTTATAATTAATTATAAGAATATCACAAGCACATAATGGCATTTTCCATAATTAATTTTTTTTATCGTCCATTTCGAGGAATTTCTGTATTTTCCTCTAATGCATCATGACGGTTTGTCAGAGCTATTTTTGGTCTGGTTGCTGGTATTGTGGATTTTGTTTTGATTGTGGAATAAAATTTATTTATTTATCCCAGGATTTTATGCAGTAGAATTTAGAGGCAAACAAACACACTTATACATAAAACTTGAAGTGTGAAAAGAAAATATTAAACTAAATTCTACTTATTATACCTCGATAGAGTACTATTGAAACAAATTAAACTTGTTGATACATATTACATGTAACAAATAAAACTTAAATAACTTATTGTTGTCATCCAAAACATAGTAATAATAGTACCAAATTCTGCTTATTAAACCTCAATTTAGTACTATTAAAACAAATTCAACTTATCCACATGTTTAACATACAACCTAGGTTGCATGGGTACGGGTGCGAGTACCGGGTACGGCAATTCGAAAATTTTAAAAAATCTACGGTACGGAAATGATGATATATATATATATAATTTTGCTATGGTGAGTTGCAACTCACCAAAGCTTCCGTGAGTTGCGATCAAAACTCATATATCTACTTCAAAATGACCGATCCAAACCGTCCAATATGATCTCTCTATTGAAATCACCATACAAACCAAATTTTATATTTTTTTGAAATTTTTAAGTATTTTTTTCGGATTTTTAAAAACTGCTATTTTTTAACGGCTCAGAACTAATTAGATTAATGATTTTCTAAAATTTCAAAAAAATTTAAAATTTGGTCTGCATGGAGATTTCAATAGGGAGATCATATTAGACGGTTTGGATCGATCATTTTGAATTAGATTTATGAGTTTTGATTGCAACTCACGGAGCCTTTGGTGAGTTGCAACTCACCATAGCAAAACTCTTTATATATATATATATATTATATTGTCAAAATGCATACAGTTGGTGTATAAAGATTTTATGAAGTTTTAAATTAAATGTTCATTTTGAACCTATGATTGTGTTGAAAATATACCAACTGGTAAGGCTGTACAAGAAAATTAAAAACCCGTCCGACCCGTTCAATCCGTTCAACCCAACCCGTATTTTAACGGGTTCAAGCATGATTCGGGTTGGTTCGGGTTTTAATTTTACTAATCCGGTACAATTGGGTCGGGTCATATTTTTTTTGGATAATCCGGATACAAACCCGACCCGTTTTTATTTTTATTGATATGATCTGATATGTATCACATGAACATAATTAGCATTTATTTTTCCTTAATCCCAATATCAGAGACGAGGCGTCTCTGATATAATAGGCATTTATGTAAACCGATGCATAAACATAATAGGCATTTATTTTTTTATTTTTCCCATGAAACCGCTTTTTATTATTATTATTCTTTTTTCTGTGCACTTCTCGGTTCACCCATAAGATTCCAAAATTATTGCTTGCTTTATTGTAGTATATATAAAATCTAAAACTCTTATATCCTAGCAATTGTATATTCTGAATTTTCCTTTCAAATTGAAAGTTTTCCGGTTTCGGCCATGCACAATATATAATAAGATTTAAAACTCTTATATCCTAAATTGTATATTTTGAATTTCCCTTTCAAATTGAAAATTTTCCAATTTCGGCCATGTTTGTTGAATATAAAATTGTAAGGCAAAAAAATAATAATTTTCAATTGTTTATGTGTTATATAAATTGAAATGTATTCACCTATAACCCGTTTAACCCGAAAACCCGTAAAAACCCGTAAATAAAAATTTATATGGGTTGGGTTGGATTACGGGTGGGTCAACTAAAGAAATTATTTAACCCGGTATAATTGGCTTGGGTTAAAATATTGAGAAAAACTTGTGAACCCGTCCGTTGTACAGCCCTACCAACTGGCATGACAACCAAAGATCGTAGTACGATTCGTTTCATTGAATGCATCTTGGAGGTTATATAAATAAAAATATAAAATCTTTATATAAAAAAAAAACAATTAGTGTAGTGGTTGGTTCACTGGCATGGATCCCCATATAGGGGGTTCGATTCACGCCTAAGGCAAAAAATATTTGGGAATTTTGCTGACCAGGGTACGCACATGTGGCCCTATTTGAGTGGTGGTACACGTACCGGGTCACGTACTGGATCATACCATTGACTGTACCGGTCAGTCAAATATATTAAAATACCAGTACTGGTACAGGTATCGTACTGGAGGCATACCTGTACCCGGTTCGTACCTGGTACAGGTACTCCTGCATATATGGAGTACTGGGGTAACTTAGCATACAACAAATGAAACTTAAATACCTAAAATTGTTGTCATCCAAACAATAGTACAATTGCAAGAACCTTAAAATATGTAAGGCACTCGGGCAGGCAACAAAAATAATCAATAAGGCCAGGAGACAGTTTGAAGCATTTCAGATGGGCAGATTACATCCGCAAGCGGACGGCTGGAAGGTTTATCAAGCAGTTTGCACGTTCAAGATAGTTATTTGGCAACCACTCCAACATCATTTTTGACACGATCTGACCCACTTCTAAGTGCACTCCTGGCCTCAACGGTTCTTTTCCATTGCTATAAAAGAGCATGATCTCTAGAGTTCAAGTGTTCCCAATTTTACAGAGAAGTTACGCTATTACAGAGGAGAAGTGAGCCGATCTCTTGTCTTCAGTTGTCAAGACGAGAAGTCAAGGAGGAGTTCAGTTCATGCCACAGTAGTCAAGCAAGGGATTCACATCTGATTTGTTATAATCTCTCAATATTTCTTGTTTGTTTTAGTAATGATGATTGATACCTATTTGTTTGTTATTACAATGATCTTACTCGAGTAGTTAGATCAAGGGGTTATAGTTGACAAACAGATGCTTGATTTAGTTTATATTAATTGATCAGTTTTCTATTTATTTGCTTAGTTTTATAACTTGTGTTTTTTTAGTTTTTATTTTGTTATACTTGAACTGTTTGAGTCGATTGGTATTTTTCCGTCAAGATTAGGCCGACCTTGAATGTTCGGAAGTTAAACCCAACCAAACCTAGATAGATTTGCGTATATCAATATAAATAGAGTATTAATAGTTCGAAAGATGAGATCTAGATCATAAACCAGAAATGGAGATTTATTCCCAACAGATGAAAGTTGAGGAAAATCTTAGATCCGAGTTATAATCTTGTATGATTTAAGCCATAGAACGAAAGTTGAAACCTAGGCCAGATAAGAGTTTAATTGTTTTAGTTGAAGGAACTTAAACTGTCGAAAGAAGGATCATAGGGAAATCAATTAAGCCAATAAACTGCTAAGTAAACTAAGTAGAAACTGATAGATTGTGTATAACTACAATAAGGGAAGACTAACCGGTCGGATTATAGGCGGGTTGTCTGTGCCACCCTAGAAACGATCTGGTTAGTCTGTAACTAACTATTCTAGTTCACAAACTGACTAATACGAAACTAAGCTAGCAGTTTGGGAACAGAAGTTAAGCAAAAAGTTGATCAATCATAATCTCTAATTTGTATCTGTTTTAGTCAAACTTCTCTCTAATTGGAACAATTTATTTTATTTTATTCAAATCCCCAAATCATATAATTCTTCACCACCCTCTCTGACTTGATCGATTGAACAAGCTAAAGTTTAAGAAAAATCGAATAATTGTTCCCGTGGATCAACCCTGAATACTCAGTGTAGGTTGTGCGCTTGCAACCGAAATCGAGCATATTTGGGTTATAAATTTAAAAGTCCAGATAGGTTATCACAGCCCAACATCAAGTTTTTTGGCTCCGTTACCGGGAAACGGTGACGATAATTTTGAATTTTGGTTTGATCATTTAATTAGGTTAAAACTTTCTTTACTCTGTTCTCGAATTTTTCTCTTATTGCAGTGAGGAACACTGGCAGGCGGAAGATCCAAGAAGAAGCATGTTGGTGAGCCCAGTTCCGGTATGAGGAGGGCAAAACTCTGTGAAAAAGGAATACCTCCAACTCAAGGCAGGCGACCACAAGCGACTCGACATCAACCCAGACGAGCCACTAAGAAGCAGCCTAAAGAGGAGCAGACTTTTGTCGAACAATAGTTGACAGAAGTGTTGTTTGCGGATGTTTTCACGGCCCTTGGATCAAAAGAAAGGAAATCCGGTCTTGGATTGAGGGGCAAAAAGAATGCGGATCAGATACCCCTCGCGAGCCTCAAGAGGCCGATACCGATATTATCCCGAAGAGAGGTAACTGCACGGTCTTGAGTTTCCACGAGAATTTATTATTTGAAGGGGTCATTTCTTTCCAGTAGGCGCAAGTCCCTACTGTTAATTACCTCCGATATGGTTAGAAGCACCTCTAGATCGGGAAAATTAAAAAATTATGTGTCGTAAGCTGCTAGGGAATTGTAAATGTAAATATGCAATTAGCGGTCCTACCATGCATTATATTTTTTTATTTTTATTATTATTATTATTATTATTATTATTACTACTACCATGCAAAATTAGCATATCATATTATTATATATATAGTTTTTTTGTGGACTTTGTATTGCAGGGGACAAAGTCTTTGGAGTTCTTAGCTTGTAGAGGTTTCGGTTGACTGCCGTTGCTGAATGCTTGTGATCTTCTCATTTTTTGAATTTTCTCTGTAATGTGAGGAATCGAGGTTTAGACTCTTTGGTTTGAATTTCATATTTTCTAAGGAATGGATTTCCAGAAGCGGGTTTTTTTTACTCCCTTCTGATTTTCGTCGAAGGTGTCTGAAAGTGACATCTGATTCCTGATCAGATCGTTGAATTAAGTTGACATGGTGCTGAGGTATTTTTTTTATTTTTGTTTAACGTCGGGCCCCTGAGCTTGTAGACGTTAATGGTTGACGCCGAACCCCTGGGTTTATGGGCGTCGGAATTTTATGCGCGCGGGTGCGACCCGAGTTGGCTGCCTTTTGGCCTTTCCCGGGAGCAAGTAACGCTCGTTCAATGGGCATAGAGCGTTGAAAAGACGATTTGGCTGCCGTTGAAAAGTGACATTTGGCGATGTTCGATTTTTTTTTTTCGTTAAAGTGATACTTGGGTTCCAGCCAAGATATCAAATAAATGATTCACTTGTCATTTGAAGCGCTGCGTTGATGCCTGGTTACCAGCCATGAAACCAAGTAGACGGTCCAATTGCCATTTGAAGCGTTGGAGTGATACCTGGTTTCCAGCCAAGATATCGGAGAACGATCTGACTGTCACTCGAAGCATTGAACAATTCATCTAGTTGCCAGTCAGATGTTAAGTGACGGTCCGATCTCCATTCGAAGTACTTAGGTGATATCTGGTAGCCAGCCAGAATATCAAACAGATAATCCGATTGTCATCCGGAGCGTTCAAGAGACATTTTATTGCCGGTCAGATATTGTGCATCGATCAAGGAATCGATTCAACTGCCACCTGAAATGAAGACGCCTGGTTGCCAGCCAGGTGTTAAGTGACGGTTCGACTATCACTCAGAGTATTGAGGTGATACCTGGTATCCAGCCAAGGTACCAAACAAATGGTCCGATCGATATTCGAATCGTTGAAGTGACATCTGTTTGCCAATCAGATATTGAACAAACGATTCGGTCCTCATTCGGAGTATTGAGTTGATACTTGGTAACCAGCCAAGATATCAAACAATAGTCCGGCTGTTACCCGAACGTTGAAAGGAATCTGATCGCTAGTCAGACATTCAGTGAACAGTTCAGCTGCCACCTGAAGCATCCAAAACTTCATCTGGATGCCAGTCAGATGTTAAAATGACGGTTCGGCTTTCACCCGAAGCGTTGAAAATATCATATGTTAACGCCAGGCCCTTGGGTTTGTGGGCGTTGAAAATCTTATATGCGCGGATGCTACCTAAGTCGGACGCCCCTTGGCCTTCTTAGGTGCGGTAAACAGTTGGTTCTTAGACTGAGAGCGTTGCCTTGACACCTAGCCCTTTGACCAAGTGTTGAAACTTCGTCTGATTCCTGATCAAATGTTAAAATAACGTGACGCTTGACGTCTAGCCAAGAACCATCACTGAAATGACGCTGGACCCTTGGATTTATGAGCGTCAAAGTAACGTCCGGTTCCTGGCCGAAACGTTGTAATTTCCCTCAAGCACCGAAAGAGGTAAGCTTTAGTGTATGAGATCTGGTTGAATGATACTGAAAAGTGGATCTGAACGACATTACTGAGCGGTCTCAGGCATAAGTAATGTAACCAAGGAACATGTTCAAGGTTTGTGGATAAAGATGCTACTTAGGTTGGGATCATGGATCTATCTAATGTGGCGATATGATGTAGGACAAGATCATAATGTCATTTAAGGGAGTCTCTTGCGGCACCAGTGTCGGCCTTGGCATATCCTCGGCAGTTAGATAAAGTAAAATTCTACTGTTGCGACAAGCCACTCAATCTACTTGAAATGAGATTGTGAGCTTTTCCAAAGGTTAAGGTTGCGGGTTTATGTGGCGTGGTATTTGTCCATAATAACAGGGTTTTCATATCTTAGATAGGATCATAACATCATCTCAGGGAGTCGTTCGTGACACCAGTGTCGGCCTAGGCATATTCTCGGCAGTTAGATAAAATAAAATTCCACTGTTGTGACAAGCAACACAATCTACCCGAAATGGTATTGTGAGCCTTTTCCAGATCACAAAGAGTTATGCTCATGCGTGATGGATCCATATTCTTCACCAGTAGTATCATCCGGTGTAATTTTCCTTCAATTTGGGTCTTTTCCAGTTGACCTTGGTTTTAATTTGGTGTTCACCAGGTTTGT
Organism: Rhynchospora breviuscula; assembly: GCA_027562975.1. Taxonomy (NCBI): domain Eukaryota; kingdom Viridiplantae; phylum Streptophyta; class Magnoliopsida; order Poales; family Cyperaceae; genus Rhynchospora; species Rhynchospora breviuscula. The sequence continues at coordinate 19,620,658 of CM050398.1, forward strand.
ATGTTATTTCGTGCCTCTTGATAAAGCCTTTGTGATGTCGCGGTAGATCTATTTCTCGTTGTTTTGAGACTAGCGAATCTCAATTCAACCAGATTCTCAACATTGAGCTTAATTATTTCACCAGCATTCTTATTATTATCAAGAATGCTTAGTGTCTCCATTTGCTCCATACCCGTCGTGAAGATGACCATCTAGTGGTTTTGATGACTTGGGTTATGATAAGCCTTACTTCAACCATAAACGGGGCACTAGACTCGATCGTGATGGTGCTCCAGTATGACTTCCTAAATTTCAGGATTTTCTCCTGGCTCTAGGCTTCGCGGAAGTTATCCTGTTCCATAGAAAAAGCTATAATTTTTTTTCTTCTCAGGTATGGTGACTCCTTGAGGTATACACGGAGCCTCATTCATGTCAGAATATAATCCATGCCTTTGGTGATTTAATTTTGAGCCTTTGAGCCTTCTAGGGTTATGCCAGAACGACTTTTCTCCATAGTATCATACAAGAAAATGATGATAGGGATCTGCCTGGTTGAGCTTTTGACTTTGATAATTAGCAGAATAAATCCCTCTCATTTTTCTGAACCTCCAGGAATTTTCCTCACATTTTTCTGAGCCTAATATGATTTTTCATGAATTTTTCAAGATTGCTGGATTTTAAAATAAATATTGGAGTGATGTGGCAATTTGTGCTTGGCCAGAGCTTGAAAATTGGGTTAAAAAAATATTCTGTTTGGATTTTGGTTATGATTTTGGCATGACTGTATTCCCCATATTTTTCTGGACCTGTAGAAATTTGATTTACATTTTTCTAAGTTACGATTATTTTCTATGAATTTTGAAAGTTTCCAGCAATAAGATGGCGCCATGTGGCAGGCCCTGGTTGGTTCAAATCGGTGGAGAATGGGAGAGTCACCAACAACCTCAGCTGTGGGAAAGGGACACATGGCGCCTTCTGATAGGTTTGCATAGGCTTCTAATGGGTTATCACACAGATCTGACTCACCACAGCCAAGTTTCCACAGAAAATCACAAAATTTGGGACGCTCCTCAATAAGATCATTCATACTCTCGGTGTTTTACCGAATGACTGTCTCCTCCGTTTGTGGGGTCCACTGTCATTAAGATCCGGAAGCCGTTAGTTGTGCACCAAGCTCACGCAAATTAGGGATAGAAATCTCTTCTCCTCTCCTTTCTTCCTCATTCTTCCATCTATCTGGCGATGGAGAAACCGCCATGGATTTGCGTTCAAGCTCTTCGAGACATCACCAAACACCAGGGAGACGCCGCCTATCGTTGTGTGACCTCCCTAAAGTAGTGGGACCCCTCTGTCGGTCATGGGGACCACTTTTTCATCGTGATTGATCCTAGGGTTTCGAAGGAAGGTCGGACAGCGATTGAATGCCTCCAGAGGTCGTTGAATCAAATTGATGCGTTTGAGAGTATCGTGGTAGATGTGATAGGGTCGGTGTCCTATCAATTTGAGTAGTGGATTGCTCCGGCATGGTGTTTCACCTCAACTAAAACCTGCCATGGCGGTGAGTTGGTCGATCCAGCTAATAGGCCAACAAGGGAACTTGGTGAGGCTCCTGTGAAGCTTGTGACAGATGCAGGAAGGTGTCTACATCATCAATTTGGCCGCCGAGTACCTCCAACTGATAATTTCACCACAGCTTGGTTTGATCAAGGTGATCAATTGCTGGCTGCCTACTCCTTTGCTGTTACAAGTTTCTGTTAATGTAGAGGACGCAATGAGATACTGGAGAGCATGTTGGCATGCCCCTGATGGTGTATGACTCCTCAATCACATCACAAGGCCATGGCAGTATGAGCCTCCTCCTTGATTTGGGTCTGACTATGGTGGTTGCCTGACTGGATGGAGATGTGTGAGAACATAACGGCTTGTGTCTGAGAGATAACAAACCATTAAACCAACACAAGGGAACCTTCAATGCACAGCTCCTTCTTGGCATGACCTATGCTGAAGTGGTGATGACTGCCTCCTCCATGGGTTGCAATGTGTTGGCATGAGGTGATGTGCAGCATTCCATGAACTCCATAACCTGCTGTCCATTTTTTATACCTGCTGTCCATTTATTTTATACCTGCTGTCCTTGTTGTTGTCCACTTTTTTATTTCTTGTTTTATATAATAATTTGCTTAATATTAGATATGCATACTTAGTTACAAGCATAACCTATTTTAGCGTTATTTCTCACATGGTTTCTTATATTACAGCTACTGCAAATGTGATTTTTAGCCTACATGCATACAGAATATAAAAGCAGAATATAAAAGAGAATGAGTTTTAATTATTTCCTACATTGCTTATTAAATGCTTATGTTAACTAAATGCATCTATGTACATATTTACATAAGCAGTTTGTTATTAATTTCTTACATTGTTGCTGTGTGCATCGATCCAGAAAAGAAAAGAAAAAAAAAAGAGTTGCAAAGAGGGAAGAAAAGCTTCTTACTTTACTTACTCAAATTGCCAAAAGAAGTAATACAAGCGGTTGTTTACAACTGGAACTATGAAGCTATTGCTTCTACTAACACACTTTTTTTTTGTTTTTTTTTCTCTTTTATGAAGTAACTATCCTAACTTAAACAGATTACTCTCTTCCTCTCACAAATGTGTACAAGGTGTTGTTGGCAGTATAGCCTTGTGTGATGTGTGCTTGATTTATGGATTAGAGCTTGGTTGCTGGGTTTCTTGTATATTTCTGGTGTGTCTGCATGGCTTCTGAGGTGCTCTATTTATAGGAGAACCAATGGGTACTGTGGATGGCACCAATGATCGGCCCTGTGAAGGGAATGCATGATTTTACCCCTGCTGCCTTCTCATCCTCCAGCACAGAACCTCACTGTTCTCTTTCATTTAATAATTTCAACCGCCAGCCCTTCCTTTTTGACCATGTTTCATCTATTACTCCTCTTCTCCATTTGTTGTATCATACTGAACGGAGCATCAGCTTGGTTGTTTTGTGTTTCAAACTCAACCTTCACTTTGTTTTGCACCTCAAGCAGTTTTCAATTGGCTTTGCACTTTTTATCCTCAACACAATTTTGAACTTCTTTATAATCAGAGCCATATCAGTCCAGTGCCTCCCCAATTTATGTCCCTTGCTTCTTCATATCTCAATTATATTTGTAGCCAGCATGTTCCCAATCAAGGCTGCTGTATGATGAGTAATTTTGTGCAATTGAGAACTTGAACATCTCTGTTGGAATAAACATTTAACTCTCGATTTGCCGATTTGCAAAACAACACCAGACCTCTCAACTAACCATTCTTTTTAGTGTTTTTAGTGATTTATTTGAAGAATGAATTAGAGCAAGTCTAGCATAAGTACATAAGACTGCTGGAGATTAGTTAGATAGTCCGAGTTGTTTAAGGTTGTAATTCTAAACTAATTTCCTCAAATTTCTAAGTTTAAATGCTCAAAATTCAGTTGTAACGTTATACAATGCTTCATAACATTATACAACATTACAGAACTCCTCCTAATATACCTCGTTGCAAAAACAGTTCTCATGCGTTACACAACGCTTCATTTAGTTGTGTAACATTTGGTAAAACGTTGTGTAACAATTGAATGCGTTTCACAACGAATTGACTAAGTCAGCTAAATTTTCTTGGCACTTTAACAGTGCGTTGTGTAACGCTTCCTGGCATTACACAACGGACCAAAAATTAAACGTTACAAGACGTTCGTTTAGAAAATTCTAACGCTTTGATTTTTGGCCATTTTGAGGAAGTTCTAGCCTATGTTGTGTAACGTTATATTCCGTCACACAACGCTTTCCTTTTAAAACGTTGCATAACGCTTCCTAACGTTGTGTAACGTCTCTGACAACTTTTTGAAAGTTGGAGTTTACTGTTCATTGCGTTGTACAACGTTTATAAACGTTATACAACGCTTCTGACACCCTCCAACGTTATTGTAGGAATTTGTTTTATTTAACGACTATTTTCAAGCGTTGTGTAACGTTTCGAAGCGTTATGTAACGTTTTGTACAAAATTTGACTGGTTTAGAGCTCTTGGCACCCTCTATATATATCAGACCCTTTTGGGGTATTTGAGGTGATTGAAATCCTTGCTAACTACCTGCTATTAAGCTCTAAACCTCTGAGATCATTCCTCTCTCCTATTTGAGTATTTCTTAGACAATTTATTGAGATTAGAGTGCATCAACCAAACCCATAGTTTGATTAGCTAGATTTTTTAGCGTTTTGGTTGAGAGCCTTAATCCCTTGTGCTATTTGGTGATTAGTTGGAGGTTAGGCCGATCCGCCTCGAGTTCCTTGTGACGAGGTGATTCGGTTCGCAATTGTAGACCCGTTCGGTTGGAATAGAACGGAACGCGTCCGATTTGTAGTCGCGAAACTCCCGGAGACGTACGACTAAGGCTAGCTTCATCTAGCGGGTCGAAACTCCGTAATCAATCGCTTGTTATCTCTCTCTCTGTATTTACTTTACTTTGGGATGTAGTTGACAAGTCTTATGCACCATGTTTGGATAGTGAAGGTAATGAAACCTATGCCTCCAAATTGCTAAGGGCAAAAAATGATAATGCTGTGAATATCCTTAACTCGGTTCATGAGTCCATAGCGGCTATTTTTTGTAGTTCTACAAATGCACATGAAATGTGGGTTTCTCTCTTGAACCGCTATGAAGGAAATTCTCTAATCAAAAGTTTTTGACAATTTGAGTTGGAGTCTAGATTAGATAATTTCCGCATAATGGATAGTGAATGCATCGAGGAAATATATACTCGGTTTATACAATTGCTCGATGAATTCAACAACATTGGAGAAACCCTATCTAAAAGCCGTGTGATAGGAAGATTGCTTAGGGCTTTGGTGGGAAGACCTTAATTCGATAATCTCATCTCGACTCTTGAGACACAACAAAGGTCCCACAACAATCTCACACCGAAAATCATCTATACTCACTATCGGTGTGTGGAAGAAAAGCTCAAGCAACTTGGGGAGTTGAGATATGAGCCCAAATCCATTGTTTTGTCGGCTAGTAAGAACAAGACTGTTAGAGATATGTCCTAGATTAGTATCCATAATCTCAATTTGAGAAGAAGTGCATGAAACGGTTCAAGCATTCTTTCATCATGAGTTTAATTATGTACGTCATATTTATGCACATGCCTCAATGTATAGTATCCAAGGAGTATGACAAACAGTTGTCAGATGGATACAAGAAAAAACATTTGGACAATAATCAAAGAATATTCTCGAGTACCTTATGGGAAAGAGAGATATGTTTTTTCGTTCGTGATGAAAAGGAGCTCATGTAAATTGTTACACTGATGCCAAATTTCGAAAGATTGATGTAATCACAATTGAGCTACATATTTTGCTTAAAGGTGGTGTTGTAAGTTTAGAAGGTGTTCTAAATAGAATATTATAACCGTTTCCGTCACCAAAGCAAAATAGATAGCAACTTGTGAAGCAACGAAAGATAATAGTTTGGATCAAGATGTTCTCAGTCAAACTGATATGATTCTATGCATCTCGAACCATAGCTTAGTCTTCAAGAATCCAATATCTGATTGGTGATCCAACTATGATCTATGACAGTATCACTTGATCTCATATGTTGATGATCAAGAACATATATATAGGAGTATATATATATACAGGGTCAAACAAAAGTGGATAGTTTCGCGAACACAGCGGAGACTCTGACATGACCTCTACCTTAAGCAGTATACGAGATGCTATCGAACATCCATACGTAATGGACGTATGAGTAACTGGCTTTAAGCGTATTATTTCTTTCGAGGTTCGAGACATGTATATATATAGATATATGACATCGTTCTCAGTTCTTCACTGGCTAGAAGTCACTGCTGATTGACTCTAGGCCAAGTGGGAGATTGTTAGAGATATGTCCTAGAAGCCAATCAGTTGGTGGCTATTATATTAGTTTATGTTATTGATGATGCTTGATCATTTGTTCCTAGAGTTTATTGTTGACAGATCATTCAGGTTGAGGATCTGAATTGTAGATCTCTGTGGATCATTCGTCAGAATGATAATAATATCTCTAAAGAGTCCATAATCTTGATAATTAACAAGGAACATTAATTATCATATAAGATTAGTATGCAAGTTAAATGATGATTAAGTTCTACAAATCATGGGTAAGGAGTTACCAACTTAATTGCATATGTATATGTTACTGGAACATAGTACAGGACATGACCCAATGAAATAAATATATGGATTGTGTTATGTGTCATTATTTATTTCATACGTGTTTGATTCCGAGTTTGAGATAGTTCAATTTTTCCACATGAGGATAGGTTCTATAAATATCGTCTAACGTTGATTCCTGATAAGGACTGCTATACGGACTTTATTTATGTTCTCTTGAATTGTGCGGGGAAGAACTATTTATCAAGACAACCGTATGTCCCTCATTAGTTCACCTAGTGAGTGATGATATCTACTGGGCCCCTTGATGGAGTTGGATCGTATGCGCGCAACTAGGCGATCAACTCTAGATCAAGAAATGTATAATCTGCAAGAATGACACATTCCTATCTTGGATTATACAAGAATATCATGTGACATAGGAATCAAAACAATAAGATACTTTTTCTTATGCAGGATTGAAGTACTGTATTGGTACAGTATTTATTTATGCGAATTGGGAATCATAACGTGTTGCTAGATACCGCTTATGATTAATGGAAATAAATGATGGTTTATTTTCCATGGCCAACATAGCATAAATCCTCAAAGGGTCACACAAATAGGACTTTAACCATACCTGTATTATTTGTTTATTTGCAGTAGCGAGTACTACGAATATATGATAAGTTAATTAATTAACTATATACCGTTATGAACCGTTATAATTAATTAACTCAAATGGATCATATAGAAATAATATAATGCATATGCTAATTCCAAATTAATTATTAATATGTTAATAATTAAGTTAGTTCAACGCATATTTATTATACTAAGCTAATTGGCCTTTTAGTTAATCAGTTAACTGAAAGTCCGATATGAGACGAATTAAAGGAGTGATGTAATGGGCCATTATATCATGTGGCCTGACCCACATGAGGGCTGAAAATTTCAGCCATGATAGGGGCAATTTCGTCCAGGAGAAAATAGGAAGAGAGAAATCTAATTATGGAAACGTTCTATATATATATTGATTGTTTTTTTGGGAACAAGTCAAGACAAAACCCTAATTTCCTCTCTTCTCTCTCTTGGCGCGCTGTTCATCACTATTCACGGTTACTGTTCATCAAGAGAGAAAAATTGTTTTCTCTCATTGATTGCTCTCTTTTAATTGCTCTCTTAGCTCATGCGTTGAGCGATTCTCCTTCCAGTTAAACAGTTAATCGTGCGAGGGAAATCAAAAGGGAATTAGCTATCGTATCGGACAAGCTAACACTTGTCTTGAGACTTTGGTTAATCTTCTAGGTGGACTCGAGGCAATCGGAGGCAGTCAAGAGGGTGACGAGCACGCCACCGACTCCGAGAGATTGGATTCAAGCCTTCCGAATACGATTTCGGAAGAGGTAACCTCCTACGCTTCTCCTTTTACGTGTTAAATGACTTGAATAACTAGATCCGTTTTTTCGTGCGTTTTAGTTACTTGTTAAATGTTAATAAAAATTAAAATTACACATGAACTTGAGTTCCTAACAGTGGTATCAGAGCGCTGGTCGTTATTCAAGTTTTTAACATTTTAAATCGAGAAATTAGTAATTAACAAAGTTAATTAGTGATGTGTGTGCTTGCTGTTCTGGAAAAAGCTGTTTTTCTGTCTTGTTGCTTGTTTTTCGTGATGTAAATTTCTCTGAAATTTTTTCTCTCTTACTGGATGTTGCAGATATTTGAGTCATGGTTCTTTTGGTGCTGGTTTCACTATTTTATAAGTAGTTATGAATTTTTAGTGAATTAAACGGTAACGGTGCGCAGATCTACCGTTCTGCTGCACAGTTCTGTTTGTATGGAAAAAAGGACGTATTTTTGGAAAATAGCTACCTGTAACTTTTGGCTAGGATTATTCTAAACTTGATGCTCTTTCTGGATATGTGTAAATTGTTGCATATTTCGGATTTTATATGGATGTTCAAGTATGGAAAGAATCGAAGTCGTCAGATCTGTTTTTTTGAACAAGCTGGTTGTTTTGAAAAACTAAATTTATTGAAGGACTTTTATAGAAAAGTGTTTGAATAGAGTTGTTCAATATCAAATTAGGATTCTGTGAAAATTAGTTTCATAATTTTTCTTTAAGGTTTGATAATTCAACTGGGTCAAAACTTTTCAGTCGTCAGTCTGTTTCAGAACAGGACAAGTCGCTAGTATGACTTTTAACTCGATGATTTTGAATAGACCTTGGTATTTTTCTTTTCATGGATTGATAGCCTAGTATATAAAGTATTTTTCTATGTAAATTGTTTGCTTGAAAAATATCAAGGGGGTGATCACACAGACCGAAAGGTTGAGGCCAAAACATAATTTTCTCTAACGGCGCTTCGCGCGCTGTCTGGGATTTTGTCTTTTTTTATTCTCCCTGATGGTAGCTGATCTCTCCTTGAAAATTTTACTGATAGTTACACTCATTGCAAGGAGCTCTCTGGATTTATTTCGGATTTTTTGGTGATAAAAAAATATCGAATTTTATCGGGTCCCAAATTGCTTATTTTAATTAGTTAAAATATATTCTAATTAATCAAATTAGTTGAAATGTTAATTAGAACACTCCTTAAATACCCTTCTTTCTGTTTTTGATTGTTGATTAAATTTCAAAGGTTTAAACAAGTAGTTGTAATGTTAAGCCTTTTTTGCATTTGAAAAACGGGCGCAAGCATACACAAAGATTCTAATTAATGAAGTTAATTAAGAACAAGTGAACATATATATTGTATATGTGCTAACTCTGTTTTGTAGGAGGATCGTGGGTTTAGTATGGCTCAAGATTTCAATGCCTTGTGGTTTGTAAATGTATGCATGTGTGAATGTGTGTAATGCAGTCTTTGTTGCCATTAATTAATTTTGATTAATTTTAATGTAACTTGTGAGGCTTGCATGCCCCTAAGGCCTAGAAGGGAATTAGAATTTTTTCACAGGTATCTATTTCCATTAATTATAGGATATGATCAATATAATTAGTGGGAGGGCTTGAATTAGATTAGTCTTGTTACATGGAGATGCGGCGAAGACTAATATGCAAGCTGGAGCCATACAAACCCACAACAATGTTTGTATTTGAGATGCTTATTGTTATGTGATTGTTTGCATGCTATGAAATGTCATAGGATAGGTATGGGTGTATGTTGACACGACCATCAAACAAAGTCGCATAATTAATGTCCCAATTAATTTGATTAAGTTGACCGTCTTCCTTCTCTCTATCTCTTTCACGTCGCTTGCCTTCTCATGGTGCGGTCCGCCCAAGCGGACGTCATGGTTGTCATGCGATAGTCGGGGTACAAATAAAAAAGATTTGTTAGGAGCAAATAGAGAGATGTTGCTTATCGATGGACCCAACTAGAGTTTGGACATCGGGGCGAAGTTTGTAAATATATAGATATTCACAAACCAAGAGTCATATGGTTGATATGATTGGTTGGAGAACCTACCTTGTCTAGTTAAGTAGGGTGACGTGCCATAGCAGGCTCTACTTGATGAAAACGGGGATCTTGGAAAAACCAACTACATTTGGGACATTAAATAAATGTAGTGGGAGTTTTGTTTATTGTTATAAATAAAACATTGCATAAACTAAATGACCTTAAATTGAAATTGTTATAGATACTAACTGTATTAATTTCGTTGCGATCAATCTTTGAATTTGAACTATCTCGTTTCTAAAGGTATTTACTTGGAGAAGTAATACCGATTCCTAAGACATGTTCTTAGCGAAGAGAAACTTGAGCATGTTTATTCCCAAAATTATTCCTCAACTTCCCAAACGTAGCATCGCGATGATTGATTGACCTTTACGAAAAGTTATTCAATAAAGTGGATGCCGATATCCTCATTTTAGGATCTCTAGACCTTTGGATTAAAGAATTCATACGGACTAGATTTGACTCCTACGCTCGTATCCACTTACTCAAGAAGAAGTTCTTAGAGAAAGTAGATGTTGACTCCATCATTTATGATCGAGTAATGGAGCATGAATTAAGTAAGATAAACTTCTTTTAAGAAGGTACATGAAGGTTCCTTTGGCTTGCGAACTGAAAGGTTTGAGTAGCTAATTGGCAACTAGAGATATTAGATCTCCGATATCAAGGACTGTTGATATTGTCATGCTATCTCTTCCTAATTAAATGAAGGAAATGATGTTACATTTCGCAAACTTGTTTGTGCAAATGGTAATTAGCTAAGTATTTAAGAAATACTTCGCTTAAGTTTGAGTTGAGACTTCGAGACCCTCAATTGTGACCATGTGTCACATGAGATGTTTCATTTGTCATTTATGGAGGCATTTGAAAGGTTGTCCGAAGTACCATGATTATTGTGTTGGAAATGTTCTAAACTTTCGAAAGTATTTATCGTTCAAATTATCTCGCTATCTCTAAATTCATACCAGTAACTTAGTACTAGTTCATGTGCTCGCATTTAATGAAATGTGAAGGCAATAAAAAATGAGAGAAAGTTCGAGAGTAGTAAAGTAAACTCCGTCTAAGGAAATGGCTTATTCATTTAAACCACTACCATTGGATACGTAGAGTTGTCTTTACTAATAGAAATTGTAGGTCGAGTGCCTCGTTCCTTACATCCTAAAATTTTATCTCTTTTCATATAGATGATGGATGATTACGTTTTGTAAAAGACAAGCGATGTTCTTTTATTGTGGATTTGTTTATATGATTTCATGCCTATTGCTTGAATATGCTTGAAATGGATAAACGAGTTTTGAATAACAAATAGAATGCGTAAGACTTCATATAAAGTATTTGACTTTCGTGTGAAATGACCACTTAGTCATACATAAACGAGAATCGCATTATGAGAGTCTACATAGCGTAGAGCTCGTGGATCAATTCGATTACGAATCAATTGAGATATGCGGATCATGTTTGTTAGATGACAAAAGCGCTTTTGACCTATAAAGGTTTAAGGACGAGTAACTTGATTAGGACTTATACATATCGATGTATGTAGACCTATAAGCACTTGTGTAATAAAAGGGTGTTGACACTTTACTACTTGACCAACGATCATAGTAGATATTGACGTATCTATTTGATAAGGTGTAAGTATGAACCTTTTGACTAGTTCAAAAGAGTTCAAGAGTGAAGTTGAAAAATCATTCAAGAAAGGTATAAGTCTTACAATTGATCATGGTAAATAGTTAAGTCATATGATTTGAAATATTATCTAAAGAGTGTGAAAGTCGTTTCACAACTCACTCCATGAAAAATATTATGAGAATAGTTTGTCCAAGAATGGAGGCATCGAACACTATTTGATATCGTTCGATCGGTAATGAATCGAATTGACTTAATCGACTCATATTAGGGATTCATGTTTGAGGACAATATTGTTTACACTGAATAATGTTCCATCGAAGTTCATTGAGAAAGATATCTTACGATATTTGATCTCTAAGTACATTATCTCTCAAGATTTGGTGTTAAGAAACTTATTTCAAGTTTGTTGATTGATAAGTTTAAACCCAAATAGGACGCTTAATATTTTGTAGGATATCTTGAACTGACCGAAAGGTACTACTTATACGAACATGATAAGAACAAGGTAGTTGTTGCTCATCATGACGTAATCTTGGAGAATGACATTCTCAAGAAGAAGTACTGGGAGTAAGGTGAGCATAAAGGAGTTTATGTGTCACTACAAGAAGTACCCTTTGTGGAAAACTTGTTACTCCATACATGGTGCTTAGTGGGAGTTGAGCGGAACTTCATTCACAAGCCGTTGTGAAATGAAGAAGTTCATGAGTGCGCTCGCTTCTAATGAGAACTCAAACTTCTCACAAGTTGATGATGTGCGAGAAACTCATGAAACATACGAGGATCAAAAAATTATTCTACAAATTGTTGTAGAAGAAATTCTTGAACCTCGAGCACCAATCTTACAAAAAGTTAAAGAGAGTGAATTGCCAAAATCGAAAGATACTTGGACTTCACGACATCCTCGTACTTGGCATGTGAGAATCCGTTGATAAATTAAGAACCGATGGAAAGACCCGATTCCACAAGTATAGTTTGAACCCATGTGATCTCTAAGTGCAATCCATACGTGACAACATGGTATAGACCTTTGTTGATGTTCATGAAGGAGCAATCCATCAAGAACTTTCAGATCTTTAAAGGAAATATTGACATGGATGGCAAGTCGACTATGTACAAAGCACAGCTTCACGCTTGTAGCTATGTCTAAGTCGATGGCGAGTTGACTATGTACAAAGCACGGATTGTCGCTTGTAGCTATGTATAAGTTAGTCAATAAAGATCATTCTAGCGGTAGTTGCATTTCATATATATTGATATATGGAAAGGTACATCAAAACCGCCTCATTGATTGAATGAAGAAAGATGTTGTGTATATGACACAAATCAAGATCTTGATTGATGTATTGCTAGAAACATATGCGTGCTTCAAGAATTCATTAATGGATCGAAGCGAGCACTGTGGAATAAATATTTTGACAAGAAAGTCAAGAAGTTGATCTTCGTCAAAAGTATCTTGTATAGACAAGATATTCAGTGGGAGCATAATTGTGTTATTTATATTGTACAAGATAACTAGATATTAATTGGGAAATAATATTGATTAAATGAATATTGTCAAGATCTCATTAAAGAATGATTTCTTGGGCAAGATCACCTAAATCCTAGAAAGCAAAATCTATGGAGATAGATTATGATGGATGTTAGGTTTGAGCAAATGTGTATATAATGACGAAATGTTCCAGAAACATGAAAGGTAGACTCTAATAAAGGATGTCAAACCACGTCATATAGCGTATAACTTGAGCTTGACTCAGTTTATTGCAACTCAATTTGAGAAGAAGTGCATGAAACGGTTCAAGCATTCTTTCATCATGAGTTTAATTATGTACGTCATACTTATGCACATGCCCCAATGTATAGTATCCAAGGAGTATGACAAACAGTTGTCAGATGGATACAAGAAAAAATATTTGGACAATAATCAAAGAATATTCTCGAGTACCTTATGAGAAAGAGAGATGTTTTTTCGTTCGTGATGAAAAGGAGCTCATGTAAGTTGTTACACTGATGCCAAGTTTTGAAAGATTGATGTAATCACAATTGAGCTACATATTTTGCTTAAAGGTGGTGTTGTAAGTTTAGAAGGTGTTCTAAATAGAATATTATAACCGTTTCCGTCACCAAAGTAAAATAGATAGCAACTTGTGAAGCAACGAAAGAGAATAGTTTGGATCAAGATGTTCTCAGTCAAACTGATATGATTCTATGCATCTCGAACCATAGCTTAGTCTTGAAGAATCCAATATCTGATTGGTGATCCAACTATGATCTATGACAGTATCACTTGATCTCATATGTTGATGATCAAGAACATATATATAGGAGTATATATATATACATGGTCAAACAAAAGTGGATAGTTTCGCGAACACAGCGGAGACTCTGACATGACCTCTACCTTAAGCAGTATACGAGATGCTATCGAACATCCATACGTAATGGACGTATGAGTAACTGGCTTTAAGCGTATTATTTCTTTCGAGGTTCGAGACATGTATATATATAGATATATGACATCGTTCTCAGTTCTTCACTGGCTAGAAGTCACTGCTGATTGACTCTAGGCCAAGTGGGAGATTGTTAGAGATATGTCCTAGAAGCCAATCAGTTGGTGGCTATTATATTAGTTTATGTTATTGATGATGCTTGATCATTTGTTCCTAGAGTTTATTGTTGACAGATCATTCAGGTTGAGGATCTGAATTGTAGATCTCTGTGGATCATTCGTCAGAATGATAATAATATCTCTAAAGAGTCCATAATCTTGATAATTAACAAGGAACATTAATTATCATATAAGATTAGTATGCAAGTTAAGTGATGATTAAGTTCTACAAATCATGGGTAAGGAGTTACCAACTTAATTGCATATGTATATGTTACTGGAACATAGTACAGGACATGACCCAATGAAATAAATATATGGATTGTGTTATGTGTCATTATTTATTTCAAACGTGTTTGATTCCGAGTTTGAGATAGTTCAGTTTTTCCACATTAGGATAGGTTCTATAAATATCGTCTAACGTTGATTCTTGATAAGGGCTGCTATACGGACTTTATTTATGTTCTCTTGAATTGTGCGGGGAAAAACTATTTATCAAGACAACCGTATGTCCCTCATTAGTTCACCTAGTGAGTGATGATATCTACTGGGCCCCTTGATGGAGTTGGATCGTATGCGCGCAACTAGGCGATCAACTCTAGATCAAGAAATGTATAATCTGCAAGAATGACACATTCCTATCTTGGATTATACAAGGATATCATGTGACATAGGAATCAAAACAATAAGATACTTTTTCTTATGCAGGATTGAAGTACTGTATTGGTACAGTATTTATTTATGCGAATTGGGAATCATAACGTATTGCTAGATACCGCTTATGATTAATGGAAATAAATGGTGATTTATTTTCCATGGTCAACATAGCATAAATCCTCAAAGGGTCACACAAATAGGACTTTAACCATACGTGTATTATTTGTTTATTTGCAGTAGCGAGTACTGCGAATATATGAAAAGTTGATTAATTAACTATATACCGTTATGAACCGTTATAATTAATTAACTCAAATGGATCATATAGAAATAATATAATGCATATGCTAATTCCAAATTAATTATTAATATGTTAATAATTAAGTTAGTTCAACGCATATTTATTATACTGAGCTAATTGGCCTTTTAGTTAATCAGTTAACTGAAAGTCCGATATGAGACGAATTAAAGGAGTGATTTAATGGGCCATTATATCATGTGGCCTGACCCACATGAGGGCTGAAAATTTCAGCCATGATAGGGGCAATTTCGTCCAGGAGAAAATAGAAAGAGAGAAATCTAATTATGGAAACGTTCTATATATATATTGATTGTTTCTTTAGGAACAAGTCAAGACAAAACCCTAATTTCCTCTCTCCTCTCTCTTGGCGCGCTGTTCATCACTATTCACGGTTACTGTTCATCAAGAGAGAAAAATTGTTTTCTCTCATTGATTGCTCTCTTTTAATTGCTCTCTTAGCTCATGCGTTGAGCGATTCTCCTTCCAGTTAAACAGTTAATCGTGCGAAGGAAATCAAAAGGGAATTAGCTATCGTATCGGACAAGCTAGCACTTGTCTTGAGACTTTGGTTAATCTTCTAGGTGGACTCGAGGCAACCGGAGGCAGTCAAGAGGGTGACGAGAATGCCACCGACTCCGTGAGATTGGATTCAAGCCTTCCGAATACGATTTCGGAAGAGATAACCTCCTACGCTTCTCCTTTTACGTGTTAAATGACTTGAATAACTAGATCCGTTTTTTCGTGCGTTTTAGTTGCTTGTTAAATGTTAATAAAAATTAAAATTGCACATGGACTTGAGTTCCTAACAAAGACCTCTCCCTCCAAACATCGCCATAATGACAACCATCAAGGTAGACACCGTCACTCGAGTGACAAGGCTAATGGCATATTTGACCTTTATGAGGACAAGCAAGGAGCCGTGCTTTCAAAAATATTTCGGGCCATCATGATCTTTGAAGAAAAGTTCAACAAGGAAAAGCTTGACAATGATGAGAGGGCTCTTTGCTTTGTTTGTCAAAAGAAGGGCTACACCATATACGCTTGCTTCAAGCTCTTCCCATACTTGAAGAAGGACAAGAAAGATAGTGGCAAGAAGAGAGGTGAGGGCCGGTACAAGTCCAAAAGGGGACATTACAAGGGCAAGAAGAAGGGTGAGAAGGCTATGCAAGCCAAATGGGACAATGATTCCGACTCAATCTCATCCTCCTCATCCGATTCGGAGTTCGAATGCGACTTTGACAACCTTGCTCTAGTGGCTCAAGTCAACGATGTGATGATGCCCATGAATGATAACCATGATGAATTAGTGAAGGAGGTCTTCAACGAGTACAACCGAGGCAATATTTATGTGTGATATCTCTTATTTATATATACATTTTGACCATATTTAGCACCGAAATAACACTCAAACCAATGATATTCACTGTGCTTTTGTGCTATATTTGTCAAGATTGGGTACTGCCGCGAAATTTGACTTGTCTTGTAGGAATTTGGTGGATTGGACATAATAATCGCACAAAAGAGAGAATTTTTGGGAAGAAAATGACTAAATAGAATCCATAGCACTGCAGAGCTCATTCCAAACTTTCTAACGATTTTTTAATCATCTCAATCGGAGTCCGGATGAAGAAATTATGGTCAAAATACTATTAGTCCTCAATTCTGGAATTTTGGTTCGATATCGGTCCGAAATCCATGTATGAAAATTGGAATTTGGCAAGTTTCGAAGAAAGAAAGATTATTTCTTGCCCTAGCCGCCTCCCCAAGTCTCCTCTGGTGTTTTAAGCACGAAAATTGGACAGAAACATGAATTCCACCTTTCTTAGACCCAATTTCCACCATTTTCACCACCGTTCTCGCACCAAAAGACGCGGGATTCCACCTTTTCCCACGAAAACCACGCAAGGGCAGTAGCTTTGGGTGCGACGGCAGCAAGGTTGATCAGCTCTTCATCGATTCCTCGCCCTAGATGAAGAAGTAAAGGCTAAAGGGCCGTTTGGTTATCTCTATCATGCTTTTATTTCGTTATTCGATGGGTTTGTATGTTGTTTCTTGCATGATATTCGTTGTTTGTCTTGTAAACATATTAGGCTAGTTAATTATGTCTTAAGGTTAGGTAGTAATTTAATTTGCTATTTGTGATGACTTGATACGATTTGGCATTTTATATGTGATGTTGATGTGTTGTGAATTATTTCTATACTTAGTTAAATTAATTGATTGCTTGATCGTTTACCTATTGATGAACTGCAGCGTCTTTAGGGCATTAAACTAGATCAAACTTTTAATTAATTAGGAAATTGAGGTAAGCCAAACGCTCGAAAGTGGGGTTAACTAATCGACCGATAGGTGTAGTTTCTACTGATCTGAAAGGACTTAGATACCTCTGGAAATCCAACACAAAGACCTTAATTGATTAAATTCTGACACGAAAGTTTAGGATTAGTTGATTACGTGGTAAAAATCGAGTTCCAAACCAAGTCTAAAATCAAAATTGCGACGGCTGAGGCTAGTACTTAGGTCTGGTCGACAAGTAACCTTCACATAACCTTGCATAAAAATATCAAGTCAAAACAGAGAGTCCAGAACACATTTCGGTGCCAAAAATATATAAATTTCGGTCCGAAATTTATATATTTTGGACCGAAATTTCTGCTGTTACACGTGAAAACGGATGACAACAGCGTTCCAGAGCCAAACTAAATGAACCAAAAACCTTAGGACATTTTCTTACATCTTTTTTAGTCCAGAAAAATACAAAAATAAACCCAAAAATATTTAATTATTTTTTTTTATTTCAACTGTTATTTAATATTGTCTTTTTAAATCATAAAATCCAAAAAATTTAATTGTCTAGCTTTCGTGAGGAAGTAAAATCTGGTAATCAATTGTACTGTCCCTTGGATTCAACCCTTAGTTTTACCAAAACGACTAGTGAGGTAGAGCAAAAGTTATAAATTTATTTGACCTTGGCTTTCAAACCTTCATCAAATTGGCGCCGTTGCCGAGGACGGTGTTGATATTAAAATTTACTTTTGTAACGAGAGACTAGATATTGTATCTTTTATTTATTTATTATTATTTTTTTAAAAGAAAAAAAAAATTTCACTTGTATCACCATGTTTTATTCTTTTCAGGAGCATGAATATGAAGCGGAGGACAATTGAAAGCGACGAGGAGATCCAAAGGATTCATGTGTGCAACGAACATATCACCAAGTCAATGTTGTCAACAACATAATAAGAAAGGCATGCGAGGAAGGATGGAGCGAGCACCAAGATCCATATGCCCACTACATGGACTGATGAAGGAATTAAACCCTAGGATCAAATAAATTTGTACCTAGACCTAACCTCACTAGTCGTTTGGAGTTAAGCTTAGGGTCGAACCCAAAGGACGGATTTTCGAATACCGGACTTGTTATTTTTCAGAAGCTAGACAGTAAAATAAAGTGAGAAATACTAAGAAATTAAAGTAACTAATTAACAATGTAAATAAGTAGATATTTTTGGGTGTTTTGCAAATTAAAATAATTAAGAAATCTAAAGAATAAAGTTTTGGGGTTTTAAACAATATAAAAAAGCGTCTTAGGGTTCAGGTTTCACCTTGGTTTGGACTCTAGAACACAGAACTTATCACTTTCGTGCATCGAACGGTGTTTTTCAAGCGATCAACCCTCAACTCGGTCCGAGTTGGCTTCAACTCGGTCCGAGTTGAGAGTGAAAGTGTGTGGTTTTGACTTGTTTTGATACTATATGCCTTGAGTTAGGGTTTGTTGGCTAAACCTAGATTTACTAAACCTCAGCGTTCGCTTGTTGGACTAGAAACTGGCTTAATCACAACCTAACCTAATTAGACTAATTAAACCACAACTTTTGGTATAGGCGTTAACTAATCTAAACTTGTTTGTTGGATTTCTTAGGGATATTTAAATGTCTTTTGAACTATCTAAAAATTACACTTTTGGTGTCAACTAACCTCCCCTTTCGGATCTGCGATTTATCCCAAATACTTAATTTGAACTAATCTTGTTTATCCTAACTTAGACTTAACTAGATGCGGCCGTACAACTAGAAGGTGATTAGGAATTCACAAGCAATTCAAACAAGCAATTATAATAATTCTCAACAAATCAAGTCAACAAAACATATTATAAAATAACAAGTCAAATCACAACATCCAAACCTAAATTACTACCTTACTCCTAAGACTACATAAATTTAGCCTAACATATTATTAAAACACACAATAGCAAGAGTATAAATCACAAGATACAAGCCCATGAAATCAAGAGATAAAAACATAGAAGAATAAACCGAATACTCCTTTATGCTTTCAAACTACGATCTCTAGGCAGTGGGGTGTTGCAAGATGGTTGTCCCACGTGTCTCCTTGCTGCCGTCGCTTCAAGGAATCGAGAGTTGATGATCTCCAATGGTGGAAGAGAGAAAACGCCTATGGAAGGGTGGAATTAGGGTATGGAGGCTTTGATATCCTTCTAAGGCAGAGAGATAGCCTTAAATATTGGTTCCACGCACAAGGAAAGAGGTCTAGGGCGCCAGGGCAAGAAAATCTACCAAAACAATCAACTTCCTTGTATAAAAACTTGCCATATGAGTCAAGGCGGCGTCCAACTCGGACCGAGATAGAGTGAACTCGGACCGAGATGGAGAAGCGCGTATCTGGATCTGTTGCTACAGTAACTCGGTCCGAGTTGGATCCATCTCGGCCCGAGTTGAAGTCTGAAAAATGCCTTCTTGTGCTAGGAATGAGTCGTCTAGCATTCGTCTTGTGCCGGAAACCTTCTACTAGCTCGAACATCACCAGAAATCATCAAAATCCTGTAAAATAAGAGAAGAAACGACGGCAAAGCCAAATCCTTGGAAAACATAGCAATCTATTGAATAATTTAATGGTTTGAGTGTCATTTGAGTGCCAAGTACGGTCCAAATACCAATGAATAATAACGATATCAAATCCCCCCAAACTTAAACTTTGCTTGTCCTCAAGCAATGCCCTAAGCTTAGAAATTTGGACTGTACTTAAATCTAGAATCGAGTCGTTTTTTCAAATCAATAAATTTTGTTAAGAAAATCAATTGCTTATGTCTAAAAATTTCTCACACTTAAATCAAATAAGTCAAGCCAAAATTTGATTTCAAGAACCAAGTTTAGTGTTCTACAAATTAATTCAAGCAACTCTTGGTCCTAAATGAAAAGTTTTTTCCCAAATTCAAGAACTCTAGCTTCACTTTTGTCAATTCAAATGCGATCTCAATTTCAATTACCCGTTCTTTTCCATATTTCACAAAAGTTTGTAAAGAGATTTATCAAGGTTGGAAATTCTATGATGAACCCTTCTTAAAAGCAATTTCATTTTTCACCAATTTAATTGTGCAAGTCGAGTCGTGGGGCTTTGCACCCTAGAGGATATAATGCGGTGTCATTGACCTTAATATGCTACTGGCACATGACATGCCAGGGAGGTTGGACTGGTGTTACTCGATTATGGCCACGGTATACTTGGGCCATAATACTCAATAACTCCTTTGCCAATGCTTTCACATCGGGGCCAGTAGAATTAATTATGAATTGCCCAATTATTTCTCGAGTTTCTTTGAGGTGTAATTCCTAGCAATTCATAATTAACCCAATACCCTCCAATTTGTGGCTAAGTTGGTAGAAGAAGGTCTCGGTGCATCCTCATTTTCACAACTATTTTGATTTTATTGTCCCATTAAGTTTGCTCGTTGGTGATTCAAGCGATTACAAACAATTTCAACAAGACAAGGTTCATCTTATAATTTCCAAAATTGATAAAATTCTTTTTGAACAAAAGTTTGTCAAATACAAATCCGTTCACTCGGTAAAAATTTGTGAGAACCGACTTAAAGTGTTTCAACAATTTTTTAAGCATCCAAAATCGAGTTCTATTCTTGTGAAATACTTCCGATTGGCCCATTGGTGCAAAAATTAATTCGAGATATCAAAACATTCTAGGGTCCTTTGAGAAAAATTTTGTTTGACTTCAAAACAGTTTCATCAGTGTGAGTTTCATCCTTTAAAATACAAATCGAGAGCAATGAAGCATATTCAATTGATTTCCCAAGCAAATTTCATGAAAAACGGTGCAAAAATCGAATTTTTAAGTATCAACTCGGACCGAGATGGATCCAACTCGGACCGAGCAGAGAGTGGAAAAATAAAAAATTTGGCCTATTTGAACATAAAATTGCGATTTTTCCTCCTATTCCCTCCCCCCAAACTTAAATCAAGCATTGTCCTCAATGCATTCAATCAAAAAGAAAAGAAAATAAGGAGGGAAAAGAGAACTTAGCCAAATTTTTCTTTGCACCGTGTCGATGTGCTCCTAGTTTTTTTTCTCGATTTCTAAGGTGGCTTACTCCTTTCCTTGAACTGTTGTGCAACCCGTATGAGGTCGATCGGGGTTAGTTGGCTCACGTAACCCATGGTGCTCTAGCACGGATTGCATCTTCCTTCGTTTGTTCCCTAAAAAAAATCTCTACAATTAATCAAACAAAATCAACAATCAAATTCTATTTTTTAATTTTTCTATTTTTCAAATTTTTATGGGTTTTCTATTTTCTAATTTTTTTTGTATTTTCTTTTTTTCAAAATAAAAATAAAAATAAAAATAAAAGAGAGAAGGGTTGAGAAATCCTTGGGTTGCCTCCCAAGAAGCGCTTGTTTTAGGTCTCTAGCTTGACCATCTTTTCGCTAATTCTTGATTTGATCGGTCCCGGAGAGCGAGACGGCGAGCGATTTGTCATATCTCTTGTTGGTGATGTCTTCAAAGAGAATCCCACGCGTGAAAGTTGAGAAATCATCAAACGAGTACCCCATTGCTTCTTTTTCAACCAAGAGCTTCTTCGTTTGTTCTACATCTAGCTTAGAATTAGTAATAACGAGGTTCGTTTTACTAGGGCCAAGAGATTCGTACCTGAGGGAGGTCGGGAGAGGCTTCAATTCGACTTTGGGGGCCTTAGTTCGGATCGAACCAGGGTTATTTGGACCGAACAGAGGATCTGTTACCTTTTTTTCCTCAACTCGGGGCTCATCTCGGTCCGAGTTGGGGTCGAGTTGGGTCGAAAATTGCTGTTTTGAGCCTCCGTTACATCTTCCAAGGTCTCGTCTACCCCAATTGACTCTTGCAAATCATCTAGAGAGTCTTGGTAGCTTTTAAGGGCATCATGGTATTGCTCTCCAAGAGTCTCTTCGATTTCGGGCACTTCTTGAATCATAAAGCACTTCTTAGCGGGATCCGGGCATCTCATAGCATGGTCTATTGAGAATTGGAGTTGCTCCCCTCCTACTCTAACCAAAATCGTCCCATCTCGGGCATCCATCTTCACACCGGCGGTTCTAAGGAAGGGGCGTCCCAGAATGATAGGAACCTCTTTGTCTTCCTCCATGTCCATCACCACAAAGTCGCCTGGCACTAAAAATTTGCCAACTTGCACAGGAATGTCCTCTACAATGCCCAGTGGTAGCCGCATTGAGGAGTCGGCGAGTTGCAATGTCATCCTTGTCGGCCTAAGCTCTCCAAAGCCAATCTTCTCATAGATCGTCTTGGGCATGAGACTCACGCTGGCTCCCATATCACATAAGGCTTGTTTAATAGTCGCTTTACCAATAGTACAAGGGAGAGCAAACCTACCCGGATCTTCTAGTTTTGGGGGCATCTTGCTCTTCAACACCTCGCTACTTTTGTGTGATAGGGCCACCGTTTTGAGTTCTTCCATTGATCTTTTGCCAGTGCATAACTCTTTCAAGAACTTAGCATAGATGGGCACTTGTGCTATCGCGTCGGTGAACGGGATTGTAATCCTCATTTGCTTCAAGATCTCCCAAAAAGCTCGGAACTGAGAATCTTTCTTCTTCTTCATGAGACGCTGAGGAAATGGCACAGGGGGTTGATAAGTTGCCTTAGGTTGCGATCCCTTCTCTTTTTCCTCAGCCGACGTCCTATTTTTGCCATTTTTACCTCCCATCTCGGACCGAGTTGAGCTGATCTCGGACCGAGTTGGGCTTGGTCGGGGCTCCTGTTCATCTTGCAGCGACTCACTGATAGGCCCTTCAGTCTCCAAGTCCTTTGAGAGTGGAGGGAAAGGTCTCAACTGCTCCAGAATAGGCTCATCTGCAACCGGGACTTCCATCTCGGACCGAGTTGGCTTCATCTCGGACCGAGTTGGGGGTCGAGTTGTCTCATCGAGTGGCATGGGAGGGTCTTCATACTGTCTCCCACTTCTCAAAACATGCAAGGCCTTTATTTCTGCATTTGGGTTGACCTGCGGCTGCCCCGGAAGCTTCCCGGGTGGTCGGGAGAAATGCGTTTCCAACATTCGCTCCAATCGTTGCAAAGTGCTCGCATTACCCTTCAATTCGTTGGAGGTGGCCTTCAACTCGTTGGTGGTGGCCTTCAATTCGTCCAATCCTATAGCAACAGATTTATTAAATTTCTCTTGTTCTCTCATGAATTCTTGAACAACAATTGGAATCTCTTCCCTATTGAAAAAGGGTTTCTTTTGAAATGATTGGTCTCTATTGTTGTTATTGAATTGGGTATTTCTATACAAGCTTGGCGGGTTATTTTGGTACATTGAACCGAAAGGGAGCCCATTGTTTAGGGAGTTCACTTGGGCCCCTCTGTTACCAATTTTAGCAAGAGGGCAATTGAGAGATGTATGTCCCTCCTTGTCGCATGCTCCGCATTTGTTCGAATAGAGATGTGTTCCTTGAGCCAATTGGTAAGCGGCAAGTTCAACTTCTAGCTCCGCGATCCTCTCATCTCTAGCCGTAATCTCATGAACTTGTTGCTTTGAATTGCTAGAGCGACGGTGAGTTGGAAGAGGGTACCACGTGTAATTTCTCGCGCAATAATCAAGTAAGTCCCTTCCTTGTGTCGCGTCGAGCCTTTTGAATGCACCACCTGAAAGAGAATCAATGTTAATCTTAATATTGTCATAAAGTCCGCCATAAAAAGATTTAATTAGCATCCATTCTTGAATTCCATGGTGCGGGCAAGAATTTTCTAGGTCCCTAAATCGTTCCCACGCATCTCTCATTGATTCCTCTTCTTTTTGAGAAAAGTTATTCAATTCTCTCCTAATTGCATCCGACCGATCCGCGGGAAAATATCTATCTAAGAAGATTTGTGCCATTTGATCCCAAGACCTAATTGACCCTTTTTTTAGTGTTTTGTACCATTTGTTGGCCCTATCCTTGAGAGTAAATCTAAACAACAAAAGCCTAATTGCTTGTTGAGGAACCCCATTAATTTTAATCAAACGAGTGCAATCAATAAAAGTTTGCAAGTGAGCATGTGGGTCCTCATTCTCATCGCCATAGAACGGATTTTGTTGCACGAGTGCGACGTGGTTGGGGGCGATTTGCATATTGTTGGCTTCAATGCCCGGAATCACCACCGGTCCTCCCACATCTCGAGCGCTAGGAGCTCCAAATTCTCCGAGTGTCCTTTCATGTCCTAGCTCTTCTTCATTGTCGGAGTTGTGGACACTCGCCTCATCTTCATTGGCCCATCGGCGACGCTCATTGTCAAAATCCCTCCTTTGACCAGCGAGGAGGGTCCGATCGGCATTAAGACGAGCCTCTCTTTGCTCAAGTTGAAGGCGAAGGGCCTCCAAATCGCGTGTCTGCTGAGCAACGGCCTCAGGTGTGAGTGGATCGGCCATCGCTATGCCTTCTCTCTCTTGCTCGGGGATGAACTCGGTCCGAGTTGGAGTGAACTCGGTCCGAGTTGGAGCCGAGATGGTGGGCTGAGCTAGCTCGGGGTCTTCCGAAAGTCTCCGAAAGAAGTAATATCGAACCTTAGGTGGTGGAGATTTCTTCTTTCGCGTCCTACCTGCCAGACCTACAAATCAAAAGAGAGAAAGGTGAGTTCAAAAGAAAATAAAAATAATCTAGTCTCCTAATACTCAAACAAGTATCCAATATCGACACCGTCCCCGGCAACGGCGCCAATTTGATGAAGGAATTTAACCCTAGGATCAAATAAATTTGTACCTAGACCTAACCTCACTAGTCGTTTGGAGTTAAGCTTAGGGTCGAACCCAAAGGACGGATTTTCGAATACCGGACTTGTTATTTTTCAGAAGCTAGACAGTAAAATAAAGTGAGAAATACTAAGAAATTAAAGTAACTAATTAACAATGTAAATAAGTAGATATTTTTGGGTGTTTTGCAAATTAAAATAATTAAGAAATCTAAAGAATAAAGTTTTGGGGTTTTAAACAATATAAAAAAGCGTCTTAGGGTTCAGGTTTCACCTTGGTTTGGACTCTAGAACACAGAACTTATCACTTTCGTGCATCGAACGGTGTTTTTCAAGCGATCAACCCTCAACTCGGTCCGAGTTGGCTTCAACTCGGTCCGAGTTGAGAGTGAAAGTGTGTGGTTTTGACTTGTTTTGATACTATATGCCTTGAGTTAGGGTTTGTTGGCTAAACCTAGATTTACTAAACCTCAGCGTTCGCTTGTTGGACTAGAAACTGGCTTAATCACAACCTAACCTAATTAGACTAATTAAACCACAACTTTTGGTATAGGCGTTAACTAATCTAAACTTGTTTGTTGGATTTCTTAGGGATATTTAAATGTCTTTTGAACTATCTAAAAATTACACTTTTGGTGTCAACTAACCTCCCCTTTCGGATCTGCGATTTATCCCAAATACTTAATTTGAACTAATCTTGTTTATCCTAACTTAGACTTAACTAGATGCGGCCGTACAACTAGAAGGTGATTAGGAATTCACAAGCAATTCAAACAAGCAATTATAATAATTCTCAACAAATCAAGTCAACAAAACATATTATAAAATAACAAGTCAAATCACAACATCCAAACCTAAATTACTACCTTACTCCTAAGACTACATAAATTTAGCCTAACATATTATTAAAACACACAATAGCAAGAGTATAAATCACAAGATACAAGCCCATGAAATCAAGAGATAAAAACATAGAAGAATAAACCGAATACTCCTTTATGCTTTCAAACTACGATCTCTAGGCAGTGGGGTGTTGCAAGATGGTTGTCCCACGTGTCTCCTTGCTGCCGTCGCTTCAAGGAATCGAGAGTTGATGATCTCCAATGGTGGAAGAGAGAAAACGCCTATGGAAGGGTGGAATTAGGGTATGGAGGCTTTGATATCCTTCTAAGGCAGAGAGATAGCCTTAAATATTGGTTCCACGCACAAGGAAAGAGGTCTAGGGCGCCAGGGCAAGAAAATCTACCAAAACAATCAACTTCCTTGTATAAAAACTTGCCATATGAGTCAAGGCGGCGTCCAACTCGGACCGAGATAGAGTGAACTCGGACCGAGATGGAGAAGCGCGTATCTGGATCTGTTGCTACAGTAACTCGGTCCGAGTTGGATCCATCTCGGCCCGAGTTGAAGTCTGAAAAATGCCTTCTTGTGCTAGGAATGAGTCGTCTAGCATTCGTCTTGTGCCGGAAACCTTCTACTAGCTCGAACATCACCAGAAATCATCAAAATCCTGTAAAATAAGAGAAGAAACGACGGCAAAGCCAAATCCTTGGAAAACATAGCAATCTATTGAATAATTTAATGGTTTGAGTGTCATTTGAGTGCCAAGTACGGTCCAAATACCAATGAATAATAACGATATCATGGACCATACATCGCGCAACATGGAAAAATCGATCTTTTCTACGGATCGACTCAAGC
The DNA here is from genome assembly GCA_027562975.1 of Rhynchospora breviuscula. Taxonomy (NCBI): domain Eukaryota; kingdom Viridiplantae; phylum Streptophyta; class Magnoliopsida; order Poales; family Cyperaceae; genus Rhynchospora; species Rhynchospora breviuscula. The sequence goes on from CM050398.1 coordinate 19,647,206, forward strand.
ATCAACTCAATGTGGTGAACAACACGATAAGAAAAGCATGTGGGAAAGGATAACTTGATGCAAGGCCCGTATATGATGCATACAACTCTGGTTTGACTAATAACTCTTATTTTTCTTGGTTTAATTCATGTTCAATGTCTCGAGATGAATTTAGATCGAATTTTATGGCTGAAACTTCCAATTCCCAATTACTTTCGCAAACGTCAAATGATGAACTAATGTATAAAGATTTCATTGAGAATCAAAGGAAACAAAATGAGAAACTTCTTGAAAAATTGAATTCTCTGTCATCTAAGTTCAAAGCTTTTGCCACACAACAAGAAAAGATAATTGAGACCACAATTGTTCAAGACCCTTGTTCCTCATATAGATCACAAGATGAACAAAATAATACAGTGACATTGCAAAGTAATGAAGAATTAAAAAATTTTAGTTCTTTGAAAGAAATTGCGATTTCTTATGAGACCGACAGTGATGATGACACACAATTTGAAATAAATGAAGAACAAGAGAAAATTGAAAAAATCAAAGGTTGTAGAACCTCCACCCAACATCTTTCCAATTTTCATTCCACTTAGATTAACTTATATTGATAAATCTAATGAGTTGGAATTGAAGGATTCTCCAATTAGTCCAATTATTGATGAATTTGAAGATGGTGGTAATCCTCTCGAAGTCGAGGCATCCGACGTAACAAATAAAAAGACCACCAGTGTCGACTTGATCTCTCAACTTAGAAAATGCTTGAAGATTCGTGATGTGATGGAAGGCAAAGAATCAAAGATTAAATATCACATCAAAATCGAGCAAAGGAAGATGACATCCAAACAAGGAAGGCCAAGCATGTTTCAAGAGTGTCTCTCAAGTACTTTTGGATGAATTATGATGCATTAAATGGGCGTAAAGTAAAGAAAAGATAAACATGAGAGGTGGTCAAGCTAGTGACCTAAAACAAGCACTTCTTGGGAGGCAACCCAAGAGTTTTAAGAATTTTAACTATTTTCAATTTTTAAAAAAAAATCAAGAAAAACAAAAAAAAATTAGAAAATAAGAAAAATGAAAATCAAAAATTAGGTGTTTGATTATTTATTTTGCTTAATGTAGGTGAGAAGGAGTCAATGGGAGCATGGCAAGGCAGCAACTCGTGCTAGAGCACCATGGGCCAGTCAACAATGGCCCTCGGATGACCACATGCGAGTTGCAACACGCCGGATCTTGGAAATTGCACGAATTGGAGGGTCTCCCAATGATTCTTGAAATTTCAACGACAAAATCATAATTTTCTCCGCAACAAACTTGAAGGACCTTTCTGTGGACATGCTAGAAAATTTTCACGAAGTTTCGAACAACAGAGCCGATGTAGACTGATTTTTGGTGAAAATTTCAGTCCGAAATTTATGACGAACAGCACAATTTTTGCATATAAATAGACTTGGTACGTTCCCATTTTTCCTCTTTTTACTTTTTGTTTGAATGTGTAGCACTGGGACAGTGCTTTGTTCAGTTTGCGGGGGATAAAGAGGAAAAATCGCAAAATTTTAAAAAACTGCATGCTTTTTTGGAGTTTTTATGCAAAATTTCGGTTCAAAATTTTTTGATTTCGGTCCAAAATGTTCACTGTTTTCATTGTTTTATTGCATTTTAAATTCTGAAAAATTGGGAAATTGATTTCTTATGCATGCATGATCTCTGTTTTGGTTTAATTTGATGAAAATACTCACTGTTTCACATGGTTTGAATTTTTAAAGCACTTTTAAAATTTTTTCTCAAGGACTTTTGATTGTTTAAAGGCTTTAAATTGATTTTGCACCAATAGACCGAATTGAAAAATAGTTTGAAGATAAAAACCTGAATCTGGATGCTTGAAAATTGTCAAAATGATTTAAGTCAATTCTCACAAGTTTTTGTCGAGTGAACGATGTTGTATCTTGCAAACTTTTGTTAAAAAATGATTTTATAAATTTTTTAAATTATAAGATGAACCTGGATGTGTTTTTGAATGCTTGAATCACCAACGAGCAAACTCTTAAAGTGATTTAAATCCAAATTGTTGTAAAAACGAAGACGCGTCGAGACCTTTTTGCACCAACTTAACCACAAATATCGGAGGCTTAAGGAACTTAGCAGAAAAGTGGTTAAAATCCGTAGTGGTCTATAGCGAAAAATGCGTAAAAACCAGACCGACCTCCCTGGTGCGACATGTGCCAGTAGCATTTTTGCAAGGTCAATGACTCGCATTAAATCCTCTAGGGTGCAAAGCTCCACGACTTGACTTGCACAATCTAAATTGGTGAAAATGAAATTGTTTTGAAGGGTTCATTATGAAATTTTCGACTTTGATAAAATTTCTTTACAAAATTTTGTGAGATATGAAAAAGAACGGGCAATTAAAATTGAGTTTGCAGTTGTTTTGACAAATAGAAGCTAGGGTTCTTGATTTGAAAAATGAAATTCATTAGGACTAAGAAATGCACAAATTCAATCTAAAAGAAAACTAAACCCTTGTCCTTGAATTAAATTTTTGAGTTTGCTTTAATTCATTGTATGAGATTTTTGAGTAAACTTGATTGATCTATTTTTCATTGCATTGTTTGGTTTGAGTTGATTTGATTGTAAGTCTAAGTATAGTTGATTCCTTTAAGCTTAGGATGTTGTTTGAGGACAAATAAAGATTTAAGTTTGGGGAGATTTGATATCTCTTATTTATATATACATTTTGACCATACTTAGCACCGAAATAACACTCAATCCAATGATATTCACTGTGCTTTGTGCTATATTTATCAAGATTGGGTACTGTCGTGGAATTTGACTTGTCTTGTAGGAATTTGGTGGATTTGACATAATAATCGCACAAAAGGGAGAATTTTTTGGAAGAAAATGACTAAATAGAATCCATAGCACTATAGAGCTCATCCTAAGCTTTCTAACGATTTTTGAATCACCTCAATCGGAGTCTGGATGAAGAAATTATGGTCAAAATACTATCAGTACTCAATTCTTGAATTTAGTTCCGAAATTCTGTGATTTCGGACCGAAATTTCCAGATTTCGGTCCGAAATCCATGTATGAAAAGTGAAATTTGACAAGTTTCGAAGAAGAAAAGATGATTTCTTACCCTAGCCGTCTCCCCAAGTCTTGTCTGGTGTTTTATGCACGAAAATTGGACAGAAACAGGAATTCCACCTTCCTTAGACCCAATTTTCACCTTTTTCACCACCGTTCTTACGCCAAAAGATACGGGATTCCACCTTTTTTCATGAAAACTACGCAAGGGCAGTAGCTTTGGGTGCGACGGTAGCAAGGTTGATTAGCTCTTCATCGATTCCTCGTCCTAGAAGAAGGAGTAAAGGCTAAAGGGCCGTTTGGTTATCTCTATCATACTTTTATTTCGTTATTCGATGGGTTTGTATGTTGTTTCTTGCATGATATTCGTTGTTTGTCTTGTAAACATGTTAGGCTAGTGAATTATTTCTTAAGGTTTGGTAGTAGTTTAATTTGGTATTTATGATGACTTGATACGATTTGGCATTTTATATGTGATGTTGATGTGTTGTGAATTATTTCTATACTTAGTTAAATTAATTGATTGCTTGATCGTTTATCTATTGATGAACTATAGCATCTTTAGGGCATTAAACTAGATCAAACTTTTATTAATTAGAAAATTGAGGTAAGCCAAACGCTCGAAAGAGGGGTTAACTAATCGACCGATAGGTGTAGTTTCTACTGATCCGAAAGGACTTAGATACCTCTGGAAATCCAACACAAAGACCTTAATTGATTAAATTCCGACACGAAAGTTTAGGATTAGTTGATTACGTGATAAAAATCGAGTTCCAAACCAAGTCTAAAATTAAAATTGCGATGGTTGAGACTTGGACTTGGGTCTGGTCGACAAGTAACCTTCACATAACCTTGGATAAAAATATTAAGTCAAAACAGAGAGTCCGGAACACATTTCGGTGCCAAAAATATATAAATTTATGTCCGAAATTTATATATTTTGGACCGAAATTTCTGCTGTTACACGTGAAAACGGATGACAACAGCGTTGCAGAGTCAAATTAAATGAACCAAAAACCTTAGAACATTTTCTTGCATCTTTTTGAGTCTAGAAAAATACAAAAATCAACCGAAAAATATTTTATTATTTATATTTTTTATTTCAACTGTTATTTAATATTGTCTTTTTAAATCATAAAATCCCAAAAATTTAATTGTCTAGCTTTCGTGAGGAAGTAAAATCTGGTAATCAATTGTACCGTCCCTTGGGTTCGACCCTTAGGTTTACCAAAACGACTAGTGAGGTAGAACGAATGTTATAAATTTATTTGACCTAGGCTTTCAAACCTTCATCAATGTGCATCCATTGAGCATGGCAAGCATTGGAGAAGCCTCAACTTTCTCAACAATCACAACTCCAATCTCCACTCTGATTCAAGAAGATGTACCTAAGATAGCTATAGAAGCGCCTAAAGTTACCAATGAGGTACGACTAAACTCATCTCTATGTAGTGATAGTGATAGTGATAGTGAAAATGACATGTGCTTGAATGATGATACCAACTCTCAAATTGATAGGTTAAATGATTATGTTGATGAGTCCCTTAAGACTATTGATAGTCAAAAAGGGAAAATTAGCCTTTTGACGGCTAAGGTGCATGATCTTGAAGCTTTGGTGAGTAAATATAAGGGTTTGATTGAGAATTTTGAAAAATCAAAAAATTGTGAAAAATATCAAACTCATTTGAGTGAGACAAACATTTTGAAAAACAATAAAATGGCATCAAGTTCATCTAGTGCTTCTAATAGCACCAAGATAGATCTTGACAAAATGTATATGGGCCAAAAATCAAATGACAAATCGGATCTTGGTTTCAAAAAGAGGAATCAATCTTCTTTTAGACCAAATAACTCGTTTAGCCCGACACAAAATAAGAGGTATTATAACAAGAGCACCAATGGTAGGAACACACATGGGAACATACATGGGAAAGGACAAAAGAATTTCTTTAGTTCACAAAATGGTGCTCAAAAGAGTTTTGGTAGGAATAGAAATGGTTTCAAGGGTCCTCAAAAGAATTTGCAAAACAATCGGAGCCCAAACAATTTGTATTTCAAGGGTCCCGATGGGTGCTTTCATCTTTTTCAAAATAATGGAGGAAATAGAAATAGCATACACAGTAGACCTCAAAATAATGAGAAAAAGAAGAATGCCTCTCAACAAAACAAAACGAATTTCTAAAAATCCAATTTGAAAGACTCTCAATCATACACTTTCTCCAAGGATCCAAAAATCAAGGCCATAGAGCTTAAGCGTCATTATGAGACCCATTTTGTTAGAAAAAGTTCACAAATGAACAAACCTACTAATACTTGTTGCAACTATTGTGGTAAGAATGACCATCTCACATTAGAATGCACGGTTAGGAAAGCAAACCACACATCCGGTTCAAAAAGTGTGGTTTGGGTTCCTAAAGTCGCTTCTACTTCCAACTCATCTAGTGGAAGCGGTTCTATTGTGGCTTGAAAAGCCATTCTATCTCCCCGGGCCTTATAGTCAAATTTTAAGGGGGAGAAAATACAAGAATTATGTTAGTTGTTTGTTTCTAACTAATATACATTCTTGTAGGTTTGTTTGTTATCATCATTCAAGAGAAGTGCTTGGATCATAGATAGTGAGTGTTCACATCACATGACCGGTAATGAATCTTGTTTCAATACACTTGAATCTTTTGATTGTGGTGAGGTTACTTTTGGAAATAATCTTAGAAAGAGCACTATTATTGGTATAGGCTCGGTTGGTAACCAAAATCTTACGGTATCCAATGTTTATCTTGTTGATGGTCTTAACTACAACCTTTTAAGTGTGAGCAAATTGTGTGATGTCGGATATTATTTGCAGTTTGATCGCTCTTCTTGCTATGTGCATCAAATTTCGAATAATTCTCTTGTATATACCGAACAAAGGAAAAAGGATGTCTATTATTTGAATTTTGACCACTTTACCACCGGTGAACAATGCTTTAGTGTCATTGCTACCGGTTCATGTCTATGGCATAGAAGACTTGGTCACGTTTCAATAGTTTTTTTAAAGAAACTTGTCAAATTAAACCTTGTCCGTGGTCTTCCATCACAGAAACTTGACTTAAATGAGTTGTGTGAAGCTTGTATGAAAGGCAAGCAAATCAAGTCTAGTTTTAAGACTAAAGAAGTCATCTCTACCTCTCAACCCTTACAACTACCCCATATGGACTTGTTTGGATCAATAAATGTTATGAGTTTAAGCAAAAAGAGGTACGTGTTTGTGGTGGTAGATGACTATAGTCGCTTTACTTGGGTTTCTTTCTTGCTCACAAGGAAGAAGCATTTGACTACTTTGTCAAATTTAGCAACCGGGTTGAAAATGAAAAAGAGTTAAAAATTTCTAGAATTCGTAGTGACCATGGAAGGAAATTTGAAAATGCTAAATTTGATGAATTAGGCATAGAAAGAGGATATAAACAAGAGTTTTTCGCTCCACGCACTCCCCAACAAAATGGTGTAGTGGAGAGGAAGAACCGAACTCTACAAGAGCTAGCACGCACAATGCTACATGAATTTGCCGTACCCAAGTTCCTTTGGGCCGAAACGGTAAATACGGCATGTCATGTAGTAAACCGTACATGCATTCGTTCCAAACTCAAGAAAACACTTTTTGAATTGTGGGTTGGCCGAACTCCCAATATATCATATTTTCGTGTATTTAGGTCCAAGTGTTTTGTCCTTGATGAATCTCCTAAAGTAACCAAATTTGATGCTAAATCCATGACCGGTATTTTTGTTGGTTACTCAAACACAAGTAAAGCGTATAGAGTTTATTTGCTCACCTCAAGAGTTGTAATTGAGTCCATAAATGTCAAATTTAATGAAAGTGCTAATGAGAAAACTGAGGAAGGTAACTCTATTGTAGGTATTCAAAAGGGAGCAACAATTCAAGAAATTAAGTTTCAACCAAAGGATGAGATCCCACCAGTGATAATCATATAATTTCACATATAAATATACATGAAATTACATAATTATTTTTCTTGTTGCGCTCCGAGTTATGGCTTGTGTTTTCCATAGATTCCGGAAAATGTGCATCCCATGCCAAATTAACATGATTTTATTTTTCATATTAATATTAGCATCAACATAATCACTGGGATTTAGAGCCACTTGCTTTGGTATCATAATTTTCTATCATCGCATTTGTGAACATATCCTCCCGTTTTATCCGAGATAATTCTAGATTGCCGGGCACCTCCTGTGCCTGATTTGCTTATGGAAATTTCAAAATCTTCTTACTGTTTTCTGGTAATTATAGCAATATTTTTGGGCTCAACAAATGCCCCCCACCTGAGCGGGTTGGGAGAATCATGTTCGAGCAACGTGCTCTGGTGCCTTGCCATCGGCCTCCCTTTTTTTTGTGTAAATTTTGTCATCTCTGTATTGAGGGACTTGCCATGTGAATTTTCTGAACTTGTCGAACATCACATTTCGCAACACAATTTTTTGCTCTGTTGATCTCAACATTTTTATTTCTCATTTTTATTTGGTGGTCAATTCCGTACCGAGCCCCGCATTAAATTCTCTCTGCCCTCTTCCATGTTTCTCATTTTTTATGCCCCCCATTGCATCGCTGCCTGTGATCACGTGATTTCAGAGGTTCGAATTCAGGTTCGGTTATATTCCCTTTTCGTTCGATTATGCATAGTGAGGCATCATCCGTGCCTATTGTTTGCCTCTAAATTCTGCTGCATAAAACCCTGGGATAAATAAATAAATTTTATTCCACAAATAAACCAAAAACCCATGACAACAGCAACCATACAAAACCGCTCTGACAAACAGTCATAATGCATGAGAGGAAAATACAGAAATTCCTAAAAATGGACGATAAATTAATTAATTATGGAAAATGCCGTTATGCGCCTATGATATCCCTATGATTAATTATGAAAAAAGTCCCAAAAATGGAAATTTTGTAGCAGTTAAATTCTTCATATTTTATGAGGAACCATGCAAAATTTCATGTCAAACTGATCTACGGAGGGGCACCAAACAATTTTATCAAATAAATGCATCATAATTATTCTCAATTTCGGCTGGGCCGAATTACAAGAATTAAATCAAGGCCCATACAAATCATTTAAATTTAAAGGCCCACTTCCTTATTTCTCCTTCTGGCGGCCCAATGCAATCCGGCGGCCCAACAGACAAATAAAAGGTGAAGCAGATCTCAACCCAGCGAAACAGATCCAGACCCGCTATTAGAACTGAACCCATTAGTCGGAAACAGGCTCATGCGGGACTCATGTGACTGGACTCGAGACTGACTCAGCCGACTGAACTCAACAGTGGTCACCTGACTTAGCTGAGTCTGATAGGAGCCTGTACACGTGTCGCCTCCCCATTAGTCGGGACCATTACCGTTAAAAACAAAAAAGAAGAAGGGAGAAAGAAGGGAGCAGTTACCTGTACGGGAAGCACAGTGTCTCCGACAAATACAGATGCTCCGTCGCCTCTTCCAGCCGCCTCAGTCGAAACCAACTTCGCCATTGCACAGGCGACACCACCACGAGCCCGACGAGATCAAACACGATGGGAATCGAGTGAGAAATAACTCAATTGGGAAATGGGATTGGTCACCAGCTGCAAGAAAAAATTGAGAAATTGAGTTCAGGCAGAGGCAAAATTAAACAATCAAATGTCAAAATGGCTTTTACAAGGGATGAATGATATACCTGAAGAAGCAATTTCGAAAGAAGATGCTCAGGTAGACGAGTGAGTCATCTCGGTTGCCACTAACAATGGCGATGACACGTGGAGGATGAAAGGGAGCTTCGAGCATGAATTAAATGCCGCAGAGGAGCTTAAATAAACACTGGGATGTGTTCAGGCATGAACATCAATGCACAAGACCGATAAATGCTTGAGTTGCTTTCTGCTGGAGATGTCCAGTGAACAACAAAGAAAAGACAAGCTAGAAAATGAGAATGGAGAAGAGGAGCAAAATTCGTCAGCCTACATTCTGACAAGAATGTTCTAGCCCTGCGTGTAATGCAGGAGACTTGATGACTCAATGGGAGGTGGTACCACATTCCATTTCAATTGAGGCCATCTGATCAAGGAGGGACGATGACCAAGGGCTATGATACGGTTAAACCTCATGTGTTAAAAGATACCCTTTAAGTTAGTAAACAAAAGAAGCATACTTATGTAGCCAGCAGCAACATCTAGCCACCTATCTATACTGTTGACCATATGGAGGGATAGATGTTTACATCAATCATTTCACTCAAAACTGCAAGTGCAAAAGAAGTTGTGTAGCATCTCAAAACACTCCAAGGCATCGCAATGCACCTGGAAATGCCCCATGTGTGTCATCCAGAAGGGGACCATGGGTAAATCAGTCACAAGGAGACAAGACAAAAGAATGGGAGCATCTAAAGCAATGCAAAAAGGAGTTACAAAGCCCTAAATCCCAATTTTGCCCCTCAGAAATACCTTTTAAAGCGCATTGGATAAAGGAATATGAAAAATAACAAACCAAGTCAGCTGAAATGCATATCCTTTACAGGATTAAATATGGCCAGATATCAAGGAGCCTTCAATATCAACACACAGTGAAATGGTGTGTGTAGGTGGCCTCAGAACTAAGCACCATGGTGCCTAGCTTAACTCATCACAGGCCAATGAAGGGACTACAAATTGGGGCTCAGTTGTGACCAAACGACTAGCAAACTAGAAGTGAGTACAAAGTGTCAAGATATGAAAAATGATAACTCAAACACCCAGTTATTAGGGCTCAAGTCACAGTCACTAAGAAGAAAGTGACTCATGTGTATCTCAGTTCAATGGAACATCATGATGGCCAACAAATCAGATTCAAGTAGCCAAGTAACCAAACAGTTCAAATGTGAGTACAACTTGCCAATGCATGACAAGTGAAAACTCAAACAAAAGAACTACAAAACCACCAGCCACAGGAGATCAAACATGCAACATAAGCCATTTGCAAGGCGCAGCAAGCATCAAATACATCTCAAGGCAGCACAATTAAAGCACTGGAGAGGAATAAACCCTCTCTGAAATATCTACAGGCCTCATCTGAGGCACAACAGCCAGCAACTGAAGCTAAATAGCTCACAGCCAAGGCACAACAGCCAACATCCATAAGAAAACCACTCAACAATGTGACACCTGTCCCAGTGCCACAAGTTGATCATCCTCCAGCTCCAAGAGATTGCCAATACAATCAACATGGCCACAAGAAGGACATAACAACCAACACCCAAAGAAGAAACACTCAATTGTGTGACACCTGTCCCAGTGTCCACAAGAGCATCTCCCTCCAGGATAGCTATTACAGCTAGCAAAGCCACATGGAAACCACAATACTCAACAGCCAACAGGCATGGCATCCAATCACATGGTGCCTGACAAGCAACAATATGGAAAGAAGCCACATCAAGCATAAACAAATCACCAATCCTTAGTCCCTGAAGGACAGGAATGGAAAAGTAAATCAAATTCAAGTCACTGGAAGGCTAACCAAAGCATCAAATTAAATGGAGAAGTATGAGATGGCCTTGAAATACCTCATATGCCCTTCTGACCACACAACAGAAGATAGCTGGCACCAAGATACCCCTTTCCCAAGTATGGCACTTGGTAAAATGGAGTAGACTACACCTTGCACTGCCATATAGGCTAAACCATGTGAGCCCCATATGCCACACCAGCCAACAAAGAACCAGTGAAGGAAAGTAAACTTCAAGTCCTCAAATCAACTATCTCCAAAGCAGATGCCACATGTCAAGTGACTACTGGATAGTGTAAAGAGATAGTAAAGCACCCAATGTGAACTCAACACCCAAATTGAGGCGGCAAGAGGCCAGAAGACATCTTAGCCACTCATCAAACTCCAAAATTCCCTGGAATTGCCACATGGCATATGAAGACAAGAAGAAACCTTAGCCTGATGGCTATAAAAGAAGCAAACTCGATGACGAAGAGGCCCCTAATTTTTGAATATTAGGCTAGTATATTACATTTTCAGAAATTGTAAAAGAAAAGAAAGAGATTTAAGTGCTTAATTAAGGTAATTAACATGTAAACCTTGATTTTATATGAAATAAAGGGGGCCAAAAATGGTTTTATGCTTTTGATTTCTTGTTCTCCTCCTCTTTTCCCTTTTCTTTTCTCTTCTGGTTCAATAAAAGCCTGGTATTTGGCTTTGGTGTCCGGTATTTTGTACTGGTTTCTTGAAATGCTTGGTATTTGGCATGGTTTGAGCCTGGTATTTGGCTCCAGACCTGGTATTTGGCTATGTAAAAACCCTCTCATGAGGAGTAAGCTTCGAGATGTGAATAAAAAGGCATGTAGGCTTTAAGTCTGTGTACTATTGCTTGCATGCCACCCCTAATTAAAGTGAAATAAGGTGTGTAGGCTTTAAGTCGGTGTACTATTGCCTATACACCACTCAAAAGTGTTAAACAAAATTGTATGTTCAAGTGTTGCATCTGTGCATTTCAAAACCAAAAAGGTATTTCAAAGCAAACTCATGTATATAGTTGTTATGTCACTGTTAAGTTTTGCATTCATCAATTCATTGCATATTCATGGTGAAATTTTGGTAACAAGCATGGTTTGCATAAGCTTCTGTTAAAATAAAATGTCACACAAGGGAGTGAAATAAGTCAACACAATTCATGGTACTGTATAGTATTGTGGCATTCTCATAGGTCTGCATAGTACTGTGGCATCAAAACAAGTCAAGTAAAAATGAGTTTTCAATCAAATAAAATTGATGTCATTATACCACTGGTCAGGGTTTAGACACCTAACACATACATTTGGGAAAGTCATCAATCATCTCTAGTCATAGAGCAAGCCCAGGGACCAAATAAAATGAATAAACTTCTGGATGTCCTAACATGCTGTAGAGGGTCACAAAAGTTATAGGGTAATGAGGTAAGCCAGGGAGCCTAAATGCAATTCAGCATATAGCATAGCATTGTATAATGTCTGGCAATTAGGTTACTTTAAAAAAAAAAAAAAAAAACAAGTAGTTAGATCAAAAAATTATATATTAAGTGTTCAAGTGCATGAGATCATGTGTCATGAGGAATAAACAAAAGTCTGCATTAAATTCATTCATAGTTGTGTCAAGAAAGATCAGCTCTCAGTCTAGAGCTTGACTGCATCTTTTTCATGGCATGCATAAGTTGCACCTGTCACTCATATGGTCTCATCCCTTAAATCAAATAAGTGAGAATTAGCAAGTACCTCTCATAGACATATGCATGTATGAATCATCCAAAGTCAGAATGAAAGGTATCTCTTCATTTGAGGAAGCTCACATGGCTCCACATCCTTTACAAAGAGTAAACTGTATCATTCTTGAGAGAGCACTAGACTGCACATAGCATTTCTTTTAAAAGCATCTGCATAGTCCAAAGGTGTTCTTAAGTAGTGTCTGTCAAAGCATGTTGCAAAAAAAAAAAAACAAATGTTAAATGCATCATTTGCACAAGCATAGTAAAATGAATTTCTGTAAACTTTAAGGTCAAATAAAATTTTGAATAAAATTCAGATTTACACTAAACACAAACACACACAAACTCAAAGGGGATATTCACATCTCGAAGCTTACACTCATGAAAGGGTTTTTACAAGCCATGAATAGGTCAGACAAAACCAAATTAGAAACCAAATGGTGGTGACAGAACCGAACCAAATCCAACTCGGAGTTAAACCAAACTGAGCCTAAATAAACCTAAATAATTGGTCGTTAATAGTCATGGACCCAAAGTAAGCCCTAGACAAAGCTCAATTCAGCACAAAATTGGACAGGAACTAGGGTACCAAATCCGACCAGTCTACATACGTCAAAATAAAAAATTAAAGGCAATGAGAAGGTTACCTGTGCGATTAAAACCTCCAGTGACCTCTATGAACACCAAGCACCCCGTGGGACCCATCTTTGAGGCTCAATTCAACTCAGATCAACTCAATTGGGTTTGTCGGAAAATGCCTCTTTAAAGGGGAGAAATGGAACTCGCAAATGGAGGGATAATTAGTAAAACAGAGAAGGAGAATAGAAAGTGAAGCTCATTGTGAGCTCAGAGATGTTCTCAATTGAAAGAATGGCGTCGGAAATCGCCGTAATTGCTTTCCCGATTAAACCATCTCACTCGACGGACTGACGGAGGGAGAAGGAGAAAGAAGGGAAGAAAAGAAGAAAAGAAAAGGAAAAATGGTCCCTGGCACGAATCTTGATGCCAGGTGGACGTCCGGATGCCATTTGCAACGGATTCAAACAAAAAATTGGATAAACAAGGCGCACCATGAGCCGAAACACTGGGAGGTAGGTCCCACCCAATGAATTTAAACCCAGCGCAAAACCGAAACCTCAGCGCCTTGCCATGATCTTCTGTGACGGCTGCCGTGTGGCGGGTCACTGATATCTCCTATATTCATTGGTATTTTGACCGTACTTGGCACCGAAATTATACCCGAACCATTAAATTGCTTAACAAAAACTTGCTATTTTCCCAGGATTTGGCTCTGCCGCTACTTCTACTTGTGTTTTACAGGGTCTTATGAAGAAAAGCTTGAAAGGAAGACTTCTATGGTTGCACACACGTCAGACGACTCATTCCTGGCACAAGGGCACGTTCTGGACCGACATGCGGGCCACATGCCACCTAGATGACTCATCCCTAGGCTCAGTTCGACCCCCCTCTCTACTTGTTCGGACCGAACAGGCAGCTACTCGGACCGAAGTGTCGCCTGGACACTCTCTCTCTTCTCTCCGGTCCGAGCGCCCAGCCTTCGGGTCGAGCAACATCTCTTCGGGTCGAGCGAGCACAAATGGCAAGTCTTTTCAGCTAAGGAAAGACACTTTTTGGCAACTTCTGATGGTCTGAACGCCCTAACCTCTCTCCCAAGCAACCTGGCACTATATAAAGGCCTCTCCTATCTCTAGGAAGGCACTTTTGGTTAGACACACGCATAGCCACCTTCCAAAAGACAATTCTTCATCAGCCCTGTGATTTCCCTCTTGTTAGAAGCGACGGCAGCAGCAAGAAGTAGTTCACCCATCTCTCCTACCTTCCACTGCCTTAGAAAAGATAGTTCTAGCGTGAAAGGAGTAGACTTTACTTCCCTTTATGCTTTTATTCTCTTCTTTTATGGGCTTGTATCTTTATTATGCTTTTATTATGATTATTTACTGTTTTGAGAACATGTTAGAGTAGTCTACTTGATGTCTTAGGGTATGGATGTAGTTTAGGTTTAGTTTGATGTTATGACTTGATATGATTTGATATTTGACTTCATGATCTGTTTATTGAGTAGTGTTTTAATTGCTTGTTTAATTCTGTGATTGACCTGATTTACTTCTAAATTCTAGGCCTGTTTAGTTAAGTTACAAGGTTAGGTTAGTTCATTGGAATTGAATTAAGTACTCGGGATAAGTTGATGATTCGAAAGAGGAGATTAGCCAGCATCGAAAGGTGTGGCTTCTAAGTTGGCTGAAAGGCAACTTAGATATCCCTAAGAAAACAAATAAACAAGACATAGGCTAATTAAAATACCAACACGAAAGTTTAGGTTTGATTAGTCTACGTGGGCAAGGTAGAGTCCTGTACTAATCTCTGGTCCAAAAGACAACAGTTGAGGGTTAGATAATCTAGTCACAGCCAATCTGAGCCCTTCATAAAGTCAGAATTCAAGTTGTATGGTCATAACCCAACATACCAACCTCTGCTCGGACCGAACAAGTCCTGTTCGGACCGAACCGACAGCCTATGCCTCAATTTGTTGGTATTTAACGCGACAGCGAGCAATCCGGCAAATTGAGGGCTAAACCTAAGCGAGTCCTCATCCCTAAGGCACCTTTTTATATTAGAAAAACCCAAAAGTTTGCTAGTTTTAGTTTACCTCAATTTAATTACGACTTAATTTCTAAAATACCCAAAAACATTTAATTACTAGTGGTGTGTGTTCATTACTTTTATTTTGCTGTAGTTCCTACCTTATTTTATTTATCTAGCTTCAGAAAAAGAACAAGTCAGGTATTCGTTAATCCATCCCTAGGGTTCGACCCTAAGCTTAACTTGAACGACTAGTGAGGTTAGGTCTAGGTACAAATTTATTTGGTACTAGGATTTAATTCCTTCATCAAATTGGCGCCGTTGCCGGGGACGGTGTCGATATCAGATACTTGTTTAAGTATTTGGAGACTAGATTTTTATTTTTCTTTCCTCTTCTTACTTTTCACTCTTCTCTGTTTTCTAGGCTGGCAGGTAAAACCCGCAGGAGGAAGTCTCCACCGCCCAAGACTCGAGATTACTTCTTCCGGCATTTGCTTGTCGATCCTGAACTCCCTCCAGCTGCTCAACCACTCTCCAGTTCGGACCGAACATACTCGGCTCGGACCGAACCGACACCAGAGCAGGCAGGAGAAGATCCCTCGATGGCAGAACCACTCACCCCAGAGGCTATTGCACAGCGGACTCGCGAGCTGGAGGACCTCCGCCTTCGGCTTGAGGAAGGAGAGGCTCGCCTCACAGCAGATCGGAATGATCTTGCCGGACAGAGGAGGAACTTTGAGGACGAACGCCGCCGATGGGCAAACGAGGATGAGGCAAGTGTCAACAACTCCGACGGTGAAGACGAGCCGGAACGCGAAAGGACTCTTGGAGAATATGGAGCCCCAAATGCTAAAGACGTGGGCGGCCCGGTGTTGATTCCAGGCATTGAGGCCAACAATATGCAGATCGCTCCTAACCACGTCACTCTGGTTCAACAGAACCCGTTCTACGGAGATGACAAAGAGGACCCACATGCTCATTTACAAACTTTCATAGATTGTACCCGTTTAATTAAAATTAATGGGGTTCCTCAACAAGCAATTAGGCTGTTATTGTTCCATTTCACCCTTAAGGATAGAGCCCAAAAATGGTATAAAACATTGAAAAAGGGGTCAATTCGGTCTTGGGATCAAATGGCACAAACCTTTTTGGATAGGTATTTCCCCGCCGATAGGTCTGACACAATCAGGAGGGAATTGAATAATTTTGCTCAAAAGGAAGAGGAATCAATGAGGGATGCGTGGGAGCGGTTTAGGGATTTGGAAAATTCTTGCCCGCACCATGGCATTCAAGATTGGCTGTTAATGAAAAACTTTTATAGTGGTCTTTATGATAACATCAAAATTAATATTGATTCTCTTTCAGGTGGAGCATTCAAACGCCTCGATGCGACCCGAGGGCGGGACTTACTTGATTATTGTGCAAGGAGCTACACTTGGTACCCAATTCCCAATCACCGCCGTGCTAGCCACGCGAAGCATCAAGTGCGCGAGATCACGACCAGGGATGAAAAGATTGCGGAATTGGAAGCCGAGTTAGCCGCTTATCAGTCTGCTCAAGGGACCCACCTTTACTCCACTCGATGCGGGGCTTGTGATGAAGAAGGACACAAATCTCAAGATTGTCCATTAGCCAAGGGCAATGGTGGGGTGGCTCAAGTTAACTCCCTAAACAATGAGCCGTCCTATTTTCCGAGGCACATCTTTCGGCGGAGCTATTCTTTGAGCGAAGGCGAACAGAAAGATTGGGAGCACATGAACGACCCAGTCCTCAAGAACACCATGCAAAAAGCAACCCTGGATCGACCTTATGCGCCTCGATATGACCGCCAAGGGCAGAACCCTCAATTCCTCAAGAGGGACCAACATTCAAACAATTATGCCCCAAGGAAGTCAATTTACAATAAGGAAGGGATCCCAGTTGCAGTTCAAGAGTTCATGCATGACCAAGGCAAGTTCAACATGATCCTTGCTGAGGGGCTAGATGATCTGAAGGACACCACGAATGAGTTGAAGGCTAGCGCAAGCTCCTTACATCGCCTGGAACGAATGATGGAGCAGCACTTCTCTCGACCTCAAGGCAAGCTTCCTGGACAGCCGGAAGTCAATCCCAGCGCTGAGATCAAGGCTCTTCACGTCTTAAGGAGCGGGAGGCAGTACGAAGACCCGCCCATGCCTGCCGGATCCCCTGACGAACCCTCAGTTCGGACCGAACAAGATCCTACTCGGCCCGAACAAGAAGTCCCAGGGGGGTTCGAGCCAGTTCTTCAGCAGGTAAACCCACTCCCTCCTCTTCAAAAAGACTCTCATGATCCTCTTTGTGCGCAGGAACAACCAGGAAAGACAGGCGAGGCCACAGCAACGCCCACACATCCTCACTCCGCGAATGCTCGACCCGAAGAGCCAGCAGAGGAAGGGGTGGCAGCCCCATCTGGGACTGCTCGGTCCGAGCCTTCCTTTGTTCGGACTGAGGTGGAGCCAGGCAGGGGACAGGACCATGGAAAATCAACCGACCAAGCCGTTCTATCAGTGCCCAGCTATCACCCACCAGTTCCCTTCCCTCGCAGGTTGATCAAAAGCAAGGAAGATGCCCAGTTCAGGATCTTTTGGGAGATCTTAAAGCAAATGAGGATCACAATTCCCTTCACAGATGCTATAGCACAAGTGCCGATCTACGCCAAGTTTCTAAAGGAGCTATGCACAGGCAAGAGATCTCTTGAGGAGCTCAAGACAGTGGCATTAACTCACCGCAGCACCGAAGCCCTTACCAGCAACATGCCACCTAAACTCGCGGATCCAGGTCGGTTTGTTCTTCCTTGTACTATTGGAAATGCCATTATCAAGCAGGCTTTGTGTGACATAGGCGCAAGCGTCAGCCTCATGCCCAAAACGGTGTATTAAAAGATCGGGTTTGGCGAACTCCTACCAACACCCGTGACTCTGAGACTTGCCGATTCCACAATCCGAATTCCGTTGGGTGAAGTGAAGAATCTACCTGTACAAGTTGGAAAATTTCTGGTGCCCGGCGATTTCGTTATCATGGACATAGAGGAAGATAAGGAGGTTCCCATCATCTTGGGACGCCCCTTTCTTAGAACCGCCGGTGTGGTGATGGATGCCCGAGACGGGACAATTTTGGTCAGGGTGGGGGGGGAGCAGCTCTTATTTTCAATTAACCATGCTATGAGATGCCCCGACCCCAAGGAAACTTGTTTCATGATTCAAGAAGTACCCGAGATCGAAGAGTCTCTTGAAGAGCAGTACCAAACAGCCCTGGAAACCTACCAAACTTTTCTCTGTGACATGCAAGAGGCAGTTGGGGTAGAGGAATCAATCGTGGAAGTAGACGAACCAGAAGACTGCTCGACTGGCTCTCAGTTCGACCCCCACCATTTCTGTTCGGACCGAACTCAAGGCTGAATGGAGGACATACAGATGACGGCGGAGGAGTTCGGACCGAGTGCAAATCTGTTCGGACCGAGCATAAGTCCAGACCAAACTGAAGCTCCGAAAGTTGAACTTAAGCCACTTCCATCCTCGCTCAGGTATGAATTCCTCGGCCCAAATCAATCTTACCCTGTTATAGTTAACTCTGAGCTAGATGCAGGACAAACAGAGAGGTTGTTGACTGAACTAAGGGCACATCGAGGCGCAATAGGGTACTCAATCGACGATTTGAAGGGGATCGACTCATCTTTTTGCACACATCGAATCTTGTTAGAGGACGATCACAAGCCATCAAGGGAAACTCAAAGGAGGCTCAACCCAAATCTCAAGGACGTAGTAAAGAAGGAGATTCTTAAATTACTCGATGCGGGCATTATCTATCCGATCTCAGATAGCAAATGGGTGAGCCCCGTACATGTGGTTCCTAAGAAGGGAGGCACGACTGTGGTAAAGAATGACAAAGATGAGATGATTCAAACTCGCATGGTTACCGGGTGGAGAATGTGCATCGACTACCGCAAACTCAACGCGGCAACTCGCAAGGACCATTTTCCACTCCCATTTGTTGACCAATTGCTTGAAAGGCTTGCTAATCATTCTTATTTTTGCTATTTAGATGGTTATTCGGGTTTCTTCCAAATTCTCATTCATCCAAATGACCAAGAAAAGACCACTTTTACCTGCCCTTATGGTACTTTTGCTTATAGACGGATGCCCTTTGGTCTTTGTAATGCACCAGCCACATTTCAACGGGCCATGATGGCCATTTTTTCGGATTTGATTGAAAAAGAAATGGAAGTTTTCATGGACGATTTCTCTGTTTATGGCACTTGTTTTGATTCTTGTTTGGCTAACCTCTCTAAAGTTTTGCAGCGATGTCAAGAGGTTAACTTGGTTTTGAATTGGGAGAAGTGCCATTTCATGGTGCAACGCGGTGTAGTACTAGGCCATGTAATCACTTCTAAAGGGATCGAGGTCGATAAAGCAAAAATCGAAGTCATTGAGAAGCTAGACATACCTAAAAATGTTAAGGACGTGCGAAGTTTCCTTGGGCACGCCGGATTTTACCGCCGCTTCATCAAAGACTTTTCTAAAATAGCAAAACCTCTAAGCAATCTTTTAATTAAAGATAATGAATTCATCATTACTGAAGATTGTATTCACGCTTTTCACAGGTTAAAAGAGGCCCTCATATCGGCTCCTATTTTGCAACCACCGGATTGGTCTCAACCATTCGAACTCATGTGTGACGCGAGCGACTTCGCAGTTGGAGCCGTGCTTAGACAGCGGAAGGACAAGAAGCCGGTGGCGATCTACTATGCAAGCAAAGTACTTGATCCGGCCCAAACCAACTACACGACCACCGAAAAGGAACTTCTTGCCATCGTATTCGCTCTAGACAAGTTCAGATCCTATCTGGTGGGTTCCAAGGTGATCGTGTACACTGATCATGCGGCGTTGCGATATCTTCTGAGCAAGAAAGATGCCAAGCCAAGGCTCATAAGATGGGTACTCCTTTTACAGGAGTTTGACCTCGAGATTCGCGATAAAAAGGGCACAGAGAATTTGGTAGCTGATCATTTGTCTCGGCTGCATTGGGAAGAGCAAGAAAAAGATGAAATCCCAATCGATGACTCATTTCCGATTGAAAAGCTGATGCAGATCACTCTCAGTTCGACCCCAGCAGAAATATGTTCGATCCTGATATCATCCAGTTCGGACCGAACAGAATCAGAGGAGGTCGACTGGACCCACCTGGCAATGCAATTCCTCTCCATGGAAGGCAGTTCGGACCGAGCAGCTGCTTGTTCGGTCCGAACGATGACTGATCGTGAAGCTGATGCTCAACCGTGGTATGCCGACTTAGCCAACTACCTCGCCAGCGGTATCCTACCACCAGAGATGACTTGGCAAGACCGAAAGAAGCTGAAATCAGATGCTAAGTATTATTTTTGGGAGGAGCCCTACCTCTTCAAACTCGGGATCGATGACATTTATAGAAGATGTGTGCCATATGAGGAGGTCAAGCCTATCCTAGCTAGTTGCCACTCTTCCGCCTATGGAGGCCATGCATCATTCTCCAAGATGGCAGCTAAAGTGCTTCAATCAGGTTTCTTTTGGCCCACTCTTTTCAAAGATGCACGCTCTTTTGTACTCTCATGTGATCAATGTCAAAGGACGGGCAACATCTCAAAGAGGAGCGAGATGCCCCTTAACCCTATTCTTGAAGTGGAAATCTTTGATGTTTGGGGGATAGACTTCATGGGCCCGTTTCCTAGCTCTCATGGTTTCGAATACATCTTGGTAGCAGTAGATTATGTCTCTAAGTGGGTTGAAGCGGTGCCATGCAAGTCCGCGGATGCAAATTCTGTGATCCGATTGTTTTCAAAGGTGATCTTTCCTCGATTTGGTGTCCCACGAGCGGTGATAAGCGACGGAGGGAAGCACTTCATCAACCGCCAATTCAATAGCTTATTGAAGAAGCACGGAGTGACACACAAAGTTGCCACCGCTTATCATCCACAAACAAGCGGGCAAGTCGAGGTGTCTAATCGGGAGATCAAGAGCATATTGGAAAAGACAGTAGCCCGAACGCGCAAGGATTGGGCTGTCAAATTGGATGATGCTTTGTGGGCCTATCGCACCGCCTTCAAAACGCCCATAGGCATGAGCCCCTTCAAACTTGTCTATGGGAAGCCATGCCACTTGCCGGTTGAAATAGAGCACAAGGCTTATTGGGCAACTCGCGCAATCAACATGGATATGCTCAAGGCCGGTGAGAAAAGGATTCTTGAACTTCATGAGTTGGATGAGGTACGCCTAAACTCTTATGAAAATGCTAAATTCTATAAAGAAAAGACAAAATTGTTGCATGACAGGCATATTTCAAGAAGAGAGTTCAAAGAAGGAGACTTGGTGCTTTTGTTCAACTCTCGCTTGAAGCTTTTTCCGGGCAAGTTGAGATCAAGGTGGTCCGGGCCATTCCGAGTGGTGAAAGTCTACCCATTTGGCGCCATTGACATTTGCAACAAGGATTCGGAGCCTTTCAAAGTCAATGGGCAACGATTAAAGCACTACATCGCCAATGAGACGCTTGAGGAGACCTTTGTCCTATCTCTCTCCGAACCAAAGCAAGCGGAAACTTAGAAACAGGAGGTCAAGCTAGGGACCTAAAACAAGCGCTTCTTGGGAGGCAACCCAAGGATTTAAAATAATATTTCACTTTTAAACTAGTTTTCTTCTAATCTAAATATATATATAAAAAAAAAAAAAAAAAAAAAAATTTTAGGCACAGTTCTAATCTCTGGGAACATTTCAATTTCAGGAAGCAATTTCATTATAAAGAAGGAGACACGAGCATGAAGGATGAGACGACCAGTAGTACACACATTTCCTCAGCTCAAATTCGAAGTGCATTGCTCTCGGTTCGACCCGAGCATACAACGCTCGATCCGAGCAAAAAGAAATTATAGAGGACGGAATGACATTGGTGCTCGGTCCGAGCACCAGATTGCTCGGTCCGACTAGGGGATGATTCTTCACTGGATGAGGCCAATTGGGCCGGGATTTTAATGGGACACAGGCCCATTTCTCTTTATATAATTTAATTGGTTAATGGGTTGTTTTTAACTCACCAGGCCAAGCCCGTTTATACCAAACCCGACCCAATAACCCTATAAGAGAGGATCCATTCCCCTCTCTTCTCTTTCTCCCTCATTCGACCCCAACCCGACTCTTCTCCTTCTCGTTCTCTTCTCCAAGCCGAGCACACACACACCAAACCCTAGAATTTCCATCCCTTCATCATTTTTAGAGATCTACGGTGCAAATTACTCTCCTCTCCAATCTCTTTCAGGATATCTTCTCTGATTTCGTTTTAAGGAAGTGTATGTGATGTATTTTTCAGGGCACGTCTTTCGAAGAAATCGGCGAAACTCGACGGTTGGTCTTCCCGTTGACTGAGTACACTCCTGGGCCTCCTCTTCAACTTCTCTGAGGTTCCGTTGAGGTGCCTCGACTTCTCTTCTGCCGCGGGACCATTCTCTACTCCAACCCGCTGTCAAGAGGTGCTCTCTCCGTCGTTTCGCTCTCTGGTGCCTCTCTGCCCCTTCTCCTCACTCAAGAAAGCACTCTCTGGACCCTGGCACTTCACTTCTCCACTGCCATACCTCAAGCCGAGGGTATCAACTCCATCAAGCGTAATCCAAGGTCCCTCCATCTCTCTTTCCCTTTTCTATTGCTTCCTTGTGATTTTAATTGGGTTTGCGAGTGTGTACAAGGCCCTGTACCAGCAAGACAACCTCTGTACCGAACCAGTGTGCCTTACCAGAACCTAGCCTCAGTTCGGTCTGAAGCCTCTCTGCTCGGTCCGAACACCTACCCTGACACAGTTCACCTACCCTTGCTTATCTTCGATCCGAACTCTCCCTGTTCGGTCCGAACCGAGAGCAGACCACTTCCAGACAAACCGTAGATTTTTCTATCTCCTCCTCTCTAGCAGTAACCATGGCCGAATCCAGTCGCCGTCAGACCCGTGCCAGCACTCGTGGCGCAGCCGGGACCTCTTCTAGACATCCTCCACCTGAGTCACCACCCCACAACCCCAATGACCCACCTCATCCTATGTCAAACCACCCGGACTTCAAGAGACATCCCGATGCAGCCCAATATGAGGCGACTTTTGGGTTCGAAATGCCATGGAAGTTCCAATTTCTCAACATGGCAAAGCTTCAGAATCGGCCGTTTGAGCACACAAGGTGGATAGACCTACCTACATTGGAAAAATTTGGGGTGGCGGAGGAATTTATCGACCTCACAGGCGGAATTGGGATTACCCCCACCTTTTGGACCCACCGAGCTCTAGCCTACCAGAAGATGACAATTGAGTTCTTGAGTTCTCTCAAGCTCATGAAGGAAGATGGGGAAGATATTATTGTCTTTCGCCTAGCAAACCGGAGCCACAAAGCACGGTTGCAAGACTTGGGTGAGGTGTATGGGCTAGAAAGGAATTGCCCGATTGAGACTTCTCCATGGACTCGAGACTTAAAGCCCGGCATGGTCTGGATCTATTTGGCGGGGCATAATTGCAACAAGAGGTCCCGTCTCGTGCAACATCCTACGCTTCGCATCCTCATGCGGGCGTATGCCTCTCAAATCTTTTGCCGAGGGGAGACAGCTAACATCACAAATGATAAGGAGCTCGGGCTCATGTGGCAAACTCTACAAACAAACCCGGTGAAGGTCAATGTTATCAAGCTAATGGTGGAGTTTTGGATATACCAGCGAGATCATGTGCCCAAAGGAAGCATCACAATGGGTGGCTTTGTCACGCTTTTGGCAGAACGGATGCACATTCCGATTCCCCCGACTTCCGCATGTGGCGGGTTCCATCTCTATGATGCCTTCCGATTCAAAGGAGCCCACTTCATCGAGATTAAGCAAACGAGGCATGAGGACAAGTACCTCTGGATTCGTGATCAAGGGACTGATTTCTATCTTCCCTACCCTCACAAGGTAAATCTCTCTAGTCCCGACTCATGGATCATTCCAGAAGATTACTCTCACCCACTTGTCAGGAGAAATAGTATAAGCGAGACAACAAGAAGCGGCCCACAGCCGATGGAGGTAGCCACAAGGGTCCGGTCCCACTCACCTCCGCCAATGCAACATGGTGAATCTTCTCAAATGCCGAGATGGGCTAGGAAATTGACCAAAATGGTGAAGAAGCTCACCAAACTCACCAAGAAGACCCTCCAGCGTCAAGAAGAGTTTGGTGATCATCTCAGCCGCCTATCCAAAGAGTCCATGGAGCAAAATAGGAAAATCAGAGATGCGGTAAACGTGGCATACGACAACAATTTTTATCTCCGCATGGGCTATTGGCCGGGAGAAGAGGAAGAGCTAGAAGCCGGCCATGCCAACCCGGCTTCATCTTCTAGTGTCACACGAGGACCACCGCCACCTCCTCTGTATCACGAAGCACAATCCGAGCCGCATCGTGGCCCAGAAATACCGCAACAAGCACCAAGTGATCCCAGCTTCTACCCTTACCTTGGAAACCAAGTGGTGGAGCAACCTCAATATCAGGACATGGAGGACCCCTTTGGCATCTTCCCGACCTATCACCATGGCGATGCATCCATGGGCCCCCACCACTCTCACTAATCCGGTAACTTCCTTCTCTTTCTTTTAAATTTTCTGTGAATGCAAGCTTGAGGACAAGCTTTAGAATAAGTTTAGGGGGGGAGACGTCATTTATTTTCTGGAAAATTGGATAAAACAGACAAGGAGGGGCGGAATTTTTCATTTTCTCCCAGCCTCAGTTCGGACCGAACGCCTTCTGTTCGGACCGAACTGTGTAATTTCCATACAATCTGATTTCAACTGTCCTCATTCGGTCCGAGCGCTGGTTGCTCGGTCCGAACACTATCTTGATAGGGTCAAACAGAGAGGAAGTTAAACTCAAAAAAAAAAAACTCCAAGTTATGTTCTGAAGTTAATTGCTTGTGCCCATCACCTTCGTTTTGTTTTTTTATTGATAAATGTCACACTGTTTTTCAACAATTTTCAAGCTGATCAATGGACTTTCTCAAATGATTTGTTGTTTAAACTTCTTGATTGACTTGTGCACCAATGGGCTGATGCGAAGATTTTTAATTGTGATTAAACTCGATTGTGGATGCTTAGAAATTTGTCAAAACGATCTCAGTCAAATCTCACAATTTTTCATTGAGTGAACTGATTTGTGATTTGCAAATTTTTGTTCAAAAAGAATTTTTATCAACCTTGGAACTTGTATCATGAATCTTGACTAGTGAAATTGTTTTTAAACGCTTGAATCACCAACGAGCAAAATTTCAATGGGACTTAAATTCAAATAGTTGTGAAAACGAGGATGCACCGAGACCTTCTTCCACCAACTCAACCACAAAACTTTGGAGGGTATTGGGATTAATTATAAGTTGCCAGGAATTATAACTCAAAGCTCTCGAGGTATAATTGGGTAACTTAAAATTAATTTCTACTGGCCCTGGTGCGAAAGCATTGGCAATGGGATTGTTGAGTATTGTGGCCCGAGTGTACCGTGGCCATAGTCGAGCAATTCACGTCTAACCTCCCTGGCACGACATGTGCCAGTAGCATATTCTCAAGGTCAATGACACCGCATTATATCCTCTAGGGTGCAAAGCCCCACGACTCGACTTACACAAATAAAAATTGGTGAAAGAAATTGAAAAGGTTGAAATTTGGAGACAAGATTCATGACTAATTTTCCAACTTTGATAAATTGACTTTACAAATCTTTGCAAAACATAGAAAAGAACGAATGAATAACTTTGAGTTTGCTATTGTTGTGGCATGATAGAAGCTAGAGTTCTTGAAAGGTTAAAAGCATTCAATAGGACCAAGTGAGGCATACTTTAATTAGAATTTTAAATGCTAAATCTTTGAGGAACTTTCTTAACTCGGCTTGTTTGACTTTTGTGTGACTACATTTTTAGGTATAAGCAATTAATCTCCTAACATTTCTTTGTTTGGGTAGTTTGATTCTCTTAAGTTTAAGTACAGTCAATAACTTTAAGTTTAGGCTCTTGCTTGAGGACAAGCAAAGTTTAAGTTTAGGGGGATTTGATATCTCCTATATTCATTGGTATTTTGACCGTACTTGGCACCGAAATTATACCCGAACCATTAAATTGCTTAACAAAAACTTGCTATTTTCCCAGGATTTGGCTCTGCCGCTACTTCTACTTGTGTTTTACAGGGTCTTATGAAGAAAAGCTTGAAAGGAAGACTTCTATGGTTGCACACACGTCAGACGACTCATTCCTGGCACAAGGGCACGTTCTGGACCGACATGCGGGCCACATGCCACCTAGATGACTCATCCCTAGGCTCAGTTCGACCCCCCTCTCTACTTGTTCGGACCGAACAGGCAGCTACTCGGACCGAAGTGTCGCCTGGACACTCTCTCTCTTCTCTCCGGTCCGAGCGCCCAGCCTTCGGGTCGAGCAACATCTCTTCGGGTCGAGCGAGCACAAATGGCAAGTCTTTTCAGCTAAGGAAAGACACTTTTTGGCAACTTCTGATGGTCTGAACGCCCTAACCTCTCTCCCAAGCAACCTGGCACTATATAAAGGCCTCTCCTATCTCCAGGAAGGCACTTTTGGTTAGACACACGCATAGCCACCTTCCAAAAGACAATTCTTCATCAGCCCTGTGATTTCCCTCTTGTTAGAAGCGACGGCAGCAGCAAGAAGTAGTTCACCCATCTCTTCTACCTTCCACTGCCTTAGAAAAGATAGTTCTAGCGTGAAAGGAGTAGACTTTACTTCCCTTTATGCTTTTATTCTCTTCTTTTATGGGCTTGTATCTTTATTATGCTTTTATTATGATTATTTACTGTTTTGAGAACATGTTAGAGTAGTCTACTTGATGTCTTAGGGTATGGATGTAGTTTAGGTTTAGTTTGATGTTATGACTTGATATGATTTGATATTTGACTTCATGATCTGTTTATTGAGTAGTGTTTTAATTGCTTGTTTAATTCTGTGATTGACCTGATTTACTTCTAAATTCTAGGCCTGTTTAGTTAAGTTACAAGGTTAGGTTAGTTCATTGGAATTGAATTAAGTACTCGGGATAAGTTGACGATTCGAAAGAGGAGATTAGCCAGCATCGAAAGGTGTGGCTTCTAAGTTGGCTGAAAGGCAACTTAGATATCCCTAAGAAAACAAATAAACAAGACATAGGCTAATTAAAATACCAACACGAAAGTTTAGGTTTGATTAGTCTACGTGGGCAAGGTAGAGTCCTGTACTAATCTCTGGTCCAAAAGACAACAGTTGAGGGTTAGATAATCTAGTCACAGCCAATCTGAGCCCTTCATAAAGTCAGAATTCAAGTTGTATGGTCATAACCCAACATACCAGCCTCTGCTCGGACCGAACAAGTCCTGTTCGGACCGAACCGACAGCCTATGCCTCAATTTGTTGGTATTTAACGCGACAGCGAGCAATCCGGCAAATTGAGGGCTAAACCTAAGCGAGTCCTCATCCCTAAGGCACCTTTTTATATTAGAAAAACCCAAAAGTTTGCTAGTTTTAGTTTACCTCAATTTAATTACGACTTAATTTCTAAAATACCCAAAAACATTTAATTACTAGTGGTGTGTGTTCATTACTTTTATTTTGCTGTAGTTCCTACCTTATTTTATTTATCTAGCTTCAGAAAAAGAACAAGTCAGGTATTCGTTAATCCGTCCCTAGGGTTCGACCCTAAGCTTAACTTGAACGACTAGTGAGGTTAGGTCTAGGTACAAATTTGATATTTGAATTTTTAGGGGTTTGGGATTTCAGCGAACAGCATGTCTCTAGCCAATCAGAATTTTCCAACAGAACTGAAACTTCAAAAATACACTAAAAATAACATGAATGTCAGAAAAATTCAAATAAAATGTCAAAATATCAAGAAAAATGTGAGGAATATTTTGGTGACACTTTTCATGACCAAATCCCAAAGCACATTAAATTCGAAACCCTCAAAACGGCTATGTTGGTAAATAATAAAATAATAAAAATAATAAGATTGAAATTAAAACCTCTGCAAAAACACATGAACATTTATGTTCTGGACAGCAGATACATTTGAACATTCTTGTTCTGGACACCAGGTACATTTGAACATTTACGTTCTGGGCAGCAGGGAGCATCTCTAGTCAAAGCCAAAACCCAAGTTCAAATCCAAATCCTAAATCCATAAATCCCAAACCCCAAAAACTCAAAATCCAAGTTCAAACTGAAACAAAATCCAAACCCTAAATCCAAAAATCTAAAATCCGAAAGAAACACCAAAATCCCAAACCCAAAAACTTAAATCCAAAAATCCAAACTCAGACTTAAACAAATCCAGAAATCCCAAACACCAAATCCCCAAATTCAAATGCCAAATCCAAATCCCAGATACCAAATCCCCAAATTCAAATACCAAATTCCCCCAAACCCAAGTCTAAATTTCAAAATTCAGGTTGAAATCCCAAACCCCTAAAAATTCAAATATCAAAAATGCCAAATCCCAAAACTACATCCAAGAAGACTAAAACTCAAATCCAAAAAAAGTCAAAGCCCAAGTCGAGTCCAAAACAAAATGACCCTCAAACTCGAAATCCAAAGCCCAAAACTCAAGGATCAATATAGAGCTTTGAGAATCCAAAAGTTTAACTTAAAAGTCAAAAAGTTAAACTCAAAAGTCCAAATCAAAAGTTGGGAAGTCAAACTCAAAAGTCCAACTTAAAATTGAAATGATTAAGATTTTTCAAACGGATCTGATAGCCTGAACCTAAAAGTCTTAAATACCCCAAGATAATATGTCAAAATCCCAAAAGTTAAAGACACAAGGACCAACGCTCTAGGACTTGGATCAAAGTCAATAACTAAAAACTCAAAATGACATTAAAGTCTTAAAAGTCCAACTTTGTCCTTTTGAGATCGCATCGCGCGTTGCTTCAGAAGGTACACCCCTTTGTGTTCTCGTCAAGAGGAGGCATAGCGCTTCTTCCCTCGCGACTTGAACGAAATCTCAAAATCTCTACATCCCAAACGATTGAGGATTGACCTAGATCGCCTATCTTTCTAGTGTTGAACTCAAAAATCTAAATTCGTCCTTCCGAGATTGCATAGCGCGTTGCTTCAGAAGGTACACCCCTGGAGTTCTTGTCAAGAGGAGGCATAGCACATCTGTACTCGAGACTTGAACGACAAACCCTGAAATCTCTAAATCCCCAAATCGACTGAGTGCTAGTCTAGGACATATAACCCCCAGTATTAGCCTTAGAAATCCCAAAGGTGGCCTCAAGCTGACAAAACCAACAATTGACAACAAAATTGTTAGAACTGTGACATGAAAGTCAACCAAAGTCTTGTAGCAAGAATAAAGTTACAACCAAAGTCCAAAATTGCAATCAAAAGAATTAAAAATCAAACCCCCCCCAAAGACTAATCTTTTTAAAAGATTAAAAATTGACTCTAAGCTAATCTATTCACATTTAATTTGATTATTCCCGATCTAGAGGTGCTCTTGTGTGGTTCTCAACTCAGCCCGGAGGTAATTAACAGCAGGGGCTTGCGCCTGCTGGAAGGAAAGGACCTACAAACAAACAATCAACTCTCGAGGTACTTAGAACCGCGTTAGCGCCCATCGCCCGTTTCTCGGATGGTCGGTAGCGTTCGGATCATAAGATGCTCGAGGGGTATCTGCTCCGTATTCTTTTTCCCTATGGCGGAAGCCATCCTTCGATGCTTACCCGTGGATAGGTTAAAAAGGTGCGAGACACCTATATAAGGGAGTCTCTTTTTCCCTTTGTTACCATCTCTTTTTCGTTGAATCTCCTCTTTTCTCATAGCTTCCACCATATTTCATAAGCATTTGAGAAAATATCCTAATATCTCATGATTGGTCTTCAAGGTTCTCACAACATCATGATGCTTTGCGTAACCTTAGGGTATTTTCGGGATTCCTCCCGTTTTACCCGTAATATCATCGCGTTATTGGCTCTAGCACCTTTTTTAATGTCGGAGATCGAGAGACAGATGTTACCAGACATCGCGCACAATTTGCTCAAATGTTTCACATGTCGAAGTTGAGGTCTCCTCAGGAGGTGTGATAGGTTTTATCCTTCTCATGGCGTGAATTTTCTTTTGTAAAATCTTTGCTGTGAAAGCAGTCGTTCATGGAAAGTATTATACGCCTATCATTCTTCTTCTTCTTGCATGGTACCCTGGTCAGAGGCTCTTCCTACCTCAATTCCCGGGACATGTTGTTGTTCCGAGGTGTTGTTGCTCTCCATCAGCAAGCTGCTCTTGGCTTATATAGAACGCTTGAAGTTAGTGCTTGTGTCGAATGATGTTATATGGCTGGGATCATTCTCTGTTTGTTGGTGACAGATATTTTGTATGGTGGTTCTTCTGTATTTTGTCACAGTGGCTTTTTTATTTTCTTTTTTGTGCTAGCTCCAAGAAATGTAAGCCATTTATCATTCGGCCCTCTATGGGATCTGAACATTCACAATGCATCTCAACTCATTGGTCGGCATGAAGATCTCGAATGGATCAAAATCTGAGTGAAATTTAATCATCCAGCAGCGTCAGCAATTCAACAGACCTTCTATGGATGGATCGTGCTTTTCTTGAGATTTCTCTTTTCGTGCCATTGAGATCCATTTTGAAGATATGTAAAAAATTTTCTTTTCGCATGTATCACCCTGAATGTAATATTATTGTCACCAGCTTCTCCATTCATTTTTGTGTGTCTTTATTTTGTTTTAGGAACAAAATGTGTAAAACCCTATTCATTATTTTTTATGCCGGTATAATGAACTCACCGGTGTTGGTTGACTTATGGCTCACTCCAACAATTGACCATTTTAGAGGTGGAATTTAGGCTTGCGGATTTTTGTGGTGCTTTGGATATGTATTTGGTGGAGGAAACGTCTTATGTTGCTATAAAGCAAGACGCTCCTTTTTTCCTTTAGGGACATAAAGCTCCAGCTGCTCCATGTACCTGCAGAATGAAATAAGAAATGAGAAATTATTATTTATTTTGTTTAAGGGACAAAATGCTAAAATCCTTGTTCATCTTTTTCGGAACCGGTAGGATGAACTTTTACCGGTGATAGTAGGTTTTAGGCCGGCACTATCAATAGGCCCTTTTATTTTGTGGAGATTTTGTTGTGGAATTTTGTGGAGTTTTGGGAATATTTTGTTGTGGAAGAGATGTCTCATGTTGCCCCTAGGCAAGATATTTCTTTTTTTTTTAGGGACATAAAACTTCAGCGAATCGGTGTAACTTCAGGAGACTTAATCAGATGTTGTTCTTAGGGATTGCCCAAAGGCCTTCGATCCATCTCTAGAAATTTCCTCTTGATTGAAGCCCATAAATCTCTTTACAGCCTGCTGAGGTGTCTTGCTTTTGGTTGCGACCCATTCGGCGGTCAAACCTGTACTGAGCCATCATTATTTTCTATTAGTCTTTGTCCTTATCCAACACATCTTTCATCCGGGTCACTCCCGTCATTTCTTTGTCTGCCACTATACTCGGTTTGCGCATGACACACCCGATTTTTTCGGGTTGCACTTGAC
Organism: Rhynchospora breviuscula; assembly: GCA_027562975.1. Lineage (NCBI taxonomy): Eukaryota > Viridiplantae > Streptophyta > Magnoliopsida > Poales > Cyperaceae > Rhynchospora > Rhynchospora breviuscula. The sequence goes on from CM050398.1 coordinate 19,678,697, forward strand.
TTCGTGCTCTGGGGACTTGAATGTCGTATCTCGCCTATATATATATTGAGGCATCTTTCACCACTTTCCTTTATCATCTCCCATCTTTACACCAAGCTACAAGCATAGAATATGCTCTGGTGTCTCTTAATTAGTCTCATAGCTCCCATGGCTGTCATTCTTCTTGAAATGAGGAGGTTTTCGAGTGTCGCATTACTACCATGGGTGTCAGAGAATGTTTTGTGGCTGGCTATCTTCGTTTCCACCCTCTTGGGATGTTGGAAAATGAATATATGCGCCCCCGTCGATCTTGAGCCGTTTCATAGGGCCTGTGTAACTTGGCGGATCATCGACCCCTTTGTCATCCTAGAATTATTGGCTCTTTCCATGCCGATTTACTGGCTTCACATAACCGTCATGGGGTTCCTTCTAATTCTTCTCTTATTTTCAACATGCATCCTTCACCTGGGATAAAAGATTTTGTAGTTTTTTTTTTTTTTTTTTTTGCAAAGCGCACGCACTCCAGATGGTTTTCTGAGTAATACACATATGCCTTTCACCTTTGATACTTATGTCACAATAACTTGCAGAGTATGCCCCCATTGTAATTTTATTGCAATGATGATGCGTCTCGTGCCTTATTCACCATCACTTGTATCTGGCTCAGCTTGATAATAAGTTTTTCTATTAATGTGCATGGCATCATTTATGGGGTGCTGGATCTTGTAGGATGTGTTTTGGGAGATGTAATTCTCCTTTCATGAGTTCATCTTCAACTGAGTCTTTGAATATGTAACAATTCTCGATCGTATGTTCGAGGATCCTATGGTACGGACAAAAGTTAGGTTCATCGTGTTGATGCTCTTCTTCCAGACGTTTACATTTAGGTAATTGCAAATCATGTTGCATGGCTAGATTGAAGACCTCGAAAGTTTTATCTTTTCGAAAAGAGTAAGGCTTACTCCTTCGTTCTCTTATTGACACGCCTTTCTTCCGATCTTTGCATTTTTTAACAGCTTCGGGCTCCTTTGTCATTAATGTTTCTTTTCCTTGGAACATTTGAACATCCTTCATTTTGTTTTTTCCTTTTTTGAGATTTAGTTTTCCGAATTGCTCTTTAGACATGGCTGGGGCGCTATTACCTGCCTCTTGCAAATCCCCTAGCAATTTTCAAATTTCAGTGTTTCTCTTTAGGAGAACATCTATCTCTTGGCATATCTTAGTGTTCCTTTGGTGGAGCATCATGATTTGTTGTTCTTGTTCTTGTAAACGTCCAACAAGGCTCTCCATAGTTTGCTATTTGTCACAGGTGATGGCGATTGGGTTTTCTTAAACTTTGATTTCTTCAGATAGGATGCTTCCAAACCATGTCGTTACGAGTGCGATCTCTTCAGTCTCACTATTCCAACTTCGTACATTCCCTTCCTGGGTTTCATCATCTATCCTATGTACCGGGTCTTCTTGAGATTGACATTTCTCCTCTTTGAGAGTGGCTTTCTCAAATTCTTCCATCTCGAGTACGACATCTCCAGTGTCGCTACTCCGATTTTGTTTGTTTTCTTCCTGAATATCATTATCTATCCCATACACTGGGATTTCTTGAGATAGATTCCCCTTCTCTTCAAAGGTAGCTTCTTCAATCACAGGGCAGATTTCTTCAGTATTGCTATTCCAGATCTGTACATTTTCTTCTCGGGCATCATTGTCAGTCCCGATGACATATATCGAGCTTGCATTACTTTCGTCGTGAGCCGACCAAAGTATTTCATCTTCAGAATCAGAGTCATTTATATAAATCATGTAGCATGACTCGTTATCCTTAGTTTGTGCATTTTCTTCTTGGGCATAATTGTCTGTCCCGTTGATATACATCGGGTTTCTTTCTTTTTGAATTTCATCACTAGCCCAAATGGTGTATATCAGGCTTTCTCTGAATGGATTTTTCTCTGTCTCATGGGTATTTTTGTTAGTTTCCATCATCACGGGTAAAATCTGATCACTTTCATCATTCCAGCTTTGTGTTTCTTCCTTAACTTCATCATCTATCCCGATTGCATGCACTGTGAAGGATTCTTCGTTTGAATCACTGTCAGAACGCTCATTTGGTGCAGGCCCTTGTCTTTCACTTTTTGACAATGATATTTCGCCTGATTTGACTCGCTCTTCTACCCAATCTTTGAACACCCAACAATTTTCAATCTTGTGTCCCAATACCCTATGGTATGGACAAAAGTTTGGATTGTTGAATTGTTCCATTTCATGTGGATGCTTGCTTGGTGGTAATTGAAGATTATTTTCCACAGCCCGTCGAAATAGTTTAGGAACCACTTCTTTTCTGAATGAATAGGGCTTACTAGATAATTCTGCCACTGACAAGAGCCTCTTAGGGTTGTTATAAAGACGGTCATATGAACAGCCAATATTCCTATTGTGCGATACTCCCGAGCTACTGCCGGCTATGTATGAGGAGGGTTTTCTCGATACTCGAGTCCTTTTGGATTTTGCCTTCTTCCCATTCCTTTTAGGGTGATACGACCATGCTTCTGGACCTAAGCTCCCATAATTTAATACTGCAGTGAGTAGGGCATCAAATCTAGTGATGTTTCTTATCACTAGAAACGGCTTAATCGGTCCATATATATTTTCTATTATCATTTTTACCTCCTCATGATCGGGGATTCAGGGTTGGCAACGAATGCTCATATTCCTCCATCGAGTAATGTAGTCACTGACATATTCCCTTTTTCCTGGTTTTTCTCTTGCCATATCGGCCATTGTAATTTTTGGGGACAATATTGCAAATCTCGAATAGAACATGTCTGTCATTTCATCCTAAGTTTTAACACTATTTTCCTCCAGCCAGATATACCAGTCAAATGCTGTTCCTGTTAGGCTTAAAGGGAATTGTCGCATTAATAAGGCTTCGTTGTGCTCTGTATCACCACATGCGATCATAAATTTGAACACATGTTGTTCAGGATATTTCCTAGTTCTCCCATCGAATAATTGGAATCTTGGTCTAATGTACCCTTTAGGGTAAGGTACCAAATCATATTCCTCAGGATATGGTCTCCTGTTCCACCTTGCATGTTGGATGGAGTGAGGCATTCCTACTTTTTGCAACTCTTGACCCATCACTTCTTGTATCCTCTTTTTAATATTTTCTCGTATCTCAAGAGAAGCACTGGAAGAGGTTTCTAGTTTTTCGACAGTCTTTGGCATTGATGTGCTTTTCAAATAGCCCGATTTTACCCTTGAAGCATCTTCTTCTCTTTTAGTAAATCCCATTACTGAATTCTCATGGTATCTTTCGGGCATGCATTGGTTTATATCCACAATTCGCTCCGGTACAAATCTTCCTAGGCGTGGGTCTTGGAGTGGAATTCGCAGTCCTTTTGTGTCAACATCATTCTTCTTTTGAGTTCTCATGGAAAAGTCTCCTATTTTCTTATCATCTAAAATCTTTGATACTTCCCAAGACTCATCCATGGACCTTGTTGTCCTGCTGGGGCAATCTAAAAAGTACAGAGTTTCATTTGCCCCCATTTCTTGGTAATGGCACAAAAGTGATGTTTTACTTGCTCCAGAATTTAGATGTGTATTAGAAGTGCCCCCATTTTGTGTACCATCTTTTTCTCCTTCCGAATCAGAATCATTCTCATAGATCATGCAACATGACTCATTGTTCCTCGGATGTGTTGAATGGTTGTCTTGCATGCTCTCTGTATCGTCTAGGTCTGTTGGTGCAAATGAAGCTTTCGTCTAAGCAGCTTGGTTCATCCTTTCAGTTGCAAGTTCTTCGAAGAATTTTTCGAAAATAGATTCAACTAAAAATGATTCTCTTCCTAGACACATTTTCTTCGAAGGCTGAGTTGATATCTCACGTCCGCCTGGATATTCCTCAAATGTTCCGGAGTGAAGCCTGCCACGGGTGTCGGCGGGTACTCCTTCATTCATGACCTTACTATTGTCGACAGCTCGCGTATGATCTGATTTCCTGTTTAGGGGTTCGTCATTAGCACCTAATGGTCTTTGTTGAGAGCTTGCCCTCAGAGGTGGCCTGGGTGCGAAGTATTTTGCATCAGGAAGCATCATCTCGTATATAGAGAAAGGGTATTCTTCTACTTTTATTATTTCATGGGTTATATTTTTGACATACTTTATGCATTGATGCAAGGTGGAAGGTACCAGCTGATATGTATGCAACCAAGGGCGACCTAATAACACCTTATAAGACACGCTAGCTATGACATAGAGTTTTGCTTGAGTTTTGAGTTTCCCAAAATGGAACTTTAGAGTAACTACTCCTAGTGCTCTCTGATAGTGTAAATTGAGCCCGTAGATCTTTGATTGACTTTGAGTCAAGGCATTACTGTCGAGCGAGAAATATTTTAGTGACTCCAATGGAATGATATTAACTGCTGACCCTGGATCGACCAGTATTCGGTTGATCTTAACTCCATTTGATACTCCCGTGATGTACAATGGTTTATTGTGACACGTTGTTCTATCAGGGAGATCGTTCTTCGTGAAGGTAATTGATGAAAAGTTATCATCGATGTCCTCTTCCACTTCTTGATGCACGTAAGATTCTTTTGAATTTTGCTCAAGTCTTCCTGGGCTATATATTCCGTCGCTAGTTGCACAAACAGCTACCACATCCTTTGATCTCATATCCACTTTCATGGCATAATTTTCACATTCTCCATTTTGCCGTATTGACTGATGAAATACTTTGACACCTTTGTTTAATGAGTGGATAGTCTCCGGCTTAACTTGTGAATTGACTGGGGATAATGGCATGTATCCCTTGGTTACTTTTTCTTCTTTGACCATGATTGCTTTGCCTTTCAATATACGTTTCTTTTGGTTTCCCACCCCTTCGTACGGGAATACCAGCCTTTTATGGTCATGTAAGCTTTGATCTTGTGCCCCCATTTGCCTTATCTTCATCTTCAAAATACATGCAGGCACGGGAGTAACTAGGTGGGATTATTTTTTATCCTTCTTATCATTAATAATTAGGCATGCTTTTTGAACGATTTCGGTAGCAGTAATTTTTCTACTCTGGGCAAGCACCGGAACCGGCGCTATTTTACAACGAGGAGGTGAGTTTTGCATCCCAGGCGATTTTTCTTCCACGATCTGAAGTGGAGCAAAAAAGTTTCTCATTGGTACATTCGCCTGAATCTCCAATTCATCTTGGTATGCTTGTGGGTCTTCGGCATGGGGAGTGTTTTCCACTATCATGGGTTTGAGTGTCGGCTTGGTGACAGCAATGACTCCTTTTCCTTGATGTTCCTTAAAGCATTCCTTTGCTCCAAAGATAATTGTCGAGATGGCATATTCCGCGTTTGTTGTCGCGAAATCATCAACGGTGAAAGGAGTGTCTGGAGTCACCTGCACCATTGGAAAAGTGATTGGGATAGACCCAACCATAAGTGCGCTTGGAGCGAGTTCCAAATCCTGGTTGTTATTCGCATACGCCATTTTCTCCAAAAATAGTAACTTAAAATTACTGTTAGTAATGGACTAAATGTTTCACAATTCCCAATTATATCCTTTGATTTTCCCGATGAGAGGAGAAAGAGGTCCCATTGGACGTGCCAGAACATGTCTCGCACTTTTTCACGGCCCTCGGATCAAAAGAAATGAGGAAATCCGGTCTCGGATTGAGGGACAAAAAGAATGCGGATCAGATACCCCTCACGAGTCTCAGGAGGCCGATACCGATGCCACCCCGAAGAGAGGTAACTGCACGGTCTTGAGTTCCCATGAGAGTTTATTATTTGAAGGGGTCATTTCTTTCCAGTAGGCGCAAGCCCCTACTATTAATTACCTCCGACATGGTCAGGAGCACCTCTAGATCGGGAAAATCAAAGGATTATGTGTTATAAGCTGCTATGGAATTGTAAATGTAAATATGCAATTAGCGGTCCTACCATGCATTATGTTTTTTTATTTTATTATTATTATTATTATTACTACTACCATGCAATGTTAGCATATCATATTATTATATATATATATATATTTTTTTTTTGTGGACATTGTATTGCAGGGGACAGCAGTCTTTGGAGTTCTTAGCTTGTAGAGGTTTCAGTTGACAGCCGTCACTGAATGCTTGTAATCTTCTCTTTTTCGAGTTTTCTCTGTAATGTGAGGAATCGAGGTTTAGACTCTTTGGTTTGAATTTCATATTTTCTGAGGCATGGATTTCCAGAAGCGGGTTTCTTAGACTCCCTTCTAATCCTCGTCGAGGGTGTCTGAAAGTGACATCTGATTCCTGATCAGATCATTGAATTAAGTTGACATGGTGCTGAGGTATTTTTTTTATTTTTGTTTAACGTCGAGCCCCTGGGCTTGTAGACATTAATGGTTGACGCCGGACCCCTGGGTTTATGGACATCCAAATTTTATGCGCGCGGGTGCGACCTGATTCGGCTGCCCCTTGGCCTTTCCCGGGAGCAAGTAACGCTCGTTCAATGGGCATAGAGCGTTGAAAAGACGATTCGGCTGCCGTTGAAAAGTGACATTTGGCGATGTTCGATTTTTTTTCGTTAAAATGATACTTGGGTTCCAGCCAAGATATCAAATAAACAATTCACTTGTCATTTGAAGCGCTGCGTTGATACATGGTTACCAGCCATGATATCAAGTAGATGGTCCAATTGCCATTTGAAGCGTTGGAGTGATGCCTGGTTTCTAGCCAAGATATCAGGAAACGATTCGACTGCCACTCGAAGCGTTGAACAATTCATCTGGTTGCCAGTCAGATGTTAAGTGACCGTCCGGTCAGATATTGAGTAGACGGTTCAACCATCATCCGAAACACTGAGGTGATACCTGGTATCCAGCCAGGATATCAAACAGATTATCTGATTGTTGTTTAAGGTGTCGACAGGGCATCTGATTGCAAGTCAAATGTCAAGGAATCAATTTAGCTGCCACCTGAAACGAAGGCGCCTGGTTGCCAGCCAGGTGTTAAGTGACGGTTCGACTATCACTCGGAGTATTGATGTGATACCTGGTATTCAGCCAAGGTACCAAACAAATGGTCCGATCGGTATTCGAATCGTTGAAGTGACGTCCGTTTGCCAATGAGATATTGAACAAACGATTCGGTTCTCATTTGGAGTATTGAGGTGATACTTGGTAGCCAGCCAAGATATCAAACAATAGTACGACTGTTACCCGAACGTTGAAAGGAATCTGATCGCTAGTCAAACATTCAGTGAACAGTTCAGCTGCCACCTGAAGTGTCCAAAACTTCATCTGGATGCCAGTCAGATGTTAAAATGACGGTTCGGCTCTCACCCAAAGCGTCGAAAATATCATATATTGACGCCAGACCATTGGGTTTGTGGGCGTTGAAAATCTTATGCGCGTGGGTGCTACCTAAGTCGGACGCCCCTTGGCCTTCTTAGGTGCGGTAAACAGTTGGTCCTTAGACTGAGAGCGTTGCCTTGACACATAGCCCTTTGACCAAGTGTTGAAACTTCGTCTGATTCTTGATCAAACGTTAAAATAACGTGACGCTTGACGTCTAGCCAAGAACCATCACTGAAATGATGCTGGACCCTTGGGTTTATGAGCGTCAAAGTAACGTCCGGCTCCTGGCCGAAACGTTATAATTTCCCTCAAGCACCGAAAGAGGTAAGCTTTAGTGTATGAGATCTAGTTGAATGATACTGAAAAGTGGATCTGAACGACATTACTGAGCGGTCCGAGGCATAAGTAATGTAACCAAGGAACATGTTGAAGGTTTTTGGATAAGGATGCTACTTAGGTTGGGATCATGGATCTATCTAATGTGGCGATATAATGTAGGACAAGATCATAGTGTCATTTAAGGGAGTCTCTTGCGGCACCAGTGTCGGCCTTGGCATATCCTCAGCAGTTAGATAAAGTAAAATTCCACTGTTGCGACAAGCCACTCAATCTACTTGAAACGAGATTGTGAGCTTTTCCAAAGGTTAAGGTTGCAGTTTTATGTGGCGTGGTATTTGTCCATAATAACAGGGTTTGCATATCTTAGATAGGATCATAACATCATCTCAGGGAGTCGCTCGTGACACCAGTGTCGGCCTAGGCATATCCTCGGCAGTTAGATAAAATAAAATTCCACTGTTGTGACAAGCGACACAATCTGCCCGAAATGGTATTGTGAGCCTTTCCTAGATCACAAAGAGTTCTGCTCATGTGTGATGGATCCATATTCTTCACCAGTAGTATCATGCAGTGTAATTTTCCTTCAATTTGGGTCTTTTCCAGTTGACCTTGGTTTTAATTTGGTGTTCACCAGGTTTGTATGTTATTTCGTGCCTCTTGATAAAGCCTCTGTGATGTCGCGGTAGATCTATTTCTCGTTGTTTTGAGACTAGCGAATCTCAATTCAACCAGATTCTCAACATTGAGCATAATTATTTCACCAGCATTCTTATTATTATCAAGAATGCTTAGTGTCTCCATTTGCTCCATACCCGTCGTGAAGATGACCATCTGGTGGTTTTGAACACTTAGGTTATGATAAGCCTTACTTAAGCCATAAACGGGGCACTAGACTCGATCGTGATAGTGCTCCAGTATGACTTCCTGAATTTCAGGATTTTCTCTAGGCTAGAGGCTTCGCGGAAGTTATCATGTTCCATAGAAAAAGCTATATTTTTTTTCTTCTCAGGTCTGGTTATTCCTTGAGGTATACAGGGAGCCTCCTTCATGTCAGAATATTATCCATGCCTTTGGTGATTTAATTTCGAGCCTTTGAGCCTTCTAGGGTTATGCCGGAACGACTTTTCTCCATAGTATCATACAAGAAAATGATGATAGGGATCTGCCTGGTTGAGCTTTTGACTCTGATAATTAGCAGAATAAATCCTTCTCATTTTTCTGAACCTCCAGGAATTTTTCTCATATTTTTTTTGAGCCTCCTATGATTTTTCATGAATTTTTCAAGATTGCTGGATTTTAAAATAAATATCGAAGTGATGTGGCAATTTGTGGTTGGCCAAAGCTTGAAATTTGGGTTAAAAAATATTCTTCTTGGATTTTGGTTATCGTTTTGGCATGACTGTATTCCCCATAGTTTTCTGGACCTGTAGAAATTTGATTTACATTTTTCTGAGTTACGGTTTATTTTCTATGAATTTTTAAAGTTTCTAGCAATAACATGGCGCCACATCAGCAACAATGACACGTGGCAGGCCCTGGTTGGTTCAAATCAGTGGAGAATGAGAGAGTCACCAACGACCTCAGCTGTGGGAAAGGGACACGTGGCGCCTTCTGATTGGTTTGCATAGGCTTCTAATGGGTTGTCACACAGATCTGACTCACCACAGCCAAGTTTCCACAGAGAATCACAAAGTTTGGGACGCTCCTCAATAAGATCATTCATACTCTCGGTGTTTTATCGAATGACTGTCTCCTCCGTTTGTGGGGTCCACTGTCAGTAAGATCCGGAAGCCGTTAGTTGTGCACCAAGCTCACGCAAATTAGGGATAGAAATCTCTTCTCCTCTCCTTTCTTCCTCCTCCTTCCGTCGATCTGGCGATGGAGAAACCACCATGGATTTGCGTTCAAGCTCTTCGAGACATCACCAAACACCGGGGAGACGCCGCCTGTCGTTGTGTGACCTCCCTAAAGTAGTGGGACTCCTTCGTCGGTCGCGGGGACCACTGTTTCATCGTGATTGATCCTAGGGTTTCGAAGGAAGGTCTGACAGCGATTGAACGCCTCCAGAGGTCGTTGAATCAAATTGATGTGTGTGAGAGTATCGTGGTGGATGTGATAGAGTCGGTGTCTTATCAATTTGAGTAGTGGATTGCTCCGACATGGTGTTTCACCTCAACTCAAACCTGCCATGGCAGTGAGTTGGTCGATACAGCTAATAGGCTAACAAGGGAACTTGGTGAGGCTCCTGTGAAGCTTGTGACAGATGCAGGAAGGTGCCTACATCATCAATTTGGCCGCCGAGTACCTCCAACTGATAATTTCACCACAGCTTGGTTTGACCAAGGTGATCAACTGCTGGCTGCCTACTCCTTTGCTGTTACAAGTTTCTGTTGATGTAGAGGACGCAATGAGATACTGGAGAGCATGTTGGCATGCCCCTGATGGTGTATGACTCCTCAATCACATCACAAGGCCATGGCAATATGAGCCTCCTCCTTGATTTGGGTCTGACTATGGTGGTTGCCTGACTGGATGGAGATGTGTGAGAACATAACGGCTTGTGTCTGAGAGATAACAAACCATTAAACCAACACAAGGGAACCTTCAATGCACAGCTCCTTCTTGGCATGACCTATGCTGAAGTGGTGATGACTGCCTCCTCCATGGGTTGCAATGTGTTGGCATGAGGTGATGTGCAGCATTCTATGATCTCCATAACCTGCTGTCCATTTTTTATACCTGCTGTCTATTTATTTTATACCTGCTGTCCTTCTTCTTTTAAGAAGAAACCTGCTGTCCTTGTTGTTGTCCACTTTTTTATTTCTTGTTTTATATAATAATTTGCTTAATATTAGATATGCATACTTAGTTACAAGCATAACCTATTTTAGCGTTATTTCTCACATGGTTTCTTATATTACAGCTACTGCAAATGTGATTTTTAGCCTACATGCATACAGAATATAAAAGTAGAATATAAAAGAGAATGAGTTTTAATTATTTCCTACATTGCTTATTAAATGCTTATGTTAACTAAATGCATCTATGTACATATTTACATAAGCAGTTTGTTATTAATTTCTTACATTGTTGCTGTGTGCATCAATCCAGAAAAGAAAAAAAAAAAAAAAGAGTTGCAAAGAGGGAAGAAAATACAAGCGGTTGTTTACAACTGGAACTATGAAGCTATTGCTTCTACTAACACACTTTTTTTTTGTTTTTTTTTCTCTCTTATGAAGTAGTTATCCTAACTTAAACAGATTACTCTCTTCCTCTCACAAATGTGTACAAGGTGTTGTTGGCAGTATAGTCTTGTGTGATGTGTGCTTGATTTATGGATTAGAGCTTGGTTGCTGGGTTTCTTGTGTATTTCTGGTGTGTCTGCATGGCTTCTGAGGTGCTCTATTTATAGGAGAACCAATGGGTACTGTGGATGGCACCAATGATCGGCCCTGTGAAGGGAATGCACGATTTTACCCCTGCTGCCTTCTCATCCTCCAGCACAGAACCTCACTGTTCTATTTCATTTAATAATTTCAACCGCCAGCCCTTCCTTTTTGACCATGTTTCATCTATTACTCCTCTTCTCCATTTGTTGTATCATACTGAACGGAGCATCAGCTTGGTTGTTTTGTGTTTCAAACTCAACCTTCACTTTGTTTTGCACCTCAAGCAGTTTTCAATTGGCTTTGCACTTTTTATCCTCAGCACAATTTTGAACTTCTTTATAATCAGAGCCATATCAGTCCAGTGCCTCCCCAATTTATGTCCCTTGCTTCTTCATATCTCAATTTGATTTGTAGCCAGCATATTCCCAATCAAGGCTGTTGTATGATGAGTAATTTTGTGCAATTGAGAACTTGAACATCTCCATGATTTGCCTCATTTTCACTTTTTTTACTCAGTTATTAACAGTTGTTTTAACATTGCGACACTGTGATTGCTTCATATCATTGTTAGAAAGTGCTCGTTTTTAAATTTTCTTGCTAATTACCATTAATTAACCCAATTAAACAACAAGCATCTCGATGGATCTTGTTCAAGCATCAACACACAAAAAGGGAGAGTATGAAGGCGATTTTTACCTCTTCTTGTATCGCAACAAGAAGGCTCGATCCGAATCAATCGGAATCGATGGCGTGCTCGTCTCCACCACCACCATTGCCTTGTCGTCGGCCTCAAGTCCACCAAGGAATTAACTAAAAGCCTCAAGGCTATGCTAGTAAGCAAGAGGTAATAGCTAATCCCTTTATTTGTCATTCTATTTAATCTACTATTTAATGGAAGGGGTTGATTGCTCAACACATGAGCTAGATGAGGTGGAAAAGAAGAAGAGAAAGAGATGAAAATTCTGAATTTTTCTCTCTAATTTTCATTCTAGGAGGAAGAGGAAGAGAAAAAGCTATGGTGGCTAGAGTTTCTATCTCCAAATGACATCCTTTTATAGACCAACCACTCCACAAACTTTAGGGACCTTTTTACCCCTCTTAGAGCAGCCTCTATATGGGCTATCAAGCCCATTTTGTGGTGTGTTAAATGTCCACTAATTCAATTAATTAATGGATCTTTCTCTTGTACTCAAATCGGACCTTTAATTTACTAATTAAATAAAGGTCCATAAGCTCTATTTAATTCCTATAATTCAATTGTGTTGAACAAAATTAATTATTAATTTATTAATAATTATTTTGGGATTAGCAAATGCATTAATTTATTTCTATATGATCTCTTTGACTTAATTAATTATAACGGTTCGCAACGGTGTATAATTAATTAATCAACTTATCATATTTTTGCAATACTCACTGCTGCGAATAAATAAATAATGCACTGTATGGTCAAGTCCTATTTGTGTGACCCTTTGAGGATTTATGCTATGTTGGCTATGGAATTAAATCGCTATTTAATTCCAATAATCATAAGTGCTATCTAGCAACACGTTATGATTCCCAATTCGCATAAATAATGTACTGCTACAATATCTCAATCCTGCATAAGAAATAAAAGTGTCTCCTTGTCTGATTCTTATGTCACATGATATCATTGTATAATCCATGATAGGAATGTGTCATTCTTGCAGATTATACATTTCTTGATCTAGAGATAATTGTATCAAGTTGCCGGCAAACAATCTATCTCCATCAAGGGGCCCAAACAGATATCATCACTCACTAGGTATACTAATGAGGAACATATGGTTTTCTTGATGAACAACTTTTCCCCGCACAATTTAAGAGAACATAAATAAAGTCCGTATAGCAGCCTTTATCAGGAATCAACGTTAGACGATATTTATAGAACCTATTCTCAAGTGGAAAAGTTGAACCATCTCAAACTTAGAATCCAACTCATATGAAATAAACAATGACACATAACACAATCCATATGTTTATTTCATTCGGTCATATCATGTATTATGTTCTAATAACATACACATATGCAATTAAGTTGGTAACTCCTTACCTATAATTTGTAGAACTTAATCATCACTTAACTTGCATAGTAATTTTTTATGATAATTAATGTTCCTTGTTAATTATCAAGATTACGGACGATTTAGATTTATTATTGTCATTCTAATGAATGATCCACAGAGATCTACAATTCAGATCCTCAACCTGAATGATCTGTCAGTAATAAACTCTAGGAACAAATGATCAAATATCATCAATAACATAAACTAATATTTAAGTCACTAAACTATTGACTTCTAGGACATAACTCCAACAATCTCCCACTTGGCCTAGTGTCAATCAGTAGTGACTTCTAGCCACTGAAGAATTGAGAACGATGTCATATATCCACTTATATACATGTCTCGAACCTCAAAAGAAATAATATGCTTAAAGTAAGTTACTCATACGTCCATCACGCATGGATTCACATTTGCATCTCGTATACTACTTAAGGTAGAGGTTATGTTAAAGTGTTCGCTGTGTTCGTGAACCTATCTAATTTTGTTTGACCCTATATGTATATATACTCCTATATATATATATATATATATATATATATGTTCTTGATTATCATCATATGAGATCAAGTGATATTGTCATAGATCATAGTTAGATCACCAATTTAATATTGGGTTCTTCAAGACTAAGCTATGGTTCGAGATCCATATAACCATATTAGTTTGACTGAGAACTTCTTGATCCAAACCATCATTTTTCGTTGTTTCACAAGTGGCTATGTATTTTGTTTTGGTGACGGAAACGGTTGTAATATCCCATTTATAACACTTTCTAAAATTACAACACCACCCTTAAGCAAAATATGTAGCTCAATTGTAATTATATCAATCTTTCGAAACTTAGCATCAGTGTAACAACTTACACGAGCTTACTTTCATCTTAACAAATGAGAAAACATATCACTCTTTCTTATAAGATACTCGAGGATATCTTTGACTATTGTCCAAATGTGTCTCTACTGTATCCATTTGATAACTGTTTATCATGCTCCTTGGATACTACACATTGGGGCATGTGCATAAGTATGGCACTCATAATGAAACTCATAATGGAAGAATGCTTGAACTGTTTCATGCACTTTTCTCGAATTGAGTTGCAATAAACCGAGTCAAACTCAAGTGGATGCCATATGACGTGGTTGGACATCCTTTCTTGGAGTCCACCATTTGTGTTTCAAGAACACTTCGTCATTATATGCACATTAGCTTAAACCTAACACCCATCATAATCTATTTTCATAGATTTTGATTCCTTGGATTTAGGTAATCTTACCCAAGTTCTCAATTGAGAAAACATTCTCCAATAAGATCTTGACAATATTCATTTCCTTAATGTTAATGTCTTGTTATCTTGTACAATACAAGTAACACAATCATGCTCCCACTGAATATCTTGTCTATACAAGATATTTTTTTGACGAAGTTCAACTCCTTGACTTCCTTGTCAAAATGTTTATTCCACTTTTCACAATACTTGCTTCAATCCATTGATGGATACTTGAAGTATGTATTTGTTTCTAGCAATACATCAAACAAAATCCTCGGTCAGTATCATATACACAACATCTTCCTTCATTCATTCGAAGAATGCGGTTTTGATGTTCCTTTCCATATATCAATATATACGAAACATAAATGTTGCTAGAATGATCTCTATTGACTTATACATAGCTACAAACAATAAGCTATGCTTAGTATATAGTCAACTCGTCATCGACTTAGACATAGCTACAAGTGCGAAGCTGTACTTTGTACATAGTCAACTTGCCGTCCATGTCGATCTTTCCTGTAAAGATCTAAATGTTCTTGAAGGATTGCTCATTCATGAACATCAACCAAGATTTATACCTTATTGTTATACATGGATTGCATTTAAAGACCGCATGGATTTAAAACATACTTGTGGAATCGGGTTCTTCCATCGCTTCTTTATTTATCAACGGATTCTCATATGCCAAGTACGAGGATATCGTGAAGCCAATGTACCATTAGGTTAGGTGATTCACTCTCATTGACCTTTGTAGGATTGGTGGCCGAGGTTCATTAACTACTTCTACAACGACTTGTAGAATAAGTTCTCGATCCTCATATATTTCATGAGTTTCTCAAACACCATCAACTCGTGAGATGGTTGAGTCCTCATCGAAAGGAGTGCACTTTTGAACTTCTTTCTTTCACAACGGCTTGTGAATAAAGTTTCGCTCAACTCCCACTAAACACCATATATGGAGTGACAAGTTTCCCATAAGGGTACTTCTTGTGGTGACGGATAAACTCCTTTAATGCTCATTTTACTCCCACTACTTCTTCTTGAGAATATCATTCTCCAAGACTACGTCATGATGAGCAACAACTATTTTGTTCTTATCATGTTCGTAGAAGTAGTACCTTTCGGTTAGTATAAGGTATCCTACAAACTATCAATTTTCCAATTTGGGTCCAAGCTTATCAATCAACAAACCTTGAAATAAGCTTCTTAACACCAAATCTTGAGAAACAACATACTTAGAGATTAAATCTCGTAAGATATCTTTCTCAACGGACTTCAATAAAACTTTTATTCAGTGTAAACAATATTGTCCTCAAACATAAATCCCTATTACGAGTCGAATAAGTCAATCTGATTTATTACCGATCGAACTATATCAAACAATGTTCGATACCTCCATTCTTGGACATATTATTCTAATATAATATTCCTCATGGAGCGAGTTGTGAAACGACTTTTATACTCTTTAGGTAATATATCAAACCACATGACTTAACTATTTATCATGATCAATTGTAAGACTTTTCCTTTTCTTGAATGGTCTTTTAACTTCACTCTTAAACTCTTTTGAACTCGTCAAAAGGTTCATACTTATACCTTATCAAATAGATACGTCAATATCTATTATGATAGTCGGTCAAGTAGTAAAGTATCAACAACCTTTCATTTCATAAGTGATTATAGGTCTATATACATCGACATGTTTAAGTCCTAATCAAGTCACTTGTCCTTAAATCTTCGTAGGTTAAAGGCGCTTTTGTCATTTAACAAACATGATTCGCATATTTCAATTGATTCGCAATCGAATTGAGTTATGAGCTCTACGTTACGTAGACTCTCATAATGCGATTCTCGTTTATGTATGACTAAAGCGGTCATTTCACATGAAAGTCAAATACTTACGTGTAGTCTTACGTATCCTATTTGTCATTCAAAACCTGTTTATCTATTTCAAGCAAATTCAATCAAGATGCATGAAATCATATAAACATATCCATAATAAAAGAACAACATTTGTCTTTTACAAAAACATAATCATCCATCATCTATATGAAATGGAGATAAAGTTTTGGGATATAAGGAATGAGGTATATAACCTACAATTCCTATACGAATCTTTAGTAAAGATAACTCTACGTATCTAATAGTTTATGGTTTAAATGAACAAGCCATTTCCTATACGGAGTTTACTTTACATCTCTCAAGCATTTTCTTATTCTCCATTGTCTACGCATTTCGTTAAATGCGAGCACATGGACTAGTACCTAGCTACTAGTGTGAATTAGAGATAGCGAGATAGTTTGAACGACAAATACTTTAAGAATTAGAACATTTCTAATATCATGGTTCTTCGGACAACCTTTCAAGTGCCTCCATAAAGGACAAATGAAACATCTCATGCGACTCACGGTCTCAAATGAGGGTCTCGAAGTCTCAATTCATACTTTAGCGAAATATTTCTTTAATACTCAACTAATCACCTTTTGCACAAACAAATGTGCATAAAGTTAACACCATATCCTTCATAACTAGGAAGAGATCGCATGACAATATCAACAATCCTTGATATTGGAGATCAACATCTCTAGTTGTCAATTAGCTACTTAAATCTTTCGATTTGTAAGCCAATGAAACATTCATGTATCTTCTTATAAAAGAAGAATCTCTTGGTTAACTTCATACTCTATCACTCGATCATAAATGATTGAGTCGATATCTACTTTCTCTAAGAACACCTTTTTGAGTAAGAGAGTGTAGGAGTCAAATCTAGTCCGTATGAATTCTCTAATTCAAAGGTCTAGAAATTCTAAAATGAGGATATCGGCATTCGCTTTATTATTGAATAACTTTCCACAAAAGTCGATCAATCATTGCAATCCTACATTCGGGAGGTCGAGGAAAGTTTTTGGAAATTAACATGCTCAAGTTTCTCTTCTCCAAAAGCATGTCTTAGGAATCGGTATTACTTCTCCAAGTAAATACCTTTAGAAACGAGCTTTGTTCATTTTCAAAGATTGATCGCAACGAAATTAATATATTTAATATCTATAACAAAAGTAATTTAAGGTCATTTAGTTTATGCAATATTTTATTTATAACAAATAAAACTCCCACTAAATTTATTTAATGTCCCAAATGTCGTTGGTTTTCCAAGATCCCCATTTTCGTTGAGATGGGGCCAGCATCGGCATGACACCAAAACAACTAGATAAGGTAGGTTCTCCAACCAATCATATCAATCATATGACTCTTGGTTTGTGAAATGTCTCATGTACATCTACAAATTTCGTCCCGATGTCCAATCCGATTGGGGTCCATCGATAAGTAACATCTCTCTATTTGCTCCTAGTAAATCCGATTTACACCCTGACTTCGAGGGTTGACCATGACATCTCGCGTCAGCGAGAATGCGTCAATGGACGACCGAACGACATGAAGGGGATAGAGAGAATGAGGGCGGTCGGCTTAATCAAATTAATGGGACAAAATATTATGCGACTTTTGTTTGGTGGTCGTGTAAACATACACCCATACCTATCCTATGACATTTTATAGCATTTACAAACATTCACATAATAAATATCTCAAACATTGTTGTGGGTTTGTATGGCCCCCGCTTGCATTAGCTTCGCCACATCTCCATGTAGCAAAACTAATCTAGTAAACCCTCCCACTAATCATATGGATCATATCCTATATAATCAAAGGAACAAAATACATGTGAAAGATATCCCTAATCCCTCCTAGCCTCAGGGGTATGCAAGCCTCATAAGTTACATTAAAATTAATCCAAATTAATTAATCATGGCACCAAAGGCCTTATACACATTCATTCACATGCATTCACAATACGACACACAAAGCATTGATGTCTTGGGCCATACTAAACCCACGATCCTTCCTACAAAAATAAGTTAGCACAAGTCCCTACATGTTTAATTTGTTTCTTAATTAACAACAAATTAGAATCTTTGCACATCGTTTGTAGTTCGGATTTTTCGCATAAAACGGTTCAACTTTTAATCAACTAACTTACTTAAACTATTCAAAAGCCATTTCAACATTGGAAAACAGAAAGGAGGAATATTAAGGAGTGTTCTAATTAACTATTTAACTAGTTTGATTAATTAGAAAATATTTTAACTATTTAAAATATTAAATGGGATCCGATAAAATCCGAAATTTTTCGGTCTCCAAAAATTATGAAATAAATCATGCATATTCCCTATCATGAGTGTAACTATCTGTCAAATTTTCAAGGAGAGATCACTTACCATCAAAGAGAAACAAAAATAATAAATCCTCAGATTGTGCGTGAAACACGGTTATCGGATTTTCTGTTTTTTTGTCTAACTCTTTTGGTCTGTAGGATCGTCTTCCAAAACGTTTTCATGCAAACACTTTACATAAAAAATCTACTATATGTTATTGGCTACCAATCCATGAAAAGAAAACCAACAAGTTTTATTTAAAATCATCAAGATAAATAGCATACAAGACACTTGCCCTGTTCTGAAACAGACTGACAACTAAAAACTTTTAACCCAGTTGAGGTATCAAACCTTAATGAAAAATCTTGAAATAATTTTCACAGATTCCTAACTCAAAGTAGAACATATCTATGTTAACACTTTTCCACAAAGTTTTCTAAATAAGTACAGTTTATCCAAAACAATCAGTTTGTTTGAAAACTAGATCTGACAACCGATTCATTTCTCATGACTTGAACACCCACATAAAATCCGAATCATGCAACAAATTTTACATGTCCAGAAAGAGCATCAAGTTTACAATATTTATAGCCAAGAAAAATAGGTAGTTATTTTCGAAAAATAATTCCTACAAGCCATAAACTCAGAACTGTGCAGATAGAAATTGGTTCTTCGCACCGTTACCGTTTAATTCACCAAAAATTCATAACTGCTTAGAAAAAAGTGAAACCAGTGGCAAAAGAACCAAATATCGAAGATCTACAACCTCCAATTAAATTTAGAATTTTTCTGAAAGTTTTTCTCGGCAAAAAACCCAAAACAATCTTGGAAACAGAGAACAGATCCAGACAGCAAGCAAGTGCATCACTAATCCATGTGTTAATTAATATTTTCTCACTTAATTATGTGTTAAAATGCTTAAGCATGACCTAGAGCTCTGATACCACTGTTAGAAAGTTCTCGTTTTTAAATTTTCTTGCTAATTACCATTAATTAACCCAAATAAACAACAAGCATCTCGATGGATCTTGTTCAAGCATCAACACACAAAAAGGGAGAGTAGGAAGGCGATTTTTAACTCTT
The DNA here is from genome assembly GCA_027562975.1 of Rhynchospora breviuscula. NCBI lineage: Eukaryota > Viridiplantae > Streptophyta > Magnoliopsida > Poales > Cyperaceae > Rhynchospora > Rhynchospora breviuscula. The sequence goes on from CM050398.1 coordinate 19,698,384, forward strand.
CTTGTGTCGAAACAAGAAGGCTCGATCCGAATCAATAGAAATCGATGGCGTGCTCGTCTCCACCACCACCACCGCATTGTCGCCGGCCTCAAGTCCACCAAGAAATTAACCAAAAGCCTCAAGGACTATCTTAGTAAGCAAGAGGTAATAGCTAATCCCTTTATTTGTTCTTCTATTTAATCTACTATTTAATGGAAGGACTTGATTGCTCAACACATGAGCTAGATGGGGTAGAAAAGAGCAAGAGAAAGAGATGAAAATTCTGAATTTTTCTCTCTAATTTTCGTTCTAGGAGGAAGAGAAAGAAAAAAGACTATGGTGGCTAGGGTTTCTCTCTCCAAAAGACCTCCTTTTATAGACCAATCACTCCACAAACTTTAGAGACCTTTTTACCCCTCTTAGGGCAGTCTCTATATGGGCTATCAAGCACATTTTGTGGTGTGTTAAATGTCCACTAATTCAATTAATTAATGGATCTTTCTCTTATACTCAAATCGGGCCTTTAATTTACTAATTAAATAAAGGTCCATAAGCTCTATTTAATTTCTATAATTCAATTGTGTTGAACAAAATTAATTATTAACTTATTAATAATTATTTTGGGATTAGCAAATGCATTAATTTATTTCTATATGATCTCTTTGATTTAATTAATTATAACGGTTCATAACGGTATATAATTAATTAATCAACTTATCATATTTTCGCAATACTCACTGCTGCGAATAAATAAATAATGCACTGTATGGTCAAGTCCTATTTGTGTGACCCTTTGAGGATTTATTCTATGTTGGCCATGGAATTAAATCGCTATTTAATTCCAATAATCATAAGCGGTATCTAGCAACACGTTATAATTCCCAATTCGCATAAATAATGTACTGCTACAATATCTCAATCCTGCATAAGAAATAAAAGTATCTCCTTGTCTGATTCTTATGTCACATGATATCATTGTATAATCCATGATATGAATGTGTCATTCTTGCAGATTATACATTTCTTGATCTAGAGATAATTGTATCAAGTTGCCGGCAAACAATCTATCTCCATCAAGGGGCCCAAACAGATATCATCACTCACTAGGTATACTAATGAGGGACATACGGTTTTCTTGATGAACAACTTTTTCCGCACAATTCAAGAGAACATAAATAAAGTCCGTATAGCAGCCTTTATCAGGAATCAACGTTAGACGATATTTATAGAACCTATCCTCAAGTGGAAAAGTTGAACCATCTCAAACTTAGAATCAAACTCATATGAAATAAACAATGACACATAACACAATCTATATGTTTATTTCATTGGGTCATGTTCTGTACTATGTTCTAATAACATACACATATGCAATTAAGTTGGTAACTCCTTACCTATGATTTGTAGAACTTAATCATCACTTAACTTACATACTAATCTTTTATGATAATTAATGTTCCTTGTTAATTATCAAGATTACGGACGATTTAGATTTATTACTGTCATTCTAATGAATGATCCACAGAGATCTACAATTCAGATCCTCAAACTGAATGATCTGTCAGTAATAAACTCTAGGAACAAATGATCAAATATCATCAATAACATAAACTAATATTTAAGTCACTAAACTATTGACTTCTAGGATATAACTCCAACAATCATCATAGCTTTGATCCATTAATCTTCTAAACTAATTGTTCAGATACTTCCATTGATGCTCCCTTGTTATTGTCTGATCATGGAATCAGATCAATTACACTCCATTTCCCTTAATTTTTCAATTCTTGAATTTATAGACCCTATGCAATTGAGCCATCTTCTCCTTGGGTTCACTGGAGACCAAGGAATTGAATTTATCCGTTGGCATTGGGATGATCAGTCATCATGGCCTAGCAGAGGGAAGGGCTGTGCAAGCGGAATTGAAGGAAGGTGTCAGGCGTTGTATTTCAGCAGCTGTGTGAGAGAGAGAGCAGTATTCTCCTATGCACAGCGCGAGAAGGAGAGGAGACAGTGAGATTCTATCCTTTGCCGCTAGTGTCAGCGAGAATAAAGGGAGGGAACACAGCATTGAAGGAGAGAGGCTCATCCCTGTGTCATGGCGTTCGTCAGAGGAGCTTCTCCGCGTCATGGCGTGCGTCAAAGGCGGAAACAGTCGAAAGAGAAGGAAGGAGGTGCGATAGATGCCGGGACGATTTTTCCTTGGGCCGCTTCCATTATTATTTTTTTTGGGCCTTCCGTTCTCTCTCTTTTTTTTGCTTTGGGTTGATGTAGGTTGGGCCGAAACAAAGTGGGCCAGGGTAGCAAATTATTATTTGATCATGGAATGTTTGTTGCACGAATCTTGATGCCTTCATATGCGCTAATTTTGATGTTTTTATAACCATGTGATAATCATATAATTCCACATATAAATATATATGAAATTACATAATTATTTTTCTTGTTGCGCTCCGAGGTATGGCTTGTGTTTTCCATGGATTCTGGAAAATGTGCATCCCATACCAAATTAACATGATTTTATTTTTCATATTAATATTAGCATCAACATAATCACTGGGATTTAGAGCCACTTGCTTTGGTATCGCAATTTTCTGTCGTCGCATTTGTGAACATATCCTCCCGTTTTATCCGGGATAATTCTAGACTGCCGAGCACCTCCTGTGCCTGATCTGCTTATGGAAATTTCAAAATCTTCTTACCGTTTTCTGGTAATTATAGCAATATTTTTGGGCTCAACAGCGGATCTCTCTCTCAAAGAGCGACCCGCTATAACAGATATTGAGACTAATCTTGATTCACTATATGAACGAGATTCGGATTTTTTAGATATCGAAATTATGTCTAGAGCAAGAGCAAACAATGAAGGAAACACACTTTTGCAGGCAGTTAATGAAGAGCTCACTGCACGAGAAAATGCGGCTAGGAATAAACCTTTAAGGGAGATTTGTGCACCAGATGCTGCCAATCTCCGATTGGGGGTCAACCCACCCAACCCAACTCGAGCCAGAGACCTCACTTTTAACCCTGGAACAATTCAGCTTGTTCAGCAAAACTTGTTTAGTGGTGAACCACGTGAAGATGCCACTCAGCACCTGGAAGAGTTTCTGCAGTGTTACATGACTCTTAACTTTGATCAAGTTCTAGATGACACAATCCGTCTTACTCTTTTTCCATTCACACTAAGGGGGAGAGCAAAAACTTAGCTAGCTGGTTTCAAAACACAGCCATTCACTATTTGGGATTGTTTAACCCTAAATTTTGATGCCAATTAAGGGATTTTAACAATTATACAAATATTAGATAAATCGGATAAATCTTCGACCGACTGCGAAAAATAGTAAATGATCTCCAAAAATCCCAGGAAAATACCTAAAAATCTATTGAGATTATAGAAAATTATGGAGACATCAAAACCACAAAACCATCAACTAAGACCTCCAATTTTGCATAAAACCCCCTAGAAACCCACAAAATAAATAAAATAATTGAGAGGGTTATTTGGCAAATCAAATAATACTTCTGGATTATTCATATTTTTTTGTGATTTCACATAAAATTTGAGGCGAAAAAGGCATCAGGAAGGGGTTCAATTAATTCTTTTTGGATCAGCAAAATATAAAAAATCAGATTTTAAAAGGAGGAAATGGAGGCGTGCTGATAAAAATGAAATGGAGAGGAGGCTTTCGCTGAGTTCAAATCCTTCTCCTATTGCAATAGGCCAAATAGTCTCGGCATATGCACCAGAAGAGGAGATTGGTTTCACTTAGCACGCCGGTTCACGGGGAACCACATCTACAAGGAGTCTCCCTCCCCAACCAAATTTGGTTAAGAGGGGGCGATCGAAACCAGAAAAGGGGAGGGGGGAGAAGAGAAGATCGAAGCGAAGCGCTGAGGAGCTGAAGGCGATTGATCGACGATTCACCATTGGCGATCTCCAAGCTAGAGAGAGAAGGTGAGGATTAGGCTAGCCACTGCTTGTAATAGGTAGAGAGAGAGAGAAGAGAACCGAGTGAAATCGAGAGGCTAGAGACCGGTTTCAGATAGGAGCGAAGATAAAAAAAAGCGAGATTGATCGATCTGCTTGCGAGAGAAGAGGTAATTTGTAATGGAAGTGTTTTTTTCGGATCTGTTTATGTAATGTTGAGTTTGATTCTTGAGCGAAATTCCTGATTGCTTGATTCGATTCCTTTTCTCTGAAATTTCTGAAATTCTTTTGGAATTTAAATAATGTGTTGCGTAATTATCGTTAATTAGGGCCAAATACATTGCAAATGTCGATGATCAAAGATTGTTCTTTCTTGATTGGCTGAATTCACGAGGGAATTAATTGGGGATTCTCTTAATTAGTTGATCTTGGATTCAAATTCTCGTTCTTTCCCTCTTTTCTCCATACATATGGCTAATGTCACTGACTCAGCCATCTCTTTTCAACTCTGATTATCGATCCTAGTTTGGACTGATCACATACAAGATTATTAGAGTCAATTGTTTCTGATTTGAATTCAAGATCAAATAGTTGGAGAAGTTTAATAGTCGATTTAGGGTGTGCTCCAGGATTTTGCTAAAAGGGGATGGGATGGAATGGAAGAAGAAGGAAGATGAAGGAGTGGAATGGAACAAATATAATCTTGCTCCAAGCGCTTATTAAAGTTAACTTTAAACACCTCACCTCAGTATATGAAAAGACGGTATTACCCTTTCCTTTAATTTTTCATCGGTGAGACAGAATCTCAATATATGTGTGGGGTCCACTGTGTCAAGAGCAGAGGCAAAAGGATAGTATGGGTAGAAAAATTAGTTTCTCGTTTCCCATCCTGTACACCCCAAAATCGGGGATGAAAAATTATTTCCCCAGATGCCTCTTTTGTCCCCTTCGTTTCCATCGTCTCATCCTGTAAAGTCACCTGGAGCAAGGCACATATTCTCCTCTTCCATTCCATCGCCTCCATTCACTCCTTCTGGAGCACACCCTTAGGCAACAACTAATCTGGTTTACCAATGTGCCGTAGTTCATAACTCAAACATCGGATTAATTCGATTTCTTGTCAGATCTGAGTTTGACTACTCGTTTCGTTTCACCAACTGAGATAGATGACACCGTCTCTATCTATTATTAATTCAGTTCAATTGAAACACCATTTCACAATTGAAGTTTGAATTAATCAAAATCGGGTCTGATAAGAAAACAAGAGAGATTCTGTCAAGCCTCTTTCAGAAATTGTGTGTATGAGTGTGAATAGTGAATAGTTGAGTTTGGTGGGTTTATGTATAAATTTTGCTCCTGCCTTGTACCCTCCTTGATCATCTTATGTTGTCATTTCATGATGCACTCCTAATTACTGTATATAGCTTTCAAGTTCGGCATATTTTCATGATTGTCAGTACTATAAAAGGCATGAATAACATATTCTTGCGCTGAGTGGATTTAGTACTGTGATAAGATAATTGTATGATACTGAAATCAATTGGCTAAACCTCCTCCTGTTCTTGCTTCCTACTTTTCATTACAAATAATACTTCACTGGCTTGAGACACCGTCTCAACCATAGCTATCCACAATATACTTCAATCTGGTATGAGACACCGTCTCCATTCCTTTACCAGATTCTCAAAAAATATAACAAAGGAACGAGGGAAGGTGTTGTCCAATTGATTTCAGGATCTGATCAAGGATAAGGATTAGTTACAGTAATGTCAGTGTTGATATATTTTATTGCTGGTGTATGATCTGCATGTTCTTTTCAAGCTCATGTCTTACAGTGAATCTCTTTAGATCATTTTCAATCTTTGTAACTGTATTAGGGTTGGATTAAGTCTTGATTTCAGTAGATAACTTTTATAGTATTCAAAGTTTGCATCATAATTGTATTGTCAAAGTCTCATTAAAGGTTGCATAATAGAACCACATATCATGCCATTTCTGTTAAGTCTTATTGAGGATGATTAAAACCAAAGTGTGACAATTACTAATATAAACAGTGTAATTAAAGTATGACCTGACCTAATTGAACATCGTTTTGCCCCTAATTTCTTTCCTTTTTATTCATTGCCACTAAATTACACGGCATGAGACACCGTCTCAGCGATGCCACACATTTTACACCTTGATCTAATCGGAGACACCGTCTCCATTCTTTGTCGGATCCTTGAAATAAATAACAAAAATAGAGGGGAGATGCTGCCCGGTTTTTTGTCAAGATTTGTTTCTTCAATTTATTTAGAGACTAGGATTAAAATGCATAAGAAGAGTAAAATTTGTCAAAGTGCGTCATTCCCTGGCCTGACACATGTGTGGCTTAACTTCCGAGTGCTATAACAATGTAATTAAATAGCATCTTCTGAAACTGATCTATGTGAATATCTGTTATGATATTTTACTATTAATTCTTTGCTAAAGAGCCATGTAATTGGAAGATTATGATAAAAACAGCAATTCTTGTCTGATTGTAAGTGAATGCATCTTGTGTTTGTTAGGCTGGGGCTTTAAAATGGCTTTTCTTATGTACACTGGAAAGGATAGTTAGTGATATTTCACAGGTTTTGTATTAGAATGAAATGGTAGCCTAAAAATGCTTTAACATGTCAAAGATTTGAGGTAAACATGTGACCCTCCCGTATAGATGTGAGATTTTGTATAAATCAAACTTGAGTTGCATTGCATCATGTCGAATATTGTTAATAGTTATAATGGAATTTGTGCAGGAAGCAGGGAAATGAAGTTAATAAATTTTGTAATTAAAAATGTTAGGTGTTGTTCACTGTCTCTTAAGAGAAATGATAAATTGTAGGTTTTATGACCCATACATGTTTTAGATGGATTAAAGGTGCTGTATGTTACTTCAGGATAATGTCCTTTTGTCTCAAAGGACCTGATTTTATAAAAAAGTAGCAACTGACAAAGGGGGCCAGGGGCATTACTGGAAACAAATTAGAAAATTCACTGTTGGTCATTTATTGCCTTAATCATAAGCACAATTTGATGATATTGTTGTACACTTGCTGTAGCAGGTCCCTGTGCACCTTCTTGTATACTCATCGTATGAAAAGAATAAAAAAAGTAGATTAAATGGTGATAAGCATGAGCTTAGATTGTCAAAATTAGTACTCCTATATGATTCCTGTTAAAACATATTAGTTAAGGAAAGAGCTGCAAATGCCTATTGCTATTCTTTGTTTAAACTCCTTGCAGCAAATCTCTAAAAATATATATATATATATAATAATATATATGTATACCAATTGAACAGGCCTTAATTGCCAAATACTAACAGAGTTTACTTTTGTTTATTCAGGTTATCTCTTGAAGAATTGAAGGGTCTTATTTTATTTATGAATAACAGGAATCTGTATAATGAGAATTTGTGTAAAGTTGTAAATTGCATAATAATTAGTTTGATACAATGTCTTGTGTAAATTGATTGACAAAAATGATTGGCCAGTGGCAAAGATAAATTTGTTTTATGAGATAGAGATGATACTTCCTCTAAACGCAATGTTGCTCTCAGATAAATGTGTATGGTGCTTTACAAATTGATAGTATTTTTGTTATACACGTTACTTTACTGAAGACAAATGTGTATAGTAGTCTATGTCCTGTACCGATCTCATGCACCTTTCCTTGGTATATGACCTACATACTTGTCCCTGTACCGAATGCCCATTCCGGTATCTAGTCACTGCAAACCCAATTCTACCTATCGGTAGCCCAACCAAAGTCAGTGGAGGTTTGTACATGTAAATGAGATGTTTGAAGCAGTTGGTTATAATTTTGATCCTACATTTTAAATAATGCGAGTCACTAAAATAAGGATTCTGTAATCAGTCACAGTCATGTATATACATAGCAGTTGAGTAGGAATGTAAATGTAATGCCAATATCCATGTCGCTTGTATTAAATGGAAATCCCATGCTAATCATCTCCTGTACCGACTTTTGTGTTGTACCGGTATCAAGTATACTACTAACTGATACCTAGAACTAGTGAATTGCAATCTTGCCGTATCGTGGTGTGTCGTGGCAAACACGGTCGTGTTTGGCACCGTGTCATGTCGTATTGACACGGGTCGGATTTGAAACCGTGTCGTGTTGTGTCATGTTAAGTAGAGGAAAAGGTCGATACGCCACGGAAATTGACACGCCACGGTTGACACGCCGTGTTGACACGATACAACACACCCGTGTCAACATTTTATTTTTCTTTTTTCTCTAAAAATAGTTAACTATATTTTAAAATTGTTTAAAATTAGAGAAAAAATGAGAAAAATTATATTAAATTTTATAAATCGGTTATATAGTGGACAAAAAATAATCTGATAATATTTCATGATGATACAATATAATAATTAGATAATAAAATATGAATTACATAATATTAATTAGTTGGAAATTTTTAGTTATAGTTTCTATATGATATGTTTTTTCTTAAAATTTCAAATCATCCGTTTTTATAATATATTAACATTTTTATAATATTTTTTTTAATTTTTAAATTTTAAAATAAAATAAAATCTTATTGTGTCGTGTTGTAACCGTGTTGTGTCAAATCGTACCGTGTTGAACCGTGTCGTGTTAAAGCTTGTCAGTTTTCTAAAAATGCCAACACGACACATCAACACGACTGTGCCGTGTCAAATCCGTACATATGGCGTGGTGTGGCGTGGCAACACGGTTAACACACCACGATTTGTAATTCACTACCTAGAACTCATGTCTTGACCAACCCCTGTACCAATTGCATTTCTGTACTGGCCTTATGAAGCTTTGTACCAGTCATTTTACTGAAGCCGTACATCTATACTAACTAATTTCCTGTACCTGTATAAGAGATTTGCAAACATTTGAAAACTGAAAGCCTAAATTTAGTTTAGCACTAGAAGAGAAAAACAACGTAGAGAATTAATTAAATAAATTCATTCTTTTAAACTCATTAAAACATAATTTAAATAAAACAGAATAAAATTTCTCAAAATGGCCTAAAACATAGGAAATTTGTGAAGATAACCTCAAAACTTTAAAAACCTAAATAAAACAGTTTTAAAGTTCTAAAGTTTAAACAAATTAGATATTTTGATATTTTAATATTTTGATAACTTTATATCTTGACATTTCAATACAAAAATATGTCAAATTAGCAATCTCTTGAACTCTGGGAGTGTTTCCATAAAACAAAATGAATAAATGAATATAATAAAAGCATTAAACACAATAAACCTTTTTATAAAAGGATTTATAAAAGAATTTCAAAAAAGAAAATTGATGAAGTATAAATAAAAAAAAATAAAGTCAAAAACAATTTTCAAAAATACTATTTTCAAATAATTATTTTCAAATGAGTATTCTAAAATATAAAAAGAAAAGAATTCAAAATGTCTCAAAAGATAAAGTCAAAAGAGTAAAATTGTAAAAAGTTGTTTTCATTAAAACAAAGAAAAAGTGAAAAGAAACCAGGGGTCAAACCAAAAGCCAGAAACCCTAAAATCCAAACTCAAAAACCAAAAGATTTGAAACTCAAACCAGAAACCAAAAACTCTGAAATCCAAACTCAAAAGCCAAAAGCCCTGAAACCTAAACCAAAAGCCAAGTGCTAGAAAACTCGAAACTAAAACCAAAGCCAAACTTTAAGACCTAAATCCAAAACAACCAAAACCCTAGTGCCCAATCCAAGATTAGGCCCTAAGAAACCAAAAACTCAAAACCTAGAAAACCTCTAGACCCAAGTTCCAAACTGTCTCGCACCTTTTTGCCTATCCACGGGTAGATATCAAAGGATAACTTCCGCCATGGGGAAAAGAAGCACGGATCAGATACCCCTCGAGCATTTTATGACCCGAACGTTACCGTCCATCCGAGAAACGGGCGATGGATGCTAACGCGATTCTAAGTACCTCGAGAGTTGATTGTTTGTTTGTAGGTCATTTCCTTCCAGCAGGCGCAAGCCTCTGCTGTTAATTACCTCCGGGCTGAGTTGAGAACCAGACAAGAGCACCTCTAGATCGGGAATAATCAAATTAAATGTGAATAGATTAGCTTAGAGTCAATTTTAATCTTTTAGAAAGATTAGTCTTTGGGGGGGTTTGACTTTTAATTCTTTTGGTTGTAACTTTACACTTGCTACAAGACTTTGGTTGACTTTCATGTCACAGTTTTAACAATTTTGTTATCAATTGTTGGTTTTGTCGGCTTGAGGCCACCTTTGAGATTTCTGAGGCTAATACTAGGGGTTATATGTCCTAGATTAACACTCAGTCGATTTGGAAATTTAGAGATTTTGGGGTTTGTCGTTCGAGTCTCGAGTACAGATGCGCTATGCCTCCTCTTAACAAGAACTCCAGTGGCGTACCTTCTGAAGCAACGCGCTATGCGATCTCAAAAGGACAAATTTGGATTTTTGAGTTCAACACTACAAAAGATAGGCGATCTAGGTCAATCCTCAATCGTTTGGGATTTAGAGATTTTTGGGATTTCGTTCGAGTCGCGAGGGAAGAAGCGCTATGCCTCCTCTTGATGAGAATACAAGGGGTTGTACCTTCCAGGGCAACGTGCTATGCAGTCTCAGAAGGACGAAGTTGGACTTTTAAGATTTTAATGTCATTTTGAATTTTTAGTTATTGACTTTGATCCAAGTCCTAGAGCGTTGGTCTTTGTGTCTTTAACTTTTGGAGTTTTGACATGTTATCTTGGGGTATTTAATACTTTTAGGTTTTGGCTATCAGATCCGTTTGAAAAATCTTAATCATTTCAATTTTAAGTTGGACTTTTGAGTTTGACTTCCCAACTTTTAAATTGGACTTTTGAGTTTAACTTTGACATTTAAGTTAAACCTCGAGTTTTGGGCTTTGGAGTCGCATTGTTTAGACTCGACTTTGGTTTCGACATCTTGGGTTTGGATTTTTTTAGCATTCTTGGATTTAATTTTGGGATTTAGGATTTTTGATCTTTGGGCTTTGGCATTTAGGATTTGGGATTTTGGTATTTGAATTTGGAAATTTGGGATTTAAATTTGAGTTTTGAAATTTGGGTTTGGTATTTGAATTTGGGGATTTTTTTTCGGATTTGGGATTTGGGTTTCGTTTGAGCTTGGATTTGGGTTTTTAGACCTGAGTTTTTGGGATTTGGGATTTCTGGATTTAGGATTTGGACTTGGGCTTGGATTTTGGCTTTGACCAGAAGTGCTTCAGTATACCTCCTGTCCAGAACATAAATGTTCAAATGTACCTGCTGTCCAGAACATAAATGTTCAAGTATTTTTGCAGAGGTTTTAATTCCAATTTAATTTGTATTATTTTATCTTTTACCAAAATGACCATTCTGAGGGTTTTGAATTTAATGTGTTTTGTGCTTTTAGGTTTGGTCATGAAATGTGTTACCAAAATATTCCTCACATTTTTCTTGATATTTTGACATTTTATTTGAATTTTTCTGACATTCCTGCTATTTTTTATGCATTTTTGAAGTTTCAATTCTGTTGGAAAATTTTGATTGGCTGGATGCTTGCTGTTTACTGTATTGGGTCGCAGTGACCCGCCACACGGCGGCCGCCACAGAAGATCATGGCAAGGCGCTGAGGTTTCGATTTTGCGCTGGGTTTAGATCCTTTGGGTGGGACCCACTTTTCAGTCTTTTGGTTTACAGTATGCCAGGTTCACACAGATTTCCCTCCAGATCCGTTGGAGGCAAGATCCATCCATCCCTGGGGCGTCAAGATTCGCGCCCAGGGACTCTTTTCTTTTTCTTTTCCTTTTCTTTTTCCTTCCTTCTTCTTCTTTCCTCCTCCGACAGTCCGTCAAGTGGAGTGACTTAGTCGGGAATGAAATTATGGCGATTTCTGGCGCTATTCTTTCAATTGAGAGCATCTCTGAGCTTAGGATGAACTCCTCTTTCTGTTTCCCTTCTCTATTTTACCAATTATCCCTCCATTTGCGAGTACCATTTCTCCCTTTTAAAGAGGCATTTTCCGACAAACCCAATTGAGTTGATCTGAGTTGAATTGAGCCTCAGGGATGGGTCCCACGGGGTTCTTGGTGTTTGTAGAGGTCACTAGAGGCTTTAATTGGATAGGTAACCTTCTCATTCTCTTTAATTTTAATTTTGACGTGTGTGGACTGGTCGGGTTTGGTACCTTAGTTCTTGTCCAATTTTATGCTCAATTGAGCTTTGATGGGGTCTTATTATGGGTCCACGACTGACAATGACCAATTATCTTGGCTTATTTGGGCTCAATTCTGGTTTAGTCTCGAGGTGGGTTGGTTCAGTTTTATTTGGGTTTGATACCACCATTCTGGCCCCTGACTTGAACTTTTATGTGCTTGTTTGGGCTAACCTTGGCTGGTAAAAACTCCCTTATGAGTCAAGCTTCAAGATGTGAATATCCCCTTTGAATTTTTATTAATGTTTCAATTTTGCTGAGTCTGATTTTGGGTTCATGCAAAAATCCTTTGTATTAGAAGTTCATTTTTTTGGTTTATATTTATTTAGACCATGCCTTTTGACATTTGTTTCTGAAACATGCTAAAATTAAGTTTGTAAATGCTTTTGGACCATGCTTTGACTTAGGGAGATGCCATCTAAATGTTCAACCTGATACTCTTTGGACTATGATGCAATGAGTTTTATTTTTTGAAATCATGCAAGACTATGTAGACTCCTATAGGTAAAACATATGCTTTTATTTTGACTCCTGAAAATTCATGTATGGACATGTCTTTGATAAATATATGCAAAATCCTAACTCTTATATGACTTGAAAGAATGAGACTAGGTAACTGACAGGTGCTATTTATATATGCTAAGTAAACATGTGACTAAGCCCTCGACTGAGGGTTTGCTTGTCTTGACAAAACTACAAATGAACTTGATGCAGGTTTTGATTTGGCAATTGACTTCATGAGACTCATGAAACCCATGCATCTGGACACACAGAGTTTTATTGTGGAATGCATGCTATGAACTTAATTGTTTTGGTTAAGTGAAACTCTTTACTGACTGACATTACATACTATTTTTGACACATGTTATAAATGCATTTGAACCCCTGGTTTATCTTATTGACCTATGATTTCTGTTGCAAACTGTCTACAATACCTTGACATATTCTGGGGTTCATTCATTTTTATTTTAGCCCCTGGGCTTATCCTTATTTCCAAAGAAGAAACTATTGTTTAGTTTTAAAACAAACATGTTGGGTTACTCAGACTCTGACTGGTGGTACTACTAGACTTATTTTGACTTCTTAGTGATATACAGACCCTAGTGATGTGTTGACCATGAAATGTGTTGGCTTGTTTTCATTCCTTTTATGGCACCTATGTTAACCATGCATGCTACTAGGATGTCATCATGAGTATGCAATGAACAAAAAATATCTTTTGACTTAAATGCAGATCTAGACAACAATCTACCAACTATATGCATGAGTTTATTTTGAAATATCCTTTTTTTTAAATACACAGATGCAACATTTGAACAAACTTGCTTTGTTAATTTAGCACTTTTAGATGGTGTATAGGCAATAGTACACAGACATAAAGCCTACACACCTTATTTTGGTTTAATTAGGGGTGGCATGCAAGCAATAGTACACAGACTTAAAGCTTACATACCTTTTCTATTCACATCTCGAAGCTTATAACAGGGTTTTTACACAGCCAAATATCGGGCTGGGGTGTTATTCATGTCCAAATACCAGGCTGGGGTGTTATTCATGTCCAAATACCAGGCCAAAGCCAAATACCAGGCTCAAACCATGCCAAATACCAGGCATTTCAACCAAACCAGTGCCAAATACCGGGCACAAAGCAAATACCAGGCTTTTATTGAACCAGAAAGGAAAAGAAAAAGGAAAGGAGGAGGAGAACAAGAAATCAAAAGCATAAAACCATTTTTGGCCCCCTTTATTTCGTATAAAATCAAGGTTTACATGTTAATTACCCTAATTAAGCACTTAAATCTCTTTCTTTTCTTTTACAATTTCTGAAAATGCAATATACTAGCCTAATATTCAAAAATTGGGGGCCTCTTCTTCATCGAGTTTGCTTCTTTTATAGCCATCAAGCTAGGGTTTGCTTCTGGAATGGCATTGACATGTGGCATTTCCTCAGATTTTTGAGGTTTGATGGAGGGCTGAGATGTTTCCTAGTCTCTTGCCGCCTCAATTTGGATGTTTGCTTCACTTGGGTGATTTACTATCTCAACTTACTGGCCATTGGTCTCTTGACATGTGGCATTTGCATTTGAGATAGCTATTTGGTGATTTGAAGTTCACTTCCTTTCACTGCTCTTTTGTTGGCTGATGTGGCATATGGGGCTCACATGGTTTAGCCTATGTGGCAGCTATGGGTGTTGTTTACTCCATTTTACCGAGTGGCATACTTGGGGGAGGGGTATCTTGGCGCCAGCTGCCTTCTGTGGCTTGTCAGAGGGGTACATGAGGTATTTTCAGTGTCTTCATGCCTCTCCAGTTAAACTTGTGGTTTGAATTGCCTTCCAGTGGCTTGAATTTGATTTAATTTTCCATTCTTGTCCTTCAGGGACTGAGGATTAGTGATTTGTTGATGCTTGGTGTGGCTTCTTTCCATGTTGTTGCTTGTCAGGCACCATGTGATTGGATGCCATGGCTGTTGGCTATTGTGTGTTGTGATCCCCTTGCGGTTTTGCTAGCTGTATCAGCTATCTTGAAGGGAGATGCTCTTGTGTACACTGGGACATGTGTCACACAATTGAGTGTTTCTCTTATAGGCGGTGGCTGTTATGTCCTTCTTGTGGCCAAGTTGATTGTATTGGCCATCTCTTGGCGCTGGAGAATGATCAATTTGTGGCACCGGGGCAGGTGTCACCTTGTTGAGTGGTTATCTTATGGGTGGTGGCTGTAGTGCCTTGGCTGTGAACTATTTTGCCTCGGTTGTTGGCTGTTGTGTCTCAGATGAGGTCTGGAGATGTTTCAGAGAGGGTTTATTCCTCTCCAGTGCTTGAATTGTGCTGTATTGAGATGCATTTGATGCTTGCTGTGCTTTGTAAATGGCTTGTGTTGCATTACTTGATCTCTTGTGGCTAGTGGCTTTGTAGTTTCTCTTGTTTGAGTTATCACTTGTCACATGTTGACATTGTTGTGCTCACATTTGAACTACCTAGCTGTTTGGTTACTTGATTTAATTTGATGGTTGGCTGGCATTGAAGTTCAATTTGAACTTGTATAAGCATGAGTCACATTATATGAGTGATTGTGGCTTGCCTTTGCAGCCATGTGTTTGAGTTAACATTTGTCACGCTTGTGACAATTTGTGCTCACACTTGGCTTGTTAAGTGCTTGCAGAGATGGAATTTGAAGTTTAAATTGTGGCACAATCACAATTTAGTCCCAATTTGGCTTGTTCCCTTTGGCCTATGATGAAACAGACTTGGCAACATACTTTGCCAATTTAATCTGAGGCCACCCATACAAACAAACCTCAATGTGTTGACACTGATAATTTTTTGTTCCTTGGCACACTTGATCTTTGGGTGTGATGTATTTTGCTATTATCCCCTTTATGATGTCTTCCTGGGATAAAGTTGAGGGGTAAGACTAGTATTTATGGTTTCCAGTCTTAGTTCATAGCACTTTTAGGCGCTTCATTCTTTTGTCTTATGCTCATGAAGACTGATTTGCCCATGGGAATGTGAGATGTCACTTTCAGGCATTTTTGGTTGCCTTGTGATGCTTTGTGGTGCCATACAATCTCGGCTATACTTGCCATTTGAGATGATACAACTGACTTGAGCATCCATCATTTCATCTGAATAGCTGGCTATATGGATGGCAGGATGTGATTGTTTGGTTTGCTTCTGTGCTTCTCTTTTGCATTTGCTCGTGTGGTATCTTTTCTCACACGAGGCATGGTTTCATCAGGGCCTTTGATTCAAATTTGCCTCTCCATCAGACGGCTGGAATCAAAAGGAATGTGGTACCTTTACTGTGGCCTCATCAAGGCATCTGTGTTTGGGACCAGGCTAGAAGGTTCTTTTCAGAATGTAGGCTGTCAAGAGGACAAGTCTCCTCTCCATTCTTTCCATTCATTCTTGTGATTTAACTGGAGGTGTCTAGTTATGAAAGAACTCGACTGTAGCTACACTAGAGTTCCCATGTTTCATCTGAGCACGCTCTCTGCTCGAGACTAAGCACATTCATTGTATTTAATTCATATGCTAAGCCCTCCTTCGCCATTTGAGCGCTTCCGCCATTGTTACTCGCGACTGGCTTGTCACCATAAACCTCCGACTTCGAAATTGCTCCGCCATGTATCTTATCCCTTTTATATGCTTTGTAATCATTCAATTGCATAGTTATGCTTCTCTTTTGATCCAATTTCATTATTTTTTCTCTCGGCAGTGAACTCCTTCATTTCTCAATTGGGGTCAGCTCTTCTCCAATCCCCATCGTGTCTGAGGTCGTTGGAATCACGAGAGCATCGCCTGCGCAGTGGTGTAATCAGTTTGGGCTGAGGCGGTCGGAGTAGACGGGACGACACCTGCCTTGGTCGAAGGAACTGTGCTTCCAGTATAGGCAACTGCTCCCTCCTTCTTTTTATTATTTTTTGTTTTAAACGGTAAAGGACTGGACCAATCAAAAGGCGACACGTGTCAGGTCCTAGACTTGACTTAGCTGAATCAGTTAGGCACTGTTGAGTCCAGCCAAGTATCATGTATTGGGTCCAGTCGCATGGGTCTGTTTTCGACTGGCGGGTTTGAGGTTGGTAACGGGTTTAACATTCAGACCCGCTCCGCCTATTTTATTTGTATTGGGCCATTGAATTTTAGTGGGCCGCCAGAAAAGAAAATAAGAAGTGGGCTTTTAATTTGTATGAATGCTCATTTTTTTTTGTAATTCGGCCCAGCCGAAATTGAGGATAATTGTGCTGCATTTATTTGAGAAAAATTATTTGATGCCCTTCCATATGTCAATTTGACATGAAATTTTGCATGGCTCCTCATAAAAATATGAAGAATTTAACTGCTACAAAATTTCCATTTTTAGGACTTTTTTCATAATTAATTATAAGGATATCACAGGCGCATAACGGCATTTTCCATAATTAATTAATTTATCGTCAATTTTTAGGAATTTCTGTATTTTCCTCTCATGCATCATGACTGTTTGTCAGAGCTATTTTGTATGGTTGCTGTTGTCACGGATTTTGATTTATTTGTGGAATAAAATTTATTTATTTATCCCAGGATTTTATGCAGCAGAATTTAGAGGCAAACACAAACCAAACTCAGATTCTGAAACCAAGATGGGATAAACCAAAGCCTTTGCCATAAATCTAGAAACGAAAACCAAAACTAGTCTTTGTTTAGTGTCTTTAGAAGTTTAAGGGTACTTAATTAGGTCACGTCGATTAGGTCTGGTACCATCAATTAAGTCCAATTTAGGCCAAAAAGAATAAGTCATGCATGAACACAAAAAGCATTTCTAAAACAATTATTCCTATCCCATTCCGTATTCTTTAGACCCCCTTAATCAGAGGTTCCTGTAGGCAACTACGGAGTAATTAATAATAAGGACTTGCGTCTATTGGAAAGAAAGGACCCGCAAAATTAATAAACCCTCATAAGAAGCGACTCTTGTTCTGGTTCTCTTGTTGTCAAGAGATACTCGGTGCAGAGATCAAATCTTAAGGGGGTGAATCTAAGGCTTATTCCCTTTCTCGAGGAAGACCGTTTCTATTCTTCGAGGGATGATGAAAAAGCCCGCACAGGGATACGTTAGCCAAAGCCTTTTTAGACAAGTTCTACCTTAGGGAGAAAACTATCCATTTAGTTAGAGAAATTTGCACTTTTAAACAAGGACTAAATGAGAACCTTAGTGAAACTTGGGAAAGGTTTAGGGACCTTCAAGCAATGTGTCCACACCATGATTTACCTGAAAGTAGGCTGATTAGTTATTTTTATGATGGTTTAAACAATCTAACCCACCAACATATTGATAATTCTGCAGGTGGCTCACTGCTTGACTTAGGATATGGAAATGCTATGGATTTGATTGACAGACTGGCTAGGGCACAAACAAATTGGTCGACTATATCAGACACTAAACAGAAGGGAGTATTGGAGGTGGACCAGTCCACTCATCTGCAAGCTTAGCTGGATGCACTTTTAGTTTTGATCAAGAAGATGAATGAGAAGCCTACCAAACCTGTGGCCCAAGTACTTCAATGCCAAATTTGTGATGAGGAAGGCCACACAGCACCTACTTGCCCACAAATTCAAAGAGAAGAGCCTATTGAGGTGGATGTCAATCTCCTCAACAATGGACCAGCCTACATTCCTGGAAATAATTACAGAGATAAGCGCAATCATCCGGGTTTGTCTTACTCGAACCCAAATGGTGCAGCTAATCCTGGGGTATATGGCAATAAAGGAGGAAATGGTGGAGGTAATCAAAACCAAAACCAAAATCAATACTCTCTACACAGAGCTGTGGTTGACAATTTCATGAGAGATCAAGGAATATGGAACAACCAGGTTTATGGAGAAATGAAGGCGATTAGGGAGATCATGGAGAAACTTCTTGCAAAACAAAATTCTGTGGTTAACCAACCAGGGAATGGAGTTATGACCAAGACTGGCATGTTCCCTAGTCAGCCTGAACCTAACCCTAAAGCTGAAGTTCATGCAATCACCCTTCAAAGTGGAACAAATTACAAAGGGCCCCAGATGCTAGAGAAAACAGTCTTTGTATCAAACCAAGCGGGCAGACAAGGCGCCAGTCGACCCGCTAATCCTGAGATGAAATTTTCTTCTCAGGAAGATTCAGGCTTTGTTTTGATCGAGTCATATCATGTGACCTATTCAAAGGCTCAAGGGATCACTGACCAAACAAGCAAACTAGACCCAGTCAATAGTAGCTGCTATCAAGCGGGCAGTCTACCCAATGAACTACCCGTTCGACCCAGTTCTGAAGCAGTTAAAACAAAGAAAAGGGAGTCTGACACAGCCAAAGCTACACCAGAGGTTCCCTATCCAAAGAGACTAGCTAAAGCAAAAGAAGATAGGGAGTTTGGCAGATTCTTGCAAGTGCTCAAGCAATTATCTATCACCATTCCCTTCACTAATGCTCTCACACGCATGCCAACCTATACAAAGTTTCTGAAGGATATCCTGTCTAACAAACGGAAGATAGATGAACAACACAATGTGGCTTTAACTAAGGAATGTAGTGCCGCCATTCAAAATAAGCTACCTCCTAAGTTAACTAATCCAGGAAAGTTCTCTATACCATGTGAAGTAGGGAAGACATCAATCAAGAAGGCATTGTGTGATTTAGGAGCAGGAGTTAGCCTCATGCCCAAATCCATCTTTGATAGGATTGGAGTTAGAGAACTCAAAGACACAAGGATGACCCTTCAACTGGCAGATAGAACATTTAGACTACCCCTTGGAGTGGTTGAAGATGTACCTCTACAAGTTGGGAATCTTATCATTCCATGTGACTTTGTAGTTGTTGAAATGGAAGAAGACACTAAAGTACCTATTATCTTGGGAAGAACATTTCTTGCCACTGCTGGAGCACTCATAGATGTTAAACATGACAAGATGACCCTGGAGATAGGTGGAGAAAATGTTGAATTTCAGATTGAAAGAGCTATGAAATTGCCAAATCAGTATGATTCAGTTTTTATGGTGGATGAAATCGATGACATGGTGAAAGATTCATTCCTCACTAACATTTTCAAGGCATATGAGTCTTTTCTTGGCTCATCAAATTTATAAGGGAATGAATCAATCTTTGAAGATGAGTCACAAGCATTTCATCCTGATGATGTTCTTGGCTTTGGAACAACCAACCAGTTCACAAGCCCAGCGGCTCAACTGGAGATTCCTGCTCAACTCAAAGATCCAGCTGATCATATTCTTAGCCTTGATCCTTTGGAAGATGATATCATCATATTTCATTAGTATTTGGACCGTACTTGGCACTCAAAATACACTCGAACCAACAAATCATTTGATAAATTGCCATGTTTTTCTAGGATTTGGCTCTGCCGTCGTTTATTCTCTTCTCTGTACAGGTTTTGATGATTTCTGATGATCTTGGGGCGTA
This sequence comes from Rhynchospora breviuscula, assembly GCA_027562975.1. Taxonomy (NCBI): domain Eukaryota; kingdom Viridiplantae; phylum Streptophyta; class Magnoliopsida; order Poales; family Cyperaceae; genus Rhynchospora; species Rhynchospora breviuscula. Next base: position 19,718,444 of record CM050398.1, read on the forward strand.
TAGATGGATTCCCGATGTTTTGTGCACGCTAGACGACTCATTCCTAGCATTGGAGGCCTCTCTCGGCACTCTGTTCGGACCGAATGACTCCTTGTTCGGTCCGAATGCACTGTAGCCGCCAGACCAGCGCAACCTCCTCTTTGACTCATCCATTCGGTCCGAACAGAATCTAGTTCGGTCCGAACAGATTGCCGCCATATCATATATGGTATTGTTTCATACATGGAAGTTGATCTATATGGCATTTTCTTGCGCCCTGGTGCCCTAACCTTCCATTCTTACGACCTGGGACGTCCATATATACCCATACACGCCTGAGGAAAAGCATCTCGAATTTCCATACCTAATTCCACCTTTCCAAAGGCGTTTCTCTCTTCTACCTTTGGAGATCATCAACCTTGAAGTGACGGCAACAGGGTAACCAGTTTGGCGACCATCCAGCAACACCCCACTGCTTTGAAGACCGAAAGACTGAAGCAAAAGGAGTATTTGGTTTATTCTTCTATGTTTCTTTCTCTTGATTTGATGGGCTTGTATCTTTACTGTTATTCTATGTTTATTGTGTGTTTTGCTACTATGTTAGGCTAGTTTTTATGCAGTCTTAGAATTAGGGAAGTAACTTGATGTTTGGATGACGTTTATTTGACTTGTTATGTGATACTATGCTTTGAGATTTGTTTATTGCGAATTATATCTGTTGCTTGAGTTAAAATACTTGTTTAGATCTCTAATTACCTTCTAGTTGAACATCTGCATCTAGTTAGTCTAAGTTAGGATAAACAAGTCACGTTTAATTCAAGTACTTGGGATGAATTGTAGATCTGAAAGGGGAGATTAGTTGACACCAAAAGTGTAACTTTTAGACCAGTCCAAAAGACCTCTAAATATCCTTACGAACTCCAATAAACAAGTTTAACTAGTTGAATTCTATACCAAAAGTTGTGAACCAACCAAGTTAATTAGGTTAGGTTGTGATTAAACCAGAATCTGCCCCAACAAGCGAAAGCTGAGGTTTAGAATATCTTGGTTTGACCAATAAACCCTGACTTCAAGCATTAGTTAGCATAACAGACCAATTAAACCCACATTTGCCTTCTGTTCGGACCGACCAGAGTGGCAACTGTAGCTAAAACGCGAAGTTTAGTGCGAAAGCTCTTAGCCTCGAGTTTTAGCGTCCAAACACAAGCGAAACCTGACTCCTAGGACGTTTTTATTCACTGTTTAAACCCCAAAAACTCTACTTCACTTATTTTTATACTATTTAGTCTTATTTAGAGTCTAAAAACCAACCAAAAACATTTATTTTATTGCACCTTTAGTCTTTAATTATTCATAACTTCACAAAATTATTTCTGTCTAGATTTTAAGAAAAGATAAGTCCTGTATTCATAGATCCGTCCCTTAGGTTCGACCCTAAAGCTATATTCCAAACGATTAGTGAGATTAGCTCTAGGTTTACAAATTCATTTGATTCGTAGGTTCTAAGCCTTCATCAGAAGACGACCAGAGTAAAGAGAAGACGGACCGCTAGACGCTAGAGCCAGCAACACTCAAGGTGGAGCTCAAGCCACTTCCAGAAAGTCTAAGATATGAATATCTAGACTCAGATCAGAACTATCCAGTGATTGTTAATGCCCAACTCGACAGGGAACAAACTGACAAGCTTTTGATGGAGTTGACAGCCCACAAGAAGGCTATTGGGTATTCAATTGACGACCTCAAGGGTATTGATCCCTCCATTTGCATGCATCGAAACTTACTTGAAGAGGACCACAAACCCTCTATTGAGCATCAAAGGAGACTCAACCCTAATTTGAGAGAGGTGGTAAGGAAAGAGGTTCTGAAACTACTTGAGGCAGGTATCATCTATCCTATTTCTGATAGTGCATGGGTAAGCCCAGTACATGTTGTACCTGATCAACGGTTTTCATGCACACATTTCAACCCTAATTAGGTATTAAATTTGGTTAAATATTGCATATTTTAATGATAATTTGATGCTTTTAGGGTAGAAGCTTGGTACTGCTGTTTCTTCAACATGTTTTCAGGTTCTCCAGTGATTTCTGTTATTTTCTGTTGATTTTTGGCGATTTTTGACGAGTTATTAGAGTTGGATCGACACAGCTTTTCAGCCCAGCCCAGACTGCCGTCAAACGGACCGTCTGGATTTCCAGACAGACCGTTTGGCTGTTCCGAAACCAGACACTATTCAGGGCATCCTATTTTTGCTGAGCCACAACTGCCACATTTGCAGCACGATCCAGGCACTTTTAGCACTACTCAGACCGACCTTCTGCAAGGTTCGATGGCTATTTAAGAGAGGCTAAGTCCCAGATTCGGGGCTGTCACAATTCAGGAGAAGATCACGCGAAACCCTAACCAGCCAACCTTCCAGACGGGTCGTCTGACACCTCAGACGGACCGTCTCACTTCGCCAGATTTCAGACAAAAGGAGTCAAGTTGAATTCTGTTGTAATTTCTCTTTGATTTCCTATGTTTTGGAGGAACCTAATTTTGTTTATTGTTTCGGATACTATGTTAGGGTAATTTTAGTTTTATGGGGCAACGGTAGGGAACCAATTTTATGTAGTTGATATTGATATTATTTAGTTGGAGTTTATGTTATTTTCTTGTAATTTCTATCTTTTGGTTTTAATTGCTATGTGATTTCATGAATTGCTTTGATAGAACTGATTAAACCAATTAGATTAAGGCCTTATCTAATTTGGTACCAATAATCTATATCTTTGCTTGATTTGTGTTTGACCTAATTGAGGATGGAAGTAATGAATGAATGAAATCGGGATTAAGTAACCAATAGGTGAACCCTTCTAGTAATGATAGTTGCAAGATATCCTTTGTATGAAAGATAGAATTTAGAAACTTAAACCCAATGGTGATGACCAAACTTAGGATTTCTAATTGATGATTTGACCTAATTTTGAGAACTTGAACTGTAACGATGGTTAGTATCTGGTAATTGAAGTTAAGCCATGATTCTGTACCTGAAACAACATAAATTCTTCTAAGTAATTCCCTATCACGAGGTTCAAACGGACCGTTTGAGAGATCAGATGGACCGTTTGAAACCTGCTACATAAAAGAAGTTCCTCAACCTGAACCCCTGTTTTACATAGATTCGCGTAATTAATCTTTAGAATAGTGATAGTTTAGTTTTGCTTGACTGTTTTAATTTTAGTTAATTCAATCTTGTCTTATTTTCAAACCAAAACTATTATTTTTCTCGATTTTCAGAAAAAGCCTTTTTAATTTAGAAAATTAGGGTTTAGATATTTCAATCATCCCTGTGTTCGATCCTTGTTTACTACGATAAGATTTAAATTAGGTAGACTAGGTATTTTGACTAGGTTTGCACTCGATCAGTACCAAAGAAAGGAGGGATGACTATTTTGAAGAATGACAAGGATGGACTCATCCAAACTCGTGTTGTAACTGGATGGAGAATGTGCATCGATTATAGAAATCTCAACTCAGCCACACGCAAGGATCATTTTCCCTACCTTTTGTTGATCAACTCCTAGAGAGACTTGCCAACCACTCTTATTTCTATTACTTAGATGGTTATTCAGGATTTTTCCCAATCCCAATATATCCATGTGATCAAGAAAAGACCACATTTTCCTGTCCATATGGAACCTATGCATATAGGAGAATGCCAGTTGGATTTTGTAATGCACCTACCACATTTCAGAGAGCCATGATGGCTATCTTTTCTGACTTTATTGAAAAAGACATGGAGATATTCATGGATGATTTTTCAGTATATGGAAATACTTTTGACCATTGTCTGTCTAACTTGTCTAAGATCTTACAGAGGTGTGAAGAAGTGAATATAGTGCTTAATTGGGAAAAGTGTCATTTTATGGTTCATGAAGGAGTAGTTTTAGGGTATGTGGTATCAGAAAAAGGAATCATGGTGGACCCAGCAAAAGTTGAAGTGATTGAAGGACTCGACAAACCATCATGCGTGAAAAACATAAGAAGTTTCTTAGGCCATGCTGGATTTTATAGACGCTTCATAAAAGATTTTTCAAAGATTGCAAAACCATTGACTAATCTTACTATGAAGGATGCAGAATTTAACTTTACTAAAGAGTGTCATGATGCTTTTTGTAGGTTAAAGGAGGCTCTAATTTTAGCACCAATTTTGCAACCCCCGGACTGGAGTCAACCATTCAAGTTGATGTGCGACGCAAGCGATTATGCTGTGGGGGCAATGCTAGGACAGAGAAAGGACAAGAAGCCATATGCTATCTATTATGCGAGTAAAGTACTTGATGAAGCTCAGATAAATTACACAATAACTGAGAAGGAACTGCTTGCTGTGGTGTTTTCTCTTGACAAATTTAGATCATACTTAGTGGGTTCCAAGGTCATCGTCTATACTGACCATTCTGCCCTTGAGTATCTTCTAAATAAGAAAGATGCAAAACCTAGACTAATCAGATGGATTCTTCTACTCCAAGAGTTTGATCTACAAATCCTTGACAAGAAGGGAGTGGAGAATACGGTGGCAGATCACTTGTCCAGGCTCAAATGGGAAGGAGACAACCAGTTGCCCATCAATGATAACTTCCCAGACGAATAGCTTCTTTATGTCAATCCAACATAAGCAGATCGCTCACTTGGCAAGCGACTCATCAGTTCACTAGAAAACCAAATTTTCTCCATCGATTGAACCCAGATGAATGCTATCCGCCAGCTTTACAAGAACCATGGCCAGGATCCTTGGTTTGCAGACTTTGCAAACTACCTAGCCAGTGGAGTTCTGCCTCATGACATCACCTATCAACAGAAGAAAAAATTCATGGCAGATGTTAAGTTTTACTTTTGGAAAGACCTAGTTCTCTAGAAACTAGGAGTTGATGGAATGTTCAGAAGATGTATTCCACTAGAAGAGGTGTGCCCTATCCTGAATGAATGCCACTCCTCAACCTATGGTGGACATGCTTCTGCCTCTAAAACAGCTTCTAAAGTTCTTCAGGCTAGTTTCTATTGGCCATCATTATTCAATGACGCAAGACTCTTTGTTTTGGCATGTGATAAATGTCAAAGATCAGGAAACATTTCTAGTCGTCATGAAATGCCCTTAAACTCCATTCTGGAGGTGGAAGTATTCGATGTTTGGGGCATCGATTTTATGGGACCATTCCCTGTATCATTTGGATATAAATACGTACTTGTGGCAGTCAACTATATCTCTAAGTGGGTAGAAGCTATACCAAGTAAGAAGGCAGATTCCGAGACTGTGAGAAATTTTTTTAAGAAAGTAATATTTTCTCGATTTGGAGTACCTAAGGTGGTTATCAGTGATGGAGGAAAGCACTTCATAAACAAGCAGTTTGAAAACCTTCTGAAAAAGTATGGAGTCAACCATAAGGTAGCCACACCATATCATCCACAGACAAACGGCCAGGTGGAAATTTCCAATCGAGAAATCAAGAACTTCTTGCAGAAGACAGTTGGCAGATCAAGGAAAGACTAGTCGCTTAGGCTAGATGATGCGTTATAGGCCTACAGGATAGCATACAAAACACCCATAGGTATGAGTCCATTCAAATTGATTTATGGGAGAGCGTGTCACTTGTCAGTGGAGATGAAACACAAGGCATACTGGGCCACTAAAGCCATAAACATGGAATACAAGGAAGAAGGAGAGAAGAGAGTTTTGGAGCTTCATGAGTTGGAAGAAATGAGGTTGAATGCATATGACAATGCCAGAATGTACAAGGAACATACAAAAAGATGGCATGACAAGAAGATACTCAGAAGAGATTTCACTGTTGGAGACTTGGTTCTTCTATTCAATTCAAGACTCAAACTCTTTCCTGGCAAGCTGAGATCAAGGTGGTCAGGTCCTTTTGAAGTAAAGAAAGTATTCCCATTTGGAACTCTGGAAATATGGAGGGAAGACTGTGGCTCTTTCAATGTCAATGGACAGAGACTGAAGCTCTATTACAAGGGAATGACAAAAGAAAGTGATGTGGATGTGCTCCATCTCACTGACCCTGCATCAGATGAGACTTAGTAAAAAAAAAAAAAGGTGTCGAGCAAATGACCTTAAACAAGCGCTGCTTGGGAGGCAATCCAAGGATTTTTATTTTATTTTCTTTTAATTTAGGAATCTTTATTCTTTTCCTTTTATCTTTTTATTATTAGTCAGAAAACCAGAAAAATAAAAAAAAAATAAATAGAAAACCAGAAAATCAAATAAAAATTAGTTAGTTTAACTTAAAATTTATCTTTGCATTGTAGGAAACTATTTTGCAGGAGCAATGAAGGAAGTCAGACGAGTAAGCAAGCGGTATGATGAGAAAAGTAAACTAAAGGATCGAAGAAGTGTGACCAGCTCATCCAAGCCAAGCTTGGGGAAAAATCAAGCGACCCGCTTTTGCACTAAGCGTCCCGCTTGAAGGTTATGGAAATAGTTAACAGTAGTGGGTTCAGACCACGACTTGTTAGAAGTTATTGAGTCCGTTTTTTTCGGAACGGTTCACAAGAAGTGGGTTCAGACCATGACACGTGAGCAGTTATCGAAGCGGTTATATCAAATCGTTCCAGACCCGGATCCGACAAGCCAAAACCTTTTTAAATTCCCACAACCCAAACACAACTCTTCATCTTCTCAGTACTCTATCTCACCAACTTACCTCTTTTCTTGAGCCAGCCGCCTGCTCTGACATCTCTGCCTATTTTCGACCATCCAGAGCTCCGATCATCGATCAGAAACCACTAATCTACTCTACTCCCATTCCCTACCAGATCTCGTTCATTTTCCCCTAATCCACAAACCCTAAGCCTGAGTAGCTCTCTAATCAAGGCAAATTCCGATCATCTCACTTTTCATACTCTCTAGCTGCAGCTTGATATTCCAATTAAAAGCCTAATGGCACCCAAACGACCCATGAATGCCATGACCAAGGTGGATAGAGTAACTGTAGAGCTTAGAAGAGCAAGAAGGAGGTCCACAAGTACTCCTCAATTTCAAGAAAGGAGAGACAACACACTAATTTCTCCTGAATTAGAAGAGGAAGTGTTGTCAGCTCCTCTGCCCATGGAGGAGTCTGATGATGACATGAGTAGAGCAGGACAATCCTCTACTCCGACTGAGGAGTCCGAAGATGACATGGTAGAGGAGTAGCCATGTTCAGACTCAAGTGAAGAAGAAGCTCCTCCCAGTTCCTCTAAAACAAAGTGGAAAACTGCAGGGGAGGAACTGCAAGGGAGTGGTTTCCAATTTGACTCCCGAGAAGAGAGAAAGAGATACAGACGCCTGTGCTCAAAGAGATTTACTAGCACTAGGCATATGTATACCCCTGTGCTCTCTACATTGGGGATTCAAGATGAATTCTGGTGGCTGACGGCAAAAGCCGGAATTAACACTGGTTTTTGGCAAATCATGGAGCCATCTTACACTCAACTCATGATGGAATTTCTCTGAACTCTAAAGTTGAGAAGATGGACAAGAGACAGACCATGGGTTGTTTCTTTCAGACTACTTGGCACAGAGTATAGAAGAAATGAAAATGAACTTGCCAAGATTTTTAGCATTAAAGAAGGAGGTGATGATGTTCAACAGATTGATGCCAATTTCTGGGAAAGCATTGTTGGGAAGTTCACTGGCGTAGTCAGGAAGAGCGCCATGATTCAACACCCCACTATCAGGTTCATCCAAAGAGTTCTTTCTCTGACTCTGCTTGCAAAGGTGGATTCAGGTTCAAGAGCAACAAATAAAGAGATTTCATTGCTTAATCAAATGTTGAAGTCAGATTCACCTAGACAAAACCTGATGAGATCAATGCTGAGACACTGGCTGGAGATAGCCAAGAAGACAAAGAAAGGTGTAGGACAAGTAACAACGGGAATATATGTTACACACCTAGCAAGGAGGTTAGGGGTTACACAGTTTAACTTTCCAGAGAACATTGGCCCCAATTATATAGATACAGACATGTTAATTGGCGTGAAGCACCTAGAAGAAGCTGATGATGGTCTTGTCTCGCACTTTTTTAGCCTATCCACGGGGAAAAATCAAAGAATGACTCCTCCATGGGAAAAAGAAGCACGGATCAGATACCCCTTGAGCATCTTGCGACCCGAACTCTATCGTCCATCCGAAAACGGGTGATGGGCGTTAACGCTGTTCTAAGTACCTCGAGAGTTGATTGTTTGTTGTAGGTCCTTTCTTACAGCAGGTGCAAGCCCCTGCTGTTAATTACCTCCGGTCTGAGTTGAGAACCAGACAAGAGCACCTCTAGATTGGGAATAATCAATAGTTAAATGTAATATATAGCTTGGGATAAATTTTAATCTTTAAAGAAGATTAGTCTTTGGGGATGGTTTGTCTTTTGGATTCTTATGGTTGTAAACTTTAACTTGCTACAGAACTTTGGTTAACTTTGAGATCACAGTTTTAACAATTTTGTTGTTAACTTTGCTGAAGCCGGCTTGATGCCACCTTTAGATTTCTGAGATCGATGCTAGGTGTTAAATTTTCCAGACCAATACTCAGTCGATTTGGGAATTTAGAGATTTTGGGATTTTTCGTTCAAGTCTCGAGTACAGATGCGCTATGCCTCGTCTTGACAAGAACTTCAGGGGTGTACCTTCTAGGGCAACGCGCTATGCAGTCTTAGAAGGATGAATTTAGATTTTTTAGTTCGACACTAGAAAGTTGGGCGATCTAGGCCAATTCTCATTCGTTTTGGGATTTTGGGATTTTGAGATTTTGTTCAAGTCGCGAGGGACAAAGCGCTATGCCTCCTCTTAATGAGAACACGAAAAGTGTACCTTCCAGGGCCACACGCTATGCAGTCTCAGAAGGATGAATTTAGATTTATGAGTTCGACACTAGAAAGTTAGGCGATCTAGGCCAATTCTCAATCGTTTTGAGGTTTATAGATTTTGAGGTTTCGTTCGAGTCACGAGAGAAGAAGCGCTATGTCCCCTCTTGACGAGAACACGAAGAGTGTACCCTCCAGGGCAACATGCTATGTAGTCTCAGAAGAACGAAGTGGGAATTTTAAGACTTTGTGTCATTTTTAGGACTTTGTGTTTTTTGAGTCTTTGAATTTTTAGTTGTCGACTTTTGATCCAAGCTCTAGAGCGTTGGTGTTTGTGTTTTTCACTTTTGGGGTTTCGATACTTGATCTTGGGGTATTCTTAAGACTTTTGAGTCCCGGCTATCGGGTCGACTTTAAAAGCTTAATCAATTCAATTTTAAGTTGGACTTTTGAATTTGACTTTTCAACTTTTGAGTTGGACTTTTGAATTTGTGTTTGAGACTTGGGGTTCTTGGATTTTTCGATTTAGGATTTTTTTAATTTTGGGTTTTGAAGCTTTGGGGATTTGTGATTTGGGATTTGACATTTTGAATTTGGGATTTGGAATTCTTGAATCTTGAATTTTGAATTTAGGAGTTGGCATTTTGAATTTGGGATTTGGAGTTTGGTATTTTTTGGATTTTCGGATTTAGGATTTGGGCTTTTGGATTTGGGATTTAGCATTTTTGAATTTGGGATTTGGGATCTTGACTTAGTATTTTGAGATTCGGAGTTCTTTTATTTGAGGTTTAGGCTTTGAATTTTGGATTTGGAATTTGGGATTTGGGATTTTGGATTTGGATTTGAGATTTCGGATTTTGAATTTGGAATTTTGGATTTGGAATTTGGGACTTGGGATTTTGTCCAGAAATGTCCAAATGTAACTACTGTCCAGAACATAAAATGTTCAAATACACCTGCTATCCAGAACATAAAATGTTCAAATATATTTTTTTTTCGCAGAAATTTAATTTGATTCTTATTCTCATTATTTTATTATTTACCATAATGGCCATTTTGAGAGTTTTGAATTTAATGTGCTTTATAAATTGGAGTCTGGGCATGAAATGTGACACCAAAATATTCTTCATATATTTCTTGACATTTTGAAATTTTATTTGAATTTTTCTGACATTCTTGCTATTTTTAATGCATTTTTGAAATTTCAATTCTATTGGAAAATTCTAACTGGCTGGAAGCTGGCTGTTTGCTGTTCTGGGTTGCAGTGACCCGCCACAAACTCGGCGCCACAGAGGATCATAGGAAGGCGCTGAGGTTTGGGTTTTGAGCTGGGTTTAAATCCATCAAGTGGGACCCATTTCCAGTGGTTTGGCTCACGGTACACCGAGTTCATGGATCTTTCCTTTCTTGAACCATTACGGACGAGATCCATCCGTTAGGTCTATGTCAAGATTCGTGCTAGGGGTTTTTTTTCTTTTCTTTCTCCTTCTTCCTCCGTCGAACTGTCGAGGCCAGAGGGTTTTGCCGGAGAAACAAATTGCGACGATGGCTGACACTATCCCTCCAATTGCAGGTATTTTTCAGCTCACAGTGAGCTCCTCTTCCCTTTCCTTCTTTTCTTTTGCACAATTACCCTTTAATTTCATGAATCCACTTTTCCCTTTTGTTTCAGTTTTGACCTTGGACTCAATTGAAGTTCATTGGTTGGAATTAAGCCTGCTTAATGGGTTCCACGAGGTTCTTGTTATCTCAAGGAGTGACTGGCTACTTCAATTGCACGACTAACAACCTTTTCACTTCTGATTTCTGCTTTGTTTCATGTGGCCTGGTTTGGGTATCACACTGTGTCAATCATGCAAATTGTCACTCAATTGAACTTTGTTACACATTCACATTCCCTGTGAGATTGAGATTGGGCTGGTTGTTTGAACTTTGAGTGGTCAATTTGTTCCATTTGGAGACCAGACTTGTGTCATCTCATGCCATTTTGCAATTTGTGGTTTTGGGTTCACTACACAGTCAACTCGATTATATTTGACCAGCTGATATGGTTCCATGAGCTGTGCTTCAAAGTGTGAATCTTCATTTGTCTCATTTCTCTTGTGTATGTTTCTGAAATCAAGACATTCCATGTTCTTTTGATTTTATCAAAAAAAACACATTCCTTTTTTTTTTACATATGTTTTTTTTTTGTTTGAAATATGAGGTTTGTCTTGAAGACATCCTGTTTATTGATGCACATTAGATGAGAAAAACAGTTTGATTTTGAAAGTATGCAATTGGAGATGAATACAAATGAAAGGTATGCATGACTTATGACTGAACTTTATACAGACTTAGGAACCACCTTATTTTCAAGAATTTGTTTTGCTCTAGTTCTTATTATTGCTTTTCTTTATTTGCTTAGGACTTGTTGACAGGCCTTACACAACTTATCTGAAGTTCTACTGACCCTTGAAAAGGTAATGCCACATGAACTTATTATTTTGTTTTCCTCATGCAACTGATTTCCCTTTTCTTTTGAAATTTGTTTGTTTGTTTTTTTTTGTTAACCCTTAAAAAGGCACTTCTGTTTGCCACTTTTGTTAGGAGTTTCAAATTTATTTTGACTCTCAAATTTTGCTATGACATGAAACAGATTGTATGCTATGCACTGAAGTTAAGAAACACTTGACATTCAACGTTTGTATGCCTATGCAACTTTTGACAACATACTTTTATGCTAAAATCCATTTTTGCTATCCCCTGAGAAGTTCAATGATAAACTACCAATGAGACTTTTATCATGAGGCCCATTATTTTTGACATAAGATGCTCTATGCTAGGACACGAATGCAGAAGAAAACATGCATTTCGACACAAAGCTTTTATGCACAGGTGCACAAACACATTTTTTTGAAGGATGCACTTTTGTTGAAAAACAGGAACCTACTAAAAAGCAATTTTTTTGTTATTTAAGCACTTTTTAAGGTGGTACATGGACGATAGTCCTTGACATAGAGCCCATGCACCTTTATTTACCATGTTTTCATTTTAAGTGGCACACAGATGATAGCCTTTGGTATAAAATCTGTGTGCCTTTGATTCACACTTTGAAGCACAACCATGGAACCATTTCAGCAATGTCAAATACCAGGCATGCGAGTTGACAAGGTCAAATACCGGACCTGTAGCCAAATACCAGGCTTATTAATCAATGCCAAATACCATGCTCACCAATCCAAATACCAGGCTTATTCAAACCAAATAAAGAAAAAGGAGAAGAGGGAGGAGGAGAAGAAAAGCAAATGCTGTTAAAACTTGTTTTTAGCCCCCTTTATTTCATAAAAAAATTGAAGTTTACATGATGATGACTACCTTTTCTGAAAAACTACAACTTCTTTCTTTTTCTTTTTTACAAGCTTTTTGAAACGTGCTCTAGCCTAAAATTCAAAAATTGGGGGCATGTTCTTCATCTTGAACAGCTTCTTTTATAGGCAGTGGCCTAGGGTTTCTTCTGGTCTTCATTGCCACTTGGCATTTCTTCAGAATTTTGGGATTTGATGGAGGGCTGAGATGCTATGTTGCTCTCACAGCCTCAATTTGGTATGCTTGCTTTACTTTGGGCATTTCACTTCTCAATTTACTAGCCAATGGTCATTTGACATGTGGCCTGTTGGTTTGAGACAACATACTTAGGGATTTGGGGTTTACTTTAGCTTACCATTGTGCTTTTGCTGATGTGGCATATAGGGCTCACATTGCTCAGCCTATGTGGCTGTGAGAGGTGTTTTACTCCATTTCACCAAGTATCATACTTGGAGGAGGGGCTTACTTGGCGCCAGCTATCTTCTGTTGCATGGTCAGAAGGGCATATGAGGTATTATGGGCCTATCTCAAGCTTCTCCATTTGGTTTCATGGCTTGAGCTGCCCTCCAGTGGCTTCTATCTGGTTTAATTTCCTTTTATGTCCTCCAGGGATTTGTAACTGGTGATTTGATGTTGTTTGGAGTAACAGCTTTCGATATGGCTGTTTACTTGGCATGCAGTGACTGGGTGTGCTGCCTGTTGGTTGTTGTTTGTTGAAATCCCCTTGCGGCTTGGCTAGCTGTATTGGCTATCCTTTGATACCTGAGGAGGTGATGCTTTTTGTAGACACTGGGACAGGTGTCATACAATTGAGTCTTTCTTTTGGGTGTTGGCTGTTGTGCCTCTTTGTGGCCTTGTTAGTTGTATTAGCCATCTCTTGGCGCCAGGAGAGATGAGGCTCCTGTGGACACTAGGACAAGTGTCACACAGTTGAGTGCCTTTCTCATGGTTGTTGGCTGTGGTGCCCTAGCTATTGGCTATTGTGCCTCAGCTGTTGGCTGTTGGCTTGGCAATATTTCAGAGAGGGTTGAGCTCCTCTCCAGTGCTTGGACTGTGTTGCTTTGTCAATTTTTTAGGTGAATTTGACGCTTTTTACATGTCATAGATGGCATGTTACTTGTGGATTTCTTGTATCCAGTAGCCTTGTAATTATGTGTTTGAGTTATCACTTGTCATGTCACGTGACAAGTTGTGGTCACATTTGAATTACTTGGCTATTTAGCTGCTTGATTTGATGGTTGGCTGAGTCAAATTTTATATGAAACTCAGTCACATTTTGTGAGTGGCTGTGGCTCAAGCATTTGCAGCTAAGTGTTTGAGTTAACACTTGTCACAATTTGACAAGGTGTGCTCACACTTGGTCTGTCAATTGTCTGCAGTGGTGATGCTTGAAGTTTAGTTGTGACATGGTCACATTTGAGTCCCAATTTTGTAGCCTATTTATTGGCCTATGGTGCCTTGATCTGAGGCCATGTATACACATCACATATTAGTGCATTGACACTGATGGTTCCTTTGCTCCTTGGTATATTTGATTCTGTAAGGGACATGCTTTCTAGCTCATCAGTGTTGTTATTCTTTTGTATGCCTTTATGTAGCACACTTTATGGATATTATGAGGGGTAAAGTAGGTATTTATGGCCTTGTAGCTTCTTCTGTTGTCATCTTTAAGCTTTCTCATTCTTTGTCTTTTCCTCCTGTGATTGATTTGCCCATGGTCCCCTACTGGATGACACACACATGGGGCGTTTTCAAGTACATTGTGGTGCTTTGGGGTATCTTGTGATGCTATACAGCTTCACTTGTACTTGCAGCTTAGGATAAAGCAATTGTTATAGGCATCAGTCCCTCCATATGGTCAATAGTATGGATGGATGGTTGGATGCATTTGCTGGTCATGTGAGTGTGCTTCTTGAGTGTGTTTCTTTTAGGTATCAATTTGAATGGTATATTTAACACATGAGACTTGACTACATCATGGCCCTTAATTCAAATCCCTTTTATTAGATGGCTCTCCTTGAAATGAAATGTGGTACCACCTCCTGTTGAGTCATCAAAGCTCCTGCATTTTACGCAGGGCTAGAACATTCTTTTCATAATGTAGGCTGAGAAGAAACAGTTCCTTTTCTTCATTCCCTCTATTCAGCCTGTCTTTTCCTTGTTGTTCACTGGACGCCTCCAGTCCAGAGAGGAATCAAGCCTCGTCACTTTCATACATTCACTCTCTCTTCTGAACATATCCCAGTGTTAATTTAAGCTTCCCCAGGGGCTTTTAATCCATGCCTGAAGCCCTCCACCTTCGTGTACATTCTTCCGCCACTGTCGTTCGAGGCTGAGACCGTGCACTTGTCTGCATATGACCTTAGCTTTGAAATTGCTCCATTGAACCTGTAAGTCATCCCTCCCTAATGCTCCATGGCTATTCAATTGCTCAACTTCACCTCTTTCTTAGCTCAATTGCATGAATTTTCTTTCAGACAGTGAGCATCTTCACCGCTCAATCACGACTGTTTCTCCTCCAATTCCCTTCGTGTTTGATCTCATTGGAGTCGTGAGTGCATCGTCTGTGCAGCACTGAGGTCAATTGACGCTGAGGTGATCGGAGTAGGCGGCACGACGTTTGTCTTCGTCGGAACGGTTCTTCCGTATTAGGTAACTGCTCCCCCTCCTTCCTTTTTATTTTATTTTTCTTTTAACGGTAAAGGTCTCCGCCAATGGTAACATGACACGTGTACAGACTTAAATCAGACTCGATCAAGTCAGTTGGCCACTTTTGAGTCTAAGTCAATTGAGTCGATTGAGCCGATTGGCTGACGGATCTAGTTCTGATAGCGGTTTAAAATTCGGATCCGCTTTGATTTTATTTGTTTGGTTGGGCCAGCGAGTTGTTGGGCCGCCAGAAAATAGAAATAAACGTGGGCCTTTTAGTTAATTTGTATGGGCCTCATTTAATTAATCAATCTTGGCCCAGGGAGGATTCAATTTATCGGCTTAAAGGCCTACCGAAATCCTCTCCATTTAATCCCATTCAGATACGTCCCCTCAATTCGTTCTTGTACTAGACATGTCCATTTGCTGGAATTTTGAGGATAATCGTGCTGCTTTATTTTGAGAAAAATTGTTTGGTGTCCATTCATAAGTCAATTGATATGAAATTTTGCATGGCTCCTCATAAAAATATGAAAAATTTAACTGCTACAAATATTTCATTTTTAGGACCTTTTTGTAATTAACTATAAGGGTATCACAAGCGCATAATGGCATTCTCCATAATTAATTAATTTATCGTCCATTTTTAGGAATTTCTGTATTTTTCTCTCATGCATAATGACTGTTTGTCAAGGCTATTTTGTTTGGTTGCTAATGTCATGGACTTTGTTTTGGTTGTGGAAAAATTTTATTTTATTTTTTTCAGGGTTTTATGCAGCAGAATTTAGAGACAAACAGAACTATTTTGGATCATTGGAAGGCACAGACTACCTCTGCCAATCACAAACCGTCTCAACCTCAATGACCCCTCTTCTTTTCTCTTGATGAAAAATAAGGTACTTGTCCAACCACAGTAGCACCAACAACAGCCAGAGCAACCAGCAACACCACCAACAGGGGCGGTACCATCTGATGACCCAGAAAGTTCAGCTGCCAGACAGCAGCAGCAGCAACAGACAGATAATTCTCCAATCCTCTTATCAATCCATCGCCAATTACAAGAACTAACAAATACTCAAGAAGCGATGAAAGATGCAATGGATATTGCTCTGCAGAGGATAGAGGAGATCAACTACAGGCAAGAAACGGAGATAGCTAAAGCCAGGCGCTTCAGGAAAGAGATGAAGGAAACTGTGCGGGCTTTTTCGTCGTCCTTCAAAAAATGAAAGTGTTTCCTCGAGAAATTAGAATAAGCCTTAGATTCACCCCCCCTTAAGGTTCGATCTCTACGCCGAGTATCTCTTGACAGCAAGAGAACCAGAACAAGAGTCACTTCTTATGAGGGTTTATTAATTTTGAGGGTCATTTCTTTCCAATAGACGCAAGCCCCTATTGTTAATTACCCCGTAATTTCCTATGGAAACCTCTGATTAAGGGGTCTAAAGAATACGTAATGGGCTAGGAAAGATTGTGTTAGAAACGCTTATTGTGTTCGTGCAGGACTTATTCTTTTTTGTGTAAATAGGACTTAATTGATGGTACCAGATCTAATTGACGGGATCCAATTAAGTACACTTAAGCTTCTAAAGACTCTAAACAAAGACTAGTTTTGATTTTCGTTTAAAAGGAGAGGGTTTTCGTTAGAAGAGAAGAGTTTTTCGCTTGAAATGATCTTGGAGTCGTTTGAAGTTATTTGATAGCTCTTGGGGCAACGGCTGGCTTTCTTGTTGACAGAGGGTTCCTGGGACAACGGTAGGTCTTCTTATAGGAACGAAGAGAAGTTTTACAACCCTTGGGGCCATTCAGAAGTCTTCTTGCTAAAAGTTGGTTCTTTTACAATCATCGGGGTTCTTAGGTGACCTTCTTATGGAGAGTTGGTTCTCGAGGCTCTTAGGTAGCCTTCTTGTGAGAACAAAATGGTTTTACAACCCTAGGGGCCCTTTAATGGTCTTCTTAATAAGAGTTGGTTATTTTACAACCCTCGGGGTCTTTGGGTGACCTATTTCAGGAGAGTTAGATTTTTTACAACCTTCAGGGTCCTTGGGTGACCTTCTTCACTGAAAGTTGGTTATCGGGACTCTTAGGTAGCCTTCTTGTGAGAACAAAATAATACAATTCTAAGGGTCCTTAGGTGACCTTCTTAACAAGAATTGGTTCTTTTACAACCCTCGGGGTCCTGAGGTGACCTTCTTAAGGAGAGTTGGTTATTTTACAACCCTAGGGACCCCTGGGTGGCCTTCTTAATAAGAGTTGGTTCTCGGGGTCCTTAGGTGGCCTTCTTATGAGAACAAAGCAATACAATTCTAGGGGTCCTTAGGTGACCTTCTTAACAAGAATTGGTTCTTTTACAACTCTCGAGGTCCTTCAGTGACCTTCTTAAGGAGAGTTGGTTCTTTTACAACTTTCGGGGTCCTTGAGTGACCTTCTTCACTGAAAGTTAGTTCTCGGAGCTCTTAGGTAGCCTTCTTGTGAGAACGAGATTTTGGCTTCAGTTTTTGGATTTGGATTTGGTTTTACGTCTCCTACTTTTGGTCTTTTCATCTTGAGGTTCTTGCTTCTAGATTTGGGGTCAAGGCTTCGGTTTACCCTATCCTGGTTTCAGAATCTGAATTTGGTTTGGAATTTGGGTCTAGAGGATTCTTAGGTTTTGAGTGTTTTTGGTTTTTCAGAGTCTAATCTTGGATTAGGCACTAGGGCTTTGATTGTTTTGGATTTAGATCTTAAAGCTTGGTTTTAGTTTTTAGTTTCAAGTCTTCTAGTATTTGACTTTTGGTTTAGGTTTCAGGATTTCTGGCTTTTGAGTTTGAATTTCAGGGTTTCTGACTTTTGGTTTGAGACCTGGTTTCTTTTCTCTTTTTCTTTGTTTTAATGAAGATAGATTTTTTGCAATTTTACTCTTTTAACTTTGTCTTTTGAGAAAATTTGAATTCTTTTCTTTTTTATTTTGAAAATACTCATTTGAAAATGGTTATTTGGAAATAGTCTTTTGGAAATTGTTTTTGACTTTATTTTGACTTTGTTTTATCCATTTTCTTTTTTTTTTTAAATTCCTTTATAAATCCTTTTATAAAAAAGGTTTATTGTGTTTAATATTTTTATTATTTTCGTTTATTCATATTTTATGAAAACACTCCAAGAGTTCAAGAGATTGCAAGTTTAACAGATTTTTGTATATTGAAATATCAAGATATGAAGTTATCCAAGTATAAAAATATTTGATTTGTTTAAACTTTGAGTTTTAAAACTGTTTCATTTGAATTTTTAAAGTTTTGAGGTTATTTTCACAAATTTTATGTATTTAAGGCTATTTTGAGAAATTTTATTCTGTTTTAATGAGTTTTAATGAGTTTGATTAATTATACTTTTACATTTTTTTTCTGTTAATAAGCTTCATCAGATTTCAAGATTTTAATCATTTGCAAATTCTTTCAATTGAATTTATTGGGCTTGATATAGCAGGTACTGAAAAGGGAGTTGGTTAGATATAAGGATCAGTTGACACCCGATATGTTTGTTTCAGTTTGTAACCGTGGGGCTGGTACAAATGGCCGGTACAGAGAAGTGACTGGTACGGGTCTCAAGTTGGTAGCAGTGAAGAACATTGGGTTAGTACAAGAAGGTAATTGGGGTTGATTCTAGGTGATAGATTGGTGCGGGGAATGATTAAAGATACATGACTAGTTCATTTGGTATCGGTACAGAGAATGGTACCGGATTGTGCTAAGTTGGCTTAAGTGATGACAAGTGGAGTTTTAAGGGATAACATGGCAAACTCTAATACTGCCTTAGAACTTATTGACGTTTCTATATACATACACAATACCAGTAAAACTCATACAAGACTTAAAGACATATGTCTACTGATTTGACTTTCTATATTCTATTATTCTCAAAATTGGGCATGTGCAGCTGATATTATAAGTAAACATAGCATATACATCATTTATTCATTACAAAAATTCACACAACATGTCATGTATATACAATGAAATTGAGAGCAGACCAATGACCAACTACATATATAACAAACATTATGAAAATACATCATTTGTTCATTACAAAGAGAAAAAGTATTCGTAGAGCCCATCATATACTTGGACAAGAAATAGAATTAGAGGCAGACCATTATTGAGTAAGATTTACAGATTAAACTACAGACTTTATTATCACATACAAAGGAGTATAAAGCTTTCAGATGCTTCTCAGATACCTGACATAAGAAAAGAAAATTTAGTCAGTATAGTGAAATGGGATGTAACTGCATGTATACAATTATCTACCCTTTTGATGCATGCAAGGAGATTTATATTTTGTGCCTTATTTATATTCGAATTGTTTAGTCCATTTCTCACATCACTGATTTATTTCTATAACATGAACTTTTGAGAGACAGTATATCATTGAGAGGAACTCAACACTTTATGGAAATATGCAGATTTCAGGTACGCAACACTTGCAGTTCATTCATTTGATTGCAGCATTTCTTATTCACGCAAGATGCAGTCAGGTAAGTCAAATCATAGTAATTGAGGTTAGGCTTCTAAATAATTACATCACAATCCACTATCATTATTAAACGACATATCAAGCTAGACTGACATACATGGCTCACAATATCACTCACTAAAACATCATTCTGAGTTGTTTATATTAATAATAACAAAGACATTTAACATTAGTCACAATTCATTGGACTTCACTCTTTAAAGTTATTATTACAGGTGCTATGTTCTATGCACAAGACCTGTGTGCTTATATGCATATCCCAGCCCTAAAATGAAATGGAAAGGAGAGGTCAAGCCTACATCTAGAGTCATAAAATTTGACAGAAACGTGCCACATTATAATCACAATGCCATTATCAAATTACATCGTTCATTGGAGCCACAGATTATCTAAAATGAATTTCCAAAAGGGTTTCCAGAAATGCCCCTGGGATGTCCTTTTATTTACTGTTTTAGACAGTAATTGCTTTCTAAAATAGAAAAAGAAGGGTCTCAAGACAGATACTTACTGCAGATAAGATGTTCATGTTATTCTTAAGACATTTTTACAATGAAACCCAAGATTTAATTATTATTTCATAAAACAGGAAGGAAAGACTGGTTTTGTCACACAGATTATACAATATCCCAATGTTACTCAATATCAATTCTCACACATCTACGTTTTACCTTTCTTTATCATTTTACAGGGCCATGAAACTCATTAGTCTAAGTTAATTAGAGAGAAGGACTTAGTAGAGCTATAAACGCAAAACACACTCCTGGACCATTTATGTTATTCCTATCACACTCATTATGTCCAGATATTTTTATTAAGTCTTTGATAGTGGATTAATATGCAGTACTTTTTGGATCAAAGCAGTATGCAAGACTTTCAACACAAACATTTAGCATTCATGAGGAAAAGAAATGAGATGAAACTTCAAGTAAATATTCAAATAAGTATTCAAGTAAAACTGTTTTATGCACAATAGCCCTTGAAATATCACTACTTGACACTCAGATTGCTGACAAAAATTGGGCAGAGTGTCCCCTTATTTTGTGATAATTTTAATTATAATTGCACCATAATTTGACTCAGTGAGACGGCGTCTCAGTCAAACCATGATGTTTTAGTGATATTTATAGGTAGAACGCCGTTCTACCTTGTGATATGAGGTGGCACAGTTTAAATTAAGTAGAGAAAAATCAAATTTAAAGTCAATACTCAGTGTGTGATATGTAAGAGGTGTGCACACATTTTTTTTTTTAGCTGGTAAACCAAATAGAAAACAAGGACATTAAACATAACACATTTGAGATTAATTTTGTCCCTACTAAACAAAGCCGCACGCTCAATAATAAAAGATGTAGATTATAAACCTTGTAACAAGCAATGATTTCAGACCACATTAAACCTAATTCTATAAAGTCAATCAGTTCAAAAACAGAAATCACTTAACATTTATTATATCAAGTAACCAACACATTTTATCAATTCACAGGTTAATATATCATGGTTCTGGAGTAAGCTAGAGGAATATCATAAGAAAAGTAAACAATGCACTCACATTTCAGAATGTAACACCAGAATATGCTACAAAACATATGCTTGAGGAATTATGTAATAGAAACATGCTTGAGATACTATACAAGAGAAATTTTATCATGTAATAGGTTAGCTTCATCTTAACTGGTCAAGCATCATGATTAATTGAGCAGCAATCAAATATACACCTTCTTTTCAAGAACATTACACAAATTTCAGTTTCATGCAGTACCTTATTTCTAAATACAACACTTTAGTTTACAATGAGAGGCAAACTACTAAACTCTGTGGTATCTCTGAAATATTTTTTTTATGGACTCAAATATGCTAAGATGTGAATGCAAATAGCAACAAGTAAAAGAATTACACGCATTTTTACACAACAGACCCTAAAGAATTTGTTTATTTACTACTTTCATCATGCACAATTCCTGGGAAGAATTTGGCGGCACCTCCCCTTATTTTTATTGATTTTGATTTTAATCACATCCAATTCTGACTGTATGAGATGGCGTCTCAGTCAGGTTAGGATGAGTGAGGATAGTTGGAGGTAGAAACGGCGTGCTACCTTGTGGTGTGAAGTGAAAAGTGATAAATTGAAATCAAATTTGATAGAAACTGCATGTTCAGTACAACAATTATTATTGCAGGTCAGCTCTAAAGATCTATACTCAATTATACTGTCATGAGACTTTAAGATAAGCCACATAAGTACCCAAGGAGAGTGATCATACAAAGAGGAAATAATAGAAACCCAAACAAACATGTAAGTAAAGCTAATTCATGCACAACAGCCCTTGACATCTCATTATTTAATAAATTTATAGTACCTATTTTCTGACAAAAATTGAGCATGACCTCCCGTTATTTTTTGCTCTAATTCTGATTTTAATTACACCATATCCTGACTACATGAGACGGCGTCTCAGTCAGGTCATGATGTTTTAGTGATAATTGAAGGTAGAAGCGGCGTTCTACGTTGTGATATGAGATGAAAAGGGTAAATAATCGGATTCAAGCTCAAGATTCAGTGTATGTTAACAATTTAGATATTTCAATCAATAATTAGCAAGCAACATCATGCGTAATACATTCAAGATCTAATTCACAGTAAACAGACAAGAGATTATGCTAAAGATACATTAGATCAATCGTGGAGTTTCTTGTTTGTGTTTTTATATTCAACCCAAGCCTGAACCAATCGATTTCAACGGCGTTTCCATCAACTGATTCAAGATTGAGCTCAAGCAAAGATTAACATGACAAGAAAGGCAAAAGTGATCAATTTTAAACCAGCCATAATGTCAATCAAGAACTCTATAACTAATCTAGCCAGATATTCAAGAAATTGAGGTATTCGTGAATAGATTTACTCATAGAAACATTTCAATTGTTTAATCTTGAAACTGAGCTTGAAATAAGCAATCCAGGTGGCATTTCGACTAATTAATTCAAATCGGATTTGAAGTGATGAGGGATTCAAAGAAAGATCGCAACGGCGTTGTCAATCAATCTCTGAACCAGAGCGAGAAGGGAAGGAGGCAGTTCAGACTCAAGATCAAACAATTCTGTGATGTTTCATGGCCGATGCCTTCTCAAATTGGAACAACAAATCAAGATTATGATTAAACACTTTGATAGACACAATCAATTCATGTTCTTGCCCTAATTAAAGATCTGTTTGTTAATTAAGGTCGTTCACTATCAAAATTCGAGTTCAACTCAGCAAAAAGGCATGATCCGATCGAGATTCTCACAATTTCATAAAAGAGAAACAAATCACACAATTGCCAGTCAATTTCATTCAAGAAAAGTTGTTTGCATCACTAATTACCTTGATTTACAGTGAATCGCTTTTACAATCGCTTCCGAATTCCTCTCTTTCGCACCAAAGTCGGATGTCTTGCTTCAATCTCTCTTCTCTCTCTTTCTAACCTAGATTTTTACAGTAGCTACCTATCCCTTTCTCTCTCTCTTTAAACTCTCGATCTTCGATGGAGAATCGCCGATCGGCCTTCGTCTTCTCCAAAGCTCCTGCTCCGATCTCCTTTCCTCTTTTCTGTTCCCGAACTGTCCAACCTCCTTTCTGGTTTCCGATCCTCTTTTAACCCCAAAATTCGTTGGAGAGGGAGAGCTCCCCCTTTTAGACACGGCTCACCATGAACCCATGAATGGGGTCGGGTCGCATAGACCCTACGGTCTGCACTCCGAGTCCACACAGGCTATTCTTCAGAGAGGGGGTTTTGAAACCGAGAAAATTCTCCTCTCCATTTACTTAAGCCCGCTCATCTCCATTTATCAATTTAAACTGGATTTTCAATGCTGCTGATCCAAAATTAATTATTTGAACCCCTTCCTGATTCCTTTTTCACCTCAAATTTTGTGTGAAATCTCAAAAAAACATGTAGAATTCAGTGGTATCATTAAATTTTCAAATTAACCATCCCAATTATTTTATTTATTTTGTGGGTTTCTAGGGGGTTTTATGCAAAATTGAGGGTCTTAGTTGATGGTTTTGGAGTTTTGATGTCTCCATAATTTCCTATAAATCTCACGGGATTTTTGGGTATTTTCCTAGGATTTTTGGAGTTAGTTTGCTATTTTTCGTGGTCGGTCGAAGATTTCTCCAGTTTATCTTATATTTGTATAACTGTTAAAATCTCTCAATTGGCATCAAAATTTAGCGTTAAACAGAAACGATAAAGAAAATCACTGATAAATTTGAATCCTCATCTCAGCCACCACCTCCTCCTCCTCAAAACTGAGGACCAGTTTGTAAGAAATTTTTTATCTCTCCTCCTTTTTATTTTTCTAAGTTGATTCGGAAAGCACTGAGGACAGTGCTATGATTAAGCTTGGGGGGTAGGAAGTTAGAAAAATAAAAAAAAATTCTTGCAATTGTATCTAGGAACCATATAGGACTTGCATTTAATTCAGAGTAGGCCGCTCAATCTTAAGTTGGGTAGCTTGAATTTCAAACTACTGGATAGATTGAGAGGGAAAATTTAAATTCCAAGCGACCAGTTTGATTTCTAGACGACCCACTCTCTCTATACAGAAGATTGAAGTTCTATCTATTTTTAGTTGCATGATAATTTTGCATTTAGATAAGTCTATGGATAGTCAATTAGAAGCTTAGTTATGATTGAAATCAATTCTGACATGTGCTTAACTGAAAACTTAAAGAATTTTTGATAAATTTTGAAAATTTTATCATGTATTTGACAAACTCAAAGAAGATGATCAGTTTGAGTAGGAACAAGGTGTAATACATGAAACATCTTTTCTTTTGTTAAGTTCGATTAGTTTGACAGATTAGGGATAGTAATTGAGTTAAATGAATTGGTTTTAGGGCACCACCACAAAATCAAATTTTCAAACTTTGCCAAAAGATCAATTAGACCAAATCAAGTGTGAATCAACTAAGGAAATGAGAAATTAGGTTGGGAAGCCGAATAACTGTCTAAGTTTTTCAAAGTTTACATTCTAATATATATATATATATATATATATATATATAGAGAGAGAGAGAGAGAGAGCCTTCAATCCAAGCGCTTTGACCAGAGTCCCGGTTAAACCCCGTCAGATCTCAATTTTAAAATTTCAAATGACCGATCCAAACCGTTCAATGTGATCTCCATACTGAAATCTCCTTGCACACCAAAGTTTACATTTTTTTAAATTTTTAAGTATTTTTTTCAGATTTTAGAAAATCGTTAATCTAATTTGTTCTGAACCCTACAAAAACTGCTGTTTTTAAAAATCCGAAAAAAATACTTAAAAATTTCAAAAAAATAAAAAATTTGGTTGGCAAGGAGATTTCAATATGGAGATCATATTTGATGGTTTGAATCGGTCATTTGAACCTTCAAAATTCAGATCTGACGGGGTTTAACCGAGACTCCGGTCAAAGCGCTTTGATTGAATCCTCCCTATATATATACACACACACAGATATATATATATATATATATATATATAAACAAAAACAAATAAAAAGGGAAACTAAAAAGCTGTGCTTTGCCATAGACTTAGCGGGAAGCTATAGGTTTGTGTGGATAAAAGAACATCCATTAAATAAAAAAAAATGGGAAAAACAGAAAATCCCATAAAGTTAAATCCACGCTCATCTGGCTGACATCTCCGCAACGGGAAAAACACCCAAGTCCCGAGGTAATATTGTAAATAAACCCAAAAACTTTGGAATAGGATGGGTGAGGAGTTGTACCTTTTTTTCTGCCTCACTTTAGTCTGATTTTCAATACTGTTTTCAAAATTTTTTAGACAGTTAAGTAACCGAGACCTAACTAGGATTTTAATTAGTTGAGTAAACTGCTTGGTTTGGTAGAGTTAGATCCCTCTTCATTTGATTTGACCCAACTATATCTAGTCTGCCAAACTGTCAAATTTAGCAATAGTTGAAGATGTGTTTATGAATTGCCACATGCATCTATTCAAAGAAAGTCATTGAAATTGAGTAAGGTCAGAAAATTGAACAACTTTGTTTTTGGATAATGAAGTGAAAAAGGAATTTATGAGTTGTTTCAACAGAATTGATTTAAGTCATAGTTTAGGTTTTAATTTGTCTTACCTTGGTCTTTTTAAAATTTCATACATTTAATCATAATTTAAGCCAAATCTATTTCTCAGACTTGACTATTGCTTGAGGACAAGCAAGATTCAAGCTTGGGAGATTTTGATAGGATGTTTTCATATATAGGTTTTGATCCAATTTGGACTCAAATTATGATTGACTTTATGTGATTTTAACTTAGTTTTTACTTGTTTTTATTTGTTTTTAGGTACTGTCATACCCTTTTGTGTTTTAACAGGACAATAATCAAATGTGGCACCAAATATGCAATAAGTAACAATTTTCAAGCGACTCAACAGAGTGCCAGACGGGATAAATTAGGCAGACATAATTGAACTAGACTGGAGAAGGGCAGGAGACAGTTTGAAGTATTTCAGGCGGACATATTACATCCGTAAGCGGACCGCTGGAAGGTTTATCAAGCATTTTTCACGTTTAAGACAGTTATTTGGCAACCACTCCAACATCATTTCTGCCACGATCTGACCCACTTCTGAGCGCACTCCTGCCCTCGACGGTTCTTTTCCATCGCTATAAAAAGGCAGGATCTCTAGAGTTCAAGTGTTCCCAATTTTACAGAGAAGTTATGCTATTACAGAGGAGAAGTGAGCCGATCTCTTGTCTTCAGTTGTTAAGACGAGAAGTCAAGGAGGAGTTGAGTTCATGCCACAGCAGCCAAGCAAGGGATTCACATCTGATTTGTTGTAATCTCTCAATATTTCTTGTTTGTTTCTGTAATGATGATTGATACCTTTTTATTTGTTGTTACAATGATCTTACTCGAGTAGTTAGATCAAGGGATTATGGTTGATAAATAGATGTTTGATTTAGTTTACATTAATTGATCAGTTTTCTATTTGTTTGCTTAGTTTTATAACTTGTGTCTTTTTAGTTCTTATTTTGTTATACTTGAACTGTTTGATTCGATTGGTATTTTTCCGTCAAGATTAGGCCGACCTTGAATGTTAGGAAGTTAAATCCAACCAAACATAGATAGATTTTAGTATATCAATACAAATAGAGGATCAATAGTTCGAAAGATGAGATCTAGATCATAAACCAGAAATGGAGATCTATTTCCAACAGACGAAAGTTGAGGGAAATCTTAGATCCGACTTATAATCATGTATGGTTTAAGCCAAGGAACGAAAGTTGAAACCTAGGCCAGATAAAAGTTTAATTGTTTTAGTTGAAGGAACTTGAACTGTCGAAAGAAGGATCATAGGGAAATCAATTAAGCCAATAAATTACTAAGTAAACTAATTAGAAACTGATAGATTGTGTATAACTACAGTTAGGGAAGACTAGCCGTTTAGATCATAGGTGGGTTGTCTATGCCACCCTAGAAACGATCTGGTTAGTCTGTAACTAACTATTCTAGTTCACAAACTGGCTGATACGAAAGTAAACGGGCAGTTTGGAAACAGAAGTTAAGTAGAAAGTTGATCAATCATAATCTCTAATTTGTATCTGTTTTAGTCAAACTTCTCTCTAATTGGAACCATTTTATTTTATTTATTTATTTATTTTATTCAAATCCCCAATCATATAATTTTTTACCACCTTCTTTGACCTAATCGATTGAACAAGCTAAAAGTTGAAGAAAAATCAAATAACTGTAATACTCAGCGTAGGTTGTGCCTTGCAACCGAAATCGAGCATATTTGGGTTATAAATTTTAAAGCCCTGATAGGTTATCTCAGCCCAACATCACATAACTTAAGTTATCCTTAAGTCACTAAACATCCGTTACATAAGAAGTCTTAAGGGTGCATAACTAATTACATCTAAAGATGTTGCATAAGTTATGCATCGGTCCCCGTTAATTTTTTTTCAACAATACCCCTTAGAAATAATTAATAATAATTAATACATAATAATATTTAATAAGTAACAATAATTATTTAAAAATCATAATTAATAATAAAGATTAATTACTATGATTAATAAATAAATAATAATAATTGATAATATTTAACAAGTAATATTAATTATTAATAATAATATAAATAATAATTAATTAAAAATAATTAATAAATAATATTTTTATTATTTAAGAATTAATAATCTTTATAATATTTAATTAAAAGCTATACTACTCTGGTTCGGTAGATATGCAAACGAATCGAACCGGGTGCGGATTCGGATTCGGGTTTGGCACGATGCGCACCGGATGTGCCACGTGGCGCACCGTATTATTTTAATGAGATTTGACTAACGGGTTCGGTCGTCTCCAATACATCACGGTGCGCGAACCTACGCACATGCTTCGATCGCGCGGCACGCGCTGGTGGACCTACGCATCCTGGCTCTGACTCATCATGTCCCGCAGACTATTCCGTAAAGCGTCTTCATAACATCTAATATATAGATGCCCATGTATAGTTGAATAAGAAATGTGGGACTAACACCCATCTCCAAACCGGACAACCATCTTATTTTATTTATTTAAAAGTAATTATTAATATTTTATAATAATAAAAATTATTTATTATTATCATTAATAATTAATTTTTATAATAATTAATAATTAACAATAATTAGTAATTAATAATATTTAATCATTATTAATACAAAATAATAATTAAGTCACAACGTATTATTAATACTAATTCAAGTTTACGGACATTTTAGTCTTTTGACATTAATATATGCATGCATTAAGTTACTCATTCCTACTACATAACCAAATATCCATTACATAACACTACATAAACACTTATGCATTCTTAATTTATGCAACTCCTTATTACACAACCAAAAGTCCCTAAGAGTGTAAATAATTAGACCAATGGTGTAAACATTTTGTTTAGCATATATGTTCTGGACCATTGAATGTTTAAATCTGATTTGATTTATAGCTACATATGAATTATCATATAAGTTTACCGACTCTTCATTTTAAATAAAATTAAAATTATTATTGGATTGTAGTATTTTTTTTTTTCATAATGAATTATGAGAAATAGTTTGCAGGTGAAGCAATATCAATGAAAGATAAATGGCAAGTCTAGTAAAAAAAAATAATATTTATTAATATACAATCCATATTATTTCCTTATTTGAGATCAGCGATATATTTTGTTCAGCAATTTCTTTCGAGTGAAACATATCATTTGTCATTTCACTCTATTTTTTCGTTATCACTTGTTATTGATCATCGGTTGAGAAAAACAATATTAATTATATATAATTCTTTAAATAAAAAAATCTCAGACATTGGTGGTCGCGATATAAATAAGGAATGAGTTAGTCATCAATTTAATTTCACCCTCCCACTCAAATTTAATTACGGAACTAACTTTTGAATTTATTTACTTTTGAATGAATGAGCCATTTAAAATTAATAGCCGATCTCGACTTAATTATCATCTTAATTGAATTTTTCTAATTAGTAAACGTAATTGTAGGTTCCTTGAATTGATATGTCAGTCAGGAGAAACTGAGGATGGAAAACACAGAGAAAGATCTAGTAGGATTCTGTGGTGTTTCTTAATTTTTTTAGCTGAATTAACTTTTTGCAACACAAATGGAGCAGTGTGCGGAGTGCGGTGGTACGGAGAAAGGGAAAATCGGCAATGGCGGTCTCTGAGAGAGCACCAACCTAGTAAATGCTCGACCACTTCCCCGTAATCTTTACTACCCCGTCTCCTCAGCACCTGACCCCTACCTACCGAGAGCACTTATTGCTGGCACTTTTTAGCTGTTCTGGCCTTTTACTGGTAAAAAACCTATTCTAGTTTTTATACTTCGACTTAGCTCCTTTACAAAGGGGTCGTTTGGATTGGGCCGGAATTTGGGGATTTTCCAATTCCGGGCATAAATTTTAATATAAACAATTCATCTCTCTCACAAAGTTACACACTTCCCAACGAAAATCCTTATTCCTTCCTAAAATTGGCTATTCCTAACCCATCCAAACGACCCCAAAGAGTTTTTACTACCATCTCTTCTCTCTAGTCCTTTTCTCCGTATCTTTTTTTTCAGCTGTTACTTTACCTTTCTTTTTACCTTCCTTTCAATCTAAGCTTTCTTCCACCTGCCACAATGAATGAATACCCTTTCAGACTATCAAGAAAAAAATTCAGACATGTTACCATGCCAACCAACAACACCTTTGATCGTTTGAGTGAAGACTTGAGCCGATCACTAACCATCCACTGGCCAAATGCACAACTAGGGATGAAAACGGATCGGATACGGAGCGGATGTTGGTCTTCCCATATCCGTATCCATATTTTTTTTCGGATACGGATACGAATACGGATGCGTTCGGATACGGATACGGTTCGGATATTAAACGGATACGAATACGGTTCGGATATTATCGGATACGGAGTCGAATACGAATATATTTTGTCGGATACGGATCACATTCATGATTACACATTAACACTATATATTATGTATAAATTATCATTATCATAATCCGCATTAAGCATTATTTATAAATTATTATAAATTATTCTCTATTATTTATACATATTATAATATATAATTCCAATAAATTATGTTATAATTATTATAATACATTACTTATAAGATATATATAAATTATACTGCATTATTTATATACACTATACAATGTAATAAAGTTCTAGAATTATTGTCATTGAATAATTATCTTTTTTAATTAAATATTAATGTGTAACGTTAGGTACATTGATCTATTTGATTCCATGGCCTAAAGTTCCGTAACAGGAAACAGAATAAGAAATAGACAAACAAAAAAAGAAAGAAAAAATGACAGAGGCCCACTGCAGCCCACTTATCTAATTTCTATAATTAATACATATGGCCCACAAGTCAGGTTCATCTTTCTCATCCCATTCCATTTACGTTTCTCTAGATCACAAACGAAAAAGGGAGACAAATGGTTTAATCGGAAATTGAGCATGAGGAAACCACAATCCTGATTGGCGGAAACAATTTATAGTATCATTCAGTGCTATCGCACACAATTTCGAATATTTAGTTGAGCTCCAATATACCTGTATGTACGCATGGACATCAATGCGGATATCCGTTTTTTTAAATAATTCGGATCCGGATATTTATCCGTATTCGCAACCGTATCCGCACTAATATTTTTTCCCACATCCGCATTCGTATCCGTTTGGAAAAATCCGTATCTGCATCCGTATCCGAACGGATACGGATTTTTACATCCGAATCCGCAATTTTTCGGATTCGAATACGGATCGGAGAGGATAAAATCCGATCCGTTTTCATCCCTATGCACAACACAACCCTACTTTAATCAGTCAAATTCAGACCCAATTTGCAAATAATTTTGGAGCAACACCTGATGATTACAAAATCCTAAAACCCACCAATTCCTCAGTTATAACACAGCTACCAAACCATTTAAACCCAGAGGCAGTAAAGCAAATGATTGAACTGTTGGAGTTATATCCTAGAAGCCAATTATTTGATTGCTATGATATTAGTTTATGTTATTGATGATATTTGATCATTTGTTTCTAGAATTTATTATTGACAGATCATTCAGGTTGAGGATCTGAATTGTAGATCTCTGTAGATCATTCGTTAGAATGACAATAATAAATCTAAATCGTTCATAATCTTGATAATTAACAAGGAACATTAATTATCATAAAAAATTAGTATGCAAGTTAAGTGATGATTAAGTTCTACAAATCATAGATAAGTAGTTATCAATTTAATTGCATATGTATATGTTATAGAATATAGTACATGACATGATCCAATGAAATAAATATATGGATTGTGTTATGTGTCATTATTTATTTCATATGAGTTTGATTCTAAGTTTGAGATGGTTCAACTTTTTCACATGAGAATATGTTCTATAAATATCGTCTACCGTTGATTTCTGATAAAGGCTGCTATACGGACTTTATTTATGTTCTCTTGAATTGTGCGGGGAAAAATTATTCATCAAGAAAACCGTATGTCTCTCGTTAGTAGACCTAATGAGTGATGATATCTTTTGGACGTCCCTTGATGGAGCTTGATTGTTTGCTAGCAATTTGTACAATCAACTCTAAGATCAAGAAATGTATAATCTGCAAGAATGACGCATTCCTATCTTGGATTATACAATGATATCATGTGACATAAGAATCAAAACAAGAAAATACTTATATTTCTTATGCAGGATTAAAAATACTGTAGCAAATACAATATTTATGTTAATTGAGAATCATAACGTGTTGCTAGATACCGCTTATGAGTATTGAAAATAAATAACTATTTATTTTCATGACCAACATAACATAAATCCTCAAAGGGTCACACAAATAAAATTTTAACCATACAATGCATTATTTATTTATTCACAGCCGTAAGTGCGATGAAAATATGATAAGTTGATTAATTAATTATATACCGTTATGAACCGTTATTATTAATTAAATAAAAAAGATCATATAGAAATAAATTAATGCATTTGCTAATTCCAAAATAATTATCAATAAGTTGATAATTAATTTTATTCAACATATTTTAATTGATTGAATTGAAAATTTCAGCTTAATTAAAAAGGCAATTTAATTGGACCATTAAATAAATGATTTAATGTGTTAATATGAGAGCAAAATAATAAAATGAAATGGCTAAATTAGGCCATTTCGTGGCCAGCATATAGGGAGCAATTTTGTCCACATTGGGTGAAAGAAGGATGAGATTTGGATGCCTAAATATAGAGATGTTAATTAAAGAAACAGCACCGCTAAATTTAGCGTTAACATTTTCCTCTCTCCCTAATTAATATGGACGAAAATTACAGAAAAAATATCAGATTTTTCTCTTCCATTGCTCTCTCAAATTATTGTTTTTCCATAGGAATTCATGTGCTGAATATTAGTCACAAATTAAATAGTTAATTTTGTGAAAAAAGACAACAAGAAATTAGTCCCGTTCTAGGATTTGCTAGTACAAACCTCTAGAATTTAGTTAAGACTTTTGGTGGACTCGAGACCAGCATGGTTGTGGTGATTGGAGGCACGCCATTGACTTCAATACCATGGATCGAGCATTTCAATTGCGAGTTTGGAAGATGTACGAAACTCCTCCCTGTTTCTCATGTGTGCTTGATGCTTAATACTAGATTCTTTTGTTGTGTATGTTTAATTAGATATTAATTAGTAATAAAAATTAAAATTGCACAAGGACTTGAGTTCCTAACATGAACCTTGGCTGCAAGGCCTAGGAGCGAATGTTGAGCATTATGTCAAAGAGTGGAAACCTTTTTATCATCCTAAATATATGATCAGAATCAGAATTTTTTATTTCCCCTTTGAATTTTGGGATCTGGAGTTTTTCGATAGAGCGGTTAAAAGGGTTTGCTTTATTAATGAAATTATGTAAGAAGATAGATACTGGATGGAAACCTGAGATTATGGATTAAGTGTAGAGACCCTTTCGAGATCTCGGAATATCTAATTTTAGACCACACGGAGGGATGGTGTGCTTGCAGAGTAGAAGTGGATAGTTGGAACATATCACATCAGCCACAGATGGATGGGAATCCGTATTTACTTGATGCAAGGGATGTCAGGCCACATTTCACTGAAGTATGGGCACGGGATGTTCACTGTACAGTCCATCAATCTCTCTTGAGATCTCATGCCAGATACTTACATAATGCTCTAGGGATGGACAACCCGGTGATTGAAGAAGCTGAGAGCAGTAGCCAGGTGGATGGCCATGAGACTCTAGGCAGCCACCTCCATCAACAACCTGGCACATGGCGCACCTATGCTTGGGGTACACCGAGACCAGGGAGCATGAACCAGCTGATGACATGTGAGAATACTGATGAATTAAATGGGTCAAATGTGGGCCCGATAGAGGATTCCTGGGAGATCATAGGCTGAAAGGGAACCAGGTATCCAATGAAAACTTACACAAAATTGGCAATCTAGGAAAAAGTAGTAAAAGGTTGTTGTATGACCAACCAAAAAGTGCTTTGATTAGGGATCCAAATCAAAGGAAAAGTCTGAGTGAATCTGATGCCAGAAAAGTTCTGCAACCTCATTACCAAGATTTTAATGCAAAAACACCTAAACCCACTCTCACCCAGACATCTGTCCAACCAACAACCCCTTCTGACCTCCACATCATGCGTGACTATCCTCACTCATAGCCTGTAAGTTGTTCAGAGAACCCCACAAAAAAATGTGTCATTAATTTCCAACAAAAAAAGAATGCAAGGACAGGCCCAATAACTACCCACAATAAATTCCACACCCAAACACCAAATATAAATTCCCACAACTCCATCCTTGGCCCAATCCCTACCAATTACTCCCTTTCAAATTCCAACAACATCAAAACTCCAGAAAAACCGATAGCCAGACTGCTTGTCAAAACCACCAACATCATGGACCTAAATGATGAAGAATTTTTAGCCCAATTTGCTTCCTTAAGCTCAAATGATGAAAATCAGGTAGCAGTAGACATACCACAACATGCAGAAAGGGTCAGAAAGTTGTCAACATGCATCATTGCAAGAGTGCTCTCTCAAAGAAACATTCCCCATATGCTCTTCTCCACCACTATGAGGAATGCATGGGCGGTACACCCAGACACAGAAATTGAGGCTGTCGGGTCGAACCATTTCATAGTTGAGTTCAAATTGCAAGAAGAAATGTTCCATGTTTTAAGAGGAGGGTGGTACATACGAGGGGATATGGTGATATGTCGTATGGCAAGGAGTGTTGAAGATATAATGAACCCGATGGTTAATGAGGTTGCACTCTGGATTGAAGCGCATGGTATTCCACCCGAAACCGTGACACTGGAAGGAGTGCAAATGGTTTTTAAAAAGATAGGAACCCAATTAACTGAGATAAAGATGGGGTTCTATGGCGGGCAAAAGGTGTACAAGCGGCAAGTTTTAGTGAAGATAAATGAACCGCTCATTCCAAAGGTTTCTGTCAACAAGGAAAAATGACCTGTTCTGGGCTTACATAGTCTACACAGGAGTGCCAAGTGTGTGTCTTTACTGTGCCTTCATAGGCCATAACCATGAAAATTGCCCGATCAAAATGAGACTCTGGAGGTTTAAGATGGAAGGAAAATATGAGAAAGAAATACCTGAAACTCAAATAGATAGATGGATCACGGATAGAACCAGAGTGCCCAGACCAGATGGATATACAAGTATACAACCCCATCAAACTCAGGAACTGGGTCTGACCAGAGCACACCGCCCCTGAATGAAGCTGCCATAGCCAACACGGCTGAGTCAAGTGAAAAAGGGGCAGGTAAGAAGCAGAAGAGGGTTGTTGATCTAAATGAGACAACGGTGCCAGTGATTTCTGTAAGGGAGCAACAAACAAAACTTACTAACCTGCAGATAAACTACAAGCGGGCCAGGGAGGCGAACCCAAACTCGCCTCCAAGTTCTCAATAAATGCTCTTTCATGGAATTGCCGCGGCTTCGGGGGCCCGCGGAAAAAAACAATTCCTTCGAGACACTCTCCATGCAACGCGTGCTAGCATCATCTTTCTATCGGAGACAAAATCCTTGAGGAGAAGAATGGCAAGGTTCATGAACTCGGTCCCAACCTATGATTTCTTTGCAGCGCCGGCAAGAGATACGGCAAGAGGGTTATGCATGGCATGGAATAATTCAGTTGATATCCAGGTTCTTAATTCCTCTCTAAGTTATATTTGTGCTAGGGTGACAGTAAAAGACAAACCACCTTGGGTTATTTTAGGTGTGTATGGGGACCCGACACACTTTCACAGCAAACACATTTGGGGAATTCTAACTCAGTTGATACAGATGCATGGTAGGGTTTGTTTGGTAGGAGACTTCAATGAAATTTTAAATTATGATGAAAAATATGGGGGTAGCAGTAGGTTGAAACAAAATACTCTTGATTTCCAAGACTTTGCGTTTGGGGCGGGTTTAGTAGATATTGGGTACAAGGGACCGGCTTACACTTGGACCAACAATAGAAATGTCTCGGCTGCCATTTATCAAAGGCTTGACCGAGTTCTAGTTACACCGGAATGGTTGGAGTTATACCCAAACGCTTATGTCAATCATCTGCCGATGATACATAGCGACCACTGCCCTATTCTATTGCATATCAAAAAACCACCAGATAGAAAAAGAGACTTTAAGATGGGGACTTGGTGGTTTAAAGAGCCCAGTTTTAATCAAGCTTGGACTGAGAAATGGAAACAGGATGCCAATCGGCCATGGCAGGAGAAATGGGAAAACATGAAAAGCAATATTCAAAAATGGGCAAATAATCACAAAACCCCAAGAAAGAAGTTAGAGGAATTGGCAGGTCAGATTTACAGGGTGCAACTGTAACACCCGGCAACCCGAGACCATGCGTTAGAGGCAAAACTGCTAACAGATTATCAAGAAGTTGAGGAACAACATGAATGGTATTGGAGGCAGAGATCACGGTTGCAGTGGGAGGAGAGTGGGGATCGCAACACTAAATTTTTTCACACCGTTGCAACCAACCGCCTGCGCCATAACCTCATTACAGCCATGCAGGATGAAACAGGAAGGTTAACCGGGGATGAAAGAAAAATTAAATCTGCTTTTGTGAGTTATTTCAAAGACCTCTACAGCCCAATACATATCTCATCCCAAATTCCAACTCAAAAGCAGCCCAATGCAACATATTGACCGAGCCACTAATTCTCAACAACCAGCCCCACCACAAAATAATCGATCCAATTTTTTCCACTCCTTACACCAACTCAGCAGAATCATGGAGGAGTTTGGAGCTGTCTCAGGTTTAGCCATCAACCTGGCAAAATAAAAAATCTGGTTCTCAAGGCAATGTGATGAGCAATTGGTGCACATGATACAAAGCAGCTTTAGGGCTGACGGGGCAGGCGAAGAAGAGAGATACTTGGGCGCCATCCTAACAAAGGCAAAAAGTGAAAAGAAAACAGGTTTCATGCTCCTGGAGAAAATCAAAGCAAAGCTTACAGGCTGGCGTTCTAACATGCTATCACATGTGGGCAGATTAGTGCTGATTAAATCAGTACTAATGAGTCTGCCTGTATATTACATGAGTGTTGAAATCATTCCTAAGGGTCTTATCAAACAGATGGAAAGCATTATTGCAAATTTTTTTTGGGGAAAAACTGATAGGGCTAGATACATGTCTTTTGTCTCATGGAAAAGAATATGCCAGTCAACAGATAGAGGTGGCCTAGGTGTCAGGCGATTGAGTGCGTTTGGTGATGCATTGTATCTTAAGTTGGTTTGGGGAATGGCAAGTGATGAGGATAAGATTTGGGTGCAGGTTTGCAAAAGAAAATACTATGCAAACCTGGGTTTCTGGAGGGCAGGCAATGTGGGGGGGACAAGCAGCCTATGGAGGCAGACGGTCAAATTGAGGCACAATCTTAAAGAAAATATTTTCTGGCAAGTGGCTCAGGGGGAAAGCATACCAGCATTATCACAACCGTGGTTTGCACATTGGAGTGTTACACAAGCATTTAGAGAAGATAGGAGAACAACGGTGGCTGATCTGTTTGATTTTGACATAAAGCAATGGCATGTACAAAAGGTTAGACGGTTATTGGGGGAAGCAGCTATGCAACAGATTGAAGGATCTGTACAGAAGTCGGGTAGCATACCGGGTCTGAAGGATAGATTGATATGGTGTTGCACACAATCTGGAAAGTACACAGTGAAGGATGGATATGATTATTTGCTCAAGGGTTTAGAGATGCACGGGCAGGATGTACAATGGAAATATATATGGAGGTGGAAAAATATAAACCCAAAAATTAAGGTGTTCATATGGAGATTGCTAAGCGGAGGCATGCCACTAGCGCATGATATGCACAGAAAAATCCAAGCTATATCTCCCATGTGTGCAAGATGTCACCAAGAAAAATGAATATTCCACCCACTGCTTCTTCTGTTGCCAAGAGTCAAGGATGGTATGGTTTATAGGGAACCTGGGGCTAAGAGTGGATAATTTACCATTGAACATCTGTGAAGCCGTGCACATAATCACACAGACAATGAGTGCTGATAACATAAGAATTTTCTGCAATACCTTATGGGAAATCTGGTTGGAAAGGAATGAAGTGGTTTTTCAGCACAAAAAATTTGACCCAATGGCGATTTGCAAGAAGGTTCAGACACGGCTCAGCCATAATGAGGATGGAAAAGGGGAAAATCTACAAGAGCATTGTTTCCAGGAAGTGATACCTCATGATTATACATTAAATGAGTGGCAAATTCTGATAGATGCCTCATGGGATGAGTCTCAAAGGACGGGTAATGCTGCTTTGATTTATGAGGGAGGGGTATTGAAGAAAGTATTAATACAGACACATCATTCTCCTGATTCATTCTATGCAGAATCATCGGTCCTAAAAGAAGCGATGCAGAGTATACAAGATCTTTCTCAAGGTAGAGATGCACAAAAGGTACAAGTATTCTCCGACTGCTTGAACCTTGTTAATGCAATACAGGAAGGAAATATGGATATCATTCCATCTTGGAGGGCTGTACCCATGATTGTGACAATAATTAATCAGATGGAGCAGTTGAGGGGTTCAGTGTTGTTAAGGCATGTAAAAAGGGAAATAGTGTACCCGGCGCATGTACTGGCAAACCTAGCAAGAAGGGATGTGAGTTATCAGGGAATTCCAACGGCAGCAATCATGTGTGAAAATAGACTTGACATGGCAATTGATAGGAGGTACTTTCAACAAGTGCAGGAGGGCCCACCATAAATATTTTCCTTCAAGGCTCCTTTCGTCTCCCTGTAGCTGACCCAGTTTAGTGTTCTTTTCAGTTTGTTTTTCTAGTTTTATGTTTTCTTCTTAAGTTAGTATTTACTTTTACTGTATTCATTTCAGTTTGTTATGTGTGCTTTTAGTTTCGTAGGAGGGGTTTCATTTGCTTAGGGAGATTGCAATGGTCTGTTTCATCTTCATGTATTGGGGCAAAACTTTTAGTTTGTAATTCTCAGTTTGATTTAATGCAAAGCCTATGGGCAGTTCATAAAAAAAAAAAAAAAATGGAGCAGTGTTATAGGATTGTTTTCGAAAAGGAAAAGAGAAATTTCTATGCATGTTCCTACCGCTCGTCAGTCGTTGCAGGCATTGTGTGGATATAAATCATCGAATGAATGAATTGAGAGATGCAAACATAATGAATATTAGCCACACACACACACACACACACACACACACACACACACATCGCCAGATACCAATGGCAATAATTCACTGTACAAAAGATTAAGATAGAGACGTAGATACTATACTGTACGTTGTTAATAATGATTCTGTTTTGCATTCGAAATCATAATTAGATATGCAAATGAAAAATTATTTATATCTCACTTTTTTAAAAAATTTAAATGTCTATTTTTGACGAGTGGATTTTAATTAGAAAAATCAATTAATAGAAATTTTAAAATATGTGTGTGTTAGTTTCTAAGAAAAACTACATGTTAATTCCGATTTGAATTTGTCAAAAGTAAATTCATATGTTTAATGTTTAATATTTACTACCGTACGATTCATCTTGTATCTGGAATAAATGTAATCCTTTTGCAAAACAAACTATTGCTTTATAGTTTATACAATTTTTTTATGATCCAAAATCATGTAAATAATGAATTTCTCCGTATTAGAGTACAAATAATTTAAAAAAAAAACAGTGCTAACAAGAAACATAAGTGTTGATTAATGGTAATTTAAAAATGTTTTTTTTGGGTCATTATGCAAAATCAGCAGTTAGATGAAAGAAATGTTTCTTATTGTTTTTAAGTGCAGTGCGATAAACAGTCCTCAATTAATTTAAAATTAAAGGTTAATTCAATAATAAATTTTATTAAATATAGAAAAATTTTAGCAAAAATGAAGAGATAATAAACGGATGGTCCTCAGTTCAACTGTTTTTCAGGACAAACGGAGAAGACTAGGAAGACTTTCGAGAAACGAAGCGAGAGAAATTTCTAGGTAAGAAGACCCTTCCACTCGTGAATCTGCCTGTGAACGGCAAAAAAAAAAAACGCGTTATGCCGTTTCGTTAAGGCCTAACGAAACGAATAACGGCAGTGAAATGGATTTCGTTTTAATAACGAAACGGCAAATGAAATACAAATATGTGCCGTTTCGACCATTTCATTCTAGTTTCAAACAGTTTTGTGTGTAATTTGTGAAGTGGAATGAATAACGGAACGGATTTCTGTGCCGTTTCATAAACGAAACGGTTAACGGAATGAAATGTTGAAACTGTTTGCTTAACGGAACGGCAAACGAAAAGAGCTTTGCCGTGCTATCGGGCCACGTTTGACAGGCCTACTCGTGATGGCAACCTGTGAAAGTGTGAATTGATTAAGATGGCAACTATGTTGCATGGATTCGGGTTCGAGAATTGAATCCGGTGCGGTGCAGATGCGGCGATTTGAAAATTTTCAAAAATCTCCGATTCGGGTGCGGCAATATATATATATATATATATATATATATAAAGTTTAATATGCACTATATTGCATAGGGAGTTCTATGCACCGCGGACTTTTTCGGGAGTATTTTTGTAAATTGACAAATCTAATTTAACCAATATAATCTAATATTGAAATCTCATAGCAAACCAAATTTTACAATTTTTGAGATTTTATTACTATTTTTTTCGAATTTTTTAAAATCTGCCATTTTTGGAAACAAACTACTATTTACAAATTCCAAAAATGGCAGGTTTTAAAAAAATTGAAAAAAATAGTAATAAAATCTAAAAAAATGACATGGTATAAATTTTTCATTTTTTTATCTTGCTCTCTTAGCATTTCAAATATGATCAAATTATCTGGTCAATTCAAGTAAATAATATGAATAAAAAATCGGCCCATCTTACATATAATAAAGATGCGTGGATGGCCTCAAATGATGCAAATGAAAAGGTACCTGTAAGTGATGTCTTAAAGGATGCGATTAAAAGATGTCTTGCTAAAAGATGCAACCGAGTAGATGCCTCCTTCACCAAATGTTGCTAATATTTTATTTATAAATAGTACTCTCTTTTTCAATTTTTTATTAATCATTTCACATTTATAAAATGACAAACATAATAGATATCTCATTACTCTCAAATAGAAACCCAGACATGATACGTGCACGGGTCACAAAATATTGGGCCTGCAATAGATTAGAAGACGGAAAATATATGGGGCATGAATTTTGTTCTATACTAGATAGTAAGGTAACTTTTTTATGCAATACGTTTTTTTTCCAATATCATGTCGATTTTAGTATTTGACAAGAATTTATTTCCAATATTTTTTTTCATATTTATGCATTTGGGCCAATAACTTTATTGACATATATGAATTAAAATTATTCAAATATTTGAAATTAACAATAATATTGGTTTAAAATATTATGTTTCTTTACTAGAAGACTGTTAGATTAAACAATTAACTCTCGATTTGTCGATTTGCCAATTTGCAAAACAACACCAAACCTATCAACTAACGCTTCAATTTAGTGGATTTTTAGTGTTCTGTTTGAAGAATGGCTTGAAGCAAGTGTAGCACAAGTTTGGGAGCATCAAAAGATTTCATTAGGCTAGCTAGAGTCATTAGTTTAGGTATTTTTAATCCCTAAACTAATCTCAATCACTTTGCTGTTAAAATGCTCAGTTTTTCTGTCAAACGTCATACAACGTCATTTGGCGTTACACAATACTGAAAAAATTCAGACTGAAATAGCAAAATCTCCGACAAGCGTGAAGCAGCGTCACACAACGCTCACTGGCGTTGGGTAACGTTGCATCAAAGAGTTGTATAACGCTCAGTAGCGTTGTATAACGAGAGATTGAGAGATCTTGGAACTTAATATGTTCCTCTTGTCAGAACGTTAGGCAACGACTCATAACGTTGCACAACGTTGCTGTCCACCATTGTGTAACGCAAAATCAGCGTCGTATGACAAACTGTTGAGTTTGTCAGAGCGTCTCTCACCTATCTACTAGATCGTTGTGTAACGCCTTCTAGCGTTGCACAACGCTCTGACATATTCCAACGGAATTGTCGGAGTATCCCTTTGGCTGTATACTCCAATCGTTGTGCAACGATACAGAACGTTGCACAACGTTCTGACAAGTGTCAACGGTAATATAAAATAGCCGTTTGAAATTTCAACGGTCATATTGAATGTTGTACAATGCTATATAGCGTCAGGCAACGTTAGAGAGAAAATTTGACTGTTTTGGAGCTGTTGACGCCCTCTATTTATACCAGCCCATTTGGGAGAAAATTTGACTGTTTTGCAAAATCCTTGTCTTTCAGCTCCAAACAGCTACAACCCATTCTCTCTTGTTCTTAAGCATTTCTCTTGCAAAATCATTGAGATTAGAGTGCATCAACCAAACCCATAGTGCTATTAACTAGATTATTGAGTGTTTTGGTTGAGAGCCTTAATCTTTTGTGGTATTTGGTGATTAGTTAGAGGTTAGGCTGATCCGCCTCGGGTTCCTTGTGACGAGGTGATTCGGTTCGCATTTGTAGACCCGTTCCTTGTGAAATAGAACGGAGCACGCCCTTTTTGGTGGTCGTAAAACTCCCGGAGACGTACGACTAAGGCTAGCTTTTCTAGCGGGTCGGAACTCCGTAATCATATCGCTTGTCATTTCTCTCTCTCTCTATTTATTTACTTTGCATTTGACTTGAGTGTTTGCTTGATTATGTGTGAACCAACTTGAATTGATTTGAATTGTTATTTTCGGAAAAATTGTCCAAACCGGTTTAGAACTTGGATTTGTGCCTATTCACCCCCCTCTAGGCCTTTATTTAGGAACATCAAAGTAGTATCAGAGCAGGGGTTATCTTTTTTACCCTATTTTGTGGTTGATAACCTAGCTTTCCATGACCTCAAGGGTGATTGAAAAACCGGACAAGTATGGTTCCAATTGCAAGAACTTCCGTTATTGGAAGAGATGTATGGTTGTATAACTCAACTTGATTAACCTTTGGGATGTAGTTGACAAGTTCTATATAACAAGTTTAGATAGTGAAGGTAATGAAACATATGCCTCTAAATTGCTAAAGACAAAAAATGACAATGCCGTGAATGTCCTTCTTAACTCGGTCCATGAGTCTATAGCGACCATTTTTTGTAATTCTACAAATGCACATGATATATGAGTTTCTCTCTTGAACCGTTATGAGAGAAATTCTGTAATAAAAAACTCTCGACAATTTGAGTTGGAGTTTAGATTAGATAATTTTCGCATAATGGATGGTGAATGCATCGAGGAAATATATACCCGATTTATACAATTGCTCGATGAATTCAACAACATTGGAGAAACCCTATCTAATAGCCGTGTGATAGGAAGATTACTTAGGACTTGGTGGGAAGACCTCAATTCGACAATCTCATCTCGACTCTTGAGACACAACAAAGGTTCCACAACAATCTCACACCGGAGATCATCTACACTCACTACCGGTGTGTGGAAGAGAAGCTCAAGCAACTTGGGGAGTTGAGATATGAGCCCAAGTCCATTGCTTTGTCGGCTAGCGATAACAAGGCCTCTCCCTCAAAGAACCGCCACAATGACAACCATCAAGGAAGATACCGTCATTCGAGTGAGAAGGCCAAGGGCATATTCGACCTTGATGAGGACAAGCAAGGAGCCATGCTCTCAAAAATGTTTCGGGCCATCAAGATCTTTG
Source organism: Rhynchospora breviuscula (assembly GCA_027562975.1). Lineage (NCBI taxonomy): Eukaryota > Viridiplantae > Streptophyta > Magnoliopsida > Poales > Cyperaceae > Rhynchospora > Rhynchospora breviuscula. The sequence continues at coordinate 19,761,550 of CM050398.1, forward strand.
AAGGAAAATTCAACAAGAAAATGGCTCTTTGCTTTGTTTATCAAAAGGAGGGCCACACCATGTACACTTGTTTGAAGCTCTTCCCACATTTGAAAAATGACAAGAAAGTGTTGAATCCTAAAATCTTGCCATGATTACCGGACAACGGTATAAGCATCTCTGAGACTGCTATAAGCAAATGAACGGGAGTCATGATGGATGAATGAATTTTCAGACCAATCTGAAAATTATCCCGGATAAATCGGAAGAAGATATTTGTGAAAACTCCAATGTCATGCCAAAACAAATGATTCTAAATCTCCATGACTATATTGGTGCTAAAGTCACATTGATTTAGCATATAATATACGTTTCTTTTCAGATCCAAACCTCAAGATGCAATATGAAAATAATTATATAATTTCATAAATTTGTGAGATTATATAATTATATATAAAAAAAATAAAATTGGCATGACTATCAGAATACATCAAGATCTGTGCATACGAGGGCATCAAGATTCGTGCAACATCAAATAGCAACTAATTACTCTGGCCCACTTTGTTTCAGCCCGACCTTCATCAACCCAAAGCAAAAAAAAAAAAAAAAGAGAACGGGAGGCCCAAAAATAATAAGGAAGCGGCCCATAAGCACACTCGGCCCATCTATCGCGGGAGCGCATTCTCTGGATGGTTGTATTCAACCATCCAGTGGACGTCTTTCGATCCGAGCCGTCTGATTTAATCTCAACGGTTAGATTTTTTCGGGCCTATCAATCCGGGTATCATGCACGGGGCATCCATGTCCATTGAGATTAAATCGGACGGCTGAGATCGAAACCATCCACTGGATGGCCATCCAGAGGATGTGATTCCCATCTATCGCACCTCATTTCTTCTCTTTCGACTGTTCCCGCCTCTGACGCACGTCATGACGCGGAGAAGCTCCTCTGACGAATGCCATGACGCAGGGATGAGCTTCTCTCCTTCTATGCTGTGTTCCCTCCCTTATTTCTCGCTGACACCAGTAGCAGGGAACATAATCTTACTGCACACTCTGGTGCCTTTGCCTCCTCTCCGATGGATGAAATGGGGATGTGGCTGCAGTTCAGTCACGAATTGAAAGGTTGTAAATTAATGGAAGGTAAGCCACGCAAACCCAAAACTCATCTCCTGCCATCATGTCGGGACAATCAATTGCAAGGGAATCTCACTATTCAGTTGAAGGCCTCTCCATCTTCTCCAATGCATTCGAAATCACTGTGGCTCAAGTAGAGAAGCCCACATGTTGCAAAATTAAAGCAAATAAAATCTCAATTTCCTATGAGACAGTATACATGGAGGTACCTGAACCATCAATTGGAAGAGTTATAAAATAAAACCATCAAAACCATGGAGCAGCCGTGAGTAAACTCAACACCAAATCTCAGAAAATAGGCGACACATGATTGATGCTGTGTTGATTCCAGTATTTTGGCCTGGCTTGGTTTTCCAATATTTCTTGAAACTGTTCTTAGGCTAGGATCAAGCGACTGTTCCTCAAAATATAAAGAAGTTGCAGAGCCTAAAAAGAAAATTTATAATTGAAAAAAAAAGAATCAAGGAGCAGTTCATTCAATGAGGTAACCAAGATGAAACTGGAGATGGCTCAATTGCCTAAAATCTGTGAGCTTAAGTGTCGTGGAGGCAAAGCAATTTAGCAATTTTGAACTTCACAATCAGACATCAATTAGAAGGCATCATGAGAAACTAATTGAGAAAAATAAGGAAAAGGGTATGATGATACGAAACAGCTGAGCTAAACTTCAAAATTCTGAAATTGCAATGAATGATATACTTCATCAATGTAAGTCTGACAGCCACTAGACAATCAGGAAATAAATAAGGAAATAAAGAAGGCATTGATATGCTGTAATTCAGATTATAAATTGTGAGTTCAACAATATGGGGCTGTGATAAAAGTGAGATGCAAAACGGATTGAAGGCTGAGTTTGAAACACAAAACAGCCAAGCGGCTCCCTTCTGTATGTTACAACAAATGGAGAGGAATAATTGATGAGACACAATCAATAAAGAAGGGCTGGCGATTGAGATAAAGCTATTTTCAGCATATGAATAAAGTGGAACAGTGAGGCTCTGTGTAAGGGATGAGATGCACCAAGGGTAAAATTGTCCAGAAGCTCTAAACTTCACATAATTGGTGCCATCCATTAGTTCTCCTATAAATAGAATACCTCAGAAGCCATGCAAAAGACGACCCCAAGTTCACAAACGCATGTCCAGAGATCAAACACATGCACACTGCCATTGAGAAGATATTCAGAGAATAATTTGTTTAGGATAGCTACTTAAAAAAAACAAAAACAAAAAAAGAGTGTATTAGTAGGAGCAATAGCTTCATAATTTCAATTATAAGAAGCCGTTTGTATTACTACTTTGTGCAGCTTGAGTAAGTACAGTAAGAAGTTTTTTCCTTTTCCTCTTTGCAGTACTCACTTTCCTTTTATTTTTCTGGCTCCATCCAGATATATTAACAATGTAAAGGATTAATAAAGAAATGCTAATGTAAATATGTACATAGAGGCATAAGTATTTAGTAAGCAATGTAGGCTAGAAATTACACTTACATTAGCTGTCATACAAGAAAACGGGTTATGTTTATACTTAGCTAAGTATGCATGTTTAATATTAATATACTATCATACATATAAAAAAAAACAAACAAAAATGTGGACAATAAAAAGGACAGTAGGACAAACATGGACAGCAGGTTAAAATAAAATAAAAAAATAATAAAGGACAGCAGGTTATGGAGCATTGCATATCTCAAGGCAATGAAGGATGAGGAAACCACCATCACTGCATCAATCACACCAAGAAGGAGCCCTGTATTGGAGAACCTCACATGTCAACCTGATGGAACACTTAGCCTCAGGAGTTATCATGCAGTATCTTCAGTGAGCAACATAGGAGCCATCAACACAACCTTGGCTCAACTTCAACCGAAAGCATGCTACAAGATCTCCCTGATACAATTGAAGATTCACACACACCCAAGGAGATGCCAACATGCTCACAAGTCGATTTCTAGGCTCCCTATATCGACAAGGATCTGCATCAGTAAAGGAGAGGCAACTAGCAGTTCATCACCATGGCCAAACCAAACCGTGATGAAACTCTTGGCTGGAGACACTCGATGGACAAATTGATGATGCAAACACCTTCTTGCATCTGTCATAAGGCTCTTAGGCGCTTCATCCAATTTTCATCATGACTGGGCAACCGTATCAACCAACTTGCCGCCATGGCAGATTTTGGTCGAGGTGAAACCCCATGCCGGAGCAATCCACTACTCAAATTGACAGAACACCGAGCCTCTCACACCCACCACGATACTCTCAGACGCATCAATTTGATCCAACGACCTCTGGAGGCGTCTAATTACCGTCAGACCCTCCTTCGAAACCCTAGGAGGAATCACGATGAAGCGGTGGTCCCTACGACCAACAGAAGGGTCTCACCACCTTAGGGAGGTCATACAACAATAGGCGGTGTCTTCCTGGTGCTTAGTGGTGTCTCGAAGAGCTCGAACACACATCCATGGCGGTTTCCCCATCGACAGTTCGACGGAAGGAAAAGGAAGAAATGAGAGAAGAAGGGAATTCATTTCCATGACTTGTGTGGACACGGTTCATGGTAAACGGCTAAAACCACACCACTAACAATGGGACCCACACGCGAAGGGATCAGCATCACATGAAATACCGGGAGTATGAATGATTTTAATGAAAGGCGTCCCAAAATTCGCGATTCTCTGTGGCAACTTTTGTATGGCCAGTCAATACCGTGTGGCAACCCATGGACAACCTGCATGGACCAATCAGATGAGGCCATGTGTCTCTCTTTGGCCACTAAGGTCGCTGCTGACTTCACTCCTCTCCACCGATTTGGACCAATCAGAGCCTGCCGCGTGGCATCATCTGCTGAGGTGGCTCAATCAACATACTGGAAACTTAAAAAATTCGTAGAAAATCAACCGTAACTCAGAAAAATCCAAACCAAATTTCTACAGGTCCAAAAAAATATGAGGAATTCAGTCATGCCAAAACCATAACCAAAATCCAAACAGAATATTTTTAACCCCATTTCCAAAATTTGGCCAATCATAAATTGCCATATTTATTTTAAAAAATCCAGCAATTTTTGAAAATTCATGAAAAATTATAGAAGGCTCAGAAAAATGTGAGGAAAAATCCTGAAAGTTTAGAAAAATATGAAGAATACAGTCATGCCAAAACCATAACTCAAAATCCAAACAGAATATTTTTAACCCATTTTCCAAGATCTGATCAATCATAAATTGCCATATTCATTTGAAAAATCCATGAAAAATCACAGGAGGCTCAGAAAAATATGAGAAAAATTTCTGAAGGTTCAGAAAAACGAGAGGGATTTATTTTGCTAATTATCACAATCAAGAGCTCAACCAAGCAGATCCCTATCATCATTTTCTCATCTGATACTACGGAGAAAAGTCGTTCCGGCATAACCCTAGGAGGCTCAAAGGCTCATCATTTACTACTGAAGGCATGGATAATATTCTGACATGAAGGGGCCTCCTTGTACACTTCAAGGATTCACCAAATCTCAGAAGAAATAAAAATAATAACTTTTTCTATGGAGCAGGATAACTTCCGCGAAGCCTAGAGTCAGGAGAAAATCCTGAAATTCAGGAAGTCATACAGGAGCACTATCACGATCGAGTCTAGTGCCTCGTTTATGATTTAAATAAGGCTCATCGCAACCTAAGTGATCAAAACCACCAGATGGTCATCATCACGACGGGTATAGAGCATATGGAGACACTAAGCATTCTTGTTAATAACAAGAGTGTTGGTAAAATAATTAAGCTCAATGTTGAGAATCTGGTTGAATTGAGACTCGCTAGCCTCAAAATGATGGACAGTGAGGTCTACCATGATATCACAGAATTATATACAAACCAGGCGAAGACCAAATCAAAGTTCAACTGGTAAAAATTTAAATTGAAGGCAGATTACACCGCATGATACTACTAGTGAAGAATATGGTTCCATCACATATGAGCAGAACTCTTTACGATCTGAGAAAAGTTCATGATGCTGTTAAATCTGTGGTTTGTCACAACGGTGGAAGTCCACGATTATCTAAGACACCCGCTCTCTCTCTCGAGATGGCAGGAGGTCCTATCTTGAGTGTATGCAATCTATCCGCCAGGGATAAACGTCCGCTTGCACTGCTGTCACAAGCAACATCTTGGGACAACATAGAGATATGATTTGTCAATTGTAGTTCTCAAATGGCTATATCATTTGTCAATTTACTTAGGTGTTGTTTTGCAATTCGGCAAAAGGGGGAGATTGTTGGATTAAACAATTAACTCTCGATTTGCAAAACAACACTAAACCTATCAACAAACGCTTCAATTTAGTGAATTTTTAGTATTCTGTTTGAAGAATAGCTTGAAGCAAGTGTAGCACAAGTTTGGGAGCATCAAGAGACTTCATTAGGCTAGCTAGAGTCATTAGTTTAGGTATTTTTAATTCCTAAACTAATCTCAATCACTTTGCTGTTAAAATGCTCAGTTTTTCTGTCAAATGTCATACAACATCATTTGGCGTTACACAACGCTGAGAAAATTCAGACTGAAATAGTAAAATATCTGACAAGCGTGAAGCAGCGTCACACAATGCTCCCTGGCGTTGGGTAACGCTGCATCACAGAGTTGTATAACACTCAGTAGCATTGTACAAAGAGAGATTGAGAGATCTTGGAACTTAATCTGTTCCTTTTGTCAAAACGTTAGGCAACGACTCATAACGTTACACAACGTTGCTGCCCACCATTGTGTAATGCAAAATCAGCGTCGTATGACAAACTGTTGAGTTTGTCAGAGCGTCTCTCACCTATCTACTAGATCGTTGTGTAACGCCTTTTAGCGTTGCACAACGCTTTGACATGTTCCAACGGAACTGTCGGAGTATCCCTTTGGCTGTATACTCCAATCGTTGTGCAACGATATAGAACGTTGCACAACGTTCTGACAAGTGTCAACGGTAATATAAAATAGCCGTTTAAAATTTCAACGGTCATATTGAACGTTGTACCAGCCCATTTGGGACTGGTTTGACACTTTTGAAACCTTGCAAAATCCTTGTCTTTCAGCTCCAAACAGCTAGAACCCATTCTCTCTTGTTCTTAATCATTTCTCTTGCAAAATCATTGAGATTAGAGTACATCAACCAAACCCATAGTGCTATTAGCTAGATTATTGAGTGTTTTGGTTGAGAGCCTTAATCCCTTATGGTATTTGGTGATTAGTTAGAGGTTAAGCCGATCCGCCTCAGGTTCCTTGTGACGAGGTGATTCGGTTCGCATTTGTAGACCCGTTCCTTGTGGAATAGAACGGAGCACGCCCTTTTTGGTGGTCGTAAAACTCCCGGAGACATACGACTAAGGCTAGCTTTTCTAGCGGGTTGGAACTCCGTAATCACATCGCTTGTCATTTCTCTCTCTCTCTATTTATTTACTTTGCATTTGACTTGTATGTTTGCTTGATTGCGTGTGAACCAACTTGAATTGATTTGAATTGTTATTTTCGACAAAATTGTCCAAATCGGTTTAGAACTTGGATTTGTGCCTATTCACCCCCCTCTAGGCCTTTATTTAGGGACATCAAAGACTTTTTATTTTGGTATATAGGAAGGTGCTATATAAGGTTTTGTTGATATTGGATATTACCAACGGATCCAAAACGATTTTACACAAGGTGCCATGTGCGAGATTGGACGGTTTAATGTAGAACATATTAGAGGAGGCTATAGTACGTATAGCACCCCACAAATTTTCTATTCATTTTTTTTCGCAAACACTTATGTTACTCCTTGGACATTAAATCTTCTTGCCAAATTCGTGTATTACCTTGATTTTTAAACCTTTTGAAAATATCGGAACAGAAAATACTGACTTCACACAGCATATAGACACACCTATTGTTTAATTACTATAATCATATAAATTAAGATGTATAATTCTTAATTACATTTTACTTTTTAATTTTGATTTTTTAATATAATTTTTTATTCACTTCAATTTTTAATAATTCGTACTACTTTTTATTTGTAAACAATCTAAAAATTTTGTAAACAATAAAGCCGTTTGGATCGCTTAGGAATAAGAGGAATAGCCTATTCCTAGGCGGAAAATATTGGGAAGTGTGTAACTTTGTGAGAGAGATTTATGCCTAGGAATAGCTATTCCTAGCCCCATCCAAACGACCCCAAAAGGAATTGTATTTTTATTTGTAAAATAAATAAGTCTCATTTTTATTTTAAATTATTATTAACAAATCATAATTAGATTAATTAGATGCTGACAAATAAAAGGGTTCGTTCATGTGTAGTCTATATTCGATAAATGGATCCCAAAAGATGCCTTACACTAACTATATAAATATTTCATCTCCTTCTTAATGTAGATATATAGTTGTAGATATAATAAAGTATCCTTTTTATTTTAAATGAATATTAAAAAATTATTATTAGGTTACTTAAATGATGAGAAATGAAAGGGTGGAATAATGTATCATAAAGTGTCCTTTTTATATTATATTATTATTAAAAAATCATAATTAGGTTAATTAAACGATAACAAATGAAAGAATGGATTGTGTATAATAAAGTGTCATTTTTTAATTCTATATTATAATTAAGAAATCATAAATATGTTAATTAAATGTTAACAAATGAAAGGGTGTGAGTATGCAAGTTATATTCACTGAATGGGTGCGAATGAAGAGGTGCCTTTTTAACATATATTTTATAGGATTTTAATTAATATATGTCTTTTCAAAGGATGCAATCAGGTGGATGCCTTAAAGGGTGTGATTTAAAAGATGCATTGTCAAAAGATGTAATTGAGTGGACGCCTTCTCCACCAAAAAGTGCCAACATTTTATCTATAAATAGTACCTCTTTTAAGTTTTCATCAACCATTTCACATTTACAAAAAAGACAAACCACTACGCCATATTTTCTCTTTAAAACTAGTTAAATAGTAATCTTTAAAACCGGTTAGAGGATGGTGCTAATAATATGTGGTGTTAAAAACAAATAAGAAACCGGTGTTAAAAATGCGGTGCTAAAAACCAGCCATAATCTGAATTTAAAAAGTAGCGCATCTTTAAGACCGGTTTTTAAGCTAAAAAACCGGTCTTAAAAATATCTTTAAGACATGTTTTTTGCTAAAAATCGGTCTTAAAAATCAGTTTTAAATAAAAATATTTTTTTTTATTCTAGGGCTAGCCCAATTTTTACTAGCCATAATATTTATGCAATATTGCAACACAACAATCGTACATATATCACATATCACATAATTAATTATCAAAACAAAAACAACAATTCTAAATATCTCAAAATTCATAAAAAATTGTAATTCTCAAAATTCTTAATAAGGTATGATGCATCAATTCTAATTCAAAGGGACTTGAAACAATAACCATCAATTTTCAGATCTAATTCACATCAATTTTCAGACCAATTCACAAGCAAACTTTGAATAGAAATTCACATCTAATTCACATCAATTTTCAGATCAAAACAATAATCATCTCAATTCAACTCAAAGGGACTCGAAATTACCTCAGAGGTGCTAGCTGTCGGAGGTGCAGTCGAGGGACTGTGGTGAGGTAGTGGTGAGGCTCTTGGAGAGAGGGCCAGTAGTGCTCGAAGGGGCAAACTAGGGGTAAGAGAGAGAGGCGGTGGTGGCAGTGCTCGAAGGAGATGAGGCAGTGCTCAAAGGTGAGTAGAGGCAGTGGTGCTCGAAAGGAAAGAGTAGAGGTGAGAGGGGCAGTGGTGGTAGTGCTTGAAGGTTGGCGCAGAGGAGAGTAGAGGCGGAAAGAGAAGGCAGTGGAGTGGCGCAGAGGAGAGAAGAGAGTAGAGGCGGAGAGAGGAGGCAGTGGAGTGGCGCAGAGGAGAGTAGAGCCGCAGAGAGAAGGGTTCAGAGAGGGGTTTTGGACTTAACAATTTTAGAGAAGAGAGAAGAAATGAGAATAGTTTTAAATGAAAATTCAGTTTTCTTTAGGATCGATTTTTTATAAAAAATCGGTCTTAAAAATAGAAGTATTAGAATCGGTTTTTTCTAAAAACCGATCTTAAAGAGTTGCAGAAAAAAACCAAAAATTCAGTTTTCTTTAGGACCGGTTTTTATAAAAAAACGATTCTAATACCTTCATTTTTAAGACCAGTTTTTTATAAAAACCGGTCCTAAAGAAAAACTGAATTTTCAATTTTTTTTTTTGGCAACTCTTTAGAACCGGTTTTTATAGGTCCTAAAAAAATATCTGATAATATAAAAAATGCCACTGGTTGTTTTTAGAACCGGATTTTGGAAAAACCGGTGTTAAAGTGGCGGTTCTAAAAATCATTTTTGGCGTAGTGAACATAATAGATATGGCATCACTTTCAAATAGAAATCTAGGCGTGATACGTGCACGGGTCATGAAAATTTGGCCCGCAACATATTCGAAGATGGAAAATACATGGGGGATGAATTTTGTTCTACTAGATAGTAAGATAAATTTTTATGCAATAATTTTTTCCATATATCATATCGATTTCAATATGTGACATGAATTTATTTCCAACATTTTTTCATATTTATATATTTGAGAAAACAACTTTATGGACATATATACCAATTTAAAAATATTTAAATATTTGAAATTAACTATAATATTAGCTTTAAAAATTATATTTCTTTACTATAAGACTTTTTATTTGATATATAGGGAGGTATTATACAAGGTGTTTATTGATATTGCGTATTATCAACAGATCTAAAATGATTTTACATAACCATTTGCAAGATTGAACGATTCAACATAGAACGTATTAGAGGAGACTATCGTACAGTTTTTCACAAGTTTTGTATTGATTTTCCAAAAAACACTTATGCTACTCCTTTGCCAACAAATCTCCTTGCCATATCCGAGTGTTGCTTTGATTTCAAGTCTTTTGAAAATATCAAAATAGACATTACTGACTTAACACAACCTATAGCTACACCAATTGTTTAAATTAAAGGCCCACCTATAAGTTCTGCTCAATTAAGGAAATTTGTTGTCCGTTCGGTTTTTGGGGGGACAATAGTCCCACATGGGATAGATATTGTATATATAGAATGTATATATAGGATGAGCTACATTGGAAGACGAAAATACAGCTGCACGTCATGTGCGCGTGGGTGCAAGAGTGGACAGTTGCATCCGATAAAAGCACGCCCTGAACCCGATACGCGCACCCCAGGTCCTCACGGCACCGCGTGTATGGTTTGGACGGATTGAATCGCTTGCATAAATGACGAACCTCAGATAGAAATTTTCAGGTCCTCACTGCACCGCGTGTATGGTTTGGACGGATTGAATTGAATGTACTGAAGTATTTAGTGATTTATTTTAACGGTATTGAAACATTAGACTATCGTGTTAACAAAATTATATATATAAGATAAGATAATTTAGTGCATGCTCCTATAGTGAATAAATGGTTCATAATTTAAAGGACATCATATTCTCATATTGCATCGAAGTTGAGATAAATTTATATAACAAATTATGTGTAAAATTTTCAATTATCAATAATATTTTACAATATTGTAATTATTGTTATATAATAATCTAGCGCATCTGGATTTGTAACAGCAGGACCATAATCTAGTACAGGTCAGTGGTCAGTCTCATTTGTCATTCCCAACGAAATACATATTACATAATGCGTGTATTATTTTTTTCTTAATTCAAATATTAACACACAACTGGAAAAATTCTTTATGTGCTAATTTCTCTAATTGCTGCACGAAAGGTTAATTGTTACTCATATAAAATTAAATTCTTTTAACATTTGAATTTAAAAATTAAAAGTAAATTAAGTAACGCATATAACTCGCCTTCCCTATTCCTTCCTAGTCTCAATTATTCCTTTTGACTGTTTGCACTAATGTTGAAAGGATGTTCCATCAATTAGAGTTAAAACACCAAATGGGCCCAAACTTGTTTCGGGGTTTTTAACTCGAACTTACATAGTTGTTTTTAAATTTTTATTTAGTTGATTAATTATTTTTAGAATTTAAACATAAATTATTTATATTAAAAAAAAACGATCATTCGTCATAGCGCAGCGCAGCATATCCCAGAATAAACCGTCAATTTCTCTTTGAGACATTTACGCAAACATCTCGTGTGCAAAGATTCGTAACAAGTGCTGTATCCCAGAATCCGCACTTTGTTATCTGTGAGAGTGGCCGAAGGCCTCTTTATGCTCTGTCAACACCTTCAACATCTCGTATAAACAGATTTGGAATTTTTATTTATTTTATCTATTGCTCATGCTCGTAATATTGTAAAATTAGCTATATAGGCAATCTCCTTCACCCTTTATACGAACATAGTACCCTTCATACAAAAGGAGAACACTGTACAACAGAAAAGTTTACATGATATTTGTCTTTGGTACGTAAAAAGAAAAGAAGTTGGGGATGTAGACAATTGCAACCTGCGGTAGTGGTAATGAACCTAACACTTGTCCAGCGAGATGTATCAATTAAAAATAATAAAGTAATGCAAAGTTACTGATGATAATAGTGCAGGCCTGTCAATGGAGTACCGTTCTCCGTTTTCCGTGTCCGTTCCGTTGGAACGGAACAGATGACGGTAAGAATTTGCATTTCGTTTAAAAAAACAGAACGGTAACTGAACAGATTTCGTCGTACGTTTATGTGATATTTAGTTGAAATTTGGTCATTCCGTCCTATTCCGTCCAAACGGAACGACTAACAAAATTATTGGTATGTGACATCCATACATAGTATGTGATGTTCAACAATCTACTGCAGAACAGAAAATTTGAAATTCACATGTTTTGACAAATAAATATAAAGAGATATAATACTTTGGAAAAGAAAGGCGATATTTACAAATGGTAGTGGGAACCTTCGATTTGTGCACTGATACCATCATACCAAAAAATGACATATAATTAATTAATAATGGCATGAAGTTTGGAAAAGTCATAGCACAAGAACAGAGAGCCCAAGGTGAACCATGACACACTCTCTGAGACATTTCCACAAACATCTCATGTGCCGAAAGAACCACTTTCTTTCAGTTCGTGAGAAGTTTCACTAGGGGCTCAGTTAAACCTTCACCATTTTCTCATCGATCGCTACAGCTACACGTGTTGGGGACGCATAGTAATCTCACTGTTTAGATGCTTGTATCAGGTTCTGTTTCTGGTACATAAACACCTGAAACCACTCTTGATCAACACACATTAGTATCAAACACAACCCGATTAATTTGTTAGAATGTGATGTGCCTGTGATTAAGAGGAGTCTGAACTGGTGGTCCCACGAGTCAGGATAGGGACAAAAGAAGCTGAGATTGGATTAGTTTGTTCAGGAATCGCTCGAATTGGTAATTTGGTATGCGATGGGATTGAACTGAATATATTGTAAAATTAGTAATGGGAATGTAGAAATGTCTGAATAGTAATTTTTTTTTTTTAGAGTCAAGTGGTAAAGCACTACGCCGACAAATTTCATTAATTAAAAAATAATACATAATTACAAAGAAATAAAAAGAAAGAAAGAAGGAAAAGAAAAGAAAATCCTATAAAAAAAAAAAAGAATAAGAATTCAAAAGTAAAAATCCTATACAAAAGGTGAGCTAACTAAGCTAGAGCCTTCCAAGGATCAACCAGCGCCAGAGTCTCTTATAAAAGAAGGGACAAAGGCTTGGACAAAGATTTGAAGATACGATTGTTACGCTCTTTCCACAATCTCTCTTTTACCGCTCTTTTCCTCTTTCCTTCGCGATTCCGCCATTGGCGATTCTCTGTGGCCCCTCGACAAATCCGTTTGCATCTCTCTCTCGCCCATGGCAGAGGGTGCGACCCCACTTCCCTGGCTCTCTCCCCAAGCAGTTTACTCTCCCCTCTCGCGTATCACAACTCTCGACCCCACCTCCTGTTCCCAATCTGTCTCTCCTAAACCAACCACAACCTCCCGCGTTTTCCTCTTGGTCTCCTCTCATCGATTGGCGTGGTGCCATCTATCCTCCTCTCGACCTATCAGAGGGACCCTCAAGCCCCTGATTTTCTCCTCTGGTTTCTCCAAACCGAGTGAACTCATGCCACCTGTCACTCTCTCGTGCTTGACCTAGATCCTGCCACCGCCCCTCTCGCCCTCTTTCCTTCTGCCACCTCAGCAAGTCAACCGCTCATCCTCTCCATTCCCTTCCCATATAAGTCACCCATCCTCTCTCTCTCTCTCTACTCAGACCTAATACAGTACAGAAATGTCTGAATAGTGGTCAGTGCCTGAACCTTCTCTGGTATCTACCTATTGATTTGGTCTGCTTTCGCAATCTGATTGTAACGATTTCATGAGATTGTTTCAGCTGAGAACTTGTACACAACACATACTAAAAAGAAAATAAAATAAGGGTTTCATCATGCAATAAACACTGCCATGAAAAATCGCACCAGTTCATGACATGATCACCATCATCATCCTTAAACACAATAATGCAAACAGATATATACAGATTAAGGATCTACCTATGTACATTTCAGTGTCATGTTTTTTCTTTTTTAAAATAAGAAAGATATAAACAACTTCATGAGAAAAATATAAAGCTTAATATTCGTTTTTTTTTTCTTTTGCGTAAAGAAAATGATTGAAATGTATACCTCGAAAAGTTGAAACTACTCCATGATTCCAACTTAAAATGGCACGGCCTAGGGCATGTCAATGCCCCGAAAACAGAGTCATGGCACATGATCAAAATGAAAAACAACCATAGTCAAGCACTTTACGAAAGTAAAAAATCAATCACAAAAAGAGAAATTCAAACAAAAATCAAGTACTGAAAAAATAAAATAAATTTTTTTTTGAAATAAAAATAAAATGTTTTTATCCTTCTTTTCCTAAGAATAAAGGAACATACTCGCAAGACATACTCAAATACATGATAAAAGCAACTAGCTAGATAGAGAAAGAGAACTCTGTTTCCAATGCTTGCTACCTTAGGTCCTTAGAAGATATATGCCCAGTAATCATAAACTGTATCTTGTGCATAACTATCAAATACAAAATAACCAAATGCATGTGAAATAACTAAAAGGTAGGATGTCCCCTGTCGGCAAGGGGCCTAAGACTATATAAAGGCCTCAGGAGACACAAGCCACTGAGCTTAATTTGAATTGAATTTCACAATTCAATGATGAACAGTTGTTGAGAAACAACTGTGGGGTCTAGGACCATGGTTCTGAAAATCAGAATCGGAATCGGAATCGGGCTGTTGATCTAAGGAGTTAAATCGGGTGAATCGGAAAAATCGGATGAATCGGATCGAAAAATCGGATTTTTAATGAAAATCATATTTTATGCAATTAAAATTTAGAAAAAATACGAAAAAATTAGGAAAACATATTTTGTCAAATGTAAGCTAAAAAATCATCAATTGGAAGTATAAAATTAATTAAAATATAACAATTATATCATTATGGAAGCTATTGTGATACTTTCAAACTTTTCAGAAAATAAAATTTTAAAAATAATTGAAATAATTTTTTATTAATAAAAAATTTGTGATATGTAAACATTAGTTAAAACACCCTAATGTCTCAGTTAGGATATTAGAATAAAAAAATTACAATTTTTCTATACTTTGGATCATTTTCTTTAAAGCATGGTTTTGTTTAAAATTATTTTAAAATCTGAGCTGTGACACTAGTAATGTTTAAAAATGTGCAACTGGACCTCTCCAGTTAGAACCTTTCTCCCCCAAACCCATCTTTCATTTTTCTGTCACCTTCATTGCATCGCATTAAAAAAGAAAAAAAAAAAAAGCCGCCGAACAACCCATCAGAGGGGACGCCACCCTCCTCCTACAACTTTCCCGAGCTCTCACTCGTCTCTCTCTCGCCTCTACACATCTCAGGTCGCGTTTCCCACACCCCTGCTCCTCAATCCGTTGGTGAGAACCACCATTAATGGCGGTTCTTGAAGATCTTACCCGATTCCGCCCCAAACCACCTAAAATCGGCTCGGCCTCCGCCGATTCCGATCCGATTTGTCCGATTCGAATCGGAATCGGCCGATTTTTCGAACCATGTCTAGGACATCATGAGAATAACCATTGCCTGCAATCCACACACCGAAGCCGATCCTCACTTGCCAACGCAACGGTTCTTTTCCAGTCATGCTATAGCTACAGTCTGTCAATGCGGCCTGCACACCTAAATGTCCAACAGCATTACTTTTCTTCTACTGTTCTTGGCTGAGTGAGCTCTCTGCTCCCTAACTAGGTTCTGTAAATTTTGCAAATATACACAAAGGGAAGCCTATAAACTCTTATTTACACAAACCTAGTAAAATCGAAGACAAAAATTGATTAGAATAGTTCAATTTTGTAGAATTTCCTTGTCGAAATATCTACATAATATTTATTTATCATGGTTATTAGCACATAGATCCAATAAAATCCTTACATATATGTTTAATTTTTGGGAAAATTTTTTCTATACCTCTCAGAACTGAAAAAATAGAGGATTTGCCCCTTGAAAGTTCAAACTCCTGGTTTTGCCCTCTGAAAATTTGAAGCCCTCCTCTATTTGCCCTTCTGACATATTTTATAATATAAATAACATTAAAATAATAAAACTAATAATTTGTGACTCTTTTACCCTTGATCGAATTTGAACCCATTCGATCCAGACTTAACTCTCTCACGCCAGAACCCCTCCTCTCCCCTCAATCGCACGAACCAGTTCCTCTCTCCTCTCCTCTCCTCTCGATCAAACCAGGTGAAAAGCTTCAATCGAAGCCTAAACCTTAGTTCTTCTCCATCAAACCAGAACCCCTCCTCTCCACTCAATCAAACCAGAAACCCTAGTTCTTCTCTCCTCTCCTACCGATCAAACCATCAAATCCTAAGCTCTCCTCTCCTCTCCCTAGATCGCGCACAAACCTATGTCGCCTTTCTCTCCTCTCGTTGCAATGCACCGTCGTTCTAGCAGATCAGAATCACTCCCGCACTCAGTGTAGTCGAGTGTAGCTCCCTAGCCAAGTCAAAAGGAAGATTTGCCTCTCGTGGCATGCCCGTATTTTGATGTCGCTGTGAAGAAGTTGGAGAGTAGAACAGAAGACAATCCAGGGAGATTGTTCTATAAATGTGTAAACAATTCAGTAGTGCTTGATGTAAGGGAACTATTTGGATGTCTGTTTGTAACTATTTGGATGAATTAAGTAGCTAGTCTTTATAAAACTATTTCCAGTTTCCATGATATGTTGCTTACTAGTATTCATATTAGTTTAGTTTGATATCCTTTTTTCTTATTTTTGAGTTCTTGTGAGGTTTTAAAAATTGGGTTTAAACTGTTGCTTATAACTAATGGATGTGATTGGTGCTTAGTTGAAAGCTGTAGAAGTAGTTTAGGCATTTTTTTACTTACTGGAACTGATGGTGACTTAGGGTGGTACATGTTAGAGTTATGTCCTAGAAACCAATCATTATATGGCTACTTCTATGGTTTATGTTATTGATGATATTTTATCATTTATTCCTTGATTTATTTATTGACAGATCATTCAAGTTGAGGATCTGAATTGTGGATCTCTGTGTTTCATTTATAATAAATGACAATAATAAATCTAAAAGGTCCGTAATCTTGATAATTAACAAGGAATATTAATTATCGGATAAGATTAGTATGCAAGTTAAGTGATGATTAAGTTCTACAAATCATAGGTAAGGAGTTGCCAACTTAATTGCATATATATATGTTATAGAACTAGTACAGGACACGATCCAATGAAATAAATATATGGATTGTGTTATGTGTCATTATTTACTTCATTTGAGTTTGATTCTAAGTTTGAGATGGTTCAGCTTTTCCACATGAGGATAGGTTCAATAAATATCGTCTACCGTTGATTCCTGATAAGGGCTGCTATACGGACTTTATTTATGTTCTCTTGAATTGTGCGGGGAAAAGTTGTTCATCAAGAAAACCGTATGTCCCTCATTAATTTACTTAGTGAGCGATGATATCTGTTTGGGCCCCTTGATGGAGATGGATTGTTTGCTAGCAACTGATACAGTCATCTCTAGATCAAAAAATGTATAATCTGCAAGAATGGCACATTCCTATCTTGGATTATACGATGATATCATGTGACATAAGAATCAAACAAGGAAATACTTTTATTTCTTATGCAGGATTGAGATATTGTAGCAGTATATTATTTATGCGAATTGGGAATCATAACGTGTTGCTAGATACCGATTATGATTATTGGAATTAAATAGCGATTTAATTTCATGGCCAACGTAGCATAAATCCGCAAAGGGTCACACAAATAGGATTTTAATCACACAGTGCATTATTTATTTATTCGCAGCAGTGTATTGCAAAAATATCATAAGTTGATTAATTAATTATATACCGTTGCGAACCGTTATAATTAATTAAGTCAAGAAGATCATATAGAAATAAATTAATGCATTAACTAATCCCTAAATAATTATTAATGAGTTAATAATTAATTTAATTCAACACATATTAATATAAACGGTTATATTGATTAATTGGGCTTATTATTTAATAGCAAATATATAGTCCAATTAAAGAGCAATCAAAAGGGCTTTAATTAAATGAATTATAGACCCAACAAATAAAGAGAGGTGGCCCATAAAGGCCTCTTTTATGGCCAGCTAAAGCGAGTGGTAGGTGGGGTGGCTTTTTGGTAATTAGTTGGAAGTGTTCTCTAGGGTTTGAGCTCTATAAAAGGACCCCTTTGGTGGCTCCAAACCCTAGCCTCCTTCTTCCACCTCTTGCCTCCTTCTCTAGCTGCCATTTTTCTTCTCTTTTTCTCTATTGCTCATGTGTTGAGCTCTCATCCATCCACTTAATTAAAGTAATTAATTAATAGAAGAGAGAAAGCCAAAAGGGATTAGTTTCTCCTCTCATCCTTGCTAGCACAAGTTGAAGAGAGGGTGATTAAATTCCTAGGTGCACTCGAGGCGGCCGCCAACGAAGGAGAAGGCGAAGGAGAGCATGCCACCGACTCCCACGCCTTGGATCAAACCTCTTTGTTGCGATACAAAGAGAGGTAGCCTTCCTATTCTCAATCTTTTGTGTGTGAATACTTGGACTAGATCTATCGAGGTTTAAGTCGTTTGGATTGTTAATTAAATAGTTAATTAGCACAAAAATTTGAAAATTAGACTTCCTAACAGTGGTATCAGAGCTCTAGGTCGTTCTAAAATATTTTAACACATAATTAGATGAGAAATGATTAATTAACACATGGATTAGTGACGCATTTGCTTGCTGTCTGGATTTCTGTTCTATTTTCAACATTGTTTTAGGTTTTTCGCTGAGAAAAGCTTTCAAAAAAATTCTAAATTTTATTGGAAGTGGTAGATCTGTGAGATGTGGTTCTTTATCCACTAGTTTCACCTTTTTCTAAGTTGTTATGAATTTATGGTGAATTAAACGGTAACGGTGCGCAGATCTGGTACTCTGCTGCACAGTTCTGTGTTTTAGGCGTGAAGGATTTATTTTTCGAAAATAACTATCTATATTTCTTAGCTAGAAATCTTGTAAACTTGATTCTCTTTCTGTACATGTAAAATTTGTTACATGCTTCGGATTTTATGTGGGCGTTCAAGTCATGAGAAGTGAATCGGTTGTCAGATCTGGTTTTCCAACAAACTGATTGTTTGGATAAACTGTACTTATTGAGAAACTTTTATGAAAAAGTGTTTGACTAGAAAGTTTCTAATTGAATTTAGGAATCTGTGAAAATTAGTTTCAAAGAATTTCATTAAGATTTGATACCTCAACTGAGTCAAAAGTTTTTAGTCGTCAGTCTGTTTCAGAACAGGAAAAGTAGCTTGTATGCTATTTATCTTGATGATTTTAAATAAGACTAGTTGGTTTTCTTTTGGTGGATTGGTAGCCAATAACATAAAGTATAATTGTTATGTAAAGTTTTTGCATGAAATCGTTTTTGGAAGATGATCCTACAGACCAAAAGTGTTAGACAAAAACAGAAAATCGGATAACGGTGTTTCGCGCACAGTTTGACTATTTGTTAATTTTGTTTCTCTCTGATGGTAAGTGATCTCTCCCTGAAAATTTAACAGGTAGCTGCACTCATAATAGGGAGTATGCATGATTTATTTCATAATTTTTGGAGACCGAAAAAGTTCGAATTTTATCGGGTCTCATTTAATATTTTAAATAGTTAAAGTATTTTCTAATTATTCAAATTGGTTGAATAAATTAATTAGAATACTCCATGATAATCCTCCTTTCTGTTTGCAATTGTTGAATTAGCTTTTCAAATGGTTTAAGCAAATTAGTTGTTTAAAAGTTAAACTTTTATGCGGAAAGACCCGAACTACAAGCAATGTGCAAAGACTCTAATTCATTGTTGTTAATTAAGAAACAAAGGGACATGTGCTAACTTTGTTTTGTAGGAAAGATCGTGGGTTTAGTATGGCTCAAGAAACCAATGTCTTGTGTGTTGTAATTTGTGAATGCATGTGATTGATTGTATGTAAGGCCTTTGGTGCCATAGTTAATTAATTAATTATGATTAATTTCTTAATGTAACTTGTGAGGTTTGCATGTCCCTAAGGCTAGGAGGGAATTAGGGATATTTTTCACATGTATTTTTGTCATTTAATTATATAGGATATGATCCATATGATTAGTGGGAGGGACAATTAGATTAGTTTTGCTACATAGAGATGCGGCGGAACTAATGCAAGCGGGAGCCATACAAACCCACAACAATGCTTGAGATGCTTATTATTATGTGAATGTTTGTGGATGCTATGAATGTCATAGGATAGGTATGGGTGTATGATTACACGATCACCAAACAAGAGTCACATAATTGTTTGTCCCATATAAAACGATTGAGCCAAATCACTCTCCTTCTCTCTATCCCTTTCACGCCTTATGGTCGTCCATTGATGCATTCCGCCGACGGGGATATCGTGGTCCACCATAGATAGTCGGGGTGTAAATCGGATTTGCAAGGAGCAAATAGAGAGGAGTTGCTTAACAATGGACCCTAATCGGATTAGACATTGGAGTATAGTTCGCCATGCGAACCAAGAGTCATAAAGTTGTATGATTGGTTAAAGAGAATCTACCTCATTATTAGTTGCTTTGATGTTGTACCGACGCCGGCATCATCTCAACGAAAGTGGGGGTCTTGGAAATTCATTACTTTTAGGGACTTATAGTAAAGTAGTGAAAGTTTTACTTTATTGAAAATAAAACAAAAACATAAACTAATTGGCCTTTAATTTGAATAATTGTTGTAGATGTCTTCCTCATCCTTTTCGCTTCGCTCTCTTTTAGAAAAAGAAAAGCTCGCCTTCAACGGTGCCAACTTTCTGGATTGGCACCGAAACCTTAAGCTTGTCCTTAGGTTTGAAAAGAAGGAATACCTCCTAACCACTCCCATCCCTGCGGCTCCCAAGTCGGATGCCCCTCAAGCGGACAAGGATGTCCATGACAAGCACGTCATGGACGACATGGAGATGTCCGTCCTGATTGTCGCTGTCATGGAAGCGGAACTCCAAAAGGAGTTCATGGATATTGGTTATGGTGTGTTTGAAATGATCTCTCGTCTCTCGAACATGTTCCAAACCAAGGCCCGCACCGAAAGGGCCCGTCTCATCAAGACCGTCGCCAATACTCGATTTGCGGAAGGTCATGAAGTCGGGCCACACGTCATGAATATGGCGGGGTTGTTTCGGCAGCTCGAAAGCCTTGATACGCCCGTCCCGTCAGGGGCAATTCAAGACTTTATTCTCAACTCTCTCCCTCACAGCTTCACCGGTTTTGTTGTGAACTACTGGATGAATGGCATGGACAAGAGCATGGATGATCTCCAAAACATGCTTGTCGAGACGGAGGAGAGTTTCAAAAAGGAGAAAGGGCCCAAAGATGTTCTTGCGGTGAGCGACAAGAGCAAGAAGAGCAAGAAAAAAAAGACCCGCAGAACTAGAAAGGGCAAAGGTCCGGTAACGCCCCAAGGTTCGGCCAAGAGAGCTCCCGAGGGTTCCAAGAGAAAGAGGAACCCGGCCACTTCCGAGACCGTGTGCTACTACTGTAGCAACAAGGGCCATTGGAAGAGGAATTGCCCCAAGTACCTCCCTGACAAGAAGGCGGGAACTATCCGGCCTTCTACTTCAGGTATATTTGTCATTGAAACCCTTCTCGCTACCTCTAGCACGGACTGGATATTTGATACTGGTTCATTTGCTCACATTTGTCGAAATGTGCAGGCACTAAAGAGTAGGAGACGGCTCGAGAAAGACGAAGTTCAACTCCTCATCGGTAACGGCACGTGCGTCTCCGCTATGGCCGTTGGGAACGTAGAGGTTACTTTGCCTTCTGGTTTAGTTTTGGAATTAAAAGATGTTTATGTAGTTCCTTGTATCACTCCGAACATCATCTCTATTTCGTGTTTAGACTTGGATGGATTTGGTGTTGTAATAAAGAATAAAAGTTGTACTTTGTTGCATGATGATGTTTATTATTGTGTTGCGCATTTATTGAATGGTCTTTATGTGTTTGATTCTAACGAACATGTTTTGAGTGTTGAACATGGCAATAGAAAATGTAAGATTTCATATAAAAGTACGACTCTAATGTGGCATCGCCGCTTAGGTCATATCAACGAGAAACGCATCAAGAGATTACAAACAGTTGGTCTCTTGGATCAATTCGCTTTCGAGCCAATTGACACATGCGAGTCATGTTTGATGGGAAAGATGACCAAAGCGCCTTTTACCAACAAAGGTACAAGGACAAGTGGCTTATTAGACCTCGTGCATACCGATGTATGTGGACCTATGAGCATTTGCGCACGAGGAGGTTATTCATACTTCATCACTTTCACCGATTATCATAATAGATACGGGTATATCTACTTGATGCGGCACAAGTCCGAATCCTTCAAAAAGTTCAAGGAGTTCAAGAATGAAGTTGAGAACCAACTCAATCGAAAGATCAAAGTCTTGCGTTCCGATCGAGGTGGAGAGTACTTGAGCCACGAATTTGGTGATTATCTAAACGAGTGTGGAATCGTTCCACAACTCACTCCACCGGGAACACCACAATGGAATGGTGTATCCGAAAGGAGGAATCGAACTTTGCTAGACATGATTTGATCGATGATAAGCCAAGCCGACTTGCCTAAATCGTTTTGGGGTTTTGCATTAGAAACCGCAGCTTTTACATTAAACCGTGTTCCATCAAAGTCCGTTGAGAAGACGCCTTATGAGTTTTGGTTTGGTAGGAAACCAAGCATGCTTTTTCTTAAGATTTGAGGTTGTGAAGCTTATGTGAAAAGACTAATGAGCGATAAGCTTGGACCCAAATCGGACAAATGTTATTTCGTGGGATACCCTAAGAAAACAAAGGGTTACTACTTCTACAACCGTGTCGAGAACAAGATAGTTGTTGCACGACATGCGGAGTTCTTAGAGAAAGAATTTCTCTCAAGAAGAAGTAGTGGGAGTAATGTGGTTATGGAAGAAATTTAAGAACCACCGCAAGATGTGCCTCAAGTAGGCAATCTAACGATTCCCAATGTGGTGCCAAATGAGGTTGTAGCCGAACCCGTTCCGCAAGCCGTTGCGGAAGAGGTTCAAGAGTACGCTCCCTCAAATGAGGACTCTAACATATCGCGAGTCGATAGTGTTCAAGACACTCAAACTTTCGAGGATCAAGAACCAAGTCCACAAGCCGTTGTGGAACAAGTTCAAGAGCCTCAACTCCAAGCACCGATCCTACGAAGGTCAACGAGGGAAAGTCACCCACTCGAAAGGTATTTGGGTTTGCACGATGTTCTCGTTATTGCGAATGACTTAAGGCCATGGAATCTGAAATGCAATCCATGTATGAAAACAAGGTATGGACCTTGGTTGACATTCCCGACGGAGTAAAACCCGTTGAGAACAAGTGGATATTTAAGAGAAAGGTCGACATGGATGGCAACTTGAGCATTTACAAAGCACGACTAGTTGCGAAAGGTTACAAGCAAGTTCATGGTATTGACTATGAGGAAACCTTCTCGCCTGTCGTCATGTTCAAGTCAATTCGGATCTTTTTAGCGATTGCTGCATATTATGACTATAAGATATGGCAAATGGATGTCAAAACCGCCTTCCTAAATGGCAACTTGGAAGAGAATGTATATATGACACAATCCGAGTGTTTTGTGGATCCAAAGAATGCTAACATGGTGTGCAAGCCTCAAAGGTCCATTTATGGATTGAAGCAAGCATCAAGGAGTTGAAACAAGCGTTTTGATGAAGAGGTCAAGAAGTTGAACTTCATTCAAAGCGAGAAGGAACCTTGTGTTTACAAGAGGATTAGTGGGAGCGTGGTTGTGTTTCTCGTTCTATATGTTGATGATATACTCTTGATCGGGAATGATATCCCCGAATTGAATGCAGTCAAGGATACATTAAAGAAAGTGTTCTCAATGAAAGACTTGGGCGAAGCCGCCTACATCCTAGGGATCAAGATCTATCGAGATAGATCAAGAAGGTTGTTAGGTTTGAGCCAAGATGCATATATTGACAAAGTGTTGGAAAAACACAAAATGGCTGGTTCCAAGAAGAGTTACTTGCCTATGTCACATGACATATTCTTGAGCAAGACTCAATGTCCGACGACTGATACAGATAGGGATTTCTTGAAGCGGTTCAAGTATCCATTTGTAGTCGGTTCGATCATGTATGCCATGCTATGCACTCGTCCCGATGTGGCGCATCCGATTAGTGTGACTAGTCGATACCAAGCTAACCCTGGTATGCCACATTGGACCGTAGTCAATAATATCCTCAAGTATCTCAAGAGAACAATGGATAGCATCCTCGTGTACGGTGGAGACCAAGAGCTCGTTGTAAGTGGTTACACTGATGCTAGTTTCCAAACCGATCGAGATGATGCGAAGTCACAGTCCGGCTTTGTATATCTGCTCAATGGTAGAGCCGTGAGTTGGAAGAGTTCCAAGCAGGATACCACGGCCGATTCCGTCACCGAAGCAGAATACTTAGCGGCTGTTGAAGCGGCGAAAGAAAGAGTTTGGATTAAGGAATTCTTGACCGAACTGGAGGTGGTTCCAAGCATCTCAGGTCCAGTGGATCTCTACTGCGATAACACGGGAGCCATAGCTCAGTCCAAGGAGTCTAGGTCTCACCAGAAGACCAAGCACATTCTACGACGATTCCATCTGATCCGTCAGTTTGTGAATGACAGATGGATCAAGGTCAAGAAGGTGGACGGTGCCGCGAACACAGTGGACCCTCTGACAAAGCCTCTATGTCGAGCCGCGCATGAGTTGCATGTTGCATCCATGGGGATTAGGCGTATGCCTGAGTGGCTTTGAGTTGTATCTTTTATCTTTGAGGCTTTAGTATGAGACATGTATATTTTGGATATTACATTGAGTACTATGCACTGGCTAGAAGTTACTGTTGATTGACTCTAGGCCAAGTGGGAGATTGTTAGAGTTATGTCCTAGAAGCCAATCATTATATGGCCACTTCTATGGTTTATGTTATTGATGATATTTGATCATTTATTCCTTGATTTATTTATTGACAGATCATTCAGATTGAGGATCTGAATTGTGGATCTCTGTGTTTCATTTATAATAAATGACAATAATAAATCTAAAAAGTCCGAAATCTTGATAATTAACAAAGAATATTAATTATCGGATAAGATTAGTATGCAAGTTAAGTGATGATTAAGTTCTACAAATCATAGGTAAGGAGTTGCCAACTTAATTGCATATGTATATGTTATAGAACTAGTACAGGACACGACCCAATGAAATAAATATATGGATTGTGTTATGTGTCATTATTTATTTCATTTGAGTTTGATTCTAAGTTTGAGATGGTTCAGCTTTTCCACATGAGGATAGGTTCAATAAATATCGTCTACCGTTGATTCCTGATAAGGGCTGCTATACGGACTTTATTTATGTTCTCTTGAATTGTGCGGGGAAAAGTTGTTCATCAAGAAAACCGTATGTCCCTCATTAATTTACTTAGTGAGCGATGATATCTGTTTGGGCCCCTTGATGGAGATGGATTGTTTGCTAGCAACTGATACAGTCATCTCTAGATCAAAAAACGTATAATCTGCAAGAATGACACATTCCTATCTTGGGTTATACGATGATATCATGTGACATAAGAATCAGATAAGGAAATACTTTTATTTCTTATGCAGGATTGAGATATTGTAGCACTACATTATTTATGCGAATTGGAAATCATAACGTGTTGCTAGATACTGTTTATGATTATTGGAATTAAATAGCGATTTAATTCCATGACCAACGTAGCATAAATCCTCAAAGGGTCACACAAATAGGATTTTAATCACACAGTGCATTATTTATTTATTCGCAGCAGTGTATTGCAAAAATATCATAAGTTGATTAATTAATTATATACCGTTGCGAACCGTTATAATTAATTAAGTCAAGAAGATCATATAGAAATAAATTAATGCATTAACTAATCCCTAAATAATTATTAATGAGTTAATAATTAATTTAATTCAACACATATTAATATAAACGGTTATATTGATTAATTGGGCTTATTATTTAATAGCAAATATATAGTCCAATTAAAGAGCAATCAAAAGGGCTTTAATTAAATGAATTATAGACCCAACAAATAAAGAGAGGTGGCCCATAAAGGTCTCTTTTATGGCCGGCCAAAGGGAGTGGTAGGTGGGGTGGCTTTTTGGTAATTAGTTGGAAGTGTTCCCTAGGATTTGAGCTCTATAAAAGGACCCCCTTGGTGGCTCCAAACCCTAGCCTCCTTCTTCCACCTCTTGCCTCATTCTCTAGCTGCCATTTTTCTTCTCTTTCTCTCCATTGCTCATGTGTTGAGCTTTTATCCATCCACTTAATTAAAGTAATTAATTGATAGAAGAGAGAAAGCCAAAAGGGATTAGCTTCTCCTCTCATCCTTGCTAGCACAAGTTGAAGAGAGGATGGTTAAACTCTGATATCACACATTTATATATATGTTTTGATCTGACTTTACCTTCAATCGCAACTCAATACCTTTTTTTTATGCGTGTTTTAGTTTATTTCTGTAGGAATTTGGTACTTCTTGGGTCTATATTCATTTTGTAGGAACTTGGAGCGAATTTGGTGAAGTTTGGCTTTGAAAACATGAAAAAAATGATCCCGTGCGGCCTGGATGGAATTCTGTGCGGCCTGCATAGGGCCCAGCTAGCACGACAGACAAGCGACATGGGCCAGACGACTCATTCCTGGCCCATGCGACCCGTACCAGCTTCCCATGCGCCCCGCACGTGACTCCAAGCCCTAGTTCCGCGGCTATTTAAAGCCCCCGAAGTGCCGAAATTAGGGCATCCTATCTTCTCTTCCATCCGAGGCGGCGCCGCAACGAAAACCTACCCGATCCACCACTTCACCTCTCCTGTACACCCCGCACAGCCACCCTTTGCGACCCGCATAGACCATCCCGCCGCCTTGTGAGCCACATTCCGACCACCGTTCCACCGCCGTTCGACCCAAGCAGCCGTATCTCCAGTCCAGAGGCAAGGAAGAGGCTTGATTAGGGACGTTTGCCTTCCTCCTTTCTTCTCTTTGGTTATGGAGATTGTATCTTTCCCTTTCTTGCATTTTCATTGTGTTTCTATTATGGTAGGCTAGATTAGTTTGTTCTAGGGTCATGTTTAAACCAAGATTAGGATTGATGTAATGGATGAATGATTAAGTTTCTATGGTTTATCACTTGTTGGTTGTCTATTGTTTATGCTTGCTTTGTGTTCGATGAATTGTGTTGAACCTCCTACTAGGTGAATGGCCACACTTAGTCTTGGTTAAATGTGTAGACTAATTGATTGAATTGAGTAAGCAACTTGAGGTAGGTTAGGAGCCGAAAGGTGACCAATTGGTATCCCAAAAGGAGAAGATTTCTAATTAGGCGAAAGTCGGTTAGATACCGTAGTAAACCAACTTGTGGACTTAGGACGGTTAAGCCAACAAGCGAAAATGAGGGTTAACTAGACTAATGGGGGCGTTAGACTAGGTTCCGTGTCACGATACCATGACCAACATGCGACGGCTGAGGTCTAGGGAGTCCAAGTCCGGCTAGATCTGTCCCAAACCAGTTAGGAACTTAATTGTCATGCATTGCACTATCAACTAAGGGCCGTGCCGCACCAAGTACTACCTGTGCGGGTCGCATGGAATCCTGTGCGGGTCGCACATGGCCAGAATGGTGCAGCACGGGTCAGCGTTTCGTGCGACAGCACGCGCGGTGACAGTCTGAAGCCTAACCGAGGTAAAAACAGAAATCCTAGGACGCTTTATTATTAGAAATCACCAGAAAACAACCAAATTGTTACTTGCTTTGGTTTTGTTTTAGTTTGATTGTTTGTTTATCTCATTTTGCTATTGTTCTAAGACCAAAAACCATCTCAATTGACCGACCTAGATTTTGTGAACCGGTAAACCTAATACTCAACTAATCCGTCCCTGTGGTTCGACCCCTAACCATATCCAACGATATACCGTACGCTTGCGGTACATTTTAGGACATTTTAGGGTACTATTAGTTTGCACATCAAACTCCTAGGTGGAGTCGAGGCGGCCGCCGACGAAGGAGAAGGCGAAGGAGAGCACGCCACCGACTCCCACGCCTTGGATCGAACCTCTTTGTTGCGATACAAAGAGATGTAGCCTTCTTATTCTCAATCTCTTGTGTGTGAATGCTTGGACTAGATCAATCGATGTATAAATCGTTTGGATTGTTAATTAAATAGTTAATTAGTACAAAAATTTGAAAATTAGACTTCCTAACAGTACAAGGAATCATGTGTTGACAGATTGTACCTTATTGGTAAATTTACTTAATCAAATCTGTAAGAAATTTGTCAATTAAATTTCAACTCTCTATTGTGTAATTGGCTCACTTTTTCCTCACTATCAATTGCTGTGAAATTTAATTGAAATAAGCAAAAAACTGACAAAAGTGATTATTGTAAAAAGCAAACCAATTTAGTGAGCTATGCATTTGGTACTAATGTGGGTACCAAACTATATTATCAATGTGGTTTGCTAGCCAAATGATACTGATGCAGCTCCAACATGAGAACCCAATTTTCAATCAATTTGCTAGCCAATGTGTTTTGCTAGCCTAAACGCTTACATATCAGAAAGCAATTGTCTCACACTGGTTAGGGTTGGTACCGATACCTCAAAGAAGTAGGATCACAAATGTAAAAAAAATTGCAAAAATGCGCCACACAGATCATCTAGTACCAGTAAGACAAGATACAAAGCCTCTCAAAATATATTGCTTCACTAGTTTCCAAAATACACAGATCATCTACTGAATGTCAGGAACAAGATGTGAATGCCAGGAACAAGATGTGCTGGGGTGATGCTAGTGTATTATTTATTTTTTGGAGTCCATGCAAAATGTGCACCCAGTATTTCGTCTGGCCTAACTAGCTAATTAATTGAGAACAATCAAAATCGATACACCCTTCGATTTGATTTAGGTGAAATGGTAGATGTAATACATCGAAATGGTGAATATGCTGGTAGTTTGGGTTCCTTTCCATCCCTGTTACTTGTTGCAATGTAATGGTATTATTCTTGTCAGAGTTTTCTATCCAATTAGAATCGAGATTCTTCAATTTACTTTATGGTGTGATAATAAAATATGTCTTTTGCAATAAGAAAATTGTGTTTTCTGGATACATGCTGACAACAACCACATAGTATATTTGAAGGTAACCATTAGGACTTCTTAAATTTCAGGGCTACCAGTGTATTTTATAGAGCCACTACATCATGCCAAGTATTTCTCGAGGGTAACCATGCTTTGCTCTTCTCATGTTTACGGTATACAATGGTTGTTGTATTCATATATGGTAACTGTTAAAGTTTGTTATTAACTTTATTGTAATTGTAAAGTAAAACAAGGACTGATTGGTAAAGGTCATCCTGTCGTCTTGTGATGGATAGCAAAAATGTCACATATCCATTGTTGGACCCTTGATGACACCGAATTGCAAGGATGGCAAACATACTTTATCAAATTTGATTAATACTTAGCCTTTCTTGTTCACTGTTAGGATTCAGTTCTTAGGTCAATTTGTTTAATTAATGAATACTTCTCTCATAGTAGTTCTTGTTGTGTTTAAGTTTAATTAGTGATGAAAGTTAGGATTTGGACAATTGGATGTTTCGCCGGCCTTCAAAAAAAAAAAAGATAGTTTAGGATTTAGACATTGGCTTTAGAAGTCGTGTAAATGACATTAACACAGTTTATACTGCTATAAGAAACTGATGAGGAAATGACAGTAGAAAGATAGGTTTGATTCTTAAGAAATTTCTCTCATTGTTTTGATTGAGTTCTTACATACACATCTCCTTGTATATATAGCAGAATACATTATGCATAGAATTTGAGACACTAACATAAACCTAATTTCAATTGGTTGATCAGACAATTGGCCTGTCCAGGTGTATCGCTTGGTGTTCCCACCAATCTAGACTGACGCAACCAAAATTGGCCCCATTAAGAGATTCCTCTCTCCGCCACGATGCTAAAGAGCTCAGTTTTAAGAGTTTCGATGGCCTGTACCACTATCGGATCTATACCCGTTAACAAAAAAATGAACCCGTCTTTCTCAACTGTATTTCTTTCTTTCTCTTTTCGGCTGTACGGAGGAGACGAAGCAGGTGTTTGTTTGTCATGGCTCATGGGTTAGAAGCGGGCAGCTCTGGGCAAGGTCAAGAGAGCGATTTTTCCATATCTGAGCGCACTCGAAATGAGAGGTCTTCAATCATCTTATTGTATTGGAACAAATACTTTATCTTTATTGACTCTAAATAACTTTTGAAACCATATTGGAATGTGAAAGTTATTTAAGACCAGTTATGGCTATGTTAATTTACATTCTTAAATTACAATATATTCACAAGATGGATTGTTGTTGATTTATAGAATTAAGCTATAATTGTCAGTCGATTGGAGATAATAAGACAATACGAAATTTCTGAGTATGGACGGATGCTACCAGCAACTTAAAAGATGTTGTGTAGATAAATTGTCCTATCTAAAAGTATTTCTCAATAAAGAGAAAGAAAATGTTCGGGAAATGATTCAAGTATATATTCAACACATATTTCAGTCATAATAATCTTATGTTTAAGCCTAAGACAAGTAATTAGGTCATATCCCTATTAAATAGCATATGACCCTTGCTGACTAAGATAATTTGAATAAAAAGACTTGACTCATAATTAAGAATTCTCAGCGTGACTTGAGCTAATAGAAAGCTCATGACTTGAATATTCCGTAATAATGTGATTAACGAATATTCTAAGTTAGAATAAGATCAGTCTCGCTAATAATACTATGAATTCTTTAAAGACGATTGTGACTCATGAAAATCTATCGGTTCTTGCAAGAATAATCGACTTTCATTTTGGAGGAAACTTCAATGATGGAAGTAGAAACTAGCACCAAATATATATTTTATTTTGAGTCACTAAGAGAGAAGAAACCCCTCGTTTAGAAGAAACCTTTGTACTCGAGTTAGAGATCGTCAACACTAGATCACCTTGTCCATTCTTTTTATTCGTAATATGAATGCTAGAATAGATAGGTAGATAAATCTACTTAGCCATTAGATTGTTTCCAAATCTCAAAATCTTGCTCAGGAAAAAAAAAAATTTAGCAATTTAAATTAAAATCTAACTTTAAAAAATATATATATATATATATATTAAATGTCTAATTGTTAATTTGGATCTAAGAAAATAATTAATATGAGATCAAGAGAATAATAATAATACCATTATATTGGTGTACGAGGATTGAAATCAATATTGACTAGTCACCAATATATAGATTGATCTTATGATATTTAGAGTATTACTTTATCTTCTTTGACTGACTACCAAGGAAGTTAAAATTCTACTCTGATATATCTGTGCTTTCAACAAAGATACAAAATAAATTGTCAAACATAATTAACGCAATAAGAAAAAGTATGATAGAATATTAATAAATCAAGCTAGAATTTTCGCAGCGGAAGCGTGGTGGAACTAGTATTAGTCCCTCTTTTGAAATTTCGAGGACGAAATTTCTTTTTAAGGAGGGTGGAATGTAACATGGGAGAAAATACCATACTATATTTCAGCTCAATTAATGAGAATAATTCCATTAATAATATAAAAATAAATAAATCTATAAAAATATTGTGCAAAGATAATTAAAATGAATAAAGAATTGTCAAATACTTATTGTAAATATATCAAATCAATTAGAAAATAATACCATAAAAATCAGACTTAATTAAGACTAAAGAAATATTAGTACGATAAATTAGGAATATGCTAATTTAATCTAGATATTAAAAATTAACATTATTAATTAGTAACTTGAGGAAATGAATTTGATGCAACAGTAAAACTAAATCGAAATCGAAATCTTCCAACTTGTGTAGTATCTAAATATAACCTAAATGATTCTAGCAAAATCAAAGTTAAGTTAACATTTAAAACTAACATCAGATCAATTAAATCTTAATGAAAATAATTATAAAAATAACTCTATATGAGTTGCAGCATCCTAGGCCACAAAATCCTTGTCACATAAGATCTTGAGGGGCTAAATTTTAATAAAAATCCGAAAATCACTTCTTCATTTCCTTTCCGCTGGCACTATCCCCTTCCTCCCTTCTTTCTCTTTTTCTCCGTCTCGATCGTTCGATCACCTTCGTTCTTATCCTCTCCTCCGATGTTTCTCGAAGTTCAAAGGTCAAAGAGGGATGCGTTGTGGCTGGCCAATGGCATCGTGCCATAACCAAGAGAGGCCCTCTCGATTGATCTTATCCTTGTTTCCGATATTTTGTTGAGGCGGTGGATCAATCGGTTGTGAATCGTAAGTTCGGGGATGGATTGATCTCCATCGTTAGTAGTAGGTTGTTCTTATCCTTTCTCTCTGTTGCGCGCCACCTATAAAAGGGGGCAGTGAGGCTGAATTTTGGCTTGTTGTCGGTTTTGAGGAAACCTCAGAAAAGTGAGAAAGAGAGAGTTGAGAAGAGGACTGAAGAGAGAGAATAATGGCAGTAAGAAACAAGGAAGAGAGGGAGGGATCAACTACTGAAGATCCAAGGTATAAACCTCTCTTGCGATACGATTAGATTAAGCCATGTTAGCCTACTCATTTTCTGTTGGAAATTGGGGATGGAGTTCAAACTTGGAATTCGAATTTATGGATGTTATTGAATGTTGATTGATGCCATGATGACCTTAATTCGGCTAATTAAACCACCTAAAACAGATATCATGTGGTGAATTTGGGGTAAATCTTAAGGATTGAGAAGTTATTTTCTGTTCCGAGATGAATTGAGTAAAATTGAGGGATTTTGGGATTTCTTCTTACTGTTGGGCATAGAGAGGAGTTGTGTAGGGCTTGGCGATGAGGCTTGAGGCCTGGTACCAGCCTCTGGTACGCGTGTTGTTCCCCTGGTACCATACTGGTACGTTGCGGATGTGAGACAGGGTGTGTTTCATAAAGAAAAAGTGTAGGAAGGACCTATTAGTTATTTCGTAGGGGCATGTTTGTAATAAATAAGGGCTCTTCTGTAAAATAAAAAGGGCCTACACATAAAAGATTTAAGTTCAGGGGGCTTCTTGGTAAATGCCCTAGACTATCGGGTTGGATGCTATTCTTCGCTATTGGGTTTTGTCGGACCCGTTAAGTATGACCTAGGTCAACTGGGTCAGGTTGACCTGGTTGAACCCTCTTGTGTGTCTAAGCCGACATGGGCTGAGATGGGATTGGGCCTTTGAGGCCTGGATGTGAGTTGGGTTTTTGCTTGGATTTATGGCCGCTGGAATTTATGTTGGAGTGGGCTTTTCTTTGAGGCCGAAATAACTAAATATTGGATCTGAACTTAATATCAAATATTAATTAAACTTAATCCATGATTAAGTTAAATAAATTGTGGGCTTGAGATTAAATAAATAATTAAAGGAGAGGCCATTAGAAATAATTGGGTATCCCTTTAGTTAAGTCGGATTTCGGATTTCGGGAGATGATGAGAATAGTCTGAGTGAAATTAAGAACAGATAACTTGACATAAATCACTGACTTTCTGATCCCAACTCAAAACAAATCAAATAGTATTCGACTTGATTTTCTATCTCCAATTGATTTTCTTGATTTAGATTTAGATTTTCTGATTTAAATTCTCGATATTTAAATTATAACAGATAATGAAATAATCAAATAAACAATATTATAAAATAAAATAAATATAAAGTAAATCAAATCAATTAAGTATTAACAAAATAAATTAATATGATATAACTAAATAATGATATAGAAATGTTATAGACTAAATAAATGAATACTTTAATTCTAAAATATAATTAATGGATTATATAATAAAATAAATATTAAGTCAAATTAATTAAATAAGCATTAGTAAAATGAATCAATATGGTATAATTAAGTGAGTACTTAAATTCTAAAATACAATCGACGATATGTATAATAAACCTTTGCATAAATTCTTGATAACTGGAAAGTCAAAACCAATTACTAAATAGTAGAATAAAATACTTAATAATATATTTTAAAACAGAATTCCCTTAATAAAGAATTTGACCTTAACTATCCCAAATCCTAACCAGTCTGGTTAACCTAGACTGTCAGTATGGTAATCCAAGAACCGTCTAGGAATAGGCTACTTAGGTTACTTTAAGTATTTAACGGTCAGTAAAGAAGTCACTTGTTTTTATTAGGGATCCGATCTAGGATCACTTGATATGAGACTATCAAGCTCAAAAGACCGTCAAGCAGGAGAATCTGGATAAGATGATCATCTAGAACTCGAACCATCATAGGATATCGAAAAGCTACGTTTAAGCTTACGAATCAGGTGCGGAATTACGTTGGATTTTTGTTAAAGTTGAAGTGATTATTAAACTGTTTAGAATGCATATTAGTTAAGTGGTTCCGTGTTTGCTAAAACAAAACATTTATTATTCAAATGCATATTGGAGACTCGTTTGGTTGCATAACCATATTTCTGCATTTTAGAGATAGAACCCAAATATTGATAAGAATGCATTTTGAAAGATATGTTCTCCGCTTTGGGAAATTTGAAAAGTGACAGTCAGATATTTGGATATGTCGTTGCTATTGATGAATCTGATTTATGAATGATCTGACTGAAAAGAATTGAATGATAATTGGGATATGTAATGATGTGATTTATATGTGTGAATTGATATGCTTGTATCACTCTCCGGAGTCGGTTGGCCCCCGGCTTCGGCCAGTTCGGTAGCGCTATATGGATGTGAAATTCCCTTTTGCTTGCCCATGGTTAGAGATGAGTCTCTTTTGCCTGCCCGTGGGTTAGGGAAAGGTCTCATTTTGCTTGTCCAGCCAGTTGGGTTAGGGGCCTGAGTGATTTTGAATATATGATTATGAAATTATGATAATGATATGTGAATTTTGAAGTTTCCTTTTGCCTGCCTTCGTGTTAGGAAATTATGTGAATAAAATGTGATTTGCCTAGATTCATGCTATGCTTAGTTCTGTAATGCTCGGACCCCTAACATGCTCAGTTTCCTTTCATGCTCAGACACATGTTGTCTGTGATGGGATTCGTGCCACATGTTCAGTTCCGACATGTACATGACTTTTGTCATAGATGGATTTTGTTGCATGTCCGATTTTGATTATAACTGTATGATAGATGCCATTTGCAATTGTTTCGTTAAAATTTAGATATGCATATTTTATTTTATATTAAATGAAGATAATATTCAACATGTCTCACTACATAAATGAATTATTTTATTTATGGGTATTATTTCTAGAACTTGGATTTTATCTTAAATCCGCGTACTGGAACTAAAACCCACTCTGAGGATTTAATTCTCATTTCGTGCTTTTGCATGTTTTTCACAATGGTTGTGGGTTCTAGGTTGCAGAGACGGGCACGATCAAGTCGAGCGAAGATTAAGCCAAATTATCTTGCCATGATGACTCAATGAGTCGTAGTAATCTAGCCTGATAAATCATGATAAGCTGAGACTTGAGCCTTGTAATTGGTGAAAAAGTCCGTTGTGTTGCAGTGCTTTGCTTTTCTTTTCTTTACTTTTATTCCTACCTTAGCTTGATAATATTCTCTTATATTATCTGATTAATGAAAAGAAAAAAAAAATGTGTAATAGCTATGTTAAGCCTTACGAAGGTACATTCACATGTATTTTAGTGGCGGGAGCTGCTTCATCCAGCTGCAGGATGTGACAAAACTACTCACCAAATTACGATAAAATTAAATGGTATTTAATTATGACCTTCTTATTTTCCTCTAGCCTCTAGGTCAATCTACGCCGCAAATTATGATATAATGATCACATTGGTCTGCATGACCTTCTATATATCCCAGGACAAATACACCTCACAAATTGCTGCTTTTATTAAACTGTTTCTTTCCAAATTCTGAGTGCATCATTTTTCTATCCATATTTGAAAAATGCAATCGTCGGTGGATGAGTCAATTTGTGCATATACTTTTGGATTTAATCTCATCCAGATATTTAGAACCCATTTGCATGGGTAGTAGTTGAACCAGATTTGTTTACAGTCATATTTAGAACCCTTTTGGCAGTAGACAGTAGTAAATTACCATCCTTTTGCTAATACTAGAAAACATATCCATCCTAAGGTGGACAAATAATTATTTACAATAATATCGTTATACTTCAACAAAAATAAAAATGGATATGTGAATATTAAAATAATAATTTAACAAAAATAGATATTTTTAAGTAAACAAAAGTATTTAAAAAATTGGAAATGATAGAATCTTTCAATTATGCTCTTTTTCCAAAAAAAAATTCTTATTCTTATTTTATCGAAACGTTTCATTATTTTTTATTAAAATGAAAAATCAATATTTAAATGCCTTTTTATTTGAGATTACATCTATACAACTAATCAAATCAAATTTTGGAAATCAATAATATATATTTTATAATAAGGACTAAATACATATTTGGTCTGAAATTGTTACACTCTTAAATTGATATTTTAACAAGTAGCTAGTAGTGATTAGAAGAGGGATATTCTCCCCCCCAAAAAAAATAAAAACTGAAGTGATTAAAATTATTCACCTCAAAGTCCGTGTTTGAGGTGTGGTTGATGTATGGAAATTTGGTATTTATTTGTTATTATATTATTTCTCCGGTCCTTATATATATTGTTTCTCGAAAAAGTTTGACAATGTAGCAAAACTTGAGAATCTCTGTTCCAGTGCTTAGTTCACAATTTCAACTTGACATGCATTCTAGTAAAATATAGCACCAATAGCACTGGCAAAGTAAAAACAGGAAATGACCAATTCGTGGTGATCCAATCTAATATATATACTACTGTTTACTCTCGTGTGGGCCATAAGAAATCAAGATACGTACCAAGCTTCTGTAATAGTTAGTTACGTTGGCGAACACGCTTCCTTTTCCTGCTTGCATTAGGAGAGGAAGGGGTATCTACAAAATAAAAGGATACCAAATGTCAATGAAGTACGTAAACAACATTATAATTTTGTAGCCAAAAAATCTTCTAGTTGTATATGGAAATTATTATTTTGAAGAAGTCCTTTTCATCATCGATGGCAGCTGCTAAGTTCCAACTCTTAAAATAAAATAAATAAACTAGATTGTTGCATGGAAAGTACCGGTTGATGGAGCCACAATTGATGGCATATGCGGATTTGAGGGAATAGTGGGAGGTGAACTTTGTGCAGCAGCAGTAGGTTCGTCCAGAGCTGCAAAAGGACAATCTAATGGTGTTAATTGCCACAATTTTAATTTCGGCCGGGCCTGAAGGACTGCAGGGCATTGATTTTCAATGCAAAATGTTCTGAGAGTTCAAAAATTCAGGCCCAATGCTTTATTTTTGTCGTATTGAAATATCTATTGTTATTAGCAACATATAAATAGTTAATTATAACAGCTCTCTTATTGGTCTTGAGAAACATTCTTTTTATCGTAGGAGTACATGCGTATAAATTTTTTAATTATTTACCTATTGTCACAGTCGATGGCATCGGTTGATTTGATGGAGAACCTGGTGTAATAGCAGGTGTACCTAGATATGATAAAATTAAACAAAACTAGTTCTATTCTCGCGCGTTGCGCGATGCATTCCTATCGGAATGTGCAGCAAAACGATTTCCTAATGAGCGTGGATATGCTATGGATGACATAAATACAGTTGCATATATACAGCTGGACAAAAGTTGCAGATAAATACAATGGAATACTATGAACTTGCTTGGTTGAGACACAAACATAGTGGCCTATTATAAACAGTTTGAACGACACAATTGCAGAAAAGTATCATTTATATAAGGAATTCCAAACCAATTGCAACGAAAAAAATCTAATATTGATCGATAATGGTATATATCTCGAAACTCCAATGGTTCCGATTTCAATTATTAGTGTAATTAGTAGTTCAACCAAGCAATAAAAAAAGTAATAAATTGAACATTATACCTTTGCTTGATTTCCTTTTTTTATAATGCAATTTTATTTTGAATTAATTATAACATTTCAAAAGAATTAATTAAGAAGAATATAGAAAAAAATACCAAGAAAATTTGGTAAAAGCATATGCCGATTAAAAAAAATAGGGAAAACATGTCTGTGTGAGTTATTCTATTCTTTTGTTCAATCTATTTCTTAATAAAAATTCAATCAAAGATGGGGTAAATTTGTCATTGCATTATTTAGAATATAGCAAATAATCACAGACACATAATATTATAATAGAAGCACGAATCAATATGGGTGAGTTTATTATATGAAAAGTTTAAAAAATTACAAAGGATAATGCATCAAAAGAAGTACGCAAACAAATGTTAATTATATCATTAAGCAGAGATGCCTTCAAAAGAAGATTGTCCAGACATGACGGTGTTGCTCCATTCCATGTAACAAAATGTTAGAAAATCAGAAGTTTGAAATGGTACAAATTCAATTATAAGAATATATTCAACAAATTCGTTGGCTATTTATAAGAAACACAAAAATAATACAATAGTTTTAGCAATGTCAAAGACAGTCGTATATTCTTTTCCGAGCAGACATGTCTTTCTTCAGTCCATCTCGTATGCCTTTCCAATTTCATCCTTCCCTGAAACACATTATCCAAATTTCATGAGTCATGCATATGCACACAGCAACCGGAAAAATATACCTACTCAGTGTTTACGAATAGAAAAATAAAAGATTATCTACAGAAATTATCAACTTAATCTTCAGCTATTCATGTAGACTTTCAACAGAACAATATTTTTACATCTATGATTTATAGACATGCTTCAAAGGCAGAAATCACCTGGCATATAGCAAAAGAAAGGCAGGTGGATGGCTTTGATTTCTCTTGTAGGCCCCTCCAAGAATTTTGACTTCTTGTTACAGATCCTACCTAGGTTTGCTTGAATCAGGTCCAAACAGCCTGAAAAAGCATGTGATACAAGCTTAATTTTAATTGGAATAATATTTCTCATTTAGCAAGTCCTACCATTTTAAAAGCAATCTAAACAAAATCATTCAGAAATAGATTATCGATCACTATCGATTTGAAGCGAAACATAAGCCAATATATAGTCCTTTAACAAATTGTACATGTATTTAGATATAGTGCATGATTATAATGCAAGTGCAATAAAATAAATTATAGAAATTAATG
This sequence comes from Rhynchospora breviuscula, assembly GCA_027562975.1. Lineage (NCBI taxonomy): Eukaryota > Viridiplantae > Streptophyta > Magnoliopsida > Poales > Cyperaceae > Rhynchospora > Rhynchospora breviuscula. The sequence goes on from CM050398.1 coordinate 19,800,475, forward strand.
AGAGCACTATTTCAATCTTTGCAACAAATAAAGACTATCAAATTGTAAGTGATAACTAATCTAACAAAAAAAAATCTAAAGCACAACAATTAGAAGGATAAATACTGTAACACATTCTTGTAGTAGCAGGATTGCTCAACCAACTCAAATGTGTAAATTAACCACTCTTTTCCTAATAACATAATCGTCAAGTATATATTAAGCAAATTAAACAACACATGATAAGTATAGCATCTAAGCACTCTAGATAGTCACGTATGGCAATTGATAATTTGAATATTTAGTAAAGGCTCCTCAATGACAGTTTAGATTTCTTTTGCATCTTATCATCCTGAAAATTAAATATAAATAAAGGAACAAACAATTCCAACTATATAACCTGGTTCGATGGCCTCGATCTTAATTTCTAAGAATAGTTTTGTAAATTTCCCTCACCCAACCTCAAGCACACGCCATACTTAATAGACAAATTTGTAGAGACCATAGTAGGACCATATTCAATAGAAATTTAAGAACTACCAACGAAGAGGATCAAGCACACGCCATATTGTATTTTTTAAACCTAAAACTAAAATTGGGTTAGGACTCAAACACATTTAGAGACCAAATCAGAAGGTTTGACCAATGAACATTATACAAAGCCTTTCCTTATAGGAAAAGAAAATCTACTGGTGCTAGCTGCGCTGTAACTGTTTTGAAGAAATGCTTGTCATGACCGCTTTGAGCATCAAACTGAGCTGTTGCAATGGTATCAACCTTATCAATAAATATAATCACTGGTACATTCTCCTTTGCCAGCCAAAAGACATCTGGAAACCAATATTAAGCACTTATTATCTAATGCTTGTTAGTGAAAAAACTATAAATTATAGATAGAAAGAAGACAACCAATAAATAATCCACCATATTCACCTTGAATATTTTTCATCTTTTTTCAATCTCTTAAACCATTACATAATAAGTGCTTAATATGATGCCTTTAATTTACAGGTCACAATAGATTACTTAATATTTTTATTTGGCCTTTTAAGTTTTATAAACTTTGATAGCCTTTTGATTTTACTGGCAGTAAACTAACTCTATAGATCCCAGCCTAACTAAACACAACAACCACCTGGTGCATAGCTTAGCAATATTCCATGATAAAAAAAAATATGTCAATATGTCACAAATAGAAAACTGAAATATATTCCACAAATTACTTGGCCTTTATGTCTAAAGAACCATGTTAGTGCATCGTATTTATGACTTACAATTACAAATAATGAACAAAGTCATGAATGTTCAAATAAAATTGTGAGCTTGACGTCGTGCAATAGTAAAAGAACAAAGCAACAATAATACTTTGTATAGGTGTTTAATGTAACTATAGTTAAAATTATGCTTACTAACCACGGAACTCTAATCGAAATTTGAAAATCCTTCATTTTACCACATTTGCACAGCTTGCATCACCTCTTCATTACATGTTCTGCAGCCGGACAGAGAGAATACTTTTAAAAAATGCATGCCTAAAAGATCCTATGAAAAAACTACACATCTGTAATAAAAAAATAAATTGTCTCACCTCAATGTCCAACTCAAAAATATTGCTGACACCTTCATTGGTGCCATCCACCAAGCTAGCAAATTAGAACATTAAAAAGTAATCACTGTCAGTGGAGATGTAGTTTGCAATTCATGAGAATAAAAGTGATACCAATAAGAATACAAGGAAATGTGTCTCACATATGTATAATAAGAGCATGTGTCAGGTCTTTTTTTTTTTTTCCTGAAACACATAAGAGTTGATTAACCCATACCATTCTTAAATCCCTGCAATTGTCAACATTTAAATTAGTGGAGAGGAGGGATTAGAAATATTGAAGTAATTTATAACATAATTTCCATCCTTCAAAAGATTATAGAGAGGTGGACGCTCAATGTCAAATTTTGTTGTTTTATTAGTTTTATGAGAAAAGGGCTATAATCTGATATTTAATATTTTGTAAACTACTTTTTTCCATTTTAATCTGATTGATGTTGGCTACTTGTCAACCAGCTTCTGGAAAAAAAAAATTAATTACATAATTTCAAATCTCCATTTACCATTGGTTGAAGCAAATAGCCTTGATTTCTACTGCACCTCCACTCTCTATTGATAGCTATCTGAGGCTAAATCATGGACTCCTAAATTAAAGTGTTAAGCAAGACTATGAGGAACCAAAGGTTGCATATAACAATAAAAATTAAAAAAACTGATAAAAAGTTATAAAATTAGCAATCACATATTAACTCTAAAAGAAATCTCAATTACTTCCTCTTTGTAATCGCTAACTTTTGTAATATAATTCTTTTAAAAATTTGAAAAACGAAACCAGTGAAGAAGAGATAAGACCTTAATCCTTTTGTGCATCTTCCAGTCCATGATATTTTGGAGCTGTTTTTGATGTATATTTTTTTTCGCAGAGCTTCTATTGATAGGCAGAACATTCAGAGAATACAATAAGAAAATCATACTGTTTACATATCTATGAAATTACAAATAAACAAACATTAACAAAAAAGACAGATTCAGGCAATAACTTTGTTACCTTTTTCCCAATACTGAATTGCTTGTACAGATATACACCCACACGGCCACACGCATACTTCATAGTGCCATCCCAAAACGCTGCCAGACCAGCCTTTTCTACACGATTTCTCCCATACCCTAACCAAGATGAAGAAGAGAGAAGGAGAAGACAAATAAAATTAGAAGAACCTGGCAATATGAAGTTAAAGAATCACATAGGAAATAAAATAAACCTATGAGAAGATCAACATCAACTTGTATAAGCAAAACACCTTTGAAACAAATGATATAAACTAAATTTTAACAAATTCAGAGGTGAATCAGCACATACCAGTAACTAACACATAAATGTCTGAAATTTTGTTGAAGGCCCTCCAAATTTATTGGCTGTGAGACAATCATCACCAGAAAAAAAAACCAAAAAAGACTCTTAAGAATCTCGTGACATAATGAACAGAAAATAAACAATAAGAAGAAAATTTTCATAACCAAAGCAAATTCATTTCATTATTTTCATTACCTTTTCCAACCTTGCATTTCCAATCTCAGTTGCAGTGGAAGGCCACTGGAACGGAACTGGAGGAGCAACGGCGATCTGCGATTGGATGAATCCAATGACTCTCTGTGTGATCCGATTCATCTATTGTTAGCCATGGCGCGGTACCTCCTTCCATGCCTCGAACGACCCCTCCACTAACAAACGATTCCGATCGGATTGTAGGCTTAGGTCTGAGAGAGAGAGATTGAGCGAGAGAGAGCAAAACATCTCCACCGATTGTATCGTCAATCGAACTCGTCAGCGATCAATCGAAGGTTGTAGGTTTTTTTTTCCCCGCTTTAGGCGATGAGGACAGGAGAGAGAAGAAACCTCTCAATAGTGGTAAAGAGAGATTGTATGGAGGAGGGATCGACAGCACAGAGAGAGAAGGGAGAAAAACCGGAAGAAAGAGAGGTATGGTGTGCGTGGAAAAAGCGAAGATGGTGATAGAAAGGGAATTCTTCTCTCAGCGACATAGAATAGGAACGGACGAAGGAGATGATCTGAACTGAAATGAACGAACCAGATTAAAATACTGTGCTATCTACAGTGCCAAAACCCCTGCACGTGCAACTCACGCTGGACAAAATGTATATATTTCTAATTTCAGTTGTACGGTATAAATGACAACTTTTATAGGAGTTGGAGCAATGTTGTTATTGGTAGAAATTCTTTGTTATTTTATTTTGGGAAGGCTAATACTATTTTTTTTTCCCGATTTAAATAGCCTAGTACCCACAGTTCGTTTGAAACCTAATCATTGGCGGTGTACGGCCGTACGGGACATGTTACACCATTCAAATCTTTAATTTCCTTTCAAAAATTATAATCTTCAAAATATATATGTTTTCAACACATGCTATAATAAAGACAAGCATGAATCAGTTATAACTTATAAGAGGTAGAGATGCACCAGTTGTTGGAGTCACAGTCAATGGCCTCTGTTGTTCTGATGGGGTAGTGTGGTATGAATTTGTTACAGCTGCAACTAAGAGTGCAAAAAATGCCAATATTGTAACAATATTGTCCATGAAAATAATAAAGGCACTTTTAATTTAAATACTATATGATAGCTACTTATTTGGAAGGATTTCATGCATATTATGAAAACAAAAAAGCTCTTAAAAATGCGCAAATTTTATATATTGACTTTCTGGAATTATAATTTTTGCAAAACATGTGAAACCAAGCGGTATGAAAAATTAAAAAGCATTGGTAATTTTCTTCATTGTGTTGTTTTTAGGAATCAATTGCATAATCAAATGAAGCATGTGGTGATGTAATTACAATAACTTACCATGTTTCCTCAAAGAAAGAAAAAAAACAATTGAAATGATAATTGACAAGTCATACCTGAGGGCGATGCTTTATGGTGCCTGCCAAGGCCATTTTGGTTTGGCAGCCTAGTTTGCTGAGGGCAACGCAGTAATTTGCAGAATTTTATAGATTCAAGAAACTGTTCATCTCCTACTGACTGTAAATTTTCACAGTACAATACAGTCAAGCGTTGGAGTGATTTGAAATTTCTCATCACGTCATCTGGAATAGATACTATATTTGGACAATGTGCTAAGACCAAAGACTCAAGAGAAGTGAGGTTCTGCAAAAAACTTGGAATTGAGTAATCAAGCTCGCCACATTTACTCAGACGAAGACATTTAATGGAGGGCGGTAACACCATCATTCTAGGGCATTTAAGATTCAAGCAATCTACGATAGAGCAAATCTCAAGAGACACAAATTCACCAAAGGATTCTACTGGCAGCGACACTAGTTCTTTAGCCCCTATATAAATACTCTTCAGTTTTGGCAGAAGATTTGGCTGTAAACAATCCCGAAGACTTGTCAGCTTGCCACATTGCCTTATTTCTAGCTCTGTAATGGACAGAGGCAATTGTGAGAGAGTGCAATTGAAGCAACGGTTAAACAAAACTCTTGTTAAATTAGGTAAGCCAGCTCCAATCCAACTCGGTGATAAATCCTGACCTTTATATCCATGAATTTCCAACACTGTGAGATTATAATGGGGATGTAAACCTTCAAGCACCTCCATGTGAATATTATTGCTTACTTGGTTTGTCGATGTATCGTCCCAATATAGACACAATTTTTCAAGTTCCTTTTTGTTTAGTTCAGCCACTTCAGCAGCTTCCTTACTAGAAACATTTTCAAGATTTCTTATATCAAGGAATCCACTAATTCTTGTCAGGTGCTTTAAATTCTCAATAGTATTACTCCACTCATTTCCTACATGATAGATTACATTGTACAGTTGCATTGCCCTCAAAAGATTTGGTATATGAGTTAAAAGAGGCAACGAATAAAGCGGTGGTCTAAAAACTTGCAACCCAGTCAACTTGTAGAAACCATTTGGAAAACATGACATTTTATCGCAACCCCACATATCTAAATGCTGAAGATTATAAAGGGTGCAAAATGAATCCGGTAAATTTTGGATTTGTGTGTCCGAAATGTCCAAATATTGGAGATGTTTTAGATTTCCAATATTCTCTGGTATTTTTTCTATTTTGCTACTGGGAAGTGACAAACGACGAATGCTCTTGAGTCCATTGCACAAGCTTTTAATTGCTCCAAAGGAGCAGTAAGGAGACACAACAAAAGATTGAAGTTTTTTTAGCTTGAACATTTTTCTTAGATTCTCTGCAGCTACAGGATTCATATCAAATACATATATGTGATGTATATTAAGAGAGATCTTTCCAATGTCCTCATCTTCCAGGCAATAACATTAGTCTTTTGTAATAGACTGACAAACATCATGCATCAAATCATGGATCACATATTTTTCGATTCCATAAGAATTATCTCTATAGTGAAAGAAGCAACTGTTTTTCAAGTCATGAAAGTAACCCAACGCGAGATCTTCCATACGTTTGAGGCTTTCTTGTACTGGAATAAATCGATACATGATCCACAGCTTTGCTAACTCAATACTAGTAAATTCGTGATCTTTGGGATACAGTGAGCAAAATGAGAAACATTTCTTCAAATGAGATGGTAAATACTGATAGCTCAATTGAAGTACCGGCATTATGTCATGTTCCCCATGTTTCAATTCCCACATTTTACTATCTCTTATATTAATCCAATGTTGATCATCCAATCTTTTTCTCAAAAGACCACCTAGAGTTATTGCAGCAAGCGGAAATCCTTTAAGCCTACTACAAATTTCTCTACCGATGTTTTCCAACTGAAAATAATTCTCAGAATCAACCTCCAAACCAGAACAGATCTTAAAGAAATCCCAGTAGATGTTCTCTTCCAAACCCTCCAATTTAATTAAATCCAAAATATTCATGTCACCCCCAGTGCATTCAATGTGCTCAGGATCCCTAGTTGTCAAAATGACCGCACTTCCATCAGAGGCTTCAATCATTGGCCCCAGCAGGCGTTGCCAGTCTTTGCTCCAAATATCATCAAGGACTAACAAAACTCTCTTGGATTTTACCAATTCTTTTAGGGTCTCTTGTAGTAGGTCTAAATTAGTAACATTGCACTCATTTCCAGTGGCACACTGAATTATTTCTTTTGTCAACCTTTCCAGATCAAATTGGTCAGACACACAAACCCAGACTTTTAAATTAAAGTAGGATTGCACATTCTTATCTTTATAAACCATTTGAGCAATCATCAACAGTTCTGTTCTGTTCACCATTGCTCTCTCGTACAATAATGAGAGTCTGCCGGCGATTTCACAAGCGGCTGATCGGTGAGTGTCTCCTCTAAGCTCTCCACTGTAATCCCTGAACCTATTGCTCTAGCCGTCCTCCTCTTTTCACACTATCCCTTTTTCTCTCCTCTTTCTCTAGCTTTTTCTGTGGGCATTGATTACTCTTTATTGTGGTTTATTTATTGCTATCTTACCTACCTGATTCTTATTTATTTCTTAGCTGCTATTACTCCACTTTTCTTCCCTTTCTGTACACTTTCAAGTACTCTCTTCCTTGCTTTCAATACTCTTTCCTTCCCAATTTCTACACAAAATGCAACTAAACCCCAACCTAGGAAGCATGATACCGGAATATCTGTTCAGAATCACTCGAAGGAGGTTTACCCATGTCACCATGCCTACCAACAGCACCTTTGACCGACTCAGTGAGGATCTCAGTAGATCACTTACCATTACCTGGTCAGCACAATCGCCAGGTGGCCATACCATCCGCCAAGTCCAGAATCACTTTGCTGAGCGATATGGGGGCACTCCTGAAGCTTACAGAGTCATTCGATCACCTCCTAACAGTATCATCCTCCAGCTCCCTTATCATTTGCAACCTGAGGCAGTGAGACAGATGGCTGCACCATGGTTAGCAAGCATAGGAGCTTCAGCTTTACATTATGTGAGGCATTGGAGACCCTATTATCACCCTGATTACATCATCAGAATCAAAATACTGGAATTCCCTTTTGAATTCTGGGACCATGAATTCTTTGAGAAAGAAACAGGAGGATTGGGATTTATTGATGAAATTATACAGGAGGAAGGAGTTATTGATGGGGTGTTAAGGATGTGGATTAAATGTCGTGACCCGTTTGAAATTCCGGAATTTCTAATTTTGGATCTTTCAGAGGGATGGTGGCCATGTCGGGTGGAGATAGATAGTTGGAGGATTTCACACCAGCCACAGATGGACGGTAATCCATATCTCAGAGATGTTAGAGAAGCTATGCCTAATTTCACAAACTCAGAAGGATATGATGCTCACCGCACAGTGCATCAGTCTCTGCTAGAGACTCATGCAAGGTATCTGAGAGGAGCTCTAGGAATGGAGGCGATGATGGATGAAGGAGAAGAGGATAATGGTTCGCCTGAGATGCCATGGGGGATGGCAGAGAGACAGGGATTTCTACGGTTCACGGGTGACGGGTGTACACCGAGCACAGCCAGGAGACTCATTGCTCCGCTGAGGATGATAAGTGTAGAGTCACAGGCTTCTTGCGTGGGCCCTACCAGAGATTCCCTTGCAGACCGTTGCTTTGAAAGGACATATGCACTAAATGGGACTTGTCATCAAATTGGCATGTTGCAGGGACGAGGTAAGAAAGAGAGATATGACACCAACCTTTATGAGGAAGATCTGGATGGGAAAATCAATGCACCTGTAGCCTATGACCATATTGCAGCTGGAAAGGCTGTAATAGATACCAATGAGGTAATCACTAGACCTGCTAGAAAGAAAAGTGGCATGCCTTCTAACACCAAAACTGCTTTCCAACCCCAGTTAACCAATCCACAAATACCACATGTCAAAGCCAACAGTGCTCCAGACCTTTATGCACGCTTCCTGGAAAAATTGCAACCACCTAATCAGAATAAGAGCAATAAAGACCCACTTAAAAAATCCTATTCAAGCCCAATAAATACCCAGCTTAAACCCAACCACCAATCAACGCTACTTAGAAACCCTAACTCTATTCTTGGCCCAATCCCACAAAATTCACAGCAAAACCAAAACTCTCACAGTTTCAATAGCTAGACCTTAACACTTAACATTCCCATTTCTCTAAAAAACCCAATCATGGACCTAAATGACGAAGAATTCCTTGCTCAATTTGCTTCTCTGAGCTCTAATGATGAAGCGAATGTGCAAGCTGTGGAAATTCCGCAACATGCTGAGAAGGACAGGAACTGGTCGGCTTGCATTGTTGCAAGGGTTCTCACTCAGAGAACAATCTCACACTCACTGTTCTCTACTACTATGCGAAATGCATGGGCTGTCCATCCCGACACTGATATAGAGGCGGCAGGTTCAAACCATTTCATTGTAGAATTTCACAAGCGGGATGAGATGTTCCACGTGTTAAGAGGGGCGTGGCACATAAGAGGAGACATGGTCATATGCCGTATGGCAAGGGGTTTGGAGGACACAGTTAAGCCGCATGTCAAAGAAGTTGCTGTGTGGGTAGAAGTGCATGGTATACCGGCTGAAACAGTTAACTTAGATGGGGTGCAAATGGTATTCAAAAGGGTGGGTTTTCCTCTGACAGACATTAAGATTGGTTTCTATGGAACCCACAAGGTGTACAAGCAACAAGTTTTGGTGAAGGTGGATGAGGCTTTACTCCCAAAGGTGCCGGTCAATCGTAAGAATAAGCCATCCTTCTGGGCTTACATAGTCTATACTGGGGTACTCAATGTGTGCCTTTTCTGTGCGTGTATTGGGCATGGTCATGCCAACTGCCCGGTGAAGATGAGACTCTGGAGAATGAAGCTTGAAGGAAAATATGCACAGGAGATCCCTGATCAACCGATAGGGAGATGGATAAACGATCGTACACGTGTTCCAAGAGATGAAGGAAGCACTTCATCAAACACAGGCAGAGAAAAGGGCAATATTGATGGTGAATCCAGCCAAGAGTGTTGGAAACAGTGACAAGAGTAATGCCAAGAAACAAAAGCGTGTGGCTCAGATCAATGAAGAAGTGGCACCGTTGCAACAAAACAACCTACCAAGTCTGCAGATAAACTCCAAGCGGGCCAGGGAGGCGAACCCAAACTCGCCTTCACGTTCTCAATGAATGCAATTTCATAGAATTGCCGCGGCTTCGGGGGCCCGCGGAGACAACAATTCTTGCGAGACACTCTCCGTTCTACACATGCTAGTATTGTTTTTCTTTCGGAGACCAAGTCCTCGAGGAGAAGAATGGCTAGATTTATGAATACAATCCCAACATATGATTACTATGATGTACCCGCTAGAGGGACAGCTGGTGGTCTTTGCATGGCCTGGAATCATTCGGTTAGCATTCAAGTCTTAAACTCTTCTCTTAGCTACATATGTGCACGGGTCACAGTTAAAGATAAGCCTCCATGGGTCATTATAGGTGTTTATGGGGATCCAACTCATACCCAAAGTAGGCACATATGGCTGACTTTAACTGAACTTGTCCGCATGCATGGTCGGGTTTGTATGGTAGGTGACTTTAATGAAATTCTGGACATTGCTGAAAAATATGGGGGGCCATGAGATTGAAACCGAACTCTCTAGATTTCCAGAAGTTTGTTTTTAATTCCGGTTTGGTGGACATTGGATATAAGGGGCCCGCTTTCACTTGGACAAATAATAGGGATGTGTCGGAAGCTATTTACCAGAGATTAGATCGGGTTTTGGCAACCCCGGAATGGATAGATCTCTACCCCAATGCTTATGTTAACCACCTACCGATGATCCATAGTGATCATTGTCCGATACTATTAAGAATTAAGAAACCACCCGATAGAAGGAAAGAGTTCAAAATGGAAAACTGGTGGCTAAAAGAGCCTAGTTTTCAAGGTGCTTGGGTAGAAAAATGGAAACAAAACTCTGACCGAGCTTGGGGAGACAGATGGGATGAGATGAGGGAAAATATTCAGAACTGGGCTAACCAACACAAAACACCAAAGAAGAAATTAGATGAACTGGCGGGTAAAATTTTACAGATTCAAATGCAGCATCCGGCTATCAGGGATCACAGTTTGGAGATGGATTTGATAAGGCAATACAACGTTGTGGAAGAGCAGCATGAATTGTATTTGAGGCAGCGGTCTAGGATGCAATGGGAGGAAAGTGGTGATCGTAACACAAAGTTTTTTCACATGGTGGCAACAAACCGTCGTAGGCACAATCTAATTACGGTAATGGAGGATGAAAATGGGGGTTTGACAGGAGATGAGAAGAAGATTAGAATGGCATTTGTCAATTATTTCAAGAACCTCTATAGCCCAAACTACAACACAACCCAACAGAGTCAATTTACAGCCCAAAACCGACACCTTTTTTTCCAAACTTTGCAAGGAGATGAGAACCCCAAAATACCAGACTCTGCTCATAGCAATCTTTGCCGTCTCCCTGATTATCATGAGATAAGAAAGGTTTTATTCCAAATGGGACCCGATAAAAGCCCGGGCCCAAATGGAGTCACTTGTCGGTTCTTACAAACTCAGTGGGCCATATTGGGTTCAGACTTGGTTGCTCAAATAAGACAGATTTTCTATAGCTCCACCTTACCAATTGACTGGTTAGGCTGCAATGTAGTACTCATACCAAAGAAAGAGGCGCCCCTTTCCCCCACAGATTACCGTCCTCTAAGTATAGGCAATGTCATCTACCGCCTGGTTATGAAAATAATTGCTCAGAGGTTGAGACCACACATAAAGAAAATCATTTCCAAGGAGCAAACTGCCTTTATCGCTGGGAGGTGTATCTCTGACAATATTGTTTTGGTGAAGGAGATTATTCACTCTTACAACTCCAGATGGTTTAATCAACATGCTTTCATGCTTAAAGCCGATATCTCAAAGGCATTTGATAAACTGGATTGGGGGTTTCTCCAAGATGCTATGGTGTACCTTAATGTGCCAAGGAAAATTATTGACATCCTGCTATTCTCCTTCAAGAATGCGAAGGTTGTGATACATGTTAATGGCTCTGGTGATGGTTTCATACAGCCAACAAGGGGTCTTCGACAGGGATGCCCCATGTCGCCTTACTGCTTTATCATGGTGATGGAACTGTTAACGAGGAAATTGCAGCAAGCCTTGGCAAGCCAGCAAATCAGAGGAGTAAACCTAGCCCCTACCTACCCCACATGTCCCACACTAACACATATTATTTATGCAGATGACCTAATTTTACTAGGGCAGGATGAGCTGGATGAAGTCGAGGAGATGAGCAACATCATGCAAGGGTTTGGAGCGGTTTCTGGTTTAGTCATCAACCCGACTAAATCAAAACTGTGGTTCTCCAGGAAATGCGCTGAGCAACAAATGCAGATCATAAAGAGCTATTTTCAAGCTGATGAGGCGGATTCACAAGAGAGATACTTGGGGGCTTTGATATCTAGGAGCAATACCGCCACAAAAACTGCTCATTTGCTTCTTGATAAACTCAAATCAAAGCTCACGGGCTGGCGGTCTAATATGCTTTCACATGCGGGGAGGCTCGTGCTTATAAAATCAGTCCTTATGAGCGTTCCTGTGTACCATATGAGTGTGGAGGTGCTGCCAAAAGGGATTATTAAGAAAATGGAGAGTCTAATAGCAAAATTTTTTTAGGGCAAAAGCAATCAAACAAAATACTTATCATTTCTGGCTTGGAAGAAAATCTGTCAGCCGATTGAAAATGGAGGGTTGGGAGTGAGACAACTTGAGAGCTTTGGTGATGCCTTATTTCTAAAACTGGTTTGGTTATGATTAGTGAGGATTCAAAGATTTGGGTTCAGGTTTGCAAAGGAAAATACTATAATCATTTGGGCTTTTGGAGATCGACAAATGTGTCAGGTGCCAGCCCCATGTGGCGCCAGACTGTCAACAGAAGGGATTTTTTCAAGCAGAATATAAGATGGCAAATAGGAGATGGAGAGAAGGTGCAAGTTATGTCGCAGCCATGGTACAGTAATTGGCAAATAGTACAGCAAGCTTCCAGAAGCGATAGGAAAATTAAAGTATCACAGATCTTTGATGCTGGTACGAATGAATGGAGAAGAGAGGAAATTGCTAGACTACTGGGAGATGATGCTGTTGCTCAGATTGTACAGAATGTGCAAAAGTCGGGTACTGTGTCAGGTTTGGAGGATAAAATGATATGGGACCGTAACAAATCAGGTTGCTACACGGTTAAGGATGGGTACCACTGTGCTGTGGAAAGGATGGGAAGGGGGGAGAACGAAATCAGTTGGAAATACATATGGCAATGGAAAAATATACAACCAAAAGTTAAGATTTTCTTATGGAGGTTGTTCACTAATGCGTTGCCACTTGCACAGAATTTGCATCAGAGAATTCAATCTATATCTCCAATGTGTGCTAGATGTAATCAAGAAAATGAGTACCCAACTCATTGCTTCTTTTTTTGCCAAGGTTCGGAGATTGGTATGGTTTGGAGGTGATTTAGGGATAAGAACAGATAGCTTGCCATTGGATATAAAGGAGGCAATACGGTTCATAACAACAGCCAAAGATGAAGAGTTCATAACAACTTTTGCCTATACATTGTGGGAGATATGGTTAGCGAGAAATGATTGCCTGTTTCAAAGGAAGAAGTTCAACCCAGTGGGTGTTTGTCAGAAAGTAAGAGCTTGGACTACACACCCCACTGACACTCAGCTGGTGAATGCAAGGGAAACAAGTGTTGAAGAAATGATTCCATATGAGCTTGCAGAGGGGGGCTGGCAAATGATTGTAGATGGCTCGTGGGATACTTCAAGAAAGGCAGGCATTGCTTTTTTATTATATAAAAATGGTGTGTTACACACGATGGGACTTGAAGTGCATAATGTAGCAGATGCTTTTCTAGCTGAAACCATGGCTATGGAGGCGGGGATCAAACGGGTGGAAATTTTGATGAGAGAGCACGGTGATCTTCAGGTTCAAATCTACACTGACTGCATGAACTTGGTCAGTGCAATTCAGCAGAATGATGTTGACAATCTCCCATCATGGAGAGCAAGGCAAACTATGGCAAAGATAATTAGGATCATTGCTCTCTCAGGTAATGCAGTTCAAGTGCAATATGCAAGGAGGGAGGCTCTCAGACCAGTGCACGATTTGGCTAATCATGCTAGAAGAACAGGTGCTTTTTATCATGGAATACCATCTGCCTTACTCATGAGTCAGCATAACATTGGAATGAACTTGGATACTCGCTTCTTTCAACAGGTGCAGGAGGCACCACCTTGAATTTTATTTTTGTTTTCCTGTTTTACCCCCTCAATTTGCTATGTTTTTTTTTTTTTTTTTTTTCTGTCTTTTAGTTAGTACCTTTAGTTAAGGGGAGTCCTTTGTTCGGGGGTTTATTCCTTTTCAATTTGGAAGTTGAGCTGTAACTGAATTTGCTTTTTAATTAAAGTTGAAGCCTACGGGCGGTTTATAAAAAAAAAAAAAAAAAACCATTTGAGCAAGGGTAGTTTTCCCCACACCTCCCATGCCAACAATAGGTAAAATAGCTAATTTTCGGTTTTTAACAATTCTACTGCTACTCTCACCAATACATAAATCAGATTTGGGAACTCCCAGTAAAGATATCGCATGATCCAATTCTTTTTCACGACCATATATTTTTGGATGATCTGAACTAGTAATAGGTCTAGAAGTTTTACTAAATTGGTTCGGGTTTTCTGGTATACTAAAATTGTTGCATATTTTTTCCAGCTCCTCAGACATATGTTCTACCGCATCTTGAGCACTTATCACCTTCGCTGGAAAACCGCTTACCCAATTCTTAAAGTTATTAATAAGCTCACCTGGAATCCTCCAATTAGCACCTTCTACTCTCCATTTCTCAGAGTCGTATTCATCAAGTATGATTTCTGCTTCATAGACGGCTGCTTTAATATGGGGAAGGAGCTCATCTATGGGTTTATATCTGAAGCGCCAGCACTCCGATCTCTCAATTAACAGCCTTGCTCGGGGCAATGTGGCTCGAAGCTTTGAGATGTTTGTGCTAACTGATGAATTCTGCCATAATGCATCAACAGCAGATTGGCCAATGGTTGTTGCCAAAAATTCAATTGCTTTATTCCAGAACTCCGTCATAGGTTACGGAATATTCAAAATGAAAGGAACCTTGAGGAAAAAAACAAAGAACAAAAAACAAGATTTCTTTCCCACTTTTGTTAACAGGAATCAGGTCCTTCATTTTCTTTCCGATGACAAGAAATCAAGCATTTTTTGTTATGAGAATTACAAGAGGACAACTTTTTTTCTGTTATTTTTTTTGGAAGAGGGAATAGAAGGAACAAAATGAAGAGATATAAACTCGTATATATGTGACAAGCCTGAGAAACGGGGAATGGAAAAAACACGGAGAGAGAAGAGTTTTAGTTGAACTTCTACAACGAACAGGGAGAGTACTCGATACGGAGATATTTTTAAAGCCGGACAGCAACTTCCACTAGTTATGAGATAACGAAATTATTTGAAAGGACGTGCTAAGTAAAGTTACCGTCGGGGCCCTCGGGGGTCTGGCACCGACCTGCTTGTGTCAAAAAGCAACCCACTTTGAGTGAAATTAAAAAAAAAAAAAAAAAAAAAAGTTAGAACCACCACATTATCTTAAAAAAAATTTTAATTTGCAAAAATGAATTTATCCGTGGAGGAGTACCGAGTACGTGCAAAGAAAAAAATAATAATAACTGAATCACAAGAACTAACGATAATAATATTAGTAATTACTCAAAAAAAAAATACTTGCACGGAACTAAACTATTGCTTAAAAATAAAAAACTGATTCGTAAGGTCATAACTTTAGAGTTTCATCAAATACCATAATTTTATTTTATATCAATATTTTTTAATTTTAAAATTTAAAAGTCTAATTGAAACCATTACTCTAATTCAATTTCACAAGTGATGTTTTTTTCATATAAGTATTATAAAATTTGAAGTTGATTTGATATTCGATCAAGAGGTTAAAAAATGAACGAATCAAGTTAACCATGATAGATTAATTATAATACGTTCATGGTTGACCTCTGGATAAAGTATCAAATCAACTCATAATTTTATAAAATTTATATGAAAATGCAACACTTGTTAAAACGGAGAAGATTAACTGTCCAGTTTGACATTTACATTTTAAAATTTAAAATATTAATGAAAAATTAAATTATGACATTTGGTAGCACCATAAACTTATGACACCGGAAGTTTATTCTAATTTTATACATAGCCACGTGTGTTTTAATTCAAACTTAATTTTCTATATGCCCGTCAGAAATTCAATAGGACTTTGTATGTGCCTAAGGGCTTTGTCTGCAAAAAAAAAAAAAAAAAAAAAAGGGCTTTGTATATTTTTACTAAAAAAATATAAAAGGAACACGTTTTTTCACTTAAATGTAAAAAAGGTGGTGAAATTTCCGAATTTTTAAGGGAGAATTGTAATTATGGCATACCGCAACAATTGTCCTTTTTAAAAAAAAAAAAAAACAACATTTGTTCCTTAATTATTGAATGACATCATGGAATAAAAGTTAATCTTTAGTATAGTATATGGTCAATGTTTTGAAAACCGAATTGTAGAGTAAATCGGATAAGTTGCCGTGTGAGCCTGTTGAATGAACAGGGGTTCGATTTCCGATCCAATTATTTCAACTGGCTCATCCGGTCCGTTCCAAAATATTGAGTATGGCTTTGTTTGAGAATGTTTAAGCGGAGAAGAAGAGAGATGTGCCTGGAGTGATATATTTTTTTTTCTAATCTCGTCTTGTCTTTGCTACTAATGTTTTGAAGATCGGATCAGACCATCCGGTTGAACCGGTTAAATCGGGAACTGAGCCGGTTAATAACTTGGCAATGCACTAGCCAGCATCTAGGAATGCTGCCACCACCTGCAGAAGAGTGATAACAGAAAATAATCTTCGAGGAATTTGTAGAAACTTTTTCATGAAAATTCCAAAATTTGTAGACCTGATACTAAACTTCTGGCTTTCCAATGATGTCGCTGACACAACACTCAAATTTAATTCCAAACTCTCAGGATTAACTAAGCTCATAATCCATTGGAAAAAAGGTCACTTATCAGAACTAGATCGCCAGCTCCAGACTATAAGGGACTTCATTCAGTGGTCTGACAAAATAATGGAATTAAGACCTCTCTCAGAACTTGAGAAAATTGTAAAAGCTCTCTTGAAAAGAAGATTCAAGGTTCTTTCTGAATGGGAAGAATCAAAATGGAAACAGAGGTCGGCCTGGAAATGGCAATTGGAAGGTGGTCGCAACACTGCATTTTTTCACACTACGGCAACTAATCACAAGCGAAACAACTTGATTGAAAGGATTGAGGATAATGGCGAGATTTTGTCTGATCAAAAGGGAAAAGGTAATGCGTTTCACACCTTCTTCTGCTCCTTGATGGGATCTGCTGGTCCTATCACAACTTCTACAGATGAAATAGAATGGAATATGCTATACCCAACAAAAAGCTCCTTTCCTGAATAGCTCACGGCTCCTATCTCAAAGGAGAAAATTCGCAATGTAATTGCCTCCTGGCCATCAAATAAGTCACCGAGACCAGACGGTTACACATGAGACATTTTTAAATTCTTTCTAGAGGAGCTCTTACCCGACATCCACTTGACCCTGAACAACGCTTTACAGATGAACTCCCTTGCTCCGCTAAACACCTCGTATATTGTTCTAATACCAAAAGGGGAAGAACAGAAAACACCGGCTGATTTCCGACCTATAAGCATCATTCACTCAATGCAAAGAATATTCTCTAAAGTCTTGTGCAACAGATTCACACCTCTTTTGGACACCATAATCAGCGACTCTCAAACGGGATTCATACCAGGGAGGAATTATTAGAAAGTCTATGTTTTTCAATTTTAATAGTTAATTACCATTAATTAACCATCTAATTAACAAAAACCTTGAAGGATCTTGTTCAGGCATCAACACACAAGAGATAGAGAATAGGAAGGCTACCTCTCCTAGACTCGCAACTAGGAGGCTCGAATCCTTCGATGTCGAGGTTGCACGCATCACCAAGTCGCCGGCGGCCGCCTCGAGTCCACCAAGAGGTTTAACCAATTTATTCTCAAATTGTGCTAGCAATTGAGAAGAACAAAGGCTAAACCTTAGGTTTTCTCTCTTCTAGTTAATTAAACCCTTTTAATTTGTGGAGAGAAATTGTTCAACTCATGAACTAGAAGTGGAAGAGAGGAGAGGAAGAAGTAAAATAGAAAATCTGAAATTTTCTATTTTTCTCTTTGATTTTCGGCCAAGAGGGGAGGAAGAGAGAGAAGGTAGAAATGAGGCTAGGATTTTCATCAAATGGGACCTCTATTTATAGACCTCTTGACCTAGCACTCCCACAAAATTGATTGGACAATTTTGTCCCTCTATGGCCGGCCTCAAGGGAGGTATTTGTGGGCTACTCCAAGTGTATTAAAAGCCCATTAATTCATCCCTTTCATTGCTCCTTCAATTAACCTCAAATCGGACTTTTAAATAACTAATTAAATAAAGACCCAAATAGCTCAAATAAAATAAAGTATGTTGAACATAATGAATTATTAACTTATTAATAATTAATTTGGGATTAGAAAATGCACTAATTTATTTCTATATGATCTCTTTGACTTAATTAATTATAACGGTTCGCAACGGTATATAATTAATTAATCAACTTATCATATTTTCGCAATACACTGCTGCGAATAAATAAATACTGCACTGTATGGTTAAAACTCTATTTGTGTGATCCTTTGAAGATTTATGCTACGTTGGCCATAGAATTAAATCGCTATTTAACTCTAATAATCATAAGCGGTATCTAGCAACACGTAATGATTCCCAATTCGCATAAATAATGTACTGCTACAATATCTCAATCCTGCATAAGAAATAAAAGTATTTCCTTGTATGATTCTTATGTCACATGATATCATCGTGTAATCCAAGATAGGAATGTGTCATTCTTGCAGATTATACGTTTTTTGATCTAGAGATGACTGTATCAGTTGCTAGCAAACAATCCATCTCCATCAAGGGGCCCAAACAGATATCATCGCTCACTAAGTAAATTAATGAGTGACATACGGTTTTCTTGATGAACAACTTTTCCCCGCACAATTCAAGAGAACATAAATAAAGTCCGTATAGCAGCCCTTATCAGGAATCAACGGTAGACGATATCTATTGAACCTATCCTCATGTGGAAAAGTTGAACCATCTCAAACTTAGAATCAAACTCAAATAAAATAAATTATGACACATAACACAATCCATATATTTATTTTATTTATTTCATTGGGTCGTGTCATGTACTATATTCTAATAACATATACATATGCAATTAAGTTGGCAACTCATTACCTATGATTTGTAAAACTTAATCATCACTTAACTCTAACAATTATAAATGAACTACAGAGATCTACAATTCAGATCCTCAACCTGAATGATCTGTCAATAAATAAATCAAGAAATAAATGATCAAATATCATCAATAACATAAACCATAGAAATAGCCATATAATGATTGGCTTCTAGGACATAACTGATATCTCCTATATTCATTGGTATTTTGACCGTACTTGGCACCGAAATTATACCCGAACCATTAAATTGCTTAACAAAAACTTGCTATTTTCCCAGGATTTGGCTCTGCCGCTATTTCTACTTGTGTTTTACAGGGTCTTATGAAGAAAAGCTTGAAAGGAAGACTTCTATGGTTGCACACACGTCAGACGACTCATTCCTGGCACAAGGGCACGTTCTGGACTGACATGCGGGCCACATGCCACCTAGATGACTCATCCCTAGGCTCAGTTCGACCCCCCCTCTCTACTTGTTCGGACCGAACAAGCAGCTACTCGGACCGAAGTGTCGCCTGGACACTCTCTCTCTTCTCTCCGGTCCGAGCGCCCAGCCTTCGGGTCGAGCGAGCACAAATGGCAAGTCTTTTCAGCTAAGGAAAGACACTTTTTGGCAACTTCTGATGGTCTGAACGCCCTAACCTCTCTCCCAAGCAACCTGGCACTATATAAAGGCCTCTCCTATCTCCAGGAAGGCAACTTTTTGTTAGACACACGCATAGCCACCTTCCAAAAGACAATTCTTCATCAGCCCTGTGATTTCCCTCTTGTTAGAAGCGACGGCAGCAGAAAGAAGTAGTTTACCCAACTCTCCTATCTTCCACTGCCTTAGAAAAGATAGTTCTAGCGTGAAAGGAGTAGACTTTACTTCCCTTTATGCTTTTATTCTCTTCTTTTATGGGCCTGTATCTTTATTATGCTTTTATTATGATTATTTACTGTTTTGAGAACATGTTAGAGTAGTCTACTTGATGTCTTAGGGTATGGATGTAGTTTAGGTTTAGTTTGACGTTATGACTTGATATATATTTGACTTCATGATCTGTTTATTGAGTAGTGTTTTAATTGCTTGTTTAATTCTGTGATTGACCTGATTTACTTCTAAATTCTAGGCCTGTTTAGTTAAGTTACAAGGTTAGGTTAGTTCATTGGAATTGAATTAAGTACTCGGGATAAGTTGACGATTCGAAAGAGGAGATTAGCCAGCATCGAAAGGTGTGGCTTCTAAGTTGGCTGAAAGGCAACTTAGATATCCCTAAGAAAACAAATAAACAAGACATAGGCTAATTAAAATACCAACACGAAAGTTTAGGTTTGATTAGTCTACGTGGGCAAGGTAGAGTCCTGTACTAATCTCTGGTCCAAAAGACAACAGTTGAGGGTTAGATAATCTAGTCACAGCCAATCTGAGCCCTTCATAAAGTCAGAATTCAAGTTGTATGGTCGTAACCCAACATACCAGCCTATGCTCGGACCGAACATGTCCTGTTCGGACCGAACCGACAGCCTATGCCTCAATTTGTTGGTATTTAACGCGACAGCGAGCAATCCGGCAAATTGAGGGCTAAACCTAAGCGAGTCCTCATCCCTAAGGCACCTTTTTATATTAGAAAAAACCCAAAAGTTTGCTAGTTTTAGTTTACCTCAATTTAATTACGACTTAATCTCTAAAATACCCAAAAACATTTAATTACTAGTTGTGTGTGTTCATTACTTTTATTTTGCTGTAGTTCCTACCTTATTTTATTTATCTAGCTTCAGAAAAAGAACAAGTCAGGTATTCGTTAATCCGTCCCTAGGGTTCGACCCTAAGCTTAACTTGAACGACTAGTGAGGTTAGGTCTAGGTACAAATTTATTTGGTACTAGGATTTAATTCCTTCATCAAATTGGCGCCGTTGCCGGGGACGGTGTCGATATCAGATACTTGTTTTAGTATTTGGAGACTAGATTTTTGTTTTTCTTTCCTCTTCCTACTTTTCACTCTTCTCTGTTTTCTAGGCTGGCAGGTAAAACCCGCAGGAGGAAGTCTCCACCGCCCAAGACTCGAGATTACTTCTTCCGGCATTTGCTTGTCGATCCTGAACTCCCTCCAGCTGCTCAACCACTCTCCAGTTCGGACCGAACATACTCGGCTCGGACCGAACCGACACCAGAGCAGGCAGGAGAAGATCCCTCGATGGCAGAACCACTCACCCCAGAGGCTATTGCACAGCGGACTCGCGAGCTGGAGGACCTCCGCCTTCGGCTTGAGGAAAGAGAGGCTCGCCTCACAGCAGATCGGAATGATCTTGCCGGACAGAGGAGGAACTTTGAGGACGAACGCCGCCGATGGGCAAACGAGGATGAGGCAAGTGTCAACAACTCCGACGGTGAAGACGAGCCGGAACGCGAAAGGACTCTTGGAGAATATGGAGCCCCAAATGCTAAAGACGTGGGCGGCCCGGTGTTGATTCCAGGCATTGAGGCCAACAATATGCAGATCGCTCCTAACCACGTCACTCTGGTTCAACAGAACCCGTTCTACGGAGATGACAAAGAGGACCCACATGCTCATTTACAAACTTTCATAGATTGTACCCGTTTAATTAAAATTAATGGGGTTCCTCAACAAGCAATTAGGCTGTTATTGTTCCATTTCACCCTTAAGGATAGAGCCCAAAAATGGTATAAAACATTGAAAAAGGGGTCAATTCGGTCTTGGGATCAAATGGCACAAACCTTTTTGGATAGGTATTTCCCCGCCGATAGGTCTGACACCATCAGGAGGGAATTGAATAATTTTGCTCAAAAGGAAGAGGAATCAATGAGGGATGCGTGGGAGCGGTTTAGGGATTTGGAAAATTCTTGCCCGCACCATGGCATTCAAGATTGGCTGTTAATGAAAAACTTTTATAGTGGTCTTTATGATAACATCAAAATTAATATTGATTCTCTTTCAGGTGGAGCATTCAAACGCCTCGATGCGACCCGAGGGCGGGACTTACTTGATCATTGTGCAAGGAGCTACACTTGGTACCCGATTCCCAATCACCGCCGTGCTAGCCACGCGAAGCATCAAGTGCGCGAGATCACGACCAGGGATGAAAAGATTGCGGAATTGGAAGCCGAGTTAGCCGCTTATCAGTCTGCTCAAGGGACCCACCTTTACTCCACTCGATGCGGGGCTTGTGATGAAGAAGGACACAAATCTCAAGATTGTCCATTAGCCAAGGGCAATGGTGGGGTGGCTCAAGTTAACTCCCTAAACAATGAGCCGTCCTATTTTCCGAGGCACATCTTTCGGCGGAGCTATTCTTTGAGCGAAGGCGAACAGAAAGATTGGGAGCACATGAACGACCCAGTCCTCAAGAACACCATGCAAAAAGCAACCCTGGATCGACCTTATGCGCCTCGATATGACCGCCAAGGGCAGAACCCTCAATTCCTCAAGAGGGACCAACATTCAAACAATTATGCCCCAAGGAAGTCAATTTACAATAAGGAAGGGATCCCAGTTGCAGTTCAAGAGTTCATGCATGACCAAGGCAAGTTCAACATGATCCTTGCTGAGGGGCTAGATGATCTGAAGGACACCACGAATGAGTTGAAGGCTAGCGCAAGCTCCTTACATCGCCTGGAACGAATGATGGAGCAGCACTTCTCTCGACCTCAGGGCAAGCTTCCTGGACAGCCGGAAGTCAATCCCAGCGCTGAGATCAAGGCTCTTCACGTCTTAAGGAGCGGGAGGCAGTACGAAGACCCGCCCATGCCTGCCGGATCCCCTGACGAACCCTCAGTTCGGACCGAACAAGATCCTACTCGGCCCGAACAAGAAGTCCCAGGGGGGTTCGAGCCAGTTCTTCAGCAGGTAAACCCACTCCCTCCTCTTCAAAAAGACTCTCATGATCCTCTTTGTGCGCAGGAACAACCAGGAAAGCCAGGCGAGGCCACAGCAACGCCCACACATCCTCACTCCGCGAATGCTCGACCCGAAGAGCCAGCAGAGGAAGGGGTGGCAGCCCCATCTGGGACTGCTCGGTCCGAGCCTTCCTTTGTTCGGACCGAGGTGGAGCCAGGCAGGGGACAGGACCATGGAAAATCAACCGACCAAGCCATTCTATCAGTGCCCAGCTATCACCCACCAGTTCCCTTCCCTCGCAGGTTGATCAAGAGCAAGGAAGATGCCCAGTTCAGGATCTTTTGGGAGATCTTAAAGCAAATGAGGATCACAATTCCCTTCACAGATGCTATTGCTCAAGTTCCCATCTATGCCAAGTTTATGAAGGAGTTGTGCACCGGCAAAAGAACAATGGAGGAGCTGAAAACGATAGTGTTAACATACAAGAGCAGCGAAGCCTTGAAGAGTAATATGCCACCTAAGCTCTCGGATCCAGGTCGGTTTGTTCTTCCTTGCACTATTGGTAACGCCATTATCAAACAAGCTCTATGTGACATGGGTGCAAGCGTTAGCCTCATGCCTAAGTCGGTGTATGAGAAGATCGGATTCGGCGAACTTTTACCCACAAGTATGACCCTAAGACTTGCCGATTCCACAATCCGAATACCGATGGGGGAATTGAGGGACGTACCTGTACAAGTCGGCAAATTTTTGGTGCCCGGCGATTTCGTGGTCATGGACATAGAAGAAGATAAGGAGGTGCCTATCATCTTGGGACGCCCCTTTCTCAGAACCGCCGGTGTGAATATGGATGCCCGAGACGGGACAATATTGGTGAGAGTGGGGGGGGAGCAGCTCTTATTTTCAATTAACCATGCTATGAGATGCCCCGACCCCAAGGAAACTTGTTTCATGATTCAAGAAGTACCCGAGATCGAAGAGTCTCTTGAAGAGCAGTACCAAACAGCCCTGGAAACCTACCAAACTTTTCTCTGTGACATGCAAGAGGCAGTTGGGGTAGAGGAATCAATCGTGGAAGTAGCCGAACTAGAAGACTGCTCGACTGGCTCTCAGTTCGACCCCCACCATTTCTGTTCGGACCGAGCTCAAGGCCGAATGGAGGACATACAGATGACGGAGGAGGAGTGCGGACCGAGTGCAAATCTGTTCGGACCGAGCATAAGTCCAGACCAAACTGAAGCTCCGAAAGTTGAACTTAAGCCACTTCCATCCTCGCTCAGGTATGAATTCCTCGGCCCAAATCAATCTTACCCTGTTATAGTTAACTCTGAGCTAGATGCAGGACAAACAGAGAGGTTGTTGACTGAACTAAGGGCACATCGAGGCGCAATAGGGTACTCAATCGACGATTTGAAGGGGATCGACTCATCCTTTTGCACACATCGAATCTTGTTAGAGGACGATCACAAGCCATCAAGGGAAACTCAAAGGAGGCTCAACCCAAATCTCAAGGACGTAGTAAAGAAGGAGATTCTTAAATTACTCGATGCGGGCATTATCTATCCGATCTCAGATAGCAAATGGGTGAGCCCCGTACATGTGGTTCCTAAGAAGGGAGGCACGACTGTAGTAAAGAATGACAAAGATGAGATGATTCAAACTCGCATGGTAACCGGGTGGAGAATGTGCATCGACTACCGCAAACTCAACGCAGCAACTCGCAAGGACCATTTTCCACTCCCATTTGTTGACCAATTGCTTGAAAGGCTTGCTAATCATTCTTATTTTTGCTATTTAGATGGTTATTCGGGTTTCTTCCAAATTCCCATTCATCCAAATGACCAAGAAAAGACCACTTTTACCTGCCCTTATGGTACTTTTGCTTATAGACGGATGCCCTTTGGTCTTTGTAATGCACCAGCCACATTTCAACGGGCCATGATGGCCATTTTTTCGGATTTGATTGAAAAAGAAATGGAAGTTTTCATGGACGATTTCTCTGTTTATGGCACTTGTTTTGATTCTTGTTTGGCTAACCTCTCTAAAGTTTTGCAGCGATGTCAAGAGGTTAACTTGGTTTTGAATTGGGAGAAGTGCCATTTCATGGTGCAACGCGGTGTAGTACTAGGCCATGTAATCACTTCTAAAGGGATCGAGGTCGATAAAGCAAAAATCGAAGTCATTGAGAAGCTAGACATACCTAGAAATGTTAAGGACGTGCGAAGTTTCCTTGGGCACGCCGGATTTTACCGCCGCTTCATCAAAGACTTTTCTAAAATAGCAAAACCTCTAAGCAATCTTTTAATTAAAGATAATGAATTCATCATTACTGAAGATTGTATTCACGCTTTTCACAGGTTAAAAGAGGCCCTCATATCGACTCCTATTTTGCAACCACCGGATTGGTCTCAACCATTCGAACTCATGTGTGACGCGAGCGACTTCGCAGTTGGAGCCGTGCTTGGACAGCGGAAGGACAAGAAGCCGGTGGCGATATACTACGCAAGCAAAGTACTTGATCCTGCCCAAACCAACTACACGACCACCGAAAAGGAACTTCTTGCCATCGTATTCGCTCTAGACAAGTTCAGATCCTATCTGGTGGGTTCCAAGGTGATCGTGTACACTGATCATGCGGCGTTGCGATATCTTCTGAGCAAGAAAGATGCCAAGCCAAGGCTCATAAGATGGGTACTCCTTTTACAGGAGTTTGACCTCGAGATTCGCGATAAAAAGGGCACAGAGAATTTGGTAGCTGATCATTTGTCTCGGCTGCATTGGGAAGAGCAAGAAAAAGATGAAATCCCAATCGATGACTCATTTCCGATTGAAAAGCTGATGCAGGTCACTCTCAGTTCGACCCCAGCAGAAATATGTTCGACCCTGATATCATCCAGTTCGGACCGAACGGAATCAGAGGAGGTCGACTGGACCCACCTGGCAATGCAATTCCTCTCCATGGAAGGCAGTTCGGACCGAGCAGCTGCTTGTTCGGTCCGAACGATGACTGATCGTGAAGCTGATGCTCAACCGTGGTATGCCGACTTAGCCAACTACCTCGCCAGCGGTATCCTACCACCAGAGATGACTTGGCAAGACCGAAAGAAGCTGAAATCAGATGCTAAGTATTATTTTTGGGAGGAGCCCTACCTCTTCAAACTCGGGATCGATGACATTTATAGAAGATGTGTGCCATATGAGGAGGTCAAGCCTATCCTAGCTAGCTGCCACTCTTCCGCCTATGGAGGCCATGCATCATTCTCCAAGACGGCAGCTAAAGTGCTTCAATCAGGTTTCTTTTGGCCCACTCTTTTCAAAGATGCACGCTCTTTTGTACTCTCATGTGATCAATGTCAAAGGACGGGCAACATCTCAAAGAGGAGCGAGATGCCCCTTAACCCTATTCTTGAAGTGGAAATCTTTGATGTTTGGGGGATAGACTTCATGGGCCCGTTTCCTAGCTCTCATGGTTTCGAATACATCTTGGTAGCAGTAGATTATGTCTCTAAGTGGGTTGAAGCGGTGCCATGCAAGTCCGCGGATGCAAATTCTGTGATCCGATTGTTTTCAAAGGTGATCTTTCCTCGATTTGGTGTCCCACGAGCGGTGATAAGCGACGGAGGGAAGCACTTCATCAACCGCCCATTCAATAGCTTATTGAAGAAGCACGGAGTGACACACAAAGTTGCCACCGCTTATCATCCACAAACAAGCGGGCAAGTCGAGGTGTCTAATCGGGAGATCAAGAGCATATTGGAAAAGACAGTAGCCCGAACGCGCAAGGATTGGGCTGTCAAATTGGATGATGCTTTGTGGGCCTATCGCACCGCCTTCAAAACGCCCATAGGCATGAGCCCCTTCAAACTTGTCTATGGGAAGCCATGCCACTTGCCGGTTGAAATAGAGCACAAGGCTTATTGGGCAACTCGCGCAATCAACATGGATATGCTCAAGGCCGGTGAGAAAAGGATTCTTGAACTTCATGAGTTGGATGAGGTACGCCTAAACTCTTATGAAAATGCTAAATTCTATAAAGAAAAGACAAAATTGTTGCATGACAGGCATATTTCAAGAAGAGAGTTCAAAGAAGGAGACTTGGTGCTTTTGTTCAACTCTCGCTTGAAGATTTTTCCGGGCAAGTTGAGATCAAGGTGGTCCGGGCCATTCCGAGTGGTGAAAGTCTACCCATTTGGCGCCATTGACATTTGCAACAAGGATTCGGAGCCTTTCAAAGTCAATGGGCAACGATTAAAGCACTACATCGCTAATGAGACGCTTGAGGAGACCTTTGTCCTATCTCTCTCCGAACCAAAGCAAGCGGAAACTTAGAAACAGGAGGTCAAGCTAGGGACCTAAAACAAGCGCTTCTTGGGAGGCAACCCAAGGATTTAAAATAATATTTCACTTTTAAACTAGTTTTCTTCTAATCTAAATATATAAAAAAAAAAAAAAAAAAAAAAAAAATAATAATAAAAAAAAAAAAATTTTTTAGGCACAGTTCTAATCTCTGGGAACATTTCAATTTCAGGAAGCAATTTCATTATAAAGAAGGAGACACGAGCATGAAGGATGAGACGACCAGTAGTACACACATTTCCTCAGCTCAAATTCGAAGTGCATTGCTCTCGGTTCGACCCGAGCATACAACGCTCGATCCGAGCAAAAAGAGATTATAGAGGACGGAATGACATTGGTGCTCGGTCCGAGCACCAGATTGCTCGGTCCGACTAGGGGATGATTCTTCACTGGATGAGGCCAATTGGGCCGGGATTTTAATGGGACACAGGCCCATTTATCTTTATATAATTTAATTGGTTAATGGGTTGTTTTTAACTCACCAGGCCAAGCCCGTTTATACCAGACCCGACCCAATAACCCTATAAGAGAGGATCCATTTCCCCTCTCTTCTCTTTCTCCCTCATTCGACCCCAACCCGACTCTTCTCTTTCTCGTTCTCTTCTCCAAGCCGAGCACACACACCCCAAACCCTAGAATTTCCATCCCTTCATCATTTTTAGAGATCTACGGTGCAAATTACTCTCCTCTCCAATCTCTTTCAGGATATCTTCTCTGATTTCGTTTTAAGGAAGTGTATGTGATGTATTTTTCAGGGCACGTCTTTCGAAGAAATCGGCGAAACTCGACGGTTGGTCTTCCCGTTGACTGAGTACACTCCTGGGCCTCCTCTTCAACTTCTCTGAGGTTCCGTTGAGGCGCCTCGACTTCTCTTCTGCCGCGGGACCATTCTCTACTCCAACCCGCTGTCAAGAGGTGCTCTCTCCGTCGTTTCGCTCTCTGGTGCCTCTCTGCCCCTTCTCCTCACTCAAGAAAGCACTCTCTGGACCCTGGCACTTCACTTCTCCACTGCCATACCTCAAGCCGAGGGTATCAACTCCATCAAGCGTAATCCAAGGTCCCTCCATCTCTCTTTCCCTTTTCATTTGCTTCCTTGTGATTTTAATTGGGTTTGCGAGTGTGTACAAGGCCCTGTACCAGCAAAGACAACCTCTGTACCGAACCAGTGTGCCTTACCAGAACCTAGCCTCAGTTCGGTCCGAAGCCTCTCTGCTCGGTCCGAACACCTACCCTGACACAGTTCACCTGTTTATCTTCGGTCCGAACTCTCCCTGTTCGGTCCGAACCGAGAGCAGACCACTTCCAGACAAACCGTAGATTTTTCTATCTCCTCCTCTCTAGCAGTAACCATGGCCGAATCCAGTCGCCGTCAGACCCGTGCCAGCACTCGTGGCGCAGCCGGGACCTCTTCTAGACATCCTCCACCTGAGTCACCACCCCACAACCCCAATGACCCATCTCATCCTATGTCAAACCACCCGGACTTCAAGAGACATCCCGAAGCAGCCCAATATGAAGCGACTTTTGGGTTCGAAATGCCATGGAAGTTCCAATTTCTCAACATGGCAAAGCTTCAGAATCGGCCGTTTGAGCACACAAGGTGGATAGACTTACCTACATTGGAAAAATTTGGGGTGGCGGAGGAATTTATCGACCTCACAGGCGGAATTGGGATTACCCCCACCTTTTGGACCCACCGAGCTCTAGCCTACCAGAAGATGACAATTGAGTTCTTGAGTTCTCTCAAACTCATGAAGGAAGATGGGGAAGATATTATTGTCTTTCGCCTAGCAAACCGGAGCCACAAAGCACGGCTGCAAGACTTGGGTGAGGTGTATGGGCTAGAAAGGAATTGCCCGATTGAGACTTCTCCATGGACTCGAGACTTAAAGCCCGGCATGGTCTGGATCTATTTGGCGGGGCATAATTGCAACAAGAGGTCCCGTCTCGTGCAACATCCTACGCTTCGCATCCTCATGCGGGCGTATGCCTCTCAAATCTTTTGCCGAGGGGAGACAGCTAACATCACAAATGATAAGGAGCTCGGGCTCATGTGGCAAACTCTACAAACAAACCCGGTGAAGGTCAATGTTATCAAGCTAATGGTGGAGTTTTGGATATACCAGCGAGATCATGTGCCCAAAGGAAGCATCACAATGGGTGGCTTTGTCACGCTTTTGGCAGAACGGATGCACATTCCGATTCCCCCGACTTCCGCATGTGGCGGGTTCCATCTCTATGATGCCTTCCGATTCAAAGGAGCCCACTTCATCGAGATTAAGCAAACGGGGCATGAGGACAAGTACCTCTGGATTCGTGATCAAGGGACTGATTTCTATCTTCCCTACCCTCACAAGGTAAATCTCTCTAGTCCCGACTCATGGATCATTCCAGAAGATTACTCTCACCCACTTGTCAGGAGAAATAGTATAAGCGAGACAACAAGAAGCGGCCCACAGCCGATGGAGGTAGCCACAAGGATCCGGTCCCACTCACCTCCGCCAATGCAACATGGTGAATCTTCTCAAATGCCAAGCTGGGCTAGGAAATTGACCAAAATGGTGAAGAAGCTCACCAAACTCACCAAGAAGACCCTCCAGCGTCAAGAAGAGTTTGGTGATCATCTCAGCAGCCTATCCAAAGAGTCCATGGAGCAAAATAGGAAAATCAGAGATGCGGTAAACGTGGCATACGACAACAATTTTTATCTCCGCATGGGCTATTGGCCGGGAGAAGAGGAAGAGCCAGAAGCCGGCCATGCCAACCCGGCTTCATCTTCTAGTGTCACACGAGGACCACCGCCACCTCCTCTTTATCACGAAGCACAATCCGAGCCGCATCGTGGCCCAGAAATACCGCAACAAGCACCAAGTGATCCCAGCTTCTACCCTTACCTTGGAAACCAAGTGGTGGAGCAACCTCAATATCAGGACATGGAAGACCCCTTTGGCATCTTCCCGACCTATCACCATGGCGATGCATCCATGGGCCCCCACCACTCTCACTAATCCGGTAACCTCCTTCTCTTTCTTTTAAATTTTCTGTGAATGCAAGCTTGAGGACAAGCTTTAGAATAAGTTTAGGGGGGGAGACGTCATTTATTTTCTGAAAAATTGGATAAAACAGACAAGGAGGGGCGGAATTTTTCTTTTTCTCCCAGCCTCAGTTCGGACCGAACGCCTTCTGTTCGGACCGAACTGTTTAATTTCCATACAATCTGATTTCAACTGTCCTCATTCGGTCCGAGCGCTGGTTGCTCAGTCCGAACACCACACTTGATCTGATATTCACTCCCTTCGGTCCGAGCGCTGGTTGCTCGGTCCGAACACTATCTTGATAGGGTCCAAGCTATGTTCTGAAGTTAATTGCTTGTGCCCATCACCTTCGTTTTTTTTTATTGATAAATGTCACACTGTTTTTCAACAATTTTCAAGCTGATCAATGGACTTTCTCAAGTGATTTTTTGTTTAAACTTCTTGATTGACTTGTGCACCAATGGGCTGATGCGAAGATTTTTAATTGTGATTAAACTCGATTGTGGATGCTTAGAAATTTGTCAAAACGATCTCAGTCAAATCTCACAATTTTTCATTGAGTGAACTGATTTGTGATTTGAAAATTTTTGTTCAAAAAGAATTTTTATCAACCTTGGAACTTGTATCATGAATCTTGACTAGTGAAATTGTTTTTAAACGCTTGAATCACCAACGAGCAAAATTTCAATGGGACTTAAATTCAAATAGTTGTGAAAACGAGGATGCACCGAGACCTTCTTCCACCAACTTAACCACAAAACTTTGGAGGGTATTGGGATTAATTATAAGTTGCCAGGAATTATAACTCAAAGCTCTCGAGGTATAATTGGGTAACTTAAAATTAATTTCTACTGGCCCTGGTGCGAAAGCATTGGCAATGGGATTGTTGAGTATTGTGGCCCGAGTGTACCGTGGCCATAGTCGAGCAATTCACGTCTAACCTCCCTGGCACGACATGTGCCAGTAGCATATTCTCAAGGTCAATGACACCGCATTATATCCTCTAGGGTGCAAAGCCCCACGACTCGACTTACACAAATAAAATTGGTGAAAGAAATTGAAAAGGTTGAAATTTGGAGACAAGATTCATGACTAATTTTCCAACTTTGATAAATTGACTTTACAAATCTTTGCAAAACATAGAAAAGAACGAATGAATAACTTTGAGTTTGCTATTGTTGTGGCATGATAGAAGCTAGAGTTCTTGAAAGGTTAAAAGCATTCAATAGGACCAAGTGAGGCATACTTTAATTAGAATTTTAAATGCTAAATCTTTGAGGAACTTTCTTAACTCGGCTTGTTTGACTTTTGTGTGACTACATTTTTAGGTATAAGCAATTAATCTCCTAACATTTCTTTGTTTGGGTAGTTTGATTCTCTTAAGTTTAAGTACAGTCAATAACTTTAAGTTTAGGCTCTTGCTTGAGGACAAGCAAAGTTTAAGTTTAGGGGGATTTGATATCTCCTATATTCATTGGTATTTTGACCGTACTTGGCACCGAAATTATACCCGAACCATTAAATTGCTTAACAAAAACTTGCTATTTTCCCAGGATTTGGCTCTGCCGCTATTTCTACTTGTGTTTTACAGGGTCTTATGAAGAAAAGCTTGAAAGGAAGACTTCTATGGTTGCACACACGTCAGACGACTCATTCCTGGCACAAGGGCACGTTCTGGACTGACATGCGGGCCACATGCCACCTAGATGACTCATCCCTAGGCTCAGTTCGACCCCCCCTCTCTACTTGTTCGGACCGAACAAGCAGCTACTCGGACCGAAGTGTCGCCTGGACACTCTCTCTCTTCTCTCCGGTCCGAGCGCCCAGCCTTCGGGTCGAGCGAGCACAAATGGCAAGTCTTTTCAGCTAAGGAAAGACACTTTTTGGCAACTTCTGATGGTCTGAACGCCCTAACCTCTCTCCCAAGCAACCTGGCACTATATAAAGGCCTCTCCTATCTCCAGGAAGGCAACTTTTTGTTAGACACACGCATAGCCACCTTCCAAAAGACAATTCTTCATCAGCCCTGTGATTTCCCTCTTGTTAGAAGCGACGGCAGCAGAAAGAAGTAGTTTACCCAACTCTCCTATCTTCCACTGCCTTAGAAAAGATAGTTCTAGCGTGAAAGGAGTAGACTTTACTTCCCTTTATGCTTTTATTCTCTTCTTTTATGGGCCTGTATCTTTATTATGCTTTTATTATGATTATTTACTGTTTTGAGAACATGTTAGAGTAGTCTACTTGATGTCTTAGGGTATGGATGTAGTTTAGGTTTAGTTTGACGTTATGACTTGATATATATTTGACTTCATGATCTGTTTATTGAGTAGTGTTTTAATTGCTTGTTTAATTCTGTGATTGACCTGATTTACTTCTAAATTCTAGGCCTGTTTAGTTAAGTTACAAGGTTAGGTTAGTTCATTGGAATTGAATTAAGTACTCGGGATAAGTTGACGATTCGAAAGAGGAGATTAGCCAGCATCGAAAGGTGTGGCTTCTAAGTTGGCTGAAAGGCAACTTAGATATCCCTAAGAAAACAAATAAACAAGACATAGGCTAATTAAAATACCAACACGAAAGTTTAGGTTTGATTAGTCTACGTGGGCAAGGTAGAGTCCTGTACTAATCTCTGGTCCAAAAGACAACAGTTGAGGGTTAGATAATCTAGTCACAGCCAATCTGAGCCCTTCATAAAGTCAGAATTCAAGTTGTATGGTCGTAACCCAACATACCAGCCTATGCTCGGACCGAACATGTCCTGTTCGGACCGAACCGACAGCCTATGCCTCAATTTGTTGGTATTTAACGCGACAGCGAGCAATCCGGCAAATTGAGGGCTAAACCTAAGCGAGTCCTCATCCCTAAGGCACCTTTTTATATTAGAAAAAACCCAAAAGTTTGCTAGTTTTAGTTTACCTCAATTTAATTACGACTTAATCTCTAAAATACCCAAAAACATTTAATTACTAGTTGTGTGTGTTCATTACTTTTATTTTGCTGTAGTTCCTACCTTATTTTATTTATCTAGCTTCAGAAAAAGAACAAGTCAGGTATTCGTTAATCCGTCCCTAGGGTTCGACCCTAAGCTTAACTTGAACGACTAGTGAGGTTAGGTCTAGGTACAAATTTATTTGGTACTAGGATTTAATTCCTTCATCAATAACTCTAACAATCTCCCACTTGGCCTAGAGTCAATCAACAGTGACTTCTAGCTAGTGCATAGTACTTAATATAATATCCAAAATATACATGTCTCATACTAAAGCCTCAAAAGATAAAAGATACAACTCAAAACCACTCAGGCATACGCCTAATTCCCATGGATGCAACATGCAACTCATGTGCGGCTCGAGATAGAGGCTTTGTCAGAGGGTCCGCTGTGTTCGCGTCGTAGAATGTGCTTGGTCTTCTGGTGAGACTTAGACTCCTTGAACTGAGCTATGGCTCCCGTGTTGTCGCAGTAGAGATCCACTGGACCAGAGATGTTTGGAACCACCTCTAGCTCGATCAAGAATTCCTTAATCCAAACTCATTATTTCGCCGCTTCACTAACCGCTAAGTATTCTGCTTCGGTGACGGAATCGGCCGTGGTATCCTGTTTGGAACTCTTTCAACTCACAGCTCCACCATTGAGCAGATATACGAAGTCGGACTGTGATTTCGCATCATTTCGATCGGTTTGGAAACTAGCATCGGTGTAACCACTTACAACGAGCTCTTGGTCTCCACCATACATGAGTATGCTATCCTTTATTCTCTTTAGATATTTGAGGATATTCTTGACTGCGGTCCAATGTGGCATGCCAAGATTAGCTTGGTATCGACTAGTCACACTAATCGGATGCGCCACATCGGGACGAGTGCATAGCATGGCATACATGATCGAACCGACTACAGATGGATACTTGAACCGCTTCATGTAATCTCTATCTGTATCAGTCGTCCAACATTGAGTCTTGCTCAAGAATATGTCATGTGACATAGGCAAGTAACCCTTCTTGGAACTAGCAATGTTGTGTTTTTTCAACACTTTGTCAATATATGCATTTTGGCTCAAGCCTAACAACCTTCTTGATCTATCTCGATAGATCTTGATTCCTAGGATGTAGGCGGATTCACCCAAGTCTTTCATTGAGAACACCTTCTTTAATGAATCCTTGATTGCATTCAATTCGGAAATATCATTCTCGATCAAGAGTATATCATCAACATATAAAACAAGAAACACAACCACGCTCCCACTAATCCTCTTGTAAACACAAGGTTCCTTCTCACTTTGAATGAAGTTCAACTTCTTGACCTCTTCATCAAAGCGCTTGCTCCAACTCCTTGATACTTGCTTCAATCTATAAATGGACTTTTGAAGCTTGCACACCTTGTTAGCATTCTTTGGATCCACAAAACACTCGGGTTGTGTCATATACACATTCTCTTTCAAATTGTCATTTAGGAAGGCGATTTTGATATCCATTTGCCATATCTCATAGTCATAGAATGCGGCAATTGTTAACAAGATCCGAATTGACTTGAACATGACGACGGCCGAGAAGGTTTCTTCATAGTCAATACTATGAACTTGCTTGTAACCTTTCGCAACTAGTTGTGCTTTGTAAATTGTCAAGTTGCCATCCATGTCGACCTTTCTTTTAAAGATCCACTTATTCTTAACGGGTTTTACTCCGTCGGAAAGGTCAACCAAGGTCCATACCTTATTTTCATACATGGATTACATTTCGGATTCCATGGCTTTAAGCCATTTCTTGGAGTCGGGTTTATCTTTCATGTCCTTTATGGTCAAAGGTTCGTCATTCGCAATGACGAAAACATCATGCAAACCTATGTACCTTTCGGGTGGATGACTTTCCCTCGTTGACCTCCGTAGGATCGGTGTTTGGGGTTGAGGTTTTTGAATTTGTTCCACAACGACTTGCGGACTTGGTTCTTGATTCTCGAAAGTTTGAGTATCTTGAACACTATCGACTCGCGATATGTTCGAGTCCACATTTGAGTGAGCGTACTCTTGAACCTCTTCCACAACGGCTTGCGAAATGGATCTGGCTACAATCTCGTTTGGCACCACATTTGGAATCGCTAAATTGCCTACTTGAGTCACATCTTGCGGTGGTTCATGAATTTCTTCAATAACCATATTATTCCCACTACTTCTTCTTGAGAGAAACTCCTTTTCTAAGAACACACCATAACGAGCAACAACAATCTTGTTCTCGTTGCGGTTGTAGAATTAGTAACCCTTCGTTTCTTTAGGGTATCCCACGAAATGACACTTGTCCGATTTGGGTCCAAACTTATCTCTCATTAGCCTTTTCACATAAGCTTCACAATCCCAAATCTTGAGAAACGACATACTTGGTTTCCTACCAAACCAAAACTTATAAGACGTCTTCTCAACGGACTTTAATGGAACACGGTTTAATGTAAAAGCTGTAATTTCTAATGCAAAATTCCAAAACGATTTGGGCAAGTCGACTTGGCTCATCATCGATCGAACCATTTCTAGCAAAATTCGATTCCTCCTTTCGAATACGCCATTCCATTGTGGTATTTCCGGTGGAGTGAATTGTAGAACGATTCCACACTCCTTTAGATAATCACTAAATTCATGGCTCAAGTACTCACCACCTCGATCGGAACGCAAGACTTTGATCTTTCGATTGAGTTGGTTCTCAACTGCATTCTTGAACTCTTTGAACTTTTCAATGGATTCGGACTTGTGCCGCATCAAGTAGATATACCCGTATCTACTATGATCATCGGTGAAAGTGATGAAGTATGAATAACCTCCACGTGCGCAAATGCTCATAGGTCCACATACATCGGTATGCACGAGATCTAATAAGTCATTTGTTCTTGTACCTTTTTTGGTAAAAGGCTCTTTGGTTATCTTTCCCATCAAACATGATTTGCATGTGTCAATTGGCTCGAAAGCGAATTGATCCAAGAGACCAACAGTTTGCAATCTCTTGATGCGTTACTCGTTGATATAACCTAAGTGGCAATGCCACATTAAAGTCGAACTTTCATGTGAAATCTTGCGTTTTCTACTGTCACGTTCAACACTCAAAACATGTTCGCTAGAATCAAGCACATAAAAACCATTCAATAAATGCACAACACAATAACGAACATCATCACGAAACAAAGTCAAACACTTGTTCTTTATTACAACATCAAATCCATCCAAGTTCAAACATGAGATAGAAACAATGTTTCGAGTGATACATGGAACTACATAAACATCCTTGAGTTCCAAAATAAAACCGGAAGGCAAAGTAAACTCTACGTTCCCAACGGCCATAGCGAAGACGCACGTGCCGTTACCGACGCAGAGTTGAACTTCGCCTTTCTCGAGCCGCCTCCTACTCTTTAGTGCATGGACATTTCGACAAATGTGAGCACACAAACCAGTATCAAATATCCAGTCTGTGCTAGAGCTAGCGAGAAGGGTTTCAATGACAAATATACCTGAGGTAGAAGGCCGGACAGTTCCCGCCTTCTTGTCAGCGAGGTACTTGGGGCAATTCCTCTTCCAATGGCCCTTGTTGCTACAGTAGTAGCACACGGGCTCGGAAGTGACTGGGTTCTTCTTTCTCTTGGAACCCTCGGGAGCTCCCTTGGCCGAACCTTGGAGCGTAACCGGACCTTTGTCCTTTCTAGTTCTGCTGGTCTTTCTTTTCTTGCTCTTCTTGTTCTTGTCGCTCACCGCAAGAACATCTTTGGGCCCTTTCTCTTTCTTGAGACACTCCTCCGTCTCGACAAGCATGTTTTGGAGATCATCCATGCTTTTGTCCATGCCATTCATCCGGTAGTTCACAACAAAACCGGTGAAGCTATGAGGGAGAGAGTTGAGAATTAGGTCTTGAATCGCCCCTGACGGGAAGGCGTATCAAGCCTTTCGAGCTGCCGAAACAACTCCGTCATCTTCATGACGTGTGGCCCAACTTCATGACTTTCCGCCAATCGAGTATTGGCGACGGCCTTGATGAGACGGACCTTTTCGGTGCGGGCCTTGGTTTGGAATATGTTCGAGAGGCGAGAGACCATGTCAAACACACCATAACCACTATCCATGAACTCATTTTGGTGTTCCGCCTCCATGACAGCAATAATCAGGACGGACATCTTCATGTCGTCCGTGACGTGCTTGTCATGGGCATCCTTGTCCGCTTGAGGGGCATCCGACTTGGGAGCCGCGGGGATGGGATTGGTTAGGAGGTATTCTTTCTTTTCAAACTTAAGGACAAGCCTTAGGTTCCGATGCCAATCCAGAAAGTTAGCACCGTTGAATGCGAGCTTCTCTTTTTCTAAAAGAGAACGAAGCGAAAAGGATGAGGAAGACATCTACAACAATTAATTCAAATTAAAGGCCAATTAGTTTATGTTTTTTTTATTTTATTTTCAATAAGTAAAACTTTCACTACTTTAATATAAGTCCCTTAAAAGTAATGAATTTTCAAGACCCATATTTTCGTCAAGTTAGACCTGCTATGGCACGTCACCCAAAATGACTAGATAAAGTAGGTTCTCTTTAACCAATCATACAACTTTATGATTCTTGATTCGCATCGCGAACTTCGCCACGATGTCCAAACTCTAGTTGGGTCCATCGATAAGTAACATCTCTCTATTTGCTCATTACAAATCCTTTTATTTGTACCCCGACTATCAAATTGACAACCATGACGTCCGCTTGGGCGGACCGCGCCATGAGATGGCAATTGACGAGAAGAGGATAGAGAGAAGGAGGGCGGTCGACTTAATCAAATTAATTTGAAACAAAACAATTATGTGACTCTTGTTTGATGGTCGTGTAATCATACACCAATACATATCCTATGACATTCATAGCATCCACAAACATTCACATAATAATAAGCATCTCAAGCATTGTTGTGGGTTTGTAAGGCTCCCGCTTGCATTAGTTCTGCCGCATCTCCATGTAGCAAAACTAATCTAATTGTCTCTCCCACTAATAATATGGATCCTATCATATATAATTAAAGGACAAAAAATACATGTGAAAAATTTCTAATTCCCTCCTAGCCTTAGGGGCATGCAAGCCTCACAAGTTACATTGAGAAATTAATCATTATTAATTAATTAACCATGGCACCAAAGGCCTTACATACAAACAATCACATGCATTCACAATTACAACACACAAGGCATTGGTTTCTTGAGCCATACTAAACCCACGATCCTTCCTACAAATTAAAGTTAGCACATGTCCTTTTGTTTCTTAATTAACAACAATGAATTAGAGTCTTTGCATATCGCTTGTAGTTCGGGTCTTTCCGCATAAAATTTTAACTTTTAAACAACTAATTTGCTTAAACCATTTGAAAAGTCAAATCAATATTTGAAGACAGAAAAGAAAAATATTAAGGAGTGTTCTAATTAACTATTCAACTAGTTTGATTAATTAGAAAATATTTTAACTATTTAAAATATTAAATGGGACCCGATAAAATCTGAAATTTTTTCGGTCTCCAAAAATTATGAAATAAATCATGCATACTCTCTATCATGAGTTTAACTACCTGTCTAAATTTCAGGGAGAGATCAGTTACCATCAGAGAGAAACAAAATTAACAATTCCTCAAACTGTGCGCGAAACACCGTTATCCGATTTTCTATTTTTGTTTAACTCTTTTGGTCTGTAGGATCATCTTCCAAAACGTTTTCATGCAAACACTTTACACAACAAATCTACTATATATTATTGGCTACCAATCCATGAAAACAAAACCAACAAGTTCTATTTAAAATCATCAAGATAAATAGCATACAATCTACTTGCTATGTTCTGAAACAGACTGATGACTAAAAACTTCTAACTCAGTTGAGGTACCAAACTTAATGAAATTCTTTGAAACTAATTTTCACAGATTACTTACTTCAAGTAGAAACTTTCTATTCAAACACTTTTTCATAAAGTTTTCTCAATGAGTACAGTTTATCCAAACAATCAGTTTGTTGGAAAATCAGATTTGACAACCGATTCAATTCTCATGACTTGAACGCTCATATAAAATCCGAAGAATGCAACAAATTTTACATGTCCAGAAATAGTATTAAGTTTACAAGATTTCTAGCCAAGAATTACAGGTAGTTATTTTCGAAAAATAAATCCTACGAGCCATAAATACAGAACAGTGTAGACAGAAACTAGTTCTGCGCACCGTTACCGTTTAATTCATCAAAAAATTATAACTGCTTAGAAAAAAGAGAAACCAGTGGAAAAAGGACCATATCTCATAGATCTACACCTTACAATTAAATTTAGAATTTTTCTGAAAGCTTTCCTCAGCGAAAAAATCAAAAGAATCTCGAAAATAGAGAACAGATCCAGACAGCAAGCAAGTGCATCACTAATCCATGTGTTAATTAACTATTTCTCATCTAATTATGTGTTAAAATGCTTAAGCATGACCTAGAGCTCTCATACCACTGTTAGAAAGTCTATGTTTTTCAATTTTAATAGTTAATTACCATTAATTAACCATCTAATTAACAAAGACCTTGAAGGATCTTGTTCAGGCATCAACACACAAGAGATAGAGAATAGGAAGGCTACCTCTCCTAGACTTGCAACTAGGAGGCTCGAATCCTTCGATGTCGAGGTTGCACGCATCACCAAGTCGCCGGCGGCCGCCTCGAGTCCACCAAGAGGTTTAATCAATTTATTCTCAAATTGTGCTAGCAATTGAGAAGAACAAAGGCTAAACCTTAGGTTTTCTCTCTTCTAGTTAATTAAACCCTTTTAATTTGTGGAGAGAAATTGTTCAACT
This sequence comes from Rhynchospora breviuscula, assembly GCA_027562975.1. Classification (NCBI taxonomy): domain Eukaryota; kingdom Viridiplantae; phylum Streptophyta; class Magnoliopsida; order Poales; family Cyperaceae; genus Rhynchospora; species Rhynchospora breviuscula. Next base: position 19,840,423 of record CM050398.1, read on the forward strand.
CATGAACTAGAAGTGGAAGAGAGGAGAGGAAGAAGTAAAATAGAAAATCTGAAATTTTCTATTCTTCTCTTTGATTTTCGGCCAAGAGGGGAGGAAGAGAGAGAAGGTAGAAATGAGGCTAGGGTTTTCATCAAATGGGACCTCTATTTATAGACCTCTTGACCTAGCACTCCCACAAAATTGATTGGACAATTTTGTCCCTCTATGGCCGGCCTCAAGGGAGGTATTTGTGGGCTACTCCAAGTGTATTAAAAGCCCATTAATTCATCCCTTTCATTGCTCCTTCAATTAACCTCAAATCGGACTTTTAAATAACTAATTAAATAAAGACCCAAATAGCTCAAATAAAATAAAGTATGTTGAACATAATGAATTATTAACTTATTAATAATTAATTTAGGATTAGAAAATGCACTAATTTATTTCTATATGATCTCTTTGACTTAATTAATTATAACGGTTCGCAACGGTATATAATTAATTAATCAACTTATCATATTTTCGCAATACACTGCTGCGAATAAATAAATACTGCACTGTATGGTTAAAACTCTATTTGTGTGATCCTTTGAAGATTTATGCTACGTTGGCCATAGAATTAAATCGCTATTTAATTCTAATAATCATAAGCGGTATCTAGCAACACGTAATGATTCCCAATTCGCATAAATAATGTACTGCTACAATATCTCAATCCTGCATAAGAAATAAAAGTATTTCCTTGTATGATTCTTATGTCACATGATATCATCGTATAATCCAAGATAGGAATGTGTCATTTTTGCAGATTATACGTTTTTTGATCTAGAGATGATTGTATCAGTTGCTAGCAAACAATCCATCTCCATCAAGGGGCCCAAACAGATATCATCGCTCACTAAGTAAATTAATGAGTGACATACGGTTTTCTTGATGAACAACTTTTCCCCGCACAATTCAAGAGAACATAAATAAAGTCCGTATAGCAGCCCTTATCAGGAATCAACGGTAGACGATATTTATTGAACATATCCTCATGTGGAAAAGTTGAACCATCTTAAACTTAGAATCAAACTCAAATGAAATAAATTATGACACATAACACAATCCATATATTTATTTCATTGGGTCGTGTCATGTACTATGTTCTAATAACATATACATATGCAATTAAGTTGGTAACTCATTACCTATGATTTGTAGAACTTAATCATCACTTAACTTGCATACTAATCTTATCCGATAATTAATGTTCCTTGTTAATTATCAAGATTACGGACCTTTTAGATTTATTATTGTCATTTAATTATAAATGAACTACAGAGATCTACAATTCAGATCCTTAACCTGAATGATCTGTCAATAAATAAATCAAGGAATAAATGATCAAATATCATAAATAACATAAACCATAGAAGTAGCCATATAATGATTGGTTTCTAGGACATAACTCTAACATGAATATCATTGAAAACTTCCTTTGCGCACAACATTTAATCGCTTTAGCGAAAAAACAAAACATACAGATGGGAGTATTTAAAGCCGACATACACAAAGCCTTTGACACCTTGAATTGGAATTGCATCAAAAAGGTACTTCAAGCTATTGGTCTACCAGACCCCTGGAATTTATGGATTAATAACTGCATCCTCAAAGGGTCGTCAAGGGTCGTCGTTAATGGTGTGGCAGGTAAAAGGATCGAGCTGAAGCGTGGTGATAGACAAGGTAACCCGTTATCTCCCTACATCTTCATCTTAGCATTCTACTTCCTTTCAAGATGGCTCTCTTCGCTTTTTCCTCGGGCGCTCTTCCTTTACCATTCCGACACATCCATCCTGGATTATTCTATGCAGATGACACGATCCTATTCTTCAAGCCATGCTCGCAACAAGTCGGTCTACTGAAAACAATACCCATTGGTTTTGAAGCCATCTCGGGCCTGGCAATCAACAACCAAAAATCTGACTTACTTATAACCTGTTCAGATCCAACCACAGTAGAAAGTTTAGCAACTGAGTTAGGTTGTCGATCTGCTAGTTTTCCAATAAAGTATCTGGGACTCCCTTTGTCAGATAGCAAACTCAAAAAGGAGGCATATCAAATATTGATAGACAAAATGCATATAAAACTAAAGATGTGGAGAGCTTCCTTGCTGTCCGCTGCAAAAAGAGTTGTTTTATTAAACTCTTGCCTTAGAGCAACACCTCTTTTCTTTCTTTCTGCTTTTCAAGTACCAAAATGGGTTGTAAAAGAGATAGACAAGATTAGGCTCAGGTTCTTCTGGCACGGAGTGCGATCAAATGGTAAGAAGATAGTAACGATTGCTTGGGATAAACCTTGTATGCCAAAGGAACTTGGAGGGTTGGGCATCCTAGACATAACAGCCATGAACAACGTATTAATTGCAAAATGGCTTTGGCATTGGGTATCTAACAAAAGCTCGATTTGGAGAAATCTTGTTGCCTCACTACAAATGAATTCTTTCTTGATTATCCCTGAATGCAGTCCTTTAAAGTTGGCTTTTTTTGAAATTATGCCGCTATTTACGGTTGCTATAAAAATCTCACTAGGGAATGGCAGCTCTGTGCTTTTCTGGCTACAGAATTGGGGTTTAGGGGTTTTGAGATATAACTTTGCTGATCTCTTCAGCTTTGCTTTGGATAAAAACATCACCTTGGCTCATTTCTTCGGCTGTCCCAACAGGATTGAACTCCTGTTCCATGCAGCAGTAAACATCTCTTCCTCTGCCCTGAACAAATTCAACTCCCTCTCTCAACAACTCACAAATCTGGACTTACGCCCAGATGGGAACCAAGATGAACATCGTTGGAATTTCAACTCGCACGGCAACTTTTCAATAAGCTCAATGTATAAATTACAAAAGGCTTACTCCAAACATAAATCCGAATTGGCACACATCTGGAAAATGCAAATTGCTCCTAGAATAAAGATTTTTGCTTGGCAGTTAGCACAAAACAAGATGGTCACGATAGATAACCTCATCAAAAGAGGATGGCAAATTCCAAGCAGGTGCTATCTATGCGAGTCATGGGAAGAAACTGCTGCGCATATGTTCTCTTCCTGCCCATTCTCCTTACTGGTTTTTGCGAAAGCCAAGTTGCTCTCAAATGCTCTAACAAACCTGCAACTATCTGTACCCTTGTCTCTCATATTGGATACCTCAAACAGCCTAACACAGAGAGAACAAGTAACCATCTTTTTCTTTTCTATATGGAAAGAAAGATGTAATAGAATCTTCAAAGGCCTCAAGCTTTGTCCAAACAGCATTGCGGCACAAGCTATGTCCGAATGGAAAAGCATCATGGTCAACATAAGCTCTGGCAGGCAGCTGTCTTCCGCTGATATGTGATGAGCCTTCTTCTGCTTCTAAGACTCCCTTTCAGATGGATTCCACTCTTTATTGTACTCACTGTAGAATTTTTTTCATTTGTTTTTTTCGCGTTTTTAGCTTCATTCGTTTAGCTTTGTAATTTTAGCATCTTGCTAAAAACTTTTTTTATCTTAATAAAGATGGGGTCCTCGAACCTCATTTTTGCTTCAAAAAAAATATCTTCGAGGAATTGACACAAACCACTACAATGCACAATTAAATATCGTCTTGAGGAGTTGGATAGAAGAAGGGACAGGGGAAAAATTCTTTCCCTGGGTGCAGTTGCGAGCTCTTTTACTACACATGACAGTGGATTGGAGGGTGAATCTAAAGGTGGATTCTCCCTTTAACAAAAAGTTAGGACATGAAGTAAATTTTAGAACCGCAAATCAGGTTTGTTCATACATAATAGTTGTTCTTCTTATTTCCAATCTTGGCGTTGCCGCATTGGCTACGTATCAGTTAACATTGTCTGATTTAAAATTGGTTAAACAATGTCCGGCATTTTATTTTTATTTTTTTTTCCACCCATACATAGTTTGCGATGTTCAACAAACATCGTAGAACAGAAAATTTTGACATTCACATGTTTTGACAAAGAAAAATAATATTTTGGAAAAGAAAGGCGATATTTTTTTTTGAAGGTTGGTTTGAAACCAACGATTTTGTTATAAGAAATAAAAAATTGGAAAATAAATGCTCTCTCCATGAATCGAACTAAGGACCACTTGATTGGCAGAATAGAACGAAACCACTGGGCCAAACACCCAGCTTAAGAAAGGCGATATTGAGAAATGGCAATCGGAACATACAATTTGTGCACTGGTACCAATAAATAACACATAATAGTAATTAACAACTGCGTAAAGTTTGGTAAAGTCGTAGCACAGGAACAGAGAGCCCAAGGTGAACCAAGACAACCTCTGTGAGGCATTTCCACGAACATCTCATGTGCCCATCGTAAGAGACGCAGAGGTCCACTATACGCTCGGTTACGCCATCACCATTTTTTCTTTGGTCCCTACAGCTCCACGTGTTGAGGAGCACGTAGTAATCTAACTACCATTAGATGCTTGGACCAGATTCTATTTCTGGTACACGAACACATGGAACCACTCTTCATCAGCACAAGAGCCGACCTTGTTAGAATGTAATGCACTTGTAGTTCAGTGGAGTCTGAACTGGTTGTCCCACGAGTCACGATAGGGACAAAAGGGGGTTGAGATGGGATGAATTTGTTTAGGGAGATATAATTGGAGATGGAAAGATGAAGCATAAATAGCCTAATGAGGCATTGCTGAAATTGGTAAATGGTAATTTGGTATGAATTGGGATTAAATTGAGTATATAGTAAAATTAGTAATGGGAATGTAGAAATGTCTGAATTGTGGTTAGTGCCTGAAGCTTCTCTCGTATCTACTTAGGGTGTGTTTGGATGGAGGCCGGATAAAAATAAAAATAAGAAATAAAGGACCGGATTTAGAATCTCGTGCCAATTCTTATTCTTATTCAAATTCCATAGTTTTGTTAGTATAAGAATAAGGGGCCGGATAAGCTCAAATTTCTTATTCTTGTGTTGTTTGGGTTGCACAAGAATAAAAAATTTAGAGTTTATTCTTATCCAAACCTTATTCTTGTGCATCCAAACATGTCCTTATTGATTTGGTCTGCTTTTGCAATCAGATTGTAACGATTTTGGACATTGCCTCAGCTAAGAAAGTGCACACAACACATACTAAAAAGAAAATAAAAAAGGGTTTCATCATGCAATAGACACTACCAGGAAAAAATCGCACCAGCTCACGCAGAGGGTTCATCACATGATCACGATCATCATCCTTAAACACAGTAATGCAAACAGATATATACAGCATAAAGATCTAGCAATATGTACATTTCAGTATCATCTTTTTTTCTTTTTTAAAATAAGAAAGATATAACTAAATGAGAAAAAATATAACGCTTAATATTCTTTTTTTTTGTGTGTGGATTATAGAAAACACTTGAAATATATATATAAATATACCTTGAAAAGTTGAAACTACTCCATGATTCCAACTTAATATTGCACGGCGTAGGATGCATCCATGCACCTAAAACAGAGTCATGGCACATAGACAAAATGAAAAGCAACCATACTCAAGCACATTACATAAGTAAAAAATCAATCACAGAAAGAGAAATTTAAACAAAATTCAAGTTCTAAAAAAAATAAAATAAAAAGTTTTTATCTTTCTTTTCCTAAGAATAAAGGAACATACTCCCAAGACATACTCAAATACATGATAAAAGAATCTAGATAGAGAAAGAGAACTCTGTTCCTAATGCTTGCGGTAGGTCCTTGGGAGATGCCAAGTAATCATAAACTGTATCAAGTGCATAACTATCAAATACAAAACAACCAAACGCATGCCAAATAACTAAAAGGTAGGATGTCCCCATGTCAACAAGGGGCCTAAGACTATATAAAGACCTCAGGAGACACAAGCCACTGAGCTTAATTTGAATTGAATTTCACAATTCAATAATGAACAGTTGTTGAGAAGCAACTGTGGGTCTAGGACATCTTGAGAATAACCATTGCCTGCGATCCACACACCAAAGCCGATCCTCACTTGCCAACACAACGGTTCTTTTCCAGTCATGCTAGCCATAGTCTGGCAATGCGGCCTGCCAGGGGCGGATCTAAGTGTTGTAAAAACTGGACAAATGTCCCCCTAATGCTCTCAAAATAACTCTTAAAAATGTAATAATTACATGCAAATCAGTTTGTTTTATTCAATTTGCCCCCCTAGAAATCTAAAAATTTCAGCATAAGCATCATTTGCCCCCCTTGTCCTAAAACTCTGGCTCCGCCCCTGCGGCCTGCACACCTAAATGTCCATCAGCATTACTTTTCTTCTACTGTTCTTGGCTGGGTGGCCTCTCTGCTCCCAAGGTTCTATAAATATTGCAAATATACACAATGGGATCGAAGCCTATAAACTCTATTTACACAAATCTAGTAAAATCAAATAAAATGAAGGCAAAAATTGATTAAAATAGTTCAATTTTAGAGCCTTTTCATATCAAAATATCTATATAATTTTCGTTTATCACGGTAATAATTAACACATAGATCTAACAAAATCTTTACGTATTTTATTTAATTTTTATCTGAAAACTACACAGATTACGATACAAGGAAGTGGTTTTTAATTATGACCTTTTTATTTTCCTCGAGGTCAACCTACTCCCCAAATTATCATATAATGATCGCATGGTCTGCATTATCCCAGGGACAAAAACACATCATAAATGGTTGCTTTTATTCAATTGTGGCTTTCCAAATTCTGGGTACATAATTTTTCTACGTATTTGTACAATGTACTGGTCAGTCCATGAGTCAATTTGTACATGTACCTTTGGATTTAATCTCATCAAAATTGGACAGATAGAGAATACAGAGAATTATTTGGTTCAACTAAATATCTGGTCAAGAAACGAGACAACTGTATATCAATGAGATCAGGAACCTATTTTAACTTTCTATTTTGTTGAAATTATGTATGTATGTACGTAGTACTGTCTACTATTTTCAGAATAAGAATTAGGGGATAAATCAAACACGGAACAAACAAGGTGAAACAAGTTGTTTGCAGCTTGTTGTTATTCCGGAAACTAGTTCCACCTTGTTCCAAACACACCTGGTGTGTACAAATCTAGCACTGTAATAGCTAGTAAATTTCATGCACGTACCATCTAATGTATACTAGAAAACATATCCATCCTTTGGTGGACAAATAATTATTTACAATAATATAGTTATACTTCAGCAAAAATTAAAGTGAATATATGAATTTGAAAAGAATAATTTAATGAAAATAGATATTTTAAGTAAACAAAATTATTTAAAAATTGGAAATGATAAAAATTTTCAATTATGCTCTTTTTCCAAAAAAAATAATAATTATTATTATTCTTATAAGAGCGTTTCATTCTTTTTAAATAAAATGAAAAATCAATAATTAAATACCTTTTCATTTGATAGTACATCTATAGATACCACTGATCAAATGATATTTTAAAAATCAATAATCTATATATTTTATATAAAGAATTAAAAACATTTTTGGTCTGAAATTGTTACACTCTTAAATTGGTATTTTAACGAGTAGTAGGGATTAGAAGAAGGATGAATATCCTCTAAAATAAAAGAAATACTGAAGTGGTAAAAATTATTCGCCTCAAAGTCCATGTTTGAGATGTGGTTGATGTATGGAAATTCGGTATTTATTTGTTATTATATTGTTTCTCCAGTCCTTATATTGTATCTAAAAGAAGTCTGACAATGTACAAAACTTGAGAATCTCTGTTTTCTGTGCTTAGTTCACAATTTCAACTTCACACATGCATTCTAGGAAAATATAGCACCAATAGCACTGGCAAACTAAAAACAGGAAATAACCAATTCGTGATGATCCAATCTAATATATATATATATATACTATTGTCTACTGTCGTGTGGACTGTAAGAAATCAAGATACGTACTAACTAAGCTTCTGGAAAAGCTAGTTCCGTTGGCGAACACGCTTCCTTTTCCTTCTTGCATTAGAAGAGGAAGGGGTATCTACAAAATAAAAGGATACCAAATGTCAATGAAGTACGTATACAACATTATAATTTTGTTCCCAAAAGTTCTTCTAGTTGTATATAGATGGAGATTATTATCTTGATGAAATCCTTTTTATCATGTATGACAGGTGTGTTAAGTTTCAACTCTTAAAATACAATAAATAATGTTGAGTTATATTTAGAATTATCTTTATGGTAATTAATCATCTATGGTATAAGTTATCTATGGTATTGAGTTATTTATAGAAGTCTAGAGTCATATTTGTAAAAGAGAAACTTTTGATTAATATAAAAAGGGGAGCCTCTGTACAGAGGTCATAATCCCTAATTTTTAACCTAATTAATCTTTCTCTTAAAATTAACATGGTATCAGAGCCGCCGCCGCTCTATGCCTGATCTCCCTCTTCTCCTTCCTCTGATCCGTAATCAATTCCTCCAACAAAATTTCTCTTCTGTAACTAATCAAACTTCTCTTCCGTACATCTTTAACCTAAAAAAAAAAAAAAAAAATTCCTCTTCCGTAACCTTTCTCTGTAGACCACACGTGTGGACCAAGGTGTGAGGCTCGTGAGGACCAGGTGTGAGCCGCGAGTGGACCAGCATCGTGAAACAGACAACTGCTCTCTGTATCTTTCTTCCCGATGCACCACAGTAGACCGAGTCTCACTGCTGCTGGCTGCTGTGACCCGTTCTCCTCTTCGTTTTTTTCTTCAGGTGTTTTCTCTCCTTCTCTCTTGATGAAATACAGATCTGTTTTTGATAGATGTTGAAACCGTGATCGTGTGCGTCCGCACGGTTTGTGTTTGAGGTGTGATTGATCTCGTCCTCTAATTGTGTTTTGTTTTTTGGTTGATAGTGAAAGATGGGTGAACCTGTGACTAGTAAGGATTTACAGGCCGTTATGGAACATATGGCCAGATTGTTGAATGTGAAGTTTGAGAATGAGTCCGGTAAGACTTCCGGATCTGTGTCAGAGTCACAGGTGGTACAAAAGATAGAGCTGTTACCTAATGATGTCAAGCTTGAGGGGACGAGAAATTATCTGAGTTGGTCTCGGAGGGCGTTGCTGAACCTTCAGATGAAAGGACTTGAAGGGTATGTGAATGGAGAGTGCAATGAACCCGCTAAGGAGTCGGGTATTGTGGACAAGACAAGTGCTGCGTGGATGAGATGGAGTCATATGAATTCTTTAGTGATTTCTTGGTTGCTGACATCTGTATCACCAGCCATAGCTGGAATGGTGGAATCGATTAGAAGTGCTACAGATATCTGGAAGACTCTGGCTAAGATGTACTCAGGAGCTGGAAGTGTGATGATGATGCTCGACGTGGAGGACAGAATTGATGCTACTGTCCAGGGGGAGAAATCAGTTCTTGAGTATGCAGCAGAATTGCGTCGTTTGTGGGCTGATTTGGATCACTATGATCCTTTGTCACTGAAGGATCCGACAGATGTTCTTTGTGGGATGCAATACCTTGAAAGAAGGCGTGTGGCTCGCTTTCTGAAGGGTCTGAACTCGAAATTTGAGGCAAGAAGGGCGGCAATATGTCATTTGCCATCTCTTCCATCGTTGAATGAGGTTATCGCTTCGATGGAGGAAGAGGAGGTCAGACAGAAGGTAATGGCATCTGAAACCTCACCTGTTGTTCGTTCGGCAATGGCAGTTCCTGGAGCCCAAATCAAAGATGACAGGGACTGTTTCAACTGTGGATATAAAGGACATCTCAGTTTCAATTGTCCTGAGCCTCGCAGATCTGGCGGTGGTCGAGGAGGTGGAGGACAGAGAGGTGGATATGGTGGTCGCGGACGTGGAAATAGATATAGGGGGCGAGGAACCCGAGGACGTGGAGGTCGAGGTGTTGCTCACTTTGCTATGACAGAGGAGTCCCAAGCCGCGACAGAGGTGACTGGAACAGAACTGACAGAGCTGGAGGAACTACGTCGGTTCAAGTCTCAAGTTGAGAGCTCTAAAGGGAAGGCAAAGTCGGATGAGTGTGATGACAATGCTTATTTTGGTAATGTTGGTTACTATGCTCATGTGACTAAAGGTATTCAGGCACAGGCTTTTGCATCCACTAAATCACATGTAGATTGGATTATAGATTCAGGTGCATCTAGTCATATAACAGGATCATCCAATGAATTTGTGGAATATTGTCCTAGTCAACAAATACAACCAGATACAGTCCAAACAGCTGATGGTACATCCCAACCTGTCAAGGGTTTTGGTTCAGTCTATTGTAATTCTTTTATTACCCTACCATCAGTGTTGCATGTTCCTTCTTTTCCTGTTAATTTGCTCTCTGTTAGCTCATTAATTGATCAATTGAATTGCACTGTTCTTTTTGATCAAAATACATGTCTGATTCAGGAAAAGGAAACGGGGAGGAGACTTGGGAATGGCAACAGGCGTGAGGGACTTTGGTATTTAGATAAGGAGGCTGCTATGCTCGTTGCTGCTATTGGAAAAGGGACAGAAGCAGAGGCTATGTTACAACATAATAGATTAGGACACTTATCTTTTGATAGTTTGAATAAGTTGGATCATGATATGATGAATAAAGTTGATAAGGAGAAATTATTTTGTAATGCTTGTGAACTTGGAAAACATACTCGTTCTAATTATAAAATGATTGGTTTAAGAAGTTTGGAGCCCTTTGCACTTGTTCATTCTGATGTCTGGGGACCATGTCCTACTACTTCTGTTAGTGGATTTAGATGGTTTGTCACCTTTATTGATTGTTATTCACGCATGACTTGGATTTACATGATGAAACAGAAATCTGAAGTACTAAAATGCTTTAAGGATTTCTCAGCTTCTGTGAAAACTCAATTTGGAGTACAGGTGAAGATCCTTCGATCAGATAATGGAACTGAGTATGTTAACAAGGAGTTTGCCACCTTTGTGTCCGAACAAGGAATTCTCCATCAAACTACTTGTCCGGATACCCCAGCCCAAAATGGAGTGGCCGAGCGTAAGAATAGGCATTTATTGGAGGTGACACGTTCATTGATGCTGACAATGAATGTACCTAAGTTTCTGTGGAGTGAGGCAGTTTTGACGGCAACCTACCTGATCAATAAGATGCCATCAAGAGTGTTAGGAATGAAGACACCACGTGAGATGCTACTTGGCTCTAATAATTTTGTTGTTCCGCCCAAGGTGTTCGGATGTGTGTGCTATGTGAGAGATCACAGATTGACAGTAGGAAAGCTAGATCCGCGGGCGGTTAAATGCATCTTCATAGGTTATCCCTCAAATCAGAAAGGATACAGGTGTTGGTGTCCTACTGAAAGAAAGATCTTTGTTAGTATGGATGTGACTTTTCGAGAATCTGAACCATACTATGGAGGAAAGACAGAGTTGGACTCATTGTTCGAAGATGACTCTACCAGTGTTGGTAGAGAGGGGGAGAAGGAGAATGGAATCATAATTAGCGGCTTTCCATGTCCTTTGTCGGGACCGAGTGGTGATAGTAATCTGAACGATGATGAAGATGGTGGTGGTGATAGCAATCTGAGTGGTGAAAATAAGAAACAGGGGGAGCTGATAGTGTATAAGAGGAGACCAAAACAGCCTGAGCAACCGGAGCAGCCTGAGGAGCCTGAGCAGCCTGAATCGCCTGTTATAGCATCGCCAGTTCCCTTGAATGCCAATGTCCCAAATAACTCCTCCCCAAGTCCTTCCTCAGATTCTCACTCAGAGTTGATAGGTAACAATTCTCCTCAAATTCCACTTCGTAGAACATCTAGGGTGAATGCTGGGAAACCTCCTGTTAAATATGGTAATTGGGGAAATGATATTGCAAATTACGTTTCATATGCATCTGTTCCACCTGCATATAAGTCCTTCCTTGCATCTCTAGATTCTGTGCCTGTACCTAACACATGGCAGGTAGCTAAGCAAGATCCTAGATGGTTTAGTGCCATGCAGGAAGAATTTCAGGCGTTGAAGAAGAATGACACATGGGAGTTGGTATCTTTACCAGTTGGAAAGCGAGCTGTCGGATGCAAATGGGTGTACACTGTCAAGCAAACTCCAGAAGGCAAGATTGATAGGTACAAAGCCCGACTGGTTGCAAAAGGATACAGTCAGACTTATGGTATCGACTATGATGAGACCTTTGCTCCGGTTGCAAAAATGAGCACTGTGAGGATGTTGGTGTCGTGTGCTGCCAACTTCAATTGGCCACTACACCAATTGGATGTCAAGAATGCTTTCTTGCATGGAGATCTCCAAGAAGAGGTGTACATGGAGATTCCACCTGGATTTGCTACTCCACAATCAGCTGGGAAGGTGTGCAAGCTCAAGAAGTCATTGTATGGGCTGAAACAGTCTCCGAGAGCATGGTTTGATAGGTTCAGACTTGCAGTCTGTGGCATGGGATACAAGCAGTGCAATGGAGACCATACTGTATTCTACAGGCACTTGAAAGGTCGTATCACCATTCTGGCTGTCTATGTTGATGACATTGTGATTACTGGAGATGATGCTGAGGGGATCATGCAGCTAAAGGGAAACCTTGGAAAAGAGTTCGAGGTCAAGGATTTGGGACAATTGAAATATTTTCTTGGAATTGAAATTGCTAGATCAAGGACGGGTATAGTGCTTTCTCAGCGAAAGTATGCATTGGATCTTCTTTCAGAGACAGGGATGCTGGGCTGTAGGATTGCTCCTACTCCTATCGAGCCAAATCAGAAGTTGTGTGCTGAGGGAGGTGACTCAGTGGACAAGGAGCAGTACCAAAGACTAGTTGGTAAGCTCATTTATCTATGCCACACTAGACCTGATATTTCTCATGCAGTGAGTGTGGTGAGTAGATACATGCATGATCCGAGAGAACAACATTTGGATGCTGTTCACAGAATTCTCAGATATATCAAGGGGAGTCCCGGAAAAGGATTGTGGTTCAGAAGTCATGGGCATCTGAGAGTTGAAGGCTATTGTGATGCTGACTGGGCAGGTTGCGTAGATGATCGTAGATCCACCACAGGATATTGTGTGTTTGTTGGAGGTAATCTTGTGGCTTGGCGGAGCAAGAAGCAAGACGTGGTGGCCAGATCTACAGCTGAGGCTGAATACAGGGCAATGGCACTCAGCCTATGTGAATTGATGTGGGTGAGAAATCTCCTATCTGAGTTGCGAGTGTTTCGAGGAGAGTCTTTACAACTTCGATGTGACAACAAGTCAGCAATCAATATTGCAAACAATCCAGTTCAGCATGATCGCACTAAACATGTGGAGATTGATCGTTTCTTCATCAAAGAACAACTGAATAATGGAGTGCTGACGTTGGACTATGTGAAATCAGAAGAACAGTTGGCTGATTGTCTAACCAAGGGTTTGGGTTGTAAGCAGTTTGAGAGTTCTTGTAACAAGATGGGGATGATTGATATCTATCGCCCATCTTGAGGGGGAGTGTTGAGTTATATTTAGAATTATCTTTATGGTAATTAATCATCTATGGTATAAGTTATCTATGGTATTGAGTTATTTATAGAAGTCTAGAGTCATATTTGTAAAAGAGAAACTTTTGATTAATATTAAAAGGGGAGCCTCTGTACAGAGGTCATAATCCCTAATTTTTAACCTAATTAATCTTTCTCTTAAAATTAACAAATAAACTAGATCAAACATGCACATGTAGTACCGGTTGAGGGAGCCACAATCGATGGCATGTGCTGATTTGAGGGAATAGTGGGAGGTGAACTTGGTGCAGCAGCAATTGATTTGTCCAGAGCTGCAAAAGGACAATCTCGTGGTGTTAATTGCCACAATTTTAATTTCGGCTGGGCCTGAAGGTGTGCAGGGCATTGATTTTCAAAACTAAATGTTCTAATTAAAGTACAACAATTCAGGCCCAATGCTTTATGTTTGTCGTATTCAAAGATATATAACATTTAGCAAAAGATAAATAGGAAGTTATTCAGCACTCTCATTGGTCTTCAAAACACTTTTTTTTTTTTTCCGTAGGAGTACAGGAAATGATTCTTATGCTAGATATGTATATAAGTTTTTTAATTATTTGACCCTCAAAAAAAAAGTTTTAAATTATATTTACCCATTGTCACAGTCGATGGCATCGGTTGATTTGATGGAGGACCTGGTGTAATAGCAGGTGTACCTAGATATGATAAAAGTAAACAAAATTTCAGTTGTATGGTATTAATGGCAACTTTTATAGGAGTTGGAGCAATACTGTTATTGGTAGAAATTCTTTTTTATTTAATTTTGGGAAGGCTAATACTTTTTTTTCAAGTTAAATTGCTTAGTATCCACAGTGCATTTGGAACAAATCTTTGGTGGAAGGTGTGTCGGACATGTTTATTATACAATTCAATTATTTTATTTCTTTGCCGAAATTATAATCTTAAAAAATATGTATTCAACAAATCCTATAATAACAACATAAGCACGAATCAGTTACAAGTGGTAGAGATGCACCAGTTGCTGGAGTCACAATCAATGGCCTCTGTTGTTCTGGTGGGATAGTGTGAGATGAATTTGGTACAGCTGCACCTAGAGTGGAAAAGTGTGAATATAACAGTATTGTCAATGCAAATACTTTACGCACTTTCAATCAACAATTTAAATAATTTACGATAACTACTTATTTAGGAGGTTTATTTTCATGCATATTAAAACAAAAGGCAGTTAAACATATGTAAAACTATATATATTGACTTTGCAAAACATGTGAAACCAAGAGGTAGGAAAAATTAAGACGCATTGTTAATTTTTTTTTTTTTACGAAGCAATTGGTTAATCAAAGGAAGCATGTGGTGATGTAATTACGAGTAGTCCCCATTATTTTCCAAAAAAAAAATTAAATGGTATTGATCGGTGAATTATACCTGAGGGCAATGCTTTACGATGCCGCCCGCCATTAAGATATTGCAGGTTAGTGAGGTGAGGGCAACGCACTATATTGCAGGATTTTAGAGATTCAAGAAACTGCTCGTCTCCTAATGACTGTAAATTTTCACAGTACAAAACCGTCAAGTTCCAGAGTGACTTGAGATTCTTCATCACTTCAGCTGGAATAGATACTATATGTGGACAATGCAATAAGATCAAAGACCTAAGAGAAGTGAGGTTCTGCAAACAGCTGGGAATTGAGTAATCAAGTTCGCCACATTTGTCCAGCTCAAGTCTTTTGATGGAGGGAGGTAAAACCATCATTCTAGGGCATTTGAGATTCAAGCAACTTTTGATACTGCAATATTCAAGAAACACAAATTCACCAAAGGATTCTACTGGCAGTGACACTAGTTCTTTACCCCCTATATAAATACTCTTCAGGTTTGGCAGAAGATTTGGCTGTAAACAATCCTGAAGACTTGTCAGCATACTACATTGCCTTATTTCTAGCTCCGTAATGGATCGAGGCAATTGTGAGAGAGTGCAATTGAAGCAACGGTTAAACAAAACTCTTCTTAAATTAGGTAAGCCAGCTCCCATCCAACTTGGTGATAAATCCTGACCTTTATATCCATGAATTTCCAACACTGTGAGATTTGAATGGGGACGTAAATCTTCAAGTACCTCCATGTAAATCTTGTTATTTACTTGGTTTGTCAATGTATCGTCCCAATATAGACACAATTTATCAAGTTCCTTTTTATTTAGTTCAGCTTCTTCAGCAGCTTCCTTTCTAGAAACATTTTCAAGATTCCTTATATTAAGGAATCCACTAACTCTTGTCATGTGCTTTAAATTCTCAATTGTGTTTCTCCCATCATTTCCTACATGATAGGTTACATTGTACAGTTGCATTGCCCTCAAAAGATTTGGTATACATGATAAATGAGGCAACAAATGAAGCGGCGGTCTAAAAATTTGCAACCCTGTCAACTTGTTGGAACCATTTGGAAAACACAACACTTGATCGCATCCCAACATATCTAAATGCTGAAGATTATAAAGGGTGCAAAATGAATCCGGTAAATATTCAATTTGTGTGTCAGAAATGTCCAAATATTGGAGATGTTTCAGATTTCCAATATTTTCTGGTATTTTTTTAATTTTGCTACTGGGAAGCGATAAGCGACGAATACTCTTGAGCCCATGGCACAAGCTTTTGATTGCTCCAAACGAACAGTAAGGAGAAACCACCAAAGATTGAAGTTTTTTTAGCTTAAACATTTTTCTTAGATTCTGTGCAGCTACAGGATTCATATCAAATACATATATATGATATATGTTAAGGGAGATCTTTCCAATATCCTCATCTTCCAAGCAATAACATTCGTCTTTTGTAATAGACTGACAAACATCGTGCATCAAATCATGGATCACAAATTTTTCGATTCCATAAGAATTATCTTTATAGTGGAAGAAGCAACTGTTTTTCAATTCATGAAAGTAACCCAATGCGATATCTTCCATACGTTTTAGGCTTTCTTGTACTGGAATAAATCGGTACATAATCCACAACTTTGCTAACTCAATACTAGTAAATTCGTGATCTTTAGGATACAATGAGCAAAATGAGAAACATTTCTTCAAATGAGATGGTAAATACTGATAGCTCAATTGAAGCACCGGCATTATGTCATGTTCCCCATGTTTCAGTTCCCACATTCTACTATCTCTGATGTTAATCCAATGTTGCTCATCCAATCTTTTTCTCAAAAGACCACCTAGAGTTATTGCTGCAAGTGGAAATCCTTTAAGCCTACTACAAATTTCTCTACCGATGTTCTCCAACTGAATATAATTCTCAGAATCAACCTCCAAACCAGAACAGATCTTAAAGAAATCCCAGAAAATATTCTCTTCCAAACCCTCCAACCTAATAAAATCCAAAATATTCATGTCACACCCAGTGCATTCAATGTGCTCAGGATCCCTAGTGGTCAGAATGACTGCACTTCCATCAGAGGCTTCAATCATGGGCCCCAGCAGGCGTTGCCAGTCTTTGCTCCAAATATCATCAAGGACTAACAAAATTCTCTCGGATTTCACCAAATTTTTTAGGGTCTCTTGCAGTAGGTCTAAATTAGTAACATTGCACTCATTTCCGGTGGCACACTGAATTATTTCTTTTGTCAACCTTTCCAGATCGAATTGGTCAGACACACAAACCCAAACTTTTAAATTAAAGTAGGATTGCACATGCTTATCCTTGTAAACCATTTGAGCAAGGGTAGTTTTCCCTACACCTCCCATGCCAACAATAGGTAAAATAACTAATTTTCGTTTTTTCGCAATTCTGCTGCTAGTTTCACCAATAAATAAATCAGATTTGGGAACTCCCAGTAAAGATTTTGCATGATCCAATTCTTTTTCACGACCATATATTTTTGGATGATCTGAACTTGTAATAGGTCTAGCAGTTCTACTAAATTCGTTCGGGTTTTCTGGTATACTAAAATTGTTGCATATTTTTTCCAGCTCCTCAGACATATGCTCTACTGCATCTTGAGCACTTAATACCTTCGCTGGAAAACCGCCTACCCAATTCTTAAAGTTATTAATAAGCTCACCTGGAACCTTCCAATTAGCACCTTCTACTCTCCACTTCTCAGAATCGTATTCATCAAGTCTGATTTCTGCTTCATAGACAGCTTCTTTAACCTGGGGAAGGAGCTCATCTACGGGTTTATATCTGAAGCGCCAGCACTCCGATCTCTGAATTAGAAGCCTTGCTCGGGGCAATGTGGCTCGAAGCTTTGAAATGTTTGCGCTAACTGCTGAATTCTGCCATAATGCATCAACAGCAGATTGGCCGATGGTTGTTGCCAAAAATTCAATTGCTTTGTTCCAAAACTCCGCCATAGGTTACAGAGTATTCAAAATGGAAGGAACCTTAAGAAAAAACAAAAGAACAAAAAAAGAGATCTTTTTTCGCACTTTTTTTTAACAGGAATCGGGTCCTTCCTTTTCTTTCCGATGACAAGAAAGCAAGCACTTTTTGTTATGAGAATTACAAGAGGACGACTTTTTCCTTTTTTTTTTTTTTTGTTGAAAAGAGGAATAAAAGGAACAAATTGAAGAGGATAAATTGGTAAGCGGCAAGCCAAAGAAACTGGAAATGAAAAAAACAGAGAGAGATGGAGTTTTTTGTTGACTAAACTTGCACAGGAAATAGGAGAGTACTACGAAGATATTTTTGAAGGGAAGCAACTTGCATCCGTAACGAAATTATTCTTAAACATTAGAATAAAAAATGATCAATACATGACGCTCTTAATGGTTACCCCCTAAGCCCCTACCCAAATTTCACCGATGTAGTTTATGGAATTGAAATCAGGTGTCGCGCGACGCCTGGTGTCGCGCAGCTCTTGGCCGTCTGATCAAGATCGGATGGATGATGGGAGTCCCGTGCATGTAACCAGATTGTAAGGCCCGAAAAAAGTGAACCGTCCGGATCAGATCGGACGGCTCGTAGGTGTGCTACACGTGGGTGTCGCGCGACACGGGATTGGGATTGTAGTTTATGAACAAGGGTTACCATCGGAATCAAATCCTCAGTAGCCGAATATATCGGCGGTACCAAACAGCCAAAACAATTTTAATTTGAAAGTTTGAAAATTGAAATGCTGAATCGAAATCGTTGATCTTGTTCAATTTTACAGGCAATGCATTTTTATATAAATTTTATAAACTTTAGAGTTGATTTGATACTAGATCAAATGGTTAATAAATGAACGAATCTGATTTAACTATCACTGATTAATTCTAATACGTTTATAATTTGGTTACTTAATCAAATACCAAATCGACTCCAAATTTTATAAAACTTATATGAAAACACATCACCTGTAAAATTGAACAAGATAATAATTTGTATTCAGCATTTGAATTTTCAAACTTTTATTTTTTTTTAAAAAAAAATTGTTTGACTGTTTTGGTACAACCGATATAATCGGCTGCTGAGGATTTGATTCCAGTTACCATCGGGGTTAACTCTGGCCCCAAGCTGCTGGTGTCAAAAAAGCGAACCACTTGGAGTGAACTAAAAAAAAAGTTAGAAAACCCTATTTTATCTTACAAATAAAAGTTACCAAACTGTTAATAAAAAAATTTGCAAAATTGAATTGATCTCTGGAGAAGTACTTGCGAAGGATAAAAAGTAATAACTTAATCTCAAGAATTAATTAACGATAATAATCACTTCTATTCATAAAACCATCCATAAAAATGTCATAATTATTGCACCTAAGAGAATGTAAACAATTCTTATATCAATTATTGACCATTGATTTGTGTCATGTGATATAATTTGTGGTCTAGATCTAATTAATTTCAGATATAAAGGTCATTCTTTAATAGGAAAAAGTCACAGCCCTATTAAATTGACTTTTTATTTAAAATATAGAAGAACTAAATCATTGATTTTACAATATTTTTATTAATTAACACGTAAAATTTTTTATAAAAAATAATATCAATTTTTTTTATTTTCCCACATATTGGAAATCTCTTGCTAGTATTAGTAATTTACTCTACAACAAAATAATGCTTGGACGGGACCAGACTTGTTGCTCAAAATAAAAACTGAATGCTCAAGGTCAAGGTTAATTTTATACTCACTAGATAGTTTCTGTCTAGTTTCTCCAAAAAAAAAAAAAAAAAAAAGTTTATTTTATACATAGCCACGTGTATTTCAATTCAAGGATAATTTTCTACATACACATCAGAACCTCAATAGGCTTCTTGTAGATTTTTACTAAAAGGAACATCACGTCTTACGGTCTTAGATTTTATATTAAAAAATTATAATTATGGCGTAGCGTAACAATTGTCCTTTTTTTTAAAAAAAGATTGTCCTTTAATTATTGAATGATGTCATGGGTGACAAGTTAATTTAAGCTAGTATAGTATGGCTGTGTTCCAGGATGTCAAAACGGAGAAGAGGAGAGGTGACTGGAGTGGAGTCTCCTTTAAATTCCTTTGAATCTCGTCTTGTCTCATACTCTCATCTCATCATCATCCTCTACTTGTGAAGTTAGCAGAACAAGTTTGGAATGACTTGGTCATCCAATTTTTGTTTCTCCCGTCGCTTAGCTAGGCAGTATATGGGGCACAACCTAAGTATTAATAATAGTACATAGAAATTAAGGACTGTTAATTCAAATTGATTATTAAGAAGGCATAGTCTAAACTTTCTCATAATAATTGATAACAGTATTATTATATTTACTAATCATCAAAATTGAGGGCTTAAGTTTCATGGGTTGTCAGAAAAAAAAATGTTTACTTAGACCGTCTCTCAGACGTTTAATAAGGAAGTACAGTCAAGCAAGCAGTACAATATCAAGCTGGCAGTTCAGTTAGGTGAAATTGATAGGGGTGGGAATGCGTGTGTTAGTGACTAGCGAACTGAGTGGTGTTGCAGGCTATCAAACAAAACATTAGTTAGCTAATTAATTAGCTCTACATTGAATGTCCAAATTTAATTATAAATTAGTAGCTACCTCACCAAATATGTTCAGCTACCGTAAATATTATTATCCATCTTGCACTGTGTAGTTTTTTTAAATAGGTGTAATTGTTAGCATGTTAACCTTAAAATGCATTATTTGTCTGGGCGACGGATGACGGATGACGGATGACGGATGACGGATGACGGATGACGGATCTAACTTTACATCTTTCAAGCAGGATATTATAAAGTGTTTGGGTTATTTGTCTTTTTAAGATTTTCTTTTTAATATAATAAAGGTGAGTCAAAATCTTTCAATTTTATTTAAATATTCACAAGAAATGCTAACTGGATTTTGAACAGTATTCTTCATCCGAAAAATTGATTTTGTAAATATTTTCAAGTGAATATGTTTTTTTATTTTGTTGAATTAAAATTTTTCATAGTGATACTCATGGAGACATGGACTAAAGTGCTCCGAGGGAAGTTGAATCAGCAGCTTGGGCCATAGATAGCGTAGTAGAGTAGTAGTAAGTAGGTGCTGTCTCTATTTACTTTTTTGCATTTCAATTGTCTGTCCATAATATAGTGGAAACAAAGAGAGAATTGGTTCTTCATAAAAAATTTATTTGCTGAAAAAAATTTCATTCATCATAGTTTGATGAACCAACATCATTTTTTTTTTATATTTATTATGTCATGCCATCACTGTTTTAATTGATATTAAATAAATCAGAATGTAAAAAATAAAATAACAAACTAATGGGAATTGGTGAAATTCAATTTTTGTTTTCGTCTTCTTTTATTTTAAAGTTATTACGGTTTTATAAAAAAAAAATTGTAACTAATTTACATATGCAGCTTAATATAAGAAGAATTTTTTTTTGTCTTGTACTGTAACTAGGGGTATATCGGTCTCCTCGGAATGTTTCTTATATTAGTGTTGATTGCTTTTTTTTTTTAAGGCATTAGTGTTGATTGCTAATTTCCTTAAAATTTGTATGTGATGCATAATAATTGTATTATGGCACAAAAATGTATTATATAAGTGTAAATAGGAGCATTGTTTTCGATTTCATACTTAGTGTACTGTGCGATTATAATGTGCATGGCTCATTGTTGTGTTTTCGACGCATTTTTTAGTAGTACCGATATACATGATATTCTAAATCTTAGGGTGTAAGCTGCGTAATTGAAAATAAATTTTAGTTGTCAAAACTCGAGGGGCTAAATGGAAAAAGCATTAAAGCACCAGCCATGATAATGTGGCGGTCAAGCATCCTCTACAGACCTCTAGAGGGCAGATTTTTTATCTGATTTGTCCGATGAAATCTCGATGGACAGATTTTTACAGGTTGCACGAATCTTGACGGATTTGATATTAATCACGGGATACCAATCATTAATCGGATAGTTCAGATCAGAAGTCTGCCCACTGCAGGATATGAATTCACATGTGGGCATGAGGCCTATGTCTTCCTCCTGTGCCAAAAAAAATATTATTAAAATTTGTTTTTATTACTAATTTAGTTAGAATTTTAATAATAGATTCGCAATATTGTGTTTTGAAAACCCAATATTTAATGATTGTTTTTAATATTTTTAAATATTTTTTATGTATTTTATTAATTAAAAAGTAATATATATTTGATTTTAATTATTTCATTGAAATTAGTTATTTATTAATATAAATAATTTTTAAAAATAAGATAGTCATTTTCTATTTTGTCCAATTCGATAAGATTTTTAATTTTTTTAATATATTTATTTTCATAAAAAATATATTTATTTTTTAAATAGATATCACATCGATATCACACATCACATATATATCACAGAAAATAAAAAAAATCAGAGAAAATGATAGAAAAATCACACGAAACGTATTTTTAAAAGTTAGATTTTCAAACAGGCATAACTTTTGATATGTTTAATACATTCAAATATTATTTATATTTATTTGAAATATTTATATATTTTAATTATTATGAAAGTTATTTCTTAATTATATATATAGGACAAATACTAAAATTTTAATTAAAAAATACATATCAACAATACTAAACTATACAAACATTAAAATTACATAGAAAAATCATTTAAAATATTAAAAATATATTAATAAAATATTCAAATTACATAAAAAAAAATGGTCACCATAGTTCTTTCAAAGAACAATATTGCGAACCTATTGTTAGCAATAAAATCTAATTTTAATAATATTTTTAATTTTTTCAGGCTCTGCGCTCTGTCAGCCACTTCTTTCATTTTTTAGAGATTGTGTTTCTGCATAAATAACCTGAGATCACTTCTTTCATTTTTAATTTAAATTTTTTTTGTTTGCGTGCAGCGGGTGTTTCTAGTAATGCATGAGTGCATTAAAATTTATAACTCGCTTGACCAACCATACTATCACGGTATCACTTTAGTTAGACCACAAAAAATCCAAAGAAAAGACTACTGTCTACAGTACCCTTGTCAAACTCGCAACTGAAGATTGATCGGTCAAAATAAGATCAGATCTTTAATTTCATGGCCGATGCAATAAGGAGGCAAATGAGATCTGGTCCCGCGCAGGACGGTGCAGCGCACCCATCTGCACCGTCCGATCTGATCTCCACGGTTAAGGGAGCCCCGTGCATAATACCAGATTGATAGGCCCGAACCGTCCAGATCAGATCGGACGGTGCAGATGGGTGCGCTGCACCGTCCCGCACGGGGTGGGATACGGATTGATAAGGAGGGGTCTTTCTTCACAATTTTCCTCCTGCTATCTTCTTTTCCTTTTTCGCCCTTTTTTTCTCTCTGATTTTGTTCGTTGTTTCTTTGCTTTGTTGATAAAAGACTAAGGGGCGTTTGGTTATGTAGTAAGGAGTTGCATGAGTTAAGGATGTATAAGTGTTTATGTAGTGTTATGTAATGGATGTTTGGTTATATAGTAACAATGAGTAACTTAATGCATGCGTATATTTATGTCAAAAGATTAAAATGTCCTTAAATTTGAATTATTTAATTTGAATTAGTATTATGCATTAATAATACGTTGTGACCTAATTATTATTATGTATTAATAATAATTAAATATTATTAATTACTAACTATTGTTAATTATTAATTATTATAAAAATTAATTATTAATGATAATAATAAATCATTTTTATTATTATAAAATATTAATAATTAAATATTATAAATATTATTAATTATTCTAATTTAATTATTAATTATAATAATTAACCTTTATTATTAATTATAATTATTGTTACTTATTAATATTATTATTTATTAATTATTATTAAGGGGTATTGTTGGAAAAAAATTAAGGAGAACAGTGCATAACTTATGCAAACTCTTTGGGGGCGTTTGGTTGTGTAGTAAGAGGTTGCATAAGTTAAGGATGCCTAAGTATTTATGCAGTGTTATGTAATGGATGTTTGATTATGTAGTAAGGATGAGTAACTTAATGTATGCATATATTCATGTCAAAAGACTAAAATGCCCTTAAATTTGAATTAGTATTATATATTAATAATATGTTGTGATCTAATTATTGTTTATTATTAATTTTTTAATAATAAAAAATATTATTGATTAATTATTTTTATTAAATCGTTATTATTAATAATTAATATTACTTGTTAAATATTATTAATTATTATTATTTAATTATTGATTATAATAATTAATCTTTATTAATAATTATGATTTTTAAATAATTATTGTTACTTATTAAATATTATTATTTATTAATTATTATTAATTATTTGTTAATTATTAAATATTATTAATTACTAATTATCGTTAATTATTAATTATTAATGATAATAATAAATCATATTTATTATTATGAAATATTAATAATTACTTTTAATTAAATATTATTACTTATTTAATAAAAAAATTATTATTGATTAATTATTTTTAATTAATTATTATTATTAATTATTATTATTTATTAATTTTAATAATTAATCTTTATTATTAATTATGATTTTTTAAAAATTATTGTTACTTATTAAATATTATTGTTTATTAATTATTATTAATTATTTGTTATTTATTAAATATTATTATTAATTATTTTTAAGGGGTATTGTTGGGAAAAAAATTAAAGGAGACTGGTGCATAATTTATGAAACTTAAATAAGTTGCATAAGTTATGCACCCTTATAGCGTCTTATGTAACGAATATTTAATGACTTAAAAATGCATAACTTAAATTATACACCCTTTTAAGTCACAGAAAAGGGGTGACTTAAAAATTCACTATCTCTGAGTCGCAAACAAACGGCCTCTAAAAAGAGTTTCGGACTTTTGGTCAGAGGTGAGCGGTGCTTTCAATGGCATTAATAATTTAGGGTGTGTTTGGCACCCTTATTCACTCACGGAATAAGGATTGTGTCAGAGGAGAGAGGAGAGAGGGTAGAGGAGAGAGGAGAGAGAGGCTCTAATTCGGCACCAAATTCTAATACCATCTGTGGGATGGAATTGGGCTTATTCCGAATAAGAGGAGAGAGGACAACGTGGGGCCCACTGCTCTTATTCAATCCCCTATTCGGGGTTGCATCCAAACACACCCTTAGTATCGGTGGGTGGGGTTCAGCTGTAATCACATCGGAAGGGACAGTGGGAGCAGATCGAATCTCTTTAATTTTTAATTGTACTTTAACTTTTCTTAATAGAATGGACCACGAGGCCACGAGCCTTTTCCTTAAAAAAAAAAAAAAAAAAAAAACTCGCAACAAAGTGTTTACGAATCAGGTACTTACAAAGATACAATCAGTCAATCATTTTGTACGAAAATTCAGATTCAAGTATATAAAAAAAAGGAATAAAAGAAGATTCATTGTTGATCTCGTAGCCGAAGAAAACATAGTTTTTGTTGAGATTGAAAATCCAACTATATGAATATGTATAGTTTTTTTTTTTTAAAAAGTTGGTTTGAAATCAACAATTTTGTTATAAAAAATTTGAAAATATATGCTCTATGCTTATATGAATATGTATATTTGGGAATTTTAATAATTTTTTAAAAAAATCAAGCTTTTAAAAAACGCTTTTTTTCGAAAATAGCAGTATTTTGTAGCCAACCGCACGAACGTCACAGAAAAAACGATAAAATAACGTAACGCGTCATTTACGTTTTTCGCAGATTAAACGTTAAAAAATTGTGTTTTTTCGCCCATTAAGCATGTACAATATCAGAAGATATATCGTGTATTGAGAACATAGTGTATTTGGTATATATCGTGAATAAAAATGCTTAGAGATGTTCAATATCGTGTATCACTGCCTCTCTAAGTACAATATCGTGTACCAATCGTCCATACAAATGTAGTACTGTACACAAGAATACATATGAGTTTGACACAAGTGTTCGCATATACATACCGTTTTTTTGCCGTTTTTTCACCGAAAAAACGCCGCACCGTTAAATCAACTCCGGACTGTCATACCGAAAAAAACACATTTTAAAAGCTTGAAAAAAATAATAGAGTAAAATAAATATTCTCATTTGTAAGTTGAGGAATTTGCAATGTCTAGAGATTACCGAGTGATACGACAAGCAGCAGGTTGATACAACCGTATACTCCGAAATAATTAAAACTAACGTTACTGATCACACGAATTATGATAATAACAGTTAAAAATTTAGAATTTTAAAAATAACGTTGTTGGATCGGCGTTTGAATCGCCGAAAATACAGAACCCTTGGATCGGCGATTGAAACGCCGATCCAAGGTAAACCCCTCCTATATAAGCGAGACAGCGACCCCGCATTCCCACCCTTCTCTTTCTCTCGCGCGCGGGACAAAACCTCTCATCTCCTCAGGTTAGTTTTTTTTTAATATTTATTTTATTTATTTAATTTAATTAGTTTAATTAGGTAAGTAATTAAAAAAAATAGATTAAATATTGAAAAAATAATGAAAAAATAAGTAAAAAATCAGAATAAATATAAATAATTATAATATGTAATTTGGGAATTTTTTTATTGAATTTAATTAGTTTATTTATTTAATTTAAGTAGTTTAATTAGGTAAGTAATTAAAAAAATAGATTAAATATTGAAAAAATAATGAAAAATTAGTAAAAAATCAGAATAAATATAAATAATTTTAATATGTAATTTGCAAAATTTTTATTAAATTTAATTAGTTTATTTATTTAATTTAATTAGTTTAATTAGGTAATTAATAGAAAAAATAGAATAAATATTGAAAAAATAATTAAAAAATTAATAAAAAATCAGAATAATTATAAATAATTATAATATGTAATTATAAAAAAATTTTGAATTATTTTGTACATTTTATAATTGTGGATAATTTAATTATAAATTAGAAAAAGTAAATAAAATAATAAAAAATTGATAGATTAATTTTTTAAATGTAGAAAAATTTTCTAAAAAGAGACAAGCAGCACTTCTAGACGAGGTGAGTTTTTTTTAATATTTATACATTTAATTAATTTATTTTATTGAGTAAAAATAAATGAAAAATTAGAATAATTATTCTAAAAAAATTTTAAAATATGTAAAAAAATAGAAAATTGGAAATGTTGTTGTATGAGATTGGAAATTTTGTTGTATGAGATTAGAAATTTTGTTGTATGAGATTTGAGTTTGTAATTAGGGGGGATTTGGGTGTTTTTTTTTCGGAAACACTCCAGGTACAGGAGAGATGCTGCCGAAATTTTATTAGATTATTTACATTGATAATTTTTATTGTAGTGTAGTAAAAATGCCACCGAGAAGAAAAGTACCAGAGGCACCACCTCGTAGATCTACGAGGCTTCGTGGAGATCCTGGCGCTTCTACATCTACCGCTTCTGTTGATGCCGAGGCTTCTACATCAGCGGATCCTGTTGTTCCCCCCGGTCCTGTTAATGCAGATCGTCTCTTGCATTTGGATGAGTCGAAAGTCCGTGGCACTGGTGTAAGTTATTATTATTTTTTTATTTTTTTTACTTATATATTTCTATTTTGATAGTATTTTTTTAAAATAATTAAAAAAGAAATATATACAGCATTGGAGGGCAGTACTACATAGGGCTAAAATGTCACGAACTGCTGAGGTGGATGAGCGTTTGATGACACTTGGACTGATACATTTCGTTCAGTTAGGTCATATGCAGCTCGATCATTCACTTTTGCAGGGTCTAGCCATGTTCTGGAGGCTAGAGACCCACACTTTCTTTTTTCCGCACGTTGGCGAGATGACGGTCACTCTAGAAGTAAGGATCAATACCTATTTGTAATATTTTTTTTTGTAACTATATATGTATAAAATTTGAACTATTTGCAGGATGTGGCCTTCTTATACGATTATCTACGGCTGGCAGAACCGTTATTGGACGGACCGATTACGACGCCATACAGTTACTCCAGAATTTGACGTTGCTGGAGGATACAGACACGGCGATAGTTGAGAAGTGCTTCAGGGAAAAAAACGGAAGTAAGAAGGTTTTAAAAAATTTATTTTTATGTTAATTTTAAATATATATAGTTCTTACAATCAAATTACATTAATAATGTAATGCAGGAAATCTCATTCCGTTAGGTTAAAGGAACTGCGTAAGATTTGGAATCAGATTGGGGGGCCTGGCACGAATAATGCAGCGAGGATCGACAGATACACACGCGCTTGCGTGTTGGAGATTTTTTCGTGCGAGTTATTTCCTGACGGCACGGGTGACTCGGTTCCATGTTTTTATTTGCAATTATTGGAGGTTAGCCAAGAAATAAATATCTCACATTTATTGCACTTTAATAAGAAATTAAATATATGAAAGAGTTGATGATATTCCTTAAGAAAATAATTCCTATTTGCAGGATCTTCATTCTAGTAACTCGGTGCAGTACAATTGGGGTGGTGCCACTCTTGCCATGCTATACCGAGGCTTGGACACTGCCTTCATTAATAACAATATAAATATTGGTGCTCCTTGGTTGCTCTTGCAGTTGTGGTCGTATGCAAGATTACTACTTAGTCGGCCGTCGATCACGAAGGATTTTGATGGTTGAGGTCTACCAAGTATTGACTCGTGTCCGCCTTATGGGAGGTATGTTGATTTGATTTTAATTGTAATATTTAAAATATGTTTTATTTGACTTTAACAAACAACAAAATGGAAATGCAGGAAGTGGACGACGAGACATAAATCGAAAAAGTTCACCGGCCCTACTCGCAGTGGGATAGAATATGCGAGGGATGTCTGCATGAAAATGAAGCCTGAGCATGTCGTGTGGAGGCCTTATGATCACAGCAGGGACCGCATGCGTCGTTGTGCCCAGGTTGAGCAGAGGATGTTCCTTCTACGCATCCCATGCATTCATTATTGGGTCGTGATGTGGCACCACGTAGATCGTATCATGCATCAGTTTATGTTCTATCAGACAGTTCCCCCACCGCCACCTGAGGTATATTTAACTGTTCACATTATTAATTTCATTATTTAATTCTCGCAATTATATTTTGTTGATTAACTGTGATTTGAATAAAACAGTCTTGGTCGAGAATGGAAGAATTGATGGGATACCAGCATAATACCTATCGAGTTATTGACTGGCATCAAATATTTGTGACTGAGGTCAACAAGTGGGCGAACACTAATGAGGCATCACGACGGAAACATCCCTGAGAAGGAGATAAATCCCATGCAGCACCAGGCAAGTTTCGAGGCTCTCGACCGGGAGCAAGTTCTGGGGGAGGAGGGGGGATGATAAGTCGTAGAAAATGGAGTGGAATGACGAGGCGGTCTGCTAGATGAGGCCCCAGAATCGCCGAATGGATGGTGCGACATAGGTGTGAATGGGTCCTGCAGTGGGGTACCATATGCCTGATAATAAGCATCAGCCTAAGAGATAGGTGCGGGGGTAGGCACAAAGGGCTGACTGTACCATCCTCCATACTGAGTCTGAGTATATGGTGGAGGTGGAGGATAAGGACTCCCGTATGTGTATTGTGTGCTGTGCGGTGGAGGCCGCGGCTGTATGGTCTGGGGCTGCGAACGGGGTGGAGGCTGCGGTTGTGTGATTCGGGGCTGCGAATGGGGTGGGGCCTGCGGCTCTGTGGTCTGAGGCTGGGAATGAGGTCCTGTGGATCCGGAGTGAGGCCCAAAAACACCGGAATGTGACCGTCTGCTCCGAACCAGAGGCTGACTGGGTCGTGGAGCATCAAAATATGTATCCCAATCATGCAGACTAAAATCATCATGTTACAGATAATATTATAAAAATAATAAAAATATTTTAAATAATTATAGAATATTAAGCATGAAAGGAACAATAATATTAATAAAAGTGATTGAAAAATGTATTATACCCGCATGAAAAGCTACTCCTCAACAGATCCCGGCTCTGGCGCATCATCCTCATCATCCGTATCAGGGATAGAGTCGATGTCTGAATGAAGACCTTTCGACTCTAAGAGTCGAGGTAATCGATCAGGCTCGATAACAATATCCAAGGACGTGCTGCACCCCCTCAGCAATTGCTTCCCAGCACGACGAAATCCTTTCTTGACAACCCATGCATATCCTCGCAACGCCTCCCGCAAAGTATGCTTGACCTGTTCAATTTTTGTTAGGCACTGAATTATTTATTAGGCACAAAATTCTGCGTAATGTAACTTAGCAAATTCATGTGACCAGGCGTCTCGCGAAGGTATGGCAAGTTGTGAGCCGGACCAGACGCTGCCCCTTCAGGAATTCGCACAAGATGCGCACCTCCATGTACGCTCAACCAGCGTCGGTAGTCGCTCCAAATATCTTCGCTCCACGGCCGATCCTCTATCACCCTAGCCTCATTAGTGTTCGCCCACTTGTTGACCTTAGTCACAAATATTTGATGCCAGTCAATACCTCGATAGGTATTATGCTGGTATCCCATCAATTCCTCCATTCTCGACCAAGGCAGTTTTATTCAAATCACAGTTAATCAATAAAATATAATTGCGAGAATTAAATAATGAAATTAATAATATGAACAGTTAAATATACCTCAGGTGGCGGTGGGGGAACTGTCTGATAGAGCATAAACTGATGCATGATACGATCTACGTGGTGCCACATCACGACCCAATAATGAATGCATGAGATGCGTAGAAGGAACATCCTCTGCTCAACCTGGGCACAACGAGGCATGCGGTCCCTGATGTGATCATAAGGCCTCCACACGACATACTCAGGCTTCATTTTCATGCAGACATCCCTCGCATATTCTATCCCACTGCGAGTAGGGCCGGTGAACTTTTTTGATTTATGTCTCGTCGTCCACTTCCTGCATTTCCATTTTGTTGTTTGTTAAAGTCAAATAAAACATATTTTAAATATTACAATTAAAATCAAATCAACATACCTCCCATAAGGCGGACACGAGTCAATACTTGGTAGACTCCAACCATCAAAATCCTTCGTGATCGACGGCCGACTAAGTAGTAATCTTGCATACGACCACAACTGCAAGAGCAACCAAGGAGCACCAATATTTATATTGTTATTAATGAAGGCAGTGTCCAAGCCTCGGTATAGCATGGCAAGAGTGGCACCACCCCAATTGTACTGCACCGAGTTACTAGAATGAAGATCCTGCAAATAGGAATTATTTTCTCAAGGAATATCATCAATTCTTTCATATATTTAATTTCTTATTAAAGTGCAATAAATGTGAGATATTTATTTCTTGGCTAACCTCCAATAATTGCAAATAAAAACATAGAACCGAGTCACCCGTGCCGTCAGGAAATAACTCGCACCCAAAAATCTCCAACACGCAAGCGCGTGTGTATCTGTCGATCCTCGCTGCATTATTCGTGCCAGGCCCCCCAATCTGATTCCAAATCTTACGCAGTTCCTTTAACCTAACGGAATGAGATTTTCTGCATTACATTATTAATGTAATTTGATTGTAAGAACTATATATATTTAAAATTTACATAAAAATAAATTTTTTAAAACCTTCTCACTTCCGTTTTTTTTCCTGAAGCACTTCTCAACTATCGCCGTGTCTGTATCCTCCGGCAACGTCAAATTCTGGAGTAACTGTATGGCGTCGTAATCGGTCCGTCCAGTAACGGTTCTTCCAGCCGTAGGTAAACCGTATAAGAAGGCCACATCCTGCAAATAGTTCAAATTTTATACATATATAGTTACAAAAAAAAATATTACAAATAGGTATTGATCCTTACCTCTAGAGTGACCGTCATCTCGCCAACGTGCGGAAAAAAAGAAAGTGTGGGTCTCTGGCCTCCAGAACATGGCTAGACCCTGCAAAAGCGAATGATCGAGCTGCATATGATCTAACTGAACGAAATGTATCAGTCCAAGTGTCATCAAACGTTCATCCACCTCAGCAGTTCGTGACATCTTAGCCCTATGTAGTACTGCCCTCCAATGCTGTATATATATTTTTTTTAATTATTTTAAAAAATACAACCAAAATAGAAATATATAAGTAAAAAAAAGTAAAAAAACAATAATAACTTACACCAGTGCCACGAACTTTCGACTCATCCAAATGCAAGAGACGATCTGCATTAACAGGACCGGGGAGAACAACATGATCCGCTAATGTAGAAGCCTCGGCATCAACAGAAGCGGTAGATGTAGAAGCGCTAGGATCTCCACGAAGCCTCGTAGATTTACGAGGTGGTGCCTTTGATACTCTTCTTCTCGGTGGCATTTTTACTACATTACAATAAAAATTATCAATGTAAATAATCTAATAAAATTTCGGCAGCATCTCCCCTGTATCTGGAGTGTTTCCGAAAAAAAAAAACTCAAATCCCCCCTAATTAAAAACCCAAATCTCATACAACAAAATTTCCAATCTCATACAACAACATTTCTAATCTCATACAACAACATTTCCAATTTTCTATTTTTTTACATATTTTAAAATTTTTTTAGAATAATTATTCTAATTTTTCATTTATTTACCTCAATAAAATAAATTAATTAAATGTATAAATATTAAAAAAAAACTCACCTCGACTAGAAGCGCTGCTTGTCTTTTTTTAGAAAATTTTCCTACATTTAAAAAATTAATCTATCAATTTTTTATTATTTTATTTACTTTTTCTAATTTATAATTAATTTATCCACAATTATAAAATGTACAAAATAATTCAAAAAAATTTTGTAATTACATATTATAATTATTTATAATTATTCTGATTTTTTATTAATTTTTTAATTATTTTTTCAATATTTATTCTATTTTTTCTATTAATTACCTAATTAAACTAATTAAATTGAATAAATAAACTAATTAAATTCAATAAAAAAATTTCAAATTACATATTAAAATTATTTATATTTAGTCTGATTTTTTACTAATTTTTTCATTAGTTTTTCAATATTTAATCTATTTTTTTAATTACTTACCTAATTAAACTACTTAAATTAAATAAATAAACTAATTAAATTCAATAAAAAAATTCCCAAATTACATATTATAATTATTTATATTTATTCTGATTTTTTACTTATTTTTTCATTATTTTTTCAATATTTAATCTATTTTTTTAATTACTTACCTAATTAAACTAATTAAATTAAATAAATAAAATAAATATTAAAAAAAGAACTAACCTGAGGAGAGGAGAGATTATGTCCCGCGCGAGAGAGAGAGAAGGGTGGGAATGAGGGGTCGCTGTCTCGCTTATATAGGAGGGGTATACCTTGGATCGGCGATTGGAACGCCGATCCAAGGGTTCTGTATTTTCGGCGATTGAAACGCCGATCCAACAACGTTATTTTTAAAATTCCGAATTTTTAACTGTTATTATCGTAATTCGTGTAAACAGTAACGTTAGTTTTAATTTTTTCGGTATTATACATATATTGAGCTGTTTATGAAGTTGAGTACCTCAAATGAAAAAAACCCATATAGGCCCATTCTTTTATTGCCTTACGGTGACCATCCCAACACAGAAAATTAGTTAGTCTCACACAACCAGTGAGTTAATCTCACTGTTTCCCTTTGTTTCTTACTTACGTTGCCGCAATGAGTTACTATTCAGTTGTATAAACCTTACTCTTTACACCCAGTATAAATATTCACTCGTTGACGAGTGAGTTAAACGCACAATGCTCTATGGAAAGGACTAAAGCAAGCCGGTATATTAAATTATGTACTCTCATAATATTTTTATGTTTTAATACTTGTGCATAAGTCTTGTTGATGATATTATATATTTTGATCCGATAGCGGCCGCTAAATATCCGTTATCCGCTAACTGCTATCCAAAATCATGCCCGCTATGAACCCGCTAACCACTATTTAAATCTTTGGTTATAACAGATAAATTGAATCGATATAACAAACATGTTGACTCATAAAAAAATAAACAGTGAACATAAATTGAACAGATATAACAAATAAATTGAACAAATGTAACAAACATGCTGACTCATACAAAAAAATTAACAGTGGACATAAATTGAATAGATATAACAAATAAATTGAACAGACATAACAAACAATTTGGACTCATACAAAAGATAAAAATTGAACACAAATTGAACAGATATAACAAATAAAAAGAACAGATATAACAAATAAATTAAACAAATATAACAAACATATTGTCTCATACAAAAAGATAAAAAAATGTACATAAATAAATTGAACATATATAACAAATAAATTGAGCAGATATTACAAGCAATTTGAACTCATATAAAAAAATTAAAGTGGATATATAAAAAAAAGATGTAACAAATAAATTGAACATATAAAACAAATAAATTGAACATATATAACATGAGATAGAAGGACGAGAGAAAAAAAGAAGGAAAGGCCAATGAAAAATGAAAAAAAAATAAATAGAGAGGAAATATAAGAAAACAGGAAGGAAAGGAGAAGGAGAAAGAAGAAGGGAGCGAAGGGAGTGTGGGAAAATTCACGAAGGAAGAGAGAAGGGAGAGGGAGCCACACCTGGGAGCGGAGGGAGGGAAGGTAGCGCTGGGTGAGGGAAGGTGTTCGCGCTGGGTGAGAGGTGCGCTCGGATCAGACGGTCGGATTGCTAAGTTGGGTGCGGAAAAATGAAGAGAGCACTGGCTTGGATGACTTAGATGGTGATTTGTTGGATGAAAAGAAATAATTACCTTTTAATCAACGGCCAAAATAATGGTGCAGAGATAAAGTGAGATATATTGAATATTTGGTTTTTTTTTTTTTAATGAAGGCAAGATGGCGATTGGCGAAATACAACCGTGCATTTTCATTTTTTTTTTTCTATTTTAGTTCAAATGTGCAAGTGAGATCGCTCGTATTATTGGATTTTGATAAATTGATAAAATACAGAAGTACGATAAATTGAAATCTAAAAGGTTTATTGCAGATTTTAATCATCTAATGCCGTGTGCTAAACTTATGACATTGTCAAGAATTTGCATTTCTTAGAACTAAAATTTACAACATTTGTACACACTATCTTCAGTATGTAACCCATTTGATATATGATTGGTTACATGCCATGCTATTAATACATAAATGGATCTACATCAATCAGACCTAATTGGTAGCCCTGTGTACCCAAAGCTCCACAACTTCCCGTTAATAAAAGACCAGATATTAACAGTTTACAACAAATTGCAATAATCAAATGCTGAATTAATTATTCGCTTAATTACAAACAAACCATATTTTGAATTTTTTACAACCACCAATAATTAGTAGCATCATTATCTGCCTTGTGGATCAGTTGTAGTCACATAATTTACAGAGCGTGACGAGGCTTCGAAATCTGTTGATATGTCGGTAAAGGACGTCCTTGAATTTACTCTTACATTGAAATAAGCAGGCTGATTTGGCTCTGGTAGCACTAAATTTGTTGACCTGAGATAGGCAATAACATCTGACATGATTGGCCGGTCGACAGGGTTCTCTTGTACACACAGTAATGCCACATGGATGCATCTGTTGACCTGCTCTTGCTGTACGTCAGTTAATACAGGAGAAACCAGTTCATAGACCTTTCCTTCTTTCCATCGATCATATGCCTGATAACATATATTTTTCATGCCAGTAAAATTGATAGTAAAAGTGTTGATCCTTCTAGCTAGGAAAGTAGGAATATTTTAATTCTTGGAAAAAGCCAAAAAATGCCTGTTTCAATACAAATAAAAAAAGTTTTACGGACTATGCTTGTACGAATATACACAAATTTAATTATTAAATTGTCACTTGATCCTTTGAAAGATCTGCTATGCGATATTATGTCATTACCAATGCTCAAATAGAAGATTTACATTGTTTTTTTCCCCCCTAACCAAAATAGCACAACCATTAGTTTCAGAAATTAAAATTAGTGACATAATTGTTTCAACTTAGATTGGGTGAACGTTATGCTAATAGGCTTCTTACATATCCTAGGAGGTTGTGAGCAACTCCATGTTGGTGGAAACCCAAACTCCTTTTGCTGCTTACAATCTCCAGAAGCAACACGCCATAGCTAAATACATCAGATTTTGTTGAGAAAAGACCTTCAGATGCATACTCTGGAGCCATGTAACCACTGAAAAATATGTCAAGGAAATATTTAGTTAAGAACCTTCACAACATTGTTTCTTGTTTCATTGTATGAGCTTTTAAAAGACACCTTTGTTTTGAGTTTTTATTATGTTTCAGATCGAATTCTATCTTTATGTAAGCTCCAAATTGTAACAGCTTCGATTTGGTAAAATGCATAATGCTTACTATGTTCCAATAACTCTACTGGTTATTGCTTGGAGCTCTTTTGGATCAAAAATCCTCGCTAACCCAAAATCTGATATCTTTGGATTCATTTCAGAGTCTAGAAGAACATTGCTTGCTTTCAAGTCTCTGTGAACGATTCTTAGTCTCGAGTGTTTGTGAAGATACAGAAGTCCTTGTGCAATGCCTTCAATTATATGAAAACGTTTTCCCCAATTTAGCAGTGCTCCTCTTGCTATATCTGAAAGATATGATACAAATATAGGATAAATTGGGAGAAAAAATAAATGTTGAACTGTCGATTTTGAACAATGAAAGTCAAAGGTTGCCAGATTTTTTGCAAATTAGCTTTCTAGATGAGTACCAAAAATGAAGAAGTCCAAGCTCTTGTTTGACATGAACTCATAAACAAGTAAATTCTCTTCGCCTTGGATGCACCATCCAAGGAGTCGAACTAAATTTCTGTGCTGCAGCTTGGCAATAAGTTGAATTTCATTCTGAAATTCTACTATGCCTTGACATGACTGTGCTGACAGCCTTTTCACTGCTATTTCAAGTCCTTCTGGAAACACACCCTGAATGAAACAGCTTTAAGTTATCTCAGTAAATATAATCCAATTTTTATTTTTCATTTCATAAACAAGTAACATCATTATGTATTTTGTTTTTTCCATATAATTATATGCATCTGTTGAGAACATTCACTGGGTACTTCAGATGACATATTCACAGTCATCGACATATTCTCTTCGCCATTCAAATAGAGTCAGTACCAAGTTTGCTTCAAAATAAAATAATTTTTCATTCATTATAAAGAAAAGAAGGACAAGCACCTTATACACAGGTCCAAATCCACCTTGCCCGAGTTTATTGTCTAATGAGAAGTTATCTGTGGCTTTAGCTATTTCATAGAAATCAAAGAATGGAAATTCTGAACTGCTCTGTCTGCTCATGAGACTCGATGGTTCATTGCTAGATAGCATTCTTTCTTCTTGAGATATCTTCATATCTAAATCTTTTGGGAAAAAAAAAAATTTGTAGCTAAGTTTCCATCAAACAGGGTACTGATAAGTTAAAAATAAAATTAAACAGCATATTGTACTGTTGAGCTACAAATTGCACGCAGCCTACAAACAGAACTTTATAAATAGTTTTATATTCACAATAATTTTTTTGGCAACTTTAACATATTGGAAAATAATGGCGAATTTGAACAATAATTATATGTAAGGAACTAAACCTGCGTATCTCAGCTTTTCTATCCACAAAAATCCAATGAAACAGCCAGCAAGAAGGAATGCTAGAGTTGCACTGACGATGATGATGAGGTGTCTATTTGTTGCTCCTGGATAATTATTTGAAGTACCAAAGATTAATTAATTAATGTAAGTCTGCTTTACTGGTGTAAGGTAGTAAGTAATTATTTTAAATTAAAAAAATATGACAATTAAAAAGTACGATGGCGCCTTTGGAAAGAAAATTGGTTTTACTGTCTGTACTGTTTTTTTTTTCCCCCTTTTCTTGCTTGGGCAACTTATACAGCTTTTATTTAAATCTTTTTTGTGTAATACTATTAAATATTAATAAAATTGTGGGTGTGGTACTCACCACCCACCCAGCCTTCAACCAAAAAATTAAATTTCCAGATGTGCTGTCTTTAGTTTTCCAAAGGTAAAATGCCAAGCTCCTAGAACAAATTAGTGCTACAATGCAATTATTACATATTTGCTGGAATGTCTTTAGTTGTCTCATTTGACCTTTCTTTGCAAGGCAAACCTTTAAATATTGAAATTTCCTGGCGGGCTAAACCAAAATGTCGCTTGATGTGGCAGTGGCTCACAATATAACTTCTTGTTGAATATCGAGCATGTTTTTATTGAACTTTATCTGCTTTGATTAATCTTCCTATATCTGGTATAGCTTTAGCATTTTCCCTTAATTATGCTGAAGGTTAAATATAAACTCTTTTAGGTACCCCTGCTGATGGGAAGGCCTTTCTGTAGGTACGCACAGATGCAAATACAGAGTATTGAGTAATCCAAGATTGCAGGCCATAGGGATGAACCTCTAAGCAATTTTAATTTCACTTTATTTTGATGTATCTAATGTTATTACATATTTAATTTCGTGTTGTTATTGCTTAGTCTGTGTTGGTTTTTCTGGTACCAAATTATTGGAAGGACGGTATCCATGTATACAAGTTTCTTAATGTAACTTTTTTCCAAGGACTTACGAGTAGCAACAGACCAGTTGTACAAATAAATCTATCTAGATTGAATATATTTCTCTATGTACCGGGGGTTATATATATGTGCTTACCAGGGTAAAAAATTTAATTGTAATCCTCATTTCTAGTTTTAGGATTAAAAACAATTAGTAGCTTATTAGTCAGCATAATTCGAGTACATTTTACCCCTAACTCTTTTTATTACGACCAATATATAACTTGAGGTAGGATCTTTTTAGAGATTGCCTCAATTACCGGTTACCTTTATTAGTTCCAGATGGAGTTCTTGTTGAGTTAGGTGATGCAGTTGGCACGTTGGCAGAGATAGCAGGAGCTGGAGTACCTGGTGCCGAGGTCGAACCGAGAAGTACATCTGGATCTCCAGAAAAGAATGCATACATGTCATACCTCAAGGTGCACCTAACTCCAAGTATGCGTCCCCCTGTTCTTCCGTCAAAGTAATTGAGCATGTGATCAATCAGATCTTGCAAGCACTCACGGCACGTGTCATTTGACATGTCTGGTGTACACTGTGACAGGCCATACAGCACTGGTACAGTGGGCGGTATGGTTATATCTCCAGTGCCAAACATCTTTGTCGAGTTGTAGGCCGCCTGGTCTGATACGGTGCTCAGTAAAGTATTCACTACTGTGATCATGTAGGATTTATGAGCACTGTTTGAAGACTCCCATCCACTAAATCTTCCCCCAGCTGTGCTTTGTGTGTTGTAAATGATGATCTGTTGTGAGTTATCAGTTGAGTCTAGGAAGTATCTATTCGAGTACCTAAGAAGGCACATATCGTACCAGACAACAGCTTCTTTCGAATATGGGCACATAGTGGCCACATCTTTGAAGGATTGGTTCAGGCATTGGGCACAAACCGTAGAACTGACATCACCTTGGCAAAGGACAAGACCAAAGATTTGGTCGGATCCCGTACCTGTTATATTCTTAGAAAACCCTTCGATTGTGACAGCTTCTGTGGATAGAGCAGAGAAGAGATGCTCAAGGTTGGTGCAATAGGTGCTGTTTA
This sequence comes from Rhynchospora breviuscula, assembly GCA_027562975.1. Classification (NCBI taxonomy): domain Eukaryota; kingdom Viridiplantae; phylum Streptophyta; class Magnoliopsida; order Poales; family Cyperaceae; genus Rhynchospora; species Rhynchospora breviuscula. The sequence goes on from CM050398.1 coordinate 19,879,745, forward strand.
CTGTGTAGTTGCCAGTGGAGCCGCATGTTACATAGAGAGGATCGAAGGCTTTTGTTGAATGTAAACAAACAAAACTTGTAAGAATGAAACTAAATACAAAGAGAATGATGCTCTGCATCCTTCGGAGGCAGAGATATGGTAGAAATAATAAGAATTATGCAAAAATAGCAAGTTTCTTTTGAATCATTCTTGCTTCAAGGTATGGTATTAATCATAGATATCTACAACCTCAGTTGCAATACTGCACATTACATAACATACAGTTAACAACCTGCTTGGTGTTTATGGGTTAAGCCTGTATTTTTCATGATTGCTATTTAGTGTTCGCTTTTTGCGCTTTCATGCCCCCTTGACTTTTCATTATTATTTCCGAGTACGATGCTTCAATGTTGACTTCCATTATCTAAGTTTGTAACAAGGTCTTGTCAGAAATATTAAAAAAGAAAATGGTCTTGTCAGATTCTGACAGTCAGAAGTGGATTGTGGATATATAGTAACGATGAGATCGACTGAATCAGATTTGTGGGCAACATCTTGATTTATGGGCCCATTTAGGGCCGTAACATTGCAAGTGTCATTAACAAATTTCTGGGCACAATTGTACTTATAAGTGGTGACTTAAATTATTAGCATTTTTCTATTGATCATAATTATTTGCATTTACCTTTATATTTTATTTGTATTAAACTTGGACTTGGTAATTTTCTGTTTTAAATTAGTATAAACTTCAGTGATCTTTTAGTTTATAAGACTGGACTTGTTCCATCGTGTTGCTTATTGTGGAATTTTACCGAACTAATGTACAATTTAAGCTATAAATTTGTGGAAATTTGAACAGATCAAGGGAACAATAAACTGATCTTTGTCAAATATTGTTTGCCCACGTGGCTTCTATTTGTCAAATTTCCCCTTAAAAAACTTACAAATTTAATTATATATGAAACTTAATTTAATTGACCAGAATGGCTCTCAACAATTCGCCCAGTATGGGAACCGGTTATTTGTTTAGCATTTTTTGAGTTGTTCTCAAATTCTAGTTATGGTTTCAAGTAAACGAAACCATCATTTTCCTACGAGCATTAATTAACAAAAAAGAAAAAGGAAAAAGAATAAGAAGCAAAAATCTTTATTGCTGCATTTATTGTTTGTGGTAGTTGAAATGTAGCAAGACCTCAATTGATGTGGATGACATATAGGTTCTTAATATAAAATGAAACATGTCATGAAGAATAATTAGTTACAAACATTATCCACGATTTGGTTAACAATCTAATAAGTACTTTAATAAAGTAGAATACTTAAACGATATTGACTTTAAATATCGTAAACTTAGTTGAAAATTAGCAACATGTATATTACTCGTAAAATATAAAATTAAGATTACATTTTTGATAAAATTATTTCGGCAAATAGTCTATTAAACATCATGTTATTTGAAAGTGAATTTGTCACCTACTTTCGTGTCTAAAAAAATATAGCATTCACTTTTTATCAATATTTGATTTATGAATGAATGGTTCTCAAATTATAAAACTTCAACACATCATCATTAAATTTAGTGCTCATTTTTCATCTTTGTTGGTCATGACTAAAAGACTATATGCTTCAAAAATAAAAAAGACGCATTATGTTACTATTAAAGATATTTTGATATTCTAGGATACACATGCGTTAAGTCTAATTTTATCAATAATTAGTATATTGTTGTTCCTCAAATTTAACTTTGGAAACAAAATTCTCTTCAAATTGTGAAGATGCGCTGGCATGATGTTGCTAATCAAGGTGATGCATATGGTCCTGCGCACACTTCACAAAAAAGTTCATAACTTCGTCGGATCGGACTGAAATTTTGACAGGATCTTCGTGACCTAAAGCTCCGTGACTGTCGGATCGGACTGAAATTTCGCAATCCTAGTCTTCCTTGATAGACTTTTGGGTCTTTATTTATAAATTTCAAGCTTTTTAGGGTTACTTTAGTAATTTTTATGTATTTTGTCTTCTTTGGTTTGTATTTGTTATTTAAGACAGCCATCGTGTCTTTTGGAAGTTTAGTCTTGTTTTGAGAATTAAAATTTATCAATAAAATTTGAAAATTTGTGTGATCTCAGAACCAAAATTTCTTTTTCGTACTTTTTCCATTATTTTTCTCTGTTATTCGTGCATCACAAAGACTGATAATGCTGCTTGTCTTAAATTTTAAAAAAAAAAAAAAAACTCTACATGCGACTCGTTAATTGCTAGTGCTGAAAATAACTCAAGATAATATACACTCCAATTGTCTCTTCGAAGACATGTGAATATGCACGCTAATCGAGAATACAGTCGAATAGTGACAATATGGCAGTTTTTTTAAATAACGAGATTATGAACTAAAAATCCAGCAGAGCCAGAGTTTCAGATTTAAATTATAGAAGGTATATGCGAATAGTGTGTGCGTAATCATGCATTTTATTTTCAAACTGAATAATTTTTCTTCATAAATGATTGCTACTAAAATTATGTTGTACCTTAATACTAGAGACTAGAGATGACGACGCAACCTCAAATTATGCCTTTTACAATTTTTTTTTGAAGTCAAACTATATTAAAAGTACTAATGTTTTGAATCATTCAAACTTCAAAGCCACACGGGCACGCGACATAATAATAACTTACCCAAAAGTACATTAAAAAGGACTATTTGTCTAGATTTTTAATGGCACGTAATTTATGGGTCAGTTTGGAACATTTTTCAGACCTGAAAATGCTATAGTAATTGGCTTCTACAGAGAGATATGGTTGGTGATTGTTGCCCATGCATGGCATGGTTAACTGTCAAGAAGATATACAACAAATGAACTAAACTTCAAAGAATTAACAAAAAAGAAGATGTGCTAAACTGCAAGGAAGCATTTCATTTCTTATTTTTTTTGTGGGAAAAGGATCCGGTAGGAAGAGACAACATTATTGTCTTTTTTTTTTTTTAGTTACTTATTGTCTCCTTTATCCAACTGTTCTTTCTCCGAGAATAGGAGCGGTACTTCCTGTGGTATTGGTTGGCTGATTTTCTATGGCAGTAAACAGCAATACTAAAGTTTCTCTATGTATCATTTTGGGTTATTATATATTACTGATATTTTTTCGAATATGAATTTCAATTTATATCTGTAAAAGTATTATTCATAATTTTTTATTCAAGAAGAAGTTAATCCTTCTTGTTCACTTCACTTTCAAAAACACCCATAATATTTTTTTTAATACTATACGCATAGTATTATAGGCGAAAATTACTAAGAAAGTTTGAATTCTTATTTTAATTTTATGTAAACGGGGTCTATGTTTATATATATTTACGGCAGTGGTGTTTATGTCAAAGATTGCGAAAGGTATTTCTAAAAAAACAAAAGAAAGATTGCGAAAGTTTATGATCAGATCCGTCGGCGGCAAGAATATCTGTGAGAACAACCAGCATCCCGCCGTCCAAATCCTTATTTTGTCTGTTTCCATTTGTTTGTTTGCATCTTACCAATTCTTTTTATCGCTTTCCTTTTGTCCGTTCCGTTTGTACGCAGTACGCTTTGGTACTTTTTGGGTGTGTATAACCATGTGAGCAGTGTTATGATGTTCAATATACTGTATTTATATGTAATCTATGGGAAGTGCTGTATCAATCCGTTTATGACACTATTGGTTGCTATAATTTTGATTACAAATAGACTAATTAACCTCCTAATGTCTTAGCAAAAATTTACTTATTATATATTTTCTGAATCAGTTGCTAGATATTTTCTTAACCAGTATATATACATCAATAGTTTGTCCGAATCAAATGAATCAATTATTAGATTTTCTTGGACCAGTACTGAATATAGGCGCACGTGTTACTTGGTGTTGCAATTTTTTTTTATGTTTGGATGCGCAAGAATAAGGTTTGGATAAGAATAAGCTCTAAATTTTTTATTCTTGTGCAATCCAAACAACACAAGAATAAGAAATTTGAGCTTATCTGGCATCTTATTCTTATAGGGTGTGTTTGGAATGTGTCACGAACAGCTAGTTCGCGAACTAGCGATGTTCGCACAAACCAAACAACCCACAAACAGCCGTAGTTCGTGAACTTCTCTCTAGTTCCTAGTTCCCTGATTTTCACGAACTTGATTTTGTTCGTGGGCCGACCTCAACTTGTTCGTGGGCCACTGTTTGTCCGCCTGTTCGTGGAGGTGCCGAACACACCCATACTAACAAAACTATGGAATTTGAATAAGAATAAGAATTGGCACGAGATTCTAAATCCGGCCCTTTATTCCTTATTCTTATTCTTATCCGGCCTCCATCCAAACACACTAATGAATATATTGAGAAATTAATTCTGCACGCAATGACACAGAAGAGTGGCATCCCACTATTCTTTAAAAGAAACATAAATAATAAATTTCTATTTGGTAAGAGTTGTGTCCTTGCGGTTCTATACCTTTAATTACTCTCTTTTTTCTTAATAGATAGATCAATATATTGACTTGGCACGACAAAACCAGAACCAAATCCACAGCAGTCGGGTTAAACGGCTGTACCAAACTGCCGTCCTTTTTTTAATATTTAAAAATTTTAAAATTCAAATGCTGAGTCCAAACTGTTGATCTTGTTTAATTTTACGGGCGATCGTTTTCATATAAGTTTTATAAAATTTTGAGTCAATTTGATACTTGATTAAGTGAGCAAATTATGAACGTATTAGAATTAATCAGTGATAGTTAACCATATTCGTTCATTTGTTGACCACTTGATCTATTATCAAATCAACTCCAAATTTTATAAAACTTGTATGAAAACGCATCGCCCGTAAAATTAAATAAGATCAACGGTTTATATTCAGCATTTGAATTTTAAAATTTTAAAATATTAAATAAATTCCAACGGTTTAGCTGTTACCTGAAAAATCTTATAAATTACCTGCCAAATGTTTGTAAAATATTATTAAAATTTCCCTTTCCTCAAACATAACAAATATAAATATTTTCTTTTTTATTTAGACATTCGATTTTAATACTTGTTTATTCCAATATAATATTACTTAGTATCAGAGCAATCCTTATGCTTGAATATTGATCATCAATTCATCACTAATCTATTGAAAGAGTAACATATCATTAGCAGGGTATTGATTCACCTTGTTTTTTAATCAAAATATCAAATTTTATTGGAAGCATAGTGTTCAACATTTCTTGGGATTACAAAGACAAAACTATAGAATGAAAACGACCCAATCTAGCTAAATTATACATCCATTTTTCTGTTGGACATGGATATTGTCTTCTTGAATGAAAAGACAAAATAGGTCACAAATATTAGGAGATTGGACATATCCGCTTGCACCTACGTTCATATTATTGAACATGCTGCTTAAATTAGTTGATGCCAAGTACATGCCATTTTTTATATATATTTTGAGAAAAAAAATATAATATGTTATCTTAAAAGTGACCACAAAATTATTAAAATAAAATTTTTATGCCCGACCTCTATTTTATTGCTTAAATTTTTTTTCTTCATTATCAACATTTATTGTTGAAATTTATGCCACTGAGTAGGTCTTTGATCAGGTCACAGCCACATATTAATCAGATAATAACCAAACGATTAGGAACTCCCAACTACCGTTTACTGGCCTTTTATTTGGAGTTTAATTCGTTTTTTTATATTCTTACTCTTTTATTCCTTAATTCGCAAAAAGACAAGAGAGTAATAAAGGTCGTTGTTGTTATCAATTTTAATAATAAAAAAATAATATTAATTATGAATTAGCTCTGTTTTTTATTTTTTTTTTCGTGGTATGATATTACCATTACTACTGATTAGGTGCAAGTTTTCGGAGGTGGCAATCAGACGGATGAGTTCGATTTAAATCCTATTAAGTTTGAACGAATTTGACCATTGAGTGACTGTTGGTCTTGAATCATCACAAATAGAATTGAGTTATATTTTAATTGTCATTTTTCAAACTTTATTGGATCAAATTTCAGATTTTACTTTATATTATTTTCAGCTTTAGGATCATCTGGGATCTGATTGGACCGATTTATTAGATTTTATGATTCTTATATATAAAGTTTCGAGACAGATTAGATTTTGGATCATTTTAGTTCAGATTTTTTTTTTTTTTTTAAGTTCGAGTCTTTTAGATTTGTCATTTTTGTTGTGTCGAGTCCTAAGCTACTTCCTTTAAAAAAAAAAAAATGAGGAAAAGAGGAGCCCTTTCATCTGGTGTGCAACGAAGTTGGGTCCGAAACTTGATAAACCATGGACTGTTAAACAAAATTAAAATCAATCCCATTTTATTATATCAATATCACATCACAATAAGTGTCGCGTCAGCGCCATATTATTTCCAGATCAGTGCCATATCACAAACTCGTACTTACCATATAAAATTCCTGTTAAGTATTAATTTGATAAGTGTTGAATCAAGCACAATACTTTCCGAAAGCAATTGAAATGAGACGCCTAAAACAAATTGAACTTAAGGGTCTACTTGATAGGATAAAGCGTAAATGGAAAATATTGGGGACCAAAAAGTGAATTTGCTTGAAAAGGGCAAACTGAACTATCCAAATTAATTTCCAATTTAATATATGCTTCTGGAAGAATAATACTTAATAATTTAATATACAGTATATAAAAAATTAAAGTCTACCAATCTCCTAATAATTGAAGTCTAGTACTCAAATGTTTGTCTTCTTTTTCTTTTTGTTTCTTGTGGTATTCTGGGGTATATAATTATTAATTAATCATTTCAATTTTATGAGAGATGGACTGGTACACATAAAACTAGAACAACCGGCCTAAACATTAAGAAAATTTGTCAAATATAAACAACACTTAAACTTTTCATAGTAAATCGTCTCCTATTATATATCTTGGAACAGGGCATACACATGTGCTATTTATATATTTTAAACAATAACAAGGGTCAAGCCTATATCAAAATGTTTATTAATATTGATTGATTTTATCCAAAATAAAACTTTGTTTTTGAAAGTAAAAATAAAACTTGATTGCTTTAATTTCTTAGTGTGATCTAGACCTTGTATGTTTCCTCATCCCTTTCTGGTTTAATCAGGATCAGCATAAGCGAAAAATCTCATCTATTCAAGTCCACATTTACAATATATATATATATATATATATATATATATTAAGTATTGTATTACATATCCAATCATGTGCATAGGAAAAAAAAAAATTTGGACTATAACCTATATATCTGTGATAACATTATCTGCCTTCTGGACAGGTCATAGTCATATAATTAACAGAGCGTGATGAACCATAAAAATAAGATGCTTCAAACTCATTCTCTGCAACTCTTATATTGAAATAAGCAGGTGGCTTAGGCTAAGAGTAAGATTTTCTGAGCTGAGGTAGTTGATGGCATCTGCTATAATGGGTCGGTCGATGGGATTCTCCTGTACACACAGTAAAGCCACATGGATGCATCTCTCTATTTGTTTTTGGGGTGCTTCAGTAAGAGTTGAAGAAATTAGCTCAGAAATTTTTCCTTCTTTCCATCGATCCCATGCCTGAACAAAAATTTCATGCCAACAAAATGTAAATTTAATTGGGAAAAAACCAAAAGAAAACTCCTATAGCAACAAGAATAATATCAAATAAAAATTATGATTCAATCAGAATTCTGTCCAATAATTCTGTATGAGAGGTTAAAATCTTCACAATTTTCTTACATATCCAAGGAGGTTGAGGAAATCTCCATATTGGTGGAAACCCATGTTCCTTTTACCACTTATGATCTCCAAAACCAACACACCAAAGCTATATACATCTGATTTAATGGAGAAGAGACCCTCGGATGCATATTCAGGCGCCATGTAACCACTTCAAAAAAGAAAACAAAGAAGCTATAAAGTTATGAACCTTAATAATGTGAAGTTGGACAGTATTAATTGTGTGTTTTGATCACACAATAATTTTGAACGGAACTTTATTAAGTGATAAAATCATACTTACTATGTTCCAACTACCCTACTGGTATTTGCTTGGAGCTCTTTCGGGCCAAAAATCCTGGCCAACCCAAAATCTGATATTTTTGGAATCATTTCAGAGTCCAGAAGAATATTGCTTGCTTTCAAATCTCTATGAATAACTCTTAGCCTCGAGTGTTTGTGAAGATACAGAAGTCCTTGTGCAATGCCTTCAATTATCTCAAATCGCTTCTCCCAATTCAACAGTACTCCTCTTTTTTTATCTGTGAAACAAATAGCAGAACGTAGAATCAAAAAGAACAAATAAGACAAAAACAACATGAAAAAACCAAGAACAAGAGGACTACAGACCCGCAGATTTAACTTCATACAAACACAATATATTAATTTGGAATCGATAGGTGGTTTACCGAAAATGAAGGTGTCCAAGCTCTTGTTTGGCATAAACTCGTAGACAAGTAATTTCTCTTCGCCATGGATGCACCATCCCACCAGCCTTACCAAATTTGTGTGCTGCAGCTTTGCAATAAGTTGGATTTCATTTTTAAATTCAACCATGCCTTGACAGGACTGTGCTGAAAGCCTCTTCACTGCTACCTCAAGTCCATCTTTTAGTACACCCTGACAGAGAAACATGAAAAATGATGAATATATAGAATCCAATTCCTTTTTTTATTCACAATGAATTCCAAAATAGGTTAATTTTGCATTTCTTTTTTATCAATTTTGGTTTGTTTAATTTTCCTTTTCGCTTCCATATTCAACGCATTATCTTGCCTCAATCTCCAGAGAGATGAAAACAAAAGCAAAACAAAATAATATTACAAGATAAAATAAAAGAATGCAGAGGGAGCACCTTGTACACCGTTCCAAATCCACCTTGGCCCAGCCTTTGGCCCAATGAAAAATTTTCAGTAGCTTTAGCTATTTGATTGAAATCAAAGAATGTGAAGTCTGAACTTCCCTCTCTGCTCCAGATATTTGGTTCTTCCCCATCATCCCTAAGCCTTCTTTCTTTTCCAGAAATTGCGATCCCTAAAGCATTAAAGAAGATGGGTTAACCCCTGCTAAATTTTTCATTTAGACAAAGTAATTATAAGTAACAATCTAAATTTGCTCAGAAACAAACCTGAATATCTCTTCTTTTTCAACCAACAAAAGCCGATGAAGGAACCAAAAAGAAGCAATGCCGCAATTACATTGATTATAATAATAAAGAGGAGTTTTCTTGTTCGGCCTGTAAAATCCATTTGAAGTTTCAACTGTTAATATGGATATATGTATTACAATGTTCCATGCAATTTAGACAATAATAAAGGATCGAAAAAGTATGTCAAAAAAAAATAATAAAGGAAAAAGAAAAACAAATTAAGGTTTCAATAGGGTATCATTTTTTTTTAGGGCATTCAATAAGGTATCATTACATGCATAGATTTTTTTTTTTTTTTAAATTGTACAAAAATAGTGAAAGGATGTGACAATTAATGTATTTTCGGTGTATTTTCGTGCCTTAGTTGCATGCATTATCCTGTTGGAGTAGAACATGATTTGTGATTAAATTGTCTCGAGAAGTTTAACTTGCCTAACATTCTTTTTAAAGAATGTTCAAATACCTCGATTTATAAGTTCACTGAACTAGGTTTTGACCTCTAATAGCATGTCACAACTGTATAAACGAATGCAGCCAGTGTGGGCACAAAACGTAAAAATTAAGCAGACTTCGTACACGCAGACATTCAGTCATTTCATCGAACACATTATGTGCACAACTCAGGGGCAAAGGTTCAAAGTAACCAAACCAGTAGAAGCCTACTACTCTGTCTACTCACCGCTCGAGTCACCTTATGAGAGAAGATGTATTACCAAGCGAAGCACAACACTCGTAATCGATTGTGCTATGCCACGTGGCACGGATTGCATGCATCCGACTCTCCTCTCATCTTTTCTCCATTTCTATTTCTCTTCTTTTTTTTCTTTTTTTTTTTGATGAAATTTCTATTTCTATTTCTCTTCACTACCCTTTTTCTCTTTCAATTCAATATGTTGTAATCGATTGGGCTGGATGGATGTACACTGCTGGGCTTATTCAGTCCCAAATAAGTTGTAATTGGACCAAACAATTATTTTTAATCAAACTAAACTACTGAGAAGACGGTAGACGGACTAATCAATTATTTTTAATCAAACTAAACTAATGAGATCAACTTTAAAAAATTTGTATTTATAAATTTATTCATTGCATGATTTGAACCGTTCGACTTTAATCAAAGGGTCTAGTGGATTTTGGCATATACCTTTTTCTTTTCTTTTTTTATTACACCTATTAGAGCAGTTACCGAACCCTGTCCTTGTATATGTATAATAATTGTCAACGAATTAATGCGTATTAATTATTATATGACAAGTCTTTATCCCAAAATATTCTGACCAAAGACTCTTCGGTCTTATTAATTGCTCCGGGTGTGAACCAACCCACATATGACTCAATTTATTTTATTTTAATTATTATTATTATTATTAATATTAAAATTACTATTATTTTTATTTTGTGAATTTATTTATTTTTGTTTTGTCAATTTATTTTATTTTCTTGTAGGAGCATGCTAAAGAGTGTTAGGATTAATCGAGAATCATATTTACTTAAGGATCTTTACAATTGGTAAACAAGTAAAAAAAGTTTAATAAGATAAGAAACAATCTGAATGTGTTGATTTAGATTAATAATACGATACCTAAAAAGAAATGATGGAATGTGGTGCACGGTTTTTTAGTTTATCAGTAAAGTTGAGAACAATAATTTATTAGATTTAATTGATTGTAATATTCTAACTCTGTGTATTTTGTTACTTAATTTGTTATTTTATGAAATTTTCAGTTGACAATCCAACTAATATTATATTTTTTTTTTATTTGAACTACTTAATCGGCGAGGAAATCTTCATCTTCAATGCAGAAACCATTGCCTAAAACAATTCATATACATTTTTATTCTTTTCTATAAACAATATTTGGATGAATAGACTATAATAATAATTGTATATTTACTTTGTAGAGAAGTATAAACCTTTGCTTCCCCTACTTTCAAACATTAAATAGCCTGAAAGAGAGAATTCAGACGACGTCCCTTTTAGCATACTTTGTTTTCAATAAATCTGTACGGGGATTGACCAACCAATCATGATAAAACATTGTCAGCCACACGGAAATACAAAATCAACTTCATTAAAATTAAATGCATCCATAATCAGATAATAAAAAAATTACAAACCCTTAGAATTTATATATGTATATATATATATCAAACCGATATAATTCTTTTTATATATATAAATGAAAGTTTTGAAGGCCGATAATAGCCCTAGTTTACTTTGTTTTTAGTTAAATGGAATACTATTATACTGACAAAATATTTGCTAAACTCATGACATGTGAGATAGATAATTAACTAAACTCGTAATAGTCGAATTTAGATGCTCCAAATGGTTGATCTATACAACCACTTTGTTTCTGTTTTCTAAATTTCTAACGTCGTCTCAATACAGAATCTTTTAAAAATCATACTATATATTGTGTCATCTTGATCTATAAAGGCATTCATAAATGGATATGAAACGCCATATATATACATATATTCTGTTTTGAGTTAATAAGGACGGGGCTCGAAAAATCTTCATTTAAACCCATCTGATATGTACCACTGAAAACATTATTGCCTTAGCTGAGCCAAGCATGTTTATATTATTATATGCATATAACACTTGCAAGAGCATAAGCATTGCTCAAATAACACAAAAGACATAATTGTATTTACCTTTATTTGTTGTGAGTGGAACAGTTGCTAATGAAGGTGATGGAGTTGTCAGGTTGTCATTAGGCGCACGCGGAGTCAAAGAAGGCATGTGAGTCGACAAACTATGAGGCTGCTGTGTCGGTAAGGGTGCCGGAGCTGGCCGATTGGCAGTCACAGCATGAGGTTTAATCGATTTTGGCAGTCCCGAGATTGAACTGAGTGGTAATACTGCTTGATATTTATACATAAAATTGTATATCTCATACCTTAAGCTGCATCTAACTCCTAAAATCCGCCCACCTTGCCTCCCATCAAAGTTATTGAGAATGTCGTTGATTAAATCTTGCAAGCATGCATGGCATGCATCGTTTGGCATGTCGGGGGTGCACTGCAACATGCTGTAAATGATGGGGACAGATGATGTTATATTTATGTCTCCAACACCAAACCGCTTTGATGATTCATAAGCTGCTCGGTGTGCAACATCTTGAAGTAAGGTATTCATCATCGTCTTGTAGTAGGACTTCATGACAACATTCAGGGGACTCCATCCATTAAACCTCTCACCTGTCACATTTTCTGAATTCCACATGATGACCTGATGAGAGTTATCGGTCGAACTGAGGAAGTCATGTTCGAGTATCGAAGGAGGCAGAAGTCGTACCATATTGTCGCTTCTTTGGAGTTTGGGCATAGAGTTTGTATATCATTGATGGACTGGTTGAGGCAGTTGCCACAAACAGACGAGTTAACATCACCACGACAAAGGACAAGCCCAAAAATTTGGTCCGGTACGGAAATTGAATATGTTGCAAAACCTTCCAATGCAGCAGTTTCTGTGGACAGCGAGGTGAAGAGTTTGGCAAGGTCGGACTGATACGTGTTATTCTCTGTGTCATTGCCGGTGGAGCCGCATGTGTAGTGGAGGTAATCATGTGCAGACGCTACATGTAAATTTTGTACATTTGTGAGGAAGACAAGAAGAAAGAAGAATGTACTGTTTTGCATCCTTCTGTTTTAGGTTTTGGATGGTGTCTAGTTTGAAGATAATGAAAGAAATGATGGATGCATTTGAACAGTCATCTATTTGAGCTATGGCACGTTGCTAAGCAACAGTACAGGGGCAAAAGTGTCAATTATTTAATAAATAACAACGCGCTACTGTGCAGGGATAAATTGTTAATTAAAAATAAATAACAACGCGCAAATTACAGCAGCCTCTGGTGGGTATTTCTATGCACGTCCCTTTCATTATTATTTTTCACATTTTTTGTTTTTAACCCCGTCGTTCTCATTATTATTTGGAAAATGACGTTTTATTATTGTATTTCGCGCCTTATTAGCTCACGGGTCGTGTCAGATGTGGATTGTATAATCTATTTAGGTTGAATCCTATTTGGGCACCTTAGTATTATATTATGGGCCCGTATATACCAACAGACTTGCACAAGTCATCGATTAGAGAACTACTGGCAACCGTACGTTGTATTTCAACAATTAGCATATTTTCAATTATTGTTGGCCATAAATCTTATTTCTTCTGCCTGATCAAGCTTATAATATTTGATAGTTTTCTCTTATGGCTAAAAAACCGCCAGCAAGAATGAAATTCACGTTCTTCTCTCGGTCATATTCTATGTCAAACGAAATATTGATAGCTTGTACTAGGAATTAGCTATGAATTTAGGATATGTAAATCGTATTGCAAAAGGTACTCAAGTATCAAAGTTATATTTGATAAATTATATTTATTGCATTCATTAATATACAAATTAATTTTGGTATTCAATTGGTTGTGCAGTTGTTCAATCACATGCATATTGTATTATCAACATAATTTGAAAGGAAAGAAACAAATTAGAAGAATAAACTTTTTACCATAACTTTTCTCAACATGATCGAATATATAAACATGCAATATACTGAGAAGTACCTTATATATATGACACATTATGTATAATTCGGCACATAAAGAAGGAGAATAGTATGATTAGCACGCAATTAAATACCAGTTATTAGCAGCTTAATGTTCCTCATTCATATCTTTGTTGATAAGGTAGAGCATATATGCATGGGAACTTCTACTAGCTAGGCTGGATGCTGATACTTCTTGCAGGAAACAGAGACAAATCACACATGTCAGTATATCACAAATCACATCTCTGAATCTGATGCTACTTGAGGTGTCTATACTAATTTGACCAGATGGCTTAAAGAAACATTGATGTTGTTGGTCCTCGTCGATCTAAATTAGAAACAGTAACCAGATAGATTGATTTCCTCTTGAATAAGAAAGAAAATTTAATTAGCTGCATGCTTCTTATCCTTCTGTTTTCAACTTGTTTTATTATTAATAAGTTTAACAGAATAGGAAATTGTACTCCTGATTATTCTCGCTTGAAATAATTAACATACTGATCAGAAGCAATTGTCATGTTTCTATGTATCATAAGAAAAGAAAATTACTCATTTGATGTCTAATATTGTCTATGGAACATTGGAACTAATTGTTCTGCAGAGTTAATCAAACAAATCAAAGTAGTTTTATGCTATTAAACTTAACATGAACTAATCAATTTAGATGATCAAATCAATAATATTGGAAAAAAGTTAACCAACAGATTCCATATTAAATAATTCATTTAAATGACCGAGTAGCTAGGTTCACAGGACGCCTGCTCAGGCCTCATATTAGGAGCATTTCCCCTGTTAGTTGTGTCACCTTAAATCTTCCTACTAACCTAATTAAAATCCGATCTAGCATAGAACTTTGAATTAGTCTTATTTTATTAGTTAGGTGTCATTTCTTAACATGAGATTCTGGTATATTTTCCTCGTCTGATTCAGGAAAAGTTAGGAGCTTATATGTGGCCGAAACCAATAGCCCATTGTAAATTTTCCTATAAAATGAAGCCCATTGCAACATATCGTCATCAATAACACTTTTGAATTCCTTTATCATATATTTACAAGCCCATTGCAGTGCATAAGAATTCTAGTGAGCCGCCATTATAAAATTATAATCCCTTTTCCTAATTCTGTTGCACGGTGTTAGTGAGCAGTGGCGGAGGGAGGGGGAGGCTGGCGAAGGCCAGGCCTCCCCTAATAGTTGGATTTTTCTTAATCACACATTAAATTTAACTAATACAATCACATAAAATTGGTCCCTCGGCCCCCTCAGTCTTTGTTCAAATGTAAATTTTTTAGTCCATCATCAATATAAGATTTAAATTATAAGTCAAAAAACATTTCAATTTGACAATTTTAATTAAGTTTTTCTAAAGTAACTTAAAATTTTGAATTGGAAAAATTATCATGAGTATATCATCAAAATTGATTGTTTATCAAATTTTTTTTGCAACAGCTTCATTGATATGTGAAAATTATTAAAATATGGAACATTGTAGTTTTCAACTTGATGAAACATATTATCATTCATTTTTTTCTTTTTCTTTTTTCGCCTTTTGAGTTCAAGAGAGAGAAAAAAAACATCAATGCTAAGCGACGCCAACTCGCTCCGACGTTCCATCACTCTGGCTCTGCGCGACCACCTTTCTTCTTGCGCTCAAACTATACCGGACTCTTATGATCTCTGTTTCGGCCCCCGTTATTCCTCTATCCTGGCTCCGCCACTAAACGTGTCAAGATTACAAGGTTAATTTATTTTTTTCTAGCGGGCGATTTTGTTTGTCAGATTTTGCTGTTTACTGGCCTTGTTTATTCCGACAATTACACCAAGCCAAGCAGCTTTCAAATAACTTTGGTCATAAATTGATTATTTGATGTCTATCGAGACTAAGGTCAGGGAGAAAATTGCGCGGACATTCAAAATCAAATGTAAGGTTCGAGTTTTACTTAACAGCCACTGTCCTTTTCTTAAAAAAAAAAGAAAATGTATGGTCCAAGTTAATTATTCTGATTCGATAGTTCCTTTGATACAGTTGGTAGTTTGGTGTTTTTGCAAAAATTGATCTCCTTTGGTAATTTAGTTTTGTGATTCAAAAGTACAGTGTCAGATTATAGTGAATCAAAAAAAATTCGGTGATTTCGTTTTTTTTTTAGTTCAAATACATAACAGTATCCTCCAAATTTGCGATTGAGAGTGGTGATGTCACCACAAGTTTATGTTTTGCCAAGTACCAATGTTGACAATTTTTTCAAATGCGAGAGGAAACCACTAAAAAATTTTCATATCATTACAATAAACTTTTAGTAAGCTATAAAGTAACACGTTAAGTTCAACTATAGATATATATTGAAAAAAAAAATTTAATTTCTTTCCCGTGGAAATTTTAATTCTACTAAAATAATTAAAAAGAAATAAAAATTCACATTCCAAAACCATATTTTTTCCCCCTAAAATAAGCACAACCCGAAACAGTCTCTACCACTTCTTGATAAAAAGAAAAAAAAAAAAAGAAGCATCTCTTTTACACAATCAATTCAATTAAAAACCAAATGTTCTCTTACCATCTATATCTAGATTTAAAAACAATACTAATAAGTAAGAGTAAAAATATGTAGCTTCTCATGTGGGACATTCCACGAAACATGACAATTATTTCAAAATAAAATGAAGACAGCACGAGTGCAATGGTTTTCCACCGGAATAAGTTGTGTGGTTTTGGTATTTTAGTATTCGTCTAGAAATTTGAGATTGAAAATTTTAGCTCTTGCCGACAGATAGAAAACATTACACTTTTATGAATTTTGGTTCTATCCAATATCTTGTCAAACTGTCCGTGGTCCGTGGAAACTCTTTTGTACAAATCTTAAGCACATGTATATTTAGGCAATGTATTTTAAATTATTTTTCCATCCACTATATATAAAAGCTAAATTTTTTTTTCAAGATGTTATATATATTTTACGATGGTTATTTTGGCTTCTTAAATTAGCTAGAGTTCCGTTCTTCACAGAGCGGGTATATATTGAGCACAACTCTTATTTATTGAAAGTTCATGAATACTCCATGATGCCTGAAACATTATTTTAATCTTAAGTAATGTATCAGTGATGAAATGGTATGATATCATGTATTTTTGGTGATTACAATTAGCTGTGTAATAACTGCCAGCTTTTAACAATTCTATATGCATGTGATTTTAGACTGACAATTGTTGTGTAACTTGTGTTACTCTTCTCTGTACAGAACGTATCTCGAGTAACTCATTGATATATACAAATGGTTTCGACGGAGACAGAAGCAATTATATGCGCATGTGATTTCGAATTCAAATTGTTTTATATTAGAACCAAAACGTTTAAATGTGACAGAAACGGATTTGAACAATTAAAATTTTCTAAATTCGAATATTTATCCTCTAATACATAAATTTAGATATTATTTCCACAGATTTTATTACTTGGAAGTTTGGAGATATTTCTTTTAATTACTTCTTTTAATTAGTTATAAAGTTAATGCTAATGAGTTTTATAATGTATATCGCGCCATCCATGCATATTACCTTTCATATCATCTGCCGATCTGCCCATCTTCCTACTTGCGTCTTCAGCTCGCCTTTCAGCTTCAAAACTCGAATATAACATACATCACATCATTACATTGTTTTAATGATTCCACTGAATTAATAGGGATTATGACGTGATGCATCTTCATTAAGTCCTTTTGGTTTTTTCTGCGGCGAAATCAGCTGTATCGAACCACGTTGCCTCCTAACTGGATTATTGCTCATCTACTGATCTACAATCTTTCCCGCTTCACATATGTCGCATATATAATTAAACAAAACATCTAGATATGTTATATCATTACTTCCGCAAATATAGTAAGCCGGATATAAAATAAATATTAAAATAGTTCATGAGGTGTCCTCAAGATTTGCGATAGATTCACATTTCACAATCAGGAACGAAGAGGTCAAATGAAATATTTTTTGCCAAGTGTTCAATAAAAATTAAGCTTGGAGGAAATTTTCTTTTGATAGAAATTAAAATTTTGTTCATCTTTTAAAGAAATAAAAATATAGTACAATATTTTAATTAAAAGTATTCATAAATAAATGTCCAGGACAAATTTTTTTATTTGAGGACACACATTAAATATTAATGCTTATAGGCAATCATTTCCAACGAAAATAGAAGCCAAATACAACTAGCCTCGTTGAGGCGCTTGACTTCGCTAGAGAAAAAAAAAATGCAACACACAACCAAACAGGTGCAGCCGTGCAGATAGGCTGATAGCATACAGAGCGGCACCATTAAGCCTTTATTTTAACGGCTCGGAAGAAAGATAAAAATTGTGCACATCCCATTTTATCTCAAGCTTGAAGCATTGGATAATCGGTATAGCCAACAACTGGATCTTGAGTGTAGAAAGTACTTCGATCGTACTTTGTCAAAGGTGCATTCAGTTCGAACCGCTTCGGCAGATCCGGATTCGCCAAGAATTGCCTTCCAAATGCCACCAAATCAGTGTATCCTTCTTCTATCACCTTATTGCCTTCCTCTCTGTTGTAACCCCCTGCCACAATAAAGGTGCCATTGAATGCTTTTCTCATTGGAAAAAGTGACATGCGGTATCTTGAGCTTGCCATCAATGCACACCGATCTCGGTTCAACAGCATGAAGGTAAGCAATGTTTAGTTTTGATAGAGCCTCAGCCAAGTACACGGCGAGTGCATCAGTGTTCGAATTGGAGGATTGGAGAATGTCAAGATAAGGGGAAAACCGCACGCCGACACGATCAGCACCGACTTCATCTATGATGGCTTGGACAATTTCAAGGCAAAATCGGGCTCGGTTTTCAAGGCTGCCTCCATACTTGTCAGTGCTGTCATTCAGACCATCTTTGAGAAACTGCTCAATTAAGTGGCCATTTGCCGCATGAACCTCTATGCCATCAAAACCTATAAAAAAAAAAAAGAAGTTCAAGATTGAGTGTGGGCACGGATAACTATTGCAGATTATCACTGCTGTCTAATTTATAACCTTCAAATTAAATTTTAGAGATAAATATATATCTCCAGTGAAAAAAACGATTTCAGATAATAATTCGATGTGTGTTCTATAATTGATGAGTTAATTATTAGCAGTAGATGTTTGGAGTAACATCACAATAACTAATGTGATTGCATAAATGTTTTAATTGTAATTCGAAAATAAATTACCAGCATTAATGGCATTTCTTGCAGCCAGTCTAAAATCATTCACAATCTGAGATATGTCCTCCAATGTTAGAGTCCTTGGAGTCGGATAGTTCAGCTTATCACTACTCGACAGATGTGAACGCACATTTAGTTTGTAACCTGTACATAATCAGAATTTTTATTTACTCAACTTTAGTAATCGCTATGTGCTAAAATTAATATCAATGATCATTTTCTTCTCAAAACAAGAAGAGCAAAGTATTTTTCTCAAATACATATTGGACAGTTCGACTTCTGGCTTCAATCAACATATGGCGAAATCAAATATAATGATCACTGGAATGCAATTCGGTAATTATCTACTTTGGTGAAGAATTCTAAGTCAAGAAATGTATTGATTTTCTTGGACAGGATTGCCAATATGCGGAATTCAGAATTTTAAATCTTAGATTGCACACTGCTGATTAATCTGTTCCGGTTTTGTTTTTAATTGTAACTGCTTTTTCTTGTATATTCTTTTTATTTTTCTCCTTTTATGATTTAACAGCTTTAACTTTTGTTAATCCAAATATATATATTGTAAATAGGCAAACGCCTATCTACCTTCCAAAAAAAACCAGTCTGAGACACGTCCACAGTGCCACATCTGGCAGAAGAAGATGCTTCCCTTTGCATGAACCGCATCGACAATTGGCTTCCATGCCTCGACGTGCTCCTCAGTCCAAATCCCAGGTGTCTCGGGGTACCTTTTTTTTTTTTGACCAAAAACGAAAAAAGTTATGGGCACTTCACTAAAACATCACTGACAAGACCAGCAATTAATAGTTACAGTTTCATTGTAATTATTGAGATTACAGTTATACCCCTGGGTAATATCAGAGACGCCAGCAGGCTCGCTGATAAGGAGGCCTCCTTGGGTGGCTCTCTGAGTATAATAGAGAGTTGCATTTGGTTGCGGCACATTCTCATAAGATCTTAACCTTGTCATGGGTGCCATTACAACCCTGGATTTTGTTGAAAATTAAAAATTTCAGAATAATTGTGTGAACAAATTTTGAAGAAATTATAAATATGAATCCAAAACAACATATGTCACAGTTCATAAAAAGAAAAAAAAAAAACTATTTGGCTACACCTAAATAGTGTTGGCTTATAAGGAAAAATATGTTCAAATGTACGGAAGGATGCAAGCTTTAAAACGCCATGTGCATTGCCCCTTGGATTGAATATTGTACCAACAACTATCTAAATAACATTCACTCTGTCTCCTATAGTGGCGACAGATATATAGTTCAATATCTCTAAATAATGTCACTTAATTTATATAGCAACAAAATAACTTCAGTAATCAATCAAAATCCTTATATCTCCTATGGGCCTTTTATGCCAAAATATAAAAAAAATCCTTATATCAAACTAAGCAATTCAGTTATTAAAGTATTAGTTACGGATGGATTAAGTATACAAGAAAACGAACAAATTAATAACGGCTCATTTGTTTGAGCATAATATTAGCATAAAACTAAAGAACGAGACCTGTGGGAAAGGCGGAATTTATCCATTTTGTATGGAGTGAGCAGTGGTTGCGCTTCCATTTTTTTCTTCCTTACCTTACGTACAATTCTCTCTCAAATGCTCGTTCTCTGTTTCTGTATGATTAATGTTTGAATTCGTAACTACTAACTAGCAGTTGGGGGTCTCTAAATATCGTATAGAGTGCTACTGACCTCTCTGTTGTCGTTTTTCAAAAGTAAACTCTCTATTATTCTTGGCTAAGTCTTATTTAAATTGTGCTTATTTTTGAAAGCAATGATTGTACTTTTTAAACAATACTCAAAGGAATCTCTCCCCATTATCACACCAATTTTTTTTTTAAAAAAGATATCCTATGAAATAGACACACTTCTCCCTCGTTGTGATTTCTTGTGAAAACTAACTGTAGTGGGTTGCTGATAAAGGATATGGATGGTTTAGCCTAAGTGTGATACATAAGACAACAGAGCTTCTGAAGCAGAAAACCAGCCCACTCTATTTTTGCTGACGATCTTAAACTTTGAAGAAGTCATCGACGTTGTTTCGGACTTAATTTGAGCAACAACCAAAATCCTATTTTGAGAACTTTTTAAGTGGGCAGCTCTTATATGCTGATCATACTTCATACGGATACAATTCGGCTGAGTCCAAGCGCCAACGATCCTAGCCACTACATTTTGGTCGATATGGCTTGAACAGTTGAACGTTGTTGTGGCCTTGTGGGGTCTTCCACGATTGGATAATTGCAGAAGCTACAATGTTCTCAAGAGCTGTCAGTTCGATTCTTATTTCTTTGGTTATAGCCATATAGACTTTTCCTTTATTTTTTGCAGTTCCATACAAGGCAGCCATTGTCTAATTTACCATTTTACCTTAAAGAAAAACAAATGAAACAATCTCTAGCTAGGCTGTTAATTAAAAGCCAATTCTAAGTACAGCTAGTTACAAAGTTGGTGCTTGTTATTTACTTTTAGATCAATTTGAATTTAGCTCAAGTTTGTTTAATTCGATTTTGACATTTGACCAACTCGGTTAGAATTTGAATTCGAAAATTCTTTGGTAGAGACTTGCTAAGATTTGACTCAAAATTGCAGGATACGCCATTATGTCATTTAATATATAATAAGTTGTACTTTCTTATACAGTAAGTGGTACTTAATTGCAGGATATTTACTTTTCTATACATATTATAATTATGATGTATCATGATGCATAAGTTCTTTTGTGCATCATGATTTGATCCATTGTTTATTTTAAAATAACAAATCTAATTTTAAAAAAAAATCAAATTTCCATATTAATATCTCAAAACAAATCAAATTTTATAATTTTTTAAAAACTTTATATCTTACTATTTTTTGTAAAAGAATTTAAAAATCATCGTATTTGAAATTTTTAACTAATATATGCATTCCAAAATAACAATCTCTAACAAAATCAGAAAACAAAAGTTAAAAAATCTTTAAAAAATGATAAATTGATTTGTAGTAAAGTTTTAATATGTAAATTAAATTTATCAAATTAAATGTGTTGTTTTTATGATATAAAGTTCTTTATATTATGCACAAAAAACATGTGTCTCGTGATGCACTATATTTGTAGTGACAAATGTTCAGTGCGTGTGACAACCCAAACTTGTAATTTTTGTAGTAAAATCGACCGAGTTAGCAGGCGATGAAGTACCAGCGATGTGGCATTCCTGGAACACTTCAGGCTAAGAGTTGCAGAAACAAAGCAATTTTCTTCTGGACTTCAGAGACTCCTACATTGTACGCATGTAATTTTTTTAGTGAAAAAATAAACAAAATAGTCTGTGTACGCATGTAATTTTTTTAGTGAAAAAATAAACAAAATATCAGGAATGATAAGTGTCATCGCTAAAAAAATCATATCTCGCCATCGCTGTGACTAGCAGGTGTCTGTTACAAATGTTTAGTTTAATAATCAAATGTGTTCAGTTAAATGCGTCAGCTAATGGTTTTATTATATAGATAGAGTCGCGCGTCAGTCTTGGAGAGAGGCGCGCCAGGGACAGAGTCGGAAAAAAAAAAATTTGAACCAGATCGGTTCATGACCCGTTCTAATTTTGTCATGTGTTTTTTGTCCGATTCGTGACCCTTTCGCTTGACATTGCACATATTAAAAAAACTGAAAGTAATACTTAATAAACTGAACATTTATATGTAATAACATGAATATTTTTACTTACGAAATTGAACATTTGTTCTTACTAAACTAAACACTTATACTTATCTAAATGAACATTTTTGCTAATAACATTTATATTTTTTATTGCAACTAACTGAACATTTATACTCAATTAACAGAACATTTTTGTACTTACCCAACTGAACATTTATGCTTACTAAACTAAACATTTATACTTAATAAAATGAACATTTTTGTTTATAACATTTATATTTTTTATTGCAACTAACTAAACATTTATACTCAAATAGCATAATATGTGTACTTATTCAACTTAACATTTACGTACGAAATAAAGTGCGGTGGATGAGGAAAGGATATGCTAGGTGAGGAGATCGCTGGCTCCGCGATGGCATTCGGAAGGATGGCAGTAATCAATTTACGGTTTTAACTTTTTAACTTTTAAAGCTATGTCGCTATGTACGTAAAATTACAATAAGCAAGTGGGTCCAAATGATCTAAAATCCGATCCACTACAAGGAGCCCAACATGACTTACATGGCTTTGCAATTTTGCATTGGGCTGGGTCATAACTCTGTTCCTGTTAGTTGTTAATTTTGAAGTACATCCTATCTAAAATCCGATCCACAACAAGGAGCCCAACAATGCTTACATGGCCTGAATTAAGTTGTTAATATTAACTACAGATTCAACTATTCAAGTACGGGAGAATCTATTGTGTAGGTCATTCTTCCATCTTAATCGTCTTGCTCCCGTTGGTTTTTTTTTGTTGCAATCTAATTAAGTTACGTAAAATACGGGGAGACATGATATAAAATTCAATCTCATATAGACCCATAAACCTACATATGCCACTGCAAGTCACACACTGGAGAGTGATATTGTCGGATTATTGAAAATTTACAAATCATTTATCATTGGAAGATTGTTAAAATACCAAATCTCTTATTATTTATTATTGACGTAATATTGACAATATACATATATATAATGCCTGTAATCCTTCTCGGATTTAGAGCTAAAACTCTATTTCTTCACAGCTGTCAAATTTATTAAAATATATATATTTTTTTAAGTAATTCCTTCCCAACAGAATATGCCAATCAGCTTGAACTCATGTATGATGAGCTGGAATTAAAATGATGAGTCACGACCTTGATATATGATCTGGAATTAAGATGATGAGCTCTGAACCCTTAAACTAGAAAGGGCTGAGATTCCGGTCTTAGCACCGCATGACATGTATATAACAAAAAAATGATGATATATTTTTTTAGAAAAATACATACAATCGAATGTAAAGTTTTCTAAAAGAGAAATGCTAGTGTCCAATATATTGGACGGATGGATCCGTCCAATACGATCGTTTTCACATTTTTAAATTACAAACGACCGATCCAAATCGTTCAATATGTTCTTCATATTGAAAACTTATAAGAAGCCAATTTTTATATTTTTTTTAAATTTTTTTACTTAATTTTTGGTATTTTGGAAAATTCATGATATAAAAGTTCTGGATTGTCCAATAATAACGATTTTCTAAAATTCCAAAAAAATAGTAAAAAAATTTGAAAAATTGTAAAACTTGGTTTCTTATAAGTTTTCAATATGAAGAACATATTGAATGGTTCGGATCGGTTGTTTGTAATTTAAAAATGTGAAAACAATCGTATTGGTTCATATTTGATGGTTCAGAGCAATCGTATTGTTAATTTAATTAGACATTTGCCATTCAGTTATATTCTAAACAAAGTACAGTTCTACAAATTTCACATTTACATACGCTTCATATTTGATGATATTCATAACTTATACAATATATTAACGGTCTTTGCGCCTGCTACGTCATACAATGTGCATCCATGGGGAAGGTATACAGCTTTGGAGCATGAGATGCACTACTGGATAAGACCTCAATATGTATCTTAATGAGCCCAACCATGTAAAACCACTGGCCATGATTTTGCCCTTCGCGCGATAAATTGTCGTCTTAAGCTGTTGTTGTGATAATTTAGAAATATTACATCGTTAGATATGCTTTTTGCTTAAATGGAGTAAGCTTCTTCTCATATAGCTCATTAGAAGAATGGACAATGTCTTTTCTCTTATTCTATTTTTTTGGCTCCTCTAATTATTTGTAAAGATTTATACGCAACTCTCCACACAATATAGAAAACACAGATTATTTGTAACGAAAACATACAAGACAGACAAAACCAACAACATGAAAATCATGGAATCCGAGAAAAATTTAAGTAGGCCTGTAAGAATTGTAAAGCAGTGTTTTTGTCCAAGCTTTACGATTGTAGGTCAATAAAGTAGCTCCCTTTAGCTGTGTTACACATTAGACTACACAAAATGACCCAAAAAAAATCCGAAAAAGATACTATATAAAAACCCCTGAAGTTGTATAGTACAAGATACAAGATATAACGCATTTTTAAAAGTGGATGAAATGTAAGTAGTCGTAATTGTATTGTTTAACCTAAAGATTAATGATTTGGTTCGTAGTAAAGAAATATATTAAGAAATGAGATTAACAAAATTATCCAAGACTTTCTATATATAATTTATCATGATTTTAATTTGAGATTTTCATAAATTTTTATGTTATTTGACTATAATCTTTTTATTCCATATTTGCAAACACAAATCATTTTATTAATTCACCAAAAAAATTATTAATTTTGAGTATTCTTGATTCCATTATTTTTGTTAATTTGCTAATTTTTTAAATTCTTCAAACTGGCCAATTGGATTTTGCTAAAATATTTTCAGAGCATTTATTGTTGAATTATTCATAACATTGCACAGTTTGAGTTTGAGTATTGTCCATGAAGTAATTTTTTTTTTTAAGTAAGAGCATACTGCACTTTGATCGATATATTTTTGTCATTTTCAATGATAATATTTTTGTTGTTCAATTTTTAAATTTATTTACATTATTAAACTACAAAGTAGTAAATAATATAGGACACAAATTAAATTAAAAAATAGAATTAGATATATGTTATTTTATTTTTATCTACGATGTTATCTTTGTTCAATGTGTTGTCGTATATAATGGATTTATTACTTAACAAACTAAAATTGGAAAAAAAATTTGGTTTGAAATTCATAAATTTATGAATTAATTTTTATCCGTATATTAATTTTCATACATATTTTTTATTATGGTTCAATACTGTATAAAATTTTCAAACAATTTTGGGGCAAAAAAATATGATATTAGTTTGGTACTTTCTAAAAATATGTTAATGTTGTATTTGTTGATAAAAAAGAAACTTGAATACATTAAAGCCATTTTTATATAAATATATATTATGAATGATTGTCTAATATTTATCTCAATAATATTTGGAGTGAATTATAGTTTCAAAGGGGGCGTTTGGATGGGCTAGGAATAAGGAAGGAAGAACTATTCCGAGCGAAAATATTAGGAAGAGTGTTATTTCGGGAAGCGTGGGAAGAGTGCTATTTCAGGAAGAAGAAATGTTGTTTGGATGATGTGTTAGGAATAAGAAATGAATGTGTGGTAAAATAAGAAATGTGTTAAGAAGAGTGCTATTCCGGAATGAATTATTCCTACCTTACGCCTAATACGTTTGGATGTTTAGAAATAACTCTTCCTAATTTTCCGTCTAGAAAGAGTTATTCTTTGCCCATGCAAAGGCCCCCAAAGAGACGAAGGACCTCATGAAAAATATACCAAAAGTAAAAGAGAAAAAAAGATGGCGCTCATAAATGATGGGCAGCTGTTGTGGGACCCTCCGAGAAGACGCACATGAGTTAATCCCTGTTTGTGTTTTTGTTATTGATTACGCGAGTCATGCATAGCAATTCTCTAGACCCGTTACACAACATGCAACCATTGTCTGTCACAAATTTTCCGGAAAAAAAATAAATAACCTAAAAAAAGTGTAAATGAATGGTTCGATCAGAAGGCCAGCTGAAATTGGTCTGGATAAATCTCTCAACGAATCTAAAAGGATACCGTAGACAATGCCACTGCATATGAAGTATTCTTTGATAGAGGGTTGGTGTTCTCATTAATTCAAAAACACAGCCGCAAACAATCATCCAATAATTTTCCTTTGTGCTAACCGAACAATGAGACCCAGTTCTCAATCTTCGCCGCAACTTAATTTGGCGAACCCAAAGTCTAAGAAACTTCCATCTTTCCTCACATCGGTTCCACTTACTCGGCCGAAGAATTGAATTAGTCTGCACCAGTTGCAAAAACGGAGCCATGGCAATAGTTTCTTTGGGACACTGTCATCTGGTTAAAATATGTAATTTGACTAATTGGCGGGAAAGTTTACACTATATATAATAACTTTTTGATGGAAATTAATTTAATAATTCTCAAAGTGGATGTTCGAAGCAAATAAGGTCAGTTGCTGTGATAGAAGGTACAGAAATTTCCTTTGATTGATGTTGTTTAACCAATGGAATTAATGCTGCTATATTTCGAGACACATTGGAGCTTTGCATTTTTTATAAATTTTGGTTTCATCCAATGTCTCAGGGAAGTAAAAAAATATATACATGTGCAATTATTTGAGCATTAAAATATGTTTCTAGTGCGGTTTCAATTAACCCGGCCGGCACGGCATCCATTACATATATATGTGTTAGAAGTTAATAACTATAGTTAACATCGTTGCACATCACACAACTCATATGGCTAATTTGGTCTTCAAACTTGGAGTTTGGTTGGTCATCGAAAGGGAATGCAATAACTACTTGAGATGGCTTTTATTTACGGCTCATGTTTAATATATTTTTAAAACATCACTTTTTTATTTTTAAAAATGTATTATGAGTGAAAATTGACCGAATAATTAAATCTTAATTTCGACAATAATCAATAAATTTTAAAATTTGTGACGATCAAGATATCAACTTCATGTTCTTAATCATTGCTGAACTCATAATACTAATTAAAGAACCAAAGGGTGAGATTTGTAAATCAAATCCTCGCGAGAGCCAGTATTTCAAAATCTAATTCTTGTAAGGACCATAATTATTTTAAAAGTTTGGTGCTTTTAGGTTTAAAATTCAAAATTGTAATTCTTAGCAAAAAATAAATTTGTTATGTTTTCTTAAAATTTTTTTTTTTTAATATGCTAGATAACGGCTATCTAGGAGTGAGAAAAAATTTTAGGCCGAGAATTTGATACTCCAATATTTTTAAATTTTGAAACATTTATGTTATGAATAAATGAAGATAATTTTGGCAGATCATATAACTTTCTTGAGTATTTATTAGGTATTTAGAATCCAAACTTCTAATTTCATCGTCAATCCCCCTTAAATTTTAAAATTTTGACGTGTTTCTTCGTTCAGGTTCCTGAGCTCTTTGTATATACTGTACAGACTTCTTTTTATTTAATACAATCTTGTTGGCCAATGCCAACATTCAAAAAAAAAAATTTTAACGTGTTCTCACAAACTTGGATTTTGTTGCTTATAGAAAGATTACTGCAATTATCTTGACAATTTGAATAGTATCTCGCAGATCGAGTCAAATAGAGTTAATAAATAATAATTACATTATGTAATATATTTAGTTTGAACAAAAGCCTGTCAATCATATTTAGATATATAAGTATATATTGTTTCATAAGTAAAATATTGGAGAATAATTTCAACAAATTGTTAGTAAGGACTTCTAAAAAGTAACAAATTTATTGTTTAAATCAAAATTGTGTAAATTAAAATAGTAATAAAGTAAAATTAAAATAAAAAAGAAGTAATTTTTTTTGGGTTAATTAGTTCTATGCCACTGTAAAAACTAGAAATTAGAGAAATGCCATCACTAAATGACAAATTATTTTTATGCCATCATTAAATGATAAAAATTAGATTTATGCCACCAGATAATTAATTTGACTATTATACCCTTTTAAATATGCCATTATAAAATAATAAAATTAGAAATATGTCACCGTTAAGTAAATAATTGATTTTACGCCATCAACAAAAGAAACAAAATTTCAAATTTCAAAATTTGAAAATTTAAAATCTCAAAAGTTGAAATCTAAAAATTTTGAATTCGAAATTTCAAATTTTAAAAATTTTGAATTTGAAAGTTTTAAATTTTTTAAATATAAAATTCGAAAATTGAAAATTTGCAAATCTGAAATTTCAAAATTTAAAATTTAATTCGTGTCAATAAATTTCTTTGTTATTTCTTAATGAGAGGGTTTTTTGGACATTTTTAAATAGTTAGAGTGACATTTCTCTAATTTGAATGGCATATCTCTAATTTTGACTGAAAATAATGGCATAAAATTAAGTTTAACCATTTTATGATGGCATAAAACTAATTTACAATTTAAGAGTGGCATATCTCTAATTATCAATTTTTCATGGTGGCATATATCTAATTATTCCTTCTTTTTTTTTTGTTAGGAAGGAATTGTCCTTAGGCTTAACATTAACCGAATTAAACAGGGTGTTTCGCACGTACAAACAATCCAAGTGCTATAGAATTTTTAAGCCAGTCGTGAAACGAAGCAAGGAACCATACAAAGATCTTACAATCTTTAGAGTGCCGCAGAGAATCTAACCATCAACAGAAAGTGGCAGGCCTGCTGTCCAACTTGGACCAATAAGATGATGGCGTGTGTCTCTATGCAGAGAGACATTTGGGTATCCGTCTTCCTTTTCTCCACCCTCAGGCCTCAGCACCTCTGCATCAGAAATAATTAATTAAACATTTCTTTGTCGGTCCTTGTTAAATACGTGTGATCTAAATCGAACGGTTCAGACGCCGTCTGTAAAAAAAATTAAATAAAAAAGTTAGCCAGATGATCTAGAAAATTTTAACATTCACTTATAAAATATTTTACTACTTCTAAGGTACCTGTCGCTTCGTTGCACTATATATCATCAAGGAAATCAACTTGCGAATTCATATTAGTAAAATTAATGAATAAAACATTCCAACTAAAATTGCGCCTGAAAGGCTGAGACACAACCTTGATGGGAGCGCATCCTCTGGATGGTTGTATTCAACCATCCAGTGGACGTCTTTCGATCCGAGCCGTCTGATTTAATCTCAACGGTTAGATTTTTTCGGGCCTATCAATCCTGGTATCATGCACGGGGCATCCATGTCCATTGAGATTAAATCGGACGGCTGAGATCGAAACCATCCACTGGATGGCCATCCAGAGGATGTGATTCCCAACCTTGATGGCC
This sequence comes from Rhynchospora breviuscula, assembly GCA_027562975.1. Taxonomy (NCBI): domain Eukaryota; kingdom Viridiplantae; phylum Streptophyta; class Magnoliopsida; order Poales; family Cyperaceae; genus Rhynchospora; species Rhynchospora breviuscula. The sequence continues at coordinate 19,909,531 of CM050398.1, forward strand.
AAAATGAAGTTCAAGACAACATTGGACTTCAATACTTTCAAATGGCAGTCATTGGTAAACTGACATTTACTGAAGGGGGCAACCGGGTAAGTAGTAGGAAGGCATTTTACTTTTTTAAAGTTCCATTTTTTTTATTAGTTACGATGTTCTTTTTAGCTATGTTGATATCCTTTGATTGTAATCCTTAGGTTAGGTCCAATATCTTTTACGCTTTATTAATGGGTTTTGTCAGCCGAATTGTGAATTTGGTACGTAATTGCCTTCTGAATGTACTGGCAATGTATGCAACATTGCAACTATATATAACTTTTATGAATATTAGCCTAAGGGCACATTTTAAAACAGGCAATAATCAGCGTTGAATCTTTTAAAAAATAATCAGTGTTGGCTCATTAAATTAAAGTAAAAAAGAGTACTGCCGAAGTAGCATGTTGTGGCATGTATGCATCATGGAATTTAAATAAATTAATTTAGAAATACATGCAATGCATTAAGATTCGAATATATATATCTCCCATGATATCCACGGGACAACAATACAACATACATTTCGTGGAATATAATTAATATTTTGTAACAAAAAAATATTTAGTGTTGAGAAAATTGATACCTATTTTTATTAACTATAAATAAATAAAAGTGAGACGTATCTTAAAACGTTAAAATGATCGAGTCCATTAATTGTAAGCTTTTACGAATTATTTTGATATAGGATGAGCAAATGGTAGTTGATGTAAGTTTGTGTTCTTTCATAATGGCTTCAGTTTTTCATCCGGCAAATCTCGCAAAAGCCATTGTCAAGCAACATATATATGACATCAAATAAAACGATTCAATAAGAGTTATTTTATTAAATATTCGACTTTACTGGTCACTAAAAATGTTATTTGATTTAATTCACTTGATCTTATCTTAATAACAAACACATTATTTTGTTTTTTTATCTATAAAAGAGAAACAGTTTCAACAAAATTCACATATATATTTCATATATATAAATTTGATATATATGTTGCATTCCAATAAACTTAAATATATCTTACTTTAGCGCAACATGAGAATTAATTAGTCATACAACAAAACAAAAATTTGAATGTATTGTAGGGACCTTAACGGTATAAAAAACAATAACAAAAAAAGCCTAAAACTAAAAGATAAAACGGATAGTTGTTCCGAGAAATCCATAATAAACAATTAAAAACAGCTATCTTATATTCAATACATAATTAATGCCCAAACAGGTTGCGAAGCCTCGATATCATCATATCCACTGTTGCAATCTTGATTTAGTGAATTGTTTGACGTCAGTTCTTCTCATCTCACCTCCCATCTGCTACCTGTCACTTGTGTGCTCAAATATCGATGCAGTGTCTGTCCATCGCAACCAGAGGATAATAGGAGAGGTATATTTTAAATACCGGTAATCTCGTCGAAATGTGCAAATTAACTTGTGGACGGGAAAAAATAAATTATACTTGATAATTTCTTGATAGATAATAATTTTATTATTATATAAATGGGTTTTGGGAGGAAAACAGAGTGATGGCTGAAACACATGGTTTCGGAACTTCAATTGATTGATACTATCTAAGCAATTAAATTATTAGAGTTATATTTCAAAATGAATTAGAGTTTGCTTTTTTTTATGAAATCTGGCTCCTTCCAATTTCTCAGCAAAGTAACAATTAACAAAATATACATAGAAATTAGAATACATCTATTTCAAGTATGGTTAAAAGCTAACTTGGCATCCATTATATATATAGAAACTAGAACTAAGGTCTTTACACATCACATATAATCCAATCTTTTTGAATAAATTACACATGAATCATATTCTAGACAGTTTTAAGTGTTTAAATGTAAAATATTATGATGAAATGACTAAGAATAAATCCAGAAACGATTGAAATGCTCAAATAATACTCAGAATTGCATTATTTACAATTTATATGCGTAATTACCTGTATAATCCAATCTTTTTGATAAATTACACATTAATCATATTCTAGACAGTTTTAAATGTTTAAATATAGACCATTGTGATGAAATGACTTAGAATGAATAAAGAAACGATTGAAATGCTCAAATGATGCTTAGAATTGCATTATTTGCACTTTATATGCAAAATTACCATGTATAATCCAATTTTTATGAATAAATGACATATGAATCATGTACTAGACAGTTTTAAGTGTTTAAACGTAGATTATTGTGATAAAATGACTTAGAATAAATCTAGAAACGATAGAATTGCTCCAATGATGCTCTGAATTGTATTATTTGCAATTTATATGCATAATTACCTTATATAATCCAATCTTTTGAATAAATGACACATGAATCATATTCTAGACAGTTTTGAGTGTTTAAATGTATATTAATATGATTAAATGACTTAGAATAAATCCAGAAACGATTGAAATGCTAAAATGATACTCAGAATAGCATTATTTGCACTTTATATGCGTAATTACCATGTATAATCCAATCTTTTATGAATAAATGACACATGAATCATATTATAGACAATTTTAAGTGTTTAAATATAGAATATTCTGTTGAAATGACTTTGAATGAATCCTGAAACGATTGAAATGCTCATATGATACTCAGAATTGTAATATTTGCAGTTTCTATGCGTAATTACCTTGTATAATCCAATCTTTTTGAATAAATAACACATGAATCATATTCTAGACAGTATGAAGTGTTTAAAAGTAGATTATTGTGACGAAATGATTTATAATGAATCCAGAAACAATAGAGTTGCTCAAATGATACACAGAATTGCATTATTTACACTTTATATACGAAATTACATTGTATAATACAATCTTTTTGAAGAATGGACACATGAATCATATTCTAGACAGTTTTATGTGGTTAAATGTAGATTATTGTGATGAAATAACTTAGAATGAATCCAAAACCGATTGAAATACCCAAATGATACTCAGAATTGCATTATTTGCAATTTATATGCGTAATTACCTTTTATAATCCAATCTTTTTGCATATATGACACATGAATCATATTCTAGACTGTTTTAAGTGTTTAAATGTAGATCATTGCGATTAAATGACTAAAAATGAATCCAGAAACGATTGAAATGCTCAAATGATACTCAGAATTGCATTATTTGCACTTTATATGCGTAATTACCTATTATAATCCAATCTTTTTGAATATATGACACATGATTCATATTCTAGACACTTTGAAGTGTTTAAATGTCCATTTTTGTGATAAAATGACTTAGAATGAATCCAGAAACGATTGAAATGCTCATATGATACTCAGAATTGTAATATTTGCACTTTATATGCGAAATTACCTTGTATAATCCAATCTTTTTGAATAAATGACACATGATTCATATTATAGACAGTTTTAAGTGTTTAAATATAGATTATTGTGATGAAATGACTAAGAATGAATCCGGAAACGATTGAAATGATCAAACGATACTCAGAAATACATTATTTGAACTTTATATGCCTAATTACCATGAATAATGCAATCTTTCCGAATAAATGACACATGAATCACATTCTTGACAGTTTTAAGTGTTTAAATCTACATTACTGTGATGAAATGACTTATAATGAATCCAAAATCGATTGAAATGCTCAAATGATACTCATAATTGCATTATTTGAACTTTATATGCGTAATTACCATGTATAATCCAATATTTTTGAATAAATGACACATGAATCATATTCTAGACAGTTTTAAGTGTTTAAATGTCGATTTTTGTGATGAAATGACTTAGAATGAGTCCAGAAACGATTGAAATGCTCAAATTATACTAAGAATTGCATTATTTGCACATTATATGCGTAATTACCTATTATAATCCAATATTTTTGAATATACGACACATGATTCATATTCTAGACTGTTTTAAGTGTTTAAATGTAGAATATTATAATGAAATGACTTAGAATGAATCCTGAAAGGATTGAAATGCTCATATCATACTCAGAATTGTAATATTTGCACTTTCTATGTGTAATTACCTTGTATAATCAAATCTTTTCGAAAAAATGACACATGAATCATATTATAGACAGTATGAAGTGTTTAAAAGCAGATTATTGTGATTAAATGACTTATAATGAATCCAGAAACGATAGAGTTGCTCAACTGATACTCAGAATTGCATTATTTGCACTTTATATACGAAATTATCTTGTATAATCCAATCTTTTTGAATAAATGACACTTGAATCATATTATAGACAGTTTTAAGTGTTTAAATCCAGATTCTTGTGATGAAATGACTTATAATGAATCCAGAATCGATTGAAACGCTCAAATGATACTCAGAATTGCATTATTTGCACTTTATATGCGTAATTACCATGTATAATCCAATATTTTTGAATAAATGACAAATGAATCGTATTCTAGATAGTTTTAAGTATTTAAATGTAGATTAATGTGATGAAATGACTTCGAATGAATCAAGAAACGATTGAAATGATAAAATGATACCCAGAATAGCATTATTTGCACTTTATATGCCTAATTACCTTCTAAAATCCGATCTTTTTGCATACATGACACATGAATCACACTCTAGACAGTTTGAAGTGTTTAAATGTAGATTATTGTGATTAAATGACTAAGAATGGATCCAGAAACGATTGAAATGCTCAAATGATACTCATAATTGCATTATTTGCACTTTATATGTGTAATTACCTTGTATAATCCAATCTTTTTGAATAAATGACAAATGATTCATATTATAGACAGTTTTAAGTGTTTAAATATAGATTATTGTGATTAAATAACTAAGAATGATTCCAGAAACGATTGAAATGCTCAAATGATACTCAGAAATGCATTATTTGAACTTTGAATGCGTAATTACCATGAATAATCCAATATTTTTGAATGAATGACACATGAATCATATTCTAGATAGTTTTAAGTGTTTAAATGCCAATTATTGTGATAAAAAGACTAAGAATGAATCCAGAAACGATTGAAATGCTCAAATGATACCCAGAAATGCATTATTTGAAATTTATATGCGTAATTACCATGAATAATCCAATCTTTCGGAATAAATGACACATGAATCAAATTCTTGACAGTTTTGAGTGTTTAAATGTAGATTATTGTGATTAAATGACTTATAATGAATCCAGAATCGATAGAAATGCTCAAATGATACTCAGAATTGCATTATTTACAGTTTATATGCGTAATTACCATGTATAATCCAATATTTTTGAATAAATGACAAATGAATCGTATTCTTGACAGTTTTAAGAGTTTAAAAGTGGATTAATTTGATGAAATGACTTCGAATGAATCAAGAAACGATTGAAATGATAAAATGATACCCAGAATAGCATTATTTGCACTTTATATGCCTAATTACCTTCTAAAATCCGATCTTTTTGCATACATGACACATGAATCACACTCTAGACAGTTTGAAGTGTTTAAATGTAGATTATTGTGATTAAATGACTAAGAATGAATTCAGAAACGATTGATATGCTCAAATGATGCTCAGAATTGTATTATTTGCACTTTATATGTGTAATTATCTTGTATAATCCAATCTTTTTGAATAAATGACACATGATTCATATTATAGACAGTTTTAAGTGTTTAAATATATATTATTGTGATTAAATAACTAAGAATGATTCCAGAAATGATTGAAATGCTCAAATGATACTCAGAAATGCATTATTTGAACTTTAAATGCGTAATTATCATGAATAATCCAATATTTTTGAATGAATGACACATGACACATATTCTAGATAGTTTAAAGTGTTTAAATGCCAAATATTGTGATAAAAAGACTAAGAATGAATTCAGAAACGATTGAAATGCTCAAATGATACCCAGAAATGCATTATTAGAAATTTATATGCGTAACTACCATGAATAATCCAATCTTTCGGAATAAATGACACATGAATCACATTCTTGACTGTTTTGAGCGTTTAAATGTAGATTATTATGATTAAATGACTTATAATGAATCCAAAATCGATAGAAATGCTCAAATGATACTCAGAATTGCATTATTTACACTTTATATGCGTAATTACCATGTATAATCCAATATTTTTTAATAAATGACACATGAATCATATTCTTGACTGTTTTAAGAGTTTAAATGTAGATTAATGTGATGAAATGACTTTGAATGAATCAAGAAACGATTCAAATGATAAAATGATACCCAGAATAGCATTATTTGCACTTTATATGCCTAATTACCTTGTAAAATCCAATCTTTTTGTATATATGACACATGAATCCTATTCTAGACAGTTTGAAGTGTTTAAATGTAGATTATTGTAATTAAATGACTAAGAATGAATCCAGAAACGATTGAAATGCTCAAATGATGTTCAGAATTGCATTATTTGCAATTTATATGATAAATTACCTTTTACAATCCAATCTTTTTGCATATATGACACATGAATCATATTATAGACAGTTTTAAATGTTTAAATGTCGATTTTTGTGATAAAACAACTTAGAATGAATCCAGAAACGATTGAAATGCTCAAATGATACTCAGAAATGCATTATTTTAAATTTATATGCGTAATTACGATGAATAATCCAATCTTTTTGAATAAATGACACATGAATCATATGCTAGACAGTTTTAAGTGCTGAAATGTCGATTATTGTGATATAATGACTTATAATGAATCCAGAAATGATTGAAATGCTCACATGGTACTTAGAAATACATTATTTGAAATTCATATGCGCAATTACCATGTATAATCCTATCTTTTTGAATAAATGACACATGAATCATATTCTAGACAGTTTTATGTATTTACATGTCGATTTTTGTGATAAAATAACTTAGAATGAATCCAGAAACGATTGAAATGTTCAAATGATACTCAGAATTGCATTATTTGCATTTTATATGAGTAATTACCTTATATAATCCAATCTTTACGAATAAATGTCACATGAATGATATTATAGACAGTTTTAAGTGTTTAAATGTAGAATATTATGATGAAATGACTTAGAATGAATCCTGAAACGATTAAAATGCTCATATGATACTCAGAATTGTAATATTTGCACTTTCTATGCGTAATTACCTTGTATAATCCAATTTTTTTTTAAAAATGACACATGAATCATATTGTAGACAGTATGAAGTGTTTAAAAGAAGATTATTGTGATGAAATGACTTATAATGAATCCAGAAACGATAGAGTTGCTCAAATAATATACAGAATTGCATTATTTGCACTTTATATACGAAATTATCTTGTATAATCCAATCTTTTTTAATAAATGACACGTGAATAATATTATAGACAGTTTTAAGTGTTTAAATCTAGATTCTTGTTTTGAAATGACTTATAATGAATCCAGAATTGATTAAAATGCTCAAATGATACTCAGAATTGCATTATTTACAATTTATATGCGTAATTAACTTTTATATTCCAATCTTTTTGAATAAATGACACATGAATCGTATTCTAGACAGTTTTAAGAGTTTAAATGTAGATTAATGTGATGAAATGACTTAGAATGAATCAAGAAATGATTAAAATGCTAAAATGATACTCAGAATAGCATTATTTGCACTCTATATGTGTAATTACCTTGTAAAATCCAATCTTTTTAAATAAATGACACATGAATCATATTCTTGGCAGTTTTAACTGTTTAAATTTAGATTATTTTGCTGAAATGACTTATATTGAATCCAGAATCGATTGAAATGATGAAATGGTACTTAGAATTGCATTATTTGCACTTTAATAACGCAATTACCATGTATAATCCAATCTTTTTGAATAAATAACACATGAATCATATTCTGGACAGTTCTAATTGTTTAAATGTTGATTATTGTGAAGAAATGTCTTAGAATGAATCCACAAACGATTGAAATGCTCAAATGATGCTCATAATTGCATTATTGGCACATTATATGCGTAAGTACCTTGTATAATCCAATCTTTTTGAATAAATAACACATGAATCATATTTTAGATAGTTGTAATTGTTTAAATGTTGATTATTGTGATGAAATATCTTAGAATGAATACAAAAACGATTGAAATGCTCAAATGATACTCAGAATTGTACTATTTACACTTTACTTGCATAATTACCACTTATAATCCAATTTTTTTTAGTATATGACACTTGATTCATATTCTAGACTGTTTTAAGTGTTTAAATGTAGAATATTATGATGAAATGACTTAGAATGAATACTGAAACGATTGAAATGCTCATATGATACTCAGAATTGTAATATTTGCACTTTTTTTTTGCGTAATTACCTTGTATAATCTAATATTTTTTAAAAAATGACACATGAATCATATTGTAGACAGTATGAAGTATTTAAAAGTAGATTATTGTGACGAAATGACTTATAATGAATCCAGAAACAATAAAGTTGCTCAAATAATACCCAGAATTGCATTATTTGCACTTTATATACGAAATTACCTTGTATAATCCAATCTTTTTGAATAAATGACACATGAATCATATGATAGACAGTTTTAAGTGTTTAAATCCAGATTCTTGTGATGAAATGACTTATAATGAATCCAGAATCGATTGAAATGCTCAAATGATACTCAGAATTTCATTATTTGCACTTTATATGCATAACTACCATGTATAATCCAATATTTTTGAATAAATGACACATGAATCGTATTCTTGAAAATTTTAAGTGTTTAAATGTAGATTAATGTGATGAAATGACTTGGAATAAATCAAGAAACGATGGAAATGATAAAATGATATCCAGAATAGCTTATTTGCAATTTATATACGTAATTACCTTGTAAAATCCAATTTTTTTGCATATTTGACACATAAATCATACTCTAGACAGTTTGAAGTGTTTAAATGTAGATTATTGTGATTAAATGACTAAGAATGAATACAGAAATGATTGAAATGCTCAAATGATACTCAGAATTGCATTATTTGCACTTTATATGCCTAATTACCATTAATAATCCAATCTTTTTGAATAAATGATACATGAATCGTACTCTAGACAGTTTTAAGTGTTTGAATATCGATTAGTGTGATAAAATGACTTAGAATGAATCCAGAAACGATTGAAATGCTCAAATGGTACTGAGAAATTCATTATTTGAAATTTATATGCGTAATTACCACGTATAATCCAATATTTTAGAATAAATGACACATGAATCATATTCTAGACATTTTTAAGTGTTTAAATGTCGATTTTTGTGATAAAATGACTTATAATAAATCCAAAAACGATTGAAATGCTCAAAGGATACTGAAAATTGCATTATTTGCAATTTATATGAGAAATTACCTTTTACAATCCAATCTTTTTACATATATGACACATGAATCATATTATAGACAGTTTTAAATGTTTAAATGTCGATTTTTGTGTTAAAATGACTTAGAATGAATCCAGAAACAATTGAAATGCTCAAATGATTCTCAGAAATGCATTATTTGAACTTTATATGCGTAATTACGATGAATAATCCAATCTTTTTGCATAAATGACACATGAATCATATTCTAGACAGTTTTAAGTGTTTAAATGTCGATTATTGTGATATAATGACTTAGAATGAATCCAGAAACGATTGAAATGCTCAAATGGTACTTAGAAATACATTATTTGAAATTTATATGCGTAATTACCATGTATAATCCAATCTTTTTGAATAAATGACACATGAATCATATTGTAGACAGTATGAAGTGTTCAAAAGTAGATTATTTTGACGAAATGACTTATAATGAATCCAGAAACGATAAAGTTGATCAAATGATACTCAGAATTGCATTATTTGCACTTTATATACGAATTTACCTTTTATAATCCAATCTTTTTTAATAAATGACACATGAATCATATTATAGACATTTTTAAGTGTTTAAATCTAGATTCTTTTGATGAAATGACTTATAATTAATCCAGAATCGATTGAAATGCTCAAATGATACTCAAAAATGCATTATTTGAACTTTATATGCGTAATTACCTTGAATAATCCAATCTTTTTGAATAAATGACACATGAATCATATTCTAGACAGTTTTAAGTGTTTAAATGTCGATTATTGTGAAAAACTGACTTAGAATGAATCCAGAAACGATTGAAATGCTCAAATGGTACTTAGAAATGCATTATTTGAACTTTATATGCGTAATTACCACGTATAATCCAATCTGTTTGAATAAATAACAAATGAATCATATTCTAGACAGTTTTAAGTGTTTAAATTTCGATTTTTGTGATAAAATGACTTAGAATGAATCCAGAAACGATTGAAATGCTCAAATGATACTCAGAATTGCATTATTTGCACTTTATATGCGTAATTTCCTTATATAATACTACCGTTATGAATAAATGTGACATGAATCCTATTCTAGACACTTTTAAGTGTTTAATATTATGGCGAATTGCCTTAGAATGAATCCTGAAACGATTTAAATGCTCATATGATACTCAGAATTGTATTACTGGCACTTTCTATGCGTAATTACGTTATATAATCCAATCTTTTTGAATAAATGACACATGAATCAAATTCTAGACAGTACGAAGTGTTTTAAAAGTAGATTATTGTGATGAAATGACTTTAAATGAATCCAGAAATGATAGAGTTGCTCAAATGGTATTCATAATTGCATTATTTGCAGTTTATATACGAAATTACCTTGTATAATCCAATATTTTTGAATAAATGATACATGGATCATATTATAGACAGTTGTAAGTGTTTAAATCTAGATTCTTGTGCTGAAATGACATATAATGAATCTAGAATCGATTGAAATTCTCAAATGATACTCACAATTGCATTATTTGCACTTTATATGCTTAATTACCTTTTATAATACAATCTTTTTGAATAAATGACACATGACTCGTATTCTAGACAGTTTTAAGTGTTTAAATGTAGATTAATGTGACAAAATGACTTAGAATTAATCAAGAAACTATTGAAAAGCTAAATTGATACTCAGAATAGCATTATTTGCAATTTATATGCGTAATTACCTTGTAAAATCCAATCTTTTTGAGTAAATAACACATGAATCACATTCTTGACAGTTTTAAGTGTTTAATCTAGATTATTGTGATGAAATGACTTATAATGCATCTAGAATCGATTGGAATGCTCAAATAATGATCAGAATTGCATTATTTGCAATTTATATGGATAATTACCATGTATAAACCAATCTTTTTGAATAAATAACACATGAATCACATTCTAGACAGTTTTAAGTATTTAAATGTTGATTATTGTGATGAAATATCTTAGAATAAATCCAGAAACGATTGAAATACTCAAATAATGCTCAGAATTGCATTATTTGCACTTTATATGCGTAATTACCTTGTATAATCTAATCTTTTTGAATAAATGACACATTAATCCTATTCTAAACAATTTTAGGTTTTTAAATGTAAATTAATGGGATGAAATGATTTGGAATAAATCAAGAAACGATTGAATTGCTCATATGATACTCAGAATTGCATTATTTACAATTTATATGCGTAACTACCATGTATAATACAATCTTTTTGAATAAATGATACATGGATCATATTCTAGACAGTTTTAAGTGGTTAAATGTAGATTATTGTAATGAAATAACTTAGAATGAATCCAGAACCGATTGAAATGCTCAAATGATACTCAAAATTGCATTATTTGCAATTTATATGCGTAATTACCTTTTATAATCCAATATTTTTGCATATATGACACATGAATCATATTCTAGACAGTTTTCAGTGTTTTAAAAATCGATTTTTGTGATAAAATGACTTAGAATGAATCCAGAAACGATTGAAATGCTCAAATGATATTCAAAAATGCATTATTTGCAATTTATATGTGTAATTACCATTTATAATTCAATCTTTTTGCATATATGACACATGAATCATATTCTAGACAGTTTTAAGTGTCTAGATGTCAATTTTTGTGATAAAATGACTTATAATGAATCAAGAAACATTTGAAATGCTCAAATGATACTCAGAATTGTATTATTTGCACTTTATTTGAGTAATTACCTTGTATAATCCAATCTTTTTGAATAAATGACACATAATTCATATTATAGACAGTTTAAAGTGTTTAAATATAGATTATTGTGTTGAAATGACCAAGAATGAATTCAGAAATGATTGAAATGCTCAATTGATACTCAGAATTGCATTATTTGAAATTTATATGCGTAATTACCTTGAATAATCCAATCGTTTTGAATAAATGACACATGAATCATATTCTAGACAGTGTTAAGTGTTTAAATGTCGATTATTGTGATAAAATGACTTAGAATGAGTCCAAAAACGATTGAAATGCTCAAATGGTACTCAGAAATGCATTATTTGAACTTTATATGCGTAATAACCATTTATAATCCAATCCTTTTGAATAAATGACACATGAATCATATTCTAGACAGTTTTCAGTGTTTAAATGTCGATTATTGTGATAAAATGACTTAGAATGAATCCAGAAACGATTGAACTGCTCAAATGATACTTAGAATTGCATTATTTGCACTTTATATGCGTAATTACCATATATAATCCAATATTTATGAATAAATGTCACATGAATCCTATTCTAGACAGTTTTAAGTGTTTAAATGTTGAATATTATGACGAAATGACATAGAATGAATCCTGAAGCAATGGAAATGCTCATATAATACTCAGAATTATAATATTTGCACTTTCTATGGGTAATTACCATGTATATTCGAATATTTTTGAATAAATGACACATGCATCATATTCTAGACAGTGCGAAGTGTTTAAAAGTAGATTATTGTGATGAAATGATTTTAAAAGAATCCATAAACGATAGAGTTGCTCAAATGATACTCAAATTGCATTATTTGCGCTTTATATACGAAATCACCTTGTATAATCTAGTCTTTTTGAATAAATGACAGAGGAATCATATTATAGACAGTTGTAAGTGTTTAAATCTAGATTCCTGTTCTGAAATGACTTATAATGAATCCAGAATCGATTGAAATGCTCAAATGATACTCAGAATCGTATTATTTGCAATTTATATGCGTAATTACCTTTTATAATGCAATCTTTTTGAATAAATGACACATGAATCGTATTTTAGACAGTTTTAAGTGTTTAAATGTAGATTAATGTGACTTAGAATGAATCATGAAATGATTGAAATGCTAAATTGATACTCAGAATAGCATTATTTATACTTTATATGCATAATTACCTTGTAAAATCCAATCTTTTTGAATAAATGACACATGAATCACATTCTTGACAGTTTTAAGTGTTTAAATCTAGATTATTGTGATGAAATGACTTATAATGAATCCAGAATCGATTGAAATGCTCAAATGATACTCAGAATAGCATTATTTGCAATTTATATTCGTAATTACCATGAATAATCCAATCTTTTTCAATAAATGACACAAGAATCATATTCTAGACAGTTTTAAGTGTTTAAATGTTGATTATCGTGATGAATGTCTTAGAATGAATCCAGAAATGATTGAAATGCTCAAATGATGCTCAGAATTGCATTATTTGCACTTTATATGCGTAATTACCTTGTATAATCCAATCCTTTTGAATAAATGACACATGATTCACATTCTAGACAGTTTTAAGTGGTTAAATATAGATTATTGTGATGAAATTACTTAGAATGAATCCAAAACCAATTGAAATGCTCAAATGATACTCAGAATTGTAATATTTGCACTTTCTATGCGTAATTACCTTGTATAATCCAATCTTTTTGAATAAATGACACATGAATCATATTCTAGACAGTACGAAGTGTTTAAAAGTAGATTATTGTGATGAAATGACTTTAAATGAATCCAGAAACGATTGAGTTGCTCAAATGATACTCAGAATTGCATTATTTGCACTTTATATACGAAATTACCTTGTATAATCTAATATTTATGAATAAATGACACATGAATCATTATATAGACAGTTGTAAGTGTTTAAATCTAGATTTTTGTGCTGAAATGACTTATAATGAATCCAGAATTGATTGAAATGCTCAAATAAAACTCAGAATTGCATTATTTGCACTTTATATGCGTAATTAACTTTTATATTCCAATCTTTTTGAACAAATGACACATGAATCATATTCTAGAAAGTTTTAAGTGTTTAAATGTAGATTAATGTGATGAAATGACTTAGAATGAATCAAGAAAAGATTAAAATGCTGAAATAATAATCAAAATAGAATTATTTGCACTCTATATGCGTAATTACCTTGTAAACTCCAATCTTTTTGAATAAATGACACATGAATCACATTCTTGGCAGTTTTAAGTGTTTAAATCTAGATTATTGTGATGAAATGACTTATAATGAATCCAGAATCGATTGAAATGCTCAAATGATACTCAGAATTGCATTATTTGCACTTTATATACGCAATTACCATGTAGAATCTAATATTTTTGAATAAATAACACATGAATCATATTCTAGACAGTTTTAAGTGTTTAAATGTTGATTATTGTGAAGAAATGTCTTAGAATTAATCCAGAAACGATTGAAATTCTCTAATGATGCTTAGAATTGCATTATTTGTACATTATATGCTTAATTACCTTGTATAATCCAATCTTTTTGAATAAATAACACATGAATCATATTTCGGACAATTCTAAGTGTTTAAATGTTGATTATCGTGATGAATGTCTTAGAATGAATCCAGAAATGATTGAAATGCTCAAATGATGCTCAGAATTGCATTATTTGCACTTTATATGCGTAATTACCTTGTATAATCTAATTTTTTTGAATAAATGACACTTGATTCATATTATAAACAGTTTTAAGTGTTTGAATGTAGATTATTGTGTTGAAATGACTAAGAATGAATCCAGAAACGATTGAAATGCTAAATTGATACTCAGAATAGCATTATTTGCACTTTATATGCGTAATTACCTTGTAAAATCCAATCTTTTTGAATAAATGACCCATTAATCATATTCTAGACAGTTTTAAGTGTTTAAACATCAATTTTTGTGATAAAATGACTTAGAATGAATCCAGAAACGATTGAAATGCTCAAATGATATTCAAAATTGCATTATTTGCAATTTATATGTGTAATTACTTTTTATAATCCAATCTTTTTGTATATATGACACATGAATCATATTCTTGACAGTTTTAAGTGTCTAGATGTCAATTTTTGTGATAAAATGACTTAGAATGAATCATGAAACGTTTGAAATGCTCAAATGATACTCAGAATTGTAATATTTGCACTTCCTATGCGTAATTACCTTGTATAATCCAATCTTTTTGAATAAATGACAAATGAATCATATTCTAGACAGTACGAAGTGTTTAAAAGTAGATTATTGTGATGAAATGACTTTAAATGAATCTAGAAACGATAGAGTTGCTCAAATGATAGTCAGAATTGCATTATTTGCACTTTATATACGAAATTATCTTGTATAATCTAATCTTTTTGAATAAATGACACATGAATCATTTTATAGACAGTTGTATGTGTTTAAATCTAGATTTTTGTGCTGAAATGACTTATAATGAATCCTGAATCGATTGAAATACTCAAATGATACTCAGAATTGCATTATTTGCACCTTATATGCGTAATTACCTTTTATAATCCAATCTTTTTTAATAAATGACACATGAATCATATTCTAGACAATTTTAAGTGTTTAAATGTCGATTTTTGTGATAAAATGACTTAGAATGAATCCAGAAACGATTGAAATACTCTATTGATATTCAAAATGGCATTATTTGCAATTTATATGTGTAATTACCTTTTATAATCCAATCTTTTTGCATATATGACACATGAATCATATTCTAGAAAGTTTTAAGTGTCTAGATGTCTATATTTTTTGATAAAATGACTTTGAAGAAACGATTGAAATGCTCAAACGATATCTAGAATTGCATTATTTACACCTAATTTGCGTAATTTCCTTGTATAATCCAATCTTTTTGAATAAATGACACATGATTCATATTATAGACAGTTTTAAGTGTTTAAATATAGATTATTGTGTTGAAATGACTAAGAATGAATCCAGAAACGATTGAAATGCTCAAATGATACTCAGAATTGCATTATTTGAAATTTATATGCGTAATTACCATGAATAATCCAATATTTTTTATTAAATGAAACATGAATTACATTATAGACAGTTTTAAGTGTTTAAATGTCGATTATTGTGATAAAATGACTTAGAATGAATCCTGAAACGATTGAAATGCTCAAATGGTACTCAGAAATGCATTATTTGAACTTTATATGCGTAATCACCATGTATAATCCAATCTTTTTGAATAAATGACACATAAATCATATTCTAGAAACTTTTAAGTGTTTAAATGTCGATTTTTGTGACAAAAGGACTTGGAATAAATCTAGAAATGATTGAAATACTCAAAAGATACTCAGAATTGCATTATTTGCACTTTATATGTGTAATTACCTTATATAATCCAATCTTTTTGTATAAATGTCACATGAATCATATTCTAGACAGCTTTAAGTATTTAAATGTAGGATATTATGAGGAAATGACTTAGAATGAATCCTGAAACGATTGAAATGCTCATATGATACTCAGAATTGTAATATTTGTACTTCCTTTGCGTAATTACCTTGTATGATCCAATCTTTTTGAAAAAATGACACATGAATCATATTGTAAACAGTATGAAGTGTTTATAAGTAGATTATTATGATGAAATGACTTATAATGAATCCCGAAATGATTGAGTTGCTCAAATGATACTCAGAATTGCATTATTTGCACTTTATATACAAAATTACCTAGTATAATCCAATATTTTTTAATAAATGACACATGAATCAAATTACAGACAGTTTTAAGTGTTTAAATCTAGATTCTTGTGATGAAATGACTTATAATGAATCCAGAATGGATTAAAATGCTCAAATAATACTCAGAATTGCATTATTTGCACTTTATATACGTAATTAAATTTTACATTCCAATCTTTTTGAATGAATGACACATGAATCGTATTCGAGACAATTTTAAGTGTTTAAATGTAGATTAATGTGATGAAATGACTCTGAATGAATCAAGAAACGATTAAAATGCTAAAATGATACTAAGAATAGCATTATTTACAATTTATATTCATAATTACCTTGTAAAATCTAATCTTTTTGAATAAATGACACATGAATCACATTCTTGACAGTTTTAAGTGTTTAAATCTAGATTATTATGATGAAATGACTTATAATGAATCTAGAATCGATTGAAATGCTCAAATGATACTCAAAATTGCATTATTTGCAATTTATATACGCAATTACCATGTATAATTCAATCTTTTTTAATAAATAACACATGAATCATTTTCTAGACAGTTTTAAGTGTTTAAATATTCATTATTGTGAAGAAATGTCTTAGAATAAATCCAGAAACGATTGAAATGCTCAAATGATGCTCAGAATTGCATTATTTGCACATTATATGCGTGATTACCTTGTATAATCCAATCTTTTTGAATAGATAACACATGAATCGTATTCTAGACAGTTCTAAGTGTTTAAATATTGATTATTGTGATGAAATGTCTTAGAATGAATCCCGAGACGATTGAAATGCTCAAATGATGCTCAGAATTGAATTATTTGCACTTTATATGCGTAATTACCTTGTATAATACGATCTTTTTGAATAAATGACACATGAATCATATTCTAGACAGTTTTATGTGGTTAAATGTAGATTATTGTGATGAAAAATATTAGATTGAACCCAGAACCGATTGAAATGCTCAAATGATACTCAAAATTACATTATTTACAATTTATATGCATAATTATCTTTTATAATCCAATCTTTTTGCATATATGACACATGAATCATATTCTAGACAGTTTTAAGTTTTTAAATGTCGATTTTTCTGATAAAATGACTTAGAATAAATCAAGAAACGATTGAAATGCTCAAATGATACTCAGAATTGCATTATTTGCACATTATATGCGTAATTACCTTGTATAACCTAATCTTTTTAAATAGATAACACTTGAATCATATTCTAAACAGTTCTAAGTGTTTAAATATTGATTATTGTGATGAAATGTCTCAGAATGAATCCAGAAACGATTGAAATGCTCAAATGATGCTCAGAATTGCATTATTTACACATTATATTCGTAATTACCATGTATAATCCAATCTTTTTGAATAAATGACACATCAATTATATTCTAGACAGTTTTAAGTGTTTAAATGTCGATTTTTTTTATAAAATGACTTAGAATAAATCCAGAAACGATTGAAATGCATAAATGATACTCAGAATTGCATTATTTGCACTTTATATGCGTAATTACCTTGTATAATCCAATATTTTCGTATAAATAACACATGAATCATTTTCTAGACAGTTCTAAGTATTTAAATGTTGATTATTGTAATGAAATGTTTTAGAATGAATTCAGAAACAATTAAAATGCTTAAATGATGCTCAGAATTGCATTATTTGCACTTTATATGCGTAATTAATTTTTATATTCCAATCTTTTTGAATTAATGACACATGAATCATATTCTAGACAGTTTTAAGTGTTTAAATGTAGATTAATGTGATGAAATGACTTAAAATGAATCAAGAAACGATTAAAATGCTAAAATGATACTCAGAATAGCAATATTTGCACTTTATATGAGTAATTACCATGTAAAATCTAATCTTTTTGAATAAATGACACATGGATCACATTCCTGCAAATTTAAGTGTTTAAATCTAGATTATTGTGATGAAATGACTTATAATGAATCCAGAATCAATTGAAATGCTCAAATGATATTCAGAATTGCTTTATTTGCACTTTATATTCGTAATTACCTTGTATAATCCAATCTTTTTGAATAAATAACACATGAATCATTTTCTAGACAGTTCTAAGTGTTTAAATGTGGATTATTGTGATGAAATGTCTTAGAATGAATCCAGAAACGATTAAATGCTCAAATGATGCTCAAAATTGCATTATTTACACTTTATATGTGTAATTACCTTGTATAATACGATCTTTTTAAATAAATGACACATGAATCATATTCTAGACAGTTTTATGTGGTTAAATGTAGATTATTGTGATGAAATAACTTAGAATGAATCTAGAACCGATTGAAATGCCCAAATGATACTCAAAATTGCATTATTTGCAATTTATATGCGTAATTACCTTTTATAATCCAATCTTTTTGCACATATGACACATGAATCATATTCTAGACTGTTTTAAGTGTTTAAATGTCGATTTTTGTGATAAAATGACTTAGAATGAAACCAGAAACGATTGAAATTCTCAAATTATACTCAAAATTGCATTATTTGCAATTTATATGTGTAATTACCCTTTATAATCCAATCTTTTTGCATATATGACACATGAATAATGTTCTAGACAGTTTTAAGTGTTTAGATGTCGATTTTTGTGATAAAATGACTTAGAATGAATCAAGAAACGATTGAAATACTCAAATGATACTCAGAATTGTATTATTTGCACTTTATTTGCGTAATTACTTTGTATAATCCATTATTTTTGAATAAATAACACATGATTCATATTATAGATAGTTTTAAGTGTTTAAATGTAGATTATTGTGTTGAAATGACTAAAAATGAATCCAGAAACGATTGAAATGCTCAAATGACACTCAGAATTGCATTATTTGAACTTTATGTGCGTAATTACAATGAATAATCCAATCTTTTTGAATAAATGACACATGAATCATATTCTAGACAGTTTTAAGTGTTTAAATGTCAATTATTGTGATAAAATGACTTAGAGGGGCCATTTGGATGGGGCTAGGAATAGCATATTCCTAGGAATTTGCTATTCCTAGACATAAATCTCTTTCACAAAGTTACACACTTCCCAATATTTTCCGTCTAGGAATAGGAATAAGAGGAATAGCCTATTCCTAGGCGGAAAATATTGGAAAGTGTGTAAATTTGTGAGAGAGATTTATATCTAGGAATAGCAAATTCCTAGGAATAGACTATTCCTAGCCCCATCCAAACGGCCCCAGAATGAATCTAGAAACGATTGAAATGCTCAAATGGTACTCAGAAATGCATTATTTAAACTTTATATGCGTAATTACCATGTATAATCCAATCGTTTTGAATAAATGACACATGAATCATATTTTAGACAGTTTTAAGTATTTAAAAGTATATTATTGTGGTAAAATAAGTTAGAATTAATTCAGAAACGATAGAATTGCTCATATAATACTTTGAATTGCATTATTTGCACTTTATATGCGTAATTACCTTTTATAATCCAATCTTTTTGAATAAATGACACATGAATCACATTCTAGACAGTTTTAAGTGTTTAAATATAGATTAATTAGGCTCAGTTCAATTAAATTGAGCTTGACTAAAGTCAACCTAGCGCTAGGTTTGCTCGCTCGACCTTGACTCATATAAAGCTCTAGATGCCATAGTGTAGTACCAAAAGTGTAGGGTAAGCTTGATACTATAAAAAAAATGAGTTTGCAAATATTTGAGGGCAACCAAATGGTGGGCTGAGAAACCTCCTCTTATAAATGTGTTTAGCATAGCACCTAGATGGTACTCACTATCTCAACTTCGGAATTCAAATTTAAAATTACTCATGATTTAAATTCATGCATTTTTTTTGTCATATGTTTTTGATGCCGTCATCTGTCTATTTCATTTCCAAACCGTAAATTAATTGACTTCATACAGACTAAATATCCTTGATCTAAGAACAGAATTCTATTGACCCACTCATCCACTAGCATGGAATATGCTCCGGATAATAGTATTTGTGGGTTCCGTTGGTCAGAGTACTCAGAGTAAGGTCCAGAATTTTAAGAAGATTCAATGTTTTTTTTTAGAAATCCTAGATAGAGACTATCTAGTACAGGAAAAAGAAAAGAAAAACTTCAAGAATGAAACAGACAAATCCTTTTAACAGTATTTCATAAACAAAGAAGCCTGCTGAACTATCCAGTCTTGAATCGCTTGCACATTTCTCCTTTCATTTCTAAACAGCCTGTTATTTCTCTCCAGCCACAACGCCCAAATAGCAGTTGAGGGAAGAGAGGTCAATCTAGCTGTATTCTCTGAGCAGATTGTAGTGAGAAGCGATTGCACAGTGCAGAATTGGTCTGAATTTACACCCAATCGGAGCCAGATCTGAGTTGAGAGATGACAACGACAGAACAGATGTTCAGCGGTCTCCAACAACATTTGCTGGCAAAGGTAACAGCGCTGCTGAATCTGAAAATTCCTTTTAAGTAGCTGTTCTTGTGTAAGTATTCAGCCATGTGCCAGAAGGATCAGAAAAACCTTGATTGACGGGGGCAGATTGAGCTTCCAAATTTTGAAGAATTTGAACTTTTCTTTACCAGCTGATATTAGGCTTTTGTATATCGAAGTTGCCGAATATCTTCCATCAGAGTTCCATTTCCACAACACTGAATCCCTCTCTCCATTAAAAACTGTGTTTTGAATCTCAGAGAACAGCGAATCATGTAAGCATGTCATGGGCGCCGGTATCAGTTCAAACCAGCATTGAGCTGCTTGTCTAACAGTGATGTATCTTCTTGGAGGAGGGGTTTCAGCTTTCCCCAAGTAATGCATGCAAGTGCCCCCCCCCCCCCCCCCCCCAGTTATCAAACCAAAACAACGTATTTCTTCCACTTTTGAAGTAGCCGAAATCTGAAAAAAAATCTCAAATTCAGTAGCTGTTTCCAGAAGAAGGATCCATTAATGTTCCAAGCTAAAGGTGGGATATTTGGGTCTCTCTTGCCATGCAAAATCTGTGCAAATGTGAACCATAAGGAGGTTCTCTGTGTATATAACCTCCAAATCCATCTCAGCAGCAAGGAGGTATTTTGTAATTTTAAATCCTGCAAACCGAAACCCCCAAATTCCTTTGGCAGGCACACTCTATCCCATGCAAGCAAAGGCATCCCTTTACTAGAACTGTTGTTTCCTTTCCAAAAAAAATTTCTTCTAATCTTGTCAATGTCCCTAATAACCCATGCCGGTAAATGAAAAACAGACATAAAGAAGATGGGAATAGAGGAGAGCACAGAGCTTGCTAGTACCATTCTTCCTGCTCTCGACATAAGAGGGCTCTTCCATCCAGCAAGCCTGCATTTTATTTTGTCGACAAGTCTTTGGAAACACACCCTGTCAGGGCGTTTGTGAGTCAAGGGCATACCCAGGTAAAGTACTGGAAGGGAGGATTGAGGGCATTGCAACATTCTCTGTATCCGCATGGAAACATCTTGAGTAATGTTGAAAGGAACAAAGCAAGTTTTTGTCCAATTAATTTCTATACCAGAAACATCTGAGAAAGCTCTGAGAACTAGGTCTAGCGAATGCAAAGCTGTACCCTTGATAGTGAAAAAAAGCAGCGTGCCATCTGCATACTGGAGCAAACAGTATGGATCTAATAATTTGGAAGTAATTTTCTGTCCAACTGAGAGAGCAACAGAGTGCATCATCCGACTCAAGACATCAGCAGCTAGGATGAAAAGCGAAGGCGACAAAGGGTCTCCCTGATGGAGACCTCTCTTGTGCTTAAAAGCGGGCCTCACTGTTCCATTTAGGTGTATGGCAGATTCGGAGGAAGTTAACAGGAGTTTAACCCAGTCAACAAATCTCGATGGGAACCCTCTTGTTTGAAGTAGATTGAACAAGAATGGCCATGTGACAGAATCAAACGCCTTCTTAAAATCTAGCTTCAAAAGTATTGCCGGGTCCCCACCAGTCGAGATATCGGCTATTATCTCTCGAATTCTCTGAAATTAACCTTCCTTTGACAAAGCCCGTTTGTGTATTTGAGATGAGGTGGGGCATAAAAAACGCCATTCTGTTACTAAGCACCTTTGAGATCAACTTAGGTATGTAGCAAATAATGCTGATGGGGCGGTATTGGGTTACTGTTTGAGCGTTATCCTCTTTGGGAATTAAAATTATATGCGCTAGGTTGGAGTTGCTTAGGTCTAGCGAAAGGTTGTACAAAGCATCAAAGATGAGCAACAGATCCTTTCTAACAGTTTCCCAATTGATCTTGAAAAACTCATTAGGATAGCCATCAGGACCGCAAGACTTTTGTCAGCAAGTCCCATCACTGCCCTCTTAATTTCACATTCAGAGAACGGTTGATCGAGAGTGTAAAGCAGTGAAGACATGTCAGGATAGAGAGTCTGTGATTGTAGCGGTTGAGTTTGTATGTCTTGCCCCATTAAGTTCGTGAAGAAAAGAGTAAACTCTTTAATGATATCATATGTGCTTGTTAACTCCTGGCCATTTGCCTGAATGCTTGAGATGGTTTTGTTTCTCAGCTTTTGGGAAGCTTTAGCATGGAAGTATCTAGTGTTTCTATCTCCACATTTTAGCCATCTTGTCCTAGCTCTTTGGTGCCATCTCATTTCGATTATGTTAGCTAGGAAGTAAGCCCTTTCTTTCAAGAAGATTCTGGTGGCGATTTCTAAAGGTGTTAGGTTCCTCTCTTCTTCCACTCTGTCTAAACAGGCAATGAAAGTTTTCGCATTAGTGAGAAAAACCGCTGGATGTGTAACATGCTGCCTGTGCCAATTTCTAAGGCCCCGTTTGGATGTGTCCGGAATTTGCAGGAATAGCAAATTCCTGGCGGAAAAGATAGGAAAAGTGGAATTTGAGGAATAGGTAGGAAGATTATATTCCGGGAATTGGAAATGTTGTTTGGATGGTGTAGTAGGAATAAGGAATGAATTTATTTGATTAAAATAAACATTTGTAACATATTATATTATATTCGTACATATACTGAGCCATTTGTGTTATCTTCTCTCCCGTGCGTATATCCTCATCCGACAAACTTGAGGCTAACCCTAGGGAGACACAGATCTCTTATTCCTCTATCAACGATCAACCTTCTCTCATCTCCTCTCCTCTCCTCTCCACCCGACAGCATTTGTCCTCCCATTTTCAATCGGCTGCACAGCCTGCTCGTTCTAACCCCCGAACAATCTGTTCCGATGCATCGCCGATACGGAGACGCACAATCATCGACAGCTTCAGTGTCGTCGATCTTGAGTTCTGCGGCTGGTGGCGTTGATGTTTTGCCTCTCCTGTCCTGCTCGGAGTGTGGTTTAACAGTGAAGAAGTTTGTCAGCGGAACAAAGAGGAATCCCGATAGAGTTTTTTACAAATGCATCAACAAGGTAAAATTTAGGTTATTTTTGTTCTGTCCTTTTCCGTATTGGCCCTGAAATCCATTGTTATTTGGAATTAGCGATATATATAAAGGTTCTATTTTCCTTCTGTTGGCCTCTAATTTTTTTTGTAATCGGACCTAATCAATGTGCAAACTCAATATGCAAACTTAATTGCTTTTGTTTACATGGAGATGGCTAAAATTAGTCGGTATTTACTAATGGCATCTCTTTCTCCACAGGATTATAAATAGTGAAGGAACGGTTAATGAAACCTGATGTAGAACAAAATGGGTGGTTATTAGATGGGTATCCACGAAGCCTCTCTCAAGCTATGGCTCTTGAAAGCCTTGGAATCCGACCTGATATCTTCATTCTTTTAGAGGAGGTACTGAACACCATCTGGCACAACACTGGACTCCTCCCAAAGGTTCGTCTCTTCCTTTGGAAATTGGTCAAACATGCCCTTCCAGTTGATCATCTCCTAGCCACAAGACTGAGAAGTAAAAAACATGGGTGCTCTCTATGTGGGGATCCCAATGAGGATGTTACACATGTAATCTTTAAGTGTCACCTCGCTCGCCAGGTCTGTCTCGCATCAAACTTGGGTATTCGGACTGAAGCTTTGCCAAATGATGCTGCTACTGTTATGGCACAGGTGACAACACATCTAGATGAACAACAAATTCAGCTTTTTGCCTCGCTTGCCTGGAACATTTGGAAACATAGATGTAAAGTTGTTTATGAAGGGGGTGCTTTTGATTTTAGAAGAGTACTGAGTATGGCAGGTCATATGAACCAAAATGTGAACATGGCCAGTTCTCTTTACTCTACTAACTACAAACAACCTACACCAAGTCTACTGGTACAAGATATTGGTTTAACTGGCTTTGTAGATGGATCTTGGGTCTCACCAGGTAAAGGAGGTTCTGGTTGGGCTTATGTGCTCATTGACAGAATGGGCAACCTCATTGAATTTGCATGTGGAGATGAAGCATCCTCATCGCCTATACATTCAGAGAGCCTTGCACTCAAACATGCAATTAATGCAGCCAAGCGGCATAATTTAACCTCTTGCTCTTTTCTGACGGATTGCAAGCTGCTACATCAAGTCATGGTAGGGGAACTGAGTGTAGAATCAGTAGATTGGAGATGTTTTCATGAAATTTTGGACATCAAATGTTCACTCCTGGATAGTAATTTTTGCTGTAATTTTATGAATAGGGAACTGAATCAACTAGCAGATAGTATTGCCAAATTTGCTAGAATTAGAGGGGTCTCAATGTTAGGTCATACCTACCCCATTTTCGCTCCCTTGTAATCTCTGCTGATGTACTTTTTTTATTCATGATGAATGAATGCCTAAGGGCCGTTACAACCTCAAAAAAAAAAAAAATTCTAATATCAAACTTAGTGACGTTTTCATGAGTATATATATTCAAATTCAAATATCAATATTAATAAGGAAATTTTAAAAAATTAAATTTTGAATACGTGTATTGTATTGTGCAGACACATTATATGTTTCCATGAATGCTTATAGCTTTCATATGTCTTCATCAATTTAATTTTATGGATGATTAGGTAACTGATGAATTGCTGGTAGAGAGAGTGGTAGGAAGAAGGCTGGATCATGTTACAGGAAAGATATACCATTCCAAAGCTGATTAAAATTTTTGTGCTGAGGCGCTGATTAAAATTCTTGATTAAATCTTAAAGAACCATTCCATTTTTATCCACCCATCAAAGGTTGGAGTTAAGTAGCACCATTCCATTGGCTTTGTTAATTTCTATTTTAGGGGCAAGTGGTAATGTTTGCGAGATGCATGTCAGGAATTGAAGCAATCGGCTAGTATTATTTGCTAAAGTAATTGTTAATTTTTGAGTCAGTTATTACTTCATGAATTTCAAGAATTTAAGTAATTGTAACTTGCATTTAATTGACTGGTTCAGTGGTAATACCAGCATGTGGGTTGTGCGCTGTTGCTTTAAAATAATTAGGCTTAAGGATTTTTGTTTAAAGTTGATAATTATTATTGGGGTTAGATAATAATGGTGCACCAATACCTTTTTTTTTTTTTTTGAGGAAAGTGCACCAATACTTAGACAGAGGGAAGGTACTGGTGCACAGGTGATGGGTTTAGGAAATGTGCAGTAGCACCACTAATACCCGTTTTTTGCCATTATTATTTTGTCTGTATCTTTTAATTTTCATCAATGAAAAGAGGTGGAGCATCCAATTTATAAAATTTGTTTCATCTCATCTCTTTTACTGATGCTTTTCTAAACCATCTTAAATCTAAATTATAACAAAACACGGTAGTCTATCATGATGGTTTTAACACAACAAAGACGGTTTTAAATCCGGTACAGAAATAGTACATATATAAATACAATCCAGAATTTTGCAATAAAATACAACATGTGGCACTCTCCAATAAAACATGACAAACCTAATATCATAATATAAAATCCTAAACAATCCAATTAATGTTACGTGTTATGTATCAGTTGCCAAAGTGAATTTTTAATGTGCTCACGCAAGCTTCCTCCGTCTGGTGAATCTGCAAATTCCGCATCTGCATCCTCCGTTTGATCGCCACCAATATTACCCTCATTATGTGAACCACTAGACCCTTCTGTGCTCTGAAATAATCCCTCATCCGACACATTCTGTAGTCTATCATGATGTTTGATAAAATTATGAAGAATGCAACATGCGATCACAATTTTAATTTGAATCTTGTACTCAAACGGTGCCATATCTTTCAAGATATGGAACCTAGCCTTCACCACGCCAAAAGTTCTTTCCACAACATTTCTCAATTGAGCATGTCTATGATTGAATAATTCTTCAGGTTTGTCGTATCGATGGTTGGCCCGACCACGAGCTCGATCACGAAAGGATGCCAAATGATAGCAAACCTTTCGATACGGTGCGAGGAATTGCGGTGTGTTCGCATATCCCGCATCAACTAAATAATATTTTCCAGGAGGAATGTATATTAAAGACCTCTGAACTGCTGAGTGCAATATCGTGTTATCATGGGCAGAGCCCTCCCAACCAGCAACTACAGCTAAAAAATTACCATCAAAGTCGACTGCTGCCATCACGTTTTGTGTGTATTCCCCCTTTCTATTTATAAATCGTTCCTTATATTTGTCGTTGCGGTTGGGATATGCTCGTATGTGTGTTCCATCGATAGCTCCAATAGCATCCTACAAATGATATGGGACGGTATTTTTATTTCAATGTCACATTTAATAATTGAACATAATTTTGAACCAATCAAAATCCTTTTTACAGAATTTACTAATGTCACAAAATTTAGAAAATATTGCAAGATTGTACATTACCTTAAATAAACCATATTGTGTTCCATCTGCAAGCATAGGGTGTGTGGGGGTAGTGGAGTTTGGTTGTCTTATATAATCAGAGCCTAATTCACCCACATAATGAAGCACATTGCGAATACATCTCCAAACCGTCTCGAGGGAACGCTGGAAATCCTCTCCAATTTTACGCAATTTGCTTGCTTGCCCCAATAATTGCAGGAACATGCCCACTTGCTCTTCAATTGTTACCTCACCATTACATTCCAATCCCTTTGATCGCAACTCGTTACATAGAGTGTTGAAGTTCTCTGTGGTTAAACGATAGTTCTCATAACAACGATCGTGGTGACCTTGTAGTTGATCCGTAATCATTTCAGCGCCAGACATTGGTCTATTATTCTTAACTTCTTTCCACTCTTGCATGCATGCTCTCATTCCGTCACGCCTTTGAACAGATTGTTGCATTAACAAAATGGCAGCCAGTTGCATTTGTTGCTGTTGCAGTTCGTCATCAGAATCGGTATCCATTTTCCTAGCTCACCTACGATTCAATTAGATAGAATGAATATTTACCCTTTTCATTAATTTTAATGACATTTCTTGTAAATCCAATTAGATAGAATGAATATTTACCCTTTTCATATTTACACCTACGATGTATAGGAAATTGGAGTAGCTATTAGTTGATACCAAAACAGAATTTATGGTGTTATTGGGTTGTGGTGGTTATGGTATGACCTCAATACCAACTGGTACAGGATGGAAATCGGATTCTGGTATGAAAATCTGACGCTAAGGACTGATTTGCAAAGGTTTAGGGTCTGATTTGTAGTTTTAAGGGATTAATATAGATGCTGGTAAAATTAAGGGGGTTAATGGGCAAAATTGCTAAGTATACTGAATTCCTCTCTATTTCATTCTAATATGTGTTCCTCCTCTCTGATCGGATCTATATGTGAATTCTGGGTTTTGCTTGTTCCTGGTGCGTGGGCCACTTTGCTTTGGTGTATGATTTTTCCTTTTTGACTTGAGTTCATTCTAAACCGATATATGATAACAGGTGCAATAAAGAATGAAATGAAAGAGTAAGGTAAAAAAAAAATTAAATGGAAACAACAAACAGAAAGAGGATCAATAACAGTCGATTGAAACAGTACACCTCTGAATAATGTTAACAGCCTAAACAACAATTTAAACAATGAACTTATTGAAATCCTAAGCAAACTCATTCAAACAGTACAACATGTTACAAATAAGAACGCGTCCTAAATTACAAATTCAATTGTAAATCACGGGGGAGGCGGTGGGCGATATTGGTTAAGATAATTGATAAAGTTAGGATCATTATAAGCAAAAAAAGGATTTGTTGGTTGTGTAGGAAAAGGCTGACTAGGTGACGGTTGATTAGGAAACGCTTGTTGGCTAGGAACCCCGTGACTAGCGCGTTGTTGCTGCTCTAGTCGACTGTAGTGTTCGGGAAAAGTTAAATTTATCCAAAATTTGATTTGACTATCTGTGCCACGTAGCCAGATGTCTCTAACATCTTCCTTCGAGAGGCTTTGTAGAATGAGAACCCGTAGTGCATCGTCTATATCTTGCATTTGGTTGAGCCTCGCCGTGCAACGGTCTTTTTCCTTGTCTACTTTATTGGCTTTGCTTTCTGCCACACGCAACTGATCCTTAAAAATGGAGAGCAAGGCTTTATTTAATGCAAAAGTCTGTTCATCGTTGTGTGCCACACTTTCAAACAGCCGAGTTCTACGATTCATTGTGCGTTGAATCCTCTTCCCCCTCGATATGGACGGTCCAGAATCATCACTGCTTTTCCGCTTGCCTGAACCTGAGCTCGTACTTGTATGCATGGTGTTGCCTGATGCTTGTTGACTTACATCCTCATTGCTATTAACATTAGTTCTGTCACCAAAATCATGCTCATGAGTGAAGTCAAAGTACGGTTCATTAGGGTATGGGTCTTCAGTTCTGTCACCTCCGACATCCGGAGTATCGGAACTTCCAGATCGCTCCTCGTTCCTAACCCTCTCTCCATCAGTTCTGTCACCCACCATTTCCTCTTCTTCCCCGTCAGCTTGATTTTCACCACACATCATGTCAAATTTGGCATACCAAATGAATGGTCGTTTCAGGAAACCAAATCTCTGTGAATTATCCTGCATTTCATAGAGGGACATAAATTGGTTAGTGCTACAACAAAGTGTTGCTACATGATTAAACAAAAATTCAGAATTGTCAGAAGATGGCTATAAAGAAAAGAATAGTTTTTTGTCAGAGGTATTGAGAATCAGATCGATTCTTTACATGCTGCTAAAACAAACACATTATATTTCCCAAACACAGACAATAAATTATGACCAATCACTAATCTAGTACATCACAAAATATTAAAAAATGAAACAATCAACTATGACAGGTCTCCATGAAAAGATATGCACAATAAATGCTAATTATTGCCTCATCTGTTTATACACTTAAATGTTCCTAAGCAGCCATTTTGGCCAAAACTCCATATTTCTTCTATAAAAGAAACAACTTCCATTCAACCCCCAATATGGCATATTTTAAAATATTAAATTACATTTAATTTAATTGGGAACTAAGCATACCACAAACAAGAAATAAACTACATAAAATTAGCACCGAGTGAAAAAAAAAACACAAAAGAAACAATAGCACTGTAAAAAGCTAGATAACTCTATGGTTGCGTTATGGTACTCAAAATGCAATAATTTTTTTATAGGTTCACAGCCTTTTAATAGACAGTATTTGATTTTCCGAGCACCGTAATAATGTGGCCACTTCTTTAGCCTCTTTCAAAGGAATTTGGTTTATTGAATAATGCATATTGTGTTCTGTTGAACAGTTCAGGGTTAATTAAGGAAAGACTTGGAAGGATGGCTTCAGACACTTAAGTGAGAATAATAAATTTTCAACTGAGAGCCTAACTGGGTCTTCTTATTGCAAAGTTGTAAGAATATAATGGCCAAAACTATGATGCAAACATTGCATTGTTGCCTTAAACTAAAACAGTGCAGAGGTGAATTATCTTTTCAGCCGTGACAGCCCAACTACCAATGCTATTATATTATAGGTAAGCTGACAATTTTAATTCGAGTTTTCTTTTCTAGGTGACCAACAATTGGACTTAACATTATTTGTACTTTTCCTTGTACAGTCTAATACCACTGGAGCCTAAATCTAGTCTACATATCTAGCTTAGTTAATACTTGTAGACCAGTGATGACTAATTATTTACTCCCCAATTTCTCTCAACATTGGATGATTATACCCAAACCCCGATTCTGACAGATGTCCCTTTAAAAATAAACAGAAGACAAGGTCAAAAGGTGTGGGTATATAATAATTTCTATATGCTAATTTTTGTTATACACTATATGCTAATTATTGCCTCATCTGTTTATTTCCAGTAATGAAAGTGTGGATGTTATGAAAACATAACTTAAAAAAAGCCACCTGAATTAAAAATCGATGTAGTGAAAAAAAAGTTTTTACAGGAATAAAGTCCCTACTAATTTACTCTAATAGCTGTTTGAGATCCTTTAAGTTTAAAAAGGTTAACTATTGACCTGCTGTGATAAATGCTTCTTTTTTTGCAACCAAACAAATATACAGACTTTTAAAAGAAAAAGAACAGTGTTCCTTCCCAAATAGTCCACACATTTCCTTTCTTGATATATATATTACGAAAATAAATGTAGGAAACTTGCTCATTGTACATACCGAGTACTGTACATTGAATTGAAAAGGTACACTGAACCTGAACAAGCATGCCAAATAAAACAACAAAGTAGGCTGATTGAAATAATGCAGATAATCTTTTATCAGTACAATCATTCCAGAAATGTAATAACTTGAATAAGACAGACACCCGGTAATATAGCTCCAATACCATTGAACTGTTTCTGTACATGTACCAGTACCAGTACCAGATGTACCGGTTAGTTTGTTCGTATCATTTGTTAACTCTAACAGAAAGGTGAGCATGTTTATTTTTTGTAATTATGAACTTGTAAAGAATCCATTAAACATGGCTTTAAAGATCCCTTTTCCTTGTGCCAACAGAATTGTAAAAGATCTAAACATGCCTCTAAAGATGGCTTGCATCAGTGCTAAATATTAAGAGAATCTTACCTGTGTGGTGAATTAATAACACAGGTTATACTTTTTTATCTGGGTCTATCAAACAAAATAGATTCTTTCAAGGGTACAACAAAAAAAAAAGGTAATAACAGGAAAAGTTAAGCACAATACCTTAATTAGGGCTTCAATAAATTCAGGCGGTGCAATCAGCTTGTTGGTGGTGTTATCCCAATGATAACCACCGGTAAGCCGTGTGCAACTTTTGGCGACTGTATATTGGCCCTTCAGATGTTTCACCCGAGTTTTCAAATTTTCCTTAGTCATCGTGGACTGGGGGAGCCTTTCCTTGAACATTGCATGTACATCGCTGTAGTCTTTGAAGTTTATGGTGTTCATACCCCGTTGGAGTTTAAGTTCTGCAACAACATCTAGGAGAACTGTGGTCTCGATATCGGACCAATTGTCAACCCTTACTCTTCTGTCACGAGTCCCCTCAGTACGCTGGCGACTACTACTTGCTCTTCCTTTGTTTTTGGTTGACTTGTGGGAAGATGGGTTCATTTTTCTAGGGAAAGAAGCATATTACAGAAGAGTTCAATTCTAATCTAATAACAGATTTACTCACATATGACCAACTTTTCTATTTCACTGTCACCTACGAGACGCTCTCAATGTACAATCTGCATCTAATAAACCCCTAAGAATGAAACTATGCTTATTTGTTTTAAATCAATCTACAGTCACAGTGAAAGGGAAGCACAAGGAAACCAAAACAAAGAACATGGAACTGAGGAAGGGAACAAGTTAAGCAAATACTGTTGATTTTGTCAGCAAATTATGAAGTACAGTGGTATCGATTTAGGTGTACTTGTTACAAACCACAATCATTTTAAGTTCATCTCAGTAATGAAATTAACTGTGCTACCTTCTAATTAGTTTGTTACAACTTATAAATGTGCTTTTGCTTTCATGGATTTCGAATGTACAGGTCCAAAAACTGGGATAGAGGATTTACAGGAAAGCAGATCTGAAACGAAGATGGTGACACCTAGTCCTGCTCCTGACGCCAACGCTTGAGTTAATACGGCCGATCTGCGATGAGAGGAAAGAAACAGTAACGGCATGGATTAGCTACTGCGGTACCAAATCGGTTATTTTTTGCAAATTAACAACGCACAATAAAGATCGACCCAATTGAAGTTCAAAACAAGCAAATCAAAACGAAATAAACGCAGTATATAACATGTGAACATTAAAAAAAATTTTATCTAATCAAGGAGTAATCAACGAGAATAAGTAAAGAGGGACTAACCGCTGAACGTATGATAAACCAAAATCGAGACAATCTACAGGAGGGAAGAGGGAAAGGAGATGAGCGAAACCCTCGTTTTCTCTGGCAGCGTCGCAACTCAATCTCCTCTGCCGACATATGAAGGCAATGCGAAGAGGAAAGAGGAAGGCAATGCGAAGAGGAAAGAGGAAAGTGGCGATCACAGGAGAAACAGTAATAGAGGATTTACAGGACAATTATTGGGGCTCGCAATAATCGAGGAGCGAAGGAGGAAAGAAATGTTTTTTTTATGAGAGAGAAGGATGGAGGAAATTTTTTTTTGTCCCCAGCATCTCCTTTCGGAAGAAGAAATGCGCAGCATTTCTGAAATTCCCAACTTAGTCCCTGAGCGTTTGGATCGCTATTTCCTCCAGGAATAAGCAAATTCCGGAATTTCCCTTATTCCGGACACATCCAAACGACCCAAGAGCTTTGTGGAGGGTGTACGATTTTGTAATAAAAGAATTCAACACGTCTGTTTGGCCCCCCTCACAAGGTGCATTCCACATGTCTTTGGGGCCGTTTGGATGGGTTAGGAATTTGGGGAATAGCCTATTCCTAGGCATAAATTTATTGGAAAGTGTGTAACTTTGTGAAGAGGTTGAATTGTTTATAATAAAATTTATGCTTGGAATTGGAAATTCCCCCAATTCCCAACCCATCCAAACGGCCCCAAATAATTTGTGAACATGCATGGTTGTGCAGCCAGAAGCTTTCAATTCTGCAGGGTTTCGGCTGTGTCTATAGTTGTCTGCATCTCAAAAATAACGGCACATGATCTGAAATTACTGTCGGCAGTGCAGTGAGACTTATTTGAGGGTAAGAGCAGTTCCAGTTAGGAGACAAGGGTACTCGATCAAGCTTTGACATGGTTGGGTTAGGTTGATGATTTGACCAAGTAAAGGTTTTGTTTTGCAGTGGGGTATCAAAAAGAGAGAGATCGTCCAGAACTTCATTAAACCGCTCCATTGCCTTGAAGTCTAGACAAAGGGTTGATCTCTCATGTGTCCACCTGACTACATTGAAGTCCCCAGCAACAACCCACAAGGAAGGAGCCATGAGGGCTGTGTCACGCAAATTATTAAAGAAATCTGCTCGGAGTGTCTGATTACTTGGCCCATAAACACAAGTGATCAAAGAAGTTGAACCAGTTCTATTATCCAAGAGCAACGCAGAGCAAGTAAAGGCAGTAGTCCACGAATTCAGCAAAGAAAAGTATCTTTTCCAAGCAATCAAACAGCCCCCACGCGTTTGAATTGCATCTAAAGTAACTACAATATTATCAAAAAAGGTTGGCAGCAAAGTTGAAACACAAGAGAAGTCTAAACAACTTAATTTTGTCTCTTGCAAACAAACACAATCACATCTCGAAGTTCTAATAAGATCACACACAACTCTTCTCTTTGAGGCATCACCAAGTCCTCTTACATTCCATGACAGTAAATTAAAAGGTTTCAAAATCATTAGAAAAATAAAAAACCGCTACAAAACACACAAGAAATTGCAATCTGGACTAGCAACATGCCTAGTCCGAGAGCTCATCCCCAGAATTGGGGTCTAACTGAAGTTTCTTAGACGGATCATCTTCTAAACAGGCCGACCATCTCTTGTTTTTCTTAGCTAGTGGCTCGTCACGGGCCAGCTGTTTTTTCTCAGAAGGGCCGTCAACCCTATGGGAGTCAGAGAAATCTACAGGCCTAAATCTTATTCTCGCACTTCCTGGAATCTCATCGAGTTGGGCCTGTGATTGAATTTTAGGGAGTACATTAATAATAGCACTTTCCTCAACCCCAATCAATTTTGAGATCTCCCTTGTTTCAATATATGTCAAAGGGACTGTAAAAAACTACTCAGAGTTAACCTCTGCTATACATGGTCCCACAGGACAGTCCCTACTTGTTGAACGAGCACCTTTTTTATTTTTGGCCTGAGATTTGCAAGCCCGAGTTGGTTGTGTCTTAACATTTACATTCTTTTGTACCAGAACTTTTTTCTCTTTGGAAACACGCAAAGGGTTATCAACACAAATTAGTGAGTTGTCAACTGGGCAAAACGGCACCAAGGACAAGGTTCTATCCTCACCGATTATTTCTGAAAAGAGTGTACCGGTGTCATGTGTTGTACCGGAATGTACCGTTTGAGAGGGAAAAAACAAAACCTGAGAAGCAAAATCATCCTGCAGAAGAAGTGTCTTCCCAGATCCAACTGAGGCTTGTTGTCCCACCGAAGCCCTCAATTCCAACTCATCTATGGTAGAGAGGCGCTTGCGAGGGAAAGCTTGTGCCTTGTTTCCTGCATCCTTACGTGCAGTATCCTCTTTGTTCAGTGGGTCCCGGTTGTCAACCAATGTACCATCATGCCCCTCCCTGATGTTGATCTGAGTGACAGTTAAGTTACGGCGTGAAAGGGTGATGTCTCCTTATACCATCTTGCCACGCGCTTTCCTGGTTTCATGAGCCTTGAGTGCCGCTGCAATGTCATCTGGCAGGTCGGCCGTATCAACATTCCGCACGATGCGGCTCAGATCAGCAAAGGTGATGTTGAGGGAGTCCTCAAAGTCAGCTGGGGGCTGAGTAAGAATAGGAGGGGCCTGTGGCTGAACAGGAGGCGGTGGTGATCTGTTAGAGGGGCGGTCGATCACCGGCCTAAGAGGGGGAAGTCATCAATCCCATACACCTGTCCTTGCTTCCATCTAGTAATCCCCACCATGACCGTAAAATCAGACGCACCAACTGTCAACTTGACCGATCGAGGTATATCAGTTAGGTCATGAACGGCTATAGCCGCATCCCAGCGAACAAAATTGCCAGGTTCATTGGAAACCAATGTCCCCAGATATGTGCCAAACTCCCCCACCGCCTGTGCTAGGAACTCCTTCCTCCAGCACTGTGGCGGGACATTGTAGAAGCTGATCAAGGCTTTGAAACGTGGAATGTTGATGTCAGCTCCCGTCAACGGCGACCAAAGACTGGCCGAAAAGCCCCTGTCCCACCAAGCTTCAGGGAAAGCTAGACAAATGTCTATAGCCAAAACATCCTCTGGTGGGAGAACCAGAAAGGTACCTCTCGGTAAGCGCCCAATTTGTTGCTTTCCTGGAGAGGCTAAGCCCGTAGCAGCCACCTATTTTGCAATTTCATCAATGGAGAAGTCCAATTCAGAATTACTTGGAGTAGTGATGACAAAACATCTTGAAAGCTTGTTTATTTCCTTGAAGTACTCAGCATCTCTGACCAAAAAGCAAGAAATGCTCTCTGGTCTCTCCGATTCAGGGGGAGCGACCTTAGAACAACCCTTGTTGGAAACCAAATCAAGGAAGTCAGGCTCTCCATAAAGTGGGTGAGGTGAAGCTTTCTTATGGGCAGTCTCAGTTGGTAATGGTATGGTTTTTGTCTAAGTGGTGCTTGGAGGTTGAGCTAGGTTTTTGTTTTGAGTGGATCTGGGCGGTTGCGGTGGGTTATGGCGTTGGGTGTTTCTCTGCGGTGGCGGTGGAGGTTGTCTTTGGTAGGAGCGGGAAGTGTTGTTGCGCATGACAGGACGAGGGGTTAAGGGGCCTGGGCATTCAAAGTAGTCATGACCCTGACCCCAGCAGTTGGCGCACCGGCGCAGATTAGTACACTTAACGGCCGCATGACCCAGCTTGAAGCAGCGGAAGCATCGATTTCTCCAGTCCGGGTCCTCCCTGCGCGGCGGGAACTTCAACGTGGTGGGGCTGTCCGGAGAAGTGATGAGTCTCGGCTGCCTGGGGGGTCGTGGGTAGCCAGTAGGCGGCGCCACTCGAGGTGGTTGAGAGGCAGCTGGCTGAGCAGGATGGCTTCTGTTACTCACTGTAGCAGTGGTTGGAGGAAGAGCAGGCCTACAAGCGGTGGGGGTGGCGAGCACAGCAGAGTAAGAGGGGCGGCTGTTGTAAAGGCTGAGCTCTCCGGCCAGCCTAGGAGAGGAGGAAGATGTAGCGCCTGAAGGATTGAAGGGAGGGCTCTGGCGGTGTCGACGGCGGCTGCCATTCCTGGGAAGCCATTCCTTTGAGCTGGGGTGGGTTGGTGTGGAGTGATCGGAAATCGCCTATCGAGTCGCCGCAATAGTCGCTCTCCGTACCAAGAAGATTCAATGTTAAAACAGTGCACTGTGCACCAGGTACTCTGTCATTTACACAATAACACAAATTAAAATTTTGATTTGTCCACTAGAGCATATGTTCATGTCAAAACTAAGAATCATGATTTTTTTTTTCTTTTTTGAGAGATGCATTTCCAATCCTATGATACTCTTCTTGAACATTAAATATTTCAAAACATTTTTATAACAATTTTTACTTTTTTTTCTCTTTTGTGACTTGATATTACATAACCATTATAACAATTTTTTCTTAAGAATCATGATAGTTGTTCCTTTTTTATTGAGAGATGCATTTCCAAATTCCAATCTTATGATACTCTTCTTGAACATTAAATATTTCAAAACATTTTTATAACAATTTGTATATTTTTTTTCCTTTTTTGTGGCTTGATATTACAAAACCAGTATAAATTTTTCCCCCCTTAAGAACCATCATGTTTTTTACTTTAATGGACAGATGCAGTTCCCATCCTATGATACTATTTCGTTAAACATTACAATTCTTGAAAACATATTTTCATAATTATTTTTTATGGAGCTTGCAATTACATATCCATTATAACTTATAATAAATATACGCCTCGTGGCTCTTGTAAGAGCTCACTATTAATTGGGACACCCTTCTTTATTGGGTGTTTAATTTTCTCCGGTCCATGAAAATGGAAATATCCCAGACCTTGGATTGCGGAAAACAAAATCCACCAGGTGTCGTGATCTTGATCGTCAAATTTTGTCACGAAACAACGTGGCATCATCCTGTGAAACCGGACATCTCCTTTCCATTTAACTGGAGACGATCGGAAAACATTACTGGAAAGCTTAGCTCGTGCGGGCTCAGTGCGCCATTTGTGAAAACCCCAGAAGAAAAACCAGAACTCCCTCTTTTGCAAAAACACTCCTAATTAATCTGAAAAGATCAAAATACCCTCAGTCGTTTATACAACAAAATTCTGAATGTGAGGATATTATAGTCTTTTTCACTATGAAAATTGGAGTGTTTTGCAAAAGAAAAGAGTGCCCTTAGCAATTCTGAATTTCTGATCCGTCTTTCGATCGAAATTTCATCAGTTTGATATCCAATTCGTCTCTGAATCAATCCACATATGCGAGATTTGTTCTAAACAGGTTATGATTTGGGATGTCGGAGGGATCGACGAAGAGCAATGGTGGGTTGGCGAAGACGGAATCAATGGAGATGAGATGGGCCTTGAAGGATGAAGAAGGGAGCTCCGACGAACTGGACGAGTCCATTGGAAGGTCCAGTTTTGAAGAGGAAGATGACGACGACGATGACGATAGCGAGCATCAGAGACTGGTTCGCACTGGACCTCGTGTTGATTCGTTTGATGTTGAGGCGCTTGAGGTTCATGGGTTTGAGATGAATGGATATGAAGAGGTAAAAAGGTTGAATGAATCTCTTTGTGTGTGTTTATTTTTTTTTTTAATTTGGTGACTGTTAATTTTTGTGATATGTTTAATATTTAGTAAGTGAATATGTTCGTTGAACTGATAACCAATTGAATGCATTAAACTGATACTACTTGTTAAGGTTTGTGTATTATAATTTTGGTACTGTTGATTTTGTTGCAAAATATGGTATTTAACTACTGTTACTAAGATTGAACAAAATTGTACTAAGTTTGGTCCTGGTGATCTTTTAAGAATCTCCAGTATGAGCAACTTACTGTGATTTGATGATAAAAAGTCAAACCACCTGCAGTGTCTTCATCATCCAGTTTATTATATCTTTTGATTGAGAATCAGATTTAATTAAGTCATTAAGCTGGCCTATTTTGATTGCTGACTGGGTCATTTAATCTAAATATTGTCTACTAAGAGCAATTTATTATTCTATGAGATGGTAAACTCGAGCCCAAGTAAAATGTTTTACTTAATTTTAAATTACAGACCTTTTACACAATTTTTAAATCTCAGGAGTCCAGCTGTTGTCGAAGCATAGTTTTGGCTCTTCAAACTCTTGGGGTAGTATTCGGGGATGTCGGTACAAGCCCATTATACACATTTGATATAATGTTCAATAAGTACCCCGTCACAAAAAAGGAGGATGTGCTAGGAGCACTGTCTCTTGTTTTGTACACCTTGATTCTGATACCACTTCTGAAGTACGTTCTCATTGTTCTCTGGGGTAATGATGATGGCGAAGGTAATTTATTTTGCACGCTGGTACAACTCCTCATATTTTTCAACTTGAGCCAGGACATAATGGGTACAAACAACAAGTTATACCATTATGCATCTGTTATCCCTCAACATAACTCGATATGTAAAAATCTAAGCATATCACTAATTGAGAGGGTATGTTATGTTCACAACAAGCTTATTTAACGTTGGTCTCTGAGCTGTCAAATGACGTTGATTGTCCATATTCCCCTTCCCTTAACCTAAACTTCCTCAAGTAATCTTAATTTTTTTAAAAACTTGCATCAACTGGCCCTCAGTTTAATCGGAAATTGCTCTATTTGTTTTTTTTTCCTTTTAACTACCTCATTAAGGTTCATAATAGACTTGGGACCAATCCAACTTTCCCTTGTACCTCCAATATGCAAATTAGCTTCGAACTTGAACCTATTTATTACCATCTAGCCTAAATTTTGATCGAGCCATTCTTCTGTGTCCTCAAATAACCATGTTGCTGAAAATTTTCCTGCAGTCTGAAACTGAGATGTCAACATCATAATAGAAGAAATCAAATTGTGGCCAAAGTGCTGTTACAGACCATTTAAAGTGGGTCTTAATTTATATTAAGTTACTTAGATCTACCTGCATCTTTGAAACTGGGGCCTAATTGATCTAAGATCATAATAGAAGGGTTCAAACTGTGAGCAAAATACTTCCACCTGTCCATCAAATTACTCATACCACTCCAATGGTTTTCTTCAGGTGGGATATTTGCTTTGTACTCAGTAATATGTAGATATGCAAAGGCAAGCCTCCTACCAAACCAACTACCATCTGATCAACGCATCTCAAGTTTTAGACTGAAGGTGCCATCACCTGAACTGGAGAGGTCTCTAAAGATCAAAGAGACACTGGAGACATCCAGTATCCTTAAGAAGTTGCTTCTGATTTTGGTTTTACTGGGTATTTCTATGATCATTGTAGATGGTGTTGCAACTCCAGCGATGTCAGGTTGATTTCTTTTTTTTTTTTTTCAATTTTGAACTATATGATGGTATTACTTAAAAAATAGTTTTTTTTTAATTAATATGTATTTTTTTGGGGTCAATTACTGCAGTTATGTCAGCTGTCAATGGCTTCAAGGTTGGACTCTCGAGTGTAAATGAAGGTACTTGATTTCGTTAATTTATTACTAGCAAAAGATACCCTCAGATGTTGGCAAATTAAGAAACAAAATATGTTAGGCAATAAAGATATGTTGCTCAATCTACCTATACAGATAGATATATTGCTCAATTTCTTTTTCATATTAGACGGAAAACCACAATATATTGTTGGTTTGTCTAGCGATTGATATCTAACCACAGATCAAATCGATCGAACCGCACAAACAAGTGTTTACACGCTAGATCTATCGTGTAACCCCTCTTGGATCCGTGCTTTTATAAAGAGTAGAGATAATATTAGTTCATTGATTCTTAGTTGCTTCCTTGAGAATGATTGAATCAAGCAAATGAGTCCTGAATTGCTGAACCGAGTAAAATGATACCCAGTACACTATTAAGGGTTATCTTCAATTTATTCCTTAATTAATGCTCTAATGGTTCAGATTGACATTTGATTGGAAGGAATAACTTCAAGAAAACCAGGTACAGTTATGCGGAAAATATCATATGTACCCTTTTGACAATTTGTGTGTAGCATTAGCATCTTTACCTGCCCTTTCGACACTGCATTGAAAAAAAATGTTCTATAAATTTCTGTTTCCTCTTTGTTCCTCGCCAGATAAAATGGATGAGATTGGGCAGTTTGATTCTTTTGCATTTTATTTTTTTGGTTTTTTATTTGTGTTAGTCGTTTTTGTTTTTGTCATTCAGCTATGCGTGAAATGTCTCGTTAATTTTGGAATTCTTGACTTACAACTTGGCAACTGCACTTTCAACTTATAAGATGTCTAATTTGTCCAAATTCTAATTGTCAGGTGAGGTGGTGATGATCACAGTAGCTTTCCTTGTAGTTTTGTTCAGTATACAGAGGTTTGGTACGAGTAAGGTTGGTTTAGCTTTGGGGCCTGCATTGTTCATATGGTTCTGTTGCCTCGCTGGAATAGGCATTTATAACCTCATCAATTATGGTTATGAAGCTCTGAGGGCATTTAATCCTGTTTACATTTATCGATTCTTCAAATCGAATCCGAGTCAGGCTTGGTTATCTCTTGGAGGATGTCTGTTGTGTGCAACAGGTATGACTTAATGACTGTTGCCTTAATGTCTCTATGAAGGTGTTAATACACTAGATATGATATCTCTACTATTTATTGTACTTACCAATTGATAGTGCCAAAATGTTGCTCCAAAATGGTAAACATAATTTTTTCAATTTTTTTAAACATTTTACTTTTGTTTACCTAAAAAAAAAAAAAATAAGATTCTTCCTGTTTTTTTCAGGATCTGAGGCAATGTTTGCAGATCTTTGCTATTTTTCTGTCAAATCCGTACAGGCAAGATGTCTATAATGTTTTCTTACTATTGAAATGTTATTTCTCATTGTTTGGTTGAATGGATGAATTAACGCTTTAGTATACTTGTATGAAGTTCTCTTGTCATCTCTGCTTTGGTTGTAGGGTTGAAACTTCATCCCATTCTGATATAATCATTTTTCACCCTTGTGCTGGTAAAACTAACCGAGACTCTGGCCCTGGATTAACACACCACTTCTTTAAACCGCTTCATTTAAGGATGTTAAGGCCTCATTCACCTTAATATGGAAGTATTGTCTTAAATATATATAAACCTTATACTTCATACTTTGCACTTGCAGTTTACGTTTATACTTTTGGTTCTCCCATGCCTTATTCTGGGTTACCTCGGCCAAGCTGCCTTCCTTTTGGAAAATCTAACTGACTATGAGCAAGTCTTCTTTTTGTCAATTCCAAGTAATACTCTTAACCAGATGCAAAGAAGTATTTTATTCTTCCAAATTTCATGTTTAGATTCATCAAATAGCCAGTTTAATTTTGAAGTGCAAGACAACATTGTATTTATTTTATAGATGGGAGAAAGAATCTACTGTGCAAAAGCTACTTTATTTATTTATTCCACTGAATTTTTAAATTTAATTCCTTGTTACTGTGATTT
Source organism: Rhynchospora breviuscula (assembly GCA_027562975.1). Lineage (NCBI taxonomy): Eukaryota > Viridiplantae > Streptophyta > Magnoliopsida > Poales > Cyperaceae > Rhynchospora > Rhynchospora breviuscula. The sequence goes on from CM050398.1 coordinate 19,952,021, forward strand.
AGGTAGGGTATTTTGGCCAGTGATGTGTGTAGCTACAATTGCTTCTTTGATAGCAAGCCGTGCAATGACAACGGCTATTTTCTCCATCATAAAACAGGCTACAGCACTCCAGTGCTTCCCACGACTTAAAATAATCCACACCTCTCGCAAATTTATGGGCCAGATTTACATCCCTGTTGTAAACTGGCTTCTCTTGGTCTCTTGCCTTGCCTTTGTCTTAACTTTTGGCAGTATCAATGAGATTGGCAATGCATATGGTATCTTGTTACAATCTTGTTAGTTTATATTTTGGATTTACCATGTAGCTTTGTTAATCATAAACATAGCATCCAGCTATTGTTTGTTTTACTGTTGGGCATGGACTGTGTACCAAAAATTACCCCTGATCAGTGTGCTTTAGTGAAGGCTAGAATCTTGGGTTTATAATGGATGCAATGGATTCTGGCTAATGTATTGTGGACAAATTCATTTTTGTTAATCGGGGCTAAGGAGGTGATTAGTACTGATTTCTGAGCAAAGAGTACAACTTTTGACTTAACTATTATTGGTCCCTAAACTGTACTTGCAATTAGAAGCACCTGATGGATATTATTCTAATAGGATACAGGCAGCCTAAACTTTAACTGTAACACAATACAGCCTTTTACCAGAGTAGTACTGCTTTGTACTCTGCTTGTCAGTACATATTGCGTGCATGACTTATTCTGGTCCAAAATGAACTTAACCAGATTAATTTAGATATGCTGACTGGACTTGTAATCACTTTATGCAGGCATAGCTGAGGTAGGAGTGATGATCATGACCACCATCCTAGTGACTGTAATCATGCTTCTGATATGGCAAATAAATATAGTACTTGTTCTCTCTTTCTTCACTCTCGTCCTGGGCATCGAACTCCTGTTTTTCTCCTCTCTTCTAGCAAATGTAGTCGATGGCAGTTGGGTCCTACTTGTATTTGCATTTATTGTATTTCTTATCATGTACATTTGGAATTACGGTAGCAAGCTGAAATATGAGACAGAAGTCAAACAGAAGCTCTCCATGGATTTTCTCTTGAAGCTTGGGTGCAACTTGGGCACGGTTAGAGCCCCCGGAATTGGATTGTTGTACAACGAGCTTGTCAGAGGCGTTCCTGCCATTTTTGGACATTTTCTGACTACTTTGCCAGCAGTTCACTCCATGGTAATATTTGTGTGTATAAAATATGTGCCAGTACCAGTTGTGCCACAAAGTGAGAGGTTCTTGTTTCGACGGGTCGGCCCTAAGAACTACCACATGTTTCGTTGCATCGCTAGGTGAGACTTCTTTTTAAATATTGACTGAGGGATGGGGAAAAAGGCATTGAGAGGGACAGTAAACTAACAAAAAGAAAAAAAGAGGGAGGGCCATAAATTTAATAACAACTTGTACACAATAAGTGACTGACATGAGACCATTACATGGTTATCTGATTTGATCACATCCATTGCTCAGATAATAGTTTCGATAACCCCATATGACTGCATATAGCTAGATACTATTGCATCAAATGTCCAATATAATGGTTGAAACAACCCGCGAACAGGTATGGCTACAAGGACGTACGCAAGGAAAATCACCAGGCATTTGAGCAGCTCCTAATTGATTCACTTGAAAAATTCATCCGCCGGGAGGCCCAGGAGCTGCTCCTTGAGAGTGACCACTATGACTCTGACACTGATTCTGATGTGATTAACCCCTCTCCGCCATCATGTTCCCGCTACCTTGTGGACCCCAATGGCGGCCTCTACTCCCTCTCTATGCCTCTAATCCAGGGTGAGAAACCACCACTCTTCGAACCTAGCACGTCTTTTGATGAAGTTAGGGAGGACGAGGATGTTGACAGCTTGGTCGAGAAGGAGCTCTCATTCGTGCATAAGGCCAAGGAGTCGGGAGTGGTGTACTTGTTAGGCCATGGAGATATCAGGGCCCGTAAGGACTCATGGTTTGTCAAAAAGTTAGTGATCAATTACTTCTATTCTTTTTTTAGGAAAAATTGTAGGAGGGGCATTGAAACATTGAATGTGCCACATACTAAGGTGATGCAGGTCGCAATGACATACATGGTCTAAATGACACTGCAAGTCAAAGTAACATTGAATTGTGCTACTAACCTGATGGATAGATTTAGTGGTAGTCGAATTAGAGGGCCGGGATTTCTATTTTCTCTTCCTCTTTTAGATTTGGAGCAGAGTACATAATTTTTGGAGCAACAGCTCTTTTAATTTTCTGTATTTTAATTATGGATAGTCTCCAGCTGAACTTTTGTAGAAAATAAATTCAGATATAATTTTTGGAATAAAGTTTAGTCCAAGATCTTTAATCCTCCATCTTTTGCTTCGTTGCCCGAAGATGTTCATAATATTTGTTTTTATTTCCCAACTTGTGACCTTGATAGTAAGGAATAGTAAGTATTTCTAGAGGGATTAAATTGTAATTCCCATGGGGGTTCATTTTTTTTAGTAGTGCTGGGGTTCTTTTTTTTTTTTTTCTGGCAAAATATACATCGTGTCCGACAGCTAACTTTCAATTACAATTCAGCTTGATAGCCGCTGTCAAGTTTATGTAAGAAACTTTCAATTACAACTTTTTTTCTCTTCTCAATTACAAATTTCTTTTATAGTACTGCTGTACAACTGTGCAAGTGGCAGAGTTTCTGAAGTTATTAACGTCATCCCTGAAATCTTAACAAAGCTTGGGTGGGAAAAGCCTTAGAGATCTGATTAAAAATAATATCATTCGAGTAGAATTTTTGTTGTACCCTTGAAAGATCACGATATTACGAAGGCCTCCAAAATGAGAAAAGTTTGTGAATAACAGATAGGATCAAGCTGAGAAATGTCTAATGTGACTACAAAAAAGCTTCTTAACATATTATTAGAAAAACATTTATATAAAGTGAATAGCCAGAGGATTGGTAATTAGTAATCCGTTTCTTCCTTTGTAAATATGTTTTGGGCTGTCATGGAATGTTTAGTTGAGGAGCTCTTCAACATACGAGAGGTACTAAAGCAGCCGTGTTGTACCCAAAGCAACAACGGTACAAATTTCAACAGGAATTACAACAAAGCCCAAAAATCCAAACCCTCAGACATTTTATTAAGTATCAACAGCCGTATATAGAGCAGAATGTACCTCTGTTGTTAAAACCTTGCATTTGGAGGGACATATGTGTTATTTTGATGGGGACACAGATGAAGTTGCCAATAAATAGTATTAAACCGGTATCTTGGTGTGCATATAATATTTGCACGCGTAACCTTTACGAAGATTATTTTTATGAGAGACTGGTGAACAGAATTTCACGTTCTCCGTACCAAACACGGGAAGTTTATGGATGTCGTATTATTAGAGAATTATAAACCTAACTTATAGTCGGATATAGTACGACAAATACATAGTGCCATGAGAGATGGGCTTAATTAGGTAATCTCTAGTTCTCTATATCTGTACCCTATTTAAAACCGTATGTGTGCAGAACATCATGAAAACATGAATAATAATAGAGACATGGCAACAAAATTCAATTCCAATTGTAAAGAACTAAAGAAGCGAAGAAATTGCACGTGCTTATAATTTGCAAATTGGCCAAACGCTTCAAAAGATAATTTGCGAACCGGTAATTAAATTGAAAATTATAAAGTTGATGGGTTATTCACGAAATTGTATTTTGTTTAATTTGTTAGACTATAAAATCAGGTCAAATTCGGACTTTTAGTAGTGAAGTCAAATTCAGACTTGACCCAAGTATGCACGTCAGCATTTATTTGTTTTGTATAGTTAGATGATGCCAACTAACATTCTATTCGCATATAATTAAATCTCTGTTCCATGTTTATATTACTCTCTATATCCCACCAACAAGAAACATCTCACAGGATATTAACAAAATTTCATGTTCTTCATACCTAATTTTCGATTATATACATTTTTAATACCCACATTGTTTGGGTTGGCTACCTCTGTCTTAAAGATGCAACAAGAGAAAGTAGACATACATGAACTGTTACATGTGTTTTATAGCCAGCCGACAAAGTTGTTTTATGAAATTTAATTTTAAAGAATAGGTAGCTAACATATATTGTTAGATATTTAGTAATTTTTTATTGAACCTCCAGATTTTGATTTCGTATGTCGGATAATAACTTCTGCAACAATTAGGGTTAATTTAAAGGAAATCATCTTCTATATTGATTTTCACTTGATAACATATTCTTTCTTTCTTTCTTTCTTTCTTTTTGAAAATTAGATAAACTTTAATTTCTCCATAAAAAAAAATGAATGATTAAATTTAAACTTTGTTAATTAGTACCAGCAATAGCAATATCTGATATACTAGGATTTTATATATATATATATATATAACTGTTTCAATGTCAACATTTCCCTTTCCTATGGGCCTTTCCATAACCCTACTATATATTTTCTCCTCCTCCAACACGTAAGCTGCAAATTGATGGCAACTATGACTATAACATGAGAAAGTTTAATATGCACCATAGTGCATAGAGAGTTCTATGCACCGCGGACTTTTTCGGGGGCATTTTTGTAAATTGACAAATCTAATTTAACCAATCTAATCTACATATTGAAATCTCATAGAAAACCAAATTTTACAATTTTTGAGATTTCATTACTATTTTCTTCGAATTTTTTAAAACCTGCCATTTTTGGAATTTGTAAATACTAGTTTGTTTCCAAAAATGGCATGTTTTAAAAAATTCGAAAAAAATAGTAATAAAATCTCAAAAATTGTAAAATTTGGTTTACTCTGAGATTTCAATATGTAGATTAGATTGGTTAAATTAGATTTGTCAATTTACAAAAATACCCCCGAAAAAGTCCGCAGTGCATAGAACTCCCTATGCACTATGGTGCATATTAAACTTTCTCCTATAACATACTCAGCTATTTCTTTTTCAAGGTCTAAATAGCTACAAATTGAAGACATGATGTGATGTTATATTAATATATCAGGTTACCATCTCATATGGATCAAATTTTCAAGCTCTACTTGCTCCATGATTAAGTTTATCCTTGTGCAAATATAAACAAATGGACAATTATTCCAAATTGGATGATGCCAACAAATTTGCATTATATAGAGGAGATATATAATGACCCTTACTAATAATAGCCCAGACATGCAAGAACAATAATTCAATAATGAATTAATATACGGCCAATTTGGAGTAGACAAAATTTTTGTTATAAGACCCGGGTAGTAACCCACTAGAAACAGCCGAGGAAAAGAAGAGCATTAATGATTTTAAGAGATGAATTATTACAAGCAAAAGAACTGTCAATGAGCAGCCTTAGGGAGTTAAGGTATTGATGCTTCTCTGCCAATTACTGGCGCATATGCCAAGCAGCACAGACACATAATAGTATGCTACTGCAGTGCAGCACTGATCTACCAAATCCATCATTGACTTGTCGGTCCACTGGACCATGTCTGTCTATCCCAGGGTCCCCCACTACTCAATTACAGTACTGTGGTACGACGTACGAAATTATATTGGAGGTTGTATTGAATTTAGACAGAGGGTTTGGTTCCAATTTGACTGTATACTAACTTCTTTTTTGGGATTCACTGACGGTACATATATTAACTGCTTCTATTTGACCGTTCTTGGTGGTATTATCAAGAAAAGCTTGAGATACTTTTTTCTAGTATGATTGGTTAAAATGCTAAAATCAAGTGATACAGACGGAGAGTTACATCTATGAAACTTCGATCTTATCTGAAATTCTGAAGTTAAATGGCTGATCTTATTTAAAATATGATCTGATCTTAAATTCTGACGTTGAAATGACCGATTCAAATCGTTCTATATAATTTTTATATAATATTTCTTTGCCGATCGAATTTTACATTGTTTTAATTTTTTTTAATTTAAAAAATTAATCTAATTAGTTATAAATTAGTTTTTAATAATTCAAAAAAAATATAAAATATAAAATTTGATTGACAAGGAGATTTCAATATGAAGATCGAATATATTGAGAGGTTTGAATCGATCATTTAAACTTTTGGATTTGAGATCTAATCTGATTTGATGGAGTGATCTGTCAAACCACTTTGACCTTAGCCAAACTCTTAATTAAGTATTAAAGTTAAATTGAATGATAAGTGTCATATAATACTTCTTTTCTCTTTCCTTATTATTAAAATCTTCTTATCCACTTTCTTTAAGAATGTTGTCATGGTTTGGTCAAGTATTCCGTACCTTTCAGGTTTATTTGATTCATAACAAAATCAATTCCAATTCTGGTCCGACCACGGTAAAAATAGTCAATTTTAGTTAACGTCGGTGGTGCTGACAAAAAAGTGTTGTTAAGTATTAATTGCAGGGATGAAGAGGAATTAAATATTTCCTCAAGGAACCCACTTAAAGTGACCAAATTGATTTGATTCATAACATAACCAAATTAAATTCTAATCCGACCACGTTAAACATGGTTCCATTAGCTAATGTCGGTTGTGTTAATTAAAAAGGTTTTAAGTATTGCAAGGATTTTTGCGGACAATATTAGATACTTCCTCAACAAGCCTTCCATTGAAAGTTCAAAAATTTTAAATACCCAAGTTTGTTTGAAATTTTCAAAATCTAAAATTTTATTTTCCAAGTATTGAAAGGGAAAGAATATAATGACGTAAGTGCGTCCGTCAATTATGTATGTGACAATAACAATATTTTTCATCAATACCAGTTGAAATCTGAGAAAATGGGTGCCTAGGCCCTAAATACTTTTTTTTTTTTTTACTCAAGCAACAATTAACTATGCATAGGTATGCTAAATGTAGGGGATAATAGGAAAGTAATATAAAACAAGAATATATATATATATATATAATAACAATAAGAATAAGAAATGTAAAAGTGTTTAGGAAGAAATACGAAAATCGATAAAAGGACAAATAAAAATTAAACACATTTTCATATGGAAATTACTTCTAACCATCTTGTTCAGAGCCATCCGTCCTATTCCAGTGCTCTCCCATTCCTTTCTCTTCGTGCACACATTATCGATCTCTTCTCTCTCACTCTCTCATCCAGATCTATCCCTTCCTTTGGCCTTTCCTTCGACGCTTTCCTCTCTCCCACCAGAGCTCATCCATCTCCTCTCTCCCACCAACGCTCATCCTTCTCCTCTTTCCTACTAACGCTCATCCCTCTCTTACTCGCGTCCTCCTCTCTTCACTTCCCCTTCAGCGAGCCCTCCTCTCCTCCCTTCTCCTTTATGCAGGCCATCATCTTCCTCCTTCAATGGAAATGAATGATGCTGCTTCAGACAAGTTTTGCTCTGGACTAGAACACGTCATCCTCTCCCGCCTAAAAGTGCATCTAGGTCTATTTTTATTTCTAAAATTGTTATAATAAGAGAGTAACTAATAAGCATAAACGTTCAGTTTTTTGTTACAAAGAATCATCTTATAAGTATATTTATTAGATGCAATAAAGGATCATCTTAGGTTGTTATAATAAGGGATCATCTTATAAAATCTATTAAATATAATAAGAGATCGTCTTATAAATATAAATGTTCAGTTAGATGCAAAAAGGGATTACCTTATTAGTGTATATATTAGATATAATAAGAGTTCGACATGTAAGCATAAATGTTATGTTAGATATATGAAGTGATCATCTTAATTTAAGTGTATGAGAGAGACGTTAGTCAAGAGGTAGAGGAGAGGAGAGGGAGAGAAACACTTCAGAAACAGAAGAGAGAAAAGGAAGGGAGCAGAAGTTAGAGGGAGCAGGCACCTGCGTCAAAAAAAAAAATGCTTAGAAGAGGAATAACCTATTCCTAGGCGGAAAACATTGGGAAGTGTGTAACTTTGTGAGAGAGATTTATGTCTAGGAATAGTTATTCCTAGGAAGAGGCTATTCCTAACCCCATCCAAACGGCCCCAGAGTGTCTTTCTGTTTTAGATTGAAATGATACTGATGACAATCCTGAAAATTGCGCTTATTATCTCGTTTTCAGATTAGAAATAAAGATAAGGGTCGAATGCTTATCCTCATATTAAATGCCAAAGAGTTAAAGTTACGAGGAAGAGTATATATGTTGATTCGATATTCTAAGTTGAAAAGTGTCCATATACAATCATAGGAAAATAGCGCACTCCTTAATTACGCAATCGGAATTTAATGAATTGTCAAGTTTTAGACAATTCAGTGGCTGTCCAGAAAGTAAATCAATGTCATGAAACGTACAGAGAAGCCTAGATCATAGGAATCTTCTTTTAAGTTAATTAAAACAAGGAAGTTCTTTTTATAAGAACAAAAACAATAAAAGGCAGTTATATAATTTACTAGGAAAAGAAACAGCATGCAGAGTTGTTAACTTGCATTACTATATCAAGAAGGGGAAATTTTAAAAAAATAATAATAATAACAAAGCTGGAAAAAAACCTCCAGAAAGATGATATTAATTAGCTTAACTAGGGTTGCAACACAACAAACATGACCGGTTCGCCAACCCGACGGACCTGATTCGACAAATCCTATGGATTCATAATTTGATTAAAATTGGATATATAGGTGCGATTTAGATTTTGATCAGACCTAGACCGTAGTACATTATTTTCATAAAAGAATTTATATACCATTAGAGTGATACAATTATTATAATAATTAAATTGGTACCCTGCTATTTTTAAAATTAATTAGAACCTTAACTTTATGTGTTCTTGTTAAAAATTAAAGTATACTATAATATTTCATTTGTAATTTTTTTCAATTTTAACTTATTTTAAATCATTTTATTGTAACAATTTTTCTCTCAAATGTATAAACTAAAACTAGCGAAACACCTAAATCATAAAAAAATAGTAGTATCATGATGATTTCGAACTAGAATTAAACGCCTCATTTAGTAAAATTGTTTGTATTTTATTAGATGAAAATTATTTAATTAGTAGTATCATGAAGATATTTATTTATATAAATCATAAAAAGATGAACTAGAGTGCTAAGTAAAGATGGATATATCGATGTCTTGTCGTACTTATGAGTTTGGGCTTCCATATGAGCTACACTACTAGAAAAAAAACTTTTTGTAACGGGTCATCTATAACGGTTTTATTAAAACCCGTTACAAAAAGGTCAGAAAATGCGCACGAAAAATGAAAAAACTAATCTGTAACGGTCTTTCTAAAATAACCGTTATAATTTTTCCGTCACCAAATAAAAAAAAAACTGTTAACCCTTCCATAACGGTTTTTATATAAAAACCGTTACAGTAACCATTGTAATTTATAACGGTTTTTATATAAAAACCGTTACAGAACATAATTTTTAAATCTGTAACGGTTTTTTTTAAAACCCGTCACAGTTTCAGGTCGAAATTAGAACTACAGATCCCCTTTCCTATTTCTTCTCTCTCCCAATCGACTTAGCCCCTCTTCCCACCTTCACTTCATTTCATTTTTTTTTCTTCCCACCTCCCTCCCTCGATCTCTCCACCGCCTCCAACTCCGACACCACCCTACCTCCGAACTCAGCCTCCTCGATCTCTTCACGGGTTTCACATATCTAATCGCCACCACTTCTTCTTTGCCCCGTCTCGATCGTCTCCTCTCTTGTGCCTCACTGCGTACTCCGCGCCTCTTCACCACACTGACGAGAGATCGCCACTACTACTCCGAACACCCTCGAACTTCACCACCAACCCCCTTCTTTCTTTCTCTTCCCTCTCTATTCTACAAACCCTAGAACTGGTTTTTCACCAGTAAATGTTGTCATGATCTGCTATGACTTCGCGCTTCTATTGCTCCGCCGATCAATGGCCACCACCTCTACTGATCCTTCCAGAAGATCCAAATCCAGCACGATGATACTGTGAGCATTCTAATCTATTTTCTTGTTCGTTTAATTTCAGCATTGGTGTAGGTAGTTTTCAGTTTTGGTACTTTATTCGTCAGAAATCATGTTCTTCTTTAATTTTATTGTCTATTGCATGAGCGTGTATTTGATTTTTCTGTTGTTTTAGTTAATCTAAACTATGCCTTTTTAATTTAACTCAAAATTAGCTAATCCTATGAAAGATATCAAAGGTTTAGATTAAATCACATTTACTTGGTTCACAAAATTAGGCCAATATGGCCATTGAATTGTGAAACTAGCTCGATTGTAATATACTTTTGTTTCCTAATTAATTAATTTACAGACATTTGATGCGTATGTGGTGGGGGAGGGTGCTGGTACTGGTGTGTAATAAACTCAGTCAAGACTATAGAGCTCTCATCCCCGAGTATGTTCTTTCATTCTTTTTAATAAGTCTTAAATAGCAACTTTTGTATTATATCCCTGTATTATGACACCTGAATTCTTATAAAAGATTGCCTTCCGTGATTTGTTACAGGTATTATTTTGAGGCAGTGTAGTAGCACAGACCCTAAATATTCGATTCAGAGGACCTTTACAGGTATGCTCCGATTCCTTTTCCCTCAGCACTAAAAACACTGCTTGTTTCAAAAAAAAAAAAATCATTTTCCTTCTTTAATAAATTCCAAGATTTCTGAAATTATTTAGTGAGATAATTTGTGGTTTTATTCAATAAAGAAGACATCTTAAAATCACTGGTAAAGGGATTCTCGATCATTTGTGGTTTTCTTCAATAAAGAATAATTTGTGGTTTTCTTCATACACTTTGTGAACTTAAATAGATGGAGCTGATGAAGTGTGTCTCAATCCTCAATCATTGGTAAAAGGATGACAAAAAGAGAAGCAAAAGCCATGGCCGAGCGAACAAAAGCCATGTCCGATGGATGAAAGCTGTGGCCGAGCGATCGAAAGCCGTGTCCGATGGATGAAAGCCGTGGCCGAGCGATCGAAAGTTGTATCCGATGGATGAAAGCCGTGGCCGAGCGATCGAAAGTCGTATCCGATGGATGAATGATGAGGCCGAGCGATCGAAAGTCGTATCCGATGGAGTGAAAGCCGTGGCCGACTGACTATTTATATTTGTTTTATATGTTTTATATTATTTATATGATTATGATTGTTTCTAGCAACAAAAAAATTATGTTATATATATTAGTTTTATGGTAGCACGTTATGATATTGTGATTGTAGCAGAAATAATATTTTTTTTAAAAAAAAACACGAGTTTTGTAACGGTTATTATATAAAAACCGTTATAAATGGCCTCAACTTGTAACGGTTTTTATATAATAACCGTTATATATTTGCTCCTTCTGTAACGGTTTTTTGTAAATAACCGTTTAAATATCTGTAACGGTTATTTTACAATCTATAACGCCACCTACTGTAACGGTAGCACAACCGTTACAGATTTGTTTTATTAACCGTTACAAATGACCTTTTTTCGGGCAAGTGAAATGAAACTGGGCAAGTCAAATTCAAGCTAGGTTGAAATTAAACGAGTCATTTGTTTTTAAATAAATATGCAGCGGTACAAAATGCAGCATTTATTAACAATAAGAATTAAGAAGTCAATCAAACTAAATATCCAGAATAATATCTGGTTCGTTGGATTAATCGATCGAAAGTTCAGGATGTTATTACATAAATACATTATTATAAGTAGCTTTGTTCATCATTAAAATTAATCGAAAATAATGATTTGTCTAGATGTTTGGCCAACTTATCCTTTCAATAATTAAATTACTATAAAGTTGCCATAATGAAACTAATTATCTGATTTGACCATACAAGTATGACATTATTGATGCTTAATTTGGTATAAGCATTTTTAGTGACATAAACATATAACCGATATAAATGAAAATTATGACAAGACAAACCAAGGGAGTATGGTAAATGACAAGTCAATTTATTTTGAGTTTTTGACTCCATCATAGGTCCTTTGAATTGAATCTGAAATGGGCATTTCTGGCATATAATACATAACTCATGTTAGCTTACAGCCACAGAATATCAACGTATCAACCCATGTAGATTGGACTAAACAACAGAATAGAAATTCTCTCTCTTTGAGCAGGTGTTGGTGTAGACTGTAGCTGCTCCAATAGAAGATCATAGATAAGGAAATATGGAATAGTCAAATCAATTATATGAATTTGGAAATGAATAATTGTCTGTGTGCCGTGGTCGTGGGTACACGGTGGGTGAGAGAGATTCTAATTGGTTTGTGTCTTTTCCTTTGTTTTTGAAAAGAAATATGTAGAAGAGGAAATTTTCTCCAAATTAACATGTGGACATTCTTTGTCGAGATTCAAGAAAGACCAGGACATTAATGTAATTAATCGTCCCCTCCAGTTCATTCACTAATGGAACGATCCCATGAACAAACATTACAAGATTAAGCATGGATAGGTATCTAGTTTGTTGAATATATTATGGATTAATAATTTTGTTTAATTTATTTAATGAGTAATTTATATGTTAACAATGATCCGGTTCAGCTTATATTTTAATCTCGACAAGCTCATTTTGGGAATTTTACAGGGATCTAGGATCGTTGATTATCCAACTTCATATCACTAAATATCCTGCATGATGATTTGAAGCTAGTGGGACTGAATTAGTAATGGAAGGAAATCTTCAGTAGTTTAAACCAGAGAAGAGCGTAATACGACTTGAATTCCTATCCATGTCTACAAAGGTGGTGAAGGAGATAGTGGAAGGTGGGGACCTACATGCACTAAGGAGGCAATGTCTTCTGTTAGCAGGTTCTTTCTATCTCTATTCCATTCAAAACTTACCTCTTCCCATGTCCTTTCTTCATCATTCTCTCATATTTATCATTTACTTACAAACAGGGCTGACTGTAGTTTTTTTTTTTTTAAATGGTAACTTAGATAATTCGAATTTAAATGGTGATAAAATGGACAAAAAGCACGTAACTAAATTTTACGTTTGGACTTGAAGAAAAGTACTAAATGCAATGAAAATATATGATCAGTCCTAAAATATTTGGAAAACATTAGGAAACAATTAATTTATTTTGACCTAAAAAATTGCTGAAAAAATATATTTGTGAAGATCGGGTTATATTTTCTAATTTTATTCTGAAAAGCAAGCCAAAAACCATTCTTTTACTATTGGGATTGTCTAGAATTGCTTGTCGGCCTATACATTTATTGTTTAAGTCTATGTATAGAATCTATATATATGACATTGTTTTTTGGACGGCTCAAATATAAAATATTTTTATGTTTTTACTTTTGGTAACAATTTCTAAATATTTTGTCTAATATTTCTTGTATTCTGTTAATTTTTCTGTGTTGGAGAGAAGGGAGTGTGTGTGTGTTTTATATTATTAGTTTATTACCACTAGTCTACCCGGTTGTCTCTGTGAAGCTTGAAAATAACAGAGAAGCGAGAATGTGTGTCATCTTAGAATGAAAAGATGCACATGCCCTACCATAATTAACAAATTATTTAATTAGGTGATAATCAAGGAAAAAATTTACCAAGTAAAATATGAGATTAATTGGACAAACGATACTATTTAACAAGATATATGCTTTATCAAAAACAGTTCCATCATAATCTATGAGATTGGTGTATACAGTATACTGTAGCTAATTAGGGAGATTGATTGCATCTTTTCACAATACTGTAGTGGCACACGTATTTCACTATGCAATTCAAACTTCCAATAAATGCATTGTCTTTTTTTTTTTTTTTAACTGAAACCCGTTGGATAAATGCATTGATCATAATAACTGCACTCTGCATGGTGGAAGTTCTAGGATCACAGTTTCACTTAGTTTAAGGTCCCTGCAATTGTCAGGCGACATACATGACAAAAAACGAGCAATTTGGTGAATATTTTATGTATTTATTGGGTGGTGAAGTGGCATTTGATGATCGATTATTTGGAAATATTAACAAGAACAGGAAACAAATAAAAATTCTGACGCTTGTCTCGAAATTTATAATAATTAGAAAAATATGAAAATTATGCCTATGATATGAACGCATGTACGTGCTTACTATTTCTGACTATATATATATATATATATAATGGATATAGTACACTGATGTGTACGGATCGTCTCCGTACACATGAGTCGTTTTTCAAAATTCAAATTCAAACAGTAAATCCAAACTATTCAACTTGTTCTCCATATTGAAAAACCTAGATAGACCAAATTTTAAATTTTTTCGAATTTTTTTGCTATTTATTATGATATTTTCAAATAGAGAATGGCTAACGTGCCATAGAGTCGTTTTTCGAGATCTAAAATTCAAATGTCCAATCCGAACAGTTCAAGTTATTCACCATATTAAAATACTCTTGGAGACCAAATTTTACATTTTTTCGAATTTTTCTGCTATTTATTATGATATTTTTAAAAAACATTATAATTGGATTATTTCAGACCCTCCAATTTGAAAATATCATAATAAATAGCAAAAAAATTCGAAAAAAATGTAAAATTTGGTCTCCAAGGGTATTTCAATATGGTGATCAACTTGAACGGTTTGGATTGACTGATTGAATTTTGGATCTCAAAAAATTAACTCAAAAGAGAAATAGATGGCGTTGCCATCTATGACACTTTAGCCATCCCCTCTCTCTCTATATATATATGTGTGTGTCCATTATTTGTACTTCATGAAACATGAAAATTCAGCTGTGTCAAAATTTTGAACTTCATACAACGCTTAAAATATATATTCAGCCATTACTATAACTTTGCTATTTTTTTAATAAAATTTGGAATATATAAAAGAAAAATATTGAAACCAAATATTTGTTCCGTTTAATTGCACCGTGAATATTTTTTTCCCAGTTAATTCCTACTAAAGTTTTATAGAAATTATTTTCGATCATCTCGAATGTTGGTGGATGGACATTTAAATAATTAGCAGATTAAGAGTTAGCTAGATTAACTTAGAGTTTCTGAAAATAATAGTTAAATTAAGTTAACTAATTAATTTGTAAGTTCGACTCTGTAAATTATAAATTAAGTATTTTTATTAATATTATCATTAATATCCTTATATATTTTTTGTATCTTAATTTAAAAATCACACTTTTCTATAAAATAAGTGAAATATAGCAAGGATGCATTTCCTTATTTTGCGTAGTCCAGAATATTTTTTTGACTCGTCATAAAAAACTGTAAATTTAAGGTTACTGGGCGTAATTTCTGGACCATGTTCCGCACTTCGCATATTTTGCTGTCGCATTTCCCATTTCCCACATTTTGCACAGTCCCGCGCGGACCAGACCTCATTTCATTTTTAGGTGGTATATCAAGGTTACAAAAAAGAGATTCATTTCAAAAAAAGTGTAATGATCAGAAGCCTACGGGCAGTTTCATTTCAAAAAAAAAAAAAAAAAAAAAAAAAAGTGTAGTGATCAGAGGGTCGTCTACACGAAGCCCAAGGCACGATGCTTCATATATAGGACTTAATTAAATATATTTTGTCGTCATTCTCTCTCTAGCTGTCATGTGATCTTGAGTTAGGAATATAATTAGATTTGAGTGGGGGAATAATTGTGGGGTTTGTGGGAGTATTTCTTGGGTTACTACAAAATCCCTGTTTATTCCCTGATCTAACGTTACTTTTTAATATAATAATTTTAGTGCTTGCTTAAGCTATCATTGGACTATTAAGAATCTGTGACAGATGGATGCTAGGAAAAATATATTCATTCGCGTATCACTGCATCAGTACACACTACATACGTCATTGGTTTTGTTAAGAAATTTCTAGGCTAATTTCAACGGAGTTTACTCAACTTTCCATTATAATTTAATTTATTATTTATTTAAATTGAGTGCATGTGTGGTTTACATTGCAAACGAATTATATATTGGGAGAGCTTTATCAGGGATTCACCCCATGAAAAGAAGGAATTACTCCCGACCATTCTCTCCAGAGTCATTCATGTCATCCCACATATTAACGTTTTCTTTCTTTTCTATCGCGCACGTATAATCCACATCCTAGCGCTCCCTTCCTGTCGTGCGGGTGCAAATACACCCTCTTTCCTTCTCTCTTTCCCTCCGCTCATCTCAAACTCATCCAATTCAGCCATGGCGAACGACTCGCAGCGAGAATTGCACGAGGTACCCTAGCTTGTCCATCTTATCTTCTCTTCTCTCTCCCTTATCCAGATCCTTCCCTCCCAGGGGCGGATCCACTGCTGGAGATCCAATGGCAAGTGCCTGGGTTATAATTTCAAAAATTGAGGGTCAGTATATGTAACTCTGGACTGTGCCTAGACTAAAAAAACAATGGTGCCCAGGCATTTGACGGAGATAGAAATATTTTGTGCTAAGGCTTGGCTTAGAAAGGATTTTTTTTTTTTTTTCCACTTTGTTTGCTCACTTCTGCTCGTACACACCAACGACAATTGCTTCTACAAAATTTTGTGCCTAAGCAAAAAAATTCTTTAGATCCGCCCCTGTTCCCTCCTTCCGATCTTATACTTCTCCCTTCTCCACTATTTTCTAAATTCTCGCTTCGTTCTAAAATTCTTTATTTTCTAGTCCTAAAGTTGCTATAATAGGTGAGCAAGTAATATGCGTAAATGATCAGTTTGTTGCAATAAAGTATCATCTTATAAGTGCATATATTAGATACGATAATGAATCATCTTATAAATATAAATGATCGGATCATTCAATAAGGGATCATCTTATAAAGTTACCTTATTCGATATAATAAATGATCATCTTATAAGCATAAATGTACAATTAGGTATAACAAAGGATTATCTTATTAGTATATTAAATGTAATAAGGGATCAACTTGAAAGCATAAATGTTTAATTAGTTCTAAGAAGGGATCATCTTAATATAAGCGCATAGAGTGCATATGAAAGAGACCGGAGTTAAAGAACATAGGAGAGGAGAGAAGAGGAAACACATCACGTATTAAATAAGGGAGAGAACAGGAGATTGAGGGAAGTGTGTGAGAGAGAGGAGAGGAGTGGTAGGGAAGCGGAAGTAGAGGGGAGGTTACAAAAGTGAGAGGGAAGGAGACGCGTAGCGCCAAAAAATGGAAATGGTGCTCCCAGCGCCTTTTTCATTTTTGGTTGGATGGTACAGATGGTAAATCTTGGGATTGCACTTATAACACCTAATTAGAAAAAAAAAAATAGATGTACGTTGGAAGAAAAAAAATAAATTATGAGATAATAAAATTTTATAATTATATTTAATAATATTTAAATACAAACATGTCATAATTAATATAGAGCAATGCGAAAAAAAAAATAACTTATACTGCTTTAAGAGTAACATTGCACCTTATTAGGAATATCAAGAATGTCATATTTGCACGAGGAAAAACAAGTTCAACAGATGATCCATCTGATCGAGATAAAGAGGAGATAAAGATCAAAATTGCACTATTCACTACAAGAATTTGTTATAAAGGCGAGAATTAAAAAAATGTTTCTGCCGTCGAAATATCGACGGAACAAATAGTTTGCGAGGAAATATCGACAGGAATAGCATCCTCGTAATTTTCCTCCTTGCAAATAATCCAAATCCTTGAGGAAGCCTTATTAAAATTAGATGATTTGAAATAGCTAAAAAAAATTTAAGCCATAATTAACCTTCTATATATATATATATATATATATATATATATATATATATATATTTTGTTGTAAGTTTCACATGCAAGATAAATATGTTGCAACTTGTAGGAAGAAATATCGTAGTGGGTTGTGATATCTTATAAGTTTAGACCTGTATAATTTATTATATATTTTAAAACATTGTCATTATGTGATAATTTTGTTGTCATGTTGTAGTTAAATGGAACCAATTGTTTTACAAATTGACGCATTGTCGTGTAGTTTGATTTTTTTAAATGTACTGTTCAATGTTCCAATTCGCGGAACAAAAGATATATATTATAACTGATGACTGTAAATGGGTAAAAATAAAAGCTGATGAAAAAATTATTTCAAGTAAAATTGAGCTATCTCCCATGAAACGAATCCAATTTTTCATATTTATGTTGAAAAGTTTCTTACATGTTACATTTGATGAGGAATTAATTGAGACTTATATATTAAACTTCGAGAGATTAAAATTCTTAGAATGATATTTCTAAATTCTAACATTATATTGTTTCTAAATTTTCGACTAATATTTTTATAGTAGTACGGCTATCATCTAATGAAAAAAATAATTGAAAAAATAAACATATAAATTGATCACTACAACTTTTTATTCTCACTAAATATGGGAACTTTCAATAAAAGAACCTTCCACCAAATTGTTTAACTGAAGTTTTGGCCAGCGTGGCATTTCTAGTTAATTATTAAATAAGCATGCACTTGCTTAATATCAAAGTGAGACCTTCTTTCTCTACTAAACCACGTAGTGTCTATATAATTGTCCTTCTAATTAAGTTTAATCCTAATTCTTTTTGTTCTTTTTATGTACATGATGATAAGGCATTAAGGTAACTATGAAAAAACAAGTCAACAAAAACAACCCTTGTGGTCAATCAATAAAAGAAAGAATTCAATTGAACTTCTACCCATTTAACTCATTTAGAAATCTCTTTTTAGGGAATCAATATATGCCTTAACTTAACATATGAAAATTTCTGCAACAGTGATAATAATATGCCTATGTAGTAAGTTTTTTTTTTTTTTTTTTTTTTTTTTGAAATTGGCCTATGTAGTAAGTAGGAACATAGAAGAGAGGGATGGTGGCGATCACATGGGGGTGACGGGTGAGTGACCTACACTACACTCCTACTCTGGTGACACCGTGACAGTGGCAATGGCAGTGAAAATGGGGACACTTCTGTTGCTAACCTAACGGTTTTCCAGTGCCAGCACTCATCTAATCTAATCATGAATCCTCTTAAATCTCTGATCTTTAATCTTCTCTCTCTCTCTCTCTCTCTCTCTCTCTTTCAAATTAAGATAAGCCCACCATTCATAGATTACACAGAACGCTGTTGAGGCCTGCACATGGCCGGGTTAAGTCGCTTTCCAGCGGAGAATTTCTCTCACTCTTGTTGTTTATTTTATTATTTATTTATACATATTCTATCTCTATTTCTATCTCTATCTATCAATCCAGACATTGCGCAACCCCTTTTCCCACTGCACTCCGCTGCGCTATCCTTCTTCTCGTCTCGGGACCAGCCTAGGAATTCGTGCATTAATATCCCTTGTTGCACCTACTCTGTAGTGCTTTGTGTGTAGTTAGGTTAACTCATCATAGTTGTTCACATGAGCGCATGTGTGAGGGGCGAAGCCATGCATGGCTTGGTGGGTCCATGGACCCACCTCAAAAAAAAAAATAGCTAATATTCTATTTGTTTGTAATTAAAAAAAAAATCATAAGAGGTTAGGGACCCATCTCAAAAATTTAAAGGACCCAGCTGAACATATCGTGTTTGATTTGAATTGCATAACGGCGCCTAAAAAATTGCATAGGGACCCAGGTAGTATTTGTTCTTGACTAATCGTCTTCTTTCTTTCTCTCCAATGAATCTTATTTAGACAAAACTTAGAATAAAATGGAATATTTAAATGAATAATTATCTGTAGCATCTATATACTAGCGCGAATCTCGCGCATTGCGTGATTCGCCTTTATAATCTTTTGTAAACTTTAGAACATTACAAACAAAAGATATCACAGAAGATCAAAAATACAATTCGGATATTATATAAAATATGTCACTAAAAATTCTAAATATTATTCCTGTCAAAAAATTCCAAACGCCACAAAAGATCAGAAATATTGTGGTTTGAACAGTGGCCAAACTTCTCCGTATGCCTCACATTTTTTTATATCTATAATATAGAAAAATACATGTTCGATGAGATTTCTAATGAACCTATTATGCAAAATTCAGAGAAAATTGTTGTTCTTTTTTATTGTCTTGATTTTTGAATGTATATTAAATATATTATTTTAGATTTTTTATTGTTATTATAATATATATTTGATTTCTCATAATTTTTTTTATGTAATATTATTTTAGAGTTGTTTATTTAAAAAATATTATTATACTATATCTATATTAGACGTTATATCGTACATATGCTTTCAAAAAAAAATTTATGGACCCTGCTGATACGAAATCCTAGCTTCGCCACTACATGTGTCACTGCTTAGAAATCAGCTAGATAACTTTTGTAATTTTAGCACACTTCTCTTTTAGATTTGTCATAATGATTATTTATTGCAAAGAACGTAATGTGATGCTGAAGAAAATAATAAGACAACTAGACAAGAGTTGAATATGTGATAAATTAAATAAAAAAATGATCACACTCTCTTACATATGTAAAAGTCACAAGAAGAAATCCTAATATCCTCTAATTCTTAACCATAGAAAATGTACATGTATCAACATTTTTTTCCAAAAAAAATAAATAATGTGTTTTTTGATAAAGTTAAATTTAAGATTGTTATAATATTAACCTTAAAAGTTCTCCAACTTCTAAGATTCAAATGATTTGTTTCTACAAACCATAGTAAATTGCTAGCAACCCGTCACATAAATTGCATTGCACAATCATGATCATTTGGCAACTAACTCGCTACACAAATCAAATGCATTTATAACCCACATAAAATTGAGAGTCTAAGAAGATTCTTCCAGCCTATCGAAGCACAACCAAAGCGTGTAGGTACTCGCACACTCCTCTCCGTCCCTTCTCGGGATTCCTCATGCTCTTTTATTAGTTTAGTACTCTTAAATTTACTACTAAAGCAACTACATTATTGAAATTCTAAACTAACTACATTATGATTCAAAGCTAGCTAGAGCTAGCCTTCTTTTTACGCAGCCTATCCACATTCTAGACGTCTTCCTTTGAATTTCTTGGCAGGGAATGTTCCAAACTACGAGGTTACTAAGATTTTGTCAAGCAATTCTCCTTTTTTTTTTGTATTGGGTAAAATGTAGTATGATGTCATACATATGGTAGGGTGTCAATTTTGGATAATTTCCATTGGATATATATATATATATTATCATTATTTCCATTGGATATTTACTTGACCTATTAATTAGTTGTTTATTTTGTTTTAGTTATTTAAAGTGTGATTTTGCTAAACTTTTATATATGTGGTTCCAAACAGAATTTGTAGTATTATTTCAAATATTCAAATACTTCGGGCTTGAAAATGTAGAAGGAAAAAAGTTTAGAAAATGTGGAGCAATTTTATGAATCAATACCTTTGACAATTTATAATTTGTCTATATAGGTTCCAACAACTATGCCACTGTATTTTGCATGATAAAAGTTCCACCAGAATGAACAATTATACATGACGGAAATAAGCGAAGAGATCTAAACCCACTGGACGATGAACTAACGGGGTCGAGGCCAGTGCCTTCGATATTAGTTTGTTATGGTTATGGGGAAAAAAAAAAAACAAAGAAAGTACAACAACGAAAATTAAGGTGGCACGAAGTTTTAGAAAGCTTTATTTATTTTTTATTTTTCTTGCAATGTGTCTACTATACAGAGAAAAACTTAGAAATTTAATTTAACAATATATGTCTTTCTCAAAAAAAAAAAACTTAAAAATATATATATAAATTCCAAATATGATCATATAAGAGCCATAGATAATTATATTTGTAGGCCTGATAATTAAGGACCATCACAATTTTTCGTCATCACCGTCATCACGTGTTTATCTCTTTCTATTTTCGAAAGTCAGCGCTAACAACATTTAACCACTTTTGATTTTCGGAATTCAGCGCTCACAACCTTTCTATTTATGTCACTGATCCATGTTTACTTATCCCCTATCATCGAGTGTGTACTCATCCTCTCCTTTCTAGCGCCTACGGCTGCCTTCCTTTTTCCCAAATGTCCTAGTATACATCTTAATTATCCTAGAAAATGATACAAAATGCCCTTATATACAGCATGATTGTCCTATTAAATGACACAACATGTCTTCATAGGGTATAGTAGTATAATTAGAATTATTTTTTAGGACAATTAAGATTTATACCAGGACAATTAGTAATATTTTCTAAGACAAATTGGTATTATTTTTTAGGACATTAAGAGACAACATGTCTTCAAAAAATAATATGTATTATTTTTTAGGACAATTAAAATGTATGTAGGGACAATTATTATTATTTTCTAGGACAATTGATATCGTCTTCTAGGACATTAAGAGAATGTAAATGGGACAATTAGGCTACTGTAGTTCAACTGTGTGTCCAGGGGGTAGGGATCGACATGAGGTGGGGGGTGGGGGAGGAGGCAAGCATAGACGCATGAGTGGAGGTGATAGGTCGACAGTGGGTAAGTGTTGAGTAGGCGATGGATAGAAGGTTCATTAGATTTGGATGGTAGGCGTTGGATGAGAAGTTCGCTAGATTTAGATGGTTCGCCGAGTAAGTGCGTGATGATGGTGATAACGTTGAGAATGTGATGGTAGTAAGCAATTATGTTATATTTGTTTTGAGCCACAAGCAATTAATTGTCCTCGGTTAGTCATATTAGGTTATATTTTTTTTATTAACGGTAGTTAACTTTTGTTGACATATATATGTGATCAAAAACATAATCTTGGAAAATTTGTTGACCGACAATCGGAGATTACGATCCTACTGTCACTTGTCAAAGTGTTACTGATGGGTAGAACTCTATAAATTAAAAGCTCAAAAATGCCGAGAATAGTGGTGCAAAAAGATCCAAAAGATTCTAATGGTATTTACAAAAATTCGCCCTAATTTTATGCGTTTATCTTCTTAGTAAATTGGAATTTTGAAGGACGACCAGAGTCAAAGCAAGAATCTCACTCTGCAAAGCTAGATGACAATTGAGAAAGCATCCAAAAACTATCAAACCAAACTCACACGCATTGAGTATAGAGGCTGGTACGAGAGAGCCAATTGTGACTCATCTCTCTCTCTCTCTCTCTCTCTCTCTCTATGCTACACACACGTCTCTCTCCCTCGCGATAGTCAGCACTATCTCTTTCTCTATGAAGAGAAGAAATTAACACTAGGTGCTATGTTGCCAAGCCATCTCTTTCATAAATCTCAAACGCGGTTTAGTAGATCCCTCTCGTTTGTGCATAAATGAGATAGCGTACATTTTGGACTGGTAGTTACAAATAGACCGTAGATTAAAGTCAGTGTAATTTAGAAGTTATTTTGACATCAATGAAAGTCGATATATGTAGTTAAATGTTTTTGCAAGAAAAAAAAACTATTTCTATATTTTAAGTTGTCAGATTGAATTTTGTCGATACATGTGACTTAGCTAAATTATAAAAAATATATGTAGGGTATGGACATTTTGAAAAATAACTTTTTTCCTTATTTTTTTTTCTCGTACAATTCTCTTTTTTTTTTTAAATTTGTTACGCATATATTCAATCACAATCTCTTTTATAAGAACTCAACTAAGCTCCTTAACTTTCTAAACGTATATTAAATTTCATTAAATCACACAATATTTTAAGTCCAGCACTTGCGTAAAACTAAGAGAATTTTTAGAATTTTTAAACCATTTACTCAATAATTTAGAATTTCAAAACACATTTGTTAGCCAACTTTGATTATTTGAGTAATTTAAATTAATTTAATTTAAAAAAAAATACCAAATCTATGTGGAAAGTCGTTGTGAAATGTGCAGGCAATCAAACCATGCATTATAAGTAAAACTGGGTACGCAGACGGCGTTACCAGTGTTCATTTAAAAATTAAAAATATGGTCAATATTTTGACAGAACTACATAATTTAAAGTCAATTTAGTTTTAATTCTAAAAGACCTTGTAGGCTTGTAGCTAACTATTTTGTACTGGTTAAAGATCCTCTCTCTACCCCTTAATTAAGATGTAAGCTACTTTGCCTCATCTCTTAATTTTATTTCCTTTCCGCTCCTTCAATTGGAAGTTTAGATCTAGTAATTGAAATACAGAGTCCCAGCTGCTTATATATATGTCAGAAATCATTATGCAATATATATCTTTTAATTTAAATGCAGTCCATTGTCAAAATTAATTGGATTCTGACAAACTATCTTAATTATAATTTTTTATACAACACACCAAATTTTTGATAATTGTTAATATATAGTGACCAAAAAATTGCAGGTCCCAGTGTCCCACTATCCCCAACTTATTTTACTGTAGAACTGCTCCTAATCTGATGGAAGGACATGTCACCAGTGCCAACGGAAAATGATTCATAAGAACTGAAAGGTAACAATCCTACTCCTGTAGGTTTGACAGTATTTAAAACATAGTTGTACCTTCTTTTGGCCATGAAAATATAGTTGTATTCGGTAAACAAAATGTTACAACTTTTTTGTACAAAATACAAATACATGAAAACATAATGTTTTGTTTACGGAATATAACTATATTTTGCATGGGCGTAAAAGTATTTACACTTTTATAATATTTTTTTACCGAATATTTTGTGACAAAAATTAAGTTGTATCCTCTTTCCCGAAATTGGGTTGGACATAAACTTCTTAGCTCAGTATTTGCACTTCTACATGGCTGTGTGTGTTTAAGTTATTTTTTATCTTTATATATTTATTTACTTATTTATTTATTTTTGCATTGTCGTTTACACCTTTGTGACATAGCAATCTTTAAAGCATGGGACTAACAGGAAATATGGGATTTCGAGAAATCAATCAATCAGTATGTTTCACTTTATAGGCTTTCAGATGAAAGAACATGACCAATGAACGTCGATTGAGCTACAGCACACTTGATACCAAAATGGTAAAATAAAGCTTTAGAGAACATTAGTCCTCTTAAAGCAAAAGTCGACCCATAAAAACAAAAAGCAATTTGTAATTTTGAAGGCATTTCCATTTTTTTATGAGCAGGTAATATTCCAAATTCCAATGGCTGAGTTGGGACTTTGGATGATTAGCACTTCAGAATTGAAATTTTTGGAACTGAGAAATTCACTCATCAATTAGGATTACCTTTTTAAACATTTTTTTAACACAATATAACATTAGTATGTTTCCGAATTCTCTTTGAATCATAATAAAATGTTTGGAGTCAATTGTACAAAAATCTTTATTTTAAAATTTTATGATTTAAACCAGTATTGTTTTTTATACTTCAATCAAATTTGTTGCTGAATAAAAATATAAAAAAAATTTATTAGAAATATTTTTTTTCAATTATTCCATTAGAAACTCCTGGAATTTTTGGAAAAAACTCCTGGAATTGCAAAGTCGACAGCGATATAAACTCCTGGAATTTTTGGAAAAAACTTTTGGTAGCACTGAAATACAAATACATGCACTTGGAAGTACGGTACATACTGTCTATTGCATGCTTATTAACATTACGTACTTGTTAAATCATTGTTAAAGGCGCTGCAATATTTTCAGTGTCAATCTAAAGTTTCTCTTGTTGGTGTTCCTGTAGCAACCAACAATACATGTCCTCTCTCTAGACCACTAGCACAGTAGCACACAGCAACCTCCCTCTCTCTCTTTCTCCACATCAGGTCAATAATACTTTGCATGCCCCATTTTGTTGTGTAGCTATTGGCAGGGAACCTTCTCCTCTGGGTTCCATTATCCACCCACCCCCGTCTTCTCTTTCTCTCTCTATCTCTCCCTAAAAGCCAACCTCTCTCTTCACTTTTTCTCTCCTCTCTTCTCTTCACTTCCTCACCTCTAGCGTTAATGGGAGAACCTCTTCTCATCCCCACTCCAACCGTCATCTCCAACACCATCAACAGCCAATCCATGTCCCCAAACCCTGCACACAGCCCCAACCCTAACCCTAATCCCAATTCTAACCCTAACCAGACACCGCTCCGGTGTCCACGGTGTGATTCATCAAACACTAAGTTCTGTTACTACAACAATTACAGCCTAGCTCAGCCACGCCACTTCTGCAAGTCTTGCAAACGCTACTGGACACGTGGTGGCACCTTACGCAATGTGCCGGTTGGAGGCGGATGCCGAAAGAATAAGCGCACCAAGAAACAACCATCTAGTTCTACCCCAATAGCCTCCGCCAAGTTAGACCAACCGAATTGGCTCTCAAACTCCATCAACCACATATTCCACCAGAATTCTAATTATAACTCTTCGCTTGAAGGAACTCTAGGATTTGGCGGTATTGTACCTGCAGCTGGCACTTCTAGCAGCTTTGATCTGCAATCACAAGTTGGCAGCCTAGGTTTCCTTGGCCAATCCAACCAATTCCAAAATCTGCAGCAAAGTGGTATGATTGATGACTACCCAATTCTGGGATCTTCTTTCTTGTCAAGCTTTAAGCTTCCGTTTGAGGAGTTTAACATGGTTGCTACCGCAGCAAATTGTGGGAATGTCGGTGTGTCAAAGGAAGCGAAGTTGCAGAAAGAAAGTAAGATACAATGGCAAATCCCTTGTGATAATTTCATGGATCCAATTGGATCCAATGATGCACAGGTATTAAATAATCCTCTGCCTGTCTACTCTAACACCGGAGTTGGATTGTCCAATTCGGTGAACTACGGATCATCGGTTGCACCTCTTTTCTAGATAGTTCATAGTTCCTTTGTTCTATTTGCATAATTGGTTTGGCTTCATTGTTTTTCTTTTCTTTTCGATTTGAATTGAAGTGCTATATCATCAAATATGTGGTCTTGGGTCTAGGACTAGTGGGTGGTAAATTAATAAGTAATTTCAACAAGAGTTTGGATCGGGAGATCGTCTCGGTTGCAAAGGTTGCCTCAAGTGCCGTAAATTATTGGTTTTTTTCTGAAATAATTTTGCGGTTTGAAGAACTCGGGTTTTGCACGGAGAGGAGACTCGGATCCATCCGACTTGTAACTTTCTTCTTCAAGTCCATGTATGCAATGATATGAAGCAAAAAAAGGAAGAAGAAATATGGGCTTTGGAGAATATTAATGTTCTTAATTCTTCACTTTTATTTTCATTTTTTTTTTCTTTGTTTGTGTATATGGGCATGGGATAATGGGATACTCTCGTTTTATCTAATGTATTTGCTACCCTATATTATTTGAATTATAGAGGGTCAGGGTTTATTTAGGTCCTTAATATTCTTCTTGTTCATTTGCTACTGGGTTTTGTAATGATAAAAATATGCTATTAGGATTTCCTTCATGGAATTTTACATCATGCGTGCAAGCTTTTTCTTGTGTTTATGTATGGCTCTTCAAATTGCTTGTTTTAATCAAGGCAGCTTTGTTTGTTTAGCGTTTCTTGTTTGGATCCATCTGGGTCTGATACTGCCTGCGCGCTGATCCCCTCAAATAATTTAGTTTCTCTTGACTAAGCAATTTATTTGTCAAACCAATGAATTTCCTTAAATCCATTTGGAATTTTGCATTTTTCGGGTTCTGCTCTGTGCCTTTTGCAGGTCTCTTAAAATACTTATAATCTATGTGCCTTCGATGATGATTATTTCCGGAGGAACAGTTTAAAAGGGCGAAAAAAAAAAAGGAAAGTTGAACTGAAAAACTTTTGAATTTTAACAAGATAAGCTGTTGAAAAGAAAAGAGTAACAGCCATACATATTCCTCAAGCAATTGCTATCGCTCATATCCTATGTATTCCATTTTCAATGGTGGCCTGATAATGACCATCAAAATGCAATTTTTTTGAAAAGATAGTGTCTAAATATGTTATTTAAGTTTTCAATAATCTAATCTATAGAAAAAAGGTAGTGATATTCAAAAGACAAACATGGGCGACTTTTTCGGCAGTGCTAATTTAGTGTCCGGAGTCCGGATTTCAAAATTATCTCTTTTTTTCCTTAAAGATCGATTGATAATTAAGATTCTTTTGCACCGAAACTAACTGCAAGGAATGATCATCATGATATCGTCGAGCAAAAAAGATTTGAATTTATATATATCGTTTTTAGCGTTTGAAAAATCACAGGAAATTAAAACATATATTCATTATCATTAAAAAAATAAAAGAAAAAAAAACTTATTGGCAAAAGAAAAGGCTTCAATATCTTGGAATGCGCAACTTAAGAAGGGACAGCTCAGATTTATATATTATCATGATATAATTTCCTACAATTGGATGGGAACGGAGGAGAAATTTAAATAATAAGTTCCTACGTTGAAGAGTTAGAGAAACAAAAATATAATAGGGATATAACACGCTCTCTCTTAAAAAAAAACGAATAAATTTAGAAAACCAATAAAGGATAATATAATTAATGTAATTTTACTTTTTTACTCAGCTCCATATATGCACACCTTGGGAGATGTGAAACAACTGAATTATACCCTCCTTTAGTCTTGGATTCGTATAGAAATACGCGCTAAAGCAACCTTGTCAGATGCATCAAGTCATCGTAGAAGGCATTTGTTGGATGTTCTTTTCCTGCGTGTCAGGTAGTAGTTGTATTAGTTAGGCATGCATTAGTCGGGTTTTGTTACAGTATCCTATTCATCATAAATAATAACAAACAAACTATTGCTCTGTTTTCTTCTGTAAGAAGTGTAAATTGTTTCCTCCCCTCTTTTTTTTTTTTCTAAAAGAAAAGCAATCTTTCTATATCTTTTGTTACAACTGGTTTTAAGTATTTTATGGGAGTGGCAAACTGAAAATTAGAGAGGAAATCGCCCGATCTAAATCATTAAATATGTTCATATATGCATAAGATATTTTGATTTGACAGATTTATGGAATTATTTACAATAGAAAGTAAATAAAGAAAAGAATTGGTACTGTATTTTGTTTTTTTTGGTTTTGTTATTTTAATTTGAGGCACTATATCGTGACTCCCTATTACTTTGGTACTTTTGGCTTAATGAAGCTATTATTTTTAATTTCGAATGCTTTGGCTCAAAAAAGAGAAGGAACAAAAGAAAACAAAAATTATCCGCCAACTGAGAGACTTCATATGGCTCACATCATACAATTTGTTCATTGTATTAACTATATTTAATTTAACTAACATAACAACCACATCGCATTGAAATTAAAACAACGAAGTCGCACAAACTAGCAAATGTATATCAAAAACTTAAACAAACCACTGACACTGGGAAGTGCGAAACAACACCAACCACCACAAATGATGCACACTAAAAAACTATCAGTACCATAACGCAGACTAGAAGTACCAGACTGCCAGTAATCATTAATTGATGCCAAACGCGAAACAACCATAATTCAAATAATACCTAACTCAAAAGGTAAACAAAAGAACTCCAAACCTGGAACACAACGGAAAACGCTGATAAAAACAGTTAGATACCTCAAACAATGTTAAGGAGGTCCCAATCCATCATCCCTTTTGGGATCATCGATCCCTCTCGTCGGCCAGAAAATGTACCGTATCCTCTCAAAGATGCTGCATTATAGGTAGGAATACTAGACTTCCCAGTAACCCTCCTAAAAGTTTCTTATTCCATTCAAACTAATTTGTCTAAAGAAACGGGAGTAAAAGAATTTGAGTAAAATTATGTTAATCAACTCTATATAAGTGTAAAGTAGTCATGCATGCACACTCAATCTAGAAAACTAGTAATTAAGTGGAAAATATTAAGGATTATAAGTGTTAAAACTTAAAACCCCTTCAAAATGCTTGTCCAAAGGAACAGTGGAAAAAATATAAGATCATCTGCCTCTGTAGTCCCATACATGACAAGATTATTAGGCCTTATGGAACCTCTTAAAGTTAGATCATAATAAATAAGATTGAAATCCTCTACTGTCGCACAGGACAGTAGAGGTCTACAACCGTTACAAATTTTATGTATATTTTAAAATTTTAAAATTAAAATGTTGAATCCAAACCGTTGATCTTGTTCAATTTTACGAGCGATGTATTTTCATATAAATTTTGTAAATTTTGGAGTTGATATGATACTAGATCAAGTGGTGAACAAATGAATGAATCTGGTTAACTATCACTGATTAATTCTAATACGTTCATAATTTGGTCACTTAATCGAGTATCAAATCGACTCCAAATTTTATTAAACTTATATGAAAATGCATCGCTCGTAAAATTGAATAAGATTAACGGTTTGAATTTAGCATTTCAATTTTAAAATTTTTAAATATACATAAAATTTGTAACGGCGGTAGACCTCTACTGTCCTGTGCGACAGTAGAGGATTTCAGTCCGAATCTTGGTATGAGCAACTAGCCAAGGAAAAAAGGTTGAAGCCACCGAGATATTATCTCTATTGGATTTAACAAACAAAGGAGAAATCTCTTCTAGAGACAGGTAAATTTCGTACCATTTATGTCAAAAGTTTGTGGAATTCAGGAATTCTCAATATTAATAACCTTCCTATATGTAAAATCGGACTTTGGAAGAAATATCATTCCATAAAAGAATTTTTTTTTTTTTTTTTGGTGAAAAATCATGCCGGCCTTTGCATTAATTCAAGATGGACAAGTTCTTTCCACGATCCAAGCATCGGTACAGTACTCGCATTATAATCACACTGTCTAGCATTAATAATTTGATCCAGTAGCTTCACATTGAACTAAATTGATGTACCTATGTTGACGCTTTGTACAAAGTCCCTACATTAACATCTCTATTGCTAGATAGACACTAATACAAATTATTGATAAAATCAGAATCGTGTGTCAGGCGAGTTCATTTGCACTTTGGTTGCTACCGTTTTAAAGAAAATTGTCGCAATTTCTCTTAAAGAAAACAAGTATCGGAAGAGTTTGCACTTTACATTTTTGGTATCAATTCCAAAACTGCAAAAAGAGAAAAGCACTACCAGTTGTGCTGTGTAGGTACGTCACAACAAGATTATGCAGTTCAAGACATGACAATTGACAAGTACGATGACACAACAGCACCCGAAAAGATCCAAAAATTATAAAGTTTCAGACAAACTTGGGCTCTTTTCAAGATGTGCCACAATAATTCAGAGAAAATCCGCATGGTTTGGGGCTCTTTTATTTGGGCTGTATTATTCTAATGGCAAGAACAATAACCTAAAGTACTTCCATGGAAAATTGACCAAGTTCTAAGCTCTCTTTAAAATCCAAAACCAATTATGATAATTTCTTTAAGCTAATATCTGAACTGAACTAATGAAAGTCAAATCATACAATTACAAGTTACAACCAACAGAAGCCAATTTGAGAAGCCACATGTTAACAAGAAACACACTAGTGCTCACAGCAAAACCTCTTGGTGTAGTCAATAAGCAAAAGATTTCCAACAAAATCTAACAGAACTAAAGCAGGATTTACATCAATTCACAGCACTGACCCTAATTACACAAACCAACTAAGCATGAACAAGATACATCGGACCACAATGTTAATACAATACGTGCTACAAATTGACCAAGCTGATCAATGAAGTGAATAAGACGATCTAAGCTGAACAGAGGGAACCCCTTTGCTTTTGAAGGAGTTGGATTAGCTTAGATACAAGTTGGCGATTGCCGCACAAGTATTCCTCAAATGGCTCTCTCAAACTTTTCAACACCGGCACATCACTTCCCTCATTTGAATGGAAGTTGAGTAATGTGTGAAACAGATTCTTCCATAACTCAACTCTCCAGTACCTGAAGGAAAAACTTAAATTAGATTTTTACCTTGCAAAATATCATACCTTATTGTCAACAAGCTATGGATATAAATACCCCCCCCCCCCCCCCCACACGCGCACACACACACACAGAGGAAAACAAGAACAACAGTTATAGATGACATTGTCATACTTTACCAGGCAGTACAAGAAATCTATCTTTGAGCAGTTACAAATGATAAACTTGTTTCTGTGGGTGCAACTTAAATCCTGTGAAACCAAGGAGAGCTAACCAGGTTCAAAAGTACAATACCTTCTCAAAGTAGACTTAGGTTGGTAATGACAGCTTCCATCAACATTAACCTTTTTTTCAATGCTCATATAACATCCATGGAGCATCATATGCACAATTACACATAAACCATATGTATCAACCTATTTGAATAAAAGAAGCCAGAAGGATCATTTCTTAAGGTTACTATTCAATAACTGAAGATGTCAAAGCAAATTGTTTTGAAGATATTAGCAACGAGCATTTCTGCTGCCATAGAGCAATAAAAAGTTAATTGACTGAAATTTCTTTATTAAACTTTGCCCTTATTTCCCTTTTTAAACTCAGTCTACATTTTACATAACCTTAGTTTCGCATTTTTTTTTCCTCCATAATCAGCAAGGATGGTTCTTTCATAAAATATTAGAAAACTTTGATCAATCAAATGAGGATTAAAGTTTAGATGACGAACCTGATATTTCCACTTCATATTTTCTTCCATCTGTACACATCGAAACCCAGATGTGCGACAGTCTCCATGAAAGACAGTACCATCTGGAAAGAGGCTGAGATCTATTCCTCTTCCCCAATCAATGAGGCAAAGCCCCTAAAACATAAATTTAAAACTTCACTGTTTAAATAAATTATATGTAAATATCTATCCAGATTAACCAACACACTAGATGGGACACGAAGTGCATGAAGATTATTTTTATTATTGTTTTCCATAATTTGAAAAAAGATAATATGTTGTTCGTATTGAGAGAGAGAAAGAGACCTGGCTGCGCCAAGATCTATTTTGGTCGTTGAACATATCCTCAGTGAGCTCTCTGCAAAATGAAATAAAACATAAGAACAGCATGTATCCCAGTTTAATAAATTGTTAAGTTGATATAAAAATTTAGAAGTAACAAATGTAATACAATCTACCTTGGATAACGAACTAGTAAATTGTTGGGCTTAAAATCACCATGAATTAAACCGACACCATGCAGAGTCTCTAGCATGTAAAGCATCTGAACGGTGTAATACATGCATAGCACCTCATCCATGTGGTGATTTGTGACGATGTGGGAATTAATAGCATCCTACATTATATTACATCAGGATTTTAGGTGCTGATTCCGATCAAGATTTATCATCAAATGTCTAATTGCTTAGAGGTACGACACTGGTTAGGTTCCCAGTTTCTTTCAGAGGTAGTGAAGCTTGCAAAGAATACAAGCAATTACCAAACTCTCAAACATCATAATTAAAGAATAGTACCAGTAGTAATAATAATACTCATATAAAGTTTAGCACTGTATCTATGCAATATTCACCTGAAGAGTACCATTAGGCAGATAATCACAAACGACCACACTCAAATCAGAGTAAAGATGCATTCTATGAGCATAGCCAAAGTTTAATCTCTGACAATAAAGTTGCAAATTAAAAAAAGCCAATATTAGTACATATTGATGACCAAGAAAGGAAATATTATTACTTAAACACTTTTAATAGATAACCTCATCGCCAGATATACGTCCATCCAGCTGACGGTACATGTAGAACTCCCAAGGAAATCCTGGATTTTGAACCTACATAAAATGTAAAAATACTTTACTGAGTGAATAGTAAATCGATTTTGAATATTAAGAGGATTTTTTCATACAATGCAATTTACCTTCCAACACCTAATAATAAAAAATAATGCACCGTACAAATGAATTTCTATCAAGATTCTCTCATCTAGTTTGTTGGACCAGAGAGAGAGAATCTATTTAACAAATTGTGAGAATTCTTTAGTTTATGATTTCAGAAGAGTACACACCACAAGTTTTTTCAAATAAAAAATACAACCAATTTTTCTTGGTCTCTTCTAAGAAAATGTTAATGATTATGACCTTTAAGGCAACAACTTCTTCAGGATTGCCATCAACAATAGCCTTATACACCTGAGCAAAGCCACCAGAACCAGCACAGCCCTTAATCTGGTATTTCATGTTACCTTTATTGCGAAAAAAAAAAAAAGAAAAAAGAATGCTCAAGCCTTTTATTATCATCGCAAAGTGAAAAAGAAAATCATCTTCGATTAGACTTCAACTAAAATAAGATGTATTACCTACTAGCTCAACAACCTTGTTTCGTGATATATTTTTCTCAGTCAGAGATACCTTTCCTTCATAGGATTTATTGCTCCTATGAAAACCCTGAAAATATTTCAACATAAGGACCAACATCAACATCACTTAAAATCATCTAGATACTATCATGACAAGGTATTCGGCAGATTTTTGCATTCACAAGGGTGATGTAAGCAAAACCAAAATGGGTAAACTGAACTTTAACCAGACAGAAAGCTAAAGATCTTACCCTGTACTTCTTCATTTTTGGGTCAAGCTTCTCTAGTAAACTAGTCATGGTGGAATTGCTCCATGGGTCTATGGAGCTTGGCAGCTCTGGAGACTTTGGTTGGTCATCCTGCAAAGAAAATTCATGAAAATCAAATTCTTCAAAAAATGCAAGAAATATGAGGTAACAAAGGTCATGATTTGTAGACATCCTTAGAAGGGATTTTCAATACAAGGAAGAAAATAACTAATTATCAACTATTGCAGAAATCACCCTTGTTTGTGGTATCTGCAAAAGCAACCCTTTACTGATTGCCTGATGGAAAAAGTTTATATACGAACCAAGGTTTTAAAATGCAATTTATGCGGTTTAGCGGTTTGGTGATGATTTGTGATAAAACGGTCATAATACAGTGATAAAACGGCTATGCGGTAATAATACGGTGATAAACGGTCATGCGGAATGGCTAAAAATATAGATAATTCAGTTTAATCAGTGATAAAACAGAGCATTTTAAAAGCTTGATACTAACACTACGCCTTCTATAGTTAAGCGTACGGACATATTGACAACAATTGTCACATGAGAAATATGACAACGAACTGCTGACTAAATACTGTAAATAGTCATCAAAATAGAAAAGGCAAAATAGTAGAAATGTTCTATAATAAAGATATGTTGTGTATTGAATGTGATGTAATTTACTAATCATTTGGTCTACTATCAAGTGTCATTCAAAGTGAACCATTAATTTTTCAAATGAAATAAGTTGATTGATCATTTGGTCTACTATGAAGGAAAGGTATCTCTGACTGATGCTTTACTCCCCCTAATTCTCTGCATAACTTCTGTAAAACCCCTCACTTGAAGTATGTGCATTACTATTTCGATTAAACAAACTTAATACTAAATGGTAAAAGACCAAAACATAGTTGTCTTACCTCTAGATCAGGCTCAGGCTTGACAATAATATGCAAGGATTTATTACAGAAGAGCATATGCGTCTCCTTTAACCTATCTAGTGGCTCAGCATTCCTATTCAATAAATAAGGAGAATTTACATGTATGAAACAATCCCAGACAATTGCCAAAGTATCTCACTGTCCATGCAAAACAGAAAGTATGATATGTATACCCTTACAAATATATAGGAAAGTCTATATATGCCCCAACAGTTATGAACCGAAAGGTATCCACCAAAAAGATACCAATTACTTCTGACTGACCACCCTTTTTCACATAAATGAGGATGAAAATATTTTTATACTTTTTAGAAATTAGGAGAGGAAGGATACATCTGAAATTTCTATGTTTCGGAGATATTTCCGTATTGCAACTGCATTCATGATAATGGCATAATGCTGATGCCATATTTGATACTATTCCTCAAAAGTACACAGTAACAAAGCCTCAAGATAAGCTGTTCATAAGATGTATTGTGAGACCAAAAAAAAATTCACCTCAAAATACCAAGCCGATACATCCTGTCAGCTTCTACAAGGTTTTGTTTTGAAATTAGAAAGGATGCATATGCTTCATAAAGCAATGCTTCTTTCACAAATTGCCCTCGCTCCTCCAAAAATGTATACACCTTTTCCATGTCCCCAATTAAATCACCCTGTACGAAAAAGAAGAAGAAAAGAGTCAGGAAGGTTTACTTTACAAAAAGTTATCAATGTTTAACCACCAATTAACCTACTAGTCTGCCTAAACCAGAATAAAACAGTAAAACTATTAAAAACAATATGAGAGGCCCTACATAGATGATCCACATTTTGAGGAGTCTGGTATTGTTCTTGTACGGATCCTTGCCTCCAAATTTTTTTAGACATTCCTCCAGGAGATTCTTCAAATGATTGCAGACCTCAGCACTAGGGTTTCTCGTAAGCTCATCCATAGATTTGTTAATCTTCCTGAGTATAGTTCAAAACAAACGTGAAAAAGGATTTATAAGGAAGTTACCATTTACACCCCTTCTGAACTCAGTTTGCACCTGGCCCCTTTAGCAAGTTACAGTTAAAACACAGAGTTCATAATGTGCGAGTGTGTGCGCTGCAAATCTTGTACTTCCAGAGTCTAGAAAAATAATATTGAGCAGCACTGTACAAAAATTTCTAAAATAGCTAAAAAAATTGGCGAAAAACAAAAAATTAAAACACTAAAAGAAAAACGAAAAACAGTTTTTCAGGGGGGCATAACAACAAACACTAAAAGTGCATTTGTTACCGAAGCCATGGCCTAATCGGATCGGAGCGATCTATTGAGTTCTCTTCATTCTCGAACAATTTCCTGCAATTAAAGTAGAAACTGCTCAGATCTAAACTACATTCTCTCGTAGCTCTCGTTTGTTCAAAAAAGAGGCAGTTAGGGTTTGTCGAGTCGAGAGATTACCGAGAAGGGAGGAGTCGACGAGGGCTGGAGGAAATTCCGGCGATCGCCGTACGAACGGAGGTGGGAGAGCGATCGACTAATGCCATTGGATTATTGAGAGCTTTTGAGGAGGAGAAGGAAGTGAGTGAGAAAGAGAAAGGAAGGAAGAGAAGCGAATATTCGCTTTTTGAAATCTTGGTATGGCGCTGAGATTTGGGTTAACGGGTCAGACGGAGGATGGAGAGAGAACGGGGTTTGAGCTGTCGGGTCGGACTGATAAGAGACGTGCCAGATGGGTCAGTGACAAGTTTGAGAACAAGATGTGGCAAGTTATGGTCAGCAACGTAGATTGATGAATTATTTTGAAACATAGATAACAATACTTACAAAATAACTTGCTTGGATAACGGTTTAAATATTCAAAGAGTTAATTTTATACTGATATAAAGATACTTAAAAAAAAAATTTAATGTTTTTCGGAAGACCTCCTAGCGAAGAGCCAACAGCAACTTAGTTAAATTAAAAGTAAAATTTATCCTATACATTATAATATCAAAATAAGAAACTAAAAATTAATTAAATTTGTAACAAGTTTTCTATCAATTTCTTAAAAAGATCGGACTAACACAAAGTTTTTATTTTTTATATATTTTAAAGTTAATTTTGACAAAAGTTTTTATATCAGTTGGCACAATAAATTTGAATACATGAACGACGTACTTTCTAAAAAAAATAAACTACAAAAATTAATTTGACTTCGAAAATGTATATGATATTGTTACCTCCATTTCAGCACCAAAAACTATCAATCGCTCTAAGTCTGTAACTATGCGCGTACATTGGTTTACATTTTCTATTAACTTAAATACTATATTAGTATGTAGAGATAGGCTAAAATCAGCCACGACTGACGGATGGACCCGTCAGCTGCGATTATATCTCAACTTTTGCGGTTCTAATGGCTAATCTGAACCGTTCAATGTGTTCTCCATATTGAAATCTCATTGGAGACCAAATTTTACATTTTTCTGATTTTATTTACTATTTTTTTGAGAATTTTAAAAATCATAGTTATTGAAGGGTCCAGAATTGTTTAGATTAAGAATTTTGTAAAATACCAAACAAATACTAAAAAATTTCAGAAAAATATAAAATTTCGTCTCTAATGAGATTTCAATATGGAGAACACATTGAACGGTTCGGATCGACTGTTAGAATCTCGAAAATTGAGATTTGATCGTAGCTGACGGTCTCATCCGTCAGTCGCGACTGATTTTAGCCTATCTCTAGTATGTATGATTCATCTATATTTGTTATTATATACCTTAACTTCAGTTATTCAAATTTTAACACATACAACTCTTCATGTATCCTCACATATGTAAAAGCCAGGAACTATTATTTTTTTACTTCTCAACCAAACTTAGAATCTTACTAATTTTTTTTATTCTCAGTAAATCGTGGAATAAATATATTAGTTTATAGCATAAAAAAGTACTAAAAATTCTATCAGCATCACTATCAATGAAGTTTTTTATGATAAATTAAAATAATATTTACTTCCACCCACTTCTAATAGCTTGGAGCAAATTGTCGAGAAACAAAAAGTAGATTTAGGCATAATTTAATTCTAAAATGTTGGTAGTTACCTCAACTAGAGCAATGTAGTAAACAAATTTACAACCTTCATTTGTTTCCTCCAATCTCTCAAAACATATTACAAATTTATTAGAGGCATGACTATTTTTCATTTGAAAAACGTTAATTCATTTATTATAAGTTATGTATTCTAATATTTCTTACATTACATAAATACAAAATTTTTGGATGTATAGTCTATAAGAAACAAAGATAGAAAGATAAATTGAATGCAGTATCATTCATGATACATGCTATGTTTGGCAAGGAGCCGAACTAGCCTAGTTCGACGTTATCAAACATGGTCCGAACTAGAACAAGGCCTAGTTCGCCTCCTTGTTCTAGTTCTACCAAAACTATTTCATGCTAGAGGCCAAAAATTAACACACTCAAGTTGACTAACTTAATTAAATGGTCTCTTGAAGTTATTTGATACCAGCTTTAAAGTTATATAATTTTATATAGACATTTTTTTTAAAAAAAAAGTAAGATCGATAATTCAGATATAATGTTTCAAATTTTAATTAATATTAATATTGTTAAAAAAATTAGCACTTGATGACTCCAAACTTTATATAATATTAGAACTCTATTCTAGTCATAGACTTATAATAATGTTGGAGTTGGACTGTCTAACTTTATTAGAGTGGATTTATTCTTTCTTTCTTCATTATTATTATTATTATCATTATTGGCAAGAACTAGCTAGAGTCGATTCACACTTCAAAATTGATACAAAATATGTTGATGTTTTGTGTTTCACTCTTGATTGACTAAATATTTTAAGCAATATATGTTAATTTGGTGTTTCTCTAATACAACTTAATATATAAAGTAAAGAGAGAAGTGTAAATATTTTAAGCAATATATGTTAATTTGGTGTTTCTCTAATACAACTTAATATATAAAGTAAAGAGAGAAGTGTAAATTCAAAGCTCTTGTACTGAACTTGGTAAAGAGTAACGACTAGGGAATAAGGATTGTATTGTACAAAGTTCCGATCAGACGCTGTTAGGATTGAGTCATGAAGCCGCGATCAAAATCTTTTTTTTTTTTCTTTTAACATGTGATTTCATTTCATTAGAATCTTTTTATCAAAATTAACAAATTTGGTGTCATTTGGTTAGAATTTTCACGTTATTAGATCTAACAAAATCCTTAAAAATCAATTCAAATGAAATGAAATCCCGTGAAAAAATTTTTATAATAGTTTATTATTATTAGAACGGTCAAATCCGATCTGACTTTTATTCTATTAAAATTGATTTAACCCGAATTTTACTTATCAATCACAAGTTATAGATATTATATATATTTTTTAGAATGAATCAAATCAAATCCGATTAAATATTGAGTCAAAGTTGATTCGATACAAATCTATCAGGCCAAGGATCAGCTCGACTCGACTTGACTCGTTTAAGCTAAAATTTGTTAAATAAATTGCTTAATTCAATAAATTTTCATTTAATAGCAAACTAGTTTAGTTTCCATGCCAAATAATATATAGTATTAATTAAAAGTCGTGGATGTCTAGATTTTTTTCCTATATGTTGAGCCTTTCAATACAACATTAATTATTTTTCTTTACTTCTTTCTGTCTATTATTATTCTTCATGCATGTCTAGCCTTTCGGCATGGCATTAATCACTTTTTTTTTCTATTCCTATTTATTATTATTCTTTCCAAATAGAAATTACAGTAATATTTAATTTTTTTTAAATTTCCTTTTGTATCTTTTGTTCTTTTTCTTATAAGAGAGAAATTACAAAGATTATTTTTTAAGAGCATTTTTTTATTTCTCTTATTAACACCGTGATAAATTCTCGATTGAACAAAGCTCGATTTGTTACTCTATCAAATAGTCATTGAAAAAAAAAAAACAAACCATATAAAAAAAATAAAATTTATGATAATTATCAAGATATCTATTCAAATCTTATTTCAACTATATTAATGATGATAAAATATTAGACATAATTAATATTTGTTAGTAGGCAATATCGAGTGATTCACTAATCTAGTCGTAATTCAAACCCCAAGTCCCCAAGTAAAGCAATTTTACCTTTTATTTAACAATCTTATGTACAACCTCCGGCCCTGATGAAAAATTATTAGAATCGAGTAAAATGTAGCCAGGGGCGGGGGGGGGGTGCGGGGTAGGCATAGGCCTAGTATATCCTATGATTAAGGTTGATTAAAGATTTTTAACTGGAGATATGGAAAAATAGAGTCTTAATGAAATGTTTTGAAGTGTTGAGCCTACTCCATGTTCAAAATTTTATTACTAAGACCTAAATAATTTTAACTTAGCCTACCCTATTTGTCAATCCTGATTCCGTCCTGGATGTTAAGATGTAGCATAGTTTAAAGTTTTACAAGGTAGCACTTTTATGAGAGAAAGGGAGAAAAAGGAAGAAAATGCAAATACTAACATCGCACTTATGTAATAAATAAACATAGTAAACGACTCTTATCATGAACCAACTGCTAAATAATTCCACAGTATTTTTTGTAGTAATTTACTAAGAAATCGAGTTTAAACATTAAGATAAAACTGGCATTAATTACTGTGGGTGCAGGGAATAAGATATTCTTGGAAGAGTTTAAACATTAGTCATCTTATGTGCATTTGCATTTATAGTATGTCATCAGCTAGCGAGTTAATCATGTAGTGCTTAAAGAAAACAACTTTTTATTTTGTGGCAAAGTTGATGATTTTTACATATAATACGAAGAATCAAGAATGTACATGGGATACAGGCCAATCAAAGTATATACCGAATTTTGACCTAACTTAGCTAGTATCGGCCCACTAACATAAACTTTACGAACAGTTTTTATTGGGCTTCATTACCTTTACTTTTCTTTTATTTTATTTACCTTTACTATTGTATTTTTATTTATTATTATTTCTTTTTTGAAATTTATTACCTAACATTACCAAGCCCGGCCGTCCGGTCCTAACTCCTAAGTTCAAGCCGACACACCCGAACAAACATGAGTCACATGACATAATTAACACGTGTGCCGACAACACGAATTGCTACACGAGATGATCACAATAGAACTAGCAGTTCACACTCTCTCTATGGCCTGGTGTGGATACTAATACTAGGCTAGATCTCCGAAACCAAGAAGAGTTCAGCGTGCTCAATTCGAGAGAGAGAGAGAGATAGAGAGCTTCCGAGTTCCAATCGAATTCCTCTTCGAACAATTGATCTCTTTGTTGGTGGAGATCAGAGATGGATGCGCTACGAAAGCACGCGAGCAAAATCAAGGAGCAAGTCTCTAAACAACAGCAGGTTCTTTTCTTGTGTCGAATCTTGATTTGTTTCGGTTTCTTTTCTAATTGGGTACATTTTCGTTGAGTTGAACTTCGTGCATTAATTGTTCAATCTTTGCAATGCATATTTTGTGCGTAAGCCGTACTGGTAGTGTTACGGTGCTCTCCACAACAAATTTTGTGATTGTTAGAAAATACCTCTAACTATAAATCTTGCTTGAATTAATGGCAATTTACTGCTCCATCTCTCCAAATAACAGTTTTAGTTATGCCACTGGAGAAGTTCAATTTCAGTTTCCAGTACCTCATAAGTAATTTATCCTTTTTAGTTGGGATTGCATGACCGCTTTGGTTGATTTTTTTAACAGATTTTAGCTAATTTTTAAATCCACATCGCATCAATCTTTGAATTAAGATTAAAAATGGCAACTGTATGATGATGAGAATGCGTATCTTTATTGGTCTTATTTTGCTGTAATTTTATAGGCAGTGATAAAGCAGTTTAGCACCAGTGGTTATGAAAGCTCAGATATAATGGTCATTGATGAGCTCGAGTTACAGAGGCACCTTCAGTTAGAGAAGCTATACAAGTCTACTCGATCAGGAAGGGTAAATATTTTTTTCCCACCTTTTGGTTTGAAGTAGGTCATGAAGGGTAATGTTAAGAATTAATTTTATGACGATGGATCAAGAGGTAATTTCAAGACTAGCCCTCATTCTTTTGAAAGCAAAGTGGAAGTAAGGAGGTAACTCTTGTATTTTAAAGAAAAATTGGAAGAGGGATATATTTGAAGTTTTCATTTTTCAAAAGGGGCATGTTATTCTACTCGGATGATAATGAGATATTTAATGTTTTTGAAGGTCATATACAGCCATAAGCCATAACTTTTATTGTATTGGTTATTTCAGGATTTTCAGAAAGATATTGCACGAGCAGCTGAAGGCTTTGTAGCTATAGGGAATAGACACATAGAAATTGGTATAAGTTGTTGTACTTTGTCTCATTTTTGGATTAATTTACTTCTTAAAAGACCAAACCGGTATCTTGCTAAGCCAATTTGATTGCCAAAGATGAGAAGTTTCGAGTTTTGTGCTGGTTGCACCTACTATTGAACATTGAAAATTATGCTAACACGACTCATGAAAATATTTTTCCTACATATCAATTAATAAAAATAAATGGACGGCCTTTTTTGTTAGGTTCTCAGCTTAATGTGGTAAGTAACCAATAAGGTCGACTCGAAACAAAGTTGGTAGGCAGCTTAGTTCTTTCCTTTTTGTATTAACTTAATTTATATTTATAGTTCAGTGTCATATTCAGACATCAGAAGTACATCAGTCTTAACTTAGAGATGTCAGAAATGCTTAAATTTAAATTTTAGGTCTACAAGAAAATGACCTGAAAAGCTTTTGCACTTGTGTAGCTAGAAAAGCTATCGTACCAAAATAACTAGACCCAAAGCCTTCTCTTTTTCTTTTTCCTTTTAACAAATTATTCAACACCCTCTATTACACATGTGTTACAGGGACAAAACTGTCAGAGGATTGTTTTAGATATGGCAGTGAGAATAGTGCTACTGATGCAATTCTAGCTAAAGCGTCAGGTCTTTATGGAGGTGCCTTGAGAAATGTTGAGAAAGAGTATGAGGATTTTA
The DNA here is from genome assembly GCA_027562975.1 of Rhynchospora breviuscula. Classification (NCBI taxonomy): domain Eukaryota; kingdom Viridiplantae; phylum Streptophyta; class Magnoliopsida; order Poales; family Cyperaceae; genus Rhynchospora; species Rhynchospora breviuscula. Next base: position 19,994,986 of record CM050398.1, read on the forward strand.
ATAAGCTTTTAACTAATCAGGTCCCTCTCATACTATCTCTTTGCATAAGATGTTGTCGGACATCACTTTATTTCTTGGATTTTTTTTTAAAACATCATTTAATACCTATCATTCTCTATTGAGATAGGCTAAAATCAGTCGCGACTGACGGTCTCACCGTCAGCTACGATCAAATCACAATTTTCGAGATTCTAACAGTCGATCCAAACCGTTCAATGTGTTCTCCATATTGAAATCTCATTGGAGACAAAATTTTATAATTTTCTGAAATTTTTTAGTATTTGTTTGGTATTTTACAAAATTCTTAATCTAAACAATTCTGGACCCTTCAATAACTATGATTTTTAAAATTCTCAAAAAAATAGTAAATAAAATCAGAAAAATGTAAAATTTGGTCTCCAATGAGATTTCAATATGGAGAACACATTGAACGGTTCAGATTAGCCATTAGAACCGCAAAAGTTGATATATAATCGTAGCTGACGGGTCCATCCATCAGTCGTGGCTGATTTTAGCCTATCTCTTCTCTATTTGCTATGCACTCCTATTTTTAAAACAGATATGGAGTCATGAAAGTGGTATTCTTATTGCCTTGTTGGGCGGAATTTTCCACATCTTTTTCTTTCCCATTCATTTTCATTTTTAACTTATTTACTCCTTAACAATGTGGGGGAAAAAAAAAGTTTGAAAACAATGAAGCACTGTAGAAGGAAAATGACTTCAGAATAAGAAATGACGAAATAAAGACTTACACGAGTAATCGTATTAAATGAAGGAATGCTATTTTTATTTCATTGATAAAACAAATTCTGATCATACTATCAGCTCTGAAGGCAGAATGGTGATACTGAACTTAGCATAAAGTGGGCATTCATGCTATTTGTTTTTACAGATTTAATGACACTGTTACTTATGGGTGTTGACTTACAAATTTCATTAATGCTGAGGAATTTTTACCACAAGTCCTTATTAATTATTATCGTTCTTATTGATAATGAGTTTGCTTTGAGTATCAGATAGCAGAGCCATTGAAACAAATGGCAACTGGAACTCCATTAGAAGATGCTCGAAGTCTTGCACAGCGGTACAGCCGCATGAGAAGTGAGGCCGAAACATTGGTACTTTTTAAAATTATTTTTACATATTTTTAAAACATTGGTATATGAAGATTAATTGCTTCAAAATAAATTTCATTCTGAAGTTCTTTCAGTTTGCTTTGTTGGCTTAAGCTGAATCTTCAAAGAAATGTAGGTCTAGAAAGAGAGACATTGCTAATTTCCAAATCCTAAACCCCTAACAGAACCCTACCCTTTAATAAATGAAATCAGCTTTGACTAGGTCAGAACTTGTCATTGTGATGGTAGCTATTTTGAAGTGCTTGTATTGTTCTTTTGGCCCATAATTAGATCTTTTAGAGCTACATTAATCTTGATCCTGCACAAGATAATGGACAAGCACAACTCATCAGAGAAACCTGTAAACAGGCACAAGAAATTTCTAGAAGGAAAGCACGTGTGAGGGAAGCTCCAGGACTGGACAGCACCTCGAAGCTCCAAGCATCAGAGGCCAAAATGCAAGAGCACAAGGCCAGCATGGCTGTGCTTGGTAAAGAGGCAGCTGCTGCATTAGCTGCTGTCGAGTCTCAGCAACAGAGGATGACTCTTCAACGGATTGTTTCTTTGGTATGCTACTGCTTTTATTATCTGTGACTCATGCAGAACAAAAGAGCAATAGATTATCTTTCAACATAATAGTTTCGTACAAACACAGTCCTTTTGAGAAGGTCTTTGTGTCAATCAGTTCCTTGTTATTCCCTTTTGAGGAGACCCTTCTAACTTGACTTGTTGAAATTGAAGGTAGAATCAGAGAAGTCATTCCATCTGAGGATAGCTGCAATACTTGATGATGTTGAAGCAGAGGTAATTTGTTACATCTAGCATATGAGGTAGTAAGAAAAACTAATTAAATACATTGTTTCCTAATGTTGGCAACACATATTCTAATATTCAGATGGTGTCTGAAAAGCAAAAGAAAGAATCTGCACCACCCTCAACTCCAACACCAAAGCGTGCTGAGAAGGCCTTGTACTATCTGGCAGAGGTCAGATACTTTTAAAAAGCCACGTTTAAGTACAATTTCCTGCCGAGAACGTTGGTTAGATGGGGAATTTTTTTTGTGAATTTACAGGCAATGCACAATTTCAATGGCACGTCAGAGAAGGAACTGAGCTTAATACGCGGTGACTATGTTGTAGTTAGACAGGTATGCTAGCTCTAATTAATTAATTTGTTTAATTAAGTTTTTTTTCCTGAAAGACATCTTATGCTTATGCTACTAAATACTAATGCCAACATCATATTTTTAAATGTGTTTCTGCATTTGAAACTTTTAGGTTGCTCCATCAGGCTGGGCTGAAGGAGAATGCAGAGGGAAGGCAGGATGGTTTCCAGCTGCCTATGTTGAGAGACGCCAAAATATCCCTCCTAACAAAGTCTTACCTCAATAAAATCTTATCGCTGTGTTATATACATATTATGGGTTTAACGTTGAGAGGCCATGTGCGCTAGATCTGTTTATCTAGTTTGTGTTAATGGAGTGTGTTTTTTATTTTATTGTGTTAATGGGATGTGTTTAATTTTTGTGTTTGTTCTTGAATTTAGTGCCCTTCAAGTTCTTCAAATGTGGCTCGATTATGAGAGCATATACTTAACTAATAATTTCCTGAAATATTTTTTGCCTTGGGTTCGCCTATGCAGATTATGAGAGTGAATGCCTCACAAATTCACGTAGTTTGTTTTAGCACGGGCTTTATTGAAGTAGTAATTTAAACTAGGAGACATATATTTCGATCCAGTTCACCTCAATAATGTTTCAAATTAGCATGAAATTATATATTTTTTAATTTTAATTGATTTTATATAGACAACAAATACTTTTCATACTTGTTCAAAATTTGAAATATACTTTCATGGTTTGTGTCTGGGTAACTTTTTTGGGGATTAATTTGATTCAACTCGAAGAGAATTATTTTTAAAAAAAAAGCAAGAAAAAAAGGAAGGAGAATGAAACCAAGGCATGTCATTTAGTGCCTCCCATGTACAGAGGCAAAGAAAAAAGTTATTAGAAATTTGTTTTTTTTTTTTTTACTTTAAAAGAATCACAATTTTCTATTTTGGTTTGGTGACAATAAAAGATGTCACACTTAAAAGAGATTTATAAATGTTATATGCTTTTAATTTCAAAAACACACTTTGATTTCCTTATTCACCATAACAAATAATACAAAATTCACCATAGTTGATTCAGTATCAACTATGAGAAAGTGGTTTTTGTTGTTAAAATTGGTGTCTTCACTAGAGCTTCTTTGTTCCTAGCTTTCAAATTAGAATGACCTATTTCTAGTAGTCCGGACATTCTGTTCGAATGATTGGGTTGGGGAATGCAGGTCGTTCTTCTGTGGCTATATCTGTGTCAATCTTGTCTTGCTGATGATTAGTGAATAATGATTTTGGCTATTCAAATTCGTTTGAATTGTTTTTTTAAAAAAAAAAAAGAGGGAGCGCCACCCATTTAATTTTGGTAAAAAATGAAATATAATTCGTTTGAATTGTCAAGGGATCTTCTTTTAGAAAATGCTTTATACATTTTTTTTTTTTTAGAAAAAACAACGTTGGGATATCGAGTTTGGTTGTTCACGAACTATCCAACTGATGCAATTTTTGTTCGATGTAAATTATACATTCTAAGTTATAAATTTAAAAATAATAGACCTTTTGGTAAAGCTAAGCAAAGGAAATTTGTGCATTTTTTTACCCCACTTCTAGAGTGAATCTAGTTCTAAAATATTTTTAAGAAAGGCTATTTTAAATTTGGAAATGAAGAGCATGTTGATTGTGATTTATATTGGTCTTGCAGTACTCAAAACAAAGTTTATACCCATAAATTGTTCATCATTCTTGTATCGATTCGAGATAATTTGAAAAATTGCTACTAGCTGTTTGACAATGATGGTGGAGTAGTGCGATAAAGAAAATTTTGCAGTATATTTCATTATATAAGTTTGAGTATTTTGATACTCAACAAATTTATCACAAAAAATTGTTACTACATGTTCGACAATAATGGTGGAGTAGTGGTATAAAGAAATGTTTGCGGTATATTTCATTTTACAAGTTTGAGTATTTTGATACTCAACATATATTATATTTTGGTGGCCAATATTGATTGGAAAAGGTCTTAAAAAATATGTATGTTTCCAAAATATTTTCTAACTTCCATTCGCACATTCTAAAATGAATGAGATTTGACTGATACACGTATTTTTCTATGATGCCTTCATGGTGCCTCACCCTCAATTTTTCTAATGTATATATTCTTATAGACATTGTAAATAATTGAATGAAAAAACTCCCAAAATAGATAATTTAAAATTTGAATGACAAAACTCACAAAATAGATAATATAATTATTTCTATTGATTATATTTAAAGTTATCAATATATTTTCTACATTTTTTGTCGTCTTTTTTCCCCCTACTTCGTGCTCAAATAATAGCTCGACAAAATCAAACTTTAACTACATGTGATGTTATGTAATGGCGAAGTTCCAATAAAGTAAAAAAATATATAAAAATAAAAATGAAAACGTAATAATCAATGGAAGTGATGGAAGAAAAAGTAATGTCTTTAAAAGTGAAAGGAAACGAATCAAACTGTTAAGGATAAATCTACAAATAATCAGTCTAAGCTCAGGAATCAGGATAAACAGATGGACGACTCCAGTGGCTGTAACAGCAATGCCTAACGGTCGGATTTCAAGAAAGCTATCAGTAGGTTCTTATTACTCTTCTTTCTTTCAGTAGGTTCTTTTGTTAGAATGATTTGAAAATTTCTCAAAAATCACAAAATCATGGCCAAACTGAATTCAGGCGCACGGAATTTTATTTGAGATTTTATTCATTATAAAACTAAGCTTTCAATTTGCTTGCTTAATAAGTATATTAGATCATGGTTACATAGCTGAACAGTGAGACTCAAAAATGTATATATTAAAGTTCGGTTTAATTTTTCTCAATCAAGTGCAGGTCATTTTAGATAGAAGGCAATGAGTGGAGGAGCATATCTAAAATTGAAACAATAAAAATTGGTACTCAAACGATAGCTAATGGTATGGTTTGTGGGAAAGCCTGCTCGGTTGTTGTGTTGGAAGAAAGACTGAATGAAAGAGGCACCGCACCACTGCGGTAAAATTTTGTAGTTGAAAGTTGAATGCGCCATTCAACCAATCAAACGTTCCACTGTGCGAGCTTAAGGCAATTTGATGAATTTAACACAACAGTACAAATGTACAATAATTACCTTTTGCATTTTTATAGCGCACATATGACAAAAAGCTTTTGGGAGTTTGTAAAGTCCCCATGTAGTTGGGGAAATGAAGGCCCTGATCAAAATGATTTTTTCGCCGGATTTCATTTCGTTTCATTTCAATTCAATTGATTTCATAAGATTTCGTTGGATTTAATTACATAGGAATTCCAACCAAATGACACTAAATTCGTTCATTTTGATCAAGAATTTTCCAACAAAATGAAATGAAATCCAATGTTAAAAAAATGGGATTTTGATCAGGGCCGAAAAGCAACTTGCAAGGAAATTGGACTTCAGTACTTTACTGGGTTGCTCCAATTATTAAACTGTCCATGGTATTAGATTACGTGGTGAAAAGTTGAGAGCATCTTTTTAGTTTTTAAGCTCTAATGGATCGGGACTATCGAAACAAATTGTGACTTTTTGCAGAAAAGAACCCAGCAATGTATAATTATAACAGAATACATTACAGAAAATCGGTGACCAAAAAAATTCAGATCCTCACTAGTTAGTAGGGGTGAAAACGGTGACCGTTTCGACTGTCTCTTCGTTTCGTTTCGTCCGAAACAAAACGAAACGGTTAAAGATTTCGATTGCGTTTAAAAAACGAAACGGTTAACGAAAACTTGAAACAGCTTCGTCCATGTGTATTTTCATCGTATTTTCATGATTTTCGACCGTTTCGTTTTGAACTAAAAGATTAACGCAAATGGTAGTCAATTTTGTGTCTAAAACGAAACGGTTAACGAAACTGACCGTTTTCGTGGTCGTTTTAGACGTTATGCAGCCCTACTAGTCAGACAGTCAGTACCAAATGCAGCATCGACAAGGTACACAAACAACTAAATCAATAAAAACACTCCAAGATGCACAACAAATAAACACTTTATATGCCTCTATTTACAAAGCACCAAAACTTAAACATCATGAATTGCATATGGACACTTTAAAAAATATATATATCAAGAATCATAAAATTGGCCCTCCACGTATGTATGTATTACCAGATATCCATATCTCCTGCGCTGCACCACCAACCCCCCCCCCCCCCCCCCAACACACCCACCCACCCACACCCAAAACACCAATCAAAATCCTATAAATTATCAGCAGATCTCACCTTAGACCAGGGATCGCCAAGATGTTCCTCATCCATACATCATTGTCTACAGTTCCAAATTCTGCACAAGTTCGAGATCAGGAGCTTGCTGTTGCCAAGGTAACAAGCATAATTAACAAACTAAAATTTGGACTAGTTAGTCAATAAAAGGACCAACAACGGCAGAGTAACACAAAAAATCTAAACAGTTCAAATAAAATACTAATTAGTACATACAAACAGAGCTCAACACAGAAAGATACTGAAAAGATAACAACACAAAGGTCCTGACAAGAATCGCTTTTTTTTTTTAAAAAAATACGGGATTCATTTCATTAGAAACATTTTTTATCAAAATGGATGGATTTGATGTCATTTGCTTGGAATTTAACTGAGGAATCAATTCAAATCAAATGAAATTCCTCGTAGAAATCATTTTGATCAAAGCCAAAAAGAAACACAATGAGGCAACTTGGTGCAGTGTTGGATAAGAATATCTCTACTGCACATAAATGCCCCTGGTTTGAATTGATCAACCATACAATGTTGGATAAGATGACATTTCTGAAACATTAGATTACAAATAATACCTCAGTTACAAGATAGACAGAAATGGTCAAATAGGTGCTGATCGCAAGTGAAATCGGATGTTTAGATGACAGAATAGCAACAGGGGAATAGAGGGACTTTTGCAATACCTCTCTTTTCCATCCAGATGGATTATCTTATGTCCATGAGTGTGTGCATTTTTTTTTTTTTTTCTTTGGGGGTTGGGGGGGGGGGGGGGGACACCTTGCTAGAATGTTATTCTGTAATTAGAATCTTCATATATTAAACAGGCTCCACAATCAACAAATAGGTAGTAAGGGACGGAAAACAACCATCACAACAAATACACCAGCATATACTCAAATTTACAAAGGAAATTTTCACATTTTGAAACAAGCTTATAATGTCTCTATAAAATTAAAAATTAGATGAGATAGAAGAAAAAACAATAAAATGAAAGACAGTCATACTCTACCTAGGCACCACAAAGCTAAGGTTGCTAAACAACACTCTAAAGGGTAGTATCTGCAGCCCCCAGCCAAAGCCAGACCACATCAACTAGGTCTACTGAGTTTATCTCCTTCCTTGATACCCTTGCATGTCGTATGCACCCAATCCATATTGCACACTAGGATCAGCGACCCCTGCTACCTGAAAAATATTAAAGGAACTGATTATTAGATAACGCAAGGTCAAAGTGAAATCTGTATGTGTTGTTCACAATAAGCATGTGAAAGATGCAAGTGAAACAGTAGAGAAGTGAATTCCTACCCAAACAAGTTGTCTTACCCAACATGATGCTGCTAATGTTGCAAAGATATGTAATATTGTACTTGGTTACAATCAAAGTTGAAGATGACAAATTACATTACTTTCTCTTGTAATTCATAATTTACAATCAACGAGAACTTGAGATAATGCTTGTTTTAATTAGATGGACATCTCCATCTCAAAACAACCAAGTAACCAACCAGAAGTTCTCAAGTAAAGTGGGGCTTGTTGCAAAAATTTGATCACAGGAACCAATGAAAACATATAGGCAAAGAGAGAATGGAGGGAGGGAAGAAACTTACAGGATTCATGCCATATACAGCCACATAAGGATTGGCCATGAAATTAGGATCAGGATTGCCATAGTTTGCAACAAGCCCAGCAGCTGCATATACAAACTTGTTAATTAGTTAAGCTAGAGTATCACAACTAAAGTAAATCAAGAAAGCAATTGTGACTAAATGAATTTTTATTTGCTCCAATTTCTTCATGAAGGGAACTCAATAGCATACAATGGCACACTAAAAGAGTTTGATACTGGTGGTTCCAAGTAAAGTCTTGTGCAATCACACATTAACAATTAACACAAGCATTACTGCCATGGCTAAGAACATTACAAGATTAACAGGATAAAACCAAACAAACAGATTCCTAGAACTTCCATAATTTACCATACATTTTAAACTTTGCATTTAATTCAGAAGGGTATTTTACACACAGATAGTCCATAAAGCATCACTCATTGACCATTTATGCCCTCAAAGTTCTACACCTATCATTTTAATCCTAAAGTTTTCAATCTATACCACAGTGGTAATCATCGCCAGTCGAAAAGTTTGATGAAACTTTAACATTATCAAACTGGACATGATGATGTTAATGGTGAGATGTAGATATACATATCACTTTTAATTAATTTCTGATGACATGGACATGGATGTCAGTAATCAATTAATCAAATATATAATAATATAGAAAGTAAATTAGTATTTATTTATGCAATCTTTATTACTTTTGCAACAACAGTCATACTATTTGCAACACTAAACAATGATGACATACATAAAAATGTTATATTTTGTAATTGAAGTTAAAGGTAGGACTAGTTTGGTATAAAAACTCTTTAAAGGACCAAAATAGCACATGAGTGATACTTCAAGGACCATCTATGTAATTGACTGTTTTTATCCCAGCTTAAAAGCAACAATTCAAAACCAAATCATATTTGGGAATGAAAAAACTACCTTGAGTACCAGCAGCTGCTGCAGCACGGGCCCTCTTCTCAGCATTAGCTATCTCAGAACGCAACTTCTCAATCTCACGAGCCATAGATATTAGGTTCTTCTCCATCACCTGCCCCTGCTCATAGTTCTCTGCATATCCTTTCTTCTCTTGCTCAATTCCTTCCCTACTAGTTTACAAGCATAATGCACGTTGTCATTGATGGCTTGTGAGCAGATTCTTTTCACAAATTACTCATATGATATCATACTATTTGGAAAAGATTTATTCTTCAACCAATCTATTAAAAACCAGCTTATAATTACCAATTGCATAGGCAGTGGCAATCCTTGTACTGAATCATAATACAGAACTTCAGGAATAGCGGAAGGAATGTGAGGTAAGCAATGATAAAATGAACCAAAATTTACCACATTTACTTTAGAAATGGTCCGGACACACAGTATTTACTGATATAACACAGTTATCATTGAACCTTTGGTGTTCTTTTGGCCCGTCTTAAATTTTGTATTAGAATAGTCTTATATATTAATTTTAAAGTACTACACACTGCGAAAAGAGAATAAACAAGTGCTCTGAATATAATAGGGTTACAGCAGGAAAGGTAGAACTACGGCTTGGTGTATATAAGTACGGTCCCACTAGTTACAAAACACCAACCTCACTTGTTGAATCTCTTTTTTCAATGTCTCAATCTCAGCCTTTATTGCTGGAACCTGCCGTGCATCAGTCGAAGCCCTAGTCAAATCTTGAGTTAGTGCCTGCACCTGGCCCAGAAGATCCTGCCGATCGCTAGTCAGCCGTTGTATGTCATTATGCACATGCATCAGGTCAGCTCGCATGGCATCTGCCGCCCCGAGTTCAGATTCCAATTTCATCATTTTTTCATAAACCTACATAATTTATTAACAAATTAATTATAAAAGGCCCAATCTTGACATAATAACAGTAAGAAAGAAGTGTAAAATGAAATACGCAATCATAAATGAAAATTTTTTGCCTAATTTTCGCCTTTTAAAGAATTGCACAGTTAATGGTAAAATAATTTCACAATGGCACATTTCATTTTGCATGTAGAATCCTCCTATACCTGAAAAATTTATGCATAAAAGACCAAAATCTGACCTCGCGGAGACGGAGATCAGCATCAGAGCGAGAAGCATCGAACAAAATCGACGCTCGCCCAAGTTCGTACTGAGCCATCTGGACCTCCTGTTTGAGCGCCACGTGGGTGGCAGCGAGCCGTTGGTTATCGGACAGTAGAGCCTGTACGTCGTCAAACTGAACCGCCATGCGCTCCTCTAGCATTACATGTGGCGGCGGAGGAGGGTGGCGGAGGTGCGGCCGAGGAGGAGGTCCGTCGAGGTCGGCGGCGCCTCGAGTGAATGAAGGCGGAGGGAGACGACTTCTCCCAGCCATGGCGGAGCTGGAAACCCTAGAAAGGAGTGCCAAGTAGAGGAAAGGAAAAGAGAACACAGAAGGAGAGAGAGAGAGAGAGCTTTCAGAGTTGTATTGGCTTTACTGAAAACCGTCTGGTAAAAGTAAAACTAGAGCGACCGACATGTGGGACCTATTTTATGAATTATGGCAAAATATGTACTTAGACGTATTTTTATTAGAGAAATTCTGAGTTTTTTTTTTTACATATGCTGAAATATTTTATTGAAAATGATGAACAATTGCGACTGATTAGATTCGAATGAACTTTTTTATTTTATGACTGAATGTTCCTTTTTAGTATGATAAACCTTCTAATTAGCATTCAATAGAACAGGCAAGTAACACGGGATATAAAATTGAAAAAAATGAATTTATGGAGTAGATAATTATTTTAGGCTATTGTGCTTGGGTAAGGATTGGAACTGTAATATTGTAAGTGTCAGTTTTCAAAACTGTAATCAACTTTAACAGTTCTTTTTTTTTTAAAAAAAATAAAGGGTATATGGCTAAATTTCTCTAAAATAAAATTCTATCTTTTACGGTTGTCAAAATTATTAAACTAATTTATTACTAATGAAATCCAACATTAATGTATACAACAAATCAACAGCATGGTAAAACCCCAGCTACTTTAGAGCAGCATTCCGCTGTGGTGCCACAACTTCAAATTTTATCAATATTTAAAATTTTTAAAATTCAAACGCTGAATTTAAACCGTTGATCTTGTTCAATTTAACGAACAATGCGTTTCTATATATAAGTTTTATAAAATTTGGAGTCCGTTTGATACTCGATCAAGTGGTCAACAAATGAATGAATCTAGTTGATTATGACAGATTTATTCTAATACGTTCATTATTTGATCGCTTGATCGATTTTCAAACCGACTTCAAATTTTATAAAACTTTTATAGAAATGCATCGCTCGTTAAATTGAACAACATCAACAGTTTAGATTCAACGTTTAAGTTTTAAAAATTTTAAATATTGATAAAACATTAAGTTGTGGCAACTTGATTTTGCTCCTCATTTCTTAAATGGTAACTATTACAAAAGAAAAAACTAAGGATTTCCGATTTCTTCACAAGATTAACTCTTTATTTAGACTAATTGTCAAGACTGTTATATCTGTTAAATATTATACACGAATATTCAGAAAGTATCACAAACGAACATTTCGTAAAATTGAAATTACTCTATGTCGAGGACAGTATAAAAAAAACGTCCGAAGGAATATTTGATACTCGAAGCAAAATTTCTTCCGGGCTACAATTATCGCTACTCAATTATTACATGAACTATAGAACATTTTTTTTTAAAAAAAATAGAGGCATCACTATTACTTCGTTTATGTTCATCATGCTATATTATTAATATTATTAAAAGTTAAACGTCTCCTCCCACATCCCAGTGACTAATTACAAAACAGGAGGAAAAACAGCTATCCACACAAAAAAAAAAAAAAAAAAAAAAAAACGTTTGTAGCTATTATCTTACTCCCGGGCACCCAAAAATGCAAATTAAAATTAGATATCAGCCTCCCTATCCGCACTACCAGATATCCAGAACAACATAAATCATTTACATACTAAATACTAAGGTCTCTATTAAATAAACACAGTTAGTACTTAGATATCACCAAAGCCCTCATCTCCAGAATCGCACGAGCTGAACGATTATCAACATATCTCGCCTTCTTCTACATCAGCTCTGGCAGGCATCTTCAAATCTTCATCATCCATATCATCATCATCATATTTTATGAACAGGCCTAGCTTTTCAAGAGGATTGAGAACAGCTTCAATTCCGCATGCCATATTTACACTATTTCTACGATGCCACGTCCAGGAGCAATTTAGGCTTTCAAGCTCCTTCAGGAGCTCGCTATTGTCAAGGTCAACTGTCTTCTTGACCTACATAAAAAATAGAATTGTAATATTGTCAAATTGAGATACCTAATAGAGAATAAGGAAGACCCGATGCAACTCTAAATTTTTAAAGAGAACCATACTATAAAACCGAAAGAGATGGGAGATTTGAACAGAAATACTAGAGCTCAAAACAACATAATCAGTAGAAAAATATCCCCGCCAATGCAATTTGATGATGGTCTTGTGGAAGTACATTAGCATTCAAACTTCCCAAGACACAACATTCATGTCAAGCAGCGATATCATGTCAGGGTTATTTGCAAATGAAATAGAATATTTTACAACATAAGCAAATAGCACACAACATATCCATGTTTTTGCTGCTAACCTAACAATATTTTCAAGTCATTTATGGATAACCCAAAATATTTGCTCAGAGTAACTGAACAAGAGTCACAACAACTCACTGAATTAATAAACAAATTAAATGGTATCTCCGAATTTAAGCGTAATTCCCAAGTTAATCATAAATAACATGCAAATCTCACAAATTTTAATATGCAAATTGCTCCCAAGTCCCCAGTAATTTCGAATTTTTTTTCCCTTATAACACTAGTAATTTGATATAATTATTTGCATTTATAAGGAAATGAACTGTGTCCACTATAAATGTATTATATTCATGCCAAGTTAGTCCCAGATCCTGATTTCGTCGCTATGGTAATTGATAAAGCCACCCTGTTCATAATGGACATAATTTTCATGTGCCTATCTCATATTTTCATCAGATTAATGAACCAATTATGTGAAGAAGTACACTCCCTTCCTTTTAAGTTGACATAAAATTTGTTAAATATTAATTACTAGAAAATAATGACATGAGCTAACAACCAGAACAAAAAAAAAGCACCTTGCATCTGTTATAACAGATCTGGTGCAATGTGCCAAAAATATTTACGATATGCATTTCTAGGGTTTAGAATTGTTAAACACCTGTTGCAAAGCAAGACGAGCAGCTTCTCTATCCTTCTCCCTCTTCAATTTACGATCTGCTTCAGCTTTCATCCTTGCAGCAGCCTGTGCTGCTCTAACCTTAGCCTCCAGCTTCACTCTCTCTGTTCAAAACACAAAATAATACAAGATTAATTAAAATCTGGACATCAAGGTTTCAGAGCAATGCTGGACAACTGTTTTAAAGTTGCACAAATGAATGAACCAAAAATTTTACTTAATACTAATACCCATGCATTGTCCGCCAATAACTTCCAATTAATGATGTTATGGCAAAACAGAACCATATGAAATAAATTTACCTCAGATCTCTAATAACTTAGCTTGATTTTGTATGAAGCTTAATTTACATATAAAACCAAGCAAACCGGCACACTTGGTTCATGATTAGCAAGCTTTAACTAAAAGGGTCAGAAAATTTTGTTTATTTTACATGAAAATCATTGTTTTCCCATAATTTTTGTCTCGACAACACAAATAGCTCAAAACATGCAAGGTGTTGCCCATGACAAAGAGGATAACATGCAAGTATAGTAAAAACAGTTTGTATACAGTTGAACAATATAAGCATGATATGGCTAATGTTTACCTTCCTGTTGCTTTCTCTCGAGTTTCTCTCTCTCTAACTGAAGCTTTATAGGGTCAACCTTCTTTCCCTATATCAGAAAGAACTGACTAATTACTACAGTTCAAGCAAGTACAAACAAGAATGGAGCTCCACCACATTTTATTCGCGACACTTTGGCTCATTCATTGTTAAATGTTTTGCTTTTTTACTATCTATGATAGGGCTCAAAACTAATGAAGGCAGTCAGGATAAACCTTCACCAGTCTGATCAATTACCATTATTAACTGCGCAGTACTGACAATCTGCACATATCACTCAGTTCACTTCTAAATCCTCCAAATATTTTTTTTTTCCATATCTGCTTTAACCCAAGGATTTTAGCAAATTACGCTGTAATGGTATCACTATAAACTCCCAAGCACTGTATCCTTCCTTACAAAACATGTACCTGATCCAGAAGTACTCTCCCTTGTGCTTTCAGAATTGTGTCTGCAAAGCGGCTTTTAAGCATTGCAGCTCGTAGGGCTCTGCTTGGAGATAATGGCTCCTCCAAAGGAAATTCATCAACATCTGAAAATGCAAATATATTTATATATATAATCAGGAATGATGCAGTGGCTGTGGAGGGAAAAACCAAATCATCAAGAAACAAAAAGCAACTGTACTGTAATGAGGATCTTCAATTTTATACCAAATTTGAATGAGAATAAAAAAAAAAAATCTGATATTGAAAGGTCTAGTCCAGAAAATATAACTGCCCAGTATGTGAACTCTTGGTGAACTGTAGTGCCCAGTGCCCACTATAACTGCCCAGTATGGTTATAATGTAGCTGAGGTTGCCATCACTGAACTGTACTTGGCGACCACATATGCGAACTCTTAGATACTTTTAACCCTTTTCTGTTGAAAAAAGTGATCATAAGAGAATGCAAATTAAAACCTTTTTCAAGTACAGCAGCTGATGAAGGAAGAAGCTGATGCTGATCAGTGCCACGAGCTCCTAATAAACAATTTCAATAAAAAAATATGTCACCAGCTATGTAAACATAAGAATAAAAATTACTCCAAATAAAGAATTGGTAAAGAGAGATTCTAGCTCACCATCTGACAAAGATTTTTTGTCACTCAAGGGCCGTGGCGAACCACATTGCTTTTGGTGTGCTATATTTCCCTCCTAAAATGGACGAACCATGTATATACACCAGAAACTGGTCAGCTTTAATTAATAAAAAAATGGATTCACCAATTTACCAAAAGCAAACTAATGGGTTTATATAAACTTGCCAAATATATTTATTAACAAGTTATTTACCTTCTTGGAAAAGGTTGAATGATGAGATATAGCATCTTTGCTGTTACATTTGCCGTTATTAGCATCTAAAGGTCCTAAAACATCAAAGCAAATAGCAGAAGAAAACAAAAACAAATAAATTACCAACATCCAATAATATGAAGCTACATGAAGCACAGAAATGATTAAAAGCCTTCAGCAAGTAGGATTACTTTAACCCATCATGGAAGAGCTATAGCCCATATACACAAATTACCATATTTAAAAATAGCAAAGTTCGACCTGGAAAATCTTCTTTATGTATTTTTTTTCATGAAAACTTGACAGTAGTTGTCAAGGAAAATCTTCTTTGTGTATTTTTGTAAAAACCTCAAACTATCAAGCACCCATGCATAAGGAGAGTTAACTTGTTATCATTTAAAAATTAGGGGCAAGGAGGCAGCATTTGAATGGTTGAAAGCATGATATTATCAACTATCATGGGTTGTAATTGAATTACTCTTTTTAAAAAAGCATATAATTTTGAAATTTTGCAGGAGTATCCATGGAATTTTGAATTATTTTATTAGCTTATCAGCAACAAATTCAGATCCATTTAAACTTCAGAATATAAATCAAGTACTGTCAAAGTGAGCAAAAACTTACTATTGGAGGAACCTAATTTAACAATCAGCCGACCATTATCACTCCGTTTCTCAATTCGTATAACAGATTGGGGTTTCTCCACACCGTCTGCAATAATTACATACAAAATTTAGAAGCTCACAATGCTTCACATCAACTTTTGTCAAAGACAAAGTTGTGTCATTTCATACCTCTGCACAAGGCCTGGGCTGAGCCTTGAACAAATGTCTTGTCAATCTTTGAAGGCTACATAAATGCATATATACTGATTCTATCAGAAGCCAGTGACAAGAACAAAGTTTACTGCAACTGCTAAAATATACACACTTATAAACTACTATTTTTAAGACAAACCTATCTGCCTAATTATCATCTTTTTGGGATCTACGTGGGATCAATTCAAGGAAAAACAGAGAGACAGGAAAGATGTGCAAAGACATATTACAAGAGGAAAACACAACAATCCATAAAGAACCCAGCATCTTACCTCAGCTGGCTTTGCATTTACAGCACACTTGATTATAAAATTGACCTTCTTTTTAGCCGGTGCTGGTTCAGCCAGTCCTGCTCTGTGATTAAGATCTTCCCTCCTGAACTTGTCCTCCACACACCCCCAACTAGAGGTATCCTTGGCCCACTTATCCTCCAGCAACCTCCACCTCGCTTCGAATACATGACTCAGTTGCTTTGCCACTTCGTGCACCTCATTTGTTGGAGGATTGTACAACATGGCATTTGAAAATGTTAACCTCACATCTTCTGCGAACTGAACCGTGCACGTGTATTTCCTTTTAAGAAGATTTTTCTTGATAGTGCCGAGATCCATCGGATTTTTAATTATCGAGAAGTAGTCAGGGATACCCAATTTGATCGGGTCAACGGGATGGTTGAAAACCCATCCATATTGGTGGTCCATTAGCTTTTGGAGTAGACTGAGGCATTGTTTTACTCTGCTCATATCCATTTTATCCCCA
Source organism: Rhynchospora breviuscula (assembly GCA_027562975.1). Taxonomy (NCBI): domain Eukaryota; kingdom Viridiplantae; phylum Streptophyta; class Magnoliopsida; order Poales; family Cyperaceae; genus Rhynchospora; species Rhynchospora breviuscula. Next base: position 20,011,792 of record CM050398.1, read on the forward strand.
TTTAAGTTCAAGGAGGGTAGCTCCATGACTTCATTTGTTTCAGAAGCCGGGGTCTTTCTCTTACGGGATAGACCCATGGCTTCTGTTAACAGAATAATTTCCAACTTGCAAGTCAAATTCCTCAGCAAGAAATTGAGGGTTTGGAACCAATCTGCAAACAAAGAAAAACAAGGTAATTGTTAAACCAGACTTTACATAAAGAAGTTTCATGAGACAGTAAGAGCAATATAGGAAGTCAATTCAGTCCAAAAGTGTGATTACAAGAAAAAATTCTAATAGAAATAATTAAGCGAAACTACACGAATAACATAAACCTAAACAAATTAATTGGGTCACCAATGAAACATGTAGCGAACTGCAAGGTTAGAAAAAGCAATAAATCTCTGTATTTTACTAGAAAATACTAGAAATTTGATTTCATTTGTCGAGAGAGAAATTAAACACGAGTTGGTACTTCTCCTTCGTATAAAGTTAGAATATAACCAATAAATAAATTCTTTCAATTGACAAGAAAATACCCAATAGTATTTTTTTTTGAAGGATTGAAAATTCCCAATAGTAACATGGATCGCGCTCGAAAACAATTAAGTAACAAATCGACACGGAGAGGATATCTTTGTATCATGAATCCCGAAACCCTAAGCGCGCGCGCGAAAGAGAGAGAGAGAGGCACACACAAACACACACACACACATATATATAAAGAGAGAGAGAGACTAACCAGAAGCGATCGCCGGCGCAGAAAGAGGCGGAGATGAGGCGAAGGCGGCCGCGGCTGTCGACGGAGAAGGAATTTATTTCGAGGGTTTTGGGGATGGTAATTTGAGACGAGTGAAACTGGTCTATGGAAATCTCTCCTCAATGAATAATTAGGGGCCCACGAGTCGGGGGCATGAGAGGCACTATGATTATGTACGACCCTCATATGAGGTCGGGAGCGCACTGAGATAATTGTATGTGGAAAGAATCAAGGGAGATCTTTTTTGCGCTTCACACCGCCTTTAATGCATGGTAAGTTTTCATAATTGCAGTTCTTCCCTTCTAAATTTGCTGAATTGGTCACAGTGCGTTCATAACTCCTTTTATTAGCCAAAATGCCTCAAAAAATGAGGTACCTTCTTCATTAAGCAATAAAGAGGGTAGATGACTCTTCGTATTATCAATTTATCATTAAATATGTTTCCACTTTCTTGTATGTCTTCCCAATACGGAAATAATTAAGGATAATTTTCTTTCATCTACCTCGCATAATTTTTTTAATTATCATTTTTTTCAAATACAACTCGATGATTAATACAAAATACTGAAGAAAGTTAACGAGATTAAAACTACCGTGTCGTTTCAAACGTTACGCAATTTTTTAATTAAGTTTGGCACACCGAAAATCAAACTATTTAATTAACTATGAGTTTTTCCATACATAACTTTTTAATTACAACCACAATTAAGAAAATTCATAGATTGCTCTGAAAATTTATGGGCACTTTTTTTTTAAAAAAAAAGATTACAAATATTTTAAAATCATTAAATTTCCTATAAATATCACAATTTTTTAAGAGCTAATTAAAGAAAACCAATTTTTTATTTCACATATAATCAATTTTGTTGTTATTTTACTTTATTGAAATTTTGTGTATTTTTAAACGACTTAAAATTGCGGGCAATGTCGTAAATATTTTTCAGGGTGTTTGGCAATAGAACTTCTCTAATAAATTTAAGCAATTTATTTGTTTTGACTTCTTATTTATGTCACATCCCCAAAGCTAGATATGACTCTTCTCTTGTCACGAGAGTGGTTAATCAAGCCTCCCAAGCCTAACGGACTGAGGGTTTTTTTTTTTCATATATTTCATTTTCTTAATTTCTTCATTTTCTTTATATTATTGTTTTCGCGCCAAACATATTACATCTTATTTTGAAAATCAGGCTTAACTATACCTCTAACCAAATGATCTGCTAGTTATATTATATAGAAAACCGACTAGGAGAATCATATTTCAACTAACCTAATCCAGGCCAAAAATACATTATGTTATTGTTTGTTTCATTCTCTCTCTCTCCAAAAACCCCATCATCAAACGACAGACTCAACAAGCCACAACATGTCACATCAAAACAACCAACAAACATATCCAACTAAAGAACTCTCACGACGACGACAACAACTATTACTACAGCTCCTCACGCTTCTTCTTGCGGGCGAGGCTTTGGCTCCTGTTCAGGTACAACGCCATTGCCCGAACTACAGTCACCGGGAAACTTAAGATACAAATACGCACAGACCTCGGGAAGGTCTTCCATACTGAGTAATATGGTTGCATTGCAATGGAGGCTCAGAATAAGCACTTCCAACTTAAGGAAAGAACACTGTATAGTAGCAACCGCACATGACCTGGTCACCCTACGTCATTCCTGGAACCCCCAACCATTGAGGACCATGCAAAAATAAATGTACAGATGAGAATAAATCTCAGTGCAGATTTTAGTTCCAGTATGCAGATTGCTATACGAATCCGAATATCGAAATTTACACCCGAATAATAGTAATAAATATCAATTTATAATTACTCAATGAAAAGAAATAATACCATCGGCACCAATCAAAATGGGCCTATGACCGGCATGCTGCAAATATGCATTGTGCAACAAAAATAAATCAAGCATAACCAACACAACAGTCATATCAGATAACTTACACTCAAGTTCTCTAGGCCAGATAAATTTAGAGAGAACTTTTTTCAAAATCATAGGTTTTTACCGTATGGTACAGACCAAACAGTGGGAATACTCAGTAATAATAGTGCTGTAATTCTAGCCAGGTCGGTGGCTAAACCAATCATCAGAGAGTGACCATTAACAATAACTCACAAGTTATGCTATGCAAATTGAATATGAACGGTCTCTTATTTCCAAAATAAAGTCACGTGATAGAATCCCATTTATTGAAACCAATTCCATTATTTTTTTAAGTCTAACTATCCAATTCATCAGTCGAACGATTAACTATGTCAGACTTAGCTGATTCGACTTATCTGACGGACAGTTCATTCAACATGTAGTTTGTTTATTTAGGGCTTCTATTGCCTATATGCACAAATAGAATGCACCATTAATGAATTTCCAACATGCTATGCATGAATTTAAAAATGCCAAATTTCGAGTTCTAACAGAAAAACCGCATAATCCGCTCCTTCAAAGTCGTTCCTTGTTTCTTCCGGGTCATATCTTGTTCACAATTCACAGACCAAGATCCGTTAATACAAATTTAATGATTTTCTTTAAGCCGGTGGGTGAACTGCAATTAACGTAGTTATGGTTTCCTAACGGTTACCTGACTAACGATTTAGTTCCAAGTCCCTTAATATTATTGCTGTTAAGTGATTAGTAATTTACTTAATTACTTGTCTAATCGTCAGAATTAAATTAATTATTATCATTATTATTTTTTCTAATATCGAAGTAAAAAATCAGAAACAAAAATCAAAGACAGAAATCCGAATCTCCCGTCATATCTGCTATTATTTTGTTTTATCTAATTAAAGACTTGGGGATTTTCTTTTCTTTTCTTATTTTCACAAAACCATGTAGGTAATGCGGATGTCTCAAGAGCATTATACTTACAGAAGACCAATCGTTTTCAATTTCTATTCCCGGGGTGGTGTGAACAGGGGGGCTGCAGGGTGCTTGACTATCAGTGTTGTAGTGATGTTTTGTGTATTTAGAGAGATGAAATTACATGTTGACGTTGTGTTAACAGGTTACATACTATGTAGACAAGTCATGAGTTGAAAATAAAATGACTGTAAAGATAATTTTCTTATATGGTCATTCTCATTTGTAACAAGACTGATCTCTCTTTTTATAGCAACCTAGGTAGGAATATAATTCACTATTTTTTATCTGCGAATATTCACGAATAAATTTTTTTTTTTTCTTTTACTGTCATTCTTATTTGTAACGCAAATGATCTCTCTCTATCTTTCATAACAACAGAATATAATTTGCTTTTTAATTTGCGTACATTTACGAATAAATTGATTCTAAAATATCTATCTATCTAATAACGAATATATCAATGCTAAATTTACCTATTGAGATTAAATACCTATATTTTACTAAATTCCTCGTAGACCTTTTCGTTATCATGGAATTTTGGGTTCACATGACGTAGATTATCTTTAGCTGCTATATTTATTATTCCATTGTAATTTGTAGTACTTCTACAAAAAAAAAAAAAATGAAGTTTGGAGGAAGGTTATGTGACGATGTTAATTTAGCCTTACATGAAACTTGTTCTGAATTCTAATATTTTCAGATGTTCTAGATTTTACAATTCAATTAATAGAGCGCTTGAACACGGAATGATATAGGGTTGGAGGTACTGAAAATCATTAGTAGACAAAAGTTCGTTTGACTTGACTTCTGATCCTTTTATTGAGTGCAAGTGCAGAAGTGCTCGACTCATCGACTGCGCAATTGCGCATGATGCAATCATGCAATGCAACTAGTGTCCTCATCCAATTTATCAGATCTTCTGTGGCACTCCGAATATCGGACGTCAAAGCAGATGAATATATTTTATCATTACTGGCTGCGCTAGTTTTAAATTTTTTATTGAGGTGCTGTTCTATTTATTTGCATTATGAAATGTTCGTTAAGAAAAAAAAAAGACGTAATTTGAAGAAATAAATACACCATTAAAGTGGGTGAAAAAGTTAAAGTTTCGCAGCTACTAGCTAATAGCGAATACCAACTATAAATTAAGTGTTAAGATTATATTGGATATTGTCTACGGGTTTGGATTCTTTTTTCTCTTCCTTTTATGTTGAATGTTTCTACGGACATCTATGATTTGGATTATCATCGGCATGTGTTAAAAAATTCCATAGTATTAAGTGTACGGAATTATCATATTATATGATTTCCTGTCGAATTTTCTGTGTATTTTAGTGTCGTAATTCTATCCTATCGTACCAAACTCAATTAAGAAAATAATTTATTGACTATTTCTATTTTTGAGACGAGGTCAAAAGTACATTCTAATTGGATTAAAAACCCAAAAAGAGAATAATGGAAAATATGGGGCAAATGATGCAAAATTGTATGTAGGGTATTTTCGGCGATGAAATACAGTTACAGTGCTCCAGTAATTTTTCTAAGAATTTTTGGCAACGTTGAGAAAAATTGTTTTGAAATCCTAAATTTCCTAACCCATCATAGATAAAGAAAATTACTATCTACCATCTCTTCACGTATCATTCTACGCCATCGTATTTTTATTTGTTCACTTTATTCATTTTGTATGTCCAGTTTATTTATCTCTGTCTGTTTACTTTATTCAATTATAAGTTAGATTTTATTTTTTTTATTGTTGTTCAGATTTTTATATGCATATTCAACTTATTTTTATTGAAGTTATTTATTTGTATGTGTTTATTTTAATTATTTAAATATTTATTTTTTGGGAAAAAATGTTTTATGCCACTCAAAAACACTTCAATTTTAAATACGCCATCACAAACCAACTAATTCGATTTATGCCATCATAAAACTGTACAAATCGATTTTATGCCACTATTTACAATAAAAACATACTAAAAATAATTTATGTGAATAAACAATTAATCTGTTATGTCAGATTTTTCTAAAATGCCAAAACTACCCCTAAATAATATAATAATGTAATTCTTCGCCGGAACAATAAAAACTCTTCGATACCCATCTCCTTCACAACGTACATTTGATCAACGCATCTTCTTTCTTAACGAATCGGCATATGAATTTCATCCGGAACCCTAGTTTGATGGGAGGTGCTTTGGACAACATGATTTTTTCTTAGGGCAACAGAATTTTTTGCTAAATGTCTAAATTACCCTTCTAAAGAATTAATTGCGATTTCTCCAATTTCTCCGACTAAAACTAAACCTATTCAGTTTGTTCTCCCCTCTCCACTCAAGAGTAACTTCATTCCCTTGTCTCTTCACTCTTGCTCCACCTCTCCTCCCTTATTTGTTTTCTCCTTTCTCAATGATCTATCTGCTCCACCTCCATCCCTTTTTCTCAACCAGAGATCTCCTTCACTGCAAATTTTTCCTCGATGTCTCCGACTTGCGGCGGGATAGGTCTACGCCGAGGTTCTCCGAGTTGGCTCTTCGCTTTTTTGAGCTCTTTTCATCTGTGTCGAGGTTCTGATCACTATGGCAAGAATCGATCCAGGCAACAAAGCGAGGTATGGTTTAATTAGCATAAGCTCGGTAACATTATTTATTACTTGTACTAGTTTTTAGCTTATTATGATGTTCAATTGAATAATACATTGGCAAGAATAGTTTACTAGGAGTGACTTTGGGGAATTGCTCAGGCTACTACATCAATCTTATTCTTACTCATTCACTCCCCCCATTTTTTTAAAAATGATCAAAATACCCTCTCGTCCAAAGTTAAAGTCTAAGAAAATCAAGATGGGAGAGAAGGGTATTTTGGTCTAATTGGGAGTGATTGAGTAAGGAGGGCGTGCCGTGAGCAATTCCCGTGACTTTGACTGGAATTTATGTGTTGTTATTTAAGTAATATGCATGAATTTTTCCATTTCATGTGCATTTTTCAGCTCTTGTGAAGTAATTATGATGTTCAGGTGCTGCAACTTCTCAGCTATACTCCTTTAAACTTGACTAAATGCATGACTCCTCTTCGATTTCTCATCAAAGACATTCAGGTAACTAAACTTCTTCTCTATTCTAGACTCTAGAGTGCTAGATTGTGGGCAAGTTCGATTTGAATTTGCCTCTTGGATCTGATTGTCTACCAGAGGAAAAGATGCGACCCAATTAATAATTACTGGTTATTTTACTTATTTGTTTGACTAAACCATACCCATTTGTTCCTTCTTTTTCAGTTTGTCAATTTAAATGCATCGGCAGGTCATGGTGAATTTCATTTCCAATACATTTCCATAATTTTGAGGTATATACATGAATGTTGTCTTTATCAATTTTGTAATGCTTACAAGGCTTTGAATATCAATAACAATAATTTAAATTTTCTATGTTTATAGTCACAATTTGTTATGATGACAAATTGCGATTAATTTAGCCATTGTGATATTAGATTTTCAATATGTCTGTTTGAAAGGCTACAATTTGTGAAAAGAATGAAGTTGGTTGAAATGGTAGATTTTTGGATTTTGAACACATCTCATTTGTACTTGAATCTGCTGTATTATTGAAAAAGATGTGTGAGTACTAGCTGGGATTTTTCAGATTGGTTGATTTGGTTCTCGTTTGATAATTTATCTACTTGTAGTTGTTTGTTTGTGTTAAACAACATTTCACTGTTTCTTATATATTTGTTCCATGTTTGAAATGATAGGAGGATGTTGGAGAAGAGATCAAGAAAGCAGCTAAAGGGGATAGAGAGAGGGCAGTAAGACGATATATGTATGTTGTATTGCCCTAGTTTGTATTAGCGAGAATTTAATATGCTTGGAGATTCAAGGTTTAACCTTTTTTTAATAATTTGCTGGTGAATTCTCTTCATGGTGATTGTATTTTTCAATAATTTTACTTTTATTTTCTTCATAGTGAATCTGTATTGATTTTGCAATTATTCACTCAATGGTCAAAGAGAACCCATTTTTAATAGAACATCTTTCAAAACAGCAACAAAGCACACAAGTAACGAAAGAAAAGTTATAATAAAATATTGTTATCAGGAATTCCTTATCCAGACGCTTGGGATGATTTGCACAAACGATCGGCGAATTTGCAATTCTTGAAAATAGCGGCTGTAAGATAGGGAGGAGAATATAGTCCTTTTGGTGGGAAACCTAATAGACCTAATACACGAAAAACACGGTTAAGGAAATAAGCAAAAGCACGGTGAAGGAATAATTTAGGTAATAGATCTTAATTAATACTAAGGGTAATTTAGACATTTAGCAAAAAATTCTGTTGCCCGAAGAAAAAATCATGTTGTCCAAAGCACCTCCCTAATTTGATCTATTTAAACAACGTTTTGAGGCAACTGATGTTGTCAATTTGGCGTAGTGATGGAATCGGCGACCATCAGTTTTGAGTCAATAAGCGTTGTCAGGATAACTTTTCAGATTCAGTTCTTCTCTTTTATTTTATTTTTTTTTGATAATTACCCGTAGGTTTCATTAATTTAAAAAGCGTACACATTAAGATACAGCAACTGCAAATGAAAATACAACACCTGGTGCTTAGACCCCTTGTTAGAAGGTCAACTCATACCCCCCGAAACGTTACAAGCTACTTAAAAACATGAAACAGAAACAAAACGTAAAGAAAATAACAACTGCCTAACAGAACCTAAAAGCAACTTTGAAACAAAAGCACCAGGTTTTCTTGATTCTCTTGACTAAGGCGGTGCCTCCTGCACTCTTTGAAAGAAATTGCCATCCAATTCATCGCTAAGCCTGTCTTGCTGCTGCAGAGCCATATGTGGTAATCCTGTATAGTTCATTGCATTCCTCCTGGCAGTGTTAGCCAAGTCGAGTGCTGGTTTGACTGCATGTCTCGTAACATGCTGTACCTCTGCCCGTTTATTCCCCGACTCCAGATCTCGATCAGGTGACTTACCGTCCTTATCGCCCTCCAAACCGGTACATCAGTTGTGTCTGCTTGATTAATTGCCTCCACCAGATTAAGACAAACAGAGAAGAACTGTACCTTTATTTGCATAGGTACCTTGATAGTTTCATAGACATGATATATTGCTTCTTTCATCGCTTGTGCTTCAGCATGAAATGGATCTTCTACATGGAAAGAATGCAGGCCCACTGAGTGTATTTTGCCCTTGTCATACACAACATAAGCGCCCCCCGCTTGACCCCCCATCTGCCATGATGCATCCACTATAACCTGCCATCCCTGCGCACTGAATTCATATTTTCCATGCATTCCCCCCTCTTCATTTCTTCTGTGCATTTCTGGCACCATCAAACTTACTGTCAACCCTGTATGTACTCTCTGTATCACTCTTTGAGCCATGAATTCTGAGCGTTCAATTATAGCTTTGTTCCTTTCTTTCCATATCTCCCACATGGTATTTGCAAACACCGTTCTCCCTTCTTCATCTAAACTTGCCATCACTTGTTGTACTGTTTCTGTTATTTGCATAGGCAGGTTATCAACTCTTAGTCCCAGCCGTCCCCCAAACCAAACCTGCCTAGATTTGTTACAAAAAAATAGGCAATGCATCTCATACTCGTTCTCTTGACGGCACCTCTGGCAAATTTGATCAAAATTTGAGAACCTGGTATGCATGTTGACCGCCATAGGTAATCCCTTGTTCAGCAACCTCCATAAGAAGATCTTCACCTTTGGAGATATTGTTTTGCAGTTCCAGATCATTCTCCAATCGAAGCCATGTGGTGAAGTCCCTCCATATCTATCCTTTGTGATTATGTTATAGCCATCCTTGACCGAGTATTTTCCACTTTTTGTCTCTTTCCAAATCAAAACATCCTTTTCCTCTGAATGTTCATTTGGTCTGTTAGAACCCATCATGATTGTCTGTATCTAATTTGGTTGGAACAACTTATTTATCTCATGCACATTCCACTGTCCCGTCTGTTTATCAATGAGTTCACACACTTTCATCTTTCTATCTTTTGGGGATGCTTGTTCCTGCACCGTCCAGCCCTGGAACCAAGGTTGAGATAATGCATTTGCTTTTCTACCATCTCCTATTTGCCAGAAAACCTGCTCTCTGAAGTTGTCCCTCATTTTTAAAATATGTCCCCACATTCTGCTACAACCTCGGTTGTTTCTTGCTCTCCAGTAACCCACTGTTGGGCAATATGTTGCTTTGCAAAGTTGTACCCATAGCTTGTCCTCATCTGCCATTATCGACCATACAACATTCATAAACAGTGCTTGACCAAAGCTTTCCAAGTCCTTGACTCCTAGACCACCCGATTCAAAAGGTTTGCATATGTTCTTCCAGCTTATGAAAGTTAAATATCTATCTTGGCTTGTTTTCCCCCAAAATTTTTTTACCAATAATCTATTTATATCTTTTATTACTCCTTTTGGGAGCATTTGCAGGGACATTGTGTAAACCGGTATGGACATCAATACCGATTTTATTAGAACCATTCTCCCCGCATGCGATAGCATCTGTGACTTCCATCCTGACAATTTTGCTGTAAGTTTTTCCAAGAGCAACTTGCCATTTCTTCTCGAGTCCCCTTTCTCATCAATGATTATTCCGAGGTATTTTTCCTCTAATTGAACTCTTTGTGCTCCCCATGTTTGCTGAACACGGTTTACAACTTCCTCCCTACAGCTCCTTGAAAACCATAACTTGGACTTCTGAGGATTGATGTGCAGTCCAGAGGCAACCGCAAAATTTTGCAGAATAGATGAAACAGTGTGTAATTCCATCTGTCCAGCATCCCCCGTAATTACTAAATCATCTGCATATATTTCATGAGTAATTGCAGGACTAGTTTTTGCCACTTTAACTCCTTTTAGAACCTCATTCTGCATTCCCAATTGCATCATTCTTGAGAAAATCTCCATGGCGATGATAAATATATACGGGGACATCGGACATCCTTGTCTTAACCCCTGGTCAGGCCTTAGAAACCCATCCCCTCTGCCATTGATATTAATTGTAACTCTTGCCCTCATGTACGAAGACATGATCAGAGTGATGATTTTGTGGGGGATGTTCATGTAGCTCATCACCTTTTGGAGGAACTGCCAATTAAGTTTATCAAACGCCTTGTTTATGTCTGCCTTCAAAAGGAAAGCCTGCTGCCGGAAACTTTGCTGCGAGAAGGAATGTAAAATCTCTTTCACTAGTATTATGTTGTCTGATATGTTTCTACCTTTTACAAATGCATTTTGCTCATGAGAAATTACACTCCTTAGTGATGGCCTCAGTCTGCTTGCAATAAGTTTCATAACCAAACGATAGAATATGTTCCCCACGTTTATAGGCATGTATTATGCCGGTGTTAGAGGTTCTGCTGTCTTTGGAATTAGTGTAACATGACAGCTTAGCCACTCCTCTGGAACTCGCTCTTCCACAAAAATTTTCTTAATCTGTTCAACCAAATCCTGTCCCAGAATATTCCAATTCTGCTGCAGGAAGCGGGCTGTGATTCCATCCGGCCCAGGACTTTTATCTGGGGCCATTTCAAATAAAACCCGCTTTATCTCATGGTAGCTTGGTATAGCAATTAATTTCTGATGGGCTGAATCGAGCACCTTTGGCTTTGGGCTTAGGTCTAGAGCATCAAATAAGGCTTGCATAGCCTCCTCGTTCTCTGATGGTTGGGCCGTCTGTTGGCCTGCAACTGAAGAGCAATACAATTTCGTAAAGTACTCCAGAAATTTTGCTCTGATAATTTTTTCATCCCTAGTTAACTGTCCATCCTCCTTTTCCACCATGGTTATTAGGTTGTGTCTCCTTCAATTGGTTGCCACCGTGTGAAAAAATCGAGTATTTCGGTCCCCCTCTAGCTGCCATTGCACACGCGACCGCTGTTTCCAGTATTGGTTAGACTGTTCCTCTAAAAGTTCATACTCCTCCAACAACTTAGCCTCCAACGCATGGTCTCTGTAAGCAGGGTGTATGGTTTGTATATTCTGAATTTTGCTTGCAAGTTTTTCTAATCTCTTTTTTGGGGTAGGGTTTGACTCAGCCCATCTTTTCATTGTACATTTAACTGCCTCCCACCTTTGCTGCGATGTATTGTGCACTGTCTCATTCCAAGTTTGCACCCACTTGTCATGGAAAGATTGTTCCATAAGCCACCAATTTTCCATTCTAAAAGAGTTTGACTTCTTCGGTGGTTTCTTTACCCGTAAAAGAATCGGGCAATGGTCACTATGGATTATTGGCAAGTGATTAACATATGCATTTGGGTACATTTGTAACCAATCGGCGGTCACCTAAATCCGGTCTAACCTTTGGTATATAGCATTGGAAACGTGTCTCTTATTTGTCCATGTAAAAGTGGGTCCTTTGTACCCCACATCCACTAAACCTGACTCAAAAATAAAATTTTGGAACTGGACGGTATGAGGCTTGGTTCTGTTATTTCCCCCAAATTTTTCATTGCTATCAAAAATCTCATTGAAATCCCCCACAATGCAAACCCTTCCATGAATGATAATAAGTTGGTGGAGGGTTTCCCACAGAAGATTGTTTGTTTGGTGTGTAGAGTCCCCATAAACTCCAATGATAACCCAAGGTGGTTTATCTTTTACATGGATTCGGGCACAAATGTAACTTAGTGAAGAGTTAAGAATTTGAACCTTGGCCGAATTGAACCAAGCCATGCACAGCCCACCCGATTGTCCCTTGGCAGGCACCACATGATAGCTGTATTCCGACATTGTTCTCAACAGTCTGGGCATCTTTCTTGCTGAGGATATAGTTTCCGATAAGAACACGACATCTGACCGTGTGGCTCTGATTGTGTCTTTAAGGAACTCCTTCTTCTTTTCACCACCAAAACCTCGGCAATTCCATGAGATCGGCTGTCTAACCCCCCTCATAACTCTTTGCAAACCATCTTGGTCTAGAGATTCTGGCGGAATGCCATGAACTTCAACCCAACACTCAAACTCATCAATTTGTGGGTTCTTTAGGTCCTCCGGTCCCACTGCCATCCTAGTTACAATAAGATCTTTATTACACAACCATGTTCCTCTGGCTATAACTTTAAGCATATCATCTTCTTTTTTAAACTCCACCAAGAAACAATTGTTACCTAACCCTTCTACTATTGTATTCGGGTGTACTGGCCAAGCTCTTCGAAGTGCAGTAGAAAATGTGGCATCAAACACATTTCTGACCCCCATTACTTTCATGACCATGCACGCCTTCCAGTCCCAAACTCTAACTGCACTTTGTGGTATCTCTATTTCATTAGTGACATCCTCCCCATCAGCGCTTAAGGCCGCGAATTGCGCAATGATATCTTCATCTAAGATGCTCATATTGTGGGAGACAGGTTGAGAGAGGTTTTGGTTAAGTGAGGCTATTAGGTATTGGTTTGCTTGTAGGTATTGTTTTGGTGGTGTTGGGCCAAGAATAGATGGGAGTTTTCTTTGTAAACGGTTTTGGTTTATGTCACTTTGAGCTGAGGCAATAGTTAATTCCTGCATTGCATGGTACTGTTGTGCATTTATTTTCTCTTCTTTCCCTTTAATGGGTGTTTCACCCATCCTTTGTGTTTTCTCTCTGAGTAGTGGGCCCTTTATAAGTATTGAGCCTACAACGGTAATCTCTTCACGCATGCTCTTTCCATTCTGCACAGCATTTATATCCTCATCAATGCTCTTGTGCCAACTGTTCCCACGTTGTTGATCCAATTTGTCATTGTGCACCTTTGTCAGCCACTGACCAAAGAAGATGCTATGACAACCACCTTTTTGTTCCCTTTTCCTTTCATTTCTATTTTCATGCCACTGCATCCTGTAGTAATTGTCTGCCAATTTTGATTCCCTTATAGTCAAGGAATCCTGCTTGACTACTTCATTGTTTAGTAAGGTGTTTACACCAACACCACTATCTTCAGTCTCACTGACAGTGTATCCCATATCTTTTGTCCTCTTCGGTTCACAGGTACCTCTCATGTACCGCCCATGGTTCCTCCCCAACTCAGTAGTTTGGACTTGCCTTCTCCTGGCTCCCTCCACTTTGAAGCCGCTCGCGGCTAAATATCTCAAATGAGCATTCTCTAGCATTTGTGAGAGTGGATAATAGGTACCATCCTCACGATCTTGAAAAAGCCATGACGGTATAGGGTGTCTCAGACCATCTCTATTTGGTGGATCATTGCCCGAGTGAGATAAACTCCAAGATGTAATTTCAACTTTGCATTTACACCAACTTCTGTTGAAATCCAAGATGATGTATTCTGGTATTGCTAGCGGGTCACGACAGTCTATCCAAAGATTTAGGATACCCCTATCAGTTCTGGCCCCATCTTCATCTAACACCTCATGGATTACACCAAAGCCCGACATAATTTCATGGAAGCTAAGGGCATCCCAGAATTCCAAAGGGTAATTTGAGATACTAATTTTAACTCTGTACTCAGGGTGGCTAAAAGAGTTCCAATTGTTATTGTACCTCTGAATAGAGACCAACATTTGCCGGGCCCAATCTCGATTTTCTCTACACACCACATCAGGTCGGAGGTGCATCGGGAGTTGTAACAAGGTTGTAGTGTCTGATCTGTTGTAGACCTCATACTGCTCCACTTCCCTACCATAGCGCCGTGAGAAATGTTGCAGAATGTGGTCATTGGTAGGCATTTGGGTGTTTTGTCTGGATGATATAACTAGGGTTTCCCTCAAGCACTGGACTTGGTTGTCATAGTGTTCATCCAGAGGAAGGTTTATGTGTAGAAATTGTCTCCTACGCAAGCGAAACGGGTATAGGTTGTGTTGGTTTGTCATTTGTTGACTTTGAGATTGGGAGGAATTTGGGATAGAAGAAGGGAAGAAAGGAGAGACAGGAACGGTCGAATATGAGTTAATTGGTTGAGAGGGAGATTGTTTATCCATTGCGCATAAGTTGCAATTAATTCAGTACAGTGAAAATCCTAGGAAGAATAAATGCGAGGGGGGGCTGTGGTTGGAATCGCATTAATGTCGCCATTAATGGGGAAAGAAGAACCGCTTATACCATTTACTTTTAGTGCTCTAACAAGGGTGATGTGTTTGTCTTTCTCTTTTATTTCAGGTTCTTTGAGGTTGGTTCTTGAGTTAAGAGGTGGAGGTTATTTCTGTTTTGGTTTTCTTTATGAGTAATGGCGTAAAGGGTGTTGGTTCTGGTAAAAGGTGGGTTCATCGGTCTCATAAATAGTTTGGAGGGTTATGGGTTATCGCATACTGGTACAACACTCAACATCTTTTGTTATAATATCACTCAGTTTGTATCTATTAGCGTTAATCTCTTACATTATCTACAAGCGAGGGAGACATTTTTTTTCAATTGACTTTTTTTATAGTGGTGTAAAACAAATTCATTTGTAGTGGGATATATCAAATTCTAATATTTCATAATAGCATATATAAAAGGACAATATAGTCTTTTTAATGAACTAGTGGCATAAAACTAATTATTTGTTTTATGATGACATATCTTCAATTTTAAACTTTTCCAACGGCATAAACCAAAATATGCTCCTTATTTTTTTATTTTCTACGTTCAATTTGTTCAAAGATGACAAATGATATTAAAATTGTATAATGCAGTTATCATTTTTTATGGATAAATACGAAACCCTGTCACAGGTTCCAACAAAGACTTCACTGGATACTGTAAGCCCAGACCTAACAAGGCCCACTAACGTTGGCATATCTGTACCGACGCATTCTGCCAAGTCAGAATTTCGCATGCTGTGCCTATGTATAGGCGTATAGCCATGTCGTGTCGAGTTCTGGTCAAAATGGATACGTTTCAGCCTTTCCAATTTTGTATGAAAACAAGGACCTGTGGACATGATGTGTATACATCATTTATTTCTTACATGAAGCCCCTGTTTAACAAGTACGTCAACTAAAGCAGAAGGTAATTTTTTTTATTTTCTTATTAAAATTTCTGATAGATATGAAGTCCATACCTCTAGGACCAAGTTTACTGTTATTTTGTGGTGTCAATTTATTCGAGGAATTTCCCGTAGCACCCAGCTTATTTAGTCCAATCATAAGGTTACAAAGATATAGCTAGCTTCCAGTCCGAAAATATCTCGAGGATTATTCTGTCTGAATTTAAACTCAATATGAAATTAGATCTTTATTAATAAGATAACTCTGATGTATATATATAATATATATTTATTTGATATTTCAATAGTCAGAACTTTATATTTGATTTAAAAGTTCAAAAATCGTACATATATTTTCCATAATTAATTTACGTAATAAATTTATGCAACTTGAGGTAACATGGAGTTTGACTGGTCACAGTCAAAATTCATTAAACTCAACCACAAATACAATCTTCTTAATGCAAAGACTAATTAAACGATTTCTGAATTGGTTAAGTTTTTTATCTGCCTTATCTTACAATAAAAGTACATCTGTAATATTAATGTTGTAACTTTAAAGTACTTTTAAAGATACAAATTAAATTTATTACAAAAATCCAATATATGTTACAACTATACATATCAATATAGCATATTGTATATTCTTATATTTTTTGTATATATTAGTGCAAAAATGTAAATTATCTTCGTTTAGATATTCAGCAGACTAGTACAGGAAATAATTTTGGATCAAAGACCCATATGTAGGTGGTTTTAAAATTCCTTGATCGCACCATGTACATGGTCTTCTATGCACCGATACATTACAACCACACGTAGGATTGTAATTTCATTATTTACAATTCAAGAGCACAACTTGACTTCACCTTACTAATTTCTAATGAACCGAGATAGAATTTCACTCTTTAAAGTGCTTTATATATACTTGATAATGATCAAGTGAAACTCTTCCTCTTTCTCTCCATTTTTACTCTGTTCTAACCCATTGTAAAAAGTCCATTTGAGATTTAAAAAAAAAAAAAAAACAAATCCGAAGAGGAAAAAGCCTGGAAGTATGAACATGTCATTAGATTTTTTTTTTTTGTCAGAGAGCAAATCAGTTTAACCAAATTCAAAGCATTTACAGAAATTGAAATTATGATTTATGAATTAATAATATTTAAGTTTGGATGGGCATATATATAAAAGGGGCAAATTCTTATTCTATGATATTTCATTAATGTTTCATATTTACCAATATACATCTTCTTCAAAGTTTCCGGCTATAGAGCATTGACTTGGATTCACTTCTTCCTACCAATGGAGAAAGGGAAACTTCACATAGCCATGGTGCCATGGCTTGCAATGGGTCACCTCATACCATTCATGGAATTATCCAAACGGATAGCCCAACAAGGCCACAAAATCTCTTTTCTTTCCACGCCAAGAAACCATACAAGACTCCCACAAGTGCCTCCAAATTTGTCCCATCTGATAAACCTCATACAGCTTCCCTTACCTCCCACTAAGAACTTACCGGCTAATGCCGAGACAACCATCGACTTGCCATCTGACGATCTGAGACCCTACCTAAGGATAGCGTATGATGGTCTAGAGAACCAACTGTCAGACTTTCTAGAAATGGCCAGCCCAGATTGGATAATAATCGACTATGCGCCGCACTGGATCCCACGAGTGGCAGCCGGGTTTGGAATCCCATGTGCATATCTCAGTCTATTCGGTGGTGCAACCCTCACCTTTTATGGGCCTCCGTCAATGTTAAAAGGAGATACACCAGGACGTAATACACCTGAAGACTTCACAAAGGTGCCTGAGTGGGTCCCATTTGATAGTCCAGTATTTTACCATGGGCATGAGGCACGTCAGTTATTTGAACCAGGAGTTATACCTGATGAGTCGGGTGTGTCAGAAGCATATCGGTTTGGCAAGGTGATAGAAGACTGCAAGGTAGTGGCTATACGTACCTGTGCCGAATACGAGGCAAAATGGTTACGGCTCCTAGGTGAGATGTACCAAAAGGCAGTCATACCAGTCGGTGTTTTTGCACCTTTACCAGAACAAGATGTATCCTTACCAGATAATTGGTTAAGTAAACAAAAACAAAGCTCAGTGGTTTATGCTGCCTTTGGTAGTGAGGCCAAGCTTAAAAGCACACAAGTGCATGAGATTGCACTTGGTTTGCAGCTTTCACAACTGCCATTTATTTGGGCACTAAGAGACCTCAGTGGATTACCTGAAGATTTTGAGGAGAAGACAAAAGGTAAAGGAATTGTATGTAAGGGGTGGGCCCCACAAGTAAACATCTTAGCGCATTCGTCAGTGGGATGTTTTTTGACACATGGTGGTTGGAATTCAATCGTTGAGGGGATTGCATTCGGGGTGAAATTGGTACTGTTACCGCTAATGTTTGATCAAGGCCTGAATGCAAGAGCTATAGCAGCCCAAGGGATTGGGATCGAGGTGGAGCGAAATGAGACAGATGGGTCATTCAAGGGTCAGGATATAGCAAAGAGCTTGCAGTTGGTTATGGTGGAGAAAGAAGGTCAAGAATTGGGGCGCAAAGTGGAAGAGTATAAGAAGATTTTTGGAGACGAGGAGTTGAATCAGAGGTGTCTGAGGCAGTTTCTCGAATACTTGTCAGACAATAGGAAACAATGATGTTATATGTGTAATGTGTGTATGAGTTGTGTTGTCGGCGGCGTACTTTTCTAGTGGATGTCAAATTGTGAACTATTATTATTATTATTGTTATTTTTTTTATTCATTTGCTTTCTTTTTGTTGTTGAGTAATGAATGCCTTTTCAACGCGGCGACTGCAGGGGTGAGCAAAAAGTTCGAAACTCGGTGAGTTTATTTGAACTCGATTCGTGAAAAACTCAATTATAACTCGAGCAAAAAGAATTCGAGTTGACATAACTCGAGTTGAACCACCTCGGTTAATCGACGAGTTGAGTTTGAGTTAGGCTCAACTCAGCTCGTTGACTCATGACCTGACTCGTGACGTAATAAATTTTAATTTTTTTAAAGATTATCAACATAATTTATGAGTATTAATATTGAATTTTAAGACATATTTTATTTCAAATCAATGGAAACGAAAAAAAATTGATAATAAATTTTATTTTTTATATTATTGTATATATCAATTACTTTAGTTTTGAAATAATGTATCAATTTAAAAATGAAAATTTGAAGTAGACAAACTCATGTCAAGTTGGCTCGTGACTTGTAAGCCAACTCAAGTTAGAGATAAGTTGAGTTTGAGCTAACTTAAAAACTCGAAAGTATTTACAACTCGACTCGAGTTATAACCGAGTCGAGTTTGAATTAGTTCCAACTCGCTCGAACTTGACTCGTATACAGCCTTAGCGGCGACTCCAAAAAAGAAAGAAATACCAACCTCATTGACGCATGCCTACACAAAAGCATACGTAGCATCATACTAAATACATAAAACCACAAATAAAGAAGGAAAAAAGAGGTATAGCATACCTTCTAACTCAAATGTCCCCAGCAAATTACACCAAATAAGCAAATGAATATATTACTCCCGAAGCAACAGGAGCAATGATGTTTACCCAAAAAGAAAAAAAAAAATGATGGGCAATGGCAGGCATCTGTCCGAGAAGAAATGAGTCAATTTTCATTTTTTAGTAAAAAAAAGTATATTATGAAATATTAAAATTCAATAATTATAGCTAATTTCATTTCGCTATTGAACAAAAAGTTTTGTTTTGTCAAATAAATGAAAGAAGTCAGATTATATTATATCATTATAATTGATAAAATGCTTAAATTAAAAGGAAACCACCAACTAAGAAATGCAAATCTAGAATTACATGTAAAAGTGAAAAACATGCTCTTAATTAATTTTAATTTATGTGAATTGAAAGCATCAATGAAAATCAATTGTAAAAAAATAAATAAATAACCTTGAACAATTTACAGTACAGTGAACTTGATGTGAGGCATCTGATGACCAATTACTGCAGTTTCTTCTGACGATATTGTTACAAGTGTTTGTCATCTACAAAACACAAACTTAAAATCTCTTTACTTTAGTTAAGGTTTTGGTAAAAAACGCTTAGAATTAGAGGCGGTAATAGGTTGACCGTGAAGGTTAAAACATTCCCATCTAAGCAGAAGATAACAAATCTGACCATTTAAAATAGTTCGAAAACTTGAATCGAATGCAGAGCAAGTTGAGTCCATTGTCAACCCAAGAATCCAAGATCATAAATGTTAACGTGTGTTTGGACTTTGGATGCAAAGAGTAAGAATAAGATAAAAAAACATATTTCAAATTCTCCTAATATATGCATATTAAATTAAAATAACTAAAACAAATTAAAAATGTGTTCGAATTAGAAACTGTTTACAAATAGCACTCTTAATCTAAACATATTTATTCATAACTATTTAAGAATAATACTCTTAATTACGAATATTAATTCTAGTTTTATTCCCAAACACATTCCAACATAACTAAAGGGTTGGTCGAGTCAAATATCTATCTAGACGTGAATCCATCCCATTTAGTCATGTCAATTCATTCTGCTGCGTAGGAAACCTTTGGTTGCTTAAAAGAAAAAAAAAAATTAGAAACATGGAAATTAAGTAGAAAAAAAGAAAATAATAAATAAATGAAAATTTCGAAGGAAACAAAACCAACAAAAATGAAAAGAGAAACTATAGCACAACAAAAGAAAGTAAAAAAAACAGAAACAAAAAAATAAAGAAGGACAAATCGAGATATTACCAAAAATAACTGATCATCAAGGTTCACGATCTAACAGTTATTAACTTATTATTAAGATTCCTACAAAAATTTTACATAACCTTGCAAATCTAGACAAGATAAAATAAATATTAAATTAGAGAAAAGAAAATGGAGAAGTGGAGGAAACGCATCCATTGCACGAATTGATTAGGGCGGCGCTCCTACAGTGATGAAAAACTATGTTTTAGATTGAAATACCCCTCAATTATTTAATTAATTGCATTTTATATTTTATTTATTGGGGATATATATATTGATTAAAAGTTATAAATGTGGTCATTTTAAGTTGTCATAATCAATTCCCATCCGTTGCGTTTGTTCCTAGTGAGATTTTTAATCTCGTCTAGTCGTCTAGTGTGGAACTATTTATGTTCTTCCCATCGGCTTCAGGAAACGAAAGTTTTAACTTCTTTTCTTCATCTCTTTTCCTTGCTTTTCGATCCCCATGTCTTGCAAAGGCTAGCCCCAAATTTTATTTCCACACCCTGACACATGTGAATTCTGTTTATTTTTCCTCTTAGCTCTCTTTTTATCTCTCATGCTTCTATTGTTCCCACCAAAAGCAGGATTTCATTCTTTTTTTGAGCTCTCTGAATGTGTTTCTCTCAGATTACGAATTAGTGGTCAATTTTATATGGATACACGAAAATTCTTTCAAAAAAGTTTAAAGAAAATTTTTTCTTAGTGCCACTTTTGAAAAAGTGGGAAAATTGTGAATTTGTCATCTAAAATTATTATTATTTTTTTGAAGGATAGGTGGTGAGACCACACCAACAAATTTTATTATAATAAACTTATTCTCTTTTTATCAACTTAAAACATAATTTCATTTCTAAACTGTTATTTTTTTCTTTTAAATAATATTTTTAACAGAAAAAAAATTAAGAATGATGAATTTATCCACACCTCCATCTTCATCTTTGCCGTCGCCTCCTCCAAGGACACTCTCTACACGCAGCGGCGGAGCCAGTATTAAAGAATGATTGGGGCCGAAATATGACAAAAATGAAATTGAGAATCAAGAAGAAAGATCAATAGGGCGCTGGCGCGATTTCGATAAAGTAGAAAGATCTGAATTTTGATAACGACAAGATGGAGAAAGAGAAATGGAGCATCGGAATTTTTTTTCTTTTGGTTTCGACTTGGAAAGCAAGAAGTACATAACGGTGGAGAAAGTTTTGATGGTAATATAGGGTAATTACTATATACCATCCAAACTAATGGCATCCATAGCATCCACTGGACTCATCCATTCGAAATAGGGACAATTTGGTAATTTTAAAAAGTCGCACCTAAATAATCTCCGAAACTCTCTCTCTCGAAACCCTAGCCGCTCCAGATCTGACCTCGCGCGAAACCCTCTCTCTCAAAACCCTAGCCGCTCTAGATCGCCTCCGCCTCTCCTCTCTCCCATCGCTCTGTCTCTCCTCTCGCGTCGCATCGCATCTCTTCTCGACTTTGCCATGAGAGCAGCAAAGAAGCTTCTTCAGTCGTCTCCTCGACTTGACCTCTCCACGCCGACTATAAATCTAAAGTCAAATATACTATTGCCATGAGAGCAGCGAAGGTACCTTCATGTCATACAAAATTTTCTATGCAAACTCAAAAGAAGGCCTCGCCACAGGGTTTCGGCGCAAACGACGAGTATCTTTTCTGGCTTTGGCGACATTGAAGCCCAGATTTTTGCATTAAATTAAATAGTATGCTCTCTCAATCCTTCATTTGGTCTCAATTGCTCGATTAATCCTTCATTTGACATCTGTGTTTCTGGTTCTCTTGATTTAGTTTGAGAAATAACTGTTAATCTCGAATCTGCCACACTGAGTAGGTTTTGATAGCAAGTTTGATTGTTAAGTTTAATTGATTTAGAAGGAACAGATTAAAATCTTGGAAATCATTTTTAAAATCAGAATGTGAAAATCACCATTTGAAACTGTCTATGCAATTGCACAGAGGATGTATTAGATAGTGCAAATGATAAGTTAAATAACATAAGGGATCATCTTATGTTCCATTGTCAGAAACTGTCTATGCAATTGCACAAAGGATGTATTAGATACTGGAAATGTTAAGTTAAATGATATAAGGGATCATCTTATGTTCCATTGTCAGAAACTGTCTATGCAATTGCACAAAGGATGTATTAGATACTGCAAATGTTAAGTTAAATGACATAAGAGATTATCTTATGTTCCATTGTCATAAACTGTTTCTGCATAAAGTTGCCTGAAATGATTATTTAGTATTAAATTGTGCTTGTCAATTGTTCAGTCAGTTGCTTTATATGTTATATTACATGCATCTAGAGATTAGATTATAATATATGATGTGTAAACAATTTACTTGTGCAAATGTTAACTTACTTTAAAATTTCCAGAAAGGATGTGTTAGATATTACGAATATTATGTTAAATGAGTTAAGGGATCATCTTATGTTCAATTATTAGAAACAAGTTTCTGCATAAAGTTGTTTGAAAAGATTATTTAGTATTAAAATGTGATCTATTTGTCACATTAAGAAATCATGTTGTTAACATCTTATATCTGTATTTTTATTCATATCACACAGGTTTTGGCTGCGGTTTGATCGAGTTGGTGTCCTTATGTTTATTTGTTCTCCACCGACATTCTGATTTGTTCCAAAGTGAACATGTTTGTTGTAGTTTATAATTATGATTTGTGCTGGCATTGTCGTAGTCCACAATACTTTTATTGTTGTGTGATGTAAAATTTGGATTGTTTTGAATTGATTACGACAATACTTTTATTGTTGTGTGATGTAAAATTTGGATTGTTTTGAATTGATTTTTGAATGACTTGTTACTTTTTAAATTATCCCATAACTAGTTTAATTGAATAAAAAAACTATGAAATCAAATTTCTGTTGCAACTAACTGAACACATAAACACTTTAAATTCATCCCTTAACGTATTTAACTGAACACAAAAACTTAAAACTTCATATTACGACTGCATCAAACTGAACACTTAACGCAAATTAACCCATCCCTTGACTCATCTAACTGAAAAAAAAATTTCGTCCATTTGATGACGTCAGCACGGAAATTGATGACGTCATCACGCGGATTGATGACGTCATCAAGCGAAAACTGGACTCATCCATTGGAATGAGGTTGGATGCTTTAGAATTGGATGGTGTATATCAGCTCCGGTAATATAGTATACAATATACTTGAAAAGCATTTTGGATCTGGAAGGCTCGTGGACTTAAAGTATATAAATTTATCTAAATAAAATTAATATTTAATGAAAAACTCTATTTATTAGGAGAGACCTGACCTTCGCCAGTCCCTCCCTGTGCCACCTCGACCTCCAACACTTCCTTCCGCTCTCCATCTCTCCATCTCCTTTTTTTCTCTTTGCAGCAATTTTTCTTTTCCTCGCTTGGATCGCTCTCTTCCATAGTTGCATCGGCACCTTCACTGCCGCCATCACGACAAAGTCCAGCACCGCACATGGGCAGCAACAACACACCGCCGCTCACCTCGTCACCATGCCTCCTACCATCTCCGCCACGTGTGCACTCGATTTCACTGGAAGAGCAATTTATCGTGCGGAACTCGCTATGGTCATTGTATAGAAATTGAAAGCAGATTTTGATGAGGGTAAATTCATCATTTCTAATTTTTTTTATGTTAAAATCATTATTTAAAGGGAAAAGTGGCAGTGTGAAAATGAGATGGTGTTTTAGGGTGGTAAAAAGAGAAAAAGTTAGTTTTGGATGACAAATTCATGATTTTCTCACTTTTGAGTGGGCACATAAAAATTTTTCTCAAGTTTAAATTGTTTATATAGTTGTAAGATTTTTTTTTTATTATTTTTTAAAGAATTCCAAGGGGCCAACTGACCTAATGGATCTTTATCAGCTCCGTTACGTCTTGGCTGAAATCACCGCTATTATGGTATTTCAAGTCCAAACCAAGTGAAAATGATCAATTGATCACTATTTTAAAAATTCCTTAACAAAGTTTTGCTATGATAAGTAGGCTAGCTATTTTCTAGTGACGTTTCCCTACTCAGGAAACAGTCCACTCTAACATTTATTTTTATCAATAAAAAGATGCAGGGCAGACCCACATATTTTACTCAAAAAAAAAAAAAATGATCATGCATTGACAGGTTTGCTCCCCATCCCCCCCTACATATATATATGCATTTTAAAATTGTTTATCCGATATTTTTTTTACATTCTCTGAATTGGAGAAAGAAAATTATGTAAGCATAACCTAAGTTTGCATATTATAAAAATAAATAACATTTTACTCATTTTATGCTGATCAGACAATTCACCAAAAAGAAGTCGGTAATGAATTACTTACGATGATTTTCAATTACATCATGTAATTCGAAGTGTATGCAAGAGGAACTTGTAGCCGTCAGATGTAAATTGAAGAGATCGGGTTCAAATCAGAAGATGCCCGCGCGCGAGAAAAAATCTCTTCGGTCTTTAGGTCAGTGCGCGGACAGAATGGGTTGAGCTTGAGCCAAACCCCACAGTCCATTGCCCTCGGTCTTATATTCCCACCAAGCGACTCGCTTGGATTTTCTATGGCGTAGAGCGTGAAAATAAATATATTTCTGGTCATCAAACATTTTCATAGTAATTTCAGAAAATAATGATTATTTCTTCATATTTCCACGGATCAAGAGTAAACTAATATTAAATTGGGTTTGATAAGGATCATCACAATGTTCCATCATCACCGCCATTACATGTTTTCCTCTTTCTATTTTCCGAATATAATGGTCCTAAGCGTTTACCACCTTATTGTTTTTGTCGCTGATTCCCTACCTAGTGCCCACCTATCCTCTCCCCTCCTGGCGCTTACGCTTCCCTCCTTTTGTCCACCCCATGCTGACACCCCATACTCACACAACACTAACTGTCTTGAAAAAATTATTAATTGTTCTTAAAAAATATTGATTATCTTAGAAAAATATTAATTGTACTGAAAAAAATATCAATTATATTAAAAAAATGTTAATTGGGAAGTCATCTACGCATTGAGTGTCGAGGGAGGGGGGGGTGTGAGGCAAGAGTAGACGTCAAGAGAGGAGGGTGGGTAAGCGCTAGGTAGCCGCTAAATAGGAAGTTAGATGAGGGAAATGCTGAGAACGCTAGATAAGTGCTAGATAAGGGCGTGATGATGAGGATCTTGATAAGCTCATTGGATCACCTTCAGGTGAAAAATTTCAACCGTAGATCTTGACATGTTATCACCAATCAAGCATATATGTTTCAACTTCCAAGTGCTTCGTTATTCAGATCATTTTGTATACGATAAAAAGATATTTTAAAAGATAAATTTTGGTCTATTCATTTAGCTAACAATTTATTTTATTATTATTATTTTGTCTGTTAATACGGAAAACAAATTAAAGTGGAAAAGTTAAGCAAGAATATATATATAATGAGAAAGTTTAATATGCGCCATAGTGCATAGGATTTTCTATACACTGCGGACTTTTTCGGAGATGTTTTTGTAAATTAACAAATCTAATTTAACCAATTTAATCTACATATTGAAATCTCATAGCAAACCAAATTTTACTATTTTTGAAATTTTATTACTATTTTTTTCGAATTTTTTAAAATCTTTCATTTTTGGAATGTTGTAAATAGTAGTTTATTTCTAATAATAGCATGTTTTTAAAAAATTCAAAAAAAATAGTAATAAAATAAAAAAATTGTAAAATTTGATTTGCTATGAGATTTCAGTATGTAGATTAGATTGGTTAAATTAGATTTGTCAATTTACAAAAATACTCCCGAAAAAGTCCGCAGTGCATAAAAAACCTATATGCATATTAAACTTTCTCATATATGATTGCTTTTTCTCCCCCCGCAGTTTGAATAAGTTGATTGATTAAGGTCATGACGATCCTTGTGAGCTTAGTCTCATTGTAGTTTTTAGTCAATTTAATTAGAGGGATGTTATATTATTACCAAATTTACAGCACAAGCTCATTCTAGCTAGTTTTCTCCATTTGTTTGGGAAACAGTTGTATTGATGCCAAATTTCTTTGACATCCGTGACATCCCACCAAATTATCGTCAAACTATAAAAAAGTAAAATTGTAGAAATGTTCTAAATATTTTAGATATATTATATATGTGCCCAATATGGTCGAGAATCAATTAGGCATTCATCAAGCGCTTTGAAAATTACTAGCACTGAATTGATAGCCAGATGATTCTCATATTCCGTCAAAAATTATACACAGCCAATCTAAACTACAAAAAAAGAAAAAAGACCCCCACTTTTTTCATTTTTTATTTTAATATTCATTTTTTGAATGTCAAACTTATATCAAATAAGAATGGATGGCATTATTTCTCTACTCTTTAACTACATGTAAACTTTCCACCATAGATGTAATATCAGATAGGATAAGAGGTAAGCTACTGTATTATCTTTATGTTATTTTGTATGGTAGTTAAAAATTCCCCTTTTTTAGGATATTGTCAGAATCTTAGTTTTGATTTTGAATGATTAATTAGAATGTTAAAAAATAACTAACAATTTATTTATTTATTAGTTATTTTTTAGCTCTAGTGCTCCTGCCATCAGATAAGCAATAAATAGTGCATGGCTGGAGGCCAATACACAAGATACTATTAATTAAATTAAATAAACCAAACTTATGGAAGCGTTGTATTGCGTAATTGATGTATGTAAATGTAATATATTCATAACTCGCAGTTCTAAAAGAATTCGCACTGCGGCCCATGATGACGAAAGGATCTTCAGCTCTAATGGGCCGAATTAACCACAGTATGCTTGTTTTATAAGTAGAGACGGGAAGAGAGTTTGTGTGAGGAGTGTCCGAGTGTGAGGTCAGCTCATTTAAAAGTAGAAACAAGTGATTATTTCTTCCAACTATCCAGGTTCTGAAGAAAACCAGTGCAAAAGATGGTGCAAAAAAATCACATCAAACCTGGCCCCTCCCAGCCAAAGCAATGCGAGATCCTATCAACTGATTCTGTGTAAGTTTTGTTATGTGATGTGTATCATGTGTTACATCACCTCCCTCAATGTATCTTGATGATTTCTTTCTCATTTCTTTGTCAATGATCTTGCATCATAGGATTAGATGTGGGTTTTTCTTTTTGGTGGCAAATCTGGTTATGATTTCGTTAGCAAAAGTCTAAACATCACAAGTACCATTTTCTTACATCAGTGAGACCAGGATACACATTGCATTATATGGAAAGCAAGATTTTTCGTTTTCCATTTATAAGGTTTTTTTTCTAATTGTCATGATGAATTTCTAGCTTGGAGTGCGATATTTGCAAGATGGAATTCGACTGCCTTAAACAATTAGCTGAGCACAAATGCAACAACTACAAAAGGAAGCAACAGCTTAAGGGACAGAAGCAAGATAACACCAAGAAAAGCAAGACAGGGCTGGAGAAGAAGGAGAAGAAGAATGAGAAGAAGAAGAAGAAGAAGAAGAAGAATAAGGCGAATTAGAAGATGCTTAAGTTTGTCATAATTTCTCATATTCTCCTTCTTTTCTCTCTATTGCTTGATACTTTTTGTAAGTCTGCTTGATCAAAGTTCGATTATTGTGGCTGTTCTCAGTTTGATGCTTAGTTTGCCATAGCTTGATTTCTCATTTTCTGTGTTTATTTCTCTATGTAACGTTGCTTTTATACCCAGATTCCTATAACATTGCATAATTAATGTGGTTAAAGTTTAATCATTGAGGTTATACTCTGTTTTTTGTTGTTCTTGTTTTTGGAACCTTGCTACGTACTTATTGATCTTCCTAACTGGTACTGATCCATACTGGCCTATACTTGCGTTAATAAACTTAAAGTGGTGGTGCATTTCTAGATTTTTTGTCTATTGTTGCTCTGTGATGTTATTAGAACCCTGTATAAGTCCCGTACCTGTCCCTATCTTGTTACAGGTACCAAACTCTTGTTTCCAGGGACTCTATATGTGCTTTGCTGTAAATTGAACAGAAATAGAAATCTCGTAGTTTATTGATTTATTCTTTTCAAATAAACTAATCTGTGATTGTTCTTGATTTATGTCTATTGTTGCTTTGTTCATTCGGATCTGGTTGTAGCTTTTTGGTTTGGATATCCATTGTGGGTTCGGACTTGAGACACCAAACCTATTAACCCCTGGCCCGAACGGGTATCTTTGTAGGCCTTTCTCTTTGTTGGGTTTCATACCCGTGTATCTTCGAACTTGAGACACCAAACCTATTTAACCCCTGACCCGTACCGGTATCTTTGTTGGTCTTTCCTTCTGTTGGGTTTCATGATTTCCCTCTATTGGCTTTTGCACTCTCAGTTGAGCCTACTATGGGCAATCTTAAGATATGCTTCGATTTTTTATCTGTTAAATTAAATTTATACCTAAAGCAGCAAAAATATAAACATTAAAGTATATGAGTAAATTGGTGTCGAGGATTATTTATTGGGATAAGAGGAATCTAGCAAACTAAAATTAAGCATTTTGCCTCTTTGTTATTGGTGACACCAAAAGAGGAAAAGGAAAAATAAAAGGAATATTGGCTTTGTATTTGATACTCAACGGATCAAAAATGGAGCATGCACAGTATAGAAGATTTTCTTTCTTTTTCCCCGTTTCCTATATATATGCATTTTAAAATTGATTGTCCGATATTTATTTTTAAATTTTTGCGATTGTACAATCCCTGATTTGGACAAAGAAAAGCCATTTCTGTGTTTAATGTTTAGCTAATTGTATACGAAACCAAAAATAATGTAAGTTTTTTTTTTTCCCTCCTAACCTAAACTTGCATATTATAAAAAGTAATAACTATTTTCTCATTTTATGCTAATCAAATAATTGAAGAGTAATAATCAAACAATGGATCTTTTAATTACATTGATGATTTTCAATTACATCATGTAACTCGAACTATATAATTTAAAAATATATATCTAAAGTGCGAACTACAGAATTACAGTACATTATATAGTAGCTAGGAATAGTGTCAGCCTTTCAGGTATGTACATCTGATGTCATACGAAGCCTAACCAGCAGAGAAAAAGTGACACAGTGGATAAGTAAGAATTTCATTTGAGCTCACTGAAGTTGGGGCTCGAACCAAACACAGTTATACGGTTCTCTGAAGATCTTGAAATCAGGATTATGCATTCCGGTTTTCATGCAGTAGTAGAATGTGGTCTCGTTGGTTTCATCATGTAGTCGTGGCAAAAACACTTTGTTTCTGAAAATTTTCCTTGGCAAAGTTCTTGCCATAGAAGTTCTATAATCCAAAAATAGTGTCACATCTCCTAGATCTTCGAGCAAATTCCAAGCCATATTTGATCTATCCAACTTGAAAACACGAACATACTCCATATTAAAAGCTCGAAACACGGAGATCAGCTCACCATCACACTCCAGCAAATAGCAGTGTTCTGTGCCAATGTCAGGTGCCTCTGAATGAATCGGTGATGGCTTATTGAGGACTCTCCATGTCTTGTTTTCTGGATTGAAGACACCAAGATTTCCCCATCTCCCCAAACAGTAGAACTCCCCATCGAAGAAAACAGGATTATTGTCGGTCCCAGAGAAAGGTAGATCATTGTCAAATTGCATCTCATACCATTCTTCCTGTCCATTGTGCCATGCAATAATACGTGTAAAGTCACCTCTGGGAGGGCTAACAATTGCAAATACCGTACAATTTGGAGAGTTCTTCGGCGGACAAGAAAATGCGATACCATTGTAGGAATAATCATCCTCTAATATTGGGAGATGATGAAAATCGTTAGTGAATGGGTTCATCAAACAAAGAAGATCCGAACCTTTTAGTGCCAGGATCCACCCATCTTTGGAGTAGAGCAAGCGGGTTGGTACATCATATGGAGAAATTCCCTTCAAATTGAGAGTAAATTGTTTGCCTTTATAAGGAGAATACATTTGGCATGTACCACGTTTTTTGGGGCAAGACATGAGCCACATTGGCTCTTCTTCCATCGGATCGGGGAGCTGCTTTGCCCATAACTTGCAAACAGCTCGAAGACGAATGGAATCTTTCAAAGGTAATTGTTCTGAAATTGACTGCACGATGTCTATGGGCAGATTTGTCAATTGCATAGAGATAAACATAGCACCCACGTTTTCATCTTTTTTAACCATGCCACAACCTTTCTGACAAACCTGCAACACCAGTTAACCCGGTCATCCAAAATTTGAAAGGATGCAGTTTAATTCACTGCGTGTAATTGCCAGAATCAGTAAAGACAATTATACGTTTCTATAAAAAAAGGAAAATAATGTGCTTACTAATACTAACAAAATAGGGACAAACATACCTCACTGCGTGCAATCGTCTCAAATGAAGTCAAGAGCTCATCGTTCTGAATTGGTCGTCTACGAAATTATTGTTAGTTAGATTGTGTATAATTCAATAAAATAATACAAAAAAAGGCATATACATGATGTAGTCTTTTTTTAATACCTCACAGGGAGTATCCAATAGAAAAAGGATTTTTTCTGTACTGCCTCTGCAGTCAATAATTTAAATTCGATTGTTTGATCTTCCAGACATATTTTGTAGATCCTTTCCCCGTCATAGCACGACATTATATGATAAACACAATCCTTGTCAAATTGAGTATCCTGTGTGCAAAATGACTGGCCACTGTTCCGATCTAGTAAAAATGCACAATCTCCAATACTCTCCACTCTCAACCATATGTATTCATCTTCAAAATCTAATAACTTATATATCTCAATATCAACAATACTAGCAGTCATTGGCAAACCAGGAAAGCGAGTTCGAACAAAGAAAATATAGCCACATGACTCCACCAAATGCTCCACAGATCCAATTCCGAAGGACGAAAGGTCAGGTCTATCCATGCTTATACTTTCCACACAGCCAGTTGAAAGGGATGCTAAATCGATTATCTCTATATCGTGGAGAACGACATATAAATTTCCATTGTAGGCTAGCATATTTCTTACTCCATCAACATCGAAATCAACTGGCAACTTAGTCCACTCTGTGTCGCACGGATGGCAAAATAAAAGAAAATTTTCTTCCATGCCTAAGAATATTATGGTACAATCAGGAGAAGTTGGTGAAGAGGTTAAAGTGCGGAAACCAAGGGATGAAAATGGCTCCTCGATAGGAGGAAGATCAATCTTTGTTAAGGAGTAGATGTTCAATAAGAAACAATCGTCACTAAGATCGTCCACCAGAAATAGCCACTCTTCAAAGCGCGACAAGCATAGTTGCCCATGCATTTCGTAGATGTTTCTTTCTTCAATGCTTCCATTTAAGGGATTAATAAACATCTGGGTTTCTTTATCAGATCCACGAGCTTGAATCAGCCATGGTTGGTCGCGAAAACCACATGGAAACATACTTTTAGGTCTTGGCATGACTATTCGCACTAAATTCTTGATTAATTGCTTACCTAAGTTTAATGTATAATGACAATATGTATTATAATGATTTATATGGCAAGGGAAAACAACTCAATGCTATATATCTAGAGATGAGTATGTGGAATAACACAGATTATTTTATATTACATATAGGAACCATGTTGTGACTTGTAAACTTCCCATCCTAGGATTTAAAAATGGAGGGCCCTATATTCCGGTTGGAGAGAGAATCAAAATTGGTTTTTATGGACATTCAAACTCAATTCTTTTGAAATTAAAATCCAAAAATTAGAAGGACATTAATTTTTTTTAACTGAATTATGGTTATAATTTATTTAGCATATATGGGAACAGCGAATAGAATAAAAGCACCGGCATTATTGCCAGCGCTGATTCTATAAATAGAAGCTAAATAAAAAACAAAATTGCCCTGTATAAAGTCATACATGTGGGTCTTGTATGAGAACTGACTCTCATAAAAAAAAAAAAAAAAAGTATGAGAACTGACATGAATATGCTTCTGCTTCTACGCTCATAGAAATAGTTCAATTGACAAAGTTAAAAGTACTTTCAAGATAAATATTAATTTGAGCAATTTGACAATGAATATAATAAAATTATATTAACATAGAGTAGAAAAATAAGTTGGTTAAAGTAACTGTTCATGTCTAACAAAAAGAAAGTACTCATTACCTGCAACAAACCAAATCCAGGAGTTGTGCTGTGCCTCGGTGTTGCAAAATATTGTATTGACTCTGGCCTGAGCAGATTATTTTATTTACGGAGGAAGATATATAACTAATGGGGGGGGGGGGGGGGGAGTGTATTAATTGAGAGGAAAGGCGGCGAAAGGCCCTGATTATTACTTAGAGTTGATACCCAGATCAGTATATAACATATTTTTAATATATATAAGACGAATGAGGGGGGTGTATAAAGAGGTAAAACTAGTAAGCGACTACTTTTGGGTGTCTAATACAGTAATACTTATAACTAAACTTTCCCAATTTATCGCAGATCAGTAGAAGAAAGTCTTTTCTTTCTAAATTTATGCATTTATATTTCTTTCTTGAAATAAATTTATAAAAAGGGATTTATCTATTTGGAAGCACCACTTATAGTACCGTTTGGCAACCCAAAATGTATTAATTAATTAATTGTGTGATATATAAGTTCAAATGCGATCCTCCAAAAACTTTTAAACATTTTTTTATTGCAGCTTTTAATATAGTAATAAAATAATTAATTCAATGTGATATTAATCTGAAATCAGTATAAATTTGATAAAAAAAAATTGTATTGCTTGCCATTGAAAATAACGATATCCATGAAATTGGAGCACCTACTTTATTCATAAAGAATGAGTAAAGTTTTCTTTAAACTGAAAGGCCACTTTATTTTTTAAAATTAGTTTGTTATTGAAAGTATGAATCAAAATTCAATATACTATTCACTCGGCGCTTCGTACGGTAAGCATTCAATCTGGTTAACTTTAAGGTTGGCTTGTACACAGAAAAATTGTGTGTGGGGGGGGGGGGGGACCTCAAGTTAGAGGGGGAAAAAAATTATTGCTAAAAATGGAGTAATTAAGAACATTTGGGAGCTCTGTTTGCTTGGCATAAATCAAAATCACAGATTTATTTATGCTCTCTTTTAGTCCCTATCTATAGTATATAATATAATCTGCGTGATTTTTTTGCGCGGATTTTAAAGCGACCATTCGCTAATTAGCTCATTCGCGCAGTGAGATGAACTTCAGCGATTTTTTTCATATTTTGGTGGCGTATTACTATATGACTTTATGTGTGTCAAATTTTACTAGCCCCATAATGACCCACTACACCATAATATCTGAAGTTTCCATCACATCTTATTTCCACTTAATTGATGCACCCTTTCTTTCTCATCATCATTTTCTATGTTTTCCTTCAGATCTCTTCCCTTACAACGCCGCTCTCTCTGCATCGTTTCCCAAGCCCCTCTCTATGCATTTCCTTCTTTCCTTTTCGTGGGTTTTTACCTTTGTGCCTCATATGGTACTTCCTCTTAAAGGGTTTGTCTCTTCTGATGTTGCATACCGGTAGATCTGTATTGGAGCTTTGGAGGTAATCCGATGGAATACGAAGGTAAGGCAAATTCTTTCTTGCAAATTCTTTCTCTCTAATCCGTATCCTTTCCAAATAATCTAATATTATTTTAAAATATATTCAATTTTGGTTTGAATTATTTCTTTGGTTTGGGGATTTTGGGTCCGTGGGTCTTAATTAATTGTAGAATTTAGCAATTTCAGATTAGAAATATTTTCTTTTTGACATCATATTTGAAATTAGCAACAAATTGATATTTCATACCAGTTTATTGGTGTTTGGTTTCTATTACTTTAAACTATGTAATTATATCTTTATAGTTTAGCTATTTTCGTACCAGTTAGTATATTTATATGATATGTGATATATGATATATTTTCGTTGGTCCTTTAGTTTAATTAATATTATTTACCATTTCAAATTAATAATGTTGTCCTAAATCTTAATTTTAATCACCAAATTACAATACTGTCAACAACAGAAAGGTATTTTATGATCTATAAAGTTTACAACATAATTTATATAAATTAATCTCATTAATTTCCGGCTATATGAAAATACCAATTGCAGTTGTCTTATAATTTCTGTTTTGTGAGCAATGACTCCCTTTCTGCGTTACTAATTTGGAATTTATACATCCTAATTTTTCATTTATTTTCCTAATTAATTTTAATCAAATTTTGCTAGGCAGCTCCTTAATTTCCTTAAAAA
The DNA here is from genome assembly GCA_027562975.1 of Rhynchospora breviuscula. NCBI lineage: Eukaryota > Viridiplantae > Streptophyta > Magnoliopsida > Poales > Cyperaceae > Rhynchospora > Rhynchospora breviuscula. The sequence continues at coordinate 20,046,325 of CM050398.1, forward strand.
AATATGGATATATGCACAAATCAAAGGAAGCTTTAATGCTGCCGTTATTTTTTTTGGGTATTAATTCTGCTTGATAGCTGTATTTCCCTGGCAGTTATTGCTTTATTTTCCTTATATTGCGCATGGAAAAATCAAATTGGTATCAAAACAGTCATTACTCTCACAGTCTCACTCTCCATTAATTTTATATCTATATATATGTCTCTGGCGTCTGCCGCAGAGGTCATCCCTTTTTAATTGTTTTAGGCTCTGTAAATTACATTCTGAATACAAGTTGTGGTAAGCGTTTGGGCTATGAACTTTGTAAGTTGTGGTAAGCGTTTGGGCTATGAACTTTGTTTTTCCAGATAAAGAAGTGAGGATATTTGGACCACGGACAATTTACATCTGTCAATTTGCATATTTAGATCATACATTTAGCTGGTTTAATAATTTACCTTTGATTTTATGCACTAATCTATTTCATATTGACAACATAGTTTACTGCTAGGTCAGCTATCAAGATGTTTGCACGTACGTTCAGCAGTAATATCAGGCCATATGTTAGCCCCTCAGTTTCTGCTTCCCCGCCACATGGAGCCATTGCTCAACCAGATTTTCTATAAGGGGTTTGAATTGACAGATGAGGATGAAATGCAAATTGTCGACCCATCCGCCCGGTGTAAGATGAATCAGTCAAGAGTACTGGTCATTGCAAGAAGTTTAATTGGGATCAGGTATAAATTATTGTTAATATCGGGTTTGTGGTAGCCATTACCCAATATTCCTTTTTCTATTCATTCTGTCGTTGCTTAAAATTGTATTGTCACTTTGTCAGTAAACATTTTCCAATAAATTTTAAAAATCCTAGCATAATCGGAATCCAGTTCTAATTTATATTTTTTTCAACTTATATTTCTATGCAAAGGGTGAGGCTTCCTGATTTGCCATTAGTATTTCAAATTTTACAGTAAATCAAGAGTTATTCAATTTGACACTAATCATCCTTTCAAATCCTGGTCCTTATCAAAGATACACGTCACTACAGTGATAGGCTAAGCCGGTTTTGTGATAGACGAATGAGCGAGGTGGTTGGGTTGCTTGGCTGGGCTCCACGTGTTTGGCCAGAGCACATCCTTCATACATTCTTCGGTGCCGCCAAGTCAACATGGACTGTCAGGCTCCTGGTACGGTCGATCCATTTTTCGGTGCCCACTATGCGAGTTGATCCAAGCACAAGCTTTGACTCTCAATTCATGGAAGACGTTGCAATGGACGAAACCGAGATTGCACAACCAGTAACTGTCAAATTGTTGGTTGCTCCAGGATTCAATGTGTACACCAGTGCACGTCTTATTTACATGATATTCAATAGTGCATGTACAGCTTCCATCAGTTTGATTTTTAACTATTTTCAATAACAAACAACAAAAAATATAAAATTATGGGGGGATAGGGGGATGGGGGGGACATGTTTTGGATCCTGATTTTTTTAAAGTACTGACAAATTAAAACTCACTAGAATATTTTTTATGAACGGAAATGTTTACCTAACAAAAACGTATATAGTAACTCCTAAGCTATAAATGGGCCTGCGTTGGTAATATAATAATTAATGAGGGGATGAAAAAAAATTATTTTTGTATCAATATATGACTCCTTTGTATTATTGATAAATCTCTCTTTACAAATTTTTTAGGTATCCATTTGCTCCATTTATTCAAGCCAACATAACAATTGAAGTGGAAGAATTCAAACAGAAGATGAAGGATATTTGGCTGATGACGAAGAAGACCCCGTAGGCACCATATATAATGAAGACTTTTCCCTGTATTAAAGCTAGGGAACTAATGTATCTTACTGTATCACTAATCCCTCATAAACTTTTAATATTTTTGTTCTCATCCTCAGTGATTTATGCCTAAATAATAATCAGCTTTCCGTTTCTCATTGTACAGAATTTAAATAAGCGGACACTTTGTTCTATTCTATTTGCAATATCTGATTTCATAATTTCTCCAAACATATTGATATAGATATTTTAATTATATCTTCAAATTACTATTAATATATATAAAAAAAATTAATTTACATAAAAAAATCAAACTTTAAACTATATAAAAAAAACCGTATCGAGCGAAGCTCGATGTCCAACTCTAGTTCCAATTAATGGAGGTCATAGGAGCATTAAAAAAAATATGGACAATTACTTGATTTCAATAGAGTGGTAGCTTGGTTGTAGGCTTGCAGCTTTGCAGGTCAACTGGTCAAGTGCATCCGGTGCATTACTCCCCTCAATACGGACACGGATGAGGATACGAATTATAAAGTATATGATAAGATATAAATATGCCTGCCATTTCTTTTCTAATAATATCCGATACTATACGTCTTCTATATTTGTTTATTTTAATTTGGTTCTGAATAAATATTTATTTTTTTATTATTTTCATTCATAAATTAGTAAATTTTAATTATAGGGAACAATTCTGTCAATTGTAGTATGTTGCATATACAGTAGAGAGCTGTTATGTTATAGGGAACAATTTTGTTGGGCCAATCTGTTCGGCTAAACAAATTGGCCCAACAAAAAAAAAAAAAGATCAAAAAGAAGATTGGCCAATCTGTCAATTTTATATTATTTTTTAATTCAAAAAAAAGATCAAAAAGAAGATTCGGATAAAAAAAAGATCAAAAAGAAGATTCGGATAAAAAAAAAAATCAGAAAGAAGATTCGGATAAAAAATCTAATGTATTGAATCGAAACTGAAAATATAATAAATAATACAAAATATTTTGAATTAAAAATAATATAAAATTTTAAAATAATTCTGTAATTTTGGAGTTTGACATCCCGAAGCCAATTTTTGAGCAAACAAATCCGGAATAGGCATTTCAAACTTAAAAATTCCAAAATCAGCCTACGTGGATTTCATACCCTGAAACCAACTTGGTATATTTTGGATATTTTGTAATTTTATTCTTAAATTTACGACTTATACGTTAATAATTATTAAATAATAATAAATTAATCATACAATATATAAAGATAAGCATAAGCATATATTTTGTTCTTAATATACATATTTGTACATATATGTTTTGTATTTGATATGTTATATAGTTTTCATATTCTAAAGTTTTATATTTCTAACTTTTAATTAAGATTATTCTATGAAAAATAATAAAAGTTGGATCTTCCGTAAATAAATACAACATATTATAAAGCTTAATTGGTTTTACTCGCCGACTACCTTAACTTTATTATATGGGTTAATTAGATTTATGCCACTGTGAAAATTTGAAATTAGTAAAATGCCATCACTAAATGACAAATTAGTTTTATACCATTACAAAATAGTAAAAATTAGTTTTTTGCCACCGAAAAATTAATTGCCAATTTTACCCTTTTAAATATGCCACTAGAAAAATTTAAAATTAGAAAAATGCCATCACTAAATGACAATTTAGTTTTATGCCACTACAAAAATTTGAAATTAGAAAAATATCATTACTAAATGACAAATCAATTTTATGCCACTACAAAATTTTAAAATTAGAAAAATGCCATGTATTTTGATATAGAACGATTTCTTAGGACGTTTGTGAATGTGTATTTCAATCCAAGGCCAAGCTATTATACTTATTTCAAAATAATTCAAACGAAAAACATTCATATGTTTGGATGAAGAATCGTAATAAAGAGAATAATGTTAGGTAAATTATATTTTAAACGGATTAACGAAACAATGTCAATACTTTTTTTTTCCTAGCGTCAAACTGAAAGAGATTATTAATTTAAAAAATAACGACCATCTTAATGAAAGCAAAGTAATTAATTTATAAATTTTTTCAGCAATTTGTTTTGTGAGTGTTTGTATCCAATTGATACCTATGGTTTGTCAATCTAATTGATTACCTACTTGGTTTCCATTATTTTTGTACTGTGCCATTTTTATGTTTGTACTTGAAGTAAACAGTTTCATTTGTTTAAAAACCAATATTGAAGTCTCAGAATTGTTGTATACAAACTAATTCGCCCAATCAGATAAAAGCCATGAACTCGATCGAATTAAAATTGAGAACCAGTTTTCAGATGCGAAATTAAAATTCCAATCAGAGTTGTAATCAAATAGAGGTAGCGGGCCATGGAATTTCACATATGATTCACATGTGATTTATTCAAAAAGATTGAATTATACTTGGTAATTACGCATAAAAAGTGCAAAAAATGAAATTCTGAGCATCATTTGATCATTTCAATCGTTTCTGTATTGATTCTAAGTCATTTCATCACTATAATCTTCATTTCAACTCATTATAATTTCTTGAATATGATTCATATGTAATTTATTCAAAAAGATTTCATTATACAAGGTAATTACGCATATAAAGTGCAAATAATTCAATTCTGATTATAATGAGAGCATTTTAATCGTTTATGGATTCATTCTGAGTCATTTTATCATAATAATCTACATTTAAACTCCTTATACTGTCTAGAATATGATTCATATGTTATTTATTCAAAAAGATTGGATTATACTTGGTAATTACGCATATAAAGTGCAAATAATGCAATTTTGACTATCATTTTATCATGTCAATCGTTTCTGGATTCATTCTAAGTCATTTCATGACAATAATCCATATTTAATCTCTTTATACAGTCTATAATATGATTCATATGTTATTTATTCAAAATGATTGGGTTATACACGGTAATTACGCATATAAAGTGCAAATAATGCAATTCTGAGTATCATTTGAGCATTTCAATCGTTTATGTATTCATTTTAAGTCATTTCATTGCAATAATCTACATTTAAACTATTTATACTGTCTAGAATATGATTCATATGTTATTAATTCAAATAGAATGGATTATACATTGTAATTACGCAAATAAAATGCAAAAAATGTAATTCTGAGTATCATATGATTCAATCATTTCTGAATTCATTTTAAGTTATTCCATCACAATAATCTACATTTAAACTCTTTATACTGTCTATAATATGATTCATACATTATTTATTCAAAATGATTGGATTATACTTGCTAATTACACATATAAAGTGCAAAAAATGAAATTCTGAGCATCATTTGATCATTTCAATCGTTTCTGGATTCATTCTAAGTCATTTTCTCGCAATAATCTACATTTAAACTCTTCATATTGTCTTGAATATGATTCAAATTTATGTATTAAAAAAAATTGATTATACATGGTAATTACGCATATAAAGTGCTAATAATGTAATTCTGATTATCATTAGATCATTTCAATCGTGTCTGGATTCATTCTAAGTCATTCCATCACAATAATTTACATTTAAAATCTATATACTATTTAGAATATGATTAATATGTTATTTATTCAAAAATATTGGATTACACTTGGTAATTACGCATGTAAAGTGCAAATAATGCAAATTTGAGTATCATTTGAGCATTTCAATCGTTTCTGGATTCTTTTTAAGTCCTTTCAGCATAATAATCTACATTTAAACTCTTTATACTATGTAGAATATGATTTGTATGTTATTTATTTATAAACTTTGGATTATACATGATAATTACGCATATAAAGTGCAAATATTGCAATTCTGAGTATCATAAGAGCATTTCAATCGTTTCTGGATTCATTCTAAGTCATTTCAATGCAATAATCTATATTTAAACTCTTTATACTGTCTAGAATATGATTTGTATGTTATTTATTAAAAAAGAATTGATTATACTTGGTAATTACACATATAAAGTACAAATAATGCAATTTTGAGTATCATTTGAGCATTTCGATCGTTTATGGATTCATTTTAAGTCATTTCATTGCAATAATCTACATTTAAACTCTTTATACTGTCTAGAATATAATTTATATGTTATTTATTCAAATAGAATAGATTATACATGGTAATTACGAAAATAAAATGTAAAAAATATAACTCTGAGTAACATATGAGCATTTCAATCATTTCTGAATTCATTTTAAGTTATTCCATCGCAATAATCTACATTTAAACTCTTTATACTGTCTATAATATGATTCAAATGTTATTTATTCAAAATGATTGGATTATATTTGCTAATTACGCATATAAAGTGCAAAAAATGAAATTCTGAGCATCATTTGATCATTTCAATTGTTTCTGAAATCATTTTAAGTCATTTCATCACAACAATCTAAATTTAAACTCCTTATGTCTAGAATAAGATTCATATGTTATTTATTAAAAAATCATAGATTATAGTTGGTTATTACACATATAAAATGCAAATAATGCAATTCTGAGTATCATTTGAGTATTTCATTCGTTTCTGGATTCATTCCAAATTATTTCATTACAATAACCTACATTTGAACTCTTTATACTGTCAACAATATGATTCATATGTTATTTATTCAAAAGATTAGATTTTACATGGTAATTACGTATATAATTGGCAAATAATGCAATTCTGAGTATCATTTGAGCATTTCAGTCGTTTTTGGATTCATTCTAAGTCATTTCATCACAATAATCTACATTTAAACTCTTTACACAGCCTAGAATATAATTCATATGTTATTTATTCAAAAAGATTGCATTATAGATGGTAATTACGCATATGAAGTGAAAATAATGCAATTCTGAGTCACGTATGAGTATTTCAATCGTTTCTGGATTCATTCTAAGTCATTTCATCACAATAATCAACATTTCAAATCTTTATACTGTCTAGAATTTGATTCATATGTTATTTAATCAAAAAGATTGGATTATACTTCGTAATTACGCATAAAAAATGCAAATAATGCAATTCTGAGCATCATTTGATCATTTCATTCGTTTCTGGATTCATTCTAAGTCATTTCTTCACAATAATCTACATTTAAACTCTTTATACTGTCTTGAATATGATTTTTATATTATTTATTCAGAAAGAGTGGATTATACATGATAATTATGCATATAAATTGCAAATAATGCAATTCTGATTATCATTAGAGCATTTCAATCGTTTCTTGATTCATTCTAAGTCATTTTATCACAACAAATTACATTTAAACTCCTTATACTGTATAGAATATGATTCATACGTTATTTATTTAAAAAGATTGGATTGTACTTGGTAATTACGCATATGAAGTGAAAATAATGCAATTCTGAGCATCATTTGAGTATTTCAATCATTTCTGGATTCATTCTAAGTCATTTCATTACAATAATCTATATATAAACTCTTTATACTGTCTAGAATATGATTCGTATGTTATTTATTCAAAAAGAATTCATTATACTTTGTAATTACGCATATATAATGCAAATAATGCAATTCTAAGTATCATCTGAGCATTTCAATTGTTCGGGATTAATTCGAACTCATTTTATCATAATAAATAAACATTTAAAACTCTTTATACTGTTTAGAATATGATTCATATGTTATTTATTCAAAAATATTGGATTACACTTGGTAATTATGCATATAAAGTGCAAATAATGCAGTTCTGAGTATCATTTCAGCATTTCAATCGTTTCTGGATTCATTTTAAGTCCTTTTATCAAAATAATCTACATTTAAACTCTTTATACTGTCTAAAATATGATTTGTATGTTATTTATTTATAAAGATTGGATTATACATGATAATTACGCATATAAAGTGAGAATAATGCAATTCTGAGTATGAGCATTTCAATCGTTTCTGAATTCATTCTAAATCATTTCATCCCAATAATAAACATTGAATCTCTTTATACTGTCTAGAATTTGATTCATATGTTATATATTAAAAATAATTGTATTATACATGGTAATTACACATATAAAATGCAAATAATGTAATTCTGAATATCATTTGAGTATTTCAATCGTTTCTGGATTCATTCTAAGTCATTTCATTACAATAATTTACATTAAAACTCTTTATTCTATCTATAATATGATTCATATATTATTTATTTAAAATGATTAGTTTATACATGGTAATTAAGCAATATAAAATGCACATAATGCAAATCTGAGAATCATTTGATTATTTCAATCGTTTCTTGATTCATTCTAAGTCATTTCGTCGTAATAATCTACATTTAAACTCCTTATACTGTCTAGAATATAACTCATATGTTATTTATTTAAAAAGATTAGATTATACTTGGTACTTAAGAAAATAAAGTGTAAAAAATGAAATTCTGTGCATCATTTGATCATGTCAATCGTTTCTCTAAGTCATTTCACCGATATAATCTAAATTTACACTCTTTATACAGTCTAAAATATGATTCATATGTTATTTATTCAAAAAGATTGGGTTATACTTGGTAAATACACATATAAAATGCAAATAATGCAATTCTGAGCATCATTTGATCATTTCAATTGTTTTTATATTCCTTCTAAGTCATTTCATCATAATAAACTACATTTACACTCTTTATAATGTCCAGACTATGATTCATATGTTATTTATTCAAAAGGATTGGATTATAACTGGTAATTATGCATATAAAGTGCAAAATAATACAATTCCGAGTATCATTTGATCATTTCATTCGTTTTTGGATTTATTCTAAGTCATTTCATTGAAATAATCTATATTTAAACACTTTATACTATCTATAATATGATTTGTATGTTATTTATTCAAAATGATTGGTTTATTCATGGTAATTGCCCATATAAAGTGCGCATAATGCAGTTCTTAGTATCATTAGAGCATTTCAATCGTTTTTTGATTCATTTTAAATCATTTCAAAGCAATAATCTACATTTAAACTCTTTATATTTTCTAGAATATGATTCATATGTTATTTATTCAAGTAGAATGGATTATACTTGGTAATTATGCACATAAAATGCAAAAAATGCAATTCTGAGTATCACAAGAGCATTTCAATCATTTCAGGATTCATTTTAAGTCATTTCATTGCAATAATCTACATTTAATCTCTGAATACTGTCTATAATATGATTCATATGTTATTTACTCATAATTATTGGATTATACTTGGTAATTACGCATATAAAGTGCAAAAAATTAAATTCTGAGCATCATTTGAGCATTTCAATCTTTTTTGGATTCATTCTAAGTCATTTCATCACAATAATCTATATTTAAACTCTTTATACTGTCTAGAATATGATTCATATGTTATTTTTTCAAAAATATTGGATTATAGATGGTAATTACGCATATGAAGTGAAAATAATGCAATTCTGAGTAACATATGACCATTTCAATAGTTTTTGGAGTCATTCTAAGTCATTTCATCACAATAATCAACATCTAAACTCTTTGTACTATCCAGAATACGATTCATATGTTATTTCATCAAAAAGATTGGATAATAAAAGGTAATGACGCATATAAAATGCAAATAAAGCAATTCTGAAAATCATTTGATCATTTCATTCCTCTCAGGATTCATTCTAAGTCATTTCCTCGTAATAATGTACATTTAAACTCTTTATACTGTCTAGAATATAATTCATATGTTATTTTTTCAAAAAGATTGGATTATAAATGGTAATTATGCATATGAAGTGAAAAAAAATGCAATTCTGATTATCATTAGAGCATTTCAATCTCTTCTGGATTCATTCTAAGACATTTCATCATAATAATCAATATTTAAACATCTTATACTTTCTAGAATATGATTCATATGTAATTTATTCAAAAAGATTGGATTATACTTGGCAATAACACCTATAAAGTGCAAATAATGCAATTCTGAGCATCATTTGATAATTTCGATCTTTTCAGGATTCATTCTAACTCATTTCATTGTAATAAACTACAGTAAACTCTGTATACTGTCTATAATAAGAAACATATGTTATTTATTAAAAAAAAGTTGGATTATACGTGGTAATTATGCATATAAAGTGCAAATAATGCAATTCTAAGTATCATAAGAGCATTTCAATCGTTTCTGAATTCAATCTAAATCATTTGATCGCAATAATCTACATTTAAACTCCTTATACTGTCTAGAATATGATTCATATGTTATTTATTCAAAAAGATTGGATTATGTATTATAATTACGCCAATAAAGTGCAAATAATGAAATTCAGAGCATCGTTTGAGCATTTCAATCGTTTCTGGATTCATTCTTAGTCATTTCATCAAAATAATCTACATTTAAACTCCTTATTGTCTAGAATATGATTCATATGTTTTTTATTAAACAAGTTTGGCTTATACTTGGTAATTACGCATATAAATTGTAAATAATGCAATTCTGAGCATCATTTGATCATTTCAATCATTTATGGATTCATTCTAAGTCATTTCATCGCATTAAACAACATTTAAACTCATTATACTGTCTAGAATATGATTCATATGTTATTTATTCAAAATAATTTGATTATACATGATAATTATGCATATAAATTGCAACTAATGCAATTTTGAGTAGCATTTGAGCATTTCAACCGTTTCTGAAATCATTCTAAATCATTACATCACAATAATCTACGTTTAAACTCTTTATACAGTCTAAAATATGATTCATATATTATTTATATAAAACGATTGGATTATACGTGGTAATTACACATATAAATTGAAAAAAAAGGCAATTATGAGCATCGTGTGAGAATTTCAATCATTTCTGGGTTCGTTTTAAATCATTTTATCACAATAATCAACATTTAAACTCTTTATACTGTCTAGAATATATGATTCATATTTTATTTATTGAAAAAGATTGGATTACACTTGATAATTACGCATATGAAGTGCAAATAATGCAATTCTGAGTATGATTAGAGTATTTTAATCGTTTATGGATTCATTATAAGTCATTTCATCATAATAATCAACAATTAAACTCTTTATAATGCCTAGAATATGATTCATATGTTATTTAATCAAAAAGATTAGATTATACTTGATAATTAATCATATAAAATGCAAATAATACAATTCTGAGCAAAACTTAATCATTTCAATCGTTTCTGAATTCAATCTAAGTCATTTCATCACAATAATCAACAATTCAACTCTTTCTACAGTCTAGAATATGATTCATATGTTATTTAATCAAAAAGATTAGATTATACTTGGTAATTAATAATATAAAATACAAATAATACAATTTTGAGCATCATTTAATCATTTCAATCATTGCTGAATTTATTCTAAGGCATTTCCTCACAATAATCTACATTTAAACTTTTTATGCTGTCTTGAATATGATTAATATGTTATTTATTCAAAAAGACTGGATTATACTAGGCAATTACGCATATAATGTGCAAATAATGCAATTCTGAGCATCATTTGTTAATTTCAATCGTTTCTAGATTCATTATAAGTCATTTCATTGCAATAAACTACATTTAAAATTCTTTATACTGTCTAGAATATGATTCATATGTCATTTATTCAAAATAGTTGGATTATATGTGGTAATTACGCATATAAAGTGCAAATGATGCAATTCTGAGTATTATAAGTGCATTTCAATCGTTTCTGAATTCATTCTAAATCTTTTGAAAGCAATAATCTACGTTTAAACTCCTGATACTGTCTATAATATGATTCATATGTTATTTATTCAAAACGATTGGATTATACATTCTAATTACGCCAATAAAGTGCAAATAATGAAATTCAGAGCATCGTTTGAGCATTTAAATCGTTTCTGGATTCATTCTAAGTCATTTAAACTCCTTATATTGTCTAGAATATGATTCATATGTTTTTTTATTAAACAAGATTGGATTATACTTGGTAATTATACATATAAATTGTAAATAATGCAATTCTGAGCATCATTTGATCATTTCAATCATTTATGAATTCATTCTAAGTCATTTCATCGCATAAAACTACATTTAAACTCACTATACTGTCAAGAATTTGATTCATATGTTTTTTATTCAAAATAATTTGATTATACAAGGTAATTATGCATATAAAGTGCAAATAATGCAATTCTGAGTAGCATTTGAGCATTTTAATCGTTTCTGAATTCATTCTAAATCATTTCATCATAATAATCTACATTTAATCTCTTTATACAGTCTAAAATATGATTCATATATTATTTATACAAAAAGATTGGATTATGCATGGTAATTATGCTTATAAATTGAAAGTAACGTAATTCTGAGCATCGTTTGAGAATTTTAATCGTTTCTGGGTTCCTTGTAAATTATTTTATCACAATAATCAACATTTAAACTCTTTATACTGTCTAGAATATTTTTCATATGTTATTTATTCAAAAATATTGGATTATACATGGTAATTACTCATATAAATTGCAAATAATGCACTTCTGAGCAACATTTGAGCATTTCAATCGTTGTTGAATTCATTCCAAATCATTTCAACACAATAATTTATTTTTAAACTACTGATACTGTCTATAATATAATTCATATGTTAATTATTCAAAAAGATTAGATTATGCATAGTAATTACGCATATAAAGTGCAAATAATGCAATTCTGTGCTTCATTTGAGCTTTTCAATCGTTTCTGGATTCATTCTAAATCATTTCATCATAATAATCAACATTTAAACTCTTTATACTGTCTAGAATATAATTCATATGTTATTTATTGAAAAAGATTGGATTACACTTGATAATTACGCATATAAAGTGCAAATAATGCAATTCTGAGTATGATTAGAGCATGTCAATCGTTTCTGGATTCATTCTAAGTCATTTCATCACAATAATCAACAATTAAACTCTTTATACAGTCTAGAATATGATTCATATGTTATTTAATAAAAAAAAATAGATTATACTTGGTAATTAATCATATAAAATGCAAATAATACAATTCGGAACATCATTTAATTATTTTAATCGTTTCTGAATTTATTCCAAGTCATTTTATCACAATAATCAACATTTAAATTCTTTATACTGTCTAGAATATTTTTCATATGTTATTTATTCAAAAAGATAGGATTATACATGGTAATTACGCATATAAAATGTAAATAATGCAATTCTGATTATCATTCGAGCATTTCTATCGTTTCTGCATTCATTCTAAGTCAATTCATCACAATAATCTACATTTAAACTACATATACTGTTTTGAGTATGATTCATATGTTATTTATTCAAAAAGATTGGATTATACTCAGCAATTACGCATATAAAGTGCAAATAATGCAATTCTGGGCATCATTTGTTAATTTCAATCATTTTTGGATTCATTATAAGTCATTTCATTGCAATAAACTATATTTAAAACTCTGTATACTGTCTAGAATATGATTCATATGTTATTTATTCAAAATAGTTGGATTATACGTGGTAATTACGCATATAAAGTGCAAATGATGCAATTCTGAGTATCATAAGAGTATCTCAATCGTTTCTGAATTCATTCTAAATCATTTGATCGCAATAATCTACATTTAAACTCCTTATACTGTCTAGAATATGATTCATATGTTATTTATTCAAAAAGATTGGATTATACATTATAATTACGTCAATAAAGTGCAAATAATGAAATTCAGAGCATCGTTTGAGCATTTCAATCGTTTCTGGATTCATTATAAGTCATTTGATCACAATAATCTACATTTAAACTCCTTATATTATCTAGAATATGATTCATATGTTTTTTTATTAAACAAGATTGGATTATACTTGGTAATTATGCATATAAATTGTAAATAATGCAATTCTGAGCATCATTTGATCATTTCAATCATTTCTGGATTTATTCTAAGTGATTTCATCGCATTAAACTACATTTAAACTCATTATATTGCCTAGAATATGATTCATATGTTATTTATTTAAAATAATTTGATTATACATGGTAATTATGCATATAAAGTGCAAATAATGCAATTCTGAGTAGCATTTGAGCATATCAATCGTTTCTGAATTCATTCTAAATCATTTGATCACAATAATCTACATTTAAACTCTTTATACAGTCTAAAATATGATTTATATATTATTTATACAAAAAGATTGGATTATACATGGTAATTACGCATATAAATTGAAAGTAATGCAATTCTGAGCATCGTTTGAGAATTTCAATCGTTTCTGGGTTGGTTGTAAATCATTTTATCACAATAATCAACATTTAAAGTCTTTATACTGTCTAGAATATTTTTCATATGTTATTTATTCAAAAAGATTGGATTATACATGGTAATTACTCATATGAATTACAAATAATGCACTTCTGAGCATCATTTGAGCATTTCAATCGTTTCTGAATTCATTTTAAGTCATTTCATCTCAATAGTTTATATTTAAACTCCTGATACTGTCTATAATATGATTCATATGTTAATTATTGAAAAAGATTGGATTATGCATGGTAATTATGCATATAAAGTGCAAATAATGCAATTCTGTGCATCATTTGAGCATTTCAATCGTTTCTGGATTCATTATAAATGATTTCATCACACTAATCAACATTAAAACTCTTTAATACTGTCTAGAATATGATTCATATGTAATTTATTGAAAAAGATTGGATTACACTTGATAATTACGCATATGAATTGCAAATAATACAATTCTGAGTATGATTAGAGGATTTCATTCGTTTCTGGATTCATTTTAAGTTCTTTCATCACAGTAATCAACAATTAAACTCTTTATATAGTCTAGAATATGATTCATATGTTATTTAATCAAAATGATTAGACTATACTTGGTAATTAATCATATAAAATGCAAATAATACAATTCTGAGCATCATTTAATCATTTTAATCGTTTCTGAATTCATTGTAAGTCATTTCCTCGCAATAATCTTCATTTAAACTCTTTATGCTGTGTTGAATATGATTCATTTGTTATTTATTCAAAAAGACTAGATTATACATGGTAATTACGCATATAAAATGCAAATAATGCAATTCTGATTATCTTTAGAGCATTTCAATCGTTTCTACATTCATTCTAAGTCATTTCATCACAATAATCTACATTTAAACTCCTTATACTGTCTAGAATATGATCCATATGTTATTTATTTAAAAAGATTGGATTATACTAAGCAATTACGCATATAAAGTGCAAATAATGCAATTCTGAGCATCATTTGTTAATTGCAATCGTTTCTGGATTCATTATAAGTCATTTCATTGCAATAAACTACATTTAAACTCTGTATACTGTCTAGAATATGATTCATATGTTATTTATTCAAAAAAGTTGTATTATACGTTGTAATTCCGCACATAAAGTGCAAATAATGCATTCTTAGTATCATAAGAGCATTTCAATCGTTTCTGAATTCATTCTAAATCATTTCATCGCAGCAATCTATATTTAAACTCCTTATACTGTCTACAATATGATTCATATATTATTTATTCAAAAAAATTGGATTATTCATTGTAATTACGCATATAAAGGGCACATAATGCAATTCTGAGCATCGTTAGAGCATTTCAATCGTTTCTTGATTTATTCCAAGTTTTTTCATCACAATAATCTACATTTAAACTTTTTATATTGTCTAGAATATTTTTCATATGTTATTTATTCATAAAGTTTGGATTACACATGGTAATTACGCATATAAATTGCAAATAATAAACTTCTGAGCATCATTTGAGCATTTCAATCATTTCTGAATTCATTCTAAATCATTTCATTGCAATAATTTACATTTAAACTCCTTATACTGTCTATAATATCATTCATATGTTAATTATTCAAAAAGATTGGATTATGAATGGTAATTACATATAAAATGCAAATAATGCTATTCTAAGCATCATTTGAGCATTTCAATCGTTTCTGGATTCATTCTAAGTCATTTCATCACAATAATCAATATTTAAACTCTTTATACTGTCTAGAATATGATTCATATGTTATTTTTGGATTATACTTGGTAATTACGCATATGGAGTGCAAAAATGCAATTGTGAGTATGATTAGAGCATCGTTTCTGGATTCATTCTAAGTCATTTCATCACAATAATCTACATTTAAACTCTTTATACTATCTAGAATATGATTCATATCATATTTATTCATAAAGATTTTATTATACATGGTAATTATGCATATAAATTGCAAAAAATGCAATTCTAAGTATCATTAGAGCATTTCATTCGTTTCTGGATTCATTCTAAGTCATTTCTTCACAATAATCAATATTTAATCTCTTTATACGGTCTAAAATGTGATTCATATGTTATTTATTCAGAAATATTGGATTATACTTGGTAATTACACATATAAAGTGCAAATAATGCAATTCTGAGTAACATTTGAGCATTTCATTCGTTTCTGGAATCATTCTATGCCTTTTTATCACAATAATCTATATTTAAACTCTTTATACTGTCTAGAATATGATTCATATGTTATTACTTCAAAACGATTGGATTATACATAGTAGTTACGCATATAAAATGAAAATAATGCAAATAATGCAATTTTGAGTATCATTTGAGCATTTCAATCATTTCTGGATTCATTGTAAGTTATTTCATCACAATAATCTTTATTTATACTCTTTATACTGTTTAGAATATGATTCATATATTATTTATTCAAAAAGATTATGCAAGTTTGATGTACCCCATTTGATTTCTCCGTATCCGAGAATTAGCAAATTCTAGCCCACATTCTTGACAAAATCTTGGGTTTTCTTTTTCAGCCCCAATCTCTCGATAAATTTCACACGCACTAAATCCACTTTTTATGGGTCCCAAGATTTTTTCGCAAAACAATCCATTTGTTTCTGGTTTATTGCTTTTATATAATGAAAAGTTTGAGGTTCTGTTACCTCTCCAACTATTTCCACATTAGGTAGGATTCTGGTCGCCCAAGCCTTTATTTGTTGAGGAGAAACTGGTCCAATTTGAAGTTGTTGATGTTTATACTGGATTATACATAAGAATTACGCATATAAAGTGTAAATAATGCATTTGTGAGTATCATTAGAGCATTTCAATTGTTTCCGGATTCATTCTAAATCATTTCATCACAATAATCAACATTTAAACATTTTATACTGTCTAGAGTATGATTCATATGTTATTTATTCACTTGAATTAATTGTTAGAATAAAAAAAAAATTTTACTCGAAGATAAATTCTGAACAATTAATCTGATGTCACAAAAGATATAATAATTTGTTCAGTAAGTTTACTGTGTATCGTGATTTTTTTTCATTAATATTTTTATAAATTGTAAATCTAATTTAATCAATTCAATCTGCATATTGAAATCTTTTATCCAATTAAATTTTATATTTTTCAAAGTTTTTTTACTATTTTTTCTCTCTTTTCTAAAAACATGGTAAATTTGAAATTTTCTTGATATAAATTGTTTCAAAAAATAATCAGTTTTAAAAAATTAGAAAAGAATAAAAAAATAATGAAAAATTGAAAAATTAAAATTTTTGTTTGCTATAAAATCTCAATATGTAGATTAGATTAGTTAAATTTGATTCATAATTTCAAAAAATACCGACAAAAAAAAAACATCATGATGCATAGAAGGCCCATACATCATTATTCATAATAAAAAAAAATCTCCAATTTGTTACTGTGTTGGTATGATTTCATGATGAGTGGTCATAAAATTAATTTTATTGTAATTTTTAAAAATTTAACCTTGTGATCTTAAAAAAAAATGAAAAATTTAACAATGTGAACTCATTACCTGCAACAAATCTCAGATCGTTGTAAATCTTGTGTAAATATTGCTGTAAATCATATGAGTTCTAACTCGTTGCTGTAAATATTGTCTTTTGATGACGCTTGCCTGAACAGATTATTTCGTTCAATGGAGGGAAATTAATATTAATTAATATTAATATTCTAATATAATCCGTGTGGTTAGTTTGCGCGAGTTTTGAAGCAACGTACACGCTCGACCATAGCGACACGTCATCTGACCGTAAATTTTAATTTTGCGCTGAGATCCGACGGTGACATTAGTCTTAGCGATTTAATTTCGAACTATGTAACGTGACGATCTGTAATTCTTAGTGTGGCAAGTATTGTTTTGCTTAGAACCGACCCGTTTTATCAATAAACAAGCGTTGTTTTATTTTTCGTTTCTGCGTCCCCTTTCTTTTATCGTCTCTATCCCTTTTCTTTTTTAAAGCATATTTTGCTTGATTTGGTAACATTTGTGATTTCTATTATGGTATTGTTTTGAATCCTCTCCATGACCACTTTACTTAAATAGAAAACACGTTATTTTAGTAAAATATTTATCCAAAAGCAGTAGAGGCAAAAAAAATATTAATCAAAGATTAATTATGTAACAGGGTAAACTTTTGTGAGGTGCCCAATTTAATAATTGCAAAATTGGACGGAGACATGGAAATAAATTGCAAGCACCGACTTCAGATTAACTTTTTTTGGATAAACTTAATGAAGGGAATATATATAAAGGCAGAGGATGGTCCAAATTTTTTTCTTTCCTTTTGGTTTATAATTGCCACCATTTTTTATTTTTTATCTTCATAAGATATCCTTGCCAGTGAAATAAGCACTTCTTTTTGTTTTTTGAAATGGTAATTGATGCAGGTTTATATCTATTTCCTTCATGCAAGATCTTTCCAATAGCATCTTATTGAATGTCGTCAAAGGTGGGCACCATTTTTTTTTCATTAATTGAATTATACATTGAGTTAAGATGTTTCTGCATAATCCTTCTCGATGGAGACAAGGTAAGTATACAAAATTGGTTCATTTTTTTCTGTGTAAATTAGCTTTGTTTGTTGGATTTTTTTTTTTCAAAATTGTTTCTGATTTTAAATGACTATAGTCTAATTTTATTCTGTTATTCCTTTTTTTTATTAAAAATATACTTTATTTTGGAAACCAGGGAACTATAATTTCTTTTGGATTTTTTTTTATTCTGAAATTTATGTCATATTCTCTATTGCATTACTTAAATTTTGTAACATAAGAGTAGTTATGTATATATATCTTAAACATACTGACTGAAACAAACTAAGGAAATATAATTCATTCACTATTTAAACGGGTGTACCAATTCACTTATTAAATTTTATTTTTCAATGGTGTACCAGATCTCTTATATGTTGAATGTCACTAGTATATGTTAAATAACATAAATTTAAATTCCTCATTATATGTACGATCACAATGGTCATAAGAAATGGATTTTCTATTTGTTTGCAGGTAAACTTGCAAATAAATCATACAGGGATGGGAAATCGTATCATCCACCATTGGTACCACCAAACAAAAGAGACAACAAACCTCACTAACACCTTCCCTTCTTCCCTACGAGGCCAAACAATCTATCTCTGGTACAAATTAAACCAATCCATGCTCACGATACCAAATCCTTTGACCACCATACATGCTCTCGATTACCCACTAATCTTAGGCGATGCGACATGAACCGACCCCATCGTTGTATTCTAATAACCTTCACAATGCTAACGAACCATTCCCCATGAACTGCGGTGGCCGTTTCGACGGAGAAATGAAAACCTGAAAGTCCAGGGGATTTAGCCAAAAAAAGTCTTTAAACTCTTTGTCTCTCTCTCCCTCAAATCCTCAGTGCCATACCTGATCGGATCGTCTGTGGCAAGGGTTTAGAAATGTTTGTCTGAAATCCGCCATACGTTCATATTCCAGTTAAACAAAAATAACTACCCACAGGATACTAAAATCAATATATTTATAAATATATAGATTATCTGCTATTTAATTTCTTTTTTTTTTCTTTGTCTTCATTGTTGATAGTGCTCAACAAAGAGGAATGAAGATGATCCTAATGAATTTGCTGCTTAAAGAATAGAAGTCTGGTGGTCTCTTCATAAGCACTAAGATTTTTTTTCCCCTACTCAACAGCCACTGTCAAGCTTTTTTTTTTTCTAAAAAAAAAAAACCACTACGATTTTTTTTTTTAGATTTATTTTTAGAGATGTTTATTTAATTCAAGCAAGCTTTTGTTGCAACTGTCTTTTGCTTGCTTTTCTCATCAGATTTTTGCTACTGGTAATATCATCCAAATTCATTTTTCAAATGCAAAATGTGATTTAGATTATTAGGCGCATTTAATAAATGTTATTTTCATTCTACATTATAGTGCTAAAAAATTGAAATCAGAATGATTTTTATTAATAGTATTCATTAATATATAGCTATTTTCATAGGTCACACTGTCACAGTAATATAGCTATGTGGCTGTCAGAGAACCTTACTTTTGATGTGGATGCTCGTTCAAGAATTAAAACCATTTGAGTAAATATAAAACCATATAATATATGTGTGTCGCTTTAATGCGTTTAATATATGGATTTTCTCTCTGCTTCGCCCAAGTCCAATGGTATTAAATATAAATTAACACAGGAACATGAGACATAATGGCCGAATGTATATTACAAATTAATGATAAAATCATACCACTTGAGTAATTTTCTAAAATTGATATTAATTTTCTTAAATGGGCTTGGTCTCCCATACTCACTTCTTCCCGTTGCCTCAACGATAAAACAACCCTCTCTGGTATACATAAATAAGACACTATAATAGCACTACACACACACACACTTCAATTCCAGGGGGGATTTTAAATTTTTTACCCGATTTTTTGTGATCATTTCGCATAGTTTATTGTGAAATGAGTATATTATAAAGAGGATATAAAATAGAGGGAGTTATATCCCATTTTTTTTACCCGATTTTCGTAATGAAACATGAACACCTATACAAAATCCTCTACTATAAATAAATAAATAAGACAAAAGGGCCAGGTCCTTTTTATGAGTCTCAGACAACCATCCTTTTAATTTGCAACACAAAAAGTTGAACATTGAGTTATACATGAAGTCAAATTAAATAAAAAAATGACTGACAGCGCATGTGGAAGGGTTATTTGGCTTCTTTCTTTTTTTTTTATTTAGCGCCTTGGTATTATTAAGTCAAATAAAATATATGTATTATTGCATTAAATTTCATTGATATTTTTAAGAAATTAATAAAAAAAATTCAGTGATGTATTTTTTTCCATTTCATATTTTTTATGTTTTCTACTTTTTGAAATTAGTGCCTTAATTGCAGCAATTATTTAGAGTTATAAACAATTGATAATAAAAATTATCTAAATATCCAACGAACATTTGAACAAAACTTTCGTTATTTAAGTACACATTTGAAAAATATACGAATAACAGAAACAATATATTAATATTGTTATATATAAACAGAAAACAAATAAAGCTCAAATTTATTACACAAACAATTTTCTTTAACTAAATATCAAATGATGAAGAACTTAATAAATTAAAATACAAATATAAAATAAATAATTAATATATCTAAACAAACGTCCTTAACATAAATATATGTAAATTATAAAAATATATTAAATTTTTAACTTATTACAAACTCATGTATTCGCTCGATGTCCTACCCTAGTGTAAATAATTAAGCGGTGTTGAACTATTTAATGAGATCAAAGGCGGCAGCGAGGCTGGAAAAAGTACTTACCTCTTTTACGTAGATATAAAAGCAGAGGCCCTTTATATTAATTATTAAGAGTTTATAGTTTATACCCTCCGATTAACTCGGATTTAATTATATATAAGTTAATTATTATTTTTTTGAAGGTTTATATAAGGTAATTACAATTGTATTAAGGAGAAGGTGCAGCATAGAAAGAGGTAAAACAAGTCAACAACTATTTTTGGGTCTGTAATACTTATCACTAAACTTCCCCAATTTATCCGAGATCAACACGCAAGTCTTCTTGTTTGATTCTTTCTAAATTTGTTTTTTTATATTTTCGTGAAAATAAAACTGTAAAAACGGAATTTTCGATTAGAAGAAACAAAAATTAGGACAGTTTAACTATAAAAAAAAGGACCAATATCGAAATAAAATAATTAATTCATTTTGAATAGAATTTCAAATATGATCGTAAAAAAACTATAGTCTTTTTCAAGATGCAGCTACTAA
Source organism: Rhynchospora breviuscula (assembly GCA_027562975.1). Taxonomy (NCBI): domain Eukaryota; kingdom Viridiplantae; phylum Streptophyta; class Magnoliopsida; order Poales; family Cyperaceae; genus Rhynchospora; species Rhynchospora breviuscula. The sequence continues at coordinate 20,068,227 of CM050398.1, forward strand.
TATCAAAATAAAATAATTAATTCAATGTGTAAGATTAATCTGAAATGAGTATATTTAAATTTGATTAAATTTGTAACAGTTGGAAATAAAAATGATGATCCCATGAAGTTCGAGCACAAACTTTAGTACAAATTATGAGGGGGCCGGAAAATGTCTTAGCTAGTAACTAATGTGAGAAAATTTCTCTTTTAAATAGAAGACCACTTTCTTTAGAATTAGATATATGGGCGCATTTATATGGGCCATCATAAGTTTTGCGCATCCCTATCATCGCCATACTTATCATTTTTTTTAAATTCTCATTTTAAGTATACTTTTATTTTTAACAGTTTGCCGATCCTACTTAACTCTCACCCTATCTCCCCTCTCCCTCACCACCCTCCAACCTCAGGCTGGGATCCTTCCCGTCGACAGCTCTCTTCTGACCACCCCTCCCTCCCCCAACCATCCCCAGAGGCCCAGACCGACCCCTCTGTGTTTTTTTTTTTTTTTAGATCCAAACTTGTGAATTCTTTAGTCGGCCGGTATGATAAACATGTTCTATGTCTAGCAAATTATTCATTAATGGACTCACTTCATGGTTACTTAGATAAAATCTTCAGAGAGTGATCAAAATTGGATGACATTAAAAGTTTAGTGACCAAAATCTGACAAATTGAAATTCAGTGATTAAAAATGGATTATAGACAAAGTTTAGTGACTTTGAAAAATTTATCCTATATACAAAATTAGATTACTAATTTTATTTTTAGAAAAAAATATTTAATTTAAATTTTAACAACTTTCAATTCTTCATTATAAGGACGACCCTCAACAGAATTGTACAATTCTCGAAGGTACATCTCTTCCGCTTCTAACATATCAGTTACTTTTAGATAAACGACCAAGTCATTGATGTCTTTTGTTAAACAACCAATTGTACCGGACACCCATGCATTCATATGTCTTAGTTATCACTAGATATGGCAGTCGCAACTTCGATGCGCTACGTTTTTTAGATGACAATAATTCAGCATGAACTATCTCAGATTTTCAAATATATTTAATTCCTAAATTAAATGATGATTGGTATAGCTATTTTTAATATATTTAACAAAAAAAACTATTTTAAATTTTAATTATAGAAAATACAAAATAAAAAACTATTTTAAATTATAAAAAATACAAAAAAAATATTTCTGATTATACAAAATGGCGGTCAAAAATAGAAAAAAAAATATAGCGACTTAATTAATATTATAGATTTTAGATTATAGATTACTATTTAGTCCAATAGTAGGTACTCAAAATATATAGTTCATGTTAGAATTAGAACAATAAAACTTAAATGTTTACAATAAAATTATATTTGATAACGACAATTGATTAATTTTGTCGACATGAGAGTTTATGTACCGAGATATATATGCATATTTTTTAAAGAAGGAATAATGACAAACCATGATGTAACTAGGACAAACTTGACTTCTTATATATCTGCCATATGCATTAATAATAACTGTTGAAATATTTATAATAATACGTATTCGTCAACTACAACTTTAGATGTTAAATTATTTACATTTTGGAATTGCCCGCGAGTTAGACGTTCATTGAACACTTCCATTTTCTTTCCCAAAAAAATTTTGCTTGTCAATTGGAGAGTTGTAGTGGTTGACTTTGGGAAGGATGCAGTACGAATACATAAATAGTAAACTAATGGAGTTCCTCCTTCCATGTAAGGGCTGTCTAACGTGGTAAAAAATCACGGAATATGCGCTGCCGTTTGCGGTTTCGTTTGTGAAACGGTAAAAAATAATATGCCGTTTACCGTGCCATTTATTAAACGAAATAGATTTTTGTTCCATCAACTGTTCCATTGACCATTTTCTGTTGTAATAACCAATTTCAGTGCTCTATTTTCTGAAAACTGTATAACCAAGCGTGCCACTTACCTTTTCATTTACAAAATGGAACAAGTTTTTATGCCACTTACCGTTCCACTTAGGTTAAATGAAACGGCATAACGGTAAGTGGCATTCCGTTGACAGCCTTTGTGTAATGGTTGGCCACAAAATATTTATATGCAAATTTGTACTATTATTTTTTTCTTTCTGTTCTTTTGGGACAAAGACGTATTATTAAAAAAACAACTTCGAATATTTTCCCACTAGTCTTAATAATGTACATAGGTACAAAATCAGGAACATACATAATAATCCCCATGACCAAGCTTCTCGTTATAACATATATATAATAAAGGAAACTATATTTAGAGTTTTGCTACGGTGAGTTGCAACTCATCAAAGGGTCGGTGAGTTGCAACTCACCAAAGAGTCGGTGAGTTGCGATCAAAAGTCCTAAATCTAGTTTAAAATGACTGATTCAAACCGTCAAATATGATCTCTCTATTGAAATCTCCATGCAGATCAAATTTTATATATATTTTTTAATTTTTAACTATTTTTTTCGAATTTTTAAAAACTACTGTTTTTGAACGGTTCAGAACTAATTAGATTAATAATTTTCTAAAATTTCAAAAAATACTTAAAAATTTCGAAAAAAATATAAAATTTGGTCTGCATGGAGATTTCAATAGAGATATCATATTGGATGGTTTGGATCGGTCATTTAAAACTAGATTAAGGAGTTTCGATCGCAACTCACCGACCCTTTGGTGAGTTGCAACTCACCATAGCAAAACTCACTATATATATATATATATAGATTACGTAAAAGGATAATTTCAATAGACTCTTGAATGCGCTCAAAGGACATACGATATGGAAATTTTTTAAAATATTTCAAATAAGTACGCATTCATTTTAACTTTCATATAAATTAAATAATTTTAATCAGATAACATATATTATGCTACAATAGTGTGCAAGATTTGATTAATCCATTTTAAGAACACTATCTTACAACGCTGGTAGTTCTAGGATGTCCGTCCAGCTGAAATGACTGAACTAAAACTTAATTTTGTAGTACGTAATTTTTCAATTTAGCCCTTTGACTATGGTATGGCTTTCTTTTTCAACGTATGAGTTTATTATTATTTTTTTTTTATCAATTTTAGGATAGTTTGAACCCATAGGCCAAAGTCCATAGACATTAATTGCTGTTTGGTAAAAAAAGAAAAAGTAATAAACAGACCTTTAAAAAAGGATGTTTGTATTATTATTATTATTATTATTATTATTATTATTATTATTATTTTGCTAAAGAATGTTTTTGTTTTTTTACTTTTACCTAGTGTCATCTTTTGTCTTGCTACGGGAAGTCATTATATTCATAAATTATCAATTTGGATTATAGAATAATTATATTATATTTTTCTTTCCACCATGAGCACCTTTGTTTAATTCTCTCACCTTATTCATATGGCAGTTCTTATTTATTTAGTTTTGGCAGAAATATTGTAGCCTTCGGTTTCGGAGTACATTTATTCTGATTTGTTGTTTTTTTTAGACGATTTGTAATGTTATGAATTTCCCTGAATTACTTTCTAAATTTTTATTACATATTTTTTCGCTTTCTACACCTCAGAAAAATTATTGATTGTTGTTCTTGCCGAAGAATATATAATTTACCTAGCGTCTTAGGAAAAAGCTTAAATTCTTCAGAAAGAATAACACTTTTTGACTTAGTGGTTAAGTAAAATCATAGATTAATCTTGGAACGAAAGACTTATTATGAATGTTTAAAATTGATGAACTTGATTTTATTTTAAACTGAAAACAACATATTTATGAGAAATTAAAAAAACAGAGGTTGCAACAAGAAAAAAGCAACTATATATAAAACACACAACTGGCAACGTGAACACAGTTGATAGGTAGCTGGATTGTGGTTAAATAAACACACAACTCCAAAGACATTACCTTGATCTAATCTATATATATTTGCAAAAATACTTACATCACCTATTCACCTTTGAAAAGATATAACCTCGACCCGGTCTCACCAAAGGTAGATTTGGCTGCCCCTCTACAGTTATAGTCCAACTGTCGAAGGATGTAAATATCTATAAGAACCTCGATCATTACTTGAAAAATTGCCATCTTTCTCAGAATTTAATTGATCCACAAAGAAAAGGAGTTCTAATTTAATCTGTACATTCCAATTCTTATCATTCCCTATGAAATTCTCCAAAACCTTTCTTTTGAGATTCCTCTTTCTCTCTCTAATACACCTCACTATCTTCTCTCTCTCCACTTCAAAACCATGCAACAACCTTACCTCTCCTCATGGCCTGGAAAAAATCTCGCACCAGTTTTTTCATCTAAGAAATCACCAGCTTTCCTCCCAAAACCGTAACATTAATTTCAACACAATCATATCATGGATCCTCTGTTTCATCGCCTCTGCTGCTTCGAGTGCCGGTGGGGTTGGCGGTGGGTCCCTTTTTCTCCCTATCTTAACAATAATCGCAGGACTTAGTCTCAAATCGGCCACTGCTTTCTCCACTTTCATGGTCACAGCTGTGACTCTTGCCAAAGTTATATACACTCTCTGCTTCATGGATAAATCTCTGATAAATTATGAAATCACACTTCTCTCAGAGCCATGCATGTTATTAGGTGCAAGCATAGGGGTCTTGTGCAACATTATGTTTCCTGAGTGGCTTATTACTGCATTATTTGTTGTGTTTCTTGCAACTAGCACTGCTAAGACTGTGCAATCTGGGTGCAAGCTTTGGAGTAAAGAAACAGAAAAGGAGAGAGCAAGGGTTGAGATTGAGGTTGAGGAGAGAGAAAGTGGGATTGAGGTGCCTCTTTTGAAGGAGGAAAGAGAGGTAAAGGGAACAGGTGCACTAAATTTGGTCCCATGGAAGGATTTGATGGTACTTGTCATGGTTTGGTTGTGCTTTTTTGTGCTACATGTTCTTATCGGAGATGAGAATGGCAAGGTAAGTAATTTTCCATTTTATCTTTTCACTTTGAATGTAATGGTTTTCTGCTAAGTTTTATAATTTATGAAACGGAACTTGAATATTTTTAGAAATTATAATGTTAATCAAAGATATTTATAACTTGATATTTTTGCTTAACATGGACATTTTAGCTCTGATGAGGTATCGGACAGGTTTCATTTTTTAGTTGTTCAATATACATAGGCGGTAAGTATTGAGCAAGTCAACCAACCAATATTATCTGGCAAGCTCATCTATTGTCTAACAAATATAATTTTAATAATCTTAATTATTAAAGATAGTTTATGTAGAAAAATTCATGCAATTTGAGAATAAAATACCAATACAACTAAATCATTAAGTTTGTACACATGATGGACGTTTAATTAAATTTCAAAATACACTAATTTAAAAATAACATTTAAACAACTAAATCATTGAGTTTGCATGGGAGGAGTGATTGTTGTGGGGGGGGGGGGGGGGGCAGGATTTGCAATATAGAAAAAACATCAATGTATATGTTCTTAATTGTTGAATGTCTAACACCACTCTATATGAACTCTCACCCAAACAAGATAAAAAATAAAAAAAAAGGAGAAACCAGAGCCGATGTTGCCCTATGCTTTTTCTCATTTTTCCTAACTATGCTAATTTCAAAATTTTTCAGGGAGTGATAAACATAAAGCCATGTGGCGTCACCTACTGGTTGATAACTCTCTCCCAAATCCCCATTGCAATTGGATTCACTTCATGCATTTTGTATGCCAAGAGAAAGAATCGTGAACAAGCAAATAATGTCAATGACACTGACACGGTAATATAATTATGAGCACAGTTAGCGCTGTCAAACGTGCGTGATGGAACGGAAACCAACTGTTCCGTTTTTGTTCCTTTCCAAATAACGAAACAGAAAAGCCATTCCATTTTCGTTCCGTTCCGTTAAAAGGAACAGAAATTCCGTTATATTTCAATTCCGCCTTCATTTTCAATTGAAATTTCTCATTTCGGCGTTCCGTGGATGAAAAAAGGATTTCCGTTTCCCTTCCGTTTCTGAAAACGAAACCATTTTCCTCTCCGTTTCTTTTCCGTTTCAGATGGAACGAAACGGAAATGTGCGAAATGGCATGGTATTGACAGCGCACAGTTACCAATCTAATTGTTATACATTCAATTTCTTCTGGAACTGGACTAATTGACCAGGAAATCCTGATGCAGAATCTCTAAGAGAAACATATTTCCGTATATTTTTCTTTTAATATTTTGACATAACCAGGAAAGCGTAATCAAGCACAATCTTGAATCCTTGCCGATGTACGTCTTTCCTGTGGCGGCAATATTGACTGGTGTACTGAGTGGCTTGTTTGGAATAGGAGGAGGTCTACTTTTAAATCCAGTTTTTCTTCAAATAGGCGTACCACCACAGGTACAATAATTGTAATTCATGTTTATGCCTGATATTTAGCTATAGCTAAACCTGTCATTTTAGAACAGAACATTTAATGCCTGCGCACTTCCTTTCATGAATCTAAAGAGAAAAAAAATATGCATACACATCAAAACTGCTCGTTGTTGTATACTCGTATTAGTAAAATATTTCAGACACCTGGCTCCACTCTTGTAGTACTGATGTTGTTTTTTATAAATTATATGTTGTCGTCATAAGTATCATACATATGCTTGTCCTGATACTGTTTTGAAGGATTAATCTATTAATAATATTAATTTGTTTGTTTGTTATTTTACATCCTGATTTTCCAGACAGCAGCAGCCACATCTGCGCTTATGGTTTCCTTCTCAGCATCTATGTCAATGGTACAATACATACTTTTGGGCATGACAAGGATCAATGAAGCAGTAATGTACGCGATATTGTGCTTTGTTGCATCAATTGTTGGATTAGTGACGATGCAAAGGCTAGTAGCGCGATCAGGCAGGGTTTCCCTGGTTGTTTTTCTCGTTAGTGCATTAATGGTGCTTAGCACTGTGGTAATTACCTTGTTTGGAGCACTTGATGTGTGGAAACAGATCATTAATGGAGATTACATGGGATTCAAACAGCTTTGTTGAAGACCTATATAAATAATTGTTTATTTACTATATTTTGGACTTAATAAAATTGTCGGCGTGGTGATTGCCACTTGACGTTCAAAAAAAAAAAAAATACTATATTTTGAATCAGATTTCTATTTATTTTGTCAAATTCCAACCTCTTCTACTATATTTCTGACTTCAACCCCGTGTGACATAGCTTGTATTTTTTATTTTTTATTTTTTTGAATAACGACATAGCTTGTATTTATTATAATGGTGAAAGAAGTTTAATGTAGAAGTTGAAGGGTTGTTATAGTAAAGTTTACCCTTCTTAGTAGTTTCTTGATGTCTTTTGTGGGTTTCACGGGTGACAACTGGAGATTGGAAACGAAACTCTGAAAGTTTTGATGTGAGGTGAAGGTCAACTCTTTCCATATTTGAGTCGATATATGAAAAAATCCATAATTTTGAATTCATCAGATTGAGTATCAATTTGTATCTGCAGTCCAGAAATGAATTATATAAGCACAATTCGGCCCAGGTATGGGCTCTGTATTATCAGCTTACATATCACGCCCACTTGCAGGGCTAAAAACGGAAGCCGTTTCGATCATTATTTCGTTTCATTTTGTCCAAAACGAAACGGATAAGGAATATGGTTGCGGTTTAAAAAATGAAACGGTTTTGTCCATGTGTAAATCACGAAAATTTCATCGATTTCGATGGTTAACAAAATTAATAGTCAGTTTCATCAACGAAACGAAATGGTTAACAAAACACCATAGTTTCGTTACCGTTTAGATTGTTTTGCAGCCCTACTCACTTGAAACCATTGTAGTCTTAGCCCTACTCACTTGAAACCATTGTAGTCTTATAGTTAGACCCAAAAAAAAGAGAAAAGAAATAAATAAAATAGGCTCGTATCACTCGTTACTTAAAGAGCCGATGATTTCACTTAACCACAATGCCGTATTTATCACATGCGGCAAAATCCTACGAAATCCTAGAGTGGGAGTGGATGTTAACTATTTTAAACCGAAAATCTTACGAAAGAAAGCGTTCATTAAGTTTCTTTTGTCATTGACTCATTGTTTTAGTGTATGATGAGTGAAATAAAGTTAAAGCTATATATAGATATTAAAATTATTTTTTTATTTTTTTTTGGTAAATATAAAGTTTTTTTTTTCGAGAATGGTAAATATGAAGTTAATTAGGCAAAACATACAAAAAGTGAAACTTGGTCATTCAATTTACTCCACTTATGAAGGTACTTTTAACTTTTTTCTATATATTGAAGTTCCTTAAATTACTTATTTGATGTATCAAACTATCTCAAGAGACTCAAATAATTCACTTGACACATCTTCAGTTAACTTAATTTAATATTTATCGTATATTATAATCACCGCTTAGGTTAATTTAGATTCATTAATTTGTTTTATTTCTTACATAGCATTTTCTTGTCTGAACATTTCAGTCAAAACTCCGTCGAATTACAAATCCAGTTTTTTAGCCGAATACACCCGCTGACATGCTCCCAAAATTACAAAAGCGAATTTCCTTCATCCACATCCAATTCTTGCTATCTTTTGGAGATCTACATCGAATTGGATGAATGTATGCCGTTTGTAGTTACAAATTTAGCTCTAGTCATATAAAGGTAGAGAAACAAGCCCCCATATCCTGGTTTTGTAGGGACTCGCATCTAGGGATGTCAACGAGAGATTTTAACGTTATGCCATTTCGTTTAAATTAAATGGAACGGTTTGTGGCATAGAATTTTATACCGCTTTCTAAACGAAACGGCATGTGGCACAATTGATTATACCGTTTCGACCGTTTCAACCTCATTTCAAACCGTTTTATATGTAATTTTTGAAGTGGAACGGTTGATGGCATAGAAATCTGTTTCGTTTAATAAACGGAACGGTAAATGGCATGCCGGTTTCACACTGTTTTTAAGTGGCACGATAACGGTAGAGGGCGAAACCGTAGTCGTTAACCACGTTTGACACCCCTACTCGCATTACCTTACTTTTGTGACTTTAGCACCTTAAGATGGAAGAAGAACAGTCCTATCTTGCTCTGTTTTGTGTTTGGTGAAAAGGGAAAAGAATTATAATGTAAGTCCCAAAATTTCCCCGTATCTATTCATATTAACAAAACAGTAACTTTTGTACCATCAAAACATACATTATTCCGGAGTGCGGATCCGAGCCCCTAAACTCGCATCCGTTACTATTGCGGAACAGTTCTTGGAACAGTACCGCAATCTCATCCGTCCATTTTCTTCTTTTCCATCTTGGCCTTTGGATCTGGCTGCTATAGGCGGTCTGATCTTTTACCCCACCGAAATTGCTTCTGACATGCCTCGATTTTCCTCCTCCCAATCCTGATCTTTTCCCCCACCAAAATTGCTTCTGACAAGCCTCGGTTTTCCTCCTCCCAATCCTTCTCTCTCCTTTCGTTTGTGCGGTGCTTTCTAAGGACCGGATGGGAGCCTCCTCCCATGTGTTCTCTGTACGGAGGTTCTTTGGAGGATGGTCGTGGTTTCTGCACCCAAACTCTTCTTCTTTCCTTCTGGTACTGTGCCGTGCTCTTTCGGTGTATGGTGTGTCTGCTTTTTTCTGGATTCCTGCTCTAGGCTTTGTGCTCCGTGGGTTTCCTATCTCTGTGGGTCTTCTATTGGCTCTTCGTGCCGTGTGTCTATGCTCTTCTGCTGCAGTTTCTGGTCTGATTTCGATTTGTGCGCTGTCATATCTGCTATTCTTCTATTTCCTATGTCTACAGGTGAGTTTCTTCCTTCCTTTCTTCTTTCTGTTGTTTCTGTTCCTCATTTTTTGCTTCCGTTGTCTCTCTGGTATGGTGCTCCATCCATCTCATTTTTCCATTTTTTTACTGCTGTTGTCATTTCCTTACCCCTTTTTGTTTGTCCCCCCCCCTCTATTTTTTCTTTCTGTTTTGCTCTTCTTATTGTGTTCGTTTCTCAGTTTTTAATTGTTGTCAGCTAATGCTTTCTTCTATTTTTTTCGCCCTAGGTTTCTAGAACATTATCTGCTGTATAGGTGCTCTGGCTTCTTCGGTTCTGCTCTAGGTGTTGCTATTCAGGTTGTGCTCTTCTTTTCCTCTTATTTTTACTTTCGTGTTGCAGTTTCTCTAGATTTTTCTTCTGTTATTGCTATTTCCTTCAGGTTCTTTCTGCTATTCCGGTATGTCGTTAAGGTCTGCTTGCTCGCTGAATGTTTCATTGGTTATTTGGGCTGTCTAACTGTTCATATATGGTTATCGATATAGAGCGCTTAAAACTTGCTTCAGTGTTGCTGTGTTCATCGAGAAAAAAAAAATATATCAATGAATTGTTAAATGCAAGCCCAGCTTACTGTTGGAGTTGTGTCCTAGAAGTTAATATTTAATGACTTAATATCTTAGTTTATGTTATTGATGATATTTGATCATTTGTTCCTAGAGTTTATTACTGACAGATCATTCAGGTTGAGGATCTGAATTGTAGATCTATGTGGATCATTCATTAGAATGACAGTAATAAATCTAAATCGTCCGTAATCTTGATAATTAACAAGGAACATTAATTATCATAAAAGATTAGTATGCAAGTTAAGTGATGATTAAGTTCTACAAATCATAGGTAAGGAGTTACCAACTTAATTGCATCTGTGTATGTTGTTAGAACATAGTACAGGACTTGACCCAATGAAATAAACATATAGATTGTGTTATGTGTCATTGTTTATTTCATATGAGTTTGATTCTAAGTTTGAGATGGTTCAACTTTTCCACATGAGGATAGGTTCAATAAATATCGTCTACCGTTGATTCCTGATAAGGGCTGCTATACGGACTTTATTTATGTTCTCTTGAATTGTGCGGGGAAAAATTGTTCATCAAGAAAATCGTATGTCCCTCATTAGTATACCTAGTGAGTGATGATATCTGTTTGGGCCCCTTGATGGAGTTGGATTGTTTGGCCAACTTATACAATCAACTTTAGATCAAGAAACGTATAATCTGCAAGAATGACACATTCCTATCTTGGATTATACGATGATATCATGTGACATAAGAATCAGACAAGGAGATACTTTTATTTCTTATGCAGGATTGAGATATTGTAGCAGTACATTATTTATGCGAATTGAGAATCATAACATGTTGCTAGATACCGCTTATGATTATTGGAATTAAATAGCGATTTAATTCCATGGCTAACGTAGCATAAATCCTCAAAGGGTCACACAAATAGGACTTTAATCACACAGTGCATTATTTATTTATTCGCAGCAGTGTATTGCGAAAATATGATAAGTTGATTAATTAATTATATACCGTTGCGAACCGTTATAATTAATTAAGTCAAGGAGATCATATAGAAATAAATTAATGCATTAACTAATCCCAAAATAATTATTAATAAGTTAATAATTAATTTTGTTCAACACAATTTAATTATAAGAATTAAATAGAGCTTATGGACCTTTATTTAATTAGTAAATTAAAGGTCCGATTTGAGTACAAGAGAAATGTCCATTAATTAATTAAATTAGTGGACATTTAACACACCACAAAATGGGTTTGATAGCCCATATAGTGGCGGCCCTAATAGGGGTAAAAAGGTTCCTAAAGTTTGTGGAGTTGTTGGTCTATAAAAGGAGGTCATTTGGAGAGAGAAACCCTAGCCACCATAGCCTTTTTCTCTCCCTCTTCCTCCTAGAACGAAAATTAGAGAGAAAATTTCAGAATTTTCATCTCTTTCTCTTGCTCTTTTCCACCTTATCTAGCTCATGTGTTGAGATTTCTCCTTTCTCCATTAATTAAAGTAGTTAATTGACAAAGGTAGAAGAGAGAAAACTTTGGAGATTAGTTGCTCTCCTCTTCCTTGCTAGCACAAGTTGAAAGAGAACGTGATTAAATTTCTTGGTGGACTCGAGGCGGCCGTCGACGGAGGAGAAGGCGAAGGAGAGCACGCCATCAACTCCCATGCATTGGTCGAGCCTCGCGGATATGATTCCGCGAGAGGTAATCGATTCCTTCCCTTTTCTCATGTGTGTGTTGATTGCTTAGGAAGATCCTTTGTGCTTGATGTTGAATTAAGTTAATTAGTAACTAAAATTGAAAATTAAGCACTTTCTAACAGTGGTATCCGAGCTCTAGATCGTGCTTAAGCATTTTAACACATAATTAGATGAGAAATGGTTAATTAACACATGGATTAGTGATGCACTTGCTTGCTGTCTGGATTTCTGTTCTGATTTTGTGATTGTTTCCGGTTTTCGCTGAGAAAAGCTTTCAGAAAAATTTTTCTTTTAGATGGAGGTTATAGACCTATGAGATGTAGTCCTATTGCCACTGGTTTCACCTTTTTCTAAGCTGTTATGAATTTATGGTGAATTAAACGGTAACGGTGCGCAGATCTGATACTCTGCTGCACAGTTCTGTGTTTTAGGCATGAAAGATTTATTTTTCGAAAATAACTATCTGTATTTCTTGGCTAGAAATCTTGTAAACGTGATGCTCTTTCTGAACATGTAAAATTTGTTGCATGCTTCGGATTTTTTTGTGGGCGTTCAAGTCATGAGAAGTGAATCGGTTGTCAGATCTGGTTTTCCAACAAACTGATTGTTTGGATAAACTGTACTTATTGAGAAACTTTTATGAAAAAGTGTTTGAATAGAAAGTTTCTAATTGAAGTTAAGAATCTTTGAAAATTAGTTTTAAAGAATTTCATTAATATTTGTTATCCCAACTGAGTCAAAATATTTTAGTCGTCAGTCTGTTTCAGAACAGGGCAAGTAGCTTGTATGCTATTTATCTTGATGATTTTAAATAGAATTAGTTGGTTTTATTTTCATGGATTGGTAGCCTATAACATATAGTAGATTTGTTATGTAAAGTGTTTGCATGAAATTATTTTGGAAGATGATCCTACAGACCAAAAGAGTTAGACAAAAACAGAAAATCGGATAACGGTGTTTCGCGCACAGTTTGACGATTTGTTAATTTTGTTTCTCTCTGATGGTAAGTGATCTCTCCCTGAAATTTTGACAGATAGTTACACTCATAATAGAGAGTATGCATGATTTATTTCGTAATTTTTGGAGACCGAAAAATTTCAGATTTTATCGGGTCCCATTTAATATTTTAAATAGTTAAAATATTTTTTTAATTAATCAAGTTGGTTGAATAAGTTAATTAGAATAATTCTTAATACTCCTCCTTTTCTGTTTCAAATGTTGATTTGGCTTTTCAAATGGTTTAAGCAAATTAGTTGTTTAAAAAGTTAAACTCTTATGCGGAAAGACCCGAACTACAAGCGATCTGCAAAGACTTTAATTCATTGTTGTTGATTAAGAAACAAAGGGACATGTGCTAACTTTGTTTTGTAGGAAGGATCGTGGGTTTAGTATGGCTCTAGAAATCAATGCCTTGTGTGTTGTAATTTTGTGAATGCATGTGAATGAATGTATGTAAGGCCTTTGGTGCCATAATTAATTAATTAATAATGATTAATTTCTTAATGTAACTTGTGTGGCTTGCATGCCCCTAAGGTTAGGAGGGAATTAGAGATATTTTCACATGAATTTTTGTTCCTTAAATTATATAGGATAGGATCCATATGATTAGTAGGAGGGACAATTAGATTAGTTTTGCTACATGGAGATGCGGCGGAACTAATGCAAGCGGGAGCCATACAAAACCACAACAATGCTTGAGATGCTTATTATGTGAATGTTTGTGATTGCTATGAAATGTCATAGGATAGATATGGGTGTATGTTTACACGACCACCAAATAAAGTCGCATAATGTTTTGTCCCATTAATTTGATTAAGTCGACCGTCCTCCTTCTCTTTATCTCCTTCACGTCGTTCGGTGCCAAATGACGTTTTCTTGCCGACGCGGGACGTCATTGGTTAACCCTCGAAGTCGGGGTGTAAATTGGATTTATTAGGAGCAAATAGAGAGAGGTTACTTATCGATGGACCCTAATCGGATTGGACATCGGACGAAGTTTGTGGATGTACATGAGACATTTCACAAACCAAGAGTCGTATGGTTGATATGATTGGTTGGAGAACCTACCTTATCTAGTTGTTTTGGTGTCATGCTGACACTGGCCCCATTTCAACGAAAATAGAGATCTTGGATAACCAACTATATTTGGGACATTAAATAAATGTAGTGGGAGTTTTATTTGTTATAAATAAAACATTGCATAAACTAAATGACCTTAAAATTGATTTTATTATAGATATTAAATATGTTAATTTCGTTGCGATCAATCTTTTGAAAAGAACAAGCTCGTTTCTAAAAGTATTTATTTGGAGAAATAATACCGATTCCTAAGACACGATCTTAGTGAAAAGAAACTTGAGCGTGCTTATTCCCAAATTATTCCTCGACTTCCCAAATGCAGCATCGCAATGATTGATTGACTTTTAGCGAAAAGTTATTCAATAAAGCGGATGCCCATTTTAGGAATCTCTAGACCTTTTGAATTGGAGAATTCATACGGACTAGATTTAACTCTTATGCTCTCGTCCACTTACTTAAGAAGGTGTTCTTAGAGAAAGTACATATCGACTCAATCATTTATTATCGAGTCATGAGTTAACCAAGAGATTCTTTTTCTATAAGAAAATATATGAATGCTCCATTAGCTTACAAACCGAAAGGTATTAGTAGCTAATTGCCAACTAGAGATATTGAGATCTCCAATATCAAGGATCGTTGATATTGTCATACAATTTCTTACTTAGTAATGAAGAATATGATGTTACTTTTCGCACACTTGTTTGTGCAAAAGGTAATTAATCGAGTATTAAAGGAATACTTCGCTAAGTATGAGTTGAGACTTCGAGACCCTCATTTGAGACCGTGTGTCGCATAAGATGTTTCATTTGCCGTTTTATGGAGGCATTTGAAAGGTTGTCCGAAATACCATGATTATGATAAATAGAAATGTTCTAATCCTTAAGGTGCTTGTCATTCAAATTATCTCGCTATCTCTAATTCACACTAGTAATTAGGTACTAGTTCATGTGCTCGCATTTAACGAAATGTGTAAGCAATGAAGAATAAGAGAAAGTTCGAAATAAATAAAGTAAACTCCATTTTGAAAATGACTTGTTCGTCTAAGCCATTACCATTGAATACGTAGAGTTATCTTTAGTTTGTTTAGGAATTAAATGTTGTATACATTATTCCTAATATCTCAAAAACTCTTATCTACACTTCATACTTGATGATGGATGATAATGTTTTGTAAAAGAAAAATGTTGTTCTCTTATTATGAATTTGTTTATATGATTTCATGCATCTTGATTGAATTTGCTTGAAATAAATAAACAAGTGTTGAATGACAAATATGATACGCAAGACTTCACGTAAGTATTTGACTTTAATGTGATATGACAGCTTAATCATAAATAAACGAAAATCGCATTATGAGAGTCTATGTAATATAGAGCTCGTAACTCAATTCGATTGCGAATCAATTGAAATATGCGAATCATGTTTGTTAAATGACAAAAGCGCCTTTAACCTACGAAGGTTTAAGGACACGTGACTTGATTAGGACTTAAACATATCGATGTATATAGACCTATAAGCACTTTGTGTTATGAAAGGTTGTTAATACTTTACTACTTGACCAACGATCATTGTAGATATTAACATATCTATTTGATATGGTATAAGTATGAACCTTTTGACATGTTCAAAGGAGTTCAAGAGTGAAGTTGAAAGACCATTCAAGAAAAGTAAAAGTCTTACGACGGATCATGGTAAATAGTTAAGTCATATAGTTTGATATATTACCTAAAGAATATGAAAGTCGTTTCACAACTCGCTCCATGAGGAATATTATATTGGAATAATATGTCCAAGAATGGAGGTATCGAACATTATTTGATATTGTTCGATCGGTAATAAATCAAGTTGACTTATTCAATTCATATTAGGGATTTATTTTTTAGGACAATATTGTTTACACTGAATAAAAGTTCCATCATAGTCCATTGAGAAAGATATCTTACGAGATTTGATCTATAAGTACGTTATTTCTCAAGATTTGGTGTTAAGAAGCTTATTTCAAGTTTGTTAATTGATAAGCTTAAACCCAAATAGGACGCTTAATGTTTTGTAGGATATCTTAAACTGACCGAAAGGTACTACTTATACGAACATGATAAGAACAAGGTAGTTGTTACTCATCATGACGTAATCTTGGAGAATAACTCTCTCAAGAAGAAATAGTGGGAGCAAAGTGAGCATTAAAGGAGTTTATGCGTCACCACAAGAAGTACTCTTATGGAAAACTTGTCACTCTATATATGGTGCTTAGTGGGAGTTGAGCGGAACTTCATTCACAAGCAGTTGTGAAAGAATGAAGTTTATATGCACGCTCGCTTCTAAAGAGTACTCAAACATCTTGTCTGTAGATGATGTTTGAGAAACTCGTGCGATATATTAAGATCAAGAACTTATTCTACAAGTTGTTGTAGAAATACTTCATCAACCTCAAGCATCAATCCTACAAAGGTCAACGAGAGTGAATCGCCTAATCGAATGGTACATATGCTTCACGATATCCTCATCCTTAGCATATGAGAATCTGTTGATAAATAAAAAAGTGATAGAAGCATCCGATTCCACAAGTATGTTTTAAATCCACACGGTCTTTAAATACAATCCATGTATAACAACAAGGTATAGACCTTGGTTGATGTTCATGAAGGAGCAATCCATCAAAAACATTTAGATCTTTAAAGGAAAGATTGAGATGGTCGGCAAGTTGACTTTGTACAAAGCACAGCTTCGCGCTTGTAGCTATGTCTAAATCGATACCGAGTTGACTATATACTAAGCACGGCTTATTGATTGTAGCTATGTATAAGTGAATAAAGATCGTTCTAGCAACGTCTATATTTCGTATATATTGATATATGGAAAAGAACATAAAAAACCGCCTTCTTCGAATGAATTAAGGAAGATGTTGTGTATATGATACAAACCAAGGACTATGTTTAATGTATTGCTAGAAACATATACATACTTCAAGTATCCATTAATGAATTAAAGTAAGTATTGTGAAAAAGTGGAATAAATATTTTGATAAGGAAGTCAAGGAGTTGAACTTCGTCAAAAGTATCTTGTATAGACAAGATATTAACTGGGAGCATGATTGCATTATTTGTATTCTACAAGATAACAAGACACTAATTGGGAATGACATTAAGGAAATGAATATTGTCAAGATCTTATTGAAGAATGTTTTTCTTAATAGAGAACTTGGGCAAGATCACCTAAATCTAAGGGAACAAAAATCTATGGAGATAGATTATGATGGATGTTAGGTTTAATCTAATGTGCATATAATGACAAAGTGTTCTTGAAACACATTATGGTGAATTTCAAGAAAGAATGTTTAACCACGTCATATGGTATAAGACTTGAGTTTGACTCGGTTTATTGCAACTCAATTCGAGAAGAAGTGTATGAAACAGTTCAAGCATTCTTCTATGAGTTTCATTATGTACGCCATATTTATGCACATGCCTCAATGTGTAGTATCCAAGGAGCATGATAAACAGTTATCAAATGGATACAATAGAGACACATTTGGACAACAGTCAAGGATATCCTCGAGTATCTTGTAAGAAAGAGTGATATGGTTTTTCCATCCTTTAAGATGAAAGAAAGATCGTGTAAGTTGTTGCACTGATGCTAGTTTTTCGAAAGATTGATATAATCACAATTGAGCTACATATTTTGCTTAAGGGTGGTATTGTAAGTTTAGAAAGTGTTCTAAACAGGATAGTACAACCGTTTCCGTCACCAAAGCAAAATACATAGCAACTTGTGAAACAACAAAAAGAAAGATTTTGATCAAGAAGTTCTCAGTTAAGCTAATATGACTCTATGCATCTCGAATCATAGCTTAGTCCTGAAGAACCCAATACTAAATTGGTGATCAAACTATGATCTATGACATTATCACTTGATCTCATATGATGATGATCAATATCATATATATAGGAGTATATATACGTATAGGGTCAAACAAAATTAGATAGGTTCGCGAACACAACGAACTCTCTGACATAACCTCTACCTTGAGCAGTACACGAGATGCAGTTGTGCATCCATACATGATGGACGTATGAGTAACTTGTTTTAAGCGTATTATTTCTTTTGAGGTTCGAGACATGTATATATATGGATATATGACATTGGTCTAAATTCTTCACTGGCTAGAAGTCACTACTGATTGACTCTAGGCCAAGTGGGAGATTGTTGGAGTTGTGTCCTAGAAGTCAATATTTAATGACTTAATATCTTAGTTTATGTTATTGATGATATTTGATCATTTGTTCCTAGAGTTTATTACTGACAGATCATTCAGGTTGAGGATCTGAATTGTAGATCTATGTGGATCATTCATTAGAATGACAGTAATAAATCTAAATCGTCCATAATCTTGATAATTAACAAGAAACATTAATTATCATAAAAGATTAGTATGCAAGTTAAGTGATGATTAAGTTCTACAAATCATAGGTAAGGAGTTACCAACTTAATTGCATATGTGTATGTTATTAGAACATAGTACATGACTTGACCCAATGAAATAAACATATGGATTGTGTTATGTGTCATTGTTTATTTCATATGAGTTTGATTCTAAGTTTGAGATGGTTCAACTTTTCCACATGAGGATAGGTTCAATAAATATCGTCTACCGTTGATTCCTGATAAGGGCTGCTATACGGACTTTATTTATGTTCTCTTGAATTGTGCGGGGAAAAGTTATTCATCAAGAAAATCGTATGTCCCTCATTAGTATACCTAGTGAGTGATGATATCTGTTTGGGCCCCTTGATGGAGTTGGATTGTTTGGCCAACTTGTACAATCAACTCTAGATCAAGAAACATATAATCTGCAAGAATGACACATTCCTATCTTGGATTATACGATGATATCATGTGACATAAGAATCAGACAAGGAGATACTTTTATTTCTTATGCAGGATTGAGATATTGTAGCAGTACATTATTTATGCGAATTGGGAATCATAACGTGTTGCTAGATACCGCTTATGATTATTGGAATTAAATAGCGATTTAATTCCATGGCCAACGTAGCATAAATCCTCAAAGGGTCACATAAATAGGACTTTAATCACACAGTGCATTATTTATTTGTTCGCAGCAGTGGATTGCGAAAATATGATAAGTTGATTAATTAATTATATACCGTTGCGAACCGTTATAATTAATTAAGTCAAGGAGATCATATAGAAATAAATTAATGCATTAACTAATCCCAAATTAATTATTAATAAGTTAATAATTAATTTTGTTCAACACAAGTTAATTATAGGAATTAAATAGAGCTTATGGACCTTTATTTAATTAGTAAATTAAAGGTCCGATTTGAGTACAAGAGAAATGTCCATTAATTAATTGAATTAGTGGACATTTAACACACCACAAAATGGGCTTGATAGCCCATATAGTGGCTGCCCTAATAGGGGTAAAAAGGTCCCTAAAGTTTGTGGAGTGGTTGGTCTATAAAAGGAGGTCATGTGAAGAGAGAAACCCTAGCCATCATAGCCTTTTCTCTCCCTCTTCCTCCTAGAACGAAAATTAGAGAGAAAATTTCAGAATTTTCATCTCTTTCTCTTGCTCTTTTCCACCTCATCTAGCTCATGTGTTGAGATTTCTCTTTTCTCCATTAATTAAAGTAGTTAATTGATAAAGGTAGAAGAGAGAAAACCTTGGGGATTAGTTGCTCTCCTCTTCCTTGCTAGCACAAGTTGAAAGAGGAGGTGATTAAATTTCTTGGTGGACTCGAGGCAGCCGTCGACGGAGGAGAAGGCGAAGGAGAGCACGCCATCAACTCCCATGCATTGGTCGAGCCTCGCGGATACGATTCCGCGAGAGGTAATCGATTCCTTCCATTTTCTCATGTGTGTGTTGATTGCTTAGTAAGATCCTTTGATGTTTGATGTTTAATTAAGTTAATTAGTAACTAAAATTGAAAATTGAGCACTTTCTCACACTTACCACAGATCCTATTTTATTGTTCTGTCTGTTGGCTTTTTGCTAGGTTCTTTTCTCATTGTTATTGTTACTTCAGACCCCTTTTTTTGGGTCCCCCCCTTTATTTTTTCTTTATGTTTCCTCTTCTTACTGTGTTCATTTCTCGGTTTTTGATTGTTGTCAGCTAATGCTTTCTTCTCTTTTTTTCTACCTAGGTTTCTGGACCATTATCTGCTGTGTAGGTGCTCTGGCTTCTTCGGTTCCGCTCTAGGTCTTGCGTTCAGGTTGTGCTCTTCTTTTCCTCTTATTTTTACTTTCATGTTGCATGTTTCTCTGCCTTCTTCTGCTCAGTACCTGCTTGCGTGTTGCTGTGTTCATCAACAAAAAAAAAAAAAATTTCAGTCCATGGTTAGATGCAAGGCTAGCTTACTGCAGGTCCTATTTTATTGTTCTGTCTCTTGATTTTTTGCTAGGTTCTTTTCTCATTATTGTTGTTTGTTCGTAGCCTTGTCTGTTGTTTTCTGTTTGTTGTCTATATCTTCAGATCTCCTGCTGCATTTATTTTCTTCTTCTCACTGTTATTTCTCATTTTATTGTTCTTTTTTATTACAATGGTTGCTGATGTCCTTTTCCTGTTTTTTCTCTCTTCGTGTTCTACTGTCTTTATCTTCGCGTTGGGAGATATGCTTTTGTTCTGCGTTCAGTGCTGTGTTCATCTTCCCAGTTCGTATTTCGTTCGCTGCTGCTCTTGCTGATTCAATTGATCTTCTCCCAAGTAATGCCTTCTTTTTTTTACCCTTTTTAGTCACATTGCCTTTCTTTGTTTGTTACAATATAGGTGTTCTGCGTTATTGTTTGACCCTAAAAACCAACCCTGAAAACCAAACCCAAATTGCTAAAACCAAATTCAAATCGCGAAAAAAACCAAATTCCAACTGCGAAAAATCAAGTTCAAATTGCGAAAAATATCAAACAAACTCCAAAAATCCCCAAAATTTATCCAAAAATCCCTTAAGAATTATGATGAATTATCATAATTTTTAAATCTCAAAAATACCAACAGAAACTCCAAAATTTGCAAAGAAACCCTAAAAATCCACAAAATTCCCGAAAAATATCTGTGAGGAATTTGGAAAAACCCTTTGAACCATTAAAGTCCTCATATTTTTCTGAGTTTACTCATAAAATTTCATAAAAAAATACCCAAGGAAAGATCTTCAAATAATTTATTTTGGATTGGGATCAAGGGAATATACATTAAATGAAGGAAATTGAATGAAAATTCCAGAAAAATGGAAAAGGTTTTGCGCGTGCAGCCATTGCAGCGGATCCAGCAGAGGGGGAGAGAGGCGCTGCCATTCAAAATTTTACCATCTCGATTGAAGTCTTGGGTACACCTGGTTCATACACCAAACACACCAAATTCCATGCCTCTTCACTAGCTCACGACGAAACAGTTGCACCCAAATCTCTCTTTCTCATTTAACCTTACACATGGGCCCCCATGTTGGATGTCTCTCCTTCCTGAGGTAAAAAAAAAGAAATGAAGAAGGTTAACTCTTACCGTGAGACACCGGGTAAAATGGAGAAGAGTCGTCGACGTGGTCTCCTGTGAGCCAAGGAATGAAAACCACGGTGGAACTTCGAAACTAATATCTAGTTTTTACCATGCCTAAACCCTAGATGGCCTAACTGATAGCCGTTGGATTAAAATCAGAAGATGGAGTATATCACGGCTTTGGATGGGTTGCCCTAATGCACATCCTATATAAGAACCCCAATTCGACAGAAAAAGGGAGCCTCCACGCAGCCACCAAACCCCCCAGCTACTAAGCCCTAGAGAAGATCTATCAAGGATAAGTAGTGAGAGAAAGAGAGGGACATTTCATCAAACAGGTGGTAGGCGTAGCTAGAAAGGAGAAATTAGACAAGATAAAGAATCTTTGAGTGATTGTAATTGAAGGGAAGGCAAGTGATAAGTCTAAGAAGTGAAATTGTAAGTTAATTTGAAAGTTTAATTGAAGAAGTTGCATGCTTTCTTGTGAAATTTGATTGAACCATAGCTGCACAGTCCTTATGAGCCATGGTTTGAAGCATAGCATCAGTCATGGCCGTAAGGAGGGTCCTAGAAAAGATGCCCATGGAGGTTTGGAGCCTAGCTCCTCGCTTCATGGGATATTCTCATATTAAACGAAAAAATCAGCCATGGCCATCACTTGAAAGTTTGGAGCCTAGCTCAACTCTCTTGTGTAGGTTTCAAATTGACTTGGCATGGGTCCAGAGCTTAGCTCTGGCCTAGCCATGTTCAAAGTGTTAACAAAAATAAAAATAAATGAAATAAGGAATAATTGCTGAATGGAAATGTTCTTTTAGAATACCAGTTTGTTACTACTTACTGTCTCCTTATGTGTTCTAGTAAGTCAGGGACCATAGTGAAAAGTGCCACTGTTATACACTTTAAATTAAACTTTTATACTCTACAATATTACCTTGATGCTTAATAATCCTTGTGAATCTTTTTCTGTAAAAAGGTGAAACCCGTGGGTCTATTTGCAAAACTGTTATGAGTATAGGCAGTAAAATGGTATTTCTTATTCATATGCCCAGTGTGTTTCTTGAACGATTACAGTTAGAGCATGGACACTTGTTTGACCTGTATATTAACAAAAGACTAATTTGTATTAATGCCCCTTCTCTGTTAATATAAATGCCGGTATAAAAATGTTATGCATGACCAAATGTAGACATGTTAGAGCACCTTCCAAGAATCATATGTGTACGAAGAATATTCATGTTTATTGGGTCGTGTAAGTATCTGTAAATGTCAAAGTAATATTACATACTGAGCACGTGCCGTGCAGCCTGGCGGTAAGGTAAATGAAGGAATAAAAGGAACAAAATAAGAGATGTGTAGTACATGTTGATTAACTATGATAAATTATTCATAATTTCACATACTTGGCCACGTGTAACAAAGGAAAGGAGAAAATTACAAAGATTGTGACATGATATACTAATTCGATTAGGCATGTGAGATATCAAAATTTGATAATGGCATCCAAGCAGTTAGATTAAGTAGGTACTGGTACCAAACTCATGCACTGCCGTACCACTACTTGGCCTCCTGACTGAATTGAAGCGACGCAATCTCAATTGAACACGCTCTCGTGCTCTCCTCTGAATCACGGTTTTAACGAGACTAGCTACACTGACTTTGATGGCGGCGATCGCCGGAAAGTACAGAAATGAGATTTTCAGGGACCAAACCGAATAACTGTCGATTAATAATTATTGAAGACGACGTGTCGGAAATGGAGACCACCATCGTCTTCCTCTCGGCTTCACGATGCTGTGGGCACCCTCTTCGACAGCAGCGGTGGCCGGAGGGTTTAGCGGATTTGAAACCGTTATCAGTCGAACCCGTTAACAAATCCCGTCTCCTTCAATCGTACTTCAGCGCCGAACTCTCGCCGATCTTCTGTGGTGAAACGAACATATCACCCACGTTCACTCAGCCTGACGACCCGTCAGAGCGCTAAAAGGAAAAAGAAAAGAATAATAATCTGGACCCAAAAATACATAAAAGCCCATTAACAGAAACGCAGTAGGCCCATACGAATTCTCTACCATTTCAGCCCCCTTGCTGATGTGGCCCAATAAGAAATTTCCACTTAAACAGAAATTTTGAAAATTCACTAAAAATGGTAGGAAACTCAGAAAAATTCAAATAAAATATTCAAAAATTTCTAAAAATCTTAATAAACCAAATTTACTGATACTTTGATATAAAATTCTGTCAAAATAGTGATCTTTTGTATTTTTGAAGTATTTTGCTATAAAATGAGTTTTATAAAAACTTAGAAAATTAATAAAATCACTAAAGTCTTTTCCAATAATTTTCTAAAAATCAGAAATCTACATACTTTCAACACAAAAATGATTTTAAAGGGACTTTTTTTTTAAAACCAAACATTTTAATATAAGCATTTTGAAAATAATAACTTTTGGTACCTTTGAAGTATTTCCAACATTAAATAAATTTCTAAAATGATATTAAATAAATTTTGTAAAATTCTAAAATGAAGTCAAAATTTATTAAAACTCTCCCAATAAATTTCCAAGCATAAAAAATTAAGAAATCACAAAATATAAATAATTTAAAAAAGAAATATATCAAATATCAAATATTTTCAAAAATAAACATAATTAGAAATGTAAAAATAAATTTCAAAAGCATAAGATAAAAAATAAAAAAATAAAAATAAATTGTTAAATTGTAAAACCCAAAGATAAACTTTAGAAATTTAAAAGTCAAAACACGAATCCCAAAACCAAAGCCGAAACCTCTTCACTAGAGAAAAGACGAACTCCTCAGCAAATCAAGATCAGCTTCAAGCAAGTTCAAAATCCAGAAACCATGAAACTCAAACCCAAAAGACATGAACTTTGAAATTCAAATTCAAAAGCTGAAAACCCTGAAACTTAAATCCTTATTCTCACAAGTGGCCTAAAATAGCTCCGAGAACTCCCAAGTTTTGTTTCCACAAGTGACCCAAAATAGTCCCGGAAACCAATCCTTACAAGCGACCCAAAATAGTCCCAAGGATTGCCAAAACTCAAATTTTCACAAGTGGCCCAAAATAGCCCCGAGAAACCAAAATTCTGTTTCCACAAGTGACCCAAAATAGTCCCGGAAGCCCCTTTCTCACAAGTGACCCAAAATAGTCCCGAGAAATCCAAATCAAATCCAAAAAGGTCCAAAATAGCCTTAGAAATCCAAATCAAATTCAAATTTCACAAAGGCCCAAAATAGCCTTAAACAACCCAAACCAAATCCAGATCCAAATGGCCCAAAATAGCCTTGATAAAATCAAAATCCAAATCCTACAAAGGCCCAAAATAGCCTCAGGACTGAAAACCACACTCCGACATAAGAAACCAAATCTGTTCCAAATGAAAATCTAGAATTATTCAAGTGTCCTCAATTGAGTCCCGTCAATTAGGTTTGGTACCATCAATTGAGTCCGGTTTAAGCCAAAAGCAATAAATATTCCAATTAAACACAAAATCATTTTAGAAACGATTTTCCTAGCCTGTTACATATAATTCTTTAGATCCCTTAATCAGAGGTTCTCGTAGGCAACTACGGGGTAATTAACAGTAGGGGCTTGCGCCTACTGGAAAGAAAGGACCCGCTAAATTAATAAACCCTCGTAAGAAGCGACTCTTGTTCTGGTTCTCTTGTCGTCAAGAGACACTCAGCGCAGAGATCGAACCTTAAGGGGGGTGAATCTAAGGCTTATTCTAATTTCTCGAGGAAACCCTTTCACTCTTCGAGGGATGACAAAAAAGTCCACACAGTTATGTGATACTTAGCCTGCTTTGTTGTGCGGTTCGAACTGCGTAACTCTTTGTCTTAGTGCTTAGTAAGACCTTCGTATTAGTTTCTTGTGCGTTTTTTGCTTAGAGCAGCCGTCGTTCTTCCTGCTATCGTGCTTCAAACTCCACTATCTTCTGCTGTGTCGGCAATTTATTACGTTTGGTTGTGTTTTCCGTTGCTACTATCATCCAATGCGGAGAGGTACAAGGTTATCGCTTGATTCTGATCCAGCTGCATATCATACAGCGCATGTTCATCAAGAAATAGGTCTGTTCTGTACCTGCTCTGTGGTCAAATGAGTGTTGTTTGTTTTTCTTTTCTTCTGTGCCTTCCTTGGTGCAGGCCCGTTTGTTCTGTGTATTGCTCTCATTGATTGTTATCCATTGCCTATTAAACAGCTCTTTTCTCCTGCTCATTGATTACTTCCCGTTGATTATTGTATTGCTGCAGCTGCTGCATATGCAAGTTCTTTCTTTCTTTCTCTGTTCTTTCCTTTCCGTGTTCTTTTCTGTGTGGTTTTTTCTGTCCATTCAATCTATCTTACTCCTCTAGTGTTTTCTCCTAAGGTGATCATGAAAGGATTCGCCGCCGAAGCATTATTGGTCGTCCAGATCATAGTTCTTCGTCTGTTCCTCTTTCTTCTTCTGATGGTGCAGAATCAGAAGGTTCTTAGTTCTCATTTTAACTAATCTCCTCTTTGTGCTCTTTTTTTTTTAACAATCTTTCTTCTTTCAATTTTCCCTATTTTTATTGTTCTGTCCTCATTTTTATTTACGTTTTCCTATACAAGGCAGTGGATTTCGTTATGAAAATGATCTTTCTTATCCATCACAATGACATCGTGCCTCGAGCCCAGTGAGCAGTGAATCAAACTCACGTTCTGGAGAATCGTCAGGATGGGGAATGACACTCGCTGAATTTGTTGCTCAAAGTTCAGTATAGTTCATTTCTCTTTGTCTATACTGTTCTTTGTTTTAGTATGCATTATGTTCAGATTAACATATCTATCTTCTTCTGCTTTGTCATTGCCTTCATGCTTTTGTCGTTCCATTTCTTTTCTGTTTGCTGTTGCAGACAGTCACTCCCCTTTCACATCAGCATCCCAGTTCAATGCTTCTTCTGATGGATCTTTTGCAGAGACACCTCCTTTGCCAACATCGTCTGAACCTGAGACGCCACCAGCAATTCCTGTGTTCAATATAGGTCTGTTTCCCTTTTTTTATTACCCTGCTCTGGGTTGTCGTGTATGTTCTTTTCTGTATTCATCTAATCTGCTCTTTCTTATTCCATTCCATTTGTTGTGCTCATCTGTATCCTTGCATTGCCATTCCATCTGTAGATGATAGGCCTGTCTATGATGACTTTGGGGACCTCCCTGAAATTTGTCCTGATTGTCATGCTCTTTTTTGGTATGATGAACGCTGCCGGTCAGCATCGCGTGTTGGTCATCTTGTGTACAATCTTTGCTGCAGAGGTGGCCGTGTTAAATTGCCACATGTTGCTCCCACTCCTTCACTTTTGGCAGAACTACTCAACCCTTTGAATGGTTCAGATTCAAGGCATTTCCATGATGCCATTCGGATCTACAACTCGATGTTTGCCTTTACTTCCATGGGAGTTGATGTTGATGAGGGCATCAACCGTAGACATGGACCATACGTTTTCAGAGTATTAGGCTAATTATGCCATTTGATGGGCTCTTTGCTTCCTGATAATAATGCTCCACCGCGGTTTGCTCAGCTGTATATGTATGATACAGAAAATGAGATAACAAACCGTTTGAATCACTTTTCTGGTCTTAATCGATCATTGATTCCTCGTCCACATATTGTGCAAGCTCTCAAAGACATGCTTGATCAGTACAATCCTTATGTTCAAGGATTTAGATATGTTCGGGATCAGTGCTGTCAGATTCAAACGATGCAATTCGTTTGAGGATCGCCTTACATAGATCCGGTGATGGCAGGCAGTATTCAGCACCAACAGCATTTGAAGTAGTGGGTCTTATTGTTGGTGATATTGATTCCCAGCATGTTGATCGTGATATAATAGTGCAGTCTCGCTCTGCAAGACTGCAACGGATCAACTCACTGCATCCTTCATATATGCCATTCCAATATCCTCTTATTTTTGTTCGTGGTGAGGATGGATTTCGATTGAACATACAATCAAATACATCTACATCATCACGCTCATCAAGTACCCGGCAACATGTCACTATGAATGAATACTACTGTTATAGGCTCCATGTTCATGCTCAGGGTTTCAATATAATACTACAATCTGGTCGTCTCTTGCAGCAACTCTCTATTGATATGTTTGCGTGTGTCGATCAATCAAGGTTGCTGTACATTCGTGAAAACCAAGCATCTTTGCATTCAGATACATACCAGAATATCAGAGATGCTGTTGTCAACTATGATTTATTAGGCCACACAATGGGCAAGTGCATCGTCTTGCCAGCATCGCATGTTGGGAGCCCTAGGTACATGTTCCAAAATTATAAAGATGCTATTGCTGTTTGTAGGCATCTCGGTCCACCGCATTTGTTCATTACTTTACGTGTAATCCTGCATGGCCAGAAATTACACGTAATTTGTTCCCTGGACAGCATTCAAGTGACCGACCAGATTTGGTGTGCCGTGTTTTCAAGATGAAACTCAATCAGCTGGTTCGTGACTTGCACAGTGGTCAGTTCTTTGGTCCTATTTCAGGATGTAAGTATCTCCCCTGAAAAATTTCTCTAATTTTTTTATTCCAGTCCCTTTTCATGGTTTCCTTCATTGTTCAATCATTCTGCTGTTTCCTATCGCATTGTCAGTAAATTGTGTTTCTTTTTTTCTCTTCTACCAATGATTTACTCGGTTGAATTCCAAAACAGAGGTCTGCCGCATGTCCACATTGTAGTCTGGCTAAGTCAGCAGAATAGCCTTACAGATGGTCAGAGCATTGATCGCGTTATTTCCGCTGAACTACCTGACCCTGTTCATGATCCTGAAGCTTATTCGATTGTTACACAATTCATGGTGCATGGACCGTGCGGTGAATTGCACCCGCATTCACCATGCATGCAGAATAGAACCTACACTAAACATTTCCCAAAACGTTTCCATGATAGAACTTTGATGACAGATGATGGTGTTGTTGTGTATAGGATAAGAGATACAAGAGTCAGTGTTGAAAAAAACAATATTCTCCTGGATAACAGATTTGTTGTCCCCTATAATTTGAATCTCCTCTTCAAGTACAATGCGCATATCAATGTTGAAAGATGCCATACATCTATAATGATCAAGTACCTTTTCAAATACATATGCAAAGGTCGAGATCGTGCTAGGGTTTCAGTCCATAGAAATTTAGGAAATACATCAACCAGTAATGGACAGTAACCACAACAAGAGCAAGTCATTGATGAAGTGCTCAACTATTTAGACTATAGGTACCTTACACCTCATGAATCGATTTGGCGTCTTTTTCAATATGACATCCACTACGGTTATCTTACAATGGAGCGCTTGCCAATACATCTCCCCTTTGAAAACAATGTTGTTTTCCGTGATTCTCAGTCACTTCAACAAGTTGCTGATAATCTTGTTAGAAAGCGGACAAAACTTACCGCATGGTTTGAGCTTAATGCGACTGATCCATTTGCTCGGACACTGACTTATCCTGAAGTGACAAGATTTTACACATGGCATGATGATGACAAAACATGGCAATATAGGCAGCAAGGTAATCGACTAGCACGGATGCATTTTATCCACCTTGGGGCTGGTGATGTTTATTATGTTAGAATGCTCCTTAACTGCATTCGTGGTGCATTATCTTTTGATGATCTGAGAACAGTCAATGGTGCAATCAAAGCAACATTCAAAGAAGCTTGCAATGCTCTTGGCATGCTAGAAGATAACAGTGAATGGCTCTCCACAATGGAAGAAGCTGCTGCAACTGCTTCAGGTCGACAAATAAGGCATATCTTTATAAGATATCCTACTGTACTCAGCAGTACCAGATGCACGTCAGCTGTGGAATTCTTCCTAGACCTATATGGGAGATGACATCGTGCAGAGGATACGTCATGATAATTACAATTTTGAAATGGTGGTTGATCCTCAAATCCTGAAAGACAATATATTGTATGAACTAGAAGAAATACTCTTCCTTCGAAGGTACTCTCTACAGTATGTTCGCCTCCCAGCACCATCGCGTGCACGAACTAACTATGCTCACAACAGGCTGTTAGTTGAACAGTATTCCTTCAATACTCTTGAACTCCAACTACAAATCCCTCATCTGTTATCAGGACTGAACTCTGAACAGAAAAATATTTTTGATTATGTTGTGCAAACAGTTATGTCGCGATCAGGTCAACTTTATTTTGTTTACGGTCATGGTGGAACAGGAAAGACATTTATGTGGTGAGCCTTAACGGGATATTTGAGAGCAAAAGTAAAGATTGTCCTCACTGTAGCTTCATTTGGTTTATCATCGCTCTTGCTTGAAGGAGGTGTGATGGCATATTACAAATTCAAAATACCTTTGAAATTAAATGATGGTGCAACATGTGATATCAAAAAGCACACACACCTTGCTTATCTTTTATTGCAAACCTCTCTCATAGTGTGGGATGAGGCACCAATGAACAATAAGATATGTTTTGAAGCTCTTGATCGTTCCATGAGAGATATCTTTGCTGATTGGTATCCTCAAGATCGAAATAAACCATTTGCAGGGATCACTGTGGTTCTTGGGGGAGACTTCTGGCAGACATTGCCAGTGATTGCTCATGGTAGTAGGTTTGACACCGTTTCTGCATCAATCATTAATTCTTATCTCTGGCCTTCATTTACCCTTATGAAACTTACCATAAACATGATGCTCTTATCATCAAACCATTTGTCAGCCAACAATGAAGCTCTTGCAGCATTTGCAGCATGGCTTTTGTCAATTGGCAATGGTGATGCGGCAGCAATCCAACTCTACAACAGCATTGAGCCTAAGTGGATTCAAATACCAGACCAATTCTTGGTGTGCCACAACCATAATCTAGAACAAGCAATTATCGATGCTGTCTATCCACATTTTTATGAGCATTTCCAAGATGAAGACTACCTCCAACAGCGTGCTATCATAACACCCAAAAAAAATAGTGCTGCTAATGCACTCAATGAGGCAGTGCTTCAGCATGTCCCTGGTGACCAACATGATTATTACAGTTCTGACAGTGCACAAGGATATGATGATCTCCCACAAGACCTACAGGCAATGTTCACTCTGGATATCTTAAACACAATCACATTGGGTTCTCTTCCATGCTATAAACTAAGCCTCAAACTAGAGGTCCCTGTTATGTTGCTCAGGAATATGGATCAGGCAAATGATCTGTGTAATGGCACTAGAATGATTATAACAGCCTTAGGTACAAGAGTAATATGTGCTAGAGTTATTACAGGACCTGCTAAAGGAAAAAATATCCAAATACCACGCATAATATTCTCATATGAAGATCAGAAGCTTCCATTTATTATGAAAAGGAAACAGTTCCCTGTTAGACTTTGCTATGCTATGACTATAAATAAAAGCCAGGGTCAATCCCTTGATGTTGTAGGAGTCTATCTTCTTGAACTAGTCTTCAGCCACGGACAGCTCTACGTAGCGCTGTCAGGAACAACATCACCTGAAGGCCTTAAAATACTTATTATTATTGAAAATGATCAGCACAAAAATTACACAAAAAATATTGTTTATAAAGAAGTTTTTTTTGCGATGCAAACAACACCAATGAACAATGGTAATTGTCTTCTTTTAGATTCATTATTTTTTTCATTGGCACTCCCACCATAAAATTTTCAATAAATCATGTCTCTCAAAATATACTGCACATTCATGTTTTCGAAAACCAAAAAATTATCTTTATTACTGCCATGGCTGATGTTTATTCTTGTGTTGCAGCAAACAATGGATCCTCCAATTCCAGTTTCAACCCTCACAATGACCACTGACACACAAAGCGCCATGATCCATGGAAGACCGGTTAGGATCTGGCCTGCATCTCACCCACGAAGCGGCAAAGTCTGGAAGTTCCACTTCTTGCTCTTGGATCACACAGTTAAGTCATTCTCGATTTGCCTCTCCATTACAAAATTCACATTGCTCCTGCTTGCTTATGTTTATTTCTTATTGTATTTTTGGCATCATTACATATATATTTTTCTCCTGTCCTCACTATCTTTCACAGGGAGGTAAAATACAAGGACTGGTCATGACACCTGATTACCAAAGAATATCAAACACATTTGCTGAGCGTAACATAGTGGAGATCACCAGATTTGCTGTGGAAGCATCAACAGTGGACTATCAAGTTGTCAACTATGACTATATGCTCAAAATTACAAGACAGACGCATGTCAAAGTGCTTGCGCCTAATATCTATCCAATACCGACATACTATTTTGACTTCAGGCGTCTTGAAGACGTAGGTCAGGACATCACACATGAAAAGGCAATTATGGGTATAAAAACATTCCACTCACTTCAGACAATCAAATTGATGTTTCGCACTCCTATAATCTCTATACTGCTCTTAATAGTTATGTGATGACTATGTATATTTATTATCTGCAGATACTGTAGCAAGGCTGGTGGGATTTAGTAACATTAGAACAGTCCCCTCGCTTGGAAATGCAAGGGTTCAGACAATGTATTTGATGAACGAAAGGTGATCGTACCAACTGAAAGTACATTCATATTCTTCTATACTCACCTTTATATTTTATAATTTACAGCATCTTACCAAACCTACTGTTCGCAGAGGATACACAATGGATGTCACACTATGGGGAGACTTCATCGATAGATTTAATGTCGCCGAACTCCACGAACAATCTAAAACATCTGCAATTATTATTGCATGCAATGGTCTTCAGATAAAAAAGGATCATAGAGGTGCCATACCATACTCTCTATCCAACTAAATAGAATTTTGCTTGCTCCACCTATATCTGTTCATTGTTCTATATTTACACTGGAATATTATGTGTATTTATCTAGACATGTATGGCCTGAAGACATACACTGGAACCAGATTTCACTTTGTCTTCTACAACACCACCAATATATTATACAAAATAAATTCTCATATCAACTTCTGCTGTATAAGACACCGTATGATGGTCAACCTATAGCTCTTCATGCATCTCCAGAGATGTTCAATCGTGATGGCCCTCCAAATTCGTTGCTTGCCAAGCCACCATCAGTTAGCATAACACTAGCAGAACTCAACACATTGTACCTTGATAATTTCACTGTATGTCCATTCTGACAAAAAAAAAAAAAATTCCTTCCAATTTTAAACAACAAATACAACTATCAATCAATCAATCATACAATCACCTTCTTTCTTCTCTATCATTTTCAGGAAACACACTACCAATGCCCAGCAAGAACGGTTCACATTATTAGTCCTTTTGATTGGTTCTACGAAGCCTGTCCTGACTATCACAGGAAATTAGACCGTACTAGACAGGAACTCTACTGTCCAGACTGTCGTATGCGCAAGCGAAGCTTCATTCCCTGGTATGTGCACTTAATATATCATTTTTAAAACTAACTTCCTTTGTTCTCAACAGCTTAAGCTGGTCACTCATCTGAACTGCTTCGTGCCCTATTATTCTACAATACTAGCACATATCAACTCTCTTAAACTAATTCTAGTACAAAAAAAAATAGCAGGTACAGGATCAAGGTCCAGGTTAGAGATCAAATAGACCAAGCTCAGTTTATGCTCCTAGGCAAAACCAGCGAAATGATCATTGGTGTTGATCCAGTCACACTCAAGATGGAACAAGATAAGAATGATGGCAGATCACCACAGCAGCTCCAGATTATTGTGAACAAAGCATATTTTTTCACTGTTTCAGGAAAGCAGCCATGACCAATTCGAAAATATCGAACCTATACCGTTTCCCGCCATGAGCAAGTGCCAGATGATATGCTTCCCTTACTGCCAGAACCAATTCTTCTCCTACAGAGCTCATCATCGCAGCAACCAACCACAACTCCTCCACCACCACCACCGACAACACCATATGGAATACAAGACAAAGGAAAGAATGTCGCAGTAGAGTCAACACCATTGACCAGTGATAACACAGCCACACTAAAAAGGTGCAATTCAATTTGTGCTCTAGATATTCTCTTACAAATTATAGCATTCTTCATACTATCAAAATTACATTCAGTTTGGTCATTTTTTTTATGTAATTACACTCAGAACTCCTCCAGAAGAATCACCGCAGAGCACAGTTCTAGCAAGGACAGTGAAGAGAAGAATTGAATATGATCCGACATAATCAACAGCTCAACAAAAGTACTTCCTTCACTCTAAAATAATATCAGCACGTATTACTGATTTAAACTATTTGTCTCCTCAGAACAAATCAAAAGTGATGTGTTCCCAACCTTTGACTGCACACAAACCGATCCTCAGCACACTTTGGTTAAAATAAACAATGATACATTGACATAGCACATCCAAAAACCATAATAAAAAAATATTACAGCCAATTTTCCACTTTCCACACACAAAATTATACAACCAATTAGCCCTGTATACTTTGTTATTTCTTTCTAGAACAACCACTGGAGGAACAGAAGAAGGGTCTGTTGACCAGGACTGAACGTTCCACATCAATGCATTTATCATT
This sequence comes from Rhynchospora breviuscula, assembly GCA_027562975.1. Lineage (NCBI taxonomy): Eukaryota > Viridiplantae > Streptophyta > Magnoliopsida > Poales > Cyperaceae > Rhynchospora > Rhynchospora breviuscula. The sequence goes on from CM050398.1 coordinate 20,102,299, forward strand.
GTCAATACCATCCTCATGCTTTTGGAAAATATATCGCTACCTAACCTAATTGCTGCCTCAAAAACAATATGCCTCTTTAGATGTGCTCTTTTGGATAGTACTGCACACCGATAAAAAATCAGTACTAAACTAATGTTTATTTTTGTTGGCCTCTAAGTTGGACTCATACAAACTGTAGTTATGGTCCAGTACTGGAAATCCATGCACCGATGTATGCATATGCGGTGCATTTCTTTCCAGATAGGCACTCTGTGTGATGTTTTCTGTAACATAATTCACATTATCCTTATATATGCTCCTACTGATCGTTTCTTATCTATCGCATTTTTCCCCTTTTCATAATTGCAACAACTTCTTCGATGTTATTGATACTATACCTTCCTTTTGAAATGCTTCTATAAAAAATAAAATTTATACCGTAAGAACCACACAAAGTTCCTTCATTATATTAATGATAGTTTTGTCCTCATTAAATTTTATCTTAAGTTACCTCTTTTTATTCCCAATACAAATAAAGATGAAAAACTGATCGCGCAATGCGCGAATAACCACTAGTTTTATATTTATTTCCGATCACTCACAAAGATACACAACTCCAACCTGTATCAAATTTAAAAAAAAAACATCTACAAAGTGCAAGTTGAAAACTATAGGATAATAGTTGCTAAAAACAATGTCATGAATTTACATCAGATGTATTTAAATAACAGAGAAAATGTGACAGGGTAGATGAATCAGAATTTAATTTAAGATCAATGAAGTTGGGGTTCCAACCAAACAAGAGCCTCCAGAGCTAAACAAATTGATCCCGAAATTCTAAGACAATTTTTTTCAAACTCCAAAAGCTAACATAATTGCACTGTATTGCTAGGCACGTCACTCCCATTGACACGGCCATCGATGTGCCCTACTAGTGGCGCGTCTAGATGTTTATTGTTAAAATTATTTATTATATATGTTTATTAAAAAATTTAGGGCACTATGTATATGGTATACATCCTTCACTGTACCGGCGCAATGTACCACTTATTTCACTATGCACGCAAGAAAGCAAGTAATTCAAAATAGAACCTGTTGGCTGTTGCTTAAGAAATATTGAAATAAAAGAGGATTCCACATTGTTACTCCAATTCATTCGTTCTTCATACATTACAAATTGAGCTAAAGAAAAAAAAAAAAGGTCTTCATCCAAATTCATGAGAGAACTTCAAAATCACATATGACTCCAAATTCAATCACGTAACATAAATTATTACACATCAGCAGAAAATCAGAGCAAGAATAAAATTGCTAAGATCATATGTAAACAAAAATCAACTGCACATGTTTAGTAAATTTCGTATCATACCCAAATTTACAAGTAAAATTTCAACAAAATTTGTCACTATTTCTAACCATTGCTAAGACTGAAGAAAAAATTGAGAGAGAGAGAGAGGGATATAGATTTACAAGCATGGATTTAATCCATCAGAGGGAAAAAAATAAGATGCCGGTATCTAGGGTTTAGGTTCTTCCAACGAAAACTTGAAAGAGAGACAAAGGCCGAGAGGGGAGAGATACCTTTGCGGCTTTGCTAGTAATTTGGTCGAGGCTTTCGTCGGAGGAGGGAGGCTTTCGTCTAGGGTTTTGTCGAAGAAGGAAGCGCCTTTCGTTTATGGTTTTGAGGTTCTAACGAGAGTGAGATCTTTCTCTCTCGCTCGCATCGCAAAGATCGGCGTTAGAGGTGAGAGAAACGGGGAGGGAGAGTCAGCGAGAGGGAGAGAGTGCGAGAGGAGATGGTGAGATAGAGATTAGAGAGTGAGAGAGAGACTTTAGTCCAATCTGGATGACAACACTTATTTGGTTTTAAGCGTTCACTTTGATCGTTTATATATTTATCCTGTCTATTTTATGTGTCACTTTGTATTTAGCGATGACAGGTGATGGCAAAACTGCAGATGGCCATAATCATTTCTATAAAAAAATAATAGCACTGCTCAAGGTTCAAGTTGAATAGGGCTTTCGTATATTAGTCATTTACTCATTTAGTATCGAATGGCCTTTCTGTAAAAAGCGCTAATTCAGGGCCTGGCTCGAGGGTTTTTTCTGAACATGACTGATAATTAGAAAGAGGGTCTAATATGCCCCAAAAAAGAGGGGAGCGGATCCTCTAGTCGTTTTTTTAAGCGACCAGTGGACATCTTTTGATCTGAACAGTCCGATTTAATCTCAACGGTTAATTTTTTTCGGACCTATCAATCTGGTATTATGCAGGGAACATCCATAACCGTTGACATTAAATCAAATGGCTCAGATAAAAAAACGTCCAGTTATGCAAACTTCTTCATAAGAGAGGGGCCAGGCTGGATTCAGATTTGGACAAACTTCTTCATAAGAGAGGGGCGAGCCAGTTATGCCGGGTGTGATATGCACCATCTAACAAAATAGCATCCACCATCACTAAATGTGCTTTTTGAGAGCCCAGGTCCTGATTTTTCACTCGCTGACATCATCATGTTCGCGCGATGACATCATCAAAAAAATTTCAAAAATATTTTTTTTTGCGCACTGACGTCATAAAATGGATGTATTTTTGTGTTCAGTTAGATGCATCAAGGGATGAGTTAAACTTATTATGTGTTCAATTAGATGCAGTGATAATATGAAGTTTTAGGTTTTTGTGTTCAGTTAAATATCTCAAGGGAATAATTACATGAATTATGTGTTCAATTAGATGCATCTCAAAATTGAATTTTTTTATTTTTGTGTTCAGCTAAACACGTTAAGGGATGAATTTAAAGTGTTTATGTGTTTAGTTAGTTGCATCAGAAATTTGATTTTATAGTTTTTTGTGCTCAGTTTAACACGTTAAGGGATGAATTTAACATGTTTATGTATTTAGTTAGTTGCAGTAAAAATTTGATTTCATAGTTTTTGTGTTCAATTAAACAAGTTAAGGGTTCAATTAAAATAGTTTATGTGTTCAGTTAGATGCATCCGTAATTTGAACACTGATCATTTATTAAGAATAATATCTATTATTTCAACAAAATGAACAATACTATTAATAATAATATCCATTAATAATAACACCAATCCTACACAGTTTTAACCACTACAAGTTAACACAATTCATCAACTCTTCTTTCGATTTCTTCCCACAACTCTTCTCACCCTGTTCTGTAATCCCTACACAAACAAAACAAAATACAATTAAGACCAATTACTAATTAAGTGTTCTAATATACTAGCAATAGTTCAAACAATTATACAGAGATGTGACTATTTAGTGTTTATACTTTATACTGTTTGGAATTAAAATAGATAAAACAAATGTTTATTATCGATCAAAACTCAAGAATTATAAGTATTGCACAAAACAAATGTTTATTTTCTGCACGGAAGTTTGTTCTCGAATGCTTCATCGTACATTACTAAATGGGACAAAATAAAAAAGAACTTTAACATTTCTGACATAAAATATATCAATCTTTCGTTTACAACGAAAATCCCTAAGTCCTGTTAAAAACCAGAACTGCTAACAGACAATAATGAAGCAAAACGAAGAAAATTTTCATACTATTTCGTTAATTGAAACATAGAACACAAATCCATACTAGAAATTTCGTACTATTCCGTTAAGCAAAACGATCAGAAATTTCCTCCCTGGCCGACACCTCCCATGAATTCACCACCTATTCCTCCTTGCCTTCTTCTGTTTTTCCGTTGGCGATTGAGTTTGGCCGCTAGGGTTTCTCCCGCCGTCAACGTGTTTCGAATGAGAACGACCAGGCTTCGATTGAGAGGTCCGATTGAGGGGATCTGATCCATCGCCTCTTTTTCTAGATCAAGAGAGCAGAGGAGGAGAAGACGGCTAGGGTTTGGAATGAGAGGTGAGAGAGATGAGGTTTAAATAGACTGGGCCAGCGTTGAATCCATAAAGAGCCTGTTTGGAGTCTGTGGATGCTCTGGATGCTAAGTGAGTGGATGGTATATAATAATTACCCAGTAATGCCCCCAGTTTTTAAAATAATAATAAAATAATATAAAATATTAATAATAATATCAAAATAATCCAAATTATTTAAATAATAACGCAATTACGGAATCTGAGATTCCGACCATAATTACGGAATTTGGAATTCCGTAATAGCTTTGGACTTCCTTTTTTTTGTCACGGCTGATTTTTTTTTGTCTTTTTTCGATTTTTCCTTTTTGTTTTTCTTTTACTTTTGTGTTTTTTAATATTTTTATATTTTAATAAATTGTATAATATATAGTGTTCTAAATACGTGCCATGTCGTGTCGAGCCGTGTCAAACACGTCGTGTCCGGATCATTTGTTGTGCCATTAGTGTTCTCCAATTGTGCGTGTCGTGTTGACACGAACTACTTTTTTAATCGTGTCGTGTCGTGTTGTGTCGTGCTTAGTGGTGAGAAGAGGTAACACGACACGCATTCTAACATGACACGACTGATACGATCGTGTCGTGTCGTGTTGACATGTCGTGTTAGTCGTGTCATATTATTTTATTATTTTTTAAATTAAAAAATTATTAAAAAATTAAAAGTAAGAGAAAAATTACGAAACATAATAAATTATTATTTGATTAAGTTTAAACTTTTTATTAATATTTTTTATAAAAAATAATAATTAGATTAGAACACTGTTATGATTTAAATGATGGTAACTAATATGATATAGTATTATAAATTGAAATTAAATTATTAATTTTGCTTAAATAATCAACATTAATAATTAAATTTGTGTTTAGGTGTCATGTTAATTCGTGTTCGTGTCGTGTTCGTGTCGTGTTGCGTGTTGAATCGTGTCGTGTTGAATCGTGTTCACGACATGAACATGACACGACACGATTCAACACTCAACACGCAACACGACATGAACACGACACGAACACGAATTAACATGACACCTTAACACAAATTTAATTATTAATGTTGATTATTTAAGCAAAATTAATAATTTAATTTCAATTTATAATACTATATCATATTATTTACCATCATTTAAATCATAACAGTGTTCTAATCTAATTATCATTTTTTTATAAAAATATTAATAAAAAGTTTAAACTTAATCAAATAATAATTTATTATGTTTCGTAATTTTTCTCTTACTTTTAATTTTTTAATTTAAAAAATAATAAAATAATATGACACGACTAACACGACGTGTCAACACGACACGACACGATCGTGTCAGTCGTGTAATGTCAGAATGCGTGTCGTGTTACCTCTTCTCACCACTAAGCATGACACGACACGACACGACACGATTAAAAAAGTAATTCCTGTCAACACGACACGCACAATTGGAGAACACTAACGGCACAACAAATGATCCGGACACGACGTGTTTGACACGGCTCGACACGACATGGCACGTATTTAGAACACTATATATTATACAATTTATTAAAATATAGAAATATTAAAAAACACAAAAGTAAAATAAAAACAAAAAGAAAAAATCGAAAAAAGACAAAAAAAATCAGCCGTGACAAAAAAAAGGAGGTCCAAAGCTGTTACGGAATTTAGAATTCCGTAATTATGGTCGGAATCTCAGATTCCCTAATTGCGTTATTATTTAAATAATTTAGATTATTTCGATATTATTATTAATATTTTATATTATTTTATTATTATTTTAAAAACTGGGGCCAGTAATGCAGTTCGAACTGGCCCATAAGCAGGCCACCGTAAAGCCCAATAATTATAAGTCGTCACGAGTTACTGACAGCGACTCGCATAATATATCCTCATCCATTGTTCGCCACAGAGAATCTACTCCCATCTTATTCAATCACTTCAAAAAATAATTAAAATACTCTCCTCTCATGGCTAAAGTCTGAGAAAATCAAGACAGGAGAGGAGTATATTTTGGTCATTTTTAGAAGTGATTGAGTGCCCTGAGCAATTCCACTCCCCCTCCACCTTTCTCAGAAGCGCGATATCCTAAGCCTTCTCTCCATCTCTCTCTCTACTCCTTCCTCTTTTGCTCTCTCACGATCTGGATCCCACCACTACTTGCCTTTCAAGCGAGATGTTTTGATTGGAGGAGAAGGCTCTATTTATTCGCTACTCTCTCTCTCTCGCTTCTTCGACCATGTCGGATCCGGATACAATGCAAGCGGCGATGGAGGCCCGCTTCAGTAATCTCGAGCTTATCGGGCGCGGTTCGTTTGGCGAAGTCTACAAAGGGTGAGCAATGCATGATAGCTTGTTCTTTAAAATGCGAATTTGGATTCATACCCAGCGTTTATTTAATTAAGTTAACCCTCCTTAGGATTCTAGTTTGTTAATCGGACTTGGCAGTTTGGTTTTTGATCCTATTTAGAGGTTTAATTTGAGATGGTTTTGTGTGGTTTTACTAGTTAGGTATTGCCTGGGTGATGTGGTCTTGAGAATTAAAATTACAGTATCCAAAGCTCATTACATAATTATTACAATGGAAACTTGTATATTGTAGGTTTGACAAGGAACTGAACAAGGATGTGGCAATTAAAGTTATTGATCTAGAAGAAGCGTAAGTTTCTGATCTTTAAGCTATATTCATTAGTATTAAATCTTAATGAAAATATTCTTTCAAATAATTGAGCTTTGCATGAACTATTTTAAGGTGTGGTGTTTATTCCCCTACCTCCTATTCTTAACAGTTGGGAACATAGTTCAATCCAATGGTTAATAGGATGAATTGATGAAATGCTTAACCTAAGGTGATTTGATACATTTGAAGATATAAAAAATAAAAATTAAAAAACAAATGGTTTCAACAGCGATTATTCATGAGATGTCTGGATTTGCTATTTAATGTTTTTCCTTCTCCTTTTTCTATTTTTGTTTGTAGTGAGGACGATGTTGAAGATATTCAAAAGGTAGATATGATATTATTTTTTTCTTCCTCCAGAATTGAAGTACATATGGTTAAATCTACTGTTTCAAACTTTATGTAATTTGGTCCTTCAACAGGCTAAAGTTCTAATGTCCTTATGTATTTTGAAGTATCACAGAGTGATAAAGAACTTGTCATAAAGGATTTGTTATTATATATTTCATGAACCAGACCAGAAAACTAAAATTTAGAACGTATCTGGTTGTGTTTCTTAGCTTCTATACCTTACAGGGAGTTACAGTGTCAAGAATAAATACCCTTTGATGTTTCCTGGTTTTTTATTAATTTAAATGTTTATCTTGCAGGAAATATCAGTATTATCGCAGTGCCGCTCTCCTTATATAACAGATTATTATGGCTCATATCTTCACCAAACTAAGCTATGGATAGTAATGGAGTACATGGCTGGTGGTTCTGTTGCTGATCTTGTATGTTTTTTATCTGATTATAATGCATGTTAGTTAAAATATAGTAGAAGTTTTGGCCCTCATTACTATCAAATTAGACTGTACATAACCGTTACATGGTACTGTTACAGACATGTAGGGATGTGGTTTGAATTTAGTGCAGCTTAGGAATTTTTTTTGTATTATTTCCTTTCAAATAAATATTGATTAGCTTTCTGACTGATGCTTGACATAAATAAACAAAAGCATACTTTGAATTCACAGCTGTAAGAATTTGTGCATATTTGGAAAGTAGAGCAGGAAATCCTTCTAAATAATATCTTTTTATCGGCCTCTTGTCAATCAATTGGTGCTACTGGCAAGACTTGTGGCAAAATATTACTTCTTTATCTTTCTAGTTAGTCAACAAAATTTAAGATTTAGATCCTTTCCTAAAAGGAGAATTCAACAAATATAAACAATAATACCTAGACTACAAAGTTGGTTTGAAGGTGATCCAATGATTTCTTAGGTTAAGCTTATTAAGTTTCTAGTGAGCTTAAGCTCGTACTAGATAAAATGTCTATATCATGTATTTTAAGGGACCTATTGCATGCCACACCAATATATATAATTGTTTTTTTTTTTTTTTTTTTTGCTCAGCATTTATCACTTGTTGTAGTTTCAATCAGGACCTCCACTAGATGAAATGTCTATATCATGTATCTTAAGGGACCTATTGCATGCCATTGAATATCTCCACTCAGAAGGAAAAATTCATCGAGATATTAAAGGTCTGTTTTCAGTTAAGGACCATTATGCACATTTCTGTTAAAATATTTTGTGTATATATGCGTGTTAATCTAATATTGCATTTGTCTTGCAATTGTTTTCAGCTGCTAACATATTACTCACAGAAAATGGAGATGTTAAGGTTAGTTTGTAGTTGCTCTTTATGTAGCAAGAATGTGATAAAAATATGTTGTTTTTTACAAGATGGTACTAAAGTTGTCATGGAACAATGCATTGTAGGTAGCAGATTTTGGCGTTTCAGCTCAGCTCACAAAAACTATGTCTCGAAGAAAGGTAATGAATTCTCTTAGTCTCTGCTCCAGAATCGATAGAGCTGAGAGGAGATGAGGGGAGGTGAGGTAAAATGAAACTGACCGTGCTTGACTGTGGGTTGTCACCTGTCAATTTCAACTCATTTTGCAATCTATTGTGTATTACTGGAAAGGAAACATTCATACCTTGTCTTTGAATGTTTCAGTGGGTTCTTATGAATAATATTTGTGATTTCGATTATTGTTGTTGATATTAAGTTGTAACACTAACTTTTTGTGATATGGTTAGTTGCATTATTGTTGTTCAAAAATTCTTGTTGAGTTGTAAACACTAGCTATCTGCACTGTTTGTTCATTTCAGACATTTGTTGGGACACCATTTTGGATGGCTCCTGAGGTTATCCAGAATTCTGAAGGATACAATGAGAAGGTATGCATGCCCTAAGAAAATTCTGTTAAATAACAATCTCTGTTGAATAAGAAGAGTGTTTTTCCACTATTTAAGCCATATATTTTCTCTGTTTGCTTTACGAATAATAAAACTCTTGATCTTATATGCAGGCAGATATATGGTCTCTAGGTATCACTGCTATTGAAATGGCAAAAGGAGAGCCTCCTTTGGCCGACATCCATCCAATGAGGGTTCTTTTTATGATACCAAGAGAAAATCCTCCACAGGTTTGCAAACTTTAGTTCATTATTATTTACTTTTTGCATACAAAAGTTCTTTCATGCTTCCAAGCATTAAGCATGAGGGTCTGCTTCTCACAGGAACTGTTAATTTTCGTGCTAGAAACAGTTCCAATTTTCATCTGGTCTCTCTTTTTTACATCTGTTCTACAAGTTGGACTTTGTACTAAATAAATATCTCGTAGTCATAAATTATAAAATTCTTCCTTTGTATGTTTGACAGCTCGATGAACATTTCTCCAAACCTCTGAAAGAATTTGTTTCTTTGTGCTTGAAGAAGACTCCTGCTGAGGTACAACAAAGTTATTTTCATACATTCCTTTTATTCAATATGCCAATATTAGAGTTTTCCTGTGATTTAAACTAATTATATGTCTGATTCTGGCTTATTTACCATTACAAGTTGTGATACCTTTTGACTTCTAATTAAAAAAAATGAGTTGACTGGAAAGAAAATATAGAGTATGGGACTTTCTTAGTTCCATGTAATATTTTTATCTGTTTTACTTCAGAGGCCCAGTGCTAAGGACCTTCTTAAGCACCGTTTCATCAAAAATGCCCGAAAAAGTCTCAGGTTACTGGAAAGAATAAGGTTATTACTCTTTCTCTCTCTACCCTCTTTCTTGCACACATGAGGATTCTCATCGGTTTCATTGATGATGAACAAATTTCTCCAGTACACTACCATATGTATATAGTATGTGATGCATGTAGTGTTCAATACCTTTGAACACTGATTAACCTCATTAAACGATATCAGCAGAGCAACAACATAAGAAAACTAAATTGATTTTGACCAAATAAAACTGGTATATATGACCTACTTGTACTGTAAACCCTTGCTTGTAATTGAAATTTATAGCTTTTCTATTTTGCTAATGTTGTATTTCTGTGCATGTCAGAGAACGACCTAAATTTCCAGTGAAGGAAGCAATGGAAGGTACCCTACCCCATCAAGATGTAGTATCAGGCACAGGCACTCTTAAGGTTGTCAGAGACCCACGAGATGAAGATACTGCACCCAGGTATCTACATTCATTACTTATCTAACCTCACCTTTTGTAGTAAAGCTGGTTGTAAAATTAGTAAGCTTAGAAAAGCCTTATTGCAAATTGGTCTCTCTTGATTTATCCTTTTAGCCAGTCAATTTCAACCTATTTTTCCAAAGAGGAAGGTTCCAATGCGGACATTTTGGATGCCCCAAAATGCCAACATTTCACTATCTAATACTTTTTCAAAATTTATAATTCAAATTTGAAATCCAAATTGTTGATCTTATTAAATTTAAAGAGGGATGGGTTTTCACACGAGTTTTGTAAATTTTAGAGTTTATTTGATACTTGATCAAGAGTTTGAAAAATATACGAACTTTATTAACTATGATAGATTCATTTTAATATGTTCATGTTTTAACATTTGATGGAGTATTAAATGAACTCCGAAATATATAAAACTTCTATGAAAACACATCAGTTGTTATATTGAAGAAGATCAACGGTTTAGATTTGACGTTTGAATTTTTTATTTTTAAAATCTAAATAGTGATTTGGCATTCAGGGGCATCCAAAATGTTGGCATTGGGACTCTCCTCTTTTCCAAATTGGTTTACTCAGTTTATCTTAACTTCGAAGTACCTTGAACACTAGATTCATTTTACAAAATTATCAGACTTGAAGCACATATAAAGTCATGAAGCTACTTGTAAAATGTCTAATGTTAGAACATTTAAAGCTAATGGGACTATATAAAATGAGTTTTACAGACATCATATTGCCTGTATATAGGTTTTTCCCCCCTTATTGTAGCTGATGTGATTTAATCATTTGCAAATTAGCTCTCATCATTATTGTAAGTTCTACATAAACATGGTTACCTAATTTGGATAATTTCTCCTGGTAAACATTTACTTAATCTGGTTTATTGGAAGCAAATTATAGTTGAGGCTCTGATTTAAAGCAGAGTAACTTAATGTAACCTCCAAGAATTCAACCTGATCAGAGATGCTTGACATAACCTGGAACACTGGAATCTTTATTATGGCACTGAATAATTCTCTGTAAAAAATCAATTGAATCTTATCTTTTATCTGTTGCAGTGCGCGAAACATTCCCAGGGACTCTACATGGAAGCAAAATGTGGAGGGCACTGGGACTGTCAGAAGTACTCCTTCAAAGCCACCTCAATCATCAATACTGAGAGAGAAGAAACCAGACCTTCCTTACAGCTCTAGTACTTCTAAAGAACAGGTCAATGCTATTTTCTCGCACCAAGGATCTCAAAATGAGCCCGATTATGCAGGATCTGAGAGCTCTTTAGAAGATGTATATGCTTCTAACTTGGTCCCTGTTTTTGGTTTTTGTTTTGATGTATTATTATGTACAAGAAACATAATGCCTTACAATTTACCATTACAAATATTGGTCTGTTGTCTAGGGATCACAGAAAGTAATCTTTGTACCACCCTCCATTGTTTCTTTAGAGATACCTCATTTATGCCCTTTTCTTACTCTCTATCCCCATATGCATGAAGATGGGATGGGTAATAAAGGTAGCTTTAGAGTAAATAATATAATATATAAGTAGGCATAATGTTCCATAATGTCCTATGTGATTTACAAGTTTCCAATGGTTAAGTGATATTTTTGCTTTTGCTTTGAGCTATACATGGTTTGGTTTGAATAATATTAGACAGCAATTAGTGTTTTTAGGTAACATGTAGTGGGGTATCTGATCAGTCTTCGACTGGAACTAGGTCTTTGATCAGTCTTCGACTGGAACCAGGTCTTGTAGCCATTTAATAATAAACAATAGAAGTGTTACATGTTTCATTACTGCTGCATGTGTTTCAGTACTAACGTTATTAGGTGTGGATAGTAACCTTATTGGCATGCCAGACAAATCATTGTTTCTGGGACCTACACTCATAGCTATGTGATATCATTGACAGGATGAGCTGGTAAGTGGGTCAGGTACAGTTGTGCTCCGTACTCCAAGAGAGATGCTTAGTGCAGCTTCAAACAATCAAGTGAATAAGGTATCATTATTATCTACAATAGCTCATCTGGAAGATCAGTCAGTGCAAATCTGGCGAAGGATGCTGCTAATTTAAATTTTCCTGGCTGTACTTTATGAAGGGACTTTTTCTTATTCTCTTTTTACCTTTCTTTTGCCTGGAATTGACCAAAATGACATGTTGGTGCCTCGGTGAGCAAATGTTCTTACAATAGCAACCTCAACTTAGCTCGAATTAGTTCTGGAAAAGAAAACAAATAATACTGTACTTGATCTTAATATAACAGATAATCACACTTATTTTTCTGTATTAGCCTGTCAGCAGGTTCTCCTCTAGTGATGACTCATGTACTGGTACGATGGTCATTCGTTCACAATCGAGCGATTCAGAGTCTCCTAGAGCTCCTAGATCAAGGCTTGGAATGCAAGAGAAGGCATCATCTGCCTTGCCATGTGAAGATAGTGCTTCTAATCTTGCTGAGGTATTGACATATATGTTTCAGAAAAGTATGTGTGGATTTGTTATGTAAAAAGATTTCTCGAAGAAATGACTGTTTTGACTGGTACAAACCAAGTACCTTCCACTGTGACGATTTCTGAATATTATGGCCTGGTTTTGGGTAAACATTTTTTATGTTGTGGTTGGCCATGTTTTGATGCAGCAGACTCCATTGGGCACTGAAAAGACGTAAGTAATTGAGCACTGATATTAAAATTAATTGGTTGAAAATTGGCGCTGACCATAGTCAATTGTATTGGTGAAGAAAAGGACTGAAAAGGTGTATCAAAAGTCCAGTAATCAGGTTGTGTTATTTGGTTCACAGAATGACTTTAAGTTAGCTGCTGTGCGTAAACTTATATTTTGTAAGAATCGATATCCATGTCAAGGAATTATCTACACAATATAATGTTTTTTTTTTTTTTTTTTTTCAGGCACGAGCAGCTCTACTAAGAAAAGGTAATGCTCGAGAAAGACCAGTCGTAGCCCGGCAAAACAGAGAATCCAATGACTCGAAATTATCTGATAGCATAAATGGCCAGGAATCATCCAGGTATGGAATGACTTGTGCTTTCTATCTATTTCCATTGAGAAGTGGATCATCCTTATAATCTCTTACTGCTGCCAAGCCTTATCTAAAGGCCAGCTTGTGCTTCATGATGGATGTGACTGTCTTAAATATTAGACTGAAGTGAATACTGCATACATTTTATGTTTTCTGGTGCTTATGGTATTTGCATTTTCATCTCTTCAGAGAACCTATAGAAACACGTGACAGTAAATGGCAACCCTTGAGTGATTTGCAGCTGGCGACTCGGGCTTCAGCTGTTTCAAATTCTGCAGCATTATCTCTGTTGATCCTTCCTTCAGTGAAAGATGTACAATCTATACTTTTATGTTTTATCTTGTTATGGTACTTTATCAGTAGGCATGTCTAAATATATTTCCTTCTCAGGCCCTGGAATATAAATCAGAAAGCCCCACCACAAATTCTGTAGTTGAGTCTTTGATGGATCTGGAGTATCAGCTGCCTGGCTCTTGCGAAAAAATATTGGTCAAGTTGCTTCAACACCTTGGAAGGTTATACTGCAAATATATCTTTATTGGTAATATTTAAAATATGATGTAACAGAAATTATATGGTCAAGGTCAATGGGTTCCCCGTAATTCTTAAAAAACTGAAATCCGTATTTGATTTAATTTTGTTTGAGAAAGCACATTTGGTAAGGGCAGCTTTGTCAAAATTTAGAGGAACATATTATTGCTCATCTCACCTATTTTGTTGTGGTGAGCAAATAATATGGATCCCCCACAAAACAAGATGTGGGATTAGGTCAATATGAGAAAGGTTCACTGCTGCTTGGTAGTATATCTGATCGCATACCATCTTTTTGGTTGTGTATTATTCTCAGTTTTAATATAAAGCAAAGTTGTAACATGGTGCACTGCAGCAGTGATAAAATGCTATCACAATGATGTTACTTTGAGGGGGAACTTGAAAGATTTGATAAGTGTATCCTGGCTGACATGAGTATTTTGTTACATGTGCTATTATATGCTCTAGTTTTAACTGAATATCTTTGTCTCTCTTCTATGCAACAGTTCAAAGGAATCATCCTTGAGTGCACTGCAGGAAACTGCGGCAAGCTATTTATTGAAAAAATTGGAAGAGATTTCTTATAAGGAAGTGAAAACTGATAAGAAGCCAGCAATTGCACAACCACTTGATACAGCTAGTTTAAGCTCTCTCTCAAGATTCCTTCTGACAAGGTAGCCTCACAGTCCTTATAATACGTTTATTCTCTATTCTCTATTTTTATTTCTGTGAGCAATAGACATCTCCATGTCATGCCCAAAGATCCTAATGTTACTTGTATTTGCAAATGGTTGGTGAATAATTTTGCTATTGGCAAATGACTACTAGGTTTAGAATGAAGATTAACTTCCGTGAAATATTTTCCTCAAAAAGTTCAGTAAAGGACGATTCAGTTGAACTTTAAGTGTTCTAATTAATTAGCTCAATCAAACTGCTAATTGATGCAACTTTATTAGCGATATAAATGTTTCCTTTGATAATCTTAGCCAAACTTGAGCTAGAGGAAAGTAAAAATTTTCATGTGGTTGGGCAGTGTTGCTCGTTCTAAGGTAATCTCGCATCAAAATAATGGTTGGATGCAATTTAAGGTGTGTTTGGTTCATGGGTGAACTAGTAGTTTGCGAACTAGGCTAGAGGGACCCAAACACGAACTAGCAAAAAAAACTAGCCCAAACAGTCTGTTCACGACCTAGTTCTTATTCCTCATTTTTCTAGAACTAGAACTAGCTTTAAGAGAACCAAACACACCAATGTGCGAGCAACACTTGCTTTGCTTATTCATAGTATGAAAATGGTTATATAGATATTCTCTCTCCTTTTTTTTCATCCTGATGGTATTGGCTGATAATCTCTTCATTTCTCCTTTTGTTCTTTTTGGTTGCAGGTGGCAGATCCAAGTTTCCCGAGACCTTAGCTCAGTTTAGAGGATAATGAAGAGATTACATAATTGTCATTTTCCTATTTGTTGTATCGAATGTATAATAAATTTTGAGTGTATATAAACTGAAAATTATACCCTTATCAAGCTATCCTGTTTTTTATCTGAGTTGTCCTGTATACTTCGTCAAAGGGCTTGCCACCAAGCTAAGTTTAGATCTGTGTTTTAAAGAACTTAAATTATTAAGCAGACGTGGATGCTGGGCCGTGCACAATTTTTCTCATGAAATTGTAAGAATACACATTGATCACATAAAAACTATTCTTCAATGGTCAGCCAGCTTTTTTATCTGGAAACTAGCAATGATCAATAGAAGCGTTTTGTTCTTAGGCTTCTCAATTTCAGGTGCTGCAATGGGGGTTTTAGTCGGATCCTAAAACCGTCAATTTGATCGACTCTGTTCCAGCTCCTCCGTGACATGTTGGGATCTCCAACAAAATAATGAAAAAACGAGATTAAAAAATATTGTTGGAAATGCACGGAAGTTTTTTTTTTGAAGATAAATTGGGTCAAGCCTCTCAACTTATTTTTAAATTAAATGTCTATAAAGACCTCCCAACCAGGTTTCGAACCTGCGACCTCTCACTTGAGATGCATTGCTCTTTGTCACTAGACCAAGAGCTGGTTCTCAATGCACGAAAGTTTGAACTAGTGAAGATTGTCAATGTCGCGTTTAAGCGGAAGCGGGGTACGAAGTAGGTAGCGCTGTGTTGTTTAATTTGCTTGGCATAAATTTGTTCACGAGCTCCTCATGCAGAGCATTTTTGAACAATGATGATTCATTCATTGGGATATTACTGCTCATTGTAAGGTGAATGAGATTTGGTTGATCCGATCAAGTAGGGTTAGTGGTACGTATACAAGTTTGTTTATTATCTTTCACGTTGGTATATGATCTTGTCTGGAAGCATATAAAATTCCAATAGGTAGATTTTTCTTTAGTACTTTCAATGCAGATAGTACTTTCAATGCAGAATAGCATTTCTTGTACTTGCAGAGCAGTAAGTTTACATTTTATGTTAATTACAAGTGTGTCCATTCGTTAGAACCAACCATAAATTTTATTGAGGTGAAATTGTTAATCCCAATTTTGCTGCACTTTTTTATTTACAAAAAAAAAAGAATAACATTTCTAATCTTTCTAAATATTTTGCTAACTTAAACTCAGATTGTGCTGGAAAACTATTTAAAGTTTGGGTCTTTTGCTTTGACGTTCAGTTTTTATGGCTATGTTTGGTTCCGTGCACAAACCCAAGTTCCGAAATCCAGATAATATTAAAAAATGGAATTCATATCTCACTTTTCGTTGTTCGCGTGTTCTCTAAAAACTTGGAACTCGGAACACACTAGCGAACAAGCTATTGTTCTTATTTTGCGCCTGTTTGATTTCACGCGAATTATTTCTATTCACGAATAGCGCTGTTCGCGTGTCTCCAAACACACCCATATTTGCCTCATTTTATATGGTTTGATATTATGTTCATATGTAGAATTAGTATATTGAAGGTTTTTTTTAAGATAAATTGGAGGTCTAAGCCACCCAACTTATTTTTAAATGATGTCTATAAAAGACCCCTAGCGGGGTTTAAATTAGTATATTGAAGGTTGATTAATATACTGTTATGTCTCAGCGATTTATGACACTTCCTGGCTTGATGCTATTTTTCTACTGGTCATGTCCCAAGAGATAGTCATGGATAAGTAAGAGTAGTTATTGTTTCAATTTTGTTTTTTCTTTTGTTATCCTCGTGTAATTCCGAAATTGAATTGTTATTTTTTTATGCAAATGGTATCGGTGGCACTGCCATTCGTTAAATAAAAAGGAAAAAATAGTCATTTCCATCTTTATAATAAAAATAAATGGAAAGTCTCTTTCATAAGATGCTAACACCTCATATTGATGTGAAATCTATTCATCGCCAACTCATTTTTTTTTTCAATGCCAAATACATAAATCTTTCAATTTTCTATCATAAATGCCCTTTATAAAACTACATAAAAAATAGTAAAATTAGTGATTACTTAAATAATCTTTCAACAGACCCAAAAAAAAGGAAACAAGTAGAACATTGGTAAATCTAAATAAAATGTAGAGTATAAACGTGCCCTTGTCGACGAGACGACGACACCTGTTGGAGTCTTGGAGAAAGCTCTTGGGGCCCACCAGCGCGTGTTCCCTACTCTCGGTAAAATAAACTTTTCTTTTTCTCTGACATATTGTTTACGAATTTCTACTTATGTGTCCAGAGAAAAAATGTGTGAGATATTGAACGTTAATCCAATACGCCTAGTCACGTGAATATTGGTAGAAAGATGTAAAACATTTCGCATTGGAAAGAAAAGGGGCAAAAAGAATTAAAGAAAGGAGTTTTTGTTTGATCTTGTGTCTAACATTTTGGCTCACCACGTCAGGACAGTCAATGGACCAAATAATTCTTTTATTATCTAAAAATTTGTGGAGCGTGTAATGTAACCTATCTCCATGTTTCATTAGATCCTTTAATTCTCGAAAACGTTTTTCTTAACAATTCTCGAAAACGTTTTATAAGGATCGTTCATATTTTATGCTCTTTCCATGTTGATTTTAATGAATTTGGAGTCTGTTGACAATATTAACAGTTTTAGCAAATATTTTTCCAGATCAAATTAAAAAGCGTTATAAAGATTAAGAAAGACACAGATATATTATTGCCTTATATATTAGTTGATATTTTATAAAAGACCACCAAACCTTCACCATTGCAATTAACGACAAAACCTGTTTTAAAAATTTTTCATATATGCATGAATTATGTTAGGGTAATGATTACATTCCAAATGTATATTTAAATACAAAAAATATTATATTAATATTAAAATTATCAAATTAATATATTATCAAAGGATCCTCACACTTTTTAATAAACGTCAATACTATTTGCTACATGCTAAATATTTAAACCGTAAAAAAAAACTAGTAAATAAGTTGTTATATTGTAATAGTATGAATTTTAATCACATGACAAAAAAGATTAGTATTTGAAGAATAACCAAGTCGGCCTCCCATTCAGTCACGTAGTGGGCCCCTCATTCAGTCACACCGAGTCGGCGCTCTTTACAAGAATAACCAAGGTCGGTCGGTGTAACTTCTTGGTAATTTCTTAACCCGACCGTTAAGAGGTTTCTTAACATTCTTTCCTCTACTATAAACCAACTCAGTCGGTGTAAAGTTTAATCCGACCGTTAAGGTTTCTAACAGTCCTTTCTTCTACTAACCCCAATAATTAAGAAACCAACTCACCATTTCTTTCCTTCCACAGAAAGAAAGAGCGAGAGAGAGAGAGAGAGGGCGGAGTGAGAGACATGGCGTCTAGGTCAGTGCAGATCGATGAGACATACGAGTTCTCAGCGCCGCGATTCTTCGATTTTACCAAGGAAGAGACGCAAGAGGAGATTAGAAGAGCGGAGATCTGGTTTGAGATCTCACACAGCCACGCACTTCTCGTAAGTGTTTCTTTTGTTTATTCTCTGCAAATCTGAGTGCTAGATCGATCGTCTTTTCCACTTGATCTGTGTTTCTTTAACATCTTTTTCTGTGGAATTTGATATTACTTTCGAAACCAGTAAGCAGTTGCTAGTTTCTGAGACTCTTATCACTGGAAAATAATCAATTTATCTTATCTCTCACCTTGACTCGTTAAATTGACACACAATAACAGATTCACTTTCACAACCCCAATTTTTCCTTTTTCAAATAACATATGCTCGAAAGGGATCTTTTCTTGTTGAATCGAAACCTAATTTCTGAATATTTTGCTGTATTGAGTGTTGAATTTTTGTTTGATATCCCTTTGGTTCATTGAAATTAATAGGTTATTGTGGAAGATTTTTTTTTGTTTCTTTGAACAAATTGCCATTGTTGAAATTTACTTTGTACTTGCTACTTTTAGGAGTTAATTAATTATGCTATCTGTTCCTCGAAGTTCTGGTTTTTTTATGCTTACCTTGTTGAAATTTACATTTTAGCCTTTATGCCAAAGATAAAGAAGGAGCGTGCTGTTAAAATTGAGATGTTATGCAATTTTGATGAAGTGGAGATGAAGCTCGAAAAGGTTTCAATCATCATAATGTTTGATTTCTCTTTTTTAGTTGCAATATTGGAAATCTTATCTTGGGTTTCATTTCTAATATTGAACTCCCTTTTTAATTTAATTCTTCTTCATTACCATTAACGGCAGGATGCAGAACTTAAAGATCAGAATATGCAACAAAATGACAGAACTGGGTGAGTTGATACTATTTTTGGACATTAATTTATTAATTTATTTTATTTATATAATTGATTAACTTATGTCTATAACTTCTCTGTTGATATTTACTATTAATCTGTACAGAGCTTGCCAAGGAAATGGAATTCAAGAGACAAGAGATCAAGATTTGAGAGGAAATAGAAAGCCGAAATTCGATTTCCTTTGACTATGTAATTTCTTAACCCGACTGTTAAGCTTCCTTGTACTCTCTCTCTCTCTCCGTCTCTGTTGAAAGATAATATATTGTATCTTTCATAATTGCAGGATTGGAGAAAGCGTCTGAATTCGATCAGCTCTCGGATTTCATCTGTGTTCTCTTCCCTGCTTCGTGATTGTAAGTTCTAAAACTAAAATCTCTTTTCGTAAGTGCTATAATTGTTTAGTAGGTTTTGGTTGGGGTTCATGTAGGCCCAAAATTTGACCATCACTATATGCATTTCCAGCATTTGAGAAAGCTGTCTTGGATGGATTATCTGTTGAGTCTTTTAATATATGTGCTCGTTTCTTCTACTGACTGAATGTCTCTCCATTCAAATCAATTGGAAACCTGTTTAATGTTTATAGTTCCTATTCAAATCTTTATCCAATTATTAGAGGGACATTTGAAGGAGACATTGTGGTGTTAAACTCCAAGAACTTGCAAGTGCATTCAGTAATCAAGAAAGCACACCATCTCCCAGGATTCAAGGTTATCATCCATATATTTTGTTGGATCTTAGTTTTTGAAAGAATAAGGATCTTAGTGAATAAGCACCATTGCAGCTTTCAGATTTTGAGTTTAGTATTAATAATCTAGTGGTGCATATCCTGTGATACATGTTGTATATTGTAGCATTCCAGCCTTAGTTGAAGCAATTTAGCTATATCATAATGATACATGTTACATTTCAGCCTATATCCCAACATAAAGAAGGAGCGTGCTGTTAAATTAAAATTGAGACATTATGTAATTTTGATGAAGTGGAGATGAAACTCGAAAAGGTTTCAATCATCATAATGTTTTATTTTTTTCTTTTTTAGTTGCAATATTTGAAATCTTATCTTGGTTTCATTTCTAATATTGAACTCCCTTTATAATTCTTCTTCATTACCATTAATGGCAGGATGCAGAACTTAAAGATCAGAATATGCAACAAAATGGCAGAACTGGGTGAGTTGATACTATTTTTGGACATTAATTTATTAATTTATTTTATTTATATAATTGATTAACTTATGTCTATAACTTCTCTGTTGATATTTACTATTAATCTGTGCAGAGCTTGCCAAGGAAATGCAATTCAAGAGACCAGAGATCAAGATTTGAGAGAAGATACAGAAAGCCGAAAATCGATTTCCTTTGACTGTGTAAGTACCAAAATCCGTTGTTTGGAATTAATGGGATATTTGGGCAGCATTTTTCCAGGTTGATCGAGTTGAAAACAGCAGTTAAAAAATAGCACAATTTCATTTGAAAGTTGGGAAACATTCATTTCAACTGAGGGGGCTAAGTGTCAAGTACTTTGTAGCTTTAGAGGTTTTGCTATTAGGCATGAATCGTTTTAGGCAGCAAAAAATGTACACAATTAATAGACCCAGCATGAATCACTCTGTGACTTTTGAGGTTTTGCTACTAATAAGACATATAAGACACGCTTGTTATAATACTAGTAAGTACATAGATCTTATTGTTTACTTTTTGGGCATTATTTTGGGTTCCTAAAATCATGCGGAGATACGTGTGGGACTGCTAGCCAGGAACCTAACAAACCAATGAGGTATAATTAATACTCTCTGAAATGTTACATTCATTAATAATTCAATGTCCTAAGATCTAATTTTAATGACCTTCTTTAAATGAAAAAAATAGTGTTATGACTGAATCATCAAGAGAGGAGACACCTTGTTTTGACTTCCCAGTTCAACTCCAAAAGGAAATGGATATCTCAAGAGAGTAAAACTAACTTAATTTCTTCTTATATTAACTCAGCTTTACTATCTGCATTACTATTTGTGTCTTTCCTTTAATAAAAGAATCAATTTATCTTAATATCTCACCTTCACTCGTTGAACTGACATGCAAATGACAGATTTAGCTTCACAATTCCAAATTTCCCTTTTACAAATACCATATGCTCGAAAGTGATCTTTTGTTGTAGAATTGAAACCTAATTGCTGAATATTTTGTTAAATATCTAACTAATAGCTCATGATCTTTGTTTACTCGTTAATAGATTGGGCACTTTCTTTCGAATTTGTAACAGGGAGCAGGCCTGTTGCTGTTATGTAAATAGAAATAATGGAGTTATTTGCAAAATTCTTAAGACATTAGGTCAGTTTAGAGGATATAATGAAGAGATTACATTAGGTCAGTTTAGAGGATATAATGGAGTTCTTTGCAAAATTCTTAAGATATTAGGTCAGTTACATAATTGTTATTTTCCTATTTGTTGTATCGAATTATAAATTATAATTGGAAATTATATTTTATATTATAATTATATAAACACTTGAATTCTAAGCTGGAAAAAACAGTGTTCAATTTCAGCGTTTCCCGGCCGTCCGATCTTGTCATTCACTGGATGGATCTGATCTCCTCCGTTCGTCTCCAGTCTCAACAAAAGGTTTCGTAAGCAGATATTCTAGTTGCCTCTCTTGGTCCCCTCCCGTTATGCTCCCTTCTTCTTCCGTTCATTCCCTCTTCCCATTCGCGCTGGGCTCCACTTTCCTTATCGTGCCACACGGATCGAGTCGTCATGGTTGATCCAGGTCTGTCTCGCCCTTTTGTCTCTCGCGAAGGTTTGTCCCGACTCCAGGTCTGTTCTCTCTCTCTTTTTTCGTTAGTCTAGGGTTTTTCTTCTAGGGTTTTTCTTCCGACACACCATCGGCTCCTTTTCGTTCCTCTTCTGCTCGAGCCCAGAAGAGAACAATAGAGAGATGATAGCTCTGCTTTCTGCCCCTTCTCTCTCTCGCCATGGCTCCACACTGAGCCTCCGAGAGGAGGTGAAGCACAACCCTACGCTACCGTTCTTGGCTCGCAAAACGCTGTGGCCTTCGATCTCAACTTGCAGCTCCACTTTCAGTCCATTTTTTTTCCCTCTATATTGCTTCTGTTGTTGCTTAATAAAACACTGTGAGCTTTGTCAGTCATTGAAAGCCTCTATCCAATCCGTCAGAGCCACCTCCTCCTCTGCTATCCCTTTCTTCTTTAATCTCCTCTTCTTTCATTGGTATTAGTTTACATGACACTGAACTAATTATAGTGTTGTCAGTGGACTTAACTAGACTAAATTTGTAAAATTATAGGGTGTTAAATCACGCAGTTCCTCTAGATGTACTGTACCTTTCTGCTTTTCTGATGGCGCCTCCCTTTTCTATTGCAGTTCTTTTTTGCTTTGCTGCTCTCTGTTGATCTCAGTGCTCTGCCACTTCTCTCTCATAAGGTGTGTTTCTCTCTTTATTTGATGTAATTGCCTGTGAAAAAATAGCCTGTTCTTTTTTATAATAAATATTATATGTTGCCCGAACACTGATAGCACTGATGGATAAAAAAAGAAGTAATCAACACTGATAGCACTGATAGACAATAGAAGTGTTACATGTTTCCCTACTGTTGCATCTTGCATGTGTTTCAGTACTAACGTTATTAGGTGTGGATGGTAACCTTATTGGCATGCTCGACAAATCATTGTTTCTGGGACCTATATCACTCATAGCTATGTGATATCATTGACAGGATGAGCTGGTAAGTGGGTGATGTACAGTTGTGCTCCGTACTCCAAGAGAGATACTTAGTGCAGCTTCAAACAATCAAGTGAATAAGGTATCATTATTATCTAAAATAGCTCATCTGGAAATCAATCAGTGCAAATCTCGCAAAGGGTGCTGCTGATTTTATTTTTCGCTGTTCTTTTTTTTGTGTTGTTTATATTCAATTTGGAAATATTTAGTTCAACTCAGGCTTGACACCTCATGAACTGAGCAATCAATATTATGTCAAGTTTTGGCACCTCATGATTCCCTCTTTTAATAATGAATCAAGTACTAATAATAAAACCTTTTGTTTCCTTATCAGATTCTTGAGGCTCCCCCTCTTCCTCCAGTAATGAACAAGAGCACTCATCAGCCAACAGAATTTAAGATTTTGAATATTCTTCCCTTCTTGTACCAAATCAAACTTGTATAAGATTACAATGTTCAGCAAGTAGACATAAAATTTCTCTTTTACTGGATTTAGGAATTCAATTTTAAAACTTCTGAAAGGGCAAGCCGGCATGCAGACGCATGCTCCGAGACTTCCTCAGTGTCGGGCTTCACTTTTCAGATAAGAAAGTTACTTCTTGTTTCCTAGGTTGTTCAACCTTTTGTAATAAAATTATATAAAACTAATAGTTCTATTTTTGACAGAGTCAAAGCAAGCCCCTAAAACTGACTGAGCCTAGACCACCTCAACTTGAAACATCACTTCGAGCCCGACTACCAAAGTAATTTGAATTTTCATATTTTGTTATATTTCTTGTCGATGATATCTGTCCAGAAAGCTCTGAAGATACTAATTGTCTTATTTGTAATGTCATGCATGGAAATTCCCATAGGGTAAAGAGTTCTCAAGAGTTGTTGGAAGAACTAGAAAAAGCAAGCACCCTAGTTTTAAGGCGAGGCCTCTGAATAGAAAGGTAGCCATCTGACTATCTGAAAACCTTCAAAAAAGAACTCATTTATGGTTGTCAGAGACTCACGAGATGAAGATACCACACCCAGGTACCTACATTTATTACTTGTCTAACCTCACCTTTTGTAGTAAGCAGGTTGTAAAATTAGTAAGCCTAGAAAATCCTTGTTGCAAATTAGAGTCTTCCTTTTATTCAGTATGCCAATATTAGAGTTTTCCTGTGATTTAAACTAATTATATGTGTGACTCTGGCTTATTTACCTTTACCAAGTTGTGATACCTTTTGACTTGTAATTTAAAAAAAATGAGTTGACTAGAAAGAACATATATAGTAAATGGGATTTTCTTAGTGTCCGTGTAATATTTTTATCTGTTTTACTTCAGAGGCCCGGTGCTAAGGACCTTCTTAAGCATCGTTTCATCAAAAATGCCCGAAAAAGTCCCAGCTTACTGGAAAGAATATGGTTATTTCTCTCTCTCTATCTCTAACCTCTTTCTTGCACACATGAGGATTCTCGTTGGTTTCATTGATGATGGACAAATTTCCCCAGTACACTACCATATGTATATAGTATGTGATGCATGTAGTGTTCGATACCTTTGAACACTGATTAACCTCATTAAACAATATGAGCAGAGCAACAACATTTAGAAAACTAAATTGATTTTGACCGAATAAAACTGGTGTTTATGACCAACTTTGACTGTAAACCCTTTGATTGTAATTGAATTTTGTAGTTTTTCTATTTTGCTATTGTTGTATTTCTGTGCATGTCTGAGAACGACCTAAATATTCAGTGAAGGAAGCAATGGAAGGTACCTTACCCCGTCAAGATGTAGTATTCGGCAGAGCCGCACAGGCACTCTTAAGGTTGTCAGAGACTCACGAGATGAAGATACCGCACCCAGGTACCGACATTTATTACTTGTCTAACCTCACCGTTTGTAGTAAACTGGTTGTAAAATTAGTAAGCTTAGAAAAGCCTTGTTGCAAATTGGTCCCTCAAAAGGTGCATATTTTTTTCTTTTATGATTCAGGCTGATAAAAATCTTATTGGTAGCTTTAGTGCGAGCTGTGAGTAGCCTTTTGTAGAATTTGCTAGTTATTGGATGTTTCTCCCATTGGAAACTAATACCCAGCATATTTTTTAGTTACCGGCGAATTACACCAAGCTGTTAGAACTGAGGTCATTAAAAAACCAATGTTGTTTACTCAATGGCTTTGTGAAAAAAGATGAGGGTCAATTACTTGTGAGTGTAAATCATTTCCAGCATTACCTAATAGATTGGTTATTAACATTTTGCTCTCTCGCTATCTGGATCCCACCACTACTTGCCTTTCAAGCGAGATGTTTTGATCGGAGGAGCAGGCTCTATTTATTCGTGGGTCTCTCTTTCTCTTCTTCGACCATGTCGGATCCGGATTCAATGCAAGCGGCGATGGAGGCCCGCTTCTGTAATCTCGAGCTTATTCGGGCGTGGTTCATTTCGTGAAGTCTACAAATGGTGAGCAATGCATGATAGCTTGTCTGTTCGTTTCAACGGCATTTATTCATGAGATGTCTGGATTTGCTATTTAATGCTTTTCCTTCTCCTTTTTCTATTATTTTGTAGTGAGGACGATGTTGAAGACATTCAAAAAGGCAGATATGATATTATTTTTTCTTCCTTCAGAATAAAAGTTCAGATGGTTTAATCTACTGTGTCAAACTTTATGTAATGTGGTCCTTCAACAGGCTAACGTTCTAATGTCCTTGTGGATTTTGAAGTATCACAGAGTGACTAAGAACTTGTCATAAAGGATTTGTTATTATATATTGAGAAATGCTAGTGTCCAATATATTGGACGGATGGGTCCGTCCAATATGATCGTTTTCACGTTTTTAAATTTCAAATGACCGATCCAGACCGTTTAATATATTTTCCATATTAAAAACTTACAAGAAATCAATTTTTACATTTTTTCGAAATTTTTTACTATTTTTTGGTATTTTTGAAAATTCATGATATAAACATTATGGATCGTCCAATTACAACGATTTTCTAAAATACCAAAAAAATAGTAAAAAATTTCGAAAAAATGTAAAAATTGAGTTCTTATAAGTTTTCAATATGGAGAACATATTGAATGGTTCGGATCGGTTATTTGAAATTTACAAACGTAAAAACGATCGTATTGGACGGACCCCATCAGTCCAATATATTGCACTCTAGCATTTCTCTTATATATTTCATGAACCAGATCTGAAAACTAAAAATTAGAAAATATCTGGTTGTGTTTCTTAGCTTCTATACATTTCAGGGAGTTCAGTGAATTAGAATAAATAGTCTATGATGTTTCCTGGTTTTTTATTAATTTAAATGTTTATCTTGCAGGAAATATCAGTATTATCGCAGTGCCGCTCTCCATATATAACAGATTATTATGGCTCATATCTCCACCAAACTAAGCTATGGCTGGTGGTTCTGTTGCTGATCTTGTATGTTTTTTTTGTCTGATTATAATGCATTTTAGTTAAAATATAGTAGAAGTTTTGGCCCTCATTGCTATCAAACTAGACTGTACATAACCGTTACACGGTACTGTTACAGACATGTAGGGCTGTAGTTTGAACTTTAGTGCAGCTTAGGAATGTCTATATCATGTATCTTGAGGGACCTATTGCATGCCATTGAATATCTCCCTCAACTCAGAAGAGAAAATTCATCGATTAAAATATTTTGTGTATATTATATGCCTGTTAATCTAATATATTGCAATTGTTTTCAGCTGCTAACCTATTACTCACAGAAAATGGAGATGTTAAGGTTAGTTTGTAGTTTTTCTTTATGTAGCGAGAATGTAATAAAAATATGTTGTTTTTTTACTAGATGGTACTAAAGTTGTCATGGAACAATGCATTGTAGGTTGCAGATTTTGGTGTTTCAGCTCAGCTCACAAAAACTATGTCTCGAAGAAAGGTAATGAATTATCAATAATATTTGTGATTTGATTGGTTCAATCATTGTTGTTGATATTAAGTTGTAACACTTAACTCTTTGTGATATGATTAGCTGCATTATTGTTGTTCAAAAATTCTTCTCGATCTGTAAACACTAGCTATCTGCACTGTTTGTTCTTTTCAGACATTTGCTGGGACACCATTTTGGATGGCTCCTGAGGCTATCCAGAATTGTGAAGGATGCAATGAGAAGGTATGCATGCCCTAAAAAAATTCTGTTAAATAACAATCTCTGTTGAATAAGAAGAGTGTTTTTCCACGATTTAAGCCATATGTTTTCTCTGTTTGCTTTACGAATAATAAAACTCTTCGACTTATATGCAGGCATATGGTCTCTAGGTATCACTTCTACTGAAATGGCAAAAGGGGAGCCTCCTTTGGCCGACATCCATCCAATGAGGGTTCTTTTTATGATACCAAGAGAAAATCCTCCACAGGTTTGCAAACTCTAGTTCATTTTTATTTACTTTTTGCATATAAAATTTCTTTCATGCTTCCAAGTGTTAATCATGAGGGTCTGCTTCTCACAGGAACTGTTAATTTTCATGCTAGAAACAGTTGCAATTTTCATCTGGTCTCTTTTTTTTACATCTGCTCTACAAGTTGGGCTTTGTACTTTTTGCATATTAGAGTTTTCCTGTGATTTAAACTAATTATATGTCTCACTCTGGCTTATTTACCTTTACCAAGTTGTGATACCTTCTGACTTTTAATTTAAAAAAAATGAGTTGACTAGAATGAAAATATATAGTAAATGGGATTTTCTTAGAATCCGTGTAATATTTTTATATCTGTTTTACTTCAGAGGCCCGGTGCTAAGGACCTTCTTAAGCATCTTTTCATAAAAAATGCCTGAAAAAGTCCCAGCTTACTGGAAAGAATAAGGTTATTTCTCTCTCTCTCTAACCTCTTTCTTGCACACATGAGGATTCTCGTCGGTTTCATTGATGATGGACAAATTTCCCCAGTACACTACCATATGTATATAGTATGTGATGCATGTAGTGTTCCATACCTTTGAACACTCATTAACCTCATTAAACAATATGAGCAGAGCAACAACATTTAGAAAACTAAATTGATTTTGACGGAATAAAACTGGTGTTTATGACTAAATTTGACTGTAAACCCTTGCTTGTAATTGAATTTTATAGCTTTTCTATTTTGCTAATGTTGTATTTCTATGCATGTCTGAGAACGACCTAAATATTCAGTGAAGGAAGCAATGGGAAGTACCTTACCCCGTCAAGATGTAGTGTTAGGCTGAGCCGCGCAGGCACTCTTAAGGTTGTCAGAGACTCACGAGATGAAGATACCACACCCAGGTACCTACATTTATTACTTGTCTAACCTCACCTTTTGTAGAAAAGCTGGTTGTAAAATTAGTAAGCTTAGAAAATCCTTGTTGCAAATTAGAGTTTTCCTTTTCTTCAGTATGCCAATATTAGAGTTTTCCTGTGATTTAAACTAATTATATGTCTGACTCTGGCTTATTTACCTTTACCAAGTTGTGATACCTTTTCACTTGTAATTTAAAAGAATTGAGTTGACTAGAAAGAAAATATATAGTAAATGGGATTTTCTTAGTATCCGTGTAATATTTTTATCTGTTTTACTTCAGAGGCCCGGTACTAAGGACCTTCTTAAGCATCGTTTCATAAAAAATGCCCGAAAAAGTCCCAGTTTACTGGAAAGAATAAGGTTATTTCTCTCTCTCTCTCTAACCTCTTTCTTGCACACGTCAGGATTCTCGTCGGTTTCTTTGATGATGGACAAATTTCCCCAGTACACTACCATATGTATATAGTATGTGATGCATGTAGTGTTCCATACCTTTGAACACTGATTAACCTCATTAAACAATGTGAGCAGAGCAACAACATTTAGAAAACTAAATTGATTTTGACCGAATAAAACTGGTGTTTATGACCAACATTTATTGTAAACCCTTGCTTGTAATTGAATTTTATTGCTTTTCTATTTTGCTAATGTTGTATTTCTGTGCATGTCTGAGAACGACCTAAATATTCAGTGGAAGCAATGGAAGGTACATTACCCTGTCAAGATGTAGTGTTAGGCAGAGCCGCTCAGGCACTCTTAAGGTTGTCATAGACTCACGAGATGAAGATACCACACCCAGGTACCTACATTTATTACATGTCTAACCTCACCTTTTGTAGTAAAGCTGGTTGTAAAATTAGTAAGCCTAGAAAATCCTTGTTGCAAGTTAGACTTTTCCTTTTATTCAGTATGCCAATATTAGAGTTTTCCTGTGATTTAAACTAATTATATGTGTGACTCTGGCTTATTGACCTTTACCAAGTTGTGATACCTTTTGACTTGTAATTTAAAAAAAATGAGTTGACTAGAAAGAAAATATATAGTAAATGGGATTTTGGTAGTGTCCGAGTAATATTTTTATCTGTTTTACTTCAGAGGCCCAGTGCTAAGGACCTTCTTAAGCATCGTTTCATCAAAAATGCCCGAAATAGTCCCAGCTTACTGGAAAGAATAAGGTTATTTCTCTTTCTATCTAACCTCTTTCTTGCACACATGAGGATTCTCGTCAGTTTCTTTGATGATGGACAAATTTCCCCAGTACACTACCATATGTATATAGTATGTGATGCATGTAGTGTTCGATACCTTTGAACACTGATTAACCTCATTAAACAATATGAGCAAAGACACAACATTTAGAAAACTAAATTGATTTTGACCGAATAAAACTGGTGTTTATGTCCAACTTTGACTGTAAACCCTTGCTTGTAATTGAATTTTATTGCTTTTCTATTTTGCTAATGTTGTATTTCTGTGCATGTCTGAGAACGACCTAAATATTCAGTGAACGAAATAATGGAAGGTACCTTACCCCGCCAAGATGTAGTGTTAGGCAGAGCCACACAGACACTCTTAAGGTTGGCAGAGACTCACGAGATGAAGATACCACACCCAGGTACCTACATTTATTACTTGTCTAACCTCACCTTTTGTAGTAAAGCTGGTTGTAAAATTAGTAAGCCTAGAAAATCCTTGTTGAAAATTAGAGTTTTCCTTTTATTCAGTATGCCAATATTAGAGTTTTCCTGTGATTTAATCTAATTATATGTGTGACTCTGGCTTATTTACCTTTACCAATTTGTGATACCTTTTGACTTGTAATTTAAAAAAAATGAGTTGACTAGAAATAAAATATATAGTAAATGGGAGTTTCTTAGTATACGTGTAATATTTTTATCTTTTTTATTTCAAAGGCCCTGTGCTAAGGACCTTCTAAAACATCGTTTCATTAAAAATGCCCGAAAAAGTCCCAGGTTACTGGAAAGAATAAGGTTATTTCTCTATCTCTCTCTCTCTAACCTCTTTCTTGCACACGTCAGGATTCTCGTCGGTTTCATTGATGATGCACAAATTTCCCCAGTACACTACCATATGTATATAGTATGTGATGCATGTAGTGTTCGATACCTTTGAACACTGATTAACCTCATTAAACAATATGAGCAGAGACACAACATTTAGAAAACTAAATTGATTTTGACCGAATAAAACTGGTGTTTATGACCAACTTTGACTGTAAACCCTTGCTTGTAATTGAATTTTATAGCTTTTCTATTTAGCTAATGTTGTATTTCTGTGCATGTCTGAGAACGACCTAAATATTCAGTGAAGGAAGCAATGGAAGGTACCTTACCCCGTCAAGATGTAGTGTTAGGCAGAGCCGCACAGGCACTCTTAAGGTTGTCAGAGACTCACGAGATGAAGATACCACACCCAGGTACCTACATTTATTACTTGTCTAACCTCACCTTTTGTAGTAAAGCTGGTTGTAAAATTAGTAATCCTAGAAAATCCTTGTTGCAAATTAGAGTTTTCCTGTGATTTAAACTAATTATATGTGTGTCTCTGGCTTATTTACCTTTACCAAGTTGTGATACCTTTTGACTTGTAATTTCAAAAAAATGAGTTGACTAGAAAGAAAATATATAGTAAATGGGACTTTCTTGGTATCCGTCTAATATTTTTATCTGTTTTACTTCAGAGGCCCAGTGCTAAGGACCTTCTAAAGCATTGTTTCATCAAAAATGCCCGAAAAAGTCCCAGCTTACTGGAAAGAATAAGGTTATTTCTCTCACTCTCTCTAACCTCTTTCTTGCACAGGTCAGGATTCTCGTCGGTTTCATTGGTGTTGGACAAATTTCCCCAGTACACTACCATATGTATATAGTATGTTATGCATGTAGTGTTCAATAACTTTGAACACTGATTAACTTCATTGAACAATATGAGCAGAGCAACAACATTTAGAAAACTAAATTGATTTTGACCGAATAAAACTGGTGTTTGTGACCAACTTTGACTGTAAACCCTTGCTTGTAATTGAATTTTATAGCTTTTCTATTTTGCTAATGTTGTACTTCTGTGCATGTCTGAGAACGACCTAAATATTCAGTGAAGGAGGCAATGGAGGGTACCTTACCCCGTCAAGATGTAGTGTTAGGCAGAGCCACACTGGCACTCTTAAGGTTGTCAGAGACTCACGAGATGAAGATACCACACCCAGGTACTGACATTTATTACTTAACCTCACCTTTTGTTGTATAGCTGGTTGTAAAATTAGTAAGCCTAGAAAATCCTTGTTGCAAATTAGAGTTTTCCTGCGATTTAAACTAATTATATGTGTGTCTCTGGCTTATTTACCTTTACCAAGTTGTGATACCTTTTGACTTGTAATTTAAAAAAATGAGTTGACTAGAAAGAAAATATATAGTAAATGGGACTTTCTTAGTATCCGTGTAATGTTTTTATTTGTTTTACTTCAGACGCCCAGTTCTAAGGACCTTCTTAAGCATCGTTTCATCAAAAATGCCCGAAAAAGTCCCAGCTTACTGGAAAGAATAAGGTTATTTCTCTCTCTCTCTCTAACCTCTTTCTTGCACACATCAGGATTCTCGTCGGTTTCATTGATGATGGACAAATTTCCCCAGTACACTACCATATGTATATAGTATGTGATGCATGTAGTGTTCAATACCTTTGAACACTGATTAACCTCATTAAACAATATGAGCAGAGCAACAACGTTTAGAAAATTAAATTGATTTTGACCGAATAAAACTGTTGTTTATGGCCAACTTTGACTGTAAACCCTTGCTTGTAATGGAATTTTATAGCTTTTCTATTTTGCTAATGTTGTATTTCTGTGGATGTCTGAGAACGACCTAAATATTAAGTGAAGGAAGCAATGGAGGGTACCTTACCCCGTCAAGATGTAGTGTTTGGCAGAACCACACAGGCACTCTTAAGGTTGGCAGAGACTCACGAGATGAAGATACCACACCCAGGTACCGACATTTATTTGTTGTCTAACCTCACCTTTTGTAGTAAGCTGGTTGTAAAATTAGTAAGCTTAGAAAAGCCTTGTTGCAAATTGGTCCCTCAAAAGGTGCATATTTTTTTCTTTTATGATTCAGGCTGATAAAAATCTTAATGGTAGCTTTAGTGCGAGCTGTGAGTAGCCTTTTGTAGAATTTGCTAGTTATGGGATGTTTCTCCCATTGGAAACTAATACCCAGCATATTTTTTAGTTACCGGCGAATTACACCAAGCTGTTAGAACTGAGGTCATTAAAAAACTAATGTTTTTTACTCAATGACTTTGTGAAAAAAGAGAAGGGTCAATTACTTGTGAGTGTAAATGATTTGCAGCATTACCTAATAGATTGGTTATTATCATTTTGCTCTCTCGCGATCTGGATCTCACCACTACTTGCCTTTCAAGCGAGATGTTTTGATCGGAGGAGCAGGCTCTATTTATTCGTGAGTCTCTCTTTCTCTTCTGGATCCGGATTCAATGCAAGCGGCGATGGAGGCCCGCTTCAGTAATCTCGAGCTTATGCGGGCGTGGTTCGTTTCGCGAAGTCTACAAAGGGTGAGCAATGCATGATAGCTTGTTTGTTTGAAATGCGAATTTGGATTGATATATACCCACGGTTTATTTAATCCATTAGGATCATGGTTAATCAAATTACATAGTGTGGTTTTAACATAGTGTGGAAATTTAGAAGGGTAATTTCTAAAATTATTGTTCTGTATCAACTTAATTTCATACAATGGAAGGGTAATTTCTAACTCTTAAACTTACCTTTTTCAAAAAACAAAAAAAAATAGCACAATAATACTAAAATTATCCGGAACATATGAAATTAAAAATAAAAATCGCGCGAAGCACGATACATAAGCTAGTTTGCATAATTTCTGAAAGATAATATATTGTATCTTTCATAATTGCAGGGTTGGAGAAAGCGTCTGAATTCAATCAGCTCTCGGATTTCATCTGTGTTCTCTTCACTGCCTCGTGATTGTAAGTTCTAAAACTAAAATCTCTTTTCGTAAGTGCTATAATTGTTTAGTAGGTTTTGGTTGGGGTTCATGTAGGCTCAAAATTTGACCATCACTATATGCATTTCCAGCATTTGAGAAAGCTGTCTTGGATGGATTATCTGTCGAGTCTTTTAATATGTGCTTGTTTCTTCTACTGACTGAATGTCTCTCCATTCAAATCAATTGGAAACCTGTTTAATGTTTATAGTTCCTATTCAAATCATTATCCAATTATTAGAGGGACAATTGAAGGAGGCATTGTGGTGTTAAACTCCAAGAACTTGCAAGTGCATTCACTAATCAAGAAAGCACACCATGGTCTTCTCACTTCCTTGGTTTTCTGATTTTCTCCCAGGATTCAAGGTTATCATCCATATATTTTGTTGGATCTTAGTTTTTGAAAGAATAAGGATCTTAGTGAATAAGCACCATTGCAGCTTTCAGATTTTGAGTTTAGTATTAATAATCTAGTGGTGCATATCCTGTGATACATGTTGTATATTGAAGCATTCCAGCCTTAGTTGAAGCAATTTAGCTATATCATAATGATACATGTTACATTTCAGCCTTTATCCCAAAGATAAAGAAGGAGGGTGCTGTTAAATTAAAATTGAGAAGTTATGTAATTTTGATGAAGTGGAGATGAAACTCGAAAAGGTTTCAATCATCATAATGTTTTGTTTTTCTTTTTTAGTTGCAATATTTGAAATCTTATCTTGGTTTCATTTCTAATATTGAACTCCCTTTATAATTCTTCTTCATTACCATTAATGGCAGGATGCAGAACTTAAAGATCAGAATATGCAAGAAAATGACAGAACTGGCTGAGTTGATACTATTTTTGGACATTAATTTATTAATTTATTTTATTTATATAATTGATTAACCTATGTCTATAACTTCTCTGTTGATATTTACTATTAATCTGTACAGAGCTTGCCAAGGAAATGCAATTCAAGAGATCAAGATTTGAGAGAAGAAACAGAAAGCCGAAAGTCGATTTCCTTTGACTGTGTAAGTGTCAAGTACTTTGTAGCTTAAGAGGTTTTGCTATTAGGCATGAATCATTTGAAGCAGCAAAAATTATACACAATTGATAGACCCAGCAAGAATGACTTTCTGACTTATGAGGTTTTTGCTATATTAAGGCATATAAGACACGCTTGTTATAATACTCGTACATAGATCTTTTTGTTTACTTTTTGGGCATTCTTTTGGGTTCCTAAATCATGCAGAGATACATGTGGGACTGTTAGCCAGTAGGCAATTGCTAGTTTCAGAGACTGTTATCTGACACACTCATAGAGCCAAATGATGATTTCTTTCTTATCTGAATTTAGTTTAGTAGACTAGTGATCTGACACACTCATAGAGCCATTGTTGAAATTTACTGTGTACTGACCTCTCATTTTTTGTTTTGGAACCGTATCCTCTGCTGAGTGCTGACCTCTCATTGAAATTAACACTCTGTAGGCCACCTCAAAAAGCCTTCTATTCAGGTTTGTCCTGATTTCATCTTCTAGTTATGATCAATGTAATTTATTAGCAAGGTAGACAGTGTATGATGCTTCTCTTTTTGCTGCTATCACATGCATTGGTTCTCTTTTTTTTTGGGTGTGGGGGGGTTGGGGGTTTAAAAAAGAGAGGAAATCATCCATGTTAAAGTTAAATATCTAACTATAATAGCTCATGATCTTTGTTTACTTGTTAATAGATTGGGCACTTTCTTTCGAATTTGTAACAGGGAGCAGGCCTGTTGCATGTAAATAGAAATAATGGAGTTCTTTGCAAAATTCTTAAGAGATTAGGTCAGTTTAGAGGATATAATGAAGAGATTACATTAGGTCAGTTTATAGGATATAATGGAGTTCTTTGCAAAATTCTTAAGACATTAGGTCAGTTTACATAACATAATTGTTATTTTCCTATTTGTTGTATCGAATTATAAATTATAAATTATATTTTATATTATAATTATAAACACTTGAATTCTAAGCTGGAAAAAACAGTGTTCAATTTCAGCGTTTCCCGGCCGTCCGATCTTGTCATTCACTGGATGGATCTGATCTCCTCCGTTCGTCTCCAGTCTCAACAAAAGGTTTCGTAGGCAGATATTCTAGTTGCCTCTCTTGGTCCCCTCCCGTTATGCTCCCTTCTTCTTCTTCCGTTCATTCCCTCTTCCCATTCGCGCTGGGCTCCACTTTCCTTATCGTGCCACACGGATCGAGTCGTCATGTTTGATCCAGGTCTGTCTCACCCTTTTGTCTCTCGTGAAGGTTTGTCCCGACTCCAGGTCTGTTCTTTAATTCTCTCTCTCTCTCTTCGTTAGTCTAGGGTTTTTCTTCTAGGGTTTTTCTTCCGACACTCCATCGGCTTCTTTGCATGATAGCTCCGCTAGAGTTGTCGCTGCCCTTTTCTCTCTCGCGAAGGTTTGTCCAGACTCCAGGTCTGTTCTCTCTCTCTCTCTCTCTCTCTCTCTTCGTTAGTCTAGGGTTTTTCTTCCGACACACCATCGGCTCCTTTTCGTTCCTCTTCTGCTCGAGCCCAGAAGAGAACAATAGAGAGATGATAGCTCTGCTTTCTGCCCCTTCTCTCTCTCGCCATGGCTCCACACTGAGCCTCCAAGAGGAGGTGAAGCACAACCCTACGCTACCGTTCTTGGCTCGCAAAACGCTGTGGCCTCCGATCTCAACTTGCAGCTCCACTTTCAGTCCATTTTTTTCCCCCTTTTCGTGTCTATTGCTTCTGTTGTTGCTTAATGTCATCCCCTTTTGTTCCATTTATATAATTTTGCGCAAAACACTCTGACCTTTGTCAGTCATTGAAAGCCTCTATCCAATCCGTCAGAGCCACCTCCTCCTCTGCTATCCCTTTCTTCTTTAATCTCCTCTTCTTTCATTGGTATTAGTTTACATGACGCTGAACTAATTATAGTGTTGTCAGCGGACTTAACTAGACTAAATTTGTAAAATTATAGGGTGCATAGTTTTTAGTATCGTATGATTAACCTTACGTATCGCACGGTACGGTACGAGTCAAAGCCTAATCGAGACGTACCGTGCCTGTGTATCGGAGATGGAGGGTGTTGCTGGAATCGTGCGCGATTCAACGAACGATACGTTAGTGACCAATCAGAACGCGAGATAGACGCGACGATTCAATTTTTCCAATAAAATATTTGAGCACCGCTTTTCTTCGTGAGGACAATGTGAATGGGAAAGGGAAGAGAAGAAACGGACAGGTGGGACCCATATTTACTCCCTCTGTTTGACTTTTGTCTTTTCCTTATTTCAGCTAGAGAATTTAAACGCTGAAGATAACAAATAATGATTATATCAATTAACTTATAGATATTTATATTACATAATACACATTATTAATTATAATGATTATACTAATTATAATTTATATAAATTACATAGTATAATAAATTAATAATATACATAATACAATATAATGCTTATGAATTTATGATAATTATAATCTATATATATATAATATAGTATAATATTTTATAAACAATATAATAATTAGTAAAGAATATGAAAATTATAATAATATAATATTAAACAAGTACAATATAATGGTTAAAATTACTACAATTTTCATATTTTATATAGTAAAAATGATATAATAATGTTAATAATAATACAGTAATTTACAATATAATTTTATAATTTACACAGATGATGTTACTCAAATAAATTAGATAGGGGCCGTTTGGATGGGTTAGGAATTTGGGGAATAGCCTATTCCTAGGCATAAATTTATTGGGAAATGTGTAACTTTGTGAAGAGGTTGAATTGTTTATAATAAAATTTATGCTTGGAATTGGAAATTCCTCCAATTCCCAACTCATCCAAACGGCCCCATAGATTATACAGTAATAACCAATACTCGTAGACTACACCTAATGATGCCTAGATGGATGAATGATTATAATGATATTGTGCTTTACTTAAACTTCCTTTTAATGACAATCTTCCAATATATGTTCTAACTAATTATTCTACTTAATTTCAAGGATAGCTTAGCATATCTTTGACGATTCGTTACGATACACGATACACGATTCGATACTAAATCCATCGATACACGATACATTTTACGATTCTAAAAGTATGATAGGGTGTTAAACCACACAGTTCCTCTAGATGTACTGTACCTTTCTGCTTTTCTGATGGCGCCTTTCTTTTCTATTGCAGTTCTTTTTTGCTTTGCTGCTCTCTGTTGATCTCAGTGCTCTGCCACTTCTCTCTCATAAGGTGTGTTTCTCTCTTTATTTGATGTAATTGCCTGTGAAAAAGTAGCATGTTCTTTTTTATAATAAATATTATATGTTGCTCGAACACTGATAGCACTGATAGATAAAAAAAGAAGTAATCAACATAGAAACAGTGATAGAAACACTGATAGCACTGATGGCCTATTCTTTTGTATAATTTCTATTTCTCAATTTATCTATTTACGAAATACTCAAGCTCTTAATTTGAAACACCGATGAACATACTAATTTGAAAAACAAGTAATGTACTGAATCAGACAATATAATCACTTCAGGTTAATCTTAATCTCACCTCAGCATATAAACTTAATATATTTTATTTGCTATTTCAGCCATGGAGATGTTGCATACCTGTTTTAAAATAGCAGATGCACGAAGGAGAGACAACACCACCACTAGAGCTTCAAGCACCGTCCCCGGCTGTGACTAGTACTGCAGAGCATTCTATGAAATCTACTGACACAAAGCAACAAACAACATAGTAAACTCATTCTTTTTATATTTAGGCAAAAATAATTGTCCTGACAATAGCTACTCAGTTTACTACTGTTTACCCTCATACAGCAATGGATCAGTTGTATCGCCAGCATCTGCATGTGGCATTCGAAGATGATCAGGGGTAAGGCTCCAGTACAAAACGATAATATACATAAAACAATATGGAATTGTTACCTGAAAAACATGATAAGAACACAACCAAAATCAACTATGTGCACATGCACAATTTTCTAAAATAATTTGGCTATCTTACAGTGCTCCTCTACATTGACACTCTAACACACATGCAGAACCAACCCTGAAAATCCCCAAGACACTAAACATGTGGCATCCTCCGCAAAAGAGCAAAATGATCCTGTCACACCACCAAGGTACTATGATAAAAAAAAATGTGCATGCAATACAATTTCTCGGCTTACAAATTCACTTGAGATAATGCTCACAAATCGCCACACTGGATCTTATTTTTCGATGTGCAAATATGCCCAGTATTACAAATGACTACTCAGTTATTGACCAAAATGATTTGCAGTTCTGAGCGTTAAGAAAGAGCTGTGCAAGAGAAAATGCAACATTTTGGCTTCCATATTATGTGTGTATATTAGCTGATGAATTGCTATTGCATGTGTGTGTATATTTGTGGATTTAAAAAATCATACTATCATTTATAACAAGGAACCAAAAAAAAATAAAGGGAAAAAATATTTGCATGTCTGTGCTCATGTGTCAAAAGACACAGTTTTTGCTTGATAATAGTTATTCAACTGCGCCATGTATCCAGTCGCTACAAAGGAGATCGCTCATGGACTAGCAGTTGAATATCTATCACAGCTTACTGTGTCTTTCCTTTGTCTATGTAAACTTATTGCCATGTAATTCCTATCTAAGGACAGTATTGGCATCCCCAGTTGAATATCTATTGCACCTTGCTATGTCTTGCTTTTGTCTATATAAACTCATCCCTGTGTAATTCCTATCTTCAGGACAACACTCCTATAGTAAAAAAAAAAAAATAATTCAGCTATCTTGCCTGTGAAATCTCTGGCTATATTCTCGTAGAATACTTCTATCACATATGCTATATCTAACTGCCAATCGAATATCTGTATCCAGTACATACGCTTTGCACCCATTAGAATTTCAGTTGTTGTTTGGAAAAGGTACCAACAGGGGTCTAAGGAATCATAAACTGACCTTTTAATTGTAACAGAAGTTAGTCCTCTATTTTTTTTGTTATTCTCATTTTTCTGTCTATTGCTTGAATATGTTTTCACGGATTTTCTTTTATGTCACGGCAAAGTGCAGGCAAAGAAAAAAGAGCAGCAGGAGGATGAAGAACTCTCTAGGTTTGTTTTCTTGCTGAGTTTCTCTTTTCTTTTCCTGTGATTTTTCTTCCTGGAATTTTTTGGTTATTAATTGATAGGTCTAATCATGGGATACCATGGTTTCCTCTGATGTCAAATTGACAAATTGTTCCGCAATTAATAGGTAAATTCGTAATTGATATAAGTTCTTCGTGAGGGTTATTGATGATAATAAGTAAATTTGAATATACAAAATGTGTTCGAACAATTTGTAAATTTGTTTGGATGCTGGTAAAACAAAAATCAGATATTTAGTGGTTTCTTCACGTCATTACTCTTAGTTAACTATTTATTTCTTGAATATAAATTGAAACTTGAATGTAAAAGAATATCAATCAGCATGCAATTTCACATATCTATTTAGTAGATATGTGGACCAACTATTTGTAAAAGAAATCATAAGGTCATTCTCATATATACCGTTTAGCATGCATATGGTGGCATGATTTTGATTTTGTAGTGGCTTATGGTTATTTGAGGTCAAATACGGACATAATTATTTTTGAAATTTTTTTTAATTTTTCAGGGCTGCAGCTGCTCTCCATCGTGTTTTTCCTGGAATCGGTTCAACCTTTGGCTAGTAAGGCTGTTCTGTGCTGTTTCTGTTGTATTTTCCTTTTAGAGTCTGTTCTTTTTCTTTTTGGCCTTGCTATTTTGACAGGCTGATACTAATAGAGTTAACCATATAAACTTTGGAGAATTTGTTTCAGTCGTTTTGGCACAAGCGAAATGGTTCAGTGATGAATTTTTTGCATTTAATTCTTATGAGCAAATGAATCATGACAGAGGTTAAAAAATTCATTAAATGAATTACAAAAATCAAAATTAAAAGGGGCACTGAAACAATTGGATCATGTTGTAGATGTTGCCGTCTGAATTTATGACAGAGCTAGCTTTCTAATAGTAATTATTAAATCAGCAACTTTTCCCTTTTTATTTTATTTCTTTTTTTTTTTAGATTTTTGGCATAATACAATGCAAAATTGTTGTGGGTACGAGTCAAAGGGTGTTAAACCACGCAGTTCCACTAGATGTACTGTACCTTTCTGCTTTTCTGATGGCGCCTTCCTTTTCTATTGCAGTTCTTTTTTGCTTTGCTGCTCTCTGTTGATCTCAGTGCTCCGCCACTTATCTCTCATAAGGTGTGTTTCTCTGTTCAGTTGATGTAATTGCCTGTGAAAAAGTAGCCTATTCTTTTGTATAATAAATATTATATGTTGCTCCAACACTGATAGCACTGATAGATAAAAAATGAAGTAATCAACACTGATAGCACTGATAGACAATAGAAGTGTTACATGTTTCACTACTGTTGCATGTGTTTCAGTACTAACGTTATTAGGTGTGGATATTAACCTTATTGGCATGCCCGACAAATCATTGTTTCTGGGACCTATATCACTCATAGCTATGTGATATCATTGACAGGATGACCTGGTAAGTGGGTCAGGTACAGTTGTGCTCATGGTTCGAAAAATCGGCCAATTCCGATTTGAATCGGCCGACTTGGATCGGAATCGGCGTAGGCCGGTCCGATTTTAGGGGTTTTGGAACGGAATCGGAGGAGTGGTTTGGAACTGTCGATTTTTTTAGCCACCTAAGCGCCTGAGTGCCTGTGCGTTACTCCTCTCATCTCGTTTGAGTGAAAAAGCCTTTCCTGACCTCATCTCGAATCTCCGTTCTCAATTTTGCAAGCCATTGCAATGTTTTTCGAAAGGAGAAAAGTGAGAGAGAAAAAAAAAAGTGGGAGGAGTCGCTGGGGAGAAAGAATGAGGAAAGGCATCACGTGACTAAGATTTTCTGTGGCCATCAGACAATATATTAACGCTGCGTATGACCATTGTATTTTTGGTAGCATGTCAGTGTTTAATATTTTGAATATTTATCCAAATAAAATTAATTATTAAAGTTTCGTTTGAATTGAAAATTCAATTATCATGAAACTATCAGATTTAAACTAAATATACTAAATTGATTTCTTTAAAAATAGTTTTCATATTTTTTTCTAGTTTTAAAAACATAAAATATGGTTTTTTGTGAAAATCCGATTTTCCGATCCGATTCACCTGATTTTTTTCCGATTCACCCGATTCAACTCCTCAGACCATCAACCCGATTCCGATTCCGATTCCGATTCCGATTTTTAGAACCATGGTTGTGCTCCGTACTCCAAGAGAGAGAGAGACTTAGTGCAGCTTCAAACAATCAAGTGAATAAGGTATCATTATTATCTACAATAGCTCATCTGGAAATCAATCAGTGCAAATCTCGCAAAGGGTGCTGCTGATTTTATTTTTCTCTGTTCTTTTTTTTTTGTGTTGTTTATATTCAATTTGGAAATTTTTAGTTCAACTCAGGCTTGACACCTCATGAACTGAGCAATCAATATTATGTCAAGTTTTGACACCTCATGATTCCCTCTTTTAATAATGAATCAAGTACTAATAATAAAACCTTTTGTTTCCTTATCAGATTCTTGAGGGTCCCCCTCTTCCTCCAGTAATGAACAAGAGCACTCATCAGCCAACAGAATTTAAGATTTTGAATATTCTTCCCTTCTTGTACCAAATCAAACTTGTATAAGATTACAATGTTCAGCAAGTAGACATAAAATTTCTCTTTTACTGGATTTAGGAATTCAATTTTAAACCTTCTGAAAGGGCAAGCCGGCATGCCGACGCATGCTCTGAGACTTCCTCAGTGTCGGGCTTCAGTTTTCAGATAAGAAATTTACTTCTTGTTTCCTAGGTTGTTCAACCTTTTGTAATAAAATTATATAAAACTAATAGTTCTATTTTTGACAGAGTCAAAGCAAGCCCCTAAAACTGCCTGAGCCTAGATCACCTCAACTTGAAACATCACTTCGAGCCCGACCACCAAAGTAATTTGAATTTTCATATTTTGTTATATTTCTTCTTGATGATATCTGTCCAGAAAGCTCTGAAGATACTAATTGTCTTATTTGTAATGTCATGCATGGAAATTCCAATACGGTAAAGAGTTCTCAAGAGTTGGAGTTGGAAGAACTAGAAAAAGCACGCACCGTAGTTTTAAGGCAAGGCCTCTGAATAGAAAGGTAGCCATCTGACTATCTGAAAACCTTCAAAAAAGAACTCATTTATGGTTGTCAGAGACTCACGAGATGAAGATACCACACCCAGGTACCTACATTTATTACTTGCCTAACCTCACCTTTTGTAGTAAGCTGGTTGTAAAATTAGTAAGCCTAGAAAATCCTTGTTGCAAATTAGAGTTTTCCTTTTATTCAGTATGCCAATATTAGAGTTTTCCTGTGATTTAAACTAATTATATGTGTGACTCTGACTTATTTACCTTTACCAAGTTGTGATACCTTTTGACTTGTAATTTAAAAAAAATGAGTTGACTAGAAAGAAAATATATAGTAAATGGGACTTTCTTAGTATCCGTGTAATATTTTTATCTGTTTTACTTCAGAGGCCCAGTGCTAAGGACCTTTTTAAGCATCGTATAATCAAAGATGCCCGAAAAAGTCCCAGGTTACTGGAAAGAACAAGGTTATTTCTCTCGCTCTCTCTAACCTCTTTCTTGCACACATGAGGATTCTCGTTGGTTTCATTGATGATGGACAAATTTCCCAGTACACTACCATATGTATATAGTATGTGATGCATGTAGTGTTCAATACCTTTGAACACTGATTAACCTCATTAAACAATATGAGCAGAGCAAGAACATTTAGAAAATTAAATTGATTTTGACCGAATAAAACTGGTGTTTATGACCAACTTTGACTGTAAACCCTTTGCTTGTAATTGAATTTTATAGTTTTTCTATTTTGCTAATGTTGTATTTCAGTGCATGTCTGAGAACGACCTAAATATTCAGTGAAGAAAGCAATGGAGGGTACCTTACCCCGTCAAGATGTAGTATTAGGCAGAGCCGCACAGGCACTGTTAAGGTTGTCAGAGACTCACGAGATGAAGATACCACACCCGGGTACCGACATTTATTACTTGTCTAACCTCACCTTTTGTAGTAAGCTGGTTGTAAAATTAGTAAGCTTAGAAAAGCCTTGTTTCCCTCAAAAGGTGCACATTTTTTTCTTTTATGATTCAGGCTGATAAAAATCTTATTGGTAGCTTTAGTGCGAGCTGTGAGTAGCCTTTTGTAGAATTT
Organism: Rhynchospora breviuscula; assembly: GCA_027562975.1. Lineage (NCBI taxonomy): Eukaryota > Viridiplantae > Streptophyta > Magnoliopsida > Poales > Cyperaceae > Rhynchospora > Rhynchospora breviuscula. The sequence continues at coordinate 20,146,005 of CM050398.1, forward strand.
GCTAGTTATTGGATGTTTCTCCCATTGGAAACTAATACCCAGCATATTTTTTAGTTACCGGCGAATTACACCAAGCTGTTAGAACTGAGGTCATTAAAAAACCAATGTTGTTTACTCAATGGCTTTGTGAAAAAAGAGAAGGGTCAATTACTTGTGAGTGTAAATGATTTCCAGCATTACCTAATAGATTGGTTATTATCATTTTGCTCTCTCGCGATCTGGATCCCACCACTACTTGCCTTTCAAGGGAGATGTTTTGATCGGAGGAGCAGGCTCTATTTATTCGTGAGTCTCTCTTTCTTTTCTTCGACCATGTCGGATCCGGATTCAATGCAAGCGGCGATGGAGGCCCGCTTCCGTAATCTCGAGCCTATGCGGGTGTGGTTCGTTTTGCGAAGTCTACAAATGGTGAGCAATGCATGATAGCTTGTTTGTTTGAAATGCGAATTTGGATTGATATATACCCACGGTTTATTTAATCCATTAGGATCATAGTTTGTTAATCGAATTACATAGTGTGGTTTTGACACTACTTGGAGGGATTTTAACCTGAATTTGTTTAATTTGAGGTGGTTTTGTGTAGTATTACTGATTGGTACTGGCACGATGTTGTGCTCTTTCTTTGAGAATTAAATTTACATGTATCCAAAGCTCATTACAGTTTGCAGTCCCTATAAATATGACTATGAATTGGTCAACATAACTCACTCAGTTTATCTCTTCCACAATGGAAACTTGTCTATTGTAGGTTTGACAAGGAACTGAACAAGGATGTGGCAATTAAAGTTATCGATCTAGAAGAAGCGTAAGTTTCTGCCCTTAAGCTATATTCATTAGTATTAAATCTTAATGGAAATATCCTTTCAAATAGTTGAGCTTTGCATGAACTATTTAAGGTGTGGTGTTTATTCCCCTACCTCCTATTCTTAACAGTTTGGTGCATAGTTCAAGCCAACGGTTAATTGGATAAAATGCTTAACCTAATGTGATTTGATGCATTTGAAGATATAAAAATAAAAATTTAAAAACAAATGGTTTCAACAGCTTTTATTCATGAGATGTCTGGATTTGCTATTTAATGCTTTTCCTTCTCCTTTTTCTATTATTTTGTAGTGAGGATGATGTGGAAGACATTCAAAAAGGTAGATATGATATTATTTTTTCTTCCTCCAGAATTAAAGTTCAGATGGTTTAATCTAATGTGTCAAACTTTATGTAATGTGGTCCTTCAACTGGCTAAAGTTCTAATGTCCTTGTGGATTTTGAAGTATCACAGAGTGACTAAGAACTTGTCATAAAGGATTTGTTATTATATATTTCATGAACCAGATCAGAAAACGAAAAATTTGAAAATATCTGGTTGCGTTTCTTAGCTTCTATACATTTCAGGGAGTTCAGTGAATTAGAATAAATAGTCTTTGATATTTCCTGGTTTTTTATTGATTTAAATGTTTATCTTGCAGGAAATATCAGTATTATCGCAGTGCCGCTCTCCATATATAACAGATTATTATGGCTCATATCTTCACCAAACTAAGCTATGGCTGGTGGTTCTGTTGCTGATCTTGTATGTTTTTTTTTTTTATCTGACTATAATGCATTTTAGTTAAAATATAGTAAAAGTTTTGGCCCTCATTACTATCAAACTAGACTGTACATAACTGTTACATGGTACAGTTACAAACATGTAGGGCTGTAGTTTGAACTCACAGCTGTAAGAATTTGTGCATATTTGGAAAGTAGAGCAGGAAATCCTTCTAAATAGTATCTTTTTATCGGCATCTTGCCTATCAATTGGTGCTACTGGCAGGACTGGTGGCAAAATATTACTTCTTTATCTTTCTAGTCAGTCAACAAAATTTAAGATTTAGATCATTTCCTAAAAGGAGAAAAATTCAACAAGTATAAACAATAATACCAAGACTACAAAGTTGGTTTGAAGGTGATCCAATGATTTCTTTGGTTAGGCTCATTAAGTTTCTGGTGAGCTTAGCCTCGTACTAGATAAAATGTCATGTATTTTTTAGGGACCTATTGCATGCCACACCAATATATATAATTGTTTCTTTTTGCTCAGAATTTATTACTTGTTGTAGCTTCAATCAGAACCTCCACTAGACGAAATGTCTATATGATGTATCTTAATGGTCCTATTGCATGCCATTGAATATCTCCCTCCACTCAGAAGAGAAAATTCATCGAGATATTAAAGGTCTGTGTTCAATTAAGGACCTTAATGCACATTTCTGTTAAAATATTTTGTGTATATATGCCTGTTAATCTAATATATTGCATTTGTCTTGCAATTGTTTTCAGCTGCTAACCTATTACTCACAGAAAATGGAGATGTAAACGTTAGTTTGTAGTTGCTCTTTATGTAGCGAGAATGTAATAAAAATATGTTGTTTTTTTACTAGATGGTACTAAAGTTGTCATGGAACAATGCATTGTAGGTTGCAGATTTTGGTGTTTCAGCTCAGCCCACAAAAAACTATGTCTCGAAGAAAGGTAATGAATTATCAATAATATTTGTGATTTGATTGGTTCAATCATTGTTGTTGATATTAAGTTGTAACACTAACTCTTTGTGATATGATTAGCTGCATTATTGTTGTTCAAAAGCAAAAATTCTTGTCCAGCTTTAAACACTAGCTATCTGCACTGTTTGTTCTTTTCAGACATTTGCTGGGACACCATTTTGAATGGCTCCTGAGGTTATCTAGAATTGTGAAGGATACAATGAGAAGGTATGCATGCCCTAAAAAAATTCTGTTAAATAACAATCTCTGTGGAATAAGAAGAGAGTGTTTTTCCACGATTTAAGCCATACTAGTGGGATCTCGCGCGTTGCGCGATCTATTTTTTATTTTTACATTTTTTTTGTTGGATTTAGTATTATATGCTATTTACATATCGTCTATTCTTTCAAAGTTATAATTGGTAGAATTATACGAAGTACTTTACAATAAATTTTACGAAAAAAATTCTATGGAAGATAGTAGAACCACTAATTAATAATAAATAAACATTCATCAAAGGACTGATCAATAAATGGTAGCTACTTAAGAAAAAATAAATAAATGCAACGCTAATTAAAAAATCAACTAATCTACGATACATAAGGTACAGAAATAATTTTACAACAATTAGAAATACAAATAAAATGACTGCTTAAATAATTTGCTACTTGTATTGTAATGACATACATGCTAACAATCTAATTCTATTTCAATTGAGGTTCTCTTCTGTTTTTTTTTTTTTTGGGTGAAGCTTACTGCAACCAAGGTTCTTACCCACTTCAATTATATTTCAATCGAACCCTCCACCAGCTTTATATCTATTTTTTTTTTTCTTATTATGTGACAAAGAGAGCAATGTTGACAGAGAGAAAATGTTTGAGTAAATGTCAAAATATTATCATTTTTGAGCTCATATCAAATTAATAAAACGTTCTATCATGCAGCATATTGTGCAGTTATCTTTAACGTAACAATAATTATTTGCCTTGTAGTTTTATCCTGACAGACATAATACATACAATTAACCATGGTTCAATGGTGGAAACAATTTCATGTTGGCAACTAAAGAAAATTATTAACATTAAATACTTTTTTCAATTCTGCCCCTTAGACAATGGTATTTGTTTTGTCCCAAATCATTCCAAACATTCTTTCTTAATGAAAAGTACAGCGATCATAATTATTTGACAATAACAACCACTAAAATCAGTGTCAAACTTCATTCTAAATAAAATTCTTACTGTTTTATGTACCTCCATTAGAAATCAAGAGGACTGCACATCCTCTATTACTCCAAAACTTATGTTGCAACCTGACCAAGAAAGTTGGGCTTCTACAATTATATGAAGTGAAAGTAAATTAGAAAATCTTGAGTGTTGATACACAGTGAAATATGTTTAACAGCATTGTGCATGTTTTTATAAAAATTCAAACATATTGTTCTTATTTATCAAGAAGTGAAGCTTGTATATGGAAAATTAAATTTGCATTTTTTATTAAATAACGAATCTCCCTTTGCATAATATAGACAGCTTTTATGAAAGCAATAATAAAATGACACCTAATCTGGATAGACATGAGACATGAGCAATCCAAATATATTAACAGAGAAATATATATATATATATAGACATGAGACATGGGACATGGGCTAAAGTGCCATAGATGGCAATGCCATAGATGTCTTTTTTGAGTCATTTTTTTAAGATCCGAAATTCAATCAGTCAATCCAAACCGTTCAAATTGATCACCATATTGAAATACCATTGGAGATCAAATTTTACATTTTTTTGAATTTTTTTGCTATTTATTTTGATATGTTCAAATTGGAGGGTCTGAAATACTCGAATTATAACGTTTTTTTAAAAATATCATAATAAATATCAGAAAAATTCGAAAAAATGTAAAATTTGGTCTACAAGGGTATTTTAATATGGTGAATAACTTGAACGGTTCAGATTGAGCATTTGAATTTTAGATCTTAAAAAACGACTCTATGGCACGGGACCCTCTGTGCCATCTATGGCACGTTAGCCCTACTCTATATATATATATATATATATATATATATATAAAATTCCAATTAGCTAAAAAAGCACCGGCAATGTTCCCGCATGCCTAATTTCAAAAATCATTCACCATGCATTGGAAAAGGACAAAGGAGACTGACCTTTTCTTTTGATGATTAAGTTTACACTGGTCATTTGATAGCACCAGGAACATATTCCTGCCAAATGTGATACTTCAATTTTATTGGAGAAAAATATGAAATAAAATTCAATATAAGTAAAAGTAGTACTATTGGTCCTTTGATATATGATTATTGTTTTCTATCTAAAATGACCCAAGCACAGTCTACCATTTATAAAACATTCTCGTGGTTCAAGTAAGAATATGCACTAATTTTTACCCATCATGCCACATCACCTTAAACCGAGCAAAAAAAAATTATCGAGACAAATTCAGGTTAACTCTTGATTGTTTAATTTGCTATTGCAACTAAATCATTGAAAATGGAGTACCTGCTTTGCTTGCAAAGAACGAAAATAGAGAGAAAAATATGTGCCTGTCCTAAAGTAAGAAAAAATGGTAAGAAACAAAATATAATTAAATTATATCAAGGTCCATAAATAGAAGAAGAAAACGATCAACCTTATTTTGTGAGCCTAACAGAATTATCCACAATCTGAGAAGCATTCAAGCAAAAGCTGTTTGTGTCTAAAAGCAGCATTTTTTTCATTTTCAAAAGCAACCAAGTTAGTACATACCAAAGTTGACTGCACCATTCTTCCTTTGTCCAATGCGACTCTAGAAAGTGAGGGACCTGGATGCAAATTTGATGAAAAATTAGATTTTTCCTACTGTCTATTAGTTATTTTTTTCTTTTTGTACATCATCAAATCCTACCATACTCTAAAAGCAAAGTAAAAGTGCACAGCAAGTATTATTCATGAAAACCAACTAAAAGAATAGAAATTAATTTAAGCTTTTAACTTACTGGTAAACGACAGTAAGAAATATTGACGATTTTACCTTTCAAAACGAAGCCGATTCTATACACACATTGAGGTTGAATTTTGTTTGAAAATTCTAAAATAGTAATAAAGTTGCTCTGCGAAACTGAAATCTACATGTTAATTGCAAATTATGTAAATACATACAATGTAAACTTTCACCTTGCCAATAGAGAGCTGTAGTCATTTCTGCAAACTTCTTTTCAGATTTGGCCATCAGAGATTGATCTGTAAATAATTAAAGATGAAAAGGTAAAACCAAAAACGTTATTTTCTGAAAAGGTAAAACCAAAAACGTTATTTTCTGAAAAAGAAAAAAAAAAGCAACTGCAATTTTCTCACATAAATAAATTTAAACCAATTTACTTGATGAGCTGTAACAAAATGAGATATAATTAGGAGATATTCAGATTCAATTATTTTGATTGAAATTATTATTTTTTATCATACCAAGGAAATTTCGAAATGAATTGACAGAAAAACCAAGCATGCACCATTTCCAAAAACGCACTCCATATTTCTTCTTAGCTTTAAATTATGGATCCATCAGCACTTTTTTTTTTTTTGAAAAACAGCCACCCAAAAAAGGGGTGACCTGCATTCTTTACTGATGCAGAATGGATCCATCAGCACTATTTAGTCTGATAGCTAACACAACAGCACTATTAGTAGTTTATATGAACACAATTTCTTAGTACTTGCATGATTTTTCAGCATTGACAATAAATTTCACCAAAATGAATTTAATTGTACCAGAAATGGCAATAGTATAAACTAATAGTTTGAACACATTGCTCACTGAACATGGGATTCAAATGGACTATATAATAAACTATATAAAAGACAAATACAAATCACCTAAATCCTATTGTTCTAAAGAAGCATTTTAAAAACTGTTTACTATATACCGTGGCTGAAACATATCACTTTAGACCAGAAACATAAGTTGGGTCAACAGCACAAAGCTAACAGAGTTGAAGTCTTGAAGATGCTATAATGCTACCCTTCGCACCTATTAAGCACAACCTGAAAAGCAATGAAACATGACATCTGTGTCAGACAGCAGCACCCATACTCGTAAAGCACCTCATAATAGGGAAATTCTGTAGTATTTACCCCCTTGATCCTGAGGCACAAAAATTGGAAATAATACTAAGTATTTTGCCCAGAAAAAAAAAAACTGTGTAGAATAAATATGGATTTTGTTCAGAATAGAACAAACTAAAGAACTTACAATTTTTTTTATAGCCTTTTGCTCACTAAATCCTTAGTTTGCCCAGAATAGCACAAAAATATAACCAAAAGGCTATAAAAGAACGACATGAAAGAACTTACATCTGGTAGGAAATCCTCACCGGAGTCAATTTTTTACTTTTGACAATTTGTGCTCCTATTCCAGCGCAAGAACTAAGTAACAAAAAGAGCATAACAGAAGATGAGAAAATACAACATCGACAGTAAAAAAAAAAAAAAAACAAACGGTGCTGATCATGAGATTGACAAAGTAGAGGAGAAAACTATGGGGAGAAGAGCAAACAAAAGTAAAGCAGCCCAAAACCTAAAAAAACCAACGATCTACTGTCAAAAAAAAAAATCATTAACAAAGAGAGGAGGGAAGAACTTCAAAGTCGAGCAACAAACCTAGATCTGGATCGGCGCTAATCAAAATCGTTTTGCTTCTGTTGTTAGATCGAGAGATCGCAACAGGAGAAGGGATAAAAAAATTTACTCGATCTGAAAGAGTGCTCGGTTAAAAGAAAATTTTGATGAGAAGCGAAGAGTGGAGAGAGCAAAAGAAAACGTGCCTCTGAAAGGAAAAATAAGTACAAAGGGGAGTAGAGAGAGGACAATAAGCGCTCCTGGAACCGCCTCCGTACAGAAGCCACATGGGTGAGGTCTTCTACCCGGTCCGTCCAGAGTATCTGCGAGAGAGGAAGAGAGAGAGCAGTGGGAAGCTGAGAACTCTCCAGAACAAAATCAATCGAACGGAGAAGAAGAGCTGAATCGGAGGGCCAAGATACGCAGAGGAGATTGAAGGGCCAGGATTGAAATACTGTCGGGAGAACTGTTGGCCAATAGTTCTTTCGGATGCGGATCCTATTCTGCGCATTAATATATGTTTTGATGTTTTCTCTGTTTGCTTTACGAATAATAAAACTCTTGATCTTATATGCAGGTAGATATATGGTCTCTTGGTATCACTGCTATTGAAATGGCAAAAGGGGAGCCTCCTTTGGCCGACATCCATCCAATGAGGGTTCTTTTTATGATACCAAGAGAAAATCCTCCACAGGTTTGCAAACAGAGTTCATTATTATTTACTTTTTGCATACAAAATTTCTTTCATGCTTCCAAGTGTTAATCATGAGGGTCTTCTTCTCACAGCAACTGTTAATATTCATGCTAGAAACAGTTGCAATTTTCATCTGGTCTCTCTTTTTTACATCTGTTCTACAAGTTGGACTTTGTACTAAATATATATCTCGTAGTCATAAGTTATAAAATTCTTCCTTCGTATGTTTGACAGCTCGATGAACATTTCTCAAAACCTCTGAAAGAATTTGTTTCTTTATGCTTCAAGAAGACTCCCGCTGAGGTACAACAAAGTTATTTTCATACTTTCCTTTTATTCAATACGCCAGTATTAGAGTTTTCCTGTGACTAAAACTAATTATATGTCTGACTCTGGCTTATTTAACATTACCAAGTTGTGATACCTTTTGACTTCTAATTAACAAAAATGAGTTGACTGGAAAGAAAATTTATAGTATATGGGACTTTCTTAGTATCCATGTAATACTTGTATCTGTTTTACTTCAGAGGCCCAGCTCTAAGGGCCTTCTTAAGCTTTGTTTCATAAAAAATGCTCGAAAATTTCCCAGGTTACTGGAAAGAATAAGGCTATTTCTTTTTCTCTCTCTACTATCTTTCTTGCACACATGAGGATTCTCATCAGTTTTATTGATGATGGACAATTTTCCCCAGTACACTACCATATGTGTATAGTATGTGATGCATGTAGTGTTCAATACTTTTGAACACTGATTAACCTCATTAAACAATATGAGCAGAGCAACAACTTTAGAAAACTAAATTGATTTTGATCCAATAAAACTGGTGTTTATGACCAACTTTGACTGTAAACCCTTGCTTGTAATTGAATTTGATAGCTTTTCTATTTTGCTAATGTTGTATTTCTGTGCCTGTCAAAGAACGACCTAAATTTCCAGTTAAGGAAGCAATGGAAGGTACCTTACCCCGTCAAGATGTAGGTTGCAGATTTTGGTGTTTCAGATCAGCTCTCAAAAACTATGTCTCGAAGAAAAACCTTGATGAACAATCATAAATCTGTTATTAATTCAAATTAGCGAGGAAAAACCTTGATGATCGCTCAGAAATCTGTTATTAATTTAAATTACCATAGGAAAAAACCTTAATTCTGAACAATCAGGAATCCATCAAATTATGCAGTATGTTTAACAAGAATTTTTATTTCCAATTTTTAGATCAAGGAAAAAGAAGTAATGTACAAAAGGCTCAGAGAGGAGGCTGAGTCTGCCAAACTGGTATGTATTTTTGTGTTTGAAATTATATATATACGTTCTTATTTTTAACTTGGGTTTGGTCACCAAGATGCATATTATCTTTATTAATAACTAATTTCTTTCAAATTTTCTATATTATCTTAAGATGGAGGAAGAGAAGGCACTGAAGCAGCTAAGACGGACTATGGTTCCTCATGCAAGGCCTCTTCCCAAGTTCCCAAGTTTGAAAAACCCTTTATGTTTCAGTCTGATAAAAATCTTATTGGTCACTTTAATGCGAGCTGTGAGTAGCCTTTTGTAGAACTTGCTAGTTATTGGATGCTTCTCCCATTGGAAACTAATACCCAGCATATTTTTTTGTTACCGGCAAATTACACCAAGCCGTTAGAACTGAGGTCATTAAAAACCAATGTTTTTACTCATGGCTTTGTGAAAAAAGAGATGGGTTAATTACTTGTGAGTGTAAATCATTTCTAGCATTACCTAATAGATTGGTTGTTATCTGCCAATATTTTATAAATTTTGGGAGTAAATTACAAATGTTCAAAATGATCAGTCTTAATTACAATATTGGTTGACAATTGCATGCGTATTTTAAGGCACAATAGTTATTGTCCAAAAAGGAACAGAAATTTAAACCAAACTTTAGTGTTTGTACTAAAAAATTGATTGAATCTGTCTGTGGCAGGTCTATAAAGGAAGGCACAAAACCCAAGTCACCACACTTGCATGTGGACAAAAGGGGTCAGATAAGGAGACAAAAGACGCACACCTTCATTCGGTAACCGGCCTGACTGACATAACTTGTTAACCTTAACTGGTTGTTCAAGTCAAATTTGAACAGTCATTGACTGATGCCACTGTATTTTGAATATCTGATACATAACCCTAGAGGTGACCTCATAAGTAGCGGATAACACCAGCTGAATTATTTAACAAAGTCTAGCCTAATTCTTTAAAAAACAAAAGCAATAAAAATCTAGTTCTGCACATGCATAACATAATTAAGCACCCTGTTTAATCTAGATCATACACCAATGAGACAAAAAAAACAGCACCATGGATTTAACAGGAACTACCGTTAAAATCACAAGATGGTCAGCTCTATCCTCATTTAAGAATGAGAAGTGTTCCTTAATTTTATACTACTAAGTCTGTCGATTTACTTTTTTTTAATATTATTATTGTTTTTTTTATTTTCATTTGATGTCTGATAGATATTCTTTGATAGATCTCAAAATGGGAAGCTGAAGAACCTTGGGGCCCATGATATGGCACAAGAGAATCAAGCAGTCAAAAGGCAAAACTTGATGGAGGGAGGACAAGACAGGTTGATATATTATCTCATTACAAATTTGCTTTTTTTTTTTGGGTTATGTGTTCTGTGACCACTTTAAAAAATTTATGATTTTACTTTTTTATTGTAGATATTAAATGTCAAACCAGTTGACTTGGCCCACAAATGTACTGCTCCAAAGAGGACTCAGGAATCAGGATTTTTCATCTTCACTTAAGGGTGTGTAAAATCCTAGAAAACAATGATTTTATATCTTAAATTTTAATTAGCTTTCTTGGTATACAATTTGTTTTGAACAATACATTTTAAGCAGGGAAACTAATTTGTTTCTACGGCTGAGGCGATAGAGCGGTTTGAATCAGGAACAAGGGACTTCAAAATTTCTCAAAATAAGAAATTACTACCTCATGTAAGTTTATCACTCTGGGACTTCAGAATTTTGTATTGGTTGGTTTCTTTGTTTACTGCTGGCACATGGAATCTTGTGGTCCAAGTGTGCTCATAAAAATTTCCAAAAGATTTAAGAATATGAAAGAAACCAAGGAAGTTTCAATATATGCCAGTAACCAGTCATTAAAAATTGGTTCGTTTCATTTTTTATCTGAATTTAGTTGAGTAGACTGTTGATTGTTGAATTTGCACTTCAGGATGATTCTTCCCAGACAATTCAGAGACCAAGGCTTGTTCTGACAAGGCCCAAGGAGCCTGAGCTACAGACCTCTCAGATTGTTAGTTCAAGCAAAGAGCTCAGAAGAGCTAGAGGCTGAAATGCTAGCTAAAATGCCTAAATTCAAGCCCGTCCACTCAACAGAAAGGTATTTCACAACTGATTTTGTTTTTCTCTATTTTGTATTGTTTATATTCAATTTAGAAATTTTTAGTTCAACTCAGGCTTGACACCTCATGAACCGAGCAATCAATATTATGTCAAGTTTTGACACCTCACGATTCCCACTTTAAATAATGAATCAAGTACTAATAATTAAACCCTCTGTTTCCTTATCAGATTCTTGAGGCTCCCCCTCTTCCTCCAGTAGTGAACAAGAGCACTCATCAGCCACCAGAATTTAAGATTTTGAATATTCTTCCCTTCTTGTACCAAATCAAACTTGTATAAGATTACAATATCCAGCAAGTAGACATAAAATTTCTCTTTTACTAGATTTAGGAATTCAATTTTAAAACTTCTGAAAGGGCAAGCCGGCCTGCAGACACATGCTCGGAGACTTCCTCAGTGGCGGGCTTCACTTTTCAGGTAAGAAATTTACTTGCTTTTTCCTAGGTTGTTCAAACTTTTGTAATAAAATTATATAAAACTAATAGTTCTATTTTTGACAGAGTCAAAGTATTGTTCAGACAAGAATTAGGGTAAAAAAGTAGGGATTATGGCCTCTACAGAGGCTCCCCTATTTATATTAATCAAAACAGTTGTTCTTTTACAAATCCAATACCATATATAACCTATACCATAACTGATTTATTACCATAAAGATAATTCCTAATATAACTCAGAATTACCATAAAGATAATTCCTAATATAACTCAACACTCCCCCTCAAGATGGGCGATAGATATCAATCATCCCCATCTTGTTACAAGAACTCTCAAACTGCTTACAACCCAAACTCTTAGTTAGACAATCAGCCAACTGGTCTGCTGATTTCACATAGTTCAATGTCAGCACTCCATTATTCAGTTGTTCTTTGATGAAGAAACGATCAATCTCCACATGTTTAGTGCGATCATGCTGAACTGGATTGTTTGCAATATTGATTGCTGACTTGTTGTCACATCGAAGTTGTAAGGATTCTCCTCGAAACACGCGCAACTCAGATAGGAGATTTTTCACCCACATCAACTCACATAGACTGAGTGCCATAGCCCTGTACTCAGCCTCAGCTGTAGATCTGGCCACCACATCTTGCTTCTTGCTTCGCCAAGCCACAAGATTGCCTCCAACAAATACACAATATCCTGTGGTGGATCTACGATCATCCACGCAACCTGCCCAATCAGCATCACAATATCCTTCAACTCTCAGATGCCCATGACTTCTGAACCACAGTCCTTTTCCGGGACTCCCCTTGATATATCTGAGAATTCTGTGAACAGCATCCAAATGTTGTTCTCTCGGATCATGCATGTATCTACTCACCACACTCACTGCATGAGAAATATCAGGTCTAGTGTGGCACAGATAAATGAGCTTACCAACTAGTCTTTGGTACTGCTCCTTGTCCACTAAGTCACCTCCCTCAGCACACAACTTCTGATTTGACTCAATAGGAGTAGGAGCAACCCTACAGCCCAACATCCCTGTCTCTGAAAGAAGATCCAGTGCATACTTTCGCTGAGAAAGCACTATACCCGTATTTGACCTAGCAATTTCAATCCCAAGGAAATATTTCAATTGTCCCAAATCCTTGACCTCGAACTCTTTTCCAAGGTTTTCCTTTAGCCGCATGATCTCCTCAGCATCATCTCCAGTAATCACAATATCATCAACATAGACGGCCAGAATGGTGATACGACCTTTCAAGTGCCTGTAGAATACAGTATGATCTCCATTGCACTGCTTGTATCCCATGCCACAGACTGCAAGTCTGAACCTATCAAACCATGCTCTCGGAGACTGTTTCAGCCCATACAATGACTTCTTGAGCTTGCATACCTTCCCAGCTGATTGTGGATTAGCAAATCCAGGTGGAACCTCCATGTACACCTCTTCTTGGAGATCTCCATGTAAGAAAGCATTCTTGACATCCAACTGGTGCAGTGGCCAATTGAAGTTGGCAGCACACGACACCAGCATCCTCACAGTGCTCATTTTTGCAACAGGAGCAAAGGTCTCATCATAGTCAATACCATAAGTCTGACTATATCCTTTTGCAACTAGTCGGGCTTTGTATCTATCCACTTTGCCTTCTGGAGTTTGCTTGACAGTATACACCCATTTGCATCCGACAGCGCGCTTTCCAACTGGTAAAGGTACCAATTCCCATGTGTCATTCTTCTTCAACGCCTGAAGTTCTTCCTGCATGGCACTGAACCATCTGGGATCTTGCTTAGCTACCTGCCATGTGTTAGGTACAGGCACAGAATCTAGAGATGCAAGGAAGGACTTATATGCAGGTGGAACAGATGCATATGAAATGTAATTTGCAATATCATTTCCCCAATTACCATACTTAACAGGAGGTTTCCCAGCATTAACCCTCGATGTTCTACGGAGTGAAATTTGAGGAGAATTGTTACCTGTCAACTCTGAGTGAGAATCTGAGGAAGGACTTGGGGAAGAGCTACTTGGGACATTAGCATTCAAGGGGACAGGCGATTCAGGCTGCTCAGGCTGCTCATGCTGCTCAGGCTGCTCATGCTGCTCAGGCTGCTCATGTTGCTCAGGCTGTTTTGGCCTCCTTTTATACACTATCAGCTCCCCTTGTTTTTTGTTTTCACCGCTCAGATTGCTATCACCACCACCATCTTCATCATCGTTCAGATTACTATCACCACTCGGTTCCGACAAAGGACATGGAAAGCCGCTAATTATAATTTCATTCTCCTTCTCCCCCTCTCTACCAACACTGGTAGAGTCATCTTCGAACAATGAGTCCAACTCTGTCTTTCCTCCATAGTATGGTTCAGATTCTCGAAAAGTCACATCCATACTAACAAAGGTCTTTCTTTTAGTAGGGCACCAACACCTGTATCCTTTCTGATTTGAGGGATAACCTATAAAGATGCATTTAACCGCCCGCGGGTCTAGCTTTCCTACTGTCAATCTGTGATCTCTCACATAGCACAAACATCCGAACACCTTGGGCGGAACAACAAAATTATTAGAGCCAAGTAGCATCTCACGTGGTGTCTTCATTCCTAACACTCTTGATGGCATCCTATTGATCAGGTAGGTTGCCGTCAAAACTGCCTCACTCCACAGAAACTTAGGTACATTCATTGTCAGCATCAATGAACGTGTCACCTCCAATAAATGTCTATTCTTACGCTCGGCCACTCCATTTTGGGCTGGGGTATCCGGACAAGTAGTTTGATGGAGAATTCCTTGTTCGGACACAAAGGTGGCAAACTCCTTGTTAACATACTCAGTTCCATTATCTGATCGAAGGATCTTCACCTGTACTCCAAATTGAGTTTTCACAGAAGCTGAGAAATCCTTAAAGCATTTTAGTACTTCAGATTTCTGTTTCATCATGTAAATCCAAGTCATGCGTGAATAACAATCAATAAAGGTGACAAACCATCTAAATCCACTAATAGAAGTAGTAGGACATGGTCCCCAGACATCAGAATGAACAAGTGCAAAGGGCTCCAAACTTCTTAAACCAATCATTTTATAATTAGAACGAGTATGTTTTCCAAGTTCACAAGCATTACAAAATAATTTCTCCCTATCAACTTTATTCATCATATCAGGATCCAACTTATTCAAACTATCAAAAGATAAGTGTCCTAATCTATTATGTTGTAACATAGCCTCTTCTTCTGCCCCTTTTTCAATAGCAGCAACGAGCATAGCAGCCTCCTTATCCAAATACCAAAGTCCCTCACGCCTGTTGCCATTCCCAAGTCTCCTCCCCGTTTCCTTTTCCTGAATCAGACATGTATTTTGATCAAAAAGAACAGTGCAATTCAATTGATCAATTAGTGAGCTAACAGAGAGCAAATTAACAGGAAAAGAAGGAACATGCAACACTGATGGTAGGGTAATAAAAGAATTACAATAGACTGAACCAAAACCCTTGACAGGTTGGGATGTACCATCAGCTGTTTGGACTGTATCTGGTTGTATTTGTTGACTAGGACAATATTCCACAAATTCATTGGATGATCCTGTTATATGACTAGATGCACCTGAATCTATAATCCAATCTACATGTGATTTAGTGGATGCAAAAGCCTGTGCCTGAATACCTTTAGTCACATGAGCATAGTAACCAACATTACCAAAGTAAGCATTGTCATCACACTCATCCGACTTTGCCTTCCCTTTAGAGCTTTCAACTTGAGACTTGAACCGACGTAGTTCCTCCAGCTCTGTCAGTTCTGTTCCAGTCACCTCTGTCGCGGCTTGGGACTCCTCTGTTATAGCAAAGTGAGCAACACCTCGACCTCCACGTCCTCGGGTTCCTCGTCCCCTATATCCATTTCCACGTCCGCGACCACCATATCCACCTCTCTGTCCTCCACCTCCTCGACCACCGCCAGATCTGCGAGGCTCAGGACAATTGAAACTGAGATGTCCTTTATGTCCACAGTTGAAACAGTCCCTGTCATCTTTGATTTGGGCTCCAGGAACTGCCATTGCCGAACGAACAACAGGTGAGGTTTCAGATGCCATTACCTTCTGTCTGACCTCCTCTTCCTCCATCGAAGCGATAACCTCATTCAACGATGGAAGAGATGGCAAATGACATATTGCCGCCCTTCTTGCCTCAAATTTCGAGTTCAGACCCTTCAGAAAGCGAGCCACACGCCTTCTTTCAAGGTATTGCATCCCACAAAGAACATCTGTCGGATCCTTCAGTGACAAAGGATCATAGTGATCCAAATCAGCCCACAAACGACGCAACTCTGCCGCATACTCAAGAACTGATTTCTCCCCCTGGACAGTACCATCAATTCTGTCCTCCACGTCGAGCATCATCATCACACTCCCAGCTCCTGAGTACATCTTAGCCAGAGTCTTCCAGATATCTGTAGCACTTCTAATCGATTCCACCATTCCAGCTATGGCTGGTGACACAGATGTCAACAACCAAGAAACCACTAGAGAATTCATATGACTCCATCTCATCCACGCAGCACTTGTCTTGTCCACAATACCCGACTTATCAACGGGTTCATTACACTCTCCATTCACAAATCCTTCAAGTCCTTTCATCTGAAGGTTCAGCAACGCCCTGCGAGACCAACTCAAATAATTTCTCGTCCCCTCAAGCTTGACATCATTAGGTAACAACTCTATCTTTTGTACCGCCTGTGACTCTGACACAGATCCGGAAGTCTTATCGGACGCATTCTCCTCAAACTTCACATTCAACAATTTGGCCATATTTTCCATAATGGCCTGTAAATCTTTAGTAGTCACAGGTTCACCCATCTTATCTCAAACACAAACACAACTAGAGGACGAGATCAACAAATTTCAAACACGAACCGTGCGGATGTACACGATCACGGTTTTTAACATCTACCGATACAGATCTGTAGAATTGTAAAAAAAGATGAAACAGAAACGACCTGGAGGGAGAGATGCATGGTCCTTGCGCAGTCTACAGAAACGAAATTGAAGAGGAGATGGGTCTTGGCGCGGTGTACAGGGAGAGACGCTGGTGCCTCTTGTTGTGGTGTTGGCGCGGTCCACAGGAAGGTGTCTTCCTCCTGTTGGTGTTGACGCGGTCCACAGGAAGCCCAGCACTAGAGTTGGTGCACCCACGCGGCTCACAGAGGAATCGCTGCTCACAGAGAAATCGCAGCTCACAACCAGAGCGCTGGTGCACGAGTAGAGAACAGATGATGCAGAAGAGAAAAAAAGAAGGTCGAGCACGGAGACGAAAGTAAGCGCAGCCGTCAACCAGCTCTTGATACCATATTGTTCAGACAAGAATTAGGGTAAAAAAGTAGGGATTATGGCCTCTACAGAGGCTCCCCTATTTATATTAATCAAAACAGTTGTTCTTTTACAAATCCAATACCATATATAACCTATACCATAACTGATTTATTACCATAAAGATAATTCCTAATATAACTCAGAATTACCATAAAGATAATTCCTAATATAACTCAACACAAAGCAAGCCCCTAAAACTAACTGAGCCTAGACCACCCCAACTTGAAACATCCCTTCGAGCCCTGCCACCAAAGTAATTTGAATTTTTATACTTTGTTATATTTCTTGTTGAGGTTATCTGTCTAGAAAGCTCTGAAGATACTAATTGTCTTATTTGTTTTGCCATGCATGGAAATTCCCATAGGGTAAAGAGTTCTCAGGAGTTGGAGTTGTAAGAACTAGAAAAAGCACCCTAGTTTTAAGGCGAGGCCTCTGAATAGAAAGGTAGTCATCTTACTATCTGAAAACCTTCAAAAAAGAACTCATTCCTTTTTGACCTTTTTTGTAATAACTGCAGATTCTTCATAAAAAAGTTGAAATTATTTCAACTTCTGTGTCCAAACCTCCTTTGACTACACCAATCCACTTTGCCGCAGATGAAACCATTTTAGTGCAGCTGAGGAAATTTGTTTGTATTATTTCCTTTCAAATAAATATTGATTAGCTTTCTGACTGATAATTAGATAAATAAACAAAAGCGAACTCACAGCTGTCAGAATTTGTGCATATTTGGAAAGTAGAGCAGGAAATCCTTCTAAATAGTATCTTTTTATCGGCCTCTTGCCAATCAATTGGTGCTATTGGCAGGACTTGTGGCAAAATATTACTTCTTTATCTTTCTAGTTGGTCAACAAAATTTAAGTTTTAGATCATTTCCTGAAAGGAGAAAATTCAACAAATATAAACAATAGTACCAAGACTACAACTGGTTTGAAGGTGATCCAATGATTTCTTAGGTTAAGCTCATTAAGTTTCTAGCGAGCTAAAGGCTATGTTTGATTGAGGAGTAAACCGTGGGGTAGATTAAGGAGGGGTAAATAGTTAAGCCACTCTAACCCTCCAAATTTATATCATGTTTGGTATGAAAAGGTGGAGTAAATTAGGAGTAGAATAACTAAATAATGATAGAATAATTTACTCCACCTAAAATGGTAGAGTAATTTACTCCTCCCTACTCCACACTACTACAACAAATTTAAATCATATTTGGTCGTAAAAGTGAATTAAATGAGTTACTCCACCTTTAATCCTTTACCAAACAGGCTCTCAGCTCGTACTAGATAAAATGTCTATATCATGTATTTTAAGGGACCTATTGCATGCCACACCAATATATATAATTGTTTCTTTTTGCTAAGAATTTATTGCTTGTTTTAGCTTCAATCAGGACCTCCACTAGATGAAATGTCTATATCATGTATCTTAGGCTGTGCTCCAGAAGCTAATTCAAGGGGATGAGGGGAGATAAGGGTAGGTAAGAGGGAGTTGACCAGGTCTGACCGTAAGAAGTTACTTGCTCCAGAACGAGAGTAACACTGGATTAGAGGAGATGTGATGAGGTCAAGTCGCTGGAAAATAATGAATAGGACTTACTCTCAGTCTGTAATCCCCAAAATGGAGGTGAAGAGTTAGTTCCCCCCCTCCTTAGTCCCCCAGAACGGAGACGATGGAGTAAGAGGAGGGGTCGGGAGGTAAGGGGTGGAACTCCTTAACCCTGAAATTGGGGTGAATCGATTGGGGATTAGCTCTTCTTGAGATCCCTCTCTCTCTCAGCTCGTCTCATCCCTCTTAATCCCTTCTTATTTTCCATCTGGAGCGAGTAACAGCTTCCAGGCAGGTGAACTCTTAATCCATCCGTCACCTCATCCCCTCTCCCCTCCGAGATCGAGTTCTGTAGCACAGCCTAAGGGACCTATTGCATGCCATTGAGTATCTCCACTCAGAAGGAAAAAATCATTGAGATATTAAAGGGGTCTATGTTCAGTTAAGGACCTTAATGCACATTTCTGTTAAAATATTTTGTGTATATATATGCCTGTTAATCTAATGTATTGCATTTGTCTTGCAATTGTTTTCAACTGCTAACATATTACTCACAGAAAATGGAGATGTTAAGGTTAGTTTGTAGTTGCTCTTTATGTAGCAAGAATGTAATAAAAATATTTCGTTTTTTACTAGATGGTACTAAAGTTGTCGTGTACAATGCATTGTAGGTTGCAGATTTTGGTGTTTCAGCTCAGCTCACAAAAACTGTCTCGAAGAAAGGTAATGAATTCTCTTAGGCTCTGCTCCAGAATTGATAGAGCTGGGGGAGACGAGGGGAGGTGAGGTAAAATGAAACTGACTGTGCTTGACCGTGGGTTGTCCACCTGCTCCAGAACATGAGTAAAGAGGAGATGAAGGGAGGGGTGATGAGGTAAACTAAAAGGGAAATTTGAATGAAGTTTACTCAACACTCGTAATCCCCAAATTGGGGTTGAACTTCTCTCTGTGCTCCTCTTTCCCCTAATCTCCCCTTATCTCCATCTCTTTGAATTGGAGCCAGCCTTCATGTTATTATTTCAGATGTTCTAGTATTGGTTGTAATTTTCCTTTTTTTCTATGTTTGTGCTGTGAAGAAATGTTCCTAATGGCTTGATATCTGATTTTATTTGAACTCTGTTTTGTCAAATGCGCACACACCACACCATGTTAAAATGCTAAATTGGCACCCCACATAACAGTGATTATTTCGTGTATAAAATACAAATTACATATCACTGTGAGTAATTGACTAATTGTAATGTAGTATGCTGTAGTAGCCTGTCAATTTCAACTCATTTTGCAATGTATTGTGTATTACTGGAAAGGAAACATCCATACCTTGTCTTTGAATGTTTCAGTGGGTTCTTGTGAATAATATTTGTGATTTGATTGGTTTAATAATTGTTGTTGATATTAAGTTGTAACACGAACTCTTTGTGATATGATTAGCTGCATTATTGATGTTCAAAAATTCTTGTTGAGTTGTAAACACTAGCTAACTGCACTGTTTGTTCATTTCAGACATTTGTTGGGGCACCATTTTTGATGGCTCCTGAGGTTATCCAGAATTCTGAAGGATACAATGAGAAGGTATGCATGCCCTAAAAAAATTCTGTTAAATAACAATCTCTGTTGAATAAGAAAGTGTTTACCATGATTTAAGCCATATATTTTCTTTGTTTGCTTTACAAATAATAAAACTCTTGATCTTATATGCAGGCAAATATATGGTCTCTAGGTATCACTGCTATTGAAATGGCAAAAGGGGAGCCTCCTTTGGTCGACATCCATCCAATGAGGGTTTATTTTATGATACAAAGAGAAAATCCTCCAAAGGTTTGCAAACAGAGCTCATTATTATTTGCTTTTTGCATATAAAATTTCTTTCATGCTTCCAAGTGTTAGGAGCCTCCTTTGGTCGACATCCATCCAATGAGGGTTTATTTTATGATACAAAGAGAAAATCCTCCAAAGGTTTGCAAACAGAGCTCATTATTATTTGCTTTTTGCATATAAAATTTCTTTCATGCTTCCAAGTGTTAATCATGAGGGTCTGCTTCTCACAGGAACTGTTAATTTTCATGCTAGAAACAGTTGCAATTTTCATCTGGTCTCTCTTTTATACATCTGTTCTACAAGTTCGACTTTGTACTAAATATATATCTCGTAGTCATAAATTGTAAAATTCATCCTTCGTATGTTTGACTGCTTGATGAACATTTCTCCAAACCTCTGAAAGAATTGGTTTCTTTATGCTTGAAGAAGACTCCCGCTGAGGTATAACAAAGTTATTTTCATACTTTCCTTTTATTCAATATGCCAATATTAGAGTTTTCCTGTGATTTAAACTAATTATATGTCTGTGTCTGGCTTATTTACCATTACCAAGTTGTCATACCTTTTGCCTTCTAATGAAAAAGTTGAGTTGACTGGACTGAAAATATATAGTATATGGGACTTTCTTAGCATCCATATAATATGTTTATCTGTTTTACTTCAGAGGCCCAGTGCTAAGGACCTCCTTAAGCATCGTTTCATCAAAAATGCCCGAAAAAGACCCAGGTTACTGGAAAGAATAAGGTTATCTCTCTCTCTCTCTCTCTCTCTCTCTCTCTCTACCCTCTTTCTTGCACACATGAGGATTCACATCGGTTTCATTGATGATGGACAAATTTCCCGGTATGCTACCATATGTATATAGTATGTGATGACCTGACACTCTTAAATGTCCAGAAGAACTTATTTGGCAACTGATCTGGCAGGTTCAAAATACTCAAAAAAAATCTTGATAATCAGGAATCCATTAGTAATTTAAAATACTGAGGAAAAACCTTGATGAACAATAAGAAATCTGTTATTAATTTAAATTACCAAGGAAAAACCTTGATGAATGATCTGAAATCTGTTATTAATTTAAATTACCATAGGAAAAAACCTTAATTCTGAACAATCAGGAATCCATCTAATTATGCAGTATGGTTTAACAAGAATTTTTATTTCCAATTTTCAGATCAAGGAAAAAGAAGTTATGTACAAAAGGCTCAGAGAGGAGGCTGAGTCTGCCAAACTGGTATGTATTTTCGTGTTTGAAATTATATATATACGTTTTTATTTTTAACTTGGGTTTGGTCACCAAGATAAATATTCTCTTTATTAATATCTAATTTCTTTCAAAATTTCTGTATTATCTTAATACGGAGGAAGAGAAGGTACTGAAGCAGCTAAGACAGACTACGGTTCCTCATACAAGGCCTCTTCCCAAGTTTGAAAAACCCTGTCCCTCAAAGCTGCATATTTTTTTCTTTTATTATTCAGTCTGTTAAAAATTTATTGGTAGCTTTAGTGCGAGCTGTGAGTAGCCTTTTGTAGAATTTGCTAGTTATTGGATGCTTCTCCCATTGGAAACTAATACCCAGCATATTTTTTAGTTACTGGCAAATTACACCAAGCTGTTAGAACTGAGGTCATTAAAAAACCAATGTTTTTTACTCAATGGCTCTGTGAAAAAAGAGAAGGGTCAATTACTTGTGAGTGTAAATGATTTCCAGCATTACCTAATAGATTGGTTATTATCATTTTGCTCTCTCGCGATCTGGATCCCACCACTACTTGCCTTTCAAGGGAGATGTTTTGATCGGAGGAGCAGGCTCTATTTATTCGTGGGTCTCTCTTTCTCTTCTTCGACCATGTCGGATCCGGATTTAATGCAAGCGGCGATGGAACCAATGGATATCTTGATGCCTTAGAGATTGGACAGGTAAGGCTTTTTCTTCAAAACCTGCGTATCCGCTTAAAAAATAAGAAACCGGAATTTCAAGAAATTGTATCTTCTACGAAGATATTTACCGAGGAGGCAGAAGCCCTTTTGAAGGAAGCTATTCAGGAAGAAATGAAAGTTTTTGTGTTTCAGGAACAAACATAAAGGGATCATTTGGAGTTCTTAGTATAAGACTAAGAACTGAGAAATCCTTTTAGTTTGAATTGTTCAAAAAAGATTTCTTTATTTGGATAGTCTTAAGAAAAATAGATGAAAAAAAATTGCGTCCAATAGGATTTGAACCTATACCAAAGGTTTAGAAGACCTCTGTCCTATCCATTAGACAATGGACGCTTTTCATACCTATTTTTTTCTTGTTTCAATAAAAAATAATTCTCTATAAAACCTTTTCCAATTTGTGAAAATTGGAAAAGAAAAGATGCGCATAAAAGCTTATGATCCATATATAAGAGATATATGAGCGGGTAGCGGGAATCGAAAATGGGAATGGGGCGTCGCCAAGCGGTAAGGCAACGGGTTTTGGTCCCGTCATTTCGAAGGTTCGAATCCTTCCGTTCCAAGTATCTTTCTTTTATTAAGTGAAAAATCGGATTGCATCTTCTTCATATCATATGAAGAAGAATTTGTTAAAGCGGAAGTTCAATTCTGAAATGAAATTCATTGTAATAACTGATTTTATTCAATGAAATAAAATGGAAAATCTTAGTAAAATACCACATTCATTTTTCCAAACCAGCCAAACCAGAAAGAACCGTTTAATTTATCGAACATATTAAAGGGAAGGGTGGAATTGAAGTTATTGAGATTTTTTTTGATTTGGAATATTTGAAAAATCATAAGATTTTCGATTCTATGAATTTTTTTTGGAGAGGGGGACAAAATCCCATTCCTGGGATTAAGAGAAAATATTTCCTAAAAATGTTCA
This sequence comes from Rhynchospora breviuscula, assembly GCA_027562975.1. NCBI lineage: Eukaryota > Viridiplantae > Streptophyta > Magnoliopsida > Poales > Cyperaceae > Rhynchospora > Rhynchospora breviuscula. The sequence continues at coordinate 20,169,241 of CM050398.1, forward strand.
ATAGGATGGCTTGCGCATTATTAGAATATTGAATTGGATCTATATCGACAATATAGATATTGATACTTAAGAATAAATAAGATTTTTTCAATTCCATAGCATAGCCACGATTAAATCAAAACTCTGCAACAGAGCTTTCAACAAAACTTGTTGTTGAGCCAATTTCCGTAGTTTTATTAACCCAAGACTCTTTATGAATTCTTTCTTATTTGATTGATATTTTTCTTTTTTTGAATTTGATACAAAGAGAAAATCCTCCACAGGTTTGCAAACTGAGTTCATTAGTATTTACTTTTTGCATATAAAATTTCTTTCATGCTTCCAAGTGTTAATCATGAAGGTCTGCTTGTCACAGGAACTGTTAATTTTCATGCTAGAAACAGTTGCAATTTTCATCTGGTCTCTCTTTTATACATCTGTTCTACAGGTTGGACTTTGTACTAAATATATATCTCATAGTCATAAATCATAAAATTCTTCCTTTGTATGTTTGACAGCTTGATGAACATTTCTCCAAACCTCTGAAAGAATTTGTTTCTTTATGCTTGAAGAAGACTCCCGCTGAGGTGCAACAAAGTTATTTTCATACTTTTCTTTTATTCAATATGCCAATATTAGAGTTTTCCTGTGACTTAAACTAATTATATGTGTGACTCTGGCTTATTTACCATTACCAAGTTGTGATACCTTTTGACTTCTAATTAACAAAAATGAGTTGACTGGAAAGAAAATATATAGTATATCTGTATATGGGACTTTCTTAGTATCCATGTAATACTTTTATCTGTTTTACTTCGGAGGCCCAGTGCTAAGGACCTTCTCAAGCATCGTTTCATAAAAAATGCCCGAAAATGTCCCAGGTTACTAGAAAGAATAAGTCTATTTCTCTTGCTCTCTCTACCCTCTTTCTTACACACATGAGGATGCTCATCGATTTCATTGATGATGGACAAATTTCCCCAGTTCACTACCATATAATATGTGATGCATGTAGTGTTCAATGCCTTTGAACACTGATTAACCTCATTAAACAATATCAGCAGAGCAACAACATTAGAACACTAAATTGATTTTGACCAAATAAAACTGGTATACCTGACCTACTTGTAACGTAAACTCTTGCTTGTAATTGAATTTTGTAGCTTTTCTATTTTGATAATGTTGTATTTCTGTGCATGTCAAAGAACGACCTAAATTTCCAGTGAAGGAAGCAATGGAAGGTACTTTACCCCCATCAAGATGTTGTATCAGGCACAGGCACTCTTAAGGTTGTCAGAGACCCACAAGATGAAGATACTACACCCAGGTACCTACATTTATTACTTATCTAACCTCACCTTTTGTAGTAAAGCTGGTTGTAAAATTAGTAAGCTTAGAAAAGCCTTGTTGCAAATTGGTCTCTCTTGATTATCCTTTTAGCCAGTCAATTTCAACCTATTTTTCCAAAGAGGAAGGTTCCAATGCCAACATTTTGGATGCCCCAAAATGCCAACATTTCACTATTTAATATTTTTTCAAATTTTAAAATTCAAATTTCAAATCCAAATTGTTGATCTTATTAAATTTACAGAGGGATGCGTTTTTATACAAGTTTTGTAAATTTAAGAGTTTATATGATACTTGAACAAGAGGTAGAAAAAAATACGAACTCTGTTAACTACGATAGATTCATTCTAATATGTTCATGTTTTAACCCTTGATGGAGTTTTAAATGAACTCCAAAATGTATAAAACTTATATGAAATCGCATCAGTGTTACATTGAAGATCAACGGTTTAGATTTGACATTTGAATTTTAAATTTTTAAAAAGTATCTAAATAGTGATTTGGCATTCATCCAAAATGTTGGATTGGGACTTGCCTTTTTCCAAATTGGATTACTCAGTTTGTCTTATCTTCAAAGTACCTTGAACACTAGATTCATTTTACAAAATTATCAGACTTGAAGCACATATAAAGTCATGAAGCTACTTGTAAAATGTCTAATGTTCGAACTTTTAAAGAAAATGGGACTATATAAAATGAGTTTTACAGACATCATATTGCCTGTATATAGGTTTTTCCCCTTATTGTAGCTGATGTGATTTAATCATTTGACAAATTTGCTCTCATCATTATTGTAAGTTCTACATAAACTTGGTTACCTTATTTGGATAATTTCTCCTGGTAAATATTTATTTAATCTGGTTTATTGGAAGGAAATTATAGTTGAGGCTCTGATCAGAGATGCTTGACATAAACTGGAACACTGGAATCTTTATTATGGTATTGAATAATTCTCTATAAAAAGTCAATTGAATCTTATCTTTTATCTGTTGCAGTGCGCGAAACATTCCCAGGGACTCTACATGGAAGCAAAATGTGGAGGGCACTGGGACTGTCAGAAGCACTCCTTAAAAGCCACCTCAATCATTAATACTGAGAGAGAAGAAACCAGACCTTCCTTACAGATCTGATACTCCTAAAGAACAGGTCAATGCTATTTTCTCACGCCAAGGAGCTGAGCCTGATGATGCAGGATCTGACAGCACTTTAGAAGATGTATATGCTTCTAACTTGGTCCCTGATTTTGGTTTTTGTTTTGATGTATGATTACGTACAAGAAACATAATGCCTTACAATTTACCATTACAAATATTGGTTCGTTGTCTATGGATCACAGAAAGTAATCTTTGTACCACCCTCCATTGTTTCTTTAGAGATGCCTCATTTATGCCCTTTTCTTACCGTCTATCCCAATATGCATGAAGATGGGATGTGTAATAAAGGTATCTTTAGAGTAAATAATATAATATATAAGTAGGCATAATGTTCCATAATGTCCTATGTGATTTACAAGTTTCCAATGGTTTGGTTTGAATAATCTTAGACAGCAACTAGTGTTTTTAGGTAACATGTAGTGGGGTTATCTGATCAGTCTTCGACTGGAACCAGGTCTTGTAGCCTTAATAATAAACAATAGAAGTGTTACATGTTTCACTACTGCTGCATGTGTTTCGGTCCAAATGTTATTAGGTGTGGATAGTAACCTTATTGGCATGCCAGACAAATCATTGTTTCTGGGACCTATATCACTCATAGCTACGTGATATCATTGACAGGATGAGCTGCTAAGTGGGTCAGGTACAGTTGTACTCGGTACTCGAAGAGAGATATTTAGTGCAGCTTCAAACAATCAAGTGAATAAGGTATCATTATTATCTACAATGGCTCATCTGGAAGATCAGCGAGTGCAAATCTGGCAAAGGGTGCTGCTAATTTAAATTTTTCCTGGCTATACTTTATGAAGTAACCTTTTCTTATTCTCTTTTTCCCTTTCTTTTGCCTGAAGTTGACCAAAATGACATGTTTGGTGCCTCCGTGAGAACTTGTTCTTACAATAGAAACCTCAACTTAGCTCGAATTAGTTCTGGAAAAGAAAACAAATTAGAAGCCTGAGCAGTATCTGTCACACTCGTAGAGCCAAATGATGATTTCTTTTTTATCTGAATTTACTTTAGTAGACTACTGATCGTTGAATTTGCACTTCAGGATGATTCTTCCCAGACAATTCAGAGACCAAGGCTTGTTCTGACAAGGCCCAAGGAGCCTGAGCTACAGACCTCTCAGAGGGTCAGGACAGTTCGAGTGAAGATCTCAGAAGAGCTAGAGGCTGAAATGCTGACTAAAATGCCTAAATTCAAAGCCCGTCCACTCAACAAAAAGGTACTTTACAACTGATTTTGTGTTTCTCTATTTTTTGTATAATTTATATTCAATTTGGAAATATTTAGTTCAACTCGGGCTTGACACCTCATGATACTTTCTTTTAATAATGAATCAAGTACTAATAATAAAACCTTCTGCTTCCTTACCAGATTCTTCAGGCTCCCCCTCTCCAGTACTGAACAAGAGTACTCATCAGCCACCAGAATTTAAGGTTTTGAATATTCTTCCCTTCTTAACCAAATAAAACTTATAATTACAATGTTCAGAAGGTAGACATAAAATTTCTATTTTACTGGATTAAGGAATTCAAATTTAAAACTTCTGAAAGGGCAAGCCGGCATGCACACGCATGCTCTGAGACTTCCTGAGTGGCGGGCTTCGTTTTTCAAGTAAGAAATTTACTTGCTTTTTCCTAGGTTGTTCAAACTTTTGTAATAGAATTATATAAATCTAATAGTTCTATTTTTGACAGAGTCAAAGCAAGCCCCTAAAACTAACTGAGCCTAGACCACCTCAACTTGAAACATCACTTCGAGCCCGGCCACCAAAGTAATTTGAATTTTCATTTTTTCTTATCTTTCTTGCTGATGATATTTGTCCAGATTCCAGAAAGCTCTAAAGATACTAATTGTCTTATTTGTAATGTCATCATGTATGGAAATTCCCATAGGGTAAAGAGTTCTCAGGAGTTGGAGTTGGAAGAACTAGAAAAAGCACCCAAGTTTAAGGCAAGGCCTCTGAATAGAAAGGTAGCCATCTGACTATCTGAAAACCTTCATGTTGAGTTATATTTAGAATTATCTTTATGGTAATTAATCATCTATGGTATTGAGTTATTTATAGAAGTCTAGAGTCATATTTGTAAAAGAGAAATTTTTGATTAATATAAAAAGGGGAGCCTCTGTACAGAGGTTATAATCCCTAGTTTTTACCCTAACTCTTGTCTAAACAACATGGTATCAGAGCCCGTCTGAACGGCGGCATTGTCTCTCTTCCGTTGTCCCTCTTCTCTTCTCTGCTTAATCACTCTTCTAATCTTCCGCGCACGAGAACAAGGCAGGTGTGTTTGGGCTGTGAACCGCGCGTGCACCAGAAAGCCTTCTCGCCTCATCCTGTTCTACACGCGGTGCACCAGTGCTCACCTTCGCGCCTCTCTTCTGTGGACTGCGTGTGCACCGGATCTGCTTCAGCGACGCACATCGTGAGCCACGCATGGACCACTGCTTGAGGCGTGCATCGCATCCAGCAGCGACCACGACTCCCTTCCTGGCCCATCGCCTCTCATCCATGCCCTCTTCTCGTCTGTTTCTCTTCATGTCTGTTTCTGTAAGTTCTCTTCTCCTTCTGCAGTCTGGAGATCTGTTGCGGTAGATGTTAAAGCCGTGAACGTGTGCGCCGCACGGTTTGTAGCCGAGTTGTGATTTCTCGTCCTCTAGTTGTTTTATTTTATTTCTGTTTAGTGGTAAAGATGGGTGAACCTGTGACCACTAAAGATTTGCAAGCCATTATGGATGGATTGGCTAAGATGTTGAATGTGAAATTTGAGGAGAACTCATCCGGTAAGACAGTCGGGTCTGTGTCAGAGTCACAGGTGGTACAAAAGATAGAATTGTTACCTAATGATGTCAAGCTTGAGGGGACGAGGAATTATTTGAGTTGGTCTCGAAGGGCGTTGCTGAACCTTCAGATGAAAGGACTTGAAGGATTTGTAAATGGAGAGCGTAGTGAACCCGTTGATAAGTCGGGTATGGCGGACAAGATGAGTATTGCGTGGGAAAGATGGAGTCACATGAATTCACTAGTAATTTTTTGGTTGTTGACATCTGTGTCTCCAAACATAGCTGGAATGGTGGAGTCTATTAGAAGCGCGACAGATATTTAGAAGACGTTGGCTAAGATGTACTCTGGAGCTGGGAGTGTTATGATGATGTTGGATGTGGAAGAAAGGATTGATGCTACTGTCCAGGGAGAGAAATCAGTACTTGAGTATGCGGCAGAGTTGCGCCGTCTGTGGACAGATTTGGATCACTATGATTCTTTGTCACTGAAAGATCCAGCAGATGTTCTTTGTGGAATGCAATACCTCGAAAGAAGACGCGTGGCTCGCTTTCTGAAGAGTCTGAACTCAAAATTTGAGGCAAGAAGGGCGGCAATATGTCATTTGCCGTCTCTCCCGTCTTTGAATGAGGTTATCGCTTCGATGGAGGAAGAGGAGGTCAGACAGAAGGTGATGGCATCTGAAACCTCACCTGTTGTGCGCTCGGCAATGGCAGTTCCTGGAGCCCAAATCAAAGATGACAGGAAATGTTTCAATTGTGGACTTAAGGGACACCTCAGTTTCAATTGTCCTGCACCTCGCAAATCTGGTGGTGGCCGAGGAGGTGGGGGACAGAGAGGTGGATATGGCGGTCGCGGACGTGGAAGTGGATACAGGGGGCGAGGAACCCGAGGACGTGGAGGTCGAGGTGTGGCTCATTTTGCCGCGACCGAGGAGACCCAAGCTGCGACAGAAGTGACTGGAGGAGAACTGACAGAGCTGGAAGAACTGCGACTGTTTAAGTCCCAGGTTGATTACTATGCTTACTTCGGTAATGATGACAATGCTTACTTCGGTAATGTTGGTTACTATGCACATGTGACTAAAGGTATTCAGGCACAGGCTTTTGCATCCACTAAATCTCATGTAGATTGGATTATAGATTCAGGTGCATCTAGTCATATAACAGGATCATCCAATGAATTTGTGGAATATTGTCCTAGTCAACAAATGCAATCAGATACAGTCCAAACAGCTGATGGTACATCCCAACCTGTCAAGGGTTTTGGTTCAGTCTATTGTAATTCTTCTATTACCCTACCATCAGTGTTGCATGTTCCTTCTTTTCCTGTTAATTTGCTCTCTGTTAGCTCACTAATTGATGAATTGAATTGCACTGTTCTTTTTTATCAAAATACATGTTTGATTCAGGAAAAGGAAACGGGGAGGAGACTTGGGAATGGCAACAGGCGTAAGGGACTTTGGTATTTGGATAAAGAGGCTGCTATGCTCGTTGCTGCTATTGGAAAAGGGGCAGAAGTAGAGGTTATGTTGCAACATAATAGATTAGGGCACTTATCTTTTGATAGTTTGAATAAGTTGGATCCTGATATGATGAATAAAGTTGATAGGGAGAAATTATTTTGTAATGCTTGTGAACTTGGAAAACATACTCGTTCTAATTATAAAATGATTAGTTTAAGAAGTTTGGAACCCTTTGCACTTGTTCATTCTGATGTCTGGGGACCATGTCCTACTACTTCTGTTAGTGGATTTAGATGGTTTGTCACCTTTATTGATTGTTATTCACGCATGACTTGGATTTACATGATGAAACAGAAATCTGAAGTACTAAAATGCTTTAAGGATTTCTCAGCTTGTGTGAAAACTCAATTTGGAGTACAGATGAAGATCCTTCGATCAGATAATGGAACTGAGTATGTCAACAAGGAGTTTGCCACATTTGTGTCCGAACAAGGAATTCTCCATCAAACTACTTGTCCGGATACTCCAGTCCAAAATGGAGTGGCCGAGCGCAAAAATAGACATTTACTGAAGGTGACACGTTCATTAATGCTGACAATGAATGTACCTAAGTTTCTGTGGAGTGAAGCAATTTTGACAGCAACCTACCTGATTAATAGGATGCCGTCAAGAGTATTAGGAATGAAGACACCATGGGAGATGCTATTTGGCTCTAATGATTTTGTTGTTCCACCCAAGGTGTTCGGATGTGTGTGCTATGTGAGAGATCACAGGTTGACAGTAGGAAAGTTAGATTCGCGAGCGGTTAAATGCATCTTCATAGGTTACCCCTCAAATCAGAAAGGATACAGGTGTTGGTGCCCTACTGAAAGAAAGATCTTTGTTAGTATGGATGTGACTTTTCGAGAATCTGAACCATACTATGGAGAAAAGACAGAGTTGGACCCATTATTCGGAGATGACTCTACCAGTGCTGGTAGAGAGGGGGAGAAGGAGAATAGACTTATAGTTGACGATTTTCCATGTCCTGTATCGGGACTGAGTGGTGATATCAATCTGAGTGATGATGGTGATGATGGTGATGGTGATGGTGATAGCAATCTGAGTGGTGAAAATAAGAAACAGGGGGAGCTGATAGTGTATAAGAGGAGACCAAAACAGCCTGAGCAACCGGAGCAGCCTGAGCAGCCTGAATCGCCTGTTATAGCATCGCCAGTTCCCTTGAATGCCAATGTCCCAAATAACTCCTCCCCAAGTCCTTCCTCAGATTCTCACTCAGAGTTGATAGGTAACAATTCTCCTCAAATTCCACTTCGTAGAACATCTAGGGTGAATGCTGGGAAACCTCCTGTTAAATATGGTAATTGGGGAAATGATATTGCAAATTACGTTTCATATGCATCTGTTCCACCTGCATATAAGTCATTCCTTGCATCTCTAGATTCTGTGCCTGTACCTAACACATGGCAGGTAGCTAAGCAAGATCCTAGATGGTTTAGTGCCATGCAGGAAGAACTTCAGGCGTTGAAGAAGAATGACACATGGGAGTTGGTATCTTTACCAGTTGGAAAGCGAGCTGTCGGATGCAAATGGGTGTACACTGTCAAGCAAACTCCAGAAGGCAAGATTGATAGGTACAAAGCCCGACTGGTTGCAAAAGGATACAGTCAGACTTATGGTATCGACTATGATGAGACCTTTGCTCCGGTTGCAAAAATGAGCACTGTGATGATGTTGGTGTCGTGTGCTGCCAACTTCAATTGGCCACTACACCAATTGGATGTCAAGAATGCTTTCTTGCATGGAGATCTCCAAGAAGAGGTGTACATGGAGATTCCACCTGGATTTGCTACTCCACAATCAGCTGGGAAGGTGTGCAAGCTCAAGAAGTCATTGTATGGGCTGAAACAGTCTCCGAGAGCATGTGTGTTTGTTGTGTGTTTGTTGGAGGTAATCTTGTGGCTTGGCGGAGCAAGAAGCAAGACGTGGTGGCCAGATCTACAGCTGAGGCTGAGTACAGGACAATGGCACTCAGCCTATGTGAATTGATGTGGGTGAGAAATCTCATATCTGAGTTGCGAGTGTTTCGAGGAGAGTCTTTACAACTTCGATGTGACAACAAGTCAGCAATCAATATTGCAAACAATCCAGTTCAGCATGATCGCACTAAACATGTGGAGATTGATCGTTTCTTCATCAAAGAACAACTGAATAATGGAGTGCTGATGTTGGACTATGTGAAATCAGAAGAACAGTTGGCTGATTGTCTAACCAAGGGTTTGGGTTGTAAGCAGTTTGAGAGTTCTTGTAACAAGATGGGGATGATTGATATCTATCGCCCATCTTGAGGGGGAGTGTTGAGTTATATTTAGAATTATCTTTATGGTAATTAATCATCTATGGTATAGGTTATCTATGGTATTGAGTTATTTATAGAAGTCTAGAGTCATATTTGTAAAAGAGAAACTTTTGATTAATATAAAAAGGAGAGCCTCTGTACAGAGGTTATAATCCCTAGTTTTTACTCTAACTCTTGTCTAAACAACACTTCAAAAAAGAGCTCATTCCTTTTTGACCTTTTTTTAACAAGTTAAAATAATAACTCCAGATTCTTCATCAAAAAGTTGAAACCATTTCAATTTCTGTGTCCAAACGTCCTTTGACTAACACCAAAAGAGTTCCACTTTGCCACCGATGAATGCCTGGGTCCAGCTTCTGCATCGGTTCTTGATCAGTTTGAAAAGGTCTTGTTGATTATATGTTTCCAATTAGAATTAATCATAAGTTGCTTTTATTTCATTGTCTCATGCATATTTTTCTTTTGTTTTTTTTTACAGCTTTCTCTACATTCCGATACTTCATTCCACAGTCAAAAGCTTAGCAGTACTGTTCCTGGCCTTACCATACCCAACCCATTCCATCTTCATACTGAGGTATATTATTTTTTTTTTGAAATAAAGCGCCCCAAAAAGGGTTACCCAATATCATAACAACAGAAAAGGTAAGAGTCACCAGAGATTGACTCAAGAGTATACAGACCAAACAGACCAAACAAGCCAAAACAAACAGGCATAAAGCAAGTTCATTACACATCAAAATATTAACCTACTACAACTCAGCTAAGACTCTACTTTCTTCTGAGGCATCAGAAACATGGCCATCTTCACCAGGGCCTGGAGTGACATCTGACCCCCTTGCTGAGCACTCATAAGACTTGCCCCTCCATACCTGTAGAATGTCCTGTACAAGAGTGATAAAGAGTGAAAATATTAAATAATAACGCAATAAAGTTGGGCCTATGTTTATATGCAAAAGCAATATTGTTTCTGTGTTGCCAAGCTGCCCAACAACTTATTGCAATTATGGACCCTAAGTATAATCTGTCAGATTTAGGCAAGTGATGACACTGGGCCCACATTTCAGTGACAGAGTGCCCATTGACAGCAATTCTATGCGGATTAAAAGAATTAAAGCAACTCTAGAAATTTCTCATCAAACTACACTGCACAAACAGGTGATCCACAGTCTCTAAATCATTACAAACATAACATTTATTAGTAAAAGTAAATTGCAACGTAACTTGTTTTGGTTTTATCTACATGTGAACGAGAATAATATTTCAGGAAAGAGGCCTTCAAAAAGAGGTTTTGTTACAGACCCAGCTCACACGTAAGCAAGAGGAAGAGAAGGCTAGAATTCCAAAGGCTACCCCATGCCCATACACAACTGATTACCCAGTGGTACATAGTGTTTAGAAATTACTTCAAACTTTGATTAGTCAGTTATTCAAAACCGTACTGATTTGTAAATTCTGTGTTTAACATCCAGGTACCCCCCAAAACCAGAGCCAAAGCCTTGTATTTCACTCCTTGAATGTTGCTCTTTTTATTTGTTTATTTATATTTATTTATTTTTTACGATGCCAAGTATTCTCTAAACCGTAAGTAACAATAAAAATAATTAAAGCTAGTAATATAAACTCATATAATTAATAAATATTGCCTTCTTAGTTTATGTGTCATATATGTATTTTTTTTTTTTAAAATAATGAGCCCAAACTTTTAAAATGGTAAGGGACATAAATGCGCATTAGAATTCACAAAATGCTTTTAAGATATCTCTCTATATATATCGTACAAAATTAATAAGTATGCTTTTAAGAATTCAATCTAAATTCATGATCCCTAATCAGATTCGTTTCTGCTTTCCAATTATAATGAACTAGACCCCCAACAATCCATTATATAACCCATCTATGCCTTTGACTAGGATTTCAGGCTGCCTCTCCCCACAATTTGAGTACGCTAATAGTACACTATCAATCCATGTGTCGTCCCACGCACCAATTCGTTCTGGGTTCACCATGATCTGCCTAGCTAGCTTTAAGTAAAGCTCATCATCCCAGCATTAGAGATTGCCCAAATCCTACAATAACACAACTCACTAACAAACTTTGCAGCCGTGCATGCAATGGGGTATCTGAGTCACATTATCGTGGAAATGTTAAAAGCGATTGTCATTGGTTCGGTACTCTTTTCAAATTTCAAGATTTGAATTATAATATGTCTAGATTAAAATGAATGTTATAAGTGAATGCATTCACTTTGATCTCTAACTAGGGGTGAGCAAATAATTCGTAACTCGTGAGTTATTCGAACTCGACTCGAAAAAAATTCGTTGGTAACTTGAGTTGTGCTTGCTCGTGAGTTTTATTTATTGAGTTCGAGTTAGGCTCAACTCGACTCGGCCCAACTCGAGTCAGCAACATATACATGTCGAAATTGAAAATATTATATCAGTGTATACTATATAGTCCAAAAAAGACTTAGTCCTCAAATATCTTTTTCTTTCTGATGCATAGCACAACTTGGTTTATGTATGTGTTATGGATTCTGAGATATTTGTTTGTGTATGTGCAGAAGTTTTTTTTTTTTTAAGATAATTGTTGCATCTATTCACAATATTCACGAGTTGACTCGAGCTACAAAATGACGAGTTCGAGTTAGCTTGGATAGCTCAAAATTGCCTCCTGAATGAGTCACGAGTTGACTCGAGTTGTAACGAGTTCGAGTTTGAGTTCGAATTATGCTCAACTCGCTCGAACTCGGCTCATATACAGCCCTATCTCTAACTTTAACCTATCATGTCAAACAATAATTTCTAACTTTAAGTTAGTACTAACTTTTATTAACTTTAACCTCAAACACTAATCCAAAAATGCTAATTTTAATCCTTGATCCCACTAAACTTTGATGTTGCCAAACGGCCCTAGTAGTGGAAAACCAATGCTGATTAGAAATTTAGTAGGTGCTTACGAAGAGAAATATTGGCTTCACTCAAGGATGTCTACTTTGCAGAGGCACTGACATATTAGTTCACTAGAGACGTCATTGGAGAGTCCCACCCTCTTTTATTACTTTTTATAGAGAAAATAAAGTATATTTCTAGAAATAATGGGAATTGCTTCATACACTTTCCAAATTTAGAGATCCACTTCTACTTAGACGAAAATGTCCTTCTCACTTATTCAATTTATGTCCCTCAATTCACCCCAGCTTAAAAATGCCAAAGGTATTTCCGTCCAATATGAAGCAATTCCCGAAAATAATGCATATGGATCTCTCTGATATCTCTCATCAATATACTCACTTTTCTCTTAGAACGAAGGGGTTTTGAAGTGCTTAACATTGGTTGATGGTTCTGATCAAGTATCAAATCAGTTCAATTAGCTGTACTAATTTCAATGGGAAGTAACAAAATTCTGCAACAGATTGTCAGAAAATTATCAAAAGCCAATTAAAGTTAATTGTACGGCCTTATTTTCCAAGAAGCAAGAAACAACTAGCTTAGTAACACAAATATTACTAGTGCGGACGGAAATGATTTTCTTCACAACACATGAACTAGATAAAAGAGGGACACCAACAACTGCGGATCAAGCCAAAGACGGACAGTTAAAGCATTTCTGGATTCCCCAATAACTCTGAAGACATGGGTCGTCATTTAGCTGGTTTGTCCATTGTTACATTTATAGTATTTCGTGCATGGGCGGGCGGTGTAGTGTTGGCCTGCTTGTTCACAACTATTGGGACATGCTGGACTATCCGGTTTGCGCACAGCACCGTAGCCTACATGGTTCGCCTTGTCTGCTTGAAGCAACACTCGATGCACAATCGAGTCCATCTGAATTCCACACATCAAAGTACCTATTTTCATCACCATATGCCTCTGGAAAGAGTGCTGAGCTGATGACGACGGCAATTAACATACTGATGATAATGTGATTCAGATATCCCATCCTGTGCTGCTGTAAGTGCATGTGTTTATGTGCAATTGTATTCATAGGATTTGTGCGCGCTTTAAAACTGGTGTGTTGAGCTTTATTTAAAGCTAGACAGATAGTGTGTGAACACAGAATAAATTGGTGGTGATGAACTTTATTTAAAGCTAACGCACTCGATTTTTTTGTGGAGCGGCTGGAGCCACCCTTGGGTCCTAGAATTGAAGGCACCGACGGGGGAATAATTCGAATTGTTGGAGTCAAGTTAATTTATCATAATCTGAAAGGAGAAGCGAATCTGGTTTTCCGGAGTTGTTCTCGTCATCGTAAAAAAGAAAACTACGAAAAGTATGTGAAAGGGAAAAAAAATTAGATGGACTTACACATAAAAAAAAATATAAAAAAGCATTTTTTAAAAAACATAAGATATTTAGCTAAAGAAAACAACTCAAAATATGCCTTGGTTATTAAATTATTGTAATAATTGTTGTTGTTGCAATTATTATTATTTATTGAATTCTTCAAGCTCCGGACTGCTATTAAAATTGAATCCTTCTAAATGTAAATATTAATATGATAAATAAGACCAATTTATTTTTTAAATTTAAATGTAAATTGACAAAGTTAAGATTTAGACCGGAATATCATCAGCAAATTTAAAATATCTATCTATAAATTAATCATTGAGCACCTGTGGTCTTCTAAGGTGGTTTATTATGCGTTTAGCTTCTCATGGGCTGGATACCAAACGGCATTATTAATTTGTTCAAATAATACACACCGCATCGTGACAAAAAAAAAAAAAAATAAAAAACTACATTCACGGGAGGAATACTTAAAATAGAGTGAACAAGCTTTCCTTCATCAACCTAAATAAATCCTAAAGGTTTTACAAACAGCACCATTAGGTCCATTACCATCGTATAGTAATCACACTTCGGTTCAATACAAGCCCATAAATTTTTAGCCCAGTATAAACCTAGCCCATCTTCGCTAAGCAACCTCAGCACAAAAATACTAACCGATGCGATAAGCGCTTTGTTAGTCCCACAAGAGAAGTACAAAGCGCAGAGCTCTTCAGAGAGTTTATAAAACAGGAACCAAAGCTCTTTCTCAATTCATACCTTTCTCGGCCTTTTGGCTAAGATCAAGTGTAGTATCTGTTCTTATCAGTTTAATATCTGATATGTGGGCCATGTGCTCACAACGATATTAAATTTATTTTTTGTGGGGGAGGGTCCACCACAGTAGCTTGCTACTGGGGCCCTCACGTGTCGCCCTTGCGCTGCACTACTGCATGGGCCTGGCGCACCCCAACCAACTTTAAATGTAGAATGTTTTGTGGTCTCATGGAAAATAGGGGAATTGAAATTGAAGCATTCGAACTAATTTTGCCTGTTTTTGGTAAATTGAAGAAAAAATTTAGTAGGCTTGATGGAAATGTGAAAAATCATATAGATTTACGCCTCATATTAAGAAAGCAAGTTGTTGGTATAATTCATTGTAATATTTGATTGTCGGTGCTCCGTGGGAACAAATCTTGACACTCATCTCCAGGTTTTGCTTTTTGCATTTCTACGGAGATTGTATTTTACGGATAAGTCTATTTGAAGAATTGAAATCCAACCGAGCAAAAATATGTCTCACTTTCTTTTTTTAAATTAATTTATATTAAATATAGCAACTTACAAAATGACAGCTAATATTTCAGATCAATATGTCCATTTAGATGGTCGTCATATCTAACATAATAATTACCAGCAGTTACAAACCATATATATTGACCTTGCATTAATTATTTTCTTTTACTCTGTGTATCAGGCATCGATCACTCGTCGAAGTAACCAAAAGATAATTAATAAAACGGACCTATTAAGCAACTCGAAATAAACACAAATATGAGTTAAGTATCCTTAGTGCACTTTTATTGTTAAGCATTACCATATAACCAGAAGCAGCAAATTCAAAGGAGAAAACCTATTAAAAAAAAATCAAATTCTGAACAAATTTCTTTCTTCTGAAAAATTAATTCGGAACAGGACTGATCCACCGAGATCAAAGCCCAATTTGACTTCGATCGTTCTATTATCGAAACTCCATGGCCTTTAAGCAACGAGTTGTACGCATGAACAATTAACCCGCTACAAAGAATACCATACAATATTATGGAAAAGGGAAGCTTTCTTTTCGTTTTATCAAAAATAAAAACCGGACGGCCTCCCACCTCTTTTTCAAAAAATAATTATGGAAAAGGGAAAACTTGGGGCGTTGCTTTTCTCACGATTCCATTTTGTAACTCAAGCTAAAATGTTAAGTAAAGACTAAAATACCCTTGTAACTTGTGAGTTTCGCACGGTCCCATTTATATGTTAAGCCGTTGGATCTCCTTGCATATACTAAGATAAATTGACCGTCGGAATTAATAAATACTAGAGCTAAGTTGTCAGGTTGTAAGTGGTTAGTATAATAGAGTATAAAGGAAATGAGTAGATATTGTACTTTTTTTATTCGGCTGATCTTATATATTATTCAGCTAGCATTGTTTGTAAGAGGATACGAAAAATCTGAATAAAATTGATAAAGTAGCCATCGAGAAGGGCGTGACCTGAGAATTGGATAAAGAAGTATCAAGGAAGGTTACGAGCAGCCGAGCAGTAAGGAGAAAAGGAAACTTGGGTAGGAATAGGAACTGGAGATGATGGAAGTAGAATTAAAGTGTGAGGTTAGGGAGGAAATGAAAAGAAGAATATTTTTGTCATTTTATAAAATTTCAGTGTGTATTGCAAAATGGGACCGGGCGTGCGGAAAGCAACGCCTGAAAACTTGACATCCTCTGCAAACAACTGAAGTTAAAAGTGCGGAATTCTTGTTGGATCAGCATCCTCTGCAGTTAATCCTAATCATCGACATTGATTAGATCTAATTTCGACGGTTAAAATTAATAGTTCGCACTTGATATTTATCACTGACATACATCATCGGTCGAATAGTTCGGATAAAAAATCTGCACTCTGCAGACCTTAGGTAGGATATGGATTTGTGGCCCATGAGTTCGGAATCATTCATAATGAAAAATGATCCGATTTGCCAAATAAAAAAATAATAATAATTCAATATTCTTAAAATAAAAAAAATTGAAGGATAGATAATATATCTCTTTGATAATATTTTATGCTTTGATTTAATTGCGGCCGCAAAAATATCCATATCCACTATTCCAATCTTTGTTTAGCATAATATTCATCTATTATTTGTTTGAATTTTCAAGCAAAAATTTTCATTCAACAAAATATTATTTTTTTAATACATAGATTGAATAGATAGAAAACAAATTTCTAAAAGCTTTTGAATAAATTCGCCGACTGGGAAAAAAAAAAACCTCCTATTGAAGAAGACAGGTAATCCACTGACTGCATCTTACAAAAATAAAAATAATATGAAAAACAACGTCTACTACTACTAAAACTACAGTCTTTTGTCCCAAAAAAAATTGAATAGGCTAGAAAAGAAATCCAACAAGAAAAATCATCTAAAAATAAAATAATATATAAAATAGAAGGGGCTTAGATGGAGAACAATTTAAGTAAATTGAGATCCCGTTTTCTTATATTCCCTTTTTTTTTCAAAATAAAACGGGAATTTTCCATAAAGATAAACATGCCATATGAGATCGCACCAAGTTTGGTGCTGCCATGCTGGCATCATCACCTCCAGCAAGGCCCAATAGCTCTCTCCTCCTGAACTCGGTCTAAGACATGCTTTGTATAAGGTTCATTTAAAACATAGACCAAGTTTCAGATGTTAGGAAGTCAACTTAAAATTTAAATCCTCTACCTTTTGGCTCTCTTTCTTTCTGACAGCAAAATTACACCTACCAACCAAGGAGGACAAATTAGAAACTTATATATATTCCTTATACCAGATGTATACCTTTGGTAGTAATCTTTTCATCAATTGAACAGGTTCTGGATGTTGTTGTAGAAATTATTCATTTAGGACTTCCCATTTTGCAGTTGTTAAATTTTTTTTATATTTTTAAGTTAGTCCTCTCTAATTTTTGTTGCCAGGATTGTCAATGGGTATGGTACGATACGATACGGTACGGCAGAAGGTATTTTCATATCTGTATCCGTTAAAATTTTCTTTACCCATACCCTATCCGTACCTGTTAAAAATGACTTTACCCGTACCCTATCTGTGCCCATTAAGAATTAAAAAAAATATATAATGTGCTAAATAAATACATTTGTTCAGGTGTGTTTGGCAACGGTGGAGAACTAGTAGTTCGCGAACTAGCAGTAGTTGGGGTGAACCAAACGGAGAACTACAATTCACGAACTAGCGAATAACACCCTATTTCTAATTTCCCATTTTTTGAGAACTGGGGACGAACTAGTTTGGCGAACTAAATGTTCGCGAACTAAATGTTCCCCGCCTAGTTCGTGCACGATCCAAACGTACCTCGAACATAAGGATAAAGTACAACATTTGGATAATACTTTAGATATAACAAAAAATCACAAAATTTTATCTCATGTCAATTGACATTCAAAAATTTTTGTAACTCATTATAAATTATAATATAATAGAGTGCAAATTATTTTTTTATAAATAAATTTTAATGGAGATTGAAACTAACATCATATCTTATGAAATATGCTAATGATATGATTATATATACATATATGTTTATAAACTTTAATGGATACGAATAGTCCTCATCCATATTTGTAACCGATAAGTTAACAAAATTTTTTCTTTACCATATCCATACCTATTAGTCTAATAAAAATAAAATCTTATCCAAATCCAAATTATTGAATACCGTACGGATAGAGTAAATGGGTTCATTGACAGCCTTATGCCTTGGACATTGCCCTCGACATGGCATTTGTTAAGACAACTGTAGATCACAAAAATGTTTCCTTCCATACAAATTCTCAATGACAATGTGCATAGACAAAATTTAATATTTCATTGGAAATTTTTGTATTTCATCCCAATAAATATTAAGTACCTAACATCTGCAGTCTCGATCCCCTTTAGTCCCCAGTGACTTTCAGGCAGCCAGGTCTCAACAAATAAAATATACTAGTCAATAGAATATCTCAAGCGCATATCTTTTCGACTTTGTCATGAAATTAAATGGAAATTATTTAACAAAATGAGTCAAAGAACGAATGATTATATTTCCACTAATCTGACAACAAATTCCACAAAATATTCCCTAAATAAGAATACAATTATCTTAAATAATCCACAGAGCCCACTAAAACCCATGCTCCCCTAATTCTTCTGTCATAACAAAGTTACAGGGATGGCGCCTATAAAGGGCAAGTACATCCAATAAAAAAAAAATGACAAAAAGATTTCTTTTTCAACATTTTTCTGTCAAGTTCTACCAAAGCTCCTATTGCCCAATAGTAAAGAACCTAAACCCAATTTGTTCCACCTCATACCTCTTCTGTACTTTTAGCACTATCCCTTCCATTTATTTCACCATTTTGTATTTTGGTTTTCTTATTTTCTTTGCCATTGACAGCCATCTCTCCGTCTACCTTTCGTTTCTTGCTCTCATTTCCATTGCTCGAACTCAAATTACTGGACTGATCAAAATACATAATAAAATATAACATCTGTATAAATTTCTGAAGAAACAAGCATTCTTCCAAACGGAGGGAATAGAAGTATTGCTATGGATCTATTAATTGTAAAGTTTTCTAACTCACCTTTTCTTTCGGAGAACTGTTGTTTTCATTTGGCTTAGGAATATCATCTAGCCCAAGGTGGCGCCGCACCTCTACTAATGACCTGAACCTTTTACCAGTACCAGGCTCAATATAATACTGAAATTAAACAAAAAGAAAGAAAATGTCAGTAATGGAACTTTTTTGTCAATAATTATATATTTTAGAATTCAGAATAGGAAATTCCAAATTCAATGAAGGACTTCCATATAGAATATTTTGACAAAACCAGTGGTACTCATCGTGCATAACTTGTACCAGTCTCCTCTTTTACTACTTAGTGCTACTATTTAGTAATATAAAAAAGGATAATTGACTGGAATGAAACACGAATTGCAAATTTTGATCACTATAAGTTCGCATAAAATGTTTGCGAAATCCTTGTTTGGTGCAGACACTTAATGTTATACACTGTGCAAAAATGAGGTTCACCAACAATTGAAACTACCACACTCAAGAAAGTGTCCCCTGGATCCCTGAAATGATAACTTTAATCACAAGAATTCAAAATTTTCAAATGAAACACATGACCACAAAACACAGTAAATTTTTAATATATTAAAATTTTGTACTAATCATCATGACAAATTTAATTAACAACCAAGCCAAGTCCTTGAAAATCTAGATTCAGATTAAGATAATTAAAACTTAAACCACAATCTGGTTCTTATTATTCAAGCTTTTACCACATACTCTAACATTCTAACCAAGCTCTCACCCTGCAAATGCTATTTTAAGCATTCAGCTGCAAGATAAGAATAACATAGATTTCTAATTAAAGAAAACCTTATCCTTTGAACCCTTCGTTTTGCCGCCTTCTCTGATGCGTTCAACAATCTTCCACCCTTCAGGAAGCCAATCTGGGCGTTTGAATTCAGAAGAGATCGAAGGAGACTCTTCATTTGTTTTTGGTTTCTTAGCCTTTTTCGATTCTGTCGAGCCGGCAGGTGATGCCTCATTTGATTTGGGTGTTTTACTCTTCTTGCTTTTTTTTGGACTGCCTGTTTTTCCAACTGGATTCTCAGGTTCCACATATGCTTCAGTGTCAGGTGGCGCAAAGGAGATTGGGGTCGGATTTAATACGACCTTATATGGTATCGAAGAAGCATTTGGATGGGAGGAGGTCGCCATTGATCTGTGTTACATAATATGTAGAATTAAGCACAGGGCACCCATTTTTCATTTTCTCACTCTATTTTTTACAATCTTTCTTTTCTCAAACCAGAAAAGGCGACCCTAGGTTATGGAAAACATAACCAAGAGCATATGCCGGATTAGGAACCCTAACCTAGGCTTGCAACTAAGATTAACATAAAACTGGATTATATATAGAGTTTCTGTGGCAAGTTTGGGGTTTTGTATACGCCCACTAATAATATATGGCCAAAATTTTACTGAACAAATTCAGCAAAGGGAAAAACCAAATGGGGACAGACTAATTTCAAAAGTTATCAAGAAATTTATATGCTTGTATTTCACTATTTCCTCATATTCAGACCAAATATAGTATATATATGAACTATGAAGCAAATTAAATAAAAGGCTCTTGTAAGGAAACATAATCAAAGTTATAACCTACAGGACCGCTGACTTAACCAACAATAGATCCCTCTGAAATTTGGTCCTAATAAGGTAAAGTCCAAAATTTGGTTTCCTGCTCCTATTTTCTCAATTCAGTCCATATATAGCACCAAATCAGTTCAAAGCAGCAATTCACATAAGAGAAATCGAGAAAACAAACCTGGAAAACGAGAATTTCTCAAAGAAGGAAACAAGCCGAGATTAGATCGAGCTGAATTTCCGTCTAGAAAAGGTAAAAAGCAACAACCTGTTGAAACAAGAGGAGCTTAACGACTCAAATTAGGGAAAACCAACAAAACAAAAACTTGAGATTAACAAGTATTCTATTTATTCCTCGTTAGTACTCTATAATCTCACTTAAAGTATAAAAAAAAAAAAAAAAAACCGAGAGAGAGAGAGAGATACCTTCAGAGCGAACTCTTGGGAGTTGAGAGAGAAGGAAGGAGAAGGAGATGAGAGAGAATAATAGAACGAGAGAGAGAGCAACGCGCTGAGGTTAGAAGAAAGTGGAAGGTTGCCTCGAAATGAGGTGGGAAGGGCAATTTTATAATTTCTCTCTTTTTTTCTCTTCAGGAAGGAGCGAATGAATGGTCTTCTCTAGAGTTCTTTTTTCACTAATCACTAGTAACCCCTTCAGATACACTGAAAAACATTAATTGATACACTGAACAGTATACTGTATACGTATACGGTATACCGTATACCACGCCTCAATCTTTATCGGGTCGGATCTATGTTGAACGCTCAAACAGTACCAGTACCACGCCTCGGTCTTTATTGGGTCGGATCCAAATTACATTTTGTACCCGACTATTACCAAGGAGAAGGAGCAAGGACTTCAGTCTTTATACATTTTGCTTTTGCGTTTTACCCTTGAATTTTTTTGTTATTAGCTTCAAGCATGATAAAAAAAAAACTGTAAAAACTGACACGTATTAAGTAAGAAGTGATATAAGAGGGCAGTTACAAACAACGTGTCAGGCATTGGCATACCACACTTTTAATACATTCTTAGATTTTAGCACGTCATATTTCATACACTGATACACAAAATCATGACATACAATTCAAAAAAAAATAAAAAATCATGACATGACACAATACACGAGGCATGCGTGTGGCAGGTGTCGAACACAGTACCCACCAATCATAACTCTGTATACATTTTTCTTTTTAATATGCATTTGCTGAATTTTTTAAATTTGAAAAAATATTTAAAAATATTACTAAATACAACAATCATGGAAGTTCTCGATGATATATATTGAGACGTTCTACTCTGAGATTTTATTTTGTTACTTTGATTTGAGTTCTGCCAATCATAGATTTTAAGAATTTAAATGAACGGTTTATTTTTAATAATTCATATAAAAAAAAATTAGACCGCTACAAAATTTGCCTTAAATATTTCTAATTTTTAAATCTGATCAGTACCATGAACTATTTCATTTTTTTAAATGACATACTTCCAAAGGAAAATTTATTACAAAAAACTGAAAGAATTTGGCTTTCAAATTTAATGTCAGAATGTCGCGTTTAATATCGTTAACTCGTTAACATGTATAATGCGAGCCATGTTTTACCAACACATCAGGAGGAGCACAAAGCATGGTGTGTTTGAGCCTTGAGCACACCGTACTATAACATGGTTTTTTTCCCCCTTAATATCCTATTAGCATGTCTTTTATTCCCTAAAGAAAAGGTCTAGATACAGAAATAGTATATATTTTAATTGGTATGTTGTTGAGTAGATGCAGAAATTAAATGGAGATATCAAGATTCAAAATGCAATGCTCGCCTAAGAGAATGCAATAAAGAACGAACAATGGACAAATATGGATTTGATTATTAATTTTAATTTTACGTATTATTAACGATACTACTAACAAATATCCAATTAAAACTAAAAAATATAATTTTTAGAATAAAAAATAATATTTTATATATATAATCGATAACAAACTTGCACATAGTATTTTATATTTATATTCAATAACAAGCATATATATAATAATATAATAGCTTGTGCATAGAGGGGGTGGATTTCTCTCTGTTTTTTTTTTTTCTTCTGATGAAGGAATGAATGAAAGAGTTATATTCTCTCCCCATTTGTTTTTCACTATTAACCGCTTCAGATACACCGAAAACCTCAAAAAGCATTTTAACTTGTACACTGAACAGTATACTACGCCTCAATCTTTATCGGGTCGGATCCATGATGAGTGGCCTCGGTCTTTATTGGTTCGGATCCAACTACATTTAGATTAGTAAAACTATAAAACTGACACGTATTAAGTACGAAGTGAAATGGGCAGTTACAGAAAACGTGTCAGGCATCGAAATACCAGTTTTTCAATACATTTTTAGAATTTTAGCACGTCATATTTCGTACAAAAAATCATGACACGATACAATACATGAGGCATGAGCATGACAAGTGTCGAATCCAGTACCCACAAATCATAACTCGTATACATTTTTAGGAATAATTAAATATGTGTCACTATAATAACTCGTAATTAGAAATTGTCACTCTTAAATTATAAATTAGTTTTATAGCACTAAAAAATGGTTAAAAATAGTTTTATAGCATAATTTTTTTTACCAAAATTACAGATATGTCATTCTAATTAGAAAAATACCACTATTACTTTTTAAAATGTCCAAATTGCCCTCACTAGACTAAATCATTAAGAAATGAAAAAAACTTACAAAAATGAAATAAATTTTAAGAACTTAAAATTTGAAATTTTGAAAAATATTTCCTATTTTTTAGGATTTTTAAATTCAAAAAGTTCAAATTTTAAACATTATAATTTAGAATTATCGAATTTTGAAATTTTAGATTTTTTATTTTGAAATTTTAAACTTTTTTTATTTGAAATTCGAAATGTTTATTTCTTTTTTTGATGGTATAAAATCAATTATTTATTTTGCAATTACATATTTCTAATTTAAAGTTACAGTGACATACCTGTAATTTTAGTATTTTACATTGACATATTTAAAAAGGTAGAGTGGTCAAATTAATTGATAGATGCTAGAATTCTAATTTTGTCATTTAGTAATGCCATATTAATAATTTATCATTTATTGATGACATATATCTTATTTCTAACTATTACATGGCATAAACCTAAATCACTTTGTTTTTAACATTTATTTGATGATTCTTTTAATTTGGAATAAATTTAAAGACACAATCATAAAATTTCTCGATAGTAAATATTGAGACATTCTATACAATGAGATAATTTTTCTATTTGATTTGAGCTTTGGTCAACCATATCCCTTCGTAAATGGACGGTCTATTTTTTTTTTTTATTTAACTCATATAAATTTATTAGCCCATCATAAGATTTCCCTTTAATACACCATGAACTCTTCCCTTACGATTAAGGACTACCTATTGACAAATATGGATTTGATTATTAATTAAAATAATACATATTATTAACGGAACTACTAACAGATATCCAATCAAAACAAAAAACATAGGCATTTTAGAATAATAAAATAATATTTAAACTTAAATATTGGAAGCTAACTTTCATATAATATTTTTATATTTATAATCGATAGCCAGTATGTACATATATAATAGCTTTTAATTAAAAAAAAAAGAAAATACAAAAAGTACAATTTCATATGCACAAACCGAGCTTTTTGAAACTCACGCAGTTGCATCATTTGGAGGAATCATAAAGTTTTCCTATATGTAACAACATTGTATTTTACAGAGACAAATATTATTGGTCTATAAATAGTTTATTTGCATATGCAGATAAATTTATGCGGGAAAAAATATTCTAAGGTTTTTTAGGACACCGTGTTATCCGCGCGCCGATCGATTAACATTCTATAGTTATTATGATCTGCTTTTAATTTTAAGTGTGATTTAACTTAGTGACTTTTCATAACTTTATCTTTTTATAAGATGATAATTTTTGTTTATTGAAACGATAATAATAATTATCTATTATCGTTTTACTTTACATATTTCTTCCAAACATAACGCTCAGTGGCGGAGGCACATGGGTACAGGGGTGGGCTGTTGCATCCCGTGATCTCCATTTTTTCTATATTTTTAGTGCTAATTTTGATCATATTATACATAAGCTAAGCAATATGCCCCCCTAAACACTGAAAATTGTAAATTTGCTCCTTAGTTATTTATTCCTGGCTCAGCCATAACGCTAATAGGATAAGAATTATTATCCTTTTATCCTTACATACCACTTTCAAACATAGCATCTCGTAGATAAAAATCATCTCTGTATCCTTATCTTTTTATCCATCTAACAAACATATCTTTAATAAAAAAAAGTTGAATAATGCCAATAAAAGAAGAATAAGCACATTAAACGTAACTGTGCCTAATTATTTGGGTTAATCGAATCCTCTAGGATGAATAAAGTTAATTTTAATTAATTATGGAGTGTGCGTTCGCTAATTGTTTGGAAGAGGTGATATTCTTCAAAAAATAATAGAAATGAAATATTTTACAGCAGTTATCGCAACTATGTTTCTGTCAACATTTTGTACTCTTTTGCAAATTTGAAACATGGAGGAATCAAATCGAAAATTTAGAAAACAAAGAAAAAAACTTCGCAGTCGTCCAAGGAAGCAGTCAAGGATTTGAGGATTGTATGCGACAATACTTTCTAAGTCATTTGAGTGGCACGTCCAAATGAAACAATCTTATGTCCACCATACGGTAGAAACACATTAAATGCCACAAAAGTTCTGAAAACACATCGCTGAGCTTTTTTTTTTTTTTTTTTTTTTGTTGATGTACATCGCTGAGCTGAACACTGCAAAAAAAAAAAAAAAAAAAGGGAAAATATTCAGGTCAAAACCAAATTGTAGGCTCCCACGCCTATAAGTTTAGCTTAAAATAAAAAAAAATGGTGATATTCTTTACAATAATGGTGTTTTGTGCATTGTCCGTTATTGCACGAGATCCTTGCGATTAAATCTGCATTTTGTGCATATACGGGGGAGTGCACATTTTCAATTTATAATAGGGAACATTAATGCCTGAAGCATGCATTTCAATGTGAAGATCTAATTTATTTATTTATTTTGAAGGTATTTATAATTATACAAAAGGGGAACTACCCTTTTTATCTCTCATCAGCAACCCTTTCTTGGCTCCGTCTTGTCTCATGTTTAGAAATCAAAACGCTTCTTCATAAACAAATATTAATTTGTTTTCTTAAAACGAGGATAAATCTCACCAATTATCATTCAACTAGAAAAACGGTCAGTTTTAGACAAATCCAACAATATAATTCATGAAAAAAAATAGGTGATTTTCTAGTTGAATGATAAGTGGTCAGTTTCCTTACTTGTTTTAAAAATATTAATATTTAATTTTTATTTCTTCAACTCAAATAAATAAACTTAGATTTTACAATGTCACCATTTTTCATCAATTTCGCTGAATAAGTGAGAGAGATTATCTAATAATAGTAATAAAGAAAGAGTGAGCAGACAAAGAGCATCACCACAAGCGAGAAAAGAGCAACGAGAAAAATTCTAATATTTCAACCATAAAATTTTGAAACAAATTTTAAGGAATAAAGAGATTATTGGATTGGTAGCCGCTCCTAAGAAGTTTAGAGAGATAAGATATTAATAAGGTAACAAGCAGATAGAATACTTTACTTTTTTGTGGTTACTTAACATTAGAGTTTTACTGATAAAAAAAAAAAAACATTAGAGTTTTCTACTTGAAAACTTTCGATTTACTGAGAAAAATAATTGGGTACCCCAAATTTTACCTTCCCATATCACCTATCATCAATGATTGGTTGGCCTGGCTAACTATATCATTAAAACAACGTATTTCTGATTTTAATAACTAATACAATGTACGCAGAACTCAAATGTATATTTCAACCAAAACTAATCTAAGATTTATAATGGATTGTATGTAAAGAAATTTTATTTTATAACTTGCATAGCATGATTGGTTGTCAAATCGCAGTTACAAGCATTGAACAGTCCCAATTTTGCAATAATCATTAGATTATTTTTTTTATATATGGTAGTTCCGAATGTATAAAATGACCGTCCTTTCGAGTACTATATGAAATAATTTGACAATTATCAAAATTAGGAGAGTTCAATGCTTACAACTGTGAATTCACAATCAATAGAATATTATGCAATGTATAAAATGTAGTTTATTTACATACAATGCATTATAAATCTTAAATTAATTTTGGTTCAAATATACATTTGAGTTTTGTCTGTATTGTATCCATAATTTAATCCAGCCGACATGTTTTATGAACCCCACAAGATAGCTAGTCAGGCCCACCAATCATTGATCATAGGTGACATCTCAGGGTAAAATAAAGGGTACACAATGTTTCTTATAATTAAATTATTATATTCAAAAGGTTTCAAATAAAAAAATCGTAATGTTAAATGATTACAAAAGAGTAAACTATTATATTTGTTTGTTCCCCTTATTTCTCTCTGATCGAGGGAAAAAACAAGCTCAAATAAAAATTCTTTGTTTTACCTAACTAGTCGTTGGGTAAAACCAAAGGTTGAATCCACATGGATGGTACAAGTGATGGTTAGATTTTACTTCCTCACAAAAGTTAGGCAAGATAATTTTTCGGAGTTTTGTGGTTTAAAATAACAATTATCTAAAGTGCAATAAAGTAAAGAATTTTGGGAATAAAATATGCAATGTTTCCTAGGGTTTAGGTTTCACCTTGGTTTGGATTCTGGAACATCGGACTTCACGCTTTCGTGCTAAGGGCGGCATTTTCGAGCAATCTGGTCTCTGTTAAGTCTGAATAGAAGCTAGAGGGTTGAGTTATGACATGGTTAGATTGGTTTTTCCGCCATCACGTCTAGAATCGCTCCATAATCGCTGTTGAAGTCATGCACTGCTGGAAAGGGTGGATTCCCTCGCCTTTCGGTGTGAGAACGATGGTGGAAAGGTGGAAATTTGTCTATGGTGGCTTGATTCTTTTCCTCAGGCATACATGAGCTTATATAGAAGGTATTTCGCAGTTTGGAGAGGAGGATAGGGCACTAGGTCGCAAAAACTTGTCAAAATATCAACTTTCCTTTATCGAAGATTTACCATATCAATAAAGTCGGTAGCTATTAGGGGTGAAAATGGATCCAATACGGATCGGATAATGGTGAAACTGTTAGAATTATGTCCTAGAAGTCAATGCTTTGATGACTTAAATATTAGTTTATGTTATTGATGATATTTAATCATTTGTTCCTAGAGCTTATTACTGACAGATCATTCAGGTTGAGGATCTGAATTGTAGATCTCTGTGGATCATTCATTAGAATGACAGTAATAAATCTAAATCGTCCGTAATCTTGATAATTAACAAGGAACATTAATTATCATAAAAAATTAGTATGCCAGTTAAGTGATGATTAAGTTCTACAAATCATAGGTAAGGTGTTACCAACTTAATTGCATATGTGTATGTTATTAGAACATAGTACATGACATGACCCAATGAAATAAACATATGGATTGTGTTATGTGTCATTGTTTATTTTATTTGAGTTTGATTCTAAGTTTGAGATGGTTCAACTTTTCCACATGAGAATATGTTCAATAAATATCGTCTACCGTTGATTCCTGATAAGGGCTGCTATACGGACTTTATTTATGTTCTCTTGAATTGTGCGGAGAAAAGTTGTTCATCAAGAAAACCGTATGTCCCTCATTAATTCACTTAATGAGTGATGATATCTGTTTGGGCTCCTTGATGGAGATGGATTGTTTGCCGACAACTTGTACAATCATCTCTAGATCAAGAAACGTATAATCTACAAGAATGACACATTCCTATCTTGGATTATACGATGGTATCATGTGACATAAGAATCAGACAAGGAAATACTATTATTTCTTATGCATGATTGAGATATTGTAGCAGTACACTATTTATGCGAATTGGGAATCATAACGTGTTACTAGATGCCGCTAATGATTATTGGAATTAAATAGTGATTTAATTCCATGGCCAACATAGCATAAATCCTCATAGGGTCACACAAATAGGACTTTAATCACACGGTGCATTATTTATTTATTCGCAGCATTGTATTGTGAAAATATGATAAGTTGATTAATTAATTATATACCGTTGCGAACCGTTATAATTAATTAAGTCAAGAAGATCATATAGAAATAAATTAACGCATTTGCTAATCTCAAAATAATTATTAATAAGTTAATAATTAATTTTGTTCAACACAATTTAATTATAGGAATTAAATAGAGCTTATGGACCTTTATTTAATTAGTAAATTAAAGGTCTGATTTGAGTACAAGAAAAATGTCTATTAATTAATTGAATTAGTGGACATTTAACACATCACAAAATGGGCTTGATAATCCATATAGTGGCTGCCCTAATAGGGGTAAAAAAGTCCCTAAAGTTTGTGGAGTGGTTGGTCTATAAAAAGAGGTCATTTGGAGAGAGAAACCCTAGCCACCATAGCATTTTCTCTCCGTCTTCCTCCTAGAACGAAAATTAGAGAAAAAATTTCAAAATTTTCACCTCTTTCTCTTGCTCTTAATCCACCTCAAATCCTCATGTGTTGAGCCTTCTCCCTTCTCCATTAATTAAACTAGTTAATTGAAAGAAGTAGAAGAGAAAAAACCTTAGGGATTAGTTGCTCTCCTCTTCCTTGCTAGCACAAGATGAAAGATGAAGTGATTAAACTTCTAGGTAGACTCGAGGCGGCCGCCGGCGACTTGGTGGTGAAGGAGAGCACACCACCGACTCCCACGCATCGGATTCGAGGCTCTTAGTTGCAAGTCTAGGAGAGGTAGCCTTCCTATTCTTTATCTCTTGTGTGTTGATGCTTGAACAAGATCCATCGAGGTCTTTGTTGTTTAGATGGTTAATTAATGATTAATTAACAAGAAAATTTGAAAACAAGGACTTTCTAACAGAAACCATATCCGTATTCATATTTTTTTTTGTCAAATACAGGTACGGATATAGATATGTTCGGATACAGATACGTTTCGGATATTAAATGGATACGAATACAGATCGGATATTGTCGGATACAAATACAAATAAAGATACATTTCGAATATTAAAACAAATATTTATAAACTGACGAACTAATAGAAATATAAAAAATAAACAAGATATAATATCGATATTAAATGTCATCCAAATCAAAATAGTATATTAATCATATGTAATCATCATAATTAGAGAAAAAAAATTTAAGTTATTATCATATATAATTATTTTGATAATAGAAAATAAAATTAATTTTATATTACTAGTCCAAATCAAAATATTATTGTAAGAGAATTTATCTAATAAAAGTTTAGTATTATCTAATTAAAAGTCTTCTCTAATATAGAGAAGCAATTATATTAATCATCTTGTGCCGTTAAAGATATGAATAATCAGATTAATATCTATCGGATACGGATAATGTCCATATATTTTTTTTGTCAGATACAGATGCGAATCATATAGTGTCAAAACCATATCCGTATTTATATTTTTTTGTTGGATACGAATACGGATACGGATATGTTCGGATATGGATACGGTTTTGATATTACATGTATTTTTCAAATTCAGATACGGAGCGGAGTTTATTCGTTCTATTTTCATCCCTAGTAGTTGTTCGGTCCGAACAAGGGTCTGTTCCGTCCAAACATAGAGCTAGAGAGTTGTGATAAGCTGGATGTGGTGCATTCGTTCCGAACAAAGGCATTGACAATGCTCCTACTGTTAGAGTTATGTCCTAGGAGCCAATTATTAAATGGCCACTTCTATGGTTTATGTGATTGATGATATTTTATCATTTATTCCTTGATTTATTAATTGACAGATCATTCAGGTTGAGGATCTGAATTGTGGATCTCTGTAGTTCATTTATAATTAAATGACAATAATAAATCTAAAAGGTCCGTAATCTTGATAATTAACAAGGAATATTAATTATCGGATAAGATTAGTATGCAAGTTAAGTGATGATTAAGTTCTACAGATCATAGGTAAGGAGTTGCCAACTTAATTGCATATGTATATGTTATAGAACATAGTACAGGACGCGACCCAGTGAAATAAATATATGGATTGTGTTATGTGTCATTATTTATTTCATTTGAGTTTGATTCTAAGTTTGAGATGGTTCAGCTTTTCCACATGAGGATAGGTTCAATAAATATCGTCTACCGTTGATTCCTGATAAGGGCTGCTATACGGACTTTATTTATGTTCTCTTGAATTGTGCGGGGAAAAGTTGTTCATCAAGAAAACCGTATGTCCCTCATTAATTAACTTAGTGAGCGATGATATCTGTTTGGGCCCCTTGATGGAGATGGATTGTTTGCTAGCAACTGATACAGTCATCTCTAGATCAAGAAACGTATAATCTGCAAGAATGACACATTCCTATCTTGGATTATACGATGATATCATGTGACATAAGAATCAGACAAGGAAATACTATTATTTCTTATGCAGGATTAAAAATATTGTAGCAGTACACTATTTATGCGAATTGGGAATCATAACGTGTTGCTAGATACCGCTTATGATTATTGGAAATAAATAGCGATTTATTTTCCCTGTCCAACAGAGCATAAATCCTCAAAGGGTCACACAAATAGGTTTTGACCATGCGTGCATTATTTATTTGGTTGTATTAAGGAATGCAACAATATGATATGTTGACTGATTAATTATGTACTATTGCGAACCGTCATAATTAATTAATTAAGTCAAACGGATTATATAGAAATAAATTAATGCATATTCTAATCCTTAAATAATTATCAAAGTGTTGATAATTAATTTGTTCAACATGAATTAATTAAAGTAATTAATTTGAGCTAACGGGCCTATATTTAAATTGTAAATTAAAGGTCCAACTTGAGAGCAATTAATTGGGCCACTAATTAATTGAATTAGAGGACCAATTAAATAATTAATGGAGCCCATTTAGGCCCATTTTATGGCTGCCCTAGTGATGGCATAGTTGTAAATTAGTTACAACTTTTTGGGAGAGTGGTTGGTCTATAAAAGGACTACTTTGGGAGCCAAAACCCTAGCCACCTTGCCTTTTTCTCTCTCCCTAATATTTTGGACGAAAATTAAAGGAAAAATTTCAGAATTTTTCCTCTCCACCATTGCTCTCTTAAGCTCATGTGTTGAGCACCTCTTGCCTCCATCCAATTAAATAGTTAATTAAGGCAAAGGGAAGGAAGGGATTAGGCTTAACCTCTCATCTACTAGCATAGATCGAGGTTTTGGTTAATACCTTGGTGGACTTGAGGCCGAGACACGCGTGGTGGTGCGCACAACCTCGACTCGACGGATTCGAGCCTTGCGATTACAAGTTCGCAAGAGGTAGCCCTTTTTCCCTCTTTCTCTTGTGTGTTTGGATGGCTTTTGCACTAGATCTCCTTTGCACTTAGTTTAATTAGGATTAATTAAGAGTAATTAGTCTAAAAATTAAATTTGTGCACTTCCTAACAGTGGTATCAGAGCACATGGTTGTGCTTAAGTTATTTTGACACTTAATTAAGAGAAATTGGTTAATTAATGGATTAGTAGAGTTGATGCTATTGCTTGCTGTCTGGAAACAGCAATTTCTGTGTTGTTATGCGTTTTTCGCTATGAAATGTTCTCTGGAAATTTTTTCTGTCAACTAGAAAGTTGTAGATCTGTGGATTGTGGTTCTTTTGGAGTTGGATTCACATTTTTCTGAAATTGTATGGATTTACTGTGAATAAAATGGCAACGGTGCGCAGAACCAGTTTCTGCTTGCACTGTTCTGTTTGAATGGCTTAAAAGATTTATATTTTGAATATAAGTACCAGTGTTCTTTGGCTAGATTTAAAGAGGACTTGAAACACTTTCTGGACATGTATATAATGTTGCATGGTTCAGATTAATTCGTGGTTTTTCAAGTATGAAAAGAAAGATCTCGTCAGATCTGGTTTATTGAGCAAACTGATTGTTCTAATAAACTGTACCAACTGAGAACTCTTTCTGGAAAATTGTTTGAATAGAGTTGTTTATTTTTAAGTTAGGATTCCAGGAAAATTAATTTCATAATTTTTCATGGAAGTTTGGTACCTCAACCAGGTCAAACCTTTTCGGTCGATAGTCTGTTCCTGTACAGGTCTAGTCGATTGTTAAGCTTGTAACTTGAATTTCTTAAACAGAACTTAGTGGTTTTCTTTTCATGAATAGTTAGCCAATAGATTAAACAAGTTTTTCAATGTATATTGTATGTATAAAAACTGGATGGAAGGTGATCTTTCAGACCGGATGGTTGAGAAGAAAAACAGAATATCTCAAAACGGTGCGTTCGCGCACTTGTTTCAGATTTGTCTTTTTTTATTCTCTCAGATGGTATATGATCTCTTCCTGAAATTTTGACTGGTATTTACAATCTAGACAAGGAGCTTATATAAATTATTTCATAATTTTTGGAGACCGAAAACTGTGGTTTTTGTCGTGTCCCATTAGATACTTTTTTTATCAAAGTATTATTTATCTAATTATTCAAACTAGTTGAAAAGTAATTAGGATACTCCTTGTGCGATCTCCTTTCAGTTTTTTGATGATTGAAAAGTTTTCAAAAGGAATTTAAACAAGTTTGGTTGTTTGAAATTTGAGCATTTATACACGGAAATTGCGAATGGCAAATAATACGCAAAGACACTTGAAAGTCATTAATTATAAACAAAGTACACTAGTGGATAGACTTGTGCTAACTTTGTTTTGTAGGAGGATGTGGGTTTAGTATGGCTCATGATTCAATGCCTTGTGGTTTGTAAATTGAATGCATGTGTGATTGTGTGTAATTAGGCCTTTGGTGCCATTAATTAATTTTGATTAATTTTTGTGTAACTTGTGTGGCTTGCATGCCCCTAAGGTTAGGATGGGAATAGAAATTTACACATGTAATTTTGTTCCTTTATTTTATATAGGATTTAGATCCATATAGAATTTAGTGGGAGGGACAAAGGTTAGATTAGTTTTGCTACATGGAGATGCGGCGAAAACTAATGCAAGCGGGAGCCATACAAACCCACAACAATGCTTGAGATGCTTATTATGTGAATGTTTGTGAATGCTATGAATGTCATAGGATAGGTATGGGTGTATGCTTACACGACCACCAAACAAGAGTCACATAATTGTTTGTCCCAAACGATTGAGCCAAATCACTCTCCTTCTCTCTATCCCCTTCACGCCTTATGTTCGGCCATTGATGCATTCCGCCGACGCGGACATCGTGGTCCACCATAGGTAGTCGGGGTGTAAATCGGATTTGCAAGGAGCAAATAGAGAGGAGTTACTTAACAATGGACCCTAATCGGATTGGACATTGGAGTGAAGTTCGCGACGCGAACCAAGAGTCATAAAGTTGTATGATTGGTTAAGGAGAACCTACCTCATTATTAGTTGCTTTGATGTTGTGCCGACGCCGGCATCATCTCAACGAAAGTGGGGGTCTTGGAAATTCATTACTTTTAGGGACTTATATTAAAGTAGTGAAAGTTTTACTTTATTGGAAATTAAAACAAAACATAAACTAATTGACCTTTAATTTGAAAATTGTTGTA
The DNA here is from genome assembly GCA_027562975.1 of Rhynchospora breviuscula. Taxonomy (NCBI): domain Eukaryota; kingdom Viridiplantae; phylum Streptophyta; class Magnoliopsida; order Poales; family Cyperaceae; genus Rhynchospora; species Rhynchospora breviuscula. The sequence continues at coordinate 20,203,203 of CM050398.1, forward strand.
GATGTCTTCCTCGTTTTTTTCGCTACGTTCTCTTTTAGAGAAAGAGAAGCTCGCCTTCAACGGTGCCAACTTTCTGGATTGGCACCGGAACCTTAGGCTTGTCCTTAGGTTTGAAAAGAAGGAATATCTCTTGACCACTCCCGTCCCCGCGGCTCCCAAGTCGGATGCCCCTAAAGCGGATCAGGACAAACATGACAAGCACGTCACGGACGACATGGAGATGTCCGTCTTGATTGTCGCTGTCATGGAGTCAGAACTCCAAAAGGAGTTCATGGATAGTGGTCTAGGAGTGTTTGAAATGGTCTCTCGTCTCTCGAACATGTTCCAAACCAAGGCCCGCACCGAAAGGGCTCGTCTCATCAAGGCCGTCGCCAATACTCGATTGGCGGAGGGTCATGAAGTCGGGCCACACGTCATGAAGATGGCGGGGTTGTTTCGGCAGCTTGAAAGGCTTGATACGCCCTTCCCGTCAGGGGCGATTCAAGACTTTATTCTCAACTCTCTCCCTCACAGCTTCACCGGTTTTGTTGTGAACTACCGGATGAATGGCATGGACAAGAGCATGGATGATCTCCAAAACATGCTTGTCGAGACGGAGGAGAGTCTCAAGAAAGAGAAGGGCCCCAAAGATGTTCTTGCGGTGAGTGACAAGAGCAAGAAGAGCAAGAAAAGAAAGACCCGCCGAACTAGAAAGGGCAAAGGCCCGGTGACGCCCCAAGGTCCGGCCAAGGGAGCTCCCGAGGGTTCCAAGAGAAAGAAGAACCCGGCCACTTCCGAGACCGTATGCTATTACTGTAGCAAGACGGGCCATTGGAAGAGGAACTGCCCCAAGTACCTCGCTGACAAGAAGGCGGGAACCGTCCAGCCTTCTACCTCAGGTATATTTGTCATTGAAACCCTTCTCGCTACCTCTAACACAGACTGGATTTTTGACACCGGTTCTTGTGCTCACATTTGTCGAAATGTGCAGACACTAAAGAGTAGGAGGCGGCTCGAGAAAGGCGAAGTACAACTCCGCGTCGGTAACGGCACGTGTGTCTCCGCTATGGCCGTTGGGAATGTGGATGTAACTTTGCCTTCTGGTTTCATTTTGGAACTCAAAGATGTCTATGTAGTTCCTTGTATCACTCGGAACATTATCTCTATTTCTTGTTTAGACTTGGATGGATTTGGTGTTGTAATAAAGAACAAAAGTTGTACTTTGTTGCGTGATGATGTTTGTTATGGTGTTGCGCATTTATTGAATGGTCTTTATGTGCTTGATTCTAGCGAACATGTTTTGAGTGTTGAACGTGACAGTAGGAAACGTAAGATTTCACATGAAAGTACGACTCTAATGTGGCATTGCCGCTTAGGTCATATCAACGAGAAACGCATTAAGAGATTGCAAACCGTTGGTCTCTTAGATCAATTCGCTTTCGAGCCAATTGACACATGCGAATCATGTTTGATGGGAAAGATGACCAAAGCGCCTTTTTCTAACAAAGGGATTAGGACAAACGACTTGTTAGATCTCATACATACCGATGTGTGTGGACCTATGAGCATTTGTGCACGAGGAGGTTATTCATACTTCATCACTTTCACCGATGATCATAGTAGATACGGGTATATCTACTTGATGCGGCACAAGTCTGAATCCTTTGAAAAGTTCAAGGAGTTCAAGAATGAAGTTGAGAACCAACTCAATCGAAAGATTAAGGTCTTGCGTTCCGATCGAGGTGGAGAGTACTTGAGCCACGAATTTGGTGATTATCTAAAGGAGTGTGGAATCGTTCCACAACTCACTCCACCGGGAACACCACAATGGAATGGTGTATCCGAGAGGAGGAATCGAACTTTGCTAGACATGGTTCGATCGATGATGAGCCAAACCGACTTGCCTAAATCGTTTTGGGGTTTTGCATTAGAAACCGCAGCTTTTACTTTAAACCGTGTTCCGTCAAAGTCCGTTGAGAAGACGCCTTATGAGCTTTGGTTTGGTAGGAAACCAAGCATGCTTTTTCTCAAGATTTGGGGTTGTGAAGCTTATGTGAAAAGGCTAATGAGCGATAAGCTTGGACCCAAATCGGACAAATGTTATTTCGTAGGATACCCTAAGGAAACAAAGGGTTACTACTTCTACAACCGTGTCGAGAACAAGATAGTTGTTGCACGACATGCGGAGTTCTTGGAGAAGGAGTTTCTCTCAAGAAGAAGTAGTGGGAGCAACGTGGTGATTGAAGAAATTCAAGAACCGCAGTAACAAGAGATGCCTCAAGTAGGCAATCTAGTTGTTCCCAATGTGGTGCCAAATGAGGTGGTAGTCGAACCCATTCCACAAGTAGTTGTAGAAGAAGAGGTTCAAGAGCAAGCTCCCTCAATTGAAGACTCAAACATATCGCGAGTCGATGATGTTGAAGTTGCACCCACACTTGAAGTTCAAGAACTAAGTCCGCAAATCGTTGTGGAACAAGTTCAAGAACCTCAAGCGTCTACCCTACGAAGATCGGCAAGGCCAAGTCGTCCACCTATAAGATACTTAGGTTTGCACGACGTTCTCGTCATTGCGAATGACGAACCCTTGACCATAAAGGACATGAAGGAAAAATCCGACTCAAAGGAATGGCTTAAAGCCATGGAATCCGAAATGCAATCCATGTATGAGAACAAGGTATGGACCTTAGTTGACCTTCCCGACGGAGTAAAACCCGTTGAGAACAAATGGATCTTTAAGAGAAAGGTCGACATGGATGGCAACTTGACCATTTACAAAGCACGACTAGTTGCGAAAGGTTACAAGCAAGTTCATGGTATTGACTATGAAGAAACCTTCTCGCCAGTCGTCATGTTCAAGTCAATTCGGATCTTGTTAGCAATTGCCGCATTCTACGACTATGAGATATGGCAAATGGATGTCAAAACTGCCTTCCTAAATGGCAACTTGGAAGAGGATGTGTATATGACACAACCCGAGTGTTTTGTGGATCCAAAGAATGCTAACAAGGTGTGCAAGCTTCAAAGGTCCATTTATGGATTGAAGCAAGCATCAAGGAGTTGGAACAAACGCTTTGATGAAGAGGTCAAGAAGTTGAACTTCATTCAAAGCGAGAAGGAACCTTGTGTTTACAAGAGGATTAGTGGGAGCGTGGTTGTGTTTCTTGTTCTATATGTTGATGATATACTCTTGATCGGGAATGATATCCCCGAATTGAATGCAGTCAAGGATTCATTGAAGAAGGTGTTCTCAATGAAAGACTTGGGCGAAGCCGCCTACATCCTAGGAATCAAGATCTATCGAGATAGATCAAGAAGGTTGTTAGGCTTGAGCCAAGATGCATATATTGACAAAGTGTTGGAAAAACACAACATGGCTAGTTCCAAGAAGGGTTACTTGCCTATGTCACATGGCATATTCTTGAGCAAGACTCAATGTCCGACGACTGATACAGATAGAAAGTACATGAATCAGTTCAAGTATCCATCTGTGGTCGGTTCGATTATGTATGCCATGCTATGCACTCGCCCCGATGTGGCGCATCCGATTAGTGTGACTAGTCGATACCAAGCTAACCCTGGTATGCCACACTGGACCGCAGTCAAGAATATCCTCAAGTATCTCAAGAGAACAAAGGATAGCATCCTCGTGTATGGTGGAGACCAAGAGCTCGTTGTAAGTGGTTACACCGATGCTAGTTTCCAAACCGATCGAGATGATGCGAAGTCACAGTTCGGCTTCGTATATCTGCTCAATGGTGGGGCCGTGAGTTGGAAGAGTTCCAAACAGGATACCACGGCCGATTCCGTCACCGAAGCAGAATACTTAGCGGCGGGTGAAGCAGCGAAAGAAGGCGTTTGGATCAAGGAATTCTTGACCGAGCTGGAGGTGGTTCCAAGCATCTCAGGTCCAGTGGATCTCTACTGCGACAACACGGGAGCCATAGCTCAGTCCAAGGAGCCTAGGTCTCACCAAAAGACCAAGCACATTCTACGACGATTCCATCTCATCCGTCAGTTTGTGAATGACGGGTGGATCAAGGTCAAGAAGGTGGACGGTGCCGCGAACACAGCGGACCCTCTGACAAAGCCTCTATCTCGAGCCGCACATGAGTTGCACGTTGCATCCATGGGGATTAGGCGTATGCCTGAGTGGCTTTGAGTTGTATCTTTTATCTTTTGAGGTTTTAGTATGAGACATGTATATTTTGGATATTACATTGAGTACTATGCACTGGCTAGAAGTCGCTGTTGATTGACTCTAGGCCAAGTGGGAGATTGTTAGAGTTATGTCCTAGGAGCCAATTATTAAATGGCCACTTCTATGGTTTATGTGATTGATGATATTTTATCATTTATTCCTTGATTTATTAATTGACAGATCATTCAGGTTGAGGATCTGAATTGTGGATCTCTGTAGTTCATTTATAATTAAATGACAATAATAAATCTAAAAGGTCCGTAATCTTGATAATTAACAAGGAATATTAATTATCGGATAAGATTAGTATGCAAGTTAAGTGATGATTAAGTTCTACAGATCATAGGTAAGGAGTTGCCAACTTAATTGCATATGTATATGTTATAGAACATAGTACAGGACGCGACCCAGTGAAATAAATATATGGATTGTGTTATGTGTCATTATTTATTTCATTTGAGTTTGATTCTAAGTTTGAGATGGTTCAGCTTTTCCACATGAGGATAGGTTCAATAAATATCGTCTACCGTTGATTCCTGATAAGGGCTGCTATACGGACTTTATTTATGTTCTCTTGAATTGTGCGGGAAAAAGTTGTTCATCAAGAAAACCGTATGTCCCTCATTAATTAACTTAGTGAGCGATGATATCTGTTTGGGCCCCTTGATGGAGATGGATTGTTTGCTAGCAACTGATACAGTCATCTCTAGATCAAGAAACGTATAATCTGCAAGAATGACACATTCCTATCTTGGATTATACGATGATATCATGTGACATAAGAATCAGACAAGGAAATACTATTATTTCTTATGCATGATTAAAAATATTGTAGCAGTACACTATTTATGCGAATTGGGAATCATAACGTGTTGCTAGATACCGCTTATGATTATTGGAAATAAATAGCGATTTATTTTCCCTGTCCAACAGAGCATAAATCCTCAAAGGGTCACACAAATAGGTTTTGACCATGCGTGCATTATTTATTTGGTTGTATTAAGGAATGCAACAATATGATATGTTGACTGATTAATTATGTACTATTGCGAACCGTCATAATTAATTAATTAAGTCAAACGGATTATATAGAAATAAATTAATGCATATTCTAATCCTTAAATAATTATCAAAGTGTTGATAATTAATTTGTTCAACATGAATTAATTAAAGTAATTAATTTGAGCTAACGGGCCTATATTTAAATTGTAAATTAAAGGTCCAACTTGAGAGCAATTAATTGGGCCACTAATTAATTGAATTAGAGGACCAATTAAATAATTAATGGAGCCCATTTAGGCCCATTTTATGGCTGCCCTAGTGATGGCATAGTTGTAAATTAGTTACAACTTTTTGGGAGAGTGGTTGGTCTATAAAAGGACTACTTTGGGAGCCAAAACCCTAGCCACCTTGCCTTTTTCTCTCTCCCTAATATTTTGGACGAAAATTAAAGGAAAAATTTCTCTCTCTTAAGCTCATGTGTTGAGCACCTCTTGCCTCCATCCAATTAAATAGTTAATTAAGGCAAAGGGAAGGAAGGGATTAGGCTTAACCTCTCATCTACTAGCATAGATCGAGGTTTTGGTTAATACCTTGGTGGACTTGAGGCCGAGACACGCGTGGTGGTGCGCACAACCTCGACTCGACGGATTCGAGCCTTGCGATTACAAGTTCGCAAGAGGTAGCCCTTTTTCCCTCTTTCTCTTGTGTGTTTGGATGGCTTTTGCACTAGATCTCCTTTGCACTTAGTTTAATTAGGATTAATTAAGAGTAATTAGTCTAAAAATTAAATTTGTGCACTTCCTAACACCTACCACCAGGAATGAGTCCTTTGGCGTGCGTCAAGTGCCGAAATCCTTCTATAACTTGTATTTTTTTTTTCCAATCTTCATCAAAACCCTGTAAATGACAAGCAGAGACGACTATAGAGCTAAATTTTGAAAAATTATAACAATTCATCAAATATTTTATTGCTTTGGGTAGTATTTAGTGCCAATACGATCAGTGTTCCGGTGCCCACAATTTTAATGCCCCAAAAACTCACTTTTTAATTACTTTTTCAAAATATAACGAGCGATGCATTTTCATATAAGCTTTATAAATTTTGAAGTTTATTTGATACTTGATCAAGATATTGAATATTGAACGAATCTAGTTAAATATGATATATTAATTCAAATTTGTTCATATTTTAGTCTCTTGATCAAGTATCAAATAAACTTCAAAATTTATAAACTTATATGAAAATGCATCGCATGTTATATCAAATAAGATCAACGGTTTGGATTCTAAGTTTGAATTTTATATTTTGAAAAAGTAACCAAAAAGTGAGTTTTAGAGCATTTAGAAATATTGAAATTGTGGGCACTAAACCCTCCTCTTATAAGTGATATCACTCTCTAAAATTTTTTAGCCGCAGTCGCCAAGCAATCATCTCTGTATTTCTTAAAACCTGCTTCAAGCCTTTAAGGTTACAATATCAGAATTCTTCTCGTTGTTTTCTCTCTTGTGACAGTGCTCTTTGTCTCTGTCTGCCTACTTTTTCCTTTCTATAAGGTAATCTCTCGCTCACTCATCACTCATCAGGGAGATGGATTGAAAATTGACATTATAAAATCTAGGATTTTTTTTTTTTTGAGATGAAGGAATTCAAAATTTTGTATCAAAATATTTATTATAATTTTTTTGAAACAAGTGAGGAACAACCTCACTATTTTCATTCAATTAGAAAAGCATCTTTTTTTTTTTACACAAATTATATTGCTGGATTTATCTTTTGTAGTTGAATATATATAAATTGATGAGGTTTAACCTTGATTAAAGAGAAAAAAATTTAATATTTGTTTATGATAAAAAGGATTTGATTTATCAACATGAGACAGCTAGTCAGGGCGGAGCCAAGCAAAAAGGTCTGGCTGCCTCAAAATATTAATTAATTAATCCCTCAAAAGTATGTAATAATCGCACAGTAGTGTATTTCATTTATTATATATTCATCCCCTCTATAAAACCCCTAAATACCAATATAATATAAGTATTTGGTCCCCTTTATTCCAAAATTCTATCTCCATTAATCCTGCAGCTACCCCTTCTTTCAAAAAAAAAATTTCTACTTGGATTTGTTGAAAAAACAGAGAGAGAAATGGCATCCCCTTCCTCCAAAAAAACAGGCCTCAAGGTGTACAACCCGAAACCAATCTCTCAGGCGCCACCTGACACGGATCCGGTTGAAAATGGTGTGCCCTTCAAGTCCGATGAAATATTTGATCGGACACCCATTATCCCAGGCGATCCGAAGCGGCCGGTTGAGCTTCCTCCGAACTGGATTATGGAAGAGCGGGTCAGGAAAACGGGGAAGCAAATCGGAGGAAGGTACATGGTACGTGTCAACTTTCCGATAGTACAATTTGTATATTCTAGAAATTGACATTGCAAAATGAACTTTGTACTTGTGTCACTGAAATTACGGCGCTCTAGAATGTATGACTACAAAATATATGTCATTTTGGGCTCCGTACTTTGTCTTTGTCACTGAAATTACGGCTCTCTAGCATGTATGAGGACTGCAAAATATATGTCATTTTGGGCCTTAAGATTAGTCTAAAACAACAAAGCCTGAAATGATAAGCCCATGTGACCAGCCAATCGTTTACCAAGTCTGTAAAAGAGAGTTTGTTAATTTAAGGAAAATGAAATAATGTGACAACTAGATTTAAAATGATTAAGATGTAAAAATTGCACTAGGATTCTCATGAAAATAATATATTCCAGGGAACTTTATTATTTGGGTTATCCAATATATAAATATAAATAAATCTATTATATTCTAAATGATCCAATAATTAAATTTGTTTGATTATCAATTTTTTGCAGATTTTCATAGAACCTGAGACCGGTGAGTACATCAAGTCCGTGGAGGGAGTAAGAAGGCACCTTGGACTTGAAACCAAAAAGTCCAAATTTACAAGTCCAAAGGCAAGTATTCAACTTCAACTACAAATGTAACTTTAAAGAACAGAAGAACTCTTTGGCAATATAAGCAGGACCCAATCAGAAATTGGAAAAAGAAACTTCGCTTCTTATTTTGTTTAGGATACACTGGTAATTAATGAGATGTATAGAGGACATAAAATGTAGATTTCAACAAAAAATATGACAAATTGCTATGCTTACAAGACGGAAAAGATGTGGTTCATGATGGTCCCTATTTATAGAACTAGCTGGCTGATTTTTTCTCTCTTGTTTTGTACGCAAAGAAGAATGCTGAACAACAACCAACCAGCAATGATGTATTCGAAAAACATGAAGATGATCTAGGTGAAGAATTCGGGAGAGATATGACCATTCGTGAGAGCAAAATAAATTACACTCATGGCCTTAAAAACCGCCGCAATGTAAGTATACTTGACATGTTATGCTTATAAAAAACAATAATGTAATTAAGCTACTTTGTATTAACTTGCTTCTTATTTGTAATATAGGATGGTGCATCATCTTCTAGTTCTAGGCCTCTGCGACCCGACAAGGCACCAACTGAAGGGCCATATGATGATAGAAAATAATTAACAATGTGACTGTTTTATATTTTATGTGGTTGTGTAGTATTTCAAGTATTGGACATACTTCTGTCGTTCTTTTTCTATCGATAAAAGTATAAAACTATGCGGATGACAGTTAGCTAATAGTACCAAAAATAGTTCTCTGATTGATGGGTAAATCTGATGCTTGAGATAAGAAATTAAATGATTCTCTACAACTTAAGATTGGATGACCGAGATTAAATTCTAATGTTTTACATGCAATCTATGCAAGTAGTGCAAAAATATTGTCTGGAATATTAGCCCAGCTTGTTTGATTTCAAGATGGATAACTGGTCCCAATTTTCGTAGGATTTCACAATGAACTCAGTGCAATTGGAGAATATACTAACTCTAATGATGGAAGCTAGCTAGGAAGAATTAAGCTGTATTATACTGATGGAAATCTAATTCTGTTAGTGTACACCACACCAGAATTACACAAATATATTGTGAGCAAGTTATTAATAGATCGAGTTAAGAACCACTCACATGTGACTTTTTTTTTTCTTTTTTCAAACTATAGGTTTTGCCACTATAATTCATGCTATGTAGTTTGTGTTGAATTAACAAACTGGTCAAGCAAAAGAAGGTTCTTGCTTCTTACTCACTCTTATACTTCCTTTTTTATTTTTCACCATTCAATACCAATTCTATAACTTGTGAGCTCTTTCAGAGAAATTGAACTCAGTTGCCTTTCTTTTTTAAGGTGGACAAAGAAAGTAATCAAGATGCAAAACTTGAGAAATTTTCTACATATAGTTAACAGTACATTTTAAGGAATACACATTTCTGGTAAAAAAAAATTGAAGAAATGTAAATAGCTGTAGCTCAACTATTTGACTTATCTTTAAAGGAAGAAATCAGATCAAGGAGATCAATCGCCAAGTTGAGAACTAGCAGTCTGGCAGAGTATGACATCCAGAGTTGTACAAGAAAATTTTCAGATGCCATGGTGAGACGACTGTCCAGAGAACCTGCCATTGGAGAGAATGAAAATGGTTTTCGATTTTTCATTACCAAGAGAAGAACAAGGAGATCATGTTTGCTAAATTCAGGAGAAATTGCTGCTAGGGTTTGGGGAAATGCACATTGAGAAGGTTTAAATCCTTTCTTATAGACCGATCTTCGGTATAATATTCCGTGTGAAATATTAAATTAAACTATAACCAGACTGCGGTAGGATGCCCGAAGTGCCTGGTTTGCATAGGAACCAGTCTCGGCAGTCGTGAGGTAAAATTAATTCACAAATATCATGCCGATTGTATATATGACTTAGTTTGAAGTTGTAATTGTACTAGTTACACCAAAGAATTGTATGTATGTGTTTAGTCAAATTTGTAGTTGTAGAGTGTACAATTTTCAGGATGTAGTTGCAAAGTAAAAACACTCAGGAAAGGAGTAAAAGTATAAAATGAGGATGCGACAATTATTTAAATACAAAACTGACTCTCTATATGTTGTTGGTATTAGGTCGGATTGCTTTAGAAAAGCATACAATTAATGACATGTGTTTCATTAAAAATTGACTAATTGGTCCACAATTGTAAAGTATAATCCACATATAGATATTATTGCTACAAATTTGGAATACGCACATACATAAATAGAAGAGTGTAAATAGGATTAGGTTTAGTTGAACAATTTTATTGGTACAAATTTGGAATACACACATACATAAATAGAGAGTGTAAATAGGATAAGATTTGAACGATTTTTTTAGAAAGAAATCTGACCGAGGAAAACAACCACCAAGCTGAAACTGGCTGTGCAAGTACGTCCAGCAATTGTACAAGAAAATTTTCATATCCTATGGTGAAAAGTTGAATACTGTCCAGAAAACCTGCCAGTGGAGGGAACGAAAAGAAGTTTGCTCGGTGCCAAGAGAAGAAAAAAAGACAGTGTTTGCGGTTTGCCAATCCTGGTGAAAATCGAGGCTAAGTTTTGTGAAATAAATTGATATCAGGTATATATGACTTTTCGCCTTTTGGGATATAAACATTACAGTAACCGTGCAGATATATTGTTGCCTAATAGATACCTTAAATGCCTTGCATGGCCATCAGACCTAGCAGTCGACTTCCAACATATGTTAAAGCCTAAAAGGTACAACTAGTTCATACATAGCACGCCAAAAATTGTTTGATTTTGTTCGTAATTAATATTGCATGTTTATAGTTTGTCTCGAAAAGTTATCTCGAAAACAGTTTCTCTCTATTTCTTTAACTCTGAACACCTGTAAGTAATCATTAATCCGATCGGAGTACACATCAAGTTCAATAGTACAATTTTGAGAATGAAGTTGTAAAGTGCACAGCACACACTAGTTGGTAACCTGGCATGATGTTCGATCGATTTTGAAAAGGATTTAATGCGATGTGTTTTAACAAAAATTGACTAATTTGTCCACATTAATGGTGAAGTAAATTAATTAAAATCACAGTTGGCAATCTTTTTGGATCAAATGACGCATTGTTATAAATTCCCTAATCATCTCATGTGGTAAAAATAAAATTAAAGAGTTTTCTAATCATATCTTTTTTTGAGGGCCGTTTTCCAATCATATCTTAATATAAATCCTTTCATCATATATAGAGATTTCAACTGATAACGCTTTAAGAAGTCATTCAACTTGACTGTATACTTGAGCTACCAGCACAAGATCAGCTGCACTAGTAAAAATTATTTAAAATAAATTAAGCATATAATACTGTTGATATTCTGCATTACCGAAAACAAAACCAATATATGATCCAATGATCATGTGTTAGTTAGAAGAACAAACAGTACATCCAACAACAATTTTAATATATTTCTTCGAAAAAAAAAACAACAATTTTAATATTTGTATGATGTGCTCTTAGTCAACTGAAAATTATAGTTGAGCAGGTACAACTACTTATTTTTTTTATTTATTTATTTTTTTTTTTTGAAGAAACCCCCCGCGCGCAGGCCGTAGGAGAGAGCAGGTATTCCAAAGGCGCTTCCACTGGAGATCTCTACTCAAACGAGTATTTGCGTCTATTCCAATCTACTTTCCAAAGGTGATAGTTTTTTTGAAACACATCCCAATATCTCCAACCATACAACATACCCCAAAGTGGCTAGTGTCCAACATGATAAAATTTTAATCTTTGCATTAATTTCTCATAATTTCAAAGAAAAAAACTTAATTAGGTTCTTACCTTTGAACAAAAAGTTAACTTAATTGGTTTTTAAACTTATTCAGAGATCTATCTTTGAATTTTCTTAAAGTAGATCCTTGGATATTTATTCGTACCGAATGTGTCTTTTAAATTTCTGAAAAAGAACTTAATTAGTTTGCCGTTCAGCTTCTTCCCATATAACCAAGTTCGTTTTCTACTGGTTTTACAAAAGGTCAAATTTAATTAGTCTTTATAAAGTTGAAGAATTAAGTTGATCCAAACAAAAAACAGACATCAACTTGTCCATTTTTCGGAAGTTTAAGACCTAACTTGTTTTTCTTTATTTTAATTTGCCTTTAGGCTATAGGTTTCAATGCATGGTAAGTTGCTGGAAAATTAAAGTTCGATAACATATGTCGTAAGTTCTAAGAAATTTTGAGCATCCAAAATTTTTTTGCCCATTTTAAAGTAAATTCAGTTTCTCCATTATTTTGATGTAGTATTCATTACAATTTTTTATGTATATGTGTTATATTCTATATATGTTAATTAGTGAATCATATTTGGCTAGATTATAAGCCAATGATTCTCAAATTATAATCCTTTTTATTGTGATCTTTGAAAGTTTTGAATATTCATATTGAAAATTTCACGCAATTTTAGCAGTCACGTCATTGCAGCAGAAAATTAATGTCTGATGCATGTCATAGATTTTTTTCTGTGATTTTTGAAGAAAATATTAATGATAAAATTAATACGAGACAAATTGATAAGAACTTTGGAAAGATCCCGAATAAGAATTTATTCATATTTTATGCAAAAATATATAAAAAAAAACATAGTAAGTGTCGATATTTGAAAATTCAAATAATCTTTGAAAGTCTTTATTTGAAATAGGAGCCCTTACCACTCAAAATGAAGTCCTTTCAAAGAGCTGTTATTTGGAATAGATGCTTTGTTACAACTGCTATTTCAAAGAGATCCTTTAATTTCAAGGACCGTTATTTAGTACAAAAGTAACATATTTCATATTTGCAAATGATTACAGTCGAAATTCTAGCTTCCATCAATTTTTAAATGTTTTCATATTTATCTTGAGACTTAATTTATCATTTTATATTTAAATAAAATAATTTCGGATTAGGATTGTACACTTTCCTACTTTTGTAGACAATAAAACCGCAGACAGGTTAGGTTTATACTGGGCACGAATAAACAATATTCTACTTCCTACCAATGTTTCAATACCTTACGGATTGATGGAAAATTCCAATAATACCGGATACCAAAACAGTGGTATGCGATATTAAAAGATGAAATACTGGAAAAATTAGATTCCGACCACTGGCCGGTACCGGTAGACAGGGGCGGATCCAAGTGTGGGAAACCCCTGGCACGTGCCCGGGCTTGGATTTTTTTATTCCTTAAATTGGTCAGTCAACTTTTGGTTTTTCCCACCTCACTTTATTTCTCTTTGATCCACGTCGCCAAATAAGTTGGGAGTGTCTTAGTTTTTTCTAATTATAACTTAAATGTCGCTGATCATTGGGCCCAAAGGTTCAGAACATTTGGAAACTAAAAACTAATTTGCAAAGTTAGAATGAACGAATTTGATTTTGTAATCTTTTCTTTTCTCTTGTCTTTTAAATAATGTTTTTCATCTTAGCATTTTTTTTTAACCGAATACATGATTTATACTATAAAAATTGAAAGGTGATGAATATCATCCATTTTTTTTAAAAGTTCTGATCAAATATTGCATGTTTCTCCTCAGCTTGTTTCGTTTACTCCTTTTTTTTTTTTGGGCAACCAACTATAGCAATGAGAATAAAAATATAGAAAATAACCAGGGTCTTAAACTTAGAATGAAAACAATAAAAATGCAAAATTTAATAATTTATTAAGTGTGTGTATGTATATAATATTTAAAATTATATATGTATATATAATATTTTAAAAATATATATATATATAATTTATTAAAAAAATAAAAAATATATTTAATTTTTATTGTGCCCGGGCTTAAAAAAATCCTGGATCCGCCACTGCCGGTAGAGATGCTGATTGGATATTGAAAACATTGCTTCCTACTATAAAATACTCTTTCAATATATTAGTCTAATACTTTTTAACTTTGATAAAAAATTTAAACAAAATAAGAATATTTAAAAGTAATTATCTGCGGAGAAGCTAAATTAGATTAAAATAAAAACATCATAAAAAATTATTCATGTGATTGAAGCCAGCTGACAGCAAATAAATAATAAAAATAATCGAACGTCAACAGTATTATTTTTTTTCTAAAATTTAAAAGCATTATCATAGATATCACTTTAAACAAAAAAAAAAAAATCACGGTATGAAAATGAAATAAACGGCGATTTAGTCTAGTCAATACTTGTTGTTCCCACGAGAAACAGCTCTCAAGTCTCAAGTCAACGGATCCCATCACTTCACCTACTAATTCATTTCTTTCCTTCTCCCTTTTCTAATTTTATCATCTCTCCCACTCCCAACTAATCTAATTAATTTACTTTGATCCACTTCTTTACTTTTTTGCGATTTGTTATTCCTTTTACTAAATTAGACGAGGAAGATCCAACCATGACGGGAGGCGGCGAAATCTTGCACAAGATGAAAGTAATTTTATATTATTCTCTTTCCCAATTGAATCCCAATTGGTGCGTCAGCTGTTTGAAATCATTAACTTTTTTATAAAGATGCTTGATTGGTACTGAAATAACACTATCGGTCTAAAAGTTCCTGGTTTTGTTGTTGAAAAGAGCTGATTTGTACTGAATTTTTCAGAATTTTATTAGTTATCTTGTCACAAAATACAAATTTTGCTTAGTTTGGGTTTTAAAGGCAACATTGCCTTCTAATTTGTTGTGGGTTTGCAACCAGTTTTCTGTTACTGTGATCAAACTTTGCAATTTGTTGTCAAATCTGAGAAATGTTGGTGCTCAAAGTGTGAACTCAATTATGTTTAGGTCAAAGCCGGCCTGGCACCGGCAGGATCGGAAACTGGTAAAGGAAAGAGCAAAATGGCAGGAAGGAAAGTTAGGCATGGATATTACCTTCTGAAGGGGAAATCAAACCATCCAATGGAGGATTACTTGGTGGCTGAGTATAGGCAATTAGGGGACTACAATTTGGGGCTTTTCGGAATATTTGACGGCCACTTGGGCCACGATGTCCCTTACTTTTTGCAACACCATTTGTTTGATAACATCTTAAATGAGGTAATAAAGCCGTTAATTTCTGACAAAATTATTAATTTGGCTTGTACTTGTTTGTCCACCAATGAAGTATGAGACCACTGTACTGCTGTGTAACCAGTTGGTTATGTAATTGGGCATAAAGTCAACCAAATGAAGGTTCATCCAGCCTAACCTTTTCTATTTATACTTTAGTTGTTCTTAGTTTACCGCCTATCAGCTTCATTTAAAATTTATATCTTATTAGGCCACCAACGATGCCAGAGAAAAGAACATGAAAACAAGGTACATAGTTTGGTTAAACAAACTGTGACAGAAAGGGTAACTATAGTAGAAAATTACATGTGCATAGTTGTAACTATAGTAGAGATTTTAAAAAAATGATTACGTTATACAAAAATTCATTCGTTTCTTTCATAGCCTGATTTCTGGAGTGACAAGGAGAATGCAATAAGAAAGGCATACAAATTGACCGATGAAAAAATACTTGAAAAGGCAGTTGAACTGGGTCGAGGGGGTTCAACTTCAGTAACTGCCATACTCATTGATGGTGTCGAGTTGGTGGTTGCAAATATTGGGGACTCCAGAGCAGTGATTTGCAGAAATGGAGAAGCAATACAGCTCTCAGTGGATCACGAGCCAAACAGTGAAAGAAAAAATATTGAAGACAAAGGCGGTTTTGTTTCAAATTTCCCAGGTAAAGTTTCCATATAAATACTTTATACTAGCCAAGAAGAAATTAATACTTTTGTAATAAGTAGGAATTGTTGTTAAGACCTTCAAAAACATTGTGTACTTGTTAGTTATTACCTTTGCCATTGTTTTTTTACCTGGTGTAACACTGGTACTATCTGGGAGGTAGCAGTGAGAGAGTGAGATCTTGTTACTGGCTAATGTGGTATGCTCTAGTGGGACCGAGAGTTCATGTAATAACATATTCCGTTTGAACTGTGATTTTGCAGATTATATCTAAGTGAAACAGTTTAGTTTGTAATTTGTATAACCTTTCCCTGCTCTCCTAATTTTTCATGCTTGGTGTAATTTACTTGCATCTTTATCTCATAGGGGATGTGGCACGTGTTGACGGGCAGTTGGCTGTAGCAAGGGCATTTGGTGACAGGAGCTTGAAAAAGCACCTTAGTTCAGAGCCTGACGTTAGGGTTGAAATAGTTGATGAAACTGCAGATTTATTAATTCTCGCAAGTGATGGATTGTGGAAGGTAATTGTTGTTGCATCCGACTTGAACAAATAACAATAACAAAAGAGAAGTTTAATAACGAAATTCATGTTAAATTAAGTCTCTGCTGCTTTGTTCTGTATCTTGCAGCCATTATTTTTACCATTTATAAAGTAACAAAACAGGTTTCTCATGTTGCATGTTAACACATACTAGTGCTTTTAGGTCTCATTTAAGCACACGTAACCATGAGATGTGTTTAGATTCCAGTCTTTTGTTAAGCAGGGTCTAATCCTAGGTCTATTCCAATATCGTCTGTGCTTTAAGTATCCTTTTTCAAGTGGATATTTATCAGTTGCACTTCACCCAAAAAAATGTGGCATTCTTCAATTCCACAATCACATATTTAGAAATCACGGGCGTAGTTTTGTTTAATCAAAATACATTTGAAGCTCTAATTGTAAGTGATGATTTCAAATTTGGCAGGTCATGTCAAATCAAGAAGCAGTTGATGCAATCAAAGATATCAAGGATCCAAAAATAGCTGCCAAACACCTGGCAGAGGAGGCTGTAGCCAAGAAAAGCAAAGATGATATCTCTTGTATCGTTGTCAAGTTTGAGTGATTAGAATTACTTTTAAGCATTTTCTAGTTTGGAAGTCTTGAAATGTCACTTGGAATAAAGGATGAAATGTATATTTAGCTTTTGTGCAAATGTATGTATGAAGTTGTGTGATTTTATTTGCAATTTGGGTGATGTTGTTTGCAGTTGGATTTAACAGTAAGACAGTTAATCCACGGCCAAGTTAATAATTGTAAGTTTTAAATTGTAGGAATGTTTTGTATTGTGTTTTTCTTCCTTTTTTTTTTATGCACTTTTGTCAAGAAATGCAGCTCCGTGTAGTCTTTGCAAGTGATAAGATGTTGAAGAAACTTTTCTGAGTTAAATATTTATCAATGCAATAACTAATTCATTAAACATTGTCCGACGCCTTCCTCAAGAAAGTGACCTAAACTGATTGTTGTTGAAAGTGATACTGTAATTTTTTAGTAACTAACTCGCTAAACCAACTGATTGATGTCCGACTCATTAATTTATTTCAAAAACTTTATTGACTTGTGAAAGTGTCCGGCCTAAAAATCTTCTGATGTAGGCCTAGTATCAGAAAGCCCATAAAGGCCTGTAAGTTGTAAGTTTAGATTTCTAATTCCTTCTAGAATCTAGAAGCTTCGGCTTCTTTGAAGTTTGAACTATTTTACCATCCCTACCCGCGAGCCAGATAAAAACTGATGCGCCATGAATCTCTTTGATCCATCTCAATTCAAACCTAACGGTGAGCCTCATAGTCTGACAAGCTCTACCCGCTCTCCCCACCAACTTGAACTGTTTCTTTGATTTATAGCTCTAGACTTCTCTTTTGTGGGGGCAAGGTGACCTAACACCCATTACCTGCTCGATGAAATGCTGCAGAGAGAAACTGTCCCATGGAACTACTCCATTTTCTCATTCTTTGGTCGAGCAATGGTGTGAAACTTGTGGGCTATTAATGCTCATTCCATGTCCCAATGAAGTAAGTTGGTCAGCTGTATCTCAGGTCTGTGCAGTCTGGCTGAGCCCATGACAGCTTGTTGTGGAATGTGAAGAAGTACTCAAGTGTTGCATCAAACACCATGAGAAGAGTTCCCTCTCTGCTTCTGGCCAATTGAAGAATATCTCATTTGAGCAGAAATTCATAGTTATGTCCTGAA
The DNA here is from genome assembly GCA_027562975.1 of Rhynchospora breviuscula. NCBI lineage: Eukaryota > Viridiplantae > Streptophyta > Magnoliopsida > Poales > Cyperaceae > Rhynchospora > Rhynchospora breviuscula. The sequence continues at coordinate 20,221,247 of CM050398.1, forward strand.
GATTTCAGAGTATGCACAGAATGACGAATTTGTGGGAACAACGCTTGTGGGCATCTATGGTAATTGTGATCACGTGCAACCTGCTGGAAGGGCCTTTGAATTCCTCCATTTGTTGGTCTTCACTTCTAGCAATTAGGTGACAAAGATTCTAGAACTAAGGATTCTGAGAACTGGATCAAGACATTTGAATTGAGTTTGACCAAGGATTCTAGCTAACTGTTGCAGGTACAGTTTCTAGCCTTTTTCTGAAGATATAAATATCGCATTACTTTCAGAATATGATAAGCATCTCAATTGCTACTTCAGCGTCTTTCTTTATCAAATGGTTTACTGTATTGAACGGGAAGCTTAATTTATTTATTTTTTCATTTGTGAGCAATTTACCATGATGGCTGTGCATGTATTACTTATTTGGTACTTATCTATTATTGGAATTCATCTTAACATCTAGAATCCAATGAAAAAAGAAAACTACAATAAGTTACGAGGAAATTATGCATCAAGATAATTGCTGTGCATTGTGGTCCCACCCAGTCAGTATAAATGTTGCCAGCCAGCTCTGAGGTACTAGATTCCTTTCCATATATCTTTCTCATTATCTTTTCTGTTCCTTTCATTATTGATTTTTTTTTTTTTAAATTTCTTGTTCATCCCATCTGGTGAAAACTACAAATGTGCATTGCAGAAAAACAAACAAAGTAAAATTGATTCAGACAAAATCATGTGAATTGTACAAGAAAGATATGGCTGCTTCTTGATCTCCTGTTGAGTTAAGCACAGAAGATAATCTAGGTTTTTCTTTTAGATTGCAGTTCAACTTTATTGAAAGAAATATCATCCTCAAACATAATTCTTAACTGCTGATATTAATTTGTAACAGAAATGCAATCACTGCATGCTATTTTCTTCTGGACCATTGCCTCATAAAAATTCTTACCTTCTCACATCATTGTGCATTTGGTTCGAGTGAGTTGATTATGTTATAATCCTGCAAAAAGGATATAGAATCCAGTTTCTTGTTTAGGCTGTGGAAAGGTTTTTCAGAGATTGGAGAATTATTGTTTAGATATTGCCTAATTTGTTATTAAATTTGCATGATATGTCGTTCTAGTTACCTGTTGTTATTGGCAGATTCAAAATGCCCGGACACAAAAATCTTCATTCCTCGATCTAATTCAGTCAAGCCCAGCACATTAAAATTGGGTTTTTATTTCTACAGACTTTGGAAAAACCTACTACTATAGTAGTTTCTGAAAGCCGAGGCAAGGTCCTGGGTTTGTCCTTACCTAGGTCTGCTGCGGTCTGCGGAATGGATTTCCATCTTGAGTTGCTAGGGTTTTAATTAGTACTGTTTTTTTTTTAACTTCTTTTCCTAACCTGTTGAATGTTTTATTTTTTACCCGAATGAACAGTTGTCGGTGGCTTTCATCTGAGCCGTTCATTGTCATTTCTTATTTTGATTTTAGACCTTTGATGGTTTTCCTAGGGTTCCATGGCTATACAAGCCCATGGGGGTGTCGATTTCATTCAAACCATTGATTAGGAAACATATCTGGCAACTGGTGGGAGCGCCGACTTCAGTCATCGTCTATTGAAGTGTTAACATGGCCAAAACTTGCTAATCAGTGAGTATGGTACGGAAATCTGAGACTAGAAGCTTCTTTATGGTAATTATTTTCCCCTTTTTTGTTTTCTTACATGAGTTTTAGGCAATGGCCTGCCAACAAATTTCATTCAATAAATTGAAAATATATACACAGTGATTTGGGGCTTTACTCGTTACAATTTTACAATGTTCTGATAGAAGCAAAAGTTTTTGCAACATCCTTTAATTAATTTACTTGCTGTTATGCTTCCATGCATCCTTTTTCTTGTTATTGACGACAGGGGCAGAGCCACAGGGGTACAGAGGAGGGCTTTGCTCCCCCTGTGATTTGAGTTATTAGTACCAATTACCGCTACTTTTTATGAAATTGTGTATAATTAAGCAATTTTCCCCACTCCACAAGAAAAAAAAAATGCAAATTTTCCCCCACCCCCACCCCAATAAAAAAAAACTATTTCTGCCTCTGCTCCTAATTGACGAAAAGTATCTGTCTCATAAAAATAAACAAAAAGATTTGACATTTTTTTATGACAACTTGACAAGGGGTTTGATGATCTCAACATGCGACAACTAGCTTTTCTAATAAAAAAATTTACAGAAGTAATTTTTTGTGACATTTAGGTGCAGTTGAGGAAGATAAACGATGGCATCATCCTCCAAGAAAAACAGGCATCAAGGTATACAACCCTATACCACTCTGTCAGGGCGCTGCCTGACACGGATCCATTTGAATATGGTGTGCCCTTCAATTCCAATGAAATATTTGATCGGACACCCATTATCCCAGGCGATCCTAAGCGGCCGGTTCAGCTTCCTCAGAACTGGATTATGGAAGAGCGAACTAGGAAAACGGGGAAACAAACAGGAGGGAAGTACATGGTACGTGTTAAGTTTCCGATAGTACTATTTGTATTCTAGAAATTGACATTGCAAAGTGAACTCTGTACTTGAGTCACTGATATTACAGCGCTCCAGCATGTATGAGGACTACAAAATATATGTCATTTTGGGCCATATGATGATAGAGGATGGTGCATCATCTTCTAGGACTCTGCGACCCGACAAGGCACCAATTGAAGGGCCATATGATGATAGAGAATAATTAACTATGCTTTAATATTATATAACTGTTTAATATTTTATTTGGTACTGCAGTGTTCCAACTTCTAAGTATTTGAAAAGGTTGTTAGAACTTAATAGAAAAGGTTGAGACAGAAATCCTTGTTTGTCGAAATACTTTTTGCTTCTTATATGTACTTGCATTGTTGTGCTTTTATAGACATTATCCCTGTAACTTTGTCATGCCAGAGAGGAATTACGAGAGCATGGGTAGCAGGGTGATCTGTGTCAATTTTATTTGCATTATACTTGTATTCTTACTTACAGAATATTTGTAATATAATTTCGTTTGTAAATTATATGTGTACGATTAGTATTCTGTTGTTTAAAGTTCTTTTTATCCGTATTATGGAAGAGTATATATGCACCACTAATTATAGACTAGCTCGGTGCTTGATATTTTTATTTTGCATCAACAGAAGGAACAAATATTCCTTGTTCGATTTAACTTTGCATGCTCTTTTTCGTAATTCTTTTGGTTGATTTAGAGGACGTCGCTTTGTACATATCAATCTTCACAAAGTTTGTGCAATATTGTGCATCTGTGCAGCTGGGCCAAAAAAAATAAAAAAAAACAAAGAACAAAAAGGGTGAAAAACATTCAGTGACAAGAGGTTCTCTGCGTGAAAGAGCTTCACTCAATCGCTCTACATCAATTTCCATGAGCTGATTGCAAACTTGGCTCTTTTGTTTGCTTACTACGTGATGCTTATTGTTGTTTCCTTGGAAGTTGGAACGATTGCCTGATTGGTGAATCTGTGCTTGGATAGTTTTGTCACATTCATCAAGTACAGTGCACTCTGACTGTGCCTGACTGCCTGAGATTGCACCTGATGAAGGCAGGTACTCAACAACCAAGTTGCATTTACATGAATGTGAAGTATCTGAAATAATCAAAACAGTAATTAGGGAAGAGTATAATTACCTCTTGTATCATGGCCTCTCAGGTGAGTCTATTGACCCGGTCGGTTCCAATCTTGCAAAGCCAACTCAGGGTCCTGACAATTCTTCAACTGATGTATCTTCTGTTGCCGCTACAAAGTTACATATGCACCATAAAAACCTTACATTTGGCAGGAAGGGTGCAACCAACCGCTCAATTTTAAACCATTCTTTACCCTCTATTCTTGGTCCAAGGTCGGATGTTTTACAGCCTTACAGGGCAGTGCACCTAATTCCAATCTACCTAATCCCCTCTTTACCAGAAAAGTTCTTTCTAAATACTCTTTCACTGGCCAAAAGTAGTCTTCTGACGTAGACTTTATCAATTGCCTTGCTTCCCTACAAATATTAGATGGTTTTTTTTTTTTTTTTTTTTGGAATGAAACCGCCCGTAGGCTTACAAATATTAGATGGTACTAACCAAGGGAGATTGGTACTGCCGAAGCAAGCTGTTCAAATCAAGAATTGGTCATTATGTCTGCTTCTCAAGGTAATTACCAATCGAATTGTTATTGAAAGTAATTTTATGAATTCAATGTTGAGGGCATGGTATCTACGCAATGACACATACATCACTCCATTATCCAACAACCTGTATATGGCTCAATTTCAATCGGAACAGGACCTCTATAAAGTGTTGGAGGGCGTACCGTGGAATTAGAATCCATATCCCGTCCCGCGTGCAGCGCACCCATCCCAACCGTCCGATCTGATCTGGACAATTCAATTTTTTCAAGCCTATCAATCTGGTATTATGCATGGGGCACCCATCTCAAATCGGAAGGTTTTTTTTTAAAATAACTCAAATGGGAAGGTTGGAAGGGTGCGCTGCACAGGGGACCAGATCCCATTTGGTGGAATTACCGATCTGATCTTGTCGTGCCTAAACCAATCCGAGGCCTCACAGATTTGAACAAGTACCCACATGTACATTTGGATACAACTTCATAATATACTCCCTAAATCAATCTCGCCACAAGGTTTTTCCATACTTGCCCGTGCCATAGGAGAACCCATTTCACTTGCGATGCCAACTTTTGTGGCTGGTAAGAGATGCATTCGGGTGAAGACTCGAATTGATCTGGCAGTACCTCTCTCAAAGACAAAATTTGTGTTCAATTCGAGTTTGGATTAGTCATTGAGCAGGTTGGATTGGTCATTTGAATTTTTGAATTTAAAATCTGATCGAGTTTGAGGTAGTGATATGTCAAATTGCTTTGACGTAACCAAACTCATTATGATATCTGTACTGTTTATTGAAAAATGTTAAATTCTACAAATTTTAAAATAAAATGTATATATTTGAATAAATGGCATCAACTATACCTCCAAAGCACAGTTGTGGGAAACAGGTTATAAGTAGTGTGATTATTAGCTGGAAACAACAATCCTATCATCACGAGTGTCATTGAATATTTTGCGGTATCATAATAAATGTAAATTCTCATTGAATATTTTGCATGGATACGGAATAAGAATAAGAATAAGAATTTAAAAATTAGTGCATATTCATATTTCTTATTCATATTCTAAGGTTTTGTTAGAACTTATTCATATTCCAAAATTTTGTTAGAACTTATTCATATTCCAAGGTTTTGTTAGAATATGAATAAGCATCCAAATAAGTTCAAATTTCTTATTTTTGTATTGTTTGGATTTCGCGCGAATAAAAAATTTGGAACTTATTCTTATTCACACCCTTATTCCTATGCATCCAAACATTTAGGCTATGCTCCACAACCTAAGTGAAGGAGGGATACTCCTTAGTGGCAAACAGGTTATACTCAGTGAACGCCTTCCGGGGCTGGCCCGGGCTCCTGAGAGGCCAAGTCTAAAAGAGCCTACTCAAGAATCAGACCGGGCCGGAATTATGGAGGCTTTTGGAAGGACTGGGCTTAGAAGGGCTTAAGTATGAAGATTGAGCCTGACCCTTTTAGGCCCTTTGGGTTTCAAGAGGCTGGATTTGAAGGGCCGACAAGCAGACAATATATTTATTTAAACTATATTTAAAATTAACAATTTTTATTTGTAAAAGATAATAAAAATACTATAAATTATTTAAATATAATTGTACACATTTATTTTTCATTATATATAATTTTTTAATTGTTTCATCTTTAATTTGAGTTTAAGACCAGTTATATTATAATTTATAATAACATAGAAGAAGTAAAAAGAAATAGTTTTTTGTTAATGTATTAATGAATTAAAATAAACTAAAATTATGAATGTATGAAATAATGTAGCATAAAAGATGAGTAATATGTATATTTTTTTTAAACTTGTTTTAGAATCATGTTAAAAAAATTGAATATTATTTGAAATGATTCGTTCAATTTAGATTTGATCAGATAGGATCTTACCTTTCACTTGAGATTGTGTCTGATTATTCATAACTTCAGTCTCTCTAAGTCTTAGGCTCTTCCTAAGCCTGGGCTCTCTAAGCCCTGATCCTTCCAAAACCTGAACTCTTTAGGTCCTGGTCCTTCTAAAGTTTGGCCTCTCTAGGTCTCTCTTCAATTGAGATTGTGGCATGGTCCTTCCAAAATCTGAATTCTCTAGACCCTGGCCCTTCTTAAAGGCTTAGAGAGGCCGAACCGGTCCTTTATGTCAGAAGGACTTGGCCAGGACCGAGTCAGGGCCAAAGGCTTTTGATGTTCACTACTTATACTCCCACATCCGTGAGGATACTGATCCCTCAATTTAGAGATCCGAATCCTCTGCGATCTGGATGGATACGGACCGCACGAATTTTGACGGATCTAAAATCACGGGACATTTGATCTGACGGCGACGGATGAAAAACTTGCACACTGACTCGTTCCCTCGCTTGAAGCAGTCCTCTCACACTGACTCGCCGAAACCAATCCCACCGTTTGATCAATCCTCTCTCTCCCACTCGCTCTTTCAAACCCTAACCCTAACCACCACACCCACCCCCTTCGCCTTGGCGCCACCTCACGCCATCTCAGCCCGATCAACAGCTCCAGCTCTTTTGGTCTCATCAGTACCGCGAGATAAGAGGAATTCTGCGATGTCAATTATCGCAGTCGTTCCTTGGCTCGCATCAGGAAATCGTGAAGGTTCGTTTTCTTATAAATTTAATTCGTTGTCTTCATTCTGTTTTTGTTGTTGCTGGCTGTGTGTAATAAAAAAAAATCATGAATTGTTATCTGAAATTTCTTGTTATAGGCTGCTCTGGGAATATTTTATACATGTTTATAGAGACTTACTTCAGAGCTAACAATAAAATTTATTTTATTAGGATAATAAGCAATTGTTGATTGCATTGATGACCTTTTTCGATCACACACCTGACACCTCTAAATGGTCGATGGATATTTACTCTTTGCAGATTGCAATTAATTCTGTGTTGTTTGCATCTCCATTAAACTGCAGTGTATATTTGCAGGAACAAATATACATATCACACAACTCTTAACTGACGACCTTTGTTTTATTTGCAATTGTTTTCAGTTCCGCAGACCTATTTTGCGGATCTTTGTTATCGTACTAAATTCAAGTTACTAAATGCTGCTTAATATTTAAAAGAAATAGAGGGTATATATGCAAGTAAGAGGGCCAGTTGTTAGGATGTAGTTGCTAGAAAGAGGAGAAAAATTACCAACTACTCTTTTATCACACAACTACAAGGTTTATCCTTTTTTGTTGTTATTTTATTGATTTCGCAGATCTTTTTTGCGAACATTTGTTATCATGCTAATTGCAAGTTACTAAATGCTGTCTAATTTGTAAATACTTTACAATAGTATGTATTTTGACATAATACAATGTAACAGCTGTTAGGATCACTCCACCATGTCAACTATAAAGAATACCTTCTATATCACAAAATTTTTAATGATCGAGGAGTATTTTGTTTTGGACATTAAAAAAACAAAACATATTTTGTCATCTAAATCATCTTCTGCTCACATGAAAGCCGCCAACAATTTTCTATTGAACTGTAAAATTGATATCTCTTTTTGTTGTCCCCCCCCCCCCCCTTTGTTCCTTTTTTACATTTTTATTTATTTATTTATTTATTTTTTTGCTATGTTGCAGGATAATCAATTGCAATGCGTAACACCGATTGTCGCTATTAAGAATTAAGGTATCTTCTGCTCACGTACTTTTTTGAAGGTAGTATATCTGAATTTTCACGGTTCAGTGTGGAACTATGCCCCCAAAATTATCACACAGTGTCACACAAGTTCATCTTGAAGTTCACGGGTGACACGACTATCAAGTTCTTTCTGAATCCATCACATGAAATTCCCCTTTACTATCAATTTGTGGGGTTCGAGGATATCGGCACATCAATCACAGGCAATACAAGGGTTGTTGGTGAGTTTTTCTTTTAAAAATATTTGTACCACCTTCTTCTTTATATTTAAAAGTAACAAAAGTACAGTATTATTGCCACAAGCTTTAGGGAACCTAAATTGTGCAATTGGTGAAATAGGAGTATTATGGCTAACTGAGGATTTCAATGAATAAATTTGATGGGGTAGAGAATGAAAAACCGATTATATAGCTTTTTTAATACTTTTTTTTAGTCTATGCTTTATTCTCGATTGGAATTGCTAGAAATCTAGTCTTGACTTAAGCACCTGCCATGAAAGAAGAAACAAAAATGTAAACCTCCAATTAGCAGTCAGGTTTGATGCAGATCGCATTAATCTGTAATTCAGAAGGACCATTCTACTATTTTTTTTTCCTCACAATTAGCAAAAAAAACCGTTACATAGTCAAATAAAAAAAAATAGCCATCAGCATTAATGACTGTGCAAATTACATCAAATTGTGATTCATCATGACCATTTTTATACCAGATATTATCGGAAGGCTTGCACAAATTGGGCATGTTAAGCCAATCAGAATGGATGGTCGATCTGTGTGCCTCCAATGGATACATTTGGTAAATGAAAGGTGTGTACCTATCATAGGAGTTTAAGTCTTCCTCTCCCTTTCTATGTTTCTCATGTGGTATGATGGATTGAGTGGTGTTTTAAACAATAAAATACTAGTGAAATCATTTCTTATTTTCTTTTTTTTTCACTGTTAACAAACAATTTAGGGAGATGGGAGAGATGAAGGGCAAAATAGTCATTTTGTACAACTGAAATCATTTATTTTTACCTGGTTTTCAATCATCATATTTCAATTCTCTTGAATTCCTTTTCTATCGGTTCTGATCATAAAATTTCATTTGAAATCATTTCTTTTCAACTCTATTCTAATGAAATGAAATGAACTCTCAATAATAACCCATTCTGATCAGATCCCAAGTTTTCAATCTTATTGTGATGTTTATCAGTGGCAGATCCAAAAAGCCCAGACACAAAAATCTTCATTCCTCAATCTAATAATTCAGTCAAGCCCAGGCACATATTAAAATTGGGTTATTATTTCTACAGGCTTTGGAAAAACCTACTACTGTAATAGTTTCTGAAAGCCTGGGAAGGTCCTGGGTTTGTCCTTACCTAGGTCTGCTGCGGATTGGATTGCCATCTTGACTTGCTAGGATTTTAATTGGTACCTTTTTTTAACTTCTTTTCCTAACCTGTTGAATGTTTTATTTTTACCCGAATGAACAGCTGTCAGCGGCTTTCATCTGAGCCGTTCATTGTCATTTCTTATTTAGATTTTAGACCTTTGATGGTTTTCCTAGGGTTCCATGGCTATAAAACTAAAAGCCCATGGGGGCGCCAGTTTCATTCAAACCATTGATTAGGAAACATCTCTTTCAACTGGTGGGAGCGCCGATTTCAGTCATTGTCTATTGAAGTGTTAACATGGCCAAAACTTGCTAATCGGTGAGTATGGTACGGAAATCTGAGACTAGAAGCTTCTATATGGTAATTCTTTTCCCCTTTTTTGTTTTCTTACATGAGTTTTAGGCAATCGCCTGCCAATAAATTCATTCAATAAATTGAAAATATGTACACAATGATTTGTGACTTTACTCATTACAATTTTACAAAGTTCTGATAGAAGCAAAAGTTTTTGCAACATTCATTAATTAATTACTTGCCGTTATACTTCCATGTATCCTTTTTCTTGTTATTGACGACAGGGGCAGAGCCACAGGGGTGCAGAGGAGGGCTTTGTCCCCCTGTGATTTGAGTTATTAGTACCAATTACCACTACTTTTTATGAAATTGTGTATAATTAAGCAATTCCCCCCACCCCACAAGCAAAAAAAAAAAAAAAATGCAAATTTCCACCCACTCCCTCCCCAGAAAAAAAAAACTATTCCTGCTCCACCCCTAATTGTCGAAAAGTATCCATGTCTCATAAAAATAAATAAAAAGATTTGACATTTTTTTATGACAACTTGACAAGGGGTTTGATGATCTCAACATGCCACAGCTAGCTTTTCTAATAAAAAAATTTACCAAAGTAATTTGTTGTGACATTTAGGTGCAATTGTGGCTGATAAACGATGGCACCATCCTCCAAGAAAAGCAGGCATCAAGGTATACAACCCTGTACTGCTCTGTCAGGGCGCTGCCTGACACTGATCTGTTTGAATATGGTCTGCCCTTCAATTCCGATGAAATATTTGATCGGACACTCATTATCCCAGGCGATCCTAAGCGGCTGGTTGAGCTTCCTCAGAACTGGATTATGGAAGAGCGGATTAGGAAAACGGGGAATCAAACAGGAGGGAAGTACATGGTACGTGTTAAGTTTCCGATAATACTATTTGAATTCTAGAAATTGACATTGCAAAGTGAACCCTGTACTTGAGTCACTGAAATTACAGCGCTCTAGCATGTATGAGGACTACAAAATATATGTCATTTTGGGCCTTAAGAATAGACCAGAACAACAAAGCCTGGAATGATAAGCCCATGTGACCAGGCCGTCGTTTACCAAGTCTGTAAAAGAGAGTTTATAAAAGGAACTGCAATAATTTGACAACATGAATATAAAGTAAGATGTAACAGTTGCACTTGGATTCTCATGTCAATGTATAATATATTGCAACGCACTTCATTATTTAATTTAGGTTCTCCAATAAATAAATAAATAAATATAAAGATTTCTACTTATATTTATACTAACTCTATTACATTAGCTTTTAGCACTTACTACAAAATATAATTCAATTTGTTTAATTATATATTATTGCAGATTTTCATTGAACCTGATACTGGTGAGTACATCAAGTCCATGGAGGGAGTAAGAAGGTACCTTGGACTTGAAACCAAAAAGTCCAAATTTACTACCAATTCAAGTCCAAAGGCAAGTATTCAACTTCAACTCAAACTGTAACATCAAATGACAGATGAACTCTTTCATAATATAAGCATGACCTAGTCAGAAAGAGGAAAAAGAAATTTCAGTTCTTGTTTTGTTTAGGACAGAAAATATAGATTTGAACAAAGAATATGACAACTTGCTTTGCTCACAAGACGGAAAAGATAAGGTTCATAGTTCTCTTTATAGAACTAGCCGGCTGATATTTTTTTCTTGTTTTGTATGCAAAGAAGAATGGTGAACAACAACCGACCACCAATGAGGTATTTGAAAAACATGAAGATGATCTAGGTGAGAAATTCGAGAGAGAGATGCAGCTCGTGAGAGCCAGATAAATTACATTCATGGCCTTGATAACCACCGCAATGTAAATATATTTGACAAGTTATGCTTATTGGAAACAACAATTAATGTTATTAAGCTACTATTAACGTGCATATTATTTTATTTGTAATAGAGGATGGTGCATCATCTTCTAGGTCTCTGCAACCCGACAAGGCACCAATTGAAGGGCCATATGATGATAGAGAATAAATAATTATGCTTTAACATTATATAATTGTTTAATATTTGTTTGGTACTGCAGTATTCCAACTTTCAAGTATTTGAAAAGGTTGTTAGAACTTAATAGAAAAGGTTGAGAAAGAAATCCTTGTTTGTCAAAATACTTTTTGCTTATGTACTTGCATTGTTGTGATTTTATAGACATTATCCCTGTAACTTTGCCATGCCAGAGAGGAATTACAAGGGCATGGGTAGCAGTGTGCTGTGTCAATTTTATTTGCAATATACTTACTCTTATTTACAGAATATTTGTAATATAAATTCGTTTATAAAGTATGTGTACAATTAGTATTCTGTTGTTAAAGTTATTTTCATCTGTATTATGGAAGAATGTATGTGAACCACTAATATTAGACTGGCCCGGTGCTTGATATTTTTATTTTGCATCAACAGAAGTTACAAATATTCCTTGTTCGGCTTGACTTTGCATGCTCTTTCTCGTAATTCTTTTTCGGTACATCACTTTATGCATCTGTGCAGCAGAAAAAGGAAAAATAAAAAAAAAGGGTGAAAAACATTCTGTGACGAGGTTCTCTGTATGAAAATCTTCACTCTCCAATGTCCAATCTCCATCAATTTGCATGAGCGGAATGCAAACTTTGCTTCTTTTGCTTGCTTACTACGTGATGCTTATTGTTGTTTCCTTCGAATGATTGCCTTGTTGGTGAAGCTGTTAATTTTTTTTAATCGACCTACATCTTGCTAATTTATTGGGCTGGGTTTATTTGGGCCTAATCGCTTACAAAATAATGTTTCAGGCTCTGTGGATTTCTTTAGTGGGCCCACTAGAAAGCTACAGGGAACTTTCATGATGAAAGTCAATAAATTGGAGGCTTGGAGCACAGCAATTTTATGTGCTCTTGTGATTCATTAGGCGTCATTTTATCGAATCCAATGGAAATATGGGAATGATCAATCATATAAGTTTCTCCAATTATCATGTCAGATTTCATTTGACCAATTACAAAAGAATATGAATAATGCTTACTTACCAACTTGTCACGTATTATTGCAATTAGTAATTGCCATATGTAACAGATGTAATACACTGTGAAAAGTAAAGACATAATTAATTCATTTAATACACTCAATTGAAATTCTATTAATTATGATTTTAAAAATGAAAAAAAAAATCATAGTCCAGGCCGAAGTGCCGAACAGACAATCTCTTCTTTGTACTGTGTTACTTCTGAGAATTGCTCCCTGCACGCCTCAAAATTGGAGATCCACTTCTTTTAGACGATAATACCCTTATATTTTTTTTCAATTCAGCCCTCTTAATTTACGCTCCAGTTTAAAAATGAAGGGCATTTTCGTCAAAAAAGAGTGGAACTCCAATTTGAAGGCGTGCAGGGAGCAATTCCCGTTCCTACTCCAAAGAAAAATAAAATGGAGAGAGAGCAACCAACATGAATCGCAAAGCAAGCAGAAAAAGACAAACTTCAAAAGTGCTTTCCTCTCTTTTTCAAAAAAAAAAACCCCTAACACGTGTTAGGGACGGATTTCTTATAGATTTACTCTATTAAGGTCTATACAAAGCAAGTTAGTACACTAACTAAATGAACTTAAGCGAATTGTTCACACGAAAAAGTATAAAAGATGGTTATAGAGAATCCGAATCGTCCTATCCTTCTCGGATCACGTGCAGCCTACTGTACTCGCCAGGCTGGTAGACCAAATCAATCACCAATAAATTTTCTAGTACAATGTTCATTTTTATTTTTATTTTCTTTCTGATGTCAAGTCAGTACAGTGTTCCTTTTCAGATTTCATATTACTCCAAGAATATCTTTATTTTGTAATAAAAAGGAAATATGTGATTTGAATGATAAAGCTTTTTAAAACATCACTAAGAGAAATTTTTATTTTCCTTCAAAATAAATTGGTGTTGAATTCTGAACTTTTCACCTTCATTATTGAACTTTCAGGTGTGTAGGGTTGTACAAGAAAAAAAAAAATCCGTCCAATCCGACCTGTATTTTAACGGGTTCAAACATTATTCGGGTTGGTTCGGATTCTAATTTTATCAGTCCGGTTGTATTGGGTCGGGTTATATTTTTATTCTTGATAACCCGGTTTGTACCCGACTCGTTAATTTTTTAAACTCGTGCTGCTACTGTTTAAAGAATAATATGTACTTCTATGATTGTACACTGATCCTTGCATGCAATTGACCTCACTACTATTCCCAGATTCAGTGGCGGAGCCAATAGGGGTGCAGGGGTGGTCCGCTGCACCCATGTGCTCTAAAAATTGTTCAAATTTCATGTGTATTTTTTTAATTCTAAAAAAATCTTATCATTTGCCCTCCTAATTTAATCTGAATGGAAAATTTATCCCCCTAATTATTTCTTGGTTCCGCCACTGCCGGATTCTTATAATGTTTGCATGCAAAATTTTCAGAATTGCTTTGAATAAATAAATAGAAGTATCATCTGTTAAATATAAGAGATTAATTAGGTGTACTTGGGATGATAATTTACTGGATAAAGTTAATATACTCATCGAGTGGCCAGAGATGCAGTGTGCTATGAGTGCAAAATAAGTATTAATTCCTTGGGTATCATCAGTTGCTGGAACGGCGAGGGAATTTGGTTTGTCGAAGCGAAAGCGAATTGCATGCAAAATTCGTCAGAATTGTGTTAAATAAATAGAAGTAATCACTGCTTAGCTATTGCTTAATACACTTAGTTATCAAAAAAATAAATAATACACTTAGTTATTGTTAAGTTATTTTTATTTAATTAATATTGTCAGTTTTATTTATGTATCATACAAATTATAACCCGTTTAATCCGAAAACCTGTAGATAAAAATTTATATGGATTGGATTAGGTTACAGGTGGGTCAACTAAATTTTTATTAACCTGGTGTAATTGGGTTGGGTTGCAATATTGATAAAAAATTGTGAACCTGCCCGTTGTACAGCCCTACAGGTGTGTTTTGTTGGCTTGGAATAAATGGATATAAAATATAAGAGGACTTATGTCTAGTTTTGGATCCAACCAAACACAAAATAAAATGTGGGTATAAGCTTATTTTCTATTTCTCTATAAAGGAGATATATATATAGGAAGGTATAAGAAAATAAATTCATAATACTATTTGATTCCCTCGATTTTTCTACTCAATGCATCCATCATTCAAACAACATTAGAGAATAACGTATAAGTTCTATCCTCTATCAAAAATTACCATCGCTCTTCCTTCTTCCTTATACCTTACTCTTATTTATCCTGGTATAACCAAAAACACCTCAATTTATTTAAAACTTCTAATTGAGTCACTTTATTTAATTTTTCAATCGAAATTTACAGAGTGTTAATAATAAATAGTAATATTTTGCACCAATTAAATGTCACATCAAATCAGCAAACAGTTGTCCGCATCAGCTTCATATGTTCACATCATCACAGTTAGTTTTATCTTGAAAAATACTTAAATGGAAAAAGAAATGTAAGTTATTCAATGAGTTGTGTGAAATAAATCAAAGTGTCGTAACTAATTATGACAACAGAATGAAAGAAATTTACTCGTGTTTTAAATATATCCCAGGATCATCTCAATAATTATTATCTCATGGGATGGGATCAGAATTCCATTATAAAAAGGTCGACGTAAAGCCTATAGGGCTATAGGCTTTTTAATTTTTTTTATCTTTAAAATATTGAAGGCGGAACTAATTACTGAGCTCATCAATGGTGCAAACCGTTCGGTCTTCCTTAGAAAAAGAAAAGTGGTGAGCGAAGGCACATATTTGTTCTCTAAGTCATTTGATGAAGTAGTTTAGGATAGTCTTTTCCTTTTTATTCCAACACCAAGAGCAAAAGAAAACTTCTAGAAAGGTGAGAAAAAATCAAAAATATATTTTATACGTGCACCAAATTGGTTTTGATGTCCCCTTAAATTTTGAAAAAAAAAATTCATGTAAGTTTAAAAGAGTTACAAATTCCAAATTCCATATATTATTTTATTAAGTAATAGGAATGGTAAATATCACCTCACCGTAACTAGCTAGGTGTATCTCTCCATAGTAGTAAAAAGAATGTGTGTCTGTGTGTATAAGGCATTGCAATAGTAAGTTTTACGCTACAATTACAATATATCTTCATGTGATGATTAGATGCAATAAAATGACAAAATTTGGTAATATGGCAATTAAATGTGCCATGCTGCTACAGCGAAAAAAATGTTGATGTGGTAGGAAGATATGTATTAAATAAGTTGATATGACCTGGCAGAAAAAAATGCATAATGTGACAGTTTTCTATCTCATTTATTTTCTAATAGTTAGATGAAGGAAGTAAACTACTGCAACTTCGCATAAGATATATTTTTGCTTTGTAATTTTGCATATATTATGGTAGAGTATTTAGATACCATTCACACAATATAGGAAGACGTTTACACTTTACTAAAAATGACTAATATTTTCTTACAATTTAATATCTATTTAGTTTCTTATTGTCTTTTCTCTAAATAAAACGTTTGAACCCAACAATGTCTCATCTAAACAAAAATATAAAATTCAAAACATATGCCCGATATTTCTAAATTTTAAATTTAAATAGAACACCAAATGACAGCCTAAATATTTAATCCCTCGAAAAGTCACGAAATTATGGACAAAATGTCAAAATGTATACCAAAGTTAAATATGCATGCAGAAAATAATACTAACATCTAATTTAGGGAAGACAACAAAAGATCAACTCATTACTCATGTCATGAACTCATGATTATTTAGTACACCTCGGAAATAAACAGTTCAAGCGGTATGCAATATAGAAGGTTGCAAACGTTTTAATCAACCTCTTTTCATTCTTATGTACTTCATTAACCACAACTGGTGGTAAAAGATAGATTTACTACCACTAACATTTCAAGAGCTGCGCACCATTGAAGCATTTGCTTGAATAAAGCCTTGTCTCAGTGACTCTCTACACATGTTTCTTTATGACAATTACCACATAAATTAGTGATTCGATAAATCGACGTCAGCGAGAAGCATCAGACAGTCGTCATTGTTTAATTGGAGGAGCAAGTACCTAGTCAGGCACGCGTATTGTCCCCACACTCATACCTCTCCAATCAGGAAATGAACTCAAGCTCTCCTGTCTCTCTTTTGTTCCAATTACCAAAATTTGATTTGATTTGTGAAGAATAAAACATTTCGCATCTTTGTTTTAGGTATGTTTTCTGTTCATTTGTTTTCCTTCTTATTACAAATATATTTATTTGAGTGGTGTTACTTCAACCAGACATGCGCATAACATTTTTTTTTTCAAAATTCTTGGTGTCATTGCATGCCACATAATCTGTCATGTGGGTGTACGTATATATATACAGATTTATATATGGATGTACACATGCTATTTCTTGTTACATAGTCGTGCTAAATTTTTTTTATTTTAATAAATTATCAAGAAAAATGTGTCTTTAATGGCTAAAACTCAAATTTATATTATAAAAAATTGTGGAGGAGGACCCCACTCAGGCAACGATAAAACTGATACTTCACTGTATTGGGAGTTGTTGGTTGTAGGAGAATGATTGCCACTTGCTTTTAATGTAGGGTGTTCTTCGTATTTATTGCCTATGTTTCCTTTATTATGTAATGAATGTTGTTTACTAAAAGATCTAATAATTAGTTATATATTTTATTAGATTTTCTGGAGGTTATGTTTACCGCTTACATAGTTTTACTTCAGTTTCTTAAAGATATTATTTTCAGTTTTATTTTGAGGAGCCGCATTATTTATTCGAATGAATAGATTATAAGTGACAATGAAATTGTTTGACACTAGCAGCCACCACGTGAAATAACTATTACATATATTTTCTTTATAGTTGAGATAAATTATGTGTTAAATTTGATGTGATTTGCAAGTTGGTCATCCATCATGAGGTTTAAAGTTTTAGGCCATGATCAAAATACTTTTTACGCGGGATTTTATTTCATTTAATTTCAACTCAATTCAATTCAATTGATTTCACATGATTTTGTTGGATCTAATTAAATGAAAATTCCAACAAAATGACACCAAATCCGTTCATTTTGATCACGGATTTTCCAATGATATGAATGGGAATGAAATCCCTTGTTTAAAAAAAATGGGATTTTGATCATGGCCTTAACGATTAGTTGTAATTACGCTAGCTTGATCAATAGTCAAATGATTATATCTTAATTATATATATAATTTATGTAAGTTATATAGAACATATCTATAATTTTATCTTTTAACTGTAATAATTTTTTAATGGTTTGATTTTGGTTTAAATAATTTGAGCCCAAATAACTTCAATCGGTTGTGCCACACGGTAAGAACAATAGAAGACTGGAGAAGAGCAAGATCTGCAACAGTAATGCAAAATTATGTAAAGAAATCTTCACAAATGAATAAATAAAATAAAATAAGAATGAAAACAAAACAAAACAAAAAAAGCAGGAGGGGGGAAAAAGTAACCAAAGAAAGGACATGGTGAAAGCAATAGCATCGGATCTCAAGGACTCTTTTCATAAATAGGTGGGCCAAGTGGACGGTACACAATTTTTCTACGTGTCAGAACATGATTGGTTCTTGATCTCAGAAAAGCAACCACTCCAATTGAAGAGACCGGATGTGCCGGGCCATTTGCTTCTCGCCTCTAGTCACTAAAAAATGGAGATGAAAACTCTCTTCATCATGAGATAGTATTGCAATGGACATATCCAGTCATGATATAACTCGAGAGTAATGCGTCATAGTCGGTGCGATCGCTCTCAGGAGCTGCTTTGTTAGCCTCCACTTAGAGAATGAAGAATAATAAATAATTCTGATTTGACTTAACTAAATGAACACTTAAACTAATCAGTAAGTCATGTTCTGACCTGTATCCATGCGGCCTCAGGAACCGCGTATGCGTCTTGCCAAAGATTTTTTTAACAATAATATTTAACAATTAGAAATTTTAATAACAATTTAAAAATAAAATTTAATAACAATTTTAATAATAATTTTAATAACAATATAAGTTGCTGCCTGCAACTTAAATTCATTCTTAAGTTAAGAATTTTTAACTAATTAAGTCACCTTACTCTAGAGTTAAATTGTGTTTGGTAGAGAATTTAAGAATTTGTAAAGTATAAGATAATCATATTTTTATTAATATATAAGCTGTTAGTTGTAAAAATACCAAAATACCCATGCCTAATTTCTGATTTTGGAAAATTGATAAGATGGAGTTAAACCGAATTAATTGGACTATTAATTATGTTCTATTAAAAAAATATATATATACGTTTACTGAACTTAAATCGCAATTGCTTCTCTAAGTCATTATAGACAAATTTGAGGGAAAAGATGCTTAAAACATTTTAGCAATATCAAAAGTGTCTTATTAAAATTGTCAGATTATTTTGCGGTTTAATTGATCTTTACAATAACATTTTTTTTTATGGAATCTACTATATTTTCGATGTCAACTATCAAATACTGACAAAACTTGACAAATTCGTTGGTTGGGACTAGGGTTCTCCAAAATGACACGACACGACACGACACGACGCGAGTACGAAATTAGCACGACACGATAGTGTTATCGTGTCGTGTCATAATCGTGTCGTGTTGGCAATTTTGAAAAATTAACACGATTTGACACGACACGACTAACACGACACGAACACGAACTAACACGACACAACAACACGAATTTATTTTTTAACATTACCAAAAATAGCATCATAAACATACTTCTTCTTTAAATTATTTTCCTAAAAATTATTTAAATTGATTTTATATTAAAATTCAAATTATAACAGTACTTTCTTTTTTAACGTCTATTTACTTTTTTTAAATATTTTATTTTTAATCTGTTCAAACAATAAATAAAAAAATGAGTTAGAAAAAAAATAAAATCATCAATTAATCTTTTAACAAAAATATTCTGGCAATTTTGTACTAATATATATATACTGAATTTGTAGAATAGTCAAATAAACTGCAACAATATTTTTTTTCTTCATTTTAATATTTTAAGAATTTTTAATAAATTATTATAAAAAATAAAGAAAAGTTTCTGATAGATTTGACACGACTAACACGACGTGTCAACACGATCGTGTCAGTCGTGCTGTGTCAGAATGCGTGTCGTGTTACCTCTTCTCACCACTCAGCACGACACGACACAATTAAAAAAATAGTTCGTGTCGACACGACACGACACGACACGCACGATTGGAGAACACTAGTTGGGACTTACAGAAAACAATTTACTTAATTAGTTTTGGGTCTAACGGACAACAAGATAAAGCGATTTCATATTTTCGGAAAAGGGGCACCAGCGTCAATTAGGCTGCAGAGTCTCCATTCTTAATTTAGGACATCTTTCAAGGAGTAGTAGTTTAAGATGCCACATCAGCATTTTTTTTTAATCTGAATTCTAGTAATTACTTTAAGTAATGTTAAGAATTTAATTTTAAGACACGTTTGACTTCTTAACTATTTTTTAACTCAGTTATGAATGATTTAAGTTTCTATCAAACATGTCCTAAAATCGTATCTTAAAATGCTGACATACACAATTCTTTGGACTTTAATTATCGACTTTTTAGATGTAAGAGACATACAATGAAACAAAAGTACCATTTTTTTCCTTCTTATTTTTACCCTATGTATTTTGGTCCGTCAAATTTTACAAAAAAAATAATAGGTTCGTAAACTCTCGTTATACAAAATTGATACACCATGTACGACTGTACGAGGTTGAATTTTCAAACTTTTTCAAGCACGCCACGTCATCTTTTCTATTATTAATTAAAATCTTGTTGCTGTAATGTTCTAATTAGCGTCAACACTCGGCACATCAAATTCACTTAACGAGCCTCTACAGAAAAATTTCTTATCTGTATTAGTGCTTTTTATTTTATAACCTTATCCATTTTGTATCTAATCTAACAGTATATAATTACAAATGACACGATGTGGTCGAGCCTTTATTTTATAACCTTAATAACCTTTTATTGAGAATGTTAATATAATATCATTTAGCAGCTCAATAGAAAACTGCGGAAGATCTATGTTTCTGAATTATGTTCAAGCTTAGGGGTACTAAGCGTAAAAAAAATTCTTTGAATAGCATATATTTTCCAATGACTCACATATTTATTTTAAAATACTATCCATATATAAAAGTTCGTTATTAATATGTTGTTCCAAACGTTAATACTTAATATTTTTTTCTTACATTTGCCCCTTAGTACTTCGAGAACAATTAAGAAATAAAGACATTTTCCCCTTAATATCCAACTTATTTCTTTTTTGAAAGCTTGAGAACAGATTAGTAATCAATATAAGTTTAGAACTCAGTGTTATTATAACTACTAGCAAAAGATGTCCTCATATTTGGACAAATAAAGAAACAAAATTAATATTAGATAACTTTGTTTCCTTATTAGAAAACAATCAAAACATATTATTGCTTAGTTTAGCGATTGATATATCCAACTACAGATTAAATCAATCAAACAACACAAATATGTGGATATATGCTAGATCTAGTATAATCCCTCTTGGATTTGTACGTTTATAAGAGTATAAATATAAATTAGAAAGTTTGTTATCATTTTTGCGTTCTTTTTTTTAAAAAAAAAAAATAAGAATCATATGTAATTTATTTCTTATTTTGAAATAACCAAGTATAACCATCAACCTTTTGACTTATTTTGTAATGTCTTTTCTTCTGTTTCTCCTTTACATCTACAGTTGAATCACGTGTTTATTAAATGCATTTTATGCACTTGTGCCAAACTTCACTGAGTTTGGAGCCAAAATGCATCTTTGAACGTGATTATATATATAGTGTTTTACAAGAAATTACAATAAAAGATATTTTAAGGTATTAGTCTATCAGAAAAAACCATGCATAAAGGTTCTTATAATTAGTTCCTCTCACTTTGAATATCCGCTCAATAAATTCGTAAAATCTAATTATTACTGACGATTGCACCTTTATGTGATGCAATTTCATTAATTTAATATCAAAATATTCTCCTGAAAGTATTTATATATATATATATTAATATATATATCATTTTAGCTCTCTGTTTATTGTAAAATTTTAGTAGTCCAAAGAGGTAGCTTCTACTCCTGTTAACCCCAAATTTATGGTGGGACCCTACAACTCAGGTTCCGTGTGACATCTATTAGACGTTCTATAAGTATATGGTCTTACACTAACAACTTTTCATAACATAATGGAAAGACGTCTCCCAAAATTAAAAAAAATTCCATAACAGAAGCAACAATTATATTCTTAAAATCATTGCCGACATGACAATCCTCAACATGGTTCAACAATTGTCTTTATAGTAGACGTCTTATTCATACTTAAACGAAGAGTTTTGCTATGGTGAGTTGTAACTCACCAAATGGTCGGTGAGTCGCGCTCAAAGCTCCTAAATCTAGTTCAGAATGACCGATCCAAACCGTCCAATATGATCTGTTTATTGAAATCTCCATGCAGACCAAATTTTATATTTTTTTAAAATTTGTAAGTATTTTTTTCGGATTTTTAAAAACTGCTGTTTTTGAACGGTTCAGAACTAATTAGATTAACGATTTTCTAAAATTTCAAAAAAATACTTAAAAATTTCGAAAAAATGTAAAATTTGATCTGCATGGAGATTTCAATAGGGATATCGTATTAGACGGTTTGGATCGGTCATTTTGAACTAGATTTAGCAGTTTTGAGCGCAACTCACCGACCCTTTGGTGAGTTGCAACTCACCATAGCAAAACTCCTTAAACGAAATATATTAACAGAGTCAACTGAATATATTATTCATAATGAAACACAATCCCCCTGAAGATCTGACCTAGCTTTACTGATGCTTAATATGTAAACCAAGAATTTACTATGGTTGAAGGTATAGTATGATTTTTATTAGGCATCTTTTAATATTATCACTCTAAATATATTTTAATAAAAGGATATTTTTGTAATAACAATTTCTTATAAAACAGTTCTCTATCATTGAATATATATTTATAAATTCAAAGCAATAAAATTTGAATCTGCATTCCCTCGTATGGGCAAAATTTTAAAAAGAATATAAAAATGAAAAGTAAAATAATATATATAAAAAAATTATATTTTGACCATGACAGTATAATAGGTTGTTAAAATTTGCAAAAATAGGAAAGTAAATTATAAACAATTTGTATTATTAAGAGAAGGTATATATATCAACGGTTTAGATTCAACGTTTGAATTTTAAAAATTTTAAATATTGATAAAATATGAAGTTGTGGCAACTTGTCGCATCAAAAAATGGTGACAATGGAACCTTGTTCATATATCAAATACTGAAGTAATTTAGCTTTCAAATTATTACAAAAATTTAATACACTGTATGCACCAACAGCTGCTCTTCAAATCACAGAAAATCAAGTGTACCTCGTACATCTTCCCTTTTATTTCTTCCCTCCCCTGCCTTTTTCCCGTCTCTCTCTTTCTCTTGCTTTCGGTTTTAGCTCAGGCCTAACACTACTAGACTACTAGTAGACTTCTTTAGTCTTCTCTGCTCTCCTCCTCAGACCAATTCTCTCCATCACATCCCCAACCCCTTACCTTTCCCTTACGGCCTTACCCATGGACCGAAAGGCGCAATCCAGTGGGGATCCGAAGGGTAAGGGAAGAGCCAAGCATAGCTCAAATGTTAACGAAGATGAAGAAGGAGAGGAAGGAGGAAGGTTTCTCTTTCCCCCTCCTCCATCAACTGAGGAGAAACCAAGGGTAATTTCTCCACCTCCTGTTAGTAGCTCTACTTCTGGAGTTAGAAGAAGTGTAGGAGGTGGGTCAGGGTTAGGTGCAGGGGCTGGAGGAGTGCTTTGTCAGGCTGACCGGTGCACTGCTGACTTCACTGACGCCAAAAGGTTAGTGCATCCTACTTGATTCTCTCCATTTTACTATGAACTGGAGATGTGCCTTTCAATTTGATTGTTGGTGATGTAGTGATGTGTATACCTGGAAGAATGAAGGGGGAAAGAACTGAGCTTTTCTTTCATGAATTCTGAATGTTGGAAATGTAAATGATAGAAGTAGAGGGAGTGAAATGAAAAAATAAAACAGTGTGTATGTGTGTGGCCATGTTTTTTAGATGGTGGGGTATGTTTAGGATTCTGTAGGGATTGGTGAGGAGGCGTGCTCAGTAAGTTTTGGTTGGTGTGTAGTGTAGTCTGGAGTGTAAATTTTGGGAATCATAGGGACTAATGCAAGAACTGAATCAAATGGAACAGGTACCACAGGAGGCATAAGGTGTGCGAGGCACACTCGAAGGCTGCTGTCGTCATTGTCTCCGGTGTCCGTCAGCGCTTCTGTCAGCAATGTAGCAGGTCTGGCCTCCTCCATTCCCTTAAAACTATATAGAAAAAAAAAAGTTTAATGCAAAACAGAGAGATAGAAAAGACCTATTTGCCCTCAATGATCATTATTATGGTACTAACAATTTTTCCTTAGGGTGAAATCATTTATCTTTTTTTTTAAAACAAAAAGGGAATCTGATATAGTCATTTAATAACAACTTTTCAATATCAGTTTTTCTTCTAGTATTCTTTTGTGAGTAGTTACCAGAACCGCTGTTACTGTGTAAAACACTATCTGTTTTAAAATTGCTATTCTCCTAGACTAAAGGATTCTGCAGTCATTCTAAGTGAGTATTTCTCGGTACTAAAGGATTTTTATGAGTTGTTGATAGAGATCCAATTGAATTGTTGATTTTTATTGTACTGCTAGAAATTGATTCTATCCACTTCCAGTCAACCCAGACTTAAGTAAGGTGGTAATTGGCTGTTTCAAAAATTGTTTCTTGCATTTATAAATTCTTGGAGCTCAAACTAAAGGAAATTACTGTCTACTCTGTCAAATGCTAGGAATCGATGCAACCATTTAATTCTCATTCCCAAGTTTGTGGTTTTCTCGCCTTGCATTTTGCTCATGTGTCCACAATTTTATTTTCTTCTGCTGATATTGTAGTCTTTCAGATGGATTAGTATTGTAGTCTTAAATAGTTTATTTTGCAAATTATAGTGATATTTTAGCATTTAGTACATATTTCCAGTTTGCTTTGGTACTCCAAAGTGGTGTTGCAGGACCATCAGTACTCTGGCCAGTATGCAAATTTGTTGAATTAATTTTACCTTTAATTTGGTCCTTGAATTATTATTACTTTTTTTCATGATGAGCTCACTAGACGTTATCTTTTTTTTTTTTTTTTTTTTTTTTTTTTTTTTTTTTTTTTTTTTGGAAAACACCCGTAGGCCACTAGACGTTATCTTGGTTTCAATTGTCTAGTGGCCCGGGCCATTGTGTTTGTACTTTTGTCCTGGCACCAACATTGTGTTTCATAATTCTTTGGTATACAAACAAATAAGTATATAACTATAGATGTTTGATCTAATAAAGAAGAGAGTACAGACGTCTTATAGACTTAGTCAAGCCATCACTTTGATGGTTTTCTAATCAATTGTATTGGCATATCTCTGTTCTAATATAAGTACAACGGAAATGTATAATTTTCATTGCAAACCTGCACTGGTCTGACCCAGAGATGTTGCAGGTGAGGTCTTTGACTGCAAAAATAAACTAATTATGTCAATAAATATCTATATTAAATTGGTGGTAATTGCCAAGGTACAAACTGCTGCTCTTTGGTACACTAGTACATATTTTTATTAGCACAGTACTATGTCCTTCTCTGTAGTGCTTTAGATTGGAGTAAATGTTTTTTCAAGTTACATTCCTTGCGGAATATCTTATCAATTAAATCTCACAAATAGGGTTGTCATGTCTCACTCAAGGTTTGACCAATATGGAGCACACTTGCAAATTCATACTCTGCCAATATTTTTACTATGTTTTTTGGCACCAAACAATATATCTGAAAAGCAAAAATTCTTACAGGTTCCATGAGCTATCAGAATTTGATGATTCAAAGAGGAGCTGCCGCCGGCGCCTGGCTGGCCACAACGAGCGCCGTCGCAAGAGCACATCAGACACTCAGCAGAGCGGGGGGAGCAGTACTGGAGAAGGGTCTGCCCGCTGCCGACAGGCTGACCCACCTGACGGGAGGAGGATTCCTCTAAATGTCTCCAGCAGTTCGCCCCCTTATAAGCATTTCCAGATCCGATAGTTAGATAGCTCATGCTCTCTCTCTTCTGTCATGCTAAAACCACCCCGTCTTCCTACGTACTATAATTACTACTAGTAGTACTTTGTTACAGTGCTACTAACCAGTGGCTTTTTAGCTGGTAGGCCACGAGATTATATATATGATGATGAGATGTTTATGTAAGGCTACTTAAAATTGCTAGTATTCACCTTTCACCATAACCAGATAATTGGTTTTGGCTAAGTATCGGTACCGTTTAATAATTGCCTGAATTAGTGTAGAATGCTAACGGAAACATATTAGCAATATTATGTATATTTATGTGCCTAATATATATTTATTGTGTTTTATTTAGCACAAAATTCCATGATGTGATGAGATGCAATGTTGATGGTATATGTAGAACTCGTGCACTTGTGCTAATTATGGTCCTAAGGTCTTTCACTAGATTGTGGCCTTGTGGGAAAACAGAGTGCAGACTTATAGAGGGGCCAGGCCCATTACTCATTTACTAGTCTTAGTCTGGTCCATCATTCAATTACTAGTTAGTACTCCGCCATGGTAATTACTATATACCATCCACTCTCTTAGCATCCAGAGTATCCATAGGCTTCAAACAAACTCTTTATGAGCTCAGCACTGGCCCAGTTTTAAACCTCATCTCTCACCTCTCATCCCAAACCCTAGCCGTCTTCTC
Organism: Rhynchospora breviuscula; assembly: GCA_027562975.1. Taxonomy (NCBI): domain Eukaryota; kingdom Viridiplantae; phylum Streptophyta; class Magnoliopsida; order Poales; family Cyperaceae; genus Rhynchospora; species Rhynchospora breviuscula. The sequence goes on from CM050398.1 coordinate 20,247,596, forward strand.
CTCCTATGCTCTCCCGATCCAGAAAAAGAAGCAATGGATTAGATCCCCTCAATCGGACCTCTCAATCGGAGCCTGGTCGTTCTCATTCGAAACACGTCGACGGTGGGAGAAACCCTAACGGCCCGACCCAATCGCCAATGGAAAACAGAAGAAGGCAAGGAGGAATAGGTGGTGAATCCATGGGAGGTGTCGGCCAGGGAGGAAATTTCTAATCGTTTTGCTTAACGGGATAGTACGAAATTTCTAGTATGGATTTGTGTTCTATGTTTCAATTAACGGAATAGTATGAAAATTTTTCTTCGTTTTGCTTCATTATTGTCTGTTAGTGGTTCTGGTCTTTAATAGGGCTTAGGGATTTTCGTTGTAAACGAAAGATTGATATGTTTTATGTCAGAAATGTTAAAGTTCTTTTTGATTTTGTCCCATTTAGTAACGTACGATGAAGCATTTGAGAACAAACTTCCGTGCAGAAAATAAACATTTGTTTTATGCAATACTTCTAATTCTTGAGTTTTGATCGATAATAAACATTTGTTTTATCTATTTTAATTCCAAACAGTATAAAGTATAAACACTAAATAGTCACATCTCTGTATAATTGTTTGAAATATTGCTGGTATATTAGAACACTTAATTAGTAATTGGTCTTAATTGTATTTTGTTTTGTTTGTGTAGGAATTACATGACAGGGCGAGAAGAGTTGTGCGGAAGAAATTGAAAGAGGAGTTGATGAATTGTGTTAGCTTGTAGTGGTTAAAACTGTGTAGGATTTGTGTTATTATTAATAAAATTATTCAGTTTGTTGAAATAATGGATATTATTCTTAATAAATGATCAGTGTTCAAATTACGGATGCATCTAACTGAACACATAAACTATTTTAATTGAGCCCTTAACTTGTTTAATTGAACACAAAAACTACGAAATCGAATTTCTGCTGCAACTAACTGAACACATAAACACATTAATTCATCCCTTAACGTGTTAAACTGAGTACAAAAAACTACAAAATCAAATTTCTGATGCAACGAACTGAACACATAAACACTTTAAATTTATCCCTTAACGCGTTTAACTGAACACAAAAATACGAAAATTTAATTTTGAGATGCATCTAATTGAACACATAATTATTGTAATTAATCTCTTGAGATGTTTAACTGAACACAAAAACCTAAAACTTTATATTATCACTGCATCTAATTGAACACATAATAAGTTTAACTCACCCCTTGATGCATCTAACTGAACACAAAAATCCGTCCATTTGATGATGTCAGCCCGCAAAAAAAAATATTTTTGAAAAAAAAAATTTTCCAAAAATTTTTTATGACGTCGTCGTGCGAAAATGATGACGTCAGCGAGTGAAAAATCAGGACCTGGGCTCTTAGAAAGCTCATTTTGTTGTCTCTAGTGACGGTGGATGCTATTTTGTTGGATGGTGCATATCACACCCCCTCTGCCACCCTGGTACTATTTTTTTCGTACAATTATAGGCTTTGCACCAACTAAAGTTGGGTGAATTCTAAGGATGGCAAAAAGGTGAGAAAGAATAACACAAAAAAATAATTATGTTATGGTGAGTCACAAAGTAAATTAAATTATTTATTCTGTATTAAAATTTGAAGTTTTAAGATTCAAACTACTGATCTTAGTAAGTTATTATGTTTAAAGCTTTAAGATTGAAACTACTAATCCTAGTAAGTTGTGATGATTAACATGTTGAAATATTGTCATAGACAGAATTTTGTATTTTTTATTCAAATTTTTATTATTTGTTGGACGGGGAGAAAAGCATTATGATAGGTTATTCAGAAAATTTTCAGATTAATGAATTTTCTCCTAACCAAAAGATATTATAAAAGTTCAAAATATATAGTATAAAACCTGTTTTCAAATAAAGTTTGTTATGGACCATATTACCCGATTTGGATGGGTCACTTGAATTTCGAAAATTTAACGTTTAAAAAAAAGTAAATAATATTCTTTGGATTTGTAACATGATTAAAAAAGCCGCCCCATAAGCGTCATTAATAGAGTAGTCAAGATAATATCCAAAATTTTAGCAGACAGACTTCAACCGTACATGGATAAGTTAGTAAGTCTTTATCAAACGGCATTCACAAAAGGAAAAACAATTATGGAATCTTTTATGGTAGCACGTGAGATTATTTCATTCTACCAAAAAAATAAAGTTCATGTTGTCCTATATAAAGTAGACTTCGCAAAAGCATTTGACTCAGTCTCTTGGGGCTTCCTGACCAATGTATTGGTGGAGAAAGGATTTCCACCAAATTGGTGTAATTGGATTTTAAATCTTTTAAAATCTTCCTCTTTTTCTTTAAGGATTAACGGAACAATGTCTGAAAGTTTTATGCACCAAAGGGGTCTTAGACAAGGAGACCCCTTATCACCTCTTTTATTCATCTTAGTGGCAGATGCACTCCAAGCGTTCCTTACGAATGCAAGCGGTATGTTGATAGGTCCGGTCTTAGTACCACCTAAAACTCTTCAGTTTGCAGACGATACGATCCTCATTATGGAAGCCCACTCAAAAAATCTGCAGATTACTGCTAAGATAATAGCTTACTTTGCTAAACTTTCTAGCCTTCATATCAATGACTCTAAATCGGCTTTCGTTCCAATTGCACTGCCAGAGGAAGCAATCGTAGGTATTAGTAATGTGTTACGATGCCCGCGAGCTGCTTTTCCAATGACTTGTCTTGGGCTGCCATTGTCAGCTAGAAGACCAAAGAGAATTCACTTCCTACCGCTGCTGCAAGCAATGCATGACAGATTAAGGGGTTGGAAGGCTAAGTTCTTGTCGCTGGCAGGAAGACTAGTTCTTGTTAAATCAGTTCTCTCTGCTTTACCACTGTATTTTATGCAAGTTATAAAAATGCCAATGTGGTTATTCAAGGAAATAGAAAGGATTAGTCGGAGTTTCTTGTGGAAGGGAGCGGATTATTGCCTCGGTGGACACTGCCTCGTCAATTGGGACAAATGTTGTCTCCCAAAAAAAATGGAGGATTGGGTATCCTTCATCCGCCCTCGCAAAATAAAGCCTTGTTAACGAAATGGCTATGGAATCTTCGTCAGGCACCGAATTCGGTGTGGACGACAACCGTCCGCAACTTATTTGGTACAACAGAATTGTGCTCCTTAGCTCAATCTTCTCTGCTCTCCTATGGGCTGAAGGATGCGCTGCTTGGCATTGACCTTGCGCATGCATCAATCAGGGAAAGTGAGGATGGGCTACAAATTTTATGGAAATGGACAGCTGATGGTGCTTATACCACCAAAAGTTGTTATAACTTGATTAGGGACCCTGGTGTACGCTATGCTCATTTCTGGCTTTGGAAGGTCACTGAACCACCAAAAATAAATTTTTTTTGTTGGCTTGTATTCATGAACAGATTGCTAACGCAAGAAAATTTACTCAAGTGGGGTTGGCCTTGCATTGAGTGTTGTGTCTTATGCAATCAACAGGAATGCGAGACGGCCCGACACCTTTTCCTACACTGTAATTTTGCAAAGGAGATATGGGATAGCACCCTGGGTGGTCTGGTACAAGCTATGCCATCAGACGATATTCTGGACTTCTGGGAGCGTAATAATACACTAATGAAAAATAGGTCCACCTTAGGAATAGTTGTAATATGGAGAATTTGGAAAACCAGGAATGAATACATCTTTCAAGGGGTAAGGCCCGATGTGCACAACACTATACGAAAGGTTATCCAAGACTCAGTTCTCTGGAGGGACTATGGCTGAAGTTTTTAAGGCTTTTTTTTTAGCAATTTTTCCCTCTTCTTTGTAAATATTGTGTAACTATCTTTTTGTTATTTAATGAATTTCAGTAGGTGTAGTTTTCGCCACCCTACCCTCAAAAAAAGCATGATTAAAAAAGCCAAGTCGGCGCACCTTTTATAATTGTTCACAACATATTAGCAGATTGCGCGGTTTCGATTATTAATTATACACGATTCACATTAACAACACGTGTGTGAATATTTTTGCACCTGATCTGTGGAGGTTTAGTGAGTACGTGTCTTTCAATTCATAGAAATAACAACATTTGTAGGCTATATACTATAGTAGGTATGTACATTGTCATATAAAATAGTTATGTAATTTCATATAATTTCATATAATTTCAATCTTATAAAATAAACAAAAATGAAGACACCTACCTGGTTGTTTTTTCCTCAAATTGAATATCTAAATATTGATAAGGTCTCTTTAGTTCATTCATTTATCCAAATACTGGTACAGTATCACCATCTATTATTACGGTCATTTAGGTGTTGTTAACGGGTTTGCAGACCCGATATAGTACCAGTATATACAAGAAAATTCAAGTACACTTTACTTAATTTTAGCTTCTTTAAAAATAAATAATGAAGTTACGTAGAGGATCTACTGTAACTATTCGCTATTTATTGGATCTTATTTTGTTTCAGGATCCGCCTTAATATGAAAAAAAGAGGAGGTCAAAGTGTTAAAATGCACTTGAACCCTAGGCCATGTTTGGTAGAGGAGTAAATCGTGGAATAGCTTAAGGAGTAAATAATTAATCTACTTTACTCCTCTAACTTTAGATCATATTTGGTATGAAAAGATAGAGTAAATATGGAGTAAAAGTAATTAAATAATGATAATTATTTTTTGATCCATGTGGAGTAACTTTAACTTTACTCCACCTAAAATGATAGAGTAATTTACTCATTCCTACTTCACACTACTACACCAAATTTAAATTATGTTTGGAGGAGTAAAAGTTGATTAAATAAGTTACTCCATCTTTAATCCTCTACTTATGTTGGGAGATTGAAAAAGAGAGATTGTGCTTTCTTTTTAGGAATGATTATGGTTTCCCCCCTCAATGTGCTATTGTAATGGAACTTATTGTTAGATGTAATAGAAAGCTTATTTATAGTCAAGCTTCTAAAAATGATTATGTTTTCCCCTCAATGTACTATTGTAATGGAACTTATTGTCAGATGTAATAGAAAGCTTATTTATAGTCATGTTTTATTCACTCCTTATTGAGAACTATATTCTTGTTTGAGTATGGTACATGAATTTTGATATGATATTGAAATCATTTGATTCTTCTAACGACACTTATGTTTGATTTGTAGCTACAATATTCACTTATGTTTGATCTTGCAACTTACAATGTTTGATTTTTGGAACTGCACTTGTTTGTAAAAAAAAAAAAAAATTGGATTTGCCAACTATTTTTTTTTTGGAATAAAAAATGCTGGCCAATGCCTTTTCAATGATTAACAGAAACTTTATACAAAGTTACAAAATACAGAGAGTATTCCCTTAAAACAGCCAAAATGAAAAGAAAATTAAAGTATTTCCTTAAAAACTAACGTTGTACCACATCGATTTGCTCTAACAAAAGCGTTCACAAAAAAAAAAAAAAAAAAAACTGAAAATGTTACTTGGAATACCGATTATTTTTTAGAATGGTTCTCATTTATATTATTCATCATCTTTCAACCACACGTGCTTCAAGTGCCAACAAACCATCTTAGTACCATCAATTGCTCCTTTATCTCATTTGTTATGTCGAAAAGCGGCTACCTTTTCTTTTATTTCTTTCAGTTGCATCTTACTCTTCTCTGTTTGAATAATAAAGAAAAAACAAAAAGAAATGAATTTTCAGACAACGGTGTATAGGCTTTTGATACTGTCAATTTGATCTGAATTTCACATCTTAAATTCTTAGAAATTATGAAAAATTTTAAAAAGGCTTTTTCCAACATTATTTGAAAAATCTTCTGTTTCAGATGATGTTATTCTGTTACCATTTTTCTTTTAGGCATCCATTCTCCGAGACTACCTCTAAAAGTGGTAACAGAAAAATGTGCAGCTGATGTTGACTGTAATGCGTCTTTCTGAGATTTGTTCCTTCTTTTGTCAGACAATCAATAAGGACTACCTCTAAAAGGGATTTTATTGCCACTACAAGTTAGCATTAAAAGCACTTTACTTTCTACCGAGGCTACTTCAAAGCAAAAGAACTTCTTCTTATGCCAGCTTTTGTGGTTTGGAGAGAAAAATAGTCAGAATCTTTAGCGGTATTCTAAAACCTCCTCACTTTATTATAACTATATAAAGTTAAATGGGGTAGTTTGACCCTATGAACAGTGCCATTTTTCTTTTTTCTGTGAATTATCTGGCCCGTCCATCCATGATTGAATGGTTGGATTTCCAGATCTCAGATAGGCGGCTATGGGTTGGTCAACGGTACAACGGGTGTATTGATTTAAATGTGGATCATTGCTTTATTGTTTGTCTTCCTCTGTTTGTGAAGCTTTTGGTCCGTACATTTAAAGTAGGAGGGATTCAAATAAAAAAAATCTACGTCGGTCATCCTCTCCTCCTCCTCCCTCTCTTGATAGGGATGTTTACGGTTGGTGGGATTGAGACACCTGTTCATGCATCCTCTTTTCCCTTCTTCCTTGCGATATCAATTCTGATTTTCCCTTCCGTCTTACCATATCGACCGCCTTTCTTCCTTTCTTCCTCTCTTCCTCTCTTTTTACGCCGACGAACTGTCTATTTCCTCTCCCGATGATCCGACCGTTCGTTCCTTCCCTCCTCTTCAGCAGGTGCTTCTCGATCCTTCTTCGTTTCTCCACGCGAGGCCAAAAAGAAAAGAAGAGGGAGAGAGACCTGCTTCTCGATTCTTCTTCGTTTCTATACGTGAAGCCAAAAAAAATGAAAATAGAGAGAGAAAGAGAGCCGCAGTGGCTCCGATCTGATTCAGATCCTTCTCCACTCTGATTCGAATCGCTGCTGCTGTTTTCTATAATTAGTGGTTAATACACCTGCTTCTTCTGTCATATCTCTTTCATTTAATTTAATTAATTATTGATAATAATTTATTAGTTTGGAAGACTAATAGCCTTTGTAATTTCTATAAATATGTATGTATGTCTACAGAGGGTCAAAATTTTACAAGTAACCATGATAAAAATTTGTTTAAGTCCAAACCTATTATGAATTATTATATTTACTGAAGCGGCTTGATCGTTATCTTTAATTTTTTTATCACCTGTATAGGTTCACGCAACCATGAGCATTGTTTTACCAATGTCACAGGTTACTAATAGAGCTCAAGGTATTTTCATGCAAGAGTTTTTGAGACTTGGTAACTGATTTATACAAAAAGTAAAAGGATTATTCGGTAATCTCTATTTCTTTTCTTGAACTCAGGTTAGTTCATTTCATATTAAGATAGGAGATTGATACAAAAGAACTCCACCACATCATGCACGATAGCTATTTCAAGGTTAGTAAACACCATCTGTGTTTTTTCTTGCTTTCACTCCAATTGTTTAATGTCATTTAAAATTTAATACATTGGCACTGAATGAGATTAAAAAATACTGTTATTTCTGCATTTTTTACTAATCAAATCAGGATGAATATCATTCTATAATATTTATTACATGTTTTATTATGGAGTTGTTCCGGCTACATTCATGACAAACAAAGGCAAATAATGAAAAATAACTTCTGTTATCACCTTCCATATTTTGAGCCAATAATACTCAGGTTTGTCCAAAGGTAAAAGATTTCATCGTCATCCACAATTATTGACCATTGAAGAAAATCAATTTGTTACACACCACAATTTGAAATAAAGAAAAATAATATATTTCTTCCTTCTACATTAGCAAAATAGATGCAGTTTCAAGTAGTCAAAGTCCTTTGGGCTGCCACCATCTCGACAGAATATTCTTTGTGTTCATCAATGGTGGTTCCTTTCTGATCTTTCCTCTTTCTCAGTGATTTCGCTTTCCCTTTCCTTTTTTACTCATGTGTTCTTCGTATGCCTCTTTTACAGCTTGCTTGGTTCAAAATCTGGAGCTTTTGGCTTTCACCTTCCTCTCCTGAGAGTATCCCGTCTAGGGCGATGGCTTATTCTGCCATGGTTATTTAAGAACTGAGCAAAGATGAAGTTGACAGAGATAGTTGCATAGGCCAAATGGAAGGTACATTTTCCGTTTCATTTATTAGGTGCTCTTAAAACTGTTATCATTGAAGCAAATTTCAAAAAATATTATTATTCTTTTTTATTTTGCATGTTTACAAATGTCAAGTAGAGATTGGCTATAGTATACTCCAGCATACGGATTAAACCCGTATGCTAGAGTCGTTTTTCAAAATCTAAAATTCAAACAGCTGATCCAAACCGTTCAAGTTGTTCTCCATATAAAAATATCCTTCAAGGCAAAATTTTACATTTTTTCGATCTTTATTGCTATATATTATGTTATTTTCGAATTGAAGGGTCAGAAATACTCCTTTATAGCGTTTTTTGAAAATAGCATAATATATAGCAAAAAAATTCGAAAAAATATAAATTTTTGGTTTCCTAGGAGATTTCAATATAGAGAACAATTTGAACGGTTCGGATCGATTGTATGAATTTTAGATTTGGAAAAACGACTTCAGCATACGGACGATCCGTATGCTGGAGTATACTTTAGGCAATCTCTGTCAAGTAAGATTCCTTTTGCCTTCTTCTATTCATTTTTCAGTATAGGTGCAGATATTGTATTTTTTTTTTCCTGCACGTCTTTTGGATTTACAATATTAACACAAGGGTAATTTGGTCATAGGGTTTCGATAAGTGCTTTTGAAATATTTTTATTCAATTGTCTTTTATTTTGAAGCTATAAATATGTACTATATGGCTGTGAATGAGGCAGTGAAATGTTAGTTGGCGTTTTAGAAAAAAAAGGAAATATTTTATTTAGTTATGTTGTCAATCTGTTGGTTTTTAGTAATAATCGAGGTCATTCTTTTTAGATATTTGTACGAAATGTTTGCTATGTATTTCATTGTAGGAAACCAGTTTGGTTGTCCTTGCAAATAGCAATGACATTACCGGTATCTGGACCTCAATTGGTACCATGCCAGTATAGGGTTCCCCACTGGTATCCTCGAAAAGTTCTCTGAAAACATAGAATAAAACAAAAAGATTTCTTTGTCAGCTAATAAAAATAAATCGATATAATTTCTGCTGAACTATTATTAGTTTGTTTTCTATATCTGACTTTCTTGATATTCCTATTGCTTATAATAATTTATTTATTACAAAGTTACCTCAGTAGGTTCAGTATTCGATTTTCGTAGCATTATCTCATCAAAATTTGTGTGCACAATTGAGGTTTTATTATTATTATTATTTTGTCATGTGCAGCTTGCTGTGTTGATTTCAGAGAAAAGTTACCTTAGTAAAGCTTTGAAGTTTCATTTTCTATTGAGCTCAGATAGTAGAGGAACAACCTGCAAGAAGAGAACATTCATCTATTTCAAAGGAGCAACAGTCCAGTAAGTTAATACATGATTTGCTGATGCCTCTTGCCTTTCTCTAATTATATAGTGGTACCCTTTCTGTCATATGATGATTGACAATATCAAGTGATAAATTATTATCCATACTTCTAAACTGAGATTTTCTTATTCACTTCGAAGGTTTATTTCTTTTCTACAGTTCATATCACTAAATTTTTGTCGCATATAGTTGATATTAGTTCCAAACTTCTGTGCACTTTTGAGTAAATATCCTGTGAATTAGGGCTAAGGGCATTTTTGGAACATTTCATCTATTTTCTGTGAAGGTACAAATATAAAAATTCCCTTCTTTGCTGCTGCCACACACTAAGCAACTTTGCTGTTTTTTTTTTTTCAGGATCTCAGGAGGTCGACATCATATGATGAAATGAGGAGAAGAATAAAATTGAAAGCTTGGAAAGAATTCAATAAAAGGTATCTCTGATTATTTTTGATAAAACCTAAAATTAAATAAAAATAAATAAAAACCAGAGAGTAAGTTTGCAAGGCTGAACCAAAAGTTATGTTTTCGCCGTGTTTTTTAAGGTTAAAAGTTCTAAAAGCCAATGCACTAATCAGTGCCAGTGCCAGATTGATAAAAAGTGAGTATGCAAGGCTCATATTTAATAAATAAAACTTGCCTTTATTTTTCATATGGAATTTAATAAGGTGGATAAACATTGAGTCTATTAAGTCTTAGATAATTAGGTTCTGTTGGGAGCTTATACGCCGGAGCTTCCTCGGACCGCCATGTGTTGATTGAGTATTACTCGAAGATCATTCTCCTTAGTTTAATAATGAGGGAAGCTATTAACAGATATGACAATTTCTATGTGAGTGTCATTTCATTGCTATGGGATTTGGTTTCCATTTTGTAATTGAGTCCTTAATTATTAAAATTACAAATCATTCCAGTATTTTATTTTTGTATGCATACATGGTGTACCGTATAACATGGGAAGCTATTAACAGATATGACAGTTTTTAAACGTGTCATTACACTACTTCACAAGCGATGCTATTAGTAGAAATTGAAAATTGGTAGACTCAGAACGTAAATTCCAATATAATACTTAAAACTTAGATATTCTAATATCATGAATTGCAATGGACACAGTTAGATTCTATACAAATACACTAGCAAGCAACTCACAATGAACTATGTTTTCAAGGGGTCGCGGCGAAGCCGCGACTGACAGAGTTCCCCTAGTGTAGCTAATGAGGCAATCGAAGATTGATAAACTCAAAAACTACACATAAAACTCATTGAACTCCCTTGCTCTTCTTTATCTTGCTCCTCTACAGAGTAATCTAGAGAGAATTTTTTTCATTCATTTTTTATGTTTTAGCCTTTCAAAAGTTTTTAGGTTCTTTCTATAATTTGTACCTTCTTTACTTATTCAATTCAAAGTAATATATAAATTGTTCGTTTAATATTTTTGAAGCAATACCAAAAGTCTAATACTCCTTTTAAATTAGCAATCAAAAGAGAAAGTTGCCTGTATTGTTCAATGCTCAAAAAATAAATCAAATGCAAAGCATGATATTATAGACAATGTGACGTGCGCGAGGTCATGTCACTCAAGTTACATGAGCACAACGTTCTTATTAATTATGAAATATGTTTGAATTTGATCCTTTTTATGTTTTCTATTTTGATCTAATTATAATTTATTTTCCTTTTTTATTGCCATTCCATTGGAAGATAAACATAATTAGCGCTATTGTAGAGAATGTAACGTGCAGACGGTCACGCCAGAAGTTGCAACTCACAAGAGAGCAGAACAGCTTGTATGAATTATAAGGTATGCTATAATTTAAATTTATAAATGTGTTTTATTTAATAATTAATACATATACGATTAGCCATAGTAGAAAATGTGACGTGCATACAATGTTTGAGAATGTAGATTATATATATAGAGTTTTGCTATGGTGAGCTGCGACTCACTAGGTCTGTGAGTCGCGTTCAAAACTCCTAGATCTGGTTCAAAATGACCGATTCAAACCGTTCAATACGATCTCCCTATTGAAATCTCCAAGCAGACCAAATTTTATATTTTTTTTGAAATTTTGAAATTTTTTTTCGAATTTTTAAAAACTGTTGTTTTTGAACGGTTCAGAACTAATTAGATTAACGATTTTATTAAATTTTACAAAAATACTTAAAAATTTCGAAAAAATTGTAAAATTTGGTCTGCATGGAGATTTCAATAGAGAGATTGTATTGGATGGTTTGGATCAGTCATTTTGAACCAGATTTATGAGTTTTGAGAATAATAAAATATTGATTTTTAAAATAATAAAATAATCAATATTTTATTTTAAAAATCACTAAAAATAAAAAAAATGTTAGTATCAGTTTTTGAAAAACCAATACTGGAAAAGCTGATATTGTGATATTATTTATATAATTTCGATTATTTTAGTAATAGTTTTGAAATTCATGAATATTTTAATATTATTTTAAATTTTTATGGCACTCCTACTCTATCCGATTTCTAATTTGGTGCCTGAGGTAGCATTTAGGCCTTGTTTAGATGATTTGGAAATATGTAAAAAAGAACTCTTTCGGGAAGAAAATTTAGGAAGTGTTATTCCGGAAGAGTGGGAAGTGTGTTGTTCCGGAAAGAAGAAATGTTGTTTGGATGGTAAGTTGAGAAAAAAAATGGAAGAGAAAAATTTTTGTTATTAAGTAAATTATTATTATTAATACTAATAATCAAATAATAAAATAAATAATAATAATATTGTAAAAATAATTAATATTGTAATAATATAAAATATTAGAAAAAATCATTAATAGTAAAATAATATTAATATTAATTATAATTAATTTTTATTAATACAATCGATTACATTTTGGATTATTATATTAACGAAAACATTGTAGTCGGACATTTGTAAATGGTATTAATAAAAAATTAACGATACATAGTAATAATAATAAGAATATTAAAAATAATTAATATTGTAATTATTATAATATTATATTATTGCAAAAACATAAATATGAATTATTATAATGTTATTATAATATTATTACAATATTGTTTTCATGGGAGAAAAAATATTATTTTTATTGATTTCACATTTCTTTCCAACCCTTCTTTCCTTCTAGCATTTAGTTAGAAAAAGCTATTTTAGGAAGAAGTCCCTCTTCTCCTTTCCGCGCCTATGAATGTGCTTTTTTTCCAAAAATAAACACTTATATAAAAAAAAAAGCCTCTTCTTATTCATCCGAACAAGGCCCAAGCGGAGTAGCTACGAAGGGTATAAAATAGAGGAAAAGCACTTAACTGGACGTCTGGACGGCCATGGGCGCAGGCAGTAGGGGACAAAGGGGGCTTTGCCTCCCCTAAGATTTAAAAAATGTGTTGAGAACTTTTCAATTATATATTAAATTTTGTTAATATATAACATATTGCACCTCTAATAAAATAGTTCAAATACAAAAATATAGCTAAATACAATCTAGTTAAGTTTATTGTTTGTTCAAAGTAGTTTAATTATATATGTTTTTTCTTTTAGAGAAAATTTAAAAGACGAAAAATCACAAATAAAATATTGCTCAAATATGAAAATCTTTGCTTACTATTTTTTGAAGAAAAAATTACTTCTTCACTGTATTTGATACAATTCATGTTTAGAAAATTACTACTATAAAATAATACAATATTATTTTTTGTTGTCAATTTTTTAAAATTTTTAAACTTTCAAACTTTAGTCTGCGTAAGTCGAAATTCTGGCCCTCGTAAGTCGAAATTCTGACTCCACCCCTGTGGACGACGTCGATGAACAATAAAAAAAACTTATAATTAAGAAGGGTATATATCTAGTTCCATCAAGATTTGAGGGGTATGTGACCAATTTCAATGATTTGAAGGGTAAATATATAATTAAGAAAGATTTGAGGAGTATGGGCCCAATTTTGCCTAGAAATTATAATAATTTGGTAATGTTTTATGACAGTAAATAATATAAATCGGGAAAGATTATTTATACATATAGCTTGTAAGAATTCCCAACAGGGCAACAGGCAAGTTCAATTCAATTCAACGTATAAAGTATAAACATTCGTGGAAACAACATTAATTTTAAAACAAAGAAGTATTGTTTTGTCCTTAAATTTGCCATGAAATACTTTGATATATTTGTGATGCATATCTGACGACACTCAATAATCCTCAAATAGGCAAATAATTAACGATTTTAAGTAGCATAAAATGACTAAATTATAGTTAGATTTTTCTATCACTTGAACTTAATTTTCAATACATCATGTGCAGATTATTATCGTACGGCATATATCATCAGACTGCAGCTCTGGCTGATATTGTTTCATTTATCATGTTTTCAAGGTGTGACAATTCCAAAATCCTTCAATTACGTTCAGCCACTTCTCTCCAATAATCGTGTCCCAACAATCCGATCTCTAACATCCTCAAAAAAAAAATCGGACCACTAAATACTGCCAAGAATGATCCTGCAACTCTTGATTCAGTGGGTGGGTAAAACACTCGACGGCTGGATTTTAAATTTAGGTTATGATTTAAAATTTTGTGCGAGCGGGACGTCATAGCCAGCACCGGAGAATATGGATCTACACCAGAGGATTTTGGTAAAGGGAAAAGGAAATTGAGTAGTGCTAGAATCAAACATACAGGACGTCCAACACGATCCAAAAAGTTAACTGCTAAAATTTCGAACGGTTGATCCGAACCTCTCAATATGATCTCTATATTAAAATATCCTTGAAAAATCAAATTTTATATATTTTTTTTCAAATTTTCTAACTATTTTTTTTTCGAATTTTCAAAATTGGAGGGTTCATAGCATTTTAGATTGAGCATATTCAAAAATTTCAAAAAAATAGTAAAATAATTGAAAAAATATAAAATTTGGTCCCAACTAAGATTTTATTATGGCGAACAATTTCAGAGGTCGGGTTGGCCATTTTAATCTCAAAAATCAAAATTTTATCATGTTGGACGAGTGCTTGTGTCCAACATGTTGGACACTAGCCACTACCAAATTTTGTAAACAACTTCTCCCCAATCAGAATATTTGGAGGTACACAGAATAAAATACACGATCAAAGTTTACTAATTTTATTTCTCAAGATAAACAGGTATCGTTTATCCATAATTGTTTGTTGTATCAAATATTTGTTAGTTTTTTTCAGAATATTTTCACCAATTGATTAAAATTATGTTAGAAGAAACAATTCAATTTTCTTAATTCAATATCTTTTCCTATTTTAGTCAGATGCATGTGTTATATATATATATATATATATATATATATTGAAGGTTGTATTACCGAGTTATCTATAATCTATAATCTATATCTATAATTTATAATCTAAAATCTATAATTTATAATATTAATTAAAACGCGTTATTTTTTTCTCTATTTTTTCTACCGCTTTTTGCATTTAGTTAAATATTGTTTTCTATTTTTTGGTAAAAATAATTTTCTCTTTTTTGATTAAATATATTAAAATAGTTGTACCAATCATTATTTAATTTAAGAATTAAATATATTTGGAAGTCTAAGATAGTTCATGTTGAATTATTGTCATCTAAAAAAATATAGCGCAGCGAAGTTGGGCTTCCATGTCTAGTATATATATTAAATCCCGTTATTTTTTCTCTATTTTTGACCGCAATAATTTTATTTAAAAATAGTTTTTTTAAATAAATTAAAAATAATCTATCAATCATTGTTTAATTAAGAAGTAAATATATTTAAAAACTAAGGTAGATATATTTGGAAATCTAAAGTATTTCATGTCTAATCTATAGAAAAAAAAAATTCCCTGCTACGACATGCAATCTGAACCTCTAAATTTTGCTAATCGGTCGATCTGAATTTATGCAAGGAGTTACTTTTGACAAGTTTTTTTTGGCAGAAAATTTATGACAAATTTATATGATGACTTTCTATGACCGAAATTACTAATTTTGAACTTATAAATTTTTGTCTAGAAATATTGGCAAGTTTTTTACGGGAGATTTTTTATATTTTACATTAGAAATTTTGACATGTTTGATGAAATAGATTGAATCATTTTTCTATCTAAAAAACAATAGCGCAACCTTTTCTAGTTGTATTTTAAGTTGTTTCCACAAACTGTTCCGAATATGTGTACTTTTATAGGGGAATGAATATTAGAAACTTAAAGAGGGCATTATAGGGAAAAAAATGTATTACACGCTGGAATAATAGCCAAAAGTAATAAAGTCATAAAAAAAAGAAACAACTACTTCCATCCCTTTGCTTAACACTGGATAGCAGATTTTGGAATTCCATTTTCTCATTTCCGAATTATTGTTTCGCGTCTAAGCTCTATACTTAATGTTTCACTCACTTTCTGTGAGAAAGTGCTGCAAAAGATCAAGTTATGGATCGAATGCGTGGCATAAAATATTAAAATAAAATTGGCAAGTTGTAAATGCCAACTTGAGGGGGAGTGTTACAATGCAGTATACGACTGGTGGTGTGGTCTATGTGTTCACAGGAGATCCTACATGCATCATTCGGCTGTGTGTTCGGCCGAACATGATCCCGAACAGTATCCCGAATGGTATCCCGAATGGATCAAATTTGGTAACAAGGAAGACTCTAGGTCGGCCCCAACCTGTCAAAGATGGTAAGGAATGGATGGCACGTCTAGAGAATATTTTCTTGTGTGAAAATAAGATATTTCCTTGTGTGAGGAGATTTAATGTATATGGTATGAATAAGAAAAAAAGGAGAAAGAAATAAAATGGTATCTTGGAAAGAAGAAGTGTATCTCCATTGTAGTTTTTCTATTTAATTTCTTCTTCTTTCTTTTACAATGTATCTCAGACATTAACAAAAAATAATAGAAAAAAAAGTGTGTGTGTGTGTGTATGGAGGACGTAGGCACCAAGTTGGTGCTGAGCCTTGTTAAATTATCGTGTCGCTTGTATCTATTTGTGCGATTTATTTGTACTGAGATCCTCGTGCTGACTAGCCCTAAGGAGCACGGTTCTTGTGCAATTGTACTTGGATCGTGCCTTCTCGAATCTAAAATCTAACTTCCGTTGCATAGACGCTCAAATTTTTAACACTTTCAATTTATAATACTACTGGTTTCAAAGTAAATGGCAATTATTAAAGTCTGTTAACACCAAAATCCACTAAAATATTCTTTTGGATGCTAAATTGATTCATTTTTCGGTGCTTAGTCATGAAAATAATTTTGAATCTTTTTTGTTTTTAGAGAACCTTATTGTTAAGTCGTCTAACACTTTCTAATTAGTTTCATTACCATTTAACTATATTTTTTTGCAAAAAAAAAGGAACCTGACCTTAATAAGATGTTAGTATATACAAAAAATAAACATCGATCCGTTTAAAGTAAAGCTTGATGCATTGAGTGAAGATCATTTTTAAGCATCAGATTTATGCATTTAGCTGTCCTATTATTTTTAAATAACGTGTGGCGTGATTAAGAAACTATTGTAATCTAGATGACTCTGGCCCACCTGCCCTGATACCAGCTTGATCCTGTACAAAATAATTATTAAGAAGATAGAAGTAAAAATCCCAACTTACACAGAAAATTATTCCTCTATATATTATAAGAAATTAATTAATAATCAGGGGAAGAACAATCCTGTATTTAATTACCACGTGAAACCAAAATAGCACATTTAAGCTTAAAAATTTGGCAAATCTTGAATTTTCCAGAGTTTAAACTTCCACTAGTATTTTGTTAAATGATAACAACTCATTGAAGCGTGATACATGCTTTTACTATTTTATATCTGACACATGATATGCCGATTTGTACGTTTTCTTTAGTGTGATATACCTAACATGTTCAATACAACTTTTAACTGAAGACTCTTGATTAAATTGTTCAATTAGCTGATTGAACTTGAATTTGTGTTTATGAATTCTTTTGACTATTTTCTTCATATATTATCTAACAATTAATTAAATTCAGCTTTGAGGTGTTGGGGAAAACTAATTAAATGGTAAGTCTCTATAATTTATTAGATATTATAGTAAAATACAAATGATAATGTTAGCAACAAATCATTTAAAGCCTGACAAATTATATATAGCTTGTAAGAATTCCCAATAGTGTAAAAATGCCATACTTTAAAATAATCAACTTCAGTTCGATTCAATGTCTAAACATTGTTGGAATAATATACTCTTTTGTGCCTCCAACTAATGGTTGCAGTCTACTTCACAGTCGCTGTCAAGATTTTCGAGCAATAAAAAAAAACGTTGATTGAAAAAACATTAATTGAAATACAGAAAAGTTTTGGTTTGTTGTTATGATGGATATGCTCTCATATATTTCTGCTGATTAATTCTCAATACACCAATGTGCAGATTACAATCTTGCCAAAGCCATTTTCCAATATATATAGTCGCTTTGGTTGTTATTTTTTCATTATTTTTTGTTATGAAGTACAAGGGAATTACTTTGCTCACGACACCGTTTAGAGATTCACATCCATTATGACTAAAATACCCTTAACGATTGCATGAGAAATCGAGCTCTATTGAGGGATGCAGAGGCCAGAGGGTGTGTTTTGGTCAGAGTAAAAAAAAAAAAAATAGAAGTGAATACCTGGAGAAAGAAAGACGTGAGCAAAACAATTCCCGAAGTACAAGCATCTGGAAATATTTCAAATATCCGGTCTATATTCAACATATTTTCAAGCATATGCCTTCCTCTGCTCTTTTACTCAGCTTTGTAATTGATTTACTTTATATATAAAAAGTTTTGGGCTTGACCCCTTGCTTTCTTCAAAAAAAAAAAAAAAAAAAAGAAAAAAAGAAAAAAAAAGAAAAAGAGTCGAAAATTAAAAAATAATATGCATGGTCAGATCAGAGAACACAACAGAACAAAATAATTATCTATAATTTGATAAGTTTATCTCTTCTCACCTCTTTCGCATTTATAAATCTTTTCTTTTTACGAATGTCAAAATAATCAACGAATGTCAAAAACATAACAGCACATTGTGCGTCATGCTAGCATAATTTCTCTCACGAGAGCGTCAAAAATTGCAAAGCAAATGCAAGCTTTTTGCAGATCGTTCAGTATATGCATCTTTTTGCCTAAATAAGCCATAATAAGAAAAAAAATATCACTGCAATTTTATTTTGCACCTGCTCGCAATTTTGTGAACAGTAACAGACAAACAGGTGAAAAATATTTAAGCGAAAACATTAGAATACAAGAAACACGCTCTAAGCTATCAAATCAGAGATGGAGGATTCAGCTCATGAGCTGTTCGCCAATTTTTTTGTTCCAAAAAGAGAATGCCAAATTCTCTAGATAGCCGCTATCTAGCTGTATCGAAAAAAAAAAAAAAAAAGAGAACGCCAAACGCCAAACAAGGAAGATCGCTGAGATACAATAATTGAAATTTATTAAGCAATTAAAAAAACACAAAGACCATTCTTCAAAGTATTCCGTTACTTTTCCATATTTACAAATAATTACAGTGTATACATATGCTCAGAAAGTATCAACCGAGTACCGTTTATTCTTGCAATTCACATACCATACATTTCCGGTATAATAATGGAAAATATTAATATGTTAACTAATGGAACTTTTGTTCTTAATTATAGAAAGCATGTCATTTACTAAACATTAATCAAACTATGATCATGATATACAAAAATCTCAATACATTGTATTGGGATGCACCATATTATTTCTCATTTTAAAAAACAGTTTTGTAATTTCATACAATGTTAGTTTTAAATTCCATCAATTAATTTTCCTCAATGAAAGATAATTTTTTTGCATTAAATTTTAATCACTTATTATATGTATGATAAACATACAATATTAATTAACTTTCAAATATCAAGTTCGAATATAAAAATTATTTCGAATGATTAACACAAATATCTAACATAATTTATGGTCAACACTATACAACTATTATATATAACTCAAGCTCATAATCAAAACAAAATCGGAATTGCTTTCTATCATCCCATCATCCTCAGGTCTTCATTAATTATCTAACTCGTCTTCGTTAATAGAGATGTCTAGGAGATGATAGAATCATCCCATCATCCTCATCCTCTCTTTTCTTTTTTAGAATGCAATTAATCCATCATACTCCCTCCTTCTTTCCCTGCATTTTTCATTCCTTTATTACTTGCATTTTCATTCCAGAGATATTTTTTTCAGGTGGAAAAATTTTCCAGCATCCAGATGACAACTAGAGCAATTAGCTTACCAACTAGAACAATTAGTTTACAAACTAAAACAATTAGCAAATTAGTGACCCTCCTCCTAATTGTTCTAGTTCTCAATACTAATTATTTTAGATAATTATGTAATTGTTCTAATTAATATAAGTAATTATTCTAGTTAATATATTAAATGCTCTAGTTCTGAAACTAATTATTTTACTTAATATATGTATTTGTTCTAGTTTTGAAACTAATTGTTTTAGTTAATATGAGTAATTTATTCTAGTTGGCAAACTAATTGTTCTAGTTAATATAAATAATTGTTCCAGTTCTGAAACTAATTGTCCTAGTTAATATGAATAAATATTCTAGTTGGCACTAATTGTTCTAGTTGGTAAGCTAATTGTTCTAGTTGGAGAGGGAGGTCAGCATGAGGTCAACGATCCAGAGGAGGGAATGAGGATGAAGTCAGCGCTGGATGGAAAATGGGAGGGGACCAGGAAAGGAAATAGGGGATGCTCATCCTCTGAATGAACGCTGGATTAATTAATCACATTCTAAAAAAGAAAAATGCGTGTTTAATTGTTAAGGGATGATGTGATGAGAGAAAAAAAAGAAAATGCGTTCCTAACTATTTGGGGATGATGAGATAATGAATGTTGGGATGATGGTTATCCGCTCGAAACAAAATATGTCCATTCCCGTTCGATTTCCGCGTTGAATTTGTCCCAAAACGCAGCATTTAAATAGCAGAGGAGCTATGATTGTGAAGGGTATAAAAGAAAAGGATAGTTTAGGTCCCCCATAAGAGCAGAGGAGATTGAATTTTATAGTATTGAATTTACTTGTGTTAATTTCGTATATATTTAGGCCCCCATAAGAAAATAGTAAACCTAATATTCGGGCCTCCCAAAATCTGGAAATCTCTCGTCTCTCGTTTCAATTAGCAGAATCGCAACTCGCATCTCACGCTCCAGACGACTAGGCTCTAGTGCTCACTGCTCAGCTATTATAGGTGTACGGCGACTTACCTGGACGTACGGGGTCTATAAGCGATCAAGATTCAAGAGGGATCACAACTGGAACAGGGGGAGAAGCGCTGACGTACCATGTGTGATGTGTCCAAATGGTGCAGTGGGCATTGTAATCTGTGGAACAGGTACGCATTCGCGTGGCCCTTACCATTTCAATAAAAGCTTCGTTTTTTATTTTAGTCTTTTCAAAAGTTAGTCGTTCAAACGTTAGGCGTGGAAACATAATTGTAAAATTCTAAAAGATGGTGCTTTTCCATTTTTTTTTCTTTTTTAATGTGCGTTCGGTATAGACATTATTTTGTAAATATGATAATTTTTGTAACTACGGGTTCAATGAAGTTATAATTAATATATTTATATTATTATGAGGTTTAAATGCACGATTTTTTAAGCAAATTGTCTTTTTAAACATAGAGTGCCTGAAAAAAAATATTGATGGGAGTGGGACCATCCCAATGTGAGAGATTCAAATATTGTGTTTTCAATACCAACTACTCATAATACATACGTTTCTTTTAATGTGATATACCTAACAAGAAAAAAAAAGGGAAAAACACTACTTATAAACTGAAGACGCCTCAATAAATAGCTGAAAAATTGCTGATCAAGCTCACATTTCTATGTGGAACTTCTTATGTATGATTCTATTTCAAGGAAAAGAAAAACACATTCCAATTAATGGAAGGCTTCTTTTGTATTATCCATTGATTCGAATTCATCCTTTTAGATATAGATATTGGAGATAACTGATTAAGTGGTGAGTCTCTCTATCGTATTAGATATACAATATTTTTGCTAAAAAAATTCTGCAACAAATCTTCTAAAGCTCGAACGATTATTGTTGGGACAAGATAATAATTTCCTGGTGTAGTAGTATAGGCAAAGGCTAATGCTAAAATAGTAGTTTGAAAGATAAGCTCTCACCGGAATGGACTAGTGATTAAGAATTTTGTAATAAGAAAGATAGAAAGAAAGAATCAAAGAAAGAAAAGGATAAAGGAGATGAAGGAAGATAAGGTAAGAACAAGGAGCTTTCCGTTGTTTGTGTTAACTAAGAAATTTTGAATACGGGTCAAAATGCCATACTTTGAAATAGTTTAGTTCAATTTCATTGAATGTATGAAAATTACTAGCTGCAAATACAGAAAAGTGTTGTCAATAGATTTGAACTGTTTTAAAATACTTGGATATATTTGTGCTGCGTAGCTGACGACCCAAAACAGTTCGTAATTCTCAAACGGGGAAAATAATTTGACTACTTTTAATTAAGTACCATAATTGAATGAGTAATAGTTTATTCATTTGTGCAGATTAATTCATGCCGTCTACATCTCCTGTTGTAGCTCTAGCTAATATTTTTCCATTCACAAGTTTTCGAAGTGTTCCGAAATATTTCAAGTACAGTCTATAGTCACTTAATTCTCAGGCACTCGTTTCCATTGGGAAAGATATCCAAACCCTCAGATCTTCACTCATATAACTGATCGTCTCTACATCGGTCAATGCGATAGAAGGCCACAGGTTGTGCGGGAGAGATTCAAATTGTACGCTGGATTTTGGAAAAGGAAAAAACAAAACAATACGGGATCAAATTTCCTCGCGGGCCCAATTTTTTGTACACAATGCCTAATATATTACACGATCGAAGTTTATTAATTTACTTCCCAAAAAGATAAACTTTACTCGAGTCAATTATATTCCATATTTTTATAGTATTTCTTTTCCGAAATGTAGAGATTTGTGAATTGTGAACCTTTTGAGAAATTTTCGACGTTCTGTTCATTTTCTGAATTTTTTATAAATAAAGTTTCAAGAATCCTATTAATAAAGGTCTAATTATGATTATTTGAAAATTACAGAAATATTTTTTTTAGGGTCAGCAATTGCTGACATTTTTCCATTAATAAAACATAAAAGTTTACATAACAATACAAATTGAAAATAAATACAAATATCAAAACTGGTATATCACAACAAACAAACGGTATAAACTACCAACAATATCTGTACCAGTATATATCACACTGATGTTAACTCACCCAAATCCAATCTAGAACATTTACGGCATCCACGTTTTTCACTTTAGTCCAATCAAAAGTTGGCAGTTAAACGGGTGTCCTGAAACATACGGTTCAGTTTTACTAATGTTTTGTAGAGTTGACGTCCTCAAATTGACTAACTCGGCCTAATAAACAACGTCTATTTTCGACTAAAAAAAAAAAAGAAAAACAACTATTTAACCAAGTGAGCCTGAACCAGAGCAAGTAATTGTTAAAAACTATACTATTTTTCTATGTTCATTACTTTTACTTCTTTTGTATTTTTAATTTTAATTCTTTTACTTCCTTGTACTTTGTAATTTCTCTTTTATTGATGAAATTTCTGGCACGGCTATAGCACCTAGCCTTCAAAAAAGAAAAAAATAAATAAAAACTATACTATTTTGGAACGTGAAGTACATGCTCTTATTGTTTTATATACAATCGTATAACATGTCATTTATACGTTTCTTTCAGTGTGATATACCTAACAAGAAAACACAAATTAGCTGATGAAAACCCTTCATTAAATACTTGGTAGTAGCTGGTTACATTCATAGTTTTGTTTCTGGATTCTTGTGGATATTTTCTTCATATTACATATGCAATTTGCTTAATCTTTAAGGTATTGGACAGAACTAATTAAATGGTAATTATATATATAAACTAGATATTCATTTTTGAATTTTATCAAAATTGGTAAAAAGATATTGCAACAAATCATGTAAAGCTTGAAAAATTACTGCTTGTGAGAATTCTGAATAGGGGCCGAAATGCCATATAAAATTGTTTCAAACAACATTAGTTGAAATAAAGTTTCTCAATATATAGGTTTGGTCAACTGGGCAAAGTATTGATGATTCCACGTAACATAAATTGACTTGAGTTTTTATAGATCTTTTCTCAATATATAGGTTTTCTGTTTCCTGACAATTTTTTGCATATTAGGATGAAACGCTACATGACTTATTTAGTTTTTTTTTTTGGACAAACTAGACAGAGGCTATCTAGCTAACAGAAGCAAAAAAAAAAAAAAAAAAAAAAAAAAAAAAAAAAAAACGAAGAGAACAGAAAAAGTTTTTGTCTAAAAGCTCCAACATCTAGCAGTATCTAACAGCCCCAACTTCTAGCAGTATTTCATAAAGAAAGTTGCTTCTCCTATTATCCAATCATGGATGACACTCATTGGTCTGCTTTCTTGTCGAAACACTCTGTTGTTGCGCTCTAGCCATAAACCCCAAAAGGTGGTTGCTATAATAGCTTCCTTGAACTTGCTATCCGTTGTCAGGCTGAGCATGTGAATCAAAGCTTGAGAGCAGTTGCTGGTCTGATACACAAGCGAAGTGCCGATTGTATGACTTAGCTTGATCCACAGAGCATTGGAGAGAGCACATGAGAGGAACAGGTGTGAGGCAGTCTCCCGTATGTTTTGATCACACATTACACACTTCTCCACAACAGATATGTTTCTTCTAAGCAATTGTTCCTGAGTCAAGATTCGGTTATGAACAAGCAACAGCAAGAAGCATTTTACAGATGGTGTTACCTTAATTGACCAAATTCTTTTGAGAGGAAATTTTAGTTTCCCAGCTGTAATGAGGGCCCTGTATACTGAAGCAGCTGAGTATTTGCCATTTGAAGTCCAACGCCATTTCAAGCTATCTTTGTTAGGAGTAAAAAGCATGTTTGAAGCCGTGTGAAGCAGCTCTGTCTGATCTCTGGTAAGAGGCGCAGGCAAGAGGTGAGCTAAGATGGGCATTGCATTGACCAGTGAAATGAACTTTTTTGGTAAGTGAGATGGTTCAGAGCCAAAGTGGTACAGCCTTTTGTCACCCCATTGATCAAACCAAAATAAGTTCTGTCTGCCTGACTGAATTTCAGTGTAAGTCGAAAGTTGAAAGTACAATCTTAAAGCTTGCAAGTCTTGCCAGAAAAAAGATCCTCTTTGATTCCATCCAATTGGTGGCACATTGACATCTCTTTTTCCATATAAAAGTTTTACAATGCATGCCCACTGTGAGTCCGGTGCATCATAAATTCTCCACCACCATCTTAATAAAAGAGAAATGTTTTGTAGTCGAAGATTTATCAAGCCAAGACCACCATATGCCTTGGGTAAGCATACCCTATCCCAAGAGAGTAAGGGAATGCCACTTGTACCCGTTATTCCTTTTCCCCAGATGAAATTCCGTCGGATTCTATCTATGTCTCTGATTACCCACATCGGAAATTTAAAAACAGACATATAGAATACTGGGATAGATGAGAGGACTGCTGATGCCAGTACTATTCTCCCCGCTCTTGACATGAGTGACCCCTTCCATGCTTGCAACTTGCAATGAATACGATCAATCAAAGCTTGGTATGCTGCTCTATCAGGTCGACCTTTTGTCAAAGGTAAGCCAAGATAAATCAGGGGTAAATTCGAGAGATTACAATTGAAAGTTGCTTGAATGGAGTCACTCTCTTGTTGTGTTAAATTGAAGGGTATTATTGCACTTTTACCATCATTGATTGTAATCCCTGAAATTGCAGAGAAAGTTTGCAAAACACAATGTAAGGAAGCAGGAGCAGTTCCTTTAGCAGTGGAGAAAATAAGCGTGTCGTCGGCATATTGCAGGATATGAAACGGCTCCTTCAATTTGGCAGTTATACCCTCTCTAATATTTAATGCTGCTGCTTCTAGCATTTTACATAATACATCCCCAGCTAGCAAGAAGAGGAAGGGGGAAAGGGGGTCTCCTTGACGCAGTCCCTTTTTATGAGAGAAGGCTGGGCCGACATGATCGTTGAGCACAATTGAAGAAGTTGCACTTTGAAACAAAGTCTTGATCCAGGAGATGTAGCCGCTGGGAAATCCTCTGCATTCGAGTATGTGAAAAAGGAATTTCCAAGCAATAGAATCGAACGCTTTCTTGAAATCAATTTTTAGCAAAAAAGCTGGCTCTTTCTGTTTGGAGATTTCATAAATCAGTTCCCTAGCCGAGTTAAAATTTTCTGGCAGTAGACGGCCATGTACGAAGCCTGTTTGTGCATTTGAAATGAGCATTGGAATGTGTGGTGAAAGCCGTTGAGCGAGAACTTTTGAAATCAGCTTTGGTACATAACTGATCAAGCTAATCGGTCGGAAAGAAGACAAGTGCCATGCATGTTCTTCCTTAGGTAAAAGGATGATATGTGCCAGATTATGAGAAGAAAGATCCAACTGATTTGCATAAAGAGAGCTAAACACTCGAATACATGACTTATTTAGTTATTTGGTGACTCAGGGAAAGATTTTGATGGAGACATATTTATCTGCTCGAATCTGGGTAAGTATTAAGACTTATTAAAGCTATAAACTACACAAATCAGTTAATTTAGATTTAATTCTCTGCCTTTTTTCAATCTCAGGCCATAGCTCGAGATTTAGATCTTACGTTACTCTTCTTCCTACTTGTCCGAGCGTCCAGCAGTGTGACACCCATTGAAAACTGCCAAGATAATTCGGTACGCACAAAAAATGTTCTTTTGAATCAACAATTAATCATTTCTCTTCTCTTTTGGTCGATGATATCACATTAACTGCTGATAGCAAGTTTTATATATCGATGGAATTTATAGAGTTAAACAATTGCATTTTATAGTGGCATAATACCATTATAACAATTGCATTTTATAAATTGACAAGTTTTTACAATGGCATAAATCTAATTTTCCCAAACAAAAAATAACATCATATTAAATTAAAGCTAGACTATGAGGTAAGATCATTTTAAAGCATCCGATTTAGGCATTAGCTGTGCTATTATTTTTAAATGACGTGTGACATGATTAAGAAACCATTTGTATCGAGATGAGTCTGGTCCACCTGATAGGAAACCTTAACTTGAACAAAATAATTATTGAGAACAGAGAAGGATAAATCCTGGTGCTGCCAAGTGGCTTAGCAAATTGGTCCTCTATTATGAGGAAGAACCAATCCTGTATTTACCACTTGAAACCAAATCTTGAATTTTCCAGACCTTAAACTTCCATTAATATTTTGTTAATATTATAATAACTCATTGAAGCGTGATACGGTTTTACTATTTAATATCTGACACATGATATGCCGATTAGTACGTTTCACAATAATCTATATTTAAACTCTTTATACTATCTAGAATATGATTCATATATTATTTATTCAAAAAGATTAGATTATACATGGTAATAACGCATATAAAGTGCAAATAATGCAATTCTGAGTATATTTTGAGGATTTCAATCGTTTCTGCATTCATTCTAAGTAATTTGATCACAATAATCTACATTTAAACTCTTTATACTGTCAAGAATATGTTTCATATATTATTTATTCAAAAAGATTGGATTATACATGGTAATTACCCATATAAACTACAAATAATGCAATTCTGGGCTAATTTTGAGGATTACAATCATCTCTGCAATCACTCTAAGTCATTTGATCACAATAATCTACATTTAAACTCTTTATACAGTCTAGAATCTGATTCATATGTTATTTATTCAAAAAGATTGATTATACATGGTAATTTCGAATATAAAGTGCAAATAAAACAATTCTGAGCATCGTTCGAGCATTTCAAACGTTTCTTGATTCATTCAAAGTTATTTGATCACAATAACTACTTTTAAACTCTTTATACTGTCTAGAATATGATTCATATGTTAATTATTCAAAAAGATTGGATTATATATGGTAATTACGCATATAAAGTGCAAATAAAGCAATTCTGAGAATCGTTTGAGCATTTCAATCGTTTCTTGATTCATTATAAGTCATTTGATCAAAATGGTCTACATTTAAACTATTTATACCATCTAGAATATGATTCATATGTTATTTATTCAAAAAGATTGGATTATACATGGTAATTACGCATATAAAATGCAAATAATGCAATTCTGAGCATATTTTAAGGATTTCAATCATTTCTTGATTCATTCTAAGTCATTTGATCGCAATAATCTACATCGAAACTCTTTATACCGTCTAGAATATGATTCATCTGTTATTAATTAAAAAATATTGGATTATACATGGTAATTGGCATATAAAGTGCAAACAATGCAATTCTGAGCATATTTTGAGGATTTCAATCATTTCTGCATTCATACTAAGTCATTTGATCACTATAATCTACATTTAAACTCTTTATGTTGTCTAGAATATATTTCATATGTTATTTAATAAAAAAAATTGGATTATACATGGTAATTTCGAATATAAAGTGCAAATAATGCAATTCTGAGCATCGTTTGAGGATTTCAATCATTTCTTGATCCATTCAAAGTCATTTGATCCCAATAATCTACTTTTAAATTCTTTATACTATCTAGAATATCATTCATATGTTATTAATTCTAAAATATTGGATTATACATGGTAATTGCGCATATAAATTGCAAATAATGCAATTCTGAGCATATTTTGAGGATTTCAATCGTTTCTGCATTCAATCTAACTCATTTGATCACACTAATCTACATTTAAACTCTTTATGCTGTCTGTAATATGTTTTATATGTTATTTATTCAAAAAGATTGGATTATACATGGTAGTTGCACATATAAAGTGCAAATAATGCAATTCTGAGCATATTTTCAGGATTTCAATCGTTTCAGCCTTCATTCTATGTCTTTTGATCACAATAATCTACATTTAAACACTTTTTCTGTCTATAATATGTTTCATATATTATTTATTCAAAAAGATTGGATTATACATGGTAATTTCGAATATAAAGGGCTAATAATGCAATTCTGAGCATCGTTTGAGCATTTCAATCGTTTCTTTATTCATTCAAAGTCATTTGATCACAATAATCTACATTTAAACTCTTTATACTGTCTAGAATATGATTAATTTGTTATTTAACCAAAAAGATTGGATTATACATGGTAATTTCGAATATGAAGTGCAAATAATACAATTTTGAGGATCGTTTGAGCATTTCAATCGTTTCTTGATTCATTCAAAGTGATTTTATAGCAATAATCTACATTTAAACTCTATATACCGTCTAGAACATGATTCATATGCTAATAATTCAAAACGATTGGATTATAACTGGTAATTACGCATATAATCTGCAAACAATACAATTCTGAGCATATTTTGAGGATTTCAATCGTTTCTGCATTCATTCTAAGTCTTTTGATCGCATTAATCTACATTTAAACTCTTTATGCTGTCTAGAATATTTTTCATATGTTATTTATCCAAAAAGATTGGATTATACATGGTAATTTCGAATATGAAGTGCAAATAATACAATTTTGAGGATCGTTTGAGCATTTCAATCGTTTCTTGATTCATTTAAAGTGATTTTATCGCAATAATCTACATTTAAACTCTATATACCGTCTAGAACATGATTCATATGCTAATAATTCAAAACGATTGGATTATAACTGGTAATTACGCATATAAACTGCAAACAATACAATTCTGAGCATATTTTGAGGATTTCAATCGTTTCTGCATTCATTCTAAGTCTTTTGATCGCATTAATCTACATTTAAACTCTTTATGCTGTCTAGAATATTTTTCATATGTTATTTATCCAAAAAGATTGAATTATACATGGTAATTTAGAATATGAAGTGCAAATAATACAATTTTGAGGATCGTTTGAGCATTTCAATCGTTTCTTGATTCATTCAAAGTGATTTTATCGCAATAATCTACATTTAAACTCTATATACCGTCTAGAACATGATTCATATGCTAATAATTCAAAACGATTGGATTATAACTGGTAATTACGCATATAATGTGCAAACAATACAATTCTGAGCATATTTTGAGGATTTCAATCGTTTCTGTATTCATTCTAATTCATTTGATCACAATCTACATTTAAACTATTTATACTGTCTATAATATGAATCATATGTTATTTATTCAAAAATATTGGATTATACATGGTGATTTCGAATATGAAGTACAAATAATGCAATTCTGAGCATCGTTTGAGCATTTCAATCTTTTCTTGATTCATTCAAAGTCATTTGATCACAATAATCTACATTTAAACTCTTTATACTATCTAGAATATGATTTATATGTTAATTATTCAAATAGATTGGATTATACCTGGTAATTACGCATATAAATTGCAAATTATGCAATTCTGAGCATATTTTTATGATTTCAATCATTTCTTGATTCATTCTAAGTCATTTGATTGCAATAATCTATATTTAAACACTTTATATCTTGTAGAATATGATTCATATGTTATTAAATCAAAAAGATTGGATTATACAAGGTAATTGCACATATAAATTGCAAATAATGTAATTCTGAGTATATTTTGAGGATTTCAATCGTTTCAGCATTCATTCTAATTCATTTGATAACAATAATCTACATTTAAAGTCTTTATGCTTTCTATAATATGTTTCATATGTTATTTATTCAAAAAGATTTGATAATACATGGTAATTTCGAATATAAAGTGCAAATAATGCAATTCCGAGCATCGATTGAGCATTTCAATCGTTTCTTGATTCATTCAATGTTATGTGATCACAATAATCTACATTTAAACTCTTTATACTATCTAAAATATGATTCATATGTTAATTATTCAAAAAGATTGGATTATGCATGGTAATTACGCATATAAAGTGCAAATAATGCAATTCTGAGCTTATTTTGAGGATTTCAATCGTTTCTTGATTCATTCAAAGTCATTTGATCACAATAATCTACATTTAAATTTTTTATACTGTCTAGAATATGATTCATATGTTAATTATCAAAAAAATTGGATTATACATGGTAATGACCCATATAAATTGCAAATAATGCAATTCTGAGGAACGTTTGAACACTTCAATCGTTTCTGGATTTATTCAAAGACATTTGATCGCATTATTCTACATTTAAACTCTTTACTCCGTCTAGAATATGATTAATATGTTATTTATTCAAAAAGACAGAATTATACATGGTAATTATGCATATAAAATATAAATAATGCTATTCTGAGCATATTTTGAGGATTTCAATCGTTTCTGCATTCATTCTAAGTCATTTGATCACAATAATCTACATTTAAACTCTTTATGTTGTCTAGAATATGTTTCATATGTTATTTATTTAATAAGATTGGATTATACATGGTAATTTCGAATATAAAGTGCAAATAATGCAATTCTGAGCATATTTTGAGGATTTCAATCGTTTCTTGATTCATTGAAAGTCATTTGATCATAATAATCTACTTTTAAATTCTTTATTCTGTCTAGAATATAATTCATATGTTATTAATTCAAAAAGATTGGATTATACATGGTAATTGCGCATATAAAATGTAAATAATTCAATTCTGATCATATTTTGAGGATTTCAATCGTTTCCGAATTCATTCTAAGTCATTTGATCAAAATAACATACATTTAAACTCTTTATACTGTCTAAAATATTATTCATATGTTATTAATTCAAAAAGATTGGATTATAAATGGTAATTACGCATATAGAGTGCAAATAATGCAATTCTGAGCATATTTTGTGGATTTCAATCGTTTCTTCATTCATTCTAAGTATTTTGATAGCAATAATGTATATTTAAACTCTTTATACCGTGTAGAAAATGATTCATATGTTATTAATTCAAAAAGATTGGATTATACATGCTAATTGCACATATAAAGGGCAAATATTGCAATTCTGAGCATATTTCAAGCATTTCAATCGTTTCAGCATTCATTCTATGTCATTTGATCACAATAATCTACATTTAAACTTTTTATGCTTTCTTTAATATATTTCATATATTATTTATTCAAAAAGATTGGATTATACATGGTAATTTCGAATATAAAGGGCAAATAATGCAATTCTGAGCATCGTTTGAGCATTTCAATCGTTTCTTGATTCATTCAAAGTCATTTGATCACAATAATCTACATTTAAACTCTTTATACTGTCTAGAATATGATTCATATGTTATTTATTCAAAAAGATTGGATTATACATGGTAATTACACATGTAGAGTGCAAATAATGCAATTCTGAGTGTATTTTGATAATTTCAATCGTTTCTTGATTCATTCAAAGTCATTTGATCAAAATAATCTACATTTAAACTCTTTATACTGTCTAGAATATGATTCATATGTTATTTATTCAAAAAGATTGGATCATACATGGTAATTACACATGTAGAGTGCAAATAATGCAATTCTGGGCATATTTTGATGATTTCAATCGTTTCTTGATTCATTCTTAGTATTTTGATCGCAATAATCTATATTTAAACTCTTTATACGGTGTAGAAAATTATTCATATGTTATTAATTCAAAAAGATTGGATTATACATGATAATTGCACATAAAGGGCAAATAATGCAATTATGAGCATATTTTGAAGATTTCAATCGTTTCAGCATTCATTCTAAGTCATTTGATCACAATAATCTATATTTATACTCTTTATTCTGTCTATAATATGTTTCATATATTATTTATTCAAAAAATTGGATTATAAATGGTAATTTCGAATACAAAGGGCAAATAATGCAATTCTGAGCATCGTTTGAGCATTTTAATTGTTTTTTGATTTATTCAAAGTCATTTGATCACAATAATCTACATTTAAACTCTTTATACTGTCTAGAATATGATTCATAAGTTAATTATTCAAAAAGATTGGATTATACATAGTAATTACGCATATCAATTGTAAATAATGCAATTTTGAGCATCGTTTGAACATTTCAATTGTTTCTGGATTCATTCTAATCATTTGATTGCATTATTCTACATTTAAACTCTTTATACCGTCTTGAATATGATTCATATCTTATTTACTCAAAAATAATGTATTATACATGGTAATTACGCATATAAAGTGCAAGTAATGCAATTCTGAGCATATTTTGAGGATTTCAATCGCATCTGCATTCATTCTAAGTCATTTGATCACAATAATCTACATTTAAACTATTTATACTGTCTAGAATATGAATCATATATTATTTATTTAAAAAGATTGGATTGTACTTGGTGATTTCGAATATAAATTGCAAATAATACAATTCTGAGCATCGTTTGAGCATTTCAATCGTTTCTTGATTCATTCAAAGTCATTTCATCACAATAATCTACATTTAAACTCTTTATACTGTCTAGAATATGATTCATATGTTAATTATTCAAATAGATCGGATTATACATGGTAATTATGCATATAAAGTGCAAATAATGCAATTCTGAGCTTATTTTGAGGATTTCATTTGTTTCTTGATTCATTCTTAGTCATTTGATCACAATAATCTACATTTAAACTCTTTATACCGTCTAGAATATGATTCATATATTATTTATTCAAAAAGGATGAGAGAGAGGAGGGATTCCAAGGTATATTCATATGTTATTTCTCAGAAGAATCTCGAAGGAAGCAATCGGAGGGATGAGATAGATCGAATCGGATGGTCACGATGCTGGGAGATCAAAGGAACGGTGTAGATCGAGTTACTATTGGTGAACAGTGCTTATGAACAGTATCAGATCTGGATCTATTTGGCCAGGAATAATATAGTGTCCGACGTCTATGTTCGACTAAAAAAAAAAGAAAAACAACTATTTAACCAAGTGAGCCTGAACCAGAGCAAGTAATTGTTAAAAACTATACTATTTTTCTATGTTCATTACTTTTACTTCTTTTGTATTTTAATTCTTTTACTTCCTTGTACTTTGTAATTTCTCTTTTATTGATGAAATTTTTGGCATGGCTATAGCACCTAGCCATCAAAAAAGAAAAAA
Source organism: Rhynchospora breviuscula (assembly GCA_027562975.1). Classification (NCBI taxonomy): domain Eukaryota; kingdom Viridiplantae; phylum Streptophyta; class Magnoliopsida; order Poales; family Cyperaceae; genus Rhynchospora; species Rhynchospora breviuscula. The sequence continues at coordinate 20,281,033 of CM050398.1, forward strand.
ATAAATAAAAACTATACTATTTTGGAACGTGAAGTACATGCTCTTATTGTTTTATATACAATCGTATAACATGTCATTTATACGTTTGTTTCATTGTGATATACCTAATAAGAAAACACAAATTAGCTGATGAAAACCCTTCATTAAATACTTGGTAGTAGCTGGTTACACTCATAGTTTTGTTTCTGGATTCTTGTGGATATTTTCTTCATATTACATAACAATTTGCTTAATCTTTAAGATATTGGACAGAACTAATTAAATGGTAATTATATATATAAACTAGATATTCATTTTTTAATTTTATTAAAATTGGTAAAAAGATATTGCAACAAATCATGTAAAACTTGAAAAATTACTGCTTGTGAGAATTCTGAATAGGGGCCGAAATGCCATATAAAATTGTTTCAAACAACATTAGTTGAAACAAAGTTTCTCAATATATAGGTTTGGTCAACTGGGCAAAGTATTGATGATTCCACGTATCATAAATTGACTGGAGTTTTTATAGATCTTTTCTCAATATTTAGGTTTTCTGTTTCCTGACAATTTTTTGCATATTAGGATGAAACGCTACATGACTTATTTAGTTATTTGGTGACTCAGGGAAAGATTTTGATGGAGACATATATGCTCGAATCTAGGTAAGTATTAAGACTTATTCAAGCTATAAAATACACAAATCAGTTAATTTAGATTCAAGGTATTAAAATGCGATTTGTGCGGTTTGACGGTTGGGTGGTGATTTAGTATTTATTGGTGTTAAAACGGATAAAACGGTAGTATGGTATGAACTAAAACTAAGATAAAATAGCGATAAAATGGAAAAAACGGAGTTTTTTAAAAGCTTGTTTAGATTTAATTCTCTGCTTTTTTTTTCAATTTCAGGCCCTAGCTCGAGATTTAGATCTTACGGTACTCTTCTTCCTACTTGTCCGAGCGTCCAGCAGTGTGACACCATTGAAAACTGCCAAGATAATTCGGTTCGCACAAAAAAAATGTTCTTTTGAATCAACAATTAATCATTTCTCTTCTCTTTTGGTCGATGATATCACATTTACTGCTGATAGCAAGTTTTATCTATCGAGGGAATTTATAGAGTTAAACATTATTCATGTACTTTTTTTTAGTACATTAATCATGACATTTACTGGTCAATTATATTCACTTGCCTTTTTCTGTGTCGATTTGGGCTTCAGATGAGTGTTAAAAAGAAATCTGCTCCATAAAGAATAGATATTGATACGTCTAGCTTAAGTAGAGAGATTAACAAGAGTAAATTCATAAGTGAAAAGGGATTTTCTTTATTGTTCTTAATTGTGTATACAATATTGCCTAAAACTCTTATTACAGAATGTCCAATTCCTTTTTCTATACCCCTCCCTCTATATTTATAGGCGTTTAAAATGGATTTCTTTGCTGACATCATCAGACAACTGTTGCGCCACTTGTCTCCTGGCCTTATCCGAGGGTTCTTCGGATTTATCCGCGAAAGGGGTTCGCTGACAGCAAACCCTTTCCCGAGGGGTCTTCGCATTCATTCATGAGACCAATTTGTTAGGCCAGTTGACACCTCCATTTTCGTTTCCCGCTTCTTTTGTCGCTCACTCTGTCAAAAGGTCACAAGACGGATCGCTGACGTCATCATTATGGACTGGGCCTCTAATTGTTTGCTTTTCTTAACTTGTATTATACTGGACCAGCCCTTTATATCCTGACCCTATCAGGTATCAATCTCAATTGACTGAATTCTGTTGTCCTTTTTCCACAAATAATATGTCCTGTTCCAATCCACATTTTTACGTGATATTCTTTTAAGCAATCAGCAATGCAATCCCTCTAAAGGACTATGTCAGAGTTGTTCTAATTTATTTACTTGTTATTTTGAGCAGTTGATGACGTCAGCTCGACTTCCCGGAAGTCCAATTCTATTTACAAGATAATTAAGCAGATGTCATTTATCTAAAAATTGTTTGTTGTACAAAATATATATGTTAGTATTTTTCAGGTAATGATTAAAATCTATGTTACCGCAAACAATTACTTAGTTTCATTAATTCTACATTCTTTTTACTAATTTTGTATACTGTACTCAGCAAAATTACTTTAAACATTGATACACAAAACGAAACAAATGTTGAGGGGAGAAAATATATATTTTTATGTAAAAGGAACTGAAACTACCTTACAGCGGGGAATGAAAAAAGATAAGCGTTACTCGACTCACTTATATTTCGTATTATATTGCCTCCTTTCCTAAAATATTTAGCTCGTAGGAGATTTGTGAACTTTTTTAGAACTCTTCCGTGAATTTCTATTAATTATTTTTAAGTTTAAAAATCCTATTATAAAAGTTTGAGTTATGAGTTATTTAAATATTATAGAATCATTTTGTTATTATTAATTTGGATATGAATTTTTTTATTTATTATATTGTGCAACAATGTATATAATTCTACATCCTTTTACTAGATTTTGTTTATGAGAACCTTTATTAGAATTTACCAAGGTCAACAACAGACTGAGCATTTTAAAGAGTACTTTAATTTATTAAAAAATTACGGTTATATTATTAAGTAGTAATATATTTTTTTAAAAAAGAATTTGTGCAGTTTAATAAAGTGGTTAACAGCATTTAATGATAGAGTGGTCATTTAACAATTTAAGCTAGGTAAAATTAATGGTCATAAATCATGAGCCTGACATAATTTTTAAACATCACTGTAAATGATAGAACATCATTATACATAATCACATAAGAGCAAGGTTCCAGTGCACCACTTCTGGGTGCCACAACTTCATATTTTATCAATATTTTAATCATTAAACATCACTAAATCCAAACGGTTGATCTTGTTCAATTTAATGAGCTATGTGTTTCTATATAAGTTTTATAAAATTTGGAGTCTGTTTGATACTCGATCAAATGACCAAATGATGAACTTATTAGAATTAATCTGTCATAATTAACCAGATTCGTTTATTTGTTAACTATTTGATCGAGTATCAAACCTACTCCAAATTTTATAAAACTTATATAGATATGCATCACTCGTTAAATTGAACAAGATCAACTTTTTGATTTCAGTGTTTGAATTTAAAATATTTAAAATATTGATAAAATACAAGTTGTGGCAACTTGTGGCACCAAAAAGTGATGGGACCGGAACTTTGCTCATCACATAACGTATATATCGGCTTTAAAATTTCACAATATAGTTCCGAATGTACTATGTAGTACTTAAATGCTACAGAGTCCTAATTTTCAAAACAATTGATAGTTTAAATTGGTTAATCCTGCTAGTTTCAAAGTAAAGGAAGGAGAAGGTTCCGAAATGCAATTATTAAAGTCTGTTAACGCCAAAATCTAAAATCCGTGAAATCTTTGTCTTTTTTTTTTGGGTGCCAAATTTATTCATTCTTCAGTGCCTATCATAAAAAAAATGTTGAAAATCGCTTCGTGGAAAACCCTAATCTTAACTTGTCCAAAGATCGTTTAATGACTGTATGTGTTTTTCACAAAAAAATTAAATTAATTAAAAATGATATTTCACAAGAAATCAGCGTCCGGTTAGAGTAGTTAGATGCTTTGTGAGCTAAGATCATTTTTATGCGTCCAATAAAGCAGCACGAATTTTTTCAAATGAAAAAACACAGGAGGTGCAAAGTTGCATAACAAATTGTTTGATGTGGATCTTTGGGATTATTCCTCTAAGACTCTAATATAAGAATCAGGACAAGAACAATCTTGAATTTACCCCTTGAAACCAAACATTTTACCACATTTAACCATGGCAATTTGGTAAATCTTGAATTTTTCAGACCTTACATATACTTCCATTATTATTTGTGAAATTATAATAACTAAATTGGAGCATATACACGCTTTTACTTTTTTATCTGATACATATTTTTGTTTTTTGTTTTTGTTTACACTAGATGGCGACCATCAAGTAAATTATCTGATTCATATGGCATGCCAATTTGTACGTCTCATTTGGTGTGATATACCTAACAAGTTGAACACAACTTTTAACTGAAGACCCTTCATTAAATAGTTTAAGTAGCAGATTAAACTTGCCTTTGTGCTTATTAATTCTTGTGAATTTTCCTCATATAACCCAACAATTAGATTCAGTTTTGAGACATTGGGGAAAACTAATTAAATGGTTAGCTCTATATTTCATTACATATTATAGTTAACTGCAAATGTTAATGTTTGCAACAAATTTATCATCTAAAGGTTGAAAAAGAATAGCCCGTAAGAATTCCCAATAGGGTCAAAATGCCATACTTTGAAGTAATCAAGTTAAATTCAATTCAACGTGTAAACATTGGCAGAAATGGCTGCAGTCTACTTTCGAAAAGTTTAATTTAGTTATTATGATAAATATGCTCTCATATATATGTGCTGATTAATTCTAAATACACTAATGTGCAGGTTACATTTATACACGAGACATCGCCCCGTCGCAGTTCGATCTGGGTGTTATTTTTAAATTATTTTACGTTATGAAGTACGACCATTTATAAATATTTCAAATATCCAGTTTATTTTCACCATATTTTCAATCATAAGTCTCAACTGTTGGATCGCTAACAAGCAGGTCTCAATTGGTTGCGATTTAAACTTTTGTTTGAGCATCACGGAAGGAGGTCAGAGTCAGTACGAGAAGAACATGAAGGTAATGCAAAGAAGACGGAGATATTCTAAAAGGGTTTTTAGGAAAAATAAGAAAGAAAACACATATTAGGTCATTAATTATTCCTTACCCAAAATTGTCATATAACATTTATAAAATCTCCTGAGTTGTCTCAATTGTAATTATTTTGGGATTCAAATTAGTCAAAACTAAAAATAATTAAAATACAAATGATGGATGTTTTTCCTATATAGAAAGAAGTATATTGTATTTTGAGTATTTATTTTGTAATAAATTGATATAATAAATTTATATTTAACTAATGCAACTTACGTATAAAAAAATTAAAGTTGTAATGTTTTTCACAAGTATTTAAATTGGTTCTTATCTAAATGCCTCTTAATAAATACTAAAGAATTTTAAGTAAACTAATATTAAATATTATAGATTTTAATTTTCTAAACAACGTTATACTATTTCAATTGATTAATACTGCAAATTTCAAAGTAAAGTTTAACTTAAGGTTCCAAAACTGCAAGCATTAAAATCTGTTACAAACTTACAATTAAAATCAATGAAATCTTCAAAGTCATCTTTTCAAAATTATTCATTGTTTCGGTGCTGAATCATGTAATATGCTATCATTAAACGTTCAATTAATTAGCTAGAGGCTTCGAAGTACGAACAGTTTGATCCTAAATAGAAATTCCTCGCAGCTCCACCGCTCTAGAGGTTGCTTAGAGTTATTTAGAAATAGAGGGATCAAAAAAAGAAGGGAAAATTAGTTCACTGCCGACTCAAAACAGAGAAATTAGGATTTTGCTACTTTATTCATCTTTAATTGCTTTAGGAACTCCAAGAACTGTCCCAAAAAAAAACCAGATGTGTAATTAAAGAGAATTCAGGAGTTTGAACAAAACATTAATAAAATAGTATAATTGAACACAAAAATACCGGCCTAGAATATTTTGAAATAAAAAGTCATTTAGAAATTAAGAATAGACCTTTAATAATTCTAGAAAATTCATAGAAATTATATTTTATTTATGAGCGACTGGTGACTCACTGCTGAAAGCTCAGTATACCGAGAAGCATTACGAGCAACCAAGTCAATCGAAGAGCCAACCCTTGGTTTTGTTAAACCAACTGAAACAACTCAAAGGGGTACCTCAACAATTATCAAGCAAAACAACACAATCATTCAACGGCTTGTTAAAATCAAAGAAGAACTTGAGGATTGCAAGGACTAGATAAGAGAACTCAAAAGGGCAAAAGCACCTGATGGGTCTGATACAACCGAGGCCCTAGAGCAAATCCAACACCAACTCAAAAACTTGAGTCTTGGTCCGCCTTCAACCTCAAAAAGGCCAACCATAACAGGCAAATTCTTCGTATATCGAGATCCAAAGAAAATATACGAAGAAGAAAAGAAGAAGATACAATGAGTCATACTCAAATCGAAACAGTGAGTAGACCATCTGTATCGGGCCATGATAACCAGATACCGACTGTTGAAGATCAAATTCGAGACTACAGACTTAAAAGTCGGTTACGGTATGAAGCACAAAGGAGATTGCCAAGGCGAAGGCAATACAGAAGGACTTTAGAATATCAATTGAGTCCAGATGCGAAACTGAGCATTTCACAGTTTCGCAGAGCACAACAAGTTCCGGCAGAGACACTATACCAAGCTGGATGGAGCAAAAGAAATCATCGGGTATATCAACATTATTCCGATGAAAGAATCTTGGTTGTTGGATATCAAAGGGAAATCCCCTTTATTTCTCAAGAAAGCTACAACAGGCTCGTGGAGGAAGAATTACAACACTTACACATAGGTGTTGTAATGGTCAGACTATATGCTCTACACAGGAGAAGTGCAGGGGTAAATGCTCTGGTTGTGTTAAGAGACACAAGATGGGAAAACGATACATGTCTAATAAGTTCTATGGAAATGGACTTAACTGATAACACACAACTAGCATATGCGGTTCCTGACATGATGGTCAGTATTCATGATTTTTACAATCACATCCAATTGGTTGTACAAACTCATGGATATGAATCATGACGCGGTGGAGAGAGCAACCTCTTAATTTCTCGGTCTCTAATCGGGAGATTATCAAACACAACCCACACAAATTTTCGGTACAATGTCCAAGGAGTAACAGAGTACCTAGCAAGCAGAGGTATAAGGGCTATACCGGAACAACCAAGATCAACCGCAGAACTAAGAGGCCGACAGTGGATAATCAGACCACCGGCAATTCTAGAAGTACAACATCCAGAAACAGTTCGAGTTAGTATTAGCAATTAAACGACTTTGAATACGGAATAAACCAAGATAAATTTTATTACCTCCAGCCATGCTTACAGTTGTGAATGATAGACTGAAAATTCTGTAGAGAACGACACCAAGAAGAGCATTATAAGACCGAAACTGCTTCCCTTGCCTTGATGGTGAACTCCGGGATATCGGTCTTGACCTCGTCTCCCTTCTCCTCTCTCTGTTCCTCTCAAATGGGTGCCTTCAATTTGAGACAGAGAAAATAACAAATACTCCAACCATTCTCCATCAGAATGATAGGGTGTATATAAGGGCCTCAATCACTTGATAGATGTAATGAAAGGATGCATAATTAATGGCTGAGATCAATTCTTAAAGGGTGCATAATTGTTTGTGGCCAATTAAAATATTTTCCGATTAAACAAAATCACGGAATTAAAAGTTCCGTGTGAATTTCCGTCCGTATCGTCGAGAAACGATGTACATTCGTTTATACACGAAATGCTCGGAAAATCAATATCGCAAAAACCAAAATGCAACTTAGTTTAATAATAAACTAATGAAACTTGATTTGACTTGCACCCATGGTCATTTCATTATTACAAAAACAAAACCATGTACTACCAATCACGCACTATATAAGTGGCATACAATTAGATTAATAAATTTACATTTCATTAATCTAATTATACACTTTATTTAGAAGTTTATTTGCACCATTTATATTACATTCTCCCACTTGATCTCAGCATCCCTAAGAAATCTTAATGCATCTACAACCTTTATGTTAAAATAAAATATATAAAGATACACGAATCATGGCAGTAGGCCATCTTTGTGCGAATATTACTTTCCATGCATTACTATGCACCTGTGCAATTTTAATTTAACCCTTACGTGATTGATAAAATAACTTTAATGAATAAACCCAACGTTTATTCCAGATCAAACTTTAATAATATTATTCTTAACCTTAATGATTAATCAAACAAATATATGTGCACAATCAACCAGAATAATATTAACTTTATATGAAGAGTTTTACAATCATATTATACAATATGATAAGGAACTTTCACTGAATGGTACCAAGTCCTATATTTGCTACATGATCCTTGAACTTCTGTGGTGGCATGCCTTTAGTCAATGGATCGGCTAGCATTGATTCTGTGTGAATATGCTTAATAACCACTTTTTCATCCTTAATCCGCTCTTTCAAAGACAAATACTTGATATCAATGTGTTTGCTTCCACTACCAAGTTTATTATTCTTAGCTAGAAAGATCGCGGCATAATTATCACACAGAATCCTCAACGGCTTAGAAATATGATCCATGATTCTAAAGCTCTCAATAAAACCCTTCAACTACACACCATGGGAAGACGCCTCAAAACACGCGACAAACTCTGCTTCCATAGTAGAGACAACAATAAGTGTCTGCTTGACACTTCTCCATAACACAGCGCCGCCGGCTAACATAAAAATGAAACATGATGTTGACTTGCGAGTGTCAACATAACCGACAAAATCAGCATCTGCGTATCCCAATATCTCTAAGTTATCACTCCGTCGGTTTGTAAGCATGTAATCATTCGTTCCTTGAAGATACCTTAACACTTTCTTTGCAGCATTCCAGTGGTCTATCCCCGGGTTACTTTGGAATCGGCCCAGCATTCCAACAGCAAAGGCTATGTTAGGCCTTGTACAGACCTGAGCATACATTATACTTCCAACAAGCGAAGCATAATCTTTCTGTCTTTTCTTGTCCCGTTCCAACTTAATCCTTGGACACTGACTCAAATTGAGTCTATCGCCCTTCTGTATAGGCAGAGGGCTCGGTGAACAATTCTTCATTCCGAATCTTTCTAAAATCTTATTGATATATGCTTGTTGAGATAGACCAAGAATTCCTTTATGTTTATCTCTATGGATCTTTATTCCTATAACATAGGAAGCCTCACCCATATCCTTCATATCAAAATTTTTAGAAAGGAATTGTTTCACTTCTCGCAAAATTTTTTTATTATTAGTTGCTAAAAGAATGTCATCCACATATAGTACTAGAAAACAAATCCGGCTCCCACTGACCTTCTGGTATATACACCGATCCTTGATATTTTCTAAAAAATCATATGAAGAAATTACCTCATTGAACTTCAGATACCATCGCCGGGAGGCCTGTTTCAAACCATATATAGACTTATTCAATTTGCAAACTAATTCTTCACTACATTTAAAGGAGAAACCTTCAGGTTGTTTCATGTATACCTCCTCCTCTGAGTTACCGTTTAAGAATGTTGTTTTCACATCCATTTGATGTAACTCAAAATCGAAATGAGCTACCAATGCTAGAATTACACGAAGGGATTCTTTCTTTGATACAGGAGAGAATGTCTCCGTGTAGTCAATTCCTACTATTTGAGTAAAATCTTTGGCAACAAGTCTAGCTTTGTATCTCTCAATGTTACCTGATGAATCCTTCTTGGTTTTATAAACCCATTTACATCCAATAGGTTTAAAACTTTCAGGTAACTTGACCAAATCCCAAACACCGTTATTTGCCGTCGATTCTATCTCATCTTTCATAGCATTATACCACAAAGTGGACTGTTCAGATTTCATCGCTTGTGGAAATGTGATAGGGTCTTTTTCAACACTCACATTTTCATATGAGTCAGGATCCTTTTCGAAACTTGCAATATCTTTATACAAGTCTTGTATATACACAACATAATCACTAGGTATAGCCGGCTTTTTCTCCCTATTAGATCTCCTTAATATTGAATCAGAATTCTCAACATGATCTATATTAGTATCTTTGGCTGGCTGTAGAACTTCATCAATTGGATTTTCAATATTTCATGAACCTGAACTTGATGGAATATTATCCAATTGAATATTAGTGGGAATACTTAAATGATCAACAACCTGATCACTCCCACTAATCTGGTCATTCTCTAGAAACTTCGCATTTCTAGACTTCACAATCCTAGTTGTGTTAGACGGACAATAAAACCTGTAACCCTTAGACTTCTCGACATAACCGATAAAGTATCCACTTATAGTCCTTGGGTCCAACTTCTTCTCTTGTGGATTATACACTCTTATTTCTGAAGGACAGCCCCAGACGCGTACATGATTCAAACTCGGTTTCCAACCTTTAAACAACTCAAATGGTGTTTTGAGAACCGCCTTTGTTGGAACTCGATTGAGAATATACACAGCTGACTTAAGTGCATCTATCCAAAGAGACCTGGGTAGTTTTGAACTACTCATCATACTTCGCACCATATCCAGTAAGGTCCAGTTTCTACGTTCCGCTACACCATTCTGATCCGGAGATCCAGGCATAGTGTATTGGGCAATAATTTCATTTTTCTCAAGGAATGCATCATTAAAGTGAAATCTTTGGGGTTTTCTTTAGGCCTTGCTCCAGAAAGGAGTAGAGGAGGGGAATGGGGAGAGAGTAAACTGACCAAACCCTGCCCAATGAGGTTAACCTGCTCCCAATCAATAAAATTTCAGGAGTAATGGAGGTGAACGGGGGAGAACTGAGAGACACTATGTGTAAAAAGAATGAAAAGAGAGAAAACTTGATTCACCCCCAAATTTGGGGTTTATTGACGTTTTCCTTGCTTTCTTTCCCATTCTTTCCCTTTCCCTCTTCCTCCTAATTCTGGAACAAAGCCTTAAGGATTTGTGACCAGCCATGATTTAGTTTGTTTAGTCTAGCACAATGAGCAAAAGTTCAATGACTATTGCCCAGATTGTAACTTTCCTGACCTGATCTTGTAAATAAATAATAAAGAAATAATAAAGGGATCCCTTGGTGGTCATGTATATGTATGTCAGGTCATGAGCCTTGAAATAGTATTATCCTGGTATAAGAGCAGTAGATGGCCATTGTGAATCGGATTACAGCTGTACAAGAAAAATAATACATAATAGAAATAATGATAATAATAATAATGACAATAATAAGGGACTATAACATAAAGGCTGGCAGTAGGTAAATTCTTTGAGTAATCTTTACCTCATGAGTTACTTGTTAATGTCTGATTTCCTCCATAAATGAAGTATTGTGATTATATGAAAAGTATGGGTCTGTTTATAAAAAGGAGGAATTTCTCTGATGTTGATTATGAGCGTTTCATTTAAGATGTCAATGTGTAATAAGCTGTGGTTTGTCAGAAATTTAAGGTTGTAGCAGTTTGCTAAGATTTAATTGCTAGGTTGCAAACAGTAAAAATGTTACTGAACCAATGGTCATGGGTAATTAATTGAAACAACCACTGGTAATGAAGTCCTTAAGTCAATTTCTTTGTTATTATAACCAATCGATTTTCTAGTTACTTGATGATGCAACGTTGCTAGTAACCTGGTGAATGATAGGGTATAATTGCATGTCTTAAACTTCTTGAGTTTTACAAGTTATATGATGGAACGCTGTGCATGATTACATATGGATATATAAGCATAGTTGGGAACTTTATTGGAGCCACATGAGTAAGTATGGTACCAATCGGCAAAAGGTTAATGCTCACTCATCTTTGTACCAACCTTTATTATCCTGGTCAAGCCCCCTAGTAATTTACAATTGAGCGTGCGAATACCCTTTTCCTTATATATTTGTAATCACATAAATCAACTCTGGTATAATAGTACCCTTCAATTGATACCAAGAACAAACTGCTTTTCTCTGAAACATTGTTATGCCATGCCGTACCACTTCTCGGCCTCCTTACTAAATTAAGGCAACGCAATCTAAATTGAACACATTTTCGTATTCTCCTTCCCATCGCGGTTCTAACACAGTCAGTCCCGTCTGATATGGAGGCGACGATCGCTGGGCAACGTAAAACAAAACTTGCAGGGACTGAACCGAATAAACGTCTGTTACTTCCTGATGGAAACGACGTGGCGGAAATGGAGACCACCATCGCTTTCGTCTTGGATTCACTATGCCGGTGAGCCTCTCCACATGGGTTGCGATGGTCGAAAATGACTTCGGATTCAGACCCGTTAATGGAGGTTGTCTTCTTCGTTCGAACCTTAGCGCTGAAAACTCATGATCGTCTGTGGCGAAATAACAATGAGACCCATGTACCTAACCTCTGTCAATTAACAGATGCGAAATGAAATGAAACTAGAAAGTGTTGGCCCAATAGTCATCAAGGCCCAAAGAAACAAGAGACCAAGAAGAGGCCCAGCGCCATAAATCCAATTACTCATATCACGCCACTTAAGCAAATCCAGTCAGCTGCCATCTCACTCCTTCTTGATGACGTGGACCAACCAAAAATTAACAAATAAACAGAAACTTTAAAAATTCATTAAAAATAGTAAAAAACTCAGAAAAATATAAATAAAATATTCATAAAATTTTAAAATTCAAAATAAATTAAATTCACTGATACTTTAATATGAAATTATGTCAAAGTAGCGGCCTTTAGTATTTTTGAAGTATTTTTCACTCTAAAATGAATTTTATAAATCTTAGAAATATAATAAAATTATCTAATATTATCTTTTAACAAAATTTTTAAGACTCGAGCTAAGTATTTTCAAAACATAAAGGGTTTCAAAGATGATACCTTTAAAAAAACAAATACTTTCAAATACAAATATTCTCAAAATTACGAAAGTAAAAAAATAATAAACTCATTCAATGACTTTTAATAAAATTTTCAAAATTAAAACCTAAGTATCTTCAAATAACAAATAATTTCATGACTGATATTCTCAAAAGTAAAATATTTTTAAAAATAAGTATTTTCAAAACTTCCAAAGTGAATTTCTAAAAAACTCAAAGATATGAAAGGCCAAAGTGAATGAAAATTATAAAAATCACCAATATCCAAAGAGAAACATTAGAAAATTAGAAAGTCAAAACACGAAATCCAAAGACAAAACCGAAACCTCTTCATATGAGGAAAAATCTCTCGCTGGGGTTGAGAGCAACCTCAGATGACTTACAATTAAATTTTTATCAAATGACCCTCCTATCTGAATAATTCAATTTTGTTCTCATAAGAAGCCGCTGTAGGGCCCGAGAACCAACTCTTATTAAGAAGGCCGCCCAATAGGCCCCTAGGGTTGTAAAAGAACCAACTCTCCTTAAGAAGGTCACTGAAGGACCTCGAGGATTGTAAAAGAACCAATTCTTATTAAGAAGACCGCCGAAAGGTCCCTAGAATTGTATCATTTTGTTCTCACAAGAAACCGCTAAAGGGCCCGAGAACCAACTCATATTAAGAAGGCCGTTCAAGAGACCCCTAGGATTGTAAAAGAACCAACTCTTCGTAAGAAGGTCACTGAAGGATCCCGAGGGTTGTAAAAGAACCAATTCTTATTAAGAAGACCGCCGAAAGGTCCCTAGAATTGTATTATTTTGTTCTCACAAGAAGCCGCTAAAAGACCCGAGAACCAACTCTTATTAAAAAGGCCGCCCAAGAGGCCTCTAGAGTTATAAAAGAACCAACTTTCACAAGAAGGCCGCCCAATAGACTCCGAAGGTTGTAAAACTACTTTCACTCTCACAAGAAAGCCAACCGTTGCCCTGAGAGCTATCAGATAATTTCGACTGACCTTAAACAATCTAAAATGACTCTAAAACAACTCTAAATAAATGAAAAGAACCATAAATAACTTTAATCGACTCTAATCAACTTTAAACAACTCTAAATAACTTAAACGACTTTAAATGACCTTCAAGCAATTCTAAACGACTTCAAGAAGACTCCAAATAGAGAAGATCTTCTTTCAACCGAAAACTGAAACTAACCCTTCTCTTAGAACCTTTAAAATTTTAGAAGTTACTTAATTGAGTCCCGTCAATTAGGTCTGGTACTGTCAATTAAGTCACTTTAAGAGACGATTCCTCCTAGCCCATTACGTATTTTCTTTAGATCATTTAATCAGAGATTTTCGTAGGAGACTACGAGGTAATTAACAATAGGGGCTTGCGCCTAATGGAAATAAAGGACCCGCAAAATTAATAAACCCTCGTAAGAAGTGACTCTTGTTCTGGTTCTCTTGTTGTTAAGAGATACTTGGTGTAGAGATCGAACCTTAAGGGGGTGAATTTAAGACTTATTCCAATTTCTCGAGGAAACCTTTCATTCTTCGAGAGACGACGAAAAAGCCCACACACTAATCTTAATTCCTATGGGTAGATTAAGATTTAATAATTAACTATTATACCCTAATAAATTAAATTAATTTCAGTTAATAGCCCTGTGGAGCAATATTAACTTGATTAACTTAACTATTACAATTTATGCCTTTGTTATTACATGTGATTTATAGAAACAATATACATACGTATACCTTAACACAATTAAAGATGCTGTGGCTACTCTTTAATTTTCAATTAATACATATTAATCACTTAGACATATCCTTAGGAGTATAGTTCACCTATTTGTTCTGTTTAAATGAATTTCTAATTGAAATTCTAACCATAAACAAAACAATCACGTTCTGAACCTGACAGCCTGACCTATGCTGAGTAAAACCGCTATACGTTTCTGTATACTAATCCATTTTTAGTGTTCTTAGATTCTATGGAAACTAGACTCGAAGATCTAACCAACGAAACAAACCTCACACAAAACAAGTAAACAGAACTCCCGTTATGCTACTCGCAAATCAGACTATCAATATTCTGGTTTTTCAGAACAGTTGTTCTTGATGTTCTAGTTGTTTACTCTACAAAATTATAGGAACCTAAACAACTAAACAGTATAGAATTCATCTATAAACATTCACAAGCATAAATTTCCAAAACCTTAATAAAATTTATTGTAAAACAAGCAGACAGAGGCTAAACCGCTCTGATACCAACTGTTAGCAATTAAACGATCTTGAATACGGAATAAACCAAGATCAATTTTGTTACCTCCAGCCATGCTTGCAGTTATGAATGATAGACTGAAAATTCTGTAGAGAACAATACCGAGAAGAGTACTACAAGACTGAAACTGTTTCCCTTGCCTTGATGGTGAACTCCGGGATATCGGTCCTGACCTCGTCTCCCTTCTCCTCTCTCTGTTCCTCTCAAATGGGTGCCTTCAATTTGAGACAAAGAAAATAACAAATACTCCAACCATTCTCCATCAGAATGATAGGGTATATATAAGGGCCTCAATCACTTGATAGATCCAATCAAAGGATGCATAATTAATGGCTGAGATCAATTCTTAAAGGGTGCATAATTGTTTGTGGCCAATTAAAATATTTGCCGATTAAACAAAATCACGGAATTAAAAGTTCCGTGTGAATTTCCGTCTGTATCGTTGAGAAACGATGTACATTCGTTTATACACGAAATGCTCGGAAAATCAATATCGCAAAAACCAAAATGCAACTTAGTTTAATAATAAACTAATGAAACTTGGTTTGACTTGCACCCATGGTCATTTCATTATTACAATACAAAACCATGTACTTCCAATCACGCACTATATAAGTGGCATATAATTAGATTAATAAACCATGTACTTTCCATGAGTATGAAGAATTGATAGCAGTAGAAGACGATCTCCAAAATGTAATCTCCAGCGTCAGGAGAATGATACTGCTAGAGAATCTATATCAAGGGTCCACTGAAGAGCAGACACGGGCATATCAGGATTTTGAGCGCCTGTCATGCAACCATGTCAATGATCTGTTTAATTACATGAATGATTACAAGATCCTTGCAGCAAAATCCGAGAGGATGTACATTTTCCTAAAACTCTCGGACAAATTCTTCAGAAAATACCACTTTTAATTGGTCAAGAGCTTGAAAAGACATTTTCAGACAAGTATCCTGGAGTAGCAATTGGTGTATTACCGAGAATAAACTTCTTATACCAATACCTGGCTGAAAGGTACAAACAAGCTGCACTCCAAAGAAGCTTGAAGGATCTCTCCTTCTATAGCAAAATTCCAATACATGGCTACTATGGAGAAAGAAAGAAGTATGGGTTTCGAAAGTCCAAAACTTATTAGGGTAAATCATATCAATCTCATGTATGAGTATTCAAAAGAAAACATGCCGACAAAGTTCGTAAGTGTAAATGTTTCATTTGCGGAGAAGAAGGACATTTTGCGCGGGAATGCAAGCGCAAAATAAGAAACATTGTCAGGGCAGCCTGTTACATTTATGAAATTAAATATATATATATTTTCTGAAAATATTATTTAAAGAATTTTCTTAGCTAATTATAGATATGATTAGTGTAAAGATAATCTAATTAAGTATCATTTTATTTCATGGTTTGAGTTATTTGTACTTTAATTTAGTTTTTTTTTGTTGGGTGCATAGTGGGAGATACTTAGCATTTATACTTTAACTTAAAAAAAAAAATAGAAAATCTCCAAACCCCTTTCCCCACCCGTGCAACAAAGAGAATTTTCATTCTCTTTCTCTCTCTTGCGCAGCCCCTATTTTTCCTTTTCTTCTCTCTTTTGCTCCATTTGATTCTCACACAAAATCCACTAAATAAAATAGAGATAAAATCTGAAAAATTCGAAAAAAATCTGAAATGGTGAGTTGAAGTGGAGATCTATGCATACAAGCTTTTTATTCAAAAAAACAAGCCATATTCATATAAGTTTCTAATTTTCTCTATTAATTTCGGATTTTGAGATGCATGGTTGAAAATGGTTGCAAAATGGGATTAATTTGTGATTATTGTGCCAAATAGTGAGGTATTTCACTTCTCTTGAAATTATTTTTGTTATTTTCGGATTTTTTGAAAAAATATTCCGAAATTGGATGACATTTAGGGTTGCATGGAGGTTTTAGTTATTATTAAGCTTGCATATAGTTGTTATTGCTAGAAAATAGTTTCTTTTAGCATAAAATGAGAATTAAAACTAAGTTTGAGCTTGAATAATTATTTTACCCGAATTTAACCCTTCTTTTTGAGATTTTGGTTAATATATATGGTATATTATTAGGAGTACTTGATATCGTGCGAAATCTAAAGTTGTATGAGTTTTACAAAAAGTTTTGGACTTTAGAGAAAAATTTCAGCAAAGGAAAAATCTGGAATTTTTACTTAGACATACCATAAAGTTGCATTTTCATGGTATTCTTGTAGTAAAATATTTGGCATGTATAGACCTATTTTTGGCACATTTTGGACAGCAAAGAAACATGTTAACTTTCATGAGTTTTAGCATGGTAAATGAGTCATAATGACTTGTTTGGTATCATTAGATGTTATGTTAATATTTAGGATCCTTTTACACACTTTAGTACTTAATTTTACAAATTAGGTTAAAAGTTATGTGAAAAATGATAAAATCTTCAAATCTGAAATTTTTAACTTAATTATGAATTTAAAGGGGTTTAATTTAGGGTTTTGATTATTTTATAGATTTAGGAGACGAGGGTTTCGTTGCGGGTGACGTCGGTGCTTCGAGTTCACGTTAGTCAGGTTATTTTCTCGTGGAGTTCAGGTGCGGATTCACATGAACTCAAAGCTTTTAATTAGTTGGAATTATTTATTTTACTTATTATGCATGTTGATTCATTGATGATTGCATGACTACCATATGACATTTGCATCTGAAATTGTTATCTTTTATTATTATGACTTGAATTGATTTGTTGGCATGTTGTATGGTATTCAAATTGCGAAATGGAAAGATTGGATTGTGTATTGGTTATGTTACTACTTGTACGGTTGGCCAGTTTCACGAAACATCGTGCGGATGCCGGCTAGCTACCGGTGAACGCTATGTAGTCAGCGCTGTTACATGGGACTCAGATACCCGAGCTAGACGGGGTATGAGGGGAGTGATTCTGAAATGTCAAGTAGGGTAAATTTGATATTGTTTTGGGAACAAGGAAATGAATTGGATTGAATTGTGATATGATTTGATTGATTGCAAACCAGACTTGTAGTTGCATGGTATGAACCAATTATTATTGCCGACCTTTGTTATTATTTGATATGTTTAAATCTGATATGATTGAACTCATTAGTCGGCATTGCATCATACTTATGCATTACTATTATTATTTACTTGCTTATTACTTGATATTTCTTTTTGCGGGTATTTAATTCCAAACATGAAAGCGGAGAGTTCATGTGCTGGAACTGAATACCGCACTGAGAAATTTTATTTCTCACCGTTTCCACTTTGTGGGTTCCAGGTTTTGAGGCGGGGTCAGAGACGGTTTTTGGCGAGGAGTAAGCCCAGTCTCGAGTTATTATCACTAGTAGTCTTTTGGCCATTTCGGTTGGTATATGCCATATGACTTGTATTACTTTTACTTAGGCTATGTATATTATTATACTTGATTGTCATTTGGTGTGTGTCATGTAGAGTGGTACCGTGGTTTTATTTTAATGTATGTATTGTTATGTATTCTTGATTTGGTACCACCACTTGGAAATTTAATGTATGATGTATGACTTGTAATGGTAGACTTATTCTTCTTGGTGACATGATTAATTATGACATATGTGATGTTAAGATAAATTCAAATGCTATGCTTTGTCTTGATCTATTCATATATCATCTAATTATCTTAATTTCTCCACGTACTATTGAATGTTTAAGGCAAAGTATTGGATTTGAATGCATATGACTTGTGTAGTTAAGGAATTTGTGTTAATTTAGTGGTGATATAACTCCTTGTATGATTTATTGAATAAATTGTTATGCCTTGCGTCTGCCGTGTGGTAGTCGTGGCGGAGACCGTCACGTGCTCGTTGGATACGGGGTGTGACACAGCCATTGTTGAAAATATGGAGCTATCAGATAGCTGGGATGTTCTCTCAGTTGACCTCCATGAGCCAGATAGTGACGCAATCTGTTCATTATCTGAGGGAGAAATTGAAAATGTTGCTTCATCCATAATCAATGATCTATCATTTGGCGAGAAATCATTCATGATGCAAGCTCAGCAACTAAGCTGGCGAGTTCACATACAACTGTCTGATAACCAGAAAGATTGTCCTCGTGAGTGGAAGGACAATGATTCAGTTCCAGCGGGACATGAAAGATGTTCCATGTGCAAAGAATTGACAACTAAATCAACGAGGGTGCACTTCGAAAACTGCCGCCTAACATTGTGTCCTATGTGCTCAAGATTTAGGCTAGACAGAAGGATACGAGCTAAGGTGCAACCAATAGCACCTTATGATAGTAAGGATCAGCTAATCAATGAGCTGGTGTCTTGTATTCAGTACCTCTTGGCAGAAAATACAAAACTCAAACAACAATTGTTTGAAACTAAAACAGAAGATCTTGAGGCTGAGTTTGATGAATTAATGAGAAAAGACAAAGGAAAAACCAAACTACAGTTCGAAGACGAAGAGGTAGATGAAGAGATAGAGATGGAGCCTAAAAATCCAACAGGAGCTCTCAGGATAACTTCTGCTAATACTATCTCTAATGAAGAAATCGAGCGATTTAATACAGTAGTCCAAGATCCTGTAAGAGGCAAAAGAGTCTTAAACAGACTCTACAACATGGAGATAATCTTTGAGATTCCAAGAGTAAAACCGTTCAAAGTTCAAGCAATTTTTGACACAGGAGCAATTGTTTGCTGTGTCAACCAAGATATTGTCCTACAAGAGGCATTGGAACCAAGTGCCTATCCCATACAGATAAATGAGGTAAACTCAACTCAAATAGCCAATCTGAAACTCAAAAATGGAAGTATGCTAATTGAGTCGAATAGGTTCAGAATTCCCTTCACCTATTCTTTTTCTATGGGGAGGAAGGAAGGAGTTCAAATACTGATTGGGTGCAATTTTATTCGATCAATGCAAGGTGGTTTGCGAATTGAAGGGCATAATGTGACTTTTTACAAGAACATCACAACAATAGCAACCGCAGTAGATGCTAAGGTGGTACAAGCAGCAATCCCTGAGCTTGATCTGTCAGGCTTAGAATATATTGAAGTAACAGAAGCAGTGACATACCACCAAGAGCAGGAGTCACAACAGTTCAAAGAGAGATTCAGACTATTACTCGACAGATTGAAGGAACAAGGGTTCACTGGAGAAAATCCTTTGAAGCATTGGTCTAAGAACCAGGTGACATGCTCTCTTGACATTATAAATCCTGATCTTCAGATTCAGGATAAACCTCTAAAACATGTGACGCCACAAATGAAGGAACAATTTGAAAAACATACAAACACGTTACTGCAACTGGGAGTGATCAGGCCGAGCAAAAGCAGGCATAGAACCATGGCTATAATGGTTAATTCCGGAACTACATTGACCCAATCAATGGTAAAGAAATGAAAGGAAAATAGCGCATGGTATTCAATTACAGGTCCCTCAATGACAACACTCATAAGGATCAATACAGCCTCCCAGGCATCAATACCATCCTTAAGAAGGTCGAGCACAGCAAAATCTACTCAAAGTTCGACCTAAAGAGTGGATTTCATCAGGTGGCAAAGGCACCTGAGTCAATAGAATAGACTGCTTTTGTTGTACCTGACGGTCTATATGAATGGCTTGTTATGCCATTTGGATTAAAAAATGCACTGGATATTTTTCAAAGAAAGATGGATCAGTGTTTTGCTGGCACTGAAGATTTTATAGCGGTGTATATCGATGATATTCTGGTATTCTCTGAGAATGAACAACAACATGCCGAACATCTCAGAAAAATACTAGAAATCTGTGAAAAATGAGGTCTTGTTCTCTCTCCAACAAAGATGAAAATAGCAGTTAGAGAGATCGAGTTTCTGGGAGCAATTATAGGAAGGAGCAAGGTGAAACTCCAACCCCATGTCATAAAGAAGATTGTCTCATTTGATGAGAAGAAATTGAAAGAAAAGGCCGGACTCCGAGCATGGTTGGGCATACTAAATTATGCCAGAAGTTACATTTCAAAACTTGAGACTCTTCTAGGTCCCTTGTACACAAAAACTAGCCCTCATGGAGATAACCGCCTCAAGCCGTCTGATTATGAATTAATCAAAAAAATTAAGAAAAAGGTACAAAACTTGCCAAATTTGGAGCTTCCACCAGTAGGGAGCTATATCATCCTTGAAACAGAGAGATGTATGGAAGGATGGGGTGGCATATGCAAATGGAAGCCAAAGAAGCACGACCCTAGATCTATAGAAAAGATTTGTACCTATGCCAGTGGTAAATTTTCGGTAATCAAATCAACCATTGATGCAAAAATACATGCTTGCATGGAAGCACTGAAGGCACTAAACATTCATTATCTTGATCAGCGGAGATAACGCTGAGGACTGACTGTCAAGCAATGATATCATTTTTCAATAAGTCAGCCCAAAATAAACCATCAAGAGTTAGATGGATAAATTTTGTTGATTATGTAATAGGGACATGAGTGCATATCAACTTTGAACACATAGATGGCAAGCTGAATAGCTTAGCAGACGCACTTTCTCGGTTAACAACAAAATTGACTGTTACTACAGAAACTCAAGAACAGCAAGAGTTGTTTTTAACCCATCTTGAAGGAGCATTTGAAGAAGCAGATCGATTTAGTGATAGTCTGAATAAACGGATGAATGAGCTAATTTTAAAAATTAGTTCTTCACTTTAAATTCCCTAAATCCAAAATTTTAATGATAGTTTAATGGTGATCTACGGAAAACCATTAACTTTATTTATTTATTTTGCGAAAGTGGTGAGCCAGATTTTCTTTTATTTTTAATCTTTGTTTTGTTTTTTTTAGATGGTAGAACAAATCCAACAATTTGCCAGAGGGGTTGAAGCCCTGATGGATTCTTCAATTTACATAATCCCTGCGGAAAAGAGAGCAATAAAAGAATCTCTCAAGGAGGTTTTCATTCAACAATCCAGCAAAGCCCGTGAAGAAATGAATATTCTCCTGAAAATGATGAAAACAAATCAAAGGAGGTTTCAACCATACTGGAGGAGTGACTGTGTATATACGGATTATTATTACATAAATAAAGATTGCATTAAAGCTATGGAGACTGCATTGACACGCATTGAGAGAGTTATCGATGACACAAAATTTTGATTCTCATCCAATAACGGAAGTTGGTGTGAGCATCTTTTTTTTTTCTAAAAGCACCTTTATCTATAATAAAATGGTGCTGGTGTGTAACAATTGTACCGGTTTATTTTTAGTGCGTCATTTGGTGCACCTTTATACGCATTATTGGTTAGTACGTTTTGTTTTATTTATGTTTTTGGATTGCACTGAAGTAGTGCTCTTTTTTATTTCATTTTCAGATCGCACTAAGTGTCCAAGTGCGTATCTTTTTCTTTGAGTAGGAGACAAAAGTATGTGGTAATCTAAATAATTGCATGACAATGGGGTCCAATGAGCACCCGATGCATTATTGAGATACCTTGCCAGAATCTCTATAAATAAGTGTTATTCAGAAGTTACAAGACACACAGAAAAATTCTGAAGTTTACTTTTTCTCTTGTAATCTTTTCTATCTATAAAGATCTCCACTTCTTCTTAAACTCAGCACTCTCAGTAGTCCGAAGTTTTTCAAGAATTTCTTATTTTTTGGACATAATTTCACTTTGGTATCAGAGCGAGTTTTGTTTTCTTAATATTATTTATGGCTTTCTAAATTTTTGTGTATTTTAGGTAGGCAATTAAGGGGTAGATTATACCAAATCTTTAGAAATTGTTCTCAACTGGAAAATTATGGTTACAATTAATAGTTAATTAAGTCCGAAAATATTAATTTGAAGTTTGAAAATTTTAAAAGTTTGAGAAGAATCAAAAGAATCACTCTGCCATACAGTACCTAATAAGATGGAAAGATGGCGGATAAACACAGTGATGTGAGAGGAAGCTAAAACCAGTAGAAATTGTCACTCTAAAAATTAAAATCAAAAGTGGTTAATTATTGAACGGGGTACACAATTGGAGTAACTTTAGTATAACTACCAAGGAATATTCCCTCTAGAGTGGCAAAAACAAATTTTGAAGTTTTAGGATGGCATGGAAAGATTTGCCCCAAAAAAAAGAATTATTTTTTTAATTTTTTTTCTTCCATTAGTCCAAATCTAAACCATTTATTTATAATGACGAATGGTTGTAAAGTAGGACTTAAATGAAAGGTCTAAATTTGGTCTTTGAAACCATGTATTCATGATAATTTTTTTTTAATTATGGTGAAAAGTTAGATTGACTAAACTAGAAGATCTAAAGAAAAATTCCTCAGCTCACACACGTGCAGCTCTCTCTCTCTCTCTCTCTCTAAAATTACGCTTGTAAGATCTTCTGCGGCAGTTTTTTGACTTTTTGAAGTTTTTTTTTTTTTTTTCTGGCTATGATATACAAAAGTCTCGATACATCCCAATGCACCATATCATTTCTCATTTTATAAAGTAGATTTGTAAGTTCATATAATGTTCGTGTTAAATTCCATCAATTTTCTTCAAGGAAAGATAAATTTTTGCATTAAATTTAATAACCTTTTATCTGTATGATTAACTTATAATAAAAATTACTTTTCATATCTAGTTGCCAAATAATATTTATTTCTAATGATTAGCACAACTATCTAATATAATTTAGTGTCAACAACTATTATAACTCAGGCTCATAATCAAAATAAAAGACGTCCACTCTTGTTCCTTCCGGATTCCGCGTTTAATTAGTCCCACAACGCAGCATGAAAAGAGTAGAGGAGCTATGTGCCTTCCTTTCGACAAATCAACCAGTTGGGTCAGAATTTTTTTAAAAAAAAATATTGTTAAAAAGTATATAATTAATATGTTATATCAATATTTGTAGAACATTATTTTTTAGATAATATTTTTTGTAACTATGGGTTCAAGGAAGTTATACTCATATTATTATGAGGTTTAAATACATTATTTTTTTTAAGCAAATTTTCTTTTTAAATATAAAGTACATGAAAAAAAAATAATGATGGGACCATTCCAATGTGAAAGATTAAAAAATTGTGTTTTCATTACCTACTACCTATAGTACGTTTCTTTTAGTGTGATATACCTAACAAGAAAAAAGAAAAAAACACTACTTAACTGAAAAACCCCTCAATAAATATCTGAAATTGTTGATCAAGCTCACATTTGTGTGTGCAACTTCTTATGGATGGTTCTATTTCCAGGAAAAAAAAAAAAATTAATGAATGGATTTTTCTTATCATCTAGTTAATTGGTTCGTCTTTTAGATATTGGAGAACACTAATTAAATGGTGAGTTTTTATATATATTAGATATTCAATATTTAAAGTCATCAACAATATAATATTAAATGCACTTTGCATTAAATCATCTAATGCTTGAAATATTGTTACTTAAAATTTTTACTAGGGATCAAAATGATATACTTTAAAATAGTTTAGTTCAATACCATTCAACTGGAGCAATAATTGAGGACTTTTAAGTACCATAAATTGACTGAGTTATGCTTTATTAATTTGTATTACTCCCACTTAAATTGCAACACATCATGTGCAGATTATTACCATGCCGCCTCTGTCAGCCTCCATTTATCAAGTTTTCAGAGTGTGACCATTCGAAAATATTTCTAGTACGGTCTATAGTCACTTAATTTTCAGGCACTTGTCATTCTTGAGGGATGTCCAGCAATGAGATCTTTGTCAATATAAATGATCACAACTCTCCATTGATCATACTATAAATTTTTATGCGAGCCATTAGGAAGAAGGGCACTGGCTGTGCGGGAGAGACCCCAACTGTACGATGGATTTTGTAAAAGGGAAAAAAAAAGAAAAGACACTCTTCTAGATAGTCTCTATCTAGCTTGTCTAAAAAAAAAAAAGAAAAAAGAAAAGACACGAGGTCAAACTTCCTACTAGGCCCAATTTTGGGACAGCGCCTAATACATTAGGCGATCAAAGTTTATTAATTTCTTTCCCAAAAAGATGAATGTTATTCCAAAATGTAGAGATATGTGAACTATTTGAAAAATGCTTCTGCCAACTGCTGTTCATTTTCTGAAACTATTTATAAAGTTTCAAGAATTTTATTATAAAGGTCTAATTATGAGCTATATAAAAAGTACATAATTATTTGTTTCTATTTATCTGAATGAGAATGATTTGTCTACAATGTTTTCTAATATTTTTTTTTTATATATTCTGCTTCCTTTTGCTA
The DNA here is from genome assembly GCA_027562975.1 of Rhynchospora breviuscula. Taxonomy (NCBI): domain Eukaryota; kingdom Viridiplantae; phylum Streptophyta; class Magnoliopsida; order Poales; family Cyperaceae; genus Rhynchospora; species Rhynchospora breviuscula. The sequence continues at coordinate 20,306,050 of CM050398.1, forward strand.
GACTTTTTAATGTTTATGCAATTATGAATTGTCCAGAGCTGTTATTGTAACTAGTGAGTTCGATCTCGCATTGCGACATGGTTATAACATATGATAATTTCTGCTGATGTTAATGTTATTTGTGAATAATCGTGTAGCAAGTCATACAAATACTAAATTTATGCAATTATGTTAATGTTTTTTTGTGGGATTTCATTTCAATTCAATTGATTTCACAGAATTTCGTAGGATTTCGTTAGATCTAACTACAAAGGAATCCCAATCAAATGACACCAAATCCGTTTATTTTGATCAAGAATTTTCCAATGAAATGAAATCCCACGTTAAAAAAATGGGATTTTGATCGGGGCCTAAGTAATTTATTCAGTTTGATGCCTACGGGCTTATCTGCCAAAAAAAACATATATATTCAATTTGACGCGTTACATTATGATAATAATAATATAATTAACAGCTGCAGAACATCAAAAAGCTACCTGACCCAAGTAGGCAGCGGCCTTGAGTAAGAATAGTTTAATTCTAACCGCAATTTTGCTAATTTGAATTAGGAAATTGACAAGATTAATTAATTAATTTTGATTTTTTGCTAAGCAGTTTTTATTTATTTCAAGATCAGGAACTCATATATACGATTCAAGTACTTGTTATGGAGCAAATAAGTTTAAATTTTGGACCGTATAAATTATATAAGGCATTTTGTACAGTCTACAACTCGTAAAACTCAGGCCCACGACCCACGTAACTATACTGCATCAACGTTTTTCACTTTAGTCCAATCAAAAGGTGGCAGTTGAACGGGTAGACGGTAGACCTGAAACATATGGTACAGTTTTACTAAAATTTTGTAGAGTTGACGGCTTGACGCCCTCAAATTGACCGACTCGGCCCAATAAACAACTATTTAACCAAGTGAGCCTGAACCAGAATAAGTAATTGTTAAAAACGATCCTCAAAAAAAAAAAAAAAAAGATCCTCAAAAAAAAAGTAATTGTTAAAAACTATACTACTTTGGAGCGTGAAGTACATGCTTTTATTGTTCTGTCTATGATCGTATAATATGCCATTTATACGTTTCTTTCAGTGTGATATACCTAACAAGAAAACACAAATTAGCTGATTAAAACCCTTTATTTACTACTTGGTAGTAGCTGCTGGTTACATTTAGTTTTGTTTCTGGATTCTTGTAGATATTTTCTTTATATTACATAACAATTTGCTTCATCTTCGAGATATTGGAGAGAACTAATTAAATGGTGAGTATCTATATATACTAGATATTCATTTTTGAATTTTATCGAAATTGGGCGAAACATTTCAATGCTTTTAAACTCTTGTTGTTTCATAAGATTCCAACATTCTCTTTCCTGACAACTTTTTGCACATTAGGATAAAAGGCTACATGACTTATTTGGTGACTAAGGAAAGACTTCAATGGAGAAATTTCTGCTCCGAGTCTCGCAAGTGGAACATCAAACGTGTGAGATGTGACATCAAATATATTTCCAAAAGGTCTTAACCGACCTCGCCCTGCCTATTAAAGATAAAATTGTTCAAGCACCAACCAAATGCACTCCAAATGGGATGTGTGGTTTGGAGTAATAAAACACCAGTTATTAACAAATAATGCACATGTACTAGATGAAGAGTATCCCAACTCCCAAGTCCATTAATTTCGATTTTTTTCTTTTGCCGAAATACTATACTGCAAAATTGACAAGCTTGTATACCATTGATTGGTCTTCGAGCCCAATAAACCAAATCCAAGAACTAAATGAAATCACAACTCACAATTAGACATGTCAATATACCAACGTTTCCGTTTCTGTTCCGTTAAAGAGAAAATGAGTTCCGTTTTCAGAAACATAACGGAAACGTAACTATATTTTAGAAACGAAACATTAAACGGAATATGGAAATGCGAAATTATAATGACAAATGAAGAACGGAACAAAAATTTGTTTCGTTTACTAAAACAAATCGGAAACGGAACAATTTTTGTTTCGTTGACTGGAACAGAACGGAAACGGAACACATCTGTTCCGTGGACGTTCTACCGTTTGACAGGTCTAGTCACAATCTCTACCTCCTAACGCAAAGGAACAAATCAGATTTTATAAATCATAACATTAGTCTTCATCGTCAGAGCATTCATTCTATTTGGGATAGTTGCTTTAGTCCAGATAAGCCAAATAGAACTTATACTATTAGTTTGTTAGTTGTTGTATGTTGAACAATTTGGTTAGAAACAAATAGGAGGGCTTTTAGGGCTTGCTCCTGAAAGGAGTAATGGAGGGGAATGAGGGAGAAGATTAAATAACCAAATCTACCCAAGGCAATAATATGCTCCAAAATCTAAAAAATTGAAGGGGAATCTAAGGCTATGTTTGGTATCGCCTCGAACAGGCGAGTTCGCGAACACCACCTATTCGCGCGAACCAAACACGTCTCGAACAACGCGAAAAGCGAACACCTCCCCTATTCGGTATTCTCCGATTTTTTAGAATTCGCGAACTAACGAAGCGAACTGGAAAAATTATTTTTTAATAGGCCTTGGGTTCACGAATCTGCTGTTCGCCGTTATTCGTGGGAATTGCCAAACATACCCTAAAAGAATCAGGAATGGAGGTGAACTCTTGTATAAAAATATGAAGAATAGAGTAAAGAAATTTACTTTCAAATTTGAGGTGTATCAATCTTCTCTTTCCATCACATCTCATTCCTCTTCCTAATAGTTTCTGGAGCAAAGCCTTTATTGATGTTAAAGGCATTTCTTTCTCTTCTTTAGTCTATAACATTACAAATAATTTTTACTTATGGATAGATTTTGAACCCATGATGGATTGGATTTGCCTCAGGCAGGTGGTCAAAACTCACAAGCTGTGAAAGGTATTGTTGGCAGAATTTCTTTTCTCGCTGATCATCTTTAAGAAGGACACTTGGATGAGGATGAGGATTCGCTACAGTAAATGATGGCTTTACTTTGTTATGATTTCTTGCTACGTCTTGCTTGTTTTTGCTTATATCTGGTGATGGACTGAGTATGAGCAGATGAGACTTGCTAGTTTTAGTTTTTTAGTTTTTGGATTAGAAGTTGTTGGATATTTTGTGTTGTATCTGAGACACCAGTTGTGACTCTAGCTTAATGATATGGCCCTTCTTGGGTTCTTTTGATCTAAAATTCTAAATAAACTCGCAATGGAGTTAATAAAAAGTAAACAAACTCGCCCTTATGATTTCTGCCAGTCCATGCTTTCCTCCAATCCATATATTAGTAGGAATTTGACGGTTGTTAGTGAATAATGGGAAAAAAAAATGACGTACGCTCGGATAAGAAAGGTCGGAGAGACAGAGATAAGGACAATTTCGTCCGAATTTTTTAAAAATGATTTTTCATATTTAAAAAATTGGTAAAATATGAATAAGGGTAAACATCCATAATCAACATAATTTGAGGGGGTAAATATCCAAATTCAAAGATTAGAGGAGTCTGTTTCTAATTAGAGAAGATTAGGTATACGTCTAATTTTCTCTTTTTTCTTAAGCGCTATTTTTGTTAGGGTTTTTATTCAAGAGGATAAATTAGGAATTATAAAAAATAATGACAATTTGATGATGACATTTTTAGAATTGACTTTGTTTTTTGAAAAAAAAAATGGCGGTATAAAACTAATTTTAACCAACTTTATAGTGGCATAATAGCATTATAATAATTGCATTTTATAAATTGACAAGTTTTTATAATGGCATATATCTAATTTTTCCAAACAAAAAATAACACCATATTAAATTACAGCTAGACTATGAGGTAAGATCATTTTAAAGCATCCGATTTAGGCATTAGCTGTGCTATTATTTTTAAATGACGTGTGACATGATTAAGAAACCATTTGTACGGAGATACGTCTGGTCCACCTGACAGCAAACCATAACTTGCACAAAATAATTATTGAAAACAGAGAAGGATAAATCCTGGTGCTGCCAAGTGGCATAGCAAATTGGTCCTCTATTATAAGAAAGAGGATTCTAGTGTCCACAATTTGAATGCCTCCAAATGCCTCAAAATTCACTTTTTGGTTACTTTTTTCAAAATATAAAATTCAAACTTAAAATCTAAACCGTTGATCTTATTTGATATAACGAGCGATGCATTTTCATATAAGTTTTATAAATTTTGAAATTTATTTGATACTTGATCAAGAGATTGAATATTAAACGAATCTAGTTAAATATGATAGATTGATTCTAATCTGTTCATATTTTAGCCTCTTGATCAAGTATCAAATAAACTTCAAATTTTATAAAATTTATATGAAAATGCATCACTCATTATATCGAATAAGATCAACGGTTTGGATTCTAAGTTTGAATTTTATATTTTGAAAAAGTAATCAAAAAGTGATTTTGGGGCATTCAAATTGTGGGCATTAGAACCCTCCTCTATAGAAGAAGAACCAATCATGTATTTACCACTTGAAATCAAATCTTGAATTTTCCAGACCTTAAACTTCCATTAATATTTTGTTAAAATTATAATAACTCATTGAAGCGTGATACGGTTTTACTATTTAATATCTGACACATGATATGCCGATTTCTACGTTTCATTTAGTGCGACAAACCTAACATGTTAAACACAACTTAACTGAAGACCATTCATTAAATAGTTGAAGTGGCTGACTAAACTTACATTTGTGTTTTCTGAGTTCTTTTGGATGTTATCTTCATACTATCTAACAATTGCAATCAGCTTTGAGATGTTGGGGAAAACTAATTGGTCAGTCTCATATTTTATTATATATTATGGTAAAATTCAAATGTTTATGTTTGCAACGAATTATCTAAAGCTAGTAAGAATTCCCAATAGGGGTCAAAATATCATGCTTCTGTCTGTGTACTCAAGTTCAGTTTAATTCAATGTATAAACATTGATTAGTGGAGACAACATTAAATTGAAATGCGGAAAGTTTAGTTTTGTTGTTTATGACGAATATGCTCTCAAATGTCCTGATTAATTCTAAAAATACCGATGTGCAGGTTACATTCATACACAACACATCGGCCCGTTGAAGTTCTGAGTGTTACTTTTGAATTAATTTTTGTTATGAACTACCACCATTTCAAAATATTGCAAATATCCGGTCTATATTCACCATGTTTAGAGTCACAAGTCTTCCCTGTTGGTCGGCATTAATCAGATCTCCATTGGTTGTGATATAAAATTTTGCGCTAGCAGTTCTGAAGAAGATCGCAGTCTGTATTGCAAAAGAAGGTTTTCTCAAAAAGAGAGAATAAAGCACATATAGGGTCATTATGCCATGTCCGATTTGTACTCGACATTTAATTTTTTTCGGAATTATCTGGATTGTAATTATTCGGGGCTTCAAATTAATTAAAACCAAAACTACTTAAAATTCTAAGGATGGGTGTTTTTTTTAATATATAAAATGATCTTGTACTCTGCGTATTTATTTTGTAGAAATTAATTTAATAAATTTATCTTTAAGCATTGCTACTTGAATATAAAAATTTTAATATGCATGTAATGTTTTGCATAGTTGTTTAAATTGGTTCTTAACTAAAATGCTTCTTATAAATACTAAAAAATTTAAAATTTTAAGTAAACTAATACTTAAATATTAAATGTTACATATTTTAATTCTCCAAACAACATAGTACTATTTCAAGTTATTAATACTACAAATTTCAAAGTAAAGGTAAATTTAAGGTTCCATAACTGCAAGCAATAAAATCTGTAACAAATAAAATGAATTAAATCTTCAAATTTCTCTTTATATAATTATTCATTGTTATAGTGCTGAATCAGGTAATATGTATCATTAAGCATCCAGTTAAAGTACCTAGAGGTTTCGAGGCGTGAGCACTTAAACCCAAAATAGAAATGGAAATTGAGTACTGTCATTTGAACAAAATGAACACATAAAATAAAAAAGTTGAATATGTAAATGATCAAAAGTGAACACATACAAACAAATAAGTTCAATAAAAATAAATTGAATATGCATATAAAAATCTAAACAAGAGATGACAAAACTTACTTTTTGTATGTGTTCACTTTGATCATCTATATGTTCACCTTGTCTATTTATGTGTTCACTTTGCTCAATTGATGGCAAGCAATGACAAAATTGCAATGGCAATTATCATTTCTCAATAGAAATTCCTTGCAGCTCTGCCGCTTAACAGTCTGTTTGGTTTTGAGTAAAATAATTGGAAGGAAGGAAAATTATAAAAGGAAAGGTAATGGAAATAGGATGGAATGGAAATTTATTTACATTGGTTTGTTTGGATAATTATTGGAAGGAAAGAAAAATAGTTAACCTTCTCTTTTTTCTCATGTTTGGATGATCAAATTAAAAGGAGGTAAAAACATGACTAATTAATAACAAATGACCAAAATCTCCTTGGAATCTTATAAGATGATATACTATCTCCTTGCTGAAGGATGGCCCTCGTAAGCAAAAAGTAAGAAATGTCAAATTCTCTTCTCGGTAATATTATGACATTTCATGAATCTCACAAATCATAATGATATACTATTCATATATTGGATTCGTTAGTTCCCTCAATAGAATGAAATAATTCTCTTGTAAAATAAAATTAGTTTTAATTGCTTTGTACTTCTTCCTCCGGTTCACTTGCTTTGTACTTCAACTGTGCAGTGTGCACTTGATCTTGTTAAATTTTATATGATCCCAAACTATCTGACTCAATGGAGGTTACTAGTTTTTTGTCTTGCACGCATCAATACTTCATCTAATACCTATCTGTACCTAATGTCATTGGTTCTCAGCGTGCATGTCAACATGAGTGTTTTTCACATTGATTGGTACCAATTCTAGAGCATAACTTAAAAAATTAATTCCTCAGTCCATGAGTGTTTTTCACAACATATCTGACCTATACCGAAAATGGTACAGTGACATTTTCATGCCAGCATGGCAACAAAGAGCATATCTGTACTGACTAAAAGCTTGGTAAAATCAGTACTTCCAGGTCTAATAGAAAGCAACCAATGTTGGGTTAGAATTGCTAAAACCAGTACAGAAAAAAAGTATATATCATTCCCACAACTGCTACACTTTTTTTCTTTCTTTTTACTTTTGAGTATGCTTAGTCTCCACATAAAAATCATAGCAATACAGAAAAAAAGAGAAAATGTTTGGAAATCCGCACAATCTAATTCCATGTTCAGATCACTGCCTATTGAGTGACACAGGAAGATGCAAATTATTAAAAAAGTATATATCAAAAATAGGCAACACATGAAGATGCAAATTATCAAAACTAAATCATGGTTTAACATTTTGAATTTCTGCAAGGTAAAAGTTCAGAATTAGTTCTCTGCAAGCTACTGGAACTGAAGTGAAGTGCATTCTTCTCTAAGTATGAATCTTAGAAGATTACACAGAAATTAAGTCTTAAGCAAGAAGATGATCACAAAGTGTGTGAATACATCCCAGGGAAAAAGAAAAGGGTACAAAGTATATTAGGATCGAAATAATACATCCCAAACTGAACAAATACTAGGATCCAAAGAAACTAAGAGATATTATTTGGATGCTCCAATTTACTGGTAAAGGCGCAAATTACTTCTCAGAAACAATTAAAAAGTTGAAAACGAGGCCAAAATCTTACTCAAAGTTTGAAATCTATGCAAAAATTTAAAGGAAAATAATTGTTGGGACATAAATTTTGGTGAGGGGAGTAGAAATTTCAAGGCATAAAGAAGTAAATCGATAATTAAAATTTACCAGAGCAAAGAGAGGAACCCTAGCTGTCCCAATCGACAGAAATTTCTCAGAACCCTAGGTGTTGAGAATGGCAGAAAGAGAAGCTTTTTTTATAGACAATCGACAGAAATTTCTTGCACAGAAAGAGGATGAAGGCGCAAAAAAAAAAAAAAAATAGAAATAGCGAGGGCATCCTGGTCTAGCGATTTTCTTCGATTTTCTTTCTCTCTTCATTACACCCCGAATCGGAGGGGAAGATTTTAGCATAGGATGTAAAAATAGCGAAGGAAAGTAATTTCCGTGGGTTAACTTTTTTACTTCGAAAAAATCACTATCCAAACGGAGTAAAATAGAAAATTTCCTTCCCTTCTCCGATTTTCCTTCCTTTTCCCGAAAATCAAACAGACTGTTAGGCGTTGGTTAAGAGTTATTAAATAGAGACATCACACAGAAAAAATATTATGTTATTTTATGATTATGAAAAATCAGATAGGAGGTTTGGAAAAACAATCCTCGTCAGTGTGTGTGTGTGTACGATCTTCTGCGGCATTTTTCTTGCTATAATTCAATAAGCAGCAGATGAATGATGAATGATGCCTCACTTAACAAATTTCCTGGCCACACACAATCTCCTCAAAAATCACAGCTAAATGACATCTAAACGTTCAAGACCACACAGGACCTAACCAGATCCAACAATTTTTCATATCATGCAATTTCAAGGAAAATAATAAAATTGTATTGGGGATACAAATCATGTTCAAGCCATGAGACACGTCTGCTCTTCGTAATCACGGTTATTCTCACAATTGTATAAAAAAATTGCATAAAGCAAATGTGCATCTTGTTAGTTGTTGCCTAAATCAGCCATAACAAAGAAAAAAGTATTAGCACAATTTATGTTACATCCGCTTGCAATTTTGCGAGCAGTAACAGGCCAAAAATTTTATGGGGGAAACAATTACAACAAGAGGAACACGCACTAAGCTATCAAATCAGAGATGGTGGCTTCAGCTGTTCACCAAACTTTCTCAAAAAAAGGGAATGTCAAACGCCAAAAAAGGAAGATTGCTGAAATGCAAGAATTGAAATGTATCAACAGCTATTAAAAGAACAAAGACCATTCTGCAAAGTATTCCATTACTTTTCCATATTACAGATAATTACAATGTTTATGTATAACTCAGAAAAATCAACAGACTCTTTTAGAATTCTTGCAATTTGCAAATCACACATTTTCGAAAATTCGATAGAGTAAAAGAAAAAAAACAGTATAATAATGGAAAAGATTAATATGTTCACTGCTGAAAATTTTGCCCTTAATTGTAGGAAGCATGGCATTTCCAAAGCATAAACCAAAATGTTTTGGTTACAAAATTGTTTGAGCTAAAACTTCATAGTATGGGTAGGCATTTTAGTAGCTTCTTTTCTTCAGTTTACCAGCCCCTTATAATGGTTCTTAAGTATTGCAAGCCACCCAAAAAATAATTTAGTGTCACTCCCTATTCCCTAAAAATATAAAATTGGGATACCTTGTAATATTACTCACGCCTGATGCCAAGTAACTTAGCAGTGAATTCCCAAGTTACAATAGCAGCAGCATTTGCAGGAAATGCTCTCGCTAATGTGGGCCCAAGGCCGGCATAACAACCTCTAAATCCGGACTTTCTATATACCTGATAAAGATAATGATAAATATGAAATTACAGATACAGCACAACTGTAAGTCTGTAACAACTAACAAGTAATAAACAAATGTGGCACAAGAAGCACCTACCAGACTTATAACCTGGAAAGGATTTCGGCTAGAATTCACATCAGGAGCCGTTTGAATAATGGTTTTAGCTACATCAATTGGCATCACCGCTGTCCAAAACTACAGATAGACAGATCAAATGATTATTACAAAAAAGGACTAGAACACTTCCAACAAAAAGTGTTGGCTGAAATTTGCTTGTTGCTTCGTGGTACTGGTAATGCTGGCACTGTTTGTTAGGGTTTTATGTAATCAAGGATGGATAAACCACACAGACCAGATCACTCCTTGTAAGTAGCTTAACCTTGGGCTGCGAAAAGGTCTGACAATGTTGGCTGATTCTATTCAGCAGTCTGAGACTGATTAGGCTAAGGTCAGTGTGTTAGTTTATGTCTTGTTGAGTTTGCAGCTTTAACAGTGGAAGATTATAACACAGAATAGGGCATAGGAAAATAAAGCAGTTGGTACTTGGTACTAAGGGTGGTTGACAGTAAGTAGAGAAGAGTCTAAATACACTGCAGTGACAGTAGTTACAGAAGTGTGTAAATGCTAAGGGTGGTTGCAAACTACAGTTGCTATGATCTAAATGTAAAATATCTAGCATTTAAAAAACCTTTATAAGATATAAAAATGGAATTCTTCACAAAGCATTGTGCAAATTATATATACTGTTTATAACATTTGCTAACAGAAACCAACATTTCTTATATTCGCAACTAATTGCACCACATTTTGGGTTATTCACAAAAAACTCAGTTAAAACGAAAAATGACAATTTTGTTGCCAGCATCTTATTGAATTCGAAGAAAATTATTCAAATTCTCAAGTCAAAAGTGCTTTTATTTATCTCCGTACCCAACTTCTGATGGGTAAGCTTTGATTGCATAAAGGAAAGTGATAAATAATAAATGTTCCTACAAGTGTCTCTCTTATCACGAAAAATCAAAGAGAAACTTCTCATAATATCAGAAGGGTGAACATCTGTAGTTCTGTACTTTTGGGTCTCACTGAGCATTAGCTTTACCAAGAACAAAGTAACTACACTTACCGCAATCCCACTGAATCCACCACTGATGATTCCAATACCAATGTCATTGAGCATTCGGTTTTTGTCAATACCAGGTATGGAATCCAAATGCAAATGCATCCAATACCGGCTAAATTCATAACTTCCAAAGAAAACTGAATTTCCTATGGCCTCTCTCATTAAAGTAGCCACCCCACCACGAAATATACCTCTTACCTGTCAGATCCAATACAACAAATTTGCTCAGCCAAATTAGTAAACAAAGTTTACAATATTAATGACAAAGAAAAGGAGATACTTACTCCTTCACTCTGCACAGTTTTTATAGCACAGTCTAAAGGCCCCTTATACTTGGCACCTGTGTTGATCTTTCCTTGCACTTGCATCCTACACTGGAGAACTCTTTGGCATTACATGTCAAAAAAAGTAATACAATAATCATGCAATTACTAATGAATGATCATTATTAAACAAATAGCTTTACCTTAACCAGCTCAGTTGGGCAGAGGATGCTACTAATCAATGCACCACTGCATCCTGCTGAAGGCAGTATCACTTGTAGTTGTGGTTTACCATCAGCATTTGGTCCCTGCTTTTATAAAGGAAAGTAACTAAATATTTAGGTCATGCATGTGAAATATAATATCCTCAGAAGAAAAAATCTATAAAGTAACCTGGAAAAAGGTTTTCATAAGCGAATATGTGCCAAAGAAGACAGAGCTCTCTATTGACATCCCAATGAAAGAAGAAGAAGCACCTCGATACAACCCTCTTATCTATATTGAAAGTAATTAAATTAGGGACCTTAGACTAGGGTGAAAGCAGGTTAAATAACATCCCATCAAAAATGTCCTAATGAGAAAAAATCATGGATACAGAATTATCATAATGCATCCATATCAGGTTAAAATAAAAAACACAGTGCAATGTTGTGGACACAGAGAGGGGTATTAACAAGAAAAATATCAATATCAGCACTCAGTAATTATTGAATTTGTACTTAGCATGTTCAACCCATCATAGTTTTAGAGCTGAAAAGGTTGAACTGCAGAGGAGGGGACCTACCTTGTAACCTAAAACTATTATGGCACCTCAAACAGGAAGCAAATTATCTGTCATAGATTTGTTCTTTAAAACCATGTTTTCCTAGATAATAACACATGACATGACATGCTCATATGTGGTAATCCTATTCAAACTCATGCTTCTTAGTATCAGATATCCCAACCCCCCCCCCCCCCTTTTACATTTTAGGGTTTAGAGGAGGGGGGGGGGGGTCCTTAGAAGTACAATACTTTTGATTTACATCTCAGAAATGATAGCTCGCAAGAGAGGTCTAACATGTCATTATTTAAGGAATTATATCTTTTTATCAGACTAATCTACCAGATCAGCATCATTTGTAACCATCAGAATGAACGGTGTTAGCATTGCAAGCATGAAAAATGATCAGGTTTGGTTCAAAAATTAAAATATTAAACATTAAGTGCTTTATATGGACAAGAAACCTTCTAAGTAATTAAAATTACAATGTTATATGGCCTTGCAAGTAGCATATTTTGCATATTGTATTTTTTTTTTTTTTTTGTCATACATCATTTAGATCGTGAATTGTAGTGAGAAGATGCTTACTCCTTCATCAATCAAGATTCGGCTGGCACAATGTAAAGCATTCTTGTACACCTTTTGATTTGTAGTGTTGTGAGCTTGTAACTTGACCTATGAACAAATAAGCACAGTATTAAATCAGTAAGAACAAGAAGCTAGAGCATCTGATCATCAAAAGCTATACGCCCATGCTTTCATATCAACACTATGCTGTTGTCCCATCCTGACCAGTACTCAATTCAAACCCTTTCAAAGTCTTCTTTTTGGGGACATTCTAGGGCATTATTTATTTATTTTTGTTTCCTTCTATTAGAATGCCCCTCACACCATTTACACAAAAAAGGCTCCTTGTACTGTTGGTATTCTGGTACTATTTACCAGTACCAGCTAATATGCTGGTACATGGGTTTGTTACACAAAAATTTACCCAGTGACAATATCTTCTATATTTGATTTCATAAAGCTATCACAATTCAGACTAGATCATAACTGAAATACATGCAAATGAAAATTTATTGAGAAAAGAGCTAAAAATGATCTATTACTGTACAAAAACTAACATAAAAATATAGAAGAGAAAACCTTGATAGTGTCAAAAGGGTGACCAGCGGTGACAACGGCAAGGCCCGCAGCGAAGCCTGCCACATACTCCTTGGCTGCCTCACCAGCCCCCATTGTGCAAAATTTATTCTTTCCAGGGCTATTCCGCAAAAAGTAGCAATGACAATATAAATTACTGGCCAATCAAGGACATGTTTGAGAAGTACCAAAAGCCTTCTGACTGAAGTAAAGGCCAGAAATAATTATTAATTAATAGCGCGATGTGCAGAGAAGTGGCTTTAGGTTATGTGAACAAGGAGATCCAATCTTTGTAAAATTCGAAGAAAATGAGGGGCTTCTCTGCAATGATATCAAATCGGTTGAGAATTGCTTCCGCTACTTCAACATTGCGACAGAAACGATGCTTGATTAATTGCCTACTAACGAAATAACAAGAAAAGAGGAACTTCTCTGCATAATCTCCTTTCGAAGAGGCTTTTTGAGAGAGGAAGATGAGTTCAAATTGCTTTGAACCAATGCGGAGAAGAGTGGTGGCTTACTATACTTTAATTTATTTATTTTTTCTTTCTATGAAGGAGTTATTGACCCTCAAAAGATTCTTTCAAGTTCTCTCTAAGCACCTATGTAGTTTATTTTATTTAAATTTGGAATCCAGGGAATATTTGTTGCGCCGCAACAAGATTTGAAGTTGTGCAAAACGATGAAACCTTCAAGGCTTCAACTAAGGCCCATTTAGGAAGCTGACATCAAAAATAGGCCTTTTTACAACAAAGATATAAATCTTCAGCTAATATTATATGCAAATATGCAATTTACTATGATTCTATGAAAACACTACAGCTAAAATTGTTAAACAAAGATATATATGTCATTCCCTTTTCTAAAAAAAGTATTTTCATAGTTTGTAGAGCAACAATAATACATAGTACGTATTTTCATAGTTTCCTTTTTTTTTTCCTCCCCTAGTATGTTTAAATTATTGATCTTTTGCTATCTCAGGTATTCATATAATAATAATATAGAAGTCATATATAATATTTAGAGAACATGTTGTAAAATATTAGAAGTTGAAAAGCGGAACACTAAATACTTACAACAAACAGTTGATTTTATATAAACCATATTGAAGATTTAAATTTGGAATTAGCAGAGGAATATTTGTTCCACCACAACCAGTAGGCTTGCATAACGTGGGAAACAGTCACAAACTGAGTTGTTTCATTGACCGTTGCGTCTTCTGCCATGGAAATATTTTTTGTTGTGTGTTTCTTTTCGTCCATTGAACGCAAGAAATATTGTTGCGTTTGTCGTTTCATTCAATTGAACATTTATAACCGCTTAATCATTTCAATAGTTTAACCGTTCAATAGTTTGCAAAAATAGTCAAAATTGACATAACCAATAATAGCCTAAATAATTGCATACATGCACTTGCAAAATATTACATAACAAAAACCAGTAAGCATATTGCAAAATATTACATCCATGTAATTGATCTAATAATAGACATAACGAGTAAGCATATGTCAAAAGTAACCTAATGAAACAAATACAAAGAAACAACCTTCAGACCTTCACTCCTTCACCAGTAATCATTTTGCTGACATAAGTTATGGATATTGCTCTTACACCTTCAGTCCACTCCATTTTTGTTACAAAGAGAAATGCAAACCAGTAAGCATATTGCTGTTACATCACTAAACCATAAGAAAATTTACAGCAAATCTAAGCCACCATAATAGCTAGGGAGATGGAGAGGTGCAAAGAAATCCATTCAACATTTATAGGAGCAATAATAACCAATAATAACCATAAGGAATTTGTAGGAGCAGTGCAAAGAAGAGAGAGCCCATATAGTAATTGTGCAAAACTAATGGAAATGGTAATTAATATCTACCATCCAAGCAAATAGCATCTAAGCATCCACATGCTCCAAACAGGCTCTTTATGAGCCCAACGACTGGCGCAGTCTATTTAAACCTCCTCTCCAAACCCTAGCCGCATCACCTTCTCTCCTCTTGACGAGTCTCTCTCTCAATTATCTTCTCATTGTACCTCTTCCTCATGCAATCTAGGGTTAGGGTTTCTCGAATCGACGAAGAGTAATGGCAGCCATGGATATGGACGTGAACATGGTCCCTGTCGGAAAGAGCAACTCCACCTTGCTTCTCTTCTCTCTCTCTTTCTACTTATCTCTATTTCTCGCGCAAAGAAAACGAGAAAGAGAAATCAACATTAGAGAATTTAGGAGGAGGGAAAGAGAAGGTTTTCGCACCAATGGGTAGAAATCCCTCTCGATCTACTAAAATCCTGATAGATCGATTTAAAATCTCGAAAGGAAAATTCGCTTTCCTGCTCCTGTGCCTCAACGCAATTTTGGTCGTGCTGATTATTTCTTTATGTACCATGTGACTAATCATCCTATTTTTTTTTTTAGTTTTTTTTCTTTTTTTTTTAAATCTTTTGTGAGTATAGCCCTAAGAAATGTGGTTTTTTTTGTATAATTTCTCTGATTTGGGTCTAATTGATTTCACACATTCAATTCTTTCACTTTTCAAGTTCATAGTTGCTACTGAAATTGTGAATTTTCAAGTTATGTCTCAATCTCTGATCATATATATATTTCTGGTTTTTGCAGATACTAAGATAGACTGGGATGCTTACATGTCTCAAGCAAACTTTTTTTGTTAAAGCAAATCTCTCTCTGTTTTTTTTTTCTCTCAACTTTGTGATTCTTTCTACCTCATTGGTAGTAACACAGTATATCGGCATCTAAGTCTGAACACATAACTTTGCAAAAATAATCTTACTTTTTTCCAGCAATGCAGTTAATTTGGAGTGAATATTAGTAACAACTTTATTTTTCCATTTGTTTATTACATATGTTAAATATGTTGTTATAAGTGTTCAATTTGTATGTTGAATATGATCATTTATTTCTTACTTGTGAAATTTGTATAAACTACTTTCCCTCACATAGGGACTCCATTGTCTGTTTGTTTTGTTCATCAAGTTGATTGAGTTGCTAATTTGATGTTATGAGGAATTAATGGATAGTTACTGGCACAAGCTAGCTGAATGCCTGAATTGGTGTAGATGTTAGTGGTGAAAAGGATCGTGCTTATCCGATTGGGGCAGAAGTCAGCAATACTAAAGAGAGTATCTGTTCAATTTGTTTATTGCATATGTAAATATGTTGTTATAAGTGTGCAATTTGTATGTTGAATATGATCATTTATTTCTTACTTATGAAATTTGTATGA
Organism: Rhynchospora breviuscula; assembly: GCA_027562975.1. Classification (NCBI taxonomy): domain Eukaryota; kingdom Viridiplantae; phylum Streptophyta; class Magnoliopsida; order Poales; family Cyperaceae; genus Rhynchospora; species Rhynchospora breviuscula. The sequence goes on from CM050398.1 coordinate 20,322,016, forward strand.
GAAAGTTTAATATACACCATAGTGCATAGGGAGTTCTATGCACCGCGGACTTTTTCAGGGGTATTTTTGTAAATTGACAAATCTAATTTAACCAATCTAATCTACATATTGAAATCTCATAGCAAACCAAATTTTACAATTTTTGAGATTTTATTACTATTTTTTTCGAATTTTTTAGTACCTGCCATTTTTGGAAACAAACTACTATTTACAAATTCCAAAAATGACAGGTTTTAAAAAAATCGAAAAAAATAGTAATAAAATCTTAAAAATTATAAAATTTGGTTTGCTATGAGATTTCAATATGTAGATTAGATTGGTTAAATTAGATTTATCAATTAAAAAAAATACCCCCAAAAAAGTTCGCGGTGCATAGAACTCCCTATGCACTATAGTGCATATTAAACTTTCTCAATTTGTATATGTGTTCAGTTTATTGTTGTAAATATTGGCTTTGTTGTTGTAAGTGTTTGGTTTGTTTGTTCTATTTGTTTATGTTGTTTCTTTATTTAATTAATATTTGTGTCTCTTCGTTTTGTTGTTGTAAGTGTTGTTTTGTTGTTTTAAATGTTCATATTTACGTCATATCATAACTAAATTGTCATATTACCAATGCATCTAACTGAACACATAACTCAATTTAACTCATCCCTTATGGTCATTATCAGAACTAAAACGTCATATTACCAATGCATTTAACTGAACACATAACTCAGTTTAACTGATCCCTTATGGCCATTATCAGAACTAAAATGTCATATTACCAATGTATCTAACTGATCACATAACTCAGTTTAACTCATCCCTTGAGGTGTTTCACTAAACACGAAAACCTAAAGCTTCATATTATCACTGCATCTAATTGAGCACATAACTAGTTTAACTCATCCCTTGACGCATCTAATCGAACAAAAAAATCCGTCCATTTGATGACGTCAGTGAGCAAAAAAAAAATTTTAAAATTTTTTTGATGACGTCAGCACGCAGATTGATGACATCATCAGGCGAAAAATTAGAGAGGAAGGGTGCTAGAGAGTGTTGGATGTTTTTTGGTTGGATGGTGTAATCACACCTGAATGGAAATTTTCTCTCTCGTTACATAATGGGCCAATTTTCGCAAGAAATCTTCAACGTTTTCAGAGATTACATATGGGCCCAAATAAGGCCCATGAAAGAAGCTGACGAGCCCATCTAAAATAGACATTTGTTATTTATACAGACTAATCAGAATCATCACAGCGAAACCATCTGTGATAATATTATTTTCTACATGGCTACATGCTACCTGCCTACTTGAGATATGGGGATCCTTTTTGACTTGAAGGATATAGGTTTGCGCATTTAATGGGATTGCATTGAATCATGTACAGCCATCAGTTTTTGGAAGCATTTGAAAATTCCACAGAAAATAGAAAATATATAATATTGGTAGACTGTTCCACAGAGATGAATATTTAAATACATCAACCTGGAGTATAATAATATGAGATTTTATGAAATGGTCAATCCTAGATAAGCATACATGAAGGGTTTATTTATCAGATTTTGGTCAAAGCTAATACTTTCAATGCGGTACCGGAGCAATAGTTGGAGACCTGAAGCTATTAAAATAACAAAAAAAACTGCGTGGTTGATTTAAATAAAGGTGGACACGGAGATTTTTTTTTAAATCATCGATTAATATGGCTTAAGCACATTAATTCTCAAACTTTTAGTAAAGAAAATGTAGAGAAAGCTTTGCTTAATTAAACTCACCGAGAGGGTGAGTAAGCATAATTCTAAAATTTATCTGATCGATTTCAAATGACAAATTTAAACTGTTTCAACAAATATATTTGTTGGGTAGTGAATTTACATGTCAAATTTGTAGTTATCTTTTAAGGTTTTTATAGCAATAAATCAAGCACTCAAAAAAAGAAAAAAAAATTGCTGGGTAGTGAATCAAGCACTTTACTGATCGAAAGCTCATAGTATTTTTTTACTTTATTTTTTTTAAGATAAATTGGGTCTAAGTCATCCAATTTATTTTTAAATTAAATGTCTATGAAAAACCCCAAATCGGATTTCGAACTTAATGCTTAGGTTTAAATTTAAAACATAATAAAAACAAAGTTACATTACGTAATATTACAAATTCTTTATATTTAAATTTCCATCGATCTTCATACTTTTAAACGTTTCTACATTTTTCTATATTAATTCTACCTTGATTTTTATATTCTCACATTGTCAAATGAAGAATGTGGTTGTTGCCTTGCTGGTTCGTCCATGCATTGCAATTTTTTTGGAGGTCAACAATGCTCAGCGCTGTATCTCAATAAAGATATAATTGTGTAATGTGCATCCATCATTACCTACTAGCACATTTAATTCCTACAGCTACTGAAGTTTTATTATTATTTTTTTTCTTCCCGTGAAAAATGATAAGTATGCATCAGCAGAGAATAATAAATGTGATCTTATCTAGAACACTAGAAATTGCTGGTTCTCTGCGCTAGCCTATCCTTCGGTGTCAAGTAACTAAAATGCTGGTCTTGATTATGAAAGAGATAATTTTTTTTTTTTTTTGAAACACGATAATACTTGTTTATAGCAGGGTTGTTAAAAATAGTATGCACTTTGCGGACGAATAGAGCACCACTAAATTCTCAAGTTGGCATTCATATTAATAAATTCAATAATGTTTAGCATTCTAAAAATTCTATATTAAGATCCTTAATAAAGATTTTTAATTTGGTTAAGTTCAGCATAAATTATATATAAAATGGTTCTCTCTCATTGACAGAGGATTCTAATAACTTAATTTTATGCTAATTAAGTATAAAAAAATTGAGTGAGAGAATATGAAAATACGTTACGTAATATTGTTGCTTAATGAGAAAAGAGAATATGAATAACTTAAATAATCAGTTATATCTTTTTCGATCATAAATCTTGTAACTTTTATGAGAAAAGAGAAAATTTCCTATTTCATCATTCTTAATTTTTGCCAAATATGATGGATGATATATAAATACAATTTTTTTTGTAGAAAATTTATCACCAAGTATAAAACTTCTGACATGTTTATAAGTTTTGGTGAGACTCATAATTACTAGTTTGCTGAATGTAAATATCTGGATGGTTTCAATAAAGATTGTTTTCTATATATAGATTCTTTCTTTTGAATAACATCTAACATTTTGTTGGAATTTTGTTTTGATTAACTATTAACAAAGGCTTTGATAAAAATAAATTTCCCATGGGATTTCATTTCATTTCATGTTATTAAAATTGATTTCTCGGGATTTCCTTTGGTCTAATAATATGAAAAATTCGATCAAATGACATAAAATCCATGCATTTTGACAAAAAAAAAATTCTAATGAAACGAAATCCTGCGTGAAAAAAGGGATTTTGATCAAGGCCAAAATGTTGATCAATAAGGTCAACAAATTTAAATAATGATTATGATATATACATTTATACTTTATAATTTTCCATATCAAATCCTTTCTATGCTATTCCAGAACATTTTAGCGCGCGTGTTCTGTAAATTAAATACATAAGGGTAATGAAGAGACAGCGGTGCATCTTTTCTCCTCTTGTCCCTTCTACCTAAATATCAGATCACTGGTACAAACCAATCCGATACTGGCACGTTTTACTGATAACACCAATTTCCCACAAATTCCACTGAATCTGGTTGAAGATACAACAATTTCCAGCAAAACAAAAGAAGTCTGGGCGGTCACATTCTTTGTTTTATGGCGAGAGAGGTGCAGGCGTACGGCGTACCTTTTCTGAAAACTCCAAACCTGTGCAGATTTTGATACAAGAGATTATTCGGACTGTTCACTCTGACAAAACATCACCTCCTTACAGCTGAAGCATTTCTTTTTGGGATAAGCTAAGAGACTTCATTCAGTCAAATCCCCCTTCCAATTTAGAGATTTGTTTTGATATTTCTTCTGTTTATTTACATCGTTAATTTTTTTCTTTCTTTGTAGTTGCTGTATTAGGTCTAGACTACTGCTTTTTACTTTTTTATTATTACTTAGACATTCTAACTTTCGGTTAAAAGTCTACTCCTGTAAAACTTTCATTTAATTTTATAAAGATAGAGGCCTGACCTCTATTTTTGGTCAAAAAAAAAAGGGTAATCAAATTCAATTTGACCTCTGATACTATTATAAAATCATAACAAATATACTAAGCCTTGTCAACTCTATTATATATGAACTTACAAATTATTTGCCTTCAAGCAATAGAAGTCAGAAAACTTGAAATTAGGAAGCGCACGAATAAAGCACGAAAACTTCAAGCAATAAACTGCACCAGATGTTTGATATTGTATATATGATGAATATGTAGCGACTCTGCCTATGGGCCGTTATCAAAAAAAAAAAAAAAAAAATGTAGCGACTCGTGTATCGCGTGTCCCTAGTTTGTATTTGTTTATGAGTAAGGCCACGTTGTTATGTTGGTCAAAACCTTCCCAGATCTATTCAACCAACAACTCTGCATCCAGATTCCAGGCTAGAGTACTAGAGGCTAAACATGCATGCCACGCATGTTTTAATGAATTTATTTCGTTTTACAGTATCAGCTGTAATTCACATTTAGACAGTTTATTTAATGTTGCATCTTCCCAAATAAATTAAATATGGAATTATGAACTAACGAATGGCATAATTAAGGCAAACAGAAAAGGAAAAAAAAAATTCTTGCACATTGTTGCATTTTACTTCAAAGGCACCGTCTAGAAGGATGCGTTTTTGTATCTCTTCACCTTTGTAGGAATTTTAAAATTTATAACCAAGTCGTCGACATTAATTTGAGGTGAACTCCAAAAAACTTTTCACAAGCATGTGAATATTATTGTCTGGTTCCTATGCACTGCATTGCACCATGCATGCATGCATGCATGGGTCATTTTGCCTCAACTGACAACTGTTTAAAAGTAACTTTACTAGATGACTTATTAAAAAAAAATTGTGAGAATCAATAAATCATAGCATAATTTATTAAGACAATATCCTTCATTTGAGTGATCGAATTCGAGCAATTTTTTTATTTAAAAAAAAATTAACAATGCTATTGTATTTAGTAGGAAGAAAGGTTGAATGGAAGTATTGAAATAAATACCTCAAGATTTTTTGTAGAACTATAAATACCGAATTTTAAATACTGCACTCCTACTGGTACGAGGTACAAACTGATATAATTGGTTGTACCGCTCCCAAAAATCTATTGACATCTAGGTCATACTCGGCGCAGTGGCAGAGTGCAATCTTCGAAACCCAACAGTTCAATTCCATATTTCCAGGTGAAATTTTTTTTTTGTAATTTTCACATGTAGAGAACACATTGGTTAATTAATCGCCCGGTCCAAACACCCAAATAAATAAATAAATAAATAAACCTCATAACTGAAATGGTGACGAACCGGCCACAGAAATAAGTGAATGGACCTCCAACAGCTAGTACACACACAACTAAATATTGGTTTGGTTTGGTTAACTCAGTACATTTAATTTTTTTCCGGTAACGCATCAACTTCCGGCCGGTTCTCACTTTATCGTGTTGAACCAACTAACCAAGCCGGTCCGATACCGGTGGAAGCAATAAATAAAAGAAATATAATTGGCAATTTTGTTTAACACCATTTTTCATCAAGAAAGAGCCACAACTGATCCCTATAGAGTACAGTACATCCTGATTCCCTTGTTGCTACAGAAAAGTTAAATTGGGTACGAGTACGATAGACATCATAGACTGACGACGAAGTTCCGTACCGAGTGCTGCTGAGATACAGTTGATATGATTAAACTAATATTTAATTCCATGTGGAAGTCGAGAATCGAGATCCATCGCATCCAGAAACTTGGTGAAGTCTGGAGAAAATAAACAGCAACAAATTTCTTTTGGCTACCATTCAAAAAAAAAAAAAAAAAATCTTTTGGCTTATTCGCCTCAATTAAACCGCAATGAGACATGCAGCCTTTTAATTTTCTACTTATATTATTTGTTGCTATGCAATGAGACGCTTCTTTGTTAAACAGTAACACAGATTGCAATTCCATGGTTGGATCTACTGTGTGTATAATGTATATATAGATTAATAGATAACTGTAACTCGCAGCAAATTGCAATTTCATTTCATCTTATGATGTTTATTGGTGAATTTTTATTATGAATGTTGTTATTTATATAGTGCTGAACAATTCTCAAAATGTACACACACGCGTACTGCTGGACAATTTCTAGTTTTCTACTTACGATGCACGTGCAACACGCGCACTGCTGAACATGTAAAGAGCTAACCGAATGCCAAAGAAATGTGGAACCCAAAGTATTATGTACATCATTAAAATGTTCGGGGGAAAAAAAAAATACTTATTTTAAGTTCTAAAATATCTGTCAGATTAAGTGCTCATAATATTGGTGGTATCTTATCATGCATATAAGTTATTTATAATTCAAAATTTAAATTATTGATCTCGTGCTGATCTCATATATTCATATGAGAGTTACAAAATTTAGAGAACATTTTGGAAAACATTAGAAATTGATAAACGGAACACTATATAATTACAGGAAACGGTTAATTTTCAATTTCTTTATTTTTATATAATGTCGTAATTATATAATTACAACACTATTTTTTTTATTTTTACGTGAATATACGCAGGTGGATAAATGTATCGCTAAGGTGGAAAACTTTGCTCGCCTAGTTATTACAGAAATAAATAAAGTCTCCTCTATATTGATGTTGCAGTTTTGAAAAAGGAAATACAAATAATGTGCTCATATTTTAAGTAAAATATACGTGATAATTATTCCCGCATAAAAAATAGAATATGTTTGTGCCCCACTCTGAAATTTTATCTAGCTTTAATTCTTTGAATACAATTATACAATACGCTTGAGGTAGAATAATCAAGTTTAAATGTTTACATTTTTTTTTATTTAGATTTTAAATTCCAATTATTTATATGAAATAGGACAGATGGACTAAAAATAAATATTATTTGTTTCCCTCAAAATAAAAAATAATCTAAATTACATCCCTAGCTCTAATCGTGCCAAAAAAAAAGAGTTTCCGAATATACCGTACATCATAAATTCATTTATATATAAAATTCATTATGAACCCTATAAATTGAATTTTATGTGATATGAAATTCATTAGCAGGAAGCTGTATTTGTCAAATCTTGATAAATAATAGACACGTGCATCGTTCTCCTTCCCAAGTTCCCAGTTCCCACACACCATTTCAAAAAATAATAATAAATTAAAGTGAGGTCCAAACAAATTAAGCAGTCAGCACGGATCACATGATCACATCCACATGATACACGCACCTCTCTTTATAAGCCCCTAGTCAAAGACCAATCTTTCATCTCTACTCCCAACTCTCCAAGGCTCCAACTCAAAAGGAGAGAAACCTCTACATATATAGAAAGATGTCTAATGCACCATTGCTAGAGCCCAAGAATCGGGAGACAAAGAAAGGATGGGGACTGGAGAAGATAGTAGATGTAGAGGAGGCCAAAGGGCAGCTGCTCTTTGCACTACCGATGATTCTGACGAACATGTCGTACTACGCCATCACTCTCGTGTCCGTCATGTTTGCCGGCCACCTAGGTGATACTGAGCTTGCCGGTGCGACGCTTGGCAACTCGTGGGGTACCGTCACCGGATTGGCTCTCATGGTATGTCCCCGCAAACCCGACCCGAATGCAAATTAATAAAATTTTGTTTCTTTTGATGTCTTCCTTAAGATTTAGTTTTCATAAGATTTTCGGTATGTTAAGAAACAAAAAATAATCTCGATCTTGCATCATCCAAATAACTATATTGCAATATATTTAAGTAGAACCTTGTTTAAACTATTAGCACGTGTATGAGTTTATCTTATATATATAGTGAAAAATACTGAAAATGTTTAACTCGATAAAACATTTTAGCTATAGATAGATCGAATTAATAAACGTTGCTCACGCATGTACTTCCTTTTCCCTCTTTTTGGAGAGAAAAGAAATAAGTGTGTTTCATCCTTAATGGGACAATAAATTTCTAGTTTCTAATCAACACATTAATAAAAAAAAAAACTAATTAACATATGCAGAGAGCTTAATTTACATATAACAATAAAACTTTACTTTCTTAATTTACTTATTAACTACAGAGAACAAAATTAAGGTTTTGCTTGATTTGTATGCCCATGATCTGGTCAGATGTTGGCCTCATTAATAGCTAGCTAGCACGTTGGTTTTTTCCTAGGTGGCAACATTAATTAATCAACATGATATCAATCACTTTGGAAGAATGATTTTAAAATCACTGAAATATGGAACCAGAGATTGTAACATGGTGAATCAATAATTCGATATCCTCTGCGGTACTTCACTTTGCAGTTCAACATCACAATCGTCCGATCAATAATAGATGTTCCGTGATTAATATCAGATCCGTACGAGGTACGACATCTTTTGGGGTTATCGGATCTAGAAATGTGAACAGAAATTGTTTTCTAAAGATCCCACTATTATATATTTATATAGATAAATGAAAAATTCAGATCCGCTGCCGCGCGACACATGGTGTAGCGCGGCATGCTGGCCGTCTGATCAAGATCCAATGGACAAGGGAGCCCCGTGCATGTAACCTAGATTGATAGGCCCGTAAAAAATTAACCGTCCGATCAAGATCAGACGGCTCGTACGTGCGCTACACCATTTGTCGCGCAACAGCAAATTCGGATTCATAAATGAACGGTTTACAAGTGAGGTCACAGTCATTTATGAGTGTATTTTTTATTTTTTATGATAGGAGATGGGAACTTGGAGTTGAAAGAGTCAAAGAAAGGGAAATGCAATTAAAGAGTTTTTTTATAGTTACAATTGGGAGAAATTTTATTCGGAAATTGTCTAGATATTTATTTAATTTGCATTAAATAGGACGACAAAAAAAATTTAATTACAAGCCTTCGTGACATTATTTACAGATTTACTTTATATTATACTTAAAAGGACCAATGGCGGTTCGTCTTTTCCTAGAGATTTGTTTTGCCACGACTCATGACCTCAAGTTCTTAGCTCGGATCTCAATTAATTAATTCTATATTTTATTTTGAATCGGGTTATTTTGAATTATATTCTACATCTCGTGAAACCCATAAAGAACATTACATTTTATCTACACCAATACCCACCACATTGTGAATACATTTATCTACGTACACAGAAATAGTTATTTCATTAAAAATGATGAACGTCCAAACGACTTGCCATCCTTTACGTATCTCTTAGTCAAACAATCAAACTGGAATTTCGGTATCAGTAATCAGTAATATCATAATAATCAAACCTTCCAGCTCGCCTCGCATCTGGCATCTGTATTACGAGAAGAGTTTATGTAAATATCTCATTTTTTTGTCTTTATATTTTTATTTTTAAGTTTTTCATTAGAATATCAAAATAAAACTGTTGGTAATACTTAATATTATTTTCTATTTACTGCTCAAACATTTCGACTTTATATTGATAGGCATGAATTATTTAAAACTGAGCTGAGGTGGATAATTTCTAAATTGTAGATTTCCCAAAATAATGATTCTGATCAAACAAAGTCATAATCTTGTATTTTTATATCTACGTATAGACAAAATTATATAAATTACGTATCAATTTTATTTTTTATTTTGAAATTAATGTTTCTAAATTCTAACTAAAAAATAGACGTATGTGGAAAACAAAAGAAAACATTTAAATCCTTCAAATATATTTTTTTTCGAAATTTTTTACAACAGCTATCAGTGTTACAAATCTTCCCCACTATCATTAGATTGGAATTAAAAAGCTTGATCAATTGATATAATTTTTTTTTTTTTTTTGGTATATTTTCCAGTTGTGGTGATTACATATGATATATGGTTCAGAAAGTAAAGATCTCCAGCTGCAACTTTAATTGTCCTTAGGATGAATAGTGAATTAAACTACTTAAATAATTCACCAAATGGGGCCTATATTGTTGCCAACGTGACGCGTCTAGATTTCACACGCTGAATTAGAATTTGACCCCTCTCAAGGGGTTTTTTTTCTTAAACGGCTATCAGACTAATAATACCTTGACAAACGGCCATGAGTGATATGATATTTACATAAAGAGCCAAGGCGCAAGGTGCTTGTACTTATTTTGAGCCCCCGGTAAGGCGCAAGGTGCTTCTGCGCCTTACTAGTTAGGCCCCAAATCAAACTACGCCTTACCCCTTCATTTTTCTGCCGACACTCCACGTAATTTTTAGCCCTATTTTAACGAAAAAAGAATAAGACGCACATCTAACCTATGCCTTACCCTCACTTTTAGCGAAAAAAGAGTAAGGCGCACATCTAACCTTGCGCCTTATCCCAATTTTAGCGAAAAAAAGAGTAAGGCGCTCATCAACATAGATTTTATTTACTAATTCAATTTATTGCATGTTGAGGATTGTGTCTTAAATCTTACAATGAATCTTTGGACTATACTAATTTCAAATAATCTTTGGACTTCTAAACAAAATTATGTTAAGAAAATAAAAAATTGTAAATATTGAAATTAAAATATTTAACGAATCTACAATTTACACGTTCAAAATTCAACTATCTAAATGAAAAAATGTATATAATTTAAAGTACAATTTATAAAAATTGCAAAAAAAAATAAAAATAAAAATGCTCACTGGAGAAGGGCAGGTCCAAGTGTAACAGAGAGAATCGAAGTGCAATGGATAGCAGGGCGCAGTTAGGGAAAGGGCAGGATTTTTTTCTTAAACAGTCATATCCAACCAGGTCGATTACACCCTGCCCTTTCCCTAACTGCGCCCTGCTATCCATTGCACTCCGATTCTCTCTGTTACACTTGGACCTGCCCCTCTCCAGTGAGCATTTTTTTTTTGTTTGCAATTTTAACAAATTGTACTTTAAATTATATACATTTTTCATTTAGATAGTTGAATTTTGAGCGTGTAAATTGTAGATTCGTTAAATATTTTAATTTCAATATTTACAATTTTTTATTTTCTTAACAGAATTTTTTTTAGAAGTCCAAAGATTATTTGAAATTAGTATAGTCCAAAGTTTCATTGTAAGATTTAAGACACAATCCTCAACATGCAATAAATTGAATTAGTAAATAAAATCTATGTTGATGAGCGCCTTACTCCTTTTTTTTTGCTAAAATTGGGGTAAGGCGCAAGGTTAGATGTGCGCCTTACTCTTTTTTTCGCTAAAATTGGGGTAAGGCGTAGGTTAGATGTGCGCCTTACTCTTTTTTCGTTAAAATAGGGCTAAAAATTACGTGGAGTGTTGGCAGAAAAATGAAGGGGTAAGGCGTAGTTTGATTTGGGGCCTAACTAGTAAGGCGCAGAAGCACCTTGCGCCTTACTGGGGGCTCAAAATAAGACGTACAAGCACCTTGCGCCTTGGCTCTTTATGTAAATATCATATCACTCATGGCCGTTTGTCGAGGTATTGTTAGACTGATAGCCGTTTAAGAAAAAAACCCCTCTCAAGTTAGTATGTGTACTGTGGGATTATCCCCAATTAAATATATATATTTAATACATTTAACTTTAGATAGACAGGTGCATCACTACTCTCAAGTTGACTTAGTAACTATTAAAATAGATAACAAGGATTATTTATCTATTCATATTATTATTATTATTATTATTATTATTATTATTTTGTCTTGGAGTTAGATATGCATATATGGTTCTGTAGGCTGATGTCAAACAATATGAAGACGGTTCCATCCAGAACAGGTCGTCTGTATCTATCTCCATGATTTGGACCTAAGACATTAATTTGTCTGGACGTTATTTAAAGTAAAATTTAGACCGAGTTCATTAGATCAGCTTTGGATCAAATTTAATTTTATTCCAAAAAAATGGTTTTGCTTGTCAAATGAAAAATCATTCTAGACTAGATCAGTAAAGAGACCTCTGTTTAAATATTAGCTATATATATATATATAGGAGTGAATCTATCTAAATAAAATATTCATACTTATCTAGAAATATCTAATGATTTCAACACCATTGAACTTGCTAAAATCTTCAACTATATGCCTAAAATAAAGAAACAGAAAGATCAGCAACTGTCCCACATAATTGCAGAGGAATTCACTCATGCATGTAGACTCAAGTTCGACAAAAGTTTGATACGCAGCTGCAACTGCGCTAGGGATCCACTCAATAATTAAGAAATAGAATCATTGCATGCAAAACTCCAAAAGCAACATACAGCAATTTGACAAAAGTTTGATCTGCTATTATGATGCCATGAATTTAGGATCTGATTTCCGTATTGAGGACCCATCTGTTTTTTCATCACAGTTTCTATTACCTCACTTTTACTATGTTCTTTTCAACTATCGCTCTTCTAACACTATATAGTATATAATGTTAAACAATTTACAATTTTTGTCTGATACAAGACTTAGGTGAGTTAATTTAAAACTCAGTAGATCTCGATGCTCATGGGCAAACTCAGATAATGTCAAAAGAAAAGGAAAAAAAATTATATATTATAACTGCTCCAACAATTAATTAATCAATTTTGCCATATTATATATACGACAAGTATACCTAATTCAGAGCATTTTATACTCAAGAGGGATAGCTAACCATTTGATGTCGTTTTAATTGTTTTGGACATCTCAGATAAAATAAGGTATCCAAATAAATTAATTAATCATATTTGGACTTGGTCAACAGAGCAGTTCATTTATGTCCAGTTAGCTAGTGTCATTTTCAGGTTGAGATTTAATTTTACTCGCAATTTTCCTCTTGTTGTCCAATCATATCATAGAAAATTAACTAAATTGCATTCAATTTCCTTGTCAACTTCCAACAAACGTCTGATTTTTATCTTACATTTTGCTAGACCACAGGTGTCTTGTCCTGTTTACAACGACATGTACGATTCACAATGTGTTAGGTTTGAAATTTCTTAACCATAGTAAGATTTTTAATTAGTATCGTTATTTGGGGGTATATTTTGAATGGTTACGTCGGGGCATTATTATTGTAGGAAGAGTATAGAGACACTACTTTTGAATAGTCATTAAACATCATGACAATGAGACAAACACAAAAATTATACATAAAAGGAAGAAAATTTAAAGAAGGATTTATGTCGATTGGTTCTTAACAATTAATATAATACCAGTAAAAGTGATGTCATTTATTGTATCAATAGTAATGACGATCATGAACAGTTACCAATTCATAATTAAGCTGCACCGGTATATTGTGATCCTATAGTTAACGCTGCAGATAGGAATTAAATTGATAATAAGTTAATAACCTATTGGACACGGTATTAGTCTTTAAACTTAATATGTACCAGATACTGGTTTGAACTGCACATGATCCTTTATTTTACTGGTACTGGCCATTCTGATATCAGTGTTTTCAAGATAATTATAGACCTCAAATCATGTTGGTGCTGATTATAAACTCCTTTTTTTTCCTGTTCAGACTGGTCTCAGTGGGTCCCTCGAGACATTATGCGGGCAAGGCTATGGTGCAAAAGTATACCGCATGCTGGGCATCTACCTTCAATCATCCGTCATAATCTCGGTCTTCTTCTCCATTCTCATTTCCATTTTATGGATATTCTCAGAAGAAATACTCATTTTACTACACCAAAAGCCAGAGGTAGCCCACATGGCAGCATTATACCTGAAGTTCCTCATCCCAGGTCTATTTGCATACGGCATCCTTCAATGCATCCTGAGATTTCTTCAAACACAGACGGTTATAATGCCACTTGTTGTGTGCTCATTGGTCCCACTGCTGGCACACGTCTTGATCACATACCTGTTGGTGCATGTGTTCGAACTGGGGTTTGTTGGGACCGGCATTTCTGGGTCGGTTTCTTTGTGGATTTCTTGCCTGATGCTTGCAGGATATGTAAAGTATGCGAAGGATTTCAATCATACTTGGGAGGGGCTCTCAATGGAGGCCTTTGAGCATGTTTTGCCAAGCATGAAATTGGCCGTTCCTTCAGCAATTATGGTCTGGTTAGTATTCATGTGTGTGTGTTGTGTGTCGGGAGTTAGTAGTGTACATGAATTGGGTCGTCTATCCACACAATTGACATTACACAAAGATGTGTTGGGTCTGTATGCATTGATTGGTACACATTGGTACAGAACTTGCACTTGTTGCTGGCACAGTGCCGACAGTTTTAACCATGGGCTTTTAATATTTTCTCAATGATACATTTTATACTCCAAATTAAGCCATTATATATAAAATGGTGCTTAAGTTAAGCCTAATTTAACTGGAAAGCACGTACTAAATGATCATACCTTAAGCAAAGCAAAATTAAAAGAGATAAGATTGCACCTTATGTACAGAAATGAAGACAGGGCTGGTAAGGTCACTATTATAACTGCCAGTACATTCTTACAAGATATAGCTGTGTAACCTGGCAATTAACTAAAAGTTTCTGGATTTTCATACTCAAAACATACTGACATATTTCTTCATTAATCCAGTTTTGAATATTGGGCTTTCGAAATTCTGGTTTTGCTTGCTGGTCTGATGCCAAATTCCGAGCTAAGCACTTCATTAATCGCTATGTGGTAATTTTCCTTTTACCACCTCCTATTTCTTCTGGATTTTTTCTTATTCTTCGAAATTCATCAAGTTTATTACCGACAATTTCACGAACTGCAGTGTGAACACAGAAGCAATTACATACATGATCACATATGGATTCAGCGCAGCAGTGAGGTATGCTGAAAGATATTTTGAGTGTCAATTCTTATTTAAATGGCTAATATTGTATTGACCTAAGTGTATGACAACTGTTATTCAGCACACGTGTTTCGAATGAGATCGGTGCGGGAAACATACAGAAAGCAAAGAATGCTGTTTCAGTGACACTGAAGCTGTCAGTTTTCCTTGCCGCAACAGTTATTCTTCTGCTCGCATTTTTCCACGATCTCTGGGCCAGTCTCTTTAGTAGTAGCCAAGATATCATTACTGCATTTGCTTATATGACTCCATTCCTTGCCATTTCTATCCTGTTTGACTCGGCTCAAGGAGTTTTATCTGGTAAGTTCTAACTGTTCACTTTTTTTTATTTTTTATAATGAGACTGTCTTCATTCGTGTGGAAAACTATCCCAAGAAAACTCGAGCTCCAGTCTTAGCAATAAATAAACGACATCGTGAGATGAGCTATATAAAAAAAATTCCTTACTAAAATCTAACAAATGTACTTCATTCATGTCATTATGGAATCACAGCTATTCACTCGCTACTTTTACTTCATTTAAAATTATAATTTATCAACTTTAGGTGTTTCGAGAGGATGCGGGTGGCAACACTTGGCTGCATGGACCAACTTAGTAGCTTTCTACCTCATTGGCATGCCATTGGCTCTTCTCTTTGGGTTTAAACTTGAATTTTATGGCAAGGTACTTTACTTTTCTTGTATTGTACATAGGAAAAATCTAATACCCATTTTAGTTAAGTAAATAATTAAAAAGATAGTTCAGCCCCCAATTTTGAACAAGAAAATCTATCGGTCTAGATTTCACACGTATGCAAGCCGTTTGGTTCCGACTCGGTGGAGTGGATTTCATTTTGGGGCTAAAAAAAGGGATACAGTCATACAGTCATACAGCAAAGTGGTGTGACCAAATTCGCTGATGGGTTGGTTATACCTTACTAAACTTTTGGGCCGAACAGGCATCACTGGGCTGGGCTGGAACTTTTGTGTTTCCTTTGCATCGCATGACTCCAATTTATTGGAAATAAAACAAACTGTAACGGCTATATATTGTGATTTCCTACTGCACTGGTATGGCTCCAACTTTAAAGAGCACGTTTCTTCCTTGGAAACAACCCCACCTTTTCTATAATTTGTTATATGCAAAAGTTGTATCGCCGAAATTCAAAAAAAAAAGTTGTATCGCCTAATTTACAATATTAAGTTAGCACATTTTCTTAGCAACAGCCAACAGAAGCAAAATGACTTTCTTATAGATTTTGCATAATCTTGTTGCACAGATCAAATAATGATTATATATGTGTAAAAATTTCAGGGATTGTGGATGGGTCTGATATGTGGACTAGTTTGCCAAGCAACAATTCTTTTGATAATAACATTGCGTATCAAATGGACAAAGACAAGTTTAACAATGCAAGACGAAGAGCATGAACATCACGAACACCCCGTGTCGTCTGTTTAATGCTAATGAGCAACATTTTGTTAAATTTATATAGATTTGTTCTATTGTACGTATGTGCCGTAGTCCGTAGATATGTAAGAATAGGAATTTTGCTTAACTTTGTAATTGTCTCTCTTTGTTATCCTTCTCCCCCTACCAGTGAAACTGTGAAAGAGATGAGGATACCAAACTTGTATTTCCTTTTTGGGTTCCTACTTTATATTTCCCCCTTTCCCTTTTATGTTCTTGATTAGGAGATGCCTTTCTGATATAAATTTTCTTCTGTAGTATAATAGACTAATAGTTCGGAAATCACGTTTGGCACAGTTGGTTTTAAAATTAAAATATTGCCTTTCATGTGAAAGGTTGTGATTTGGCACAGTTGGTTAACTATAATAGCAATGCAAGTGCCGTTTCAATAGTTATATATCATTTTACCACAAATATGAAAGCATTTATATATATTATATACTCGGTAAGACACTAGCTAATTAGGACAGAGGACTAACAATGACCAGATACTAACTTGTAAGATCATGTAATTTGACTTGAAAATTGTATATATTATAACAAAGTATGTAAACTTTCGTAAAACAATTTCCTAGAATAATTTAATCTAGAAGCCGTCATTATTTCTTGGATTTCACCCGAAAAAAACAATTTGTTGTTTAACTAGGAACTAGGTACAAAGCATTCGTGCTGTATTTGTTGGAAAAATATATGTAGTCTAACTGTCATTATTAATAAATTTTGAACAAGTATTTAGAGGAGAGAGAAATGCCAAAAGGAAATTAGACTGTGTTACGTTTTGTTAATACATATCAGATCATTAAATATTTACATTTAAATACATAACCCTAAGCTGTATGCCTGTATCTCTTAAATTGAATGTAATAAAATAAAAATCATAAGTTGATGATAAGATGGGCTAGCGTACATAGATTTATGGCTAAGTGGGCTGGTATAATGTGGGCCTACAATTTTGATCGTTTCAATCTCCAAATGCTTTCTAACTTCTAAGCCTAAGCCAACCTGAGAATTACAATTTACAAGTAACAACTAACAAGTTTATCTTTAGCAAGCATTGTTTAGTTTCCGAGGCAGAAGTTGTGACCACAAAATCTGGGTAATAAACCAGGGAACCAAATTATTAATTTATAATGTGCTGTTAGAGTATTGTTGGTTTTTTAGCTACTTTGAATCCTGCGAATTAAACCAGATGGACGAAATTTGGTAATCCCTCAATTATTTGTTGAGAGTGGTTTTATTATGAGGGATAACTTGTCGTGAAAGTTAGCTAACTTAATTATCAACCGTCATTAGACTGATATTATTTATTAAATTGCAGTTGTGGTTTAATTTCTAATTGGGAAGAGTCTCTTTAGTCGTGCTGTTTTACGTTCATTTGTTATTTACAGATACCTTTTTATGATCCGTCGCTACTTTTCTAAAATAGTTCCTTTTGTAAATTCTGACAGTGATTTTGTGCAGTTGTTAGATGTACTACGAGTATATATATAGCATACAAGATGTATTCATAATCATTTGAACTTGATTAGTGAAATCAGATTTATTTATTTATTTATTTTTTAGAAATTCTTGATAGCGGCCCCAAGTGAGTGAATCAGATTTTAAATTGTTATAAATGTTCTAAAAACAAGATACATGAGCGAAAAACATTCTGTGTCGTTGTTCTTATGTGTTGGGTTTTGCGTCTATATGAACAGTGAGTGAATAAGATTTTAAGAGATATGAACAGTGTTGTTAGTTGCTAGCATTTAGAAGTCAAGAAGATGCTCGGATTTAATGTTACAAATTTGTGTTTGCAAAACTGTACGATTCTGCTAGGAACTATATATATGCTGTTTGAGTACACAATTATACAGCTAATATGATATTGTCAAGCATTCTAACGTATTTTATCGTTCATTTCATTAAATATGCAAAGAGATCATTATGGTATTTCATCTTATTCCGTAGTTAACCTATAATTACTTTCCAAATTAATGTTTCAGTTCACTGAATAGAATATTCAAAAATGAAATAAAAACATGAAGTGAGAAAACTGATCTTTAATTCGTCTCAAGAAAAACACATGTATTATCAAGGAAATAAAACAGTGCTAGCAAACTTGACAGAAAATCACATACTATCTGAACCGGAATTATTTATTCCAAATCAAGATGATCTAAGGACGGTCGACGATTCAAATCTGAATAATCTAAAATCTGAGGTTGATCCAAAGTCAGTATTTCAAAATACGACATATGTGTATCACAAATCTAAATTATTTAAAATATAAGACAACATGAAATTTTACCCAATCCAAACCCGAATGACATGAAACTATAACATCAACAACTTGAATTCCGAAAAGTACTCGACCCGAATATGGAAATAATCCGAATTTAATCTGAGACTCAAAAATCAAAATCCGACAACATTTTAATTGAAGACAAAAAATAATATAAAGCCAACGAATGTAACATGATGAAAATCGAAACAAATAGAAATCCAAACCCACAACTCGACAATTGTTTAAAGTTAATCTACTGAAACTCAATCTAAACCCCACTCAACTAGTTTTCTTCTCAACTCCAAAGATAGTTTCATTTGAATGGTTTGACTTCTCACCTCTTATATGAAAATGCAACACATACAAGAACTATATATAATATTTTTGCGTTTTAAATCTGAAGATATAAATGCGAGTACTTTCAAACTCTAGCAAGAATCATGTAAGTATAAATACGAGTAAAATGTTGGTTTTTAGTTTGGATAAAATAACTATACGAAATAGAGATGAAAAGACTTCAAGACATATCTCAAAGTATAGGGAGAAAATTCTTCTAATAGCTATTGCTCATGTCCTATCAAATTGAAAATTTTGAAGTGTTCAGAGGGTAAAAGGACAAATATATAATTTGAAATTCTTTTTTAAATATTTACATCCACATATTTTAACATAAATCCTTGGCAAAAAAGAAAAGTATATCTATAATCAGAAAAAAAATACAAATATATTTGTCACCATATACGTCAAAGTTCAAAGCAAGATATAGAATAATCTAGAAGAATGAAAAATAAAAACGATTAAATTAGTAGTATAAAAACGATTAAGAAAAGTTATTATGAACTAAGTTCATTAAAAGCGTTTATATAATTTTTAACTCATTATTATCATTTACATTTATCTATTCAATTAGTAATTTGCGTGCAAAAACTGAAATCGCACACAAGTAAATGCATGGTATTGCTCCACGGAAGAACTATATATTATCTTTGTAGCTCAACAACCTTGTTATTGTATTCTTCAATGCACGTATGATGTGATGTTGAAAACTCACATTAATCATTAACAACACCAAATACTAAACAAATACTCAGCTCTGAACTAACCACCTGTCCAAACAATAAAGCCAACTAATAATGGAGCACAAACATATCATCAACAGCTTTGACTAATTAAAATGGCATTTTAAATTTAGTAATTTACTGTTGCATGTTATGGCCTGATTATGGAGAAAATTCCCTAGTTGACTATTACAATTACAGAATTAGAATGTTTGCATGTGAATTCATCCTCTGTTCATCACCTCCAAATTAAGAAGCTTCTACAATCTCTCTTTCCATCTCAGCCATTTATTGTTTGTTTGGTTATTTACAAGTTTTTTAGATAGTGCTAGGTAGCGGCTATCTAGGGTTGGTTATTTACAAGTTGCGCACATTTCTCACAAATTGTACTTACTTTAATATTCGCTGTTGGAATATGCGCTTGTATAGTAAGAATGTTGGCATGTGGATTTATCTGTATTGACAGATTATTATAAGTATGTATTATCTTGACTGACTTTCCCAAGTCTCAATATTTAGAAAAATAATTGTTTGACATGTGATTTTATCTTTTCTCTGGATTTGATGTTTCTTTTAAGTAATTTTCATTTCTTGCCTCTTATGAATTCTCAACTTTATAAAATTGGCCGCCAATCAACTTTTCTTCCTTCCATAGTATGTCACAATGGGATACGTCATGAATATAAAATTTTATTTTATATTTCTTTTGAAATAACTAACAATTAAAGCTGTGTAAATTGATTTTAATTTTGTTATAGACGAGTCTATATAAATAGTAATTTGATAGGAAAAGATTATGCGCAAATTCAAGTTTTTTATTTGTCTTATTTCGATGCATGTATTAAATACTTAATCTCACAGTAGGTATCAAAATTGCAACGGTTCCATACATAAATTACGAAATTAAAGCGTCTTAAAGAACCAATGTTTTGGTAGGTTGATGTACCCATGCAGACATGCAGTTGGATTTATTACCGTACTTTTTCCTGAATTAGTCCAATTAATTGCAGATAAATTATTAAATCATTTGGAAAGAGAAGTTTAATTGCCAATGAAGAAAAAAGTCGGAAGAAAGTTATTCAAGATTTTATGACACGCTTCGGAAAAATAATCGTTATCTTATAAGAACGGTAAAGTAACAAAAATTTTGTCTGACATCATTATATAACAAACTAATTTTAAAAAAATAAAAATAAAGTTAACCACTGAGATAGATGATTGTTTCGAGTCTGAACTTAACATATATTATCTTTTTTATGAAAATATGGGAGCAAGTTTTTTCAACTTATTTTTAATTAAATATTTATAAAAGATTTCCTACAGGATTTTTGAACTTAACAGTTATGTTTTATACAACGAAAACTTTATATTTGAGATATTAGATATATTATTCATTATTTCAATATGATGCATATTAATTTTTTATTAATTTTTTTTAGATTTTATGAATTTGAAAGCTTTTGTCTATCTAAAAGCCAAAAAGAATATCATAGCTTACAAATATTTCATTTAAATGACCAGAATAATTTTGAAATTAAATAAAATTGATACATATTTTTATTTAAACTGCATATATTGCCAATTGCACTATTGTTGTGCTCCCAAGCTTTAATAAAATTAAAGAGAAGAGAGAGGGGAAAAAAGAAAGGTAATGAAGATAAGATTTTGCAACACCACAACTGAGATGAAACAAAAATAAATAGAAACGTCTTTTACTATTTTCTTTCAGTCACTTCTATCGACTTCTAATAATTATAACTCGAAAGCAAAATATATAATTGTCTCTTTCATTTTTTTTTTAATGTTCTCTTCCTCGAGCACCCCCTACCAAACTCGAAAACACACCCCATATCTCCTAATCTAAATTAGAGTGCTAAATTAATGGATAAAATAATCAGTTAAAAAAGCCAACAAATTGATTTCGCTAGACCGCAAAGTTGTAAAATTATAGATTAGCTTACTTTAACAGCGCTGAAAAAGATAACTTAAACAAATTTATTTTATTTTCAGAATTATTCAAATTCCTTAAAAAGAGAAAAGGCGAGCTTGACCAGATTTAGTTTATTTACATATAATTGTTTGAACTTAAATTACTTAAAAGAGAAAAAAGAGAGTAAGATAATTAATAATTTCTAGCAGCCCCGTGCTCCCAGCTCAAGTCCACTCGGCCCCACCAACTGCCCTCCTCTAAACTCGCTATATATTTACTAAAGAACACGGAATAAAATATTAAATGTGGGCCAGAGAGCATTTACTGCCATTTCACTTTCAGTTCGTCAAAATTCCGCCCTTTACTTCAATCGTACAATATTTGTTAAACTAGGTGCAACCAAGATCCGTCACTACCCAGCAGCCAGCGTCCCATTGATTAACGCATCTTCAGATTCACTGTAACATATACTCTGTACAAAAAGATGATGCAAGTCTTTTTCATTGTAGACAGTGACTCGTACACATGGTCTAATACGGAAGGATTGTAACGTGAAAGTCGGACAACGTCATTGGCTTAGTTTTGAATAAACCGGGGGCAGATATACTATGTGGTAATTACGTTTCAAGGAGTGATTAATTGGCCCACAACCAGTGGTAGCATACTATGGACCGGGTCCATTTATTATTTATGTCGCTCTGGTTTGCTTTCAAGAATCTCGTCTCGATTCTCTCTCGAGCCAGAGAGAAATTGCTCCATTTCGCACGCTTTCTAACTTGTCTCTTCTCCTTTCCTCTCTTCTTTCGACTTTGACCTCTCTGTCTGTCTCTCTCTCTCTCTCTTTCCCTGTTCGTTGAGCTCTCGTTTTCTCTTTCGCCTTGTATTAATCTCTCCTAGAGAGATGAGGTTGTGTTTGGTTGGTATTTGACTCCATCCAAAGCAACCTCTTTCTATCCGAAACAACAACAAAAAATCGAAGGTTGTACCTTTCCCTCTTGATTTTCGAGGAAGGAAGCGGGTAGAAAGGGTTGGTTTTGCGATTTCTTGTTCTTCTTGTAGCAAATGAAAACCTTTCCTCTTCCATCTACTCTTTTTCTCCTTCTTGTTTTTCTTCTTCTCGGTTTGTTTCGACCTTCGACTTCGCTCAGGCCGATAAGAGATCGACCTTCGGTTGTTACTTCAGCCACATGGAGTGATGAGGTTTGTAATTTTGATTCTTTTGGTTCCGATTTGGTCTTTTTTTTAAAAAAAAAAAAAGGTTTTGTTGTATTTCTAGTGCTGACTTTACTTAATTGGGCCATTTATGCGATGCAAATTGATTGTTGTTCACTAAAATTAGTATTTGATCTCTGAATTTTGCTATTTATGTATAAGACTGCTAAAATTTTGCATTTGCACTGAATTAGTGACGGTATTGTAGCTCAATACCGTTTCTTCCCTTTTGAAAATTAGCATCTGAAATTGAATTCCTCTTTCGATTCGGTTGAATTGGGTGTGTTTTTCTAGAATTGTTGGTTGTTTGTAAAATTGGATTTGATAGTTGGCCAAAATTAATTGAGACTCTTGCATTTGACTTTCTTCAGTTTATATAATTTCTATATGTTTAATGCTTTTTGCTTGTTGCATTACAAATGTACAATGTCTCAGTATTGTGAATTGTTCGCATATTGGTCTGTTGCTAGGAAATATTAGAGAGATTTTGTATGTATCCTTTCAACCTAAGTCAGAATATTTACAGATATTTGGGGATTTGTAATTAATTGTGGTATCTTCATTTCTCCAGAATGCTTTATTTAAAAGGGATGAGGCCGAGCTAAACCCTTATTACTGGAATATTACTGGAATATATAGAGGTAACATTTTTGGGCACATAAATTTGGAGATAATGTAACTTTTAATTTTTTTCCCCCCATCTTATAACTTATTATATTTATTGTCTATTCAGGAACATGGCGTTTTATGGGCCCTGCAAATGGTTCATCCAAATTCGTTGATTCCAGTGGATTTCAAGGTGTGTCTGTTTTGGAGTTACTTAGCAAGCCATCAAAGTTACAAGGCGTACATTATGTTACGGTACAATGAATTTTATAAAAATTTAAAGATCTAACCTTTATGATTTGGTACCCTCATTGCACCATTTTTAAGACCAGTTTCTAAGCTCCATTGAAGGATACTTTTATTTACTCGAATGTGTTTTAGTTTCTTGTGTTGCAGATAATTGTTGTAATCATATGTAAATAATAATAATTTTCCCAATGCGGATTGCAGGGGTCTATTACTTTCCAAGATTTATTTGACAATGAACGTGAACATGCACGACTGAGAATAGAAGGTGTGTATGTCTGGCCTTTCAGACAATTACGCATGGTTGCTAACAGGTATACTAGTACAGATTCTGTAGCTTCTCTGGTTTTGTTATGCGAATTAAGTTTATTAATATATACAATTTGTAACTTTTTTCTTTGGTCTAGTGGTGGTGATGGCCCATTCCCAGAAGAGGAATACTTCAGGTCAAATCCATACCATCTGGTAATAATCTCTAATTCAGCTTATAGGGCAAGAACTAATTCACCAGTTCTTAAATTTGAAATTATATTATTGTATTGATTTATATTTCTTCTTTTTTTCCTGGCAGTTGGGAATGTTCTCCAATCAAGTGTATCCAGATCCTCTCAAGGGAAACAATGGGGAAAAGAATGGTAATTATTAAAATTAGTTCAAACCAGTATGCTATGCCATACTGGAAATGGTTCAATTAAGAGTTTAAATTATTTCTTGTGGGTGTTTGTCTTTAATATTTTCTCTGCAAGTTTACTTAATATTATTAACTTATTTTCTATATTTTTGTTCAATTTATTTTCTGCTGGACCAGCTCTAACAAAGGAATTGGAGAAGTACTGTAATGTTGAGATTGCTGCCAAGGTTTCTCGGATATCTGCTAGTCAAATTGGTATTTCATCTTTCTCATCTCTAATTATTATTTTGTTTTGCTTTCTTTTTTCTTACTTAGTTTTATAATCACAGTTTATAAGGCTTATGATTACAATTTTA
The DNA here is from genome assembly GCA_027562975.1 of Rhynchospora breviuscula. Lineage (NCBI taxonomy): Eukaryota > Viridiplantae > Streptophyta > Magnoliopsida > Poales > Cyperaceae > Rhynchospora > Rhynchospora breviuscula. The sequence goes on from CM050398.1 coordinate 20,346,566, forward strand.
TTGTCATGGTAAAAACCTATTACATTGGGAATATGTTTTGCATAAAATTTACATAAAATTAGGTTGGCTAGAAATATTTTGTCTTATATTTCCTGTAAGTAGTAATTACCATAGAAGCTAATGAGTACTAATTTTAACTATATGGTTGAGCTTACAATTTGAGCTTCATTTAACGCATAGTCCGAAACTTCATTAAGTACTCAAAAAGAAAGAATAATTGAAGTATGGATCTGTGACCCATCGGGTAAATATGGTTAACAGGCCCTGTTGTTGAGAATGTTGTATTTAGAAAACAAATTTTGGATAGGTTCAATGTGATTTAATAGCAGTCAAGAGTCCTTTTCTTTTAGTTCTCATCATTAAAACTATAACACTTCTCATGAAAAAATCGTACCTATAGTGAAGTCAACAATTTCTAGACCTATGTACTCTCAGTGTGTTTACTTCTTCTAGTGTGTAATTGAAATATTGAAATTGTGTTTCCTCAGAGGGAGAGCATGACAAGTATCGGTTTGAGGGTTTAACAGAAGCACCTGCACTCGATTCGGATGGAGAGTGCTTCACTCCCATATTGCTAAATGCGTCCTCAATAAATGTAGATGTTTATTACAATAAGGCTGTCAATTATACCCTCATGGTCACTTTTGTATCCTTCTTCTTGAATGAACTTTACTGTTTTATTATTACGTTCAGATTCTTGTTTATAGTTTCTAGAAATTATGTATGTAGCCCTAATTTTGCATGCCCATGTCATGCAAAACAAGAATCTCCCTTACATGATCTATATCCAAAAGTAAAAAAGTCTTAAACATTTAGAAATATATTTGAAACAAGAATTACAGGGGCACCAGTGTTTGCAGGGTTTTCAAATCGAAACTTTTGTCCATTTGTCATCAAAAGATGCATGACATATTTCTCATTTTATGGCTTACACAGGCAATCAGAATGCCCTTTTTAAGTTTATTTTCATGGGATTTTGCCTGACAGACGCATCTTTATGTATTATTGATATAATTTTGATATTTTGTGATTTTGGTGGGGAAAATGCTTGAAATTTCTATTTTACTGATATAGATGGGATATTTCATGGTTTTATGGGAACATGTGTAGATTTATGTTCTCTCTTTATTGTTCTTCCTTAATTTTATTACATTAGATTTCTTTTCTACAAGTTCTCCTTCATATCAGACAAATGGAGCACAGCAACAGTCAATTTGTAAGTTGTATTATTGATTTTAAGCTCCTCAGTGATGGCTAGTTTTGCATTTTGTGGGTTACCTCATATTCATATCATTGTAATTTTTTGCAACTTTTCAGGGAGCATCTAAAGTATCTTTAATAATGATCGGGCAACAGGCTATTATGGATGCTTATCTTTGTCTCTTGCATTTGGCAGCTGGAGTGGTTGTTGGTTAGTTTCTTACTAACATTTTCTTCACCAATTGATTTTGAGAAAACCTAATAACCATACATATGTTAGTTAGTCAATAAGGCTCCTATAACAATAGGCAGAATATAATGAGAGGGAATTGAAATATACATATGTTAGTTAGTAAATAAGGCTCCTATAACAATAGGCAGAATATAATGAGAGGGAATTGAAATATAGACGGGAATATTTTTAGTACCAGGTGTTGGCGGTTTTTTTAGATCTTCAATGCAACAAGACTCTAAAATAGCACCAACTTCATTTGTGGGGATATTTTGGTCTTTTATGCAGTTCTGTATTTATTAACATTTTCCCGTCAAACCTCCTCACGTGTAGTCTTCCATTGTGCCACTATAGACAACTGACCATTAATATAATTTTGGTAGTAGTTCTAATTGTTACACTTTTCTTTACTGGATGGATGCAGAGTCCCTATTCAATGCATTTGCTACGGCAGCATTCTTCAAATTTGTGGTGTTTTCCATTTTCGAAATGAGGTACTTCTTGGCTATTTGGAAGGCCACACGACCTGCATCTAGCAGTGAGAACTGGGAAGTGATGCGGCGTGAACTTTCTGTGCTCTACAGTCGCTTCTGTAAGTGTTCCTTGTTTCTTATGTATATGTTTCACTTTGGCCCTGATCAAAATCCTCTTTTTTTTAACGTGGGATTTCATTTCATTGGAAATTTTCTGATCAAAATGAACAATTTTGGTGTCATTTGGTCGAAATTTCTATGTTATTAGATCCAAAGAAATCCTGAAAAATCAATTGAAATGAAATCACCCCCGCGTAAAAAACGTTTTGATCAAGGCCTTTACTTCCTAAGAGGGCATCCTTAGAGTGCATATTGTTCTCTCTCTTAATTCTTCTTGTTAAGGATTGTCTGATACTTGTTTACGTTACTGATAAAGTTCGGTACACATGAGGAGGTTTGGTGCTGATTGATTTGGTTAAACTACTGTGCCATCACTTTTCTATAGTGAAGTTCAGTTTTACAACTGAGTACAAAGTAGTGCTTGATTGCATAATCTATACAAGTCCTCAAGGGTTAATTTAACAATTCAGGTCTGTGTAGCCTTAATTGGGCTATATGGGGGCTTAATTGAACATGCAATATTTCTGACAATAGAGAGGTCAAGGGAGAGAGCTCAGTTAAATCTTTGTTCATCTTTTCCAGATGGCATTTTGGTGGGGGGAATCCTGGTGACCTATGAGCTGCGAGTATTCCTACGTGCCATAGTTTTCTTAGCGTACTCCTTCTGGGTACCTCAGATCGTCACTAACATAATAAAAGATACCCGTAAACCACTCCATCCCCAGTACATCCTGGGTATGAGTGCCACCCGCCTTGCCATCCCTCTGTACGTCTTTGGGTGCCCCTCCAACTTTTTGCGCATTGAAGCTGATAAATGGTGGTGCATCTGTCTGACAGTCTTTGTTGCAGTGCAAGCCGGCATATTGCTGGTCCAGCATTATTTTGGGTCAAGGTGCTTCATCCCTCGTCAGGTGAGTGTTTTTATGTTTCGTAAGTATATATGATTATTTCGGAAAGTAGTGTTTAGTTTCTATTCTTTTTTGGTCAGTGCCTTCAAGGTTTTCTGTTATGAAACAACAGTGGGTTTTTTTTTTTTTTTTAGTCTTTTGGTATCATAATCTTTTAGACATTGCTTCTAACATGTCAGTTTCATTCATATTCAACTGGCCCCTAACTGTTGAGAACTGTAAATGAATTTTGCAAGTACAGCAATTTTGTAAGTATATTACATGATGTTTGGAGTGTCAGCTGGTATAGGTATATTACATGATTTTTCTGAATAATATCTAGTTTGTGTCTTGCATTTGCCATCAAAACCAATAATTTTTTTGAACTGCTTTGAAAAAAATGTGAATTTAGTAAATTATAGTGATGGAACAGGTTGATTTGTTGAGTATTAGGATTTCTGCCCAAACTCAAGTGGCTTCTTTGATCCTACCGAGTACTAATTATTAATTATACTAAAAGTAAAAACCAAGTTGTTATATGAAATTCATCATATAAATCTTCTGCTGGACTAGGGATTAAATGCATAGATTATGTAGTAATTTTTTGCTGGACCTAAACCTTGGTTTTAGTGGTTTTTCATCACTCTCATTACCCTAAACGTCGAGTGTTATTTGCAATTATGATACATCTTGATTGTGACTTTTAAAGGCACTAAAAATATAGGGTGAAATTTGATAAAGCCTTTTGTATAATTTGTTATTGCTCAACTTCAGATAGGAACTGCCAAGCTGGCCTATAAACAATCATTAGATAACTTAAAAGTTAATATGACCCAAAGTTTGCATTGATTGTAAATTCTGAACTAACAAAATCTTCTCTCTTTTTTCAGATCTTGCCTGAAAAATACTGCTATCATAGAAAGGTGGAGAGCAACCCACAAGCAACAGATTGTGTAATTTGCATGGCTTCCATTGACTTGTCTCGCCGATACGACTACATGGTATGCTTGATTTACAATGGTTACTAGAGTATGGTGTATAAAATCCAAAAGCTACTTTGAACTCTTAAGTGTCGAATAAAATGTGCAACGAGATATTTTAAGTGGACATTTAGTTTATTACGGTAGATCTTAGTATGTTTATTTCATGTTTTTTTGGTTTTGGAACACAACAGATCATTTAAATAGTGTATACAAAGTTCTACTTGAAAGTTTAGGGTAGCTTTCCAGTCCATTACACATACTGTATAGTTCCATTGTTGTGGTTGTGTAGGAATATGTGGTGATTTATATGTTACTAATCTTTATAGCTTACCTGACTTACAAAAAAAAAATTGTTAAATGAAGGTATTCTTGGCATTTTAGAAAGAACTCCTAAAATTAGTATGCATTTCGTGTCTTATATGAACGTTGGTAGTTACAATTTCTTTTTTTTTTCCCTATAATTTCGAGTGATAATTTTCTGTCTGTTTCTTACCTCAGTTATAAAAGACCCTTAATCCCAAATATTACGATAAACATAAAAAAGAGATTTTGCAGTTTTAGTATAATATATTATGAATTATTATTATTATTATAGCATTACTAATCACATACTATGATTGGATTATTTTTATATCGTTATGTATTTTATATTATGATTTTTATATTATGATTGAGGTCATAATATAAGTGAAATATATATCAGCTTGTGCATGTAAAATTGAATTTTTTTAGCAGAACCCTTATGGGCTGTTATGAATTGCCAATACTGGTAGTTTAATGAATCGTACTATTTCTTCACAGCACCAGATTGTTTGCTGCATCATTTTGCGTAATTTCTTGTTGATGCTGAATTAAAACCCTTCTATACATTGATAAAACAATTAAGCATTGAGCAAGGAAACATGGTAGCCCCTTAGTATAAAAGATGAATAAAATGAAATTTAAAGAAATACAGTACACAACACTAAAAAGCATTTTACATGCTTGTACTGGTTTAGAAATTATGTAAAGGCTTGCAGATGTATATTTAGAACTTGACAAGATTTAATATTATTTTGTTGCAGGTAACACCTTGTGAACATTTATTTCATTCAGGATGTTTACAAAGGTGGATGGACATAAAAATGGAGTGCCCGACTTGCCGGCGGTCTTTGCCCCCTGCTTAACACCTCTCTTTGTATATTAATAGAAAATATTAATTAATTCTTATAAGTATCTCAACTTATACAAGACCCCCTTTTGGTGAGTTCTCTTCAATTAATTTCAGAATTCATTCCAGCACCATTTTATATACATGTTAAAATTTCAGTTGTGATCTGGCCATAAGTGGTGTATACTGGTTGTTACCTGTCTGGTACTGTGTTGGGACGCTTGTTTTGTGTCTATGTTACTGGATAGAGCGAGAAATAAAACATTATATAAGCTTTCCTTTGAGATACTGGTTCTCTACTGAAACATATTTTCTCATTATCAGTGTGAACCAGCAAATTTCTGGAAAGAAATACCCTCCTGGTTCTCTACTGAAACAGAAGTGGGCCCAACCCGAATTATTTTTTATTTGAACTTAACCAAATGAACCCGGATCCTAGACAAACCTAAACCTGATATTAAATCTGAATGTTGCTTTGACCAAACCCTTGGAATAAATTTACCGTTGACTCAAATTTTCTTCTTTGACCAAGCTGCCTACAATCAAAGCTAACAAAAACTCAATATTTATTTTCCCTGAATGGACCTGAATATGACATGAACATGACCAGATCAAACCATAAAATTGACTCCATCCAGTATTTGCATTTTATGGTCTCAGGGCGTGGGTCTGTATTGGAACCGTTGTTCCTTGTCCCACTCGGTGTCTGAATATTACTGGCATGTGTCTTTATCTTATATCTGCCGTGAGATTATAGAAACTGGTTGAAGTGTCATTGTGCATTAGTGGGAGAGTTGCACTGCTCTGATATGACTTGTGGCAATTTTTTTTTACAGGTTAGGTATCATTAAAGTAAAAGTTACATGGGTTGCGGCTTTGCTTTTTAGAGAATTTCATACAGGATGGGAAAAATAAAGGTGGCTAGTCTTGCAAAATATGTTCTTACCATGTGAATAATTTTTCTTTCTTTTTTTTTTTTTTTTTTTTTTTTTTTTTTTTTTTTTGGTCTGTTGGATGGGGGTGTAGTGTCCTGGATTTTTTAAAAAGTAGTGCTGTCTTAACTGTTAATTTTTACATATCTATTCGTAATTAGCAGTGTAATTGTCTCACCCAAAGCCCTAGAGATAAATGTAGCCATTTGATTGGAATTGCCAAGTGCATGCGATGGATTTCAATATCAGATTATTTAGGGTTGTTTCTTATTTCAAAATGAATAATTGTAATTTCTCCAAATGTTGAGTTGCTTCGACTCTCAACTGAACTTGAGCATGATCTACAAGTAACAAAAAGATGTAAACACGAAAGGAAATGTGCTAACCCTGGCTGAACCGAGCATAATCTGCATGTTGTGTTGTATCAAAGGTGGTAGCTGTGTCACACATATTGTGTTCTTAATTGGAATCGTCTATTTTGTATCAACTACGTTAGTTGTTTCACACGAAATATGTTCTCAACTGGCATGATCCATGTCTAGTGTTGACTCCTTAGTCATGCCTATCAGGGTGAAATTATCAATGTAAATATTAATTAAGAAAATTTTTAACAGAAGGGCTTGTGGTTGTCGTGCTAATCAATTAACGAAAGATGTGGTACTGCTCCACAATTACGTTTCACCTCAACATCCTGTCCTCAGTCCATTCACTACTACATAAAAAAAAAGGGTTAAACTAATTAGCAACGGTTATTGTATAAAACCGGTGCTAAAAGATCAGTAAATAAATAAATATCTGAAAGATCATCCTCTCTGCACCGGTTTTAAGTTAAAAACCAGTGCAAAAATATTTAACACCAGTATTTTGGGAAAAAAAAAAGTGTGTATGTAGTTCAGGTCTTCAGGAGCAGTTGGGATAAACAATTTAATTCATAAAAAGGAAAGAAGAGCAAGGACTGTAGTATTAACAATAGGGAGGTGAAGACATGCTCACCTCCGATTTAATCAATTTATCACTATTATTATTTGTGCATGTTATGCATTAACATCAGGCAACAACTTTCGAAAGAACTTTACAAATAGCCTATAGACGAGTTAATTTAGGTGAGATTATCATATCTAAGAGCTAGAAAGTTAATTAGTTGGCTGCTATATGCGTTTTGCAAAGTCGAGATACTCGTCAACACAAGCCGAGCAACAGTTAACTTTTTTATTTGTTATTTATATTGTTTTATATCCATTGACAATCATCAGATTAAAAAGAAATTTGTTTCATTGGTTAAATAAAGCAATGAAACTTTCATAAATACTAAAGGAAATGACTGATCAATTGAACATTTATAAAATATGAATATTCGATAAATCGAAGAGGACATAGTCATTTTAATTTATTAATTGGGAACTATTAAATAAATGAAAATTTTAATTAAATAGATTTTTTTTTTTTTTTTCAGGCAAGCTTAATATCTCGGGATGTTAAATTGTTACATCTGGACAACAGGTATATTTGAACATTTGAACATCTAGTGTTTTAGACATTACCGGTGGCGGTAAAGTATGATCAACACAAGTTGTGTTTTAGTCTTTTAGACAAACAATTTTTTATCATTCCTTCATGAGTATAATATGAATATCAATAAAATAATGTGACTGATACTTCATACCCATCTCTATGTGTATTGGGCAAGCATGGATATGGATAAATCATCAAATATATGTTGGTTTTTGTTTCCATGAAAATAAATAAGGATGTTTCAAATTTCAGTTCTTAATTTTCTCTTTGTTGAAAATGAAAGGAGATGCAGGTTTTTCATTGGCTAAGGGCCTTGCATTACACAGGAGGAGTTCTTGCACCTATTTTCCTAATCCAACAAAAAATAATTTGGGCTGGGTTCAAGACCCAGTTCCTTCCAAGCCCAGTGCATTTCAATTCGGAGTTTCTGATCCTTGATGGGAGACGTCAGACGTGAATGCGTTAATTAGAGTTATTACTTTAAAACGTTACTTCAAAGGGTGGGATTCATCAACAACATATCAATTTAATGAGGAATGTTCTAGTACTTTTTGTGGTGCCACAAATGCCATAATTTTTCAATTTTATTAATATTTCAAAATTTCAAATTTCAAATTTGAATCAAAATTTTAATTTGATCTTGTTCAATTTAATGACCAATGAATTTTCATATATTTTTTTATAGATTTTAGAGTTCGTTAGATAGTTGATCAAGAGACAAAAAAATAAACAAATATTGTTAACTATAGAAAATTAATTCTAATACGTTCAAGTGTTGACATGTTGATCAAGTGTCAAATAAACTCCAAAATTTATAAAAAAATTTATATATAAGTGCATCACTTGTTAAATTGAACAATATCAACGATTTAGATAATTTTGAATTTTAAAATATTAGCGAAAAAAGTCGTGACATTTGTGGCACCAAAAACTCATGACACTAGAACCCTCCTCTAACTTAAAAGTATTTGGAACTACTAAAAATAAATTATAATTTTCCAATATGATATTTAGAATGCGATTTATATTTCATGTATATTATGTCCATAAAACAAATAATGAAATAGATTGCAAGTTTTATTGTTCATCAAATGGCTTAAAATTTGCAACGATTCATATTTAACTGTGAATTTGATTGACTATCAAATGAAATTTAAATTGAAAATCGATACACAATGATCGTGTGGCAAACAATATTTCTGTAGATAGATATATAGAGATATTTTTTTATCATTCTAGATGTATCATCGATCTTGTATTCTTGTGGATAGATATATTAGATACTCCATCAGTAGTTCAGTACTCTTTAAATATGGATCATAATTTAATTAATTTTGTTTTTTGACGCGGACAGCAACCAAAAATAAGCGAAACAGAATTACAGACCAGTCCCTTTTGTCGCGGAATTACAAACAGAAATACAGGATGTGGCTACAAAAGTACCGCCACAGAAAGTCAGAAAGAACTGAAGAATGAAGTGTACAAGGGGAAAATTGCTCTTGCGCGTGGGAGCACGATGATGAAAGAGACCAAGGTCAGGACCCTTTTCAGACAGTCTTACGACGACGACCACAACCGATCACCGCGCCATTAATGACGCGGCAATTGTCTTCTTGTCAATGCCTTTTCATCAATTCTTCCACAAAATGTTCGGGCTGGTTGGCTCCAGTAAATTTTCACTGGAGAGGAATGGAGCTCTCAGCAGGAATTTGTTTTTTGGTTTTAGTTACGGAGGGAATATTAGGGGTGGATAACGTGTATCACGGAAACGGAATGGGATCGTTCCGTTTTCCGTTCCATTTCAGTAACGGTACGAATCGGATGATTCGTGATTCGTTCCGTTTCGACAGAACGTGGCGGAACGGCTATATTTACACTATAAAATGCACAAACGAATCACGAAATGCATTCCGTGTGCGAAACGAAATGAAATTTCATTCCGTTACACGTTCCATATGGACGGAACGGAATGATTTCGCGTATTCGCGGTATACCGCGCCCACCCGTAGGGAATATGGAGCTCGTTACGGATTCTGTGATCATTTTCCTTTGTTTTATGAGAGGAAATGTTATTTGCCGCCAGTTTATTGACAGTGCTATTTAATCCATAATGAATTTTAATATTACCTACAATTATCTTTGATCATATCTTAAATCATCCGTATAGCATTCAGATTTTACGCTTATTTTGGCGTGTAGTTCTAGTACTTTCTGGACTGAAGTTAACGTAGAATTTTATTTTTTTTAACAAATAATTTCTGTAAATTTAGGGTATGTTTGGATGTTCAATGAATAATTATCATTCAGATCAAAGATTATTTTTTAGTTCGGACTTGACAGTCAAACACATATAATAGTATAAATAGCAATGTTTTACTAATTTGTTTAAATAGTATATCTCTTTTTTTTTTTAAATTATCATTGTTTTTAATGTCCGATTCTTTATCCAGACACATCCTTAATTTCTTTCACCAAAATATAAACAAAGCCCACTTTGCTGCCACCAATGATAAATTATTCTTTTGTTTTGTAAAATACATCATTTTTATGATATCATTCAATATGCTTAGCAACCAACCTCCTATATATGAATCCGTATCCCATCTCGTGCGGGATGGTGCAGCGCATCCATTTGCACCGTCCGATCTGATCTGGACGGTTCGGACCTATCAATATGATATTATGCACGGGGCTCCCTTAACCATGGAGATTAGGGGTGAGCAAAAAACTCGTAACTCGTGAGCTAACTCGAACTCGACTCAGAAAAAGCTCGATTTTAAATCGAGCCAACGGAACTCGAGTTGGTAGAACTCGAGCTGAGCTAACTCGGTTGGTTGATGAGTCGAGTTTGAGTTGAGGTCAACTCAGCTCGCAACTCGTGAGCCGACTCGTGACATAATAAATTTATATTTCATATATATATTATCAACATAATGTATGAGTATTAAAAATTTGTAATTAATAATAAGAATTTTCTTCTTATATATTTTTATTTTAAATAAGATTACATATGATATATTGAGTTTCAAGACATATTTTGTTTCAAATCAATAGAAAGAATATAAAAGACAACAATTTTATTGTTTACAATATTGTATATGTCAAAAAAATTTAATACTAGAATAACATATGAATTAAATAAATAAAAATTTGAAGGATATATGTTTATTTCAAGCTAGCTCGTGAGCCCACGAGCTAGCTCGAGTTGGGAACGAGCCGAGTTTGAGCTAGCTTAAAAAGCTCGAAAGTATTTCTAACTCAGCTCAACTCAACTCGAGTTACAACTGAGCTGAGTTTGAGTTGTCCCCAACTCGCTCGAACTCAGCTCATATACAGCCCTAATGGAGATTAGATCGGACTGTGCAGATGGATGCGCTGCACCGTCCCATGAGGGACCAGATTTCGTTTCCCTATATATACCGTCATGGGTGCCAATTTCGGTGTATAATCACTAAGTGCAACCGTGCAACCGTGCAAGTCCTTTGACACTTAAAAAAAAAGAAAGTATTTTTGACACACACGGAAAAATTAGCCTAATTTGTGGGGCCCACTGCTCAGAGAATGTTCACAAGGTAGGCTTTTAATTAATTGCAAGCGCTCGTGACTGGGACCTAGTGGCTCTGATGTCTGATCCAAAGCAAAAAGTGACCCACTAATCGCTCCAATTATCACTGTTTGGACTTACCTGGAATCAATCCGTTGCCAAACTATACCAACTATTATGTTTGTATTATCAAACAAACAGGAATTATAACCACCATCGACAAATAAACCATCGCGAGCCATCGCTAAACACAAAGTGAACACATACAACAAACAAGATAAACATATAGGCTAACAAAGTGAACACTTACAAACAAATAAGTATTGTCATCTTTTGTTCAGATTTTTATATGTATATTGAACTTATTTTTATTAAACTTACTTGTTTGTATGTGCTCACTTTAATCACTATATATGTTCACCTTGTCTATTCTATGTGTTCACTTTATATTTAGCGATGGCAGGGATGGTAAAACTGAAGATGGCAGTAATCAATTTTCTCAAACAGTAATCAATTTTCTCAAACAAATATATAGTTATCTACTAACTAATCAATAATTTTTTTTGGAAAACGGAGCTCGAGGTACTCGATTTGCTCCCAATGAACATCTCCAAATTAACCTGGTTGATACAAATTTTATAACTAATTTACTTTGTCTTCACAAAGAAAGTAAAAGGACAAATTATTATTAAATAAGTTTTACTTCGATTTTTATTGTTTTTTTTTTTTTGAAGGTTGATTTTTATTGTCAATATAATAAACTCCGACATAACACGCATTATTGAACGGCTAAATAAAATAAATAAAATAGAGAACATTCTCCTGGGAACACATTGAGGAAGCGAAACAAAACAAAACATATCAGTATTAGTATATCACCCCATCATCAACTTAATATTTAAAAAATTAACAATCTCGAGGCAGCTATGGCTCGTGTTAGGCAGTAAGAGAGCATCACTGGGTCAGGACTCAGGAGAGAGAAGAATCGCAAGAGAAAGCTCAACTCTAGAAAGAGAAAAGAGAGAAGAAAGAGAAGAGAATGCAGCTTCGATCCGCCATTTTTCAGTTGCTACTTCTCCATATCTCTCTGTCAACTACTTCTCTCTGGGTTTTCCCTGCTCAAGCCAACGGTTAGATTTTGTCTCTATTAGATTCTCTTTCACTCCACCTCTCTCTCTCTCACACACACAAGTTTTTGTAAAGAAATTTGTTAAATGCCTCGATGCTACTTCATTCAATGCTCCATCAAGGGAGGAATTTAAGAATAATTCCCTTAAAACTTAAAAGGAAGCAACTGTGAATAATTTGACCTCGTTTCCTTGTTTTGTTGATTCCCAAAATTAGTAGCTTTTCTGATTTGCTACATGTGTGGCTATACTACAAGTAGTAGTTTTCTCAAGTTTCGGTTATTATAGGATGGGCAATTTCTGATTAGCGAGATGAATTTGTAATGTACCAAAAAAGGAATGGTTAATTGGTAAATAGCAGATATTTAAGGTCCCAGTTACGCTCTTATAAAATTTGGCGTTTCTCCAGCAATTCTGTGTTTTAGTGTTTGCTTCACAACATTATTAGTTATTAGTTATTACTTATTAGTCAATGGTTTTGGCACTCAGTGTAGGCTATTTGTTTGGGAATTGATTTGCACACTCCTAAAATTGATAAAACACTCCTTTTAGACTAAAATACCCCTAGTTAATTGAAAGTATTGTTCAGAGATATTATCATTATTGATAAAACACTCTTTTCAGTCCAACAAGGAGTGTTTTTTTTATAAATTTTACAGGTGTGCAAATCAATTCCCTATTTGTTTCTGTACTATAGTAGATGACTTTTTTTTTTATTTTAGTTTTATGATTGGGAGCATTATTTTATGGATTTTGGTAAGTATAAGACGATAATTATAACTTTATTGAATTTAGATGTTGACAGGTTAGGCATGAGTAGACTTTGCTTGGCACTATTAACCTCTAGGATTGAGCTAATTCCATATACTAAGCCCAATCCTAATAATAGTACCCAATTTCAAGTTTTCATCTAAAGTGAGCTGAGGAATGAGGAATGAAAATTAAGTGAAAATTTGTAAAACATTACCATTTCTTAAGAGGAATGACATTGTTTGGAAATATGGTTTACTAATGAAGAAAAGGTATACTCTAGGTTTCTGCTTTCCTCATCAAGGTGGATGCGATTTTCCATCTTATTTTAACATAGGCAGAAACTGTTGTCTCATTTTCTTTCAGAGCCCTTCGCACTTCGAATTAGTTGTGGGAGCAGAGATGATGTGCGGACACCACCAACCAACACACTCTGGTACCGTGACTTTGGCTACACTGGTGGTCGCTTTGCCAATGCCACACGACCGAGCTTTGTCTCCCCTCCTCTCAAAACCCTTCGCTTCTTCCCTCTATCTGATGGCCCTGAAAACTGCTACTACATTGAAAACATCCCTGCCGGCCGATACCAGATACGGGTCTTTTTTGGGTTGATTGCAGACCCGAATCTTGCTTCTGAACCAATATTTGACTTATCAGTTGAGGGCACCCAATTTGCTTCCCTCAAACCTGGCTGGAGTGGCGTGGATGATCAGTCTTTTGCTGAGGCAATTGTGGATATTACTGACACCTCTGCATCTATATGCTTCCATGGAACTGGTCATGGTGACCCATCTATTTTGTCCATCGAAGTTCTCCAAATAGATGATAATGCCTATTACCTGGGTAAGTCATGGGGGAATAAGGTTGTGCTGAGGCCAGCCAAGAGACTGTCATCTGGGACTGGGAAGCCAGCCTTTGATGAAGACATGAATGGTACACATTGGGGCGGGGATCGATTTTGGAAGCCGATCAAATCATTTTCTATTGGAGATGATCAGGCTATATCAACTGAGAATGTCATAGCCGAGACATCAGTTCCACCAAACTTTTACGCCCAGGCTCTGTACCAGTCAGCCGTTGTTGGTACTGATAGAGAACCTGGGCTGTCATTTCAGATAGACATTGACCCAAACAAGAATTATTCATTATGGCTACACTTTGCGGAGATTGACCCAGCAGTGACCAAGGAGTTGCAAAGGGTTTTTGATGTGTTGATAAATGGAGATGTCACGTTTAAGGAGGTGGATGTGATACGAATGACTGGAGAGCGGTACACTGCACTTGTCTTGAATACCACTCTATCAGTTAGTGGGAAGTCACTCAAAATTACATTGAAGCCCTCGGCTGGCCATGCTATTATTAGTGCAATTGAGGTTTTTGAGATCATTACTGCTGAGATGACTACTTCACCAGATGAAGGTATGTGACATCCTTTCAAGTTACTAGTGTCTGTGCAAGTACAATCTTATTTAAATCGTACATCTAATAAAAATTTAAAAACATGAAATAAAACTGGAATCCATTTTGGGATAACCAGTTCTCTAGTTGCCCATGCTGAATCTGGCTGTACTGGTACATAAAAATTTGATCCTTTGGGGTGGTGGTGGGGGGGGGGGGGGGGTTGGTTTGGTACAAAAAACATTCTAATGTTGCAGAGTGTGATCTTTGGGTCCAAATACTACCTTCTCTAATTACAGGGATAGACATGACGTTGCATTTGATAAGCATCCTATTGTGTACCTAATGGTTACTGAACAAATTGTTTCGCTATTTTGTAATTCCTAGTTTCGGCATTGCGAACTTTAAAGTCTATGCTGGGGCTTCCCCTTCGGTTCGGATGGAATGGTGACCCTTGTGTACCCCAACAACATCCTTGGAGTGGGGTTGACTGTCAGTTTGATCGCGCCCAGGGCAAATGGGTCATTGACGGATTGTATTTTCTTAACCTTCTCTATTTCTACTGTCATATAACTATTCTATCAATCTTAGAAAGAAAGCATACATTTAGATAGAATGGTCTAATATTGAACAGTTATATTTCTTTCTCATTTTTGTCATCCTTTTACTTTGCAGAGGGCTTGACTACCAAGGATTGAGGGGGTTCTTGCCGAACGAGATATCAAAACTGCAACATCTTCAAAGCATGTGAGTTTACAAATTTGGGATGTGTTGTGCTATGTTAATTTATTGAATTTTACTTTTGAGCGTAGTTAATTTGTTCAAATGGTTTTACCTTTTCGTTTTTTCTCAAAATAGAAATTTGAGTGAGAACAGCATTAGGGGGCCGATACCAGTGACACTTGGTGACATTACTGGCCTGCAAGTTCTGTGAGTGTATAATCCTTCATTTCTTTCAAATTAATATATCATTCCATCCTTAAACAAGTACCGTTTGTAAATTGTAAGCCATAATACTAGAAAATGCAATGACACTCTTTCAATAGTTCTTTACTCTTTCAATAGTTCTTTCCCTCAGTTGTCTTTTATCTTTCCTTTTTCCTAATTATGCCTTGCTTTTCTTACTTTAAATATATGTAATCTTATATAGTTTTTCCCCAATTTAATTCTGGATAACATAGTCCCTTTGAAACTCAAACCTTGTAATTCCAGTAGGAATCTCAAACAACACAGAACAGACTAAAAAGTATAAAGATGAGAAATTTATTTGCTTACAGGTTAGATGGTACAAGTTAATATTAACACAATTGTTCTTTTTATAGGGATCTATCATATAATGAACTCAATGGCACAATTCCAGAAAGTCTGGGTGCACTGAAAAATTTACAGATACTGTAAGCTTAATGTTACCATTGTTTTGATCATATCTTTTAATAAATTAAGCTCAAGGAGAAGCACAAAAATGTAAATTGTTTCTTGTAGGAACCTTAATGGGAACTCTCTTACTGGGAAAGTTCCAGCTAATCTTGGCGGAAGGCCTCTCCACAGAGCTCGATTCAAGTAAGAACAGGAAAACACATAAATAAAGGAATAATGTCATGATGGGCAAAATATGTCATGCATGCGTTGCAAATCAAAGATGTCTCATATTCCCTAAACAAGCAGGAATACATGATGTAGCCTCCTATTTTTTTCTCTTAAACATCCCAAATTCCCAAATAAATTATAAATGAGGGATGTTTAAGTATATAATCCAGGAATGGGTTACAGGGATGATTCGTTCATACTTCTTGTGGGGTTATACATGATTCTCTTTTTCAGGATGGACTTGATATTTTCATGTCAAAAGGGAACACGTTGATTTGCTTTAGTAGCCAGTTTGCTACAACTTAAAAATGGCATTAGAAGTTCTAAGTTTTGATAAAAGAAAATATGAAATTCCACCATAAATTAGAAGTTAAGTTTTGATAACAAATTGTTTGTACAGTTCAAAGTCCTGCTTATCCTCTCGACAATAATCAAATTAAAATGGCATTACAGTTTTACAGGCAATGATGGATTATGCGGGATACCTGGGCTCCCGGCATGTGGCCCACACCTATCAGTTGGTGCTAAAATTGGCATAGCATTTGGTTCACTGTTTGGCCTTCTGTTTGTGCTAGTTTTCATAACTTGTTGGTGGAAGCGGAGGCAGAATATTCTACGTGCCCAGAAATTGGCAGCTGGTGAGACTGAAATCAAAATGACAACTATTATATTATAAATAATCAACACTTTTTTTTTGAAAATTAATTAATTCATTCAATTAGTTTCTATTTTTGCACATTAACTTTTTCAGTCATTTGAAATGGCATCAGTTCAATACAAGCAAATGATGGAAAATTTATGTTGTCAGATGTTGGGTTGTTAGTTTGTTACTAATCCAAGCAACAGATAATGCAGATTTTGTGGTTCGTTGTCTTTTAGGAAATGCCCAAAATAAATAAGTATCACAAATATGACAAATACCCGGTATTATTTGTGATTATGCTAAGGTTCAGGAAATTTGCATACATTTTGTACTGAAATTTGGTTTTTCTTTGTCAATATCATGTTGTGAGTATCAGCAAAATATTAGTCTTTGATTTAGCAATACAAAAGGAAGGCCTTATTTAACATATAGCATTGTTCCGTACAGATAGTCAGTTTGCTAAATTCAATCCTAGTCCATGAAAAAACTTTTTATTTTATGCTTGGATTTAGTTGTTACCAGTACTCTGAGATTTTAGGAGTCAACTGGACAGAAATATTGTAAAACACTAGTACCTGGCTTGGTGGCTTGGTGCTGTCTTATTCTTCTAACTATCATTCTATTGCATTTATAGCGAGGGAGGCTCCTTATGCTAAAGCGAGGACCCACTTCAGAGACATACAACTGGGAAAGCAACACCGGCAGCTTGAAGCTTCCAAAAATGCACATGCCAGTGAAAGTGTACCTCTCTCTTGATAAATTGTTACAATTGTATACTTCATCTAATCTTAAGCTGTAGTTAGCTTACAGAGAAAGAGAGATTTGACACCTTTTGTTGGAGGAAATAAGGAATTAGTTAGTTAAAGAAATTTTGTTTTACGTCATATTTTGTGGGATAACTTTTGGTATGACTATGTATATAGCTACTATTGTTTGTATATACTACTTTCTACATCTGGTTTTGTGAAGGAATGAACAATTAGATTTTCTTTTTCATGGCACCAGTCGAACAAGTCAATTAAGTAAGAACTAATCTACGCATGCCTGGTTGATTTGGGTTAAAAACTACTAGAGTGGGAAAATGGCTTTGTTCCTTTGAAAATAATGGGGCTTGGTCTTACAAACATCTGAATTAATATGGCAGATAGATAGGCAAAGACCCAGTCATTTATTTATTGAACAATTCTGAGGTATATTCAATGTTTTGAAAACCGGATTGGCCGATTGAACCACTTAAACTAGAAATTAGCAATCCATATCCCATCCCGCGCGGGACGGTGCAGCGCACCCATCTACACAGTCTGATTTGATCCGGATGGTTTGGGCCTATCAATTTGGTATTATGCACGGGACTCCCTTAACCTTGGAGATCAGATCGGACGGTGTAGATGGATGCACTGCACTGTTCCGCGCGGGACCAGATCTCGTTTCAGAAATTAGACCCTATTCGTTCACTGGTTCAACTGCAGTTATACAGCGAACCTGACCACCTGGTAGCCTCCTTGATTCGGTCGTTGGTTCGGTTTTCAAAAACATAGTATATCACATTGCATGAGAGGAAATTGACCATCCAATCAAATAAGGTTTAATAATTAGTAGGGAATATTTTCCTTAATATTAATAAAAGGTAAAACCCCATCTCAAACCATTAGAAAGGAAATGCTCCACTAAATATGGATCATAGCTAAATTACTATTTATGCTTTAGGATACCTCAATAACAAAACTGATCATCTGATCAAGGAAACATGAACCATACAACAAGCATTTATATTTCTCCGGAATCAGGAGTCTTTTTAATATATGTGGCATGGGATTTTACCTGACAAAAACATTTGCAACACCACACGAAAATTTTGCAGCAGGCACTCTTTCAATATACATCAATTGTAAAACCAGCACATTATTACATCTCCAAACTAAGACGCATCCATAACCACACCAATTTACATGAATCACACGCAGAAAGATACACCCAGAAATAAGGAGGATGTAGTTAATTCCTGGCTATACTGCCAAGAAAGACTGCTTATTGCACACTACACATAATAACCAAAGACACCATAAAATTCCCCATACAAGCTGAAAAGATTTCAGAGTCGGCATCCGAGATACCAACCGGTGGTAATCAACACAAAATACACCACAATTGCACAATTTAATGGGCTGAAGGAGTAATTTTAACCCATTGCAATTGCAGATAGATGTCTCCAGAGTCAGCATTTTTGAGCCTCAAATGCAAGTCCTGAAAAACCTTTCCATTTTTCACAGTGATGTGGCTATCACTTACAAAAGAGTTCTGCTTAGTTGGATGAAGCGTTTTTACAATGGTATCATGTGCTATGCTGCTCAGATTCATTTGCGCAACCTCAGCTAAATCATGTATGGTGAACTCGGCTTCTCCCATCAAATCGTCCTTTGTGAATGTGTCTTTGTCAAGGATTTCCTAAACGATGGACATGAATTAGCAAGTCGCATGATATTAAATCGAATAAAGTTACTACTATAGTTTCTTTTGGACAATTTTCTTTATATATCAGAATTTCTCGTTTTTCATATTCTGATAATGTTCGTAAAAAATGATGTTTCAATACATCTATTAGTCTTATCTAAATAAAAGAGAAAAGAGGAAACAAATATAAATGAATTTCAATACCAATTACGTGAATTTCACTAAAACATCATCTAAAGAAATAGTACTCATGGTTCAGTTCTACCATTGCCAAATGCATTGCCCAATATAATTTTCTCATTTGTTGTTCAATTCAAACAAAAATTATGACAATTTACTCCTACACATTATGTACCAATGGTTGCTAGACAAAGATTCTCAACAGGAATTTAAGCTGTTCCTCTCCTATAGGTTTACGGACATTAATTTAATTAGTTATGGACATGCTTATCAAAACTACAATCTACACTAGTGTTTTATCCTTAAAATAAACATGGTTTAGTACAAAGATTAATCAAGAGAAACTTAAGACATTATTTTTTTACTATAATAACATTGATATATCACAACTATATATGTTATCTTTCCATCCTAAGAAGAGCAAATAGTTTAGTAATGTTGCTCAAGACAATTGAAATGTTTATATCCAGGATTTCAATATGCACATCAATTTACGCTGTAGTTACTTTCTTTTTTCCAGTTCTAATATGTGTTTATATTTCATCTTTAAAAGAAGCTGGTTATACTGCCTCGGCAGCACTTTGGTTTTCCTATATATACAACAAAACATGACAAGGATCCATGCTACTTTATATACTTCACAACAACAAAATTACACAGACACACTCGACAAGCTACAAGCCCACTATTGTGAAGCAATAGCAGCTGGAAGCCTTAGACAATTTAAATCAATGGAAGTTAGTATACACATGGCAATGCTAGTTAAATCATGGCCCCACCAATGTTGAGCCACTGCAGCTGTAGCTCGATCTCACCTCTCTCTACATTGCGCAGTCGCAAGACAATGTCTTGACAAACTTTACCATTAGTGAACTTGATGTGACTCTCCTCAGCAAGGCAGTTAGTCCTGGTCGGCTTGACAGTCTTAATTGCCTCACCAGCCAAGGCCAAGAGCTGGTGAGGCTCCATCATCACCACTTCAGCAATATCCCACATGTTGAAGTCAGCATCACCCATGCGGTCGTCCTTGGAGAATGTGTCCTTGTCGTAGACTGCCTATTATCGCATGTTAGTTGTTTGGTTATTGCTCCATAGATAATTTTCGTGCTATGGTTGTAGTTAGATTGTTCTTTTTTTAGCACACATGAATGGCAATTAGTACTTCCGAGTCAAAGATGTTAAAACCAAGCTGTTTTGTTTGCTTATTCCAAAATGTCAGCAGTAAGACATGAAGCCCTTCTCTCATCGTCCAAAGTTTTTTAATTTTTTTGTTAGGGAAACAAATTTTTAAACATGTCAACTCCATTTATTGTTGCAAGACAATCAGCAACATAAAATAACTCTTAATAGTATCCTTTTGTCAGGGAAGGCATCCCTAAAGACGCATCGCGTATATCTCTTAGTCCTCACAGAAATTGAGTACTATATCTGACAATTTCAATTTGTCAACTCTGGCTCAACAAGAATTTTATAGTTGGCTTCAAATCACAAGCCCATGTATGTTGACACATAAAATATTTATAAATTGTCAATTATTTTTTTTATTGTATAATACAAGGACAATTCCTATAGATACTTCAGCCCAGATCTTACTTTATGTAGAAAAATTTGTCATTTACTGAACAGACAGGTAGAAGGTAAGAGGTTTACCAGCATCGCAATGGTGACTGGCACCAAAATACTATTCTATAATATGAGAGAGAGGGGCTAATATATGATCTTTTTTTTTTTTTAAAAAAAAAAACCAAAGAAAACCACAAAGAGATATTTATTGCTTGGGCGGAGTTATCTACTTTGGTAGAGATATCCTTCAGTCAATAATTAGCTTTCACCATTGCTGGCTACAATTTTAGTCAATTTCTTTTATTTGAAAATAAGACGGGACAAAAAGATGCATATTTAAGTGTGTTAGCCACACAAACAGAACTTCAGAAGCATAAGCACCAAAACATAAATAAGTGACAATTCAGGGGTCATTCTTGTAGATTAACAAAACTTTTGAACAACAAAAATGACAAGACAAATAAGTTTGTACTTACAAGCTTTATAGGCACAGTAGGATCTGAAACAGAGAGAGTGAGTTCTTCATTCCATTCAGGATTCACATCCTTCTTCTTGACACTTGTTTTCACTTTCTGCACCAAATTTGTACAACTTTACAATCACAATCTTTGAAAACTGAAATTTCATTTGTGTTACCCCTATCTTTGTTAAGGAGAATCACAGAAGATATCATAACTTATTTGTATTTGTTTCAAAATAGTCAATTAACAGTGTACCAAGGTGCCTTTGTAAGTTCAACCAGTAAGTATATTACCCCACCACCATGCAAATAAAACCCTACAATTTTACAATTTGTAAATCTGATCCTCCACATTTAATAATTCTCTTTGTAACCCTGATTTTATTTTTTAACTGTTTGATGAATGGCTGACATTAATCATGCATAAAAATTTTAAATTTAAGGATCATTTCAATTTCAAAAGTCAAACCACACAACATTAACTGCTCACAAAGAAGGGGCATTTTACACGTGCCAGTAAAGATAAAGTTCAATAATTAACAACAAAAAACACAAAAAAAAAAAAAGACCCAACAAAAACGAGACCTGATTGCCCATTCGGATAACGACATAAGGATCGCTACCTCGGGCGTCGCGTTTGGCGAGGTTAACTCCTCTAACGACCTTCACCTTGAGCAATCCCATCAATTTCTCCATTGATTGCTATAATATTACCTCGAATCTCTTTCGAGTTTTCTAGAATTTCTCAGAGAGACGACGAAGGGAGATGAAGGAAATGGGAATGGGAATGGGAAATGGCGAGAGATGATAGCGGGAAAATAAATGGAAAGGAAGACCTCGATCAGTCGTTATCTAAGAGGAATCGAATTTATTTAATAATAATGCTTGTGTTATTGTTTCTACGGTTATCTATTTTTAGTGCGGTGACTTTGTTTTTTTTTTTTTTTTGGGTTTCATTTGAGAATCTTCTATTGGATTTTATTGAGAAAATATACACCGTGATTTATTTATTATTATTTTTTTTTGAGAGAGCTTTTTGCCCGTTGGATTATAGCGCGGTTTGGAGGAAAGGGGAAAAAAAAAAGAAAGGTGTGTGCAGTGCTAAACCCGACCAACATACTGTGATTGAATGTTTTTTATGACTTGATGAGATGCTAATTGCTAATTAATTTTGAAATAAAATTCAAACTTTTCAATTTTTGTTAATTCAAATATTCAAAAGAAATTTTGAAATGTGAAACCTGCGACTCTCATTAACTAGAAACAAATGGGAATAATGTTATTATTATATTATATTTTTATACTTCTTTTGTATGGTTGCTTTTCTTTTTCTCCATTACATGCTCATTTCATAAATTATAAAATACAAAATATGAGTACAAAGTTATACAAATAATTTCAAGTTCTCAATTGATCGTATACTTCTACTAAATATCCGACTAAAAAAAAGATTTATAGAAATTTCTCTCCCATTACTTCCCTCTATCCAAATAAAATGTAAAATTAAGTTCGTTTTTATTTGCATGATACTATGATAGTCCTTTAAAAAAAATTACACTAGCTTACTTGCTACACAGGAAATGATTAGGAATATAAATTTGAGCCTTGCTAATACTCGCTTAGTATATCTTTCAATATGGATCTATCCACCACGGGGAGCGCCACATTATTCTCCTGTCCGATTACTAGTTTAAAAGTATAATGTATAAATTTAAATTTGAACGAAGTTAATGTTTGAAGTTCTTTGAAAATTTTAAAGATCTCTTTGTTATTTTTGGAAAGTTAAGATTTAATACGTATTCAAAATGCAGCTAAATAATAAATCCATATAAAAATAAAAAATTGTTTCTTCCAAGGTCCATATATATTACTAGTTCTTTCTCATTTCTCAGCCCAATTTTACTTTGTTTAACTATGATTATTTGTTTATTCTACTCATTCCGTATACTTAAAAATAGAAAATTTCAAGGATAAAAAAAATCGAAAATTTAATTTTAAGTTATGCATACTTTAAATATGCAACAAATATAATAACCCAATTTGAACAAAATAGAGTTTGTTAGGTATGAAGCTCTTAGTTGAGATATATTAAATAATTTACGGACCTTGGTTGATTAATAAACCCTTGAGAAAAGATACACATGCAATCTAATCTATTTTGATGCTGTGCAGATCTTTCAAGTTCACTGCATAAATTAAGGATTTGTTGAATTGAAATTGCTATTAGACCATCTCAAAACCATGCTGTGCGTTGATTTAGTCAAAATAAGCATTTTTTGTTGATGGAAAACTGGGAACTTTTTTTCCCCTCGAAAAAATTGAAAATTAGAAACTTAGAGTTACATGGTTTGCACATAATTTTAGGTCCCTATCTCCTTGTTTGTAATTTCGTATTAGTCGACTCGCAAAGTCACAAAAAAATGAAGGCAGTGGAGACTTTAAAATGGACCTCACAAAATTTTTTTACCGTGGGAAGAATGCCACCGCTTCTTTTATCAAGAGAAATCTCTGCCACGGTGGAATCTTGGAGAAAATTGGCTTAGCCGGGATGCTACTAGTCTTTTTTACCCTTTCTTTTGTTCTTTCTTTAGATTGCTTTAATTCTTTTCTTTTTGTTTTGTTGGTTAGGACAACTTTTTTTTCTTTCTCCTTTTTTTTTAACTTTGTAACTGTACTTTTTATTAATTTCAATGAATTGCTGGCGTGGGAATCGCCACCTAGCCTTCAAAAAAAAAAAAATGTTTTTTTTTTTCTATATTCATAGATTAAAATATATTATCATTGACAAAATAGTGGAGGGCTTTAAAATGGACCTCATGAATTTTCTGACCTGCCTAATCTTTCGTGATTGAAATTGATATTTTATAAAAAAATAAATTAAAAAATTAAAAGCATATTAAGTTATTTTTCTATATTCATGGATTAAAATAATATCATTGACATGTTTTAATCTAATAACCATCATCCGTTTAACTACATAGTTTCTCATACTTAAATGGCTTGGCATATTAAATGTACTCTGCGAACCGATCTAGAAAATTTTATACATTGATTTTTCATTTTATTTTATAACCTCTCCGGCTTGCATTTATCAGAAGTTAAATAAAAACTATACTTTTACTTATATTAAAGTCAGGCGTACTTAGTCAAAATAATTTGTTATTCAATTTGACTAGCATTCTAGTATCTTCAGCCCACAATTTGTTTTTTCTGAAAGATATTATAATGTATCCGTTGCAAAGTCGCAGTCAGCTGTAATTTTTAAGAGTATACCTTGTGATAATTCGATGAAAATCCTTTTCAGAGAGACCAGAAGTATTCCTTAATTTCAAAAATTAATTGTTCAATCTTCCACATGCATTATTTTCAGCTGTAGTTTTTGTTGACATGATGATAAAGACACTTGTCACACAATTATAGCAATATACTTCCACATGCATTATTATTTTAATATAATATTGACATTTGGTTTTTGAAAGTGCGTCACTATTTCCTTTTCTTAATATATAACCGGCTACTAAGATTATGCCGATCAATATAATATATATATAGCACTGAAACATCACTTTAGGATATCAGGGGACAATACTTGGGGCATAATTCTAATACTATTCTTTCTTATTCTTCAATTTATAGTCGTTGTTTTGTTATGATTAATGTCTTTTAAACTAACGGTGACCTGGTAAGAGTATGTACCTTTCATGGCAGTGTTAAGTAGGTCATCCGGCACCGGCTCCTATTTTATTATTATTATTATTATTATTATTATTATTATTATTATTATTATTATTATTATTATTATTATTATTTTTACTTGGTCAAGTTTTATTGACAAATTCATAGTTCTTATCGGGGCTGATAGGTGAAATCCCCTTCTGTATCATCTCGTCGTCCCTGCCAAAAACAAAAATAGTCTCCAATCCAAAATAAAAGTCACGTCTTCCTTTTCTCGGATCTTCCGCTTTTCCATCTTCTGTTCTCTTCCACCCACTTTAATTCCCTTCTCTTTCCTTCCTTTCTCCATTAGAGAAATTTATCTCTCTCCCACCTTACAGCTATATTAACATGATCACTTACTACATCTAACTGAACAGTTACGATTACAAGATGATACATCCTTATATATCCTAATATATATATATCCTTATATATGTGAGGAACGCACTAAACTGAATATTTGTGCAATATTAATTGAACATTTATACTTCATAAACTGAAATGCTGATGTCACATAATTACTTAAACTAAACATTATCTTGACAAATTATTTAAGTTCAAACCATCATATTTTGATTATTTATATTTTAGAATTTAGATTTTATTTTACTTCTTTTTTTTTTTTCCCAAATCCAACTTCATTTAATATCAGTCTCAACAATTTTGTATAAAATCTTTCATAAGCCAACAAGTGATTATATATATATTTTTTATTGTACCAACAAGTGATTAGTGTTATCATTAAGTCATTATGTTAGTTTTAGTTTGACTTTCACAAATTTCAACTATTCGACCTCCAAAAATATTATGCAATTAAAAGCCCTAAGACTTTCATCCATTTACAAATACTCCTCATCTAATTAAATGGCTTCCTCAATTAGTAGTCAAGCTTCATACTATTATAAATCATATTTTATGTTTGAAAGTTCGGTCCAGCCAAGAGGTTTGGGCTTATAAGCAAGCAATTAGCACATTGGCCAACCAAAAGTGAAAAGATTAAACTCATGATCACTTAATAGTTAAACATAGAGGGAGAGGACCAAAAGAACACACGGGTTTGAGACTGACTAAACCCGATAGAGAAACGAGTTTGAGTTCGAGGGTAAATGATTAGGATCTCGAGTTTGGATCCGATAAGTAATATAAAAACCCGGTCCGTTAAAAGATCACATAATTCAATTTAGTCCCTTTAACATAGTATGTGATATTTTTGCAAACTAACTCTCCAACTTTACTGGTATTTAAAATCCAACCCCTGAAAATTTATGAATCAGTCCTGAAACTTTACAAGACAGTCCTTGGAATTTAGAGTTCTTTTACCAGTATTCAACTTTTAGGTTGTACCAATCGGTACAGAGGCGATACCACCTCTTTAAATCCACGCATACACCATTACAGATACAAGGACAGTTCTAAGGTTCATAAACCGATTTAGTACTAATTGGGTTTATCAACATGGATCAAATAGAGAAAGGAAAAAGAATTGGAAATTGGAAAACTACCTCAAGCAACAAGAATGGCCAAAAAAAACTTTCAATGCCAACCTCGACTTCTTTCTTCTCCTCCCAATTCCCATGCTTCTGTTTCTTACCCAACTCCAACACCCAACCCTCCTTGTCATTAAAGCAAGCTGAGGAGGAAAAACCCAACACACCTAATTCGGTTTCTATTCTTTTTCTTCCTCCTTCACAAACCCAACCGAAATCAAGAAGAGGAAAAGAGAGGAATATAAGAGGGGTCTCTTTTTACCAAAAATCAAAAGAAACAGGAAGGAGGAGCCTAGAGGAAGTCGGACGGCGCAAGAGAGGCTCCAATCACGCACTTCCACGTTAGTATTCGGATGATAACCAATTGAGGGGCCTGTCAGTCAGCAGAGAATCTCAAGAAATCGCTCGAACAAGAAAAAGTATCCATTGATTATAATCGGATGGTGAGGGATTTCTTCTGGCTCGTTCCAATCGGACAAGGGGAAAGGGGATAGGGGTTGAACGAAGAAGAAGATGAGGATGGGGAAATGGCGGTATCGGATCGGATCCATAGTGGAGAAGGTTAGAGAGAATTAAGAGTTAAATGGGTTTGAGGTCCGGATGCAAATCCACGGTTGAAATAATTCAGATTGAATATTTAACGGCCCAGATGAAATCAGAATTTGTTGTATATGAACTTGAAGATATACTTCGGCACAATCACATTCGTTGTATATGAACTTGAAGATATACTTCATCATACCTTTAATGCTCGTGCAGATCTTGATGTTGATGTGGCAATTATAGCCCATCAAGAAGTGAGGATTGTAAGGAGACACCCAACAATTGTCCAGGTCACAACCACGTACGTGCACTTTACGCTCATTATCCCTCATGTATATCAGGCAGAATTTTTTTTAGGATGACCATCCGATTTAATTTCGAAGAGTAGATTTTTAACGGTTGCACGAATCTCAAAAATATACTTACTAATTATAGTTCCAATATTAAATATTACTAACGATTATTGTTGTTGTTATTATTTCAATAAAATTAGTATAATATTAATAACTATTATTATTATTATTAAGTAATAATTATAACATTAATTCTGATTAAAATTACAATAATAAAATACAATAATAAATATAATAGTATTATTAATGATCATTATAATTTAAAAAGTTACATAATAATTAATATTATAGTCTAATAATCATAATATTATTGGTAAAATAATTATAGTAATTAATATAACATTTATTATAGTAGTGGATGTAATTAGTTATAAAAAGAAAAAAATATATCTAAACTAATATTTTATTATTTTCTTCTATCTCTAATCCAAGCATATCACACCAAACATTAATTTTTTAACCTGAAGTTAGTACTAACTTTCTATAATCTCTAACTTTCCTAACTTCGACCTCTAACTTCACTTACTTCACTTCCAACCAAACATACCCCTGTGAAACCACTGATCTATCTGCAAAGTCCAATATAAACTGTTCCTACAACCAGTCAAATCAATAAGCAACATTATTTGGATTTAACTTTTACAAAGAAATATTTACTAATAAATTTGACTTGTAAATTTAATTATATATTTTTCTCATTTCATTTAAAACCCTTATAACGTATGTAAGCAGAGAACCACCTGCACATGCTTACATCCATTGGCTACTGCAATATAAACCCCACAAATAGTACATCCCATATCTCGTTGAGAAAATAATGACTAGTAAACTGTAAAGTTTACGGTATGGACTAGCACGGCTTAGTTTTTTAATTTTAGCAAAATGTAAGGAACTGATGAAGATAATAAATTGCATTATCAGGTACGATTCTTTACCTTGAACAGTTGTTTCATTGATCGCCCTTGGATATTTAAACTTTAGAATTTTTGTTGAACGGTCCGTGCATCATGTGCTTGGTCACCAATTTTTGTTAATTTATGCACAGGGAATTATATCTTTTAATCAAACTTTAGAATCATGACATTAGTAAGCATATATTTCATATCAAGAAACTTAATTACTAATAATGCATCCCTTTATATTAAATTTTGATTAGAAAATTAAGTTTATCTTGATACACGGTAGAGAAGATGGAAATTATCGGGAACAACAAAATGATGGTGAAGGTCCAATTCAACCACCATACAATATCAGTCTCTGTACCGTGCAAAGCAACATTGGGTACACTCAAGTACGTTCTCTGGCACCGCACCAACGTTATGCATAACGACCAGAAGATCATATTTAAAGGTATACATGAATTAGTTTTTTTCTATTTTTATTTATTTTGATCTTGAAAAATTGTTTTGGTTATTGTTATTAAGCGTTTGAGTGGATATCACAGGCAAAAACTAGTACAGATCGATGCCACATTGCATTCTTTTCAAATTATCCATAGATCTAAGATCATGCTCCTAAACACACCCACTGTTCCACAAGGTACGAGTATTACTATTGAAATATTATAATTATATAACACAAAAATATGATAGGATAATTGAATTTCAGTCAAATTTTATTTGTAGTTTGTAATTAGCATTATCGTGTAATTTAATTTATTTTTTTAATTTAAATTTTAATTATAATACCCTTAGTTGGTAAATAACTTTAATGAGTTGGATTCTTAACGTATCGTCGTGGACATTAACGGTGGTCCGCATCAAACTAGTGTTAACTCTACCACGAGACGAGTGTGACATGTACGCAGCTGAGAGGTTGTCATTCATCCTCATCGAAAGTTTGGTATAGATTTAATTCAAATCACGTTACCTGTGAGAAAATTAAATATGTACATAGACATATATACAACAATAAAGATAACCGTAAGATGTATATTTTTGGTTTTTTTAATTTTTAAAGGCACAAAATAGCTGCTTTTGTCTGGAAAAGAGTGAAAATTATATTATATAGCTTTAAAAATTATCTTGAGGTTGGATCTCTTTATAAGATTGCCAACTGCAAATATGAGCCACTTTGTGACTTTGAAACACCTCGTTTCTAAGGGTTTCATGTTTACTCTTTATCGCGTTATTCATACAAAATAGTTTTTGACAAGAAGACCCAAATCACTAAGCTTAAAAAGAAGATAATATCTTTCTAAAGTACCCCTTATTTCCGTCATTTAAAATACTCTTTCAGGAAACTATGAGAAGGAGACTAGCTCGTGGCATGGGTAATTATATTTTTCTAAATACCTTATATTAAAAATATTTTATTATATAAACTTAAACTTCATAAATTACGAAAGTATTATTAAAAGTTATTTAAGGTAATTAGTATATGTAATTTATTTAGATTAAGTTTATATAATAATAAAACATATTTAATATAAGATATTTAGGAAAATTTTAATTACCCACGAGCCTTCTTCTCATAGTTTCTTGAAAGAGCATCTTGAATAATGGAAATAAGGAGTACTTTGGAAAGATATTATCTTGTTTGAGCTTAATGATTTAGATTTCTTGTCAGAAACAATTTTGTACGAATAACACGATAAAGAGTAACCATGAAATCTTCAAAGCGAGGTATTTCAATGTCAAAGAGCGGCTCATATATGCAGATGGAAATCTCATAAATTCAACCGGCCTCAAGACGATTTTTAAAGTTACTTTTCACCCCTTTCCAGACAAAAGTCCTTATTTGTGCCTCTAAAAAAGTAAAAAAAAAATAATATACATTTTACAATTATCTTTATTTGTCTATATGTCTATATATATATAGATATTTAAGTTTTTCTCGGATAATGCAATTTAAATTAAATCCGTACCGAGAGAATGAATAACAACCTCTCAGTCGGATACATATCACACTCGTGTCGTGGTAGAGTTAACACCAGTTTGACGCTGATTGTCATTGATCTTCACGGTACGTGGTAAGAATTCAACTGACTAAATTTTTTTTACCAACTGAGGATATTCTAATTAATTATTAATTAAAATAAAAAATAAAAAATAAATTAAATTACAGGAGGATTATGCTAATTACAAACTACAAACAAAATTAATAAAGGAAAACTCTCCAACTTTACTGACTGATATTTCAATAGAAATACTCGTACAGTGGGTGTGTTTAGGAGCATGACCTTATTGTACGGTGGTTGAATTGGATTTTCACCATCATTTTATTGTTCCCGATAATTTTCATCTTCCTTACAGTGTTTTAAAATACATAAACTTAATTTTCAAATAAAAATTTAATATAAATAGATGCATTATGTGTAATTAAGTTTCTTGATATAAACTACATGCTTACTAATTGTGGTGATTCTAAAGTTTGATTAAAATAATGCGCATGAAAATCTTTATTTTTGGAAAAAATGCCACGTTAAACTCTTACAATAACTTACCTAAAAGATTTATTAAATCCAAAAAAAAATGTTAAGATGGAAGCAAAGAATATTTCTCAGATGAGTAATTCGTCCTGAAAACGTTACTTCTTTAAGTGCCAACTTCAAATAATATTTTTTATTTAGGTCTAAAACATGCGCATAAATATACATATATTTTTATATACTCATCACTTATCAGATTTCGAAAATGCATATGTGAGTTTACATTTAAATCTAAGAAGATAGAAACTTTATGAGTTTTTTAAAGATAAGTAGAAGTTATACCGAAAATTTTCCTTTGTTCGGTGCAATAAAGTCTGTGTTTATGCAATGATACAAGTTACAGAATACAGTAAGCAATTTTTATGTAAGTCCAAGCGTATGACCTCTACTAAATTATTATGTGCTTATAATTTCATAAACTAAGTTTATATATACAGATCAGAAATCATTCTTTTATTATAAATGATATTTCTGAATTAAAACCATGTGCCTGTTGTGCTCTATAAAATACAGACCTTGCAGCTAATCCGATTCTTAAGAACGAATAAACATGTGCTTATAAAATATATTAAGAGACAAGCACTAAGACAAATCATAAAGTTTAGGAAAAATATGCACTTTTATTCTGAAACTATCCGTGTACGTGCCAGTATACCTTAAAAAAAAATTAAGTCTTTTCAAAGTAAAGTACCATGCAAAGTCTATAACTTGGCATGTGTTTTAACATAAGGTAACAGAGAAGTAATTGAATATTATCATATTTAGATGATTTCAAACATATTAATTTTAAAGTTGTTAGTTTCAAAACACGTGCAGGCAACAACAAAGGATTGTAAGATTATAGTTATAGAGCCTATATAAAAAGGTAGCATGTAGATTATTAACGTGATGTTCAACAATAACTACTGATCCCTAATTCTATGTTTACAGAAATCATGCACACGCAATACTATATATATCGACTTTCATAACAAAACTTCAAAGACAAATAAAGGGTCTGTAGATAGCGCTAAAAATAAACAGTTTTCAACAAAGAGGAAATATATTACGCCAAACGAATGTCAGGTGACTCAACATGATGAAACAATTTAATAAATCAGTTAGAAACCCCGCACCTTTCGGAGAACTCACAAAGAGAAATTGAAAAACAGAAATGGGTCGAGATCCTAAGCGAGTCTAGATTCCACACATTCGTCTAGCCTCCACCAGCTAAGCCAATCTTCACGCAACAAGAGACGGACAGAGCGGTTTTTCGGGTTGGCCAAGAGAGGTTGGGTATGGGTTTGGGTGTGAGTAGGGCAGAGGATGGTTTTGAGTAGGAGGCGGTGGGGAAGAGGTGCTCCGGCAGGGCTGTGGTGGCCGGCGACCTACTGAGGGCCGAGTGAGAGGGAAGGCAGAGAAGAGGCGATGTGCCCCTTAAGGTTTAATGGTGTTGCGTGTGTTGTGCAGAAAGAGGTGCTAATATCAACGATTTATATATAGGGTTAATTTATCCCATCCATATCAACGCAATATCTTGATAGGCGATTAGCATTGATGATTATCATCCAAAGGAAAGTTTAGGAGGGCAGAAGCTTTTCTTTAGGACAAAGAATTTTAATCTAAAAAAAGTTGTATCCTGTATAATATTCTCGAATTTTAATCTAAGGAAAGTTGTATCCTGTATAATATTCTCAACATGGAAATCAATCCAAAACAAAAATGGTAAGCGCTAATGCGTTATAGTGTAAAATAGTTAGCACATTGTTTTTCTTATCCTAGAAAGGTACTAAATTTGTTTAATTGCAGAAATTCATTTGAATAAAGTCCGAATATTAACAATTAGCTATACATATTAATGTTGTAAATCAGAAGATGTAGGCAAATACAAGCTAGATGCATAACATGAAATAACATGATATGACATTAGATTGTATTGGATTAGGAAGTAACTACTAGTAGTGTCCACCTAATTATGTGTGGGCGAATTTTAAAATGTGATACATTAAAATTAAAATATTTATTTGATAAGATGTTGTCCATTTTTAACATTTAAAGTTAACGTTATTTTTATCGGTGCTGATTCAATGTGTGAGCAAATTTTTATTTGAAAAAATAATTTTATTCGATTGATTGTCTTCCCTTTGCACAAATTTTTTATTTCCAAATATTCCAACTGAGAGGAAGGCGAAGGACGGGCGATATAAACAGAATAAAAAAAAAGAGCAAATTTGATAGCGCACTTGGAGAAAAGATATAATCAGATAATAGCATATAGAGCAAGTAATAATCATGATGAAAACTTTCTTTATACGTTTAGCAAAAAAAAAAAAAAAAATTAATATAGTGGACTTAATATGAATAGTTGATTTCTTGTTTAAAGATGAATGGATGCTTTCTGATGCTGCAGGATTTGTTATATAATTGTATGTACATTGGAAGTATGTTATGAATTTAGACACAAAATATATATTGTTTCCTCGGAAAGATATATTTAATTAGGAAGCATCATTAATTTGGTTTCATGAATGAACCATCGAAGCATGGAAATTTTTCGAGGAGCAAATTTGGTATGACTTAGCAACAACGAAGAACAATAATTACAAGGAGTGAAATATATAAGAGGAGGGTTCTAGTGCCTACAATTTAAATGCTCCAAATGTTTTAAAAGTCACTTTTTGGTTATTTTTCAAAATATAAAATCCAAACTTCAAATTCAAACTGTCGATCTTATTCGATATAACGAGCGATGCATTTTCATAGAAGTTTTATAAAATTTGAAGTTCATTTGATACTTGATCAAGATGCTAAAACATGAACAGATTAGAATTAATTTATCATATTTAACTAGATTCGTTCAATATTCAATCTCTTAATCAAGTATCAAATAAACTTCAAAATTCATAACACCTATATGAAAATACATCGCTAGTTATATCGAATAAGATCAACGGTTTGGATTCGAAGTTTGAATTTTATATTTTAAAAAAGTAAGCAAAATGTGAGTTTTGGGACATTAAGGTCATTCAAATTGTGAGCACCGGAACCCTCCTCAATATATAAATGATTAATGTGAGGAATAAATAAATATTCATACTCTTTAGTTGAGAATATTTAGAGAGACAGCTTGGTGATTCATTGTAAATTTGCAATGACACAATACGAAAGAATAGTCGATGATTTCAATCTATTTCTTAATGGCGAGATTTGCATGAGGAATGAGACCCAATTGCAAGTTGGCTGCAGATTCGGATGTCGATTATTGAAAAAATTTGGGCGTGATTTAATTTTAAATTAATTTTTTTTTTAACAGCCTCCTAGCCTTCACAATCTTGCAATTGGAGCTGATATTACTTACTATAGTTAAAATTGTAATCATCAGCTCAAAAGAGAAGTTAAAATTGTAATAATTAGTCCATTGTGTGGTCAAATATTTTTTTTTTAAAAATACTTAAAAGCACGAACCAAAGTGAGTTGTCGTTTTTTTAAAAAAAAAGAACTTATAATGGTTCCCGACTATGCACTTGAATGCGAACTATATAGTCTTGAGGTACATTTTGTGTACGCTTACCACAATTTGACCAATAAAATAAAATTTGACTAATTAGCATCAAAACATTTTTAGTATTATTGATATGTATTTTATTAAAAAAAATCACAGAATTCATAATTTTCAAACATTCCAGTTAGAGAAAATAAAAAGGGAACTCAAACCAAAAGAAGTTTTTATTTATTCAAAATCCCAAATGTCAGAGAAAATTACTTAACCAGTGAGTTGAATCGGAGAAGCACAAATCTTTTTTTTTTTTTTGTGTTTGGTAAACCTTTTATTTATGTTTATTTATTTATATCATAGTTCACTTATCATCAATTCACATTAGTGAAATTATAATTTTAATTGTTATATAAAATCATCTCCTGCTAAATTCAATATGCCTCTCATGACGATATGTCAGGATTTTCCTTGGATATTTGATTGAATATTATTAATTAATTATAATGATTAATCATTATTATTAATTATGATTTTTTAATAATTATTGTTACTTATTAAATATTATTATTTATTAATTATTTGTTAATTATTAAATATTATTATTAATTATTTCTAAGGGGTATTGTTAAAAAAAAAAAAATTAAAGGAGACCGGTGCATAACTTATGCAATATCTTTAGGTATAATAAGTTATGTACCTTTAAAGCTTCTTATGTTATGTAATGGATATTTGGTGACTTAAATTATGCACCCTCTCTCTAAGTAAAAAAAAAAAAAAAAGCACCTTAGGAAAAAACAGAATGAATTAATCACACGAATTAATGACTTAGGAAAAATACCTTTTTGACTTTCCATCTGTAGAGGAGACGAGGCGTCTCTGATATCGGATTAAGAGTCTCGTGTACACAACATTATTACGTGTTGCGGCTGGACTTCACACATTTTGAATTGACTCGCCACATACTAACCTACAGAATTTGCCTTAGCGCATCCAATTTCCTTGATCACACCAAAAGACTTCTGCAAAGGTGAAAGGTATCTTTTCTTGTTTCTTTGCCTCCCCTCAAGAAATCAAGAAAAATCAGAAAAAAAAAGGAGAAAACCTTTCTCTCTTCCGACTGATCGGAGACAACGAAACGAAAGCCATACTAAAAATGGCTTTGGTGGTGGCGACATCACATCGCGATCTCAACATTCATGCTCTGTTTTCGCACTACAACTCAACCTACTTCGACTGCGCTCTCTCCTCCTGCTTCGTCGAGTGGAGCTCCCCTGACTTGACCAGGTTTTGTTATTTTCTCCAATGGAACTCCTATTTCTGTTCTTTTTTTTTTTGTGATGTTGACATGACGAGTGTAGCGAGAGAACGATGTACGATATGAAGAGAGAATGTGTTGTTCTTGTTTCATCCTTTGATGTTGTTTTAAGATAGGATTATTTGTTGTTGTTGTTGCTGTAGATTAGGTATTGAAAGATTCTGATGTTTTGTTTAGTGTTATTCTCTAGTCGCACTTTCCTTTTCAGTGGAGTTGCTAGAGATTTTCTAAAAATGGTAAGGGTTTTGGGTTTTGGGAGTGATCGCGCATTTCCATGTACTACATTTCTCTCTGGAGAATAAAAATGAAAAAAATATTGTCTATGATATTAGTGAGCTTCAGAAAAATTGACACTATTGAGCATGTTAATTTGAGCTCAATCTTGCCCTTGGTTCCTTTCCTCACATTCTAGGTGCAGAAGCTTCCAAAGATTGAAAAGAACTAATGTTCGTTTGTTTTTTTTTTTTTTTTCTTTTTAAAGTTTTTTAATTTGAAAAGGACAAAATGTCAACTAAAAGTTCCCAATTTTCTCAACTTTCAGTTGCACTGCCACATGCACTTATTTGCAGGGATACTGTCAAATAACCCTTTCCTGGCCATTACTGATGTATCTCTCATCTGATCATGTGAAGAACACCTTGCTTCATGAAATGATCCACGCATACCTGTTTGTTACGAAAAAAATTCGCAGCCATGGGTAACTTTTTTCTCTAATGGTCACAATTTAATGTACTTCTCTTTTTAATGATGAATTCTTGGACTTCGATATGTAAAGTAGACTGCTGTTCTTTCTCTTGTTCTCATAATGGTAAATGATCATTTAATTTTAGTTTAATTTTATTGATTTAATATCTGAACACATGCAGTACTCATGGGCCCAAGTTTCAGCAATTTATGAATTTGATAAACTCCCAGTACCATAACTGATGACCAGGTTTGAATTGTTCTACCATTTATGCAAATTTTCATGTTGTTTATTAGATTGTTTTGTCTTGCCTATTATTGTTTCAAGGTAAAAAATAAATCCATTCGAAAATAGATTGAATATTGAGATCTTGTACTATACAAGAAATTAACACTTATACTTAGAACTGGTCGAACGGGTTCTCTAACTGTGCTAATGAGTTACTCTGCACTTAATATGGTGAGCAATGTCTTCTTGATATCCTGTGAAAATATTATGGGCAAGTTAGTTCAACAAGTATCATTTATTATTTTGTGATATAGTTGCATTTATATATTAATAGAGGCCGTCTTTTGGCTACAAAATCACGCTATTCCATGACTTCCATGATGAAGATGTAGTGGATGACAATATTGCTCAATACTGGATGGTAACTGCAGTTCTAACTTTATTTCCATTTTCTGTCTGACATTTATACTATCAGCTAATCCTAGGTGTGATAATTGATCTCAGTGTCAGAAATGTGGCGATACAACTAAGAGAGCAACGACCACACAACCTTCATTCGCTGATTGCGCTGTGCAGGCACATCATGCCAGAAAGACTTGCAGCTACTCTGACTGTCATTGGCACAGGTAAACCATGTGGGGTCCATGAGGGGGAATGCACACATTTATGCATCATTGCTTAGGTGCATTATTATTATTATTATTATTTGTTGCTTTTGAAGGCATAAGGTGAAGTGTGACGGTACTTACATGAAGAGAAAAAGCTTGAAGAGCATCATGATAAAAAGAAGGCTATTTTGAAAGGTATACAAATTAACTTCATTTAATAAACTTTATTGATGACGTGAACTATTGCAATAGTCGATTGTACATGCTAATTATATGGCCAACTCATGAATTTTCTTTTTGTTTATGTTTGTTTTTATATTTTAGATATAGTCTATCAACTTATTTAAGAATGAGTTCAAACATATGAAATAAACATATCCATTAATTATATGCAGTTTCAAAAGTCACATAAGTTGTGTTACAGTTTAAGTACTTGCCTCTTTATCTCATCAATTTTGTGGACCCTCTTTCTTCTTTTCCTTTTTCTTTTTGCATTTACATTTGGGGCTTTGTGTATCAATTTATTTAAGAGTGAGTTCAAGATTTAGAACAAATATATCCATTATATTTTGTTTCAACTATCTCATATATTTATTGCTTTTGTTCTCTGGATGGATCTGTGCTTTAAGTCACTTCTATGACTTGTACCTTTATTTCTAGTTAATGCATCTTTGCACCCTGCTTGGGGCACTTAGTTTTCAAAAAAGAAAATTATCTTATATTTTTAAGTTAACCAACATTCAGGCTCAGCAAGGTTCCATGACTCGGAATCTCTTGAAAAATTAATACCAGAGAAGACGGGCAAATCTATCATGACATACAGCAGAAGGACTATAAAACTCTTACCCTCCTCCGACAAGTCCAACTCAAGTGCAACCTCACACGGTATGACTAATCATTGAAATGGGAAAGAAGCTTCTAGAGGAAGTAGACATGGCTCTAGAGTTTTCAATATTTATTTTGTTTGATGAGGTTAGACTATCAATTGTGTTCTTAGTGACATTTCTAAAGTTGAAAATCTTAGTACTACTTGCTTTCTTAACCCTTGTCACGCTCTTTTCTTCATTAGCTTCTTAATTACCCCACTCATGATCAAAAGTTGCCATTTTCTATGTTATTAATTAAATAAATGCACTAATAAATTTTTAACTTTATAGCAGTAGAATGCAAATGAGCTACTACTTGATGGTGTGCTCTACTTAAATGACACACTACCATACTCTTAATTAGGAGTAACTATTTGTTACTTATTAAAACAAAATAAATTTCTAACTTCATAGAAGTAGGATGTAGTGATTTGTTATTGATGGTATGTTACTGAGATGACAAACAAGAGATCTTTTTAAAACCCTTCTAACATTAAGCCTTCAACCAATTCCCAAACCATTAAAACTCTGCCACAATGTCAGTGTATTATATATATGTTCTTAGTTCTTAAAGATCGATGTTCTCAAATTCAGATCTTTCAAACCCCAAGGTGAAGAAGCCTCCAGAAGGAAATAGATCAGTGAAGGGAAAATCTCCTCAACTAAGGACTATTAAAGAGGAGATTAGCCAACCTGCACACATGTCTCCTTATCCATCAAAGGCAGTTTTAGAAGGAAAGCCACAGCAGTCCACTTGGGAAAAAAGGAACAGTAGTCATCCTGAAATGGAAAAAGGTGAAAAATGGTTTCAGTTTACTTAGCTGTAAAAGATTTTTGTTTCATATTTCAACTGTTGGCTGACTTCAATTTTCTTCGTTATTTTCTTGCTATTGGCTATCATCATATATAATTTTCAGCTAATGAAAAGCCAAAGGTGTCAGAGAAGAAGGTTGAATCTGAAGTACAGACTAATGGAGATATTACAAGGTCCCTCCCTCCCGGGGGCAACTCCCACTCCCATGCTGGTTCCTCTTCTGGGAAGGTGGTTCAGCACAGGAAGTCAGAGTTTTCTTCATCAAATATGGTTGCACTTTCTAGAAAAAGGAGGCTTACTAGAAAAGAATTAAATTTTCAAGGTGATAATTTAATTTAATTTCAGTTGTGAAATAAACATATCAGTTTAGTGCGATAAAATCTCTTAAGCGTTTCCAATGGTTGCAAGCCCAGTTTTCCCCTTTCCCCCCTACACAATGTAAAAATAAAATTACGGGGAAAATGTATAAAATGAAAGAAATGTGTGACAGAGACAGGAATATGAGCTACAATAGTCCTGTGCATAACACTCTGCAAAGCCTGATATCTGCTCGGAATTTCTCATTTTGAGGTCATTACTCAAAATTTCTTCATTTTTATTTCTCTTTTGCTGAACAGCTAGTGAACATAAAGTGGTCACTAAATGGTTGGATTACTATGAGGATGCATCGACAGATGAAGAAATTGAGCCACTGGTGAATATTAGAACTGTTAGAAACATCAGGATGAATATTTTGAGGGAATCCATAAAGAGGGAGAAGGAAGAAAATGAGAGGAAGCTCAAGGACTGAGGCTTTGGAGATCTCTGATGACGATACCAGTTAAAAAGAAACTCTCTTTGGTTTTATGCAGCAAAGGAAGGTTTAGTGTGCTAGACAAGGAACATTTTGGGGTGGTATACAAATCTGACGTTAGGGGATGATGGGATGTTAACAAAAATAGTAATATAGCCAGCATAATGCCTTTTGAAACATGGGAAAAATAGATAAAAATCTTTTGGGTTATCTTTGCTCAAGTTGACCTTGTTACTTGTTTTGTGAAAAGGTTAAGTTTTCCAGGAGACATTATGATTTACTAGCTAAGGAACCCACCAAATGTGTGGGTAAATTTATAAGGTAAATTATAAATGAGAAAATATTACATACGTGCTTAATTTTCAAAATAAAAAATTATTATTATTTTAATGAAGTTTTCCATATGTGCCGTGCTCTTTTTCCAAACACAAGGCATAATCAATCCAACGATAAATTTCTTTTTATTTTGACAAATGCATAACCAATCTAGAGAAAAATTTCTTTCTATTAAAATTGAAGAGTTTGTAAATTTATATCCATCACTAACATCCATCGAAGAGTAAGATTATAGAGCCACGACTTCTTCTTTTTTTTTTTTTTTTTTTTTTTTTTTTTTTTTTTTTTTTTTGTAGGGTTGGCTTACGCCAACAGAATTTCATGAAATAGGAAAATATGTACACAGTTATTTACATCAGGGGACTCGAAGGAAAGGAAAACGACCTAGGGTCGTGATCAAATGTACAAATTCCACAACCTCACAGCCTATGGGTACAAACCTGAATTTGTGAAAAAACACAGGTGTTTCTGGCTTTTCATAGAGCCACAACTTTTAGATGCAATTAAATATCACAACTTCATATTTCATCAATATTTAAAATTAGCAAATTTAAGTAAAAACATATGCTTTCAAAGATAATTAAAGGCCTAAGCCGAGTTAGAATATGTGCATGTAAACCCCCCATCAATACTCTTTTTTTTACCACTTCTTCAATTACATTTTATATACGCCGGCTATATTTATTAAGATTGACTTTAATGCTCATATGCTACTTAATTCAAAGAATTTAAGGTCTGCGGTTACCGAGTATATAAAATAGCTCAAGACCTTTACTTAATTATAGTATACCAACATTAATTTCAGACCTATCATTTTCTGGGTTTATAATTAATCTATGTGGTTGTTTTCATAATTAAATAGTCAATTTTCTTTTTGATTCAACATAGGAAGTAGTTAGTAATTGCTCTTCTTTAATATAAAGCATTGTTTATGACACAAGTCGCCTATGGTCAGAAACAAGTACAATTCATGTGCCCAGCAGCTAACAATGACAGTACCTACTACATGGTATATGTTGACCAGGGATTGAGTTGTTTGTGTCACATCTAGGTAAGATTGTAGACCAGGAATGAAGTTACAGTGTTGTTGTTTGCATGTTGATTAATTAAATAGATATGTGTTAATCAGATTGGATGCGAATAATTACTAAATGATTAATAAAAACTATCCAGCTTTGTAGTATCTGATGTATTTTTATAGGTGAGATAGTACATTACTTCATAATTATATAGGTGTTGGTGCACTCACATGTAAATATAAATGCTTATCGTGATTTGAGAGGTATAATTTATACATCCATGTTAAGCAA
Organism: Rhynchospora breviuscula; assembly: GCA_027562975.1. NCBI lineage: Eukaryota > Viridiplantae > Streptophyta > Magnoliopsida > Poales > Cyperaceae > Rhynchospora > Rhynchospora breviuscula. The sequence continues at coordinate 20,387,718 of CM050398.1, forward strand.
CCTCATTCTATCGATCATTTAACTGACAGTTTTATCTGATAGGCCCTCAAGAACGGATACACTGATATGATATTTCTAGTTTTCTGCTAGTTTTTGGAGAATATGCTTAATTAAAACAGTCTTTTGGAACCAATTTTAAACTTAAAAAATTTATGAATTTAAAGGATACAGAGTGAATTCTGCTGATTTTTGCACTGGATATATGTTGCATACATCAAATCAATTCAGTTAAACCAATTTGTTTACAATGGAAAAGTAAAAACTTTCCTATTGAAATTGACAAATTATATATCGATAGTTCACCAAAATAAAAAAAAAGAGGATATCAGTATTCTGCTGCTTTTTAATTTTTCTAACCCACTAATAGTTTATTTTTGCAAACATATATTCAGTGCCTTTCACCACGCTCAGAGGTTGTTTCAAGGGTTAATGAAAGGTCATTAGTGTTCATATATAACCTTTCATCAAAAGAAGGTTTCTGCATTGATTATTTTACAATATAGCTATCGCTACAGCTTGCTTTGCATATAATATTATTATCATTTAGTTTGTATGTTTAATAAGGATGCAATGCATGTCTCCTTATATTTGACCAAAAATCTTTTTAGTTAATAAAATCTCTTGGATTGGGTATACAGCACATCAATTTTATTACGTTAAATGATTGCGACACCGGTTTTCTAAATCAGACTGCGCCTTCAAGAAACAATGGTATTTGACGAGCTCAATTTTTGCTTTTATTTCTCCTTAAAATCTTGTTATAAAATACTTTTAACTCCAACCATCGCTATACTTGTCAAGAACTGAGCAGTGATTAGTTCGTATGGTATAAATCTGAGGCAACCACTTATGTCTATTAAAGTAAATAAACTTATTAAACGAATTATCAGATATCTGGGTTGATACACCGCATATCGCTAGACACATTTTCTTTGTTTAATTTATAGGATCGCTGTAATTGCATTTTAACTTGACGAGCATATTTATTTAAAATAAAAGATAGAATATAATTATGTCGTGTTGTTTTTCTAAGAATAGATACGAAGCTTTTATGTTCAATAATATTTTGTAACAGCTTTATACTTCTATTATTGTATCTATGACGTAATTGCATGAATATAGTCTTGCATAACATATGTAATTATCGTTTGAGTAAATTGTATTATTTATCAATTAAACAAATATTTATAAATCTAGCCAATTTAAAGATACCCTTCAATAATATTGGAGCATATACTTATATATGCATCTATTATAAGTAAGAAGCGACTTGCTTTCTTTTAGCAAGACAAAAAGAAAATAAAAAAACTTTACATGTACAAATCCTTTGTTTTGTCGGCTGCAAATGGTACACCCAATTGCAAGATAATCATCGTCTTAATTCATAGAATCTGTTTCTTAATCAATTAACGGAGCATATTCTTACAATATAGTTAAAATCTATATAAGCGTTACCTATTAAGTAGCTACAATTGTTTTCATACTTGCATTTTATTCGTTTAACGTGCCAAGAGCAAACTTAAGAGTTGACATTAAACGTGCCATGCACCATCTGTCCGAATTCAAAGAAAATAAAACAAAAAAGAACAAACAAATAAATTTCAAACTTGAAACCTCTTTATAGCCAAGGTTAATGCAACAAGGCTCCCTTCGTTTGCTCTCTCCTGTAATAGCCATGCCATCCATGCATTCCGTAATAATTGAAACTCCTTCAATAGAGCGAGAGAAGAGAGATCATTTTGCACCAAGTGAAAAACAAACAAAAGTTCGTTCAATGAGGCAGTTTGGGCAGCTTGATGAAGACACCCCGGTAACTATTCCAGTTGTACCGACAAATTTCATAATACAGCCGGCATCTCAACGGATTGTCTCAACACAATCCCCTCATAATGACATGGTACCTGGGATTCCACCACTACCATCAGGCCGGTACAAGAAACACTCATCAGACCCAACACGATACAACCCGCCCCTGGCCTCTATTTCTCGCTCCTCGACTCTCTCCAGAAGCAAGTCATGTGGCGAGGGGCGATCATCCGAGCCATCTGATGCACTTGATGTTCTGTCGAGAAAGGCAAGCACTCAGAGGCTAGGAAGCGGGGCCCCACTCATCGACAAGTCCACACAGGACTCTACTGGTGATTATAGGAATGGCAGTGGTTTTGAGCCACCTAAGGCAAGCACTGCTGGTAATTTCAAGTGTTGCATATACCTGCCTGGCATCTCCTCCAAGAAGAAACCAGTGCAGGTGCGATCAGAGTCGCATTTGTCATCATTCAGTGTTGAAGGTGATAATGTACAGAAAACTAAAACATACACACCAGACCTCGGGGCAAATGCTGCTCCTGCTGACCGAGCTAGTGTTATATCTAAAGTAGCATCCCTTGAGAGATTCAATTTGTCATCTGTTTCTTCTGATATTGTTATTGATTGTTGGGATGAGCGACATGGTTCATCGTATTTCGACTTACCAATGGAGCTAATAAGCAGCGGAGAAAACGAGACAGACTTGCCGATCAATTCTGCATTTGTGTTTGAAAACGACCGCAGGACAAGTCGACGGAAGAAGAAGAGTAGCTCATCTAGAATAACCTCTAGCAAGACATCATACGAAATGTCAAGCCGACATTCAAACAATTTGAGGATTTCTGCATCTGGCAAGGTGTCAGATGCATCATCGATGCGGTCATCACAATCTTCAGCTTGCATTGAACCGAAAATTAGGAAAGCCAGGGAGGAGCTCAATGCATTCGTTGAGGCGCATGGTGCATGACTGAAACATTGATTTGTGCTAATTTTTCTGATTTTTGATATGTATCATAGTTTTATCCTTGACTGCGTAGCAATATGTGAATTCCTGCCGTGACGTACATTTAGTATTGTATAACTACTTTCTATTTTTCTCTTTATTTGGGTATCATCTGATACGCTACCAATCCCAGTTCACCTATGTAAAGTACAATTTGAGGAAATGATTAACATATAGAAATTTTCATTGTTCCTTAAATGTCTGATAGCATAAATTAGAATATTTCATTGTTTAGTTCGTTTTGGTAATTACTACTTACCATCCACCAAAATGTCATCAGCGCCATCCACAGAGCGTTCTCTCCCTCTCCGCGCGTTCCCCTCTCTTCCGAAGTAAGGCGCATTCCCCCTCCCTCTACCTGCGTTCTAATCCCTCCCTTTCGCTCCCACGCGCGTCTCTCCTCTCCCTTGAGCGTCTCCCCTTTCTTCTATCTCTTCCTTGGTGAGTTTTCCTTCCCTCTCTCTATTCCTTTCTTCCTTATTTCTTCTCCTTTCCTTCGTTTTTTTCCTCTATTTGTTTTTTTTCCTTTCTCACCGGCTCTTCCTTTTTTTTTTCTCTCTTTCGTCTATTTCATAAATTTAGTTGTTATATCTGTTTTATATATGGTCACTTTTTTTTTTGCATGAGTTCAAATTGTTTGTAATATCTGTTCAATTTATTTGTTGTATCTGTTCAATTTATGTTCACTATTTATTTTTTTATACGAGTCAACATATTTGTTACATCTGTTCAGTTTATTTTTTATAACTGTTCAATTTATTTGTCATTTATGTTCAGTTTATTTACTCACTTTAACTTTTTGTATGAATCCACATTATTTGTTACATCGGTTCAGTTTATGTGTTATAACTGTTCAATTTATTTGTTATTTCTGTTCAGTTTATTTGCTCACTTTTATTTTTTTTTATGAGTCCACATTATTTGTTACATCTGTTCAGTTTATGTGTTATAACTGTTCAATTTATTTGTCATTTCTGTTCAATTTATTTGCTCACTTTTATCTTTTTTTATGAGTCCACATTATTTGTTACATCTGTTCAGTTTATTCGTTATAACTGTTTAATTTATTTGTCGTTTCTGTTCAAATTATTTACTCACTTTTACTTTTTTTTATGAGTACACATTGTCTGTTACATATGTTCAGTTTATTTGTTATTTATGTTCAATTAGTTGTTATATCTGTTCATTTTAAGAAGGCAGGATAAAGTGTGAGGGAAGGGAAGGAGAAATAGAACGCCAGAGAGGGAGGAGGGCCAGAAGGGAGGGCTGGCCAGGAAGGAAGGCGTGTTAGGGAGGAAGGGGCGCGAGGGAGAGAGGGTGCGTGAGGGAGAGAGGCAAGGCACGTGAGGGAGAGAGGGTGCGTGAGGGTGGGAGAGGCGTCTCCAAAGGCGCGCGGAAAAAAAAATCGGAAGTTGGAGGGGAGAGAGGGAGCACGAGCGCAAGGGGGGAGGGAGGGTGCGGAAAAAAAATTACTGTGGATGGCGTGGATGGTTTTTTCGTGGATGACGCTTATCATCCCTGGTTCGTTTTTACCCCTAGAAATGGCTACTGGAGGCCCATAAAATGAGGAGAGGATGTATGCACCGCAGCGCTTCATTTTAAGTACAGCCTTGCCAATACATGTAGACTGAAAACCTCATAATATAAAATTTACATAGTTCATATCCCCTTCTGTATTGCGGATTTCATCTTTATGAGAAGCAGCTCTTATTTACTCGAGTACCCCTACTGTGTTGTAAATGCACGAGCTAAGTTACAAGTGACATTACCTCGTGATAACAACAGTTACTATGCATCAAAATTATTCGCACAAATAATTATAACAGCCACTTTTCATATGCAACAGCAATAAGATATGTGAAGAGTAAGTACTATAATAAATGTAGGAGCAATAGTGAAGGCATTAGAATTTAAACTCTTAAGCAGCAAATGATGTTATTAACATTTATCGGAACAAAAATGTTTCGGTTATAAACAAGCTATATTCCCAGACCCAACGAGAGCATATATTATTGACATTTATTGGAACAAAAATGTATTGGTTAGAAACAAGCTATATTCCCAGATCCAACGAGAGCATACATAACTCCAAAAGTTTCTTTATAAATTACCTACCCATGTACATCTTAACAGTAAAAAAAAAAAAAAAAAAAAAAACACAAGGAGAAAAAAGAAAGGGGGGGGGGGGTCATTAATTACAATTAATCAGGCATCCAGTGCTCTTGATCATAATACTGAGGTTAACATAAGTTCGTGCTCCTTCCAATAACGGGGCTTTCATGAAACCTCAGTATATCAAAGGAAAGGGGAAAAAGATATAAAGAAAGAGTTACTTGTTCATGTTAATTCACATTACGAGCTCGGGTTCACTCGAACTACATCCTCAATTGGAGATTGACAGCTCGGGCATTTGGCGTTATTCAGTTGCAAATCCCTTGCACATTTGAAGCAAGCACACATATGCCCACACCTAATAAAGATTTACAAATATAATTACATAAACTATTTTTGGTCAACCAGTAAGAATGAGTATGTCACATGCTTTTGACTCCAAATGTGATTTTGGGCCTACTGCCTTATGCATGTAACGTTTCCTTTGGTTCCGTTAAATATCAACATAAATTAGTACCCTCTTTTGATTCAATAGACCTTTAAATCTCTTTAAATTGTAGCGGTATCTTGGTGATCAATCTATATATCTGATAATTTAGATCACAAATATAAGCCATCAGAAAAAAACAGTGGCAATTGAGAAACCAGTAGCCAATGCATTAGTGATATTTAAGAGTACAAATATCAAGTACCTATACAGAAGGGAGTCAATATGTGCATCATTGCAGATTCTGCAGATTCCACATTTGCTTTTCATTTCTGATGCTGAACAGCTATTACTTGTTACCTTCATTTGACCTCCAACTGATAATTTAAGACAAGGTAAATTTGTTGCATGATTATTTAAGCAAAGAGTATCTACATAAGAAAAAAAACAACTTACATCCTCTTTGTTACACACCATGACAGCACTGTATGATAATAAACTTGAACTGTATATATTGTTCATTGTCGCAATTAACAGAAAATCAAGAGACGACAAAATAAATGGATAAAATTAACTATGACCAGCCATGATCTTTTCGACATGTTTATAATAAATGAAATCTAAATGTAGCAAGTTTTTATGCATCTGTTGCTTGTGACATAAAAAAAATATGTCAAATTTTGCCATTTCGACTATACTTGTTTGGGACTAAAGGCTTTGTTGTTGTTGTTTGTCACTTGAATTTAAAACTAATTTATTATTAATTTAACAAAAAAAATACTATCATGATTTAATACCCAAAAAGTTGTAGGTGGATCTCTCTAATACAATAATTGCAATTAAATATATATTTTCTGGTCTTAATTAACCGAGGTCTAGAAAATATGATCAGAGAGTTTTACGCTGGTTGCATTTATCAGAAATCACCCTAGTAATTTAAAATAATAAATACCCCTTTATTTTTCTGCGTAACCTTTCAACCTATGTATCTTGTGAGCAAATAACCTTTTCCAAATCAAGGCGTGCGATTTTTAATTGTGTTTTTTTGCGTAATTGCTACACGGATATGGTATTGATTCAACATTCCTGTTGAAATGAGGGTATTCCTGATGTATTAAATAAACAGAATATCATTTCTTTTTATATATGATAAGAGAAGATTGGAAAAAATCTTTCCATGACGCAGTGCGATTCCCATAAAACAAGAGATAGCCGAAGTTTTTCAACAAATGGAAAAAGGTGCTAATTAAAACCTGCTTGAGAAACAGCATTGGAGACCTCGAGCTTGATACTTTCATGCAACTTTGATTGCCACTTGATGCAACTCTCAACTAACTTCCTCAACTCACTTATTTCATCATGCATCTGTGCCATATCAGTTCTTACCTGTGCCATCGACTCCACATCCTAACCAATTGTGTAAAAACATAATAAATGTGAATTTCGGAACAAAAAGATCAGAAAAGTAGAAAACTCTGTTATTATTTTGATGTTCTAAAATTTAGTGTAAGCCACAATCCAATCAAACCCGGGTATGAATACTAGATTCAACAAGAAAGAACATAACTATAGCCATATCTCACCATTGAATTGTCAGAAACATTGTTCGTATATGTCGTACTCTGCCAGTTCTCTGAGTCCTTATGGTACTGATAAGGTACAATTGAGGAAGAAGCAGCAGCAATTTGGTCGGCATTGTCCAGCTCGTATTTCTGCCTCCAATAGGGCCTTGTTGTATACACCTCTCCAAAATTGTCATCGTCATCGTACTGGCCTTGCCGTTGTAAAATTGATAAAATCAACCGATTCATCTTGGTACAGAAATCACTTTCAAGGGAGGTTGTCACTCTTTTCCTATAGGTGAACCGTTAGGCGTCAGTATGTATCAAGTCAAAATCTATATAAAACCGAAACCAGATTTTTATTAGCTTTTTGCTAAATTTTGTTGTTTATATTCCGTTTTGAATGAAATGTATTAACCTGAAAAGAAAAAAAGATAAAAAATGAAAACAGAGTACAAATGAAAAACCTACCAATAACTGTCAGAAACAATTACAAAAATGCAACAGACAAATGAACACAGCCAATAACTAAAACAAACCTCTCAAGAAGATCATGAATCTCCATATTTCCTGAAATATTTTCAAAGGTGTCACGGTTAACGAGGGCACGCCATGAATTGGGTGAGTCACTGGACCATGGGAAGGCCCCAAGGTCCTCAACAGGGAGCACGTCGCCGTGCCAGCTAATCGGACTGGTCGACTCTACCGAACGCTGCCAGTCAACACTTCCGAGCCATAGGTTTCTCTCGTCCCACGATGACTCAAAGCTCTGACATCGGCTTTCCTCTTGCTCATCAGAACAAGGAGAATTCAGTTCTGACAAGTTCTTATCTTGAAAACAGTTGGCTGCCACATCAGCAGGGTTGACATCACCACCTACTTGACTGGAAAAGGTATTGACAACTGCCAGATCAGCAGGAGGGTGAGTGCACTCTTGGTGACAGTTGTTGTTTGTGGTTGCCACATCATTGAGATGCTCCTCGTTATCACAGTAGCCGTTCTTTGAAGTTGACAAATTGGTAGGCAGTATGTGTTCCTGATATTGATTTTCTTCATTTTGGTTTTTGTCTTTTGTGATTTTCACATCAGTATCATGTTTGCATGGATTGCTTTGTGTTATTTGTTTGGCGAATTCTGACCTTGGACTGGATTCAGCAGTTGAGTCAACAGTTTGGTCAACGTTTGAGTTGGTACTGCTCTCATCTGTTGTTGCTGGCACATTCTTCGAATGCTGTGCTTCTAATTTGAAGGATTGTCTGAATTTTTAGACAACAATTGTCCAGTTAAAGTAAAATTGGTACAGACTTGCCTCCCAATCCAAGCTTCTGAAAAGGACTATTCGTGTGACTCATCCAAGGAAACAGGTTCAATGCAAATCATACCCACCCAACCACCCCATCCCATCAACACTACTCCCAAAAATGGAAACTGAAAGAAAGAAAAAGAAGACGTGCCCCACCCACAAAAATAGATTTAGTTATCATGTTAAATGCCCATGACAACAAAAACTATATAATTTAGAATCATGAACGAAAGGTGAACCTTGCGTGTTCAATACAACTTTCTCTAGTTATCTCATATTTCTATGATTCACATAATACTCAATATGGTTGAAGAATAAAAATAAAAAGAAATTCAAATGAACGCACATTTGGATAAATATGTATAATATAAAGATAGCACATTTTATTATTTTAACATATGAAATATAATATGGTTTATGAGTAAGTGAGTGTAATAACCTTGTGGGGATTTTCTTGGGACTCTTCTGCAATTGCTGGAACTTCGCCTTGGATGATGGGGAACGTGTTTCTTCCAGAACCGGCATTTCTCGGAGTAAGAATCTTAGCTTCAAAATTGACTGCGAGTGAAGCATTGAAAAAAAAACATCAACAATGTGCATCAGTTGTGTTCTAATTAAGAAAGATGAAAGATGCATATCAAGAAGAAATTACAGAAACAACTGCTGATTCTTAAAAATAGCAATCCTAACAAATCATTGGACTCTGTACCAAACATTATAGAGCAAGGTTCTGCTACCAACATTTTAGTTGCCCCAAATGCCAACATTTTGTTATTAAGTTATTTTTTAAAATTTTAAAATTCAAATGTCTAATCAAAACCGTTGATCATATTTAGTTTAACGAGTGATGCGTTTTCATATAAGTTTTGTAAATTTTGAAATTTATTTGATACTTGATCAAAAGCTAAAACATGAACGTATTAGATCGAAATCTATCATAGTTAACAATGTTCGTTTGTTTTTCTATCTATTGTTCGAGTATCAAATAAATTCTAAAATTTACAAAACTTATATGAAAACGCATTGTTTATTAAACTAAATAAGATCAACGGTTTGGATTAAACATTTAAATTTTAAATTTTGAAAAAATAACTTAATAGCAGAATGTTGGTATTCGGGGACAACCAAAATGTTGGTAGCGGAACCTTGCTCAACATTATAATTATCATCTTTTTCTTGGAAAAAGTATTACACTTTCATCCTCTGACAGAAGCAAACTGAACCTTAAAGCATCTACCTAGTTTAACAATCAAATTGAATTGAATTTGCCTCTCTAAATTAACAAAGATAAATTTGTTCCCAAATATTTCTACACATAAATACCACCGTCAATTAATTCAAATTCAAATTTAAAAGCGGCGGCAGACAATAAATTTAACCCAAAATTAAATCTACCTGAAGGCGTCCACGGTATGGGAATTGCGACACAGCCCGCCGACTGGCAATGAAAGCAACCTCTCTCCTCCTCTCAGCCTCCATCCTCGCCACTAGCTCCTCAATCTCTCCTCTCCCTCTAACCGCCGGTCTCACCATGAACCCTCTCGCCATCAATGCCTCATTCTCATCTCCCCATGCCACATTATCCTGTTTGCCACCCGGGCCACACCGTGGTGTCGACGCCTCCAGATCACGCCACATCTGGATCAAAGACGAGGCTCGCACCGTCTGCGGCACCTCTCCGCACGCAACAGCTGGCGCACTACAGGTAGACATATCAGAGGGGGTAGGAGAAGGCTGACGGCGGTACAAGAACTGCCTAGCCCGGTCCGACACGGGCTGTGTTGTGCTAGACAAAGCCGAAAGCTCGGCCTCGTGCGCCTGTCGCTCAATCGTAGTTACCATCTCCCGGGCCTGGCGCACGGCCCATCGGTCGAGGATCTTCTGCGAATGCTGGTGTCGTTTGCTTGGGGTCGAAACAAACTCAGAATCAAGATCAGGTTCGGAAAGGTTTGAATTTGAATTTGGTTTTGAGGGGTGGAAGAATTGGGGTTGGTTTGAAGATTGGATGGAGATTTTAGGGAGGTGAATTTTTTTGAGATGTTTAGCGTGCGAGCCCGGAAAAAGGCCTGGCCAATCGTCGCCCGGCATCCTGGCCACGGAGGATGCCATCGGTGGTAAAAATCCAAAATGGAGTAAGAGAGAGAAAAGAGAATAAAAGTAAAAAGTAAAAAAGTAAAAATGAGAGAGGCAAAGGCAAGGGAAGGGAGAGAGGGAGAGAGAGAGAGAGAGAAGGGAAGTGACAGAAGGAGATGAATTGGAGAGAGGGAAAGAATGGTTGTATTGTTTGCTATTTTGAGGAGAGAAATGGGGTGGGTTAGTGAAGGATTCGAGTCACAACTGTCGGTGTACGAGATTGCCACGTGGTAGTCTCGAAGATTCCAAGTGGGTCCCGCAATTAATGGTTTCGTCATTCGGCCACATCATGGTCCAGGTGTAAGCGAGTTTTATATGCGTCGTGTGCGAGAAAGGGAAGGAAAAGAGGGAGCGAAATCTCTGCAACCGTTTGTACGGAGAGAGATTTGTTCGGATGCACGAGGACCACCGAAGTGTGGAGATTTTGTGGCGCTGTATGTGGGACCCAGGGACTCTGGGTTTGGAAATTTGTCTTGTTTGGAAAGGATGATCATGAAAGGGCGTTTTTTTGGGAGGGAATCGGACGAGGCGTTGAGGTGTGCCATTTGGGGGGCGTTTTCAGAGCGGCGTATTGGTTTTTTGTTTGAATTTATTTAGAAAGAGTTTTTTTTTTTTTGCCAATAACATCGTACTTCTGCGCCGAAAATCAAGTAATGCACATTTGCATGGTTATTAATAGATTCGCACCCGTTTTACAACTAACCCGATCCGAACATACATTGTTGCGGACCTGATAATTAAATTTATTTTATCTTATAATATTTAAATTAATTGTCAGCTTAAAACATAAATTGATTCAAAATTTACGTTTGAATTTCGAAAAACCATCATTTCTGTAGGAAAATTATTATATCAATGAATTGGAACTTGGAAGGAGAAGGTTTGAATAATTCAATGGTTATTCGGATATTCCAGTGAATCTTGAACCAAAAGTAGTGTATCTTTTTCATAATTTTCCTTGATAATCTCTTAAATGTCCGATTTCTTACATTGAATTCAGAATAGCTACATGAGAATAGCCCATTCATCTAACAACCTCCCTCCCCTAAAAATAAATAAATAAAATAATAAAAAAAAAGATAAAAGATAAATAAAAACAATTCTGTTTGATTTAATGGGATGTAAAAACTTTAGCTGGAACTTTCTAAGCTAAACGTAACCAATGAAATGAAAAAAAAAAAAGAAGATAAATTATGTTAATAGCGAACTTGTTTCACAACTTTAACAATGTGTTCTCTATATTTAGATATGTCAACTATAACATTTGATGCAATCTGAAATAAATGATTGGTCTCAGTGAGCGATTGAAAAATTAATGGTTCAGTCGTAGTAACATTGTCCTGCAATCCAACTAACATTATTATAGCAGCAAAAATTGATGCACGACTAATCTAAATGGTAAATCTACGATTTTAGCACTCAATTTAAACGAATTTTGATGACCGCCTGTAATTATTATTTTGATCATCACCGCCATTCTTGTCGTTGTTGGTAGCATCATAATTAAATAAGTTTGATTGCGAATATAATAACAGATGATAAACAATTTATAAAAAAAAAATACTACTTGGGAATGAATAATATAGGATATTAAAAAAATCTTATTTGACATCCAGTTAAACTGAGAATGATTATTGAAATTACAAGTTAATGGAATTATAAATATATATCTTATACACATATTCGATAATTTTGAGAACCAACTCTTAATCTAGTGATAAAGAATAATCGGTGACGGATCTAAGTACACCAAAGGGGTTCAATGTCACCACTATTTTTTTCAGTCCAATATTTTTGTATATATTTTGTGGTTAAGTAGACCGTATTCATAAGAAATTATGCATTTGAACCCAAAAAAATATAAATATATTTCAATTATTGAACCCCATATTTAAAAATTCTTATTTTTCATGTTCAATTTCTATTAATATTATTATAAAATTAATAATAAAATTTTAATGACACCAATTAAAAAATTTTCTGGCGCCATCTCTGAGAATAATGCATCTTGGACGACAACTACAAGGTCACAAGTTCAAAATCTGGCTAGCTTTCATTTATGAATATTTAATTTAAAAATAGGTTGAAAAACATAATTTCTAATTTCTCTTCTTCAGCAAACATTTTGATAACTTATGTTTTGAAAATTTGGTGTAATTTGAAAATCAAGTGTTGTTAATTAACTGAGCTATCGTTCGCCAATAGTTCTTAATCGATGTATCATCTAATTCATGCAAAGATATTCTTTTAATTTTTTTTTTCAATTGGATATTGGGATCTTATTATATATTAAATGCCTGAACAGCGTATATGATTATTGGAATGTCGCATTAGACTGATTACAAAAAACAGATTGATACAGTGCGAAGGGCATTTTAGTCCAAATAAGAGTGGATTTCCAAACTGGAGTATGAGGAAAGCAATTCCCTTCTTTTGCTACTGTGTACAGAGATTTCTACATTAGCCGATCCGACCATCCGATCTTTTTCCTGATGGGATTGTGGTCGTTGGCAATTTTTTTATTTGGTTTTCCGAATATTTTGCTTCACAGTTGAGTTTATGCCTACATGAGCACAAACCATTTATAATATCAAAATGACAAAATTAACCCAAGTCGCCGTAGTTCAAAAATAGATTATGACAATCTTACATTCTGCTTTGGCTGCATAGAAAAAATAGATCTCTAATAGAAAATAATAAAGTAAAATGTTCAGACAGTGTTTCAATCCTAGCCGTTCGTTTTTTCCCGAATCAATCTGGTTCGTCCGATTAAAGTTCGATCTGTCCGTCCATCTCGCGCGCCTCTTCGATCTTTCTGGAGGCGTCTTTTCAACGCATGAAGAGGCAATACACTGTCACTTTGTACTCACCGACCTCTCTCTCCCTCCTCTCTCTCTCAGCTCCTTCAGATTACTGCCGCTGCCTCTTTTCACCTTCAGATTATGACGATTTCCGATCTGACCTCACATTTCTCAGCCACGGCGGGCCTTATGCTCTCCGACTTTTGCACTAGGGTTCCCCTCGATCGCTGTCACCTCCATCTCAGCGCCTTTATCCCTGATCTCTGCGAGAGATATAGAATATGCTCTCCGACAGTGGAGCGGCACCGAAGCAGATCTCTCTCTCTTGGTTGCCGCTCCACTGTCGATTTGTGGTCGCCTCCCAACTTAAAACACAGGATTTTTAAATTAGTACATCGTATTCTCTTTCAGCTGAATACCATACCTAATCTTTTCCTCTTCCATCTTTCCTTTTTTTTCTGTGATTTTCTTTGGTTGTTGATACGCTTTGTTTCTTCATGAATTAGGTATGGAAGGAGAGAAGGATAAAATAAGGAGAAAGAAAGAGATCAACAAAAAGGAGATAAGGATAAGAGCTTACAGCGCATCCATCTAAGTGTTTCCTCCGGCATCGCCTCACCGATTCCATTGTAAAGACACTGTCCTCATCCGTTCCTCTTCCAGTTTGGTATTTGACTTTTTCTCTATCAACTGTTCCTTTATTAGGTTCTCCCTCATCTCTTTGTGTGTCTTTTCTAGATCGATCAGTTTCTATGCTTCTTCCTTGATTTATGGAGGTAGGGATCAGCTTTTCTGCAGCTCTTTTGCTTTTTCTATATTTCTTGCTTGATCTATGCAGTTATCCTTTTTTTCCAGGATTGGTTTGCGTATGGTACAGTCGAAGTGAATACTGGTAGCATTCGTATGTTAAAAGGTACCCTCTTTTTCCTTTCTCTCTTGCTATTCTCTTAGTTGTTTTTCAATAGAACCTCTCCTTTTCACATACACTAATAAAATTAGGAAAGACACTAACCTGATATTTGTTGTGCAGATGCATAGGTTGATTTTGTTAGAGATATGTCCTAGAAGCCAATCATTTTATGGCTACTTCTATAGTTTATGTTATTGATGATATTTGATCATTTGTTCTTGGATTTTATTATTGACAGTTCATTCAGGTTGAGGATCTGAATTGTGGATCATTGTGTTTCATTTATGATTAAATGACAATAATAAATCAAAACTGTCCATAGTCTTGATAATTAACAAGAAACATTAATTATCAGACAAGACTAGTATACAAGTTAAGTGATGATTAAGATCTACAAATCATAAGTAATGAGTTACTAACTTAATTGTATATGTATATGTTACTGGAACATAGTACATGACATGATCCAATGAAATAAATATATGGATTGTGTTATGTGTCATTATTTATTTCATACGTGTTTGATTCTGAGTTTGAGATGGTTCAGTTTCTCCACATGAGGATATGTTCTATAAATATCGTCTAAACCTGATTCCTGATAAGGGCTGCTATACGGACTTTATTTATGTTCTCTTGAATTATGCGGGGAGAAACTGGTCATCAAGACAACCGTATGTCCCTCGTTAGTTCACATAACGAGTGATGATATCTATTGGGCCCCTTGATGGAGATGGATTGCTTGCTGGCAACTTGTGCAATCATCTCTAGATCAAGAAACGTATAATCTGCAAGAATGACACATTCCTATCTTGAATTATACAAGGATCTCATGTGACATAAGAATCAAAACAATAAGATACTATTTCTTATGCAGGATTGAAGTGCTGTATTGGTACGGTATTTAATTTATGTGAATTGGGAATCATAACGTGTTGCTAGATACCGCTTATGATTAATGGAAATGAATGATGATTTATTTTCATAACCAACATAGCATAAATCCTCAAAGGGTCACACAAATAGGACTTTAACCAAACGTGCATTATTTGTTTGTTTGCAGTAGCGAGTACTGCGAATATATGATAAGTTGATTAATTAATTATATACCGTTGCGAACCGTTATAATTAATTAACTCAAGTGGATCATATAGAAATAATATAGTGCATATGCTAATCCCAAATTAATTATTAATATGTTAATAATTAAATTCGTTCAACACATATTTATTATACTGAGCTGATTGGGTTTCAGTTAATCAGTTAACTGTAAGCCCGATATGAGACGAATTAAAGGAGCGATTTGACGGGCCATTATATCATGTGGCCTGGCCCACATGAGGTCTGAAAATTTCTGCCAAGAGGAGGGTATTTTCGTCCAGAAAATAAAGGGGAGAGAGAAACACAATTTGGATAGGTTCCATATATATAATAGTGAGTTTATGGAAAAATTTCAGCAAGAAAAATCCTAATCTCTTCTTCCTCCTCTCCTTGGCCGACGGCTACACAAGAGAGAAGAGGTTCTTCTCTTGTGTAGGCGCCTCTCTACCTTCGCTCTGCTGCTCGTGTTGAGCGTTCCTTCCTCGTATTATCCGGTTAATCGCACGCGAAGGAAAAACAGGGAATTAGCGATCGTCTCGGACAAGCTAGCACTTGTCTTGAGACTTTGGTTAATTTTCTAGGTGGACTCGAGGCAAACGGAGGATCGTGAAGGTGACGAGCAAGCCATCGACTTCTAAGCAAAAGTCGAGCCTTCTAGTTACGAGACTAGAAGAGGTAATCCTTCTACCGTTCTCTTAAAAGTGTCGATTTGCATAATTATTTAGATCCGTATAATAGCAATTGTAAATTGTTTGTTAATAAGTAATAAAAATTTAAATTGCACATGGAATGAGTTCCTAACAGATTTATTAGTTTTTATTTGGTTTGTTCATTGGCTCTTATTGTTATTCGTAGAGTCATAATCTTTTATTTTTAATCTGATATCTCTATATTTTGTTCACGTATGTGATGGCATTCTAATTAAATTTATTTGATCGTGCTCGCTTACTTCATAGGTGCTTAAAAGAAGGCTTGCAATTTTTCTTCGAGAAAAATTTCCAGTAATTTTTTCAGTCTAAAAAACTATTGCATGTAGAATATATAGCACTTATTGAAATACTGCTCTTTTTATGTTTATATTTTTCTGGCATATAAAATTGTGCAATGTTGTCAATTGATATATTATAGGATGCTAGCTTAAGACCCACCTTCAGCTTTGTCCAGCTTATTATTTGATATGAAAATTGTGAAATAAAACCTGAAATGCTAATAAAGATTGAGGTCAATTTTAAATTAGCTTGGTTTTGGTTCATAGGACAATTATGAAATAAAACCTGAAATGCTAATAAAGATTAAGATTCATTTTTAAATTAGCTTGGATTTGGTCGATAGGACAGTTGTGAAATAAAATCTGAAACAATATTGTCAGTACGATGATAAATACAAAAACAATCTTTATTGACATTTCAGATTTTATTAATGGTAAATCATTTATATAGTTTAGTTTTACAGTTACATTGTTTTCCATGCATTTTGTGCAGGTTGTGGAGAAGCTATATCAGGCCTTAGACAAATGTGAAGAGGTATTAAGCAAGAAAAGTTTATCTGTGGCGACCAACTCATTAAAGCATATATACAACTCTTTGTCAGTCTGATTAGGTTTGATGAGGTACAACTTATACTGTTATTTTTTGTCTTTTATTTTGGCTGCTAATTACATGCGAGTACTTTACCGTATTTGCAAAGGGCATTGTGGTATTTAGATTTTGGAATTATAGACTAAAAAATTATTTTTTATGTAAGTAACCAGACCTTTGGATTGGCAATATGTATATTTAGATGGAAGCTGACGATACTGAGCAGAATCAAGGTAAACATATTATGAATGTCAGTTCTCTTTAGGTTGCATTTACTGGCTTTGGAGTGATTTGGTCAAGCTTGCTAAAATGAACCGTAATATTAGTACTATCAATTGCATCAGAATTGAAATAAACTGTAATATTTTTTTCCTATATTTTGTTTATGTTTATAGGTGTAGCAGTTTGTATCCATATTAGGCTAAAACTAATTTACTTCCATGCATTACCATTTTACCCTTATAAATCAGATTTCACTAAATAATTTTTCATATCCAAACGCATGAGTTGTTGCAAAACCAGATTTTGCTAAATAATTTTTCATATCCAAGTGCATGAGTTGTTGCACTACCATGGTACTGATTAATCTAAAAGCGACATAAGAATTGATTTTTGCTATATATGTTTATTGTATTTTTACTTCTTGAAGGAATTAGGCATGAAATATCAAAGTTTTTACTTCAAAGTTGTTGCAGTACCTTGGCCTTTCTCTCAGAACTTAACTTCCTCTGATTTGCTCTTTGATTTTGGAGCTTAGTTGCCTTTGATTTGATTTTTTTCCCCTTTTGGCTGCATTCCACAGTTAAACGATAGAGAAAGTTCAGGGTCATCGCATGAAAAGAGAGACAGTTTTTTTTTGGTTCAACCATCTGCGATTTCAAAGGTCATTCCCTTTCCTTTTTTTTTTTACTGATTTAGGTGCCTTTTTTTTTCTATTTTTTCTTCACTTTTGTTTTCTCCGTCCTTTTCTCAGGTTCTTTTCCGATTTGGTGCGGTGACCTCTGATTGGTGGAACGAGATAAATGAGGATGGTGTCTTCTGCCTAGGTTGCGATGCTCCAATTTGGTGTATATACGTGTAAATTTTGGCAAGTTTGTATCCACAATCCTTATTATATATAGTGGTTGGTGTGGGTCAGTGTTGGCCAGAAATTGAGGGTGAATGGTGTGGGTCAAGTTTGGAGCGCAGCTATTGACGACATAGTAAGGTTTTTTGCTCTTTCCTTTTAGTTCCTTTTTCTTGCCCTCTTTTACTCCATTTTTACTATGTTAGGGGTCGTTTGGATCGCTTGGGAATAAGAGGAATAGCCTATTCCTAGGCGGAAAGTATTGGGAAGTGTGTAACTTTGTGAAGAGTTTGGATTGTTTATAATAAAATTTCCGCCCGGAATTGCTTATTCCCCTTATTCCCAATGCATCCAAACGAGCCCTTAAATAATCAAAGATAAGAAAGAGATAAAAAATTTATTGGAGCAATTAATTCAGGATTTCAATTCCTTTCTAATAGCAGGTGCGGTTGTTGTGACAATTATTAACATGCAGCAATTACTGGACAGTCATAATATCACCTCCATCTATGTACGTCTCTCTTTGTCTCTCTCCTCTTTTTTCTATTCCGAATGCTAAATTTATTTGCAACTTTATATGATACAACGATAAACGATGACGCACTTTTGATTGCAACTCAGCATTCTTATTATCTACCAACAGCTTCTCTATCATATGCAGAAGTTGTTTGTTAATTGTCTTTGCTATTTCAGTTTGTCCTAACTTTTGATTGCACTGAAATCAGTAATCCTTTATCAAAAGCACCTGATCATTGTCTTTTCACCATCTAAAGCTGCAAATAAAGAATATTGTTAGCTGACCCAATCTATAGTAATGCTCTCTCTAGCAGGAGCCGTCCGATTTTTCTTCGTAGATTTGATTCGGTCCGTTAATTCTGTTGTGATGTATTAAATCCATATCCTTCTTCTCCCTCCGCTAAGAACATGCCTCTATATCTCTCTATTGAAGCTATGTCCATTTCCCTTTTCTCTCTCTTTTCTCATGTGATTTACAGAGCCAGTACTCTTGCTATGGCAGAAAAAAAGGGAGAGTGCGAGGAAGACCATCAAGAAGAGAGATGAAAGAAAAAGGAGGGAAGCGATTGTCAGAGGTTGCTATGGCAGATTCTAGATGGCATCACAGTTCTTTTCATGCACAATCACGACATCTCTCCACTTGATGGCTTTGTTGCTGATCAAGAGAAGCTGCTGTGGAGTTCAGAAAAGCCGTCGTCTCTCAAGGCTCTCGGTGCCCTTTGACGAAGCCTTTTTTGCCATCTTTTAGTCTCCAATATAGCACAGCTTCAGAACTCCCTAGCCTATCTGATGGTGCAGTACTGGGGTTAGTTTCTTTTCTTTTTTCCCCTTTTTTCAGTCTTTACTCTTTAGCAGTTAGCCTCAGTGCAGATTTTTCTATCAGGATAAAATTATAATTTCTTTGATTTCTCTGATTTGCAAAATACAATTTATGGAGTGCGAGTTTATTCTAATTTTAGTTTTTCAAAAGTGGATTTGTCCTATTACATAATACAAATCGTGAAGTTTCAAAGTAGATTTCTCTGACTGAAGAGAGGATGTGTGTTTCTAAAAGATTTACTAGACAATATCATCTACTTTTGTTCTATATATTGTACTTCTATTTCATATACTTTTCTAATTTGTTTGTTTAGTTATTTATGTTGCTTTCTTCAAAGGTCAGGACTTATTATTTTTTTTTATTGGTTTTCATGAGAAAGCTTGGTATTCTCTTTTCAATGGTTGGTTGCAGTGGGGAATTAATGCAGAGGAAAGTGTTAAAATGTGGGTACTTGAGCAAATTCTATGTTTTTCTTAGTTTTGAGGGTCGATTGCCATCGATGGCTGAATATGGCTGGATGTTCTTATTTTGGTTTCCTTAGGTCAAATACTTCTTGACTACAAAGGTAATAAGTGTGAATTTGACCGAAGTAAGCTTCAGTGGGTGCACATCCGAGAATGCCTGGATGTCTTCCCCCTATGGTTAACCGCCTAGGCTGGGCAGGGTTCTTTGAACGGGTAAGCACATTGCATCAGTTGATTCAGCGGGAGTAGATTGCATTGTCCAACGTTAAGCAAGTTATCGCATACACACCTGGGTGTATATTATTTTCTTTGTACCGTTAATATTTCTTTATTTTCTTCATTGAATGGGTATTTTTATTGAGAGTATATTTTTTTCATTGACTACCAATTAGATTTCCAGATATAACCTTATACTTGATTTGTTGATAAAAGTAGCTTCTAATTTACATGATTTATTATGAATCAGAGTTGCTTTTCTTGTACAAAACCTTTCATTTCATTTTATTGTTCCAGGTGCTTCAGCTTGCTTCTTCTTTTCTATTTAAGTATTTAGGTTCCTCAGTTTGCTATTTTTGTGTAGCCAGTATTGCATTTGATTGTTAGTTGTTTCTTGCCTTATCATTTTCTCTTAGGTGGTTCAGTTTTTATTGTCATTTCTTTTATTTCTTTACGCATTATTACTTACTGTTATATTATATCAATTATGTTTCGTGTATAATATTTTGTTTGGTTTTGATTTTGTGTTTGTGAAATATTGTTCATTAAGAGTTAATTTATCAGTGTTTCTGTCTATTTTAGATTATAGCTTTCTTACTGGGTAGATCAGCTGATAGGCAATGTACTTCTTGCTGGTGTCATTTTTTTTCGGTTGTGTGCAACTGTTATTCAATGAGAGAGTTTGATTTTGTTTCAGCTAATAGTATCTATTTTTTTTTTTTTTTTGCATTACATATGACTATTCGTTAGAAGCTCTAAATTTATTAGAAATAGATTGTTAGAGTCTGAATTCATACAATTAATATCAAGCGTTCTTTTCTGGTCAGCTATAAGTAAAAAGTACTGTAATAATAAAAAAAAAAAAAAAGAAGTCTGAGAGGAAAATTGATGTGTCTGACAAATCAAATTGCGAATAAAATCAAGTATGTTGCTCAACTTTCAAAAAATTTTAAAAAACAAATAGGTCGCGCAACGCGCGACGCCGCACCTAGTTGCAGGAAGCATGTGCATTGCATTGAAAGAAAATTAGATTAGGAGGTGTTTGTTGTTTTGCAAGCAATGAAAGCAATTGATTTTTAGTGTCAGTCCTGATTAGTGATTATGGCGCTGGTTTGCTGTCCTAGTACCACGGATAAGGGTGTGCTTGAAATTTTGATATAATTTCAACGATGGAATATTATTTTTTAGTTTGCGCTTTTTTTGAAAACCGATAGGTCATCCATCAAGTACAAAAATTAATAGCTCAATTTTGTTGGTATTTTATTAATGACCAAACTTTTTGAAAGTGCATCAAATTTAACACAATAACCTATGTAATTATGGACAATATATCAATAATTTAGTTTATCTGTTCCGATAACTTTATTTTACTTTGGCTACTTGACCAAATTACAAATTTGAGAAGTCATAGTCCATTTTTAAGATTAACTTCCAAACATTATCATAAGCCTGGCAAAATATCCATAGATCTTTCAAGTCAATTCAATAATTGCTTGTAATTATTATATTCGATTAGTCTTAGACTGCTAATAAATCGAACTACAAGCTCCAATTATTAACGAATCGAACTAGAACTGGACCTGACTCTTTGGAATCTAAGTCAGCTCGAATTATATAAGGAATGTTTTACGGTAAATAGGCCCCAATATTGAGCCCACAAATTAGAAGTCAGGCTTTTAGCCCCAATTAAAATTTAGTCCAAATTATAGTTTATTCCTAAAAAATATTAAATATATATGCTTTTAAGCCCTCAACTTGGCCCATAAAGAAAATTGCTTTCTGGGCTCAATTTGAGATGAAACTCAGTTGTTAGATAAAGAAAGTTGCAAGTGCAAGTGTAATGAACTAATGCTGGTGCTGTAGCAATTTCGGACAGCATTTTCTGTTCAATACTATTGGAGTCATTTGAGAAGAAGGTTCGTTGCTGGTATATTAGGAGCCTCGGATAGGCATTTTCTGTTTGCATTTTATATCTGGTATATCTATGTGTAATTCTGTGTTTTTATTGTTTTTTCTTTCATTTCAAAAAAAATTATCTTGGTAATTTTTCAAGTCTAATCTCTTTTCGCAGCTGCCTATTTACATGTTAGCCTTGTTTTTATCTTTGTTATCTTCGCCTCGGGGTCGTTTGGATGGGCTAGGAATAGACTATTTTTAGAAATAACTTCTTCCTAAACATAAATTTCTCTCACAAAATTACACACTTCCCAACGTTTTACCCCTAAAATCTTTATTCTTTCCTTATTCCCATACGATCCAAACGAGCCCCTCAAGATTGACGAGTCTCTAACAAGTGACGAGTGAGCCCCACCTCACCTACTCTACTCCTTTCTTTTGTTTCCTAAATTATATTTGATAGTTTCTTTTGCTCTTTAAATTTTACAACTTTAGGGTTTAGGGCCTCTCACAAGCTCTGGTGTCAGCAACTCAGCAAACTGTGCCAAATTAAGAATCGCTTGTAGTTAATGAATTACAGAGTCACTTTACAGAAGAAGAAACTTTTTTGGCAATTGAAATTGATATTTCCTCTGTATGATTTGTTCATACATACAAAACATAAACCTATTTTGATATTGTGATTTATTACCACGTCTGGCTTTTGTAATTACGGTTTGGACTTTGGATAGAGACAGGAGGAGGTTTTTATAGTTATATTATATATTCCTGCATGACATGCGTGCATGTTGTGCTTCTGTTCTCTTTAAAAAATGGAGGAATTGCCTTTCTTATCATAAATAAAAAGTATTACTTTAATTTGATGGAAAATCTTCATGAACAGATCCTCCAAGATATCTAAATTGTGCTCTCTCAAAACAGCGGCTGAGAGGATTTATATTAACATCCTATAGAGCATGACCGAGTTTGTTTATAAATGCTGTGAAACTTCATAAAATCCACCCTTTGCTTTCCGGATCTGAGGAGCTGCCAATTAATATAAAGTTTAATTTGTAGATTTAAATTTTAATATTTTAATATTTTAATTTTTTTGCAAAGAGAGCTATCCGACGTGAGCAGCATGATTTGGTACACAGATGCTTGGACACCGTATCTTTGCATTAAATAAAAATAAATATATAGAATATATGCATAATTTTAAATTTTTATATATTAATAACTATTTTATTATTTATTGTTGTTGTCAAACAAGTATGATTGTCATTGCGGTCTATGGTTTATGCAAAATCTTCTCCAAATTTTTATTATTATATATTCCAGTCGGGTATATTGGGACTACATATTCAATATCATCCCTCTATAAATAATTTTTTGAAATTGCTAATTTAGTTTAATTACAAAAGGCTCATCATTTATCAAGTGAATTGGTTCAATTCATTATACATAAGTGATAAGTCCACAACAAAGAAGAAGGCAGTGTTCATTAGCACCACATAGAGGACGCAAAATAACTCTTTCTAATAGGCCGCTTAATTACGTCAAGTAATTAAACACCACATCTCTCACACAACCAAAAAGAAAAAAAAAATAGTTAAATTAAAAGGCTGAAAAAAACGTAGTAAAACCTTAAATCACAAAAAAAAGGACCAAAATGGGAAAAAAAAAAAAAGATAATAGATACAAGTATACAACAATTAACACCCTTTAAAGGACAGCTGAGCACTTAATCCTCACTTCTCCTTCATCTTTGGTTAGCACATTGCTCAGACTAAGCTTCACCATAGCAGCACCAAATTGTGCATAGAAAAGGTTTTGCTGATTTGCCAAAGCTTTGACGATGGGGCCTGTTCTAGAGTCAACCCACATTTTTTGGTCAGTCTCGAGCAGACCCATGTTGTTTTGAAGATTCTTGTAGTATGCATTGTCAAAGATCGTTGGCGTGGTTGCATCAAGCTCGGTATACTCTGAGTCTTTTGAGCATTTCCTCTTCAGGTAGTTCAGGTATTGGTCATTGAGGGTGGGGTCCGCACCATTTGTCCCTTGGTAATTGGAAAGCCTTTGTGCAAATGATTTGCAACTGCTTCTGCCGATCGTGTGTGCTCCTGAAACGAATTGATGCAACAGCTTTTCTATTAATCAACTTGCATACTTGCTACAAGATGATCGATATATGATGCAATTCAATTTAAAACATTGATTGAAATGTGAAATAAAAAATAAAGGGACAATGAACCTTGAAGAGAGACCAAATCGACAGGTGACAGGCCCATGGACTGGAAGTACATTATAAGATCAGTGATGCTCTCCCTTCCCATGGGGAGAGCATTGGCTTGTTCCAGAAGGGAGATACGACTGTCTTTTCTTCCATATTTAAGTGACCAGTATGGGGCTCCTGTCTAGTCAATGAAAAGAGAGAAACTTAGCATTATAGAATATGCATTTTACTTTGTTTGAACTTCATGCATGCTTTCTTTATCATATATCTTAGACCTCCTTTTTTCTTTATATAAATTTATTAAGATTATTATTTAACTTTTTGCCAATAACATCTACATAAGACTTATACAAATTATAGCCTATATTAGGCCAATTTTGAAGCTGTGAATTTGTATCCACACTATAAGAAAATCTGTTCCTTTTTTTTTTAATACTTGCAACAATTTAATTTCTTCACAATTAATGTAAATAAACTGAACATGTTGAACTAAATTTACAGTACAGTACCACATGAGCTGCATCACGAGCAACTGCTGTAAGGATGTCAGCACAAGATACTGTCCTGGGGCATTTTTCCTCTAGGCTGGCTTTAACATCTTCAATGAAACCAAAACCCCTGAGAGTTGCACTAACAGGGGCATACTTCTCGCTTATATTTGGTATGTCTAGCAGAATTGAACCATCACAGCCCTATACAAGAATTATTCTGTTAATATATATGTGCAAGAGCGAGATTTTAATAACATGATTATAAAATTTTGCCTAAATTATCTGAAAGAATAAATTGTTATTATTTTGGCATCAAGTGACAAAAAAAAAATAATAAATCGACCCTGCCATGTTGAATGGGCGTGTATCTTATGCCCATTCAACACCTTTGCAAAAAAAAAAAAAAAAATCAAATTAATCATATATTTATTCATTCAATGAATTCATATCATCATAATATGGAAGTGGAGACATAATTATACATAAAAATAGTACCATATAGGTATTTGAGAATCATACCGCAACTGCACAGTCATGGAAGTGGAGACGGATGAGAGAAGCACCATAGGTGTAATCGTCTTTTAACAACTTTTTAACCATTCTCTGAATAATGGCTTCCATGTCGGGGCATGATGTCTTGTAATAATCTGCATCCAGTCCATCAACAGGTAACAGATATGCTGGGGTATCGTCGGCAATGGCAATGGTGAACACGGAGAAGAGGAGGGTAAGGTATAGGAGGCCCATTGGTCTTGCCATGTCTAGCTTTTCTTCTTACAATTTGGATGGACAAATATAGAGGAGAAGAATTTTATAGTTCATATTTCTCGTAAGACATGCATGCATGTTGTGTTTCTTTTGCTCTTTAAAAAAAAAAAAAAAAAAGGGAAGAATTGTTCTTTCCTTTCATGAAAATAAATTTTGGTGGAAATTTTCATGAATAGATAGGTCCTCCAAAATCTCTATATTGTGTAATCTCAAAACAGCTGCAGTGAGGATTTACAATGACATCTTACAAAGCATAACCAATTTGTTCTTCCACAATCAGTGGGGAGTTTTGGTGTGAATATTTGAAGTTTTGCAGGGTTTAAATGATAATTTGAAGTTTTACAGGGTTTGAACTAGAATCTTCTAATTTCTTTTCTGCGCAGAGAAATATTCGACGTGAGCAGCATGGCAACAGTAACTGGAAAGCACGACATATCAGAGTGGTTTGTCAGAACTCAATTTTTTAGTTTGTAGTTCAGGTGACAAAACATATTTCTTAAGGCATACGATTATAAATTATGATTGGTTACGTATACAATCCTTTTTATAATTGTAGTTTAATACAATTTTGCTCGTCGGCAAAATGCCGAACAAGATTAAAGAATGTTTAAAGGCAAATTTGACCAATGCGCTCGTTTGGATACGTTGATATGATTGTGCCGGAAACGAATAACTGATTTCATGTCATAGAAATATTATATAACTTTAATGTGTGGACTTGCATTTTGTCAAAATGAAATAATGAAGTCCTGCTATTAGACATTAATAATATTTTATTCTCAGTTTTGGGCTTAGAAGAATTGGACCATTCAGAAAAAGCTGCTCCCTTAAGAGGCCCAAAAAATTTGATTTGGTATCGCCGTATCTGAAATGAAGTTTCTACATCAATGTGGGGCTACTAATATGAACGAGCAAGTTGAGCAACTTGTAGCTATTTTGCCATCGTTATTATATGTTATATTCATTAATATGCTTTTAATATCTAGACTAGAAGTGTAATGGTCTAATTGCATAGGTGTAAATTCTCTGTTTCCGGGTTTTGCGAACTTGTTACACAAACATTGAAATGGCAAAACCTGACAAGGATATAGTAGGCTTTTGCGTTTCCATTATTTTCTTTATTTTAATTTCTGCTTCTTGGAAACCATAGCTCAATAGTTGTACCAGCTGACACTGTGTGCATACTCCTTAATATTCCTTTTCGAAAATTTATTATTCTTTTCCTTAATTTGTCCAGACATGTGTGTGACCCTAAGTGCAAGGCCTTTGAGTATATATTAATCATGGAACTAAGAGCTCATAATGTGTAAGTTCATGCCAATTAACAAGATCAACTATTCTTTTCTATTTTTCTATGATGACATCAGCTCTCCACTAATTATGTGCAGTTTTAATGTCTCCTTGATTTTATTTCATTGCGACTATTGTTTAGTAGTGCATGTGTTTGTTAATATTTCTAGATAGTATCTTTCTATTTTCTTTGGAGTGACTTGTCAGTTTGATTGGATTTCAAAAAAAGGATGCCAGCTTGATCAAATGAAAGAGCAAAAATTAGATTGCAGAGAATCTCATAACAGAGCATAAATGACCAATTCCAAGCTTGCAAATTCAGATTTCCAATGCTTCTGTACCAGTGGTCTCATAAGTTTCTGTTACAAAACTCAACATGGTACAGAACAAAGTAAGCAAATTACAATGCAAAGTGATTAATTAAAAACTTTAAATCTATAAGTAGACCTAGGCTCTTAATTGATGGCACAATAAGTGCCATCACTCCCTACAAGTTTGTGTTATTTTTATCAATGCACATGTGGTCCAGTAGCCTTGTTTACTGAACTCAACATGGTAAGATATGAAAAATTCAAGAACTAATTTTAGTACAAAATAGCCTTCCTAAATCTTTAAATGTCATCTAAAACCCTCAATTGACAGCAGAGCAATTGAGCCGAACCTCCCCTTCATCCTTAGTGAGAACTAATGTCTTACTAAGCTTGACCATGGCTGCACGAAACTGCATATAAAACAAATCAGGCTGGTTTGCTAAGGCTTTAACAAGGGGGGCAGTTCTGGAGTCAACAAACAACTTCTGCTCAACCTCTAGCAAGCCCATATTTTTCTGGATATTCTGGTAATAGACACTGTCGAAGATGGTTGGTGTGGTGGGATCGAGCTGAACCTTCTTTGTAGGGTCCTGGCAATAGCGAGTCAGAAAGTTGGTGTATTGCGGGTCAATCGTTGGGTCACAATTCCCAGGCCCTTGGTAATTATAGAGCCTGTAACGGATTGAGGCACAACTGCTGTATCCAATAGTATGTGCTCCTAGAATTAATTACAGAACAAGCAAACAGGTTAGTGCTGTCCGTTTAATGACACAGATGTTTCTGGTACTGAAAGCATATAACTAGTTTCTTTCTTAATTATGAAGCATCAATATACTTTTTTCTTTCTTTTATTTTAAGAACTGTTTTTTTTTATTGTATTTGAATTTTAGACAAAGAAATTCATTCCCCGGAAAGAATAAAGTGTCTAATGCAATTATATTTTATAACTATTAACCAACAGAGGTAAATTCTTTCAAAAAAAATAAATAAATAATACACTATTAACAAAACAGAGGTAGTTTTTTTCTCACTGGATTAGGTTCAAGTATTTACCCAAAAGAATGACCAAGTCTACAGGAGATAAACCCATTGACTGGAAGTACTGGATAAGGTCAGTGATGCTTTCACGACCCATCGGTATTGCTTCGGCTTCCTCTGATCGTGATATGCGGCCATCCTTCCTACCATACTTTACTTGCCAATATGGTCCGCCAATCTGCCAAACAATTTCCACAATTAAGAAGGAAAAAATGTACAGTATTATATTTGAAAAGGTTGGACACATTCTTTCAAAGAGGAAAAGACTATTGTTATTACTGGTAAGAAGAACCAAAATTTTAAAAATTCCATCTGTATCTTACTGCAGTAGTGGCATCTCGCACAACAGCACTGAGGATGTCAGCACAAGAGACTGTTTGGGGGCATTGCTTCTCCAACTCAGCTTTGATCTCATTTATGAACTCAAAGCCTCGCAATGTTTTACTCGGCCCTGCATACTTCTCACTTGTCTCTGGTTGGTCGAGCAAAATTGAGGCATCACATCCCTATAAGAACAAATACAATAATTTTAGAAACGTATTATAGTTGCATATAGCATTTTAACCCAACTATAATCAGTTAATCACATACTCTAACTGCACAATCATGGAAGTACAGTCGGATTAGGCTGGCTCCATAGGTGTAGTCCTTTGCGATTAGTTCCTTGACTTTGTTAGCAATGATGCCTTCCATGCCAGGGCATGTTTTCATGTAATAATCAAAATCTAATCCATCAATTGGCAGCAAATAAGCTGGTATGTCAACTGCAAAAGGAGCCGAACTGTTATTATTGTTTGTATCATCACCGGCACGACTCGCAGTGATAAGAAGAGAGCAAATGATGCAAATGAGAAGAGCGGAGAGCTTCATTCTTGAGATGGCAATTTAGGTATAATTGGGATTAATTATTGGAATGATTTGAAGATACAATGGAGAGGGAGTTTGAGAAGTTTATAGTGGTCTTATACTCAAAAACTCAATAGTAATGGTAGTAAAATGTGGGTTGCATGAATGTGGAAATTGGGCCGCATAGGTAAAAATAATTAATAACATGAGGAGCATTATGGTTGTAATACGCTTTAACGCTTGCACGTTGGGAGGATGTTGTAAAAGTCTTTGTGTAAATTATAATTTAATGTGCATGAGCATTGATTACAAATTGCATCAGAGAACGGAAATAATTATGTCTTAACATTTGACGAACGCCTGTCTTAGAATCAGTGTTGATCATTTCATAAAAAGTTTAATTGCAGTTGTTTAATTATTATATATATAAGTTGATTAGCTTGATTATTGTATAAGATTATAATGATTGCGATGAGCACTAGCGTGCATCTTTATTATTTTATTAATTATTAATTTTGGAAAATTTTTGAAACTAATGCCAGAACTTTTTTTAGAACCAATTCTTGATCAAGTAGTAAAGAGCAATGCATTTTGAATTCTTTAAAGACATTTAATTTAGAAATAACTTGAAATTTGACACAATTTATCTTAAAAAAATGCACACTTTTTAACTATGACGAAAATATCGCGTCACCTATATTAATTGAAGTACCGTGGAAAGACATTAAATTAGCAAAAATAGTTTTGGTCAATATATAAAAGAAAATATATATATATATATATGCTTTAGATTTCCTAAAGCAAACATATGTTATGCGTTCATTTGGTTCTAATACTCCGTTTCCGTTTCTACAGTCAAAAAAAGGGAAAAAAAAAAAGAACAGTTGAGGAAATTTAAAAAAAATAAAGAAAAAGAAAAAAAAACAGTAATCCAAAAATATGCAACAAAAGCAAGTAAACCGTTAAACTGCTTTGAATCTAACCAATTTTAGCTCGACGATTTAATTTGTGTGAAATATTGTTATTTTTTAAATATATTTTCATTTAATTAAGATCTGAATGCAAGACCATCAATTTTTTCCATTGGCAAAATTTCTGGTAGTCAAATTACATTGGCAAATTTCGTTACTATAGAAGTCTAATAATTACATTTTCAGCTTATTACATAATAATAAAAAGAGATATATGCAGAAAGGAAAAATTAAAAGATGGTTTCATTGTAAAATTGAATTAATAGAAATTAAAATAAAATCGCTCGTTGAAGCTAAGGAGCATTACTAATTGTAAAGTAAAAAATTTTAATCAAGTCCCGAGCTACTTCTTGACTTTCTGATTTATTAATTCAGTGTTGTTCTTTATCTTTCCATGATTGATGGGGATGTTTCTCCGAGATTATTTTTATTTTTCTATCCCTGGAAAATTATTTATTATTTTCAAAATATTTAATAATAGCCGCTCGGTAGTTAAGATTCGATATCCACTGTTGTGCAGGTCACTTACAACACAGATCTGGTCCGTTTCTCTGCTTTAAGAAACGTGCTAAATTAATAGCATGAATGAAAATAGATTTTTTTTTTTTTTAAGGAATGAATGTATGTAGATATGGATGTGACCACAACAATATATGCCAATAATATTTAAAAAAAATTATAGACATAATATGGTTAATTAATAATTCATGTCAGCGATCTTTTTGCAAAATTATTATATATATAGAGAGAGTTGCTTCAAAATATATATACAGAGAGAGAAAAGTTAACGTGCCATCAATGGCACATATCATCTATTTACCATCGATTCGTTTTTCGAGATTCAAAATTCATACAATCAATTCAAACTGTTCAAGCTGATCATCATATTGAAATACCTTTGGAGACCAAATTTTACATTTTTTTCGAATTTGTTTTGCTATTTATTATGATATTTTTCAAATTGGAGGGCCTGGAATACTCCAATTATAATATTTTTTTTGAAAATATCATAATAAATAGCAAAAAAATGATCAATCTCCATATGTTTAATGCGATCATGCTGAACCGGATTGTTTGTAATATGGATTACTGACTTGTTGTCACACCGAAGTTGTAAAGACTCTCCATGAAACCCGCGCAGCTCAGATAGGAGATTTTTCACCCACATTATCTCACATAGGCTGAGTGCCATAGTCATGTACTCAGCCTCAGCTGTAGTCTATAAATCTTGTCATTGTTTCTTGTTTCTTGCTACGCCAGGCCACAAGATTGCCTCCAACAAACACACAATATCATGTGGTGAATCTACGATCATCCAAACAACATGCCCAATCAATATCGCAATAGTCTTTAATTCTTAGATGCCCATGACTCCTGAACCACAGTCCTTTTTCGGGACTCCCTTAATATATCTGAGAGAATTATGTGAATAGCATCCATAAATGAGCAATATCAGGTCTCGCGTGGCATAGATAAATGACCCGATCAACTAATCATTGGTATTGCTCTTTATCCACTGAGTCACCTCCTACAGCACACAACTTTTGATTCAGCTTGATAAAAGTAGGGGCAATCCTGCATTCCAACATCCTTGTCTCTGAAAGAAAATCCGATGCATATTTTCACTGAGAAAGCACTATGCCTGTCATTGATCTAGCAATTTCCATCCTAAAAAAATATTTCAATTGTCTTAAATCCTTGACTGCATGATCTCCTCAGCATCATCTCTAGTGATCACAATATCATCAAGTGGTAGAGGAGAATTCTTAACCTTAAATATTCTACGAAGTGAAATTTGAGGAGAATTCTTGCCTATCAACTCTAGGTGAAAATCTGAGGAAGGACATGGAGTGGAGTTACTTCGAACATTGACATTCATGGGGACTGGCAATATTACAACAGGTGACTCGTGCTGCTCATGCTGCTCAAGTTGCTCAAGTTACTTTGGTCTCCTTTTATATTGTTTCAGCTCCCCTACTTCTAGTTTTCGGTTATACCATCACCATCATGACTCAGATTACTATTACCATCATCACTCAGATTACCATCACCACTCGGTAAGGGCATAGGGCATGGAACTGTACTAATCATAATTCCATTCACATTCTTCCCCTCTCTACCAACACTAGTAGAGACATCCTTAAATAATGAGAATCTAAGAAAGGATTTGGAAAGGAGTAACTTGGAATTTGGATCACTATGATTTAAATTCAAGGCAAAATTCTATTATTTAGACAAACCACTAAGAAAAAGTTCAATTTTTAAAGAAACATTTAAACCCCAAACAATTTCATTTAAATTGAATTTGACACCATTATCATTACAGAAAGAAAAGAAAGACCGAACATAAAAGATTCCTCTATTTTTCAAATTTTCCAAAGAATATTTGTCAGGTTCATTGCTAAAATCATAATTTCTAAGAACATTTAAAATTTCATCTTTTTCATTCTTAACTACACTAGAGATATCTCTAGTAAGAAAAATATTAAAAATATCCTTATTTCTAATTTGTCCTCTGCAGTTTTGCCATCACTTGTCATCGCTTGAACAAAATGAACACAAAAAATAGACAAGATGAACATATGAATGATCAAAGTGAACACATAAGAAAAAAATAAGTTTTGTCATCTCTTGTTCAAATTTTTATATGCATATTCAACTTATTTGTTTGTATATGTTCACTTGTCTATTTTATGTCTTCATTTTTCTCAAGCGATGACAAAACTGCAGATGACAGGTAATCAATTTCTAAAAAAAATATTTTTACCATTTGCAGTTATTCGTAAAAAAAATAATTTAAAATAGATATCTAGATGACAAACATAAAAATATATATAATAAATTGTTGAAATTTATTTTAACTTCATATATAATATTATAAGAAAAAATTATTATAAAATAAAAAAATTATATGCACTACATAATAGCTGGGAATTCATTTAGCAGGGTCCATAATTTTTTTTTTTCTGAAAATATATGTACAACATAACATCTAATCTAGATACAATATAACAAAATATTTTTCGACCAAACAATTCTAAAACAATATAATTTAGAAAAAATCATGAAAAATCAAATATATTTATAACAAAACACAAGATCAAAAATGATATATCCATTATCTAAAATAATAATTCAAGACAATAAAAAAATGAAAATTACAACAACTCACTACGAGTTTTCATTTTCTGATAATTTTGCATAATACATTAACAATCTCATTTAACAACTCTCTTTTTTTATTGTTTTTAGATGGGTCCTTCGAATCTTTTAGATGTGTCTCTATATTTTTTTTATTTAAATAGAGGTCCTACTTCAACTAAAAAATTTTTTTTAGATGGATCCGGATCCACCAATCAAAGTGTAATTTCGTCTCTGATGTCAACTCGTGTCGTGTTTTTCATGTCAAAATTTTTAAATTTTCAACGCGATATATCGATAACTGTCAAATTACAATACAGCTACAGCTGCATGTCAGGCCAAACTCAACCGTGTCATTGTTATATTATTTCGAAGAACACACAAAAGATAACGTCCTGATACCTGTTGCCGATCGGGAATTGCTTTTGACAAACGACTTTTTGCTGCTCGCAACGTAATATTTTTTCAAATGACCAAACTGCCCTTTGACTGCTGGCTTTTTCATCTTCGTTTATCATCTCCACTTCCATCCCTCGTAATCAATCAGATTGGTCTGTTCCCGCATCTTGATAATCAACGCCAGAGTTTACGAAGGGGCACTCTGATCGTTTTGAAAAAGTTGGCGGTTATTGCAAATGAATTGACAAAAAAATATATATATGCTGGGAGTTCATCTTTCTTGATGAAAAAATAAAGGAAAAACAAACACCCAAAAGCGTTTTACGTGATCTGGCCAATCATTTCAATTCAAGTGTTCTGTTCGTTTGGTTATATTTAGCAATTAAAGATATTCAGTAGGCCCTTAATTAGTTTACTTTTACTTTTTATTCAATTAAAATATAATAAGTATCATTGTTGGCTGCTATTTTTTAATTTTACAATTTATTTATACTTTTTTCCAGTTTGCACAATCTAGCATATTGCTAATTGTTCTAATTGTTCAGGAAAAAAATAATAGTGTTGAAAAGAAAATGCTAACTAGAACAATTATATATATTAACTAGAACATTTATTATTTAATATAGAACATTTGTTATCAGCGATCTAGAGGGGGAAATGAGGATGAGGGAATAAGCGATCCAGAAAAGGAAAGAATGAGTAGAGGCGATGGATAATTAATAAATACACTGGATCATCTCATGGATTTTATCATCCCATCATCTCCTGGACTTTCTATTAATGAGGCGCTGGATAATTAATGAGGATTATGGGGATGATGGGATGATAGAATTTAGGGGGATGATGGAAAGCAATTCCGATAATTAAAATTCGTTTTTCCTCCAATCAAATGCCAATCAAAATGAAATTTTTTTTTTTTTTCTTTTGATATAGAAGTAACGATCTAGGAAGTCTCTTGGGCTCTTTTGTAATTAGCTTCCGAAGTACGAAGCACATCTTTGTTTTATTTTATTTTATTTTTTAATCCTTAATGGGCAATAATATACTTGGGGATCTAATAACCAATGCTATTCAGACATGTAGGGGTCGTTTGGATGTGTCCGGAATTTGGGGATTTTCCAATTCCGGGCATAAATTTTAATATAAACAATTCATCTCTCTCACAAAGTTACACACTTTCCAACGAAAATCCTTATTCCTTCCTAGGAATTGGCTATTCCTAACCCATCCAAACGACCCCGTAGTGTCTCGAAGACATTTGAAGTTATCCCTTTTGTAACGAGATCTACTTACCACCATCGCATTTATCTGTCATTCCCATCATCACCAATCTATTTAAAAAATATTTCCTATTTTTATCCTCCAACCTATTTAAAAAAGTTTTCATTTTTTTCCTCTAATCTACTTTTGGTATTACGTTAGCATTTTTCACCTAACCTCTTACTCTCTCCACAACCCTCCTCTTTCGTCCAGCCCCCGACCACCCTTCAGCCGAACCCCACCCCCCCCCCCCCCGCCGTAATTTTGTGCATCTATCGTGATAAATAGGACAATAAACATATTTTACCATGACAATTAGTGTATTCTACTGAGACAATTAGAAAAAACTCTCCATCGCCTAGCATGTTGGAATGTAAAACTATGAAGAAATTATTTTTAATACAGAGTAAGTATGAACTATTTACAAAATTAACAGATTGTATGGAGTGTAAACAAATTTGAAAAAAATAAAATATTAATTGATAAAAATTTTAATTCGTCAAATTAAAACATTTTGTTAAAAATTTGTATTTAGCAGCTCTTGAGCAGACATTGGTATTTTACTCGTAATACTTAATTTATGATTACAATAACACGATTACTAACGTGATAATTAATGTGAAAAATAAAAAATGTATAAATTTAAGACTTACATATTTACATTCCATCTTAGCATATCAAATACATCTCTTCTAAATAAAAATTAAAATAAAAAAATACACATAAACCACCGATCAAAATAAAGCGAACCGACCAAAATATGTATCGTTAATTAAAAATACCTTTTAAGCCTTAATTAGTTAATTATTATTATTATCTATTCAAAGGGCAATTATAGAATAAAATCTTAAAATTATGCATTATCATTTATGGATTAAAATCTTAATAGCGAGGTACAGGTTGTTTGTTGATTCTAAAACCGTGATAAAACAAAAAACCCTCTCATTCAAAACCTCAATTTCCATCCTTCCCTTCCCTGCCGCCGCCTATAAAATTTTAGCATTGAGCGACACAGATTAGACGGGTCCGCGATGGAACGAAACGTGGACTGGTCTGAGCTCAACCTTGATCTTGTCTATCTCATTTCCAAGAAGATTCCCGACCTCTCCGACTTTGTCAGGTTTCGCGCCGTGTGCAAGTGGTGGCGCTCCGCCGTCCCAGCCTCCGACCCGTCGCCGCGTTTTCCCTGGATCTACCAACACCGTAATTCGTTGCTTGAAGATTTTGATTTCTACTCCCTTCCCTATGCTAAGACCATCACTTTCGAATCCAGCGACAAAAAGGTGGGTAATGCTGTATATGGGGGTTATCCAGTAAAGTATTACTTGAACTTACTTAGTTTTCGCAAGGACTGGCAAACAATGGGGACGGCTCCCTTAAATCCTCCTTCTCGGTCTTTAATTCCTGTTCCGCCGCCTCGAAGCTGGTACCGACTTCATATGATGAAACAGGAAATGAACTCGGTAGTTAAATGTGGAGAGTATAATTTCCTTTTCGAGAACATTGTATTCGAGGGTAAATATAATCTTGGTTTGTGCTCAGGTGATTGGATTTTTAAGGAAGATCATTACCGGGGGACTGGTAATGCGTACCACAAGGGCATGTACTTTGAGGACAGTCCGACTGAAGGTACGACTATTATTGATGTACATTCTGGTAAGGTTCTGTTAAAAATACCTCCTCATGAACGTGTGAATCTAGATCCGGTTGCCTTTTCTTTAAAGGCTGATCAGCTAAGTGCCAGTCTAGATCCGGTAGAGGAATTTGAGGATGAGAAATTCAGTGGTGATGAATCTAGCAATAAGGAATTCAGTGATGATGATATCGTTGAATTGCCGAACGGAATGCACTGCTTGATTGAGTCATCGTCTGGAGAATTGCTGAAGGTTTACCGACCGTATGATATCTATATGGATGTTGAGGAGACTTATTTCGAAGTGTATCGGTTGTGCATGGATGCTGAGCAGGCTTTTTGGATTGAGATAAAAAATATTGGAGATGAGATGTTATTCTTGGATTACTCGGCCACAGGACTAGCACTGAATGCATGTGATTTTGCCGGTTGTGAAGGGAATTGCATCTACTTTTTGAAAGGTGAAATTCTTGAGGCTGAAAAGTTTCCTAGCTTTATCTTGTGTCGGTATAATATGGTTGATGGTAAAATTCAGAAGCTACCGTATCCATCTGAGAGGTGGGGCACATGGGTTATTCCTTTTCTTGGGTAACTTTTGAATATCGGACCAGTAAGACAACACTGTCTATATTTAATTATTTATATTATCATTTATAGGTATGTCCTTATCATATCATAGTTGTCTAGGAGCATGTATTTCTCTACTTAAAAAGAAGAATTATAATTACAAATAAAAATAAAAAACTGCTATTACTTCTGGCATGTTTGAAGACAGGTTGATCGAGAGCTTTACACTTATTTTAAAATTACAATAGAGAACATGAAACAAACTGGAATTGTCTATGAAACTGTTGGAATCAGTAAATTAAAAATGAGAAATTATTCTGTCAGTTCTGTGTTCCCCCCCCCCCCCTTTTTTTTTATTGTATCTTCACGTTAATAAACAATGATTTATTGAATTTTTCTTTAATCATATGGCTTTTGGAGTATAATTGCTATTTGTCTAAACTGCAACATTTTATCATAACAACTCTGTTTGGAGTTGTCTCATCAATTGATCCATTACTATAGGTATCACAACGCTTGCAGTATTGTGATACATCTCACGTAATGGAAAATTAGAGTTCTTCATATGAGAACTGGAAGTCTCGAAATATTTGAAAAATCAATGAAGCTACGTATGGTGATAATCCAGGCATCCAGAGACAGTGACTGGCGCTATCCTCTTTCCAACTCTGTAAAGTAGCAGTTGTGAGGATCTCACCTAAAATTAATCTTTGTGTTTGAATTGAATTTTAAATTATTACCTTCAAAGAACAACCATAAATAAATTTGAAAACCCAACGTCTTTGATTACAGATACATTCAAGTTCGCAATTTTATTGTCTTGTATTAATTCTGAACCCTTTCAATCTCCTTATTATGTGAACATATATGGAATTTTAGAAGTTCGACCAGTAACTTAACCTTAATTACAGTCCCTTCTTTGTGGTTTACTTATTCTGAAAAGAAAAAAGAAAACATAGCACACGAATAATTAATTTGAAATTCTCTACTTGTGTCATTTATATGTAGATAATTTACCAGTTAGCTGCATTTTATACGCTTGTATTGTGTACTGCAATTCCACATTGATGATGTAAGAAGATCGGCTTTATATAAGCTACATATAAAAGTTCATCTGTACACACCACAAAGGTAAAAATAGAAAAGTTGATGCGATAAGATAACTTCAATGGACAACTTCACAATTGAATTTAATCAAACTGGAAGCAAATAATTGGCAGTACATCGATGTATTTTCATAACCATCGCAGTACATTTTTTTTTTTTTTTTTTACGAACAACGGGACATAGTCGCAGTATATTTTTCAAATATAGTTATCTTATAAAAATATGAATTTAGTTTCCAATTTGTGTAGATTGAATTGGTTAAATTAGATAAGTTTTTCTAAATTTGAATCTCAAGATATAAGTTTAAATACCAATCTCGTGGTGCAAAGCACAAGGGTTGGTCCTTTAGCCTATTTAAGAAAAGTTTCTATTTTTGTCCTCCAACCTATTTAAGAGAAGTTTCCATTTTTTTCTTCCAGTAAATAGCCTCCCTTACTCTCTCTACAACACTCCTCTTTCGTCAAGCCCCGACAACCACCCCCCTCCCCCTCCAGCGGCCGACCTCAAATCATCGACCTCCATCAGGATAATTACACTGTGTTTGGTTCGGAGGTAAAGGATGGGAGGGAACGGAATTGAAGGGGAAATTGAGAAGTTGTCCGCGTCTGGATGGAAGGAAACGGGAGAGGGATTATATTTTCGAGGGGAACGTTTTTTACGGAAGTTTCCTTTTCTTCACAAAATCGTTTTCCTCCAATTTGGAGTAGAATGAAGGGAAAGGAAAATCACGGATATGTGATTGACAGGAATGCCCTCTCGTTTCTTTCCTAGAGTCTTCTTCGTCTACACATCTATCTTTCCTCACAGTTTTGCTCTCATCTCCCTTTCGCCCTTGCTCTCCATAGCTAACCGCTCTTTCCCTTATTTCTTTCTTTGAACTTCTTATCGTGTAACTCTCTGTTAGCCCTCCTTTACTTCTCACTCTTGAGTCCCCAAATTGAAGGTTTTTGTACTTGATACAACTTTATGGTAGAGAAATTCAAATCATCACACAATTTGTCTGATATTGACAAGCACTAAAGTTCTGAGTTGAAATCCGCACATATTAGTAAATTCTCAAATTTTGGTATTCTTAATAGTATTATATTTTTATTTCATATATCTCAAATTGGAGCATAACAGTTTCATGCAGTACTATGTTTCTATTTGCATGACGGTATTAGTAATTTCTCAAAGTTTAATACCTTAACTCACTTGTTTTACTGTTCAGAATATTTCATATTTTAATTTTTCATACAGTAATTTCTTCAATGCAATTAGCTCATTCATTTAACTGTACGGAATATTAAAATGTTTTAATTCATTTGAATGTCTTTTGTGTAATTAATTGTTCTGTGACATGAGAACATTGGTTTATCTAGGAATATCAGAAAAATTTATACCATTGTTGTTTGATGAGATGAATAGATGATTGAGTCTTATCTTTTCTTTTAATTTGTGCCCATTTACTGAATTCGTGCCCAATTACTGGCATGAAGGACGTGACACAGTTTATGCTACTAGTATGTTTAGTTTTATAATATTGTCAGCTTTTTTTTTAATTTTGGATTCGTACAGTTAAAACGTTGAAGGGTAAATTAGTCAAACTTAATTATTTCACCTTCATTAAATTAATTCATCCAAACAAGAGATAAGAAGGAAAGAGAAATTATTTTTACTTTCCCTTCGTTATTCATCCAAACACGAAAAATAAATTTTTTTCCCTTTCCATTCTATCCCATCCCTTCCCTCTCTATATTTTCCTCACCTTCCCTCTCTCTACCACTAAACCAAACATAGTGTTAGTGTATTCTACCATGACAATTAGTATTCTAGGAACAATTACTGGATTATCATGATAATTTTGT
The DNA here is from genome assembly GCA_027562975.1 of Rhynchospora breviuscula. Lineage (NCBI taxonomy): Eukaryota > Viridiplantae > Streptophyta > Magnoliopsida > Poales > Cyperaceae > Rhynchospora > Rhynchospora breviuscula. The sequence goes on from CM050398.1 coordinate 20,427,312, forward strand.
GTATCTATCAAATAAATAGGACAATTAGTGTATTCTACTAGAATAATTAGTGTATCTCTACTAGGGAAATTAGTATTCTAGAGAAAATTACTGGATTATCTTGATAATTTTGTGTATCTAACATGATAAATAGGACGATAAACATATTTTACCATAACAAATAGTATATTCTACTAGGACAGTTAGTGTTTTCTACTAGAACAATAAACATATTTTATCATGATAAATAGGACAATAAACATATTTTACCATAAAAATTTAGTGTATTTTATTAGGTGGATTATCTTGATAATTTTGTATATCTATCCGCACAATTAGTGTAGTTATTAGGACAATAAACATATTCTATCAAGATAATTAGTGTATTCTACTAGAACAATTAGTGTATTATGCTAGGATAATTAATATTCTAGGGACAATTACTCGATTATCTTGATAATTTTGTGTATCTATTATGATAAATAGGCAATTAACATATTTTTTAGGATAATTAGTGTATTCTACTAGGACAATTAGTGTTTTCTACTAGGAACTGGATTGTCTTGATAACTTGTGTATCTATCATGACAATTGGTGTAGTTATTATAGGACAATAAATGTGTTCTACCAGAACAAAATAGTACATTATACTATGACAATTAACATATTCTACTAGGACAATTACTGGATTATCTTGCTAAATTTGTGTATCTATTAGGACAATTAGTGTAGTTATTAAGGCAGTAAACGTATTCTACTAGGACAATTAACGTATTCTGCCAAGATAATCTTGATAACTTGTGTATCTATCATGACAATTATACATTACACTAGGACAATTAACGTATTCTACTAGGACAATTATTGGATTGTCTTGCTAAATTTGTGTATCTATCACTGATAGACTATCAGGACAATTAGTGTAGTTATTAAGACAGTAAACGTATTCTACCAAGATAATTAAGGAGGGGAGCAAGGGCGGGGGCAAAGGGGGGAGCGAGTGAGGTGTGGGCGGGGGAGGAGGGCTGGAGCAGCGCTGGGGGCATGGGGGTGGTGAGGGAGGGGAAGGGAAGTAGTGGGCTAGACGATCGATAGGAGGGAGGCCTGAAGCATGTGTAAGAAACATGGGAAAAAAAAGGTGCTAAAATAGAAATATGGTGAAGAAAGTACAAATATAGAAATATATTTAAAATAGAAATATGCTAAAACAAGGTGGTGATGAAAGTAAGACAGAAATAAACGATGTAATTCTCCGAGATATCAATGACAACTCTGGAACAAAAATAAAACACATCAGCTTGACGCAGCTGTCATCCCTAGAAAAAATGGAAAGGAAGATACGTTGATTTATTGGAAAAACAAATTAAACATTTCGTATGTGTTTGTTTGCGCAAGTAAAATAGGATATATGCAACCAAATACACCCAAAAGATACAAAATTTATATTTGGAAAATTAAACAGAGAATAATAAATGCAACCAACACAATATGTTACATAATTTCATTCTATGTCAAATGTCAATACAAATAAATGCGAAGTATATAATTTGGGTTTTGAGGGAATAAGTATAACTGATGAAGACTTTCAATTCCAAAGCGATGAATAACATTTACAGCTTTCCATTTTACAAAATATAAAGGCATATTTGGACGAAAAGATTCAAGAAAATAAATAAATGATAAATAAATGGTTGAATGGAAAGTAAAATTCTGGATTGACTAGAACGAAGATGTAAAATAGAACGTTCTGGTAGTGCACGAATAAACTGGGAAATACGGACATTAGAACACAGGTACTGACAGTAGCAGGATAGCTGGATTTTCTGTTTTTGCCCCTCTGGCAAGTCATTAAGCTAATAAGACCAAGCTCGGGTAGAAGTCAAATGTTGTAAAAATGTAGACCTCTTAATATGGCATGCAACTTCAGAAATAGCTGGCATCATCTTTATACATTCATACAATATAACAGTGACAAAAGGCAAGTTTACCATATACCTGCTAATTCCAGGTACGACTAGTCTAGACATATACAACTACAGTCCCATAACAAACTAACGAGATATATTGCCTTTCTTAAACCAAGAAAACCCTTGAAAAAAAAAAAAATGAACCTCAACACTTGTTATCCATGGTAAGTTATACCACCTCTAAAGTCCTTAGCAGCAGCCATTAGCCCAAAAAAAGAGCATAAATAGCCGAAAAAAGTAATAAAAAAATTAAAGAGAATATCACTAAATTAGTGAAATTAATGCAATGATCTAATCTCGCTCTTCCTCTGAACTGGATTCTATGGTTTCCACTTGAACAGCCTGATTTAAGCTCTCCCTTCTATCCTCAGACTTCTCTTGTGCTTCCTTCTTTGACTCATGGCCCAAGGCTAAAGGAGAAGTCAAACTCAAGTTCAAATCTTGCGACGCGGCCCCATCCCCATCCCCGGATACAGCCCCAGCCCCAAGTGCTATACGCAATCCATTACCACTCTTTTTGCTTTCTTCCCTTTTTTTTCTCTTTTTAAGGCTCACCCTTGGATCCTTTGGCCGGGAAGGAGGTGGGCCCGGGATTTTGAAAGGAGGTATCCTCCCCTCTAAGTTCTCCTCCCCATATAATAGCTTTAGTGACTGTGCCACAGCAGATGCAGCTGGAGGTAATGTACGGACTACAGGTACAGGGGGAGGAGGTGGAGGAGGGACACTAACAGCATCCTGCAACCAATGTGGAAGTTTGTTTGATTTTGATGAACCAGCACCACTGCTGCCACTCGGATCTTTGCTGGTACTAGCTCCAGGTATGAAACTGGCCGGCTCCTGGTGCCCATTCCTAGCATGATCTTTGCTGGTACTAGGTCCAGGTATGAAACTGGCCGACTCCTGGGGCCCATTCCTAGCATAGCTGGATCCAACATCGCGTGATGTGAAGTTTCCTTGCACAAAGGTATTGCGCAAAAATGGTGGTAAGAGATTAGCATCAAGTTTTGTACCAGGGAGGTTAGCATCAAGTTTTGTACCAGGGAGGTTAGCATCAAGTTTTGTACCAGTATCCTTAATTGCATTGATCTGGCTGATGGAATCCATTCGAGGCGGCAGTAAGCCAGGATAGAGGTCTCCAAAACCTAGCTGGATATCAGTTAGATGGGACCTAAACCTAGGAGGTGGAGGTTCCATCCCAAGACCAGAAACTCTATTTCCACGTAAAGCACGCACCATTATCTCATCAGACAAACCTGATCCACTGGCAGGCTTTGGTGGCTTAGAACTCGACTCATCCAAAATTTTGAGCAGTTCCTCAGGCCATTTCGCAGCCAAGTCCTCGGGATTTCTGTACTTTGAAAAGGTTAGTTTTGGGTCCCGAAGCATGGCATCCCAGTTTCCACGCCCATGTCGCCGCACCCCTATCCAAAGAGAGTCCAGCTCTTCCTCAGACCAGGCATCTAGTTTTAGCCTTTTCCTAAGCATCTTGTTATTAGCAGACTCAGCTCGAGATAATATGTTATCAAGAACCTTCTTGTGGCTCTCAGGCATTGGCTGATGTGGTGGTTGGATCTGGCCAAGGTTTGGCATGGGAGGCATAGCTGGTATGTGATGGTTTTGGCTGAAGGGGAAGTTTGGAATGAAGGGAATATTTGGCATTGGTATTGTTGAGAAGTCTGGAACCAATTGTCTCTTTTCGGGATGTAGTGGTGGTAAAGGTACGGGTGGGAAAAGATCTGCCGGTAGCCTAGTTTGCGCAGAGGTGCTAGTATGACCAGCGCTACTGGTATTGTTGCTATTGAAATCGTGAAGATTTAAAGGAGGAAAGCCCAACTTTTCTTGGAACGAACTGAAGGAAGTGGAGGGACCCACAACAGGCTCAAAGGGATGCCGACCAGTTGTGGAGGGACCTGTAGGAGGGAAAGGTACCTAAAAAACAAGCAAAAAGATATATACATTAATGCAAACACTATTTACAGAATTTTGTTCATAGCATCCTAAAATATTTTTACCAAAATGTAATGATGAACAATCATCTCCCAAAATGAACCAACTATAATTCACAATCAGTCGTGTTACCATATTTTGTCTTCACCAAGTGGCACCGAGGCCCAACAGAAGCATATAGTGGGCCCACAATGAAAATGTCAAAATATATCATGCACGCATTACATACATGGATTACATGAGAAGCTGGTGACAGAACTATTATTGCTGAAAGGAAATTTTAATTTGCCAAAAAATCTATTTAAACAATACATTAAAAAGAATTTATTAAACTGAGTATATGTTAAAATCAATTTTTGTTAAATTTTGTAATCTATTGCTCCGGAGTATAAAACCTTCCAACAAAATTTTTCAGATGTATTCATTTCCTACCTTCTAAAAAATGTTATACGTAAGAATATGGGTAAGGGTAACCTACCAAATGTAATGATCTTAATTGCTACACGTAATCATTGTAATATGCCTCGATTTATATTAATTGTCTACTCTTAAATGGAAGCTTGGAAAAAATAGGTGAAGTAAAAAAAAAAATCAACTCAAGTAGGCTTTCTGGCCCTCGATTAATCGACATTCTCAATCAAAATAGTTGTAGAAAGGCCATGACACTACAGTCAAAAGTACTTGGGAACAGCTTCAAATTTGCACAAAGTAGTACCATATCAAAGTGGCATAAGCTTTCATAGTTTAAAATGTAATGCACACATGGGGATGAAAAGTGGCTAGTAACACTTAACGATGGGAACCTGCCCAATTTACCCACAATCAATATCAGAGAGGTAAGAATGTTCATAATTATAAGATGCAATGCGCATATATGGAAGTAAAGTACACCTAACAAAGAAAATCCATGTAGTCAACCTGAAAACCTAGCTCGATCTAGACCAGACATGATTGAAAAAATCAAACTACCTGTTCCATGAATTACCACACAAATGTAATGTAATGGAACCGCAATCAGTCAAACCTAATTATTTCAGAACCCAAAATTGTTTGGTCTATAAAAATAAAAGCCAAATAACAATCATATGATACGGGAAATAACATGGAAATAAAATTGCATTCAATTGTTCAGCCTCTCAGCCAGAGCCACAGACCATGAAGCAGCAATAATTCAGGTTGCATACAATTAACACTAAGGAAAATAGTTGGAAGTTTATTTCCATAACGTAAATAGTGTATAAATGATAAATTGTGCAAGTAATATACTTCACAGTAAAGTTACCAAGAAATTGAAAAGATCTTTTATCAATTTTGCTGAACTCCATTGTTATAACTCAGAAGTAGGACTCAAGAATAGTGCATTTTAAAAAAATTTCAAAAGAGTTGTCTGATGGAGACTGGGGAGTAAACTTAAGAATAGCACAATTATGCACCAAAACAATGCATCATTTGTCTAGATCAAATATGTAAGAACCAATAAAACAATTGTATTTAAGCATGCACAAATGATGAAGATGCATGAGGGTGATTTGAATCTGAGATTACCAAAAGCAGCCTTACATTTTGAGTGCCTCCACTTGAAAATGACCCAAACTCAACTTACAACAACAACAACTAAGCCTTTTGTCCCAAACTCAACTTAACCTGACATAATGAATAATCAACAAGCTGTTTTCCAGTATTACATGTAAGCGTCCCCTAACATGATGGTTGCCTAAACACATGCAACCTAGAATGACCTGAATAGACAACCTAAACACATGCACAACCAAAACTCCTGTTTGCTTCCTTTACAAATAAACAAAGTCATTACAATAGGTCAGTTGGCAGGTATCTCGTCAACTATTATCGAAGGGTGCTTTCTAAGTTTGTTTCAAAAATAATATATATATTTGGACTAAGTTTCCATAATTGGCGTAAAATTGTATATTGCCATCATTAAAGTTAATAGAACAAAGAAATAAATTTGGCAACATGAATACATATCATAAAAATTCCAACAAAGTTCTGATAAGTAAAAGTCAATTCATATAACATTTACAATCCACAACAAAGTATCATGGTTGTAAGATCCATTTAGCAGCAATGAGTTCACACCTCACAACTATAACATAGAAGACCACAGAAGAAAGTATAACCGTTGGACAATTACCTAGGCATTTTAATTTTCAGGTGCCGCAGTCAGAAATAGATATGGTTCTCCTTACATAATTTTCTTGAGCCTCCTCCATTTTATCAAAGAAAAACATTTTTAAAAAAAAAGGTAAACCAAGAAATGAGTAAAGAATGTCAATGCACAGATATTTATTAAGTGACTGAGAATTTACCGCAAAGAATGGGAAGCTGCTATGCTGCACAAAGCTCTTCAGACGAGCCCGCAACAAATCACCAGGAACACTACCAGGGGGATCTCGTCTCTCCTTTTCAATTCGGAGCCTGACTTCAGGATCAGCTGGTTGATCCAGACCCAAACCTAAAGCTGGCCGTGACAAAGCCTCTCTTCTATCAGGCCTTGGCTCCCTTAAGGTACTGCTACTCTTTTTTCGTGGTGCATTTGGGGCACCTAGTCCCAGGACAGGCATAAGATGCGATGAAAGGGCCACAGAATTTGGTACAAAGGGTCCTTTAGGAGGTACAATAGGGAGATCGGAAACAGGTTGTTTTCCTTTGTTAGGTATAAGCCTTTGGATATGCATCGGTGAGTTCTCTGGTCCCTCTAAAATTGGAATTGGCACAGTTGAGGGCTTAAGTTTTGATTGAGGCGGTGCAGATGGTTTCTCAATCAACATTGTGTTGCTGTCCTTGAGAGGGGATACAGCAGCCTTTTCTCTTGATTGTTGTTCCTCAACTTTGGGAGGAGAAGCAGGAGGTACAACCATGTGCCTTCGAGCAATCCTCTCCTTTTGTCTAGCACGAAGTTTAGCACTTTTTTCACAGAAAAAAAAAGTAAATAAGTTTATATATTCTGACTATCTAACTAGAAGAAACAAAAAAAATGGAAATGTAAGAAATAAACTTCTGTGATTAATTCACTAAATATGGAAAACCATAGCAACGGAAATAATTTTGCCATTATGGCTGACCTTGGTTACCAACCAACAGAGTAATTGGCTGTATAATTAACTCGCCTAATTAAGAAATAGACTAATAGGTTAAACTTACTATTTTTCCTTCCTTGCTCGGCCAGCAGGAGTATACTCACGCTCCTCTTCACTGCTCTGTATTATAATGAGGTATGAGTAAGTGTCAAATAGAACCAGAAAAATAATGCAGATAGTAGCATGACTCATTGGATGTGAAACATATTTTTTCTTTCTAATTGTTCACAAGTACTTGATAAACAGAAGGATTGTTTGGATCTCCAATACTTGTGCTGAAACAAACATGCCTTTGTGATTACAGTTTCTGTAATTTTTCAGTATGTCAGCAAACAAAAATTATTGACAGGTTTAAGATGATTACCTCACTCAGAGCTTCTGCAGGAATTGAAGGAAAAGTTTCTCTATATGAAACTGCCTTTCTCTGCCTTTTACCTCGTCCTAATGCTGCTTCCTCCTCAACTTGATATTTTTCCCATCTACAAGCACAATTTAAAACATAATGTCCATCATATAACTAGATTTAGAGCAAAAATCCATATAATTTGATGTCACGCTGGTTCTCTACCTAAAAACCAGCATTGAGCTCATAAGAAAATATTAGCAGGTACAAACTGCCAATAGACCCCCCACATCCCCACACACCCCAACAAAAAGCAAACTAATACATTGCTGCATTCACCTCATCAACCGAAAGCTGAAGAAATCTCAAAGCATCTGAGAATACATGAATAATTGGAGTTGTGATATACCTGACTCGTAAGAGCTTGTCCCACTCACTTTCTTCTCTGTCGTTGGTAATGTTTTCATCCTTCGATTCATTGTCCTCCATGCCTTCACCAGTAGTGTCTGGTGTAGCGTCGCCAATAGCAGGCTCTTCATTTGTTTCCTCATTCCAATCCAGTGCCTGATAAAAGTATGGCAATGAACAATTAAGCAAATGGACTGTTGGCCAATCAAATATTCAGATAAAATCAGATTAGCAATGACAAACCTTGACACTTCCAAGCATGTCACTTTCCATATCAGCATCAGCACTTTCCTGTGCACCTGACTGGAGGTTTGAACGATCAAGCAGCTTGGCAACTGAGTTCTCATCCCACACCAATTTGGTACTGCCTGTGCCAGCACACTTGTCTTCATACACATCACCTAAGCCACCTATTCTCCTCCTATGCCGATGCTCTCCAACATCCCCATTAGCAGCACCTTTGGTGTTACCATTACCATCCCCTTTAGTCTCAACATTTTCGCTAGGGGACCCTTCAATTTCCCTGAAGAGCTCTTCAGTGCCCCATCGGAGGATGTCCTCAACCTCCTTTTGTGAGCCTGACTTGTTTACAAAAAGTTGGTCCAGCATGAGCTTTTTCTTAGCAAGCTGAAGAATCCTCTCCTCAACACTAGCACGAACCACGAGGCGGTACACAAGGAGTCGATTTGACTGACCTATGCGGTGGGCCCGGTTCATTGCCTGTATATCAGCATGTGGGTTGAAATCTGAGTCATATATTATTACAGTGTCAGCTGTCGCCAGGTTTATACCCAGACCACATGAGCGAGTCGATAACAGAAACACAAACCGGGTTTTATCCTCATTGAAACGTGAAATGGCTGCTTGCCTCTCAGACACAGATACAGATCCATCAACCCGCTCATAGGTGCCAAAACCAAATTCACCCAGCAAATAATCCTCCAAAATATCCAGCAACTTTGTCATTTGTGAAAAGATCAACACTCGATGCCCCTCCTTCCGTAAAACCCTAAGCATCATGTGAAGCAGTGTCAGCTTGGCTGAAGCTTTAATTCTCATCTCATGCAAGAACTCTGGTGTACCAGACTCGGGCTCCGTGCCACCTATCAGATATGGGTGGTTGCATACTTTTCTTAATTGCATTACAATGTTGAGCAGTGATTGCTGTTGAGCCCCACCAGAGCCACCAGCTCCCCTCCCTATATTGCGCAGAACCTGGTAGTTCTTGGTTAGCATTGCACGGTAATACTCAGCCTGAATTGATGACAGTTCTACTGGCACAACCCGCTCAGTCTTGGGTGGAATGTTCTGCATTGCATCCTTCTTAAGTCGGCGTAACATGTGTGGAGCCACAAGCTTCTTTAATTCCTCAACCTTCTCAGCTGTAGAAAGGTCATTAAACTTCTCCTCAAAAGCCGAGAGAGAGGGAAAAGAGCTGGGCTGCAAGAAATTCAACAGGTTGTACATCTCCCCTATGTTGTTCTGCAGCGGTGTGCCTGTCAGCAAAACCCTATGCTGAAACGAGAATGTGTTCAGCAGGCTGAATAATTTGCTACTTGAGTTCTTTAGTCGGTGCCCTTCATCTACTATTAACACTTCCCAAGGGACATTGCGAAGGTACAATGCATCAGCAAGAATCATCTCATATGTGGTCAAGAGAACATTAAACTTATATGCTTTTGTAGCCTTGGACAAACCAGTAGCATGCCATTCATACTGCCGAATTATAGCCCTTGCCTTTGCTCCACCATGGTACTCCACCACATTCAGATGAGGAGCCCACAAAGTGAACTCAGCTAACCAGTTCGGCATGGTTGAAAGAGGGACCAAAACCAAGGAAGGGAGCCCAACCTTAAACTCACAATAAAGTGCAGAGAGAAAGGCACTCGCAGAGACAGTCTTGCCAAGACCCATCTCATCTGCCAATATTACATTCTTTGACCGGTACCAGCATTTCCTCAACCAGTTCAAGGCCTCCAACTGATGTGGGAACAGTGCGCCTCCTTTTAGCTCTTCGGGTTGCTCAACTAATGGATTAAGCTCTTGACCATCTCCTCTCTCTCTTCTAGCACCACTTCCTGCATCCTTCTCTATAGCATCAGACTCAAAGGTTCTAAACTGATCTATCAGATAAGATGAGTCCTTTATAACAGGTTCGTTTATGCTTTCCCATGTGCTCTCATCATAGGTCAGACCACACCACTTAACTAGGACTTCCTCTTGACCTTCTGTGCCAACCCGAAGAGAGAGAATGCGGTGTGGCTTGGTCCATTGTTCCTTGCATATGTTGATCAGAACATACCCATGCTTTGCTCGGTAGTTCTCCAGTTTTCGTTTTGCAATAACTTTAAGCTGGGACTCCGGTATCCACGTGTTGTGGATGTTCGATTTGCCAACCCACTTGATGAGAAACTCATATGTATCCTTTTTTACATCTTCTATGCGTTGATTGTTGGTTGGATTGCTAGCTTCCTGGGGAGAATCTTTGTCCTTAGATTCTTTCACCAAATCTTCTGATTTAGGCTCAGAGATTATGTCATCGCACTTCAGTCGGCATCCCAGGACACGGTCAACCTAAGGAGAGAATTTTTTCAACTATCATGTATATAAATCCTAATTGTCAAATATATCCCTGAAAACAGGCCTATATCTACTTCTACACAAACGTCATGATAACAGATAAAGCTAAAAATTCATCAACAAGAAGAAGAGTTCAAGGATCAAAAAAGAAAAGGAGAAACAAGAAGAAGAAACTATTACAGATGACAAGATGGTCTAGTACCTGAAGTACATCATCCAATGGTGGTTCACTTCCCACCAAACCTCGCTCTTCAAACCCTTCAGTTAATGGAGGTGCTAACTCAGGAAGCATCTGAAAAAGAGCCCATAGTATTTCAATTTCCAACAAGTCAGAACATGCATCAGGAGTACAGAAAGTAACGAATGAATAACTGAATAAATAGAGCAGCCACCTCTTGCTTCTTTTTACTGGCAGAGCCCCCAGTCTTTTTTTTCTCTTTCTTGAAACTCCTTGCAGAATCACATTGATCTTTTTGTCTCTTGCTAGGACGAGACCTGCTATAATCTGACATTGAACTTGCTTCTTCATTTGACCAATCGCTATTGTAAACCAACTTAGATTTTTTTACCCTCGATGGCTTCTTCTTCTCAGAATCCTTTTTAACATCCCCTGTCAATTTCTTGTCAGAACCCTTACCATCACCCTCTTTCAGCTTCTTCTTTTTTATCACACTATCACTGCTCTCAGCTTTGATGGGTTTTTTCTCCTCAGACTTCTCAGCAGATCCCAATTTGACAGTATTAGACCCCTTTTTCAGCCGCACCAGAATGGTACGACGAGAAGCACTTGGCTTCAGCTCACCAGGTAAATTGTCATGTACCAAAGGAGCCTTCTCTTTCTTATGAGATTTGTTATTATCAGGTATAGTTAACTTCTCAGGAACATTTTTCTTCACAATTCTTTTGGTCCTTGCGCGTCTGGAGTAGACAAAACCTTTTTCCTCAGTGCATTTTGGACAGTTCCATTTTCCCTCTGGCGCACTCTTCATTGAATAAAGACAAACAATTCAGTCAAGTCATAAAGATTCAAGCAAAAACCAGTAAAAAAGAAAAGAGAGAAAAACAAAACAGAAATATTAGAAAACTTAAAATTTTGAGCGAGTACCTCAAGTGGTGGATTTAAACAGTCCAGGTGATAGGTACAGGGACAGCTGTCACAGCAAAGCAGATCACCACCAATGTTGCACACTTCACATTCATAGTAATACTGCAATCATAAAAATCATAAATATTAAAAAGAAACCAATTTGAAACATGCAATGGTGCAAAAATGTTGCTTTCAGTTCTCATAAATAATACCAATTTGGATTGATGATTTTCAGAAATATTTGCCTTGTATGGTAAGTGACTTTTCTTCATTCTATTGTTAAAACATTAAAAACAGGGATTCATTTCTAGAGTAATAGTTTTATTTAGACTTTAGAAGGGAACTCGACGATCCTTGTGTGGAAACTCGCCAAAAGACTTGTCAGAAAAAAAAAAAATTAGTAGCTATGATGCACTTGAACAGTCCTGTACAAAGGCAGAAGATCAAAGCACTTACCCCGTCTTCACCTTTGACCCTATCATGAAACTGAGGCTCCTCCACATCTCTCTTCACCCTCTTGCTGGCAGAAGAGCTGCTCTGCGAATACTCAGCAACTGCCAAACCGCCCTCCTTCCTAATTGATAGATCCACCATGGATACTGTTTTCTTTCTCTTTCGTTTTGCAATGGAATTGTTTCCGTTGATATTTTCGCCTAAGGGGCTCTCCTCGCTCATCTTGGAGCTTCAAACAGGAAATGAAATTATGTAATGAACATAAAATTCACAAGACGAGTGATTGGCATTCCTATGTCCTAACCACATACCACATTTGTTATTCACAAACATCTAATCCATGTTACAAGGAAATGGAGGTCCTGCAATGCTTGTCTGATCTAAATAAGTTTTGCTGAGGTTCTAAATATGCAGTAATGATGGAATCCAGTAAAAATCCTGTAAACTATAACTAATACAACTGACATTGAAACTAGATAAACACTTTTCACTATCTAAGCTAGGAGCATTTCAACATCAGCACAAATTACAGAAAACTAAACCTCAATTAAGGCTTAAGCTGAAATAACCCTTTCCAACCCCTATTCTACACCAATTCAACCAAATCAAAGACGCTAAACAGCTCCAGAACTCAAAACTTCACCTGAATCGACCATATCTAACTACCAAACCCCAAAAATCAAACTTAAATGTAGATTAAACAAGAAGAAAACCAAATCCCCCAAAAGAGCACCTACCTGAGAACGCTAAACCCCAAATCCTTCAAATCAGGCACAAAACCCTGTTCCTGGTTCGATTTGTGGCCTCCTGGGCAACCTCGGCGCCGAATCGAGGCTCGATCTGTACGAGAATCTGGCAAGGGAGAGGGAGAGGGAGAGGAAGGAGGAGGTAGAGAGAGAAAGGCGAGACGAAAAGACGCGAAGATAGAGAGAATACACACCGACTCAGCTTTCAGCTATCGAGGAGGGGAGGGGGCCATATCATTTGTCGCCCCACTGCCACGTCACGACTCATGAGGCGTGAACAATCCTTCCTTCCAGCTCGACCCCACCCCACCACACCTCGCTCGACTGTGCTGTGCGTTGCGCATAGAGAGGTGGGGCCCACGGAGGGGAGGGATGGATGGATGGATGGATGGATGGATGGATGGCGACCAAAGGGGGTGAAGACACGTGGGACCCCCCCTGCTGGCGTAGGCGTACGTTGAACGTTAACGGGTGCGGGTTTAAATAATTTCTTTTTTTTTTCTCTTCGGTCCGGGTTTTGCGGGGGAGACAGAGAGAGAGAGAGAGAGAGAGAGAGAGAGAGTGGTATGGTGTGGTGTCGTGGGAGAAGGGAAGAGAGAGAGCGCGCCAATCGCCATCTCTCTTTTTTTTTCTCCTTCCAGTGAACAAACGGAGATTGTTTCATTGTTTGTTTGATTGATCTCTATTTTTTTCTCTTATTATTTCTTTCGTTTCGTTCTTTTATTAAAGTCAAGCTGTGTGCTGAATTGCGGATGCGAATTTTCTGTTTTTTGGGCTTTGGGAATTGGGAAATACAAAGAACTTTTAGGTGGTTTTGTGGGGCCCGCTGTTTTTCTCTCTGCTCTCTCCCCTACCGAAAATATCAATGGGATAATTAAGAGCGTGGTGGTTATGGAGTTAGTGTTACTCTTGTACTGATTCATTTGGGATGTTCAACATGGTACCATGCGGTGAGTTTTTAAAGCGTTTGAGAAAGAGGAAGAATTCGTTGGTTTGTTAAGATTTCTAAGTTTCAATTTTCAAATACTTTAACTATTCATGTCATTTGCGCGTATTGTTTATATGTGATATCAACAGATCATGTGTTCTATGTTGTTTTTCTCATTTGAAAAAGATCATGCGTTTTATGTTTTATTCTCATTTAAACCGAATGAATGGATGTGACTAACACATAAATAGGGCTGCCAACGTATCAAATTCGGGTGAGATGACTTTAGTGCTAGACTGATTTGAAATTTAAGTCGAGTTTTATCAAATTGAATCGACCTAATTTCGAATTTCATAATGAGTTTGTCGAGCTGAATCCTTGTATTTATATATATATGTTAAGCATGTAATTTACAAATAGTTACTATTTATTAGTTTATATACTATTTTTATTTATAAACTAATATACTATCCATTTTAGAGAAATGCTTGTGTCCAATATATAGGACGGATGGTTCCGTCCAATACGATCGTTTTCACGTTTTTAAATTTCAAATGACCGATCCGAACCGTTCAATATGTTCTCCATATTGAAAACTTACAATAAACCAATTTTTACATTTTTTCGAAATTTTTTAATATTTTTTTGGTATTTTTGAAAATTCATGATATAAACATTATGGATCGTCCAATAACAATGATTTTCTAAAATACATAAAAAATAGTAAAAAAATTCGAAAAAATGTAAAAATTGGTTTCTTATAAGTTTTCAATATGAAGAACATATTGAGCGGTTCGGATCGGTCATTTGAAATTTAAATATGTGAAAATGATCGTATTGGACGGAGTCCATCCGTCCAATATATTGGACTCTAGCATTTCTCTTCATTTTATAATAATAAAAAGAAAACTAGTATGTATATGTATGAAATGAAATAAATATATTATTTATCAAATTAGATACTAAATATTATAAATTAGTTAATAAAATTATATATCGAGCCAATGTTGAGTTAAATTTGAGCGAGTCAACTTAACTTCGAGCCTAAATGAATTGAACCAATGTCAAATCAATCTCGAACGAATCACAAGCCACAAACTGTTTTGCCACCCCTGTATAAACTCTAAAGCACTACAACACTTTTGTCATATTACTTTTCATTATGTAGACATCTAGCATTTCAAAAAAATTACATTTATTTATGTTAAAGTTCGTCTGTAGAGGAAAATTTTTATTTTTTTAAGATAATTTCTTTGTCCAAATAATTCTGAAAATCAACTTGACACTTCACATGCAAGGTTATCAGACTTAGACTTCAATACAAAACTCAAAACTAGAGATGGCTATCATGCCGAATCAAATTCACCAACGAGTGCATTGATGCAGACGATAATTTGTGTGGTCTCTAAAAATCGTAATGAATTTGGTCTCTAATGTATTTAGTATTTCTATATTCGTTATTTTCATTGATCGGGTGCAAATCTAGTCAAAATACATAGTCTACTTGATTTAAATCTTATTGTAGTAAACAATGATCGAACACGGAGACGGAATAAATAGTTAAACCCTAATTTCTAATCTACTTTGGACTTTTTATGAAAATCGAGAAGAAATAAATGTTTGGTTGTATTAAAAGTAAAAGACAAATTAACTAAGTGTTAGGGGTAAAGTTAAAACTAAATTATCACAATTCTGGAGATTAATCACGCAATCAATTATAAATTAGGGGTAAAGTTGGCAAACTTCTTTATGTAGCAAGTTCCAAACGGGCCATCTGATATCTCAAACTGTCCGTTTGAACCTCGTGTTATTGAGATACTTAGCAGAACTTATGTTGTTTCAAGTGCAAAATTATGGCTTAACCCTAATAAATAGATACTAACCATCGTTACAGTTCTGATTCTTAGAGAGAAGTCAATTCATCAATTAGAAACCCTAACTTTAGTCATCACCATTTGTTTAAGTTTCCTAAATTCTATCTTTTATATAGAGGATATCTTATAACCATCGTTACAAGAAGGGTTCACCTATCGGTTACTTAATCCCGGTTTCATTCGTCAGTTACTTCCATCCTCAATTAGGTCAATCACGAATCAAGCAAAAATATAGATTATTGGCACCAAACTAGATAAGGCCTTAATATAATCGCTCTAAACAGTTCTATCAAAGCAATTCATGAAATCACATATCAAGCAAAACCAAAAGATAAAAATCACGAGTAAATAACATAAACTCCAACTAAGCAAATCAATATCAATTACATAAATTGGTTCACTACTTTGTCCCTAAAAACTATAAATTACTCTAGCATAGTATGAGTTAAACAAACAAAACAAGATTTCTTCGCAAACATAAAGAAAATTCAAGAGAAATTACAACAGAATTCAACTTGATTCTCTGTTTCTGCAATCTGGCGTTGTCATGTTTGGATGTGTCTCTGGCAAGGGTTTCGCGTGATCTCTCGTAACTCCTTTCAATAGGGGCCTAGCCTTCACTTTTATAATCTATGGGACATCCTTTAGGTCGGTCTGGTTGTGCTAAATCTGTTTGGATCGTGTTGCAAGTATGGAGGTTGTGTCTCAGCAAAAATAGGTTGCCCTGATTAGAAGTCGATTCTGGAACTGTCAAACGATCCGTCTGAAGGTCTAGACGGTTCGTCTGAGTCTGGTCTGGGCTAGGCTGAAATCTAACTCAATCCATCTCCAAAAATTCCGTCTAAAAACGCCAAAAATGAACAGAAATGTGCATAATGTTCACGAAGAACCTGTAAACACATAGGAGCAACAGCAGTACCAAGCTTTTATCCTAAAAAGTATCAAATTATCATTAAAATACGCAATATTTAACTACCTAATTAGGGTTGAAATGTGTGCATGAAAATCGGTGATCATTCATAGTCATTTAGTCTAGTTCTAATGATTTAGAATTTTGAGAGAATATATCATTTGTATTAAAAAGAAAAAAAAATTTTAAACATTTGAGGAAGTCAACGATTTCGTTACTTTATTTGAAGTGAAATCGTTTAATATGATTGATTAAATCATGTCTTTTATATTGTTTTCTCATTTAAAAAGAATGTATTTGATGTGTCTAAAATATAAACTTGTGTTTTTTTTTCATTATATAGGCTTGTAGAATAATAAAAAATATTTTTTTTTTGTTAAAGTTAGTCAAACGTTAAGATAAAACTTCTATCTTTTTATAGATACCTTGTCAAAACGAAATTAGAGAATCAAATCTACATGCTAATAAATAAAGGAAACAATTGAAGAGGTTAGTTAACATGGGCTGAGTCAGAAATTTTATGGACAACAATACCACATCAAATACTCAAACAGTGACATTAATATAACCAGTCACTAAAAATTATCATATTTAACTATGTTTCAATAAATGAAATAATATAATATTTAATAACAATTTTCTTAATGAGAATGCATACAAAATACTTAAAAAAATTATATGTGTACGTAATGTAATATGACGCTGTGACATAACCTATGAACTTAGAGGTAGAGTTGATTGTTATATCAAATTCAACTTGATAAGATGCCAACGATTGATGCGCATCATATTTAGAATAGTCTCGAATGTGATATGGTCTTCAAGAATTATTAATGGTTTGGTCTTCAAATATCATAATGAGTTTAGTCTCTGATGTAGTTAGAATTCCAAGGTGAGATATTATCAGTATTTTTTAATCGTTCCTTATTACATCATTAAATTAAATAGTTTTGTACGCGTGGGCCTTTATTTAGGGGCATAGTGTCATCAAGTAGTATCAGAGCATTGTATCTTTGATCATTTATTATTGGGGTCGTTTGGATGGGCTAGGAATAGCCAATTTCTAGGAAGGAATAAGGATTTTCGTTGGGAAGTGTGTAACTTTGTGAGAGAGATGAAATTCCTAGGAATATGAAATTCCTAGGAATTGGCTATTCCTAGCCCATCCAAACGACCCCATTATTATCTCAAGGAGTGATTATTGCATACACACGAGATTTTTATCTTGAAGCATCGTGTCATCACAATACTTAGTAAAAAATAGAGGATATTCCTCAAAGTTTGCTTAGTAAAAAAAAAATGGACGCTTGGACATTTGGTTTTTCTAGTTGTAGACTTGTAGGTTGCAAAGAGCATATTTGAATCATGGTTCAATATTATTAGGATCGAGAGTATTTTATAATACCGCAACGGAAATCGATTCTCACAATCTTGTGTGATTCCTTTCACGGAATGACACATAATAAGCCATCTTCATCATCTGAACCACCGTCTTAATGCGCTAGTGGAAGACAATCACAAATTCAGACTACTCCCGACGCTATTCACAGTACAAATATCAAACCAACCGCCAACACGCTAAATTCCCGCAAGGAATTAACAGTGATTCATTCTCAATTGAAGCAATGGAGTCTCTCTCTCTCTCTCTCTCTCTTTTTGAGGGTTGGTTGGCGATCACCAGCAAGCAAAAACTTAATTAAATAATAAAAAAATTACACAAGTTATAAGAAGAAAAAAAGATGAAAGAAGAAAAATAAACATGTGTGTGATTACTGTCTTATGAAAGAGAAATACTAGGAGAAATTCAGATGATCTTATGTGAAAAAGAAATACTAAGGGAACTTCAGATGATCTTAAATACTAAGAGAACTTCAGATGAAAGATCATGTAAAGTTCTCTTAGGGTATGTTTGACAAATGGTGTGAACTAAAACAAAAACTAGAATAAAATTTGTTCTAGTTTTAGTTTTAATTCTATGGCTTTAGTAGAATTAGAATAAGGAGACGAACTAGACCTCTCCTTGCCAAACATAGTCTTATTATTTTTCTTTCACATAAGACAAGAATCACACTAATTTTCTGCACCTACAACCACTAGATGCGACTAGAGGGTGCGAACCCAAATGATATGCTAGACCCTCGAGCGGACCAATAGAATGGAGAATGTCTCCATTATTTCCAACAAATATGTTTCCTTATACATTTGAGTGCTCTGTGGCCTCTATTTCGAGGCCCCTTACCTCATTCAGTTTGTGTTTAGTGATTTCTCTTTCTATGCCTATTGAGAGAATTTTTTTTAAAGGCTTGTTAGAGCTAACATCGCATGGTGTATATGAATATGATATTTCAAAAATTATATCAACTATTGTGGCATTTCTATTATATTATATATCCTGTGTATTAATCATGTGAATGCATTTTCTCTATTTTTATGGATGTGTGATTATTTTAAAATGTGTTTAGAGATGTTGTGCTCTAAACTTGAAATTCACATAAAAACTAAAAATTGATAGATGAGAAGTAATGCTTGGAATAGTTGCTAGATGACGAATGCTTAAAGTTGTTTGGTCTGATGTAATAAAACACTGTTTTGGGTTGATTTAGCTACTGGATGCTTTTTAGAAAATTGAAGAGTGGTGTGCGCTCCCCCACTTAGTTCCAATATATATATATATATATATATATAGAGAGAATGGCTAATGTGCCACGGGTGGCAATGCCACCCATTTTCTTTTGAGCCATTTTTCAATATCTAAAATTCAAATGGTCGATCCAAACCGTTCAAGTTGATCTCTATATTGGAATATCCTTGAGGACCAAATTTTACATTTTTTCGAATTTTTTTGCTATTTATTATGATATTTTTAAATTGGAGGGCCTGAAATACTCCAATTATAATGTTTTTTGAAAATATCATAATAAATAGCAAAAAAATTCAAAAAAATATAAAATTTGGTCTCCAAGGATATTCCAATATAGAGATCAACTTGAACGAATTGGATCGACCATTTGAATTTTGGATATTGAAAAATGACTCAAAAGAAAAATGGATGGCATTGCCACCCGTGGCACTTTAGCCATTCTCTATATATATATATATATATATATATGTGAGAAGTAATTGTTAACTTAGATCAACAATTATATCGAATGTCAAATTTTTTTTATAAATACGAAATAACAATCGAAATAGTATTATTTTGTTATAATTAAAAAAATGAAAATAAATATTATTATCAGGTTAGCTCTACTCTAGTTTCTAACTTTTTATCTGAAAGAGAAACTACCTTCAAGTCAACGTACCAACAACCAGCTATATACAAGCCTACAACTGAACAAATAGTCAAATACATTGGAGAACAAAACCACATAAACGAAATACTACAGTAAGAAAGTGAACAAATTTGTTTCCTGCTTCCCCGTAACTGCCAAAATCCATTCCAAGTTTCCAACAGCAAAGTATATTATTCCAAGCCGAGACCGAGATGCATTGCTTGCGAAACCATCCACACGTAACGTAAGCCCTCGCTGCTTCCTTTCTTTTGACACGACTACAAGAGGCCCCCACAAGGCCACAACGAAATATCTCCTCGACTAAAAAATAATACGGAAGCGATCCATTTGTCATTGCATGAAGACCTCGTATCACTCGTTACAGAGAATCGCGTCTTCCCTTGTCCACAGAGTTTCTTTAGATTCGATCACCACCAAAGAGGAAAGATCAATGATAAAAGAGAAGAGAGGCAGAAACTAGAGAGAGGGGGTCTTCTCCGAAAGAGAGAGAGAGAGAGAGAGAGAAATGGTGGCTCGGCAATTCGTGCTTCGCCACGACGGCGATGAGTTCCCAATCGACTACGACACCGACCATGGCCTTGAGGTGCCTTGTGTTTTCTTCTCGTTTCTCATTTTAACCCCTGCAAATTTACAGACTTTGCAATTAGACCCGTGTTTGTTTATTTTGTACAGATTCTGAAGTTACAGATCTTCTCTTTGACCTCTGTGGAACCTGATGATCAGCAGGTTTCTTCTCTAGCTCTTGGAAAGATTTTGCTTTTCCTTCATTTCGGCACAGATTTGTGTTCTTAAATAGCGTGATATGAGCTTCTAGCAGTAGAAATTAAGCTGCTTCTGCTGTTTATTAGAGAAAGAGGGAATTTTGTTCTCTAGTGTTGCTGAATCATACTAAAATTTAGTTTGATTGAAGTTTTTCTTTTCCCCATTTGAAACCACATCGCATGAAATTGTTGTCTTAGAATCCATTAGAGTACCTTTTGTTATATGAAATTACAATGTGGTACTTCGGAAGTACATGAATTTATGGTAATTCTGCCCTTCAATGAAGATACTTGCGGAAGATGAACGGCAGCTTGTCGATGAAGGCACAGATCTCAATGCACTATCTGATAAGCTCAAATTGGTATCCATCACAGAAGCAAAGGATATATCAAAGCCATCTGCGTCCCAAGAGATATCTGATGAAGAGCTTGCTCGATTGTTGCAGGTACATGGAAATAAAAACATTTTGGATGACGTATTACATATTGTAATAGTAAATTGGAGACTGGAAGAACCATAGTTAAGTTTATATTCTTTCTCTTTCCTCTATTCTGTGACTGATAGGCTGAAGAAGAGGCACTCTTACTCCAACAGTTTAGCGCAGTTGATAATGGAGAACAGTTTATGATTCGAGTTGAACCTTATGTGAAGCAGGTTTTGATGGTAAGTTCATTACATTTTATTACATGATACTAGACTATTTCATGTAGCCTTTTGTCATTAGTTCCTTCAGCAATTATATAAATAACTTGACAATCGTAACACCATTTTTTTACTTAATAGAAGTAAAAGTTGAAATTCAGCATGTATGTCTAGTACAAGCTGTTCTTGAGAACCCTTTGGTCTTAAGGTGGCACTTAATAAATTACTCAAGCAGGCTTTTGTTGTTGATGCCATACGCCAGATGATTGTGAAATATTTTTACAGGTAAAGGGTTACATACGCTCAATTGGTGTGGATGTGATTCTACTAGTGTAATTTGGGATTGAACCTTTGGTCAAAACTGTGATTTGGTTGCATCAATAGAGTCCTAGTTCACTCATGAAACCCTAACATAATTACGAGTTTATGACAGATACATCCTGTTCCATATTGGGACTGGGCTCTATTGAGTTGTTACCAAATTTCAGGAATAATATGCTATAGTGTTTTCAACTGTTTCTTATGTTGGGTGTAGTATGAGAGCCCTGTACGCCAGGAGGCTGCACGAAAGACTGTTCCAGTTGATGAGCTTGAGGAAAAGGCCTTGGTTTCTTTAGCCAAGGTGCACCTAATTTTTTTCAGTATTTCTAGAGAAGAAGGTTTTGAGGACCATAATATAACTAAAGAAACAAAATTGTTGAGCAGGAAGGAAATTTCAACCCGTCAAAAGATGAAAGGGATCATTCATTTTTGCTACAATTACTTTTCTGGTTTAAGCAATCTTTCAGGTTTGACTTCTACTTTGAACTTCTTCTTAATTCGGTAATATGTCAGTTTGATGCATGGTATAATGAAAAAACCATTGAATTACTGAATCATATTTAACAATGGTATTATTTAGTTTATAAGAATTAAAAGTTAACCTGTTGACAAACCTGGTGGTACGCTCTGTGGTGTCAAGATTTACTAAATGAATAATATTTACCCGGTGGGTTTTAAGAAAGAAGTGAAGTTTGTGCTACTACAACAGGGGGCTTGTTTGCTGGGAAAAATATTAGCTCTGGGACGCAAATATTATTTGCGTTTCCAAACCAGCTGGGAGACAAACAAATATTACATTTCTGTATCATTCCTTTTGTCTATCCAATTTTTTTAAAATATAATATTCAGTTCTGAAACAATTAAATTTTTAATAATAATATTATCAATAAAAATTAGTTCAGACCATAACCTGCAGTCTTTCTTCATTTTCTGATAGTCAATAAAAAACCACCTTAATCGCTCAAATTTAATTGACCAACTATTGAAAAAATGTTGGACTATGTTGATTCTTATGGAAGTATACTCAACAGTTTTGATGCTAGTTCAGTAGTTTGCATATAAGAAATCTACTAAAATAGAAGTAAACATAATAAAAAAAGTTCCAAATTTGTATGGTAAAATATCTCTTGTTATGGGTCTATTTATTTAGATGGGTGAATGCACCTCCCTGCGACAAATGTGGTCATGAAACAAGCAACATTGGCATGGGTGCTCCGCTTCCTTCTGAGATCGAGTATGGTGGTTCAAGAGTTGAGATTTATAGG
Source organism: Rhynchospora breviuscula (assembly GCA_027562975.1). NCBI lineage: Eukaryota > Viridiplantae > Streptophyta > Magnoliopsida > Poales > Cyperaceae > Rhynchospora > Rhynchospora breviuscula. The sequence goes on from CM050398.1 coordinate 20,449,915, forward strand.
TACGGAAAATAAATAGGCATCAGTGGTTAGATAGTTCTTTGCTTAAAAATAGATGATATTGCTTTATAACAATAAATGGCATATTTTCTTGTATTTTCTGTATGGTAAAACTCCCACACAGTGCTAAGATGCTAAACATGATTTTCATCTATTAAAACTATGGTATTACTGTTGGTAAATGTACCTTATATTCTATGTATTTTTTAAAAATCCTGGCGGAGTAAGAAATATGAATCAGTTTGTAACATATATAATGTGTGAAACTTCTGTTTTCTTTTTTATAAAATAAGGAAGCTGTAATGTCACTGACTGATAATTGGAGGTACAAACCTAATATAAGATTTACATAATTTCTTCAATATACTTAGCTGACCTTTGGGATGCCTTATGTTTTATAGGTGCAACCGTTGTTCAAGTATAACTCGTTTCCCAAGATATAACGATCCTCTTAAGGTATGAAATCACTGTGTTGTACTTTGCTGATTTCTTTTTAATGGCTGATGTAAGTGATTTTTTAGAGGAACTTTCTATCAGCTTGTAGAAACAAGGAGGGGTCGGTGTGGTGAGTGGGCCAACTGCTTCACTTTGTACTGTCGTGCCTTTGGATATGATGCTCGCATGGTTAGTCTATCGAATGAATAAATGTTGTTCACTTTTGTGAGGCTTTCTTTCTTCTTTATATTGACAATGCTCAAAATAATGATACAATATCTCAAATTTATTACAAATTTCTCGTATTCCACCCTGATGTTGATGTACTGAAGGTTATCTGGAAATGGAAGGATCACTTAATAATTACTTACAATATTGACAATCATCAACAATTTAAATTGATTCTGAAATCCAACATTATAGGAATGATGTATATAGTGTAAATATTACGTCAATAAAAAAAGATGAGATTTTGTGCAACTTTTACTGTTCATCAAGTGATTCAAATTATTCAGTTTTTAATCTTATTTGAATTGATTTGAGAGTATATTGTCAAGATAAACCATCAAGTGTTTTTTTCCTCTTGGAAGTAATAGTTCAGCAGTTAGTTTAGTAGTATGGAAAAAGACAATCCTTTAATTGCTTATTTTCCTATGCCTACTTGTTATAGATAATAGCTATGACTTCTTTAAATTTATTTTTCATTTTGAGACTTTATGAAAAATGGCTGATATCATATGAAAAGTATCTGTTGGGACTCCTTACAGTATTATTCAATCAATACAAAAGTAGCTTATCTTCAAAATTCAAATAACCTCAATGTAATGTTGACTAAACGGCAGAAGTTAGAAGCAGTATTTAATTTTTGTTTTATTGCAAATGGAGTAAAACTGATGTGTGCAATCAGAAAAGAGCTCCCTCTTTATTGTGGATTTGAAGTCCTTTCAGGCTAAAACTCTTGTTTCTTTTTTTCCCCTCATTGCTCTTGCTGCTAACCTCATTATTTTCAATCTATTTTTTCCTTCTTCAGATTTTGGATCTCACTGATCATGTCTGGACTGAATGTTATTCCCAAGTCCATGGGAGGTTATAGAATCTAACTTGTATATCTGCCCTAGCCCTCTTGTCAATAATTTCTGTTAATTTTCATTGCTAATTTGGTTTTTCTATTTTCAGATGGATGCATCTCGATCCATGTGAAGGTACTTATGACAATCCACTGTTGTATGAGAAAGGGTAAATCTTTTATTTTTTATATACCTGGTTTTAAAAAAAAAAAAAAAAAAATCACAGCCTCTGATGTAGAGGGGTGTGGGGGTGGGGGAGATTTTAAAGGAAAGTAAGCTGTGTAGCAGTACAGACAACACAGTCTATTACACAGCTACATGTGCTGTGGTGCACTCATCTGAATGTCAGTTAAATTGTGCTGGAGTACTTTTACTGACAGTATGCATAAATGCTCTTTTTCAATTTTCTTAGGTGGGGAAAGAAACTTAATTACGTCATTGGTATCTCAAAAGATGGAGTTCATGATGTTACAAGACGCTATACCAGGAAATGGCATGAGGTGTGATCATTGTTCTTTTCCTTTTAGTTTTAATTGAGTAAAACTTTAGCGGCTAAGCTTAGCAAGGGGCTCGTGAAGTACACCATAGAAACTATCAGATCAGCTCAAATGCATCCATTTTTCACCATTGTTGCATCTTTTTTTCGGTATATAAAACAAAATTGAAAATTAAAACTTGGAATCTGAACTTTTGGTTCATAAAACGCATTAAGAATTAAGATTAATGGTCCAAACTCCAAAGTACCATTTGAGGTCAATTCTATGGTTTTTTTAGGTTAGTCTCACAAGCTAGTAGTATATATATTAATTTCTGTTGTAAGATTTCATTGATTAATACATTGTCATAAGCTATTTGAAGTAACATGTATCTTGAAAAAACAAAATATCTTATAATACTGTATAAGAGCAGCTATACCCCACTCCCAACTTCTTGGAAAAATTGTTTAAACACTACTGCTTTGAAGTCCATGGAAGGAGGGGGTATTCTGGAGTTTTTGGATAGTTTGAAGATAAGGGCTCCTAAAGATACTTCATATTTTATTTTGGCATATAAATTATATATATCTGTTCTTTGAAGAAGCATTTGTGTGATTCTTCATTTTGTAATTTTAGTTTTGGAACCAATTGCATAGGTATGAAACATACACTGACCTACGAAAGGTATTTCTTAACAAGTTTAGACCAGATGCATGCATTCATCAATTAATTTTTGTTCTTACCTCCTATCCATAGGTTCTATCTAGAAGAATAATTGCCACCGAAAGTGCTGCTTCTTCTGTTCTCTCTTCGATAACAAGACAACGTCGAAGCAATTACTCTGCTGAAGCCCTTTCAATTCTGACAGATCGAGACCAGAGAGAATTGGAGGAGCTTGAAAAAGCATCTTATCTTAAGCCAGATACAGAACTGTCCTTACCAGGGAGGCAAAGTGGATCGGTTGAGTGGCGCAAATCAAGATCCGAACTAGGTCTCGCTGAAACTGAGGCTCTGGGTTTGTCATCTTGTCCAGTGCGAAAATGTGTAGATGCTCATGTGTCAGCTATATATGATTCTTTCTCTCTTCTCTTGTCTCAACTTTCTGATGAACATGCTTCTGGAGATAGAATCATCGATGTTATGGAGGTCTTTAAGAAGTTTCTTTTAGACATCAAAAGTCAGCCTTTCAAAAAGAGAGAATCATCTCTTGATTTGAAGCCTTTTGAAATTTCTGAAAAGATGAAGGAGTGCATTAAAAGATTGTTAGGTGCTCTTTCCTTGAAGGGTCAATGGGGTGATGATAGAGAGATCAGAGTTACTGTAACTGGGAATCCAGTAAATAGCTCTTTAGCTCTGCCTGTTGCACTGGATTTGGTTGACGAGGTGATAAATAGTTACAAGAATAAGGTTTACCTAAAAGATGGATTAACTTTTCCTAGACCGAATCGATTGTGTTCTGGTATGGTTATTGCAAGCGGGGAGCAACTTCCTGTTGGAATAGTAAGCTAAGAGCCCAACTTTCTGGATACTAATTAATGCTTTTTTATGCTAATTTCATGTATTAAGTTACAATTATTTTTTTGCCATAGGCTACATCGGCTTTTGAAGGAACTCGTGCTAACAAATGGGAGGAACCTAATGGTGCTAAAGGTATTCCAAAAGAACATGTTTATTGTTTATTCCATAATTCTAGTAATCTTTACCACATGATTTAGCCTTTCATTTTGTTTATGACTTTTAGGATGTTGGCTGATTTACAAAGTTCCTAATGGTCAGAAATGTGATTTAGAATCTTATGATCTTATGTCAGCTAATGATGTTCCAGAGAGGGATCCTATGGATTGGTACGATTATAAATTTTAATTTGTGCTTGCTGAACAATACACTTTACTGCAGTAGAGTTTCACCACCAAATTTGGGATGGGTTGGTGTGTTTCCTCTACGCTGAGTAAAAGGAAAAGCTTCTCATATGCCCTTTTAACAAAGATAGTTAGCGACTCCTCCCTATAAGGAACGGGTCCAAGTCTCGTGGGGGTACAAAAGAGGAATTTAGTGGAAAAAACACCTGGCCAATCCTCTCTAAATAAGGACTACTATATTTAATTTTTTATTTATAAAAAAAAATATATTTTCTTCATACCCTTATTCCCCTTTCCACTGGGGATGATCAGGTTTACAAATATATTTACTATCGGCATATAATGAACAATTTGGTGGTGCATTGGCCCTGTAAATCAACTGTTATGTTTGTAGGTTGTGCATGAGAATCCTCACTTTTCAGGGTTATGTGGGATGTTTCCCACTTTCTGTAATATATGGATTTCTTCATATAGGGTTCTTGAAGCAAGCTCAGATGGAGGCTCCAGCTGGACAGTAATAGACAGGCAGGGCTCTCAATTGTTTGAAAGCCGCTTCTTGCACAAATCGTTCAAAATAGGGACTCGATTTGTGGCTGATACATTCAGGTACTTCGATATTTTAATAGGCTGTTATAGGATTTTATTATGGGATTAGATTCATGCTGGAGTGGTAATGGGTCAGATCAGTTCTCAAATTTATTTAATACAAAAAGAATTTGGCTAACTCGAAAAGACACAAAGCTGTTTCCCAGTAACCTAATGACTCACTCAGAATGAGAACTGGCACTAACATTGTCAAATGTCTTACATAAAGCGGTGTTATTTTCATACTTACCGGGCTTTGTTTATTAAAACACTATTCAGTGCAAAACTTGGGTTTCTGGGATTTTGGGCGTTTTATTTAACTAGGTGCTAAAATGAGCTGGATGGTCGGCTAGGTCATGAACTGGTAATCTAAACCTGACATGACCCATAACATGTCAAGAAATCCTGACCCAACACCTGATAGAAGATTGGGAAATCCTGGTTCAAATGTGAGGTTATAACCTATAACCTTAAAAAGTCAACATTTCTGGTTGGGCAGGTTGACTTGTTGGTTTTGGGTCATTATCATCCGTGTATTATACTTGTGTCAGTCTAAACCATTTTTACATTGAAAATTAGGACATGAATTCAAGTTCGAATTTAACATGCTTAAATCAAGTCGGGTTCAATATAGGATAAGATTCACTTTTCATTCTAAACTTTTTCTTGTTTCCTGTTTAGAGTTTTTGTTGATACAATATTGAACTTACACATATATGAACAGATTTCGGGTTCTATCTGTAAGGGATCCTAATTCACAGCCAAGATTTCAGATTGGCTCAATTGATCTCTACGCAGCACCAAATTCTTATCCTTCAGAAAAAAATAGCTTATGAAAAATGTTGGGTAAAACATGGCTATGGCCCTTGTATATTGTTATTTTCTCAATAATTTTATACTATTTTCTTTCGCCCAATGGTGTATCTGGTTTATGAGGGAATTCTTTTAAAAATCTAAACCTTTTTATAAATGTTTGCACCTATTCGATAGATGATTTGGGATATCAAATTTCACAGGATGCATCTTCTGGATGTGTCCTTTGCATTTCGATATCCCAGAATATTTAATGTTTTGTCGGTAAGTGCAAACACTTATGGAATAGTTTTATTTATAATTAAAAATTCCTTTCATGGGTGAGATGGTAGTATATAATTTAAATTAATTAACTATTAACTATTTATGCCGTATAATTGTGAAGCCATCAGAGGGCCATGTTTTACCCAGTAAGCCGAAGTGTACTGTTATTGTAAATTTCAATTTGTTTGTCAGTTATCTGGATTTGTACAATATGCATGAATTGTATAATTTCTAAGTTAAGGGTTACTATGTATTTATCCATATATTTTATTTCTGTTGTTCCAATCTTATGGTATTGAATATAAAATTATGTCCTTTTCTGTATAGTGATCCAAAGCAAAGGATACCAGAATAGATTTTTAGGCTTGATTGTGAGAAATTCACAAACAACTGCAATGAAACTATGAAGAATAAGAGTACATGCTAATAGCAATTCTGCAAATTAACATACACAGTAATGTCCCTGAAACGACGAATGTGACTATCATGAAGGGGGAAAAAAAGACAAGTGAAAAGAAAAGAAAAAAAATATAATGTGGTAAGCACACAGACTGTTCTAGATCATCTGACGCGAGAATTACAACAAGGAGCGGTGCCGTCCAGTTGGACACCGAGAAGGCAAAATCATCTCCAGTTTACTATTCACTGGAGGAATACCTGCTTGTCCAGTATTTCTCAATTTCTTCAGCTGTTCTTCCTGGTACTCGTCCGGCAATTAATGCCCACCTGTTTAAACAAGAGGTTAGCTGGCAACTAAAACATAAGATAGATTTAAATTTAAATACAAATTAATAATCCAATGGTAAAGTTGTTAATTGGCAACTGAAGAGAGTATCCTCCCAAATAGAGCACAAATAGAAACCTAATACAACTGCAGATTGACAAACCTTTCTCCAATCAATCTGTACATTGTGGCAATGAGAGCCTCTTCATCCTCTGAAAACTCAGTCTTTGAGTCCTGACTGCTCTCCTCTGCCAAAAACAAAAACAGAACCAAACAATCCCAAATGTTACAAACTGAGCATATGAATTAAATACCTCTCAAAGAGAGAGAATAATGGATAAGAAGAGAGCAAGATGGGGCACCTCTGGAATCAGAAGAGTTATTCTCAGATGAGCTATCCATGCTATCCATGCTCTCCATGCTCTCCATTAAATGAGCTATCCTTTGTTACTATTGAACCACCTTTTTGTGGGGTTTTCTTATCACTGATTAGGAGTCGAGATGGTGTGATTGCCTTATGGGGCAAAAGGATGCTTTAAGTAGGAGGTGTGCTTGACCTGGAATTGAATTTGATACAAAGGAGAAAGAGAGAAAGAATGGAGGTTGAGAAGGTGAGATAGACCAGTAGATGCTTTGTTCCTTTTGAGAGAATTGAAGAGGGGCTTAGAAGTACATTTTGACTGGTGGTTGGAAAATAAGGCTGTATTTTCTCTGTTCGTTCCCTTCTCTAGAATGCTTGTTACAGTATCTTTGGGAAATTGAGTTCGCTTGATTTTCCAGGCCAGTTGGTAATGAAAAAGAAAATGCATTTTGTACAGGGTAAGTTTGATTCATGAGATTTAATAATCACTAATTTAATTTTTTTATAAAAATAGTGATACAACAAAAGTAGCAATAATTGCAGGCGCCTATCAACCAATTCAAACAGGGTGAAAATTCTGCCAAACTTTATTTAAAAAATACTTTTAGAAACATTTTGACGAAATATAAATTAGGCCAAAGTTATAATAATAAAGTCCAGGTTTAATTTATATGTTTATTTCCAACACCATACACAGACAATAGTTAAAATTTTTTTGAGGATGTACTAACCCTAGCTGTTGTACTTTATGCTTACACAGAAATATGTAAAATTTGAATAAGCGGATAAGCCTGCTCACGTTTCACGTACGCATATCAAATTTAGGAAGCGAACGTTAATATTTTTGTATCTCTTCCATTTGTGTGTTACGTTTGTTATAAGAAAATGTGCGATCAATTTTACGGAACTAAAAAGCAGAGAATTCTAATTCTTCAGAGGAGGACAAAATATACCTTATCCTTTGTACTTTTTCCTGATAAGTGGGCTCCATAAACGACGTTAGAATCATCAGTTTAATAAAATAAGGAACTTGTCTCTTATGTTAGTGACTTGCAACACCAGAGGCCACATTTATCTGTTTCAAATGATCAGATTCTTGATCTTTAAGATGAAAGAAGTTGTTAGTGGTTCCGCTAATCCCCTCTCATCTCTGGAGCGAACTTGATTGTGTTATGAGTTGGTTCTTTGGGAAATTTTGTCAAATTGAACCCACCTGAGAAAATAACCTTTTTCTTGAAAGAATGAGATCGGATCCTGTGTGGCGATTGAAGTATTGCAAAGATATTGTGGGCCAAAAAAGGAGGGATCTGCCTATTTTTACTTGTTATTTTGGTTGAGTTCTCCGCTAGGCATTTCAGTACAAGCCAGAGGTAAAAATTTACAGCATTAGGTTTGTACATCAGAAGTGGTATATTGATAATTATATCTTTGATTACTATGGAAACTGATAAAAAAATATTGAAATAAAAATATATATAATAGGTTTCCGGAAAAAAGTATAAATTATAAAATATAAATATAAAACCCATATGTCGCTATTAACAAATATATCTATAATTTTTTTATTTCGGGATCTTTTAACTAACGGGGCTGATAAGGATTATCCCCTAGATTCATCATCCCCATCATCTCCCAGCAGTTAGATTAATTGCATTCGAAAAAGGAAAGAGGGGATGAGGATGATGGGGATGATTTTCCTGGTAGTTATTAACGCGTTATTAGCCTCTCATCCCATCATCCCCTGGCGCTCCATTCCCTCCATCCTCTCTGTTTCGCTTCTTCTCCCTTCCCCTGGCACACTTTTTTTTTTTTTGATAACTGTTCTAACTGTGAATTCTAACTGTTCTAGTTAAATAAATATCTGTTCTAACTGTAAATTTAAACATAACAGTTATTATAACTGTTCTAGTTATTATAAGTAAATGTTCTAGTTAAAAAAATAACTGTTCTAACTGTGAATTCTAACTGTTCTAGTTAAATAAATAAATGTTCTAACTGTGAATACTAACTGTTCTAGTTAATACATATAACTGTTTCAGTTAATATAGCAACTATTCCAGCACAATTTTTTTTTCAGAACAATTAGAACAGTTAGTAACATTAACTAGAACAGTTAGCTTTTTTTAAAGAACAGTTAGTAATATTAACTATAACAGTAATTAGAACAATTGCTATTTAATTAGAACAGTTAGTGTTTTAACTAGAACAGTTAGTATTCACAATTAGAACAGTAGCTTATTTGACTAGAACAATTACTTATTTAACTAGAACAGTTAATATTCATAAAAAAAAATGTGTCAGTGGAAGGGGAGAAGGAGCGAAATAGAGAGAGCGCTGGATTTTAATTGTCAGGGGATGAGAGATGCTGGATTTAATTGGATTAATGAGGCAATTAATGGGGTGCGGTTGGGGATGAGAGATGAGACAGTTATTAACGTGTTTTTAAAGAAATTAGAATTAAACGGAAATAAATTAAATGTTTGGAGATGCATTATCTGTGGGGATGATAGAATTTTAGGGATGATCCTAAGCAATTCCCTTTAACTAATTGTCATGTTATCAAACGAATTTGTTGAAAATATAATACATCTCTTTGTTGGTGAGCTCTGCGCAACTGATCTAAAGAAAGAACTTTTTAGAAGACCCATCTATCTCGCATGTATATACAAAATATAGGCAAGTTTGTACAGAAATGGGTTCGATATGGCATTTTGAATTGGTATTGGTTCGGCATTTGTTACAAATCTGCTAAGACATCTGTATATAGCCAGCTGATGGTACCTGTTTGAGTGTGTTTTCTTGAACGTCGTACCGATCTAGACGTTAGCACATCATGAGAATACATGTTTCAATGTAATAAAATAAAACCTCATAGGATTAAGTAGCACCATGCGCCAAATGAAGGGGTGACAATGGATTTTATCAGTTCACTGAAATTGCAACTCTACACAGAGATAGCCATCTACCTTCTTGTATTCATTTGGGGGTATGGGATCTAATTCATTCAGGTATCCCTCATATCCCCAAGGTTCATGACACTGGTACTAATTTTGTTTGTTAACATAAAAATCTAATTTTGTTTGTTAACATAAAAATCAATCTAAGAAACACGAAGTAATAGGTGATCATAGTGTAACATTTATTAGAAGATACAGGTCAAGTGAGCTGTATCATTTGCTATTTAGTTGGTGCAAGAGCCCAAGTTTAGAGTAAAAGTAATTTCAGTATTTGAATACTAATAATAATTTCTTGAAGACCATCGTAAAAAATAATTACATCCATAGCACAGCATCCAGTAAAATTACTCCATAAAACTAAATAGTACCCTTAAATTATCTATTTTACTCCATACAAACTAAATAGTACCCTTAAATTACCTCTCAGGCGTAGAAAACAATAAGCAGCAGCAGAAAAGATTACACAGATTCAGGACTCATATCAGGAGCTACTGTTTACAAATACCACATGTGCTTTGGCAGAAGCTTTCTCAACTACACATAAATTCTCAAGTAATCTTGATTTGACCTTATTATCATTGGAATATGTAATCTTGACGAGTTCAAGAACATTAGCATTCAAGAGTATAAAGTGCACCATCCACATGATGTCCTCGAGGCCCCTCAAGTTTTTCATAGAGATTGCAACTGTTCTCAAAGTTTGGTCTAAACACAGATAACCATCTTCTTTCTTCTTGTATTCATTCGGGTGTACAGGATCACATTCACTCAGGCGTTTTTCTTTCTCAAATCCCCAAGGTTCATGGTACTGCAAATTTTGTTTGTTAATGTAAAGATCAATCCAAGAAACATGAATTAAAATGCGATCTAAAGTAACAGTTGGAAGATATAGGTCAAGTGAGCTGTACCATTTGCTATTCAGTTGATGTAAGTGCTCAAGTCAAGAGTGAAAGTGATGGGTACTGAATACTCCTAGTGTAGGCTAACAATGAAACCCTACCAGGATCACAGTCAACAGTACAAGACCAATAGTAGATCACAATCAGGCAATCAGCATCACCATCAAGGGTGATTGTACATATTACATTATCTATGAAAGGTTTTTTTTCAAAAAAAATCAAAAGCAAAAAAATTTAGGCATCACAAACAATACCTATGGATGCTATTAGGAGCAGTTTGGAAATGAAGTAACAAAGAATTTTTGCTGAACCAAAGAATTATAATTGGAGGCATGGGATAGTTATAGAAACAAAATACTACACTCCCTGCAGTTAATTAGTTTGACATGCTGCAACCTTGATGTTAGACTTTCAAATAAAAATTTAAAAAATGTTCTTTGCTCGATTACTTAGGAGCAAAGAAAATAGAAGCAGCATGCATCTTCAACAAAAGAATGAGTTGTGCCTCTGTAAGGCCTGAATTTGTTTTATTATTTGATTTTTTTGATCCAGCAGCCTAAATTAAAAGCCAGTTCAATTGGTTACCATGCTGTACAGCCATTAATATCCATTTAGCTCAAGCCAAACAACAAGGAAATTTTTTTTTTGAAAGAAAGACAGCATTATAGAGACAGGAGTAGTGCATTTAATTGAGACATTTAAAAAATTTAGTATCTGGCTAAAATACTGGAGTGCTATAATATTAATCCCCGATCTAGATGTCTAATTTTGAATAAATATGACAGCGTTGAATGAAAAAGCATACATGTTTATGCATTTGTGAGTAGATTGAGTTTAAAAGAGAATGTAACCTGCAATTCTAAGTTTTCAACGGAAGGCATACTTCTAAGCAAGCAACAAAGCACTTTGAACATTCTTCCGTCCATGTAACACAACTGGCCAATTAACTTTAGACATTTCAATTGCTGAAAATGAGCCCGTAGGGTGTGTGGCACATCAACTTGAGGCAAACACTGTAATATTAAAAAGGGTTCAGATAAAATTAAAATAGCATTAATAGGGACAAAAAGACTTAGTTGTTGTTGTTTTTGTGGAGAAGAACAAAAATAGCTTGTTACAAAATTGCGTGCAGAGTTATAAACTAGTGAGTTCAATAAAATTGGACAATTACCATAAGAAGATTAAAGTTTAAGGAGAGATGAGAAATATGAGCAATATCTGCCATAAATTTGAGAGCAGCGGAACCAATCCAAACCAACTCTTCCAGAGGAGAATCAGTCTCAGTACTGGCAGTGACATTTACGCTGTCTAGGCAAGGAGCATAAATCATCTTAGGTTTAACACTGTACTCTTCCCCACAATCAAAATCAAAATAAAAATCAAAGCTTAAATATTTAAGCAATGGACAATTGAAAGTCAGTGACACAGGCTGTCCATTGAAACCAGCATCTTTTGGGAGCATAATTCGGTTAAAGGACAGTTCAATGGAGGTCAGCTTCTTCGACCCATCGATCAGTGACTGAAAGTCTGGTTGCGAGATGCAAACATCATGCAGCTTCAGAGAGGTAAGCTGGTGGAAGCCCCCGAAATCACCCGGCAAGCTGATATTAACAAAGCGAAGATCGAGATCTTTGAGAGCGTGAAAAGAGAGGAGCTGGACACGGGACATAGCACCGCTGCAATTGAGAGAGAGATTCCAGAGACCGCCCTTTTGAAATATGAGGTCGAGGAAGTGTTGGAGGCAGGAGCGTTGGTTTTTGCGAGGGAAGCAGTTGAGGGAGAAGTGGCGAATGGGGCCGCGGAGGGAGGAGAGGATGTGACCCACATTATCCAGATTGGGGCCTGGACCTTTGTTTTTAAAATGCAGATAGGCGTGGAAACCTGGGAGGAAGGTCCAGAGGTGATGCCAGGAGTGGGAGAGAGCCGATGTGCGGATAGCGTCGGTGATGGGAAGACGGGACAAGATTGACACCTTGGTTTCTTCAGGAAGAGCGCTGATCCGATCGATTTCGACTTCAGCCATCCGACGCCGCCGTTTCTCTACTCTCCAGATCCCAGCCCAGGGTTTTTAGCAGGGGGAAAGTAGAGTAGAGTGTTGATGGCAGAATGGGATATTGGGGGAATTGCTCCGCTCACTCTAATTTGGAGATTCACTCCAATAATGACCGAAATACCCTCACTTTTCAATGAATGTATGTATTTTTTCAGTGCAGTTACTCAAGGTTAGTTTTGTCCTTATAAAAAAATTTTGTAGTGAATCTCAATTTTGAGGAGTGAGCGGAGCAATTCCCGGATATTGGAGGGGTCTCGAATCCTCAGCGGGTTTTTAAACCTGCACTGCAATTTTTTTTTAGGATGACCATCCGATTTAATTTCGAAGAGTAGATTTTTAACGGTTGCACGAATCTCAAAATATACTTACTAATTATAGTTATAATATTAAATATTACTAACGATTATTGTTGTTGTTATTACTTCAATAAAATTAGTATAATATTAATAACTATTATTATTATTATTATTATTATTATTAAGTAAAAAATTATAACATTAATTCTGATTAAAATTACAATAATAAAATACAATAATAAATATAATAGTATTATTAATGATCATTATAATTATAAAAATTACATAATAATTAATATTATAGTCTAATAATCATAATATTATTGGTAAAATAATTATAGTAATTAATATAACATTTATTATAGTATAGTGGATGTAATTAGTTATAAAAAGAAAAAAATATATCTAAACTAATATTTTATTATTTTCTTCTATCTCTAATCCAAGCATATCACAGCAAACATTATTTTTTAACCTAGAGTTAGTACTAACTTTCTATAATCTCTAACTTCACTAACTTCACCTCCAACCAAACATACCCCTGTGAAACTACTGATCTATCTGCAAAGTCCAATATAAACTGTTCCTACAACCAGTCAAATCAATAAGCAACATTATTTGGATTTAACTTTTACAAAGAAATATTTACTAATAAATTTGACTTGTAAATTTAATTATATATTTTTCTCATTTCATTTACAACCCTTATAACGTGTGTAAGCATAGAACCACCTGCACATGCTTACATCCATTGGCTACTGCAATATAAACCCCACAAATAGTACATCCCATATCTCGTTGAGAAAATAATGACTAGTAAACTGTAAAGTTTACGGTATGGACTAGCACGGCTTAGTTTTTTAATTTTAGCAAAATGTAAGGAACTGATGAAGATAATAAATTGCATTACTGATTACAAAAACGATCCTTATAATACCAATTCTTTTCATTTCATCTTTAAAATTTCAAAATATATCATTAGCTCTAATTTGGAGCTGATAATTGCAATCAAACGGTAAAATCAAGCAATCAATTAAAAAAAATATAAAGGGTGCGCTGCCAAAAATAGAAAGCGCGTTGCCTCCCCATCTGCACGTTGTTCACACCAGCGTCGCGTACCTCTCGTGCCCATCTCCCCTCCCCATTCATGCGCTGTTCACACCCGCGTCACGTAGCTCTTGTGCCTCTCTTCCCTTCCCACCCCTCCCCTCCCCATCCGCGCACTTCTCTCCTCTCTCACCTCCTTCCTGTCACCTCTTTCTCCCCTAGCACTCTTCTTTTTCCCTCTCGTGCTTCGCACCCAGACCAGCATCCTTTGTAGAGATTTGCTCTTTGTAAATTTTCTCCAAACTGTCCAATTTAATCTCGACGGTTAAGATTTACGGGCCGTATGTTCCGATATTATCACCCAATATTGATCGGACGGACACTACAGAGAATTGCTCTCTGCAATTTCTGTAGAGGATATATATCATTCCCCTCACACCATTCTCTTCCCTATTCCTTTCGCATTTGACATTTTTTTCGCAAGATATTACCTTAAATACAAATAAATACTCCCTCGTAAATTGTGCTATATAACTACGTAATCCTACAAGATACTCCCTTGTGAAATATAAATACTCTCTTATGATATATAGCTATGTAATCCTACAATATACTCTCTTGTGAAATATAAATACTCCCTTGTAAAACTCTTTCTTGTGACATAAATATTAGATACTCCCGTCCATTTATTAACTACTCGGTTATATATATTAGATACTCTCTTATAATTATTTGTTACTTTCTTAAATGAACATGTTTAGTTACTCCCTTAGAGTCATTAGTAACTTCCTTACATAAAATAATAAAATAAGAAAAATAAGGTTTGAATCGAACAAAAAAAATCAGATATGGACAAGACACAAAGAGAAGGGAGATGGAGTAGAAGGAGAGAAGAAAGGTTCCGAGTCAGGAAAGAAAAAAGGGAAAGAGATACGGGGTGAGAGAGCAATATGAGGGATAGAGAAGTTAGGCGGAAGGGATCAGGAAGAGATGGATGCGATGATAAAAGGGAGAACGAAGGGAGGTGTGAGCAGATTTAGGCAAAGGAGCGAGTAGAAGAGCGAGCGAGATCAAGGAATGAGAGTGAAGAGAAAAAATATGGGCGAAAGTGTTGGAGTCATGTCCTAGAAGTCAATAGTTTAATGACTTAAATTTTAGTTTATGTTATTGATGATATTTGATCATTTGTTCCTAGAGTTTATTATTGATGGATCATTCAGGTTGAAGATCTGAATTGCAGATCTCTGTGGATCTCATTAGAATGACAATAATAAACCCAAATCGTCCATAATCTTGATAATTAACAAGGAACATTAATTATCATATAAAATTAGTATGCAAGTTAAGTGATGATTAAGTTCTACAAATCATAGGTAAGGAGTTACCAACTTAATTGCATATGTGTATGTTATTGAAACATAGCACATGACATGACCCAATGAAATAAATATATGGATTGTGTTATGTCTCATTATTTATTTCATATGAGTTTGATTCTAAGTTTGAAATGTTTAAGTTTTCCACATGATGATAGGTTCTATAAATATCGTCTAACGTTGATTCCTGATAAAAACTGCTATACGGACTTTATTTATGTTATCTTGAATTGTGCGGAAAAAAGTTGTTCATTAAGAAAACCGTATTTCCCTTATTAATTTACTTAGTGAGTGATGATATCTGTTTGGGCCCCTTGATGGAGTTGGATCGTATGCATGCAAACTAGACGATCATCTCTAGATCAAGAAATGTATAAGCTGCAATAATAACACATTCCTATCTTTGATTATACAGTGATATCATGTGACATAAGAATCAAAACGAGGAAATACTTTATTTCTTATGCAGGATTGAAATACTATAATAGTATAATATTTGTTTATGTTAATTGAGAATCATAACGTGTTGCTAGATACCGCTTATGATTATTGGAAACAAATAATGATTTAATTACATGGCCAACATAACATAAATCCTCGAAGGTCACACAAATAAAGGTTTAACCATATAATGCATTATTTAGTTTATTTGCATTGGAGAATGCAATATATGATAAGTTGATTAATTAATTATATACTGTTGCGAACCGTTATAATTAATTAAATCAAAGTGATCATATGAAACTTAATTAATGCATATGCTAATATAATAATAATTATCAATAAGTTGATAATTTAGTTCAATGATATTTAATATAATTATACAAATTATATTGAATATATATACTTTGATTTAATAAGCCTAATTGAGCCCGAATTGAAAGCAACTTGAGAAGACAATTAACAAATAGATTAATGGACTAATAATACATGTGATGTAGTCCATTTAGGCCTTGTTTATGGCTGGCCTTAGAGGGGCAAAATTGTCCTTTAATCATTAGTTAATTGAAAGGATTCATTAGTGGGTTATATGAAGGGATTCAAGGAGAAACAAAGGGTCATGGCTCTTCACTTTCTTCTCTCTCTTCCTCTCCCAATGAGAATGAAAATTACAAGGAGAAAAGTGTGTTTTCTGCTATGTAATTATTTATTCTCAAGTTTATTTAGGTGTTTATGTGTTGAACGATAGTTTCTTCTAATTAATTGTTGATTAATCGAAGAAGAAAACGAGTATTAGCTTCTTCCTAAAGTTTGCTATCACAAACTCTTAGGATTTGGTTAATCCTTTTGGTGGACTCAAGAATAAGGAGTAGGAGGTGTTGGAGAGCACGCCATCGATTCCAAAAAGAGAAGGATCGAGCCTTCCAAATACGATTTTGGAAGAGGTAACGATTTCCTCCCGTTTCTCAAATGTGTTAATTGTCTAATAACTAGATCTTATGTTGTGCTTTGTTAATTGGTATTAATTAGTAATAAAAATTAAAATTGCACAAGGACTTGAGTTCCTAACAGAAAGGGAGGGAAATGAGGGGAAGGAAGAGACTAGATGAGATCGAGAAAGGAAAGAAGGAAGGTCATCGAGGAAGGAAGGTGAGGAAAGGGATGGCTTTGATTGCCGCCGAGGAAGGAAGGTAAGGAGAGAGAAGACTTTGATTGTCTGACTGCGCAATCGGTTGATTATCGCAAGTAATTTCCGCTCTTGGACTAATTTATATCAAATTTTTTTATTCATATCAGTTTTTGTGCTTTAAACCAACTAAAGTCTACATTTAATCAAAGGCCCACAACTTTTTGTTCACTATATTTTAACGGACTGATGTTACTTGCCTTGATTTTAATAGCTATTGGATTTTAGATAAGTATATTCTATTGTATGCTTAAGAAGTGAGGGAAAAATTGCCGGAAAAATAAAAAATGATATTAAAATATTCATAAATTTTGATATTATTACTTAAATAATTCAAATTATATAAACTATATCGTGATATCGAATTTTGAAACTCCGATACCAACATCGTTCTTTCAAAACACGATATTCAAATTATATAAATGGTATCGCGATATCGGATTTTGAAAGTCCAATACCAACATCATTCTTTCAATACACAACATTGGTCAAAATCGTTGTACCAATATCGTTCTTTCAAAGAACAATATTGTACTGGTATCGCTTACAAAAGAACAATACCTCATCTTCCCCTCTCACTTTTCTCCTTCCTCGCGCGAGAACTCTAGCTCCTCTGAGGTAAGTTTTCTTTTTTGTTAAGATTTATTCATTTATTTAATTTATTTAGTTTAATTAGGTAAACAATAGAAAATTGGGAAATTTTTTTCTGTGCCACCCAGAAGTTGTGAAATTGAGCATTTGCCACCTGAAAGTTTTTTCTTCTGATTTTGCCATCCAAAATCGTGACTTTTTTTCTGTAATTGCCACTTTGGGTTTTTTATAATATAAAAACGATTTAAATAATAAAAATAAAAATTTATGAACATTGTACCCTTAATTGATTTAGACCCATCGATTACGAACCAGACCCCCATCGATCCCTTATCTTTTATCTTTGAATCTTTTCCTCTCTCTTGCAAATGAACCAGGGTTTATACCCAGCATAAACCCTAGCTGATCGATCTCCTGTTTATCTCTAACTCCCACTCTCAACTGATTGCCTTACCTCCATGGCCTCACCGTACATATCTCCTGCTTCTGAACCCTCGAAAAAGCTTGGATCCGTCGAATCCTAGCTGTCACACTCGGCGCAAATCTTCTTAGTTGCACTCGCCCTCCTCCAAACCAGTCGGCCCAGATTCGTCTTTTTCTTTCACCTAGACTGAAAGCTTTTGAGCAATTTTGAACAAGCAATCTGGAGAGAGTGACAAGAAAAATTTCTGACAATTTGTTTTGAACAATATGTACGGTAATTGATAATTTGTTTTGACAATTTGTTCTTACAAGCAAATTTCAGTAGGGCTTGTTGGTAGCGATTGGTACCTGGTTTAGTTTTAGACGAGTGATACAAGTAATGTTTTGTTGTTAGATTACTGGTAACAAGGGTACGCTGGTATAGTGCTTCAATTTTGAGCAATTTTGACAATTCCATTAATGTTTTGTGATACCAGTGCTGTAATTGCTCTGATTATTACGTGTGTATAACGTTTCTTGGGTTCCCTTTTCTGAATAAAGAAGAGAGGTGGAAAATTTCCACTTATTTAAAAAAAAAAACAAGTATTTTGATTCTTATTGTTTGTGATATATTGTGTCTTTCTTTTTTGTTTTTTTTTTTCTGTTTGTAATTTCAAAGATAATGGGCAATACTTACAGCATAATACTTGTGCTTTTCAGGTCTTCATTTTAAAGATAATGGACAAAACTACTAACTGCAGTGGTACAAACTCCAGTGTCAGTCAAGGAAGAAGCTCCAAGAGATGCAATATTTCTGGTACTAATGAAGAGGACAGCTGGAAGACCTAGAAAGGAAAGGATCCCGGGTTGTTTAGAATTAGGTGCAAGGAGACAACAATGTAAGAGATGCAAAAGATTGGGCCATCAAGCAAGGACATGCAAAGAAGCAATTGATGACCTAGATACAAACAAGAATATAACAAGAAAGAGGTCTGTTTAATTTCCTTGTTATAAGTTTGTTTAATTTTCCCTGTTATTAGCAGGAAGACAAGTCTCTTTAATGGTAATTTATGGCATTTCTACTTGTTTCATTTCCCTGTTATAAGTTTGTTTAATTTCCCTGTTTTTTACAGGAAGAGAGAGGCAAAAGGTGCAAATGGTGGAACTTCTGTTTGTACTTGATTAGTTATTATTGTTTTCCGAGGAATGACAATTGACATATTTTGTAGAAAGATAGATGACATATTTTGTAGAAGGACATATGACATATTATTAGTTTAACTATTACAAACGCAATGTGATGTTGTATCATTTTGGGGTAATGTAATACATATGTGATGCTGTATTTTGTAACTATTGCAAACACAATGTGATACTATTATTTACTAATAGATATGTTGTGTGTTTCAATTAAATTTGCTATACCCATTGTTAACCTTCACTTGTATAATGTGATAATGTTATTTACTAATAGATATGTTGTGTGTTTCAATTAAATTTGTTAATACCCATTGTTGACCACTACGCCATAGCTTTCTACTGCCCTTAAATCACATAAGTAAAATAGCAATAACCACAATTAAAAGAGTGACGATTATACATTTTCAAATTATCCAATGATGCAACTAGTGCTTTAATTTGCTGCTCATCAAATTGAGATTTCTTCTTGAATTCATCCGTCAGATGTACCAAGTAGCTCAGAGTCGAGAGATGGAGTAACAACATTTGCATTTGCTGCATACCGCTCATACTCATCATCCCACTTCCAAAACTTGCAACTAGTATTCTTTTAGGAAAAACACACAAAAAAAAGAAAGAATTCTGTTAACAATAAACCCATGATTCTGATAAAATGGACTCCCCCAACAGAAAGGGGCTTGTATATGCTACTACTCTCTAAGAACCAGAAGCAAAGGAACTTCACAAGTGTTTTTCAAAAAATAAATTTCAATGCCAATTTGATAGGACAACTAAATGGGCAGAATGTACTGCAATTTTAGAGACAAAGACACTCTTTTTTAGCTTTTTATTATTACTAATTTAGTTTGTCAAGGCCATCAAATTATAACCTAAGAGTTCAATATATGCGCTGGTCAAGGCCATTAACAACTCAAACTATACCTATTACATGACACAAATTAACAAAAGAAAGCACTCTATGAAATTGAGCCATTATCAACCATTTAAAGCTTATTCACAGCAGTACCAGCACAACCAAGCAACAATTTTGCTCAATATTTGCAAAACTAAAAATTTCACAACAGTACTAGCTCAATATTTACAAAAAAAAAAAACTAATTGTCAGTACCAATTTTAGAGACAGAGACTCTTTTTTAGCTTTTTATTACTACCAATTTCACTGTCTACCCGATTAGTTTGGTACTACCAGATGGAAAAAGGAGAAATCAAATTTGGGAGAGAAGCTAATAATCAATGCTGAAAATCAAATCTCTATTTACCTTGTTGATGTATCTATAGAACACCCTTCCTGGATTAACTTTTGTTCTGATAACAAGCCTCTTGTGTTAGAAATTGCTCGTTTTTAATTTTTCTTGCTAATTATCATTAATTAACTCAATTAAACAACAAGCATCTCGATGGATCTTGTTCAAGCATCAACACATCACATGAGAAGGGAAGGAATTGATTACCTCTCGCGGAATCGTATCCGCGAGGCTCGACCACGGCATGGGAGGCGGTGGCGTGCTCGTCTCCTTTCCTTCTTCTCCTTTCTTAGGTCCACTAAAGGATTAATCAACTTCACATGATTTCGTGCTAGCGAAACGTGTGAAATCGCCTAATCCAATGGTTCGTCTTTCTCTTCTAAATCGATATCTAGGAGAGGTGGCTATTGCTCAACTCATGAGCACCTACAAAATACAATTAAAAGAGCTCTCCATGGCAGCAACTAATTGCTCCATGGGAGAGGAGAAGGTGGTGGCTAGAGATGAGAAAGGGAGAGAAGAAAAACTAAGTTTTGCTTCTTCCAAATTGTGGTCCTTATATAGCCATCCAAACCTAACCCTTGAGGACCACTCCATATTAGAACGTGGTGGGCCTTAATATGGGCTTCCAAACCTATATTAGTTGGTCTTTAATTCCCTTTAATACTCTCCTTTAATTGCATTTAAGTTGGGCTCATATCGGGTAATCAAAAGATAGCCCATTTATTTAATATAATTCCTATAATCATATTAAATGTGTTGAACAAAATTAATTATCAACTATTTGATAATTATTATAGGATTAGACTTTGTATTAATTAGTTTCATATGATCCATTTGAAATAATTAATTATAACGGTTCGCAACGGTATATAATTAATTAATCAACATATCATATATTGCATTCTCTAATGCAAGTAAACTAATATTAATGCACTGTTGATTAAGAGCCTTTAATTCGTGTGACCCTCGAGGATTTATGTCATGTTGGCCATGAAAATTAAATCGCTATTTATTTCCAATAATCATAAGCGGTATCTAGCAACACGTTATGACTCCCAATTAACATAAATAAACACTGTACAACTACAGTATTTCAATCCTGCATAAGAAATAAAGTATTTCCTTGTTTTGATTCTTATGTCACATGATATCATTGTATAATACAAGATATGAATGTGTCATTCTTGCAGATTATACATTTCTTGATCTAGAGTTGATTGTACAAATTGGCCAAACAATCCAACTCCATCAAGGGGCCCAAACAGATATCATCACTCATGAGGTATACTAATGAGGGACATACGATTTTCTTGATGAACAACTTTTCTCCGCACAATTCAAGAGAACATAAATAAAGTCCGTATAGCAGCCCTTATCAGGAATCAACGGTAGACGATATTTATCGAACCTATCCTCATGTGGAAAAGTTGAACCATCTCAAACTTAGAATCAAACTCATATGAAATAAACAATGACACATAACAAAATTCATATGTTTATTTCATTGGGTCATGTCCTGTACTATGTTCTAATAACATACACATATGCAATTAAGTTGGTAACTCCTTACCTATGATTTGTAGAACTTAATCATCAGTTAACTTGCATACTAATCTTTTATGATAATTAATGTTCTTTGTTAATTATCAAAATTACGGACGATTTAGATTTATTATTGTCATTCTAATGAATGATCCACAGAGATCCACAATTCAGATCCTCAACCTGAATGATCTGTCAGTAATAAACTCTAGGAACAAATGATCAAATATCATCAGTAACATAAACTAAGAAATTAAGTCATTAAATATTGACTTCTAGGACATAACTCCAACATCTTGACGGTTACACTACAATCTGGACATGGCACGAGAGGCAAACCTTCACTTCGAGGATGCATGCTACTTTTAGGGTTTTAGAGAGGAGGCGGCTGTGCAGTCGAGAGAAGCTTGGCGGATGAAGATGCTGCAGGGAAGAGGAGAAGAGACGAGAAAAGCTTGTCAGAGTGGAGAGAGAGAGAAACAAGCTTATGGAGAGAGAGGAGGACGATGGAGATTCTGGAGAGCAACGCTAATCTATCTAGGGTTCATGGGAGAAGAATAGACGAAGAGAGAAAATGAGAATGATCGGGTGCTAGTCGAGTCGACTTAACTTGGTTACATCGGGTGCGAATCGATTCGATCCTGATCAATGGGGGTACAATGTGTTAAGAAGTCTATGTTTTCAAATTTTGATGCTAATTAACCATTTAATTAACAATCCAAATGATATAGACCTCGATGGATCTAGTCCAAGCATTAACACACAAGAGATTGAGAGTAGGAGGGTACCTCTCCTTGTATCGCAACAAGGAGGCTCGAATCCGTCGATGTCGAGGTTGCACGCACCACCAAGCTCGTCTTGGCCTCGAGTCCACCAAGAGATTAACCACAACCTCAATCTATGCTAGTAGATAGGAGGTTAAGGCTAATCCCTTCCTTCCTTAGCTTTCAATCAATCAAATCAATGGAGGAAGGAGGTTGCTCAACTCATGAGCTAAGAGGATGAGAGGAGAGAGCAAGGAAAAATCTGAAATTTTCCCTTCCTTTTTGTGGATTTCGGCCAAGGAGAGAGAGAGGAGAGAAAGATGTGGAGGTGGCTAGGGTTTGCTCCCAAAAGGACCCCTTTATATAGACCTCTTGACCTAGACTCTTCTATATTTTTGTATGGACAAAAATACCCCCTTGTGGCCGGCCCCTATATGGGTTTTAATTGGGTTATGTCATGGTACATTGGCCCATTAAAACAATCCACTAATTGCTCTTTCAATTGATCCTCAAATCGGGCTTTTAATTAACTATTTAAATAAAGTCCCAAATAGCTCCATTAATTAAAAGTAAGTTGAA
Organism: Rhynchospora breviuscula; assembly: GCA_027562975.1. Lineage (NCBI taxonomy): Eukaryota > Viridiplantae > Streptophyta > Magnoliopsida > Poales > Cyperaceae > Rhynchospora > Rhynchospora breviuscula. The sequence goes on from CM050398.1 coordinate 20,473,076, forward strand.
CAAAATTAATTATTAACTTATTAATAATTATTTTGGGATTAGCTAGTGCACTAATTTATTTCTATATGATCCCTTTGACTTAATTAATTATAACGGTTCGCAACGGTATATAATTAATTAATCAACTTATCATATTTTCGTAATACTCACTGTTGCGAATAAATAAATAATGCACTGTGTGATTCTAACTCTATTTGTGTGACCTTTTGAGGATTTATGCTATGTTGGTCATGAAATTAAATCGCTATTTAATTCTAATAATCATAAGCGGTATCTAGCAACACGTTATGATTCCCAATTCGCATAAATAATGTACTGCTACAAAATCTTAATCCTGCATAAGAAATAAAAGTATTTCCTTGTCTGATTCTTATGTCACATGATATCATCGTATAATCCAAGATAGGAATGTGTCATTCTTGCAGATTATACGTTTCTTGATTTGGAGATGACTGTATCAGTTGCTAGCAAACAATCCATCTCCATCAAGGGGCCCAAACAGATATCATCGCTCACTAAATAAATTAATGAGGGACATACGGTTTTCTTGATGAACAACTTTTCCCTGCACAATTCAAGAGAACATAAATAAAGTCCGTATAGCAGCCCTTATCAGGAATCAACGGTAGACGATATTTATTGAGCCTATCCTTATGTGGAAAAGTTGAACCATCTCAAACTTAAAATCAAACTCAAATGAAATAAATAATGACACATAACACAATCCATATATTTATTTCATTGGGTCGTGTCCTGTACTATGTTCCATAACATATACATATGCAATTAAGTTGGCAACTCCTTACCTATGATTTGCAGAACTTAATCATCACTTAACTCGCATACTAATCTTATCCGATAATTAATGTTCCTTGTTAATTATCAAGATTACGGACCTTTTAGATTTATTATTGTCATTTATTATAAATGAAACACAGAGATCCACAATTCAGATCCTCAACCTGAATGATCTGTCAACTAATAAATCAAGGAACAAATGATCAAATATCATCAATAACATAAATCACATAAGTAGTCATTTAATGATTGGCTTCTAGGACATAATTCTAACACAATGGTCATCATTTTCTGTTTTTGTTATTATATACATGAAAATATTATAAAAAAAATCCAAAGTGGCAATTACAGGAAAAAGTCGCGATTTTGGGTGGTAAAATCAGAAGAAAAAACTTTCGGGTGGCAAATGCTCAATTTTGCAACTTCTGGGTGGCACAGAAAAAATTTTCCCTAGAAAAATTAGTATAATTATTGTAAAAATAATAAAAAACTGTAAAAAAACTCAAAATAAATAGAAATAATTAGTATAAATAACGTTAATTTTTTTACAATTATTTTTACATTTAAAAATTCAGAATTAATTAATTGAAAATTAGGAGAATTTAGAAAAATCTAGAAAGTTTTAAAAAAAGTAAATAGAATTTTTAAAAAAAATAAAAAATTTTGTAAAATTATTTTAGGGTAATTTGTGTGTATATAGATTGATTTAAGTGTCGAATTAGTGTAGGAAAGTCAATTACACTAATTTATTTAGTTTAATTAGGTAAATAATAGAAAAATTAGGATAATTATTGTAAAAATAATAAAAATTCAAAATAAATAGCAATAATTAGTGTAAAAAATGTTAATTTTTAAATTATTTTTATATTTAATAATTCATAATAAATTATTTAGGAAAATTTAGAAAAATCTAGAAAAAAATTAATAGAAAATTTTAAAAATATAAAAAAATTGTAAAATTATTTTTGGGTAATTTGTGTCTTTATAGATTTATCGGGTGTTATTATGTGTCGAGTTAGTGTATGAAAACCAACTACAACGATATTAATTTACACAAAATTAGTGTAGCTAAACCAATTATTTAACCCGTTGTTAAATTTGTGTAGTTAAGCCAAAATGTCACCTGGACGAGCACCATAGGGATCAGGTAGACAGACGAGGCATCGGTCCTATGCCGACCCTCGTTTATCTGATTTTGGAGATTCTGTCTCGAGGGTCCGATATCGACCCTCATCTATCTAACGTTGGAGCTACCATGGCTCGTTGGTCCGATGGTGGCGCATCTACATCTATTGTAGATGCCCTTCAACCTATGCTACAGGTCTTCTACCTCTGTTGGTGATGTCGCCCCCCGATCTTAGTGATGTTGATAGTCTGTTGCATTTGGAGCCGGCAGCGCTTCGTGGCACCACAGTAATTTTTTAATATTAGTTATATAAATTTAAATGTATTTATTAATAATCTTTCTTTGAACATAATTAGAGATCAAAGCCACTTGTGCACAAGGCGAAGATGGAACAGACCGATCAGGTGGACGAGCGTCTTACGAGACTTAGATTGATCCACTACGTTCAACTAGGTCATATGTAGCTCGATCGGTCATTGATGCAGGGTCTGGTCATGTTCTGGAGGCTTGAGGCCCATACTTTCCACTTTCCGCATGCAGGTGAGATGACTATCACTCTAGAGGTACAGATCAATAACTGAATTTCATTTTATTTTGAATCATCATTTGAATCGAAAAATTAACTCAAAAGGCGTCATGCCTAATATCGGTTTTTCAAAAACCGATATTAGTATCGGGTTTTCAAAAAACCAATATTGCAATACTATTTATATAATTCGCATTATTTTAGTAATATTTTGAAAATTTAATAATATTTTAGTATTATTTTGAATTTTTCCGGGGAAATTTGTATATATTTTAAGAGATATTGGGCCTTTGTGGCCCTATTTTTAAATATTTATCAAATAAAAAAAAACTGTAAACCTCTTTAAAGTATAGAAGTATTTTGCTGTAAAATTTTTTCTACAATGCTTTTACTTGTTTATATTTTGCAACTGAGATCATTACACTTTCTAACTTGCGAAGCCTATAAAAGCCCAAAAAGTATAAATTAAGAAAAGAGTTTCTAGCCCGTGTAAATTATTAAGACTTTAATTAAGAGCCACCACGCATAAGTTTTCAAAGGCAGTATATTTGTTTGACCAATATTTTTCTTACTTCATAGTCTTGAATCATTTTGACAATTCCTTTTGCCTACGCCAATAGAAGAAATATTTTCAGTACGGCATAAAGTACATTTGGACAAATATTACTCGGTGACGTCATCGATTCCTGGCATACTGATATTATACAATAATTGTTTGTGGAAAACTTTGAAAGGCGGCTCTCTCTCTCTCTCTCTATATATATATAATGACGGTGCAAGCCCATAGGCAACTTTCTATTAAAAATCAAAAGTAAAATACAAACTTATAGAAGACAAGCAAAATACAATTCTAAAACCTCAAGTTTTGGAGAAAGAAATATTTTTAGCAAGATTTAGATCAAACCCTCTGTTCACAAATAGCAGCAGGTCAATTTTCTTTTTTAAAAAAATATTGCAAAGCATCTTACTTGAGATATTTGTCGGTTTTCACCGATTACAACGGCTGCCAGTAGACGTACTCGAGGTCGAGGATATATCTAACACGAAAAATGTTATTAAAATTATCGAACTAAGTAGTACCAGGAAATTACATCCTTTGTGTGTTTAAATTGAACAGTCAATTAATCGTTATTCATAAAAAAAAAAAAAAAGATTGAACAATTAATGGTCTATATGTAACATATACGGTTTCATTTTTTGTTTTAACTGAAGGGTGGCGTTTTTAGTATAAATCCTTATAAAGCTAGCGGATTGCAAAGGACCAAGTTAATGGACGGACAGATTAACTATGTGTACTGTGTAGGGCTTTCTAAATCTGTGAATTTATTTTGGTTATTAGCTTTTATCTTTTAAATGAAAATGTGATTTTTATTTTATTTCTGTTTATTCCACGGACCTATTTAGAAAAGCTCATCAATTGTAAGTATTTCGTCACAAGGCCGGAATGAATTTATTTGCATTTTTTTTATATATATCTTTGAGTGCAAATGTGAATTCCCGCGGAGCCATTTATATAAACTTGGATTCATTTTTTTTTTTTTGGTCCCAGTCCTTTTATTTAATATAAAAAAAATCTGATCTTCTAAAATATTTCAACCTCGTACAATTATATCCGCGGATCAGAACAGGATCCGTCGACCCGGGTCATATCTGATTCACAACACCGGAGCCTCCGTGAAATTTCAGATACCCATGGGACTTGCATATAAAATTCGTAGAATTCAATTCATGTCCTTCCAAGAAGAATAGAAAAAAGTTGAATATAGACAAAAGAAAAGTTCTCTACCGGCCAAGCGTTTCGTTTAAGCTCCCGTTTCTAATCTCTCTCTCTCTATTGCACTGTCCCCTTGCTCTTTCTCGTTGCACCCTTCATTTTCACGTGTGGTGCGTTTTCCATTTTAAATTAATTGTGGACAAAATTTCAAAATGTTCCTTCAGATTATTATAAAATAATATCCTTCAGATCACCTCGACTATTTTTATTCTTGATGGTTAGTTTCTCATGACGAGCCACGCACCTCTTAAAATAAATCTTCAGTTCGTAAAAATATAAAATAGATTTCAAGATATAACAAAATTCAACACGTGCAGTACTTAAAACAATTAATGATTTAAATAAAAGATATATGATGTGTAAATTTGTGAAGTACATAATATATATAATTATACATATATATATGTTGGATGACTTCTTCATATTTCATAATATGTTATCTATCTATAGGATAAATTAATGAAGCACACATTAACTGCAGAATTTGATTCAAAATAATTAGTACAAAATTTTTTACTGTAGTTATGTGAAACAAACAACCAAATACACACACACACACACACACACACACTATACTGAAACATCTAGAAATACTTCATTTTTAGGTTAAGATAAGATGACAAAAAATCTTAAAACAAAATGCTCCAAACTAATTAAGTTCCTCAAATTTCACATTGAAGCCTTTTCTTCGTGTACAAAACTAACTAGAAAAAAATATTATCAATTTGCAACTTGGATGCATAATAATGAGATGAAACTTGACATATTTCAATTCGTTACTACAAATCCAATCCAACAGTTTTTCAAATTAATGAAATGTACTGGCCTATATATAGTGGATATATATTATGATGCTGCGTGTGTGTGTACCACATTTATACAAAACACGTACAGTAACAGCGCAGCCCTATTAATTAAATATTTTCTGTAGTTGAAACAAAAATACGGCACAATATTTCTGAATTCTGATTAATTACTCATTTGAAAAAGGATAGTTCTAGACAATGGAGGGATTGTATTGAAAATTGGCCATCTTTTTATATCTTTACAGTATTTCCATCGGGGGTACCGATTTGTACCTGGTTTTAACTTCTTTTATAACGAAAGATAGAACTTGAAAAAAGAGAAGCCAATCATCCTGGGCAACGTTGACTCTAAGAAATAGACAATGACAATTGACAAGTAATCTTTGAGTGAAGAAATGAAAAATATATATTGTGGGACCTGTGAACTTTGGTCCCAAATTATATTTTTGTTAATATAATAATGAGGAGAGGAAGATAATGGCGGTCAATTTAAACATTGTTAAAACACCATCACTGTCAATATTTCGATTGATTAAGAATAAAGAAAGAATGTTTAAAGTGTGCAGTGTGTTGATCAAAGGAGACTAACCCGGTAAAAAGAGGTTCACTTTCTGAATTATATTAGAAAAAAATATATTTGGTGTGTGAAAGGCAATATATGCGGTCAATTATTATTATTATTATTCCTAACGAGAAGGGTACGTATATATATTAATTCATATGGTCAAATACTATGGGAAATTAATTAACTGAAGATATTCATAGGTTAAGTTCTTTAATTATCTGAATATATAAAACAAAATTTTATTTTTTTATTTTACGTTATTGGAATAGATATATTAAAAATTATATTAATTTCTTGACAACCTTATGGGTCGACTGATGAACAATGACAAAAATAAAAATTTAAAACTTTAATATGTTCACTATAATATAGATAGAATAGATTATGCATTAAGTTTGGTGCAATTTAAAATAATTTGCTCATAGATCAAGTTCCGATATATCTAATTAAAATATTAATTGTCAAACCTCTTGTTGGATGCACAATCGGTTTTCATATTATCAATGCTGATACACAACATATCTAAATAACAGAGAACATATAAATAATTAAGTTTTAACTTTTTTTATTTTGAAAATCATGCATTCGATCAGCTGTCATAATTCTTAAAAAGTTAATTTGTTGTGCATATAATTTATCCCAATCCTTATGTATTTTTATTTAACTGTATAGCATATGTGATTCGTCTCCGTTTAATTTAAAGACTACAAATAATATACAAAGGAGATTTAACAGATTTAATTTGCACTAATTGCTGCAAACTTTGTTTTCTCTGAGATCATTTTCAAACATGTACAATTAGGCCTGTCAAACGTTAAAAAATACCACGTTACAGCCCATACCGTTTGCCGTTCCGTTTATGAAACGGTTTCAGCATTTCATTCCGTTAACCGTTTCGTTTATGAAACGGCACAGAAATCTGTTTCGTTATTCGTTCCACTTCACAAAATACACACATAACGGTTTGAAACCAGGCTGAAACGATCGAAACGGCACATATTCTTATTTCGTTTTTTGTTTCGTTATTGAAACGAAATCCATTTCGCTGCCGTTATTCGTTTTGTTAGGCCATAACGAAACGGCATAACGTGGATTTTTGAGCCGTTGCCAGGCCTATGTACAATCCTGTTAATATATGTAATTCATTATCTATATATCTTTGGAGTTTGAACATGATCCATTGACGAAATTTTACTTAAATTCAATATCAAGTCCTCATTATAGTAATAGCTGGAAATATAAATAATTTGTAGCTTTTTTTCCTTTTGTAGTAAAATCCCGACCGTAGCACTAATTGTACCCAGTTGGATAAAACCTAAATTGTGCTAAAGTCCATTGACTAATGCACACTGCTGCATAATGTGCCTTCAACATTGATCGTCCTATTTTGGTTTATATATATCTTCTTTAATTTGCATCCAATTGATTTCAATGTCACTTAGCATCGGCTATGATTTGGACAAAACATAATAATTTGATCCAATATGATGGGTTTCAAATTTTAATCCCACTGAACTCTGAAATTTCCTTGCATTCAACGTAACGTCAGTGCAAAGGATGGAGGCAGAAATATATTTTATAAAACGATAATATTAATTGGCCACTACATTACATATTATGAGCAAAGCTTAATTTAAATCATTTGTATGATTATTGATATTGGCCGGCCGGGTTAAGCTATAAACATTTTCAGGAATATTTAGGAAGCCAATTATATATAATGTCATCTATTAATTTTTCTGAAATTAAATAAGATTAATTGCTAATAACTTATTTTTTAAGACTACAAAATAAATATAGGATCAAATAATTCTCATTCATTATGCTAGTCGACGGACACGCATGGTTGCGACTTGTGAGCCTTATCAATCTACTCTCTCTCTCTCTCTATTTCATGGGATCAAATAAATTTATTTTGTTTCTGCATTGCCTTAATTATATATGCATCGATCGATTTAATTTATCTTCGTATAAGCCACTGAATGAAGTTACATATATATCAAAAGTTATCAATAAATTTTCATTTCATATCCTCATGCTTCTTGAATTTTTCAATTGTCCATTTAATCACCTTTAGTTTCAATTCGGTCGCTCCGTCTAATCAGTTAGAAGTGTATAATGACATAATACTTATGATTAATTATTATGCTGGCAAGATTAAATTTTTGGCTGATATATAGCTACTTTAATAAATTTTAAAATCAAATTATGTTATCGATCGATGGCAAAAAATCGACGTGCTTGTCTTTACAGAGCAACATAATTAGAGAAAAAAAAAACGGACATCATACAAACAGACAATCAAGAAATGATTTATTAAAAAGAGTTGCCTGTATTGGCATAAAGAGAAAGCCTTTGTTCTTGCATCGTCATATATTGACGAACGCGGTATTTCATGACTGAAAATATATCTGACATATCACATATAGATCACGAACGAATTATACATGCATATGTATTTATCAAATTATTAACGTCACATGAGATCTATCTATGACCAAGTTTTCATTACTAATTCAACTTTTAACCGATCTTCTAGAGATCAAAGAATGTTCTTTTTTTTTTCTTTTATACTCTTTTTTCCCTATAGGCTAGCTAGCTCTTGTATAAAAAAATAAAAAGAAGAAGAATTATTGTCCTTTTTCCTAAATCTGTATTAACCCGCATGCTTGTACATTACAGTACTATGATCATACGGTAAGCATAATTCTCACCTATAGACACTACACCAGAAAATATTTTTAGCACCGCCACAATAAGACCGGTTTTTAATAATTCCGGTTCTAAATATATTCAGTGGCAATTTCGATACTGTCTGAATTTTTTTTAAGACCGGTTTTTTAAAAAAACCGGTCCTATTGAGTTCTCAAAAATAATCCGAAATTGCTGTTTTTTTTAAGACCGGTTTTTATAAAAAACCGGTCTTAAAAGTTTTGTTTTTAAGACCGGTTTTTTATAAACAACCGGTCCTAAAGAGATAAAAAATAAATCGAAAAATCAGTTTTTATTAAGACCGGCTTTTTATTTAAAACCGGTCTTAAAAACAAAATTTTTATGACCGGTTTTTTATAAAAACCGGTCTAAAAAAAACAGCAATTTTTCTTTCTTCGGTTGACTTTTTAAGACCGTTTTTTTATAAAAAACCGGTCATAAAAATTAGCAGATTTTTCTCTTATCTTCATCCCTCATTGATTGTTCTGTCCACACATTCAATTCATGGCCGTTTCTTTTCTCTAAAAACCGAGTCTTATTCTCTCTCTAAAACCAAACCAAAAAAAATAGCTAAAAATCTTGAAAAATTTTGAAAAATTGAAAAATCAAGAGAGAAGGCGAAGGAGATCAACCACAAGCTAAAAAAATTCATTTTTGAGGTATATTCTTTAATTATTCAGAATTTTATTTATTATTTATTAATTATGCAATTTTTTTTTTTAATTGATTTTTTTCATTTTGATTTGATAAAATAGAAAGAGGAAGAGGAAGAGGAAGAGAAGATTATTCTATTGAAGAGGAAGAAAAAGAGAAGACAATTTCGGTAATTTTCTATTTTAACCCTCAATGATTTCAATTCGTTAATTTACTAATTTGTATGTGCATATATATATCATTTGGCATTTGCATATATTAGTTGTATTGTCATATAGGACCAAATTGCCGGAATTTGAACTATTTTAGGTCGTGCCCGTCCGAAATTAATCCATTAGGGATTAATCTCGGATAGTACTCCTGGTCGGGAGTACTGCTCTTTGGATATTCTTGTCTCATTTAGGACAGCGAGTTGTACGTTAGATGCAATTTGTTGTCTGAGAAAAATTCGACGGCATTTCTCTTTATGTTTCCCACGGATACGTACACACGAGCAATCGTGTGTTGGCGTATTCAGGGAACATAAGGGGAAATGCTGCCGAATTTTTTTCAGACAATAAATTGCATCTAACGTACGCTCGCTAATGAGACAAGAGTATCCAAAGAGTGGGCTAGGATGGTAACCGGCCCAAAAACCTAATGTAATGCATCGAACCTATAAATTTCATACCCTGACTTTTGGATATACATTTCTATCTATACAGATGGATCAGAGGGAGGAGTACATGTATGAATATTCGAGGATATCAGGTGAATTTGTTGGAGTTGTTGAAGAGTTCTTAAAATGTGCAGAAGAAAATAGAAAGTTGACTGGAAAGCCCAGAATTCTATGTCCTTGTAAACGTTGTGTTAACTTACAGAGACATGATAGTATAAAGATTAGATCACATTTGATTGAGCGTGGATGGATGACAACACCTAAATACATCCGGTGGGTTTTGCATGGGGAAAGGTTGGAAGATCATTTAAATATTGCGACTAGCAATATTAATAGATCTGATTCAGAAAATAGTGTACAAAATGATTGGGGGGCTGATGTAAGGGATGAGGTATTTGTTGATGAAAATGTAAGTGAAGAACAATATTGTGAAAATGATAATAGAGAAAATGATTTAGATGAAATGATGAACGAAATACCAGATGGTTTTATTGATGGAGTTCCTGATATTTTTAAAAAATTGGATGAAAACTCTCATATACCGTTATATCCCGGTTGTAATGAGGATAAATTCTCAAAAATTAAAACTGTTTTTAAACTTTATAACCTGAAAGCCAAGAATAATTGGAGTGATAAAAGTTTCACATCTTTACTCGGTCTTTTACGAGAAATGCTTCCAGCAGAAAATACATTACCGGATACATGTTATAAGGCAAAAAAATTACTATGTCCTCTAAATATGGCAGTAGTGAAGATTTCAGCATGTCCGAATGATTGCATACTGTTTCGGAATGAGTACGAGAATCTTAATAAATGTCCAATGTGTAATGCATCACGGTACAAACTAAGGGACGATGATTTGGAAGATGATGAAGATAGTTGTAAAAATAGACCAGCTGCGAAAATATTGTGGTATCTGCCGATAATACCAAGATTCGAGCGTCTCTTCAATAATTCAAAAGATGCTCAACTACTGAGGTGGCACGCAGAAGGCAGAAAGAGAGATAAAATGATCAGACATCCTGCGGACTCGCCCCAGTGGATGAACATAGACAGTAATTTCAAGGATTTCGGTAGTGAATCTAGAAATTTGAGATTGGGACTATGCACAGATGGGATGAATCCTTACGGTCTCATGAGCAGCAATCGCAGCGTATGGCCAGTTTTATTGGTTATTTACAACCTTCCTTCCTGGTTGTGCATGAAAAGAAGATATCTGATGATGCCATTGCTCATTTCCGGTCCAAAACAACCAGGAAATGATATAGATGTGTATTTGGCCCCGTTAATAGAAGACCTTGATAAGTTGTGGAAGGACGGGGTGGAGATATTCGATGCTTATTCCAAAAGTTATTTCACCCTACGTGCGATGATATTTTGCACGATTAATGATTTTCCCGCATACGGGAACTTGTCAGGTTATAGGAACAAAGGAGATAAGGCATGTCCTATTTGCGAGAAGGAAACACATTCTGTATGGTTATCTAATTGTAGGAAGAATGTCTACTTGGGACATCGTAGATTCCTTAACCGTCATCACCCCTACCGCCGGATGGATTATAAAACGAAATTTGATGGGAACACCGAAATTCGACGGGCACCAATACCAAGAAGCGGAAGACAGGTATATGAGGAGGTGAAGGATCTTAAAATCAAATTAGGCAAACCATTGGCAAAGAAAATTCCGGATGGCAATTGGAAGAAGAAGTCTATATTTTGGAACCTTGAATACTGGACGTATTTGGATGTTAGGCATTGTCTGGATACGATGCACATCATTAAGAACATCTGTGAATATTTGATTGCTTTGATTTTAAATGCTCAAGGGAAAGTAGACAATGCTAATGTGAGGAAAGATATGGTCGAAATGGGAATACGACTGGACCTAGCCGCAAAGCCAGATACTAGTAAGAAACGGGATTGGTTACCCGATGCAGTTTACACTTTGACAAAAAAAGAGAAACTCAGTTTGTTGGAGTGCTTGAAGTCAATCAAGGTTCCGACCGGTTATGCCTCAAATATCTCAAGGAAGGTATCAATCAAGGATATGAAATTGATTGGAATGAAATCGCACGATTATCACGTGCTGTTGACCCAGTTGCTTCCGATTGCAATTCGAAAATGTTTTAAGGAAAATGTTCGGAACTCCATCACTAAGTTGTGTTTTTTCTTTAATGAAATTTGCTCCAAAGTGATTGATCCTGAAAAACTGACTAATTTAGAAACTGATGCTTATCAGACCATATGCGAGCTGGAGATGCACTTTCCCCCATCATTCTTTGTTATAATGGTGCATTTGACCATTCATTTAGTCAGGGAGATCAAGTGGTGCGGTCCGATATTTTTACGGTACATGTACCCTTTTGAAAGAGGAATGGGACAATTGAAAAGGTTAGTCCGAAGTAGATCTCGACCCGAAGGAAGCATAGTCGAAGGATATGTGGCCGAAGAGGTTATTGATTTCTATACTGATTATGTAGATGGACTAAAACCTATTGGCCTGCCCAAGAATCGGCACGAAGGTAGACTTCTTGGGAAATGTATAATTGGTTTGAAAATAATTACAGTGGACCTTGAAAAGAGAGAAAAAACACATCTTAAAATTTTGCAACAAGTCGTTGTTGTGGCTCCTTACGTGGATCAACATATAGCAGAGTTGCGAGAGCAAAATCCTCAGAAAGGTGAAAATTGGATCACTAATGAGCACAACAAACTGTTTGTAAATTGGTTCAGAAAAAAAATACAATTATCTCCGTCCGACAATGAAACTGTGAAATATCTTGCGAATGGTCCGAATGCAAATGTGTACACCTATCAAGGGTACGACTTGAATGGATTCACCTGGTATACTAAAAAACAAGATGGAAAAAGCACAGTACAAAATAGCGGAGTCACAATAGAAGCCATATCAAGTGATGGCAAGTCATCAGAGCCGTATTATGGGTGGATCGAAGAAATCTGGGAACTTGATTATAATGCATTCAAGATACCTGTGTTTGAATGTAAATGGATCCTCAAAAGTGGAGTCAAAAAGGAGAAAAATTCTGGAATAACAACCGTTCATTTCAAAAAGTTAGGATATGCATACGACCCTTTCATACTTGCAAACAAACAAGCAATGCAAGTTTTTTATATTGTTGATCCAGCCGACATCTCACGACATGTGGTTCTTCCGGGAAAAAGGCGCATTGTCGGCGTTGAAGATGTCGTAGATGAAGAAGAATATGACCAATTCGATGAAATAGCATCATTCTCCACAGGTATAATATAATATAATATAATTAATCTCAATTCATTGCATGAAATTATATTAATTATTAAATTAATTTGGTACCTACACTATTATATTTGATTCACAGGAATTGATGGAACGCCGCTACCAGTTGAAGAATTAGCAACTAATTTGCGTGTGGATCGCCAAGAAGCAGGCGTGTGGGTAGCCCGACCAAAATCACCAAGGAATAAAGGAAATTAAGTTATATACATGTAGTAGTACTACATTTCAACTGTAATATAATTTTTAATATTTTTTAAATACTATTTTGTAGGATTTTTTTACTTCTTTTATTTAGTTTTTCCAAGAAAGTTAAAATTTTTTATTTTATGATATATTTTGTATTTTTAAATATAGCACAAAAAAAACATAAAGGAAAAAAACGAAAAAAATTAAAAATTTCGTTTTTTTATTAAGACCGGTTTTTAAGTAAAAAACCGGTCTTAAAAATTAATCAGATATTTTTATAATTTTATCCTTTTCTGTTTTTTTTGTGCGATTTCTTAAAAAAGAGAAAAAACATAAATTTTAAAAAGTTTTTAATAATAAATTTAAAAATATATATAAAAAAAATAAATTAAAGGAATATACTAAAAAATATACATATAACTTTAAAAGTATTTAGTAATAAATTAAAAAAAATCTATAAAAAAATAAAATTAAAGTAATCTTTTAAAAAACTGATACATAAATTTTAATGTTTTTAAAATAAATTTACTAATATATTTTATTTACTAATAAATTTTAAAGTTTTTAAAATAGTACCAAAAAAACATAAAGGATAAAAATAAAATAATTCAGTTTTTTCTTAAGACCGGTTTTTACTTTAAAAACCGGTCTTAAAAATCAATCAGAATTTTTTTTAAATTTTTTCCTTTTCGTTTTTTTTGTGCGATTTCTAAAAAAACAAAAAAACATAAATTTTAAAAAGTTTGATAATAAATTTAAATAAAAATCTATAAAAAATAAAATTAAAAAAATATACTAAAAAATATACATATAACTTTAAAAGTATTTAGTAATAAATAAAAACAAATCTATAAAAAAATAAAATTAAAGTAATCTTTTAAAAAACTGATACATAAATTTTAATGTTTTTAAAATAAATTTACTAATATATTTTATTTACTAATAAATTTTAAAGTTTTAAAATAGTACCAAAAAAACATAAAGGATAAAAATAAAATAATTCAGTTTTTTCTTAAGACCGGTTTTTACTTTAAAAACCGGTCTTAAAAATCAATCAGAATTTTTTTTAAATTTTTTCCTTTTCTGTTTTTTTTGTGCGATTTCTAAAAAAACAAAAAAACATAAATTTTATAAAGTTTGATAATAAATTTAAATAAAAATCTATAAAAAATAAAATTAAAAAAATATAATCCAAAATATACATATAACTTTAAAAGTATTTAGTAATAAATAAAAAAAATCTATAAAAAAATAAAATTAAAGTAATCTTTTAAAAAACTGATACATAAATTTTAATGTTTTTAAAATAAATTTACTAATATATTTTATTTACTAATAAATTTTAAAGTTTTTAAAATAGTACGAATAAAACATAAAGGAAAATAAAAAACATAATATTTCTGTTTTTTATTAAGACCGGTTTTTAAGTAAAAAACCGGTCTTAATTATCATTAAAAATTTTTGTTTTTTATAATTAAGATCGGTTTTTTACGTAAAAACCGATCTTAAAAATTTTCAAATATTTCGGATCTCGCTCTTTTCTCTTCCCTCCTCTGCTCTCTTCATTATTTTCTAAGTTCCGAAACTTAGAAAAAAACCGACCCTAGCTCTGCCCTCTCTCCCTCTGCCCTCTCTCCCTCTGCCACCTCAGCAACTCGCCGCCTCTCTCCGCCTCTCTGCCGCCTCTCCTCCTCTCTGCCTCCTCTCCAAACCCCTTTCTCTACTCTACACTCTCTAAACCCGAGCCCCTTTCTCCGCCTCTCCGCCTCTCTGCCGACAGCACCACTGCCCCTCTCTACCTCCGAGAGCACCTCCGACCACCACTGCCCCTCTCTCCAAACTAAGGTAATTTCTATTTAAATTTTTAATTTAATCTGAAATTTAAGGTAATTGGTTGTGAAATTAATCTGATTGATGTTGTTTAATTGAAATGCAATTAGTTGCAATTAGTTGCAATTAAAATGGTTGTGAAATTAATCTATTTAAAATGCAATTAGTTGCAATTAGTTGGATAAAATGCAACTAATTGATGTTGTTTAATTGAAATGTTAATTTAGAGTTGGATAAAATGCAACTAATTGATGTTGTTTAATTGAAATGTTAATTTAGAGTTGGATAAAATGCAACTAATATATTAATTGATGTTGTTTCTATACTAATTAGTTGGATAAAATGCAACTAATATTAAATTAAAATTGTCTAATTTAGAGTTGTTTAATTGATATATTAATTAATCTATTTAAAATGCAATTAGTTGCAATTAGTTGGATAAAATGCAACTAATTGATGTTGTTTAATTGAAATGTTAATTTAGAGTTGGATAAAATGCAACTAATTGATGTTGTTTAATTGAAATGTTAATTTAGAGTTGGATAAAATGCAACTAATTGATGTTGTTTAATTGAAATGTTAATTTAGAGTTGGATAAAATGCAACTAATATATTAATTGATGTTGTTTCTATACTAATTAGTTGGATAAAATGCAACTAATATTAAATTAAAATTGTCTAATTTAGAGTTGTTTAATTCATATATTAATTAAATCGATGTTTTAATTGATATTGTAATCGTCTAAATATTTTTGTGAAATTGATTGTAATTGTGTTCATTATAGCCATGTCGAATCCGGATGAGAATTTTCCGTCGAATGTGGATGATGATCACGAGTTCAATGAGGATGAGGATTTGATGGCAAATCAGGAAACTCAACCCGTTAGCAGAAGGGGGAAAAGATCAACGGCAAAATGCCTAAAGACGGCAAAGAAGATAGCTGCTCAAGTTCCGTTGGAGATCACCTTCAACGAAAAAGGCCAGCCTAGCGGTGAAAATGCAATTGAATTTAATCGATTTTTGGCACAGAAAACGAGAGATATGGTTAAAATCAGGTACGGGGGAATTTGAATGTGAATTAGCATTTCTATAAATTTGATTAATGTGATATTTCTATAAATTTGATTAATGGTGATATTTCTATAAATTTGATTAATGTGATATTTCTAATTATTTGATTAATGTGATATTTCTAATTATTTGATTAATGTGATATTTCTAATTATTTGATTAATGTGATATTTCTAATTATTTGATTAATGTGATATTTCTATAAATTTGATTAATGGCGATATTTCTATAAATTTGATTAATGTGATATTTCTATAAATTTGAATTGATCATGTGAATTAACATGGTGATATTTCTATAAATTTGATTAATGGCGATATTTCTATAAATTTGAATGTGAATTGATCATGATATTAATTGGATTTAACGCAGTTATAAGACTTGGCCGTCAGTGCCAAAAGAGTTGAAACTTGATTTGTACAACACTATAGCCAAGACATGGAATATTCCGGATGACATTCCGAATTTAATCAAGCGGAAAATTCTTACAGCATGTTGCAATAGATGGAGGGCCTGGAAAACCAACTTGGTAAGAGATTATGCTTATAACATCAATTCTACTTATTATTGCTGGATTAATTAAAATTATAATATATATTCTTTCATTGTAGAATAAGAAATACAGGGAAAATGCAAAAGAAGGTGGACAGAAGCCATGGGATGTTTTTAACATATCGCAGGAAGAATGGGAACAATTCGATGAATATCATAAAAGCCTTGAGTTTGAGGTATATAAATAAATTTCATATATAGAATTATTCACCAATACTAATATCCTAACTTTTATTTTTCATATACTTACAAGTCTTTTGAATTTGATAATAGAAAAAGAGTAAAATAGGAAAAGAAAATGCCGCCAAGAAGGACATGCCCCACACACTCGGATCGGGCGGTTACATAAGTGCAGAGAAGACATGGAAAAAAGACGACGTGGTCCATGGTTCGACCTCGACCATTACCATTGGTGTTGATGACAGGTCTTACAGATGGTGCAGGGCACGTGCCACAGAGGATCCGGTTCCAAATTTTATATTTTTTCAAAATTTTTAAGTATTTTTTTTAAATTTTAGAAAATCGTTAATCTAATTAGTTCTGAACCGTTCAAAAACAACAGTTTTTGAAAATCCGAAAAAATACTTAAAAAATTAAAAAAAATGTAAAATTTGGTCTGCATGGAGATTTCAATAGGGAGATCGTATTGGACGGTTTGGATCGGTCATTTTGAACCAGATCTAGGAGTTTTGAGCCCGACTCACGGACCCTCTAGTGAGTCGCGACTCACCATAGCAAAACTATATATATATATATGCACCAGCACACAACAGATTTCATAGTGCAGAGTAGTGTTTAAAAAAAACACGGCGTGTCTGAACACGGCACGACACAATACGGTACAGAGATGGCACGACACGGTAAAATACGGACACGGCACGACATGGGAACTTAAGCTTGCCGTGTCGTGTCCAACTTTGATGGCATAAACACTGCATGGCACGACACGCGAATTGTCTAGACATGACACGACACGGCACGAAACACGGCTCGACACGGCATGGTACCACCCAAGAGACATAACAAGTTTATAATCAGGATCAAAGATAGTAAATGTTACGAAATAATAAGAAAAATCCTTATATTGTCTATTTTTTAAGGATAATTTCATAGTTTGAATGTCCAGTTCATCCATAAACATAAGTATATAATTATAATTTATGAAATTCAAACATGACACGGCATGACACGGCACGAGGACAAATGATCCGGACACGACGTGTTTGACACGACACGACACGTATTTAGAACACTAGTGTGTCATATATGAATCAACTTTTCATGCAATGAGACAATTAGTGGTAGCGATATATAGGAGTAACTTCGTGGCCATCTATATATATAACTGCAGCCAGGCTAACTACCAATAAGCAATCCATTACATGCATTTGCACATTTTCATCTAACTATATATAGATAAGGATGGATCTTTTATTAATTAATTATTAATTAATTACATAAAAACTTGTTTTCTCGTTGAATTATAAAAAAGTTAATAATTTTTTTTAGGGTAAAAAAAAAGTAAGTCAATAATATTTCTGTTGAATTACACTTTGATCAGATAGCATTTCTTTTAACAAGATCATTAAGAAACCTCTTAATTTATATTTAACATCAAGCTCGTTATACCAAGTCATAGACATGATAGAACAAGTTGGTGAGACCAAGGCGACTAGATCCTAACTGAAAAATTGCATGCATGATGCATGGCACCGACACGACTCTACCTCCACTCTTTCTCTCTCACCGACAAAGATTCACTCCCAATCATGGAAATAAATGAAGCCCAAACTCAAAAACCCAAAATCCAAGTCTTGTCTCCCACGAATCATCCTGCCACTCTACCAGCAAATGCGGCTTGTATGAGGATCTTTCGTCCCCTTCCCCTTTTCTTTTATAATAATGGTCGTGTTAAATTGTTTTCTGTTTCAGTATTTGCGCCGGGTTCTCTGCAACGAGTTTCATGTAACTAACTACGAAGTGTTGCCCATAATACATAAGAATATTCTTCCTTTTTCCTTTGGCTTGCCAGGTTGTGATTTAGTTTAGGTTTGAGTGTCGATGGGAAATCTGTAGGGTGAATTGATTAAACAGAAAAAGAAAAAAAAGGAAGGTTTTGAGTTTGATGGAAAAACATAAGAATTTTGAAGTTTCGATGGTAAATGAAATTTTCAGAAGCATGGGCAATTAATTATCTAAAAAATTAAAAGAGGATCAGTCAACGAAAAATAATTCAATCATTCCGATCTTGGAATATATATAATGCAGCCATTGAGCATTTTGTTTACTTTTTTCCTTGATTCTTAAAAATTTTCATGATTTATATCTATATAGTTACATTACCATATCATGGAAACAAAACTACATAGCGAATTTATATCTAGAAGATCAATCATATGTGCATCAACTTAATTTAGTTGGGAAACTGCGATCGACCAAATTCTTATGAGAGTTTGTTTGTGACAAATTAGCCCTCCCACTTTATGTTTGATGAATACCTTAATTATGAATCTAATCATCAAGTTCTTTTGCAGTAACATCATTAACTTGACCACTTTATTTAATTTTATCAATTATAATTGAAGTTGTGCTATATATATAGTAAAACTGTTGTTTCATATTTTATTTTAAAAATATGAATAGTGAACAATATATAGATAAAATTTAGTGCTGCCGAATTTTATAAAAATTAAAAGTATTGATTACTTGACATAGATGGTCCTTATAAAAATAATATAAAACATTCAATTTTAAAACAAACAAAGATGTTATGTTATTTTGTCATTTTACATCAACTGTTTTATGATATTTATAAAAAATCTAAGGGAAAAGTCCCAACAGTGACGCCAATTGTTACGAAATCAAAAGTTTAATTAGAAAGATATACATCAAAATTTGAAAAAAAAACATTTAGAAATTATAAATAAGAAATTTAAGGGAAGTATTAATAATTCTACCACTTTAAAAAATTCTTAGTAACTGTTCTATATAATAAATTAAATCCTTTTATAATATTTTTTTCTAATCGATCTTTTCTTAAAGTAAACGTACTTATGGGTGGTATTATTGTCTTTCTGATTTCATTCAGAACATTGTGGTCCAAATTAACTCAATTTCGAATTAATCATCTACATGCATTTTAAATCATGTAACGACGTCGTCGCAAGAATTCTTTTTTTGTAACTAAGCCTTTGAGTTTACTTATTAAACCCAACCCCATGTACCTACGTTCCAAAAATATTTTGCTTGTAACTAAGAATTTGAGTTTTCTTATTAATTCAACCAAACTCCAATGTTTAATTTCAAAAGTAATGTTGTTTTGGGCACAATAAGACAACGCTCCCCATGGCATGTATGTTATACAAGCAAAGGTGATTTAGGGGTTTAGCAAAAGGCCAACATAAGTACCCGGAGGGGAAGTGTGTTGGGTCCTACAAGCACGAGTAAATTCAAAGCCATTTCTTGATCCTGATCTTTCTATTTGATTTTTCTTTCAGCCGTCGCTGGCTTCTTGGACTTGGTCTACTGTCAAGAGTTTTGCAGACTAGTTTTATGTTAATTCTATGGACCAAGTCATCACATCTTTTTTAGTTACAGACTAGTTTTATGTTTTCTATTTGATCCTGATATCGAATCATACATTTTTTTTAGTTACAAACCGTTGAAAATCAATTATGTTTGCTGATGTTATATATAATATAGAAAACACATAACACAAAAGTTTATAATCTATGGCTAATTTAAAAACTCAATAAAATTGACAATAATTTTTGTATTCTTGAATATTTCAATACGCAAAACATATAGTGTGTTTTTGGATGAACTTTTTATAAATGAAAAGATACAACTTTGACTATCTATATTTTCTCAAAATGCAAATATTATGCATATGTACACATGCGCCTATTGAATTATATTATTTCATCACAATAAGTGCAAAGAAAAATAAAAGAGAAATTTAATCTTCATTACAATCGTTGATCTGTAGTTAGTACCTCACGAAAATTAGAATGACAATGTATATCTTTTTTTGGTAATCGTTAGTCACGGCATCTATAAATCTATAAAGACTATAATTAATGACTTGATTACCTTAAAAGAATAAAAAATGTGAAACTTTGGATGATCACTTATTATACGCTATTTATAATTATTGAACAACTCATAGTATAGAAATATTAACACGACAATTTGAAACTTTTTATAATCACTTAGATATAATATGCTACCTACAATTAATGAACAATAATATTCTAAAAAAAAATATTTTGTACGACAGTATATTTTTTTTTTGCATGTTATCACTTATCACACTTAAATAGAGATAATTTTAGGGTGGGCACATACTTTTAACTGAATTTTAATCATGATCAGTCTTCTCTATTTATAATTTTAAATGAATGATCTAGATTTAAGTTCGGTTTAAAATTTCTACTCACAGCATAATTTGTCATTAAATAGGAGCAAACTTGATGAGTCCAATAATTGAATGTTAGACCGAGTGTATTGTTGAGCGATTTGTCTTATTATATATGCTCACCCTTTCCCACCAAAGGACGTCCCTTGTGAAACAGTCTCTACGTGGAAGGCTCTGAAGAGGGGCTCTAGGGCTTAAAAAGGCAGTGTTATTGACACTCTTTTTTTGTCCCGGGAGAAACAGAAAGAAAAAGAAAGGGGGTAGAGAGAGAGATAGAGAGAGAGAGAGAGAGAGAGAGAGAGAGAGAGAGAGAGGGACGGAGATAGACGATTCACTCTTTTCTGAGAGAGAAGGAGAAACTGCGGGCGGATATATGGGTCATCACTGCTGTAGCAAGCAAAAGGTGAAGCGAGGTCTCTGGTCTCCTGAGGAAGATGAGAAGCTTGTCAAGTACATAACTACCCATGGCCATGGTTGCTGGAGCGCCGTTCCCAAACTAGCCGGTAGGTCCCACCCACATCTCTCTCCTTCCTTTCCTCTCTCTATTTCTCTCTCTCCCTCATATATATACACAATCTTCGATCACTCACCTCACTGGGATTGATCTAATCTAGTTTTTTATGTAGATGAGTCTCTATTCTAATCAAATCTTATCAATCTATTCTAATTCTTTATTCCTTTTGATGTTTTTTAGGGTTGCAGAGATGTGGGAAGAGTTGTAGGCTGAGGTGGATCAATTATCTGAGGCCAGACCTCAAGAGGGGATCCTTTACCGAGGAAGAAGAAAGGATCATCATAGATGTACATAGGATCTTGGGCAACAGGTACAAAAAACCCTAAATCTATTTAGATCTCTCATGAAGCACCTTCTTTTTCCAATAAATGAAGATGCATACATCTTCTGATTAATTCATGCGTAGATTGATTAATTCTTCTCTATATATCTTTTGGTTTCTGTTATTTTTCCTCTTACAGATGGGCCCAGATTGCAAAGCACCTGCCGGGAAGAACTGATAACGAGGTGAAGAATTTCTGGAACTCTTGCATCAAGAAGAAATTGGTTGCTCAGGGGCTTGATCCAAAGACTCATAACCTAATGCCTACCTCTAAGCCTAATTGTTATAACAATAACCTAACCAACAATACCTCTCAGTTCCCTTCATCCACCACTCCTTTCACTATTAGTTCACCCAGTAAGAACAATTTTGATCCGACCAAATCAAGCCCGTTACTCGATATCAATCCAGCACTCCTCACATTGCCCCCTCAAATAAACATCGTTGCTAATGAACCAAATATACCTATTGAAAATTACCCCTATCAAGAGAATGGAGTGCTCATGAGTTTCAAAGATCAAAACCCTAATTCCACCTTTGACTTCACCAATGCTGCCTCTTGTTCTTCCTCCTCTTTAGATCATACCAATATACCTTCCTCTTCTCCCTTCAACCAGACCAACGGATTTATTGACGAGTCTGTAATGTGGGGCGCCCCTAATGGCATGGATACAATGGAACTGTCTCAACCAAGCGAGGGGGTGGCGCCAACATTACATGCAGTTGGGCAGGAACAACAAACTCATCCTCAAAACTATGTGAATGGTAGAGTGGCGGATTTCAATGATGCTACAAACGAAAAGGGTATGGAGATTGATGGCAATTGTGCTGGAAATGCATTTGATTTTGAATATATGGAGTCTGCTCTGATGCCTTGCGGTATGTTGTATGGTGGAGGTAACTCAATAGAACAACTGCAATGGGACTGCTAATTAAGCGCTCAATCTTTTCTCTATCGATAAATTATTTTTCAGTTTAATTTCAACCTGGAACATGAGCTTGTCCAAAAAAAAATTGAGAATAATAAGTTAGTGAAGTTAACATGTGTTTTATTTTTGCAATTGGTATAAACTGATGCTCAGTGCCATGTTGATTTCATTATATAATCATGCATTTATTTTCTTTCTTTATCTTTGTTTTATTATTTTTTTTATGGTCGATAAATAGATTTTCATTGATATATATTCTTTGTTGCTTTAGTCATGAACTGTACTTTTCTGGCTGTTATTCAGTTACTCTAGGCTTCTGTTGCAATGGAGATAAGCGTGCACTTTGCACGAGTATCTGAAATGTCTCGACCAACAATTTCTTGTATGAAAGTGTGAGTACACATATATATTAGTGCGTGCGTTTCAATATGTACTAATTTCAAGCCGTTTGTAATCCAGTATAAAGTTTCATGTTACTAATTTCTAGATACACTTATATATGTAATGAATTGATTTGGTCTATATACGTGTATAATATATACTATAATCTTAATACTATATATTAAGGAAAAAAACTTTCCTTGCTGCATTAAAATTTGTTAAATTTACTAATGATCTGATATTAGAGCAACACATTGTCAGTGTAGGTTTATCAAAATTGCTCACATATATAAAGACGGCAAAAGGTCCTTACTAGACAACTTCTTCTTTTTGTTGTGCAGTTTAAATCATAGACTTTTATTTGTATCTGTAGTAGTATTAGAGAAATGATAACTGTTATATACAGATTTGTCATCGCTTCAACAAATTGAACAATAAAATAGATAAGGTAAACATATACTTGATCAAAGTGAACATATACAAAAAATAAGTTTTGTCATCCTTGTTTAAATTTTTATATGCATATTCAACTTATTTTTATTGAACTTATTTGTTTGTATATGCTCACTTTAATCAATATATATTCATCATATCTAGTTTTATATGTTCACTTTGTTCAAACGATGGTAAAATTACAAATGACAGTAATCAATTTTCGTTTTTATTTCCGTTTAGCTATATATATGAAGAAATGAATAGATTCAATTGGTCCTTTTTACTCGTTTTTCATACTATAATTTGCAGTCTAGACTAGCACTTGAAATATGATCACCATATATATACATATAAAAGTGGTGATATCATATAATTTAATTTCGATTTTACTATAGCACATCTAAGCTTACAAATATACAATTTGACACACATTCTTTGTGGTACGTAATATTATATCTTGAATTCAACAACTTATATTATGATCAATAAACGTTAATTTTGTGTTGTATAATTCGCATAAAAGATTGAAATGTGTTAAATTTAGCAGTATATCTCATGATGGAGTTTATCTCATATATATAGCCAATTAATAGCTGGGTAAAGTTTTGGCTTTCAAATTATTGCAAATTTGTGGCTATATATATCGATAAACCATGATTAGTGCAAATTTCACATTTTTCCGAGATCTTTATATGTCTATTACACAAGGTAGACTAATAGAAGACCTGCAGTTTTGTTACCTTGCATTACATACTGACCTAGCCCTATCAGAAAATTGTCAGTAGTGATTTTTTGGAACAATTAAGCATCCATTAGAAAATATATATCAGTCAGATATGATCGCCTACATACGCAGTGTTTCGTTTTCTTCTTTCCAAATTACTTATTCTTCGAGCAATATTTTGATGAAAGGGTAAAAGCTAGTAAAGGTCAAGGAAGTTTATACAAGGAAAAAGAGAAGTCACTACTGACATATTGAACCAATTTTTAAACATATTGAACCAATACTTATATATTGTTTATAGAGTAAAACCAATTTTTACATTTTTTCGAATTTTTTTACTATTTTTTTTTGTATTTTAGAAAATCGTTATTATTGGATGATCTAGAATTTTATATCATGAATTTTCTAAAATACAAAAAAATAAGTAAAAAAATTAAAAAAAAATGTAAAAATTGGTTTCTTATAAGTTTTCAATACGAAGAACATATTGATCGAACGGTTTGGATCGGTTGTTTGCAATTTAAAAATATAAAAACGATCGTATTAGACGGACCCATCCGTCCAATATATTGGACACTAGCATTTCTCTTGTTTAAAAGTAGTCCAACATCCGGAATATATTTTTATTCGTAAGAGCTTTGTTTGGATGGTTGGAAATAAAAAAGGAAGATGCATGATCCAAATACGCTATGAATAAAAATTTGTTCTGAATGTTGGACCACTTAAATATAAAATTCTAGATTCTAGATCCTAAAAGAATTATTCTTAATTGTTTAGAAATAATATGTTTTACTCTGAATAATTAATTCTAATTTTATCGTTGAGCAATCCAAACGTGCCCGTACGTAATTAATACACGAGTACAATTTCCTATTGAATTCCCAGGGTGGGTTCTCTTATCCAATATATCTGATACGAACCTCTTATCCTGTACAAGCAGTGCTTAACAATTTTTATCTTTTTTTATTTTTTTATATTTTGATTGAAACAATTTTTAGCTTTTTATATCATATATTTCACATCACATACAACACAGAATACTTTTAGAAATCCAATTCAAACTAGCGACCGTATAATATCTGAACTACAAGTAACGTAACTCCGCAGACCGCAGTCGTATGTCTGCGTAGAGGATGTTTACATGATACTGAGTAGCAAACTAGCGAAGCAACCACGAAATTCCTTTAAATTTCAATTTTGCCCCCTCAAAGAGTGCTGATTCAGACCTCCAACAAGCATCCACTCTCTGTGCCCTTTTGTTGACATCGTAGAAGACTAGAAGTCCTTCACGCAAGGATGAATTTGGAGATGAATCCTTTAAATTATTCCAATTTCTGTAAACGTACAGGCAGTCAGACACACATTCCATTTCTATAAATTCTCTTCAGCCTGTTCAGTTTCCCATATAGTTTATTATTGGAATTAGTTGGGCGGCTTTCAAAATGATTTTTAAGTTGGATTTTATTTGATTTCATTTAATTAGAATTAATTTCACAAGGATTTCGTTAGACCTAATAATATGGAAGTTCAAGTTCCGATCAAACAACATCAAATCATTTATTTAGAACAAAAAAATTTAATGAAAGGAAATTAAATGAAATCCCTTGTTAAAGTGATTCCAATTAGGGCCATAATATGTTTTTTTTTCTTTTTAAACGAAAAATGGAGTCTAGTCCTTACCGTTTCAAATTAAAAGTGTAGCAGTGCATATGACTGTTACTTTCTCAAAAATGAGTATTTATTTTTTCATTTAGTTATCATCTTTTTCAAGAAATGGGTACAATTTTACCCAGCGCTTTCAAATTCTCAAGGCTTCACTAATGCATTATTATTAGAAAAAAATTAGCATGCATAAATTAGCACATTAATTGTTCATGAGAAAACATATGGATGGAACTATTTCATCATCAAAATGTTGACATTTAAACAATATTTGCTAATTGATAACGACACCAGTAATAAACGTGAGTGATAAGCTCCTCCTTGAGATTATGACACCACCACCACCATCATCATTGTTCTTGTTATTTTGTTGATCAAGTTTTATTTTCATGAATTAATGGATTTCATTAGCAACTTTTTTTATTTCAATCAGCCCCCTGAAATATTTGTTGCAAATAGATAATTAAGTAGGATCGATTAAGAGTACTCTACCATTAAAGGACGGATCTAAAATGAGAACAAGTCTGGACAAGTTATTAAAATTACTTTTTAGAAGATAGTTATAGTCCATAATATTTTATGTTGAAGAAATAAATTAAATATATTATTTCAAATTTCCAAATTTAACAATACTACTAAAAAAAATTAAGGGACTGAGTTCATTTTTGCCTGTGCTTTGCCTGTGCTTCTAAGACAATCTCGATCATGACAATGCTATTATCATTACTACCTTAATTAAATATGTTATTCAATTAAATATTTTAAATTAAAATTGCATACTGCAAATTTACGTCCAAGAAATTTAAGGAAATAAAAAAGAACTTGCTAAGGTCAGTTCTGCCAGATTGCTTCAACAAAATTGCAACTTATGTATGTTTATTTCAATACAAATGCATGGAGAGAAACACACATTTATATAAAAAAATAAAAAAAATCTTGTGAGGCACTAAGTTCAAAGAATGGGTGATATTAAGCCAATTTTATTACATTACACAAGGTACAAACGAATAATGCAATAGATCGAAGAAGCAAAAGAAATATCATGCTTGAACTTGATTAAAAAAACATTGTAGCCAGGATAATAATGCATGATGTATGAGTGATGTAGAGGAGCATGCGCTTACCCAACAATAAAAAGAGGGGAAAAAGGTATACCATTGGTGACATTCTAATTATACTCCTACTCTTATCATTGGTTCATAAGAACTGCCACTATAATCACAAATGAGATCTATTAATTATTTTCATTTTTTTGGTTGTTGATTTGTATGTTATGTACAATATAACGGTAATTATTCCATTCAGATACCTCCTTTTGATTAAATACATAAACACAATTTATGTCTACCGATATAAAGAAGAAACCTTATATAAAACTTGAAGGCTAGGAACACTTGGAATCAATAGAAAAGCAAACCGAGATGCTAAAGTTAACAAATTAAGAAAATTAAATAAATCAATAAAGCAATCTTTTAGAGAAGGTTGTTACAGAGAATGGTTTTCTCACAAGAAATCTTCATCAACAGCCTATTAATTAGGAAAGAGTAACCCAACCACTATGGTTACCTAAGCCCTTAAACCCATGCAACCATCCCAAATTGTTCAAGCAAAGCGATATAGTTCACTTAATAAGGTCAAACCTTTCTAGAATTTTGCAATTGATCAAAGCAATAACAGTTCATTGTTGCAAATTTAAGAAATAATTAATGTTAATTTATCTTCCTAGGCCCCCCCCTAGCAGGGAGGTTACCATGTCATTCATTTATTCTATGATTGGATGCTGTTTGGATAGATCCAAATTAAGAGTCGTTTTCAATATTAAATGAGTACACAAACAAATCTGTTACAAATGAAGAAAGTGACCCTAATTCCCAGCTTAAGATTATGTTTGCGCACGTAAAAATGTCACTTTTTTTGTTTGGACTTGTGTCCCTGGATGTTACAACTAATTAAATAGGCAAGCTTTATATTTTTGGGAATATTTCGTACTATGCTGGTAGATTGCTATTCAGTGTACTTCAATTTAGGTTCAGGCATTGATCTTGTTCAGCTCAATTTATGGTTTATTTATTGGGCTTTTGCTTTCATGTCTTGAATTATATATGTTCAACTGTTGTCGGTAGTGATTAGTATCACCAATCATGTTTAACTCGAGAGTCAATTGAGTGTCAGGAACAATATATTTTAAAAAACCATAACCAAATTTACTCAAAACTCAGTATTAAAAATTTAAAATGCTTAAACTGTAGGAGTATTCGTTCCAGAAAGAATAGTATGAATAGGGCTTGTTGCGCACAACTTATTTCCATGGATATATGAATTTTTCTGTTTGGTTTAAATTTTTTCAATAGTTTGTTTGATTGGCTTTTTTCCCCAACAAATGCGTGGCTAGTATTTTCAAGTAAACATGAAAAACCAAGGAATATATTTTCTCATCTCAGACGGAAATTTCCTTTTCCTAAAATCGACTCGTTTCTAGCTCCTTGTATCTCTCATCATTGGCCGTAGAAACTCTGTGAGGGAAGAGTAAACCGTCACGGCGTAAGCGTATAACCAATCAATGGCTAGTGTTTCAGTTTACTACTGCAAAAATGCATATTCATGGACGTAATTGCTTCCATATGCTTCAATTTTATTATTAATTTTTCAAGCTCTTATTTATAATAATATTCATTATAAATTACAAATAATTTTTCGGGATCATTTACTTGTTTTGCTTCTGGTCTTGTGAAAATTGGTTACTGGACCTCACACACATGATTTTATCTGCTCATGAGTTCTTAAACAAGAAGATCAGATAGAATATTCACATATTATGGCTAAAATTTTTGGATGCAATACCCTTAGGTTGGTCAGGAAGCTTAAAGTTGGTTTAGATTCACTACAGTATCACATATCAGTGCTGCCATTACCAGAGAATTAAAAATGGCATGTCCTGGCCACTTTTATCACATCATATTTCCTAGACGCATGCGACCATAACAGCACGTCAAATTTTAAACTCACATTCTCACCTTCTTTCAAATCAATCTGAACTTACTGTACAAGCAATTCTGGCAAATCAATCTGAATATACTATAAAATGTAAACAGTAAATAGTAAAGTTAAGCAATTAATACAGATGCATGAGAACAGAGGATTTAAATATTATTATAACCAAACTATAGTTGATTATATATTACCACCCGGACAGGAAATTTAAAAAGAAGAAAAAATTGGATTGAACTCATTGTAGCTCCATAGAAACAGAATTGTTTTATTCAATGAAGTTCAACTCATGGCGACCAAGCCATTTTAAACTAAAACCCATACAAAGGGAAAATGTGACAAAACCATTATAATAGAAAAGGAAAAAGTAACAAAAATAAACAAGGAAAAAGAAAAGTCATCCGCATTGGATTCTGAATAGAGTTTTACAAGGCATTCAGTCAATATATAACTTGCACCAAATTTATAGGATGAACCATGTCATAAGATGCTACATTTAGTAGTCCTTCTTGCCGAAATTTTTGCACCACAGCTGTGATGGGATTGGGCGGACTGGGTGATGTGGCCTTTGCTGAAACCAAGGAAGATGTTATATTAGCTCAATGAACAATCATTTTGCAAATGCGTTGCAAATAAAAAAAGAGAATTGATAGAATGATAAATAGTATCAGTATTAGCATCAGCAATATTATAATGTAGTTATCATGCACTATCCAACTATATACAAATTAAACTAAAATAACATGACATAACAAAGAATATCCATTACACCAATAAGACCTGTACCATAATAATTCTGCTATTTAGCGTAGTATACCAACTGTGGTACATGCTAGTGCCTTACTGACAGCTGCAAGAATGAATCCATCAGTTAACAAAAAAATTCCAGTTCTAAATCCTTTTTAAGTACAGTTTGACCAAAATCTCATTGAATATATTTAATAAAACAAGAAAATTCCAGGAAAGACCTCAAACCCCAAGTACAAACTTATAAAACAGGAAGAAAAGATGGAAGGGGAAAAACTGATAACAGTTTGGTACTCGAAGGATGTTACCAGTTCAGTACTTGGAAATATGCAACATCGTGGACCAGAAACCAAGGATCCAGGTAATATACTATTGTCAAATACTCAATATCAAATGGCAGACCAATTAACATAGCATTTCTGAAGAAATAAGCAACTGCCCCATAATTTCTCTATTGCATTTGCATATAGTCCCAATTTGTCTCCTATTCACACCATACATTTTAATATTTCTTAGTACCTTCTTTCTCATTTGCACCACCAGCTAGATATTAAAGTAATACCCAACCCCTTAACAAAAGTTTAAGGAACAAATAAAGAAAAAAAGGGTTTTGTACCTCTTATAATCCATCAAAAGTAACAATAATATAAGGTACATAAGGTTTGTATATATATTAAAAAGTCTCCAAAAAGAAACAATTAGGCAAATGACCTATCAAGAGGTAACTACATGTTACTTTGTAGCACAAATTGGCACCACCAGTTTTCTCTGGGGAATCACAATTCTTCCATCAAACCCTAACCCACAAAAATTTTCTCTTCCAGTCCATAATAACGTCACTAATTAGTTGAAATGGGAATCGATACTTCAAAATTTAAGCTCAAGAAGCAGAAACTGGTCCAGATCGAACAAAAAGAGATCAACAGATAAACACGAAATAGAAAAAAAAAAAATCAAGAAAAAGAAAGATGGGGACCTCGAGCTCAGCGGATTTCATGGCGATGGGGATGCAAACGAGAATTATTCCGACGAAAGCGATGGCGGTGTTGCGCCGCCAGTGGACGGGGCGGCAGTAGGGCCCACCTGTCATGCTCCACACGTTCTTCCTGAAATCCCCAGCGCCATGGCCGTGGCTGGCGTCAGCGTGTCCATGGCCTCCTCCTCCTCCCATCTCTCTCTACCTCGATTGATCGATCGATCTAAGACACTTGATTGATTTCTCTCGGAATATTCGTTTGTGTTTCTTCTCTCTCTCTCTCTCTCTAGTTTTTACAATCTCAGCGGAGTTGAGACGACTGGAGTAAGACATGGATTTACATGGGCCGTAATTTGGCTGGGCCTGATAACCCCAGTTTGGTTTCCACTTTCAAGTTAAGAGGAGGTTTAATGGGTGCAAAGTTTAGGTTGGGCTCGTTTACAACAAAATATGATTATTTCAGTTTTCAAGTTTTTTTTGTTTTTTTTTGTTTTGTTGATTGATATATTGTTGTTAGCCTAATAACTTATTAGATACCATCAAATCATGTGTTATATATGCATAATGTAATATTTTAACCTTTTTATAGTTGATTGTATGCCCTTAGATTAATATTTTGTCTTTATAGATTTTGTGGGGTGATAGAATTATGGAGGCGCAATTTGTGCGTGGTTCTGCACTACACAAAAGCTCCATTAAAGAATCATCAGTTCTGAAAATTATGAAATAAATACATGCGGACTTTTCAGGAATTTAATCTCAAAATTGTTGTTGATTAAACTAAAATTCAAGTAGACGACAAGGTTTAAGCCCATTTTCTGCTCAAACAGCCGAATTCAAAACATCTCGCTAAATAGAAAGCTTTGATCTGATTTACCTCCACAACTGTCAAATATATACACATATCATCAGAAAATCAATAATTAACCTCTAAAAGCAAACATACCGCCCAAAAAAAAAAAATGAAAACCCATTTCTGATACACTTTTTTCGCTTTATTTCTGTTAGATATATATATTAAAAGACCCTAACACTACCAACTTCACAATTACAAAAAACACCAATTTCATGTATCTGTTTCCTATTCCCTCAAAACAAAACTACTATTCTCACTTTGAAAACCAGAAAACGACCTCACATCTTCTTCATAGACCCAATTCTGTGAACCTTGAGCAAAACATGTAGCAACAAGTCTGAAACCTTTCTTGAACTTGGCCGCTCTGTTGGTGTGGTGCGGGTACATTGTAAGGCAATGTCAAGCACTTCTAGCATGGATGATTCTTCATCTTGAGTAAGCGGCTTTAGTAATCCATCAAATAATTCATCCCACAATTGACTTGGTGAATTAGTAAGTGTTTGAACCCACCTCACAATGTCCATGTCGCCAGTGAATCTCTTGTCAGTTGGCATGAGACCCGTCACAAGCTCCATGAACACTATCCCCATGCTGTACACATCACTCTTGTCTGTTGCTTTCAGGGTATAAGCACACTCTGCAAAGGTTTTATAATTAGTCAAGATTTAGTATCAATTCAAGTTTCCTTCATTTCTTATGCAAATTTAAGATTTTGTTTCTTTATTAGGTTGCCTTCTTTTTTTTTTGTGTGTTGGTACATATGAACATATGGCCTCTTTCATTCAAACTATTATCTGGGCCTAGCAGTTAACGATTCGTACGTTTCAAAACTTGTTAGGTCAATTCTACTTAGATATTCCAGATATCCTCACTTATTTGTGGGCCCCTATTATTGTACTTAAGGAGACAAGCTTTATCATTTCATTGACTAACTAGTTTCAAGCTAGGCCTATTATTAAGGATAAATTATTCCTCAAGCGTCATTATGATTTTCCAACCTGATGGCTGATAGGACCAAATTATTAATGATGACAACAATATAAGCATAGAATTACAGCTAGTATAGATAAGAAAATGATTATAATTATAAGTGCTAATTAACACTATTAATAGTACTATTGTTGTTAACATACCTGGAGCAATGTATCCATAGGTTCCAGCAAAACAAGATCCAGTTTCAGTGCACCCGGTCGAGTCATCACCCCTCCTATCCTCAAAAACTGCTTTTGCAAGTCCAAAATCTCCCAAATGTGTTTCCATATCCCCATCCAATAACACATTGCTCGACTTAATATCGCGATGCACTATCCTTGGCACACAGTCATGGTGCAAATATTCGACCCCTTTGGCCAAGCCGAGTGCAATTTTAAGCCGGGCTTCCCATCCTAATTGTCTCTTTCGTTTTAGGCCCGCTGATGGCTCATGCAACCAATCCCATACACTACCATTCTCCATGTACTCATACACTAACAAATTTGCTCCATCTCCATTACTAATGAAACCTAGAAGTTTCACCAAATGACGGTGCCGGATCCGGCCTAGTATCTTCACCTCCCTGGCAAAACTTTTGTCGCGGAAAAATAGTGAGTCTCTATCAAATTTCTTAATTCTTTTCACTGCCACAGTCTCACCGGTTGGTAGTTCGGCCTTGTAAACTGTACCAGACCCTCCTGATCCAATTGCAAACTCATCACTTAAGTTTGCAGTTGCCTCCATTATTGTGTCCCATTTGAAATCACGCCGAGCTGAACCCTTGATGATCAACTGCCTATTGGTGCTTGTGGAGCTTGAAGAAAATGCACAGTTTACTTCACTGGACTTTCGTGTTAAATACTGGTGCCTTAGCAAGAAAAAGAGTGCAATTAATAAAAGTAAGATTGCCAAGGTTACAGTGGCTGAGACAACTGCGATGGAAGCTGAGTGTAGAGCCGAGCGGTGAGAGTTTAAACTACTGGATGCACAAGACTCCAAAGGGGCACCACATAGAGCAAGGTTACCAGAAAATGATCCCACTGGCCAGTGAGCAAGTCGGTTGTCTAATTTCCCTTGGAGATTGTTATTTGAGAGATCAAGACTTACAAGGCTACTCATCTCACCTATTTGTGCTGGGACAGCACCAGTCAATGAGTTGTGGGAAAGGTTTAAATTTTCAAGCTTGGACAGCGATCCAACTGAAGGTGGGATTGCTCCAGTTAATTTGTTCATGCTCAAGTCTAATACAATTTGAAGTTCTTGTAATTGGCCAAGCTCGGAGGGCATTTCACCAGAAAAAAGATTATGAGAAAGGTTTAATTCATAAAGGTTTGATAGTTTCCCCAGTGAAGTGGGGATTTCACCATACAGTTTATTTGTCCCAAGGTTAAGTACATATAGGGATTTAAGACCCCCAACCAATGGAGAGAGTGTACCGTTCAGGTTATTCCCATCAAGAGAGAGCTTTAACATCTTGGAGCAATTGAAAAGAGAATCAGGAATAGGCCCCGATAGAGAATTGGAAGACAGGGTAAGCTCACCAAGTTGAGGCATGTTGCCTAGCCAATCAGGTACTGTTCCAGTCAATTGGTTGTGATCCAGCACAATGTGGCTGACATCAGCACATGAGGAGAGCTCATTTGGTATCTCACCTGTGAGAATATTCGTGGATAGGTCAAGAAGAAAGAGAGAAGAGATATCACCAAGAGATTTCGGTATTGAGCCGGTGAGTCGGTTATGACCAAGTCGAATTCGTTCGAGTGCTGGTGAGTTCCCTAATTGAGCTGGAATTTCTCCATCGAACTGATTATTTGTAATGTCAAAAGAGAGAAGATTATGGGACCCACACAAAGGAAGGATGGTTCCATTGAGCTTGTTATTGGATAGGTTCACACGGGTGATGTTTCGGCAATTGATCATGGAATCAGGAATTGGACCTTCAAGTGAGTTGTTGTACAACATGAACTGCTCGAGTGAATGTAACATGCCAAAAGTTGTTGGTATTCCTCCTGAGATTTGGTTATCAGCCAAGTCCAGAATGGTTAACTCCCGGCAAAACCCTAACTCAGGTGGCATTGGGCCTGAGAGAAAATTTTGTCTAACATGCAATAATTTGAGCTGCTTGAGTTGGCCAATGGTGGAAGGGATTGTGCCATTGAAATTGTTACCAAAAAAATCGATCATCTGTAAGTTGGTACAGTTACCAATTGATTCTGGTATGGGGCCAGTGAATTGGTTCTCATAAATGTAAAGAATTTCCAAATTCTCTAACCGGCCTATATCCTCTGGTAACTCGCCTCTCAACGAGTTGTGATATAGAGACAGGGTTTTCAGATTAGCAAGGTTGAATAACTCGAGTGGTAGTGTGCCAGACAAACTGTTGTTATTAAGCAACAAGTCAGTAAGGTTATATAACTGACCAAGCTCAGGTGGTATTGTACCAGACAAACTATTATTCGCCAAGTCCAATTGCTGTAGAACACGGCATTCTGCCAGACCGGCCGGAATTTCACCAGAAAAGTTGTTGGTAGATAACATTAAGTGCTCCAAGCTTGTTCCATTATTGCATAGTCTGTCTGGTAGTGAACCAGAAAGGTTGTTTTGAGACAACACAAGAAAATTGAGTTGACTCAGTTGAACAAGTCCGGCTGGTACTTCGCCGTGGAGATTATTTACTGACAAGTCGAGAATTTCAAGATTACTCAAATTGGAGAGAGAACTTGGAATGGTACCAGTTAACTGGTTTGCCATGAGTTTGAGGTTGTTGAGTTGTGCCAATTCACCGAGCTGAGCTGGTATGACCCCTTCGAGTGTGTTATTCGCCAGATTGAGTACTTGAAGATTGGAAAGATTGCCAATTTCTGGCGGTATGGACCCACTAAGCTGGTTTTGTCCAAGTCTGAGAGCAACAAGATTGGAACAATTACCAATATCAGGCGGTATGGGTCCCTCAAGCTGGTTCTGGTGCAGAGCCAAGTTTTCCAGCTGCACCAACTGACCGAGTTGACTCGGTATGGTACCAGTAAGGTTGCAAAATGCCAGACCAAGAACTGTCAAGTTCTGCAAGTCTCCAATGGAGTCTGGAATAGTACCAGAGAGACCAGCATTGTCACCGATCCTTAGAATTTGAAGGTTTGAAAGCTTACCAATTTCTCTAGGTATGGTACCAGAAAGTTGGTTTGAGTATAGAAGCAGTGCAGATAGAGAGGTCAGTGTTGTGAGCTGAACCGGTATGCTGCCAGTAAGCTCATTGGAAGAGAGATCAATGAACTGTAGTTGGGTGAGTTTGGACAGGGAAGCCGGTACCGAACCGGTGAGCGAACCGGATGACAAGTTGAGCCCAACTATGTCTGAACCGGTCGGGTCGCATGTGACCCCGGTCCAGGAGCAATAGAGTGCGTTTTGACTGGACCAGTCTGAGAGAAGGTTTTGTGGGTCATCTTTGAAAGCCTTTTTAACTTCAAGTAGAGTCTCCATGTCAGGTTTCACTAGAGGTGGCGAGAGGAGAAAAATGGTCATCAGAAACCATAGAGAGAAAGCCACAAATGACAAGCTTGCCATGGTTTTTGCTGTCTATGTTGGTGTTGCGTAATGTGCACTCTGCTTCAGTTAGAGGGAGAAAGCAGGAGTTACTTTGTGGAGAGAGATAGGAGAGAGAGGCATGCGTGCATGGGAATTATGGAGAAGAGGTCTGAGTTGTCGCATTGGATTTTGTTGCAATAAATTGGGAAATGAGAGACGTTAAAGAGGAGAGAGAGGGAAGAATTAAATGTCACCGCCTTAGAAGACCTGTAGAAGGGCAAACAGAGATGCTCTGTTTCAGAGAAGAAAGAGAAAGGAAATCAGAAAGGAGAACGATTTGGAGCGCTTTTTATTTTGGGAGAGACATAGCAGTTGGGATCTTCTCGGATGACGAGAGAGGAGAGGAGAAGAGAATTTGCTGTGTCAGGGAAAGAGTGTCTTAGAAAGAGAGCAGTTGGGTTCCTTTATTGGGACATTTATATACAATAGATACTGTTGTGCTTATGTGTCCTCGTCAATGATTTAGAAATTCAAATCTACTCTTGTAGATTCTCACACTTTTTATAATGTATGTCACAACTCACAGGCAAGAGATTTTACTATAAGTAAAATATAATGACATGCATAATAAAATATCATGAAGTCTTTATGGGGGTAACTTGTAATAAAGATAGTATATTTAATAATCTCTACAACTTTATAATAGAAAACTTGGCATCATAAATATGTCAGAATTAATTTAGGTAGTGTACAGTATGTAGATGTAATATTTGTTTCTTAGTTGAATAGTTGAACAGTGGCATTTTGAGGGTCCCTATACCTACCTAATCTGTTTGATAAACGCTCCAAGTACAATTTATTGCTAGGAAGCAATTATAACAACTGCAAATAATGTTAACGAATTAAGTGTGAGTGGAGCAGTAGAAGACCTTGTATGGTATGGCGGTTGGTACTTGGGGGGTTAGGTATGGAGATGGGTAACAATTATGTGGGAGCAGGAGTCAACTCGGTCCGACACGATATTGTCAGATCTTCTGCTCTGTTTTGCTGATGTGGGGTTTTATGCTACGAGCCAACAACATGAAACCTCCTACTAATCTCCAATACACTGCTCTTATTATGGGCTGTTTGGATGATGCAAAAATAGAGAAGAATAACTTCTTCCTAAAAATAGATTCTTCCTAAACATTCAAATTCTTCACAAAGTTACACACTTTCTAATATTTTCTTTCTAAAATTTTTATTCCTTCCTTATTCCCATACGATCCATAACTTGGGTTCATTCCCTCTTCTATGGTAGAAAAATAAGGATTTACTTTAAAATCTAATTATCCAAATTGGTTCTGACCGGTACCAATCCAATGTCGAAGTTGGGTTAATTGTTTGGTTATATTTTTAAGAACTTTTTACCATTGTTAATTTTAAAATAATATCTATAAAATAATATCTACTTTGTGTTAATAAACAACAAATAAAAAATAATCTAGATAGTTTCCATTTAGCATTATTTGTCAAGCTAGAAGCTTCACTATAAACCAAAGATGAATTATTATAAAAAAAAAATAATATAGACAAACAACTCCAAATTTCAGAATATAGGCAGCAGGACACAGTCGCTTAGGCAATTCTAAAGCTTGAAGTTAATTGCTGGATTCTTTTAATACAACACTATGGGGTCGTTTGGATGTGTCCGGAATTTGGGGATTTTCCAATTCCGGGCATAAATTTTAATATAAACAATTCATCTCTCTCACAAAGTTACACACTTCCCAACGAAAATCCTTATTCTTTCCTAGGAATTGGCTATTCCTAACCCATCCAAACGACCCCATAATATTTGGATTTTAGTCATCTCTCTTTTAATAATCATTTTTATTATAATTTAAGTGATTTCTCGGCACCATAACTGTTTCATAGTGTCTATCAAAGACAATTAATCCCTTATTCCTTGTATGATATGTATACATTGCCATAGCAGCTTTGCCTTTGTTACCGGTCTTTCAACCAAGCCTATTACGTGTGAAATTACACCTTATACTACTCACTAGCACGGCTATGAACCGTGACCGCTAAGTACTAGCTCTCTTGCTCTCTCTAAATGTTTGTGTTTGTTCATCTCGTATGTTTGGTTCAGCCACGAACAAGGCACGAATTAGCGATTTGCGAACTGCTAGTTTGCTCTCCAGTCTGTTGGCGTTGTTCGAAAGAAAAGGTGGAATTAAGAATAAGGTCCAAAAACTCTTATTCGCTGTTCTCGTATCAAGTTTGGTTCACGCGAACTACAACTATTTGCGAACAGCTTGTTCGCCGACCCTGCCAAACACGTCGCAATTGCTAATCTTTCAGATCTTAGATTAGGACATTTAGATTTCGTGGTCTTTCATAAATATCTAAAAATTTCCTTATGATCTGAAGATTCTCTTTTATACTTTTTTCTATGCTTTTATCCACTTTAGGATAATGAATTGTAAAAGTCAGTTATTTTAGAATTTGATATCATTTAAAATCAACATGAGAGACAATCGCAGGAAAAAAATACAAAAATTGACAGTTCCAACGTTCCATTAAATATTTTGAAAGTTGAAATGCTGACAGTATTGTTAGACTCATTTGCCCATGTATTTAATCTAATTTATCTTTTACTTATGTTAAAGAAAAGTACCCGCAGCTGTCGACCACTTCATGTGGTAATATTACATAAGACAGCCAACTAAAGTATTTGAAACAACGAACCTTTTTGAAATCAAAGAATGAATTAAATATTTGGCTCACGGGTGCGTGGTCAAACACTCAATCCCCCGTGTGATTCCAAAGAATAAAACAAGCACCCAACTTATTCTTCCCGAGTTATTCCAAACAATAATTTTTTGAGTTATTCCTCTTTTTCAGCAATGCAAGCTTTTTAAAATTAGATAAAACTAAGAGGAATTAGGACACAAATTGGAGTTGAACCACCAAATCCAAGTGTCTTTTTGCTCGGCATTTCTCATCCTAGTGGGGAGAGCGGATAAGAATGTATCAACGACTCGATTAGGCTAATTAGGCCTTTTAAATAAGGAAATTGATACAACAACACCGTTTGGCAACATAAAAAATATATCAGCTTTTGATTGGTGTATGTATGCTAACGAAGAGGATCTTTGAGCTCAATTGAAAGAGAAAAAAGAAAATTGAGATTTCAAAATATTGGCTGGTATACTTAATATTTTGATAAAAACTAATATTTTTTATATAGTCATTTTTTTTTTTGATGAAAATATAGTCATTGAATTGCTACAAAAATTTGTAAAACCAAGAGTAACAATCAGATGTTATTAATGAACAGAAGATAATATACTCGGAAAATTAAGCTTATATATTAGAAAGAAGAGAGAACATAACATATATAGTTCTTAAAACATCACTCATGAATAATTTTATTCCTTCAAATTTCAAAACTTTTTTTTAAGTTTTAATTTAGATTAAATTGTTCCTTCCATAAATATCAGTCGGAAATAATTGATGGAAATTCATATTACCATCCATGAGATTATAACTTTTTATTAATATATGATGGCACAACCATTACTTTTAGTGTCACTTTTGTTGATACTTGATGCAATGAATAATTATATTACTATCCACATTATTTGCACTATTAGGGTGCCTAATCTATGCTAATAATGGTGTTGCAATACATGAAAGTTCTTTTTTCTTGAATGTTATATCATGGACTAATATTTTGATATAAAATTAAAAATCATTTGCGTATAATACTTAAAATTAATTAAATATGTTCAAAAACACAGTTTGTCAAATCGACTTGCAATGTTGCATCTAGTTGTACCCGTTGCGGTGCTCTCATTATGATAATAAACTCATTTAATATCAAGCTTGCCTGGTGTTGTTTTCTGCTAAAGTCTACTAATTATTGTAGCAAAGTAAACCCTCATGTATTGTTTGTAAGTTGTGTTAGATAAGAAAACAATTTGGGCTTCCCTACTTGCACCTTTAAGGTGCTCGATTGATCAACATTACATTGTAAAGAGCTGTGACATTTTTCTCTAATAAATTGCTCATACATGTTCGGCTCTCTCTCCAATTAATAGTTTGTATTTTGGAAATTTGAAATAATGACAACGGCAAAAAATTTAAATTTATATCATATTTGATAAAACTAAAAGCGATCCAATGAGATACTATCGAGGTATTATCTTATATATTGTGTATATGACCAGTTGACCACAATCAATGTTATACTGCCACTAAAATATATATAAATTAAATTTCAAACTTATATAGATATTTTGGACTTATTTACATGACCTAAGCATGATCCAACACAAACGTACAAGTTGAAGGTAAAAAAATTCACATGATCCATATATCTAAATGATTTCATCACCCTAAATCAGCTAGATTCAGATCACAATAACGATGCAAAACCGTACTAAATTTAATTAAGTCAAATGCGAAACAACTGACAGGAACACATTGTTTGAAATTACTATATATATAGGGTCTGTTTGGATGAGCCGAGAATAGAGAATAGGAATAGGGAATTTCGGTTTGCGTGTTTATTCTTATTCTTGTGCAACACAAACAACACAAGAATAAGGAATAAGGGCCCTTATTCCTATACTAACAAAACCATGGTATAAGAATAAGGAATAAGGATAAGCACGCAAACCGAAATTCCTTATTCCTATTCCTTATTCTCGGCTCATCCAAACAGACCCATATATAGTTTTGCTATGGTGCGACTCACGTGAGTCGCACTAAAAAACTCCTAGATCTAGTTCAAAATGATCAATCCAAACTGTCTAATACGATCTCCTGGTTGAAGTCTCCATGCAGACCCAATTTTATATTTTTTTAAAATTTTTAAGTATTTTTTTCGGATTTTTAAAAACTGCTATTTTTGAACGGTTTAGAACTAATTACATTAACGATTTTCTAAAATTTCAAAAAAATACTTAAAAATTTTGAAAAAAATGTAAAATTTGGTCTGCATGGAGATTTAAATAGAGAAATCGTATTGGACGGTTTGGATCGGTCATTTTGAACTAGATCTAGGAGTTTTGAGCGCGACTCACAAACCCTTGGTGAGTCGCGACTCACCATAGCAAAACTCTCTCTCTCTATATGGGTGTGTTTGGATGGAGGCTGGATAAGAATAAGAATAAGGAATTTTTAGAATCTCGTGCCAATCCTTATTCTTATCCAAATTTCATGGTTTTGTTAGTATAAGAATAAGAGTCCAAATTCTTTATTCTTGTGTTGTTTGGGTTGCATAAGAATAAAAAATTTGGAGTTTATTCTTATTCAAGCCTTATTCTACTCCATCAAAACACACCCTATATATATTGGAAGAAAGGTTACTAAACTAAAAGGTAATTTTTTGATCTAATTAGCCTGCGTAATATAGAAAGAATCTACATTTACAGTTATTATTGTAATGGCAAAACAAACGTCATTAATTACTGAGATGATTTGTACAATCAAAATCAAAGGCTGTGTATTACATTGATTGTGATTGTTCAGAAAAGTTCTGTTTAACTAAATTTTATGTCATCAAACTTTGATCATACGTGTCGGATCAATAAGAGTACTACATCCATAATCTATAATATCCAATATCTACAGTTGCAATATGGCAAAGTTAAAAAAAAAAAAATAGATTAATTTGGTATGTTTTTCCTTTTTCTTTTTACCTCTTTTTGTGTATGGGTACTAATTGATTAAACCTAGGTTGGTAAACTAACCACTCTTCTATTCTCCCCTTCTTAATCTACCTTTTCATGAGTTGCTAATAATTGAAATCTTTTTACATAGCTTGCTTTTAAAGCCAAAAGATGCTCTTCTAGCTAGGATAGCTAGGTCGAGTAACTTTCTTCCAAGCCCGAGGGCGTTTATCGTGAATCCCTATCCGGTGCCGCGCACTAATCCGAGCCGTTCGATCTGATCTCGACGGTTTGATTTTTTCGGGCCTTACAATCTGGTTACATGCACGGGGCACCCATCATCATTGGATTTAATCTGGACGGCTCGGATTGCCGCGCTGCACGGTGCCGCGCGGCATTAGATTTGATTTCGTTTATCGTGGGGGGAAAAAAAATCAATAAAATGACCCATACAAGTAAAAGTAAAATAACTATAATAAAATAAAATAAATTAAAAGCCAAAAAAAAAACATTTTTTCCTTTATTTTGGTTTCTTCCATCTATAAAAAAGGTTCATGACGCAATGGTATTCTGATACCTCAGCTTAAAAAAAATATATGAATTATGAAAACACAAAATTAAAGGCTGATGATGACAGCAAAAAGGGAATGATACATTATCACCAAAACCATGAAGCTTAGTTCAAACGGATTAACAAAACGACAATAAAAGAAACACTGATTTGAATGAAAACTTGCTTTATATAAAGCAATATGGTTGACACAAAAAAAAAAGGATCATATTCATAATAGAAAAAACCCATATCGTTGGTAGTTTGTTTGCTTTAATAATTTATATCTTCGGTTAAATATCATTATTCAAATGGAAACCGTCTAAAATAGGTGGCTACAAAAGTATTTGCAATCACTTATAGAGATAACTTCAGGTTTGAGTTGTAGTACAAGTGATGGAGGAAATAAGCTTCTATCTTTATCTGGAGCTCACCTATTAAAAAGAAGTGGGTCTATGTAGTAGGAATGGTCCCAGCGTACCAGACATAAAATTACATGTGATCAGACTCTCTGATTGGGCAGTAACAACTACCTGTTGGGATGATGTCTTTTCCATTTAAATGAAAATGGAGATGTCATATAATAATTATTACTTCTTTCTCCGCCATCATCATTTCTGCTAATATTCTCAAATCAAAATTGCAAGAACCTGCTTTTAGATTTTACTTAATGTCAGGGAAACGATCTAGTGTATGTGGTTTAAATTAGGCATTTTGAACCAATAAAATAGATTTTTTTGTGATAAAGATCGACAACAATAGCAGTCAACAAATAAAAAATCCCCCCTTTTTGCCTCAATTAAAAGTTAAATGCGACCTATCTTAATGGAAATAGTTATTGAATTGACACATGAAATTTATAGATGATTATGGTGAAACTTTACTTGTTAAATAATGCATCCATTGTGAACTTTTTTCCCCTTATTTTATGTTACGTATTTTTTTTTTTTCATTTTGAATAGACCGGAATACTAATGAACTAAATTTTTTTTTCGCAAAAATGGCAAAAATAAAATACAAAAATAAGAAAAGTTCTTGATTTCAATGACAGTGAGAACTTTCAAAATTTTCGAGATTCAACAAGTTCATCGATCAATTAAGATTTTATATTTGTTCTATTGATATAAAACAAAAGGATTAAAGAACAAAGATGATGAAGTTGTTCGTTCAAAAGTTCTTAGAATTTATATATCCATATAGTATTATGAAAATTCATGCTGTCTTAATGATAACAATTTAATATGTTTGCGCAATTTTAAAGCCACACATCATGGAAATAGATAAGCGAATACATATTTTTTCTAACGAGCACAATGATTAGTCATTCTTAACGAGCATGATGGTTAATCAAGGATGAGTCCAGTTTTAGTAACTGGAGACGACAGCACATTTTGTGCCAACTCAATGTTAAACGTCCTATGGAAGCACCTGATCTGATGCATTAAGCAGAAAGTGCCTTTACCATTGTCACATCGATCTTTTCTGGAAGTTACATAGTATCAAATTGTGTAGCGAGTTTCTGTCCCGAACAAAAAATGACTCGTTCTTTGTTTTATTTGAGGGCCAGTAAACTCTTGTGTGATGACAAGCCACACGAATCTTTGCTCTTTTTTCCCGTGATCTGAAAATATGCCCCGCTTAATAATTCTCCAATCAACACTGTAGGATCTACTAATAATGATAGAAATAATTATAAATATAATATTTGGGTAATATAATCAATGATCTACATGATCAACCAAGAAATGAAGAAACATATAAATGGGGAAATTTGTTGAGTGTAATTAATGCAATGAACTTTCATGAAATCTTAAATGGTGATTCAACAATGTTCGTTCTTAAATGGAATAAAATTAATTATTACAAAGTAGAAAGGAGAAAAAAGGAAAGAGAGGGGAAGAAAGTACAACATATGCTTTGAGTGGGTCATGGAGTCGGATACACTGATACAGATTCCTAAATATTACTGTTACTGGTACAATGAATTCCTTTTGGTTGTAC
The DNA here is from genome assembly GCA_027562975.1 of Rhynchospora breviuscula. Taxonomy (NCBI): domain Eukaryota; kingdom Viridiplantae; phylum Streptophyta; class Magnoliopsida; order Poales; family Cyperaceae; genus Rhynchospora; species Rhynchospora breviuscula. The sequence goes on from CM050398.1 coordinate 20,517,271, forward strand.
CAATTCAAACAAGCTAAATATATTTATGTTATTTACTTCTTGATATCGCACCCAAAAAAAAAAAAAAAAACAAATAAACCAGAAGCTTTTTTGACATGTTGCCAAATGCCTTGATAAATATTATAGATTTATATATAGTGGAGTTGTTTAGTAGTCCAATAACAATTGGTGCCTTAGTAATAAAAAAATTAGACGACAATAAACTAAGTTCACATTCAGCGTTCTTAATTAATTATTTAATTTTTGGAAAATTAGATCGGTGCTTAAATGATTGTACGAAGAAGTAAATGCCATTACGCATTGAGTAGATTTATTGCACCACCTCTACTAATTTACAAGACATCGTCTTCAAAAAATGCTGCTAAACTGTTAGAGTTGAAGCTGCATCAATTTGACCAAACGAGTAAAACCAAATTGTTTTCTTTTCCTACACAGAACTTTTCACACTATTAATTGACCGAAAATTACTGGACGAACTACTTGGATAAGTTAAAAAAATTTAAGATAACGCTCACGAAATTGAATATGAAAACAAAACAAAACACAACTGGCCACTGGCAATCTTCTTCCCTAATTATTTTGGATTTTTATTCACAGTTCAGACCAAACTTCACATCATTTCAAATTCGGAGTTGACCAACCAAGGAAAGGATGAATGTTATTCTTGTACTTCACACCTTCAAAACTAGCCACAAATTTTAGAATATTGTTTCTAAACATAATATTTCAATAAATTAAGCAATATATAATGAGAAAGTTTAATATGCACCATAGTGCATAAAGAGTTCTATGCACCGCGGACTTTTTCGAAAGTATTTTTATAAATTGACAAATATAATTTAACCAATTTAATCTACATATTGAAATCTCATAGCAAACCAAATTTTATAATTTTTGAGATTTTATTACTATTTTTTTATTTTTTTAAAACCTGCTATTTTTGGAATTTGTAAATAGTAGTTTGTTTCCAAAAATGGCAGGTTTTAAAAAATTCGAAAAAAATAGTAATAAAATCTCAAAAATTGTAAACTTTGGTTTGCTATGAGATTTCAATATGTAGATTAGATTGGTTAAATTAGATTTGTCAATTTACAAAAATACCCCCGAAAAAGTCCGCGGTGCATAAAACTCTCTATGCACTACGGTGCATATTAAACTTTCTCATATATAATTTGTCATAAGAAATCAAGTTCCATATTGTAAGTTTGTAACAAGTGGCTGGCTTACATATAATGGATTCATGGCATATATATGTACCGGTACCTGTACCATACTGGTGTGCCATTTGTACCGATACCAGTATATTGCACCAACCAGCAGCTTAGTTATGTTGGTTGGATATTGAATTATTTTTGTATTATACATCTGTTCCAATCATATTCCGGAAAAAGCACATTTCAAGTGCTGATCTGGTTATTGTACCAGCAATCCAATGTAGGGTTCACAGTGTCTAGGTTGTGCCAACATTTTACTGCCAAATGGGAATTCAAAACCATATTACCTCAAAATATATGCTCTTTGAATAGTAGAAAACAACAAAATCTGGTGTTCCCCATTAAATCTTGTCTATATTCATGACTAATGCTCATTTCAGACTGGCACTGTCCTAAAATTCAACCCAAATAATACATTTTGTTCATTTATATTTGGTCAATTGAGAACAATTCGTACTATTTTTGGCCTTATTGTTTGAAAGATGCAAAGAAAATTATTGAATGTTTGTTTTTTGAGCGCAGAAGCGCGTGAACATTATTACATCTTAGTGTCCAAATCAAAATATTTGCATGTCTATTTGGTCCAAATTAGCTGAATGAATTCTTAGTACATGCAAATTTGGCCTCTTTCTCTTTCCAGATTAAATATGAACAGATAACGAAAATGGAATCTTGACTACTGTCTTTTTGTCTTCAATTCAAACTAATAATTTTTAATGCAATTGTACTACAAAATTATGGCAAAAGGCATAAACAGGGATACACTACAAAGGACAGGACGGAGCTAGGAACACATATAAGAAAAACAGACAGCTAGGAGGAATCTTGAATTTTTGAGCAAGCATTTAATTAATGGGAAGTATAATTCTAAATTTCCTTAAGGCAGATGCACAGTGACTGTCGGTGTGGCCAGTGAATAACATGTTGCAATATTAATTTAATAATATTATTGTATAGGTCGGTTATTGATCATGTGCTTTACTCTTTGATGTAGCAAGTTCATACCTGCCTCAGAGAATCCGATGGGATGAAATTTAAAATTTTGGTAAAATTCTGTTCTACGATTTTTTTTTATTGAAATACAATAGCATATCACTCTATCATAGTGATAGGATAGGGAAGAAATTGCATCATTATTGATGGATTATGTAGAATGGATATGGACATAATGTTCAATATGACATGATATGGTATTTTTTTTTTTTTAGGAATTATATATACAAATGGCACCATTATTAATAATTCGATTTTACAAGCAAAAACACCACTTATATGTATTTTGTGCTCAATATACACAGAATGAAATTGTTTCCATTTAAAATGCACTAGATTCATTATCAGTAGATCATATATTAGAAATAAAATTTTCACAAGATTCAAGTAAAAGATGATATTTTAAAAAAAAAAAAATTTAGCCTCCATTGTAGTTAATTAATAAAAGTTAATCGCTTGATTATGCCAGCATAGCTGTTTAGATTGCTGCCATTTTTTTTACTAAATATTAAATATCTTTTTGTATTATTTTTTCAAATAGTTGTCATCTTCTCATAGCGTTGTAATATTTTGCAAACTTTTTTGTTAATTTTATTTGGTATTGTCAATTAGTAATCGTCAACTAATTTTAAAGTTACAAATGCATGTATAGAGTCAATAAACTAATTTTTTTTATTATGTATAACTCTGGAGACTCAAAAATATCAGAATCAAACAGAGAAAAGTAAACTGGACAAGATTAATAATTCCAGAGTAATTGTTGAGGGACCATTCTAAAGGTTGGGACCCTTTGAGGCCTATCTGCATTACTCTACATGGGCCTCTATTTTGCTAAGCAGAAAACAACTCTTATGAAATTCCAGGGACCTAAGTTCAATAGCTTAATCATGTTATATATGATGCCACAAAATAATCAAGGCATGGCAGAACTGAGGCCCCACAGTAAACAGTGAGGCACATGTGACCTGCCACGAAACAATTAGATGCATGGCCTTGTGAGTGGTTTTGACTGTTGGAACAAGGGACAAATAAATGAATTGTCGGAGATTATAACTTTCTCATGTGATGTTTAATTCCTCTGTTTGGAGCTTTATTTATTTTTATTTTTTTTAATTTGAACATGATCCTTTTCTCTGGTGTTGGTTACTTAATTAATAGTTATCTTAAAAAAAATTATCATGTTTGGTTCCCTTTCTCTCTAATTAATGTGTACCTACAACATCATTCGCACTAATGCAAATGCGATATGACAGAACTCGTAATGATGTTAGGGTCATCTTACATGTCGATATCATTAAACTGTTTCGATGGGGATCAAATTGCTTTTTTTTTTTTCAAAATAAGATTTTTGTGAAAATTTTAATTATGTTTATGTGATGTAACTTACATTCAAAAGTTTTAATTTTTGTGATGGTTGCAACTCAGACTCAGTTGAGTGGAGGTAGCAGGTTTTAAATCTGATTGGAGATCTTTTATAAACATTTTAAAAAGTTATAAATTTTAACTTAAAATTTTTTTTTGTGATTTGCGATTGCCGAATATAATTTGTGCCAACAGCTCGGAAAAAGAAAAGTTGTTTTCTACTATAAAATGCAAGAATAAAGCAAAATAGTCTATCGCAAATAATCAAGTTTAATATAATTTTAAAGAGTAATGCATCTCAAGTGAGAGCTCGCAGGTTCGAAATTCGGCTGGGGGATCTTTATAGACATTTAATTTAAAAATAAGTTGGGAGGCTTGATACCAATTTATCTTAAAAAAAAGTTTAATATAATTTCTAAGGTTGTATGTATCTTCGTCTTGTACTCTTCTTTAGTTTTTGTTGATACAACACGGTAGATTTTAATCTACTACTTCAAAATATGTCACTTATCGAAGCTTTTGTTATTGACATGGGGAAATATTAATGGAAGCAATTGTACACTTTTATCGTTCAGTTTGAGTCTAATTGCATTGCACGCTAGTTGCCTTAATTATTAGGGAAAATTGGATAGAACTTCCTCAAATCTTCTCTATTTGGATATAACCCCTCAGATCTTCAAAATTAGATAAAACTTCCTCTAATGGCGGTATTGTTGTATATACAAGTTTACCAGCAGTTAAGCATGGAAGAAAATTTTCAAATGAAGGTCCATAATATGTAACGAATTTCTTCTGATGCCGATATCATTATAATTAGATATAAATTAATTTCGAACTAATAGTAAACAACCTGGCTCAAATCCTTAGACTTTGATTTTCTTGCAAGATGGCTCAAATCTTATCACACGTTGGAGCTTTACTATTGCCTTTTGCACAAATTCAACCAGCCCTTTTTTACGCTGATAACTCCATCTTTTTCAAACAGTGTAGACAACAGGTGCAGTTCCTTAAAATGATCTTACTGGTTTTTCAATCTCTGTCGGGTTTGGTTTTAAATGGAATAAAATCAGACCTGTTAATTACATCCTCTGCTGAAACTTTACAGCAGAAATGATTGAAATAATGGGTTGTAGTCCCGCCAAATTCCCGATCAAATACCTCGGTCTTCGGCTCTCAGATAGAAAATCAAGGAAACATGATTTTTTTCCCATTGATTGAAAAGATAAGGACAAATTTAACATCCTAGTATGATTTGCTTCTTTCGCTCGCTGGCAGACTGGTAACTACTAGCATAACTGCAATGCTACTCTATTTTATGTTTTCTTTTCTAATCCCAAAATGCATGAGTAAGGAAATTGATAGAATCAGAATGCGTTATTTCTGGCATGGTGCAACAGATGCCTCTAAAAAACTGATAATGGTTCCATGGACCAAAATATGTACTCCAAAAAAACAAGGTCTGAGAGTTGTCAATTTGCTAGACATGAACAGTCCTTTTAGCGAAATGGTTATGAAATTGGACTACAACAAAAGAGAATCTGTGGTGCAAATTAGTAGCGACATTGCAAAATTTTGAAATTTCCTTGGTACTAGAACATAGTCCGCTAAAAAGTGCGTTCACTGAAATTCTTCCTATGTTCAATGTTTCTGTTACTGCTACACACAATGCAGTGCTATTTTGGCATCAAAATTGGCGACTAGGCTGCTTGAAGTATTATTTGTGTAGACCTATATACAGTTTAGCCATTGAGAAATACATCACAGTAAAACAATTTTTTGACAGATGGTCAAATAATGAGCAACTATTCCGAGCAACACTCACCACATCTAACTCAGAAATGCAACAATGGCACTCCCTTATGCATGAGATCTCAACCTACAACCTTCTACCGATGGAAGCGCTGATAAGTTCAGATGGAATATTTTCCGTCAAATCTCTCTACAAATTGCAAAAGGCATATCCAAAACATGATTCATCTCTTTTTCAATTTATGGAGACTTAACATACCCCAAAGGATGAAGATCTTTACATGGTAGCTGGCTCAAAACAGGATCGCTACAATAGATAACCTGAAAAAAAGAGGTAGCCAGATACCAAATAGATGTGCACTATGCCTTCAAAATGAAGAATCAGTCAAGCTGGGTTGTTTGGCCTAGTGATTTCGCTCTATTCCGCCAACCAAGTTATTCTTGGTTCGATTCATGGAGAGAGCATTTATTTTCAAATTTCTTATAACAAAATCTGAAACCAACCTTCAAAAAAAAAAAATGAAGAATCAGTCGGACACCTTTTCAATGAATGCCCGTTCTTTATGCCTATGTTTGGTATCGCCTCGAATAGGCTAGTTCGCGAACACAGTATGTTCGCGCGAACCAAACATACTCTCGAACAGGCAGGGGCGGATCTACCACTGGGGCGGGTGGGGCTAGAGCCCCACCTAACGCCGTCGAGCCCCTGGAGTCCCCCCTTTAGCCCCAGCTAATTTTTTCTGCCATTGGAGCACTCAAAGGTGGGGCTGAAGACGTTAAACGGAGGCTGTCAGTGCGCTTCAGCGCTTGCTTCCCGTGAAAGATGGGTATTACTTGAGTTATTTCTTTGTATCTTTTTGGGCCGTAATAACAGGAAAGGGCAAAAGGCCATGTTTCATGTTTGGTCCCCAATCTCTCGTCTCCTCATCACTAATTCAATCACTTCACATTATACAATACAGGTTAGTAACGCAAGGAGCCAAGGAAAGGAACGGAGCGGAGCCTGTGCTGTGCGGCTGCACGGCTCCACACGGCCACGCCTGACGCCTCCCCGCCTCCCCGCCTCGCCCTCTGCTCTCAATTTTCCACCTCTGACTGCCAACGTGTCCCATAGTGCGGTACAACGCCGCCGTGCAAACCCAACCCGATCCGCTTCCAAGTCATAAACCACTTCGAAACCCTGTTGCTGGAAATTACCAAGCGTACCAGCGGGCCCACTGTCAGTCTCATCTGACCCGCCACCTCTATTCATCAGCATAAGGCATCCCACCCGTTTGCCTTCGCTCTTGATTCCTCTGTCGTTACCATTTAGCAGGTTTATTCTGCCCTTGAAATGTTTTACCGTTCTCGTTGGTTATTTTAACTGATTTGTAGGATTATTTTAGCTCATAATTTAATTGATAGTCAAATTGAGAGATCCAATGATAAATTTAGCCAATAGAACCAATTTCTTTTTGTGTTTGGAAAGCAGAACCTCTCGATTACTGATAATTTAATCTTTGTGCATTATGAATTGGGAATTTTGATTTTGTGAATCTGTGACTTTAGTTCTTACTTTTTAATTGCTAATTTGACTGTAAATTGTAAGTACAATTAAATTTAACATTAATTATGCCTTATATATTATAAACTATAGGTTTCATTGTTTCAATCATGAATAGAAAAACAATGCTTATAAAAAAGTTTTTGTTTCTTATTTGGTCTCTGGTATTTTTACTGATTGTATAATTAACTATTAACAACTATTGGAATGAGCTATAAGATTGTTATAATCTGTAGGCACATTTTAGATTGTTTTTTTTTATTAAAAATCTAATTGCATATTGTTATTAATCAGGAAATCAAAATGACAAAAAGAACATTATTCACATATTTTTCAAGTTCAAGCAATACTAGTGGAACTCCAACATCCGGGACTGATGGGGGCATAAATCAACCAAAGAGAACTAGGTTAGAGTTTCGGCAATCCGATATCATTGGTGATCCAGGAAACCGTAAACCAATTGAAGATTATCCATATGAAATTAGAGATGAAGTGAAGAGGGCATATGCTTTGTGTGGTCCAACTCAACCTGTTAATCATACATTTCCACGTAAATGGCAAAGTGGTGAATGTAGATCATTTCAGCAAACTTGGTTTCACGAATTTGATTGGCTAGAGTATAGTGTTTCAAAGGACGCAGCCTATTGCTTATATTGTTTCCTTTTCTTTGACCGGGGAAAGAGTGAAAAGTTTGGCAGTTCTGTCTTTGCAAAACAAGGTTATGTTAATTGGAAAAAAACTAAGGAAGCTTTTGCTCATCATAGTAGTTGCAAGACTCATGCAAATGCTAGGCTAAGCTGTGATGACTTTATGAACCAAAGAACAAGTGTGGCTACAAAGCTTAATAAATATAGCAAAGAGGAAGAAAAACGATATGAGATTCGCTTGACATCTTCTTTGGATGTTGCAAGATTTTTGATAATGCAAGGTGATGCTTTCTGTAGACATGATGAGTCTTCTACTTCTCTCAACAAGGGCACTTTTAGAGAGTTTGTTGACTGGTACAAAGACAAGGTTGAGGTAGCGAAAGATGCATATGATAACGGTTCTAAAAATTGTCAGATGCTGTCTAATCATATACAGAAGGACCTTACAAAAGCATGTGCAGAGGAAGTGATGGTAGTTGCTATGGATGAGATTCGTGGTAGGAAATTCTCTGTGCTTATTGATGAGTCTCGAGATGTATCTATAAAAGAGCAAATGACAATGATTTTGAGGTTAGTAGTTCATACTTTGCACTTTCTATTTTTTACTTGTGTAATTTTTTATTATGTACTAACATAAGGTGGACTTTGTTTTGTAGGTTTGTGAATGATGAAGGAAAGGTGCTAGAGAGGTTTGTTGGAATTCAACATATTGAGAGATGTACAGCCGTTGCTTTGAAAGAAGCTATGGTCAGTATGCTTTGTAGCCACAAGTTAAGCATCTCTATGCTTCGTGGGCAGGGTTATGATGGAGCTTCCAACATGAGAGGTGAATTTAATGGCGTGCAGAAATTGATTCGTGATGAAAATCCCTATGCTTTCTATGTTCATTGTTTTGCCCATCAATTGCAACTAGTGGTCGTCACTGTTTCAACTTCTACTCCAGCCATTGCAGATTTCTTTAACTATGTTCCTCTAATAGTCAACACTGTGGGTGCATCTTGTATAAGAAAGGATGCCTTGCTTGCAAGGCAACATGATATGTTGTTAGAAAAGGTTGAGAATGGAGAGATTCTCACTGGAAGAGGTTTAAATCAGAAAAGTAGCCTAGCTAGGCCTGGAGATACTAGATGGGGTTCACATCTTAAAACTTTGCTTCGAATTCTAGTGATGTGGGAGGCTATCATAGATGTCCTTGAGATAGTAAAGAAAAATTATATTAAACCAACATGTAATGGTGGAGCTTTTGGTCTAATTGGCAAAATGGAGAGCTTTGATTTTGTGTTCATCATGCATTTAATGATAGAGCTATTGAGCATCACAGATATTTTGTCACGTGCTTTGCAAAGGAAGGATCAAGACATTGTTGAAACAATGCATTTGATCATAGGTGTTAAAGATAGCCTGCAAGATATGAGAGACAATGGATAAGAGCCATTATTCAAGAGAGTAAAAATATTCTGTGATAAGAATGAGATTGAAGTGCCAGATATGGATAAGGAAGTAAATACTAGAGGGACATCTGCACGTAGAAGGCAAAAAATAACAAACATGCATTTCTACCAAGTTGAGATTTTTCTTGCTGCTATTGATTCCATTATGTCGGAGATGAACCATCGGTTTGGTGAAGTTAGTTCGGAGTTATTAGTATGCATGGCTTCTCTTAATTCAAGGAACTCCTTCTCTAATTTTGATGTGGATAAGTTAGTGAGACTTGCTGAAATTTATGCTGAAGATTTCGATATTGGTGAAATTTATGCCGAAGATTTCGATATTGCTGAAACTTTGTTGGACGTGTTAGAAGAAGTCAAGAATTTTTTGGATGCACAGAGCTTCCACAAGTTGCTGAAATTATGGTCAAGGTTGGAATGGATAGATCTTATTCATTGGTTTATCGACTTATTGAGATGATATTGATACTTCCAGTGGCAACAGCTTCAGTTGAGAGGGTCTTTTCAGCTATGTCTATTATAAAGACAGATTTGCGTAACAAAATAGGTGACGAATGGTTAAATGACTTGATGATTTGCTATGTCGAGAAGGAGATATTTAGGAGCATTAGTAATGAGAAAATCATAAAACGGTTTGAAGAGATGGCAAAACGTCGTATGTTAGTGCCTAAAAAGAATATAGTGGTACGCTTCATTCTCTTCTACTTTAAGTTTTTTTTAAGTTAATATTTGCTTTGACAACTAATTTATTATGTGCAGATTCTCCTAATGAAGGATAATGTATGGCATATACTCATAAGAGGGCAACATGTCATTGTCATCTACTTCATTTGGTATGAACAAATTCAAATTGCAATTTTTTTTTTGATGTATTTTGAGTGGTTCATCTATTTTTCTTTATAATATGGCTTTAAACTATATCTTTAGTATTGTATGAGATGGATATATGATGAACTTATGTTGGTTCAATGTTCTTATAAACTCAGCCCCATCTAAATATTATTCCTAGATCCGCCACTGCGAACAGCGACAGATGCGAACAAACCCTTTATTTGGTATTCCTCCTTTCTGGAGGACTCACGAACTCGCGCGGCGAACAAGGAAATTTTTTTTTTATTGCATGTGGATTCACGAATGCCTTATTCGGTGCGTTGTTCTAAAATTACCAAACATAGCCTATGTATATAGAACTTATACAAAGAATAACTCTACACTCTATACTGTCTTCTCTTGATTTGACAAAAAAAAAAACAAAATTCCTTTTAGACTGTTCTAGAAGCAGAGCACACAGAGAGATAATGGCAATCCTGTGCTTTATCTTGTGGAGAGAAAGATGCTCAAGGATATTTAGAGGCAGGGGCGGATCCAGTATAGAGCAAGCCTAGGCAAGTGCCTGGGCTGGATTTTGAAAATTTTGAGGTCCAGTATATAAATTTGTTGTTGTGCCTGGGCTTATTTTTAAAGAGTGCCTGGGCTTCAAAAGAAAATGTCACTTGTTGGAGTTGGAATTTCAACTTTGACTCTATCAATTCGATTTTGTGCCTAGACTAAATTATTTTTTGGATCCGCCCCTGTTTAGAGGAACACAGCTGTCTTTGAGTTCACTGGTGGAGCAAATCTTTGTTGAATGGGAAACACTCATTAACATTGCTCAAGATTCATGAAAGGTTCATCTTCATCTTCCTATTCCTCTCTGGCCGTCCATTTAATTCAGTTTACCGAAACTAGTACTTACTGTAACAGAAACAGCTTTTTTTTAGCCACTGGTTAAATTGTAATTTCAACTTTTTTTAATTGAAAGATGAGGGCGTGACCCCCATGTTTTACTCAAAAAAAGAAAAGAAAAGAAAGAACTAATAGTAAACAACAATATTTTTATTGAGTTTAAATATTCATTTTCTTGAAAAAAAAAAAACTATAGTTTTAACTTTAAAATAATGTATAAATATGTTTACTTCAAAAAATTGAAAAAAAAAATATATTGAAATTATGTAGTTAGATACTTAGATCTAGTTAGTGATTCCAACTAGACCGGAAATCATCACATTTCCATATTACAAATTTACACTGACTATGCAGTAAGTCAGTAACCCTTGTCTGTCCAATTTTGATACCAAATTAGGCTTACTGTGAAGCCTGTAGCTGTGAACTTAATGGGCTGAAGCTCATTAATGACTTTCCTATGCACAGACTATATTACGGTTTGGGGACGGGTATTCTAGACCAAAAACTGACCCTGCCAAAGTCTCATTTGGTGTACGAATAATGAAGCTAGTTTTTTTTTATTTTTTTTTCCCGAAAACTACGAATGAAGCTAGTTGATTCTAGAAACTATAAAGTCTCATTTGGTGTATGAATGTAGCAGCTTAGTTCAACATATACTGATATACATTTGGTATATGAATGTATTTAGCAGCTTAGTTCAACATATATATTTGATAGAACCACAACTCACAATCTTTTCGTTAGATTGTTTTGTAAAAGATAATTGCAATGCAAATCACATAATATAAAAATTATTTTACTGGAGAACTTGTCCTGTTTAAGAAGCGAAACGATCAAATGTTTTCTGGTTAGGGAAAAAGTAAAATATATTGGGCTGAAGTTCCTTGTTAAACACTTGGTCCGTTTGGCAGTGACAAATTTAGTTTGACTCCTAAGTCAACGAGTTAACCTATGGACCATGCATCGCCAAACAACTTTGAGGTCAACATGATCAACACTACGTCTCTAACTTTGTCATAGCCCCTCCGTATCTGAGCGTTCCCCAAACACCAAGAAATTTTTTTTCAAAGTTTCAAAATTATAAATAGATAGGTGTTGATGGACTTGCTGCAATTTCAAATTTCCAAATTTCAAAGTTTTAAATTTCAAAATTCAAATTTTAAATTTCAAATTTTCAAATTTCAAATTTTCAATTTTTCAACTTTAAAATTTGAAAATATTCAATTTTTTTTAAATTTCAACTTTTTAAATTTTCAATTTTTTCAAAAATTTCAACTTTTCAAAATTACAAATTTTCAAAATTTCAACATTTAAAATTTTCAAACTCTAAAATGTCTAGATTAAAATTAATGTTATAAATGAATACATTCACTTTGATCACTAACTTTAACCTATCATGCCAAACAATAATTACTAACTTTAAATTAGTACAAACTTTTACTAACTTTAACCTCAAACACTAACAAAAAAATATTAACTTTAATTCTTGATTCCACTAAACTTTGATGTTGCCAAACGGGCCCTAAAAATGGGTAAAAAATTCGGATACATATCCTATTCGGTTCCTATCCAAACAGTTTTATTAGGAGCTGACTACAACCCTATTATACACAACTTGCTGCGCCTTAAGCCCTTAACTGGAGAGGCGAAGCGGCGGTTTGCCTGGTCGTTATGGTATGTGTTTCTGTCTGATTATAAAGTTTCGTTTGGCTTCTCTCGTTGAATTCTAGGTTAATTTCTTCTCTATTTTATTACGAGATTTGATTGGTTGTAGTAATTTCAGTTGTCAAGGTTGCGAGCTTCCTATGCTTAATGGACAAATTGAATTGTCATACTCCAAAAGACAAATTCTCCCAACTTTGTTGATTTGACTAACGTTTACTAATTTAACTACTCTTTGTATTGAATAGTGATGGGCTTATTTACTAATGCTTTGTGATGTTAATTTGAACTTTTTAGATAGTTCTGATCAGTTAGATTTGTAGAGGTATCTAACCTAATGGACAGTGAGGAGCACCAAATGGAAGTGTCACTTAATAATGATAGAATTACTGACCTGCCTGATGATTTGAAATGTAATATACTTGCACGTTTGCCGCTAAAAGAAATGGTGGGAACTAGCTTATTGTCAAGAATGTGGCGTTATACATGGGCTTCCATCCCAAATCTAGTTTTCAATGAGAAATATTTTATGTCAATTCGCGAGCTAGTAAGATTTGTTGATATGGTCTTGTTGCTCCATCAAGGACCGATTTGCAAATTCAACATTTATTGTCTGGATTTCACTCATGTTCCAATCGAGCGATGGATGCTTGTCTTGTCAAGAAATGAAATAGAAGAAATTACAATCAGGTGTTCCCTATCTTACCGATGGAGAATATGCTCTTGTTTCTTCAGCATTCAAAGTTTGAAGAAAGTTTACCTTCGAAATTGCACCCTAATGCTACCACATGTGTTTTGCGGTCTTAAACATCTCCAGACCCTGAACTTATTTGCCTGCACCATTAGTGATGATGATCTTGAAAAATTGGTATCACATTGTCCACTTTTGGAGAATTTGTATTTACGGGGCATGTGTGACATGGTTGTTAAAGTAAATTCACCAACTCTTTAAGCTAATAAAAATTAAACATGGAATCTGGTTAAAATACATTCATTTGATCACGCCCTCTCTCATCGAGGCAAATCTGTCATTGTTGCTTATATCTAATGGAAAGTGCGGTTATGGAAAGTGTATGATTGGTGTGTTTGGTTCTCTATCCAAAATAGAAACACTTCATCTGGGTGGGGACTTCATCCGGGTAAAACTTTCCCCCATTCTCATTATCTTGTACCTTCAATTGATCAGAGAACATATCATTAAATTACATGATAATTTCAATTTTATTTATTAGTATCTGCTGCAATGCGGTTGCAATTTGGAGCTTCCTTTAAAATTTGAACATCTGAAGGAGTTGTCAATACAGTTGACTCTTCATGATCAAAATGAGGCCTCTGTGGCCTTCTTTCTGCTTCAAAATGCCCCAAATGTTCAATACCTCAGCATCCTGAATGTAAGCTTTCTAGTTTTAACTTCTATGCACTTTCACATAATTTCAAGTTCTTTCGTTCTTTTGTTTAAGATCTTTGTTAAGTTGTTTTATATTGGGTGTTTCCAGCGTCCTGAAGGTCCTGATGACTTTATGCCTATTGGGAATTTATGGGATTTGAACATGCAGAAGATTGCACTCGAGCATTTGAAGTTTGTTTTGATAGACTACCGTGGATCAGTAACAGAATCTGGGCTTTTACTTGTGAAGTTGCTTTTGTCTGCTGCGCCATTGTTGGAGAAGGTGCATATTAAGAATTACAAGAAGGATTTTGAATTTGTCAAAAAGTTAGTTAGTTTCAAAAGAGCATCTAAAGAAGCTGAAGTTATTCTATTTGATTGAATTGCTTTTGTTCTTATGTGACCAATTAAACTGGTAATGGGTTTATTTTTGTACTCTAGTGCTACTTACCTGATTGAATTAATTTTTGTGCTCGATTTGATATTATCTTTAGTTTATATTTTTGTGCTTTCTCATTTGTCTGAGTTGTAATAAAATAACTAATTGGTACTTGATAACGCTATGTTGTGGTACTTCCATTTGTCTGAGTTGCTAAGGAAAAACAAAATTTCTTTTGCTACTACAAATTATTGCCGTTGGTTAGGGGACTATATTGCAGTATTTATCCATTCAGCTCGGAGATTTTATTGTTTGTTTATTCGCGAACTTGTTGTATGTCAGAAACAAATAAGGAAAAAAAATGCTTTTTGGGCCTAGTAAACAGCTTTGTTACTGTTAGTAAATACAATGGGCTAAAGTTGATTAATAACCCTTTACAATTGCAGCCCAATAAAAACTACAAGCCCACTGACCCTGTCCTCTTGAAAGGTAAAATAAAATTGAAATTTCTTTCATGGATACAAATTCTTAACCAGAACTTGATAGCATTCGTGTATTTTAACGTGTCCTTAATATCTGTTATCTGAGTTTAGTGTTATCGTGAAGTTTAGATTAGTCTCTTGCCTGTTTTGTTCAAGCGAAGAATTTGGTGTGGTATCAGAAAAAGTCTCCTTTCTTTGTGATGAATTTGCATCGTACTATCGTAGTGATGTTTTTTCATGATACACTACCTATATATACCTGAGCAAGTCGAGGGATGACAGAACGGACACATCAGCATTGTCAGTTAACACAAAAGTTGACATTCCTTCGGCTCTTAGATAGTTTATTCTGCTTTGTATTTGCTGCTCTTTCATAGTTGCATCAACTAGAATGTAATGTATACGGGTTTATTCGCCACAGAATCAAACTGAGGATCCTCTCGACACCTGCCCCTTCGCTTCCCATATGTGGACTGGTTTAGGACCATATTTCATTAAATGCTTATTCAACATATATTCGATAGAACCAATAACTTAGCATCTTTTATCAGGCTTTGTACCAGGGAATTGTAGTAAAGATCTCAAAATTCTTTCAGGCTTTGGTACCAGAGAATTGTAGTAAATATCAAAATTCTTTGTCACTAAAAATTACTTATGTTGGCTCTGTGATTAAGTGGAAGTATTTAACCAATTGAATCAGATGTTTGAATGTGAACAGGAAACATGACGAACAGGAAAAGTTTCCTCCGCTTGAGAGTTGAGACCTCAGATATTGGATTTTGAATATTTTTTTCTTCCAAAATATTGCAACATATATAGTTACAGTTGCATGACACTTCATTAATTTCTCCATTTTCTTATTGTTGAGGTAGTCATCATATTTATTTCTCGTTAAAAGAAAACATATATAGGTCGTGATTATTAATTTGACTTTTTTTTTTTTTTTTGAAAAAGAGGTGGGAGCGCCATCCAATTTTCATTTTCATGAAAATCAAACAGTTACAAACAGAAAGGAAAAACAACATAAACATCATATCCAGGAAAAGAAATTACATTCAGCACTAACCAACAAAGCTAATCCTTAGTGAATTGAATGTTTATAAGCTTCGTCAAACCACAACTATTCCAAAGTTCTTTTAAAAGATAAAAACATGCATCAGACTAGAGCGTCAATAGGACACTATCCACTGAGCGTGCGTCTTTCGATCATGATCAGCAAATGTGATTTGTGCTGGTCCTGGACTCTCTTGTATAGGTATCAGTTCCCAATCAGACGGAATCCATCTCTTCTGCATTCATGGGTCCTGTCGAGTAATCAATCAAAGAGCAAATTTGAATTATTAATTTGACATATTCTTTGCTAAAAAATTCGTTATAATGAAATCATATTATTATTTATGTTTTTTTTTTTTTGAAAGACTTGGCTGTTACTACCAAGTTATTTATGTTTTTTTTTTTTTGTAATAACAATAATACAATATAATCAACTTGATCGGTCAGCTGTCGACGGTATACCGTTTTACCTTTTTCCGTGGACGTTCCGTCCAAACAGAATTACTAATAGTACAAAAAACAATTTCGTTTTATAGAAACGAAACGGTAAACGGAATGGGAGTACATACCATTGTTGCTGAAACCCAAATTATAATTAGATCTATTTATCAGACTTTTGAACAAAATGATTTTACGAAAAAAAGGGTAAAAATTAGTCAAGTGAAGTCCTCGCAGTCAGGAAAAAGGTCATACGGATTCGGATCCTGATCTACGACCCATACCCGCATTGCCTTTTACTGCTCTCTCCCTCCGTCTTTTTGTTCCTCCTTTTAGTCCTGAGTCACTCTCCTCTCCAGTCTCCACTCTCAGGAACCGACTAAAGAAACGGTATCTACACACCGAGCTCCGCCTCGTTCGGCTAATCGGCTCTGTCTACACGCTTTGGCTTGATTTATATCTAAGTTTTCGTTTTGTTCTCTCCATGAATTCTAGGTTATTTTCTTCTTTATTTCGTTACGCGATTTTGGATAGTAGATGTTTTTGAAAATTCTAGTGAAGTTCCTTGCCATTACATAATTTTTTTTTACATTACCTGTTATGGGATCTGCTCTGACAGCAATCCAGTGAGTTAGTATAACTTAGCTGAACATCGTTAACAATTGAAAATAAAACCTATCTTCAAAATAAATAAATAAATAAAAATTGAAAGAAAACCATGGATAAATTTTTAAACAAGGCAGATTGACACGTTATGTTTAGTTAAGAGGATATGCAACTGGGAAATTTTAGAAATAGGAAGATGCACATTAACTGTGTGCATTTTTTAGAAATGGATTTACATACTTTGAATCCAAATGTCCTATATCTAAAGTTTGCACTTCGCCATTCTTGGCGTGCTTCTCTAGATCTATTTCTTCCAGAATTAGCTGTTTATCTTCTTGGCATTTTTCTTTAGGTCAATATCTTTCAAATGTGCATGCCATCTTTTATAGTTTGTTCCCTTTTTCTTTGCCTTTGTCAACTGGAGTTTGTCTAGTTAATCCTGTTCTTGTATTTCCGTGCTATAACTACATAAGGAAAAGAAAGTAGCTGCAACAGTTACCAGTCGTTTATTTATGCTGAGAACTGAGTGATTATTCACCGACTAATAATTGCATAAAGATGAAATATTTATAAAGGATACCCTTAGTTAGAAATATATTTGACTTATGACCTCTAGGAAATTTGGACCTGGGAGGGCAGAAGGGCTGTGGAATTACTCTGAAAGAGACGAAAGTTTATTTAGGCTAAGGGAAATTTTATTAAGTGGTGTCAAATAGTTACTTGCCCTTTCATTAGGATCAGTTTGAATGAAGAAACAGGCAATTCTGACAGAGTATTGAGTACGTATGGGTCTGATGAAGATTTATTGGACAACTAATTTTTGGCTTTTGTTTGTGCTGCTGTTTGGATGATGTTCTGCTGACTTGTTGTTTGGAGGTCATTCTTTTTATAGCTTAACTGGGTGCTGGTACGTTGGCTATTTGGGTGTTTTTTAGTTAGGTACTGGTGAGTTCGCCTTTGGAGCTCAAGAGGAGTTCAGCTGTTTGTAGCTTGGTTGGGGTTTTTCTTTTTTCTTTTTCTTTCCTTTTCTTTCGGTTGTAATTCTTGAACACGTTTATTGCATTTTCTCTTAGGCCTCCCTTCTTGGGAGACTGTCTCTTTCAAAAACAAATGTTATTTATAGAAGTTATGCTATTTGTAGAAGTCTAGGGTCTTATTTGTAAAAGTATGATTCTTGATTAATATAAAAAGGGAGCCTCTAGCAAAAGAGGCCATAATCCTAGTTATACCATAATTCTTTTCTACAATTGGTCTTGAGCCTAGGTACCGGGATGTTACCAGTGATGAACAAGAGTAGGAGTAGGAGTAATGTAATGGCTACTGTTTCTCTAAATGAAACGGGTCTTTTGGACCTTTTATTCAAAAAAGAAATAGGCTTTGATCAAATGATTTTCTCGCGGGATTTCAATTCATCAGAGTTGATTTCTTGGGATTTCGTTGGGTCTAATAACATAGAAATTTCGATAAAATGACATCAAATTCATCTGTTTTGATAAAAAAAAATTAATGAAATGAAATGAAATCAAGTGTAAAAGAAATAGATTTTAATCTGGGCCACAGTTTAATTTTTTTCAATCATTGTTAAAAGGGATGATTAACAGATTGTTAATTACCTAATTGTTGCTTATATTTCTGAAATTATTTTGAAGTGAAATGTAGTTGATAACTTGCATGCTTTTGACATTTTGAATGGTATTGCACGAAAAGACTATTTTCCCACCCAATTGTTGATTTTACTCTCTAACTGGTTTGACAACTCTTTTATAAAGGATATGGTTTGCTTATTTGCTAATGCTTTGTAATTTTTGAACTTTTCAGAGAGCTAGAGATATCGAATCTGATGGACTGTGACAAACACCAAAAGTGAAGTGAAACTTCTAATGTTAGATTTACCAACCTGCCTAATGATCTGAAAATAAAAATACTTGCATGTTTGCCGCTAAAAGGAGCGATGAGAACTAGCTTTCTGTCAAGAATGTGGCGGTATACATGGGCTTCCATGCCAAACCTAGTTTTCGATGCCAAATCTTTTATTCCAATTCCCGAGCTAAGAAGATTTGTTGATATGGTCTTGTTGCTTCATCAAGATCCAATTTGCAAATTCGACCTTTCTAGTTTGGATTTATCCCATGTTCCAATTGAGAGATGGATTCTAGTCCTGTCAAGAAATGAGATAGAAGAAATTACAATCAGGTCTTATTCATTAGTACGTTGTTGGAATATGCCCTCTTGTTTCTTCAAGATTCAAAGTTTCAAGAAAGTTTATCTTCAAAATTGCTTCCTAAAGCTACCAAATGTGTTTTGTGGTCTTGAAAATCTCCAGACCCTGCACTTATTTAGCTGTACCATTAGTGATGATGATTTTGAAAAATTGGTATCATGTTGTCCACTTCTGGAGAATTCGTATTTACTGGCTATGAGGAGTGGTTGTTAAAATAAATTCACCAACCCTTAAGCTAGTAAGTATTCAACATGGAATCGCGCTAAAATATATTCATTTGATCACGTCCTCTCTCATTGAGGCAGATCTGGCAGATCTATATTTGATGCAAATACCTAATGAAAAGTACAGTAATGGAAAGTGTTTGATTGATGTGTTTGGTTCTCTATCCAAAATAGAAAAACTTCATCTGGATTGGTACTTTATCCAGGTAAAATTTCCCCTATTCTCATTTTCTAGTACCCTCAATTGATTAGACAACATATCATAATATTACTTGATAATTTCAATTTTATTTAATAGTATGTGCTGAATGGTAGGTGCAATTTGGAGCTTCCTTTTAAATTTGAACATCTGAAGGAGTTGTTCATGCAGTTGACTCTTCACAACCCAAATGAGGCCTCTGTGGCCTTCTTTTTTCTTCAAAATGCCCCAAATGTTCAATACCTTAGAATCCTGAATGTATGCTTTCTAGTTTAAACTTCAATGCTCTTTAACATAATTTCAAGTTCTTTCCTTCTTTTGTATAAGATCTTTGTTAAGTTTTTTTATATTGGATGTTTCCAGTGTTGTGCAGATCCTGATGACCTGACACCTATTGGAAATTCCTGGAATTTGAACCTGCAGAAGATTGCATTTGAGCATCTGAAGTTTGTTTTGATAGACTACTGTGGATCAGTAACAGAATCTGGGCTTTTACTTGTGAAGTTGCTTTTGTCTGCTGCGCCCTTGTTGGAGAAGGTGCATATTAAGAATTACAAGAAGGATTTTGAATTTGTCAAAAAGTTAGTTAGTTTCAAAAGAGTATCTAAAGAAGCTGAAGTTATTCTATTTGATTGAATTGCTTTTGTGCTTATGTGACCAAACTTGTAATGGGTTTATGTTTGTACTCTAGTGCTACTTACCTGACCAAACTTTTATGCTTACGTGAAGTTTATATTAGTTTCTTGCCTGCTTTGTTAAAGCGAAGAATTTGGTGTGATATCAGAAAAAGTCTCCTTTCTTTGTGATGAATTTGCATTGTTGTGATATTTTTTCATGATACACTCACTACCTATACCTGAGCAAGTCGAGGGATGACAGAATGGACACATCAGCATTGTCGGTTAACACAAAAGTTGACATGCCTTCGGCTCTTAGATAGTTTATTTCTGCTTTGTATATGCTGCTCTTGCATTAACTAGAATGTAATGTATACGGGTTTATTCACCACAATCAAACTGAGGATCTTCTCGACACCTGCCCCTTCGCTTCCCATATGTGGACTTGTTTAGGAGTACCGCATTTCATTAAATGTTTATTCAACATATATTTGATAGAACCAGGAACTCATTATCTTTATCAGGCTTTGGTACCAGAGAATTCTAGTAAAGATCAAAATCCTTTGTCATTACAAATTACTTATGTTGAGTAAGTACGTGGCAGTATTTAACCAATTGAATCAGATATTTTAATTGAACAACCTCTGTTATATTTCAGACACAAAAATGACAAACAGGAAAAGTTTCCTCCGCTTGAGAGTTGTGAACTCAGATATTGGATTTTGCATATTTTTAGAGTAGTTTTGCATGGCACTTCATTAATTTCTCCATTATTTTCTTGTTGTTGAGGTGGTGATTATTTCTCGTTAAAAAAACATAGGCGTGTTGATTATTTGACATATTCTTTGCTGCAAAATTTATTTGCTAAAAATTTCATTAGAATGAAAATCGTATTATTATTTTTGTATTTTATAATAACAATAATACAATATAATCAACTTGATCAGTGAAGAAATTTCCTGGAGAGAGAACGTACGTGTGACATGGTCTACTTTTGACGTTGTCCCTTTGGAGTTTGGACTAATATAAATACTCTATATAGAGAAAAGAGAAGGGAAAGAGCGAAAGAGCCAGTGCAAGAGAGAGAGAGAGAGAGAGAGAGAGTTAAGTTATATGGCTGCCTCAAATCTACAGCGCTTTCTAGACAGTGTCACACCAACAGTGCGGTTGCATATGGTATATATCTATTTTCTTCCCAGATAGGTTGTTGTGGATCTCACGATTTCATATTCAACTTCTCATTTTTTTTTTAAAAAAAAATCATTGTAAAATTGTCGTATTTGCTGTTATGGATGTATATAATTAGTAACATTCATAACAGTAATAAAAAAGAAAATACTAGCCTTTTTCGTTTGTTATCATTGTTGGGAGCGCAGATGATACGTAACCTAATTAAACCAGGTTGAAACTTTATAGGATATCAATGTTGGCGCCTTAATTAGGTACGTAGGAACTTTATAAGTTTATATTTGGTATGCATATGTCCTTGTATTAAAAAAATTTAGATTTTAACTTACTACAAAATATTTTCTTGAATAATTGAAGCGAGATAAAATTAATGATAAAAATGTAATAAATCGAGAAATCTCCGTTTTCCTAAACCCAAATTATAATTTCCATCGGTTGTATATAGAAGATGATCATTTTTACAACGAAGATCACAAAAAAAAAAAAAAATTAGGTGTAGTTGGAAAAAAATTAGGCTTCTAGCAAAAACAAACTGCAGTTGCCTTTTAAGTTCTAACTACATGAGTAGAGCTCAATTTGGAACCAATAGGACGAGAACTCTGTCAATTACTTCGAACTCTCCGACCTGTGGCAATTTTTTGAGGAATGGAGTCTATGTGGTGTTGGCATAGATCTTGCGACTCCCAATGGAAAAACCACACAATACTTCGTTCCAAAGCTATCTGCAATTCAACTGTACATCACAAAAGAGTTAAAGGCCACTTCAAGGTATTCGCATATATATTTTCAAACGTTAAATCATAATTTAGTATTGCTCAGGGCATGCATATACGAGAGTTTGGGTGCAAGAAAAATCAATATTTTGGCTTCAATGCTGTTTAAACGTAGAGACCTTTCTAGCTAGCTAGAAAGGGAGAGGGTCCACTTGAAAGTTCAATAACAATGCAAGCATTTGCTTAACAATTAAATTGCTCCTTTTCTTTAGAAAGCTATAATGTTTCGATATATATAGTTGTTCTTATACGTTCTCTCATATTTGGGATGTTTTCAGTGATTCCCATAATGACGTGTACAACAATGGGCTAGCAGACTTCGAATATTTTCAAATATCTGGCTCATTAGACGATGAGAAGCCACTTGTGGGCAAGGTTTATCTTGCTATTCATTGTAGTTCTTGAATTCTGGCAAAAATTATAAATACTACTTGAAATTAATGATGGCTTCGTTTTTAGGTGAATGAGTTAGCTGAGGACTTCGGAGGCTTGAGATCTCTTAAAAGCATTGAGCTTTCAATTGCGAGCTGGATGGCAATTTATTGGTATGGTTGATTTAATTTCTGAAAAAAAGTCTAAAAGATTATGTAATTTTGATATTATAATTTGATACATAGCAGCTCTGCGATGTTTGTACACCTATATGTATTAATTCATGCATTATGTCATAAAATATTGCCTGTAGTGTCACATTTATATGATTCAAACCAAGGAATCGGATAACATGAAAGAATTATGTCTTTTTTCATTATTCAAACCAAGGAAAAAATTTTGGGCCAAACAGACGCAAAGTATTTTATTATCCCTCGAAGAACTTGGAAAAATTATTCGTTGAATAATTTACAAAGTATTAATATTAATCTTTAAAACGAACTTTTGTGCAAGAAATTAACACGTTACACAACAATATCTAGTTGAGCACTTGATATGTTTTAGATATCATCTTGACTAGACATTCTGCCTCTAACCCTGTGGGGACCACATCAATCGGTTGTTGCACGGGAATTGATTTGCACATCCCTAAAATTGATAAAACACTTCTAGTTAGACTGAAATACCATTAATGAATTGAAAATATTACAATAATGATGATATCTCTGAATAATGCTTTCAATTAATTAGGGGCATTTTAGTCTAAAAAAGTATTTTATCAATTTTAAGGGTGTGCAAATCAATTCTCTTGTTGCAACTGGCTGGCTAGTTCATTACTAGTTGTCTACAAGATCACATATAAGAAGTCCATGAGGGGCTCTTGTAAGATAAATATATTTTCTTATTTTTTGTTAATTAAACTTTCTTACCGAATTTGCAAGGCGCAACATTACAATTGAATTCATATTTTTGTATATTTTT
Organism: Rhynchospora breviuscula; assembly: GCA_027562975.1. Taxonomy (NCBI): domain Eukaryota; kingdom Viridiplantae; phylum Streptophyta; class Magnoliopsida; order Poales; family Cyperaceae; genus Rhynchospora; species Rhynchospora breviuscula. The sequence continues at coordinate 20,540,534 of CM050398.1, forward strand.
CAGGAAGTCCATTTATGTGATTGGACAACAACAAGATATCAACAATGATGCATGTTTCCTTACTTACCACAAACTTTCCCATCCATGCCAAAGTGAGTTTCTTTTCTTGATTATATATTTCCTTTTGATCAAAATTTTAATCACCCATATGCACAATATGTAATCAAGCTCTTTAGTACTTTTCAACAAACCTCACAATTAAATAGAAACAATTATATTTAAAAAATATATATATTGCAGATGAGTCGGAAGTCTCCAAGAATACAAGCAAAGGGTCACTGCAAGGTGGAAACAAAGTGAAGGAAAATGATAAGAACATGACAATTTCTCTGCCGCCTTGTGGACTGACAATTCATAAGGCTTATGGAGCTCTCTCGAATAATTAACAGTCTGGAGAAATTGCTCTGAGTGCTCTCCCTGCACAAGGTCCAAGCTCACGGATCGTTGAGTTTGGATTCTTTTCCAACTATTGGAAAAAAAATCAAATTTCGGAATCTGATCAGTTCTCTTGGATTTCCGTAATAATAAAGTACCTTAAAACATGCTTATCGTTTTTGGAATTCGGAACTTTATAATGTATTGTGGAAGCTCCAAGATTTGCATCTTTGGTTCATGCTATATATGCATGTTGGGTAAGTATATTTGGTATTTTGCTACACTATAAAAAAGATGGTTTTTACATGGATTTTTTTTTTTTTTACTAGACTTTTCACATACTCTTATAATTAGATATATTGCAAGATTTTCTTGCTAGACAAATTTTAGTCTAGCTATATTTTGAAAAAAATTTGAGATATGCACTACACCAAAAAAGATTTTTAGTACCAGACTATTAGTACCGGTTTTTAAGAAAACCGGTATAAATAATACATGGTGGCAAATTGGTAATTCTCAGTATATATTTTTAGTACCGGTTTTTTAAAAAAACCGGTACTATATTTCCGGGAAAAGAAAAGAAAAAACGCATATATTTTAGTACCGGTTTTTTTAAAAAACCGGTACTAAAAATATATTTGTAGTACCGGTTTTTTTATAAAAAACCGGTACTAAAATATAGCCGTTTTTTTACTTTTACGGCAACTATTAGTACCGGTTTTTTATAAAAAACCGGTACTAATATTCCGCAGAATTTCACATCTACCTCTGGCCTCTCCTTCTCCACTCTATCTCCTTCACTCTCTCATAAACTGTTCTTGGCCTTTTCTTTTCCCCTCTAAAACCGAGAATATTTTTGTGTTATCCAAAAGCACATAAAAAATAGCTAAAAATAAAAAAAAATTCCGAAAAATAGAAAAATCAGAAGGGAAAGCAAAGGAGATCTACGAGAAGCTAAAATAATTCTCATTTTGAGGTATATTCTTTGTTTTTTCTGTATTTTATTTATAACTTTGTAATTATATGCATATTTTTTATTTTTTATTGTTTTTTTTTATTTCAATCTAATAAAATAGAAAACGGAAGAGAAAGAGAAAAGGTTATTTAAATCGAAGAGGAGGAAAAGGAAGAAAAAACAATTTCGGTAATTTTTTATTTTAATCTTGATTAATTTTAATTCGATAATTTATCAATTTGTACATGCATATATATATCGTTAATTTGGCATTTGCATTTATTAGTTGTATTGTCATATAGGACCAAATTGCCGGAATTTGAACTATTTTAGGTCGTGCCCGTCCGAGATTAATCCATTAGGGATTAATCTTGGATAGTACTCCCGGTCGGGAGTACTGCTCTTTGGATATTCTGTCTCATTTAGGAAAGCGAGTTGTACGTTAGATGCAATGTGTTGTGTGAGAAAAATTCGACAGTGTTTTCTCTTATGTTCCCACGGATACGTACGCACGAGCAATCGTGTGTTAGCGTATTCAGGGAACATAAGGGGAAATGCTGTCGAATTTTTCTCAGACAACACACTGCATCTAACGTACGCTCGTTAATGAGACGGAGTATCCAAAGAGTGGGCTAGGATGGTAACCGGTCCAAAAACCTATTGTGATGCATGCATTGAACCTACAAATCATAAATCCTGACATTTTTTATATATATTTCTATCTACACAGATGGATCTGAGGGAGAAATACATATATGAGTATTCGAGAATATCGGATGAATTTGTTGGAGTTGTTGAAGAATTCCTTAAATGTGCAGAAGACCATCGGAAGTTGACTGGAAAGCCCAGAATATTATGTCCTTGTAAAAATTGTCTTAACTTTGAGAGACAAGATGGTAAAGTGATTAGAGCACATCTGATTCAACGTGGATGGATGACAACACCTAAATACCTCCGGTGGGTTTTACATGGAGAAAAATTGGAAGAAAATTTAGATGCCGGAACGAGCATTAATGTATCTGATATTTTTGAAAATACTGTACAAAATAATTGTATGGATGATGCAGGGGATAATGTAATTGTGGGTGATGATATAGAAAATTTAAGTGAACAACAATATCAATGTGATGATGATAATAGAGAAAATGATTTGGATGAAATGATGAATGAATTACCCGGTGATTTTATTGATGATGTTCCTGATGTGTTTGAAAAGTTGGATGAAAACTCTCATATACCCTTATATCCCGGTTGCAACGAAGATAAATTTTCCAAAATAAAAACAGTTTTTAAGTTGTATAACCTGAAAGCTAAGAATAATTGGAGCGATAAGAGTTTCACATCTTTGCTCGGTCTTTTGCGAGAAATGCTTCCAGCAGATAATACATTACCCGATACAACTTATAAGGCTAAAAAATTACTATGTCCTTTGAAATTGGAAGTAGTGAAAATTGCAGCTTATCCGAATGATTGCATACTATTTCGTAATGAGTACGAGAGCCTCCATAAATGTCCAAAATGTAATGCATCTCGATACAGACAAATGGACGGTGAATTGGATAATGAAGAAGATAGTGGTAAGAAGAGACCAGCTGCGAAAATATTGTGGTATCTGCCAGTAATACAAAGGTTTGAGCGTCTTTTTAGTAATTCAAAAGATGCTAAACTGTTGAGGTGGCACGCGGAAGTCAGAAAGAAAGATGGAAAACTCAGACATCCAGCAGACTCACCCCAGTGGAACAACATAGATAGTTATTTCACGGATTTCGGCAATGAGCCTAGAAATTTGAGATTGGGATTATGCACGGACGGAATGAATCCTTACGGCCTCATGAGTACAAATCGAAGCGTATGGCCTGTTTTGTTGGTTATTTACAACCTTCCTCCATGGTTATGCATGAAAAGAAAATATCTGATGATGTCGTTACTCATTTCTGGTCCAAAACAACCAGGAAACGATATAGATGTGTATTTAGCTCCGTTAATAGAGGATCTTGATATGTTGTGGAAGGACGGAGTGAGGGTTTTTGATGCACATTCCAAAAGTTATTTCACCTTACGTGCGATGATATTTTGCACAATTAACGACTTTCCGGCATACGGAAACTTATCAGGTTACAAGAATAAAGGAGAAAAAGCATGTCCTGTTTGCATGGAGGAAACACATTCGATATGGCTATCGAATTGTAGAAAAACAGTATATTTGGGACATCGTAGGTTTCTTAGCCGTCATCATCCCTATCGCCGACAACCTTATAAAAATAAATTTGATGGCAACACCGAGACCCGTCGGGCACCTATACCAAAAACTGGAAGACAAACTTATGAACGGGTGAAAGATCTTAAAATTCAATTGGGCAAACCATTTGCGAATAGAATTCCAGAAAAGTGCTTTTGGAAGAAGAAGTCTATATTCTGGGACCTTGAATACTGGACGTATTTAGATGTCAGGCATTGCTTGGATGGGATGCATATCATCAAGAACATTTGTGAAAATCTGGTTACTTTAATTTTGAATGCTCAAGGAAAAGTAGATAATGTTAATGTGAGAAAAGACATGGTAAAAATGGGAATTCGATTGGAACTAGCTGCAAAGGAAGATAATAGTAAGAAACGGGATTGGTTACCTAATGCTGTTTATACTTTAACCAAAAAAGAGAAACTCAGTTTGTTGGAGTGTTTGAGGTCTATTAGAGTTCCAACTGGTTATTCCTCAAATATTTCACGGAAGGTGTCAATTAAAGATATGAAATTGATTGGAATGAAATCACACGATTATCACGTGTTGCTGACCCAGTTGCTTCCTGTTTCAATTAGAGCATGTTTTAAAGAAGAAGTTCGAAATTCTATCACTAAGTTGTGTTTTTTTTTCAATAAAATTTGCTCTAAAGTGATCGATCCTGAAAAACTGAATCAGTTAGAAACCGATGCGGTTCAAACCATATGCGAGTTGGAGATGCATTTTCCCCCCTCATTCTTTGTTATAATGGTGCATTTGACCATTCATTTAGTCAGGGAGATAAAACAGTGCGGTCCGATATTTCTGCGATACATGTACCCTTTTGAAAGAGCAATGGGTCAATTGAAAGGGTTAGTGAGAAGCAGATCTCGACCCGAAGGAAGTATGGTTGAAGGATATGTGGCAAAAGAGGTTATTGACTTTTATAATGATTATTTAGATGGAGTTAAACCGATTGGCCTCCCAAAAAATAGACACGAAGGTAGACTTCTAGGGAAAAGCATAATTGGTATGAAAGTAATTACAATGGATCTTGCAAAAAGAGAAAAAGCACATCTTAAAATTCTCCAACAGATCGCCGTTGTGTCTCCTTATGTGAATGAACACATAGCCGAATTGCGAGAACAGAACCCTCAGAGATCAGAAAATTGGATCACCAAGGAGCATAACAAAAGTTTTGTAAAATGGTTTACAAATAAAGTAAGACAGTCCAGACCTTCAAATGAAACGGTGAAATGTCTTGCTAGAGGTCCTAACGCCAATGTGCAAACCTATCAAGGGTACGACCTGAATGGTTTCACTTGGTATACAAAGAAACAAGATGGAAAAAGCACAGTACAAAACAGCGGAGTCACAATAGTAGCCATATCAAGTGATGGAACATCATCAGAGCCGTATTATGGGTGGATTGAAGAAATTTGGGAGTTTGATTATAATGCATTTAAAATACCAGTGTTTGAATGCAAATGGATGCTGAAAAGCGACGTCAAAACTGATAAAAACGGATTTGTAACCGTTGATTTCAAAAAGTTAGGATATGCTGATGATCCTTTTATACTTGCAAACAAACAAGCAATGCAAGTTTTTTATATTGCTGATCCGGCTGACAAGGGACGACATGTGGTACTTCCCGGAAAAAGACGCATTGTCGGCGTTGAAGATGTCGTGGATGAAGAAGAATATGACCAATTTGATGAAATAGCACCATTCTCTACAGGTATATATAATTAAATATAAATCTAGAAAAATTATTGAAATAATTAAATGTAATAAGAAATTTCACCAATTTGATATGTACATATATATTATTATTCACAGGTATAGACGGGACACCGCAACCAATTGAAGAGTTAACAAGTAACTTGCGTTCCAATCAGGAAGAAGGCATTTGGGTAGATCGACCGAAGTCACCAAAAAATAAATAAAGTTGAAAAAAATGAAATAGGTAAATTAACGAGAGTTCAAGACTATTGTATCTTTTTCCATTTTCATAGTCCTTTTTCATGTAATATTTATTACAATTTATACTTTATTTCATTTTCATAGTCCTTTTTCATTTTCGTAGTCCTTTATTACAATTTATTTGGTTTATAATTTAATCACGGAAATTAAATAATTAACTTAAAAAAACAGAAAATATTTTAAATAATTTAATTTATTTGGTTTATAATTTAATATTAAAAATTTATTAATGAATTTAAAAAACAGAAAATATTTTAAATAATTTAATTTATTTGGTTTATAATTTAATTTCAGAAATTTATTAATCAATTTAAAAAACAGAAAATATTTTAAATAATTTAATTTATTTGGTTTATAATTTAATTTCTGAAATTTATTAATCAATTTAAAAAACAGAAAATTTTTCAAATAATTTAATTTATTTGGCTTATAATTTAATTTCAGAAATTTATTAATCAATTTTAAAAAACAGAAAATATTTTAAATAATTTAATTTGTTTGGTTTATAATTTAATTTCAGAAATTTATTAATCAATTTAAAAAACAGAAAATATTTTAAATAATTTAATTTATTTAGTTTATAATTTAATATTAATAATTTATTAATGAATTTAAAAAACAGAAAATATTTTAAGTAATTTAATTTATTTGGTTTATAATTTAATTTCAGAAATTTATTAATCAATTTAAAAAATAGAAAATATTTTAAATAATTTAATTTATTTGGTTTATAATTTAATATTATAAATTTATTAATCAATTTTAAAAAACAGAAAATATTTAATTTCCGAAATTTTAAAAAAAATTTAGTACCGGTTTTCTACGAAAAACCGGTACTAAATGCCGGTTTTCTTAAAAAATTTTCCCGGTTTTCGGATAAAAAAATTTAGTACCGGTTTTCTGCTAAAAACCGGTACTAAATTTATTAATGAATATAAAAAAAAGAAAATATTTTAAATAATTTAATTTATTTGGTTTATAATTTAATATTATAAATTTATTAATCAATTTTAAAAAACAGAAAATATTTAATTTCCGAAATTTAATAAAAAATTAGTACCGGTTTTATACTAAAAACCGGTACTAAATGCCGATTTTCTGAAAAAAATTAAATTTAGTACCGGTTTTCTGCTAAAAACCGGTACTAAATTATGTTTTTTTTTTAAAAGTCCCCTCTCTCTATCTCTCTCTCTCCCGTCCGAAAACCACTCCTCTCTCGTCCGAATTCGAAAACCCTCTCTCTCGTCCGAAAAACGAAGCGCCTCTCTCCCTCGGCCTCCCTCCCGCCTGCTGCTCTCCTTCGGCCTACCTCCCGCGCGCCTCTCTCCCTCGGCCTCCCTCTCCCGCGCGCCTCTCCTTCGGCCTACCTCTCCCGCGCGCCTCTCCTTCGGCCTCCCTCTCCCTCGGCCTCCCTCTCCCGCGCGCCTCTCCTTCGGCCTCCCTCTCCCTCGGCCTCCCTCTCCCGCGCGCCTCTCCTTCGGCCTACCTCCCGCGCGCCTCTCTCCCTCGGCCTCCCTCTCCCTCGCCGCTCTCCCTCGCCCTCCCTCCCGCGCGCATCTCCCTCGCCGCTCCCCTCACTCGCCGTAAGTTGTCCTCACTCCCCTCACTTTCTCTCATTCGGCAGATAGTTAGCTGGTATTACACTCTAGTCAAACCATCAACTGAATTATACGTAGTTTCAAATGTTCTTCACATGGGTGTTTGTGTGTTATTGACATATAGAATGAGTTGAAATTTCCTTGATAGGTATATGCATCTTTTCATGTTAAATTTGATTCTAGTTAGGGTGGCTGATGTTTTTAAAGAATTCTGATCGATTTGTTAACCAAAATAGAATGAGTAATTCAACCTAATATACGTGAAAGTTTTTTTAGTCTATAGTGCTTTGTTATGACAATGTTAGTTCATAACAATCAGTTCCATGGAAAAGAAATCATTGCTAGAAACTGCCATTCGATGTTCAAATGGAAATCATTAGTTCCCCTAACATAAACATAGACAAAACCAATCTACAAGAGTTACCAAAACAATAACAAGTACAACAACTGCAATTCCAACCGCCTCATGTGATCAGTTATTAATTGCACTCTTCAGTTACAATAAAAAAAAATATAATTAGATTATCTTATTAGCTCAACCTACTGCAATGGATAGTTGAGCCTGTAAGCAGTACGCATCACAAGGGAATGAAGGATTATGGTAAGAGTTGACCTAACAACCATGGCCAAACAAAATTTAAAACATAAAGCACCAATTATGCATCTTTAACAGAACTGATGGGTTTGGGTTTGATTGCAATTGTTAATTGTTTGGATTTTAGTGCAATTGTTAATAGGTTTGGGTTTGATTGCAATTGTTAATGGGTTTGAATTTGATTGCAATTGTTAAAAGTTTAATTATGTTAATTATTAGTTTGATTTATTTATGTTTTAATGATAATGATTTGCTTGATTTGTGTATATAAATTATTTTAATGATATATACATTATGAATTGTGTTATATAAATTTGATTTGAATTTGCAGCAATGTCGAATCATGATGATCAGAATATTGCGACAAATCAAAATGAGTCGAGTTCTGAAGAGGAGCAGATTCCTGTTGTTAGCAAGAGGGGAAAAAGATCAACGGCTAAGTGTATGAAGACGCGCAAATCGATAGCTGCCGGAGATAATTTACATGTCGAATTCAATAAAGAAGGCAAACCATGCGGCGAGAATGCAAAGGCATTCACGAATTGGTGTGCAACAAAAACAAGAGATATGATCCCTTGCAGGTACCTATACGTATATATGAATTTGAAACCTATTGATATGAATTTGTATACGATAATAGTATTAATCGGGTTCAATGCAGTTATAGTAGTTGGCATGAAGTGCCAAAATCGTTGAAAATTGATTTGTACGGAGAAATAGCGAAGGTTTGGAATCTTCCGGCTGACCTACCATTGTCTACTAAGAAGAAGATTCTACATAATTGTAACGATAAATGGAGGCATTGGAAGGGCAGATTGGTGAGATATTATTCTTGCAATATCATTTCCATTTATAAAAGTTTGATTAAATATTTATTTTAATTATAACGTGTATTTTTTTCATTGTAGAATAAAAAATACAGGGTTAATCCGCAAGAAGGTGCACCAAATCCATGGGATGTACAGAATATCTCGAAGGAAGAATGGGAGGCAATGGAAGCTCATTATTCCAGTGAGAAATTTGCGGTATGAAAACATATTTCTTATAAAAGAATCATTCGTCGCTACTAATCCCATTAGTTTTGTATTTATACTAACAGTCTTCTTAATTTATTAATAGAAAATGAGTAAACAAGGAAAGGCAAATGCTGCAAAGAAAGACATGCCCCACACACTCGGATCAGGCGGTTACATAAGTGCTGAGTTGAGATGGAAAGAGGGAGAGGTGGTCCATGGTGGGTCCTCGGTTATTACGAAGGATATGGATGGCAGAACTTATAGTTGGAGTAGGGCACGCGCAGTAACGGATCCGGAGACCGGTCAACTTGTGGTTAGAAACCCTAAAGCTGCCGCGGTGATCGACAAAGCGGTACGTGTAACAATTCAGATAATTTTATTTTGTGTATTCAACGAATTTAATTTACTCTAACATGAATTTTTTTTGTGATAGGTTGCTTTAGTTAAGTCAGGTGATGTTGTGCCTGTTCGTCAAAATGATATCTTGACGTCTGCGATCGGAACGCCAGAGCATTCGGGACGATTAAGAGGATATCCACTTTTTTCCAGCGTGAAGCAGGTATTTGGTGGTGGTAATAGAAAATCATCCAAGGGGTATACCAAAGATGAGGTTGATCGGATGGTGCAGGACGAAGTGAAAAAACGAATGGATGAGGAATTTAACAGGCGAATGGATGAGGAATGGAACAGACGAATGCAGCAAAGCTTTTCGCAAATGTTTTCGCAAGGCCAAGGCCAAGTCCAAACACCGCAGACGTACGATCCAATAGTTCAACAGGCTTTTCTACTGCTATCACAGGGTAGCAACAATCAACCACATCCGATACCTCACTCGAGTTTTCAGGTTCTTAATTTCACCAACCTAATGATATATATTACTTTGCTCACATATAATATTTACGATTTATGATTTGTTATTATGTTTGATATTGGTTATAAATACAGACGCCTGTCGAAGCTTTACTACTCCTCCCAGGGACGTCCGGAACGCCTGTGTATGTAGCTAGAGCTATGGTGTCTGCACAGACTTACAGTGAGACGGTCCATGGAGAGCCAGTGGGTATAGGTGAAGTGAAGGTACAAATCTTAGAAGTTTTTGATAATGCGAGACACTCGATTGTACCTTTTCCACCTCCTAACGGAGATGATCGGCTTGGTGTTCTGATGTGTTCATTTCTAAGATGGCCAGTTCATCTTGTGGATTACGACCTGACAAAATTGGTAAATCTTACAAACTATTTAAAATTTAGTTAGTTTATGGTAATTATTTATATTAGTACAATTTAAATTTAAAAATATCATTTCCATGACTAATATGTTGGTTGTTTAGGAGCAAGTGAGGCAAATGGCGAAACAAAATACACAAATTCTTCCGCAAGACAAGGGAAAACAGATTACGGAAGATGACGAAGACGAACCGAGTGTGGATCAATTTTTTACGGAGGTGGATATTCAATTGCGCGATCCGTTCGTCTCCGAAGAAAAATTGGCAGAGATTAGACCTAATGCAAAGAAAATGCACGACTATATCAGGATGTTCGACAAGTCAGTGACTGAGTTCAGCGATCTTCCTGGTGCATTCGACTTTCAAGATGTCAAGACATTCATTCTTGAATTTAAAGATATCGGCCATGTTTTCCATCGAGAGGAACTTTTCGTACAAGCGATTAAAGTTTGGGTTTTGTAAGTATTCTCCTAACTTTACAATAGTTGATTATTAGTTATATGATATTTCTAATCAAATATATAGAACTATAGAAACACAATTAAATTGCGCATATATATATATACAACATGCAGGCGGTGCAGGGAATATTGTTTGAATACCGCGATGAAAAAGTGGATATTTTGGGATCCAGAAAGGTGCTCGGGTATCGATGTGGAGAAAGATCAAATCGGCACTGTAAGCTACATAATGAATCTTTTAAAGAAGTATGCAAAAAGAGATCCCTATCATGTTTTACTGCATCATAATCGGTTAGTTATAAAATTTTTTATTTTGACTTTAATTAAGATTTTAAATTTGCGGTTTCATATTTATATCACCAACAAAATACAATATTTATGTAATTACAGGTCGCATTTTGTGATTATTATCGCACAACTCTCAACACGGAAGTTGTGGATAGTAGATTCACTGCAATCAAAGTCTGGCTATCAATCTCCAATTCTAAGCAATTACGATCAGTAAGTTTAGGATTAACATAATACGTGCATGCATTATTTAGTTTTATACTAATATCTAGAAATAAATCTTGTAACTTTATATTTAATTTTGCAGAGCTTTGTCAAGATTGGTTCAAGTTCCCAAGTTTGCAGTTCAGATGATTCCAGTACATAATTTCAACTAATATATATAGTTTAATTTCATTTCTAATTTATTAAATTTAAACTTAATAGTATAATTTTTTTTCCTTGTAGAGTCCACGACAACCAAACTATATAGATTGCGGTTTTTATGCGATGACAAACCTACGCAAGATACTTGATCACTGTACGCTATACCAGGACCTCCTATTGGTATGGATTAAATTTAATTAATCTTACTGTATATGACTAGAGTTAGTAGCAATTTAGTTTTAATCTACTAAATCAAGTTTAATTAGATTAGTTTATAAATTTATAAATTTTCATATGTTATTAACTATATGAAATGTCAAAATGCAGGTTTTGCAACCGATAGGTAAGCGCTACAGTGAAGACGAGATTAATTATACTGTAAATGAGTGGTTTGGATTTTTACTTGCACTTGTAGGTCATCATGGGTAATTGATTAAGTATATATGTGATTTGTAGTGACTTATATATATATATGTGATTTTGATATTATTATGTGTTTTGATATTTCTGTGTTTTGATATTGTATGGATGCATATATGCATATATATATATATACCGCTGGTATATATTGGTACAAATATTGATGGCTAGCAAATAGGGGCTAGCCCCAGAAACAAAAAAAGTTTTTTTTTTTTTTTTATTTAATTTAGTACCGGTTTTTAACTAAAACCGGTATTAAAAATCATTTTTTAAAGGCGGCAATGATTTTTAGTACCGGTTTTTAGTAAAAAAACCGGTACTAAAATACTCACAATATTTCATCATGTATCTTTAGTACCGGTTTTTAACTAAAAACCGGTACTAAAAATCATAGCCTCCGATACCAGCAACCTAATTATTCCGCCTTTTTAGTACCGGTTTATTTTAAAAACCGGTACTAAAAATCCCTCCCGCCAATTCCATCAAGCTCATTATACCGCCTGTTTAGTACCGGTTTTTTATTATTTTTAACACCCCCTATTATTAGTACCACTACAAAACCGGTACTACTAATACATATAAAACCGGTACTAATAAAAATAAATGGTGTAGTGATGGCTAGATAAATTATCAATTTTCTAGATTTTTTTTATTTATACCAAAAATAAATTTGCTAGATTTTTAAGGACATATTAATAGAAAATTGAGTCTTACAAAAAAAAATTGCTTGATTTAGTGCAAAAATAAATCTAGCAATAGAACAAGGTACAACATACATAAAAAATGCAGTACGTACTTCGTTGACTGTTGTGCAGCTTGTGCTAAAAATGCATGCCTGCATTTTGTACATAGTCAAAGTCATTCTTTTATTAAGTTGGTTGAAGTGATTACTTGCAAGGATTTACAAAATTTTGCATTATAGAAAACTTTACCTGGTTACGTACTGTCGATTTAATTTAGGCAGTGTTTTATATAGAGTATTAAACTTTACCTGAAACTAGGGGGCTCTGTCAGTCGCGGCTTCGCCGCGACCTCTAGAAAACGTAGTTTATTGTAAGGTATTCGCGAGTGTATTTGAATATGTACAGTTGTATGTCTAATTGTGTTTGGTTTATGTGGATATACGTGTCGGTAGGAAACGAAGCTGTAAGAAGTGTTGGTTTGCTTTTTTTCGCTTCGTGACCACTTTAGTAAGTATATTGGGAATTTAAATTTGCAGATTATAGAGCGGTGAAGATTGGCGGTGATAAGGCAGTATGGTAACACCTGTCAATTGTCAGGACACTTGTCCTACGAGAGTTTCGATGGAATATTGTTGTGTGTATTTAAAAGTTTGAACACACAGTATCAGTCTATTATATCGCTTTTCGCAAGCACAAAATTGCTGCTTTTTCTTTGTATAAGTCCTATTTACAGAGAAATGGAAAAAAATAATAAAAACGAATTTACGTAGGTTTTCACCACGTAAGGTTATAAGTGTAAGTGTACAGGTTATAAAGCGTGTTTTGAGTCTTTGACAGCCCCTGTCAATGTTTCTAAAAAAAACCGTTTTTTGAGATTTTAAATTGTTGTAATACTAGCCGACTTTGACGTCGCGAGACTCGCAACCACCTCCATGATTTATATTTTTATACAAATAATAGGTGGGCATAAGATTTGAAGTATTATTGATATTTCCCATCCTGCTGTTGGTTTGAAACCAACGGAATAAACATGTAAAGCTTTCATAGTTTCATGCGATCTCCTGAAGATGAGCATCTTGAAAAGTACGATGCGCAAATTAAAAGTAGCTATACAAATACGGAAGAAATATATGATTTCAAGATAAAAGGTATTGCATTATGGACTTTTCATACTTAAACATATGTAAGAATATGATGAACTTTATCGATCTGAATATCAAGCAACATCTCAACGATAATATATGAGGAATTTAATTTTACTATCAAGCTGAGTTTCATCCAAGCTTTGATCGATACCAAGTTTATGGCGCAACTACCAGTATGAGGCAGCAAAACATAAAAGATAAAAAGGTTGAGCTTAACCAAACTATATTAAATGGACTTGTATCCAGGTCAATCCAATTCTAAAAACCAAGCAAGCAGAAAGTGAAAAGATTAGAAATTGATTATACCTCTGAAAATGGTTTAAATTCAGGAATTTGAAAAAGGAGCTTCTTTTGTTTCATATTTCACAATAATAAGTTATATACCTCTAAAAATGGTTTGAATTCAGGAATTTGAAAAAGGAGCTTCTTTTGTTTCATATTTCACAATAATAAGTTAATAACTGAATGCTCCAAGAAGAAAATGAGTGTATTGAGGTACATGGCAAAAAATAAAGATAAAGTTTGAGGAAAAATAAAAAATCCAACCAAATGTTGATCTAGGATCCATGCCATAGCAAAATTTTGAAATTTAAAAAAGATCCAATATTTACTTTCATACGAAAGGAGTGCAAAGACGGTACATCTAGCAAGCCTGACAATGACGATCTTGCTACAAGGAAGAAGAAAACGTTGATCAGTTTAAAAAATAACAAAAGAAAACCATTAGAAATTGCAGAATAGAATGGAAAGACAAACTGTGAGCGAAGCGGCTTTTTGTTAAATGTTTGGTTTCACACTTGAGGACAAGTTAATCTTGATTAGCTCATGTTCATGCAGCCAGTGCATTTTGACCTCCTTCCCAACTTGCCCCTCTTTGCCCCTCTCCCTATAATATAAATTTTACAACAAATTTTTTTGAGTAAAGTTAGAATCCTCATAACTCAAAGCAAGAGACAAAATCCGTTACAATCACCAGTCCTTTTTTATTATTCTTCCTTAGGACACCTACAATTGACTTTTATGAGGAACAATTAGGACAAAATAAACACAAACAGCAAGGGACAAAAGTTTCATGCATATTCTTCCAAATTCAAACACCAAATTAACATATTGTTAAACTCATCACAATATTTTTCTTCTAATGAATACCCCTTAAAATCATTAGAAATTTCTATTATTTCTTGGTTTAGTTAATATATGGGGAAAATCAGGTACTCTTCTAGAGACATCATGACAGTATGGTATGACAATTGTAGTCATTTCTTGGTGTTATTTTAATTCTCATTTCTTTTGTGTATATATGATAATTCAAAGTTTGAAGAAACCACAAAAATCTGCAATACTTGCAGAACCTACTAAGGCTCTTCATTCTTTTAGCTTTGCTTCTCAACATATCTATCCTGCTTCATCTACCTTGACCATCTTGTTATCATCTCAGCCTATCAAATAAAGACTTAGTAAATGAAACAGAAATGTTGATAAATAGAAAACATCTTATTTGGTAGGACACCTGGTTGTGCTTCACACGCTTCCTTCTTCTTTGCCTACATATTGCCCCCCTTGAGGCTCTAGGACTTCATGCTTTTCATTCTTTTAGCTTTGCATCTCAGCACATCTATCCTGCTTCATCTGCCTTGACCACCTTGTCGTTGTCTCACCTATCAAATAAAGAATAACTTAGTAAATGAAAATGAAACAGAAAATATTGAGAGATAGAAAACATCTTATTTGTTAGGACACCTGGTCGTACTTCACACGCTTCTCTTCTTTGCCTACATATTGCACCCTTTTACCTCTTCTTGACTTTGATTCTCAAATGTTGGTGCAATGGCCAAATAAATTCATTAACAGTATAAGGAAGCACTTTAATTAAACAATCAAGTCTTTAAAAATCAGCTCTATACCAGTAAGGAATTGAGGTAAGTTCCCAACTGGTACCTGCTGTAAATAGTGCAAAATTAATGCACTACTCCAGGCGAAGAATTTGTTTAGTAATCATGCTGTATGAAGCATTTATCATATACATTTATCTTATTTAAGTTATCAGTGTATAAATACAAATGTATTGAGTTGCTCTTTACAACATTAGCGAAGCAAAATAAAAAAAAAAACCTTAAAGTTGAAAGCTCCAGCATTCCTACTTATACAATGGAAACTTAAAAAGAAGTTTTAATCAAGGATTGATATAGAGTTTCTAAAAAACAATAAGTACATATTAATTTAGGTGAATAAAAAAGAGCAGACTGACACAAAAAATTTGTAACTGCATGGATTAGAACTTCTAATCAATCAAATATATTGTAGAAACCAGTTAAATAAGGATATTATATAAGACATTGAACTTTAAGTAGCAATTAGTCTGACCTCAAATCTTGTAATTTAGTAACTGAAAACTATATACACCAAAATGTCCCTCACTGTTAAGAAAAAATAATAGGTAAATCTCTATAAGTGTCTAACTGTCTATAGCCTCACTGGCAATAGGAAAAGGAGCATATGAATATATGATTATGACTTTCAGTCAAAAAATATATATATATGATTATGACTTACTTTAATCATAATTATTAATGCCACAATACTAAAAAAATTCGATACAATGTATTTCAGATGGTTTAATACCACTGTGGAATAGGAGTAAAGAACTAATGACTTGATACCAAACGAACTAACTATTGAGGACTAATATTGCGTACCAAAATAGAATCAACTAATCAAGCTGTACCTTTTGAAAAATTCTTGCTTCATATACACAACACACACAAATCAAAAAGCCTCTTCATCTATTAGATAATTGTTGAATACAACTCCTTTATCTACGATGTTATTAGATAATTGTTGAATACAAAATTGCTAACAAAAAAAAGTAAAGCAGCAAAATTATTAATTAGGCAAATTAACGGAGTTACACAAATGAAATATAAAGATTGAATTGAACCTGATAACCGATGTCTTACATGAGCGCAATACTATGTTTTTGTTATTTTATTCGATACCAAAATTACATGAGCGCAACTCTTCTGATAACACTCTATCATGAGACGGAGAGAAAGGGGAGTAGCAAAAAAATTTTCTATAACAAAATTGCATACCTTCGTTTTCATGCTGCGAATCAGATTCGACAGCTTTTATTATCAATGTTCTAAGTAATGCTTCACCTTAAATAATAGCAGTCAATTTAGAAAAGAAACAGATTTAAATGCTATTTAAAAGAGAGGTTCTAAGGTTTTACCTCGAGAACAGTATGAAGGAGATCATCCGAACATGTGACTTTGAATCCACCTCTCTTAGATTTGAACATAGGAGTGTGGTAAGTAGTTAAGCACTGCAATAGTGGAAAAAATAACTTCATGGGATAAAAAAAGTAGAGCAATAAGGGAAACAAATACGTGCATCTTTGAGAGCATTAATCATTGATTGATAAGAACATCTAATCAGATAATTCTATTTGTAATTAATTTGATCCATGAAATTTTATATTCCAACTTTAACTGATGTTATCCAAATGAGAATAGTCTCTGTTTCGACCTTATGAGGATCGTAAGCACCACAATATTCCATGGCAAAACTATCAAATGGGAAATGGTTTCAGTTTTAAGCAACTTAATGGAATATGGAGTTCCTTATTTTTCCCTAGGAATTAAATTTTACCATTGAGCTTTTCTAAACATCATGATTTGTTATCTTTGATGACCTGTATTTTCCTGATCAGGTTATTCAATAAGAATCTGACAAAAGTAAGAAAGAATAAAACAACCTATAACCGACGTCTATTTTCTAAACATTACTAAGCTTTTCTCCCACAAAGATTGCTTGTTGACCTGGTTCGTAAGCAAGATGAGGACATGTTTTCACCTCTCACGACACACGACATTAACCACAATGTTGTTACATATCCGCGAAAACTATTGCATGTAGATGTAAATATTTTGTTGCACTTAAAAATAATACCACGAATTGAGAGAAATGTAGGCATCCGCATTATATATCTATAGAAATTTCTACTTTTAACTTGATTCGAAGACCTGTAGCTCATAACTTTTTGTTCATTTATAATAATTATACATGCAAATTTATATATGTTTAATTTATGAGTACCTGATCATCTTATACTATCTAGTCTGGTAAATCCTATTTGAAACATGCCTTTTCCTTAAAGCATTCGACAACAGGTCCATCACGAACTTTGTGCAGTCCTCTGATATATAATTAAAAAAATTCCAACTCTAAAAAATCCATCCCATTTAATTAAAAGTGCTTCCTGAAGAAAACAATAACATCTGATTCATCTATGCAAACATACTTTAGATTGGATGTGGTAATTTCCAAATTTGAAATTAAATAAAGGAAACCACGTCAGTGTATTGACTTAACCATAATCTCAAAAGTACTTGAGTGTACATATTAATTTTCAGTTATAAGAAAGCAATATGAATAACACCGAAATTGAATTGAAGATATATCAATTCTATACGGTTCACAATTAGGCTAAAGAGAGGATCGCTATGAATTTGAGTAAACAACAATGCATTCAGAATTGAAGTACCAACAACAATGCTAAATTACAATTGAAACCCAGAAATACTGAAATTTAACTCACCTCCTGGCCTTCATTGTCT
This sequence comes from Rhynchospora breviuscula, assembly GCA_027562975.1. Lineage (NCBI taxonomy): Eukaryota > Viridiplantae > Streptophyta > Magnoliopsida > Poales > Cyperaceae > Rhynchospora > Rhynchospora breviuscula. The sequence goes on from CM050398.1 coordinate 20,558,481, forward strand.
AAAATCAACATCCATCTTGATTAACGTGGAAAATCCAAAAAGGTCAACACTAAGCCAAAAATATATATTACGACCACAGAACTAAAGGAATCAAGTGCAATATGTGCAAGGGATAAAAATTAATTAATATAGGGGATGGAGAACCTGAAAATCGTTAAGGTTTCCTGTCCTTTTTCGTCCTTAACGTGAGTGATCTTAAGAATTATAATCTGCCATCTGTCTGCATTTGATCAATATATTGCCTCCAGAATTCTCGTATCACTTTGCCTCCTTTAAAATCTGTTCTAGAAAGAAAAGCAAAGCAAGAACTATACAAGAACGAAAATACAAGTGTTCTTTAAGAGGCATTAAATCAAACACCTAATTTGCATGATATTTACCAAAAAAAAGATCTGATCCCTTGATATAAATACTGATTTGATCAAATATTATCGTGTAATAAAAGTATGAGAAAATTAACTTATATAAAAAAAATCAAATAGGATGAAATCTTCATTTGCCCACTGAAGTCAAGCCATGTAGATTGTTTTTTTCACTTTTTTAAAAAAATTACCTAGATTTGACCAATTTTCACTATCAGAAATTAGCACTAATATAATAAAAACAACATGCATTGCACAATTGGCATTGTTTAAAGTGGATATAAAATGTCAAATAAAATAAGAAAAAATACCACTGACACTAAAAGGGGTCTGCATAGAATCTTTGTGATATGAAAGAATTTATTTGCATTTTTAATTAATTTAAATATCACTATAGAATGGTGTAATTGTAAAAAGTACTCATATGTGCAATCCATATAAAAATAGAAATATTTGTTTTCGATTGTGAAATCAATAAGAATAGTTTTATTAGACCTGAATGCCCTTGACTTTCTTTATACTCAAACCTTAAGGGTCTATATTTGAATAATTTTCAAAGAGGCGCTAAAATAAAAATTTGCATGACATATCCAATTAAAGAACTAAATATCCATAACATTTATGATGAATCATTCGTGCTTATAATTCTCCTACCATTTTTTTGCAACCACAACAGCTGATAACTATGGTAACGAAACTGAAAGTATCGGTATAAAAGAATTTTTGCAAGGAACCGCCGTGAAGAATGGCAAATACTGTAGTGTAAAGATGTAACTAATGTATTTTTAAAGTCAGGCTAGGCGAACCTGCCACTCTGCTGCTTGGTCTGCTTGGTACAATCTCTCAAGGAGATATCCTGTTCTTCTTCCTGTATTCTTCCCCTTTATCCCATCGTACCTACATCCATCAACAAAACAAATTAAAAATTAGATTGCTACAAAAACTATCGATAATTCATTGTGGAACCACAAAAATTGGGCACACCGTGAAGATGATCCTCATCTATCCTGTCTTTACCTAATCAGAGATCCATGACTCCTACTATGTACTTGAAGTGGCAAATAAGCAATTTAAATGGTCTCATTAATTGATTTGTCTCTATTAATAAGACGACCGGCTTATAATCTAAGGGATTACAAATTTTAGAGCTTGATTACAGTGCTTTAGATTAAATAGCTCAGCGACCGTCTATTATAACCAAGCAGATATTTGTAGGAAATAATGTTGTCAAGTGATAAAAAATTAATATTCAGCTCAAAGAATGGATAGTGTAGCATGACCTAACAATAAAAAACACCTATGCATCCTTGTCTAGTGAACTTATTAGTTAGACATTCATTTTCTAACAACAACTCATAGAAAAATTGATATATAAAATCGGTACTAACGACTACATTTAGGCTGGTTTATATCTAGAATAAAGTATTGTGCTAAACATCAAAAGTGTTGAACATCTTACAAACACCTCTAACTTTCATGATAAATTCATATTTGCATTTCCCAAAAAGTCAAGTGTTATAGAAAAAATTATTATAGTTGTACCCAAATAAAACAAAGGAATCACCTAGCAATTAGATAAAGAATGGGATAGTAAAGTAACCCAATTTGCAAACTTTTTTCCAGGAACAGTACAATTGAACGACATATATGCTTATAAATTTTTACAAACAGTACAATTATTGTTCTTATAGGCTTACAAATTTTACCTCAAGTAATATTTGCGCAATATATATTAAAAAGTAACAGTATTCAACAGGTTGAAGAAAAGTTGCTCCTTCTCTAGTGCACGTCACTTCCTTTTACCTTCTCTAAACCCTCCCTTTATGCAAAATATAAAAACGATAAATTAGGAGAAATTTAAGAAAAATTCAGGGAGTAAAAAAATTACAAAACTTACAAAATAAATCACCAATCGACCTGGCCTCAGATTCAGTCCGAAGTTGAAAGATCGATAATCTAGAGAGAGAAAGGGAAGAAAAAATCGGTCAAAAATTTTTTACTTTTTGATATTCATCTTTCATTACAACATTTAACAATAGCACCATTAATAGAAAGCAAAGAATCCATTAGATTGAGAGATGAAGAGAGAATCGTACATGAAATTGATTTTCAAGAGAGAGAGAAAGTGCAAGAAAAACTGCACATCAATTCTAGAAGTGAGAGCAGGAGCGGAGATCACCGTGAGGATATGACGAGGCAGCCGAGCGGGGGCGAGAGGTGCAACTGTAGAGGTGGAGCGAAGATGGAGACAAATCCATAAAAAAACCCTCAACGCGCGGAGAGCACAACGATTAGATCTGGTGCTTCTAATTTGTCGGAGATTGTAGAACGAAAGAAAGGAATACGTATCTTCTTTATATCTCTTGTATCCATGGTGCTGAGAAAGGAAAGAAAGAGGAAGAGGAGATAACACACAACACAATGAAAGGGAAAGGAGGTGCAGAGCAAAAACAAACCAAGAAAAACGAAAAGGATCGTTGGCAGAGTAGGAGGAGGAGGAGGAGGAGGGTGCGAAGGAGGCTAGAGGTGTGGCGGGGTCAACGAAAGATGAAGAGGCAGAAACTTAGAAACTTGAATACGGAAGTGACCGAGAGACACAGGCGATTGTTACGGTGGAAGAGGGGAAAAATCGACGGGTGGCTAAACAAAAAGGGGATAAGTTTGACAGGTGTCCGTACGCTACCTCTCTCAAATATGTCCGTACGATCAGAATGGACGGTCCAGATAATTCAGCCGGAAAAAAAATGACACTGTTCATAAGGTCAAACTACCCCATTTAACTTTATATAGTTATAAAGTCCTTTAAAATATTAGAAAAAGAATAACAAACGACCAAAAAAAAAAAGAATTTAGAAGTACTATAAGCGAAAAAATTATTACCAATACATAACAAGCGGTACAATTCTTCATGAATAACAATTTCTAAACAAGCTAATATTTGGATTGAGAGAAGTGTTTTCTTTAGTACATTTATATATACTTGTTGTTTTATAATATTATGAGATCAAGTCATACCAAAAGCGGAAGCGTTTCAAAGTACGTACCTTCCTCTTTTCACGTATATCCGACACCAAATTTCTTATATCGAATACAACAATTCTCGACTATCTAGGTCCGTTTGGTAGTGCCAAGTTTAGTTTGACTTCTGGATCAACGAGCTAACTTATGAATCTTGCATCGTCAAACAATTTTGGGGTCAACAAGATTAGCACTAACTCTCTAACTTAGCAATTTCGTGAAGAGAATAACTTTGAGAAGAAATCGCTGCCTCTTTCAAATTTCAAATTTTAAATTTCAATATTTCAAATTTCAAAATTTCAAATTTCAATTTTTAAATTTCATATTTCAAATTTTAAATTTCAAATTTTCAAAATTTCAAAATTTTAAATTTCAAATTTCAAATTTTCAACTTTAAAATTTTTTATTTTTTAAATTTTCAAAATTTCAAGATTCGAATTCTAAAATGTCTAGATTAAAATGAATGTTTTAAGTACATTCACTTTGATCACTAACTTTAACCTATCATGCCAAAACAACAGTTACTAACTCTAAATTAGTACTAACTTTTATTAATTTTAACCTCAAACACTAACTCCAAAATGCTAATTTTAACTTTTAACCCCACTCAACTTTGAGTTTGCCAAACGACCCCATCGCTGAATGTTCAAATGTCCGACACGGACAGGATGTTTTGTACTATAGTGAAAAATCCTTGCTTCATGAACCAATCAGAAGTGTCCTGATGTTCTTTTAATAACAGTGATGATAGTTTTAAGAGGGAGTCAGTTGGTTTTACTTTGTTTTGGATATTTTTAAGTTGGTTTTTCTAAATACTTTTAGTTGTAGAGTTACTTTTGTCACTCAGCTTTTGTTCTGAATTTTAATGGAACCCTGCTTGGGGATCTTAGTGTCAAAAAATAAATAAAATAACTGTTAGCTCAATAATATTAGATGCGTAGTAATACATAGTACTGGGGGTGACCGATCGAAGTATGGGTGACATCAAGTATGCAATGACAATTATTTGTTTCTAAATTCTTTGACAGCTCCTTTCAATCGGATGGCTTCCAAATTTCTTATATATTCAAGTTTATGGCTCGTTAATATTATTACGAGCAACATTTGACTCGGACAACAACAAGGGTTTGATGCGTGTGTGGCTTTCAAATTAAGAATTAATTTTCAATAACCAGTTGGTTAACTAATTATATTATAGTGCTTATTTTTGTAAATATGTCATGTAGTATGCTTTGAATTAATAGTTAAGATTTTGTAGGATTTGACACAGTTGTGAAATTAACGAAACATATGCTGACCATTTGGAAGAAAGGTTTGGTAGTTGGCGGTCACCATCACCAATAGCGAAGACATCCGTATATAACCTCTCCAAGCAAACAAGATGGTCGCGCATAGCTCATATAAATAGTTAAATACCAATTGTGGGTAAGGTGGAACACAAAGCAAGATATCCATTGCCAATAACGAGTCAATTAATCATGCAAGTAGTTCCCGAATTAGCAAGCCAATTATTCAGTCATTAAGTCATTTTTTTTATTCATTATATGCAATTTATCATGCAAATGATACCAAATATATATGTTTTGAAGATAAGATGAGAGTCAAGCTCTCTAACTTATTTCGAAATTAAATATCACAAAAAACTCCCAAATCAAGTTTTGAAAATGTCTGCTCTTTGCTAGTAGATCAAGTGCTTGTTCTTGATACCTAATACATATGTTAAAACTTAAAAGGCAATGACATGAAACAACTATTGCATTTTCATGCAAGCAGATTAATTTAATTATGAAATACTAATTAGTAATACAAACAATTCGGTATTCATTATCAACACGCAATTTTTCAAGCAATCAAATCATATGCAATTATTTTGATCATAATATATGTAAGTAAATCTTAATTTGGGATAACGTGTAAATTTTCAGAATCTTAAAGTTACATTCAATCATTGCTAATACCTGAATGACAATATTTTGTCTATCACATAGACAGGTTGGATAAACTGGTATATTATCAGAGTGCAATCTAATAGATAGAACTAAGATTGAGATCACATCATTATTTAATTTAGTCCAGTCGTAATTAATATCCTGCCGTACATTTGCTATATATATATATGGTGCGCAACCTTTATTGCGGTGATAAAAATCGATATATCACGAAATGTTGCGGTCCGCAGCACTTTAATACAGCCCGCAACGAACAAATTAATTAAATGTACAAATATATTTCATCTAGATATAGATGAAAGATAAAATAAATTAAGATAACATCTTACTAGACAAGAAGCTTAATGACGGTCATCTAAATCAATTCCTGAGATGCGCATTCATTAACAGCTGGCCTTCTTCTCCTATTTTTCAATCCAATAAAAATATTATCATGTAAAGTTTTTTATCCCATTTATTTCTTAAGTTAATAAAAAATCATTCCAATTTTATAAATTAATTAAAATTGTGTCATATTATTACAAAATTAATAGTATTATAATTAAATAAATTCTTTTCAATATTTTAATTATTTTGATTAAAACATTGATAGAATTTTGATTATTTTTAGAGTATTTTCGAAATTTGTGAATATTTTAATATTATTTTTTATTTTTTCGGGTCATATATTTATTAATTTAAATAAAATCCCTGAACTTATGAATAACGATAGGAATGATTAAGTAGTACAAAACTTGAGCATTCAATCGTTTCTTGATTCATTCTAAGTCATTTCATCACAATAATCTACATTTAAAATCTTTATATTGTTTAGAATATGATTCCTATATTGTTTATTCAAAAATATTGGATTATACATGTCACACCCTGACCACTAGGGCATCACAGAACCAACCTTAATTGAGCATTTATTAATGTACATCCCTAATGTTTAGTTAAGTTTCCATCTATAAATATCTTCCAATAAAAAAAAATACGGTGTAAAAGATTCAGTCTTCAACCAATATTTCAATCTATAAATTTCAGATATGAAAATGAATACAATTTCATATCCAAAACCTTAATGAAAATAATGCACATACTTTTAACATTCAAACAACTGAATTATAATATATAGTACAATTAAGAGATAAATAGAATGCAAGGATGCCTATGATATGAACCTCCTCGAAATACGTGCCACTTTAATCTAAACATGAGAGTTATGTATAAGTTATACATGTAACGCAGACAACACCAAAAATAATATAAAATAATAATAATAATATACACTTATACATTCAAGCATATTCAAAGTTTAACAAAACTGTCAAATGTATAGTAACGCACAAAAGCAGAAAGAACAATAACAAATAAACAATTTAGAGAGAAATGTATATAACGACATATCTATACACTATTATCAAGATACATGTTCTCATGTATCTTAGACATAAAAATTACAATTTCTTTATAAAAGTAACACCAAAGACCTTAGACAAGCATTGACAGTTCAATACAGTATGAGATAGTAACAATTTTAAGAATTTCAAAATTCAAAAGTACAAACATCTACTTTCTAGATTACATAAAAACACTACATAGTTCTCAAATACAATTCTTTTTGAAAAAAAAAAACAGAAAGTTACCTTTTAACTAAACAAGAACCAAATTAACAGATCCTTCTAAAATTATACAAGCCATATGTATACACATGCTTTATTCAAAAGTAGAAACATTCTCACAATTTGTCTATAAACATAATGAAATTACTTATACGTGCAAAATAAACATGAAGATATTGGATTAACAATAATAAAAGATGATGACACAATCATCATAGACAGAAGATAAAATCAGATTTATATAAGTTCATTTACACAATTCACATATGTTCATGTACTGTATAGACAAGATCTAACTGTATAATCATCACAAGATTAACAATATCTGCACAAATTAAGAGATAGGAGTTTCATATAATATACAAGAGACCAAGATACCACCAGACAAGAAAATAGTGCAATTTACATAAGCACACAAACTAGACCTCATTCAAAATATCAGAATATAACACTACTAATATATAATTTACATTACAAACATACAAGCTAACTGGTTCCGTTCCAAAATAAACAGTAATGCCCACACATGCTAATATACAAGCCTAGCTCCAAAAATTTAATATACAACACTTGGAAACTATATAGTACTTACCAAGTGATTACTCAAAATAGTCTATTCCTCTCTGCTCTGACCTTGCTCTTTAACCCTGGAACCCACAAAAGTGGAGAATGAGATAAAGAAGTCTTTATCCCAGTATGGTATTTAGTTCCATCCACTTGAATTTAATTACAAGTTTAGGAACTAATTACTTTACTGAGTCAAAATACAATTAACAAATCAAATAAATAAACATTTACCTTTATTTCAAACAAGCATAGCAATATCAGAATAAATCAATGCAGTATGAAATAGGAGCTCGGCACCAATTCAATAGCAATTCAGATTTTCAAGTATAACAAATGCCGACTCATTTTATTTGGACCATCAGTAACAATGCAGGTCTGGTTTTAAAGATCAATTCAAGTCAAATACGCTGCGAGTCACCTTCTCAGAGGGCTACCACCAGCCAATTAATTCAGATACAATTCAGCCAATTAAACATTCTAAATGTACAAGCAAGCAGGGAACACTCACACTCTGGACCATTCTAGACTGGAACCATAGAGTCCCGGTACATAAGCGCTTATTACACGGTGCTTGGTAGGATGGGTCATGACTCCACCTCCAAACATTATGAGTGTCTATCTCAACCACACAAACTGTACTTATCTCATTCAGAACACAATTCTATTGAGTACAGTTCAACATGACACTTTAAAATCATGCATCATTTATACATAAAGAGATATATATTCATGGATGTAACAATTTATGAATACAACATGTAGTTGTTTAATTAAATCTTTATACATATATAAAATAAAATTAAACTCAAGTGGAATCCATACCTGCACCCAAAATAAACTGTAGCAAATAACAAGTAATCCTACATATCCTCAGTTCCACCGGCTACACCCGGCTCCAACACCTGGTCTGACTCTACAGAAATAAAAGCTACACTAAGTCCTTAAATAGGCAAGCAAAATAAAGCAAGGAACATTGGAAATTTAAAAATTAATAATCCTTTATTTACATAAATTAGCAAGAGTAATTAGTGAACTTCATAGCTAGAAAGTAATTAATAGTATTGGACAGCAATACAAATAGTACAACAAGGGTACCAGTAGGTACCAAGGCTTAGTATTTTACACCTAAATCAGGGCTGAACCCAGATTGGGTACCTATTCAGTGAATTCCAAAGCTGGACAGTAGTAGTAGTTCTGGGTTTGTGCCTACTTATAACTAAACTTAATTTTCAGCACTTATTTATCAGAATTTGACTAACAAACTATTTGTATAATCATTCCATGTACTTAAGTTTACTGGTTCCGTTAATTAAACAATCAAATAATAAATTACAGTAAGCAATCGAATTAATAAAAGAGAACCAGTTTGCAAAGGAATCAAAATTCTTATGAAGCTATCCAATCTTCAAAGTTAAATATCTGCACTCTAAGAGAACCAATTCCAGCTCTAATTTCTAACTAATTTGAAAAAAATTTCTTGAAACCCTAAAATTAAACACACAAAAAATTTCAATGAAAATTTCGCAATTATCACAAGGAAACAGCAAAACACAACAGTATAACTCTAATCCAAGAACTTGCTTACTTGATTTCAGCCAAAAGTTGAAGATGCGAAATTGAAGTCGAATACACAAATTTTCGGTTTTTATACTGCTTGATCCCAAATAGAACTTGCTCTCAACACTCAATTTGATTTTTCTGTGATTTTTCGAGAATCTTTAGAGAGGGTTTGATTCACCAGCTAAGAGGGTGTATGAGTTTGAGAAGGGAAAATAAGAAACGTAAATGGAAGAGAGGTGGAGAAAGGTGATGTGTATAGGAACCAGTACCAACGAAATCAAATCCTCGACGACCAATATATCGGATGTTCCAAACAGCCATGACATATTTTTTTTAAATTTAAAAGTTTGAAAATTTAAATGTTGAATTCAAATCGTTGATCTTGTTCAATTTTACGGACAATACGTTTTCATATAAATTTTATAGATTTCAATCGTTTCTGGATTCATTCTAAGTCATTTCAATACAATAATCTACATTTAAACTCTTCATTCTGTCTAGAATATGATTCCTATATTGTTTATTCAAAAATATTAGATTATAAATGATAATTATGTATATAAAATGCAAATAATGCAATTTTGAGTATCATTTAAACATTTCGATCGTTTCTGGATTCATTTTAAGTTATTTTATCACAGTAATCTACATTTATACTCTTTATTTATATATTGTCTAGAATATGATTCCTATATTGTTAATTCAAAAATATTAGATTATGCATGGTAATTACGCAAATAAAGTGCAAATAGTGCAATTCTGAATATCATTTGAGCATTACGATCATTTTAGATTCATTCTAAGTCATTTCATCACAATATTCAACATTTAAACTCTTTATACTGTCTAGAATATGATTCATATCTTATTTATTCATAAAATTTGAATTATACATGATAATTACGCATATAAAGTCCAAATAACGCAATTATAAGTATCATTTGAGCAATTCAATCGTTTCTATATTTATTCTAAGAAATTTCATTACAATAATCTACATTTAAACTCTTTATGTACTCTAAAATATGATTCATATGATATATATTAAAAAGGGAAAAAAATTTCTGTGCCACTCAAAACTAAGGAAATTAAGGATTTGCCACCCGAAAGTAAAACCTTCTGTTTTTGCCACCCGAAAATTCAAATATTTTCTGTATTTGCCACTTTGGTTTTTTTAATAATATATTTGACACTTAAATAATATAAAAATAAATTGCTGACCATTATACCCTTGAACCCCAACCCAGTAAATTAGACGGATCGATTAAACCCAGTCGATTGGGTTCAATCGAGTATCGATCTCCATTTTTTCTTCTCTCACGATGAACGCCAGATAAATTCCTGTCGCTCGCACTGCCGAACTTGCAGCCCCGCCACACCCTCCCCTCTGCCTCGTGTCGACTCAAAACCCTAAGACGATCTCTCCTCCTTTCCTCTTCTCTCGCGAGTGTTGCCTCAAAGTCTTGAATAGACATCCTCGCCCCAACCTTTCTCTTGCAAGCTGAGGTTAATCTCATTCTTTGCTTTCAATTGGTTCGATTTCCCCTCACTGTTGTCTATTTTCTCATTCCTGGCTTTCAATTGGTTCAATTTCCTCGTTTGTTTTTACTGGTATGAACCGTCCCTTTTTTTTCCAAGTAAAAGAGGATGCATTCTGTAATGCTCTTTGTATAAAGTTTCTGTATGTTTTACGGAGGGGCAGCATCAAACCAAGGCTTGAAAACAAGTGATTTCCTGTGTAGCACAGATTGGAAGAAACCACAGGATTGAAAACAAGTTCCCTTCTTTTTCAGTTGTTGAGACTCGATGTATACTTGTATAGTGAACAATGACACTACAACATATTTGAAGCCGAATGAGAGGAAGAAAAGAAATATTTTAGATTTGTAGTTTTGGATTTTCATGTTGACATCTTCTTTAGTATAAAAAGTAGTTTTTACTGTTGTTGATATGATGTATATTGCATGCAAGTATATATTGGTACACATTCAATTAATACTTATTCAAATTTTAGGCTAGTTTCTCATCCATTATTGAGGCCATGCCAAAAATTGAGCCCACAATTTATTAAAATTTACTCTATCTTCCTACTAAGTTGATACAGACTAATAACATGCTATAACAACGCTAATGCTGAAAAGATTTCGACTTTTACTTGGAAAAAAAAGGGACTGTTCATACCAGTAAAAACAAACGAGGAAATTGAACCAATTGAAAGCCAGGAATGAGAAAATAGACAACAGTGAGGGGAAATCGAACCAATTGAAAGCAAAGAATGAGATTAACCTCAGCTTGCAAGAGAAAGGTTGGGGCGAGGATGTCTATTCAAGACTTTGAGGCAACACTCGCGAGAGAAGAGGATAGGAGGAGAGATCGTCTTAGGGTTTCGAGTCGACATGAGGCAGAGGGGAGGGTGTGGCGGGGCTGCAAGTCCGGCAGTGCGAGCGACAGAGGAATTTATCTGGAGTTCATCGTGAGAGAAGAAAAAATGGAGATCGATACTCGATTGAACCCAATCGACTGGGTTTAATCGATCCGTCTAATTTACTGGGTTGGGGTTCAAGGGTATAATGGTCAGCAATTTATTTTTATATTATTTAAGTGTCAAATATATTATTAAAAAAACCAAAGTGGCAAATACAGAAAATATTTGAATTTTCGGGTGGCAAAAACAGAAGGTTTTACTTTCGGGTGGCAAATCCTCAATTTCCTTAGTTTTGAGTGGCACAGAAAAAAATTTTCCTATTAAAAAAGATTGGATTATACATGGTAATTAAGCATATAAAGTGCAAATAATGTAATTCTCAGTATCATTTGAAGCATTTCAATCGTTTCTCGATCCATTCTAAGTCATTTCATCACAATAATCTCCGTTTAAACTTTTTATACTGTCCAGACTAAGATTAATATCACGTTTATTCAAAAGAATTACATTATATATGGTAATTACGCATATAAATTGTAAATAATGCAATTCTGAGTTTTTTTTTTTTTTTGAGAATTTAAATTGTTTCAAGTTTAATTCTAAGTCATTTCACCACAATAATCTTCATTTTAAACTCTTTATATTATCCAGAATAAGATTCATATCTTGTTTATCTAAAAAGATTGGATTATACGTGGTAATTACGTATAGAAAGTGCAAACAATACAATCATGTGTATCTTTCGAGCATTTCAATCGTTTCTGGATTCATTCAAATTCATTTCATCACAACAATCTACATTTAACCTTTTTATAATGTCTAAAATATGATTCATATCTATTTTATTCTAAAAAATTGGATTATACATGATAATTACGCATATAAAATGTAAATAATGCAATTCTGACTATCATTTGAGCATTTAAATGGTTTCTGGATTCATTATAAGTCATTTCATCACAATAATCTACATTTAAATTCTTTATACCGTCAAAAATATGATTAATATATTGTTTATTCAAAAGATTGGATTATACATGGTAGCTATGTAAATAAAGTGCAAATAATGTAATTCTGAGTATTATTTGAGCATTTCGATCATTTCTGGATTCATTCTAAGTTATTTCATCACAATAATCAACATTTAAACTCTTTATAATGTCTAGAATATTATTCCTAAGTTGTTTATTCAAAAAGATTGGATCATACATGGTAATTACGCAAATAAAGTGCAAATAATGCAATTCTGAGTACCATTTGAGCATTTCGATCATTTCGGGATTCATTCAAAGTCATTTCATCACAATAATCAACATTTAAACTATTTATACTGTCAGTAATAAGATTCATACCTTATTTATTCATAAAGATTGGATTATACGTGGTAATTACGCTTATAAAGTGCAAATAATGCAATTCTGTGTTTCTTTTGAGCATTTGAATCGTTTCTGGATTCATTCTATGTCATTTAATCACAATAATCTTCATTTGAACAATTTAGTCTGTCCATACTAAGATTCATATCTTGTTTATTAAAAAATATTGGACTATACAAGGTAATTACGCATATAAAGTGTAAATAATGCAATTCTAAGTATTATGTGAGCATTTCAATTTTTTCTGGATTAATTCTAAATCATTTCATCACAACAATCTATATTTAAACTCTTTATACTGTCTAGACTAAGATTCAGATCTTTTTATTAAAAAAGATTGGATTATACATGGTAATCATCCATATAAATTGCAACAAATGCAATTCTGAGTATCATTTGAGCATTTCAATCGTTTCTGGAGTAATTCTAGGTCATTTCATCACAATAATCTAAATATAAACTCTTTATACTGTCTAAAATATGATGCATATCTTATATATTAAAATATACTGGATTATACATGGTAATGATGCATATAAAGTCCAAATAACGCAACTCGGAGTATAATTTGAGCATTTCAATCATTTCTGGATTTATTCTAAATCATTTCATCACAATAATGTACATTTAAACTCTTTATACGGTTCAGACTAAGATTCATAACATGTTTACTCAAAAAGATTGCATTATACATGATAATTACTCATATAAAGTGCAAATAATGCAATTCTGAGTTATAATCTTAGCATTTCAATCGTTTATTGATTCATTTTAAATCATTTCATCGCAATAATCTACATTTAAACTATTTATACAGTCTAGACAAAGATTCATATATTTTTTTTATTCAAAAAGGTTGGATTATACATGGTAATTACGCATATAAAGTCCAAATAATGCAATTCTGAGTTTCAGTTGAGCATTTCAATCGTTTCTGGATTCATTCTAAGTCATTTCATCCTAATAATCTATATTTAAACTCTTTATACTATCTAGACTAAGATTCATATCATATTTATTCAAAAAGATTGAATTATACATGGTAATTACGCGTATAAAGTGCAAATAATACAATTCTGAGTATCATATGAGTATTTCAATCATTTCTGGATTAATTCTAGGTCATTTCTGGATTTATACAGTGTAGAATATCATTCATATCTTATTTATTCAAAAAGATTGGATTATAAATGGTAATTACGAAAAAAGTGCAAATAATGCAATTCTGAATATCATTTGAGCATTTCAATCGTTTCTGGATTCATTCTAAGTTGTGATATCGCAATAATCTACACTTAAATTCTTTATATAGTCTAGAATATAATTCATATCTTATTTATTCATAAAGATTGGATTATACAAGGTATTTAAGCATATAAAGTGCAAATAATGCAATCCTTAGTATCATTTGATCATTTCAAACGTTTCTGGATTGATTCTAACTCATTTTATCACAATAATCTTCATTTAAACTATTTATACTGTCCAGAATAAGATTCATATCTTGTTAACTAAAAAAGATTGGATTATACATGGTAATTACGCATATAAAATGTAGATAACGCAATTCTTAGTATTTTTCCAGCATTTCAATCGTTTCAGGATTCATTCTAACTCATTTCATCACAATAATCTACATTTAAACTCTTTATATGGTTCAGACTTAGATTCATGACATGTTTACTCAAAAAGATTGCATTATACAATGCAATTACGCATATAAAATGCAAATAATGCAATTCTGAGTATCTTTTGAGCATTTCAATCGTTTCTGGATTCATTCTAAATCATTTCATCACAATAATCAAAATTTATACTCTTTATACTGTCCAGAATATGATTCATATCTTTTTTATAAAAAAATATTGGATTATACATGGTAATTATGCATATAAAGTGCAAATAATGCAATTCTGTGTATCTTTTGAGCATTTCAATCGTTTTTGGATTTTTGTTTCTAGGTCATATCATCAAAATAATCTACATTTAAACTACTTCAAGTGTCCAAACAAAGATTCATATCTTGTTTATTAAAAAAAATTGGATTATACATGGTAATTACTCATAAAAAGTGCAAATAATGCAATTCTGAATATAATCTGAGCATTTCAACCCTTAATGGATTCATTTTAAGTCATTTCATCGCAATAATCTACATTTAAACTATTTATACAGTACAGAGTAAGATTCATATATTTTTTTTATTCAAAAAGATTGGATTATACATGGTAATTACGCATATAAATTCCAAATAATGCAATTCAGAGTGTCAGTAGAGCATTTCTATCGTTTCTGGATTCATTCTAAGTCATTTCATCATAATAATCTAAATTTAAACTCTTAATACTATCCAGACTTAGATTCATATGATGTTTATTCAAAAAGATTGGATTATACATGGTAATTACTCATAAAAAAGTGCAAATAATGCAATTCTGAGTATCTTTTGTGCATTTCAATCGTTTCTGGATTCATTCTAAGTCATTTCATCACAATAATCTACATTTAAACTCTTTATATGGTCCAGACTTAGAGTCATAACATGTTTACTAAAAAAAATTGCATTATACATGGTAATTACGCATATAAAGTGCAAAAAATACAATTCTGAGTATCTTTTGAGCATTTCAATCGTTTCTAGATTCATTCTAAATCATTTCTTTACAATAATCAACAAGTAAACTCTTTATACTGTCCAGAATAAGATTCATATCTTTTTTATACAAAAATATTGAATTATACATGGTAATTTTCCATATGAAGTGCAAATAATGAAATTCTGTGTATCTTTTGAGCATTTGAATCTTTTTGTGGATTCATTCTAGGTCATCTCATCATAATAATCTACATTTAAACTATTTAAACAGTCCAAACTAAGATTCCTATCTTGTTTATTAAAAAAAAATTGGATTATACATGGTAATTACTCATATAAAGTGCAAATAACGCAATTCTGAGTATAATCTGAGCATTTCAATCGTTAATGGATTCATTTTAAGTTATTTCATCGCAATAATCTACATTTAAACTATTTATACAGTACAGAGAAAGATTCATATCTTTTTTTATCAAAAAAGATTGGATTATACATGGTAATTACGCATATAAAGTCCAATTAAAGCAATTCTGAGTATCAGTTGAGCATTTCTATCGTTTTCGGATTCATTCTAAGTCATTTCAACGTAATAATCTACATTTAAACTCTTTATGCTATCCAGACTAAGATTCATATGATGTTTATTCAAAAAGATTGGATTATACATGGTAATTACACGTATAAAGTGTAAATAATACAATTCTTAGTATCATATGAGAATTTCAATCATTGCTGGATTAATTCTAAGTCATTTCAACACAATAATCTAAATTTAAACTCTTTATACAGTGTAGAATATGATTCATATCTTATTTATTCAAGAAGATTAGATTATACATGGTAATTACGAATTTAAAGTGCAAATAATGCAATTCTGAGTATCATTTGTGCATTTCAATCATTTCTGGATTCATTTTAAGTCGTTTCATCGCAATAATCTACATTTAAACTCTTTATACATTCTAGAATATGATTCATAACTTATTTTTCAAAAAGATTGGATTATACATGATATTTAAGAATATAAAGTGCAAATAATGCAATTCTGAGTATCATTTGATCATTTCAAACATTTCTGGAATGCTTTTTGGAATGATTCTAAGTCATTTAATCATAATAATCTATATTTAAACTATTTATACTGTCCAGAATTAGATTCATATCATGTTAAATAAAAATGATTGGATTATACGTAGTAATTACGCATATAAAGTGCAAATAACGTAATTATGAGTATCTTTTGAGCATTTCAATCGTTTCTGGATTCATTCTAACTCATTTCATCACAATAATCTACATTTAAACTCTTTATATGGTCCAG
Organism: Rhynchospora breviuscula; assembly: GCA_027562975.1. Taxonomy (NCBI): domain Eukaryota; kingdom Viridiplantae; phylum Streptophyta; class Magnoliopsida; order Poales; family Cyperaceae; genus Rhynchospora; species Rhynchospora breviuscula. The sequence goes on from CM050398.1 coordinate 20,575,259, forward strand.
ACTTAGATTCATAACATGTTTAATAAAAAAGATTGCATTATACATGGTAATTACGAATATAAAGTGCAAATAATGCAATTCTGAGTATCTTTTAAGCATTTCAATCGTTTCTGGTTTCATTCTAAATCATTTCGTCACAATAATCAACATTTAAACTCTTCATACTGTCCATAATAAGATTCATATCTTTTTTATACAAAAAGATTGGATTATACATGGTAATTATGCATATAAAGTTCAAATAATGCAATTCTGTGTATCTTTTGAGCATTAGAATCGTTTTTGGATTCATTCTAGGTCATTTCATCACAATAATATACATTTAAACTATTTATACTATCCAAACTAAGATTCATATCTTGTTTATTATATAAAAATGGGATTATACCCTTAATTACTCATATAAAGTGCAAATAATGCAATTCTGAATATCTTTTGAGCATTTCAATCTTTTCTGGACTCATTCTAAGTCATTTCATCACAATAATCAACATTTAAACTCTTTATACAGTGTAGAATATGATTCATATCTTATTTATTCAAAAAGATTGGATTATACATGGTAATTATGAATTTAAAGTGCAAATAATTGAATTCTGAGTATCATTTTTGCATTTCAATCGTTTCTGGATTCATTGTAAGTCATTTCATTATAATATTCTACATTTGAACTCTTTATACTATCCTGTCTAAGATTCATATCATGTTTACTCAAAAAGATTGCATTATATATGGTAATTACTCAGATAAAGTGCAAATAATGCAATTCTGAGTATAATCTGAGCATTTGAATCGTTTATTGATTCATTTCAAGTCATTTCATCGCAATAATCTACATTTTAACTATTTATACAGTCCAGACAAAGATTCATATCTTTTTTTTATTCAAAAATATAGGATTATACATGGTAATTACGCATATAAAGTTCAAATAATGCAATTCTTAGTGTCAGTTGAGAATTTCAATCGTTTCTGGATTAATTCTAAGTCATTTCATCACAATAATCTACATTTAAAATCTTTATACTATCCATACTAAAATTCATATCTTGTTTATTCAAAAAGATTGGATTATACAAGGTAATTACGCGTATAAATTGCAAATAATGCAATTCTGAGTATCATATGAGCATTTCAATCATTTCTGGATTAATTCTAAGTCATTTCATCACAATTATCTAAATTTAAACTATTTATACAGTGTAGAATACGATTCATATCTTATTTATTCAAAAATATTGGATTATACATGGTAATTACGAATTTAAAGTGCAAATAATGCAATTCTGAGTATCATTTGTGCGATTCAATCTTTCCTGGATTCATTCTAATTCATTTCATCGCAATAATCTACTCTTCAACTCTTTATACAATCTAGAATATGATTCATATCTTATTTTTCAAAAAGATTGGATTATACATGGTATTTAAGCATATAAAGTGCAAATAATGTAATTATGAGTATCTTTTGTGCATTTCAATCGTTTCTGGATTCATTCTAAGTGATTTCATCACAATAATCAACATTGAAACTCTTTATACGGTCCAGACTAAGATTCATATGAATTTTACTCAAAAAGATTGCATTATACATGGTAATTATGCATATCAAATGCAAATAACGCAATTTTGAGTATCTTTTGAGCATTTCAATTGTTTCTGGATGCATTCTAATGTATTTCATCGCAATAATCAACATTTAAACTCTTTATACTGTCCAGATTAAAATTCATATCATATTTATTCAAAAAGATTGGATTATACATGGTAATTACGTGTATAAATTGTAAATAATGCAATTCTGAGTATCATATGAGCATTTCAAACATTTCTGGATTAATTGTAAGTCATTTCATCACAATAATCTACATTTAAACTCTTTATATAGTGTAGAATACGATTCATATCTTATTTATTCAAAAAAATTGGATTATACATGGTAATTATGAATTTAAAGTGCAAATAATGCAATTCTGAGTATCATTTGTGCATTTCAATCGTTTCTGGATTCATTCTAAGTAATTTCATCGCAATAATCTACTTTAAACTCTTTATCCAATCTAGAATATGATTCATATCTTATTTTTCAAAAAGATTGGATTATACATGGTATTTAAGCATATAAAGTGTAAATAAGGCAATTCTGAGTATCTTTTGTACATTTCCATAGTTTCTGGATTCATTCTAAGTCATTTCATCACAATAATCTGTATTTAAAACTCTTTATACGGTCCAGACTAAGATTCATATCAATTTTACACAAAAAGATTGCATTATACATTGTAATTACGCATATAAAGTGCAAATAACGCAATTTTGTGTATCTGTTGAGTATTTCAATCGTTTCTGGATTCATTCTAAATAATTTCATGACAATAATCAACATTTAAACTCTTTATACTATCCATAATAAGATTCATATCATTTTAATTCATAAATATTTGATTATACATGGTAATTATGCATATAAAATGGAAATAATGCAATTCTGTGTATATTTTGAGCATTTCAATCATTTCTGGATTCATTCTAAGTCGTTTCAACACAATAATCTACATTTAAACTATTTATTCTATCCAAACTAAAATCCTTATCTTGTTTATTAAAAAAGATCGGATTATACATGGTAATTACAAATATAAAGTGCAAATAATGCAATTTTGAGTGGCAGTTGTGCATTTCAATCATTTTTGGATTCATTCTAAGTCATTTCATCACAATAATCTACAATTAAACTCTTTATACAGTCCAGAGTGAGATTCATAACATGTTTACTCAAAAAGATTGCATTATACATGGTAATTACTAATTTAAAGTGCAAATAATGCAATTCTGAGTATCATTTGTGCATTTCAATCATTTCTGGATTCATTCAAAGTTATTTCATTGCAATAATCTACATTTAAACTCTTTATACAGTCTAGAATATGATTCATATATTATTTATTCAAAAATATTGGATTATACATGGTATTTAAGCATATAAAGTGTAAATAATGCAATTCTTAGTATCATTTGATCATTTCAAACGTTCCTAGTTTGATTCTAAGTCATTTCATCTTAATAATCTATATTTAAACTATTTATACTGTCCAAAATAAGAATCATATCTTGTTTAATAAAAAACATTGGATTATACATGGTAATTACGTATATAAAGTGCAAATAACGTAATTCTGAGTATCTTTTGAGCATTTCAATCGTTTCTGGATTCATTCTAACTCATTTCATCACAATAATCTACATTTAAACTCTTTATACGGTCCAGACCCAGATTCATAACATGTTTACTCAAAAAGATTGCATTATACATGGTAATTACGCATATAAAGTGCTAATAATGTAATTCTGAGTATCTTTTGAGCATTTCAATCATTTCTGAATTCATTCTAAATCATTTCATCACAATAATCAACATTTAAACTCTTTATACTGTCCAGAATAAAATTCATATCTTTTTTATACAAAAAGATTGGATTATAGATGGTAATTATGCATATAAAGTGCAAATAAAGCAATTATGCGTATCTTTTGAGCATTTGAATCGTTTATGGATTCATTCTAGTTCATCTCATCACAATAATCTACATTTAAACTATTTATACTATCCAAACTAAGATTCATATCTTGTTTATTAAAAAAATAGGATTATACTTGGTAATTACTCATATAAAGTGCAAATAATGCAATTCTGAGTATAATCTGAGCATTTCAATCGTTTATGGATTCATTTTAAGTAATATAATCGCAATAATCTATATTTGAACTATTTATACAGCACAGACAAAGATTCATAACTCTTTTATTCATAAAGATTGGATTATCCATGGTAATTACGCATTTAAAGTCCAAATAATGCAATTCTGAGTGTCAATTGAGATTTTTTCTCGTTTCTGTATTCATTCTAAGTCATTTCATCATAATAATCTACTTTTAAACTCTTTATACTATCCAGACTAAGATTCATATCATGTTAATTCAAAAAGATTGGATTATATATGGTAATTAAGCGTATAAATTGCAAATAATGCAATTATGAGTATCATATGAGCATTTCAATCATTTCTGGATTAATTTTAAGTCATTTCATCACAATAATCTATATTTAAACTCTTTATACAGTGTACAATACGATTCATATCTTATTTATTCAAAAAAATTGGATTATACACGGTAATTTCGAATTTAAAGTGCACATAATGCAATTCTGAGTATCATTTTTGCATTTCAATCGTTTCTGGATTCATTCTAAGTCATTTCATCTCAATAATCTACATTTAAACTCTTTATACTGGCTAGAATATGATTCATATCTTATTTTTTCAAAAAGATTGTATTATACATGGTATTTATGTATATAAAGTGCAAATAATGTAATTCTGAGTATTTTTTTGTGCATTTCAATCGTTTCTGGATTCATTCTAAGTCATTTCATCACAATAATGTAATCTTAAACTCTTTATACAATCTAGAATATGATTCATATCTTATTTTTCAAAAAGATTGGATTATACATGGAATTTAAGCATATAAAGTACAAATAATGCAATTCTAAGTATCTTTTATTCATTTTAATTGTTTCTGGATTCATTCTAATTCATTTCATCACAATAATCTACATTTCAACTCTCTATACGGTCCAGACTAAGATTCATATCAAATTTACTCCAAAAGATTGCATTATACATGGTAATTACGCATATAAAATGCAAATAACGTAATTTTGAGTATCTTTTGTGCATTTCAATCGTTTCTGGATGCATTCTAATTCGTTTCATCACAATAATCAACATTTAAACTCTTTATACTATCCATAATAAGATTCATATCATTTTAATACATAAATATTTGATTATACATGGTAATTATGCATATAAAATGCAAATAATGCAATTCTGTGTATCTTTTGAGCATTTCAATCATTTCTGGATTAATTCTTAAGTCATTTCATCACAATAATCTACATTTAAACTATATATACTATCCAAACAAAGATCCTTATCTTGTTTATTAAAAAAGATTGGATTGTACATGGTAATTACGCATATAAAGTGCAAATAATGTAATTCTGTGTGTCACTTGTGCATTTCAATCATTTTTGGATTCATTCTAAGTCATTTCATCACAATAATCTACATTTAAAGTCTTTATATGGTCCAGACTTAGATTCATAACATGTTTACTCAAAAAGATTGCATTATACATGGTAATTACTCAATTAAATTGCAAATAATGCAATTCTGAGTATCATTTGTACATTTGAATCATTTCTGGATTCATTCTAAGTTATTTCATTGCAATAATTTACATTTAAACTTTTTATACAGTCTAGAATATGATTCATATCTTATTTATTCAAAAATATTGAATTATACATGGTATTTAAGCATATAAAGTTCAAATAGTGCAATTCTGAGTATCATTTGATCATTTCAAACGTTTCTGGATTGAATTTAAGTCATTTCATCACAATAATATACATTTAAACTATTTATACTTTCCAGAATAAGTTTCATATCTTGTTAAATAAAAAAAATTGGATTATACATGTTAATTAGGCATATAAACTACAAATAACGCAATTTTGAGTATCTTTTGTGCATTTCAATAGTTTCTGGATTCATTCTAAATCAGTTCATCATAATAATCTACATGTAAACTTTTTATACGGTCCAGACTTAGATTCATAACATGTTTACTCAAAAAGATTGCATTATATATGGTAATTACTCATATAAAGTGCAAATAATGCAATTCTGAGCATAATCTGAGCATTTGAATCGTTTATTGATTCATTTTAAGTCATTTAATCGCAATTATCTACATTTAAACTATTTAAACAGTCCAGACAAACATTCATATCTTTTTTATTCAAAAAGATTGGATTATACGTGGTAATTACGCATATAAAGTTCAAATAATGCAATTTTGAGTGTCAGTTGAGAATTTCAATCGTTTCTGGATTCATTCTAAGTCATTTCATCACAATAGTCTACATTTAAACTCTTTATACTATCCAGACTAAGATTCATATCATGTTTATTCAAAAAGATTGGATTATACATGGTAATTACGCGTATAAATTGCAAATAATACAATTCTGAGTATCATATGCGCATTTCAATCATTTATGCATTAATTCTAAGTCATTTCATCACAATAATCGATATTTAAACTCTTTATACAGTCTAGAATATGATTCATATCTTATTTATTCAAAAAGATTGGATTATAAATGGTAATTACGAATTTAAAGTGCAAATAATGCAATTCTGAATATCAATTGAGCATTTCAATCGTTTCTAGATTCATTCTAAGTTATTTTATCGCGATAATCTACACTTAAACTCTTTATACAGTCTAGAATATGATTCATATCTTATTTATTAAAAAAAATTGGATTATACAAGGTATTTAAGCATATAAAGTGTAAATAAAGCAATTCTTACTATCATTTGATCATTTCAAATTTTTCTGGATTGATTCTAAGTCATTTCATCCTAATAATCAACATTTTAACTATTTATACTATCCATAATAAGATTAATATCGTGTTAAATAAAAAAGATTGGATTAGAGATGGTAATTATGCATATAAAGTGCAAATAACGTAATTCTGAGTATCTTTTGAGCATTTCAATCGTTTCTGGATTCATTCTAACTCATTTCATCACAATAATCTACATTTAAACTCTTTATACAGTCCAGACTTAGATTCATAACATGTTTACTCAAAAAGATTGCATTATACATGGTAATTACGCATATAAAGTGCAAATAATGCAATTCTGTGTATCTTTTGAGCATTTGAATAGTTTTCTGATTCATTCTTGGTCACCTCATCATAATAATCTACATTTAAACTATTTATACTATCCAAACTAAGATTCTAATCTTGTTTATTTAAAAAAATTGGATTATACATGGTAATTACTCATATAAAGTGCAAATAATGCAATTCTGAGTATAATCTGAGCATTTCAATTGTTTATGGATTCATTTTAAGTCATATCATCGCAATGATCTACATTTAAACAATTTATACAGTACATACAAAAGGTTCATATCTTTTTAATTCAAAAAGATTGGATTATACATGCTAATTACGCATATAAAGTCCAAATAATGCAATTCTGAGTGTCAGTTGAGCATTTCTATAGTTTCTGGATTCATTCTAAGTCATTTCATCATAATAATCTACATTTAAACTCTTTATACTATCTAGACTAAGATTCATATCATATTTACTCAAAAAGATTGGATTATATATGATAATTACGCGTATAAATTGCAAATAATGCAATTCTAAGTATCATATGAGCATTTCAATCATTTATGGATTAATTCCAAGTTATTTCATCACAATAATCTACATTTAAACTCTTTATCCAGTGTAGAATACGATCCATATCTTATTTATTCAAAAAGATTGGATTATACATGGTAATTACGAATTTAAAGTGCAAACAATGCAATTCTGAGTATCATTTGTGCATTTCAATCGTTTCTGGATTCATTCTAAGTAATTTCATCGTAATAATCTACACTTAAACTCTTTATACAGTCTAGAATATGATTCATATCTTATTTTTTCATAAAGATTGGATTATACATGATATTTAAACATATAAAGTGCAAATAATGCAATTATGAGTATCTTTTGTGCATTTCAGTCGTTTCTTGATTCATTCTAAGTTATTTCATCACAATAATCTATATTTAAACTCTTTATACGGTCCAGACTAAGATTCATATCAATTTTACTCAAAAATATTGCATTATACATGGTAATTACGCATATAAAGTGCAAATAATGCAATTCTTAGTATTTGATTATACAAGGTAATCATGCATATAAAATGCAAATAATACAATTATGTGTATCTTTCAAGCATTTCAATCATTTCTGAATTCATTCTTAAGTCATTTCATCACAATAATCTACATTTAAATTATTTATACTATCCAAACTACGATCGTTATTTTGTTTATTAAAACAAATTGGATTATATATGGTAATTACACATATAAAGTGCAAATAATGCAATTCTGTGTGTCAGTTGTGCATTTCAACCATTTCTGGATTCGTTCTAAGTCATTTCATCACAATAATCTATATCTAAACTCTTTATACGGTCCAGACTTAGATTCATAACATGTTTACTCAAAAAGATTGCATTATACAAGGTAATTACTCATTTAAAGTAGAAATAATGCAATTCTGAGTATCATTTGTGCATTTGAATCGTTTCTGGATTCATTATAAGTCATTTCATTGCAATAATCTACACTTAAACTCTTAATACAGTCTCTAATATGATTCATATCTTATTTCTCAAAAAGATTGGATTATACATGGAATTTAAGCATATAAAGTGCAAATAATGCAATTCTGAGTATCTTTTGTGCATTTCAATCGTTTCTGGATTCATTCAAAGTCATTTCAACACAATAATCTACATTTAAACTTTTTATACGGTCCATACTAAGATTCATATCATGATTACACAAGAAGATTGCATTATACATGGTAATTACGCATTTAAAGTGCAAATAATGCAATTCTGAGTATCTTTGGGGCATTTCAATTGTTTCTGGATTCATTCTAAGTCATTTCATCACAATAATCAACATTTAAACTCTTTATACAGTGTACAATATGATTCATATCTTATTTGTTCAAAAAGATTGGATTATATATAGTAATTATAAATTTAAAGTGCTAATAATGCTATTCTGAGTATCATTTGTGCATTTCAATCGTTTCTGGATTTATTCTAAGTCATTTCATCGCAATAATCAGCACTTAAACTCTTTATACAGTGTACAATATGATTCATATCTTATTTATTAAAAAATATGGGATTATATATGGTAATTACAAATTTAAAGTGCTAATAATGCAATTCTGAGTATCATTTGTGCATTTCAATCGTTTCTGGATTCATTCTAAGTAATTTCATCGCAATAATTTACACTTAAACTCTTTATACAGTCTAGAATATGATTCATATCTTATTTTTCAAAAAGATCGGATTATACATGGTATTTAAGCATATAAAGTGCAAATAATGCAAGTCTGAGTATCTTTTGTGCATTTCAATCATTTCTGGATTCATTCTAAGTCATTTCTTCACAGTAATCTACATATAAACTCTATATACGGTCCAGACTAAGATTCATATCATGTTTACTCAAAAAGATTGCATTATACATGCTAATTACACATATAAAGTGAAATAATGCAATTCTGAGTATCTTTTGAGCATTTCAATCGTTTCTGGATTCATTCTAAGTCATTTCATCACAATAATCAACATTTAAACTCTTTATAGAGTGTAGAATTAGATTCATATCATTTTAATTCAAAAATATTTGATTATACATGTTAATTTTGTATACAAAATGTAAATAATGCAATTCTGTGTATCTTTTGAGCATTTCAATCGTTTCTGGATTCATTTTAAGTTATATCATCACAGTAATCTACATTTATACTATTTATACTATCCAAACTAAGTTTCATATCTTGTTTATTAAAAAAGATTGGATTATACATGGTAATTACACATATAAATTGCAAATAATGCAATTCTGAGTGTCAGTTGAGAATTTAAATCATTTTTGGATTAATTCTAAATCATTTCATCCCAATAATCTACATTTAAACTTCTTATACTATCTAGAGTTTGATTCCTATCCCATTTATTCAAAAAGATTGGATTATACGCTGTAATTACTCATATAAAGTCCAAATAATGCAATTATGGGTATCATTTGAGTATTTCAATCGTTTCTGGATTTGTTTTAAGTCATTTCATCACAATACTCTAGATTTAGGGTGCGTTTGGCAAACAATAGGTTAGCACTAACCAAGGTTAGTGGAACTAACCAACTAACCTCAACATGCCAAATGAGTTGAGGTTAGTTAAGGTTAGCACTAAACTTGTGCTAACCCACTATCTCTCCCAAGAGATGAGTTAGCAATTTCACCCCGTGGGGTTAGCACAAATCTACTATTAATCATGATGATTAATAATTAATAATAATTAACGAATATTAATTATTAATATTTAATAATAAATAACTAATTAACATAAAATAATAATTAATAACATTTAATAAGTAATAATAATTATTAATAATTAATAATTAATAGTATTTAATAAGTCATAATATTTATTATTAATTAATAAATAATAGTATTTTATAAATAATAATAATAATAATTAATTTAAATTAATAATTAGTAATTTTAAAACAATAATAATAAAAAATTAGCAACTAATTAATAATTAATAATATTAAAGATGATTAATAATCAATAATAATAAATAATAACTAATAGTTAATAATTAATGATGATTAATAACAATTAGTAACTAATAATTAATAATAAATAGTAATTAATAATTAATAATCAATGATAACTAATAATTAATAATAATTAGTAATTTATAATTAATAATAGTTAATAATTAATATAATAATAATTAAAGTAATTAATAATTAATATTCAAAATAAATAATAAATAATAATTAATTAATAATTATGATAATATTTATAATAATTAATAATAGTTATTGTAATACTAATTATTTATTAATAATTAATGAGTATTAATAATAATTAGTAACTAATAATTAATAATAATTAGTAATTAATAATTAATAATTCAAAATAAATAATTCATAATAGTTATTGTAATAATAATTAGTAATTAATAATAATTGTATAAATTTAAATAATCTTTAATTTAAAATTATAATAATAACGATATTCAGTAATAATTATTATAATAATGATAATAATAATTAATAATGGTTTATTTTTTATAATTTATAGTTAATAATTACTAATAATAGTTAATAATAATTAAACCACTAATAGTTGCAAACCTTAAAATACTAACCTCAACATACCACGCCAAACAACATTCACTAACCTTAAGTTAGCACTAACCCCATCAAATCACTACCCTCGCCATTCTACCCCTCTAACCCCAAAAACTACTAATCTTACACCACTAACCCTACTAACCTTGTGTTTGCCAAACGCACCCTTAAACTCTTTATACTGTCCAGACTAAAATTCAAATCTTGTTTATTAATAAAAATTAGATTATACATGGTAATTACACATATAAAGTGCAGATAATACAATTGTGAGTATCATTTGAGCATTTCAATCGTTTCTGGATTCATTGTAAGTCATTTTGTCACAATAATCTACATTTAAACTCTTTATACTATCCAGACTAAGATTCATATCATGTTTATTCAAAAAGATCAGATTATACATGGTAATTACGCATATAAAGTCCAAATAATGCAATTCTGAGTATCATTTGAGAATTTCAATCGTTTTTGGATTCATTTTAAGTCATTTCATCGAAATAATCTATATTTAAACTCTTTATACTATTTAGAATATGATTCATATCTTATTTATTCAAAAAGATTGGATTATACATGGTAATTACGCATATAATGTGCAAATAATGCAATTGTGAGTATATTTTGAGCATTTCAATCGTTTTTGGATTCTTTCTAAGTCATTTCATCAGAATAATATACATTTAAACTCTTTATACTGTCCAGTCTAAGATTCATATAATGTTTAATAAAAAAATTGGATTGTACATGGTAATTATGCATATAGAGTGCAAATAATGCACTAAATCTAGCAATTTTTTTAGCAAGACTCAATTTTCTATTAATTTCTTTTTAAAAATCTAGTAATTTATTTTTGATAGACTTTTCCGAATCTTTTAATATCTAATGTAGTAATTTAGAAAAGTCTAGCAATTTAGTTTTGCTACATTAGATATTACAAGATTCAAAAAGTCTATCAAAAATAAATTGCTAGATTTTTCTAAATTACTACATTAGATATTAAAAGATTCGGAAAAATCTATCAAAAAATTGAGTATTGCTTAAAAAATTACTAGATTTAGCGCATTAAATAAATCTAATAATAGAAAAAGCTCCATTATAAATAAAAAGAAAAGTCAAGCTATAAAAATCTATGTAAAAGTCATCTTTCTTATAGTGCATGGATATATAGATTATTATATTATATATATAAATATAGAGTTTTGCTATGGTGAGTCGCAACTCACGAGAAGGTCTATGAGTCGGGCTCAAAACTCATAGATCTTTTCCAAAATGACCGATCCAAACCGTCCAATATGATCGTCCTATTGAAATCTCCATGCAGACTAAATTTTACATTTTTTTCGAAATTTTAGAAAATCGTTAATCTAATTAGTTCTGAACCGTTCAAAAACAGCAGTTTTTAAAAATCCGAAAAAAATACTTAAAAATTTCGAAAAAATGTAAAATTTGGTCTGCATGGAGATTTCAATAGGGAGATCGTATTGGACGGTTTGGATCTGTCATTTCGAACCAGATCTAGAATTTTTGAGCCCGACTAACCGACCCTTTGGTGAGTCGCGACTCACCATAGCAAAACTCTATATATATATATATATATATAGAGTTTTGCTATGGTGAGTCGCGACTCACAAGAAGGTCAGTGAGTCGGGCTCAAAACTCGTAGATCTGGTTCAAAATGACCGATCAAAACCGTTCAATACGATCTCTCTATTGAAATCTCCATGTAGATCAAATTTTACATTTTTTCGAAATTTTTAAGTATTTTTTTTGGATTTTTAAAAATTGCTATTTTTGAACGGTTCAGAACTAATTAAATTAACGATTTTCTAAAATTTTAAAAAAATACTTAAAAATTTCAAAAAAATATAAAATTTGGTCTGCATGGAGATTTCAATAGGGAGATCGTATTGGACGGTTTGGATCGGTCATTTTGGACAAGATCTAGGAATTTTGAAGCCGACTCACTATAGCAAAACTCTATATATATATAGAGTTTTGCTATGGTGAGTTGCAACTCACCAAAGGGTCCGTGAGTTGCAATCAAAACTCCTAAATCTAGTTTAAAATGACCGATCCAAATCGTCCAATATGATCTCCCTATTGAAATCTCCATGCAGACCAAATTTTACATTTTTTCGAAATTTTTAAGTATTTTTTTGAAATTTTAGAAAATCGTTAATCTAATTAGTTCTGAACCGTTCAAAAACAGCTGTTTTTAAAAAATCCGAACAAATACTTAAAAATTTCAAAAAAATGTAAAATTTGGTCTGCATGGAGATTTTAATAGGGAGATCATATTAAATGGTTTGGATCGGTCATTTTGAATTAGATCTATGAGTTTTGATCGCAACTCACCATAGCAAAACTCTATATATATATAGAGAGAGAGAGAGAGAGAATGGATATAGAACACTGATGTGTACGGATCGTCTCCGTACACATGAATCGTTTTTCAAGATACAAAATTCAAACAGTCAATCTGAACCATTCAAGTTGTTCTCCATATTGAAAAACCCGGATAGACCAAATTTTACATTTTTTCGAATTTTTTTGCTATTTATTATGATATTTTAAAAAAAACACTATAATTTGAGTATTTCAGGCCCTTCAATTTGAAAATATCATAATATATAGCAAAAAAATTCGCAAAAATGTAAAATTTGGTCTGCAAGAGTTTTTCAATATAAAGAACAACTTGAACGGTTTGGATTAACCATTTGAATTTTGGATCTTGAAAAACGACTCATTTGTACGGAGACGAATCAACATTAGTGTATTTTATCCATTCTCTCTCTCTCTCTCTCTCTCTCTATATATATATATATATATGTTTGGCATTTAATTGAAGAAAGGTGTCTATCACTCTCTATCTTCATTTGCTTTACCTCAAACTATATTATGTTTCAGTTAATTTATGAATGTATCGAGTTAGTGTTCCTTTTAACCATAATTAAAAAATTAATTGTCCAGTCCGAGATTGTTACTATTGATCTAATATATTCGAATTGGATCGACTTTGTCTGATTTTAGATCGTTTGTTCAGATGAATAATTTTTGTTTTTTGGATCTTCCATTTTTAAAATAAACACAACATTTTCATTTTTGTCAAAATCACAAGATTTTACTTATTTTTTGAACACATATTGCATCCATTCAGATCTTATATATGTTGTGATATACTTCGGCACTTAGATGGTGCATGAGTTCTTGATGATGTTAATTAACTACATTTCTTATTATCTCGGATTCATAAAATTCGTTTTATTTATTTTTTTAAAGAATTGAATTGGATTGATTTTGAATTAATCTGAACCATTTAGACGGGTTGTTTAGTAATGTTGGGTTGTGCGCATGCCCCAAAAAAAATAATGCTTCACCTGATGTAATAGCACATTTAATTTCTGTGTTCTCAAGCTCTTCAAGCGTTCAGGTCGCCTTACTAGCTAATCTAATATAAGACGCGTACGGCAGCATTAATTAGGCTATAAAATGGAATCAACTTTGTTACATAGCTGATTTATTATGCACATTATGTCTGTTGTCTCTTTAGTTTAAGCTTTTTTTTCAAGTGAAGTAATTATCTCGAGAGAAACAGCCACAGAGGATCTGAAATTAATCTCTGTTCGCTTTTTAACTACAACGCGATTTCTAGGTTGCTTTGCGGCTTGCTGTCTCTGAAGTGGTTCACACATCTCTGAATAGACCTGGAACATCGAACAATATAATATTTCTGGCCGAGTAGATCCGATCCGTTACTGTTTATAAGCACTGTTGGTTAACAGTGTGGCTGACAGGTGGGCTCTATTTAGCAGAAAATTATTTTAAATTCAACCCTATCTTGACATGGATAGTTTATCTGAATTTGCTATGATAGTCTGGATAAAATTTGAACACAACTAAAGAGTAATTATCACAGAAGATCCGGTCTCCAAATCTAGCCTTCTGATGGGCGCTCACGTGGGTGCTCCTACAACCATGTGGCGTGTGCACCCAGCTTAGGCCCCACCTCGGCTCACAAAATGGAACTCCTCTCAAGCAGATGGTGTGCATCTCCAATTCTCCATTCCTTGGAGTTGGAGATCGATGTGAATTGCGAAACTAACCACGCGCTTCGCAATCACACCGGATTCAGATTTAGCCCTCTCAATAATTATTCGCTCCATTTCTTTCGTGGATGCACGTCTTCATTTCTCAAGTATTTCAAAAATATGCTTCAATTTTTAAATTATTTCAAGGCCTCTAAAATTTCATTTGGACTTTAAAACTCATGTAGAACAAACTATAAAGAATCTTCCATTATGATTTTTTTTTTCATTTTTCTGAGTTTGAAAATGTTTTTAATAAATTTTCAGATATTATAATACCTCATTTTTGTAATTTCATAAATGTGTTCAGATTTTTAATTGTTTACCGGGCCTCACCAAATTTATTTTGGCACGGATTTTTGTTTAAATACTCAAAAAATAAAAAATCTAATAGTGAACTTTTTTGCATTGGACTCTGCAAATACTTAACATAATTTTTTAAGTTTAGAAAATTTAAGACAAGTTAATATTTTTTTATTGTTTGAAGGCCTTTCTGAATTCATTTATCCATCAAGTTTTATGTGTATTCTCACAAAATTATAAATAGTTCATTGATATCAATTTTTTTTTCGACATTTACAAAATTTACGGCGTTTTTCCATTTTTTACTAGATATCCAAAAATATTGCATTTTAGTTTTTAACTATTAGATTAGATATCCAAAAATATTGCATTTTAGTTTCAATCGATTTTTATACAATTGCTTAATATATTTTTTTTATAAATTAGGTGATTCCCTTCTATCTTTTGGGTCTTCAAAATATTTTATTGGTTTTTACGATGCTTATATATTACCACAAATATTATTTTATAATACTTATATATTACCATAAATATTTGCACAAACAAACAGTAGAAAAAAAATGTAGATCGCGCAACGCGCGAAGCCCCACTAGTTACATTTGAAAGTAAGCATGTCGTAAGTTGTGAAGTATAGTTTCTAGATTATTATATGACTGGTCTTAGTTACATAAATTAATAAAGAGATAGGCTAAAATCAGTCGCGACTAACGGATGAGACCGTCAGTTACGATCAAATCTCAATTTTCAAGATTTTAACAGTCGATCCGAACCGTTCAATGTGTTCTCCATATTGAAATCTCATTGGAGACAAATTTTATATTTTTCTGAATTTTTTTAGTATTTGTTTGGTATTTTACAAAATTCTTAATCTAAACAATTCTGGACCCTTCAATAACTATGATTTTTTAAATTCTAAAAAAAATAGTAAATAAAATCAGAAAAATATAAAATTTGGTCTCCAATGAGATTTCAGTATGGAAAACACATTGAACGGTTCAGATTAGTCATTAGAACCGCAAAAGTTGAAATATAATCGCAGCTGACAGGTCCATCCGTCAGTCGTGGCTGATTTTAGCCCATCTCATTAATAAATAGTTGGTTTCACATATTCGGACCGAAAGTGAAAAAGTGTTTCGACAATTGGACCTTTTGGGTTTGGTAATAGTTTGAAATTTTCAGTCAACTGCACTTAACAAAAGCATTCATGTCCTATATGCCTAAACTTTATTAATCTATTTCCCTTGCTTCGACAAAGTGCTTTCTTCATTATAGATGTTATATACCAAAAACAACAGTAAAAAGGCTTGCCTATTTATACGGCCTTTACTTACTGCCAAAAACAAATAATAAAAGAGAGCTTAATTATCAAGCTAGGGTAAGATGAGCCATAATAAACAAAAAGTGATAACATAATAATGCAGCATCTGTTACAGCAGGGCTGCAAGTTTAATTTATAATTTATGATTCGCTCATGTAATTTCTTTTTTTTTTTTTTGAGGGTTACTTGGCAATTACCAACCAACAAATAATATTAAATAAAAGAAAATTCGCTCATTATAAGTATTTCAATTTCAAAACCCTGAAAGAACTGTAGAGAAAACTGCAATCGCAACGGTTGCAGTTCCTGTTTGCCATACGGTTATTCTGATCTGGTCCATCCATCTGTCCTCTCTTTGGCCTGTATTTTCCCTCGCGCTTTTCTATGCCTATTTCTTTGTTATTTCCGTGTGTCTCTCTTTTCTTTCCTTCCTGTGTGGTTGGGGTTTTTTGCTTTTTGCCGTATCTGATCTCATCCGCTCCTTTTTCGGACAGACCCATTGGCTGCTTGTACTCTGCTCTCATTTCTTTGTTACCATTTCTTTGTTGCTTCCGTGTGATGTTCTTTCCTGTTCTTCCTGGTTGCTCAAAATTTCTTCCGATTTACCGCATCTGATCTAATCCGTTGCCTTTTCGGGCAAGGCCATTCCGCTGCCTGCGCTTTCTCTCCACTCCGCTGTGTACGGTGTTCCGTATCGGGCTTTGTGCGCGCTATGGGAGGACCTAGATGGTGATGTTTGCTCTTCGCAAGGATTGTGGTTTTCTCTTTCCTCTCTGCGCTTGGCTTTCTGTTGTGTTTCTTCTGCTCTTCTTGGTTCCTTCTCCAGTAAGCGACCTTCTTCTTTTTCTGGGACCGGTTATGTCAGTTCGTTCTTACCTGGTGGGGATAGGGTTTTCCTCCGATTTTTGCTCTTTCGTTTTCTCTGCTTTACCTTTGTTTTCTTTTTGCTGCTATCGTTTCTGTGCCTGATGTTTTTTGGGTTGTTTTGCAGGTTATCTGTGGTCTTGCCTGGTTCATTCCTGCTTCTTATCAAGGTATTTTGTCTTTGTATTTTTTTTCCTTTTTTCCTGGTTCTTTCTTTGGTTCTGGGACTATACTGTTATGCAATTTTTTTTTTTTTTTTAGTTTTAGACAGCTTCTTTGCCTCTCTGATATGGTTGTGCCTTACTGTGATCCTGTTTGGTTTAGTTGTTGGATCCGATCATGCTGTTGTCTGTCCTTTTACGAAAATTTAATCTGCTATTGCTGTGCCTTATTGCGATCCTATTTGGTTTAGTACCTAGGTGTGATCGTGTTGTTGTCTGTTCTTTTACAAAAATTTAACCAGATTATGGTCTGTATGTGATCTATGCTTGCTTGTCAGGATTTGCTTGCCTTTGTCAGGCCAGCCTATTTTTTGGGTTTTCTGGATTTGTTTGGTCATTTATGCTGTTTGTGTTATTTCTGCTCATCACAGTTGCTGATCCTTTTGTTTTTCTTTTTGTAATCGTTGCAGGACTTCTTGTTCGGCTTCTGTTGCTGTTCCTTCACAGGTTTGTACTTTTGTTTTGCATTTTTTTTGGTAATTTGTAATTCTCTTTTACTGTCTAATCTATCATTCTGTGTGCGTTTTGTCTTACTTTTCTTGCCCTGTTATTTTGTCTGGGCATGTCTTTTACCTGTACTGCCATCGGATCCTGCGTCTGCTATGTTATGCTGTGCATTTTCTTTCATCTTTGTGGCTGTTTCCTTCCTGGATACACTTCAGTTCGTTCACTTTTGCTATTCCGGGTAAGTTCTTGCTCTCTTTCTGAATTTATTTTGTTCTTTTTTAATTTAGCGGGCTGCTGTGATATGTTTCTGTTCTTTGTCTGTTTGTTGGGCATGCTCGGTCTTTTACATGATCGTTTCCAGTTAGCTGTATTTTGCTGGTACGGCTGCATTAGTGTTTGGATTAGTGCTTTGCGAATTTATTTGTGCGATGCTTAGGTTAGTAATTTAGAAATTTGTTCGTGGTATGCTTAGATTGATACTTGGATTAGTACTTAGTTTAATACTTATGTTGCTGTCCTTTGTCTGTTCCTTGGGATATGCTAAGTTTAGTGCTTTAGGCATATACTTAGTTTAGTCCTTTAGGAATTTATTCGTGTCATGCTCTGCCTGTGATGCCTGCTGGTGCTTAGGAGTTTGTCTTATGTTGCTTTCAGTTTTGTTCTTCGATTTTCTGTGCTATGCACCTGTTCTTTCATGTTTGTTACGTGATATAGCTTGTGTCTGAGCTGTTATTATCTATCTTCGTGCTTTCCTTAGCAATGCCGCGTAGGAAAAGATGTCGTGCATCGAACACGGCTGCGTCGACATCTTCTGATCTGATTGGTTCATCATCAGATAGCCATGCTTACACGTATTCATCGCCATCTAATCCGGGTCTGCTACTGCAATGTTGCATGCAACGCTTTTTTATTTATTTCTTATTCAGCTTCTTTTTATAGTTCTTTCCTGTTCTGTTGCTGCCTCTCATCTTCCTTAGTCTGTTTCCTATTATGCTCACAATTTGCCTTGCTGCTGTGTGCTGTTTGGATTATCAGCTTCTCTCCATCAGATTTCCTCTTCTGTTTTGGTACTGATCATGGCTCAGTTTGTTCCGTTCTTCGTATCTGTATTTGTTTCTTTTCTTTGAACGATTTATGTTCATTTTCCTTTTTTTTTTCTAGGCCGTGTTGCCTGTTCTAGTAGGCGTCGTGCTCGTGGTGGTAGATCAAGAGCTTCTGTTATTGCATCGGCTGGGTCTGTTTCTTACAGAGGTGCTGCACCAGAACGTACTTGCTTGGGTCTGTCTATTTACTTTGTTCTAGCCTGTTTTTTCTGCTTAATTTGATTGCCTTATCGATCTGTTCTCTTTGCCTGCTCAGTCCATCACAATTATCTGTTTTCAATATTTGGTACTCCTATAGGACCCAAGCCAATTCCTCTCGATTTTGGAGATCCAGATCAGGTCTGTTCTGACTGTCACGCCCTGTACTGGAGGCAAGAAAGATCGGGCCCGGTATACAATCTTTGCTGCCGTGCTGGGAGAGTCTCTTTGCCATCCATCGAAGACCCTCCTGAACCTCTTGCTTCATTGCTTGATCCATCCAATGGACCTGATTCTGCTCACTTTATCGCAGCAATTCGCACATACAATTCTATGTTTGCCTTTACCTCTATGGGTGTTAGAATAGATCAGCACATTAACAGAACTGCAGGCCCTTATGTTTTTAGGGTTTCTGGCCAGGTCTGCCATCGTATTGGATCCCTAACACCTCCGGAAGGCCATCGGCCCTCATATGCTCAGTTATACTTCTATGACACAGCAAATGAGGTTCGTAATAGAATTGCTTCTTTCCCAGGTGATTCTGCTGCCAATATGCCACGTCAGCATATTGTTTCACAGCTTTCTAATATGCTATATGAGTGCAATAGTATTGCTCGTGGATTCAGGCATGCACGGGAACGACTTGCTGCTCAATCAGATGATGATTTTTCAATCCGCATCTCTTCTTTGCGACGGCAGCAAGGAACCCAATATTCTATGCCAGCTGCAGATGAAGTTGTTGGGTTGATTGTTGGTGATTTTGAAGAAAATCATTCTAGCAGGGATATAATAATTCAATCACGGGGTGGTGAGCTGCAACGTATCAGCACTTTGCATAAAAAGTACTTTGCACTTCAGTACCCTCTAATCCTTACTAGAGCAGAGAACAGTTTCACAGAAGATATAGCATATGACACTTCAGCAGCTAGCTCATCAGATGTGCAGCGTGTTCATGTTACAATGTTAGAATATTACCGCTATAGGCTTCATGTCCGTCACACTGAAGCTGTTTCGTTGTTCAGATCTGGAAGGCTTTTCCAACAGATCTGTGTTGACATGTATGCTTGCATTGAGGATGCTAGGCTGACCTATCTCTATCACAACCAAGATAGTCTCCGGATAGACACTATGCAGAATATTACAAATGCAGTCTTGCAAGGAGACATGTTTGGTCATCAAATAGGTAAGCGCTTTATCCTGCCCGCATCCTTTGTAGGTGGTCCCCGTTATCTTTTTCAGAATTACCAGGATGCACTTGCAGTTTGTCGGGTACTTGGCCCGCCACATCTGTTCATTACCTTTACTTGCAATCCTGCATGGCCTGAAATACGAAGAAATCTCTTCGCATATCAACAGCCAAGTGATAGACCTGATCTTGTGTGCCGAGTTTTTAAAATGAAGCTCAACGAAATGATCAAGGATATTAGAGAGCGTAACTGCTTTGGTCCTGTTGCTGCATGTTAGATTTTCTATCTCTTTTACTATCATGATTTTTTTTTCTCTTTCGTTTTTTGTCCTGTACTTTCGTTCTCAGGCTTTTTCTGTTTCATTGTAGTAATTTACACGGTTGAGTTCCAGAAACGCGGCCTTCCCCATGTCCATATCATTGTTTGGATGGCTGATCGAGCTGTTCTTGCTAATCCATCTGGTGTTGACTCTATTATCTCTGCTGAACTTCCCGACCCAACAACTGATCCAGAAGGTTATGCAGTTGTCTCGCGCTTCATGGTACACGGTCCATGTGGGGTATCCCGCCCTACATCACCCTGTATGGAAGATGGCAAATGCAAGAAATACTTTCCCAAGGAATTCACTCAGTCAACAATTCTCACACATGATGAATTTGTTCAGTACAGAAGAAGGAACCTTGGCATTACAGTGGAGAAAAGTGGATGCATCCTCGATAATCGTTATGTTGTACCTCATAATATCAAAATGTTGCTGAAGTACAATGCTCATATTAATGTTGAGCGCTGCCATTCCACTAAAATGGTCAAGTATCTTTTCAAGTACATTTCCAAAGGGCATGACCGTGCCATGGTCAGTATGCAGTCTGCCTCCTCTTCAACATCTAGGCCTCCTACACAGCAAGAGGCAGCACAGGCAGCTCCTGATGAGATACGTCATTATCTTGATTGTAGGTATTTAACACCTCATGAATCGATATGGCGTATCTTCTCATATAGTATCCACTATAGTAATCCAAGCGTTGAAAGGCTGCCTGTTCACCTTACTTCACAAAACAACATTGTTTTTGCTGATTTTCAGGAACTTGACGAGATAGCAAACAGTGATTCCTATGGATTCACAAAGCTAATGGCCTGGTTTGAACTAAACAAAACAGATGAGCTAGCAAGGCAGCTCACATATGTTCAAATACCAACACAGTTTACATGGAAACAAGGTGAAAAATCATGGTCTAGACGTAAACAGAATAGAAAGCGACTAGCTAGAATGCTGTTTGTACACCCCGATGCTGGCGAACTTTATTATTTGCGTATGCTGCTCAATGTTGTTCATGGTCCCACCTCATTTGAAGAAATCAGAACCATCAACAATGTCTTGTACCCAACATTCAAAGAAGCCTGTGATGCACTTGGGTTGTTAGATGGCGACAATGAATGGCTCTATACACTGCAGGAAGCTGCTGGTTCAGCTACCAGTCAACAACTCCGTAAACTATTTGTTGATATGTTGCTATATTCTGAAATCACAAATACTTTAGAACTCTGGGATGCATGCTGGACATTAATGGGAGATGACATTCTCTATAACATAAGGCACCGGTATAGAATTCCTCAGTTTAACTGCAGTGATCTAATGTTAAGGGATCATATATTGTATGAGCTTGAAGATATGCTTATCAGTCGCGGTTATTCACTTCAATCTGTCAAGCTGCCTCAGCCAACAGAAGAACGAATGTATGGAGGAAATAGTACCTTGCTAGGACAGCAACTTTCATATAACACTGTCGACCTTCGGGAACAAGTACCTGGGCTCCTTTCGAGTCTTAATAATGAACAGAGATGTATCCTTGAAAAAATTACCGACTCAGTACAGAATAGGCAAGGAAAACAGTTCTTTGTTTATGGACCTGGTGGAACAGGAAAGACACATCTGTGGTCTGCATTGACAGCCAAGCTGCGATCACAGGGCAAGGTAGTTCTGACAGTCGCATCTTCTGGCCTATCATCGCTCCTCCTTCAGGGAGGTGTCACTGCATATTCACGGTTCAAAATACCAATCAAGCTCACTGACAATTGCACATGTGACATAAAAAAAAACAGTCAGCTAGCAAGATTGATAACAGCTGCTTCACTGATCGTATGGGATGAAGCACCAATGAGTCATAGACTTTGCTTCGAAGCACTTGATAGAACAATGAGAGACCTTTTTAGTTCTACGAATCCAGCACTGGCTCATTGTCCATTTGGTGGCATGACCATTGTTCTTGGTG
Organism: Rhynchospora breviuscula; assembly: GCA_027562975.1. Taxonomy (NCBI): domain Eukaryota; kingdom Viridiplantae; phylum Streptophyta; class Magnoliopsida; order Poales; family Cyperaceae; genus Rhynchospora; species Rhynchospora breviuscula. The sequence continues at coordinate 20,598,154 of CM050398.1, forward strand.
GAGATTTTAGACAAACTCTGCCAGTTGTTACACATGGAACTAGGTACCATACAATCGCAGCATCGATTGTTCATTCCTATTTATGGGATCGTTTTACAATTTTGCACCTCACCCAGAACATGAGGCTAACTCGGTCCAGCAATGATCCGCTCCAAGTAACAAGGACTGCACAATTTGCTTCATGGTTGCTTGCTATTGGAGATGGTGAGGTACCCGCTCTAGCCCTTGATGGAGTTCTTGAACCGGAATGGATTAAGATACCTGATCAATTCCTTATTAAACATGATGGTAATGAAGATGAAGCAATCATATCTACAATCTATGGAAACCTGAATGAATCACAGGTCTATGATGATTACCTTCGTCAAAGAGCGATACTGGCTCCGAAAAATTCTTTGGTTGATTTATTGAACAAAAAAATTCTTTCTCGAATACCTGGAGAAATGTTTACATATTACAGTGCTGATACAGCAGCTGACAAAGAGAGTATTGATGGTGAGTTGCGCGGTAATTATCCGGATGAGTATCTGCATAGTATTACTTCTGGTGGCTTACCACCACACTGTTTAGAACTGAAGATTGGAGTTCCTGTCATGTTACTGCGCAATATTAATCAACCTAATGGCCTTTGCAATGGAACCAGATTGGTTATAACCCAGGCATCTTCGAGATTTCTAAAGGCCCGTGTTATCACCGGCAGTGCTATTGGGCAAGAAGTCTGTATACCAAGAATAGTTTTTATCCATCAAGATAATGACCTACCATTTGACCTTAGAAGGAAACAATTTCCGCTACGAGTATGTTATGCAATGACCATAAACAAAAGCCAGGGTCAGTCCCTTGATAGGATAGGTGTTTATCTTTCTGAGCCAGTCTTTGCTCATGGACAGCTATATGTTGCACTGTCACGGGCAACTACTCCGGATGGATTAAGCATCCTTATACCTAATGTACTAGGCAACTATACAGGCTATACAAAAAATATTGTGTACAAAGAAATTTATGCACAGATAGGTACTTTTACTGTATAGTTATGATTCTGTATTCTTTCTTGAAATGATTGTTTTTATTGTCTAATCTTTACTATTTCTTAATTTTGTTTGCCACTGGCTCTTTTTTAGTGTTTCTTCTCATAAATTCATTTTCCATTCTCACCAGTTTTTTCTGTATGTTATCATTTGCAGATGGACACTACAGATCTGGTCCAAATCTCTGACTTGGCTAGCAGGGTACATTCAATTAAAATTCAAGTCAGGATTGTTAGAGTATGGGCAGCAACACCACCTGATGGTTCTCTTATATGGTATTATGGGACTGTATTGCTAGATGCATATGTATGTTTTTCGTCTTATCACCTATTGCATAGCTTTATAGCTCTATCCATCTAGACAATTATTGTTCGGTTTATGCTCAAAGCATGATAGCATTCATGGCAAATCATGCAGGGTTCTGTCATAGAGGCCAGGATACCAAAAGAACATTACCAGCGACTGTCCAGATTAATTGAGGAAGGTCGCATCTGCGAAATAGCAAGGTTCTCTGTCACACCTGCTCCAACCAAATATCATGTCGTTCCAGGAGATCGCATCATCTATTTCACGGACCAGACTACCATTATACCACTAGCTTCTTCAAGTATTCAAATTCCAATGCTGTACTTTAACTTTGAACGCCTCGATGCCATTGGAGCTCAGATAAAAGATACCAATAAAATAATAGGTATTTTCCTCATCTATTCTTCTACAGTTACTGAACACAGAATCACATTTTTTGCCACAACAACATTGATTTACACACCTATTTAGTGTATCTCTTCTGTTCATTACAAGAAAACTAATTCTACATTTTTAATTCCGTTACCTCATCTAACACAAAAATCCTTGTACAGATGTAATTGGCAGGATAGCTGGCTTCAGTCGCATAAAGCAAACTAACCAGTCCAAGCCATACCAATCAATGTACCTAGCAGACGAGAGGTATTACTAAGAGTCCTGATAATTCATTTCCTATAATTTATAATCGTGCCATATTAATACAAAATCTGTGCTGCTTTTTTCCCCTTTAGTCCATGCAAGGATGTAACAAGCATTTTTCCATGTAACAATATAGTTCTTTTTCTGGTTGGCAGGGGGTGCATGGTTGAAGTGACACTGTGGAGCCAGTTTCTGCACATATTTGACATTTCAGCTTTGCACGAAGAATCAAAAATACATCCTGTTGTTATTATCTGCAGTGCAATACAGATCAATGAATGGCTTCGTTAGTTTCTCTGTAGCATAGTTTTTTTTTTCTTTGGCTTAATCTATATCAATTCTATGTCAAACAAAGGGATACCTGTTGTTTGTTAAATTCCATGATTATCGTACTAACAAGTTACCTACCTTGCAAATTCCTTTAGGTGTTTACGGTCTAAAAGCAATCAGCGGAACAAGAATTTACTTTGATAAAACAATCCCGGAAATTGTACAGTTTGCTGCTAGGTACGTACAATTTTATTTAATGTTAACAACCAATATATACTATTTTGCCTAAGACAGACCTAAACATTTTTGGTCCTGCTATGATCTTTCTCATCAGATTGCCACCAGATTTACCGCCAATTGTGCTTGACACGGAAGGACCACCATACGATGGAACAGCTATAGCAAAGCAAGCACAGCACTTTGACCATTCAGACCCACAAATGGTTACAATCTCGGAATTCCTAGCAATCCCTGTAAATGTGCATTCTGTAAGTACATTACCAGTAAAAAAAATTAACAAAACAAACACAATCATTTTTGGCTCTGTCTATCTTTCTATATTTACTTGATTTCATTATCATATACATTTATCATATTTGATTAATACTTATGCGTGTTATTGCTCTCCAGAATACATTGTACAAATGCGTTGTATCAATTTATGATGTGAAAAATAGATACGACTAGCATTACAAAGCATGCAAAAAATGCATCAGCAAGCTAAAAAACCAGTTCTGCGAAAGATGTGCCATGCATCGCAATGATTACATAGAATGGTATGCCCAGCCCTTCTTCTACTAAAACAGTCTACCAAAATTATGAAACAGTACTTTTGCGGTTCCATTATTTAGCAAAACAAATATAAAACTTATCCAAGATTTGGCTGGATTACTTCACTGTGTTTTCTTTATCCAGGTACAAGCTCTTGCTCGATGTGAGGGACAATACCGGCATAGCAGAGTTCACGGCTCTGGGCAAGATTGCAAAATTCATGACCGGAATTGATGTCGATGATATGATCAAGATACATGAAACTACAAAAGCTGATACTCCAAAACCGTTGCTGGATATAATTGGTAAATCATATCAACTAATAGTACTTCCAAAAGAACTACCAAATTATCCAGGAGTCAGGAGAAACACTATTATGCGTGTCGAACCAGTGCCTCCATCTGGTCCACCAGTTTTACCTATTGACCAAGCACATCAAGCTACAACAAGTACCGAGCAAGCACCGCAACATCACAGGTTCTCTCACAGCTCATATAATTTTATGGTACTATTAATTGTTTTGTAACTTGCCCATGACCGATATCCATTCTATAATTTAATATTTATAATGCAGTGAAGACACGCCACAACAATCACTCTCTCATGATCAGCATCGTCCAACCATACCAGTCCTTCAGCCATCCATTTCTACACCACCACCAATCACACCAACAAAGATATCAGCTGAAATCCAACCTGCAACATCTTCAGATAAAAAAGGGTTTTTTTCCTTCCTCAATTATTTACTATGGCTATACTATCGGAAATATGCGTATCTTATTTTGTTACGAAGAGTTACTTTATCGCCAAATTCAATTGACATTTCTTCTGCCATAAACAGCAAACGACAAGCACAAGAAAGCTCTTTAGTTCACACTGGTGCCAGAAAAAAACTATTTCTAGATTCAGATACACTGAAGTACACAGAGTATGATCTTTTTTACATATCTTCATGTTACCATCTTATTTCCTCTGGTACAATCAATATTCTGAAAAATCTCTGCCTGATTATACCATTATTACATAGTGCTGCACTTGTCAAGGACAGTACTGATCAGGAAAGCAAGCTATCTCATGATTCAATAAAGGAACCGGAACAGACAGAATCACTAAATCCACCTGGCAACAAACCCACAGACAGCAACACGCCAAGCCACACACCATGATCTAGAACAACAAAGTACTGTTTTGGAACAATGCTTGCAAGGAGGAAGCTAACTATGTCACGCTCTCCCACTTTTGTACTACTTAGCAAGCCAGTAGTTATTTTGCACATTGCATAGTAGATATCCCTTATCAGAAAGCCAAAAAATAATTATCATGTTATACTTTTGTGTACCATCACAAACTTCAACTGCATTACATAATAGCAATATGCAAATATCATTCCCATTACGGTGCACAGTTGAAGTTTTGTAATGGATTCCTCTGTGTAGATAAAAAAAACAAACTTTGTATGTGCAAAATAATATGTATATAACTATGTATCGTTATAAGAAAATGCTACTATTCCATTACTGCTCTGCACAATTACAGCTTTTCGTTTTACATTTCTCGCTAACATCTAAATTCAGTTTGCAAAAATTTAATTTGGTATCACTAAATAGCAGTAGTTTATTTATTGCTGTAACAGAACAAAGCAAACAAAATGACAAAATAACAGAACTTGCCTTTCCCAGAACGATACATGCACTTCCAAAAAAATACCTACATGCCTCGCTAGACTAGCACATTAACTTTTTTTTTCTCACTTAGCAAGTTATATATCTTTATATTTACATTACTACATACTGAACTTGAACCAGCAGAAAAGCTACGCTTAACAAAACCTAAACTAACTTCGACCAGCATGACTTAATAAAGCACCAAATAAAAAATGTGTTGATTAATAAAGTAACAAATGAAAATTACTAATTACAACAAAATAGCATATCCTAACCATTTTGCAGCAAAACAAAGTAATATAACTCACTCCTTACATTCACACTCCCACACACACCAACAAGTCAATGGACCAATACCTCCAACATACTGTCCTTCTCCAGAAACACCCCAGCCACTGACATTGCATGCACAAAGCATCTCTCCAACCTCACCAGCCAGACTGACATCTTGCTGCAAAGCATCCATGAAAAATAGCCAGCCTTGCTGCCAGCACAATGCCATCTTCTACACCAAGCATTCTAAAACTCATTTCAATCATTGTCAAAACAGATTATAGCAATATCAGATCAAACTAAATCACTGACAAATTTAACACAAACAACAACTAACCTACAAAAATCAAGGAAAAAAACTGATACTAGGTACCTCTCAGTTCCTACAGCACTGCGGACAGAACCAAAACCAGTCACGGCACAAATCAGTGACACAACAATATAACACCCACACTAACAAAAAAAAAAAAAAAGATGTGCATCAATACCATTCTTACCAGAAACCTATATAAAACACTAAATTTAATTTCATAACAAGCATAGTACCTGCTAGAACACCAGAAAACCTCTTCCATGCCATTGATCTGCCACCTGTATTTCCAAAAAAACAACCACATACATCCAACATACAGCTGCTATTTCTGTTTTTGTTATCCCAGGCCAAACAGTATCCAATCTGCATGCTATTTAGCAGCCATGCTTAGCTATTATCAAATTTATCCAGCTATTTAATTACCGTCCTTCATTTATCCATACAAAAAAACAAAAATTATACATCTAATATCTATCTATCCTACACTTCTCTCCAAGCTAAAAAAACAAAATCACAGTCCAATCTATGTATTGTCCTATGTATACATAAAAATCAGATGTTTGCCCAGAATCATATTTCTTATTTCGTTTGCCTGCAAAATAATTTTGTCCGGTCTAAGAATCCTTCGTTTTTGTACATTAACAGATTGAGTATCCTACTAAGTTTTGTACTAATTTTATCGTTTCATTTTTTTCTGTATGCTATGGCAATTTTACACTACTGATTCAGTAATTGCATCGACATCTTCGATTCACAACCTCAAAGTCATTCTTATCTAAATCTCAACCTCCGTGTTATTGCTGATAACTCGCAGCCTTAAACTGCAAAATACCAAGTTTCAAGAAACTTTTTCCAGCTACTTTATTCAACAATTGGTTCATTCGATGGCTGTTTTCTGCATTTCATAATTGTCATTTCCATCTCCACACAGCAATTTTCTTGCCTATGATTTATTCCATAAATAATTAGTTTAGTTTAGCTTTTGAAATTTAGTCAATTTTTATTCAGTAATGATACCTTAATTCTGGTTCTTATCGATTTGCATTTAATCATATTTTTCATCATCTGCTATTCTGACAAGGCACATCATTTGTTTCTAACAATTATCTTAAACCAATCATACATCGCGCGAAGCGCGATGCATTAGCTAGTTTAAATTAAATTCAACTGTAATTTGAACTTGATTCATTAAATTAGATTTTCGTCCAACTTCATGAGCTCGAGATCCCAGGTTGTATCTAGCTCCGCGCACAATTCAGTCTAGTTGATCTGAAATGTTTCCAGAAGACCCGAACTAACAAAATATGTTTCTAAAAAAAAAAAAAAAAAAGACCCGAACTTACAAAATTCTTGGAAAATAGTTCCAATCAACATTTATTGTTAAGAATTAATGCAGAAAAACAAGATTTGAAAGTATTTTTTAAGGAGATAGCTAGTGCCTGCGTTTGGTACTCGAGCAGAATGGGCAGCATGCAAATCGCAACAATGTGTGCAAATGCATCACTAAATTATACATACTGTATTTTTTTTTTCTTTATTCAAGTTTTTATTCCAAATGAATTTTTCTTGGTAAGATTTTTAATGAGACATAAATTAGTTTAGAAATACCATATTAATATCGATCATGAAATTTAGAACATCATTTGGGCTGCTACATCTTGGTCTCTTTGGAAAGAGCGAAATGCGCGTATCTTTTCCTCGTCTAGCACTCGGAGCCCTCCGAATGGTTACTGGATGGTTGTCTGTACCGCCGTGAACGAGTGGAAGATCCGCTTAGTTAGGAGTTTCTTTTTAGGGATCCTTTTATGAGTCCCTTCTTTCCTTTTGTTGTAATTTTATTTTGATTGTTTCTTAGTTTTTTTTTTTCTTTCTTTCTTTTCCTCTCTTGTACATGTAAACCTTTTTTTCTTATTCAATGAATTGTTGGAGTGGTTCTCGCCACCTAACCTTAAAAAAAAATATATCGATCATGAAATATCATATTAATAGTGTATAATGAAAGATGAACATTCAAGGGGGAAGTGTTATGAAATTAATTGATTTCTGAATTGTTCATCTTCATATTCTCCACTATACTCATTTATGTCCATATTTTCCACTACCCATTTATATCTATGATCTCCACTACTCAATTATTGCTTATTATGTGAGATGTCATGTTGTATAGCCTATAAATAGAGGCAATAAACTTGTGTAGATGAGCATGTATAGTTGGAATGAGATAATAAAATTCTGAAATTTAGATTGAGAATATTATATTACTAATTACTTTTAAGATATTGCTTATTATTTCTTTCTTCCACCTTTATTTTACAACACTTCTGACATTGTCTTTTTCTTTTCTAAATATACATAAGGAGAAGTGATTTGTACAGCCTCCAGTTTAGTCTTGACACTCTTATATTTTCAAAATAACAAAATTAACCTTGTCATCTTAATTAGTCCGAGCACCCTCCAATTCTATCATCAATGCTTTCGAAATTTATTTATTTTCTTGAAGAAATTTCGAAAGTTACTTTTTTTTATTATAACATTTTATATACTCACTGATTTCAGTAGGTTTGAACCAATCTATGAGAGAGTTTGTTACGCAAATGAAATACGATAATTAATTATCAAGTTGAAGAATTGATAAACAGCTAAAACCTAATATATGTTTGCTTGCTTCTGACACTTTTTAATCTTTTTTATTATTCCTTTTTTTTTTTCCAGAGATCATTACATTGACGTTGTGAATTGGAAAATCCATTTGTGAATAGACATCTGTAAGATATTTTCAATTAATGTCCATTATTAATTTATATAGGTATCATGGAACTACATATTAATCAACTGTTACAAATAATTTTTACGAATCCCATTTGATTTGATTTTTATGTTTTACTTTGAAATTGTTTTCTCGAAATTTGAATGATAAACAACCATTGGACCATCAAGTCTGTGTTTTCCATCATGAAAACTTTCAAGAAAACAAAATATCTTTTTTTTTTTTACTATTTATTATGATATTGGAAACAACAATATTATCAGTGAATTACATACCTTTAAATTTGCGATTAGGTACTTCGATGGGTGCGCCAGCACCGCATGTGGAATTTGCTAAAAAAAATTACTAGTAATTAAATTGGAGGCGTTTATTTCAGATTGGGTAGAATACAACCTATGCTTTTAGTTTTTTGATAAACTGCCTGTGTGGGCTTTCCTTTAAAATAAAAGTGCTAAAGTTACATTACAAAGTATGGCCTGTATGCGGGTCCAGATCCTCCGGTCGTTTTTTTATAAAAGACCATTGGTTGTTTTTAGATCTGGTCCGTCTGATTTAATCTTAACGGTTAACTTTTTTCGGGCCTATCGATTCTGGTATTATGCACGTGGCATCCTTAACCGTTGAGATTAAATCAGACGGTCCAGATCTAAAACCGACCAGAGGATCTCTCTAGTCGGCATACCAGATGATTTTGAGCCGCATAGATCTCGTTCCGCTTGTATGCGGCTCAAAATCATCTCAAGAACTGTTAGGCCTGATCAAAATCAACTTTTTATGTAGGAATTGGATTTGGAAATCTCCCTATCTGAATCTAATAAAAGGTTGGATTTCATTTCATTTGATCGGATTTTGTGGGAAAATTTGACCCCATTAAAATCCTGAGAATTGGATTGAAATTTGGTCGGATTTCATGAGGAAAAATACAAAACGACCTTAATACCCCCCTCTCCTTCAAATAGATGAGGGCAAAATATGTCTTTTCTAAAATTTAAATCAATTCTTTTTATATTTATTTTGATCATGGGCCTATTTACGTTTCATTTATTTCCGTTTTAACGTACACAATTGCAAATATATGGAATACAGAGAATTGTAGAGGACTTACGGAGACAACGAGACAGATAAGTACCTAGAATGCGCCGAAAAAAATTAACCGTCGAGATTAGATCGGACGGTCGCGATGAGATGTCCAGAGTGGACAGCTCTCCAGAGGATACTGGTCCCTTTCCCTTCTCCGCTCAGAACCCCCACAAAGGCACAAAGCACCCCATCCCTCTCTCACTCTCATTCCCTATCTCTCCACCCAGACCTAAATTCTCTCTCTCCCCCCACCGTGAGAGAGGCGACTGACGGCTAGGCAACTGACGACTCGGTGGCTGACAATGGAGGAGGCGACTGACGGCTAGGTGACTGAACTCAGTTTAGATTCTTTGTCTATCACTTTCATCTTTCCTTGGAGATTAAATTGGTTTCGTTATTGTTCAAAGTTTCTTTTCTTTTAATATATTTTCGTTTTGGATCTGAATTCAAATTGACAGAAATTTGTGTATTTTGAACGGTTGGAGTTGTTTTTACCACTTTCTTCTACATTTTGTTGTGCCATATCACATAATTTTGTTTTGGGATTCTTTTAGGGCACTCCCAATTCCACTGAAGTGAGTACAATAAAAAACTCCAAATTATTCTAAAATTGAAGGTTTTTTAGACTGTTTTTTTCTGCCAAATTTGTAGCTATGTATGATTTCAGTAAGAACTATTTTTTCTGGTAATTTTCTGGCAAAACTAAAGCTGGTAATTTTTCTAGTAATTTTCTGGTAGAACTGTTTTTTCAGAGAAGTCAAGCATCTTTTCAGTAATTGTGTTTTCTTCATAATTTTTAAAGGAGTTTCTTAGAAAGGACATGAGCTGGTGCAAGAAGTAATCATCTACTGGTAGGTGCTCAAAAAGTCACAATGAGTTGCTATGGATTCTAATTTCTGGTTGACAACATTTCGGCCTTTACCTCTGTTTCTGATTAGTCTAGTGCTTTTTTTCTGTACTTTTCTTATTTATGAGGTTTTCCATTGATTAATTTGTAAATAATTCAATTTTTTTTTCTTTTTATTTCCAGCATCTTGCTGCAACTGCAAATACTTGTACTTTGAACCTTTTATGTTTAATGCAAAAATACAAGGGCGAGACCATTGTTCTTCTTCAAAAAAAAATTTCCTGCATTTTTCTAAGGAAACGGAAGTTGCAAAACAGTAGGCACGGTTAAACGGTTTAACCGTTTTGATCGTCTAAATATTAGACAAGTACATCTTCTTTAGTGTAATGCTTTTTGGTACATCTTAATTGATCTGCTGCTTGGAATTAAAAATTTCTCTCAAGACTGATGTTCAATAGAGCTATTATTGATACATGATACTCACTTGTAGCCAATGTTTTGAAAACCGGACCGGACCGGCCGGTTTGACCGGTTCAACCTCGAACCGGAGCCCTCTCCGTTTTCGGTTTAACCCGAAAAAATCCGGTTCAACCACGGTTAAACTGGAAAACCGGTCGACCCGGCAGCCTTCCCGGTTCAGTTGCCGGTCCAGTTTTCTAAACATTGCTTGTAGCAGTAGTAGGCAAATACAGACCTTTTTTTTGTTCTGACTTGTTTGACTTGTAAATCTGAGTTGTGCTGTTGAAACAAACAAAACTTGTATGAGGATTTACATGTTTAACGTCTTTAACGTTTGTGATGTTTAAACAAACGTAACATTAAACAGAATAAAAATTTCTTACGTTTACCAAATGTAACATTAAACATTAAAACAAATTTTTTCCGTTACCTAAACGTAACATTAAACGTAATGCACGTTTGACAGGTCTACATGTACACAGTGCGAAAACGAGGTTAAGAAAATTACTGTTGACGAAAATGCCCTCAATTGGAAAGTCGTGCGTTGTGCTTGTTCGTGTCCGAATAAACATTAACTCATATTATGTTAAATCAATTAATATCTTGATTCTTCTACTACATAAGGGGCCGTTTGGATGGGGCTAGGAATAGCCTCTTCCTAGGAATTGGCTATTCCTAGCATTAAATCTCTCTCGCAAAGTTACACACTTTCCAATATTTTCCGCCTAGGAATAGATTATTCCTCAAATTCCCAATATTTGAGCTTAGTGAAGGTTGATTGATGTGTTCATGAACCTCTGTTTGTCAATACCTCTGTTTTTCAATGCCCTTGTAGAATGCAAGTTTTAACTTTTAAGTGCTTATCTTGGCAAGCAAAGACTTACTTTTTGCTAGGGAAGATTGTTAGACTGCAGAAGTAATTTTCTATGTTGATATTTAGTTTTGTGGTCTCTGTTACTCTGTTAGTTTCTTCAAATTACATGTTTATGTTATTTAATGTGCGGACTTCTTTGAAATTAGTGAACTCAACCTTAAACAAATGTGTACTGGCTTATTTTCCTTCTTTTTTATTCTTAGGCACTTAGCTGGTGCATGTGAAATATGAAGTATTTGTATTTCTGTAGCAAGTTGACCACATGTTTGAGCAACGCTGAGGAAGTGGAATTACACATTTCTCTTCAACAAATGTTTGTGCATCTTATGCCAACAACACAAATATTTTTGGCATCTCAGGCTAAATTTACAAACAACCAAGACCAGAAAAAAATATAAAATGAAACAAATGAAAAGAAAGAAATACAGTGAAATAAAACAGCATTAGACCTCCTAAATAATTGCCTAACTAAACTGACTGATCTCTACATGATCAATCAATTTATAGCATTAGGCCCAAAGCAACTCTGCCTGACCGGGTCCCAGATCCATTGTATCATGAATCTCCTCCCGTTGGCCCCATTTACATTGTAACTGACCCCATCGGAGCTCCTATAGACATTTCCAATAAAACCGCTGCCAGCTCCGGTACCATAAATCCCTTCGCAAAGGTCCCCGATCTCATTTGGAGCAGCTGGATCATCGCCAGCATACCAGCCACTGATATACGGATCAGTCGCCATTTCTCCCAGTTCATGAGCTATTACACTCACCATACCTTCTGTTCCTGGATCCCCATTCGGCGATCCCAGTACCTGTCATTAAGCAAGTGTACTATTAGTTCCAGTGTTGCTAATGCACATTGAATATTTCTTTTTAATTTGGTGATCGATTTACATGTTGTTTATATATTGTTATTATGTTTTTAATTCTGTACCTGAAATCCGGGATTTCCAGGAGGTGAGGCAAATGGGAATGCGCACATGCCAGGGCACTGGATGCCGCTTTGACCAATCCATGCATATGGCACGGTGGCACCGACAATGGAAGGTGAGGTGAAGTAGTGAAACCCACAAACGCCCCGGCAAAATTCCTCCATCTGTACATCTGGCGAGGTTAGAATCAAATACACCCCTTGTTGTATATCCAGTGGCAATGCATTGTGGAAAGAAGTAATGGCTGCTTTAATAACCGACTGCACCGTTGTTCTTGTGAGACTATTTCCTTGAGAGTAACTAGTGTCAAAGTACTCAGAAGCAAGGACTAATTTGGAGGTTATGTTGACATTATTTTGGTCGGTGTAATACGTGACAGTACGCCACCAGTCGGGAACAGATGGCGAGGGGAGAAAAGGGGAGGAGAAAGAAACAAGAAAGTCGCGAATGATAGACTGTGCAGAGGGGTTCCATTGGCCATACCAGATGAGGTAAAGGTTGATGGGAGAGTTGAGAAGAGGCCCCTTGTGGTACGACATTTCGACTAGGTGAGAGAGGTCGACAAGTTCATCGGTATGGTAATGAGAAATGGAGGGTAAGGGTAGGAGGAGGACGAGGAAGAGGCAAAGAGAGAGGTGTCGATACATGGTGTATTTTCCCCTTTGGTTGATTCTAATTAGAATTTGTGAGATGGTAAGCAGGGGAGGTGTGAGGTTTTAGTACACAGAAAGACAGACCTGTAGGGGTATAAATAAAATCCGTTATTGATATATCCGATTTTCTAATTAATATATATCCTGGCCCACAAACTCTTGATGTATAAATACACATATAATAATTAGAAACCAGTATCGTGTTTACTTGAATTTGGAGTTCAGACTCCGGATAGAGTTAGTGTGCAGTGACCCTGTCATTTCGTATAAGAAATAGATTTAAATTTGGCAATCGCTGAAAAGAAATTATTATTAACTATTAAATGTTCCGGACAATCGAAAAAATATAAATCTACTTTCAAAGAAAAGGAAAAGAACTATTTTGTTTACTTTTATAGTATAATTTTCAACGTTTAGTGCAATTTTGAAATGAAAAATATTATGGGGTCGTTTGGATGGGTTAGGAATAGCCAATTCCTAGGAAGGAATAAGGATTTTCGTTGGGAAGTGTGTAACTTTGTGAGAGAGATGAATTGTTTATATTAAAATTTATGCCCGGAATTGGAAAATCCCCAAATTCCGGACACATCCAAACGACCCCTATGATATTTTGAATCAATTGATTTTTGTGGGAGGCTTTCTATGTTCTAGCCAATATTCAAATTTGAGGCATTTCTGATTTAGCAAAATTTCTTGAGTTGTACCGGCCAATACCAGCTCTATATTGTGATTTATGCCCGGAATGTGTGAAGCATTTCAACCATACAGACACAATTTTGTACGAAAAAGATAGAAATAAGCGGGTTGCCTTTCCAATTTAGATCTGTTGGTGTAATACAAGAAATTTAGAACGGTTTGTGTCTTTGTGTAATTACAAAATTCCTATGTAATTAACAAGAATGGAGTGCCTCAGAAACAACCATAAAATAGTATTAGTAGGTCATCTTTCTGTTTCAAAGAGTCAATTTGTCAAGTTTGGTCAATGAACGATTGCTTTATACATTTTTTATTTTAAACTTCTTTGTTATTAAATACATGTGAGGACAGTTCTTGTAGAGTCTACAAATGGCTCAACTATGGTTTTTGATTTTATGCAAAATGAGATTGTTTCATTGGACAATATATAACACAGTATTTAAGTGGTGTTTTTCTTCAGAACATAAGTAGCTTTGCACCAGGCAATTAAAATATTAAAAACTGCAAAAAAAATATCTCGTCTGTCATTTAGTTCATATAATAAGAAACATTAGATTACTAAAAAAGTGTTGGTGCACAGGACTAGAAATATAAGAACTACCACAGAAGAGCTGACATTAGGTACCTAGAAGGGTGCGCCGCATATTGGTTTTGCTAAAAAATATTACTGTTAAATTGGAAGCGTCTATTTCTGTATTTCAGATCGGATCAGTGGCGGCGAAGTTAGAATTTCGTGTCAGCAGGGTCCATAATTTTTTTTTGAAAACATATGTACGATATAACGTCTAATATAGATATAGTATAATAATAATTTTTAAATAAACAACTCTAAAATAATATTACATAAAAAAATTTATGAGAAATCAAATATATATTATAATAACAATAAAAAATCTAAAATAATATATTTAATATACAAAATAATAATTCAAAAATCAAGACAATAAAAAAGAACAACAATTTTCTCTGAATTTTGCATAATAGGTTCATTAGAAATCTCATTGAACACGTATTTTTCTATATTATAGATATAAAAAGATAGGAGTCATACGGAGAAGTTTGGCCACTGTTCAAACCACAATATTTCTGATCTTTTGTGGCGTTTGGAATTTTTTGATATGAACAATATTTAGAATTTTTAGTGGCAGATTTTATATAATATCCGAATTGTATTTTTGATCTTCTGTGATATCTTTTGTTTATAATGTTCTAAAGTTCACAAAAGATTATAAAGGCGAATCACGCAATGCGCGAGATTCACGCTAGTATATAGATGCTACAAATAATTATTCATTTAAATATTTCATTTTATTCTAAGTTTTGTCTTAATAAGATTCATTGGAGAGAAAGAAATAAGACGATTAGTTAAGAACAAATACTACCTGGGTCCCTATGCGATTTTTTAGGCGCTGTTATGCAATTCAAATCAAACACGATATGTTCAGCTGGGTCCTTCAAATTTTTGAGATGGGTCCCTAACCTCTTATGTTTTTTTTTTTAATTACAAACAAATAGAATATTAGCTAAATTTTTTTTTGAGGTGGGTCCATGCCATACATGGCTTCGCCCCTTCGGATAGAATCACCATAAATTGATGCTCATATCTCAGGTGCAACATTAATTAAGTTCTAGTCTTATATGGGGAATATAATTAGCCCAAGTCAAAGTAAATATTTTATGATACAACAGCTTAAGTACAGCAGTTGGACGGTTAGGTAAAACAATAGTTTTTGTCTCCTTCTGTCAGAGTTAAAACTATTCAACATGACCATTGCATGCTAATTATTTCAGATAAATCAAACATCCTGCTCAAGTCCTCAAAAACGCAATCAATTAATTACCTTTTACTTTTTCAGGGGCTGATTTCCTTTGCTTAGAGCGTGCCAATAGTAGTCAAATATTTGTACTTTTATAGCATGTTTAGAGTTTAAATTTGAAAATGCCCAAGTGTTTTTAATTAATCTTTAATGCTTAAACTTAATATTTAAAATTATACATAGAGGTACTTATTTATTTTTTAATTGTTCAATGGCACTTATTTATTCGTGAATTGTTTAATGCCTAAACTTGAATTGTCCGATGTATAAAGTTGCGAAATTGAATTTTCATGACTAAATATATTATTTCTCTCTAAATGTCATCATCATCAGACAATAAATACAACATAATTGAAATTTTATCTCTTCATAAGACTTCGCATTAATTATTTGTATTTAACAAAAATGTCTAGCCCTGAGAATATGGAAAAGCGAAATAAATAAATAATATTTATTTTGGCACTTAAAATTTTAAAATATAGTATAGAGATTTGTAATATTGTGAGGTAAGAAATATGACAGAGAATCATTTCGCGGGCGCTTCAAATTTCACAATATAAATTGACTTAATTATTTTTTTCCTTCTCGTGATATGATCGAAAAATGTGAACAAAACCGCTGGTAATTTGTACAAAGTATTGATTAAACATCTGTTAATTATTAATAAACTTCTAACTTGGGAGCAATTATTTACCAAACTTATTATTTTGTTCGCATTATTGCAGACAAAAATATATATATTTGAAATGAAGAAGCAATATTAGTTTAGAAAATATCTCTAAAATTGTCTGATTTAAATTTATTTTAATTCAGATTAACCATAATTTAAATTAAAAAGAATTATTTTCTATTGGATCTTTGAACAAATTCAGGTTTGTTCTTTGAACTTCGAAAATCATTTAAGAGTAACATTTGCAAAACATTATTTCCCATCATAGTTCAGTGATTACATATGGATATAAAATTTTCAAATAAGCATCAATTCCGAAGTTCCAAACATAACATCTACATATGAAAGACCCAAAATTAATTAATCAAATATTCTGCAGAAATGTTAGTGCCACGTACCGCTTGCCAAGAAGAGTCGGCAAAACCATGTGATGGTTATATATTAAAATTATAAACAGTAAAAGATTCTTCATTAGCATTGATACAATATTTTACCCTCCAGTTTCTGTCCAACGAGACAAGTCTATATTTTCTTCAGCAGTTTGAATTTATTCATATCTAAAAAAAACTAAAAGATAACAAAATTGGCAAACCAAATCCTTCTTTCTTAATCAGTGGCGAGGTCTTCTAATCATGAAAATATATTAACTGCACACTCGTCCAAACTTTTTTACGACTCTTTCTTTCTTTATTTTTTTTTGGGGTTGTGGGCTAATTCTATTGAATTATTATTGCAGCAAGGACAAAAAGTGGAAGACGACCAACCTCTTAGGATCAGAAGTCGGTCTTGAAGTAGCAATTATAGGAAGATTCTAACTTCTTTTTTTTCTTTTCATTTTCTTTACTCATTTTTTTTTTCCGATTTACTATACGAGTATATATACCATCAATATTGTACTTATGTTTAGGAAGCAGAGATTAGTTCCCTTTCTCTACCATTTTTCATTAAAAAATAAAGCAAAGCAAAGTATATTATTGTTCTTTTGTTGTTAAATAAAATAAAATTAATATATTTCCATCTATTACTACAAGGAAGAGACAAAATAAGAATACTAACGGACTAACGGTGTTGTTATGCCTTCCATTATGCTATCCACGGTACGATTGCAGATGAGTCCATTCATATGCGATAGGATAATATTATATATATGTATATATATATTCAATAGAATAAATATCTCGTACTCTGAAAATATCGAATTAATATCAATATTCAGCCCTGGCATATATTGTACATGATATCTCCATTACACGTCAAAATGGAGAATGTAAAATTGATTTCAACTTTATTTCTCATTTTGGTGGTAGGCTCCTATTAGTATGCTTCGACTCCTAGAGTCAATTGGGTAATGGTGATTTTAATCAAAGGGCTAAAAAATTTAAGCTAGCTTAATTAGATGCTAAATATCTGAGTTTATTTTCTTCATTTCAATTATAGTACATAGTGTAGCTGGTAAATATTTCTCGTCTAGTGACATGACTTGTACTTCCCTGATCTTATTTATAAAATTTGAGAGTTAGAGACCCCATGGTGAGACGCAAACTATTGACCCACTACATACATACCCTGTGAGGCTGTGACAACATGAATTTTACCAAAGATACTATTGTGGGCTGTTAACGAAAAAATAATAATATTATAAAAAGAAGAAAACTCTATGAAGATAAATTAAGGGTCTAAGTCATCCAATTTATTTTTATAAATTAAATATCTATGAAAGACCTTCCAACCGGATTTCGAACCTACGATCTTTCACTCAAGATGCATTGCTATTTACCACTAGACCAAAAACTGGTTCTTTAAAAAGAAGAAAACTCTGGAAACATCACCACTTCATCATGTGACTGTGATAGTATATATATATATATATATATATGAAGCCTTGCTCAAACAGGCTTAATTCGGTATAGTCAAAGCCGGGTCACGTGCATATTTCGTTGTCCAGGCCGTAATTGCAATTGTGAACTTTTTTTACTATTTATTTTTTGTGAAAACATTGTGAACATCTTTATTGCCTTAGCAATAAACAGAACTAGCATGGTTTGTGTCGCAGCTTCGCCGCAACAACACTCAAAATTTATATTTTTTTTAAACAAAATGACATGAGTTTCACTACCGCTTGAGAGAAAATGATATGACTTTCGCTGTTGCTTCGGAAGAGAAATGATCATAGAGAGAAATGTGGTTCATTTCTTACGGCGATACGGAGTGATACATAGAGTGAGCAATGATTAAATAAATTCTTAAATTGTAATGTGACCCACTATAGATATTGCACGGAATGAAATATGCACAAAGATTTTATCATAATCATAACAAATTAAGTAAACTTAAAAAATTAAAAATAATAAATAAATAAAATGTAATTGGATTGCTTGTTTTAAGAACATCCACAAAATTTAATGCAAAAATAACTTTGAGAAAGGTTGTAAATAATTAAATTAAAAAGTAAAACTTTTAAATTATATTGATTTAAGAACATCCATTAAATTTAATGCAAAATAACTTTAGGAAGGTTTGTAAATAATTCAACAAAAGAAATAAAATTTATTGATATGTAATAAAAAAAATAGAAGGCCAATATATATATGGTAAATAAAAAAATGGACAGCCTAACATAAAAAAGCCAACCCCCCCCCCCAAAAAAAAAAAACACGCGCTCTCTCTTTCTTATTTCATTTGATCATCCACTGCCTCTTTTTCTCAGAAAAACAAAACCTCTTTTTTCATATTGATTTGATTTGATGTATATTCCCATACTCATATTTTGGTGTTTCGTAATTAAAACTATAATTGCATGAGGCCAGTTGCATAACATAACATGAAAAGAGCCACAAACGATCCGGAAATAATTCACATGGGTCTTGCTTTTTCGCACTATTTTTCTATTATCGATAATGTACATCTTTTTGTGTTGCTTGGAGAAGCATGCTTTTAAAGGATCTGTTACATAAGTAAACGTGAAACAACCACAAATGATCCATGAGAAATGTACATGGAGTCTGCCTTTGTCAGCTAACTTTTTCTATGAACGATTATGTACAGATTTTTATGTTGTCAAGAGATATAGATGTTTTAATAGCTTTGTGACGAAAAAGTATATACAATATGGCCGCAGTAAGTCCTGGAAACCTCCATGCGATAGAGCTGCTCACCGCATGATCAAAATCTAGCGTCTTTGTTAATTCAGTGCGAAATTGAGAAACAATACTGTTCATAAGGAAGTTCCCGAGGCAACCAAGCATTAGTAAGTTAAATTTGGAGCCTTCAAAATAACCGTCCTTATCTCGTTTCCAAGCTCCAGATAAATGACTGTGGTTAAAGCTGATAAACCTGAGCTCCAGATAAATGATAAAAACAGGTAATGGGTACTGGCCGACGGCAACCACATTACCAGATGGCAGTTGTCTATGTGGAGACTGCCTCTCATAGGAACAATGTAGAGGGTCAAGATAACTGTATCTGATGTTATCAATTGCATTTAAACTGATTTAGAGAAGATCTAGTACTGTTAGTATTATCTCTTTTCTAATAAAATGATTCAATCAATGCTTAACACACTTCATAATTGCAAATTAACATCCAAATTCCAGATCCTAATAATGAACAATTAATGAAATATGTAGATCTCCATCAAGCCATATTAATTATTACAATACCATATCTAATTATTACAGTGCAAAAATATTGAAACAGAAATTGACATAAATAGGGTCCATCTGGCCATGGCATAAGGATGGCAAAAGGCTTTATTTTCCACTGGATGTGTCCCAGACTGAAAAGGCACTGTGTGAGTTCATCCACTTTGCGGTCATTTTTGGATAGTGTCGGTTGATTACATCTCTTAGGCCTTCTGTTGTTTTAATCCATTGCATTCCCCTCTTGGTGTAGATTTCTTCATTGAAATAGCTTGTGAAAAATCGATCTGCTTCTAGCCTCCTGTTGCCATGAAACTTCAGATCAAATTCATTTCTTATTTGATTATGGTTGGGTAATGAATCTCACTATACTTCCTATCATATTTATATAATTTCTTTTCTATGTTTAAACTATCATTTTATATGGAGGATTTGGTACTATCCTGTACATACCAGTACCTTTGTTGTTGCCATGAAATTTCAGATAAGTATTCATATTTTTACTGATTGCTTATGGGTAGTGAATTTTAATTCAGTACAAAACTGACTAAATAATGATTTATGCATTAATTACAAGTGCATTTTCAAATTGGATGAATCTGGTACCATTCTTCATGTACCAGTACCATTATGTTGTTCAGTTGTTGCAATTTTTGTACTACTCCTCTTTATGTGGTATGTGTGATGGGCAGACTGTTCTGTTTATTCATTTTTTTGTATATATATAGAGTTTTTCTATAGTGCGTCGCGACTCACCAGAGTGTCTATGAGTCGCACTCAAAACTCCTAGATCTTGTTCAAAATGACCGATCCAAACCGTCCAATATGATCTCCCTATTGAAATCTCCACGTAGACCAAATTTTATATTTTTTTTAAATTTTTAAGTATTTTTTTTGGATTTTTAAAAACTGCTATTTTTTAATGGTTTAGAACTAATTAGATTAACAATTTTCTAAAATTTCAAAAAATACTTATAAATTTCGAAAAAAATGTAAAATTTGGTATGCATGGAGATTTCAATAGGGAGATCGTATTGAACAGTTTGGATCAGTCATTTTGAACCAGATCTATGAGTTTTTAGCTCGACTCACATACCCTTTGGTGAGTCGCGACTCGCCATAACAAAACTATATATATATAAATCTAATCTAATCTACTGCATTATTTGAAGGCATGGAACCCCTTACAATCAACCGGGGCTGATAACTGCAATCAAGGGGTAAGGCAATCAAGCAATCAATTGCCAAAAATGGAAATTGTCAAAAATAGAAACTACCAAAAATAGAAACTGTCATTAATTAGGACGATAGAGTCATTTGGACTAATTTTTTCCAGCACACTCTTTACTGACGATTTTAACAGACCATGGGAAGTAACTAAATTGACTATAGGGAGTAATTAAATTTACATAGGGAGTAAATAGATAAGCAAAACAACAATAAAAAATTCACTTAGGGAGTAACTAAATTTACAAAATGTGTTAAAACTTTTTAAATAATTAAAACAAAGTACTATCAATTAGTATACTCTGTTTGTGAAAAATATACACATACAATAAAGGAGTATCTATTTCTCAAAAAGTGATTACAACAACTAATATAAGGGATTATCTATTTCATGATATTTAAGCATAACAAAGCACAACCTATTTCAATAACAATAGCAACAAGTATCTATTCCAAATACTACAAACTAACAAAGCACAACCTTTTTCAATACTACTAACCACAAACAAAACACAGTAGCCATTCCAATTTAACAACAAATTATTTCATCCACATCTTATATTAGAGGTAATTTAACCTCCACTTCATTAGTACTATCAAACATCAACTTGTATGCAACCACGAACTTGTCACCTTCAATGTGAATCTGAAAAAACAACAAGAATAAGTGATTAGAAAACATACTCCCTTGGTTACAAAATACCAAGATACCATTAAACTACTAATGCACTATACCACATCAATATATATATATATTCCCTTTGTCATGCTAATATACTCTCTTATTTAAATAATTTACTCCCTTGTTAAAAATACCATTAAACTGTTAACACATTAGCACATTCGCAAATACTCCCCGGTCATTGATAATATACTCCCTTATTCAAATAACTTACTCCCTTGGTTACAAAATACTAAGATACCATCAAGCTGCTAATACACTACCACATCAAAAAATAAAAATAAAAAAATACTCCCTCTGTCATGCTAATATACTCCCCTAATTAAATAAGTTACTCCCTTGTTAAAATACCATCAAACTGCTAACACACTAGCACATTCATAAATACCCCCCTATCGCTGATAATATACTCCCTAATTTAAATAAGTTACTCCCTTGTTAAAAATACAATCAAACTGTTGTAATACACTACCACATCCAAAAAAATACTCCCTTTGTCATGCTAATATACTCCCTTATTTAAATAAGTTACTCCCTTGTTAAAAATATCATTAATCTGCTAATACATTAGCACATTCACAAATATTCCCCTGTCACTGATAATATACTCCCTTGATTAAAGAATACCAAGATACCATCAAGCTGCTAATACACCATCACATAAAAAAAAGAACTCCCTGTGTCATGCTAATATACTCTCTTATTTAAATAAGTTACTCCCTTGTTAAAAATATCATCAAACTGCTAACACACTAGCATATTCATAAAATACTCCCTTATCACTGATAATACACTCCTTTATTCAAATAACTTACTCCCTTATACATAAATCATTCTTTACAATGTAGATCTACATAAACACAACAGCAAAAAAATGATCGATCAATGTTCTAAACAAAAATCAATCATTGCAATGTAGATCTAGTTAAAAGTAACATAAAAAATAATTGATCAATATTTTCAATACAAATTCATCGTTGCAATCCAGATATAGATCAATAATAGATCGATGTTACAAATAGACATAA
Source organism: Rhynchospora breviuscula (assembly GCA_027562975.1). Taxonomy (NCBI): domain Eukaryota; kingdom Viridiplantae; phylum Streptophyta; class Magnoliopsida; order Poales; family Cyperaceae; genus Rhynchospora; species Rhynchospora breviuscula. The sequence continues at coordinate 20,620,790 of CM050398.1, forward strand.
GACAAAGCAAAAAGGAAGCGAAATTACAATGATTGATTGATTCATGTATTGATTTATACATCAGTACTAAAAGCAACTGAAAAACGATGATCAATCAAAGTTGTTCCAAAAAGAGACAGAAACAGAAAATATAAAGGAGAAATGAAGAGCAAATATAAAAAAACAAATCCAGATCTAAATCGACTGTTCCAGTTATTGACTATCAGATTTATACATCGTTGTTAAAAAGAAGAGAAATAAACTTCAATGGATCACTGATTTCAATACATTCATCATAACAATTCAGATCTAAAGCAATCAATGATCGATTGTTCCAAAAATTAATAATGCAAGGGAAAAATAAGGAGGAATTACCTAAACTTCGATAGTTGAACAATTAACGGCCGTCCACACAAATTGATTGTCGAAAATCGCTGTAAGGTCGCTCGATCGCCGGAAATCGCACAAAATCGTCGAAAAATGCCTAAGTACATAAATAAAGTTTTTGAGAAAGAGAGAGATAGATAGAGAGAGAGAAAGACGAATTGCGAGAGCAAGAAAGAGAGAGATCGGAGTTGATACTTGAGAGAGAAAGTTTGATTGGGAGAGAGAGAGAGCTCGCTTGAGAGAGAAAGCTTGATCAAGATCTCAATGGAGGTTTTTCGGAGAGAGAAAAAGAGATCTCAATAGAGGTTTCTGGAGAGAGAGAAGGAGGGCTTTAATTTCTGATCTATTTTCGAAATAACAAAACACTCGTGCCAATCACGTGACGTTGACTATTTTGAAACGTGACAAAAATAGAAGGAGGCGGTGCCCTGATTGCTTGATTGCTAAGAGTCTTGATTACTCTAAGCAATTCCCACAATCAACCCATGGTCACCGGAGCCCGTAAAATATCAAACCAGAAAACAAAATTTTGGGCTTTTAAGGCTTTTGGAAAGCCCAGTTTTGTGTATGGTTTTTACAATAAGCTCAGATTGCATCGTCCGCATCTGGACCGAAAAAATTAAAACTAACGTTACTGTTCACACGAATTTCGAGAATAACAGTTAAAAATTTCGAATTTTAAAAATAACGTTGTTGGATCGGCGTTTCAATCGCCGAAATCACAGAACCATTGGATCGGCGATTGAAACGCCGATCCAAGCTTGGATCGGCATTCCAATCGCCGATCCAAGGGTCTTTAGCGCAAGGAAACATTTTTATGTCAAAACCACAATTAAAACAAGTTTGTAATAAATACGCCGTAGATAATAATGTACAGCATAAAGTCACTAGAAGTACTCCAGCATTGTATGTATTGGATTGTAAGGTGCCTACCTGTAAGTGGCATTTGTATGCCCGTACAGAAAGGGAAGGTGAATTTTGGAGAATAATAAAGAATGAAGAAGAACATACTTGCGTGAGAAGGGCCGGAGATTTCACGCATGAAAATCTGACGGCAGAGGTAATCGCAAACAGCATCAGGAATGCAGTGAAGAGAGATCTTGGCATTTCTATAGATGACGTAAAATCTATATTGGAGAAAGAATATCCAAATGTAAAACCAACCTATAACAAGTTATGGCGTGGGAGAGAGAAAGCGATCGAACAACTTTTTGGATCGTGGGAGGGATCATACAACAAACTTCCGAGTTTATTATTGGCTATACAGAGAACGACCCCAGGGACACAGATCAAATGGTTGACAGAGAGCGTAGGGGATCCCAACAGAGCTATGTTCACCGCAGCAGCATGGGCATATGGACCTTGTATCGCGGCCGTACCATACCTAAGGCCTGTTATCAGCATCGACGCGTCGTTCTTATCGGGTCGCTACAAGGGAAAATTGTTAGCGGCATGCGGTTATGACCCAGAGCAGCGGTTGCTTCCACTAGTGCGAACTGAGAACGAACAATGTTGGGGTTGGTTCATGAATTTTCTAAGGCGGGAAGTTATCGGGGAAGGAAGAAAATTCTGTGTTGTTTCGGATCGCCATTGGGGAATAAGGAACGCGTTCAAACAACCCTAATATGGTTGGCAAGAGGATGCAAACCCTTCATATGCCGTGCACCGGTATTGCATGCAACATGTATGTGAAAACGTGTTCAAGGCATCTGGAAAAGTCGCAGCTCTACCAGACAAATTCAGAAATAAGTTGGCCAACAAGAAAAAAAGGAGGCCCTTCTACAAAATGTGGAACGAATTGAAGAAAACGAATCCAAAGACGATCGACTACCTTGAAAAGTGTGGGAAAGAAAATGAAACAGATGGCAACGAGCAGTGGAAACCTGAAAGGTGGGCACAAACGTATGACGGTGGTTATCGTTGGGGAATTATGACGAGTAATGGATCAGAAAGTCTCAATAGTAGGTACAAGGCTGAGAGAAGACTACCAGTTGTTGGACTTGTGGAAGGCACTTGGTACAAAACTGTTAAATGGTTTAATGAGAGGAAGCAAATAGCTTTGGCGAGACAGGCGGAGGGAGAACGATGGCCAAAAGAAATCCAACTTAAGCTGATGAAACATACTCTCAAAGCAGGTACAAATGTACTTCCAATGTAATCATATTTACTTGTACTCTTTAAAATGTATAATGATATAAATTGATATTTACAGCGGCAATAAACGTTATCACCGTTGACATTGAACGTGGAGAATTTGAAGCTCAAGTGCCATTCGAAAAAAATGATCCGGGGGTAACCTGGAAGTACCAAGTTTTCCTCAAACGTGATTACCAACCGAGAGATCCTCAACTACCGAGCAGGTGTGCTTGGTGTAAGTGCAGAAAACCTCAACTTACAGGAATACCATGTCTTCATGTGGTTGCCGTATGCGGTCATTGTAGGTGGGATGTTTCTGATTTTGTAGACGAACGGTACAGCACAGAGAATATGGTTAAAATATGGTCAACAGGTGATTTTCACTGCTACGAAGACGAAGATAAGTGGCCTCGGTATGATGGTCCTGTGATCTATCCGGATAAGACAATGATTAATCGGGGCAGGCGAAAGAAGGATCGTGATTGGATGTGGATGGATGCAATGAGAAATAAAAATCAGGCAAACCAAAGGCGCCGAACCAGAAGGGACGCTGCGGTGGCCAACGACACATCTCAACCTATATCGATGGAGGACCTTCAATCTGGTCGTCGTACAGGTCGTCCTACCAACACACCGAGGACACGGAGGACTACAAGACCTTCTGCAAGGAACAGAACTCAATCTTCTACAGGGAACCAAAGTGAACCTTCTAGGGAGCCCGTTCAACCTAGCCAGAATTCTATCAGTATTGATCCTCGCAATGAAAGTCGCGTCAGTCTTGGGATAGAAGGTATTCAACCACGTCGAAATTCCATTAGCCTGGGTGACCGATCAATGTCGCTTCGATTTCCCACAAGTCACGGAGCATCAAGTAGCAGGGAGAGTCATGGCGCATCAAGTAGCAGGGGACCATCTCAAAGCACAAACAGTGGGGGAGGGGGACTACGACGTGGGGTTGCCCGGCTAGGATCAAGGTTCATGAATATCTTACCAGGAGGAGGCCGGCGTTAGTTTTATGTAATATTTTTATGTATTTTTTTTTTAAATTTACCTTTTATAGATCGTTTTAAGGGTTGACTTTATGTTATTCGGTGAAGATAGCTCTAATTTTAATATTTATGGTTGACTAAATTCATAATATTTTGCATCTACAATAATTATTTATGATTTTTTTTAAATTTTTTTCCGCGTAGTCTTGCAATCCTAAAAATGGAACAAATTAGAATTTTTTCGCGTAGTTTTGCAATCCTAACAAGTGACGGAATCAAAACCAAATACGAAATATAAATGTCACAATAAATATCACACTCGTACAAAAATATAAATATCACAATAAATATCACACTATCCTACTGATGTCCATCACAACGGAACCATCCCTGAGAAGGAGATAAATCCCATGCAGCACCAGGTAAGTTTCGGGGCTCTCGACCGGGAGCAAGTCCTGGGGGAGGAGGGGGGAAGAATATGGAGTGGAATGACGAGGCGGTCTGCTAGATGAGGCCCCAGAATCGCCGAATGGATGGTGCGACATAGGTGTGAATGGGTCCTGCAGTGGGGTACCGTATGCCTGATAGTATGCATCAGCCTGAGAGATAGGTGCGGGAGTAGGCACAAAGGGCTGACTGTACCCTCCTCCGTACTGAGTCTGAGTATATGCTGGAGGTGGAGGGTAAGAACTCCCATATGTGTACTGTGTGCTGTGCGGTGGAGGCCGCGGCTGTATGGTCTGGGGCTGCGGACGGGGCGGAGGCTGCGGCTGTGTGCTCCGGGGCTGCGAATGGGGTGGGGCCTGCGGCTGTGTGGTCTGAGGCTGGGAATGAGGTCCTGTGGATCCGGAGTGAGGCTCAAAAACACCGGAATGTGACCGTCTGCTCCGAACCAGAGGCTGACTGGATCGTGGAGCATCAAAATATGAATCCCAATCATGCAGACTAAAATCATCCTGTTACAGATAATATTATAAGAATAATAAAAATATTTTAAATAATTTTAGAATATTAATAAAAGTGATTGAAAAATGTATTATAACCGCATGAAAAGCTGCTCCTCAATAGATCCCGGCTCTGGCGCATCATCCTCATCATCCGTATTAGGGATAGAGTCGATGTCTGAATGAAGACCCTTCGACTCTAAGAGTCGAGGTAATCGAGCAGGCTCGCCAACAATATCCAAGGACGTACTGCACCCCCTCAGCAATTGCTTCCCAGCACGACGAAATCCCTTCTTGACAACCCATGCACATCCTCGCAACGCCTCCCGCAAAGTATGCTTGACATGTTCAATTTTTGTTAGCCAATGAATTATTTATTAGGCACAAAATTCTGCGTAATGTAACTTACCAAATTCATGTGACCAGGCGTCTCGCGAAGGTATGACAAGTTATGAGCCGGACCAGACGCTGCCCCTTTAGGAATTTGCACAAGATGCGCACCTCTATGTACGCTCAACCAGCGTCGGTAGTCGCTCCAAATATCTTCGCTCCACGGCCGATCCTCTATCACCCTAGCCTCATTAGTGTTCGTCCACTTGTTCACCTCATGCACAAATAGTTGATGCCAGTCAATACCTCGATAGGTATTATGCTGGTATCCCATCAATTCCTCCATTCTCGACCAAGACTGTTTTATTCAAATCACAGTTAATCAACAAAATATAATTGCGAGAATTAAATAATGAAATTAATAATGTGAACAGTTAAATATACCTCAGGTGGCGGTGGGGGAACTGTCTGATAGAGCATAAACTGATGCATGACACGATCTACGTGGTGCCACATCACGATCCAATAATGAATGCATGGGATGCGTAGAAGGAACATCCTCTTCTCAACCTGGGCACAACGAGGCATGCGGTCCCTGATGTGATCATAAGGCCTCCACACGACATGCTCAGGCTTCATTTTCATGCAGACATCCCTCGCATATTCTATCCCACTGCGAGTAGGGCCGGTGAACTTTTTCGATTTATGTCTCGTCGTCTACTTCCTGCATTTCCATTTTGTTGTTTGTTAAAGTCAAATAAAACATATTTTAAATATTACAATTAAAATCAAATCAACATACCTCCCATAAGGCAGACACGAGTCAATACTTGGTAGACCCCAACCATCAAAATCCTTCGTGATCGATGGCCGACTAAGTAGTAATCTTGCATACGACCACAACTGCAAGAGCAACCAAGGAGCACCGATATTTATATTGTTATTGATGAAGGCAGTGTCCAAGCCTCGGTATAGCATGGCAAGAGTGGCACCACCCCAATTGTACTGCACCGAGTTACTAGAATGAAGATCCTGCAAATAGGAATTATTTTCTTAAGGAATATCATCAACTTTTTCATATATTTAATTTCTTATTAAAGTGCAATAAATGTGAGATATTTATTTCTTGGCTAACCTCCAATAATTGCAAATAAAAACATGGAACCGAGTCACCCGTGCCGTCAGGAAATAAATCGCAACCAAAAATCTCCAACACGCAAGCGCGTGTGTATCTGTCGATCATCGCTGCGTTATTCGTGCCAGGCCCCCCAATCTGATTCCAAATCTTACGCAGTTCCTTTAACCGAACGGAATGAGATTTCCTGCATTACATTATTAATGTAATTTGATTGTAAGAACTATATATATTTAAAATTAACATAAAAATAAATTTTTTAAAACCTTCTTACTTCCGTTCTTTTTCCCTGAAGCACTTCTCAACTATCGCCGTGTCTGTATCCTCCGGCAACGTCAAATTCTGGAGTAACTGTATGGCGTCGTAATCGGTCCGTCCAGTAACGGTTCTGCCAGCCGTAGGTAAACCGTATAAGAAGGCCACATTCTGTAAATAGTTCAAATTTTATACATATATAGTTACAAAAAAAATATTACAAATAGGTATTGATCCTTACCTCTAGAGTGACCGTCATCTCGCCAACGTGCGGAAAAAAGAAAGTGTGGGTCTTTGGCCTCCAGAACATGGCTAGACCCTGCAAAAGCGAATGATCGAGCTGCATATGACCTAACTGAACGAAATGTATCAGTCCAAGTCTCATCAAACGCTCATCCACCTCAGCAATTCGTGACATCTTAGCCCTATGTAGTACTGCCCTCCAATGCTGTATATATATTTTTTTTAATTATTTTAAAAAGTACTATCAAAATAAAAATATATAGGTACAAAAAAGTAAAAGAACAATAATAACTTACACTAGTGCCACGAACTTTCGATTCATCCAAATGCAAGAGACGTTCTGCATTAACAGGACCGGGGGGAACAACAGGATCCGCTGATGTAGAAGCCTCGGCATCAACAGAAGCGGTAGATGTAGAAGCGCCAGGATCTCCACGAAGCCTCGTAGATCTACGAGGTGATGCCTCTGGTACTCTTCTTCTCGGTGGCATTTTTACTACACTATAATAAAAATTATCAATGTAAATAATTTAATAAAATTTCGGCAGCATCTCCCCTGTACCTGGAGTGTTTCCGAAAAAAAAAATACCCAAATCCCTCCTAATTACAATCCCAAATCTCATACAACAAAATTTCAAATCTCATACAACAACATTTCCAATTTCATACAACAACATTTCCAATTTTCTATTTTTTTACATATTTTAAAATTTTTTTAGAATAATTATTCTAATTTTTCATTTATTTACCTCAATAAAATAAATTAATTAAATGTATAAATATTAAAAAAAAACTCACCTCGACTAGAAGCGCTGCTTGTCTCTTTTTAGAAATTTTTTCTAGATTTAAAAAATTAATCTATCAATTTTTATTATTTTATTTACTTTTTCTAATTTGTAATTAACTTATCCACAATTATAAAATGTACAAAATAATTCAAAAAAAGTTTGTAATTACATATTATAATTATTCTGATTTTTTATTAATTTTTTAATTATTTGTTCAATATTTATTCTATTTTTTTCTATTAATTACCTAATTAAACTAATTAAATTAAATAAATAAACTAATTAAATTCAATAAAAAATTTTCAAATTACATATTAAAATTATTTATATATATTCTGATTTTTTACTAATTTTTTTATTATTTTTTCAATATTTAATCTATTTTTTTAATTACTTATCTAATTAAACTACTTAAATTAAATAAATAAACTAATTAAATTAAATAAAAAAATTCTCAAATTAAATATTATAATTATTTATAATTATTCTGATTTTTTACTTATTTTTTAATTATTTTTTCAATATTTAATTTATTTTTTAATTACTTACCTAATTAAATTAATTAAATTAATTAAATTAAATATATAAAATAAATATAAAAAAAAAAAAAACTAACCTCAGAACTCTGTCCCGCGCGCTGAGAGAGAATGAGAGAAGGGGTGGGGGGATGAGGGGTCGCTGTCTCGCTTATATAGGAGCGCAGACCCTTGGATCTGCGATTGAAACGCCGATCCAACAACGTTATTTTTAAAATTCGGAATTTTTAACTGTTATTCTCGAAATTCGTGTGAACAGTAACGTTAGTTTTAATTTTTTCGGGCATCTGGACGGTCTGAAGTCATTAGTTATTACGCAACAAATGCGTCTCGCTCTGTGTACAAATCCTCAAAAACTGTTCTTCCATCTTCAATTAGTTAATAGATGTCGGATTTGGTAGCAACTGAGGTCTGAGGGTGTCCCTAGCTACTTAACCAATCTCTTGCTTAAGTTGCTTCCATCTGGCGATGCTGCGCTGGTGTGGGCCAGTCTCAACCCAGCTGGGCTTTGCCTACGTCAGCAGGGATATGGTACAACCTACCATGAATCTCCTCAGATCGTGAGACCACACTGATGCTATTCAGGTACAGCACTGGATTCTGTCAATTAATTTTCTTGTGTCTTCCTTTATGTCATTCATATTGATATTGCTACTTTGGCAATTGTATCTTTAGCTTATGATTGTTAAATGTAGATTCTGAATTGTATGATTCGGTCAATTTCTTGAGTAATTCTTTCAGACAAGCCATACATCCCATGTTAGGAAAATCAGTTACCTTTCAAGGCCAAAAGAGCTGTACCATAATGATATCGAAACTAGTTGCTCTAGGAAGTTGCATACAGTTGTTTGTTGTTTGTACAGGAGGCACTTGGTTGAAGCTCGAATTATATTGACACAACCAGAGAAGATCTAGTACTTCTATCTCTTTGGTAATTATATGTTTCAATTGATGCTTAAAAGTTAAAACACTTCCTTATACAAATTATATACATATATTCATTCACATCCAAATTTCCAAATCCAAAATAATAAACCAACAAATGAAATATTCTATGTTTCTATCAAGAATTCAAGATATACAACAATACCATATTTAAAATTATAATGGAAAATATACGAATAAATTTGAAATAAATAGTGGTCCATTCAGCCATAGCATAAGGATTGGAAAAGGCTATTTATTTTCAACTGGATGTGTCCCATACTGAGAAAGCACTGGCAGAGTTCATCCAGTTGGCAGTAATTTCAGGATAGTGGCGGTTCATAACATCTCTTAGGCCTTCTGTTGTTTTCACCCATTGCATCCCCCTCTTGGTGTAGGTTTTCTCATTGAAATAGCTCGTGAAAAATCGATCTGCTTGTAGCCTCCTGTTTACATGAAATTTCAGATCAATATTCATTTCTTGACTGGTTGATTGTGGTTGGGTATTAAATCCCAATTTAGATCACACCTTATTTATATAATATTTTCTACGTTTAAACTTGCCTTTTAGATGGGATGGATCAGGTACTATCCTGTACATACCAGTACCTTTTTGTCGCCATGAAATTTCACATCAATATTCATATCTTTTTCTAATTACTTATGGGTGGTAACTTTCAATGTAGTACAATACTAATTCAAATAAAAGTTTTCTATGATTTAAATTGCCCTTTTAAATGGGATGGCTCTTGTACTGCCCTCCATGTATCATGCTGTGCACCAGTACCATTTTGTTGTTGCAATTTTTGTACTACAGCTTTTTGAAATTTTTTATGTGATATAAGTGATGGTCATGAACTACTGTTTTTTGGCTCTTTTTATACTTTTGGATTGGCTCATGTTTAAAGAATCAAAATTAGCTTTGTTAAAATTATCAATAGAGGTTTAATAACAATAAAAAAAGCCTGTGGGTTGACGTGGAACCATATTTATGTCTAAAATTCAATATTGGTAAACTAAATTTGACCTTGATGCCATTATGATGAAAATGTTGAATGCAGTTTCGCTTATAGCAAATCCCTTGATTTTTTTCTCTGCCATGAGGCCTACGAGAAGATCCAACTTCTCTACATCGTCTCCATACACTTCTCTTAAAGCTTTTATTGCTTCCTTGTCATCTGTTAAATCCTCCCAGCTTTTTATTGGTATCAGTAATATATTCCTCCTAAACTGGTTATACCTTGGCACACCTCTCTCTCGATCTCTATATACTTTTTAAAGAAAAAAGATTGAATTAGAGATGAAAACATTATTATACAAATGTACGAAAAGGAAATATTTTTGGTGCTGTGAAAGATGATCTTGAAACAGTTTCTCTACAACCCACAGTAAAGACATTCTGATTTTTCTTTTGTATACTGTTGCTTGTACAATTCAATTATATAGTCCCCTTTTGAAATAACAATATGATGCATATTCTGTAAGAACTGGTATCTGATTTTATTAAGGATTGAGTTGTGATAATTGGTACCAGAAAGAGATTGTTTTTCTATAACTAAATTGTTGTATGCTATATGGAGACAATTCATGATATGTTAGCTAAATACAAGTGAATTATTATTAACATTCTCCGTTACTGGTAAAAGAACCTCGAGATCTAGCTGAACCCAGATAGTACGAGTCTAGTATTGCATTTGCAATTTTGCAGGTTATCATATTTTTCTATATACTGTTAGTGTTATGGTACCAGTTATAGTGTTTGTATGAAGAACCTCTACTGGTACTGCTGTGCATTGGATATCAAAATTGTACCTTCTAGGGCCGCAAGGTCAATTGGATCAGGTCGATTGGTACCATCCACATTTTGTGGAATGAGGTTTCTGAAAAAACTCGGGTAGTTCCATAGTTCGAGTGCTCCACATGCTTGATGTCCCATTGATACTGTCATCTTCTCAAATCCAATTTTTGATAGGAGTTGTTCCCCTTCGAGACCCAATAAATTTCCGATATCGATGCTACTGAAAATTGATAGTGTTATTTATAGTGTACTCTACTGTTATACCAACTGATAAACTTATTTTCTTTTTGGCATTTACATTTTCCCTTTATTTGTGGCACCCAAAATAGTTAACTTGCAGATGGATGTTTGCTTTCTATTTATTTTTCTTCACTTTTTAAATTAACAGGTCCAACTAGAAAGCATGAAGGAAGTAGACCGACAAGACTAAATCAGCAACTGAAATATTGTTGCTTAATGATAAATACTCTGTTGAGTGCTTGTTCTTGGAATACTATGAATTGACAGGTAGTTATACAAACCATGATTAGCAGGGTGGTGCCACTATCAATCCCAAGTCAGCTTTGGTTAACAACTTAACACTAAGATGCAAGAAACAGAATACCTAAAGTAAGTTTTACAATTAGTAGGTAGACTTTGCTGAGAAAAAAAAAGGATAAAAAGATGTGTACTCTTCCAGGTATGGTGGCGGAACTTTGTTTGGGCCAGGTTGAGCAGTCAGATCTCTGACCTTGAGAGTGCTTGGTATTAGAGAGTGCATTCTGTAAACGCTGGTGAACTCTTCAGTCAAGGAATAAGGTACTCCATGGTTGTTTGGTTTCTTCAACCCCACAAGACCACCCAACGCAGGACCGCCTATATGGCCGAATGCATCTTTTATGCCCTTGCCCAGTAATCCATACCTTCACAAAGGAACAGAGGAACATAATTTAATGTTGTTAATTGTTATTGTATTAGCTCATGATCTCAAGTTCGCCATGTGTTTTAGTACTTTAAATTAATGATAGTCAAATAAAATGTACTTATCATCATTGTAAGCGTAGCTAACAGATGGATATAATTTAATGGTGCTTTCAAGTTTGAGTGGCACTTGGTAATATTTTGGAATTTTCAGAATAATAATTATCAAATTTGAAACCTTTCTGCCTTTTAATGACTTAAAATTTCATAGACCATAAGACCAATAGGTAATATGCGGTTTTAACACCTTTGTTCTGCAAATATAATAAATGATATAAATTGATGCTAGCCTTCAAATTAAAAATATATATTAATGAATGCTCACCAATTTGCACGCATTCCCGTTCTCAAGGTTTTAGTTTTGAGAAGCTCAACAGTCCAATCAATTGTGTGAATTTTTGCAATGACGGCAGAAGTAACTAATTTTGCATACCGGTATAACTCTTCGTCTGTTAGTTTAGGATATTCTTTCTGCAGATATATAAAACATTATCAATAATTTTCACATCATTTTCTTTTTAATGTATGGTTAAAGCAACAAAAATTTGAACCCTTGCTTGTATCCTTATCGTCTTTCCTCTCCAATGATAGACATCATCAACGTGTCTAAATTCATTTTGCAAACAATTTTCAATGACATGTACCAAAAACCGTGGAAAAGTAAGAATGCTGCTTGTTCTTACCTTTAATGCATCACAAACTGCATTGTGTTCTTTAGTAAAGAGAGCTTGTAAGATGGAGACGCCAGCCCAACTGTTGCGAACGTCTCCGGACAGTGCCACGCCATTCTCATCATGCAAAAGAAGGCCATCATCTCCAATCACTAGCTTTCCATCTACGTAAGTCCTGAGCTTGTTTGCTTTCTCCCCGTTATTTCCGTATATTGCACTCCCATCCCTTATATTTCATTTATGAAAGTGTAGAAAAAAGTTAGAACTGTTGTAGTATTGCATTAGATGATGTAGTCTTGCATTAGATGATCATTGGATGTATATAAGCCAGTACTGCGTTCCCATAATTGAAATTTCAATATTATGACTCTTTCTTACGTATATTGGTTGGAAAATAAATTTGAGTTTATTTCTCTAAGTCTAATCTTGACTCTAAACTGCTTTCTTCCATGTAGTTAATATAATTCAGACGAAAAATCATATATTGGTAATTAAATACTCAATTTACTCACCACCAAGCTGTGCGAACGTTGTAGTGACCGGTTTTTATTCCATCGGTATTTGTAGGTATTTCCTTTGTGGCAAAGAACTTGAATGATTTGAGTGGGCATTCACTTGCTACTTCCTTGGGAGTGGTTATTTCAATCTATTAATATTCATCAGGAAAAAAAAAGAAAGAAAGAAGAACACCTATTAGCTGATCAACTATATATATGTCACTATGTTCACATTTTCAGTTCAAAATCAACGACAATTACTTCATATACTTATGACTTTGTTAAACATGGAGTTGTTGGCGACTTTATAAATTATAATTACTATATATGTACCTCAAGACTCAAGAGTGATAAAGGGTCTTTGCTGGCTGGTTTATTGAGAATTTCAGACTGGCACAGACATATATATCTCGTTAAAATTTTGAAATCATGTACCTGCTCAGTATCCTCGAGGTGATCAATCCAGTCATGCACCATGAACTGTATCCATGCGGCTGCTAGTATATTAAACTGCTTTCCTGTATCCTTGTATTCCCTCCGAGCCAACAGCTTGGTTGCCACCACCACTGGATCTGGGCTCATCAACTGCACAAAAAAATATATAAATTAAGAAATATACATAATTATTAAGAAAATAATTGTACATGATATCTGATGAAGGTATATGTCTCAGCTAGCTAATTAATTAATCTCCAACTTAATTTAGAATGTAGAGATTCTTTAATTGGTGGAGTTGTTTTGTCTTTGATAAATCAGAAAGAGGTCTCTGCTTCCACATGCAAGATAATCCGGCAACATGCAAGCTAATAGTACATCAGTTCTCAATATTGACCCAAATCACCTCTTTCTCTTTTTTTGATATAAGTTGGCTTCTTTAATTCACTATTATGTCAGTTTTATGGTGATTCAGCAGCAAGTTGTTGTTTTTTTGAAACCTTGACAGGAGCTGTCAAGAGAGATTCAGCAGCAAGTTAATGTCACTATCCATGTGTTTATTCTTAATTAAAGTACCTCATCGTTTTGATCTACAGGGTTCATATTTCTCCCAAAAAAACTGTCTTGGCTACCAGCTTCGGCATTATTTGGGTCGTTATACTTGCCGTCTCCGGTGCGGTACGGGAATTTTTCGGGGTCGAACTGTGGGCCATGATAACTACCAACAGCTTTCAAGTTATATTTATCAAGGAGCGTGCGGCGGGAGCTCAAGTAGACTAAACCGATGAGAACCGGCACCTTGTGCCACAGGTTTCTCTTATCAAATTCATGAACCAGCTGCAGGCAGAGGAATAAAAATTTGTGTAAAAGCTTTATAGCAAATAAAATGAAATATAGCTTAATTAGCAATCCAGCGCATGATCAGGGCTCAATTATGCTAGCAAGTCAAAGACCCTGCGAAGTTAAAAAGCACAACATACACCAAAAGTAACATGTTGACGTCCAAAATCATTTAACAATTATAGATAACGTACCGCATACAAAATTATAAAATTATATACTAGAATTATTAACATGTTCTTAATATATTAGTCGATATTTTTTATCTCGTGCAAATTAAAATTATATAGTTGGTAAGCAACAAAATGCAGATACAACTAAACCATTGAAAATTTCAACCTCATTATATATATGACTAATTAGGTTTTTAATTACAGCAGATTTATTTAATATATATTAAATTTTTTTTCCATTTACGATAATTCTACCATGGATGTGTTTCTTTACATATATTGAAACAATCCATTCATAATGATGAATTGATTAGAGCTCGAACGGGTCTTCAAAACTATCTTTAGCGAAATTTCCCTTACATTTATTTTTTCAAGTTTTGACAACAATATTATTATTTGTCATAGTTGTTAGGTAAATCTGCCACACATTGATATTAATACATAACCTATATATCTTAACTTGGGTGCATTCCCTCTATCGGATATCTGTGGTATTGAATAATCAAATTGAAATTCACGTTTTTCATAAAAGTAATAATTCGTATATTAATTATTTTTATGTTCTTCCTGCTCAATTTTGTAGAATTTACCCCATTATTTATACAAAACTATTCCTTGATCAACTCGTACTTCCCAAAATAATAAATTAAACAGCAATAATAATAATGTTTATTATGTTGAGTTGTAGACTCGTATAACTGCTATATATATATATATATGGAAAAAATCAACAAATAATAATCATGATGATGATGATGATGATGATGATGATGATGATGATGATGATGATGATGATGATAATAATACAAGAAATGATAAAATCAATGCGATATGGATGGTGGATGCCATCAAACCCAACCTTATCTCAAATTTGGAAGTTCGAATGACTGATCCGATCCATTCAATGTGATTTTCATATGAAATCTCCTTACCGAATTTTTTGCTATTTTTTTTTTAGAATTTTAGGAAATTCTTGGTACAATTAGTTGTGAACCCTCTAATAATAATAGTTTTAAAAATCCAAAAAAAAAAATGAAAAAAATAAATTTTAGCAACAAGAAGATTTCAATATGAAGAATAGATTGAACGATTTAAATCGGTCATTTGAGCTTTCGAATTTGACAGAACAATCTTCAAATCACTTTGATTGTAGCCAAACTACTACTACTATTAATAATAATAATTCTTCTTCGACCCTTGCTCTCCGTCGCCTGATCACAAGCACTTGTCCAATTTGCTAAAGAAGTGCAATAAAAATAATCTGCCTAGGACGTTAGTACATAAATTAATCCTTGATTACTATGAACAAAAGAACATACAATGAAGCCAAGCTGGTCACCAAGAGGCATCTTAGAGAAAACATCCTGGAAATCTGGATGAATAATGGGCTTAAAGAGACCGGCACCCATGGCTGCAAATTCAACGAATTAATGTCTCTCTGATATATATAGATGTTATGGGGCTAGCTCTTACAATGTATTAGATGGAAGTATAATAGCTCCCAGCCCCAGGGGTTGGTATTTATAGTAGAAATTAAGGACAGGATGGAAATATCTTTTGGTCCAATTAAACGTGCTATGCATGAATATTATTGTGTACTAATTATTTATTGAGTTATCGATCGATTTCGAGGTTTGAATATTATTTAAACTTTATCCTTGATATTGTCAAGGCTGCTTTCTTTTAATAATTTTGTGGTCGTTAGAAGGCTAAGGCACTCAAAAGATTGTGTGGTAGCTATATAATATATCCAATTTGAGATAAGTTTGGTAAGTCACGACACATGCAACTCTATAGGTTAGTATATATCAGGGACGGAGCCAGAAAATTTTTCAAGGGGGTTCACGGTTGGCTAGGCTATAAGGCTATTCATTTTGAACTATTTTTTGGACATGATTAAGGCTATTCGTTTTGAACTATTTTTTGGACATGATTAATCAATTGAAGGGCCCACAAACCAAAACTGAAAAGAGCAATTCTGTTCTCGGCGATTGAAATAAACTAGCCACGGTTACGCGCTTTGCGCGATTAAATTTTATTTTTCATATTTTCGAGTAAAAACATAAATAAAATAGAAGAAAATTATCTATTGTCAATTTTTTTAATGGAATTAAAATCAGATTAGAAGGTACCATTATTATTAACTCAGGAACAATTTTCTACGGCTAGAGGCAACAATTAACATTCTGACATGGCATTAGTTAATGATAGGCACAATATTGGCATAATTGTATTTTTAGAATGAGGCAATATCTATTTAAATTGCTAGTAACATGTTTGGCCGTTAATCCGACAAAACTATCCCATGAAATTTTATTATGTACATGAAATTTTATACATCAACAAATTTTGGAAAATATTCAAAACAGTTAAAAATATAGTTATATTTCTAAAATTTTACGATCAATTTAATTTTGTGTGAATTATAAAATTACTGGATATTTCATATTTTTGTTATCAAGGATAAAAAATTTATGGCCAATTGAATTAATAAATGTCCTCAAATAATTTAAAAAGTATAACGTATTCTATATTTCATAAAGGTATATGATTAGATTAAAAATAGTTATATTGTATTTATTTAGAAATTAGAAACAATTATCCCTCCTCGATTTGATTTATCCTTATGCATGTCTCTATGTACAGCTGTAGTATTGCAAATTAAGAAAGCTAGTTGTGTGAAACTCATTACATGGGATAACATAGGGTAACATCACAATCAATCCGGAATAAATTAAATGCACATGGCGCAGCCTTTTGTCTTATTTGTTTATTGTTGAGAATTGTACATAGACTTTTGCGTTGTATACTTGTATGGGCTGAAAAGAAAGTTTGTAATATATCCATTACACAAAATAACATACAAGATGGCTAAAAAAAATCAGAAAAAAAAATTGGAGTGATGTCGCCTAGTTACCGTAAAAAATGTCCCAACAATGAAGTATTCTCTGATGATTGTTTACGGTAATAATGCTTTACAAACATAAATTGTTAATCCACCCAAAAAAGATCTCACAAAGAAAAATTGTATAAAATATGTATGGGGTTCACCAATGAAAATTCACCTAAAATTTTATGGGGTTCAAATATATGGTGCATATAACAAATTTATATTTTATAATTACAAATACTCATATGTAACAATATTTTTTTGAAAAATAGGGGTGACATTGACACCCCTATGTTGCACTTAGATCCGTCTCTGGTATATATATAGGTACATACAGGTAGCTATATAATATATCCAATTTGAATACTCAATTAATTAATATTTCGAAATGTTCATCAGCAAACATATATACATAATACATTCTTGATTAATTGTCGCATAATTAAAACGACTAAACTAAACGACATTATCTAACGTCAAAAGTAGTGCAAAATCTTTTGGGTTACCAAATCAAAGGGAATAGATAACCTTTCGGAAGTTAATTTTTTTGAACCACCTCAAAAAAAAAAAAAAAAAGAAGCCAAGTAAAACTGGTTAATTTTTCTTGTGCTAATGAAGAAAGCAGGTATCACTACACCAAAAAAGATTTTTAGTACCAGACTACTAGTACCGGTTTTTAAGAAAACCGGTATAAATAATACATGGTGGCAAATTGGTAATTGTCAGTATATATTTTTAGTACCGGTTTTTTAAAAAAACCGGTACTATTTTTCCGAGAAAAGGGAAAAAAAAAACGGCCATATTTTAGTACCGGTTTTTTAAAAAAACCGGTACTAAAAATATATTATTAGTACCGGTTTTTTAAAAAAAAACCGGTACTAAAATATGGCCGTTTTTTTTACTTTTACAGCAAATATTAGTACCGGTTTTTTATAAAAAACCGGTACTAATAATCCGCAGAATTTCACATCTACCTCCTCCTCCTCCACTCTATCTCCTCCACTCTCTCATAACTAGTTTATACTGTTCTTGGCCTTTTCTTTTCCCCTCTAAAATCGAGAATATTTTTGTGTTATCCAAAAGCACATAAAAAATAGCTAAAAATCAAGAAAAATTCCGAAAAATAGAGAAATCAGAAGAGAAAGCAAAGTAGATCTACGAGAAGCTAAAATAATTCTAATTTTGAGGTATATTCTTTGTTTTTTCTGTATTTTATTTATAACTTTGTAATTATATGCATATTTTTTTATTTTTTATTGTTTTTTTTTAATTTCAATCTAATAAAATAGAAAACGGAAGAGAAAGAGAAAAGGTTATTTAAATCGAAGAGGAGGAAAAGGAAGAGAAGACAATTTCGGTAATTTTTTATTTTAATCTTGATTAATTTTAATTCGATAATTTATCAATTTGTACATGCATATATATATCGTTTGGCATTTGCATCTATTAGTTGTATTGTCATATAGGACCAAATTGCCGGAATTTGAACTATTTTAGGTCGTGCCCGTCCGAGATTAATCCATTAGGGATTAATCTTGGATAGTACTCCCGGTCGGGAGTACTGCTCTTTGGATATTCTGTCTCATTTAGGAAAGCGAGTTGTACGTTAGATGCAGTGTGTTGTTTGAGAAAAATTCGACAGTATTTTCTCTTATGTTCCCACGGATACGTACGCACGAGCAATCGTGTGTTAGCGTATTCAGGGAACATAAGGGGAAATGCTGTCGAATTTTTCTCAGACAACACACTGCATCTAACGTACGCTCGCTAATGAGACAGAGTATCCAAAGAGTGGGCTAGGATGGTAACCGGTCCAAAAATCTATTGTGATGCATGCATTGAACCTACAAATCATAAATTCTGACATTTTTTATATATATTTCTATCTGCACAGATGGATTTGAGGGAGAAATACATATATGAGTATTCGAGAATATCGGATGAATTTGTTGGAGTTGTTGAAGAATTCCTTAAATGTGCAGAAGACCATCGGAAGTTGACTGGAAAACCCAGAATATTATGTCCTTGTAAAAATTGTCTTAACTTTGAGAGACAAGATGGTAAAGTGATTAGAGCACATCTGATTCAACGTGGATGGATGACAACACCTAAATACCTCCGGTGGGTTTTACATGGAGAAAAATTGAAAGAAAATTTAAATGCCGGAACGAGCATTAATGTATCTGATATTTTTGAAAATACTGTACAAAATAATTGTATGGATGATGCAGGGAATAATGTAATTGTGGGTGATGATATAGAAAATTTAAGTGAACAACAATGTCAATGTGATGATGATAATAGAGAAAATGATTTGGATGAAATGATGAATGAATTACCCGGTGATTTTATCGATGATGTTCCTGATGTGTTTGAAAAGTTGGATGAAAACTCTCATATACCCTTATATCCCGGTTGCAACGAAGATAAATTTTCCAAAATAAAAACAGTTTTTAAGTTGTATAACCTGAAAGCTATGAATAATTGGAGCGATAAGAGTTTCACATCTTTGCTCGGTCTTTTACGAGAAATGCTTCCAGCAGATAATACATTACCCGATACAACTTATAAGGCTAAAAAATTACTATGTCCTTTGAAATTGAAAGTAGTGAAAATTGCAGCTTGTCCGAATGATTGCATACTATTTCGTAATGAGTACGAGAGCCTCCATAAATGTCCAAAATGTAATGCATCTCGGTACAGACAAAGGGACGGTGATTTGGATAATGAAGAAGATAGTTGTAAGAAAAGACCAGCTGCGAAAATATTGTGGTATCTGCCAGTAATACAAAGGTTTGAGCGTATTTTTAGTAATTCAAAAGATGCTAAACTGTTGAGGTGGCACGCGGAAGTTAGAAAGAAAGATGAAAAACTCAGACATCCAGCAGACTCACCCCAGTGGAACAACATAGATAGTTATTTCACGGATTTCGGCAGTGAGCCTAGAAATTTGAGATTGGGATTATGCACGGACGGAATGAATCCTTACGGCCTCATGAGTACAAATCGAAGCGTATGGCCTGTTTTGTTGGTTATTTACAACCTTCCTCCATGGTTATGCATGAAAAGAAAATATCTGATGATGTCGTTACTCATTTCTGGTCAAAAACAACCAGGAAACGATATAGATGTGTATTTGGCTTCGTTAATAGAGGACCTTGATAGGTTGTGGAAGGACGGAGTGAGGGTTTTTGATGCACATTCCAAAAGTTATTTCACCTTACGTGCGATGATATTCTGCACAATTAACGACTTTCCCGCATACGGAAACTTATCAGGTTACAAGAATAAAGGAGAAAAGGCATGTCCTGTTTGCATGGAGGAAACACATTCGATATGGCTATCGAATTGTAGAAAGACAGTATATTTGGGACATCGTAGGTTTCTTAGCCGTCATCATCCCTATCGCCGGCAACCTTATAAAAACAAATTTGATGGCAACACCGAGACCTGTCGGGCACCTATACCAAAAACTGGAAGACAAACTTATGAACGGGTGAAAGATCTTAAAATTCAATTGGGCAAACCATTTGCGAATAGAATTCCAGAAAAGTGCTTTTGGAAGAAGAAGTCGATATTCTGGGACCTTGAATACTGGACTTATTTAAATGTCAGGCAATTCTTGGATGCGATGCATATCATCAAGAACATTTGTGAAAATCTGGTTACTTTAATTTTGAATGCTCAAGGAAAAGTGGATAATGTTAATGTGAGAAAAGACATGGTACAAATGGAAATTCGATTGGAACTAGCTGCAAAGGAAGACAATAGTAAGAAACGGGATTGGTTACCTAATGCTGTTTATACTTTAACCAAAAAAGAGAAACTCAGTTTGTTGGAGTGTTTGAGGTCTATTAGAGTTCCAACTGGTTATTCCTCAAATATTTCACGGAAGGTGTCAATTAAAGATATGAAATTGATTGTAATGAAATCATACGATTATCACGTGTTGCTGACCCAGTTGCTTCCTGTTGCAATTAGAGCATGTTTTAAAGAAGAAGTTCGAAATTCTATCACTAAGTTGTGTTTTTTTTTCAATAAAATTTGCTCTAAAGTGATCGATCCTGAAAAACTGAATCAGTTAGAAACCGATGCGGTTCAGACCATATGCGAGTTGGAGATGCATTTTCCCCCCTCGTTCTTTGTTATAATGGTGCATTTGACCATTCATTTAGTCAGGGAGATAAAACAGTACGGTCCGATATTTCTGCGATACATGTACCCTTTTGAAAGAGCAATGGGTCAATTGAAAGGATTAGTGAGAAGCAGATCTCGACCCGAAGGAAGTATGGTTGAAGGATATGTGGCATAAGAGGTTATTGACTTTTATAATGATTATCTAGATGGAGTTAAACCGATTGGCCTCCCCAAAAATAGACACGAAGGTAGACTTTTAGGGAAAAGCATAATTGGTATGAAAGTAATTACAATGGATCTTGCAAAAAGAGAAAAAGCACATCTTAAAATTCTCCAACAGATCGCCGTTGTGTCTCCTTATGTGAATGAACACATAGCCGAATTGCGAGAACAGAACCCTCAGAGATCAGAAAATTGGATCACCAAGGAGCATAACAAAAGTTTTGTAAAATGGTTTACAAATAAGATAAAACAGTTCAGACCTTCAAATGAAACGGTGAAATGTCTTGCTAGAGGTCCTAACGCCAATGTGCAAACCTATCAAGGGTACGACCTGAATGGTTTCACTTGGTATACAAAGAAACAAGATGGAAAAAGCACAGTACAAAACAGCGGAGTCACAATAGTAGCCATATCAAGTGATGGAACATCATCAGAGCCGTATTATGGGTGGATTGAAGAAATTTGGGAGTTTGATTATAATGCATTTAAAATACCAGTGTTTGAATGCAAATGGATGTTCAAAAGCGGCGTCAAAACTGATAAAAACGGATTTGTAACCGTTGATTTCAAAAAGTTAGGATATGCTGATGATCCTTTTATACTTGCAAATAAACAAGCAATGCAAGTTTTTTATATTGCTGATCCCGCTGACAAGGGACGACATGTGGTACTTCCCGGAAAAAGACGCATTGTCGGCGTTGAAGATGTCGTGGATGAAGAAAAATATGACCAATTTGATGAAATAGCACCATTCTCTACAGGTATATATAATTAAATATAAATCTAGAAAAATTAATGAAATTAAATGTAATAAGAAATTTCACCAATTTGATATGTACATATATATTATTATTCACAGGTATAGATGGGACACCGCAACCAATTGAAGAGTTAACAAGTAATTTGCGTTCCAATCAGGAAGAAGGCATGTGGGTAGATCGACCGAAGTCACCAAAAAATAAAGGAAGTTGAAAAAAATGAAATACGTAAATTAACGAGAGTTCAAGACTATTGTATCTTTTTTCATTTTCATAGTCCTTTTTCATCTTCCGGCTGACCTACCATTGTCTACTAAGAAGAAGATTCTACATAATTGTAACGATAAATGGAGGCATTGGAAGGGCAGATTGGTGAGATATTATTCTTGCAATATCATTTCCATTTATAAAAGTTTGATTAAATATTTATTTTAATTATAACGTGCATTTTTTTCATTGTAGAATAAAAAATACAGGGTTAATCCGCAAGAAGGTGCACCAAATCCATGGGATGTACAGAATATCTCGAAGGAAGAATGGGAGGCAATGGAAGCTCATTATTCCAGTGAGAAATTTACGGTATGAAAACATATTTCTTATAAAAGAATCATTCGTCGCTACTAATCCCATTAGTTTTGTATTTATACTAACAGTCTTCTGAATTTGTTAATAGAAAATGAGTAAACAAGGAAAGGCAAATGCTGCAAAGAAAGACATGCCCCACACACTCGGATCAGGCGGTTACATAAGTGCTGAGTTGAGATGGAAAGAGGGAGATGTGGTCCATGGTGGGTCCTCGGTTATTACGAAAGATATGGATGGCAGAACTTATAGTTGGAGTAGGGCACGCGCAGTAACGGATCCAGAGACCGGTCAACTTGTGGTTAGAAACCCTAAAGCTGCCGCGGTGATCGACAAAGCGGTACGTGTAACAATTCAGATAATTTTATTTTGTGTATTCAACGAATTTAATTTACTCTAACATGAATTTCTTTTGTGATAGGTTGCTTTAGTTAAGTCAGGTGATGTTGTGCCTGTTCGTCAAAATGACATCTTGACGTCTGCGATCGGAACGCCAGAGCATTCGGGACGATTGAGAGGATATCCACTTTTTTCCAGCGTGAAGCAGGTATTTGGTGGTGGTAATAGAAAATCATCCAAGGGGTATACCAAAGATGAGGTTGATCGGATGATGCAGGACGAAGTGAAAAAAAGAATGGATGAGGAATTTAACAGGCGAATGGATGAGGAATGGAATAGACGAATGCAGCAAAGCTTTTCGCAAATGTTTTCGCAAGGCCAAGTCCAAACACCGCAGACGTACGATCCAATAGTTCAACAGGCTTTTCTACTGCAATCAAAGTCTGGCTATCAATCTCCAATTCTAAGAAATTACGATCAGTAAGTTTAGAATTAACAAAATATGTGTATGCATTATTTAGTTATATACTAATATCTAGAAATAAATTTTGTAACTTTATATTTAATTTTGCAGAGCTTTGTCAAGATTGGTTCAAGTTCCCAAGTTTGAAGTTCGGATGATTCCAGTACATAATTTCAACTAATATATATAGTTTAATTTCATTTATAATTTATTGAATTTAAACTTAATAGTATAATTTTTTTTCCTTGTAGAGTCCACGACAACCAAACAATATAAATTGCGGTTTTTATGCGATGACAAACCTACGCAAGATACTTGATCACTGTACGCTACACCAGGACCTCCCATCGGTATGGATTAAATTTAATTAATCTTACTGTATATGACTAGGGTTAGTAGTAATTTAGTTTTAATCTACTAAACCAAGTTTAATTGGATTAGTTAATAAATTTATAAATTTTCATATGTTATTAACTATATGAAATGTCAAAATGCAGGTTTTGCAACCGATAGGTAAGCACTACAGTGAGGACGAGATTAATTATACTGTAAATGAGTGGTGTGGATTTTTACTTGCACTTGTAGGTCATCATGGGTAATTGATTAAGTATATATGTGATTTGTAGTGACTTATATATATATGTGATTTGATATTATTATGTGTTTTGATATTTCTGTGTTTTGATATTGTATGGATGCATATATGCATATATATATATATCGCTGGTATATATTGGTACAAATATTGATGGCTAGCAAAGAGGGGCTAGCCCCAGAAACAAAAAAATATTTTTTTTTTTACTTAATTTTAGTATCGGTTTTTAACTAAAAGCCGGTACTAAAAATCATTGCCGCCGATTCCTGCAACCTCATTATACCGCCTTGTTTAGTACCGATTTTAGTTAAAAACCGGTACTAAAAATCCCTCCCGCCAATTCCGGCAACCTCATTATACCGCCTGTTTAGTACCGGTTTTTTATTATTTTTAACACCCTTATTATTAGTACCACTACAAAATCGGTACTACTAATACATATAAAACCGGTACTAATAAAAATAAATGATGTAGTGTATATCAAACTACACGTACAACTTTATGCATTGAATTTGAATTTTATAATTTTCGAAATATTGAACGTCTTCTCAAAAGCTCATTGAGTCAACAGTTCACGTGCGTGCGTGCTGAAGTATTCTATTCGTGTATATATATACAATTTTATTCATTGATTGAATTTTAGAATGTTCGAACTATGACCTTTTTTTGGTAAAAGGTCATTAATGGAGGCGCAATATATAGAAATCGTCATGTACGTAATTGATCTGTATGTTTAGACAGGGACGGAGCCAGAAAATTTTTCAAGGGGGTTCACGGTTGGCTAGGCTATAAGGCTATTCATTTTGAACTATTTTTTGGACATGATTAAGGCTATTCGTTTTGAACTATTTTTTGGACATGATTAATCAATTGAAGGGCCCACAAACCAAAACTGAAAAGAGCAATTCTGTTCTCGGCGATTGAAATAAACTAGCCACGGTTACGCGCTTTGCGCGATTAAATTTTATTTTTCATATTTTCGAGTAAAAACATAAATAAAATAGAAGAAAATTATCTATTGTCAATTTTTTTTAATGGAATTAAAATCAGATTAGAAGGTACCATTATTATTAACTCAGGAACAGTTTTCTACGGCTAGAGGCAACAATTAACATTCTGACATGGCATTAGTTAATGATAGGCACAATATTGGCATAATTGTATTTTTAGAATGAGGCAATATCTATTTAAATTGCTAGTAACATGTTTGGCCGTTAATCCGACAAAACTATCCCATGAAATTTTATTATGTACATGAAATTTTATACATCAACAAATTTTGGAAAATATTCAAAACAGTTAAAAATATAGTTATATTTCTAAAATTTTACGATCAATTTAATTTTGTGTGAATTATAAAATTACTGGATATTTCATATTTTTGTTATCAAGGATAAAAAATTTATGGCCAATTGAATTAATAAATGTCCTCAAATAATTTAAAAAGTATAACGTATTCTATATTTCATAAAGGTATATGATTAGATTAAAAATAGTTATATTGTATTTATTTAGAAATTAGAAACAATTATCCCTCCTCGATTTGATTTATCCTTATGCATGTCTCTATGTACAGCTGTAGTATTGCAAATTAAGAAAGCTAGTTGTGTGAAACTCATTACATGGGATAACATAGGGTAACATCACAATCAATCCGGAATAAATTAAATGCACATGGCGCAGCCTTTTGTCTTATTTGTTTATTGTTGAGAATTGTACATAGACTTTTGCGTTGTATACTTGTATGGGCTGAAAAGAAAGTTTGTAATATATCCATTACACAAAATAACATACAAGATGGCTAAAAAAAATCAGAAAAAAAAATTGGAGTGATGTCGCCTAGTTACCGTAAAAAATGTCCCAACAATGAAGTATTCTCTGATGATTGTTTACGGTAATAATGCTTTACAAACATAAATTGTTAATCCACCCAAAAAAGATCTCACAAAGAAAAATTGTATAAAATATGTATGGGGTTCACCAATGAAAATTCACCTAAAATTTTATGGGGTTCAAATATATGGTGCATATAACAAATTTATATTTTATAATTACAAATACTCATATGTAACAATATTTTTTTGAAAAATAGGGGTGACATTGACACCCCTATGTTGCACTTAGATCCGTCTCTGTGTTTAGACCTGTCAAACGTGATCATCACATGTTATGAAAAGACCGTTTCGTTAACCGTGCCACTAACAAAACGGTACAATTTCAACGTTTCGTTAAACGTTCCGTTAAACGGCAGTACAAAATATGCAATTCCAATAAACAACATATGTTATTTCGTTCCACTTTCCGGTTCGTTTTCCATTCCATTATCGAAACACAACAATTCGCGCTGCCGCTAACCATTTCGTTACTGTTTCAGGTCACGGCGAAACGATTCAACGGCCACTGATTGGACGTTTTCATATTATAGTTTTTATCCATTTGGACTCAAATTATAATTGATTTTATGTGATTTTAACTTAGTTTCATTCATTATTATTAGTCTTTAGGTACTGTCATGCCTTTTATGTTTTTATAGGACAATCATCATATATGGCTCCAAATCTATACATATCAACACTTATTGAGCGACTCAACCAAGTGCTTGGCAGGATGGATTAGGCAGACATACGACTAGACAGATAAGAGAAGGCCAGGAGACGACTTGAAGTATTTTGAGTGGACAGATCACACCAGTGAGTGGTCTGCTTGAGAAGTTTCAGACAGTTTCCACGTTCAGACAGTTAATTTGGCAACCTCTCCTACACTACTTCTGTCACGATTTGACCCACTTCTGAAGCACTTAACTGCCTTGACAGTTCACAAGACTACTATTAAAAGGCAGGAGATTCGAGAGTTCAATGTTCTCAATTTTACAGAGAAGTCACGCCTAAACAAAGGAGGAGTTGAGTAGCCCTTGTCTTCATTCTACAAGACCAGGAGTCAGATGGGTCGCTCAATCCATGCCACAACAAACAATCAAAGGATTCGACTCTAATTTATTGTAATCTCTCACTAATTCTTGATTAATTTTGTAATGATGATTGATACCTTGATGTTTGTCGTTAATCGTTATGATGATCATACTTGAGTAGTTTGATTAGGGGCTATGGTTGAGAAATAGATACTTGACTTAGTTTGCATGATTATTTAGTTTGGAGGAGGGATCCGGTGCCCACATATTGAATGTCCCTAAATGTCCCAAAACACACTTTTTGACTACTTTTATAAAAAATAAAATTCAAACTTCGAATCCAAACCGTTGATCTTATTCGGTATAACTAGTGATGCATTTTCATATAAGTTTTATAATTTTTTAAGTTTATTTGATACTTGATCAAGAGATTGAATATTGAACGAATCTAGTTAAATATGATAGATTAATTCTAATCTGTTCATATTTTAGCCTCCTGATCAAGTATCAAATAAACTTCAAAATTTATAAAACTTATATGAAAATGCATCGCTCGTTATATCAAATAAGATCAATGGTTTGGATTCGAAGTTTAAATTTTATATTTTGAAAATATAACTAAAAAGTGTGTTTTGGGACATTTGGGGGCATTCAATACGTTGGCACCGGAATCCTCCTCTTTAGTTTGATACTTTGTTTATTGAATTTTACTTCTTGTGCTTTACTTATTTATTTGCTATGCTTGAATTGTTTGAATAGATTTGGTATTTTCCTATCGAGATTAGGCCAACCTTGAATGTTAGAAAATTAAACCCTACCAAACTTAGATTAATTTGAGTATATCAATACTAATAGAGGATCAATAGTTCAAAAGATGAGATCTAGGTCATAAGTCAGAAATGGAGATCTATTCCCAATAGATGAAAATTGAGGGAAATCTTAGATCCAAAAAATAGACTTATTTAGTTTAAGCCAAGGAACGAAAGTTGAAACTTAGATTAAATAAGAGTTCAAATGGTTTGATTGAAATAACTTGACCTATCGAAAGAAGGATTTTAGGAAAGTTAATTAAGTCATTGAACTGCTCAATTAAATGAAGTAAAACTAACTGATATTGTGTAACTAATAGTTAGTTAAGGCGAGCCGTCTGGATTATAGGTGGGTTGTCTGTGCCAACTTGGAAACAAGCAGTTTGTCTACAAATTAACTATCTATCCAAGTTCACAAGCAACTGCTACGAAAGTAAGCGAATAGCTTGTGAACATGAGTTAAGTAGAAAGATAATCAACCAAAATCCCTATTTTGTATCTGTTAAGCCAACTTTTCTCTAATTGGAACAATTTATCTTTTATTTTATGTTTTTAGTTTAATTAATCCCAAATCAAATTATTCTTCACCCATTGACTTGATTTAACAATAGGACTTAGATTCAATAATTCGAATAACTATTTCCGTGGATCGACCCCAAATACTCAATATAGATTGTACGCTTGCAATCGAAATCGAGCATATTTTGGTATAAATTTTAAAAGTCCTGATAGGTTATCTCAGCCCACATCAGCTACCATTGAATTACTCTGTATGTAATTGACCTTTCTCGCAATACCAATACAATTAAAGACTTCATTAATTACTTTGTATAATTTTTATAGGTTGATTTTCTATATGCAACTTTGTGTAGTTTTTTTTTTCTTTTTTTATTTTTTTTATTTATTTTGCTTTTGCTCCCGACAACTCATATATACACACACTACTTGTAGCGAAGCAAGTTGATCGTACTCTTCAGATGAGAAAAGATATGTATCTCGAGTGTATACACTAATTGGCATGAAATTTTACTCACTGATTTGAAATTAAAGTGTCCAAAATTTGATGTTTTTTATAAAAAAAATAGAACTCACCAATTGAGGCATATATAATGTGTATCAGTGTATATAATAAACTTTAAATTCTGATAAAGTGATAACTGATATTTTACTCTATATATCACTTTTTATAGGTTTGTCTTTTAAACGATGGTTCTTAAACTCGATGAGTCAATTCCGGAATCGGCCCGAGTTGACTCGGATTTTCTTAAACTCGACGAGTCAATTCCGGAATCGGCCTGAGTTGATTCGGATTCGGTACTCACCGATCCGATTATTAGCGATTTGGGATGGAATCTGTCAGATCAGGGGCAGAGCCAGTTGGGGTGCAGGAGTGGATTTTTGCACCCCATAATTTTAAATTTTCTGTACTTATTGAGCTAAATCTGATATATTTATGTATAAATGTCACAATTGTCCCTCCAAATGTAGTAATTTGCAAATCCACCCCCAAAAATTATGTTTCTGGCTTCGCCCTTGAGCCAGATCCACCATAAATGGTGTTTATCGGTAGTTGGATAGAGATGGAGAGGCGTATGAGGTGGCTAGGGGTGGAAAAAACGTGTGGGGAGGCCGGAGAGTGGCAATTGGAAGAAAAGATGGGAAGGAGATCTGGACTGGACCTCTTCATTTTTGTTTTTTAAAAAATATATATATATATCAGATGCTCATGCTCTATGTCATTTTAGGTATGAAATAATTTAAAAACAAAGCTATTCTAAATCTCAAAATCAATCTAAGGACGGGGGAAATTGTAAATTCTGTGCTGTACAATCTATTTCTGCAATTTTTAAAAAAAAATTTCATTTAAATATGATTAGACGTTCCAGATTAATTACAAGTGAAATAATTTTAAAAGAAATTGATTCTTGATCCAAGAATCGATCCAAGGAATAAAAAATGTCAATTTCATTCTCTACGATTCCACATGACACATTAAGGCAATTTAAAGAAAGTATATTCATTAAAAAAATTAATTTTTGTAATCATATTTTACATTGAATCTCAACTTAATTGTTTTAATAATTTTATTTCAACAAAATTACATGTTAAATTATTTGATATTATAGTTGATGTTGGCTCTTCAAACATTTTTGTTGTTAACTTATTTATGAATAAATAACTTTTTCTATTTTTTTTCATATTTTTTCTGATTTTTAAGACATTAAAAATGATATTTTAAGAAAGTCCAAATTTCTGATTCGAGTCACCCGATTTTTTCCGAATCATCTGATCCGACTCCTGTGACCAACAGTCCAAGTCCGAGTCTGATTCCAAGTTTCAAAACCATGTTTTAACCCCGCCTTCATATATGCTTTCCAAAGGGATACAGATGTACTCGTTGTTTCTTTATATTTCCGGATTAAGAAAGTACATAAGAGTACTCTATCTAGAATACAATCTCATTCATATTGGTAATTAGAATTTCAGAATTTTGAAACAATGAACTTTTTTTTTTTTATGATAAATTGGGGTCTAAGCCATCAACTTATTTTTAAATTAAATGTCTATGAAAAATCCTCCAGTCGGGTTTCGAACCTGCGATCTTTCACTCAATGTGCATTGCTTTTTGCCATTAGACCAAGAGCTGGTTCTTAACAATGAACCTTTTTAAAATGCTCATTAATTAATGATGTAAATTCAGTAGCCAGTAGCCACTTCATAGGTTGATTTTTTCTTAAAAAAAAATTAGCCTTTCAAAATATATAATCGATGATACTTTACATTAGTTTAAGCTATCATATATAGGTAGATCTATTTATTGACTATTTCTAATCAGTTGACTTTACTAGCCCTTTCAGAACTACTCGGCGAAATGAAAGCGGGTAACACATGATTAGAATTTTCCAAACATCTGAGATTGTATTTTCAATGGGTTGAAGAGATCACGTTCTTTATTTTTTCCCCCTTGTGTGGTTGAAGAAAGCAATGGATGATGACAAATCAACATTGATGGGGAAACAATATACATATAAATCTCTCGTGTGATCCTCATGTAATTGTTAATTTTAGGTTCTTGGACTTTCTTCTGAAGTTTATTAATTAATGGTAGAATAATATATGTATAGACTATCATGTAGTTGATGCTTAGCTTCCATGTGGCGTTGGAGTCATATGGTGCCATGACGGTGGAGAATAGATAGACAGTAAGCAGCATTTAAAAATCACAATGGAACTTGTGTGGTCTGTAGGTTTTTGGACCATTAATTTGATGGATGAACGCACATGGATTAGGTGAAAAAAACCTCATCATAACATTTATAATTTTCGCGCTTCTACACGGTTAATTAATTATTTGTTCTAGCCCAATCGTAGGAAATGAATTAAGAGAGAACTGTGAAATACAATTAGTCTCCAACTGTTGAGTGCAATAGCTATTCCTTTATTTCTACAGATCATACCATACGATTTCTTTTTTGCAAAGTAAAAGCATATATCGAGTTTTCCAAATAGGCAACAGAGGCTTCCGGCTTGAGGCTGCATCTAGGATTTGCACGAATCTTGATAGGCATTGATCTTGACAATGAGGATAACGTTCACAACGTACACGGAAATAGCATATATCTTCCATTTTGGTTCTGTTCATTAGCACGTAACAGGATTAATTTACGTTGATGTTTCGTTATTAGAAACGTAATCACAATTTCTACTGTTTTGTTCCGTTAGGTTTAAACGGAAGAAACATTAACAACGTTAAATTTTGTAACCCTAGCGAACTACTCATTTAAACAGTATAATTCGAAGATAAAAAATAACTTACAAATTTATAACTACTTGATCTTACTAACAACTAACAAGCAACAAGCCAACAACATACATGATAGACCCCTACTTGATCTCACTGACAACTGACCATCATAACACAAAATGCAAAAGCCAACAAGCATAAAATAAGAAATGCCACTGACATTGTGAGTTTGGAATTTGTCACTTGGAGCACCATCATGCTTGACTGCAATAAATTGTATCATCTGGTGTCGCTTCGACACTGGCCCATAGTGGAGCACCAACTTCTTCACCATTCTCTGCAAATCAACACATAAATGCAATACAATTATTCTTAATTATCAACTATTAAGTTACCTAGTATAACAAAAAAAATAACATAAAGGAATGAAGCTTACCGATGATGAGAGGATTTTATATATATATTTTGGTAGGATTTTGACTCCAAGCTAAACCAACTTGACTTGAGTTAGATTATCATAATTTCTACTTTAATGCAGATTTTGGACAAAAACATGACTTGGATGAATAAATGGTGATATAGAGCTCCTCGTAAGCTTTTCACTGGTTTTTGAATCACCTCAAACGGAGTTCGGATGAAAGTGATATGGGCAAAATACTAAACAGTGCGCAGTGCTGAATTTTCCAAATGGACCGTCTGAAAAGTCAAACGGACCATTTGACTTTCGCAGGAAAAACTGCTATTTTCAGCCAGATTTCAAACGGTTCGTTTAGAGGTTCAAATGGTCCATTTGAAATCTTCCAGAATTAGCAGAAAGTGTCCGTTTTAGAGGTTGTTCTTGGTTGGGTGGTTATTTTCTACTCCCAGCATGTCCAGAACATGCCTCCTGCATCTCTACACATTTCTAATGCCTATATAAGATGACTTTGAGTAGATTTTGAAGCATACAAGGGCATATAAGGTGGTGTTTAGATCCAAGGTCAAGTTTTAGGGTTAGACAGAAATATCCAAGAGTTTAGTCTCAAGTCCAGATCGTGGCAGCGTTAGACGGGTCGTTTGCGACAGCAAAAAGGTCGTTTAGAAGGGGATTTCGACAAGTTCAAGTGGAAGCAAGGACAATTGGTTGTAACTTCTCTTATTTCTCATTTTCTCTTGTTTGTTCGATGTCTTTTAGTTGTTGATTTATTATTATAAGGCTATGGTTATAAACTCATTTGTTTAGTTGTTTATTTGTTTAGTTATTTCTTTATGTATTTTTAGCTTTCATGATTTAATTGATTATGTGATATCATCGATTGCTTAAGTAGAATTGATTATACCAAGTAGATTAAGCCCTTGTCTAGTATGGTACTAATAATCTATACCTTTGCATGAATTGATTGACCAACTTGAGGATGGTAGTAGCTGATGAGTGAAACCAGGATTTAGTAGCCAATAGGTGAACCTTTCTTGCAACGATGGTTGTGAGATATCCTTCGAATTGAAAGATAGATTTAGAAAACTTAAGCCAAAAGTGATGACCAAATCTTAAGGTTTCTAAGGGAAGAAGTAGTTTAACCTATGAAATCAGAACTGTAACGATGGTTAGTATCTGGTAACCTAGGATTAAAATGTGATTCCACACACATATTAGGAATAGCTAAGCGGTAAACAATCTCACGGCTTAAACAGACTGTTTGAGATACCAAACGGACCTTTTGGAAATTGAACTGAACAGATAAGTTAAAACCAAAAATCCTAGAATTCAAATTAATTTGTTGTTTATCTCACGTTTAGTTCTAGTTTTGACCTTGATTTTAGACTTAGGATTTGAGCCCACAGTCAATTCTTTAAACACCCAAAAGAGTTGAACTCGTTTAGCTAATTAATTAAAGTAAAAGACCGATATTCTAACACCGTCCCTATGATTCGATCCTTAGCTTTACTATGATAGATTAAATCAGGTAAAACGAGGTTATTTTGACTTGGTTTTTCTCCCGATCAACCGGTCACTCTAACACACAACCAGTCTTAAGTGCAGATGAGAGCTTTTATGCTCTCATCATTCAAGAAGTTTCTCACAACTGAGAATGTCCTGCCACTAGTGGAGAATGTAGACTCAGATTCATCCTTTCTTGTTACTCTTTCTGGATCATCCATTGCCGACAGTCAACCAAATCACAACTTCACAACTGCAGGAAAAAAAAACTTACAAGTAAAAGTACAAAGAACAAATATTGGCATTTCGAAATTTGCATAACTACAAAGGTCAAATACACAACTGCAAACTGCAGTATTAACCCTACCCTCAACTATTGTCTTTTGCCCCTCAGCTAATCAAAAGTAAAAGAACTTATAAACAAAATAATAACAATCATGTGCAAACAACAATTCTAGAGTTCTAGTGTTCAAACAAATGACCAAGTAAAAATAACAAACAATATTGCTTCCTTTTTCCTTTTCAAACCGTGTGCAAAATGTGTAAAATGTGCAAAATAAAAAAGACAGAACAAGAGAAAGTAAAAAATCAGTCAAAAAATTAAATAAAATTGTACCTTATTTCCCTCTGCACTTTTTTCTTCTTTCTATTCTGCCTTTTTTTTTTTTCTCTCTCTTTGTCTCTACCTTTGCTATATAATAACAAGAAGCAATCATCATGCCTGACTGTGACCGGTACCAACAAGCTCTAGACGGCGATGCAATCATCATGCCTCACAAATCAACAATAGTACAAATCATCTGCTTCGTCAAGAAGGAACCCGAGCTTCACAAGTCACAGAGATCATACATCGGTGCAACAGAGAGAGACACACACGCTCTCTTACAAACCAGCACTTCAGCAGAAAGGAACAACCATACTCAATCACACTATCACTAGTACTGTCTTGCAATCACAACAAGTCAACACACTCATAGATTGGAGAGAGACACAATCGACAGAGAAAAGAGAGAAAAGCAGAAGGGAGACACAATTGAGAGAGAGTAGCGCCTAGGGTAGTGTTTACCACAAACCCGGCGGGTCAGACCCGACCCGGAATAAACCCGTCCCGTTTCCCGACCCGGCCCGGACCGTGCATGAACCGTGATGGACCGAGGGGGTGGTCCGGGTCGGGTTTATCACGGGTTTAGGCCGCCATTTTAGTATAGACCCGCCCTAAACCCGTCCCGTCTTAACCCGTGGACCGGCCTGGACCGGACCTGAAACCCACCCTAAACCTGTGAAAACCTGTCTAAACCCAACATTCTTAAAAAAAAAAACCAACCCGTCTAAACTTTAAACCCGGCCTCTCAACTCTCTCTCTTATCTCTACCCAATAGGGCTCCGACACGCGTCCACAACCCCCTCTCTCTCCGACACGGGCTAGCCACGCGCCAGCACGCGCCACGGCACTTGTCGCACTCCTATTCGGCCTTTCCCTCTCTCTGGTTTTCGCGCCCAATCCCGCCTCAACACGTGTCCCACCCTGCAGACCACTCGCCCAATCGCCCGACAGTCTCCTTCTGGTTTTCACGCCCAATCTGGCCTCGACACGTGTCAAGGCATGCAGACCACGCCCGACAACATCCTGACACCTCTCTCTTTTGCGCCCAATCCCGCGTCGACACGTGGCATTTTTTTACCCGTTGTAAATTTTTTTTGATGAAATTAGCCGTTATAAATTAAATGGGTTTTCTGGTTTTTCTCAACGGCCCTTTTAGCCGTTACAATCTCAACGGCTATTTCAGAAGATTTTTTAAAAAAATAATATTACAACATTTAAAACTCTATAAATACTCCTTTTATCATCCCATTTCCACACCAATTCAACAGCAATCTCTCACTCTCTCACTCTCATATTTCCATAGCAAACATTCTCTCAACCCTATTTTCATAATTCCATTTCCATTTTCATAATTCTATAATTCTATTTATATTTATATTTGTAGTAGTTCTCCAATACTATTTTCGTAATTTCGTATTTAGTTTTATTCCAATCTTATCATCCAAAATTCCAAAAAAAAAATGTC
This sequence comes from Rhynchospora breviuscula, assembly GCA_027562975.1. Classification (NCBI taxonomy): domain Eukaryota; kingdom Viridiplantae; phylum Streptophyta; class Magnoliopsida; order Poales; family Cyperaceae; genus Rhynchospora; species Rhynchospora breviuscula. The sequence goes on from CM050398.1 coordinate 20,656,245, forward strand.
ATCTCCACCTCCTAATCCTAATGATCAATTTGCCCAACGATTAAGTGAAGATATATTTGGCCCACCTCTTACTTATCCTCCACCAACATATCCACAAAATCCTAATTATTCTAGCGGAGCGCATGGTGCAAGTTCGAGTGTTCCTGAAATTATTCTGACTCCTTCAAGTGCAACTCCGGATTCTTTCGTTCCACCGGCATCAGAAACGAACACTCAAGCAACGGAGAAGAGGAAAAGATCCGGTCCGAATTACAACGCAATTTGGTGGCGATATTACGAAAAAACATTAGACGAGAATCAAAATTTGAAGTCCGCACAGTGTAAGGTAAAAAATTGTTCCGCTAACTTTGTATACGTTAAAAAAAATGGTATGAGCTCCTTTCAAAAACATGCCAAAAAACATGAAAATGCCCATGAAGAACCGCAAAATGAACCAGATACTCGGTATGTCCAAACAACTTTAAACTCGGACGGTACTAGAACTCACCGAAAATATGACCCGGAAAAAATGCTTACCGAATTTACTCGTTACATTGCCCACAAAGAACAACCTTTAAGTATGGGTAATTGCTTGAGTTTTGCACGATTGGTAATTTGTGGTGTAGGCGAACCGCTTTATAGGAGATTCCACCATAGGAAAATCACCAAAGAACTCAAGAAGCAATTTCTTGAACGGAAAAATGAATTAGTGGCCTAATTTTCTTTAGCTACTTACAAGGTCTCAATAACATCTGATATTTGGACTGCTGGTAAACATGGCCTTGGTTATAGTTGTATTACTGCACATTATATTGATGACAATTGGATTTTACAGAAAAGAATCTTAAGTTTTCGTGTTTTAGATTCTCCGCACACCGCAAAGGTAATTTACGATTCTATTATGGATGTTTTGAAAGAGTACAACTTGGTTAGGGATTTAGAAAAGAAGGTTTTCTCAATATCTTTTGACAATGCTAGTAATAACATTAAGTCAATAGATTATTTTCACCGGTCCCTAAACCCAATTATGGATGGTGCCATGTTACACCAAAAATGTGCTTGTTATATTTTGAACCTAACCATAAAGGCCGGCCTTGAAACCGAAGTTGTTGACAACTTGATTACCAAATTTAAGAATACCATGACCCATATTTACTCGAACCAAATTAGGAAATAAAATTTTCATCAATTATGCCAACGAGTAGGGTTAAGTAAGTTGGCCGTTCCATGGGACGTAGACACCCGTTGGAACTCAACTTATAGAATGCTTCACCGAGTTCTCCCTTACAAGGAGGTCATAGATGACATGTTGCAGAGCAATAGCGATAGCATTCAACTATTGCTCTCTTCGGGCGAGTGGCAACAACTCCAACATGTAAAAGACTTCCTCCAATCCTTCTTCGAAGCAACCGTGAGGTTATCAAGCTCATACACTCCATCGGCCCACGAGCTCCTTCAACAACTCTATAACATTTCCAAGGTGTATGACCGTATTAGAGGTAAATAATTTACAAATGTAATTATCTTAATTTGTTTATTTTTTAATAAATTGTAATAATATTTTATCTTCCAATTTTTAGAGTTAGAACATCGAGACGAAACTATTGCACCGATCGTAGATGCAATGAAGACCAAATTTCTAAAATATTGGGAGGAGGTACCTCTTGTGACTATCGTAGCCAACTGCCTCAATCCATCATTGAATAAGATGTGGACTGTGAAAATGTTGCAAAAGTACAAAAGACATCTCGGTTTACCAAGCCACAATGAGGAGGCACGCGTCAACTTTGCATTGGAGACCATGTTCAACATATACAACGCACGGAGAAATTCCGCTCAACCGCCTTCAAGTTCAACAACAAGGCCTAACACGTATATACTTTTTTCTGAAATTTTACTGATTAACTTATATACTTTTTTTGAAATTTTACTGATTAACTTATATATATATTTTTTTAAACTTTACTTATTAACATATATAATTTTTTTTGAAATTTTACTGATTAACTTATATATTTTTTTTGAAACTTTACTTATTAACATATATACTTTTTTTTGAAATTTTACTGATTAACTTATACTTTTTTTTATTTTAATTGAAGCAGTAGTCGCCGTGGTTTGTTAGATGAGTTGCGAGACGAGGATGACTTAATCACTGGATATGGAATCACGAACGAATTATCGAGTTACACAGGGTTACCGCCGAACATGGAAGATGAATCAATTGACATCCTCGACTATTGGAAGAGACATTCAAGTGCTTATCCAACGCTAGCGATGATGGCGAGAGATATATTTGCAGTCCCCATATCTACCGTCCCATCTGAATCATGCTTTAGTTCAGCGAACAGAATTCTCACTGATAGACGGAGCAAGCTCGGCCCAAATGTTTTCGAAAAACTTGTATGCATGAAGGATTGGATCGAAGCTGAAAATCGAATGCAACATTTTGTTCCAGGAGAAACTAGCGGTGCTGAAACTCAACCAAGTGCTACTGGGAGTGAGGTGGATTCGGAAGATGAATATGATCCGAAAGATACCGACCTATGGTATTTGCGCAAGAACTACTAGTTTGGTATTGGTGGTATAATTTTCTAAACTCTTTAAATTTAATTTCTTCTAAAATTACTTCAACATATTTATTAAAAATATTACTAACAAAAAAAAAGTTAGAACTCCGCCCTTGTTATTATTTTATAAAATAATTTAATAGCATAGCCGGTCCCAAGCCCGGATAAAAGGAGGAGGGTAACTTTAATTATATTTGAATTTGTTCAATTATTAAAAAAATTACAAATCAAGTTTTTAAAATAAAATAAATTTAAAATAAACTACAAAATTATTTTATTATTAATTTTATTAGACATAATATATTTTAACTAATTTTTATAACTTATATTTTGCAATCTTTTGTCATGCAAAATTGCAAACCATTAACCATCAACAATAAAAAAACATTAAAAAATTACAAATCAAATTAAAAATAATTAAAATATACTACAAAATTATAATTAATTATTTGATCTATAAATATAATATATTTTAACGAATTTTTATAAATTTATTTTACAAATTTTTGAGATGAAAACAAAGAAAAAAGAAAAAAAATAAAAAAACTGGAAAAAACCGTCCTTGGACCGGCCTGGATCGGCCCGCCTTTACCCGTCCGGTTCACCTAGGGTCGGGTCTATCAAGGGTTTGGGTCAAAGTTTGGGAGGTGGACCGTGATAACCCTTCCCGTTTTAACCCGTGAACCCGTGCTAGACCGGTCCGGGATAACCCGTGCACCGTGGGGGTTTGGACCGGACCGGACCGTTTGGTAAACACTAGCCTAGGGTTAGCAGTTAGCACGTCTCACCTCTATATCTCTGCTCTCAGAAGCTCCCCTATGCAATTCTTTTAATTCCACGCTCTAGAAATTTTAGGCTGCAACATTTTTCATGGGCCGACGGATATAATGTGTAAAAACGTAACGTAAGTGGTCCATTTCGTTTATGTTTCGTTCTTACCAACAAAACATGTTTCATTTCCGTTTCTGTTCCACTGAATAAAACACAAACAAAATCCACTCCGTTTCGGACAGAACGGAACGTAAACGTCTGAAACGAAACAATACTGACAGCGCTATAACCATAACATATATATATATCAAGCACATTTAATTTGTTACCGTGAAAGTTAGTGTTTTAAAAAAGACACATATGTACACCTTGATCAGAAACGCCATGGCGCGCACATCACATCATGGCTCACTTGGCATGTCTATACGCCTGCCATCTCCCGCTTCGGTCGAAATAAAGGAGGTACGCGGTACGCCCCAGCATCACAAATAACACGCCACACCAACAGATATAGCGTTATGCATGCACAAAGGAGGCACAAAGGAGGTAGAAAATTAGAAAAAAGAAATTTCGTATGTCACGACACGAATCAAAAGAATTCTGAAGTTTCTGTCAATTTTGAAGAATGTTTCTAAATTATTTCAAAATTTTTGGTCTATTTCCAGAAACAAAAAATTTTGTTAGTTTTGAAGAAAATCAATATTTTAAATCTTAAAAATTACTCCTGAATTTTTGGACTCTCTTGAAAAGAAAAAAATTTATTAATATTTAACATTGTTTCCATACATTGTTTTGTATTTTGAAAAAAAAAAGAAGAAAACTTGCTCAAATCTGTTGCAGAATGACAAGTGCAATTAAAAAATCGCTCCATAAATTTGGCTATGAGGTAATGGATGGCATTGAATGGGAAAGAGGTGACTGTTTTTGGGTCCGGATCCTCTGGTCATTTTTTTAAAACGACCCGTGGACGTGTTCAAAGCAGTCCGATTTAATCTCCACGGTTAAGTTATTTCGAGCCTATCAATATGGTATTATTCATGGGGCTCCCATTAACCGTTGAGATTAAATTAAACGGCTTAGATCAAAAGACGTCTAGAGAATCTCTCTGGTCGGCCGACCAGAGGATCTCGTTCCGACGGTTTTTACACCCCAATTTGGAGAATCGCATTTTGTCACCCAAAATTTATAGGCAAAATCAGATATAAACCCCTCTAATATTTAAAATTAGATATAAACCCCTCTTATTTAATTTAGTTCAGACATAACCCCTTTTATAATTTTTAATCACACTTTGAATTAAAAAAGTATAAAAGCTAATGTTATGACTAGTATACCCCCAACCTACACATACTGCCTGGGCAACGATGATTTAGTTTTCTACTTTGTCTTTCCTAGCGGTTCATCTTCCCAAATTGGTATTTTTTTCCTTTTTCTTCCCAAATTGATAAGAAAAGATATCTGCTTTGACTTCTCATCTTTTTCTTTATCGTTCTTTTCTGTCTTTGTCTTGCTCTACCTATCTCTTTGTCAAATAATGGAGACACGAAGTTTAATGATGATTATTCCTCATCTTTGATTATCGAGCATGATTCTCAAAATAAGTATTTATCATTGTTCGGTGAAGAACACATCAGAAATTGAAGACAAGAAGGAAGGCAATAAAAAATATTCGACAAGGCCCAGGATATATTTTACAAAATTTTACATCAGTGTTTACTTTTTGCATAAATCAATTTATTCGTAAGTTGTATCATCGGCATTTACCTATATTTTTGTTTGTTTTAGTTTAATATTATATTATCTTAAAATTTACTTGGACTTGATTCATATTTAGATTTGTGCGATTATTGGAATTGAGTGGAATTGCCTTTTATTCATATTTATATTTAATCGTTGACTGGAATGAGTGGAGTTGCTTTTTTCAGCTTGGTGAGAAGCACAACAATACTGGTGCAAACCAGTAAGTTGTGTTATGCCAATACTTCACGGACTTATCCACAAAAAACAATAAAGTTCGAGACAAAGCGAAAGATATATACGTACAAACAAACAAAAAAGCAAATGGTTTGCTAAGTAAACACACACACAAAAAAAATACACTCATCAGAGAGTGCCTGAAGCGAGTCACGCAGAGACGAGGAAAGAGAAGAAATTGGGGGCAAACGAGGCATGTTAGGTCGGTATATCAGTCTTAACATTAATTTTTAATATTTTTTTGTTAAAAATATGCATGATTGAAGATAATAAAAAGGTTATGTCTAAAAAAATTGAATTAGAGGAGTTTATATTCAAATAGAGAAGATTAGAGGGGTTTATAACCGATTTTGCCAAATTTATATTCGTACAATCGTACCATTCATTTCTATCAATTCACCCCGAAACTAATTTATGAACTTTTCATCCCTTTCTTTTTTCCATTGTCTCACTTCTTCTGAAGCGAGGGCGAGGTCTAAAGAGGGAATCCGTATCTGCTCCCGCGCGGGACGGTGCAGCGCACCCATCTACACCGTCCAATCTGATCTAGACGGTTCGGGTCTATCAATCTGTATTATGCACGGGGCTCCCTTAACCATGAAGATCAGATCGGACGGTGCAGATAGTGCGCTGCACCGTCCCGCGCGGGAGCAGATCTCATTTGCGGCATATATGACAAAAGTCTTACACGTGGCATGTCTTTCACATGTTGTGTTTGTCCTTCAGATTTTGAATAAGACCATAACATAACATTAACAACTTTTTTGGTTGGAAATGTATACACTTGTGATTCGAATATGGCGTGTTGAATTTTACACAAAACAATATGACGTGTTTTTTCCTTCAAATGTTAGCTGGCGATTGCCAAGCAATATATACATAATTTAAAATATAAAAAATATACCATAATCTATAAACCAGAAATCAAGAACTAGTAGCAACTAATTAAACAACTAAATTCTGAGGGAAAAAAAACAAATTAAGTTTTTAAAACATAAATCGAAGTTTACTTAGCACATCTTAATTAATTATGCAGCCATGCAGCAGCCCAACTGACGGTTCCCACCGAGTGAAACCACAAGGGGTATGTTTGGAAGTGGTGTGGAATAAGAACAAGAACAAGAACAAGTCTTGTTTTTGTTTTTGTTCTTGTTCTAGTTTCATGTTTTTGTTGGAACAAGAACAAAGTTCATTTTGTTCTTATTCTCCTTGTTCTAAAGAATGCAAAACAAGAAATAGCTTGTTCTTATTCCATGAACTTCCAAACATACCCAAGATTAATATGCACTTGTTGTTATACAGAATTCAATTCACAGAAATAAATATTTAGTTGAGTTTAATTCACCACGCACTAAGTTATGTATATATTGCTTGTAGTACAGTAATTGTAGTATCATAGTTACGGTAGTCGAGAGGACGGAAGAGGAAACGTGGTAGCTCTGCAATTTGGTGGATAGTGAATTGCAAACATGTCTTATCGTGTTGTGTCAAATACATGCGTGCTAGAGCTCATGTCACATCGTATCATATTGTTACGAGTTAATATTTTTAACGTGTTGATACGACACGCATTATTACATGACATGTCTGACACAGTGCATGTGTCATGTCGTGTTGGCACGGTATGTTAAATGTGTCAAGTTATATTATAATTTATTTTAATTTTTTTCTAAAAATTCATTAAAATTACTTAAAATAATTTTTAAATTATAAAAACTAAATTAATTATTAAATGTATAATATATAAAGTCAATTAATATAATTTAATAAATTCTAAATAATATTAATTTTTTTTCTTGTCAACTCGTGTTGTGTTAAAGCGTGCCAATGTCTAGAAGTCTTCAACACGATACGACTTTGACATGACACGCTGATACGTATGTGTCGTGCCAATTCCATAAACATATTGTATCATGTCATGTCAACACGTATACGTGTCGTATCAACAAAACTTGTATCATGTCATTTTGGAAAACTTTATGTGAGGATTAGATAATATTATTAAAAAATAATGGCGATATGTTTTGGGATTTGGGAATCGAATATGTTATCTCTTGGGTTACTCAGACAAGTCAATGCCAGCATTTTTCGTAACCAGAAAAAGATGCCATATCGATTAATCGATTACAAAAGTACACTCAATTGCCAGCTCTACTTTTCTTTTATTATTATATATTTAAGTCAGTTGATACATCATTAATCGATTACAAAAAGTACAAGTCGGAAATGTAAGCCTATCGAACGAAGGAAATGGCAAAAATATCCTCAATGAGATCACGAGTATGTACCGGGAACCCAAGTTCTCTCATTTCTGATTACATCCAATGTTATTAATTAGGTATCACGGAAACTGTAAATCTCTTATACTGTTCAAGTTTTGGAGTGGTCTTAACGTAGCATCTGGTGTAAGTCAATGCTAACTTGCGTTCAGCTGGTTACTTCCCAGTTCCCATGCCAGAGAATATATTGGATAGCATTTAATGTTGATTATTAGGAGATACGAAATGTTTCAATTGGCACATAGGTTAATGATCAAGTAATTCCCCAGATAGATCTAACAAGAAAGTGTCTTAATTCTGTAAATTCAAGCTACTCGGTAGAAGGTCAACAAAGAGATGATCACGTAGAAAGTGAAATACTTAGCTTTTAATTGCCATGCAATTCTTGTCAAATATACGACAGCTCGCAGCCTTTTAATAATGTTGTTATTGTTACGTACGCCAATTCTTTTTAGTACTGTGTATCCACGTACTGATACAAGCCACATTGACAAATAGAACTATTGAGTATTGAGGTCAAAACATTCCAAACTAAAAACTAGGCAGCTAGTTCATTTGATATGTATATGCGTAATTTATGTACTTCTAAATTTATTATAAAATAGGTTATTCCAATCCATGCAATTTTTTTTATTTACAATAAAAATTTTAGCCTTCGAGTTTTATACTTTTAACGTAAACCGTTGAAAAACTCAACTATCCAAACCAGCCAAAGATTTAATGTCATGTTCAAGCTTACTATGTCTTTATACCATTCTTAACAAATAAATTCCGTCGAGTCACCTTATAATTAAGTTTGAATTGAAGTTACTCAAGCAGAGCTCAATTTAATAATACTTATACATATATTAAATTAAGGGCCGTCCGTTCAGAGTTGATTCATTTTATGCTTTCCATAAAAAATGGATAAAAAAAAGTAAGTGGATCGATCTAATTGCACCAGATAGAAGACGAAAGAGTAAACGTGGCAAAACTTTGCATTGTCAGGGAAACGTGTAAAATAAAAAAGAAAAAGCCAGAGAGGAGAAAAGGATAGTAGGAGACCTCGTGCTCTTTGACTGGCAGTACCGTAGACGACTTGAACCATTACATCATGCAGAAATCCAACATGGAGTTGAAAACACTGAGAGACGTGTTCGTCTTGTCTGGTTTAATCAGTTAATTAGGAAATTTTCGTAATCATTAGATCTACGTAGATTTATTCCTTTACCTACTTTTGGTTTAGTTAGCATACATGCAGTTGTAAAAAAAAATGTTTCCACATTACCTCTCAAAAACTAGTAAAAAGAAATACGTACGAGAATAAAATAAATACATTTTAATAAATATAAAATTTGATTTGATACAAAATACTAATATGCAAATCACATTGGGTAACTTGGAATCTTGGACTAGGTTTGATACAAAATACTAATATGCAAATCACATTGGGTAACTTGGAATCTTGGACTAGCCGTTTGATGTTTATCTTTTTATTTTGAAACTGAAATAAAAACGGTATTTTATTTTGCAAAGAATAAAGTTTAATATGCACCATAGTGCTTAGGGCTTTTTATGCACCGCGGATTTTTCGAGAGTATTTTTGTAAATTGACAAATCTAATTTAACCAATCTAATCTACATATTGAAATCTCATAGCAAAACCAAATTTTACAATTTTTTAGATTTTATTACTATTTTTTTAATTTTTTAAAACATGCTATTATTGGAAAATATCATAATTTTAATTAATTAGACAGTAATCAAGTTCCAAGTTATCTGAATAAGAGTTAATCTGGTTTAATTAAATTATATGATCAAGAAATTAAATGAAATAAATTAAAGTAACAGTAAAATTTGATGGAATGTTTAATCTGAAATTGTGGGACTAATCTCTGAAATTTTCTGAGTATTTCTGTGTTATTGCCATAATGATCTGACTTCTGGATTTGAGTAAATTAATTATTAGGTGAAATAGCTAATTTAATACTGTCAGTGACTCATTACACCAAAGGCAACACGGATTTTGTTACAGAAGATCCTGTGGGAATTATTAAAAAGAAAGAGAGGCGACGAGGAGCTCTCTCCTTCTGCCTCGTCTCCTCCGACTGGTCTGTCTCGTTTCGATTTCTTCGAGCTCTACTCGAGCTCGTGCCTTGGCCTCCTTGTGGCTTTCTGTGATTAGTCGAGGGGTGTGGCTGCCTCTGCCCCTCCCAATCAGAGGATGGCACCTCCTCTTGGTCCCTGTTGACTTGTATGTTGTACACGAGAAGAGTTTGCCTCTTGCTCGTCGATCGATTGCGGCTGTTAGTCGGTTTGTTTGAACTAACGTGGCTTGATGCCTGTCTCTGCTTCGTTCCTCTTTTCCTCTTCTTCCTTTGAACTGAGGTAATCTTCTTTATATTGGGTCGGGAAAGGAAATTTTATTTGGGTCTAAATTGGAGTTGATGAGAGAAAATTGGAAGCACGAGGAGGTATTATCGTTCTCTCCCTGTCTAATTCTTTGATTAATTGAATCAATTTCGTTTGAATTTGAGTATCCAAATTTCTAGGGTTTTTGCTGTTAGGATTTTGAATATGCATGGATTGGGCTTTGTTTTTCATTAGTCTATCCTTGATCATTGCTTTGGTACTGTTGGAATTTCTAAGACGATTTCTTAAGTCACACGAGATAGTATAATTTGTCTCCTCTTATTCCTTTACTGTGATGAAGCTTTCTGTGTTGATTGGATGTAATCTGTTTAATTCCTCTGTGTTGCATATGGTGTAATCTGTTTGATTTAGATGCTGAATTGAGTAACTGGATAGCATTAGAACTAACTGTTAGTGTGATTCTGTTAAGAATTAGCAATTGAGTAATTTTCTGAGCAAGCTTATGAACTGTTGCATAATTGCATGATTTATGACATGAATATAGATCATGGTTCAGTTATTATAACTTGTATAAGTGTGTTAGCACTTGTAGGCATGATATTATGAAAGGATATGAAATAAAACTAGAAATAAAATTATGTAGTGTATTAAATCTGTTAAAAGCTGTTCTGTGGGGAAGTCAGTAGAGATTAAATGCAATTGTGGCATATTAGATGGCATATAACAGTGCATGGTCAGTTATAAAGGAAAATGCTACTTTCTGTACTTGTAGATAGATGTTATTGATGAAGGAAATGAATTTCATTGCATATCTGTTATACCCCACTGATATAAAGTAATTTAGAGTAATTGTGCATTCTATTTGTCATTTAGACATAGAAGCCCTAAATAAATAAAACTGCATTTTGATTTATATAAACCGCTTGATCAGTTGAAAACTAAGAAGTCCAACTTTATAATCCATTTGAACTATGATGACAGTTGGACTCAATATGGAATGGTCGAATTTTCTTATCTGATTAAACATGATTAAGAAGTAAATATTCTTATAAACCATTTCCTAATGATCTGCATTAAGCATATCTTTTGATCTATGGATAATTTCACTACTCGGTGATTCGGTTTGGCCACCGACCCGGCCAGGTTATTAGCGCTACTATCTCTGGACAATTCTCTCTGTCTGCTCTGTACCATATGATTTAATCAATGGTTTGGGAAGGGTTCTCTCTGTATCTGTGGGCCTTGAGAACTTAAGCGTGAAAATTTCCAACTGAAATTCTGTGACAAATATGCTTAAATCTGTTCTGTTTGCATTATATCGCAGCATGCTAGTATTATGACCGTTCATGCTTGTACCAACGGTATTAATCTGTTTCTGTTTGATTGTTAAATTCTGTGTTTAAATTAATTAAACGAGGATTAGTCCTATGCTCGGATATTACCAAGATCCGCATGCTGGAACTAAAACTCGCACTGAGAATTTATTCTCATCCGTTTGTTATTTTTTTTGTATGTGCCTCATTTGATGTGGGGGTTCCAAGAGTGTTGCAGGCTTTTTAGACCCCGAGCTGTTGCAACCATCGAATGTTCCTTTGTTAAACTCGAGGTGTTTGTGCCCAGCTTGCAGTGTAATGTCGCTATCCTACTCTCCTTTGACGACCTACCGGAGATATTTGCTTATGTTTATTTTGAGTTTCCTGGTCCTGGTTCTCCGCCTGATGGAGTGGTGCCCGAGTGAGAACCTCAACCGGACCCGCAAGAGGAAATTTGACGAGTTGTAGTTATACTCGTCAGGAGGGTTGTGATGCTCCCTCTGGTGTTGATGTTCTGTTGTCTTGTGTTGTGTTTTTGTGAGTCTGCCCCACCAGCCCAAATGTTGTTGTGTCCCTCTTGAAAACAAATGTTATTGTATATATGTAAATATTTTATGTAAGCCTGGAATAGGATAGTTGGTTTGAATCTTCCAGCACTTCTTATTGTATAATATAGCTGGAATGATTATAGGTTAGCGGTAAGAATAAATCCAGGCTTAAAAACATGTTCGTTGTTTGCTGTTTGTAAAACATTATAATTTGAATAATAAACTTTGTGTGTTTTGTAAACCTGGGACCGAAATCATGAAAATGGAATAGGTCGTCTATAAAAAAAAATTTACCTTCTGTCTGTTAGCCTTACAAGAAGATTAATTTTTTCTTGCGGCAAGGGAACCGTCGCACTTAGCTTCCGAGGTGTGACATAAACAAACTACTATTTACAACGTATTACTATTGTTATGCTATTAGCATTTCACTTAATATGACAAGTCATCAGATGTAGAATAACTTAACTTTGTACTCAATGCAAAAGATACACCTTAATGTAAATGACTTGAATTCAACTCCAACATAATTCAACAACTTATGAGATCATCAAAATACAGTATGAATTTAAAGTCTCAAAAGAACCTAGTAAGTATGAAATAATTATTTTTTGTTAACAAATAACTAATACGACAGGAACTTGAACCCATCAACTTCTAAAGGAGTTCGCCACACCACTAGATGATCATGATTAAATTTTTTTTGGATGATGACTTGAATGTATATCAAATGGAACCAATGATACTAGTTCCGGATGCTAGTACCCTTGATACCAATCCGTACCAAGTCGGATTTCAATTCATTAGAAATTTCTTTTCTAATTTTATTTATTCAAGTCTTGATTGTAGGGATACACATGATCATTCCTATTGTGCAACTTTTATGACGGATAAGAGATGAAAAATGGAGAACAAGTTTCCTAAAGTGTCTATCAAAAGTTACGTATGAAAGCTCGTTTCAAAACTTATTATCATATAGAACTCTACCTCAATACACAGATTACAAATATATATATATATTTTTTTTGATAAAAAGCAATCAAGAGTATAATTGCCTGCTTTCATTAAAGCTCAAGTTGTTACAACAGTCAAAACAAAAAGCAGAAAGTTACAAACTAAGCATCCAAAAGTATAGTGAGCAAGAAAATAAGAAAACTGAATAGCACAAGCCGCTATTCTGACTGTCAGATCAGCATCAGTCTTTCTAGTCCAGTAGATCAGTGTCTGAATCCTCTTCCTCTTCACTTGCAAGCTCATAGATTATAGGAGTGCGAGTGTCAGGGAGAATTTCCACACTTTCAGAATCATCCTCAGCCTCTTCTTGGTTAGCAGGAGCTCTACTTTGGGAATTGCTAAAAAAGCTCTCCCAACCTGCATGTTTGCCCAGATTACAAATATATATTTTTAAGAATGTCAAACAAAGTACACTAACAATGTAGATTAGTTACCAAATGAAGCCAAATGATCTCAAAGAAAATTGATTTCAATAATTACTTCGAAAATAAAGTTACCACAGTACATACTAAAGAAAGAAGACCCAATTATCCTCATACAGACATAATTAAGAAATAAAAAGATCAACCACACACCATTCTAAGTATATTTCTTAGAAATTAATATATATATATAGAGTTTTGCTATGGTGAGTTGCAACTCGCGAGAGGGTCCGTGAGTTGCGATCAAAACTCTTAGATCTAATTCAAAATGATTAATCCAAACCGTTCAATATAATCTCTCTATTGAAATCTCAATGCAGACCAAATTTTACATTTTTTCGAAATTTTTAAGTATTTTTTTGAAATTTTAGAAAATCGTTAATCTAATTAGTTCTGAACCGTTCAAAAACAGCAGTATTTAAAAATCCTAAAAAAATAATTAAAAATTTCGAAAAAATATAAAATTTGGCCTGCATGGAGATTTTAATAGGGAGATCATAATGGACGGTTTGAATCTGTCATTTTGAACCAGATCTAGGAGTTTTGATCGCAACTCACGGACCCGCTCGTGAGTTGCAACTCACCATAGCAAAACTCTATATATATATATATATATTTCAATGAACCCTTATGAAAATATAGTTCTAACATTTTATTATATTAAGATACTTCTAATAAAATGAACAAGCTTGACATAGTGTACATTCTTAGTGAAGTTCAACCAAAAAGTATAAGAATGAAACTACTTTAAATAAAAAGAACTATATCATCAGAATTATAAACGTTTAATCAATTATGCTATGTATACATAAAACACACAATTAGTAGTGCCAATGTAGTACAAACAAAAGATGATCATGCCACAAATAATCAAAATCAATTTTTTGGAATTAAAAAAAAAACTAATTAAGTCATCAAAATAAGTGTATGCATATTATATTCAATAAATCTAGTACTGATCAACAATAAGTTACATGCATAAATATAACTTTATCAACTCTCTAAGTAATACTCTAACTCTACATGCACACCTTTTATAATACTCTAATTCTACATGCACACCTTTTATTTAGTATTATAAGAAGTATATTTACTAAGAACTGAAATCAAGAAGAAGAATATAAATCTTGTAATTTTTTTTTTTTGTATTTGCTAAAAGAAAATTTCATTTGATTCGATTGTATTGAAACTAGTACATGACTAACTAGAAGTTCTATAAAATCAAATAAACAAAATATCAATGATACTTGCTACTATCATGCATGTAATAATTTTTTTTTAAACCTAAGTTCTCTAAAAAATCAACCATCTCAACTTTTATAAACTAAAGTAATATAAAAGAAATATGATCTTATGAAAGTATGTATGATCCTTGAAAACTAACAACATGTATGGTAAGATGCATCTAATGCAATATAATAGTATTATTAATGTCAAGCAAAATTAATTATTCAACACAACCAGAAATATGTTAATTGAAGATAAACTTGATATGACAATTTTTTCAACTATGTATGCAACTGATAAATTTTAAAACATGTTATTTTGCAACTGCATAATTATAAACTCGCTCCACTATATATATATATTTTTTGGACTACATGATGCATCACTACTGATTCATGCAACATGATACATACATGGAACCGTTACCTCCTATAACCCTTCTAATCTAATACAAATTATTTTACTTATCTTCCACACATAGACATGTTCAAAATGTGTTGTGGATGTTGTTATCTAACTATTATGATGTCATTTTAATGCTTCACAAATACATGGATATGCATCAATTCATGCGACTAGATGTATGACTAAATTCAATATTTGACATCTATATTTATATTGACTTAACAATGCATGTACTATTTTCTGACCTTAGTAATGCAAGGACATATATGCATACATGCAATGAATATGTCTTTTTACCACAATAGTAAAACTAGTCCAACATTTTATCCAGCTACATGACATTATGCAATCACTTTTATCCAACATCAAATATTCTACATGATGCACAATATATAAATTCTTATATGGCATGTGGTCATGCAACAATATTTTGCAATAGAATTGACACCAAGTTTAAAATAGAGTGTTCATAAAATTTTCTACTTATTTACGCAAGTAATGTAAATATGCAACTCATTGTTATAGAGAATGTAAGTACATAAGAACACAAATGCATACACAAATTCTAGTATTTATACAGCAAACTTTAATATGTATAGCTAAATGCAAATTCAAACTTCATGCACCATCCTAATTTATAGTAATGAATAAATAATATGATGCACTTATCTACAGTTAAGTACTATCATTCTAAAAGATCCGCAATTTCAAGACCAAAATGCATATATGCAAAAATAATTATCAATTTATAAACACAATATTTGTTTTTCATGACAAGGTTAATTAAAAAAAAATTTCACACATGACATGATTAATACATATCGATCCACTCAACAAGGTCACATTTTTATTAAATATCTTATGTCATTCAAGGTATGAAAGATGATGTTTGATATTAGAACATAATGTTCAAACAATGTATAAATATCATTTGTACTATTCATCAAACTAGTTTGAACAACATAAAGAAACAAGAAATCAAATATAAGAATCACCAACAAATGTCGTATATATCCCGCTCATACGTCATATCAGTCCGGTTAGGGTTGATAAACCACTAGCTCTGATACAACTCAACTGTGACACCCCAAAATCGGGTATGACACAGTAGCCGCGAGTGCACGCTACCAACCGCACACCCGCAAGGCTTAACTTAAACTAATCTATTAAAATATTACAATTCAAGTGTTTAAAGCTAAAAGTTTCTAATAATTTATGCCAAATATCTAAAGTAAGAATCATTCACATGATACACCATTATTAAAATAATATTCAAGTGGACAAGTTACACAAGTTACTTGGTTCATACCCAGAATAACCACTGGCCTACAATATGTCGATCTTCTCGCCACTCGATTCGGAATCTGGAACCCACAACCAATGTGGAAACACTGCATAAAACAGAGCATGAGATAATTATAAAATTATCTCAGTGCGGTATTTAGTTCCAGTCACACAAACCCTAAGGTATATGATCTGGAACTAACTACCGGCTGAGTTTAAAACAATATTATAGCTATACAAATAATTTAGATAACATCATACATAATCATTAGTTTCATCATCTTCTTAATACAAAACATGCAATGCATTATGAGCACGGTAATTACATCCTTCAATAAGGAACATAAATACAATATGGCATTTCAGAAACCGGCTCAAGTTGGACATTATTATGCAAGGCTGATTATTGATCATTACGACTCCATTCACAGATTTTATAGTCCGTAGACTCTGCCTTTAAGTCCGTAGACTCTTCTTTAATAGTCCGTAGACTCAAATTACCATAATTCAGACAAATCAGAATATCAAACAGTACCACAAGTCGAGAACATTGTCAGACTACCGGATCAAAGCGCTTATCACTCGGGGCTCAAGGAACGGGTCATGACTCTGTCCTTGAGTCAACCAATGTCTATTCAATCACACAAGTAGCACAGACCTTTCGAAGTCATTCAATCAAAAACCATTCATCAGGGATAACAATCATACAATAATATTAACATATGATACAAATACGAATATGCGTGCAATGAATTAATAATTCAACATGATGCAAATGCCATAGTTAAGTTCATAAAATATAAATCAGAGTTTGTGTGCATCCGCACCTGAAAGCAAAGCACTTCATAAGCAAGCAACAAAACATCAAGTATAGATAAGCAATTCAATTGTAGTACTCCCTTTCGGTTTCTTCTTGCTCCGATATGTTTATGCAAGTCTACACAACAAGACTATTCTAAGTACTCACACAAATAGATCACACATGCAACAAGTAAATACAAGAAAGGAAAACAAAATATAACTCATTATGTGGTCGGGTTAGGGTTTACCACGACTTAGAGGTATCAAAGGACTCTATGAGGTTGTAGAGCTCTTCGAGAGAAATTTAGGGCCTAAACCATACTTTTCTGATCTCTAATGTATCAAAGGACTTTATGAGGTTGTAGAGCTCTTCAAAAGAAAATCAGTTCAAATCAGAGGGGACAATCAGGACCGAATTACAGTTGATTCGGACCGAATTTTAGAAGCTGTAATGTCCAGCGAAAATAATTCGGACCGAATTCCAGTCTCTGGCCAAAATACTGAATATAGACATAATTTGTGGCCAAACTTGAAGATTATTTGCAAAATATCTTAACACTAATACACATAATCACTTTGTTAGTTCCAGCACTGCTTAGCCACCTTAATCAACCACTTATACCCTTGGAACTACCCTAAATTTATTTGAACAAACTAAAGAACAATCGATTAAGGGATTAAAGCTGAAATTCATTTTTCAAACAAACCATAGAGCTAAAATGCTCAAAATTTCACCAAATCGAACCAAACTCAAAATGCAACTACTATAGCGTACTATTAACTTAAATCAGCAAGAAATTTCAGTTTTATACTTGATTTTAAACTACATTTTCAGAAATTCGTTTTAGAACAAAAATCCCTTTTGCATGGAACCCAAAATTTCAGAAAAAAATAAAATTCAACACTAGATAACTACTAGTATCTTATTTGCAACTAAACCCAATAGAAATTCTTATTTTTGACCTGATTCAAGCTCCAAATTTCAGAATTTGCTTAAAACCGAAATGGTCGATACAAAGCTCAAAAACCCTAAACGATGCACGAAATTCGTTTTAAACCACGATTCTTTTACATGCATAACCAAACTCTCAAGAAATCGACTCAAACACTAAATGTAGATAATAAAACTTGCATGCAACTAATTCTAATAGAAAATCTCATTTTAAAACCTCCAATTAAGTCTAAATCCCAGAAATTACTTGAAAACCGAAATAATTTAAGGAAAAACGAAATCTTACCAAAATAGTACTCAAACTTGAAATTTCTCGACTTGCATGTACTCTCCTTCACCTTCTCTCTTCAATTTCGAATTTTACAGAATTTTTCGGAATTTATTTCTATTTTTTTGAGGTGGAAATAGTGTAGTTTTCTTGAGAGCAAGGGAAGAGAAGAAAAGAGCCAGTGGGTGGGTTGGGAGAGAAAGAGAGGAGAAATGGCTGTGGGGAAGAAGGAAGGAGAGATAATAAATGGGTGAGTTTTTACAAATTAGCCCCTCATTTCTTCTACAATCACTTGTTCTTTTAAAACTTCAGATTTTAAGCACAATTTCAATATGTTCAAGGCCCAATTTAATTAACAGAAATTTTGTACTCAACATGAAAAACCATAATATAATTTTTATATAGCAATTAAAATAATTAACCATGCAAAAATTAAAATTCTATAATACTGGGTATCACACTACGGGTGGTTTCAATCTGTCAATCCAAATCATTCAAGTTGATCACCATATAGAAATACCCTTGGAGACCAAATTTTATATTTTTTCGAATTTTTTTGCTATTTATTATGATATTTTCAAATTGAAGGCTCTCAAATATTCCAATTATAATGTTTTTTAAAAATATCATAATAAATAGTAGAAAAATTAAAAAAATATAAAATTTGGTCTCCAACGGTATTTTAATATGGTGAATAACTTGAACGGTTGGGATTGGACATTTGAATTTTAGATTTTGAAAAACGACTCTATGGCACGGGACTGATGAAGGCTTTAGGGCCTAGGAATCAAATAAATTTGTAAACCTAGAGCTAACCTCACTAGTCGTTTGGAGTTAAGCTTTAGGGCCGAACCCAAGGGACGGATTAATGAATACCGGACTTATCATTTCTCAAAAGCTAGACGAGAATATTTTTATGGAGTTTGAATAATTAGAAACTAAAAGGTGCAATAAAGTAGATGTTTTTTGTTATTTTTTATGATTAGAATAATCTAAATAATATTTAAATAGGTAAAGTAGAGTTTTGGAGTTTTTAACAATATAAAAAGCGTCTTAGGGTTCATGTTTCACCTTGGTTTGGACTCTAGAACACAAAACTTATCACTTTCGTGCATCGAATGGTGTTTTTCAAGCGTATACCACTCTATTCGGTCCGAACAGAAGGTATAAGTGTGTGGTTTTGACTCTTTATGATACTTTATGCTTTGCGCTAGGGTTTGTTGGTCAAACTTAGATATTCTAAACCTCAGCTTTCGCTTGTTGGACTAGACACTGGTTCAATCACAACCTAACCTAATTAACTCGATTGGTTCACAACTTTTGGTATAGAATTCAATCAACTTAAACTTGTTTGTTGGATTTCTTAGGGATATCTAGATGTCTTTTGAACTATCTAAAAGTTACACTTTTGGTGTCAACTAATCTCCCCTTTCGGATCTACAATTTATCCCAAATAATCTATCTAAATTATCTTGATTAACCTAACTTTAGAACTTAACTAAATGTGGTCATTCATCTATAAGTTAATTAGATCTAACCAAGCAATTTAAACAAGCAATTAAAATAATTCTCAACAAAACAAATCAACAAAACATATCATACCATATCAAGTCAAATCACAACATCCAAACCTAAGTTACTTCCCTACTCCTAAGACTACATAAACTTAGCCTAACATAGTATCAAACACACACAATAACAAGAGTACAAATCACAAGATACAAGCCCGTGGAAATTAGAGATAAAAACATAGAAAGAATAAACCGAATTGTCTTTCTATGCTTGATCTTCAATCTTCAAAGGCGATGGAGTGCTGCAGGGGCGTGTCACAACTTCTCCTTGTTGCTGTCGTCTCAAGAATAGGTTGCCTTGATGAATAATGGTGG
Organism: Rhynchospora breviuscula; assembly: GCA_027562975.1. NCBI lineage: Eukaryota > Viridiplantae > Streptophyta > Magnoliopsida > Poales > Cyperaceae > Rhynchospora > Rhynchospora breviuscula. Next base: position 20,676,287 of record CM050398.1, read on the forward strand.
ATCGAGGCTATGGAAAGTGGATTTGAGCAATGGAAGGTATGATTAGAGGTGTGGAGGCTTCGATTCCCTTCCTTCTGGTCTAGGGGCGCATTTATACTGATCTCTACGCACAAAAAAAGGTAATTGGAGCACCAAGAAAAGAAAACTTGCCAAAAGAACTAATTTTCCCGCATAAAAACTTGCCATTTGAGCTCTGTCGGTGCTCTGTTCGGACCGAACAGAGGAGAGGAAATCTAGCGGTGGCGGCTATAGTGTCATTCGGACCGAATGAACAGTACTTCGAACCGAACAGTAAGCTTGATATTCACATTTTGGCCTCCGCTAGTATTTTGACCATAATTTCTTCATCCGGACTCCGATTGAGTTGATTTAAAAATCGTTGGAAAGCTTAGGACAAGCTCTTGAATGCTATTGATTCCATTTGGTTATTTTGTTCTCCTAAGTCCTCCAATTTATGCAATATTTGAGCGTTTGGTTCGAGCAAAGTTCCATTCGGTCCGAGCATGAGTCATTCGGTCCGAACGATGGCTTGAACATTGCCTCCAAGTACTAGGAATGAGTCGTCTAGCATATGCCAAGTGCCAAAATCCATCTAGAATTCGAGAATCCACAAGAAATCATCAAGAAGCCTGAAAATAAGAGAAAAGACGACGGCAAAGGCAAATCCTTGGAAAAACATAGCAATTCATTGAATAATTTAATGGTTTGAATGTCTTTTGAGTGCCAAGTACGGTCCAAATACCAATAAATAATGATGATATCAAGGACCCTCCGTGCCATCTATGACACGTTAGCCATTCTATATATATATATATATATATATATATATATATATTTATATATAGAGTTTTGCTATGGTGAGTTGCAACTCACCAAATGGTTGGTGAGTCGCGCTCAAAACTCCTAAATCTAATTCAAAATGACCGATCCAAACCGTCCAATATGATCTCTCTATTGAAATCTCCATGCAAACCAAATTTTATATTTTTTTAAAATTTTTAAGTATTTTTTTCGGATTTTTAAAAACTGCTGTTTTTGAACGGTTCAGAACTAATTAGATTAACGATTTTCTAAAATTTTAAAAAAATACTTAAAAATTTCGAAAAAATGTAAAATTTGGTCAACATGGAGATTTCAATAGGGAGATCGTATTAGACGGTTTGGATCGGACATCTTGAACTAAATTTAGGAGCTTTGAGCGCAACTCACCGACCCTTTGGTGAGTTGCAACTCACCATAGCAAAACTCATATATATATATATAGAGCATATATATATATATAGAGAGAGAGCTTTGCTATGGTGAGTTGCAACTCACCAAAGGGTCGGTGAGTTGCGATGAAAACTCCTAAGTCTAGTTCAAAATGATCGATCTAAACCATCTAATATGATCTCCCAATTTAAATCTCCATGCAGACCAAATTTTATATTTTTTCGAAATTTTTAAGTATTTTTTTTGAAAATTTAGAAAATCATTAATCTAATTAGTTCTGAACTGTTCAAAAACAACAGTTTTTAAAAATCCGAAAAAAATACTTAAAAATTTCAAATAAATATAAAATTTGATCTGCATAGAGATTTTAATAGAGCGATTATATTGGACGGTTTGGATCGGTCATTTTAAACCAGATCTACGAGTTTTGATCGCAACTCACCGATCCTTTGGTGAGTTGCAACTCACCATAGCAAAACTCTATATATATATAACAAATTTTATGCTACAATAATAGTATTAATTTTAAAAGAAGTTCAAAGTTTGTCCCCCAAAAAAAAAAGACAGAAAGCAGGGAGAAAAAGAAAATATATATCAAGGTTAGACCACCTTTTATCACTTTTGGGAAATGTGTAACGGTTTTTCCAAAATAACCGTCAGAGACTGATATTTTTTAGCGCCCTAACTTTTAACTATCTGTAGGAGTTTTGATATAACTATTACAGATGATCCGTTAGAGAAAGTCTTTTTTTTCTAGTAGTGAATAATGAGTTCACAACAAAAAAATCGAGTTTCGATATTACTTTCAAGTGATATATGTACACACACACTAACAAAGTGATAAACTAAGAATATCATTCAATAAGTTTTATATATGAATTTACGCTAATGCAATCTACTTTTTGTTAGATTATATATAGTTTACTCTGTATGTGGATGTTAAATCTTTCACTAAGTACCATAAAATTTTCACGAATAAATGCATGCAGTCTTTCGTAAAGTTGGTGCTTGACCCCTTATTATTTTTTAATTAAAAAAAGGAATTTTTTCTGTGTGGGATCCTTCTTTTTTAACAACTTTGGTTGCATAACTCACTCTCTGAAGAAATTAGTAGTTTGGTTTGGTTATCAACACATCATATCAGACTAGGGGTGAGCAAAAAGCTCGTAACTCGTGAGTTACTCGAACTCGACTCGTGAAAAGCTCGATTATAACTCGAGCTAAAAGAACTCGAGTTGGCATAACTCGAGTTGAACTAACTCGGTTAATAAACGAGTCGAGTTTGAGTTAGGCTCAACTCGGCTCGTTGACTCGTGAGCTGACTCGTGACGTAATAAATTTTAATTTTTTGGAGATCATCAACATGATCTATGAGTATTAATATTGAGTTTCAAGACATATTTTGCTTCAAATCAATAGAAAAGAATAAAATTGATAATAAATTTTATTTTTTTATATTATTGTAATACTCATAAATAATTATTGCATTTATTCACTATATTCACGAGTTGAATACCGAGTCACGAGTTGACTCGAGTTACAAAATGACGAGTTCGAGTTAGCTCGGATAGCTCGGAACTGCCTCCCGAACGAGTCACGAGTTGACTCGAGTTGTAACGAGTTCGAGTTCGAGTTATGCTCAACTCGCTCGAACTCGGCTCGTATACAGCCCTATATCAGACTAAAAAGATTGATTGAATCTTTCAGAAATGAACACACTTTGATTCTAAATTTGTGATTTTTTTTTTTTAGGGTCAGCCAACTGCTGACAATTTTCAATAAAAAGAAAAAAGGTTTTACAAAACTGAAACAATAAAAATCAGAATCAATACCAATATCAAAATTGGTACAACAAATAGCATAAACTCTTAATAGGAGTCTATACCCAATGAACTAATACCATAATAGTACCAATTCCATCAACCGAGCCCTGTATCCTAACCGGTACCAACGAACTGCCCTTGAGACGATGTAGAACAACACTACACCATACTTGTCTCATCTAAACCCTAGCGACACCAAACTAAAGCCTATGAGCCGTCCTCACTCTTTCACGTCGAGTGCCACTGTCACAAAACTAACATTAAGGTGCCAAACGACAACTTTCGCAACGACCACAAATTGAGCCACATTTCCTGGTATAATGCCGGGCTAGCAAATGAACAGACTAGCACGACACCTCAACTGCTAACTCATGAAGGTCGTCCTGCACCGACACCTCGGCTATGCACGCACACATGGTCGCACCGCATCTAAGTTGCATTCCCACGTTGGTCGTCCTGCACTGCACCTCGAGTATGCATCCACACAACGCACGACATCTGGACCGCGCACCTCCATCAGTCGAATCGCACCTCGACCGCACACCCACAGTAGTCGCACTACACAACTCAGCTGCAAATTTAGAAGGCCGCACCATACCTCAGATACGACCTCTCATGGCCAAATCTTACCTTCACTGAGCACCCACGGCTCCAAATCGTAGCTCTACTATGCACCGCCGATAATCGCAGCTGATCCGATGTTCATGCCACCGCACCAACAGATCCACGACCGTACTTATAAGAGAAAGGAGGGAAGGAAGGAGGAGGAAGGAAAGGAGGAAAAGGGGTGGCGGCGGCCGCCTCTCCGCCTAGGGTTTCGAGGGAAAAAGTTTTTTAGGATCGCTTTTCTCGAAAGTGCGAAGGGGTCGTTTTCTCCTGAATTTGTGGTTTTGTAATTAATTTTCGTTGAAATGAAAAGTGGTGGGCATTTACCCACTTATTTCAAAAAAAAAAAAAAAAGAAATGAACACACAAAAGTGCCTTAATAATTACACAAAATAGTATATTCAAACAGATAAGTACGTCCTTACAAAGCAAAAGGTAAGTGGTTAATTATGTTCAATAAGACATTTTAGCCTTAATTGGGAGATCATGTACACGTGATGAATTAGAGAAAACAAAACTTCGCATGCATCTCATGAAGAAAAGTCCCCTTGGTGTATTCACATCGGTGAAAAGAAAGTCTTGAGGCAAGAGTGTGATAGATAGATCCTGACATTAAATTACTTATATATATATAGTGAAATGAATAAAAACGTGAATTAGTGAACAATCTAATTAAGGACCTGATATATAAAACCTCGCTCAATAATTATGGGTGCATCACTATTAATAACAACCTGCGAACTTATGCTAATCAATAATCATATATTTGGCACAGCATTAATTTTGACATGATGACAATCAAAGTTGCACCAGGCATGGCCTTAAAATTGTTGTGTCCCAATTCCATTTATTTCTTTAGGTCTTATTGGAAAGGACTGAAATTTGAACTAACCCCATTTGAAATTTGTAGCGTCAACAATTCCATTTATTTCAAAATGTCGCTGTCAACATTTCAAAAAAAAAAAAAAACAATTCCATTTATTTCTTTAGGTTCAATTGAAAAGGACTGAAATTTTAAGCGGCCCAATTTGAAACGTTCCGAGATTAATTAATGCACAATCCCATCTAACATCTACCATATATCGCTTGATAGCTACTAGCTAGCCACTACCAAAATTTTCTAAAACTACATCTGTCATATATAAATTTCTATATGGTGTTACTGTACGTGAATAGTGCAATTATTAGCTTTCTGTGGCATCGACTAAGATATCACATATTTATATATGGTTTTAGGCCGGACTTTAATCCAAATCACGACTCAAAACCCTTGATTTTATATGTGTTTAGTTTATATTTGTAGGATTTTGGTACTGCTTGGGTTTCATTTTGTTTTGTAGGGACTTGGAGTCAATTCACTGCAAAATGGGCGTAAATCGGCACGAATCGGCGCACGACGCGTGACACAGTAAGTCTGGTGCGACCGCACAGGTCCATGTGGCTTTGGATGGTGCCCGCATGACTCAGTTTTGGCCAGCAAATCCTGTGCGACCGCACAGGCCCTTGGTGCGACCGCACATACCCTCACGTGACTCATTGTGGGCCAGATGTCTCATTCCTAGCCCATGTGCGACCGCACAGCCCATTATCCGACCGCACGGAGTTCCAAACCCTACCAAACCCCTATATAAGGCGTCCAAATCGCCTTATCTAAGGTATCCATTATTGCATCCATTATTCCATCTCCTTCCTTGGCGGCGCCGCAACCCGAACCAACCCAAATCCACCATTCGGCCCCCCTGCGACCGCACAGGGGTCCCGTGCGACCGCACCACCCTTCTGCTGCCTCGGATCTCTCCGTCTCGACCTCCTACACCTCATCATTCCACCCAAGCATCTCCCTTGCTGATCCAGAAGACGATTGAGGCTTGAGAAGTGGCCTTGGCCTTCCTCTTTCCCTTGGATTTTGCATAGAGATTGTATCTTTATATTACTTTGCTTTAGTTGTTTGTTTTAGTGTAATGTTAGGCTAGATTGAGTCATGTTCTAGGGATTAGTTGAGACTAAGGTTGGATTTGTCGATTTGATTTGATGCTTGATTTCTATTGTGTACTACTTGCTTGGTTTCTATATGATTATGCCTATTTGTGTTTGATTGCTCAATTGAACCTCCTTTTAGGTGAACGGCCGCACCTAACTTAGGCTAAAGGTGTAGATTGGATGATTGAATTGAGTAGGTAACCAAGATAGGTTAGGAGTCGAGAGGTGACCAACTTGCCCGAGAGGGACAAGTTTCTACTTAAGCGAGAGTCTAGTGGATGCCTTAGAGAACCAACAAGTGGACTTAGGGTAATTAAGCTAACAAGACGAGAGTTGAGGATTAATTGATCTAATGGAGACTTTAGGCTAGGTTCCGCACCAAATACTGTGACCAACATGCGAGAGTTGAGGTTCAGGAGTTTAGGTACGGCTAGACCTGTCCCGCACAAGCTAGGAACTAAAGTATCGTGACAAACTGGCACTAACCAAGGGCTGTGCGGTCGCACAGGGCCCTCTGGCCTACACTCATCAACGGTTCGGCACGAGAGTGACAAGCGTTGATGGCCTGAGGCCTGACCAAGGTGGAAACTGAACCCTAGGACATTTTTATACCATATTTTACCACCAAAAATATCAAAAATTATTATTGTTTCGTTTACCTTTAGTTAGTTGTATTTTGTTACTTATTGATTAAGCCTAAAACTCATCATTCGATTGTCTAGATTTTGTGAATAAGTAAGGTCTAATACTCATCTTACCGTCCCTGTGGATTCGACCCCGATTGTACCAACGAATAACCGTGCGCTTGCGGTTGTTTTTAGGTTACTTTTAGGTATTAGCTTCACTCACATCAGACTGGTGTAGCAAAGTGTAACGTACGGATCACAGTTAGTTATTAGCTATCCAAAACTCGGTTGTAACACGATAATATGTTCATGTTATATCAATCTATACTCATGTATGTCGTGCCAACATGTTCGCCGTAAAATGTAGATATCTAGCGCATAATAACTGACGCGCTATAGGTGAATAAGCTCTAGTATTCTTCTTGTATATCGTGTTAATACTACAAGTGTACTGTAGGCACGACAAGACATGAGCATAGATTAATATGACATGAACATATTATCATGTTACAACCGTATTGTGCCGAGGACTCGAAAAGTTAACCCAATTCAACACGTACAACAAACATTAACACTTGACACGACACAAATACAATATGAACATGAATGCAAATTAGCACGACGACATGAAACTTAAATAGAATTAAATTTTTTTATATTATTAATTCATTATGAATTACTTTTTTCACAAAATTATTAATTGATCAATCAGGTGCATTCAAGTCGACAAACTAAATACAATAATATATACAGAACGTCGAAGTGAAAATTAAAAAAATTCAACTCTAAGATCTAAAAACATTTTCTTCATTTTTTTCATTTTAAAATATTTTTTACTATATTTAATAATTGTTCTATAAAAAATTTTGAAATTTCTAACACAAGTTGACAAACAAACACGTTACTACGTTACTGTTATGCCAACACGACGTGTTAATTATGCGTAGTGTCAAAATATGAATTGTGATGGTTTTTTTCTTCCACTCAGCATAATACGACATGAAACAAACTAGCTATAGTACCTTTCGCGCGATAAATGCTGAATGAAAGCGTCATTTTATTTTATTTTTAATAAAAAAATATGACTTTTGAAATTTTACCAAGTCTCAAAATAACAAAAATGACATCGATCTAAAAAACTTTCACACAAAATTTTAGAAATTCAATATATAAAATCAATGACATGCCACGATCTTTTCTTTATAAATCAAAAATGAAAGAGTGCAAATCCAATTATATAAATGACATTAATAATAAACGACACAAACTAAATTTAAAGATGGCTCGTAAATGACTTAAGGAAAAAAAATTTCCCATAAATATTTAAACATCCAAAATTGAGAAAATCTATGTCATTTGATTCTTTCTATTTATGGCAATTAAATTAATACAATAGATATATTGAATATTCTAAAAAAATCGTATAAAAATGTTACGTGTGCTAAAATGCAAAAAATAGCATTAAATTGAAATATTGATAAAAAGAATATTAAAATCTCAAGTAGGGAAAAAAATATAAATTAGTGGATCCTTTGCAATTTTCTGAGAATTTCCATGAAATTTCAAGAAAAAAATTTGAAAAAGACTTTTAAACAATTAAGCAAAATGACTAAAATTTTTAAAATTGTTAATTATATATATAAGATTGAGGGGTTAAGATAAAATAATAAAAGTTGAAGGGGCTAGTCGAAAAAAAGGTAATAATATATTACCATGTGTAGTGAACGCTTTCCAGGGCCAGGACGGGCTCTCGGGAGGCCGAGTCTAAAAGGGCCTACGCAAGGGCCTGGTGGGGTTGGACTTAGCGAGGCTTTTGAAAGGGCCGAGCTTAGAAGGGCTTAAATGTGAAGATTGAGATTGGCCCTTCTCAAGCCTGGCCTTTTTAAGCCTTCCGGGTTTCAAGAGGCTGGACTTGAAGGGCCTAAAGGGCCTGAAGGGCCGACGAACAGACAATAATTTTCTTTTAAAATTTATTTAAACTATATTTAAAATTAACAATTTTTATTTATAAAAAATAATAAAAATACTATAAATTATTTAAATATAAATTGTAAATATTTATTTTTCATTATATATAATATTTTTAATTTTATTCATCCTTGGGTTTATGATTGGTTATATTATAATAACATAGAAAAAGTAAAAAAAAAATCAGTTTTTGTTAACATATTAATGAATTAAAATAATTGAAAATTACGAATGTATGAAATAATGTAACATTAAAGGTGATACATATGTATATTTTTTTTAAACTTGTATTAGTATCAGATAGGATTTTACTCTTTACTTGAAATTGTGCCAGATTCTTCATAAATTCGACCTCCTTAGGCCTTGGCCCTTCCTAAGCCTGGTCTCTCTGGGTCTTAGCCCTTCCAAAGCCTGGTCTCTCTTCAGTTGAGATTATGGTATGGCCCTTCCAAAACCTGGCCTCACTACTAGAATGTCAGTTATCTGCTTCGCGAATAGGCGTCCGTACAGAACCTAAGAGCGTCTCTGTTTAGAATATTTATGCGTCCTAACTAATATAATCAGCCTATCGACGCCTATTAAAAGTCCTCTAGCTCACTTTTTCCTTTCTGCGTCCCTACTTGATTTAGGAACCCTAATGCGTTGGTGTTCCGACACAGATAAACGAAATTCTAGTAGTGTCTCTCTAGGTCCTGGCCTTTCTTAAGGGGCTTAGAAAGGTCGGGCCGGCCCGTTTTGTCAGAAGGGCTTGGCCAGGACCGGATCTAGGATCAAAGGCTTTTGGATGTTTACTAACCATGCGTTCTTTTTTTTGTTATTTTTCACCGATTTTTTGTATAACAACCAAGCTGCATTTTATGTTGAGTGTAAAAAAAAAAAAGAATTTATTGGAGTTGACCGCATCGGAGAATACACAAATAAAGCCAGAAAAGATCCGAAATCAATCACATGGGTTGTTGTCGTCTACATTGCTTTTTATGCAACCAATATTGTATAGTTCTTTGTGTTGTCTATTAAAATGAAATTTCTAGTTGATCCATTATAAAATAAAGCACACCAAATAGTCACAGAAAATCAGAAAAAAAAAACCTTGAGGTAACATGATTGTTTTTTTTTATAAACAGTAACTTGATTTTAACATGATTGTAACATGATTGTATTGATACGACACGTCCAATCGGAGAAAACTAATAAGTTTTTTTTTTTATTGAAACCCGTAGGTCGAGAAAACTAGTAAGTGCATGCATCTACAAATCCCCTCAATTTCTTGCGCTCATTTATTACTGCCACATGGCAACATGGCCAGGACCCGAGGACTGAATTTAGCCACTCATTTCTTTGGACTTTTTTTATTTTTCATTTTTCATTTATCCACTCATTTTTGCATAACGGAATTAAAGTTTTTCTGCAAATCAGTCCCACGAAGTTCATATAGTTCAGTTGTAAATTTGAAATTTCCTACAATTTTGTCCCCCCAAAAATCTTGTAATATTAACATCTCCATTTCGCGAAGCGAGATTTGCTTTATATTTAATAAGCAAAATTAGATATAACATCCTCAAAACTTTTTCAATTGAAAATAACCCATCGAATATTCAAAATCTGATATAACTCTCAAATCATATTCATTAAGGATATAAACCTTATTACTTATTTTGATCATATTTTATTTTTTAAAAAAATAAAAATTAATTTCCAAATTTTCGGATTAAATTACCCTATGTCTAGGGGTGTCAAACGTGCGAAACGGAAGAGGAACTGGTATGTTCCGTTTTCATTCCGTTCCATTTCGTTTCGTAAAATGGAACAGTTTTTCGTTTCGTTTACTGTTCAGTTCTTCATTTTCCATTAATTTCAATCCATTTTCCATTGATTTCAGTCTAGTTTTCGGTAAACGGAACTCTAACGTTTACCAGTATCCGTTTCGTTTTCAGAAACGAAACTGATTTTCCTTCCGTTTCTGTTCCGTTTTGAACGGAACGGAACGAAAACGTGTGAAACGGCACGGTATTGACAGCCCCCCTCCCCATTGCCTAAAGACCTTTCATTTGCCCCACCATCAGAAAGAAAATTTTCTTTTCGTGACTCTAGGTTTGCACATATGCAAATCCAAATAAATAGTCTCTCTAGTCTAACGATATTAAAATCTCATTGGCCAAGGTTTTGTGTTGTGTCATGATCCTCAACTCGAAACAGCCCTACATTAGTGGATTCGATTGTCTCAAAGACTAATGGATTAATGGCTTCGCAGCCTTCACTACTAGTTTTGGTCTCATTCTTATTTTCTTTTTTATGTACTTGATATATCGGATTTATATATACATTTTGGCCGGATTATACATCTAAATTATGACTCAACTCGTATTATTCACTGTACTTTTATACCATATTTGCCAGGATTGGGTACTGCCGCCGTTTCTCAACTATTTTGTATGTACTTGGTGGAAACAGCGCAACAATTGGACGATTTTTTGACGAACCACACGAAGAAATGACTTGGATGCATGGAGACAGACCTCATTTGGCGTGCCCCAACCTAATGTGGGCCAGACGACTCATTCCTGGCCCGCACGACTCTCAGAACTCACTGTTTACAGTCCATTCGGCCTACCATTCGGCCTGATCTAGCCGAATGCTACCCAGAATGGCATGTTTTTGGTAAGTTTCTCCTATAGAAACTTGACTTGATGGCCCTAACACACCTCCAGATGATAGATATTCTTCTCCCCTGCCAGAGAAAAGAGATTCCCATGTTCTCCCACCAAAGATCCACCTTTTGAGAGCCAAGAACACCTCGTTCTTGCGCCGTTTCTCCATTGCGGCGCGAAATTCTACCACCTACTCGAGAGGCAGGTTCTAGCACGTGTTTTGAGGCTTTTGTTCACTGTTGCAGCGAGTTCTACCGACCTTGGAGTGGTTTGTGACTCGACGGCGGTTTCATTCGACTTAGAGATTCGGTATATTGTTGTATCTCCTACTTTTATTTATTATTTTGCTACTATGTTTTGTTATTTGCTTTCTACTGTGATTTACAAGATGTTTAAGACTATGTTAGGCTAGTTTTATTATATATCTTAGGGATGTAGTAGTAGTCTATCAATTAGGGATGTTGTAGACTTGATTATGCTTATTATCACTGTGATTTATTTGTGGGCATATTACTTATTATTGTTTGCTTGTTAATCACTATACATGACTTGGTGAATGCGCACATCTAGTTGGGGTAATTAAATATTGAATTAATAAGATAAACAATAGCAATATCATGAGATAGGTTAAAATCGAAAGATAACCAATCGAGTTGCACGAGTAGGTTTCTAATTAACTAACCATTAATTAGATGTCTTACAAGAACTATAACAAATAGACTTGGACAATCAACCAAACAAAAGTTAGGTTAGCAATTCAAGAGGCGTTAGGTTAGTATGGTATCAACCTTAATCAAAGGTGAAAATCATAGATTAGTGCGTTAGTTACTGTCACCCAACCCTTCACAACACGTGGTATTAAGCATGGATCAGGAACACAATAATTATATGGAGTATGCGATGTCCAAATTAGCCATTCGGCTGTCTGTTCGGCCTATTCTAGCAGAATAGTAGGCCGAATGGTGGCTCTGTACCCCGTATACGTCAATCCCAGCGACGAAAGTCGAAAGGTTGACACTCCATGACCTAAACACAGATGAAACTAATTCCCTAAGGCATACTTTTGCATATTAAATTCATAAAACTTCTCAAAAATATTTATTTCTTTGCAATTTAATTTAGGCCTTTTATTTACTATTTGTTAAACCCAAAATCAAACCTTCTAGCTTTTGAGAACAGAAAAGAACTAGTAATCATACTCCGACCTTGTGGGTTCGACGCCTCAGCTTTACTTTAACGACTAGTCAGGTAAACGAGGTTATTTATTTGACCAAGATTTTTGCCTCGATCAGTACTTTGTGCTATTGACAGTCCCTGTGAATCCTCTCTAAAAAAAGAACAAATATAAATTCTCTTAGAGAAGTGTCTAACGAAAGAGATTACTAAGAGAAAGGTAAAATTTCAAGTAGATATTAACAGACTTTGAACAAAACTCAAGCGATAGAAATTGTATTTCAGATTGTAATGTAATGTAATGTTTTGTTATAGGGTCGATACTGGTATATATAATCAATGTTCTATCATGATCCCAATTAATCCAATACACCTAGTAATCTTGCTTAACAATATCTATGTAGAAGAACATGGTGCACCGCAGCCAGAATACACCAATACATACAGCATACGTACATAGAGAATTATATTATCTAACACCCCCCCTACAAGCCAAAGATAGAGGTCTGACTTTGAGCTTGGATTGTAGAAAGTTAAACCCAGACTGAGGCAAAGCTTTGGTCATTATATCTGCGAGTTGATCATTCGAGCAAAGGAATTGTACACGAAGCTCCTTGTTGAGAATCCTTTAACGTACAAAATGGTAATCTATCTCCACGTGTTTAGTGCGTGGATGAAACATTGGATTAGCCGCAAGAAAAGTGACTCCAATGTTGTCACACCAAAGTATTAGTGCATCCAATTGTGGTAGATGAAATTCTCTAAGGAGATATTGTAACCATAGAAGTTCGGCGCATGTCAAGGCAAGGCTACGATATTCGGCTTCGGTTGAAGATCGAGACACCGTTGGTTGTTTCTTGGCACTCCAAGAAACTAAATTGCCACCAAGAAATAGAAAATAATCCGAGGTAGACCATCTATCATCGGGACATCCCGCCCAATCGACATCACTATATGAATCAATCTTGAGAGAAGAGGAAGCATGGAAGGTTAATCCATGATTGAGTGTGCAACAAAGGTACCTTAATCCTCTTCATAGCCGCCCAATGAACATCCGTCGGATTTTGCATAAATTAGGAGACTCGATTGACGGCAAAGGATATCTCGGGACGAGTGATAGTTACATATTGTAGGGCTCCAACAGTGCTTCGATAAATAGTCGGGTTATCAAGTTCGGTTTTGGATAGTTGAATTCCAGCGGTCATGGGTGTGGGACAAGGTTTTGCATGAGCCATGTTATTTTTAGCTAGGAGGTCTAGGATATACTTGGATTGTGATAAATGTAAACCGTTGGGTATATTGTTGACCTCGACTCCAAGGAAAAAATGAAGAGGGCCGAGAGTCTTTAATTTATAGCAAAAGAGAATTGAAGAAAGGAAATATACGATGCAATTTTTGAAGGGTTGTTGCCGGTAATCAAGAAATCATCAGCATAAACCAAAATTATAGTAATAAGATGATCCTCATGAGAAATAAAAAGGGAAGGGTCATATTGAGAAGCACAAAATTCGATAGAAAGAAGAGCATTACTAAGCTTTTGAAACCCTGCTCGAGGTGATTGCTTGAGCCTATATAGAGATTTTGATAGTAAGCATACATGATGAGGATGAGACTTATCTACAAAACCCGGTGGTTGAGCCATAAAAACTTGTTCGGTGAGCAGGGGCGGAACCAGGATTGGAGGATAGGATAGGCCAACTTGTCGAGGTCGACTTCAATTAGACATTAGTAACTTGAAATTTCAATACTAGAGTAGGCCAGATACATTAGATAACCGAATTACCATTGTAATTTTAATATTTTAACACTAAAAAATATTTTGCAGCGTAGGCCAGGCCTATGCCCGCCCCTGCCTGTATCCGCCCCTGTCGGTGAGGTCTTTGTGGAGAAAAGCATTTTGGACATCTAATTGTTGTATTTGCCATTTGAAGGAGATGGCAAGAGAAATAACAATTCGAATTATTGTCGGGTGAACCATCGGACTAAAAGTGTCAAGAAAATAAACTCCTTGTTGATGAAAATCCTTGGCGACTAGATGAGCCTTGTAACGATCAATAGAACCATCGGGGCGACGCTTGATTTTGTAGACCCACTTGCAACCAATGATCTTTTGATTTGAAGGAGGAGGTACCAAAATCCAAGTGTTGTTGAGAGCAAGGACATCAATTTCAGCGGCCATGGCTTGACGCCATTCAAGATGGGGAAAAGCTTGAGTGAAGGTTGTTGGTTCTTTGTCAAGTGTAGAGAGGAGAGAAATGTGATTAGGGAAATGTTGAGATTTACGAGTGTTGTCCTTCGAACAAGTTGTCATAGAATAAGTAGAAGAGACTAGTTGGGTAGGTTGATTTTGTTGAGAATGTATAGTGCTCTGTGCTGGAACCAACAGGTGTGATTCTGTTGTATTTGGAGACGAGTTAAGGAAAAGAGCCATTGAAGGGACATGAGCACCAGTGCGGTCAGATGTGTTTAAAACACAGTCAGAATTAGACACTATCGGTTTGGATGCGGAAGCTGGTGCATACTAGTGAGTTGGACTCAAGTGAGAAGTTGATGCAGGCGGTTGAGTTGGACTCGATTGAAGACAGACCATATCAGTAGCTGTGACAATCGGATGGGCCGTGTCACCTTGATGGGCTGTATGAACTTGTTAGGCTGAGTTGTGGGTCGAGAAGCAAGACTGTACCTGAAGTAAGAACAAAGAAAAACTGGGGTGTGTGCTAGACGGGGTTTGTACCGATTGGCTATTTGGAACAGACTGGTTTTTAAAAGGAAAGCGTTGCTCATCAAACTGAACATGACGTGAAACGTAAATTTTTTGAGTTTGAATATGGAAACAATGATATCCTTTTTGAGATTTGGCATAACCAATGAAAACACATGGTAAAGAATGCATGTCAAGTTTATTTTGATTATAAGGCCGAGTATATGGGAAACAAAGACATCCAATGACCCGTAAAATTGAATGATCGGGCGATTTATTGAATAAAGTAGAAAAGGGGACATTTGAAAAATTATTTGGTAAACGATTTATGAGGTAAACCACACTAGAGAAAATCTCATCCCAAAAATGAATAGGTAAGCAAGCATGAGAGATAATAGATACAGAAAGCTCAATAATATGGCGATGTTTCCTTTAGGAAATGCCATTTTGTTGCGGTGTATGGGGACAAGTCATTTGATGAATAATTTGGGGGAAAAGTCTAGCAATTGGTTTCTATTCGATACCACTATCGGTATGCAATATTTTAATGGTACAATTCAATTGATTCTCAACTTGAGCCTTAAAGCGAGAGAAAATGTTCACAACTTCACTCTTATTTGATATAAAAGAAATCCAAGAGTACTTAGAGAAATCATCCACAAATAGTACATAGTAATGAAAAGCCATTAGAAGATAAAGTGGTACAAGGACCCCATACATCGAAGTGAATAAGCTCAAGTGGAGAAGAAAAAAAAGATGAAGAACTAGAAAAGGGCAATTTATATGATTTAGCTAAACAACAATCACGGCACAAATCTAGACTAAGAGAAGTACAAGGAAAATTAAAATCTTTTAGTATCTTAATAGTAGTATCATTGGAAGGGTGGCCAAGGCGCTCATGCCATTTAGTACTACTAATGTGATGTCATCGTCTGACACCGGAGCCCCAATAAGTGCCAATCGTCAGAGACGAGTATGATTCGTTGAAGGAAATCAGTACAAGAACCTGAACCCTTTTTGAGTGATTGCAATTGGCACTTAAGATCCATCAATTTAGCTCGAGAGGTGGAAGAAAATAACTTTTGAAGATTAGACCAGAGCTCAGTGGAGGTGGAAGAAGAGATGACCTGAGCTTGGATGGGTTCTGTCAGAGATGACCTGAGCCACCCCAATAAGAGCTAATCTTGCCTTGACCAAGGGAATAGTCGGGATTGAACTGCACCTAGCCAGACGAATTGACGAAGGTTGGATTTGAGGGTGAGTGAGTGATGTAATTTGAGAGGTTATATCCATTGATTAAAGGTAATATATATGATTTCCATGTTTGAAAATTTTATTGGTTTAGCTTGGTAGATACAGGGATATTCAGGGAAGAAATAGGTTGAGATTGTTGATTGGAGAAGAGAGAAGAAGTTGGAGTAGAGGTTGCGGCCATGGAGGTACCGTCGGGATTGACCGGAGAAGAGAACGGTGGTAGTGGTTGCTTGGAATTCATGGTGGCTCTGATACCATAACAGACTTTGAACAAAACTCAAGCGATAGAAATTGTATTTCAGATTGTAATGTAATGTAATGTTTTGTTACAGGGTCGATATGATATATATAACCAGTGTTCTATATATCAAGATCCAAATTAACCCAATACATCCAGTAATCTTGCCTAACAATATCTATGTATAGAAGAACCTGGTGCACCGCAGTCAGAATACACCAATACATACAACATAAGACATACAACATACATAGAGAATTATATTATCTAACAGTTACATTATAGAAAATGGTGCTAATATTCAGTTTTGAAAGTTGAAACTCAACTTGGCAAGGTGGGAATCTTTAGTGCTGATATTTAACTGTCGTAAATGCAAAAGTTTTGATAAATTTCAATTACTTAGATCTTATTTGCTAAAAAAAAAATTAGTTAGATCTTATAACACAATATTACTTTTTCATACTTTAAATATTGATTTTCAATACAATACATAATGCGTATCTACCACCAAAACAATCAAGAACACACTGGTATAGCCCATGGTTTGAAAACTCGGACGAGTCAGAATGGACTCGATGCCTACCGAGTCGATTTTTCTCGATTTGGAACGGAAACGAAGTTTGAACCACCATTAATGATTTATATCAACGAAGAGGTGGTGACAGAGGCGGAGCTACGTGGAACAAATGGGGTCAACTGACCCCATTTATTTATAAAAAATATCATTAT
The DNA here is from genome assembly GCA_027562975.1 of Rhynchospora breviuscula. Lineage (NCBI taxonomy): Eukaryota > Viridiplantae > Streptophyta > Magnoliopsida > Poales > Cyperaceae > Rhynchospora > Rhynchospora breviuscula. Next base: position 20,693,245 of record CM050398.1, read on the forward strand.
ACATATAAATTTATACTTACAAAAATAAACTTTTACCATAGATACCTAACATTTGACCCCCCTTATATTTTCAAACAATATTCCACCAGTGAACCCATATGTAATCCGCTCAATTTGTTCTTGTTTGAAAAATATTTTAATTAAATGACAGATATATATGTGACTGTTTCATATATTGACTATTGTCTTTTTAAGTGTTTCACCAGCTTTGATATTTAGTAATGACAATTACAAAGCATATTGATGAATGAATTCTATTATATATTTTCGCAAAATCTAATTCTTTTATGCGAGATTTATGTTACTACTTATTAACTTTATGAATCTTGGGTACCTATTTCTTCATTAAATTTAAGTATATATGTAATTTTGTAGCTTATTTTGTTATTGAAAAATATTTAATATATAGATTTTTGTTTGTTTCTGCTTAATGTGCCAAACGATAAGATATAATCAACTACCGTTATCACTTTTGATTAATCAATTTTATCATTTTTTTTCTTCTTTTGTTTGGTTTCAATTCTAATAAATTAAAATGGTTAGTTATGTTGTTCGACATAAAATAATGTCTCCGCTGAAAATAGTTTTAAACGTTAATTTTTTGTGGACTAAAAAATAAATTATATATTTTTTCATTAGTTCATTTATGTAGAAACTTTAAAATAATAGTGGATACATTAAGTACAAACTGCAAAATAGATTGTGTGTCCTAATATTTTTTTTCATGGTGCTAAGTTAGAATTTTTTGTTTTTTTTAATCTTTAAATTTTGAACCATTACAGTAATAAAGTAAATTTATAATAAAAATATATATTATTTGAATTATTAATTTATTTTATAATAATAATATTATAAATATATTGAACCCCATTCTAAAATTTTCTAGCTCCGCCACTAGATGGTGAGGCACGGGGAACACCATCCGAGGTGGAGAAACTACTTAGGGTGACCGGGGAATGCACCATGGGCCGCCATGGAACCTCCTCATGAGGAGGCATTCAATCCCTTTTTTTCCCTGGGATGGAGAAGGAAAAAGAAAGAGTTGGGGAAGAAAGGGTACAAGTGGACATGTCCAGTTCGCACTTTTTAATTAATTTTCTATGGGCCAGATTGTTTGAAAGTGAAATAATTTTTTTAAAATATAATGTTTGATTCAAAAATTAATCCAAAAACACAGAAAAATTATAAATTTCATGCTCTAATATTTTAACTGACATTATAAAATAGTTTAACAAATGTGTCTTCATAAAAAAATTATTACTAAACATGCTTTTATTGTAAGTCATAAAGTCTCAATTTAATAGTTTTCAAAATTGTATTTTCCAAAAGAAATTGAAATGCATCTGCCTCAGGTTTTATGATTGTATTATTTTTATATTTTTGTTGATTTTATACTTTTAATATTTAGGTTTTTTTTTAACTAAATTGTGAAGAATATTTTTTTCCTAACATTTGGTATTTTTTTTCCCCAATTTATAAAGTATAAAATAGATTTTTTTTAAAAAAAATCCGAGTTCCGATCTGAATCATCCAATTTTTTCCGAGTCATCCGATTCGACTTCTTTCACCAATAGTCCGAGTCCGAGTTCGAGTTCGAGTTTTAGAACCATGGTATAACTTTATAAACTTCATGTAAATAGTTTTATTCTATGCACAAATGCTTATTATATAATCAATGCTCCTCTGATCCATAACAAATCACCGACATATAAACAAAGCACTATAGAAAAAAGAACCCAGAAAAAAAAAAAAAAAAAGAAGGATCTAGAGCAAGAAACCAACACTGTTCTGGTATAGCCCCTAGGCCGTAGCTCTGTACTGATCTAGGCCGGTTTTGCATAGAGATCAAGAATGATAACTGTTCAATGCAAAATATTTTAAAATTATTATATATGGAGCCAATCAAATTTAGTATGCAGCACACATAGGGCTTATTGTTTTAATTTAACCACGGAACAATCATGATATATTGAGATTGACTATCATAAGAGAGTTGATTGATGTCAATTAATAAATAAAATTGTGAAAATCATATGTTAAGGTTACAATTTAACTGCCGATTAAGGTTAAATCAAGGCTTCCTTTACCTTTCCATATATTCCATCAGAATTCAAATAAATAATTCATGAGCAAAATTTAAACAGAATAGAAAATAACCAGCAGGGGTTATTAGCGTAAAAGGAGAAGAGATTGGGATAAGGAGATCCAATTTACAGTGGGATGTGATATAACGAGTTGTACACCAACAACACTCGATGAAGTGTTATTAACGTGAAAATGAAACGAGGAGAAGGCAGAGAAACGAGAAAAAGGAATTACGAGCAATTTTTTTAAAATTAAAATATGATCAAAATAAGTGAAAAGGGTTGATATCCTTAATGAATTTGATTTGAGGGGATTATATCCGATTTTAAAGATTCAAGTATATCATTTCAAATTGAAGAAGTTTTGAGGGTGTTATATCCAATTTTGCCTTCTATAGTTTGCGAGTTGCCACAGGTCTTAAAAGAGTATCGCTGCTAATGGGCTCATATTCTATTTAGCCTTCAGCTACTTTGGACTGGCATGGTCGCATGGGTCCAATAATGACAAAGTACAAACAAATGTCCATGCGATTTAGAGATTCACAAGGGCCATTTGTAAATTTGTGGGGAATTGCTTAATACACTCCATTTTTTAGATAACTCCATTTTGGACGAAAATACTCTTCGAATTCCTTCAATTTACCTCCCTCAATTCATCCCAGTTTAAAATGTGAGAGTATTTTCATTCAAATAGGAGCGGATCACCATTTGGGCAAAGATAAAACACCCATCATAGACTTTACAAAGATAATAATAATAATGATGATGATGATGATGATGATGATGATGATGAAGACAACAACAACAGCAACAATAAAATTGGGTCCAAGTTATTATATTTGCCTACTTAAATTAAATCTACTCCAGCAGATGTTCGATGGAGCAAAAACCTACGTCACCGATCCGTTGATGAGACGACTGTCTGTTTACTGTCTTCGGCCAACTGACGGCATAAAAAGCTATCAAGCAATTGATTAAAACCATCATCTGCGATGGTCCAGAAAAATAAATTCATAAGAGATGATAATTGCAGTACTGAAACGCTAATTTATATTATATGGAAAGGGTATTAAGGAGATATTGCATATGTTAAAGTTATCTGACGGAATAAAATGATCTATTCAGTCATATGTATTACACATGCAAAAGCTAAAAATAAGATCTGATGACAGGTTGTGGGCTCAATTCTTATCTATTGGGCTATTATTTCTTTGTGGAATTATAGTACCAAAATTTCATATTAATGATCTTATATGAGGGAGTTATGTTTAAACAAATAATTACTCATATGAAGTCAATTAGGAATCGTCAGGCTTTAAACATAGCATAAAAACTTGTTTGAACAAGCAACTACGGGCTGATTAAGAGAAATATAGTTTTCCTTAAAATGTTTCAGAAAACTAGACATGCGACATAATTCTGGCCCATACAAATATGGGTCAGATGAATAAAACTTTTTTAGTTAGGCCCAATATAAGTTGAGATAATAATCCCAATGAAGACTATACTCAAATAAAGAGCAAATGATTCGCCACATAGCCCATGCATTTAATAAAATAACAATAAGGCACCATTTAGCTCCATGATGGATTCCCAATTCCAAGTTTCACTAAACAACTTGCATGACAGGTGGCAAATAGTAAATAAAATACGTTATACGTGTTGCAGGTTTACTGCTAATGTGGGCCCTCCATTAATTCATGAACTTATCTTAATCCCATACCTAACATGCCTAAGAAACTTATTTTTATGCCATAATCGAAGAAACTTATTTTTATGCATAATCGGATAGAGATCGCGTGTAACGCAAAGTCGCAAATACTGTATTGTGCATAAAATCGGATGGTCTATGTCGTTTCCAATTTCGTAAATAATAATAATAATAATAATAAGGTTCGCATAAACCTCTCTAAACATTTGGGGTGTGTTTGGATGGAGAAAGAATAAGAATAAGAATAAGAAATAAAGGGCCGGATTTAGAATCTCGTACCAATCCTTATTCTTATTCAAATTTTATAGTTTTGTTAGTATAAGAATAAGGGGTCGGATAAGCTCAAATTCTTTATTCTTATGTTGTTTGGGTTGCACAAGAATAAGAAATTTGGAGTTTATTCTTATCCGAATCCTTATTCTTGCTTATCCAAACACACCCTTGTTTTATCTGTATCTGCTGCCGTCTTTTTTTGAGCAAGTCTGTTTAAAAAGAAATTAACTTGTTACAATCAATAAAACTTTTATTTGACACGGTCAAACTAGCGTAGTCGTACTGGATAAATGGATAAAATGATAATTGGATAAATGGATAAAATGATAATTGGATAACTGGATAATGTTGGATAAGAAAGTTGCTTGTATTAATTAATATCTTGAGTTAATGGACAGGTGTTATCTTCATATAAATTATTACAGGAATCATTTTTATATGTTAAAACAATATGTATAGAGAAAAGTCAAATTGAACATCACTGACTCGGCTTTTCTCCCAATAATATGGATATAACGGGATAGTTTAAATTTTATTTAAAGTCCAATTTAAATCAAATATACTAATGATAAATAGAAAGATTCATCAATAAAATTAGTTTTGAGCCGTTCGATATAAATTGAACAGCTCAGATCAGCCTGGAAAAATCCAAATGAATTCCGTACAATTGGAGAGTAGACCAAGACCAATTTGCATAGATATGAGAAGTATAATTAGTTTTGAAAGGATGAGACCAAGGCCTATAAGTGCCTAGGCTCTAGCGATGCACATAGACACCTGCTGAGACCATGAATCCGGTCCCCTTTTATGGGATATTCTTCATGGACTGGGTTTATGAAAGTACAGAGGTGCACACCTTTGAATTCTCTTCACTTTTTCGGATTGGATTTTGAAACTAAAACCCATTAATACAGTAATCTACTGCACATATGCGCTTATGTCTATGTTAAACTAGACTTATGTAAAAAATTTAAAAAAAATTAAGCAAGACAACCATAATATTTGATAGAAAAACTAAAAATTAAATTAATGAATGATAAATAATAAAGAGAAGGATGGTCAATTTTAATCATAAGTAACATCCTTTAACATTACATATAGGACTTAATTAATTATATTTTTCCTTATGCAATTATGTAAGATGTAGAATTTTTTTTTTGTTTATCTTAAATTTATATTCTTTGTTTGTTGTTCAAAAAGTAGTGTAAAGAGTGGAATGATAACTCTAATTTGATTTTTTTTATTTTAACTTATATTATATCCAATCTAAAAAATAATCACACAATCACGCAACTACACTGTAAAATGTTACTTAAGTACGAAATAAAAATATAAAGATAGCGAAAAATTTTGTAACTTAATAGCAGAGCTATTGGATAAGTTATTTGGATGACTAATCTATTTAATAAGAACTTGAAATTAATGATAAATAATTTTATAGGTGAATGTGAAAGAGTTCAAGGTAGTATAAATTATAGTAAACAGAAAAAATATTACGAGTTGCAGAAAAATTAAAAGGTACATGATATTCTCTTAATAAAAAAAATAAATATAAATTATTTTAACAATTATTTTGATTAGTAAATAAATGGATTTGTAATATATTTTAAAATCTTATTCTTTCATAAATACTTATGTTCAACTAATATACAAATCCGCTGGTTAGACTAGATCAATATCATTCACAGCATTATTTAATTTTTTTTAGTCTAATAGATTGATTTATTTATACAAACGCGGTGACTACACGGATCCGTTTCAGATAAGACCCGTTAAGTTAAATCCATCTTTGCTTTTGGCCTTTTGGGTTTTTATCATATTGAGTGCACCATAAGCAACCAAAAAATCGTATTCCCTTGCCACCCATTCTCTCTCTTCGCCTCGCGGATTCTCTCTCTACCTCCTCCCTTCCTCTCTCTCTCTCACTCTCGTTCTCTTCGTTTCGGTAATTGCTAGAAGGATCTTATCATAGGTACTTTTTTGATCGCTTATCATCTTATTCAATTCCCCCAAGTGCGATCCTTTAGCTGATGAATTCAGTGAAAATTGCAATTTGATCCTCTTAACTTTGACTTCGTCGATTTTTTATTAATTGGTTTTGTTTTATTTATGCAGCGATTGACAGCGATTTCATTGCGTACTTTAATTGAGAAGCTCTTAATTGGGAATATTACTAAATTACCTGAAATTAATAGATAATTTGCAATTGGTAGTATAGAGGGAAAGAAAAGAGAAGATGTCTGGTGGAGAACTTCCCAAGGTTACTCGTCAAGACATACAGCTGGTAAGGACAAGGAAAATTAAATTACTTCTTATTAGCGATCATCGTTTCTTAATTTTATTTAGTGCTAAAAATGCTCTCTTAAGGTGTTTTTGTGCAATTTTTTGGTAACCCAAAAATGTCATCCAATTCAAGATTTTGCAGTTATTTAAACATTGTTGTTACAATATAGTATCGCCTTTCATTTTGTTGCAATTATTGAAGTAGTTTAGCCATTGTAATATGACATTACTGCAATGTGACATTACCTTGATTTCTTGTCTGACAGATTCTTTTACATTTGTTTCTTGTAACTTTGTCCATTTTAAATCTTTTCTTTGTATATTCATATGAATGTAATCTCTTCTTTTTTTTTTATAATTTATTTTCAGGTCCAGAATCTTATTGAGAGATGTCTGCAACTTTATATGAACAAGAAAGAAGTAATTGACAAACTTTTGTCGCTTGCAAAAATAGAACCCAGTTTTACTGAGCTTGGTGAGATTTTTCTTTATGATAAAATTGTTGATTAGAGAACTTGCTTTGCTTTTCATTTATTACATACAGATCATTTTGGTTCCCCTGCTTGGGGCACTTTTTGTTAAAAAAGAGATTGTTACATAAAATGCCACTCTATGCTGACTTAGAAGCTATAGTTGGGTCTATGGCAAACCAAGCATGTTTTTTCTGCTTGTGCATGCTATAGCCTATGGGGATTCGATGGGTTGTTATAATAATTTGACACCCATTTTATTTTATTTTATTATTATTATTTTTTTTGACAATGAAAGTCAAATTGTTCTATAGTTGAATAGGTTGGGTATAAATTTGATGCAATTTAGAAATTATTTTAACTGTTAAGACTGGAATGCTAAGACTAAACTGTTAATTTTTAAAACTGCTTGGTAGATGATCTATCAGTTTCCAAATTGCACCAAGTTTGATATACAATCCAAACTGTAAATAAGATTTCTATAATTGTGCCTTTTAGATTCTGATAACTGTAAATAAGATATCTATAATTTTTAACTAGATTGATATCCCTATAACAATTAGGAATTTTTGGGTAATTATTGGAGCCTCAATGAATGTAAAAGTTTCTGTCATGGCTGGATTCTTTATTAGCACTAACATGTTTTCTGTCAGTTAAATTTTTATTTGGTCAAGAAACTGGTTGCTATAACTCTGTTTGATATCACTCTTTAAGTTTTCCTTTCTCGGAAAAGAGATTTAAGTGTGCTTGACTAGATGGAATAGTTTCGCTTTCTCTTTTGTCTGTGGGAAAAAAACTATTTTAACTGACATAAAACTTGAAGCATAGCGTACAGTTGAAATTGAAAGAATCATAAATTCATAATATTCAATTTTGCTTCATTAGATGTTGACCTGTAAAACTAGTTGTATTTATTTGACAAAAGACAGCATACTGGAATAGTGGAATGTATATGTGATAATAAATAGAGCGTACTGAGGTTCTGGTTACAAAGCTGAGCATTATAAAGTTCTCAGTTAAGCACAAAAAGTGTCCTGCATTAACTTTTACAAATGAAACAAGAAAAAAAACTAGTTTTTTGTTTCTAATAAAACAACAACAGTGCCAAATGCACCCTTATCCTTCATTACATATATTATTATTATTATTATTTTATTATTTCTGGCTTCTTTTTTTTCTTTACTTTTTGTTCACTGTTCACAAGATTATCTAACTTCTTTTCTGCATTTGATGGGCTACTTTAATAGTATGGCAAAAGCTTGAGGAGGAGAATCGTGACTTCTTTAACGCTTATTATGTAAGGTTGATGCTCAAAAATCAAATAATGGTTTTTAACCGGCTGCTAGACGATCAGTACCGCCTCATGAGCAAAGAGCACACCTCAGCTCTCACATCAGCACCTCCTGTTTCAAACGGATCTAATCCTTCTACATGTATGTTCTAAGTTCTGTTGAGCTATGTAGGACTTTATTATGTATACAATATATTAGATAACGATAAATCTCAATTGAGCCACAATTTCACAAGAATTAGTTTATTGATTAAAAGTTGGATTACGTTGATACTGGATGAAACATGGATTAGTTAGGAGGTCCTACCTGAGGCTAATTGAACCTTAACTGCACAATAAAAAACTTGAGATAGTGAAACCTTTAGTACTTGGAGGCTTGGAGCTTACTATTTGATCATGACATTGAATATGTGAGTAATATATTTTATTTTTCTCTTCTTTTCAGTAAACCAAAACACTTGGGATATGCAATGTGCTACTACTGGTAGAATACCTAACAACATGATGTGCAATGGTGGCTCAGGTTCCTCTACTGGTGCGCTCATAAATGGCACACATTCTCAACTCATCCATACTGATAGACAAGTTCAGTGCATAAACCCTAATCCTGGCTCCATGAACCCTCCACAAACATTATCTGGATCCACAGGGCGGTTCAATGGTGTTGTAAATGGTGCAGCCCCAGTTATTAAAACCGAGTCGAGTTTTGGTGATGTGGGTTTTGGGTTTAATGATCCTGGTTTCTTAGAACCGTGCTCATCCATGGGAGATGCTTCTGGAGGTTCCTTTAGCAGCTCAGAGTTGACTGGTCAACCATTGGCTGATCCCATTTTGGATATCGACTCTTCATTTGGTTTCTTAAGCCAGATACCGCGCAATTTTAGTTTTTCTGATCTTACAGAGGATTTCAGTCAGAGTGCTGGTATGTTCCGCAACCTTTTTAAGTCACTGGTAATATTGTTATAAGGCTACAATGCTTGAAAAATGTTGAAAAAAAGATTGGATGACGTAACACATCAAAATAAATACCAATTAGAAAACCTAAATTAAAAAGAGAAAAAACTCAGGTCAACCCATTAAGAAAAATGCTGAAAAAAGTGTTTTTTTTTTTCCTTTTTTTTTCTTTTGCAATATAGCAGTATATCCTTTTTTTGTACATAACACCCAGGCCAATGTTTGCAATAACAACAACAGTATCTTGACATGTGCAATTAATGTCAAATTAAAAATGATACTGAATTCCGCTCTCCAAATTTTAAAAATTATGGAATAATCAACATAAAAAAAAATAATATCAACCAAACTATAAATTTGGGATAAGCTCAGATGACCTTGGATAAATTGATTGACTGAATTAATATGGAGGTTATGGCAAATTTAGTCTTTTTGTTTTACTAAGATCCAAATGATAATTATTAGTTACAAATATGAGAAATAGTGGGTGCTGTATTTCAAGGTCCAAAATATCAGGCGATTTAAATAGTAAATGCCAATAAAGTTGTCCATTAAGTATGTACTAATTACGTCAATATTATTTAGTTAAGGAATTTGTTGTGAAGGAAACTGTTTATTGTGTTGATCTAAAGTGGAGATCTCTAACCTCATTTTTTTCTCTTTCTCATTCTTAATTAATATCTTTAAGAGATATTGGAAAATTATGGAAGGTCTCCTTTCCTCCCCACTGATGCAAACAACTTCTCAGATTCTACTGGAGGTGATTGACCTTTTGAGATGATATTACTTTTATCAGCACATAGGATACATAACTAATTCATAGCTAATATATGTACTTTCTGTTTTGTCCTTCCTTTTACCAGAGGGGGGAAATAAAAGGCTAGACACTATATCTGAAGGTGTTACTTATGAAGATTTTGCAAGTGATTGATTACATTTTGCTTAACTGTTCTTATTTCTTAAGGTATTGCTCAACTCCAATATACACCCGACAGTTAGCCATATTCCCAAACGACATCTTACATTTAACAATGTTTGCCAATGACTCCCCAAATTTCTGATAGTTGTAACTAAGATTTGACATGATAGTTGCCACCGTCACCTAACACTGATGGGGAAGTACTTATTCTTAAATGTTGGCAAATTTGTCCATAACCCTAGCATGAATTAACTAACATGAAACATGATAATTTTTGCATTTTTATTTCAAATTAAGCGTGCCATATGTGGATAAACCCAGTATAGCTATTCAGTTTTGGTTTGCCTTATGAATAGGGAAGGAGCCAGAACTTTCCACAGGGTAGTACAAAGTTCCAGAAATACTATTAATTCATAAGCATATGTTTTACAACATCTTTAAAAGAAAAAGAAAAACATAGTATAAGAGGGCATACTCTCGAAAGTTTTTGGGCTTGGGTTGCAAGTGTCTGCCTTTTACAAAACCTGAATGAAAGTTGTAAAGATGAGTATCAGGTATTGTTGGCAAATATGATATATATACTTTAGTTTGTTCAAACCTAATTAAACCTAACTTGCATACTGTTTGATCGAATGTTCTTTCAGTATATCATGATTATTTATTATTATTAAATCCTTTAGTTTACCATTGATATTAATTGGCATCAGGAAACTGTGCTTTACTGCTAAAATACTCTTCTTATATATTTTTCATCTATCTGCATATGCAGGTTGATTGAACTAGCAAGGAAGTTGTTGTACATGTAACAATCGAGAAATGTCGGTCATAAAAATGGTTACAACTTGATACCATGGAAAGCTAATCATATTGTTTGCGGGTTTAGTGAAGTGTGCTTGTTTAATATGTGCTTGCAATAAATATTAGATCCTCTTTGTAGCTCCTAAAGTGGTAGTGTTTCTGACATTCCTGTATTCATGTGTGCTTGCTTTTCTAATAGGTAGTTGTGTTTTCTTTGCCTAGTATGCATTTTCCATTTCTTGAGGAAACGCTTTCAAATCTGGTTTTGTTTTACTAACTCGTCAATGCATAGTTTTTTTTTTTTTTATAATTAAGTACACTTAGTGCAAACTAATAAAGAAAACCATTAAATTTTTTAAATATACGAAGTACCGTGAGGCTTAATATAAAAAATATAAGTATGCAAGATGGTGCGCATGAGAATGGAGGATTCAGAGACGATCCTTTCACCGTCGTTTTGCTGTTATAATTTCCAGCATGTCCGAAGTGAGCAAGACGAATAAGTCGGAAAAGAAAAGACTTGCTATGTCTAACTTTACTATCCCTTGATACAAATCTATCCAACTATCTTTTCTATAAACATTTCAACCACTACAGGATTGCTATTGTTAATGCGGGAAAAAAAAAAGGAAAATTACTGTTTAGAATTTATTTTGGAGCCTGTGGTTCTTTTAATAACAAAATGATCTATTAGTTTAACAGAATTAGTAGGGTCAGGGGAAGAGGCAGCTCTCCACTTGCTCGGATGTTTCCTCTCATGGCTCATCTGGTGAAGCCCTTTTTCTTCAGCTTCCCATTCAGGATCTAACTTCCAGTCTTTTGGTACCTTTAACGCATAAAGTGGTTTAAGAAAGCTATCTTTCAATAAGCAAACATACAACTACGTATAAATGGTGAGGATCTTGTTTTTTATAACCATACAAATTAAGATGAACTTGAGATCGGGCAGGGTGGTTCAGGTTAACACAGATACAAGTCACTTATGATTGGATCAGCTTAGCTTGCAAAACAACCCAATGTACAACAACAACAACAACAATTGGAGACCTGACACTTATCTGAACCGAATTCAACTTGGCCTGAACTCAGTTTCGGACGTGCAACTTGCTTTTACAAATAGACCAAAAATTAATTAAAATTAAATTTAAGGGAAGAGGCCAACAGAGTCAATTATAATCTTGTTACCTTGTCAACAGCAAGTGTGAACACCTCGAGGTCACCATCTTTGGTAACATGAAATCGCGTGAAGGCCTTGTAATTGGCAATACGTAGAGACGAAAAGGCCTCATCAAAATGAATGTGAAACCAATTGATGCAAATGTATAGATAGCTTCCAAAAATAAGAGACACGACTGGGGTAGAGAAAACCCAGAAATAAATAAACACCGATGTGTAGTATATAACAGAGACACTGCGAGATAATGACAGCATGCCATTCTTACATATGGTTGTTCTTGTGACAGCCATCACCTGTACATGTTTATCATGTAACAGTTAGGATCACTGAAATTATTAAGAAACTTCCGAGTAAAACCATAAGAAAATAAGAAACAATAAACATCCCATAGAATTGTCCAATTAATGTAAATAGGGGAAGCAAGCAAGATATATTCATGTTTTCTAGTGATACAATACTAGGATACCTTTCATGAGGTCACAGAATCAAACCTCCATAGAACTAAATAAGTTTTGGGTTCAATTGCCATTTAGTATAAAAGAATTTTCATGTTTTGTCAATAAATCTGAAACTCATCTACTTTCCCATTTTGTAAGAATTTGTTTCAAATTTCTTGCTTTCAAAAGGTATAAACGATAATTTGACATTTGCAGAAATATTCACGGAACTACTAATGTTCAAAAAGGTGAGAATCTATTGACAAATAACTTAACTTGACAACCTTGACAATAACTTAACTTCCTTAAATCAAGTCCAATAGACCTTTTAAAATAGAAAAAGATTAATATACATGCTTTTTGTCTTACAGATTGGACAGATATCAACTTTCATGAAATATGAATGTCACTGATATTCCATTAAAATACCATAAAAGATGGAAAACTTGCATCAAACATCATTTTTCAAAATTTGAAGTCAATTGTTGATCAGTGAACTTGCTTCAAACACATTTTTAATGTGCAAAAGGTTGTCAACATTAAATATAAATTTATATTTAATGGTTGTTAAGGTTGTCAAGTTAAACTATGGCAAAATATGTGAAAATTTTCATGAATTAAACTGTCAACTTTAAAGTCTACAGAAACAAAGGATATCTAGATTCTTTTTTTAAATGTGCAGTATTTTATTTAAAAAAATGAACAGTAGTGAATTGCTTGATAGTTTGAAAACGTCAAAGGTATTAAAACAGAAGAAAAAGATGGGTGTTGTTTGAAATTTAATACTACAGCTACTACCATGGCTATATTTAAATTCAAGTATATTGCATAATAATTCCAACCTCAGGTACATCAAAAGCTGACATAAGATACTTTATGCATGCCGGGTAGAGGCCAAAGGTCCATTGCTCCAGGCGTGCCCGCAAGCCAGTAGGGTCAGGAAAATGCTCACTTTCCATCGACCGGTACCAATCATATAGTGTGTGGTAGCCTGGAAAAAAAAATTGATTTCGTTAACAATAAGTTATGATATCAACATCAAGGTGAAATAGGTCATTCTGTTCCATTGGTCCAAGAGTAACATTTTTTCATTTCTATTTTTTTTTTAATTAGACCGACAATTTCTGATGTGTGTTTCTGGATGGGTAGATGATCTTAGGACTTAGGTAATGATCATGGGTAGAGGGTTGACGATTAGAGTCGTTCCCCGGCAAGCTCCTTTCCTCGCTGTGGTTCTGACCTAATTGATACAAGGGAGATACAAGAGAGAGAGAAGACTTGGAAAAGAAGACTAATACTTTATTTCTTTTCTGCCTATTCCATTACACAGTAATCACTAAAACAGTTGTTGCCTAACTATCAATCTAATCTCTCCTGATACATTACCTAATTCAACAAAGTTAAAACTGGAAATAAAATAATATGGAAATAAATAAAGATAGACTGAATCTGTTATTTCATTGTATCTATATCAATTTCATACTATTGTAAAAAAGCACAGAAAGATATTCAGTTAGACCAATGGAACAGAAAGATACCAGTAACTAACTGGCACACAGGTCCTCGTTGGTATGTATAATTAGTAGTCCAAAAAATCTCATACCTGAAGTTGCCAATAAGTGATTGCGGATGCAGATCTCAATGCCAAACTCAAGCAGAAGCATCAGAATCAGTGCTGCTGTCATGTGAGCAAATGCATGAAGAACACCAATAGCAACACGCCGTCTTCGTGACAACTTTGTTGGCACAAAAGAGATTGCAACCACAAGCAAGGCCAGGCTCCCTGCTGACGAAATATATGAGTGCTCCAACATGTAAATTAATGCACTGGATACAGTAGTAATGAAGCCCTTTATGCAGCCTGCCCATGAATCCTCGTGTAGTACATGAACAAGGTTACACTGAAAGGAAAGAAAAGATCAGATTTTTTTCCCTTTATTGGGTTTTTATTCCTGCAAATGTGTGATACCATAACTTCACAATATATTTTTGTTTTCATGGTTTGCAGAATAAAGCTTTTACGTGATCTGATCATGAATCCTCATGCAAAGATCAACATGATTATGCTGAAAAGAAAGAGAACACATTATACACTTTTAATGTTTTTAAGTTTAAAATCTTTTGACTCTTGAGTTATTGTTATTTCTTTCAATGGAACTTGCCCATGGAAGGTTAGTAAATGTAAAGTAGGACATATTTGATCTTAGAGAGGGCTATTTTTGTGTTTAATTTCATAAAACTGAGAAAATCAATAATTAACACTTGATATTCATTTCATCGTCATCAGTATAATAAGAGAACCCAAACTTGAACAGAAAAAATTACCTGAGGAAACAGTGAAAAAACCAAAATGAAGTAGATTACACCACCAATAATATCAAACTGCCAGTTCTTCTTCCGGAATTTTAAAATGTTTCCAAGTGCAATCTGAATAAAAATAACAAAAACAAACATGAAAATAAAATTAACACTTTCAGTCTCTTTTGGAAAAGTCTTACAAACTAAAAGAACAATTTTACAGTGGTTTGTGAAAACAAAATAAATAGTGGGTGGTATTTGCAATTACTACTGAAAAATTGGTTGAACATAGCCAGATTAAGAAAATATTAATTTTAATACCCTTCTGGAATCACCATAAGATGGATATGTAGTCTTGCAATCATACTGGGTCCCACAAAAGCTTTTGAAGTCCCTAAATACATGGGTTGGATGCAAAAAGGCCCCACCACACCCATTGACAAGTAAATGCTCAATGCAAGTAGGTCCAGCTTCTGACACAACGGCACTGTGACGCATATAATTATGAAGATCTCCTGCCATGCGAAGCTTGCATCTCCCCTTCAAATAGTCACATATTAAATGAGACACATTTTTACCAGTCTTCTCCTTCCAGTACCAGTCAAGGAGCCAGTTTGGCTCATGTGTCACGACAACAACTGAATCTGTCTCTCCAATCTATAATAAGATCATTGAAATATTAAGATTCAATGAATGATTCATCTAAATGCTGTTTAGAACTTCAGATTTTAGACATCGATTACAGTACCAGTCCTTAAGGTATGTAACAAGGAATACTGCATCTAAACTGTACTAAATTTAAATTGGGTTATTGTTATACTGGACCAAATTGGATCTAATTGGCCCTGCCCAACCAAGGAGCTGAAGGATATAAAGGGTAATGATTTTGACCATGGGCAGGTCATATCACTGTTATGAAATCAGGTTGTATTTTATAATGAATATCGCCAACCCAACCCGGATTGACATGACAATAGCCAACCTTGCATAATAGTTCTGAGAGCGAAATAATGGGTCATAAGGAGTTAAAAAAAAAAAAAAAAACACCTTGTTTTGACACAACTCTGCGAAGAATTTGAATTGATACACATCAATGTCTCCATGGAGTGCTAGATCGAGGCCAAAAATCCACCAACCATTTGGCAGTTGCAATGCAAAATAACTCCTTTTCTGAGGCATGAACCAGCCACCTAACCAGCTTTTGTGACAAATGTACCTCATGAAAGTATGCAAGCCATCAAACCAATCTAGAAGAAGATTATAAAATAAGAAAAATATATTACAACCTATATGAATGAATGCCAAAACACCAGCCCTAATCCTAATGGTTAAATATGTCAAATAAAAGCATGCAGTGGTAGCTCTGTCTGAAAATGCTTTCACTTTGGCAAAAAGAATCATTCTATGACATTATAGCACAAACCATGATTTCCAGGAATTATGAAGCACTGGGGTCCATAATAATCTCTCAAATTTGACACGCCTTGTGGCATCTCTGGCTTGTTAATGGCAATATGCTCGGTCCTGAACCAAGTGGGAGGCTGAAGGGCACTTTCAAAAGGGGCAAAAAACCGCTTCTCGTAGGTAAATGACGATGGATTTGGATACCTATGAAGTAAATTCTGTTAGATTCACTATTTTACTGGAAAAATTATGCAGAGGCTCAACTCATATCAGGATGTTGCATGTTAATATTTAATAATGTTGATGGGAGGCCCATCAGTATTACAGACACCACAGTTCAATACTCTTGGGTCACTTGCAAATTTTCCACGGTATTGAAACAAAACATAATGTTGTTCACTATTTATTTTCTCAAGTTTGCTGACAATCGATGCCAAACAAAACACAAATGACGATGGATTTGGATACCCTATGAAGTAAATTCTGTTAGATTCACTGTTTTACTGGAAAAATTATGCAGAGGCTCAACTCATATCAGGATGTTGCATGTTAATATTTAACAATGTTGATAGGAGGCTCATCAGTATTACAGATACAATGTTGATGGGAGGCTCATCAGTATTACAGATACCAAAATACAATACTGTTGGGTCCCTTGCAAATTTTCCACGGTATTGAAACAAAACATAACGTTGTTCACTATTTATTTTCTCAAGTTTGCTAACAATCGATACCAAACAATTAAATCAAAGGTTAAATTATGTAGAAAAGTGACTAACACATTTTCCTAGCCAATTCATAAAAGGTGGAGAACACAAATTAGACCCCATTTTCCTCTTAAATCCCAAATTAATTCAATGTGAGCCCAGTTAATCAAACAAACTTGACAGAAAGAAGTCTTCAAAGAAAAGGAAGGTATTAAATTCCTTACGCGAGATCACCTCCTATGAGAAGAAACTTGCCACGAGGAAGCACCAATTTAGACCCACCGGTTCTAGCCTTGAGATATGGTTGAGCAAGTAAGCGGGCAACAGTGTAAGATGAATTTCCGCCATCTCCTGTATCGGCCATAAAATCGAACCAAATGTCATCCCTTCCATAGAATTGATCGTATAATAGATCTTCACTTTTGGCTTCATCAGGAACCTTTCTCATTGCCGCCTTAATATATTATCACACAATTCATTAGCATTAATATAAAAGAAATTATTTACATTTATATTCTTATTACTCTCAATATTGTGATGGACAGACAATACTACACAATGTACAACAAAGCTAACCAGTTAAGCTTCATTCAAGATGTAAAATAGGTTTTCAAGTGTGGTCCGTATATGTTTGCCTGTTGCTATCTATACTCTATAGAGTTACTTTGGAAATGCTAGACAATGCAGTCATGAAGTTACAAAAAAGGTAAGAGGGTTGGAGTATTCATTTCCTCTTTCTCTCGTACACTTTTTTGCCAGTTTATTAGCATACTCTTGCTATATAGGGTTTCAGCATTAAAGAAAAGAAAATGTAAAAGAATACTTAAAAGCCAGTTCAGAAAAACATAAAATATATAGACATGTACCTGCATCATACGCATGTCGAATCGGCCAACAAAAAGTGTGACAGATACCAACAGATCAAACACTGTCTTAAATAAGTCAGCAGAGGTCCTGAACAAGTAGTGCAAATATATATATGAGATGAGAGAATGTTTCCATGTAGTAAAAACTGAAAGAATATAAATTTGTTTTTATTGAAAATACAGTCTCTATTTACTGACATCTCAAAAAATCTGGCTACAATATGGTAGTGGAAAGTTATACTAAGTGCCCTTTTTTCCTTTTCTCTATTCATTTTTCTTTCGAAAAGCAGTGCCTAGCTGCTTAGGTCAAGTTAAGCACAGAAGGTTAACATCTGCCTCTGAAATTTTGATAGCACAACCATATTGCTTCAGAACCATATAAGAACTGGGACAAAGTAAACAAATACATAGTAAAAGAAAGTTACTAATGCAACACAAAACTGCCTCTTCTTAAAGTACATAAAATTTAGTGTGTTGAATGTTTGGACTTGTCTACAAATTGGGTTGAATGTTATTTGAAATATAAAGTGCAGTAAATTATTTTGCATAATGCATATAGCTTAATCAAGTAATAACAAAATATATACCCAGAGTACCAAGGGACCATATCCAAGAAATTGGGTTTAGTCAGCTTCTTTGGTTTCTCATGCTCTGTTGTCGATGAAGGGTGGGTTAAAGCCCATCTGTAATAATTTTACCAGAATTAAGAAATGTAATGATACAACATAAGTTTGGTTTCTAACAAGGGCCTTTTCACATTTTCTGCAAATGCAGTGATCCTCTGTAAATATTTTTCTCATAAAAAATGTTGACTGGTATGAAAGGAAGTTCAAAATTACCCAGTAGATCTTTCAACAACATAATTAGCAATGTAGAGGCCAATAAAAGTAGCCCACAAAGAATATAATGGGGATATTTCACTAGATGTCCCACCACATTGTCCATTGCATACTATCTGAAACAGAAAGAAAGCAACATTCTTAGGACATCAATCAAAATTAATAAGCAGAATGCAATACTAGTCTTGGTTTAAGAGAACAAAAGTTGATCATGGAGTACAGTGAAAAAAAAAAAAACAAAAAGGTTCTCGCAACAAAAAAACTATAGGCAAACAAATAAGTTCCCAGAGGCCAAGACTGCTGGTTCCATAAAAGAAGGGAAGAATATGAAAGGCACCTCCCCATAAATGACCCACTTAGATAAAAGAGGATAGTCACTAGCAGATCCCACAGGAGCCAGCCAGGATGAGCACATCTGATCCTTCAGTTCATGAATTCTTAAAAAATTTGAAAGCCAAGTATTATTGTGTGCATGAATGGGTCGCTGCTGTTCTCTGTGTAAAGCCCGATTCCCACACCGGCTATAGAATGCACAGCAAGCAATGCTTATTACCTGCAAACGAATTTAAACTTTTGTGAATTTCACTTTAACAAGTATTATATGGTACAAGCTTGAACATTTTCAGTCAAGTCATGATCACTGCTAAAGACTCAGTTAAACATAAAGAAACCATAAACAAAACTTTTCATCAAATAAGTCGTATTGTGGATTTGTGGTACAATCTTAATAGTACACACAGTACAGGACTGCAATCCTGTATGCAAGTAGTCATAATTCCTTATTGAAAATTGTTATGAATGTAAAGAGGACTTACAGTGCAATTTTGTAAAATAGTGAAGATTTCAGGCTTTTTTCCCGCCACTCTGGCAACTAGGCCTAGATACCAAAGGCCGAGAAATACAATATGAAAAGCAGTCAGAAATAGTACGGAGGATATGTATATAGTTATGAACAAGGATAGGTTCATCCTCATGTCAACCCCCATAGACTGAAAGCTCGGAAGGTGGTACAGTGAAGCTACAAATATCCAACCAACATACCTGAAATGGGAATGTTTAAAAAGAAGAAATAATTGACTGGAAAACTTCATTTTTAAGCTTCGTATCAAGGACTACAAAATTATATGTCGCTTCCAAAAGAAATTAGAGAGAGATTTAGGTAGAAAATTAGGGATTGATAACCTCTCTCGTCAGAGGCTCCCTTTATATTAATCAATAATTGTTTTTTTTACAGAATAGTCCCTGCACTTCTACAAATAACAACAAATACCATAAACGACATAATACTATAGATAAACATAATGCTATAAATAACTTAACAACACTCCCCCTCAAAATGGGCGAAAAATATCAGCTAAGCCCATCTTGTCACATAATCTTGATACGTCCTCTAAGCTAAGTCCCTTGGTAAGACAATCTGCAACTTGGTCTCTTGTTGGCACATGACCTAGCTCGAGTAGTCCACTATCCAGCTTCTCTTTGATAAAGAACCTATCAATTTCAATATGTTTGGTTCTGTCATGTTGTACTGGGTTGTTGGCAATGCTGATTGCTGATTTATTATCGCACCATAATCTCATCTGGTCTCCTTGATCCATCTTTAGCTCTATCAAAAGAGCTCTCAGCCACAACAACTCAGCAACTCCTAACGCCATGGCCCTGTACTCTGCCTCTGCTGTCGATCTTGCTACTACCGGCTGCTTCTTGCTCCTCCAAGAAACCAAGTTGCCCCCTACAAACACACAATATCCTGATGTGGATCTTCTATCATCGACACAGCTAGCCCAGTCAGAGTCACAATAGCCCTCAATGTTTAAATGATCATTCCTTCTGAAGATTAACCCCTTTCCTGGTGTACTTTTGAGATACCTCAGAATCCGATACACTGCATCCATATGACCTTTTCTTGGATCATGCATGTAACGACTTACTACGCTTACAGCGAAGGAGATGTCGGGACGAGTGTGATTCAGATAGATCAACCGACCCACCAATCTCTGGTATCTTTCACGATCAACTGACTCTCCTGCCTCTGCACTTAGTTTGAGCTTCGAATCAATTGGAGTTACCGCAGGCTTACACCCCAACATGCCAGTCTCCTTGAGAAGATCAAGTGCATATTTTCGCTGAGAAAGAACGATCCCCTCTGCTCCACGAGCTACCTCAATTCCAAGGAAGTATCGTAACAAGCCTAGATCCTTCACCTCAAATTCTTTACCCAATTGCACTTTCAGTTGTGCAATCTCCTTCTCATCATCACCCGTGATAATTATGTCATCCACATACACAGCAAGCATTGTAATATGTCCTTTATGCTGTCGAACAAATACAGTGTGATCGGCATTTATCTGGCGATATTCCATGCCTACCATAGCCCTCCTGAACCTATCGAACCAAGCTCGAGGAGACTGTTTCAGACCATAAAGTGACTTCTTCAATCTACATACCTTGCCTATTGTTTGAGCTGTGCCGAATCCGGGGGGGATTTCCATGTACACCTCTTCCAGTAAATTCCCATGAAGAAATGCATTCTTTACATCCAACTGGTGTAGCTTCCAACCTCCATTTGCTGCAAGGGAGACAAGTGTCCTGACAGTGCTCATCTTTGCCACTGGTGCAAATGTCTCATCATAATCGATGCCATATGTCTGACTATACCCCTTTGCCACCAGTCGTGCCTTGTAGCGATCAATTTTTCCTTCTGGGGTCTGCTTCACTGTGAACACCCACCTACATCCAACTGCCTTCTTGCCGGGTGGTAGTGATACAATCTCCCAGGTTTTATTCTTATCTAGAGCCCCAAGTTCCTCTTGCATAGCTGCTTTCCACTTTGGATCCTTCTTAGCAACCTGCCAGCACTCAGGTAAAGTAACAGAGTCTAATGATGCAATAAATGCTCCATGTACAGGTGATATGTTTGAATATGAGACAAATTGAGCAATATCATGTGGGAAACCATAACGATCAGGGGGAAGTCCCGCATTGCTGCGAGAGGTCCTCCTTAATGTTATTGGAGAAGAGGTAGGATTCATATCACCTGTGAATTCTGAGTCTGAGGATTCTGTAGGTGTAGGCGTCTCAAGAGTCGGGGTAGGTCGGGACAAGGGACTCGATGGCACAAGTGGCATTATTGGTGCATTCACGGGACCCTCTTTCGGCCTTCTAGTATACACTTGCAGTTCACGTTGAACTTGCAGTTCCTCTTCTTGCTCATCCTCCTCTTCTTCTTCTCTATTCTCATGTTCTTCAACCAACGTAGGAATCAACAAAGGAATTGATTTCACTTTTCCCATCTTATCACCATTCTCCCCCTCTCGTCTCATACTTTCAGGATCAGACGAGTCACCAAAAGGTGAAGTCACCTCCAATTTATAATATGGTTCGAATTCTCGAAAATGCACATCCATACTCACAAACAGCCTCTTTTCCACTGGGCTCCAGCAAACATAACCCTTTTGGGTAGTAGAATATCCCACAAATATACATTTCACAGCTCTAGGATCAAGTTTCCCTACAGAAGGTCTGTTGTCCTTCACAAAACACACACATCCAAATACCTTCAATGGAAGAATCCCAGCGTTATCTCCTTTCAACATCTCACATGGAGATTTCCATTCCAACACCCTTGAGGGCATTCTGTTAATCAATGCTGCAGCTGTCAAAACTGCCTGTCCCCACAAATGTTTTGGGACATTCATGGAGATCATCATACTTCTAGCCACCTCTAGAAGATGTCTGTTCTTCCTTTCTGCTACTCCATTTTGAGCTGGTGTGTATGGACATGTTGTTTGATGTTGTATCCCCTGAACGGACAAGTATTCCGCGAATGCTCTGTTGGTATACTCTGTCCCATTATCAGACCTCAATACTTTCACTACGGCCCCATATTGAGTCTGAACAGACCTATGAAAATCTTTGAAGCAAGCCAACACCTCATTTTTATTTTTTATCAAATACAACCAAGTAACACGAGAAAAACAATCAATGAAAGTCACAAAATATCTATAACCATTCATAGAACTTGTGGGGCAAGGTCCCCAAACATCAGAATGTATCAGGTCAAAAGCACAAGAACTCCTATGACCAGAACTAACATAAGAGCTTCTAGTAAGCTTGCCAAACTCACATGCATCACAAACAAGTTTTAATTTATTAGCCTTTTCAAATAAAACTGGATACAAACGACTCAAAACATTAAAAGAAGAATGTCCCATGCGTTGGTGATGAAGTATCAACACATCCTCAGTACTCATCTCAGATCCCATTTTTTCTGTCCCCTCTACCATGGATATTAATGCTGAATCCAGCCCTTCACGATCCAAGTACCATAAACCACTACGCCAAGTGCCAGTCCCAAGTCTCCGACCTGTCCCCTTCTCTTGAAATATCACCTTTGGAATATCAAAAGAAACAACACATTTTAGTTGGAGTATGATAGCACTAATGGATAAAAGGTTTACTGGAAATGAGGGAGCATGCAAAACATTAGACAAAGTTACAGAACCAGTACAATTCACAGTACCCTTACCGACCACAGGTTGTGTTGTACCATCAGCAGTTTGGATACTCTCAGGCACTGCTAAGTGAGTATAGGAAGAGAACTCACTAGCATTACCTGTCACATGTCGAGATGCACCAGAATCCACTATCCATTCTGGTGATCTAGTTGTGGATATAGAGGCAAGAGCATGTGTATTACTAGTACCTTGGGTCGAATGAGCATAAGTAGCAATGTTACCCCTAGGCAAGAATGAAGTGGATGCATCCTCGGTCACACTCTTCTTGTCTCCATTATTTGCTGCTCTATGCTTGCGACTAAGTACCTCCAAGAGCGCTTGGTCCTCCTCAGTGAAGACCACTCCAGTGTCTTCTTCTTCCTCTGCTACCATCAGATTTGCCCGGTAGCCTCCTCTTCCACCTCTTCGGCCACCACGGCCTCGGCCACGGCCACGACCTCCAGGCTGTCCACGTCCACCAAAAACTGTCTCCTTGAGTGGCTTAGGACAAGCAGGCCTCAAATGGCCTACCTCACCACAATTATAGCACTTACGAGTCTCCCCCTGAACTCCT
The DNA here is from genome assembly GCA_027562975.1 of Rhynchospora breviuscula. Lineage (NCBI taxonomy): Eukaryota > Viridiplantae > Streptophyta > Magnoliopsida > Poales > Cyperaceae > Rhynchospora > Rhynchospora breviuscula. The sequence continues at coordinate 20,716,826 of CM050398.1, forward strand.
GTTATACTAGAGTTTGAGACTGTCAATGCCGAGCGCACACCCACACCAGTAGCTTCTGAAAGCAGTTTAATGCGACTCTCTTCCTGCATCATAGCTGCAATTGCCTCATCAAGTGACGGAATTCTTGTCTGAGCCAGTAGTACTGCAGTCCTGTGCTCAAAGGCCGGATTCAACCTCCTCAGAAAATGCATAGTCCTTCTCTGAGCATCTCTCTCCCCCTTCCTACACTCGGGGTCTTTGCAGCATGCCATCGGCGAGAAGTAGTCATAATCCGCCCACAATCGCTCTAGATCTGCGGCATACTCTTGGATTGATCTATCTCCCTGCACCACTGCTTCTATCTCACGTTCGATTTGGAACACCCGCATGTTGTTCTCAGTTCCTGCATAGATCTTTTTCAACTTGGCCCACATATCCTTCACATTCTGAATGCCATCCACCGTCACAGCAATCGAAGGAACCATCGAGTTGAGAAGCCATGTATACAGCAACATATGTGTGGTTTTCCACGCATTCCAAGCATCAGTGTTCTTTTCAGGTTCTGTCCTGTCTCCTGTCAAGAAGCCCTCTAGATTCCTTCCTGCCAGAGCACCCTGAATCCTACGTGACCAACTCAGATATGTGGCTGGTCCATCAAGTTTCAACTCCACCGGTGGAAGATCTTGCTTTACTGACGGTTGATGTGTCTCGGCTCCGTGCGACACCTTCACGAGCTCGAGCAAGGTCTTCACATCCTCTGGATCCAACTTTGCAAGAAGTTTATCCATGTTCTAATACCGTGCTTGATCTCCCAGTACCAGCCACACCTTATCTCCTTTAACACAAACCGTGCGGACTCACGCGATCACGGCTTTAGTAATTAGTAAAAAACAGATCTGAAGAAGAAAGGCGAAGAATCATGCAGAAGTCCCTGGCTGGTCCACACGTGGTGCATGGATGAGAGCATGTTCAGGTGAGCACGGATCTGCTTGGTGGTCTACACGTGGTGTACACGCGCGGACAGAACAGAAGTCGAAGGTGGGTGGTCCAGGATCGCGGCTCACAGAGCAACAGCGGAAAGCTGCTCTGGTCCACCCACGCGGTGCACGGAAGCGGAAGAAAAAAAAGGAAAAGAAAAAAAATCGAGCGGAAGGAAAAATGGAGGAAAAAACGAGCGTCGCCGCCCTGGGCTCTGATACCAAAAAGAAATTAGAGAGAGATTTAGGTAGAAAATTAGGGATTGATAACCTCTCTCGTCAGAGGCTCCCTTTATATTAATCAATAATTGTTTTTTTTACAGAATAGTCCCTGCACTTCTACAAATAACAACAAATACCATAAACGACATAATACTATAGATAAACATAATGCTATAAATAACTTAACAACACTTCCATATTCTTTTCTGCTACAACAATTACTGTACATATTATAGTTCGGATCATACCAAATAGAGCTGATATTTTAGTGCAATTGCAAATAAAACCCACAAATAGTTACCAGCCAACATTCTGATTCTTTGTGCAAATAGCACTGGCCTGTTAGACTACTAATAATGGAAAAACCACCATAAATTGTAAAATGTTAACAAAAATATTTAATTTTCCCATGAGGTGTCCTTACTATTGAGTTTCTATGAACATGCAATAAAGTGATATGAATGAGTCAATCAGCGAATAAGGAGTAGTTTACTTTACTTTTTTCCCCCTTGACTTAGCAATGAGTGATATTAAAGAAGTAAAGAACAAAAAATGTGAATTGCAACCAAAAGAAAGGTGTAATTTGCACATGTGATCATGTACAAGGAACAAAGAAAAAAACGTTAGATGTGAGTTGCAAGAAAAGAAAGGTACTCTCTGCCAATTTGCTAATATGTCAAGAAGAATAACATGTTATGTGTCTTAAAATAAAAACAATTTTATGCATAAGCCTAAGAAAAACTCATAAGCTAAATTAAAAGAAAAAAAAAAATACTATAGACTTGCAGCTCAAAAGTATCAACTCGAAAAATGATTGAAAGTTAGAAATATAGAACTCACCAGCGGCTAAAGTTGGAATAGCTTGGCTTGATAGTCTTTCCAATGAAAGGTGAAGAGAAGAAATAAAAGAAACCAATGAGGCAAACATACATAGACCACCATTTAATATTGTTATCGAGCTTCTGTATCAGAGTGTGCATATTATCTGAAGAGATGAAAAGAAAGCACACCATTATAACGGCTATCATGATGTGCCTTGAATGCTCATGCGGGTACGGGTACTTGTGGGTCAGTATGGTTCGAACCCGTGATATCTTCAGGTTGCCCAACAATGGACTGTCTGAACCCATTTTAGACAATTCTCCTTTATCTTTCCAACTTTCAGCAATCAATGTCCTGAAATGAAATTTGTAATGTTATTTCAAAATGACAATTTCTAAGTTTGTAAAAATTGAATTTCGTGCATCATACATATATAGGCAGCATTGTATATCATCTAAGTTAGTGGCATTATTAACCATTAACTATCAATTTATTTATTAAAAAAAAGCCCAGAGTACTGACTAGTGAAGTAAGGATTGCCCACACGTTCTATTAAGTAGGTCAGGATGGGACCACAAGTTATAACAAATTATCCTAAAAATTTGGAAAACAGAAAAAAGATACTACTTCAGTTAGTTGAAAAATGAAAAAGGTACTGTGCAATTAAGGAAAAATAACGGAAATTATTCAATTTGTTGAATACAATTCCAAAAGAAATAAATAAATACAGAATACCCCAACCTAAAGCAACTTAATTGAAAAGATTAAGATCACTTTACGTCACAGACAAGTGGCATCAACTAAGCATACGTTTTCAAGTTTCCTTTCTCCTTTTAAATTAACAATCTAATTTAAAAAACAAAAACCAACAAAATTAAAACAAATTACCTTCACAATAGCAGCCCCAATTTGTATCATTTCAAGCTATCAAACACACCCAAATCGAACCAGATTCTCCGAAAGAGAGAGGCGAAAACAAGTGAATAGAGCAAGGAGTGAGTAACGAGATAGATTCCTTTTGTGGGTTTCGTTCAAAAATTTCGATTAAGAAAATGTAGGAGATAGAAAGAAAGAGGTTTGGCCACAAAATTAGAGGAAAGAGGTCGAAGGGAAAGAGAGAGAGAGAGAAGCGTAGTGATTCGTTGGCATCTGAACTCTAATTAATATTAGGAGGGAAGTATTAAACCGCATATTCCCCGAGTAAACTCCATTCGAACGAACGCCACAAATTTACTGGTACCAACTCTATGGATCTTATATGTGGCGGGTTACTGTATATTTAAGTAGTCGATTAGCAACTCGCTTCATAATAAGTTAGAAAAGGATGAAAGGAGAAGTCGGCTCCGTTCGCCGATATCCGCATGTCTGGTGATGGCGATGCCTCAATTTGTCTATCTAACATTTTTTTGTTGCCCTTTTGAGAAAGCTGCTTAGTGTACCCAGTTTGTCCACAAAATGTATTTAAAGTACTCTTTTTGTTTCCCTTAAGATCATCCAATTAAACTAGGATCAAATTGATTAGACTATATGCAATGTAAAACCAAAGTTGATTTGAAATTCGCCTGTAATAAAAATTTTAATCTTCATCTACTTTCCATCTCAAATGTATGTCAATTTGAACTTATAAAAACTAAAATCAATTAAAAAGAAAGTTTATTCCTGGTTCAAATAGATAACCTCAACCAGATCAAACTCAATTTCTACTCAGTCTATTATGTAGTTTAATAAGTCGCATAATATGAATTTTAATCTCCTTGAAATGTTTCGAATCAAATCGGATATAGTGTTACTTTTTTTCGATTCATTAAAGTTTTGGCATTCTACTCTGACTAAACACGTGTGCTAAAAAATATCTGTAACTCAATTTTTATATTCCTCTTTAAAATTTTAGCTTTTTTTTACACTTTCGAAAATTAATTTCACTCTAAGGGAAATATCTGTAACTCAAACTTTATATTCCTCTTAAAAATTGTATTCCTCTTAAAAAATTTAGCTTTTTTTTACACTTTCTAAAATTAATTTCACTCTAATTTAGAGCATTGAATGATGATAATTGCTTAATTTAAGAAAGAGATTAAGCATCTCCAATAAATATGAAGCCACTAAAAGCACTATAATGGATATAAGTATCAATGATGCCAGATGCGAATCAATACAGCAGTTACTAGAAAAGGGATGAACGCCTACCAACTTGACCCCATTAAATGGGGTCACAATTTCAAATGAAACTCCGAAAAGGACATTGCAAGCCTGCTGAATAATTGCCCCTACGAAGTAATTTAAATCAGCGATAATGATATGCATCTCCAGAGTTATTAGTGAGTAGGTAGAGAATGCATGTTATTTTTTTAAATTTATTTGTTCAATAAATTTGGATCACTATTTTTGAATTCGATTGGCTCAGATATTCTTTATTCCCATTCATCACAAGGAACACTGCAACAACTCCATTAATAATTGATATTAAAAAAAATTCCATTAATAATTTATGTTTCTTTTTTTTTTTCGTCCCTCTTTTGCTATTACTACATTAATAATGTTGAGTCCTAACATAGTATGCACATGCCTTTGATTCTTTCTGAGCTATGTATCTATACTACCCAGTACTCTGTCCATATTAATATTTCAAATATCAATTGGTAGGTTTGCACTTGAAAAAACTTAGATAATTTACACTTCTATTCTTGGTTTGCACTTAAATTTCAATGGTTTAGTACATTTAAACACTAATAAACAAGTAGGAGATAGAAATTATCAAATTATCCATTTCATTTTTAAGCCACTAATATATAGTAAGTACTCTGTGCAATTAGATACTCTCCATGCTCTTAAATATTGCTTGTTCCGACTTCGGTATGCCTTGATAGTCCGAATGCATAAACCTTAATACTTACAAATGCAGTTATGGATCCGGATCCTGTGTCGCGCGGCACAGCGTGTAGTGCAGGATCCGGGCCGTCCGATCAGATCTCGATGGTTTATTTTTTTCGGGCCTTACAATCTGGTTACATGCACGGGGCTCCCTTATCCATCCAGATTTGATCGGACGGTCCTGTGCTGCGCTACACGCTGTGCCGCGCGGCACAGGATCTGGATTCTATGCATAGGATGAGATCATGTAACAACGGATCTACAGGATGGGGTGCGGAGTTAATTAATGACATTTTATTTTCTGAAATAATACACATTTGTGAATAGTATGGCAAAAACCTAAAAATTTATGAGTGTGACTAAATTATCTGTTTATGTTAAGTTGGATTCTTGAGAATAATAATCGAAGTTTTACTTAATATATAATTTTCTTCCTCCAGAGTATCATTGAGGGTGTGCTATTGCTATTTGAATAATCTAACGTTTCTACGAATAGTGCATCAAATTATAAAATCAAAACAACATAGTACTCTTTTCCCAGTCTTATATTAAAATTTAAAATGCTTCTTGTAATTTGTGCACACATTAATTTACATTGCACTATAGCAGAACTTTAGTACTAATATTACATTAATTATGGTTTGACAATTTAAAAAAACCAACAACAAGCGGGACATCCTTTGTATGGTAAATTATTTTTGTAACTAACAAGCGGGACATCCATTGTATGGTAAATTATTTTGGGAAGTTCCCAAATCAAATGTCCTAATTTTGGCGGACTAATTTGAGAGCTGCCTCGAATTATTGGCTTATAACCGACTTTCCGTATTTAAATATCATATGATACTCCTCTCGTATATTATTGTCGTATTATTATTTGAAACTTAATTATTATTCCTCGAAGACGTTGGAAGCTAAGCTACATTGCCAGGTACACGTACTGGTCTTTTCCTCTGTTTTTTTTTTCTTTTCTTTTTTTTTTTACAGTTCATATGGAAGTGGTTTTTTCCTCTGTTTTTTCTATACGCATTAGGTCTTTTTCTCTGTTTTCTGGAATAAGTTCGGTTGTTGCTTATCTCATGAAATTTTTGTTAACCCTATATTAATTTTGGGTGTCCCATGGAATTAAGGTACTTTTTTATGTCAATTGAATTTTCGTAATTTCACAAGCCTAGTATATATATTTTAGATTATTCCTTTTAACCACTCAGGATATTATAATATCATTTCAACTTCACAAAAACTTTGTATGAATTCGCGCCATCAATAGGTACTTAGAACAATTTTACAATATTTACTGGTATTTTGATAAATATATCTCCCAAATCGAATTTTTGCCCGGTTCAGTTTTGAATCTTTCATTTCTTTGAGTACCTTAATTTCTGCAATATTTATTGTAACTAATACAATTATATCGCTTGGCATTCATCAAACGATTTTTTTTTTTTTTTGGTTTAATGAACGAAAAATATTTTAAACAATTCCATCAGGTGTAAGAAGCAACATGAGATCTTCTACCAGTTCTTTTCTACACAATAATTCTCAAACCGTTTGTTGGCAGCTACTGTCAACCATTTCAAAAATAATAATAATAATAATAATAATAATAATAATTCTCAAACCCTGGCACTATTTTAATAGTCTAGTTAAGACAGCGGGTTTAGGCATTTATACAACAGCAAGAAAAGTTTAAATTAGAGCCCTGAACCCAAAAATTATATACCTAAAAATCAAGAGGAAAAAAACTATTTAATTTTTAGCTTTTGTATGAAGCAAAAGCATTATTTTTTGAAAATTCTGAACCATTTAATTAAATATTTCTATTCACTTTTGAATAATAATTAATAACTAAAACTATATTTCAGTTTTGTTTACTTAAAACAAGCTAATTAACAAAATGAGAACTTAACAAATTTCTATTAAATTAACTACTCTAGAAAAGTAAAAACTTTTTAAAAATTATAATAAAATTTATGATATCTGACATTTCAATTTTTAGATTGTGTTTCAGATCAGATATGGCAAATGAGGTAGAAGATGGTGATTTGTTTAGGGTTGACTGGGATTTGGAGAGAGGTACCATACAAGATTTTGTGGATGGCATGCGCTTTAAAGTTGGTCAAAATTCACCCTGCAAGTGGAAGGGAAAACCGGTCCTATATAGCCCGTCAAATGAAGTCAAATTGTGGTCGATGTATTTGAAAACCAACAACAGTGAACTTAGAGTAAGAGGTAGAATCGATGATTTGTATGCTGTTGGTTTTCTTGCTCATGGTACGTGGTATGCTTTTAGCGATGCAGTTGGTTTTGTACCCTCGAGTAAGGACTTGCATGTTCAATCAAATTATTGCTCCTTACTTAAAGAAGCCAAGAAGGATTATGCCCATGAGGTTATTGTGAGTATGGAGACACTGAAAAATGCTATTGACGAGTTAGCACGTTATAACCCACAAACCACGAAACCAGCTATACTTGCTAAATGTTTCTTAACGATCATACTGTTCACTTGCGAGGCAGCTCGTTTTTACTCAATTTGTGAGACAGCGTCAGAGATTCTGAAACCTGATTCTAGCTACAACTCCTTCAAACCAGTTCAATCTCACTTGATAAGGGATTGGTCGAGGATCTGTACAGCCATGTTAACAAATTCTTTTGAAAATTTAACTCGTTATGGAATCCACTCACTTGAGGGTGGTCTGGCTGAGGTTGCAATAATCAAGAGAGCAAATGGCATCAAAGTGCCTGAGTTAGACATGTCTGAAGAAAAGGAAGGAGGCGAAGGTAGAAGAGGAGGAGGAGGAGGAGGTGGTGGTGGTGATGGTGATAATGGGAGAGGAGGAGGAGGAGGAGGAGGGGGTGGTGGTGGTGATAATGGGAGAGGAAGAGGAGGAGGTTCTGCTTCAGCTCAAAATCAAAAGGAAGGATATTCTGGTCCTGGTCCAAGTCGAAGTGGTAAGTCAAGCAGTAGTAGTGCATCTAGTAGCAGTCGCCATTTTAATTCGGAGAAACAGAAGCAAGTCAGCTGTTCATGGAGCAACATAGCCCTCACCACACTCAGGGTATATATACCTCTATGTACTTAACTTACTCTTTCACATCATTTTGAATACTTGGATAACCTGTTTCATAAAATTACCAGTGGATTAAATTTAGGCCAAGACTCTAGCCGATATTTAGTAGAGACACCAAATAAACATTACACATAATAGTAGCAGGTTCCATCCTTTTATTATTACTGGTTTTATAATCATCAAATTCCTAGGAACCTAAACTCTTCTGTAGATATGGACAACTAAATTAATTCTGCCAACACTCTGGCAAGAAATCTTACTAGTAGACTTCATATTAGTTTCTTTCTAATAAATCTATTATTTGTCCATGAAATACTTTTTGATTGATAACTGTTGTATCAGTAGTGATGAGTGTTAATTAAGCTTGTCATCAATATGATCTTATTTTTCTTCGAGTATTTATTTATTATTTAGCAAACATATAATATGTCGATATTACTTTGACTACTCTCTTTTATATTTTGTACTTTAAAAACAAGATTGGCAGGACTAACACATTTTACAGACCCACACTGCTGAGAAACAAACCTATCCCTGATAGAGAACCTTTCTTCACTGGCAAACCAACAATCATCATTGGTGCTGATGTGGCACACATGCCATGTGACTTCTCCCCTCCAATCATTGTGGTAAAATAATGTACCATTGTTAATTTTTTTTATTATTCAAAAGGCCTATTTGCTATTCTGCAGAAGGGAGAGGACTATCTCTGTTTTTTTTAACCAACTACTATCTGTAGGGTGAGACATCGATGGATTTGTTAATTTTCATAAAGTACAAGGACCATGTTTTCGCACACCAGCAAGGGGAAGCTATCATCAGTGATCAATCCACTGAGAAACCGGATCCTCAAAGGGATGCCGTGTGTGGAGGCATAATCAGGTGAGTAATCAGAATCTAATTCTTTCATTTTTATTTTTCCCTCTTTAGTCATAACTTCCTTGCTGATCAGTCATTTTGTTGTCATCTTGCAGGGAATTGTGGATTGCACTGAAAACAAAAAATTTAAAGGGTGTTAGACTTATTTTTTTCAGGTTGTTAATTGTATAGCTATAAACTTGTAGAGTCAATGCAAGTTTTCTTTAACGAATTTTAAGTTTGTAAACTTTGACCTGTTTCTTATGCAGAGTTGGTAGGGGTGAAGGAAAGCTCTGCCATATATTACATGGCATGGTTGCCATCAGAAGGGTGAAGGACAACTCTCGCCTCTTCTCAGAAGTGAATGGGAGGTTCAGTATGGCTGACAAATTCAGAAACATCCTCGCTGGTATGTTTATACTCGTTGCTGTTAGTTTTTCCAACATTGTGATTATGGTGTCTGATATGGTCAGTTTATACTACAATTTGCTATCTTTTACCAGATTCTAAATTCAGTGTTATTTCTCCTACTTAACTCTTTTCTATCTGCAAATTATTTAAATTCACTGTTCTCAATTATCATTCTTTGTTCAATTCTGTAACCGTTGTCAGGTACTGCTGTCAAAAAAAGACGTATGCTACTATGCTGTACCTTAGAGTTTGAGTTATATCTCTGAATTTTTCTAGGTGTTCACGTAAGTTTCTTTGCCTGGCCTCAAATAAAAAAAAATGTCTTAGTTGTGCTTTTTTGTGGTGATTTTATTCAACTAATTTGGACACTAATTTCCAGAGTACCAGTAAACGACCAATGATCACATCCTCTTTGATGACAGTGGGGACCTGGTTGATGCGATACAGGTCATAATGAATTCGTGCTACACGTAAGAAACTATGAAATAGTACCTTTTGTGTTCATTTAGTTTGTAATTTTGTCCCATCAATGATTCATTTTTCTATTCTCTTCCTCGTTACGAGCAGCTATGAATTAGGCACCTGTTATGTTTCTTTTGGCACTCATCTCACCACATTCATCTTACAATTTAGTTTGCTTTAAATTCTTTCATATCATATGTTTTTAAGTACTAGCAGCAGTGCCCACGCAATGTGTGGGCAGACTTTAATGTGCCAAAAATATTGTCTAACTCAGATTTAGCGGTTTAGAAGACCTGCCGTTTGAATCTCAAACTTGATATTTACCGACGTTTGAATCTCGAACTTGATATTTTATATGCGCCACCACAGGCAGCTTGATCTTAACCTAGATGATCCTGATATGGCTCGTTTACGTAAATAGCATAGTATCCAATGTTGCTTTCCATAAACATTTTTTTTTGTACTTGTATCTATGTCATTTCTGAAATGTAAGAGAAATTCAATATAAACTATATCTCCCCTAACAAATACAACATCTTTACAACAAAAAAATTACAATAGACCTCATCATTCAGGACTCAGGAGTAACAATAGTATTGCAGTAATTGAGTTCAAGATGTACATGTTTTGATTATGTGAATCAATGCAGCACAGAGACAAAAAAAAAAAATAATAATTACAAGACTGGAAAATGAAGAACTAAAAGTCTAATGCTTGTATGAATGATATGTCATCATCAAATAAAAACAACGCAATATATCTTGCTAAAATAGTAGACACGTTAGTGATTGAATTAAAAATCGCGTACATATTTTTGAATGCAAACAAAAGATTTTAATCTATGGCTTCATAAGTCACCACTTAGACCGTCCCATATAACTAAGTATAATGCTACATGGCCCTCCATTAAGCACTCCAAGACAGAAATACTAACAATATGCCCATACCAATATACACAACAATAATGGTGATGTTTTGGAGAACTTCAACAGAAGGCATGCATAATCATACTTAGTCATAGAGAGTTTATGCAATAAAATGGCATGTAGCGACAACTATCATGGATGTGTGAGCTTGGAAGGATATCAGTAATTTACCTTTTTTTTCATGGAAACACACATGAACCTGATTCATAAGACGAAGCTGGTATTGGGGAAAAAAAAAACTAAAAAAAAAAATTACTCAAAGAAGAAGAAGTTGGCTGACCACGTTGTGTAACCCAATAAACAACCTGACAGATGTAAGTTCATTACTAACTTAGACTATACAAATAGTATATACATAGGTGGAGTTGCTGGCTGCCTTGTAGATAAGATGGAAGAAAAAATAGACATTTTTCAGACGATCCTTTCAACCTTTTCATCCCACAAAAAAAAAAAAAAAAAAAGAGAATTCAAGTTTTAGTCCTACCTTATGATAAAAGACCAAATTGGTCCTAGACTTTAATTTGCACCAAATTGGTCCTTTAAGCTCCCAAAAAACTCAAGTTGGTACCTGAACTTGCATTAGCACCAAATTAGTCCTTGAACTTATATTAAAAAAATAATTTATTTAAAAATAATTTTCCAAATATATGTCTGGTGCAAAAGAAAGTTTGGGAATCAGCTTGGTTCTATTTTCAAAATTCCCGGACCAATTTGGTGAAAATGAATTTCAAGGATGAATTGGAAAATTTAAGGAACTAAACCTGGTTTTTCCAAAAAGAAAGCAGTAATAACATAACCAGGTACAGACCCGAGAATTTTGAATCATCTCTTCATGCAAAGGCGTCCACATGATATCAACGGCATGCTTCAGAATTTTGACAACTCTCGACACATCGGAAGGGTCTGTCTCTTCATGCTAGAAGAAAAACAACACAATCAATTTTATTAACAACCCACAAATAGAATGCTTAATAATTTCAGCAATATTGATTTGTGCATACATTCGCACTTGACCGGCTTATGTAGAATCTAGTTTTTTCATTACGGATCAAGTCTACAAGACCTCTGGTGCAAGAGACTAAAAACTAAAAAATCCCTTCATCTTACCGGTAGATAGAAACAAAGAAGATCAACCGGTCATGGCTCATTTCCCTCATAAAGCACCTTTTTTGGTCGAACTCCTGAAATTATGATCCAAAGTTTTTCTGCATCCAGACAGAAAGTGAATTACCTTTTAGGATAGGACAAACTCATGAAACACCTAATTGATATAAACTGGTAATCTTATGCAACATCTATCCAAGATTGAACCGAAAGGAGTAAACAATTGTTAACACAATTCAATATGGACCGTCAATTTTTGCGATTTGATCAAATCAGTGGTGTAGATCTAATAATGAAATAAAAGATTTAAACCTTTCGTTTAGAGTGATGTTAACAAATGTTCACATTGCGCTGGAGCACTGAAAACAAAAAATTTAAAGGGTGTTAGACTTATTTTTTTCAGGTTGTTAATTGTATAGCTATAAACTTGTAGAGTCAATGCAAGTTTTCTTTAACGAATTTTAAGTTTGTAAACTTTGACCTGTTTCTTATGCAGAGTTGGTAGGGGTGAAGGAAAGCTCTGCCATATATTACATGGCATGGTTGCCATCAGAAGGGTGAAGGACAACTCTCGCCTCTTCTCAGAAGTGAATGGGAGGTTCAATATGGCTGACAAATTCAGAAACATCCTCGCTGGTATGTTTATACTCGTTGCTGTTAGTTTTTCCAACATTGTGATTATGGTGTCTGATATGATCAGTTTATACTACAATTTGCTATCTTTTACCAGATTCTAAATTCTGTGTTATTTCTCCTACTTAACTCTTTTCTATCTGCAAATTGCAAATTATGTAAATTCACTGTTCTCAATTATCATTCTTTGTTCAATTCTTTAACCGTTGTCAGGTACTGCTGTCAAAAAAAGACGTATGCTACTATGCTGTACCTTAGAGTTTGAGTTATATCTCTGAATTTTTCTAGGTGTTCAGGTAAGTTTCTTTGCCTGGCCTCAAATAAAAAAAAATGTCTTAGTTGTGCTTTTTTGTGGTGATTTTATTCAACTAATTTGGACACTAATTTCCAGAGTACCAGTAAACGACCAATGATCACATCCTCTTTGATGACAGTGGGGACCTGGTTGATGCGATACAGGTCATAATGAATTCGTGCTACACGTAAGAAACTATGAAATAGTACCTTTTGTGTTCATTTAGTTTGTAATTTTGTCCCATCAATGATTCATTTTTCTATCCTCTTCCTCGTTACGAGCAGCTATGAATTAGGCACCTGTTATGTTTCTTTTGGCACTCATCTCACCACATTCATCTTACAATTTAGTTTGCTTTAAATTCTTTCATATCATGTGTTTTTAAGTATATTTAATTGAATTTGGTACTGAAATTTTCATTGTAAAACAACTCATACTTGTCATAAGTGCCACTTCCATATATAGCTCTTATGAGTTAATGGTTGACCTGATATTATGCTTTAAAATTAGAGGACACTTTATAATTGTTATAGACCATAATATTATACAAATACTTAAACAAATGTCCTGATGAATTGTGGGGCAGTAATAATGTTATATATGACAAGTTTACAGAATCGAAAGAACTTAGAAGTGATTTGAATAATCTTTGTATTAAAAACGTGTGTTTTTACAATCGGCCCTTGGCTCTTTTATCTGACCCCTATACAGAGACATGGAAAGAATATAACTTTACATAAAAACTGTTTCCTAAATCAATACAGTTTATTTCTAAAAACATATAGATTGATATCTTCTAATGAAATCTTTCCATAACTTGCTAATCTGGTGCCTTCTTTGAATCAATAGCCTGACACGCTAACTTTTCTGAACTTGAGTCACACGCTAATTTTGTTGAATCCGATCCAATATCCTCACATCTCCCCTCAAATTGATGATGGTGATTAACCAACATTAATTTGCTTATTAAGAAATTATGTCTTGCCACTGTAAGCGCCTTTGTAAACACATCAGCTGTTTGAAGGTTAGAGGACACATGAGGCAGTGTAATCAGATTTCGCTCTACAGCATCTCGAATATAGTGACAGTCAACCTCAATATGTTTTGTCCTCTCATGAAAAACAGGATCATTAGAGATGTGAATAGCACTTATATTATCAGCATGAAGGGATGTAGGACCAATTTGAGGAAAAGAAAGATCTTCAAGTAACCGTCTTAACCAAATAATTTCAGAACAAGCAGCAGACATAGCCCGATATTCAGCTTCAGTAGAGGACTTAGACACACGTTCTTGCTTTTTGCATTTCCAAGAGATAAGAGCATCACCAAGAAAGACACACCATCCAGTTGTAGATTTCCTCGAGTTTGGACAACCCGCCCAATCAGCATCAGCATAAGCAGACAATGTAAGATCATTTTTTATTGGAAAAAATAAACCAAGATCAGGTGTTCCTTTGAGATATCGTATGATACGATGAACAGCAGCCAAATGCAAGTGTCGAGGAGCATTCATAAATTGACTCACAATATTAACAGCAAAAGAAATATCTGGTCTTGAAATAGTGAGGTATATCAAATTTCCAACCAAACTGCGGTACAAGGTAGGATTGTCCAGTAGATCGCCATCCTCTTTGCGAAGTTTAAGATTAACTTCCATAGGAGTATTTGCTGTATGAGAAAATTGAAGATTGGCCCTGTGAATGATATCAGTCAAATACTTGTGTTGGTTGACAAACATTCCTTGTGAAGTGCGATGAATCTCAAGACCTAAAAAATATTGTGCTTCACCAAGATCCTTCATTTGAAATGAGGTGGTTAATGCTCCTCTAAGTCGAGCAATACTCTGCGAATCACTGCCAGTGATCAATATATCATCAACATACACAAGAGCCAAAGCTATACCATTGGAGGAATGAGAAAGAAACAAGGAAGGATCATTGAGACTCTGTTTAAAGCCCGCAGAAACCACAGTACTCTTAAAAGTACGAAACCATGCACGTGGCGCTTGCTTCAGGCCATACAATGATCTTTTCAATCGACAAACTTCATTTGAATTACCAGTAGCCAGACCAGGAGGAGGCTTCATGTAAATGACCTCATTTAATTTACCATGAAGAAATGCATTTTTCACATCCATTTGAATAATGGGCCATTGATGGGCAGCAGCTAATGCAAGAACAACACGAACAGTAGTCATCTTAGCAACAGGGGCAAAAGTCTGCAAATAGTCAATCCCATATTCTTGACGACAACCAAGTGCAACAAGTCGGGCTTTGTATCGGTCAAGTGTACCATCAGATTTCAATTTAACTGTGTAAACCCATTTACACCCAAGTGGTTTCACATTTTTCGGACACAATACCAAATCCCACGTATCATTATGAAGGAGAGCATCTAATTCAGATTTCATGGCAGATTTCCAACATTCATGTTTAATAGCATCTTTAAAAGTGGTAGGAACCGAAATGGTAGAAAGGGTAGTGAGGAACCCATACCGTAGTGGAGGTCTGTGGGATCGCAAGGACCTTCTAGGCTGAGCGAGATGATCGGGTGCCAAAAGACCAGAATCAGAATCTAGTGCGTTCTCAGGACTGTGATCGAATGCATGTACCAGAACCTCCGATGTAGTGTCTTGAGCGACACCTGTAGAGTCAATTGCATCGGCAGGAAAAGATGCAGGAATAGGCACTTCTGATGTATTCCCTGCATCGACTTGGACTTCTTCAACAGCAAGCATATCGGATTCAAGACCCGAATTATCAACAGCACCAATCACTTGTTTAGAAGATGGTAGTAGAACAGGATCTTGAGAAGAGTTTTCAGGATGATGCATAATGACTGGTCTCTTTTTGCGCTGTCTGACATAAACAAAACCCGGCTTAAATCGGCCTGAAGGAGTAGAAGAAGGAGGAAGTGTTGTATTTGGTTGAAAGAGATGTAAAATAGAACAAGAGACAGTGGGAGATACAGTATCACAGTGATGATAATAAAAAACTGATTCAGTGAATAACACATTACGAGAGATACGAATTCGTTTGGACTTGGGATCATAACAGCGAAAACCTTTTTGTCCAACAGCATATCCTAAAAAGACACACTCAACAGATTGAGAAGACAATTTTGTGCGTTCAGAAGGAGGAAGGAGGACATAGCAACGACAACCAAAGGTGTGCAACATGTCATAATTTGGTTGTTTATTAAACATCAAAAAATATGGAGACTGATTATGCAATCCTTTTGAAATCTGACGATTTATGACAAAAACAGAAGTACGGACTGCTTCATCCCAGAACGTGGGAGGAACAGTAGCTTCCAAAAGAAGAGATCTACAAGTGTCAAGAATGTGTCTATTTTTCCGTTCAGCAACTCCATTTTGCTGTGGTGTGCCTGGACAAGATTTTTCATGAAATATACCCTTCTCTAATAAAAATTGTTGAAATTCATTAGATGTATACTCTCCACCAGAATCAGATCGAAAAGTCTTGACACTCATTTGAAACTGATTTTCAACCATAGCAACAAAATATTTAAAAATTTGACAAACTTCTGATTTTTTCCGCAACAAATAAATCCATGTAAATCTAGTAAAATCATCAATAAAAAGTACATAATACTTATAACCCAAAGCAGAAATTATCGGAGAAGGGCCCCAAACATCAGAATGAATAAGCTGAAACCTATCTGTAGTCTTTGTAGTACTAACAGGAAATGGAAGTGTTTTACTTTTGCTTAAAGAACACGTTGAACAATGACTAGGAGAAACATTTTTATGAGGAACTAAACCTTTTTCAAACATATAAGACAAACAACTAGAATTTAAATGACCTAATCTACGATGCCACAACATCCATGAATCAATAGTACGAGGAGTAGCAAGTGCAGAACCAACGAAAGCAGAATTGTTTTGTTTAGTCGTAACAGGAAAAAGTCTTCCATCTTTATGCGCCATCTTGATTGTCTTCCCAGATACCTGATCCTGTATCATACATCCAAACGGTGTAAAAAGCACATGATAATTATTATCCACAAGTTGTCCAACCGATACTAAATTTGTTGATAATTTAGGAACAAATAAAACATCTTTCAACACCATATTGTTTAAAGGGGCTGTGCCAACACCAATAATTTGAAGATCAGTTCCATCAGCAGTCATGATTTTATCATTACTAGACAAGGGAGCAACATGTAAAAAATTATTTTGGTTCCCTGACATATGATTTGATGCCCCGGAGTCGACAAACCATTGAGAGGAATGTTTACCTGAGATCCCCATTGCAGACAAGGCATTTTGGATCATTTGCTGAATGACATCAGGAGTGACCTGCGCTGGACCTGTAAGAGACGCTGTGGAAGAACTTGTAATAGGCGCTGAACCTGAAGAGAATGCTGGAGCTATCGGCTGCTGGCCACCAATTCTGGTAGGCTGCTGGTCGGCTGAGGTAGCAGTCAGGAAAACAGTAGAAGGGCGCTGGTTGGCGTTGGTTGGCATGACCGATTGAGCACCAGGTTGAGCACCAGTCTGCACACCAGAAGATCGATTTTGTGGGCGACGACGGCACTCGGTGATAATGTGACCATCTTTCTTGCAATACTTGCAAAATTTCTTCTTGCAATTTTTAGCAATATGTCCAAACTCATTGCATGAATAGCACTTGACTTCTTGACCAACCTTCGAATTCTGACCCCGCGCCAAAAAGGCCAAGTTATGAGAATCAACCACTGCTTCAAGGGTAGACCGAGTAGACAAATTTTGTTCTTCCTTGACAAGCTCTCGAAAACATTCTGTTAAAGTTGGTGCAGGAGATCGAGCCATAAGTTGCCTCCGCAGGGATTCAAACTCAGGTCGAAGTCTCATAAGAAATTGATCTCTCATATTTTTTTCTTGCAACTCCTGAACTGCAATTAAGGCATGAAGTGGAACCTTGGAATACAAAATCGAATTATATTCAATCCAGAGTGTCATAAAACCCGAATAATACTCTTGAATGCCTTTTTGTCCCTGTGTGTAATCATGAATTTCCATGTCCAATTGAAATTTCCTTGCATCACTCTCATGATGGTATAATGTCTTTAAATAATTCCACATGTCACTTGCAGTTTGGTATGGTCTCAAATTAATTGCAATATGTGGTTCAACAGACCCAACGATCCAACACATGACACGCGAATCTTCGCTAATCCACTTTTTCAATTGTGTTTTGTCTTCATTACCATTTGAGTCCTTAACTACACCAGGATTTTTTTCACTACCATCTACATGACCCCACAATTCTTGACCTTGAATAAAACACCTAAGATTAAATTCCCATAAACCATAATTTTGACCATTTAAACAAACCGGGACAATAGCAGCAGTCTTGGAAGAAAACTCCATGAAGAACCACAAATAACAGAACCAAAAATTGTAAAGAGAATAGAGGAAGAGGATAAGATCACCAATTTACTTGATTGCTGCAACCAAAAACGCTCCACAATCAGAAACGCTCTGATACCATGACAAGTTTACAGAATCGAAAGAACTTAGAAGTGATTTGAATAATCTTTGTATTAAAAACGTGTGTTTTTACAATCGGCCCTTGGCTCTTTTATCTGACCCCTATACAGAGACATGGAAAGAATATAACTTTACATAAAAACTGTTTCCTAAATCAATACAGTTTATTTCTAAAAACATATAGATTGATATCTTCTAATGAAATCTTTCCATAACTTGCTAATCTGGTGCCTTCTTTGAATCAATAGCCTGACACGCTAACTTTTCTGAACTTGAGTCACACGCTAATTTTGTTGAATCCGATCCAATATCCTCACAATATATTGTTAATCATAATTTTTGCATTGCCACAGCTCCAGAGTTTGCTCAGATTGTGGTTGGAAATTAGAAAGACAAACCTAAGCATGAGGCTTAATAACTATAGGCTTCAAATGTTTTCACAACTATTTATCTCTTTATAGCATATTTTGTGAACAACTCGCATATTATGTACTGTGTTGATTGATTGTGAAAAATCGTGGCAGAGGATCTCTGTTCTACCAGGAAAACACTGCTCTAAACCAATTAGGGCTGTCAATGGGTACGGTACGGTACGGTAGAAGGTATTTTCATATCTGTACCCGTTAAATTTTTCTTTACCCGTACCAGTACCCGTTAAAAAGGACTTTACCCGTACCCTACCCGTACCCGTTAAGAATTAACGGTACGGGTAGGGTAACGGTACATAATGGGTAATAATAATATTATTAATTTAATAAAACAATGTATAATGTGCTAAATAAATAGTATCAAATAAATATATAGATAAAGTAAAACATTTAGATAATATTTTAGATATAACAAAAATCATGAAATTTATTCTCATATCAATTGAATTCGAAAAATCTATATAACTAATTATAAATTATAATATAATATAGAGTGTAAGTTAATTTTTTCATCATCATAAATAAATTTGGATGATTTAGATGAAGATCGAAATGAATAACATATCTTACGAAATATGCTAAAAACGTGATTATATATGCATATATGTTTGTAAAATATTACCCGTTAGATAATGGGTACGAAATAGCCCTTACCCGTACCCGTACCCGATAAGTTAACGAAAATTTTTCTTTATCCGTACCCATACCCGTTAGTCTAAAGAAAATAAAACCTTACCCATACCCGCCTTATCGAATACGGTACGGGTAGGGTAAACGGGTTTCATTGACAGCCCTAAAACCAATATTTTTTGGACATATGGAGACTTACAGACAATAAGTTGCTAAATTCTCTAACATGTTTATCAGTTTATGTATGATCCGTTAGTTCCTTTATCTTTCGTTAGTCTCCCTGTCAGTAAATATATGGCATATATCGAAGTTATCACAACAAAATTATGTATGATTCAATTTATGTTTAATATGAAATATGATAAAATTTCATTCACAAAAACTAACTTAACAAATTTTGATGAAAACGCCCCCCCCCCCCCCCAATAATAATAATAAAATGCTGCTCACACAATTGTTAGAGTATAAAAGAAATTGGGAAATAAGATTTATTGCAAGTTATGGTGCCATTTTATTTATGGAAATAACTTTGTAAATCATTTACTTCTCTAATTAAGAATTTTCCAATATATCTTCTTATGCAAGAGGTTCATTACAATTCTTTTCTTACTTTTAGCAAGTCTGCGTTCTATGGAATTCAATGTGCAATTTGATTTATATATATTCCCAACAATAATAATTTGTTTTAAATGGCTAGTTTTTAACTTTTATTGTTTAGAAACCTATTTCGGTTATTATATAGGTGAAAATTAAGAAAGTGAAGTTTTCTCAGATTCTATTAATCTCTTCCTAAAAAAAGAAATTTATGAACAAAGCTTTGTCAAGTTTGCTGTATTGCAATGATGTCTTCATAATTTGACTTGACTTCTTTTTTTTTTTGTAAGTTCTAAATACATTAAAAATAAACACAAATTGAGCATCCACCAATAATTTTATACATTTAGACATATTTATATATATTTAAGTTTTGACGTCCCCTTAATTTAGACATACATTTTCTAAAACTTAATAACTCAAATTTATAGTTCACATTTAAATAAACTGGTAGATAGGTAGTCAACAGCAACACGTACGGGATCCAATAATTAAAAGGCTGGTTTAAGGCTTCGAGCATAAAAGCCGATAGGGAGGGTTTGAACAAGAGGGAACATAATTGCGAACTGGAAAAGAGCACTCAAACGATGCAAAGCTCAGAAAGTAATTTTCTTCTTGTGGTCGAGGGAGACCTGGCAGATGCCCTTGAAGTTTGTGAGGATGATTCCAACATCAGCTGTTCAGGATCTGACCTCGCCCCGTTGCAGCCAGAGGAGCAGAGAGAGGGAAGAATCTGGTCTCCTCTCATGGAAATTTACTCTATTAGATTTCTTACTGAAGAGGTAGATGAGCTGTCGCCCCACATTTATGGGGTGATTGCAATTGAGGGCTCTTCTGGCATTTCTATTCTCTTCAACCGCAAGGTTGGAGATCCAAGTCTTGTCAATTCAGAGGTACTGCTAATTCGTCAATTATGACCCTGTTGTCTTGTTTCATTCCTTTTATGAGTGTAGTTGAACTTTGGGTATTTATTTTGTACAAAATGAGTGGTTTCATGAGCCTATTTTCTTATTAATGTGTGAAAAACATTTCACTTATCATATCCATCTTTATGCACATTTTGTACAAAATCTTCACACGGATCATGTGCGATTATTGTGATGGACATCCTGTTTTACATATGTTGGGATCGATAACATGGAAGTATCCATATTTTTCCATCCTTATATGCGGAGTTGTTAGGTTCATTTTGTTTTTCTCTGTGCACCTAGCCAAATCAGTAAAACTTAAAATATCTTTCTTAACTCTAGGGTCTTGTGAAGTTTCCCGGTATGCGACGAGCGCTAAAAGTACAAGGAGACATCGTCATAAAACCATGGGTGTTTTGCACAAAACATATTATGCTCAACAATAAACCCCCGGGTAATCTATGGAGAGCTGGATCCAACAAGTGGCAATATGACAAACTCTTAGTAACGAAGATAAGGACTAGTCTTGGTCCTATAGAAGTGCAATATGCAGTTTATAAGGAAGCCACTGAGGCTATTGTGGATATTACAGTTGATGATGTGATAAGTGAAAGAGCCACCAATTTTAATGGGACAATAAAAGCATGGAATACTCAAGTTACTGGTGCTATTTGCAATCTTTTTGAGGATAATATTTCTGTTAATTTTGGAAGCAATGAGTCGGCAGGTCTCAGTCTTCATCTGTCGAGGAGTGCAGTTGTTGTTCCATGTAAATCTTCCCTAATTGTTAGTGTTGACATCCATCATGAAACTGCAATATTTGCTGCTACAACCATCGAGTTCCCTGCCAGGTTGAGTGGTGAGGATGTCCAGACCTTACCGGGCATAGGTGGACTGATTGTAGTTAAAGTCACATGGTTGGCAAGTGATTGCTCTAGTGAAGCACAAGGATGTGTTGTGGGCAGAATTAGTGATAATATCCAGAATCAATTATGTGATAGCTCATCAAGGCATTTTGATATGGACCATCTAGATGACCCCTGCAAGAGCTCCTTGAGGTACCTATACTCTATATGTGTGTATTTGTTGTGCACACTTATTGTTCAGTTATAAATTTAAGCGTTAGTCATTGCAAAAATTGAAGAAATCCCGAATATTCTTGGCTTAAGTAAGTGCTCAATTATCATAATGGTAGTTACCTTAATTTTTCTTTTTGCCTTCTTAGCTTCAGGGATGATGTATTTGGAGGTGACAGACATATAGCGGGATGTGCCATGAAGCCTGACGGTACGTATTATGATCAAAAACTTTTGGAGTTATTTTCAGTGAGATTTGTTAATCATGAGAAGTTCGATGCTAGTAACATATATGGCACCATCATGATTGATGTCGACTCCAATTTCATCCTTTATAACCGCAAGTTGGGAGATCCCCCCTGCATTGATTCAGAGGTGAGATTTTGCCATTGTTATTTTCTCGCTCATTGCCCTCTCATTGTAATTTCTAAATAAACTGTTATATGCCCCTAGGGTTTCATTACACTGAGAGCGCCAATCCATGGAATGCAAGTTGCATATAGGATTGAGCTGTATCATTATCTGTTCGACTTGGAAATGATGACAAGCTCTGAGCATCTCCCATGGTGGGGTGAAGTTGGGAATGGTTGTATAGGCGAAGGCAACCTCGTCTTTGATCAGGTTTTGTCCCAGCAAATGGATAGTAAATTTGGCCCTATAGAGGTCACATTTGCTGTTTATTATCCTGGTGTTGAGGCTACTTTAGATGTGACGCTAATTAATTTTGGAGAGGAGTGTCTGCCTGAAGTTTATGGCCATGTAAAAGTGAAAAACGACAAAATTTGTGACCCAAGGGCTGTTAGTTGGCTTTTCAAAAAGGAAAATAAGGATGCAGCCAGTTGTATTACTCACAGCATGTCGGAAGGTTGTATTGCTTTGCCTCTATTGAGGCATGCAGTTGTTGTGCCCCTTCATTCAACAATGATGGTTGACATGTGCATTTGCTACCGTGATACTATCGTTGCCTCTGGAGAGGTAATGTTTCATTCTAAGCTTACTGGCAAGGAATCAGGGTTTCTGACAGGTAGTCATGGTAAAATTGAAGTAGAGGTTTCATGGAGTCTTATTAAGTATGGTGAAATTTTGGGCTACTGTTGGTGAGAGTGACTTGTCAAATGCTGCTATTTTGAAATTTGGTTCTCTCCTACGTTCTTTATTGATGATATTTATGAATTCGCAATGCTTGCCGCTTTTCAGATCAGATTCAGGTTATATTAATTCGTCATGTATTGTCCAAATTATTTAAGATAATTAAAAGATATTAGAATATAAGTCAAATATCATTACCGAATCCTATGTCATTCAACCAGAATTGCTGGTAGCTATCGATAACAAGGATAACGAATTTTACGTTGCAAATACTGATTCATTGTGAAATAAAATCGGTATGTTGCAAAATCACATAAAAAAAGAAAGAAAAGAAAAGCCGATGTAAGCAACGAACTAAGAAATTTACTGCCTGAAGTTTATGGGCACGTAAAAGTGAAAACAACATAACTTGTGATTCAAAGGCTGTTATCTGGCTTAGTGGCTTTTGAGAAAGGAAAATAAGGGATTAAGGGTGCAGCGACTTGTCAAATGTTGTCAAATGTTGGTGAATTAGGCTACTTTTGGTGAGAATGAGATGTAAAATGTTGTTACTTTTTAAAATTGGGTTCACTTATCCAATACTTGAGCATTCTGTTTTCTATCTATACTTATATACTTATAAACGCACCCAAAACAAGGTCATAATATTTTCACAAAAGGGATTCAGACATTTGTTAACATCATTATAGACCGTTGATCTTGTGCAACTTGATCTGATGTACGGTTTAGATCTGTATTTCAGACAAAGAGTCAGACCCCTTTACAGAAAAGGGTCAAGGCGCTGGATGGTTGTTTCCTTTTTTTATTTTTTTCTTAATTTGTGCGCACAATAAAGGAAAGATAAAAACAAATCAACATAATAAAATCATCGTCTAATAAAATCGTATCAAATTTCCTTTCTTATTTCCACACAGTCGAATGGGCTCATTTGCTAGTATTTATAAAATAAGTAATGCCTGTGAGTTAGATGTTGTTTATAATTTGTTGCTCTAATTTTCTAATAATTGTTTTTTGGAACATACTTTGTCACATCCCCACGAGCATTTTTTTTTTCTCAGAATGTACACAACACAGTAATCATAAAATGAGCATCATTAAAATAATAAAGTCTCAAAATACTGATGCAAAATCTCAAATACAAAATCAGGTCCATCCGACCCTAAAAAGTTTATAATCTCGCAGAGGAAGACATGCTAAGAAAATAACCAACTTTCAACAAATATCTAGTATATAATCTTAAACTACTCATAAATAAAAACTAAATAACTTCTAGATTAACTTCACGCGGCGGCTCCAGCTATTAGCAATATTCTTACTCCAATAATAGTCTCTGTGGATTAAAAATGGGGGTGAGTATAATTTTCAACTCAGTAGGAACAATCTCGACTTCTAACCTCTAGAAGTCAATCAGAGATACCATTCAAAAGATTATAAAATTGAATACATCAACTTAATAAAATGCATCAAAATCCAACTAATTATTAGCATAATAAAAATGTATACTTCTTTTGGAATATAATCAAAATTCAACTAATAATCATCATAAAAAGTGCTTTCTTTTGGGGAACCAACGTCATCAACATACTTTGTCCACACTTCAGAATGGAACCAGACTAGTCAGCCGTTAGTTTGGACCATTTCTCACTCCTAACAACGGATGGAGTGGTATTTTCACCTGCGGCCTGCCACAGTGAAAATACGTTCCTTCTAACACCCTGAAGGAACCGCCTTCCGTCACGTCTGACAGACCGCTAATATATCCCGAAGGAATCGCCAACCAGGTACCGGTCAAAAATAATAAATTCTCCTCGTGTGTATATCAATCATCAACTCAATTGACTTCCCCATAAAACATACTTTCACCATCATAAATTCCAGAAATCACCACTTTGTAATCATATCAAAAATACTATAAAGTTTTTAAGAAATGAAATACTAGCTATGTAATCTTTAAATATTTAACGAAATAGGACATATTAGTTTAACAACATTTTACAAATACATATAATATGAAATCAATTTCGGAAAGTTTATAACATATAAATTTCACTCAAAATGAAATAATAATAGTGTTTAAAATAAGAAAGATGATATAATCTTTGATTTACAAAATAGAACTGACATTCATTGAAAATATATCGACCCATAAATTAAAAAATAATGATGCTTTAGAATTTTTTGTAAGCTTTGCAATGAACTAAAGTTTGTAAAAATCGGAGTCAAATCAAAGGAGTTATGATATTTCAAATTGAGCATGGAAATCAAATAATGAAATTTCAGAACTTTCAAGAGTCAAGAAATACGATTTATAACTATCACATAGGGGTTTGGCTTGGGCAGAGTTTTAAAAATTAAGATGCAACCATCCCGGCTACATGTAGGTGTGTAACTATCACATAGATTTATTATATTCAAGCTATATTTTCAAACCCCTCTCCTTCAGACAGAGAAGCATGTCTCTAACAGTTTTAAACGTGATTTCCATTTCACTTCTAAAATGTGTTCAACTATGTCGGATTACCATCCTAACTCATATAAACTATCTTTCTACCACTTATTTAGTATCAAAGTAACAAAATGGGATTGAAATTCAAAAGGAAGAGGATGGAACAGCAAAGGTCGGGATGGCCCCTACCTTAACGACGAATTCTTCGGGGAGACACCGTACACCCTTCCCGCTCTAGCCCGCTCCTGCCCAAGCTACTTCTCGTGCTCTCGAATGCTCAGAACTTGTTTAGTTGTTGTTTTGATTTAGTTTGAGGACTTGGTGAACCATACACCTCTATTTATAGCTAAAGTTTTCACCTAACACATTTCCATATTTTACACATGCATTTTGAACCAGATTACGGCTTCTATCACTTCACACTTCACAGTAGAAAGGTTTTACTGAATTTTCCAAGCATTTATTGTAATGTCTAATCGTGTTTCACCATGAGCACCATGTGTTTGTTGAAAAGCCTGAGAGGAGGCCGAGATTTTTTACCATTATTAGCACATTATTTCATACTAGCATGGCAAATCGTGCGAAGCGCGATATATGAATACCATGATGACGAAAAGATAAAAGTTAAATATTCATCATCGGAATATATATCAAGATGTGATAATTGCTAAAAATCTTAGCCTCCTTAATACATATCGAGCTTCGTTAAAAAAATACAGTTACTAATACAGATTATACTATATTTATAATTGTTGAAAACTAAAGAACCTTGTTTCCGAACTTCAAGACCATTAATAAAAAGTTCCAAAGTGCATGATTAAGAATTTTTTAATTAAACTGCTTATAAAATTCTTAAATATTGGATCGAATTTAGCACAATAAGAGTAGAGAAAAAAAAATCATACCATTATAAAAATCCATTTTCCTGCACTAAACTCAAAATTGAATTGTAATTTTAGTGACAATGCAAAAAAACAGAAAAGAAATCCACATACATCTCACCAGAGGAAATGCACAGAGTAAGAAGAACTTCATATATTAAAGATGGAACTGAACCAAATCAATGTTTTTCGAACAAATTTCAGCCACTTTTTAAGTTGTCACACCTGAAATACCATAGCAGTAAATATATAACCAATAACTTCAAAAGAAGAAAGTAACATACAACCATTTAGTAACTGAGCCGGTAAAATTACAACTTCAAGGTACAGGAATGCTTGTTGCCATAATTACTAATAAAATTACTCTCATTTATTAAATGACATGGATTGCTAATGAAACCTTGAGGATTGCTGGTATTAAATGGCATGGACTGCTAACGAAATTGCTCTCATTTATTCTTTGTGTTCAAAAGGTTAATAAAATAAATTAGACTAACATGACACATGTGCCCTTACAAACACGCCACGTGTACCAACAATCAAGATTAAATGGCAGTGGAAACCGTCATCTGCAATATGATTGGTGTTTCAAATCAAGCTAATTCTTCAGCTAAAGAATAGAACCTGAAATTCAATAAGAAGAAATTTAACAAAATGTTCGATATATCTAGAATTTCAGAATCAAATACCATTAAGTTGGAATAGCCTAGTGTTATGTCCAAATATCTCATTGGGTTCATTTGTATATTTCCAAATTAAATTCTTAGTGGTATTTGTGATGTGATACCTTTTAAAGAGGTCATGTATTTCGTCATTAGGTTTGTTTATGTCATAATAGTATCCAAATTTAAAATCTTGTGCAATTAACTACCTGAATTAGCAAAATCGAAGTCAGATAACTCAATTAACTTCAAGCATAGTTGCGTTTGGAAATTCTTTTTGCTAAGTTTTATTAGCCAACTTACACCCTACATGAACAATGATATACTGGTTAGATATATTGGTTTATTGATACAAATATCATGGCAGCCTACATCCAGTCAATCACCTGATCCTTATATTAACCTAAAATGATACAATAAATGAATAAGAAATAATAATAAGTTACAAAAGTTATCAGTAATTATTTTTGATGCAGTATGTCAACTCTCTGAAAATTAAGCAGAATCATGTGGATAGGAACACAAAAATTGAAAACGCTTCGCTTTCTTCCACCAAAGTTCAAAGAGAAGATGAAAATTGTCACTAAAGGAAAGATATAGAAGCAATCAGGAAGAAACAGCAATAAGTAGGCATCCAAACAAAGGAGAGAAAGAATTGAAGCCAATTGGTATGCACTAAACACCATCTCTTCTCAGATTTTTGCAAAGAGAAAAAACTAATTAAAGAGTTATTTGAATTTACCCCACGGTGCCCTGAAGTTTGATATATAAACATTCAAGATAATAAAAAAGCTTGACCATTGTTTTTATCTTATTTTAATTAAGGGAATAAAAAGCAATGAAGAGACATAAATCAAAAGTAAGAAAAATCGAAATAAAAATTGTGACTAAATTTAAAACCTGGCCTCAATCTATAGCACCAATTGGAAAGATGCTTCTGGTCCATACTCTTTTGTAACCTGAAATACTTTCCTGCGAAGTGCAAACAACAATCAAAGAAAAGCTAAAGAGCCAGAGAACGGATATAAGAAAAGGAAAATAGATGCCTTATTGAATTAAGAGAGAAGAACCCACCTTATTTTTCTTCTTCTTCTTTTTTGCTGTAGGTTTTGCTTGGTAAGAGCACTGGGCTCTCTTCTAAGAGGTTCAGGGTTCAAGCCCGCATGCTTGCGATAGGTTTGGCGAGCCAGCGTAAAAACTCAGCCATATATACAAGAAATGACCAGGGTCGGGATGTCATTTCTAGCCTACCCCACTTGTTTGGGACAAAAGGCTCCGACTTTAGGGTTTGCTTGGTAGGTTAAGCAGTTCCAGCCATCGATCAGTGTGAAATTAGGGCACTAGTATCTTTGAGAATATAAAATATTGAACTAAAATCACACTTCTAAAAGTACACAGAAAATTTTCTCAAATAGCATCATATATATTGACATAAGAATAATATAACCCAAAAAAACTACATTCATTCTGCAGTAAATACAAAATTAAATATATTTAAAACAATTTTAATGCCTTTAGGCCGTGCACAACCTGTAAAGAAAATCTCAAGAAATTTAAATCAAATCATCATTGTTCGTGCAATTAAAGCAGAGATACAGAAATAATCCCTCTACAGCAGGAGGATTACACGTTACTATATTGACTTTGAATATATATTTCTTTATACATTAAATGCTCCATGCTGTTATAAAATTTTTGAATTAGTTCCATTTCCTATGATTTCTCCTGATCATTTAAATTATGGTAGAGAGAGTATGGATCCGGAGTTTGTAAAAATTTTCTATTCGACTGCTATTTGATTTCTCCATGTGTCGTCAAAAGGGAAGCAACTTGACTTGATAAAATGCAAGGAGAAATGGTGCATACAGAATTAATTGAATTTTAGATAATAATACACTTTTCTAATATGGAGCAGTGTGAGAAAACAAAATTGTCCAATCCAAAAACGAAAAGTGCAAATTCATTTGCTAGTACATACTTAGCTACATATATTATAAGAGATGAAAAAAAAATTTAAAGAAGAGAAAGAAGGGGCACGAAACTTCGTACCAGTACAAAAATATGCAAACTTAAATAATAGCTTCCGTGACCAAATTTTATCACAAAATCAGATCGAGACATTTTTGTTAAGTAATGTTTCTAGATTTTCCTCAAATCAGAGGTTAACTAATAAAAAGTATAGACAAATCTCAACAAAATTAGCATAATTGTGCATCTGAATTTTGTTTGCCAAGCACCGTCACTGCCCACTGCAGCCCAAAATCAGAGGTCTCTTCCAGTTGCTCCCACTTCTGAGAGGAAACGGACCGTCATAAAAAAGTTTATTGGTGCTCTGCCTCATTTGTTTCTCTTCCTCCAAGCCATCTAATGGTGCTCTTGACTCTCCCTAGTTTGTCTACCCCAAACCCTACACTGACTGGAGAAGAGAGAGAAGCGAAGAGGCGTTTCCGCGTTGATCTCTCTCTTTCTATTTCTTTTGCGCTAGGGTTTTTCTCTCTCTCTTTCACATCGCTGTCATCTCTATGGCTTTGGCTGAGAGGAAGTGTCGGAGAAACGGAGAGGGTGAAGTGACAGCGGAGAAGAGAGGAGGATTGTCGATGGAGGTGGGTTGAGAAAGAGAGGAGGGTGAGCGGGGAATTTTGCTCCCTGCACGCCTCCAAATTGGAGATACACTCCTTTTAGACGATAATACCCTTGTAATTTTTTCAATTCAGCCCTATTTATTCCTTATTTATTTATAATACTGATACTGATTAGTATTCAACTTTTTATTTAACACAAGCCACTACGCCTCCGACTCTAATCCTAATCGAAATCGAACGGTCCTGCTTTAATCTCAAAATAAAAAGAAAATAAAAAAAAAACACTGGAACTGGAAGTAGTAGACCGGTCGCTTCTTCCTTCGCTCAAACCTCTGAAACAGTGAAACCCTAGACTTCCAACTTAGATCGCACTTGTTCTCCAAAATGCTCTTGATTGAAAGCATTACGAATCCTGATAATGTCTCCTGCCTAAGCGAATTAGGGGGTTTTGTTGCGGAGAAACGTGGCATTTGTTGGAGGCATGAGGCACTGCTTCCTGTTCTAGATCCTCTGTGGAAACTGATCTCGTGATAATACGAGGTAATTTTATTGATTCATGAACTGTTTGTTGGATCACTCCCTTTTGTAAGTTTAATCAGTAATTATTGGGTGTACTGTGCTAGGAATAAATTACTGGTAAGTGGGTCAAGAGAGATCCGCTAGTGATAGGTGCCTTTGTAAGATGATACTTTATATGGTATTTTGAGAATGTTGTAGAGTTTGTAGGTAGACTATTAGTTAGGCAGGAGATGTTGATGCTGTTGTGTCATGTAGAAACTGTAATAATCCAGAATATTGTCTCAATTAGTAGAATGTTGATAGAATAGTTGGTACTTGGTACTTGTATTACCTAACAGTCTAACACTTTTCCATTCTCTGTTGAAAGGAAAAAAGTTGACTGTATCACTTTTGTGGGTTGAACTGAATAGAATAGAGTGCTATGTGCCCAGCAACATAGGGAAGAATGCCATGGTGTCAAATAGTCTTCGTTAATACTAGTTTCCTTTCACTGTCACTATCTTTTATGTAATTATTATGTAATTAGAAGTTGCAAATGGTTAAGTCGGTTGTGTTTAGTTATGTTAAGATAAGATTATGTAAAATACCAGGTTGCATTGGGTTTTCAATAGATTGTCTGTTGGTTGTGTTTCAGATTGTTTATGAACTTTGTTCATTCTGGTCTCATTGTGGGATCGAGTTTAGATTCAGTCTGTTCAGCCTATTGTACAACGAGTAGATTAATTGTGGCTTTTGCTGAAAATAAAATGATTATCCTCAACCTAATTGTAACCAAGCATTTGCACAATCATAAACAAAATAAAGAAGAAAAATAGTTTCGACTTTTCATTTTGTCATTTTTTAACTGGAGCAATGAAGGATGCACAAAGGTGGAGGTATTGAAGGCCTCAATTAAAAAAATTTATATGCTTACTTTAGCTGTTACTCTGTTAGCATTTAAGTATTACACTATGAGCCATACCTAGCCTGTCATGTACTCACCAAACTTTAACAAGGCTCTATAGAATTTGCAACCAAATAATAAACAACAAAATTGACAAGTGTTGAATTGAACTGCAAAAGAAAACACTTGTGGAATATTCAAAATAATAAAAATATCATGAAATAGTTCAACTTATTTGAGGGGTGCATTAACAGTTTATGTCAAAAGAAAAACACCAACAATACTTGTTCGTGTGTTGTAATAGTATTTGATAAGTGATAATACATGGTATAAATGAAGGAAAACATATTTTTATAGATTATACAATTTTCTGATTATTGTATTTGTTCATATTTTTCTAGTACATGTCTAAGCCTGCTATTTAAGCAGTGCATCCCTAATCCTCTAGGAATGTATTGTAGTAATAAGTAAGAATATTGCTTTAGCTCCTACATTCTTCTCTTTTGAAGTAACACAATGCATGAATATAGTGCATAACTACAGACTGCTACATTTGATCGATCATACGAAAATGTAATATCCTTAACTTTGTCAGTTACAGAACTAAATGAAACAAGTAAACGGTACATTGGTTTGGCTATTTTGCAATTTGTTTGAGTTGATTTGAACCAACTTTCCTACAGGAACTTTATTTTTGCTGTGTTATAATAGACTATCTATTCTGACTATCTATTCTAAATATGATATTGAATTGTATAAAGTAAGATTAAGACGCTACCTAACAATCAAAACTATCAGTCCTTATCTTACCTTCAGTTCAGGGCTCTTCCATTATGTGGCTCCACACATTAAATTTAAATAAGCATGACTGCATAAGTCTTTCAATCGGAACCTCCAAAGAATTTTATAGCTGGTCATACATGACTGTTTGAAAATTCTGTGTATGGATAAAAATCCTACATATTTTAATACGTAATTTCATTTGCGTAAACGCCTAAACATTCATGGGGTGGACGTGAATTGCACTGACTAATCAACTAATTTTTTTAGATGTAGATATAGATATAGATTATGACTTCTGATACTTTTATCTTTTATTTTTTTTATATTAATATTTATAAAGTAATGTTGTCCTGATACAAAATTTGGTGAAATCATAGAAGAGTTGATCTGCCTTTTATTTTACCATGTCATATCTGAAATTACACAAGCATAAACCAACAAAAATATTTAAAAGCATGCCATTTTCAACAACAGAAACACATAGTTAATCTTGAAGTAATTCTGTACAGATAAAAGTAATGTGAGGGATTAAAGTGCACGGAAGCTTATGCAAAATCCAAAAGCCAGCTGTGGATATTGACTAAGACAGGAAAGTCTACCATTCGAAAAGACTGCACGTGTTTTTTGTGGTGTGCGTTCCGTAAACAAAGTACGACTAGCGAAGGTTCATTGGACTTTTTAGGATTTGAAAAGCCATCTATATATATGTATCGACTCCTAGCCATCCAATTTCATCAAACCCAAAATAGTTTTAACTTCTCTTGTGATTTGCACTTCTGCAGTCATATATACCTGTCCTCCTAATTGTAAGCCTGAAAAAATTTTCTCGGACGAAACAAAAAAGAAACAAATAGATATAAAAATGGTAGAGAGATCTGGCACAAAATTGCAGTTCCAGGCACCAACTTATGGCAACCTAATCACCATTCTGAGTATTGATGGTGGAGGGATTAGAGGCATTATACCAGCTGTTATTTTATCTTTCCTTGAATCAGAGTTGCAGGTATTGCCACTTAACTGTGATACCTCAAGTGACAAGTGGTACTTTGTTTGTTAATCAGGTTATCAATATTGGTTCTGTACTCTTTTGCATGTGAACTATATTATGCCAGCATTGTTAAAAGGAGTATGTTGAATGATTGCCTATGTTTTTCTGTTTTTGGCATAATGGAGCCAGCCAGCCAGGAATAGAGAGAAAAGTTTTCTTTATGTTGAGCTAGGCTTACTATTAGTACTAGCAAAGTGCACAGAACAGTCAGGCGCCACTGAAGAGCCGAGTCTTGAGTTGTGCTCATGGTTTTGTCGTTAACTTTGTTTTTTTTTTTTTAAAAAACTTGTTTTGAAGAAACTGGATGGAGAAGATGCCAGGATAGCAGATTACTTTGATGTGATAGCAGGAACCAGCACAGGTGGGCTAGTAACAGCCATGTTGACGGCTCCAGACACAAAAAATCGGCCTCTTTTTTCAGCCAAGGAGATCAAAACATTCTACATGGAGAACTCAAGCAAGATATTTCCTCAAACCTGGTTGGTTTCTCTATGAATATTTGGTACTGGCGTTAGGAATCTATAGTTTGTGTGAAGTGCAATTACTACTACCACTGCCACTGGTTATGCATTGTGCTGATTTAAGTACTATTAGCATTAGTTTCTGAGTTCTGACTGGTACTAGGATGCCACTCTGATGACCGATTCTACCACATGCTGTTTATTATATTTAATTTGGTGATCATGTGTTGTCATATTAATATTTTCTTTGTTGGCAGTGGAATGGTAGGAACAGCGATGAAGTTGCTCCGAGCCACTTGGGGCCCACGATATGATGGAAAGTACCTTCATAATATTATCAGGAAGAACTTAGGAAACACTAGGCTGCATCAGACTGTTACTAATGTTGTCATTCCCACCTTTGATATTAAGCGCCTTCAGCCTACCATCTTCTCCACCTATGAGGTATATCCATATCTTTCTTACTCTGTCCTTCCCTCCCTGGCTCCCTCTTTACCAACCCATCTCTTTCTTTCCCTCTCAAAACATATTCTCCATGTTAATAGGTGCGCAACAAGAAAAGCCTAAAAGATGCACTTCTATCTGACATCATCATTGGCACATCCGCTGCTCCAACTTATCTGCCACCACATTATTTCACAACTGAAGACAGCCATGGCAACATGAGAGAATTTAACCTAATTGATGGAGGTGTAGCAGCTAATAACCCAGTAAGAAATTGGCTAAACCTGAAATTAATTCAATAAAATAGTTTATTGATATGATGTTGTATGTTTACTATATATGAAAAAAGTAGGAACCAAAAGAAAAGAAAGGATGAATTGATTTCTTTTCTGACTGGCTGGTAAAACATAGAGGTAGCAAATGGGCGGGTTGTTTTGGTATCTGCGGCTGGTCTATTGATGTCCAGCTGCTTTGGTTTCAGTTTTTATTACAGGATTGGGTTAGGCTATCATATCAGGTTAATTTTGCTTGGAGGTTTGGGTCTTTTTGAGATTTTACCTGACAAACATGATTTGCATATCATTGTTGACTTTATTTTTTTTTCTTTTTTTTATGTCAAACTGGGTTGTAACTCTAATTTACAGGGTGCCGTTTCAAGCCTGTAATGTTCTTGTTCTGGTGTTTTCAGGTTGGTCCAGGTTGTGCCTGTACTGGGAAACAAACATAAATTAGCAAAACAGAATTGTTACATGAACTGTTAAAGGACAAAATTTTTGTCCCATAAAATTCGGCGACTTTTTTGCATCTTATAAATTATTTACTTATTAAAGAGGAGTTCAATTCTCTTCCTCAGGCTTTGGTTGCAATGGGAGAGGTGTCGAAGCAGGTGATAAAAGAGAATCCAGATTTCTTCCCAATAAAACCCATGGATTATCGCCGGTTCCTGGTCATCTCGATTGGAACTGGCTCCTCACAAGGAGAAGACAGGTACAGTGCGAAGCTCGCCAAAGGGTGGGGAGTCTTTGGTTGGCTGCTTAGCAAGGGATCAACTCCTTTGGTTGATGTTTTCACTCAAGCGAGTGCCGACATGGTTGACATCCACATCTCAGTTGCTTTCCAGGCTCTCCACTCGAAGCAAAATTATCTCAGAATCCAAGTAAGAGCGTATTTCTATTATATTTCTACTATATACTTTGGTTGTCATGTTGACTTAAAAGAAATTGTGTAAATAGGATGATATGCTGACTGGGACAGTAGCCTCAGTTGATGTTGCGACAAAGGAGAACTTGGAGAATTTGGTCAAGGTGGGTGAGTTGTTATTAAAGAAACCAGTCTCGAGGGAGAATCTTGAGACCGGCCGTGTGGAGCCCACTGATGAAGGGACCAATGCACAAGCTTTAGTAAGGTAAGTTCATATTATTAAAAAGAATATCTTGATTCAATTTGGATCTTCTCCTGTTTTAAAAATTGGTTATTATTTTGCAGATTTGCAAAGTTATTATCTGTTGAAAGGCGACTGCGTGAAAGCCGATCACCTCAAACTAGAGTGGCCCGATCTTTTTCAATCATCTGATTTGCCCAGTTGCTACCATGGAATTCTTTATTGTTTTATACATATGATGACTGTAATACAGAAATCAAATAAAGCGTAAGCCAATTCATAGCATTTGGTCTTATTTGTTGTAATTATATTTGTATTCTTTGTTCTTTCTAAAAATTGAATAAAAGTCTTAGCTTTTCCTTTATATCTTGATTACGTGGTCCCTGTCTAGTCTAGTATTTGAGAAATATTCAATTGCAAACCTTTATATTGGTGGTCTATTTGATCATTGGACGATGTAGTGACTTTCCTATGAGCTCTTGTGTGCACTTCTACTTTACTTATCGATGGATTAAAGAGTAAATATTTGTCGAACAAGCGTAATACTTGTTCCATAATTGTCTGGTAGAATTATTTTCTACACCGTAGAAACAGCTGCAAGTACCTGATATATAGTTTGCATATTACAACGTAAACAAGAAAAATGAAAAAAATGAAAAGCCAAAAGTTGGTTGCAATGGATGCATTCTTCGAATATGTATATAAGTATATGACCCGAAAAAATTAAAAATAATATTAAAATATTCACGAATTTCGAAAATACTCTAAAAATAATCAAAATTCTATCAATGGTGTTGCAATATCGGTTTTTAGAAAACCGATATTAGCTTTTTTTTTTTTCCCCTTTTTGCGAGTTTATACTGCGTTACCTTTTTGTATATTGTATGGTCATTAAAAGGGGCTAATATACAAGATTCCAACATGTCTTTGGCTGAGGTAATGGTCAAACAAGTAATAGGCCTAATAAGGATTAACGATAATTAATAATTAATAATATTTATTCATTATTATAATATTTAATAATTAATGATAATTAGTAATTAATAATATTTAATTATTATTATAAACTTATAATTCATAAATAATAATAAGAATTTGTTATGATCTGAGGATATTTCAATCTTTTCACATGAATATATGTATGCATAAATTATGCTTCCTTATTCAATAACCAACACCTATTACATAACATTAGATAAGCACTTATGCATCCTTAAGTTATGCAACTCCTTACTTCATAACCAAACGCCCCTATGTACAAAATCAAATCGCTTTCAAGGAAGAGAGCTTCATCTTCACTCAACATGCCACTTCATTGGAATAACATTATTTCTGATTTATGCTTCACCAATGGGCAACGGTGTACACTAGTGTTCTCCAAAATGACATGACACGGACGTGTTAGTACGACATGCACCTATGTTGACACGATACGTTTATGGAATTAGCATGACACGTGCATGTCGGCTTGTCGTGTCAAAGTCGTGTCGTGTTGGAGACTTCCAAATATTGACACGTCTTAACACGACCCGAATTAACACGTGACACGAGTTGACACGACAAAAAATAATATTATTTAGAATTTATTAAATTATATTGACTTTATATTATAAATTAAATAATTTTGATTCATAATCTTTTTATTCAATCATTAATTTTTTTTTTTTTTTTTTTGAAGGCTAGCAAAATGCTGATAATTTTCCATTAATAAAAAAGTTTACACAAATATAACAACAAAATTCAAAATGAGTACCAGTATACTGGTACAACACAACAAACTAATGGCATAACACTTAAACAATGTTTACACACAATATACCACGCAATAGTATTGACTCATCTAACCAAGTCCAAACCATAACCTGCCCAGAACCTACGAGCTGCTCTCAAAAGATGCAGTCTTGTGGAACACAAAAACCTGCCTTATTCAAGCACAACCCATAGTCTAACACGTGCTTTTCATATATTTTTATTTTAATATATGAATTTTCAACAATTTATAATAATTTTTCTGTTTTAAAAATTATTTAAATACTTTTTAATGAATTTTAGTGAATAAATTAAAATAAATTATAATATGGCTTGACACGTTTAACGCGTCTTGTCAACACGACACGACACGACACAGCACGTTGTGTTAGACGTGTCGTGTCATAACGCGTGTTGTGTTAACCAATTTCTCCGTTTGACACGACACAACATGTTTGTAATACACTAGTGTACGCCAATATTTTTAAACTAGAGATCCGAGTCAAAACGGGCAGATTTGTCCAGAAATTGGGCATAGTATAATCCCATATCCATTTTTCCTTGTTTTTTCGGCTATATTAAGATGCAAACCCATAACCAGCGTGCTGACGAAATAATAAATTGACAAGCCGAAATGATTGTGATGCCAAACGAGAAAATTAAGTTAATTGTGTGTCAAAAAGAACCTGAAGCCCTAATTATAGGAGAAAAACTTATTACTGAAATAAAAATTGATAAAGTGATTTTGAGACTAAACAAATAGTTTGTTTGTAAATGAACCATCACAGCAGTTACAAACCACAACATTTCAGAAATTTAAGTCAGTAACTACCACTGATCAAGGATTTGGACTTTCAACAAAATAAAACATGGAAATATCTATCAACTATCAAGTATTAAAATGGAAATATGGAAACATGGAAATATCTATCAACTATCAAGTATTAAAATGTAGTAAACCAGAGTTATAGGAAGAGCTATAAGCATTTTGAAGATGACCCTGCAAAAATAAATAAGAAATATCTATCAAGTATTTGTACATTAATGCTCCAAACACAAAAGAAAACACAGATTTAACAAGGCCAGTTTGGTACCTTCTTATTAAAAGGTTTGGAAGTTTTGTGCAATAATCCAACCACACCATCTTCATAA
Source organism: Rhynchospora breviuscula (assembly GCA_027562975.1). Lineage (NCBI taxonomy): Eukaryota > Viridiplantae > Streptophyta > Magnoliopsida > Poales > Cyperaceae > Rhynchospora > Rhynchospora breviuscula. The sequence continues at coordinate 20,754,667 of CM050398.1, forward strand.
ACTCGGAACAAAACAAAAGGAGACCATAATTCTAGAAAATGGGTACTTGGCATTTGTTAGTAAAGACTGATGGGATGAGGTTGCAGTGGCCGAAAAAAAAAAAAAAGATTACGTTTGGCACCAAAGTCACCAACTACGGTGTGCTAAAGATGTTTATTTAGCTAATTTAAAATCGCAAAAAGGAAAAAAAGTTAGTATCGGTTACTTGCTAATATCGGTTTTTGGAAAACCGATACTAAATGGAAAACCGATATTGCAATACTATTTATATAATTCCGATTATTTTTAGAATATTTTCGAAATTCGTGAATATTTTAATTTTATTTTTAATTTTTTTGGGTATATAACTGCTGTCTAGATTATTCGATCCATTGGGATCAATTCAGTTGAAACTACAGCCCAAGAAAACTTCCCCTTCTTTCTCCTACCCGCGTCAACTCACTCCTGCTAAAACCCTAGCCTTCGAGGCTTCGACTGATGTCCATCGTTAATTTTCTGAACAAATTTTATATAACGCACTTTGGTTGAGTATTGCAAGGCCTGAGACTTTTTTGTTATATGAGAGAATCAGCAGATTCGGTTGAAAAGGAATGTGGTAGTGGTGGTAGTGGTTGGATACATGAAGCGCTGGTTCCTGTTCTGGAGCCTTCATGGGATTTAATTGCGTAATCATGTGCAGTAAAAAATCCTTAATTAATTTTATCCAAATTGATTCTGCTCCTTCTATTTTGCAATGAGTTTCTATATAGTTTATGCAACACTCCAGATTAAGTGATATTCATCCTCTTATTGCTCAACAGTTACTAATTCTCTGTGAAAATACAAAATACAGAATTGGCTTCATTTACTCTACTATCCTTTATTAATACTAACTTCTGTAACTAGATGTGGTTAATTGTGGGAAATTAGGTGGGGAATTAGAATGCTTCGGGTTCTTTTTTTTGACAAGCTAGGTAGTGACTACCTAGAAAGAACAGAAGTAAGGAAAAAAGGAAAACAAGAAGAAAAAGTGAAAACACAGAAGCTCCTTGACTAGGAGAATTTCATGAACAAGGTAGACTCATTGACTATCCAATGGTGTATAGCTCCTAGATGCCTGCTCTGATTTCGAAAAGTTCTGTTGTTTCTTTCAAGCCAAAGACCCCACAATGCTGTTGCAATAAGGACCAATTTATCTTGAGAGTTGTTAGCAGTAGCAAAAAGTGAGAGGAGCCTATCCTGCAAACTGCTCTGTACGGTTTGTTGTGATCTCCAGTGGGAGAAGCCTAAGGCCTGCCAAATTTGCATAGAAATGGTGCAATCAAGGAAGAGATGACTTCCGGTTTCACAGTCGTTCTGTTCACAGAGCACACATCCTTGTGTACAAGGAATATTTCTCTTTAACAGCTGGTCTTGGGTCAGTATTCGTCCATGTGACAGTAGCAGTAAAAACAGTTTGATAGAAGGTGGGATCTTGATCTTCCAAACAAATCGAAAGGGCTCAAAACTTTGCCAGCATAAACGAGTGCTTTGTATGTTGAAGCAGCAGTGTAATTTCCATGATTGGTCCACCTCCAAACCAACCTATCGGGTTGCATTGAGAAAGTAATGTTACTGGCTGCATTGAAGAGGTTGTTTTACTGAAAGGTGAGAGGTGCAGGCAGGAGGTTGTGCCACAGTGGAAGAGCAGAATGTAGAGAGACAAGATGCCTTGAAGGTAGTTTAAGATTAGAATTGCAAAAGAACATCGTGGCGCCTCCCCAATTGCTATACCAGAATAAGGTATTGAGACCAATTCCAATGACAGAAGAGGTGCCTATTTGGAAAAAGATTCTCAGAGAGAATAAGTCGTTCCAAAAAAATGAACCATTCTTATTCCAAGCCAAAAGGGGTATGTTAACATCTCTTTTGCCATACAATCGCCTTGCTAGTTTGCTCCATAAGGAATTTGGATCGCGATACAACCTCCACCACCATCTTAGAAGTAAGGAAACGTTGTGTAATCGTAAGTCTAGGAGACCAAAGCCTCCAAGCGCCTTCGACAAACAAACACGGTCCCAAGCCAGTAAATGTATTGTTCTTCTAGAATTGTTTGTGGAGCCCCAAATGAAATTACGTCTTATCCGATCCAAAGCCTTGACTACCCATGCCGACAACTTGAAAATCGACATAAAGTAGATTGGTATAGTTGAGAGGACTGAGCTTGCAAGAACAACACGGCCAGCCCTCGATAGCATGGAGCTTTTCCACCCTGCAAGTTTGTTTCGGACTTTATCAATTAAGACACGAAACATTAACTGATCTGGCCTGCGCAAAGTTAGTGGTAGGCCCAGATATGTGATGGGCAGAGCCGAAATGTTTATCTGTAGAACCTCCCTGATTCCCTCGTTGCAGCACAGTCAAGTTGAAGGTTATGAGAGATGACTTGTGCAAGTTCAATTTTATACCAGAGACTTGGGAGAAAGCAATTAAGACTTGGTTCAGCACATGCACCGCCGTGCCTTTGGCAGTGGAGAAAAGCATCGTGTCGTCGGTGTATTGGAGCAAGAAAAAAGGTTCGTGAATCTTGCTAGAGATGCTGTAGGGCACTGCCACAGCCGCAGCTTGAAGCATTTTGTTGAGTACATCAATAGCTAGATTGAAGAGAAAGGGTGAGAGTGGGTCCCCTTGACGGAGCCCACATTTGTGTCTGAAAGAAGTGCCCACACATTCATTTACCAGAATGGAAGAAGTTGAGGTGTAGAGGAGGAGCTGTAGCCAACGTAGGAATTGTTCTGGAAAACCCCTTTGTCTCAAAGTAGCAATTAAAAAAGGCCATGCTACTGAATCGAATGCCTTTTTGAAATCCAGCTTTAGTAACAGGGCAGGTTCCGATTGCTTTTCAATTGTGTATGCCATTTCCCTTGCCACATTGAAATTCTCTGTAATCAACCTCCCTTTCATGAACCCAGTCTGTGTTTCAGGTATCAACAATGAAATACAAGTAGCTAACCGATTAGTTAACACTTTTGAGATGAGCTTTGGTATGTACGCAATAACACTAATAGGTCTAAACTCAGAAAGTGTAGTTGCATGCTGTTCTTTGGGGATAAGTACAATGTTGGCACAATTGTAGGATTCTAAATGAAGGTTGTTGCTAAACAGAGACTCAAAGAGCTCAAACAGATCATGTTTAACCAGCGGCCAGTTTATTTTGTAAAACTCGTTTGGCACTCTATCTGGGCCAGAACATTTATCATCTGACAAAGCGAAAACGGCCCGTTTAATCTCCATCTCAGTGAATGGGTCAGCAAGTTGAGAAAGGTCCGGCCCATAATCAGGATAAAGGGTTGCAGGAGAAAAAGACAGTGTATTTTTTTTTCGATCCCAAAAGTTGCATATAATAATCAGTGAATGCATTGCAAATTTGGTTGCTATCATTTAAGAGACTGTCTTGCACCGAAATCATAGAAACATGGTTGCATCTTTTTCTTGAGGTAGCCATTGCATGAAAATATTTAGTGTTTTGATCTCCACATCGAAGCCACCTAGCTCGTGATCTCTGTCGCCACTTTATTTCTAAAATGTTTGCAAGTTCGTAGGCACGTTCACGAGCTAAAATCCGAAGTCTAACCTCAAGGGCCGTTAAAGATCTCCTCTAATGCTTCGGGTTCTTAGTAGATTGATTATTTGATTATAGTGTTTCTGGTAGATTCTGATCTCGGACGTGTTTGGGCTCAATTTTTGCAGGGATCAATTAATGTGGATTTGGCTCCAAATGACTTGATTTTTTTTAAATGATTTTTTGAACAATTGTCAAAGAGAGTAGTATTTGAGCCGTGATTATGTCCAAACTCCAAATTGTAGAGAGAGTGATATTAGCAAATGGGCTGATTTATTTCACCATTCTGAGTTTGTAATTTTTTGTCATCAGTGTTCAAGTGAGTGTGTCAAGGACAAGTGGAGGCATTTGACATTCCTTAGTTTAGCTTTCCAGTAGCACAAACTGTTTCATTAGTCGTCGCTAAACTTAGGTTTCTCTAAAATTCACTTACCGAATGGTACGCAAATTCAACTTAAGAAAAAGCTTGTAGAAGCATGAAAAAGTATAGAACTTTAATGTAAAAAGAAACTGGCACCATGTTGAAGAGTTAATATATGCTATCTGATATATGTTTTCTAAGATGGTCACCACCAGGTCTATATTGATCAGTAAGTGCATCTTATTTTGATATTTGATAACATTTTGTAGAATGGAGGTACTAAGATTACAAAAAAATTTGGAAGATTACAAGAATTAATGAATGTTGTTGTTGTTGTTGTTGTTGTTGTTTAAAAGCTATATTGCATAATTTTCACTAGCCTGGGCATACTGGTTTTGTTCTCACAATCTGTATATAGCAAGCCCTAGTGGATCAGCTTCATCACATTTACGAGGAGGAAAAAGTGGCTTTATTAAGTTCTTTAGCAAACTAGATTGTAGGTTTAGCTTTATAAGTGACATGTGGACTTGTAATTACATGCCATTACATTGATGATGCTTGGAATTTGAGAAAAAGAGTCATTAGTTTTACGGCATTGTCAAGTCCACACACTGGTAAACATATAGCACAAGCAATTCATGACTAGTTGGTGCTGTGGAACCTAGATAAGAAGGCTTTCAGCCTTGTACTTGACAACTCAACTGCAGATGATGCTTGCATCACTGTACTATTCACTACCACCCCTATTCAAAAGGATCTTCCGGTGAGTGGTGCCATGTTTCATCAGAGATGTGCTTGTCACATCTTAAATTTAATTGTTCAAGATGGATTGAGTGTACTTAAAAAAATAAGATAACTGATATACGAGAAACAATAAAGTACATTCGTCATTTACAACCAAGAATGGAAAAGTTCAGCCTTGCAGCAAGTCAGGTATAGTACTATATACAATCTTTTTTATTTCTTGCAGCAACTCATGTATATTGGTTAACTGACAAGTACTAATCCTTCTATTGTTTTTTCTAGGTTGGTGCTTTAAACAAAAAATTTGCTTGGGATGTTCAAACAAGATGGAATTCCACATACTTGATGTTGAGTTGGCCTTGGAGTTGAGAGAGGCAAAAAAACCTGCTTTGGGACATGACTGTTCAGTTTGGCCTGTATTTTTCTGTTTTGCTTTGTTTTTTTAGGTTGTTTGTAAGATATGCTTGATGTGTTGGTCTCTCTGTTTTGTTTTGTTACCTTTTGTAGAGTCACTGGAGTGACTCAAACTCTTCTTTAGTCTGAATTTTTGAACCCCTTCTTAGGGCGCTTTTCATAAAAAAAAAAAAAAAATTCGTGGCCTCATTGCATTGTTCCAAAAATAGTTTTTTTTTTACATTTTCTATAATTAAAAATAGTTTTCTCTTTTTGTTAAATATATTAAAAATAGTCGTACAAATTATTATTTAATCTAAGGATTAAATATATTTAGAAATAAAATTAGGTAGTTGATGCCTAATCTATAGTATTAATTAAAAACTGTGGTTTGTATTACCTCTCCTACGACATGCGATCTAAGCCCTCTAATTTCGCTGATTAATCGATCTGAATTTATGCCAGAAGTTTACCCTTCTTAGAAGTTACTTTTGCAATTTTTTTGGACATGAAATTTATGCAAAGGTTATATTGCGACTTTCTATGATAGAAATTATTAATTTTGAACTAACAAATTTTTATCAAGAAATTTTGGTAAGTTTTTTATGGTAGATTTTTTATATTTTACATCAAAATTTTTGGCAAATTTGATGAAATATATTGAAGGAAAATTTTGATATATGCCATTGCAAAACACTTCAATTTTAGATATGCCATCACAAAATGACTAATACGAGATATGCCACTATAAAACTGTATAAATTGGATTTATGTCATTATTTTTCATTAAAACACACTAAAATTAATTTGTGTAAATAAAAAAGTAAGAGTTTTATGTCAGATTTTTTAAAAATGCCGAAAGTGCCCTTAATAATATTCTTTTTTCATTTAAAGAAATGAATTTCCTTCATCTCTTCACGGCTGGAAGAGAATTCCTACACACTGGAGGGTGTGCTCATGCGTTGGATATGTAAGGATCATGGTTTAATTCTTGAATCTTGATCCTTCCAAATCAGATTTTGACGAAGCCCGAAGGAGAGAGCGAAAGTTCAATCGATAAAGTCGAATCAAACAAACGAAGGACTGAAATATTCCATTGATTTAATGGGATCAACTGCTTTGAGACTGTAATATTCCATTGATTTAATTGGATCAACTGCTTTGAGACTATAATATTTCATTGATTTACTTGTGCGTTATGGTTTAATATAATCTTTAATTATTTGTGTACAGGTTTGAATTTGATTGACTCGTCTCCAATTTGGGTTTGATGGATTTAATTTGTATATAATTCATAATTCATAAATACATGTGTGTGCAAATTCAAAAGGACAATATAGTCATTTTAATTGATTGATGGCATAAAATACATTTATAATATTTTTGTTGTGGCATAAAACTAATTAGTTATTTTACAATGACATATTTCAAATTTCAAACTTATCTAGTGGTATAAACCAAAATGTCCCTGGATTGAATTATTCTCAACTTGAAAAAGCACAGCGTCGCGAAGGTGCGATTCCCATGTCTAATTTCATTAAAAATAGGAATTTCGTTTCCAATCCCGGAATGAAATCAATTCCGGACTGATAAAATCGAGAATTGCAAAGGTTTTATTTTGCAACCTCCGCACCAGGCACTCACCCCGCCATTCCACCACCTCCTCTCTCTCTCTCAATCCCTCTCGTTTGTTAACTGTTGTCGAATTTTGATCCCCACGCAAGAACGAAAAAAACCCAACAATCTCTATCTCACCTCAGGTTCCCTCTGTTCCGATTCAAGCAATAGGAGAAAGAAATGAAGTACAAAAACGGGTTATTGGGTCACAAAGACATCGGCACCTACCCATACCCGCTCCGGCGCCGACTAGTGCTGTACCTACTCCTTCCCATGCTTTCTTTCTATTTCTTGTACACCTTAAACCTCCTTCTCTCCTCCGCCAACTATCGACAACCATGCACAACCACCACTGCCAATCACCTCTCCTTTACTGACGATTCAAACCCCAAGACCAAATTCACCGAGACAGGGCTACAACACATAGTCTTCGGCATTGCCGCCTCGACACGGCTCTGGGACAAGCGAAAAGAATACATCAAGGTTTGGTGGCAGCCGAACCGAATGCGGGGCTTTGTTTGGCTAGATAAACCTGTTAGTGAGTTCAACTCCACTGTGCCGACTCACCGGCTCGGTCTCCCCATGCTCAGGGTTTCCTCTGACACATCAAGATTCCGCTACAAGCACCAGCAAGGCCACCGGTCAGCAATTCGCCTCTCGAGAATTGTTGCTGAGACTCACCGCCTCTCTCTCCCTAATGTGCGTTGGTACGTCATGGGTGATGAAGATACTGTCTTTGTGCCCGACAACCTCGTCAGAACCCTTGCCAAGTTTGATCATCGTCAGATGTACTACATTGGGTCGAACTCGGAGAGTCATTTACAAAACATTTATTTCTCTTACAATATGGCTTTTGGGGGTGGTGGCTTTGCAATCAGCTGGCCGCTGGCTGAGGCGCTTGCCTCCATGCAAGATGGGTGCCTCAATAGATACCCTGCACTGTATGGGAGTGATGATCGGATTCACGCATGCATGGCAGAGCTGGGTGTGCCGCTAACCCGGCACCCGGGTTTCCACCAATATGACGTGTATGGTGACTTATTGGGACTTCTTTTGGCGCACCCAGTGGCCCCATTGATTTCCCTGCACCATCTTGATGTCGTGCACCCAATCTTCCCAAATTCTTCCACTCGAGCAGTTGCTTTGAAGAAACTATTTGCGGGGCCTGTTAGGCTGGACTCAGCCAGTGTCATGCAACAGTCGATATGCTACGACAAGGTTAACCAGTTGACAGTGTCACTATCCTGGGGTTTTGCAGTGCAGGTGGTGAGAGGGATCATGTCGCCGAGGGAAATGGAGATGCCCATAAGAACGTTCTTGAATTGGTACCGACGGGCTGACTATACTGCGTATACCTTTAACAGCCGGCCAGTGGCCCGAAACCCGTGCCAGAAACCGTATGTGTATTATATGTCTGAAGCAAGATTTGATGCGGCCAAGCTTACCACCGTGACACGGTATGATCTCAACAATACGGACCGACCGGCTTGCCAGTGGAAGATGATCGACCCGGCTGAGATGCTGGACCACATTATTGTGTACAAGAAACCAGACCCTGGATTGTGGGACCGGGTAATTATTTTCTCCTTAAACCCTTAATGTTGACTTTGACTATATTTAGTTATCTTAATTCTTAAATCACCAAATTTGCTCTCTTTGCAATTGTGGTTCACTTAGACTAGGTTTTCCGTGTTATCTTTAATGCTATTTATAGTTTTGTTAATGCTGTATACATGAATTTGAAGTCTCCTAGAAGGAATTGCTGTCGGATATTGGCCACACCGGGTGGTGATCAGAGCAGCATGCACATTGATGTAGGTGTATGTAGGGAAGGCGAATTCAGTGAGATTTGAGGTCTTTACTAGCCCTTTTTACTTTGCTTTTTTGTTGGGATAATTTTAAACTTCTTTTGGAGGGGATTGCTGAAAATGCGCATAAGAAAAAGAAAAATGAGTTTCCTTTTCAAAAGATACTCTTAAGCACTTATATTAGGTGCTACACTGGAGGTCTCCAATATTCATGGACAGCCAGGCTCAAGATGACCGTTGATGTTCTGATTAAGCTTGTACTAAATAATTAGAACTAAGTTTAGACTGGGTTCTTGATTTTGTAGTTTGTACTTTACTCTCATTGGTTGAGTATACTTAGCTGTTGCCTATATTAGGATAGATAGAACATTGTAACAGATGCTATTTATTCAATTCATTCATTACAAACTTTCATTATCTCTCTCTTTTCTGTTTATTGTCACAAGAACTCAAGAATACCAGAATCTTTTAACTTAGATGTAGCATGGACAGCTGTCTACTCTAAACTGAGGTGATTTAGTAGTGGCAAAAGAGAAGGCTGAGGATAAAGGTTTTGTTGGGAAGAGGAATTTTATTTTTTTAGTTCTGTAAATCATGTGATTACCTAAAAACCAAAGATGATGGTTTGGTTGAGTCACGAGAGAAAGGAGGTAAGATGGGAATAAGGATGTGTCACACGCATTATGCACCGTAATGAGCCACTGTACAAGGAAATTGCTTTTCTTATTCCTGAGTCATGCCCGTGATATGATATGTTTTGTTCAAGTTAGCTTTTGTTTAGATTTAGTTTTATGTTGTTCAAGTTTAGGGGTTGCAAACTCTAAGCACTAATTAGGTTTTTATTGTTCTAATAGTTGATTTCTAGGTTAGGGTAGCGTTACTGGTAAGGAAGGGCAGCACTGTTGCAATGCTGTACCGGTACTGACAGGAAGAAGCAGAGTATTCAGTTTAATAGGAGTCTAAACGGAATTCATGTACTCCTTTTTTATTTAATGTTTTGTTTGCCTAAGGGCACATAATTAAAAAAATGGGCCACATTATTTGAGTTTTGTTTTGTTTTTAGGGTATGAAACATGACTTGACTATTCTGGTGCACTCTGCCACTGATATAGAGACAATTAAAGCCTGAGGTCAGAGCTGGGATGCTGTCCAAAACAGTGATGAAAAGTTGAAAATTGTACAACTGATTTTGTGATAAATATTGAATAGCTTTTCTCTCAATAAAAGAAAAAAAAAAGAAAAGAAAAGAGAGAAGGTTTTTTTTTTTGTTTTGTTTTGTTTTTTTTTTTTGAAACATGTCCTCCAGTGGGAAACACAAGTTCATTCGACATATAAATATATATTAGGACTTATGTACCAGTGTACAGTCTTCATAGTTTACCAGTGCATAAATTGGTTACAAAATCAAATAAAAAGAAAATTTGCTAGAATTTTCGGGTAAACGTTCAGCTGACTCATCAGTTGTAATAGCTTCAGTGTTCCATGTAGGGTTGGAATGGGCTGGACTAGGCTGAGGGGACCCACTGACATACTTGTAAAGGAATTAGGGTTCCTAATAATCTGCTCTGATTTTATTCTTCTTGTTAATTGATGTACCTACATCCGCATCCGCTTAAAAGGTAAATGGAATTGGGAGATGGATCAGTTCTGTGTTTAGTACCATATTTTGTCACTTTACTTTTTATTGTGTTAATCTTTTTTTTTTTTTTACTCCCCCTTCTTGTTGCCGACCAACTTTCTACAACAACGAGAAGTTTTTTGTCCCAAATAGGTTGGAGTAGACTAAAAAAAAAAAAAAATACAGCAGAAAAATCGTCAAAAAACAAAATAATATATAAAAGTATTGAAGAAAAAACTTTAGGTGATAGTAATAGTAAAAAACTTTCTACTGAAGAAAAAAAGAATTTTAGGTGATGTTACTACCTGTCGTCATGACTAAATTTATATTTTGCTAAATTATTTCTAACTTATAAATTTGTGAAGTGTCATGGGGAAGAAAAAATTGTGTTTGAAAAGACAATGCCCTTGAGTCTCTTTTCTTTTCTTTTCTAAAGTAGGATTTGGTTAGAGACACTAAAATTCGTTCACTATGGAGCAAACGATTTAAGCCTGAGTGTATCTTTTGAATTTCATTTTCTTAACATAGTTGATTTAATTTCCATAATATAGGAGGAATTTTTCGGAAATACTTAATTGCTATAAATTATTTAAGATTTTTTTTTAAAAAAAATAGGTCTTTATTTAGAGATGCATAGACCTCAATCTTTGATATTATTTATTATTATTGCTATTATTTTTTTTTTTTGTGTTTTACGGTGCTTGAATTTGGTCCATATGAAAAGAAAACAAAGGAGTAAGTTCATCTAAGTTAAACTATATTGATCACCTATGCTAGATTGTATAGGAGAATCTAAAACAGGAAAAAAAAAAATGAAAGATGAGTTTAGAAATTATACATCGCTGCTATTGCTTGAACTCCGGTCGTTTAAACCTTGTGCATTTCTACTTTCCAACTATTGTAAATTTAAATTTAACAGCGTTAGTGCCCGTTAATTGATCATTTAATCAAACAAAAATAATTATCCAGAAACAATATAGAAAGCAGTAACAGGTTTGGGTCAAATGGGTTCAGATTGGGTGGACCTGTGGGCAGCTCTTTGCTGGATATCATCGCGTGATTTGGTCTTAAAAATTAACGTTTCTGCTGCAGAATTTTATATATCCTAACATTATATGAGTCACTGGCACAAAATGCATCTAGCAAATCACTCCCACGGTTTCAAGAAGTCTACAAGCCACAGCACTAGCTGCAGTACCATGGAGTGACTGAACTGAAGCTGTAACGAAGCCCACCATTGCCTTCCTCAGGCATGTTTTGTTTTGTCTGCACTAGTACGAGGACATTTGACAAGCGTGTGAGCAAGAGGAGTTGGAGTTTAATAGGACCTACTCCAGACGTCTCTTATTTCCAAATTTTTGACTCTTTTTGATGATTTGATTAATCAAGAGAAGGTGGTCCCAGCGTTATAGATGCAGTAAATGAAAATGATTAAAACCGAATGGCTTGATTTCTAGAAAGAAATTAGCACTTATAATTAAGTTGTCACCAATAGAAAATGGTTTTGTAAATTGCAAAAGAAATCCACTGAGCATGCTACCCAATATGCCCCATCTTTGTCGAAGAATAAATAAGTTTTGTTATCTTTTTTTTCGCTAATAAAAATACAACACAAAAATAAATTTTTTTGAATATATTTATTGGGTGTAGGAAGAAAGTACTATATTCGCATGGTCTAATGGGCATAAAAGTTATGGTCCATGACTGTGGCATATTTAAGGTACTTAATTATATCAACTTAGCTTATTTTGCCAAATGCTTAACAACTGGACATATAACAAAATATATAGCAAGCATCAAGACTTCTTAATACATACATTTACACCAAACTGGAATGGCATGGTACAACTGGAGTAACATATAGCACCAAAAATAATTCTTCATAAAATCCAAGCAGATAAACAAATTGGCAATACTCAATTTGCACCGATAAATAATTCTTCTAAAGAATCCATTTCATTAAATTACACCTTGTACTATTTATTTATTTTAAGAAAAACAAGTACCTTGTACTAATTATAAAATAAATTTTACTCAGGCAATAATATTACCAAAATATTTACTAGTTTGAGGCAATACAATCAGCCTTTTGCAAACTAATATTAATTGAACTTATGATATGATATGGAATGAACCTCAATGGATTTGAGACCCTAACTCCTCCCTTAAACATTTGATGGTACCAGAAGAATCAAGATAATCGGAGGTTGAGAAGCTCATTTTGGGGGAAAAAAGAAGAAATCACTATCTGCCATCTCTCCACGCATCATCCCGTGCGATCGCGTTTGTATTTGTTTATTTTATTCAATTTTGAGTTAGATTTTATTTTTTGTATTGTCGTTCAGATTTTTATATGCATATTCAACTTATTTTTATTAAATTTATTTGTTTATATGTGTTCATTTTGATTATTTAAATGTTCACTTTGTTTATTTTATATGCTCACTTTGTTTAAGCGATGACAAAATTACAGATTGTATTTATCATTTCTGGAAGAAAAAAAATTGAGAAGTTCTATATGATTTTGGTCCGAGTTTGGCCCAAACAATAGATTGGACTCTGTCTTAATTTGACCAACCGACCCAGTTAGTGAATCTCGTAACTCCCAAATATCAATGGTTGGTACTAATTAATTTGGACAAGATGAGGCCATGTAATTAATTGGATCACCAGGTAATAAATCCCTCGTATGTATATAGCACTTAGGTGTATCTTTTAGGCGAGCCTGTTGGCAAACTTCAATCCTGATTGCTGCCTCAATTTCTGTTTTGCATATTGTTGTTGTTTAGAGTTGCCTCATGCACGCATGTGCAAACAGCTGCTCGTGTCAATTTCTAAAAATGTAAAAAGACAGAAGATGGCACATGGATAGAGGGGAAAAAAAAAAGTGAAAATAATGATATTGATTAGCATAAGCGGTTTTGAAAATCAATTCTATTAAACATGTTTTTCTTTTTCTTTTTTTTTTTGCCTAAAATCAAAGCAAAGCTTCAAATATGTAGAGAATAATTGAGTAGCGCTGTCCTAGATGCTAATGTTTATAATTAATTTTTACAAACTACACCTTTTTCTCAAGCTTATAATTTTAGAAAATAATTTTTGAATGTGTGTGTTTTTTTTCCCTCTTTGGTGTATTTACTTATGTATTGATAGTATGGCTGCACTAGCGATTTTGTAAAACCACGTCCGTTTCGCCCGTTGTTTATTTTAGACAAGAGGAATGTTCAGCTACCAACATTCTGGTTGCTCCCAATTGCCAATATTTTGCTATAAAGTTATTTTTTCAAATTTTAAAATTCAAATGTTAAATCCAAACCGTGGATCTTATTTGGTTTAATGAGCAATGCGTTTTCATGTAAATTTTGTAAATTTTGGAGTTTATTTGATACTCAATCAAGAGATAGAAAAACAAACGAACCTTATTAACTATGATAAATTCATTCTAATACGTTCATGTTTTAGCCTTTGATCGAGTATCAAATAAACTCTAAAAATTACAAAACTTATATAAAAATACATCGCTCATTAAATTAAATAAGATCAACGGTTTAGATTTAACGTTTGAATTTTGAAATTTTAAAAATTACCTAATAGCAAAATGTTGGCATTTAGGGGCAACCAAAATATTGGTAGCGGAACCTTCCTCTTTAGACAAATAGTTTGGCCAAAATTATTAATTGGACTATAAAGTAAAGATATGCTTAAAAAAGTTTTCTAGAAAGATACAGTGACAGTGAACATACTTTTGCTTAATTAAAAAATCATTCATTACATATATATTATATATATTGATATTTATTCATACATATATACAAATTAAATTAATATCTTCCCAAATTTAATACTTTACTATAAAGAAAAGTTCATATAGAGCCAAGATGAAATGAGAAGTTGACATCATATAAATATTACTAACTTCAATTATGTTATTTTGTTGTAGGTATCACTACGCGAAATAATTGGATCAGTAACGGTTAAAAATGTAAAATAGTAACGGGTATGCACCGTCATGTTAGAGATATGTCCTAGAAGCCAATCATTAAATGGCTACTTCTGTGGTTTATATTATTGATGATATTTGATCATTTGTTCCTTGATTTATTTATTGACAGATCATTCAGGTTGAGGATCTGAATTGTGGATCTCTGTAGTTCATTTATAATTAAATGACAATAATAAATCTAAAAGGTCCGTAATTTTGATAATTAACAAGGAACATTAATTATCAGATAAAATTAGTATGCAAGTTAAGTGATGATTATGTTCTACAAATCATAGGTAAGGAGTTGCCAACTTAATTGCATATGTGTATGTTATTAGAACATAGTACAGGACACGACCCAATGAAATAAATATATGGATTGTGTTACGTGTCATTATTTATTTCATTTGAATTTGATTCTAAGTTTGAGATGATTTAGCTTTTCCACATGAGGATAGGTTCAATAAATATCGTCTACCGTTGATTCCTGATAAGGGATGCTATACGGACTTTATTTATGTTCTCTTGAATTGTGCGGGGAAAAGTTGTTCATCAAGAAAACCGTATGTCCCTCATTAATTTATTTAGTGAGCGATGATATCTATTTGGGCCTCTTGATGGAGATAGATTGTTTGCTAGCAACTTGATACAATTATCTCTAGATCAAGAAACATATAATCTGCAAGAATGACACATTCATATCTTGAATTATACGATGATATCATGTGACATAAGAATCAGACAAGGAAATACTATTATTTCTTATGCATGATTGAGATATTATAGCAGTACATTATTTATGCGAATTGGAAATCATAACGTGTTGCTAGATACAGCTTATGATTATTGAAATTAAATAGCGATTTAATTCCATGGCCAACGTAGCATAAATCCTCAAAGGATCACACAAATAGAGTTATAATCACACGGTGCATTATTTATTTATTCGCAATAATGTGTATTGTGGAAATATGATAAGTTGATTAATTAATTATATACCGTTGCGAACCATTATAATTAATTAAGTCAAATAGATCATATAAAAATAAATTAATGCATTATCTAAATCCTATATAATTATTAATTGGTTAATAATTATTTTGGTTCAACACAATTTAATATAATATGGTTATATTAATTAATTGGGCCGCATTTAAATAGCAAATGAATAGTCCGATTAAAGAGCAAATAAATGAGGCTTTAATTAAAGTAATTAGAGACCCATTATAGGAGGATAGGTGGCCCATATAGGCCCTTATTGAGGCTGGCCGAAAAAAGAAGAGGTAGGTAAGTGGCAATTGTGTAATTTGTGTGAACTATGGTCTAGGGTTGGAGCATTATATAAACCTCCTTTTGGAGGCTCAAACCCTAGCTATTCTCTCTCCTCTCTTGTAGCCGCCACCACCACCTCTCCTCTCCCTCTTTGGCCGACGCCACCACCACCTCCCCTCCCTCTTTTGCTCATGTGTTGAGCCTCTCTCTTCCACAATTAATTAAGGAATTAATTCGCAAAGGAAGGAAGGGTTTAGACTCAATCTCTCGTTGCTAGCACAACCATTGAGATTGTGATTAAGCTCTTGGTGGACTCGAGGCGGCCGCCGGTGACTTGGTGGTGCTTGCAACCTCGACATCGAAGGATTCGAGCCTCCTAGTTACAAGCCTAGAAGAGGTAGCCTTCCTAACCCCTTCTCATGTTGTGATGTTATGATGCTTGGACTAAATCCTCTTTGCTTGAGTTTAATTCAGTCAAATTAGTTGAAAAATTAAATTTGAGCACTTTCTAACACGTCACAGTAGCTCGCGTTACTAAACTTCATAATAACCGTCATAAATTTTGCTGTCAATGTACGAGAGTTTCGTAACGGTTATTTTATAATAACCGTTACAAATAGCTCACTATCTGTAACGGTTATTATAAAATAACCGTTACGAAACTCTCGTGCATTTTTAAATTTTGAATTGTTAATGTTTTGTAACGGTTATTATCTAATAACCGTTACAGTTTTAAGCCTTTTGTAACGGTTATTAAATAATAACCGTTACAAAAGTTTTTAAAAAATAAAAAAAATGACATTTTAAATTTGTAACGGTTATTATCTAATAACCGTTATAGATATAAGCCTTCTGTAACGGTTATTAGATAATAACCGTTACAAATTCTTCTTCATTAAAAAAAAATAATTTGTTTTTTGTGGCTAGCCCCTGTTGCTAGCCGAAATGAGTGTACCAACTGGTACCTCTGTACCAGATCAAGCATGCATACAACACAATAATATAACATATACACAGCAAGCATGCATATAAGACATATCAAGCATGAATATGACAACACAAAAATATAATAGTACATGCAATTAAATCATATGTTTCTTGTTTAGAATAATACCCCGTACATAAATTGCATTAACTCATCCACTACCTCTCCAATATGCTCTTCTACATAAGGTTCTCCAACCAGTTCGATTCTCTGCAATTGATTATAAACAAGCCAAAATATTACATTAGTTATAGGATTGATATCTTCAACTCTAAATTACAAACCCTAAAATCTAAACTCTAAATCCTATATCTGAAATAAATAAGTATCTCAGGTAATGCTCCGACTTCCACCACATGGTTCAAAATGTATCTCATGGCGACCAATGTGAAGTATCCACACTCTACATTCCCCTTTTGTTTTGGACCCTAAGATCAAAATTCAACATAATAGTTAAGAGAACGTAATACATATAATTTCGAGAACGTACTAAATATAATTGCGTACCGGTATTTCGAACAATAAAATGTATGCAAAATGCAAAATGTATTTCTCTATGAAGTGTCCACCGTGTATAATCCGGTTGAAATCCAGATTTAATCAAATGTCCTCTTACTTCTTGTAAATTAGACAACTTCAATATATTCTGACAAACACAACAAGGACAATAAATTTTATTATCATCTGTCCTTTTCATATTCTCTATAGCAGAAACTATAAATTCTTCAAGCCCCTTTGAAAATGTAGCCGAATATCGATTGCTTGAGTACATCCACGCTCGATCCATCTGAACAATAAAATGTATGCAAAATGTTAGGGTTTGGGGTTATGGTCAATTTGTCACACTAAGTTTTCGGGCCGGTCACCATCCTAGCCCACTCTTTGGATACTCTATCCCATTATCAAGCGTACGTTAGATGCAATGTGTTGTATGAGAAAAATTCGGCAGCATTTCCCCTTATGTTCCCTAAATACGCAAACACACGATTGCTCGCGCGTACGTATCCGTGGGAACATAAGAGGAAATGCCGCCGAATTTTTCTCATACAACACATTGCATCTAACGTACAACTCGCTATCTTAAATGAGACAGATCGTATCCAAAAAGCAGTACTCCCGACCGGGAGTACTATCCGAGATTAATCCCTAATGGATTAATTTCGGACGGGCAACGACCTAAATTTGATTTTGTTCTGGTATTTTGGTCCTATATGACAATACGATATTAATCTAAATGCATATGCAAATTATTAATGCATCCATAATTTGACAATAAATTAATAAAATTGACAAGTTTACGAAAATATACCTTTAATCCGATTTATTCTTCTCCTCTTCAATAAGCTAGATCTCAAATTGTCCAAACTTCTCCTCTTGCATGAGATCTGAAATTCTCTAAAAAAAAGCCAACAATAAATTATTAATTTTACCATAAATCAAAATAAAACCGAAATAAATAAGAAAAATGGAAAATTAAGAAAAATTGATAAAATTTCATTTTTTTTTTACCTTGAATCTGCTATCCTTCTCCTTCTCTTTCTAATTCTTATTTTTTTAAAATTTTTAGAAATTTTTCACTATTTTTTTGGAGTGCAAATAATAGGAAAAAAAGAGAAATTTTGGCTCTCTAAACAACTGCGGATGTGTGATTGAAGGAGGGAGAAAAGAGAAGGAGAGAGGAGAAACCCGAAACCCTAGTTAATAGTCAGAAAGTTTAATCACATTCGTAACGGTTTTTATTTAAAAACCGTTAAAAAATAAAAATTTATGTTTTGTAACGGTTATTAGATAATAACCGTTACAAAACTGAAGCCTTTTGTAACGGTTATTATCTAATAACCGTTACAGAACAGTTGACACAACTTTTTTTTTTGGACGGAATTTTTATAACGGTTTCTTTCTAAAAACCGTTACTAAATTTAGTTGATATTATTTACACCACTACCACTACGAATTTTGTGATGCTTTTTTCGAAAACTGTTATAAATAGAGGGTTACTGATCGACGTTTCTATGGTAGTGTATATAACTTGTTTAAATAATCTTTTGGACGACGAAATTTCAGTGAGCTTATGAAATGTATACAAAAAAAGTAGCATTATTACTACAATTTTTATCCCAAAATGTTCTGCAATAGTTAAATATTGTAATTCGAACAAAATTTAGTAGTACGTAAGTGGTGGCGTCCGTTCGTTTTTTTTCCCTACTTCATTCTCTCAAACATCAGAAGATTATTATTAATGCTTAAAATAGAAAACAAAATTAATAATGTGAACATGTAAAATTATATATTAATTGGAGCATTCGGATTCATTTTAGTATGAAACTAATTATGGAACATCATTTAAAAATAATGCCTCAAGATTTCAAATTCGTCATTATGCTAAAATCAAATCTATAATAGTATATCGTTAAAATTTTTATTAATCATTATGCTAATCTAAGATATATTAATTAAATTCCGTGATTTTTTTTCTATTTTTGACCGTTTTTTTACATTAGATAAATATAGTTTTCTATTTTCTGTATTTTCTATAATTAAAAATAGTTTTATTTTTTTATTAAATATATATTAAAAATAGTTGTGTCGATTATTATTTTAAGATAGTTCATGCTGAATTATTATCATTTAAAAAACATAGAGCGACGAAACTAAGGTAGTTCATGCTGAATTATTGTCATCTAAAAAAATATAGCGCAGCAAAGCTGCGACTGCCATATCTAGTATATATTATGGAACATCATTTAAAACTATAATGCTCAGGTATACACTAGATAGGAAGATAACTCTTATTTTGAAATGGGAAAAAAAATTGAGGACAACATGATAATTTTTATTTTTTTTGTGATAATGATGATAAGAGTTATCCTTTTATCTTCATATCTTATTATACCTACCAAACATAATCTTTTTTGTAAGAAGATATACTCGAGAATAAGATGACTATTATTCTTTTGGTGAGATAATGATAATAAAAGTTATCATTCAATTAATATTCATATCTTCTTTTTGAGAGTTACTGATAATAAAAGTTATCCTTTTATCTTCTTATCTTGTTTAACAATCAGATTAAACTAAAGTGGTACGAATAAACTACTCATCCAAACTACTTTGTGCATGATTCACTGAATTCTTAGAAACTTTGTAGTTCGTTTAATGACATCACTTAACAAGCTAGCAAACAATAATACAATTTTTAAGAGGTATATATTGCAAAAGCATATTACTATATATTAAATCAATAATATTCATTTGTTCTCCTGGTAACATATCACTTAGCTATCAAAACAAATTAACAATGAACGAAAATTAAATTGGCGTTCATTTGTACAATATTTAGTTCTTTCAAAAATTTTGAACTATTTAATTCAAAATACGATAATTTCTTTCAAAACTTTTGGTGTGTTCCTTGATGGCTGTTGTCAAGCTTTCGATATATATATATTTTAGGTGTGCGTTGCAACTATGGGCGACCATTGTTATAAACCACCTTCGGTATTAATTATGCGGCAATATATCCGAGCAAAGCCTTATATAAATACATGATGCATGTTTTAATTAGTGTCCTAACTCCTAACCAAATCTCTGGAACTCCATTGAGTTCTCGCCCTATAAATACAATAATAATGCTTCACCCCTTTGTTAATTCGACGAGATTCCTCTCACATATATATTTTATCATTTTAGTACTTCTAATGCTTGTACTTAGTTACAATAGATAATATCTTAGCTTGGGCGGAAGGAAAATCATGCACCAACCACAACTCTGAGAGGTAATAAATAATTTACTCTTTAATTTCTTTTTCCAAAAAATAAGTAATGTTTCTGGTATAATGAAGAAGTCTTTGGGGTCAAAACTTTTTGGAACAACTATGTGTTCAAAGTTTTGTATCAAATTAAAGTGCTAGGAAATTTGGAACATATAGCATCTATGTTTTTGAAGGTTTATATGTGATTCAGTGCTTTACTTCTGGTATGATCACATCCCATAAATTTGCACAACAGACTTGGTTTTCATAACAAATTCTTTTAATAAAATTCTGTTGGTCTTGATTGTACAATTTGTTTGATTTTTGGCTTAACTTATTTCAGAAGTTTAGTGGGCACGTCAGTTTCAAGCGTTACTACTTGTATATATATCCAATAACCGCAGAAAGCAAAACGAGATAGGCATGAAAAAAGATGCATTAATTTTCGTTTACTGACAGACGTTCTTTTAGGTGCATTTACTAAACATCTTCAAAAACTCTCTATTTCCATGCATGCTCGTTAATCAGTACTCCAAACTTCTAATTACGTATTTTACATTTGAACTGAACGTGGATTAGATATATTGGTCCACTAAACATCATTTTTTATTTCACCAATACCCTTCGGTCGCACGGAGATAACTTATTGGGAAAAAAAATGCCCATTAGCCCATTAATATATATATAGAGAGAGAGAGAGTTTTGCTATGGTGAGTCGCGACTCACCAGAGGGTCTGTGAGTCGGGCTCAAAACTCATAGATCTTGTCCAAAATGACCGATCCAAACCGTCCAATACGATCTCCCTATTAAAATCTCCATGCAGACCAAATTTTATATTTTTTCGAAATTTTTAAGTATTTTTTTGAAATTTTAGAAAATCGTTAATCTAATTAGTTCTGAACCGTTCAAAAACAGCAGTATTTAAAAATCCGAAAAAAATACTTAAAAATTTCGAAAAAATGTAAAATTTGGTCTGCATGGAGATTTCAATAGGGAGATCGTATTGGACGGTTTGGATCGGTCATTTTGGACAAGATCTATGAGTTTTGAGCCCGACTCACAGACCCTCTGGTGAGTCGCGACTCACCATAGCAAAACTCTATATATATATATATGCCCCTTCAGCCTAGCAAGCTAATTAAATCAAATAAATGACTTTTGACGTCCTCCGTAAGGTAAAATTAATTTCTTACATTAATATATACAAAATTATTAATTTATTTTTTTATTTTATCCCATATATATTATTATTCATATGAGTGTGTTTGGATGTATAAGAATAAGAGTTTGAATAAGAATAAACTCTAAATTTTTTATTTTTGTGAAACTCGAACAACACAAGAATAAGGAATTTGGACTTATTCGGGTCCAAATTCCTATTCTAACAAAACCATAGAATTTGAATAAGGAATATGGATATGTACGCATTACTAAACCAGTTTCTTTTCAGAATTAATCGTTTCATCTGTTAACATTCGAGCTAGTTGATTTAGCTTACAAATGTCGAACACTTAGCGTCCTTTATAAATCAATACTTTTTTGGCAGCTATATATTTTTTATCTAAATAAAAAAATGTTTTACGTTAACTAATATATCCTTATTATCAATGCACTTAGCAGGCATGGCTGGATCAACATCCTCAAGTGTCCTACCTGGTCGGGCATATATACTGAACCCTGACCCCATTTCATATGCCTCACCTGATGCGCGCCGATCCACAGGAGAATTTCAAACGTTTCTATTGGAGGCAGCCAGCTTTTGGTCTTCCTGCTTGGTGGGAGATGGAGATACGGGTTAGGTATAGAAACTCCCGACTTATAAGGTCAGCACCTTGCATTGAATTCCACTCTTAATTTGTTTATTTTGTAGAAACTTAATACTTGTAGGAAACAAATATACATGTTCTTAATTTCTAAAAAATAATGCATGGTTCTACAAATGTTAGAAGATCAATCCGTTAGCTAGACTTCTTTTTCAGGGACTACATTTTTTTTTTTTTTTTTTTTTTTTTTTTTTTTTTTTTTTGGCAATGGCACGCTGACGACCAGCTACATAAAAAATATATTAACGTCATTCTGGCAGTACTGTTCTCTGATTTTGCATTTTATGTTTATAGAAGTAAGAAATATATATATAGAAAGAAGAACTTGAACAGTCGGTGATATAATGGTGAAGCTTGAATTAGCTAGTATGCATGCTATTAGATGAAATATGTCATAATACTTGTAAGCCGGCCACTCATATATAGCCATACATTTGATTTCTAGTAATTATTTCTTAATTAATTAGTGTTCAATTATTTTGTGCAGATCTACTATGAGCCGGGCATTAATTAGCAAGTCCTTCAAGTCCATGAAAGCAGTGTTAGAGTAACTGAGGAATAAGTAGAAAGGGTGAATGTTTTCGCTGCTGTGGGAGATGGTAGTCAGGATCTGTCTCTATATTGTCTGTGTCTTTTTTCTTTGTTATTTATTTTTTTTTTCCAGAATTTGAGTGAAACTATAATGTGTATATCTTGTGCACATGCAACTGTGAGCTTTTATGTTATCAAAATTTTCATTTCTAGGCTTGTTCCATATTCTTAATTTTTTACGATCTCACAATCATTGATATATAATAGCTAATATTCTACTACATGAGTAAGCAAAGGCCAGAATCTAAGATACACATGATGCTGAAATTGTACGATATGATGCATCATGGTTCATGTTTTTATTAGCTCTTTGATCATGATCAATCCATGAATTAATTCAAACAGTGACAAATTATCACTGATCGATAGCCCTTCCAAATTACAACATTTGATTTCAATTTTCAAGTAATTTCTAAAATTGATCGATGTTCGATTACTTTGTGTTGGTCTTTAGAGTCGGGGACTAACAAGTCCTTCAAGTCCATGAAATTGGTCCTAGAGTATCTCAGTAACAAATAAAAATAAGGCGACCTATTTCATTTCAGGGATAAGAACCCGAATTGAATTTTTTTCTCCTTGCGAAAATGGTGATTCGAGTTTGAAACCTCCAAGTTGCTAACTTGTTGCCACGTCAGCAATATCGTATTTCATACTCCGAAATGGGCCAAAATTTATTTCGAGGTTTTTAACTCTGAAATTGCGTATTTATTTTTAAATTTTAATGCTTACATATAATTATCTTTACAATTTAATTAGAAATTATATTTATTATAAAAAACCATTTTTGGACAGAAGCCTTCTAATTAATTGGATCGTCGAGGCGATGCATTCCTCGTATATAGCAACTCGTTTATTTTTTTAGTTCAAGCCTCTTTGCATTTTGTTGTTGTTGAGAGTTGCCACATGCACTTATGTGCAGACAACAGCCGTATCAATTTCTAAAACTGTAAAGCACACAAGATGGTACAAAGATGGAGGAATAGATGGAGTGAGAATCATAATTAACATGATTATTTTTTAGAACTATTTTATAAAACAGGAATGTTTATTTCCTCGAAATTAAATCTAAAGCAAAACTTCAAACTTTTAGAGAATAATAGAGTATATATAGCTTTCCTAGATGCTTATGCTTATAATTATAATAATTAATTTTTATAAACTACACCTTTTCCTCAATCTTATAATTTTAGAAAGTATATTTTGAATAGCTTTCTAGAAAATAATCTATTTGGCGAGGGATGAAATAGAAGGAATAACGGTTGTACATAATTATTTATTAATTGATAGTATGGCTAGGTTGTTTTGTAAAACAATGTCTTGTTTCGCCGGTTGTTTATTTAAATGAATAGTTTCGTCAATATTATCAATTGGACTAAACAGTTTTTCCGAACGATACAGTGAATGTATATAATTTGCTTAATTAAAGCATTTATGGCATATATAGTATATATATAATTTATTGACGTAGAGAGTTAATATCCTTCCGTATTTAACTCTTTAATAATTAGTAATGAAAAACTCATATAGAGCATAGGGAGAGGGAAATTGATATGTCAATATTAGAACTTAAAGTTTATTTTAGCTGTAGGGTAATTTATTTAAATAATCTCATGACGACGAAATTTAATTTCAGTTAGAGGTACCTAAATAATTTCCTATTTTTAGAAACACTAGATAGAGGCTATCTAGGAAAGGTAGCTAAATAATTTTCAGTCTTTCTGTTCTGGACAAAATGATGTGTCTCAATTCCTTGAAGAATTGATCAGATCAGAGAAATATAAAGGAATAGGCAATAGAAACCAAAAGATGCGTCCAGTCTAATTAAGCGGCCTACAATTATTGTAATCACAACAATTGTTTTCACTTCTATAAATTCCAACACTTTTATTGTTTAGAAAATGTAAGAATATATAACTATCACATTTTTCTTGAAATTGAATATAACTTTTATGCTGAATGTACCAAGTAGATGTGGCAGCATCATCCTCTACCGCATTCACTTCAGGTGTCCCGTCTGGGTTGGAAATATAAACCTAGACACCATAACATATACGTCATACATGGTGTCGATCCGAGAGTAAATTTCAAGTGCTTCTACTTGAGGCAGCCAACTCAGAATCTCCATGCTGGCTAGGAGAAGGAGATAAGGGCCAGGCATCAAGGAAAAAACCCCCAAAACAACATATAAGGTAGCTAGAGGTCATCGTAAGGACTAAGGACTTAAGGAGGGACTGAGGGACATCAATTAACCTACCTTGCTGCAAAACTGGAAAGCTAGCTAGAAGACTAGGATTAGTAACTTGTGTGAATAGGAGTGGAGTGTAGTTAGCTAGACTGTCCATCCATATATTACATACGTATCCAAGAATGATTAATTGTAACTTGTAAGAATATATGAAATAAATAATTTTTTCTCATCCTCCTGGGTGTCAATAATTCTTTCTAATGCATGCTTGCTGCATAATTAAGTGAAATATAAATAACGGTTGTATTGTTTATGGTCAACTTTTCAGAAAATTTGTTAGTTAATATTATATTTTGATGAAATTTGTACAGAAATTAGTCTACAATAAGTCAATAAGTAATATTTTGAATATAGGAAAGTTTAAGGCATCCTGCAAAAAAGTGCATAGTTACTTTGAATTTCTTTTGGTTGATGGAGTATTATTTATTCTCTAATTCCCATGTCAAATTAATTATCTAATCAACATGTATAATTCATTCCTGAATGTTTCCAGTGGATAAAAAAAAAAAAGGGAGAACGTCCACGATCGATTGGACCAACGGCTCTTACGCAAACTGCAAGGTTTGAAGTCGAGAGAGGCCATAAAAATAAAAGGTGACTAACAAAGAATTTGAAAGAAAGTTCAATATATGTTTACAATAGAAGATGTTATTGAAATTTCTCTTTAAGAATTTCATTGATGAAGAGATGGATTGCTTAAATAAATCGTCAGACTATTGTTTTTTTGTAGAAAAAGATGGCTTCTATGGCATGGCATGACCTGTTATTAATTGGTTTTTAGTGAAATCTAAAATTTGATTATATATAGCGAGAACAAAATATGACTTACAAGTGTCACATTAATTTTTTCCTTTAATAAACTAAAATAAAGCGACCATATTATGTAATGCACATCTTTTTTGCTACAAGTTATCATACATTAATTACTTTTTCTAATTCAATGTGCTACCATATTACTTTACTGTTATAGTTTTAAGACGCCCATAGAAAAACCACTTGTTTATATACTCTCATTCTCTTCCTCATTTCTTGCTCGTTGTGATCCTCGATCAAATTTTGGTCTCTCTCTCTCTCCCTCTCTCTCTCACTCTCAGTTGCATTGTTATAAGATTTTTATATGTAAATATGGATTGATGCATATAATATTTTATATTGAATGTCTAACATAGGTCAAATTTTATATTGAAGGTACTAATTTAAACAAGTTTCAATTGCTTCTTCAATCTGATTGCTCCCCTATCAGTTCCACACTCTCATTAGCAGGTACAACCTCACCTCTCTCTCTCTCTCTCTCTCCCTCTCTCCCCCTCCCCCCGCCCCCCCCCCCCCCCCCCTCCTCCTATCCATTCCACTCCTCTTGTTACTCCCTTCTACTCTAAAATATATATATATATATATATAATAAAAATAATAACTTAGATCAATCGATATTGCTAGTTATTTGTAGATCTCAAGGGATGTCTATTGATCTTACTAATTTATAATTCAATAGATGAAAATATGTACCATCTTCTCTTTCTTCTACTAAATTTCACTCAGTTCTACCTTTTAATTTTTTTTTAAAGAATAATTTAGGAAAATTTTGCAAAAGGACTTTTGGAATTTTATTGCTTACATATAGATTCAATATATATGTTCCTTGTGTAAGTTTAGAAGGAAGGGGGGGGGGGGGATGAGGAGTGAAAGAGGAATTTAAAAATAACACGTGGTTAAATGTCAAACAATTAGCAGACTATATAGATAAATACTTATATGGCAGCTATATATCTTAGATCTTAAAATGAAAGAATTATTTTACGTTAACTAATCCTTATTACATGGTGAATGAAGTAAGCAGAGCATGGCTGGATCAACATCCTCAACTGTCCTACCAGCTGGGTCGGGCATATTGAACCCCGACCCCATTTCGTACGCCCCACCTGGTGTTGATCCACGTCAGCATTTCAAACGTTTCTACCGCAGGCACCCAGCTGATCCTGATCTCCCTGCTGGGTGGGAGATGGAGATACGGATTAGGTATGGGGGAAAAACCCCGGGAACGACCTATAAGGTAAGCAGCTTGTACACTAAATTCCACTCTTGATTTGTTTTTGTTGAACTTAATTCTTGTACACATCCGCATGTTCTTAATCTCTAAATTTATTTTACAAAATTAGGAAGATTTATCTCTTAAACTTTTTTATTTTAAATAAATGTGATACTTTTACATAAGAATTTTTGTTGTTTTGTTTAGGACTACTTCTCTTTTTTAGCTTACAGGGTTTTCATGATACAAATTTTACATAAATAAGACTGCATATATAGTTACAGTCGCAAACATTGTATGCGATCCGAAAGAAATTTTCTATCAATGACTGACGACCTGCTACATCAAAAATATCTGTCAGTCTGGCATTGTTCTCAGATTTTGCATTTTATGTTTACAAAAACAAGAAATATATAGAAAGAAGAATTGGACAGTCAGTCAATGCTGAAGTTTGGATTAGCTAGCTAGCATGAATGCTGTTAGATAAAAAATCAGAATTACTTTTAAGCCGGCAAGTCATACAGGCATCTATCATTTGATTTCGAGTAATTTCTAAATTAATTGCTGTTCTATTACTTTGTGCAGATGTACTATGAGCCGGGCACTAACAAGTCCTTCAAGTCGAAGAAAGCAGTTTTAGAGTACTTGAGGAACAAGTAAAATCAAGGTGCATGTCTCTGCTGCTGGGGGAGATGGTAGTCAGGATCCGTCTATGTTGTGTCTGTGTCTTTTCTTTGTTTTTTTTTTTTCATTTTTCCCCAAAATTTGAGTATAATTATTATGTATCTTGTGTGATAAATTGTGGGCTTTTATGTTATCAGAAATTTTCCATTGAAAGGCTTGTTCCCTATTCTTATCTTTTTATGATCTCACAATCACTAGTCGCCCCATGTATATAGCTATTCTACAGGAGTTAGCAAAGGCCAATCTAAGGTACACATGATGCAGTGATGCTGAAAATGTACGATATGATGCAACATCATTCAAGTTTATTAATTAGCTCTTTGATCATGATCAATCGATGAATTAATTCTAACAGTGACAAATTATCACTGATCGATCGCCCTTCCAACAAGACATAATAATATGTGCAGTACACAACTACTTACCCAACCAAATAGATATGACATATATATATGTTAGATTTAGTTTTCTAAAAGAAATGGACATATTTCTAAAAATAAATATATGCTAGATTTTCTTAAATACATGTCATATTTCTATCTAAAAATAAAAGCGTATACATGTGAATCATCTCTTATAAAGCCTACGTATGTTTGATATGATTTTCATGATCGACCAGCCATTGATCCAGAAATAAAAAATATTATGGGCTCAGTCTTACCAGCCTTCCGATCGACCGAAAAAATTAATAATGACGTTACTGTTCACACGAATTACGATAAAAACGGTTAAAAATTCGGAATTTTAAAAATAACGTTGTTGGATCGGCGTTTGGATCGCCGAAAATACAGAACGCTTGGATCGGCGATCCAAGCTTGGATCGGCATTCCAATCGCCGATCCAATTAATATGCCGTTTCCAACTTGTTTTACTTGTTTTTTATTTGCAATTTTGCTTTTTATCCCTCAACTTTTTTATTATTACAAAACATATAATTAGTGATTAGTAATTAAACATAATTGAAACTTCTATATGAAATATAAGTATATAATTAAATTATTTATGTTAAATACATAATATTGTATATGTGTATAATACTTATTTATACATATGTATATTATGTATCATATATTTAATATATTAAATACATATTATTGTATATAATTAAAATATATGATAAATATTATTATATGTACATATATTTCTATGTATATTTATTTATACATAAATATTTTTATATATTAATATCTACATTTAATGTATAACAAAATTTTTTTATTAGACTATTTTGTAAAAATAATAATTTTAGGGTCATCGGCGAATAAATTCAATAAAATTATATTCAACTTTTTCGCCGACGACCCTAAAATTATTATTTTTACAATATAATCCAATAAAAATTTTTGTTGTACATTAAATGTAAATAAAAATATATAAAATTTTTTTAATGTATAAATAAATATACATATAAATATATAAAAAAAATTTATATACATTAAATATACATACAAATATGTATGTATATTAAATACGAATGAAAGTATTACACATGTCATAATATAAATTATATTTAATTTTATACATTTATATTATATTTATAATTATATATATTTGTATTTATATGTATATTTATTTATACATTAAAAAAATTTATATATTTTTATTTACATTTAATATATTTTGTAATAATAAAAATTTTAGGGGCTAAAAAGTAAATTTTGCATTAAAATAAAGTCAACTGAATTTTGTTGTTTGGATCGGCAATCTATTTGCCGATCCAAACAAAAACTTTCGCAACTTTTTTTGACTTTTTATTTTAATGCAAAATTTGCTTTTTAGCCCCTAAAATTTTTATTATTACAAAATATATAATTTGTGATTAGAAATTAAACATAATTAAAACATCTATTATAAAAATATAAGTATATAATTAAATTATGCATGTTAAATACATAATATTGTATATGTTTATAATACTTATTTATACATATATATTATGTATTATATATTTTATATATTAAATACATATTATTGTATATAATTAAATTATGCATGTTGAATAGTTAAACATATTATTGTACATAATTAAAATATATGATATATAATATATATGTATAAAGCTATTCAACATGCATAATTTAAGATATAAAAGATCTTTTATATATTTAATGTATGTATATTCAACATGTATGTATATTTAATGTATACAAAAAAATCTTTTATATATTTTTATTTACATTTAATGTACAACAAAAAATTTTGTTGGACTATATTGTAAAAATAATAATTTTAGGGTCATCGGCGAAAAAATTGAATATATTTTTATTGAATTTATTCGCCGATGACCCTAATATTATTATTTTTTCAAAATAGTCCAATAAAAAAATTTTGTTATACATTAAATGTAGATATTAATATATAAAATTTTTTTAATGTATAAATAAATATTCATAGAAATATATGTACATATAATAATATTTATCATATATTTTAATTATATACAATAATATGTATTTAATATATAAAATATATGATACATAATATATATGTATAAATAAGTATTATACACATATACAATATTATGTATTTAACATAAATAATTTAATTATATAATTATATTTCATTTAGAAATTTCAATTGTGTTTAATTACTAATCACTAATTATATGTTTTGTAATAATAAAAAAGTTGAGGGCTAAAAAGAAAAATTGCAAATAAAAAAAATGTACAAAAGTTGGAAACGGAATGTTGTTCATTGTTATATGTGCATTTAATTGGATCGTAATTTGGAATGCCGATCCAAGCTTGGATCGGCAATTGGAACGCCGATCCAAGCGTTCTGTATTTTCGGCAATTTGAACGCCGATCCAACAACGTTATTTTTAAAATTCCGAATTTTTAACCGTTATTATCGTAATTCGTGTGAACAGTAACGTTAGTTTTAATTTTTTCGGTCCGATCGACAACTAAATAAAGTACAACTAATTATGAGCCCAAAAAGAAGGAGAGCACTTAATTATATTGGGCCAAACGACACATATCTATTAAGGTCTTAAAGTACATCTGAAAGCTCCCAAATGATTCTTCTATTAGGCCCATTTAGGAGAATCGTAATCGTAATGCGTGTTCTTTGGTCCTGTTCTATTCTATTTTGAACAAAATTCAACCACACCAAGGCCCTGATCGGAAGTGACGAAACTACGTGAGAATCGGAAATGGAATTCCGACTCCATGGATTCCTTTGATCGGAAACTTCAATAATTTAAGAGCCGAATTGATTTGACGGGAGTTGGCCAGAAAATCTACCCCCTTTGAAATCCGACGACAATCATTAAAATTTCGTGGGATTTGGTTTAGTCTAAGTGGCATGGACAAAATTGCCCTTTCTTTCTTAACGCAGGATCTCTTCGACTTCATTTTTTATCAAAAAGTGCAGCCATGGCCACATCTCTGCACTCCTCGATTCCTCTCTCAAGTCCTGGAAAAATTTTCTTCTCTCCTCACTCTCTTGAACGCCGACGACTTAGACGTTCTAAAAATCCCTTCTTCTTTATTTCAATCCTCCAATGAAAAAGGGTTGTTTAGACTTGGGGGAAACAAAGATAGAGACAAGGACAAAATGGTCAAAGTTCAACAGGCAAAATCGTTTCCTTTTATCTGTTCTGATCACTGGATTTCGATTGAAAAATCATATCCAATCAATTCTATTCTATTCTATTCTCACGAAATGAAATCAATCCCATCAGTATACATTTCCGATCAGAGCCCAATACATTTGTAGGAAATTCAATGTATTCAACAAGATAGTCAAGAAACTCATATTTTAATTTGAATTTATTCAAATCGAATACGTTCATTCACAAATTTTCAAGTTTTGAACAATTAATTCGAATCGTTTAATGTGATATTTATATTGAAATCAAGTAAAAAGTTCGATTTTATATTTTTTTTCTGTTTTCTTCAGAATTTTAGAAAACATCTAAAAGATTACATGAACTGTTTAAAAACAATATTTTTCTATAAATCTGAAAGTTAATTAAGAAATTTAGAATATATATATCTGATTTTTTTTTTTTATCTTCCATAAGAGATCACATTGATTATTTTGAATACTTTGGAATCCATTTACATTATCTCCGACTTTGAAAGAGTTACTTGCTGTTCTTTTCAGGAGAAGAACTTAAAAATTTGATGCTCGTATGGCTTTTCATTCCTCGATCTTTTATCAACATTTTTTTATTATTTATTAAAAAATATGGATATTTGCAAACGGAAACATGACAAGCTAAGAAACACATAAGAAATGAAAAAAAATTGCAACGAAAGTGAAATTTGTCATGTACTCATGTGCGGAAAGTTTAAAAATTGCAAACTTATGTTGCATTTGGCAAAACAAAAAGTTAGTAGAGTTAGTAGTGTAAGGTTAGTATTTTTACAAAATTTTTCATAAATTATTCTTTTCAACAAAATGAAAGGGTAATGAACTGAGTGAAAGTGGAAGAAAGAGAATTAAGATGCTAGATATTTCATCTATATATTGAGTAAATAATCATTAGAAGATCAATAGACACCCTGTGGCATCTACAAATAATTAGCAATATTGATCTAAGTTATAATTTTTATTAAAAAAACAGATTAAAGTAGAAGGGGGAAAATATGGGTGGCGTGAATAGTAGAGGGAGAGCGGGAGAGAGAGATTTGTTCTTGATAATGATTATAATTCAAGTGTTGAACTGATAGAAAGGGGGGAGAAGACCGATGGAAGATTAAGTAACTATTTTTTTTTTTTAATTAGTGCCTTCAATATAAAATTTTATCTATGTTAGACATTCAATGCAAAAATTTATATGCCTCATTTAGTAGTTACATAAAAAAATCTTACAACAAGAAAACTGAGAGAGAGATACCAAAATTTGGTTGAGGATCAGAACAAGCAAGAAATGAAGAAGAGAATTAATGAAAGTATATAAGCAAGTGCTTTTCCTATGGGCACCTTAAAAACTATAGCAGTAAAGTATGAATAGCACATTGAATAAGAAAAGTAAATTAATGTATGATAATGTAATAAAAAAAATGTGCATTACATCATACGGTTGTTTTTTATTTTATTAAAGGCAAAGACTTGATACTTGTAAGTCATGTTTTGTTCTCGCTATATATAATCAAATTTTTGGTTTTAAAACCAAGAAATATAAAATGAAGAACTTCTACAGTCAGTTAACTGAAGCCTGAATTAGCATGCTCTTAGATGAAAGACATTAGTACTTGTTAGCCATATATAGAGGCATATCTAACATTTTATTTCGAGTGATTTCTCTAAAAATTGGTGTTCTATTACTTTCACTACGCCATTTTTTGTTATTAGTACCGGTTGAATATAGATTATTAGTACCGGTTGTCAAGCGGTACTAATAATAGGGGGTGCTAAAGATAATTAAAAACCGGTACTAAAAAGCCGGTGTTAAAAACGCACTGGAAATCGCGGCAAAAAAAACGGAGACCTTTAGTACCGGTTTTTAACTAAAAACCGGTACTAAAGATATCATCTTTAGTACCGGTTTTTAGTTAAAAACCGGTACTAAAGATCTCCACCTTTTTTGTTAATATTTACTATCTTTAGTGCCGGTTTTTTGTTAAAAACCGGTACTAAAGATCATTATAAAAAAAAAAAAAAATTTGTTTCTGGGGCTAGCGCCCTTTTTTGCTAGCCATCAATTAATACCGATATACCAGTCGGTATATATACGCATCACATACAATAATACATATCGAATTTAATCAACACAAATCAATAGAAATCCTAATTAAGGTTTAGGATTTATTTCGGTTTAATACAAATCCTAGACAATTAACACAAATTAACACAAATGAGAGGGAGATCAACGTGCCTTACACAAATGAGCAGTGATAGCAGTGAGGAGTAGAGGCGGCAGTGAGAGCAGATTGAGGTGAGAGGAGTAGAGGCAGCAATAGAGAGAGAGAAGTGAGAGGAGAGGTGACGCAGTAGAGAGGGAGAGGCAATGGAGATGGAGAGGCAGTCGAGAGAAGAGGGAGAGACGCGCGCAGTGTAGAGGGAGAGTCAATGGAGACGGTGAGGCAGTCGAGAGAAGAGGGAGAGGCAGTGGAGAGGGAGAGACGCTTAGGTTTTGGAAGAGAAGAGGGAGAGGCAGTGTAGAGGAGGAGTACTTAGAAAATTTCGTGCGAAAATATAAGCTGAGTCAAGGGTTTTGGCGGCAGAAACAAAAAAAAAATTTGAATTAATCTTTAGTACCGGTTTTTCTAAAAAACCGGTATTAAAGATATTATTTTTAGTACCAGTTTTTAATAAAAAACCGCTGCTAAAGGGTTTTTAAAAAAATCAAAATTCTGTCTATCTTTAGTACCGGTTTTTCTAAAAAACCGGTACTAAAGATAAACCGTTTTTTTATTTTTTTCGCCAACATTTTAGCACCGGTTTTTCTAAAAAACCGGTACTAAAGATAATTCCTAACAATTACGAAATTGCCACTGACTATTTTTTATACCGGTTTTATTAAAAACAGGTATTAATGGGGCGGTACTAAAGCTCTTTTTTGGTGTAGTGTTTGTACAGATTTAACATGAGCCGGGGACGAACAAGTCCTTCGAGTCGGAAGAAAGCAGTCTTAGAGTAGGTAGAACCAAGGTGAATGTCCGCCGCTGTGGGAGTTGGCAGTGAGGAATCAAATACGTTGTGAACTTGTGCTCTCTCTCTCTCTCTCTCTTCCTTTTGGGATTTTGAGTATAATTGTTATGTTGAAATGAAATCATGTGTCACGCAACACAGCGTGCAGCACGCCAAAAGGACGAAAAATCTGCTACTGTTATGCGTTACACTCTGTGTGAGTTGTTTGTTCTTTTGCGCGCTACACGTTCTGTCACGTGACGGCGGATAAAGATTCATGTTATGTTACCTTGTTCAATATCATTACTTCTTTATAGGAAGAATTTTAAGAAATTCACTTCTTGAAATCATTTTATTTAAAAATAATTATAACTCAAATTCAGTAAAATATATATTTTTATAATTATATTTTTCACTCATATTAAAACCAGAGCTGCAGTCACTCTTCATCATAGCTGAAACTCTCATAAAACTCATGGAAAATAATTACAGTTTTTATATTAAAAAAAATCTTATCTGAAAAATAGCTCGACTCTATTATTTAAAAAGATCATCATATTATTAAGAATCCACAATTACTAAAGCTAAAATTATAAGATGCACATGGTTTAAGTTTATTAGCCCTTTGATTGTGAATCGATGAATCTAATAGTGCCAATCCTTTTCACATTTTTCAACGTATTAGGGATGCGTTTGACAAAGCTAGGTGCATTTGATATAGGTCGAGTTAGTTTAACCAAGA
Organism: Rhynchospora breviuscula; assembly: GCA_027562975.1. Classification (NCBI taxonomy): domain Eukaryota; kingdom Viridiplantae; phylum Streptophyta; class Magnoliopsida; order Poales; family Cyperaceae; genus Rhynchospora; species Rhynchospora breviuscula. Next base: position 20,789,470 of record CM050398.1, read on the forward strand.
GTTTAGAGCTCTAAACCCTTACACTAATTCACCAAATGCAACAGGATTAGATGAGGTAGATGAGGTAAATGCTCTAAACCCTTACTGATAATTGTAATAATTAAATTAATTAGTAACTAATAATTAATAATTAATAATAGGTAACAATTAATAATAAATAATAATTCATAATGCATAATTAATAATTAAAAATAAGGAAAATTAATAATTAATTAATAATTATTGTAATAATTAATAATAGGAGAAAACATATGGTGCATACTAATGTATCAAAACTTCGGTGCATACTGATTCAAACTCTTCGATCTTCTTCAAAATGACCGATCCAAACCGTCTAATATGATCTCACTATTGAAAGCTCCTTGCAACCAAATTTTACATTTTTTCGAAAAGTTTAAGCATTTTTTTAGATTTTCACCTATAGAAAGCCAGCATATATGTGAGTTAAGAGTAAACATAAAAGTGTTCATGCAAAAGAAAAATTATATCCGCATAAAAAAAAAATTTAGGAATTAACCAGCAAAAAAAAAAAAAAAAAAAAAAAGTTTCATTATCCTGAGCATAACTGCGCTCATTGAACAGACAAACAGCGGCGCAAAAATGACAAAAAAAATTACGGAGTGTCACTTCTTCCACTGTACTCTCCAGCGAGCCACTTTTGGCAGCTCCGCTCCGGTCTGTTCCGTTCAATCCTTGTGTCCGGAACCATGTGACCTCACTGTGTACTCATCCTCCGCTTTTCCTTCCCAATCCACTGCCATTAGCGCACGCACAACCCACTCCTCTCCGGTCTAATCAAATACCCATCTCACGCTCCAAGTCAGATCCGTACCAAATACACCAAATCACAAATCAGGTCCTATCAAACTCTTGCAATGTTACGGTCTTGAGTTAATTTCGTAAACCGGGAGCAGCCATACTTGTAAGCATACGCAAGAGACTTCGACTACCCAATTCGACACATCTGGCAACAACCCAATCTAGGTTATAGCAAATCCCAATTTGTTTCAGCTCCGCTTCCTCTCTCTCTCTCTCTCTCGCTTCGCCAATTCTAACCAACGATCCGACCAAAACCCTAGCAAAAATGGCGGATCCGGAGGTGTCACCTCTCCCCGGACCCGATTCCGACACCAACCCCGACGAATCATCTCTCCCAGTCGCCATGGTGGAAGATGATGAAGGAGACAAAGACGAAGACGAGGAACTCGATTTGAAGCCGAAGATTGGGATGTATTTCGAAACGGAGGATGATGCGTACGAGTTTTACAAGAAGTATGCGGAGGGAATTGGGTTTGTGGTGAGGAAGTCGCACAAGAGCCGAAACACTCGCTTGGCTGTCACCAAGAGGTGGTTTGTGTGCCATAGACAAGGCTTCAAGCAGGAGAGAAGCGAGACCAAGAATCCCCGCGCACCCGGGTCGAGAACTGGGTGTGGAGCATGCCTTTGTATAAAGATCATTCCTTGTGGTGCATTTAGGTAATTGTTTCTTTTACTCATTTTTTGAGTTTTTCTGGATATATTCCTTGTGCAGTTAAGAAATTGCATGCTGCATATGATGGGCTTTATTTTTGTTGTATAGGATTTGTGATAATGATATTAGTTGTTCTTATTTAATGCAAGAAAAAAAAGAGTATGATTGGGTCAAATTATATTTAGCTCTTTGGTCACTTCATTAAAACCAAAAGTTTAACTAATAAAAAAAAATTAGGAAGCTCCTTATTGTGTTTGTGAGGTCTGGTTCTGCTCCTGAGTTTATAGGGGAAAGGGAATGCAAGGGTAGAGAACTGATGGGGAGGTTAACTTTCTTACATTCCAACTTAGGAGGGAACAATTCTTGAAAAATGAATAGAGGGATTTTCCCGTTTGTCTTCCATTGATCTACTGAAATTATTTATGTGCTTCTTCACCTCCTCATTCACCCTCTTTGGAGCACATTAAACTGAGGGCTGTTTGAAAAAAAATGTCATGCTGTATTCCATAAAAAGATGCCTTAAATTGGAAATCTGAATTTCTTAAAGGATCGTGGAAAGAAAAAAAAGATAATGTTTTAAAGACGTTCATTCTCTGAGACTGTGACTACATTTTCTCATGTATTGATTGACAAATTCTCTTTATTTTGAGCTTTAAGTGTTCCCATGTCCTAACAAGCTTTGTTTCCATTATGAACATTGAATAAACTAGAATCATGCTATTTATATGAGGAAGCACACTGACTGTATAATCTGAGAAAATGAAATATTATAGTTGCTGTGAAGAGCAATCTCCTATTTTTGAGGAAAACACTCTTTACTTGTTTTTTTCCAATGTTGCAATCAATCAAACAGTACTTAGTGAATTTGAGCTTGCTTTCTTTCCTTGTGAAAGTAAAATAGCAGGCTACCAAAATGAAAACAGAATTATTTGTGCAGTTAACTAACCCTAAATTTATAATATTTCAGGGTCACGGAATTTGTGGAAGAGCACAACCACCCCCTGGCAGATCAGCCTGCGGTTAAGATGGTGCTGGGACCACGAGCTCCGCCACCGTTGTATGATCCAAAGGATGGACCAGCACTTGACATGCGCTTTGAAACTGAGGATGATGCGTATGCCTTCTACAACAAGTATGCTGAGCATGTCGGCTTCAGTGTTCGCAAGTCGTACAAGAAGAAGCACAAAGGTCTGCTCGTCTCGCGCATTTTTGTCTGCTCTCGGGAGGGTTTTGGTGAGTTTCTTTTAACAATTTATACTGTTGGCAATATAAAGAATAGCGACTGGTGGGGATAAACCCCTTTTAGCTTATTGTATTCCAACTTTGGTGAGGTCACATCCTTCCGAGTACCATGTAAATTACCAGTTAACAAATTCAATCTGATCATACCGCGTTATCAGTTCTGAGTAATCACTTATTTGTACAGTAAAATATTGTTAATTCAGATGAGTACTTGGTCGAGAATTCTCATTGGAGATGGTCTTGTTGATATCTAAAAAAGCTGATTCAGTTAAGTTGCAACTTCTGATTGTAATTTCTTGTATTCAATTTGCAAATACCAATTCGCAATTGCACCTATCCATTGTTTGTTTTTATTCTTACTTATATCCCTTTCTGCACCCTTTTAGCTGAGAAGGACAAGCACAGGGATCCAGAAGATACTCCAAGACGGGCAGGGCCGACTCCGAGCAGGACAGGCTGCCAGGCTTGCCTGATTATCAAGGTCCAACCTCCAAGCAAAACATTTAAAGTCTCCAAATTTGTCGCAGAGCACAATCACCCACTAGAGGACCCTGAGAGTGTCCACAAACTGCGCTCACACAAGCTCAAGTCCAAGATGCTAGAGCTTGAACTACCAGAACGCCGCAAGCGCATGCATGGTATGCTGGCTGGAGATGCAGGGGCCGCTCTTGAGTACCTTCAGAATCTCCAGGTATCTGGTTTTTGAATAGAAGACTGTGTAGTACAGACTGGTATCCGTTACTTGTAATAGATTGGTATTGGCAGGGTTTTGGTATTTTGCTCGAGGAGAGCCACAACCAATTAAAAGAAGATTTTAGCATATTTACCCTTAATAATTCTACAATATAATGAGTAAAAAATTTAATATTGATAGCTTGCTCAACAGTTGCTCATTTCTGAAGGACCTTTATATACTGATACCTAACTGATATATGCTTTATAATTTACCACCCTGATTGGTGCATCAGTAATTCAATCTTAGTGGAAGTTAATTTGGTGGATCCTTCATAAGTTTCCTTGTCATGAGTATGTGTCTTGCTTAAGTATAAATCTGATCAACACCTCTGCTTTCAGGTTGAAAACCCTTCACTGTTCTATGCTGTTGGCTGCAATGATGAAGGCAAGGCAATCAACTTCTTCTGGGCTGATGCAAAGTCATGTCTTGACTACATGTACTTCAACGATGTGGTATTGTATGACACAACATACAGTCTGAACACCTATAGCCGGCCTTTTGGACTATTCATTGGTGTTGATAACTTCAGACAGCCGATGATTTTTGGAGCTGCATTGATGTATGACGACAGCCCAGAGGGCATTAAATGGCTATTTCAGGCTTTCAATGATGCAATGCATGGCAAGCAACCAGGCTCAGTTCTGACAGATGTGGGTCAGAAGTATGCTGATGCAGTAGCTGCTGTTTGGCCGGGAAGCATGCATCATGCCACAGTGTGGCATGTGTATCACAGTGCAAAAAAGAACTTGAAGCAGCTGGTTGACAATGCAAAGGCTAGTTTCATGCATTCCTTTGCACCTGTCATGTTTGAAAATGAAGATGAACCAGGCTTTCTGTTGTCATGGGATAAATTGGTTGAGAAGTACAATCTTGGTGACAACGAGTGGATGAATGAGTTGTACAGGACAAAAGAGAGCTGGGCTTTGCCATATTGGAAGCATGTGTTCACAGCTGACATTATTACCACTTTGCGAAAGGAGAACATCATGAGCCAGCTGAGAAAAGAGCTAAATGAGCAGGAAGATCTCCTTCAACTCTTAAAAAAGTATGATCTTTTGTTGGAGGACTACAGAGCTGCAAAATTACCAGTTGACACAGAGGCACCCCTACCAATCCCTACTCTCAGAATTTTGAAACAGGTTGGCAACCTGTATACCACTGCGGCTTTCAAAATGTTTCAAATCGAGTTTGAGGACTACATGAACAGCATGGCATACCCACATGCAGCAGCTGGCATGGTTTCAGAGTACAAAGTGACCATTGATGAGAAACCGGGTGAGCATACTGTCAGGTATGACTCTTTGGATGGCTCAGTCACATGCACTTGCAAGCGTTTTGAATCAACAGGGATCCAGTGCGCGCACGTGCTTAAGGTCCTTGACTTGAAAAACATCAAGGAGCTGCCAGAGCAGTACATTATCAGGAGGTGGATCAAGGATGCAAGATCGGGTCATTTTACTACTGATCTGGATAGCAGTCTCAGAGCCTCTACCAATGAGGCACGGTACAAGGATCTCTGTAGAATTGCTAGCATGATAGCAGCTAGGGCTGCTAGGGCTGATGAGGCAATGGGGTTTATTGAGAGCCAGTCAAATGCACTCATGAAACACCTTGATCACATCTTTCAGACAAGTGGGTTTTCTGAGATGGGCAACCATGCAGCTCTTCCTGCACCTGGGCCGTCATCAAGTGCTCAACCTCATAATATAGTTAGGGGCCCACAGGGAAACCCGCTGCTTCGTGCCGCAAATGGTACCTCGTTTTTCTCTTAAAAATGTTCTATGTTTGTTCATTAATTGAATATGGTTTAATACTGTATCATCCATTGTGAAACATTGAGCTTGAATTAATTGTTGGTTGGTCAGATTGTCCTTATTTTGTTTTTCTTTGAAATCTTTTTTCTTGTTGATTATTTTCAGATAAAAGGGGTTATTACTTATTTAAAGGGTTCAGATCCATTTTACAGTCTTTGCAAAATTTGTCGGATTGCTCCAATAAGTTTGAAAACTAATCCATTTTACAGTCTTTGCAAAATTTGTGAGATCGCTCCAATAAGTTTGAAAAGTAACAGAAAATTTGAGTATAATATTGTTGGACAAAGAGAGAGAATATCTGTTGATTTCATGCAGAGTATGTTTTGATGATGTATTAAGAGCTGCTAAATCTAGGCTATTGCTAAGTTCAAACCATTTGATGAACAGTAAAACATGCTATATGTTTATACACATGAAATATGTGTATTCTAGATCAGCCTTAATTGTTATAGTTCACATTTCAGTTTTATATATGGTGATGTGTAGGATTGCCAAGTAAATACAGTGGTTGATGGTTTGTATGTGTGTATTAATTTACGACTGTTATTGTGATTACTGAATTGTAGCAGACAGTATCTCACTTTCTTCATTGATGGCACTGACTTCTTGAGTGTTTTGTTTTCATCCTTTCTACATAACAGTTGGAAAAAAAATATTGCTACCATATTTATTGATCTGCCCCTCTATCTCATCTAGGTATTCTTGGGGTCTGATAATGTTGCTGCTGTATCAGTCTCTTTCCATTGTTTTCATCTGAATTCAGGTAACTGGCAACTATAGGATGATGTCATTTTTAAAAAAAAAAAAAAAATTCTTTGTTATCTCAAATTTATTATTTTTAGGTAACACATGACCTAAATAATGTTGTGAGACTTAATACCTGAATAGTACTGTTCTTATAAATTACTCGTGTTGACTGCTTGTAAAAATGCAGGAGGATAGATGGCAGATACCTAATGTTGTAATTTAGTGGAAGTTAACAGGTTCTGATGTAAGCAGTTGTTGATTGTTAGCTTAATTTTAAAAGTAAAATTGTGATGTTAGATGTGTTGTAAAACTGTGTTATTGTTTTATTGAACATGGTTGATGTAGCAATGATTTGCTGTTTAGTACATCTGTAGTGGTTCATGTGTTATGCATAGTTAGGGGATGGTAGGTAGCAAAATGGTAAGTTTTTATTTTCATTTTCATTACATTCACGAGCTTCAATTAAGCAGAACATTTAAAGCTTACCAGTGATGGGCTGATGGCTTGTGCAAACTATGAAGAATGAGGATCTTATGTTGTACATTGTAGATTACATTAATATTTAGTTCATTTGGTTTCAAGCTGAACTTGATCTTGCAAATGAAACAAATCAAATTTTCATGCTAAAACTAGGCTTCAACTTCAGTTCAAGTTGACGTCCTATGTTATGAAGTGTAAACAAGCAATTTATTGCAGTTTAGAAGTGTAAACTCGTGTTATGAAAACTTAACTTTACTCCGTGAAGAATAGTTTAAAAAAGAGTCGAGCAATGTTTGAAGTAGAAACCTGTTTTATTAAAACTTGATACAACTCACACTCAGTGAAGGAAAATTATAACGTAAGTTACGTAATCAGTTTTATTCAGTCTGGGACTCTGGGGTACACAGTTCAAATGGATGTGATTGAATATATTTAACAATAAAATAGGCAGATTTACTTTAATTGTAAATTGGAACCTGCAGACAAAATAGATACACATATATACGACTTTTCTATACTTCTATGACAAGACTTGTATCAACTCCACAGCACCAATAACGAACAGATACCAATATTTTTATCCTTTACCCATCAATCTCTCTAGAACTGAACCCAAATATCTGACCTATAGCCTCGATTGCAGATATATTCCAACTCTCAGAGTGTCTTTTGATCTATTAAAATAAAATTGCAAAAAGTATTGTGTTCAGATTTATATTACCTGAGCATAGATTTAATAATAATAATCCAAAAATTTGTACAAGAAGAGGAACTACCTTGTAGTCTTGGTCCAAGTTATAAGTTGTTTTTCCTTTTATGGAAATAAGTGGCCTCCAAGGAAGTTTTAGGTAAGTTCTGTAAATACAACAGAACTTGAGAAAAAAAAAAACAAGAAGAACAAGTTTCTTACTTGTTATAATGAACCTAATAGTTAAATTGTAATAGAAAAATTAAAATAAGCAGATCTAGCTTTAGTACCTGAGCTTCCATGATGCCAAAATGGAACCTGTTTCAACGCAGAGATCCTACAAACAAGATAATAAGAAGAATGTTGATATCCCTGTAATTACAAACATTGTTTACCAAACAATATACATGATCTAAGTTTATGAATATAAATATAAAAAAATTGGTTAGATATTTGTTGCTCAATACCTTCTGAATTTCTTCTAGCTCAAGCGAAGGGTTGTCAAAGAAAGGTACAAGTAAGTCCAAATTTTGACCATACCGTTCTCTACCTTGTAAATCAAGAAAAAGGTTATTCTTCACCTTCATAATTTCTTAATCAATAAATTGCTTAGAAGCCCTCTAGGCAATACAGTGATTGAATGATTTTCAGCCAAAATATTTTTGCTCAACGGCAACCCGATTTAAATGTTTTAATACCCAATCTTAAGGGCACAAATGGTACAGGACAAGTTTCATTAAATAAAGCTCAAATAGTAGTTTTTCCTCCCTACAGTTGTGAACTCTAAATTGTGACAAGTACTTTATTGGAGGAAACCTGGTAGAAAGATACTACATACCACGAAATTTTATCGTAGGATCTTCAAACAAGCAGTCTTCAGCATAAATGTCCAGCGTGAATTTACCTGTTTTCAAAGATACAATGTCAATCCCTCATGTTGAATTTTATTTATGAGCTTCGTTAGGCTCGTACAACCAAAATAACAGTAAATGGATCAATTTGCAATCAAAGATATATCTGAGTTATCTTGATCAGTTTCTGTACTTGTTTTCTTCCCCCAAGGTAAACCATTATCTTTGTCTAGTGCATAAGATAATTTTAGAAACATACTCAATTTTAGCTCTTGGTACTTATATGATAGGACAGCTCCTAAATTCAAAGAGCCAGATATACGACTATTGTACCAGGTACCAGTAACTTAACAGTGAGACAGGGAGGCAAAGCCAGTGTAAACAGGCTGCACTTGGCTCATGCCGTTTCAGTACCAAGACAAAGCAACAAAGCATGGAATCAATTACCATATACCCATCATGAACCCGCCATGTTTTACCACTATACCAATAGATACATACTGGTCTCTTTAGTGATAATTTAAGAAGTTGTAGGTACAAAAATACAAATTTCATCGTACCAATTTTTTTTCTTTACTTTCTATTTACATTGTTGTTATAGGCATCATGAAAGCTTAATTGGGTCTTTATTTCAGGGGCAATTTGGTAAATATTACTAAATAATAATATGATACCACATACCAGTGAGAAAATAAGCTCGTTGATAGTCATCTTGAATAACCTCTAAAACATCTTCAACACAGCTAATTGGAGGCATCTTTTCTCTATTTCTAGCATTTGATTCTCTGTTTTTTATAATTATTTTCACTCTGCAGGTTAATATTTCAATGACAATGCAAAACAAAATACATCCCAAGTAATTATGACAGGCATGCCAGCTCTTACAGTACAGTCCAACTAGTTATACTGTTTTACTACAACATTGGGCTTTTGGCTTTATGTTATTCCATAGCAAAATAAGAATGAACAATTTTGAAACAAGATTTGGCACCAGGATATTAAAAGAACAGGACTACGTACCAGTAAAATTGAACTGCACAATTGGTAATGTACAAGTTCTGATTCCACATTACTTCTTTAGGAACATGCTACGAATAACTCATCTATACTATTTCAAATATGCATTGAACCAAAGGTAGTTCTTAATATGCTAGTATGTCACTCAGAAATTGACATGTTAAAGACTGAGTTCACATTTTCTGGTTCTGGTACAGTCATCCCACTCATCCCACACTAGATGGTAAATGAATTATAGGAGTGCTCAGAGTTAAGAACATAAAAGAAATAAATTAAAAGGCAATCAGTCCCAATGCCAGTGTTAGCCACAATGTGTAGTTTAGAGAACCAGGTTTAACTTATTATAAACCAAATAGGCTTTTAAGAGTAGCAAACCTAGGATTCTTAGAAGAGAAAAGTCTTAGTAACTCGGTGACACCCTCAACGGCTAGTTTGATAGCTGGAGAAGCATCTCGGCCGTTGTTAGAACGAGCAGTGCACCATAAACGGCGTGAGTTGTTGTACTACATGGATACAATTAAAAACAGATGAGAAAGAGAGAGAGAGAGAGAGAGAGTTACGCCAAATTTAAGAATTGGGAAAAGAAGAGAGAAAGAGAGGTTTCAGTTATTATATACCTCGCTATTGTTGGAATAAGGGAGAGTGAGTGGCCTCGCTACCAAGGCTCTCGCCATTACCTTCCTAATTCTCTGGTCTGGTACGGAGGGAAGTTCACTTTCGTAGAGTAATAAAAATAATAATGAAAGAAGATTATTTTATTTTTTTACACGCTACCAATTTTCGCGCCACAACAATTTTTTGTATTATAAAGCGTAAATTTGATATTTAATTCCTACTTAGATTTAGAGTAAAATTTTTTTAAAAAATAAACAATTTGTTTAACTGTTAAACATTAGTTCTAATATTGTATAAATGTGTACAAAATTCTGATTTAAAAAATTTAAAACCTCTCGATTCGAAAAAAAATATAATTTTGTGAATATAATAAAATAAATGTAATTGTTATATTCTTGTAACGATAAAATTTTGTGGCATTTCAACTCACCTTATTTAATATTATATATTAATTTATTTTAGGAAGTGATTTTCGTCAATTTTAGTTTTAATAGGAGAGATGTAAAAATATGTTGGTATAGCACATATAATACACTCGTGCGGTGTCTTGTGTGCTAATTCGTGACGCGTTCACATGACAAGCGCCAAAAATTACAACAGTAGGGCTTTCGATCTTTATATGATTTGTGGGACCCAACTTGACAGCAATTAACCACACAAAATGAGCCTCTCCGTCCAGGTACAAAAAACCAAAAAAGATTCCAGCCAAGATGTGCCACAGTTTATCCTTCCTTCTATGATTTATCCACCCCAACCTCACGGCTCAGACACAAACACACAATCAGATAAAAAGCAATAAACAGCACTTTTTCATGGCAATAGCAATCAGAGGGAGTCTCAAACTGAACCTGAACCTGAACCTGAACCATCAGATAAAACCATGGATCCATCATTCTATAACAAGATATCTGGGCCAAAATCATCTATTCTTACCACAGAATTCATTCATGAGCTGCCATTGTTCTCTCTCCTCCCCTCAACAACTCACTAACCAAACTCCCCTTCTTCATCAGGTCTATTGCTTCTCTTCTCTTTTCTTTTCACCACCACATTCACAATCAAATTTGTCGTTACGAATTGCCAATCATTTTATATACATCTTATGTTTCCAAATTGTAATTGATTGCTTTAAGCAAGAAGAAGAGAATGAGAAAGAAAGAGAGCAAGAGGAAGGGATAATGTGCGAAGCTTGTCAAGGAAAGGGATGGCTGCTCTGTGATTTCTGCAATGGTCAGAAAGTAAATGTTCAGACAAAGAAGAACCGCGTCTATCGCCGCTGTCCAACTTGTAAAGCTGTATGTACATATTTTCTCTCTCTTTCTTTTGATTCATAGCATGCAAAATTGATTTTCTGTGCTTCAGATCTACCTACTTATATAGTTCATAAAAGTCAAATTGATTAGCACAGATACTGTACCTGTTCCACAGCTCGTACCAGTTCTGCTGGGTATACTCCACTTGCCATTTAAGCACACAATTTCGGCCCTAAAAGAATTGGACTTTAAAATTACCCAATTGGTATATGTGAGGTGTGTATTTGACTAATTCTGATAACTGAACCACCGGTATTGACATCAGTATAAAGTCTGAACCTTTAATTTTTCTTAGTATTTTCACTTGCAATAATTTATACAAATCAAGTCCGTTGTTGGTTAATGTACATATATACAATTTTTCTCACTTACTGTTTTCTACGCAATTGCAGGTGGGTTGCATATTGTGTGAAAAATGTAAAGTGTACAAATGCGTCACTTTTCCTGATTTCTTTGATGATGCCACCCAGCTTTAGGCACTTCATTTATTTAACTTTATATCTTCATTTATTTCTTATTAATGATAACCAGTTTAATTTTTTTTTCTTTACATGTCATTCATTTTTTCCCCAATTTTTTTTTTTTTAAAAAATCAGGGCTCAATATGTATTTTCGCAAGATATTGGCAAAGGATACAGTTTCAATTATGATCGTTATCAAAATAAAGTTGAAGTAATTCCAACTTTATAGAAATGATGGATATGCACATATTGTGCATATAAAAGTGAAAAGATACAATGCCTGTTTTACTGTTGACGGATCCCACCCACAGCCTTTTAAATAAGTTTGCTTCAGTTAGGAAGGTGGTTTCCGCTTGGGCAAATGTGCAATTTGCAAATTCAAATCGGTTCCTCTCGAGAACTAAACTCATTATTCAGTTCATGGACATTGTCAAAGAGTCTCGTCAGCTCTCTGAAGAAGAATTTTCCTTACGTATAAAGCTAAGGGAACATGCTTTTGCACTTATTTCAATTCAAGAGGAAAAATGGAAGTAGCGTAGTGGAGCGAACTGGTTAAAATTAGGAGAAAAAAACACCAAATTCTTCCATGCGGTCGCTTCCATACGCCGTGCCCATAATTCCAGCTCTTCTCTGTCCCTCCCCTCAAGATCTATTTCTGAACCTTCAGATTTAAAGGCGGCTTTTTACTCCCACTTTTTAGCTACTCTTGGAGTGGACCCTCCAGTGCCCCCACCTTTCAACCTGACAGGCAGAGTCGGTCCGTAATTAGACTTACAGTCTATTGGCTTGCCCTTTACTGAACATGAGGTCTTAAAGGCAATTGAGGAACTTTCTTCAGGTAAGGCCTCAGGTCCAGATGGCTTTCCTATCGAGTTCTTCAAAAAGTTTTGGAGGATAATTGGAGCAGACATCATGGTAAGTCTTCTTGCCTTTCAGCAAGGCAGGCTTAACCTTCGAAAAATTAATAAAGCTATCATTACACTAGCTCCAAAGAAACATTCGCCGGTGCACGCTAATGATTACAGGCCCATTTGTGTTATCAATTGTTTTGCCAAACTTATCACTAAAGTGTTGGCAAACCGAGTCCAAAGCTTTATGCCTATCCTGGTCTCTCCTCTCCAGACAGTTTTTACTAAAGGCCGCTCCGTAATGGAATCTTTCATGATTTCAAGGGAATACTTGTCCTATTATAATAAGTGCAAAATCCCTACACTCATGTACAAGGTCGATTTTGCTATGGCGTTTGACTCGATTTCCCGGACCTTCCTGACAAACCTACTGGCGGAGCGAGGGTTCCCCCCATCCTGGATTGCTTGGTTGCTGGATATCCTAAAATCCTCCTCTTCAACTATTAAAGTGAATGGAGAAATCACGGACTACTTTTTCCACCGTAGAGGCCTAAGGCAAGGTGACCCTCTATCGCCCTTACCCTTTAATCTGGTTGCCGACGCCCTACAATCTTTCCTTCAAAACTCCGCCTCCTTCATTGCTGGGCCGATCATCATCCCTCCAAGGGCTTTACAGTATGCAGACGACACAATCATTCTTTTGGAGGCCTACCCTCGGAATCTTGCTATTGTCAAGGAAATCTTCTCCAACTTTGCCAGGCTAACTAGCCTGTACATTAACAATGACAAATGTCTTTTCGTGCCAGTAGCCATTCCAGATGCTTCCCTTCCTTTCTTTTCACGAATTTTGAATTGTTAGCCTAAGGATATGCCGGTCACCTACCTAGGTACCACTGTCTATTCGTAGATTAAAAAAGATACATTTCAAGCCTCTGTTAGATGCCTTCCAAAGAAAACTAGACGAATAGAAGTCCCGTTTCCTCTCCTCGGCTGGTCATCTGACTCTTGTTAAGGCTGTGCTTACTGCTCTACCCCTTCACTATATGCAAGTAATCCAACTCCCGGCTTGGCTAGTCAGTCACTTGGATAGAATTCGTAGAAGATTTTTTTGGAAGGGAAAGGACAATTGCCTTGGCGGACATTGCTTGGTGAATTGGAGCAAGTGTTGTACCCCTAAACACTTTGGAGGTCTAGGTATTTTAAACCTTACACTACAGAATCAAGCCTTGCTTCTTAGATGGTTATGGAAACTGAGTGCGGAACCAAATTCTACTTGGACCTCTACCATTCAGACCCTCTATGGAACGAAGGACACCGCCTTGCTAGCCCATAACAACCTGCTTTCACATGGACTTAGTGACATTATGAAGCACCTTCCTTTTTTCACTGCCTCCATTGACCTCTCAAGAAACAATCCCACAAGATCTTGGCATTGGACAAACTCGGGTTGCTACTCCTCTACAAGTGCTTATGCTATGCTGGCTGACCCTGGAGTAAAGTCACCCTACCACCTCAAACTTTGGAAGATCAAAGCACCCCCCAAAGTGAAAATCTTCCTTTGGTTACTTCTATAGGATAGGCTACTTACCCAGCAGAACCTTCAGGTGAGGAATTGGCCTGCTAACAATGGTTGCCCTTGCTGTTCGGCCCGACCGCTAGAGACGGCGATTCATCTCTTCCTTCACTGCCCTCTAGCATTCTCTATTTGGAACAAGAAACGACATCATTACAACCTCCCACCTCCCTCCACCGCGGAGGACTTGCCTACTTTCTGGCGGACTAACAGAGCCTCAACTTGTAATGCTTGGGATACTATTTGGGTAGCCACCAACTGGACCATCTGGAAAGAGCGTAACAATCGTATCTTCAACTCTTTGGCAAAACCTTTGTTCCTTCTCTTGCGAGAGATTGTGGCACTTGTGGATCCCTGGATGGCGCTAGCTTAGTTTTTTGTACAGATTGTAGTTTACTTTTAGCCTCCTTTTCTTTTTAGCTTCTTTGTATAGGTTTTCTTTATTTTCTTTTCTTTTCTGTGTAAATTGTTACCTTTTGTTTTGTTTAATAAAATTTGTCGGTGTGGTGCTTCACCACCTGACCCTCAAAAAAAAAAAAATACTGTTGATTGATTAACTTGAACATTAAATATCATCTAAATGTAACAATTGGTGATGCATTATCCAACTGCATTTAAATTATGTGAAACTTAGGATATTTATATATGAAGCAATGCACCCAGAACTCTGACGTTTCAATTTTTAAGATTTATTGAACTGTCCACTGATGTAAAAAGATTGTTAAGAAAGTTTTATACTTACAGGACGGGCGTTGCTCTGGGCACGGGAATTATCGCTGGGGACATTTTTCTAAATTTTTTGTGACACAAATGCCCTCGCACTCTCCGTTAACTCTATTTGGAAACCTCCAAATCCCAAACTTTATTTCCTCTAATCTAATATAATAAATAATATCTCAGAACTATTTATTTATACAACAGCTAAAATATAGCAATATTTGTACATAAAAGAAATAGCAATTCATCATTTCATTTAATACATGTTTGTCATTTTTTTTCCAGTATTCAAAATACTACTGTAAAAAAAGGGCCATCGAACCAGTCAAGCAAAGAGTCGAGGTTTTATCACTTTAATCAGTTGTACCAAATTGGATGACGTAATAAGTATTTTGATCTTAAAAGAACGATATCATAATAATTTAATGAAAATAAGTTCTTAAAAATATAAATAACATCATAAATATAAATACATTTACATATTTTAATTTTATAATTTTATAAAAAGGAGGGTTCTAGTGCCACTACTTTATGAGGTCACCAAATGCCTGAACTATTTTTCTTATTACTATTTTATAATTTAAAATTTAAATGACGAATCTAAACCATTGATCTTGTTTAATTTAATGACCGATGCATATTTACGCGTGCCAAGATATGGCTAGCATATTGTGGACACTACTGATCATGAAACCTGACATGCTGGGAACGACGTTTTCCTCTTCATTTTCTATTTCTGGTTATGAGCTCTGTATCTGTTCTCTATTTTTATCAAATACAGATTATTACCTACCTCTAACAATCTTTCAAAAGAGAATAACAGAGAGAAAAATGAATAGAAAAGAAGAATCACAGCTCAGAATTTCAAATTCTGCTATCATATAATTCATATCAACAACTTTTCTGTTCAAGAAAGGATGTTATTTCAGTTCGTCTATTCAATTCTTTCCTCATGGAAAAGTCTATATATACATATAACTACATCAGTTGTAAAAGTAAAAAACAGTAAATAGGTCACCGTCCACTTTAACGAAAAAAAATACACAAAATATACGGAAACAAAATACCCAGTCTCATGGATATCAAAATATCATGCTTTGGAACTGTTGTTCTTTGTTTCACTATTTTAACTATTGGAGAAGTACAAGCAAGAGAATTGCGTGGCTTGAGCTCCGTACAGGTAATACGCTTCTTTTTTTTGTCAATAAGGTAATATGCTTCATATGCTAAGATGTATGCACACAAGTTGCTTTTACCACTACATTAACGAGAACAATGATAATTTTATAGTTCCACCCTATTTAATTACTAACAAAATGTTCTTTTTATGCTTTGATAAATGTCATGGACATTTAATTTAAGTTTTTTGATAAGTGCTACTGTGTTCATTCATTTGGATAGAATTATGAATTATCAATCAACAGAACTTTGACAATATATATACTTTTGTGCCAGCCTGCAAGCAATGTACCACTAGGGACTTCTTATTCTGATGCGGATGGCATTATAGAAACTGTAAGTTTCAACATTTAAAACAAAAATGCTTCATAAAATAAGTGGACCCTAAAAAAGATTTAACTTCTCCGTTTTTTATTATAGCGTGCTGCATATTTTACTACGAATCATGACTTCACTGGCTTTATAGCATCACTAACTGTGCATAATCACGATATCAAGAAAGGGCAGATGACCAATTCCTATATTAGCATTCAAAGCAATGCAAATGAGGAAATTTCTGCTGGATGGGTGGTACGTAAAACCAACCTTTTCAGTTTACAATTTATTTTAGATTCATTTTACATGAGAAAAATTGATCTTTTTATTATCAGTCCCAACTTCTATTTTATATGCTGTACGTTGACATTTTAATGAATTAAAACAGGTTGATCCTTGGAAATATGGTGATTCAAGAACTCGATTCTTTACATATTGGAGGGTAGGCATTCTTGTCTTGCTTGCTTCTTTTGCTTGTAATCATTTGTATCCTTTTTCCTTTGTAATTTAACCTTGTTTGGTGCCTTCTTAACTAATTCTGCGTTACTATCTTGGATCAACAGGGTTTCAAATGTCCCAACAGTGAATGCCATAATGAATTTGTACCCAAAGAAGGCTCTTACTTGGCACCTGGGTATATACTGGATTCAGGCAATCATATGACAATAAAGTTTCTCAAGGTACTTAACATTCACATTTCACTAAATCAGTTTGCAATTCATTCTAATAAAGTATATTTCTCTTAAATTAAGTTCCACCCTGAACTATTTTCATTATTATTCATGATGTAGGATGCTGACACAGGAGATTGGAAGTTGTTTGTGGGACCTAGTGCTGCATACCTCAGTGAGATAGGTTACTACCCTAAATCTCTTTTCACCCAGCTAGCTGTTCAAGCAAATCATGCCGAGTTCGGTGGCTCTGTTCAATTCCTTGATTATATGACAGGCCCACCAATGGGTAATGGTGTCATTGCAGAAGATAACATTCCACCTGGAAAACCTACCCCTGCTATGATGACAGATGTCTATTATGTTAGGCCGGATGGTAAATTCGATTCCATTAAAACATACACTTACAAAATAGGCAAAATAAACTGTTACAGCCTTGGGAAATCAACAGTAAACGATCTTGATCGTTTCGCCTATGGTGGAGTCGCAGGTTGTAATCGTGCATAAGGACACAGAAATGGTTATTAATGGAACTCCTGCCATGCTAGTTACAAAATAATGTACTTTGTTTTCCATTAACAGCTTTTGTACCAGCACTTGAAGTTTCAATTGAAATGTTAAGTGAACGTTTGGACTCTGTACCTCTCAGCAAATTGTAAATATGTAAATGAAATTTTAAAGTTTAAACTAAAATCTAGTTACGATAATATTCTTTAATTATTTAATTTGTACTTTTCTTATGCTTACCTGTCTCTTTTATTTTATTGTAATAATGTGTGTTAATATCATTCAATTATGAGGTAAACTAAAATCAGTCGCGACTGACGGATGAGACCGTCAGCTACGATCAAATCTCAATTTTCGAGATTCTAACAGTCGATCTGAACCGTTCAATGTGTTCTCCATATTGAAATCTCGTTGGAGACAAAATTTTATATTTTTCTGAAATTTTTTAGTATTTATTTGGTATATTACAAAATTCTTAATCTAAACAATTCTGGACCCTTCAATAACTATGATTTTTAAAATTTTCAAAAAAATAGTAAATAAAATCGAAAAAATATAAAATTTGGTCTCCAATGAGATTTCAATATGGAGAACACATTCAACAGTTCAAATTATTCATTAGAACCGCAAAAGTTGAGATATAATCGCAGCTGACGGGTCCATCCGTCAATCGTGGCTGATTTTAGCCTATCTCTTCAATTATTGCTCTCGCCAAGGTTGTAGAAGTTCGATTTTAGATTTCCACTGGACGATAAAAAAATCCTTGTAATTTAACACCATGATATTTCAATTTAACAAAATTAACCGAGGAAGGGACTGGGAGGAGTAAATCCCAAAGGCAGTGGGGATTTGTGATTTTTTTTTCTCCAAATGAATCAAATTGAGATCAGATTTTAGATTTTTCTGCAACTGTTCACCTAGAACTAGAATCCCTTGATCGGCTTTTGCTTGTCTGATGTACCCTGTTCCTCACTATCTTTCTCCTACATTATGTAAATTGACTGAAAGATAGTTGCCAAGACATTTTTACCAAAATATATATATATATATATATATATATATATATATATATATATATAGTTAAGTATTATTTACGTATCTTAATGACATTTGAATTTTCTAAAATATATTCATGATCATATAATCAATATATATAGATGATATATTGGTTTTTAGTGATTTTAGAGTAAGAAATTTGCCAAAAATTGATTAAAACATTACTCTAGACATAAATTGCACTGTAAAAACCATTCCAGAATTTTATTTGTATTATTTTATGTACTTTCATAAATTTTCTATATATAATTTTTCAGCATATAAAGACAAGATGTACATTATCTTTCAGATTTTGTGATTTTAAGTTGAGAAGTATGGTCGACATTGAATAAATACATTAACTGACAAGTGAAACACACTGTAAAAGTGTAAATTAATTTCTCAAATAAGTAAAGGACAACATCTAGAGAGTATTTGTTAAGTTTAGTTTGATCTGAGAAATAAGAAGTGGCCGACATTGTTGGAGTTATGTCCTAGAAATCAATATTTTAATGACTTATTAATTTAGTTTATGTTATTGATGATATTTGATCATTATTTGTTCCTTGATTTTATTATTAACAGTCATTTATGTTGATGATTTGAATTGTGGATTTCTGTGTTTCATTTTGACAAATGACAATAATAAATCTAAAATATCCATAATCTTGATAATTAACAAGGAACATTAATTATCATAGAAAATTAGTATGCATGTTGAGTGATGATTAAGATCTGCAAATCATAGGTAAGAAGTTACCAACTTAATTGCATTTGTGTGTGTTACGAGAACATAGCACACGACTTGATCCAATGAAATAAATATATAAATTGTGTTATGTGTCATTATTTATTTCATATGAGTTTGATTCTAAGTTTGAGATGGTTCAGATTTTCCATATGATGATAGGTTCGATAAATATTGTCTAACGCTGATTCCAGACAAAGGCTGCTATATGGACTTTATTTAAGTTCTCTTGAATTGTGCGGGAAAAAGTTGTTCATCAAAACAACTGTATGTCCCTCATTAGTAGACCTAATGAGTGATGATATCTATTAGGCCCCTTGATGGAGTAGGATTGTTTGCCGGCAACTTATACAATCATCTCTAGATCAATAAATGTATAAACTGCAAGAATAACACATTCCTATCTTGGTTTATATAATGATATCATGTTAAGAATCAAAACAATGAAATTATATATTTCTTATGCAGGATTGAAATACTATAAAAATATATTTATTTATTTATATTAATTCTGAATCATAACGCGTTGCTAGATACCGCTTATAATTATTGAAAATAAATAAAATTTATTTTCCATGGCCAACATAACATAAATTTTCGAGTGTCACACGAATAAAAGCTCTTAACCAACAGTGCATTATAATTGGTTTATTTGTATTGAAGAATACAAAATATGATAAGTTGATTAATTAATTATGTACCGTTATGAACCGTTATAATTAATTATATCAAAGAGATCATATGAAACTAATTAATGCAAAAACTAATCCCATAATAATTATTAAATAGTTGATAATTAATTTTGTTTAACACGATCATACGAATTATATTAATTAAATGGGCTATATTTTGATATACCAATTGTGGGTCTAACTTAAAGAGTAATTAAAGAGAGAATTAAAAGGAGCAATAATACCTTGTGAAATGGGCTTGGAAAGCACACTTCTAGGATGGCCCTAAGAGGGTAAACTTGTCCACACAAGTTTATTTGGGGAGATCTATATAAGGACACCTTATGTGAGACTTAGGGCAATCTTTTGAGCCACCTCCTTCTCTTCTCTCTAGCCGCCACCTATCTCCCTCCTTGGGAAACTTGGTTGCTGCCATTTCTTGCTCTTTCCCTTGCTATGTTAGGTGCTAATGAGTTGAGCAATAGTCACTTCTTTCAAATATTGATTTAGAAGAAGAGAGACAAGCTTAATTGGGATTAGCTGATATCTCTCGTTTTGCTAGCACTAAACAAAGAGAAGTTGGTTAATCTTTTGCGGACCTTAGAAGAAGGAGAAGATGAGGAGACAAGCATCCCACCGACTCCTACGCCTTGGTTTAACCTTCTTGTTGCAATAAGAGAAGAGGTAAAAATCCGATTCTCTACTCCTTGCTTGAAATTGTAGAATTCACTAGTTCCTTGTCTTGTTTGTGATTGTTTATTGCTATAAATTTGATTTAAATGCATAAAACTCCTAAACAAAAGATTCTTCGGACATAAGTTCAGAACAGATCAAATGTATATATGTCAGCGCTGCAATGAGTTTTCTTAATATCAGCCCTTATTTGAGGACTAATCTGACTTATCGCTTCTTAATCGGAGCTCTAAATGAAACTTGCTATTCTAGAAATAAAACATGTGTAGTCCAGGATTCTTGTCCCTATTTTGGCCTGCTTGAAAAATTTGAAACTTGTTGACATATTAAATTTAACGACTCTGAAGATTAAAATGGAGATATCTTCATGCTCTTACCCTATAACAAGTAATTTTGTTGATAAATAGTTCTCGTCCCTTAGGAGCTATTCGGCAACACAAATTGTGAAAATAGAGGTTAAGGATTTAATATGTACCAAGGAGCTAACATTCGGTAAAATGGCAGAATTATATGTAGCTAGATGGAGTATAAGAATTGAGCATTATCTTGAAAAAGGATGTGAAAGACTAAATAACCCTTAATTGATCGTATTGAGTTGATTGATTGAAGGAACATAAGTTGGTAAGTTTGATTGATTCCACAATTAATTAATTTTACTGCATAAGTATAAACAAATAACATCAGCCTGGTTAATCAACATGTGCTAGATTAACTACTTTTACTACTATGATTAGAATGTTACATGTTTCGCTTATGTTACTAAGTTATGTTAATTTAATTAATACTATTTATACAAGAAGCTCTTCATGGAAGAATTTAAGATGAAATTTATTTCTAATCAATATTGCACCTTTTACCATCTAGGATCAGTAGAGTGCAATATCGCCCCCCTGTTTTATCTGTCCTAGCCTTTATCTTCTGAAATATGGTTTGTAGTATCAATATGATACTTGAATTATTGTCATGTCAGGAAGAGGATCCTACTAAATTGGCTAGTTAATAAATCTACAGCTAATGCAATGCTAGGACGAAAATTATCTCAAGTGCCATGATGTAGCGAGCATATTTTGGACATGGCAGGCTTATCATGAAACCTGAAACGTTATGAGCAGAGTTTTCCTGTTCATTTTCTATTTCTAGTTTTGTGCTCAGTAATGATGTAAACTGCACTCCATTTTCTCAATACAGCTGATTGCCAGCCTCTGATAATCTTTCAATAGAAAAAACAGAGAAAAAACTAAAGAAAGAAAAGAAAGTACACAGGTCAGCCATATTCAAATTTTACTGTCGTATGATTCATAGCTACAACTTTTCTGTTCAAGTGACACGGCTGTTAGTTTTAACAGATTGGTCATTCTATTTTTCTTCACATGGAAAGGATCTATATATACATGTAATTAATCTAAATCATTAACACAAAACTTAAAAAAGTAAAAATCGTTAAGGTAGGTTGCTACCAACCTACTTTAACGAAACAATACACTTATCAAAAAAGAACAACATATATCTATCATCATGGATTTGAAATTATGCTTTGGAATGGTTGTTCTTTGTATCGCTACATTTATCATTGGAGAGGTACAAGCAAGAGAAGTGCGTGGCTTGGGTTCCCAACAGGTAATATCATTCATATGCTAAGATGTATGCATACAAGTTGCTTTTGCTACTGTGTATATAAACCATGATAATTTGATAAATTCATAGTGCCTCCCTTGTACTCAATAACAAAATGTTTTTTTAACATTGTCATGATCATTTAATTTAAATTCTTGGGAGAGTGCTACAGCATCCGTTCATTTGGAGAAGTATGGAATTATTAATAATGAAGTTTTGACGCTTGAATATATTTGTGTCAGCCTGGAAGCAAATTACCAGATTTTGATGCATGGACAGAATTTGCCAATCCTGATGACATCTTAACAGCTGTAAGCTTAAACATCCCTTAATATTAAGTGCTTCAAATAAAAGAAGTAGACACTAAAAAATGTTAATTTCTCCAATTTCTATCACAGCGTTCAGCGTATTTTACAACGAATCACGACTTCACCGGCTTTATAGGATCAATGACTGTGTATAATCATAATATCAGGAAAGGACAGATGACCAGGTCCTTTATTAGCATTCAAAGCAATGCAAATGAGGAAATTACAGCTGGATGGGTGGTAAGTAAAACCATCTTTCCAGTTTACAATTTATTTTAATCGTTTTGCAGGAGAAAAATTGTTCCTTTGTTGAAGGTCCTGACTTTTATTTTCTTTCTTAGCTTTTAACGTTTAATGAATTCACAAACAGGTTGATCCTTGGACATATGGTGATTCAAGAACTCGCTTTTTTGCACAATGGAAGGTAGGCATTTTATATGTTTCTTTTGGTTATGAAATTTTCTATCCTTCCATTTTCTCTTTAATCTTATTTGGTGTTTGACTAATTTTGTGGTACAATTCAACAGGGTGCCGGCTGTCCTAATTCTGAATGTCGTAGTGGATTTGTATCGAAACAGGGCGCTTACATAGCACCAGGGGATCCATTGGATGCAGGCAACCATCTGACAATAAAGTTTCTGAAGGTAAGATTGACATTCGATAAATCAGTTTTCAATTCTTTTTAATAAAGTATACTTATCTAATTAAATCTAAACCACTCTACTTTTCTGTAATAATTGGTGATGTAGGATGTTAACACAGGAGATTGGAGGTTGTATGCTGGAGCCAGCACTAATTTCTTCAGCGAGATAGGCCACTTCCCTAAATCTCTTTTCACCCAGTTAGCTGTTCAAGCAAATCATGCCGAGTTCGGAGGCTCAGTCAAATTCATCAATTCCCTGTCAAGCCCTCCAATGGGTAATGGTGTCTTTGCAAGAGAGATTGTTCCGGCAGGACAACCTTGGCCTGCTATGATGACAAACCTCTATTACGTCAGGCCAGATGGTGTATTCGTCCCTATTAATTCATACACTTACAGACTCGGCTATCTAAACTGCTATGGACTTGGGAAACCTACGGGTCGTGATGATCATTTTGTCTATGGCGGACCTGGAGGTTGTTTGTCGTAAGGGTAAGGATACATGAATCGGGTATTTATCGAAACAAGTGGCTGTAGTTCCTAAAAGTTATAACTTTGTTTTTCATTAACAGCTGGGTTTCTTTCCTGCTCTTGACCACGCCTATCAAATGTTGTGGGAAATTTTAAACCCTTGTTCCAATGATGTGTGTCGATATCATTTGATTATTGCTCGATTTACAATGTTGTATATACTTACTTACAAATTAACATCATGCTTTCAATTTGACAAAGTTAGGCCAGAGCAAAGAATTGTGTGGAAGGCCGACCTCGACACAATCCAAAACTAAAAGCACAAATCATCACTACAATTCTTTAACATATTTCTTGCGGTAGAATTAAAAAAAATACTAATTTTAATTTATATTTTTAGACAATTGAAATAAACTATTTAAACACAAATATCAGCCATATAAGACTACAGTTTTCTGGAGTAATATTTACTTTCATGCAATTAAACATCGGATTCCCATACCATCTTTGGACCACATGGAAATTTAAAGCTTTTTGAGATAATTCTAATCAAGGTTAACCCAACTGCCCATGTAAGCACACACTTTAGGCCCCCAAGCTAAAATTAAGCTTTGAATAAGCCAATCAGTGCATCTGAAGTAAACAACATGCAGTTCTTGTCATGATCAGGCCGGACTAGCACTTGACAGAAAGTAAAATCTCAACTATATATATCCATGATTTCGTATACAAATCAATTAAAGCTAGGAGCTTAGAGTTTTACCTTATAATCAAGTCCTTGGACAAACTTGTAGAATCTATTAAGGCAGCTTGGGTATATGAGTTCTGGAGATCATATGTCGACGGCCTTTTATGGACACCATTTAGATTAAAAACAAATTCAAAATTTTGATACATCCCCCAACAATTTTTCTCCAACTTAAAATTAACCCTTGTAATTTTTAACAAATGAAAATAACACCTCCATAATCTTCTTACTTCACAATAAAAACCCTCATCAAAGATTTTAATTATTTTTTAAATTACAAATATTTACACCATGATGACAATAACACCCTCTGCTCTCTCAACAATAAAGCCTTTAGTCCCAAACACATTAGGATAGGCTAGACATGAAATTCAAACCCAATAAGATCGTAGATCTAAATCCAGAAATAAAATATTATATATAATAAAATATAAAATATAAATTAGTAGAATTTATATTTTTCTAGAGTAGTCCAAGCTCGGATTCTGAAAGGGTCAATTTTCCTCAATTAGTAGACATCTTTGTAAAATGACCAATATTCTTCTTTTAAGCCCTGATATAGAAATGAACAGTCAATCTGATGATTCTAATTGAATTGGTTGATTTATAGTTAATTATTGGAAATATTGTGAGGATCAACTATCCCTTGTTGTCAGTCAGCCTTTTTTTTCATCGTTGATTACAGTTAATTTAATTAACATCTAAGTATCGAACTGTTATTAATTAATTAGAGCTTATGAATAATACAACAATGGATATTTTATTTGTCTTAGTCCGACTCAAAATCATTGTTATATGCTTAGTTAATATAAGGATATTTGGTGTGGCGTTGCGATGTAAGTACGTATAATATGTTGTTGTCAATTTCAGTGAAAGCAGAAAACTGAAAGAATACACTGTGTAGAAGATCAGTAGGAGAGCTTGCTAATTAATTAAGGGTAGTCTGGCCATATGATGTAATCATTCATTTAAAAATTAATAATTAAAATTAATGAAAAGGGCTTATATATATCCTGAAGTAAGAAGATTAGGGAGTTAATTTCAATTAGAAAAGATTATGGGAGTAATATCTAATTTTTCAAAAAAAAAAAAAGACAATCAATCAATTTAGTAATTGACATTCTTTTTTTTTAATTTGTGTAATTGACATTCTACCTAACGATTTCCTTCACCGAACGCCATCGACTGGGCGGTCGCTAGAAAATGTTATAATAATGAAAGTTATTATAAATAAAGAACTTGAAGCTTCAGCCACGCAAGGAAAATCAATTCATACTGCTTTTGCAGTTAAAAGTTAAAACAGAGATTTTGCAATTGGCGAATTCCATTTTTACGGTTTTAATAACAGAATCAAACAAAAAGTAAATTTATCTTAATTAAGGCGTAATTTTAAATTCTTGTTAAATTACCTTAAGATTTTATGGAACTGAAAGTCTAGGATATTTTTCTACCATATTTTACCACCAAAAACACCAAAAATTGTTACTATTTTGTTTATCTTTAGTTGATTTGTTTTTGTTACTTGTAGATTAAGTCCAAACCCTTCATTCTACTTTTTTAGATTTTGTGAATAAATAAGATTTAGTACTTTATTTATACTTAATAATACAAGCGATATTAATTCCAACACATAACCAAATCCTCTACTGTCGTAAATGACAGTAGAGGTCTACTGCCCCTCTCAATTTTATTAAAATTAAAAATTTTAAAATTTAAATATTGAATCCAAACCGTTGATCTTGTTCAATTTTACGAGCGATGCGTTTTCATATAAGTTTTATAAATTTTGGAGTTGATTTGATACTAGATCAAGTGGTCAACAAATGAACGAATCTGGTTAACTATCACTGATTAATTCTAATACGTTCATAATTTGGTCACTTAATCAAGTATCAAATCGACTTTAAATTTTATAAAACTTATATGAAAATACATCGCTCGTAAAATTGAACAGCATCAATGGTTTGAATTCAACATTTGAATTTTAAAATTTTAAAATTTTAATAAAATTGAGAGGGCAGTAGACCTCTATTGTCATTTACCACAGTAGAGGATTTGGTTCCAATTCCAACACTACCTACCCAAAAAAGAGCACCAACACCTCTTATCTTCCAATACTTGACTTTATTTTGGGGTCTGAGTTTTTTCTTAAATTTGACGTAGACTAGGACAACGTACATAGCAACTTTCTTTTTTTTTTTTTTTTTTTTTGTCCTGATAATGACAAAGCTCAAGGAATTTCAAACGAAAAAAAAATAAAAGAAAGATAACTTTCATCCATTCACAATGGATTTCTTTTTAAATTGTACCTAACTAAATTTCCTTTATGTTAATCATCGAACAGTAAATTGCAAGCGTGAAAATGAACGGCTCGATCGTAGAGTTTTCGGAACACTCGAGCATTTGTACAGTGATGTAGGAAGTAGGATCTCGGCTTTTGGGACAGGCTGGCGTAGGGATCTGGAAGTAGGGATGAAAATAGGGTGGACATTATCCACTCCAACCAGTATTCATATTCGGAAAAAATAAAAAAATAAAAAAACAGATTCGGACAGTAGTATTTATATCCCAATAGATACACATGCTGATACGGATTTTTTCTAAGCGAATATGGATACGAATATGAGAAGCAATATTAATGCGGATACAGATATTTTTGGATAATAGCATTTGTATCCAAACATATGTGAATGCCAAAATGAATTTTTTTTCGAAATGGATACATATACAAATATGAAAAGCAATATTGATGCGGATACGAATATATGTATTTGCATTTTTATATAATTGGATAGTCGTAACTAATCATTTTTTTTCTAAGATCTACTAATAATATGTTGGACATGATATATATCTTTATAAATTCTAGAATATATCACCATGCTCATTTTCCAAAAATTTACCATAGATTTTAATTTTTTTTAAGTTTTATTTTTACTTAGATGCATTAATAGATATCTATATATATTATTTTATTTCAAAGGAATAAATAAAATTAGCTAATATTCTAACATTAAAAAAAAACTAACTTCTATTTATGTCCTTTTTTAGTTTTTTCCCTTATATAAAAATTATTCTTTTATTTTGCTAATCAATAATATTTTCTTTTTAAAAGAGATACATATATATCTGACAAAATATATTTGTATATATATTCATCCTGACAATATTTCTTGCGGTAAATTAAAAAATATATAATAAATTTGATTTATTTTAGATAATTGAAAAATAAACTATGAACACAATTTGCAGGCATATATATAAGACTAGAGTTGTCTAGAATACTATTCACTTTACTGCAATTAAACATGGGATATAGGCCTGTCAAAACGGAATAAAAAAATGTGCTGCCGTTCCGTTTTCAAAAACTAAATGGAATGTGGCACCAATTTTTCCTGTCATTTCAAAAAACGGAACGAAAACGAAACGGATAATTATATCATTTTACCGAAATGGAACACGAAAATAAGGAATTGTAATGAAAAACGAAAACGAAATGGAATGTGGCACCAATTTTTCCTGCCGTTTTAAAAACGGAATGGAAACGAAATAGTGTTTTTGGTTCTGTTTTTGAAACAGAACGAAAACGAAATGGATTATTCCATGTGCGTTTGGCACGTTTGCCAGGCCTAATGGGATACCATCCCATCTTTGGGCCACCTGGAAATTTGAAGCTTTTAGAGATAATTCTAAGGTAACAAAACAGCCCATGTAAACACACACTTTAGGCCAGCATTAAGCGTTGAAAAAGCCAATCGGTTCGTATGAAGTAAACAACACAACCAATAAACCAAACTATTTCCATAGTCCTGCAAATTTTACTTCCAATATGTGTTACAAGTCAAGCGCGTTAGCGGCTACTATATATTACATCTTTATCTTGATATTATCGAAAAAATTTCAAGGACGCTACATACTACATGCGAAATGTGTACAAACGGGTCACGTCCTGAACCATCTAATAGCAAAGTTTCTTCATAAAAAAAAAAAAAAAAAATTTACCTTCCTATATGCTATTAATATGCACATCCCACTGAAATTTGAATATTTATTTTTGGAGGTGAAGTGATGGCACATTCTTTGCACAAATATATAAATCTAATAACTTTTGATGCATTATAATTTAATTATAAAACATTATTCTCATTGCAATTAATAAGTAGGCTATCAATTTTTACGTAAATGTGAGCACAGCTCTCTGAACTTTTGTTTGTCAAACTGTTTTATCCTTAATTGAGTCGAGAACTATTTCAATATTATCAAATTATTTTCATTGCTAAAAGATTCATCCTGATTACCTTCAAGGATTGCACTGATTAACGAAAGGGGATATATCCAACTGTCGACGCAGGACTGCTTACATTTTGAGTGTGCAAGCACCCAAATTTATCAATGAAATTCAGTCAATATTGCAATTTATTTGTACAATATTGAAATGTGGATAAGTGAGTGTGAGAGAGACGAAATGGATAAGCAATGTTGAAAAAGAAAAATATATCTATAAAATTGATGCCAGAAACAATGTTTCAAAATGTTTTTTTGAAGGTAACAATGTTTCAAAATATTTATTTCCTACATCTTATTCCTATACTCTCTAGTCCTGCAACTAAAGAATGAACATGCAATAGCTGTCTTACTTAATTTGTTGTATATATTGATAAATGGTTTTCATACGTAGTATTTCAGCCATTTATAGGACTTAATTTCATGCATTTCATCGCAATTTCTGTTGTTTAATTTATAATTTAGATTAGAATCTAGGTACTGCCATGTTTGCTCTGTTTTTGTACAGGATTGAAGATAAGCAACTCAAAACGACGAAATCTGCATCGATCGGCGACCCAGCAGCTTGATTGGCGACCCACCAAGAGCACCAGCGGGTAGAAGACGAGATTGGCGACTCAGAAGATTTCAGCGGGCCGCTGGAAAGGAGGAAACCACAACCAAATATAGCCAGCCAGTTTTGTTAACTTCTCAACTACGTTCTGAGCTATTTCTAGAGCCTCCAATTGCACGTCCTTGACTGTTAGAGTTATGTCCTAGGAGCCAATTATTAAATGGCCACTTCTATGGTTTATGTGATTGATGATATTTTATCATTTATTCCTTGATTTATTAATTGACAGATCATTCAGGTTGAGGATCTGAATTGTGGATCTCTGTAGTTCATTTATAATTAAATGACAATAATAAATCTAAAAGGTCCGTAATCTTGATAATTAACAAGGAATATTAATTATCGGATAAGATTAGTATGCAAGTTAAGTGATGATTAAGTTCTACAGATCATAGGTAAGGAGTTGCCAACTTAATTGCATATGTATATGTTATAGAACATAGTACAGGACGCGACCCAGTGAAATAAATATATGGATTGTGTTATGTGTCATTATTTATTTCATTTGAGTTTGATTCTAAGTTTGAGATGGTTCAGCTTTTCCACATGAGGATAGGTTCAATAAATATCGTCTACCGTTGATTCCTGATAAGGGCTGCTATACGGACTTTATTTATGTTCTCTTGAATTGTGCGGGGAAAAGTTGTTCATCAAGAAAACCGTATGTCCCTCATTAATTAACTTAGTGAGCGATGATATCTGTTTGGGCCCCTTGATGGAGATGGATTGTTTGCTAGCAACTGATACAGTCATCTCTAGATCAAGAAACGTATAATCTGCAAGAATGACACATTCCTATCTTGGATTATACGATGATATCATGTGACATAAGAATCAGACAAGGAAATACTATTATTTCTTATGCAGGATTAAAAATATTGTAGCAGTACACTATTTATGCGAATTGGGAATCATAACGTGTTGCTAGATACCGCTTATGATTATTGGAAATAAATAGCGATTTATTTTCCATGTCCAACAGAGCATAAATCCTCAAAGGGTCACACAAATAGGTTTTGACCATGCGTGCATTATTTATTTGGTTGTATTAAGGAATGCAACAATATGATATGTTGACTGATTAATTATGTACTGTTGCGAACCGTCATAATTAATTAATTAAGTCAAACGGATTATATAGAAATAAATTAATGCATATTCTAATCCTTAAATAATTATCAAAGTGTTGATAATTAATTTGTTCAACATGAATTAATTAAAGTAATTAATTTGAGCTAACGGGCCTATATTTAAATTGTAAATTAAAGGTCCAACTTGAGAGCAATTAATTGGGCCACTAATTAATTGAATTAGAGGACCAATTAAATAATTAATGGAGCCCATTTAGGCCCATTTTATGGCTGCCCTAGTGATGGCATAGTTGTAAATTAGTTACAACTTTTTGGGAGAGTGGTTGGTCTATAAAAGGACCACTTTGGGAGCCAAAACCCTAGCCACCTTGCCTTTTTCTCTCTCCCTAATATTTTGGACGAAAATTAAAGGAAAAATTTCAGAATTTTTCCTCTCCACCATTGCTCTCTTAAGCTCATGTGTTGAGCACCTCTTGCCTCCATCCAATTAAATAGTTAATTAAGGCAAAGGGAAGGAAGGGATTAGGCTTAACCTCTCATCTACTAGCATAGATCGAGGTTTTGGTTAATACCTTGGTGGACTTGAGGCCGAGACACGCGTGGTGGTGCGCACAACCTCGACTCGACGGATTCGAGCCTTGCGATTACAAGTTCGCAAGAGGTAGCCCTTTTTCCCTCTTTCTCTTGTGTGTTTGGATGGCTTTTGCACTAGATCTCCTTTGCACTTAGTTTAATTAGGATTAATTAAGAGTAATTAGTCTAAAAATTAAATTTGTGCACTTCCTAACAGTGGTATCAGAGCACATGGTCGTGCTTAAGTTATTTTGACACTTAATTAAGAGAAATTGGTTAATTAATGGATTAGTAGAGTTGATGCTATTGCTTGCTGTCTGGAAACAGCAATTTCTGTGTTGTTATGCGTTTTTCGCTATGAAATGTTCTCTGGAAATTTTTTCTGTCAACTAGAAAGTTGTAGATCTGTGGATTGTGGTTCTTTTGGAGTTGGATTCACATTTTTCTGAAATTGTATGGATTTACTGTGAATAAAATGGCAACGGTGCGCAGAACCAGTTTCTGCTTGCACTGTTCTGTTTGAATGGCTTAAAAGATTTATATTTTGAATATAAGTACCAGTGTTCTTTGGCTAGATTTAAAGAGGACTTGAAACACTTTCTGGACATGTATATAATGTTGCATGGTTCAGATTAATTCGTGGTTTTTCAAGTATGAAAAGAAAGATCTCGTCAGATCTGGTTTATTGAGCAAACTGATTGTTCTAATAAACTGTACCAACTGAGAACTCTTTCTGGAAAATTGTTTGAATAGAGTTGTTTATTTTTAAGTTAGGATTCCAGGAAAATTAATTTCATAATTTTTCATGGAAGTTTGGTACCTCAACCAGGTCAAACCTTTTCGGTCGATAGTCTGTTCCTGTACAGGTCTAGTCGATTGTTAAGCTTGTAACTTGAATTTCTTAAACAGAACTTAGTGGTTTTCTTTTCATGAATAGTTAGCCAATAGATTAAACAAGTTTTTCTATGTATATTGTATGTATAAAAAACTGGATGGAAGGTGATCTTTCAGACCGGATGGTTGAGAAGAAAAACAGAATATCTCAAAACGGTGCGTTCGCGCACTTGTTTCAGATTTGTCTTTTTTGATTCTCTCAGATGGTATATGATCTCTTCCTGAAATTTTGACTGGTATTTACAATCTAGACAAGGAGCTTATATAAATTATTTCATAATTTTTGGAGACCGAAAACTGTGGTTTTTGTCGTGTCCCATTAGATACTTTTTTATCAAAGTATTATTTATCTAATTATTCAAACTAGTTGAAAAAGTAATTAGGATACTCCTTGTGCGATCTCCTTTCAGTTTTTTGATGATTGAAAAGTTTTCAAAAGGAATTTAAACAAGTTTGGTTGTTTGAAATTTGAGCATTTATACACGGAAATTGCGAATGGCAAATAATACGCAAAGACACTTGAAAGTCATTAATTATAAACAAAGTACCCTAGTGGATAGACTTGTGCTAACTTTGTTTTGTAGGAGGATGTGGGTTTAGTATGGCTCATGATTCAATGCCTTGTGGTTTGTAAATTGAATGCATGTGTGATTGTGTGTAATTAGGCCTTTGGTGCCATTAATTAATTTTGATTAATTTTTGTGTAACTTGTGTGGCTTGCATGCCCCTAAGGTTAGGATGGGAATAGAAATTTACACATGTAATTTTGTTCCTTTATTTTATATAGGATTTAGATCCATATAGAATTTAGTGGGAGGGACAAAGATTAGATTAGTTTTGCTACATGGAGATGCGGCGAAAACTAATGCAAGCGGGAGCCATACAAACCCACAACAATGCTTGAGATGCTTATTATGTGAATGTTTGTGAATGCTATGAATGTCATAGGATAGGTATGGGTGTATGCTTACACGACCACCAAACAAGAGTCACATAATTGTTTGTCCCAAACGATTGAGCCAAATCACTCTCCTTCTCTCTATCCCCTTCACGCCTTATGTTCGGCCATTGATGCATTCCGCCGACGCGGACATCGTGGTCCACCATAGGTAGTCGGGGTGTAAATCGGATTTGCAAGGAGCAAATAGAGAGGAGTTACTTAACAATGGACCCTAATCGGATTGGACATTGGAGTGAAGTTCGCGACGCGAACCAAGAGTCATAAAGTTGTATGATTGGTTAAGGAGAACCTACCTCATTATTAGTTGCTTTGATGTTGTGCCGACGCCGGCATCATCTCAACGAAAGTGGGGGTCTTGGAAATTCATTACTTTTAGGGACTTATATTAAAGTAGTGAAAGTTTTACTTTATTGGAAATTAAAACAAAACATAAACTAATTGACCTTTAATTTGAAAATTGTTGTAGATGTCTTCCTCGTCTTTTTCGCTACGTTCTCTTTTAGAGAAAGAGAAGCTCGCCTTCAACGGTGCCAACTTTCTGGATTGGCACCGGAACCTTAGGCTTGTCCTTAGGTTTGAAAAGAAGGAATATCTCTTGACCACTCCCGTCCCCGCGGCTCCCAAGTCGGATGCCCCTAAAGCGGATCAGGACAAACATGACAAGCACGTCACGGACGACATGGAGATGTCCGTCTTGATTGTCGCTGTCATGGAGTCAGAACTCCAAAAGGAGTTCATGGATAGTGGTCTAGGAGTGTTTGAAATGGTCTCTCGTCTCTCGAACATGTTCCAAACCAAGGCCCGCACCGAAAGGGCTCGTCTCATCAAGGCCGTCGCCAATACTCGATTGGCGGAGGGTCATGAAGTCGGGCCACACGTCATGAAGATGGCGGGGTTGTTTCGGCAGCTTGAAAGGCTTGATACGCCCTTCCCGTCAGGGGCGATTCAAGACTTTATTCTCAACTCTCTCCCTCACAGCTTTACCGGTTTTGTTGTGAACTACCGGATGAATGGCATGGACAAGAGCATGGATGATCTCCAAAACATGCTTGTCGAGACGGAGGAGAGTCTCAAGAAAGAGAAGGGCCCCAAAGATGTTCTTGCGGTGAGTGACAAGAGCAAGAAGAGCAAGAAAAGAAAGACCCGCCGAACTAGAAAGGGCAAAGGCCCGGTGACGCCCCAAGGTCCGGCCAAGGGAGCTCCCGAGGGTTCCAAGAGAAAGAAGAACCCGGCCACTTCCGAGACCGTATGCTATTACTGTAGCAAGACGGGCCATTGGAAGAGGAACTGCCCCAAGTACCTCGCTGACAAGAAGGCGGGAACCGTCCAGCCTTCTACCTCAGGTATATTTGTCATTGAAACCCTTCTCGCTACCTCTAACACAGACTGGATTTTTGACACCGGTTCTTGTGCTCACATTTGTCGAAATGTGCAGGCACTAAAGAGTAGGAGGCGGCTCGAGAAAGGCGAAGTACAACTCCGCGTCGGTAACGGCACGTGTGTCTCCGCTATGGCCGTTGGGAATGTGGATGTAACTTTGCCTTCTGGTTTCATTTTGGAACTCAAAGATGTCTATGTAGTTCCTTGTATCACTCGGAACATTATCTCTATTTCTTGTTTAGACTTGGATGGATTTGGTGTTGTAATAAAGAACAAAAGTTGTACTTTGTTGCGTGATGATGTTTGTTATGGTGTTGCGCATTTATTGAATGGTCTTTATGTGCTTGATTCTAGCGAACATGTTTTGAGTGTTGAACGTGACAGTAGGAAACGTAAGATTTCACATGAAAGTACGACTCTAATGTGGCATTGCCGCTTAGGTCATATCAACGAGAAACGCATTAAGAGATTGCAAACCGTTGGTCTCTTAGATCAATTCGCTTTCGAGCCAATTGACACATGCGAATCATGTTTGATGGGAAAGATGACCAAAGCGCCTTTTCCTAACAAAGGGATTAGGACAAACGACTTGTTAGATCTCATACATACCGATGTGTGTGGACCTATGAGCATTTGTGCACGAGGAGGTTATTCATACTTCATCACTTTCACCGATGATCATAGTAGATACGGGTATATCTACTTGATGCGGCACAAGTCTGAATCCTTTGAAAAGTTCAAGGAGTTCAAGAATGAAGTTGAGAACCAACTCAATCGAAAGATCAAGGTCTTGCGTTCCGATCGAGGTGGAGAGTACTTGAGCCACGAATTTGGTGATTATCTAAAGGAGTGTGGAATCGTTCCACAACTCACTCCACCGGGAACACCACAATGGAATGGTGTATCCGAGAGGAGGAATCGAACTTTGCTAGACATGGTTCGATCGATGATGAGCCAAACCGACTTGCCTAAATCGTTTTGGGGTTTTGCATTAGAAACCGCAGCTTTTACTTTAAACCGTGTTCCGTCAAAGTCCGTTGAGAAGACGCCTTATGAGCTTTGGTTTGGTAGGAAACCAAGCATGCTTTTTCTCAAGATTTGGGGTTGTGAAGCTTATGTGAAAAGGCTAATGAGCGATAAGCTTGGACCCAAATCGGACAAATGTTATTTCGTAGGATACCCTAAGGAAACAAAGGGTTACTACTTCTACAACCGTGTCGAGAACAAGATAGTTGTTGCACGACATGCGGAGTTCTTGGAGAAGGAGTTTCTCTCAAGAAGAAGTAGTGGGAGCAACGTGGTGATTGAAGAAATTCAAGAACCGCAACAACAAGAGATGCCTCAAGTAGGCAATCTAGTTGTTCCCAATGTGGTGCCAAATGAGGTGGTAGTCGAACCCATTCCACAAGTTATTGTGGAAGAAGAGGTTCAAGAGCAAGCTCCCTCAATTGAAGACTCAAACATATCGCGAGTCGATGATGTTGAAGTCGCACCCACACTTGAAGTTCAAGAACTAAGTCCGCAAATCGTTGTGGAACAAGTTCAAGAACCTCAAGCGTCTACCCTACGAAGATCGGCAAGGCCAAGTCGTCCACCTATAAGATACTTAGGTTTGCACGACGTTCTCGTCATTGCGAATGACGAACCCTTGACCATAAAGGACATGAAGGAAAAATCCGACTCAAAGGAATGGCTTAAAGCCATGGAATCCGAAATGCAATCCATGTATGAGAACAAGGTATGGACCTTAGTTGACCTTCCCGACGGAGTAAAACCCGTTGAGAACAAATGGATCTTTAAGAGAAAGGTCGACATGGATGGCAACTTGACCATTTACAAAGCACGACTAGTTGCGAAAGGTTACAAGCAAGTTCATGGTATTGACTATGAAGAAACCTTCTCGCCAGTCGTCATGTTCAAGTCAATTCGGATCTTGTTAGCAATTGCCGCATTCTACGACTATGAGATATGGCAAATGGATGTCAAAACTGCCTTCCTAAATGGCAACTTGGAAGAGGATGTGTATATGACACAACCCGAGTGTTTTGTGGATCCAAAGAATGCTAACAAGGTGTGCAAGCTTCAAAGGTCCATTTATGGATTGAAGCAAGCATCAAGGAGTTGGAACAAGCGCTTTGATGAAGAGGTCAAGAAGTTGAACTTCATTCAAAGCGAGAAGGAACCTTGTGTTTACAAGAGGATTAGTGGGAGCGTGGTTGTGTTTCTTGTTCTATATGTTGATGATATACTCTTGATTGGGAATGATATCCCCGAATTGAATGCAGTCAAGGATTCATTGAAGAAGGTGTTCTCAATGAAAGACTTGGGCGAAGCCGCCTACATCCTAGGAATCAAGATCTATCGAGATAGATCAAGAAGGTTGTTAGGCTTGAGCCAAGATGCATATATTGACAAAGTGTTGGAAAAACACAACATGGCTAGTTCCAAGAAGGGTTACTTGCCTATGTCACATGGCATATTCTTGAGCAAGACTCAATGTCCGACGACTGATACAGATAGAAAGTACATGAATCAGTTCAAGTATCCATCTGTGGTCGGTTCGATTATGTATGCCATGCTATGCACTCGCCCCGATGTGGCGCATCCGATTAGTGTGACTAGTCGATACCAAGCTAACCCTGGTATGCCACACTGGACCGCAGTCAAGAATATCCTCAAGTATCTCAAGAGAACAAAGGATAGCATCCTCGTGTATGGTGGAGACCAAGAGCTCGTTGTAAGTGGTTACACCGATGCTAGTTTCCAAACCGATCGAGATGATGCGAAGTCACAGTCCGGCTTCGTATATCTGCTCAATGGTGGGGCCATGAGTTGGAAGAGTTCCAAACAGGATACCACGGCCGATTCCGTCACCGAAGCAGAATACTTAGCGGCGGGTGAAGCAGCGAAAGAAGGCGTTTGGATCAAGGAATTCTTGACCGAGCTGGAGGTGGTTCCAAGCATCTCAGGTCCAGTGGATCTCTACTGCGACAACACGGGAGCCATAGCTCAGTCCAAGGAGCCTAGGTCTCACCAAAAGACCAAGCACATTCTACGACGATTCCATCTCATCCGTCAGTTTGTGAATGACGGGTGGATCAAGGTCAAGAAGGTGGACGGTGCCGCGAACACAGCGGACCCTCTGACAAAGCCTCTATCTCGAGCCGCACATGAGTTGCACGTTGCATCCATGGGGATTAGGCGTATGCCTGAGTGGCTTTGAGTTGTATCTTTTATCTTTTGAGGTTTTAGTATGAGACATGTATATTTTGGATATTACATTGAGTACTATGCACTGGCTAGAAGTCGCTGTTGATTGACTCTAGGTCAAGTGGGAGATTGTTAGAGTTATGTCCTAGGAGCCAATTATTAAATGGCCACTTCTATGGTTTATGTGATTGATGATATTTTATCATTTATTCCTTGATTTATTAATTGACAGATCATTCAGGTTGAGGATCTGAATTGTGGATCTCTGTAGTTCATTTATAATTAAATGACAATAATAAATCTAAAAGGTCCGTAATCTTGATAATTAACAAGGAATATTAATTATCGGATAAGATTAGTATGCAAGTTAAGTGATGATTAAGTTCTACAGATCATAGGTAAGGAGTTGCCAACTTAATTGCATATGTATATGTTATAGAACATAGTACAGGACGCGACCCAGTGAAATAAATATATGGATTGTGTTATGTGTCATTATTTATTTCATTTGAGTTTGATTCTAAGTTTGAGATGGTTCAGCTTTTCCACATGAGGATAGGTTCAATAAATATCGTCTACCGTTGATTCCTGATAAGGGCTGCTATACGGACTTTATTTATGTTCTCTTGAATTGTGCGGGGAAAAGTTGTTCATCAAGAAAACCGTATGTCCCTCATTAATTAACTTAGTGAGCGATGATATCTGTTTGGGCCCCTTGATGGAGATGGATTGTTTGCTAGCAACTGATACAGTCATCTCTAGATCAAGAAACGTATAATCTGCAAGAATGACACATTCCTATCTTGGATTATACGATGATATCATGTGACATAAGAATCAGACAAGGAAATACTATTATTTCTTATGCAGGATTAAAAATATTGTAGCAGTACACTATTTATGCGAATTGGGAATCATAACGTGTTGCTAGATACCGCTTATGATTATTGGAAATAAATAGCGATTTATTTTCCATGTCCAACAGAGCATAAATCCTCAAAGGGTCACACAAATAGGTTTTGACCATGCGTGCATTATTTATTTGGTTGTATTAAGGAATGCAACAATATGATATGTTGACTGATTAATTATGTACTGTTGCGAACCGTCATAATTAATTAATTAAGTCAAACGGATTATATAGAAATAAATTAATGCATATTCTAATCCTTAAATAATTATCAAAGTGTTGATAATTAATTTGTTCAACATGAATTAATTAAAGTAATTAATTTGAGCTAACGGGCCTATATTTAAATTGTAAATTAAAGGTCCAACTTGAGAGCAATTAATTGGGCCACTAATTAATTGAATTAGAGGACCAATTAAATAATTAATGGAGCCCATTTAGGCCCATTTTATGGCTGCCCTAGTGATGGCATAGTTGTAAATTAGTTACAACTTTTTGGGAGAGTGGTTGGTCTATAAAAGGACCACTTTGGGAGCCAAAACCCTAGCCACCTTGCCTTTTTCTCTCTCCCTAATATTTTGGACGAAAATTAAAGGAAAAATTTCAGAATTTTTCCTCTCCACCATTGCTCTCTTAAGCTCATGTGTTGAGCACCTCTTGCCTCCATCCAATTAAATAGTTAATTAAGGCAAAGGGAAGGAAGGGATTAGGCTTAACCTCTCATCTACTAGCATAGATCGAGGTTTTGGTTAATACCTTGGTGGACTTGAGGCCGAGACACGCGTGGTGGTGCGCACAACCTCGACTCGACGGATTCGAGCCTTGCGATTACAAGTTCGCAAGAGGTAGCCCTTTTTCCCTCTTTCTCTTGTGTGTTTGGATGGCTTTTGCACTAGATCTCCTTTGCACTTAGTTTAATTAGGATTAATTAAGAGTAATTAGTCTAAAAATTAAATTTGTGCACTTCCTAACATTGACCTCTAGAGAACTGCCAATGTCTATTATAAAAGAGAGAAGCCTTGATGCCAGAAGCGACGCAATTTTGGAGGTTATTTTGCAACTAATTGAGACAGCCAACAGGATAGCCAGCGGGTCGCCAACACCATCAACGGACCGCTGGAGAGTAGCAGAAGACAGAAAGATAGAGTCCAAGTTGCAATCTGTTGTAATTTTTTATTCTTTCTTATGTTTTTGTTTATATTTGATACCTTTTGGTTTTATTTGATGAGTTGTAGCGAGTAGATATTGATTAGAGGCCATGGCAGTGAACATTTTAGTTTATGATTAGATAATATACTTTTTAGTTAATTTCTTTGTTGCATGTTGTGTTTTATTTTCTTTCTTTACTTTTCCATCTGATTGCTTGAATTGCTTAAGTTAGATTTGCTCGCATTTGTCAAGTATAGGCCTTGCTTGATTGTTTAATGGTTAAGTCCAAACCAAACTTAAGTTATTTGATGCAATTGAACTAACTTGAAGGTTTAAACTGAGAGGTTGAAACCAAGACTAATAACGAGAGTTAGGTCCTTTCTAAGAGTGAAAACTCGAAAAATTCATTAGGTTAAAAAGGTATAAACTTATAGAAACTAGACCACGAAACGAGAGTTGAAATCTAGGTTTTATACAAAGGAGTTTAAGTTAATTGATCGTCAACCAGACTTAAAACGAGAGTTTGATCTGTTAAACATCAACCAAACCATATTCCTTACACAAAGCGACTTCTAAATTAACTAAATTGTTGCATCTGCACTAATCCTGGCGGGCCGCTGAGTGAACCAGCGAGGTGGTCTATGCCCGCCAAGTAGCCAGCGACCAGTCAATAGGATTAGCGACCTGAGTTCTTTCAGCGGGCCGCTAAAACTGGAGTAAACTGAAGAATTAGCTTGCCTTAAGCCCCTAGTTTTAATTAATTGTGTTTTAATCCTCTTCAATTGTAATTTGTTAATTTAGAATTTATTTACTGCAAATTTTTGTTAATTTGTTATTGTGACCAATCAACTTTTATTGCTGTTCGTTTAATTTAGCAAATTGAATTGAATTTAGAATCAAATAATTCAAACCGTCCTTGTGGTTCGATCCTGAAATACTTAGACGATTGTCGTGCGCTTGCGACTAAATTTAGGTAGATTAGGGTATAAATTTAAGAGCAGGAAAATCCACATCATATATACTTCCAACTTAGTGTACAATTAACCCAAAAAAAAACACTACTAAGCAAATTTAGGATACAATTTTAACTTTTTTCGCTCCCCAGGCAGTGTATCTGTAAAAATAATGCTGTACTAAATGATTAAAGATTCACAATCTTTCTTTGCTTTCACAAAGGAAGAAAACTTGAAATTACCAGCAATATTGTTCGAGTTAAAAGTAATAATTTTGTTCTCAGGAAAAGACTATATACCGATCGTCTTGTATAATAACCATAACAAAGGTTCAATGTACTCTGTTTTTTTCCTGTGAAATCACTACTTTATCTCTATCGTAATGGATTTTAGAAAGTTGTGCTTTGCAAATGTTGTTCTTACTGTCATCGTTTTTACCATTGGAGAAGAAGTACAAGCAGCAGAGTTACATAACAACACCTCCCAACAGGTACTTTCTCTCTGTTTAGCAGGGGCCAAGGAAAATGGAGCTCAAGGGGAACCTGCACCTCTTGACTGCACCCCTTCAAATTCTTAAGTGCCCCTTAAATTA
This sequence comes from Rhynchospora breviuscula, assembly GCA_027562975.1. Taxonomy (NCBI): domain Eukaryota; kingdom Viridiplantae; phylum Streptophyta; class Magnoliopsida; order Poales; family Cyperaceae; genus Rhynchospora; species Rhynchospora breviuscula. The sequence continues at coordinate 20,830,253 of CM050398.1, forward strand.
CTAAAAATCTATGTTACTCTTATATTTCCCGTCCTCCCCTCTTCCCCCCATAAATAAATTACATTTACTATTCGTAACAGTTTAAAAATTGTCCTTTAAACATTTTTATTAATTCATTTTGTCATGCAAAAGAGAATGATCATCAATTAATCTAATCTTGAATGGCACATATATATTCTTATACCAGAAGCCTGAAAGAATTCAAGCTGGCACATTTGAATCAAACAACGACAAGTTCTTTTTTTCGGGACGACTTGAATCAAATAGTTCATTGGGCAATTATACTTTTTCCAATGACACAAAAAAAGCTTTTGATGATAATAATGACGTCAAAGAAGCTGTAAGTTCAAGCATACCTCAAAAGTACTATATATCAAGTTCTGCTCTCAAGATATTAAAATTCTCCCTTTCATTTTTTGCATTTCAGTATGCTGTGTATTTTATTACACCTGCATGGTTCACCGGCTTTACAGCATCACTAACTGTGTATAATCCAACTGTCGATAGTGGGCAAATGAGCAAGTCATATGTCAGCATTCGGAATACGTTTAATCAACCTAGTGATGGAATCGATGAAATTGCAGCTGGATGGGTAATAAGTAAAGGCATCTTTACTGCTTTTAATAACATTTGAAGATACATTTTTTTTTTCAGGACAACATATTATGTGTATTTTTTTTTTTTTTTGGTGCCAATTTTCAATTGTTTGTTTTAAAACGCTCAAGAATTCACATGCAGATTGATCCTTGGAAATACGGTGATTCAAGAACGCATTTTTATATATTTTGGAGGGTGTGCATTTTCAATTATTTTATTCTTATTGCTTTTTTTCCTTTTATAATTTTTTTCGAATCTATTACTATTTGCTGCTTTCATAACTGTATGATATTTTTCTGGAGCAACAGGGTGCCGGTGGAAGAAGCTGCACTGATCTCTGTCGTTATGGATTTAAATTTTTTAATGGATCTTATTTAGCTCCTGGAGATGTAATGGATGAAGATAGTCATATAACAATAAAGTTTCTTAAGGTAAGATTTTCATGTCAGGTCACTGAGCTAGCCGTGCAGGAAGAATCAATTCTTTTATTTGGCAACAGTCGTAGAATATATTGATATAAAAGAGTATATTATCACAAACAAATGAAATGTAGTGGTAGCACTTGGATCCACTTTAATATAATTTTGAACTCTGTGATTTAGGACAACTGCACTGGAGATTGGGGGTTGTTTGTTGGACCTGGTGTCGGCAATACCTATCTCAGCCAGATAGGTTACTTCCCTAAGTATCTTTTTACAGGGTTAGCTGACAGCGAAAATTACGCTGAATTCGGCGGTGCGGTCCAATTCATAAGTTCTCTGAAAAGCCCACCAATGGGTAATGGTGTCTATGCAAAGGAGCTTCTTTCACCTAGAGATCTTGTTCCTGCTATAATGACCAATGTCTACTACATCAGGCCAGATGGTCAATACTTTGATATGCACTATAGAAGACTTTACTATCCTAATTGTTATGGGATTGGGAAATTGATGATTGCGAATGATCATTTCGGGTACGTGGACCTGGTGGCTGTAGTTAATTCTGGCAACAGCAATTGTAAGATGTATCTGATCGAACTGGTGTAATGGTGCATGAGCATGCCATTTGACCAGGTGTGTCTACAATATCTAGGTGTCAGTGTCTCTCAACTGAGCCTTTTAGTTCTATTTGTGTTAGTTAGTAAAAAGAATATAAAGGTGAATATTTTTGTGAAAATAAATTTACCTCCAATATAAGTCATTTTAGCCTAGCTGAAAGGGCATGAAGCAACACTTGGATAAATTAATTTAAGTCATTTCAGTTGTTTATTATCTTATCAGCTATTAACCCTTCCAATTACTCAATCTATAAGAAGCATTGCTAAAGCACAAGTACTATTATACTACACACCAGGGCAACTTGATAAATACAGTCTCATATACTTAATTAAAATGGAAAATTTTATATATAGTCTATAAATATTAAGAGGTACCAAAATAAAAAGACTGATAAGTCCTGTTAGAGAACAACCTGATAGAAAACAATACTGTTAAAGAACGTAACTAGAGTAACCTAGGTAATGTAATCTAACCAACAAATAATTGTAATTCTTAAAGGTACAGAATGAGCTAAATTAGGAAGAACCTTAGGTACAATTTTCTGAGCATGCAGAAATGTAGGTATAATCTCATCAATGACTCACATTCAAATTTTTTCTGGTAAGAATTTTTTAAAAAAATTACTAGTAGCGATGCGAGACTCACGCGATGGTTCAATTCAGCGATAGCACGTGATGCAAATTTGTTGATGGCAGTTATAATAGCTGATATATATTTAGTAGCATCCATACTTGAAAATAAGCACAGCAAAATTGTGTTTTAGATTCTTTTGTACCATTTTAGATTATAGTAAAAAAAAATATCTCAGTTTTACAGATTTTATGACGTCAAAATTAGACAAGCATAAAATAAGAATATCAACAAATATTCGAGCAAGTTTGTATACTCAAAATTAATCTATGTATTAGGATTTGAGATCATATATTATGGATATCTTTCAAATTCGATAATTTTATGTCCTCAAATGGCTAAAGTTAACTTAAAATGTCAAATATAGATGCGCATAATGTGTTCATGAACCTTGTTTGCTAAAAATTAGATGCATCTCTTTAAATATGCACAAGCAAGCTGTTCTGCACGTGTTATTTTATATTTGAAGTATACATGCCTTCATTTATAATTTTCTAAATTAGATGTATCTCTTTAAAATTTATTGAGAATAAATTTGAATAAAAACTTCAATGAAATGCCCATACGGGATTTTTCTTTACTAAAAAAATTAATGTATTGTTCGGATTAAACACAACCACACGCTGTGGCTGTCTTTGTTGCCGAAGTGTTTGTAGTTTATATTTTTGTGAAAATTGTTTATACGCAATGTAAAAAGAATTACAATGTAGATTTGCAAATAGATGTTTAATTATGCTCATGCTTTTGATAATAAAAATAAAAATCGCGCTCATGCTATGTAAAAGAAATTGCAATAATCAATAATGCAATCTAGTTTTTCTTTTCATATATTAATTTTTGCGTCATTGTCAGCTGTACTGGATATATGCAATCTAAGTCAAATGGAGATGACACAGTTCTACGCATGGAGGCAGTTAGCTTCCGTTGTGGTAAAATTAATGCGCCATTAGATCAGGTGAAAAAATAATTAACTTTGACACGCAAGAGAAAGTTATAGGTGCATCGTCTGCTTTCTCTGCTTGTATAGTCGCATAGCCAAGTATGTACGATAAAAGTGTCATACTGTCATATGCAGGGACATTATCTCCCATTTTTTTTTATAAAATAATGCATGAATATATATAATATTTATAATGTAACCTGCACATTTTTTTAAAAAAATATATGTACATATTTAAACCTAATAATAAAATAATTTGTCTCATTATTAACCTCTACAATAACAATCTTGTAATTTTTATATGCGATTATTTATATTAATAAGTTAATATTAATATTTGATGAAATACTTGAATTTGAATCAAAGATTTTCTAGCTCCACATACGACTTAACTGTCATTGCTTCGAATATTTTCTGGTGCTTCTCAAAAATAAAAAAGAAAAATAAACCTTCAGGTCGAATGTAACCAGTTTATAGTCAGGGCAGATTTAATGTCTATGACAGTGGGACCGATTTCTTCCAAGCCCGCTTCCTTTTTCTGGTCTACCGTGAACCGGACATGCAAACAATGTCTGACAGACTCCGACCCTGTTAGAACGGAGACACAGTTAAATTAATTGATTGTAAATTACCTCTCCGGAGTTGCTGACTTTTTTTATTAAAAAAAAATCAATTGCCTTTTGACAAGTGGGTCCCGCTACATTTGTTGTTGGTTGAGAGGTTAATAGGTTATGCTTTATGCACCGAGAATAATCAGAAAATTTTCAAAAAATAATATATACATATATTTGCGTATTTTTTCAAGGGAGGTGGGGTCCACAGGGACCACTGAGTTCTCCTCCGTTGTGATTTCCTTAACGGACTCGTTACAATGTCCGAATCTGCTCCAATTTGAAGAGTATAATAGATCCTCAAAAAAAAAAAAGAAAGAGTAAAAAGAAAGAGTATAATACTATAATATGTGAACAATGATTACACCCCAGGCAAGAACTATTTTCTGAAAAGCGGGTCCCACTAGCTTCACACCAGTTGATTTCATATTATCTCTTGCTGCACCAAGCGCAAATAAGAATCTCAGCTCCGCCTTACCGTTCTAGAATGCAGTTAAATTATCTTTCGTCCTTGTGCACCCAGGGAATTTACGAATTTCGACATAACATAAGATGCTTATTCCAGAAAAAAAAAAAGGAAAAAATAAAAAAGAGATATGTTTGGTGTCATCCTTTTATTCTCCCCCAAAATAAGATTTTGAGGTTAAAGCCTTATTTTGAACCTCAAATAAATCAAGCCCTCTAACGCTAGCTATTCATAAAATAATATAATCTTATTTTCAAATTTATGTTCTAAGTGCAATTAAGCCATTTTTTTTGTCATTTTGTCAAGTGTTTCAACCGGAAACAATTCATTATCTGAAATTTCCAATAGAGATCTTCTTCAAATTTATATAAAAGATATTTTTAGATTATTACTAGTGACTAAGTTTAAAATATGATACTTTAATATTAAAATATTGTTTATTGTAATTTATTTAACTATAATTACTTTTCGTATAGCTAAAACATTACACTATTTAATTTGGACGTACATGTTGTTTTGTATATTGGTTGTGCTATTCATCATCTGCCTAATGCTTTCTCGAATTAATTGTTAATAAAGGGCAATCTGGTCAATTGCTCTAAACGAAATCCACTGGATTGTTAACCAATTTGAACAAATATGATTTTAGAGGGAAGACCCGTTCGGCGCACATTTGAGAGGTGCATCAATTGTGGGTTTTAGGTATCTTGTAATCTCCCTATTTTGGCGCTCTGTTTCTCCCGCCATATATTTATTTGGTAGAATCCATAATTTCAAACAGACAACAGACTGGAAATATACTTCTCCTGTCATATCATATCGTTTTGATACAATTCATAATTTAAAACATATACTAAATATATTTCAACTTCTTTCATGCATATTTTAAATTATATTACAAACATATCAGTTAGTTTTACAGCTTTTATGACTTTACATGATGCAAGGATTAATTAAATATATCAAAAGATTGAAATAATATGGGGTAAATGCATTTATGCATTTTGTATGCCTAAATAAAAAAAAAAAGTGTTGCAACTTAAAAATAGAGGAACTTTAATGATTGTTATGTATTTCAACAATTTTGTTTGCTAAAATTTAGTTCCATTTGCACAAACAAACTATTCTGCACATTTGATTTTATATTTGGAGCATATATGTCTTTATTTGTAATTTTGTAAATTGATATGAAATTAAAATTAAAAAAATAAAAAACTCCAATAAACATACACATAGAGTCTGCTATCAATATATTTTAGCATTTTTGTTCGCTAAAACTTTGTGGTATCTTTTTTGGATTAACACAATCACATTTTCTATATCAACTAAATTATATTTGAAGAATATTTATTAGTTTTGGTGATTTCAGAATTTGTAATAATGTTCAAATTGATTAAATACACCAATGAAGATACAACCCAGTAAATGAATATAACAATATATTTGTTTGGGAAAAAAATAAAGTTTATGGTCATGCTTTGAAATGCAATCTAGTTTTGAAAACAGAATTTTAATTGTGCTCATGCCTTTCATTAAAAAAAAAGTAGCACTCATGCGATATGTCCATTTCTAATCAGAATTTATCTAAGATCAGTCAATAATTTTTATTTTTAAAATGGTATTTACAGTCCAATTCAACTGGAAATTACAGTGGCCCGGAGACTTCCTGCGCATGGAAAAAGTTAACTTCCTAAATGGTATTAATGCGCATTACATCAGGTCAAAAACAAAAAAAAAAAAGAGTTTTTTTAGGTGCAAGACTGCTCACACCAATTTTTTTAATAAAAATAATTTAATAAGAACCAAAATTTATTTTTTCCAATAGAAACCAAGGTACAACGCAAATCAAAACCACGCTATACTCTCTCCTCATAGCGGGGTTTTGATTCACGCTATAGCCTATAACGGAGGTCAAATCCCCGCTATAGAGCCTATAGTGTGGGTTTGCTCAATTCCTTTGTCTTTTTTCTTTTGTCATTTCTATCAGATTTATGTCATTTCAATCTAATTCTTTTGTCATTTCGATCGAAATTATAAGTTTATAACCGCGCTATGACATGTTATATAAACCACTATTCGATTCTCGTTGAATTTAAACCCAATTCATTTACTACTTGAATAATTGTTAATTGATACTAAGCCATCTTCTATCACTTCTAGTGTGGTTCTTCAAAGCGATAATGACAATTTGACATTACAAATTAATTCTCATTTACAACTTAATCATTAAACATGTTGAATTAATTATTAAATCATGTTTTCGAACATAATGAAAATATTACATCCAAATAAATATTAAATAATTAAACATATATTAGTACAATAACACAAAAACAAATTAATTAAATTAATTAATAATTGTCTAGAGGTGGAGGTGGGAATTGACGAGCTGCCGGATGGTTCTCAAAGTCTAGTGGTGGAGCCATGGAGGTGTAAGTTGACCTGAACCATTGAGAATAAGATGTATCCATTTACCCTGAACATGAACACTTAACATATGCTCAACCGCATTTATCCAATACTGGGGGCCCTAACATGGAATTGATTATTGGGTAATGCAGCGACATAGAACATTTTTTTTTTTGGATTATTAAGCTGTAAAAACGAATTAATTTGTAATGCTGAATTGTCATTATTTCCTTGAAAAACCACATCAAAAGTGATAGAAGATAGCTTAGAACCCATTAACAATTATTCAAGTAGTAAATGAAATAGGTTTAAATTCAACGAGAATCAAAGAGAGGTTTATATAACATGCCATAGCCCAGTTATAAACTTATAATTTTGATCAAAATGACAAAAGAATTTGACTGAAATGACACAAATCTGATGAAAATGACGAAAGAAAAAGAAAAAGAAAAAGGAACTAATAGTGGGAATCAGCCCTATAGCGCTGTTTTGATTCCCACTATAGGCTATAGCACGTATCAAAACCCCGCTATAAGGAGAAGGAGTATAGCGGATCTAACCAGCGCTATATATACCATGGTTCCTATTGAAAAATAAATAATTTTTTATTCTTATTAATTTTTTTCATTATTAAATTGTTTGTATTAAAAAATCAGCTGCTCGCATAGCCATGTACGAAGACTGTGTCACATAGAGCAGGAGTCTATATTTAATAAATGACTGTTGACATTAATTCCCGTTTGTATTTAATGTTGCTTATACATTTTTTATAAAATAAAATTATGTTTAAATCCCACAACAATAAAAAAATTTTCTCATTATAAAATTTTAAAATCTTGTAATTTATATGTGGTTTTATATTAATAGTTTAATATAAATTTTTGATATGATGCTTGAATATGAAAAAAAAAAAAGTTTTTTTATGGCCGCATATGATTCACACAGTTGAATTACAAGATTGAACGACAGTTGAATTATTTGCTTGTGAATTACCTTAGCGGAGTTGAAGACCAGAACTACCGCCCTAATTTTGCCTAATTACGCCTAAGTCAAATAATCAATCGACTTCTGACAAGTGGGTCCCAATACTTATTTGTAGTTCCAATACTTATTTCTCCGTGATTATTATAATCAACAATTTGTACCTCTAAAATTTTAATACAAACCAAGATTTATTTTTTATTTTAATAAGAACCAAGGAATAACGCGTTTTATAAACGCGTTACATCTCTCATCTAATAACCTGTTTATAAAACGCGTTATTAGCCTAATAACCCGTTTTATAAACGCGTTATTAGTTTTGTAGATTTTTTTTCCATTTTTCCATTGTGTCAGAGAGTTCAAGCCGCAACTTTTGACTTTTTAAAAAAATATTTTGCATTAAGGTCCCTGCATGTTTCATATTTACAAAATTCCCAAAATTTTATTTCCATTTAAATATGTATTAAATAGATATAATAAATATATTACACATACTTTATATGCATTTAATTGCGCATATGTTTTTTTGAACATGTGTATAATATCATTTTGTTTGAAATATTATTTCATCCTTTTGTAAATAAAAAAAATGGAGAGACTACAATGCAAAAGATAAGTTTGTAGAATTAAATAGTAAAAATGTAGGGTCATCGGCGAATAATGTACAAACAATATAATTGAGATTTTTTCGCCGATGACCTTGCATGTTTCATATTTAGAAAATTTCCAAAATTTTATTTCCATTTAAATATGTATTAAATAGATATAATAAATATATTACACATACTTTATATGCATTTAATTGCACATTTTTTTTTGAACATGTGTATAATATCATTTTGTTTGAAATATTATTTCATCCTTTTGTAAATAAAAAAATAGAGAGACTACAACGCAAAAGATAAGTTTGTATAATTAAATAATATAAATGCAGGGTCATCGGCGAATAATGCACAAACATTATAATTGAGTTTTATTCGCCGATGACCCTATATTTTTACTATTTATTTTTACAAATTTAACTTTTGCATTTTAGTCTCTCTATTTTTTTTATTTACAAAAAGATGAAATAATATTTCAAACAAAATGATATTATACACATGTTTAAAAAAATATGCGCAATTAAATGCATATAAAGTATGTGTAATATATTTATTATATCTATTTAATACATATTTAAATAGAAATAAAATTTCGAAAATTTTTAATATGAAACATGCACGGACCTTGTTGCAAAATATTTTTTTAAAAAGTCAAAAGTTGCGGCTTGAACTCTCTGACACAATGGAAAAACGGAAAAAAATCTGAAAAACTAATAACGCGTTTATAAAACGGGTTATTAAGCTAATAACGCGTTTTATAAACGGGTTATTAGGTGAGAGATGTAACGCGTTTATAAAACGTGTTATTCCTTGGTTCTTATTAAAATAAAAAATAAATCTTGGTTTGTATTAAAATTTTAGAGGTACAAATTGTTGATTATAATAATCACGGCTTATTTGTAGTTCAGGCAGTTGAGACTTGAGAGGTTAAAAATAATCAGATATTTTCAAAAATTATATTAACTTAGGGAAGCTGGGTCTGGGACCACTCAGTTCTCCTCCTGATTTTCTCAACGGACTCGTTACAATGTTCGAATCGTTCCTCAACTGAATTTATAACACATGCACATGGATTACACTAGAAGAAAGAACCATTTCATGAAAAGTGGGTCCCTCGAGCTTAACATTAGTTGATTGTATATTAACAATTTCTACACCGAGCGCGAACAATAATCTTATCTCCGTTACGGTTCCAATCCAGCTGACACAGTCACAGATTGCGCTCGGTGTATTATCGTTGTGCAAGTGCACCTACGGATTATACGACTCACTGACAAAGATACTTCCCACGAAAAAGAGATATGATTGGTGTCATCCTTTTATTCTCCCAGAAAATAAGAGCTGGAGGTGTTCCATCTTGAACCTTTAAATAAATCAGTCCCTTTAACTCTAGCAATTTATAAAAGTTATCTTGAAACTATTTTTGATCGGTTTAATTAATAAATTGTGAATCCCACAAGTATGTATTATACAAAATTTAATCACACATTTTTAGAGTGATAAAAAATATGCATTAATTTCACAATAAATCAAATTGTGTGTTTGCTAGGTGAAGTTTGCGAACACAAATTCTAGTTCATTAGCTGTCAGGCAGACAATCAATATCACTAGAGAAATTTAAAAATACACTTTTATTGGAATTCCATTGTAAAGTAGAAACATAGTGTTTTGTATTAAGATTTCAATAAAATGCTTAGTGTAGAAAAGAAAAAAGAAACAAAGTATACACTAAAATACGTCTGAATTTTTTCCCTATTCATTCAGGGTGTGTTTGGATGGAGTAGAATAAGGCTTGAATAAGAATAAGCTCCAAATTCCTTATTCTTGTGCAACCCAAACAACACAAGAATAAAGAATTTGAGCCCTTATTCTTATACTAACAAAACCATGGAATTTGGATAAGAATAAGAATTGGCACGGGATTCTAAAAATTCATTATTCTTATTCTTATCTGGCCTCCATCCAAACACACCCTCATTCTTTTATTTCTAGTGTTGACAAATATAACTTTTGTATATCTTTAAACAAAAAAATTTATAAAAAATGATCATTAGGCATATTGTGATAATAATCATTTTATGTCGTCCTAAAATAAATCAAATTTAAATGTTATTTTCTTATTGTCACTATATCAATACAATATTTGAAAACATAGCTTTTGAATCAATCAATGATGTGAATATATTATATGACGTGGCTGAAGTAAATTCGACTTTATGAAAGGATATATGGTTCAATTGCGAACCGAGCCAACAAAAGCATTATGTGACCGACAATTCAAATACTATATGTGCTGATGTAGGAATCAATAATGAGATGAATGACATTGACATAGCTCAAATAACTTTCTATTTATGAAAGGTTACTTGATAGGTAGCATTAAAAGGGAAAGTAATAAAACTGGGTACCCATGTGGAGCGATAAAGCAATTTCCGTAATTGTACAAGCATCACGAAAATCGAGCTTCTCTGAACTCACCTGACCTCAGAGTCTATAAATAGGCCTTTCCTTTCGCAAGTCACTGCACTCTGTCAAAGGAAAGCTCTTTCTTTCCATTTTCTGTTAATACACTGTCACCTCACACTCACTCTTCTTAAATCCTCAGTACACTACTCTCTCTAATTTCTCTTCAATTCCTTCTACAATCTTCCTTTTCCCCTTTGTTCTTCTCTATTTCTGTCAAAATGTACCGTGGAGGAGGTCGAGGTGGTGGAAGAGACGGCCGTGGAGGCGGTCGTGGTGGTGATTACGGCGGCCGTGGCGGAGGAGTCCGCCGTGGTAGTGGAGAGGGAGGATATGCGCCACGTGGCAGGGGATCAAGTGCTGGTGGCTCTTACGCCTCCTCTGGTCGGGGTACCTACGCTCCTTCAGGCTATACTCCCTCTGACGTGGCATCTCTGGCTGGAGAGATCAAGAGGAGTTTGTTTCTGACTGAGCAACCAGATGTCGGATCTGGATCTGGAGCTGACGTGGCGGTGGCGGAGTCGGCTGTGACTGTGCCTTCATCTCTCCTGCCTGCCTCAAGCAAGGCGCTAGTTCACGCGCGTCGACCAGGTTCAGGCACCGTTGGGGCTAAGTGCCGTGTCAGAGCGAATCACTTCCTCGTTCAAGTCGCTGAGAACAATCTCTATCATTATGATGTAAGATCTTCTTTGTCTTCTTAATCCGATCTGGTTTTCTTTGTTTAGATCGATAGTTTTGCTACTTTTTGTTGAGATTTTGCGTTTGAGTTCGTGATCTGCCCGATCTTGCTTGTATAATGAGAGACGAACATATCTCACAACGATGAACAGAGTATATTCTCTGCATTAGTGCGCTATAGTAGTATTTTCTTTTGTCCTTTAAGAAGAAAATCTGTTTTTGAAGTGGATGATATTTTTATGAAAGTTACTTAGTTTTGTTCATGAAGCGAGATCAATACACCTCATCTTTATGTGAGCTTTCATATGTTTCCTCCTTTGACAAGGCTCTTAAGGTTGCATTGTATTATTGAAAGAGTATTTAACTATTTATTGAAGATCTATATGGTTATCGTTGATGAACAGAGTATTTATTGAAGATCTGTATGATTTTCAAGTTCTGATTTATTTCAGATTCTTGTTAACGGAAAGGGTTTTCAGTTTGCTTATTTAATAACTTTAGTCTCGCATTTATGAACTTTTTTAGAGAAGTTTGTTCTAGACCTTCAACTCTGTTTTGTCATTATAAATTGATAATGTTGATAAGAGTTTTAGTTCGCTGACATGCTTTATCTCACACAACAATGATAATATTAATAATTAAAGAATTTTTTAGCATGCTATGATCGGTTTGTAGTGTATCATCTCTTTTAAGTACCTTTTTGTTCATTTTTTAACAAAATGTTTTGCATGTCATCTGATTAATGTAATCAATATTCCATTTTTGTTCCTTTAAAATTAAAAGATCATCCCAATTGATAAAATTTTAGATCTATGAGAAGTTATACACATATTTGCAGGACTTAGGTCAGCTGTGGTTTTTACTTTTTAGTATGTATCATTTTTCCTAGGCTGGATAATTGTATTAGCTAGGAACTTGATTTACAAATGGCATATTAATGTTAGATTGAGTTGCTCGACTGTCTTTTGTTTCTTCCTTTTGTGATTAGTAGTACATTATGTGGGCTCGTTTGAATGGATCATGAAAAAAAAAAAGGCTGTATCCTTAATTTTTTTTCCTATTTTACTAACTAATTAGTTAAAATCAACGGTTGCTTTAGTAATAGATCTGATGGTTAAGGATCCATCTTGTGAGCACGAGATCTGATGGTTAAGGATCCATCTTCTGAGCACGAGATTTTCTCATATTCTATTAAAGTACTTTAACATGTCTCTCTGTTCTTTTATTAGGTGTCTATCACTCCTGAAGCCAAATCGAGGGGCACCAACAGAGCTGTAATGGCAGAACTCATTGCAGTTCATAAGGACTCCTTCTTTGGCGGAAAACTACCGGCATATGACGGAAGGAAGAGCATATATACTGCTGGATCGCTGCCATTCGAATCCAAGGACTTTGTTGTCAAGCTCAAAGACAAAGAGAAAGATAAAGACAAAGACAAAGAGAAGAAAGGAAAACTAAGGTATATATATTAAAATCTAGGTTAATGGTTCATTTAAATTTATGATTACTGCAATTGGGACTTAACTATGAAAGCATACTTCATCTAGCAATGGACAACTGAAAGATTTCAGTTAACTGTAATGGTTGACCATGCCTTGTGATGTGTTTACACGTGTATTGATCCTGACCGTCATAATTTAATATCTGTTTGACAAATTTTGGTTTTATAGGTCAATATGATGCCAATGTTGTGCAATTTGTTGGTTAATCAGTGATTATTGTCTGGATTTGACATATTTGGCAATAAAAAAGATTGTTAAACTTTGAGGGTCAAAAAAATTGTTGTAGTTCCTTAACTTTTGAAATATGAAATGTCTAGGGATGACAAGGAATATAAGGTGACCATCAGATATGCTGGCCGTGCTGATCTGGCCCTCCTTCAGCAGTTCCTTCACAGTAAGTTAAGGGACTTGCCTCAGGAGGCGATCCAAGCCCTTGATGTAGTTCTGCGAGAGTCTCCATCCCTTAAGTGCGTGCTCTCTGACTTCTTTTTTTTTTTCAATTTATGGAAGGGTTTATTTACTTACTGAATTGACTGGACATATCTAGACCATCAAAAAACCCATGGTTTGGAACATTGTGGGTTCTTTTACTGATCTGATACATAATTCCTTATGTCAATTTGGAATGTTGTGGGTTGCTTCCAGAAACAGAAGTGATGGAGGAAAGAGGGTCTCTGCTTAGCTGTTTGAGTTGTTGCTTAGAAGTCTTCTCTATGGCTTTTTTCCTGTTTCTAAACTCTGCGGTTTAATTTTTGTGTTGATTGCTTTTTGTTGAAGGATGCAAGTTCTGATGGGTTCCATTTTGCAGTTTAAATAAAAAGTTGTTCTGTTTAGGTTTGTACTGGTTTAGATGGTACTGGTTTTTAGGGATATCAGATTATAGGGTTTTGGGCTTCTTATTAGATGAATCTAAGTTGTAATAAAAACTTGATGCTTTTCCTTTGAATAAAAGAAATGTGGTAGGCTGCTCCCTTACTTATTTTTAAAAAAAAAAATTTAAGAAAAAATGAAGTCAAATTGTCTGAACTTGTAAAATCGTTGCTTGAATTGGCTGTTGTGCAGCTATACCATTGTATCGAGGTCATTCTTCTCTCCCATGTTGGGCCCCAGAGGTGACATTGGGGATGGCTTGGAATGCTGGAAAGGCTACTACCAGAGCCTTCGTCCCACCCAAATGGGGCTCTCATTGAACATTGGTAATTTATTTCTGAAATCAATTCTTTACGGACAAAGATAATACAACATGTAATAATTTGTTTTTATTCATTTATATTTTCTCGTGTTATAGATATCTCAGCAACAGCTTTCTATCAGCCAATGCCAGTGGTTGAATTTGCTAAAAGCTCTCTCAACATTCAGGACACATCCAGAGCTCTTAGTGATAAGGACCGAGTGAAGGTAGCCTGCTATTATATATACCTCACTATTAACTTTTTACTGCAGAAGACATAATCTTGATGCTAATGGATATTTCTTTGAAATGTGCAGTTGAAGAAAGCACTCAGAGGACTTCGTGTGGAGGCTACACATAGGAAAGATTTGGTTCAGCGATACAAAATCAGTGGAATTACAACAATTCCTATGTGTAACCTAATGTATTTTCCTTTACTTTCTTTCCTCAAATAAATATGTCATTTAATCCTTTTATACATGTACTGAATTTATTTTGTGTTGTTCAGGTTCCCAGTTGATGAGCAGGGCACAAGCATCTCTGTCGTGGATTATTTCAGGGAGCGATACAATTGCAACCTGAGGTGTACAGCCTGGCCTTGTCTCCAGTCTGGCAACGAAAACAGGCCCACCTACTTGCCAATGGAGGTAAGTTGGTCCCACCTTATGCATAATTTCCCATTAATTATCTGATGCTTCTCTAATTCGGCTGAATGTGGGTAGGTATGCAATATTGTTGAAGGACAGAAGTTCTCGAAAAAGCTGAATGACAAGCAGGTTACAGGGTTGCTAAGGGCCACATGTCAGAGACCCAGTGATAGAGAGAGCAGCATTGCTAATGTATGAATTGTAGACTTAGTTGCTTAAATCCATGGTATTAAGGATGCTAAATCATTTTTCATTTTTTCTTCCTTGTTAATTGCAGATGGTTCATCACAATGACTATAATAACGACAAGTATGCCAAAGAGTTTGGGATCAAAGTCGCTGACGAGCTCATCACTGTAGATGCCCGTGTTCTGCCAGCACCTACAGTATTGCTTCTTCTTTACATCATGTTTCTTTCTTAAATTAACTCCAGCTGATCTAATTGAGTTTCTGAGAACTAAGCAATGCTAATTTTCAGCTAAAGTATAGTGAATATGGCAGAGAAAAAACATGCATTCCTGGCGTTGGGCAATGGAACATGATAGGGAAGGTAATTCTATTCCTAACTTTTAATTTTGAACTGCATCCTAAATATGTATTTATTTTTCTTTATATCTTTTGAAGAAATGCTTATTGATATTATTATTCATCTTAAAAACAAAGGTTTTAGTGAAGAAGTAAATACAGAAGTAATTTCAAACAAGATAAATAAGTAGGCCCCCAACAAATGAAGTAACAAAAACTGTACAGACAATCTCATTATCCAGAACATAGTTATAATATTTGCAATATGTCTATTCAGAAAATGGTCCATGGAGCTACTGTTGAAAAGTGGACCTGTGTGAGCTTTTCCCGCTTACGTCTGGAGGAGGTCAGGAGGTTCTGTGATGACCTTGTACAGATGTGCAACACCATTGGCATGGTACTGACCAATTTTTTTCACAAATGGACTGATATGTTTCTTTCTTTTTCCCCTTTTTCATGCAGACTTTAGGTTAAAATTGCATGTAAAATGTTCTGTTTTTCTTTTTTTTTTGAAGAAATTCAACCGACAGCCTACTATCGATTTTCGCCTGGAGCGTTCTGATAGAATTGAAATGACTCTGAGAAACATTCATAGGGACTGTCAAGATCTTAATATGCTACTTGTAATCTTGCCTGAATTTAGTGGCTCTTATGGTATAACCCTTTACTTCCATAAGTCTTTGAATTTTCTTTACCATCTGTACTTGTGGTTGGTGTGAGTTTTGATTTTCAATGTGTAGGCAAGATTAAAAGGGTTTGTGAGACTGAACTAGGAATCGTGTCTCAATGCTGCTTGCCTAAGAATGTTCTGAAGGGAAACAAGCAGTACCTTGAGAATGTTGCATTGAAAATCAATGTCAAGGTATATCTCATGTTACAATACATTGCTTAAATTTTGTTTGCTTGTCTGTATTGTTATGTACTTATGTTGTTAACTATTGACTACAATTTGGGGGAAAAAACAACAAAACAGGTTGGTGGAACCAACACATTCCTTGAAAGCACGCTCTTGAGAAATGGTCCTGACAGAAACCCTTTCTTGACTGACAAGCCGACAATCATCTTTGGTGCTGATGTCACACACCCACCACCTGGCGAGGACTCCTCACCTTCAATTGCTGCTGTAAATTGTTAATCTCCTTTTCTTCAATAAATTTGATATTTATATCTTTTAAGAAGTTAATATTTCCAAGTGTTCAAATGAAAGGAATATCACTATGGCTTTTTTAAAATACTGTTTGCCAATATTGTTTGTAGGTTGTGGCATCCATGGATTGGCCGACTGCAACCAAGTACAAAGGCCTTGTTTGTGCCCAGCAGCATAGGCAAGAGATTATCAGTGATCTGTTCACAGAGAAGCTGGATCCTCAAAAGGGCACCGTGTATGGAGGCATGATTAGGTGAGTATCCAGCTTTTAACTATTTTATTTTTTGTTGTCCTGCTTTTTTTTTTCTCCCTTTTTCCTTTTGTTTGCAGGGAGTTGCTCATTGCCTTTCTCAGAGCCACAAATATGAAGCCTGCCAGAATTATCTTTTACAGGTTACATTACATCTACTAATCATTTTAAAATTTTATGCATTTTGTTAGTGTGTTTTAATTTAAAAGCCCTGACTTCTATCTTTTGCAGAGATGGTGTAAGTGAAGGACAGTTCAACCATGTCTTACTGTATGAAATGGATTCCATCAGAAAGGTATTAATCCTGAATCCATTTCTTGATTTATTTTTTCTCTCATCCTCAGATCATCTAGATATTATGTTTTAGATTTGTATTACATATCAGTTATTGTTTTGTTCAACCTGATTGTAGGCCTGTCAGTCTTTGGAAGACGGTTATTTGCCAAAAGTTACATTTGTGGTTGTGCAGAAGAGGCATCACACTCGCCTCTTTCCAGAAGTGCATGGAAGGCGCGACATGACTGACAGGAGTGGAAACATCCTTCCAGGTATGTTTGTAGTGTTTGCGCTGTCACTTTCTTGTATTAGATCATTTTAGTATCACATTTACCTTTCCTAAATAAATTTTCAATTAACTGATACCTTTGGTATTTATACAAAGATTGTACACCAGTATTGTTATTATTCATTGACTTCCTGTGTGTTATCATTTAGATTCACATCAAATTATAATTCAGGATAAAATTTAATTTTTGCTATGTAACTGCTTTCAGGGACTGTTGTTGACAAAATGATCTGCCACCCTTCAGAATTTGACTTCTATCTCTGCAGTCATGCTGGTATTCAGGTATTATTTGAACCCTGGCCTTGAAATACAAAAAACTACATGTGCTTTAGTAGTGTTGATTGTTATTTAACTAATTTGGTCTCTAATTTCCAGGGTACCAGCAGACCTACCCATTACCATGTCCTCTTTGATGAAAATGGGTACTCAGCAGATGCAATCCAGGTCATGACCAACAACTTGTGCTACACGTAAGTAAAACCAGGACTATTCTGTTTTCCCCTTGTTCACAATTTCATTGGATTTGTTTTCACTTCTTTCATGTTTAAAAACAGCTATGCGAGGTGCACCCGCTCTGTCTCAGTTGGTATGTATCTTTGAAATCTTACCTTTTTTTCCATCATCCGCTTCCACTCTGCTTTAACAATGTTTCTGTTTTCTCCAATTATTTTTTATATGTAAATGCTATTAGATGAGTTTTGGTACGTAGATGTTATTAGACAGCCTAAAGAAAATCTCCTGCCAAATAATTGTTTGTACTTTGTTAGATGTCAGTGATCTAGCTCTGGTTAATCACATATTATACTACTTAGTACAGTGCAGTACTTGATCTGAAATTACACTTAACATTAGACCATAATTTGAGTTGTTAATTGTATACATCATTAAGTTGTTGAATACTGTAATCATAGGTTTGAATTATGTCTGTAATTAGTGGTGTATTATCTTGATACCTGCAGTACCGCCAGCATATTATGCTCACCTTGCGGCATTTCGAGCAAGGTACTATGTTGAAGGTGACAACATAGGTGAAGTTGAAGAAGGTCCAGGATCTGGTGGAAATGGACCAGGTGGGTCAGCTCTGGCAAGCACAAGGACTGGAGGTGGAGCTAGGACAAGGGATAAGCCACTGGAAATCAAGCCCCTACCTAAGGTCAAGGAGAATGTGAAGGAAGTCATGTTCTATTGTTAATACACATGCATAGTTTGGGACTTGCATTGGGTCTTTTATCAAAAGAGGTTGTGTCTGCTCCTTAGACCTCAAACCCGGGGTTTATAGGTATTTTGAGTCTCTGTCCTGAGATTTTGGTCTTTTGTCAGATTTTTACTTAGAAAGGTCTATGTTCTAGTTTGGGTCTTAATTGGAAGTGTGGGTCTTAGTTTGGGTCTGTTTGTTGGGTTTCATAGGTCTTTTGTGTCGTTATATCATCGAACTCCAGTTTTCTATGTTCATAGCCTTAGAAAGTTTTGTGTTGTAGTTGGGTCATTTGAATTCAATAATTTGGAGTGCTGTCTTTGATGGTCTAAATTTTTTCTATGTTCATAGCCTTGGAAAGTTTTGTGTTGTATTGGGTCATTTGAATTCAATAATTTGGAGTGCTGTCTTTGATGGTCTAAATTTTATGTGTTCTCGTAGTATTTTGTCAGAATGGATGTACTGAATTTTGTTGTATTGAATATAAGCTTTTGAATTCCGACTAAAAGGTTCCTTATTTCGGTATTATATTTGCTTAAATGATGGTTTGTACAATTTGTTTTTCAGGGCTTAAATCGTTTCATGGGTTTATGGTTCATAGTAGAAATGAGTTATCTTTTCATTGTTGCAAGGGCGCCCTATTTGATGAACAATGATAATAAAAACAAAATAACAAAGAGTACGAGGGTTAAACTGTTTGCACATTGGGCACCGCCATTATGGCTTCAATTTTTAAATTTTCAATTAACTCAAGGTTTAGCTACATATTAATTGACATAATAACAAGCCTTAGAAGCCTATATTATTTTGACTTCATTTTGGTTGGCACAACAATTAACAATTTTATAAAATCATTCCGATATAGTTGACCTCACCATTAGTTTCTAAATTAACGGCGTAAATACCAATTAAACAAAGAATGAATTCTATATTCTAACTTCAAAGAAAAGAGGGTTTAAACTGCAATTTTCAAAACATGAGGGATGTAACGGATGTTCTACGATTTTTATACAACTGAAACTAGTGCTAAAAAAGTAAAGGGGAAAAAAACAGAGTCTCCTTAGCTCAAAATTGTGGAGCCAGCTCCTGAGCGTATCAAAATCAGCCCTCCCCATTGGCCAATCCCATATCCCCTTATCCACTTCTTACCTCTCTCCAAATCCACCCAAATCCATTCCCTCTCTTAACGCTCCAAATTCTCTTTGATCTCTCTTACACCTCTCCACTTTGCACTAACACTTCCCCCTTTTCAGCATCATACAACCTATTACACATGGCATCCATGGCCACAACCCAAGCCTCTCTCTTCTCCAGGCCTGCCACCTCCCGTCCCCGTGTAGCCTCCAAACAGATTTCCACAGTCCGTTTCCGCACCATCCCGATCAGAGCTGCATCTGCCGAGCCTGCCCCAGCTGCCCCTGCTCCAGCTGAGGCCCCCGCCGGCTTCACCCCACCTCAGCTTGACCCCAACACCCCTTCGCCTATCTTTGCTGGAAGCACCGGAGGTCTCCTGCGCAAAGCCCAAGTTGAAGAATTCTACGTCATAACATGGACTTCTCCCAAGGAGCAGGTCTTTGAAATGCCGACCGGAGGCGCTGCTATCATGAGGGAAGGACCAAACCTGTTGAAGCTTGCTAGGAAGGAACAATGTCTTGCGCTTGGAACAAGGCTTCGGTCCAAGTACAAGATCAAC
The DNA here is from genome assembly GCA_027562975.1 of Rhynchospora breviuscula. NCBI lineage: Eukaryota > Viridiplantae > Streptophyta > Magnoliopsida > Poales > Cyperaceae > Rhynchospora > Rhynchospora breviuscula. Next base: position 20,850,361 of record CM050398.1, read on the forward strand.
TACCAGTTCTACAGGGTTTTCCCCAATGGAGAGGTACAGTACTTGCACCCGAAGGATGGTGTTTACCCCGAGAAGGTGAACGCAGGTCGTCAGGGAGTTGGCGTGAACTTCAGGAACATCGGCAAGAACGTTAGCCCAATCGAGGTTAAGTTCACCGGGAAGAATGTGTTTGATGTGTGAGATGTAATCATGTAAATTGTATTTGTCTATTTTGTTGGGGGTTATAGTGAAATGTGCAATGGTTGCTTTGTCTGGATTTAATTAGCTGTGTAACCTAAATTGAAAAACTTGAGCTCCTTAATCTTCTTTTTCTCGACTGTATGAAGCTCAATGTATAGATTGGGTTTTTCATTTCCATGTTTTTTCCCTTTTTTCTTTGGGTCGCACCTACTTGGTATGACATGAGCAGTTGTTAGGCAGGTTACAGGTAGTTCATGTCTTTGTTCAACTTATAATTTAGGACACCAACTTTTTATAAACACTAACAGAAAGAATACTAAATTCTATTGCTCCACATAATACATGCCTTAAATTGGTAAAATATGTTAACAAATTTGGTGATGGTGTTTTTGCCTTTTAAGTAATCATTATAACCAATTTTTCTCTCAAGAATGTTAAACTAGACAATGTTTTGGAGCGAAGTTCTAGGGGGAAGCTCCTAAGGTATGTTTCAATTAGGGCTGTATACGAGCTGAGTTTGAGCGAGTTGATGACAACTCAAATTCAGCTCGACAATAACTCGAGTTGAGTTGAGCCGAGTTAGAAATACTTTCGAGCTTTTTAAACTGGCTCAAACTCGACTCGTCCTCAACTCGAGCTAACTCGTGGGCTCGTGAGCTAGCTTGAAATAAACGTACATCCTTCAATTTTTTTTATTTACTTCATATATTATTCTAGTATTAAAAATTATTGACATATACAATATTGTAAACAATAAAATTATTGTCTTTTATATTATTTCTATTGATTTGAAACAAAATATGTCTTGAAACTCAATCAATCATATGCAATATACTATAAAATTAAAATATATAAATAGAAAATTATTATAATTAATTTATAAATTTTTAATACTCATAAATTATGTTGATAATACATATCTAAAATATAAATTTATTATCTCACGAGTCGGCTCACGAGTTGCGAGCTGAGTTGACCTCAACTCAAACTCGACTCATCAGCTAACCGAGTTAGTTCAGCTCGAGTTATGTCAACTCGAGTTCCATTGGCTCGAGTTACAACTGAGCTTTTCTGAGTCGAGTTCGAGTTAGCTCACGAGTTGCGAGTTTTTTGCTCACCCCTAGTTTCAATCATCAAGGAAGGGGTAGTGTAATAATATTAGTTTTGAATAGATGCAAAAATAGTATAAAAAGGTAAGAATTGAAATAGTATAACAAGAGTACTAAATTATATTATTTGGATTAGTGCAAATATTATTTAAATTTAAATTGTACGGTTCGGAATAAAACTAATTAAGAAATTCAAAGGAACTAATCCGATTCTAACAGAACATTGTGTTAATAGAATAGTACTAACCTACCTATGGGGCTTTATTTTTAAAACAAGTAAAATAGTACTAACCCAACACTATTTTGGAGAGCAAAGAAAAAAAATTGAAATACATACAATCCAAAAAGTAAAAATTATTTTTACCGTAGTGTTTATATTCTCATGCATCGAAAATTAAATGTCGAGCAATTGTGGATGCCTTAATAAACCAGATCGAATTATTTACTATATTAAAGTAAGGCAAAACTGAAGTAACACAGAAAGAATACACACAAAATTAAGAGAGTTCATTTATTGCAGCTTTAAATGGCTCAACATCACCAATACTCTAGTTTGAGAAAATTGTAAAAATATAAGCAGTTCAGATAATCAACCAAGAAATTCGACAGAAAAATGCTCATATTAATTATCTATTTTTATTTCACAGGAGATAGTTTCAACCCAATGGACTCTAACCTAGTTGCAAGCATAATGAAGAGTAGGGAATTACTGGTTTGGACTATTAAGACGTTGTTATTTGTTAAGAAGCGAAAAGAAATTAAGAAAAAATTGCAGATTTGAGTAATTTGTACATTTGTACTTGTACACAATTCTATTCTGGGCCGTAAACGTAATACACGACAAAATCATTTCATAATCCTACACAGGCCTAATTTGGGCCTTGAATTGACAGCCTAGTTCTGCTTAGACCTAATTCAGAAAAAAAAATAATAAAAAAAATAAAGGATCACTGGAGATGTCCAGTTTAATAAGCCAGCCGTAACGCAGTACCTCACCTACGGCGCCAAAGTGGTACTAGAAGTGGAGCGATTTTTGGATGAACCCCTTCATCCGTCCGTCCATTCCATGATCCGACGGTTCGTTTCATCCGAGGCGCATGCCTTCATCAACCTCTTATGTTTTGGTGAGGAAATAGATAGATATCATTTTTTTTTTAGTTTCATCCTCTAAACCAAAATCGCTTTTCCTCCTTTTCCTCAGAGGAAATCCAAGAGATCTCTATCTAAGTAAGGTTTCGCTATCTCTTCTCAATTTTTTGTTTCGTTTTTAGTAGAATATTTTGCCTGAATAGGTTTGCTTTTGTTTTCTTATTTTCCTTTTTGTGTGGCTTGAGATGATTATTGAGTTTCTGAGCGAGATAGAACAGGTTTCGTTGGATTTCTTTTGTTTTTTTTTTGTTGGGCAATTTTTGAAGAAATAGGAGTTGGTTTTTTTTTTTTCTTTTTTTTGCCCAATTTTTTTTCTGGGTAGGAGTTCATACTGGGTTCAGTGTTTGATTCAATTATCAGAAGTTCAGAACTCTTCTTAATCCAATCTGTGGATTGCATGCTTTCGATTTGTTTTTATTAAGTGGTGAAAATCGTCAGTAACTTTTTTTTTTCCTTTAGCTTTTTTAATCTTTTTTTCCCTCCCATGAGTACTAATTCATAGGTTTTAATCTCAATTGATTCTCCTTTTTAAGTCCTTTGTATTAATTCATGAATAAATAGCGTTGGTAAAGACCTGGATTTGTGGTGTTTTATCCTCTAAGCTTAATTCTTATAGATCTGTTAAAATTATTTTTATGAACAGTGTATATCAGTACCTTTTATTTGTTGAAGGCTTCAATCTGAAAATTATCTAATTCCTAGACACAAATTTCTAAAATTAGAAATTTTCTAAAAGGATTAATATGTCAATTACCAGATGGATCAGGAACCTGATTTGGTGTTAAGGTGGGGTAGCCGTAAGAAAACTCACCGCGGGAAGGCTCGAGATGACATCAGTCCAATTAAATTTAATGGTTTGAAACGAACCTCTCCTTCGGTGAGTTGTCAGATCTTAGGAGAAAATGAAGCATCACTTTTGCCATCACCAAGTTCAAGCCTACCTTCTTCCCTTCATCGCAGGTAAAAGCATGGGTAAACATAAATAGGTTGAAATATGTAATCTGTTTTGCTTCGTGGCTTGCCTATAATTTTGTATATTGAATTTTTCTCGATTTTTATTTATGAAAGCTACTGTTTTTAATTTATTGTGGTGGTCTCTGAATCACGTGTAAAATTATGTTATTGGGTCATGCAGTCTTAAAGTGGAATTTTGTTAATGTTTTAGTTAGATGATAACCTGGAATTTAGTTGGGATACGGTGTTATTACCTTGTTCGCTTTATTACTCAGTAAGCTACAAGCTAATCACTGGTTGCCCAGGTATACTACTTTTCATCTAAATAACCTTTCTCCACTGTAGTCTGTTGTAATGTTCTTCTTGAATCATTTGCAAATTCCTGTCTTCCCCTCTACTCTGGCCTCAATCCCAAACCATCCCCGGCTTCCATATCATTTGTATCAGTATCTCCCATTTGTTTGAATTAGTCACCTTCAGTTTCACTTGAACATAGCCATCGAAAGGTATTGTAGTACTTATTTTGTATTATGTTTCCCTTCTCAACTAGCAAGGAAGCTGCTGGCAATTTACTAAAAATGGTAATGGGCTTCTCGTGAGAAAAACACTAATAACAAGAGAGAGGAGGTAGTAAAATATATAGAAAGAAGAAGAGGAAAGGTCAAAGTGTCGCCTAACAAACTGGCAATTTCAGAACTCATTTTTGGTAACTGTATGCCTTTTATTACAATTACAAATCAAAATATGGTAATCATTGTATGTTTCTGTATTCCTAGCAGTCTTTCTTCCTGGGATTGGGATTACTAGAGTTTTTACAGTATTTTTCACTCGGTCAATCAAAATGCTCACAAATTTGAAATTGAACAATAATAATCAGTCCTACAGAAGATATAGCTGCTTTATTACTTGCACAAATGCACGTGTTATAAGGACTGCATCAGATCCTCAAGTCTTATCTATCCCAGACCAACACTACAGGAAATATAACAAGGAACCCATATGTACCCTGTGGTTCTATTTCAGACATTGTTCTAGGACGAGATTTTTGTCCACGATGTGGCCCTGTTTTACTTTTTCTTTTGAAAGTAGATACTAGAGCAAGAAATAAACTAAATTTTAATTTTTAGAATTTCTTACTGAATTTTCAATAGAATTTGTGAAAAATAGACTGTACATCTCTCACGATAAACTCTTTTATATAGACAAAATTATGATTAGTTGAAACAAACTAGCTAATTAATTTGTTATGATCCCTGTGTTTCTTCAAATTATGTGGTAGATTGCTTTTTTTATTGTCCTTTTATGTAGAGACGAACCCTGTAAAATGCATATCTATTTTCTTTTCTCTTTATTTTTTGTTAGGGATGGGAAATACATGCTTTTTGATATGCCCAATCCGTTTTTCTGACTTTTTTTATTAATAAATTACCTTAAATTTTCTATTGTTTAACAGAAAGTCTGACTTGGCTGTTTCTGAGAATCTTTCAAATAAAGATCGGTATTACCCGACAAGAGGTTCAGCTTTAGTGTTTGAAGAGAACTGCCCCACTAATGGCATGTTAGGTCTTGATGAGAAGGGTTCAATTGTACTTCCTCGGTTCTTCATCTCACTCTCTACTAAAGAAAAAGAAGAGGATTTCATGCGGATGAAGGGTTGTAAGCTACCTCAGAGGCCAAAAAAGAGGTCTAAATCCATGCAGAAGTGCTTGCTTGTATGTACCTCATTATTTTTTCCTTTTTTTCTGGCCTTTCTTATGCTTTCAGATTCAAATTGTGGTCTCTAGTTTTTCTTGGAAAAGAGTTAATAAAATGGATCAATGGGTTGTAGTTGTTCCCAAGCAGTTGATCTACTTACTGACATGAATTGATATGAATTGATGTCCTTGCTGAAACTTTAAAAGCATTACATTGCATTGGGAATGGTTTTGGTGAGACTTGAATCAACTTCTTAAATATGCAATGCGTAGGGTGGCAATGAATCATTTCGAGTTGGCAATATTTTACCTTTTTTGTTCACCTTCGGGTTGAGAGCCCAAATCAACCTTTCAGATAGCAGGTTGATCTGTTGCCTCTATACACGTGGGTGTTTTCAAATTGTATAACTGGCACATACAGAAACCAGGAAATTGCTCTGGTCGAGCCGACCAGAAACGGCCCCAAGTCTGAATCCATAGTGGCTCCTGGGATATTTGGTCTGGACCAAACCCATTATTTTATAGGCTCAGTCCTATGTCGATCAGATCAGTTAGAAATTGTCAGCCCTAGACATTTCTGCCTCCCACCAATTGAATATATAAGGAATGGACCAAATTGTGGGCTTTGATTTTGCTCATGATAAACAGAGTTAAATAAGTTCGAGAAGTAGAAATGCAATATGTGTAGAGGTGGTTTGCCTCCTTGTAAGTTAATTTATCTATGTTACTAATTGGAATTTTATTTTTGTCTTGTTTGGTTCCGATTTAGACTGTTAGTCCTGGAGCATGGTTATCAGATCTCTCTCATGAACGATATGAGGTCAGGGAGAAGAAGGCCTCTCGAAAGGTAATGTTCCATATGAATTCTGATCTGCTTTTAGTGATTTTATCTTTACAAGTAATTAACACACCAAAAAAAATGTGTGTGGGTGTGGTGCGTTGGTTTTGGAGTGTGGGTTGGGGGGGGGGGGGGGGGTTATATACATAAAATAACAACAAAAGGGGGGAGCACACGTACAAACAGTACAGCACCAAATGGTGGGAATTTGGAATTTGGGTGATTGCAATGCTTTGCATGAGTTTGATTTTAATTGTAGCTTACATCCCTTAAGATGAATAAATATGAGATTGTGCTTCATATTAAGACAAAGGCACATGGGCCCAAAATTTAAACAAGGGCATATTAAATATTAGTTTTTGAAGCATGTGCATTTTGGAAAGATGGAGAATATAAAGAAATTCTGCAGTAGGCCATGAAAGATGCAGCGTGTCCCTCTTCTTTGCATTCCTTTCTAGTTAGAAGAGTGGACACAAATGTTTTAAACTACAATGGCTGCGAACTCAATTTTTGGCTCGCAAATAGTGGCTGCGAAGTCATTCTATACAATACATCATATTTAAGTTTGGTAGCAATATCCGCAAACTAATGTGGTTTGTTTTCATTGTCCACAATCTTCTTAATTTAAAGGAATTTGCATATCTGTAACTATCTCACTTCTTACACTGGATCAGATTGAAATAAAAAGTGCAGCACTTCCAGCCTTCACTAAAAGAAAGATATTTATCCAAATTTCTAGATCTAGTTACCTTTTATTCATTTAAGTACGGATAGTTCCTTCTCTTACCAAATCATGGGTTTTCCCAAAGTTGAGCTGTAGATTAGTATCAAATGATGGAGACTGTTTTAGCAAAATAGAATTGTTGGTGGTGCATAGCTTTGCCTTCATTTGTCAACTTTATTGTCCACCTATAAGTACCTATTCTTATTTTAATTTACTTACGTGCAGAGGAGTAGAGGACTGAAGGCTATGTGCATGGAGAGTGAGTCAGAGTGATGATTAATGCAACAAAATAAATGGGTAAAGATTGAGAGTAACTTTTGTTGCTATTTTCATTTGGTAGGGGGATAATAAGAACCATTTAGTGCTAAAATTTAATTTTTTTCAAAAGTTGCTTAAAAATCTTTTGGGTTTTTAAGGAATGTTTTTTCTGTTTGTATATATATAATTCCTAGTTTTGCCAAAAGATAGAATAATTCTTCCAAAAAGTTGATCCCATTCTGCATTTTCTGTGGTTATGTGTCCTTACCGTTACCAATATTAGATCCCTAGTCTGATCCAAATTAACTCAATCTGTGCTTCCAATTCTGTGAAAGGGCTTGGTCTTAATCTGGTGTGATCTGTCCCAATTTTATCAGATGTTGCAAATTTAATAAAGGGTAAAACCACTGTGTTTTTGGAGTAATCACAGATGGTGTGAGTGAGTCAGTCAGTGTGATTGATTTCAATATTTGGCTGGTTCCTTTGATTGAAATATCAAATGGAAAACTGTAATAAGAAGTTTATCAACTTCTCATTCAGAAGCTGATAAACGTTGTTGAGCATACTGTTTTTGTGGTAAGGAGGTAAGTAAAAATTTTATTCTTTGGCCGTGCTATGTTTGGTTGAATTATTTCACAACTCTTATTTTATTTTTATTTTTTTTTTTGAAGTACTGGCCATCCTTCTTTTTTTTTTTCTTTTTTTTTTTTTGTCAAAGTATTGCTCTTGCTGTCCAAGGCATTTGGATAATCCATAAACCTGGCAATTATATAGTCGAAAATAGACCTGTTGCAAACTATATTTCTCATTCTGACAGTTCTAATGTTATTATTAGCAACATCATTTTTTATGTGGCTAAGGCTGCCAACCCTGTGCATTATTTTTCAAAACGTAAGTAGGCTTTTAGGTTAGAAACCTAGTTTCAAAAGACAATATGATTTTTGTTGATTGGATTTCAGGTCAGGTACGTAACTAGTTTTAAAAGAGTATGCATGATCTATTTGGTTGTAAAGTTAATATGGCTGAAGGCTTGTGCGGTTGTGCCATGCTTTTGGTTGTTGCATGTGTGCTATTCAGCAACCCAAAATTTGCTTTAAGGCTAGCTCTGGTATGAATTAGGCTTTTTCTCAGACTCCAAAGTTGTGATTTACCTTTGGTTTTTTAAGGGTGGCTGAATTCTCAATAATCGCAAAGATTTTAAAATATTATCCATACAGTCACAATGAATACAGTTTGGAAATAAATTAAAATATCTAAATATTTGGAAATTGTCGGATGCTGTGTTAATAAAATATAAAAAGTATTTATCTCTATTTCTTTGTTCCTTATAAAAACACAGATCTAAAAGTAGTTATACAATAGACCTAGCGTGTAAATACGTATTTGTGTCGTTCGATCAATTTGATCTGTGGTTGGATATTAATTGCTAGAAGAAACAACAATATGTTTTAGTTTCCTATCTAATAAGGAAACAAAATGAGTAACATATCTATCCGTATAGATTGAGCAATATATTTTTATTATCTAACATAATTTTGTTTCTTTATTCGATCGATTTGATCTGTGGTTTGATATTAATTGCTAGAAGAAACAGCAATATGTTTCGGTTTCCCATCTAATAAGAAAACAAAATGAGCAACATATCTATCCGTATAGATTGAGCAATATATTTTTATTATCTAACATAATTTTGTTTCTTTATTTGTCCACATGTGAGGACATTTTTGTTTCTAGTTGTGGTTACAATTTTCTTACAAGTCAATTAAAACTTTTGATGATATGATACCTATATTTACACTACATCTAAAAACTATCTAAACTTATATAAAAATATTCAAAATATTTTCCATAAATGTTCTAGACCTAGATATTTTCATTCATTCTAGAGAAATATTTTTAGAACTTTAGATATTTTTATTTACTTATCTAGAACTCTTTAAAAATTTAATTTATTTTTTTCAACAAGTTGTCCAGCTGTACTAACATTAGGAAACAGCTAAGCAGCGACTTTAATTCCTTCCCACGTATTAAAGATATATATATGTTTAATTAGTGAAACAGTACGTATTTATTGTTTAGATAGATAGGTTACTACTTGCTGTCCCCAAACACCTACATATAAGGATTTTTACCCTCATCCAGCACAACTCAACTCCACATTGAAAGGACAGGGAAAACATCAACTTAAGCAAAATCTCTGTAGTCTGTAGTGTCTCTGGCCCGAGCTACCAAGACATGAAACCTGGCATTTTCAAAATCATTTCTATTGAAAGAAATACCAAACCAAGCTATGAGCCTTTCTTCGTGGATGGGAGGTAAATAAGCTCAAATTATTAACGAATTAATTAATTAAAGTAAGGCTGACAATATATTAAGCGTTAGAAATTAGGATTCCGTTTTCAACATTTTTTTGACTGGTTGGCCATCATGTCTTAAGTTGTAGTGGCTACCAAGTACACACTGCAGATATATATTTCCTCACACACATATATGCTAGCTCGTATTGGTCTCACTGACATGTATACTTAGTTTTTTTTCTTTTCTTTTTGAGACTAGGTAGTGCTTACCAAGTTGACATGTCTAATTAACTTGCAAGTTGCAAACATATAATTTTCCCCATGTGGTTAACTAAAGATATATATATGTTGTACATAAATTGACTTCAAATTTAGAATCAACCAGCTTATTTGATTTAATTTTAATTTAATTGATTGTTACCGTCTCATATATGACTTAAATAGGTTCAAGGGTTCAACACTTCAAGTGATGGGGACTATAACTCAAGGTCGGTGGGCCATTGTTGGCGGAACCGGCGAGTTCACCGAGACATCTGTCCCTATATATAAGAATGTGTTGTAAGATTCAAGCAAGATGAGAAATGTCCATGCTACCTATACGAAAAAGCTGACTTGGCTATCTATGCTCCTCCGAGCAAACTGACTTGAGCATATGGAACTGCCACTTGACTTGAACAAGGAACTAGCATTACGGTAGATTTTAGATTTTGCGATGGTTCAAAAAAATCAATTACTACGGTTTCTCTCCTTTGTAGATGAAGAAGTCGCTAAATGGTATAATAACCGTTGTTATGCTAACTTAGCAACGGTTTTTAGATAAAAATTATCACTCGTTTTTAGCGATGGTATTCAGATAAAAATTGTCATTATTTTCATTTTGATTGTGCATTGTGTTTGAATAACCGTTGATTGTGCACTGTGTTTGAAAAGAGAGCACAACAAATATGAAAAACTTCATTGAAATAATAATTATTTTTCATTTTGAAAATATAACACGTGTAAAATTTTCTCATCTGTGATTTATCTAGCCATTTGGGTGGGTAAGTTTGCTAGTAATATATAATTGTTATATTTTGAACATAAAGATAATTTACATTTTGATGCTATCACTACAGCCACGGCCTCCGTTTCCTCGGCCACGGCTTTCTTCGGAGACAAAGTTGGATCATATATATTATCTCGTAGCTTGGACATCTCAGTGAGGACGCTTGTCACTGAGAGTTAGAAAATAATCATAAATTATTACCGCATTTCTCTAATATATCAATCATTATGTCAAATTGACCATACAAGAAAAAAAAAATGTAAGTTTGCAAATAATCAAATTGGATCATATTATCTGATCCTTAAAGACTTGTTTACCAGAAAAATCAAATCTGACCTGACTATTTACACGAGTGTTTCATGTTTGTTGTCAAAAAGGAAGTATAATACTCATATGTATCAATACATTATTTTAATCACAGAAGAAAAATGACCAAAATCATTTCATGCCTTTTGACAAAAGAAAAATTCCCCTCATATCAAAATTATAAATGCAACTAATTCATACCTTGCACAGACTGCATTTCATTTCAGGTGACTCTCCTCTTTTTTTGCATTTGGATTTGTGTCTGATGTTCTTTTCTTTGCCACAGAACTTGTAGGCTGTAATAAAACAAAAGAGAAAATGATAGATGTCCAAAAATATAATAAACTATTCTAATTAGTTAATGATCCAACTTAAGTAGTCCCTCTGCAGTTCAGAAATATATACAACACACCATCTTTCTCTAATTTTTCTGTTATTTTTTTTTCTTTTGTAAATACATACAAATCTGAACTGAGTAAGTTCATGAAGACTATTACCAGCAATTACAGGTAGCCATGATATAATAGAAGGATACCAGTTCATTACTATCCATTTTCCATCTATACTTCTACATTTTTGTTGGATCATGTAAACAACAAGATACCTTAGGAGCCAGTCGGGGGAACAACAAGCATGCTATATACCATGGGCACCACATAAAATTGAATGCATACTACATTTCAGATATAGTTTTGAGGCCAAGAGAAGCATATGAACAGATCTTCCAAAGTTTTTTTTTTTTTTTTTTTTTTTTTTTTTGCAAGTCTGATGAGCAAATAAGTAATTACAAATAGGTCCTTCATAGATTCAGAATTCCTATTATGCTAAAATATTATTGTAAATTAATTATTTATAAAAATATGAATGAAGCAATGCTGCTAGATATCACAAACAAGACCGATAAGAAAACTTTACAAACAAACCCTCGAACTTTATCTTACTACAAAATAGCTCTTAACTTCTTAAAAGCAATATCTTTTGAGTAGTTACAGGCCCTTGAAAAACTTGCAGCTCCTATGCCCTGTCGCTGTGGTCCTCTTTAGCACCTATTTTCTATAACATACTTTTGGCACAATACTCTCGTTTGTCCAGGAACATTGTGGCCATGGCATTATGGCTGTGGCATATATGACCAAAACTATGTTTTTGTGATCAAATTTCTGCAACAATATTCTCTTTTTTTTTTCCATTTTTTCAAGTAACCCATAGGACATATAGAGTCCAGACAGCCTTCACACAATTTGTCTGAGCCACATTTTGAACTTATGGTCATTGTTTTCAATATATGGGAGGACTTTCAAAGTACGGATTTTCATTAAACTTGTTTTCTGAAAATCTAATGTCGTTATCTTATTTTTCTGATATACAAAATAAAATATCTAATTAATTAGCTAATAGCTATATAACCTCATTGGAGCCGGTTGGTAAAAGCTCCTCATCTATCGGATCTCCGTTTAATTCATGAGCGATATCCAATTCATTATAAATTTATAACGACGAGTTCTAAGGGTTTTTTTGGGTTGCGATTTCCTTTTTGGGCCTCATAGTCCTAGACCCGAAAAAATTAAAACTAACGTTACTGTTCACACGAATATCGAAAAAAACGTTTAAAAAACTAACGTTGTTAGATCGGCAATCGGAATGCCGATGTTGGAAATTGCTTAGATCGGCAATTGGAATGCCGATCTAAGCTTAGATCGGCATTCCAATTGCCGATCTAAGCCAAAAGCCGCCAGCGACCCTCCTCCCGTTTTTTTTATATAATTTAATTAGTTTATTTATTTAATTTAATTAGTTTAATTAGGTAATAAATAGAAAAAATAATTAAAAAATTACTAAAAAATCAGAATAAATATAAATAATTATAATATGTAATTTGAAATTTTTTATATAATTTAATTAGTTTATTTATTTTATTTAATTAGTTTAATTAGGTAATTAATAGAAAAAATAGAATAAATATTAAAAAATAATTAAAAAATTACTAAAAAATCAGAATAAATATAAATAATTATAATATGTAATTTGAAATTTTTTTATATAATTAATTTTAATTACTAATTAATTATTAATTGATAGTTATCATTGATTATATTAATGTAAATTTATACAATTAATTATTAATTATTAATTGATAGTTATTAATTTATATTAATCTAATTAATTATTAATTGATAGTTATTAATTGATTATTTTTGTCGTTTTTTTAAATGTTTCGTTGAAAAGTCTTTCTGAAAGTGCGAAAAAGTTACATCGTTAAAGGATAAATTTAGAGGCGAAATTATATTTAATACGATATTCAGCCTTAATTTCCAATATGAGAAATACTTTTCTGGAATTTTATTTAATACTCAATCAATAGATCATATGATTTTTTATGAATTTTCTTGAACTTTTTTATGCAAAATAGAAATAAAAACTCAAGAAGTCCGAAATATCATAACACAAAATAGAAATATAGCAATAGAAGTCCGAAATAAAATCATAAGACTCTCATACAAAAATATAAATATCACAATAAATATCACACTATCCTACTGACGTCCATCACGACGGTACCATCCCTGAGAAGGAGATAAATCAAATGGAGCACCAGGCAAGTTTCGAGGCTCTCGGCCTGGAGCAAGTCCTGGGGGAGGAGGGGGGGGAGGCAATGGAGTGCGATGACGAGGCGGTCTGCTAGATGAGGCTCCAGAATCGCCGACTGGATGGTGAGACATAGGTGTGAATGGGTCCTGTAGTGGAGTACCGTATGCCTGGTAATAAGCATCCGCCTGAGAGATAGGTGTGGGGCTAGACGTAAATGGCTGACTGTACCCTCCTCCGTACTGAGTCTGAGTATATGGTGGAGGTGGAGGATACTGAGCCTGAGTATATGGTGGAGGTGGAGGATACTGAGACTGAGTATATGGTGGAGGTGGAGGATACTGAGTCTGAGTAAACTGCGGCTCTGTGGTCTGGGGCTGGGAATGGGATGGAGGCTGCGGCTCTGTGGTCTGCGGCTGGGAATGGGGTGGAGGGTGCGGCTCTGTGGTCTGAGACTGGGAATGTGACCGTCTGCTCCGAATAAGAGGCTGACTGGGTCGTGGAACATCGAAAAATGTATCCCAATCATGCAGACTGAAATCATGCTGTTACAGATAATAATAATAAAAAATAATTATAGAATATTAAGCATAAAAATAACAATAATATTAATAAAAGTGATTAAAAAATGTATTATACCTGCATAAACTGCTGCTCCTCAACAGATCCCGGCTCTGGTGCATAATCCTCATCATCCGTATCAGGGATAGACTCGATGTCTGAATGAATACCCTTCGACTCTAAGAGTCGAGGCAATCGATGAGGCTCGCCAACAATATCCAAAGACGTGCTGCACCCCCTCAGCAATTTCTTCCCAGCGCGACGAAATCCCTTCGTGACAGCCCATGCACATCCTCGCAACGCCTCCCGCAAAGTATGCTTGACATGTTCAATTTTTGTTAGCTACTGAATTATTTGTTAGGCACAAAATTTTGCTTAATATAACTTACCAAATTCATGTGACCAGGCGTCTCGCGAAGGTACGACAGGTCGTGAGCCGGACCAGACGCTGCCCCTTCAGGAATCTGCACAAGATGCGCACCTCCATGTACCCTCAACCAGCGTCGGTAGTCGGTCCAAATATCCTCGCTCCACGGCCGCTCCTCTACCACCCTAGCCTCATTAGTGTTCGTCCACATGTTGACCTCAGACCGAAAGAGTTCTTGCCAATCAATGCCTCGATAGGTATTATGGTGATATCCCATCAATTGCTCCATTCTCGACCAAGCCTGTTTTATTCAAATGACAGTTAATCAACAAAATGTAATTGCGAGAATTAAATAATGAAATAGTATATGAAGAGTTAAATATACCTGAGGTGGCGGTGGGGGAACTGTCTGATAGAGCTCAAACTGATGCATAACACGATCTACGTGGTGCCACATCACAGCCCAATAATGAATGCATGGGATGCGTAGAAGGAACATCCTCTGCTCAACCTGGGCACAACGAGGCATGCGGGCCCTGATGTGATCATAAGGCCTCCACACGACGTGCTCAGGCTTCATTTTCATGCAGACATCCCTTGCATACTCTATCCCACCGCGAGTAGGGCCGGTCACCTTCTTCGATTTCTGTCTCGTCGTCCACTTCCTGCATTTCCATTTTGTTGTTTGTTAAAATAAAGTAAAACATATTTTTAAAATTTCAATTAAAATGAAATTAACATACCTCCCATAAGGCGGACACGAGTCAATATTGGGTAGACCCCAACCATCAAAATCCTGAATGATTTTCGGCCGACTAAGTAGCAGTCTTGCATACGACCACAATTGCAAGAGCACCCAAGGAGCAGCAACATGTATATTATTATTAATGAAGGCAGTGTCCAAGCCTCGGTATAGCATGGCAAGAGTGGCCCCACCCCAATTGTACTGCACCGAGTTACTAGAATGAAGATCCTGCAAATATTAATTTTTTTTTACGAATAAATGTGAGATATTTACGAATATCATAAGCGTGATTTTTTTTCATTATTTGTTGGCTAACCTGCAATAATTGCAGATAGAAACATGGAACCGAGTCACCCGTGCCGTCAGGAAATAACTCGCACCCAAAAATCTCCAGCACGCAAGCGCGTGTGTATCTATCGATTCTCGCTGCATCATTTGTGCCAGGTCCCCCAATCTGATCCCAAACCTTACGCAGCTTCGTGAATCTAACGGAATAAGATTTCCTGCATTACATTATAATGTAATTTGATTGTAAGAATTATATATATTTAAAATTAACATAAATTTTTTTTTAAAAAAACCTTCTTACGTCTGTTCTTTTTCCCTGAAGCACTTCTCAACTATCGCCGTGTCTGTATCCTCCGGCAACGCAAAATCCTGAAGTAACTGTATGGCGTCATAATCGGTCCGTCCAGTAACGGTTCTACCACTCGTAGGTAAACCGTACAAAAAGGCCACATCCTGCAAATAGTTCAAATTTTATACATATATATAGTTCCAAAAAAATAAAATTACAAATAGGTATTGATACGAACCTCTAGAGTGACCGTCATCTCGCCAACGTGCGGAAAAAAGAAAGTGTGGGTCTCTGGCCTCCAGAACATGGCCAGACCCTGCAAAAGCGAATGATCGAGCTGCATATGACCCAACTGAACGAAATGTATCAGTCCAAGTCTCATCAGACGCTCGTCCACCTCAGCAGTACGTGACATCTGAGCCTTATGTACTACTGCCCTCCAATTCTGTATATATTTATTTTTTCATTATTTTAAAAAATAATACCAACATAGAAATATATAAGTAAAAAAATAAAAGAACAATAATAACTTACACCAGTGCCACGAACTTTGAACCCATCTAAATGCAAAAGACGATCTGCATTAACAGGACCGGGAGGAACAACAGGACCGGCTGATGTAGAAGCCTCGGCATCGGTAGATGTAGAAGCGCCCACATCTCCACGAAGCCTCGTAGATCTACGAGGTGGTGCCTCTGATGTTTCTGGTACTCTTCTTCTCGGTGGCATTTTTATTACACTGCAATAAAAATTAAAAATGTAAAAAATCTAATAAAATTTCGGCAGCATCTCCCCTATACCTAGAGTGTTTCCGAAAAAAAAACACCCAAATCCCCCCTAATTACAAACCCAAATCTCATACAACAACATTTTCAATCCAATCTCATACAATAACATTTTCAATCTCATACAACAACATTTTGTATTTTCTCATACAACAACATTTCCTATTTTCTCAATAAAATAAATTAATTAAATGTATAAATATTAAAAAAAACTCACCTCGACTAGAAGCGCTGCTTGTCTCTTTTTAAAAAAATTTTCTACATTTAAAAAATTATTCTATCAATTTTTCAATATTTATTCTATTTTTTTATCTTAATTACCTAATTAAATTAAATAAATAAACTAATTAAATTATATAAAAAATTTTTAAATTACATATTATAATTATTTATATTTATTCTGATTTTTTAGTAATTTTTTAATTATTTTTTCAATATTAATTCTATTTTTTCTATTAATTACCTAATTAAACTAATTAAATTAAATAAATAAATTAAATATAAAAAATAAAAAAAAAACCATACCTGTGGAGAGAGGAGAGTGGTCTCGCGCGAGAGAAAGTGAGAGGGGTGGGAGGGGTCGCTGTCGCCTTATATAGGAGGGGGAGTCTTAGATCGGCAATTGGAATGCCGATCTAAGCAATTTCCAACATCGGCATTCCGATTGCCGATCTAACAACGTTAGTTTTAAAATTTCGAATTTTTAAACGTTTTTTTCGATATTCGTGTGAACAGTAACGTTAGTTTTAATTTTTTCGGGTCCTAGACCATATGAGGTACCTGGGCTCTTAGCCTCTTACATTTATTATGGATTTGTCTAAGGGTTTGCAGAGTTCAAACATTTGTTTTAAATAATAAAAACTTGTCTAAGGGTTTGTCTAAGGGTTTGCAGAGTTCAAGCATGCAACCGATCTCTTTAACAATAAAAACTTGTACGGAAAGCAGTAGAGATAACAAAAGACTTCTTTTGTTTTGTGTTAAGGCATTTTTTAACTATGGTAGAATTCCCATCATATAGACTTCCTCGTAGAAACTAGACTAAGATGGATAAATTTCAAGTTTATTCCAATATAAATTCCAAAACTTAAACTATTAAAAAGCGGTTTAGTCAAATCAGTATAATCACACGTCTGAAAAGGAAAAGTAATGTGGAGAGTGTTTTCAACGAAATTATCATCTTATGAAGAAAAACACAACGAACTAAGGGCCCAAAAAATAGTTCTCTATTTGTTTTCTTGGTGGTTATTTAATTTTTTTTTTTTTTGGTGGGAGGGGTGGGGTCGTTTGTTGGTGGCGGGTCAGAGTACCTTTAAACTCATAAATTTACTAGATTCCGAGATAATTTAGGAGATAATTGAGGTTAGCCCCACTCAGAATCAGAAAAAGAGGGAGCAATTGTGGAAACATGGCAGCGCAGTCGCACATGCAATGCATCTCACCTCCCAATAACTAAGACCCACATTCTTACCTTTATCAATTTCAAGTTACTGTTTACCAACCTATTTTAATCTCTCACAATTTATTATCAAACCACAAAGTTCCACAAATTACTGGATGGGCTTACCGTCTTTCAGATGCACATGACAAGCTTTTACAGTATAGTGTGCAAGAGGGAACTGCATCCTCTCCATTGCAAGCAGAGGTAAAAGCTATGCTTCATGCTACACGTGCTGTGTTGAGTTATGGAGTCGATGACTGTGTGTTTCATACTGACTGCTCTAATTTAAATATGGTGATATGTGGATACCAGAGCGCAGAACAATTGGATTGGAGTGCTTACCATGACTTACTCGATGTGCTGCATATGTTCAAAACTAATCCTGGGTTTCATTGTAGTCTAGTTCCTAGAGAAGAATTAGGCCCTGATCAAAATCCAATTTTTTAAACGTGGGATTTCATTTCATTGGAAAATTCTTGATCAAAATGAAGGGATTTGGTGTCATTTGGTTAGAATTCCCATGTAATTAGATCCAACGAAATCCTATGAAATCAATTCAATTGAAATGAAATGAAATGAAATCCCACGTAAACTTCATTTTGATCAGGGCCTTAGTTGATGTTGATGTCAGTCAGAGCCTTTTGTCCCAAACAAGTTAGGGTAGGTTAGAAATGACATCCCGACCCTGGTCATTTCTTGTATATATGGCTGAGTTTTTACGCTAGCTCGCCAAGCCTATCGCAAACATGCGGGCTTGAACCATGAACCTCTTAGAAGAGAGTCCAGTGCTCTTACCACCTGAGCTACTAGACCACATGCTTAGTTGATGTTGATGTATTAGCAAAATTTGCTAGGCAGAACAATATTTCTTATGTAGGCAACACTTTTCCTATTTTCTTGCCTATTGACTGTAACCTATCTAAATTGGAATGAAATTTTTACCTACGGGTTTCATATCAAAAAAAAAAAAAAAAAAAAATATTAGAGGTTTGTTTGACTGTTTGTAGGTTTTAGTAACTTGTTAAGCTATTAAAAAAACAAGTTTCATGTGAGCTTCAAGTTAGCATTTAGTTAAACGAGACATCACACAACTTTCACTTGCAGAAACTTCTTACTTTTCTTTTTTTATTTGTTTAGTAAGTATAACTAGTAACAACTTTTGTAAAGTTTGAGGCTTTTGTCAGCAAAGACGCTTAAAAAAGCCTTGTTCAAAGCATGGATTTTTATGGGTCCACTTGTTTTTGTCAGCAGTAAAATAGTAAAAAATCTAGTCATTACCACTTTACCAAGTACACGGTACACGGTCAAAAGAACCTCTGAAAAACCCACTAATTACAAGCCCCTAGACAAAGCAAAAAGACAATACAACCCAATCCATCCATTAAAAAGAGGACTATCACATGCCTGTTTCTCTTCAGAAACATGACAATACAAAACCCACATAAAAATTATAGGAAGAAACAAAGAAAATTACATCCAACCAAAAATCTCTGAGCTAGAGAGAACACATTCACATGGCATAATATACCCTTTTTTTACTGGTAATGATAAATGTTACAAGGGAAGTTGTCCACACAAGCCACCTACCACTACCACTATTGACAATTAGGGTTTTTACCAGGACCACCATAGTAAAAGTAACTGCCCCAATCGCCGTTGTTACCACTCTGCACATCATAACAATTTGATTGCTCGGTAAAGATGTTGACGCCTTTTGGCGCTCGCAAGTTGTTCGACAAATCGACTACCTGAATGTTCCTGAAGTAACTTGATTTACCAAAACCTTCTTCCGGAAAATGGCCGCTACCCATTTGAGTGGAGGTGTGGGCTCCATCAGGCTCAGAGTTTACGACTTCACCACCCCATTCTATCATTGACGCACTATCGGCTAAGTATGAAAAAAGAAATGACGGCCAGTAGCCCAACACATAGTCATTTCCGAATTGCATCCACCAATTACCTTCTTTTGGATCCTAATTATCACAAAAATTATAAAAATTTGATCAGAAATAACATGCAACAGAAATCATTTTGGCCAAACTATTGTATTATATTAACTTAAAAGTAACTAATTGCCTGGTCAAAGCACCAACTACATATCTACCAAGAGATCTCATTGATCATGGTCCCTACTCCCCTTCAACAAATACAGAAAACATAGTTTCCTCTGTTATATGCTGTTAGAGGAAAGAAGTTCCTTTCATTATTTACTTACATCCTGTTCCGATTTGTAGAAAACACTTTACTTAATACAGAGACCTGCATTGCTAGGTGTTGTCAAATCCATATACAGGTGGCAGAGATTCTCTGCTCATTAGATTAATATTTTTGGGATATGTTTGCATGTGACAGTGTTCAGTAAATTATTAGCAAGATGGACTCTCCATAATTTTCTCATTAGGATTCAAAACTATTATATACAGTACATGATTTCAAGCTACTACATACCCTGTAGAGGTATGTTCTATCAGGATCACAAATCTTATTTAATATTTTGCAGAATTTAAGAATTATTGATATTTACCTTCCAAACAAGAATGCTGATGTCATACTGGGATCCATGGTAGCTAGAGGTAGGGTAAATACTGGCCCCCATAGCTATTTCACTGTTTATTTGAATAAACCCAGAGCACAATAGGTTGTAACATCCTGTCGCTTGATATGCATCACTCTGCGCCAAGAAGAAAATAAATAAATAATGTTTTAATTTTGAATGAATATTACTTTCAGCCAACAGTACCACCACCAAACAATGCAAACAAATCCTTTATTAATGGTAAGCAACTGTACACCCTATTTTAACAGTAATTGTGTCCCTATAAAACTACAGGGAAATGAGGGGTTGCAGTGTAAACACAATATTTTGCAATTACAATCATTACAAGTAGACTTACTGTCCAATAGGTGAAGAGCCTTGTATTGTTATCACCGTATAGATCGGGACTGACCTGAAATAATAATAAAAGGTAAGGAAAATCAAGCCAAACAGTCAATGCAGCAATTATTAAAACATCCTCATCTCTGAAATGCTCCTTAATTTCAGAAGTACATAATTTAGACTCTAAATTGCTAAATTTGAAGGACAAACCTTTAATGATATTATACTGTTGGTTGAGTTATTTAATGGTATTTGCTCAAAATAATATGGATATGATCAGGATATCACTTTTACTTGATGAGAGAAACTACTTGCTGTTTAATATTTCAAAGAAAACACATAAATTTTAAAAAGCACCTGCCAGCCAGCTTCAATGCTATTAAGGTCTTGGCCAAAGGAGCCTCCCAAAATCCAAAGTTGGGAGAGACTGAACTCATTCGACTGTTCGATTTTAGGCTCCCATACATTTATAGTGGCTTTGGCACCATAATATTTGTCCCCCTCCACATATGCAATTGCATGCTATACCAATAAAAAAATGTCATATTAGTAGTTCATATAATTAAAAACAGAATTACTTTGAGTAAGTTTACATCAATGGTCTCTCACAGTTTGTGTTGTATCATGTGCATAGCCACAAAAAGTAGATCATTCAAAATTAGAGGAGAATTAAGGGCAAAAGGGAACTAGGCATGGGTAGAAAGATGCTTGCTTTTCTAGAAAAAAGGAATTAAGAGGTGGTGTTCGCATTTTGTCCTTAATAAAGTTTAAAATATATAATACTGGTCCATGTTGCACACTGAGATCAGAAAGAGGCTATTTTTTAAAAATAAAGAGATGAAAGTGGGCATGGGCATGGGATAAAGTTAAAAAGATTCCCACTTTATGGAAAAGGAATTTAAGTAAATTACGTAAATGATCTTTTTAGCTAACAGAATCCAGTTCTGTTGTTAGTTCCTGATACCACCCTACACTAAAGAAGGTGCCATTTAAAAACAAGAGAAATTAAACTGTTAGGTCATGGGTCATGGGTAAAAGGAGGTGTAAACTTTAGTAAGAAAAGAACATGGTTCCGAGAAATTTTCATTTGATCTTTTATTCCCAGTGTATGGCTTGTCATCTTCCTATTGTTAGCTTCTAGTAATAATCACTGACATCTGCCCACCCTTAATTAACTTTGTCCCTAAAGTTCCCTCAATCTAACAATGAAATAAAGATGGATTTTCTGTACCAGATTTCATGCAACAAAAATGTTCAATCTTCCAGGACTGAAATGGAAATGAAACAAAAAAATCAGATAACTGATGCCAGCCTTACTTGAGTACATCAACTGGACTAAAGAGGATTGAGATTATGGACAGCCTTTTAAGGGTAATGTAATACTGTGGCGGCATAAATAAAAGTTAAATATTTCCTCATGTGGTCCTAAAGATTTTAAATATACTATTGTGGACCCAAATTAAACAATATTACACATTTTCTATTACAAATTCCATTAAGAACCAAAGCAAAAAAACTCTACCAGAAAATACCAGGTGACTGCTCACATGGAGAGGCTATACTACTGTCGTGAAAGATTTGGAAGTAAAATTCACACAAATTAAACTCCAATTGTCCTCATGTTTATATAATGCACGTCTTTAAACTAAAACAACATATATTTTAAATAGTGAAGAATCAAAATAACAAAATGACCAAAAAAGTAGAACTTATTCCAAGAAACAATACCTGATGGCCGCTCTCATTGAGCATATCAGGGTCGACAGAGGTGGGGTTTGGGGTGCTTCTGTGCCTTTTCTTGCCATATCTCTTGATAGAACTAGCTCTTAACACATCGCTCTTTTTTGTTCTTCGGACTGGAATTGTATCTGGGGGACATCTGCCATTTTGGTGCCATAATTGTGTCATCGGCTTCTCTCCGTTCGAGGAGATCTTATTTTGCTCAAATGTTAGGCCTTCCGGATGGTATGTCGGTCTCATCTAAGAATATTGATAAAAAAAATTAATAGTTCAGATAATATAATTTCAGCTTTTACAACAAATTTTTGGCACAAATTATTGACCCACTAAACTTAAAACTTAAATGTGGTATAGCAAACATAATAGTCATTTTAGTTAGAAAAAATTGTACTGTTTACGTCTTCCTACTGTAGTTTTAAGAATGATTAAAAATGCCAAAACAAAATTTAAAGGTTGAAAGGGACCAAAATCCTCTTTCTGAAAAGGTCAATTATTGAAGGAATTTGTTTTGTAGAACATACAAAAGAGACTTTTCTGAGTAAAACTTCTTACAAAGATTCACCTCCCAAAGAGAATTCTATACCTTTTTGTCATACTTACCACATATTTTTAGAAACTTTGGGGACTAAAAACACATATCAAGTACAACTTAGAGGGCCATAATGCATATTATTCAACACAAAAAGGTGAGAAAGAGAAAGGTTTTTTAAAAAGAAGAGAAAGAAAAAGCAAAGTTTTAACCTGAATTGTGTGATTCTTGAGGAAGGGATGATCAAAGGCTGGCTGGTGTGACACAGGCACACAATCTATTGTGTCTCCATCTGGACTCTGTTAAAAAAAAAATTGAATTTAACAAAAGTTAAAGTTCTGACTAACAAAGAATTTCAAACGTAACAAACCTTAGCAGAAGAATAAAATAAAATAAAATAAAAATAATTGCCAGGGTGTAGCAAAGGAATATCAGTCAAAGACAAAATTGTCAACTCTCCAGATAAGTTTTAAAAAAATGTATACTTCAGAGTTCATTAATTGAAAAATATAATAACTAAAATAAAAAAATTCACCTCCTTAAAGCTCAGAAAATAAAAAATAAATAAACAAATACACCTTAACTAATAAATACAAAAAGTTGGAAACCAAACCTGAATGCTCTTAACAGCTGGTTTATTGAGCCGCTTGAGATGCTTATGCACATCAGCTAAACGCCGCCTGGCACCAATCTCTCTTCCTTCGGCGCACGATAAGCAAATTAGTACCAAAACCAACTGTGCTAATCTCTGTCCTGCGCTAATGTGCACTGCCATGGCATGCACTTCAAAGTTCAAACCTTTTCTCTCCAACCCAACTCAAAATCTCACCATTAGAAGACCCCGCTCTCTCTCTCTCTCTCTAGAGGCTCCCTTTCTCTCTCTAGTTTGTTTAAAATGTAGCCGTTAGGTGGCGATTTTGCGGCGAGACAGCACCAAGTGCGCTCCTTCTCCTCCTTTCTCTCTCTACCTTCTCTCTTTCTTTGTTTCACACTCTTTCTCTTTCTATCTCTCTCTCTCTCTCTCTCTCCCACTTCTTCACTCTCTCTCAAATCTCGAAGTAAATGAATTTGTATATTGGGAGGTTCTGTCGTTTTGTCCACAGGAGGAGGCAGAGAAAGGTCGTGCTGCGCCACACACTTCATTTCTCTATATATATTCGTGTAGCGAGTCATTTTCGAAATTTACTCGCTGTACAAGTTGGGTACACAGAAGGTTATAGAGGATACAGTATCATATAAATCGAAATTTCGTGTCGGACTGTGTTTTGACAGATCATATGTTTCTGAATTAGTGTAGTAAATTGTGTGGGAGATTGTTTCAAAAAGGAAAAAGATGAAAATATGTTTGGTACACGAATAGATAGGTAATGTGAGAAGTATATGAAATATGAAATGAGGTGGGTGGGTGCCTTATGTAACTGGCGCCTCTGCGCTTCCTCTGCCAAACTTTTACCATTTTAGAGTATATATTTTTGTGACGAAAATGCCCTTCCACAGATTTATCATGTCTACACCTCTCCTATGTGAATAATGGCGCAGGCGCACTAATTGGATCGGTGGAGTTAGTTTGGGAAAATTATAAAAGGCTGAAATTTTATTACTTTTTAATAATTAAACTGGATTTTTCGCACATTTCATATTTATTAATGCGGCAATTTGTGGACATATAAAAAAGTATATGGACCAAAATCTACATTTTTTTTTTCAAATTATATGGCTGTGATTGATCATCATTTAAAATAATATGAAAAATTCTATCTATCATAGACAGACAAGTCTCTTTTAAAATAAATATATATATATTTTATATTTTTTTGGGCAAGAATTTGTAAACATTATGTTTAGACAGACAAGTCCGGATGCATTCTTTCGAAATTCCTTATATTTAGGAAAATAAATTTAAGGCTTTTAAATGCAAATGTTCAAAAAATAGACATAATTTTGTAAACAGGCATGACATGTTAACCAATTCCGTAAAATCATCTGCCGAATTATTTTTTTTTTACCAAATTTTTTAACGTTACTTTGAATGTACATTTATTTAATTGTGCCAATGCACGCTTATATATTGTGCATTTATTTGTGCTTATACCTACGCCGATAACTGAATTAATGCATATTTATTATTCGTTACAGTTAAAACATATTTGTTCGTAGTTGCGCACGGTTTTGACCAACACAAAATATATTTTAATAGCAGTTAAACAATTATGTTTTATCATTACAACTTATTTTTGGAACCTCCTAAAATGCCTATTAATCATTGTACTACTGCACACTGAGTATATTAAGATAATGCACGCTTGAATAATATATGCCGATTACGCACATACAATTAGTCAATTATAAGTGTCTAAAAGGTGAGCAACTTCGAAGTAAATATAATATTCTTTTTTAACAAATATTTGAATACTAAAAACTAAACAAAAAACAAATATTTTGCATCAGAGATTATTAGTATAATTCTAGTTCTTTTTTTCATATGTCTGAAGGAAACATGTTTTGTTAAAAGAAATTATTATAAAATATTAAGCCGAGAGAATGAGGTTCAATTTGTGATTAGACTCTAGAGAGAATTAATAAGATTTAACTCGCTTGCCTTTCTGATATAATCACTTGAGTCAAGTCAAAAATTTACATTCGCTTAATTTCAGCCTTGTCGGAGTATTTTTCTATCTCATAAGTCACAGCTTATCATAGCTTGGTAAGTTGTTCAATATGCTTGGATGGGAATGCAGTTTCATTGCTAAACAAAAAGGTGTAATAATAATAGAATTAACGATATTTGAACATCCAGTGCAAAAAAAAAAAAAAACATTATATAATTATCATTATGCCGTCTGTATAAATTGTATAAAAATGTGCTGGCCTACTACTCTTGCATAAGAAATAATATTAAATTAAATATTGCATTAACTATAAATATTTGAGTCGATGATCGTCTATGGGATTAATTTGAGTGTGTTCAAACGGATTGATTATGTTGATTATAACCGAATCAAATTAGTTTTGGGTAAACCGGTCATGATTTGGTTTTTTATTTCTATTTCATTTTCAACAGTTGAAACTTAGGTAAGGGAGATAATTATGAACGTTACATTTCTATCGGATTCAATTATTGTTTGTGAGTAAACATTTTACATATTATTTAGTTTCTTAAGTTAGAGTAAATTTAAATATTTAGTTAGTTTTGTTTAGATTAGTACTTCGGTTTAATTGTTTGGTTTTCTTTTGTTTTCATGTACCAAACGACAAAATTTTCTGTTTGGCTAATTTTAGTATTATATTAGTGAACCGAAGCTACCATTGTACACCGAATAATAATAAACCACTAAACACGTGCATGGGTGAATAAACCACTTCAAGTGTTTGAAGGTAAAGAACCTTTTTTTTTCATGTTTCATTATTGTTTCCAAATTCCCGAACTAATTTACGATTTTAAACATTAAATTAAAGATTGATTTTCTAAATTTACAATATTAAAAAGTATAATTACTTTAATGCACTCCCCTTACTTTTTGTGAAGGTAGGAATACCATGAAGTCAAATAAGTACTTTACATTATAAGTACAATGTATAAAAGTTTATCGATGCATTACGTGTTTTCATTTTTAATTACTATTTCAAATTGGTCAAATCTTTAAATATTCAGAAAAAATAATACTATTATCACTTACATGTTGCAAATAACGAAAATGTAGCATGTAAAATTACTAATTAAGTTAAAATTAATATCGGTCTGTCGGTCATCGTTAATTAAATTTTTCATGTGTATATTTCCACATGTATATTACCAGACGCTGATACTGATTTTTATCAAAATTAATTATGTAATAACTTCAGGACCACTTTAGTACAATTAATCACACCATATTTAGTCACCATATGGAAAACTGTACTAAACTTTTTACAAATAACAACAATAAAACCTTTATTCAGATCCGTTAGTGAGTTTGCATTTCATGCTTCCCGTTGAGGGTCCTGAAATGAAATAGCCAGCACCATTTTTGAAAGTACCCCTGAAAATATTTGAAAGTATTTCGAAAATGCCCAGCACAAATGTTGAAATGAGTTCGGTTCATTAATGCCAGGTCTAGCGAAATGTCACCGTCTGACGCCTCGTTTTTTGAACTCGTGCGAGTAGCATTGGATTCGAAATCTTTCGCCCGTTGCCTTCGCCCTCACTTCTTCTCCATTTATTTTGAAATGGAGAAACATTGTAACCAACTAGAAAACGTTTAAAATATATTTACACATCAACAAAAATTAAAATCAACACATCAATAGAAACATAATTTAATAAAAATATATATATTATATAATAAAAATATTTAAAAATTATAGATGATAAAAGTTTTCTGTATGTGCTATCTTTACAATGGAAAATTAATTATTATTCTAGTCAATATTTTTTCATTTTAGTTTCTGTCTATTGATTGAAATCTAGTCACCGATCAAATCGATCAACGATATAGGAAGTGGTGGGTGCACACTAAATCCAAGAGCGGATATACTATTAGATCCATACGTTCATAAGGAGTAGTGACAGTGATTATTCAACTCAATAATTTTTTTTCGAGTCATTGATAAGAGAGCTAATTCTTAGATATTATTACAATAATTTTTTATTTTGAATATGTCATCAGAAATTATAAATTTTATACAAGTATTTTCGTTGAGTTCGAACGGCATTTGATTGAATAAATAAATGAAATTTGATACGCAACGACTTTATATAACCAACAATACGTTTACAATTTTTTTTTCTTTTTTTTAAGCATTTGAAAAACTATGAAGTTAATTAACCATAATTTAATAATAGATCCTCATCCTCCTATTATTTGTCAAATTATGTGAAGTACATTGCAACGCGGAGCTGTAATTGAAGGCTTTATGAAGAGAAGGTTTCTTTTTCATATTACGTTCCAATCAATTCCTGTGGTAATATCTAAATCATTCAAATTTATCCATTTCACAATCGATGTGTTTATAGTACACTTGATTATTTTCAGTAAGAATTTATTTAGTGTAAAAAGTTATGGATAACTAAATTTCTTTTTGACATTTGATTTTATACTAATTAAACTTAAAATTCTATTAGTCTGGCATAAAGATTTGTTCCTTGTAAAATAGATTGGTTTGGACAATTTAAAGTCATTAACTGTAGCCGAACAGATAGATTAGCAAGTTAAGTTCATTGGTTATTCTAACAAATTTAATCTAATAGAACGTAAAGTTCAATACGGATGGTTAGTAGCTCCACTATTATCCAAGAAGTAATAAATTCAATTTCTACTGGATACAAAAGAGAGAGAAATTTTATTTCACAGAATGAAATATGCCTCTCTATATAAAAAGTCTTGTTTTACATTTTATTTTTTCTTAAAAAAGTGAAACTTGAGTCTAAAAATATAGTTTTTTTTTTTTTTTTGCGTGGCAAGTATCCTTTATTTCAAAATTGCCAAATTTTAGTACATATTTGATGATGAATGAAGGATCAATCTTCATTCAGAACATCCAAAGATGAGTTCAATGCATGAGTTCCGTATTTGTCAATTATTTTTGACATGGATTGCACATCATGTATCGGTCTCTATCAGATAATATAACAATGGCAATGTCCAGAGTTAATAACACACCGGAGAAGGTTATTACATGGGAGAGTACGGAATAATGGCCTTCCGCCTTTGTGGTTTGTCGCTTTTGATGTATTTAGTAGCACAATTAATTGTAGCATTAAAGCAAAACGCAATTAATATGTTCTCTGATTTCTGATCACAGGCAACGGTGAAGGTACTATTATCAGTGGGACCCGCATGGTCAACTGATGCAGTCAAGCCTAGCATGCAGTTAATGTAAGAGAATGTTTGTACCCCATTGTATAAACATAAACATTTTTGAGGAATTGGTACACAAAAAAGATTTATTTTTTCTTTTTTTTTTGTGATTTTGTTTCCTGAAATTTCTCTGTTTCAATACCGTTAAGTTTTGAGGGAACTGGTTTCATCATTAAAAGTGTTCAGCGTATTTATTGAATTGAACATTAATAAATGTGACCTTTGCAATGCCATGATTAATAAAGAGAGTTGAACAAAGCAAAATGGTCGAATAGAGAATGAACAAATATTCAATTTCCTTATACATCCAGCCAAGTAATATATTTTTTAGAAATAAGACATTATACTATGCATAATATGAATTAGACAATATTACAATATTGAAAGTTTAATTTGTTTTTTAAATTCAAATAAGTGATTAAGTTGTTCAATGTGATTTTCAAATTTTAAAAATCTTTAAATTATTTTAAAAATAAGCATACAATCATTGATTAAAAATTCAGACCGTCCAAATAGGAGCGATTTTTTATTATAAACAAATAAAAAATGTCCTAAAAAAGATAACTTTTTGTTTAATATAAAATTCAATATATAGATTTTTTGAGATTGACCACTTGAATTTTCAAAATTGAGATTCATAATTGTAACATTGATCAATCAGTACAGTATATTGCATAATAAAGTTATTTTTAGTATTATATGTCATGAAATAGTTTTATTTATTAAAGCAAACAAAAAGAGCTTCTCCAATCCTACGACTTGTGAGTTGTGACACATAGCTTCACCTCTCCAGCCCTCCGCTCCTTCCCTCCAACTCCAAGGAACAACGGCCTTGAATAGAAAAGTGAGTAGAATAGAATTGAGAGCCAAAATTCATCTTGTTGAATCTCTCTCCTTTTTCAAAACATTGTTGGACCAAAATCGAGTTTTTTTTTATTACAATCATTTGATGTTTCAGTTCATTTATCGAAGCATTATTTTAACAATCTTCACAATAATATAAATATATTTCAATCCAAGTTCGATATGAAAATTCGATGGAACTTAATATAAATTTTACTACCGATCAAACAATTTGAAATTTGTAAGTCTTATAAGCGTTTTTATAATGTTAAATCATAGTCAAATTTCAAGAACTTTAAGACGAAACAATAAAAAAAATTTAGAATATGCCTTTCGTTTTTTAAACTTTGTTCCTTAATTTGTAGACAGCCCTAAAATTATCGGAGTTGATAAGGATCATCCCATCATCTCCAAAGACACGTTTTCTTTTTTTTTTTTCCATTTATGGAAAATCAAGCGTAACTTCATCCTCCCCTTTCCGTTTCTGAAATTTAATCCAATGCGTCTACCCTCATCTCCATCCAGCATTCATCCCTCCTTCCCCTCTGTTTCGCTCCCTCCTCCACACCCCAACGTCATACTTACCCACTGCCTCACTCCTTCCCTCGTAATTGTTCTAGTTCTGAGAACAAATTGTTCTAGTTTATATAAGTAACTGTCTTATTTAATATATCTAATTATTCTAGTTTTATAACCTAATTGTTCTAGTTTCAGAACCTAGTTATTCTAGTTTCGGAACATAATTGTTCTGTAATTTAATTGTTTTAGTTTCAGAACCTAATTGTTCTAGTTAATATGTTATGGAAAACTAATTGTTCTAGTTCTGAAAAATAATTGTTCTAGTTTTAGAATCTAATTGTTTTAGTTAATATGTTCTAGAAAACTAATTGTTGTAGTTCTAAAACTAATTGTTCTAGTTTCAGTACCTAATTGTTCTAGTTAGGTGGAACCAAGACAGGGGTTGGGAGTGAACAACAGAAGGAGATGAGATGAGAACAAGGGTGGGGGCGAACAGCAGAAGGGGATGGAATGAGAAGAGGAGATCAGTACTAGGGGGGATGGGGATGAGATCAACACAGTTATTAACGTGTTTTAAAACCGAAAAGGAATTAACGCGTGGGGATGATGGGATGATAGAATCTTGAGGATAATCTTAAGCAATTTCGTAAAATTATTAATCAATCAGTCCTAATCCACACATTTAAAAAATAGCAAGCAGCATTCTTAATTGATTGTCCTGCTTGGAATTATGTTAATTATTCGCTAGACAATTAATGGATTCTTACAATGAAGCTTTAAATTGGAATCAGCAAAGCAAGAACGAAGTTGCACAAAAAGTTTTGCGTCGTTGAGACAACACTAGGCTTTATAGTTGATCGGTAATGACCTTTAGCTCTAGCGCCTAACATATTTTATAAATAAAATTGCAAATCTAGAGACATTTTTTTTAAGAAAATTCCTTCAAGCTATATCTTTCATACAAAAAAACGTTACTCCCTGCAACTATAAAAATCCATAGTGCATTCCGTTAAAATGGTCTTCTCTTTGCTACAAGTTACCAACTTTTGCCTAAAAATATAGCATTACCAACTTGTATCGTTTGATCATGCACTGCCATTTTGATATAAAATAGACCCCTACTATATTCCTCCAACCCAGCAATTGTATCCCAATTTCAATTTTATGATACAAATCATACAATGGCAGTAGCATTTGTGTGGTCCCTATCAGCCCCTCTACATCATTTATGCTTATACCATTATACTTTTCTTTATTACTTAAAAAGTGCGATTCTTCTCTCATCGCACCAATAGCGGCGCCTATAAGAATTCTGATATAGGTTTGATTATGCTTGGAATATATCTGATAGTAATTAATTAATGTTGATCAAGCATTATTATTGGTAATTAGGTATGCTTTGTTCTTTTACACGTCTGATTCGAAATTCCATTATTCCCGCAGAGCATCTGGTCAAGTCACATATATGGTCTTTCCTGTACGGATCTAAGGGATACCAACAAGGCAACAATAAAATTTAAATCTGTGTATGTTTTTTTATTGCCAAAAAGAAAAGTCCTAATTATTCGGTACAAATTTTTTTAAAAGATTATATAATGGATGTCAATCCCAATCCATATAACGAAAATTTATATTTGAACGGTTTACAACAATTCGTAGCCACATACGATCAACTGAGTACTATGGACAGTATTAATTATGACTGTTTTTAATTGAAAATAACCCAAAAAAATAAATAAAAGAATAGTAACTAAGAGTTTGTAAAATATGTTATAAATAATAGAAATTAAACGTAAGAATTTTCAAGAGAATCCAGGACTAAAGAGGTAAAATGTTATGCAAATCGCTATCACCGACATGAAGTGCTTTTATCTTGTCATCCGAATCTAGATTGAATCTCCAATATATTCTCACAAAAATTAAATGTACAAAAGGGGCATCTTCTCATGGGATATTGAAAGGCCGCTCGAGCAAATAAGGTTAAAATATCCGCGGCATGTAAGAATGTCTATAATATACATAATTCTTTTTATAAAGGTAAAATATTAGACACCTCCAACTACAGTACATTATGAAGTCATTGCACGTTAAACCTGTTTCAAGCTCTGTGACAGACGAATAGATGATAAAATTTGAAATTTTAAACCAAAAACTACCTATAATCATGTTGGTTTATACTTTATATATCAAACCTCAAGTGCCTAAGGCATAAAGCAGCACCCATTTATTAATTTTCCCTTCCTACTTTTTAAAATAAAGTTTTGGATAAAAAGGCAACTTTACTAAAATCTTTTTCGGCCATGCTCGCACGAACCAAATGTAACATTTGGCACATGATTCTTCCTTACAGCCTACCTGTCATTTCTTGTCCCGTTATCTGCTTTCTAGTCATATCTAATTAGTTTCCTTGGTTGTTTGTGATGTTATTAAAACTACAAACAAAAGATGGTACAATGGCAGTGGAGTATCCAACTCTCCACTACCAATTAACAAATAAATGCTAGCATATTAAATGAAGCTGATGATTGTGAGTGCTCTTTCAAGCTTCAAAATGGATATTGTTTTCCATTATTCTAGAAAATAAAAGGAGTAAAATGTGTGGGAACTAGAAAACCTTTGGTAAGATTTCTTAAAACCTATCAATTCTTATTAAAACAAAGAAACTAGAAAATTCAATATTTATACTTAAGCCTATGGAAACTTCAATTCATGATTTTACTAGATCATCATAGTACTTGCCAATTGCACTACTAGGTCATTTATATGGTTCTATCTACTTTTATCTTCAATCCCTATAAAATAAACTTTACCAAAATTTATGCCATTGAGTTGCTCTGTGAAATTTGGAAAGACTATGTATAGGAATTAATTCATGTTATTGATGTTGAATTTCATCTCAAATTATGGAACGCCAGTAACAAAGACCCTAGCTATAGATGACCCAGACTACAGGACTAGAAAGAAGCTTTCAAACGGTAGGTGCCAAAAGCCCA
Organism: Rhynchospora breviuscula; assembly: GCA_027562975.1. Taxonomy (NCBI): domain Eukaryota; kingdom Viridiplantae; phylum Streptophyta; class Magnoliopsida; order Poales; family Cyperaceae; genus Rhynchospora; species Rhynchospora breviuscula. The sequence continues at coordinate 20,883,313 of CM050398.1, forward strand.
GAACTGGATATGCATGATGTACTACAAGGACCACACATGTAACTTATTTTTTTTTTTAAAAAAACATAGATAAGTGTTTTGAATATTGCAAAATGCACTATTGCACACTTGTACTCATATCCCCAATAGTTCACATCACCATTTTAAACGGTGGTTGGTTTGGACCAGTTTTATATATTGAGAGAAAAAGACATCACAATGGCAATGGAGTGGAGCCTCCATGCACTATATGGCTATATCACTAGATTCCATAGCATATCATGCAATTCGTTGCCAATGTTACAAAAGAAGGTAGGCCATAACACAGCCGACACAATCAATTACGAATCAAGACACTTTTGTGGCACTTGCAATGCAATAACTGTGATGCTGAGTGTTGAACTGTAGATTTTTTTTTTTGTTTAAATTGGTATTAATCTCATTGTGGTGTTGAAGCAAATCAGGGCTATTTTTATTTGAGTACAAGGCTTCACGCGGATTGCGTTTGAGCAATGCAAGTCTTGGAACAAAAATAAAATTTGAGACGAAACTGGTCGCAATTATGACTTGATTTAATTGTGTCATTGGAAGCGGTGCTTTAAATACTCTACCGGACCGGCCGGTTTAATCGAAAAAATTGGAAACCGGACCCCGGTCAGATAGGATAAGCTCATAAAACCGGATAAACCGAGAAATTCGAACGAACCGTTTTTAAACCAGCGTATAAACCAGTGAATCAAAACCAGATAAACTGCTGTCGAACCAGATAATTGTGTCATTGGAACTTGGAAGTGCTTGCAAACTTTTTTCTTTTTGTAAATATATACCGGCCGGATGAAAAATAATGTAATGAGTAGGCTAACTAGTTGTCATAGGTTCTGCATGAATATCAAGGATCACAACATAATTGTTGGCATTCAACAGAAGTTATACTTTAATTTCTATTTTCAATTGAAATTCAATATAAGGGTTTGTATTCAAGAGGCAACAAGAAATAATTTTGCCTTATTTTCTTGGATCCGTGATTTTTCATTTGTTCCCTGAATTACAATGGGACAAAATGCATAACTCGAAGTAACGGAAGCATTTGTTTTCATTTCAATGGATAAGTTGAGATATTGGAGGAAAATTAATTTCTACATAAATCAAATATTAATGACAAAAAATCATATTATATTAGTTTCATTTTTTAGATAAAATTTTAGAACTTCTCATGATAAATGTCATTCTCATTATCTTTCAAATTATCATTTCCTTAGTGCAATACTATTTCCAATGTTTGTAGCTACAGTAGGTTGTCACTACTTAAAACCTTCAAACAAGGCACTAACACAATCCATATAGCTAAATTTATTATATTTGGGTTTTTATTAGATCTCATATATGTGATCTAATACATCATAGTTCTATTGTCATTAGTTTTGATGATTTTCATTTCTAAAATTATGGTATTATCCAAAAATTTTAAATTTATGAGTATATCATGTTTATTGCTAGCGACGAGAATAATATAACTTTGCTATCAAAATTTTAAATTTATTATGACAACGTATCAACTCAGTACAAATTAGAGAACGTTTTTAAGAAAATCTTTTCACCTAGAAAAATTGTTTACATTTAACATTGTATATTATTTTTCAATACTATCTATTTTTTCTCTGCAATATTCTTCTTATTTATTGTATTTATCAATTTTTCTTCATTAATAAAATTTTAAGTATGTTTCTTTGTAATGTTCTCTTTTTTTCATAAATACTTTGCCCCATCAACATGAACTCATAGTTCTATGCATTCCTGTTTGATCAACAAACTAAGTACCGGCTACATATATTTGTTGCATATATTATTAACAACACAACTAATTAACTTGAGTCTGCTTAATAATGGAATTGATTTCAAACCTACACATATTTTGGTTTATTTCTAGAACAACAACTGTATCCATAATTAAATTTTTTAGTCAGACAAAGCTACTAGTTTTCCTCTCTTTAATTTTTTTTTCTTTTATACGTATAAATTCTAACGATGTGTGTGAGAAACAAAATGAATAGAGAACGCAAAAAGGCCAGAAAGGACGACTAACTGGGAAGAAAAGAAAATTAAGATAGAATCTCAAAGATCTTTCACATTTGATCGTTTCACTACCAATTCTGATGGTCAAAATTTCAGCCATTTCTGTCAAAGGCGGTCACATCTTTGCATTACTATATATGGAATCCTGAATTAGATTAGTGAGGTTAGTCTGCTCATTCAAACTTCTGGAATAGTTGCTAATTCAATTTTTGGGAATAGCAGAAATGAGGAATTAACAATTGTTTCAAATAGCCATCCATTTCATCCCTTCAAATACGGAATTGTGCTTCAAAATCGATTCAGATATACATGGGATTTGTGAAGAGAGTGCGCTAGTAGGGTTGTACCGTGCTAAAAGTTCATAAGCAGCCAGATAACGGTACCACATGTATACAATATATGGATCAAGGCATGTGCTCCTGTTTTTAACAGTTACAGCTTGGAAGTTTGCACCGTTGGTTTCATTTCATGGGCTAGTCTCAGGCGACACCTCATAAGACACATAATTTGACAGATGATAAAGTGGCACTGACATGTGTGGGGGGGGGGGGGGCAGTACATTTCATTGTCAAATTGCAAATGCTTCTTTTTTTTTTTTTTTTTGATGAATATTGTAAATGCTTCTTCATGTGTGCATTTGTTTGGTACAACGTGTACGGAGGGTATGGTGGTACCTATGACTGGAATTAAATTACCACGGTCAAAAAATCATAATAATAGTAATAATAAACGCCATGAAGGTATAGCAAATGGAAAAGTATTTAAGTAATAAATACTTTTTGGTGCTTAATAGTAGTGACTAGTGACAAAAATCATGCTTCTTTTGAAATAAATAAAAGATGGAAACATGAGATTGCAAAAGTGACTTTCAGTACCAATTTAAGCTCAAGGCGATAACTTGAGAAAACGAAAAGGTATGATGATATTTAATAACAAAGAAAAAATGATTGATTGTAGGTTCCACGGAATGATAGGTAGCACAACATGGTGAATGATTATGACTCAAAACCTTCGACAAACTTAGCACGGATTGAGAAGTAATTGAAGTAATAAATGCTCAGCATAGTCAAAAGGCATCCATCCTTTTCATCTGTTGGTCAATTTCATTTCAGATATCTAATCATAAGACGCTTTTACCAAAATTACCATGAAGTGACAGGAGGGTATAATAAAAATCTCATCCGACAAAACATTCGCATGAAATTCACAAATTTACCAAGCCAGAGACATGGACTTTCCATGAATAATTTATTTGGGATATACATCAACTTATATTAGCTTGTAAAGTGCATCAAAAGGTCTATATATATTGGGAGGTTTATTCACACCGAAGGCTTCAAAATACTGTAGTTAATTAGGCCCATAAATTGAAATTTTTTCTTTTTATTTGCTTCCCCGTAATGGGTTGTGACTTGTGAAAGTATTTTCAATCGACTTTTCATAGTTTTGGACTTAAACACCAAATTAAGTCTAGATTCTTTCAAGGCCCAATTATAAGAAAGTAACAGTGTAGCCTGAAGGAGCCTGTGCTGGTCAGCTGGTACGAGTTTGTACCACTCAGTATTGCTACAGGGCAACTTCTAAATTAGGTTTATATAGAAGATAACAATAGTATTTTTCACTTTTTTCCAGCCATCCAGGGATCAGAGCTGGATAGGGAGAACTTCTGGTTTTTTTAAAAGATAAATAAAAGGACAGATACAACTGAACAAAAACCAAGCACTAGAAATGTAAATTTTATATAGTATATAGAGGTCCCCATGTGAACAATAGTGTCAATTTAATGTGTAACCATGCAATTAATGAATTTGCATCTGGACTGGTACTGGTAGATGGAACAGCTCAGAAAATTAAAGTAAAACTAAGCAATTTCATAACATTTTCATAAATACAACCAGAGTCCCCACCAACAGATCCGAGGAAACTTTACCTGGATGGACCATATGTTTCTGAAATTACGGCTTCAATTTTTATTAGTAGTAACTTTAACAAGTGAACTTGAGTTATTGCTTGAAATGTAGAAAAGGAATTAGTTTGTTCCTTACTTTTTCAAGTATGATTAAGAAATGCCAGTACCAGTATTTTCTTTCCTCTTTGCTCAGACTCAATCAGTACAATTTCAATACTAACCATTCTTCTATATAATTTCAAATCCATAATTGTTTCTGACATTTCTTTCATTTTTTTGCACTCTTTTGTTTAATTCAAATCGGAATCTACATTGGAGATTAAGTCAATCCTTAAAAAAAATAATAAATAAAAATAAAAACTGATTTCTGATCTCTACAAGCAACTTCATTACAACGCTCCTATTTCAATTTCATCATAATCCAAAACTAATGAATTTTAACCATGTTTCAGTACAAAAAGAATAATAGGAGACAATTCCAATATATATATATACACAAAAAAAAAAACAAAAAATAATACATACATACAAAATATCTAACAAATCAATCCGAGTGGTAATGGTATCTCTCTCCAGCCGAATAATACCCTCCATCCAACGACGAACCCGAATCCGAAAACGAAGACGAAGAAGAGGTATAATTGTACGGGATAAAATGTCTCCTTCTCGGGTTCGGGTCGAGATCCAAGGGGAAGCAAAAGAAGGAGAAAACCCTAGTTGCGAATCGACTCAGGTATCGCATGGGGATGCAAAAAATCGCGTCGAGCGCTTCGTCGGAGCTCAGGCGTTCAGGGTTACACGCGGCGTACTGACATAGGTCGGCTGAGGTGCGCGCCACCGCCGCCACCAACCCCGTGCTGTACACCATTGTTGGTCGAGGTCGAGGTGGGTTTTCTTTGAGGAGGTCGTGTGGGGGTTTGCGTATGTGATTTATGTAGTTTTGAGGGTTAATTTGGGAAATTGGGGTTTCGGTTCCCGTTCTTCCATGGAGGGAATAGAATGAAAGGAGGAAACAAATTAAAGAAACGAAAACTGGATGCCGTGTGGAATTAGAGAGGAGAGTTTAGTTGGCAGTTTCTCGGACGTGTGTAGTAAGTATCCTCTGTTATTGTTGTCGATTGTAAACTGTGCAATTTGAGAAATGGAAATGTGGATGTGATGATGTATATATATATATAAAAAAAAAGAATGGTGTACTAGGTATAGAGATTAGCCTCTGTATAAGAAAAATGATTTGTAATTTATGTGGTATGAATCTATTGTCAATGAATCAACTTGATAATTTTGGAAGATGTTATAAATAATTTGAAATTTGAAAATAAACATTTTAAATGTAATTTATAGTATAATTACATCATATATAAGAAAAATAATGAATGTTCATGTACATTTTATATTCTATTAAACGCATTAAACTTGGAATGTTGATATTTTTTATGTTTGATACGAAATTTGATATACATTAATCTATAACAACATGTTTATAATTTTTTTGATTTATTTGAAATTATTTCGACTCTATTAAAATAACATTATCAAAATTGTCAAGATTAAACATAATTAATATATTGCAATTCTATTTTATTTTCTATTATCAGATCCTGATCCAAGCAAGACTTTGTTTTTATTTTTTTGTTTTGCAAATGGAGTAGGGTCAAAATGAAGATGCTATCGGTACCGGTCTTTTATTATTATTTTTTTCGGGTGTACTTTTCGCTTAAAAAACTTGTATCATCAGATAATCAATTAGCATTTAAACTATTTTATTTTCCTATTCGAATTCATTCTACACAACAATTGGAGAGGTGTATCTAAGAATCTTTATAAGATATCACATGGCATCTTTTATCCTAGGGTGATGGCAGATCCAAACGAGTTTGAAACTCGTCATAAATAAGCTTATCACATTATATTGATATTTGCATCATACTCTCTGTAACTCTCATATGGTGCGTACATTCTACATATCGTTTTCATGCAAGGATCGAACATTATATTAGATGGTTGGAGAATGCCTACCTAAGTTTAGCGTCTTTTGGTATCATACATTTATTATGACATGATCTAGAAGAATCTCGCCTTATTAATTTATTTAAACGTTAATTTGTTTAACAAAGACATTAATTGTGACTAGTTCGTTTGAACAGGAGACAATATTATTCGTGAAAGAAATTCACTCAAAAAATTAACACCCAAGTAACTGTTTTTTTTTCTCTAGAATTAAACCCAGATCTATTTGCCATGCATGTGACGTATTCAAAATTAACTGGTTTGGCACAGAAGCACTGTGTTTGGGTTTATTGTTTATTCACGAAAATGATGCATTTTTTGTATACTTTTTATACAATTGATATTTTTCATGTCATGATAATCACTTATCACTCATCAAATCAACCTATCGTAAGATATACGTAGTGACAAAAAATGAAGAATCTTCTTAAATTTTGTTAGATTTGACTTTCCGTAATTGTCCGATTAGACTAAATCATGTGTACAGATATGTATAACAAACAAGAATTTGGAATATATAAGCTACTAGTTGTCCCAGGTGCTCTTAAGTCCTTTTGACACATCTTAATGATGAAGTGATGGTTTCCTTGACGCAAACAATCACGTCCAGACATTTCAAATGACCAATAATAAAGCAACATGTCTTCGCATTTCATTGAAACTTATGAGCAAAAGACAAGAAACCATTGAGCATATGGTAACTCAAATGTCAAAACATTGGCGACACTAATTTGGAGACCTGACAATAAACCGATCGGTTTAACATGGTAAATGACACCAAACATTTCTTCCCTTCCATGAGATTCTATTGATTGCTGATGTCGCAAAATACTAATTTTGATATAGCTGTGAAATATTTTTTATTTGCAAGGATTGTATGATTTGTTTGGTGGTAATAATAATTGGACAGTTCATTGTTTACAGTTAAATACTTCTCTCGTGCTATCTTTTCTCTTTTTTAGATGGGAGTGGCTAGTGTCAAACATATAAGACACATACACTTGTCAAACATAATAAAATTTTAATTTTTAAGATTAGAATGACCAATCCAAACTGTTTAAATTGTTCTACGTTATAAAATCTCCGTAGAGACCAAATTTTATATTATTTTCAAATTTTTTACTATTTTTTGAAATTTTTTAATATGCTCAATTGAAAAAGTTATGAACCCTCCAATTTTGAAAAATAAAAAAAAAATAATTAGAAAATTTGAAATAATATAAAATTTGATTTTCAAAGATGTTTTAATATAGAAATCATATTGAGCGGTTTGAATCGGCCATTTGAAATTTTAATGGTCAATATTTAGTTCGTGTTTGATGTCCTATATGTTTGATTCTAGCATTACTCTTTTTAGATTATAAAACTGCGTTGATTTTTGTCTAATTGAACAGTTAAATGTCATACATGTTTAAATAAATACAACATGAGCATCTATGCCTTAGCAAGTTACCAAATAATCATCAAGGCTAAAGCATCCATGGAAAGCAAACACTAAGGGCAGTATTACAACTGAGCCCTATGCAAAGAAAAGATGATTTAGCATGTACGTCAATACACAATACTACCAAAAATAAAATGTTTTCGATAAGAAGTTGGAACTTCTATCATTCTCAGGGTATATTTATTCACCCATTATAACTCAAAGAAAGGGGTATTAAAGTAAATGAGCAAAGGGGAAAAAAAATAGAAAAATAAAACGCCTCATGGAAGGGTTCTCTGGTACAGAGGAAGAGCACCCAAAGCCTCTCTTTCAGCTGCCTCCCTTTTCACCTATTAGACAAGATTTTTGCAAAATCTCATTATAAATTATTTGACTTTATTTTACAAACAACGCCATTGTTTTGGTCTCACCAGTATTTATAAACTAAAATTTAAAGGAAGCCAATTATACACATAAAGGAAGCCAATTATACACAAACAAATGACAGAATTTTTTGAGGTACCTGTAATTATTTTATTTTATTATTTTTCTTTTGGGTGGGTGGGGTCCATCTCAGGTATTACAAATTTACAATAACCGTAACCAACCACAGCAAGAATAAGATTGTCCACAATGGTCGGATGTGCTTTCCACCAGGTGTAACTCAATGAAAATGTGGATATTCTCAGGGACCTGTACATTCTAGAATTAAAAGCCCTTTTGCCTTTTTCTTTTTCTTTTTATATATGTTCATTAGTACATGAAGTAGACCGACTGCAGAAGGTAGGCATTTTTTCTAAACCCCTGTTTAACCTTAAAATACTATCAGCAAACTTATAAATAATAATAGAAATCCAAAAACATTGGAAATGATCATGTATACAGCAAAAAGAACATCACAGATATGATCTTCCCCTTGCTGTCGCAATTATTCAAATAATGTCAACCTACATTCCTCTTCACACTACTTCACAATCATGATAGACAAGGGGAAAGTGTTGATTCTGTTTTGCTGCTTTACTCCCTTGAAAAAATTGGAAAAGCAATAAAAGGATTTTCCATTTCTCCATTGGTGTACTAGATATTTCTCAATAACACATACCATAGTTTAAGAGTTCTGGTAAGGGATAAAATGGAATGTCCTAAAAAAACATTGAACTTACCAGTGTTAGCATATCTCTGAGATAGCTTTTGTAAGGAGTCTGGACAGCCTGCAGACAAGATAAAAAATAAACACAACTTTTAGGTCATATATAGTTGACGGGAATAACAATATTATAGGGCTGTGCATGGAGGTACTACAAGACCCAGTACACTTGCAACAAATACATCAGCACTCATTCTATAGATATTCACAAAAGAGCAAGGAATTTATGTAAAGAAAGTTGAAGAGGTGTATCCAAAGAATTCAGGTAGATTTACCACACCATGACACGATATTTTACGGGGACCAAAATGGACGAAATCAATTCAAGGGACATGTCCAGGTTCCAACTTCATAAGGACAAGTCGAATACATTTAGAATTGAAACTACTCCCCTCTTCATATTTGTTTGCTTAATGAAAATTTTAGGTACAATCCACAGTCATATTCTTTTTGTTCAATTTCTGTCATAACCATAATTCAAAGTATCAGATGAGAACCAAAAAACAAAAATGAACTAGTGTTTATTGTCAGTACAAAATTGGATTTAGTTTGCAACAACAAAATATATATAAAAAATAAATAAACTAAGCACCTGGAGTTCTTTCGGCAGGTACTCATGCTTCATGGAGAGATCCATGGCACGCTTGAGGCGCTGAATGCGTGCATCAACCACCTCCGCAGGAAGCCTGGCCAGAGCTTCCTTTATGTCCATCTCGTAATATGGATCATACAGGTCTTCATAACGAAGCCCTGTATAAAAAAAAAAAAAAGAAAGCAATAAAATATAAGTTCAAACATTGATTTTTAACTTTTTTTACTCTGCGGAAAATATTTGATTACAAAATGGCCGAAGTAACGAGCATAGAATTTATGCCAGCATTTTTTTCTAAAAGAAAAGTAAATGGTGGCATAGTAGAAAAGTACTCCCTTCACAGAGGCATAAAGCTAACAAGACCATTTTCATCTACTTGTCAGAATGGAGCATTGCTTGTTAAATTTGTTTGGCTGAAGCAAAAGGATTGTATATTGAGGCTTATACTGGCACTGTTTGGTTTACTGCAGTTTTATGCAGCCTTCAGTTTGAAAGAGCATCCACACGCAATACAACTATTGTAATCCATATTGTTATTGCAATCTATAGGAATGTCCCAAGTAAGGAAGATAAATATTTCAAAAGAATGTTATAATTTTACTCAAACTCTGGAGCTTAAACATATGGCAATTTGTAACAAATTATTGTCTCTCGATGAAGACGTAGGCTATGCAAAGCTAAAATGGAGATGGCTCATAGTGGTAACAATTAACAGTAATTCTATCAATGCATATTTCTATAATACAACTGACATACCAAAGCCTTAAAAGTTTTTTAGGAGGGTAAATCAGAAAACCTCTTCTTCCAACGTTCTATTTCTCATAATTTATTTAGAAACTAAATCAAATTGTAATACTATAGCGATATCCAACCGAAAATACACCAATTGAGCTAACAAAAAAACTCATTCCTAGCGTGACTCAATTATTGCCACTCAAACCAAAAGAAAAAAAAAAAGTTAGGTCTTGAGCTAATCGATCAATTCAGTACTATTACAATACGAAATGCAATAACTAAACATACTTCGATCTTCAAGTTTATACCAAAACAGATCTACATCTACAAATCCTAAGCTCGATCTAAATCGAACATTCACAGATCGACGAAATCAAAGAAACCCTAGCTGAAGAGAAACTATTACCGTATTTCTTAAGGCGGCTGGCGACGGTGCGCATGTGCCAAGCAGCGAGAGGGTTGGTACGGGGGTTGACCAGCCATCGCGACAACGATTCCAACAACTGCGCCATTGTTGCTCTTGTTTGCTTTCTCTACCTTCTCCGATTACAGCGGCTTGAGGTAAGAGGTTGAAAGGGGTCGGATTAGTCTAGAATGTGGTCGATTGTTTGACAGATCAGGCGCGGTGTATTATTTAATGCGTACACCAGAGGAACATAACTTGCTTAGATCTATTGCTGGTGTGGTTGGAGTGTACACAGCGTGGCGAGTCACTTGTTTTAATACTGAGGTATGATACTGAGGCGGGTTGGTCCGGCTTGAGCTACACTTGATCTTTTGATTTAGAGCCTGATTATTTATTGAATTATTATTTCAGCAATTTATTAAAGATTAGTGTATTGAACTAGATAATATGGTTTATGACAGGAAACATTAGCACTAAAATAATAATTTTTTTGTGGGCAAGATAACATGTGAATCAACATTAATGGACATTTAATATATATTTTTTTTCATAAATATAACCAATTTTTTAGATCTGTTAGTGTAATATTGGTTCTGTATTATTGAATATATATGATGAACTACAAAATTATAAATATATAAAAGAATTAAGTTTCAAGTCCTTTTGTCAGATTGGTTTTTCTTATATATCATGATTTTCTCTTCATTAAGAGGTGTGGTTGATGTAAAACATCTTTCTTTCTATATTTATATATATACGTATTTGTTTAGGAAAACATGTTCTATCTAAAATTTGCTTAATTTTGTGCAAGTACCATTTTCATGAGATGCAAAAATAACAAGCATCATTGTCAGTGCGTATGAAACATTTGTTGTTATGACTTATGCGCCACTGCATGTTTGGCTTTCAAGCATCCAAAAAATTCTAACTGGAGGAGATTTTTGCTTGATTTGCTTTCCCTGTATTTTTCACAAAAGAGGTTGATCTATGCTTCAACAAAGGAGTTGAGAGCAAGAGAGGGATTAGAGAGTTACCAAAAATTTTGTTATTGATCAAGAATCACAGAGAGCAATAAATGAAAAAGGAGAGGAAAACTATAGAAGCAATTGATTTTTTTTTTTTAGACAGCTTGAAACTATAGTGATAAAGTACTGATATCACATTGAATTTAAAAAATAATCCATAATTACATGTAACTACACTCCTGTTTACACAACTAATAAATTCTAGTCTTCTGGCTATCTAATTTTGCAGTCGTTGCAGGTTTATGTCTTGACGTATTTCCTCACTTGACCTCGTCCTCATACGTTGTTCTGAGAATTTTTCCCGTGCTTGACGTCGACCCTTAGCTCCGTCTGCTTGATTCATTGAACATAAAAATAATATTCAAATTCAATAAAAAATGAAAAACGTAATAGTTATAATTTCTATTTTTTCTAAATAAAGTAAAGAGATACATACTCAAATCATACATACGGACATACCAATGTGGCTAGTCATCTCCACCAACAGCGCTATTTTTGAAAGCCATGCACTTATCATTCTATTTGTTTTTGCTGTGCTTTTGTAGCCCCTTCATGGATTTGAAGGACTTGTTAGTCCAAACTCAAAATAGAACTACATAGAGTATGAGTGATGAAAAACTAATTTGTAAGAAAGAATAAAGCAAGACATTATATACTTATTAGTCTAAAATAATTATTTTTTAATAAGAAATCAGAACATTAGAATTTAGATTTTAGCAAATCTAGTTGAGATAATAGCCTAAGTTGTTTCTCAATCACACTTTCTAATCTAAATGAACATATCATCTTAGCAACCTATTTCTTCTACATATATTTATTTATATAATATCTAAAATGTTAAAAATGAGAACAATAATACACATTTAGTTAAAATTAAACGATACAAAATTTCGAACACATATACTATGTCCCAAATTTTCTAGCTAGCATTATTTTTGTTATGAACTTATCATACAAACTATGTCAGTACGTAGAACAATAAATTTTAAGCGAAAATTACTAAATTATACCAGAATTAATACTCTTTTCTAAATAAAAAAAAAAGTTTGAGTAAATTACTTACCTCGCAATTGCATTAGGTGCATGATGTTCTTTTTTCTAGACTCCTCAAGCCAAAACATTGTCCATTGCAGCTAAGTACAAGCATTAGAAGTAGAAAAAGGATGAGATATGCAAGACTAATCGCCATTGAACTACAAAAGAGGTGAAGCATTCCTATTTGTGTCTAGGGTGAGAACTCAATCGAGTTCTAGAGATTTGGTTTAGGACATATCAGAGATCGTGTATTTATAGAAATGTTCACCTCGAGTATATCGTTGGATAATTAATACTAGAGACGATGAATAACAATATGTTCGTCCATAGTTGTAACATACAATTGATGATGTGTTTGGTTTCACTTCGAGTATCGCCGGGTAAGTAATACCAGGGACAGTGTACAACAATGATTGTCCATAGTTGTAACGTACAATGAAATGGTTTGAATTAGTAACTTAGCGATCGTGCATTAATAAAAAGCTTCACCTCGAGTATATCGACGGATAATTAATACCAGAGGCGGTTTATAATAATGGTCGCCCATAGTTGTAACGTACAATTGAATTATTTGGATTAGTAACTTAGCGATCATGTATTTATGAAAGGCTTCACTGGCCTCGAGTATATCGCCAGATAATTAATACTAGGGGCAATGTATAATAATGGTCGCCCATAGTTGTTGTTAGGAAGTGGTTATGATGCACAATTTTATTTTTTATTACAATTAATAATCATAAAACAAGCAAACAACCACAAAAAAGAATCTTGCGAGCATGTAACACATCAATTAACCAAGAGAAAAGCGATCATGGATATACCTCTTCAAGAATCGTATCAAGAAGGAAAAATCCAAGACGTAGGAGTTGGTGGCATGCTGCGCCTCTCTTCCTTCTTCTCCAATGGATGACCTCAAGTCCACCAAAAGCTCTAACCAAATTCTAGAGGTTTGTGCTAGCAAACTCTAGAACTGGGCTAATTCCTTGTTGCATTTCTTCACAAAATTAACTATTTAATTTGTGGCTAAATTTCAACACATGAATTCCTATGGAAGAGCAATAATATGAGAGAGCAATGGAAGAGAAAAATCTGATATTTTTCTGTAATTTTCGTCCATCTTAATTAGGGAGAGAGGAAGAGGTTAACGCTAAATTTAGCGGTGCTATTTCCTTAATTAACAGCCCTATATTTAGGCATCCAAACCTCATCCTTCTTTCACCCAATATGGACAAAATTGCCCCCTATATGCTGGCCACGAGATGGCCTAATTTAGCCATTTCATTTTGTTATTTTGCTCTCATATTGACACATTAAATCAATCATTTAATGGTCTAATTAAATTGCTTTCTTATTAAGTTGGATTTTCAATTCAACCAATTAAATATGTTGAATAAAATTAATTATCAACTTATTGATAATTATTTTAGAATTAGCAAATGCATTAATTTATTTCTATATGATCCCTTTGATTTAATTAATTATAACGGTTCATAACGGTATATAATTAATTAATCAACTTATCATATTTTCATCGCACTTACTGCTGTGAATAAATAAATAATGCACTGTATGGTTAAAACTTTATTTGTGTGACCCTTTGAGGATTTATGTTATGTTGGCCATGAAAATAAATCGTTATTTATTTCCAATAATCATAAGCGGTATCTAGCAACACGTTATGACTCTCAATTCACATAAATAATGTACTGATACAAATATTCAAATCCTGCATAAGAAATAAAAGTATTTTCTTGTCCGATTCTTATGTCACATGATATCATCGTATAATTCAAGATAGGAATGTGTCATTTTTGCAGATTATACGTTTCTTGATCTAGAGTTGATTGCACAAGTTGGCCAAACAATCCAACTCCATCAAGGGGCCCAAACAGATATCATCACTCACTGTCACTAGGTATACTAATGAGGGACATACGGTTTTCTTGATGAACAACTTTTTCCCGCACAATTCAAGAGAACATAAATAAAGTCCGTATAGCAGCCCTTATCAGGAATCAACGGTAGACGATATTTATAGAACCTATCCTCATGTGAAAAAGTTGAACCATCTCAAACTTAGAATCAAACTCATATGAAATAAATAATGACACATAACACAATCCATATGTTTATTTCATTGGGTCAAGTCATGTGCTATGTTCCAATAACATACACATATGCAATTAAGTTGGCAACTCTTTACCTATGATTTGTAGAACTTAATCATCACTTAACTTGCGTACTAATCTTATATGATAATTAATGTTCCTTGTTAATTATCAAGATTATGGACAGTTTAGATTTATTATTGTCATTCTAACGAATGATCCACAGAGATCCACAATTCAGATCCTCAACCTGAATTATCTGTCAATAATAAATCCTAGGAACAAATGATCAAATATCATCAATAACATAAACTAATATTTAAGTCATTAAATTATTGACTTCTAGGACATAACTCCAACAGTTGTAACATACAATGGAATGGTTTGAATTAGTAACTTAGTGATTATGCATTAATAGAAAGTTTCACCTCGACTATATCGCCGGATAATTAATAGTTTAATACCAATGGCGATTTATAATAATGGTTGCACATATATAGTTGTAACGTACAAAGAAATGGTTTGAATTAGTAACTTAGCGATCATGCATTTATAAAAAGCTTCACCTCGAGTATATCAGTGGATAATTAATATTAGGGGCGGTTTATAACAATGGTCGCCCATATATAGTTGTAAGGTACAATTGAATGGTTTGAATTAGTAACTCAACAATCATGCATTTATGAAAAACTTCACCTCGAGCATATCACCGAATAATTAATATCAGGGCGGTGTATAACAATGGTCACCCACAGTTGTAACCTACAATTGAATGGTTTGAATTAGTAACTTATCGATCATGCATTTGTGAAAAGCTTCACCTCGAGTATATCGTTGGATAATTAATATCAAGGTGGTGTATAACAATGGTCACCCATAAGTAACTTAGCGATTATGCATTAATAGAAAGTTTCACCTTGAGTGTATCGTCGGACTGGAGTGCGCGGTGTATAACAATGATCGTCCATAATTCTAATGTAAACTAAAATAGTTTGAATTTGATGATGTTTTTGGTTACTAAACTATTTTATTTCTCGAGTGGAGAAGATACTATTAAACAAACTTCATTAAATGCTGTCCATAGGCTCTTCTTCAATAGTGCACTAGTGGAGCACCTGCTGCACCTCAACTCAAAGTGTCTTTCAAAGATTCGGACTATCTATTTCAGATCGGATGGTCCAGATCAATCCTGCCATGTCAGACAAACAAATAGGTACTAGAGGTATATGGTCACCCCTCAGAGTTGATCTGAACCCTCTTAATAAGATCAACGGTCATGATCCGCTTGGGTCGGTCTTACTGAATACTCATGCTTCTATAACCAGAGAGGAGATTCTCAATTCTCAATTCTCAAATCACGTGGCGAGAAATCAACCGATAGCGCGCAAATTAAATTTATCGTCAATTCGTCCGATGGCGACGAAGCATTATCGTATACGTACGATCCGTAAATGTTAACCGTCGAGATTAGATCATACGGTCACGATGGATTTTGGTCCTTATTCAACGCGGTCTCATTCCTTATCACGACACGAAACCCATTCTCTCTCTCTACTCCAATCACTCGAATAATCAATGGAGGCAACGCTCTCCTCTCCGCCTCTCTCCTCCTTCCTCCGCCGCGCGCCTCCTCTCCGTCGCCTCATCCCTCTCTCCCTCCCGCCTCTCCTAATCGCCTCCCGCCGCCTCCGCGTCTCCTCATGCGCGCATGGATCCAACGGCGGCCGCTTCGTCGCCCGGCCTTCGTCTGAGCTCCGCAGAGGGATTAGTGAGAACAGTTCTATAGTGGAGGATGAGAAGCTTCTTTCTCTTCGGCGCATTTTCTCTCGGCCTGATGTGGGGATTGATGCTTATATCGTTCCTTCTCAAGATGCTCATCAGGTGAAAACAATTTGGCAGCTAATTTAATTAAGAAATTTGACTGACCCATCATGAATGAATATTTGGTTTTTACTATATTTTCTGTTTTCAGAGTGAGTTCATTGCTGAATGTTTCATGAGACGGGCCTACCTGTCAGGTTTTACGGGGAGTGCAGGGACAGCTGTCGTGACAAAAGATAAGGCAGCTCTTTGGACTGATGGTCGCTATTTTCTTCAGGTACCTATCTAAAAACTGCTCTATTAGTTGCACTGTGTAAGTACCATATGGTGTACAGGACACTGCTGTATATTGGTGTGATTTCCTGTGTGCCTCTGCAATTTCTGGACATTGCTTCTACTCCTGATGAAGCCCATATCCTGCCCTTGGGTTAAATTTAGAAGATGATTTTAACTCTCGCTATCTAATTGGTTTACATGGTAGAAAATTAAAAATAGAAAATGAGATGCAAATAATTGTTCTCTCTGTTTTGCCCTTAGTCACTTTGTATTTTGCTTTTGGCCACAGAGACTATGACACTCCTATCAATGAGAGAAACAAAAGATAATTTGGATGAGGGACGGGAGGGATAACAGGGACGGGTTTAGGCAACTTATGTAAGGTTTGCGCGATTTGGAAATGTAGAAGTCAAGTACTAGCTTTGTTAAAGGTTTAGAAAAAAAGTTAAGCCATGGAAACATGTCAAGTATGTCATGGTAATGTGCTGCGCAATTGTGAGAAATTGTTAGGTAATCTGTGGTATAAATTGCATCTTATGCACTAGTCCTGTACCAGAATCTGACCAAGGGTTACAGTGCTGAAATATGTTATTATTGCTCAACAAGTGATAAATTTTGTGTACTTGATAGTTGGCCTAATTATCTGATAAATAGGCTGAGAAGGAACTGAGTCATGACTGGACTCTTATGAGGAGTGGGACCCGTGGGGTACCAACCACAAGTGAGTGGCTGAATGATATATTGCCTCCTGGTGCTCGGATTGGAATCGACCCTGTGAGTTCATTGCTCCCTCTGTTTGAGTTTTTTGTGTCATTTTTGTGGATTTACCTGTTTGTATTCATTATACTAAGATATGATGGAATAAGTACTTAATCTGTTGTTATTTTGGTAAATATTACCATTATTTCCGAGTTAATCCAATGAATGCAAAAAACTGGCATTTCTTACATGCGAAATGATATATACTCTCGAAAGCTTTAAAGACAACTGCTGCAAAGTGGCTTAACTTTTGTAGGTTGTAACTAGTTTTATGAACAGAACATAATTTAAATTCATATCGCTTTGTTTAGTTCGGTTTGAGCTTGGGGGAGTAATTGTACTTTTCGGAGAAAGTGTCGTCTGAGAATATTGGGTGTTTAACGTGGAGTCCTAGTACGGATGGTCGGTAACTCTGCTGTTTTCCTTTAAGGAATGGATTCGAGCCCAGCGGGGGCGCAAAGAGGAATTTAGGTTTATAAGTATGCACTGGCCCACGCCTTTCTTATTTGCAGCAGAGCCACATTCTTCATTTGTTTGATATAAATTATTCAGAATCCTAATTTATAAAAATAGAAAGAAACTAGAATTATATCTGTACATTTTGCCGTTGATAATCTTAATTTTATGTTCACCATGGTTTTTTGGCTACATATATGTGAGTCTTAATCTCTTATGTTATGTTCACTTTGGTTTTTTGAAGGGAGCAGTTCCTTTTCTCATTTGATGCAGCTGAGGAATTAAAGCAAGAGATTTCAAAAAAGAATCACGAATTGATTCTTTTGAAAGAATTTAATTTGGTTGATGAGATATGGAATGATTCAAGGCCTGATCCACCAAGCAAGCCTACCAGAGTGCATGACATAAAATATGCTGGAGCTGATGTGGTGTCGAAGTTATCTTATTTGAGGTCACATCTTGGTGAATATGGTTGTACCGCCATTGTGGTGTCAATGCTTGATGAGGTTGCCTGGTTATTGAACATGGTAAAAACAGATTGTTTCCTCAATTATAGTTCAACTATTCTCAATTGGCCCCAGATTATCTTCTTGTCAAGCTGCAAATTCAGCGCTGTACCATAACCAAATCTAAGTTTGTAACTATGCCTCAACTAAGCTTTAGTTCTTCCCAGCTTAATGAAAATTAGCCTTGCTATTCTCTTCTTTATGAAAGTGAGAAACAAGCAATCCAAGACAACTGGTAGAGGAACAAAGGATAGGAACTTTTTGTTACTCTGGTAATAAGGTGTATAGCATTCAGCATGGCTGAAACAATTGCAAGGCATACTTGTAATTGAGTTTTGTTTTCAAATTGGACTCAAATTACCCTTTATTATGCAACTTCGGCACTGAACAAGGCAATATTGGAGCACTAGAGATAGATATTTAGTCAATTGCATTGTACTTTCGAGCCTGTACTACCATGGCAGTAACAAGACCTGATCAGTGGTCCAATTTTACATTTCACTTTTTGTGCATGTAGAGAGGAAGTGATGTACCACACTCCCCTGTTTTTTATGGGTACCTAATTGTGGAACTAGATTGTGCTACGTTGTTTGTTGATACCAAAAAGGTAACAAAAGAAGTCCTCAGTCACCTGACAAATGCTGGGGTGGAGTTGAAAACTTACGAATCAGTTCTAGCTGAAATTGAGAGGTATGTTTACAAATTGCAAACATATTATCGTTATTCTTAATTTAAAAGATTCTGCCGGACTTTTGTTGCCTTGAATTTTGGTTATTCCATGACTTGACGAACTTGTGGTTTTACCTGACATGCATTATCATGCTAAATTGTAGCGACCTCTGGCGATGAATTCTTTCCCCTATAAATTTTTGTCGTCTGATAACAGACAGAAAGATGCTAGCTATATCGAGCAAGGATTTTATTATCAAGGAAGGTCTATAGGACCAGAATTAATACTATAGGCACTCTATACTTTATTGCTATTATTCTTTTTATGACATTTTTCATAACCACAAGCACATAAAATTTGTTCTTGCATCCTGTGGATATCATTGTGATCTTTTGCCATTGCCACTTTTCTTTATCTTCTATCGATTGTTAACACTGTAGCTCTTGTATTCAGTTTGGCATTAAAAGGTGCTAAGCTCTGGCTTGATGCTTCAAGCGTAAATGCAGCAATTGTTAGTGTCTTTAGATCTGCATGTGAGAGGTACAGCAGTCAACTTAACAATAATTCGACCAATCAAAGTATTCACCATGGTGGGCCAGATGCTCTATATCAAGTCTCTCCTGTTGCTCTTGCCAAGGCTGTGAAAAATAATGCTGAGATTGAAGGGATGAAGAATGCTCATTTAAGGTAGTGGACAATTGCTTGTTTTTGTTAATTATAGAAGGGTCAACATATAATGAATTGGTCACTCAACTTTGATTTCTTCCCCTCAAGTTACTACTTCATCAGCAACAATTAACACTTCCCTTGATGATGGATGAAGAAATTTTGTTACTAGACTGCAAAAGCTCTATGCATCGGAGAAAATTTTAAAATAGACCCTACTGATAGGAGTGTGCAGGGACTAATGGCCTTTTTTTTCCCTTGAAAAAATTGTCTCTCCAAAATTGCTGAGGCTTTCTGAGCTGTCAAACATTCTATTAAGGAGCCCTCATGTAATTCTTGAAATTTTAGGGGCTTGTTGCAAACTTTTTTTTTTTTCTATTAACACTGACTCATGCTGCAAATTATAGAATGTTGGAACTGTCTTTCAATTTTTGGTTGATGAATGGATATTTGGCATAGTTCTTGTTTAAGTTAAGAGCTTCTCAGTTGTCACTACACTTCAAAATGTGGCTAACTGCATTTCCTTTTTCTTTCCACACTGGCAGAGATGCTGCAGCTTTAGTAGAATTCTGGTGCTGGTTAGAGAAGGAAATAGAAAATAATGTTGCACTAACAGAAGTTGATGTTGCGGATGCTCTACTTGAATTTCGTCAGAAGCAGGAGAGTTTTATAGAAACTAGCTTTGACACTATAAGTGGTATTTTCTTTGTTCATGTCTGC
The DNA here is from genome assembly GCA_027562975.1 of Rhynchospora breviuscula. Lineage (NCBI taxonomy): Eukaryota > Viridiplantae > Streptophyta > Magnoliopsida > Poales > Cyperaceae > Rhynchospora > Rhynchospora breviuscula. Next base: position 20,903,629 of record CM050398.1, read on the forward strand.
AATTTCACCCATATCTTCTATCTAATGCTCCATCTGAAGTATTTTTTTTTGAAGGTTCCAAGTCCAAACTGGACTTGTTATCTCTTTTTTTTTTTAATATTACTTTGGATCTAGGATGTGTGTTTTGTCCAGGTAGCACTCCAATAGATCAATTGTTTGATTGGTTCATTTTAGGTTTTGAAATTACTTGGGACTGGACATTTGGATATTATGGATAGTAGCTAACTGTATAAATTATGATTATTCTAAATGGTGAAATAAATGTCAAGGATTATGGAGTAAATTGTTGGATAATATCTGTTTGGCTGTTGTGAAGCTTTAAAGCTCAAAACTTTGTCCTTAAAAATTCTAATGAATCATTTTGAGCCCATGTCACTCCCACTTTCAAACTGGGGAAATATGATGTGGAACGATTAATCATATTATTCATAAATTTTCAGGCGGCTCCTTAGTTACCTTCTTTCTTTGTCAGCTTTACTTTGGGATAAGCTTGAGGATAAATGAGAACTTTAATTTTCAGGTTATGGAGCAAATGGAGCAATAATCCATTATAGGCCGATTCCTGGTGATTGTAGCTTGGTAGAAAACAAGAATTTATTTCTTTTAGATAGTGGTGCCCAGTATGTTGATGGGACCACTGACATAACACGGACTGTGCATTTTGGTGAACCTTCAAAACGGCAGAAAGAGTGCTTTACAAGAGTTCTGCAGGTATCTTTCTTAGATATTAGAAATGGATTCTCGGTTCTTTTTTAGCAGATAACGCAGCACCCATTATTTATGATATTTTAATGCATCGTATATGGCTATAATGCTACTTAATCTCAACATTTTAGAGATATTTACAGATAACACGTAATTTTTAGATAGAGGGATGGAAAAGGTATCACCTATTCAACATTGACTAACCATAATTTTGGTACTAAACACAGAGCAGCCATGCATATTATGAAAGTGAGAAAAGGGGGGAAGTGTATTGTCAGGTATTCACCTAAGATGCATTCTCAAAGTCTAGTTGTTATAATTTAATTGTTTATGTAGGGCCATATTGCCATTGATGAAGCGATATTCCCTGAAAGAACACCTGGTTTTGTGCTTGATGTCTTGGCACGTTCTTCGCTTTGGAAAGTTGGTCTTGATTATAGGCATGGTACTTTTGCCTCCATGCTTTCCTTTATTTATTTATTCATTTATTCATTTATTTTATAGCTATAAGATACAAAAAGAGAACTCGATTAATCAGTGACATTGTGCTTCAACTTTGTCTAATTGATAATGCTTCCATTTTTAACTTCTTGAATTTAATGTTGTAACGTAGGAAAAAAATATATTTTTACTCACACAGAGGAAAACCGTAAAAGAGAAGAACTTATATCGAATTTTAGACATACTAGAAATGTAGAAATCCATTAATGAATATCTATTAGCAGAATAAAGTTTTCATTTGCAAGTGAAATAATTGAATCACTTAAGTCTACAGGATAAATTGATGCTTTTAATATATATACTAATAGATCTATGGGTTTTCTACACATTCTAAAACTTCAGGGAGCCAAATGACATTAAAGTTGATGGTTGTTTCTATTAATTTAAATTTTTTTAGTCACAGACTGATCATCTTATGTGTGTGTGTGTATATAGCATTTATGTTTGTACTGAATGTTCAGGCACTGGCCATGGGGTAGGAGCTGCATTAAATGTTCATGAGGGCCCACAGAGTATAAGTTTCAGGTTTGGAAATTTGACAGCATTGCAAAGGGGTATGATTGTTAGCAATGAGCCAGGATACTATGAAGACAATTCTTTTGGTATTCGTATTGAGGTTGTCCTTTTTCCCCCTTTTTGAAAAAGTACATAATTTATGCTAATCTCATTAATTATATTCTTGTGCAGGTTATACCCAATATGTTACGAACTTTTTCAGATAACTTCCAACATATCCATATTTGCATTCTGGATTCATTTGCAAATTATAGTGAATTACAATCTTAAGCTAAGCAACGAGAAATGACTAGATTGTCCATCTCGTTTTGTCAACCACTTCAATAAAAGTACTTGATCATTGAAACTCAGATGGCATGATTTATTAAAAGCTTTTATGCTTCCACCTTAAACTTTACACTTGCAATTAATGATCACGTCAAATATAGTGCTAAGGTGTTATTTGCAAGTATTAAAAGGAATACTAGGTTTGTTGAAATTGTCGGTCATATCTGCAGATGATTTTGGTCTTCTAGCACACAAGTTTTATTACCGATTACCAATTCTAATAATATATATATTTTTTTATAAGGTTAACATGCTTTGTTGTGATATGTCAGGCGGTAATATCTGGGATCTGTGGATTTTGTAATTGACCAGCTAAATATTTTTTTTATTATTATTATTTTGGTGGTGGGCTGGGGGGGGGAGGGGGAGGGGGGTGTCTCTTTGTTATTATTATTAGTATTTCTTTAGAAAAGGCAGGCAATCCAATAAAATTGAGAAGGCAATAATTTTTCTCTTTGTTCCTTTTTTCTTTTTTTTCAGAATTTACTTCTTGTGACAGAAGCCAACGTGCCTAATGCATATGGTGGAATTGAATATCTGGGTTTTGAAAAACTGACCTTTGTGCCAATTCAGGTTTTTTTTTTTTTTTCCTTTTTCTCTGTCTTATTTTCAAAGAAAGATTATGAGTATTGGCTATGGTGTAATGCACATGTTGCAAAGGGTCTCTTGCATTATGGATTCATATTCCAATTTACTGTATTTCAACTAATACAAGGTGTTTAACATAATCAATATTAAAATCATATAAATAAACTGAAGTTTACACTTTTGGGAACTTTTTTCTGTTTTTTCAGTTGAAAGAAAAGTAACAATATTGAATGGTCATGATTAACTATAGAAGTACAAAATAAAATATTTGGATGAGTGACTCAATTAGCTAAAATCAGTTTCATGACCTAAATTACCTACAATTTTTTTTTTAAAAAAAAACTATAATTATTGTAAACTTGGTTTTCCATAAGATTTTGATATGGATTATGTTTAGAAGCTTGGATCAGCCTTTCTGGACATTGTCAATTGGAACATGGATCCATTTCACAAAAGGCCCTTTGCAACATGTTGCACCATAGCCAAACTTTATTCTGCAATTTTTTAGGCATATTATGCGAGTTTGAGGAAAACCATGCATTCTCTGTGGAAATTCTGAAAATTGAAAACATCCGTCTGAAGATTCTGTATAGTAACTGACAAAAAGGAAATTACTTTTTATAGCTTTGCTTTTCTTAGCTTGTTCATTTTCTGTTTTGGCAGACTATGCTTGTTGAATTATCTCTCATGTCGCCCGGGGAAATCAAATGGCTAAATGACTATCATGCTCAGGTTTGGGAAAAGGTTAGTTAACTTTATTTTCAATAGACTTGTTCATGTTTTCTATCTTATGCTTTCTTATGCAATTGGGTGTTTTGTTTACTCGGCTTTATGCAGGTATCACCTCTGCTGAATGGAGAGGCGCTTGATTGGCTATGGAAGAACACGAGGCCTATTTAAGTTGGCGATTGTTCTTTCCACTGCACATCTGGAGAATTATACATTTATACCTTTATACATTGATATGAAAAAAATAATTTGTGAAGAAGCTAATCAAGGTCAAATGTAAACTGGTTTCAAATTCAATAATTATTTGCTCTTGCTTTTGCATGAGTCAGGTCATGAAACTTAAAAAGTTTTTTTTTTATTTGGGAAAAAGAACAAAAAAGTTGATAGCTTTTTAGCTAATGTTTGTAGAATGGGCCGAATTATTCTGGGCTAGTGCACGAAATTCAAAATGAATATTCTCCTCCGACGGAAAGCAGTGGATATTACAGTTATTACTGAGCACAGCACTAGATGTAACAATGATTACTCGTTGGTTACATATTATCAAATTTTGGTCGTCATATTAAAGGATAAAGAAAAACAAAAATTTTACATCAAGAACCACAGGCCAGAGATTCAATAAAATATTTTTCTCTAGTTCTATTGACGAACAATCGAACATCAAAGAGAGTGATATCGTGAATTAATTTCATTTTCTTTTTTTGAAATAGTTGACAGCTGTCAACGAAAATTTAAAATATTTTAATTTCATTTTCTTGCCAGAGTACCAGAGAGAACTATGAGACGGACACGGCACTCACTGCTCGTTAGTCGATACTGTATAGATGAAGGAGAGGATTCTTATAAACCTTCAATCACGAATCCCTATCCATTGCCGCGCGGCACCATGCCGCGCACCAATCCGAACCGTCCGATCTGATCTCGACGGTTAGATTTTTTTCGGGCCTTACAATCTGGTTATATGCACGGGGCACCCATCATTATTGGATTTAATCTGGACGGTTCGGATTGTCGCGCGGCACGGAGCCGTGCGGCGGCACTAGATTTGGTTTCTTCAATCACCGCCTTAAAAGCCTCTGAAAAAGTGAGCAAACAAAAAATGAATAAAAGAAGCGTCAGAAAAGATAAGAAAGAGTGTGATAAGGGTGCTATTTTGTACAAACATTGTTATCAACACACAAATTTATTATTTTAAACAGTACCAGAATAACAATTGCTACTATTTTGAAATATTAAACTATCCGAAGAGAAAGAGGGAAAAAAAGAGATAATATTTTTACTTCGATTTATCATATTTTGTATTGCCAAATAGGCTAAATATTATTCCCAACAACTTTATTTTATTAAAGTATTTCAATTGTTGATGCTGTCTTTTAAAGTTTTCCAAAATGAAGATTTGCCCTTAAAGTTCGAATCATGTCAACTTTTCAATTTTTGACATCAAATCCTTAAAAAAATTTGAAATTTGACTATCGAACTGTCTGTTTTCTTTTTCTTTTTCCTGAAAAACATACAGCTCAACTAATGGCATCATGCCACTCAATGCCCTGACACTGCAAGTTCCCCTCCAAATCTTCAATTTATGCCTTCTTTCTTTCTTTTCTTTTAATTTCCTGTTTTTTTTTCCCACTTTTTTTTTTTTTTCAATGATTACAGCTCAATTTTGGGGCTTTTTGTCCACATGCCACTGCATGCCCTGCACACTGCAAGTTGCAATTTTTTATTCACTGTTATAGATGCAACAAGTTATTCTATAAAAAAAATAATGCACGCATTAATATGTGCCAAGCAGTACTCATGATAACATGCTTGGATCTTTCTCTGCTAGATAACAATGGGTTAGCTGCTCATGCTTTATTTTAATGAAAATATGTACAGTGCTGACAAGATGACACGATTACCTTATTCTTTCCAACATGGAACCATCTCATAAAATCGCATCCAAAGAATTGTTCCTTCCCATTAGGACACAAATATGCATAAAAAAGAGTTAAGCAATAGTGCCACCCAGCTAATTCCAGATTTTGATGCTTCTTTGCTTCACTTGTTGATGTTTATCCAATAAACTTGTTGTGTTTTGGATGATTGTTTAAATTATACATTTTGTAAAGCATGGTGCTGATTACAAACGATGCATTTGTCTTACATCACATGTCTATCTACTACGATACATTAAGAAAGGACTACCAAATTGTAAATTGAGTTACGTAGAAAACTTATTTTATGAGGTCATGCTACGTAAAAATTTTATTTGTGTTATAACTTTTTTTTTTTTTCTTTTGATACAAAAGATTGAAGTACCCATACTGCCAATAATCTCAATTTTAAGGCCATTTTTATCAGGATAAATACTCTTTAAGGTCAAATATTAATTTTACCTTCAAAAATTAATTACTGGACTTCAATTCATTTCCTTTAGAGTTCAGACAAACAACCATTTGAATGATGCGGGATTACTTTTTTTGTTAACATAGATAATGTTTTCATAGCGTAGAAATATTAAGAATGAAACTATCACTTATCAATCTTGTTCTTACTATAACAATATGTTCTGCTATTTAAAAAAATATATTACAGTATAGGTTCATAAAATAATTTGCATAAATTATTACTTATTAGAAGAGGATAAATTATTTTATTATTTTTACTGAGAAGAAAGAATAAACTTATCATACCGTTTGACTATATTAGGGCTGCAAACGAAACTGTTTTTTTTTTCGTTTAACCGTTTCGTTTTGTCCTGGCGAATTGGTTACGTCTGATGTAGTGAAATGATTAACGAAACAATGAAACGGTTTCGTCACCGTGTAAATCGCGAAAATTATTTAAATTTTGACCTTTTCGTTCCTAAGAAACGATTAACGAAACAGAAGTCAATTTCGTCACCGAAATGAAACAATTAACGAAACACTCTTGTTTCATAGCCTTTTCTAACGTTAGACACCCCTAGACTATGCCAATTATGTCATATAAAGACAAATATATCAATTTATGTGAAAAGTTGGGAGAAACATATCATCCTAACTATGCCCTTACCCGGGTCAGAAAGCAAATATAATAATATTAGAATAATATTATGTGCGCCTGTCCTTTCTTTTGTCAAAGACTCAAAGGGACAGTATTAAAATCAATTATCCACTAAACACGTGAGTTGATCAGTAGTGTAGCACCTCACACAGTAAGTGAGTTCAACATAATAGTTCTATAACATAATACAAAAGCATACCTTGTTTAGAGAAAACCACAAATTTTACTAGACTACTGTCGCATGCTGTCTCGATGTGGTTAGCGACTATGTGGCTAAATCTACACAGCAACATATGATATGCAGAAATTATAATATCAATTGGTTGGGATTGGTAAATAATTTTTTTAATAGAGTTGTTTTGTGGTCCGCCACGACTAATTATCGCAACCATAAATTATAATCAATTGATAGTGTTCGGAACAAATATAGGATTTGTTGAGTACAATGATATACATAGTTAAACCAAATTTAAAGACTGTGACTGACTGAGGATAACTCTCTCAAAAAAAGTAAAAACTTAACTGTAACAATCGATAAAAAAGAAAGAAAATTTTAACTCAACGACATTTTCTATTAAAAAGTAAATTATAACTCAAAAATAAAATTTATAGTTATTAAAATGGGCATTCTGTAATTTTTTTATTTTAAAAAGTTAGTTACCAATTATTAATAAATCTTCTCAACGACTTTTTTTTTTTTTTTATTTCCTATCTCTTGGTTATCTCCTCCAAGACCACACAGCATTATATGAGATACATGACTAATTAAATCTAAAAATAACTCACATCTAACTAATTAATGACAAACAAACTCCTTGTTAGAAAGTGTTGTCCAAGCACAAAATTTAATTTTTATGCACTTAATTACCATTAATTAAGCTAACAATACAAGGATCTTGCATAAATCATTCAAACACATCATTCATAAGGGAGAAAGCGTAGGAAGTTATACCTCTCGCGAAATTGTATCCATGAGGCGATTCTAATGCGTGGGAGTCGGTGGCGTGCTCGTCTCCTCTCCTTCTTCTTCTTTCTTAGGTCCACAAAAGATTAACCAACTTCACTCGATTTCGTGCTAGCGAAACGAGTGAAATCGCCTAATTCAAAGCTTTCCCTTTCTCTTCTAAATCGATATTTAGTAGAGGTAGCTAATGCTCAACACATGAGCCCTTAACTTGATGCAAGAGAGTAACAAAATATGGCAGCTATGAAGGAATAGAAAGAGGTGATTTGTGTAACCCTCTCTCATCTAAATGAGAGGTATATTTATAATAAAGCTATGACCCCTTCTACAAGTCATATTGACTAGTCAACTAATCCATCTTCCAAGTAACTTTTGACATGAGAAAATAGGCTAAATTCTTCTCAAAATTCGTCAAAAAATATGGGCCAAAAATCTCAAGTGCCGTATTTTGTTTCTCTCTCTAGTTTATGCATCAAATGAGGCCCATATAATATATATAATCATATAGTACAATTATATTAATATAATTCTCACAATTATATTAATTGTGTCGAACAAAATTAATTATCAACTATTTGATAATTATTATAGGATTAGACTTTGCATTTATTAGTTTCATATGATCCCTTTGATATAATTAATTATAACGATTCACAACGGTATATAATTAATTAATCAACTTATCATATTTTGCAGTCTCTAATGCAAATAAACTAATTATAATGCACTGTTGGTTAAGAGCTTTTATTCGTGTGACCCTCAAGGATTTATGCTATGTTGGCCATGAAATTAAATCGCTATTTAATTCCAATAATCATAAGCGGTATCTAGCAACACGTTATGACTCCCAATTCGCATAAATAATGTACTGCTACAATATCTCAATCCTGCATAAGAAATAATACTATTTCTTTGTTTGATTCTTATGTCACATGATATCACTGTATAATTCAAGATAGGAATGTGTCATTCTTACAGATTATATATTTCTTGAACTAGAGTTGATTGTACAAGTTGGCCAAACAATCCAACTCCATCAAGGGGCCCAAACAGATATCATCACTCACTAGGTATACTAATGAGGGACATACGATTTTCTTGATGAACAACTTTTTCCCGCACAATTCAAGAGAACATAAATAAAGTCCGTATAGCAGCTCTTATCAGGAATCAACGGTAGACGATATTTATTGAACCTATCCTCATGTGGATAAATTGAACCATCTCAAACTTATAATTAAACTCATATGAAATAAACAATGACACACAACACAATCCATATGTTTATTTCATTGGATAATGTCCTGTACTATATTCTAATAACATACACATATGCAATTAAGTTGGTAACTCCTTACCTATGATTTGTAGAACTTAATCATCACTTAACTTGCATACTAATTTTTTATGATAATTAATGTTCCTTGCTAATTATCAAGATTACGGACGATTTAGATTTATTACTGTCATTCTAATGAATGATCCACAGAGATCTACAATTCAGATCCTCAACCTGAATGATCTGTCAGTAATAAACTTTAGGAACAAATAATCAAATGTCATCAATAACATAAACTAAGAAATTAAGTCATTAAATATTGATTTCTAGGACACAACTCCAACACTCCTAACAAAATCTTGTTAATTTTGGAATGTCAGTTTGACCACTATATGTCTATAGAATTTAGAAAAAAAAAAAAAAACTTAAATTCCATATTTGTAACAAACATGTATATTTTTTGACAATTTTCATAGAATTTCGAATCATCTAAATATGAATTCATATGAAGAAACGATCAAAATACAGATCAGAACCTGAAATTTTGAATTAATTTTCATCTGGGCTAAAATAAGCATGAATTATAATATGTATATCATCGGTGCGAACGTGATTTTTTTAAGAAAGATGCAACGTTATCAATATATCTCTTAATTATATTTTTGAATTTCATCAATGAATTGTTGTATAATAGGTATCAATCCGTTCTGTAAGTGCCTTTGAGATTATCTTATAGGAGAAATTCAAGAAATTAATGGATTCGAACTGTTTGAGTACTAGCTTCTTTCACTTGAAAGATTGATAATTTTATAGTATGATTTATCTTACTAATATTCAATCTTTCCAGATAAAAATCATTTAATTAACAATAATGTCAAATTATTATCACTTCTGATCAGAAACTTTGATAAAATAGGAACTATAAACCATCAAGTCCAGGTGCTTCTATTGCTCTTCAAATGAAACTCTTTTCTTCTATTAACTTTTTAATAAAATATCTGACAGGTTTTAAGTCCACAATTTTACTTTTAACTCTCGTGATTATTGTTTTTCTCAACAAAGCTACAATTTATTATTTTTTCTTTTGGAAAAATTGACGCTGACCAACTGTCGGTTCGCCTTAATATAGAGCTATGACATATTTTTGTAATTTCTTTTCTAAAAGAGATGTTGTTTGCAATTTTGTGAAAACACTGAAAGAAGTGAAGCTGTGGGTCGGTAGTAGTGGAGCTCAGTGTGTGCCAGCTCATTCTTCCGTTACTTTCCTTTTGGAAGGTAAAACATAAACAAGGAATTTTATTGGTGGTTGTCTCCTCCGATCTTTAAGGATTTAATTAACAAGATCCATAAAATTCTTTAAAATTTCTTTTGGCTAATAATTTTATTTGTCATGATTATTATGCACTCTGAACTTTTACAAAAAGTATTTCATTTAAAATACTGATTGATTATTAATGAATTTTGGCATTGTTCTATAAATTTTAGAAACTTTTTTTGTAATTTAACCTCCAGTCGTTTTTCTCAACCAAAGCAGCAAAAAGAGTCCAGCATCAATATCAATATTCTAATATAATTTGCTTCATTTTTTTTGCCCTTTTTAACGCTAAACCGCGTAATATCCATTGGATTTTTCTGATTCATTAAATCCTATCCGTTTATCCTTGTATCAGAAGAAGCCCAATCAAATTTTATTTTCTTTTTTCCCTCTATCTTTTTATTTGTTTCTAGATCAAATTGTTCTACTTGATTTGTTGATATATTTTTTAAATAGATAATTTGTTGAATTCAAATTGGTGGTACACTATTATTTCATAACTAAGTAGCAACTTGCAAGAACCCCCTGTTTTTTTTGTCAAAACCCTGAGGCTATGAGCTGACAGTGGATTATGCCGTAAAATTTCTTTTATTTTGTTTAGTGCATTATTTGTGGTCACTACAAGAAGCATTTATTTTGTGGGACACGCAGCAGACTTTTGTCGAGGACTGTTTCAAAAAAGGTTCATAATAAGAGAAGTTGAAATTTTGATAGAAGTGGAGTGAAAAGGAAATCAAACCAAGTGTTTAATGCTTCTCTTTCCTCACTTGCAGGGGCTAGTTTTGCATGTCATTTTCGCACCTTTTTAAAAACTTTTTCTTGAGCTCACTCTTCTCCATTTATTGCAAAAGCCCTGTGTGCCTACTTTATTTAGCACATTGCATCTAGTTGTCTAAATTTTCTAATAAACATATAGGAAGGGTTACAATGCCGTGAATTTTTGGTACCATAAATGCCGTGAGTTTTTTATTTTATTATATTTTAAAAATCAAAATTTAAATTTCGAATCCAAACTATTGTTTTTGTTTAATTTAACAAATGATTTGTTTCCATACAATTTTTACAATTTTTATTTTTTTCATTTGATACTTGATCAAGAGTTCAAAACATAAAAATATTAGAATTAATTTGTAATAGTTTATAAAATATGTTTATTTATTTCTTACTCTTGATCATGTATCAAATGAACTCTAAAACCTACAAAAATTATATAGAAAAACATCGCTTGTTGAACTAAATAAGATCAATAATTTAAATTTATAGTTGAATTTTAAAGTTTGAACTTTTAGTTAAAATAAAGAAATTGTGATATTTGTGGCACCTAAAACTTGTTGCATGAAACATTTCTCTAAACATATAGTGTATGAATTAGCATAAAAAAGTAGCATATGATAAAGAAAGAAATGTTAAACTTCTTAATAGGAGTATAAATATAATTAGATAACTTAAGAATTTTGAAATAGAACATTAAAAAGTTTATTGCGAAACTAATTGTGCAATTATATTATACTTACATTTTGAGTGGGATAAAATAAGAAGATATGAAAAATGCTCTTGTTATTATTTTCACAAGCTATATTTCATGAGATGACAATAAGAAGACGAGAGTACAAGATGCAACACATTTTTATTATTACGCAGTAGGAAGATAATTTTTTTTATTAAAGTGATAATTCAATTACTATTCTCATTGGAAGAGAGTTTCTAATTTTTTGGTGTAATTGTGAATAAATGAGTATAAACAAGGACGCCTCCAGTACTGATGGATACAGGAGAGGAATTATAAAATAATTAACTTTACAGCTGTTGGGACCCATTGATATTGTGTCGTACATCACACCATCTTTGTGCGCGCTTATCTTTATCTGATCATGATATTCCAACCTCCGGTGAGTTTAAGAACAACTAAGGTACCACGCTCACTGCTTGTTAGTTGTTGCCTGAAAAATCTTTTATTTGTCAATTAATTTCTTGATATTTTAGAAGAAATTTGGCTCATCGAGTCTGAAGTGCGATTGTGAGGATCTAATTGCAATAGCAAATCTAGAAATTGACGTGGTATTGACAATAAAATAATACAAGATTTGGTTATTAATTATTATCATATAAAATCTGAAACACCAAATGATATCTAAGTGATCCGAATCTTGACGGTCATCAAATAATTCCGTGACGGGTCTAACACATATGTATATCTATATTCTTTTTCCAATAAATTAAGTTTTATTTTTATTAATTTTCAATAAATTAAGTTGAAACATAAAAGAGTCCGATAAAAAAATAAAAAGAGAGCTTTCACCTTTGAAGCAAACTACGTAGAAGTTCACCTGGAAGGTGAGACACATCCCATGTGTGGTTTTTACTTTATCACCACTCATCAATAGTTTTGTTTGATAATCAAATTCAAATAATAAAAGAGTAGTTTTGTTTGATAAGACTTTGCTCTTGTACTGAGAACTGAGAAGGTATCAATTACTCGGTGTTCTCTGTTTCTAATCCTATGTAAACTCGTCTTACAATCCACTGAATGGTAGGGTCCACTATGGAGCTCCAGTCTGGTGACAGGATATCCAGCTGATTTATAGCTATAAAGAATCTTATAGTCTCAGTCACGAGTCACTGGATAAAACTGGTAGGATATGTATTCGTTACGTTATCTATGGCCAATACTGTGTGGTTTCTGTATTGTGAAGCAAAGAAGCATGAGTTATATGAATTGTGATCTTCAATGTATATGTGACATGGAATTTATATGTGATTTTTTTTTTCAATGTATGAGTATATATGAATTATAATCTCACATGAATTATTTATTAGTTAGTTTTGCCATTATAGTCTTGGTGCAATTGCTAGATCAAATGGACCACCTTAGGCACTTTCCAGCCACAGAAAGAGCTACAAATGGAGCAATACAAATAATTGAAGTACCCAAACATACTGTGGGCTCTTCCGTATCCGACGATCCCATTTTCTTAGTTGGATTTGTACCGAGAAAATATTGGCTGCACCAAGATCACAGCAATTGTCTGCTCCGGTTTAATTATAGACAGCAATTTTTTTTGCTATTTGTTAAGCTTAAGATGTTTTTATGACATCTGTTATTATACTAAAATTCTGTGTAATTTTGTGAAAGTTTTGGTAGATCATTTGCCGACCTAGATATATAAAAAATGATTCTTTCACCGGCAAATGGTGTAAAAGATTTCAAAATGTTTTAGTTTAGCTATGCTTAGTTTCCTCATAATTTTAAAGTTGGTCATCAAATTGAAAGTAGTAACAATATGCAATATAATAACTAGTTACCGACTAATTATGAAGCAGGCATTTTCATTATTTTTAAAACTTCGTAAAAGGTTAAGAACTAAAACTCTTTTATGGTTAAAAAAATTAGAATATCCAACAATTAGTGGTAGCTACTAAAAGTACGATTTTCTCCATACATTATTTCAGACTCTTTTCTAAAAAAAAAAAGCATGGAGATCTATCTAAAGCAAATCAATCAAGGCTTATGTTTGGAAAACATGATGTAATATCCAAGTGAATTTAACTCTCTTAAATTGATGTATTATCTTTTATGAAAATCTTTTTACGATTTATTTTCCTAAAAAGAGATCATAATTTATATCCTATAATTATTGTTATACAAAATAATAACATCCCTATTTATTTAAGAATATTAATGAAATTTATTCACACAATCATCCCATATGAATCGCATCCAATGAGATGGGAATGGAAGGAAAAGAATTACTTGTTTAAGACTATTAACAAAATTTATTTATTCAAATAAAATCCAACTCATATGACACCCAATGAGACGGGTATGGAAAGGAACTTTTGTCCGCTTGTTGAACAATGATAAATGTAGGAATGACTTCGTACATGTAATCAACAATGAAATTATATATGATAATTTTTAATTATTATTTAGTAAACATATTTAAATTCTAAAAAATATAACTTGAAAATATTCCATACAGTTTTTAGAAATGAGAACAACAAATACATTATTTTGTGCATTGAAATAATCTTATGTAAATATTGTATATAAATTATGATTTTTATTTATTTGTTATTTATTAGGAATAAGGCTAATACTAATATTAATATGTAAGGCAGAATAATATAAAAATAATTTCACTTAATTCATGTCATATGAATATATGATACATATCGATACTTTACTATTGCAAACTCTTTCCTATGAGTCTTCGAATTTTACTTAGGTCCAAGCATTAAATAAAACGCCAAGTCCTCATCGTGCGCATGGGAACAAAAATTCCCTCAAATAAAATAAAACAAAAAAACAAACAAACCTCCATAAAAATAATAATAATAAAATGATAATTAACTGGGAAGGACACGTAGGAAGCCATCACACTCCAACAAGTAACAACAAAGCGATTCCGCCACCCGCACCCAACCCAACTCAACTAGACTCCTCTCCTTCCTTCCCTCTCTCCCTTTCCCATTCCCTCCTCCGACCTCCTCTTCTACAAAAGCACCTCTTCTCTCTTCCTTTCCTTTCATTCCCAAAACCCTACCTACCAAACAAAGGAGAGAACGAATATATATACAAAGGAAGCTCAGGCGAACGAACGAGCGAGAGAGAGAGAGAGAGAGAGCGCGCACAGAGACGCGACGCAAAAGGATCAGTGTTGTATCTGCATGTCCAGAGGTGGAAGCAGGGAGGGGTACTTTGGAGGCGTTAACGGAGGTGAGTTCGATAATCCGCTACAATGGCCACAACTGAGGAAAAGGCGACGTCTTGCTGTGCCGCTCCACCTAAGGTCGCCGCGATCGCCCCTGTCGTCGCCTCCGCCGCCGCTCCGATCGCCGGAGGTGGAGGTGGTAAGGTCGCCGCCGTGGAGGAATGGGACGTAGATGACAAAGCTACTCTTACTGCCAATGCTAAGGCTTCCGCTAAAGGTGCGTTGTTTTTGCTTGTCCGATCGTTGATCTTTTGATTGTAAGATGTTCTTAGCTGGGGGTTGGGGGAGGTGATCACGTTAAGATTTTAATTAATATATTTTGTTTTATTTTATTTGATTACGTATTGCTCATGCCCTGGAATTGGAATTGGCAACTCAAGTGTAATTGAAGAAAATATTGTGTTTGAGGTGTGATCAGTGCTCTACATCCTCCTCTGTGGTCACCAATAATTTCGTGCTTGTTTAATTATGTTTATTATTTCTTAATTAGTTTGTTTGGTTCTGAATACTACTATCTCATTTGAGATATTATAGTACTAATATACTTTTTGATTGGAAAAAAAATTTATATAATGTTGCATCATAATTTTCTACTTGTAGGAATTCCAATAATGACTCGGGCCCAGACAAGTCACCCACTAGACCCCC
This sequence comes from Rhynchospora breviuscula, assembly GCA_027562975.1. Lineage (NCBI taxonomy): Eukaryota > Viridiplantae > Streptophyta > Magnoliopsida > Poales > Cyperaceae > Rhynchospora > Rhynchospora breviuscula. The sequence goes on from CM050398.1 coordinate 20,918,940, forward strand.
TATCTGCTGCTGAAATTGCTGTCGCGGTGGCAACTGTCAGGGCAGCTGGTGCAACTCCTGAGGTACTAAATCAAACTATATGCATCTATTATTAGTTTACAATTCAACTTGTACCATTACGTCGTACTATGTATAATTAAACTCTTTACATGCCCCAACTTTAACACAAAACAGAGCAGGGCTGATAATGAACATTTATAATACTTGAAAAATGCGGATAAAAAAAAAAAAGGGAAAGCTATATGTCAGATGCTTGTAGAATATTTAACTGTGGCATTGGTTCCAAACATATAGCAGCAAGAAATAATCAATGATGTAATTGGAGGAGTCATTGAGTATAAAAAAATTACACAGAGTTACTTGCATGGTGATTGATTGGTGATTTACTACCATAAACTGACCGACTAGTACAAAAACCTTTTATTCCTTTTAGGTGCGTGACAGCATGAGGTTTGTTGAGGTGGTTCTTCTGGAGCCAGAAAAGAATGTGGTGGCCTTGGCCGATGCATACTTCTTTCCTCCTTTCCAGCCATCACTAATCCCAAGAACTAAAGGTGGTCCTGTCATTCCGGGAAAACTGCCACCTAGGCGTGCTCGTCTTGTCGTGTATAACAGAAAATCAAATGAGACGAGCATATGGGTCGTCGAACTATCGGAAGTGCATGCAGCCACCCGGGGGGGCCACCACAGAGGGAAGGTCGTGTCGTCAGAAGTCATACCTGATGTACAACCTCCAATGGTATGTCTCACCTAATAGGACTTAAAGAATGGCCCCAATTGGTTGTTTTAGATGTTATCACAGCAGGTCTCATTAAAACCTAACTAGGCCCCATGCATTAATTACTTTTCTTCAAGTAACTGCTGTCCACGATGTCAGTATAGAAGTTGTCCAAGATGTAAGTGGATGTGATAAATGCGTTAAATTCTTAAACTAACTCCTTTACAAGCATAAGCTTTAGGCCCAGCCAGTTGGCTAATATAAGCTATCCTGTCTAATAACTCGTGCAATATCCTTTCTGCCCTATTAGGAAAAATATAAGAGAATCTCCTGCGTCTAATAGTTCAATTCCAATTTTAATTGTGAAATGTAGGATGCAGTGGAATATGCTGAGTGCGAAGCAGTTGTGAAGAGTTTCCCTCCTTTTATAGAAGCGATGAAAAAGAGAGGGATAGAAGATATGGAACTTGTGATGGTTGATGCTTGGTAAGATTGGCAATTTTTCTTGGCAATATATACTCTTAATTCATATATACTTTTTTATTCTGAATTTACTAAATGATATTTCTGTGTAGACCAATGTTTCCTTTGCATTAGGGTCTAAGCTAGAGTTAGATTTTTCAAGAACATGGGAATGGACTCCTTTCAATAAACATGTATAAATGTAATAAAATTCTTTACTATGATAGGATGAAAAAAATGATTCCATTATTGAAACGCTGTTAAGGGTCCTTTATTTTTATTTTTAAATGATGCCATCTAGAAGAAGGTATTTGCATATAACCCTGCATTTTAATATTAGCTTATGATTCTGATAAGCATGTTTTCCCTATCTGCCTCAAAATATTTTAAGTCATTGAAATTACAGTATTGGAGATGCTTACATTGACATTTGATCTCAAATTAGGTGTGCAGGCTACCACAGTGAAGCTGATGCACCCAGCCGCAGACTTGCAAAGCCTTTGATCTTCTGCAGGACTGAAAGTGACAGCCCGATGGAGAATGGCTATGCCCGGCCTGTCGAGGGTCTCCACATACTGGTTGACATCCAAAACAATGTTGTGATTGAGTTTGAGGACAGGAAGCTGGTGCCTCTCCCCCCAGCCGACCCACTGAGGAATTATACTCCTGGGGAGACACGTGGAGGTGTGGACAGGAGTGATCTCAAGCCTCTGCAGATTCTTCAGCCCGAGGGGCCTAGTTTCCGTATCAATGGTCATTTTGTGGAATGGCAGAAGGTACATGATGAACCTGCTTGTCTAAGTGCTACCACCTTTACAATGGTTGCTTCAAAACTTCTAGGATGTATGCCTTCAAGCAAACTGAAATGTCTTGAATGCCCCTGTAAATCATCTAAAATATGACCTGTTCCAATCTTTTAGTTTCAACATATTTCTTTTTTTGAATTCCTCTTCTTCGTGTTGTTCCAAGAGGCAGCAACAAGCTGTACATGAACCACAGCCCTCCCTATTTTTTACTAAGCTAAGAAGAAAAGTGGTGTATTAAATAGACCCATGTCAGATGTCGAAGGTAGGGCCTGGGGAGGGTTTATTATCACATGCTTAATTTCTATGTATTTATGGGAGAAGGAATTTGCTTATGATGTGATTTTCTTGATTAAGCATCTAATTAGTATTAAACAATTCCCCAAATTGTCTTCGGTTCTTCCTCAGTACTCGTTACTTGTATTGTAATAGCAAGCAGTGAAAATGGTTCATACATGGAGATTTTTTTCACAAGTAAATAGGCAAATCTCAAAAAAAAAAAAAAAAAAAAAAGTAAATAGGCAATCAAGATACAGAACTATCCCCCCTTTGTGCTGCAGGCACTGAATATGTTCCTTTTTAATTTTTTGGCTGTGAGCAGTGGAACTTCCGCATTGGATTTACCCCTAGGGAGGGCTTGGTGATATATTCTGTTGCATACATTGATGAAAGCCGTGGACGTAGGCCCGTTGCTCACAGATTGAGCTTTGTTGAGATGGTGGTCCCTTATGGAGATCCAAATGAGCCCCACTACCGCAAGAATGCTTTTGATGCTGGGGAGGATGGTCTTGGGAAGAATGCACATTCCCTCAAGAGGGTAAAAACTATGTTTATTTTCCTGATTTCTGTATAACTTTTTTCTTGAAATATACTTTGGCATGCTTGTTATTATTGTAGGTCAACATGTGTTTAACTGTTAGGCCCCTATCTTTTTAGATTAAATAGGGTTAACCTTTTCTTTAAGTGAAAGCATGCATGGATTCATGTGTGACAATATATTAACTACTAATCATAATTTTTTTAATTTATTTGTATCCATTAGATATTTGCAATGAAACTTCCTACATATCATCAAATTATCTTAATCCTTACCCTGGATTAGAACATTCGTGTGAAACATCCTCTATTGACTTGCAACCATTTACTTTGTTTTTTTTCGGTGTACTATGTTATATTAAGTGAAGATGCCTTGTACATAGCTACACTATAAGGTGGTACCATAGAGTTTCACTGGTATTAACCCTTGATGATTGATTTTCTTTAGGGCTGTGACTGCTTGGGTTACATAAAATACTTTGATGCCCATTTCACAAACTACACTGGTGGTGTTGAGACAATTGAGAACTGTGTCTGCTTACATGAAGAAGACCATGGTATCTTGTGGAAGCATCAGGACTGGAGAACTGGCTTGGCAGAAGTTAGGCGCTCCAGGAGGCTCTCAGTCTCGTTTATATGCACAGTTGCTAATTATGAATATGGTTTCTATTGGCATTTTTATCAGGTATAATTAATTTATGGATACTTCCATTAGTGTTTATGCATAACTGGAAAGTGTCAATCTACCCTGCAAAAATTGAAAGTGTTTCATACCTCTAAAGATGTAGCAGTAACCATTTCTGCTTCTCCTCTCATAATTGTAAAACATTTGATTCGCTGTAATATTTATTAGTTTTGTAGTCAAACAAATTAAGCCTGAGGAAATTATATGTTGTTAATACTAAGGCAAGTGATGTGCTGGTTTTATTTATTTATTTATATAGTGTACTTTGCATGTGGTCTAGTAGCTCAGGTGGTAAGAGCACTGGGCTCTCTTCTAAGAGGTCTAGGGTTCAAGCCTGCATGCTTGCGATAGGCTTGGCGAGCCAGCGTAAAAATTCAGCCATATATACAAGAAATGACCAGGGTCGATGTGTCATTTCTAGCCTACCCCAACTTGTTTGGGACAAAAGGCACCGACTTTTTTTTATTTATATAGTGTACTTTGGTGTTCAACTCGTATTAGAATGCATTTGAATATTTATCTTTTGTAAATTATTGTCACCGCTTCTAACAATTATCTCCGTAGTAACTCTTGTTCCTTTTTGCATCTTCAAGTGAATCATTCCTATTGTGTTTTAATTTGTAGGATGGTAAAATTGAAGCAGAAGTTAAGCTCACTGGAATTCTTAGCTTAGGTGCATTAACGCCGGGTGAATCACGAAAATATGGCACAACTATTGCACCTGGACTGTATGCACCAGTTCATCAGCATTTCTTTGTAGCTCGAATGGACATGGCTGTTGACTGTAAACCCACTGAGGCATTCAACCAGGTACATTACATTGCGAAAGTATCTGTTAGTTTTTTAAATGAGTGCAATATTCTAAATTAGGTTATTGTTCACAAATTAACCATAAAGAAGATTTCTTTTGGCATATCTAATCCTAATTTACAGGCAATTGCCCTGCCCCACAATTGTGTCATGTTTGAAACTAAACGAAGTCCTCATGGGCAACCAAAATTGACTAATTATTCCCGAGTCCATTTCCTTACTCAGGCTTCATGCATGATTTGTGTTGGGCTTTCAGCAACGTCTTTCTTTATTATTATTTTTTTTCATAAATAGTTGTATCTCTTGAAAAAGTCTGTAAATGCCAATGCAAATCCTCGTTTTCTATTGCAGGTTGTGGAGGTGAATGTGAAAGTGGAAGAACCAGGACAGAATAATGTACACAATAATGCATTCTATGCTGAAGAAAAGGTTCTCAAATCAGAATTGAAAGCTATGCGGGACTGCGATCCTTCTGTTGCACGCCATTGGATTGTAAGAATACTTGGTCCTTAAAAGTATCTCTGTACTGCATAGTATGCTAAAAACCTTGATTTACTTTGATCACAATCATAATTTTAGCAACCTATTTGGCACTTAATTGTAATAGTTACTTAAAAAAAAATTAAAGCTTTCAATTTATTAAATGTTGTAAATTTTAAATAACAGGGCAGACCTTAAGGTAGTCTTGTTAGTAGTTCTGGTAAGAAATGCACCCAACAGCAAGTGTTGGATGTCGTATTCTACTTTTATAAAATGTTGCGTAAAAATGGAATTCTGTAGAAAGGCGAAAAGATGAAACAACCTGGCGTCAATTAACAATTGCATTAATACAGGTGAGAAACACTCGTACTGTTAATCGAACGGGTCAACCAACAGGATACAAACTGGTGCCTGGTTCAAACTGCTTGCCCCTTGCAGGAGCTGAGGCAAAATTTCTACGAAGAGCTGCCTTTTTAAAGCATAATCTCTGGGTCACACCTTACAAGAGAGATGAGATGTTTCCTGGTGGTGAGTTCCCCAACCAAAACCCTCGAATAAATGAAGGCTTGGCCACTTGGGTCACCAAGGATAGACCTTTGGAGGAAACCGCCATTGTTCTCTGGTAATTTTACAAACATAATTTTTTTTCCCAATCATCAAGTTTTTTTAATATTTCAATTTTTTATTTAATTTTTTCAAATACTTTTAAGCACCAAAATTTGTTGCTGTTTTAAATTTTTATATAATTGGTGGATTATCACATAGCTTATGAGTACTGGTGGGCCTGACTATTTGATATGCTTCAACTGTGTGGCCGCTCACGGGGTTGTCGCTTACCTTTAGTTCAGTCTTATTCCACACTGATGAAATTTCATAAAATAGAAAACTGAGAATAAGGAATTAGGAATTGGCAAAGAAAAGAATGTTTATTTACCTGTACACAGTGAACCACTAGGGGTGGTAGATATCTGAAAAGAATGTTGCTGTTGAGTATTCTGTTATACAGCCTAATTTGTTCTAATTTTTTATCATGGAATTATTATTTTTTTTCTGTGATTTAGGTATGTGTTTGGAATCACTCATATCCCGAGGTTAGAAGATTGGCCAGTCATGCCAGTTGAACGTATTGGCTTTATGTTAATGGTACCCTTTCTCTATCTCTCCCTCCCTGCCTCCTTTCCCTGTCTCTCTCTCTCTCTCTCTCTCTCCCCCCCCACATCTCCCCATACAGTTGCCTCAATTAAGCAGTCAATTTGAGAAAAAAAATGTTTATCCTTCCGATCTAAAACTTAGTACTTTAGTAGGGTCATAATGGGATGGGGGGTGGGGTGTTGATACGAACTAAAATCCATAGTAACAATATATGCCATGTCAGCCTGTTATCTAGCCTTTACCCTGGTTTGCAATTAATTTATAAATTTAAAAAAAGCCTAGGTTAAATTCATGCAATTGCAAGTGGGGTAAGAAATCCAGCCTGAAACTGATATTTTGTTAGTTTCAATATTAGTGAATACTTGGCATGGAGTTCAGATCTTTTTTTTAGCCTTTACCTTGGTTTGCAATTAGTTTATAAATAAATCAAGCGGTTCAGGAAAATCCAGCGATCACTAATTATCAGGCTGGCTTTAGCCATACTGACAGGAGCATTATGTGGTATACCACAATTGCACCTCAATGGCAAGATGCAGTTGCATATGATCTGGCACTGTCATGCTTGCTTAAGAATAGAAAAGATTAGGAACTGTAAAAAATTACAGGTTATGTTAGGTGGGAGAGTGAATCATTATCATGATAAACTGTAGCTTAATTTCTCATTGTGTATTACTTAAGTAACATGATTTTTGTTATCATGGTGCAGCCGCATGGGTTCTTCAATTGTTCAACGGCAGTTGATGTGCCTCCAAGTGCCGGCGAGTTAGAGGCCAAGGATAGTCCTGTTGCAAAACTGATTCCAAATAACCTGCTTGCTAAGCTCTGATGTGCAAAATATAAAACTGTAATTTTTGTTTAGTAACGTGAAATAAACATATGGCTGTGTAAGAAAACTACAAATTGGTAGGACCTTTTTCTGTTTGTAATGAACGTCCGTTTGGATTGCAAAATGGAGTAAATTTGCACATATTTTTTGTTTTCTTCGGCTTCAGGGCTGTTTTACTTGATGCGTAAAATCGTCTCATCTCAGCCACTGAACAACAAACAAGATTTGTTATCAACCTCATAGCGTTGGTTATCTTAAGAGTAATGTTTGGTGCACATTGTAGTTTCTCAGTTAATTCATGCGTAAGTTTTCTGTTTCTACCTACCGTTTCGGTAAATTTCTACACAGTTAGCTTCAATTAAAATAAAAATGTATCCTTATCAACTCTTCATGGGCTACAAGCTTGTTATTGACGGATGATGTACCATAAAAACGAGTCATTCCGATTATGTTAAGTATGATTTTTGTTGAAGATTTCGGCTGAAAATGACACGAGGTCTTTAATTTCTTCCAAATTAAAGAAAAAGACAAATCAGAAAGCGAACCTGTAGCAACCACAACGAGAACTGGACCCAACTGCATTGACCATTGCCTGATTTACTCTTTTTAGTTTTAGTGCCAACTGTCAAATATTTGCAATGGCTAACATATTTAGCGTATCTGATTTGTTATGAAAACAATATTCTGGAACTAGATACAGACAAATATAGAGAATTTTAAATTCACCAAAACATAACAGTTAGCATTTCAGACTTATGTTGATAAAGATGAGAAAACAAGATACACTTCACAATCATTGGTCTTTCTGTTTGATGAAGTGGAAACGGCTCACAAAATATGATACCGAATCTTTATTATAATGCATGACAGCTCACTATACTTAAGCTAATACTTCTAAACATGCTTATAAAATGATGTTCAGGCCTTATCAAGTTGGAGCTCAAATCATCAAGTGGGCCATTGTATACACTCGATCGATTCAATTGATATTCATTTGCATGTAAACATATACCATTTAATTTATTCATTATAAAGAAACTTAATTGGTGCATGCCCATTATTGCATGAGCTAACCAGCCTTAGGCGCTTTCAATAGACAGCTTTGAAAAAAGAAAAAAAAAAAGCTTCTATATCGATTCCAAACATTATGGTAAATTCATACTTAATCATAGAAAGTCTGCAACGCAAATATTTTATTGATATATAATGTATTGCCATTACCATAATTCCTTTTATGATATCAATTATCATGTGAATGAACCAATCCACGATTATGGCAAGAAATCATATCAAATCTGATTGAGTTTGCTTTACTCCTAGACATCCTCCTATTCCCACTTTCAACTAACAAAACACATACCCATTCCATATTTCTGTACCTCTCTCCCTGTAGCGTTATATGTTGCTATTGTATTTGCAAATTGGTCCATCTATATTATTCCATAACAACAAAACTTAAACCAACTCGCCACAAAATTACTCATAGAGAATATCTGAACTAAAAGTCGGTGCTTTGTTGAAATTTCCTCTATATATACACAAAATGCACGCGTTTGGAAACCATCCTATTTCAACTTCTGCTTTAACAATTCTTTTCCCTGTTTTTCCACAAAACCTTACCTCTCTAACTGTTAAAAGATCTACAATGGCTGCCAAAGCTCTAGTGCTGCTCCTGTTCTTGGGTCTTACGAGTTTTTGCACTGCGACGGTTCTCAAGGTAGGAGATGACAAGGGATGGACCATTGTGGGCAATGTTAACTACTCTGCTTGGGCTTCTTCAAAGAAATTCAAAATTGGAGATGTTATACGTAAGTTAAATGTTCTCTTTGAAAAATTTCTGTGAAGTTCTTTGTTTTTAAAACAAAGTTGCAATGATGTTGAAAATGATATTAATGGTCATATTGTCCCTTCTTTCACATACTTAACTGTAAGCATTTTGTGACGGTGCAATCGTACTTGAATCCATGATTACTATTTAAAAATTTGCACGATATTTAATTTATTCGTAGTATGCTAATGCCAGGACTTAATGGGGAGCTTTTGTTCCCACTTTTTCTTTATTTTAATAATGGAAAAGGGTTTGATTTTTCCCCAACAAAGCAATGCATAACTATTTTTTTTTATAATTTTAAGAAGTAGTGTTAGATGACATGATTCACGCAGCACGCTCAGACCAACTTATACACTTTGCTTTTATAAAGTAACTGTACACAATTTGACAGCTAATTATTTTAATATTTACACCATGCTTGGTTCAAAAGAGGTAAATGTGTATGGCAGAAAGGATGGAAAGGAACAGAAAATGATGTTACTATATTTTTTATTTTCTTATTTGTTTGGTTTTGTTTCCATTTGTCACGCTCCAATTTAATATGTAACAAAATACAAATTTTAGAAGGCTGCATTAGGTTAAATAAACAACCTTTATTAACTTAATCCTTGTAAGATTTAGATAATTTCTTTCCTGCCCCTTCTCTCACTTTTTCTATCCTCCATGAAATCAAGTTGTTAATGATAGCCAGAGTAAAAGCCTCTACTGTTAACCAAAAGGTTTAATCAAGTGTTCAGGCTTTTCATTTAGATAATTTCTTTCCTGCCCCTTCTCTCACTTTTTCTATCCTCCATCAAAACAAGTTGTTAATGATAGCCAGAGTAAAAACCTCTACTGTTAACCAAAAGGTTTAATCAAGTGTTCAGGCTTTTCATTAGGTGTGTGCGTTATTATTTTCAACTTGCACTTTATGGATAAGCATTATGAATATTCCCCTTTGATATTATTATTGTTTTACATGTTTATAATGGAACTTCTATCGCTAAATGCAGTTTTTGAGTACAACAAAAACTTCCATAACGTGATGCTGGTAACCAAGAAAGACTACAAGTCATGCAATGCAACAAATCCTATTGCTACGTACAATTCCGGTAACGACTCGGTCACCATAACCCGTTCTGGCCACAATTTTTATATCTGCGGCGTCCCTGGACACTGTGCCATCGGCCAGAAAGTTGATATTCGTGTCGAAAAGACCAAGGGTGCCTCTTCTCCTCGTTCAGCCCCTGTACCTGAATCCTCTACCTCTTCTCCCAGTCCTGGCACTGACACAGGAGATGCAGCTGGAACCAGTACCACTACAACAGCTGCCCCTGCTCCTAAACCGTCGAGTGGTTCGAGGTTTGTGCCGGCTTACTTGGGTTTCGGAGTGGCAGTAATGGCAACAATTGTTACTCTGGTCGTGTAATTGTGGACATAGTCTTGGATTTGCTATTAGACAGACAGATTGATATTTTTTTGTTATTTTGTAATTTCTTGTCTTTGCTTCCAGATTTATCTTTGATGTCTTGATTTTTGAACACCGAGTGAAAAATTGTTTTATCTGATATTGTATTTTACTGAAATTTACAAAACTGATCCGTTATCACGTGATGAAGAAAGTTCATCAGCAAACTTGCACAAAATAAAGAGAAAATAATTAAGTTGAAATCAACAAGTAATTTCCTTAAAAATAAAATTATTACCAAATTAACTGAATATGGCAGCCACAAATCAGAAATATTGATTGCTGTCTGAAAATTTTATTTGGTGTCCAAAACTTTTAGGCCTCTATAAATAGTGAAAAGCTTTCAGTAGCTCAGCTCAGCACGACTATTAAGCGCATATATGAGTGTGCTTGATCCCTTTGTGCTGAGCCAGGCATTTTATTTTATTTTTTTTGAGTAAAGGCAATTTGTGGTTCCAATGTTGAGTTGGTAATTTGTCATCATTAAAGCATAGTCGCTTCCTTCAGGAGAGGAGTTGAACCCCACTTCAGTTGTTTTATATCTTCATATGCCTTATTGTTTGGAGAAATTATCCTATTGATATTATAGTTCAAAATATCATGGATGTTCCTACAACTTATGAGAATTTCCATGCCTTTCTTTAAAAACATGGAAAGGAAATATATATTTTACCTACAAGGCTACACCTTTGTTATCACATTCCAAAAAAAAAAATACAAAAGATCATGAGAGGTTACTTTGAGCAGCTGAAGCTAGAGTAACAGAACAATTTCAAATTTATAAAACCAATTTCTTGCTTTCGTGGGTTATTTGGTGTTAGTTTCTGTAGCCGGGAATTTACCCACACATTGTGCAAAAAAGCTGTTTAGTAATCAAAACATTGTACCGTCTGACAATAGTATGCCAAGTGGATTATGAACACATGAGAAAAAAAACAAAGAGATGATGAATAGCAATACTAGACACTCAGTAATGAATTCACCTGTCACTTGCTGTCTTGAAAACCAATTGAAATGAAATTTTGTTGTACACATGATGCATAGTCCCAAGCATATATCACATGAGTAGCACAAAAACCAACCTTTTTACAGAAAAATATTAAATTGTTTATTTATGAAAGCCTTAGATCCGACGCAACGAAGCCAGTCTCTTCTCTAAGTCATCAATCTCTGAAGAGGACTCGGGGCCTACTGTCACAGCAGGAGCAACATTCCTATAGAGAGAGAAAGAGAGACCAGAGAGGTGAAAACCATGAAAACACATTCTCCAGTTTCCTAATTAACCAGCATTATACTGTTTAAACAACCCACCAATCCAATAATTTTTTTTTGATAAAAAAAATATACAGATACTTTACACACCGGGGACTAGGATTAGCGGCAGTTTCTGTCTTCCTGTTAGTTGCAGCAATACGGCCCTTAGGAGCTGAAGATAGCTGTATCATTAAAATGAGAAGGGGAAAAAAAAAGAACAAAAAGAGAAACTGAGTAGGGAAAAATTATGCTATTTATTATATCACAAAGAAAATAAATGTCTGTTGTGTCACCTGAGAAGCAACGCCAACTCCAATCTCATCCAACACCTGATGAGCAATAACAGGATATAACCATCAGTCATTTGGTCAGGTGTTGTTGCAATAAAATTGAATTGAATTCTTGGTGACATCTACTCTTATGGAATGCCCACATTATGGCCATCATGTGCCAGGGATCCACGAAATTACAGTACAGATCCAAAATTAACCCCGAAATTTGTCCCATAGAACCCCTCAATTGCACAATTGTGCCAATCATTACGCCTTAAAATTAATTCACCACCTGGCTTTGTTACCCCCATTTGTTCAATTATGTTCACCAAAGCTTCAATTTAGCCTCATTTTTCTCAACTAAAACAACTATATAAACTTAAAACTCAATAAACCTGGAGTTCATGTTCACTTTACTTTGATTAAATTTAGCCTAAAACAAGTATATAACCTTAAAACTCAATAAACCTGGAGTTCATGCTTTCTTGTCCCTCTAGAACTTAGAGACGTAAAATTTTAAAAAAATTGTAAGGGTTTAAGGTTGGAACCTGGTTTGTCAATTCCTCTGTTTCTTCCTCAGCATTATCTTTATCGAGAGTTTCATCTATCGTTTCTGACATCATCTCAATCTGGCAAATGCATTCATTATATATAAAAATAGTGAATTGCTAGCCATATATAATTTTCTAAAAGCCTTAAAATATACCAGTGAAAAAAATGAAGCTCCTTTCCAGAAAGGAAAAATGATAACGACATCTTACACGATCTACAGTGAATGCTAAAACCATTGGGGTGAATGCATGGTGAAGGGTAATGCATTGTAAACATGAATGCAACACCCCTAACACTTTCTTCAGATGACAAACCAAAAAAATTTATTTAAACACAAGCTCAAAATTTTCCACATTAAGCACTCCTAAATAATAGAATTTATTTGACATGTTAGCTGAATCCTTGATTTTAATTTGGAAGTGCAAAACAAGTTCAAAATTTCTAAACCCACACCAACCATGGCGTGCATCGACAGAATCTTGTACACTTGAAATTGTGCATGGATATACATGAAAAATGTAAACGAGTGCCACTCCTATAACAACACAACATATCATGTTTAACATTGCATAACAATAAGTACCTCATCATTTCTAGATAATGTGCAATATATCACCTAAGCATCCCGTACTTTCCAATTTCTTTAAACTTAGTTAGAACATCTTTAAGAAAATGTGGAAGAGAAAGACAACGGCACAACTTTTAGTGCTCTGAATGTGTATAAATGTCATTTTCTATAATTTACAGTAATACAAAAGGATTTTCTTGTTCTTCAGACTAAAAATAGAAATCTTCGATTTCAGCAGGGGCAAAACGGAGCAGCACATGTGATTTCTCATTTAAAGAAAACAAAATAAATTAAAGAGACTTATTTTACCGTCATATCAAGCTGTGTTGACTGCTTCTGAAACTCCTTCATGATCTTCAATTGCTTAGCAGGTTCCATTTGCTGAAATTACAAGTGTTTCAATTGCAAAAATTAAGCCCAACAAAACCACAACATGCCAACTGAAACTTGCTTTTTATGCACTATTGCTTCAATTGAACCAATTTAACCCAATGAAAGATACAAATAGTCTCTTGTGCAATTAAAGTCTAACCTTTAACTGCAATTCAGTTTATTTAGATCTTATATGAAGAATTCTCATTTCTCAGTAAAGCAATTCACAGTCGACCTAATTATGGTCAACAATACTCCAATTGCAACTTTTACCAGATCAATTCTCAGTTCTCTCACAACCATTTAAGTAAGCAACACTATAGAGAAATGAGAGTAGGACATAAAATTGGTCAAAGACTTAAACTAATAAGATAACCCTATCCTAGGTTTTACAATAAAATGTCGTTTGTGAGCATTATGTACCTTGTTCATGGCAGCCATGGCTTTGTTTGCACCTTTCATACCAGTAGAAATTGAAGTTGTTGCATACATAGCCTGACGAAAAAAAGCCATAAAATTAGCATGACAGCTCCAAACTTTCACAGCATGTATTAATTCAGTACTGATAGGTACCATAAAGTCCGCTGAAAGTCTTTCTGTTCTTTATATTGAAAAAAAGTTACACCGAAAACAACACAATCAGAGAATACTATGGAAATGCCAGCAGTGGTACAAGTATAGTACATATATTTTGACAGATCAACCATACTTAATTTTAGCACCTGTGTATGAGTGGCAACACCTCTGATCTGTGCACGAGTTCCTTGCAAATTTGTAATTTGTTGTCTAAGCCGAACTAGTTGTCGTGCCAATATACGAGTAGCAGCCTACAAATTTCAGAAACAAATCTTTTACTCAGCCACCTACAGAATTAAGGGGCATAAAAAAATCGGAAGATCAGGCAACAAAGTAGTTTGTGCAGTGGAGGGGCATAATATAACTAAATCAAAATTGGAGGTTGAAAATGAACCTCATTGCCAGTTTGTGCAGTCCTTTTAATCTCAGCCACAAGTTTTTTCTCCTGGAAATAACAGTCAAAATAACTAAAACAAAATAAAATAAATCAATTTAGAAACTGAAGGTTAAACAATCAATTTTCGTACCTCCATCTGTAGTGATGCAATTTCTCTTTCGACATCTGAATGACCAGAAATATGGTTAGTAAGCAAAAAAAAAAAAAAAATCCAAAATCTCAAAATGCTATCTAATGTAATGCATCAATTTATTTTGCACCAGTAAAAAGTTAAGTGCCTTGCAAATGAAGTGTAAAAAACCAAAAGAACTCTGTCTCTTCCTAAAGTGTAAATCAATTATGCCAATATTGGTTTTCAGTACAGTAGCTTTTAGGTCTAGTATCTGTAGCACTGATTGAGTATCTAATTTCTCAAACTTTGAAGCATTTTTCTACTTGCAGAATCAAGGCAACTGAGGCTAACTTTTTAAGATAGAGGCTTAATGTAAGTCCTAAATAATGGTAAATTTCTGACACAATGTTGGGAAAAAGCAATAAATTGAACTAATTTGTAGGTAACAAAGGTAGATTCCGGTCCTTGACACCATTTTTAGACAATGCCTAATCAGTATAGAATAAACCTAAAATAGAAATAATGTCAAAGGGTTGCTAGCAGCACATAAAACATAATTTCAATTAAATCAAATTGTTAATTTGAGATGAGAGGAATCATGCGCATACTTCTTGTGGCAACCCCCATCTCTCGTTTGCTCGTCCTTAGAGCTTCTGAAAATAAAGAAAAAGCAAAATGTAAAAGGAATATTATATTAAGAAAAAAACTAGGAAAAACCCTAAACCTACAAAACAAATTAACAATGCGTCGAAGAAATGCGATTAACTGAAGCAAATTCGAACAAAATTAACAAGGAAAATCGCACCTTTCGCTGTCACTTTCTTCTTGAAGAAATTCATGATTCTTCTCTCTCGGTCGCAGATCAACTGGGGGTGAGATCAATATAAAAGATTTTCGAGGGATATATGTGAAATGATTCCAAAAGAGACAATGCGAATCCCACGAACGCACACAACACAAACGCTCTCAGGGAAAGAGGGTTTAATAGTTATAATTAAATAGTTCTTTTTTTGCCTTTTTTCTCTCCTCTTATTATTATTCAAACTTCGAAATGCGAAGCAGAAGTGTCGCTGCTTTATGGGATCCACTGGCAGATATAAAAGAGCAATTTTTAGTGAGGTACAGTGCAGCAAAGTAGAGCTGCTGACCGGGTCAGCCAACGGTCAGATAAAGTGATTAAACATTTTGTCGTTTGAGTCGCTGCAATATGGGGCCCAATTGAGTAAAACGGCGGACCGAAAGGGATCCTCGATGGCAAACTGGAGACGATAGTGTTAATTAGAGAATGATCTGTAGGGAGTGGGGTATTACGAACGTGATAACTAGCCGTTAATGATTTTTTTTATTTTACGAAACTACATCTATACATACAATCTGGTAGCAATTTAGGGTGCATTTTCCATGTATGACAGTATGAGATTAGCATAATTTAAAGGTTAGTAAACTAATTTTTTACCTATAATTGCTCAAAAGTACTAACTTTGGAAACATGCGTGATCAAATTCATATACATCAAAATCAGTTCCCTTTGCCATTGTAATTTAATTCGCTCACCTCGGCGCTCACATTTATTATAAAAAAATAAATAAAAACCAACGGAGCCTCCAGATCATGAGATGGTCCATAATCTGAAGCATTGAATGAAGAAGATACAATTGTGCATTTATGATTTGTGTACAGGAAGGTACGGAGAATCTCAACCAACTATAAGGCCCTGATCAAAATTCCATTTTTTTAACATGAGATTTCATTTTGTTGGAAAATTCGGGATCAACGGATTTGGTGTCATTTGGTTAGAATTCTCATGTAATTAGATCTAACGAAATCATGTGAAATCGATTGAATGGAAATGAAATCCCGTGTAAAAAACATTTTGATCAGGGGCCTAAGTCCGTGAGGAATATGTTGTGATGGTCCACAACGGCACACTGATGAAGTCCCAAGAAGCATTATCAATATTTTTGAAGACATACATATTAAAATATAGCATTTAGTGCAGGCTGAAATACACCTTTCAAGAGAGCCCAATGTCCACTAAGGAGATGAAATCATTAAGTTAGAAAAATGCCAACATGAAGAGAGATCGGAACTGATAACCAATCTAGTCAGGTTCCTACGTATTAAGAGACTCACAACCTAGTCATGTTCTGTTATAACAGAATATCGATCCATTATTAGTTCGAAAGGAACCATTATCAATCAAAATTCGAGTTCCCTTGTAATGGGGAAATAACTTCTGTCACAACAAAAGCTTGACCAAGTATGAATAACTAGCCGCTTAAACTGATTGTTATATTTAGATTATGTTCAAACTAGCCGTTGTTATCCGTTTTGTTAACTATGGAAGAAATAATTGTGTTATAATGGAACTTAACTTTGTTAGACCTCAAGCAATTTAAAAGATTTTCGAGGGATACAAGTGCAATGCTTTCAAAAACAAACAAATTAAATCTCCATACTCAGCCTCCTTTAGTTCCTTAGCCAATTACTAGTCAAATGCCACCATAAATTAAACAAGGAGAGTACTCGGCAGCTAAGCCATTGATGACGACCTAATTTAGAAAATCTGGCAAAATTTTAATAATCTATGGAAAAAGAATAGCAAGGCAGTCCTGGAATAAAGTTATAAACTGATAAATGGGCGGACATACAACTGCTGAGGCATACTGATATTGCACCAAATAATTAACATACAACAAACTCCTTGATCATATTGTCTTAACAATAGTTAATTAGTATCATACATGATTCAATAAACAAAACAACATATCAGACGACAAACATGATTTTCTTAACATTTCTCTTTGCTCCATTTGACTGCTTCCAACATCGAGACCGAGTCATGGGGAATCCTCGGTCATAACTTATTGCTTCTCTCTGCAATTGTAGACAATTTAAAAAAAAAAAATGATGGATAGATAAAAGGTGCTAAGAAATAAGAAGAGCTTTTTAACATAGACCCTGGCATCCTTGGGTAGACTTGAAATTTGAACATCTACGGGTAACTCACCCTCTGAAAATTTGACTTTTCTTTATTATTTATGCAAATGTTATCATATTAATTTATTTACTTTTTGGATCAAGTATAACAAGGCGTTTGGATTTTAGCAAGAATTTTGTTCTAGCTGTACCTTGAAAGTTGAAACAAAACTACAGAGGCTTCCTGACCACAAAGAAGTACATCGGTGTGAAGATCTCTTTCCTGGACAAAGTGCAGTATATAAAAATTTGGAATGTAAGGAAAATAAAATTCATTGAGAACTTTAACTCAGCATGTTTGACCTCTCAATTCTGATTTCTCAAGGATGCTCAAACTAATATAATGTCAGCATTTCACCTTATATAAAATGAGGAGAGGAGAGGAAAGGTGAATGAAATATAGCTTATGCTAATAAAGAAAGGGCATATGAGATACTTATTGCAAAGGCACAATGATTATTCAATAGTAAGTTAATGAGACTGATTGCTGAAAATTGTAAGGATAGTACTGTATAGAATTAATTAATTAAAGACTTACTTTCCTCCCTCTACAAGGCCCTCAGCTGCTTTCTCTAGGAAGGCTGAAACTCTCTCACTACCTTCAGGTGCCAGCTTTAAATATTCTAATGTCTTTACCTGTAAACAAAAACAAAAAAAAATTCAGTTTGAGCAAAGTTTAGTTCAAACAGTTCCAAATGTGTCAAATTTTAGTTCAAACAATTGCAGGGTTCCCAACATGAAAATATAGGGGCAATATTTGAAAACGCAACCTCAAAGAGAAAATATAAAGTGGCTTTGTACCAAAGTGCGAGTGAAGAGGCGGCCAATAGCAGTCAAGCGGAAACTAGAAAGAGAAAAGTGGCTTTTATCCAACGGCAAGTACCATGGCAGAGGAGAATCTTCAGCTAGGTCCTTCTCCCAAACAACCTTTAACCAAATCAAAAGAATTATACAAAATACTAGGAAAATTTTAAAATGATCTCTCCTCTTCTGCTATTGAACAGCACAAGTGCACAGGGACAGTTTGCCTAGCGTGACTTGTCTGTACATGTCGGTAACTGATAGACATTTATCCAAATTAAGTGCCTCACATCTACTAAGCTTGAATGACACTCCACCAAAGACATACAAACAGTATTACAAAATTTTGGGTTTATGACTCAGATAATACATAACAAAACAAACACCTAAAATGGTACAGAAAGAAGAAGAAAATACTTAGTAACAAGTATTATATTATTTAGTACTGCAATTAGTGATAGTAGGCTAACCTCAAATCCAGCATCAATGGCAGCTTGGAGGCACTGACGAGTGCTTCTGATGTCAGGAAGTCCGTTTCCAAGTTCAATCTCAGCCTTAATCTTTTGATGAATTGGGTTAGTTGCATCATAATGGTCAGTAACACACAACTCATAAGCTGCAAAACATTGACCAGGCTTCAGCACACGGTGTATCTCCTTGTAGCACCCCACCTACAAAAAAAGTTTAGTTCATGTTATTAGCATATCAAACAATTAGTTCATGGCATGCAATTTTATTTAAAACTACTTCCTTTTATTAATTATATATATACATATATATATTTGTTGTTGTGGATGGTTATAGTCCCTGTCATGGTGCATTTTTAAATAATAGCTTTTTAAATTGGTACGGTGCTAGTAGTAGAGGTTTCAAAAACTAACACAACCTGACTAACACTGAACGACTCAAGACTCGACACAACTGGTGACTCGACATTTCTTCAAAATCAAACCTCCCCAACCCATCTATTTAATACCAGCTGGTGTGTAAAATGAGAGAGATGCAATATTTTCTTTTAAATTTAGCATAAAAACAATCTAAGTTTCTACCGCATCGGGTGCATGGCATGTGGCCTCTATTGCATATATTGCATCAAAGGTGCTCTCAGGGAACGGCATATTCATGAAATCTGCCTGAAAAGTAAAGAGCAGGAATACTTAGAAAAGTAAATCACGATATAAGCATAACCTTTGGAGCATTATACAAACTTGATAATTATACAATCTTCATAAAAGTATGTAAGATTATAAGGTGCAATATATGTTACCTTAACAAAGTCACAACTTTGACCCAGCCCAACTAATTTATTCAATTCCTGTTTTGCAATAGATAATTAATCCAAGTGATGTTTCATGAAGGAAAATAATAAAAATTAGGAAACTGTTTGGTTGAGAAAAACATAAAAGAAAACACACCCTGCCCCTTGAAATTTGGTATTCGTTGTTGTTAAGTCCAGTAACTGATGCTCCACTGCAATAAATTTCGAATTTCAATATGTGAGAGTAATCACAATTCAATCCATTTTTATGTTGAGAGTCACAGCCATATATCAGAAGAAACATGTAATTCGACATTCCAGCTAAAAATGAACTGGCCAAAGAAACGTACAACAACTTTTTTTTGGCAAAGGGTGTTGCTTATCATGAAAAGACAAAAAAGGCTTATCATTTTTTTTCCTCTATGCTATTTTAGCTATATTAAGCACATCAGATTCAGAAATCATACCTGAACCTAGCAATCTCTCTCAGAGGGCCTCCAATGCCACATCCTACATCCAAGACCTGTATAAGAAGTCATAAAGGCATTTAATATTTTCCATTTGTTGCCATAAAACATGATGAAGCTACAACAGATAATGTCAACAAGGATAAAATCGAAAGATTATTAGACCTTCATTCCCGGTTTCAATCCCAAGTGTAGTGCAAGAAAATGCTCATGCCTTTTTATGCTTTCATGCAGAGATTCACCTTTCCATCTAATACAATATCAAAAAGCAAAAGTAAGCACACACCAAGTAGGTAACCAAACTAATACTACATGGAACTTATAGAAAGAAGAAGATTATTAGGCTTTTCTTTTGTCATTCAGTCCTTTCTCTCTTCTGCAAATCATATGGTACATATTAATAATTTGCACATAACACTCAGCATTTATCATACATGCAATTTTCAACAAAGAAAATTAGGTTTTAATTTTAGATAACACCTGAACGGTATTAAAAGCAGCCAGCATCTGTGACCTTGTGTTGTTTTTTCATTCAATTTGGCCTTGACAATAGGAGTTTGACAGAAATTGTCGACACTTACAGGGATATAACTTTTCCATAGATCAATATAATGCTAGAGTTGTATGTGCATATATGTCAAGTTATACCATGCTTACAAAGTATGGACAGGTGTTGGAGGTTTCTTTTGTTTCTTAAAAAAAATTGTTTCATTGAAGAGGATATAGTTATGACCTGTGAGCAAAGTGGAAGGATTCACCCCAGCCATACTCATAGAAACTGGTTGCAAGGTCATAATACTTGTTAACCTGACAATTAGATAGAATATGAGATAAAATGACAGTAAGGATCAAGTTCCTAAAAAAAAATTACAGTATACAAAGGTTTAGTAACAGATGTTTCGTTGAGTTGATTGATTGGGATTTGACAAAAATATAATTAACTAATTTTAATTTTCTGTTGCAGCAACAACTGATTACAGTCCGATAACCATTTCAAGTTTTCAATAAAAATAAAGCTAGAAACAATTACCATGTCAGAGTAATTGGATTTTCTCGCTTCCTCATCACCTCCGTAGCAAACATGATACTTCTCATACCTACAATTAGAGTTCAAATACTCAGATTCCATCATAAAACAAATAACATAATTTTTTTCTTACTTCAAATAGCTTTTAATGTTAACTGAAATCATTAGATAATAAAACTTTTCTCAAATTTTCAGAAAACACCATTATTATATTCTGACAAATGAAAGTACAAAAATTATCTATTGCAGCACCTCCAATCAAATCACAAAGTTCTAAAATTTATCCCAATCACAAACCTACTGCTTTTTAAAATAACTAATAATTAAGTTGTGCACGACAACAAAGTACATAACAGAACAAACAAAATCTTATGTTAGAATATGCAGGTACAAAATTCAGATATTCAAAACAAAAGTTCAAGTATTTTATTTTTTGCCTTGCTGGAAAATAAACAATTCTTATTTCTGTTTTCTTTTGGCAAAAGTGACAAAACATGTGATGGGCTTCCATCCAATAGAGAAATGTTTGAATACAGAAAGGGAAATTAATCTAATTTAAAACTGAATTGTCTATAATTAGTAGTTTAGTTCTTCCATGGGTTCTATGCAAATATTAAAAGTGGAGGTGCACTTGTGCAAATCAGTAAAGAAAGGGATTTAACTTTACCTCCCTGTCAGTAAATAAAGAATATTCCAACACTTTGAGTATATTAAAATTGGAGTGCATGTGCTTCCTACAAACTTTACTCTCTCAGAAAGTCTTTCAGAAAAAGGAAAATAATATTAAAAATAAGAGAGGACAGAATTATTTACTGTTCAACAGCTGATTTTACTTCATCCTTAGAAATTTTTCCTCCCACGCCTGAAGCAAGATCCAAAGCACCTGTCTTAGACATTGTCTGATAGTTCTGCGGAGATTCCAACAAATCAACCTGTTCACATCAATAAAATAATCAAATTCCCTAATTATTTAATTATCAAACAGATCTCATAGAATTCAATTATAGAACGGGTCAATGACGCATTAAAAAAATAAGCCATTGGGAACTATGTCACTGACACTATGGAGTGAACTCAATCAAAGAAAAAAAACAGTACAAAATTGTGATCAAATTCCGAAACAAACACAAAATTTTACTCAAGTTAGGAAATGAGACGACTCGATCATCTCCTTTTCATTCAAATATCCAAAGCATATCTCAAGCGTCTATTAGCTGCCACGTCAGCACCGAGGGTATCCATTGTGAAACTCTCGGTTACTGAGGTGCCAGCATTGCTCAAATTCAAGGAACAAATGGTAGAAGAACCTTTTTCTATTCACCGATTGGAGAACGATAGATTTAGAAACAACTCGAAATCAGATTATAGAACAGTAGAGAAGAGAAATCAAGAGAGAGAGAGAGCTTACAAGAGAAATGGAAAAGGAGAAGGTTGGAATCGTGTGTGTGGGGTTTTGGGTATGAATGACAGGATACAAATGAAGTGGTTAGAGAGAAAAATACAAAGAGCGCAGTTTTGGTGATTGAACTGTAGTGGTTAGAGAGAGAGAGAGAGAGAGAGAGACTGAACCGAGTCGGAGAAAAATACAAAGAGCGGGCAAGTCCCGGCAGAGAGGCGAATACAATTTTTTAAACATTGTTTTCAGGAGAAAGTACTGCCCGCGTCAGTGGCAGTGGCGCCGTCAGAGCCCGCGCAGCACACCTGCGCACTGACATGTTTGTTTCTCAAATTTCAGAGGTCAAAGGTTTTGTATTAAAATAAAATTTTGGGTTTTTTTCTGTTTAAAAAAATCACGGCAGCTGAAAGTACATATTTTGCATAATTTAGAAAATGAAAAAAGCAAGTAGAATATAAACAAAAAGAGTTTGATGTGGAGTTGTTTGCTTAGTTTTGTTGTGTGTGTAATTTGGATATCGTTTAATTTGGAGTGTTTATTTTTCTTTCACTTGAATCCAAAGCTTATTCTCTGAACCCTACTACTTTGTCCCTGACATGCTTAGATTGTAAAATCAGAAAAGAAAAAAAAATTATTTACGACTGAGTAACATATCTACACACTACCAATCTAATGTTAGCAACACTACTCCATGTACTTTCTATTGCTTTCTATAAAAATAGCTGATGTGATTTTCCTGCTCTTAAATTTATACTCTAATCTACAGGGACGGAGCTAAATAGAGGCAAGCCCAGGCACTTGCCTGGGCTTGTTCTCTGAAAAATAAGGCCCAGTTAGATAATTTTAATACTGTGCCTGGGCTATAAATTTGATTTGTGCCTAGTCTTGGGCTGCAGGCCTGTAATTTCTTTCGTCTCTTTGCTGCTAGCATGTAATTTCATTCCTCTTTTAGTCTGGTCCCCACTGAATTGCTCCATTAGAAAAATAGAAAAATGGATCCTATTTGCTAGTCACTATCCTTCTCCATTAGTGTGCCTATGCTTAAAAACTTTCTGGCTCCGTCCCTGCTAATCTACCTAAATTTAGTCGCAAGCGCACGACAATCGTTTAAGTATTTCGGGGTCGAACCACAAGGACGGTTTGGATTATTTGATTCTAAATTCAATTCAATTTGCTAAATTAAACGAACAGTAATAAAAGTTGATTGGTCACAGTAACAAATTAACAAAAACTTGCAGTAAATAAATCTTAAATTAACAGATCACAATTGAAGAGGATTAAAACGCAATTAATTAAAACTAGGGGCTTAAGGCAAGCTAATTCTTCAGTTTACTCCAGTTCTAGCGGCCCACTGAAAGAACTCAGGTCGCTAATCCTATTGACTGGTCGCTGGCTACTTGGCGGGCATAGACCACCTCGCTGGTTCACTCAGCGGCTCGCCAGGATTAGTGCAGATGCAACAATTTAGTTAGTTTAGAAGTCGCTTTGTGTAAGGAATAGGGTTTGGTTGATGTTTAACAGATCAAACTCTCGTTTTAAGTCTGGTGGACAATCAATTAACTCAAACTCCTTCGTATAAAATCTATATTTTAACTCTCGTTTCGTGGTATAGTTTCTATAAATTTATACCTTTCTAACCTAATGAATTTTTTGAATTTTCACTTTTAGAAAGGACCTAACTCTCGTTATAGAGTACCGATTAGAAATTGTACTCGTAATTAGGTGGAATGTTTGCTTGATATATATATGCTGTGTCCTAAACTAAAGCAAACCATAGTTAGGCCAAAGTATTTTTCTTACTAAAAATCAACATACTGGTATTTTAAATAGGGCTATACTTTGGGTGAACTTATTTGATTACGTTTGAAGAAGACTTATCTTATCCTCCACGTTAATTCTTGTCAATTTTTAATTTAGTACATTTCTGTTCTCCCAAGATGGTCATACGAAATAATGTCACAGAATATCCAACACCTACTAAACCTAAACATCAGCCGCCGTGTCTCCTCCAGCCGTCTGCGCCTCCTCGCCCAGTCTCTCTTCTAGTAGAAAGATAAGTGCCGCAGATCACTTACTTCCTTCCGCCCAATACTCCGTTTTCACCGAAAGTGGGCAGTTATCGAGGTTCTCTCTCTCTCTCTCTCTCCCTCTTATTTGGCAGTTGATTCTCTTGTTTATTGAAAAGTTTGATGGAGCCACTGCCTGAACCAAGTAGGAGCCGAAGCAAGCGAGATTATGTACTAATCCTGTAAATTCCAGAAGCAATACAATTGCACTTATTATTAATTGTTATTTTTCTGTAGGAATTAAAAATGGGGAAAAGAAGGAAAGTCATTCTGCCTCCAGCTCTCCCACCTGAAACGCCAGATGAAGAATTTGAAATATCTGATGAGGATGTGGAGTTTTTCTCAGAAAATCGCAGTTTCACTCATTTCCTAGCCCATTTTGATAAAAAAAAGATTGACAAGTAAGTTGTTACTCTTTGATTCAGTCTGTTTGGATTATGTCATGTCTGTGTACATAGAAAACTTTCGAGAATAGCAGCGTATTTCTTTTGTACATCCTTCAATATAGTCACTGATAGATAACATTGTTGTGCAAGCTGTTCATAAATAGTTGGTGCCAGTGTTGTTTGTTATGTTATAAATTTTCTTTGTCTGAATCTGAAATCAAGTTTGGTCTTGAAGGCATGTCACCCGAGTAGCAGACAAGTCTGAAGATGAGATAGAGAGGCTGTACGAAAGGAGAAACAGAAACAATGCTCCATTAGATTCACGGGAAAATGACTTACAAGTTGATCCCGTTGACGCTCTTCCTATTAAAACATTGGATGGGAAGCTACAATACAGGACGAGTATGATTTTTCATTTCAAGGTTGGCTGGACCCCAGCCAGCCAAATTGAGAAAATAAAATATTGCACTGTTTGGAACAGTTACTGTTATAAATTTAAATAACAAGATTAACAAATAACACACTAATAAAAAAATATAATCAGGCTCATGTGATTTAAGTTGATCATTAAAAAAATGAACAGTTGCTCCATCATTCCCATCATCGTGTTATTCATCATCATCCTTTTCTTGTATATATAGGAAGAACAAGCATGTTTCTATGGTTTTAAATAAACGTTATTTGCACTGAAGAAAAATGAAATAATCTGTAATGTATGAGTACTGTCTGTTTCGAACTTCTGTATACTTAAATCATATTTTCTGTTTTTTTTTTTTTGTCATTTTAGCCAAGAAGGTGGGATCTGAGGAGGGGCATGCAAGCACAGACTTGACTGGAGAAGAGGATGCTGAAAAGCAAGGCACACACTTAATTCGGCTCACGAAGGCCGACAGGAACAAAAAGTTAAAGAAGGAAAAAAAGGAGGCTAAAAAGCTAAAAGAGGATGAAGATATAGCTCCCAACTCACCAAAAGAAAAAATACACTCAGAAGTTTTGGTACTTTTCTAATTTGTTATTTTTGTTACTGCAGTTGTTGTTGTTGTTGTATTATTTTATTTACCGTTGTTGTTATTATTATTATTATTAGTTATCTAGATATGATATTTCCATTGTTAGTGTAATAAATAATTTGTGTGCACCTATTCATTTGTTGCTGTGTTTTTATATGTTATGACAACTGTATACAAAAAGTTTGTTTCTATGGATAAAAGGGTCCTGTGTGCATAATAATTTGCAAATTTTAATGATAAGAGTAACTTAATTTATTGTAACTGCTACCGGTGGAAATGAGCATTTGTACAGGTAGTGGTATGAGGATTGAGAATTTTATATCTGCGTACCTATCCTACAGGCTTATTCTACAAGGAAAAATTCTTCTTTTAGGAAAATTTCTATTTTTAAAAATGATTTATGGATTCTCGGCAATTTTGTGTGTGCATTACTTAATCACATTATTTTATACACAGAAAGAAGTTGAAGAAGAAATTTCTGCTGAAGAATCATTTGGAGCGAAAAAGATAAAATTGGCTGAGATAGGGATGGCATTACTAGAGGACCCGGAAGCTAATATCAGATCTTTGAAGGAACTTTTGGACTTTTGTAAAGATAAAGATCCTCAAGTTGTAAAGCTGGGTCTTATGTCGATGTTGGCAGTTTTTAAAGATATTATACCTAGGTATGCTATGCTTTTATAAATTTTGTCTCTGTAGGTGTTGATGTAGTTTGTATTTTTCGTCTTTGTTGAGTTTCACAAATCAAAGTTTCAACATAACAAAAGAATAAAGGAAAAATTATATTTTGGTGATTAAGAACATGAGATATATCATGACCGTACTAAATGGTCCCGGAAAGGTGTTACCGTATTTTATTATTGCATATAATATTGTTTGGAATACATTTTTCATTGGGTGAAATGAAAAATTGGAAAAACGGAAATATAATTTGTCCCAGAAAATACTAGTTTGAATAGTGGTTCAAGTTCCATATTTGATTCTCACTTTCAATTGGTGAGTGATTCTTGAGAATCAATTGTTATGAGTTTGTTACTAAGAAATACATTGTGTGTAAAAACTCTTCCTATTTGATAGAAAAAGATCCTATGATCCAGAAACAATCTTATGTGGGATTGAAAATCCCAAGTCAACCTATAAGCAAAATTTATTGGATAAGTTTCCTCTATTGTGTATTTCCTATGTGTGAATTACACAGGGTAATACTAATTGATAGGACCTCATTCTTAAGTGCTATAGGTCACTGATAGACAAGATTGATATTCTCAAGTCTCAACTATTGTTTGATTAGTTTTCTAACCGAATGAGTTACCTTTGTTGTTATCATTTTCAGTTATCGAATCAGAGAACTTACTGATAAGGAGTTAGCAATGCCAGTCTCCGAAGCTGTACGAAAGACACGCTATTTTGAATATACCCTTCTGCGTTCTTACAAGGTCTCTCTCTCATCAGAAAATCGATGGCTAGCTCATATGCCTAATGCCAAATATTTTTTTCTCAATTTTTTTGTTTTTGTTTCTTCATGAAACTTATGCATTTTTTTCACGAATTATTACTCAGTCCTATCTACAGAAGCTAATAGAATTACAAAAGGAGGCCATTTTCAAGCTTGTTGTTGTACGGTGCATGTGCACTTTATTAGAAGCAGCTCCACACTTCAATTTAAGTGAGAAATTATTGGCTGGTACTGTCAGGAACATAAGCTCTTCAGATGATGTCATCAGGTGAAGAAAAGGGAAAATTTTGAAATCGCTTACAATTAGTTTCTAAATTTATGTTTGTTTATAGGTAAGCAGTTAAAGTTTGTTTTATTTTTATGTATTTATTTGGTCTAGGAAACTGTGTTGTGAAGCTATCAAGTCATTGTTTAAAAATGAGGGAAAACATGGAGGTGAAGGAACTGTGCGTGCAGTGCGTCTCATTGCACAGTTAGTCAAAAAACATCATTGCCAGTTACATCCTGATGGTTTAGAGGTTGTGGATTCTTAAACTTTGATTATTCTAACTCAATATAATTCTTTTTGGGGGTCAAGTTAACAAGCTGAAGTAAATTGGATCACCGTGGATTTGTTGAATTTTCCTTGTAATCAGCTCTTTGTTGTTACATATTGTATAGGTTTTTCTGTCTCTGAGATTTGATGAAGATTTGGGTAAGCACGAAAACAAAGCTGAAGAAAAGAACAAGTTCACAAAAAATAAGAAAGGGAAACAGGAGCCGATGAAACATTTACCCCCTAGTGAGAAGAAGAAGAGCAAACAGGAGTTGATTGCTAAAACAAGAGGAGAGGTACCTCCCGCTCTCCTTTCATTAGCTATACCAATTGGTTCATTATGAGGATGTCTATATCAGATGCTGGTACCTTTCTGATCAGTTCTGGCACTGATACATTATTATGGAAAGCTGCATGCAATTATGGAATATGTTCCTTGATTCAGTGCATAATGTTTTTCCAACTTGTGTTTAGCCCTAATGATTGCTGGCCATGATATCATTGGCCGGCGCTAATATTGAGGCCAGTAAACTTGTGACTATAGTTTTGTTTTGTTGGTAGGTTTATGCAGATTACAAGGCAGTCTCTTTTGCTCCCGACTCAGAGAAGAGACAAAGGATGCAGTCCGATACACTTTCAGCTGTTTTTGAGACATATTTCCGTATTTTAAAGCATGCTGTTGATGCTTCTGATCCTAGGTTTTTCTTCTATTAAGTTTTTGTCATTTTTTGAAGTTTTTTGCATAATACTACCCTGTTAGGCGACTTCTTTTTGTTCAAGTACAAATTAAATAAAAATAATAACTAGTCTCATGACAGACCGATACAAAATAAATGGAAAATTCTGCCATGAGAATCAATTTCTAAATCGGGCTTTAATCTCAACTGCACATTTCCAAGAAAGATTAATTCATTAGCACTCATGAACGGTTGCGATTAAAGCCTGATTCAAAATTGGTTTTCAACTTCTCATGGCAGAATTTCCCAAATAAATTAGTATACCTGGAAACAATGGAAATATTTTATCATTGCATCTAAAAGTATGTTGCTTCCTATGAGATCGAGTACCATGTATTCCCTGTAATAAGAGGTATCTTATAAGCCCTTCATTAATTCAAATAAATTTGCATAGGTCTTTTCTGTTTAGAAGTTTGACCATCCATTTCCCTATTTCCTGACTGGTCAATTTTGTTTTAAAAAATTTCAGGTTCATGTCTGAGACAAGTGGATCCCATGCACAGCCACTGCTTGCACCATGTCTAGAAGGCCTTGGGAAATTCTCTCACTTAATTGACCTTGACTTCATGGCTGATCTCATGTCATGCCTCAAGCAGCTCTCTGGCTTCAGTAGTGGGACCAACCTTCAGTCAAAAACTTTTAATGTAAATAATTCTGGCAGTGATAGAAGTAACAATGGATTAACTGTGTCTGAGAGGTTGCAATGCTGTATTGTTGCTTTTAAGATTATGAAGAGCAACTTGGATGCATTAAATGTGGATTTGCAAGATTTCTTCGTGCAGTTATACAACCTCCTTCTTGAGTACCGGCCCTACAGGTCTCTCTTTCTCTCTCTCTCTCGGCCCCCAACCCGCCCACCTGTCCACTCCTATTTCCTGCCCCTTGTTTATCCATGTGTTGGATTCTCTTTGTTAGGGAATTCTAAAGCAGCCTCTCTCAACCTTTTGTCAAGTTCTTATCTGTGTTACACCAGATTTTTTTAATTAATTGGATTTAGGCCCTCAATAAAGGTGTTAATACAGATAATTTAATTACCCATGTCCATACCAGACCAAAGAATGTATATGCAAAGGAGCACCCATAGCTAATGAGGTTTTCATTCTTTTTTTTTTTCTATAATTGTGTCATTTTCTGTTTTTCTAATCAGCACAATTAGAGCTATAAATGCAATATTCAGCTAAGACATGTAAACAAATTTTCTGATTCTATATTGAACAAAAAAAATAGGTTAAATTAATTTACCTTTTTTTATCTGTGAAGAAAGAAATCATGATTATGGTGAGACTGACTGAAATATTGAAATGGGGGGAATATTTAGGGATAGAGGAGAGGTTCTAGCAGAGGCATTAAAGACAATGCTATGGGATGGTAGGCAACATGACATGCAACGTGCGGCTGCTTTTATTAAACGCCTAGCTACCTTTTCTCTCTCCTTCGGTTCATCTGAAGCAATGGCAGGTATTCCCTTACTTCTTCAACCATGTTTTAATTTTCTTGGATATTAAGTTTTCAAATCCCTTTATGGATGATGAATTCATTTTCAAGTTGAACCAAATTTGATACACAACATATCTAAACTATAGTGAGTGTATAGTTCTTGATTACCTTTTGCTTGGCCATCGCAGTTGTCAAATAAGGTTGATGTTAAGATAAACCATCTCATTACTATCTTTGCTGATTGTCCTTTTGTCTTCATTAATTTTCAGCACTGGCCACACTGAAGCAACTTCTACAGAAGAATACTAAATGCCGAAGTTTGTTGGAGAATGATGCTGGTGGTGGGTCCATTTCTGGTTTAGTTGTGGTAAGTGACCTTTTTCTTGGCAAGAGATTGGAAGATTAAATTTTGGCCACTACCTTGTCTAGTAATGGCAGGATCTGTGGCGAGTACCACATTGAACTGGGAACGACCTCCTTGTTCCAAATGTTCAAGTCCGATTCAGTGTGACTAGCTTGTTTATTTTATTTGAATGGTATGCATTTTATTACTTGAGAATAGAATGTTGATCCTTTTGAGCTGTACCTCTTGTTGAATTGTAATATGTTGGCAGGACCTGAAACAAATCCAATCGAGACCCTATGCATAGTCTTTCAAATGTCTCTAATTTAATCAAGTACACCGTTGGAAAGTTTATTAAATGTCTCTCATGTTTTTTTTTTTTTTTTTTTTTTTTTTTTTTTTTCTTCTTGTACCTTGTAGAAATACCAACCAGAAGCCACAGATCCCTACCTAAGTGGTGCCCTTGCTTCAGTTTTATGGGAATTAAGCCTTCTATCAAAGCACTACAACCCTAGTGTCTCGCAAATGGCCTCAAATATTTTAAGCATGACAAATCTAAAACCAACCCAAAATATTGTCAACCCCTCTTTGATTGCCTTGAATCCAATTCAAGCATTTTGGGAGTCAACAGTTCAAAAGGAATTATTGAAATTAATGAATGCAAAAGTTCCCCCTTCCTTAAAACGTAAAAGGAGAAGGGTACAAGATATGGAATATTATGTTTTGGACCCTCAAAAATTGAGAAATATAGACAGTGAAGTTATTGGAGAGGAAGAAGCAAAGCTGAGGTTTGAGGAGCACTTTAAGGTCCTTAGAGACATTTCAGAGAATGAACGGTTGAAAGGGGAATTGAACCGTACCTTGGCATCTATTAGTTTATATGATGAGTTTAAGAAAGAGAAGCGGGAGAAAGAGAGAAGTGTGGTGTTAAAAAGTGGAAAAAAGAAGGCTAAAGTTTTGGTCAAACGTTCTAGTTCTTGATGAATTATGTTGTTTTTTAAACCTTTTTTGAGGTAGGGAGTCCAGCATTATTCTCAAACCGAGCGAGCTGTTTTCTGACACAGCTGTCATGAAGGTTCTGTAAACTTGTAATGGTAGGATGTTGTACCATCATTCTTGTTTTGTGAATTTTTGTAAAATTACAGTCATTATTTGTTTGTACGGTAATTGTTTTATTTTAATAGTAAGCCATACAAAAGTGAGAGGAATACATTTAACCAAGTTAAGGTCTCATATGCTTACAGATAACCAAACGCTGACCTAGTTTGCTGATTATGTGGCAAAAAAGGCTGAAACTACTCTGCACATTTGGTTTGCTTTGCTTCTAGATCTATGGCTTGCTTTTCTCTTCTTACAGCCAGATCTGACACCATCCATGGAGCTTTCTCTGACCTCCTTTATTTTAGTAATACATGCCTTCTCTGACATTTTTTTTTTTCATTTTACCTCTAGTCCCCTTGCTTTACCTGGACACTGGTAATTGTGTTCCAGTTTACTAATGTTCAATCTATGTTCTGATGAAATTGGGGCAGTCAAATTCTGGTGAGAAATAACGGCGAATAAATTAATATCTAAAGTATACTCCAGTATTTCTAGTTCTCGTAAGCATACTTGTATCCAAGTATTGGATCGAAATAAATAATTTGAATCAATTGTTTACTATCAACTTTTGTATTATTTTAGGCCAATTGTGGGACAGAAAACATCTCTAGACAAAAACCTTTAATTGGTTATTATGTTGTTGAATTTGTGGAAGTCGTGGCTAAATGACAGTTCAGGATTTGCAGCCATAAAAATCTAGATGTCGAATGACAGAATCCTAGAGGTTTGCTTCTGGTCTATTTCATTGCTCGCACATTGCTTCTCTATTCTCTCTCCACAGCTTTTCGTTGACCTTATCTTCCTTCCCTTTCTTTTTTTTGAAGATAAATTGGGGTCAAGCCTTCAAACTTATTTTTAAATTAAATGTCTATAAAGACCCCTCAGTCGGATTTCGAACCTGCGACGCCTTACTTGAGATGCATTGCTCTTTGCCATTAGATCAAAAGCTGGTTCTCCTTCCTTCCCTTTCTATATATGTTTTCTTCAAATTTACTTCATACAGTTCATAACCCCTATTCACTTTGACAATTGACTTCTATACAATTATTCAAGTGAACCGTCCTAGGGTGGTACCACAAACCAATAGTATTTTAATGTTTGAATTTTCAAAACATTTCTCTCAGTGATCCTAACTTCATGCTGGTGCGCCACCTCACCTGCTTTATTACCAACAAAATATAGTTAACTATGTGCATATCCTTCCAAGAAACTTTGAGGCAATGTGATTTCGCACCTCAATTATTGTATTGCTTAAATCATGTTTCTCAAATTTTATTGGTCCAATCAACTCCATAATCTATGATATAACAAATGCAATTTGGTTGAGATCAATCAAGTCCTTAGGTTTTGCGCCAATAACGATAAACGTAGGTGAAAAACAAGAGAGATATATGTAATCTTTTTTAGAGGTGAATCTTAAGAGAAATCAAAGTGCAGCAGTCCGTCGAAGTTTCTAATAATATATTGAAGAACTGTTATTACACACAACTATATCAAAACTTTATCGAAGCGTGCCTAGATCTTTTAAATTTGATTCTCAATTGAAAATTTATTTCTTTTTTCTTTTCCCTCGAAACTTGGAACAAACACACACACATATTTATTTTAAGTTAACATTCACTTACAATTATGCTAACTTAGCTAAGTAGATGGTGCGATGAAAGGAAAAAACAAATACCATTTGAGAGTTCAATATATTTATAAATATATAACAAAGTTAGATATTGGAGTCACGAAAGTATTTAATATATTTGAAAATTCAATGCCTGCTATAGAACTAAATTAGTATTAAGCTAGAATCATAAATTAGAGAAGTAGATGATCAACTAGTTTAGGCACGGGATCTCGTCATGGTAGTTAACGTAGTGAGTTATATAAGAATTTGATATTCAGTTCTTAATCAGATTCATACAATTCTAAAGGTGAACTGAAGAGTTATATAGGTTTTAAAACTTTCTACTTCCTGTAAGCGTTTGAATTCTCTTAGTTTGAGTAATAAAATATTATTAAAATTTTGATTAGTCTTGTGAGAATTTGTATTCGTCTTGTTTGTCCCCATGGTTCGACCCTGTATGGCTGTATATAAAACTACATTGATAGGCTATGCACTTGCAACAATTCTATTTTATAGGATTCAGGTTTTGGATAGCTTGTCAATCTTACTATCATTTCGCACATCAAATACATCCTTTATTTTACAAATTTACTAGCTATCTGTGAATTCGAATTATTTATGAATTGTGATTACTCTGGAATTAGCTTTTTATTAAAAAAATAATTGTTATTTTCATATGCATAATTATAGGTGAATTAGAATTACATTTTATCTGTATCTTGAACTCTAAATTGTATGGAACTATTTCGAATTCAAGATTTAACACTATGCCATATCTTTTCTAGATTTATCAATCTTGAACATCAGAATCTATCAATGATTACAAGTTCTCAGAACTTATACCAGCTATAGAACAGCTCCAAATAAGCAACATCGGTTGAAAGACCAGAAGGGTGTGTCTAGATATAATTTTTGTTAACATAGCAGTTGCAAACATCTATTTGTCTTCCTGGATAATTTTTGGAAGTAACTAAGACTTTATTTGCTAAGTTCCATCATGGGCAGATCTTCGAGTTGAACACTTAAAAAAATCTATGGACTCTAGAAAGAAAATCAAGACAAGATACAAAAAAAGATTGATGGAGCATAATTGTAAAAAAATTCATGATTTTGCATTAATCAGATCTTCCTTCATCACACACTAAATTTAAAGAGAAGGAATTCCCACACAAAACCACTTTGCTCCTTCAGTACTCCACTACTCCTAAATTACAATTGCAAGATCCTCAACAGCCCAACAAAAAAAAAAAGGAGAAAAAAAATTACAAAAATAAAACAAATGTCATGAGTTTCCTTTCTTTAATGCAGCGCTCACCAGCATGAACTGCTCAACCTCGCATGGAATCTGAAGTATTCCCTTCTGATCGTACCCAAATTCTTGCACAGCCATCTCAAGTAGTACCAGGAAACATGGATGCTTTAGTATTTTTGTGTGAACCAATACTCTCTCCTTCTCCTTTTCCTTTCCTATAAGTCATAGCCTTTCGGTACCTTCTCCTTTTTTAACATGTCTGAATTTGTTTACCAGTTCTTCAGAGCTAACCCAAAAATGGCCAAGGACTCGCTTACATTAATGTGCTAAGAACTCCCTTATATAGAGCTCACTTGGATATACTTTGTTTTAAAAATGAAGCTTGCATTTGTTTAGAGGACAACTGGGTATACTTTGTTTAATTAAAGCCTTTGTGATTTATGTGAAGATACTTGAAAGATGACCGTTGTTATTTAATTGAGCATCATTAGCCATTGTTTATTTGAAAAAGGAAGGTATGGAATTTTATATAAGAAGCTATTCTCTTTGTACTTCGTTGGTGTTTAGAAAAAGAGCAAATTGTCTCCGCTGGGCTAGCCCAGTTGGTAGAGACACATGTCCTCCTACGGGAAGACCGGGGTTCGAGTCTTGCTTGGGGCAAGATGAAAAATGTGTGCGTGCGTGGGGGTTGAGTGCCTACGGGCAGTGATCAAAAAAAAAAAAAAAAAAAAAAGAGCAAATTGCGTTGATGTTCATTTAGCACCTTCTATTTTAGCATATTTCCAAAGATGAACGAGCTATGTTTTTATAATATATAATTGAAGAACAATTTGGCAAAATAAATAGAGATAGGCTAAAATCAGCCACGACTGACGGATGGACCCGTCAGCTGCGATTATATCTCAATTTTTGCGGTTCTAATAGCTAATCTGAACCGTTCAATGTGTTCTCCATATTGAAATCTCATTGGAGACCAAATTTTACATTTTTCTGATTTTATTTACTATTTTTTTGAGAATTTTAAAAATCATAGTTATTGAAGGGTCCAGAATTGTTTAGATTAAGAATTTTGTAAAATACCAAACAAATACTAAAAAATTTCAGAAAAATATAAAATTTCGTCTCCAATGAGATTTCAATATGGAGAACACATTGAACGGTTCGGATCGACTATTAGAATCTCGAAAATTGAGATTTGATCGTAGCTGACGGTCTCATCCGTCAGTCGCGACTGATTTTAGCCTATCTCAAATATAAATTAGCTCACAGTTTGAGAAATGTTGTATATTTGTTTAGATAAACTCCATATGTAATTTTCAGGGATGTATGCTTTCTCGATAGACGGTAAAAATATAAGGTCTAGAACGACTAAATACTTGATTAAGAAAATATTTGGATTTGATGGTGAAAATGAAATGATGGCGCCAGGTGGTATCCGGTGAGTGGATTGGGGTAAAACCGTGGGTAGCACAAGTTCAATTGGGCTGAATATTGTCATTTTCCTAATGAGGTTGGGAGACTTTTTCTTACTTTTTTCCTTTAACATCTACCCTTTAAAATTACTATATGTTAACGTCACCCTCACCATAAATCTGTTGTGTGTGTGTGTGTGTTTTCTCTCTCTCAAAAAAAAAAAAAAAATCCTTTGTTGTGTGTCAACTTGCAAGATCTGAAACATGGCCATGAGCCCATGAGCAAGTTATGATTAAACTTAAGTGTATGATTCTTATTGTATGTAATGTTATATTAGCAGATACGCCCACCCAATGTGTGGGAAAATTTTTATTATTTTGTTACACTTAAATAAAATAGATAATATATAAATATATAAATATGGGAAAAGGTAAATTGATGAACATGGATATTTTTTAACGAATAAAATTATTAAAAAATTTATGTGGGATTGTCAAGCTTAAATATAAAAGCAAATAATAGTTATGTACATAGAAGCTATAAATATTTTGCATCATTTATGTTCCAGATGCAAAGAAAATTATGATATGCAAACGCAATATAAAAAATATGCGTCAAGTTATTATTTGAAAAAAACAGATTTGGAACGTCCTTGAAATGGTGCATGCAATAGGAGAAATTAAAAAAATAGTGCAAGAAAAAAAATAATAAAATCGCTAGAGTCAAGAATCGAACTCAGGAAATATTGACAAACTCCCAAAAAACTTTAATTCAATTTAGCGACCGGACACTTTCTGTCAAAGAGTCTGACTCTTTGTTAGAAATACAAATCTGAACCGCACATCATATCAAATTGCACAGATCAATGGTTTATAATTGATGTTAACACATGTTTCCACCCTTAGTGGTTGGAATTCATGACCTTTCTATGGCTGCTTTTATAAGTATGTAATATTATATGATGCTGGGATCTTTATTTGAAAAAAGAAACCATAGTAATGAATGTAAGCGTATAAACTCGGCAAATTTGAAATGTTGTAGGGGTACCCGGGTAAAAGTTCTCCTGTTGGCTCCCCAAAGTTTTTTTTTAGACAGACTTGGTAGTTGCTACCAAGTAAAATTGGTTCCCCAAAGTTGTTTTACTATTTCTGGGAAGTTGGACGTAATTGTTTTTTATGCATTATTATTGAGCTGACTTGACCCGAAACAGAAGCGTCACTCATCAGGTGCGCTTTATATATTTGTAACTACGATGTAAACTGTCGGATTAGATTGAAAATTAAATTCAATCTGTTCATATTTCTATTTAAAAATTAAATTCAATCTGTTCATTTTTTAGATTTAAAATTTGTTTAATTGGTCCACCTGAACCTCATTCAATCCATCTAATTCTTTCAAGTATGAATTTTACAGGTTGTACGAATTATAATGGTTGTATGAATTTTATACAGGTTATACGAATTATAAGGGTTGTAATTTTAATTGATCTCAAGAATATACCTTTTATATTAATTTTTATATATAACATTTTAACAACGTTCCAATGAAAAATAAATAAATAAAAACTAACATGACAATAATAGAGTTAGCAAATAGATAAAAACAAATAATTTATTGATCGACAAATGTTTATTTCATGATAACATGATTTGTAATAGATATATTGCATTATCTGAAGAACTTTATACTAGATAATAATTGGAGATGCAAAATTTTAAAAAAATATATGGTTAATAAAGACGGGTTGGGTTAAAGATGGATTTTGAAGACGGACATATATACTGTCTGATTGTATAAATCATACCGAATTCAACTATACATCAAAATCTGGTAATGACTAAAGAACGAGTTGAACTTGAAAAGGATACGTTGAATGATCTGGACGGCATACAATTTCTAAAAAGCCTAATTGTAGCTTCAATACAGAGTTAACGTTAAGAGCAATATACACAAGGACAAGGATAGGTGGGTCAATGCATTAAGGTCCTTTGTTCTAATTCTAATTAATCACTATTCTCATCATTTGATCAGACTTTGACTATAAGATCTTTAATTTAAGAGTGGGTACCTTAAAAAAGGAGCTTCGTTTTTTGGCGTTATGGTAAGAACGCGTTGCGCAGTATGCACTCCATCCAGAATACATGTTTATAGATGGGACTTTTATTTTTTATTTAGAGAATTTCGTTCGATGGTTTTTTATGCACAAAGAGAATAAACCATATTCAATTATTTTTAATTATGTTTCACTTTTTCCATGCATAAAAATAATAAACTCCACATTGGATGAACTCTGAACGAAATTTTGCTCGGAAAAAAACAGGCATTGCTCTTGAAAGTTTTTAGTGACTGGAATAACAATTACCCGTGTTTAGTGATATCAAATATAATAATAAAATATATATATACTTTAATTTTTATCATATGGATGAATTGTATATTGGCTTAATTTGATGGTTTTGAAACAACAACCTATCTCGCTAATTTTTATTTTCTTTTTTTTTTAAAGCAAACGCTGGCAGTTTTTTCATTAACAACAATTTTTTTATTACAGTTTGTTTACCGCCTCATCCGGGATATAGGAAGAGAAAATAAGAACAAACGTACTCACAGATTATCGCCTTCAGAAATCTATTTCGACAGCTTAAATCTCAAAATGTAACATAAAAGTACTTGCCTTCTTTCCCATTTAATTAAGATTTGTTAGTTTCAGGACGATTTGCACCAATGTACTTAACTTAGATGGTTCAATCGTATATTCGGGGGGGGGGGGGGGGGGGGGGGGGCGATTGCAACCGAGTTAATTGCTTTCTCAGATCAGATGTCATGGAAGCCGGTTGTGTACGCTGGCAAACTATTAATAAATATCAAAAAATTCTCTAGTTGACATAAAGGAATTCTTGAATTGTCCAGTGTAGAATGCCCTTCGCAAAGAACACGTTTCACATGCCAAACACACATACGCGGACTTAAAAATAAATGATACGCAACGTCTCCACTGTTTAAGCTCTTGATTTTTTAAAAAGATGTCTCCATAAAATATTAATATAAATAGTAGCTTTATTTTTTTTTATAAATTTATGTTTTTTATGTTCATTGTACTGATATCAATAATTGGTATAATACTCAATCATGGAAACGCACGATGAAATGTACCTGAACGAAGTTCAGAAATATATTGGTTCTTCTTAATATAACAAAATTTGAACGATGCAAATTGTATAAATAAAAGATGAAATGAAACTGACGATGCTGTAACATGATGTATGATTCTCTGAATGATAAATAAGTTTTCACAAAGATGTTTACCCATTACGAAGTCCTACATTATTTAAACAAGTTAATATAAATAACAACATGATTACATCAACACACTTTACTCTGAAAAGAACAGTAAGCTTGCAAAAATAACCAATTAATTAACATTAGATTTATTAGAAGAAAAGAGCTCCTTCAATTGTTGTGAATCAACCTCTAATGGGGCCTTTGTCAGTGCGCATTGTGCAGTGGTCGTCTTCGGAAATGAGATTACATCTCTAATTGAACTTGCACCGGCCAACAGCATTACCAGTCGATCCAAGCCATAAGCAATTCCCCCTGCATGTAAGTAGACATAAAAGTTAGGATAACAATTAAATTTTGCATAGGCATAAAAAAATTAGTATAATAATTAAATTTTTGGCAGCAATCATGGCCACCTCTACCAAGCAGTAGAGATGTTAAACTTCTACAAATAATTCTTAATGCATTCAGAAAAATAGGACTTCTCTTACATACCAGACATCTACTAACTTGCATCGTGAGTTTAAAATAATTCATACTCAAAATGCTCAAAATATCAAAGTAAATACAATACCGTGTGGAGGTGCACCCATGTCAAGACACTCCAAAAGAAATCCGAACTTCTCTTCTGCCTATAATTGAACAAATTAAATTTAAGTAAGCATCTGAAGTTGGAACAAAAGCCAGCAGATTTCGTCATTTAGTACTTAAACAACTGTGCGCCACTGCATCAGCACTCTCAGTTTTATCATTCAAGTTTTTTTAAAGGTATTTCAGAGTGTGTGTGTGTGTGTTATCCAAAGGTTTGTGTGTTATGAGCTTATGAGAGAGAAGAACCTGTTCTGGAGAAATGCTAACAATTTCCAAAATCTTTTCTTGAACTTCCCTCTTGTATATTCTCAAACTCCCTCCCCCAATCTAAAATTTAGAAAATAGGATAAAAAAAACAGAAATAAAAGAAAATTGTACAACATATTGCAATATACAGAAGAGTTGAAGGTACACCCCTATGATTTAACATATATGGGGCAAGGATCTTAACCATAACCACTTCCCCAAATATGATGGCATGGATGTTGGAATATGCCATTAATTGATATCACCCAGCCCATTACAATTGGAAGGAACAAATAATGTATCTAAACTCTCTCTTTATTTTCCATTCTCATAAAATGCAAAAGTCACAAAGACCAAAGAGTGACAATTTGGGATTATAATTCCATCAACCCCTGTTTGCTGCCATAGCGATTTCTAGTTCTTTACTGCTAAGATGGGCTATTGGCTGTATAGGCACACCATTATTTGGAACCTTCATCTTATCCAAACCAACAAAAGGTCTTAAACTAAGAAGCTCCTAAAAAGTCAATTTATTCAAAAGTAATAATACCTCAACTCCATTATAGATCATATCATAGGCCAAAGCGCGGGCAGAGGTCAGGTCATCAATATCCTTTGGATTTGGTGCTGTAAATGGATGGTGCAAGGCTTGAAATGTAAAAGATATTATGTATAGCAATGAAAAAAGAACAAAACCATAAGCACTTAGATAATGCAACTACGTAACAACATGAATTCGTTTTGACTAATATTCTAGAAATGCACATTGTGCATGCTGTTACTAACGAGTTAGTACATGTACCATAAAAATTAATCCCCTCTATTTGTACATGCTTAGCCAGATTAAACCAGACTAAGATTCAAAGTTCAAGTGCTCATTATTTGTGTTAATTATCTGAGTTGATTCAATTCATCATCTTAGCTTTAATCATTACAATTTCAAAAACCTTAATCCCAATTTTCTGCAACTAGATTTAGCATACCAGAAAAAACAAATTCACCCAAAATATACAGCCAAACATAACTACTCAATGATCAGTGCTAGCTACCTAGATTTGTGTACTGACTCAAAAGCATCCTTATCAAACAAGTAGATGTACTACTAGAGCCAACCAGTTGGATTGATTTTGGCTTGGTCTCAGCTTTGGGAAGCAGATCAGGTTCAGTAACAGTCTAAGGTCATTTTATGTTTGACCTGTTTCAAATCTCTGGTCATTCTTTTTAGGCCAAGCAGGTAAAGGTCAAGTTCGGGTAGCAAATATATCAGGCTGGTTCTGGTCATTTTGGAGTAACTAAGTAAGACTTGTTTCAGGTCTCAGGTAGTCAAGTATTCTGTTTTGAGTCGAGCAGAATCAGGCATGGTCAGCTGGTTAACAAGTCAGGTTCTTTAAGTTCATCACCCCAACAAAATCAATTGGAGTTGCGATTGGGTAATTTTGGGTCAAGCTAGCTCACAAGTCGGGTTGAGCAGTACCTGGTGTCATGTCAGACAGGTCAAGCTCAAGTCGAGGTCAGGTTGTTGCTCATCAGGGTTCAGGTTCCAGACAGATTGGATCAACTTTATTTTCGGATAGCTTGGTCTGGTTTTCAGATCAGATCAGACTTTGTTTGCTCCATGTAGTAGAAACAAATACAAAAGGTTAATAAAAGAAAACAAATTAAACCTCGTATCTTTGCTCCAAATCATTCCATTCGAACATTGGAAAATCTGTAACCCACAAAATTGAATGCTCTCCCTACAAAGTTTTCAGAAAACAAAAGGTTGAGTATATAAAAGAATTGAAAAGCACAAGTCAAATAGAACATGAGGGAAACTTCAGTACCTACATGGTTTATTAAACCCAAATCATTAGCAATGAACAATCTAAGTCTGTCAAGAGTTTTATTCACATTAGCAGGATTTCCAATTGCAAATAAGATGAGATCGCTTGATTTTGCATTTACAGTTTTTATCAACCTCTCTTTTTGGTCAGGAGTTAGACTTGAAATAAGGGCTGGTATTCCTTCTAGTTCATCTACAGAATGAATAATATATATAACAAAGGTCAAGTAACTTAAAATGAATAGTAGGGTCAGTTCATATTAAGCATATTAAACTTTTCATACTTGGATGAACTGGTTGGCACAACTTACAATAGTATCACAGTACTGAACCTACCTGTTCTAGCTTCAACAACCCTCTAACTCTTATCTACCATTCAAGTTGCCCTGGTATGAACTTAGGTTCACAGGTATTCCCGTAAATTTTTTGAACAAACACATCTGAAAAGTTTAATTTAATACTGAACATATGAAAAAATAATTTGAACACTAAACATGGCAGAGAGCCAGTGGCAGCGGCGCTGCCGCAATGGCGCCAATGGAAGTGGCGCAGATACCGGCCTCGCCG
This sequence comes from Rhynchospora breviuscula, assembly GCA_027562975.1. NCBI lineage: Eukaryota > Viridiplantae > Streptophyta > Magnoliopsida > Poales > Cyperaceae > Rhynchospora > Rhynchospora breviuscula. The sequence goes on from CM050398.1 coordinate 20,960,857, forward strand.
GTGGCAGTGGCGCAGATACCGGCAGACCCTCGCCGGAGAAACCATGATGGACAAAAGCCGATCAAGCGGGGTCTCTACAGACTCGCCACGGAAAGGAGAGCAAGGATTCGTGGTTGAAAAACGTGGTAGAGGAGCGGATGGCCGGAAAATCGGGGTTCATTGCCTTTCTCTCTTTCCCCTCCCAAAGCTTTCTTTTATTTTCCAAATGCTCATCAGAAGAAAGAGACGATAGAAAAAGGTGTCTGTGGAAATACATTTTTAAATAACTAAACCTGGTCTACACATCTCCATGGACCATCAAATAAAACCCACAAATTAGCTCACGCAAAACTACCTGCGCCAGAACGCCGCCAGGACTCAGAGCAACCGCGCCACTGTCGCCTGCGTCCTCACCTCCCGCGCCAGTGCCAGTGACGCCGCCGCCGGCGCGCCACTGCCATGGCGCTCTGCCATGTTCATTGTTAAAGTTCTGATTTTCCAATGTTTACTGTTAAACTTTCATTTTAAGAAATGGCTGTTAAAAAAATTTACGGCAGGTATTCAATTCAATTGTGCTTAGGTTAACATTTAAAAATCCGATTCAAAATATTAAACCCAACCTGCTAATCTTACTCTAAGAACAATGCATGAATGCCAAAAATCATAAAATTGGGATCCAACTTGTAATGTAAAGATCAAGGGGCCAGAAATCAAACTGACAATCTTTTGGCATCTCAGTCTTGAACCAAAGGAACCCCAATTTTTTATCTCCAACATGTATGTGCGGTTTAGATGTGCAGCTTTAATGCAAACATGGTAAAATTTAAAAGGCAGCACTAAAATCAATCATAGAAGTTTTGGTGCAATACCGATCCCATTACAAGGAATGAAGATGATCCTTGCGAAATGCATTATATTGTAATAACTTACGCAGATGCATTATATCGTAGCTTATTATCCACTTACCTTTGTCTAAAACCTTAAGGAAAGGTAATCCCTTTGCACCAGCTTTTATTGCCTGGTTGTAAACATCACCCTTTTTTAGTGCTGTATTTGAATATTTTTGGGCACCAGATGACACACAAAGGGCTTTTATCGTGCCCTCATTTGCTAACGTGTCTGCAACTAACTAAACACTTATATAAATCAACATGAATCAGATCGTACCAGTAATGCCAATCTGCGCCAGTAATATAAGCGATTGATTAAGGTGTTTCATAACATGTGAGAAATGCAAGTAATCTCATACCTAAATGCATATAATATAACATTTGAAGTAACTAACTGAACACATATATAAATCAACATGAATTAGATTGTGCCAGTAATGCCAATCTGTGGCAGTAATATAATCAATTCAATGCCATTGTTTCATACCATGCGAGCAATGCAGGTAATCTCATCCCTAGATGCATATAATATAATATTTAAAGCAACTAATTGAACACTTATATAAATCAACATGAGTTAGACCGTGCCAGTAATGCCAATCTGTGCCAGTAATATAATCAATTCATTAAGGTGTTTCTTTGCTACTTGTAACTATCCAAAACAATTCATATGAAACTAGATCAAGATAGAACAACAATGTAAAAGTATTCAAATTTAAACTAGATCACGAAGAAACATCGAATGCAAAAGTTTTTCAAATTGTGAATCACAGTACATACAAATCTCTTGATCAGAGGATCGATCCCGCCATTAAATACATAAATAACTCAACGGACCATGAATTACTAACCTGATCCCGACATTTTGAAAGAATTCTCAAAGGTTTCGAATCAATGGAAGAATAGACCAATACAGAACCTGAAATTGTATAACAAATCACCACCAGTATCAACGATTGATAATAAGATGAAGTAACTATGAATGAATAGCGCATGAGATCACAATTGAAACTTGCATTTGATGAAATTCGAGGGAGAAGATGAGATTTACACAAATAAGAGAGAAAATATGATAAATAGAGCAAAATTACCACAAATTGACAGGTCGGAAAAGAATTTAAGGACTACTGCTTCGAAGGAAGGTTGCAGATCGCCTGAAGAAGGAAGGTTGTTTGAAGGAGATTGCCTGAAGAAACCAGATCGCCTGAAAAGCGTCGATCGCCTGAAGAAACGAGATCGCCTGGAGAAGGAAGGAGATCGCCTGGAGAAGGAAGGTTGTTTGATTTCTCAAATTGAAATTAAAACGAAAAGAGGGAACTAGAGAGTCGCAGTGATTCGGAGGGAAGAGTTTGACGCGCGACATAAGATAAATGGGCCAGACGCTAGGCCCAAAAGGAAGAGCGCGCCTCTGTGGATGATATGGATGGTAATGAAAATTGATTACTGCCATCTTCAGTTTTACCATCCCTGCCATCGCTAAATATAAAATGAACACATAGAATAAACAAGGTGAACATATATAGTGATCAAAGTGAACACATACAAACAAGTAAGTTTAATAAAAATAAGTTCAATATACATATAAAAATCTGAAGAAAAGATGACAATACTTATTTGTTTGTAAGTGTTCACTTTGTTAGCCTATATGTTTATCTTGTTTATTGTATGTGTTCACTTTGTATTTAGCGATGACTCGCGATGGTTTATTTGCCGATGGTGGTTATAATTCCTGGATGGTAATTGGTTGGATGGTAAACACCAATTACCGTGGCCAATGGCGATGATGTTAGGGCCCGGGCCATGTGATTGAGATTATTTTGGAGTCATATTATTGCCAGGCGGATTTAAAATAAAAACTTTTCAATTCAATTTTATAATTGTATTGATTAAAACATATAATAATAACTTTAATTAATGGCTATAAGTATTGTTTCACAAGTATATAAATCAAAGTGAACAATATATTTTTTTTAGGATCAAAATGCACACAGCTAGCATGGCAATATATATTTTTTTTAAAAAAAAATCAATATTGCCTGCTATATTTTGAAAATAAATAAAGAGTTTATTTGTTCTCTTCCCATAGTCCCATAAATCTTTTTACTATTGTGATTAATTGATCCTTGCTAATTTGGTGGTTTTTTATGTACTACTACTTAGGTTTTAATTGACAACGATGACAATACATGTTAGGGTCTAGAATGCTTTGGAGATTTATTGATTAAGACACTTTGTCATTAATCTTGGACCTTGATATGAGTTTCCATTTTCTGATATTGAAACTTATGTTATTGATCTATAGATAGCATCTTTAAAAAGTTTAAAAAAACTTATATATTTTTATAGGTAGTATACTAGTATCTCTAATTAAGTTTATGTTATGTATTTCAACTTGTTTCTTTGTACCTGGCAAGCAATTATCTCATATAAATTTGTAGGAAAAGGATCACAGACATTTACTTGTAAAACTTTCTGATGTTATCCTAAAAATTACCGACTCAGAAATAAAATAAAAAGAAAAATAACTGGGATTTATAAAATTGCTGACCCATAATTGATAGAAAAATAATTGGGATTAGATCGACTATAATTTCATTGAAAATTTTGGCTGTTAAAGAATTCCAAATGTATCTGCAATTTTGGAAACAAAAAATTTAATCAAACTACAGCTTGAGCACTGCATATTCTAGCAATCAAAATTAGTTCCCACTGTGATTTAATTCGCCCACCACTCACATTTATTCTCAAAAGTAAATAAATAAATAATCTAACGCAGCCTCCTGATCATGTGATGGTCCATCATTTAGAAGTATTGATGAAGAAGATGACATTTGGGCATAGGAAGGTACAGAGAATCTCAACAAACTGTAAGGAAAATGTTTTTTGAACCCTTTTGGTTGCTACTGTGCAGATCAAAAGGACTCAAATTTAATGGGAGGGAAGCAAGAGCTGGTTTACTATTGATGAAGACCCAAGGAGCAATATCAATTTTTGAATACATACAGATATTCTTTGGTGCAGGCTCAAACATCACTTGTCAAGAGAGCCCAATGGTCTATAAGAAGATGGCATCACTAAGCTGATACACAAAAAAGAAAATGCCAATATGAGGAGTTCCGAACCGATAAGTCGATAACCAATCTAGTCAGGTTCCTACGTATTAAGAGATTCACAAATCACAACCTAGTCAAGTTCTGTTATGACTTGTGACAGAATATTGATCCATCGTTCGAAAAGAGCCATTACCAATTAAAATTCGAGTTCTCTTATAATAGACATAACTTCTGCCAGAACATCAGCTTGACCAAGTATGAATAACTAGCGGCTTAACTAATCGTTATATTTAGATTATGTTCAAACTAGCCGTTGTTATCCGTTTTGTTAACTATGGAAGAGATAATTGTGTTATAATGGAACTTAACTTTGTTAGACCTTAAAGCAATTTAAAAGATTTTCGAGGGATAGAAGTGCAATGCTTTCAAAAATTCACCGTTAGTCCCTCAGCCAATTACTAGATAAATGCCACCATAAATTAAACAAGGAGAGTGCTCCGCAGCTAAGCCATTGATGACTACCTAATTTACAAAATCTGACAAAATTTTAATAATCTATGGACAAAGAATAGCAAGGCAGTTCTGGAATAAAGGTACAAACTGATAAATGGGCGGACATACAACTGCAGAGGCATACTGATATTGCACCAAATAATTAACATACAACAAACTCCTTGATCATATTAAGTCTTAACAATAGTTAATTAGGATCATACATGATTCAATAAACAAACTAACAAATCAGACGGCAAACATGATTTTCTTAACGTTTTTCTTTGCTCCATTTAACTGCTTCAACATCGAGACCGAGTCATGGGGAATCCTCGGTCATAACTTATTGTTTCTCTCTGCAATTTTAGACATAATTTAAAAAAAAAATGGTGGATAGATAAAAGGTGCTAAGAAATAAGAAGAGTTTTTAACATAGACCCTGGCATCCTTGGGGTAGACATGTTATTTATGCAAATGTTATCATATTTATTTATTTACTTTTTGGATCAAGTATAATAAGGCATTTGGATTTTGGCAATAATTTTGTTCTAGCTGTACCTTGAAAGTTGAAACAAATCTACAGAGGCTTCCTGACCACAAAGAAGTACATTGGTGTGAAGATCTCTTTCCTGGACAAAGTGCAGTATGTAAAAATTTGGAATGTAAGGAAAATAAAATTCATTGAGAACGTTAACTTAGCATGTTTGACCTCTCAATTCTGGTTTCTCAAGGATGCTCAAACTAATATAATGTCAGCATTTCACCTTATATAAAATGAGGAGAGGAGAGGAAAGGTGAATGAGATATAGCTAATGCTAATAAAGAAAGGGCATATGAGGTACTTATTGCAAAGGCACGATGATTATATAATAGTAAGTTAATGAGACTGATTGTTGAAAATTGTAAGGATAGTACTGTATAGAATTAATTAATTAAAAACTTACTTTCCTCCCTCTACAAGGCCCTCAGCTGCTTTCTCTAGGAAGGATGAAACTCTCTCACTACCTTCAGGTGCCAGCTTTAAATATTCTAACGTCTTTACCTGTAAACAAAAACAAAAAAAATTCAGTTTGAGCAAAGTTTAGTTCAAACAGTTCCAAATGTGTCAAATTTTAGTTCGAACAATTGCAGGGTTCCCAACATGAAAATATAGGGGCAATATTTGAAAACGCAACCTCAAAGAGAAAATATAAAGTGGCTTTGTACCAAAGTGCGAGTGAAGAGGCGGCCGATAGCAGTCAAGCGGAAACTAGAAAGAGAAAAGTGGCTTTTATCCAACGGCAAGTACCATGGCAGAGGAGAATCTTCAGCTAGGTCCTTCTCCCAAACAACCTTTAAACAAATCAAAAGAATTATACAAAATACTAGGAAAATTTTAAAATGATCTCTCTTCTTCTGCTATTGAACAGCACAAGTGCACAGGGACAGTTTGCCTAGCCTGACTTGTCTGTACATGTCGGTAACTGATAGACATTTATCCAAATTAAGTGCCTCACATCTACTAAGCTTGAATGACACTCCACCAAAGACATACAAACAGTATTACAAAATTTTGGGTTTATGACTCAGATAATACATAACAAAACAAACACCTAAAATGGTACAGAAAGAAGAAGAAAATACTTAGTAACAAGTATTATATTATTTAGTACTGCAATTAGTGATAGTGGGCTAACCTCAAATCCAGTATCAATGGCAGCTTGGAGGCACTGACGAGTGCTTCTGATGTCAGGAAGTCCATTTCCAAGTTCAATCTCAGCCTTAATCTTTTGATGAATTGGGTTAGTCGCATCATAATGGTCAGTAACACACCACTCATAAGCTGCAAAACATTGACCAGGCTTCAGCACACGGTGTATCTCCTTGTAGCACCCCACCTACAAAAAAAAGTTTAGTTCATGTTATTAGCATATCACACAATTAGTTCATGGCATGCAATTTTATTTAAAACTACTTCCTTTTATTAATTATATATATACATATATATATTTGTTGTTGTGGATGGTTATAGTCCCTGTCATGGTGCATTTTTAAATAATAGCTTTTTAAATTGGTACTGTGCTAGTAGCAGAGGTTTCAAAAACTGACACAACCTGACTAACACTGAACGACTCAAAACTCGACACAACTGGTGACTCGACATTTCTTCAAAATCAAACCTACCCAACCCATCTATTTAATACCAGCTGGTGTGTAAAATGAGAGAGATGCAATATTTTCTTTTAAATTTAGCATAAAAACAATCTAAGTTTCTACCGCATCGGGTGCATGGCATGTGGCCTCTATTGCATATATTGCATCAAAGGTGCTCTCAGGGAACGGCATATTCATGAAATCTGCCTGAAAAGTAAAGAGCAGGAATACTTAGAAAAGTAAATCACGATATAAGCATAACCTTTGGAGCATTATACAAACTTGATAATTATACAATCTTCATAAAAGTATGTAAGATTATAAGGTGCAATATATGTTACCTTAACAAAGTCACAACTTTGACCCAGCCCAACTGATTTATTCAATTCCTGTTTTGTAATAGATAATTAATCCAAGTGATGTTTCATGAAGGAAAATAATAAAAATTAGGAAACTGTTTGGTTGAGAAAAACATAAAAGAAAACACACCCTGCCCCTTGAAATTTGGTATTCGTTGTTGTTAAGTCCAGTAACTGATGCTCCACTGCAATAAATTTCGAATTTCAGTATGTGAGAGTAATCACAATTAAATCCATTTTTATGTTGAGAGTCACAGCCATCTATCAGAAGAAACATATGTAATTCGACATTCCAGCTAAAAATGAACTGGCCAAAGAAAAGTACAACAACTTTTTTTGGCAAAGGGTGTTGCTTATCATGAAAAGACAAAAAAGGCTTATCATTTTTTTTTCCTCTCTGCTATTTTAGCTATATTAAGCACATCAGATTCAGAAATCATACCTGAACCTAGCAATCTCTCTGAGAGGGCCTCCAATCCCACATCCTACATCCAAGACCTGCATAAGAAGTCATAAAGGCATTTAATATTTTCCATTTGTTGCCATAAAACATGATGAAGCTACAACAGATAATGTCAACAAGGATAAAATCAAAAGACTATTAGACCTTCATTCCCGGTTTCAATCCCAAGTGTAGTGCAAGAAAATGCTCATGCCTTTTTATGCTTTCACGCAGAGATTCACCTTTCCATCTAATACAATATCAAAAAGCAAAAGTAAGCACACACAAGTAGGTAACCAAACTAATACTACATGGAACTTATAGAAAGAAGAAGATTATTAGGCTTTTCTTTTGTCATTCAGTCCTTTCTCTCTTCTGCATATCATATAGTACATATTAATAATTTGCACATAACACTCAGCATTTATCATACATGCAATTTACAACAAAGAAAATTAGGTTTTAATTTTAGATAACACCTGAACGGTATTAAAAGCAGCCAGCATCTGTGACCTTGTGTTGTTTTTTCATTCAATTTGGCCTTGACAATAGGAGTTTGACAGAAATTGTCGACACTTACAGGGATATAACTTTTCCATAGATCAATATAATGCTAGAGTTGTATGTGCATATATGTTAAGTTATACCATGCTTACAAAGTATGGACAGGTGTTGGAGGTTTCTTTTGTTTCTTAAAAAAAAAATTATTTCATTGAAAAGGATATAGTTATGACCTGTGAGCAAAGTGGAAGGATTCACCCCAGCCATACTCATAGAAACTGGTTGCAAGGTCATAATACTTGTTAACCTAACGATTAGATAGAATATGAAACAAAAATGACAGTAAGGATCAAGTTCCTAAAAAAAAAATTACAGTATACAAAGGTTTGGTAACAGATGTTTTGTTGAGTTGATTGATTGGGATTTGACAAAAATATAATTAACTAATTTTAATTTTCTGTTGCAGCGACAACTGATTACAGTCCAATAACCATTTCAAATTTTCAATAAAAATAAAGCTAGAAACAATTACCATGTCAGAGTAATTGGATTTTCTCGCTTCCTCATCACCTCCGTAGCAAACATGATACTTCTCATACCTACAATTAGAGTTCAAATACTCAGATTCCATTGTAAAACAAATAGCATAATTTTTTTTTCTTAATTTAAATAGCTTTGTATTTTAGCCGAAATCATTAGATAATAAAAGTTTTCTCAAAGTTTCAGAAAATACCATTATATTCTGACAAATGAAAGTACAAAAATTATCTATATGCAGCACCTCCAATGAAATCACAAAGTTCTAAAATTTATCCCAATCATAAACCTACTGCTTTTTAAAATAACTAATAATTAAGTTGTGCACGACAACAAAAGTACATAACAGAACAAACAAAATCCTTATATTAGAATTTGCAGGTACAAAATTTAGATATTCAAAACCAAAGTTCAAGCATTTTATTTTTTTCCCTTGCTGGAAAATAAACATTTCTTATTTCTGTTTTCTTTTGGCAAAAGTGACAAAACATGTGATGGGCTTCCATCCAATAGAGAAATGTTTGAATACAGAAAGGGAAATTAATCTATTTTAAAACTCATTTGTCTATATTTAGTTGTTTAATTCTTCGATGGGTTCTATTCAAATATTAAAATAGGAGGTGCACTTCTGCAAATCAGCAAAGAAAGGGATTTAACTTTACCTCCCTGTCAGTAAATAAAGAATATTCCAACACTTTGAGAATATTAAAATTGGAGTGCATGTGCCTCCTACAAACTTTGCTCTCTCAGAAAGTTTTTCAGAAATAGAAAAATAAGATTAAAAATAAGAGAGGACAGAATAATTTACTGCTCAACAGCTGATTTTACTTCATCCTTAGAAATTTTTCCTCCAACGCCAGAAGCAAGATCCAAAGCACCAGTCTTAGACATTGTCTGTTTGTTCTGCGGAGATTCCAACAAATCAACCTGTTTACATCAATAAAATAATCAAATTCCCTAATTATTTAATTATCAAACAGATCTGTAGAATTCAATTATAGAACGGGTCAATGACGCATTAAAAAAAATAAGCCATTGAGAACTATGTCACTGACACTATGGAGTGAACTCAATCAAAGAAAAAAACAGTACAAAATTGTGATCAAATTCCGAAACAAACACAAAATTTTACTCAAGTTAGGAAATGAGACGACTCGTTCATCTCCTTTTCATTCAAATATCCAAAGCATATCTCAAGCGTCTATAGCTGCCACGTCAGAACCGAGGGTATCCATTGTGAAACTCTCGGTTACTGAGGTGCCAGCATTGCTCAAATTCAAGGAACAAATGGTAGAGAGCACTTATTAAAAGAACCTTTAGCTATTCACCGATTGGAGAACGATAGATTTAGAAACAACTCAAAATCAGATTATAGAACAGCAGAGAAGAGAAATCGAGAGAGAGAGCTTACAAGAGAAATGGAAAAGGAGAAGGTTGGAATCGTGTGTGTGGGGTTTTGGGTATGAATGACAGGATACAAATGAAAGAAGCAAGAGGAGGAGACAACTGTAGTGGTTAGAGAGAGAGAGAGAGAGAGATTGAACCGAGTCGGAGAAAAATACAAAGAGCGCAGTTTTGGTGATCTGGACATCTGGCCAGGGAGGCACGCAGCACGCTGCATTGCATATCACTGGCGTTCTTTTTATATTTTCTGTGGCGAATTCGTGTGCAATACAGTGTGTTATGTGAACTCTGCAGATGGATCCCACATTATTATTTATTAGCAGGATGAGTAGGTGGGAGTTGCAATGTTATTTTTTTAGGGGCCATGTGAATATGTGATTGAGATTACGGATTAGCTTGAGATCTAGTTATGGCCGGGTGGATAAATATAAAAATTTTAAAAAAATTATAAATGTATTAACTAAAAGTGTGTAATAAAAGTCTGTTCCAACCTCTTGTGCTACTATGTACTATGGAGTTTCTTAAAAAGTCTGTTTGTTACTTTGTTTGTCTTGACAAGTAAAAATCTTTAAAGTGATTAAAGAGAATTTTCTATCTTTGATATGCTTAGAGCCTTAAGAAATCTTTATGAATTCGTTGATTTGCTAGTAAATGAGGCGAAATTGAATGTTCAACTTTTTTTTTTTTTTTTTTGAGAGAAGAAATTTAGTGCAGTAGTGCTCAATGTTGGTTGAGACGAATAATCGAATGGCAAAAGTTTTTGTAACGTGTTGCAAATTCTTTTCCAACATATATATTTTTTAAATAGTCTTTATTTTAGATCTTCCGAGTAATTTTCATTCGTGGGGTTACCTAAGCACACTCTTTAAACAACACCAAAAAATCAATACTGCAAACTAATTGAGTAATTGATCTATGACTATACTCAATTGTTGGGGTTTCGATTCCGCTCATTTTTTGTCAAGACATGTTAGAGTCTAGAATGGTTGGGAGATTTATTGATTAAGATTTAAGACCTTTATCACTAATCTTGATACTTGATGTGGACTTCCATTTGGCATAAAAATCTGAAAAATGAAAACTTTTTTTATATAGGTAGGTTCTCTTTACGTCTGTTATATTATGCTTCTCAATTTGTTTGTACCTGCAAGAATGGTGCATATTAATGTATGGAAGTTTCGGTACATACTGATCTAAATTTTTGGATCTGCTTCAAAATGACCGATCCAAACTGTTCAATATGATCTCCCTATTGAAATATCCTTTCCCACCAAAATTTACATTTTTCGATATTTTTAAATATTTTTTTTCGGATTTTTAAAAACTGCTATTTTTTAACGGTTCAGAAAAAATTAGATTAACGATTTTTTAAAATTTGAAAAAAAATTTAAAAATTTTGAAAAATGTAAAATTTGGTCCATAAGAAAATTATAATAGGAAGATCATATTGGACAGTTTGGATTAGTCATTTTGAGACAGATCCAAGAGTTTGAATTAGTATGCACCGAAGCTTCCATACATTAGTATGCACCATATGTTTTCTCTCTCTCTATATATATATCGTCGTATCCGTACCGGAGATTTTTGAAAATTTTCGTACCGCCGTATCCGTACCGTACCAGATACGGTACTCGTACCCATATTCATGCAACATAGATTTTTAATGTTGTCCAAATCATTTCCCTTCCATTAATAATCGTCATGCACTATATATTCAATGAAAATCAGTACTTTTGCCACCGTTTTGAATTCAATTGCCAATAATGAAACATAAAGTCACGTATATATTAATGTGCCAACCCTACTATAGCGTAGTGGTTGAGGCACAAGTATTCTCTTTGGGAGTGCAGGGTTCGAGTTCCATGGGGTGGGATGATGGGTGTGTGAGTGTGGCCTACGGGCATAAATAAAAAAAATAAAAAAAAATGTATCAACCAGACAACCACTCATATTTATTATTAAAAAAGAAGAAGAGAAAACATGCGCAGTCTCCAGATCATGTGATGGTCCCATGGAATATTTTTAATTATTGCATTGCGCCGTGTTGAAGACTTGAAGTTGTCCAAATTCTACTACTATTTCGTATAAGTCTGTTTAATTGACAAGTAAAAATCACTACAATGATTGGAAACTACACCTGGCAAATAAATAGCATCTTTTCTATTTTTGGTATGCTTAAAGCCTTAGGAGGATTGTACGCAAAACAACCCGAAATATAAGGAATGAATTTTTCAATCTTCCGACTTAATAATACGATAGTTAAGGAGGCGAAATTTAAAGTATTTAATGTTCAATTATTTTTGGAGAGAATAAATTTAATGTTTAATTTTGCTAGATTCAATTACTCCGAGTGGCCAAAATTTCTGAAAAATGTTCAAAATTATCTCCCAAAATTTTATAAGAGCAATGTTCAAAATTATCTCCCAATGTTTAATATTATCTCCCAATATTTTATAAGGGCAATTGTGAAAATTGTTCACATTTGGAAAATAGTTCTATTTAGAGAGGAGCGGGCCTATCTTTTAACAAAAAAAATATTTTATGCCTTGCAAAATTTGAACTCAATTTTTCAACATAGTACATGGATACAGAGAGAAGTAGATACCTTAAAAAAAAGGACAGAAAGCACTTTTTTTTTTTTGGTAATAGAAATTTATTAATTTGGGCATAAGTAAGGTGTCAGCAGCTACAACCATCCAGAAGGATAATTTGTGTTTTGGTCATGTTATCATTAAGTTCACGGCTTAATTATATTTTTATGAAAACACACAAATATAATTCCAATCAAACACTGTAATCTAAAAAAAAAAATTCCAATCAAACACAAAAAAAAAAGAAAAGAAATAAAGAAATAAAACAAAGAAGGATGTTTGTGGAGTTTGGGATTGCTAACTAATCTAGTCTTGTTCTTATGTTTTCAGATGCCCATGGCTAACCAAATTCTATTACAACGGAATAATGATCCTTTTCTAGTTCAAAATGAGCAGTAGCCATTCAAAACTCAATTTCTGTTATAATGGGAAATAACATCAGTAACAACAAAATCCTGCCTTAAATATAATTACCTAGCGCGTTTAACTAGCTAAATGTTAGATTTAGATCATAATAAAAACGAGTCGTTGTTATCTGTTTGTTAACGTGGGAAGATCAGATAATTTTGTTATTAGTTAGAACTTAACTTTAATAGACCATGTGAATTTTCTCATAAATTATGAATTAACTAAAGAGGATTTGCCCCAAAGGCACCCTTAAACGAGATGAGCACAATTTTAAACTAGCCAGTGAAGAAGTCTTCTTCTTCTTGAAATTCTTGAAAATTCGCATTAAGTTCTTCAAAACTTTACAAGCTTAACATCTTGAGCGGATTCAATTAGTTAAAATTGTTTAAAATTATATAATCTCACATGATATTGTTTTGATAACATCAAACTAAAAGTTATTTCGAACTACAAGTTATTGTGTAAATATTTTGAAAATTTAATTGAACACATTTTGAAAAAAATAGTGTGCTTAAATATATATTAAATAAACAAATACTCTAATGAGTATTTTGGAAGGACATGAAGTTCCGACCTGATGAAGTCACGAAGCTAACCCTCCTTACAAAACAAGACAAAAAATAATATATAATAAAATAATTCAGCGATCAACCTAACCAAAAAGTTTATAGATGTAGAGGCAAGTTGTGCAGAGGAGAGATTTGTGAACAAAGCATCTTGATTTTATTAAGAGCATTGTTAACAACCACAGAGAAAAAAATTGGCTAATCCAGCCACCAAAAGCTCACCTAAGGGTAAACAAAAAACGCAGACATGACAAATTGAAAACTTAAACAATACAGTGACAAAGCAGCTGAAAGTGCACATTTTGAATAGTTTAGAAGATGAAAAAAGCAAGTAGAATATAAACAAAAAGAGTTTGATGTGGAGTTGTTAGCTTAGTTTTGTTGTGTGTAAATTGGATATCGTTTAATTTGGAGTGTTTGTTTTTCTTTCACTGGAATCCAAAGCTTATTCTCTGAACCCTACTACTTAATTATTGTCTTGACATGCTTAGATTGTAAAATCAGAAAAGAAAGAAAAAATATTTATGGCTGAGTAACAAATCTACACACTACCAATCCAATGTTAGCAACACTACTCCATGAACTTTCTATTGCTTTCTATAAAAATAGCTAAAAATGTAAATTCATAAGAAAATAAATTTGCACCTTGTATTGTATATATTGGAGCCTTCAGTCAAATTGTTTCTACTGCTACTGGCATAGGATATATTATATATATGTTACTAACACAGGATCAACCTCAAAGAAGAAAAAATGCCTTTGATGAGAAATTTTTCTTATGCCGCCAGGAGATTTGTGACTGCATCCCATCTATTCTTAATTATATTGTCCTTTCTCAGAGGCTTTATGGATGAAATTAAGAGCTTCTACTAACTAACATCTCTTTGCCAGATTCCCTTTCTTCTTGCTTCTGTTCAGTGCTGAACCTTTTTACACTGGTTAATTAAGATTCTCTCAAGGCTACAGTTATTGCTACAACTTTTTGGGGCATTTGGTGAAAGGAATAACAGGGTATTCAGTGATGACTGATGAGAGCAGACTTCTTGATGCGATTCATGATTAGATTGTGGCTTAGGCTACAATTTTTATGAAGAACTGCTAAGGTTGTAGTTTGTGGTTTTTTTTTTTTTTTTGTAACTTTTACTTTTCTTCTTTACGGTTTTCTTGTACTTCTCTAGAGAGTCTCTGTCTAGAATATCCAAAAAAAAAAAAAGAAATATAGAGATAATTACTCCGTGTACTTTCTAAGCTTTATAGAATTTTTTTTTTTACTTTGCACTCATACAAGATGATGTATTGGAGACTTGGAGGAAATACAAAGATAATGAGCGAGTCATAAACTGTTTTGGAAATGAAGATGCTGTTCGAGTAGTATTTTGATTAAAACATAACTACATAAGAAATAAAATCTAATTTGGGAAGCAGAAAAGGAGCCGGCTACCATAACACCATAGATAAACTCAATCTGGTACGCAAAAGTGGAATTGAGTAGCAATGTATAAATATGTAATGCAGCAGAGGTGAACGACTTAGTTTGGGACACGGATACAGAATTAATTCCCTTTAGCATTTTTCCAAAGGAGAGGGACATTGCTTCCTAATCCCAACTTGGCCCAGACCTAAGGTTGTCTAACTTATTATTGTTACGTCTTGTTCTTGGACTCCTGCAAAAATATTAAATTTTTTTGAGGAATAGTGGTTGGACATTTTGTTGTTAGAAAGTGTTATATGTGGTGCCTAATATATATACTGATGCATAAGACGCCACTGTGTTATCCATTTTCATAAGTACAAGTGTACAACTATTATAATATTTAATTGGTCAAAAATGGTGTTTGATGCCTGAATTGAAACTTTTTTTCTGGTAATAATTTATGAAAAGTGGAAAATTTAAATGACATATATACTGATGCAATTGTTTAGCATAGAAACAAACACATTCGATTAAGATAAACTCGTCCTTGGTGAATAAACAAATTATAGAAACTATCAAAAAATTAGTTCCGACTTCGAGACGACCTCAAATTTTAACCGTTAAACAAAAAGGTTGATATTTACTAATACGGATCCATATCAGAATATGTATGAATCAATCAACACGCTGGATCGAACTCAGAGTCATCTCCATTAATTAAAATTCTGATTGTAAATATCCTTTACAATTGACAAAGGCACAAAAATCATATGAAAAGGAAAATTATAACTGATCCTAGAATTATTTGCGACTATAAAAGAAAGTGTATGTAAAATAGGCATATCAAGAACACACTGAAGTACCATCTTTAAAATTTGATTGAATTTCTTTTTACATTGTGTAAACAATTTTCCCGGCCTACATATAGCAGTTGCCTAAAGGTATCTATATTGCTGCAGTTCATATTTCCCCAAATATCTGAGAGGTAAAAACAACAATCTCAATAAGCTGGCAGCTATGTATCATTTAATTTCCAGTTCCAGGATTACCATTGTGAAATAATTATAAGATAATGAAATTAGAACTAGAAGACAATTTATTAGTTTGCACCATGTAACACTTAGTCTATGCTCTACAAAAATAGTGGGGAATGGCAGGGGTGATAAATTTTACTTGCTCTGTTCTACAACCCAATTTAGAGAGAAGGTACTCATTTGACCATTTGTCGAGCACTTGTTTAGTCACCAGAGAATCTGATATCCAATTTATTTTAAAGCGTGGATTAATTTCTAAGGAATCACGTGCCAAGAACAAAAACAAGTGAAGCCTTGTATTCAAGAAGACACCCACAAAAAAAAAGTTTACCTATGAGGAAACAAATTTTCTATTTCGGGAGGATTATTTTAGCTTTCATAGATGCTCTTTTCATTTCCTCCAGTTTTTGAAGAAATTGATCAGCATCTTTAACTTTGTGCACGAAATGCAATTCTTCTAGTACTGGGGTACTGGCTAGTAAGAATTCTAGAAACTATAATACATATTTATGCTTGTTCAAGTCGTTGATTATCTTGACAAACTTGAGATTCTCAAATACAGTATGTTGGTCCCACTTTTCAGTTTCATCAGCGTAGATGAAGTGCTCCATTTTCTGCAAAGATGTATTGTGTTCATACATAATTACTAATTAGAGATTAAATCTACAGCAAAAGTAAAGTAACCTTCAATATTTAAGATGCAGGAATGAAATGTATAGACATACAACAGTAAGTTCTTGTAGATTCGGAGCATTGCGAAACAACTGACGAACAAAAGTAGCCTCCCTTGGACGTGTAAATTTCATTATTATTCGCAAGGTCCTCAGATGGTACAATTTTATAGGACACTCTAGATGATGTCGTGCCAAGTACTGATAAAAACAAACAACTCCAATAAGCTGTAATTTTAATTACATTGTATTATAATAATTATCGATTAATTAGTGGCTACCAACCTTAGTAGCCTGTCTGTAGACAAAGTACAACTTTCTCCTAAATGTTTAATTCCGAATAAAATAAGAGGTTTTATGTTACCTCAAATGCACAAATAGAATTGCAGAATCATATGGGAAAAGTCAAAATTTGGACAATTTATTGTGACAAGGGCAAATTAATTCAGTAGAACTGAGAAAGAAGATGAACAAGATGTATTACCATCATTAACCAGCAACCCAGATCAAGCGTTACCAAGTTCGGTACACAATCCAACAAATTAGTGAGTCATCATCAAGAAGATGCCGAACTGCTTGGAGAAGTGATGGTGTTCTCAAGCAAAAATGCTTGAACTTCCAGCATTTCAAGCTCAATTGCTTCAGCTTTGGTGCATCAATTATTATATCCATTTGATGCATACGTCCGTGCAACTCCAGATTTTCCAACAGAGCACAAGATGCAATCAAATTAATTAAATCACCCCCACTAATATCAAACTTAGTTATGCTAAGTGACTTGAGAAGTATGAACCCTTTAAATGCTCAGAGCAATTCGATAATGTTCTTAACTAATATAATATGATTCAAACACTTTTTGTTAACCTAGAATTGATAATGTTCTTAAATTGCATTCAATGTTGGTTCTTGAATTGATAATGTTCTTATTACCTGTTTTGTCTGCTGTAGCTGATCTAAGTTTTGTTATGAATTATGAAATTATGAAATAAGAAATAAGTAAGAAAGAGCAAAACAAGATTTACCTAAACCTATACCCCAACCGCATGGCCGGGCCACCTAAGGCCCCAACCCCCTCCTGGCAGGGCCCCCCACACCCCCCTCCACACCCCACCTGGCCGGGCCACCTTAGGCCCCGACCCACCACCCCCCACCTGGCCGGGCCACCTTAGGCCCCGACCCACCAACCCCCCCCCCCACCTGGCCGGGCCACCTTAGGCCCCGACCCACCACCCCCCACCTGGCCGGGCCACCTTAGGCCCCGACCCACCACCACCCCACCTGGCCGGGCCACCTTAGGCCCCGACCCACCACCACCCCACCTGGCCGGGCCACCTTAGGCCCCGACCCACCAACCCCCCCCCCACCTGGCCGGGCCACCTTAGGCCCCGACCCCACACACCACCCCCCACCTGGCCGGGCCACCTTAGGCCCCGACCCACCACCACCCCACCTGGCCGGGCCACCTTAGGCCCCGACCCACCACCACCCCACCTGGCCGGGCCACCTTAGGCCCCGACCCACCAACCCCCCCCACCTGGCCGGGCCACCTCAGGCCCCGACCCCACACACCACCCCCCACCTGGCCGGGCCACCTCAGGCCCCGACCCACCACCACCCCACCTGGCCGGGCCACCTTAGGCCCCGACCCACCACCACCCCACCTGGCCGGGCCACCTTAGGCCCCGACCCCACACCCCCCACCTGGCCGGGCCACCTTAGGCCCCGACCCCACCCATAAGGTCAGGCGCATTAGCCCAACCCACCACTGCCTCGACTCCAGCCCTTAGGCCGGTGTGCGCTGGACAGTGCTCAGGTGTAGTGCTCAGGGGTAGATGGTACACCCCTATTTATAGTACCATAGCGATGGAAAAATCCTCTCTGACTCCTGTGGGACTATCGACGCGCGAGAGTCCGGAGCTTCAAACCGGAGAGAGGAGAGGAGCGGAATCTGTCGCGTTCACACGTGAGCATCTTCCCATTCACACGTGAGCGTTGAGAGAGGAGGAGAGAACTGTACTGTAATGGCGTTGCTTCGATGGGAACTGGGAAGGAAGAGAAGGTATTTCTGGGCCGGTATCTTTAATTTTCTTTTCCAAGATTTGGGCCCATAATTAAACGGGGTAAAAGAACAGAAAGGCTGTTGATTTCTTTGTCATTGCTCCAATTCTCCAAATATGCGCCTATGGGGCAATTCACCAGCTGTGTCATTCTGTTTGTAAAATATAATTTTTTTTTTTGGTCAGTTCAGTAGCTTTAAATTTTGTGCAAATATTGTTGTAAATTTTTTTGACACGTGTTATTCCCTCCTCGATGTTCTCCTTCTAATTTAATATGTTTCTTATTTTACACCTTACAAAATGGGCAGCCTTACAAAACAAAACTGCTAAATATTTTTTGCCACGTCAACATTTAAGAATGCAGTTTACAAATAAGTTTATAATTTTTTTACTATTTTTCACATAGTATAAAATCAATTGATCTAGAAATTTTGGACCATTCTGTTATTATTTTTGAAGTTCATATTTCCTAACTATCGAAGAGGCAAAAACAACCATCTCAATAAGCTGGCTGCTATATATGTGTCCAGAATCCAGAATTAACAATGTGAAATAATAATTATAAGATAATGAAATTAGAACGATAACACGATGCATTTAATTTGCACCATGTAGCACTTAGTGTATGCTATACGACAGGCATGCAGTTGAGCATATATTGTGTAATGATAATAAAAAGCAATGATTTCTGTAATTAACATCGGTTCACGTGCCAATCACAAAAACACAAGTAAAGACTCGTATTCAAGAAGACAAAAAAAAAAATTATAAATAAATAATATAAATTAAGAAAAAAATCAATTTTTGGGGAGGATAATTTTAGCTTTCTTAGATGCTCTTTTCAGTTGCACCAGCTTTTGGAAAAATTCAGGATATTTAAAGAACACATGACACTGGCCGTATGGAAGAAAGACAATTTAAATTTGTAGCACTACAGATGCCAATAAGTAAAACATGTAATGCGAGTAGTTACTCATATTCAAGAAGACAAAAAAATAAATTGCCGAAACAGATTCACATATTCAGAAGCTTGTTTGGGAAATTAAATATTTGAGCTTTCTTAGATGCTCTTTTTAGTTGTACCAATTTTTCGAGAAACTCAGGGTCTTTAACTTGGCAATCAAAATGCAATTCTTCAAGTACTGGTGTACTGGCTAATAAGAATGCCACAAACAATAATACGGATTTGTGATTCTTGAAGTAGTTTATCTTCACAATCTTCAGATGCTTAAATACAGTATATTGGGCCCACTCCTCAGTTTCATAAGCAGATGCTCTGTATCCCTGACTCTGCGAAATTTTAATGTATTTAAATTTAATGAGAAACAAATCTCACAAATTAAAATAACCATTAGCATTTGAGATGTAGGAAAAAAATGTATATATAGGCATACCACAGTAAGTTCTTGTAGGTTTGGAGCATGGTGAAACAACTGACGAACAACAGCAGCCTCTCTTTTGCATGCAAAATTCATATCCATGTGCAATTTCTTCAGATGGTAGAAGTTTATAGAAAAGTACTCCAGACCACGTGTATATGCCAAGTACTGGTAAGACACAAATACAACTCCCATCAGCTGAATTCTAATAATATTTATTATAATTATGTATAGGTTACTGGCTGCCATCCATAGTAGCTTGTAGACAAGGTACCTCCTCATTAAAGATTCAATTCATAATAAAATATGGGTGTAAAAAGTTGAATTGTATGTAAAATCATCTGTCAAGTCAAAATTCAGACAATATAATGTGACAAGGTCAATTAGACCAATAAAACTGAGAAAGAAAATAATTACCCTGATTGATTGCCAACGTAGATCAAGCATTTCTAAGTTTGGTAGACAATTCAACAAATCAATGAGATCACTTTGCCTCCATAAATTAGGTTCAACACGAAGAACCGCTTTGACAAGTAATGGTGTTCTCAAGCAAACATGATGGAAATCCATACAAGTCAAGTACAATTGCTTCAGCATTGGTGCATCGACTTTTACATCCAATCCATGCATATATCCAACCAAGACCAGATTCTCCAATAGGAGACAGGTTGCAATCAACTTAGTCAAATCAACCCCACTAATTTCAATAAAGCGTAAGTGAAGTGACCTGAGATGTTTGAACCCTTCAAATGATCCAGGCATTTCAATAATGCAATTCTCAAGCACCAATTCCCTCAAGCACAGTAAATTCCAAAAGGTCGGCGGAACCTTCCACCTACTAAAATCAAAGTGATAGTACGTGATTTTGAATTTTTCAACTCTTTTCCTGAACAAAAGTGCCATCCACCCATTAAGAGACTCACTGCAAGGTTTTACATCAGCAATGACAAACTTGCGGATCGAACCGTCGTGAAGCGACAAAAATTTATCGACAAATTTTACCATCTTCTTGGTACTTTCAATGTTGCTCTCATCAGCTGATGCGTCCAATTTTGAAATGAAATTCTTGTCATACACGAGTTCTGGAATTGATGACCAAGCAAGCCTCCAGTTGCTAGAAAGACAGCATGTTCTCACCGCCTCTTTCACCGACAATCTTACCAGTATATTGTCTTTGATATCTCTTGGAAGGTCACTAATTCTGTCGAGCTCTGGCATGCTTCTCCTCTCACAATTCTTTTCAACCAACAGAAAATTGTTTTGTTTGGCTCACACGAATGAGTTTCTGTAATATCAGAAAGTAAAAATGAACTAAAACCTTATTCTTTTCTGTCGTATTAATTCACTCTTTATGTTACCATTTTGATTTTTTTTCTATTTAATAATTGGTACGAAATTTGAAGATGGGCTAAATCAAAGAGTGAGTCTAGACTAATAGACAAAATTGATGAGGAAGATTAATTATGTTGCTTAACTTCAATAAATTTTCTGAAAATAATACTAAAATAAGTAAAATGTTGCTAAGTTAATACCATACATACTAAAAAAAAAAAATTGTAATTAGCGTCGCCTGCTATGTCATGTCAAATTAAGCATGTTGCCAATGGATGGTGAACGGGAAGCACATATTCAACAATAATGCGTAAATAACATTTCTTTTTATTTGTTGAGCTGATTGGAATCAGTAATATAGGTAAATTAAACTGTTGGCAGCATTGGAAGTTTATACTTTTAGAGATGATAAGGACATAAGGTTGCAACAGGTTTTTAAACTTTCGATTTAGATTACCTGCTTTTAAACAAACACTAAAATATGTCCTTTCTCCTTCTTCAATTGTTTGCCTTGTGATGTTTCATTTTACATTTTGAAATCATATTAAAATAGGTAATTTTGAATGAAAGAAATGAAATTCGAGCATCTCATACCTGAAACAAGCAATCAAACAATTGGCTTGAACCACTGACTGGTCTTGACCATCTCTAATTCTCTACTCAGGAGGTCAAAATTCTGTGAGACATGAGATCATGTATACTGGAACAAGCTTTCCTTTATACAACCAATTTTTTTTCTTTCTAAGAAAGATCTCTACTATATTAGAAAGCATTTAATCTTGTAAGTTGTCTATTTTTATGTTTTGAGGATATCAGAATTTCCAAAAATATCCTTTTCTTTTTAAATGATACAAATTGAAATAATGCGATCTTTGCATCTCAACCCTTACAAGTATCAGTCTTAGCTAAATATATATCTAGTTGCATCTTAAATGCTAACCAATGTTTCCTTCATACATTTGTATCCTTCCTTTCTTTGTTTTCAGTAATTGTTTTTGGAACTTCAAAAAACCAAGAACAGATATTGCCCAGTGAGGTACGGTACATTTGTATCCTTCCTTTCTTTTTCTTTTTTTTTTCTTTTTGGAACTTAAAATTGCCAAGTGTATATGTTGTCCAGA
Source organism: Rhynchospora breviuscula (assembly GCA_027562975.1). Classification (NCBI taxonomy): domain Eukaryota; kingdom Viridiplantae; phylum Streptophyta; class Magnoliopsida; order Poales; family Cyperaceae; genus Rhynchospora; species Rhynchospora breviuscula. Next base: position 20,983,220 of record CM050398.1, read on the forward strand.
GAGGTACTTTATGGGGTCTCTTACTGGGATAGATCTTATCAGCACTTAGGTGACAGAACTCCAAGTTTCTGAATGACAATAGTTTTATCTATTCGGTACCAAAATAATTGCTCCTTCAATTTTTCCCATTCCGGGCGGTGCATAGTAGCAGGATCAAATTAATTAAAGATTAATTAGTGTCAAAATAATCTGTTACCTGATGTCTCCCCCATTGATTGCTATGGTGCTTTTTCAAAAGCCAAGCTTTCGAAATGGAACTTTATAATTCATGTATGTGTGCACTTCCATATCATCCAATAAAAAAAAAAATGTATGCTTTCATAATCATTTCGTCAGTAAGTTCTGGATGAAATCAAATAAACAAGGTTCTGCGTGACTTTTCCTTTTTTTTAAGCAGAGATGCTTAGGAAAGTAGCTGAACCAGACAATACTGATTACCGAGGCTACATTATCAAATATAATCAAAGGGTCTTCAATAGTTCCATAAACAGGTATCTAATAAGCCAACAACTCTACTACAGTCAATAGTTAAGATGCGTTTTTTTTTATGTTAACTAATTTTAATTTCTTATGGAATATTAGCAATATAAAATAGATACCTAATTTCTATATCAATACAAGCTTCTGTCGTGCCATAAATTAATCATTCCACACCAGAGCAAATAGTTACAATGGCTACATTATTCACAGTAGAACTTATCATTTTAATTTTAATTAATTCCTCAACTACTGCATGTCGTGCCTCTTCCATCGATCCATTCCTAGTGGTACAAACTTTATGTAACATATTCATCAACAAAACTTTTACGGCTGATTCATCATGATTAGAAATTTAGAATCAATAGTAGACCTCAAGAAACATTTTCAAGCAAACCATGCACATGTTCACCATAAAATCATCTCCTAAAGAGATCAAGATTCTTTTCAACTGTCTTTCGCTTCTTTGAGCATCTCTATGACCGTCTTCATCTTGGGTCGTTTTGCAGGTGTTGGATCTGTGCATAGCATAGCAACCTTTAAAACAGCAAGCATTTGCTTTCGCCATGCAAATGAAATGGTGCTTAGCGTTGCATCCATTATCTGCTCTGGCGTCTCACCTCGTGTCGACGCCCCATGGACCCATTTCACCAGATCAACACCTTCCCCAAAGCATTCATCGGTGGGCAACTTTGATGTCAGAATTTCAAGTAGTACAACCCCAAAGCTGTACACATTTCCTGGAACAGTTACTTGCATTGTGTAGGCATACTCTGTTGTGCATCAAATTAAAAAATGTGTTACAACACCACGAATTAATTCCAACATGATTTGCTGGGTAAACCAGAAAAGAAAATGCTTGTAGGTTTGGTACTAGCTTGGTACACTCCCCCAGGCAACAGTACTTCCCAGTATATTATCCTATTATGCCAACATATAAAGGAAACACTATACTTTTATATTTCATCTAACAACAATTAAAACAAACAATAAAAGATAAACCAATGTAACTTACCAGGAGGGATATAGCCGAAGGACCCAGCAACAGCACTTATGCTAGCTGTCCCTTTTGAAGGGTCCAAGAGCTTGGATATCTCAATTTCCCCTAGAAGAGCATTGAAATTTGAGTCGAGATAAATGTTTCCGGAGCATACATCTAAATGAATTGTTGCAATTTGGTGCAGAAATGCCAGCCCCTCTGCAACATTAATAGCAATCAACAGCCTGAGTGGCCAATTGGGCTCTTTCATGGCTGGCCCTACATCATGTATCAGTTGTAATAATGTCCCATTAGACATATAACGGTGAAGCAGTAGCGCCACATCATCATAGATGACATAACCAATGGGCCGGAGTAGGTTTGTGTGTGTTAGGTTAGACAGCCGCTCAAGCTCCCTTATCATCTTGTTCTGATGGCAAGTCACAGTTCGATCTACCGATTTGAGCTTTTTAATCGAGATAACCAAGCCAGACGGCATCACCGCTTTGAAAGACGTGCTAAATGTTCCGTTGCTGACTTTGTTCTCTTCCTTCAGTGTTGCCTTGACACAGGTGTCAAAATCCACAGCTTGTCTTAAGCTTTCAACAAATACATTCGCCACTAATATTTGTGGTGGTTCTATAATCTCTTGTATTTCCACCTTTGCCTTGGCCTCTTTTTCTTGTTTCTCTCTCAACATGAATAGCCCAACCACAAGAAAGACTACAGCAAAGACTGTCATGCCAGATCCAACAACTGCTAGAACTACTTTATAAGAGACTTTATGATGATCAAGCCCGTAGTAGTATGACCCATAGTTAGGATGGCAAGCTGAACCCAAGGGATCACCACAAAGCTCGCTGTTTCCAATAAAGCTTGTTTGAGGGCTTTTCTGGAATGGACCAAAGGCAGGAATTGAACCAGTAAGCCTGTTGTTAGAAAAATTTACCTCTATTAAGCTCATCATGCCTTTAATCTCTTGTGGAATTGTTCCTGAAATTTGGTTATTTGACAGGTCTAAAGAAACTAACTTGTCAAGTTTACCTAATTCTCTAGGCAATGCTCCCTGTAGTTGATTGAAGCTGAGGTTTAATGCAATTTGTAGGTTTCTTATCTTACCAATTTCAGGAGGGATTGCACCTGTAAAATAGTTACTTCCCATTTGTAACTCTAGAAGCTTAATACAGCTGCCAATGCCACTGGGTATGAACCCATCGAAGGAATTGTGATCCAAAACTAAAAATTGCAACCTTGACATGTTACAAATGTTGTCTGGTAAGCTTCCATTGAAGTTGTTATAGCTAAAATCAAGCTTGCTCAAATTTCTACACCTAAGAATAGACTTGGGGAACTCACCACTTAAGCCATTATCTGATACAATTAGCTCCTGTAAATTTTTCAAATCACCAAGCTTGTCGGGCACGGTACCTGTTAACCAGTTAGAGGCCAGGTTAAGCAGGGTTAAATTAGAGCAGAGAGCAAACTCCTCCACAATTTCTCCTGAGAGATTATTATTATCGGCCTCAAAGTATGTTAGGCTACTGACATCTCCAATTGAAGTGGGTAAACGACCCGTTAACCTGTTATTGCCAATTCTGAGGTTTGATAATCCTTTGCAGTTGCCAACCGAATCGGGTATACTACCATTTAACCCATTGACAGTTAGAATCAGCACTTGCAGCTTTCCCGATTTGAATATACTCACTGGTATCTCTCCTTCGAGCTGGTTCGAATGGAGGTTTAGCACCTCAAGGTTAGAAACAGAACCAAGATTTTCAGGTATAACCCCAGTTAACCCATTCTCATATGCAGAGAACACCTTGAGACTAGCAAAATTACCGACCCAATCGGGGATTGAACCTGTCAAATTGTTCCCTGACAGTTGTAACTCTTGCAAACTTTCTAAAATTTTCAACTCCTCTGGAATGGCACCAGATAAGAAATTATTGGAGAGATTAAGTGAAATAAGACTTGAGAGACCACCAAATGAAGAAGGGATCAGACCTTCAAAATGGTTCATGGAGAGGTCGAGAAATTCAAGCGCAACAAGGCCACCAATTGAAGAAGGGATGGATCCCTTGAAGGAGTTTGAAGAAAGATCCAACTTTTTCAAGGATTTCAACTGAGAAACCAGAGTGACATTACCTCTGAGGCCACGGTGCGAGAGATTGAGCTCTTGTACGGACTGGTTACTGGTACAGATCACACCGCGCCAGGTACAGAAGTTGGGTTGCTTTGGATCCCAGTCCGAAACTGAAAGCTCCTTTTGGAGAGCTTCCATGGTTGCTTGATCATCGAGCTGAGATTGGGAAAGAGAGATAAAGGTTGTGGTAAGTAACACAAAAGAGAGAAAGCAGCAAAGAGGAATGGTATCCGCCATTGGTGGTGGGTCTATGGAGATCTTGCGCTTGTAACAAAGTAGTAGTACTACTAGAAGAAGAAGAGAAGAGATGACAAGGAGAGAGAGGTTGAAAAGACAACACTAAGTTGGGATGAGAAAGATGAGATGAGATATGACATCTTTGCAGAGATGATGAGAGAGAGAGAGAGAGAGAGAGAGAGAGAGCTTACACCAGTCTCGTTTTACCTATTAGTAGTAGTAGTATAGGTGGGGATGGAGATTGGAGAGGCAAAAGAGTACTGCTTCTCTCTCTCCTCTGTTTCTACAGAAGGAAAGAAAGAGAGAGAGAGAGAGAGAGAGAGAGAGAGAGAGATGAAGGAAGGTAAAGTTGAAAAGAGAAAGGAAAGAAACAGTGGAGAGGGGTCAGAGATCAGAACCTGGTGCTCAGTGCCATGAGTGTGTTATTTGACCTATTCCCGCACAATTACCTTTTTCTAAAGTTAACGCTTTCTTTTTCTCTCTTTTTATTTTTTTAATTTACTTGTCAAAAAGTGAAGCATACAAATGCATAAGCATAATACATGTTGATGGAATTGAGATCTAGTCCCGCACGAGACCGTCCAGCGCAGCAATCTCAACCGTCTGATTTAATCTCAATGGTTAAGGGAGCCCCGTGCATAATACCAGATTGATAGGCCCGAACCGTTCATATCAGATCGGACGGTTGGAAGGCTGCGCTGGACGGTCCCGCGCGGGAGCAGATACGGATTGCATGTTGATGCTGCGACGATCTTTTGACAATGGCCGAAGACCCAAGTCCTTTGGACTGTTGTCTCCATCAAAGGCTATTTTCAATGTATGGAATGACATCTTTTCTTTTTCTTTTTGCTAATTAATACAAACCGTTATTAAACTTTCCATTTTTGTCTAGAGTTGGAAATAAAGACACCAATTAACGGCTTGTCTATTTACTATTATTATTATTACAATAAATTAAGGCCTGTTACTTTTTATTCTTTTAAAATGTTTTCTTTCTTATAAGCATGAAAGAAACAGTTCTTTTATGAGAAAGAAGAAAGAATGCTTTTATAATGCTCAACAGAAAGCAAGATAGTTTAATATGAACTATAAATAACATTTTTTTAATTGTTATTGAACTTTTAATTTCATATATAAATTTTTTTCTAGTGTTGAGTAAATTTAATTACTAATACGAAAGCTCTGAATTTGAAAGATAATATGGGGATGGAATTGGCTCAAAGAAATTTAAGATGATATGAACTGTTAATTACTATATATTGAAAATTTTTAAATATGAAGATAGAAATTTAAAAGTCTATGTCTCTATGATGCAAAATAATAATAATAATAATAAAGATATGTCGGGATAAATGGGGTCATGGAATTTTTCGTACTTTTTTATTTTGAGAAAAAAATCGGAGTATGCTATTTTTCTTTTCGTTTCTATTTATTGTTGATGAATGAAAACAAAAAAAAATGCTGAGGAATATATTTATTATTATTATATATTTATTACATCAAAGGCAAAATATTTTTTTCTAAATTCGAACAGTGCGTCAAAGCACCATCTCAGTTAATCAGATTTGAATTTGATCTAGTTGCAAAAAAAAAAAAAAAAAGGATTTGCATTTGATCGGACAATTGTACGCTTTGGATTGTAAAGCGGTCCGAAGGGCCTTGGAGTTGATCCGATCACACCTTTTTTTCGAAATCGAGGTCTGATACGGGCACAGCAGTACAGTATTTCATGTGTCATTTTGCTTACAAGATAGTGTCCCTGCCATATTATGAATAAATAGGAACGTCCCCCTAAATAGAAACAAGGTATGTGACACAAGTTGAGAATTGAGACTTGAAAGTGCAAGAAAAAATTGCCTAGAAACATCTGTTCTAACAATGTTGATAGTTTGTTACATAATATTTTTTATTAAGACTAACACATGTTTCTTTATTTTCACAATTTAAAATTTTAAATATGATTCACGCAATAATTATATTGTTTCTATGTCACGTGTACAATATAGTCATTAATCAAGTTGAACGTGATTAAAATTTATATTTTATTAAGACTAACACAATATTTTGATCATGGCACTTCATGAACAATGTTGCTCTTGATAGTTAATAACATAATTGTTTATATGAGTTCATGCAAATAATCTTCTCTTGCATAAAAACCCAATCCCATCTCTATTAAAATTTGATAATTTTAATTATCTAAACTGGTGCTAACGTGGTGCTTTTTTCTCTCAATAATACATAGTTAACACATTGCTAAAAACATGGAGTTAGAAAAGAAAAATTGATCAAATAATCCACTTAAATAGGTGGATGGATATGTATCCGAACCTTGCATAGAATTCAATTATAAATGTATCCATTCATACGGATGAAAAATTAATAAATAAGCTTTCCTTATATGTTCCTAGAGGATAGCATTATTAGCAATTATCTCGGACTGTCTGGACCAATTTTTATATTTATATTAGATGGCATGTCTACACTTAGAATCACAATTAGCAGCATTGGAAGTGCCACAGAAGTTTTGATCCTTTCTGTGTCCTATGTTTTAACAAGCGGCCGATTAATATATTATATTAATAAATTATTAACTGCATGTTTGTCCTACGTTTACTTATTTAAAAAGTTCGCTGCTCTTTGCAGAATATATGGTCTCCTCGTCATCATGCTCATGAAATTATTGTAAGCAAGCATTGATTCCCTTGTAAGCATTAATTTCCCTTCCAGCATTTAAGCGACTGGATAATTTAATTGCATTTAATTTCTAGTTGTCCCTAGCAGCCCAGTCCTGTAGTTCTTGGTTCTGGCCTTAAAAATGCATTTGTAGTAAGGCTGTCAATGGTACCCTTTTAATCGTTTATCCTACTCATATCGTATTCGATAAGACGGGTATGGGTAATGTTTTATTTTCAAAAAGTTATCGGGTATGGGTATGGATAAAAAAAAATTTTCGTTAATTTATTGGGTAAGGGTATGGGTAATGCTATTTCATATTCGTTAATTACCCATACCGTTAATCTTTATCATAACCAAAAAATATAATTGTAAGATTCAATTAATACGTTAATAACAAACTAAAATCAGAAAGATATATTCGTAAGATTCAATTGATATGTTAATAATTAAACTAGGCAATTAAATTGTAAGATTTGATTGAAATAATACTACATGAAATTGGAAAGATATAATGGTAAGATTCAATTCATATGTTAATTATTTTTTTTTCATTCACGCGTTACATCGTTCATTCACGTGCTATATTAAAAATAATAATAAACTTTTTCAGAAGATCCTTTCTTCTCCGTTGTCATTTGAGAAAATATTGTATAATTAGTAACTAGTTATGTAATTTTTTTTTGACAATTGACATGAGAAGATTGATTTTATTATATTTAAAGTATTATACAATAATATTTATTTATCTTTATTGTAAATTTTTTTCATTGAGTTATTAACATTATTATCTATTTTCTACCGTTATTCTACCCTTACCGTTAATTCTTAACGGGTAAGGGTAGGGTACGGGTAAAGTCAAATTTTAACGGGTAAGGGTAGGGTATAGATAAAGAAAATTTTAATGGGTATGGGTATGAAAAATGTCTCTACCGTATCGTATCCTACCCATTGACAGCCCTAATTTGTAAACTCTAGAAAGGAAAGAAATACTATTCAAATGATATAATTAGGCATGCGGCGTGCATGCCAGCATGTGCATGTATTTATATCTGTAAAATTACGTTAAAAATATATGATGAATTTAAACCTATTATTAATTTTATAAGTGTACGGGCATTTAAATTAAAAAAAAATGTGGCAATTTTGTATTACAAACTGACCAAGCTAATACAAATCAAATCTACCTAATATATATATTGGCCCAGGAGCATTTTAGTTTTTTCACTTTTCGACAAATTAAATTGATTTTGAAGATGTAATGAAGAAAATGAATTGCATTATATACATTGTAATGATATATTGTACACTGGGTTGTAACTAACGAGATGTTGCACAAACTTCACGTATTAAGGTTGTGGCGTTCACATTTATACAATGTTTTATACAAATCAATACACGTCTCGATACAAGAAATGCATTCAAGCCTGTTTAATACAATAATTGCATACATTTTAAGGGTGTGGCGGTTGCTATTTGGATGAAATAGTTTCACATTAATTTTGACTTATTAGATAACCAAATAATCTATGTTAAAATTTATTGAAATATAAAAGGTGTATACTTATTCTCTAGATAGATTAAATATTAAATTTATAAATTTAATATACTATGAAAACACGTTAGCCATCTGTTGAGTCATTTGAAAGTTTATCGATTTAATTTAATTTTGTCATCTGAAGATCAAACTTACCATTTACCATTACCAAGCAGCTTATTTGAATGACAAACAATGTGTATATACAATTTAAATTATTCAAGACTATGTGCATTTGCTCTGATCTTTTGTTTCCGAATTCCGATCGAGTATACTTTTGAGTTTTGACATGTTTTATTTTTTTCCATACAAAAAAAAAAAATCTGGCTGAGTTATTTATTTTCTATTCCGCCGCATTATCCCTTGAAAATAGAATTTAAATTTGTTCAGGGGATGTCCCGTCTAATTTCACAGCATATATATTTTTGTTCTCGCCTGAGGTAGTTGGTGTCTGAAAATTTATAAGATTTTGATATTATACTCTCTTGCAAATTATGAAAGTTTGCCTTAGAACAGGCGGCTTTTACAATCTAAACAATTATAGGCTTATAGCAATCAGCATAATATGGGCCAGGAGTTTTAGTTTAAATAAAGTAACATAAGATTCTCTTGGGCCCTATAGGCCTTTATTTCTGTTCCGTGTTTTATTCCTCGTCCTATAATTTTGTTTTTAAAAAAAATAAAGATGGGATAATGGAGGTAGACAAGAAGTGTCCCTTATAGTCTGCGGTCCCCTTTCTTTTGTCCTCTTTATTTTTACTCGAATTTATTCGGTTATAGAAACTTCAATCTTAAATTGAGGACAGGTTTCATCTAAAATGTTGGATTACAAGCTGATATGCTGCAGGCTCGTAGAAGGAAAGACTAAACAGAGAAGGCAACAAGATCATAGGCGATATTAGTCAGTTTTATTTCTTTAGAAAGTTTATAACATTCTATGATAGACTAGTGGACATTCGCGCGTTGTCCGATCTATTTTTTTAGATGTTGTTTATGGATCGATAAAAAAAAATTAATAAACTGGTGTCGCACATTAAAAACATGAAGAAAAAAATTATTCATATTACAATGATAGTATAGTTGTTATTATTGATGGTGTAATTATAATTAGATATAATGTTTGATATACCTGTTGGATAAAAAAAAGAAAAAATTATCCATATTAATTTTGTTGATGTGTCATATTTTATTACCTCTTTTATCATTCATATTAATTTTGTCGGAAAAAATCAACCAAGAAATACCTCCAAGTAATTCAAAAGCTATAGCACAATTTGTGGAAGAATAATTATATATTATATATAGGAGAATGGCCCCGGATTATAGTACCTTGCTCTACGGGATTGGATCCACATCCTCAGCAGCCGAGTTTTGGCTGTTCCAAGCAGCCAAAAATTTTATTTTTTAATATTTCAACATTTTAAAATTTAAATGTTTAATCCAAACCGTCGATCTTGTTCAATTTTACGGGCGATGTATTTTCATATAAGTTTTATGAAATTTGGAGTTGATTTGATACTGGATCAAGTGGTCAACAAATGAACGAATCTGGTTAACTATCACTGATTAATTCTAATACGTTCATAATTTGATCACTTAATCAAGTATCAAATCAACTCTAAATTTTATAAAACTTATATGGAAACGCAACGCCCGTAAAATTGAACAAGATCAACGGTTTGGATTCAACATTTAAATTTTAAAATGTTGAAATATTAAAAAATAAAATTTTTGGCTACTTGGAACAGCCAAAACTCGGCTGCTGAGGATGTGGATCCCTACGGGATTCCAATGCTCTTTAAAATAAAATAAAATTTTGTGGTGAGAGAATATCTCAGTCTAAAGAAAAGCAGATGATGCACATGGAGCCTGCGAGAATGACCCTTCGACTTGCAATCCGAATCCTGTGGCACGCGACACGGACCGTCCGATCAGATCTCGACGGTTCATTTTTTTCGGGCCTTACAATTTGGTTACATGCACGGAGCTCCCTCATCCATCCAGATCTGATCGGACGGTCTGTGGCGAGCTACACGCTGTGTCGCGCCCCACAGGATTTGGATTTTTCGACTTGCACTGAGGTGAGAGAATGTCCCAGTTTGAAAAGACATCGAACCTGTACATCGGATTTTCTGTGACAACTACTCTTTCGCAATTTTATCCGCTGCAACAAAAGATCCGGTCAAATTTACTGTTGGGAGAACTGTTCGCCAACAGTTGTTTCGGAGGCGGATCTATTTCTGCGAAATAATATATGTTTTGATTTGATTGCTTTCTATGTTTGATAATTTCCTCTCTGTCTAATTGTATACTACGACAAAATAGAGAGGCGATATATAGAGGCTGGTATATAAAAAAAAAATAGATGTACTGATTCTGTATTGTAACAATTATCTTTGTGAATGAAATCAAATTAGGGAGGAAAGGGAGATTCTGGGAGTGTTGTGTCCTTGTATTATAGTTATTTGACATGGTATCGACGAGCTAGGTTCGTGAGTATTGAAAGTATAGTAAACTGCGATGGCTGATCCAGAGAAGACTAGTAAATCTACCAAGACAAGTGATACATCTGTCGCGACAAATGCTCTACTTGAAAAACTAACCAAACTGATCACCCTACAACAGACACAGATTCTAGCCCTTCAACAACCTTCTCAAAAATCTATTGTGATTGAGAGCCCGGTGAATCCAAACCCAATTGATGTGAAATTCAATGGCACAAACTATGGATTGTGGTCCCAGAGTGTGGAACTTTATGTCAAAGGCAAGGAGCGCATGCAACATCTGACTAACAATCCACCACTACCATCTGACCCTCTTTACACAAAATGGGAACTAGATGACACCGATGTGAAGAGTTGGTTAATGAACTCTATTGAAACCAATCTGCGAGGAGGGTTCATTCGACACCCTACAGTGAAAGGCGTGTGGCAAGCGATAGCAACGACCTACTATGATGGAAATGATGCAGCCCAAGTGTTTGCATTAAAAAGAAAGGTCAATCGAGTTAAACAAGATGGCAGACTTGTAGGAGAGTTGTATAATGATCTGCAGTCGCTTTGGCAAGAGATAGACTTCTGTTGGCCCAACTTGATGGTGCATACAGAAGACATTGACAAATTTAACAACTTTATTTAAGAGACTCGGGTCTATACATTCTTGGATGCACTTGATGACAACTTGGATTGGGTGCGTGCAAATGTGTTGCAGCTTGTACCTTTCCCGACTGTTGAGCAGGCATATGCACGGATGAGACAAGAAGAAAACTGACAAACAATAATGTTGAAAGGAGAAGGCTTCCTGCAGCAACCTGTGGCAATGGCGGCAAGGACAGGTAATCATTCAGACCTAAAACTTGTAATTAATCGCAACTACCACAACTTTGATGGCAAACAGAGATGCACCCATTGTGGTGGGTCTAAACACACTGCTGAGACTTGCTTCAAGTTGGTCGGATATCCAGAATGGTGGGTGGAGCGGAAGCGCCGACAGCAAGAAGGGCGAAAGACTAAGGCAATTGCGCATTCAACTCTCGCTGTCAATCAAGGGATGGAAGGAGTAGATCAGACCCGAGTTTCAGGGTCGACAGTGCCTCTGGTACATAATCGTGAAGGGGCACCCTTGCATCTTGGCGTGGCACAAGCTGCTTCTAGTTCTGCCGCTAGTTCTCACGCTAGAACATCCACTCCTGTTGCACATGTAGCCTCTGCGTATGGAGTGAATCAGTCAGGTAGTACTCGGGTGAACACAGAAAACTCAGGTATGCATACAACTTGTTGTTTAATACAAGAAGGCATGTTAGTACAGGGAGCAAATCAATGGATAATTGACTCTGGTGCTACCGATCATATGACTCACTCAGAAAGGGACATGATTAACATAACAAGTTCTGTTAAAACATGTATCATTAATGCTAATGGTGACATTTATCCGATTACAGGGGTGGGGACAGTACCAATGCCTGAAAAATTAAGTCTAAAGGATGCACTATTGGTTCCATCACTGTCCACCAAGCTTATATCAGTTAGCAAAATTACAAAGGATCTAAATTGTGTAGTCACACTGCTTCCTGACTCATGTGTTTTTCAGGATATTCTAACGAGGGAGGTAATTGGGCGTGGTTCTAAACGAGATGGACTGTATTACTTCGACCGCTCCTCTCTGAGCAAGGCTTACTTAACTACAGATACTACTGAAGAATTAAGAAATAAGATGTGGTTATGGCACAAGCGTCTTGGACGCCCGTCTTTTGGGTATATGAGAAAATCTTCTCCTACTTTATTTTTGGGTTTAGAGCATGAAAATTTTGTCTGTGAAACTTGTATTAAGGCCAAGAGCCATAGAAATACCTATTTTTCAAGCACAAATAAATGTTCTTATCCTTTTGATTTAGTTCATACTGATGTGTGGGGACCTTCCCCAGTCATTTCGAAATTTAGACTCAAATGGTTTGTTTTGTTCATGGATGATTGCACAAGAATGACATGGCTCTATTTACTCAAAACTAAAGATGAAGTTTCAATTGTCTTTAAGAATTTCCATATGATGGTTAAAACTCAATTTGAAAAAACCATTAAAATGGTGAGAAGTGATAATGGAAGAGAATATATTAATAAAACTTTACATGAATTCTTTGAGGCAAATGGAATTATTCATGAAACATCGTGCGTAGGAACACCTCAACAGAATGGGATTGCTGAGCATAAGAATAGACACATTTTTGAAGCTGTTAGGTCCTTACTTTTTGAATATCATGTTCCTAAAATGTTCTGGGATCATGCAGTCTCTACTGCTATAATCCTCAAATGTTCTCGGATCCATTTCTGCGAAATAATATATGTTTTGATTGCTTTCTATGTTTGATAATTTCATCTCTGTCTAATTGTATACTACGCCTAAATAGAGAGGCAATATATAGAGGCTGGTATATAAAAAAAGACAGATGTACTGATTCTGTATTGTAACAATTATCTTTGTGAATGAAATAAAACTAGGGAGATTCTGGGAGTGTTGTGTCCTTCTATTGTAGTTATTTGACATAAAATTTTTCTCGTATAGCAATCAACATAATATGAAGTAACCTTTCCAACCCTCAAATTTTTGTGATTTATTCATGCAGTATCCTTTTATAACCTAAGTTAAATTAACCTTTCCAACCCTCTAATTTTTGACTTAGGTAGACAGTTCATGACATGCCTTATCTTTTTCTTGTGTTCTTGCGAGATGACGAATGAATAAAGTTTGGTATTCAAAATCTGAGAAATTCTTAACAATTTTTTTTTTCAAAATAGAAAAGAGATAATAATATATTTTGTGATTTAGAATATATATTTTTAGAAATACAAACATTTTTCATATATTTCTTTTGTGAAAGTACTGAAAATATAACATAATATACATCAAATTTTTACAAATCAAACAGATCACTCGCACACACATATCATTCATTCCACATCACACATAATATAATACGTAAATGACGTAATTATACATTAGAAATAGCAATAGTATCAAATAATATTTAGAAATTAATACATCAAATTAAAGAAAAGTGAGAAGTAGTGATCGATATATAACTTAAAACTGTTTCATTTTTTTTACCTCCCATACGCCTCTCCTCTTTCCTAATTTTCTTCTCCTGAACCTCTCTTTTTTAAAACGAACACTTACAACAACAAAATGAAGAGACACAAATATTAGTTAAATAAAGAAACAAAATGAACAAACCAAATGAATATTTACAAACAATAAACTAAACACTTACAATAACAAAACGAAGAGACACAAATATTGGTTAAATAAAGAAACAAAATAAACAGATACAACAAACAAAGCGAACACTTACAACAAGAAAGTGAATATTTACAACTATAAATTGAACATATATACAAATTTCTTAAGTAAGAAAAAAAATGATCATATTCAACATATAAAGTGAACACATATAACAACATAGTTAACACATACGATAAACAAAGTGAACAGATATACTCTTTAGTATTGCTGACTTAGTAAATATTAAATATTCTTTTTGTCATAACAAATTGAATCCTTATCCCCATTAAATAATTTCTTAGTACTACTAACTGTCAGAAAATATAGGATTATTAAAAAGAAAGATGGGTGGAAAGAGGAGGGGAGGGAAGGGGCGCTCTGAAAGAGGAAGGGAAGTGAGGAAGATGTGTGAGGAGGGGAGGGAAGGGAGGGGAGGGCTCCCTCTAGATAGCGCTGGTGAATGGTTTGGATGATTATTAGGGAGAAATGATAAATGCCATATACAATTTAGCCATCGCTTGCCAACGTTTGAACAAAGTGAACACAAAAAATAGACAAGATGAACATGTAGATGATCAAAGTGAATATGTACAAAAAAAAAATTTGTCATCCCATGTTCAGGCTTTTATATGCATTTTCAACTTATTTTTATCGAACTTATTTGTTTGTATGTGTTCAATTTGATCATTTATATGTTCAACTATGTTTATTTTGTTTAAGCAATGACAAACGATGACATAACTGCAGATGACAGTAATCAATTTTCATTATTAGGTGATGGTTAATACCAATGGAAATTGATTACTATCATACGCAGTTTTGTCATCCCTTGCCATCGCTAAACAGAAAGTGAACGCATAAAATAGACAAGGTGAACATATATAGTGATCAAAGTAAACACATACAGAAAATATAAGTTCAATAAAAATAAGTTGGATGTGCATATAAAAATCTGAACAAGAGATGACAACACTAATTTATTTGTAAGTGTTCACTTTGATCGATTATATGTTTATCTTGTCTGTTTTATGTGTTCAATTTGTGTTTAGTGATGGCAAGGGATGGCAAAACTACAAATAACAGTTATCATTTCTGAATATCAATTACCAATACAGGAATGATAAGTGTCACCGCTAAAAAAACTATCACGCACCATCGCTGAAAAGAGGGTGTGACTAGCAGGTGTTTGTTACAAATGTTCAGTTTAATAACCAAATGTGTTCAATTTAATAATTAAAAGTGTTCAGTTAAATGCGCAACTAATGATTTTATTATATAGAATTGCGCGTCAGTCTTGGAGAGAGGCGAGCCAGGGGCAGAGTCGAAAAAAAATTAATTTGAACCGGACTGGTTCATGACCCCTTCTAATTTTTTCATGTGTTTTTTTGTTCGGTTCGTGACCCCTTTGCTTGCCATTGCACCTATTAAAAAAATTAAAAGTAATATTTAATAACCTGAACATTTGTATGTAATAACATGAACATTTGTATCTAATAATATTTAATCTTTTTCAGGTCATATGAAGTTTTAAAAAAATACATAATAATGAAACAAGATGATCCTAGAGATACTAAAGAACTAACATACGTTGGTTATGGCCCATATATTTATGTTGGCCCATTACGATTAGATGGGATATTAATATATACTTGGTCCGTCGTCTATCTAGTTTTCTAAGGATGTATTATCATGTATGTATGTATACCTAGTACCTAGATAAAAAAAAGAGAAAAGAGAGGAGAGAAAAAAGATAAAAACAAGGCGGCGCGCACTGGCTCCGATGCTCCGAGTCACCACAAATCTCATGGCACGGCACCGGACGGACAGCGGTACGGCACGGCACCGAACGGACGAATCGAGCGGAAGTGGCTGCACCCGATGAAGAGGCCAAAGCATCTGGCCTCCTCCTATAAAAGCTGTCTCCTCTGGGCACCTCTGCACAGAGACGCTAGAAGAGAAGAGAAGAGAAGCGAAGAGAAGGAAAGAGAAGAGAACAGGTACATTCTTTGATCTCCTTCTGTTGCTTAGATGATCGTAGTAGTGCTTAGATTAGATTATTCTTCCGATCGTTGTTGATCGTATAGTGCTTAGATTATGTGCTTCCGATCCTAGTACATTCTTTGTTCTGATCTGATTTGATCTGATCTGATCGGAGATCCTTGCTTTCTTTAATCTGATCAGATTTCTCAGATCAAATATATTAAATGCCTTCCTTTTTGCTTAGTTGATCGTATGGTGCTCAGATCAATGATTTCTTGACTTCTTGATTGATTCTCTCTTTTCCCATTGCTTTCTTTTCTCTGGAAACTCAATTGCACAGTTACGATGAGAGTGAGATCATGTAGCAACTAATTGCATCTTGCATTTAGTCAAATACATAAGGTTTGTTTGTATCGTTCCTTGTTTTGTTTGTCTCTCTAAATGCATTAGAGGTTTGTAATAATGAATGGGGGTATAATGTCGGGGGGATGAAGCAGCATTTGCTAACCTTTATTTTCTTTTTGATGCTATACTTTTTACATTCTATGGATATTAGATAGTGATGGTGCACTGGTACCAGTAGGTGGTACCAGTGCATTACTTGCGTATTGTAACAAACTTTTGTAAGTTCTGCTTCTGGTAAATAGAAGTGGTAGGCTGATTGCCTGCTTGTTTCCAAAAAAAAAAAAAAATACATAAGGTTTGTCAGATGCAAAAACTATAGTGCATGATCTTTACAGTGCATGCCTCTGATTCTAGGTCTCTCGATCCATTTTTTATTTTTTCACTGGTTTGATTTTCATGTACAATTAATTTATCTTTTGTAATTTATCTTTACAGTGCATTGCCATTTAGTTATCATATAGCACATAAATGAATCAGTTTAGGTCAATACTCTTAAAAAGCATATTGCATTTCATCTTACTTCTCATGCATCTCTTGCATAATGGCATCATCCAGTCTCTATGTATTATTAGGTTACATTTCTTGCATATTTTCTTAATTTTGTAGAAAGCATGTTTCATTTTCTACACTATGAATGCTTCATGTTTCAACCTGAATTGCTACTAACTTTTGATCTATTATTTGGTTCATCATAGCTCATTATGAATGCTTCATGTTTCAACCTGAATTGCTACTAACTTTTGATCTATTATTTGGTTCATCATAGCTTATCATGGCTCGCAAAAATCGGAAACCTCGCTTTCCGGCTGTTCGCTTGAGCCACCTCCCCTTTGGGTGCAAGGAGCGTGGTGTGAGGAAGTTCCTCCGTGGAGTGGAAACTAAAGGTCTGTTTTTTTATAAGAAAGACAATCGTTCGACCGGCGTTGTATATGCAAAACTGAGTGCTATTGATCAACTCAGTCATTCTTCACATGATACAAGGCACCGGTTAAGGCCATAATAAAAATCATTTTTATGCTACCAAGCATTTTTATGATATTTTCTAGAAAAATGAATGAATGATATTTTCTAAAAAAATTGATTTGATATTACAAAAAAAGCGTGCCTAAATAGATCTTATTTTTTCCATTTTGAGACCCTATGCTTCGGTTTCCTCCAATATCTCAATTAAGCACTGGGTGTTCTTTTGAGACCCTATGCATGAATTATTAGTTATTAGGACTTGGGGAGGGAAGTATAAAAAACTAACGACGTTGAAAAGTATCACACATGATTTAATTAATTTGCAAGTTTGTATATGTGTTGGTGAAGATTGTGCAAAAATAATGTGAGTTGTCATGCAAATTATACCCCAAAGCTTGAAAGTTATCTAGCTGGTTGTAAGGTACATACGAACCTTTAGTTAGTTTTAAGTCATAGAATTTTTGGACTTTGTCATATACAAGAATCTTAGGGATGGCAATGGGCCTAGCCCGCTGTCAAAATACTATGCCCAACCAACCTGCCTGCATGAGCCCAATTGAACGGGCCTTAAAATTAACACCTGCCCGCCCTTGGGCTTTTTTTTCTAGGCCCACGCGGCCACACCTTCCTGATTTTGCCTGATGAGGCCCGCAGGCTGCCTGGCCTGCCTGTACCTGTGAAAGCCCAACTATTTTGACATGAACTATCCATACTAATTCAATCAACGGAAATACTTTACAAGGTATTACCGTTTTACTATTAGCAAAATAATTTACACAGCAATTGCATTGGAGGATGGATGAGCTAGTCATAAACTGTTCGTAAGATGTTTCTCAAGTAACACTTGGATTAAAACATAAGAAATCTAATTTAACCATTTGTAGGGTGATAGACTGATGCATATAACGTCACCGTACGGGATATCCATTTGTTATAACAACTATATATATTAAAATAAATATTTTTGGCAAGATATAATATTAAATATTTAATTGGCAAGAAATAACGTACGTTTGGTACCTGAATTTAAACTTTCCTTGTAAAATTTTATGAAATAATTAAACGAGATAAATATCTGATGCATTTGTTTAACAAACTCATTCAATTAATATATAGAGTCGCACTTGGTGAAATAAAAATTATGATAACCATTACAAACTAGACAAGAATCCAGACGGCTTGAAAATTAGTCTATAAATGACGGTATTTGACTTGTACGAATCGATATCAGGATCTCTGTGAATCAAGACACAGAATCAAACTCAAGAGTCACTATGTCATCTCCGCTTAAGCTTGCTTTGTACGTAAATATATATCCAGTACAATTGATAGAGGCACAAAAATCATATGAAAAGTAAAATGATTAACCGATCCTATAGAGATAGCTTGTATATTATACGTGTACATGCCGTAAAAGAATACGGAAATAATTTCTGATTAAACAAGAAATTAGTATGTGTAAGAAATGGGCATATTTCAAAAGCATAATTGAATTTTTCCATATTTAAAATTTGATTGTAATTGTTTTACGTTGCGTAAACAATGTTACGGATAAACATATAGTAGTTTCCTAAAGGGTATCTATATTATATTATACAATAAGCTGTAAAATGCAGGGGAAAAATAGCACTGTACATGTTGAGAATAAAAATGAGTCATTCATCCAAGTCATCTACACAATCACCAAAACCCCAAAATCTAATTTTTTTTTTTTTTTTTTTTTGTCCACTTGATATTTCCTCAATCGAAATCTCTTGTGAGGAAGATTTCATACAAAATCAAACTCCACCGGAGGACCTGATTGCTTGGTCAGATGAGATTAGTAAAGAAAAAGGAAAAAAAAAAAAAAAAAACTCTTCAACAGAAAAAGAAAATAAATCAACAAAATATTTTTTCAAAACAAATCACATTAAAACCCCGTCGTGGGCCGTGGCACATCATCCATATATAGTGTTCTAAATATGTGTCGTGCCGTGTCAAACACGTCGTGTCTGGATCATCTGTCGTGTCGTGTTGTATCTTAATGTTTCACGTGTCGTACCGTGCCGTGTCTAAATTCTAAGAGATGAACATGATCACACACCTAAGGACACGCCACGCCTCGTGTCCTCGTGTCGTGTCGTGTCTGAACATATTTTAAATTTCCAAAAAATAATTTCATACTTATGTTTACGGATAAACTGAACATTCAAATTATGAAATTATCCTTAAAAAATAAACAATATAAGAATTGTTCTTGTTATTTCATCAAATTTACCATCTTTGATCCTAAATATAAACTTATTGTGTATCTATAATCATGTCGTGCCATATCGTGCCGTGTCTCGACAATTCGCGTGTCGTGTCATGTCGTGTTGTGTCTGTATCATCAAATTTGGACAAGACACGACACGCTTAAGTTCTCGTGTCGTGCCGTGCCGTGTCGTGTTTGTGTCTCACTGTGTCGTACCACCTCCGTACTTTGTCGTGCCATGTTCAAACACATCATGTTTTTTTTTAAACACTGTCCATATCACTGTTTAAAATACCCTACCGGACCTGCCGGTTCGATCGGGTAAACTGCGAACCTCGGCCGGTCCAGTAGGGTTAGGGTTAAATACCGTATTGTTAAGAACTTTACTTAGGTGTGTACTTTTTAATTTTGTTACTAATTAACACTAATTAACAAGCACAATCCAAGAAGGAAATAGTACCAAGCAATTAACACATCCACAAGAGAAAAAGGTAGGAGATTTTACCTCTTGCAAAATTGTATTTGCAAGGCTCGACCTCAATCTATTGGAGTCGGTGGCGCGCCTCCCTTCTCCTCTTTGTGCTCGACCTCGAGTCCACCAAAGAGATTAACCTATCTCTCAATTCCTTGTGCTACCAAGAAAGAAAGAAGGGCTAATCCTCTTTTTCCTTCTCTTCAATCAATCAACTAATTTGATGGTGGAAGGGATGCTCAATACATGAGCTAAAGAGATGAGAAAAGAGCAATGGAGAAGACAGAAAAATCTCTGTTCCTTAGGTGGGTGGCGGCTAGGGAAGGAGGCAAGAGAGATGAAAGAGACTAGGTTGGGAAGCCTCCATCTAAGGTCCTTATATAAAGCTCAAACCCTACCCTCTTTCTACTAATTACAAGTATGCCATCCCTCTATGGCAGCCACTATATGGGCCTAGATGGGCCACCTAAGTTGCTCTAATTTGTCTCTAATTCAATTAATTAAAGATCCCTTTAAGTACTATTTAGTTAGGCTTTTAATTTACCAATAAACAAAGACCCATTTAATTAATATAATCAATTATATTAATGTGTGTTGAACAAAATTAATTATCAACTCATTGATAATTATTTTAGAATTAGCATATGCATTAATTTATTTCTCTATGGTTCCTTTGATTTAATTAATTATAACGGTTCGCGACGGTATATAATTAATTAACCATCATATTTTCATTGCATTCACTGTTGCAAATAAATAAATAATGCACCACAAGGTTAAAGTCATATTTGTGTGACCCTTTGAGTATTTATGCAACACATTATGATTCCCAATTCACATAAATATTGTACTACTACAGTATTTCAATCCTGCATAAGAAATAAAAGTATTTTCTTGTTTTGGTTCTTATGTCACATGATATCACTGTATAATCCAACATATGAATGTGTTATTCTTACAGATTATATATTTCTTGATCTTAGAGATGATCATCTAGTTTGCATGCATACGATCCAACTCTATCAAGGTGCGTCCAACATATATCATCACTCACTAGACATGCTAATGAGGGACATACGGTTTTCTTGATGAACAACTTTTCCCCTCATAATTCAAGAGAACATAAATAAAGTCTGTATAGCAGCCTTTATCAGGAATCAACGTTAGACGATATTTATAGAACATATCCTCATGTAGAAAAGTTGAACCATCTCAAACTTAGAATCAAATTCATATGAAATAAATAATAACACATAACACAATCCATATATTTATTTAATTGGGTCATGTCCTGTATTATGTTCTATAATATACACATATGCAATTAAGTTGGTAACTCATTACCTATGATTTGTAGAACTTAATAATCACTTAACTTTCATACTAATCTTATATAATAATAAATGTTCCTTATTAATTATCAAGATTATTGACTATTTAGATTTATTATTGTCATTCTAATGAATGATCCACAGAGACCTACAATTCAGATCCTTAACCTGAATGATCTGTCAATAATAAACTCTAAGAACAAATAATCAAATATCATCAATAACATAAACTAAAATTAAGTCATTAAAATATTGATTTCTAGGACAACTCCAGCAATCTCCCACTTGGCCTAAAGTCAATCAGTAGTGACTTCTAGCCAATGAAGAATTGAGAATGATGTCATATATCTACATATATAAATGTCTCGGATCTCAAAATAAATAATACGCTTAAAGCAAGTTACTCATACGTCCATCACACATGGATGCACAACTGCATCTTATATACTGCTTAAGGTAGAGGTTATGTTAAAGTGTTCGCTGTGTTCGCTGTGTTCGCGAACCTATCCAATTTTGTTTGACCCTATATATATATAGGGAGGATTCAATCAAAGCGCTTTGACCGAAGTCCTGGTTAAACCCCGTCAGATCTGAATTTTGAAAGTTGAAACGACCGATCCAAACCGTCAAATATGATCTCCATATTGAAATCTCCTTGTCGACCAAATTTTTTATTTTTTTGAAATTTTTAAGTATTTTTTTCGGATTTTTAAAAACAGCATTTTTTGTAGGGTTCAGAACAAATTAGATTAACGATTTTCTAAAATCTGAAAAAAATACTTAAAAATTTAAAAAAAATATAAAATTTGGTATGCAAGGAGATTTCAATATGAAGATCACATTGAATGGTTTGGATCGGTCATTTGAAATTTCAAAATTAAGATCTGACGGGGTTTAATCGGGACTCCGGTTAAAGCGCTTTGATTGAAAACTTTCTATATATATATACTCCTATGTATATGTTCTTGATCATCATCATATGAGATCAAGTGATATTGTCATAGATCATAGTTGGATCACCAATTTAATATTGGATTCTTCAAGACTAAGCTATGGTTCGAGATGTATAGAACCATATTAGTTTGACTGAGAACTTCTTGATCCAAATCATTCTCTTTCGTTGCTTCACAAGTTACTATGTATTTTGATTTGGTGACGGAAACGGTTGTTATATTCTATTTAGAACACATTCTAAACTTACAACACCGCATTTAAGCAAAATATGTAGCCTAATTGTGATTAAGTCAATCTTTCGAAAAACTAGCATCAATGTAATAACTTACACGAGCTCTCTTTCGTCTTTACAGATGAAAAACCATATCACTCTTTCTCATAAGATACTCAAGGATATCTTTTGATTATTGTCCAAATATGTTTTCCTTGTATTCACTTGACAACTGTTTGTCATACTCCTTTGATACAACACATTGGGGCATGTGCATAAATATGACGTATATGATGAAACTCATAATAGAAGAATGCTTGAATCGTTTCATGCACTTCTTCTCGAGTTGAGTTGAAATAAACTGAGTCAAACTCAAGTATATGCCATACGACGTGGTTAGGCATCATTTTTTGAAATCCATCATAATGTGTTTGTAGAACATTTTGTCATTACATGCACATTAGTTCAAATCTAATATCCAGCATAATCTATCTCCATAGATTTTGTTTCCTAGGATTTAGATAATCTTGCCCAAGTTCTCAATTGAGAAAATATTCTTCAATGAGATCTTGACAATATTCATTTTCTTAATGTTATTTTCAATTAATATCTTGTTATCTGGTATAATACAAATAACACAATTATGCTCCCACTGAATATCTTGTCTATGCAAGATGTTTTTGACGAAGTTAAACTCATTGACTTCATTGTCAAAATATTTATTCCAATTTTCATAATACTTGCCTTAATCCAATAATGGATTCTTCAACTATACATATGCTTCTAGCAATCAAACAAAACCTCATATTTGTGTCATATACATAACATTTTCCTTCATTCAATTAAAGAGAACGGTTTTGATATACCTTTCCATATATCTATATATATGAAATACAACTATTGCTAGAATGATCTTTGTTGACATATATATAGCTACAAGCGAGAAGCCGTGCTTTGTACATAGTCAACTTGTCATCGACTTAGACATAGCTACAAGCGTGAAGCTGTGCTTTGTATATAGTTGACTTGCCATCAATGTCAATCTTTCCTTTAAAGATCTAAATGTTCTTGATGGATTGCTCCTTCATGAACATCAACCAAGGTTTATACCTTGTTGTCATACATGGATTGCACTTAAAGATCATATGGATTCAAATCATTTCTGTGGAATCGGATTTTTCCATCGGTTCCTTATTTATCAACGGATTCTCATATGCCAAGTATGAGAATGTCGTGAAGCCTATGCATATTTCAGTTAGGCAATTCAGTTTCATTGACTTTTCGTAGGATTGATTATTGAGGTTCATGAACTACTTCTATAACGACTTGTAGAATAAGTTCTTGATCCTTCATATATTTCACGAGTTTCTCGAACATCATCAACTCGTGAGATATTTGAGTCCTCATTGAAAGAAACACGCTTTTGATCAACTTCTTCCTTTCACAACGTCTTGTGAATGAAGTTCCGCTCAACTCCCACTAAGCACCATGTATGGAGTTACAAGTTTTCCATAAGGATACTTTTTATAGTGACGCATAAACTCTTTTAATGTTCACTTTACTCCCACTACTTCTTCTTGAGAATGTTATTCTCCAAGACTACGTCATGATTAGCAATAACTACCTTGTTCTTATCATGTTCGTAGAAGTAGTACCTTTCGCCTTAAGATATCTTACAAAATATTAAGTATCTCATTTGGGTCCAAGCTTATCAATCAACAAACCTTGAAATAAGCTTCAACACCAAATCTTGAGAAATAGTATACTTAGAGATCAAATCTCGTAAGATATCTTTCTCAACGGACTTCGATGAAACATCATTCAGTGTAAGCAATATTGTCTTCAAACACAAATCCCTAATACGAGTTGAATAAGTTAATTTGATTTATTACCGATCGAACTATATCGAATAATATTCGATACCTCCATTTTTGGATACATTATTCTAATATAATGCTTCTCATGGAGCGAATTATGAAATAATTTCACACTCTTTAGGTAATATTTCAAATCATATGACTTAACTATTTATCATGATTAATTGTAAGGCTTTTCATTTTTCTTAAATGGTCTTTCAACTTCACTCTTGAACTCTTTTGAACTAGTCAAAATGTTCATACTTATACCATCTCAAGTAAATATGTTAATATCCACTACGATCGTTAGTCAAGTGATAAAGTACCAACAAACTTTTATTGCACAAGTACTTATAAGTTTATATACATTGACATGTATAAGTTCTAATCAAGTCGCTTGTCCTTAAAACTTCGTAGGTCAAAGGCGCATATGTCATTTAACAAACATGATTCGCATATTTCAATTGATTAGCAATCGAATTGATTTACGAGCTCTACGTTATGTAGACTCTCATAATCCGGTTCTTGTTTATATATGACTAAGCGGCTATTTCACATAAAAGTCAAATACTTTATGTGAAGTCTTACACATCTTATTTATCATTCAAAAACTTGTTTATCTATTTCAAACAAATTCAAACAAAATGCATGAAATTATATAAACAAATCAACAATAAAAGAATAACATTTGTTTTTTACAAACGCAATCATCCATCATCAATTATGAAATGTAGATGATGTTTTGAGATGTAAGGAATGAGATTTATAACTCCAATTCCGAAACAAACTCTTAGTAAAGATAACTCTTCGTATCTAATGGTTATGGCTTAGACGAACAAGCCATTTCCTATACGGAGTTTGCTTTACATCTCTCGAACATTCTCTTATTCTTTATTGCCTACACATTTCGTTAAATACGTGCACATGAACTAGTATCTAGCTACTAGTGTAAATTAGAGATAACAAGATAATTTGAATGATAAATACTCCTTAAATGATTAGAACATTATAATCATGGTACTTCAGACGACTTTTCAAATGCCTCCCATAAACAGCAAATGAAACATCTTGTGCGACATACGGTCATAAGTGAGGGTCTCGAAGTCTCAACTTATACCTTGGTGAAATATTTCTTGAATACTTAACCAATTGCCGTTTGCACCAACAAGTGTGCGAAAGGTAATATTATATCCTTCATTCATTAGGAAGAGATTGCACGACAATATCAACAATTCTTGATATTGGAGATCTCAATATCTCTATTTGCCAATTAGTTACTCAAACCTTTCGGTTTGTAAGCCAATGGAATATTAATGCATCTTCTTAAAGAAAAATCTCTTGGTTAACTCATATTCTATTACTCGAACATGAATGATTGAGTAAATATCTACTTTCTCTAAGAACACCTTCTTGAGTAGGTGCATGAGAGCGTAGAAGTCAAATCTAGTCCGTATGAATTCTCTAATTCAAAGGTCTAAAAATTTCAAAATGAGGATATCGGCATTTGCTTTATTGAAGAACTTTTCACAAAAGTCAATCAATCATAGCGCGATGCTACGTTCGGAAGGTCAAGGAAAGCTTTTGGGAACAAACATGCTCAAGTTTCTCTTCTCTAAGATCACGTCTTAGGAATCGATATTACTTCTCCAAGTGAATACCTTTAGAACGAGTTTGTTCTTTTCAAAGATTAATCGCAATGAAATTAACACATTCAACATCTATAACAATTTCAATTTAAGGTCATTTAGTTTATGCAATATTTTACTTATAACAAATAAAGCACCCGCTACATTTATTTGATGTCCCAAATGTAGTCGGTTTTCTAAGATCCTTGTTTTCATTATGTAGAGCCTGCTATGGCATGTCACCCGACTTAACTAGACAAGGTAGGTTCTCCAACCAATCATATCAACCATATGACTCTTGGTTTGTGATATATATATATATATATATATATATAGAGTTTTGCTATGGTGAGTTGCGATGAAAACTCCTAGATCTAGTTTAAAAAGATCGATCCAAATCGTCCAATATGATCTCTCTATTAAAATCTCCATACAGACCAAATTTTATATTTTTTTGAAATTTTGAAGTGTTTTTTTCGGATTTTTAAAAACTGTTGTTTTTGAACGGTTCGGAACTAATTAGATTAACGATTTTCTAAAATTAAAAAAAAATGCTTAAAATTTTCGAAAAAATGTAAAATTTGGTCTGCATAGAGATTTCAATAGAGATATCATATTGGACGGTTTGGATCGGTC
This sequence comes from Rhynchospora breviuscula, assembly GCA_027562975.1. Taxonomy (NCBI): domain Eukaryota; kingdom Viridiplantae; phylum Streptophyta; class Magnoliopsida; order Poales; family Cyperaceae; genus Rhynchospora; species Rhynchospora breviuscula. The sequence continues at coordinate 21,009,710 of CM050398.1, forward strand.
ATTTTGAACTAGATTTAGGAGCTTTGAGCGCGACTCACCGACCCTTTGGTGAGTTGCAACTCACCATAGCAAAACTCTATATATATATATACTTCGTCCCGATGTCCAAATTTTATTTGGGTCCATCAATAAGCAATCTCTCTCTATTTGCTCCTAACAAATCTTGATTTTATTTGTACCCCGACTTCCGCATGACAACCATGACGTCCGCTTGGGCGGACCGCGTCTTGAGAGGGCAAGCAACGTGAAGGGGATAAAAGAAGAAGGGCGGTCAGCTTAATCAAATTAATAGGACAAATATTATGTGACTTTGTTTGGTGGTCATGTTATCATACATCCATACCTATCCTATGATATTTCATAGCATTCGCAAATATTCACATAATAAGTATCTCAAGCATTGTTGTGGGTTTGTATGTCTCCCGCTTGTTAGGAAGTCATGGAATGCTCAATTTTAATTTTATTACTCATTAATAACACTTAAAAGGAGCATGCAAAATAAGAAACTAGCTATTTGAGGCATTTAACACACAAAAGAGAGAATATGAGGCTACATTTTCTAGACTAGTAACTAGAAGGCTCGAATCCGTTAATGTCGAGGTTGCATGCACACCACCATCTCCTTGGCCTCGAGTCCACCAAGGTATTAACCAAAACCACAAGTCTATGCTAGTAGACAAGTGATTAAGCCTAATCCCTTCCTTCTTTGCCTTAATTAACTAATTAATTATATGAAGGCAAGATGTGCTCAACACATGAGCTTAATTAGTATGAGAGATAGCTAAACAAAATTGCAAAAACTAAATTTTTTTATGGCCGGCCTCAAGAGGAGAAGAAGGAAGAGAGAAAGAAATAGTGTGTTGGCTTGTCTTTTCTCTCTCCAAAAAAGCTCCTTATAAGTCAACCATTCCACAACAATTGATGGACAAAAATGCCCTTGTATGGCCGGCCAAGAGAGGGCCTTAATGGATTATCTCAAGTTATTTAATTGGACCTTTAATTTATTTAATCATTGGCCCAATTAATTGCTCTCAAGTTGAACCTTTAATTTACCATTTAAATATAGGCCTGTTAGCTCAAAATTAATTATCTTAATTAATTTATATTGAATAAAATTAATTATCAACACCTTGATAATTATTTAAGGATTAGAATATGCATTAATTTATTTTTATATGATCCGTTTGACTTAATTAATTATAACGGTTTGCAACAGTATATAATTAATCAATCAACATATCATATTATTGCATTCAATAATGCAACGAAATAAATAATGCATGTATGGTCAAAACCTATTTGTGTGACCCTTTGAGGATTTATGTTATGTTGGTCATGAAAAATAAATCGCTATTTATTTTCAATAATCATAAGCGGTATCTAGCAACACTTTATGATTCCCAATTCGCATAAATAAATACTGTACTATTACAGCATTTCAATCCTGCATAAGAAATGAGTATCTTATTGTTTTGATTCTTATGTCACATGATATTCTTGTATAATCCAAGATATGAGTGTGTCATTATTACAGATTATACGTTTCTTGATCTAGAGATAATTGCACAAGTTGCTAGCAAGCAATCCATCTCCATCAAGGGGCCCAGTAGATATCATCACTCACTAGGTGAACTAATGAGGGACATACAGTTGTCTTGATGAACAGTTTCTCTCCGCACAATTCAAGAGAACACAAATAAAGTCCGTATAGCAGCCTTTATCAGGAATCAGCGTTAGACGATATTTATAGAACATATCCTCATGTGGAAAAACTGAACCATCTCAAACTTAGAATCAAACACGTATGAAATAAATAATAACACATAACACAATCCATATATTTATTTCATTGGATCAAGTCATGTACTATATCCCAGTAACATATACATATGCAATTAAGTTAGTAACTCCTTACTTATGATTTGTAGAACTTAATCATCACTTAACTTGCATACTAGTCTTATATGATAATTAATGTTTCCTGTTAATTATCGAGACTCTGGACAACTTTTGATTTATTATTGTCATTTAGTCATAAATGAAACACAATGATCCACAATTCAGATCCTCAACCTGAATGAACTGTCAATAAATAAATCAAGGAACAAATGATCAAATATCATCAATAATATAAACTATAGAAGTAGCCAGATAATGATTGGCTTCTAGGACATATCTCTAACATCGCTTGCATTAGTTTCGCCGCATCTCCATGTAGCAAGACTAATCTAATAAGCCCTCCCACTAATCATATGGATCTAATCCTATATAATTAAATAAAACAAAATACATATGAAAAATCCCTAATCCCTCCTAACCTTAGGGGCATGCAAGCCTCACAAGTTACATTAAAATTAATCCAAATTAATTTATCATGGCACCAAAGGCCTTACATACAATCAATCACATGAATTCATATAATACAACCACAAGACATTGGAATCATGAGCCATACCAAACCCACATCCTCCTACAAAAATAAGTTAGCACAAGTACTCCTACGTGTGTAAGTTGTTCATAATTAACAAACTTTCAAGTATCTTTGCACATCGCTTGCCGTTTGCGTTTTCCGTATAAAGAAGGTTCAACTTTCAAACAACAATTTGCTTAAACCTTTTGAAAATTTATTTCAACATTCGAAATTCTTTAATGGAGGATAATAAGGATCAATCTAATTAACATGTCAACTAATTGATTAATTAGAACAAATACATTTATGCAATTGGGACCCGAAAAAATAAAAAAAATTTCGGTCTTCAAAAATTCCGAAATAAATCATGTATGTTCCCTATAGTGAGTTGAACTACCTGTTAAATTTTCATGAAGAGATCAGTTACCATTTGGGAGAACCAAAAAAGACAAATCTCAGATTGTGTATTAAAACACCGTTAGAGAAATTCTGTTTCAGTCTCAACCGTTTGGGCTATATGATCATCTTCCAATCAGATTTAATGCAAAAAAAATTTACAATAAATTACTACAAACCCATGGCTAGCAAGTAATGAAAAGAAATCCTACCTAACCAACACAAATTTATCAAGTTTAAGGGGGTTTGAACAAGAAACCCCTGTTTTGAAATAGATCGTTGACAAAACAATTTTAATCAGGTTGAGGTACCAAAACTAGTCCAAATCGAGTGAAATCAGTTTTCACAGAACCAGGACTTGAAATATAATATTTTCATTCAAATACATTTTCTAGAAATGATATCAATCAATACCGGTTCATTAAACTATCCAGCCGGTACAAGATACCGGTCAGACAGTTTAGACATTTCATCACTTGAAATAAATAGATATCCTTCAAACCACATCACCAAATTGATGTGGCTGAAATCCATGTATATCTAGAAGATTCCTAGCCACTAAAACAGGCATCTTATTCACAAAATAAATTGATTCTAGCCTATATTCTCCGATCTGGTCAGGCAGAAACTGGTTCTGCGCACCGTTACGAGAAAATTCACTATAAATCCATTATTGCTTGGATTTAAGTAAAAACAGATTCAAAATGCTCACAACTCATGGATCTATCAACGCAAATAAAAATAAAAAAAATCAAACGAATGATTTACACAGAGAAAAACACACAAAACTACAGAAAAACGGACTTTCAGCCAGCAAGCAAGTGCTTCACCTCCATTAGTTCATTAATTACCAATTTGTCACTTAATTATGTGTTAAAATGCTTAAGTATGACCTAGGCACTGATACGACTGTTAAGAACTTTACTTAGGTGTGTAATTTTTAATTTTGTTACTAACTAACACTAATTAACATGTATAATCTAAGAAGAAACTAGTACCAAGCAATTAACACATCCACAAGAGAAAAAGATAGGGGATTTTACCTCTTGCAAAATTATATTTGCAAGGCTCAACCTCAATCTATTGGAGTCGGTGGCGCGCCTCCCTTCTCCTCCTCGTGCTCGACCTCGAGTCCACCAATGAGATTAACATATCTCTCAATTTCTTGTGTTAGCAAGAAAGAGAGAATGGCTAATCCTCTTTTTCCTTCTCTTTCAATCAATCAACTAATTTGATGGTGGAAGGGATGCTCAACACATGAGCTAAAGAGATGAGAGAAGAGCAATGGAGAAGAGAGAAAAATCTCTGTTCCTTAGGTGGGTGGCGGCTAGGGAATGAGGCAAAAGAGAGGAAAGAAACTAGGTTGGGGAGCCTTTATCTAAGGTTCTTATATAGAGCTCAAACCCTACCAACCTCTTTTCACTAATTACAAGTATGTCATCCCTCTATGGCTGCCACTATATGGGCCTAGATGGGCCACCTAAGTTGCTCTAATTTATCTCTAATTCAATTAATTAAAGACCCCTTTAAGTACTTTTTAGTTGGGGTTTTAATTTATCAATAAACAAATGCACATTTAATTAATATAATCAATTATATTAATGTGTGTTGAACAAAATTAATTATCAACTCATTGATAATTATTTTAGAATTAGCATATGCATTAATTTATTTCTATATGATTCCTTTGATTTAATTAATTATAACGGTTTGCAACGGTGTATAATTAAGACAAAATCGGATATAAACCCCTCTAATCTGTTCTATTTGGAAATAAACCTCTCTAATTCTCATAATCGGATATAAACCCCTCTATTTTGGTTTTGTTTGGAGATAAACCCTTTTCATTATTTTTAATCATTTTTAAAATTTAAAAAATAAAATAATTAATATTATGACTTAAATACCCTTAAGTCTGAAGTTGATCCGCCTTGCTTGTGCGCATCCTCTCCCGAGTCTCCTCTCTCCCTTTATCAACATTTTCTAACCTGACGAAGCTTTACACATTCCCTGCTACATGTCTCTGATGAGTGCCTCTCTTGGAACTCTCATGTCAACATTGTACTTGGTTCTTGTTTGTTTACCATGGTCATACGTCTTTATGAATAAAACAAAAGTTGCATATATGAGCTTTCAAATTGAACTTGAGGATTCCTCACCTTCTGTTGGACACACGAATTTCAAGGATAATCATATAAGTGGTTCTTTGACAAAATTGACTTGTTAGTCGAATCTTTTCATGCTTTTTTAGAAGCCACCAATACTAATTTACTTTATGTTTTAAATGGTCTTAGGGTTCGTTTGGATCGTATGAGAATAATGAAGGAATAAGGATTTTAGGGATAGAACGTTGGAAAGTGTGTAACTTTGTGAGAGAGATTTATGTCTAGGAAGAAGCTATTCTTAGAAATAGACTATTCCTAGCCCATCCAAACGACCCCTTAAAGAATACTGACAATAACATTAAATTTAACTTGTCGTTATGAATAGTCAAAAGTCTCACCAAACTAAATGAAAGAAATGTTAAAAAAAAACACTATAAGATTAAAACGAAGGCACAATATTAGATCATTCACTGATAAGGAGCATATCATCCAATGAAGCTAATCTGATTCCCTTAACTTGTACATACAGAGCTATTAATTCGAGGAACCATGATATCAACGTACCAGTAAAGGGGGAGAGGCGAGAAGAAAAGAACATAAGATTTGGTAAAATCATCGGAGGATTACTTATCTTTTTCAAAAAAAAAAAAAAGAAAAAGAAAACTTTCCTTATCGATTTGGAAGAAAATGAAATCATCATTTTGGAAAGATATCTGGAGAAGAAATAAAGCCAGGACATAAATTGTCTCCGTGAGGACTCTGGAATGAAGAGGCAAGGGTCATAATGATAATTTTTTATTTTTTATTTTAAAAATAATTAAGATTAATTAAAAGGGTTTATATCTAAACAAAATCAAATTAGAGGGGTTTATATCCAATTAGGAGGATTAGAGGGGTTTATTTCCGAATAGAAAAGATTAGAGGGATTTATATCGGATTTTGCCTATAATTAATTAACCATCATATTTTCATTGCATTCACTGCTGCGAATAAATAAATAATGCACCACAAGGTTAAAGTCTTATTTGTGTGACCCTTTAAGGATTTATGTTATGTTGGCCATGAAAAATAAATCGCTATTTATTTTCAATAATCATAGGCGGTATCTAGCAACACACTATGATTCCCAATTCACATAAATATTATACTGCTACAGTATTTCAATCCTGTATAAGAAATAAAAGTATTTTCCTTGTTTTGATTCTTATGTCACATGATATCACTATATAATCCAAAATAGAAATGTGTTATTCTTACAGATTATACATTTCTTGATCTTAGAGATGATCGTCTAGTTTGCATACATACGATCCAACTCTATCAAGGGGCGTCCAACATATATCATCACTCACTAGTTATACTAATGATGGACATACGATTTTCTTGATGAACAACTTTTTCCCACACAATTCAAGAGAACATAAATAAAGTCCCTATAGCAGCCTTTATCAGGAATCAACATTAGACGATATTTATAGAACATATGCTCATGTGGAAAAGTTGAACCATCTCAAACTTAGAATCAAACTTATATGAAATAAATAATGACAATTCATATATTTATTTCATTGGATTATGTCATGTACTATGTTCTATAACATACATATATACAATTAAGTTGGTAACTCCTTACCTATGTTTTGTAGAACTTAATCATCACTTAACTTGCATACTAATCTTATATGATAATTAATGTTCCTTATTAATTATCAAGATTATAGACAATTTAGATTTATTATTGTCATTCTATTGAATTATCTACAGAGATCTATAATTCAGATCCTCAACCTGGATGATCTGTCAATAATAAACTCTAGGAACAAATGATCAAATATCATCAATAACATAAACTAAAATTAAGTCATTAAAATATTAACTTCTAGGACATAACTCCAACACGTATGGCCTAAGAACCGGGAAAAACCACATAAATCTCGGTTAAACCGTGTATATTTTGCTGTCGGACCGGCCGGTTTTGCACTAATTTGCTGGTTCAAATATTTCGGAGTGTTTTAAATCTGGTTCATGAGCCCTGCGGAATTTGCTTGACCTATTTCCACTGAACCAAACAAGCACTTGTAATTTGCTTGGCCATAATTTATATATAACCGGTTTTTCAAACCGGTAAAACCGATAAACCCGAAATATCCCATACCGTCCGTACCACCGGTTCTGCACCCGGTACGGTATTTACACCCCCATCCCCCCAAAAAAAAAATGATGAAGTAATTAAAAAGTCTGAAGAAATTCAGCCAATACAAGTGTTACTGAAATCCTGATCCTGTGTGGGCGTCTCAAATGCAGCTAAGGAAGCTAAGAGAGTTTCCGCAGTAGCAGCACGGGCGCACGGCTGTCACCTGTGGATTGTGGTAAGGCTGTCATCATGCTTCAAGAAAGGAACAGTGATTACCGGGACCATATTAATTTAATTTTAAATAAAATTAACGCTATAGTGAAGCGGCCGGAGAACAGCAGAGAGCCAGAGAAGAAGGAATGCATGGTGATGAACTTCATATTGCATTTTATTATTGATAGTTCAGAAGATTTCTATTATACCTAAATTAAATTATCAGCCGGACTTTGTCAGGAATTTCTTTCTTTTTTTTTTGTTTCCATCACCATCAGACATTTATGGAGTTGATTTTTACTTTATTGCTAATTATGTATGTTAAAATAAATTGTTATTTTCAGACATCAAATTTCTACAAAATTTAATTCTCAAAATAATTGATTATTCCATGGTGGACATAAATTTAAGAGAGCTTGACTCTTGACCATTCATCTCAATTCATAACTTTAAATCAACGATCATGATTTAAGTCAGGTAGAAAAAGTAAGTCCACAACAAAATTTTCCATAAAAATATATATTGTGTGAATTTATTAATTTATTTTATAGTATTAATATTATAAATATATTGAACTCTGTTATAAAATTTTCTGGCTCTGCAATTGTAAGCAGGCACTACAGCTGTCCCAAGTAACTCTTATTATTTGTAGATAATCTTAAAGCAACATTCCATAGACTGTATTGATCCTTTATCAAAAGATACTAATTTTATTTTTAGTTACATATAAGGTATATCTATAAAACCAGCTACAATTATTTTTACATATAAAGTATTCACAAATTCAGCGACTCTTGATTTAGATTAATATATGTACGTCTTATAATTTTTCTAAATTTCATCTTTATTTTTTATGTTGGCTGTACGATGTCATTTTTATATATTTTTTTTCATGTTTTTCATTCTTAACTCATCTCACGACCTTCTTTTGGGCTGCCTGGATGGAAAGGAACAACATGATCTTCAGAGGTTGCAGCAGAGACATAGAATTGGTGTGCAGTTGGATCCTCCATGAAGTGAAGCTTTACCTTAAGTACTGCTAATATTGGCGCAAGCTTTGTTTTCTGTTTCTTTTTTCTTTTAAGCTTTACTTTTGTTTCCTCTTTGACAGCCTCTGTCAATGTTTCAAAAAAAAAAAAAAAAAAACATTTCTTGTGCAAATTGAGACCAATTAATTTATGATGTTTTTATGGACTGTGGTGCAAATTGGGGCCGCTTATCCACCCTGCTCTGTTTTATGTTGCAAATTATGCGACCTCCAGGAGGTTACATTGCATATGAAATTTCTCATTTTTTTAATTTTAAAATCTTCTCATTTTATGAAGAAAGTATACTCTATATTTTGATAAATACAGGCTATACTGAAAGTTATAACATAACTGATGTTAGCGCTTGATGAGCATTAATTATTGTGGTGGTAGCATGTCACCAACCCTGATTAGCACATGATTAACTCTACATATACTTATTAAAATGTTTTCTTATTATACAACTACCGCATGGAAGATTGTTGTGTGAATAAAACAAAAGATTTTGCGATTTTTCATTTGAAATATTGCCGTGTATAATTTACCTCAAAAAACTGGCTTAATATGGTATGTGCTTCCTCCATAAATGGTTAATTGATCTACTTTTAAATTTTTATTATGTCCATAAAGACATACTCCTATGCAGAAGATGTTTGACTTGCACAAACAATTAAGCTAATTTTGTCGGCAATGGCTTTGCAAAACGCAAAATAGTCACGACCATATGTACCTAGAAATGTTATGTCTGGATATTTAATTAGCAGCAATTGTTGTTATCTTAATATCACATCGACCAGCTGCGCCTAGAGGTCGCGCACATGCTCTGTGATGTTCGACTTATAGCAGGAGAATATTATTTTAGTTTAGCATTACGTTCTGTTTCCATTCCATTATTCTTTTGAGCCGCCTAAATCCTTTTCTTACTGTTAAGGCTTTAATGTTAACAGAAAACAAATATGTTCTACTTTGCACTCATTCTTTTCCAATTGAGGAACCCTGGAATTAAAGGTTCTTGTATTCGAATAAAAAAAATAAAGTTCTTTAATTCACCATTTTAATTGAATATTTGAAGGATATGGATTTATTATTATTATTATTATTATTTTGGTAGTTGAAGGACATGGATTTTGTATGACCTAATCTGCAATAGCGAGTTGTTAATTAGTGTATTTGCAACAAATCAAAAAAAAAAAAAAAAAATTAGTGTATTTGCAGGAGATAATTGAAGTTCTTAACTTCTATAAAATATTTTAAGACATCTAAGGAAATAATCATAAGATGCTTAAAGCGACTAGTTAATTTTAAAGGTGTTTTAAGTGTGAAATATCTTATTTTTATATTTATTTTATTTGTTAAAATAGGTACAAGAGTTCAATTTGATCTTGTTACTCAACTTTAATCTATCTATTTCATTCCCATCAACCACGGAGACTTCGAACTTCGAAGTGCTAATTATCTATTCGATATTGAATTTGTAGGAATTCAGATGCCAAAATTTGTTATATATTAATGACAAGTGTTCAGAATGAGTTCAAAATTTAAAAACTTCATTAAATCTTGTTTAAAGTAACGTTTAGTTAATAACGTGCTTAAAATCTGTTGCTGTTTTAATTTCATATGCAATAAAAATTTAATTAGAATTTTTATATTACCATTTTTTAAATTTGGAACTTGACATCATTTTGTATGCCTGAGTGGGTAATGGTAATCCCCAAATGAAATTCTGAAGCCTGAAACATCACAAATTATTAACCTTGCATAATTAGCAGTAATTAAAGTAGATCTGTAACTCCATAAACTGTCGGAAGGGGAAAAACAAATCAACAAGAAAAAATTCCTGACAAGGACGGCTGATATTTTCTGACAATTATCCGTTTGGTAACTCCAAAGCCAAAAAATAATCCTCCTTAGATTTCAGATAAAAAAAAATAAAAAACTCTTCTGCCCCATTCATCAGTAATAAAATGCATGCTCCTCTTCTCCATTCAAACTCTTTTTCTCTGCTGATCCCCGGCCGATTCACTCGAGCCTTTAATTAATTTAACATAAATTACTAGAGCAGTTAACACGTCAAAAATATAACAATTACCAGAATGCCCCTGAAACCAACCACCAAAACCGAGGTGTCGGTGCCCCAAGTTCGCACTGAAATCATGCATGCCTCAAGTAAAAAAGGTTGCGTGGACTCGGAACATGAGAACACCCAACACCACACTCCACGACACTCCCTATTAGCTAGCTGTTAAGTCTCCGTAATTGATTTTCTTTATATTCTCTCCATTTTTATATTCCCTCCACCTCTCCATTCTCAACACTGGATTCATCCTCAACCGACGGAGACACTCTTCGTCCGGAAGCAGCACCAGCTGTTTCCCACTAAACACTGGAACAACTCTTGCTTGTTTGAACTGGAGAGAAGAGAATAAGATTATGAACGAGGTCAATGCATGTTCGCTCGTTGGCTGTAAGAACAAAGACAGCTCACTCTCCATTTGTCTCTCCCTTTCTTCTTCCACTCTCCCTCTCTCTTTCATTAATTAATCACACGCCATTTTTAATTTTTTTAACCCCGAAAACAAAATCGAAAACGACTTCCAAACCAAGTCTCGCTGGTAGAGCGTCCTTTTCTCTCCCAAGACAAGAGAAAGAGAAGAGAAGAGAGATAGCAACCTCTTTCTCTCTCTTCTCCTTTTCCTTTTTTTATCCCATCACACACTGCTGCTTCCTTCCATTCCCTCTACTCATCTACTTCTTCTCTCTCTCTCTCCTTCCTGTCGGTGCGACACGAACTAGGGAGCAGAGGGATCTAGCTCTAGTTCTATTCCGTCCGATTTGGTCAGATCCAGTCGAGATTGCTTGTTCAATTTCGGATTTGATTGGTTCCGCTTGTTGATTTGGGAAGAAAGGTGTGGATCTCTGAGCAATGTGGGGCGTTTGATGCTGAATTAGCTAAGATTTGAGAGATTTCCTGGTTTTTTTATATTAGTTGGAGAAAGTTTTTCATCAAGTTTCAATGGATTCGGAACATGAGGCAGGGGTGAGTAGTTTTTTGACCTGATATATCTGAACTCTCTTCTGTTTTCAGTTTAGTTGTAGTTAATCTCTTTAAATAGATATGGGAACTGGGATTTGTAGTATGGATCCTAGTAAATTGTCTCAAATTAAGATAATTCGTTCAGCTTTTAGTAGATTATGATTGTTTTCATAGATTTAGTCAACTGAAGTAACTGCGAAACTGGAAATCTTTGCTTGTCTAAAAATAAAACCTTACTACAAAAGGGCCAGTTGGCTTTATACAATGTTGTGAATTGTGCATTAGCTATTAAAAGTCAATTGTAATTATTTGCTTAATCCCTAACTTTTCTAAAATTTCAATATCAATTTCCTTATTTAATTTTGATTTTGAAAGGCCTTGGCTTGGATCTCTTTTAAAATTCCTTTCTAACTACAATACTTGATCAGACTGTCTAATTTTGTAATTCTTTGTGTGTGACCGGTGGATCTGTGCAGAAATCTGTGAAGCATCCAAGTGGCCAAGTGTGCCAGATCTGTGGTGACGGAGTGGGGACCACACCGGATGGTGATCTCTTTGTTGCCTGTAGTGTATGTAACTTCCCTGTTTGTAGGGCGTGCTACGAGTATGAGCGCAAGGAGGGAACCCAGGTCTGCCCTCAATGCAAGACCAAGTACAAGAGGCATAAAGGTCTGATTATTGATGTCAGTTCAATGTTACTATCTGTTCAATATTGCGTAATACATACTATTACTGATATTATTCTGAGAGATTTTTGGGTCACACCTCTTTTTCTAAACAAGGAAATGCTAGAAGTTAGGCCACAGCATTTATATAGCTTTGCACATATGCTGCTTAACACTAAATATAGTAAATCTATTGTTAGTACTTATTAAAGAAAAATATTCATCATTCCCACAAATGATTTTACCCCTTGAGATTTTGGTGGTCTGACCATATCAAATACAAAACATTAAGCGAGGAACTAGCACTCAAATTTTTCCTTGTGAAGATTATGAAAAATGACCTCGTTTTACTACATGGGTAAATGTTTGCACTTGTCCTCAAATTGCCTTTATACATGTAGACATTTTTAAAATTTTAATAAATGTCTCATTGCTACTTGGTTAATCTTATTTTTCAGGGAGCCCCCCGATCCATGGGGAGGAAAGCGAGGATACTGATGCTGATGACACCAGCGATTTTAATTACCCATCGGGTAATCAGGATCAGAAGCAGAAGATCAGTGAGAGAATGCTGACATGGCGTCAAGGGCAGGATATGGGGCGTCCCAAGTATGATAGTGGGGAGATACCTCGCTATGCCCCATCTCTTACTGCTAGCCAGGTATTATAATGTCGGAGGCTTGGAGCAATTTTTGATGCCTCCAAAGTAATTAGTCAAAATGTTGTCCTTTGGCCAAAAAACAAAAGAAAAAAACACTGGGTTTTTATTAAGTAGTGTCAAGTGTACTTGGAGAAACCCAATCATTTACTTTTTATAAAAAGCTACAGTTATTTATATTTAATGAAATCATGTCTACATCAGATAAAGACTGTTCTTAATATCCTAAGAGGAAGCATTCATATGTTCAGTGCATTTGTTTCAGGTCTCAGGTGAGCTGCCAGGAGCTTCCCCAGACCACATGATGTCACCTGGGGCCCATGGTGGGAAACGTGTGCATCCTCTTCCATATATCAGTCACTCACGTATATTTTGCTATCTCTGTCATTGTTGTTCAAATAAAACTTTTTCTGTTACAATTTTTATTGAGGATCTTTTTACTTTTTAAACAGCCAATCCATCTCGAGAGTTCTCAGGCAACCTCGGTAATGTTGCATGGAAGGAGAGAGTTGATGGCTGGAAAATGAATAAAGACAAGACTACAGTGCCAACTATTAATGGTACCAGTCTTGCCCCTTCTGAGGGAAGGGGGGCTGGTGACATTGATGCATCTACAGAGTATAACATGGATGATTCCTTGCTGTGAGTAATTAAGCTTATTTAATGTGCTGTTTTGTTTAAATGATTTTCTGATTTTGGTGCCTTTTCAAACCATGCATCTTAAATATTTGTCCTTCCATATTACTATGGAAAAATTGCAGCAACCAAAATTTATGAAGTTCCATAGACTGTCACATCCTATGGGTCTTAAGCTCATGTTTTTCAAGTTTTTCAATTTTTGTGGCTCATATTTTAAATCAAGCTCCAATTGTCTCCTGTTTAGATTTCATTTCATTCTATGGTTATATACTTTGTTAAAGTAATCTGAATCCCTCTGACTAAGCTTGTAAACTTTTCATCTTTTTAATTACAGGAATGATGAGACTCGTCAGCCGCTCTCTCGCAAAGTGTCCTTACCCTCTTCCAGGATTAATCCATATCGCATGGTCATTGTTCTGCGGCTGATAATTCTCAGCATTTTCTTGCATTATCGTATCACCAATCCAGTGAGAAATGCCTATGCCTTGTGGCTGATGTCGGTCATTTGTGAAATCTGGTTTGCCATTTCATGGATTCTTGATCAATTCCCCAAATGGTTCCCCGTCAATCGTGAAACTTACCTTGATAGACTTTCTTTAAGGTATCATTAAAAATTCAATGACTTTTGCATTAACTAGATTTCATAGTTGTGTTTCCGCATGTCAATTCAGAGTCAACTGGTGGACCAAATTAAACTTCCTTGTTGGAAACAATTTATTCATTCTTCAATGAGGACTAAACATTGTGATATCACCTGTATCAATTGTCAGGTATGACCGAGAAGGAGAACCATCTCAGCTTGCGGCGGTTGACATATTTGTCAGTACAGTGGATCCGATGAAGGAACCCCCACTTGTGACAGCCAACACAGTGCTGTCCATCCTTTCAGTCGACTACCCAATTGACAAGGTTTCTTGCTATGTGTCTGATGATGGTGCTTCCATGCTCACATTTGATGCGCTAGCGGAGACATCTGAGTTTGCAAGAAAATGGGTGCCTTTTTGCAAAAAGTACAACATAGAACCCCGCGCACCTGAGTTTTACTTTGCTCAGAAGATTGATTACCTGAAGGATAAGGTGCAAACTTCATTTGTTAAAGATCGTAGGGCCATGAAGGTAACATTCTTAAATTTATTTGTACCTTTTGCTTTCTTTCTATCCTTTTTTTTTTTTTTTGTGTGTGGAACTTCTAATGATAGTGATACGTTACTGTGCAGAGAGAGTATGAAGAGTTCAAGGTGAGAATTAATGGGCTTGTTGCCAAGGCACAGAAAGTTCCAGAGGAGGGATGGATAATGCAAGATGGCACACCGTGGCCTGGAAATAACACCAGGGATCATCCTGGGATGATTCAGGTTAGATTTTATCCAATACTAAACTAGTTACAACAGTAAAAAACTTGTAAGGCTGGCAATTATCTTCTTTCTCTTAAAAACTAATAATATTGTACTACTTAGGTTTTCCTTGGGCATAGTGGAGGTCTTGACACTGAGGGTAATGAGCTCCCTCGTTTGGTTTATGTTTCTCGTGAGAAGCGTCCTGGCTTCCAGCATCACAAGAAGGCTGGTGCGATGAATGCTCTGGTAAGTTTCTAGTTAACGATACGTCAAGTTTTAACTGAGATCTGTTCTAATATCTTGTCGGTGACAAAAAACATCACTGGTTCTGTTCAGGTACGAGTTTCAGCTGTGCTTACAAATGGGCCATACTTGTTGAATCTTGATTGTGATCACTACATCAACAACAGCAAGGCTCTTAGAGAGGCTATGTGCTTCCTCATGGACCCAAATCTTGGAAAGCGCGTCTGTTATGTTCAGTTCCCACAGAGGTTCGACGGTATTGATAAAAATGATCGTTATGCCAACAGAAACACTGTGTTCTTTGATGTAAGTAAAGAATTTTTCGTGTATGAACATCTCTTCTTCTGTCTAACCAATGTAATCTAATATTAATATTTATATGTTTCTTCTTTTATGGTAGATTAACTTGAGAGGTCTTGACGGTATTCAAGGACCAGTTTATGTGGGTACGGGTTGTGTGTTCAACAGGACAGCCTTGTATGGTTATGAACCCCCACTTAAGCCGAAGAGGCCAAACAGAATTCTGTCTTGGTGCTGTGGGGGCAAGAAGAAGGATCAAAAATCTAAGAAGAAGAGCTCAGAAAAGAAGAAATCTCACAAACATGTTGACAGCTCTGTGCCAGTGTTTAATCTCGAGGATATTGAGGAGGGTGTTGAAGGTACTTCAATTTAGTTTCAGTTGTCTTAAATTTATATTAAGGCTTCACCTTTTTACATAATCAGTTAATGTTCTCTTATCGAAAACTTTCTGTTCCTGTTAGGTGCTGGATTTGATGATGAAAAATCACTTTTGATGTCACAAATGAGCTTAGAGAAAAGGTTTGGTCAATCAAATGTTTTCGTTGCCTCTACATTAATGGAGAGTGGTGGTGTTCCTCAATCGGCAACTCCTGAGTCCCTTCTGAAAGAAGCTATCCATGTCATCAGCTGTGGCTATGAGGATAAGACTGAATGGGGATCTGAGGTAAGCTGGCAATAGGCTAGATGTGAACAATATGTTAGATTATTATATTTGCTGATCATGATGTACAGGGAAATATATTCATACAAATGGTTTTTATGCTTATTGCTGAGTGGAGTTATGTCTAACTAGAGCGATAAATGCAGATTGGGTGGATCTATGGTTCTGTGACTGAAGATATTCTGACAGGGTTTAAGATGCATGCCAGAGGCTGGAAATCCATTTACTGCATGCCCAAGCGGCCAGCCTTTAAGGGTTCTGCCCCAATTAATCTTTCAGATCGTTTGAACCAGGTGCTTCGGTGGGCCCTTGGTTCAGTTGAGATTCTGTTCAGTCGGCATTGTCCCATCTGGTATGGCTATGGCGGCCGGCTGAAGTTCCTTGAGCGGTTTTCATATATCAATACCACAATCTACCCGCTCACGTCCCTTCCTCTCATCTTGTACTGTACATTGCCTGCCGTCTGTCTATTTACCGGGAAATTCATTATTCCTCAGGTACTTTTGCTAATGACTAAATTAGGAGCCTTAGATATTACCATATTTTACACCTCGGTGATCATTATGTGACTTGTTTGTATATTTGCTTCAATGTTACGAGTCAAGTTAGTACATGTAATTTTAAAATTGCAATGGCCCTTTGACCATAGTCGAATATGTTAACTGTCTAGTCGTTGAAATATTAACTTTCGGTATCCAATTTAGTGGAGCACAAAACTGCACAGTAAAAACTTGAAAATTCACACTGATTCTTGCTATGAATTACAGATTAGCAATTTCGCGAGTATATGGTTCATATCTCTCTTCTTGTCCATCTTTGCAACGGGTATACTGGAGATGAGATGGAGTGGTGTGGGGATCGATGAGTGGTGGAGGAATGAGCAGTTCTGGGTTATTGGAGGTGTTTCAGCTCATCTGTTCGCCGTCTTTCAAGGTCTGCTGAAGGTGCTGGCTGGCATTGACACCAACTTCACTGTCACTTCCAAGGCCTCTGACGAGGATGGTGATTTTGCTGAGCTCTACATGTTCAAGTGGACAACTCTTCTTATCCCTCCCACTACCCTCATTATCATCAACCTGGTGAGTAACTTTGATAAATGAAGTAAATTTTGTTCTACATTATTTGCAAAGAATCATCAAACTGTCATACAAAATTAGTACTCCAGGACTAAATATGTCATTATTTTATTTTCCAATTTTGTATTTTTATGTTTGTTTTAGTTTCTTTTCTGTTTGGTCGTGGGTGGTATTCAGGTCAAGTGTTTCCAATCTAATAACTGTGTTCCTGCATCTGGCCTTAAACTTAAACCATGCAAATGTTTTTCTATTGCCCCTGACATCTCCAGAGCACTTTAACTGCGACTAATTAATTTGTGTGGCTAGGTTTTATTTTTGTTCTTTTTTCAAATCCATGTTCCATCTGACTAATTATTAATTTAACTTATCACAGATTGGTGTTGTTGCTGGTATTTCTTATGCTATCAACAGTGGTTATCAATCTTGGGGCCCACTTTTTGGTAAGCTCTTCTTTGCCTTCTGGGTGATTGTCCATCTCTACCCGTTCCTCAAGGGTCTTATGGGCCGTCAGAACCGCACACCAACCATTGTCATTGTGTGGGCTGTCCTTCTCGCTTCTATTTTCTCTCTTCTGTGGGTCCGTATCGACCCATTCACGACCCGTGTCACTGGACCTGATGTCCAACAATGTGGCATCAATTGCTAAGTTCGGTGTTTTTTTGTATAAAGAAAATGATCAGCTAAAGAAACTTTATTTATAGTAATAGTGCGGGCTTTGGTAAATTATTAAAGTTTTTTTATTTCTCAAGTTCGTTGTAGTTAAGATTGGTATTGATTGGTGGTGGTTCTGGAGTTATAAGTTATATGGCAAATGTGCATGTGATGGAACCAGGCAATGAATTTTGTATTTTATCAGGGAGAGATACTGAACCTTTTCAATCGTTATCCAGTTCCATTTCTTAATAGTTTATTTCATTTAGTTATTGATTCTTGTGCTAAATAGTTACGGTTATTATTATTAATTAATCAAGGCAAGTATTATCATCAAGGCTCAGAATGTCATAATTAAATTAATAACTTTATGGACTAAAGGTGTGATAGTAACATATACATAAGTACAAATCTTCTGCAATCTTTAATCATATGTACACTACCATATCTATCATGTTTATAGACAAATATAAGAAGCAACCTAAATAGTTACAAGCATCATCTATGCATTACATCTAGTTTGTGCATCATCTATGCATTACATCTAGTTTGTGGATGCACAAGGAGGGGGAATAACAGTGCCACTTTTGCTCCATTTGGCATTCTGACATGTGCTTCTGGTGGATTTCTTATTTTGGGAAACTAAATTAATGTTCTGCAATTGTATCCCATGGCATGCAACGGTTTTACTGCAACTCAAATTTATTGCAACATCACTTGCACTTGTCCCCTTGATGTTCTTAAACACTATGCCGCTGACCTCCACAGCTGATTTCTGCAAATGTTAAAAAGGCTTTGATCAATCGAGCTTGTCAAATAAGGAAAATTTGTTATTACAAAAGTTATGAAAGTACTAGATAGATGTAAACCTGTGATTTGCAGGGTTTGCTGGAGTCGCAATAGTTCTGATCTATGATTATGGGATTTTTTACATTGGACATGACCATGTTTTGAAATACTATATTCTTCGCATAACCGCTCCCGCCCTGTTGAAAAAAAATGAAAAGTTAATGATGTTAATTGAACAGTAAAAAAGTTTATATGTCTTATTATTTGCAAAAAAAGAAAAGAAAAGTGCAACTATTGCAATGCGGTTGAGAACGTTAAATATAAAAACTTAGCCTTGATTTAGGTGTAATTTGACTTTTGACCTATTATTATCATGCTTTCTAGTACCTAGGCCAAACAGACCAAGATCTGTGTCATCTTTTTTTTTTTTTTTTGTAAAATGTCAACGTGTCTGGAAGATTGTCTTTGTACCAAAAAGACCTAAAGTTTTCAATTGATTAGTTAAATAGAACTTGGCTAGTCAGCCTATTAGAAGTCGATTCAAATCAACCACCTGAGAAAGGGGCCTAACAATGCAAAATGGCCTAACACGTAACACACCCCTTTTGGAGTTCATGTCCTAATGTAGCGTATCTAGCTATCTTAAACTAGCCAAGAAGTAGGTTGACCTCGTATATTTTATCGTACCAAATTAGTACATCGAATTTGAATAGGTTTATAAAAATCGGCCATGTTTGTTACATAGAGTAGAATAGGAAAAAAGGGAAGAAAATCTTATGTGGCTCCCACCTGATAGGTCTTGATTCGGGCGCCGTTGGTTGTGCCATACAATTTAACGGTGTCAATCAAAATATCAGAAACTTGGGCCCTTGAATAGCCGTCTCCTAAGCTCCCAATGCTGTTTTGTGGATTAAGTTGTAGATGCGTATTAGCATTGTTTACATTTGGATTACATAGATAATTAATTTTTTTGAGAGGTAACTCTAAAGGTTGAATTTTTTCCATACCTTATACCATGACCTGGCCCACATGTAATCTTTGTAGCTTTTAAGTTTTTTGTTCCCGTCTCGATCGACATGCAATCGTCCCCTTCAATATTTTAACCCCCAAATCAGATGCTAAAAATGTTAACTATACATATCTATGTTAAGTAATTAAGTGCATGCTAAGGAGATTGTCTTAAGTTGATCTTGCTTTAAAGCAAAGCACTATATCTTGTTGCTTAGTGTTAATTAGTTACACCTATGTGATATAATTATGTTGGGCTGTGTTGAGCAACTATTGCTTGCAAGAGTTGATTTATTGGCATTTTCTACAATAGGTTTAATAAGCACGATAGTTACAAGTTCAAATATTATGCCTTTGGCTTCTACTTCTAATAAGAGGTTATATATATTTAGAATATATTTCACCGACATTCTTTGTACGTAGGGCTGCATTTATATATAGTTTGGAACGGTTATTAACTTCTTATGTCAAACAAACATATCTAGTACAGTAATAAAAATTCATGATAGTGCATGTACCTGTCTTGATTACGCAATTTGTTATTACTATGTTTGTGGTAGAAGAGATATGTAATCCATCGGTATTCGGGCTCGATGAAGGGGCGGTTATTGCGACACTTGCCACGTTTACATTGTTACATTTTTCAATAGATACATGAATCTGTTGGCTGTCCCTCACGTTTAACTTCTCCAACGCCAAGTTGTTGCAAGAATAAAATGTCATAGCCTGTTTACAATTGTCAAAAGAAAAGAAACAATTAATCAGGAAGTTGAACTATATATTTTGAACTTTTGATAGCCCAAATTAATATCTTGAATGAAATAACATCACATCATACGTACCGTTGGTGCTTTTGTGCATGGCTGCAAAATCAATTGAAAAAATTAGTTAAGTATCTTTTGGAGTAAAAATAATAAAAGTAAGTGTATGCTTCACATATTATCTGATTGCCCATAAAAGAGAATACTGCAGCCTCAAGAATTACAACTTGACTCAGTTGGGGAAAAAAAAGAGTGTATAAACACAAGCATGGTACTTCAAAACTTTGTCAAGGGGCAAAAATTGTAGCAAAATTTGGATTCTCTCAGTGCAAATGTGCAAGTAATCTATTTTTCAACTAAATATAGAACCAAGAGCTAGCAGCTAGCATAATTGTTATTAGGGATAGACTAGATAGAATGTCACTAAACATAAATAACATTTTAATTTATAATAAGCTAGACACCTCTGGTAATGTTAATTGATTAATCATATTTTGCTTGAAGCATCATATATATATATGTAACAATATCATTTTTCATGAGAACTCGTACTTTTGATTTGTTAGTTTTGCAGGAGTTTTTCCACCAAGCGTTCCCATTTCCATTGACAGTCCCACCACCAGAAAGCTTGAGATTATTTATGTATTGAAACAGAATCCAGTGAGTTGTGCTCTTTATATTCCATGCTGATGGGGAAGGAGCTACAATTGTACCTTGTATCTGTTATTTCATGGAAAAAAATAAAAACCACAATTTAAAAAAGATGCAAACAATTCTACTCATAATGATTTTAAATCGAAAGAAATGTAAGTGCATGAAATTTCTATTTCCCTAATCATACAGCAACTTGAACAGGTGATTTGCACGGGCCACTCAATGTAATAGGCTTCAGAAAAAATTTCTTGTTGTTTGGAATCAAGAGAACAGCTGATTGTGTCGAGGCACAAACTGCCATCCACGCTTTCTGAAATGCCTGATATAAAGAAGAAATATTGTAAATATATGAAACCATACAGCTTCCAAAATAAATGAGACATACCGCTGCATGTATATATAGATCTTGTAAGGGAAAATAATGATGAAATATCATAAAATATACAACAAACAATTCTGAGCAGAGGTGTAAAGGTGTAAACAAATTAATACGATGAAATCATATTTATAGTAAAGCTAAACACATAGCCTATGCACGATAACATCGTTGGATCAGTCGTATGTGTGCATATATACCTTAGTGTCATCAGCCGTTCCATCTCCTTTTGCACCATAGGTTATCACATTGAATGTTTTTTGTGAGGCCTTAAGAGACCTGCCTAGGTACTTGGGGAAATTTCCAAATGTTTCTTTTACAGAATCCAAGTTGCTGCTGCTATAACAGCTGATGTTATTACAGGAAAGTATGAGGAGAAAGACAAAGAAAAGCTTTTGCATGGCCATTTGTTCTTATGTAGGTTGCAAAAGAAAGGACAGTTTATTATACTTTGTTTTGTAGGTATTTCAAGTGCTTTTTGTTGAATATAACAATTCACGACAAGGTTGAATATTTATAGGCAGAGGGGAAATTTAAGGGGGTTGTTGCTTGAGCACTATAGGATTTGGAAGGTAAAAATGCATGAGTATGGAAAAAGTTTATCTAAGATTCCTTGAGGTATGGAGATAGATATAAAGAGATTTTGAAACGCAAGGTCATGTGTGGCTAACCCTTCTTTGGTTTTACATGCCTCGACACCTCATGTCATCATGTGGGAGAAGAAAGGTGGCAACAAGCACTTAATATTAATTATAATTTTAAATTTTTCAAAGGCTTGTGGACTACAAATGTGCACCTCCAAGCATACTAAAACTTTGGAATGTTTTAGCTTCCACCTAAAAATTTGGTAACCGGCCATCTCTTTTCATTGAGGAGTTTAGTTCTCTTATATGAATTTGAACCCAAGTCACGTACGTTACTAGCATGCCGAAAGAAAGATTGGATCGGTTAATACATTTTTTACCATATATATATATATATATACAAGCACAGATCAGAGAGCAAAATAACGTCAGACGTTCAACTATAATTGCCACTAAACATGACAGTCATATCTTATTTGCGCTATGATTTTTTAAATGACAATAATTCAGCATGATTTTCAAATATATTTAATTCTTAAATAAATTAAATATTGATTGGTACGACTATTTTTAATATATTTAACTAAAAAAGGAAAAAATATTTTTAATTACAAAAAATGCAAAGAAAAAAATATATTTAACCAAAAATATAGAAAATGCAAAAAATCGGTCAAAAATAGAGAAAAAAAAATCACGGCTTTTTAATTAATAGTATAGATTTATGCACACATCTGTTAATAGTGATAATTAATTGAGTTTCGAATAGCCTGATTGATTGTTATATTACAAAAGGAAAAACATATATATAGCTTACATACCGTACATAATAATTAAGGAATTAACATAAATCAAATTCTAAAGATTCTAAATATTAGAATAAAATTTTATTGATTGTAGAAATAATAAGCTACTATAATTATAAGATCTAGATATTTTCTAACAACATCAAATTAGTGTTCTTCCGCTATACACAAAATATTAACCCTACTTGAGCCTTCTAGAACCTCATGTATCTCCTATTGTATATATATGTCCTAGGAGTGTTCAACTCATTTTTACATATAGCTTAAATTTATATTGGTGCGTCGATAAAACAACCAAATTATAATTTTAAATTGAAAACTTATATATAGTACATATGTAGATGGAGCTAAAAATAATTCTAATTTCATCAAAGTTTAGTTATATTGTTATTCATTATTAAAGTAATTAATTTGACTATTGACAAAACTTAAATAAGAAAATTCTAAAAAATCGAAGCACAACATTTTAGATGCAGTATTCATTCTATATAATGTTATAATAAATGGTAACCAACCAATTTTTACCTAACAACAAGTCATTAATGTTGTCATTTTTGAGTTTTAATTTGATATAAAAATGTTGTCAGGTTATCAATTGGACACACCAGGCCGCCAAATCATGTGCATGTGTAACAACATCTGGTCGAGGCTTGAGAAAGAAAAGTGAATAATGTTCCGAATTTGTCATTGGAAATTTGGAATAGCTTAGAATTGTCAGATGTCAATATTGAAGCCAAAATATATCATAAAATTACTAGAAACTGGATAAGATTTCATAAGTGATCCATTTATATTTGGGTTTTAATTTCAGTGGGGTCTACTAAGTGCATAAAGTTCCGATTCTATCGCCAATGGTTTATGGGGTAAATTAAGTGAACATGGAATTGGTAACCTCGGAGTCAGAATATGTCATTAATTTTGATATAGTTTAAAAAATATATTAGAAAGTTCAAACTTCAATTGTCCTAATTTAATATTGAGTTGTTAACTTTTAGGGGGTCAGTTTGGTCCCACATATACATCCTTCTGCCTCCGTCACCCTTTTCTAGGTGGTATCACTACGCCATTTTTTTTTATTAGTACCGATTAAATATAGATTATTAGTACCGGTTGTCAAGCGGTACTAATAATAGGGGTGCTAAAAATAATTAAAAACCGGTACTAAAAAGCCGGTGTTAAAAACGCGCTGGAATTCGCGGAAAGAAAGGCAGGGATCTTTAGTACCGGTTTTTAACTAATAACAGGTACTAAAGATGTCATCTTTAGTACCGATTATTAGTTAAAAACCGATACTAAAGATCCTTGTCTTTTTTTTAATATTTACTATCTTTAGTACCAATTTTTAGGGTAAAAACCGATACTAAAGATCATTGTAAAAAAAAAAATTGTTTCTGAGGCTAGCGCCCTTTTTTGCTAGCCATCAATTAATACCGATGTACCGGTATAGCACAATTCAAAATCTATATATTATACAAATAATTTACATACACAAATTCATAACAAATTCGTACACAACGAAATAAATAATAATTTATACACAATAATTTAAATAATAATTAAGATAATTAATACAAATTTCGGATTTTAACCCAATTATGCAAATTTCGGGTTTTAACCCAATTTCAAAATCCATTAACAAAAATTAACCTTAATTTGTCGGATTTAACCATTTAACACAAATATTTAACCAAAATCCATTAGCAGTGAGAGAATGGTGTACCTTACTCGTCGTAGAGGTGGCGCAGTCGAGTCGAGGGAGAGAGAGAGCAGTGAGAGAATGACGCAGTTGAGTTGAGAGAGATAGAGAGAGAGAGAGAGGCGGTGGAGAGGGATGGAGAGGCAGTGGATCGTGAGGGAGAGGCAGTGTGGAGAGAGAGGAGAGGCAGTGGATCGAGAGGGAGAGGCGGTGGAGAGAAAGAGAGTCGAGAAAGAGAGGAGGTAGCAGCTAGGTTTTGGACTTAGAAAAATTCTCACGCAGAGAGAGGCAGCTTAATTGATTTTGGCGGCATTTTGTTTTAAAAAAAGTTAAATTGATCTTTAGTAACGGTTTTTTATTAAAAACCAGTACTAAAAATAGTATCCTTAGTACCGGTTTTTTAGAAAAACTGATACTAAAATAGTATCTTTAGTACCGATTTTTTAAAAAAATCAATACTAAAAATAGACAGAATTTTAATTTTTTTGACAACCCTTTAGTACCGATTTTTTTATTAAAAATTGGTACTAAAAATAGTATCTTTAGTACCGGTTTTTTTAATTAACCGGTACTAAAGATAAACCGTTTTTTATTTCGCCAACATTTTAGCACCGATTTTTTTTAAAAACCGATACTAAAGATAAAGCCTGACAATTACGAAATTGCCACAAACTATTTTTTATACCGGTTTTCTTAAAAACATGTATTAATGTAGCGGTACTAAAACTTTTTTCTGGCGTAGTGTATATATGTAATTGGTTCTGGCTTCGTATAATCGTATTATTTATTATTATTATTTTTTTTTTAAGGAAAACAAGGGTCTAGCCCTTGTCTTTTTTATAATCGTATTATATACTTATAACTCATTGACTTATTACCGAATAGAAAGTAAAAGTTAAAGAGGGTTCAAGACGACGGTATAGATCTCAAATGGAGCTATTTTCTTTTATTTTGAGCAAAAAATGGAACTATTTTTTTATCAGTATCACTTGAAATTTTACTTTATCGGTTTTTATCTTTAACCAATAAAATTTAATTTTATCTTTTACTCTATATTTAACCAATGATAACACTAACGAGTGATATCGATGAATCGATAACAGATAATTAACCATGATAAATATATAACCCGTTTGATTTCGGGGTTGGGCCGTTGGAGTCCTTGGGGATCAAATCGGTGATGTGTTTCGTGGCATTTGGATCAATTATCTAGGAGTTTGAATCAATATCGGATGAATATATAATAGATTGAGTTGCAAAACTGGAGTTAATAATGCGTCTATACCGTGGACTTCTTATTTCATAATTATTATATGATAAATTTTGTACTGAACTGAATTTTTAAATCAGGTTTAAATCTAGATCGTTCATTTGAAATAGTAAACTAAAATGATTGATCAAGACTCAAGTCCGACTTAAAATTTTATTCCACCAAAAAATTATCCACAAATGATTATATATTAATAATAATTATCGAATAGTAATTCACGGTTGTTTATATTGTATAGGATCACTGTAACCTTTCTTTATGAAATCAGGATCTTCCCCATTATATGACAACTATAAATGAATTGGACATCCAACTCAGCATTTCTATCAAGCTTATCTCATTTAGATTGGGTGAAGAGCTCACCCAAAATTCAATGCCAAATTTATGATAATAAAGGCAATTTTTTGTTTCAGATAACTCACATAACTAGCTAGTCACGCATTCCCAAGCACGAAAGGCGCCAAGTAATTCCCCAATTTAGTAATAATCAGCATTCGACTTCTTAATCTCAACAGATAATTAATGGTAAGGTCAAAAGAAAAAAGAAAGAGGCAATGGAAAGCAAGTCAAAGATAAAACCAAACAAGTATGAAAATGCAAAAGAAAGTGTTTAGGTCTCCGTTTTAAGCATGGGCAAATGTTTTGCCTCCTTCACCACGGCGTTTAAGCAAGGTTTAGTAAGAAACAGGATATGGGTCGTTGGAGAAATTCAGTTACTTGCCAATTACTCAAATATTTGATAGAACCAAATTTGATTATATACAGTTCTCCTAAGACTCTTGTTTCAAACAAGTATCTCCTCATGTAATATTGGACGTCCGGTCCATTTGTTATTCCAAGTTTCCAACGCATGAAATGATACAATTTTAAATGCATGACCAAAGATAAATTTGTCATAAAAGGCCTTCAAGTGTGAAAAAGTCCTTGCTGCTAGGTGGATTATGCTCTCTTGTGACTTACAACAGTTTTGTTTTAACATTCTCACTTCATTCTTTTGAAAAAGCCCAACGAACGATCTCAATTTTCGGTTTAATGCATGGATACATTTTACTTCCAAATATGCTCGTAAGAACTAAAAAATAAATAAAAACATAATCAAACGAAATATCAAGCTGCATGTTAGATAATAGAAATGCAAAGTTTGTTTAATTAGTGTAAACTGTAAATTGAGAAATGAGTATCAACTTTTTAAACCATGTGACACACCGAATGCGACAAGTTTACATAGTAATATAAAGAAAATAAAGCCTATCCGTGACGCAGAGAGGATTCGGCTAGTTTATAAAACATAAATATTTTATAGTAGACTGAAATTTTGAACCAGATTTGAGCTTAATCAATCAATCGCAACCGTTTATAATAAAAAAAAACAGTAATTTGAATTTCGATCCTAATAAAAAGTTTAGTCTATTACATAATTTGACTATAAAATAACATCCAACCGACCAAGTCTAGTAACATCTCTATATAGAAGTCAATCAGATTCAGGGCATCAGTTTATTTACTTTATTTTATTAAAAAAAACAAATATTGGAGACATGTGTCAGTTATGGATTGGCTGGTGAGATGCCCCAAGTTTCATGCATAGATCTGGTCGTCCGGCGTAAGATTTATTGCTTTCAAAATCTAGATTAGTATATATTTCCGAAAAGCAACTCCAATAAATCAATGGCGCCAGAGATCTCCAGCGAGCTTCAGCGCATAAGAGTATCGGAGAGAACGCGGACGCGTGAAATAGTGGCGATTTTCTTCTCTCTCTCGGCGAAAAAGGCACCACCCATTTTATAATACGTGCCATTTTGGTACTTCCAAATGTCAGATATATATGAATGATGAATGTGTCGACAGAACAGGGTTTTAATGTAGTTAGTGTTCTATTAGATATTATAAGTATCACAATGTGGTTTATAACTTTAAAAAGTTTTAAATATGAACGACAAATATGGTTTATTAATGTTTTTTTTTTCCTTAGAAATAATGTCGTCTATTTAGAGAAACGCAACCGACCATATAAAATATACATTGTATCCTCTTTCTCTCTGAGCAAGAATTGAACATTTTTTTTTATATAGAAAATCAGATGAGTCACTTACCATTCACCGAATTTTTTGTTATTAATAAATTTAAATAATAAAATAATAGATTTAGTAAAATCGAGAAAAAATTTAATATTAGTAGTAATGTTGGTTGCCAGGCGCACAGGAGTCGCCGTGCTCTGGCCTACACCCAAAAGTCCCCATTGCCAACAACTATACATGATTGTATTTTTTGCTATGGCGATTTTCCATCATTTTTACTGCTATAAATATAGCTAGAGTCATTTTCAAAACCAACACAACTAAACCATAGTACACTCAAGTACACTAGAACAGTCACTACTAGAAATAACATTTTCGATCGAGATTCTAGTCAATAAATCCGCCCAATTTAATCCCACGACTATCAGACTATCTGGTAGTGCAAACACCACCTACCAAGCCATAAAAAATGAGATTTATTACGTACGAACGAGGATCAGTTTACAATAAGAATGACAGACCATTATTATTGTGTAGTTAACGTCATACATCAAGACATGCACCTACATTTTGATTCTAAAGACATTTGGCGTCTATTTGACCAGGAGAATATCGTGGAGAAAAGAATGTGGACTGTTATTAGTAGATTTAACTCCCATCCATGAAGAATCCGTAAATGTGACGCAAGTAACACCAGACCTTAAATAATCTTAATTTGTCCCCCGCCCCCTCCCCAACAAGAGCGAGGTAGCGATTTTGTAGGCGGTATATTTCCAAGCACGTCTTACGGTCAACCATACTATTTTCCTCAACAACCTAGCACTTCATATGATTGTTCTTCTATCCCCTAATAATGTAGCACCTCGTACCCCGGCTATCCTCAAGGCCCCCCCCCCCTCAATGGAGTTCTTCCCAAGAGAGTTATACTTATGATCCCAGACCACCTCAAAATATGTCGGTTTATGAACAAGCCTATGATTTGGATGATCCCTTTCCGAGTTCCAATCGCAAATTTTTTAGTGATTTTTGTCAACTTTTGAGCGCGGAAACAGTAGTATGGCTCTAGGCAAGAAGAAATGATGTATTGTAGTATTGTACCAGATGTTATTGTATTTTAGGAGTTTTATTGATTATAGTACATTGTTTTGTATTATACAAGACATTGTATGATTTGTTATCTACTTTGACGATTTTTCGTTTTTCTCTTGTTTGGGGTTGGGTTCTGAAAATCATAGGTATCAAATTACAGTCATCCGTTAACATGACGACATTTTTTTGGATTTTTTTACACCCAAATTTCGCATAGTTTTTTCTATTCCGTAAATTCAAGAAATTACAGCAACAGTTTGTAAGAGATATTTCTTACCTACTTCGGCGATTTTCTATTTTTCCCCTGTTTAGATTTAGGTTCTAAAAATTACAGATATCAGAGTACAATCACTAGTTTACATCATGGCAATTTTTCGGATTTTTTAGACCCAAGGTTCGCATAGTTTTTCTATTCCGAAAACTCAAAAAATTCGGTTTAGTTAAATCTTTTCTCGATTTAGTTAAATCGATTATTTCATTATTTAAATTTATTAATAATAAAAAATTCGGTACCGTTCATGTGGACTCCCACGTTAATTTGGTTTATTGATTTTATTTTATTTTCTTCATGAGCGATACATTTATAAAAATTAAAAATTATAACCATTAGCGTCCAACTAGATAAGAAACCAAAAAAAAAAAAAAAAACATATGGTCTAACCATTTACATATATATATAGAGAGAGAGAGAGAGAGTAAATCTATTGTGAACCATGATGCATAGAGCGCTCCGTGCACCACGACCGTTTGATCGGTGATTTTGCAAATTGATAAATCTAAATTAACCAATCCAATCTATATATTGAAATCTCATAACAGACAAAATTTTACAATTTTTTTACTATTTTTTTCGAATTTTTTAAAGCTTGTCATTTTTAGCTTACAAATTAGTGTATTTATAGCAAAAAATGGCAAGCATTAAAAATTTCAAAAAAAATAGTAAAAAAATTTAAAAAATTGGAAAATTTTGTTTGCTATGAGATTTCAATATATAGATTGGGTTGGTTAAATTAAATTTGACAATTTGTGAAATCACCGACCAAAATGGTCATGGTGCACGAAAGCTTATATGAACCATGCATGGTTCGCAATAGATTTACTATATATATAGAGTTTTGTTATGGTGAGTCGCGACTCATCAGTGGTCTGTGAGTCGCGCTCAAAACTCCTAGATCTGATTTAAAATGACCGATCCAAACTGCCTAATACAATGTCCCTATTGAAATCTCCATGCAGACCAAAATTTACATTTTTTCGAAATTTTTAAGTATTTTTTTGAAATTTTAGAAAATCGTTAATCTAATTAATTTTGAACCGTTCAAAAATAGCAGTTTTTAAAAATCCGGAAAAATACTTAAAAATTTCAAAAAAATATAAAATTTGGTTTGCATGGAGATTTCAATAAGGATATCGTATTGGACGGTTTGGATCAATCATTTTGAACCAGATCTAGGAGTATTTGAATGTGACTCATCATAGAAAAACTCTCTCTCTCTCTCTCTCTCTCTCTATATATATATATATATATATATATGTTATCTTCTACATAACGAACATAAAAAATAATATTCGTGATTTCGATCGTTTCGTCCAAAACGAAACGGTTAACGGAATTGATAGTCAATTTCATGTCCAAAACGAAACGGTTCATGAAACACCCCAGTTTCGTTGCCGTTTTGGACGTTATGCAACCCTATCAACATATGAAGAAGGGAAGAAAGCTTAATTGTTTTTGTAAAGGTAATTTTGCCATCATTACCAAGCCCATATCTTACTAATGTATTATAATCTTGAAATTAAAGCTGAAAAATGTATTGACAATCTTTTAAATTTTCTTAGTAGGCCTGAGGAATTTCAGTTGTTTCTTTGTAGGATAAAAGTGAAAATCATAGGACATGTAAGAAGCAAGCAGGCCCAGTAATACAAAGGGAAATAAGAAACAAAGAAAAAAAGCGACGCACTAAGAAAAACTAACTATTGCTCTAAAAAAAATGGAACTATAGCTTATGTTATAGAGGGAAAATATACATATATATACATGCTTGCATAGGAATCACCTCTTGGTGTGGTCCCTTAATAGTGATTCTTACAAGTAATAGTCCCCGGATATATATACTACACCTCAATCAGCAATTTTAACCAATTTTCTCGGTATTTGTGTTTGTGTCATCAGATGGCCATATGACAGTTTCCATCAATCTTTCCCTCATAAGCTCTAAATTCTCATCTGATATTTTCTGATACATCATCGCATGATCGCATTTCTGACAATAAGAAAGACCAATTTAGGATTTCAATCAATAACCTCTCATTTTTTCTAAAAATAAGTATGAAATTTGTAGCATTAAGTATTAATTGATTACCTTGATCCATTTTCCATATAGGTGAAGTCGTGTAATCATTACTCTCTCTGCCAACTCTTGTCTCTCCTAGAAACAATACTCATAGAAGATATTTACAATCAAATTTCAATGTTAAGGAAATATTTCTGAAACAAAATTTTCATTTCTGAAAAGAGATTTCTGAGTTTACCTTTACTAAAGCACGGAGAAAGTATTTTCCATCCTTTGGATCGTTAGAAGCAACAAAGCTGTAAAAACAATGTTATATTATACTTTCTTATAC
Organism: Rhynchospora breviuscula; assembly: GCA_027562975.1. Classification (NCBI taxonomy): domain Eukaryota; kingdom Viridiplantae; phylum Streptophyta; class Magnoliopsida; order Poales; family Cyperaceae; genus Rhynchospora; species Rhynchospora breviuscula. Next base: position 21,040,933 of record CM050398.1, read on the forward strand.
TAATGCAAGTGCTAAAAAAAACTTTCTTGATCTTTTCTCGTTTTTTTTTTTTTTTTTTTTTTTTTTTTTTTGTTGCTGAAAACTTCAGGTTCAATATGAGAAATATAAGCAGTAATGCAAGTGAACTTACTTGTAAAACCACCGGTAACTTGGTGGATTCATTTCATACAGCTGGGTAAGAACTGTTCTGCAAGCCTTGAGTGTAAAGTAGTTCATGAGGTTCTGAAAAGACCAAGAATTATAGTTTTCTATCAGAGAGACAAAATTAGACTAATGAACTAAGTACCTACCAGACTCACAAGCTCTTTCTACACTATTTGATGAGTTTTAGGACTTAAAAGAGTCTACTCATTAACCTTCAAAATATGCCAACTGTTTAGACTATGATCTAAACAGTTAATAAATAATAATCTTTTCCATTAATGTTCTTTAATTTCTTCTGTACATGAATTTAGATTCAGCTCCATTCAATTGTACCACACAACTTGGGAGTTGTAGATAAATTTGTGCCTTCTGTCTAAAGCTGTCAACGGCAGCTGTTATGCCGTTTGCCATCACGTGAATCCATTAACGAACGGTAAGTGGCAGACCGAAATGAAGCGTTTCGATAACGGAACGGCAAACAAAACATAGAATTGTGCCGTTTCGAACTGTTCCGCTTCGTTTTCAACAAAAATACATGTAATTTCTAAGTGGAACGAATAGTGGCACTGAATCTTGTTTCGTTTTCTAAACGGAACGGTAAACGGTATGAAATACAATACCGTTTTCATAACGAAACGGCAAACGGAACGACCTGTTCCGTGCCATTTCACCACGTTAGACAGCTATACTTCTGTCTGAGTCAAAATTTTACCAGACCCAATAATTAAATTGGGGTAGCAGACCCAACATGGGATTTGTCTGAAACAGACTGACACGATCTGTTGGCCCAGAGAGGCACAAGTTGCTGACAGGTGGCCCCACATTATTTTTAAATAAAAAATTAAATTCAGGTCTCTAAAATAAGGGGTAACGTTGGGTTCTGATTCCAGATTCCTGCACTGTCAAGTAAATCAATTTTCTAGTGCCACCAACACAGCCAGATTAGCCAGTAGATCTAGATTCTAGATTCTGGAATCCACAAAATTGGTAACGAGGAATTATTTAAATTACCTTAAATTAATCTAGGTCTCACAAGTCACAAAATCAGCAACTAAAAGCTTTTAATCAACTTGAAAAACAAAAATGTTTCAGGCTTTTAACTTTCAGATCTAATTTTTAAAATAGTACTACAGTAGAACTCTACATAAAAAGCACAAATGTTTATATTAGTAAAAAATATTATATGTTAGGAAAATGGAAGTTAAATCAAACCAGATGAACATCATCGAATCCTTCTTCGTAGGTACCACCAAGCTCATCAACCACAACCATGCCTCTTTTCCTGGAACCTTTCCTCTTTGATCTGACAAGTGGGCCACTCCGATTCCAGTTCCCTATAAACGAAGAACTGAGCTCGAGAGAGCTAGAATTCCTTGCTTTGGGTATCAAATTCCCTTTTGTTTTGACATTGAGATTCTGATGCGCGATCGCTTCCACACAGAGACATGGCGACTGGAGCGTGTCGAGCGGTACAGATCTGATCGCCATGGCCATCGCTAAAGCTCTAATAGCTTGGATTTGTCGCGAATTTGTTCTCTTTTTTTGTTTCCGAAAAGAGAAGGAAAAAAAGAGAAGAGAAAGGTGGAATGAAGAAGAGAAAAGGAATGGGATTTACTGAGGCATTTTTATGGAGGTGTTTTAATTTGACGCCAAACAAAATTCTAAGGTGGAAACTGTTTCTCCGAAACGATCAAAGAAGAGAAGAGACTCCGTTGGGATTCTTTCTTTGTATTTTTTCTCTTTAATTGTTTTATTTACAAGTGGCAGCGCCAGAGTCAAGGCAGGATCCAGAGATTCTAAAAGTGAAATTGAAGATTATAACATGTGATGATATTTGCACAGCATAATTTACTATAGCTATGTTTGGTTCAACACGTGAACAACACATAACAACGAACAAAGGATAGAAAAAAGATGAAATAAGGAATTGGGCCGTTATTCGCTGTTCGTGGGATAAGATTGTGTGTTTGGTTCCATGCGAGCTGCATAGTTCTCGAACTGTGGAGTTCTTATCCTTACCAAACATAGCCAATTAATATTTATTTTATTTTTTGGACAATTTTACACTTCAAATTATTTTTCTAGCTATTTTCCTTGTCAATAAAATAATGATAAAAAGTAAATATATTGACACAATTTCTATGAGGCTCCATTGAAATAAACAAATTGTGCATGTGAGTTGCCTAAATATACAATTAAGCATGTAATTATGTCTCTTTATTTTCCTCATGAACTTATTAAAGTTTTTGCCGAAATATGTTATCCCTTGTATTGGTTTGTTTCTATATTTCAGAATTCAGATACTTTCTAAACTCCTTCAATTGGACTTGTTTCGATCTATTTTACAAGAAAAAATGGTGATTTTGGTACTTTGCTAAATGAAATTTCAAATTGTATATTTTGACTATTTTGAAGTGGTTATTTTATTTTATTTGGCATTATATGTACTCTTAACGAGATACTGACGAACAAATATATAATTGTGAGCCTATTGTGTTTTGCTCACAATTTTTTTCAGTTTTTTTATGGAAATATTGCAAATACATTCTATTGTGTCATTATTTCAAGTGCTTAATACCGAATAGTTTACTTTGCTTCATATGGTTATAAGGGCGAAAGATGTTAGATTAGATAGAGGGTTAAATTGTTTGCTAAATAGAATATTTTTAGAATGTTGTGTCAGGAACGAATTTTGTTGTGCCACTATTAGAACTGTGCTGCTTGTCTCCAGTTGGAAACAATTGGAGTTTCCAAATCAAAATCTGTGGTCACGGAGATCTCAGAGATACTAGCTTATGAGACTTTATAAGCAAAAAGTACCATGAATTTAGATTTCGGTGGCGTTTTGGACCTTCCAAAACTAAATTCAAACTGACCGAAAAATATTGGTCAAATTTTGACGAAATTAGGAAAAAAGTAAAGTAAAAGGAAATAAGGTTGCATGGTGCCAAGCACTGACACGGCAATAAAAGAATTCATGACTTATTTAGGAAGGTAAATTATTCAGAAATAAGGTCAGAATAGTTAGAAATATATAAGAAAAATTAAATTTAATACCATAACATCTTCTAAATAATTAGAAATATATACATTTTGTCCAGCGTGAGCTGCACGTGCTGGCCTCTCTGCACTGTAGATAGCACAGTAACAAATCTGAGCCATCCATTCTGTATTACTTGATCCAGTCCGTTAGCTTGATTTAGCATCTATTTGGCTTTGATTGGTCTTTGCGTTTCTTTACTCTCTCTCCACATCTCTGTATTCTCTCTCCCATTTGAGTCTTTGAGCTACACAACTACCGAGGCAAAAAGGGTATGGATGGATAGATCGGCGGCTATCGCTGTTTTTGTTCAAATCATGGCGACTTTCGATCTCATCTCGCGATTCCGGTGGTATGGATGGATAGATCATCTCATTCTCTTTCATACGAGTACCGTTTGAGTATGAATCTCTGTTTGTTTCCTTCTTTCTCTGTTTTTCTTTCAGTTGCTGATGCATTTGGACGGTTTCCTTTCTCTCTGAATCATTATTTATCATTTTAATTTAATATTCTCATTTTTCAAGTTGATGGTCGAAGAGGCCAACGAAGAGCAGCTGCGTTTAGAGCTGGTAAGAATTCTCTCCATAACTTAGTCAAATTAAGTTTTTTCCCCCATAAAACTAAATAATTCGATTTTTCTCCTCATATACTACGTTGTAAATATCTGGATTTATCTTTCTGATTTTATTTTTTTCCTCAAAAGGCTTAACCTGAAAACGTGATGCTATGAGTGAGATTGTTTATGGAAGTGGCTGTCTTTTACAAGTTTTAATTAGATCAATGTATTCCTGTCTTCTAGCTGATGGATGTATATAAATTTTGAGGTCAGCTTATTTGATAAAGTTGTATGAGTTAGTTAAATTTGTGCTTTTATTGAGTTTGTACTCTATTGATTGATGAAGCTTAGGTCGAAAACAAATAATTGGACCGTCTTGAATCAATTGTGTAAATGGTCCGCACTTTAGCTCAAATAACTTAATTGTTGCTATGCAATTAATCTTCAATTGTGTAAATGGTCATCACTTTAGCTCAAATAACTATGCAATTTGTCATCAAGCTTGTAATTAGACCTTCAGATGTCTGAATCTTGAACAAATTAGTACCATAAGCATTCTAGATGGTAACTACATATGATAAAGACAGCCACTTCCATAAGCATTCTAGATGGTAACTTGATTTAATATGACACTAAAATTGAAGATGTGATCTACTTTATTTGTTTTTGGTCAATAGACAGAAGAAAAAGCTTATAGCTATATTTTTCTAATTAGTTATGGTTTCTTCCTTATCAGGTGGAGAGGTTGATCTGAGTACGATGAAGGCACGAGATTTAAAGAGTAAAGAGGTATTAGCTTCATAGCTTGGGTCTGTAATGGTATGTATCTTTCTGTGCTAGGGTATAAAATCTGTATTGCTACTCAAATAAGCAGGGATGTTTTACAGAGAGGCCATTAGAATTATTGTTGTTGTTACCAAACAAATCCGAATTAAAAAAGAAACAAGGACAATATGTCAGTGGCGATTGTGCTGGGTTCATCTGAACAATTGCTGCTGGTGTATCTTTGGTTACAAATGGACCATTTAAGTCACTATTATACCCAGTTGACCTAAATTAAGAATAATTTTTTCTAGAGAATTTGACAACGGCTGTCAAATAGAAATTAAGAAGGATTTCTTGCATTGTAAGTACAAACCAGATAATCTTTATTATTGCTGCCTTTATTTTTTGTCCTAAACTAAATTAGTAAATTACAATATAATTGAAGAGCTATATTATAGGTGCTTGGCTGCTTCCAGGTTCCATCTATATCCGGAGAACAAAATAATTTATGATCTTATACCTACATTTCTCAAGGTACGTAAATTGTTTGTTAAGCTATCATTGAAAGGTTATCAAACTTCTTTTTATAATAATGGAGCATGTATGCATTTGTTTCTTCATACTATGTATTCAATAATTCATATATTCATTTTCTCTCTTTGTTTGTTTATTTTGAGGAGTATGTATGCATTCTGTCATCAGAGTTCTCTTTTTTTTTAACACATTCAACATTTTTATTAAAATTATTTACATGGTACCTGAATGAAGAAAAAAAATTGGGTTTTATTGGGAAAATATCCACCACAATTTGTAATTGTTCCTTCAATTGAGATTATGGTTTGGATAGTTGTGCATAGAAATGTATTAAATTGAGATTTTGTCAAATTGCATTAGATTTTTTTTTATTTTCCCTTGCATACGTTCTGATATTTTCTTTTTTATGAATTTAGGTACAACTGAGTCGTACTTCCATGGTGTTTGTCCTCAATGTAGAGTGAGGATAAGCAGGAAAATAAGGTAGTCTTTTTATATATTTTTTTTCTTCTTTGATTTTTCCTCCACTGTTGATAGGGTTTTTCTCGCTTCCTTTCTTCATACAGTAGCCAACTGGCAAGAATTTTAAATGTCGAGAATAATTTCATGGTTTGTTTTTTTTTTTATCAAATCAAATGATCGATGGATGCAACAGTGTAGATAACTTCACAAGTGTTTGATTCTGCGAGGATCATACCAGTAAGTGATTATGATTATAAATTATCCTTATTAGTGTCTTCGTTGTTCTACTATTTTTTTTTTCATTTCTTTCTTTAGATTTCAAATCTTTCCTTTTGTTTGGATTTAGTGCTACTTAATTCAATTGGACAAGGAGGTTCTGAAATTTAGAGGAATTTATTGATGTTTGTCCTGTTCATGCAGCACCAGTCCCTTTATGTGCACTCTGATTAAAGAAAGGAGTCATTGGTGTATGGTTATTTCTTTTAACAATGTTTACTTCAGGGTAAATTTCACTCATCTGATCTTTTGATCGCTTCTTTACATCTCGCTTGGTTGGCTGTTAATGGTGTTTTTTCTTTTAAGGGAGAGTGAGAGTAGGCAGGAAAATAAGGTAGTATTTTTTTTATATCTTTTATTCTTTAATTTTTTTTTTCACTGTCAATGGGTTTTTCCCCTTCTTTTCTCCATACAGTAACCGACTTGCGAGGATATCAAATGCAGATAATAATTTCATGATTTGTTTTTGTTCATCAGATCAGTGATGATGGATGCAGCAGGATAGATAACATGTATTGGATTCTGCGAGGATCATACCAGTAAGTGTTTATGATTATTCATTGTGTTGGGAAGGATAATAGTTAGCACGTTTCTGTTTCATTGGATACTCATTTGTGTCACAATGAAAATAATACTTAGCTCAATGAAAATCATACTTAGCTCAATGAAAATCATTTTATTATGCAAATGGTACAATAATTAAAGAGGTAGCATTTTTTTTTTTTTTGTAATTTGTTTGTGTTAATTTATGTACTTACAAAACTCAAGCATGTGTATCTGGATAGTTGATATCAAAATCATTTCTTTTGGCATCAACGTAGGGTTTCTTTTGCATTATAATAATTTACTGTCAGTTTGGACTACTGACTCATTTTTATTGAATGTGTCATGCTCTGTACACCTACTATATGGATGCTATACAATATGGCTAATGTTAATCTCTCTATTTGTAGGCTTGCAATGATTGTGGGATATTTTTGACTCCCAGATGTGATGCAACTAATTTGGTTATCTTCCTCCGATCTAAATTTATTGCCAATAATTTCTGTGTAGTTTGTTATTTATATGGAATTTTACATGGGCAATTTATATTTTTTTTCAAAACTTGAAATAGATACATGGCAATTGAAAGTGGTACTATGGTACTGTTAAACCATTATGTGTCTGGAGATGACCATGGCTCTTACTGGGTGCACCTCTCCGAAGGATACAACCCATGATCATGGGCTGCCTCAATAGGATAACAGTCCATAGAAATATTTTATACCGCTGTTTGCAAACCAACAACCACAACGCAAAATTTCACCAACAGCCTAATGATCATGGTCATTTTAGTGTAAACAATGACAATCTAACTCTTTACAAATGCGCAATTAATGATGATTGTCCATTGTAACAATGATCGTAAATCTTACGCGTCTGTTTGCAAAAATTTCCATAACGTATCCACACTCATTAGGAAACTGTTTCATAACACTTTCAGATTGGGATGCATGAATCGTGCAATGCGCGAGATTAGAACTAGTATTAATAGAACTTCCCTCACACAAGTTCTCTTTTAATGCTTTTTATGTAGACTGAATATAATGTTGTTACGAACTATATTTTCAAAGAACAATAATGTATAACATTTTTTTCTTATTTAAAACCCGTAGGCAATCTATTTTAAGATAGAAATTTCAATAATATATAACATGTGCTGTAGAATTGAAGTGTAAGGGAGTTTCTATAAAAAAAAAAAAAGGGTTAATTAGATTTATGTCACTGTGAAAATTTGAAATTAGTAAAATGCCATCACTAAATGACAAATTAGTTTTATGTCACTGTGAAAAACTAAAAATTAGTTTTTTGCCACCGAAAAATTGATTTGCCAATTTTACCCTTTTAAATATGCCACTACAAAAATTTGAAATTAGAAAAATACCATCACTAAATGACAAATTAGTTTTATGCCACTACAAAATTTTGAAATTAGAAAAATACCATTACTAAATAACAAATTAGTTTTATGCCACTACAAAATTTTGAAATTAGAAAAAATTCATGTTTAATTTAATATATATAGAACGATTAATTGTAACTTGTAAGGATGTCTGTGAATGTGTGTATTTCAAACCAAGGCCAAGCTACTATATTTATTTCAGTCCAGTCGAACATGAGGTCTGAATAAAGACTAATATGCCTGTTTTAATTCATTTATAGTTGTTCTACTTATGGTTTAGTTACTGGCAGAAAAAAAAATTCTTAAGAAAAAGAAGTTTTTTCTGTATTGCTTTGAAGCAACGACATTGCATCATCAACTCTTTTCATCTAGAAGGTTAATTGGCATATACATTTGACAGCTTGTGCTACCTGAAAGCATGTGGCCATTCAAAGAGTGTGAAGAGAATTTCTACTCTACTGCTGACATAAGAAAATAATTAATGGGTAGCGTTTAACAACCATCACTTAGGTAATCTTTCAGTGTAAGCTTAAAAATGTTAATTTAGCCCCCCAAAAAAATAACTATGACAAAGTAACCCTGGTCACATATTGTAAATCATACTGGATAGGTTATGGGTTATCAGTTGGATACAATATTTTCAAGAAAAGTACAAAAATTACTGAATAAATTAATTTTAAAGTAGATATGGAGACGATATAATCAGCAATAAAATAACTTTATTCTCTCTAAAAACAAAACCCGAATGAATATATGATCCCAGGAATAACATATCTGCCCATAATTTTACATTTACTCTACAATAATGCAATTAACTTATGCCATCTTCATATAACTAAGCAAATCAACAACAAAACAACTAACTTTCCTACTTGAAAATGTTACGGCAGCTACAAGTGTTGAGCCCTTCACGCAACTAATGGACTACAGCTTATCAGTTAAGGGAGTCTGTGTTTTACATAGTAGCCTATTTTTTAGATCGTTTCAAAGAGACGAAGCGAATCTTCTGTTTCCCAAGCTCTAGTGTCTTTGATTTGCCATTGTCCAGACGAACAGATAAGGATGAGGTGCCATCTTTTACATCTGAAACCATTCCCTTTTGCCTGAACATGTAAACAACACAGATTGCAACTCAGTAGAGGCATGCTGGTTATTTTTAATGATTGTGCTAAAAATGTGAGCCAAGCTGAGACCCAGGGAATTACAGAATTTAGGTATAATTGCAAACAAACAGCAAGTCAGCTGCTGTCCAGAAGACAACCTATTTATATAGGTTAGGAATTTATATATGATTGCAGAATTTGATTTCTAGTTACAATCTTGCAAAATTTATGAAGTTAATACAAAAAATTAAAAAAGGAGATATATACGTCTATGCAAACATTGAAATCATTCTAATATCCCTCACACTACTATTACCCTAAATGTTTCCCAATTTACCCCTCATAAGATATAAGATTTATTGGACATTACAAGGTTTTGTAAGTTATGAAAGAAAACTCTCTATTTGTGAAAATAATATTATATCATTCAACAACCCAAAAAAAAAAAACAAATTAATAGGGGGCAAAAAGAATACTCACCATGAATTCATTGAACTTTCATGGACCTCGACCCGCTTGCCAATTGCATCCCTCCCAAGCTTCTTCAAAATCCACCCTGCATCAGCCACATCGCTACTTGGCTCACTTGTACCCTGACTCGTCTCTTCTTCCCTAGCCACTTCAAATCTTCCGCTAGATGAAGAAGGCCTCTTTCTCTTAGACCGCTGTCCCTTGACTACTGGGGTCTTCTCCTCTTCCACCTCCTTAGGGCCTGTTGATGCCCATGAATTTTTCTGATCAAAGTATGGGTTCTTGAATTTCAGTTTCAGAAGTGGTCTTGAGTCGTTTGATGCGCTAGGTTCTTTTGCACTGGGCGGCTCAAGACTGGTGAATTTGATCTTAGATTTGCTAGGTTTCTCAGAGGTTTTGCTGCTACTGCTTGCTTTATTAGCTTTATTATCTGGGTGGGAAAAATAAAAACTTTTACAGCGTAAACTAAGCCAGAAAAAAAAAAGGCAATTAGTGAAGCCAAAAAATAGGGGAAAAAAATGATTTTATAAGCCAAAAATCTGTTTTTTGTCATGACAATTCAAGATAACTCTAGTCCCAGGTTATAAGGAGAAAAGTGAACTACAATCAGGCCTAACATATTCATATATGCTGATTTGTCAATCCATGGAAAGTAGTAATGAAGATATTGACTGGAGTTATAGAAAACTGAGCTGGTGTGTCTTCTGAGCACATACCAATAATTATAGGAAGAGACTCCGTCTGTCTCTGCTGAGCTGGTGTTTCGGACCTGGGTGGCGAGTTCAGTTTCTTGTTCTTTGTGCCAAGATGTATCACCAGCTTTGTCCCTTTGGTGCCGTCACTCTCCACCGAGTTCTTACCTGTACTCCCTTTGATATGCAATTTGCGTGGCATACTGGGTTGTACACTAACATCTTTCTCCACACTCTTGCCAGTATCACCATTACTCCCAACCCGACCCGCATCACTAGTGGCAGTTAAAATTTCTACCTTCTTTGTGGATGCTTTACTTGATTTCTTGGTGGGACTCTTCATTGCATCCTCCTTGGTTTTCTTGGTTATGCTGTCAGTGATACTCTTGACAGAAAATTTCAAGGTTCTACCAGGTTCGTTTTTCGAGACAACAGGTGTCTTTTCCTCTTCATCAGAGTATGGGTAAGTGGATGCCTCAGTAGGTAAACCTGCAGCTGCCCGCAAGCTGGCTATGAGGCGCTTGTCAGAGTTGTCTCGCCTTCTCCAGAGCTCCCTAACTGCATCCTCCACATCTTTCACCTAGAAATACTTGATGTTAGTAGCAGCATGTACAAAAAACTCTTTCGGTTAATTTGTGCACCATGATCAGGTAAAAACTTGACAGAAGAAGTCGATTTAAAATTTCAATGAGTAAATTTCATCTCACATAAGACCAAAACCAATTGAACAAATTATCAGATCAGGCCAAAACCTAATCCAACAAAAACAAAGTGAACTTCACGTATGAAGTATGCTGAAAATTGGACTAAAATGCTGAAACAGGAACTAACTAAACCTAATAATACCAGCCTAACCCAAAAGGAAGAATCATTTAAGTTGATTATTATTATTATACAACAACCTGAAATACAATGAAACCCAGATCTTCGCAAAACTTGAAACTCAAATAGCCTAAGACTTAGACAACAATGACAAAGCCTTTAGTCCCGAACAAGTTGGGTAGGCTAGAAATGAAACCTAACAAGATCAAAATCATCACTAGGACTTAGAAAGACGAATAAGAAAATTGATCCAAAACCCAACCATGCCTTGAACCAAAATGACATAGCTGCTGGTGCTTGATGTAGCCTTAAACCAGACAAATTTTAACAAATATTGCCTTTAAATCCCAAGAAAAACTGACCCAACCACAATTTTGCCACATGTAATTGTCACTGCTTTTTCAAAATAACCTTTCGCTTGCAGTGTGTTTTGAGTATTTAACTAAATAAAACTTGAGAATACTCTCATATTCATTAAAAAGTTCATGAAATATATAACCAAGATCAGATTCAATTCATGTTTGTATCGTAGTAGTCCTAGAACGATAGCCAATGAAAACATGAATAATTCACGTTTAAGCACATAAAAACGATTAATACCTTGTAGCATTCACCACGGCAAGGAGGGCATTTATAGTGCAGATTTCTATCTGATTCAAACTGCCGGTACTTCTCATCACTGTGAAAAAAAGGAAGCAAAATATTTGTTAAATGGCTTTGCAGATTCAAGATTTAAAGTAGGGAAAAATGCTGCAACACACCTGATGCCATCACAGACACAGTGCACCCATTGTTGACAAATGTCACAACAAACCATAGGCGTCATTTCAGAGTCTCTATAAACCTGAAAGGATTTTAAAAAAATAGCAAAGTTGTTTTATAGCCTATCAAGTTATTTGACCAAGATAAAAAGAAGACACTTTTTCCTTTTTCTTCCAACCTTTAAGCAAACAGGACAGTATTTTCCTTTCACAAACAGCCTTCCACATGCATCACAATTAGTATAGCTTAGGAACCACCTGATAGAACACAAATATACAAAGTCGAACAGATATAAATAACTTTATCTCAACATGTACTTGCCAAAAACAAATAATAAGAAGTGTAAGTATCTCATTAGTACCTTGTACTAACACCACTACCAGGAACAGTAGAAGCACAGCTGTGACATCTAGTATGCTTCGGACATAGAAATGGTCCATGACTAACATTCTGGAAAATTTGAACAACAATAGAGACATTGAGTAAAATGAAAACTACAAAATGAAGAAAAAGTAAAACCAGCCATTATTAAACATAACAAACCTTGTGAGGGGGTTGTTGACAGTAGCAGTGGTAAGCACCATCACACCTTTTACAAAATTTAAACTTGGTCGGATCACCAGTCCTCTTACAAACCTAAAATTTACAAATACAATTAAGATTAGACTCAAACAGTTACATCTTTTGACAAGTTTTGAAGTAAGCTTGGATTCAAAGTTCAAAAGATAAATGTAAGGCTTCTAACCTCACAACTGCGGCAAGAGGGGCATGACCAAGAATTCCAATGAAACAAGTCTGGAAAAAAGGAAATGTTACTTTCGATAATTAAAAGATCAAATAGAAAAGATGAAAGCAGTAGAGGTATACCTCTATATTCAGCCCAGACTTTCAAGCAACTCCTATGGTACTTCTTGTTGCAAGTTTTGCAAGGTACCATCTTATTAGCTTTTGTGCTGCCTTCTTCCTCACCAGAGAAGCAAATTCGGCAAATTATTTTTACTGCAGGAATAGAGGATTCTTCAATTCCTGCATTGTTAGCGGCCTCACCTGCCGCCTCCTGCTAATATAAGAAAGTTTTGTAATCTCTCTGAACATAACAACATAATATGTAAAGGACTGATATATTTTTACTAACTATAAAGTAATCATTATATTATTGCTATACAGGCATTTCAAGAGAGTTGCCATTCCCATCAAACCCAAAAGTTACAACATAGTATAAGGCTATATCTTGTGGAAAACCAAATATGTTATAAAATTTCATCCCACAATTCAGCCCTTTTTGTCTCACTGTGGAACCAATAATGCACCAAAACCTAGAACTGATTCCACAGAAAAGTGAAAGGAAACAAAAAAAAAAAAAATTACCACAGCTGCAGCACCCGCCTCAAGCCGTCTAACATAATCCTCAGCTGCAACTGAGGCCTCTGCGGCTTGCCGCTGAAGCTCAGCCCGTTTGGCCCGAACCGACTGGGCCCAAGCGCTCTCCTCCTTGCTGCGGCTCCCACCACCAATAGCACCAACACTAACTTCCCCTCTAATTCCAACTCCCATTGGCTCCGGCTCCTCCAATATCGGGCTTCCAGGTGGACCCGCTAGCTGCGAGAGCTCCAACCGAGGCACCTCGACCTGAATTGTGGTCGTGGTAGACTCTACATCGGGTCTCAGCATCCAAGGATCCTGCAAGAAAACCTCGAGCTTGGAGATCTCGTGGAGAAACCCTGGTTTCTTCGTAAAGCCTAGCTCGCAATAGCAGATCCGACGACTGTCAAGAACAACAAGGTCAGTGTTACTGTGTTAGAGAGAGAGAGAGAGAGAGAGAGAGAGAGAGGAATCTTTTAAATTCAAAGAGAGAGAGAGAGAGAAGGGAGAGAACCAACCAAGTGATGGGGCAAGCGACATGGAAAGCCATGGCGCGCGAGCGAGAGGGAGAACGGATCGATTTGAAAACAAAAGAAAAGAAAAGAGAGGTAATTCGTATAGAGAGCGAGCGAGAGATTAATAATATTTTTATTAATATTATTTCAAAGGAAATTAAGAGAGAGCCGATCTGGTTAAGGGGTTAGACTTGGAGTTAGAGAGAGAGAGAGGAGAGAGAAGGGGGAAGGTGTTGTGTTGTGTTGTGGGTTGGTTCAATTTGGGGATTTCGATTTGGGGAGGCGCCGATTGGGAAATTTGGGATTGGGATTTGAGAAGCGGTGAGAAATGGCAAGGAATGGGTCGCCGCGTGGTGTTTTGGTTGTAAGATTCGCGCTAGGGTTCGGGAGATCTTATCTGGTGCGTTGGTTTATTCTGGACGGATTGATGCGCTAGATGGAGTTAGGTGGGCTTGACTCTTGGCCCAATATATATGTAAATTGGGCCTTGAGTCTTCTAACTGTGGGCCTGGGTTTTGTAACTTGGGGAAAAGAGAAAAAGAATTTCTGCGAAACTTTCACAAATAGACAACTGTGTTGCGAATGGTTACAAGAGGGGGCATGACTCGCTATGATGTTGAAAACAACATGGAATGCATAACACAAAGCTTAAGATACGAAGTACCATATCTTTTCTACCCTTCAAGAGAGGAAATGTTTTTTACTTTTTACTTGAAGGGTGCTTGTTGTAAAAATTAGAAAAAGAAAATACGCACCTGGTTTAGAACTATACAAGTTTTTGAATTGAATATTACGATACAATCATACAAATACATGTTGCAGTTAATATTACAGACTAATATATAAATTATAGTAAAAACAGCCAGACAGTTGGCAATGTTTATTAAAATCACATTACCGGGACTTCACCAAATATGCATCCATCAAAAGTTCTTACAATCTCAATAATAATATATCTGCAATAATGTTCCTTTCTTAATCCATAACAATTAATCTGCAACTTTGACCACAAAATAAAAGACCAAAGCTTTCCCTAATTTACTACGCAACATACTTTTCTAACCAAATAGAAGAAGAAATTAACTTAGAATAACAAAAGAGAAGGAAAGATGAAGTATAAACACAATTTTATACTATCAGCACAAGCTTTTAGTATATTGCTATCTACAATAAATTCATTTAAGCAGCAGGGACAATTCCTTCTTGTAGCAACCTCCAGCTGAGGTTGCTCAGCCGTTCTCGAGAGTATTGTCGTGATGCTATTCTCCAATCGGTACCGGCCTTCATCATATTCGCAAACTCCTCGTAACTAATTTTTCCATCCTGTAAAGTAGATGTATATAACCATGAAATCAAGGACAAACACGTGTTCTTTTTTTCAAAAAAGAATACCAAAATTTATTTTGTAAACTAAATTAGTAGAATATACTATCCTGCAAAACAATAATAAATCCTTTAAAGTTGTAAGTTTTTACACTATATTTTTATTAAGTTTAGGCTAATAAAAAGGTAAAAAAGTAAAAATATTTTATTTTGTTGAATCTGGAGGGAAGATGACGACTACTAAAATTTAGAAGGGGGCAATTTTGATGAATTTGTTTGCAATAAGTCCCTATAAATCAAAGCAACCACGCTTGATCTTTACTAACAAGACCAACTAAAGGAAAAAACGTAATAATGAACTGTACTTTGTCAGTATCGACATCGCGCACAATGGCATTGATGATTTCTTCATGATTGGGACCGAGATCATTGATCAAGCATTCTGTAAGCTCTTCAATTTCAATGTAACCGCTCTCATTTTTATCAAAAAATGCAAAAGCTTTGTGAAGATGCTCATCATTTCCCATTCTTCGAATGTGGATAGACACGGTCATAAATTCCCCGTAATTCAATGTCCCATCTCCATCAATGTCAACCTAGATAGATATGAATTGTTCAGAGAAGAACACCAAAATATTTGGAAGTAGGTGAGATAGTATGGTAAATAATTGGTGTAATATATATGATGCTTACAGCATCCATTATCATGTGTGCATCAGAATCGGGGATGTCGTGTCCTTGCTTATGGAGAGCTTCTTTTAGTTCATCAAATGTTAACTCTCCTTTCTTGTCAACATCAAGCTGCTCAAACATCTCCTTTATGTCAGCTTCTTCATCGATGGTTAAATGCTTGGCAATCACCTGCTCGAATTATAAAGATTATTATTGTTACTCTCAATTTTATTAACTTATGATATTAAGTACCAATGGTATTGATGCAATAAAATTCTTGTGAGAAGCAATTACACGAAGCGCTTTCTTTTTGAACTTGTTCATCACAGTAAATTGTTGAAGTCTTGTGCGAACAGACTCGCCAAGGGCAACATCGGGTGCCTTTTTCAAATTATGTAACCAAGGGTGATCTGCAAAGTCATAAACTAATGTCAAAATCGCAGTCGAATAACATAAAGTGCAAGAAGGTTAGTCTCACCGATGTTCTATAAGTAAAATCAATTTTGAAAGAAAAAGTAGATTTGTTGTACCAAGTACTTGTTGAGCAGTTAGACGTTTCTTTGGTCTGGGATCAAGCATTCTTTTAATAAGATCTTTAGCATTGTCGGAGACTTTAGGCCATGGTTCTCTTGAGAAATCTACCTCAGATCGAATGATCGCACGAGCAATACCCTGCTCCGTGTCTGTATCGATTTGCACACAGTATGCAAACTACAATAATTAATTTCTAATTTTTTAATTATGGTTCTAGTTTTTTTTTTTTGTGTGTGTATATCATCAATTCTGTTTTGTTGGGAGCAGTTGGTTAACCAATCATATATTAAACAAAAGCTGTAGTTCCAATATTCTTAGGAAAAAAAGAAGATGAAGCAGGGTTAACACCGGTATTAAAAAGTACCAATTCAATAGAAAATAGAAAACCTAAAGCACACTTCTATCCAACAGAATTATCTAGCATTCGAAACTATTTGTTAAACAAAAAAAAAAAGAATTGGAAATTTTATAATTAGAATGAAATACGGCCAATAAGTCTCTAAAGATCTTAGTCTTCCAAACTAGTTAGTGACTCTTTCTTGATTTCAAACATGCCATTGTAATGTTTCTTTTCACCCAATGCGTAGCTGATCTAAATTATAATAGTCATACTTGCTCATAACATTAATTTTGAAGAACAAAGGGGAAACCAAAATTTTCTGGTAACGAAAGTCGTTAGTCTTGAGCTAGCAAACCAACCAACCTGCCCAAAATGGAGGTGCACCACAGAGGAGTATGTAAAGTATTACTCCTGCACTCCAGACATCTACTTCAGGTCCATAATTTCGCTTCAAAACCTCAGGAGCCATGTAATAAGGGCTGCCTACTACTTCAGTGAAAACATCCCCTGTTTTACACAAATATTGGTACCAGTTCAGTTGCATTAATGACATTAAGTTCCAGAACGATTTCAGACACAGTCAGTACTATTAAGACTCAGTTTCATGCTCACTGAGAACTCCATTGGTTGAATGTTGCTCTTTTGTGTTCAATTAATATATCTAATTTAAATAGTGTTCGTTAAAATGTTGTATATTATGTTGTGACAGTACTTCTTTTCTTTTTTCTTCTTTTTTATTGGACGCATTGCATTTTGAGATGGATCGAATTAAAACTAAACAAAAATATATCCACCGGGGCTTCATTTATCTTTGAAAAAGCATACCAAGCTTGAAGAACACTGATAAACCAAAATCAATTGCTTTCAAAGGAGAATTTTCTTTTCGGTTAGCAAACAAAAAGTTCTCTGGCTTCAGGTCCCTATGCATCACCCCATACTGATGGCATGTCTGTCAGAAGAAAAATTCTTTTTGAAGTCAAGAAGAAAAGAAATATTCCAAGTACTAGTCATGATTTGAGAGACTTGATAGAATAGTTAAAACATACATCAAACAACAAACTTTGCTAGAAGAGAAGGAAGAATTGACTAATGATTCTCATTTTTCTTTTTCTTTTTTTTTTTTTTTTGTTAAATGACAAAAATGCATGCCAACTTTTAACACCGAAAATTTAGATTCCTATGATCAGGCACCGAGTATCCATTAGTAAATCAGGCTTAATTCTACCAAGACATTATATATAGTTACTGCTCTAAAATATTTTAGTTGCCAAATTTTAATTCAACCGAGAATCTACTTTTTTTTAGAACAATAACCGAGAATCTACTTGCAATATTTTTTAAAAAAGAAAGTCTGTAGTTGTTACGCCTATTAAAACGTTCACATTATTTAATCCTTGAGGAAAACGTATCCACTATTTTCTAATCACCTTGTCCTTAAACAATGAAAAGTAAGCAAAACATTCTTTTTAAAAAAAAAATCAACAAGCAATCACCCTAAATAATCCGTTAAACCAATACATTTCAGTTGCCGATTCCTATTTTGAAATAATTGAAACAAACTCTACAGAAATAACCTAAAGAAAATAAAAGATCAAGAATGCAAAGAAAAGCAGATTCAACATTTCTTGATAAAAAATTCATCAAAATTAAGTTAAAATGATTTGTTAAAAGTATTCTTAAGAAACTAGAAAGTGACCGATAATGAGGAAAAAAACTAACCTGCACCACTTCTACAATGGTCTTAATGAGAGTCGCCGCCGCTTTCTCAGAGTAATGTTCACGTGCTTTGATCCGGTCAAACAACTCGCCTCCTTCGCAAAGCTCCATGACAAGGTGCACCGCACGGTCATCTTCAAAAGTATCCCTCAAACTCACTATGTTTGGATGCTGCGGCAGGTGCCTCATGATATCCACCTCCCGCCTCACATCCTCTATGTCAACCCTTGTCATGAGCCTTTGCTTCGATATCAATTTACACGCATACTTCCTCCCTGTCGACCTCTCTGTGCAGAGATATGTGATGCCAAATTCACCACGACCGAGCTCATCACCTATGTTGTAGTATTGATTAATGTCACGGCCGGTAGGGGCGTCTAGTACATTGATTTGATTAAACGAGTAGATGTTCCGAGAAGGCTTTTTAGTTGGCCTCTTCGTCGTCTTTTGGTTCCGGTCACCATCTCCTTCATAGGTTTTGGGTCTTCGGCAACCCCGAAAAATGTTACCCATCAATCAATCTCTCGTGTTGTTACAAGGATTTGGGTCTCTGCTGATGGCAACAATGGAGCTTTCAGAGACTCGTTCATGGAGGGAAAGCAACATTTAGGGGTTGCTGGTTTCTTTTTAGCCATATTTTGCCTAGAAGTTAACGAACTTTGACACAATTCTAGAAGCAGTGGGCATGAGTTTCAGATGTCATTATCAGAGAGAAAAAAAAACCCAATAAGCTACAAGCAATTGAACGACTTTCTGTTATGAAGGAGACAAAACAAAACCGAACTCTTTTTTTATTTTTGGGAATAAATATATCTGTATATTATATAAAAGGGGATCTTCTAGTTATCATAACTTTTATATAAACATATGAATTGTGGGGTCTACTGCCTAAGGTCAACGGCATAAAAAGGAGCTAAAAATTGTAAAGAAAAAAAAAACGAAGAAAGAAAGTACAGATAGTCAAACTTGTCAAATAAGATCCAGAGGAATGAGCTAGTCTACAATTCTGCTTGTAAAATGTTTATAGTGTCCTGTTGAGTATTTATCTCGTATCTATCTGAAACTATGGGATTAACTGAGAGAATAATTTTCTTATAACTCTCTTTATGAACTTGAAGGAGTACAAATAACACTCTTTATTTACTCTCACTCTTTCATTCTTTCTACTTGGTACACTATCTCATTAGTTACACACATGAACAATACACATGACTCCTATTTATACTAGTATAAAGTCGGTTATAAAGAGATCTCTAGAATATACTATACTAATCTTTATAGTGCATGATTATACTAACTAATTTCTAGACTTTAGTATACACTAGAGCCTTCATCGGCCGTGAAGAAAATTCTGGACTATGCTCAATTTCATTATTGGGCTTGGGCTTCACGTTGATATTTTTTTGTCGAACCATTCGGTGTTGATTTTCAACATGTCCCAAACTTGGCAAGTTTTGAAAGTTAATTACATTATGTAGGTAAAATGCAAAGTTAATTAGCTTGTGAAGAGAAGGAGATCAATCGATTTAGAATCTTTTTAAGTTATGTATGTACATTTCAAGATCAATAAATTCAAAAAATGTTGTCAAGAAAAGTAAACTTTGTAACATTAATTATGTCAAAGATATCTGAAAATTTTTTAAGTGTTTAAATGTAGATTATTGTGATGAAATGACTTAGAATAAATTCAAAAACGATTGAAATGCTCAAATGATACTCATAATTGCATTATTTGCAATTTATATGCGTAATTATCTTGTATAATTCAATCTTTCAGAAAAAAATGACACATGAATCATATTATAGAAAGCTTTAAGTGTTTAAATACAGATTATTGTGATGAAATGACTTAGAATCAATCCAGAAACGATTGAAATGCTCAAATGATACTCAGAATTGCATTATTTGCACTTTATATGCGTAATTACCTTGTATAATCCAATCTTTTTGAATAAACGGCAAAGGAAACATATTCTAGACATTTTTAAGTATTTAAATGTAGATTATTGTGATGAAACGACGTAGAATGAATCCAGAAACGATTGAAATGCTCAAATGATACTCAGAATTGCATTATTTGCACTTTATATGCGTAATTACCTTGTATAATTCAATCTTTTTAAATAAATGATCTTTTTAAATAAATGACACATGAATCATATCTCGACAGTTTTAAGTGTTTCAATATAGATTATTATGATCAAATGACTTAAAACGAATCCAGAAACGATTGAAATGCTCAAATTATACTCAGAATTGCATTATTTGCACTTTGTATGCATAATTACCTTGTATAATCCAATCTTTTTGAAAAAATGACACATGAATCATAATGTAGACAGTTTCAAGTGTTTAAATATAGATTATTGTGATGAAATAACTTAGAATGAATCCAGAAAAGATTGAAATGCTCAAATGATCTTCAGAATTGCATTATTTGCAAGTTATATGCGTAATTACCTTATATAATCCAATCTTTTAGAATAAATGCCACATGAATCATATTCTAGACGGTTTTAGGTGTTTCAATGTAGATTATCGTGATGAAATGACTTAGAATGAATCCAGAAATGATTGAAATGCTCAAATGATACTAAGAATTGCATTATTTGCACTTTATATGTGTAATTACATTGTATAATCCAATCTTTTTGAATAAATAACACATGAATCATATTATAGACAGTTTTAAGTATTTAAATGTAGATTATTATGAAGAAATAACTTAGAATGAATCCAGAAATGAATGAAATGCTCAAATGATACTCAGAATTGCATTATTTGCACTTTATATGTGTAATTACCTTGTATAATCCATTCTTTTTGAATAAATGACACATGAATCAAATTTTAGAAAGCTTTAAGTATTTAAATGTAGATTATTGCGATGAGATGACTTAGAATGAATCCAGAAACGATTGAAATGCTCAAATAATACTCAAAATTGCATTATTTGCACTTTATATGCGTAATTACTTTGTATAATCCAATATTTTTTAATAAATGACATATGAATCATATTCTAGACTGTTTTAAGTGTTTAAATATAGATTATTGCTATAAAATGACTTAGAATGAATCCAGAAATGACTAAAATGCTAAATGATCCTCAAATTTGCATTATTTGCAATTTATATGCGTAATTACCTTGTATAATCCAATTTTTTGAATAAAT
This sequence comes from Rhynchospora breviuscula, assembly GCA_027562975.1. NCBI lineage: Eukaryota > Viridiplantae > Streptophyta > Magnoliopsida > Poales > Cyperaceae > Rhynchospora > Rhynchospora breviuscula. The sequence goes on from CM050398.1 coordinate 21,062,139, forward strand.
GACACATGAATCTTATTCTAGACAATTTTATGTGTTTCAATGTAGAGTATTGTGATGAAATGACTTAGAATAAATTCAGAAACGATTGAAATGCTCAAATGATACTCAAAATTGCATTATTTCAAATTTATATGCGTAATTATCTTATATAATCCAATCTTTTGGATTAAATGACACATGAATCATATTCTAGACAGTTTTAAGTGTTTAAATGTAACTTATTGTAATGAAATGACTTAGAATGAATCCAGAAACGACTGAAATACTCAAATTAAACTCAGAATTGTATTATTTGCATTTTATATGCGTAATTATCTTGTATAATGCAATCTTTTAAATAAATGACACATTAATCATATTATAGACAGTTTTACGTGTTTAAATGTTGATTATTGTGATGAAATGACTTAGAATGAATCTAGAAACGATTGAAATGCTCAAATGATACTCAGAAATACAATATTTGCACTTTATATGCGTAATTACCTTATAATTACCATTCTTTTTGAATAAATCACGCATGAATCTCATTCTAGGCAGTTATAAGTGTTTAAATGTAGATTATTATGATGAAATTACTTAGCATGAATCCAGAAACGATTGAAATGCTCAAATTATACTTAGAATTGCATTATTTGAAATTTATGTGCGTAATTACGTTGTATAATCCAATATTTTTGAATAAATGATGCATAAATCATATTCTAGACAGTATTAGGTACTTCAATGTAGATTATTGTGATGATATGACTTAGAATGAAACTAGAAACGATTGAAATTGCTCATATGACACTCAGAATTGCATTATTTGCACTTTAAGTTCGTAATTACCTTGTATAATCCAATCTTTTTGAATAAATGATACATGAATCATATTCTAGACAGTTTTAGGTGTTTCAATGTATATTATTGTGTGAAAATGACTTAGAATGAATCCAGAAACGATTGAAATGAAAAAATGATACTCAAAATTGCATCATTTAAAATTTATATGCGTAATTACCTTATATAATCTAATCTTTTTGAATAAATAACAAATGAATATTATTATAGACAGTTTCAAGTGTCTAAATGTAGATTATTGTGATAAAATGACTTAAAATGAATCCAGAAACGATGGAAATGCTCAAATGATACTCAGAATTGCATTATTTGCACTTTTTATGCGTAATTACCTTGTATAATCCAATCTTTTTGAATAAATGATACATGAATCATATTCTAGACAGTTTTAGGTGTTTCAATGTATATTATTGTGTGAAAATGACTTAGAATGAATCTAGAAACGATTGAAATGAAAAAATGATACACAGAATTGCATCCTTTAAAATTTATATGCGTAAGTACCTTATATAATATAATCTTTTTGAATAAATAACACATGAATATTATTATAGACAGTGTTTAGTGTCTAAATGTAGATTATTGTGATAAAATGACTTAGAATGAATCCAGAAACGATTGAAATGCTCAAATGATACTCAGAATTGCATTATTTGCACTTTATATGCGTAATTACCTTGTATAATCCAATTTTTTTGAATAAATGACACAAAAATCATATTCTAGACAGTTTTAAGTGTTTAAATGTAGATTATTGTGATGAAATGACTTAGAAGGAATCCAGAAATGATTGAAATGCTCATATGATACTCAGAATTGCATTATTTAAAATTTATATGCGTAATTACTTTGTATAATCCAATCTTTTTGAATAAATGACACATGAATCATATTCTAGACAGTTTTAAGTGTTTTGTAAATTATTTTGATGAAATGACTTAGAATGAAGAGTTTTGCTATGGTGAGTTGCAACTCACCGAAGGGTCGGTGAGTTGCGATCAAAACTCCTAAATATAGTTCAAAATGACCGATCCAAACCGTTCAATACGATCTCCCTATTCAAATCTCCATGCAGACCAAATTTTACAATTTTTCGAAATTTTTAAGTATTTTTTTGAAATTTTAGAAAATCATTAATCTAATTAGTTCTGAACCATTCAAAAACAGTAGTTTTTAAAAATCCGAAAAAAATACTTAAAAATCTCAAAAAAATATAAAATTTTGTCAGCATGGAGATTTTAATAGGGAGATCATATTGGACGGTTTGGATCGGTCATTTTAAACTATATCTAGCAGTTTTGATCGCAACTCACCGACTCTTTGGTGAGTTGCAACTCACAATAGCAAAATTCTAGAATGAATCCATAAACTATTGAAATGCTCAAATGATCCTTAGAATTGCATTATTTGCAATTTATATGTGTAATTACCTTGAGTAATCCAATTTTTTTGAATAAATGACATATGAATCATATTCTAGGCGGTTGTAAGTGCTTAAATGTTGATTATTGTGATGAAATTACTTACAATGAATCCAGAAACGATTGAAATGCTCAAATTATATTCAAAATTGTATTATTTGAACTTTATATGCGTAATTAACTTGTATAATCCAATCTTTTTAAATAAATGATGCATGAATCATATTCTAGACAGTTTTAGATGTTTCAATGTAGATTATTGTGATGATATGACATAGAATGAATCCAGAAATGATTGAAATTGCTCATATGATACTCAGAATTGCATTATTTGCACTTTAAGTTCATAATTACCTTGTATAATCCAATCTTTTTGAATAAATGACACATGAATCATATTCTAGACAGTTTTAGGTGTTTCAATGTATATTATTGTGTGAAAATGACTTAGAATGAATCGAGAAACGATTGAAATACAGAAATGATACTCAGAATTGCATCACTTAAAATTTATATACGTAATTACCATATATAATCCAATCTTTTTGAATAAATAACACATGAATATTATTCTAGACAGTTTTAAGTGTTTAAATGTAAATTATTGGGATTAATGACTTGAAATGAATCCAGAAACGATTGAAATTGCTTAAATGATACTCATAATTGCATTATTTGAAATTTATATGCATAATTACCTTATATACTCCAATCTTTTTGAATAAATGACACATTAATCATATTCTACACAGTTTTAAGTGTGAAAATGTAGATTATTGTGATGAAATGAGTTCGAATGAATTCAGGAACGATTGAAATGCTCAAATGATACTCAGAATTGCATTATTTACACTTTATATGCTTAATTACCTTGTATAATCCAATCTTTTTTATTAAATAACACATGAATCTATTAAATGTAGATTATTGTGAGGAAATGACTTAGAATAAATCCAGAAACTATTGAATTTCTCAAATTATACGTAGCATTTCATTATTTGCAATTTATAAGCATAATTACCTTGTATAATCCAATCTTTTTGAATAAATGACACATGAATCATATTCTAGACAGTTTTAAGTTTTTAAATTTAGATTATTCTGATGAAATGACTTAGAATGAATCCTGAAACGATTGAAATGCTCAAATAATACTCGGAATTGCATTATTGCACTATATATACGTAATTACGTTGTATAATCCAATCTTTTTGAATAAATAATACATAAATCATATTCGAGAGAGGTTTAAGTGTTTAAATGTTGATTATTGTGATAAAATGACTTAGAATGAATCCAGAAAAGATTGAAATGCTCAAATGATACTCAGAATTGCATTATTTGAAATTTTTATCCGTAATTACGTTGTATAATCCAATCTTTATGAACAAATAACACATGAATCATATTCTAGAAAGTTTCAAGTGTTTAAATGTAGATTATTGTGATAAAATGACTTAGAACGAATCCAGAAATGATACTCAGAATTGCATTATTTGAAATTAATATGCAAAATTACCTTGTATTATCCAATCATTTCGAATAATTGACACATGAATCATATTCTAGACAGTTTTAAGTGTTTAAGTGTAGATTATAGTGATGAAATGAGTTAGAACGAATCCATAAATGATTGAAATGCTCAAATTATACTCCGAATTGCATTATTTGCACTTTATATGTGTAATTACCTTGTATAATCCAATCTATTTAAATAAATAACACATGAATCTTATTCTAGACAGTTTTAAGTGTTTAAATGTAGATTATTGTCATGAAATGACATAGAATGAATTAAGAAATTATTGAAATGCTCAAATGATACTCAGAATTTTATTATTTGCACTTTATATGCGTAATTACTTTGTATATTCCAATCTTTTCGAACAAATAACACATGAATCATGTTCTAGAGAGTTTGAAGTGTTTAAATGTAGATTATTGTGATGAAATGACTTAGAATAAGTTCAGAAACGATTGAAATGCTCAAATGATACTAAGAATTGCATTATTTGCACGTTATATGTGTTATTACCTTGTATAATCCAATCTTTTTGAATAAATAGCACATGAATCTTTGTTTAGACAGTTTTAAGCGTTTAAATGTAGATTATTGTGATGAAATGACTTAGAAGGAATACAGGAACGATTGAAATGCACAAATGATACTCAAAATTGCATTAATTGAAATTTATATACGTAATTACCTTGTATAATCCAATTTTTTTGAATAAATGACACATGAATCATGTTTGAGACAGTTTTAAGTGTTTAAATATTGATTATTGTGATCAAATAACTTAGAATGAATCCAGAAATGGTTGAAATGCTCAAATGATATTCAGAATTGCATTATTAGCACTTTATATGCGTAATTACCTTGGATAATCCAATCTTTTTGAATAAATAACACATGAATCTTATTCTAGACAGTTTTAAGTGTTTAAATGTAGATTATTGTGATGTAATGACTTATAACGAATACACAAATGATTGAAATGCTCAAATTATACTCAGAATTGCATTATTTGCACTTTATATGCGTAATTCCCTTGTATAATCCAATCTTCTTAACTAAATGACACATGAATCATATTCTAGACTGTTTTTTTTTAATAAATGTAGACTATTATGATGAAATTACTTAGAACAAATCCAGAAACGTTTAAAAAGCTCAAATGATACTCAGAATTGCATTGTTTGCACTTTATATGCGTAATTACCTTGTATAATCCAATCTATTTAAATAAATGACACATGAATCATTTTCTGGATTGTTTTAAGTGTTTAAATGTAGATTATTGTGTTTAAATGACATAGAATGAATCCAGAAGCGATTGAAATGCTCAAATGATACTCAGAATTGCATTATTTGCACTTTATATGCGTAATTACGTTGTATAATCCAATCTTTTTGAATAAATGAAGAATGAATTATATTCAAGACTGTTTTAAGTTTTTAAATGTAGATTATTGTGATGAAATGACTTATAACGAATCCAGAAACAATTGAAATGCTTAAATTGTACTCAGAATTGCATTATTTTCACTTTATATGCGTAATTACCTTGTATAATCAAATCTTTTTGAATGAATGAGGCATGAATCATATTCTAGACTGTTTTTAGTGTTTAAATGTAGATTATTTCGAAGAAATAACTTATAACGAATCCAGAAACGATTGAAATGCTCAAATGATACTCAGAATTGCATTATTTGAAATTTATATGCGTAATTACGTTGTATAATCCAATAGTTTTGAATAAATGAAGCATGAATCATATTCAAGACAGTTTTAAGTGTTTAAATGTTGTTTATTGTGATGAAATGACTTATAACGAATCTAGAAATGATTGAAATGCTCAAATTATACTCAGAATAGCATTATTTGCACTTTACATGCGTAATGACGTTTGATAATCCAATCTTTTTGAAAAAATGACACATGACTCATATTCAAGACAGTTTTTGGTGTTTAAATGTAGATTATTGTGATGAAATTACTTAGAACAAATCCAGAAATGATTGAAATGCTCAAATGATACTCAGAACTGCATTATTTCAAATTTATATGCGTAATTACGTTGTATAATCCAATCTTTTTGAATAAATGAAGCTTGAATCATATTCTAGACAGTTTGAAGTGTTTAAATATAGATTATTGTGATGAAATGCCTTATATCGAATCCATAAACAATTGCAATGCTCCAATTATACTCAGAATTGCATTATTTGCACTTTACATGCGTAATTACGTAGTATAATCCAATCTTTTTGAATAAATGAAGCATGAATGATATTCAGGACAATTTTTAGTGTTTAAATGTAGATTATTGTGATGAAATTACTTAGAACGAATCCAGAAACGATTGAAATGTTCAAATTATACTCAGAATTGCATTAATTGAAATTTATATGCGTAATTACATTGTATAATCCAATCTTTTTGAATAAATGAAGCATGAATCATATTAAAGATAGTTTTAAGTGTTTAAATGTAGATTGTTGTGATGAAATGACTTATAACGAATCCAGAAACGATTGAAATGCTCAAATTATACTCAGAATTTGCATTATTTGCACTTTATATGCGTAATTACCTTATATAATCCAATCTTTTTGAATAAATAACGTATGAAATCATATTGTAGACAGTTTTAAGTGTTTAAATATAGATTATTTTTATGAAATGACTTAGAATGAATTCAGAAACGTTTGACATGCTCAAATGATACTCAGAATTGCATTATTTGCACTTTATTTGCGTAATTACCTTGTATAATCCAATCTTTTTCAATGAATGACACATGAATCATATTCTAGACAGTTTTAAGTGTTTAGATGTAGATTATTGTGACGACATTACTTAGAACGAATCCAGAAATGATTGAAATGCAAAAATGATACACAGAATTGCATTATTTGAAATTTATATGCGTAATTACGTTGTATAATCCAATCTTTTTGAATAAATGAGGCATGAATCATATTCTAGAGAGTTTTTTGTATTTAAATGTAGATTATTGTGATGAAATTACTTAGAACGAATCCAGAAAAGATTGAAATGCTCAAATGATACTCAGAATTGCATTATTTGCACTTTATATGGGTAATTACCTTGTATAATTCAATCTTTTCGAATAAATGACATATGACTCATATTCTAGACAGTTTTTAAGTGTTTAAATGTACATTATTGTGATGAAATGACTTAGAACGAATCCAGAAACGATTGACATTCTTAAATTATACTCAGAATTGCATTATTTCCACTTTATATACGTAATTACCTTTTATAATCCAATCTTTTTGAATAAATGACACATGAATCTAATTCTAGATAGTTTTAAGTGTTTAAATGTAGATTATTGTGATGAAATGACTTAGAATGAATCCACAAACGATTGAAATGCTTAAATTATACTCAGTATTGGATTATTTGCACTTTATATGCGTAATTACCTTGTATAATCCAATCTTTTAGAATAAATGCCACATGAATCTTATTCTAGACAGTTTTAAGTGTTTAAATGTAGATTATCGTGATGAAATAACTTAGAGTGAAACCAGAAATGATTGAAATTCTCAAGTGATACTCAGAATTACTTTATTTGAAATTTATATGGATAATTAATTTGTATAATCCAATCTTTTTGAATAAATGAGGAATAAATCAAATTCTAGACAGTTTTAAGTGTTTAAATGTAGATTATTGTGATGAAATTACTAATAAAGAATCCAGAAACGATTGAAATGCTCAAAATATACTCAGAATTAAATTATTTGCACTTTATATGCGTAATTACCTTGTATAATCCAATCTTTTTTAATAAATGTCACATGAATCATATTCTAGACTGTTTTTTTTTTTCAACAAATGTAGATTATTATGATGAAATTACTTAGAACAAATCCAGAAACGATTAAAATGCTCAACTGATACTCAGAATTGCATTATTTGCACTTTATATGGGTAATTACCCTGCATAAGCCAATCCTTTTGAATAAATAACACATGAATCATATTCTAGATAGTTTTAAGTGTTTCAATGTAGATTATTTTTACGAAATGACTTAGAATGGATTCAGAAACGATTGAAATGCTCAAATGATACTCAGAATTGTATTATGTGAAATTTATATGGGTAATTACCTTGTATAATCCAATCTTTTTCAATAAATAACACATGAATCATATTCTAGACAGTTTTAAGTGTTTAAATGTAGATTATTGTGATGAAATTGCTTAGAACGAATCCAGAAACGATTGAAATGCTCAAATGATACTCAGAATTGCATTATTAGAAATTTATATGCATAATTATTTTGTATAATCCAATCTTTTTGAATAAATGAGGCATGAATCATATTCTAGACAGTTTTAGTGTTTAAATGTAGATTATTGTGATGACATTACTTAGAACGAATCCAGAAACGATTAAAATGCTCAAATTATACTCAGAATTGCATTATTTGAAATTTATATGCGTAATTACCTTTTATAATCCAATCTTTTCTGAATAAATGACACATTAATCATATTCTAGACAGTTATAAGTGTTTAAATGTAGATTACTGTGATGAAATGCCTTAGAATGAATCCATAAACAATTGAAATGCTCAAAAGATACTAAGAATTGCATTATTTGCACTTTACATGCGTAATTAGCTTGTATAATCCAATCTTTTTGAATAAATGACACAAGAATCATAATCTAGACAGTTTTAAGTGTTTAAATGTAGATTATTGTGATGAAATGACTTAGAATGAATCCATAAACTATTGAAATGCTCAAACGATACTCAGAATTGCATTATTTGCACTTTACATGCTTAATTACCTTGTATAATCCAATCTTTTTGAATAAATAACACATGAATCATATTAGAGACAGTTTCAAGTGTTTAAATATTGATTATTGTGTTGAAATGACTTAGAACGAATCCAGAAAAGATTGAAATGCTCAAATGATACTCAGAATTGCATTATTTCCACTTTATATGCGTAATTACCTTGTATAATCCAATCTTTTTGATAAAATGAAGCACGAATCATATTCTAGAAAGTTTTAAGTGTTTAAATGTAGATTATTGTGATGAAGTTACTTATAACGAATCCATAAAAGATTGAAATGCTCAAATAATACTCAGAATTGCATTATTTGCACTTTATATGCGTATTTACCATGTATAATCCAATCTTTTTGAATAAATGACATATGAATCATATTCTAGGCAGTTTTAAATGTTTATATGTAGATTATTGTGATGAAATGACTTAGCACGAATTCAGAAACGATTGAAATGCTTAAATTATACTCAGTATTGGATTATTTGCACTTTATATGCGTAATTACCTTATATAATTCAATGTTTTTGAATAAATGACACATGAATCATATTCTAGACTGTTTTAAGTGTCTAAATATAGATTACTGTGATCAAATGACTTCGAATGAATCCAGAAACGATTGAAATACTCAAATGATACTCAGAATTGCATTATTACAAATTTATTTGCGTTATTACCTTATATAATCCATTCTTTTTGTATAAATGACACATTAAACAAATTCTAGACAGTTTTATGTCTTCAAATGTACATTATTGTGATGAAATGACTTAGAACGAATCCAGAAACGATTGAAATGCTTAAATTATACTCAGTATTGTATTATTTGCACTTTGTATGCGTAATTACCATATATAATCCAATCTTTTTGAATAAATGACACACGAATCATATTTCAGACTGTTTTAAGTGTTTATATGTAGATTATTGTGATCAAATGATTTAGAATGAATCCAGAAACGAATGAAATGCTCAAATGATACTTAGAATTGCATTATTTGCACTTTATATGCATAATTACCATGTATAATCCAATCTTTTTTAATAAATAACACATCAATCATATTCGAGACAGTTTTAAGTGTTTAAATATTGATTATTGTAATAAAATGACTTAGAATAAATCCAGAAATGATTGAAATGCACAAATGATACTCAAAATTGCATTATTTGAAATTTATATGCGTAATTACGTTGTATAATCCAATCTTTTTGAATAAATGAGGCATGAATCATATTCTAGGCAGTTTTAAGTGTTGAAATGTTGATTGTTGTGATAAAATGACTTAGAACGAATTCAGAAACGATTGACATTCTTAAATTATAATCAGAATTGCATTATTTGCACTTTATATGCGTACTGACCTTGTATAATACATTCTTTTTTAATAACAGATACATGAATCATAATCTAGACTGTTTTATGTGTTTAAATATAAATTATTTTGAAGAAATGTCTTAGAATTAATCCAGAAAAGATTGAAATGCTCAAATGATTCTTAGAATTGCAATATTTGCAGTTTAATTGAGTAATTACCTCGTATAATCCAATCTGTTTTATTAAATGACACAGGAATTATGTTCTAGAAAGTTTTAAGTGTTTAAATATCAATTATTGCGATGAAATGACTTAGAACGAAACCAGAAACGATTGAAATGCTCAAATGATACTCTGAATTGCGTTATTTGCACTTTTTATGCGTAATTACCATTTATAATCCAATCTTTGAAGAAATGATGCATGAATCATATTATAGATAGTTTTGATTGTTTAAATGTAGATTATTGTGATGAAATGACTTAGAACGAATCCAGAAATGATTGAAATGCTCAAATGATACTCAGAATTACATTATTTCAAATTTATATGCGTAATTACCTTGTATAATCCAATCTTTTTTAATAAATAACACATGAATCTTGCTCTAGACAGGTTTAAGTGTCTAAAAGTAGATTATTGTGATGAAATGACTTAGAATGAATCCAGAAACGATTGAAATGCTCAAACGTTACTCGGAATTGCATTATTTGCACTTTGTATGCGCAATTACGTTATATAATCCAATATTTATGAATAAATAATGCATGAATCATATTCAAGACAGTTTCAAGTGTTTAAATGTAGATTATTGTGATAAAATGACTTAGAACGAATCCCGAAACGATTGAAATTCTGAAATGATACTCAGAATTGCATTATTTGAAATTTATATGCGTAATTACTTTGTATCATCCAATCTTTTTGAATAAATGAGGCATGAATCATATTCTAGACAGTTTTAGTGTTTAAATGTAGATTATTGTGATGACATTACTTAGAACGAATCTAGAAACGATTGAAATGCTCAAATTATACTCAGAATTGCATTATTTGAAATTAATATGCGTAATTACCTTTTATAATCCAATCTTTTCTGAATAAATGACACATTAATCATATTCTAAATAGTTTTAAGTGTTTAAATGTAGATTATTGTGTTGAAATAACATAGAATGAATCCTGAAACGATTGAAATGCTCAAATGATACTCAGAATTGCATTATTTGCACTTTACAGGCCTAATAATCTTGTATAATACAATCTTTTTGCATAAATAACACATGAATCATATTCGAGACAGTTTCAAGTGTTTAAATGTTGATTATTGTGATGAAATAACTTAGAATGTATCCAGAAACGATTGAAACTCTCAAATGATACTCAGAATTAAATTATTTGCACTTTATATGCGTAATTACAGTGTATAATCCAATCTTTTTCAATAAATGTCACATGAATCATATTCTAGACAGTTTTAAGTGTTTAAATGTAGATTATTGTGATGAAATTACTTAGAACGAATCCAGAAACAATTGAAATGTTCAAATGATACTCAGAATTGCATTAGTTGAAATTTATATGCGTAATTACGTTGTATAATACAATCTTTTTGAATAAATGAGGCATGAATCATATTCTAGACAGTTTTAAGTGTTTAAATGTAGATTATTGTGATGAAATTGGTTATAACGAATCCAAAAATGGTTGAAATGCTCAAATTATACTCAGAATTGCATTATTTCCACTTTATATGCATAATTACCTTGTATAATCCAATCTTCTTGAATAAATGACACATGAATCATATTCTAGACTGTGTTTTTTTTTGAATAAATGTTGATTATTATGATGAAATTACTTAGAACAAATCCAGAAACGATAAAAAAGCTCAAATGATACTCAGAATTGCATTATTTGCACTTTATATGTGTAATTACCTTGTATAATCCAATCTATTTAAATAAATGACGCATGAATCATTTTCTGGATTGTTTTAAGTGTTATTAAAATGTAGATTATTGTGATTAAATGACATAGAATGAATCCAGAAACGATTGAAATGCTCAAATGATACTCAGAATTGCATTATTTGCACTTTATATGTGTAATTACCTTGTATAATACAATCTTTTCGAATAAATGACATATGAATCATATTCTAGACAGTTTTTAAGTGTTTAAATGTAGACTATTGTGATGAAATGACTTTGCACGAATTCAGAAACGATTAGAATGCTTCAATTATACTCAGTATTTCATTATTTGCACTTTATATCCGTAATTACCGAGTATAATCCATTTTTTTGAATAAATGACACATGAATCATATTCGAGACAGTTTTAAGTGTTTAAATATAGATTATTGTGATGACATGACTTAGAATGAATCCAGAAAGGATTGAAATTCACAAATGATACTCGGAATTGCCTTAATTGAAATTTATATGCGTAATTACCTTGTATAATCCAATTTTTTTGAATAAATGACCCATGAATCATATTCGAGACAGTTTTAAGTGTTTAAATATTGATTATTGTGATAAAATAACTTAGAATGAATCCAGAAAAGATTGAAATGCTCAAATGATACTCAGAGTTGCATTATGTGAAATTTATATGCGTAATTACAATGTATAATGCAATATTTTTGAATAAATAAAGCATGAATCATATTCAAGACAGTTTTATGTGTTTCAATGTAGATTATTGTGATGAAATGCCTTATAACGAATCCATAAACGATTGAAATGCTCAAATTATACTCAGAATTGCATTATTTGCACTTTACATGCGTAATTGCCTTCTATAATCCAATCTTTTTGAATAAATGACACATAAATCATATTCTAGACTGTTTTTTTTTTTAATAAATGTAGTTATTGTGATGAAATTACTTAGAACAAATCCAGAAACGATTAAAAAGCTCAATTGATACTCAGAATTGCATTATGTGCACTTTATAAGCGTAATTACCTTGTATAATCCAATTTTTTTTAATAAATGACACACGAATCAGATTCTACACAGTTTTTAGTGTTTAAATATAGATTATTGTGATAAAATGACTTAGAATGAATCCAGAAACGATTGAAATGCTCAAATGATACTCAGAATTGAATTATTTGAAATTTATATACGTAATTACGTTGTATAATCCAATCTTTTTGAATAAAAGAGGCATGAATCATATTCTAGACAGTTTTATGTGTTTAAATGTAGATTATTGTGATGAAATGCCTTATAACGAATCCATAAACGATTGAAATGCTCAAATTATACTCAGAATTGCATTATTTGCACTTTATATGCGTAATTACCATGTATAATCCAATCTTTTTGAATAAATAACACATCAATCATATTCGAGATTGTTTTAATTGTTTAAATATTGATTATTGTAATAAAATGACCTAGAATAAATCCAGAAATGATTGAAATGCACAAATGATACTCAGAATTGCATTATTTGAAATTTATATGCGTAATTACGTTGTATAATCCAATCTTTTTGAATAAATGAGGCATGAATCATATTCTAGACAGTTTTAAGTGTTCAAATGTTGATTATTGTGATAAAATAACTTAGAACGAATTCAAAAACGATTGACATTCTTAAATTATCATCAGAATTGCATTATTTGGACTTTATATGCTTAATGACCTTGTATAATCCAATCTTTTTGAATAAAAGACACATGAATCATAATCTAGACTGTTTTATGTGTTTAAATGTAGATTATTGTGAAGAAATGACTTAGAATGAATCCAGAAAAGATTGAAATGCTCAAATGATTCTTAGAATTGCAATATTTTCAGTTTAATTGAGTAATTACCTTTTATAATCCAATCTTTTTTATTAAATGACACATGAATTATGTTCTAGACAGTTTTAAGTGTTTAAATATCAACTATTGCGATGAAATGACTTAGAACGAATCCAGAAATGATTCAAATGCTCAAATGATACTCTGAATTGCATTATTTGCACTTTATATGCGTAATTACAATTATAATCCAATCTTTTTGAATAAATAACACAAGAATCTTTTTCTAGACAGTTTTAAGTGTTTAAATGTAGATTATTGTGATGAAATGACTTAGAACGAATCTAGAAATGATTGAAATGCTCAAACGATACTCAGAATTGCATTATTTGTACTTTATATGCGTAATTACCTAGTATAATCCAATATTTTTGAATAAATAACACAAGAATTTTGCTATAGACCGCTTTAAGTGTTTAAATGTAGATTATTGTGATGAAATGACTTAGAATGAATTCGGAAACGATTGAAATGCTCAAATAGTACTCGGAATTGCATTATTTGCAATTTGTATGCGCAATTACGTCGTATAATCCAATCTTTATGAATAAATAACACATGAATCATATTCTAGACAGTTTCAAGTGTTTAAATGTTGATTATTGTGATAAAATGACTTAGAACGATTCCAGAAACGATTGAAATGCAGAAATTATACTCTGTATTGCATTATTTGCACTTTATATGCGTAATTACCTTGTATAATCCAATCTTTTTTAATAATTGACGCATGAATCATATTCTAGAAAGTTTAAAGTGTTTAATTGTAGATTATTGTGATGAAATGACTTACAACGAATCCGGAAACGATTGAAATGCTCAAATGATAGTCAGAATTGCATTATTTCAAATTTATATGCGTAATTACCTTGTATAATCCAATCCTTTTAATTAAATGACACGTGAATCATATTCTACACAGTTTTATGTGTTTAAATGTAGATTATTGTGATGAAATGATTTATAACGAATCCAGAAATGGTTGAAATGCTCAAATTATACTCAGAATTGCATTATTAGCACTTTATATGCATAATTACCTTGGATAATCCAATCTTTTAGAATAAATAACACATGAATCTTATTCTAGACAGTTTTAAGTGTTTAAATGTAGATTATTGTGATGAAATGACTTAGAAAGAATTCAGAAATGATTGAAATGCTTAAATTATACTCAGTATTGTATTATTTGCACTTTATATGGGTAATTAACTTGTATAATCTAATCTTTTTTAATAAATGACACATGAATCATATTCTAGACGGCTTTAAGTGTTTAAATATAGATTATTTTGACGAAATGAGTTAGAATGAATCCAGATACGATTGAAATGCTGAAATAATACTCAGAATTGCATTATTTGCACTTTATATGCGTAATTACGTTGTATAATCTAATCTTTTTGAATAAATGACACATGAATCATATTCTAGACAGTTTTACGTGTTTAAATGTGGATTATTCTGATGAAATGACTTAGAACAAATCTAGAAACGATTGAAATGCTCAAAATTGTATTATTTGAACTTTATATGCGTAATTACCTTGTATAATCCAATCTTTTTGAATAAATGATGCTTGAATCATATTCTAGATAGTTTTAGGTGTTTCAATGTATATTATTGTGATGAAATGACTTAGAATGAATCCAGAAACGATTGAAATTGCGCAAATGAACCTCAGAATTGCATTATTTGCACTTTATTTGCGTAATTACCTTGTATAATCCAATCTTTTTGAGTAAATGACACTTGAATCACATTCTTGACTGTTTTAAGTGTTTAAATGTAGATTATTGTGATGAAATGAGTTAGAATGAATCCAGAAACGATTGAAATGCTAAAATAATACTCAGAATTGCATTATTTGCACTTTATATGCGTAATTACGTTATATAATTCAATATTTTTGAATAAATGACGCATGAATCATATTCTAGACTGTTTTAAGTGTTTAAATGTAGATTATTGAGATTAAATGACTTAGAATGAATCCAGAAACGATTGAAATGCTCAAATGGTACTAAGAATTGCATTATTTGCACTTTATATACGTAATTACGTTGTATAGTCCAATCTTTTTGAATAAATGATACATGAATCATATTGTAGACAATTTTGAGTGTTTAAATATGTATTATTGTGATGAAATGACTTAGAATGATTCCAGAAACGATTGAAATGCTCAAATGATACTGAGAATTGCATTATTTGCACTTTATATGCATAATTACGATTTATAATCCAATCTTTTTGAATAAATGACAGACGAATCATATTATAGATAGTTGTAAGTGTTTAAATGTAGATTATTGTGATGAAATGACTTAGAATGAATCCAGAAACGATTGAAATGCTCAAATGATACTCAGAATTGCATTATTTGCAATTTATATGCGTAATTACGTTGTGTAATCCAATCTTTTTGAATAAATGACACATGAATCATATTCTAGACAGTTTTAAGTATTTAAATATAGATTATTGTGATGAAATGATTTAGAATGAATCCATAAACGATTGAAATGCTCAAATGATACTCAGAATTGCATTATTTGCACTTTATATACGTAATTACGTTGTATAATCCAATCTTTTTGAATAAATGACACATGAATCATATTCTAGGCAGTGCTGAGTGTTTAAATGTGTATTATTGTGTTGAAATGACTTAGAATGATTCCAGAAACGATTGAAATGCTCAAATGATACTCAGAATTGCATGATTTGCACTTTATATGCGTAATTACGTTGTATAATCCAATCTTTTTGAATAAATGACACATGAATCATATTCTATATAGTTTTAAGTGTTTAAATGTAGATTATTGTATAACCATTCATCAACAGATGCTGCTTCCCATATCGGATAAAAATGCAAACCAATAGCTGCGGAAGTAGGAATAATTGCACCAGAATTAATATTGTTTCCATAAAGCAGAGAGCCATAAACTGGCTCACGAATACCATCAATATCTACCGGAGGAGCATCTATGAAGGCAATAATAAATACGAAAGTTGCAGTCTATAAGGTAGGAATCATTAAAACACCGAACCATCCAATGTAAAGATGATTTTCTGTGCTGATAATCCAGTTACAGGAGCGACCCCATAAACTTGTGCTTTCGCATCTCTCTAAAATTGTAGTCATGATCAAATTTTGATTTGTTCTATTCTCAAGGACTCCCAAGCACACATGTTAACTAGAACTCGAATTAATAGAGATGAGTTAATTGATAGAAGGCTTGTTAATTAACTATTATAGCATAGTTCTATTTCAATGTCGACCCATTCTAAAACAAGCACACATATTAACTAGAACTCGAATTAATAAAAGTGAAAGCGAAAGAGGAGGCAGATAAAAAGATGAAAATGGCTATTATGGCTAGCGAAGAGAGAACAAAGTTGAAGAGAGAAAAAATGAAAAAATAAATCAGGCAGTGGGAGAGAGAATATGAAGAGAGAGGAAGAAAGAAGAATTACAGCAAGTCGAATGAAAGAGACAGAACAAGAAGAAGCTGATGCAGCTTTCTGGAACAAAGTCGCTCAGTTTGCTGACAATGCTAGCAAATGAGTGAGTGGTTTGTTTTTTAGTAGTTTGTTTTTTTTTTCATTTGGTGTGTTAAATTATATTATGTTTTATTAAGTTACTTGTTCTTGTAATGGTCTGCAGGTTTTTTATTATGAATTGCTTTGCGTATTAATTTCAGTGCAAAAATTTTGACTTTAGATTTTATATGAAGTGCTTTTTGTTCATTCGGTACAATAATTGAAGTTATATAAATTTTTTAATTAAAAAAAAGTCAAAAAAACCTATAAGTTTGAATGCCCAACATATAATATTTAAATAGTTTTTTTTTTAGTTTGCGACTTATGACTTTTTAGGTGTTCCAAACCATTCAAATAATCTAATATATTAGATAAATAAAATTAAATTTTATTTAAATTTGAATACAAAATAATTTATAACTAAAACTTATATGAAAATAAATTATGGCAATTTGATAATTTGAAAATAAAAAAATCTATTACAATATGCATCATATCCAAATATAAGCCCTCATTTTTGTAAAATAATTTCATTCAATGTTCAACACGACTATTTCCTAAGCCCATAACAGTAAAAATAAATGCAACAACGTCAAAAAAAAAAAAACATCCCTAGCGGCACTGTCATTGCCGCTATAGTCCATCCCTATAGCATCACTGACATAGGCGCTATAGAGGCGCTATACAGGCTATAGCGACCATGACAGTGCCGCTATAGTTGTGCTCTTATTAAAAAAAGAATTTGCTTTGTTCTATTTAAAATTCTTAAGGTTAATTTTGTCTTTGTTAAAAATTTCCCACTAGAAGTGAAGGTGTCACGCCCCTGAACTAGATTTAGCTCAAAAGACAGCTTAAATTCAGAGAAATAACAGTAGCTTTAGCTTCGCGACAGTAAAGCTCATCAATCCAAGCAAAACAGATTCCCAAAAAAATTAACTCAAATTGTCTCAATTGAACTAAATTGAATACTGGAAATTGTAATTGGATAACAAACGATAATAGAAAACAATATCTCGGCTATTGAGCCTTAACAAGGATTCAAGATACAGTGGAGAATTGAAAATTAGAAGAAAGCTAGCTAAACATGAGAATAAAATTGGGATAGCTGGGTTTAGATCTGAATTCGGACATATCCGCTCTCTCGGAGTCTCTCCTCTCCAGGCTACAAAATATCTATTCAAATTTACTTTCCGCAATTAAAAGAATTTACAACATTGGATTCTATTAACTGTCTCAGCTCACTGAGGGTTCCACCAGCAGAAATTACCCTTTTCAGACACGATTTACATCTTTTCTCCATTAAAACTTAACGGGCTTTGTCTGGGTCCCATCCTCAAGAGTACTCTTATTTAACAGAAGAGTAGATGTCGTGGTCGTTTTATTTCCCTGATCTGGTCCAATGTCTGCTGGTGATTCCAATAAAAGAATCAACATTTGACTCAGTCAGTGATTCAACTGCTATCAGCTCATGATTTTCATTAACTGACAGAAGGAGGATACCCTAGATAATCATCGCCATCACTCTGCCTCGTTTAAAGGATCTGTGATCTAGGGTTTTCTGTTGGCACCTATCAGTCAGAGGTGAGAAGGACTATCCGAGGGAGGAGGTGGGCCATCTTCAGGAGAAATGAAGTGCGTAAGGGTGAGGCAGTTTTACCCAATGTTTTGATAACCGACCCGGACATCGAACCGGCGAGGCTACTGGGTCAAGGGTCGGACTGGTCGGACCGGTCGAACCGGTGGATCGAACCGGATGACGTCATCCACTCAAATCTTAGTTAAATATATTAGTTGTTCAGTTTTTTCACAAAATGACTTGTGGCCCAGTGGCAAGGCTCTTGTTTGTTCGGCCCAATGACATGGGTTCGAATCCCATAAACAGCAAATTTTGTTAGAATTTTATGTCATCTAAAAAATCAAACCAAAATTGTTAACAAATATAAAACCGGACGGTTTGGTTCGACGGTTTAGCCAAAAACCGGACCGGACCGGCCGGTTCGTTGTGGTTCAGAAACACCCAAAAAACCGGCTCAGTTTGGACCGGACTAGGGTCCGGTTCGTGGTTGAACCGGTCGAACCGGCCGGTCCGGTCCGGTTTTCAAAACATTGGTTTTACCAGAGGAGGAGGAGGAGGAGGAGGCAACAAAAATAGAGACGACAGCGTCATCGATAAGAAATTAGAATTGGGACGCGGAAAATAGAAACAATTCAATGAGGTACCAAATAATCGTGTACTTGGTGAATCGGGTTAGTTTTATAAACAATAATACCCACCACATCGATAGTCACAGAGTACCGCGTTTCATAAATAAAAAAATCGAGCTATTTTTAACAAAATAATCAATGACATCCCACATATTTTTATTTATAATTTTGCTGCATCTTTTTTATGGAAAACAGGGGTCAAGTCACTATTTTTTATTTAATCAAAAGTTTATAATAAAAAAGTGCAAAGGATTTTGCTATAGTGACTAAACATAGTAAATTAAAAAGACTATGGGTCTGATCGGAATCAAAAAAATCAACGCAAGAATTGGAAATGAAATTTTTTTTTAACGATTCCTCTGATCGAAATGGAGCGAACGTCGAGAATCGATTTCAGTCGACACGATTTGGAGAGAAAAATTACGCCCAGCGAACTCTCGTGAAAAAGGTAGAAATTTTGTGTGATTTCTATTGTGTTGGGATGCGCTTCTCAACAAATGACCCATAAGCCCTTCCAGCGAACTCATTTCCCTCTCATGGCCAATAAGCCCTTCCGATACTCATCTCCTTCTCAGTTTGTTTGTGCTCACTCGATTGGGACAAAACGACAAGTCCCTCTCTTCATACTTTTCTTCCCGAACAGTGCAATCTTTTTTATTTGTTTTCTTTAAAACCAGAATAATTTTTTTATCGATTCCTTTTTGAGGTTTGTTCGTTCATATTTTTTTAATCTAATTTCTGCTTCACATTTTCGTTTGGCGTGATTAGAGTTGCCTTTGAGCTCAGTAAAAATGTAACTGTTATTGTTTTTTACTAAATCACGAGATAATCATTCCTTTAACCATTCTTAGCTGGTGTACGAGTTCTGAAATTAATGAATTCAAAGAACATAAAAGGGGTGTTTTGCACAAATGACAATCAGAACTCAAGCTGGACAACCTTTATAATCGCTGGTATTTTATTCAGATTTAAAGCTGCTTGTTGCGTGTAAATAAGTGCAAAAATGTTACTTGTATACAAATTAGTTTAAATACTTTTTCCATTTCTTTGAGTCAAAGAGAGACTTGGATTCGGATATTAATCAATAAAGACGGCTATTGTTATAGTATTGGCAGTATATTAATTTTATTAATTTGTATTCTCATATTAAACTATCGATGAGGGTAAAGTGGTCAAATTGAAAGAAGTGAAATCATTTCTTTCTTATTTTTTATCATTCCAATCACAAATTTGAATTCTCTTCAATTCTTTTTCTATTTGTTCCAATCATTAAATTTTATTTCGAAATCATCTCTATTGAACTCTATTCTATTGAAATCAATTGAACTCTTTCCAGAGGTCATTCCGATCAGACCCTATAGGACCAAATAAAAGTAAATGTGGTGTAGCGCAATACCGTGTAGCACAGCAATCCTGATCTTTCAAAATCAATCTAATGGTTCTCTCGTTTCTCTCAATTTTTCTATAATAAATGCAGATCAATGGATTAGTTTTGAAGGGTCTGGATTGTTGCACTACACGGTGTAGCGCAACACGAGATTTGAGTTGATGAAAGTAATGCCGAAAGGGAAGTTTGTGAAAGTAAAAGGTTCAGGCATTGGATAAAAATTGATTTGGCAGAGTTGGTGCCGCCAATCATTCAACTGCAATTATTTGATCCAGGAGGTTATGTATTGCTTTTCTTTTCCCTATAAATATCCTAAGTAATGCTGAAAGGGAAGTTTGTGGAAGTAAAAGGTTCAGCCATTGGACATAAAGGGGTCGTTTGGCAGTATCAAAGTTTAGTGAGATCAAGGGTTAAAGTTAGCATTTTTGGATTAGTGTTTGAGATTAAAGTTAATAAAAGTTAGTACTAACTTAAAGTTAGTAATTGTTGTTTGGCATGATAGGTTAAAGTTAGCGATCAAAGTGAATGCATTCACTTATAACATTCATTTTAATCTCAACATTTTAGAATTTGAATCTTGAAATTTTGAAAATTTAAAATTTGAAATTTGAAAATTTAAAATTTGAAAATTTAAAATTTGAAAATTTGAAATTTGAAAATTTGAAATTTGAAATTTTGAAATTTGAAATTTTGAAAATTCGAAATTCGAAATTTGAAATTTTGAAATTTGAAATTTGAAATATGAAATTTTGAAATTTAAAATTTTGAAATTTGAAATTTGAAATTTTGAAAATTTGAAATTTGAAATTTTAAAATTTGAAAATTGAAAATTGAAATTTGAAAATTGAAATTTGAAATTTGAAATTTTGAAATTTTGAAATTTTGAAATTTTGAAATTTGAAATTTGAAATTTGAAATTTTGAAATTTGAAATTTGAAATTTGAAAGTGGCAGCGATTTCTTCTCAAGATTTTTCTCTTCAGGTACGATCTTTTTTTTTTTTTTTTTGGTATTTGGAGAACACTCAAATACAAAATTGCTAAGTTAGAGAGTTAGTGTTGATCTTGTTGACTCCAAAGTTGTTTGGCAATACAAGATTCATAGGTTAGCTCGTTGACCCGAAAGTCAAGCTAAACTTGACACTACCAAACGAGCCCAAATAGATTTGGCAGAGCTGGTGTCGCCAATCATTCAACTGCAATTTGATCGGAGGTTATGTGGTGCTTTTCTTTTCCTTAAAATATCCTGGAGCATCTCTGCAACTTGGAACCTAGATCAGGTGTGTAGTTTTTATATAACAATATAATTACTTTTTTGGGCTTGATTTTGACGTTATATGCTTGCTTTTTTCTTGTCTGGACATACCAATGCAATTTTCCTCGCTTTCTATTTTAGATTAACGATAAATCTGTCAACATTTTCGGTTTTCCTAAAAGGCAAGTACACACGTTCTTAAATACTGTTCTTTTAACTTATAAAAATCTTTTTCGGTTTTCCTCGTTCTGTTCATTCTCTGTTCTGTAAACTATTTAATTTATTCAGAGAACACGGAGAACAGGCGACAGTTTGAAAAGCCTTTATATTTAACAGGTTATTGACATATTGTCTTTCACTCTTTCTATTATATGTACATTAATTGCACACAGACAAATGGACCTCACCAGAATCCAAAACCTAAGTCTAGCCCACATGAGCTCTTTGGCTCTTAGATGTGCTGTTGACTTAGATATCTCAGGCCGCATACAAGCATATGGCCGTCCCATGCCTTTGATTGAACTTGCTCGTTCCATACCAATCCCGCCTCAGAAGGACTCTATGCTTGGCCGCCTCATGACACTTCTTGTTAATCAAGGCATCTTTGTGCAATCTGAAGCTGGGTACCAGCTCACGCCGGCCTCTGAGCTCCTTCAAACTGAGGGCTCCAATGTGGGTGCCTTTACGCGTGTCGTTACAGATGCAGAATTCATAAAACTTTGGGGTCGACTGAGTGAATTTTTCAAGGAATCTGATGACCGGTCCTTGTTTGAGAAAGTCTTTGATGGGAAAAAGTTCTGGGAATTTACGAAGGAAAAACCGGAATATGGTACTGACCATTCTCTTGCTCTATGTTTGTCTCACACACAGATTTACATTTGTTCTCACATTTAATTAGTCGATTAATTAATTTGCAGTTGTACAAAGATCACACACATTATAGTAATTTAAATGTAATAAAAAAATAATTTTATGCATGAGGACATATATCTATCAAACCGAGAATTAATCTATACACACATGCACACACACTTGATATTATTACTGGAAAATTAAAAGTTTGATCTCGATTCCAAACCAGGCAAGTTGTTCGACGATGCAATGGCAAGCCTGAGTAACTCTTCAATGAGAGGATTAATTGCAAGCTATCCACATATATTTGATGGCTTAACTAATCTAGTGGATGTCGGTGGTGGCACCGGAACTGCAGTCAACTTTATAGCTGAAGCCTTTCCCAGACTGAGATGCACTGTGTTTGACCTTCCACATGTGGTAGCAAAGGCTTTGAAAAGCGAATCCTTTGATGTGGTTGGAGGAGATATGTTTGAAAAGATACCTCCAGCTGATGCAATTTTTCTCAAGGTTCTAGTGCTTCTTTAATTTTCTGAAATATGCACTAGATCTGGATTTCCTTGATAATTTCTCTTATTTCCCAAGACTTCAATTAGTTGCTTATTATAACCTATGAAAGTTGAGTCGCTTTTAGAATCGTGCTATGAACAGTGCTATTTCTTATTTTCGAGGGAATTATCTGGACAGCTCATTTTATTTGAACGGTTAGATTTTGAGAAGCGCTAATTTGAGATTGTCTCCGTCTCCTTCGAAGGAACAACTCCTAGCTCATCTCTACTGCTCTACACGTCTGATCGAGCAAGAAAAAATGAGAGCGAGAGAGAGAGAGAGGGTCGGAACCGGATGCTCTTTCCCATCTAGGGTTTCGGAAAACCCTAGGCTGCGACTAGACGGTCTTCCAAGAGATGAACGGTGGAGGCGGTGGGGATGGAGAGGGCGACGAAGGGATGGAGAGCTTGCTAGGCACCGTCCATGGCGAACGGAATCGGAGGTAGGAGGTCATCCAGTGTCCCTTGGCCGCCGTCAAGGAGCTCTTGCTCGACACAACCTCGGCCTCCGAGTGTTGTTGAGCTTTCCTCACATACTCAAAATTACTCACAATTAGGTCAGCGTGCTCGGGTTGAGGCACATCCAATTCTTAAGCATAAAATTGAGCCAGACCAATTTTCGTTTATACTTTCATTTGCTCTATGGAATTTCAATTTTGTTTCTTTCTGAATGTTAGAAAAAGAACTTTTTTTTTACCTTAGAAACCTGATCAGATAAGAAATTATTGCATTAATGTGTTTGGAGAATAAGCTGTGACCATAGTTGAGGCACATCCAATTGTTAATTTCTTATGCTTTTATTTTTTTCAGAGAAGAAAAAAATTGGAGTAAGAGTCTTACCCTAATCGGAGTTGAATTGAAGGCAAGATTTTATTGGTTCTGAAAGATGCAGGTTAGTAGTTTCTTTGTTTCTCAGGATCCTTCTGGAGTTGAGAGCATGGTACTTAGGTTGATTCACTTTAAAAAGTAGCAGTAGTTTTCTTTCCTTTCATTTTCTTTTGTTTATTTTTTTTTAATCTTCTTTTATTCAATATTATTTAAACTCTTTATCCAATTTTTATTGATTATGCCCAATCTATTCATAACCCACCTTTGGTACTAAACCCTAGGTATCAATTATACCCTAATATTTCCTGACTATCCAATCGGCAGAATTTTATTTAATTTGTATGCAAGTTAAACCATACAAATTCTCTTTCCTTACAACTATTTTTATTATATTTATTGGGATGGGTGTTAGTTCATAGTTGATATCTTTAAGAATAGTAAGAGTGGAAGATAAGCAAATGCTGTCCAGGTTAGTTAGCTTTTAATTATCAAAGGGAAAACTACAAGTACAGAATAGTGAAAAAAACACCAGCTTATTAAGTTTCATGGTTGTTTTATACTGCATATGGTCTGTGTATGAATTAAATTTTGCATTAATCTGTAAGAATCGTTTCATTGAGATAGGCATAATGGCAAAAAATCTGTCCAAAGAGAGAGAAAGAAACTCAGTTACTAATGATGCTAGGTGCTTCTATTACGTCTGTTTTTTAAGATAAGCTGCGCTATAGCAGTATGGTAACCACCTCCAGGTGTAGTCGGTACTGATCACTGAGAAGTGTACCACATCCTACTCTGAGCGCCACAGACCCAATATAAAATCTTTTAGTTAAAATATTGTCAGATCAATACGGTATGAAGTTAATTACACTACTACTAGAAAACTAGGCATGTTTGTTGTACTAACTAGCTTCTATTGGTAATAACAGTAAAGTTCCCAAAGTAACTTCCAGTACTGATATAATACGGGTTTGGTGTCGGCTAGATTGCTCCTGCCCTGCATTAGATTTATTCTTTTAAACAAACCAGATTCTATCGGGACATGGCTAATACGGAGTAACAAGACTGGACTCATGCAGGTCTGGGATTACATATTTACCTATTACACAAGTATTAAATCTATTTATTTGTATTTTACTTCTTGTAACAAAATGTGGTACAACTGCAACATGATCATCTATTTCAATTGGAAAGATAATTGCTTACAACTCATGTATACTGTACTATCTAGCCTTTATTTGCATTATGACGGTAAATATCGACATGTAAAAAAAAACATGCAACATTTGGACAAGACAAGATGATCAAATAAATTATACTTCTACTAACCTAAAAATAAAATGGCACTTCAAAAAAGTATCAACACAAAACTCTACGAGTTGCATTTCCACGATATCAATCTCTCAGTGCCCTTCTTTGTTAACTTTTAACTTCTCTATCAGTTCCATTGACCTATAAAGGATTATTGTTAAATCAATTTACAATCTGACCTTAATATATTAGCATTTCAGCCCAGGAACCGTTAATTGAGGAGAAAGTGGAACTTTTGAGAGAATGGACTTGACGAGATTCTAAGGTGAGGAGTGGTGGTGGCAGGCCGAGCAGCGAGAGAAGAATGGATGATAGGGATCTGTTGATGATTTGAGCAAAGGAAGATTGACAGTTGAGATGAGACAATGGTAAAAGAGCATAAAGAACAGGACTAAATAACCACCATGCTAATCATGACAGTTCTCCAAAATTGAAATCCAACAAACAAATTGTAGTACAATAATTATAGATTGATGCAAGCTCTCAAAATTAAGAATATTTTCTTATAGAGCTTTTAATGGAGCTGCTGGCTGGCTAAAATATTCCTTTAAATTTGGTCATCTTTTAGTATAAGATGGCTCCATTATGTGAATTTTTTAGTTTCTATATTTCTGAATGTTCATATTAAAATTTTAAATTATTTAATTAAACAGATTTGCATCATTTTCTTTTTGGAAAAGCTGGAGAGAAGCTGTTAAGTGGACTTGCATCCTTCAATTTGCTTTAATACTTGATAACAATGCTAAATATGTGATGCAACATTTTCTCTAACGAAAAAAACATGTCATATTATGAGAAATATGATTATTTTGATATGCATCTTTATTAAATTTTGAACAGGTATTGCTCCAGTAAGGATTCACTCTTGCAGTACTTTGGACAGGTATTGCACCGTAGGTCTTTTTATGTAAGAAGCTATTGTTTTGTTTAATGAAACTGCAGTACTTTGAGACTACTTTCAAGCAATATTTATGCAAGAAACTATGATTGTTGATTTCCATTATTTATCTTGATTCATGTGTTGAATGGTTATGCATAGTTTACTGTGGGTAAGGATGTTAGGCATCTATCTCATAATATCAATTTTCTATAAAAATATGAGTCACAAGAAGATCAACGAAATATAATGTCTATATGAGTCACATGAGTTTGTTCAGTCTAAGATCTCATATATAATGGTAGATAAATAGTGATTCCCACTTTCCAGTGGTAGGTGCCAAGTTTATGAAATGATACAAAGTCTGACACTCCTTTTATATGATCATGACATTTCTGAGACCAATTTGTTGATGACTAACTAGATTCTAATTCAAAATTTATGATTAATTATTTTCGACTTGTAACTAAGGTAGGTACAGGAATTGTTTGAATGTCTCGATAGTCAATCACAAAATGTGTTGTGATGTAGTGAAATAAGATATAGGGCCTAATAGTAAAGTAATAGTTGTACATTACCATTGTCAGAATTTACTAATAAAGGTATGAATTAAATTCTTTTCTCTTACTTTTCCTTCTCTGATATAGGTAAAATAGAAAAATTAGTCTTTGCGCAGTTACCGAGTACATACATAGTCAAATTGGTTGAATGAGTTTGTACATATGACCTGTAGCCAATTGTTAGAGTAGGAATTGTTAAATTCTATATATTTGAGTAATAAAAAATAATTGATGGACCTCTCTATAAATATAGTAATTGAGTCTGTTAAGCATGGTAATAGCAATTTTTTTGACCTGTACTTAGCATGCATGAATAGTCTGTTAAATGGTTCTATGCAGATCTTTGTGATTGAGTAAGATAGCATAGCAGGGGTATTTCTGGCATAAATTAAGTGGGTCTATGCAATTTCATGAAAATCAGGTATATATAAACAAGTCACAAAAGCCTGTTTCTGGTACACATTATATTATGACAGCCTGTTCTTCTTTTTTTTTGCAGTTTTGCTGATAATCTGGATGAATAAAAGGAAACACATTTCTTTGACAAAGAGTACAAAAACCGTTCTTTTCCTGTCCCATATTTCCTTTTTGAAATTTTTTTGCTTCACTTATTTTTGATAAATTGACGTGTATAATTGTATATAATTTACCATCTTTTAATATTTGCCTTATCCTCTTTATTTAATTGTTTTCTAGAAAGAATAAGGACTAGATGTTGAAGTGATTAATTGAGTTTGTCAGACAGTAAGAGAAATGTCTAGCTGATTTGAATTGATTTGGTTACAAGCTCTCTTTACTATCTTCAAATGCGACTAGATACAAATATTGATATTGATTTTTCTGGTTATATGATTCCACGAAATACATTTATTAAAAAACATTACGGGGGTTGGCCGCGACGACAAAGCCAGTTAGTGTATATAGCGTTGAAAGCGGTTTTGTGACTCCTGTATTCTGTCGGTCGATGAAAATGTTGAATAGCCGACCCGTGGATCAATTTTTGTCGTTAATAACTAAAGAATTTTGTTTCCATTTATCCCTGAAATATTTATTTGGGCCACAATGCGGGCTGCATTTGGGCCATCTGAAGGTCGTATTAGACAATTTTCAGTTTTCGTGCTTTCACACTAGAAAAAAAAGTAATTATTAACATATGAGATATAGCATATATCTAGAGGCACAAACAGCAACATTAAACAGTGAACCACAATTCTGACAATAACGCACCTAAGATCCTCAAGCAACGCGAAAGGTGCTTTTCTATTTTCCCTTTTTTGAAAACCAGCTCAGTCAAGGTTATTCCACCTGATGTAAAGTGTACAGTAATGCAAATTAGACATACACTGCAAAATTAACATTTGTTTAAAGAGTTGTATAGGGCTCTATGTTAGAAACTAACTTAATTTTTCTTGATTTCATGATTCATCTTAATTAGGTGATGCTGGGTCAATCACCAAAAAGTCATAAAAAGCTGATAGATATATTCTAAATTATATATGTTACTACTTACTACTAATCATTAATGAAAGAATACATTGGAAAGGGAATGCATGTTCAGTCATCATAATGAAATACTATCTGCTTTAATTTAATCATGCTGTTGGTAACTACCCAAGAAGCCAATTCAGGAAAAACAAGAAACTACTAAGCATATCTAAAAAGCATAAACACTAACATCCGAATGTTCCCAAAAGTAATTCAGATAAAATAGCGCCCAAGAACTTCAAACAACTCAAAGCTTACTTTTTCTAGTAACCTATGAAAGTTGAGTCGCTTTTAGAATCGTGCTATGAACAGTAGCATTTTCCTTTTTTCAGGGAATTATCTGGGGCGTTGGTTTGGGTTGGACGGTTGGATGCGTTTGTAAGAGATCGCTGATTTTGTTCGCACAGTGGGACCATTTGCTCAATTAAGCTATTTCTTGAATGAGCTTGGTACATTTAATTTTATGTAGGCTATGGTACTGGATGCAAGAGTCTTACTTTTAATCATTGCGGTTCAAACGTTTTAAATATGTGCTAGGTGTATATATTAATAGCCAGCATACTTTATTATTTCTTTACTTAATTTCTTTGTTCTTATCGTCTTCTTTCGCCATCTTTCCACTCTCCCCAGTCGGCATGTCAAAAAAAAAATTGCTCCGTCTTGATTGTATCGGTGCACTTGATTGTTTGATAAAATAGCAGAAAGTACTACTTTTTGGACAGACAACAATTAATTAAACATTTTAAGATGTCTACTACACGAGTTCAGCATTTAACAAGCCAAAACTGATGAGGCAACCACTTCACAGAACCTCCAAGTGACCTAAAATTAATGGAATCCAAGTTCAATCGCTACATTACTAGAAAATTTTATATCCATTGAAATAATAATAGACATTTTTATGGTAAAGTGCTGTTACAGTTGAACCTAAGTGTGTCAGTAGATTAGCTAGTAGTATGCTTGCCGACTTGCCAAGAGATTTGAATTACCTGGAAATGAACCGTTTTTGAGGACTATTTGATTGTTCAGGTTTGAAAAGAAAATCAAAATTCTATGTATGTGGTGAAGTTCGAAAAGAAAATCTGATTTTCTACAATTGAGTTAATAAATGAACATCAATTTCAGTCAATTACTTAATTGACTTTAAAACTTCTATTATTAATTTATTTGCCATCCCTAATCTGACAAGCCAACTATATTATTAATATTATAATCACTATAATATATCATTTCTATTAAACATATCTATTAGTGCTCAAGCAAAAAGTGGAAAAGATTATTCTGATGCTTTTATATATTCTTTATTGGGCAGAGGCATTTTTGGAATGATATTAGTCATCAACTAATCAGTTACGATTATGCAAAGATGATCAAAGCCATTGTGACAAATCAAATATGTAAGGTAAATTAATGTGCCTTTTTGAGTAATATCATACGTCAATTGAAGCAATATGTCATTTATTTAAACCAATATAGATTACAAACGAACCTATTGTCTATGTGAGTCTAGATTAAAACACTTTAATCAGCAAAATCGTAAGATTAAGCCATTGATAAATTGGCAAAATTTTTCCTTTGTCACCTTTTGCTCAATTCGGGTGTATTTCAGTTCAGCTCTATAGATTTTTTAATACTAAATGGAATCTTAGAAGTGTCTTATCCACCACAAAATACAGCATAATTTCAGGCTCAATTTACAACATTTTTTTATCATTTTTTGTATTTTTTATGTTTATTTATTAAAGATTGTGCACTTGCAATCGTTTAGGTAGAGAGCATTTCTATGGCTATGAAGAAATAGGAGAAAAGCATGTGGCTCTGGTGATGAGAACGACCTTCTGCAAAATAACTTCTAAGGACTAGAATTACTATTGAGTTGTAAGATGAAACAGTGTGTGAATCTTCAAAAAAAAAAAAAAGATGAAACAGTGTGTGAATGTTGTTCGAAGATATTTTCATTTTTGTGTTTGACAATATACTGACTACCAAAAGTTCTATCAGTATTTTCCGTGCAACAATTTCTAAATATGATGGTAATTGCATTCATATTTTTGCCTTGTATTTTCTTTGAGATAATTTATGACATCAATTGCTTTTCAGTTTTTACATGAAACTAAGATGCACGCATTCCAAGAGCTACAGAGACAACAATGAAGCTCGTGAATTAGCAACTGGATCTTCCCAGGGCCTCTGATGAGCTCGTAAAACCGTTCTAAAATTTTAGGAAAAAACTTACTTTCTTTTCTTTTTAATGGAAAACACTATGTCTGTAGGTAACAATGCTTTTAAGGTGAGATTTCATAGAAAATTATAGTGATTTGTGTGTTCTTTGTTACATTGAATTTTACATAAAAGACCGCTGAAATATGAAATTTTTATTTATGAAACCTACAAAGAAACATAAGCTTGTAAGCATAAGACTATTTTATCTAGCATAAAACTATGGGGATGGTCGCGGCGAAGCCGCGACAACAGAGTCCCCTAGTTATACAGAAATTTGTGTAAAGTTGACTTAAATCTCAAATTTATATGCACGGGCTTAATATATATGTAAAATGATTAATTTTCTGTTCTTCTATAACATGTTTCTCAGAATGTTCTCCACGATTGGAACGACGAAGATTGTGTTCTGATACTCAAACGATGCAAAGAAGCTATTGAATCCAACAATAATGGTGGCAAGGTCATTGTTGTCGACATCGTCATAGGTTTTGAGAATAACGACCCGAAATCAGCCGAGACAAGTCTTTTTTTTGACATTTCTATGATGGGTTTGGTTGGATCGAGGGAAAGAAACAAACAGGAATGGCACGACATTATCGTTAGAGCAGGCTATTCTGATTACAAAATTTGTCCTGTTCAGTTGGGAGTTTACTCTGTTGTTGAGCTTTATCCGTGAACACTATTGTTTATTGTTATGTAGCTCGGAACCGTATTGAGAATCTGAGATAAATTTTTTAATAGGGGTATAAATGAATTAGAATGCCAATTTGGCATATGGATTAAAAAAGTTAACTGAGTAACGATAAAGGAAAAAATTATTAGCTCACGTAGAAATGGGATTATATTTAACAAAGAAAATCGCATCAAAGCATAAACATTAACAAATGCATTTAGTTAATGTGGTTGTGCATTTTTCAATACATGATCATAAATGTAAGATAATGTGTATGTTCTTCACAAGTATTATCGTTTATGTGCTCCTGCTGTATTCTTTGTTAATGAAAAATTTTGGGGAATGAGAATCAAAGGGGCGATCAAGCCATCACTGTTTGCAATACTTTCTGTTAGGATTAGATTTGGATGGCAATAAAGTTGGAAGGAATTGTGTCGTATACTTCTTATCTTATACTTGTTGATCGAAATGAGGATATCTTATATCTGGTTCCTGAGCTCTAAACTATAGATTTTTTAACATGCCAATTTTATGGCCCAATTGAACAGTTTGTTTTAATTGATAAACTGTTGTCTGTTGGTAGATACAAGTTGCTACTTCAAATAATCCGAAAAAATTAAAACTAACGTTACTGTTCACACGAATTACGATAATAACAGTTAAAAATTCGGAATTTTAAAAATAACGTTGTTGGATCGGCGTTTCAATCGCCGAAAATACATAATCCTTGGTTCGGTGTTCCAATCGCCGATCCAAGCTTGGATCGGCGTTTCAATCGCCGATCCAAGATATTCCCCTCCTATATAAGCGAGACAGCGACCCCTCATCCCCACCCCTTCTCTCTCTCTCTCGCGCGCGCGGGACAGAAACTCTCCTCTCCTCAGGTTAGTTTTTTTTTTAATATTTATTTTATTTATTTAATTTAATTAGTTTAATTAGGTAAGTAATTAAAAAAATAGATTAAATATTGAAAAAATAATGAAAAAATAAGTAAAAAATCAGAATAAATATAAATAATTATAATATGTAATTTGGGAATTTTTTTATTGAATTTAATTAGTTTATTTATTTAATTTAAGTAGTTTAATTAGGTAAGTAATTAAAAAAATAGATTAAATATTGAAAAAATAATGAAAAAATTAGTAAAAATCAGAATAAATATAAATAATTTTAATATGTAATTTGAAATTTTTTTATTGAATTTAATTAGTTTATTTATTTAATTTAATTAGTTTAATTAGGTAATTAATAGAAAAAATAGAATAAATATTGAAAAAATTATTAAAAAATTATTAAAAAATCAGAATAATTATAAATAATTATAATATGTAATTACAAAATTTTTTTGAATTATTTTGTACATTTTATAATTGTGGATAAGTTAATTACAAATTAGAAAAAAGTAAATAAAATAATAAAAAATTGATAGATTAATTTTTTAAATGTAGGGAAATTTTCTAAAAAGAGACAAGCAGTGCTTCTAGTCGAGGTGAGTTTTTTTTTAATATTTATACATTTAATTAATTTATTTTATTGAGGTAAATAAATGAAAAATTAGAATAATTATTCTAAAAAAATTTTAAAATATGTAAAAAAATAAAAAATTGGAAATGTTGTTGTATGAGATTAGAAATGTTGTTGTATGAGTTTGAAAATTTTGTTGTATGAGATTTGGGTTTGTAATTAGGAGGGATTTGGGTGTTTTTTTTTTCGAAAACACTTCAGGTACAGGGGAGATGCTGCCGAAATTTTATTAGATTATTTACATTGATAATTTTTATTGTAGTGTAGTAAAAATGCCACCGAGAAGAAGAGTACCAGAGGCACCACCTCGTAGATCTACGAGGCTTCGTGGAGATCCTGGCGCTTCTACATCTACCGCTTCTGTTGATGCCGAGACTTCTACATCAGCGGATCCTGTTGTTCCCCCCGGTCCTGTTAATGCAGATCGTCTCTTGCATTTGGATGAGTCGAAAGTTCGTGGCACTGGTGTAAGTTATTATTATTCTTTTACTTTTTTTTACTTATATATTTCTATTTTGATAGTATTTTTTAAAATAATTAAAAAATATATATATACAGCATTGGAGGGCAGTACTACATAGGGCTAAGATGTCACGAACTGCTGAGGTGGATGAGCGTTTGATGACACTTGGACTGATACATTTCGTTGAGTTAGGTCATATGCAGCTCAATCATTCGCTTTTGCAGGGTCTAACCATGTTCTGGAGGCCAGAGACCCACACTTTCTTTTTTCCGCACGTTGGCGAGATGACGGTCACTCTAGAGGTAAGGATCAATACATATATGTAATATTTTTTTTTGTAACTATATATGTATAAAATTTGAACTATTTGCAGGATGTGGCCTTCTTATACGGTTTACCTACGGCTGGCAGAACCGTTACTGGACGGACCAATTACGACGCCATACAGTTACTCCAGAATTTGACGTTGCCGGAGGATACAGACACGGCGATAGTTGAGAAGTGCTTCAGGGAAAAAGAACGAAAGTAAGAAGGTTTTAAAAAATTTATTTTTATGTTAATTTTAAATATATATAGTTCTTACAATCAAATTACATTAATAATGTAATGCAGGAAATCTCATTCCGTTAGGTTAAAGGAACTGCGTAAGATTTGGAATCAGATTGGGGGGCCTGGCACGAATAACGCAGCGAGGATCGACAGATACACACGCGCTTGCGTGTTGGAGATTTTTGGGTGCGAGTTATTTCCTGACGGCACGGGTGACTCGGTTCCATGTTTTTATTTGCAATTATTGGAGGTTAGCCAAGAAATAAATATCTCACATTTATTGCACTTTAATAAGAAATTAAATATATGAAAGAGTTGATGATATTCCTTAAGAAAATAATTCATATTTGCAGGATCTTCATTCTAGTAACTCGGTGCAGTACAATTGGGGTGGTGCCACTCTTGCCATGCTATACCGAGGCTTGGACACTGCCTTCATTAATAACAATATAAATATTAGTGTTCCTTGGTTGCTCTTGCAGTTGTGGTCATATGCAAGATTACTACTTAGTCGGCCGTCGATCACGAAGGATTTTGATGGTTGGGGTCTACCAAGTATTGACTCGTGTCCGCCTTATGGGAGGTATGTTGATTTGATTTTAATTGTAATATTTAAAATATGTTTTATTTGACTTTAACAAACAACAAAATGAAAATGCAGGAAGTGGACGACGAGGCATAAATTGAAAAAGTTCACCGGCCCTACTCGCAGTGGGATAGAATATGCGAGGGATGTCTGCATGAAAATGAAGCCTGAGCATGTCGTGTGGAGGCCTTATGATCACATCAGGGACCGCATGCCTCGTTGTGCCCAGGTTGAGCAGAGGATGTTCCTTCTACGCATCCCATGCATTCATTATTGGGTCGTGATGTGGCACCACGTAGATCGTGTCATGCATCAGTTTATGCTCTATCAGACAGTTCCCTCACCGCCACCTGAGGTATATTTAACTGTTCAAATTATTAATTTCATTATTTAATTCTCGCAATTATATTTTGTTGATTAACTGTGATTTGAATAAAACAGCCTTGGTCGAGAATGGAGGAATTGATGGGATACCAGCAAAATACCTATCGAGGTATTGACTGGCATCAAATATTTGTGACTGAGGTCAACAAGTGGGCGAACACTAATGAGGATAGGGTGATAGAGGATCGGCCGTGGAGCGAAGATATTTGGAGCGACTACCGACGCTAGTTGAGCGTACATGGAGGTGCGCATCTTGTGCGAATTCCTGAAGGAGCAGCGTCTGGTCCGGCTCGCAACTTGTCATACCTTCGCGAGACGCATGGTCACATGAATTTGGTAAGTTACATTACGCAGAATTTTGTGCCTAATAAATAATTCAGTGGCTAACAAAAATTGAACAGGTCAAGCATACTTTACGGGAGGCGTTGCGAGGATGTGCATGGGTTGTCAAGAAGGGATTTCGTCGTGCTGGGAAGCAATTGCTGAGGGGGTGCAGCACGTCCTTGGATATTGTTGGCGAGCCTAATCGATTACCTCGACTCTTAGAGTCGAAGGGTCTTCATTCAGACATCGACTCTATCCCTGATATGGATGATGAGGATGATGCGCCAGAGCCGAGATCTGTTGAGGAGCAGCTTTTCATGCGGGTATAATACATTTTTCAATCACTTTTATTAATATTATTGTTCCTTTCATGCTTAATATTCTATAATTATTTAAAATATTTTTATTATTTTTATAATATTATCTGTAACATGATGATTTTAGTCTGCATGATTGGGATTCATATTTTGATGCTCCACGACCCAGTCAGCCTCTGGTTCGGAGCAGACGGTCATATTCCGGTGTTTTTGGGCCTCACTCCGGATCCACAGGACCTCATTCCCAGCCTCAGACCACAGAGCTGCAGGCCCCACCCCATTCGCAGCCCCGGACCACACAGCCGCAGCCTCCACCCCATTCGCAGCCCCAGACTATACAACTGCGGCCTCCACCGCACAGCACACAGTACACATACGGGAGTCCTTATCCTCCACCTCCACCATATACTCAGACTCAGTACGGAGGAGGGTACAGTCAGCCTTTTGTGCCTACCCCCGCACCTATCTCTCAGGCTGATGCTTATTATCAGGCATACGGTACCCCACTGCAGGACCCATTCACACCTATGTCGCACCATCCATTCGGCGATTCTGGGGCCTCATCTAGCATACCGCCTCGTCATTCCACTCCATTTTCTACGACTTATCCTCCCCCCTCCTCCCCCAGGACTTGCTCCCGGTCGAGAGCCTCGAAACTTGCCTGGTGCTGCATGGGATTTATCTCCTTCTCAGGAATGGTTCCGTCGTGATGGATATCAGTAGGATAGTGTGATATTTATTGTGATATTTATATTTTTGTACGAGTGTGATATTTATTGTGATATTTATATTTCGTATTTGGCTTTGATTCCGTCACTTGTTAGGATTGCAAAACTACGCGAAAAAATTCTAATAAATTCATAAAATATCACATTAGGTAATAAAGGCGCTGCACTCTCATGCCTGTAAATTTCATACCATAAGGTCAAACGCATAAAAAATATAAAATCGCTAAAATACCTAAGATATCGTTTCCGAGGAATCCTACTTCTAGTTTGTTCCATTTTTAGGATTGCAAAACTACGCGGAAAAAAATTTAATAAAAACCATAAATAATTATTGTAGATGCAAAATATTATGAATTTAGTCAACCATAAATATTAAAATTAGAGCTATCTTCACCGAATAACATAAAGTCAACCCTTACATCGATCTATAAAGGGTAAATTTTTAAAAAAAAAATACATAAAAATATTACATAAAACTAACGCCGGCCTCCTCCTGGTAAGATATTCATGAACCTTGATCATAGCCGGGCAACCCCACGTCGTAGTCCCCCTCCCCCACTGTTTGTGCTTTGAGATGGTCCCCTGCTACTTGATGCGCCATGACTCTCCCTGCTACTTGATGCTCCGTGACTTGTGGGAAATCGGAGCGACATTGATCGGTCACCCAGGCTAATGAAATTTTGACGTGGTTGAATACCTTCTATCCCAAGACTGACGGGACTTTCATTGCGAGGATCAATACTGATAGAATTCCGGCTAGGTTGAACCGGCTCCCTAGAAGGTTCACTTTGGTTCCCTGTAGAAGATTGAGTTCTGTTCCTTGCAGAAGGTCTTATAGTCCTCCGTGTCTTCAGTGTGTTGGTAGGACGACCTGTACGACGACCAGATTGAAGGTCCTCCATCGACATAGGTTGCTGAGTGTCGTTGGCCGCCGCAGCGTCCCTTCTGGTTCGGCGCCTCTGGTTTGCCTGATTTTTATTTCTCATTGCATCCATCCACATCCAATCACGATCCTTCTTTCGTCTGCCCCGATTAATCATTGTCTTATCCAGATAGATCACGGGACCATCATACCCAGGCCACTTATCTTCGTCTTCGTAGCAGTGAAAATCACCTGTTGACCATATTTTAACCATATTCTCTGTGCTGTACCATTCGTCTACAAAATCAGAAACATCCCACCTACAATGACCGCATACGGCAACCACATGAAGACATGGTATTCCTATGAGTTGAGGTTTTCTGCACTTACACCAAGCACGCCTGCTCGGTAGTTTAGGATCTCTCGGTTGGTAATCACGTTTGAGGAAAACTTGGTACTTCCAGGTTACCCCCGGATCATTTTTTTCGAATGGCACTTGAGCTTCAAATTCTCCACGTTCAATGTCAACGGTGATAACGTTTATTGCCGCTGTAAATATGAATTTATATCATTATACATTTTAAAAAGTAGAAGTAAATATGATTACATTGGAAGTACATTTGTACCTGCTTTGAGAGTATGTTTCATCAGTTTAAGTTGGATTTCTTTTGGCCATCGTTCTCCGTCCGCCTGTCTCGCCAAAGCTATTTGCTTCCTCTCATTAAACCATTTAACAGTTTTGTACCAAGTGCCTTCCACAAGTCCAACAACTGGTAGTCTTCTCTCAGCCTTGTACCTGCTATTGAGACTTTCTGATCCATTACTCGTCATAATTCCCCAACGATAACCACCGTCATACATTTGTGCCCACCTTTCAGGTTTTCATTGCTCGTTGCCATCTGTTTCATTTTCTTTCCTACACTTTTCAAGGTAGTCGATCGCCTTTGGATTCATTTTCTTCAGTTCGTTCCACATTTTGTAGAAGGGCCTCCTTTTTTTCTTGTTGGCCAACTTATTTCTGAATTTGTCTGGTAGAGCTGCGTCTTTTCCAGATGCCTTGAACACGTTTTCACATACATGTTGCATGCAATACCGGTGCACGGCATATGAAGGGTTCGCATCCTCTTGCCAACCGTATTGGGGTTGTTTGAACGCGTTCCTTATTCTCCAATGGCGATCCGAAACAACACATAATTTTCTTCCTTCCCCGATAACTTGCCGCCTTAGAAAATTCATGAACCAACCCCAACATTGTTCGTTCTCAGTTCGCACTAGTGCAAATGCTAGTGGAAGCAACCGCTGCTCTGGGTCATAACCGCATGCCGCTAACAATCTTCCCTTGTAGCGACCTGATAAGAACGATGCGTCAATGCTGATAACAGGCCTTAGGTATGGTACTGCTGCGATACAAGGCCCATATGCCCATGCTGCTGCGGTGAACATAGCTCTGTTGGGATCCTCTACGCTCTCTGTCAACCATTTGATCTGTGTCCCTGGGGTCGTTCTCTGTATAGCCAATAATAAACTCGGAAGTTTGTTGTATGATCCCTCCCACGATCCAAAAAGTTGTTCGATCGCTATCTCTCTCCCACGCCATAACTTGTTATAGGTTGGTTTTACATTTGGATTTTACGTCATCTATAGAAATACCAAGATCTCTCTTCACTGCATTCCTAATGCTGTTTGCGATTACCTCTACCGTCAGATTTTTATGCGTGAAATCTCCGGCCCTTCTCACGCAAGTATGTTCTTCTTCATTCTTCATTATTCTCCAAAATTCACCTTCCCTTTCTGTACGGACATACAAATGCCACTTACAGGTAAGCACCTTACAATCCAATACATACAATGCTGGAGTACTTTTAGTGGCTTTATGCTGTACATTATTATCTACGGCGTATTTATTACAAGCTTGTTTTAATTGTGGTTTTGACATAAAAATGTTTCCTTGCGCTAAAGGCTCAGAAGTTTCTGTTTGAGACGGTTGTGGAATCGAATTTCTGTACTTAGAGATATCCAAAAATTGCCTAACGGGATGGTAATTATCGGTCCTTCCGGTAATGTAATACTCGTGATTCGCGAAACCCTGCGCATATAGACCCTCTCCCTCCATATCCTGTGACGCCCAAAACTCTTCCTCTTCATCAGTGAAGTCCTCCCCCATTGCATAATTCGACTGATAACCCGGGCCACGGTCGTATGTCTTGTCAAGTTCGTCTATATCCCCTTTTTCTTCTTTATCATCTTCCTCTACTTCTTCTCTAACTGGTCTACTACTCTCAGGTTGGTCCCATGGATCCCAATCATGTGCATTGGTATTGTACTCATTATTTGTTCCATCTTGTCTTTCTTGTCCGCTACTACTCTCAGGTTGGTCCCAAGGATCCGAACCCCATGCACTCATATTTATTCGCTCTTGTCTTTGTTGTCGACTACTACTCTCAGGTTATTCCCAAGAATCCCAACCCTGTGCACTCGTATTGTATTGATTATTTCTTTCTTCGTCTTCTTCGGTATTATTGACTTGTTCATTCAAATTATAATTATAATCATAATTATAATTATAATTTGTGTGTTCCCCTAATTTAAAAATATATAATTAAAAATTATATAATTTCTGTGTCATCGTAATCAAAATTATTGATTTGCTTTTATTTTAAAAAGCTTAATTTAAAATTTTATTATTCAAGAGTAAAGGCAAGAGCAAATTAATTATAAATGCGTATAATTAATAGCAAGAGCAAATTAATTACTTTAAAAAACTAATTTTATCAATTCTATAATGGCACAAATTTAATTAGTAATTTTGTCCAATTATGCAAAAGATTTTTTAAGCAAAAGTTTCCTAATAAGCCAATTATGTTTAGTAAAGAATTATAATCCTAATTTAAGCAAACCATATATTTCATATGTTCATGACTATTGTAATCCTAATTCAAAAATAAATAATAAAGTAATTTTACTAATAAAATTTGTCATAAGTTACCTTGTAGGCCACCACCAGTAGCTGGAAGCAAATCAACGTGAAGTTGAAAGCCGTGTAGCCTTCTTGCTTGGAAGCACTCACGTCGTACATACCGCCATTCATTTTCAGAGTTCACCGGCAACTGCATCTGCTGGAACCTCCCTTCAATTATGGTATTAAAATGGGAAACAATTCTCAAATTGTAATGACCTTGATAAAATCCCAATACTGATAAAATTATTTCTTTAATTGATTCATAATCAGTTTGCGAAGTTGCATCCAAACTGAAATAATTTGATGGATTATATGGAGATTGATTAACGAAAATCGGAATGGAAATCATATTTTTGACAGTATAGATAGTCGAGTATTTGAAAATGATGGGTGATTTTCGAATTCGGAACGGCATGTTCTATTTATAACCAAATGAGAGTCGAAATAATGATGAGCAATCAAATCAAGTCGCACTAAAACACACTGTTAAATCGCACTTAAATTCAATTTACACCTTGGATCGGCATTTGGGACGCCGATCCAATTCTTTTAATGATAAAAATCACTAAAAATGAATGATTAAAACCATAAAAAACAGTAAAAGCATTAAAAAAGTCACTTTTAGCGGGAAACCAGTTGGATCGGCAATTGGAATGCCGATCCAACTGATTTCCTGCTAAAAGTGACTTTTTTTAATGCTTTTACTGTTTTATCTTTATTATTATTTTCTATTATTACATTTACTTATTAATATTATTATTAATTGCTATTATTATTGCATTATTATTAAAATTAATTTGGTAATTGTTATTAGTTATTATATTAGTAATAATTTAATTATTAAATATTATGATTTATTATGTATTTTTGTGATTATTGCATGATTATTACTATTAAATTGGT
Source organism: Rhynchospora breviuscula (assembly GCA_027562975.1). NCBI lineage: Eukaryota > Viridiplantae > Streptophyta > Magnoliopsida > Poales > Cyperaceae > Rhynchospora > Rhynchospora breviuscula. Next base: position 21,103,247 of record CM050398.1, read on the forward strand.
AAGTGTTATTAGTTATTATATTAGTAATAATTTAATTATTAATTATTATTATAAATTTGGTAATTGTTGTTAGTTATTATATTAGTAATAATTTAATTATTAAATATTATTATAAATTTGGTAATTGTTGTTAGTTATTATATTAGTAATAATTTAATTATTAAATATTATTATGAATTTGGTAATTGTTGTTAGTTATTATATTAGTAATAATTTAATTATTAAATATTATGATTTATTATGTATTTTTGTGATTATTGCATGAATATTACTATTAAATTGGTAAGTGTTATTAGTTATTATATTAGTAATAATTTAATTATTAAATATTATTATAAATTTGGTAATTGTTGTTAGTTATTATATTAGCAATAATTTAATTATTAAATATTATTATAAATTTGGTAATTGTTGTTAGTTATTATATTAGTAATAATTTAATTATTAAATATTATTATAAATTTGGTAATTGTTGTTAGTTATTATATTAGTAATAAGTTAATTATTAAATATTATGATTTATTATGTATTTTTGTGATTATTGCATGATTATTACTATTAAATTGGTAAGTGTTATTAGTTATTATATTAGTAATAATTTAATTATTAAATATTATTATTTATTATGTATTTTTGTGGTTGCTTATTAATATTATTATTAATTGTTAATAGTTAAAAAAATAAGACTAAGGTAAATTTGTTAGACTTCATTAATGAACCATTTATTATTATTGCACCTTTTTATTATTAATGCATGAAAAAAAAATTAAGAATCTACCATTTATTATTAATGCAGCATTTATTGTTTAACCTAATAATTAGCTGCAAAAGGACAGGCGTGGTCTGATAAAGTCTGAATAAATATACTGATACCCATCTGCCCTCTGCAAAAGGACAGGCGTGGTCTGATAAAGTCTGAAAAAGTATACTGATACCCATCTGCCCTCTGCAAAAGGACATGCGTGGTCTGATAAAGCCTGAAAAAATATACTGATACCCATCTACCCCTTGCAAAAAGACAGGCGTGGTCTGAAAAATAATCACGTGAAATTAATTTTTTATTGTGTGATTCTAAGTCTAAAATTGTCTATAAAACCACCTTTCATCAACCAGATTATGCAACACACACTCAATTCTTCTTCCTGAAAAATTCACTGTCATGGACAAAGGAAATAGCTCTCACTCCAATAGTGATGTCCCAAATTGGCGAACAGCTACCCGAGATGAATACTGGCCAAATTACCAACATTCCTCTGTCAATACAAATGAAATAGAAAAAGGAGATTATCATGCAAGATGTCGCACATGTTTTCGCACTTTCAAATACAATATCTAAGAAGATGACGGGATAGAATTCGATTTAAAAATATACTACCAGTGGCACATTAATGGTGGGGAAGAAAGAGATCGCAAGGAGCACCTCCAAAGAATGCTGAGCAAACCCAAACATAAGAATTGTAACTGGTATGAAGATTACTACAAAAAACCGCAACCAATTCCCCAACAAACACCAACAGAAAAACCATATTCAGCACCAAAAACACACTGCACCGTTTATGAAAGAATCTACAACTTTCGTGGAGACCACACAGTGACCTGTAAAAAGTGTGGTCAGGTTTTCAATTACAAAGAGACCATCTTACGTGACCACTACGATGACCACAAAAAACAAGCTTGGTGGGATCAACAAGAAAAGAAATGGAAACACAGAGATGAGGCGGAAAAAAAGAGAAAAATTACACAAAAGACTGCCGAAGAGAGGCAAAAATTGAAAGAAAAAGAAATTGAAAAAAAAATCAGGGAGCGCCTGAGATGGCACAAGGAGAGAGATGAACAAAAAAGTATTGCAGCAGCTAGAATGACAGAAGATAGAACAACAAGAAGCCGATGCAGCTTTCTGGAACGAAGCCGCTCAATTCGCTGATAATCCTGGTGTGAGCAACCAACAACAAAAGGAAGACGAAGAAGAAGACCCATGGTGGGATGAAATTCTACAATATGCGGACACCCAAAATATCTAAATATTTTGTTTTCTTAGATAGTTTGTTTTTAAGTAGCAACTGAATAGTTTATTTTTTAAGTAGTTTTTTTTTTTTTATTTTGGTGTGTTACTTTATATTATGGTTATAAAATTTAGCTTTTCTTCTAATGGTGTGCATTTTTTAATTCTGAATTTCTTTGCATATTAATTTTCAATACATATCATAAAAAAATTTAATAAAAGTAAATAGACAAAACAACATATTTCAGTAATATAAGGCAAACATTACAAGTGAGGACTGTCACACAAACTTATTCACTAATAATGACCATAATAAGATACCGATGACAGAAACATAATACTATTCTATTTAGCGGAGATGGACAATATTTGAAGCTGCGGGATGATTTTCAAAATCAGGTGGAACTGCTGGCAGGTGAGTCAACCACGACCCTCCAAGATCAAAACTTTTATTCCTCTCAACCAAATCTGTAAAAAATTTGGGGCCCCTAACATAATATTGATTTCCTTCTAATTTCTTAACTACAAATTTTTCCCCATGATATTGTAACATCAATGCAGAAAATAATCGTTGTTCGCTAGTCCGCTCATCTCCAATCAAAATAACACCAGAAGAGACGCAGCTTGGTTTAGGACCCATTTGCTTAAAATTTCAAAATTAAAACTCTATTAGCAAATCAAATAAAATAAATTTAATAATTAATTTAAAATTATTACCTACGAAGAAGTGATATTGCGAATATGAAATGACGAGGAGAAAGTTTATCAATTTCAGACTAACGAGAAAAACTTAGTTTGTGAAGAATAAATGATGACAATTGAGCTTATATAGACAATTTTAAGCGGAAAAACGACAAAAAAAATTATTGCAAACCAACTTTGAGTGTTTAAAAATCAAATTGCGCACTAAAAAAAAGCAAATTCAACGGACTCAAATGGTCAAACCTTGGATCGGCAATTGGAATGCCGATCCAAGCTGCAAACCAACTTTGAGTGTTTATAAATCAAATTGCGCACTAACAAAAAGCAAATTCAGACTCAAAAATCAAATTGCGCACTAAAAAAAAAACAAATTCAGCGGACTCAAATGGTCAGGCCTTGGATCGGCGATTGAAACGCCGATCCAAGGGTTCTGTATTTTCGGCGATTGAAACGCCGATCCAACAACGTTATTTTTTAAATTCCGAATTTTTAACTGTTATTATCGTAATTCGTGTGAACAGTAACGTTAGTTTTAATTTTTTCTGTCAAATAATATATAGGTGCTGGGCTGGATATGCTGAGGATGACAAATTATAGCTGTTCTTTTGTTGAATGAAGGCCCGTAGGTTATATTGTCCTATCAATTAAGGCCGAAAGAAAATAAAAAATAAATAAATATAAGTAGGGCCGTAGGGCGGAATAACTATGTGCCAATGTGTCATCACACTTCCGTGCCATCCCCCACTTTTTTAAATAATATTAAAAAATTATAAAATATTAATAATATTATCGAAATAATCAGAATTATTTAAATAATAACGCAATTACGGAATCTCGGATTCCGACCGTAATTACGGAATCCCAGATTCCATAACAAGCCAATTACGGAATCCCAGATTCCGTAATTAACTTGTTACGGAAATTAGAATTCCGTAATTACACTGTTTCATCCTCCTCTTTTTTCTTTTGTTTTTGCTGCCGTCAGCGGCTTCTTTTTTTATTTTATTTTTATGTTTTTTGTTTTTTGGTTTTCGATTATTAATTTTTTTAAATTTCATATTATTTTCTTTTTTCTTTTGTACAGAATTTTATTTTTATTTTTTTTATGAATTTTGTTTTTTTTTGTTTTTCTTTTGTTTTCTTCAGAATTTTATTTTTATTTTTTTTTTGGTTTTTTGTTTTTTAAATTTCATATGTATTCTATTTTTTTAACAGAATTTTAATTTTTTTTATATTTTGATTATATTTTGTATTAAATTTTAATTAAATTTTAATTATATTTTGATTATGTCTTGATAAGTCGCAAAGTAAAATAAAAAAATATTTTAATATTATATTAATAAGCCATAAGCCATAATACAATTAACAAATCAACAGTTTGCCTGATCAATTACATAAATGGTAACCATAAACATTAAAAATAGTACATTCCATACGTATTACACTTAATGTCTTTGACCTCTTGAAAATATTCTTGCCCCTAGTCGAAAAATTCCACCACGTATTCCGGTCTGTGCTCTGTTACTCGATGCCCCCTGACTTGTGGAATATTGGGCTGAAACTGGCCGTGGATCTACGCTAATAGAATTTCAGCGTGGTTCAATTCCTTTTCTTGCAGGATCAATACGACTCTGAGTTCGAGGATCGATACTAATGGAATTACGGCTTGGTTCAACCTGGTCTCTGCGACTGGAAGTTTCACCTTGGTTTCCCGTAGGAGGAGGAGGTATGTTCCTTGCACTTCTCGTCCTCCGTGTGTTGGTACGGCGACCAGATTGAAGTCCTCCATGGACATAGGTTGTCGTGGGTTATTATTTGCTCTGGTTCGCCTTATTTTATTTTTATTCTTTCGCATCGCATCCATCCACATCCAATTACAATCCTTCTTTCGCCTGCCACGATTAATCATATTCCTATCAGGAAACACTACGGGTCCATCGTACCGAGGCCAGTTCTCTTCGTCTCCATAGCAGTGGAAGTCACTTGAAGACCATATCTTTAACATATTCTCCGTACTGTACCATTCGTCTACAAAGTCATCTACCTCCCACCTATATCTACCGCAAACGGCAACAACATGAGCACATGGTATTCCGGTCAGTTGAGGTTTTTTACATTCGCACGTAACGCGCCTACTCGGTAGTTGAGGATCTTCCGGTTGGTAATCGTGCTTGATGAGAACTTTGTACTTCCACGTTTTTTCCGAAAAATCTTTCTCGTAGGGCATATGTACTTCGAATTCTCCACGTTCAACGTCAATGGTTACAACTGTCATCGGGACTGTAAATATGAATTTATATCATTATACATGAAATTAAAAATTAAAGGTAAATATAATGCAACTTGAAAATAAATTTGTACCTGCTTTAATAGTATGCTTCATCATTTTTAATTGCACCTCTTTTGGCCACCGTTGTCCATCTGCCTGTCTCTGCAGTGCTATTTGTTTCTTCTCGTTAAACCACTGCACAACCTTGTACCAAGTGCCTTCCACGAGTCCAACAACGGGTAGTCTTCTCTCAACCTTGTACCGGCTGTTGAAACTTTCAGATTCATTACTCGAAATAAGACCCCAACGAGCACCAGTGTCAAAAGTCTGTGCCCACCTTTCAGGTCTCCAAGGCTCATTGTCATCTGTCTCGTTTTCTTTACCACACTTCTTAAGGTAATTAATAACTTCAGGGTTTGTCACTCGGAGTTCATTCCACATTTTTTTGAATGTCCTTCTTTTTTTCTTGTTAGCCAACTTTTCTCTAAATTTATGTGGTATACCTTGGTCTTTACCTGACACCGTAAACACATTTTTACATACATGTTGCATGCAATATCGATGCACAGCCAATGAAGGCTCCGCACTCTCTTGCCATCCGTATTGGGGTTGTTTGAACGTGTTCCTTATACCCCAATGGCGATCCGAAACAACACAGAATTTTTTTTCTTCCCCAATAACTTGCCTCAAAAAATTCATAAACCAACACCAACATTCTTCATTCTCAGTTCGCACTATTGCAAATGCTAGTGGAAGCAACCGCTGCTCTGGATCATAATCGCAAACCGCTAACAATTTACCCTTATAACGACCTGATAAGAAAGATGCATCAATGCTAATCACGGACCTTATATACGGAACTGCCGCGATACATGGCCCAAATGCCCATGCTGCTGCCTCGAACATAGCTCTGTTCGGATCACCTACGCTTTTAAACAACCATTTGATTTGTGTCTCGGGTGTCGTCCTCTGTATAGCCAATAAAAGACTCGGGAGTTTGTTGTACGAATCTTCCCACGATCCGAAAAGATGTTCGATTGCTTTCTCTCGTTCACGCCAAATCTTGTTATAAGTTGGTTGTACATTCGGGTATTCTTTCTCTAATAATGATTTTACTTCCTCTAAGGAAATACCAACATCTCGCTTTATTGCATTTCTGATGCAGTTGGCAATAATCTCAGCCGTAAGATTGTCATGCGTGAATTCTCCGGCCCTTCTCACACATGTATGCTTTTCTTTATTCGTTATTATCTTCCAAAATGTACCTTTCCTTTCCGTACGGGCATACAAACGCCACTTACAACCATATTCCTTACAGACCACTATATACTTCTTCGGCGTACTGACAGTGGCTGTGTGTTGTACATGTTTGTGTATTGAGTAATCGTTACAAGCTTGTATTAATTGTATTTTTGAGAGAAAAATTATCCCTTCCGCCAATGGCCCAGACCCATGCGGTTGAGACGGTTGTGGGATGGAATTTCTATACTCAGAAATATCTAGGAATTGCCCAACGGGATGGTAAGTTTCTGTCTTTCCCGTAAGGTAATACTGGTTATTAGGGTTTACATTTCTGTTTCTCTGTGCCTCCATACCCTCACCATCGAGACCCTCTGACTCAAATAAGTCGGCCTCTTCATCACTCAAGTCCTCACCAGTTGCATAGTCTGATTGAAAACCGAGGCCCCTGTCGTATAAATCATCAAGTCGATTTGTATCATCTTCATCTTCTTCATTTTCTTCTTCTTGTTGTTGCCGTCCTCGCGTAGTACTACCACCATGTTCCCTACTACTACCACCTTGTTCCCAACTCCCTTCGCCAAGTGCGCTAGCACGAGGATCTGTACTAGCACGAGGATCTGTACTAGTAGGGTCCCAAGGATCCCAATCTAATGTAATGGATTGAACTTTTGAATTGATTGCATTTGGTTGTTCTTGTTCTTGTTCTTGTTCCTCATAATTTTGTTGTTCGTTATAATTATAATTATAATTATAATAACCACCTAATTAATTAATTAAAAAAATAGATTAAATTAATCTACATAGTCATATATAAAAAAATGGATTAATCTATATAGTCATATGTAAAAAAATGGATTAAATTAATCTATATAGTCATATATAAAAAAATGGAGTAATTTACCTTGTGCCGGAAGTAAATCTACATGCAGTTCTAGACCTTCTAGTCTCCTTATTTGGAAACACTCGTATTGAACATATTGTCATTCATTCTGAGAGTTCACCGGCAAAAACATTTGTTCGAACATTCCTTCAATAATGACGTTAAAACGAGAAACGATTCTCAAATTGAACTGGCCTTGATAATATCCTAATGTGGACAGAATAATTTCTTTAATGGATTCAAAATCATTTTGTGGAGAGGCATCAAAGCGGAAATTGCTTGGTGGATTATACGGAGATTGATTGACGAAAATCATAATTGAATACATTTTAATATGGCTACGAGATGATTAGAGTGTTTCAAAAGGATTTATGAATTTCATATTACAATAACAACTAAGTATTTATAGAGTTAATTACGGAGTTTCAGATTCCGATATCAACAAACAAAACGAACAGTGAATGTCAAATCTATATCAAATCAAATAATTCAGTGAATTATCAGCGACAAATGAGCTTTTGGCGGGAGAATGTGCATGAAAATAAACTTAAATTCCGTAACAAGCTAGTTACGGAATCCGAGATTCCGTAACTAGCTTGTTACGGAATTTGGGATTCCGTAACCAGCAGATTCCCGCTCAAATCAATTATTTTTTATTTCGCTAGTTTTGCTGTTTGTTTTGGCTGTTTAGTTCTATTGTTTCATATATAATAATTATTAATAATAATTATATAAATAAATTAAAATTAATAATAATAACTAATTCAATAAATATAATTAGTAAATATTAATAATTGAAAATAAATAAATAATATTCATTAAAAAATATGGTAATATTTATAATTAATTAGTAAAAATTAGTAATTCAATTATTATTTATTTATTATTGATTAATTTAATTATTATTGTATTTACTATTATTAATTATTACTATATTTACTATTATTATATTTATTATTATTAATTATTAATTACTAATAAATATTTAAATAAATGATAATTAATTACAATAAATAATTCAATAAATATAATTAGTAATTATTAATAATTCAAAATAAATAATAATATTAATTAAAATTTATGGTAATATTTATAAATAATTAATATTTTCTATTAAATTTATGGTAATATCTGCAAAAGTACAGGCGTGGTCTGATAAAGTATGGAAAAGTATACTGATGCCCATCTACCATCTGCAAAAGGACAGGCGTGGTCTGAAAAAGTCTGAAAAAGTTTAATACTGGTCATTTGACCTCTGCAAAAGGATAGGAGTGGTCTGATAAAGTCTGGAAAAGTATACTGATACCCATCTGGCATCTGCAAAAGGACAGGCGTGGTCTGAAAAAGTATCACGTGAAATTAATTGTTTATTGTGTGATTCTAAGTCTAAAATTGTCTATAAAAGTACATTTCGTAAACCAGAATATACAACACCTACCCAATTCTTCTTCCTGAAAAATTCACTATCATGGACAAAGGAAATATCTCTCACTCCAATAGTCATGACCCAAATTGGCGAACAGCTACCCGAGATGAATATTTGCCAAATTACTAATATTCCCCTGCCAATACAAATAAAATAGAAAAAGGAGATTACCATACAAGATGTCGCAAATGTTTTCACACTTTCAAATACAATATCAACGAAGATGACGGAATCGAGTTCGAGTTAAAAATACACTACCAGTGGCACATTAATGGTGGGGAAGAAAGAGACCACAAGGAGCACCTCCAAAGAATGCCGAGCAAATCCAAACCTAAGAATTGTAACTGGTACAAAGATTACTACAAAGAACCGCAACCAATTTTCGAATAAACACCAACAGAAAAACCATATTCTAAACCAAAAATACACTGCACCGTTTATGAAAGAATCTACAACTTTCGTGGAGACCACATAGTGACATGTACAAAATGTGGTCAGGTATTCAATTACAAAGAGACCATCTTGCGTGACCACTACGATGAACACGAAAAATAACAGTGGTGGGATGAACAACAAAAGAAATGAAAACAGAGAGATGAGGAGGAAAAAAGAAGGAAAATGGCACAAAAGGCTGCCGAAGAGAGACAAAAGTTGAAGGAAAAAGAAATTGGAAAAAAAATCAGGGAGTGGCTGAGATGGCACAAGGAGAGAGATGAATAAAGAAGTGTTGCAGCAGCTAGAATGGCAGAGATAGAACAACAAGAAGCCGATGCAGCTTTCTGGAACGAAGCTGCTCAATTCGCTGACAACGTTGGTGTGAGTCAGCAACCAGATGCAACTGTCGGGAACCAAGCCGCTCAATTCGCTGACAACGCTGGTGTCAGTCACCAACAACAAAATCAAGAGAAAGAAGAAGATCCATGGTGGGATGAAATTCTATAATATGCGGACACCCAGAATCTCTAAGTAGTTTGTTTTTAATTCGCAATTTAGTGAGTGGTTTGTTTAAATAGTTTGTTTTATTCAAGTAGTTTTTTTTTCATTTCGTGTGTTAAATTATATTGCGTTTTATTAAGTTACTTCTTTTTGTAATATTATGCGGTTTTTTAATTACTTTATATTTTATATCAAGTTAAAAAAATTAACAAAAAAATAAAATAAAATTCTGTACAAAACAAAAAATAGAATACATATGAAATTTTAAATAATTAACAACAAAAAAAATAAAAAATAGAATACATATGAAATTTTAAATAATTAACAACAAAAAAATAAAAAATAAAAATAGAATACATATGAAATTTTAAATAATTAACAACAAAAAAATAAAAAACAAAAAAGAAAAACAAATTTCATAAAATTCTGTAGAAAACAAAAAATAAAATACATACGAAATTTAAAAAAATTAACAATAAAAAAATAAAAAATAAAAAACATAAACAAAAATGAAAAAAATAAAAAAAAACAATCTGTCGGCAGAAGAAAACAAGACAAAAGGAGAAAAGATGAAACAGTGTAATTACGGAATTCTAATTTCCGTAACAAGTTAATTACGGAATCTGGGATTCCGTAATTGGCTTGTTACGGAATCTGGGATTCCGTAATTACGGTCAGAATCCGAGATTCCGTAATTGCGTTATTATTTAAATAATTCCGATTATTTCGATAATATTATTAATATTTTATATTTTTTTAATATTATTTAAAAAAGTGGGGGCGTGCCATCCTCTAACGATGGCGCATCTAACCCAGCCCATCCATCCAGCCCAGATATGTGCTTGCCTCTCCTTCCTTTGCAATTTCCCCTCTCCTTCTGTTTCGCACTCTTCTCTCTTCTGTTCCCCACCTTCTCTCCCACCTTCTCTCTCACCCACGCCCCTTTCTTACTCCCGTCTCTCTTCTCCCTTGAGAGTCATTTTCTCTACTTGTCCCTTCTCTTCTCTACAAGAAAATAATGAGATTCATTAACAGATTGTCAAATATATTGTCGTTTATCTTTTATTATGTAAGTACGTCATTTGTGATAAGAGAGTATCTAAATACTATTAAGAGAGTATGTACGATAAATTAAGGGAGTACCAAATATGTTTTCAATTATCTTTTATTATGGAAGTACGTAATTTATAATAAGGAAGTAACTAATTATTTTTAAGGGTGTATATAAGATTAATTAAGGGAGTGTCAAATATGTTTTCAACTTTTCATTTATCTTTTATTATGAAAGTACGTATTTTGTGATAAAAGAGTAACTAATTATTTTTAAGAGAGTATGTAAGATTCATTAAGGAAGTGTCAAATACAAATGTGTTTTCATTTATCTTTTATTATGAAAGTATGTAATTTGTGATAAGGGAGTAACTAATTTTTTTTAAAGAAATATGTAAGATTGATTAAGGGGGTGTCAAATATGTTTTCAATTATCTTTTATTATGGAATTACGTAATTTATGTTAAGGGAGTAATTAATTGGTTTTAAAGGAGTATGTAATATTTATTAATGAGTGCCAAATGTGTTTTCAGTTATCAATTTACTTTAAAGGAGTATTTAATTTGTCACACGAGAGTAATTATATTTACGTAAGGGAATACCTTATTATATTATAACATAAGAGAGTATATTATTTGACTAAAGAGAGTATTTATTATGAATCAAGGAATATATTAAATTACTATGTGCGATTGTATACGAAAATAAATAAAGAACAAGAAGAAGAGAGGGAAGAAGGGAGGGCGGTGAGGGAGAGGAAGAGAAAATGGAAGGGAGAGAGTGACAAGACAGCGCGAGAGAAGGGAGGAGCGCAGGGAAAAAATTAGCGGAAGAGAAGAAAGAGTGGGAGGGGAGCATGCAGGCCTAAATCAGGTTCAGTATGGGCAAAATCTAAGAGGATGGCAGGGATGTCAAAATATCGGGATGTCCCATATCAGCAGTGTGCGGATCCAAATAGTAGGTAACCCAGGCACTTGCCTGGGGTCGTTTTTGAAAAAATAAAGACCCGGATAGTAGGATTTGATAGGTGTCCGGGCTTAAAAAATTATAATGCCTAGGCTAAGATTCAGAAAATATTGGGCATGCCTAAAAATAATGTGTTGTTTTAACTTTTTTGTGTTTTTTTGATGATTGATAGAGAATGAAAGATCATGAAAAATTGATTAGATTTATTAAAAAGATGATGTATTTTGTGATATTTCAATTATATATGTTTAGAATGACTTTGTTTATTAAATTTATTATTTATTTTATTTTTAAAATTTTATTATATTATAATTGTGTCTGGATTAAAATTTTTTCTAGATCCGCCTCTGCATATCAGCTCCGTCCATAGGGGATATTCCAATCAGCAGAAATATCTTCTCCCATTTTCTTCTTCTTTTGTCGAGAACGCTTAAGCTTCTGGTGCTTAGGGCTGTCAAACGTGGCCCAATAGCATGGAATGGCCCCAAACTGTTTGCGTTTCGTATAAGGAAACAGAACGCCAACCCATTTTGTTAACCGTTTCATTTACGAAGCAGCACAAAATTCCGTTTCGTTAACCGTTCCACTTCAGAAATAACACATAAAACGGTTGAAATGAGGCTGAAACAATTGAAATGGTACTATTCCTTGTTCCGTTTGCCGTTTCGTTATTGAAACAAAATGAAAATTGGTGCCATTATTCGTTATGTTTCGGTTATGCGGAACGGCGTAACGTTGTAAACGGTGGAATTAACAGCCCTACTGGAGCCCCCTCCGTCATCTTTTTTCTTTTCCCCTTTTTTCTCCCTTGCGTAGCTCTCCCGAAAAAATTAAAACTAACGTTACTGTTCACACGAATATCGAAAAAAACGTTTAAAAATTCGAAATTTTAAAACTAACGTTGTTAGATCGGCAATCGGAATGCCGATGTTGGAAATTGCTTAGATCGGCAATTGGAATGCCGATCTAAGCTTAGATCGGCATTCCAATTGCCGATCTAAGCCAAAAGCCGCCAGCGACCCTCCTCCCCCTCACGCTCCAGGTGTGTGTGTTTTTTTTATATAATTTAATTAGTTTATTTATTTAATTTAATTAGTTTAATTAGGTAATTAATAGAAAAAATAATTAAAAAATTACTAAAAAATCAGAATAAATATAAATAATTATAATATGTAATTTGAAATTTTTTATATAATTTAATTAGTTTATTTATTTTATTTAATTAGTTTAATTAGGTAATTAATAGAAAAAATAGAATAAATATTAAAAAATAATTAAAAAATTACTAAAAAATCAGAATAAATATAAATAATTATAATATGTAATTTGAAATTTTTTTATATAATTAATTTTAATTACTAATTAATTATTAATTGATAGTTATCATTGATTATATTAATGTAAATTTATACAATTAATTATTAATTATTAATTGATAGTTATTAATTTATATTAATCTAATTAATTATTAATTGATAGTTATTAATTGATTATTTTTGTCGTTTTTTTAAATGTTTCGTTGAAAAGTCTTTCTGAAAGTGCGAAAAAGTTACATCGTTAAAGGATAAATTTAGAGGCGAAATTATATTTAATACGATATTCAGCCTTAATTTCCAATATGAGAAATACTTTTCTGGAATTTTATTTAATACTCAATCAATAGATCATATGATTTTTTATGAATTTTCTTGAACTTTTTTATGCAAAATAGAAATAAAAACTCAAGAAGTCCGAAATATCATAACACAAAATAGAAATATAGCAATAGAAGTCCGAAATAAAATCATAAGACTCTCATACAAAAATATAAATATCACAATAAATATCACACTATCCTACTGACGTCCATCACGACGGTACCATCCCTGAGAAGGAGATAAATCAAATGGAGCACCAGGCAAGTTTCGAGGCTCTCGGCCTGGAGCAAGTCCTGGGGGAGGAGGGGGGGGAGGCAATGGAGTGCGATGACGAGGCGGTCTGCTAGATGAGGCTCCAGAATCGCCGACTGGATGGTGAGACATAGAGAATTTCCGAAAAAAAAACACCCAAATCCCCCCTAATTACAAACCCAAATCTCATACAACAACATTTTCAATCCAATCTCATACAATAACATTTTCAATCTCATACAACAACATTTTGTATTTTCTCATACAACAACATTTCCTATTTTCTCAATAAAATAAATTAATTAAATGTATAAATATTAAAAAAAACTCACCTCGACTAGAAGCGCTGCTTGTCTCTTTTTAAAAAAATTTTCTACATTTAAAAAATTATTCTATCAATTTTTCAATATTTATTCTATTTTTTTATCTTAATTACCTAATTAAATTAAATAAATAAACTAATTAAATTATATAAAAAATTTTTAAATTACATATTATAATTATTTATATTTATTCTGATTTTTTAGTAATTTTTTAATTATTTTTTCAATATTAATTCTATTTTTTCTATTAATTACCTAATTAAACTAATTAAATTAAATAAATAAATTAAATATAAAAAAGAAAAAAAAAACCATACCTGTGGAGAGGAGAGTGGTCTCGCGCGAGAGAAAGTGAGAGGGGTGGGAGGGGTCGCTGTCGCCTTATATAGGAGGGGGAGTCTTAGATCGGCAATTGGAATGCCGATCTAAGCTTAGATCGGCATTCCAATTGCCGATCTAAGCAATTTCCAACATCGGCATTCCGATTGCCGATCTAACAACGTTAGTTTTAAAATTTCGAATTTTTAAACGTTTTTTTCGATATTCGTGTGAACAGTGACGTTAGTTTTAATTTTTTCGGCGTAGCTCTCATTGTGTGGTGTACTGACTGCTGCCATAGTAACATAGACAGTGATATTCTTTAATGCGGGGAGGTTGACAGCTGGGATGGCTTGTAAATTTTTAGATGTGCATATTAGTTGAGAACTCACCGTTTTGTACTAATGAACCCCTATCTTTCTATTCATTAATTTGGGATGGGGATCGTATTCGTATGTCTGAGAGGGACTTCACTTGAGACTTGAGAGTGATTATAATGCAAATTTAATTCAACTCGCCAACTATACTCTTGTGCTTTGCAGTTCGGTTAGTCTTCTATACGGCTATACCCTTCTATAGTACCATGTAGCGAGTAATAACAGCTGAATGAAGTGCTACAGAAGGATTTTTGGGATCTTTCATGCCATTCACTGAGCTAACATGTAATGGGTCAAAATGAGTATCATTGCACGAAATACTGCAGAGTTTTGTCCGATATTTCAAAAAGGAAAACCTTTCTCCGCCATTTTTCGATCTAGCCCCTGGAAGTTTATTATTATAAGTTTCACCAGTTATTGCACATTGTATGGATTTTCTCAACACAAGGAACTCAGCAATAAATTAAATACAAGTGACATACAAATTTAACGATGTTTAGCACTAACTTGGTGACTATATCCTCCACACACTTTGTTTTTATTATTTGAAAACTGAGTTATTTGTTACAATGGAGGAAGATAAAATAAATAAGAATTACGATTAGGAGACAACTAGCCCCTACAATAAGAAATTGCATCTTTCCTATTTTATTTCCTTCCTTTACTTCAATACACAAGTACACAACTATAATAGATCTCCACGCACAAGAAAACTTTATTTCCTCGGAAATAATCTTTAGATCCCGCCATCCAAAACCTTCCTTACTTGTCAAGTCGGTGCAAAAATTCGGTACGAGTGCTAATACACTCGGTCCAAATATTCCCTGCGGATCTCGCTGCTGTGACGTAGCCAGAAAAATTAACAATGGGATTCACTAAATTAATAGTATTCAAATTATCACATTAAGTTTAGATAAAATTAGACTAAAAAAAACTTGTCAAAAAAATTAAACTACAAAATAGGTATGGGGTTCAACAATGAAAAATTAACTAAATGTTTATGGGGTTCAAATATATGGTCAAGATAATAAAATTACATTTTATACTTATAAATACTCATCACATGTAATATTATTTAAAAATATTGGGGTGACATTGACACCCCTTTCTTCTATGTAAATCTCCCTGGCTGCTACATGATCTGACCCTAAAACTCGGTCTGTATGGGGATTTTACATGGGTATTCATGGACCCTTAATTATAATAAAAAAATTCCACTACCGTATAAGCGAATAACTTTTTCATCTGTATTCCCATTATTTTTTTATAAGCGTGATTATAGTATTTCACTCTACCGTCGTAAGTGTGCATTAATAGAACTGTGGGCCCACATGGAGTAGTCAAATGGTCCATGAAATAAATGTTCTATAATAACTATGTAAATACTGATTTGTGTGCTTTACAATGCTACCAATGGTTTTGAATATTACTTTTTATGGACTAGCTCATGTAAATACTACCCTTGCAATTGCAATTCCTCAATGCACATTTGTTTTCTATCCGGTATATAACTTGTACCTAGCACTGGTAGCTGGTATTTGTACCAATCAATACCAGTGAATCAAAAAACACACCCACATGTACTTAATTACTTGCTAAGAAGTAGAACAGCTAGTAATTCATGGCTTGTTATCATAAATGACAATGGTTAAAAGCAAAAGGAGCAATCCACCCTAAATGAGAACGGTTACAATGAACTATTTTCAGACCAACAGAAGCAATTCAACCTGCTAATTACATATACACAACATGACTTTCTCGAGCAAATATTTTCCTATTTATACATTTCTTCTCTCTTAAGCAGCAGCCTGCACAGCACCGTCTTGTAGTAATTTCCAGCTGAGGCTGTTGAATCGTTCACGCGAGTAATGCCTTGAGACCTTTCTCCAATCAGTACCGGCCTTCATCATATGCGCAAACTCTTCATAACTAATTTTCCCATCCTGTAAGGAAGCAAAAACATCTCAGAAACCAAGAGTAGCAATCTTTCTTCAGAATTTATTGCATTTTATTTACATTTTAACAGTCCCCAGCATTAAGCCAGACCACCAAATCCAGCTTGATAAATACTATATCTGTGCCATGTATAGCGCTCAATCTGGTACCTATTTTAGGTACACTAATTAATACCAACCTTGTCGTTAAGCAAATTTTTACCTTGTCAGTATCAACGTCGCGAACAATGGCATTGATAATTTCTTCAGAATTGGAGCCAAGGTCATGTGCTAAGTGTTCTCTAAGCTCTTCAATCTCTATGAAACCGTTGTGATCTGAGTCAAAGTATGCAAAAGCCTTTCGAATGTGTTCATCATTTCCTATCTTTTGAATATGGATCGCTACGGCCATAAACTCCCCTATGTCCAAAGTACCACTTCCATCAACATCAGCCTGGAAAATCAAAATGCATTTTTTAAAATTACATATTGATGGCTTAATTGATTCCTGAGAATTAAGTAACAATTAATAAAATAACACTATAAACTTGAACACTGGTACCAATCTGATATGAACCCAATAGTAAAATCATTAGTCTAAAGAAGATACTCACAGCCTCCATTAATATAAGAGCATCAGAATTAGGTATATCATGCCCAGCCTTGCGAAGACCATTCTTTAATTCGTCAAAGGTTATCTCGCTGGTATGCCGCACATCGAGCCTGTCAAATAAATCTTTTATGTCCGCTACTTCATCAATAGTCAGATGCTCAGCTATCACCTGTTTACACAATTGATACACGCCATATAATTAGATTAGCAAATTAACCTAACCATAACATAACCAAAAGTTTTATATACCAAAGGTCACGATTTGAATTGAGATAAAAGAATCAATTACCTTAAGTGCTCTCTTCTTAAACTTGTTCATTACACTGAATTGTTGGAGTCTCGTTCGGACAGACTCGCCGAGAGAAACAACAGGGGCCTTTTTTGGATTTTGCAGCCAAGGATGGTCTGCAACCGCCAAAAAAAATATAGAGTTAGAATGAAAGGGTAAACGTTTCCATTTAATGATACCCTATCGATAATAATAGGTGAGCAGAATGAATAGAGATTAGGTACCAAGAACTCCTTGCGCTGTCAGACGTCTTTTTGGATTGGGCTCTAGCATTCTCTTAACAAGATCTTTCGCATGATCTGACACTTTGGGCCAGGGATCCCTTTCAAAATCTACCAATGATCGAATAATGGCCTGAGCAACTCCCTGCTCCGTTTCTGTAACACCAGTTTCAGACAATACTTCCATTATTACACAAATTAACTATTAATAATAGTTTTAAATCATTGAATGTATGAGGAT
Source organism: Rhynchospora breviuscula (assembly GCA_027562975.1). NCBI lineage: Eukaryota > Viridiplantae > Streptophyta > Magnoliopsida > Poales > Cyperaceae > Rhynchospora > Rhynchospora breviuscula. The sequence continues at coordinate 21,120,925 of CM050398.1, forward strand.
TTTTTTTTGTTTTACTGATTTTTCTGCAATATTTTGGTTGTGCTTGTAATGGGGCAACATGGATATTACATAATAAAACCAGTTAGCTAACTCAGAAACCTAGGACGTACAGGCGGTACAGCCTTATATTGTACTACAACAGCCAGAAATGTCGTGCTCCATATATGAGGAAATGTTTTCAGAAATACCAAGAACTGTACCTGCCCAAAATGGAGGAACACCACAGAGGAGAATGTAAAGAATTACACCAGCACTCCAAATGTCAACTTCAGGGCCGTAATTTCGCTTCAAAACCTCAGGAGCCATGTAGTACGGGCTCCCTACTATTTCATGAAACTTTTCATCTGGATAAAAAAAAAAAATCAAATCAGCACAAGGTTAGCTGACATCACTTTACCTCGTAGATAGTTTAAGTCACGATCAGTAGAACTAGATGAATTATGTTGCAACCTGACAGGTTCCTTTTAATTTTCTTTTTCTCGTTTACTTGTGTATGTTTGGTTTATTTTGGACTTCTGAGAATTTATGTTCCTACTAAAAATTTCTGTTTCATTCTTGAGACATTCTTTGACTCTGACAGATGTATGTAATGTAACTGACCAACAGAAAAAGGGAGCCTTAATCATATAAAAATTTGTGTAAGGAAATGAACAAACGGAAACTTTTTTGCGTGAAGAATTACCTGGCTTAAAGAATACAGATAAACCAAAATCAATAGCCTTCAATGGAGCATTTTCCTTCTTGTTGCCAAATAAGAAATTCTCTGGTTTGAGGTCTCTGTGGATGACGCCATGTGCATGGCATACCTATGACAGAAAAATATATATACAGAAGAAATCAGATGAAGCTAATAAAATAATTCTATTACCAAACGGAACATAGTTTGAATCTAAACCATTGCTATAGGCCTATAGAGAACTCTATCCGATATTGTTTAAATAGCTAAAGGGATAACATAAACAACAAGGAAATAAAAATTTAACCTGTACCACTTCAACAATGGTCTTAGTAACAGTTGCCGCTGCTCTCTCTGTATAGTGGCCCCGCGCCACAATCCGGTCAAACAACTCACCCCCTTCACACAGCTCCATGACAATGTGCACTGCATTGTCATCTTCATATGTAGAAACCAAATGCACTATATTTGGGTGTAAAGGCAGGTTCTGCATAATTTCAACCTCCCGTCTCACGTCCTCTATGTCAACCTGTGTGCGAAGATTCTTTTTCTGAATCGACTTGCATGCATACTTCATGCCAGTCGACTTCTCGGTGCAAAGGTAGGTTATGCCGAATTCACCACGGCCAAGCTCATGACCAACCTCATAAAATGCATTGATGTCGGTACCAATTGGGGCTGGCAACACAGTTAGCCGTGGAGTTGTGTTTGGGGCCCACTTGTAATCTGTGACAGGTTTTTTAGTTGCCTTCTTGGTCTTGGCTGCCTTCTTCTTTCGACCCTTAGTCTCGGTGTCGCCTTTGTTGGTTTTCGGGGTTTTGCAAATGGCGTTACCCATTGAGGTCTCAATTTTGTAAAAAGAAAGATTTTGAGTTGGTTATGTTGGTCATGATAGGAATTGGAATTTATTACAATGCAAAAGATGAGACTTCTGGAACAAAAAATCGTAGAAAGAATAAAAATATCGTGCCTTCCTCTGGATTGCATGGTTGCTTGGGGTTTTGTTTTGTCTAGAAGTAAATGAACTTTGACAAAACCCCATTTTAACAAATGAATAAAACTCTAGAAGAAATACCCGTGTTTGAGATATCATAGGCAGATAGGCTTCATATCGTTATCTGTTGACAAAACAGAACCTAGAATTTGAATTCAAGAAAAGAAACCAGAGTCGTCTACGGAGAAAATAAGGCACAAATACAGAGATAAAAGGGACAATAGATCGAGATGCTCTTTTTCTCTTCCTTGCTCCCTGACTGAGTTAAGGATCTGAACCGTTGGATTGAAGTTTTATGTCTGATTTAGATCAAACGGTTCAGATCGTCAGATAAAGAACCAAGTCAATATGGCTCAAGCGACGCAGAAGGCAATGGAGATTGGAGCGGTGCGGATTTGCTGAAGATAGTGGAATTTGACCAGAAATGGTAATTGCTTACAATCATTATTTCTCTTTAGTCAGTAAACACCTCCGAGAATCAATATTTCTCTTTTTAGTAGTCAGTGAACACCTTAGAGAAATAGGAATCACTTTGATATATGAAAAGCTTAGTTTTTCAAATGGTCAATTAGAATTTAGAAATAGGAGGGTTCCAATGCGGCAATGCCTATAGTTTGAGTGCCTCAAATATATCAAAATTTACTTTAAAATTCGAACTTCGAATTCATGATCTTATTCCATATAATGACCGATGGATTTCCATATAAATTTTAAATATTTTGAAGTTTATTTAATACTTGATCATTTTAAAATTAATCTATCATATTTAACTAGATTTATTCATTATTAAATCTCATGATCAGATATTGTTTGAATTTATTTGATACACTTGATCAAGATGTTCAAAAATGAATGAATCTAGTTAAGTATGATCGATTAATTTATTTTGGGACCTATTGATCAAGTATCAAATGAACTCCAAAAATTATAAAAATTAATGATAATGTATCTCTCATGAAATTAAACAAGATCAATGGATTAAACTTCAAATTTTAAATTTTAAAATATAATTAATAAAATAAAAATGTGACATTTATAGCACCCAAAAGTGGAGCACCAGAATCTTTTTCCATTTCTTTATCTGAACTAGGAATTGAAAAACTTGGTCCGGAATTATAAATTTTAACAATAGTTTATCTTAATAATCTCAACATTGTATTTGAATTAAACAGATTTATTGTTGGGCAGAACCGCAGAGTTAGCCGACCATCAGGCCGAAACATCAAATCATCAAAATCAAAATCAATCAAAACATTATATTATTATATTATATTATTACTAGCAAACACGCCCACCCAATGTGTGGACAAAATTTGATGAAAACCATGTTATAAGAACAAATTTTTATTATTTTCACATTGTTTTCAAATCTTATATTTAGATTAATAAAGTCTTATAACCATAGTAAGAAAAATTTATCTGTGAAATTCAATTCAATATATGAGTTCAATTTATATAAAAAGTTTTATTCATAGAATTCTTCAAAACAAATATTATAATGAGAAAGTTTAATATGTATACTATAGTACATAGGGATTTCTATGCACCGCGAACTTTTTGGGAGTATTTTTGTAAATTGACAAATCTAATTTAACCAATCTAATCTACATATTGAAATCTCATAGCAAACCAAATTTTATAATTTTTTTTATTTTATTACTATTTTTTTCGATTTTTTTAAAACCTGTCATTTTTGGAATGTTGTAAATAGTAGTTTGTTTCCAAAAATGACAAGTTTTAAAAAATTCGAAAAAAATAGTAATAAAATCTCAAAAATTATAAAATTTGATTTTCTATGAGATTTCAATATGTAAATTAGATTGGTTAAATTAAATTTAGAGGAAGGTTCCAGTGCCACTAAATGCCACAACTTTACTTTTCGTCAATAATTAGAATTTTTAAAATTTAAATGTTGAATCCAAACCGTTGATCTTGTACAACTTAACGAGCGATGCATTTTCATATAAGTTTTATAAAATTTGGAGTTGATTTGATATTTGATCAAGTGGTTCAACTATGAACGTATTACAATTAATCTGTCATAGTTACAAGATTCGTTTATTTTCAAACCTCTTGATCAAATATCAAATTAACTCCAAATTTAATAAAATTTATATGAAAATGCATCGCTCATTTAGTTGCACAAGATCAACGGTTTGGATTCAACATTTAAATTTAAAAAATTTTAATTATTGATGAAAAAGTAAAGTTGTGGCATTTGGTGGAACTCTAAAATTGTGACACCGGAACCTTTCTCTTAAATTTATCAATTTACAAAAATATACCAAAAAAAATCCGCAGTGCATAGCAAGCCCTATGCACTATGGTACATATTAAACTTTTTCATATTATAATTTGACATTATTATCATTGATCAACAAAAAACGAACTTGCTAAGAAAATGGCTTCTCCAGCCATGTCACCAGGGGAGGAATTTTGCCCTGAAGCTGCCATTGTTAACTCTTATGGGCCCAGTATGCGAGCCCCACCACATCTTATAACATATATCTTTAATTTTAGTTACATCCCACTTAATTGCTTAGATTTGGGACTCTTTCAGGTGATATGCTAGGGAGCCATGTTGATGACATGGAAGCTGACTGGTCCAGACCTATTGTGAGCAAACCAAATATCCCACATACTTATAAAAGTTGTTTTGCCTATTAATAATGAGTTCTGAAATGTAATACTGTGGCTCGACCAAAAATATCAATATTTCTTTTCTAAAGTAGAACGTTCACTCAAGAATAAAGTAGGACCGACCAATTCAGAATCATTACTAAATTTAAGCACAAAACCGAGTTGAAGTATTGCAATTGGTACTGTGGAAAATACAGATAATACAATTAAACAGCTAATTGCTGCTTCTAACAATCTCCTGAAGTTGGTGCGCTGTCAAGATCAAACTTGCATTCGGATCAAAATTTGCAGCTTCCAGTTCTTTGCGAAGCTGTAACATAACAAAAGAATAATACTTTAAAACTTGAAAGAATGAAAATCTCACGGCAAATGTCCAAAACAGTGGCTGCACGTGTTTTGGAAAAGAACAATCACAGTGCAACTACCATGCGTACAGAACAATGCTCTTTGTTTTTCATTGGTTTCATATTTTCTGATTTCAATAGTATTTTTGTTACCATTTTAGATTTCCAACTTCTCTATCTCAATTTTTCTTTCGAGATTTCTCCAACAAACTTACATGTTTCCGCTGAAATTCTCAAAGACTCAGAGAGAGAGAGAGAGAGAGAGATGGGCATACATAATCCAGAATTACAGATTGATCTTCACGGCTATACTTCGTCATGTTCTTCAACATGTCAAGTTGCTGCAACATGAACGTTAGCAAAACTATTATTTTTTTCATGGGTTCAATTATAACAAAAAAATTTTGTATGATTTTTATCTGATCTTGAAAAGCTTGTTGAGCATTGATCTTTTATGCAAACTCATTCGGCTCTTCCTCTGCCTCATCTATTGCCATCTCTCTATTAATTGATGTAAGTTCTATAAAATATTAGCAGTTGTCGCATATCAACAATTCTACCTTGGACCTGTCGGTATAGTTTTTTGTATACAAAACAAAGACAATGCTTATATGCATTTAATAATTTTTTTTGCCTTTGTCTTAGTAGATATTTTTTTCTGGATGGAGGAGGGCTCTTAGTTTACTTTTAATTTAATTTTCACAGAATATATCATCTTTGTCTTTGGTACCAGATCAGACAGTTCATTTGTGTTACACTTCTTCCACCACACGAGTTTAAGACCCATAATTATTGCCATATAGTAAACTGAAAACTGATAAGAGATCTTACTTTGAAACAAATTGATAGAATTTGATCATCAATTCCATGTCTTCCTTGTAAACTGTTTTAACTTTTCGTAAGTAACCAATCCCAACCTTTGGATCTGAAATTTCAAAATTATGCGTAAAACAAAATAGCTGCTCCATCAAACATGAAGAAAATAAATACCAAACAGAAGGAAAATGAAATAAACAAACAACCCCACAAATAATACATGAGAAGGTGGCTACTATCACTGGCACAAATCATAAAACAAAGTCTCAGTTAGCTTTTTCTAGGCTACCTGATTTGAATTGTTTTGTTTACTTGCATTCTAGTACCATTACAACCTGAACAGTTGCGCCAGTATTATGTAAAGGTTTGTGATTTATGACAGATACATCAAATAGAAAATTTGACCTATGAAACTACAATAAGGAAACAATTTGTACGAATCATTTTGTTCATTTTCAGAGTCAAATGAGGGAAAGGATATATCTAAAAATAATTGAAAAACTATTAAATTATTGAAACATGCACCTATTCCCATCTCAAGGGGAATTTCCTCTTGAATGGCAGAGTCACAGCAACCGCCTCCTCCACACAAAACAGAGGATGCTTTAATTAAAAAAGAAAAAAAAAAAGACACGGAGCAAAATAAAATTTGCATTAGTCTGGTGTTTCCTGAATGGTACAATAGTTTTATTACAAGATATGGGAAAAATAGGGGGACTAACCTGCTTATCTCTGACGACATCAACAATGCACTTCTTGACATCTAAACCAAATCTATATAATAATTAGTACACATAACTAATGCATTCTATTTCTTATAACAATACAAGAGCTTCAAATGTCTATAAAATTATTGGACTGAAGTGAAAACAAGAGAAAAGACAGACCAGGCTGTGAGACAAGGAAGGAGAAGTGGGAGAAAATATAGCAGAATGAAAGTGAAAAGCAAATTCGATGTAGGTTTTACCATACATGTTCCATTTAGGTTACACGCCACGCGGAAGAGCTCCCACTTTTGCTTGAGCCCCTTTTTCTCCTCTCATATCTGAGAGACTGCGGCGACAGGGATTGAGACGGATTATGTTAGGGTTTCAGCGCGCTCTCTCTCTCTCTCTCTCTTCAGATCTGGGATGCGGCGACAATTGAAACTTCTTGTTGCTCTCATCAGGCACTACATCTTTCAATTTCTACGAAAATTTGAAGGAGAGGCGGTAACCTAGGTTTCATCTTTTCAGTTCTGGCTTCGATTAGTAAGGAGGCGCAATATAGGAGAACAACCCTAGCGTTTGATCCATCCTTTTATGGCTGCGATTGAGGGAGAGGAAATCTGGCTCCTCTTTCTATTTCTGTGAATTGGAGGCGCAATATACTGTTTCTATTTTTGTGAATTTTTTGAGGAGAGCAAATCTGGCTCATCTTTCTACTTCAGCGATAGATGGGGAATGGGTAGAGGATTTCAATGCGGGAGGGGATGGGGAGGCGGAGAGCGCAGGAAAAGAAATAAATAAATTAAAGATTGTTGGAGCGGAGAATCGAACTTGTGTGGAAAGAGACTCGGTTAAAAAATATCCGGCGCCTAGACAGTTTGCCGTTAAAAGGTCAACTATTTATCTGATATTTAAATCTGAACCGCTGATCATATTAGATTAACAAAATCAATGATTCATATTTAATATTAGAGGGATGTAACTCCTTTTTATCTGGAAGTTTACGTCTTTTCCATGGATGTGTTTATAAGTAATAAAAATAAAGATAATAAAGATAATAAAGATAATAAAGATAGTAAAGATAAAGATGTAACTTCTTTTTATCTGGAAGTTTCCGTTTTTTTCATGGATGTGTTTATAAGCAGTAAAGATAAAGATTTCACAGAAATGGATCCGCATCCGAAAGAACTATTAGCGAACAGTTCTCCCGACAGTATTTTGATCCTGTCCGTTCAATTTCGAGCATGGATCTTGATCGTCCGATTAGACTCATTCTCTCCGTTGAATGTCTTTCTTCTGGAGAGTTCCTACCTTCTCTCTCTTACCCTCTCGCTCTCTCCTCTTCTCTCCCAGATGTCTTCCATGGACCGGACAGAGAGGCTCGCCCATGCGGTTCCTGTACGGAGGTCGAAGAGTTTCTGGACAAAAGCCTTTCTATTGGGAGGCTCATATACGGAGGTCATTCAATGTCTCTTATTTTCTCTTCCTTCGAGTCTTTCTCCTCCTGTCTCGCTGTGGATTTAGGTTTTCTCTGTTGCGATGAAAACTAAAGGTAGGCCTGAATCAGATCTAGGTTGCTCAGCTTTGAGCTTATTTCTTCTCTCTTATCTTTTTATCGATAGTTTTTTTTTTCCCTATTTTTGGCAGCAATTCTTTCGCTTCTCTCTTATCTTTTCATTTGTTTTGCAGCTTTCTGGAGTACTGCCTGTTTGATTGGTGCTATTGCCTCTTCTCTGCTGCTGGCTATGTTGTTTGCTCTACGTACTACGTTTCGTTCTGCTTCGACTACCTCTCTCTTAGCTTCTTCTTTCTCAATCTTCTTTGATATTGTTACCTAACAATCGGAAACAAGAAGCTGCAAAGAAAGGTTAAGTTATATTTATTTGGAGTTACAATGTACAATGAACAATTATCTTCTTTATAGATTGTTATTTTGCTTTTCTTTGGTTGGGTATCTTTTTTACATTTTATTTTCCGTTTGTTTTCTCCTATTTACTTTAAATTTTGTGCTCAACAGATTTGCTTCTCAATCGGTTGCAGGTTTCTTCTATGAGTACTGTCGGCTGGTTCTGTAAGTTCTCTTCCTTGGAGAATTCAGTGGCTCAAATTTGAGCTTTCCGTCCAATTTTATGGCCCGAATTGCAGGTTTGTTTCAGTGCCTCATATTTTATGGTTATTATTTTTATTTACAGAATTTACTGGCTCAAATTTTATGCAAGGAATACAAAAACAAACTAAATAATTGAATGTTCTTCTGTTGATCTTACCCAAATTTGACAATTGATTATTATATCAACACTGATTGCCAGCTTATTATTGGTGCATCTGATTGGGGTTTGGATTGATATGAAAATTAATTTTCCTAACTTCATTTATGGTATAAAGAAAGGTTATGTCAACTGACATGATGTGTATGATTTGTTTAATTTTTGGCATGGGATTCGTACCTATGAGTAGGTATTACACTTTTCATAACAGAGCTTGAAAACTGAAGCCCTAAATGAGTACAGGTACTGCTTCATCTTTAGTTACACAGTACATGCCAATATCTGCAATAAAACCAAGTAATCTGAAATTCTACTCTTTGTTAGATTTCTGATCTAAAGTTTAATTTGTAGGAGATTGATTTGGTATGCTCTTCATCTCAGATTGTACTTTTATGTGGGTTGTAAGGAAGGATTCCTCATCCGCTCCTCTTTCAGAGCAGTTGTTCTTCTCTCCATGTTGCCCATTTGTGGTTTTCCCCAATTTTCTTTCTTCCGTCGTCAGGTCCTTTTCTCTTCATCTACCTTTTTATTTTTTTTCCCTTTCTATTGATTTCAGGCTGAATTTTTAGCTTTCGTTTCTTTCTTAAGCTCATTGTTCTTTTTTCCCTTCTGAATCCTAATAAAAAAAAATTATATATACAATTGCAGCCTCTTAGCTCACCTTGGAAAGTCAATTTTGCTGCACCTATGGTCATCTGTTCTTTTTTAAGGGTGAGTACGACTTTATTTCTCTGGCTTTGCTTTCACTTTATAGCAATTTATTTCCATTTCTCTTCATTTTTTCTTATTATCCAGCGCCATAAAGGGCTAAAGTATAGTTTCTGCTACTTGATTTTCAGGAGCTGTGCAAATCTTGCTCTTCAACTCTTCATTTGTTACCTTTTTGTTGTCAATTGTAAGGTCAGAATTAGATATCCCCTTTGCCTTATTTTTTTTCTTCCATTTTTGTAGTCATGATTTGTTACAATCAATACAACTGTTAGTCTTTCTTCTTAAGCTTACAGATTAGAGATTAATTGTACGCGGCTACAAGTTGCAATTTTTATGTGAAGTTAGTTTTATATGAATCTATTTTTTTTTTCTTTTTTTTTGGAAAGCATTTTCCACCAACAGATTTCTTCGATTTAAAGTTGGTGTTGCACCGTCCTGGGCATAAAGAATAATTGAGAGAGCTGATAATATGACAACAAAAATCATATCTCAACGATAACTGGGTACAAGACTGAAAACGTTTCTTTGTGTAGATTTTTCTTTAGTTCTAATTTGTATATCCTTCCTTTTTGGATCTTCTAGAATATTCTTATCGAATCTAAAATATTGAAACCTATTTGGCTCATAGGTTGCATTCTTATGAGACATACTTTGAATTATGATTAATGCAAATTTAGAATCATGTCAAATACGCTTGGACTTAATGCAAAACTTTAGAGCACTTTTTGTCATTTATATTGCAATTTTAGCATAGTGATAAATAATAGCTGTTTTTTTTTCTCTGTTTACCTCTATATTGATAAATCGTATGTTGAGATGTTCATTTCTATATTGATAATCTGTATGCAATCTTAATAGATTGAATGCATTTTTTTCTCACAGATTTGATTACCTCAGTTTTTACATTTATAGCTTCATGGCAGATCTAGAGAAACAAAACTAAAGATGAAAAAGTTACATTTTTGGCGTTTAAATTTTGTGTTTATTTACATAGTGATAATTTGTATGAAATCTTAACAGATTCAATTAGCTCAATTTTTACTGATATAGCTTCATGGCAGATTTAGAGAAAGAAAACAAAATATGCAAACGGTACATTTTTGGCATTTGACTATTTTAACTCTTACTTCATTGCTTAAAAGTGAGACTGCTTTTAGTCTCAATATGTTGCCATCAGCATGTAACTATTTTATTTATTTTGCTAGGGGTACTGGTACGAGTGATTTTTATATTATTTATGATAAAAAAAAACATGAGTTATTTATTCCTTTGAGGCTTCTTTCAGTCTCAATTGGTGCTTTGGCGAAAATATCCATATTTATCAGTTTGATTCTGCTTGCCACCTCCTTGGAAGTAAGTTACAGAATGGCTTGGCTCTTAGATGTGTGTTGATATGCCCACTGACTAAAAATTTAGGTAGATATCAAGTTGTGCACTTGCTGGTACATATTTTGACAAAAAAGTAATACTGAAAAGATACGATCACACCATTGGGTTTATGTTGGTACAGAACTTTCACTTTTTTATATTATTTCAAACCTAGGATGATTGGTCACTGGGTTAGATGGATGCTGGAGTGCGTCAACAAAGGACGAAGAAGAAGACAGAGCCTTTAGGTTGGAAAGATTTGTCACATATGGTACTTCTTGCATGCATTACTTTTGCCTTATTTGTTTATTGTTTATTCTTTCCAGTCAATTTTTTATCAATTTACACATATCGCATAATTAATTTCTATGGTTTTCTTTTGTATATGAGGTAATTTTGATTGAATTTGGTTATGCTTACAATTTCTATGCACAGGATTGAAATTTTGCTTTGTCATCTTTGCTGGTTACAAAAATTCCATCCATAATCAACCTTAGCTGATTCTTATTTTCATGAAATGGGTTCTATTAAAATTCACTTTCAAGTTCTTCATGAATAAATGATGACCAATTTTCAGAATATTTGTCAAAATTTATTATTTTCTTAATGATGAATAATTGAACAACTTTTCAGGATCGAATTACTGTTCAAATTACTTCGGGCCTTGCTGCACACAGGGTTATTATGTTATCGTACCAGTGTGGGCTTCAACGCAAGCATGTTAATCCTGTACGTAAATTGAAGCATTTGTTTATGCGAAGGATTCTATAAAAGCTTCCTCTTTAATTTCAAACAATAACTAGGCATCTCATCGCGCGATGCAGTTCTGGCTGTAATTTATGGCGAAAGATGTCTTTAGGATGGTGGTTGTGATGGTCAGGTGATGATGGATGGAATTGTTGTTGTCCGTCTTTTTTTTTTTTTTTTTTAATGTATGGTTACTCTCTGGAAATAAAATTTTTCCTGTTCTTTCGGTGAATCATTTGCCAGTAACGGGTGCATTATTTGGGATAAGAATAGTATAGTTTTTTGTATTTTTAGTAACGGGTGTACTACAAAAAACTGACGACCTTAATAAGCAACATTGTAAAAGGGCGTAATATTGTAAAAGGCTGCAATATTGTAAAGAGCTGAAACGAGGAAAAAATATACAGAATATAAATAGCGAATATGCACCTTGTTGAGTCCACAAATAGCAATTCATTCCATCAATAATTATCAACAATCAGTGAATGTTCTATACATAACATGAAGAGTTTAAAAAACTATTTGTTATACACATGAAGGATTTATGTTGTCCGATAGACAAATCTGGTATTGTTGTTGTTTAATCAAATAGTGCAGCAGCAAGCAAATAAAGCACCGATAATTATATCAAAATAAGTAGGACACTATCAGAGACGAAGAAAATATAATAGGGAATAATCATAAAAAAAACAACCTCAATTAAGCAAGGTGGCAGTAAGCAATTGTCCTTTCAACAATTTATTTTCCTCTACTCATTCACCAATACATCAATTGTCCTTTCATAAGATGCTATTAATTAATACTCTCTAAGTGAGAAAATAAAATATATTAGTGATCATGTATAAAAGCAAAATAGATAGAACTTTTTAATGGTACAAAAATTCCAAACTATTAATAATAGAAAAGCTGAAATATATTGGTACATTACTGGTACAGTTTCAAATCCTTTGCACTATTCTTTTGAAAAGCAAATGATAACATGGCTAAACTCAATCATCAATGCATCTTAATCAAATCAAACTCAACCATAGATTTAAACCATAAACACAATAAATTAAATCACCTACAAGTACCACCATAGTCTAACACAACTATGAATTTATTACATAGTAAAATATTTAGAGTAATGATAATTTTGAATACCTCTATGAAAGACTCTGAATAGGTTCAGAGGTCTTAAAAATGCCTCAGCTCCTTTGAGGCTACTGCTTCAACCCTTCTGTAGCTGCTGCCCTAGGCTTAAGAATAAAAATAAGGCATAAACAATTGATCTGAAGAACCGAGCAAAATTTTTGACAAATTTAATAATTACTGGTTTGTTATTTTTCATAGCATGAGTTAATTACTGTTAGCAAACTGATATAGATAAATGTCTAACCCAAATACCTGAAAAAGTTTGATAATGAAAATAAGAGAAGATAAAACCACCTTTGTTTCTATTGTATCTAGAGTCTTTAGTAGAAAACCAAGACGAATTCGAAACATACAAGTATTGAAATTCTGAGGCGCTTCAAATTGCTGGACCATTCATCAAGAATTTGAAAGTACTCAAAACTGAAATGCATATGCAAACAAAAAGAACTTCAATTTCATCTAAAAAGGAAAATTATCTAGAACAATCTGGCCACCTATTTATTATAGATGTACCACTATTTTTTTTAGCAAATAACGGCAAAGATAGTTTGTAAAAAAATAAAAAGTATTGAAATGCCAAAACAATGAAGCGAAAGAGAAGCATAACCGACTTAGAGAAGAGAGACACGGCGGAAACGCAGTAGAGGCATAGCTACGGTTTTCTTTCCTCCATTTGCAAGGCCAAAGAAACAAACATCAAAGTAGTCAAACATGGGAAGAAAACCTGGCATCGCTGGCAGTTCCATCACCTCTCGATCGCCAGTAATCGATCGACCCCACGCCCGCCCAGCCATCGCCGATCTCTTGCAGAGGCTGAAGGATCGATTTCTTTCTTTCCTTTGGCAGGAATGATCCCTATCTCTCCTTCGCTCTAGAGCTCTCGGGTTCTCCATTTCTGCGCTGATGAAAGGAAGACGGGGCAGAACGGAAAGAGTTTGGGATGAGGCGGAGGCCGGATATAGAGAGAAGAGGGAGGAAGCGTTGATGCTGGAGGCTGGAGGGGATGCGGTCGGAAGTAGATTCAGGGAGAGAAGGGATGAGCCGTGAGGGAAGTAGGTGAGGATGGTGGATGGTGGTAAACATAAAATTAAGCAATCCAAGGCAACACGAAAGTAAACAACAAACTACACACGGAAAATCCAAAGAAAAGATTGATAGTGGAGACGTTCCCGCAGCCCTTCCTGCGTCTCCAAGAATTTGAAGAAAAAGTCTCCAAGGGATTCTGTGCGATACGGAAGCAAAGAACATATAAGACACAAAAAATCTACAACAGATTTCGATAGTGGAGATGGATGCCCACGATGAAATCTGCCGCAAATGCACGAAAATTGGACGATTCAGATAGGTGAAAAGGTAACTGTAGATTGGGTCACTCAAATATGAAGAGTACTAGCTATCTCATCGCGCTTCGCGCGAAGTAGTTGCAATCGCAAAAAAGCTGAAAAATATTTCAAATGTCAGCAACTAAATCCAGCCGTAAGATATTAGCCATCGCAAAGGCGTCTATTTTTATATATACCAGTTTTGAGAACTCCATAACAACAACCATAATGACTTGTACCAGCCAGTACCAATGGTTAAATGGACCAGAAATCATTTGTTTCTACTTGGAAATGTATAAAATAGTTTTGTAAAAGAGTTTAGAACAAAGTACATAATTGCTTATTATCTAAAACAACCTCTGATAGAGCAGAGAGAAAAGAAAACGGTAATGATGGCCATACCGCTTATTCTCGATGAGCTTGCGTGAAATCTTGGAGGGGGATCTGAAGCATATCATGAAATAACCGATAGTTCATCCATTTGAATATAACAGGCAAAAAAAATTACAAAATAAATGTTATAAGTATCATCAACATCATCTTTTTAGAACGTGGCTGTAACAGTAAATCCTCAACCTAAAGAGTGAATAATGTATAAGAATAAAAACTAAACGAATAGAAAAAATGGAAGCTTAATCATATACATAACGGGGCAAAATTGTCAAAGAATAAAAATTTTATACACATCTTCCTTTTGTCTTGGAAATCACATGCAGAAGCTTGTCATAGGTTTCTGTAAAATCCTTAAGGTAACTTTCTTATTTACTGGTTTAATAAGCAGCATGCAATCTAGGTGTGTTTGGTTCATCCGTGAACAAGGGACGAACAGGGGGACGAACAAAGGCCCACGAACAGGCCCACGAACAAAACCAGTTCGTGAAAATCGGGGGATTAGGAACAAGGGAAGATGTTCGCGAACAGCCCTGTTCGTGACATGTTTGGTTCGCGCGAACTGCGGCTGTTCGCGAACAGCCTGTTCGTGGAGGCAACCAAATAAATTCATATCTGCATGTTATCGAAAATTGTACATGTATCAAGAATAAAATTCCGATCTAAGTGTTCTCAAGATAAATGCCAACAGCAACACATGATATTTTTATTCGAAAAAGGTGCACGCAAAATCTTCAAAAGTACTTAGAAAATCCTTAGATACTTCTTAATTTGAGAATCCATACACACATATAATGATAAATACATCATTAAGATGAGAGACTAACTATAGACTGAAAATCCAGCATTGACCCTAAAAAGCTCTGAAGATGACAATAATAAATTAAGAAAAATTCAATTTATACCAAAAAAAAAAAAGAAAAGCAAAAATTGGAACCATGCAGGTATTCCAACAAAAGTTCAATGCAAAAACACTGTTGAAGGTTGGAGTTATCAAATCCGGAGGTTGTATTTTTTAAACATGCAGCAACCATGAAAGAAATAACCAATAAATCAAATGGAATATACTAAAGCCTATCTCAAACAAAGCATAACAAAAATAAAATCGCAAACTAAGAGAGTGAAAAATATGCCACACCTAATAGAACCGCGATTGTGCTCCACTCCATATTTTCGTGCTGTTGTCGATGAGCACCTCTCTGCAAAAATTAAAGAGGAAGAATGATGCAACTGATATTGTCTGGTAGACAGATAAAATGTTTTAACTCATATTCCTTCTAAAAATTATAAGAAAAATAAAGTATGCATAACAACATATCATTTGTTTTAAACTTCGATGTGTTTTTCAAGCTGAATATTACCAAGTTTTTCCCTTTAAGCCAGATTCTTAAATTTATATTTTTTTGTGCAGATGAAATAACAAACTAAATAGAACCTGTATGTACAGGAAATAAAAACCATAAAAAAATAAAACTAAATGAAAATTATTGTAAAAAAAGAAATTTAATGTCCGTAAGCAAACAATATTACCTTCCATCATCCCAATTATATCTTGAATTTTAGGCCTTGCCCTTTTCATTGTAGCCACCCTGAAGTTTAGTTCGTGGTGCTTTTAATTGCCATACCTATCGATCCCCAACCCCTATCACGTGCAAAGAGAGCAATTTTTTTCAAGAATATGAGTAATATAAACACCAACCAAACATTTATATTAATATGATAGATTAATAAGAAAGATTAATATGAAAAATCAAACACTAACTATTTTGTTCAAGAACAGCTCACCTCCTTCATGGAGTCCCTTGTCAAGGCCCTTGAGAGGCAACTTTTCTATTGTAAAACGACATCGGATGTAGAAAAGAAGAATCAGATCACCTCGACAGAGAGAAAACAATGAAAAGAAAAGCAAAAAAGAGCACAAAATGGGCTTAATTAAAACATGAGTTCGCAGTTTGAGATCAGATCAATTTTCTGATGTGCGACTCCATTTTTGACACATGAATGTGTTCGATCAAGAGGAGCTGCAACCCTTTTTTATTTTTACCTGAAAATACAAGTGAAGATGAATGAACACAAAAAAAAAAAAAAAAAAAAAAAAATTAGAAGAGAATATATCTAACTCTTTGAATGTACATAAAGATCATACTTTTTAACTCTTCACAATACCAGTATCTGAAATGGCAAATGTTCCTCTTGAGCAACAACAATAAAATCACTAAAACAAATCGAATCTGATCCATTTTCTTACCGTACCACCTCTTTTAGCCTAACCCTCTTTCTGCAGCAGCTCTCCAGCGATACAGAACCCCAATCCTATCTGTCTTCCAAACCCTAAATTCATGGCAAGATCGAAAGAAAGGGATGAGTGCGAGGGTTCAATGAAGAAGAGAAAGAGAACACAAAGAGATGGAAAGAAAACCTGACATCGTTGGCAGTTCTATGACCTCTCGATCGCCAGTAATTGATCGCCCCCACCCCAGCCCAGCTGTCGCCGATCTCTCTCTCCCCTATGGAAAGAAACCATCAAGCAATCGGTCACCCTTCCATTGCCGCCTCTCCCTCATCTCAGTCGCTGCAGTTGCTGGAGGCTGCTCCGCTTTCTTTGCTTCGGCTTTTTTTTTTTTTTTTTTTTTTTTTGCTTCGCTGGGTAAAGCGGAAGAGCCATCGAGAAGGATCGATAAAGGCAACAATAGGCAGAGAAAAGTTGGGATGAGATCTCGTGTGGCATCGGCTAGCGAAGGACCGAGCGAGAATCAACAGCATGGAGACACGTCGGTAGGAATCGCAGTAGAGAGAGATCGATAGCTCGTCAGAGTCATCTTCTCCGGTGCTGGACAGGATCGCCAGAGACGGACGTAGGTTGTCCTAGTCCCAAATCGCTACTGGCATCTCATCTCTCTCTCTCTTTCTCTCTCAGTCTTTATCTCTTGCCATGGCTTCGATCCCTCTGTCTATTTTTATTCTTTTTCCTCCTGGTCTTTAACAGAGGAGAGGGTTGCAAGAAGAGCATTGATCTCTTCTCTTTACATATACCTCTATCTCCCTCTTGACTTCGGCAGAAAAACGAAAAAGAATCGCTAAAAGAACGAAGGAAGAAACCATTACGGAAGGAGGAGAGAGAGAGAGGGGCTCGCCTGATGAAAAGAGAGGAGAGCGCGGACAGATTGAGGGTATTTTAGCCATTTTGGGAGTGATTGAGTAAGATGGTTCTCAGACTTTAGCACTTGAATGAGGGTATTTTAGTAATTTTGGGAGTGATTGAGTAAGATGGGAGTGCCCTGAGCAATTCCCAGTGGACGGACAAATCGAGATTGAGTATTGATCTGACGGACAGGATCACCAGATGAAATCAAAGACCAGGATAAATCTCTAGAAAAATCTGAAAGAGCACTGTAGATAAGCTACCCAGAATTGGAGTATTTATTGATATGATGATGTATTTCCTAAATATTATCTATTTTTTGTTTTGCAAATTCTTTTTCAATGGCTGTCTAATATGGCTACGGCTTAGGTCGTTTCCTAATGCAGCTTCAATTGTGTGGAAAATACATCTTTGTGACTTATATTATAAAATAATAGACACCTCATTTTGCTAAAACTTATGTGTATTTTACATTTAGTTGATGGTTCTTTGGAGATTGGAAATGATATACGAGCTTAATCGACCTATTACTAACTAATAAAAATTGTATTGTACTTTCTCTTTAAACCATCTAATGAAGAACTAATTATTTTTCAAATTTTTCCATTTTTGCCCCTGGGACTGATTATTTTTGTAAAAGAAATAGTACTACAATTTAATTTTTTTTTAATCAAATTGTGCTTTAAAATCATCGCGGGTGTGTTATTGGCTTGGTTCATGTGGTTATAGTAGTATGGGCTTCTCACAGAATTGTTTAATCAATCTTAGGAAGGTAATCGTGGGTTGTTTCTTATTTTCTATTTCTGTTCATTTTTGTTTATTAATTCATTTTATAACACAACAAAGAGCTTTTACCTTATGAGAAAATTCAATAGGATCAAGGTCAAGTTTGGTGCCCATCATTAGTATTATACCCAATAAAATCTGATGCTTGCTTATCCCGGCTATCACTGATGCACCACTGGTACAAAATACTTTGGATAAGAAATTTTCATTTTCAAGAAAAATTTTATGTGTGTGAATCTCAGGACATGATTTTTTAAAATTCCTCAAGTTCATACCTTTATTATTTGTATGTTTTATGTTTCTAAATGCCATTTTCAGACATATTTAGTAAGTTCATCTCCATTCAGTATTAGGTATGTACATCATTGTATAGTCATACTATTTTTTGCTTTTGGTTAAGATCCAGTTTAATAAGTTCAGTTAATTTATGAGGTTTATTGGCATACTCTCACTACAGTCAGGCTCAAGAAAGGTTAGGGGTACATTGTGCCAAATATTGTTTGTATATTATTATCCTATATTTCCTAATTTCTTGATTTTGATTTCCAATGTGCAGCTACTGTTTGCCTGATGAAATTTAGCTCTTAGCTAGAATTCAATGCAGCAAGTTATTAAGCGTTTTGGATACAAACAACCAGTGAAATCATTCAATTAAAAATTAAACAAATATTTCACATATGTATTGTATGTTTTCTCCTTTCTTGCAAATTAACTGTTCACACTTCACAGTCTTACATATTTTTTACCTTTTTAGATGTAGGCTGGAATTCGCCGGAAATACAAAGAAAAATTAACAAACAAAAGCATCAGTGTAACTACTATAATATATCAATAAGTATTTTTTAAAATATTCATAATGTATAATTATTGCATATTATAAATATATTACATTGCCAATCTATAAATAAATTATGTTGCCAATCTATTAACAATTGATAAAAGTTAAAAAATAGATCGCGCAACGCGCGAGCAACCACTAGTGAACATATTAAACCATCTTGTGGTTCATCAAGTATCTTTAATTTTATACCTTGAAATTTTAGACCACTTAATCACCGATAATGCATTTATCAAATCTCATCATTTTTTAATTAAACGACAAATCTCATCATTTTTTAATTAAACGACATCGGTATAATATAAATTATGTTCATATTCTTGGATTCTTATATTTTTGTTTTAAAAATAATTTTCAGGCACGTCTATAATATAGGTTGATTAAAAGATGTCTATAGTATAGAATTTCAGATTTTAATTTTATTTTAACCAGTTGGCTATATTATCATATATTCCTTTTGAAGTTATCAGCATTATCTAGTTGCTTAAGCAAACTTACTAAATGCCGGAAGTGGCAAGCGTTAATTTATTTTAAATAAAAATTTAAGCAAATTTATTCCTTTTTCCAATTATTTTCTCTGATGAAGTAAGGATAAGAAGCAAGCTAAAACCGCTGTATCCTACTACAGTATGATCACCCAATTTAGTTCTCGTCGGAATAAGATCGCAAAAGAAAGGGCATATAATATGAAAATATATCAATTAGTTAAATCTCACCAAAATCAACAAAGAATCAATGTATACAAATATCTCAACGACACATATCCCGTAAAATTGAATAGCCATTCCAAAAGATTCTTTCATATTGAACATATTTACAATCATATGCTTTGAGACCACCTTTTCTTACAACCTTTTTACATCCCCGGAAAAAAGCGTACATACAAGAAAGAGCTAAATCTGGAATTAACACGTAAATCTTAAAGAAAATGAGAAGAATCACGAAAAGAAACCCAAAAGAACATATCAGTTGAGCAGCAAAAAAAAAATTAAAAATTAAGGCCTTTTGTCATCAATATCGCCAATTTTGGATACACAAAACCCTTGAGCTTTCAGAAGCTTTTAGCATCCATCTAAGCAGCCACTTGCAGAGCAGGGTCCTGTAGCAAATTCCTGCTCAAATTGTTAAACCGTTCCCTCGAGTACTGCCTTGAAGCTTTCCTCCAATCAGTTCCCGCTTTCATCATATTTGAAAATTCCTCATAGCTTATCTTACCATCCTGTGAACAACCAACAATTTCATCATGCCAAAAGTGAAATAGATAAAGAATTTCTTCAGCCAGCTGGCATCTCGGGTCTTCTTTAAAACCCATCTTTTGAGAACTGGTAAGCTCACAAATGTATTTACTTTAATTTTACTTTCAATCAGTCTGTTTTGACACTTCAATGTACTGACCAGTACATTATCAAATTAATCAGGTCAGGTACAGAAATCTCTGCACAAGACTTTGATTAGGAATTGGCTGGCTCTGGTTTTCAATGTTTTCTTTCACAATTCAGTGCAGGGAAATAGGTACAATTAAGGCCTAAGTACTTCTAAGTTCAAACCAAGGAATAACAAAACATCAAGGAGAAAAGGAACCCATAATTAGTTATTACCTTGTCAGTGTCGACATCACCAACAATAGCATTAAGCACTTCTTCATGATTCGGACCGAGTTCATTAGCCAAGCTTTCAGAAAGCTCTTCAATCTCAATGAAGCCACTATCATTTTTATCAAAGAATGCAAAAGCCTTGCGAAGGTGCTCATCATTTTCAATCTTTTGAAGGTGGATTGACACTGCCATAAATTCACCCAAATCCAAGGTCCCGCTTCCATCCACATCAGCCTAGAAAGAATTTTACAGGCAGTTGTTATTAGGAAAAAGTAGTTTATTTGAAGCACACCCTATTGGTGTAGTTTGAGCTCAAGTTTAAATGTTTCAGCAAAATAACACCAAACAGGTCTCTGAATCTTACTCAGGTGAAACTAAAAGGCAGTAGTATGGCAAAAATTTGGAAATAACATGCTATTGGTACTTACTGCATCCATCAGTACACGGGCATCAGAATCAGTGACGTCGTGTCCGTGCTTGCGGAGACCGTCTTTCAATTCTTCCAATGTAATTTCACCTTTTTGTTGCAAATCAAGCTTGTCAAACAAATCCTTTATGCCAGCAACTTCGTCGATCGTTAGATGCTCAGCTATCACCTGTTCATACAATCAGTTCAATAAATAAAAAGTTGTTTCTTCAAGAGTTACAATGCCTATCTGTTTCGACTCAACAATAGATGCAGCCATACAGAACCTGTGCCCACAAGTTACCACATACTAAGCTAGGCTCCCCACCTTGACCAAACATCATTATATACAAAGCTGGATCCCTCTCTATCTTACTTGAAACCATGCAGTACCAGATACTGAGCTAGATGGTTACTTTATGTTATTACATTCCTTGATAGTTGACGAGAATATAAGCTGGAATCCTCATAACCAAGCAAAATCACCATTAATCAATTGCATAACTCATACAGCGGTATGACCAATAACTATCTAAAAGATCAACAACTCAGTCTAACAAAAGCAGAACTGACTAAGAGTTATTACCTTAAGAGCTCTCTTCTTAAACTTGTTCATCACAGCAAATTGCTGAAGTCTTGAACGAACTGTCTCACCAAGAGAAACATCAGGTGCTTTTTTCGAGTTTCGCAGCCAAGGATGATCTGAAACCATAAACAAAAAGCATCCCACAACAGAGTTAATAATTTGTTATTCACTTGCATCCTTATAATAACTATGAAATATAATAAAGAGGAAGCCAGAACATATTGTACCAAGAACTTCCTGGGCTGTTAGGCGCTTCTTTGGATCAGGCTCTAGCATTTGTTTAACAAGATCTTTAGCATGATCTGAAACTATTGGCCATGGTTCTCTTCTGAAGTCTACCACTGATTTAATAATGGCCTGCGCGACACCTTGCTCAGTGTCTGTATTATTTTTGGAAACATTTCATCTGTTAGTTTAGAAGGATTAAGTAAATTTTTCATTATTTTGCAGATAATTCGTCTATTATGATACAAAATTACATATTCATATATTTTAGTGATTTTGTTTCCAACGCCACCTGATTATTATTTATGGGGCGATATTGGAATTGTTGTATCGATAAAACGATATTACGTGTGCAGACAAGTTTAAAGCATTCTATTATAATTCACACTTTCATATATGGAACTTTGTATTTCACATATGCAACTTGCTCTGACACAATATGGAAAAAAAATTTATTTCTGATAACAATATGTGCCCTTCTACTTAAAAGGAATAAAAGAAAAACCGAAAGGACTTTGCGGCGCTCTTGAGTATGTAATGTACCTGCCCAAAATGGAGGTACACCGCACAGAAGAATGTAAAGGATTACACCGGCACTCCAGATGTCTATTTCTGGGCCATAATTTCTCCTCAAGACCTCAGGGGCCATGTAATATGGACTACCAACTATTTCATTAAACCTTTCACCTGCAAAACAAATTGAATTGATTCCTTAAGCAACTCTTTCCTGCAGTCTCTTTACTTCTTAAAGTAATGAAATTTATAAGACTTTACACAACTTCCAAAAAAAGGTTACCAATAACTGCATTGCCTAAACATACCTCTACTATTATAGGTAGACTGTAATTTGTTCCTTTTTATCTTTTTTAAGAAAAGAAGTGTAGTTACACCTATTTGCATAGGTACAAGGTACCAGAGAACATTTTGCAAAAAAAAAAAAAGCAAATGAATGCCTAATTCATGAAAAATTTAAAGAGAAGTAAAAATTGGAATTTAGGTCCTAAGGAAAATACCAGGCTGAAAGAATATAGATAAACCAAAATCAATAGCCTTCAAAGGCGCATTTTCCTTTTTGTTACCAAACAAGAAATTCTCTGGCTTAAGATCTCTATGCATCACTCCATGCCTATGACACATCTGAAATAGCAGAACAAAAAGAACATGAAAACTGGCTCAAGATCACCTCTAGATTTTTTTTTTTAGACATTTACTTAAATTGCAGAGAGCAAAGGGGGGAAAAAGCATCTTTTAGCGAAGAAGTCCTCTTTGATGAAATGCAGTTGCATGATCAAATTACCATTCCTCAATAATTGGAAGAATTATTAATTGGACAACCCTTTTAATGAAATACACATTGTTTTTCTTTTTCTTTTTTCTTTTTGGAGAAACAAACATTTGCATCCCAATTAGCAACCATAGGTCAACTTAAACCTACCGTTACACCCGAATTATTAACTGCCAAAAGAATAGAAAAAGCATAGCAGAATGCAATAAATCAGAGAAAACTACTTAATCAGAACTAAAACAAATCATAAAGTAGCAAAATCAACCTGCACCACTTCCACAATGGTCTTAGTAACAACTGCAGCGGCTCTCTCCGTATAGTGGCCCCGCGCCACAATTCGGTCAAACAGCTCACCCCCTTCACACAGCTCCATTACCAGATGCACAGCACTCTCATCTTCATAGGTATCCTTCAAATTCACTATATTCGGGTGCTTCGGCAGATGCCGCATAATATCCACCTCCCTCTTGACATCCTCTATATCAACTTGTGTGCGAAGCTTCTTCTTCGAAATCGACTTGCACGCATACTTTGTACCAGTTGACTTCTCAATACAAAGGTAAGTGATGCCAAACTCGCCACGGCCAAGCTCACGGCCAAGGTCATAGAAAGCACCAATGTCATGGCCAGTCGGGTCCGACAGAACAGCAATCTTACCGACTGAGCTCGGGCCCCGGTTGTAGTCAATCGAGAACGGGTTCGGCTTGGGCTTCTTCGGATTACCGGGAGGTGCGGGACCCCCTTCGTAGGTTTTGGGAGAACTGGCGCAGCAATTCCCCATCGGATCTGATTGTGAGAACTCGAAATTGTCAAAATTTGACTAGATGGGGATAGGAAGGGGATGGTGGGGTTGGAGACTTGAAGTTGGGGGTAACGAAGCGAAAGCGACTTCTGGAGGACTTAATTGGGAGAGCGATAGTAAAAATGTGGATTGCGGATTCGTTCAGGGTCTTTGTTTTGTTTTGTTTTGTTTTTTTTCACAAGCTCTCTAGCTCTCGTTCTCAAAAGAACTTTTCTTTTTTATTCTCTTTTTTTTCTTTTCTAGTGGGGTTCTAGAAGGCCGACTTGGCCAGACGAAGACGAACTAGAGCTCCTTGTCAAAGAGAGAGAAATGGAGATGGTAATGACTAATGAGAGGAAAGGAATTAAGGAAAGGAGGATTTGGCCATTGAAGAGTGATCGGAGGAACTCCAGAGAGGAGGGAATGGGAGAGACAAATCTTTCCTTTTCTTTTTCTTTTTTTTTTTTACCTTTTTTCCTCTTTTTCTCTCCGTGTGTGCTGAGCTGGCAGCGTATTAGGTGAGAGAAAGTAAATATCTCTGGCGTGTTTTAGTTTTAATTGACAGTATGTAACTTACGTAATGATTACATAATGTAAGGTATGTAGTGTTCTCCAAAACGTGTCGTGTTAGGCGTGTTGGCACGACACGCACGCGTGTTGGCACGACACGACACGACACGTGTACGGAAATAACACGACACGTGCGTGTCGACGTGTCGTGTTGAAAGCGTGTCGTGTCAAAGGTTTCATCCGGATGATACGTTTTAACACGACACGTTTTGATACGCGACACGACACGATACGACACGTAATACGTCTAATACGACTTAAAAAATTTTAATATTTTTATTAATTAAATTTGGATCAGTGAAGACCGTCGATTAATTCCAATGGATGCCTTAGATCACACATAAAAAGCACGATCTGTGGGCAACAATTCCAACCTATGAGAGGAGGAGACGTGGCATTGTATTATTGGTCAGTTTGAAAAAGCTTTACCGCTATTTGTCCATTGTATTATTGTATTCAAGTGACACTGTGACAGGACTCCCATCAATAGGTGTTTACGGGCTAGGACTAGGAGGCTCTAGGAGACTAGGAGTTGTTTGTGGCTTTGTGCTAGGTTCCTTGAAACATGGGTCTGTCATCATCACAAAACTAATGGGATGGCCTTTGATATTATATCCCACGGTTCCCACGGTCCTAATTTGAAAATTTTATAAGAATTATTTGTATTTTTTACAAATAACAAAATAAAAAATGAGATTAATATCTCAACAATTTTTTTTTCTAAACTAGATAATAAACCCCTACAATTTACTGTAAGATTTTCATAATTTTTTTCTTTTTAAAACGTATTTAATATATTTTTTGGAATTTTCAGCTAAAAAATTGAAAAATCTATCCTGACACGTCTAACACGTCGTGTCGTGTCGTGTTGACACGTCGTGTTAGACGTGTCGTGTCATTATGCGTGTCGTGTTGGTCTATTTCTCCAATCAACACGACACGACACGACACGTTGAAAATATTAACTCGTGTCAACACGACACGACACGAGTTCTAACACGCGCGTGTTTGACACGACACGACACGACACGACACGTTTGGAGAACACTAAAGGTATGTATGTAGACTGGAGTACGGCGCTGGTAACTGGTAAGTAAATTTTTATTTCGTTATTACTATAAGTAAGTTATTCTATAATCATTTTGATTTGATTAATTAACAAACCTACCATACCGGTACTGGAAATTTCGGGTAATACCGGGAAACGAAGCTGTGGCTGGAACGGCGGTATTCGTAAAATAAAATACTGAGTAAGAAATATCGTATTTCGGTCAGTGACCGGTAGGTGCGCCGGTAGGGCATTCAAAACACTGCTTACAACTGTAGCGAAACACGAATCTTAAAGCAACAGTTGTAGCCTTGTAGATGATTTGTTCTCTGCCCACGTCTAAGCCTGCCAGATATTTGGGCTCTATGAAAGCCCAGTTACCTGATTCGTTCACTCAAAAATTTACATGCAATGTTTATTTTGGCAAAAAAAAATATTGTAGGATCCGGCTCTAGAGTTGGATCCGAATCCGATCCACCAACCACTAATGCTTAGCATATGCTTACTTTAGCGGATCGGATCCACCAGGAACCAACCACCTGATTCTTATTTTTAACTAAAATAAAACAGTTCTTAAGACCAGTTCCCTATCGGTTACCAGAAAATTCCGGTAATACCAAGTATCGAAACAGTGACCGAAATGGCAGTATCCGGTTAAATAAGAGAAAATACCAAAAAATATCTGATTTCACATTTCGGTCACTAGACCGATACAGATGCTGGTATGGTATTGAAAACACTGCTTAAGACTTGAGGCAGAGGATATCTTTATATGCTTGCTTATGTCACGTGTGAGTTTACAACTTACAAGGACCTTATTATATATAACATAACACATGGAATGTTCTTTTTTATTTATTTTGAAATAAGATTGATACATTGTAGCGGTTTGTAATCTTCTTCATTACAGCTAGAAGAATGATCCTGCCAGTACGTTTATTTAATTGAAGTCAGGTGCTGTACTGCTGTTCAACGAGATAGCATTAATTTAAGACCTACAAAGACGGCACAACTTAATTACATGGTCCAGACTCAACCAAACAATATAAAATAAATAATTGCTCCAGCTTATTTGTTTTGCTCAAGTTTAATAATTAGAGGTTTGGTTTAATTTGTACCATTGAATATAAAATCTATGATCCAAATCTGCTTGAAATTAACATTCAATTGATACTTTAGAGGAGCCAAAAATTTACATCACACAGTTGGTCCGGATTTTATTGTTCAAATTAGTTTACGTGCATTAGTAGGCTATAGGGTATTTGCAGGATGTTGACTTTAATTGCAAAATAAAGGAACATTATGATGTATAAGTGGTAGTGCCAGGTGTCATGTACCGATCAGGATTGGTAGAGATGATGTTTACTGCTACGAGAGCAAATAATACTTAATATAAAATTAGACAGTAGACAGCGTAGAGGGAAATTTGGTTGTGTAATTTATTGCACAATCAAACTAAGAAGAGTGTTCGATCAAAAAAAAATTAAGAAGAGTGAACATGACGAGTGATTTTACTTTTTCAGAGTTTCATCACACGTGTCGAATTTTTTAATATTAAAAAGAAAGTAACAACATAGCTCGAGCTGCAAACCAGTTGTTCGGCCTTTCTGAAAGAGAGAAAAAAAAATGATAATTATTGCTTGTCATCGCTTGAATAAAACTAACAGATAAAATAGACAATGTGACCATATCAATTATCAAAGTGAACACATACAAACAAATAAGTTTTATCATTTCTTATTCAGATTTTTATATGCATATTCAACTTATTTTTATTGAACTCATTTATTTGTATGTGTTCACTTTGACCATTTATAGATTCACCTTATATATTTTATGTTTTAATTTTTTTCAAGCTTGTTAAAACAGCAGATAATATTAATCAATTTCCAAAAATAATAATAATAATAATAATAATAACAAGCTCAAGCATTAAACTAAGAAAGGGTAGCTAAGGCCCACAACGGCTTGGCCCGATGCAACTTATAATTCTTCAGTCTCCAAAAGCGCTCATCCAAGGCCCACAACTGATGTTTTAGCTTGTTATTCCATCTTTTACAAGTTGAAGTAACACCAAAATAATATGATCTTCGGGGCCGTTTGGATAAAGCCGGAATTTGCAAGAATTGCAAATTCCGGGCATAAAATATGCCAAATTTAATATAAACAATTCAACATCTTCACAAAGTTACACACTTCCCAATAAATTTATGCCTAGGAATAGGCTATTCTCCAAATTCCTAACCCATCCAAACGACCCCTTCCATACTAAACCACAAGAATAAGAGACCTGGCAGCAGCCTCATAGAAATTTGAACACGTTTAGTGTTTGTAAACAGAATGAGGTCGCAAAGCAAGAGCAACAAAAAAAAATTTCTATGAACAAGTTTAGTGTTTGTAAACAGAATGAGGTCGCAAAGCAAGAGCACCAAAAAAAAAAAAAATTGTACAAGGTCAGATTTTGCAGAAATGCATTCCCTAACTTTATATTTCCAAACAATAAGCATAGCATTGTAATTTCACCCCAATTATATCTCAAATATAATTCCAACATAGTACCACGGTCTCACTTTTTTTATTCATATTTTAAAATTTAAGACTCAAATGTCAAATTAAAATAATTTATTTATTTATTTTTATGAAATATAGGTTCATTTAAAATATGTTTACTAGATTAAAATATAAAAATAATTTATTAAGTTGTATATTACGAAAAATTTGAACCGAACCAAGTTTTTTTAAACCATTACGTCGGATCGGGTCAGTCAAGCTCAAGCATAATCAACCTAACCCATCTTCCATCTAATTGCCTCCAGTTTTTTACCCCAATTTTGTTCGCTTCTTTCCCTAGGTACCATGATGTCCCTTGGTTTTCTTGCGCTTTGCAAGGTGTTTGATGAAAAGGCAGAAATACCACGGTGTTATGGAATGTCGTGGTATCTGTTTATGATAGGATGGGGATGAAAATGTAGCAAAGAGGTTCTATTTTCAGATGCCTTACCTGACATGAATATCAGCTTGTGAAATAGTTGGGTGGGACAATTTGTTAGGAAAGAAGAAATGCAGAGCAAGCTGGGTGTTTGATGAACTGCCTGCAAGAGACTCGTTTTCTTCGAGTGCAGTAATCTCAGGTTATACAGGGAATAAAAGATATAAACATGCTTGAGACTTTTTTTCTTGAGATGAAAGGCAACCACATGGAGCATACACAATTTACAGCAATTTGAATTCTGAAGCCTACCTAACGAGTGTAGTTCTTTGAGGCTTTTTGAGATGCACTATCGGTTTGTATGAAAATTGCGGGTGCTCAAGCCTACCTAACAAGTGTTTGATGGAATGCTCAAGAAGCATGTTACCTCTGTCATAATGCCATTAGCTATATGCTTGGCTGTTCATGGCCACTTTAACAGAGAAATTAGATAATTCCTTGCAAGAGGGAAGGGGATGAAAGAGTTACCAAAACCATGCCAGTTTTCTTGGTGTATTGACAACTTGCAGGCACAAGAGTTCAGTTAATAGCGTCAACAATGATTCTTTAATCGAATTGTAGATAACTAATTATAAATTTATACCTGACATAAGCACTATGGTTGCCCGAACAACTTGTTGTGCCATTACATTTTTGGTTAAGAATGTTAGGAACTCAAGTCCTTGTGCAATTTTAATTTTTATTACTAATTAATAACTAATTAATCATGCACAACAAAAAGGATCTAGTATTTAAGCATCAAGCACACATGAGAAACGGGGAGGAGTTTCGTACCTCTTCCAAACTCGCAATTGGAAGACTCGATCTATGGTATAGAAGTCGATAGCGTGCCTCCAATCACCACAACCACGCTGGCCTCGAGTCCACCAAAAGCTCTAACCAAATTCTAGAGGTTTGTGCTAGCAAACCCTAGAACGGGGCTAATTTCTTGTTGCCTTTCTTCACAAAATTAACTATTTAATTTGTGGCTAATATTCAACACATGAATTCCTATGGAAGAGCAATAATATGAGAGCTTTTTGGAAGAGAAAAATCTGATATTTTTTCTGTAATTTTCGTCCATATTAGTTAGGGAGAGAGGAAGAGGTTAACGCTAAATTTAGCGGTGTTGTTTCCTTAATTAACAGCCCTATATTTAGGCATCCAAAACTCATCCTTCTTTCACCCAATATGGACAAAATTGCCCCCTATATGCTGGCCACGAAATGGCCTAATTTAGCCATTTCATTTTGTTATTTTGCTCTCATATTAGCACATTAAATCAATCATTTAATGGTCTAATTAAATTGCTTTCTTATTAAGCTGAATTTTCAATTCAACCAATTAAAATATGTTGAATAAAATTAATTATCAACTTATTGATAATTATTTTGAAATTAGCAAATGCATTAATTTATTTCTATATGATCCATTTGATTTAATTAATTATAACGGTTCATAACGGTATGTAATTAATTAATCAACTTATCATATTTTCACGCACTTACTGCTGTGAATAAATAAATAATGTACTGTATGGTTAAAATTTTATTTGTGTGACCCTTTGAGGATTTATGCTATGTTGGCCATAGAATTAAATCACTATTTAATTCCAATAATCATAAGCGGTATCTAGCAACACGTTATGACTCCCAATTCACATAAATAATGTACTGATACAAATATTCAAATCCCGCATAAGAAATAAAAGTATTTACTTGTCTGATTTTTATGTCACATGATATCATCGTATAATCCAAGAAAGAAATGTGTCATTCTTGCAAATTATACGTTTCTTGATCTAGAGATAATTGTATCAAGTTACTAGTAAACAATCTATCTCCATCAAGGGGCCCAAACAGATATCATCACTCACTAAGTAAATTAGTGAGGGACATACGATTTTCTTGATGAATAGTTTTTTCCCGCACAATTCAAGAGAACATAAATAAAGTCCGTATAGCAGCCCTTATCAGAAATCAGCGGTAGACGATATTTATAGAACTTATCTTCATGTGGAAAAACTGAACCATCTCAAACTTAGAATCAAACTCAAATGAAATAAATAATGACACATAACACAATCCATATATTTATTTCATTGGGTCATGTCCTGTATTATATTCTAATAACATATACATATGCAATTAAGTTGATAACTCTTTACCTATGATTTATAAAACTTAATCATCACTTAACTTGCATATTAATCTTTTAAGATAATTAATGTTCCTTGTTAATTATCAAGATTATGGACAATTTAGATTTATTATTGTCATTTAACTATAAATGAAACACAGAGATCCACAATTCAGATCCTCAACCTGAATGATCTGTCAATAATAAACTCTAGGAACAAATGATCAAATATCATCAATAACATAAACTAATATCATAGCTATCAAATGATTGGCTTCTAGAACATAACTCTAACAAAGGAGCCATAGGAGATGACCTATGATATGCCCCGTTAGCCAAAGACAGCTGGGGGTCCACATGCAAGTGGAGTCGGTCAGAGGACGTACACCTGTTGGGGAAGAGGAGTCTGTAATCATGTTGAATGCATTTGTTGAGGCAGAGAGGTTACTGGATTTAGAGAGATTGTGTGAGAGGATGATAGTGGATTGCTTTGTGTGTAGGTATAGTATACCTAGCCAAAATGTACAAGCTGGCTCACTGTAGTTTTTTAAATAAATCATACAATAACAGGAACAACTTGAAGTTATGAAAAACCCAACAAATTGAGGGAATGGAAATTACTGAATAGTCTTCCAACCATTCTTGCAAAAAAAAATAATAATTCCAAAAAAATATGGCAATTCACAAATTTAACATAGTACTTTTTCTACATTTTATTTTCTAATTTCAAGTTTTATTATGTGTGTGTTTTCAATTTTTCTTTATGGGACTTCTCTACTCACTCCAGAGATATTTCAAAAGAGCTTTACTGTGGGAAAGAGAGCGACTACTAGGTAATGAATGATGTGGCTCAGCACATTAATGGAAGGGAACGGGAAATCGAGAATTGCTTAGCTAATAGAGGGATCTTGTCACCACACTATACGCCTCTGTGGCCTGGGACGATAGCTGTGAACAATCTGCAAAACATATTATCTTCACATTACTGTCTTGATGAATGAGTATCGCTCACATTCAACAAAAGTACTAATTAGCCGTGGACTAATAAGCTCAGGTGGTTCCTGTGCTCCAATGAGCCTGGCTATATTTGGACCATTCATTTTATTGTTAAGGAACATTTTTGTTAACCCACCAGCCATGTCGATATTTGTTGTCCTACATGTCAGTGATTTCATCCGTAGAAGCATCAGAAAATCGATCAGGTCAATCGTATGCAGGACAGGACCTATCAGGTTAATAATTGCCTGCACTAGATTTCAGAAGGTATGACTTTACTGATATACTTTAATTAGTGAATTTTGCATTCAATATTGTAATTTTTTAAAAGAAGTATCCAATATTATAATTTGGATTTTAAGTATGCCTATGGGTATAGAGTTTCCAGAAAAAACAAAATAGGAATTTATTGAAATAAGCATTGTAGACAAATTCTCTCTAACTAAAAAGATGGATACTGTGTAACCAACATCAAATGTGTAGGTTTGGACTTTGGACTCCCTGTATTACCTCGGACTTATATGGAATGTTTTAAAACTTTGAAACATTGTAGCTGTTTGTAATCCTCATTAATTTCTAAAAATCCCAGCTAATAAGTCTATGGTAAGGCAACTGATGTCCCCAGTATGAGGTTACTCTTAAAAAAGTGACAAAGACAGCATGACTTAAATGGTAGGCAATCTTATCAGTGAAGTATTAATTGTCACTTGTACTGGGAACTCAGACTGTCTAACTTTTCTCTCACAACCTTGTATTTCTTTTTCTTTTATGATTAAGTAGCTCAGTGCTTGTAACTTCTATTAGCAATAGAAACTTGTTTTGTGCAACAACTGTGTTAATGAGAAAACACTAAACAAAACCCCAGTGGCAACTGGGCTTCACATGTCAGTGAAAGAAAAAGAAAAAAAGAAAAGAAAACGGAAAAAACAGAAGCATATAAATTGCCATTCATCCTGGCCAGCAAAAACCACCCCAAGTAATCCCCCCCCCCCCCCCCCCCCCAAAAAAAAAAAAAAAAAAAAAAAAACCCAAGTGAATGTACAAGTAGAACTGCACCTACTCTTGCAACAATTAAATTTATACCAGTAGACAGCACTACCTCTTGCAAAACAAACCCGTTTTGATAATTGTACCACAAATCTGATGCTACCATCGAAATTAACTTGACTAGCATGCTGGTTCACAAGTAGGTAAACATAGTGCGGAACTGTATGCAATAATCTCATTTAATGCTAGAATCTCCCTGAACATGATCCTGCTATGAAGTTTATTTAATTTCAATACTTTTCCCCACAGCATCTCACATTGATTTAAGTCATCAAACGACAAACATGACCGACAAATTTAGGCAATGTCAATTCTCTGCACCTTCAAATGTCTCACTTGAGAACCTAATTGATCTAGCAATAACCATAATTTGATATACCAGAAATTAGAATTTAGAAATCAGAATACAGCTAATATATGATTCTATTATTGAAATCATTTAGGCTAGCCATGTACAGCAGGCTGATTCTTACATGGTAGGTTCCTAGATAATATCTTTCTTTTGTTTGGAAAGAAAGGAAAAAATAAACAAATGACATAAAGAAAAATGTGTGAGGTAAAACAAAAAATGCAACAAAACCAGTTCCTTTAGGCAAACTTGTATAGCTTGTACAATTACACAATATACAGAACAAACAATGGGGAGCAAAGTAACACAAAACACTCCATAACCATCAAAACTCAGGAAAATAGATGAACATTGCATATTTCATGAACTAAGAAGGCCAAGGACAGGGCTAGAAGAAGGACCGCTTGGTCGGAACCCGACCAACAGCTCTCATAAAATTAGCAAGATCCAGCACTTTGGCCACCTTCAACCCCCTCTTAGCCTCGGCAGAGGCCCTTCTCTCCTCAGCTTTGCGCACCGCCTTTGCCAGAGTATTCTGAGTCTTCTCAATTGCCTTGGCTCTCTGCTCCTCTAGCTTTCTCTGCAATAGAAAAACATTAGCCCACCAAAAGAACTTGCAACAAGTTAAAATTATTAGAGATTATTCCACTTCCTATATAATACAGATTGTACTGATAAATAGGGTCTGGTCCCAACACTAGCATGCCATATGCCATTAATATGTGAAGATTTTTTTGTCCCAAAATTATCATTATTTCTTTATAGTTTTCATGAATATCTAATATTAAATTTGAGACATTTTTTTTAACCAAATATGGAGACATTTAATGGAGATCAAAGCTTAACTGATGTTTCTGTATACAAATCAGATTATATGGAGAATTAACAAACCTCAATTTTCTTAAGCCGTGTCGTGGCCGCCTCGAGCTGCTCATTCTCCCAGCTGTTTATCAGCACCTCCTCTCGCTTATATCTGTTATTGACCTTAGCAATCTCCTCGGACTGCCACGCAGAAATTTTTGTCTCTACTTCTTCCTTCTTCACCTGTACAACCATAACCGGTGCCCCCTCCTCGCTTCGCGCCACCTCAGGCTCAGGGGGGCGAGGAGAGACAATTGGATTATTATCCGGCACGATCGCAAGTGGATTTGTCTCCACAAAGTCATCCTCACCTATCACAAGCAGAAAAAAGAGAAACCATAAAAATTAAAAAGAAGAAGCCTATACAAAATTAATTCTTGAATTATATATCTATTTCAAACACATCAGAAAAGTTATTTCTATTTAAAATTGAAACTCTGAATTTAGTTTTTGTAGTTAAGTAATCGATTAATTAATTTGTAGAGCATCAGAATATCAGATCATCTTGTTTAATTTTGCTTCTGATACAAATGTTCACATAAGAAACCATCTCCCACCCAAAACCCAAAAAAAATAATAATAAATAATAGTAAAATGAAAATAAAAACATACCAATCCTTGCCAGACCGTAATTATCAGCGTTGTTGCTATTAATTCCATCATTATTATTATCATTATTATTGTTTGTTTGCATGGTGGATCCTGCGACAACCATGGCGCTGAACTCTCTGCTCATAGTAGTGAACTGCTCACTAAGGTTTGAGGAGTGGGGGCTCCCGGCCTCCCACGACTCCTGCCGGCGAGGCCGACCTCGGCTCGAAGACGGAGGGGTCAGAGGGTGGATGTCGCGCACTTCAGGGATGTCAATGATGTCGGTGGCGTTCTCATCGTTGCTTCTAGGGGGTGTTGTAGAAGGATTTTGATCATGCAACATGTGTGAGGTTAGACAAGATGTCCAAGGTTGGAGATGGAGGCGATTAGAGACATGGGGTTTTGTAATTGCACCTTGGTGTGTTTTGGAAAGGGATTAATGAAGTGATTGAAAGGAATAGGTGAGTTGGCTAAGTGAATAGAAGTGCCATCTGAGGAAGCGTGGATTGGTTTGTTAAATAAACAAATACTTGAGCCTGGAGAAACAGAGTGGCAGAAAAAGAGTGTTGAATTTTCTTTTACTGTTTTTGTCTTTGTTCCTGGATATTGTGCTTTTGGTTAAAAAAAAAAAAAAGGAACAAAAGAAAAATTAATAGCACAAAAAAAGGAACAAAAACAAAAAGCAAAAAAGGAAGCAGTCTCCTCTTTCCTTCGTTTTGGCCACCTGGCTTGTTTGGATATAACCATGTCCCTGTATATTGACGTATTCCAAGAGTTCTTAAAAAATCTACTTGCATTCAACACGTCTAAATATTATGTTTCTGTCCTATTGATTCTCTTTATGGAGCCGAAATCCTTTTTATGTGTGCATTGGCAAAACAACATACATGATCGTATCAAAAAGTTTCTGTTTATTAATTAGATTTAATATGATTTTTTAATTTTTTTAATTGAAAAATACTTCGTGGAACCAAAATATAGATGCGTTGTATAAATATCTATAATGAATGAAAAAAGATGATCAATTTTACCACATTAACAAATTAACAGCTATCAGATATAAAACCTTGTTCAATAATTTCGACTTCATTTTGTGAGATTCATTTAAAGTTATCAGTCCACAGATATAAGAATCATGTTCAATACTTTGAATTTTAATTTGTGAGATTCGTTCAATATATTATATATATCATATTATATTACTTATGCAATCTTTAGTAGAAACTAATGTGATATTGATGTGACGATTAGAGATGCACTAAAATCTGCAATGAGCTCTACTTGTTTGTCATTGTTGTGTAATTGCCGCATAGACACTTGTAACGGATTTGTTTAGAACATCAACGAATGAATCCTTGTAACTGCAGAGGATGATATTTTGTGCCACACCAGCAATTATAGAAATTGAAACTCAAATTGTATCAAGTCTCTCTGTTCCCAAATAAGTTTTTATACTCATTTTTCATATTACATTTACTAGCATTACTAACTATTGCAAATGCAAGCTAATACGATAATTTCAAAACTGATGGTTAAATAAGTTTTTTAATTCATAATTATTTTTCTGTTTTTATATTCAATGTTGTAATTGTCTCAATAGTAATTACAACAAATTTGTTTTTGAAATCTAGATGGCCTTATCCAAAGGGATCTGCTGATTTTTTTTATTAAAACGATTACGTGGCCTCCTCTTCTATTCGAATATTTTTTAGATAAATAAAATATAAATCATGTTCAGCTCAGCAACTCTGTATTTGATAGACAACGTTGTACGCTAAGGATATGGCGTATACGTTAAGAGCCAAACTTATTGACTCAAAAAAATAAAGCCAAATTAATATCTGAAATATCCATTACTTCTACATATATCTAGCGAATACATTTTGCTAACTTCACGGGACAAACTATTCAGGTAACATACTATCTCCATTCCTAAAAAATAAATAAGAACATATTCAAACAATAAACAAAGCATAAGCCAACCGACAAATTGTCGGATTGATAGATATTTGACACCTCTAATAACATCAAAAACGATGATCTTGACATAAATGAGAAAGCTCGCCTAATATGGTGGTTTAGTTGGGACTAATCTAATTGCTTAATCCATTCAAAGAATCCAAATGGTATGCTTAGAAAAGAACTTTTGAAATGAAATCTTTCGTAAGGACCCATCTATATCCAACCAGTAACCAGTCAACACGGTCTGCTTTGAATTTATCATTTATTTCAAAATTAATAAAACTTTTTTGGCTTCTTCTTTATGTAATGCATGAGAGACTTCATAACTAGTAGTTCTTCCGCGAGAGGGATGTTTTTGGTCGGCGCAGAAGCCTACCGTGTCTAAAGGGGTGGAATGAGGGAATATTCTTCTCTTTTTTTCTTCTTTTGTTTGTATTTAATTTGGGAAAGTTTATGGTACTTTTCAAGTGAAAAAAATCCTCTATTTTCTCAAAATTTGAATTTTAAACAACCGATCTAAACTATTCTTCTTTGTATCATTACCAACAAATTTTTTTTCAATTTTTTTTTCGAATTAGATATAGATCCTCTAATGATGTTTTAAAGATTTTGACAAAAATAGTTAAAAATTTAGCTTAAAAATATATTTCAATATGAATAATAAATTGAACGGTTTGGATGATCATTTGAGACTTGAATTTCAAAAAAAGTAATTCGAAATAAACATCTCATCTTAATTTGCAAAGCAACGTGACCAATCCCATAATTCACATGTCTTATCACCAAAAAGAAAATTCAGATTAGCCTTCTTGCTTTATGGAAAGATCGAAGAGATAGAATTTAGTAATGGGTGAATAGGTGTGTTACTTTAGATGGGGGAAGAGTAATTTTAAAAATAATTGTCGCAGAAGATGTCCATCGGTATTGAATTTGTTTTTGAATCAATTTTGGAATTCGGTGCTGATAATTACAATCAATAGTTTAGACAATCAAACAATCAATCAGTGATTAAAAATGTAAAAAGTCGATAATTAATTTTTTCCAAAATGGAAATTTTTCTGTGCGCCTCACTTCACGTGGCTCCCTTTCCCCTCACCCCGCTTCACCTTCTCTTTCCCGTCGCACCATCCCTCCCTCACGCCTCTCTTCTTCATCTCCTAAGCACCTCACCTCTCTCCCTCATTTCCTTTGCGTCTCACCTCTCTTTTTTTCAAATATAAATAATCCCTTAATGCAAATAAAATACTCCCTTATAAATATAGCAATATGTGATTTGTATAAAATACTCTCTTAAGAAAATATATATACTCCCTGAGTCTAATTAAAATACTCTCTTGAACTTATTAATTACTTCCTTATAATGTTTACTTACATAAATAATTGCTCATTTTAACTTATTAGATCAAATATAAGTACGCTCCCATAATACAAATTAATTACTCATTTATATACTTCCATGACAGAACATTAATGTTCTTACTTACGATATAAAAATATTATATACTCCCTTACTTGTATTAGATACTCCTTTAAAATTTGTTAGTTACTTCCTTATGTATATTTGATAATTAGTTTGATTATCTATATTTGATACTCCCATAAACATGTTTAATTACTCCCTTGCATATAATAACGGGAGCACGATCAACAAGAGAACAATTTGGATCATTGAAGAAGAAAGGACAAGCAGATACGGGCGAAGGGGATCAGAGAAGGACGTGTGTGAAGGTGAGAAGATAGGCACGAATGTGAAGAAGGAAGGAGGGGAGGTGTATGGATGAAGGGGAGAAAAGAGGCATGGAAGTAAAGAGGAGTCTTTGAAGGAGGGGGAAAAAAAAAGGGGGAGGGAATGAGAGATAACTAATTCCCTTTTGGAATTAAAGAGAATAACAAATATATTTTATTTTTAAAATAATTGACAAATTAAGTAAAAAGTTGAATGCATTCATTTAAAATTTGTGGCCGAACAAATGCATAATTTAGTGGGAAAAAAAATGACAAGATGCGGGGCCTAAAAAAGATATGTTTTAATGCATAAATTCGGACAAATCATATGTCTACAAAATTATATCCTTCTGATATTTTATTATTTTCATACCGTTGGTCAAAATTATTAAATGCATGCATCAATAAATCAAACTTAATCGCATTATATATTTGAAAATAATATATTAGCTTTTTGTTTTGTTAAGAATTTTTTTAAATGAAAAAAATTCTTAACAAAACAAACAAGGAAATTCCGATCAAGGAAATTAACTAGAGACTACGTCAAGCCGCATACTAATGGATAATAACAAACTTTATTTCCATTCACATTGCTTTCGAGACATGTGACGTCTTAACTGTATTCACCTTTTAATTTTACAGTTTTCTTTTTTAAAGTTTAAACATGGTAATTATTAGTCTTCTTATTGGATGTAATAAAATGACATTGTTAACTCTCCAAGCCGCCATAATCACTTTCTTTTTTCTTATTTGATCTCGAAAAGTAGCTAAGAATGTATCAAAGTGCGGCCATCCCAATAATCTTTATTGGTCTACGCACTAAATATATATGATTAAGATAAACAATTATAGAAAAAAATTCAAAACATGTACGACCTCATATCCCCATGATAAAGTTCAAAACTCCCTTGCGTAATGCTAATCCAGCTGTCAAAAATTAGGACGGATATTAGGCACGAGTTTTGGTCTAATCATAAAAAGCAAAGCAAAATAATA
Organism: Rhynchospora breviuscula; assembly: GCA_027562975.1. Classification (NCBI taxonomy): domain Eukaryota; kingdom Viridiplantae; phylum Streptophyta; class Magnoliopsida; order Poales; family Cyperaceae; genus Rhynchospora; species Rhynchospora breviuscula. Next base: position 21,159,937 of record CM050398.1, read on the forward strand.
CACAAAAAAAAAATGTGAATTTCTTGTACGCAATATAGATACGCCACAATTGTGTGGCACGCTCTTGACAGGTGGGGCAAATGTCAGCTAAATTAAGAAGCATGAAATTATACTGTACCATTGAAAATAATTTGTTTGCTCCGGGCAGAGTTATAAAAACTTAATGGAATCCGGTAAAGTATGATTTTTTAAAACATTATTATTATTATTATTATTATTATTATTATTATTATAAAATGAAAATATGTAATTTATAACTATTGAAGATTAATAACGGAATAACAGATATATTTTTGTGGAATTTGAGTATGCATATTCTTAAAAGAACTGTATACATTTCTTAAAATACTATATTAAATGTATTTACTCCCAAAAAAATAGCAGATAATGTCTCCATCTTTGGGGGCGTTTAGATTGCTTAGGAATAACTTCTTTCTAGGAATATCTTATTCCTAAGCAATATTTTCTTCACAAAGTTACACATTTTCCAATGTTTTATTCCTAAAATTCTTATTCCTTTCTTATTCCCATACGATCCAAACGAGCCCTTTGGTATTTAAATCCCCCAGTTAAACCTTGGTCGGTTAGTCTCATGCAGTGTTTTCAATACTCTACTATTTACCGGAAAATTTTGGTAATATCAGAGTGATCGAAACAGCGGTATCTAGTTCTATGAGAGAAAATATCAAATATTTTCGGAAAATATCATATTTCGATCACTATGCCGATAGAGATGTCGGTATGGTATTGAAAACACTGGTCCCATACTCCCAAGTAGCCACGTCACAATACCATACCAAATGACCTTCCGTTTCTCCCACAGAAGATCCGAAATATGTAGAAGAAGCCAGTACCGTCGGCGAGAAGGCAAATGCAAAGGGAGGGACACGTGTACTATTCCGTGGGGCCTACCGTACCAATTCGCTATTGCTGGCGCTGTCAAGGCCCAACGTGGCCATTTATGCTGAAAGACTCCACCACCATGCTGAGTGTATGTGTTATTGTGTATAGGGTAAATTAGCCATATACCCCTTAAATCATAACCAATTAGAAATATCTCCCTCTAATCTTTAAATTTAGAAATATCTCCCTTCAATCATCATTACTTTAGATATTTTCCCTTTTTCTTGTTTCCAATGATTTTCTCATTCTGAAAATTGATTTTTCAAATTTTCGAACAGAAATGCCCTCAACCCCTGACTATTCGCCTTACTGCTATTTTCTCCTCTGTATATTGTATGAGAAAAATAAATACGATATCAGTCAATCTCTTTCCCTTATCAGATCTCCCTTTTTACTCCATTGTAAAATGAAATTTTTTTACTTCTCCTTAAAATCGTTAGAATATGTTTGTGATCCCAATCCAAGTTCTTTAACCAATTTTATGGATATATCATATGTCAGTCATAAAACTTAAACAAGCTAATTCTTAGCTTCCTCTCTCCCTCTTGTATGAGATGCTGGTAAACACCATTGTAAACTACAGTATCTATTTTTCGTCTAATTTGGGAGCCATTATAACATTAAACATTATTATGTTGAGACATTGGATCAGCAAAAGAATAGATTGTTTTCAATTTACAATATTGTAAAAAGTAAATAATCATAAATATGCATTCTTATTTCTCAAACATGCTTTCAAACTTCTGGATGAAACAAGTAGCAAAGAACTCATCATGTTAAAAACATCATGCGTTATTTAGAACAACATAACATAAAAGCAACAAAAAAAAGTACATAGAATCAGGCGATTTTCAAGAAATAAAAAGTTTACTAGCGGAAAGGTAATAAATGTTTAAAAGGAGAGGAAGAAAATCAATGACTGATATCTATGTTTTTCCCATACACAGAACAAAAAATAACGGGAAGATGAACCGTCAGGGGTTGCTTTGAGGGCATTTTCTGTCCAAATAGTGTAAAAAATAATTTCTCACAATTTAAAATCTTTAGAAATTAGGAAAAGGGTAAATATCTATAGTAGTGATGAGTAGAGGGGATATTTCCAAATTTAAAGATTAGAGGAGATATTTTCAATTGACTATGATTTGAAGGGTATACAACTAATTTTCTCATTAAGAGGCTTTCGGGGCCCTCACGGCTCTCCCATCTATTGCCCCCAGCGTCGCTTTCAGTGCTCCCACAAGGCCACAACAATTGAGGGGTGCATTTATTTATTTATTTATTTATATATAAAAAAAAAGATAATTGAAAGTAAAAGTAGTTGAGAGATGTTATCCTCTATTCCTCTCCCGAAGTTTTTTTTTTATTGGTTCATTTCATGTGGTGTTTTCAAGAGAATAGAATGGTCAGGTTTGAATCAAATAAAAATATTAGGAAAGGATTGTTGATTTCAAAAATACAAAAATAAATTAATAAATAACCATTAAGAGCTGCTTCTCTTCTCCAGATTGGACCCCTTTACAAATCATATTGTCTACATATACATGTTTAGGATAGCATCCTTAGCAGCCTAACAATCGATTGTACCAAACAGCCATACCAATTTTTTTTTTAAATTTAAAAATTTAAAAATTCAAATGCTGAATCTAAACCGTTGATCTTGTTCAATTTTACGGGTGATGTGTTTTCATATAAGTTTTATAAAGTTTGGGGTTGATTTGATACTAGATCAAGTGATCAATAAACGAACGAATCTGGTTAATTATCACTGATTAATTCTAATACGTTCATATTTTGGTCAATTAATCAAGTATCAAATTGACACCAATTTTTATAAAACTTATATGAAAACGCATCGCCCATGAAATTGAATAAGATCAACGATTTGGATTCAACATTTGAATTTTCAAATTTTAAAAAATTTCATCATGGCTGTTAGGTACAGCCGATTTTATTGGCTGTTGAGGATGTCGTTCCTTCATGTTTACATTATAAAAATAAATTTATTAAATTTGATGCACCCATTTTATTAATAAATTTTTGTGGATTATTCTATATTTGCAGTATGGTAGATGACAATCACGGGCCGGGTGTATAGCTGGATTGACATGACAAAGTGAAGTCATTTTCAGAACTAAGTTGGTCATTAAATTAAAGAGGTTAAAAGGAAAGATGCGCCATCTAAAATTAAATGGTAGACTTGACCAATGGATAAGGGGCACTTGGCAATTTAGACATCGTACAAAAATTTCACGGTCCAGCTCGTATCCAATTTTCTAGTAATAATACAAAACGAAGACGTGATGGATGATTTGTTACATTTAATTTATTCCAAATTAACTTTTAGTGACCTTGTAGTCGCTAAAAACAAACTAGGATGACCCTTCGCATTCAAAGTACTCTGCGCGCCATTTAAAATTTTTTCCTGCCTGCTTTCATAACCTTAAATCTGGAAAACTCAAGTATACAAATGATGTTTTACAATATTGAAAAAAAAAAGAAATAACATTGGTTTTATTATGCAGTAAACACACTTTATAAACACCTTACAAAATATTAAAACTTTAAACATCAGAAATGTTGAAATGAATATAAGTAATGCTAGAGTCAAACACAATTCAAAACTCCCACAATTCAAAACTCCTATTAAAATTTTAAACTGCCGATCCGAATCATTCAATGTGAACTTCATCTTAAAATTTTCTTCAAGATCATTTTAATTTTTTTTAAAAAAATTCTATTTTTTCAGATTTTTTTTTTTAAATGTACGATTCAGATTTGATGAGGATATTCAAAAATTTAAAGAAAAATAGTCAAAAATTAGAAAAAAAAATTATAATATTTTATATCCAAAGATAGTTTATTATGGAGAACAAATTAAGCAGTTCAGATTGGCCGTTATAATCTAAAAAATTTGAGATCATATCGTGTTTGACAAACTCAAGCGACAAATATGTTTGATTCTAACATTACTCAATGAAATAAAGTAACAGTTCTTATATCGTATTATTATGTGCCTTCTTCATAAAGCAAGTAGTAACAAAATAAGAGCTTGTACCATGAATGTACTAAATGTTCTTTCTTTTTCACTCTATAATTATCTGGTCGACATCTCAATAGCATTACTTCTGCTGCCACTTTTTCTATGGTAAGTAAAAAAGAGCGTGACGAGTCAGATTTATGGCCAGTACTAATGGCACCGGATCATATGTCGCATCGAAACGTATCTTCGACAAGGATCTTCTATGTTCCGTGACCGCGAGGGGCGACTGACAAGGTGCTCGTCGTCTCGCAGACAAACAATGCAACTATGACCACTCCATTACACCCCTCTCACTGTATGTTATTTTCTGGATCTTTTTTTAATATTATTGTCTTATACTTTTTTTCCCTATTTTCCCTACTACTCTTCTACAGGTAAACTCTTTTAGGCCCATGGGCTTCATCTCAAAAAAAAAAAAAAAACTCTTTTATTTTATTTTCTGAAAATCTTCAAGTTAAAGCCCCAAACTCATGCTTCTCGTTTAAATATTGGTGGTTTAAAGTCTATCTATTTGTCTGATATAATTAATAGCAGGAATTGTGCTTACTACTTCACTGAAAACATAAATAAATAAAAAAAATAAAAAGATTAAACCCATACGCCTGCGGGCCTAGAGTGTGAAACCAGGACACTGTTACTGTAGATTGAAACTCTATTTGGGCTGAAAGTTCCTTAAAATAAATGAAACCCAATGCACACAATATTTTTAGCCTAATATTGTTATTAACTTATTATACGTTTTGACCCAATATATATTTTTCGGTCCTATTTTGTCAACGTAAATCTATTCAAACTCAGTCCAATTTCACCTTATTAGGCCTAGGCCCATTTCAACTGAACCCAGTTAGGCCTTATCTTCTCATTAAACAAAGAAAATTGATTACTGCCATCGCGCTTTTTGCCATCGCTGCCATCGTGCGTCAGTCAGCGCTCTCCCCCCTCTACTCACTCAGCGATTTTTTGTTCATTTCGTTATTATAAGTGTTCACTTTATTAGATACAAATGTTCACTTTGTATTATAATTGTCCACTGTTTTATAAGTGTTCGCTATGTTCACTATGTTCATTTTATTTTTTATTTTTATTTTTGCCCAAATGTTCAGTTGGGTCACTACAAATGTTCTGTTAATTAAGTATAAATGTTCAATTAGTTGCAAAGTCGGTCAATCGTAACTCGTTTTTACTAAACCAAGCGAAGGGGTCATGAACCGGACACAAAACACATGAAAAAAATAGAAGGGGTCATGAACCGATCCGGTTCAAATTAATTTTTTTCCGACTTTGTCCCTAGCGCGCCTCTCTCCAAGTCTGAGGCGCGACTTTGACCCTAGCGCGACTTTGCCCATTAGTTGACGCATTTAACTGAACACTTCTGATTATTAAACTGAACACTTCTTATTATTAAACTGAACATTTGTAACATATAGCAACGATGGCAACTATGGTTTATTTAGACTAATAGAGGTCCGTTCAACTTCAAACGTTCAAATCACAGATTCACATAGCAGTCAAATTAAGGCTTCATTAAAAAAACGACGACGAAAGAGAAAAAAATGTGCAAGAGGAGAAAGTCATCGTCAAATCTATACCAACCTCAACTCACTATCAAATCAATTATTTCGAACGGATTCTTTTGCGAGTGTCAAGTGCACCCGCATTAGTGAATAACCAAAAAAATATATATATATATATAAAAACGTGAGAAATTAGAGAGTTGGGTTGGTAGTTGCACGAATTTAAGATTTTAAGCAGCATTTAGGATGATGTTGATTGAGGCAAAAAGAAAATAATAAATTAAAATAATCGTCGGAAATATGTCTGTCTGAGAATCGAAAAGTTAGTCTTCGATTAAGGATTTGGCGAATTCAAATTTTGTATAAATTTAGTGTGACATTGACCTTATTTTCTCCGTACGCATCATGTTAGACCACTCCGTTTGTGCAATGATGAAGTAAGTTTTAGCGTTCAAATATAAATATCAAATTGTGCAAGTATAATCACTAGATTATGTATGTATAAACATTTTATGTAATTCTGTGCAAAAACTAGAGTCGGTCACTTGAACTTCAATTCAAGTTTTAATGCAACTTAACTATTTTTCCAACAATTTAAACTTTTTTAATGTAAATTAAGCGATGGAATAAACATTATGGAAAAACAGTTAACTGCATCGTTAAAACTTAAAAAGTTTATAGACAGACTATTTGCTTGTGAAAAGAAAATATCCTATTGGTTTTTATATATTTTCATAATACAAAAATATTTACAATTGAAGCAAATCGGGACATCATCACGTAAACCTGTTAGTAGCATAATTTTCCTGTTGATATAGTACACTTTTTGTACAAATTCATGTACACTTGCATTTTCCTTGTTTACTAACAACGTCCCAATAATTAATTTTCATCCAGTCCCAATAAGAGTCAAACTATAAAGCATAATATATACTGCAATCAACAGAAGGTACAAAAGTAATATTATAACAGAAACTTTACGCACGTAGGTCTCCAAAGCGTTTCGCCACAGAGTAACCCACTCAAAACTGCACTGCACAACAGGGTTAACGGGTTTAGAACAGACCCGTTAATATCCCGAGGTAGATAGATGTAGATATTTGATTGCCCGCTCCGACCAGCCGCCTTTTTTAATCCCCACTTCCAAACCCCAACTTCAAAGCTTCAAACCCTCTTCCATTCCTTCTCTGAATTCTCTCCTTTGACAATCGAAACTGGAAGAGAGGAGAGAAGAGAAGCGAAGGGGAGAGAGGATGAAGGCGACATTCAAAGGGAAGTACGAGGTGTCGGAGAAGGCCTCAGTCGGCGCCACGTTGGTCACTCTCTCGGCCGGCGCCGGCGACCTGAGGCTCAAGGCCACCGCCACCGACGCCACCTTCTCCTCTGGACCTTCCCTTGAAGGCCTCTCTTTCGCCGTTGAGAAACCCGGCACCTTCATTGTCGACTTCAATGTCCCCAAGAAGGTAAGAATTAGAGAAGTTTCCTTTTTGATTTATTTTTGTATTTTAGGTTATTTTGTGCTTTATTTTTATGGAATATATGTTGGGAAGGGTCAGCTCTGATTTTGACATGAGATGAAATTAATGATCATGGTATTTTGGTGTGATTAGAGTGTAAGATGGATCCTAGGCTTAATTTGGCTTGCTGGAATGGTAAAATTTAGAAGTTCAGGTCAATAATTGACTTGAGAGTTGAGACAAATGTGTACTTTTATCGGTTTCAAATTTTCTAGGTTACTTTGTAGGTCTCGGCAAAGTTTTCATTGTAAAATTCTAATTTTTTCACTTATTATGAGATGCAACATGTTATGTCAGGTTTGCTACTTAGGCTTTAATGAATTTTAGCAGTACAGTCAAACTGAAAATGGCGTAAGTGCCTGAAAAAGGAAAAAAGTGTTTGAGCTTGTCCTTTATTCTCTATTGGTGGTTATTTTCCAAAAGAGATCACCTTTAAGGCTTTAACTGCTGAAAAGGAAAAAAAAAATGTGTTGAACTCCTAATATTCGTAATGATTATAACTTCAGTAGTGTAACTTTTGCTAGTTTTTAGACTGTAACTGACAAGATTTTTTTTTTACCGTACTGCTTGTTTGACTAATTGTAAAGGACAACTAAGCACAAAAAGCATTGGATATAGTTAAGTACTTTAATTAACCTGTCCTTTTAACGCTGAACAGTCAATTGATTTCCTTATTTTCTTAAACCTTTTAGGATGTGCGCTTTCAATTCATGAACTCGGCACTGGTGATGGACAAGCCAGTGAACGTTATGTACACACACTCGTGGCGGGACAACCGCACTGCAGTTGACTGCACCATGGTGTTTGACCCTGCAAACAAGGTCTCAGTGAGCCATTCAGTTGGGTCAGGTGCCTGCTGCATCAAGTACGCTTATGCACATGGCGAGTTGCGCAATACTGTGTTTGAGCCATGCTATGACACTGGCAAGAACGCCTGGGACTTTGCTCTAATAAAGAAACTGGAAGGCGGCGATGCAATTAAGGGGACATACAACTGCTCCAGCAAAGTGCTGGGACTTGATTGGATCCGTGATTCTAAGACTGATGGAGCATTCAAGGTGATTTTTATGTTGCTCTATTTTTCTTTCCAATCTTTGGTTTCTTTGTTTCCAACAAAACTATCTTTTTGTTGTTAAGTACAAAAAGGTGTTTACCCATAAGGCAAGTACACGCCCAATCGATAGGTAAATAAAACTCGAACATTATTTGCAAACGACACCCTTGCATGGGAATTCAATTCTATTGAACCAACCCAGTGGCATAGCTCCTAGAATTAAATTTGTAACTGAGCTTAAGATTCAAGTGCGTTGGGCAATATCCACTCTGAGCTTTACTCGGGAGACAAAATTGTCAGTTTTCAACATTTTGCACCTTTCCCATCAATCTGATTTAATATTACATAAAGATAGATACTGAAACTGTTGCTGGTGTCATTACAAATGATAACTTATCTTTATGGGTAGTTCCTATAAATTGGAACAGATAATATGATCCCAGTGTCTGGAGCTATATTCTGTTAGAGATTTATGGGGGGCTTAAGACAAAACAATTAGTATTCAATATGATGAACATATAATTGTCTGGCCTTATATCGTCTGCTGTTTTCAACGGTTTCATCACATTAAATGTATTCTGAAACTATAATTGGTTCCGTTAGGGCATTATGTATGAACAATTTATCTTTTGGGTGGTTCCTGTAAATTTTGAGCTGTATTTATGGCCCAACTGTTTTGAGCAATACTTGATTAAGCTTAAAAGGGTTAATTGACAAAATTGTGACACGCTATGCATCTTGTTTCTCACTCTTTTTGATGGTCCAAAAGCTTTTCCTAGCTTATAATATGATTTCCTCTTGCAGGTGTCCGCTTCTCTTGACTTGTCTGAAGAAAACAAAGCTCCAAAACTAATGGCTGAGCGCACATGGAATTATGAATTGTTCTGATCTCGTGGCAGGAGAGTTTTGTAACATGTAATGTCACCAGTTTACTTTAAAAAATGAATTATTATTTCCCTCTGTTGGTATTGTATGATCAATGTGAGGAGTTAAAGAAATACTGTTTGATGTTAATTTTTGTACCTAATAAGTCATTGACTAGCCGAGAGGCGGTGAAAATCAGTTCTTCTCGGTTTTGTTTGCTCACATTTGTTTAGATATGTTAGGTCAGGTGTATGTGGTGATGGCGAAAGCTCGATTTTTGATTTAGAGATGTTAGGTCTGCCAACCAAGATTAGCATCAGTTTTGGGGGTCAAATAATTTTGCATCTTTATCTTATCTGGATGAATATGCCACATATAATGACGGAACAATTTGTTATCTAGTTTTGGATAAAGTTTGGTGTTGCAAGTTTGTTGCATTGGTTTGTTTCATGCAAGTTGCAAGTGTAGTTGCATTGGTTTCTTCGCTCTCTATCTTTTTTGCAACAAACAATTCAAATTGGCTCAATAGGCATATTTGCAAGCTAGATCTCGAGTAGTCGCTACTTTCTAATCTATGATAATCTGCTTTGAGCTCTAACATTTGGTGGATACAGTTGCATGAGTTACCATAACTTGTCATCCTTCCTTACCATGACTGTAAAAATGCACGAAACGTGTTGTGTTCTTTGAATCTCTGTAGATAAAAAATGCCGGAATATGAGAGGAATGGAAAGAACAATATGGGTAGATGTAAAAGGGGCGAGTAAATGTCAGCACCTCTATTTAAACCTTCATGTAGCATGAACAATGGGTAGATCGGTAGATTACTTTCCTGTTTTCGGCTAGCAGACTTGGCCAAGATCTAATATTTTTATTAACATTTTCAAACATATAATTAGTTGCTTTCCGAAATTTGTCCCAAATATAATCTATTAAAAAATTATAATTATAAATTAGGTACTTTGAATGGAAGCTGAATTCACATCCTCTTTGAATAGATATCCCGTGATTAATACTAAATCCGTTGAGATTCGTACTGTAAAAGTTTCTCTCTCAAAACTAAATCAGACGGTTCAAATTGAAAATCTGCCCCTCTGCAGTCTGTAGACCTTTTGAGGTCCGCAGAGGATACTCATCCGATGAAAACCTGCTACCGTCTTTGTAAATTGTAATTAACGGAAAAAGTAAGGTTAGACAAAATTGATGGTCAACATGCAAAATGGCGCCCTCTTATCGCCTCTCTTTTCCAAAAGACACAAGTTTCCCTCCACTTCTCCATCCGCAATTTTTTCGCTCGGCGCGCTTTCTTTCCAAACCTTCGTACCTTCCCATTCCAAAACCTCCAAATCCCCTAATTCTCCTCTTCCTCTCTCTCTCTCTCTCTCAACCCTGAAGCGAAGCGAGCACATTTTCGCCATGGCTACAACCTTTGACGAAGAAGAGGATATCATGCTTCCCTTCTCGGAAGAACCTTCCTCTCCGGTCCGACCAAAGCTAAAGCGTTTGAAAAAGGCGTCTGAAAAGCAACCTACAGTTCACCTCGCCGATCTACCACCAGTAAATCAAACCCTACCTCCTGATTCATCGGAGGAAGTGCTTGATCCGTTATTTCCAGACTCGGAGGGGTTGATTGACGAATTGAGAAAGGAGGTGGCAGATCGAATTGAAGAGGATGAACCACTACTCCCCGATTCGCTAGAAGAAGAGCTTATTGTAGAAGATGACAGCCTCGATCCACTTTTCCCCTACTCAGGCGGCTTGATGGAGGAATTGAGGAGGGAGAAACTAGAAGAAACTAAGGTTCGAGGTACGAATTCTCCAAATTTGGACGATGAATCTCTAGATCCAGACCAGGATGGACTGAATGATGGTCTGGATCCTTTGTTTCCAGAACCTGGTAAGTATAAAGCTTGGGAAGGTGAAGAGATTGGAGAAGGGGGGTTGATAGAGGAACTGAGGAAAGAGAATTCGGCTAAGAAGCGCCTTAATTTTGGTGGAGATGATGAATCATTAGAGAAGGAGACCAAAAAGAAGAGGAACAAATCTAGAGAGAATGCTGATTCTAAGCAGAAAGAGTGTTCGCGAGACAAAAGAAGATTCGAAAAGGTACATATGTTGAATTTTGTCTGTATTGTTAATGTATGGATTGGGAATTTATTAAGACTAATGTGTTTGCTGACTTTCAATTATCAGGAGAGGAGGGTTCAGCTGGATCTATTGCATGTTGAGTCCCAGAGACTCCTGCGTGGTATGTTATTTATCATTTATTTGTAGAGTTAACTAATAAATTTTAGAATGCAAAAAGCTAATGTTTCCAAAATTGTCATGTGTAGAAACATCTGATGCTTCATTTAAGCCCGTATCAGTTGTTCGTAAGCCAATCTCCTCAGTCTTGGAGAAGATTCGTCTTAGAAAGCTGGAGATACTAAAAAAGTATGATTTTATAAAAGCAGAAGAGTTTATTGTTTTAAGAAAAGCTTGTATGATTTCAACTTGGTTTCCCTTGTAGATCTAGTGCTTCATTTCAAACAGCTGAGAGCGGGTCTTGGTCTGTTGATGAATCAGAGGTTCAAAATATGGCAAAAGATGATATGGATTTGGGTATGGTATGTAGAAGCATCCTTTTTTTATACTTGGTTTTTATAAAAGTATCTATATAACTATATTTTTATGTAAATTGTACAGTAAATTATTCATCTGTACATCCGTAATAACATTGTTGTGTTGTTCTAGGGTGACAATGGTGATCGAGCTATGCATGTTAGAAGCAGTGAATCCGCTCTAGAAGGCGAAAAGACTAGCGAGCTTCATAACAACATGGAAAATGGTTCTGAGAAGCAGAATCTAAATCCAGATACTAGTGAAAGTACTTCAGATGAGGTAAGCATGTGGCAGACATGGTTTTGTTGTTATTTTTTTTAATCTTTGGAAAAAAAAAAGGTTCAAGAAAGGAAGATTCTTTTGAGTTTTGATATATCTGTTTAAAACAGAAAAAGAAAAAAAGAAAAAAAGAAAAGAGAGATTTGTTGTCAATTTTTGAGATAATGAGATCAATTATTTTAAAATTAAGTTAGCTGTTGTTACCTTGTCATTATTTCCATTTTCTGTGAAATTAACAAATATATGTTTGTAATGAAATAGGAAAAATCTGACACTGCTCATCGTAGCAATGGCGATCATAACCAAATTCAATCAGAAAATGATGTAGCTGACAACGAAGTGGATGAAGTCCCTGGTTCATCTATGCGCTGTACAAAACCTGCTGTTCCATCCAATGAAGTGTTAGTATCATTTTACAATATCATCTTACATGTGTTCCTATGCATGAATAACATCTAACAGATAAAAGATCTAAACCTAAGGCAATAAGAACTAAATTGTTGAAGACACAGCAAACTGGCTGACTGTTAGTGCCATTTGTAAATTCAGTAGGAAATTTATTGCAGACTTTATGTTGTTGGCTAAACTCGCATCGAGGAAATTCATCAAATACCTTATGCCAGTCTGAATTATGCTTTGGATGAATTGTCATATTTCTCTATGCTCAAGTTAATTTTCGCATCCTTGGGCATAGCATAAATTTGCATTTGTTTATTTCTGTAATTTCTTTTTCTGAAAGCAATACGAGTTTAACCATTTTTTTCTTGACATATATATCAGTTTGTCATCTTCATCGGAGGATGAAGAAGAGGAAGAATATAACGACAAAGAAAATATTGACCCATTTTCTCGAGAATTATTCTCAGTGGATGACAAGAACACAAAATCTGCTGTCCTAAAAGATTTTCTTGATGATGAGGCCGAGGAAGAGGATGACAGTGACCATGACCTGGCAAGATTCCCAGAAAATGGAGAAGATGATGATCATGATGATGATGAAAGTGATGAAACCGAGGTGCTGAAAGATTTGATTGCAACTGGGTACAAAGAGGGCAAGAGAGACCATGAGAGACGCAATGAGCTCCATTTAAAGTGGCTCGAGCAGCAAGATGCGGCTGAGACCGACAATGTTCTGCAAAGGCTTAAATATAGCAATTTGCAGAAAGAAGATTTAATGGATGAAGTCGAAGAAGAGGATGAAGATGAAGGAGAAGGGTTCGAAGATGATGCAATGTTGTCTGATTCTGGTGCTGGTGCAGGTGGTCCAAAGAATATTTTGCGACAGAACTTAGAAAAGGCTAAGCAGATGATGATGTTCAATGATGATCATGATGTTTATGTCCCATCAGATGAGGATGAGAATGAGGATCATTTTCTTCGTCGGCGCATATCGAAACCAGGGGTAAATACTTACCATTTACTTGTCGATATTGGTATTGATGAATGAGTAACATCATACAAACCAGTGAAACCACACCTGTAGCAACTTCCAGAATTACAGCACACATCACAAAGCATCAAAGAAAACAATATCCAGTTCTGACCGTTGCTAGCTTTTCTAGTTTGTCAGAAAAATAGAATTGCAATGTGTTTTTTGCTTTGGTGTCTATAGCAAAGATAACAGAAATATAATGGTAGTAAGGTTTTTGCAGAGCATTGTTTCCCTGTTTATATATTTGTTTTCTTAGTACATTGTGACTCACCTTCAATTAGGGAAATAAAAAGCTGGAGAACAACTGTATACTTGTTAATTGATAAATGAATTTGATTCCTATTTTCTAAATCTAGGACACCAAGATTACTTCTCCCTTGGAAGATGAAGAATCTAAGGAAGTTTTTGGCCTTATAAAGAAGCTTAACATTGCCCCTCCCCCTAAGAAGAGAGGAAATCAAGCGACAAGTATGAGTTGTTTTTTGTGCTATTTCTGTTCTTCATTTTCCTTTTTCTTATTTAATTAATTATTAATAATATATTATCTTATACTCCAATATGATTACAGCAAATCTGGATATGCTATCTGTGGGGAGAAATAGCAGCAGCTTTTCAAAGGTGTGTTTATGTCTGGTTGTTATATGTATATCTTGATTGTATTTTTGCATGGGAGCTGACTTCATGACTTTACAAGTGGCATTGTTCCTTCGAATGACACGAGAAGAAATAATATTGATATAATATCAGATTGTTAGAACTTCAATTAGATAGAGGTTATTGCATAAATAGAACTTTAATATAGGTTGATATTGTTTGCACTATGATAATTGATCATAATGCACTGGCACAATAAGCTGAAGATGTCTGGCACATGCTTTATATGCTTGATACTGAAAAGTTAAATTGGATGCTTACAGTTTTAACATGGTAGTTACATTGATGACTTTCGTCCTTGAATGTACAGTGTTGTTTCCCATGCTTAGTATCCTCTTTTCTGTTAATAATATTCTGATAAGTATATGTTATTTGTTTTTACTTTTTACAGTTTTTTGGTCGAAAAGCAAGTAGCTCAATGAGTTCTTCTCGCAAAACTGTAATTGGTCGATCATTCATTTTTGGTCGTGATGACAGTAACAGCAGAAGTGGATTATCGACTGACGACCAGCCTTCTGAGAACAATGACCAGTCACATGTGGTATATCTTCCTTTCTAAGAAATTCAATGTCATATGACTTCTTTCTCATTGAATCATTGTTGGAAATCCCCTTAAAATAATTCTAGAATGCTAGCTACCTAATCCAAAATCAACACATAAAAAATGAACAATAAAGGTCAACATTAATTACCACTGCACAACATATGTACAGCAGTACAGCTTTACTATTTCATAGCATCTTAGAGCCATGCAGATTGGTGGACATCAATCAGCTGAATTCCCTTATCTTGCAGGATCCAAAAGAAAAAGATCAAATGCGTAAGCCAACATCAGCAAATCTGAGAAGCTCTCAATTGAAATCTGCTAAAGTTGCAAATTCAGGTGTCAGTTCCAGTTCTGGTTCCTCACTGTTCGAAATCCTGCGTCGGTCATCAATCAGCTCTGACGAACAAACTGAAGACAAGAATCAGCTGACAGAATCTCAAGCTACATACATCTACTCTGCATTTAAGGTAGGGAGAGGATTTTCCAGAGTTGATTCGAAATTCTGATGGAAATATCTTATAGGGAGTCTTTTTTGTACATTACTTATGATGTGCGGCTTTACTATTTTATCGTGAGTTCTATCTTTTTAATATGCATTTAAGTAAATAATGGTTTCCCTCAATTCTCTAATATATTCTTTTGCAAAGTTGTACTTTTTTTTCCTTTTGCTTCGGAGATTCCAGGTCCTATGCGTAAGTAGAAAGTTCAACTTTGTGTTAGCTTTTTACTTTATTATTATTATTTTTTTACTTAAGGCCTTTCAGAGTTCTGGCTGTGAGTCCCAGGATCAGAGTTTTCTGAGAGTGCATGTTGCCGGATAAACTTTCAGCTGCACCTTTCTTTCCCTTTTCTTTTTCCTTTCATTACCTCTGTACTCAGGTGTTGAGGCCTTGAGGGTCTACTAGGTTCACTTGTTCTCCGGTGTTTATCTCTGATTTAATTCAAAAAATATTGTTGTGATTAGGAAAATCCATCACTTCTCCCATAATTTTTTTTCATCATGTCTTCCAAGTTTGTAACTTGTCCAGCATTCTACGAGTCAATGGACAGTGTTATACGATAGTATGTTGAATTGACAGGTAATACTGACTGTAAGGTCCAACCATGTCGTTACTTCTACGGGGTTGAACATTGATTTTTTTGGTTTTAGGTAGAACAAGAGGTTCTGGTTCATCGGGTATTTTAAAAAGCTTTGTTGAAATGTTAATGTTACTTCACTGAGCAGCTATAATTTCAATTGAAACAAATCCCCTGATGTCTTCAAAATTGAAAATAACCCTCTATAATATTGTTAATGAGAACCTTTTTATTATTATTAAAATATTTTAAATAGAAAAAAATAGTTGTGACTAATCTACCCTCCCTCTCTCCACAGTTGTATTCCAGAGTTGCTTATGAGCATTTACACATTTTGTTTAAAACAAAAATTAAATTCGTGTTCACTGTTCAGTATGATTTAGTGAAATATGGCTTAACTAGACCACAGTTACAGTTCAGAAATATGTTCAATTGCGACTCCGACAGTGTTGAAGACACGTACTGTCATAATAATGGAACGGATTTGAATATTCTTTCTCAATAAGAGTTCATACGAACACGTGTTTTTTGTTGGAGTTATGTACTAGAAGTTAATAGTTTAATGACTTAATTTAGTTTATATTATTGATGATACTTGATCATTTGTTCCTAGAGTTTATTATTGACAGATCATTCAGGTTGAGGATCTGAATTGTAGATCTCTGTGGATCATTCGTTAGAATGACAATAATATCTCTAAAGAGTTCATAATCTTGATAATTAATAAGGAACATTAATTATCATATAAGATTAATATGCAAGTTAAGTGATGATTAAGTTCTACAAATCATAGGTAAGAAGTTACCGACTTAATTGCATATGTGTATGTTACTGAAACATAGCACAGGACATGATCTAATGAAATAAATATATGAATTGTGTTATGTGTCATTATTTATTTCATATGTGTTTGATTCCGAGTTTGAGATGGTTCAGTTTTTCCACATAAGGATAGGTTCTATAAATATCGTCTAACGTTGATTCCTGATAAGGGCTGCTATACGGACTTTATTTATGTTCTCTTGAATTGTGCGTGAAAAAACTATTTATCAAAACAACCGTATGTCCCTCATTAGTTCACTTACTGAGTGATGATATCTACTGGGTCCCTTGATGGAGTTGGATCGTATGTGCGCAACTAAGCGATCAACTCTAGATCAAGAAATATATAATCTGCAAGAATGACACATTCCTATCTTGGATTATACACAGATATCATGTGACATAGGAATCAAAACAATAAGATATTATTTCTTATGCAGGATTGAAGTACTGTAGTTGTACAATGCTTATTTATGCGAATTGAGAATCATAACGTGTTGCTAGATACCGCTTATGATTATTGGAAATAAATAGCGATTTATTTTCCATGGCCAACATAGCATAAATTTTCAAAGGGTCACACAAATAGGTTTTGACCATTCGTGCATTATTTATTTAGTTGCATTATGGAATGCAATAATATGATATGTTGACCGATTAATTATGTACCGTTGCGAACCGTCATAATTAATTAAGTCAAATGGATCATATATAAATAAATTAATGCATATCCTAATCTCTAAATAATTATCAAGGTGTTGATAATTAATTTTGTTCAACATAAATTAATTAAGGTAATTAATTTGAGCTATCAGACCTTTGTTTAAATGGTAAATTAAAGGTCCAACTTGAAAGCAATTAATTGGGCCGCTAATTAATTGAATTAGAGGACCAATTAAATAATTGATGGAGCTCATTTAGGCCCATTTTATGGCTGTCCAAGAGGGTGGCATAGTTGTAAATTAGTTGTAACTTTTTGGGAGAGTGGTTGGTCTATAAAAGGACTACTTATGGAGGAGAAACTCTAGTTTTTCCCCACTTTCTCTCTCTTCCCTCTTGGCCGTCACTGTTCACGGCACTGTTCATCGTGGAAAAAAATTATTTTTCCAATTTTTGAGCTCTTAATTGCTTCTTTAGCTCATGCGTTGAGCATCTCTTGCCTCCACTTAATTAAATAGTTAATTAGAAGGCAAAGGAAGAAAGAGATTAGGCTTAACCTCTCATCTACTAGCATAGATCGAGATTTTGGTTAATACTTTGGTGGACTCGAGGCCGAGGAGATCGTGGTGACGCATCAAGCACGTCTATGCCGATTGGATCGACCTCCTAGTTGCGATACTAGAAGAGATAACCTCCTACTCTTCTCCTTTTAGTGTAAATTGAGTCAAATAGCTAGTTCCTTGCTTGTTAGCTCTTTTAATTATGTTAATTAGTAATAAAATTAAAATTGAGCATTGCAAAGACTTCCTAACATTTTTGATGTGTCGATGTGTCAATATTCACCTACAACTGCCATATTTATTACAAACTAATCAAGTTGCAAAGGTCTGATTGGCAATTTTTGCTACTGTCTTGACATTCTTATCTATCCACTTCACCACTGCATAAGCTATCGCGTCGTAATTAAACTGCTGTTTGTAATCAGGCAAAGATATTTTGTATGCTAATTTATGGGACATAGGCATGGGAAAAGTTTTTTTCTGATGGCCTGTCTACGTAGTCATTAGTCTTCTCTTATTTCTTCGAATATCTCTTTACTTTTTTTTTAAAAAAAAAAAAGAGCTAATAATGTCGAAATTTTAAATGTCAAATATGCATTTACTATTGAATTGAAGTGTTCATGTTTAAATATAAAATTTCAAATATAGAATAACAAAATGTGCTAAACTGCTAACTAAAGTACAACGAAAATTATCCTTCTATTGTTTATAGTTAATGATTAAATCAGGATAAAGTGTTTGTTGTCTTTATACATAATCTTGAATAGTAGCTAAATTTGGACTGTACATGGTAGTGTTAATTTTGTATTTAACAAGCGCTGATTGGATATCAGTAAAATTCTAGCCGCATTGATGATTTGGACAAATATTCATTTGGAAAAAGCTATATATTTTGTCAGCCAATTCAAAAGAAATAGTTCCTTTTAAATTAGAAAATTACAGTTGTTGCCCCAAAGAAAAGACTTATTATTAGCAAGTAGAAAAAAAAAATGGACTTGAATTGTTTTACTTTAACAAAAATAGCGTCAATCATTTGTCGAATAACGTCTTAGCACAACAAAATAGCAAGTGGGACTTAAACTATTCTAGTAAGCTTTACAAAAAGAAAAAGAAAAAAAAACTCTCATAAAGCAATAGGATTCTAGGAACATATAGTAAGTCGATTTAAAGGGCATCGGCCTTTTGCTATGCTTCTACGAAATGCCAAACATGGTCAAATCCTTTCAAATTAAAATACCAATACTTTTTATTTTGTTATTTTCTGGTTGTCCTTCCTTATAAGACCTATTTTTTCAACCCAAATCGTGGTGGGACAACACTCAATTGACTTCCCAGTTCATAGAAAATTCCTCATGGACCATTATGTAAATTTCCACCTTACAACCATTTCCTCCCTGGTCAAACAAAAGCCCAAAATACCAAAAAAAAATAAATAAATAAAAAAGCCCAACCAAACCGAACTAACGATGAAAGCTGGAGTCAACTGACCCCCTAATTCACCAAACGAGATCAGTGCCGCGTGGGACGGTGCAGCGCACCTGATCTCACCGTCCGATCTGATCTGGACTGCCTCTAGAAAATACCGGATTGTAAGACCCGAAAAAAAGTAACCGTCCAGATCAAATCGGACGGTGGGATCAAATGCGCTGCACCGCGAGAGGATAAGGGTTGCTAATTCACACTCTCCGAAGCCTTCCAATACAACTAGATCGTGTCTCATGACTCTCATACAACTTACAACTGGACCCCACTATCTGCCAAGTTTGTAACTTGTCTGGCATTCAACGAGTCAATGGACAGTGTTAGGCAATGCTGACCATATCCATATGGTCCATATCGTTACTTCTACGGGGTTGAATTTTAAGTTTTTTTGGTTTTAGGTAGAACTAGAGGTTCTGGTTCATCGTGTATTTTAAACAGCTTTGTTGAAATTTGTTGAAATGTTTATATTACTTCACTGAGCAGAATAATTTAAATTGAAATAAATCCCCTGATGTCTTTAAAATTGAATTAACCGTCTATCTTATTCTTAATAAGAACCCTTTTATTATTTTAAAAATAATTTAAATAGAAAAAATGAGTTGTGACTAAAATACCCTCCCTCCCTCCACAGTGGCACAGTTATATTCCAGAATCCAGAGTTGCTTATGAGCATTTACACTTTTTGTTTAAAAATTAAATTCGTGTTCGCGATTCAGTATGATTCAGAAGAAACAGGACTTAAGTGGACCACAGTAATAATTCATAAATATAGTTCAATTTCGACTCCGACAGAGTTGAAGACACGTAATGTCACAAACAATGGAATGGTATTGAATATTCTTTCAAAGTACATGAGTTCATATAAACACGTGTTTTTGATGTGCTAATGTGTTAATAATCTTCTACAACTGTCTAATATATATATATTACAATTTTACAACTTATCAAGTTGCAAAAGGTACGATTGGCAATTTTTGCTCCTATCGTGACGTTCTAATCCATCCAGTTCACCACCACATAGCTATTTCATAGTAATTAGGCAATCAGGCAAAGCTGTTTTGTATGGTAATAATTTATGGAACAATGGCATGGGAAATGTTTTTCTGATGCCACGTTCTCTTATTAATCCGAATCTCGCTTTATATTCTCTTTAAAAATAGCTAATCATGTCGAATTTTAAAAATGTCAAATATGCATTTACTATTAAATTGAAGTGTTCATGTTCAAATATACAATTTCAAATTTGGAATAACAAAATGTGCTAAACTGCTAACTGAAGAACAACGAAAATTTATCCTTCTGTTGTTCATAGTTAATGATAATGATTAATACAGGATAAAGTGTTTGTTGTCTTTATACATAATCTTAGAATAGTAGCTTAATTTTGAGTGTAGATTATGTAGTGTTAATTTTGTATTTAACATGCGTCTATTGGATATCAGTACTAGCCACGGTATTAATGATTTGGGCAAATATTCATTTGGGAAAAAAAAAAGGCTATATATGATTTGTTAGCCGATTCAAAAGAAATAGTTCCTTTTAAATTAGAAAATTACATTTGTTGCCCCAAAGAAAAGACTATTATTAACAAGTAGAAAAAAAATGAACTTGATTTGTTTTACTTTAACAAAAATAGTTTCAATCATTTGTCTAATAACGTCTTAGCACAAAAAAATAGCATGTGGGATTTAACTATTCTAGTAAGCTTTACAAAAAGAAAAAGAAAAAATAACTCTCATAAAGCAATAGGATTATAGGAACATAGTAACTCAAATTTAAACTTTAAATTAAAGGGCATCTACCTTTTGCCATGCTTCTACGCAACACCAAACATGGTCAAAACCTTTCAAATTAAAATACTAATACTTTTTATTTTGTTATTTTCTGGTTGTCCTTCCTTATAGGACCTATTTTTTCAACCCAAATCGTGGTGGGACAACACTCAATTGACTTCCCAGTTCATAGAAAAATTCCTCAGGGACCATTATGTAAATTTCCACTTACAACCATTTCCTCCCTGGTCAAACAAAAGCCCAAAATACAAAAAAAGCCCAACCAAACCGAACTGACGACGAAAGCTGTAGTCAACTGACCCCGTAATTCACACTCTCTGAAGCCTTCCAATACAACTAGATCGTGTCTCATACAACTTACAACTGGACCCTACAAATATTATGCTGAACTTTTAGACTGTTCTCAGATATTAATGGGTTGATATGATTCGGTTATATAGGATATGTCACAGAAGATCTAGGATCCAGACGATCATCTAGGGCACAAAGAATGGCGTCTCTATCTACCCTCAAAAGCCAAAATTATCTCTTCTAGCTGCCAATCCTTCCATTGCTCTCCACCTCTCTCCCGTCTCTCTCTCTCTTTAATTACGATTTAGTAGGAGCACAAAAAGTAGACAGCTTTTTTAAATATGCCTTCTTCTTCCTTTTAGCAATAATAAACACAACACAAGAGGTGCGTATTGTCAAATCGTTTCTTCCCCTTTTTTATCTTCCTAATTTTGAAGCAGATCGCGTGTCTAATTTGGGATTGATCCTTTTTTGTTGATCTTTATGTTTAGATTCAAGTGATGAGACTTCTCTATACCATTGCTTTTGGGTGCTCGATTGAAATCGTTGCGCACCTCTCTCTCTTGTTTGATTGAATAAGATGCCATCGGGGTATCTGACGAACCAAAAAGGGCTTCAGACCTCGACAGAGCTCCTTCTGGCGCGAGGCCGAAGCTTTTTCTTTGGAAATACTTGGTTTTTCATCTCCCCAAAATCGCCTTTGAGTTTCACTAGGGTTTTCCACGCTGGGGATCGACGCACGCCGATTCCTTTCGTTGAGGCATTAGCGCGAGCACCTGTCGTGCGTGGTTCGGAACCTGAGGAGAGGCTTTGTTCTAGTGTTCTTCAGAGGGGCTTGATGTCGGCTTGTAATCATATTTTCGGTCAGCCTCAGCTCAATGGCAGGAAATTACAAGGTTCAGTCAAGCATGGCATTGCTATGCCGGTTACTGCACGGTCTCATGTGTGTTATGGATACAAAGGGATGGATTATTGTAAGAGTGGGAATTTGAGAAATCGGGAGCCATGGGGTTCTAATATGGTGTATAGGTCATTCTGGAATGATGCTTCTTCGAAGAGTTTTAAGTCAAACTCTCCAAATGAACCAGGTACTTAGCAATCTTTTTGCCATTGCCATCTTTTGAAACATATTAGAAAATTTTTAAATATATTACATGTATACAGCTTTGTTTTGAAAACAAACAAACTGTTTGCATGGTACTTTATTTATAATGTGCCAACAAGAGGTTAGATTCTTTGTATTGCTAAATTGACCTGCTGAGCATTTACAACGCAACCGGATAAGACCTCTTTCAAACTTTACAAAATAAAGCTTGCAAGCAATGATACCAAATTTGCCATGAGCCCAGTAAATCAAATGAAAAATGTCTCAACAAATATTGACAATCCATCTTAGTTTGTTTAGAGGCTCATTACACTGATAAGTGATAACCATTAACTGTGTTTTACATTACTCGGCATTTTCTCATTCTTGTATTGATTTCCTTTGTTCTATTTTCTCAATGTTAGGGGTTCAAGATTTCAAATCACCTTGTTCCACAGCATCTTATTCTTCTGGGGCTGCACCTGAGGTGTCATATGATGGAGCTCCTAGGGACGAGCAGTCTGGGATTTCTGGCTCTTCTAGTGACACGTATGTATCTCATGTTTTTCTGCTTAATTCATGTACTGGGTTCAATTGATTCGTAACTGTAGATTTGGGTGTCAAATATACTGATCCTCTCGACTTTGTTGTTTAAATTAGTTTGGTATAAAGTTTGCCTTTTTTACATTTATGTATAATACTATACACTCCTTCATTCTCTCTTTCCTACCGTCTTATCTAATATTAGGGTACTGCACACGCAAAAAGTCAGAAATAAATATTTTTCCTTATTGATGAATTAAATTGTGTTATGCAACAGACCATCAGTTGATGCTAGGCCGCTGAAGCTTCTATCTGGTTCTTGCTATCTCCCGCATCCAGACAAGGAGGAAACTGGTGGAGAAGATGCACATTTCATTTGTGTTGACCGACATGCTGTAGGTGTAGCTGATGGCGTCGGTGGCTGGGCTGATCTGGGCATTGACGCGGGCCAGTATGCCAGAGAGCTCATGTCGCACTCAGAATCTGCAATCAAAGAAGAGCCCAAGGGATCTGTTGATCCTTCGAGAGTCTTGGAGAAGGCTTACACAAGCACCAAGGCTCGGGGCTCTTCGACTGCATGCATTATTGCTCTGACAGATCAGGTTTCTGCTATTTATTTATATTTTTTTTTCCTGAGATTTGTGGTTTATCTGTATCTGTGTATTTACTGTGTGTAATGTTTGGTAAGGAATGTGCATCCTTCGGGCTTCCTTTTATGAACTTTTTTATTGGATTAACCAGTCCATTTGTTCTCAAGTTTTGCTCTTTTAATAAAATTGAATAAAAGGAAAAAAAAAAGCAAACAGTATAGGCATTTTCTGTGACAGCTGTTCAGTTTAGCAGTCACACGTGAAAATTCATCAATTTAATTGTCATTTTTTCCCCTCATTTTGTAGGGAGTTCATGCCGTTAACCTAGGGGATAGCGGTTTCATTGTTGTGAGGGAAGGCTGCACAATATTTAGGTCGCCTGTACAACAGCATGATTTTAATTTCACTTATCAGCTTGAGAGTGGCAATGGTAGCGATCTTCCTAGTTCTGCGCAGGTGTGTTTCTACCTTCAAGTACTACAAAAGTCTCCTTATGTAGAAAAGCTTTGCTAAATGCACATGAGCAACATCTCTCACCGAATATGAAACAAAGAGAACCAAACAACTTGGAAAAATGAAAAGGGTAGTCTGGCTGCATGCAAGAAGGATTGTACCATAATGGTTGAATCTGACTGTTTGCAAGAAAGTATCGTAATGTTTGTGGTGCCAGTGCTAATTATCCAATGTTGAATTTTATAGAGGGTTTTACTTCTGTCAGCATATCAAAAGCTGCACGGCGGTACCTTTGAGCATAGGAAGCTGAATGTTATCAGCATAGAATAATAAAATATTTGCTGTTTTCAGTGAAGTAAAATCTATATAAAACCCCATGACTTGAAAATTGCGTTCTTTGGTTAACAACCATGTCTTTTTCTCCCTGTAGGTGTTCAACTTCCCTGTAGCATCAGGTGACGTCATAATTGCTGGAACCGATGGCCTTTTTGACAACCTCTACACCAATGAAGTAACTGCTGTGGTGGTGCATGCAATAAGAGCAGGATTTGGACCCCAGATCACGGCACAAAAGATTGCGGCCCTTGCTCGTCAGAGAGCCCTGGACAAAAACCGACAAACCCCATTCTCCACTGCAGCACAAGATGCAGGATATCGATACTATGGTGGAAAATTGGATGATATAACTGTTGTGGTCTCTTATATTACCGCCTCAGACTAGGTGTTTATTAGTCTGTTTCCCATGTAGCGGTTTTATGGGGTGTTTTGTGTAATGACTCACAGAGTCTGCAATTATAGTTGCATGTTACAGATTTAGCTATGGAAGTTGTGCCCCAGAGAACTACAGATAGTAATGGGATATTGTTTAGCATTGTATACTCAGAGAGTATTAACATGCTGTGGTGGTGATTCATGGGGCAGCAAAAATACTTTTTCTATTTGGTATGGTCACACACTTGGTGTGGAGTTGTGTATAGGAGGCTTTGTTAGGTGTTTACATAATTTGAAATTAGTTTATTAGAGCTTGTGGAAGGTAAAAAACTTTTTGTTGTTACACGGAAGATGTTTATTTCCTTTAGTATTTGTGGCCTTCATTATTCCTAGAAACTTAAAATTTATATTGTTTTGTATTTGCTATTGGTTAGATTAGCGTGTGCATAAATTTATCAAACGAACATGACCACTAGCTGATAAATAGTAAATACTATTAGAACTTTCAATTTTGATCTGTTGTGTGGCCATCTCTGCTTATTATTATTTTTTTATATATAATATTTTATGTGTGGATGTGTATTATCATTGCTGAACCTCCGGTTATTGGATGGGGTATCCTTGATTAGGTGGCTATGCTTACATAAAGTATATGATCTCAACTGAGGGTCAAAGCTGCTTCTAAAGAAAATGGAAAATTCAGAATTGTTGCAACCATCAAATAATTCTGGACAGCTGGTCATAAGCTCAAAATAATATGGTCACTATCTGAAAACAAGTAAAATAAATAATTAAATATATAATAATAAAAAGGAGCACAGGACTGCACATCAGCTTTATTTGTCTAAATTTTTCTCCTCTCTTTGTACCTCATGTCCCATTCAAGTTTTGTCGAATAGCATATTCATACTCAATAATTTATTTCTCCCTTTTTAGGGGGTCGGCAATGAGCTTAAAAAGGCACCTATTGGTGAGGTCCCTTTAGTATTTATTGCCCTCTCAGAAAGCTTAATTTTTCTTAGGGGATCGACGATTAGTTTGGTCGTTTAACTTAATTTGCTACTGGTTGGCTTTCAATTTGGTACGTGTGGGTACAAGCCGTACAAGGGACATCACAATTCACAAGGCAAACAGTTTCATGTAGAGACGTACAGTTTTCTTTGTTTGTGTATTTATGTACAAGGTATAAATACACGTAAATATTTTCCTATGGAACTGCTTTTATTCAACACATCAACGGCTAGTTTCAGCGATACAAAAAATGTTGTGGATCGAAAAATCAAATTTGTAGGAGATTGACTACGTTTTGAAATGAAAATTAATTACTGAATTACAATTTCCGTCCAAACTCGCCACGACTTTGTCAGTCTTAAATGAGTTGAAGCTGTCGAGTTAAATAAGATTTGATAAAAATATAACACTAGAAATTCTTTTATGTTTTTTTGACCTTGCGCGTACAGTTAATGACAATAAAAAAATTAGTAGATATTTTGAAATTTTTAATTAATAGTTGCAAAGAATATGTCAAATATTTTGAGTACAGGTTAAGAAATTATTGAGTTATTTATTTTCTTTTAAAAAAGCATCTTTGTAGCCTATAAATAACTTAAATCCACAGCGTTAATTCAAGGACCGGGAAAAAAACATACACTAAGCAATGAGAAAAGTAAAAACTGAGGACAAAGCACTTAAGTTTTCAAAGTTCAAAGCATTTCTCGAACATAACATATACGATTAAATAATCAAATTATCAGGAAACACAAACATTAATGATAATAATACAATGTCCTGAGCTTTCTACGTGTTAAATTAACTATCACATCAATCTATTGAAAAAACCTCCTCCAAAAAGAAGCTACATCGCCTAAAAGGTAGCAGTCAACTGTATATGGCTGAAGCTTTAAACCAAACCCTCGCTAAAAAAAGGGCTGCATTTGTGCTTCAGAGATGTGTCAGAGAACGTAAATGATTTCACCTCAAATTAGATTTCAATGTTATTCTAATTCGAGTTAGCATTCCCTCCATTTTCTTCGGTCAATGAAGATGAATTTAAGCACAGTGTAGTAATAATTTCTGGCCCATGCTTCTGAATCATCTCTTCCTATATGCATAAAAAAAATAAAAAAAAAAATGAAGCCCACAAAAAGTCAGAAATCAAAACAGAAAAAGTCTCTTTCACAACTTAACCTTGTACTTTGACAAATAAAAATTATTATATTAACAACTAAAAGGCATCCATTTTGGAATCTCCTCAAGAATAAGCAACCATTAGAACTAATGAATTAGTAAATTATAATTTTCTGCATCTACTCAACCAAGTCATACTAACAAGATATTTCAACCAGGTCATATAATTTATTGACGCTGGAAATTTTTCATTTTTGGTAGGAAAACATTTACAATTTTGAGGGACAAAAATCGTCTATAATTAGTGGACTACAGCTTACAAAAATCATATTGGAAATGCTTGGAGTTGGAGCAAACTACCAGTGTGGAACTTTTCATGAAGCATTTAAGTGAAAAGGTAGGTCTTAGGTAAATAACACGCATTGTCATTGGAGTAGTGCATAATTGTTGAGATAATTACACACATCACAGTGCAATTAGACTCGCATTAAGGATAATTAATCTTTTTAAATTTCAAATTTTTTTTCTAATTTCTTTAGATCTTCCAACTTACTAAAATTTAATTGTGTGAGTCAGTATTGATAACTATAGATCAAATCGAGTTATTATTACATAACATTAGGGGCAAAATAGACAAATTTCTGTTTCAGCAGAAGTTGGTTTTAACACAACCTAGTGTCGCACTAACCAAAAAAAACTTGCATTGCGTGCGAAATATAGCTCTTGATGCAAATGGGAATATCAGGTACCATTTGCATAGACATAATCAAGAAGAGAAACCAGGTGGGGACTAACCATTAACTGCTTGTTTTCAGTTTCCACATTTTGGCAAGCTTCCTTGAGTTCAAGAACCTTTGCTTTCAGATCGCTATTCTCACTGCTCAGCTCTTTAACTTTTTTCCCCAAATCTTCGCACTCTTGCTATAAACAAAAGGGGAAAAAATAGCAATTAATAAATCATCAACACCACTGAGATTTACATTTGTGAGAACCAAGATTTTTGGTACATGAGTTTTTCTGTTTCTTTTGCTTCATAAAGCGAATCCTCTTTTTTTTTTTTTATTATTATTATTATTTTTTAGGTGAACAATTTGGGGTGGGGGAAGGAGGGGGCTGAGGGAACCAATATGATCTTTACAGCAATAAACACTGATATTTTTTTTTGGGTGACAAATAAGAAAGCAACTTAAAGCAGTAAAAAGAGAATAAACCTGCTTCCGTAGCCTTGACCTCCTTGCAGATTCCCTGTTTGATTGTTTTCTTCTCTCCCGCTTCAATTCTCTTTCATCCTGCAGAATTTATAGAGTTAAGAGGCAAGAAAAGTAAACAATATATTAGTGAGGTTAACAGTTAGTTGTACATGTTGTTGTGCATGTGTTACCAACATGTCATGACACACAAAAAAATTGTACAAATGTGTTCAGGTGTCTCTGTGGCACTTCTTCCAAATCCATGCATTGTAACATCAACAAGATTGCATTTGATAGAAAAAATAGACTTCTGTATACTGAAAGAGTGATAATTTTATTGTTTAAACTTCACATAAACTAGAGATCCTGTTAATTTTATAATTTTATCTCTTACACATAGATGAAACGGGATGAGTTGGAATATGGTGCTTGGGAGTAAGTGATTGGTGTTGTAATTAGTCACACCTTACAAGGGAAAAAAGGATAATTGGAACTTCTACTAATTTAAATTACTTAAAAGGTGTTCTAAACAAGAACATGAAAGCTACCAACTGATGATGGGCTACATCAGGTCTTGAATTCAAGGCAAGAGCACTAGTATGACTAGTGTTCCAAATATCCATCCCCATGTGCAAATTAGTAGCTGGCGGGTTGACAGCTGCCCTGCCAGGTGCAGAGACTGGAAGCTTAGAAGCAGCTCTGGCTCTCACATGTTGTGATGAATCATTGGTGGAGGTGTTATTATACAGAGCCAAAGCCTGAGATGATTCCCCTGGTTAAATTGCAGAACCAAACATAATGTTAGACATTATGTTGGATTTCAAAAATTTCAACATTTTCTAAATAAGGTTTTCTGGAGGTCACAAATTAAGGCTAAGCCTCAGTCTCTGCTGCCTGTTTGAGTTTTTATTAGGGGATGACGATACCCAGGTCTAGGATCACTATACCAGCATATGCAGGTCCAAAAATCCTATCAATTAGTCCGAAAAAGGAAAACATTATAATTGGATTCGATTGATTGACAACCTTTTGTAAATGATTTTCCATATTTTCTCTTTTTGGCAGAGGAACCCTGGAAAAAAAATCAAATGAATTTGCAGAATTAGCACACACCAAGGCCCGAGGGTTACAATTTCAGTCTTAGTATGTAAGCAAGTCAAACAAAGCCACACTAATTCCAAGGAGCTTGATGGTAACACAATTACCTTTTGTGCCATATATTCCTAGTAAGTACTGGTTATGCAATAGTTTACCTTCAAAGCAGTATCAAACAGTATGGGTATCATACTATCAAACATCTATATTCTGCTAATAAACAGGATTTAAGAATGATTCAGTGAACAAAATCAATAAAACAAATATGTACCTGTGCTTCTGCATCATCATCTCTTGTTTCTGATGAATCATCACTTCCCTCGTCGCTGCTGCTAAAAAAACAACGCAACAACCAAAAAGATTGTAACAACTAAGTACTACATTTTGATAAAATTCAGTTGAATAAAAACAGATGAAGGTCAAAAGTACACCAAAAACAAACCTTTGAGAAGCCATATTTCCAGAACCTGAGGTGCCTTTCCCCCCATCTCGCGACTTTTCAGGTGTGGTTCCAGAACTACCCTTGTTCTTGTCCTTACCTTCTGTTTGTCTTCCTTCACTTTCCCCCATTGCATAGGCCATGCTCTGTAAACAAACCCATTAGACAGAAGCAGAGGATGATAACATTGGGATGAGGGAAGTTTAAAAAATGCATCACTTACGACAGCCATTGACGGGTGGGGATAGTACGGTGCTGAGTGAAATGGTGGGTAGGGCATGGGAGTTCCGTATGCAGGCATGACATGCTGTATCTAGGGAAGAAAGAAAAATTAGCGGCTCCTTGCAAATTCAATTTTACATAATTCTTTTCATGAAGAATAAGTTACCACATCTACAATTTTCAACATAATCAATTGAAGCCAACCAGGGTTGCCAATAGAGTATTAATTATTTTTTGGCTTGTTCTACAACTGAGCTTAACATCGAGTTTTCAAGCTTTTGGCATAAAACAACTCAAATTATGTATAAGAATTCCCTCCAGACCAAACAATCAAGGTCAAAACTAATGCATCATACCAAATTCCATGCCTTCAAACCCTTAAATTCAGCATGATTTACCCAATTAACAACTCATTTAAAAGAAAAAAAAAAATAAAAGCCAATCACGTCTTTACACCTTTCAGACACAATTCCAACTGCCAAACAAAGTCAGAGAACCAGACAAAATAACCCCCATATCTCCATATATATATAAAAAAAAATTCATTACTTTCAATTAAGTACCACAAGCGGACAAAAGCAATTACTTTGCTTTTCCTTTTTCCAAGGGTGTAATTATCTTCCTCTACACGACCAAAACCATACCATTCGCTATGACTAGTCTTGACATGAAACAGTAGTACAGTACCTGTCCAGGCCACATGTAAGGATACATGGCGTGCCACTCGTTAGAATTCGGGTAGGCCGCAGCAGCGGCGGCCATGACAGCGTGGTTGGCTGACGTGGCAGCATCAGCTCTGGTACCTAGCTCAGGAGGCTTGTTCTGTCCCTCCGACGCCATGCGCAAGCGATTTGAAACGCAATTACACTATAATTTGAGTCGAAATCAGGTGTTAATTCTCAATTTGAGAGCGAATTCAATGAGAGATCAAGTGGAGAACTTTAGGAGAGAGAAAGTATGGCAGTGGGAAGTGGAGAGAGAAAGAGAGAGAGCGCTAGGGTTTGGAGCGTGGCGAGAGGTGGAGAGTCTGTCCGACGCGGCGATCGATGGATGGATTGGAGAGAAGGGATTTATGGGAGAGTGGTGCGGCTGGGCCCCACTGAAAGAGACCGTATTCTTCCTGCTTTCTTTTTGTGCACCTGGAGCACAAAATTTATATAAGTCGGTTCTGGTCCTTCTGGAGCTCTGGAATAGTAGCAATTGGTGAAAATATAGAATTTTTTGAGGGAGCGCAAGCAATCCGAATCCTGTGGCGCGCTACACGCTGTGTCGCGCGCCACAGGATTTGGATTTGAGCGCAAGAGCAAAATGTGCTACTGCAATAAAATTGCTGGACTAAAATAGTAAATTGACCATCGGTGTTAGATTAGTTAAGCTTTTTATATATCAATTATACCGAAAATTTTACCTAAAGATTACATAAAATTATAATTATTAAAATGTTTACCATTTAAACTATACTTGTCTACAAATATTATGTTTTCAATGACATATAAATTACATCATCTTATCTATAAAATGTAGGTATAATCAGTGATTTTTATTTTTC
Source organism: Rhynchospora breviuscula (assembly GCA_027562975.1). Taxonomy (NCBI): domain Eukaryota; kingdom Viridiplantae; phylum Streptophyta; class Magnoliopsida; order Poales; family Cyperaceae; genus Rhynchospora; species Rhynchospora breviuscula. The sequence goes on from CM050398.1 coordinate 21,191,030, forward strand.
TAAATTCCAATCAATCAAATGATAATATACTAATAATCAAAATTGTACTAAAAAATATTTATATCGAAATTTCCTTTATGCTAACCTTTTTGATTTTACTTTATTTCTCTATATAAGAGGATTGATTTTTATTTGTTCTATTACTTCACAATAGAGCACACAAATTTAGTTAATGTGAAAAGTTTATAGCGCATCATATTTATTTCTAGAAATTAAACTGGATGTGTACTTTGGAAAAAAAATTAAAATTTTTATTGTAATTCTTAAAGTACTATAAATTAATAATTTAATATTTATCATTTACAAGTAAATTCACAGTCCTGACAATCATGACAAGGAAAAAAGACAATTAACTATTTCTTTTTTTTTCCAATTATTATTTTGGAAAATATTAGAAAAAATTATAAGTTTTAAAAATTGCAATATAATTCTTTAGGGGTATGTTTGGAAAAATAGGAGAACAGGGTATTCGCGAACTCAGAATTTGGGAACCCAGAGTTCGTAGTTCCGACATTTTGGAGGGATAAGGAATTAAGGGGCGAATTAGCAGTTCGCGTTGTTCCCGACTTGTTTGGTTTGACGTGAACAGCTCTGTTCCGACATCTCCCAAACATACCCTAGAACTCTATTATTAAGCTATAAATTTTCTTCTGAACTTAAAAAGCACAATTCTACTGCCACATTCTAGAGGTGCCAAACAATCAATTTAGGAGGTATTGAAAGGTCGCTTTTGCTGGGTTCGGCGTATGGACGAAATTTACACCGAGCGGAAACAAAAAATTGTCCTAGTTTGGGAAAGGTTCGAGAGGGGCAGATGTGGGGATGAGTTGGACACCGGGATCCGCGCGCTGATTTGGATAACACGACGTACTCGCTATTGGCTGCACCTGGAGTGGAGACGTGCCTGACTCGATGACAATCATGTTTTCCTGTAGCGAGTCTACATTCTACAAGAGAAGCGTCTGAGTGACCTCTTACACTATTAGATGGATATATGAAGTCGTAGAAGATCTGGAAGCAGTTTGATCCGACAACGAGGATAGTAGTTAGGCAAGGGTTCGACTTTCATTGGCTCAAGCTGGTGTACCGTACGGCTGTAGTCCATCTGCAATCAACGGTCTCTGCTCGCCTGGAAGCGGAGATAATTCAGGTTTTTTTTTTTCGCTATTTTTTTTTTATCTCGGGTAAAAATGGTAAAAATGTCATTACGTCACTGAGCGGTTTCCAACTCTCCATCGACGCTGTATTTTTTTTTGAAAAGTCATCGACGCTGTACAGTTAACTATTATAGGATAGAATGCCTAGCTGGAATTTTTTAATACAAGTCAGCAAAATATACACTTTTTTCCAGAAATCGACAACATTTTAGTTATTGCATACAAATAATATCTTTTAATTAACATAGACAATTATATTATTTTTATTAAAAAATTACATAAAATAAAATTAAATATAAATATTTAATTGAAAAGACAATGGCGCCATGTTATACATTTAGATTCTTCTGTGACGGCACACAGTGACACAATTTAATTGTTTGACTCGGATCGAATATGTAAAAAAACGATGTAGTTTTCTCGAGATTTTTTTTTTAAAATTCATGTAAAAATTTAATGAATAATTGAGATCGTATGCCATAGTTAAGAGGTCATCGCATCTAATTGTCAACGAGTTAATTACTATTAAATAATGCTTTTGCACAGCAACTACCTGTCTACCTGACGTTAGTCCAAAATATAAAAACTTTTGTTCCCACGTCTACTATGAAGATGATATTCACACGTCCACATCATAACAAAGTGGCTTTCTAAATCTTCATCCAAATTACCACACAACTTTATACAATTAAAATTTTTTTACTCTCACTTTGATATTAATTATCGTACAATTAGCAGAAAACAAAATACAACAACGGCACTTGAAGTACATATTAGAGAAATGACTTGCGTGCCATTTTCTGGATAAATAAATTAGCTAGACGGAGCCATAAATTTTTTTTTGAATAACGATTATATACAGCATCAAATATCAATATTAATATAATAATCATATGAACCATAAAATAAATGATAAATCATGGGTTTCAATAATGAAATAGGCCATTTTTTATAGGGTTCAAATATGATTTTTTTTTTAAAAAAAATACATATATAACACTTAAAAAATAGAAAATCTCTATTTTAAATTAAAAAAATAGATAAATGTCCTCCTTTTAAAATGATTAAATTCGCCTTCATAGATACTTGCTCCTACTGAAAGTGTGAAATGGAAATACATTTACAAATCTATAATTGATTAATTAATAAATTGGTAGTTCAAAAGTATATAGACATTTAATAAACAAGGCCTCAATTTTTTTTTCGTTTTTTTGAAAAGAAACTAGGCCTCACCTCAATTGATTGAACTCTTTCTAGTTTCTTCAGTGAGGTGAGGTCCGCTACTCCGCTTAGACGAGATCACGACTCGCTTCACGCCGTGTAGGTGTAGGTAACAACCGTTAAACCGCCCAAAATAAGGAAAATAAAATAAATCAGAATCAATTTACGATTCTCTGTTACAAGTTCTATATCGTAAAACATGCCCCAATATTCTGACACACCGATTCCAGTGGTCTATTAGTTTGGTACTCTACTGTCGACCCAACAACTCTCATTGAACTGAAACAGATTCTTTCAGGAGGATCTGTAACAGAAAATCTGTGTTTGGATCTTATCCGAGAGGAGCGCAAGAGCCCGTGACCATGACACTCTGTCTGTAACATAAAATTACAGTCTTACCCCTGTGACGCTCCTCCATTCCCACGCTCCCACGCACAGACAAGTCCACCATCCCAATCCTCGAATTCAATTTCACATCAGAAAAACAAAACATGTCAGAGAAATCTCTCCTTCAGATGCCATCACCAAACCGTTTGGTCAAACGGGAGAGAGGAAGGTGAGAGATCGAAAGCGAAGAGAGAGCGAGAGCTTGAGATAGATACCTCGCAACTGCTCCCATGAGGCAGAGGCCCCGCCATTTCTCTCCTTCGCTTTCCACTCATTCTCCCAAGATGAAGTGAGCCTCTCTCTCTCTCTCTTCATTTTTTTTATTTTTTTATTTTTGGTACTAAATCGCTGTAGAAACCTTAGTAGTTGGCAACTAACTCCCTTGGCGCCTTGTTTGCGCTAGTTCTCTGTATAAATAGTTTCGATTTGGATGTACTCAGAAACTTCCTTTGGATTGGGAGAGGATAAGGATTTGAACAATAGGATATATATTGTTGGTTGTTGATGCTTCTAAGGAGTCATTAATTGTTGAAACAGACAATTAGGGGAATTCATAAATGCGTCAAAACCTTGTTAATTAGTTATACTCAGGTGTCACGGTGGTTTAGATAAGCATTTTAGAGAAATATTTCAAATTATCATTAAGAGTTGCGGTTCACTACAGTACAAGGAACTGATGAAACTGCTCCTTCACAATTTTAGTCAAAATTGGATTTGGAGACTCTAAAACCACACACACACAGACAAAAACACATGAGGAAATTGTTTCCATACTGTAAATTAGTGCTAGAGTGTTAAGGAATAATAATTGCATAACTGAAGCCTACACCTGGCAGCCAATTTTAATTTCCTGAGAAATTGAAATATCCATATTTGTTAAGGTATTAAAGCAATAAGAAAATACCACCGCTGTGTACCAAAGAGTTACTTCCAACCAAAAGAGGGGAACATTTTGATCAATCACTGCTAGAGCTTAAAAAATTGGAACTTTAGAAATATCAAAGTAAAAATGATAAATAGCAATATGCAACTTATATACAAATGCGCAGGGAATCAGGTACAAGTTACTAGGTTGAAATCATTAGCACGTAATCATTTCAATTCTTAATTTCAACATTCAGTAGCTAATAATACTAGTATTTTTGTTCCAATTTAAATTTCTGGAGAAGCAAGGATGTGTCTTATAATTAATTAATTTTTTTTTACAGAGCAAGGACAATATTTGGCTTCTCTGTCTCTCTTATTCTAATTAACTTGGCATCTATATTGGAGAAAGCAGACGAAAATCTCCTTCCAGCTGTTTACAAAGAAGTTAGTGAGGCGTTTAATGCAGGTCCAACTGAGCTTGGCTTTCTTACTTTCATAATGAACTTCGTGCAATCTGCATCTTCTCCCCTTGCAGGTATGAAGCCAAACTTGAGTCTGGTCGGTTTTGTAGTATGACATTTATCTCATATACCCAATCTGAAGACGATTCATGAAATTAATTACAGAAGCAATGATCTTTTAAACTAGGCCTGGTACTTTGCTGTACTTATGAATGTAACAAGTAGCATTATAGTTTATTAAAGCAAACAACCAAACATTTCGCAATAGATGCATGCAAAGCCAAACAATTGAACAAGCTCAAATAATAAATATGACTAAATTGCCATTATTAATTTAACCAAATCAAATATCTCAGTATAAATCTATACAATGACTCAGTGCAACTTGAGATGAAAATTCTCTGAACTTTATATTAGTAGGTGTGCACTTGAGGAAAAAGGTTTATTGCAATTTGGGGAAATTTTGTCCTTTGTTGAAACCATCTGCATTATCGTATATATGCTGATGTTATTTGCAAAAACCTTCAAAACTTTTGGTTTGAATAGCATCTGAGAAATTAAAAACAAAAGAACCCTGAATTAATCATCTGCTGCCATTCATAAATTAAACCTGTCTGGTGTTCTAATCAAATTAATCCTTATAAATTATACAGGTGGTTCCATTTTGACCCATTTCAGCTTTGTTACGGCTACTCTTTCTAGGTATTCTTGCACTGCGCTATGACCGCCCGACAGTTCTTGCAACAGGGACTGTGTGTTGGGCCATCTCAACTGCTGCAGTCGGTGTGAGTCGGCATCTCCATCAGCTGGCTTTCTGGCGAGCAATAAATGGGTTTGGACTCGCCATTGTCATTCCGGCTCTCCAATCTTTCATTGCTGATAGTTACAAGGATGGGTCCCATGGCACTGGCTTCGGACTGTTGAGCCTTGTGGGTGCAATAGGAGGAATAGGTGGAGGTATATTGGCAACTATTATGGCTGGACAGGAGTTCTGCGGCATGCCAGGCTGGCGGTTTGCATTTCTCATGATGGCATCAGTTAGTTTAGTTATTGGGCTTCTTGTGTACTTGTTTGTTGATGATCCAAGAAAGATCTCTCCAACATATATTGAGGCTGATGTAGAGTCTGTAAGGTTCAATTCTGTCCTCAATATTTCTTCAAAAGGAAAAAAAAAAGAAAGAAAATTCTTTAAGCTGACTAAATTGGGAGTGCTGTAGCTTATAAAACTAGCTTTACCGTTAATTGTTTTACTGATTAAATACTGTGCTTAACTTCAGGTCATATCAGCTTGGAGGGAAAGCAGGCCTAGCTCGACCTTCTCTCTGGCGTGACTCATTGACAGCAATGAAATCTGTGATGAAAGTGCAAACATTTCAGATCATCGTGTTGCAAGGAATAATTGGTTCTCTACCTTGGACTTCCATCGTTTTCTTTACAATGTGGTTCGAACTTATTGGTATGCAATTTTATATTAGTTTAGTTCAAAACTACTATCCTAATGCAGAGCATAATATTAACAGTTTCTCTTACAGGTTTTGACCACAAGAGTTCTGCTGCCCTGAACAGCCTCTTTGCCATAGGATGTGCCACTGGTTCCTTCATGGGAGGATTCATAGCAGATCGGTTGTCACGAATTTACCCCGATTCAGCCCGCGTCATGTGTGCGCAATTCAGTGCCTTCATGGGTATTCCCTTCTCATTAATCCTCCTTACTGTGATACCACAGTCTGTAGATTACTGGTTCGCATATGCTGCAACTCTTCTCTTAATGGGTTTGACAATCAGTTGGTGTGCCTCATGTGCAAACAACCCTATGTTTGCTGTGGTTGTGCCGCTTAAGCACCGCACCATGATTTATGCCTTTGACCGTGCATTTGAAGGGTCGTTTGCCTCATTGGCTGCCCCGGCTGTTGGCATTGTCACGGAGAGAATTTATGGGTATGACTCGAAATCCATTAGTCTGGCAAATGGATCCCCACAAGGGGCATTGGCTCTTTCCAGGGGACTGCTGACGATGATGGTTATTCCGTTTGGTGTTTGTGTTTTGTTCTATAGTCCCTTGTATTTAGTTTTCAAGCGGGACCGAGAAAATGCTAAAATGGCCAGTAGTAAGGAGCAGGAGCTTACCTACAACCTGAATGGTGGCTTAGGGCTTAGTATATAGATTCACTTGGTATATTAGAAGTTCCTTTTTTTTTTTTTTTTTTTTTTCAAATATCTGGCTTTTAGTTGATTATAGGGAGTTTGAAATTTTTTTAATCTGGCTTCTTAACATATCGATTCTGATTCATAGGTAGACACAACTATTGGCATTTATTCATTTGATATCAAATTATCCATATTGGCCTCGTTTGGATGAGTTAGGAATAAAAAAGGAAGAAGGATTTTAGGAAGAAACATTGGGAAGAGTGTAACTTTGGGAAGAGTGGGAAGAGTGTTATTCCGGGAAGAAGAAATGTTGTTTGGATGGTGAGTTGAGAAGAAGAATGGAAGAAATGAATTAAAATAATCATTTGTCTTTTTTATCTATTTATAGTTTATTCATTTGTCTTTTTTTTTATTGTTGTAGTTTATTTATTAATAATGATAATAATTAGAATAATAAAATAAGAAACAATAAAAATAATAATAGAAAATAATTAATAATATAATATTATAATAAAAATAAAATAATCATTCATTTTAATTTTGTAATATTATAATATTTTAAAAGGTTGTTTGGATTGTGAGTTGAGAATAAAAATAGAAGAGAAGAATAAAATAATCATTTACATTATTTTTTCACAACTAATTTTAATTTATTATTCTTTTCTTATTTATTATGCTAAAATAATTAATTATTTTTATTAAATTAATTGTTAATATTATTTAATACAAATAATTAGACTAATAAAGTAAGTAACAATAATAATATAAAAATAATTAATATTGTTATATTACAATAACATAATAATATTATTATTATTAAAATAAAATAATTAATAACAATATTATAATTTTGACCGTACATGATTTGTTTAAAAACGAATTTGACCTTTAGTTGGAAAAGTCAATATGCTATCAGGGGAAAATAACGGGACATGTGCTGTGAATCGAATGGAATTGGAAAATAATAAAAACGAATTTTATATTCATTCAAGGGGTCATGTGGAGGGATTATTTTATTGTTTCCCTCCTCCCATTTTTGTTCTTCCCCCTCTTCCGACTTAGAGCTGGAAGATGATCTTCCGAGAATTTCCCTTCTTCCCAACTTTCTTCCCATCTGTTTGGATCCCAATTTCTTCCGGGAAGAAGCTTCTTCCGGGAATACCTCTTCTTCCCGTTCATCCAAACAAGCCCATTATGTCTTTGCCGTTTCCTTTTTTTAGTTCGTTGTATTATTGTTATTTTTCACTGTGTTGTTTTTGGGCAAAGTCTGAAGTCTGAACTAATATTTGAAGTTTACATAAACCATTACATGTGGTAAGCAAAGGTATATCCAACCCAGTGAAACAATTCCCGATTTTCAACCAGAAGAATGGCCAAACTAGGCTGTAAAATTTTAATTTCTGTAGAAAGTTAGTCTATTTCTACTCGTTTTCTCTATTTTTTTTTTTTTAAATGCAGGACACGAGTCCTTTTATTTCTCAACCTGTAACTCACGAACTCTCTATAACAAAATTTCTCTTCTGAGTTAATGGAATATAAGCAGCAGTTAATTAGTATATAATTAAATACATATGTAAGTGTATAAGTAAATACATAATAAATAAAATAAAGAAGTAAGAACTAAATAAATAAACAAACAAATACATTAATGGATACTTAAATTAATCAATTATTACAGAAATAAACGGAAAAATAATTTAAATAAATAAATATATAATAAAATGAAGAATTTAATAAATAAATTAATCAATCAATAAAAATACTTTCTTCAGTCCCAATTTGAAGATGTATCGCTGTTAGTGGAATTTGGGCACTTGAATCTGATTCATTCAAGTAGTATATGAAGGCCGAGAAGACAAACATTTCAAATGTCTTAATTACGATGACTTTATGACATAATTATACCTTGACGAAATGAACCAAGCACATCCAATTTTGCACAGCTAAAAAAATAAAATAATAAACAGGATCATATAACGGAAAACAATTATTAAAAAATACTAGATAGAACTACAATCTCTTTCCGACCTATACCATGTTGACTTCATTCAGGTTTTCGCCGCATTTCCCTATCGCTAGTTGCTAGGTCGTTGCTTTGGATAAAGATCTGAGGTGTGTTTGTGCACGCAAAGCCGAACTCAAGCCTCCAATTAAAAAAGTGCAACTGGAACGTGCAATCCTAGAATCCACACAGCTGGCCTAACAGAAACAAACAATATACAACAATAAACTAATATAGAATATCCCATTTCCCCGCGAACGTGTGCTCACGTGCTCGTGATGTTTTCTTTCGATTCAAAACCCTACGAATCCCAGCCGATCATTCACTTTAAGATCTGTGCAATTTCCGAATCTTGATGCATATGAACAGTGATTCTGCAAATTAACTTCCCCGGACGCAGATCTCATCTCGAATTTATACATACAATATACATACAAAAAATCGACCAATTGGCTTCTCATTTTAAAAGTCAAGAGAGAAAATGAGAAAAACGAGAGAGCGAGGGATCAGTGCTCTTCTCCAGAGATCCGAGACTAATATATATGAGGCAGAGCGCGCGCCATTCGTCACCTTCCTTTTCGAGTTTCAACCCCGTCAGAATGAAGTAAGCTTCTCTTTCTCGATCTCATCTCTTGTCTTTACCAATCGAAGGAATTGAATTCAATAAAGAAAATTGGAGTTCAGATCCTGTTCTTTGCTGAATATAGTAGTTGCTAGAAATTGAAGGGATTGAAAAAGGATGCTTTTACCTTGGGTAATCGCATGGTTCTGTTGATTTGAAATAGATTTCTGTGTTGAAGGTTACAGTTGTTTGGTTTTATACTTTTATTTAATATAGGTATGGTGAGCAGTCTGGAATTGATTATTTATGTTAAGTAATGTTCCCTTCCAATTTTGTGATTATGCATTACCTTACTAATACCACTATTTGGAGGGGGAAAAAAAGTCAATTATGGTTTGTGGTCCAAGTCAACAGAGAAATGTTTGGGAAGATTATTTTGTGTTGTCAAGGAATGAGAATAGCTTATTTTAAGCCTGTCATTTAAATTTAAAGCATTATATAAGAAATCCATTGTATGTATTTGCAGTGAACTGGTCACTGCAGTATATAATTTATTCACATTTGTCATCAAATGATACATACAACAAGTATGGGACTATGGCAATTTCAACAAGCATATTTTTGGGCACCTAAATTGGGGTAGGAAATTTTAATTGGAAGCATGAAAAAGGTATTGATTTTCAATTAGAATCCAGTTCTATCACGGGTCAAACCATCTTTTTCTTAGTTCTTAAGTAATGTGCTATGCTACTACTGGCCGACAGGGTAGTCTTTTTTTTTTTGTTGGTAAAATTTGGAATATCTCATGCTTGACGATGCTTTACAGATCAAAGAAAATATGGGGCCTCTCCATTTCTCTTATCCTAATCAACTTGGCATCTATCCTGGAGAAAGCAGATGAGGCCCTTCTTCCTGCTGTTTATAAAGAAGTCAGCGAAGAATTCCATGCTGGCCCCACTGACCTTGGATATCTTACTTTCACAATGAATTTTGTGCAAGCTCTAGCTTCTCCAATTGCAGGTCGGGACATCAGATGTATTGAGTCGGGGTTTGGTTCCAGTGCAATTCATATCACTTGAGTTAGTTCCACCAAACCAGTTCGTGAGTCTTGTGAATATGGGTCAAGCATAATATGACTCCCAGACAATTAACTTTCTTAGGCTATATGCTTTAACTCATTAATTAAACCAACTTGAATTAAACTTAAATGACTAAATTGCCCTTAACCTTTTGATGTTGCCTTGATCTGATGTGCTAATATATCTGTTTATGACTTTTATAACCAAAAAATTAAGCTTCCTGCTATTGAAGACAGTTGAATTTGTCACAGAAAATCTTGCTAGTGTTAGAGGAAACAATTGTCCAAGTTTACCAAAACATATGCTGTGAATCAGTAGCAAAAGCTTTAAAAGTGTGTACAACGAAAGGATTCAAATAAGAGTTATAACCAAAAAAGAGATTTCACATATACGTATATAATGGAATATATAAGAAATAGATAGGTTTCCGGTAGCGAAAACTAATAATTTTCGATTTGAAATAAGAAGCAATTATTTATTGGTATCTAGAGGCATCGGAATAGATATTTTATAGTTGATATATTGGTGGTTTTTATTTATTTATTTTTTTTGGGGGAAGGGGAGGGGGGGGGGGGGCGTGGGGTGGGGGGAGTGAATTTCATCGAAGGACAAGGAAATAACAAAATAAAACATGAATTAATGATCATCTTCGTCTTCTTAAGTTGAGACTTGAGGGGCTTGAAGACTAGGCATAACCAAACCCAAAATTGAGCTTATTAATGCAACCATCCAGTTCCTGCCTCCAGTCAATACATTATTTTTTCCTTTTTTATTTAAATAGAATTTTACTTTTCTACTTGTAGGCGTACTTGCACTTCAGTATGATCGTCCAACAGTCCTGGCATCAGGCACTGCATGTTGGGCCATTGCCACTGCAGCAGTTGGCTTGAGTCAGCACTTCAAACAGCTCGCATTTTGGCGAGCAATAAATGGCTTGGGTCTTGCCATTGTTATCCCAGTGCTTCAGTCCCTCATTGCTGATAGTTATGCAGCTGGGTCTCGTGGTGCTGGTTTTGGGCTGTTTGGCCTTGTTAGCGCAATCGGTAGAATAGGCGGTGGTACCTTGGCAACTATTATGGCTGGACAAGAGTACTGGGGGATACCAGGCTGGCGGTTTGCATTTCTCAATATGGCATCAGTTAGTTTGCTTATTGGGATTCTTGTGTACCTGTATGTGGTTGATCCGAGAAAAGCCTCTCCTGTACATATTGCTGCTTCAGATTCTGAAAGGTATGCATCTGCTATCGATTTTTACAACTAAAAAAGAGAATTTGAGGTCTGGTTTAACTTGATAGAGGAAATTCTCTCTGCTTTAAGGATCATTGAAAATGTACAGTAAACTAACACTCTGAGACTACAAAAAGATTCGGCTATAAAGTTTTTCTATGTACTTGTATATTCTAATTTCTACACACTGGTGCAAAAGAAAGATACTAATTTTACTATCTAGCTTTATACATTTGAGCTGGAACATATAATCTGTGAAGCATGTACTTAACAGTGCTTTTGTTTTATTCTTCTTCTTTTTTCATTAAAAACAAGGATAGCAAGTCTGACAACTATGTTTAACCCAGGTCCCACCTAGTAGGAGCAAAAGACGAGATACTTTCATCTCCTCTCTGGCATGACTCATGGATTGCAATGAGATCAGTCATGAAAGTCCGGACATTCCAGTTCATTGTTTTGCAAGGAATTGTTGGCTCTATTCCTTGGACTGCCCTTGTTTTCCTTACAATGTGGTTTGAATTGATTGGTATGCAATATTCAATTTAGTTTACTTTCTGGACTACTCAAACTATGATCCAGTGATTATATGTGTTGGTGTATGTGACCAGTAACACAAATTAAACTCCTTCAAAGGTGACCTAGTTCAGAAATACTGACACTGGTTGTGAAATTGATTTTTGCTAAGGAAATTTAACAATAGCAGCAATTGCCTGTAGAGAGGGCTTACCTACCAGTGCAGTTTACAAGTCTTCTTGCTTGTTAGTGATCTTGCATCATTGTATAATCAATGTTTGTTTGTTTTTCTGCGCCAGGTTTTGATCACAAAGGTTCAGCCGTTTTGCACAGTGTATTTACAATTGGATGCTCTATTGGTTCCCTCATGGGTGGCCTCATTGCAGATCGATTATCACGGTATTACCCAGATTCAGCCAGAATAATGTGTGCCCAATTTAGCGCATTCATGAGTATCCCATACTCGATAATCCTTTTAACACTAGTACCACAATCAGCAGACTACTTCTTCTCATTTGCTGTGACTCTTCTGTTAATGGGTTTGACCATCAGTTGGTGTTCCGCATGTGCAAACAGCCCCATGTTCGCTGAGGTGGTACCACTCAAGCATCGGACAATGATTTATGCATTTGACCGTGCATTTGAAGGGTCATTCTCAGCGTTTGCTGCCCCAGCTGTTGGCATGGTCAGTGAGAGGATTTTTGGGTATGACCGGAATTCTGTTAGTGTAGCGAATGGGTCCACCCAAGGGGCGCTTGCTCTTTCAAGGGGACTTCTAACAATGACTGTTATTCCTTGGGGACTGTGCGGCCTGTTCTATACCCCCTTGTATATTTTTTTCAAGAGGGACCGGGAAAATGCTCGAATGGCAAGCAATAAGGAAGAGGAGCTTGAGCTTAAATGAGAGTTAATATAGAGTTGGGCCTGAGATGTAGACTGGTCAACTATCATATAAATTATAAATTATATCCCGATTTATGGATTCAAGCACTCTACTTTGATTTGATCTCCAGAGATGCACTGAACTATCATGTTATCTCAAGTATGTTCCTCTCTCTTGCACGAACCGACAAATGGATTGAACACCTATTTTCTTTTCTACTTCATTTTTCTTTTTCCTATATACTTCATTCCGTCTACTTGTTGAACGTAAAGAGTCAATTATAGAAGTAATTGGGATAAAACTCAAGTTCTGTGACTTCTCTGGGAAATTCAAGTTGAGAAACAAATTCTATACTTGAGGTATCCCCTAGCGTCCTTCATTAGGTTACCTTTGTAGATTTACTTTGAAATTAGAATTTTTTACTTGAAAGAATTGAAATTATTTGTTTGAGAATCTTGTTCTATATAGAAATTTTCCAGTTTATTTAGATCCCTATTCTTATTTCTTTCTGTTATCACTTATCAGCGATGTTCATATGGTTGTTTTTATTTTGCGGGTGTAAAGTATTGAACCATATTTTAGAGAGACTTCCGAGTGCCACTATCACAATACAAAGAGACATCACAATGTCGAAACTATCGCATTTAATGCTTAAGCAATTCCCTAACTTAAAAATTTTCGGATTGGTATTCTTCCAGACCAGGACAATCGAAGTACGTACATCTTATCAGGTTGTATGTCTTATAAATATTATTTTATATCTTAATTATGTTTTTGTTTATACTTTTTAATAATAAAAAATTAAGCTCAAATAAGATAATAATATCGTTGGATATAATTATATTACTTTCTTATGTGTACATAAAATTTAATATTTTTTAGGTTTAATGTTGATGGTCGTAAGAATCTATATCTAAGTTTATGTGAAAGCTCTGACAGTCTTTATTTCCCATTATCAAATATTTCATCCACGTAGAAGGTATAGATAAAATATGTCCTACCAATTTTGGGAAATTTTTTTCTGTGCCACCTAAAAATGACGAAATTGAGGATTTGCCACCCAAAATTAACACTTTCTATTTTTGCCATCTAAAATTCCAATATTTTCTCTAAATTCCACTTAATTTTTTTTTTTTTTTTTTTATAATGTAAATAATAGTTCAATAATAAAATTGGAGTATATGTCAGAATCGTGTCTCCAGTCAGTGCAAATAAGTGGAGAACATGTCAAAATCGTGTCCCTAAATCTGAAAATCGTGTTGCAGAAACCTCTCCTTGAATAGCTGTCAGATCTTCTAGAAAGATCCAAACGGTCCGTCTGGTCTTCTCAAACGGATTATTTGGAGGTATTCTAGGCTAGTGTGAAGTTGTCTGATTTGTCTCCGGTTGGTCCATCTAAAAGCGCCAAAATTACACCATTATCGCATAAAAGATCACAAAGAACCTGAAAATAAGCAGAGGCAACGACATTACCAAGTCTTCTACCTAAAATCACAAAAAATCTATCAAAACACAAATATTTAAACACAATTTATGTCTTAATTAGGTTTAAAATATATGCTTAAAAACCGTTGATCAACCGGAGCTATAACTTGTGACTTCACGTGATAATATTGTATATAAAAAACATTTATTTATTATTTAATCTCTTTCACCTACTTTTTTACTAATAAATTTAATATCTTATAAAATTTGATAATTATCTAATTTATGATTAACTTAGAACTATTTACTTAAATTAAAAGATTGGACTTGACCCCTATCTTTCTTTTTTTTTTTTTTTTCAGATATAACTTGGTAGCGGCTACCAAGTGAAAGACCCCTATCTTTCATGGGAAAATTTTTTAATTGAACAGGTCAAACACGAGAGGAGATTTTTATCTTCGTTCGATTTTATTATCAGTTTATTAAATATTGTCCATTGCGGTAAGTATGAAATATTTTTTTTTTTAGAGTAAGACTTGATAGCGGCTAGTAAGTATGAAATATTAGAGTAACAATTTACAAGCTCATTAAAAAAATTTAAAACGTGCAAAAAATAAATTCAATATTGTTCTTATTGAGATCAGCATGGAAAAAAAAAAACAACGAACAATGTGGTAGGAAATTCAACCATTTCGGTATTTTATGACAGAGAATGTATAAGTTTAAATAGTTACATTATCCAAATTTAAGTTTGTCAAATTTTAAGAAAGTAGAGGGGGCCCTTGGAAATTAAATATTATTTGGATGACATGAATGGCAACAATAATGGCCGGATAGGATGGATATCACGCCCGTTATCTGTACATCGGACGGTGCTATTGAGAGTAGAGTGGACTGGTTATTTTTCAATAATTTATAAGAGGGAGGGTTAGTTACAAATACAATGATAGAGATGTAATTTTAACTCGTTACTATAGTCAGTTATTATACAAAATTCCCGAGTCAGATCCTCTGATCGTTTTTTATAAACGACCACTGGACGTTTTTTGATTCGAACTGTCTGATTTAATCTGAACGGTTAACTTTTTTCGGACCTATCAATCCTGGTATTATGCACGGGGCATCCTTAACTGTTGAGATTAAATCAGACAGTCCGAATCTAAAAACGACCAGAGGATATCTCTGGTCTGCAAACCAGAGGATCATCGTTCCACAAAATGCCAAACTTTTGTGATTTTAACTACCCAAAAAAATGTCTGTCTGTGATTTTTTTGAATTAATTGTAAGCTTTTTTAACCTGTTGGATCTTGATCAAGTACGAATCTTGATGTAATCATACGGTAAACTAAAAAAAATAATAATAAAAAGAGCGAAGTGATCATCCAACCCTTTTCCCCCCTCTTCCTGACGCATAAAAACACAATTTTTATAGGGACGTACAAATAAAGCATCCAAGACGGGCTATTATTATTTATTTAAAAATTAAAATATATAAAATTTCAAGTGCTTAAAACAAAATACTATACGGCTTTTCCTTTCCTATAGGATCGTCTAACGGTTTACCAGATTGATTGTACATTTGCCACTTTAAATACCGTCCGATTTAAAACGGACAGTCCGGATCAGGGTATGTTAACCCTTCGGATCAATCAGCACCTATGGGAAAAAGTCTTCGTTCTGACGTTTCTTTTCTTTATATAATTCTTCTCTCGCTCACACACACTCTCAAACTTGTACGGAGGAAGTCAAAGGAGATGCGAGCGCAATATACTTCTCACCTGCTCCCAAGGATCTGGTACACACTATGAGACAAAGGGGTCGCCATTCAACACCTTCTCTTTCGCCTCATTCTAACAAGATGAAGTGAGCTTTCTCTTCTCCTTTAACCTCTCCTTCTCCAATTCTTTCCTCTACCCAAGGCACTTCACCAATCGGTTTGAATTTAGTGATGAAATCTTAATTTGGGTTTGATTCTGAAGTGTGGTACTGTTCAGTGTTCAGTTGGTTAGTTCAACTGGAGATGATGAGTGCCTTAAGGAACTAATTTAAGCGCTAAGACTTCAATGAAAAATATTACAAATGTAGTGAAGTAATTTAATTTGATAGGTAATTGGGTCATGTAATAAGAAGTCCAAAATTTTTATCACCAAGTTGAGACTACAAAAATTGAGAATGGAGTCATATAATATCATTGGAGAACCATAATAAAGTAATAATACCATTACCAAAGATATAATTTGTTTATGCTTAAGGACACTGTAATTAACTAATTAAATCAAATCTATTGAAATGGGGAAATGTCTTATTTGTATTCTTATTTCAGAGCCAAGAAGATATTTGGCTTCTCAATTTCCCTCATCTTAATCAACCTAGCATCAATACTGGAGCGAGCAGATGAGACTCTCCTTCCAGCAGTCTACAAAGAAGTTAGCGAAGCATTTAATGCCGGCCCAGCTGAGCTCGGCTACCTCACTTTCATAATGACCTTTATGCAAGCTATATGTTCGCCTGTGGCAGGTACAAAATTCAGAAGATGAGGCAATTTGGATCCTTTCATGTAAGCCAGTTTACCAGACTGGATCATGGAACCTTAGAAACAAGTTCAAATGAATTAAGGATTTTGTGCAAGTAACACAGTTGTTTATTGTACTCAGCCCTCAGCATTTCTCTTATTTGCTGGAAGCATTAAAATGTTTTTTTTGTTATTTGTGGTAAGAGATGTATTCTCCAGATCCTATGTCAACTCAAAGCAAAAATTACTAAATTATATGCTGATTGGAATGTTCTGTAGGTGTTTTTTTGCTAATATTTTACAAATCCATGAATTAACCAGTACTCTTTCAGTAGGTTAATCTGAGTTAATTACCAACCACGTGCATTGACAACTTGACATGGGACCCCAAAATTCACCTTACATCAATTTGACCCATTTTGACCAATCTAATCCACTTTGTTTTATGTGAATTCTCCTTGTTTTAGGTGTGCTTACTCTTCAATATGACCGTTCAACAGTCCTTGCAATGGGGACTGCTTGCTGGGCTGTATCAACTGCAGCAGTCGGCATCAGTCAGCATATCCAACAGGTCGCATTCTGGAGAGCGGTAAATGGATTTGGCCTTGCCATTGTTATCCCAGTTCTCCAGTCATTCATAGCTGATAGTTATGGAGATGGGTCCCGCGGTGCTGGCTTTGGGCTCTTCAGCCTTGTTAGCATGATAGGTAGAATAGGTGGTGGTCCACTAGCAACGATTATGGCTGGACAGGAGTATTGGGGAATCCCAGGCTGGCGGTTCGCATTTCTTATGATGGCATCAATTAGTTTGCTTATTGGGCTTCTTGTGCATTTATTTGTTGTTGATCCAAGAAAGAACTCTCATTCCTATCTCAGTTCTGATATTGAGGCAGAAAGGTATATACTTGGTGAATAATTTATTTTGGACTTTTGGGTTTATCCTTTTTATTCTGCCTAGGTCTTTCAGATTGAGCATCATATACATTTCCTTGGGCTAACAATATTTTTATGTTTCCAATTTTTTAATTTATGAGTACCAATTTATATTCTGCAGGTCATCTCTGGTTGGAGGGAGAGGCCTAGCATC
The DNA here is from genome assembly GCA_027562975.1 of Rhynchospora breviuscula. Lineage (NCBI taxonomy): Eukaryota > Viridiplantae > Streptophyta > Magnoliopsida > Poales > Cyperaceae > Rhynchospora > Rhynchospora breviuscula. Next base: position 21,208,561 of record CM050398.1, read on the forward strand.
GACTTCTCTCTGGCATGATTCATGGATAGCAATGAAATCAGTTGTGAAGGTGAAAACATTCCAGATCATTGTCTTGCAAGGAATAGTTGGTTCTCTACCTTGGGCATCCATTGTTTTCTTTACAATGTGGTTTGAACTGATTGGTATGCAAGTTCTATTAAGTTTTCTGTTTTCCCTAATAACATTTTTTTTATTGTGCAGTCCTTATCGTCCTCAACTTCCATAATCCATACTGTACTCAAACCACTTTTGTATTGCATATTTACCTAGCACAAGAAATCAGCCACACACAACCAGATTACCAGCAATGTTGCTGCAGTTATGGCAAATTTGTATCATGTAATGTCCTATGTTAATGTTCTGCACTTTCTCCTCTCTTCCAGGTTTTGATCACAAGAGCTCAGCTGGCCTGATCAGCTTGTATGCCATTGGATGTGCTTTTGGATCATTTGGGGGTGGGTTAATAGCAGATTCCATGTCACGGTACTACCCAGATTCGGCCCGTGTTATGTGTGCTCAGTTCAGCGCCTTCATGGGCATTCCATTTTCACTAATCCTCCTTATCGTGGTACCGCAAACGGTAGATTACTGGTACACCTATGCCATGGTTCTCTTTTTGATGGGCCTGTCCATCAGCTGGTGTGGCACATGCGCAAACCAGCCCATGTTTGCCATGGTGGTGCCGCCGAAGCACCGCACAATGATTTACGCCTTTGACCGTGCATTAGAAGGGTCGGTCGCGTCTTTTGCCACCCCAATTGTCGGCATTGTCACCGAGAGGATCTATGGTTACAACCCAAAATCCATCAGTCTAGCAAATGGGTCGGCCCAAGGGGCACTGGCACTCTCGAGAGGGCTTCTGACTATGACTGTTGTTCCCTTTGGCTTGTGCAGTCTGTTCTATAGCCCTTTGTATTTTGTTTTCAAGCGGGATCGGGACAGTGCTAGGATGGCTGCCAGTAAGGAGCAGGAGCTTGAGCATAGCTGATTTGGCAACATAGATATGAACACTGGATAGTAGAGAAATGAATTGAGCAATTTTGGTAAGATACATATTTTGATATCCTTGATTTTCGTAGCAAAAGGACCAGCTGCATTTTTTTTAGACTGCTGCTGCTTCACAATGGGATGGTAGACTGGTATTATGGTACTCAGTATGTAATGGCTGATGCTGTGTAATATTATTCTTTAATTGCTTTTCAATTTGGCTATTTCACACCGGGATGTTAAACAACATGTAATTGATGTATTGTAGAATTATTCTTCGAGTATTTACATCTTCTGTAGATCTCTTTATTTCGTTTATTCTCATTGATGTTGTTTTAATTGTTATTTTCATACGTGTGAATTATCAGACAAATTGAAAAAAGTGAGATACTAGAAAAACGAACAGGCACTTGAAGCAGTAACTTTACTTTTTCGGTATATGTAAGTTGCTAGAGTTTCAACATAAGAAAAAGAAAAACAGTTTTGTCCATAAATTAAAAAAAAAAAAAAATTATAGATGCGTTCTCCATCAGTTTGATAGACCATTAGACCATATTTCCAAGTTGAGCATAATTTTGTTGCCCATTAAATTTATCGCTTTTCTAGCTGGAAAATATATAAAATTAGGAGGTATTAAATGCCTGTATTTTCCGTTTGCATAATTATGTCAGTTTTTGTTTTTGTTTAATGAAGCCGGGATGTCTCCTCTGGAGACATTCTTTTATAAAAAAAAAGAAAAAGAAAAAAGAGTCATTTTTGTGCTATTCAAAAAAATTATGTTTTATAAACGATAAAGTTGTATGGTTTGTTCTAATTTTACACCAAAGAAATGTAAGCACATCAAAATTTATAGTGAAATTACAGAATCCACTTATTACAAAATAAAGTGATTAGAAAAATAATTTGGTTATAGTTTCGTTCAAGGGAAAAAAAATTCTCAGGCGTAAAAGCATATCAAAATATAATTTCCATTACAAATTAACTAGTATTAAATCTTGATGGATGAATCTATAAAGGGTGTTTGACTCTTTTATTTTATTTTTATTTATTTTGGGCCCAATAAGGTCAGTCAGCTACTTTATGCTTTAGCTGACGTGGCAGTCAACCCTTTCAAATACCGCAATATGTTTGACCGGAGAAGAAACAACCTCGCAAATTAACAAATTGTGGATTTGTGGGACCGAAGTTTTGATTAGTGATTACTTATATGAAATAAAAATAAAATAAAAAAGGCCTTTCAATCTTTCATCGACAAAAAAACAATAATAAAAACAAAATAAAATAAAGAATCTTGACATTCCGACATCCCGTGTTATAGACGGTATATTAATTAAATATTGATTAAATTTTATTTGTAAAGAAAAAGAAAGAAATAATAAAAAAAGATTTTGTTTGACCAGCTCTTATTGACTTCTCTGGTTTCCCACCTCGGCACCTTCTCTTACTTTCTCTGCATTTGTAGAGGGGAGAGAGAGAGGGAGGGAGAGAGAGAGAGAGAGAGAGAGAGAGAGAGAGAGAGAGAGAGAGAGAGAGGGAGGGAGGGAGCGCGATGGAGATGGAAACAAAACTGAGCGAAGAAAGCGAAGAAGACGAAGAATATGATGAAGAAGAAGAAGATTATGAGGAGGAAGAAGAGTATGACGAAGAAGAAGTGTTCATCACACCTCAATCGAGCATAGTTTCTATGTATTCATCCCGTACGGAGAAGGTTCTTTCTCTCTCTCAATCCTTCTTCTCTATTTGTAACGACACCTACCTGTACTGTACCTGTTAGTACCGTTCTTGTTCTTAGTTCTTACCCTTTGTATATAGTATACTTCTGGTACTATTCAGAATTGTCTTTGTATTTTAGTCAATTGTGCCATAATTTTTTAAGATAGTTGAATTTTTCCTAAACATCTGATTTTGAGAGTAATTCTTCAGAATTTAAGATTTGCCTCATCTGTTTCTGACAACAGGACCTGAGAGAAATTTGCTCAGAGATTCTGAAATTGAAATATGCAATTGTATCTCAGCTTGATAATACTAGGTCATGCTACCAGGCTTTCAAAAGGTAATATCAGTGACATTTTTAATTGCCTTATTAGTTTTCAAAAGTTTTGACCAGCTGTCGTGAATGGTTGACAGTTTGGTGTTTAATGTTGCCTTACTGACATTATATGTTATTGATTCCACAATGTCAGAAAAAAAATGAGGATTTTGTTTGTGTCCATTTGCTAAATTAATACGCTGTTTAAATTTTTATTGGAATAAACTTGTCTTACAGTACATGTGAATTTGAAGGTTTGATCTTTAGACAAGACAGTCTTATGGAAGTTCACAAAAATGTAGATTTTCTCAAGAGGCTAAAGTGGTCAATGAAGTTGTAGTTGAACTGAAGAGTAACTATTCTGCTCACAAAAGCATAGTTCAAGATCTATCCTCTGCGGTCACTGGTGAATTGGATGCATGGGAAAGATTATCTGGGAACGAAATTGCGGACCTTCAAAATTCTGAGCTAGAACATCTCTTAAATCTTGATAATGACAGTTCTCAAGTCGTCTTTCTACAAAATTTAGACATGCTCCTTGCAGAGCGAAAAATTGAAGAAGCATTGTCTATGCTTTTGGATTCAGTTGAAATCATTGAAAGCAATTCCCTTGAAATTAGTAAAAGAAAAGACATGCTTGTCGATCAACTGGTTGCAACTTCCAATCAGCCATGCATTAAATACTCAGATCTTAAGAAAGCTTTAGAAGGGTTAATAAAACTTGGAAGAGAAGCTTTAGCCCAAGAATTGTTTTTGAAGGTATTTGCTTCACGTCTCCAGAGAAAAGTTGACTCGTTTCTCCCCTCCTGTATGATTCTTCCCAATACATACACTGCCACTTTTTCCAAACTGTATTTCTCAACAATCATGGAGGCAGCGAATGAGTTTAACTTGTTGTTTGGAGAAATAGAGCCTCATGCAAGTCTTTTGGTCGAGTGGGCTGAGTCAGAGATGGAGCAGTTTGCACATCTTGTCAGAGAGAATGCTCCTTCACTTGAAACCACTTCTGCGCTTTGTTCAGCTTGCATTTGTATTCAGGCCAGCCTTAACTATTGTATAATGTTGGAGGGTAATGGTCTGAAACTGTCAGATTTAGTACTGTTTCTCTTGAGCCAGCACGTCGAAGAGGTAATCGATAAAAACTTCAGAAGAGCAAGAAAAATGGTTCTTGATCTTTCAAGCCAATATGAGACCTTGGATCAGTCCTGGCTGGTAGGATTGCATTTTTCTGCTGATGCACTCACAAATATTTCCCTGAGAAATAATGTAAAGAAGTTTATGTCACTAATTAAAGTAAGTCTCCTTTATTTATGTCACTCACAAATACTATTATGCTACTGACCACTTTAAAGAAAATGAGAACCTTTTTCTTCATTACTGTGTGCCATTCATCTCCAATTTTTGGAATTTACTCATTTATTAGATCATGGTTACTTTGTATGCTTGATTTTCCTCATCTCTTATGGATTTTTTGTCATTTTCTTTTTCACACACTGATGGCAGGGCTGATAATGGAGAGATCACAATCTGGTCTGAAAGTATGGTTCTTATATTGGGCCCACAAACCATTGGCAATATTTAATGCACTTCCATTTTATTTTTTCAGGATATACTGGACCAGCTGACTCCAATGGTGGTATTACATTTTCGACCAATTATTATGCGAAAAACCCATCAATTATTCGACAAGTATGTGGAAATAATGGCAAAAGCAATTCCCACTTTCTGTGAAGATGGTACCTTCATTTACCCAAAAGAACAGACATATTTCAAGACTGAAACTGAAATACAGCAGCTTGCACTCTTGAATTCTATTTCAGCAATAACTGATGAATTCCTGCCTGTGGCTATTTCAAAAATATTGCAATCTCAAGGGGAATTGAAAGAACCAGACAAAGGGTTGGAAAATTTGGCATCTATTAGTAGAGAATATAAAAACTGGAGGCGCCGCATCCAGCATTCGTCAGATAAAATTATAGAACATTTTTGCTGGCAGTATGTCATTAGGTTAGTCTATACACGCAAAGGAAAAGCAAGGTTAGATGCACATGCTTACTTGGAATTGGAAGGAGATGATCTTATTGGGGACTTAGAGCCACTTCCATCACTACCATTTCAGGTCCTTTCCCCGCATTACTGCTTTTCTATTTTCATGTTATACTAATATCAGTTTGCTCATTTTTAATCTTAAGTTTTTCCCCCCTTCATATTTTGGACCTAAATGAGGCCAAAGACCAACAATTTTGACATTATCATGGCAACATGTGTTCCTTTATAGACCCTATTTTATTCATTATATTTAAATGTTACAATAAAAAAGGTCAATTGGATTCGTCCTCAGACAACGCTACTCTCAGCTATTGCTAATGGTTGTTAGATATCAGTAGAAGTTTTTTGGGCAGTTAGATGCATATTTGATTCAACAGAAATATTTTGCTCAATAACCAATCTTCTTGATGTTTATAATTTTCCTTAAGCGAAATATAGGCACTATTCGCAAGGATGCAAAAACTAGAAAGCATTGTCAATGAGGAGCTCTTTGGGAAAGAGAAGGTACAGAAAGCTGTACTCTCAGGAATAATTGAAGCCATGCTGACATGGCTATCCAATGATCAGGAATTCTGGAGAATGATGGAAGACAAATCTCGGCAATTTGACGAACTGGGATTGCAACAGGTAATCAGTTTGTCTTCATTGGGTTATATACCCATGGGACTGTTGCAAAAATACCAATTAATTATTCTTAGCATCCTGTGTTTTATGGTATTTGCTTAAAACAAGAGCACACTCAGCACAGTGAATTTATAAGAAAGAATATCAATTGATAGTGGTTTATATCAGACCCAATTTAACTGAAGCAACACATTCTCCGCTAATCACTTTGAATAAATTATATCAACTTGCTCTCCTTTTACTGTCTCGTTCTTGTAAACTGTCCATCTAATAATCTCTGAATGTGAAAAAATGAACGTAAAACTTACCTTGCCAAGAGGCCACGCAGGATAAATTTGTCTGGGAAATATCTAATAAACTAGAATATTTTCTTGCTCCTTCATGTTGGGTTTGCTTTAAAACCAAAGGGAATAAACAATTCTAACAAGTCAAATAAGCAACCCAGAAAACATAAACTCGCAGAACCAGCAGTTGGAACGGACTGTTCTGGTCATAGACCGGACCGTTCCAAAACACCAGAAAACTAAATCGAGAGCGGAAGCTTACCTAATTCCATTGCTATGGTCTGAATCTTGATGTTAAGCACTTCTTGATGTGTCCTGACGTGTATGCACCTTCACCAAAACTGTTCCACGCACCTAAGTAGGGAGAAAAATCTTCCAAGAGAACAAGACGCGCCCTTTGATGCCTTTAGCCTGAACAAAAGCACTATCTCTCTCTAATCGATGGAATAATTAGGGAGAGGGGCAGAGATGCTGCTATCAACGCATGTATGCAGCAATACTCGTGTGTGTCTTGTCCCTTGGGGACCAACCCCTTTATTTATAATGCCAAGGACTTCTTGGCCACCACACAATACCATATTTTGTCCATCATAAAATAGGTAATGTTTCTAAATATAACCACCTATAAAAGGCAACACATCTATTGCACAAAATCTGCTATTTCTTTACAGCCATGTTTAGCTTATTACCATAATCAATAGAAACTTGGATACCAAACAATAATCAGCCCATACTTAATTTAGATTGTTTCCATATAGACTCGTCAGCCTATATGGAAATAATCTAACAATCTCCCACTTGGGCTATTATGTTTAGTGTTATCCAATGTCCTTAACTTAATGAGCTCATCTTTTATGGTAATAAAATTTTGTGTCCTTAATTCCGTCCATCATTTACAATAATAGAAGACCAATGAAGCATTCGTTACATTATAGCATTTACAGGCCTCTAATCCTATAAAGCCGTCGTAACTAAACTCACAATGATCACAATATCATTATAAAGAACGACATTGAATTAAGATGTGTATAAGTGGTGTGGAAAATACACGTAAGTGTGACTGTCACGTGTCTATTTCCAACTTTATTGGTCACCCAAAAAACTGAAGTGAGGTCAACTTAAATAAATTGAGAATGAAAACTAAAACTGAATCTGAAAACTGAAACTTTATTCATTTCTGCAGAAATATTCATTACATAATACACTGAATAAACTGAATAAACTAAAACTATCATCAAATCTAGCACTCCCACTGAACAAAACTCCCACTAAAGTTTAGAATTCTCAACTGAAATTACACCCATACTAGTTACATGTTTCAGAAACTGCTTGGGTATTAATGCTTTAGTTAGTGGATCTGCTATCATTGAGTTTGTTCCAATGTGCTTGATTGATAATTCGTCATTCTCAACTTTTTGCTTAACAGACAGAAACTTGATGTCGATGTGCTTCGAGTTGGCTGAGCTTCTGTTATTATTAGCATACATGACTGCTGAGTTATTGTCACAGAAAATTCTTAGTGGAGCTTGGATAGAGTCCACTACACGCAACCTAGTGACAAAATTTCGCAACCATGTTCCAAATAATGACGCCTCATAGCAAGCCACGCATTCTGCTGCCATGGTTGAAGATGCCACTAGGGATTGTTTGGCACTTTTCCATGAAACAGCTCCACCTGCCATCATGAAGATGAACCCTGTGGTTGACTTTAAACTATCTTGACATCCCGCAAAATCAGAATCAGAATATCCTATGACCTCCAGCCTATCTGATCTCCGATACGTTAGTGCAAAGTCTTTGGTTCTTTGAAGATATCTCAAAACTCGTTTAGCTGCCTTGATATGCTGAATTCCTGGGTTATGCAAATACATGCCTAGCATACCTGTAATGAAAGCAATGTCTGGACGTGTACACACTTGGGCATACATTATGCTTACAACTATGGAGGCATACTTATTGTCCTTTACTTGCTTCTTTTCCAACTGTGTTTTGGGACATTGTTCTAGACTAAACTTTCCCCTTTAGCAACAGGGGTCTCTGTTGGTTTGCAGTTTTCCAAATCATACCGCTTGAGTACTTGATCGATATAGGCTTTTTGTGATAGACCCAAAATACCTTGAGAACGATCTCTAAGTATCTTAAGACCTAACACGTATGATGCATCACCAAGATCTTTCATTTCAAAATGTCTAGATAGAAATTTCTTAGTTTCATGCAACATATCCTTATCGTTTGTGGCAAGCAGTATATCATCCACATACAAAACCAAGAAATAATATTTACTCCCACTGAACTTGTGATATATACAATCATCCGCCGGGTTACTCTCGAAACCAAATGAGAGAATCACTCGATTGAATTTGTAATACCATTGTCGAGACGCTTGTTTAAGCCCATATATGGATTTCTTAAGTTTGCAAACCATTCTCTTTGGATCGTCCGATACAAAGTGGGGTGGTTGCACCATATAGATGGTTTCATCAATGTCACCATTGAGAAACGCAGTCTTAACATCCATTTGATGAAGCTCAAGATCTAAATGTGCCACAAGTGCCATGATTACCCTAAAAGAGTCTTTCGATGAAACTGGAGAGAAAGTCTCTTTGTAATCAATACCTTCTTTTTGAGTAAAGCCCTTAGCGACAAGACGTGCCTTATACCTTTCCACATTACCCTTAGAATCCTTTTTGGTCTTAAAAATTCATTTGCAACCAATAGGTTTCTTTCTTTCTAGTAATGGTACTAAGTTCCATACATCATTGTCATACATGGACTTCATTTCTTCATTCATGGCATCGATCCACTTTTGTGAGTTTGGACTGTCTAAAGCTTGACGAAGATCATGAGGATCTTCCATCATCCCAATGTCAAACTCATGTTCTTGGAGATAGACCACATAATCATTAGATATTGCTGGTCTTTTCTCTCTAGTGGATCTCCTAGGCACAAGTTCTTGAGGCGTTTGCAGTTGTTCAATTACATCATTATCTTCAACTTGATTATTTCCAAGATCCAAGTCCATAGGATTTGGAACAGGATCCGTTTCTTGAATTAAACGGTCCGTTTCAGTATTGGAACGGTCCGTTCCAGTCCTGGAACGGTCCGTTTCAATCCTGGGCACTGCATCTATGATCAACCGTTCCGTTTCAGCCTCAGACCGGTCCGTTCCAATCCTGAAACGGTCTGTTTCAGCCCTGTCATGGTCCGTTTGAAGATCAGTGCTCATTTCCTCCTCGAAAATAATATCCTGATGTGTCATATCTCCCCCCACAACCAAAACATCCTCAAAGAACTTAGCTATAATCGTCTCAAAAATATTCCTATTAGTGGGATCGTAAAACTTGTAACCCCTAGAACGTTCGGCATATCCAATGAAATAACAACTAACTGTCCTTTCGTCCAATTTCTTCTCATTTGGCTTGTAAGGCCGAGCTTCAGCTGGACATCTCCAAATGCGACAATGTTGCAGACTTGGTTTCCTACCAGTCCACATTTCATAGGGGATTTTATTGTTATTTGCCTTAGTTGGTACACGATTGAGTAAATAGGCTGCCGTTTTAAGCGCTTCGCCCCAAAGAGATCTTGGCAAATTAGTATGACTGAGCATACTTCTAACCATGTCCTTCAATGTCCTGTTTCGTCTTTCAGCTACTCCATTCATGCTAGGCGATCCTGGCATGGTATATTGAGGGACAATGCCATTTTCCTCTAGGAACTTAGCAAAAGGCCCTGGACGTTGTTCACCTGAACCGTCATATCTACCATAGTATTCACCACCACGGTCAGATTTGACTTGCTTAATCCTTTTGTTGAGTTGTAACTCAACTTCAGCTTTAAATGATTTGAATACGTCCAAAGCTTGCGCTTTTTCACTTAATAGATATAGATAACCAAATCTTAAATAATCGTCTATGAAACTGATAAAGTAAGTTTGACCATTCCTAGTAGGCATAGGAAATGGTCCACAAATGTCCGTATGAATCAGTTCTAAGACATCACTCGTTCTATTGGCATCATATCTCCTTTTATTGGTTTGTTTTCCTTTAACACAACTTTTACATGGGCCTAAATCAGTCATGTCTAAAGGATCGAGTATTTCACTTTGCACAAGCCTTTCAATTCTCTTTGGAGAAATGTGACCTAAACGCTTATGCCAAAGTGCACCTGAATTCTCATGAGTTAATTTACGCTTAACACTTCTAGTATTTGTATGCAAGTTTTCATTATATGAAGCAATAGTTTCCAAAGAATATAGATTGTCATAAACTGAAAGAAAACCAGATCCAACGCATTTAGAATTATGAGATAAACTGAATTTTCCATTTCCAAAAGAACAAGAGTAACCGAATTTGTCCAGTACAGAAATAGAAACTAAATTTCGTCTAAAAGACGGTACAACAAAAGTCTCATATAAATTCAAATACAATCCAGTCCTAAGTAACAATCTAAAATGCCCAATAGCTTCAACTTGTGCCTTCTTGCCATCGCCCACATAGATGTATCTTTCACCATCATTTGGCTTGCGGCAGCTCAGGCAACCCTGCATAGAGATACTTATGTGAGTTGTAGCACCCGAATCAATCCACCAAGTATCTTTTTGTACTGAAGTTAAATTAACTTCTGAACAAACCAAAGAGAGAGACATACCTTTCTTCTTGCGCCAAGCTATGTAGCCTGCACAATCAGTCTTCTTGTGTCCCTCTTCGCCACAGAAGAAGCACCCATTTGGATTCTTTGGCTTCTTGCCAGTCTTCCCCTTATTGGGTTCCTTCTTTGGCTCTGAATTAGCAGCCTTTTTCTTATTTTGTTTCTTCTTTTCATTATTCTTGGAAGTGGAGGCAACGTTAGTACTGTGTGTCTTATCAAGCTTCAATCTTTCCTCTTCTTGAACTAGATGCGAAATCAGTTCATTCAGAGTCCACTTGTCCTTAGTGCAGTTATAAGTAACCTTGAAATGGTTATACTGACTAGGGAGAGAGTTAAGCACTAGACATACCTGAATTTCTTCAGATATGTCTAACTTAAGGGCTTGTAACTTTGAAGCAAGATTAGACACTTCCAAAACGTACTCACGAATGTTGCCTTTTCCATTATACTTTATAGAGGTGAGTCTTGCCATGAATGTACAAATCTCCGATTTCTCATTCTTGGCAAATCTCTTCTCAATTTCTTCCAAGCATGTCTTAGCCTCATCGGAATCAGAAATGGTACCCCTGAATGCCTCTGGAATTGTCTTCTTAATGATCATTATGCCCATGCGATTAGAGCGATTCCATTGAGCTACACTTTGAATGTGTTGTTGAGTGCTTTTAGCATCAATCTCAGTTGGTTTCTGCTCCCTGAATGCAAGGTCAATATCTAGACAACCGAGAACTATCATCAAGTTCTCTTTCCATTCCTTAAAGTTGGAACCAGTCAGCATGGGTATGCTGTTAATGCTAGCTGGAATGTTTGCTAAAATAAACCAAAGACAAAAATACACTAATGTTAATAACCATAATGTATAAGTTAAATCATAAAATATAAAGGTCTAAATCCCATCTACTAGTCTTTATTCATTTGCAAGTGCTCTTTGGAGTCTCCAAGCAAACTTCAATTAACTAGGTGTAGCATCAAATGTAACGATTCATAACATATCAATTAATTAACCTTCCTTTGGGCCGATTAATTAATTGTATGTAAAACCTTATAATCATTATCCATTTGATTCTACCAAAACATTGTACATGTAGTCTTTTAAATTATGTCCTTCCTTTGGGCCGATCCATAGTTTAAAAGTTACATGTACCTTAATACACTTTGTACCTGAGTCTTTGAAACAACCATTAATATGAGAGCCCACTTTGGCGGGATGATATTAATATTGGTTCAATTCTCAAAATACAACTCAAATTACCTTTATATTAGACTTAAAATATACCTAATCCTAGACTTTTCATTATGCAAATCAATTCTAAGATGAAAAGCCTAACTAAATACTGACCTAGGATGATATAGACTTAGGACCCAGTTGCAAACCCTAAGGTATACACGCGTTGGATCGTACGAACCAACAAACCTGAAACGGACCGTTTTGGTGAGAGAACGGTCCGCCCTAAATAGACCAGAAGAGAACCAAAGAGAGATATGACCATACAAGCTAGTACGAGTCATATTGAGATAAGAAAAGAAAGCGGTGGTCTCCCGTTCAGCCAGCAGCCATTGAAATTACACCACATCCAGGCAAGATTCCCAGAAAAGGCCAGGGTCATATGGACACTTTAGGCGCCGACCTTATTTTCTGCGACAGAACTTGTCCTCATGACAACATGGTGTAACCCAACGCTTACAGCTCTTACTAATGAAAAACACGGCAAAGAAGAGAAGATGATGGATGCATAAAGTGTCATTTGTACCTAACCAGTACAAACAACCTGAATTTTGGCTTAAAATCTAACAATCTGGTTCTGGAACGGACCGTTCTGGTTGTAGAACGGACCGTCCTAAACTCTGGTCAGTACCTAACAGTTTGCAACCAAAACTGAAGTGGAACGGACCGTCCCAGAGTGGAACGGACCACCTGAAAACCGCAGAGAAGAGTAGAAAATGTCGTCCTAATCTAGGTCGAGAAACCCTAAAGATTTCTCTCCTAACCTGACAATCTACTTTAAATCTAAATCATCCAATTAGGTCAGATTTTAAACGATTTTGAATTTTTAAAACTTTAACTTAATTTTTAAAATCTTTTCAAGCAATTGCAATTTCATAATAATTTGAATCATAACAAAGAGCTAAATCAAAATAAACAATTCAATAACAGTTCAAGTTGTAGCCCTTTGGGTCCAATTTGCAATTACAAACAATAAGTCTGGCACAATACTCAATAAACAGATCATAAACAATCCAAAGTTAATGGAACGGTCCGTTTGAGCCATGAAACGGACCGTCCAAAAGCCAGATAAATCAGAAACAGTTCAGAAAACAGTCCAGAAAAAATTTCAGAACATACGTGCCAGAAATTTAAACAGTTCAGTTCAAATCAACAATCTCACCAAATCAATTCAAACACTTCAATTAGATCCAAAATTATGTGTCATGCTACTGGCTCACGACGAGTGGCTCTGATACCACTTGTTGGGTTTGCTTTAAAACCAAAGGGAATAAACAATTCTAACAAGTCAAATAAGCAACCCAGAAAACATAAACTCGCAAAACCAGCAGTTGGAACGGACCGTTCTGGTCATAGACCGGACCGTTCCAAAACACCAGAAAACTAAATCGAGAGCGGAAGCTTACCTAATTCCATTGCTATGGTCTGAATCTTGATGTTAAGCACTTCTTGATGTGTCCTGACGTGTATGCACCTTCACCAAAACTGTTCCACGCACCTAAGTAGGGAGAAAAATCTTCCAAGAGAACAAGACGCGCCCTTTGATGCCTTTAGCCTGAACAAAAGCACTATCTCTCTCTAATCGATGGAATAATTAGGGAGAGGGGCAGAGATGCTGCTATCAACGCATGTATGCAGCAATACTCGTGTGTGTCTTGTCCCTTGGGGACCAACCCCTTTATTTATAATGCCAAGGACTTCTTGGCCACCACACAATACCATATTTTGTCCATCATAAAATAGGTAATGTTTCTAAATATAACCACCTATAAAAGGCAACACATCTATTGCACAAAATCTGCTATTTCTTTACAGCCATGTTTAGCTTATTACCATAATCAATAGAAACTTGGATACCAAACAATAATCAGCCCATACTTAATTTAGATTGTTTCCATATAGACTCGTCAGCCTATATGGAAATAATCTAACACTTCATTCTGTTAAGAAATTAATTTTGTTGGAAATGCAATAATCACTGATGATTGTTTTCAATGCAGAAAAATTGTAAACGTTTCTTCAAAAGCTCTCTTTTTCGAGTTCCAAATTCCTATAACAATATCATTTATGTGCCAAGATTGTTTTTCTCGAACTTCAATCAAGCATTTCATAACTACCACCCTACAAGGCCCATTACCTTTTTTTATTTTATTATTATTATTATTATTTTTTAATTTGCCAGATGGTTAACTGGTTCATCCCTTATTTCAGTTTGTTCTTGATTTGCACTTCATAATTGAGATTGCAATATCTGGTGGGTACTCTTCTAGAAAAATTCATCAGCTTGTGTCAGCTACTATAACTAGAGCAATTGGAGCCTTTGCTGCTAGAGGTGCTGATGTCCAAAGGTAAATGGAAAAGAGGAAGAAAAAGGAAAAGAAAAAAACAAAGGAACATCATTTTGAGATCCTAATTACGTTTAGCTGTTACCAATACTGTTAGGATTGGCCAATCATACTGGATTTGACATATATCTGATATTATCAGTACGTCATGAAATAACTTACAGCCAGTTAAGCAACCACACATACAAAGAGAAAAGACTTTCATAAAAAAATGGACAGGCAGAGTCCTCTATTAATCATGTTAATCTTCTTTATATGAATTAATTAATAACTTTCAATTGTTAATTGTTTCAGTGCTCTTAATGAAGATGAATGGTTTTCTCATGTTGCCAAAGCTGCAATTAGGAGGCTTATGCTGGTTGTACCACTTTCAAGGGACTCTTTGCAATCTGATGACAACAATATCTTTTTGCATGACAAGGTTTTGGAGTCCGGCAATGTCTCGTCAAGCTGGTCAGATTTTGAATCTAATTCCATAGATTCTTTTGCTTCATTAAACAAGGCTGGAGTTGAAACCCCTGGTTACTTCAGTAGCTATGAGTAGTGAAGATAGTGCGAGTTATCTGATGCACTTTTCATTTTTGTAAAAAAAAAAAGTAGCTTATATACTAAACAGTTGTAAGATACAGTAGGAAATTGAGTAAAATAAAGAAGATTGGATCTGCTGTGCCTTTATGTGCATAAAGAAATGTGATCTCTTTTCTGTTTTTAACACATCATGTATAGCATCAATTTTCTTTTTAACTGAATTTTAGAAATAGAAATTTTGAGAATGATGTACTTGTGAGAAATACACCTACTAATCCACCAATAGAACCCAGAACGTTCACATCCGCTGATAATTGAACGGAGCCATAGAAACACTCTCTACCTTTAGTTCAATCCAATGGTCAGGATCTAATCGCAGGCTCCCCCATCAAAGTTATTAGTTACTTGTTACTAATGAATGCACAATTACAATTTTTCTTTAAAAAAAAAAAATGCAACCTAATGAATAGTTTATAGTTACTTAGTTATTCAAAAAAAATAAAAATAAAATTAGTTAGTTACATAGAAAAGTAGCTGGACTTTCCATTTCGGCCCATTATAACCCAAAATTTTCTGGGATCACCAAAACAAGGCCTGGTGAAGAATTTCACCTCTGTACAATTGTCAAATTTGAGACAATCAAACCCCCTGCGAGTCTCCTTTCTCGTCTTCCTCTTTGGTCCCTTCCCAGGCTCCCAAATACTAAGATCGCGCCAGTCGAGATCCAAAGCCTAAAACCCTATCAAGCTCCGTCAATGGCGAAACAACGACAATCTCTCCTCTTCCTCTTCTCATTGATCACCCTCCTTCTTTCTCCTCTCCCCGCCTTCTCCTTCTCCGACGAGAGCCCCACGGCGCGTCGCATCCTCGTGTTGGTCGACGATCTGGCTCTGCGCTCTTCCCATTCCATCTTCTTCAACTCCCTCATCTCGCGTGGCTATCAGCTCGAGTTTAAGCTCGCTGATGATCCTTCCCTCTCTCTCCAGCGCTATGGTCAATTCCTTTACGATGGCCTCATTCTCTTCGCTCCGTCTGTTTCTCGTAAGTTGCTGTTTACTTCGATTTTAATCTGATCTCGTCTTGATCTGGTTTGAAAAATCGATCCAGGATTTGTTCGTGATGCGAATTTGAACTTTGTAATTCTATAGGTTTTGGCGGATCGTTGGACCAGAGTAGAGTACTTGAATTTGTTGATGCGGGACATGACCTGATTTTAGCGGTTGATTCCAATGCATCCGATTTAGTGCGTGGAATTGCCACTGACAGTGGTGCTGATTTTGATGAGGCATGAGATATTTAGTTTTTTTTTTTTCAGTCTTTTTATTTGTTATGATATGATTTAGTTGTGTTAAGTTGTTTGATCTTTCCTTTTTTTAATGTATTGAGTTGATCTCTTTGTTTGTGGCAGGATCCTGAAGCTGTGGTAATTGACCATCTCAGCTATGCGGTCTCTGATACTGATGGGGATCACACTCTAATTGCGAGTGATAACCTTATCAAGTCAAATGTAATTTTGGGGGACAAAGCTATTGAGGTTAGACTGTTACAGCTAAAAAAAATATTTGCATAGACAATACATTTTATGAACATAGACTTCATCTGTCATTTGTAGTTATTACTATCATCAACAATTATTTTTCATGCAATGTTGTAATTAGAATACCATAGTAAAGTTATTAAATGATAATTAAATGCTTCAACAATTTTGTATACTATTGAGAATCTTCAGAACTATTTCATATAGAGGTGAGACTTGCTGGAAGTCACTTAGGAAATAACCAACTCGATGGGGTTAAGGCAAATTTGTGAATATTCATGTCCCACACACTATCCTATGACTGAATTCTTTGGCCTGTACAAATATCTCGTGTTAGTTTTCAAGTATAATAAATTTTCAATGTTAATTGCATATTCAATGATTTGTGATTTTCAAAATAGCTCCTCTTTGTGCTTTCTTCTTTTTTTTTGTGTCTGATGATTGGCAAAAGATTAGATATCTGATTGTACCTATGTTATATTTAACTGATTATGTGTTTATTAAGTGGCATGACATATCCTTTTGTGGTTACTGGTCTTACAAATCCACAGGCACCTATCCTCTTCCGTGGAATTGGACATTCAGTTAACCCTGCTAATACTCTGGTGAGGCTCTATGTTTTAATTTCCCTTTTTTATCAACTCTTTTTGTTTGTTCATTTCTGATGCACTCTCTTGTCAGGTGTTGAAAGCTCTCACGGCATTCCCTTCAGCATACTCAGCCAATCCAAAAACAAAATTGTCAAGCCCTCCTTCACTCACTGGCTCTTCCATCTCTCTGGTCTCTGTAATGCAGGTGATGTATCAATTCTATCTTATTTGTCCCTACAATTGGGTCAGTCCCAACAAGCTTCTGGACTTTCTTGGGTCACAAATGAGCAAGGGCTGAATATGAAAAAACAATCTTAGCAAGAAAAAAGAATGTAAAAGTTCATGGTATATTTACCAATATGTCATCATGCCTGAGACTATTAGCTTCTGGACACTTTTGAGCATGCATAGTTTCTTTTTTAGTTCTTTGCTCATGCTAAGCTTAAGATTTTATTGTTAAGACTTAGGAGTTTATTTTTTTATTTTGGTTTCTAATATTTGGTTTACTGTTCTTTATTTAATGGAAACATATATTAATTTTTCCTTTCATATAGGCTAGGAATAATGCACGTGTGTTGATATCTGGATCACTAGAATTGTTCAGTAACAGGTGTGGTATAATTTATATTATGGATATTGATTATTTCTTGTTTTCATTTCTAGCATTGATGTTCATTGTTTACTTTTCTAATGATTAAACCCTGCTGTGCTTGCTTTTCCATCCTTCCTACAGATTTTTGAGATCAAGTGTCCAGAAGGCTGGAAGCAAGACAATGTAACCATATTGCATTTTCTTAATACATTTTACTTGGCTGTCTACATAGTCTGATAAAACTTAGTATCCTATAATTTGTGTCTGAAGAAATTAAATGGCTGCAGTTATGACAAATCTGGTAACGAGCAATTTGTGACTGAAGCCGCGAAATGGGTTTTCCATGAAAGGGGTCATCTTAAGGTGAAATAATTAATATCTACTTTTATTTAACACTGTTGCCATTAAACCCACTGTTTCTTGGTGCAAATCCTGTTATTTAGTGCCATACTATAAGAGCTGAATTTTCTTATAATGACGTGGTAGAGATGGTTTGGTCCAGGATTTTATGAACTGAAACATAGGCCAAACAGTTGTCTGAAGTTTATTGTTTAGTTTTATTTTGAAGGTACATCCAACTTGCGATTGTTGTAATGATTCTATGTTATATGATCCAGGCTGTCAATGTCAAGCACAACAAAGTAGGAGAAACAACTGAGCCTGGCATATACCGCATAAATGATGACTTGGTAAGCACCTTCTCTTAGGCTTCATATGATGAGCTTGATATTCGAGTTTATTTTTTATTTGACTCATTCTTCAATGGTCATATGTCATTGAAGGAATACTCGGTTGAAATCTACGAGTGGTCTGGAAAAAGCTGGGAGCCTTATGTAGCGGATGATGTTCAAGTTCAATTCTTCATGATGAGCCCTTATGTGTTGAAGACCATGTCTACTAACAAAAAGGTCTACTTTGCCGATCATTGCTTGTTTTGCAAATGAGCTATTTATACCAACTTATATCTTTATGACTCATAAGTATCTTTACTCAAGCTGCCCAATTTGACTTTCATTTTGATGACAAATATTAGGGTCTTTACTCAACATCCTTCAAGGTTCCTGATGTATATGGAGTATTTCAATTCAAGGTCGAGTATGAGAGACTTGGATATACTAGTCTTTCCCTTGCAAAACAGGTAAGTTCCAATTACTCCACTTCAAATTGGCTGGGTTTTTTTTTTTCCTAGTAATTGGAACAAATCCTTTTTTAATCTTACGTTTTGTATATTGCAGATTCCAGTGCGGCCATTCAGACACAACGAGTATGAGAGGTTCATACCTGCGGCCTTCCCATATTATGCAGCATCCTTCTCAACCGTAAGTCTAGTCTTATATCTATTTTCTGTCTTGACCATTTGACTGTGAGAAATTCTCTCTTTCTTCTTTGGTTTTTTATTTGCAATCATGCAGAAATACAATAAGTGGTTTTTAACTATGGAATTTCTATTCTGTTTGATGCAGATGGGAGCATTCTTTATATTCTCTATAGTCTACTTGTATCACAAGTAAATGCTCTACTGGTTGAGTGGCCCAATTCTGTAGTTCAAATTTATACAGCTGTTCTTCAATTTTGTCTTTTGATACTTAGGTCTGTGAGATGACATTCATAGGACTCTTTTTGGTTCATTTTTCTTTTATTTTTTTAACTGAACTAAAAAAATTTCTTTTACCAAGCCAAACATCTTATATTTTATTATGCGGTTTGACGTAGTTGTGTAGTTTGGAATGCCTTTTGCTTTATTTATATAAGTTTATAGGAATCACCCAGTGAGTCAGTGAGGAAGCAGTATATTATGTGGAGTAATTGGTCAATTCATAAAGGTCAGTTTCAGTGCTATTGGCCATTTCTACGTGGTATGGGAGTTATGTGAACTTGAGAAGGTAACTTGTGAGTGCTATTTGCTAGTTATACATGGCGTGCCCCATTAGTCACTCCCATAGTGTTTTCTGAAGTTGCGCCTGTGTTGGAGGAATAAAATCACTTACATAACATATGTGTCACTATTGGCATAATGAACAGATCCTGGTCTCTAATAATAGAGCTGCAGTAATCCAAACCAAAACTACCACAAATGAAAGTGATTAGTTTTGTTGGCGCTGATTTTTCTATTTTTCTTTTAAGCCATTTTTTTTTCCTTAACGGTCAGAATATAGTGATAAGAACATTTAAAAAAAAAAAAAAACAGTGGTACATTTAATAGATGCAAAACAACCCTCTATACTTTATTTCATTCATACGAGTAGCTGCTTTTATTCAAGTGTCAGACAAGTACATTGAATTTCTTACAAGAAACGGTTAACACATTCCCAAACTGCTCTCTCATGACGCATCATCTCCACAAACTATTCACATGAAGTGAACTTATTCCTCTTTCACGCACACCCTTCCAATATGCCTCGTGAACCATGGTTATAGGTTGCACTTCACACAAGTTCACTCACACTAGAATCTCTAGAGTCCACTTGTACATCTCCTTCTCAGGAACCGGGATTTCGACAGTCATAAGCCCCATACCAGAGTCATAATTGAACATCACTTCTGATCCATCTAAGGTGCACTTGATAGGCTTCTGAGATGAATAAGCCCCAAATCGACCGCATCCTCTCAGCTTGATCACCAAAATTGTGGTCGCTTCAGGACCGTTGTTAGCATCGTCAGTACTGGAAGAGGAGGTGATAACATCGAATTGCTCGACAGCTCCACCAGAGTTGAACATGTTGAGCAGGCCAATGGGTGCGAAGGAAATGTTCGGTGCAATGACCTACACAGAAATTAACAGTAGATGGTTGTGATTGGGGATATATATTCAACTAATTGACTTTTGGAGATCTGGTCGCTCATTTGGTGGGAAGATTTAATATTTGGCATTGACATTTCAGTTTAATTGAATTGTGAAGGTGGTTCAGCTAATATTTTTTTTTTCTGGATTACATCCATGATAAAATATTTTCCCCATTCGATTTGATGACTTTCATTTACCAATTGGGTTAACTATTATTCTTTCATTATTTAATTACCTTAGTCTTAATATATTCTTCTATGATTTTCACAAAAATAATAGACAATACAAAAATAAAAAAAAAATTATCCACTTCTATTAACAGGACGAGTGAGATAAACTAACCTTAATAGGGCTAATGTGGAAGAGCTCAAATTCAAGAACTTTCAGTGTCACGGACAAAGTGGCATCTTTGGGCAGTCGAAATAATTCTCCTGGATTGAACAACAGAAAACAAAAAATATATCAGATCATGTTCTAATTTAACTGCTTAGTGCTAGTCAGTAAACATATAGCCCAAAAGTACAAAACCAGCAAGCCCTGTACCTTGTGCGACCAAATTAATTTCCTCAGCAAATTCTCCCAACAACATAAACACTAGAAAAAAAAAATGCTATTTGTTCAATGTGCAAACCTGATTTGAAGGCATAGACAACAGCTTCACCGTTCCAGCCTGGACCGGCGAGCTGCTCGATGGAATCAACATCTTCAGCTCTTACTGATCCAGTGAGAGTTCCTGGAGCTGTATCATGGATGCGTGTCTTTTTAGTGACACGGCACCATCCGGCACCTTGACAATTGAAGACACCCACAACTCCAGTGCGCTTATTCACATTCCAAATCTTCAGCAAGCTGCAGTGTTGTCAGCAAATAAATTGTGAATGAATCAGAATGCTAATTTAAGTTCAATAAAAAGGAAAAACTTATGGGAAAATGGATTCAATTGATATAACAGAGTATTTATTTAATGACAACTTAGTTAGTACAGTAGTATTTAGAAGGACCCAATTTGTTTATTTTGTTTTTTCACTTTAAATAAAGTGTTCATTTTGAAAATTTCATTGTTTATTTTATTATTATTATTTGTTTTTTTTTTTTGCATATCACAAGGATACTTAGGAGATCTTTTTTTTTTTTTTGCCTTCAGTAAACTAAAATCATGAAATTTGACTTTACCCTTGTGACTCTAATTAATGAATAAAGAGAGAAATCATGAGAGGTCAGGTGAGAACTGAGAAGCAACAAGTTACCTTTTGCCATCACGGGCTGGATCAGAGAAAAGGCTGTCACGTGTTGGACGGCCTGGTAGCTGCGGGCGGAGCACAGATCCATCTGGAAGCACCAATTTCTTTAGAAGATCAAAATTGTGCTGGCCTGGTGTGTCACTGCATCAATTATTTCAAAACGTTAATTATAACTTGAACAATTTTTTCTACATATCAAAAATTTTTTTTTTTCTTTGTATTAACCGACATAGACTGTTACATGTTTTCAAAACGAATACTCTAGAAGCGAAGAAACTCTAATTTTTTCTAATATATTTTATTATTTCTTGTGTGCAAAAAACTCTTGTAGCCAAATTAGATACAGACAGATATTATATTGATACTGTTGCAAGTATCATCCCAAGTGGAATGCCAGGTCATATATACAAACATTACATATTATGATCCCTCGTTTTATTGTGGAGTGCCACGTAGATTAAGGACAAAATCAAGCACAACTGCACAACCCCCGCCCCCCCCCCCCCCCCAAATCAATTGTTTTATGTAAATTTTGTCGCCTTGCCAGAAAAGCTATCCAAATTTTCAACGAGACTAAGCTACGTGTGTCTCACTCATTGCACAAACATACACAATGAATAGTAGTAGATTGGATTCGTTTTGGCTACTTCTTTTACTATGTCTCTCTATTTTTTCTTTTCTTTTGTTTCTTTTGGGAAAAGATGATTTTGATAATTGATTAGATATTTACCTGACATAGATAGCACAACCGCCAATTGCGCGAGAAGCGCCATGATACTCAGCCGCCGGATGAAGACTCTGTACCCAATAATTCACCAACAATTAATTATCAGAACAAAATTCATTAAATGACACACATCAATTATAAGCACGTAATAATTTGATTAATGACCAACGTTTACTCGTCACACAAAGTCATTAAATAATGGCCAGCAATTATTAGCACATGATTCATTAACCATTCCTATCATGTCACATCTATGACTTGGAGTTTGCTTTACTCATGCAAGTCATAAATTAATATTTCTCGCTTACACACGACAAATCTAACGGCACGACATAATTAGAAGATTAGGAACAAACTGGTACAAAAACTGGTACAGGTCGGGACGTACAGTAATACCAGACATGACACTACGAAGTACTAAATACATACTGAGTCAAATAGTACTGAATTAATACAGCATAAATTTGTAGAGATGTTTCTTACATGAAACATGTCCCAGTCAGGCTGCATAAACTCCCCCAAGAACAAGGTGTTATATGCAACAGATGATATATGAATGGTATGTGATGCAGGGTCCCTCGGGTAGAAATCGTCAGATGCTCTGATGACCGCATTTTGCTTCGAACTGAAAAGAAAAATGAAACACAGAAATAACCAACTCATTAGATATGTATGTAAAATGAATAAACAATCCATTTGTAATAAGATTGCTACAATTTTTACAACCAGGTGTTATTCTGCAATTTACTGTTCTTTTACCTACTAATAAACAAGGGCAATTTTCCCATCTAATACAAGAATGTGCTGGTTTGTTTGATGATATGGTAATTGATAATCAGTACTGATGTGTTCATTGGTACGCATGAATTTTAACAAAAGATGCCAACGTACCTGTACAGCATGTCAGTGTTGTGACACATGCAAGAGATGCAACCATTATCTGGGAAGTTACGAGCAACAGACGCCTCGAGTGCCTGATGGTACGCACGTGTAAGCGATACACGACCACCATGTCCTGCGCCTAGGGTTTCAATGATGTTTTGCACATCTACTTTCACACCATCAATTCCACAAGAAGCGAGGTATGCGTGTAGCTCATTGTAGAAGTTGTACACCTTCTTCGGGTGTACCAGACCTAGCCCAAGTACCGATAGACTGTCCATGACAATGTCTGGTTGGTTTCCCAGCACCCCTGGTGATTGTACCGGGTATGCAAGTGCAGTCTCATAGTGCTCCATGCCAACAGCTGCCGGTTTCACACCTCCCCAGTATCCTGCCATCGCATGCCATACGTAGATGTGCCTGCAATGTTAGATCAGTTCAACTTTTTATAATTAGTATGTGCTTGTTATACAACGATACATATGATGTCAAATTACAAAGGGAGAAAGATCAAAGTACTTACTTGACATTGTTTTGCTGCTTAACTTCATCAACAAGCAGTTTGAGACCTGGGGTTTGCTCATTCTCCCCATTCTTCTTTTGAAATTTGGCATTCTCTTTTATCCCAGTTAGCCTGTTTGCAAACCTGTGAGAAAAGTTACAAAGAATAAGCATTAATGGGTTAATCAAACATTTAGATACTAATTACCATAAGGCATAGAGCAATCTAGAGGTTGATCATTAATCTAGATTAATTTTGCGAAGTATGACATACTGAGCTCCCTCTTGTACGGCGATGTTGGAGGCAGCAGGATCCTTCTCATTGCCTATCTGTTGCCATCCATCGTCTATTATCAGGAAGCGAGGTGGTGTTCCACCTTCTGACAAGCTGTTCAAAATGTAACTGTAAGTATGTCGCCATCATATTTTAAAAATAAAGAAAAAAAAAAGAGTGAGACCTATGTATCAATTTACCTCTCTAGGCCTTCTTGGACACCCTCGGCAGTGACATCCGTGTAGAATGCGTCCCATGTGCACCAACCAAACCAATCAAGAATCGAAGGCAGCTGCAGATCAAATTGTATGATTACATATGAGATCATGATTAATAAAATTTACAAATTAAAAGTGCAAATAATGAATCACTTTTTCCTTTCTAATAAGATTTACATGTGCTGGTCCATACTTCTTTTAGAATCAAGTGTAGGATTGTATGTGCTTACCTTTTTCCTTTCCCTGTGATGAAATGTTTGCATGTGCTTCTCCACCACTCTGTTTCAAAGAAGCAAAGGAACTAGTAAGAGAAAGTTCTGTACTACAGTTCGGTCTTGCATGATCCAGTTTGTGTGATTTGGTTGAAAATGCTGGGCCAACAGTGATTTTTGCTGTCTAAACTCTAAACATACAGGATTTTTACACAAGTAAAAATTTTCCAAAGAAAAGAGAAAGTAGTAAAAAACTTTGTGATATAGCTCAAGACAATTTTAGATCACTACTAAAGGGAAAATTGATCCGCCATCAAATTTTGAACTTCTTTGAGCAGAAACCGAGAGGAAAAGAATGATAACTTAGGTTTTAAATTAAGCGATGATAAGATAACATACTTAATTGCCTGGTTAATAACTTCAAATGGGTTGGTGCCGCAATGCATGTACACCATCTGCATTCCTTGGATGGTCTGAACCGCCTTGTCACCTGTACACACCAATTAAACCATAAAAACATAAATGCCACATTTCTATTTGTCTAATCCTAATCACCAAATCTATAAATATGCCGCACACAAATGACACAAAAAAAAAAAAACTGAAAATGCAAAACTCAGTCAAATTACCACTCTCAAAGCAAATCTCTAGCTCATCACGTTCGTTCCCTTGCAGGGCTGCTCTGAACTGCCCCTCGAGCAAAGGCAAAAACACAACATAAATGGAAGTCGGTGCATCACTATCAGTGCCATCATTTGGGCACTCGAGCAGCATGAATTGAGTCTCTAGAGGCACATCACGACCATTGGTGCCCATTCTCTGCGTCATCCACCACAGCTTGAACCGGAAGCAGCACATGAACCGAAGGTCCCTGCTCACATTTTACGTTAGTGATACATAAAGACATGCATTACAACTTACAAGCTCAAACCAACAAACACAACTTGATTTTGGTTGGGACATTTCAGGTGGTGCAACAAGACAGCAGGATTCGTGAATGTCGGTTGTTTTGGTGAAGAGGCCCGATTTCCGGCGTAATCATCGTCCCGCTGAAACCTCTAATAAGTCAAAAACAAAGTGTAATGTGCATCAAAAAGTGATGGTGATAATACTTTTGCATTTTGGGGACCTTCAATTGTAAACATTATAATGCTAATAGAGTATCATACACCCAAAATAATTTTAATGAAAAAAACAAACTTATTCAACTAGTATGATATACAAACCGAAGGAAAATGAAAAATAGATGACATGTTATCGAACATCACCTGAGAGTACCAAAAGGAAAGACATGAATGCTCTTGGGCTTCTCGGCAGTTGCCCCGACAAAGGCACCATCAACAAATCCTGCTCCTGCCCAGTGACTAAGCTCAATGTTTTTAGGCACCCCAGTGAGGACAGTCTTTCCGTGTACCTGAAGGTTGCCGCCGCTCACTTGAATTTTCGATGTAATCGTCATTCTTGTACTTCCTTTCCCTGTCATACAATTCTTATACTAAGTACATTTGTTCTTCCTCTTATATGCATGCAAATGCCACTTACAACTTAATGCTGGAATCTATTCTATAATAATGGGGTCGTTTGGATGGACTAGGAATAGTCTATTCTTAGGAATAGCTTCTTCCTAGACATAAATCTCTTTCACAAAGTTACACACTTCCTAACGTTTTACCCCTAAAATCCTTATTCCTTCCTTATTCCCATACGATCCAAACGAGCCCATTAATAATAATAATAATATCTTTAATTGTTGGTATACGTGAAATCATGAGAATTTTATCTTACCCCTAAACGCTGAGGAAACAGAGGAAAGGAACATAATTAAGAGTTTATGAGCTAACATGCAGAGAAATGAAAAATGTAATTATAGTTAGGTGTAGATGTATACCTTGATGTAAGAATTTCCTTGGATATGAGCAGATACGGTGAGTACTCAACAGATATGTGCTATTCGTTAAGGAAAAAAGCACTCTGTTTTTTGAGAGGGAAACAAACCGATACAGAGGAAACGCCACTTCGCTCTGATTGAGAATCAAAACCTGACTACGGCGGTTTATATACTGGCGGTTAATGCCTCCACTAACTGGTTTTGACTGACACGTGGCGGTTAGAAGTAGGGAATTTTGATGCATCTACCGGTTTATGGAGATGATTAAGTTTTGGTAAATTTGGGAGATGATTCACGGTTCAAAAAGTAGGTAGTACAAATTCCCGGATCAAGTCTAGAGGATTCGGAAATATTTTAAGTGTAGATTTTGTCGGATAAGTTACTTGGACTAATTAATTGGGTGTTAAAAGTTTTGTAATTTTACTTGAAATGTTCCCACCTAGAGAAGGGTGACACTTGTATGGACGAGAATAAATTGGAAGCTTTCTGATTGTAAGTTGACGTGGATGGCTAACCTTTTTCGAACATTATTTTTTTAAATTCTTCTCTGAACATTATCATTTTATTTCAAATACTAAGGGAAAGCGCACTCTGTGTAATTGGTTAGAGGAATTACATCGAGTATTCATCACATGTCGAATTAGTGTCAATTATACATACTAAAGAATCATCAAAATAGAATTTATGGTAATAATTTTACAAGGCATCTATTTTGCAAAGTAAATTATCTCATTTTCTATATTTTATTATTTTGTCTTCTTCGTATTAATTCAGACTGACTAAAAAAAAAAAATTATATTAATGGGATGAAATTTTTTTATGCATTAGTATTCTTTTTATTCTAACATTCATCGATCTTTCTATCCTAAGCAAAGAGTTTAACATTTTCATTTTGAGATTAAATTACACCCTTGATCAAATTATATTATAATAATCAATGAACCATGTTTGTAACCAAGAATTGGATAAACCTTTGGACTCAAATTTAAATAGACATTTGATTTAGATATTTGAATTTGTGCTTTTTATAAGTACTAAGGATAATAAAAGAAATTTATGCACAAATTTTGTTCTGCATTTAGAAAGAGTGCTCTACTCTTATTGATAGACAATTTTGTTTTTTTTTGGATGAGAAAATTTTTTCATAAATAAAATATAAAAAGAAATCACGTTTGCATTGACAGCACTTTTTTTTTTTCCTTTCTTTTTGGTAGTTTTCGAATGAAAAAAAAAAACTTTTCGTAAATTCCTTTTTTTTCCTTTCTGATTGCAAGTTGACGTGGATGGCTAACCTTTTTTTTTTCTTCTTATATTATTCAATTAAATACGTATTTATATTTTATACTGTACTTTTAGTATTATATATGTAATTCTCTGAATTCAAATAAAAAAGGGGGACATTTTCTTTTTTATTTCAATTAAATATGTATTTATATTTTATATTGTACTTTTAGTATTATATATGTAATATTTTTAAAATAATACACTAATATCAGATTAAATTATGATTATTATTCCATTTTTAAACCCGTTAGTGAGATCATACAAACTTATTATATATAATTATTATAATGCAAACGACACCTGAAAAGTCTTTATATTTTACCCACTTCGTTGAAATCATTTTGATTCCGTCCATGATTATGTTGTGTATAATTACAAAACATTGACTCATAATTGTAGTTAGTCTACACAAGTTTTAAAGGTGGAGTGTATTTCAAGAAAACCAATCAAGTTAAATGCTTTGTTTACCTGGAAATTCAAGAAAAGTGGAATGCTGATTTTGCAGTACACGTTGGGCTCGTTGGTTGACATTTTGGGCCCAAAGAAAAGCGCTGGAGAAAGGTTTTAATGATTTTCAGCTATTATAACTGCAATCGCTAAATAAACCATCTCTGCCATCGCTGCTGTATGTTACAAATGTTCAGTTTAATAATAAGAAGTGTTCAGTTTAATAATAAGAAGTGTTCAGTTAAATGCGTCAGAGTCGCACCAGATTCAAATCGCGCGTGGGTCAAGAGGTGCGCTAGGAGGCAGGGGTAGAGTCGGAAAAAATTTAATTTGAACCGGATCTGTTCATGACCCCTTCTAATTTTTTCATGTGTTTTTTGTTCGGTTCATGACCCCTTCGCTTGGTTTTTTTTTCTTATAACAGTTATATTTCCTGTTGCTACTAACTGAACATTTATATTTAAATAACAGAACATTTGTACTTATTAAACAGAACATTTGTATTGACCCAACTGAAATTTTTGGCAAAAAAAAAAAACCAAAATGAACATAGTGAACATAGCGAACACTTATAAAACAGTGAACAATTCTACTACAAAATGAACATTTGTATCTAATAAAGTGAACACTTATAATACGAAATGAACAAAAAATGCACACTGGGTGAGTAGAGGGGATAGAGCGCTGCTCAGCGAACGCTGGCCGCGATGGCAGCGATGGCATTAATCAATTTTCAATGATTTTCAATGGAAATTACTGTCTATCATCTCTCTCCACGCGTCATGTCATCCGGTACCATTGTATTCGTATTTGTTTGCCTTATTAGTTTATATATGTCTAGTTTGTTTATGTATGTGTTCATTTTATTCAATTATGAGTTAGATTTTATTTTTTGTATTGTTTTTTCAGATATTTATATGCATTTTCAACTTATTTTTATTGAACTTATTTGTTTGTATGTGTTCATTTGAATTATTTAAATGTTCACTTTGTCTATTTTATATGTCCACATCACTTTGTTTAAATGATGACAAGCGATGGCAAAACTGCAGATTGTAGTTATCATCTTTGATTTTCAGTGGAAATTACTTGTAACATACAAAAAGAAAACGGTTTCAACTGCAGTGATTTTTTTTTTTTTTTTTTTTTTTTTTTTGAGGAAAGCAGAGACATCTCATTATGTAATTATTCGTGGGATTTTCTGATGCAAAATGCATAAAATACAATAGGTGTGTATGCACGGATGAGAAACTAGACAGTATTTAAAATAGTGGATATTTTTAAAAGAAATACGAAATTGCAGTGCAAAAAACATTCTTTTATTCTATTTCGAATAACATTCTTTTATTCTATTTCAAATATACTATCCAAATAACATTTGTTATTTCTAAGTAATTAACAGTATTTTTTACAAATTAAAATTATATATTCTCAACTACCACTTTGAGAAAAGAATGTTGTTCTCATGTGTCCAAATACATACACACAAATACACAAAATATCAACATGTTTCTTTTCTAGTAACCGACCTTCATGACAGCACTCAAGGGACAGTGCAGGTAACTCCGGAAAATTATAAGAGAGGAGACAAAATGAAAGATCTCGAGTCATGTTTTACACTAACATGCTTTTCAATTAGGGTTTGTTTGGTAGTATCATTCGTGACAGGATCAAACTCAAAAACACAACATGCTTTTGAGTTTTCTAGTAGAGGTGTATTTACCGAGAATTTTCTGGATCTAATTTAATTTAATCACCGACATAATCATTGCTTTCTAATTTTGAACTTTTGAAAGCCGATATGCAGCCATGGTCCACGGGACTAGGGGCGGAACCAGAATTGAGAAATAGAGAAGGCTAAAATTCAAAATGCTAATCTTATTAGATTTGATCTCATGATTTTTCGTGTCTTTTTTATTTTTTTTGGATTGTTGGACAATGGGCTAAGCTAAAAGAATGAAAAAAACAAGAAAATGAAAAAAAAAAATACAAAAGCCGAACCGAAAAAATTAAAAATAATATTAAAATTATCAAGAATTTCGGAAAAATACCAAAAAAATCTGAATTTTTTAAATGGTGTTGCGATATCGGTTTTTTCAAAAACCGATATTAGCCATAAGTCATTTTTAATTAATTTGGGATTTAAATAATGATTATTTATATTAATTTAATTATTTTTAAATAAATATTAATATTAATATATTAGTTTAACATATAAATCATACAAAAATTATGATGATAAATAAATAATCACTCATCATGTCATGTCGTGCCATGTCAAACACGCCGTGTCTGGATCACTCGTCGTGCCGTGTCTAAATATTTCAGGTGCTGTGCCGTGTCGTGTGTAAATTCTAAGAGATGTACATAGCACGTCTAGGGATATGACATGCCTCGTGTCCTCGTGCCGTATTTTCTTTAAACGTGTCATGCCGTGTCGTGTTTTTTTTAAACGTGTCATGCCGTGTCATGTTTGAACGGGTTTGAATTTCATAAAATATAGTTATATACTTATGTTTATGGATGAATTGGATATTCAAACTATGAAATTATCCTTAAATAATAGACAATTTGCGTGTCTAGACAATTTGTGTGCCGTGCCGTGTCGTGTCTATGCCATCAAAGTCGGACATGGCACGCTTAAGTTCTCGTGTTGTGTCGTGTCTATATTTTATCATGTCATGCCATCAAACTTGTCTATTTTTTTAAGGATAATTTCATAGTTTGAATGCACAATTCATCCATAAACATAAGTATATAACTATATTTTATGAAATTCAAACCCGTTCAAACACGACAGGGCACGACACGTTTAAAGAAAACACGACACGGAACAACACGTTTAAAGAAAATACGGCACGAGAACACGAGGCGTGCCGTATCCTTAGGCGTGTCGTGTACATCTCTTAGAATTTGCACACGACATGGCACGGCACGTGAAATATTTAGACACGACGCGACACGACACGACACGACACGACAAGTGATTATTTATTAATCATCATAATTTTTGTATGATTTATATGTTAAACTAATATATTAATATTAATATTTATTTAAAAATAATTAAACTAATATAAATAATCATTATTTAAATCCCAAATTAATTGAAAAAGGTGCTATGGCTAATATCGGTTTTTGAAAATCCAATATTAGTTTATATCGGTTCTTCAAAAGCAGATATTATATATCGGTTTTTGAAAAACCGATATCGCGATACCATTTAAAAAATTCAAATTTTTTGATGTTTTTATGAAATTCTCGATTATTTTAATATTATTTTTAATTTTTTCGGAAAGCTGAAGCTTTAAAAATGCTTGAGAAGAATAAGGACCCAGCCCACTAGAGAGAGAGAGGAGAGATTAAGGTGTAGGCCTATTAATATGGGATTCTATTTTTTGGCGTAGTCCCAACTAAGATCCAAAGTACAAAGGTCTTATTTGTTTGTGACTTAAAGGGTGCATAACTTAAGTTATGCATCCTTAAGTCACCAACACCTCTTACATAATACGTCTTAAGGGTACATAACTTATGCAACCTAAATATGTTGCATAAGTTATGCACCGGTCTCCTTTAATTTTTTTCCAACAATACCCCTTAGAAATAATTAATAATAATATTTAATAAGTACAACTATTAAAAAATCATAAGTAATAATAAAGATTAATTATTATAATTAATAGTATTTAACAAGTAATATTAATTATTAATAATAATGATTTAATAATAATAATAATTATTAATTAAAAATAATTATTAATATTTCATAACAATAAAAATGATTTATTATTATCAGTAATAATTAATTTTTATAATAATTAATAATTAACAAATAATTAATATTAATTAATAAATAATATTAATTATTAATAATAATGATTTAAGAATAAAAATTAATTAAAGATAATTAATCAATAATAATTTTTTATTATAAAATAAATAATAATACTTAATTAAAAGTAATTATTAATATTTCATAATAATAAAAATGATTTATTGTCATCATTAATAATTAATTTTTATAATAATTAATAATTAACAAAGGTCACAACGTATAGTACATAATACTAAATCAAATTTAAGGGCATTTTAGTCTTTTGACATGAATATATGCATGCATTAAGTTACTCATCCTTACTACACAACCAAACATCCATTAATAACACTACATAAACACTTAGACATCCTTAACTTATGCAACTCCTTGCTACACAAACAAACGCCCCCAAAATCAACAACTTGGCGTGTGTT
This sequence comes from Rhynchospora breviuscula, assembly GCA_027562975.1. Taxonomy (NCBI): domain Eukaryota; kingdom Viridiplantae; phylum Streptophyta; class Magnoliopsida; order Poales; family Cyperaceae; genus Rhynchospora; species Rhynchospora breviuscula. The sequence continues at coordinate 21,240,705 of CM050398.1, forward strand.
TGGCACACACTTGCCCCTAGTTCCGCCCTTGCATGGGACACGGCGTTATTTCCAGAATTGTGAATCTTCAATCTTATAGACAAATCTGGAAAATCATAATCATATGAAGAAGTTTACAATGGATATGAAATTATGATCATATGAAATGATCAAAAGCTCCAAAGTAAAGATTTGCGTTGTAATAATAATTATGTAGTTCTTAAAACTCCAACATATATAACACAAGTAAAAGGAGGAACACCACTTTACGCAGAATGGATACAAAAAGATATTTACATGAAGTCATAAAAAAAATAAATTATTAGCTCATACTTATTAAGTATAACTATAGATGAGCACTTCTTAAAGTATCATTTTAATTCTTACTACAAAAGTCTTAGGGGTCGTTTGGATGTGTCCGGAATTTGGGGATTTTCCAATTCCGGGCATAAATTTTAATATAAACAATTCATCTCTCTCACAAAGTTACACACTTTCCAACGAAAATCCTTATTTCTTCCTAGGAATTGGCTATTCCTAGCCCATCCAAACGACCCCTTAGACTACATTTTTCCGTGACTCTTAGTACAACAGAGTAGTAAGTGAAATTACAACAAATTGCCATAGATAATTGTAAACTTCCTTTTAATGTTGATATTTTACTTAAAGAGGTCCAGTACCAGTTATTGTCAGTTACCTACCATTGAATCTGAATGAACAAAAAAATAACCACAGAATATTAGGATTAATGCGACACGTGTGTAGTTAGAAACAAGTCGACAACATGCACCATCTCTACTGGAGGGACAACGACAAAATAAAGAAAAAAACAAATCTGTGTCCAACATCAATATCGGACGAACGGCGTTTAAATCGGACATAATTTTCTTTCTTTTTTTTTTTTTTCTCCTCTTGCTTATTTATCTATTTTTTCCTATCCGTTTTCTCCTCCTCCTCCATCCCTCTTTGTTTTATTTTTTTTCCTGATCAAATAAATAAATTTTCTTTGAGAAATTCTATAGTTCATTTCTTGTAATCCTTCCCTGTTTCAGTACAATGAAACGGGTGATCTGCACCTCTTTTCAAAAAATAAATAAATAAATTAAAATTCTATAGTACATGAACAATTTAGCAAGATTGTTTTTCTTCATCGAAGAATTGAGTTGGCAAAAAAAGAAAAAAATTTACATTACCTTTTTCTTCTTCTACACCTCCAAATATTCCTTAACGGGATAAATTATTTCACGTAATGTTCGCGCGATATAGTGGACCATTATTGGTGCAAAAGCTATTACCTCTAAGAAAATAATTTACAAGAAGCTTTCATTATATATATATATTTAACAACGACTACCATTCAATAATTCCCATTTGCAGCTAAAATGATTAAATAAACATAATTTCTAACGTTCATTATAAACAATTGCTTGACACATTATAGTTAAGTCATAATTGTTTGGATAAAAGCCAAAATTAAGTGACTATTATTTGAATTAAAAATAGACATGTAATGAAAAATTCATTTGACCTCTATTAACATTGACTCGTTCCGAAGCATCCATCACAGAAAAAATCGCCTTTTAATGAAATATAATTTTTTTTAAGTGTTATTGAATTTACAAGAACCTATATCTACTATGAATGTTAATTCAGTGCAATTAACAAATCGTTTATGGGTGATGACATTGTGCTAGTAAAATGAGTTCAAAGCAGTAAAACCAATATGCTGGGCTCCAAGCCTCCAACATTTTTTGTTTTAATACCGAAAATTTGATGCACGAGCGCATGCCAACCTTAGAGACAGGAATCTGTTGGTGTTTGACCTATATAACAGACGCATGATAGTCACTCGATTTGATCTGGAGTCGGTTCGGTTGCATCGCATGGGGATCCTCTGTGCACCAACTTCATTGTCAAGGGTGTTCATTATTATCAAATTGACGAATTCGAAGAATTTTACATTAATTAGTAGGACCTAACCAAAAAAAAAAAAAAAAAAAAGCCACGGTTTGGGTTTAGTTGATTTTTCGAGTTTTTTTATTTAAAATAATTTCTGTTACAAACATGATGTATAGGTAAGAATTAGATTTTTTTTATTCAGTGGTAAAAGACAATGTATCTTGATTGAAACGATGTAGGTTTGAAATCCGACTGAGGATCTTTAAATAGACATTTAGTTTAAAAATAATTTGGAAGATTTCAACCCAATTTATTTTAAAAAAATTATGATGCACTAGTTATGTCAAGTTATCCTCAAGGCTTCTCCAGCTGAACCATGCGGGTTTTAATTTTACGATCGACCTGTGTCCGAAAAAAAAATTAAATACTGATTTACTTAAGTAAAGTCAAAATGTCAATTTGACACGTTGGCTTCACATTAAATGATTGGACTAAGGTTCCACAAGCAGAGACTCCAGAATACAAATAAAAACAAAGACTTATTGAGTAAAGCAACTTCCAAGTTATTTTTATGTGACACAATGAGTAAATATAATGAATAATATGGTAATCATTGTTGGCCATTTAATGATTTATGTGCCAATAATTGTGGTTAATCATTAACGACTTCTTTTAACAAGTTTGGTCAATTGGTGAATTATGCACTTATAAATCTGGTGATCGTTTATTGGTTGTAGTGTCTTCCTTAGTGATAAAAATGTCTAGTTCAAAAATTTTGGGAGACTTCATTGTGATGGATAGTTAATTCACATGGTTCGAACTATTTGATTATTCATAAGAGATTTGTGGAAATTCAATAACATTCAGAATTTATGATGAATGATTAGGAGTGTTATTAGAATATGTTTGTTTGATTACTTGATTCACACTGTATTTGATACGACGAGTATGAATAAAGATTTTATTTCTTTTTCTTACTAGAGCAAGATACAGATAAAAATGTTTTCATTAGCTTATTGAATAAAGATACCAATTAGAGTTTCGTCAGCTATAAGATAATCAACATACATACAAAATCGTATATAACAATTAATTTCTATTCATTTAATTGAATAATATTTACAATTATGAAGAAATTTAATATATATGATATTGTATGTAGTTCCTTAAATAGTTATTCATGTTTTCTTTAAAATAATTAGGCCAACGCACGCATATATTTTTTTTGTATATTATGATATTATGTAAATGTTGTATCTAAAGCAAATTTCAATTAATTTATTACTTATTATGGACACATTAAATAAATTATCAGTTTATTTAATAATTATTCTTTTATTATGTGTTATTTTTTATTCTTGACATATAAATTTTAAAGGAAAGGTATAATTTCAAAATTCATAATAAGCTGTTTGGATATTACTTTTCCAATATGTTGCTTTGATAATTAAAGTCGGACTAGAGAAATTAAATTGCGTTATTCATGTTTAGGTAAATGTCTAATCAAATTATCTCAATTGAAAAAAAGAGAAGAGAAAAACAAACCTTATCAAAGAAGAAAGCAATACCATCTCTTTAGGTCATTTCTTATGTCAGTTATTATTATTATTTTTAATTTTGGAGATTTTTACACGATTTTTGGAGATTTTGTGGTGTCATTTATGGATGCATTGTGCAGCCTATTTGAAAATGTTGTTTGCAAAAATTTCCACACAATAGGACAAAAAATCGGTATCAAATGATTGTTTGATGGTTGTATTTTGGTTTTTCCTTCAAGCCTGTAAGCAGCTTCCTAATCGATATGATTCACGTCTGAGCTGGCATTCCACTTGGTTGATACTAAATAGTGATTTAATTGTCGCCAAATCTTTGGACTGGCTTTTCATCTGTGTCTGATTTGGATGGAGCATTGACAAAAATAATAAATTAAATAAATAAATAAATCTGTAGCTAACTTTCTAAATACTTTATACGAAAGTAGAGATTTTAAAAATTAAAAGTGTGTATGCCCCAATTAGAAAGAAAGAATACTCCAGAGATCAACAAATTACCTTACCAGCTGGTGATGGCACAGGAGGGACTTCTTAATATGGATTCAGATATGGTGGTTAATTTGGGGGAAACACTGGGGGAAGATGATTGAGCAACTGCACCAGCATTACCAGTGCATAGGGCAGTTTTGGAGATGGAGGGATTTGGTTTTTTTATAGGGTCTGGAGAGTTGTAATTTGTAATAAATGGGGTTTAGACTTTTGCAAGTCTGGTTTTAGTTTTATCATTCTTCTATTCTATTGGATTTTAATTTTGGGTTGGAGATAGCATTGGCGCACTGGTACCAATGTTTGGGTACCAGTGCGGTTTTAGTTTTGCTTTTGTGTTGTAGTTGTAATGAGGTCTTTGCTTCTTTGAAATGGAAGTGGTAGGCCTTTTGAGCCTATTTGTTTCAAAAAAAAAAAAAAATTAGAAAGAAAGAACTTTGAGAGAAGGAAGGAGAGCCTTCGCTTTTTCTTAATTTTTTTTTTTACAGAAATTGCACAGAAAGAAAGTGAACATATAAATTTACTAATTTAGAATAAATTACTAGAACCGACATATAGAATTTTTGGGGAAAAACTATTGAATTTTGTAATATGAAGTTAATTAGTGATGCGTTTTCAGAGTACTTTAATTGGATAAAAAATATATATATATATTTTAAAAAGTAAACTAGTTCAAATATTAAAACATGCGAAATGAGCGCTAGATACTGCTATCAGGAAGGGTTGCTATCAGCAAGAAACAAGTGTGCGGTCGGATGGGTCATGTTTGGTAGAGGATTAAAGGTGGAGTAATTCATTTAATTCACTTTTACTCCTTCAAACATGATTTAAATTTAGTAGAGTAGTATGAAGTAGGAATGAATAAATTACTCTACCATTTTAGATGAAGTAAAGTTACTCTGCATGAATTAAAAGATGATTATCATTATTTAGTTATTCTACTCCTTATTTACTCCATCTTTTCATACCAAACATGATATAAATTTAAAAGAGTAGAGTGAATTAACTATTTATTCCTCCTTAAATTACTTCGCGGTTTATTCCTCTACCAAACATAGCGTATGGAAGGCACAACAATGCAATCTGAGTTAGTTGCATCAGCAGGTACACGTGTTTTGTACTTTTGTGTTGTACTGTAGTGACTTGTTTTTTTTCTCACCTCCTCTTAATAAAACTGTCAACTTGGATCCATTATATCTATTTTGATTTTGATGTGCCATATAACTCTTAGCTAGTGACAGTTTTCACATCGTGAACACTTCACAGAAACGACAAGGATTGTACTATGTTTTTTCGAAGAATAGTAATTGAGAGAGATACTTACAAATGATCCTGAAATTCTGGTCTAGTTAGGTATGGAATTTTTTTTTAAATAAATCGAATTTAGCATTTCAATACTGAAATTGATAAAAGTTTGAATAAGAATGATTATATTTTTAAAATTCATTCCATTTTCGAACTAAAATTTCAAAAGCCTTTTATTTGTTCGGCCCTATACAAAAAATTATGGCCTAATTGAAATTCAGACTAAAAAAAACTAAGCGAACGATATCTCCAGGTTCGTCTATTTTCAGATTAATTTAATAATTTTTTTTCAAGTACAAAAAATTCTGGACACACAAAAAAAAGAAAATGCCTAAAATTTTGATGGTTTATGCTCGGGCATGTTCATGTAATAATTTTCTTCCAAATCCAAATCAGGTATGAATCTATGATTTTGCTACCATACACAACTCGAGCATGGTCAACTAGAGTGTAGACAAACTCCGGAAGAATCTCAAATTTTAATAATTGGAAACGAAGGTTGCCAATAAATATGCACACGGCTTTCAAATTGCAAATTTTTTTTTATTAGGGAAAATAATTGTCAAAATCTTGAGCGAATCAATCCCCCATGCTTAAAAAGCTTCAGATGCCATGGTTCTGATTTCATTTCATCTGTTCTTCAGATCATCATCATCACCATTATTATCATCATCATCATTATTATTAGGATTGTTTCATACGATGGAATTGACACGTTTTTAAATTATTAGGATTTTTTAAATAGTTATTAGGATATTTTGTACTGCTGCCTGCTGTAATATGAAGAATTGCACCGAAGTTATTAGAATAATTTTATCAAAAAAAAAAAAGTTATTAGAATAAACTCTCATGCATTCAATGCTGACAAGTGTGAGAAACCTTTTTCTTTTTCGGAGTATTTTCATTGTAAAAAACTAAAAATCCATGTGATAATTATATAAAAAACATTATATAACATTAATCTACTCATATACATCATCTCTTACTGTATAAATTTATCTTTGTACCACAAACAGAAAATCGACACACAAAACACCTTACAGAAATAGCATCAAACAATCGCCATCGCACAGAATTAATTCCCCGACCAGCACCAGCACCAGCACCTGTCGCAAATTCGCAATTGCAATTATTAACGTGATATTTCTTTTCTTTTCTTTCGAGAAATCACTTCTCTTCTCTCTGTTACTTCAAACGAAATTTACTATTTCACTTCACAATTCAATTCTCCATTGTCGTGTCGATCTTGCGCAGTGAATCGGCCATGGCGAACGCAATGGATTGGAAGGCTACGAGCGCCGACGATCGCCGCCCCGTCGTGCTCGTCACCAACGACGACGGGATCGACGCTCCCGGCCTCCGCTTCCTCGTCGCGCAGCTCGTCGGCGCTCGCTATACCGTCCTTGTCTCCGCCCCTGACAAGTCAATTCCTCTCCTCCTTTCTTGTTTACTTTCAAATTTTCTTTTTGTCTTTGTCAGAATGTAGGTTATTTCTCAGATTAGTACTGAGTTATGGAATGGGTAAGCAATGACCTACCTAGTGCTTTTAGTGCTTTTATTTCTCAGATTAGTACTGAGTTATGTTTTTGATTTAGCATAACCGAAGTATAATTTTGTGTTGGTTTAATATAACATGCAGGGATTACTCAGCTGTTAGCCATGGGATTACTTGGCGCCATGCACTGAGGGCTAAGCGTGTTGAAATAGAAGGGGCTACTGCTTTTGCAATTTCAGGTTTGTTGTTGGAAGGAAATCTCTATGGAATTGTCATTGTATTTAGTGTCAACAAGGAAATCAGTTGCCAAGTGATAGTTTCATCGAGCTATTATCATCATTTTTCACACCATTAGTCCAGTACACTAGCGCAGTAAGTTAATATACTTGCCAGAATCATTGACGTACTTTGGTACCTGTACAGATGCATTCCTTTTCTTTTTATTCCAAATGATCTGGTGTTGGAACTGTACTAAACCCTGAATTAAACAGTTCAAGTTTGTTAGTATAAGCAGGCATTAATCCCTCAACAGTCCATGTGGTTGTGTTCACAGTCATGTGTCATCTATTACATATGCATGCTTCTAGGTACTAGTACGCGATCCAATTATTGTGGAGATTCTAGTGACTTGTTTCTAATAATTTTTGTATATATCAAGACAAATATATTCCATCAATATTCTTACTTGTTATCTGAATAGTTTATGTGTATTGAAGCATACCTTTGATTGCTTTTAATCTCCTAGGAACTCCTGCTGATTGTGCATCTCTTGGTGTTTCTGGTGAACTTTTTGATGGCTTGATTCCTGATCTGGTAAGTGTTTTGAAATTGCATAAACAGTGTTATCTATATCCTAGCTGTGAAAACTGGAAGGCACAGAATAGTTAGTGCTATTCGGGTATCTATGTCAACAATTATATGGATAATTATGCAGATAGAGAGGTGGTTTGTGATAGATAATTTCCTCTCTTTAGCCCTTCTGTGGTACTATATTCTCAGTTTTCTTTTTTTATTTATTATCGTTTATTTTAGAGAATGGTTGGTGATATCTTTTTTTTTTTTTTTTCCAAAAGTAATTCTGTTCTTGCATGGAGTGTTTAAATTCTTGATGGGACTCTCAGCTAATAAGCACCAACACTATGTATGATTTACTGTCAGCTAATTCACACTGATATTGTGTAATATATACTCATATTGATACTTGTTTAGGAGTGTCGCTCTTATTTGTATCCATTTCTGGAACTTTTGTTTATGTTCCTTTGGTTTGGTTGGTTCATCTCTTTATTATATTGTTAATAGGGCTTTAGTGAACTTTACATTATTCAATCTCAATTGAATTTTAATGATAACTCTTCCTCTCCAGTCAATGGATGAAACATGAAAGTGACAATGCTCTCTCTGTTTCTAGGTGATTAGTGGCATTAATGTCGGCCACAACTCCGGGTATCACATGTTAGTTATTACCTCTAAATGTGGTTCAGATATTTCAGAATACTTTATTTTCCCATTTCATTTTACTAGTATGAAGCATTCTTTCTTCCAATATGCAGTGTTTACTCTGGAACAGTTGCTGGTGCTAGAGAAGCCTTCTTCAATGGAGTACCTTCTTTGGCCATATCATATAATTGGTAAGAAACTTTTTCAAGATAGATCTGGTACTACATGATACATGTTATTGTAGCTGCAGTGATGGACATATCTCCGAAGGTGGAAGCATGCTAGCTCTGTTCGAATTTAGCTGAACTTTGAACAAGTATAATAAGTAATCTTGCATTCTGTACTTTCAGGGTTGGAAGTAAGAGTACATTAGATGACCTAAAACTTGCAGCAGAGGCATGTATGCCTTTAATAAATGCAGTTGTTTATGAGGTTAAAAACAAGTCATTTCCTGAAGGTTGTTTCTTCAATGTTGATGTACCAACTGATGTTTCACATTTTAAGGTAAGCAAATTACTTTCTGTGCTCTGTGGTACAAAATTTGTTTTCATTGTAACTACAAAACAAGGTTTCAAATGCAGTACTACTGTAGTACAATTTGGGCGATACAATAAATTTTTTTTATTTGCTTAGCTGAAACCAAAGTTATACCAATAGGAATAATTGCTTTGCATGCTGTGCCAAAAAAAAAAAAAAGAACCTAAATACTCTTCTAGGCCAACATGCAGTATTGTGTCCCATTATTATTAGTTAATTTTTCTTTTCTTTCGGTAGGAGGGTATGAATTTATCGCATCATGCAATAGACCTTTTCCTTGTAATTATATGGTACATAAATGAGTTATTGCAGAATGCAGTCAAACTCGAAATGTATTTATATACATATCTTACTGTTTCTTTTTATCTGTCTCTGATCATGCCAGTAGGGATTTAAGATTACTAAGCAGGGAAAATTTTTTATGCGAGCGGGTTGGGAGCAAACTACTGTAGACACGCCTACCCTAGAAAGCTATCAAACTGCAAATATCAGCACAGCTAACACAGGCAGCTCTGAAGTCAGTGACTCTGTTGCAGAGAATCAGCTGTTATTCAAAAGAGTGGTTAGTCCATCTTAACTTGTACTTTTAGTAAGAGGAGAAATATACAAAAATGCAAGAGAAAATTGCCTTCGGGTTATGCTTGGACCTGGCAACATTGGAGATGACCAGCCCACCAAAACCTTTAAACAAACAACCAGTAATTAGAGCTCAAAATGAGCTGGACCTGAACTTCAGCTGTCCAAAGCTGACCAACCTTACATGCTGAAAATCCAACATACATTTGAACTGACCCAACTCATCTAACAATACACCCTGACTGTGCAGCCAGGGTGATCTGACCTGAGAAAAAACTTGGCCCAGTTCCAAAATCAAGTTTGTCAGAGTACAAATCCAAATCATGAACTCAACTTGCTTAAAAGCAAGAACTCACCAAAACTGATACCTGAAAACAGTAGAATCCAAATTGAACATGATCCCAACTCCCAGGGATTGCAACTGGCCAGCTGGGACTTGAAATTGGTAGGAAGTCGTATGTACCGTGAGCCATATGAAACTATGACCTGACACTAGTGGTATGATAAATGATCCAAATCCTTTTATTAGCAATCCAATGATTCAAAGACTAGAACAAAAAATCTGAACCTAATTTCAACCAAAGGAAGGCTAATCAAGCTGGTTTGGTCCTTAATGATTGCTTCCTTAGTTTAATTTCATTTACAGCTAATGATTAAGTTTTCAATTCCATGTACTAATGTTGCATGTACCAAGTCAGCATGGTCCTGGTTGGGAACTTTATCATGCTCATGAGAGAATGTTTCGTTTTGTTTGCTATACAGAACCTGTTATATTTCCATAATTACATATCAGAGATCTAACTTTATTCCCACTTAATGAAGCCTGCTCGAATTAAGAATGAAGAAGTCGAAGAAGAGGAAACTGACCATAGAGCTTTGATGGATGGATATGTAAGAAATATTCTTTAACATAAATTCTGTTATTTTCTTTCTTCATAGACGACTCCATTAACTGTTAATATTTGATATGCTGGTTATCTTTTTGTAGATTACGGTTACACCAATTGGGGGGCTGTCCTGCAATGTACAATATCTTCCCGAATTAAAAACTTGGTTAGAGCACCGGTTAGCTTCATCCCTGTAGTAGGCACTCCATTGCTTCCACAATTGGTGGGGTGGCATTGAGGCATCGAGTTGTGATTTGCTATGATTTATATGTAAGAGTTTGATTGGCATGAATTATTGCTCTTCGCAACAAGCTGCATTGGCATAGGTTATCCTATTATAAATATTATAATATAAATATGATGCATCTGAAATCCTGATGACCAATTTGCTGAGATAATGATTATTTCACGGTCCCATTAATGGGAGCTTGACAGGGGGAGAAATGTATTTATATACTTCTTATAACCCTTGAAATATGCCTAATTAATACTATTTTTATATAGTAAAATATTGAAATTTACTAGAGGGTATGAACAGCCTTTTTTCCTTTATTTAAGCATGAAAAAATTGTAGTTAGATTATTTGAGATGATGACAGCATTTCATTTTAGCCGGCATTTTGAGTCCAGTAAATAAATTCTGGGAACGTTAGAATTGCTTGCCCTGCTACATATTAAATTACGATGAAAATTTATTCAGATCTCCAACTTTGATTTCACTTTTTTTTTTTCAAAAAATGATAAGGTATGAACAATGGCTCTGGTATTTGATTTTATTTTTGGATTCTAACAACTCCCCCAACGCTAGTAATGCACTCAGATTTTCTTATGGATTAAACAAGTATAACAATTCTTTGACATATAGAGCACCTTTGCTTGTTTGCCAAGTTGGGTGTTATCTGTCACTCAATTTTCTTTTGAATTTTAATTTTTTTCTTAACTTTTATATTCTGCAAAACCTTATGTTGGGTGAACTTCTTCCAAAATTTTGGGTATGTGCATACTAGCAAAATACAGAAGAAAATGCGGGGTGAATGTAAATAAAATTTAGTTAAATTTTTGGGTATGTGCATACTAGCAAAACACAGAAGAAAATGCGAGGTGAATGTAAATAAAATTTAGTTAAATTTATGACATTTGATTGGTTCAATGATTGTGATTGTTCTAATTCTGCATACGAGTTGAATATTTTGATGGAACAACCCAGCTGTCCCGGCTCTTAGAGGTCAGAAAAGTATCTTTGAAGACTATCACAAGTATTGGCTGTGCCGACTATAAAATTACTACGGAAAAGCAAGTCACACAAAACTCTCCAAGGTACTTGAATAAAAAGAAACTAAATTAATGTAATATGCACTAAGTGAAGAAATTATTTTTTTTTAAAAAATATTGATGTCGTTGGGGAGTTTCGGCTCACATGTCAGATTTCCTTTTTCATTAAAAATCCTTCCCATCAAATAAACTATGAACGTATACCACCAATTCGTTACAAGCTACGTGGTACAAGATCTGTGGGACCCATCTTTTATACACGTCTTGTTGATCCATCATAAACTCTAGAAAGTTGTTTAAAAAATGGTAAACAATCGCCATTGGATGTTACATTCAATATTTTTCTCTAATGTCTTTTCATATGAAAAGAATCAAAGGGCTCACGTTGACAATAATATAGAGAAAAAAAAAAAGAACTTAGGTTTGCAATTGGTCGTAAGTTCGTTGCAGTGTTATATGTTAATTCTTCTTTAAAAAGAAATAATGCAATATATGTCCTGCAAAACGCGCTTTTAATTTCCATGAGGCTTCCAGCCAACAAGGGAAAAAAAAAATATACATAAACATCCATCAAGTGGTTGGCATTTCAGTATTCATTTCGTGTGGAATTTCGTGATAGCCACCATGTGGACCCCACTTTAATTAATTGTCATATGAAAACCACAGGAAAAAAAATGATTTGAATCAATATTAGTTACAAACGCCCAAATTTCTGACTGCAAAATTAGGCTGCTTCAAAAAGAAAAAAAAATATGAAAAAAAAACAGAAGTCGGTCTTTCTTTTTCTTAAGAAATAGAAGTTTGAAATATATTGGGTCATTAACAGCATATAGAAAAAAAGGAAATAGATTGTTTTCCGGTTTTTTCCTAGCACAATAACTTGTTATAATATTGTGTTCTTTCCCATAGTTTAATTCATTTGGTCGTTATTAATTTTTAATTAATCAAAATTTGCAGCAATTACATTACCCCACGAGGCCCACGAATAGTTCGTATCTCTAAGGAGCAGCAATTCTGTTATGATTCCCAGATCATGAAGTGAATAGTTCTGAGATTAATCATAAACGATTATGATTCTTTTTATTTCTGTACGATATATTAGATTGAAATTCAGTTCTTGATTCCAACTCAGCCTTGCTGAACTTTGAACTCACATTTCACTATGTTGCACGGATACTTCTAAAATACTGCCACACCCGTATCCGATACCAATTCTCGTGCGATTCTCATCCGATACTCCACGTGATGAATCATATTATTTTAATGTGTTTGACCGATGGATTTGGTCTAAATTCGTCAAAATATGAGTTAGATTCATTTTTTTAAGTATGTTTTGAATATATTTTTGGGTTGGATATACTATAGTGGTAGTTGAACTATAAAAAAAATCATATATTTTGATATAAAATGTGATTTTTTTATTATTTTATATATATTCTCGTATCCTAACTTTTTGAAAAATACCGAATCCCGCACCCGCATCGTATCCTATACGATACCTTCACCCGCACCCGCACCCGCATCCGTGCAACATAGTTAAAGGATGACTCATTAGTTATTTGAGTTCAAGCAGTTATATATTCCATTATTTCCACTTAAGAAAATACTGACAACAGTATTAATAAATGAATTAAAATTTTAAAAAAACCTTAATAACATATAGAGAACTGGAGCCCACGTTCTCTACCGACCTTACACTACAGGCACTCTTTATATAAGACGTTCTTCCTCCCTCTTTCCAAAGCCTCAGTCTCAGAATCTCTTTTCAACCTTCATTTACAAAGAGATAAAGAGAGGCCGCATCGTCTTCCTCGACAAAACAAGAACGATGGAGGCCAAGTTGAGCTGCATTGCCATGGTCATGATCGCCGTCATGGTCGCATGTACCCTTGTAGCTCCATCCATGGCTGCTAAAAATGCGCCAACCCCTGCACCGGCCCCGTCTCCTACAAGTGCTGCCACCTCCATCTCTCCTGCATTCGCCCTCGTGTCTTTGGTCGCTGCTATCTTCACTTACTACTTCTAAGTTGAATTTGTCAGGGAGTTATTGATGTTTTTATTGCAATTTTACATATTCATTTGATATTTTTGTGAGTTACGTGTTTTGCACGATTTTGTTCTTATGGTGATTTATTCAGATATGTAAATGTGTATGTGGAGGCGATCTGATGTTATGTATTTTGTGGTTACAGTGTAATTAATCATTCTTTGATTCGGCGCTATATATAATTAACAATAAAGAGCACTTGAGTCAATGTATTATGAGACATCAGTGTATGTTGAAAACTTTATGGTGGCTTAATTGTTGCTGATAGTTTGTTTTATTCTCATTTGCTGAAGTCGTGTTGATATTTTTGAGGGGGATTTCTGTGACACAATCTAGCTCCTGTCGTGAAAAGAGAAAATAAAGAAGAGCCCAGAAGAATTATATAAAATGGAAAATATTTACACAATCAAATGGAGTCTTAAGTCCCTATTTCACAATCGACTTAATTTGATGTGACAATGGAAAATCGTGTTATGATTGTAATTGAATCAGTAAATCATTAAATCTTAATTGAACAGCCTAATATCGTAGGACACGTTCAATTCAGAATCACTTAATCAGACCAACCTTTTCTTCCATAGACATTATTTTTTTCACTTATGAAATTGTTCATACATAGGAACACTCATGCATGAACAAAAAAAAAAAAAAAAGATGCTTCAAGGTGTTCATTCCTGACACGTGATACATTTGTCAGTAATAATTTTTCTTATCTTCAAACTTAATTAATTTGGGAATTTATGGACATACAAACGGTTCATTAGTTATTTTATTGAGCCACTAGCACACAATTAATCATGCACCGTGAAATGGCAATTGTAATATATGTGGTAAATCGTTGATATAAACAGCTAACAATCATAAAAAAAATATATATATACAGCTAGCATGACTGCATATATATTACTGCCATACTATATAAACCTATATCATAACTTTTCGGTACCATGAAAGATAATTTGAATACACATCTTACATCTAGTATAGGGAAAAAAAATTTTGGGTTGATGAGATATTATGTTACGGATCATACAAGATTTATAATCTGAATTAATCAGAGGAAGAGGATTATATCCAGCTGCCTGGTGACCACGCCCCCCCCCCCCCCCACACACACACACAAAAAGGGGAAAAAAAAAACTTAAGCAAAAAGATCTTGGAAACGTATTCTGTATAGGTTGCATGTGGTGTAATATGGTTAAAAAGAAAAGACACCCAAATTTAATTCCGGAAACCTCCTCACCCAGTCAGAAATTCATACCTCTCTAAAATTCAATGGACAAAACCATTGGATATATAATTCATAAAAAGATTGGTAGCTTTTTTAATGTTTCAATTGCTTTAATTAGTCCTAGTCTTTCACCAGCACCAAAATCCACAACCGGCTACAAAGTATCCGTTCCACAAGATGTGAACCTCCTTTACCTTTTTTGTTTTCTTTTGAATTTTTTTTTTAATAAAAGGGTTGAACAATTCCATTTAGTTGCAATCAGCGACACGGTATCCCAGTTCGCAATTCTCTGTCAAAAACAACATACATATATAAAAATAATAATAAAGTTCATTTCATAAAAAATAAATAAATAAATAAATAGCTGGTTCCAACAATCTCTCTCCCTATAAAATTCTGTTCTCCTCCCCTTCCCTCCACCACCTCAACTCAACCTCTCTCTTTACAACTTTCAAGAGGTCATACACTCATACTTAAAACTTTAAAAGAGATGGAGGCAAAGATGAGAATTGTTGCCATGATAATGGTGGCCATCATGCTAGCATCCTCCTTAGTTGATGCAGCGGGTCCGGCTCATCCACCAACTCCAGCACACCCACCTGCACCTGCCCCTGGTCCCGCAAATGACGCGACCTCCATGTCTCCGGTTATCATGCTCGTTTCCTTGGTGTCTGCCCTGTTTGCTTACTTCTTGTGAATTTGATTTTTCAATGAATAATGATTGATTGATGGCATTTATTATTTGATTTTATTTTGGTTTATTTTTATATATGTATAATTATGTTTAAGTATTATATATCTTGCGGGCAAGGTTGCTGTTTTGTATCAAATATATTAAATTGAGTTATAAAAATGTTGGAAGTTTTCGGAGCAGATAACGGACATCCCTGCATATTGTCGTCCCGCCATTCTAATAGATAGAAAATTGATTACTGTCATCTACAGTTTTGCCATCCCTTATCATCGCTAAACAGAAAGTGAACACATAAAATAAATAAGCTGAACATATATAGTGATCAAAGTGAACTCATACAAACAAATAAGTTCAATAAAAATAAATTGAATGTGCATATAAAAATCTGAACAAGAGATGACAACACTTCTTTATTTGTAAGTGTTCACTTTGATTGTCTAAATGTTTATCTTGTTTGCTTTATGTGTTCACTTTGTGTTTAGCGATGGCAAGGGATGACAAAACTACAGATGACAGTTATCATTTCTGTAATAGATATGGTAATTGGTATCTACCATCTAATTAGATAGCATCCAAGCATCCACAGACTTCAAACAGACTCTTTATGGGCTCAGCGACTGGCCCAGTTTATTTAAACCACCTCTCCAAACCCTACCCGCATTGCCTCCTTTCCTCTCCTCTCCGACCAGACCAGATCACATCTACGTTAGAACTTTTCGATCAACTCTATTTCTCTGAATGTAAGCTCTCTTCTCTTCGATCCCTCTTTCCTTTCTCCTTTTTCCATCCTTCCCTTCAAGTCCTCCCAATCGTTTCCTCCATGACTCGAGGTGCCGATGCATGCGCTGACGAAGGATGTGCGGAGGATAAACCCTAAGGTTCCGAAAGAGGAGGCCATCGAGATCGCCAAAGGCATCTTGCAGATCGTCAAGGATCACGGCCCTCTCACTGTCTCTGACACCTAGAATCGTGTCAAGGTACTTAAATTTTTATTTCATTTGATTTGTGGATCAGAGAGAGTTTGTTTGATGTTGGTTACTGATTGACAAAGAAGCTTGTTCTCATTCTTGGTTTTTGCAGTCTGATTTCAACGTATTAGTAAAATTAATTTTGTCTGATGAGTTAGTCTGGTTTGGATTTTTACCAGGTGTCCCTTTAATTTCAAAAAACGCAATATAATTGCTACTGGTACATGTCTTTCAATTGTGCCAGAACCAAAAGGGTATAGCCCTTAGTCATAAACCTTGATCAAACAATTAACTAGCTGTAACTAAAATATTACAGAAATTAAGTGTTAATTAGATAAAATCATATTATAATCCCAATAAAAGATTAATTAATTTTTCTCAATTATTTTTATTGTCAAATTTATGTAACAATCAAGCGAATGTAGATGGATATTGTAAGATTTTTTAGGGTTTTTCACAATTCTGGTATACCTGAATAAGCAATTCAGTCAAGCGCATGACTCATTTGAGACTTCAATTTGCATATTATTTCATGAAGTACTTGCATAGTTTAGCTCTTGTAAGATGTACTATTTTGATAGCAACAATTTGTTTTGTCAGCGGTTGAAATTAGTCAAAATGTCTTGTAGGTTGAATTTATATATTTTTTACTCTAGGTATACTAATTAATTGTTTAGTTTCTGTAATATATTAATTAGTCATCATATGTGTTAAGTTACTATCTCTAAGGGATCATCTTGTTTCGTTATGTATTTTTTGAAAACTTCACATGATCTGATTGTTCATTATGTATTTTTACTATCTCTAATTGTTTAGTTCTTTAAGGAAGCATCTTGTTTTATTATGTGTTAAGTTAGTATATATAAGGGATAATCTTGTTTCATTATATTGATCAGTTCTCTAAGGGATCATCTTGTTTCACTATGTATTAAATTAGTATTTTAAGGAATTATCTTGTTTCATTATATATATTTTTAAAACTCACATGACCTGAAAGGATTAAATATTATAAGAGCACTTAATTAGTAATTGAACTTAATTGTATTTTGTTTTGTTTGTGTAGGAATTACACGAAAGGGTGAGAAGAGTTGTGCGGAAGGAATCGAAAGAGGAGTTGATGAAGTGTGTTTAGTTTGTAGTGGTTAAAATTATGTAGGATTAGTGTTATTATTAATAGATGTTATTATTATAAGAATTGTTCAGTTTGTTGAAATAATGAATATTATTCTTAATAAATGATCATTGTTTACTTTATTGCATGGTTATTAAAACGTCATATTACGAGCGCATCTAATTGAACACATAAACAATTTTAATTGATCTCTTAAATAGTTTAACTAAACACAAAAACTACGAAATCAAATTTCTGCTGCAACTAACTGAACACATAGACACTTTAAGTTCATCCCTTAACGTATATAACTGAACACAAAAAACTAAAATTCCAAATTATTGGTGCATTAAACTGAACACATACACACTTTTAAATAATCCCTTAAGGTGTTTATCATTGTATAGTTACTGAGAAAGTTTAATATGCACCATAGTGCATAGGGAGTTCTATGCACCGCGGACTTTTTCAGGGGTATTTTTGTAAATTGACAAATCTAATCTACATATTGAAATCTCATAGCAAACCAAATTTTACAATTTTTGAGATTTTATTACTATTTTTTTGAATTTTTTAAAACCTGCCATTTTTTGGAAACAAACTACTATTTACAAATTCAAAAAATGGCAGGTTTTAAAAAAATCGAAAAAAATAGTAATAAAATCTCAAAAATTATAAAATTTGGTTTGCTATGAGATTTCAATATGTAGATTAGATTGGTTAAATTAGATATGTCAATTTACAAAAATATCCCCAAAAAAGTTCGTGGTGCATAGAACTCCCTATGCACTATAGTGCATATTAAACTTTCTCATAGTTACTCTCTAATCTTTTATGATACAATGTATACAGTCCAATTAAAATACTCTCTTAATATAAATAAATACTCTCTTAAACTTATTAATTACTTGCTTTTAATTTATAAGTTACTCTCTAATAATGGTTAGCCACTCACATAAATAACTGCTTTTTAAAATTTATTAGATACTCCTATAAACTTATTACTTACTCATATAGAATAAATTACATACTTTCATAATAAAAGAAATGAAAATATATTTGCTTTCCCGTAATGAATATTATATACTTTTGAGTATACAATATATATTCCCTTATTTCTATTAGTTACTCATTTAAATAAGTTGTACATTCAAATACATTAATTACTCCTTACATTTGTTAATTACTCTTTTATGTTTATTGCACCTTCACTACGCCACTTTTTATTTATAAGACTTGTTATTTAAGGGCCTTTAAGACCGGTTTGGAGGTGGTGCTAATAATATGTGGTGTTAAAAATATATAAGAAACCGGTGTTAAAAAGGCGGTGCTAAAAACCAGACATAATCTGATCAAAAAAAGAATGCGCATCTTTAAGACCGGTTTTTACAAAAAACCGGTCTTAAAAAACAAAACATTAAGACCGGTTTTTTGTAAAAAACCGGTCTAAATATTGTTTTGTTTTTTTTTTTCCAAATTTTTTTATTATTAAGACCGGTTTTTAAGTTAAAAACCGGTCTTAATACTATTTTTAAGATCTGTTTTTAGTTAAAAACCGGTCTTAATAATTAATAATTAAAAAAAATTATTTTTGGGCTAGCCCCATTTTTGCTAGCCATAATATTCATGCAATATTCAAATTCACAGCAATCATGGATTTATATATCACATATCACATAATCATCAAAACAAAAAAACATCAATTATAAATATATTAATATTCATAAAAATTATAATTATCTAACAAGATAATTATATACACAATTTATCCAAAAAGTTCACAACTCATTTCACAATTTATCCAAAAATTTCTCCAACACAAATATATGCACAATTTATCCAAAAATATATACACAATTCATTCCGCTATAAGAGGCTCATTGATATCTCTTATTTATATATACATTTTGACCATACTTAGCACCGAAATAACACTCAAACCAATGATATTTACTGTTCTTTTGTGCTATATTTGTCAAGATTGGGTACTGCCGTGGAATTTGACTTGTCTTGTAGGAATTTGGTAGATTGGACATAATAATCGCACAAAAGAGAGAATTTTTGGGAAGAAAATGACTAAATGGAATTCATGGAACTGTAGAGCTCATCCCAAGCTTTCCAACGATCTTTGAATCACCTCAATCGGAGTCCGGATGAAGAAATTATGGTCAAAATACTATCAGTGCTCAATTCTGGAATTTTGGTCCGAAATTCTCTGATTTCGGACCGAAATCTGGAGATTTCGGTCCGAAATCCATGTATGGAAAGTGGAATTTGGCAAGTTTCGAAGAAGGAAAGAAGATTTCTTGCCCTAGCCGCCTCCCTGACCTTCCATGGGTGTATTTAGGCACGAATTTCGACCAGAAAAGGGGCCATCCTTCTCCACCATTGAATCCCACTTTCCATAGACCAATTTTCCACCTTTTCCACCACCGTTCTCACGCCGAAAGGCGTGAGATTCCATCTCTCGCAGCGGAGCACGACCATGGCAGCAACTTTGGAGCGATTCTGGACGCGACAGCGGTAGAACCGATCCAACCACGGCTCTAGGCGATCGATATCTCGAGTTAGAAGCGATATTTGGTTTATTCCTTCCTTTTTCTCTTGATATTTTGATCAAATGGAGTTTGTATCTTATTTTATTTGCATGTTAGGCTAGATTAATTATGTCTTAGGGCTAAGTAGTAGTTTAGTTTAGTATTTGTGATGACTTGATGGATTGATTGCTATGTTATGTGATTTATCGTGTTGAGAATTATTGATATGCTTAGTTTTATTATTTGTTTGCTTGATGTTTACCTATGGATGAATCGCGACGTCTTTAGGGCATTAAACTAGACTAAACACATGATTGATTAAGTAATTGAGGTAAGCCAAACGCTCGAAAGAGGAGGTTAACTTAACGACCGAAAGGTGTAGTTTCTAAATGATCCGAAAGGACTTAGATACCTCTAGAAATCCAACATGATAAACTTAAGTGACTAAAATCCGACACGAAAGTTTAGGCTTAGTCATTTACGTGGTAAAAATCGAGTTTCAAACCAAGTCTAAAACCAAAATTGCGACGGCTAAGGCTAGGATTTAGGTCTGGTCGACAAGTAACCTTCACAAAAGGTGGTATTAAATTATCAAGTCAGAACAGAGAGTTTGGAGCATATTTCGGACGACTTATATAGATTTCGGTCCGAAATCTATACATTTCGGTCCGAAATCCTTGCTGCCCGTGTGAAAACACGTGTACTAAGAGCTTCAAAGCTAAACTAAATGAACCCTAAACCCTAGGACATCTCTTGCATTTATTTAGAGTCCAGAAAATACCAAAAATAATTTAGTTACTTGCATCTTTAGATTTAATCATTCAAAATCCCATAAAAATTGTCTTGTCTAGCTTTTGTGAGAAAGTAAAGTCTAGTAATCAATTGTACCGTCCTTTGGGTTCGACCCTTAGCTTTACCAGAACGACTAGTGAGGTAAAACAAGGTATATAAATTTATTTGATACCGGGTTTAAAGCCTTCATCACTCATCTTATCCTCGCATATCACAATTTCAATTTTCTCAATTTAGCAATACACTACTGTACCTACTGTACTTGCAATCACAATTTCAATTTTCACATTTTACATGTCACATTTCAATTTTTACATTTTACATGTCACATTTCAATTTTCACAATTTCACAATTTTATACTAACCATTTTAATAAAAATTACCTCAAAGGAGGCAGTGGAGAGATGCGGCAGTCGAGAGAGGATGAGGAGGGGTTTCGGACATAGAGAGGAGGCAGAGAGAGGAGGAGAGGGGTTTCGGATTCAGACTTAGAGAGGAGGTGTGAGATTAGGAGAGGGGTGTCGGACGGGGCAAAAGACGGCTCCGGCGGCAGAGAGGTGGAGAGGCTCGGTTAGGCAAAAAGGGGCAGTAGAGAGAGTAGAGAGAGAGGAGATTTTCGGACTTAGAGAAGAAGAAAGGAGAGGAGAGGAGGGAAGGAGTTAAAAAGAAAACTCTGCCAATTTTTAAGACCGGTTTTTTATAAAAAACGGTCTTAAAAAGTCACCGGAAAAAAGAAAAAATTCTGTTTTTATTAGGATCGATTTTTTATAAAAAACCGGTCTTAAAAACATACTTTTTAAGACCGGTTTTTTATAAAAAATCGGTCCTAATAAAAACTGAATTTTCGATTTATTTTGTGATCTCATTAGGATCGGTTTTTATAAAAAATCGGTCTTACAAAGTATGTTTTTAAGACCGATTTTTATAAAAAATCGGTCCTAAAAAAACAGCAATCTCGGTTTATTTTTGAGAATTCAATAGGACCAGTTTTTTTAAAAAACCGGTCTTAAAAAAAATTCTGACAATTTCGAAATTGCCACTGAATATTTTTAGAACCGGATTTTTTAAAAACCGGTCTTATTGTGGCGGTGCTAAAAATATTTTCTAGTGTAGTGCTTATACTTGTCAAATGGTAGAAGAGATGATAAGAAAGGAGAGTAGTGGCAGAATAATATTTTAAATAGGTGCATGAAGTGTGAGACTTTTAACATTTTGTATAGCTGACTTGTGACTTTTGGGTTTGTGTATTTGTTTTAGAGCTAACAAGAACAACTCACTTTAGTATGCTATCTCGAGAAACAAGACGCATTTATTTTGGATTTGTAATCTAATTTAAAATTAGCGAGGACAAGTCTAACTTGTCCACTTTGAATTAATGTGCTAAATGTTGTTATGTTAGAATTGAGATACCTCATGCGCGCAATCAGGGGCGAAGCCATGTAGGAGATGGTGGGTCCATGGACCCACCTTAAAAAAAAATTTAATTGATATTATATTTGTTTTGTAATTAAAAAAAATCACAAGGAGTTAGGGACCCATCTCGAAAATTTGAAGGACCCAGCTGAATATGTCGTGTCGTTTGATTTGAATTGCATAACGACATCTAAAAAATCGCGTATGGACCTAGTATTTATTTCTGACTAATCGCTTTATTTCTTCCTCCCAATGAATCTCATTAAGACAAAGTTTAGAATAGAATGGAATATTTGGATGAATAATTATTTGTAGCATATATATACTAGCGCGAATCTCGCGCATTGTGTGATTAGTCTATATAATGTTTTGTGAACTTTAGGACATTATAAACAAAAAATATAACAGAAGATAAAAAAAAATATAATTCAGATATTATATAAAAAATTCCGAACGCCACAAAAGATTAGAAATATTGTGATTTGAATAGTGGCCGAACTCCTTTGTATGCCTCCCATATATCTTTATATATCCATAATATAGAAAAATAAGTGTTCAATGAGATTTCTAATGAACCTATTATGCAAAATTATGAGAAAAATAAAAATTCAGAGGAAATTGTTGTACTTTTATTATTGTCTTGATTTTTGAATTATTATTTTGTATATTAAATATATTATTTTAGATTTTTTTTGTTATTATAATATATATTTGATTTCTCATGAATTTTTTTATGTAACATTATTTTAGAGTTGTTTATTTAAAATTATTATTATACTATGTCTGTATTAGACGTTACATCATACATATGTTTTTAGTAAAAAAAATTTTACAGACCCTGCTGACACGAAATCCTGAATTCGCCCCTGTGCGCAATCTCTTTGAATTGTGTGTTGAATGTAAGCCTTGCGAGTGCTCGAGAAATTAGCTAACTTGACTATTTTCTTCTTATACAATATCTTTCCATATTTTTTTAAAAAATTACTAACAGCGCCTAAAAGACCTATATACAATATTATATATTTTTTGTGGGGTTCAAATTTGTGCCCATAGAAAAATTCATGCTATAAGTATATTTTTTTTACATACAAGACAGCAAAATTTTTTTTGAAATGGGGTCAATTGACCCCATTTGTTGAATTTATCTCTGCCTCTCGACTCGTATAAATTCGTTAGACGTGCTATTGTCGTATGTCGTGTTCTGTGGAGAGACTCTTGGTATAGCAGTATAGCACGACGTGCGAAGATATGTTGACTGTTTTATTACTTTTGACTCCAAGGAAAAAATATTACAAATATTTTAAACTGAAAAATATGTAAAATAATTTATTGAAATCCATTAGCTAAAAATTGGTTGTCATTTTCTTATGATGAGATGTAAATTAATTAAAAAGAATGTATGATATATTGATATGTGATAGAATTCTTACCATTATGGAAAGTAAATATATAAAATGAAAAATTATTGAATTAGTGTTGTCAACCACAATAACATTTTTTATTGGTATTAATTAAAAATTTTAAGAATAAATTAAATGCATCTCAAATTTTTAGGACATCAATGTCAAACTAGTATATTTTAATTAAGTAATTTAATCTCAATTTGGTAATTTTGATTAGACTTATCATTAGATTGTTTACGTTCAGATGGTTCAAATTCAGACCATTTGGAGTTCTCGAATTGCTCGAATTTAGATGAAGCGGGTGCTATGGGTCCTGAACCTTAGCCACACGCAAATCATTTTCTGTTTTGTAAGGTAAATTAATACACTACTTGCACAATTTTTAGAAATTTGGCAGCAGCTGCCCCCCCCCCCCCCCCCCCTTTTTTTTTTTTTCTGAGAAACACTTGATAGTAGGCTTTATTTTGGGTTGGCTGTGAATACGAAATCAATAAAACCATTTGCAATTGCACATAATTTTTGTTTAGAAAGTTTGATTGCAATAATTGATCTCGTATATAGTACTTCTACAGGAATGAAATTGTCAAAGATTTGAAACAGAAGCTAATTAAATCTAATTGAAGGACAATATGGAGGCCCCCATTTGTTCAGTCACAACATATCTTTGCATGCCATTTTAAATGAGACACTGGCTCACGATATCATCGATCCTTTATGGCTTTATGTCTTACCTTCATGAGGTTAATTAAATTCTAAAAGACATAAGTTCTGGTCAAAGATTTTAAGAATTCCTTCAAATTTTCATGGTACAAAGGTATAATGGTCATGCAAAGATTAAAGAGCTGCTTTGCAACAAGTGCAGTATTCGAGATTAGCGATGACACATTCTCGTGGCATTTTTATGTTTTTTGGGCTGTTTTTGAACTCATATACATGTGTATGACTCTCTAATAATGTGGCAATTAATGGCAAACAGAATTCCGTTAAGCATTTGTTGTAACGTGCACCTTGTCTATGTGAATGGGGCAAATTTACAGATATTCCAACTGAATCAGAAATCCAAAAATAGTAATTTAATTTTTTAAAAATTGATACAGCAGTTATTTTTAATTATTAGAACTATAATAATTTATTTATTTATTGTCATATTATTTTCAATATAGAACTTTAAAACATAAAATTTCTGATAGGTAAAACAATCATATATGGTAAGAAAAGGTAGCATTCACAATACCGGCGTTACCAGCTGTCCAGTATTTGAGTGCATATGTTAATAGAGTGTTTGTGCCTTCTTGTACTTATATAAAGGGAAGAAATAATTAAAAACAAACACCAAATTGATTGAAAACATTAGTTGTACCAGTATGACCACAACATACATTACTGTTGATACATTAATAAGAAGAACACAACATCCACACATGCACAAGTGAAGAAAACTGAGCCCAACTGAGAGACGTGAAGCAGCATTTTAATTATCTATAACTTTATCAGTAACATGCCCTAGGTTTGGAAGGTTTTTGAGTTTTTTGCATTGATAAACATGGAGCGTGGTAAGCTTTGACATACCTGTTTCTTCTTGCACCCATTCCTCCAAGTTCTCCAACTCCAAAATTTTTAGAGATTGCAACTGTGGAAATCCCTCTCCTCCGACCTCCCATATCTTCAAGTACTTCAAATTAGAAAGTTCCAAAAATTGCAACTCTGGAAATCCCTCTACCAAGCAAACCATTCGCTCTCCATTGTATGCGCCGTCTTTTAAACATAGAAATTTCAGGGCTTTTAGCCTCCCTAGCCTTGGCATGATGTCTTCTTTCAAACCTGACTTGGTTAGGGTAAGCTTGGTAAGATTTGGTGGGATCTTAACATTATCTATAAGAAGATTCCTGCAAATCCATTCTCCCTCTAACTTAATTGATTTCACACTCTCAAGATTTTGGAAGGCCCTTGTATCAATAAACTCTGATGGTACAGAGTCGCTGATTATTGTCAATGAAAGGAGACCAACCAACTGGCTTAGTAGATTGGAAACAAATTTCCAGTCCAGATCCTTTGGTTTTGAAAGAGCCAACTTCCTAAGGTTGATCAGGAACTGGGGACATTCACCTACCCATGATTCAGGGACCACAACTGTTTTCAGGGTTTGTAAGTCGGTTAACTCGGCTTCTGGGGGCGGGCCTATGATTTCTGGGCCAGGCAACACATATACATGACGGAGTTTTGGGATATTCCATAGAGATTTAGGTAGGGTTTTTATGTTTGTATTTCTAACATCCAAAGTATGAAGATTTTGCATTACCCCTATACTTTCTGGAAGTGCATCTATGCTAGTATATCTCAAGCCCAGATACCGTAGGTAGGTCATTTTTTGTAATGTTTCTTCATGTGGTACTGTAGATCCCTGCAATTCCAACACTCTAAGCAACATAGCATTTTGTAGAATATTTTGTTTAAAATAAAAAGCCAAGAAGGAATGCATATGAGCAATTTCAAGTTCTTCATACGGGTACTTATTATCACTGTGGATTGCTACCCGAAATGGGGACTCAATTGTTTGCATGTCTGGGTTAGCAACCAAAAAGCCCTCCTCCTTGGCTTTATTGATGACATATTTATGTATAACAGAATTGATATTACAACACTTGATTGTACCCAATAAGGATCTCTTCGAAACATCAACCAGCGACCTACAAGCAACAACAAAATTTAAACAAATGAAAAACAAAGAGAGTAGATTGTGCTCATAACAAGAAGCTGAACAAAGTATAAATGCTCCTTTAGTGGATAATAAAATTTGCGTACTGCAATTGGATTTAAATTAAAATCATTACATGGTGTTTGTCAAATAATTAAACTCCTATAACGTCATGACTGCTTCAACTTTCAAATGAAGAGTCAATGATGACCCACCTTGGGACTAGCAATCTAATATGCCTCAAGAAATGCACCTCTAAGTAAAATGAAATTATTGCAAGAAGTTTCAAAAGTATTGCTTTTCATTGTTAATGGAGAAAATAAGACCAAGATTGGAGTTTAGACATCAAAAACATAATTTGTAAGAGTACTACACCCTAGTGGTGATTTACATGTTATTTAGGTGTTCATTAAAATACTATGGTTCCCGTAGAGGTGAAACACTGCAGCCTTGTGCACTTTTGACAGCCAAGATATACATAACATTCTAAACTTTTGGTAGTTTTCCATTGTCAACAAAACCATCTTTGCAATGAGGTTACCACCAAGAATTCACAGTTCTTTAATTTGCTTGATAGTGATAAAATACCTAAATAGTGAGGCATATTAAACACCTAAATAGTGATAAAATACATAATTTGCTTGATTTTGATTGGATTGGTTAATATATGACCCTATGTTTAAATCAGTCCATCCTAGGGGCTCCTGGCCATAAATTAAACAAAACGAGCTAGATATTGAATGTGTAAATTGAAAAGCCATTGAATATACCTTTTGACAAGTTGCTCAAGGTACTTGTATGCTGTCTCCTCTACAGTCTCCTCCTCTCCTTCTGCTGAGATAAATCCTTCAGCAATCCATATATCTATTAGAGATCTTGAGGGGATCATATAGCCTTCGGGGTAACATGCCAAATAGAGAAAACATTGTTTGAGAAAATAAGGTAAATCCTCATAGCAGTAGTTTATGATGTCCAACAATCTACTGCCATGATCATTAAACGTGTACAAGGCATCCTTCACTCCATTCCATATGTCATTGATCTTTTCTTTGAGTGAAAGTAGACTGCCTACTAAAACCAAAGCTAGAGGTAATCCATGGCATGCCTTACAGATTAGTTGAGGGATATTGTCCAGCTCTTTAGACAACTCCAATAAAAAGATTTTTTTTTTAGAAGGTTCATTATACTCAGTCAGAACAGGAAATGCTTTTATCAGGAAAAGTTGTAGGCCCTCCTTCTCATTCAACTTTGTGGGTTCGACTATTCTCTGATTAGATGTTTCTGGATCATCTGACAAGCCAGTTATGTTGTTGATTCTTTCCATTTCTTCAGAGTCTTCCCTGGTTGCCTCCTCAGGATCTGATGCTTTGTGATCATCTGATGAGCTAGTTTGGTTACGCAATGAGCTACTCTGATCAGATGTTATGTTATCATTTCTTAATCTTTCAAAATCTTCCCCAAAAACCTCCTCAAGAGAAAACTCTTCCTCTGTTTGGTTTCCCTTCAACCTGTAACAGCAATACACAATACCAGCAAAAATATTCAGGATGTCCCTCCATTCCTTCACCAAGTCATCAAAGGTTTTATGAGAATCATGGTCTTGGGAGCTAGAAGAGTGTTTATTAGCACCATATTGCGCATGAATCTTACTCATGAATTTCCCTACTTTGTTCACCGTCAGTCTGAGTCCCTTGATTAAGACCTGCTTCTGATCCTCAGGTTGGTTCTCAAAATCACTCCATCTCATGTATCTCTGGACCTTGAACAGTTCTTGTATAACAAAATCCAGGTTGTCTAATAAATGAGGCCCGTTCTTAGATAAAAAATCTTTGAAGGACATTTCTGATAGCATCTCAATTATAAAAGGTAATGCATCCATTTGTCTTTTTCTGTTACGGTCTGGACATGCAAATGGAATTCTTCACGATCTCATTCGCCAGCATCTACCACCAATTATGAATCTAATGGAAAAAATAAATACTAGATTCATGACTGGACATTCTGAATACATTAAACAATCAAAGTTTTTAATTCTTACAGCAGAATACACTTTTCTGTTTTGGCAATGCATACATGGTTTGCACAATAGAGCTTCACTCAACTGAATATTTGCACACAAAAGCAAAAAAAAAAAAAAAAAAAAAAAAAAAAAATTCTGATTCAGGATGGATTGTATAATAAAGATGAATTACATAATCAATTTAACGTATGTTGACCCAGCCCAGCAAATCTAGTAGTAAATTAGTAATGTCTTGATATGCTGAGTGATATCTTTTAAGATTTTTGGGAGTTGCATTAACAGTGGAGAAATTATTTAATTTGTTGTGTAGTGTGCTCCATTCTGCGACTTCTTATGCTTACACAGCTTTGATAAGCCAGAGGGAAAAGATAGAAATTTAGTAACTAAGTTTAGACAAATTATGTTACCAGCAAAAAAAACAGTTCAACATAAATACTTAAGCCACTCAGATGAACAGTTTAATGTTATATAATTTCAGTCAATTTGTACAAATACCAGAAGAATTCCTAGTACCATTTCTTCTTATTATATGAATTACGGTTTACTCAGAAATGGCAAACAAGTAATTTACTATTTTGTAGCCACAAAACTTAGCTTTGTCCCCAACAATGGAAATTTCCACCATTTGTGACATTTAGGCTGTGCTCCAGGATACCAAATCGGAAGGAGAGGAGAGGAGAGTAACGAAACTATCGGAAGAGTTTACTCTGCCCGACTGTTTACTCGCTCCACGCAGAAGAGAAGACGATGGAAGGGAAGAGAAGGAGATGGAAGAGACACGCTGAAAATTTCGGAAGTTTAGAGTAAACTTCTCCACTCCGATTTGGAGGGTAACAAATTTCCGGTCAATCCTTACTCTCCTCTCCGTTCCTCTCCTTTAATCAAGCTGTTCTGGAGCACAGCCTTAGACTTCACATAGCTATTAATGCACTTGTGTTTCTTATTCCGTTGTCAATATTCAATAACAATCCAGTTCAATGAAAAAAACCAGGAAATCTATGGTTTTAGAATGAGCTTCTTAGACTCAGATACTCTCTCAGATGAATATCACTAGACGCTGCCATTTGATTTAGACTTCGTTCTCCCTTTCTTAGAAAGTGACTTAGTTGCTCGGAAGTAGAAACCATAGTTTTGGTAAATAAGTTTGAGGGAAATAAATAAAATTTGAGGACCTAAATGTGATAAAAGAATACATATTTAATTATTAAACTAGATATAAAAGGAGTTTCTTACCAAATACGATCGATGAACCAGCGAAAACATTTGGCCCAGCTCAACCTCATCAAGGTCGAGTGGAGCGTTTAAATGATAGATCTCTCTCTCTCTCTCGGGGTTGGATTAGAGGTTAGGTTTTATGTGCCTTGCTCGATGGAGAAGCGAGCTTAGCAGTCTTCTCATGGATGGTTAGAAGTTTTGGAGATGCTTTGACAACTATTTTCGTTCCAACTAGTCCCACTCCCATATGAAAATGAACTAGTCCCACCCATGGAGAAACATGCCCAGTTTGTTTCTTAGCTTTTAGTTCAAACAGTAGAGGCTTTTCTTTTATTAGTTTTTAGTTTTTCTTTCTTTTTTTACCTTTTATAAATATTTTTTTATTTAATAAAATCTTCCGTGTTTATTTTACCGCCCGTCCCTAAAAAAAAAAAAGATTTGTACTGGGTTTTATTATTCTTTCCAAACTAGAGTAAATTTTTTCGGAGGTCACTGAACTTTATACATAATTTCTTTTTGGTCACTGAACTTCCATTTGTCCCTCTGGAACCACTAACGTTAGATATCGTTCCTTTTTGGTCCTTCCGTCCCGATTCAAACCAATTCCGTTTGTTTGTAGATCGCCAGGTGCAAAATTTGGGATGGGAATCAATTTTCTTACTTTCCCTTATACTTCCGTCTGCCTCTTTTTCTCATCCCTTCTTTCCCGAAACCCTAGCTCTCTCGATACCTCTCTCGGTTCAACAAAATCCCAGAGCAACACCTCTTGATCTCAAGCGCGACTGTCGATCCCTGATTTACTTCTGTCAATTCTCCTCCGGCGCGACTGTCCATCCCTACCATGGAAGGTTCAAATTCCAAAAATCTCGAACGGTGCCATTGCGGTGAGCTTGCTGAATTGAAAACAGCATGGAAACCTTCAAATCCTGGCAGGAGATTTTTTGGTTGTAGATATTACGGGGTAAGTTTCAATTTTCTCTATTTCTTACAGAAATTCCTCACTTTTTTCGGTTTACCTTGCTTTCGGTTTACCAGTAACTATACTGGCCTGTAACAGAAAGACAAAGACAGAGAGTAAAAGCTAATTACATTGGATGAATGCCTAATTGAATAACAGATCTAGTGTTGCCTATTTCCTGTGAACAATTGAGTGTGTCTTAACATTTTCTCAGAATAATTTCTCAAATTCTCTGATTTTTTTTTTGTTGTTAATTTTGTAGATGTCTAAAGCATGTCGATACTTTAGATGGTATGATGGACCTACAGAAGAACGATCAAAAGAAGTTATTAATGGACTTCTTAAACGGTTAAATGATTTTGAGAAAAAACTGCAGATTAAGGAACCAAGCTCAAATCGTGTAATTTTAATTTTAGTCATTGTAATAGTTTTATTGGTAATCGCATTGTTATTTTCTTTTACCGTTAGTGTGACTTGTCTTCAGGCTAGAAATTTTGAAATCTTATCAATCATGGCCATTAAGTCTTGATCAGAAACTAACAATTTAGCACAACTTTCATTCACACCAAACACCCTACACCACACTGAGAAATCCTTTGAATATCCTAGTTGTTCAGCCATTGTTTCAAACTCTAGCAAAGACATTTCATCTGGATCTATATGGTCATAGTAATCATGTTTGCCTCCATTATAGCCAAACTTTCCATTTACCATACTTACTATCCCACCATGATGTATGCTGCATGTAAACAAACTCTCACTATCACCTACAAGTCAAAATTGAAAACATTCATTTATTTATGTACCATGCATTCCAATTTAATGAAATGCTCAATTAGGATGAAAAAAAGTTACTGAAATTTACTCAACAAGGATATTAAATGCTACTATAATTCTGTATAACAAGGATATTAAACCTATGTAGTAAGCACAAGCGAAATTTTAGTTTAGGCATTTTATCGAACACGCAGAGGTCATTCATTTTCAACAAGTACTGTTGACAAATCTGCCATGATTCAAAATTAATTGCAGAATAACATCAAACACCTTAACAACATGAATAATAGTAAGCCAATTTATGACAAATAGCAGATCTGACCATTAATTTTACCATATTAAAAATATAATTTCTAATTAAAAATAGCAATTTAGATGCTTACCATAAATTGGTTTCTCATTGGAGTGTTCTCGATACCGCATCTTGTCAACAGAGCCAGTGATTAATGAGAGTTTGAGATGGAGAGACTGAGCGATTGAGCCAGTGGAAGGGACGGAGAGACTGAGCGATCGAGCATCTGAGCCAGTGGAAGGGACGGAGATGGGGGGAGATACGGTTTGAGATGGGGCGATTGAGGGTGCTTCGGTTTGAGTGAGACTGAGCGATTGACCGATTGAGGATGCTTGGGTTTGGTACTACTGTCGGAGGGTACTGTCGGAGGGTGCTAGGGTTTGCGAGAGGAGAGAGCGAGTAAGAGAGTGAGAGAGCGAGTGAGAGAGTGAACGGAAGGAAGAGAAGAGTCGACAGAGTAATTTGATTCCCATCCCAATTTTAGCACCCAGCGATCAAAAAACAAACGGAGTTGGTTTGAATCGGGACGGAAGGACCAAAAAGGAACGATATCTAACGTTAGTGGTTGCAGAGGAACAAATGAAAGTTCAGTGACCAAAAAGGAATTATGTATAAAGTTTAGTGACCTCCGAAAAAATTTACTCTTCCAAACTATATTGGACTAGGTTTGTTTAGTTGCGATTTTGTACCGTCACGTCAAGGGGCCGCGTTCCTTATTAGAAATATATATATTTTGTCCGGCTTGAGTTGCACGTGCAGGGGATCCACATCCTCAGCAGTCCAGTTTTGACTGCTCCAAGCAGCCAAAATTTGTGTTTTTTAATATTTCAACATTTTAAAATTCAAATATTAAATCCAAACCGTTGATCTTGTTTAATTTTACGGGCAATGCATTTTCATATAAGTTTTATGAAATTTAGAGTTGATTTGATACTAGATCAAGTGGTCAACAAATGAACAAATCTGGTTAACTATTACTGATTAATTCTAATACGTTCATAATTTGATCACTTAATCAAGTATCAAATCGACTCCAAATTTTATAAAACTTATATGGAAACGCATCGCCCGTAAAATTGAACAAGATCAACGGTTTGGATTCAACATTTGAATTTTAAAATGTTGAAATATTAAAAAAAACAAATTTTGGCTGCTTAGAGCAGCCAAAACTCGGCTGCTGAGGATGTGGATCCCACGTGCAGGGGTTTCGGCACTGTAGATAGCACAGTATTTTAATCTGGTTCGTTCATTTCAGATCATCTCCTTCGTCCGTTCCTATTCTATGTCGCTGCGAGAAAATTCCCTTTCTTCTGTCACCATCTTCGCTTTTTCCACGCACACCATACCTCTCTTTCTTCCGGTTTTTCTCCCTTCTCTCTGTGCTGTCGATCCCTCCTCCACTATACAATCTCTCTTTCCCACTATTCAGAGGTTTCTTCTCTCTCCTTTCCCACTATTCAGAGGTTTCTGTTCATTATGTCACGAGAGGTTTCTTCACACCACTGTTCATGACCTCTCTCCATCCGACATCAATGTTGGTGCTTTAGGCAGTGGTTATCAGTATGCTCTTAGGCGCTAAAACAAGATCGCAGTTAATGTATTGTTCGTCATTGTTCCTTGCAATTTTATTCTTTTTCTGTTGATTCCTCTTTTCTACGCTTTCTCTTTTGTTGGATTTTTCAATTTGTCTTCCGACTTTTTTTTTTTCTGATTGGGGTTTTTTTCGTTATCGATTGTAGGTTTCTTCCACAGGAGACATGAAAAAAATGTGGAGATTTGTTTCTTGGAGAAATGTCGGTTAATATATTTTTTAATTTCTTGATCCAAGTCTTGAGTTCCTCTTTTGCTTTCATATTCTCATTTGGGTCAGGTTTCGTTGCTCCTTCTCATTTCTTGCATCTATGCACTTCATTCATTTGAATTTTTCTGTTTTTCTAGGCTTTTCTACCATCCAGCCATGTTAGCTTCCTCTCTTGCGCTCAGGACTACACTTCTCTTGCTTTGGCAAGGTGAGTTCTCATCCATTTAATGTTAATTATATCCTGCTCTTTTCAATTAGAACTTCATCCTACTTATTTATATTATTTAGGTACGTGTACTGTAGAGTTCCAATTTGGTTCAGTTTTAGGAGGTTAAAATTCCTAGCTTTTTTTTAGTATGTTCATTTTATCATCCTGAATGTTTAATTTTTAGTTGATTAGGGATCTCAAGAGGAAAAATCCACCTATAAGCTTTTATATTTAGTTTTATTATGCTGAAAAAGAAATTATAATGCAACTATGAATTTTTATACATCATAGCTATCTTATGATTTGTTCAGTGAATTTGTGTTGATATATATGTGTTGGGTAACAAATAGGTTAATGCATAAGCTGATTAGATCTGCTAAAATTTTCTCTGTTGCAATGATTCCTTCATTCCCTCATATTCAAATTCAATTTTTCATTTTTTTTCTTTTCATTTTTAATGGTTGCTTTGATTTCAAGTTATTTCCAAATATTTTTATCTAATTATCTATTGATGTTGTTGCACATGATGTCATGCTGGTACAATTCATCTCTTTTCTTATTTATCTATGATTTAGATTTTAATAAAAAAATTGTTGATGGTTCCAATTCAACTGATCTGGTAGTGTGGTTGTTGGGGTTCATAATAAGCAAAGCTTTCTTCTTGATTTTTAATCAATAACATGGTTGACTATGATTAGACCAATATAGATACTTGCTTTTATTTTGGATATAATAAGCTCGGCTGTACATTTGAATAGCTCTGTATTCTCATGCTACCTAAAAGAGCTGCAGTTACACAAAAGAGTACAATTTGGTTCAATATGCTGTAAAGAGTAATCTATTATGTTTGTACTCTAAATATTTGGTTTCCATTTTTCAAATGTAAAATTTATGTGGGCAATATTAGCTTATCAATATATCAAATCTTTGCAGGATGAGTTGTTGGATGGCAATAAGATAAAAACTAAGGTATATTTTTCTAACAAGCAATTAAATTATGAATGAATAGATAAGGTCATATGTTGGGTCAAGCTTTGTGCACTTAAAATTCCTACCAAACCTAAATTTGATATTTATTTTATAAGAAACTCTTGGAAAGCATATGCACAACCTCTACAAAGAAGTCTGTTCATATTGTTTATGAGAGTATTGTCAGGGAAGTCATAGTTGGGGTGTGGAATATCAAGTATCAGCACTTCAATTTTAAACCTGAAGGAAATAGAATAAAGTCTCATTGTCGTCTTTACATAGCCAAAGGGAAGAGTGCTTGAAAGAGCAATGATGTAATAATTGGGTTTAGGCGTATTGAACAGTATAGGTTCAAGATTAGCCAGTTGCTTGATAAAAAGTTTGGGTAGCTCAGGATAATAATTGGATTTGGTTTTTTTAACTTTACGAACATTGTATTTTTCATGTTTCATATAATGAATCGGTAGCCTTCAAGCTACTCTTTTCAAAAAAAAAATCTCTGTTATTTTCTACTGGTGCTGATTTCAAATTGATTTTATTTTCCCTTATTTGTTTCTCCTATTTAATTAGTTGCTATATGAAGTTAGGTGTGTGCTGATTCACTCATGGATTGAAGTCATTATCCAAAGGGATGTATCGATTATTTGCTGTCTATATTGAACAAGCGCAACTTTTTTATTTCTTGGCCTAAGAGCTGAAATAGGGTTTCTTCATGTGTTTATAATTTTCTTACCAAATATTTGTCCACTAATCAATGTTGTGACATGAAATGAATGCTGATTTCAGGTGCTCCTTTGCCAAATCTAGGTTAAGGATGAAGATCTTCTTTTGGGGAGGCTCGGGTTAAATCTAAGTATTGATATTCCTCTGTCAATTTAATATTTGTTCTATAAAGATGGTTATAAGAGTCATTTTATTCACACTATAAGAGGTAGATTTTGTTCTAATCATTGTACCTTAGATTATTAATAATTTTATCTTATCCATTCTATCCTTGCTTACTGTCATAATACACAATGACACAAGAGATGTATTATTTTTTGTAATATGTCTAATCAGGGAAGAGAGATGTAACTACCATTGAAGATCAAACATTTATGGTCAAAGAATCCTATTATAAATGTTCAAATAAACAACTATAAATTAGTCAATTAGATAACTAATTTTCATTCTTAATTGAATGTTTGTTTGATAATTTTTAATACAATGAATGGCGATGCCCTTGCCCATTGCTTTTGAGGTAAGTTTTTATTTTGTTATTTGATGTTTTTGATTTACTATATTTATATTTAGTTGGAAAGAATGGATTTTTGTCGTAGCATTGCGAAAAATATTATACAATACATAGGTAATTGCACAGAATAATTTATATATTTCTCTCATTAGCAATAAATCTAAGTATGAATGAATTTTTATAAACCTCCGTTGAATAATTTACTTACAGATCATTCTAATTATTTTAATCTTGATGAATGCTTTACTTGCAGATTCTCCTACAAAAGCGTCACCATACAGCCTTCTTTCAGGTACCAACTAAATATTGGTCACTATATTTGTATTGGTTGTTTTCTTTGTCTGTCTGATGAGATTCGTGCATCTGTGTAGTTTACTATCAATAGGTAGTGGTCAGATTTGTTGCTACTTTACTGAACCCTTTTTGTGATGTTTGCAATATCCATCTATTTAATAGACGATTTGCCCAGCATGAATTCATTAATAATATAAGATGTTGTTATAACAGATGTCATATGCATAAAACCTAAAATATTCTTCACGAAGAGAGGTGGCATGAAATTGACTGGATCTGATCCAAAATGAAATTTAGGTCATATTTTGCTCAAATGATGAAAAAAAATTTTGACCGGATCAGATCCCAAAATGAATTTGACTGGATCAATTCCAAAATGAATTTTAGGACAAATCTTTGTTAACAATTATTTCTGTGCTGGATTTCTAAGAAAATCATATTTGTGTCTTGGTCGGTTGTATGATGTTAGGGTACTGGAGGTCAAAAAAGCTCCTCACATTCAAGTACAAATGATGAGGTGAGTAAAGTTCATTTCAAATTTCTGTCTTTTCACTTCTGATTATATGTGGTTACTGCTACTTTATCTTCAATAAAATTATCAAGGTTATTGATAAACTTATTCTCTTCCTTTTGTATCTGATTAAAGGACAAATTTATAAATTGCGGATATAAGTATGGTATTACCATTTTCATTCAATAATAGTACTTAAAATGTCAAATTAATTCAGTCACAAGTCAGAACATATATATCCATCTAATAAGACGAGAGTCTAAGATGAAATAATTTCTTATGCCATTTCGACTTTGTCATGTAGGTATCGTCCGGAGAGAAATGAAAGCATTGTTCTCTATTGACATAGCATTGTACATGTCAAGGAAGCTCTATTCCTTTTCAATTGAACGATATTCACATTTCAGATATGATGGTTCATTCCCACAAGTTAGAGACATAAATATAGTATTTTTACACTAGGTAACATATGATTTTTTTTTTTTTCTCCAGGAATTTAGATTTCCAATCAGTCATTTGATACTTTTTTTTGGGGGGGGGGGGGGGTAAATGACCGCTTTCCAGAAGAATCTCGAACCTTCACACCACAAAGCAACAAAAAAAAATTTCGCAATAAAAAAGTAGGTTCCCATCATAACAGTCCATAGGAATATTTTACACCACTGTTTGCAAACCAACAACCACATCGCAAAATTTCATCAACAGTCCAATAATAATGGTCATTTTAGTGTAAACAATGACAATCAACTCTTTACGAATACACAATTAATGACGATCGTTTCATTGTAATAATGATTGTAAATCTTATGCGTTTGTTTGCAAAAATTTCCATAATGTATCCACACTTATTAGGAAATCATTTCATAACATTTTCGGATTGGGATGAATCACGCAATGCGCGAGATTAGAACTAGTCTATCTATAAAACTCAATTACTTTTAAGCTCAGTTGAATTATGTTATTCAAAAAAATTGAATTTTAAGATATATTATGGCAAAACGATTAATTAGTTTTATGTTATTACAAAATAATAAAATTCGATTTTATATCATTGGCGAATTTAAATAACTATACTATATTTTAAATATGTCATCGTCAAAAATCAAACTATTTAAAATGACATCCGGTAATATTTGTAACGGTAATACATATTTTGCTCGAGTTGGGTGGCGCCTCGCTAGAGTTGAGCAAGATATTCTCTGGCGATGTGTTTTTTTCTGTCTTGAAGTCCTAACTCGTTTGAAAATTTAAAATTCAAAATTTGTAACTTGAAAATTTTTAAAATTTTAAATTTTGTATATTTCAAAATTTAAAAAAATTTGGAGTTTAAAATTTGATAAAGTTCTTAATTTTCGGTGGAACAAACTAATTATTTCTTTTACAATGGCATATTTCTTATTTTAGTATTTTACAGTAGCATATAAAAAAAAAAGTCATATAATTTGTGGATAAAATAAAATAATTTTTTATTATTTTATAATAACACAAATTTAAATTTTCATTTAGTGCTTGTATCTTAAATTTCAATTTTTCACCTGACATATATCTGAATTATGTTTTTCGTGGTATAAAACAAAGTTTAGCTTGAAAAAAAAAAAAAAAAGCAATTTACACTTATACAGTGCCTATTCATCTTTCAATCTCAATCATCCGCATCTCGAGACCTTTCCCAAATTGCCAAACCACTTCCTTCTCTTCTTCCCAACTCCCAAGTAGTTCTATAATTTATAAACTCCAATCATGAGTGATCCTCCGAGTTACAGAATCGTTTGCCGCAAGAACCCAGACTATTCTCTTGCCATCCGCGGTGGCTATGTGGTGTTTGTTATAACCAACCCCTGTGATCGGTACCAGGTTCTCTGATTATCTCATCTCTTTCCTTATTACTCTGTTAATAATAATGATTCAGAGATTTCATTTTAATTTCTCGATGCACTGAACTGGGATCTGGTTTCAGCACTGGTTTAAAGACGAGAGACATGGCGCTGCAATTAAAGACTCCCAGGGTCAACCTGCATTTGCTTTGGTCAACAAAGCCACTGGTGAAGCAATTGCCCACTGTCCCAATTCCAGGCCTGTAAGTGTTCTTGACTGCACTCAACTAATTAAGCTCTCCGCACCTACCTAAGGTGAAGGCGTGAAGCAATTAAAGCTCTGCTCTCCTATGCTAGTCTAATAGAAATCCGACATTCTTTAGATGAATTATGGAAAAACAAATATTATTTTTGTAGTAAGTAATTCATTTATTGATAACAGGTTGTGTTTTTAATTAATTGATCATATCATTTTTTATCGCTAAATTAATCCTGGCTCCACCTCTGTCAGTAAGGTGTGCCCACTTATGTCCCCGAAGTGGAATGTTCTGTTAAATATACTGTTATGAGTGTAACCCACCTGCTACAATGCGATGAAGCTATTCCCAGTGACTGTTATATGTATCAAGATATGCAATTTCTTGCTTTTAAAGTTTAAACTGAAAAGATCGTCCAATTTCAACATATTGGACCTTAAGCATGTAAGATAAGATAGCACTTCAGTTTCTGAGTCTTACACAAATTTAATGAAAAATCTGTACAAGTTTTTGTTGATAATTAGGTGCCGCTGATACAGTACAATGTGGATTCTCGTGACAAATCAGTCCTGTGGACCATGTCGAAGGTTGATTTCGATGGATACAGGCACATTCGTAGGGTAGACGATATCTCTGTCTTTTTTACCGCCCAGGGTTTAACTGTCCACGATGGCCACATTATTGATCTCTTTTCCCCAACACCAACAGAAATTGGAGATGTTAGCTTCCACTGGAAGATTCTTGAGGTCCTGTCATCTACTCCCATTTCTTTTTATAGATCATCCCAACACACAGTTAAGATTCACTGCCGAGACAAATTGGGCTACAATCTGACCATTGCTAAGGATGGCATCACTGTTATGTTGGTTCCATCCAATCCCAAAGATAAATACCAGGTGATGATCAGTGTGTTTCTGCATTTTTAATTTATCCTATTATGTTTTTTATTTTTGTACTTTTTATATTTACTTTTATTTTGTAGCTGGGTCATCAATGCAGCTGCTACCCCGGCCCTTCCCATTTTTTTTGCTTTGTTTCTTTAGTATGATTATGTACGTACTTCTATATTGGTTTTTTAAGTTTTGATATTCTTTCCTCTTTAATGTTGTTTAACATAGCACTGGATCAAAGAAACTGCGTATGGCATGCCTGTCAAAGATGAGCAGGAGAAAGAGTCCTTTGCAATAGTGAGCAAGGCTACTGGGAAAGCTATCAAACATGGCTTCGGAAAAAGCTATCTTGTATGCACACATAGACATCTTATATTAAAGTTATATAAACCTTTAACATTGAATAATTCCTCCTCGCTAAAAAAAAAGAAATTCAAAACTCCGTGTTATAATCATCTCTAGTCAGTTATGACATTTATAGGTTCAGCTGGCCCCATTCAACCAAAATTATATGGATGCTTCGTTATTGTGGACCGAAAGTAACTATCGCGCTGATGGCTTCCGGGAAATTAGAATGGGAAGCAACATTTCTATTGGCTTGCATATGTTTGATGCAAATGTTGTGGATTGTCCACTTGTAGGATTATCAATAAAGGGAACACGCCTTGTTCATGAATGGAAGATTGAGGACTTCGAGTGAATATCTCAGGTCATTTTTATTTTTTGTACTTCTCATTTCTGCTTTTCTCTTTTTGAGGAAGTATTTAAGTTGATTTCTGTTTTACTTTTATTAGTTCATCCTCAGTAAGCTTTGTTCGATGACCAATCATTTGATATTGATTAGTGCTTGTTGCAGGGTTAA
The DNA here is from genome assembly GCA_027562975.1 of Rhynchospora breviuscula. Classification (NCBI taxonomy): domain Eukaryota; kingdom Viridiplantae; phylum Streptophyta; class Magnoliopsida; order Poales; family Cyperaceae; genus Rhynchospora; species Rhynchospora breviuscula. The sequence continues at coordinate 21,281,123 of CM050398.1, forward strand.
GGATGGTTCCCATGTGTCTGCATCTGTTGATAGCAGCAATTTATGTCAAACATGTGTCTTCTGGTCCCTCTGTTTTTCCTTTTCTTTTTCCCCTCATTACCGATGAGTGGTGTATGCTCTACAAGACTTATGTTTGTGTCTGCTATACCTATCTCAATAATTTCCTTTTTGTGAGGTGTCAAACTTTTTTCCTTTTATCAATATTTAGGTGCTATACCTATCTACAAAAATAATAATAATAATAATAATAATAATAATAAATAAAGTTACACTATGCTATCTGTTTCCAATAATAGAAATGAAATGTACTAACATCACGATCACAAGGAACAACATTTGCTATCATACAATCAGTCTAAATAACTGAAATCAGGCATTAGTTCTATCATACAATCAGTCTAAATAATACGTTTTAAATGTTGTTTGTTTCGTTTCCACTTTCGTTTGCACTGCAATCAGGCATTTGTGCTATCATACAATCAGTCTAAATAGCACATTTTGAATGTTCTTTGTTTCGTTTCCACTTTCGTTCGCACCGCTCAGCTTCCCGTTCACTTAGCTTCCTTTCGTGATTGCTTCGCATCACTTTTTAAGCTAGTTTTATACTCCCTTAATATGAATAACTGAAGATTTCAGAAGAAATACAGATGTGATCGTACTAATAAAACTGACAATAATTAAAGTATTTGAAGGCCTCTACTTAAAGAGAGAGGTCTGCATAAGGTAAGGAAGGTACGTAGATGTAAAGCAGCCATGTTCTACAATTGTTTGGAGGTATCCTAGCCGTTCTGATTTTCTGCTCTTTCCATTCTGGACCAATGATTTTATATATATCATCTTTCCGCTGTATTGAGCGGTAAGAAATTGATGATTACTAGCAAAATAAAAGAACAGAAATTGCCGGAAATTACTCGATTGGAAATAACATAGCCATTTTCATTGTACTTTTTTTTTTTTTGAAACCAGTGGGGATCCCCACCACTTTTCCATTATCAAAATGAGAAAAGCATACACGAAAGTTAATCCAGATACAATCACAAACCCATCAAAGCCAAACCAAAAGAAATATAACTGCACTGGTATCTCAAACTATTGATACCAGTACCTCCTAACTATCTAAGCACAACAACAAAATCAACCAAATCTCAAAGTCATCAATCTACAATGCAGAACATATACAAAAGACAAAATGTAACACTATCTCAGTCTCACACAGCAACCCCATCTTGTTGTCAGCGCCACCAATGTCACCAGTCATCAACATCTTCAATCATCGCCCTGGTTACTCCCCTCCATGGTTAATTGCAGTGGTAAGCTCTCAATATAAAGAGACATAATATATTTTAAATAAACGGAATACGCTGCAGTAGATCAATTTGATTTCAGAATTTTTATCCTCCTATTAATGGTGATGTGTGATTCTCTGATTATTTAATTGATTTTTTTTTTTAGGGTGTTTTGGATGTAGGTTATAACTTGTTCAAGCATCGAATAAAAAAATAACTTTTTTTTGTTCTAAGATTTTGCTAGAAACGCAACTTTATTTTTTCATGAATAACTTATTTAAAAAATCAAACATAAAATAATTTATTCTGATAAGCTATCTTTGTTCTGCAATGATCATCCAAGCACGCCCACCCACCAGGAGGGACCATGCTGTCTTCCCGTAAACAGGTTTGGAAGGTCGTAATCGTGTGGACCTCAAGTTATGAATTAGCTTGGCCCAACTATTTAGTAGCATTAAATGGATTAGACTTGATAAAGAGAAACGAGACTAACATTGTGTTTGGTTCACACGAAAGGAAAGGGAGGGAGGAAAAATATTACATGGGATGGAATGGAAAGAAAAATTAATTTACTTTTGTGTGTTTGGATGACAATGAAAGGAAAGAAAAAGATTTTCCTTCCCTTCTTATTTTGTGTTTGGATGATCAAATAAAAGGAAGGTAAATTTATCTCGATTTACCATTATACCCTTTTATTTCTTCAGTCGGTTCCTTTTATTAAAAGCAACAAATTTATTTTGTTTAATTAAGAGCTAAGAAATATCAACTAATCAAATATAAAATCTGAATTAATTATATGGTTCCAAATGTAAATTTCCAAACCCCTTCCTTCTATGACTGAAGCCATCTATGAATCAGCCCTACCAACTGTCCAAATTTATTTGCACAGAAATAATGCTATTGGGCACAAAAAATGGAAGCTTGTGTGATCCATGGACCATGGGTGAATTCTTAGCACGCTGGTCGGAACCACAAAAATAAAGAGGTGGCAATTGGATTTCACATGAGTTCGTACGTAAATCACGTGATCGGAACAAAATTAAAAGGCCACAAGAATCGGATTCGACCGGAGTTTTAGCCGAAAAAATTAAAACTAACATTACTGTTTACACGAATTTCGATAATAACTATTAAAATTTTAAAATTTTAAAAATAATGTTGTTAGATCGGCATTCAGATTGCCAAAAATACAAACTGTTTGGATCGGCAATTGGAATGCCGATCCAAACCAAAAAATATATATACGGTACTTTTTTACTTTTCACTTTTTGACTCAAAAAGGTGCCGTGTGCAATTTTTTGGTTTGGATCGGCATCTCAGAAAATTGCACACGGCACCTTTTTGAGTCAAAAAGTGAAAAAGTCAAATACTGATAGAAAGGCTGTATCTAGTATGAATAGGTTTAGTTAAATACTGTCTCTAACTTACAGTGAATGATTTGGGGTTACAGTTCTTTTAAATAAGCTTCGAGTCATTTAGTACTGTTGGTTTTATGAGCTGTTGAATATTATATGACATTATGGTTTAATGCTATGTACTTTTTTTGTGTTTTCAATTAAGGTTTTACTAGTGACACGCTATGTAATTGAAATTGAAATGATTTGCCCCCTGATGCCACATCTCTAACATGATTAATATTGTCAAAGTTATTCATCTCTTTTTTTCTTCACAAGTTGTTATTGCAGTAGCGTATTCAATTTTCAGGGCACAAAATTAGACCTGTCAGCATCATTCAATTAAGAGCATTCAATCCTACATACACTCACATAGCATTCAATTAATAGCAAAAGGGCATATGCCTAATGCATAAATTAATAGTGACATACTCGCAGGCCTAATACAGTCACATAGTCACATAAAGGTGTAACACAAGCACTAATTCATTACTACAAATTTAAAAGAAAAACATCTTAATGAATCCTACTATTATCAAGGAAATAGAAATCCTAATTAAACATTGCATAGGACTTTCTCATCAGTAAGAGAAGTTCAATACGAGTGTGCCATCCAACAAATTCGCAACAAGCTCGATCTGGACATGCGTAGACGGATTTGGTGCCGATTCCAATTGTTGTTGTTGCTTTGACTACTCGTCCCTATAATACAACATTAACATACTATGGTTAAAATTTAATTAATAGAACGGACTTTTAAAATTAAAAAGCATGACAGACCCTAATCCAATTAATATAAGAGACCATTAGTTTGACACCTGGGACTGGGACCCAAGACATATATCAGAACCGTACCATAACCAAAAATTCGGTACCAATGACTGATACAAGGCATGTACCATAGTCATGTTAAGCCCTTAGAACTATGGCCAGCATCCATTTATACTAGTGGGGTTGTCGCGCGTTGCGCGACCTATTTTTCTTCTCGTCTTTCTGTTGAATTTTACTATTATAGTACATTTTATTTGTAGTTCAATTTATTACATCCATCAATCATAGTGCAAATAGAAAGATTATAGGGGAAAAAAAGATAAGATGAAAGATAGGAACACAAAAAATTATATTATATAATATTGTAAAAAAATATTTACATTTTGAATCTTTTATAAAGTACAATATGAAATAAACTGAAAAATAAAATGAACATACTCTCATGTACTCTTTGACCTCTTGATGAGTAAAGTATATTGATTCTTGTCAATAAAAAAAGCACAAAGTATATTAATGAGTAAAATATTGACATCTTCATGAGTGAAGCATATTCATTCTCGTGTACTATTAGGACTTCAACTTCATGAACATCAATTGTTGGAAGAGGTCAGAAAAATAACAATCATCAATAAAAAGGACCGCCAATAAACATGAATATTTTACTCTTTTCAAAAGCCAACAGAATTGCACTCTTTTTGGGATTTTTGGGGTTTTCAGGGTCGTTTTGGAAATTTTAAATACGGATCTGATAGGTTATTGTTCCATGGATTGCCATTTGTGCAGGGCTCTATACCAAATCACAGGAAATACAAAGCTAGATCTTGTTTCTAGCTTGATCTAATTTGTTCTAATAATAATATCATCGTTCTTGTTACTATGACTGACCTCTTGTTTGCCTTTACATCTGTGCTAAAGAACAAATAAAATATTCAAACCTGCAACTTAAAATATAAGAATCAAATTAACGTAAATCTAGTTTCAATGTAAGTTATGTTGAATAACTTCCAACTCATAATCAAAACCTCACATGAATTTTAATTAATCTGAACATTATTCACAGAAACATAGCTTCTACAATGTATTAACTATTTGCACGATTAATATAACACAGCTAATAGCTTATCTACACCTAGAAATGATTACATGGCATATCTCAAAGGCATTATGACCCTGATTGTGTAGGAAAAAGGAAAAAAGGGAAAAAAAATTATAACATTTTTCATAGGAAAATAAGTCATACATCCCCAAAAATTTTTCAACGCATGTAATTGTTCTGTAGTGAATGTAAAATTTTGCATAAACAAAGATGCCATTGAAATTATAAATTGAACATTTATCGATGTATGTAGATCCCCAATATCCAGTAATGAACTATAATTTACTTCTTTCCATTACAAATATGTTATGTTTCATTTAAATAATTTGATCATAAACTTACATGTGCTGAAACTTAACATAGAAACGGTGTTGTAAATCGGGTCCAGATGTTAAGATCACGTATAATGTACACCTAACATTTGTTGAGCTTGATTCTAGTGAGAGTATGCCAATTAACCTGATAAATTAACCAAATTTATTAAGCTGAAATTTTAACCAAAAACAGAAAATAGTACAACTGTATAATGATGTACAAATCTAGTATTGAATGGGAACCAACTTACTAAATATATCTTAATATAAATTTAGAAACATCAGAGCATAGAAATAATAAAAAATAAGGTGACAACCTGCCTAAAAATCACCTACAAAGGTCTCACTAAGGAACAATTTGCCAAAAAAATAGATATTGACTCTAAATTGGAAGATATATACCACTTGACTAAATTGGAATAATGAATTGGAAGATATATACCACTTGACTCACCATCTTTTTTCGGAATAATGAATTTTTCTGTAATGCAATTCAAACTCAAGTGCTGAGCTACATACTCGAATGACATCATATCTCCTTGAGTCATATCAAGCACGAACATTGCATGGTGAAAATGCTAGCTGAAAGCAAGAAGAAGAAACCAATAATTATATGAGCAAGAATGTGATCTATTTCTTTTTTATCTTCCTTTGCAATGACATACCAGATAGAATCCACTGAAATTATGTAAAAAGTGCTGTAATGGCATATACCTACATCTTCATAGCCAACAATCTCCACAGAATTATATAAATGTGGTAAACTTAGCTTTTCCAATATAAAAATGAACTTATCATTCTGCTCCACATAATCCATAAAATTTTAAATAAAACTTATATGTTTCATTAAGTTTTCCGTTGCCTTGCAACTGTCATGGCTTCTCATATGATACAATTGTTTATGCAGATATTCCATAAATGTCCAAATAAATTACATGCATTACAAATTAGAACTTTAAATGTGTACATGATATTTGAAGTGCAAAGCTAGCTTATTTATATTGAATTTATAAAAACTAAATTTTTGGCAGATGAGAAAGCATCTTCAATGAAAAACCAAGTTATTAGATTGTACCAGTAAGGGGCTCGAGGTAGGCACCGAACTGGTATGTCTTTTAGAGTGGCTGTAACCTCTAGGAATTGTGGAGTGCAAAGTGATCACAGTTGCTCGAGCAAATGCTCACCTTAGCCGATTTCTGCACTTCTTCTGCACCAAAAAGGAAATTTACAAAAGTAATTAGCAAAAATCATGCCATATTACCAGCGATGTCGTCCTATATCTGCTTTGTAATACCCAATGCCTATTTTTACTTTTTATGTTCACATAGTACGTAGTCTGTGAACAATAAATTCTATGCAAACAATTTCAGTTCACTTCTTAAAAGTCAGCATTTCTGGTTTGATTCCTTTTTATATAGAAATTGTACCTTACATTTCATTAAAAAACCACTTCTTAAATTATGCTCAAATAGCTTCCTTTTGAATGCTAGCATGGCGCAAGGGCCATGGCACCATGAAATAAGAAGTATGCCATAATAGCAGCAAATAGAAAAAAACAAATATATGGAGGTAGATGAAAAATTGTGAAAGAAAGATAAACAACGAAAAAATTGTGCTTATCTTAAGAAACAAAAATGATCAGTGTTGCTTTCGGTTGCAACCTGCACACCTTGACAGAACCACATCCACTTTAACAGAAATGCACTAAGGGTAACCGCCAAAGCCAAAGAAGAAAAAAATCAGTCAATAAGTTACTATTAAAGCTGTAAGTCACTGGAAAAAAATAAACTAAGATTGAAAAACAACAACATTATTCAATATTAGAGAATAAGTACCGGTGAACCTTAGTTATTTGATAAACTTCCTTATAAACGTATGCATAGGTTTATCAGAGAGTGTTCGCCTCGATGCCTACACATAAGAAATATTGGACAAATTATCATAGCTTCCTTTTTTTTAAAAAAAATAATAGTAAGATTGTAAAGAATATTTCACGAAAGGAAAAACAACCCCTGTACTTTATACGCTAGTATTTGATCTTGAATTTTTTTCCTTTCTACTTGTAAAAACAATTACGAAACATGCAACATAGATTATCATTTTTCTGCAAATTGACCAGAAATTTATAGCAGCTGATAAGCACACATAAGAAAAAATTAAGTGGAGATAGAAAATATTTTTTATCTGAATAGAGACATGACAAATATTATATTGTGAAACTTCTAATTTATGGAATATACAAAAATTTACCACTGTACGAAGACCCAAATATACCAGGCAACTCCAAAGAGCATGGCGACACGGTACGAATCCTGCGAAGTTCAAAATATTGAATATGAAAACTTGGTACGACTTATTAGTACTAATTTTCACTGTTATAAACTACTGAACAATTTAAATGACTATATTTGATGAACAAAACAAAGAAGCAAAAATTCAGAGCGCAAAGAGGATAATACATGAAGTATAGACAGAAACAAAAAGAAACAAAAAAAAAAAAACTTGAAATCTGAAAGTTACCTGAGTAAACGACGGAGAAGAAGCACTCTAAAGCCAGCTTGACTAAGGAGTGACCCAACAGTATAATAATCCCCAAAACCTAAAACCAAATAAAGGAACAAAAAACAAAATACAATTGAACAGGAAAAAAATCAATTGATCGAAACCAAATTAGACAAAGAAGAAGTATGACCTGACAAATTGATGGTAGGAAACCAACCATTCCTCGACTTGTTCTCTTTACATTTTTTGACCAGGCAAAACCGATCAGTGCTCGGAGGAGAGAAAAACGGGGTAGGAGATAAAAGAAAAATCAAGAAGCAGCACAGGGAGAGGGAGAAAGAGGGAGACAGAGAGGTCAGCGAGTACAAACTCACGATGTATTGGCTCTTCACGTGTGGAAAAGGCACCTCTAGAAAGATCGAAGAGGCGTGCGAGGAGAATGAGTGCTCCTGGAACCGCATCCGTACTGAAGCCACATGGGTGAGGCCTTCTACCCGGTCCTTCGTGGGTATCTGTGAGAGAGGAAGAGAGAGAGCGGTGGGCAGCTGAGAACTCTCCAGAACAAAATCAATCGAATGGAGAAGAAGAGCTCAATCGGAGGGCCAAGATACGCAGAAGAGATTGAATGGCCAGGATTGAAATACTGTCGGGAGAACTGTTCGCCAATAGTTGTTTCGGAGGCGGATCCAATTCTGTGAAATAATATATGTTTTGATAGACTAAACATACAATGGTCAATAATAACACAACAAGTCTCATAAATTATAGATACCAAACTTGTCTCTCGTCAAGAAATAAACAAAAACCCAATCGATCAAGTACACATTCCCATAGTAAACTCAAGGTCATCAGCACCTAATTAGGCTACCCAAAGCTAATTTTTTCACTTTTTGACTCAAAAAGTTACCGTGTGCAATTTTTTAGTTTCGATGGGCAAATGGGATGCCGATCCAAACCAAAAAATTGCACACGGCACCTTTTTGAGTCAAAAAGTGAAAAGTAAAAAAGTACCGTATATTTTTTTTTTGGTTTGGATCGGCATTCTAATTGCCGATCCAAGCAGTTTGTATTTTCGACAATTCAAATGCCGATCCAACAACATTATTTTTAACATTTTGAATTTTTAACAGTTATTATCGAAATTCGTGTGAACGGTAACATTAGTTTAAATTTTTTCGGAGTTTTTAGAGAAATGCTAGAGTCCAATATATTGGACGGATGGAGTCCGTCCAATACGATCATTTTCATATTTTTAAATTTCAAATAACCGATCCAAATAGTTCAATATGTTCTTCATATTGAAAACTTATAAGAAATAAATTTTTATATTTTTTCAGAATTTTTTACTATTTTTTTGGTATTTTAGAAAATCATTGTTATTGGACACTCCATAATGTTTATATCATGAATTTTCAAAAATACCAAACAAATAGTAAAAAATTTTAAAAAAATATATAAAAATTGATTTATTGTAAGTTTTTAATAGGGAGAACATATTGAACGGTTTGGATCGGTCATTAGAAATTTAAAAATGTGAAAATGATCATATTGGACGGACCTATCCGTCCAATATATTGGACACTAGCATTTCTCGAGTTTTTATCGCCAAAATTCCATTTGCAAATTCTCTTCGAAATGAAGAAATTTGGTGGGATTTCACGTGGAGACGAGCATAACCATTGGAGCAAGAAGGGATATAGATGATTTTCAAACTCAACTCCTGTGATTTCCTCTCTCTTCGTTCCAATCACGAATTTGATTTGTGAAATCAAATCGAGTCTTTTCTTTTCCGTTCCAATCAGGGTGTAATAGTGATAATTGGTATGTGACACAGATTACGATAAGATCTAACGTGATGTCCAATGGACTTCTTTGATCTCATCCGTCTAATCAATAATGGATGTTCTGTGATTATAACCAGATTGTAAGGCCCGAAAAAATTTAACCGTTGAGATTAAATCGGATGGCTCGTATCAAAAGTAATCCATTGGACAAGTCCGAATACAAATTTTCAAATATTCTTTAATAGACAAATTTTTTCGGAGCTTACTAAATTTTAGTTACAATATAATTTTAATCACCAAACTTTAATTTGTCTAATTGATCACTGCATGATAATTCATCTAATTGATCTATTTGGAGTGCAAAATGGATATCTGAATCAAACTCTACGATCTCTGTTTTTCTTTTTTTCCCCTTCCCTTAAGATATCGCTGTCAAGTGAGCAAAAGAAATTTCTAGATAGCCTCCATCTAGCTTTCAAAAAAAAAAAAAAAAAAGTGAGCAAAAGAAAAAACTAAAAAAAGAAAATACGAACAAAACGGAAAAAAAAGAAGAAGAAGGAAAACTAGTATTTTTTTTAGGTAAGCCTTTCCGTCTTAATCCATTCCACCGGGGTTGAGGAAGGTCCCGTCATGTATCTTAAGGTTCTTGTCATTCGTCATTCGAATTCATCCCTTCATCGATATCGCAGCCGTCATTCGTATTCATCCCTTTTAAAATGAGATTCAATGAATTTAACAATAAACATAATAGGATTATTTATGGGTTCAAAATTGTGTCTGACAAAAAAATCATGTTACAAATATGTATATATTTTTTATGTATGTCATTATATGTTTTTTTTCCAAGTGGGTCAATTGACCCCACTTAATCAAATTTCATATTTATTTTTTAGTTTTTTTAGTATTTTTTTAGATTTTTTAAAAATTATTTGATAAAAAATTATGAATCATCTAAAAATTTAAAATTACTAGAAAAATATAAAATTTAGTCTCCAATAAAATTTTTTTCAATGTAAATAATATAATGAGTATCAACGTATTTGATTAGGGAATTGAGATTTCATCGCATCAACGTATTTGACTCTAACATTACTCATAATCCTATATCATTTCTATTACTCAAAAATTTTATATCATTTTAAAAATGAACTATCATAAATAAGATGCACTCCATTGCGAATCAAAGCCAACAGTATCATTTTCAGCGGCTGACAAAAAAGTGACAAAATTAATTTTTGACAGCAACTGGAATATCAGGAACCTCCTAAATTCACCATAGGGTCATTTTCAGCGGTCAACACAAATGAGACGATCCAAATTATCTTTGGGACCTAATCCACTGGAACTGTGCTGGTCTGACGCGCAAGAGTGACCAAATACTTTGGAATTCTTGGAAAAGCTCTTATTGAAAAATGAAAATTGCTGATTCTTGGTGGTACCAAATACGCTTGAGAACGCCAACGCTGTCTTAGCGCAGTGGTTGAGGCACAAGCATTCTCTCTGAGAGTGCAGGAGTTTGAGTCCCACTGGGGTGGGATAGATGGGTGTGTGAGTGTGGCCTACGGGCATAAATCAAAAAAAAAAAAAAAATACGCTTGAGAACAAGCCGAATACTGGTAATAAGCTCCTATGGTTCCGATCCATTCGTGGTCATTTCTAACGTTAAACAGCCCTACTTGTATACGATTGATTTACTCTTCTAAGTCCATACGTAGTATATAGACAGCCATTGCCACAACTATTGAACCAAGTCTTCATCATAAGTAAAATCTTCACGGTCACGGTTAATTTTTTTCCAAGAAATATTAAAGTCTTCGTTGGTTTTTTTTTTAAAAAAAAAAAGAACTCTCTTTATTATATATTTTATACAATAACTAATTACAATATGGAATAGTTATGTTATGCTACGGGCAGATTTACATTGATCAAATGGAGTCAATTTCTCCTATTTTATTTTGAAAAATGTTATTATATATGAATATTTATAGTACTTGTATAAGAGTTTTTTTTATTTTGCTATTGAACCCCATTTAATTCAGGGTTGTATTTGTTGAAAATATATTAGAAAACTCAATTTTATTTTCTGAATTCATTTACAAAATACTATTTTAGACTATTGTTATTTGGAACTAACCGTTCCATATTCTAAATTTATTTTGTTTTTTCCGTTACTCATCAGTTACACAACATCCTTGTTGAATCAATACATTTAATCTCCTATTGATTATTTCTTTGCGTTGGTTCACAAATTAAATCGTAAGTAATCAATTTGTGAATTAAAACTTTATTTGATATCTTTATAAACACCCCATTTTTTACCGAACCAAGATGAGCAAGAGCAAGAGATAGAAATCTCGATACAATGAAAATTTTGATTGAAGTATTCAATTGTCCATTTGTTCAAATTCCTCTTATAAATTTCTCAATAATTTGAAATATTATTCCTATATAAATTCTGCTGGATATTTTTTTTGAGGCTTTCATGAGTCACCTTCATGGTCGTGCCCTAAAAGATGACAACCCCGAATTATCTTGGCTGTGGTTTCTGTCGCATGTTGAGACGGAATACGCTTAAAGACAGTACCTAGCACGATTCGAGTAATTTTGTTTCTTTTATTCCTTTTACATTTTTCTTATTATCCGATTCATTATGAGTTTGCAGCAACAGTATTCTCAAGAAATATTTTTGTTATGTAAAGTTAGTAACTCTTTCAACTTTAAATAAAAATGCATTAAACGAGGACAATACAATTTCTACATAAATTAGCAAGTCTCCCTTTTGCTTTTACAAAAAGTACGTCATAACTTTATTACTTAATTTAACCATGAAAATGTAAGATTCGAGAACATATCATTATTCTCTTTGATATGAATTACAGAAAATAAATTAATTAGAAATGCAGTACATTTCTGTTGAAGATTCTGCTAATGAGGGTCTTCAAAATTACTTAATTATTATATGCTTCATTGCAACCATCAAATTCTAACAACTACGATTTAGATTAGTCAAATAACAATTTGAAGTAAATTATAACACACGTCATAGCTTTTCTTTAATAAAATACAACTATTACAATAGTGAATGCCATTATATGTATATCTTTCTTAACTCCTCACTTCATGACAAGCAATTGACCTTCAATAAAGTTGGAAATATTCTACAGTTGAATGTTCCAATACATGAACTTAATTAAAGAAATATTATCTATTTATAAACAAACTTGATGCATGTTTGTTCCAAACAAACACAAACAAAACATCATACTAAACATCGGGTCACTAGACTCACTACCGACTATTGTTGGTGCAGATCTGGTATTGGGGACCAGCATGCCTGAAATTCTCCTTTAATTGGATCTATCACATTTATTTTGAGGTTGCGCTCCCTGAACTCTGACAGTCCTGAAACAGCCGACTCTGACAAATCCAAGGTTTGGAGATTTGTTAGACGGCTGAGCTTTTTTCCCAGTGAACCACTTTCCACCCAGCACACTATGAATCCCAAGTACCTCAAGTTGACTAAACCATCCAACCAGCATGGTGTATCTTCCTCGCAGAACCGGATGCGGGCCTGGAACACTGACAACACTCTGAGGAAACCAAACTCAGAAAACATTAATGGTGCGACAAAACCAAAGAAGAACAAAGAGTGTAGGCTCGGATATTTGAATCCATGCAGCATTTTTCCATCATGAAAAGAAGAGAATTGATTGGAATCATAGGAGTTGTGCAATGCCAAACGATGCGAAGATTCACAATTTGCATGATTAACATCCGGTTCCTCATAATAACCAGATACGTCTAGAGCATCATCCCCAAGGATAACCTTTATAGGGGGACAACTATTTATGCCTGTATAATTATTGAATAATCCGGATTGCAGCATAGGATGTATAAGAACAAGATGGCTCGGTTTGTTGGCTTGATTATGGTAATATGCCCAAATGACACGCACAAAGCCCCTGTGAATGAAAACTCATATTAAAATAATGCACCAAAATAATGAAAAATGGATGAGGAGACAAAAAAAAAAAAAAAAAAAAAAAAAAAGATCAATCTTCAATATTCTTATTCTTTCATATCTTGGCTGAGAGGACCAGGCTGGACTGAGAAGGAATTAGAAGTTACGACTTATTGTAGACCACTGAAATTGGCCACTTTTGTTCTTTGTCATAGAAGATGGTAATGAAACACTGAGTAAAAGCTCAAAATACTGTCAGCACAAAAAGTGAATAGTGTAGAATGAGTTATTATCAAATTTAAAAGAGTTTGTTACTTGCTAGATCCATCAAAAATTACTGCAATTTAGCAATCAAAGAAATAAATATGTTCATTTGTCCTCATGCCTGATAACAAACCAACAAATGGCCTATAATTAGTGGTTAAGTGCTCATTACACACATTATATCTTTTATTATTGAAACAAGTATCTTAGCTATTCTGAAACTAAACATAATTAATTTAACACCTCTGGATGAGTTGATCTAAACAGAGCTCAGCTGTCTGTTCAATTGTTCTTCCGTGGTCCTTTGGAATAATTCCTTCGGCAACCCACAGCCGAATTAGTGAAGTAGAGTGTATTAGGTAATTGACAGGAAATAGTGCTGCCATGTATGAAAAACAGGCCTCGAGAACACTCGGTAATTTATTGTAGATACTAGAGAGAAATTCACCAAATGTGGCTGCATCAGCTGTGTCCCTCAGGACTTCATGATTGTGAGGAGTTGGTTGATTGCAGAGAAGGTGACCACCTAAAAGTACCAAGTTCATTGGTGAGTCACCCCAACAGGCTGCAATTCTCCTTGCTGCAGCTACGATGTCAGAAGGATAGTCCTCAAGATCTTTAAGAGATTCTTTTTTCTTAAATATTAATTTCAGCCTTTCTTTTTCCGTCAAGGATGGCAACTCATATTTAACTTGGGGATCCAAGTTGAGGCAGATTCTTTCGTACTTGCCTGCTTCTTGAGTGCCTATCAACACCCGGCTCCCATTGTTTTCGTCGGGAAGAGCTTTTCGGAATACATTGTACCTCTGAACATTGTCAATGGCTACCAGATATCTTTTTACCTTCAAAGACTTGCAAATCTTCAAGATCAGATGTTCCTCGTCATAGTCATCCAATGAACTTCCCGGCTCAAGTTTCATGAGCATCTTTCTCAAAATGTCAATTGACTTGAACAGTTGGGGTTGTTTGCAATCAAAATGGTTCATGTCAAATAACCAGAAACAGACATCAAAGTGATTCTTCTCTGCAACGCTAAAAAATGTTTATAACAAAAAATAAATTAATTAATGGATAATTAATTAATTAATTAAATTCAAAAAGATTAAAATGAGAGCAATACATTTAAAAATATTCTTGTGTACGGCTTTGTAGGAATATTCCAGTATATGTAAGTGCTGAATTTGATCAGAACTCAGAACAAACTTGAACAGCTTTATCTGGAAGATGTAGCTAAATCATGAGATCTTTTGGGAGCTGTTTGATAAATTTATCAAAGGAGCTCAAATCCTACACTTGGGTCCTTAGACAGCATCCCCAATAAATCTTCTCCTCTCTGATATCCTCTCTTAATGATTTTTGTAAAGTTGACCAATGCTTGAGAATAATTGTTACAACGAATGCATGATTGGAATGTCTAATATTATTCATGGTGCGCCGGCCTCATATCTTCGATGACAATACCATATTGTTGGTTGATGTAATATAGTAACAAGTTTCCTGTTAATGGATTGTGCTAGTGATTCTAGCTCATGTCAAGAATTAATAATCAATTAAATTGATGGAAGTTATAAAAGGAACAAACCTCTGGTATATGTTTTGTGCAAATGTGCTTTTTCCAGCAGCCTCTGGTCCTAAGATTGCGATTTCAAGGCGTTCGGAAATGCTTGGATCAAGCAGCTTCTCAACTATTCTCCTCTGCTGGACTTCATACCCGACAAGTCCCATATCCTCACTATTAGAAAAAGCGGACAGCACGATAGGCCCAGAAGCACCATCCACAGGGTCATGAGCAAAACCAGTACTGATCTTTTTGAGTTCTGATTCCATCTTGCTCATATCAATTCCAAGCTTGTGCAGGATGAATAGGTTTACTGGGTTGGTGCTTATCCTCTTAACAGATTCAGGTAGGGATGATATTGGTATGCTTCTCCCAGCATCATTCACAAAATTAACGATGGTTCTTTCAGTGCTGATGCTGACATCTATGACTGCAGCCATCCACTCCTGCACACTGGAATCATCTTCAATTTTCAAATTGGATGCTGGATTTACCAGTACACCGTGAATCCTTAGCAGCATTTTATGCACCGAGCCCATCAGTTTGGATGCTTCACTCAAGGATGTAGCTCCACACAGTGATGCCACTTCCAAATCGTGCACATCCTCCAGTTTCTGTAATGCAAACTCCACAAACGCTTTTGCTTTCTCAAGTATACTTTCACTTTCAAGTCTTGGCATCTCTTATGAAAATTGCGGTACTTTGGTTTTTGTTTGAAGTTTTGTCTCTTTTTTGAAAAAAATTGCAAAGAGTTCAAAATTGTGGGATCTCAGGAGAGCATTACTAAATATACTAAATTGAACTTTGCCCCCTTTGAAATTCACAAAAGAGCCCTTGACAGCCACTGTCAAGAGTATCTGAAAAAAGAAATTCACAAAAGAGAACTCCCGTATTAGGAAACTGCGAGTTCAGTGTCTGAATAAATGAGCCCTCAATCGTCTCCTCCATTTACCTTTAATTAGTTTCCGTTTCAGATCTTGATAATTTTGTTCCTCGTTGATCGTAGCCACCCCACAATAAACTTTGTTCAATTGGTAGTTGCTGCTCGGCAGTTGCTGTCAAATTTTTTATAAGGGAGAGGAAAAAAGAACAAGTGGTAGTGATGATTTACGATCAGTACCACCACCCCACAATAATATGCGAGTGGCAGCTGCTGTGGAACTTTCTAAGTGGTATGATAAGTGGCTGTATAAGGCGGAGCCGGAAATAAACAATTGGGGATAAATTTGCAATTTTTTCATATTAGGAGGGACAAATTAGTTATTAACTATATATTTTTATTAAAATTACATGAAAATTTTGATAGATTACAACTTTACAACTGACAGGGTGCAAAAGTCCAGCTTGGCACTCTTGTGGCTCCGCCCCGGCTGTATTGATTTACCATCACAAAATAAAATTTTAAAAAAAACAAATTTTTATGTGGCTAAATTTGTCTTCGTTCGGTATCCGCTTCGTGTTAAGTTCGAACAATACGGAAACTCCAAACTCTGAATTAGACCATTATTACTTAAACAAAACTAAGGATCAAAATAAGTTGTCATCAATTTACTCTTTAAAATATATATTATTCTATAAATTGTCACACTCGGAATCAAGTCATAATTCGAGATGGACAGTCCCGCCACATGTATACACTCTTCTCAAATACACATGAGGCTATAAAATAGTGTCGAAGATACAAATATCACAAATACATTCAATTAAATTATAGTATCATTTGGTACAAAAGAACTGGTAAACATTCATATAACAAAAGTCTAGCCGAAATACAAATAAAATACCATAGTATTATACATTAAATAATTATTCTAACTTGGCTCAGTCTTCTTCTAAAACTTTCTTTGCTACGTCCACCAAACTTGAACCTTGTCTCCACAAATTAAAGCTTTGTGGGATGAGTACGTGAATATTCAGTGTGGTGATAGATTAAGCCTACGGTTCTAGTTAACTCTAGCTATAACTAAACTATACTTTTTAAGTTTGTCACTTTTAAATCTTATAATACAATATCTATGTACGACTTTATGTGATAGCTATTTGATTTGTTTTATTATAACGGCTATCTGGCGTGTTGTGTAACGCACTGGGGCGTTATACAACGCATGCAGAATTCTGGTTGTTTTAGAGTTCTTGACGTCCTTTATAAATATGAGGCCTTTTGGGACTGGTTTTCTCTCTTGTTCACTTTGCTAAATTGTTGTCTTTGAACTCCAAACACCTAGACCTGATCCTTGATTGTGTTAGAAAGTGTTTCTCATGTGTAATTTTAATTTTTATTACATTTAATAACCATTAAGAAGCACAAAACACTTAGAATCTAGTAATTAAGTCTTTTAATAACCATCATCTCCTCCAAGTCGGCCTCGAGACCAACAAGAAGATTAACCTATCTTTCTCAATTCTTGTGCTAGTAAGAATAAGAGAAGGGCTAATCATCTTTTCCTTCTCTTCAAATCAATTAACTAACTTCATGATGGAAGGGATGCTCAACACATGAGCTAAGAGAGAAGGGGTAGAGCAATGGAGAAGAGCAAAATCTCTCCTCCAAGGGGAGGTGGCGGCCTAGAGAGGTGCAAGAGATTGAGAGCAAGTTAGGGTTGGGGAGCCTCCATCTAAGGTCTTTATATAGAGCTCAAACCCTACCAACCAACTTCCACTATTTACAATTTTGCCACACTCCTTGGGGCCGGCCACAATATGGGCCTAGATGGGCCATCCAAGTTGCTCAATTCTATCTCTAATACAATTAATTAGAGATCCCTTTAAGTACTCGTTAGTTGGGCTTTTAATTTACCAATAAATAAAGTCCCATTTAATTAATATAACCAATTATATTAATGTGTGTTGAACAAAATTAATTATCAAAATATTGATAATTATTTTAGAATTAGCATATGTATTATTTTATTTCTATATGATCTCTTTGATTTAATTAATTATAACAGTTCGCAACGGTATATAATTAATTAATCAAACCATCATATTTTCGTTGCATTCACTGCTGCAAATAAATAAATAATGCACCGTAAGGTTAAAGTTCTATTTGTGTGACCCTTTGAGAATTTATGCTATGTTGGCCATGGAAAATAAATCGCTATTTATTTCCAATAATCACAGGCGGTATCTAGCAATACACTATGATTCTCAATTCACATAAATATTGTACTGCTACAGTATTTCAATCATGCATAAGAAATAAAAGTATTTCCTTATTTTGATTCTTATGTCACATGATATCACTGTATAATCTAAGATAGGAATGTGTCATTCTTACAGATTATACATTTCTTGATTTTAGAGATGATCATCTAGTTTGCATGCATACCATTTAACTCTATCAAAAGGCGCCCAAAACATATCATCACTCACTAGGTATACTAATGAGGGACATACGGTTTTCTTGATGAATAACTTTTTCCCGCACAATTCAAGAGAACATAAATAAAGTCCGTATAGCAGCCTTTATCAGGAATCAACGTTAGACAATATTTATAGAACCTATCCTCATGTGGAAAAGTTGAACATCTCAAACTTAAAATTAAACTTATATGAAATAAATAATGACACATAACACAATCCATATATTTATTTTATTGGGTCATGTCATGTGCTATGTTCCAATAACATACACATATGCAATTAAGTTGATAACTCATTACCTATGATTTGTAAAACTTAATCATCACTTAACTTACATACTAATCTTATATGATAATTAATGTTTCTTATAAATTATCAAGATTATGGACAATTTAGATTTATTATTGTCATTCTAATGAATAATTCACAGAGATCTACAATTTAGATCCTCAACCTGAATGATCTGTCAATAATAAACTCTAGGAACAAATGATCAAATATCATCAATAACATAAACTAAAACTAAGTCAATAAAATATTGACTTCTAGGACATAACTCCAACAAATTGTTCTTGAGAATTTTTCTAACAAAACCAATAAGATTAGATAGCATCAATCAAACTCCAAGTGTTAATTAGCAATACCCCTTTGAGTGTTTTGATTGTGAGCATCTCCCTTGGTGTTTAAAGAGTTGTATTTAGAGATTTATAGAGGTTAGGCCGATCCACCTCGAGGTCCTTATGACGAGATAATTCGATTCGAATTTGTAGACACTTTCTTGGTGGAATTGAACGGAGCGCACTATTCGTGGTAGCGAAACTCCCGGAGATGTACGACTAAGGCTAGCTTTCTCTAGCGGGTCGGAACTCTCTAATCATATCGTGTGTCAATTTCTCTTCTCTTTTCTCTTTAGTTTAATTGTACTTGAATTGCTTGCGTATTGTGATCGATAAATTGTTGACTTGACCAAAAATTGACCAAACTAGTTTAGAAACTTAAAATTGTGCATATTCATCCCCTTCTAGACCATTAATTAGAGACAACAAAACTCACACGTTAAAACCTAATCTAACGATCTATCATATTTTGGTTATTGGTGTACTGAACCATACCTAAAGATTATATAGTTGCAAAAAGAATTCAGATTCTAATTTAAAGAAAGGTAGGACCCGAGCAATTCCCTACATAGCACAGAACTGTGCTTCCTCTCTCTCCGTATGGGTCCTGTACGCTCGCCATATTCCTCCTCCTTTTCAATACCTGCTCCCTCGCTCTCCTTATGTGTTGTCGGCCTCTCGATGGATCCGTGCGGTCAATGCGACGTGCTTGCCCACGCCCACTCCAACTGTTTGGGGTCCGCACTCCTGGTTGTGTGCTCCTAGGTTTTATCTTTCCCTTTCCTTTTGATTTAGAGATTAGGGATGAGCAACGCACGGAGGAGGAGAGAGTACTAATACTAAAAATGTTTAATTAGAGAGGAGAATTAGGTTAAAAACAAGGGATAATGACCTCTGTACAGAGGCTTTCTTTTTATATTAATAAAAGTTGCTATTTTACAAACATGACCCTAGACTTCTATAAATAACCCAATACCATAGATAAAAGATAATTCTAAATATAACTCAACAAAAAACAACAATAATAACAACTGGAGAGTGTTCATCTCGAGCGACATCAATCATCCCGTCTCCATTCGCATCGACTGTCTCCATGGCTTCCTTCTTTCCCACTCTGATCATGCTCTCCCTCCAGGTACTATTGTTGCTTAATTCCATTCAATTCAATTCATCCATCATGATTCCATTTATCACTTTCTACATGCAGATTCTAACAAGCCATCTTCTCCTGGGGTGAAGTAGCATGCCACATTTTGTGTTTCCCCCAAATAGTGGTAAGAATGCCTCCTCTTTTCTGATTTTGATTCTATTTTTGTTGAATTAGCTGATGAAAGTTGCTCGCAAATTGATACATGGTGGAAATTGGTTCATACATGTCGGATTTTAGCGAATTAATTGATTTTAATTTTGATCTGATTGCTTGGTTTATGTGGATACATGATTGAGAATCCATAATTTTTAAAAGTTGAATTTTACTAATAGCTATGTTTGGTGCTTAGGCTGAATATATGGTGGTCGAGAGAGGAGGGAGGAGCTTCAGAGTTCTTATTCCATTGTCTTCAATTTTTACCGGAGGCCATCAAATGTTATCTTACAAAATCTTGATGGTTGATCAATATTTGCGCTCTTATGGTTGCCAATTTCTTTCCTTTATGTTTCAATTCTGCTTCTAGATTTTGAGGTGTGGAGTTTGATCAATTTCACTTTTTGTTTTATCTTGCAGATTATTTCAATTTCAAGTTTGAGAGTTCTGTCTTCTATGGTAGTAAAATAAGATACCACAGAAGGTTAATTAACTTCCTTTTTTGTCTTCAAAATCAGGTTAGATTTTTCATGCTACTTTGATTATTTCTTTTCTCATTTTTCTGTGCTAATTTATTCTTTCCACACTATCTAGATTTTAAGTTGATCTGTTATATTGATTTGCAAGAAAAAAAGGATAGGCTTGCAAAATGAGCTGCCTTCATGTATTAATTTGTTAAAATTGACATGTGCAACCATGAAATATTTTTACAGATTTTTCGTTATTCAATTTATTAGTATAAAGATGAAGCAATGTTATTGAAAATGGGATTACTATTTCAAAAGATAACTGCATTATTGGCATTGAAGTTCCAGGCTGGTTGGGAATTTTGAGGATGTTTTTGAAAACAAAATTCTAACCCCACCGAGCATGCTTTCCTATTAATGTATGTTTATATATATGCTACTTTATATCCCTACTATTGCCATGCTATTTTTGCTCTCCTCTGAACTAAATCTCCATATATTATTCTGACAATAAATATTTCTCAGGGCATGAATTGTTCTTAACTGTCATGAATTGGACATATTATTCTGACAATAAATTCTTCATGCCTTTTCTTTGCCTATGTAATCATTTTCTTTTCTTTTCTTTTAATTATTTTCTTGGCAGGAAAAGAAGACAGCTAGGCTATTTGCTTCATCCAATGGTAATCGATCCTTTGTATATGCAGAATCTCAACTTGAAAATAATATGTTGAAATGAAAATAATATCTTGGAAAACCTCAAGATGACCTATTTGCCCTTAAAACTGATCTTCTAGCACTGTGATCTTCACAATGGCTTTCAATCGTCCTATCTTACATGTTAAGAACTAACAAACATTTTAAAGAAGATTTCTTGATTATTAAAGAAGATTGCATTTGCAAATATTAATTCATAATTTGTGCCAGCAAATTATACTGTACTGGTTAGAGAGTGAAAAACAATCAATGTAATTTTTTTTAGTTTTCAAAAACAGTCAATTGAGAACTTCCTGGTACTGATTTAGCAAAGGTAAATGTTTTTTTGTTTGTTTTCAAAATGGATCAAAAGCTGTGATGTATATCATAACTCAAAATTAAAGAATTGTGCTGTATGGTATATATTTCGAAAGATTTTTAATAATTTTGTAAATATGGTCAAATCTATTGCATGATTTGTGATTCTAAACTGACCTTTGTGCTATTAAATCATTTCAATAATTTTAGTACAAACATTTTTGAAATGCATAACACAAAAAGAATTTTGGTCATTTTTAATAAAATAGTTCCTCTTCCAGACATGCTCCATTTTGGGCAGTGGATCAGTTCTGAGATCTAGGTTAGCTTCTTAGAGATGGATGCATCGAATTTTTAATAAAATAGTATCCTTTCCATACAAGCTTCTAATTTTGGTGATCTTTCACCTTCAAGACTCATTAACTCAATTTTTTGTTTCCTTTCAATTTATCACTTCACAGCAATCAATTGATTTTCATTTAATTTCTCAATATGCTCTACTTCCATGAAGTGCAAAACCTAATTGAGTTTAGCCCCTTTTGATAATTTTTTCTTAATTTAGATGTAGATTTTAATCCTGTGTGAGATTACTAATGATGAATATAAAAGATTCATTATAAAATATGGATCCATCTAGGAACATCCACTATATGTGAATATTTTATGCTGAAATTGTAATATTAGATGCTGAAGTTTGGGGCTAATGTTTCTTTCATTGATTTCTTACCATTTATAATTTTCTTTTTGTTATTAGGGTTATCATTAGCAATGGAGCTTATCACAATGGAACTTATGTTAAGGTACTACTCATACAATCTATTTATTAGTTTTTTAAAATATGTAGCTAGGTTTATTTTATAGTTTTTATTTTGATAATCTCAAAGGAGGACAGTGCAAAACAATGATGGAGGTCTGTTGGATGTGGTTCAGGTGTTATAATTAATATTATTAATTATAATTAATTTAATGTGGCCTATATTATTAAATTATAAACCAAGTTCATTTATGAATATTATCTAAAGGGTGCATTGGATTTTGATGGAAAATCCAATGGACCAGATTGATTAAATTTCTGATCCCTTCAATTGCCTTAGCCTATTTAAACTCTTTATTTTTCTGCCATTTTATGCACCTTTTGGCTTTAAATCCGAAATTAAGAAAATAATACAAAAGAGGAAAAACGCCATTAATCACCATCATTTTGGCTAAGGAGAAATTGAAGAAGATCTGAATTTCCGCATTACGACATGTCTTCTCTTCAGAATTGTAAGTTTTTTAAACGATTGATTAATTTTATATGAAATATGTGATTCTAGGCTGTCTAATTAGAAAATAATATTATGGATTAATATTTAATTCTTTCATCAGGTTCTAGAGACATAAATTTATTCATTTACTGTACTTTGCATGACTTTTGATGGGGATTGAAACATGGACATTATAACTTTTTTCTGAACTTGTTAATTTTTCATATAAAATCAAATTATGATTTACAATTAAATAAGTATTATAGGCTCAAATAACTCTCTTTCATTTGTAATAGTACTTAATATATGTATCACTATGAACACTAGTTTGAATTAATAAATCTATTAATTTTTTTAATACATATTATTTGGCATAGGAGTTGCTCTAATAAAACCTCTAGGGGTAACATAACATTCTTTCTTATGTTGATTTGATATGTGTGGAATAAGCTGAAGAAGATTGCTCACAAGTTCATACATATATAGCTAGGAACCTGTTGATTTATGGCTGATTTTTGGAAAGTTAGCTTACCTTAATTCAATTATGTGGTTTATGCTCATACATGTGTGCGTCAGTTCAAGGACAGAATCATAAATCTAAAGGCCAAGAAATCTAATATGCAAATTTTGTATTCTCAAGGGGGACCATTATATAAAAATTATAGTTTTGAATGGTTTTGAAAGAATCTTAAGTTTTTTTTTATACGTTCAGGGGGGGCCATACCCACTTTGGGTAATACATAATTCCGCCCCTGGGTCAGTTGTTATTAAACTTTGATTCATTCTAATAACTATAGTTGGTAGGTTCACCACATGATGGGCTGACAAGGATGAGCTTCTAAGCTATATTCAGCTCCTAAACAAAAGAAGATCAAGTCCTAGCAAAGGAACTTCAAGTCTTGAACATATTATTCATTGAAGGCGCTATTCTAAAATTGCCAAATTGGAATAGAAAAAAATCTAATGCTGAATTTTCATTTTTTTGTGTTAAAAATATTTTTCTGATTGTTAGAAACTTAGTTTGTGATATGCAAAGAGTTACATGTTTTGTTTATTTGATGATATGGAGTGGCATAGTACTTTTTTTTAATTATATGGGAATTTAGACGTTCGAAGGTCTACTACAAATCTACAATCATAATAGTGCTGGCATAATAGACCAAATAGTTAGTTTAGAAGGGTTTGTTAATTGTGAGGAATATAATGTGTTCGTTTGCATTGTGCATTGTGGTATTTCTCAAGTGTTTTTATTTTTATGATTGAGTAGCCTTTCTAAAAGAATTCATTCAAATCTAACCAGCATAACGTGTTCATTATTTATCATTATTTACTACCACAATTAATGACGATCGTTTCATTGCAACAATGATCGTAAATCTTGCGCGTCTGTTTGCAAAAATTTCCATAACGTATCCGCACTTATTAGGAAACCGTTTCATAACACTTTCGGATTGGGATGAATCGCGCAATGCGCAAGATTAGAACTAGTTAGATATTATTCTAAGCCTGTAAAAGTATATATTTAAATATCTAGTTTCTAAATTTATCTTAGCAGTATATCTTATTTAGATGTTTTGTTATGTGTCTAGACTCTAGACTTTTAGAGTTCTCATTTAAAATAATTGTTGGATTTTCTAAAATATTTTTTATTTTGGACTTGGGTTCAATATTATTATTTATAAAAATAAAAATATGAAACGAATGTATGAGAGATTTGTGAGGACTGAGGAGCGACGAGGTGTGATGTTATAGACTCGTAGGGACTAGGGAATAAGTAATTAACTAAACGACAAAATAATATCATTATGACTTGTCCTCAAACAATCCAAACACGCCTCTTGAAAGTTGAAAGTTGAAACCCCCCGTTGTGCGTCGATGGGACTTGGTACTCTGATTTTTGTTTATTTTTTTTTTTTTTTTGAAACAAGTAGGGAAAAATACCCCCACCTCTTTCATTTAAGAAAGCCAAAGTTTTACAACCAACAACCATACCACAGAAATTTAAGAGGACAAGAAATAACAAAACACACAGCACACCAAATCTAGAACAGTCCTCTTACAAGAACTACAGTTTATCCAATTTATTTACTTCTACCCCTACAAAAACCAGCAAAATCACACCACAAAAACACCATCAGGATCAGCTTTGAGAAACAATAGCTGACTTCAAATTGCTCACTCCACACACCAGACCAGTACCCCAGAATCCCTTTAATCAGCAATACAAAGGATTTAGTTGAATGAGGAGAGCTATTATTAAAACACACATCATTTCGATTTAGCCAAATCATCCAAACTATTGCACTAACACAGAGCTGATATCCTATCCTTTGACTTGAATCAACACACCAAACTGAATTGATTAAATCTTCTAACGAGTTAGGAGTAGTAATATTAAACTGCCCTAGAAACCACTTCCAAATCCCTCTATGATGCAAACACCTACAAAACAAATGATCAATTGTTTCATCTTTATGACAGTAAACACAATGATTTTTGTTTAAATAAAAGTAAAAGTTCATAGTAAAGTTGTGCAGTAGCCAGTAGATATACAGCAAAAGCATCTAGAAGTGGATTGGTGTCGTAGAATCAAATAAATTGAATATGTCACATATAACAGATAATTATATTTATAAAATAATTAATATAGACATAATCAGGTGAGAAGCTCTCAATAAAGTTCCTAACATTCCATTGTGGGTGAGCTACAGCAAATATTTCATTGAGGCCTTCAATTATTCTCAAGAAAGGGTTTAGTTTAAGCCAGCCATGTCCAAAAATTAAGGAAACGAAATAGAGAGAGAGGGAGAGAATGCAAATTATCAGTGAAAAATGGAGAAATTTGTGGAGTTCAAATGAAGTTCGGGTGCTCATCCTCGCCAGCCTCGCCTTACAAATAGGGCTCATCTTCATGGCCCCACTGCGCAAACGCAGCGCCAGTAAGTTCCTCGCTCTCACTCTTTGGATCTTCTACCTGACAGCTGACTATGTTGCCACGTTAGCAATCGGTAACGTTCTGAGCAAACAAAATGAAGTTACGGTACAATGTGGCGGCAGTGGAACCAACCCATGTGAACTCACTGCCTTGTGGGCCCCATTCCTCCTGCTCCATCTTGGAGGGCCTGACACCATCACATCATACTCAATTGAGGATAACGAACTTTGGTGGCGCCACCTGTTGGGGCTAGTCGTCCAGGTTGCTTCAGCAGCCTTAGTATTTCTTCAATCACCACCAAATCAAGGGCTGTGGATAGCAACGATTTTGATGTTCATTCCGGGATTGATCAAGTTTATAGAGCGGACGCTGGCTCTTCGCTCCGGAAGCAAGGATAATCTCAAGGACAAAATCATCTCCGAGCTCGGCCCTCGAAATGAACTTAAAGGTAGGTCTGGTCTTCAGTATCTATGTATCCACCATGATATTCCCCAAATTCATCATTGTAAATAACTAAATATCTTCTAATTTAACATAAGGCTCTGGTTTTTCTGGCGATATAAATGCATTTTTTTATAGAAGGCAAGAATTAGTATTACTAATTGAACCCATTATTTTTTTTTCCTATGACAATACCAGAACAGAAAATTGGTCCTGATACATCTAGTCCGTCCAGAAATAATATGAACAACTTTTGTAAGATCCATACAATTGCATATAGCTTCGGACCAAATGAAACAATATGGTGGTAAAATAATAAGGTTCCAGTGGAAGGATCTACCCAAACTAAAAATCACTCTGCTGGGCGGCTTGCATCCAAAAATTGGCAGAGATTATTCCCACTCAGCTACAAACCCATTATGCATACGGATCAAATACATTCGCAAAAAAGAATTTACAAATTTAAAAATAAATTAGGAAAAATATAAATTAATGTTGATGCTTGAAAGGGGGTTGAAATGTGTGTGTAGGCTCATTTTAGGAAATTCCATTATATTATTTCATTTGTCTATATAAATGAATAGTCTAAATATGATAATATATATGAGAGACACATTTGCTTACTATATGTCTAAATAAAGTATTGTCAGAGGAGGATAGACTGATAGCGTAAAGAGTATGGATCAGTCAATCGACTTATGGGCATATTTTAGATTGAAAACAATTACAAATAAATGTTCATTTGGCTCGCGTTTAAATAATAGAAGTACATGTAAGATTAGTTGTATTCACTCCCAATTGGTGCTTCTTTATTCAAAATAAGAAATAATGATACTGATTATTGAGAGAGTAATGATTAATCGATGGCTTTCTGAACTTTAATGCAGTTGATTTCGTCTCAACTTCTTCTAACATATCTGAGCCTGAAAAAGAGCTTATTTTGGAAGGCTACGGCTGGTTTGGCATCTTCAAGCGCCTCCTAGTAGATGTAACTTTCTCCCCAAATCTGTTAATGCAGAGTCAGAACCGTTTCTCAGAGATCAGAACAAGGGAAGCTCTTAACTTAGTAGCAATTGAGCTCTCATTCTTATATGATATCCTACATACAAAGGCAGTTCAAATCCACTGCATTATAGGTCGTGTAGTGCGCTGTTCCTCTCTTGTCTCCATAATAGCAGCACTCGTCACATTTACTCATCTGGACAAACATACTTATGCATCTGCAGATATTATCATAACCTACATCCTTTTTGGTGCAGGCCTCAGCCTGGAGGTCATTGCTGCCGTGATTCTCTTATTCTCAGATTGGATGGTTGTGTCACTAGGTAGGAGTGAATACGGCAAGTGTTTTGCAGGGGCTATAACCATGACGATGAAAGGAATCTTGAGGAATGGAAAACCACGGTGGTCAAGCACCATCGGGCAGTACAACCTCATTGGTCTGTGTCTGAGGGACAGGCATACCATGTTCACATGGATCATGAGGAAGCTAAAAATAAAAGGTCAATGGGACAACATGCGTGAGACCAAGTCAATTTCCTTGCCGGAGATGCTGGGGGATATGATGTTTAATGAGGCAAAAAGAAGAGCGCAGAATGTTCATATATACAACGTTCTAGTAGAGGCTAGAACATATAGGGGAAGCAAAACTTTGGAGCGTCACGGCAAACTCAAGTTGCTGGAGTGGAGCATGAAAAAGGAATTCGATGAGTGCATTATCTTGTGGCATATTGCCACGGATATTTGTTATCATATAGACCCATCCAACCTATCTAACCAGAATGAATCTGAGCGTATTGTGGGTTGGAATGTGTCTAACTACATGATTTACCTCCTTACCCAACAGCCTTCAATGCTGCAACTTGGATATGGCAAGACTAGATTTGAGGCCACATGTACTGTTGCCAAGAAAATACTCGAGGCTGAGGGAAAACTTGAAGAGAAGGGAGCACGCGATGTGCTTGAAGCGAAAACTAGAGGTCCTGGTGGAAACTCTGTCGAGGACGACAAAGAAGCAGGTGTGTCAGTATTAGTTGACGGCTGTAAGCTTGCAAGAGAGCTACTGGAACTTCACCAGAAAATAAGATGGTCATTGATTAGTGAGACCTGGATGGAGATGCTGGGATATGCAGCAATCCATTGCGACTCGTACCAGCATGCCAAGGCTCTGAGCAGGGGTGGGGAATTGCTTACTCATTTGTGGTTGCTGATGGCTCAATTGGGGGTTGTTGAAGAGGATAAGATGCAGCAATTCCAATCTGCATCAGTCTAATTCTCATAATTTGTGTTGTTTTTCTCCTCCATGGATTTTGGGACTATTATTACAAACTGAATTGAGGTGAATATCATCTCTTTCAACCAGAAAAATTTTAGCCATGCTTGGCTTCGGCATTAATTAATACTAGCGGGGTCTCGCGCGTTGCGCGATCTATTTTTTTTATTTGATAATAGGGAATATGTGTATTTAATTTTTTTTTGTGGATTAGAAAATTTAATATATTTGTATTATTGATAGGTAAGGTTGTTCAATATGAGAAAGGAAGGTATTGTTGGTTTTTGTTATTTTATAAAGTATTAGGAATAGAAGAAGAACAGAAATGGTGACGAAATACTATAAATGTATTGTTCAGGTGGAGTACCATGAATGGAGTGATTTTGTTTTTGTACGGTTCAATAGTAAGGTCTGTGATAAGCACAGATGTTTTTTGATGTCAGAAAGGATCTTTAATTTTTTTTTTCTAATGTTTTGTCTTTTCTTCCTTGAGGGTCAGAATTTTTGCTGTAGGGTGGTACTGAACTGGTACAGAAACTTAGGTTTTCAATACATTTTTTTTATCTAAATAAGAATAGGGGCTAAGGGTTAAAAACTCACAGCAAAAAAAATCAGATTTAACAGAATGTTTGAGAAAATCAGCATTCAAATTGGAGTGTTCTGTATTCAAACTCACAGCAACAAAAATCAGATTATCTCTTTGAGCCAGAAAATTCAAATTGGAGTGTTCCGTTAGATTCTTGAGAAAATCCTAACAAAGGAAAATGTGACCTTTAAACTACATTAGTTATACAGACATCAATTATAGCCAAATGTCGCAAGCTCATCAAACTGGATTTTTTTTCTTGCATTCGTATAGCTTGATATATGCTAAAACAATCAACTAAACAATAAAAAAAATAATAAAGCAATCAACTAAACAAATTTACCAAATTAAATTAAGGGAAAAAATTTAATTATCTTTGTATAGAAGTGCAAATACCCATAGATGCCCATCTCCTGAGGGGCCTCGGGAACAAATCAAGATCAGAAAATGATAACTTACTCTCACATGTTGATCATATTCTTTTTTCAACATTTTGATCCTATACAAAGAAATAAAGAATTATGAATTAATGGAGATGTACGTCTCTTTAGCTGATGACAATCCAAAAGCATGTAGGATATGTCACAAATCAGTGGCATAATATAATGAAAACAAATAATCTGGTACAAAAATTCATAGACATGGTTTAACTATAATCCTGCTCCATTATCAGCAATTAGCTATTGTTTAATCACATGGAGCAAGACTATAGTTATAATGGAGTAGGACTATCTCCAATTGAATTTTTTACAATTCATAGATATGACATAAGTAATTAATTTCTATCTGTCTGATCATGCGATTAAGCAATTGAAATAAACTTAGCAAAAAGTTGTTATATAGATATATAAACAAAAGCCAAGCACACCAAAACAATAAAGAAAAGATGATGAGTTAGAAGCAACCATCAGGTCAACTAAGATCTCATACCCAACTATTGATTGAAATCTGAAAAATCCAGAAAATGTTCTTGAATGCATAAAGCACAATTAGTCAATCAAACCCCCCTCTTATATATTTTATCATTGTTGGATGCATGAATGAGCTTTATCAAATCAGACAACACAATTCATGATGTTACTCTTCCATAATTAGCATACAAATATGAAAATAAAAATTCGATGCGGACCAATTAATCTGATTTTTGTGCAAAAAATGTTTTTCTAGCAAAACAGAAATAGAAAATCTAGTAGAAACAAACAGCAAATAAGGTTCATATAGATTACGTACCTGATCATTGATGTAAAATTTGGAGCCAGAATATTATCACATTGTTGCAAAGCTGAGAAAAGTAAAGAAATGTATTATGTAAGAATAAAAAATATGTTCTTCTCACCAATCTGAAATTATAAATACCAATCAAGTAAATAAAGAAAACAAAAGGATCACTAAACCTCATGCGAAGAACAACCTAGGACCAAAACTGCCAACTAAGACCTAGCAAACATCCAATCAGCCATGACTAAGCTCACTGAGATAATTCAGTAGAAATTACCCAAAAAAAAAAAGAAATGAAAGTAAAAGATGACCTTAAGTGAGTATTAAAAAAATTATGCAAATACAGATGAACATTAAGTGAGTATCAAATGATAAATGTGCGAACTCAAAAAATCAAGGAGAGAAAGTCTAATGGAAAAAAGAGAGGCACCTGTAATCAGCTGTGTAACACTTACCCAAATCCGAAATGTCGAAACCTGCAAGTGGAAGTAAAAAGCTAATCCAATCAATAGACAAAAATCGGAAAACTTTTTTTTTTTAGAACCATAAATGTGAGAAATCAAAGAGAGGGAACAATAATAACCAAGTAACAGATCAGCTAGACGATCAACCAGAGTCTCGATTAAGCAATTGAAGAAGAAGACAATACTGTGTCTACAAAAAAAAAATTGCGCATGAAAAGTGACAGAAAAGGTAAATCTATGAAGAAAGAGAATTCACTGCACAAACCAAAAACCTTTAAAGCGGGTTGAAAAAAAAAAAACAACATAAAATAGCTAAAACAATTTAAATACCTTTTCATTGCTGGTGCTTTGCTCTCCATCGTCCCTGATCTGGCCCCTTTCCTGAAAAATAAAAGTAAAATTTGAAATAAAAATTAAAGAGAAAGAAAAGATCAGCACTAATAGGAGAGAAAAAGAGAGAACGCAGCAAAAAATTAAAGGAAAGAACCACAAGCAAATAAAAGGGAAAAAGAGAGATAACGCAGCCTATTATCAATATGAGATCGGAGACGGCGATTATCTGGGATAAAAGAGAAACCCTAGCACCAATGAAGAAAGAGAGAGAGAGAAGAAAACCGAGAACCTGAACGATAGTGTTTGTGAGGAAGAGAGACAGACATGATGTGCCTCTGACAGGAACCTCCGTACACAACCCACGCGTGGTCATCCGATCCGACCGGTCCGTAGAGCTCGCTTGTGACTTTGTGAGAGAGGAGGAGAGAGAAAGATACCATCTAACGGTAGGAACGAAAGAAATCAGACGGACAGGATGGAACAAACGCAAAGAACGGTCCAGATTGAGTACTATTCCTCAACAGTGCTTATAAATAGTAACGGATCCGGATCTAAATACTGGGGATTAATATATGTTTCGATTTCGATTTGTACTTTCAGTTAGGGTCCTTAGGGATTAATTGCTGCGTGCGCATATAAAGGTGGGTACTGTATTAATGTGTTGAAGCTGTTTGCAGCAGTAGTGCTGGGATGCTTAACCCTTGCAGTTGGAGAGTAAATTCAATATGCGCCTACCAGGTTAGCGAGAACACGCCTACAGATCGCTTTATGAAGAAGAAGATCATCAAAGACTTACATCGCCCTGGTGAATTTTAATTAATAGAAACTTTTTTTTTACATTTGTATATAAGTTTAAAAAAATTGAGAATAATTAAAATATTGATCTGAAATTTCAACGTAAATATTACATTGAAAGAATTGGTCCCATCATTTGCAATTTCACGATTGAAATATGATATATGATATATTTGATGGGGGATTCAGTCCAACACGTTTGAGTAATCATGCATTCTCCGTACTTTAATTTTATTAGTAGAAAAAAATTGATTATAACAGAAATTTATGTTAGATAGTCAGAAATGAACCTATCATTAAGTTCAGGCACGTACCTCAATCTGAATTTGATTCTTCAATATTGCAGTCTGGTTATGAAATCTTACTCAGAAGCCCAAATCAGAACATATATTAATAGCCATTTCACTCACTACAGTGTTTCACTGTAGTTAGCACTATTTGTGCACAGTTTTTCGATCCTGGCCGTTCATCTCTTTCTGTCGATCTCAGCCATCCGATTCGGATCTCATCCTCCGTTCGATCTCTTCTTCTGGAAAATTCCGACCCCATCATCTCTGCTTGGATAATCTCGCCGCCTCTTCTTCTCCTTCGACGGACCGGTTCGATGTGTTCTCCCATGTGCATCGAGTACGGAAAGGAATCCCATGCCTCTCTCTCTCTCTTCCCTCTATGCTACATCTGATTTTTTTCCTATTCCCTCTCTCATACAACCACCTCAAGCTCAGCAGACCAGATCGCAAGTCCTGTACGGAGCTCCGCCAGCGAGGTGCTCTAGGTGTTCCTTATCTGTCTAATTTCTTTGCTTCGCTTTGCTATTTCGAATCTATCTTTACTTAATTGAGTCTATTTACTTCTTCCTTCCTTGAGGTGTCGATCTTCGCCTACAGCATAGAGCACAAAAAACAAGAGTTTTCGCCCCTTCCACCCTTCTTCCTCGAATTTTCGCCCCCTCCGACCTTGGCCTACAACATGGGTTTTACTGATGGCCGGATCGACTCTTTCTATTTCAGGTGAGTACAATTTCTGGCACGCACACAGTCTATCTCTATACTGCTCATCCTCGGCTATCTATAGAAAAGTTGTGTTCTTTTCTGATTTAGTGGCGATCGTAGTCGAAGTCTCCTAATATTGTTCTCAGATTTTAGCCTTGACCGGAGGAAATTGGAGTTCTCTTTGCTGTTTTTCCTAATTTTTTTTTTGTTGTATTTGCAGAGGCATAAGTTTGGGTGAGCATGAAGGACAACATATTTTCTATTGTGTAAAGGAAGGGAGAAAGCACTGTCCAAATTGCAATATATGTTCACGGTAATGGGCTATTTTCAATAGTTGTTATATTTCTGACCATCAGTTATTTGTTTTGGCAAGGGATTTTTCGTTTTAGCGTGTTGCAATTGTATGATTTTGCTAATTAACACCGTGATTCAAAAGATTCTAATTTTACCAATACAAATTTTAGCATGACATATCATCTAATTTTTCATATCCTTCTCTTCAGATATGAATTGACTGTTATTTCAGTATCTAATTTTAATGTCAGCTATTATATTCCTCCTGTTTGTGCAATTTTGGGACAATCACAAGGTTCAGATTAAATTGGAGCCTTCAGTGGAAAAGATAAAAGTCTTCATCTCCCTATGGTCAATACGATAATATTATGGTGAAGTGCAAACTGTGTTGATAATGAAAAATATACTGCTGAGGGTGTAATAAAGAGCAAGAATTAGATTTTATTCATTATTTTCAACACCTGATTAGAGAAGGCATGTCATTTAGTAATAGTTTATTTTATATTGCGAGAGATTGGTATTTCAGTATATAATAATCATGTTGTAATGACAATTGTGGATTAGATATGTACATGCAAAAATTTTTATTATTAATTCTATTTTACAAGCTGATTGTTCAGTCCTTTTTCAATCTGTATTGCTTTACAGATTTCCAAGATACATAAAAAAAAACTCAACGTAGATGTCATCCTCCATGTGGGCTGCAGAGAATTCTCTTTCTTGCTTTACAGGGTACTGCTAAGGTTAGCTCAATGGTGAAAAGGTATAATAAAAAAAATTTTATTAGACCTCTCCACATTTTGATTCTGTTAATAATTTTGTTTGGGTAGTCAAAAGCGCAAATTATTTATGTCCACCTTCGAATACGATGATGATACCAAAACAATGAAATTTTATGTCTGTTCAATCTACAGATTTGAAGGGCACAACTGTTATTTTTGGTACTACGGTTGTTTTAGATCCAATGCATTTGTCCTCATAATGGCTGTTGGACTTCGCCCTAACTACATCTCTTTATCTGATTTACTGGTATGATTTTCTAAACCTTGGTTTGTCTCAGATTTTGGGATTAACTGATCATACAATCTGGATAAACTGTAATTGTTGAGAAATAGACTTTAAATCAATTGTTAGATTATGGTATATACTGCAATTGATATGAGCTATGGATCATTACAATTGTTCATCTTGCAAACACATGTTCATTTATAAATTTTGTTTTAACTATTTGCTCAAAGTAGTAGTTCAAGAATGAAAATATTTTTTTTTCTAGAAATTAAAGATAAGAAGTTTATGCTTCTGCTGTTTTATTATGGTTCAAGACCTGAAACATGTAAAGTTAAAAAAGAAAAAAAAAATATATAGAGTGTTGCGCCCGCGCCCAATTTTTTTTAAAAAAAGATGTAGGGTGTTGCATGCTGATTTAATTTTTTTAAGTTATTTTCATAAATTAATTATGAGAGATCAAACTTTTACTGTTGCTGCACCACTACGTGCTTAAATCATCAGCACCAAACATGTGGTATTAAGATAAATACTTTCTATTATAATCTAAAAGGATATAAGCTGCAAATTAAGTTGCTGATAAGATACATATACTTATTTCAGAATTGTTTATTAGCCTTGAGTATGTTCAGTCTTTATTCATGAAAGAAGACACAAAATTAGTTAACTTTATAATAAAGGTACTCTCTTATTGGAGATTAGTGTGATAAAAAATTTCTGGCGTGCACCTATTACATTTGTAAATAATAGCAGCTGAAACCATTACCTTTAATTAACACAATTTCAAGTTTTCAACATGCAATCGAGTTTAAACATAACATGTGATTCGTTTATATTTTAGGATTTAGGATTTGTTCTGTGCGGCTTTTAATGTGCTACATGGGGTCAATTCTGCATATTTCATTAACACCATGTCAGGTAATTGATTTATTGGAATGAGATTGGTTGATGTTATTAAAGGACATGCAAGATGAAAATTTATGCTCATTTCAAAGACAATTAAATTATAAAAATAATATAAATCTTATGTGTCCTTATTATGTATGCAATTCGTAGCTTATGTTTCTTATTGTTTGGATTGTTATGTTCAGTCTTTAACAATAAGATGAGGGATATTTTTGGAAACTTGCAGAGAAATATTTGTTTCTCTTAAGTTATTTCGCATTTGTACAAAGAATTTTCTATACCATGTAAATGACATTGAGATAAACTATCTATTAGCAATACTTTTGCAAGCTTCTTTAGTTCTTTTTGTTTACTGAAATATAAAATGTTAAGTGGTACAGTTGTTTTCTCAGATCCTTCAGCGATTTAGAATGGTACCAGTGATTGTGCTGCCTGATTTTGGCATTTTTGACACAGTATCGTTCTATCATAAGCTTCAAGCCTGAAGCCTTAAACAAGTTCAGATACTACTAAACTTTAATTTCACAGTACATGCGAATATCTATTGTCACTGGTCTGCGTGAAGGTATTATACTGATTGAGTTTTTAAACATTAATAGAAATGCAAAGGTAATATTTTTTTGTGACCCTTATTCCCGTCACTCGACACTCAATTTAACACAGCTGTTGACACTACAAACAACAATTTTTTTGTCCAAATTTTCTTTTTTCTATCGCTCATTATCATGCATTTTGTAATTTGTCATCTTACTGCGAGCTGTGCTACATTGGTCTTTGTTTTGATTTATATATTTACACAATAATTTGTGTGCCTATACTTACATAATAATTGATATATTGGTCAATTTATAATTTATGTTCCATATATTGGTGCAAAATAGTGTGGACAATTTTCAATTGATAAAAAATAAATAGATCGCGCAACACGCGAATTCCCACTAGTACTCTGAAATAGGCCGTTATTGCCCCAGCTTGGTTTTGCTGGACTGCTGTTAGGTGCCTGGCCTCAAATTATCATTGCTAGTTTGCCACGCAAAGCCGCATATTTCCTGCACGAATTTCATTCCCTTTTAAAACAGAAATTTATTAGTGTAATATGTTGTTTTATCATCGTTTGAACAAAGCAAACACATAAAATAGATAAGGTGAAAATAAAAATGATCAAACTGAATATATACAAATAAATAAGTTCAACAAAAATAAATTGAATATGCATATAAAAATTCGAACAAGGAATAACAAAACTTTTTTTATGTGTTCACTTTAATCATATATATAGAATGGATAAAATACGCTGATGTGTACGGATCGTCCCCGTACACATCAGTCGTTTTTCAAGATCCGAAATTCAAACGGTCAATCCGAACCGTTCAACTTGTTCTTTATATTGAAAAACTCTTGCAGACCAAATTTTACATTTTTTCGAATTTTTTTGCTATATATTATGATATTTTCAAATTGGAGGGCCTGAAATACTCTAATTATAGTGTTTTTTGAAAATATCATAATAAATAGCAAAAAAATTCGAAAAAATGTAAAATTTGGTCTATCTAGCTTTTTCAATATAGCGAACAACTTGAACGGTTCGGATTGACCGTTTGAATTTCGGACCTTGAAAAACGACTCATGTGTACGGGGACGATCCGTACACATCAGTGTTCTATATCAACTCTCTCTCTCTCTCTATATATATATATATATATATATATATATATTTTCATCTTGTCTCTCGCAATTATCATTTCTCTTTATAAATTACTATCTACCATCCAGTGTTCTGTCGTCCAGCCAGTGTTTTCAATACCGAACCGGGTACTGAAAATACCGGATACTGGATCCTAGTCCGATAGGAAAAAGGCCTAATACCCCTCTCTATGGATACCGGAAAATATCGGTCAAAACCGGAAAAACCAGTAAATATCGGTCCAAACCGGAAAAAACTGAAAAATATCGGTCAATCCACCTTTTCACTGGAAGAGGTGATGTCGCTTCCCAAAGACTGTACTTTTCGACAGGCGACAGCTTTTCATGTTCCCAAAGCTATTTTTTGAATTAGACCTTTGTTTTTTATAAATATCATATCCTTGTTAAATGATTGTTTATAGCGCTGGATTTTTTCTTTATAAATTGAAGCCATTAGCTAACAAAAAAACATGCATAGTAATTAAAAAAAAAACTTAACTATAAATTAAAGCCATTAACTAACAAAAAACATGCATAGTAATTACAAAAAAAAAAAAACTTAACTATAAATTACTATGTATAAAGCTATAAAATTAAACGTGCAAAAATTAAACTTTAGTATAAATTAAGATATATAAATTCTAAATAATAAACAAGCAAAATTTTTATTCATAGTATATGTGTAAACAATTTATTTATTTTCAAAATACTTATTAATGTCATCCGGTTTTAGGAAATGGTACAACCGGTAAACCAATAAAATCCTTATCCTTTGTGTCACCGGTTCAATGTCCGGTACGGTATTAAAAACATTGCGTCCAACGCTATCCAGCGTATCTCCCCCTCTTCCCTCCCACCTTCAGAGTTACTCTCATCTCTCTCCTTCAGCGCCTCTGTCCTCCCTCCTCTCATCTCTCCCTTCAGCATACATCTCCCCTACCCCCTCCCTCCCTCCCTTCAACATGCCTCTCCTCTCCCTCCAACGTTCCTCTCCTCTCCCCTACATCCATACTCTCTTCTCTCATCTTTAGGGGTGGAGCCAGGATTTCGACTTACGGGGGCCAGAATTTTGACTTAGGCATACTAAAGTTTGAAGTGTAAAAATCTAAAAAATTGACAACAAAAAATAATATTGCATTATTTAATAATAGTAATTTTCTGAACAAAAATTGTATCAAATAAATAAAGAAGTAATTTTTCTTCAAAATATAATAAGCAAAGATTTTCATATTTGAGCAATGTTTTATTTGTAATTTTTCGTCTTCTAAATTTGCTCTGTAAGAAAAATTATAATTAAACTAGCTTGAATAAACAATAAACTTAATTAGATTGTATTTGAACTCTTTTATTAGGGGTGCAATATATTATATATTAACAAAATTTAGTATATAATTGAAAAGCTCTTCACACAGTCCTAAAAATTTAAGGGGGCCAAGCCCCCATTGCCCTCTTACTGTCTCTGTCCATGCTCATCTTCTTCATTATCCTCCTTGTGTCCACTTCCTCTTTTATTTTTTTTCAATCTTCCTTCTCTCTAATAATTTTAAATATCCTGACGGTTAGTAATACTAAGGGATTATCTAGCATGCATAAATATACAGTTTGTTATAACAAATGAGTATATAATATTTATCTAGTTAGTATTACTAAAAAAGTATCTAATAGGTGTAATTGTTCACTTAGTTAACAACAAGGAAGTATCTAATATCTACTGAGTCAGTAATACTAAAGGAGCATCCAATAAGTGTATCTGCTCACTTTGTTTATTTCATATGTTAACTTTATTTTTTGTATGGGTTCATATTGTTTGTTTCATGTGTTCACTTTAGTTGTTACATATGTTCAGTGGCGGAATAATATATTAAGTAGGTGTATGAACGTGAGACTCCTAAGTGTACTTGTTTAAGTGCTAATAAGAACATCTCACTTTAGTATGTTATCTCGAGGAACACGACACGTTTATTTTAAGATTTGTAATCTGATTTAAAATTAGCGAGAACAAGCCTAACTTGTCCACTTTAAATTAATGTGCTAAATGTTGTTATGTTAGAATTGAGATACTTAATGCAATCTTTTTGAATTGTGTGCTAAATGTAAGCCTTACGAGTGCTCGAGATGTGCGAGGCTCATGGTTGCTATGGACACTCCGCGGCTGAGGTAGCGGGATGTCACAATATCTAAACATAGAGCAATGCTATTATTTTTTTTCGTGGTATTTCTCTGTCATAAGTAACTAATGTTTCCTATTGAAAAGGTTGTAAATTAAAAAAAAAAAGTATATCTGCGGTTAAATACATAGCTGATGCATAGCTAATTCATATCACTACGGGAAAAAAGGCCTTCTGTAACAGTTTTCAATAAAACCGTTACAGAATAGTGGAAGATAGCGCGAGAAAAAAGACGTCATTCATCTGTAAAAGTTTTTAACAAAAAACCGTAAAATTTTTTCCGTCACTGAATAAAAAAAAGACATTTAACTAATCTGTAACGGTTTTTATATAGAAGGATATCAAATCTGTAACGGTTTTTATAAGAAAACCGTTACAAAAGAGTTTAAGAAATATAAAAAAACTGGTTCATCTTCTGTAACGGTTTTACATTAAAAATCATTACAGATTTGAAATCCTTCTGTAACGGTTTTTATATAAAAACTGTTATAGAAAGCTTTTGATATTTGTTTAGGTTTCTCCTTCTCTCTTCCATTATTGCTCATCAATGCAAACCGCCGCACCACTTTCTCTCTTCCTTCTTATTTTTCCAATTTTCATATCCAATTTCACTCCAAATAAAGAGCAAAAAATTTCTAAAAATTCTGAAAAAATAATAATTAAAAAGAGAAATGGAAGGAGAACATATTAAAGGTAAAAAAAATTAAATTTGAACAATATTTCATATTTTATTATTTTTTTCTTATTTATTTCTATTTTTTTAATTTATGATTAATTTATGTTTTTTTATATAATTTCAGATCTTATTGAATAGGAGAAGAATTACATCGGCCAGGTTAAAGTCACACAAGTGTAACGGGTTCAACGGGTTCAAGTCACACGATTAAAGGTATATTTTCATAAACTTTTCTATTTATTACGAAATTATGCATGCATTAATAATTTTCATATGCATTTAATTAATTAATCGTATTGTCATATAAGACCAAAATACCGGAACACAACCGAATTTAGGTCATTGTCCGTCCGAGATTAATCCATTAGGGATTAATTTCGGATAGTACTCCCGGTCGGGAGTGCTGCTCTTTGGATACGATATGTCTCATTTAGGACAGTGAGTTGTACGTTAGATGCAATGTGTTGTCTGAAAAAAATTCGACGGCATTTTTCCTTATGTTCCCACGGATACGTACGCATGAGCAATCGTGTATTGGCATATTGAGTGAACATAAGGGGAAATGCTGCCGAATTTTTCTCAGAAAACACATTACATCTAACGTACGCTCACTAATAAGGCAGAGTATCCAAAGAGTGGGCTAGGATGGTGACCGGCCCGAAAATCTAATGTGACAAATTAACCCATGCATAACCCGAAACCCTAACATTTTGCATACATTTTAGTATTCAGATGGATCGGACGTGGATGTACTCAAGTAATCGATTCTCATCTAAATTTTTGAGAGGGCTTCAAAAATTTATGGTTTGTGCTAAAGAAAATTTAAAAAGGAAGAAAGATAATAAAATGTATTGTCCTTGTCGTGTTTGTCAGAATATGTTGAAATGATCTAATTTTGAAGAAGTGAAAGCTCATTTCATTATAGATGGATTTCAACCGGATTATACTCGGTGGACACTCCATGGAGAGACTGGAGGGAATCTTATAGAACTAGTACTAGTAAAAATGTATTGGATTCACAATATGAGGAAAAAAAATGCATTATTGGATGATGAAATTGATGATGTCAATGTATTTGATGATGAAAATGTAGATGATAAAAAAAATATAGACAATTCAGAATTAAATGCTGATTTAGATGAAATTGTGAACAATGTGAATGAAAATTTTGTTGATAATGTTGAAATTTTTGGTATGTTACGTGAAGAAGATAAGATAGCTTTATATCCTAGTTGTGAACTGTCAAAACTTAATGTTGTTTTGAAACTGTTTAATCTTAAAGTAAAAAATGGATGGAGTGATACTAGTTTCACATCTTTGCTAAAGCTTTCGCATAAAGATTTTTTTCCAAAAGATAACCAGTTGTCGGATTCAATTTATAAGGCTAAAAAGATGTTGTGTCATTTGAAAATTAGAGTTGAGAGAATTCATGCATGTCCAAATGACTGTATATTATTTTGTAATGAGTACGAAAATTTGCATAAATATCCAAAGTGCAATACGTCAAGGTATAAATCGAGGGACGATCAGATTGATGAAGGTAGTAAGGGACCAGTTGCGAAGGTGGTGTTTTATCTCCCAATAATACTAAGATTTCAGCGGCTTTTTTCTAATGCTAAGGATGCCAAATGGTTAAGATGGCACGCAAACTGTAGGAAAAAAGGCGTTGGCATGCTCAAGCATCCAGTAGACTCTCCGGATTGGATGAACATAGACAGGAAATTTAAAGATTTCGGTAGTGAACCCAGAAATTTGAGATTTGATTTATGTACGGACGTGATGAATCTTTATGGCAACATGAGTAGTCGGCAGACTACGTGGTCAGTCTTATTGTGTATTTACAACCTTCCTCCCTGGTTATGCATGAAACTATTATTAATAAATAACCGTTATAGATTTTGTAATGGTTAATAGACCTTTTGTAATGGGGGCTATAGTAACGGTACATCAACCATTACTAAACCCTTTTGTTA
This sequence comes from Rhynchospora breviuscula, assembly GCA_027562975.1. Taxonomy (NCBI): domain Eukaryota; kingdom Viridiplantae; phylum Streptophyta; class Magnoliopsida; order Poales; family Cyperaceae; genus Rhynchospora; species Rhynchospora breviuscula. Next base: position 21,322,805 of record CM050398.1, read on the forward strand.
ACCGTTACAGAAGGAAAAATTTCGCGTAGTGTATAGTACAATCTATAAAATAATTTCCCATTTAAATTTTAACATACTTTTATCTTTCAGTATTGTTTGGAGCTTTGCCGACGGCAAAATAATGAAATATCACACCTATTTCCTTATGCACACCAAGTCCCATTTATATATACTAGAGGGGTTGTCGCGCGTTGCGCGATCTAATTTTTTCTCTCTGATTTTTTTTACTATTATAGTAGTTTTTATTTATAGTTCAATTTATTACATATATCTACCATAGTGCAAATAAATAAATTAAGAAAAAAACAACAATAATAAACAATAAGAAAATATAAAATAAAAAAACGTCATTTGCACTTTTTACCTTTTTATCAGTTGCTGTTAGTTAGTGCTCAATTTTAATTTTTCTTGTTAATTATTATTAATTAACCACAATTAAAACCAAACAACATCAAGGATCTTGTAAATAGCCATTCAACACAAGAATTCATGGAGAGAAAAGATAGGATGAGTATACCTCTCACGATTTAGTAGTTGTGAGGCTCGATCCAAGGCGTAGGGGTCGGTGGTGTGTTGCGCCTTCCTTCTTCTCCAATGGTTGACCTCGAGTCCACCAAGAGAACAACCACGATCTCAAAACCGTGCTAGCGATTGGAGATCAAGTCTAACCCTTTCTTCCTTTTTTTTCAATTAAACTATTTTAATGGTGGAAGAAGATTGCTCAACCCATGAGCCATGATGATGAGAGAAGAGAGCAAGACGAGAGAAAAATGAAAAATAAGAGAGCAAGACGAGAGAAAACTGAAATTTTTCTCTCTTGAGAAATTTCGACCAGCAAAGGAAGAGGAGAGAAAATAGAGAGGTTAGGGTTTGCTCCCAACTTAACCCTTCTATTTATAGCTCACTTAACCTAACTTCCAAAATTATCATATGGACTATTTTGCCCCTCTATGGCCGGCCTTGAAATGGCCAATAATGGGCTACAACAATTGTATTTTAAGTCCATTAATTAATTTCTTTAATTGCTCTTTTAACCATCATAAATTCAGACTTTTAATTAACTATTTAAATAAAGGTCCAAATAGCTCAATTAATTTAATGTAAGTTGAAAAATATTAATTATTAACTTATTAATAATTATTTTGGGATTAGCTAGTGCATTAATTTATTTCTATATGATCCCTTTGACTTAATCAATTATAACGGTTCGCAACGGTATATAATTAATTAATCAACTCATCATATTTTCGCAATACTAACTGTTGCGAATAAATAAATAATTCACCGTGTGTTTATTAATGAGGGACATACGGTTTTCTTGATGAACAGTTTTTCCCCGCACAGTTCAAGAAAACATAAATAACGTCCGTATAGCAGCCTTTATCAGGAATCAGCGGTAGACGATATTTATAGAACCTATCCTCATGTGGAAAAACTGAACCATCTCAAACTTAGAATCAAACTTAATTGAAATAAATAATGACACATAACACAATCCATATATTTATTTCATTGGGTCATGTCCTGTACTATGTTCCACAATATATACATATGCAATTAAGTTGGTAACTCTTTACCTATGATTTGTAGAACTTAATCATCACTTAACTTGCATACTAATCTTATTTGATAATTAATGTTCCTTGTTAATTATCAAGATTATGGACCTTTTAGATTTATTATTGTCATTTAATTATAAATGAGCTACAGAGATCTACAATTCAGATCCTCAACCTGAACGATCTGTCAATAAATAAATCAATCTAACAATCTCCCACTTGGCCTAGAGTCAATCTACAGTGACTTTTAGCAAGTGCATAGTACTCAATGTAATATCAATATATACATGTCTCATACTAAAGTCTCAAAAGTAAAAGATACAACTCAAAACCATTCAGGCATGCGCTTGATTCCCATGGATGCAACGTGCAACTCATGTGCGGCTCGAGATAAAGGCTTTGTCAGAGGGCCCGCTGTGTTCGCGACACCATCCACCTTCTTAACCTTGATCCATCCGTCATTCACAAACTGACGGATAAGATGGAATCGTCGTTGGATGTGCTTGGTCTTTTGGTGAGACCTAGGCTCCTTGGACTGAGCTTTGGCTCCTTGGACTGAGCTTTGGCTCCTGTGTTGTCGCAGTATATATCCACTGGACTTGAGATGTTTGGAACCATCTCCAGCTCGGTCAAGAATTTCTTGATCCAAACGCCTTCTTTCGCTGCATCACCAACCGCTAAGTATTCCGTTTCGGTGGCATAATCGGCCGTAGTATCTTGTTTGGAACTCTTCCAACTCACGGCACCACCATTCAGCAGAAAGACATAGCCGGACTGTGACTTTGCATCATCTCGATCGGTTTGGAAACTAACATCGGTGTAACCACTTACAGCGAGCTCTTGGTCTCCACCGTATACGAGAATGCTGTCTTTTGTTCTCTTGAGATACTTGAGGATATTCTTGACTACGGTCCAGTGTGGTATACCAGGGTTAGCTTGGTATCGACTAGTCACACTAATCGGATGTGCCACATCGGGACGAGTGCATAGCATGGCATATGATAACATCATATTTCATTGGTATTTGGACCGTACTTGTTACTCAAAACACACTTGAACCAACAAATTATTTAATAAATTGCCATGTTTTTTCAGGATTTGGCTCTGCCGTCATTTCTTCTCTTCTATGTACAGGTTTTGATAATTTCTGATGATCTTGGGGTGTATAGATGGATTCCCGACATTTTGTGCATACTAGACGACTCATTCCTAGCATTAGAGGCCTCTCTCAGCACTCTGTTCGAACCGAATGACTCCTTGTTTGGTCCGAATGCACTGTAGCCGCCAGACCAGCGCAACCACCTCTATGACTCATCCATTCGGTCTGAACAAAATCTTGTTCGGTCCGAACAAATTGCCGCCATATCATATATTGTATTGTTTCATAAATGGAAGTTGATCTATATGACATTTTCTTGCGCCCTGGTGCCCTAGCCTTCCATTCTTAAGACCTGAGACGTCCATATATACCCCTACAAGCTTGAGGAAAAGCACGATTGATTCCATAACCTAATTCCACCCTTTCAAAAAGCGTTCTCTCTCTTCTACCTTCGGAGATCATCAACCTTGAAGCTACGGCAGCAAGGTGACCAGTTTGACGACCATCCAGCAACACCCCACGGCCTGAAGATTGACAGCTCGAAGCAAAGGAGTATTTGGTTTATTCTTCTATGTTTCTTTCTCTTGATTTGATGGGCTTGTATTTTTATTGCTATTTTATGTTTATTGTGTGCTTTGCTACTATGTTAGGCTAGTTTTTATCTAGTCTTAGGATTAGGGAAGTAGCTTGATGTTTGGATGATGTTTATTTGACTTGTTATGTGATACTATGCTTTGAGATTTGTTTATAGCGAATTATATATGTTGCTTGAGTTAAAATACTTGTTTAAATCTCTAATTACCTTCTAGTTGAACAGCTGCATCTAGTTAGTCTAAGTTAGGATAAATAAGTCACGTTTTAATTCAAGTACTTGGGATAAATTGTAGATCCGAAATGGGAGATTAGTTGACACCAAAAGTGTAACTTTTAGACCAGTCCAAAAGACCTCTAAATATCCTTACGAACTCCAATAAACAAGTTTAACTAGTTGAATTCTATACCAAAAGTTGCGAACCAATCAAGTTAATTAGATTAGGTCGTGATTAAATCAGAATCTGTCCCAACAAGCGAAAGCTGAGGTTTAGAATATCTAGGTTTGACCAATAAACCCTGACTTAAAGCATTAGTTAGCATAACAGACCAATTAGACCCACCTTTACCTTCTGTTCGGACCGAACAGAGTGGCAACTGTAGCTAAAAAGCGAAGTTTAGTGCGAAAGCGCTTAGTTTCGAGTTTTAGCGTCCAAACACAAGCGAAACCTGACTCCTAGGATGTTTTTATTCACTGTTTAAACCCCAAAAACTCTACTTTACTTACTTTTTATACTATTTAGTCTTATTTCGAGTCTAAAAACCAACCAAAAATATTTATCTTATTGCACCTTTGGTCTTTAAATTATTCATAACTTCATAAAAAAATTGCTATCTAGCTTTTAAGAAAGAATAAGTCTGGTATTCATTAATCCGTCCCTTGGGTTCGACCCTAAAGCTATATTCATTAAATCTGGTATTCATGATCGATTCGACCAATAGATTCATTCTCTGGAGCTTTATTTGGACCGAACAGATTCATGTTCGGACCGAACAACAGTCCGAACAGCAGTCCGAACAGCAGTCCGAACACCACCTTCTCAGCATCCGTGGTATGCTGATTTGGCCAATTACCTCACGAGTGGGGCCCTACCTCCTGAGATGAGCTGGCAGGAGAAGAAGAAGCTCAAAACTGATGCTAAATACTACTTTTGGGAGGAGCCCTACCTCTTTAAGCTCGGAATTGACAACATTTATAGGCGATGCATACCATACGAAGAAGTTCGGGCGATTCTAGCAAGTTGTCACTCCTCCGCCTATGGTGGCCATGCCTCTTTCTCCAAAACAGCTGCCAAGGTACTCCAATCGGGCTTCTTTTGGCCTTCTCTTTTTAAAGATGCACGTTCTTTTGTTATGTCATGTGATCAATGTCAAAGAACGGACAATATTTCAAAAAGAAATGAGATGGCCCCTTAACCCGATTCTTGAGGTGGAAATTTTTTATGTGTGGGGAGTAGATTTTATGGGCTCGTTTCCTAGCTCTCATGGCTATGAATACATCTTGGTCGCCGTTGATTATGTTTCGAAATGGGTCGAAGCGATTCCATGCAAGTCCGCAGATTCCAACTCGGTGATTAGGCTATTCTCTAAGGTGATTTTTCCGCGATTCGGTGTGCCTAGAGCGGTGATTAGCGATGGTGGGAAGCATTTCATCAACCGGAACTTTGACAATCTTTTGAAGAAGCATGGCGTGACTCATAAGGTGGCAACTCCTTACCATCCTCAAACGAGTGGCCAAGTGGAGGTGTCAAATAGGGAGATTAAGTCTATTTTGGAAAAGACGGTGGCTAGAACCCGCAAGGATTGGGCAAACAAGCTCGACGATGCACTATAGGCCTACCGCACCGCCTTCAAGACACCTATTGGCATGAGTCCCTTTGAACTCGTCTATAGGAAGCCATGTCATCTTCCGGTCGAGATAGAGCACAAGGCGTATTGGGCGACTCGAACAATCAACATGGATCTCCTCAAAGCCGGTGAAAAATGTATCCTTGACTTGCACGAATTGGATGAGGTACGCCTAAACTCATATGAGAATGCTAAACTTTACAAAGAAAGAACAAAATTTGTGCATGATAGGCGAATCTCAAGGAGAGAATTCAAGGAAGGCGACTTGGTGCTACTGTTCAACTCGAGGCTCAAGCTTTTTCTGGGCAAATTGAAGTCAAGATGGTCCGGCCCCTTTCGAGTCGTGAAGGTCTACCCATTTGGAGCCATCGACATTTGTGACAAGAATTCGGAGCCATTCAAGGTCAACGGGCAACGCTTGAAGCACGACATCGCCAACGAAGCTCACGAAGAAATTCAAGCCATCACCCTTGGCGAGCCCGACCAAAGCGAAGCCTAGAAGAAGACGGTCAAGCTAGAGACCTAAAACAAGCGCTTCTTGGGAGGCAACCCAAGATTTTCTCTATCTCTCTCTATTTTATTTTATTTCCATCCTTTACTCCATTTTGTCATAAAAAAATAGAGAAAATAAAAAAATCAGAAAATAAAAAATTATAAAAAAAAATCTGAAAACAGAAAACAAAAAAATGTTTAATTATTTAAATTTATTGTCTCTTTCATTTGTAGAAAATTGGAGCAAATAACGAGGAAATTTATAATTTGTGCTAGAGCACCATGGATTACGTGCGCCAACTAACCCCGATCGACCTCATACGAATTGCATAGCAACTCAAGGACAGGAGAAGAGCCAACCTGGGAATCGAGAGAGTGAACTAGGCGCGAAATATGGCGAAACAGGCAAATTTACACAGTCTGTTCGGTCCGAACAGAGAGAGTTGAACAGGGACACAAGTGCACAGTCCATTCGGTCCGAACATTCTTCTGTTCGGTCCAAACAGACCAACAAATGGGCTTCAATAATTGTTTTGGGCTGACATTTTTGATTAATTTTGCAGGAGGCCTGTTAGATGGATCCTCCATTTCGACTGGACCCGACCCACTACCATCCAGACCCGATCCGAAACCCAATTAAACTAAAACCGTCCCCCACATCTCTCTCTCTCCCTTCATTCGCACCCCTTCAACTCCCCCTCTCGTTCTCTCTTCTCCAAACCGAAGCCAACCCTCCAAAAACCCCTCTCTCTCATTCCTCCACCATTTCGGCGGATCAAAGGCTCCAGACGCTCCCCTCTCTACTCTCTTACTGTTGCTCCTCTCGGTTTTCGACGCCAAGGCCTCTAAGCGACGGATTTTTCACGGCACGCTCCACGAGATTCTCAGTCAACTTGACGGATTCTCGATTTCTCTCAACTTGGCGTATTCACAGGACTTCTCCACTGTCCTTGTGAGTAAATTGCGGCACTTAGGAAACATCTCAAGCGGCGGCACCACCTCGGCTCCAACCCGATTTCTCATTAACTCAAGTAGGCGCCCTCTTGACTTGTTTTCGCTTCTTTCAAGCCCCAAGCACTTCTCTTGTGCCCCTAGACCACTCAAGAGGCGTTGAAGAGCGCTCATAACCGCTGCCACGTTCCAACCCGTCAAGTTCGAGCAAAATTGAGGTCTACAAAGGTCCCATCGCTCTCTTTTCTCTTTCAATTGATCAATTACTGTTTAATCTGGTCTGTCTGAGGTCTTTACGAGGTTGTACCAGCAAAGATTTGAGGTGTACCAGTGATTTGAGTGGGACCCGTGCCAGTTCATACCAGAATACCCAAAAATCCCATCTCTGTTCGGTCCGAACAGCTCTTCATTCGGTCCGAACAGACCAATGTTCAAGCCAAAACCTCTCTAAAACTACTCCATTCGGTCCGAACAGATCCTTGTTCGGTCCGAACAGACCCACGAGTTCGCAAAAACCTCTGCAATCCGACCATGTTTAAGAGGAACGCACGTGCTAGTGCCAAGGCAGCCGCTGCTGCATCTTCTTCTCAAGCCCAGCAGCCAGAACAACCTGGAGTGGACCCGGCTTGGCTCCGCAATCCCGAGGCGGCACAATATGAAAAAAATGCTAAGTTTGAGATGCCGTGGTATTTCATGTTCCAGAACTACCTCAAGATCAGGAAGCGGATATTTGAGCATACTCGATTCATGGATATCGGGACTCTTGAGAAGTTTGGCGTAGCGGAGCAATTCCTTGAGCTTACAAGCAAGGTTGGTATTACTCCTGCTTTTTGGAATCACTGTGAGAAGGCTTATCGGGTCTTGACCCAAGAGTTTCTCTCCTCACTTAGACTCTTGGAACAAGATGGGCAGGATTATATTTGGTTCCGGTTGAGGAACAATACACACCGAGCATGGCTAGATGAATTGGCGGGGGTATACATGTTGGAAAATGGTCCCATTGAGGAAATTAAATGGACTAGGGACCCAAATGAGGAGATGAACAAGGAAATCGTTTGGATGAGACTTTATGGCCGAAGTGCCAAGCTACAAGCTAGGCTAGTGCATCATCCTCTTCTTCGGATCCTTCTCCGTGGGATCGCGGCCACGATTTTTGCAAGAGGAGAGACGGTGAATGTGACTAATGAGAAAGAGATCGGCATTCTGTGGCATATGCTTCAACCCGAGGCCGAGTAGTTGAATTTGATCAAGTTAATGGTGAAGCATTGGATCTATCAAAGAGATTTGGAGAATGCTACGGGCAACATCTCCATGGGTTCGTTTGTGATGCTTCTAGCTAAGCGTATGGGGATTCCAATGCCCAAGGAAACCATGTGCACCGGCTACACTCACTACGATGATGATCGATTTTGTGCGGCCCGATTCTTGAAGATTTGCCATCCCGGAGCAGACATTGAGCACAAGTACTTGTGGTTGCGCGATAATGCAAGCGATTTCTACCTTCCATATCCACACAAGGTAGACGTTTCTAACCATAACACTTGGCTCGCACTTTTTGGACCTGCCACAGAAGATCAGATAGTTCCTCCATGGGGCAAAGAAATGCGGATCAGATACCCCTCGATCATCTTGAGACCCGAATATTACTACCTGTCTGAAACGAATGACGGGCACTAATGCAGTTCCAAGTACCTCGAGAGTTGATTGTTTGTTGTAGGTCCTTTCTTTCCAGTAGGCGCAAGCCCCTACTGTTAATTACCTCCGGACTCAGTTAAGAACTGGCCAAGAGCACCTCTAGATCGGGATAATAAAAGAATTAGGCGTCATAAGCGATTGAAGTCAATTATATAAAATGACTAGTGTTTAGCGGGGTTTAAATAAAGACAAGGCAATACAAAATAGTCAGACATTAAAGCAAGAAAACAAAACATTAAAACACAAGCAATGCAAATTATTACATCAGGCCTTTTTTGTTATAATTTTCAAGAGTTTTAGGTCACTTAGAGTTGGTTTCGTTTGACTGGGTCAGGCTTGGTGCCGTCGCTCAGATTTTTTAGTCTGATGCTAGAAAATTTAGGTATCCTAGATCAGTTCTCAATCGTTTGGGGATTTAGGAATTTTGGGATTTAGTTCGAGTCTCGAGTACAGATGCGCTATGCCTTCTCTTAACAAGAACTTCAGGGAGTGTACCTTCTAAAGCGACGCGCTATGCAGCCTTAGAAGGACGAATTTAGATTCTTGAATTCGACTCTAGAGCAATTCTAGGTCAACTCTCAATCGTTTTGGGATTTGAAGATTTTGGGAATTTTATTCGAGTCGCGAGGAAAGAAGCGCTATGCCTCCTCTTGACGAGAACATCGAGTTGTACCTTCCAAGACAACGCGCTTATGCAGTCTCAGAAGGACGAAGTTGGACTTTTAAGACTTCAATGTCACTTTTAGTTATCGACTTGATCCGAGTTCTGAAGCGTTGATCTTTGCGTCTTTGATTTCAGAGTTGAACCTTGGGGTATTTTTAAGTTCCGATTATCGGATAAATTTTAAGATTTTAATCATCTCGAATTTGGCCTTTCGGGTTGGACTTTTGGGTTTGATATTTTTTTTTTGACTTTTAGGTTTAGGATTTGAATTTAGGTCTTAGATTTGGGATTTGGATTTTGACATTTAAGTTTTGTGTTTTGGGATTTAAGACTTAGATTTTGAATTTAGGATTTGGGATTTTAACATTTTGAGTTTTGTATTTGGGATTGAAATTTTGGTATTTGAGTTTTGGGTTTAGGACTTGGGGTTCGGATTTCGGATTTCGGGTTAATGGTTTTGATATTTCGAGTTTCAGGATTAAGACTGGAGTTTTGGTATTTGATCTTTGGTTTTGGAATTTGGATTTGGCATTTAAGTCTTGGGGATTCGAGATCGGGCCAAAGATATCCTAGTGTACCTGCTGTCCAGAACATGAAATGTTCAAATATACCTGCTGTCCAGAACATAAAATGTTCAAGTGTACCTGTTGTCCATAGTACCATTATTCAGCCATTTATGTAAAGGATTTTTTTTCTCTCTCCTTTTTCTTTATTATTATTATTATTATTTTTTATTTTTAGCTTTATCATTTAATTATTTACCATAATAGTCATCTTAAGAATCTTGAATTTAATACGTCTTATACTCTGCAATTTGGACATGGAAATTAGTACCAAAATATTCTTCTTATTTTTCTGGACATTCTGAAATTTTATGAAATTTTTTCTGATTTTCTAACTATTTTTAATGTGCTTTCAAAGTTTTCTGCTTTGCAGAATTTTCTGATTGGTTAGATTTTATGCTGCTTTGCTGTTTGGTCGTTGGAGACTCACTACACGCTGGTTGCCACAGAGGATCTGGGAAGGGCGCTGCACCGAAGGGACCGAGTCATGTGGTCTATACTTGGCTTGATAGACCGCCAGAACTTGGGTTTGACTTGCATCCGAGTCGCCGCTTCCATCATCAGAAGATATCGGTCTATACGCCATGTCCACTTGACTTCTTATTTTTGGAACCGTTACACTCAGGATCTGTCTGCTGAGGCCTCGTCAAGATTCGTGCTGGTCAATCGTTCCTTTCTCGTTTGACTTCTCCAGGCGACTGGCCATGGCGAAATGGGTTGACCCGTCGAAACTTTGTTGAGTTATTTCTATGGCTGTACTGCGCCATTGCCGACGTATGGGGGCTGGTTTAGATCGTCTTACCTCCTTCTTTAGGTTAGTACTTTCAATTTTCTCTTTTGCTGAGTTCTTATCGGTGTTCATGCTAAACTATGATCGGAATTGAAAGACAAAATTGGAATTCTTAGAAGAACTGACCATTATCTAGAACATCTGAGGAAGGATTTTTTTTATATATCTTTTGTCGTTGAAAAAGCTTGTTTTGCCCTTTAAAACAGATAATGTTCGTAGTTTTATGCCTCACTGTATCCTTTTCCTTATAAGCTTGTAAGCGTTCATGAATTCATAAGGTGCTTGTTTTTATTATTTTACCACTTGTAGGAAATCATCTTTGTTTTAAAACAAATGCATTTTTATCATTTCTTTCACTTCTGAAATCCGGATGAGTTTGTATAAGCATCTTGTTCGCTTTGGTCCCTGTCATTTTTGTATTTTTGGTTTGGCAACATGTGTCCTTCTGTAACTCGTTTTGCAAGTTTTATACAAATATCTATTTCGCGGATTCTTAGTTCCAGGTATCTTTCCTTACTGTCCCTCTTCTCACTGTCGTTTACTTTTTATATGGCTTACTGTTATATGTCTCCTTGATCCAATCCCAAATACTTGATGGCTGGTATTGGTATGGTATACAAACTTACCCATTGATTGGTACCAGGTGACATATACTAGAACTTATGTTTTCATTCCTCAAGAGACACAGCCTACTAGAAATTTTTATTTCATGGAGCAATTGAACCACACAAGTTTGACTTACAGCTAGGTATACAACCCTCAAGAGCTTACTATTTCATATCAATGATTGGACAAGGCCTTCTTTACTATAACCATATATCAGATGTACTCCATTAAATGACCAAGGCTTAAGAGAATACAACCACATCCTATAAAGAAAAACTGACTTACATGGCAATTCAGATAATGACAAAAAGAAAGCAGGTTTAAGACACATAGACTCACTGCATCATTTCTTTTTTTTTTGTAAAACATTACTTTATGACCTATTTTATGAACACAACTTCCTAAAAATAGAAAGTAAATTCTTATAAGCTGAAGAAATCAATTTTCAGGACATATAACTCCAAATTCCTCCTTTCATTTAAAACCCAAAACCACTTATCATGCAATATTGAAGGGATCAAGACTATAAACACCCATGAACAGAAACGCACACATTTTTTTGAAAAGGACTTTGCAAGAATATTAGCACATATTTTTATTTCAAAGTATACATATTTTCTACAAGCATACCTTTACTGGACCTAAACTGAAACACACATTCCTTTACTCATATATATTTCTTTTTTTACCAAAACTGAACTTGTATAAACATACCAAAAGAAAAGGGAATTCGTTTTAAACCCTGAGTTTATACATATTTATAGATTTTCTTTACTCCAGTCAACCTGTTGCCTCACTTACTGTAGAAAATTAGAATTTGACCATATTACAAGGGTGGAATCTATGTCACGCTCCTCATAACTAGGTCACTTCCTGACTTTAGACAGCATGTGAAGGCTCAAGTATCCTTAAGTATTTATAGAACAAGAAAACTAGCTAGAACAACCCCTTCTTTTGGAAATCTGACAAATCTGATAACTACACAGAAGAACATATTTATTTAACAAAAAGCAAGCATAACTGAGACAAGACATGACTAGGGACTATCATGGTCTCCATGGAGGTGGAATCTATGTCACGCTCACCATGAAAACCAAGAAAAACCCTAACACAGACACAAGTATTTACAAAGAACAACTCTAAGAAGAAGGACTCACTGTTTTTTTTTTTACAGAAATGGTTTTTTGCTTCTAACATACTTTCTCTAGGGATGCAATTGACATTCATGAGTGTGGAATCTATGTCACGCTCCTCATTAGTGTCAACACAACCCCAAAACAAACAAATTTTGACAACACTTTTTCATAAAGAAGAGAGGGCAGTTTATCTTTAGGAGAGGCAGTAAGAACAAACACTTCAAGAGAAACCTTTCAGAAGAAAAGAAAAAATGATTTTATTTCTAAGGAAAATAGAATAGCAAACACTTTAAAGAAAAGAAAACGAAATCAGTCATGAAAGAAATTTTATTCATACAAACTGAGGCCACTACAATTTCATTACCTTACAACTTCAAAAATAAGCTTGACTTTTCAAATTGACAGAATTTCGACACAAAACTCAAAAAAGGCCTCCTCTCTTCTCCAGGTTATGTTCCTTTTATAGAGGATTTCCAGGGCTTCACTTTGTTGCTTGCTGCCATGTGGCATCATCTCCATATTTTTCGATTTTGATCAATGGCTGTGATGGTAAGATAACTTGCCGCCTTACTTTTATAATTCTTTCTTCACTCCTTCTATTTTACTACTCAATTACACCATCCAATCTCCTTCTGACACTTGGCATTGACTGAAAATTAATGAAACAGATGCTTGGCACTCTACTCCTTTCTACTTGCCATGCTGGATTAGTGTGACAGATGGGTCCCCATGCCACTTGGCATTAGAAGGGATAAGATCATTTTTTTTACTGTCTTATACTTAGTGTTCCTTGGGGATGAGACAATTTGGCGCCAGAGAGTGAAGTATACAGACGGCATTCACCCATGTACCCTCAAGCAGTAAATTGTTGAGATGCTCCTGTGAAGGGAGCAAATTCTGAGTCCCCAGTCACAGCAATGATTGATGGGCAGTGAGTGTCCTTTTCTTTCTCCATTTGATCTCACTCAAGCCCTCAATATGCATTTTGAACTGGAGTCACTTGTAGCAGGTATGCAATTCCACTAATACCCTTCAATATGCACATGTCTGGGTCATTTGATAGAGGGGTAAAGAGGAACCACCATCTCATTCATCCAGAGCTCACTAATTGACTGATTTTTGTCCTCATTTCTTAATGTTATTCCCTTACTGCATTTTGTTGCAATTCCATACACGAGCTGTGTAAATGGATTCATTAAACCCCATTTCGTTCATCAAATAAAATCATGAGTATATTAATATTATGCCTTTTCTGATCACCTTTCATATCTGCCCGGTTATGATTTTTTTTTTATGTTGTTCTTGACTCCCCCCCTTTTGAATATCAACACAATATCAAGTTCTTGTTTGTGACTTAATTATTCCCTTAATTTACTTATATTCAGCTCGATTGCAGGCTTAATTATCTACATGATTTGCTGGGAGGATAGAATTGAAATATTGTACATCTCTCCTTGCTGTGCATGTACTTCATTCTCTTGTCTTTTATCCCTTTTACTGATTTGCCCCTTGGGCCCACAAGAGAGGACTCATGCGCTGCATTTCAATAATTCTAGTCTCCAGGTTCTTTTACTTCTCTTCAGTCTCATCCAGGGCTTGGGCAGGAGTATTTTGATCCATTACCTAACCATCCAGTATATGATGTGTGGTAGGATGTCATTTCTTTTTGGGAGAGTATGCTTCAATTATCTCTTCTGCATCCCATGCCTTTTACCATCTCCTGGTCAGCATTCAATGCTTTGTACTATGGGGGACGAAGTAAGCATGCCTTGATCCATCCAACGATTAGAATTGAAGTGGTAAGCTCACCTCCTCCTGCCAAAAGGATCTCTACAGTAGTAGACATCACTTTTCAGGTCGTAGGTTGCAGAGAAGGGAGATCACACTCTCCATTGCTTTCATCCTCACACTTTTTGGTTTCCTCCTTTACTGGATTCCTCCAGTCGAGTGAATTTTGAATCCCTGGTGACTTATGTATTCATATCTTTTCTTTTAATGTTCCTTTGCATCCTCTCAAATTCTCACGGAGCCTTCTCACTTCCCATACCGCAAGCAACACGACTCAGTGTTGGTTCCGCCATATCTGGAGCTTCCGTCAGTGGGTGTTCCTAGAGCTTCCTCTTTCTCTCAAAATTGACCACAATTGGCTCAAAATTCCCTCATTACAAGGCTGCTACTACTTCTCAAGTGACTCAATTGACTATTTTATCGAGTAATTTTATGTATTCATGCTTCCCAATTTTCATGTTCAGTCTCGTGTTTCTCCGCATTTACCGTTTTCTGACCTTCGAAACCATTCGTGTTTGATGTCGGTAGAGTCGTGATGGAGCCCTCTGCGCAGCGGCGTACTTCATTGGGGTCGCGACGGCGTGTGGCGTCGGCGAAAGGCAAAATCCCAGTCGGCCGTCGCGTTTCTTCTTCTGGTATGTACTGTTTCTCTTCTCCTTTTTCCATTAACAGAAAAGATGGGTCCCACTGAGGCGAACCAATGGGTGAGTGCCACCTGTCCTCTCCCTTTTGTTTTATTTCGCTGAACGGTTATCGGGTTTCGTCTGTTTCGCCCCGACGGGAAGAGAAATCAGACCCGCCATCCTTTTATTTATTTCAATTGGGCCGCTTACCAAAACCAGGCCCATATATATTTTTCTTATAATCTGCTGGGCCCAATTGGATCTTAGTAGGAATTTTCAAATTGGGCTGGATTGGGCCGAATTGGGTTGAAGTTATATTATCAGAGAGTTAGCCATGCGTTCAGGAAACGATCTGCGTGATACCGGATTTTGTATATCAGTTATTCTCATACCGTGATTTAGCGATATCATTCGCGTGACTGTATCATATATCATAAAAGAGAGTCCTGGATTTGCAACTCTTGCGTTTCTATTCTGTAGACCACATGTCAGATCGTTAAATACAAAAATTCGTTGTATTCTCTGATAATGCGTTGCAGTCATTAATAAATGAAATTTCTTTTCTCTCTTTTTTTTTGCAGCACATTTTGGAGGCAAACAATACGGTTTTCTTAATGAACAACTTTTTCCCGCACAATTCAAGAGAACATAAATAAAATCTGTATAGCAGTCCTTATCAGGAATCAACGTTAGACGATATTTATTGAACCTATCCTTATGTGGAAATGTTGAACCATCTCAAACTTAGAATCAAACAACTTATGAAATAAATAATGATACATAACACAATCCATATATTTATTTCATTGGATCATGTCATGTACTATGTTCTATAACATACACATATGCAATTAAGTAGGTAACTCATTACCTATGATTTGTAGAACTTAATCATCACTTAACTTGCATACTAATCTTATATGATAATTAATGTTCCTTGTTAATTATCAAGATTATGGACAATTTAGATTTATTATTGTCATTCTAATGAATGATCAACAGAGATCTACAATTCAGATCCTCAATCTGAATGATCTGTCAATAATAAACTCTAAGAACAAATGATCAAATATCATCAATAACATAAACTAAAATTTAAGTCATTAAAATATTGACTTCTAGAACATAACTCCAACAATCTCCCATTTGGTCTAGAGTTAATCAACAATGACTTCTAGCCAGTGAAGAGTTGAGAACTATGTCATATATCTACATATATACATGTCTCGAACCTCAAAATAAATAATACTCTCAAAGCAAGCTACTCATACGTCCATCAAGCATAGATGCACAACTGTCATTTCATGTACTGCTTAAGGTAGAGGTTATGTTAGAGTGTTCGCTGTATTCGCAAACCTATCCGAGTTGTTCGACCCTATATATATATACTCATATATATATGTTCTTGATCATCATCATATGAGATCAAGTGATATTATCATAGATCATATTTGAATCTCCAATACGACATTGGGTTCTTTGGGACTAAACTATGGTTCGAGAAGCATAGAACCATATTAGCTTGGCTAAGAACTCAATCCAAATAACCTTCTTTCATTGCTTTACAAGTTGCTATGTATTTTGCTTTGGTGACAGAAACGGTTGTAATATCCGTTTAGAACACCTTCTAAACTTACAACACCACATTTAAGCAAAATATGTAGCTCAATTGTGATTATATCAATCTTTCGAAAAATAGCATCAGTGTAACAACTTACACGAGCTCTCTTTCACCTCGACGGATGAAATCATATCACTCTTTCTTATAAGATACTCGAGTATATCCTTGACTATTGTCCAAATGTATCTCTTCTTGTATACACTTGAAAACTGCTTGTCACATTCTTTGTATACAACACATTGGGACACGTGCATAAACATGGCGTACATAATGAAATTCGTAATAGAAGAATGCTTGAACTGTTTTATGCACTTCTTCTCGAATTGAGTTGCAATAAATCGAGTCACACTCAAGTTATATGCCATATGATGTGGTTTGACATCCTTTCTTGGAGTCTACCTTTCATGTTTCTAGAACACTTTGTCATTATATGCACATTAGTTCAAACCTAATATCCATCATAAGTCACGAAAGTCAATCAATCATTACGCAATGTTATGTTCGGGAGATCGATGAAAGTTTTTGGGAATTAACATTCTCAAGTTTCTCTTCTCTAAGAATATGTCTTAGGAATCGGTATTACTTCTCCAAGTAAATACTTTTAGAAACGAGCTTTTTCATTCTCAAAGATTGATCGTAACGAAATTAACACATTTTATCATCTATAACAATTCAATTTAATATCATTTAGTTTATGCAATGTTTTATTTATAATGATAAACAAAACTTCCACTACATTTATTTAATGTCCCAAATGTAGTCGGTTATCCAAGATCCCTACTTTTGTTGAGATGGGGCCAACATCGGCATGATACCAAAACAATTAGATAAGATGGATTCTCCAACCAATCATATCAACCATATGACTTTTGGTTTATGAAATGTCTCATGTACATCCACAAATTTCGCCCCGATGTCAAATCCGATTAGGGTCCATCGATAAATAACCTCTCTCTATTTGCCTCTAGTAAATCCGATTTAAACCCCAACTTCGAGGGTTAACCATGACGTCCCGCATCGGCGAGAATGCATCAATTGACGACCGAACCACATGAGAGGATAGAGAGAAGGACGACGGTCAGCTTAATCAAAATAGTGGGACAAATATTATGCGATTTTGTTTGGAGGTCGTATAAACATACACCCATACCTATCCTATGACATTTCATAGTATTCACAAACATTCACATAATAAGCATCTCAAGCATTGTTGTGGGTTTGTATGACCCCTGCTTGCATTAGTTTCCCCGCATCTCTATATAACAAAACTAATCTAATAAGCCCTCCCACTAATCATATGGATCCTATCCCCGCATCTCTATGTAACAAAACTAATCTAATAAGCCCTCCCACTAATCATATGGATCCTATCCTATATAATTAATGGAACAAAATACAAGTGAAAATATCTCTAATTTCCTCCTAGCCTTAGGGGCATGCAAGCCTCACAAGTTACATTAAAATTAATCCAAATTAATTAACCATGGCATCAAAGGCCTTACATACATTCATTCATATGCATTCAAAATATAACAGACAAGGCATTGATATCTTGGGCCATACCAAACCCACGATCCTTTCTATAAAAACAAGTTAGCACAAGTCCCTACGTGTGTAAGTTGTTTATAATTAACGAACTACCAAGTATCTTTGCACATCGCTTGTCGTGTCTTTTCCATGTAAAGAAAAGTTTAACATTCAAACAATAAACTTGTTTAAAGAGAATGTTTAATATACACTATTGTGCATAGGGAGTTCTATGCACCGCGGACATTTTTTAGGGTATTTTTGTAAATTGACAAATCTAATTTAACCAATCTAATCTACATATTGAAATCTCATAGCAAACCAAATTTTATAATTTTTGAGATTTTATTAATATTTTTTTCGATTTTTTTAAAACCTGTCATTTTTGGAATTTGTAAATAATAGTTTGTTTCAAAAAAATGTCAGTTTTAAAAAATTCGAAAAAAATAGTAATCAAATCTCAAAAATTGTAAAATTTGATTTGCTATGAGATTTCAATATGTAAATTAGATTGGTTAAATTAGATTTGTCAATTTACAAAAATACTCCCGAAAAAGTCCGCGGTGCATAAAACTCCCTATGCACTATGGTGCATATTAAACTTTCTCCTTGTTTAAATCCTTTTGAAATTCATTTCAACATCCGAAATAGTTAATGGAAGATATTAAAGACTGATCTAATTAACATATCAACCATTTGATTAATTCGAACAAATTCATTTATATAAACGGGACCCGAAAAAATTCAAAATTTTTCGATCTCCAAAAAATTCGAAATAAATCATGAACAATCCTTATAGTGATGTGAATTACCTGTTAAAGTTTTATGAAGAGATCACTTACCATTTAGGAGAACGAAAAAAAAGATAAATCTCAGATTGTGTATTGAAACACCGTTAGAGAAATTCTGTTATTGGTCTCAACCGTTTGGTCTATAGGATCATCTTCCAAACAGTTTTGATGCAAAAAAAATTTACAATAAATTACTACAAACCAATAGCTAGCAAGTTATGAAAGAAAAAAAATACCTAACCTATACAATTTCATCAAGTGTAAAGGGCTTAAACATGAAACTCCTGTTCTGAAACAGACTGTCGACGAAAAAGTTTTCGTTCAGTTAAGGTACCAAAACTAGTGAAAAGCGAGTGAAATTAATTTTTACAGAACCAAGACTTGAAATAGAAGATTTCCATTCAAATATATTTTCCAGAAAAAATCTCAATTAATACCAGTATATCAAAATATCCAGCCGATACAAAATACTGGTCAGATGGTTTAGATCTTTCATCACTTAAAATAAATAGATATCCTTCAAACCACACCACCAAATTGATGTGGCTGAAACAAGCAACTTATTCTCAAAATAAATTGATTAAAGTCTATATTCACAGATCTGGTCAGGCAGAAACTAGTTCTGCGCACCGTCACGAGAAAAATCACCAAAAATTCATTATTGATTGGATTGAGGTAAAATCAGAGGCTAAATACTCACAACTCACAGATCTATCAACTCCAATAAACTAAAAAATCAAATCGAATACTTTACATAGAAAAAATCACGCAAAACCACAGACAAACGAAGTTTCAGCCAGCAAACAAGTGCATCAACTCTTCTAGCCCATTAATTAACAATTTTCTCACTTAATTATGTGTTAAAATGCTTAAGCACGACCTAATGCTCTGATACCACTGTTAGAGAGTGTTGTTCATTTACAATTTTAATTTTACTGCAATTAATAACCATTAATCAAGCACATAAACACAAGAGGATCTTGCACAAGCATTCAACACATCATCCAAAGAGAGAAAAAAAATGTAGGAAGTTATACCTCTCACGAAATCGTATTCGTAAGGTTCGACTATGGCATTGAGGTCGGTGGCGTGCTCGTCTCCTTTCCTTCTTCTCCTTTCTAAGGTCCATTAAAAGATTAATCAACTTCATAAGGTTTCGTACTAGCGAAACGTGTGAAATTGTCTAATCCAATTGTTCGCCTTTTTCTTCTAAATCGATATCTAGGAGAGGTGGCTATTGCTCAACTCATGAGTACTTACAAAATGCAATTAAAAGAGCTCTCCATGGTAGAAACTAATTGCTCCATGAGAGAGGAGAAGGTGGCGGCTAGAGTGGAGAAAGAGAGAGAAAAAAAATTAGATTTTGCTTCTTCTAAATTGTGGTCCTTATATAGCCATCAAAACCTAACTCTTGCGGACCACTCCATGTTAGAACGTGGTAGACCATATTAGTTGATCTTTAATTTACTTTAATACTCTCATTTAATTACATTTAAGTTGGACTCATATCGGGTAATTAAAAGATAGTTCATTTATTTAATATAATTTCTATAATCATATTAAATGTGTTGAACAAATTTAATTATCAACTATTTGATAATTATTATAGGATTAAACTTTGCATTAATTAGTTTTATATGATCCATTTAATATAATTAATTATAACAGTTCGCAACGATATATAATTAAATAATCAACATATCATGTATTGCATTCTCCAATGCAAGTAAACTAATATTAATGCACTGTTGATTAAGAGACTTTAATTCGAGTGACTCTCGAGGATTTATGTCATGTCGGCCATTGAAATTAAATCGCTATTTATTTTTAATAATCATAAGCGGTATCTAGCAACACGTTATGATTCTCAATTAAGAAATAAAATATTAATAATCATAAGCGGTATCCTGCATAAGAAATAAAATATTTTTTTGTTTTGATTCTTATGTCACATGATATCTCTGTATAATCCAAGATAGAAATGTGTCATTCTTGCAGATTATATATTTCTTGATATAGAGATGATTGTCTAGTTTGCATGCATACGATCCAACTTCATCAAGGGGCCCAACAGATATCATCACTCACTAGGTCTAATAATGAGGGACATACATTTTTCTTGATGAACAACTTTTCCCCGCACAATTTAAGAGAACATAAATAAAGTCCGTATAGTAGCACCTATCAGGAATTAACATTAGACGATATTTATTGAACATATCCTCATGTGGAAAAGTTGAACCATCTCAAACTTAGAAACAAACAACTTATGAAATAAATAATGACACATAACACAATCCATATATTTATTTCATTGGATCATGTCTTGTACTATGTTCTATAACATACACATATGCAATTAAGTTGGTAACTCATTACCTATGATTTATAGAACTTAATCATCACTTAACTTGCATACTAATCTTATATGATAATTAATGTTCCTTGTTAATTATCAAGATTATGGACAGTTTAGATTTATTATTGTCATTCTAATGAATGATCAACAGAGATCTAAAATTCAGATCCTCAACCTGAATGATGTGTCAATAATAAATTCTAGGAACAAATGATCAAATATCATCAATAACATAAACTAAAATTTAAGTCATTAAACTATTGACTTCTAGGACATAACTCCAACAGTTATCAAGTTGCAGGGCTTGAGACGTGAGTTCGAGACATTGAATATGAACCAAGACGAGTTAGTTCAATTGTTTCTAACACGAGTAACATCAATAGTCAACCAGATTCAAAGTTGTGGAGAAAATATATCCGAGCAAACGGTGGTGATGAAGGTTCTACGCAGCCTTACAACAAAATTCGACCATGTGGTTGCAGCGATTGAAGAATCCAAAAACTTGTCTACCTATACGTTCGATGAATTGATGGGTTAATTACAGGCCCATGAAGTTCGCCTCAACAGATCTGGAGAAAGAGATGACAACAAGGCTTTCTACACCAAAGGAGAATCCTCAAGAGGTCCACAACAAGGTAGAGGACATGGCAGAGGAAGTTGAAGAGGCCGAGGTGATTTTGGTGGTAGAGGAAGAGGTATAATAAGTGATAATCAACAAAATTCTACTAAACAATCGAAGAAAAATGTCAAGTGTTATTACTGCCACATGTCAGATCATGTGCAAGCCGATTACTACAAAAAGAAAAGAGAAGAAGAACAAGACGTGGAGTGCTATTACTGTCATAAATTTGGTCATGTGCAGGCCGAGTGTTACAAGAAGAAAAGAGAAGAGGGTCATGCGGGTTTTGCTAAAGAAAAGAACAATAAACTAAATTAGCAAGAAGTATGTGATGTGAGTCTAGCTAATACCCAAAAGTAACCTAAAAACAACCGCAAGCGCACGGTTATTCGTTGGTACAGTCGGGGTCGAATCCACAGGGACGGTAAGATGAGTATTAGACCTTACTTATTCACAAAATCTAGACAATCGAATGAAGGGTTTTGGACTTAATCAACAAGTAACAAACACAATCAACTAAAGGTAAACAAGACAATAGCAATTTTTGGTGTTTTTAGTGGTAAAATATGGTATAAAGATGTCCTAAGGTTCAATTTCCACCTTGGTCAGGCCTCAGGCCGTCAACGTTTGTCGCTCTTGCGCCGCAACGTTGACGAGTGCGTGCCAGAGAGCCATGTGCGACCGCACAGGCTCTCTGTGCGACCGCACATCCCTTGGTTAGTGCTGGTTTGCCACAATACTTTGGTTCCTAGCTTGTGTGGGACAGGTCTAACCGTACCTAAACTCATGAACCTCAACTCTCGCATGTTGGTCGCAGTATGTGGTGCGGAACCTAGCCTAAAGTCCCCATTAGGTCAATTAATCCTCAACTCTCGTCATGTTGGCTTAATTACCCTAAGTCCACTTGTTGATTCTCTAAGGCATCCACTAGACTCTCGCCTAAGTAGAAACTTGTCCCTCTCGAGCTTAAGTTGGTCACCTCTCGGCTCCTAACCTACCTTGGTTACTTACTTGGTTCAATTAAACAATCTACACCTTTAGCCTAAGTTAGATGCGGCCGTTCACCTAAAAGGAGGTTCAATTGGGCAATCAAACACAAATAGGCATAATCATAAAGCAATCAAGCAAGCAATACACAATAGAGACCAAATACCAAGTCAAATCAACAAACCCAACCTTAGTCTCAAGTAATCCCTAGAACATGACTCAATCTAGCCTAACATTACACTAAAACAAATAACTAAAGTAAAGGAATATAAAGATACAATCTCCATGCAAAATCCAAGGGAAAGAGGAAGGCCAAGGCCCCTTCTCAAGCCTCAATCGTCTTCTGGATCAGCAAGGGAGATGCTTGGGTGGAATGGTGAGGTGTAGGAGGTCGAGACGGCGAGATCCGAGGCGGCAAAGAGGTGGTGCGGTCGCACGGGACCCCTGTGCGGTCGCACAGGGGGCCGAATGGTGGATTTGGGTTGGTTCGGGTTGCGGCGCCGCCAAGGAAGGAATAATGGATGCCCTAGATGAGGAGATCGGACGCCTTATATAGTGGTTTGGTAGGGTTTGGAGCTCTGTGCGGTCAGATAATGGGCTGTGCGGTCGCACATGGGCCAGGAATGAGACATCTGGCCCATAATGAGTTACGTGAGGGTCGGTGCAGTCGCACCATGGGCCCGTGCGGTTGCACAGGATTTGCTGGCCCAAAACTGAGTCATGCGGGCACCATCCAAGGCCACTATGGGCCTGTGCGGTCGCACAAGACTGGCTGTGTCACGCGTCGTGCACCGATTCGTGCCGATTTACGCCCATTTTACAGTGAATTGACTCCAGGTCCCTACAAAACGAAATGAAACCCATGCAGTACCAAAATCCTACAAATATAAACTAAACACATATAAAATCAAAGGTTTTGAGTCGTGATTTGGGTTAAAGTCCGGCCTAAAACCATATATAAATATGCGATATCAGTATGCTGAAATCGAAAAATATGCCAAATAATTTCTGGACAGAGGCAGTGGCTACAGCTGTTTATATTTTGAACTTGTCACCAACAAAGGCAGTGATGAACAAGACACCGTTTGAAGCATGATTTGAAAGAAAGCCAAGTGTAGAACATTTGCGTGTATTTGGATGTGTTGCATACACCCTCATTAGCGAACAAAATCGAAAGAAACTGGATTCAAAATTAGAAAAGTGTGTGTTCATTGGGTATTGTGTACAATCAAAAGGCTATAGGTTGTATAATCCAGTAACAAAGAAGATTATTGTTGGAAGAAACTGTTGGCATTTCGTGTGTATGTCAAGGAAGCAGAATTTTAAAATTTTTATTTGACTCGATACACAAAGGACTTTATTTATATGACAATAGCAAGCAAGATAACAATTAAACATTTAATCAAGCATCTCATGTGCATAACAAGACCATCAAATAACTTTATTTGAGAAGGAGAAATATTATACCTAAAGAGATTGTCAAATCTCTTGGTAGAGAGGAATAGATTTCTCTCTAGGTCTCTTGAAAACCTTCGGTTCTCGTCGCTGCCGTTCAGCGCGTTTTCTTCTCTTGGTTCACCTTGAACCTAAACAACAAACTCAACCAACACTTTGATAGATGGATGGTGAGTTTCAAACTTAGATCCAACCACCTTAGATCTTCAATCAACGAACTATTTGATTTCTTGGTGGCTAAATTATATTTGCAAAATATATAAAATTATGAAAGTATATTATTTTCTCTTTTTCCTTTTGCCTTTTATTTTTGTTATTTGCGCAAGGTAACAGACCCAACCAATCACAAAATGCACAAAACCAATTAATATAATTGGTGTCCGCCAATTATAAAAGGAGAGAGAGAAATATTATATTTCCATTTTTTTGTCCTTTTTTTCTTTTTTCTCTTTTTCCTTGCGCAAGAGACAAACATCAAAAATGGAAAATGCACAAGAAAAATCAGGAAATGAATGAAATGTGTCGGCCAAGAAAATTAAATTCCCTTATTTTCTAAATTTTCACGTCACATCTTTTACACAAAAGTTATATTTTGCAACTTGTTTAATAAATTAATTCATGAAGCAATAATATGAAATATATTAATACAATATATGATGTCTATATTATTCTTATAATGCTCTCTAACATTATACCAATAATATTCATATACTTTCATGAATTTATTTATGGTCTAAGAATGTCATTTTTCATGACATATTATTTTAGCATTTTATCACATGTATTATCATACATCATATAAAATGTAAACACTTGTTGTTTCTCTTCAGTTGGTGTGACCTTATAGAGGATCTACGTCATCTTGATAATAATATAAAATATTTTAAATTATAGACTATAAGAGGTTTTATCACTACATTATAGCCACCCAAACGACATAGTCATTACGTACTCGATCCACTTGATATGTGTCTATCTTTGTCTCATGATATTATGAATAATATGCAAAATAGGATCGTGTCATTTTTGCATTATATTCATTTTTCTTGATCTCTTAAGTGAATTATAATTATAACTACATCAGTTATATTGCATGCTATATAATTCCACTTTACCAAGGGGCCCAGTAATATCATAACTCAAATAACTGAGGGACAATGATAATCGACATATAAATTTCTCCCGCACAAGTCACATACAATGAACTACTAATTCCCTCCATCAACAGATAACTAAGATCAGTAAAAAAATAGTCTTAATCAATAATTACATTGCATGCTTCTCATGTGAGAAATCTATACATCTCACATCTTGGATTCAAAAACACGATGGAAATATTAATGACACAAAACACAATCCATATAATATTCCATCCAGTTAGGTCATGTTCAATATGTATAAAGTATGCCCATTTTATATATACTCATGTCATTGAATGATAATCACTTATCAACATTTATAGAACTACAATGTACTTTCAATCGACATGACAATCTTACTCGGTAATTATTATTCCTCTTTAATTACCACGATTGTGAACATATTTAGAAATATATGTTTTCATTTTAAGAGTTCTATGGTTCAAGACCACGAGCATCTTCTTGAACACTTCTAAAGATATAACATATTAATCTCAAGGAACAAGAATGTATAACAACATTCAACATCATGATCAATACATAAATTATCATTAATAAAGATAACTTTCAAAACACACATCCTTCAGATACATCATGTTTGATGAGAATGCTAGCTGGAATTGGTCGATGGAAGAAGAAAACATTCCAATAGTAGAAATAGAAGTGGATGATGATGAGGACAGCAGAGAGTTTCAACCTGAACCAAACGTGCCAAAACCACTTTAAGTCTATACTAGAAGAAACGATCAATATCCACCGCAGAAGTCTAAAACCTTATAAGAATTGTATGATACAACCCAAGTGTTGTATGTGGGAGATCCAGTGACCTATGAAGAGGCAGCAGAGAAGAAGAAAATGGCGTCTAGCAATAAGTGAAGAGGTGAGCACGATTGAACAGAATCAGACTTGGCAACTAGTTGAACTACCAAAAGACCGTACTGCCATTGGTGTTAAATGAGTTTATAAGACTAAATTCGAGCCAGATGGTAGCATTTTCAAACACAAAAGCAAAATTGGTGGCAAAAGGCTATGCACAGAAAGAAAGAATGGACTATGAAGAGACATTCTCTCCGGTAGCTAGATTTGAGACTGTTCGATTGTTGAAGGCGATTGCAGTCCAATTGAATCAATCTATTTATCAATTTGATGTTAAATCTGTATTTCTTAATGGTGAGTTGAAAGAAGATATTTATGTCGAGGCAAGTTCAATTGGTCCCGTGACATGATGAACGTGATAGATTTTGAATTAAGGGGGGTGTTGAATATAATCCAAAAATAGAAGATACTGATAGAGAGTATTAGTTTATAGAATAGTATTTCAAGAACGTCTAAATATGTTTGTGGTTTGACATAGAATAGTCGTGGCTTTTTTAGGTTGAAAGAAATAGAAAATAAGTATCCATATATGGACGCATATAGGTTAGAATAGATCCGTTATTTTTTGGAGTTGTAATAGGTATAAGTAGTAGGTATAATTTGTATCAAATATGCAAGAAAGAAATAAAAAAAATATTGTACGTTTGTGTTCCTCTTCTCCTCTATGCTGCTGGTAAATTTCAGTTTTTTACTAGTAAACAACCAACACATATGTTAATAGAGTGTCTGTGCCTTGTACTTATATAAAGGGAAGAAAGAAATAAAAAATAAGCACAAAATTGATTGAAAACATTAGTCGACGAGTATGACCACAACATACATTACTATTGATACATTAATAAGAAGAACACAACATCCATAAAGCAGGAACTTGGACATCAAGGGACACACATGCACAAGTGAAGAAAACTTGACTCCAAGTGAGAGACGTGCAGCAGCATTTTAATTATCTATGACTTTATCAGTAACATGCCCTAGGTTTGGAAGGTTTTTGAGTTTTTTGCATTGATAAACACGGAGCGTAGTAAGCTTTGACATACCTGTTTCTTCTTGCACCCATTCCTCCAAGTTCTCCAACTCCGAAATTTTTAGATATTGCAACTGTGGAAATCCCTCTTCTCGGACCTCCCATATCTTCAAGTACTTCAAATTAGAGAGTTTCAAAAATTGCAACTGTGGAAATCCCTCTATCAAGCAAACCATTCTCTCTCCACTGTATGCATCATCTTGTAAACATAGAAATTTCAGGGCTTTTAGCCTCCCTAGCCTTGGCATGAGGTCTTCTTTCAAACCTGACTTGGTTAGGGTAAGCTTGGTAAGATTTGTTGGGATCTTAACATTATCTATAAAAAGATTCCTGCAATTCCATTCTCCCTCTAACTTAATTGATTTCACGCTCTCAAGATTTTGGAAGGCCCTTGTATCAATAAACTCTGATGGTACAGAGTCGCTGATTATTGTCAATGATAGGAGACCAACCAACTGGCTTAGTAGATCCGAAACAAATTTCCAGTGCAGATCCTTTGGTTTTGAAAGGGCCAACTTCTGGAGGTTGATCAGGAATTGGGGACATTCACTTACCCATGATTCTGGAACCACAACTGTTTTCAGGGTTTGCAGGTCTGTTAATTTGGCTCCTGGGGGTGGCCCTTTGATTTCGGGGCTAAGTAACACATAGACATGACGGAGTTTTGAGATATTCCATAGGGATTCAGGTAGGGTTTTTATGTTTGTATTTCTGACATCCAATGTTTGGAGATTTTTCATTACCCCTATACTTTCTGGAAGTGCATCTATGCTACTATTTCTCAAGCCCAAATACCATATGTTTGTCATTTTTTGTAATGTATTATCATGTGGTACCATAGATCCCTGCAACTCCAATACTCTGAGGAACATAGCATTTCGTAGAATATTTTGTTTAAAATGAAAAGCCAAGAAGGAATGCATATGATCAATTTCAAGTTCTCCATACCTGTACTTATTATCACTGTGGATTGCTACTCGAAACAGGGACTCAATTGTTTGCATGTCTGGGTTAGCAACCAAAAAACCCTCCTCCTTAGATTTATTGATGGCAAATTTATGTATAATAGGATTGACACAACAAGATTTGATCGTACCCAATAAGGACCTCCTCGAAACATCAACCAGGGACCTACAAGAAACAACAAAATTTAAACATTTTAATGTAACAAACAAAAAAACAATGAGAGTGTTGTGCTTGTGAAAACTTGTGATGCTTGAAATTAAGTAAACAAGCAGAACAAAATATAAATCCTCCTGTAACAGATAATAAAGTTGCATATTAAAATTGGATTTAAATTAAATCATTATATTCATGGTGTTTGACAGCCAATTGAACTCCTCTAACATCTTGACTACTCAACCAAAATGCAGAGTCATGCACCACATAAAGGAAAACAAATCCAGTCAATGCTGACCAATAGTTAACCTTGGGACTAGAAATCTAATATGCCCAATGAAATGCACCTATGTAATTAAAATATTGCTAAAACCTCCAAAATTATTGCTGTTCAACTTCAATGGGTGAAAATTAGATCAAGATTGGAGTTTAATTTACATATAATACATAATGCGTAAACATACTATATATTAAGGGTTGACAATTTATTTCAGTATTCATTGAAATAGTATAGTGTTCATAGGGTTGAAACATTACAGCATTATGTTCTTAATGAGAACCAATATAGACTAAACAATCTAAATTTTAGGTAGTTTTTCCTGTGTCAACAAATGCTTCTTCGTGATAAGGTGACCAGTGACCAACTTCTTTCTACAAAGTTGCAAATACTGATGAAATCATAATTTCCTTAATTTTGATTGGATTGTGTATATATGACCCTATGTTTAAATCAGTTCATCCTAGGGGCCCCACAGACATAAAATAAACAAAACTAGAAGATTAAATTCCATAGAGATATTAAATGTATGATTTGAAAAGTGATTTTAACATACCTTTTGACAAGTTGCTCGAGGTACTTGTATGCCATCTCCTCTACAGTCTCCTCTTTTCCCTCTGCTGAGATAAATCCTTCAGCAATCCATATATTAATTAGAGATCTTGTGGGGATCACATAGCCTTTGGGGTAACATGCTAAATAGAGAAAACATGGTTTGAGAAAGTAAGGTAAATCCTCATAGCAGTAGTTTATGATGTCCAACAATCTACTGTGATGGTCATTGAACTTGTACAAGGCATCTTTCACTCCATTCCAAACATCATTAATCTTTTCTCTAAGTGAAAGAAGACTTCCTACTAAAACCAAAGCTAGATGTAATCCATGGCATGCCTTACATATTAGTTGAGGGATATTGTCCAGCTCTTTCGACATTTCCAATAAAAAAAATTTCTTCTGGGAAGGTTCATTATACTTGGTCAGAACAGGAAATGCCTTTATAAAGAATAGTTGTAGGCTCTTCTGCTCATTCAACCTTGTGAGTTCTACTACTTGCTGATCAGATATTTTTGGATCATCTGACGAGCCAGTTATGTTGTCCATTCTTTCAATTTCTTCAAAATCTTTCAAGGTAACCTCTTCAGGATCTGATGCTTTGTGATGATCTGACGAGCTAGTTTGGTTTCTCAATGAGATACTCTGATCAGATGATATGTTATTATTTCTTATATGTTCTTCAAAATCTTCCCCGTAAACATCCTCAAGAGAAAACTCTTCCTCTGTTTGGTTACCCTTCAACACATAACAGCAATACACAATACCAGCAAGAATATTCAGGATGTCCCTCCACTCCTTCACCAGCACGTGAACAATTTTATGAGAATCATGGTCTTGGGAGCTAGAAGAGTATATATTATCAGCAGATTGGGCATGAATCTTTCTCATGAATTTCCCTACTTTTTGCACTGTTAGTCGGAGTCCCTTGATTAAAACCTGCTTCTGATCCTCAAGTTGCTTCTCAAAATCGCTCCCTCTCATGTATCTTTGGACCTTGACTAGTTGTTCTATGACAAAATCCAGATTATTTAATAAATGAGGCTCATTCTCAGAAAAAAAAACTTTTAATGTGGTTTCTGATAGCCTCTCAATTATAAAAGGTAAGGCATCCATTTGTCTCTTTCTTTTATGGTCTGGACATGCTGATGAAATCTTCACATCTCATTTTCGCCATAATCCTCCACCAATTATGAGTCTAACAGAATATATAAATAGAATATGTATCAGTGAAAATTCGGAAAACTAAACAATCAAAGTTGTCAATTCTTGCAGAATGCACCTTTTTTTTTGGAATACTGGTTTCAACAATATAGCTTACTCAGATGACTATTTAAATGCAGTAAAGAGAGGCTTCTGATTCAGGTTGGATTGCATTAAGATGAATTACATAATTAATTTTATGCATATTATTCCAGCCAAGTAAATTTAGTAGGGATGCCTTGTTACTCTGATCAATAGAAGTTTAGTAGTGGTGCCTTGATATATTCTTCAAGATTCTGTTCTGTGACTTGTTATTCTTACATGACTTTGAGAACCCAGAGGAAAGATAGAACTTTAGTAACTAAGTTCATGTCAATTGCATTAAAAGCAGAAAAACTCGGGCCAATTGGATGAATAGTATGTTATTATTTCTAGTCAATTTGTAGAAAGACAAGAAGAACTCATAGTATCGTCTGATCAAATATGATAAATTACATTTTACTACGGAATTGCAAAAGAGTAATTCACAACTTTTTCCCCAATTAAAAACTCCAACATTGTCCCCTAGACCCCAACAACGGAAAGGTACACTGTTCAATTGATTGACTTTACATAACATATTAATTGCGTAATATGTTCTTGTGTGTTTCTAATTCTGCTGCCCAGAAATAATCCAATCCAATGAAAAAGTTATGAATTTTGTGGTTTGATGTAGCATACGTCCCTTAAGACTCAGATCCTCTCAAAAGGTACTTTTTTTAGGACGAACTTCTTAGACTCAGATACTCTTTCAGATCAATATCACTACACCCTGCCATTTGAATAGACTTCGTTCTCCCTTTCCTAAAGCTCGTTTAGGTAAATAATTTAAGAGGACCAATTTGCGATACGGAGTATAATTTAGTGGAACTCCAATGAATTGAAGTAACAATAATTATAAAAAAATTATCGGTATATCTTGAGAAACTATTAATATCAGAAGAACTAGAGATAGAAAGGAGTTTCCTACCTAATCCAGTCGATTAATCGGCGAAGCATTTGGCCCAGCTGAGGGTCGACTGGAGGGTTTAAACGATGGGTCTCTCTCTCTCTCTCTCTCTCTCTGGGTTAGGTTAGAGCTTACGTTTTATGTGTCCCACTCAACTACTTTCGAATCAACTATATATTTTTAAACGACGACGCTATCCTTGATATTGAAAAACATTTCTTTCTTCATGTAAATATTTTTTTATTTAAATGAAAAATGCTGGTGTAGTGATTGCCACCTAACCCTAAAAAAAGAAAAACATTTCTTTCTCTAAAGTCTAAGCATACTCTTTAATCCAAAAACCACTTTTAATTGCTTCTTCCGTGCTGATCTAAAATAAAACTTTCTTTTTTCTCTTCAATATCTTTAGTTATCTACTCCGTAACTTGATCTTCTCTTCGATTTCTTTTTAATCTGTGATTTCACTTCAACCGATTTGTCGCTCTCTAAAGGAATTTGTTTGAAAGTGTTTTTTTTTTTTTTTTTTTTACTGAGTTTTATTATTCTTTTGAATCTATATGGGCTGGGTTTTGTTTTGTTGCGAGTACTAAAGGAGCAAATGAGTAATTCATGACACTTTGAAATTTTAAAATTAAGTTATATCATTGCAAAATGATTAATTTATTTTTAATCTCACTAAAATACAATGAAAATTAATTTTATGATATCGTGATTGAAATGATTACATTACCAAAAATAATATTTATAATAATAAGATACTTTATTGAAGTTGCCCGGCATCTTGCCCGTGATAGTGATGCGGTGATGCCTTTTTTTTAAGGGTTTGCTCCAGAAAGGAGTAATGAAAAAGGAAATTGGGGACAAGATTAACTGATCAAATCTAAAAGTCTAAAAATTGAAAGGGAATAAAAAAGAATGAGGAGGAATGGAGGTGAACCCTTTATAAAAATATGAAAAAAAAAAGTGTAAACAAGTTTACTCCTGAATTTGAGATGTGTGAGCCAGAGGCAACTTTTCAGACCGAATTCGGAGCTATTTTCGGTCTGAAATGCGACAGAATTTTATAAATAATTTATTTTCTTATTTTGTTTTAAAGTAAAATGGAAAAAAATAATAATGGCCATCTGTATTTCTATAAAGGTGCGTCCATTCCTTCTGATTTATCTTCTTCTTCTCCATCTACTTCTATGTACTAAACTCCGTTAAAAATAATAATAATAAAGTGTGGTGTGTGTGAGTCGTGGATGTAGGTACACATTTGTCACACCCTCATATCCTAAAATAGATTAGGACGGGGCAGACTTGTTAAATCAGCTAGATTTTTTTTTCAAGCAAGATTCCGCATATCCCAAAATCTCTTGTACACAAGTATACAAAAGCACAAAACATATTTCACATTATTTAATTACAAAAGATACTAAGCAGAGGTTACTAGCTCCTACTAGTACCTCGTAGCTCCTGCTAGTACCTCGCATCACCACAATTATTACTTACTATTATACATATTATACAAATTTATATTGTTTGTTTTATCTCTCTCTCACAGCAAATTACCAGGGCAAGCAAAGCAACATATCATAACATACCAAATTATACTAAAAACAATACCCAATTAGGAGTCCCCACGCTTACACTTGCAAGGAGGGCTCCTGCTCTGGCACCATACTATCGCTAGGGCTACTCGGACTAGGAGTTTCAAAACACAAATACACATACACCTCAGGCAGGGCTTCGAGACTAATGAGGAGAGTGGCGTCGGCATCTACACTAGGAACATGTATCTTAAACTTGGAAAACGTACACTCGATCGTGGCAATAGCGGGCCTAAGAAGGCTTCGCGTTTCCTAGAACGCCAAATTAATGAGGTACAAGCAAACAAATAGCGGATGAGAAATAATTCTCAATGTGGGTTCTAGTTCCAATTACACGGTTCTTTATACGAATCCGAGTATTGGAATTATCACCCGAAAATCAATAATTCCAACAACAATAAAAATTCTTTTGCAAAATTAATTGAAACCAAATTCATACCGAAGGCACAAGACGAAAAGGGCCTTTCACTGGCATGCTACAAATATGCAATATGCAACAGAACAAATCAAGCATAACCAAGTATGTTATTTCCCAAGATAACATACACTCCAGTTCTCAAGGCCTACAGAAACAAGGAGAACTGTTCCCAAACTATTGGTTCCAAACCATATGGTACAAAATAGGCAGAGAGAATTCCAGTAATAATAGCGCTAGTACTCTGGCCGGGTCGGTGGCCAAACCGAATAACACCGGTTGGGTGAGTTATAAAACAGAGAGTTATGTTATGCTAACTGAGTTTCATATGGTTTCATTATCAAATCAAGTTTGTCTATCATTTTGATAGAATAATATTTTAAAATTCCTTGAAACCATTCCAGTCCTTTCTAAGTCTGAATTTTTCATGAATTTATCAAACGAATATTCAAGATCAGACTCAGCAAATTATTTTCAAGTCAAGCAGATATTTATTTGAACAAGCAAGTTGATTCTTTTAGGGTTTCTATTGGCTATATGCACAAATAGAATGCATTATCAACTGATATCTCAACATTCTATGTATGAATTTAAAGTTACCGACTGTCCAGATTCTAATAAAGAATCTATGTAAATCCACACCTTCGAAATCAGGCTGAGCAGTAGCTCCGTTAGTTGGTCCTATTCATAATTATAGATCGAAATCCATTAATATTTACTTAACGGTGTTCTATAATCCATTGGGTGGACTAACGTTTAACAAGTGCCGGTTCTTAACTGGTTAACCGATAGTTTGGTTCCAAGTCCTTTTCATTAACTTATTTTAGTTACTTGCCCAATCGTCATACTTATCATTAATACTGTATTTTAGTTGCTTGTCCAAATCAACAAAATTATAATTATTATCCAATAATAATTATATCAGAATCAGTCTCAATTCATACAAACAGAATTTACATAATTCAAGCAACAATTTACAATAAATCAGAAATCAAGAAATAAATAACTAAAATCAGAGAAATACATTTAATTATAATTTGTGGAATCAGAATAGTATGTATTATTTTAATTGCCACGGTATATGTTCACAAATCAGACTTAATCTCATCATCTCCCTAGAATCTGACTATCGAAATTAGACTATTATTAATGTATCCAAGTCTTTTAGTCTAATGTTAATAAAGCTCAGCTGACTGAGTCAGTCCGTAACGGGTCCAACACAAGGCCCTATCGGATCCAAATCAGATCCGACAAACCAAAATCATATCCAAATTTGATATCCGACAGCCCAACTTTCACAAAGGTCCAGAAATAATTCCAGGCCCTTAATTCTTGTATCACTACAGGAAAGTGCAACAGTTGCATGGGTACTCAATTGCATCGGTGCCACAAAATCAGTTACATCGGTACATATTTTATATCCGCACGACTGATGCAATAAATATAATTGTATCAGGACTACTAATGCAAATGATTTTTACTCTGTTGCATAGACAAGAGTCATGCAATTGAATAACACTTGCATCTGCTTAGACCGATGAAACTGATTATTAATAATTCTTAAGTCTGATCCAAGGTTTTAAATTGCGAATTTTGCAATATAACGGTACAGAGTGGATTTAGCGATTCAATGTTATATCGGTGATATAACGGAGAAAAAACAGTGTGTATAAAAAAATAATTATATAACTAGTCTATCTTATTAGTTGAAAAATTAAAATATAAAAAAATTAACAAGTCAAAAAGCAAAATAGACAAAATCAAAGTTTTAAAAGCTAAACGAATTAGGGCTTGGTATGGATTTGTATTCAGCAAAAAAAAAAAAAAATTGTAAGTTGAATGACCCATCCGTTTTTACGCCGTCAAATGCAAAAATTTTAAGTTATATCGCCGATTTTTCAAAAATATAATGCTACCGTTATTTCATGCTTGGTTGTTGTAACATTGATACGTTTTGCTCCAAAATCCCGTTATTTAAGTCATAACGGTGTTATTTCGGTGAAATTTAAAAGCTTGATTTGATGGGTCAACTGCATAGGTGAAATCAATGTAATTGGACATCAATTGCATAGGCGAAGTCATAGCAACTAATATTTTAAGTTGCATAGGCATGACCGATACAACAAAATATGAATTCATATTTGGACAAAATGTGTGAGTTTTTCAGTGATTCAAACATTGTTTTTTGCGCAAATGCTTATGATTAAATAGGTTTTGTAGTGTGCATATGATTAAATGGATTTTGTAGTGTATTCATTAATATTTAAAAATATCACCTAAAATAATTTTCTTTATAAAAATTAATTAATTTACTTGAAACTTTTATTCGTTAATGTGTAGAAGGGATATTTAAAAATTATTTTATTTACCAAATCGATATTATGCATTTTATATTTTTACTTCAAAATTAAGTTTTCTAAGTGACTTTTATTCTAACTTAAAATATTGAATTTTATTATTTGACAGGCTGACTAGTGAAGGCCCCTCCCCCACCCCCACAAAAAAAAAAAAAAAAAATCTCTCTTCTTTTCCTGCCAAAGATTTTCTTTAATGATTTACAAAGAAAATATGTTAAATTTACTAAACATGGTAACATCACAAAATAATATAAATCGAAATTTAATTTTTTCATATAATTATGTGTTTCTATTATTGAAATATGTCAAGAAAATTTCAATATATCAGTTCTGAGTGGAATATAAGGAAATCATTATTTCATCATTATGATTTAAATTAAGTAAGAAGTTTAAAGATTCGAAATATAAAGTGTAATGCGGTGCAATTAATTTCTTAGAGTGATCTAGCTTTCTAAAAACGATGGATTTAATACCAAAATTTTTCATTCAATTGGAACATGCACTGTTCAAATAATTTGTTACCGTTCAATTATTAATTTCCATAAATGGCTAAACATTTAATTTTTTTTTGTTTCAATTGAATCACTCTTATAATTTTCATGAAGAATATAGTTTCACAATATGCTATTATTAACACTTTGTTTAAAATAGTAAATTACATCTTTCGTTTACAAGATATAAAGCAATATTTCTTCAATATGTTAAGTATATATTATACAAATTTACCACACAATTGAATTGCTCAAGATGAGCTGTCCAATTAATTTGTTTCCATTCACTCAAGATGAACTGTCCAATTAATTTGTTATTCACGCATTAATTTCCATAAATATATAAACATTTGAAATTTTTATCCAGTTGAATTGCTCTTATATATTTCCAGAAGGATATAGTTTTATAATATGCTAACATTAACACTTCGTTGAATATAATAAATTACATTTTTTTTCTTTATATTCAGAACTGTTGATCCAAGCCAATGAAATACTTCTTGTTAAGTTAATTAATATTAAAATTGCATATAAAGGTGTAAATTTTTTAATTATTAAAAATATTTCTAAAATGATAAAAAGATACAAATGGATTGTTTTGCTTATCTAATATTTCTACAAGGTGTAAATTTTTGTATGTGGATGATATTTGAATATTTGTGTTGTAATTCTAATGGATTGCTTTGCTTATCTAATATATTCTGATACAGATATGTGTTAATTGTTGTGAAACTATTTTGTTGGATATTATTTGCATGATATTTCTGACCTTTAATGTGATTGTACATAATTTATTAAGGGTATGTTTGGAAGTTCATGGAATAAAAACAAGCTATTTCTTGTTTGGCACCCTTTAAAACAAGGAGAATAAGAACAAAATGAACCTTGTTTTGTTCCAACAAAAACATGGAACTAGAACAAGAACAAGAACAAACCATAAATGATATATAATTTGATGCTAAATAGATCTAATTTTATTGGCAATCATGCAATTGCATTAGTCAATTTCATAAAAAAAATTAAATGATTGCATCAGCTTAATCCAAGCTTAAATAGGTCAATTGCATTAGAAGAGCAGATGCAAAAGAAGTCAGGCGCATCCATTAAGGTAATGAAAAATAACACAATTGCAAAGCAAATATGGATGCAAATGAAGTAAATTGCTCAGTTATGTCCATGCAAAATTAAGTCAAATGCATAGGTAGAGCGGATGCAACAGATGTCAATTACATCAGCAAAATGAATGCAAACTAAATCAAGTACATCCGTCCAACTCACGCTAAATAAATTAAGCGCATCAGCAAGGTGGATGCAAATGAAGTCGGTTTCATCCGATAAACCCCATGCAAAAGATGTCAGATGCATCGTGAAATCCCATGCTAAAGAAGTCAATTGTCTCAGCAAAACGGATGCAAAAGAACTTGAGTGCATCAGTCTAAGCCATGCTAAATAAATCAAGTGCATCTGCATAGCATATGCAAATAAAGACACTTGCATCCGACAAATCCCATGCAAAACACATTAGTTGCATTTGTTATGCCCTTGCAACCTTGCATCAGTTTAACTGATGCAAATAAATACGCCCATGCAAATAAAATGCCTATGCAATCGAGCATTTGCAAGGAAACCAGTTGCATCGGCCCAATTGCATCAGTGTAGCTGATGCATAACGCATGTTGCATCAGTACTGCGGATGCAGCCAGCCCATGCAACTGCTGCACTTTCCTGTAGTGTCAGTATCAGTTATAGCGGGTCGCTCGTTGAGAGAGAGATCTGCTAATAACTCTTTTGTCGACTGTTGTTCGACAAAAGACTCCTCCTTTTCAGGCTGCTTCTTAGCGGCTCGTCTGGGTTGAAGTCGAGTCGCTTATGGTAGCCTATCTTGAGTTGGACATGTTCCTTCTTCATAGAGTCTTGGTTTCCTCGTACCGGAACTGGGCTCACCAACAGGCTTCTTCTTGGATCTTCCACCTGCCAGTGTTCCTAACTGCAATAAGAGAGAAATTCAAGAACAGAGTAAAGAAAGTTTTAACCTAATTAAATGATCAAACTAAAAATTTAAAATTATTGTTACCGTTCTCCGGTAGCGGCGCCAAAAAGCTTAATGTGGGCTGAGATAACCTATCAGGACTTTTAAATTTATAACCCAAATATTGTTCAAAGTCGGTTGCAAGCGCACAACCTACGTTGAGTATTCAGGGTCGATCCTCGGGAATAGTTATTCGATTTTCTCAAACTCTAGTTTGCTCAATCGATCAGGTCAAAAGAGATAGTGAAGAAATTTATGATTAGGGCTTGAATAAAATAAAATAAATAAATAAATAAAATAAAATAGTTCCAATTAGAGAGAAGTGTTGCTAAGACAGATACAAGTTAGAGATTATGATTGACTAACTTATGCCTAACTTCTGTTCCCAAACTGCCCGCTTACTTTCGTACCGACCAGTTTGTGAACCAGAGTAGTTAGTTATAGACTAACTGGTTTTTTTCTAGGGTGGTACAGACAACCCGCCTATAATCCAAACGGCTAGTCTTTCCTAACTATAGTTTTACACAACCTATCAGTTTCTAATTAGTTTACTTAGCAGTTTATTGGCTTAATCAATTTCCCTACCGTACTTCTTTCGACAGTTCTAGTTCTTTCAACTAAACCAATTAAACTCTTATCTGGCTTAAGTTTCAACTTTCGTTCCTTGGCTTAAACCATACAAGTCTATAACTCAGATCTAAAATTTCCCTTAACTTTCGTCTGTTGGGAATAGATCACCATTTTTGGTCTATGACATAGATCTCATCTTTCGAACTATTGATCCTCTATTTGTATTGATATACTCAAATCTATCTAGGCTTGGTTGGGATTAACTTCCTAGCATTCAAGGTTGGCCTAATCTTGACGGAAAAATACTAATCGACTCAAACAGATCAAATATATCAAGTTTAGAAACTAAAAACACAAGTTATAAAACTAAGCAAACAAATAGAAAACTGATCAATTAATGGAAACTAAATTAAGCATCTGTTTATCAACCATAACCCCTTGATCTAACTACTCGAGTAAGATCATTGAAACAACAAACAAAAAGGTATCAATCATTATTACAGAAACAAACAGGAAATATTGAGAGATTACAACAAATCAGATGTGAATCCCTTGCTTGGCTGCTGTGGCATGAACTGAACTCCTTTTTAACTTCCTGTCTTGATAACTGAAGACGAGATCTGCTCACTTCGTCTCTGCAATAGTGTGATTTCTCTGTAAAATTAGGAACATTTGAACTCTGAAGATCATGTCCCTTTTATAGCGATGGAAAATAACCGTTGAGGGTAGAAGTGCGCTCAGAAGTGGGTCAGATCATGACAAAAATGATGTTGGAGTGGTTACCAAATAACTGTCTTGAACGTGGAAACTGCTTGATAACTTCTCAGCGGTCCACTTACATATATAGTCTGTCCGCCTGAAATGCTTCAAATTGTCTCCTAGCTAGCCTTCTCCAGTCTAGTTTCATCCTGTCTGCCTGATCCATCCAGTCTGACACTCCGTCGAGTTGCTTGAAAATTGTCACTTATTGCAGATTTGATGCCACATTTGATAATTGTCGTGTCAAAATACAAAAGGGTATTGCAGTACCTAAAAACTAACAAAAACAAGTAAAACTAAGTTAAAATCACATAAATTCAATCATAATTTGAGTCCAAATTGAATCAAAACCTGTATATGAAAACATCCTATCAGACTTCATAGCTCACAAGTCCCACATCCTCAGTATTAGAAGAAGGAGACAGCACGATAGACTCATATGGACCATCTACAGGGTCATGAGCAACGGCAGTACTTAGTGATCTTTTGGAGTTCTTAATTGATAATGATCAGCTCAATTCCAAGCCTGTGCAGGATGAATAGGTTTTGGTTTGGTGCTTATCCTCTTAAAAGATTCAGGAAGGAATGATATGCTTTTCCCAGCTTCATTCAAAAAATTAGCGATGGCTCTTTCAGTGCAGATGCTGACATCTACGACTGCAGCCATCCACTCCTGCACACTGGAGTCGTCATCAAATTTCAAATAGGATGCTGGATTTGCCAGTACACCCTGAATCTTTTGCAGCATTTTATGCACTGAGCCCATCCACTCCATCAAGGGCGTAGCACCACTCAGTGATGCCACTTCCAAATCCTGCACATCCTCCAGTTTTTGTAGTGCAAAATCCACAAATGCTTTTGCTTTCTCAAGTGGCTTTTCACTTTCAAGTCTTGGCATCTCTTTTTTGAAAAGAGACGGAAATTGCGGTACTTAGTTTTGTGCTTTAAATTCTGTCTCTCTTTCACGAGATTGCAATAGGGCTGTCAATGGGTACGATACGGTACGGTAGAAGACATTTTCATATCCGTACCCGTTAAAATTTTCTTTACCCGTACCGTACCCATATCCGTTGAGAAAGGCTTTATCCGTACCCTACCCGCATCCGTTAAGAAGCAACGGTAAGGGTAGGGTAACGGTACATAATGGATAATAATAATATTATTAATTTAATAAAAAAATATGATATGCTAAATAAATAATATCAAATAAATATATAGATAAAGTAAAATATTTAGATAATATTTTAGATATAATAAAATCATGAAATTTATTTTCATATCAATTGAATTAAAAAAATCTATATAACTAATTATATATTATAATATAATATAGAGTGTAAATTAATTTTTTTATCATCATAAATAAATTTGGATGAAGAATGAAATTAATAATATATCTTAGTAAATATGATAAAAATATGATTATCTATACATAAATGTTTGTAAAATATTACCCATTAGATAATGAGTACGAAATAGTCCTTACCCGTACCCGTACCCGATAAGTTAACGAAAATTTTTCTTTACCCATACCTATACCCGTTAGTCTAACGAAAATAAAATCTTACCCATATCCGTCTTATCGAATACGGTACGGGTACGGTAAATGAGTAAACGGATTTCATTTACAGCCCTAGATTGCAAAGAGTTCACAATGCATGGTGGAATCTCAAGAGACATTAGCGAAAACTAAGTTGGACTTTGCCACCGTTGAAATTCACAAAAGAGAACT
Organism: Rhynchospora breviuscula; assembly: GCA_027562975.1. NCBI lineage: Eukaryota > Viridiplantae > Streptophyta > Magnoliopsida > Poales > Cyperaceae > Rhynchospora > Rhynchospora breviuscula. The sequence continues at coordinate 21,363,695 of CM050398.1, forward strand.
TTCATATTAGGAAACTCCGAGTCCAGTGCTTTAAGAAATATTGGAGGCCTCTATCGTCTCCTTCAATTACTTTTAATTAGTTTTCGTATCTTTGACAATTTCGTTCCTCATTTACCGTAGCCCACGATAAACTTTGTGTTTCTTAAACAAACAAAACAATAAATTATAAGAAAGTGGCAACTGCTGACAAATTTTCGAGCGAGTGGTATGTGCAAGTGGTTGTATTGAATTACAATGAAAAAAACAAAAAAAAAAACGTCATTTATTCAAATTGCCGTGTTTGGTGGACTAACCCAAAATAATAAAAAAAGGAAAATTGAATATAACCCCTCAAATTTTGCTCAACTAGATATAACCTCTCATAATCAAGTCACTCTTGAATATAAACCCATTTCATTTATTTAAACAATATTTTAAATAAAAAAATTTCAGTATATATGACAAAAATATCCTAATTCATCTTCCAAAATAAGACTCTCAAACCATGCCTTCCATAGTTCCATTACATCATTTGTTCGCTCCAACACCCATTCACGAGATGTAAATGAATAGGTTAATTTGTGAACTACAAACTCGGGCTTGCATTAATTTACGAAGGTAATGTACGTAATTGTAGAAAGTTTATTTGGATCAATTACGTACTTATGTGCATGGATTGGGCTTCGATAGTGCATTTTTCTTATCCAAATTGACAAACTCCAAAAAAAAACAAAAAACAAAACAAAAACTAAAAACTAAAGGAGAAGGCCTAGCGCACCACATCTCTCCAAGTCCTTCGCTAATTAAAGATGGAATTGTAGATAGCATATAATGGTAATAAAATATATGCTTTTACAAAAACATATGGGAAGATGCGAGATTGTGACAAGCGGTTACTTTCAATTTCAAGGATTGTAGGGGTTATATCCAGCGTTTTTTAATACCATACCGGCATCTCTACTGAAATCCGGTATTTTCTCTCACAAAATCGAATACCGCCATTTCAGTCACGGTATTCGTTATTCGGTATTACCTGAATTTTTCGGTAATCGGTAGGGTATTGAAAACACTGGTTATATCTAATTTTTCTTAAAAAAAAATAAACATTAAATATAATAAGCGTACCGGGAGAGGAATAGGTGGACTTATGCGGCAAAAGAACAAGTTTGAATGTATGAGCTTTTCGGTGACTTTGGTTGGCAATTAAAGAGGAAAGAAGAGAAAGTAAAGAAAGGAAGAAAATTTTATGATCTACCGCATTTATATGACAAAAAGGAATAAATCTATTTTTTTATTTTATTTTTGTTTGATTGGTACTTTTTCTCTTTTCTCTTCTTTTTTTTCCTCTTTCTTGAACGACCAAACACACTCATCATCAATAACGCGAATGGCTAACGTGCCATCGATGGCACGGAGGGTCCCATGCCATCAAGTCATTTTTCGAGATCCAAAATTCAAATAGTCAATCCGAACCGTTCAAGTTGTTCTCCATATTGAAATATCCGAACCGTTCAAGTTGTTCTCCATATTGAAATATCCTTCGAGATCAAATTTTATATCCTTTCAGACCCTCCAATTTGAAAATATCATAATAAATACCAAAAAAATTTGAAAAAATGTAAAATTTTGTCTCCAAGGGTATTTCAATATTGTGATCAACTTGAACGGTTTGGATAGACCGTTTGAATTTTGGATCTCGAAAAACGAGTCGATAGAAAATCGATAGCACGTGCCATCAATGGCGCTTTAGCCATTCTCCATCAATAACTCCTTAAGTGGCCCAAGGGCTTGAACATTCAAAAAAAAAAAAAAAAATCAATAACTCCTAAAGTTGCATTAATTATTTTGAGACAAAAATAATATCAAATACTTGATAATCATTAATGGATTAGACATGATATTAATTTAGTTTCATATGATCCTTTGAAATAATTACTTGGAACGACGTTTATAGTTAATCATTCAACATATCATATTTGCATTCTACAATACAATAACCTAAACTTAATGTAATGTTGATCATGAATTTCGTACTGTGTGACCCTTGGAGGATTTATGTTATGTTGGCCATGGAAATAAATTATTGTTTATTTTCAACAATTACAAGCGGTATCTAGCGACACATTATGATTCTCAATTAACATAAAGAAATACTATACTACTCTAGCATTTCATTTCTGCATAACAAATATATAAATTTTCTTCATCCAATTTTTATATCACATGATATCACTGTCTAATCTAAGATAGAAATGTGTAATTCTTGTAAATTACACATTTCTTGATCAAAAGCTAATTGTCCAGTTTGCATGTAAGTTGTTAGAGATATGTCCTAGAAGCAAATAATCAGATGTCTATTATATTAGTTTATGTTATTGATTATGTTTGATCATTTGTTCATTGATTTATTTATTGACAGATCATTCAGATTGAGGATTTGAATTGTGGATCTCTGTGTTTCATTTATAATTAAATGACAATAATAAATCTAAACTGTCCATAATCTTGATAATTAACAAGGAACATTAATTATCAGAAAAGATTAGTATGCAAGTTAAGTGATGATTAAGTTCTACAAATCATAGGTAAGGAGTTACCAACTTAATTATATATGTGCATATTATAGAACATAGTACAGGACATGACCTAATGAAATAAATATATGAATTGTGTTAAGTGTCATTATTTATTTGATATGAGTTTGATTCTAAGTTTGAGATGGTTCAATATTTCCACATGAGAATAGATTCTATAAATTTCGTCTAATGCTGATTCCTGATAAGGGCTACTATACGGATTTTATTTATGCTCTCTTAAATTGTGCGGCGAAAGTTGTTCATCAAGAAAACCATGTCCCTCATTAATTTACTTAATGAGTGATGATATATGTTTGGACCCCTTGATTGAGATGGATTGTTTGCTAGCAACTTTATACAATTATCTCTAGATCAAGAAATGTGTAATCTGTAAGAATGACACATTTCTATTTTGGATTATACAATGATATCATTTGATATAAGAATCAAAACAAAGAAATATTTTTATTTCTTATGCAGGATTGAAATACTGTAGCAGTACAATATTTCTGTGAATTGGAAATCATAACGTGTTGCTAGATACCGCTTATGATTATTGGAAATAAATAGCAATTTATTTTCATGGCCAACATAACATACATCCTCAAAGGGTCACACAAATAGAATATTAACCATAAAGTGCATTATTTATTTATACGCAGCAGTGAGTACAGTAAAAATATGATAAGTTGATTAATTAATTATATACCGTTGCGAATCGTTATAATTAATTAAGTCAAAAGAATCATATAGAAATAAATTAATACATTAGCTAATTCCAAAATAATATTAATAAGTTAATAATTAATTTTGTTCAACATTCTTTAATTATATTAAGCTAATTAGCCTTTTATTTAATTAGTTAATTAAAAGTCCAATTTGAGAATAAATGGAAGAGCAATTAAAGAAGTAAGTTAATGAGCCAAGGCAACACTTGATGTAGCCCATATGACCCACCATAGACGCCGGCCATAGAAGGGAATTTATGTCCCAAAATTGTTTGTGGTGCTAGGACAAGAGAGGTTTATATAAATGGGTCACATGTGGAAAACCCTAGCTTCCTCTCTACACTCTCTCTCTTGCTCCCTCTTGGCCGCCACTTATCAAGGGAAGAAAATTCAGAATTTTCTTCCTCTTGCTCTCTCTTTTCTCTTCTCTAGCTCATGTGTTGAGCATCTCTACTCTCCACTTAATTAGTTAATTGAAAGAAGAGATTGAAAAGGGATTAGTCTTGTTCTTCTAGTTGCTAGTACAACTCAAGAACTTGGTTAATTTCTTGGTGGACTCGAGGTCATGCAAGGAGGTAATGGAAGGAAGAAGGAGGCACTCCACCGGCTCTTATTGCATTGGATCCACCTTGCAAATACGATTTTGCAAGAGGTATAACATCTCCTACTTCCTCTTGTACTAAGATGGCTAATTACTAGATTCTTGTGTTTGTGTGCTTAATAATTGCTATTAATTAGTAATAAAATTAAAATTGCACATGAGACATACTTTCTAACAGTGGTATCAGAGCCTTGGTCATAATTAAGCTTTTTTAGCACTTAGATAATTGAGGAATTGGTAATTAATGGATTAATTAAGTTAATGCACTTGCTTGCTGCCTGGAACTTTTGGTTTTCTGTGGTTTTGTGTGTTTTTCTCTATGTAGAGCATTGGTTTGAATTTTTTGGTTTATTGGAGTTGATAGCGTGTGAGTTGTGATTATTTTTTCTTTGGCTTCACCTCAATCCAAGCAATAATGGATTTATGGTGATTTTTATCGTGACGGTGCGGAAAACATATTTTTGTGCGACCAGATATGATTGAATAGGCTTGAATCAATTTATTTTGTAAATAAGCTGCCTGTTTTAGTAGCTAGGAATCATCCAGATATGCATGGCTTTCAGCCACATTAATTTGGTGGTTTGATTTGAAGGATGTCTATTTATTTTAAGTGATGAAAGGTCTAAACCGTCTGACCGGTATCTTGTACCAGCTGGATAGTTTGCTAAACTGGTATTGATTAAGATTTTTTCTGGAAAATATATATGAATGGAAATATTCTATTTTAAGTTCTGGTTCTGTGAAAATTAATTTCACTTAATTTGGACTAGTTTTGATACCTTAACTTGACTGAAACTTTTTCATCGACAGTCTGTTTCAGAACAGGAGTTTCATGTTTAAGCCCTTTAAACTTGATGAAATTGTATAGGTTAGGTATGGTTTTCTTTCATTACTTACTAACCATGGGTTTGTAGTAATTTATTGTAAATTTTGTTTGCATTAAATCTGTTTGGAAGATGATCCTATAGCCCAAACGGTTGAGACTAAAATAGAATTTCTCTAACGGTGTTTTAATACACAATCTGAGATTTGTCTTTTTTGGTTTTCCTAAATGATAAGTGATCTCTTCATGAAACTTTAACAGGTATTTCATCTCACTATAAGGATTGTGAATGATTTATTTCGGATTTTTTTGAGACAAAAAAATTTAAAATTTTTTCGGGTCTCAATTCCATAAAAGTATTTGTTCTAATTAATCAATTGATTGACATGTTAATTAGATTACTCCTTATTATCCTCCATTAAAGAATTTTGAATATTGAAATGAATTTCAAATGGTTTAAGTAATTTTGTTGTTTAAAAGTTGGACCTTCTTTACACGGAAACCGCAAGCGGCAAGCGATGTGCAAAGATACTTAAAAAGTTTGTTAATTGGAAACATATTACACACGTAGGAGTACTTGTGCTAACTTACTTTTGTAGGAGGAACGTGGGTTTAGTATGGCCCAAGATTTTAATACCTTGTGGTTGTATTATATGAATGCATGTGATTGATTGTATGTAAGGCTTTTAGTGCCATGGTAAATTAATGTGGATTAATTTTAATGTAACTTGTGAGGCTTGCATGTCCCTAAGGTTAGGAGGGATTAGGGATTTTTCACACGTATTTTGTTCCATTTAATTATATAGGATTAGATTCATATGATTAGTAGGAGGGCTTATTAGATTAGTCTTACTACATGGAGATGCGGTGAAGCTAATGCAAACATGGGCCATACAAACCCACAACTATGCTTGAGATACTTATTATGTGAATATTTGTGTATGCTATGAAATGTCATAGGATAGGTATGGGTGTATGCTTACACGACCACCAAACAAGAGTCACATAATGTTTGTCCCAAATTAATTTGATTAAGCCGACCGCCCTTCTTCTCTCTATCCCCTTCACGTCAATTGTCCTCTCATGGCGCGGTTCGCCCAAGCGGATGTCATGGTTGTCACTTGATAATCGGGGTACAAATAAATAGATTTGTTATGAGCAAATAGAGAGGTTGCTTATCGATGGATACAACTAGAGTTTGGACATCGGAGCAAAGTTTGCGATGCGAACCAAGAATCATAAAGTTCTATGATTGGTTAAAGAAAACCTACCCTATCTAGTCATTTTGGGTGACGTGCCATAGTAGGTCCAACTTGACGAAAATGGGGATCTTGGAAATCCATTGCATTTAGGGACATTAATTAATATAGTGGAAGTTTACTTTAGGGAAAATAAAATAATTGTATGAACTAATTGACCTTAAAATTTGAAATTCTTGTAGATGTCTTCTTTGTCTTTTTCGTTGCATTCTATTCTTGAGAAAGAGAAGCTTGCTTCGAGTGGTGCCAATTTTCTCGATTGGCACCGCAATCTTAGGCTTGCCCTTCGGTTTGAGAAGAAAGAATATCTCTTGACCACTCCCTACATTTCCAAGGAGCCCGTTGACACGGCTACTCAGAAAGAAAATGACGAATATGACAAGAACATCATGGACAATGTGGAGATCTCCACATTGATTGTCGCTGTCATGGAGTCCGAACTCCAAAAGGAGTTCATGGATAATGACAAAGAGATGTATGACATCGTCACTCCTCTCCAAACCATGTTCAAAGACCAAGCCCGTACCGAGAGAGGCAAACTGATCAAGGCCATCGCCAATACTCAATTGGCGAAGGGTCATGAGGTTGGCCCGCACATCATGAAAATGGCGGGCATCTTTCAGCAACTTGAGAGGCTTGACACGCCTATCACTCCGGGGGCGATTCAAGACTTCATTCTTAACTCTCTCCCTTCTAGTTTCACGGGGTTCGTCGTGAACTACCGCATGCATGCCATGGACAAGAGTTTGAACGAGCTCTAAAACATGCTTGTCGAAACTGAGGAGAATCTCAAGAGAGACAAGGAGGCTGAAGATGTTTTGGCGGTAAGCGAGAAGAGCAAGAAGAAGAAGAAAACTCGCAGAACCAAGAGGGGCAAAGGTCCGGTGAAGCCCCATACTTCAGGTAAGGGAGCTCCCAAAGGTTCCAAGAGAAAGAAGAACTCGGCCACTTCCGAGATCGTGTGCTACTACTGTAGCAACAAGGGCCATTGGAAGAGAAACTGCCACCAAGTACCTTGCTGACAAGAAAGCGGAAAGGTCATCCCTTTATTCTCAGGTATATTTATCATTGAAACCCTTCTCGCTACCTGTAGGACTGACTGGATATTTGATACTGATTCGTGTGCTCACATTTGTCGAAATGTGCAGACACTAAAGAGTAGGAAACGGCTCGAGAAATGCGAAGTTTAACTCAACGTCAGTAACGGCACGTGCGTCTCCGCTATGGCCGTTGGAAACGTAGAGCTTACTTTACCTTCCGATTTTGTTTTGGAACTCAAGGATGTTTATGTAGTTCCATGTATCACTCGAAACATTATTTATATCCTAAAAGCCAATCATCAGATGGCTATTACATTATTTTATGTTGTTGATAATGTTTGATCATTTGTTCCTTGATTTATTTATTGACAGATCATTCAGCTTGAGGATCTGAATTGTGAATCTCTGTATTTCATTTATAATTAAATGACAATAATAAATATAAACTGACCATAATCTTGATAATTAACAAGGAACATTAATTATTAGAAAAGATTAGTATGCAAGTTAAGTGATGATTAAGTTCTACAAATCATAGGTAAGGAGTTACCAACTTAATTGTATGTGCGTATGTTATAGAACATAGTACATGACATGATCTAAATGAAATAAATATATGAATTGTGTTAAGTGTCATTATTTATTTCATATGAGTTTGATTCTAAATTTGAGATGGTTCAACTTTTCCACGTGAGGATAGCTTCTATAAATATTATCTAACGCTGATTCCTGATAAAGGCTGCTATACGGACTATATTTATGCTCTCTTGAATTGTCCGGGGAAAAGTTGTTCATCAAGAAAATAGTATGCCCCGTATTAATTTACTTAATGAGTGATTATATCTGTTCGGGCCCCTTGATGGAGTTGGATTGTTTGCTAGCAACTTTATACAATTATCTCTAAATCAAGAAATATATAATTTGCAAGAATGACACATTCATATCTTGGATTATACCATGATATCACGTGACATAAGAATCAAAACAAGAAACTACTTTTATTTCTTATGCAGGATAGAAATATTGTAGCAGTACAATATTTATGTGAATTGGGAATCATAACGTGTTGCTAGATACCGCTTATGATTATTAAAAATAAATAGCGATTTATTTTCATGGCCAACATAACATAAATCCTCAAAGGGCCTCACAAATAGAATATTAACCATACAATGCATTATTTATTTATTCGCAGCAGTGAGAACAGTGAAAATATAATAAGTTGATTAACTAATTATATACCGTTGCGAATCGTTATAATTAATTAAGTCAAAGAAATCATATAGAAATAAATTAATACATTAACTAATTCCAAAATAATTATTAATAAGTTAATAATTAACTTTATTCAACATACTTTAATTATATTGAGTTAATTAATATTTTATTTAATTAGTTAATTAAAAGTCCAATTTGAAGTTAAATGGAAGAACAATTAAAAGAGTAAGTTAATGGGCCAAGGCAACACTTGATGTAGCCCATATGACCTACCATAGAGGCTGGCTATAGAGGGGCATTTTTGTTCCAAAATTGTTTGTTGAGGTAGAGCAAGAGAGGTCTATATAAATGGGTCACATGTGAAAAACTCTAGCCTCCTCTCTACACTCTCTCTCTTGCTCCCTCTTGGCCACCACTTATCAAGGGAAAAAAGTTCAGAATTTTCTTCCTCTTGCTCTCTCTTTTCTCTTCTCTAGCTCATGTGTTGAGCATCTCTCCTCTCCACTTAATTAGTTAATTGAAAGGAGAGATTGAAAAGAGATTAGCCTTGTTCTTCTATTTGCTAGCACAACTCATGAACTTGGTTAATTTCTTGGTGGACTCGAGACCATCCAAGGAGGTGAAGGAAGGAAGAAGGAGGCATGCCACCAGCTCCTATTGCATTGGATCCATCTTGCAAATACGATTTTGCAAGAGGTATAATATATCCTCCTTCCTGTTGTGCTAAAAGGGCTAATTACTAGATTCTTGTGTTTATGTGCTTGTTAATTGCTATTAATTAATAATAAAATTAAAATTGCACATGAGAAACGCTTTCTAACACACGTAGCCCAAGAGATATCATCACTCATCAACTATATTGATGAATGACATGTGAACTTAAATAGAATTCGTATTGTAGTCTTTATTATGAATCAATGTTAGACAATATTTTCTGAGCCAATCCTAATTTAAAAAAATTGAACAATCTTAAACTTAGACTCAAACTCAAATAAAATAAATAATGACACAACACAATCCATATATTTATATCGTTGGGTCAAGTCCTGCTATATTTCAATAACATACACATATGCAATTAAGTTGGTAACTCCTTATCCATGATTTGTGGAACTTAATCATCATTTAACTTGCATACTAATCTTTTATAACACTTAATGTTCCTTGTTAATTATCAAAATTAGGAACACTTTATATTTATTATTGTTGTTCTACCCCGAATGAAACACAGAGATTCATAATTCAGATCCTCAACCTGAATGATCTGTTAATAATAAACTAAAGGAACAAACGATCAAATAACATCAATAACATAAACTAGACAGCCATCAAAATGATTGGTTTCTAGAACGTAACCAAACAGTTGTGTCCCTACAGTTACGTTGTGTGGCGCTATAAAGAGTTAGGTAACAGAACTGCACATAACTGTGCATTTTACTAGCGAATCAATTGAGATTAAAATAGTTTAATGATAGAATTTAAAATACAAGAGAGGATATATGATAAGAAATAAACGCAAATGGAATTTACAATTATTATGAATCATGATTTTTATCATGGTTATTGTATTTTTAATTAACCAACCATAGCAAGAGAGACATAAATCAATACAACATTAACCAGGTGAAAAAATATAAAATGTTTGGGATATTAAAAATGAGAGAGGAAATGTTATAATTTAAACATAGAGTTGGAAAGAATGATAAAAAAAAAATTATTCTCATACCATTGTTCTCATAAAAATTTGTCCACACATTTGGATGTACCTGTTTGCTTATCAAAAATAAAAATTTTTAAATTTCAGATCAAAATATCCTCAGTGTTCGTATCTCTTAGAACGCTCTCCACTGCCTTTCCGTTTAAATGAGACAGATGGTAAGGGCATTTTTTTTCGTATTTAAAATTTTCATTTTAAATATTTAAATCTGCTAAAGTTGTTGAGAAGGTAATAATATGATTTGAAGGACAAATATTCAAATTTAAAGATTAGGGGGTAGTTATACAAATTGAGAAACTTTATGAATGATTTTTGCCATTTAAGAATGCAGTGCTGTCTCTTCCATCCTAATCCGCATCTGGAGAGTGGAGACCCTTTCAAAATTTCCAAACCCCTTCGCCCTTCCTCTTCTTCCCAAGTCTCTCCCGCTCTCTAAACTCAAACCATGAGTATGGATCAGAGTTACCGAATTATTTGCCGCACTAACCCAGACTACTCTCTTGCCATACGCGGTGGCATCCTTGTGTTTGTTATAACCAACCCTTGTGATCGGTTCCAGGTTCGTAGTACATCTCTTTCCTTACATTAGACTGTTATGAATCAGCGATTTCTTTGTTCTTGGTGCACTAAACTGGAATTTATTTTTCCTTTTTGAAAAATTAGATATAACTCCCTGAAATCATTTCAATCTGGATATAATCTTACAATCTTCTAAATTGAATATTATCCTCTGAAATCATGTTTGACTTGGAAATAACACCTTTTACCTTATTTCAATTATTTTTAATTAAAAATAAATCAATTGCAAATTGTTATGACCATAGTACCCCCACCTCTACCTAAAGGACGTTTCATCTCCTCCTAATATTAATGTTACCAGATTCTTTTCAATGCACTAGCCTCTCTCTCATATGGAGACATGAAACCAAATGAGAACCCTTACTAAATCTTTGGTTATTCAACGAGCAATTTCTCAAAATAATTTTTCGTTCAATAGTAAAAAAAAAATCCATCAATAATTGATGATGCGATCATGCGAGAGAAATGTAAAAAAAGATATAGTCCACGAAGGTTTTAAGGTAATAGGAACATCTCAGGTTTAAGGTATATAAAGAATCCTTAATCATCATTTACTTCTACTTTTAAATAATTATTTGGATTTTGAGATTGATCACAACATCTTAGGTTCTTTATTTGTTGATATATAGTATGCTGAGAGTATTATTAATGAAACCAACGAACTTTATATGTAAGTTAATTTAGAGTTATTATTTAAAATGCCTTCCTTTCGATAATTTATTATATATACAAAAGACAAAAAACTAGTGTTAAAGTTTCAGCCACTTAATTGCATCTTTGCCCAAGCAGTATGCTACATCTACGACAATTGAACTCTAAAAAAAAGCTAATTTATAATTAGTAACTCCATAGTAATGATAAGAGAAAGGCTAATGTGTCATCGATGGCATGTGCCATCCATTTGCCATTGAGTCATTTTTCGAAATTCAAAATTTAAATAGTCAATCCAAATCATTTAAATTGTTTACCATATTGAAATGTTTTTGGAGACCAAATTTAACATTTTTTATTTTTTTACTATTTATGATGATATTTAAAAAAAACATTACAATTGGGTTTTTCAGGCCCTCCAATTTAAATATATCATAGTAAATAGTAAAAAAATTTGAAAAAAATATAAAATTTGGTCTCCAATGGTATTTCAATATGGTAATCAACTTGAACTGTTTGGATTGACCGTTTGAATTTTGAATCTCGAAACACGACTCGATGGCAAATGAATGACACGTTAGCTTTCCTCATAATTATAATAACCTCAAATGGTCAAAATTTGAATTATCGAATGCAGGATAGATTTTGGATTTAGAAAAGGGATGATATATCTAAAATCTAGATTATTATTCGATTGGGAGGAGAGGGAAAGAGATGAATTGTTCACGTGACATAGGAAGGATACTTTGGTCATAATAATACACAGTTGATTTATTTTTAATTAAAAATATTAAAATCAAGGAAAATGTGTTGTTTCCATGACAAACATGATTTTAGGGGATTACATCCAATTTAGAAGATTGTAGGGTTATGTCCATATTGAGATGTTTTCAGGGAATTATAACCAATTTTCTCTTTTTTTATTATTTTGAAATTGATGCCAGCATTGGTTCAAAGAAGAGAGACATGGTATTACAATTAAAGACTCGGAGGGTCAACCTGCATTCGCTTTGGTCAATAAAGCAACTGGTGAAGCAATTGCCCACTGTCCCATTTCCACGGTACCTGTGAGTGTTTTTGAACCAAAACCTGTTAGGGTCTGCACACCTACAATTTGTTTTTCGTTGAATAAACTTGAAAAATTTCTATATTATTTACTAGAGGAAGAAAAGGAAGAGGTACCAGTTTACGAGCCATCAATAGTTTGATAACTTAATTTAGTTTATGCTATTGATGATATTAGATAATTTATTTTTTGAGTTTATTATCGACATATTATTCAGATTAAGGATCTGAATTGTAGATTTCTGTGGATCATTCATTAAAATGAAAATAATATCTCTAAAGAGTCCATAATCTTGAGAATTAACAAAATTATCATAAAAAATTAGTGTGCAAGTTAAGTGGTAATTAAATCTACAAATCATGAGTAAGGAGTTACCAACTTAATTGCATATGTGTATGTTACTGAAACATAGCATATGGCTTGATCCAATGAAATAAATAAATGAATTGTGTTATGTGACATTATTTATTTCATATAAGTTTGATTCTAAGTTTGAGATAGTTTAGCTTTTCCACATGAGGATTGGCTCGATAAATATTGTCTAACGGTGATTCCCGAAAAGGACTACAATACGAACTCTATTTAAATTCTCTTGAATTGTGCGGGAAAAAAATTATTCATCAAGACAACTGTATGTCTCTCATTAGTAGACCTAATGAGTGATGATATCTATTGGGCCCCTTGATGGAGTTGGATTGTTTGCTGAAAATTTGAACAATTAACTCTAGATCAAGAAATGTATAATCTGCAAAAATGACAAATTCTTATCTTTGATTATACAGTGATATCATGAGACATAAGAATCAAAATAAGAAAATTATATATTTCTTATGCAAGGTTGAAATACTATAAGAGGAGGGTTCTGGTGCCACAAGTTTAGGGTGCCACCAAATGTCGCAATTTTACTTTTTCGTTAATATTTAAAATTTTAAAATGTAAATGTTCAATCTAAACCGTTGATCTTTTTTGTTTCAACAAATGATGAATTTTCATATAAGTTTTATAAAATTTGAAGTTGATTTGATACTCGATCAAGAGGTTAAAAGATAAACGAATCTAGTTAACAATAACAAATTAATTATAATACAGTAATAGTTTGACCTCTGGATCAAGTATCAACTCAAAATTTTGCAAAGCTTATATGAAAATGCATCGCTCGTTAAAATGAAAAAGATCAATGGTTTAGACTTGAAATTTATATTTTAAAATTTAAAATATTAACGAAAAAGTAAGGTTGTGGCATTTTATGGCACCGGAACTTTACTCATACTATAAAAGTATAGTATTTATTTATGTTAATTGAAAATCATAACGTGTTTCTAGATACCGCTTATGATTATTGAAATTAAATGATGATTTAATTTCCATGGCCAACATGACATAAATCCTACGAGGGTCACACGAATACAAAAATCTTAACCAATAGTACATTATATTTAGTTTATTTGCATTTGAGAATACAAAATATGATAAGTTGAAAAATTAATTATATATCGTTATGAACCGTTATGATTAATTATTTCAAAGAATTATATGAAACTAAATTAATATAAAGTCTAATCCAATAATAATTATGAAGAAGTTGATATTTATTTATGTCTCAACACAATTAATATAATTATGAGAATTATATTAATATAAATGTACTATATGATTATATATCATACGGGCCTTATTTTGATGCATAAATTAAAGAGAACAATGAAATATGGCACTTGAATTTTTTGGTCCATATTATTAGACGAATTTTGGAGGGGGCCACAAGCCCATGTGCCTTGTGGGAGAGGATTAGGTATTGGCTATATATACCCCCTTCATTTGATGGATTAAGGCAACATAAGCCACCTTTCTCTCTCTTCCTCCATGGTAGCTGAAATTTTTATTTTAGATCTGAAATTTTTGCCTCTCAAGTGTCTCTTCTTTTGCATTAAGTAAGTTTCATGAGTTGAGATTAGCTTTTACAATTAATTCTTGAATTAATTCAAGAAACTGAGCATTGGGATTAGACTTTTTTTATTGATTTGGTACCACAAATCAACTAAAATTTGGTAAATCTTTGTGTGGACTTGAGGTGCAAGGAAAGGAGAAAGGAGAACACGCCACCGTCTCCTATGTCTTGGTCGATCCCTTTCGTTGCAAGTCGAAAGGTGGTAAAAATTGATTTCTCCCTTCCTAGCACGATTAATTGTTAAATTCACTAGTTGCTCTTTTGTTTGTGTTCTTTTCTTACAATTAAATGAGATTTAAATGCATAATAAAACTAAACAAAGGTTACTTCAGGTTTGCCTACTTACGTCTTAGAAGTGGAATGTTATGTTAAATATACTGTTACGCTGTGCAACTCTTCTCCTACCATGTGCTAACGTAACAACTCTTCTCCTACCATGTGCTGAGCAATTGACAGTGACTGGTAATCTGTACTAGGTGCGGCGTCGCGCGTTGCGCGACCTATTCGTTTTTTAAAATCGAGACAAAAGAAAAGCCATCATATATAGCAGTTTTTGTTAAACAAACGTGAGAGTAAAGTCACAATTTATAGGAAAGGATTAGTAATTGCAAGTAAAATTGTCTAACCTCACTATGTTAATCGAACATATATAAGAATACTGCACTAACTGCACCATTAATTTTTTTTAATGAAGGCCTTAGGCGCAAAGTCAAGTAAAAAAGAAAAACAGGTACAAAGTGGATAATTCAGAGGATAAAGTCGAAATCCAAAAAAAAAAAAAAAAAAAAAAAGAGACAACTTGTCCTCTGAGTATCAACCGAATACCCAAAATACCCCAAAGAACTAAGCAGAAACTACTAACCAAAATAGAAAATAAAAGGGGCAAAAACCAGCAGTAACCATCTTCTGATTGTGATCCCTCTAATAGCCCGCATATTCTATGAGCCCCTATTGAAAAAGGCACTGTCCAAAAGCTGAGTCAGTTATGATGAAAAAGGCACCAGTGACCATCCTAAACAATTCACTAATTATCAGATATTCAACGTTTTACTCAAGACAAAAGCTGAGTAAGTTATGATGATAAAATGGTTGAGCCAGAATTGATTAATCTCACTTGAAAGAACTTATAGAAATACATGTATAGCCAAATGGTTACTGGTAGTCTGAGAATTTTTTCCCTTTAAATTCACTGACAAATGTCAGTTGTTGTTATCATTCTAACCTAAAAATTAATGCAATATATGATACGAAATTGTAAGAGCTACACAATTACATACAAATAGGCATCTTATTCTAATGATATTATACCTCTTGTTAATGAACAGAAGAAGCTACTGATAGCACCCAAATGAAGAATATTTGCATCTAACTTGCATCCTACATATATCCAATAAAGTCAATTAACTTTCAAAAATTGAATGATAATACCACATGATAAAAAATATATACACATCCAGCATAAAATTGGCACCAATTAAAATAGCAAGGTATTATATTATAACATACTCCTTGTATGTATCTGAGATAAAACTTTTGAAAAGAAATTGAAGTCAAGGAATCAGTATATGTTTGATGTACTGGTTTCTAAATGTGTAATATTGCCAAGTCTTTTTTGGTTGGCAGATCTTTAAAATGAATGTCTAATGTCAAAATGTATGACAGAAATAAGGAGAGATGAGAACAAATCAACAAAAATATCAAGAGCTAAACAAAATACCATACAAATTATTTTACGTGTTACTAACCATTAGTTAAACTCATAAGAGATAAACGACGTGCATAGTCAAAGGTCGAAATCTGTAATTGGGACAAAAACAAAATGTTAAACAGAAAATGAAGCAAACTCACCTGAAAATGGGAACGAACACCAGAAAATTGAGCAAATCTGTAAACAGAAACACAAAATCAGAAAAAAAAAGAGGCGCCGAAAGCTAGAAGATGAACACGATCCAGAAAGGGAAAAGAATATCAATAACCTAGGTTTTTAATGAATCATTGCGAAGAACCGGAGGAGTGGGTAAATAGTTGGATTTTCATGTGACCTGAAATACAAAACACAGGGACTGAACAACACAAAACTTGGATAT
Source organism: Rhynchospora breviuscula (assembly GCA_027562975.1). Classification (NCBI taxonomy): domain Eukaryota; kingdom Viridiplantae; phylum Streptophyta; class Magnoliopsida; order Poales; family Cyperaceae; genus Rhynchospora; species Rhynchospora breviuscula. The sequence continues at coordinate 21,379,967 of CM050398.1, forward strand.
ATATCAATAGATCAGTGCATTCCAACAATAGTCGGGGAAAAAAACAACCCTTAAGAATTATTTAATATATAAATCAATATCCAACAAATGGTACTTAGTCTAGAGATAAAATTTATCTAATATATGAAAGTTGGACTATCAGGCTGCCATGAATAGGAGATAGTGCAGCAGGTATGAACTGTTTGACCATGATTAGGCTTTATTTTACAAACATGATATGGGGCAGAAAATTAAAAGCGCGTAATTTGATCATGAGTCCATGACTGCCAACCCATTAAATGACCCAACGTCAAATCACTGCCATTGTAATGCTTACATGACTTAAAAGGTCAAATCACTAATTAATATGCTCTGAGCACAAATCTTTAAGGTCAATATATTCGGATTCTTGACATGAATGAGAAATTGTGTTACTTTAATTAAAAGCACAAAATTAGACCCTATCAGTATGAACAACTATCACATTTAGTTGGATTCATTTGAACTGACTTTGAATTTCTCATTTGTTTTTATTTTGTAGCTAAAATCTTATAGCAAGAGCAAGAGAAAATCTGCATATGGATGTTTGCAAAGATAAACGATTCTTATACCTGAACTTGAGAGCAAGAGATATTTCTTTGCACAATTAATTCTCAGCTAGTTGTTGACAGCTAAAACACTGTATTCCTGTATAATGAATACCTATAAAACAGAACTCTATCATATCTATACATATACTTTTCTAATACAGATACAAAGTGCTGCCCACAACAACAATCCCTAAAATTTAGAATTTCATGGACTCTCAAACAAAAATAATATTTCCAAATTGAATGTTAGCATACCTTGCATATCCTATTCAGCAGTCTCAGAATTAGAATCCACACCAGGCTCACTTGAACTTGTTGATGAATTGGACTAACAAACAATTAGCATCTGACATCTCAAATAAGAAGCTAAAATTAACAAATGTGATGGTAAAAGAGAAGAACACACCAGGAAGAAAACACAGAAAAAATAAAATAATCGATGAAAGAGATGAACCTTGATGATGATCGGTTAGGCTTAAACTCTGTTGCCTTCTCAAGGGACGTGTTGCTGATTTTTTTTGCCAATTTCAACATACCTTCATCAGTTTATACACTAAAAAAATAAAACAATCGAATAACCAACTCCATTAATTAGGTAAGAAAATAAAAAAATTTGAAAGTACTGAAGAAAAAACTACTAATGCCATTATAGGAAGGCACAAAACCTGCTGCCAGGTGATGACAGTAATCCCTTAGCTTTCATGGAGCTGCAATCAACAATTGAAAAAAATCAATTAGAACAAAATCAAAGACAAATTGAAAACCCCTAAAAGATGAGCCAAGGAAAAAAAAAAAAAAAGCATACATCAATCTTTCTTTAGCCCCCCACCTCTTCTAATTCTAAGCACAACCATACTATGAAAGAAAGATTTTATTATTTACAGTCATGACCTAAAAAAATGCTTGACCTAGTGTGCATCTCTACCCAGATTTCTATAACAACACCTAATGGCATTTACTATAAACAAACTAAATCCACATTCCTTGATAAATTTACCAACCGAAACTATAGAAGCTGAAATTGCAGTGCAGGAAATTTAGAAAAACTTGCTGAAGTTGTTTGGTCAATTTTCGAATTTCTCTTTCCCTCCCAATTGGCTGTAGGATCTGGTGTCAGGGCATAGGGTATTTCTTTTTCAATAACCCAAACATTTTATGTATTTGTTATTCATTATGATAGGTAAGAAATATACTTCCTGTTCTGAAATTACACCTGTTGTCTAGCTCAGTTTCCTTCACTTCAGCATCTAGGGGTGTCTCTTCATTTCTTTGGTAGCTTCAGTGGTAGCAGACCATGTGGAATGTCCTCCTATCATTCATGCTGGTCTTTTGAAGTTTGTTTCACCATCCAGCTTGTTGCACCCTAATTGCAAAGGCATCACGCATGCTTCCCCTGCAGTTTGGAATTATCAAATTAGGTTCAATCTGATGGGAAACATAGTAAACGAAGAACTTTGTCCAGAATTTTGACATTGCCTCTTTGATGTTGTGCAGCAAAAAATGTTTTTTTTTGCCTAATCGAAATTTATGAAGGACCTTTTTAATTGAAATGCCTCAATTTTTGTAAGTAATTAAAATATTTTTTAATTGAAAAGTTCCTTCATAAAGTACCAAAAGTTGAGGCATTTCAATTAAAATGTTTTTTGACATTGCCTCTTTGAGGAAATTTATGAAGGAACTTTTTTTGCCTAGTTAAATTGGAGAGAAAAATCGCCAGACCTAAAAATTAAGCGAAATTGTAAGGAACAAAAATAACCAAAAAGGATGATACAGAAAAATACCGTGTTTAAAATTCAAATTTCTTGAGCTGATGCAAATTAAAATCGAAAAGAAGAGGTTAAATCGTCGGCAAGTCGGTGGCGTTGAAGGAACTTTATGAAGGAACTTTATGAAGGAACTTTTCATATTATTTAATATGCAACTATAGACAGACTATGCCAAAAAACTGCATGTTTACGTATTATTTAATTATACTTACATTACTCAAATCATATAAACGAAATAGAGAGATTGTCAACCATCATATTTAAGCATCAGCTGCGAGTTACTTGAAAACCTATAAGAAATGAACAGATCAACTGGCACAACCAAGCATCTCAGAAAGAAACATAAATATTTATTCTGTAAACATTGTTAAATAGAAACTGAGAACTCTAAAAAAAAAAAAAAAGACACTCACACCAGCTTAAGAGAGGCTGATTTGGCTCGTCAGAAATCCTGCCACCATGTACCACACAAATCGCAGCTCTTAAATAGAAATTGAGAACTGAAAAAAAATACTCATACTCATACCAGTTAAAGAGAGGCTCATCTGGCTCCTCAGAAATCACCATGTGCCAGACGAATCGCAGCTCTATGTCAGAACAGGGAACATAATTGAATGTCAATATAAACTCCAGGTCCACATTTGAAAGTTCAAACTAAAATGCAAAATAAAAAGTCGACAGATTTTATTTATGAGAGAAAATTACTAATATTATAGGCCAACTTCTTTGGTCGCAACCTAACTGTAACCAGCCCTAAAATGATCAAAGGTACCACAAATCCAAAACTCGCCAAAATAAAAAAGATAAGTCGGAAAGAAGAAAGAAAAGAAGGAGAGACAAACCTGAAGTAAATGAGGCAAAAGAGTGAAGCGATGGTCCAGAAATCATACCAAAACTGGTCCGTAGCACCCACCAAAAGCTTCAGATCTGCAACCTAGAAACCTAGAAAAAAGAATTGAGAAAGAGAAATTAGACAGAAAATCGAGTACTCATCCATGGCAGAGAAACAATACTCAAATGAAAGAGGATGGACCGATCTACCCATCCATGGCACTTGTGTTGCGAGCTGATTTCGGAGGCTGCCATGATCGGAGAAGGAAAAGCAGTAATGAACAACTTTTTCTCTTTCTTTGGATCTTTGGAAGCTGTGCTGGGAGAGATGAAAAAAAAAGAAGAATGGAGAAATGAGTGAAAGAGGAACGTGGGCTGATGGAGAGAGAAAACACCTGCCCTCGTACGGAGCCACATGGGGAAGCCCATCGCCCGGCCTGTCCAGAGCACCTGTGAGTAAGAGATCGAACGGAGGAGCACAAACCAATCGAGCGGCCAGGATCAGTAGGAAGAGATGAACGGTCCAGATCCAGTTACTGTCCGAACAACTGTTTACCTATAGTGAAGTCAACGAAAAGTCGTAGCGCGGGCGTTAATATTATAAATGATGTAGCTCACTGTTGCTGTACAACTAGTTCAGGCCCATTGTATTTCAAGATACATAACTAGGAAAATTTATTTTTAGCGAGTGTGAAAACATAATCTTTAGCGATTAATTGTCAGGAGGCGCTGTTAATTGCATGTGTCGTCGTTACTGTTGTTTTAATATCCACCGCCAAAGCCTTGTTGCTGAAGCTCAACGGTCTTTTTTTTTTTTATTATTATTTTATTCAATCTATAGGGTTAGCAGCAGCTATTTATAACTAACAGCCGTTAAAAGTGGGCGTAGTTTAATTTATTATTTTTATCAGTTGTCTTAGATGAATAGCAGCCACCGCTAAAGATAGCTATATATAAAAAAATTATTTTTATTTCTGGGCTAGTCTCATTTTGATAGCCATATATATATATATAGGGATGAAAACGGATCGGATAATATCCGCTCCGATTCGCATCCGTATTGGAAAAGTTGCGGATTCAGATTTTTTTAATCGGATACGGATGCGAATATGGGAACACATTTTGGTGCGGATACGGATGCGAATACGGATAATAATCCGCATTCGCAATTATTTGCCAAACGGATATCCGAATACTTGGCTGGTCCAGACCTGCATCCGCATGGTAAATGCTATAAAATAGAATGCTGAAAGTGGGAATCAAACTCAGGTTGATTGGATAAGCATGCAACGCCTCAACCACCAGACCAATCAACTCTTGTTGATAAAGTTGGTTTTTATATATATCTATATGTATCCAAGCCATCTAATTTGAAATTTTTTGGTACAGATTAATATAAATAATGATTAATAGTATTAATAATAATTAAATTTATACATATTATGTAGTATATTGATACAATTTTGGATTGATTGATTGAATGAATGAAGTCTGAACACTAACCTAATTAACGTACAATTTATATTGTCAAAACTTAACTCATTGCATGACATAAATATATTTCTCTATGTTTCGGCTCCTCTCATGCGCTGCAAACTTATATATGCACTATGAATTATACAAAATGTGCTAAAGAAATGGATAAAAAATAATTGATCAAAATGCAATCCGTATCCGACAAAATATATTCGTATTTGTCTTCGTATCCAACAATATCCGGACCGTATCCGTATCCGAAAAAAATATGGATGCGGATATGGGAAGACTACTATCCGATCCGTATTCATCCACATACATATATATATATATATAATTTTGCTATGGTGAGTTGCTATCAAAACTTCCAGATCTAGTTTAAAATAATCGTTCCAAACCGTCTAATATGATCTCTCTATTGAAATCTCCATGCAGACCAAATTTTATATTTTTTTGAGATTTTTAAGTATTTTTTTCGGATTTTTCAAAACTACTATTTTTTAACGATTCAGAACTAATTAGATTAACAATTTTCTAAAATTTCAAAAAAATACTTAAAAATATCGAAAAATTGTAAAATTTGGTCTACACGGAGATTTCAATGGGGAGATCATATTGAATGGTTTGAATCGGTCATTTGAACTAGATTTAGGAATTTTGATCGCAACTCACCATAGCAAAACTATATATATATAGAGAGAGAGAGAGAGAGAGTTTTGCTATGGTGAGTTGCAACTCACCAAAGCTTCCGTGAGTTGCGATCAAAACTCATATATCTACTTCAAAAGGACCGATCCAAACCGTCCAATGTGATCTCTGTATTGAAATCACCATACGAACCAAATTTTATATTTTTTTGAAACTTTTAAGTATTTTTTTCGGATTTTTAAAAACTGCTGTTTTTGAACGGTTTAGAACTAATTAGATTAATGATTTTCTAAAATTTAAAAAAAATACTTAAAAATTTCGAAAAAATTTAAAATTTGATCTGCATGGAGATTTCAATAGGGAGATCATATTAAACGGTTTGGATCAGTCATATATATATATATATATATATATATATATATATATATCTATCTATCACAAATATTTCACCCATATATCACATATATCACAAGAATCCCTACATATATACAATCAAAATATACATATACAATCAAAATACACACGTACATGTAAAAACTAAAAATACAACTATTAATCTTATGAAAGTATCAATGGATATAGAAATTAAACAATAGTCTTATCGGTCCAATTGTTAGGAACTAATTTCATGTGTCATTTTAAATTTTTTGGTACTAATTAACAAATAATTAACAAGTACAATTTATAGATCTAGTTATTCAAGTAATTTTCACTTCACGAGAAAGAAGGAATTGATTACATCTTCTAATCTCGTAATTAGAAGGTTAATCCTTATCTTTTAGAATCGGTGGCGTGCTTACCAACTTCGCTACGCCCTCTGGTCGCCTCGAGTCCACCTAGAAAATTAACCAAAGTCTATAAACAAGTGCTAGCTTGTTTTGAAACGATAACTAATTTCCTTTGAATTCCTTCGCACGATTAACTGTTTAACTGGAAGGGAAATCGCTCAACGCATGAGCTAAGAGAGTAATTAAGAGCTCAAAATTAGAGAAACAAATTTTCTCCACCGCGAACAATACCGTGAATACTAGTCTTATTTGATAATTAATGTTCCTTGTTAATTATCAAGACTATGGACAGTTTCGATTTATGATTGTCATTTACTCATAAATGAATCACAGTGATCCACAATTCAGATACTCAACCTGAATGAACTGTCAATAAATAAATCAAGGAACAAATGATCAAATATCATCAATAACATAAACTATAGAAGTAGCCATAAACTGATTGACTTTTAGGACATATCTCTAACACCAATATCTTCTTAGTAAGAAGCAAACAACAGCCTCTCATTCTAGTACAGAAGCCGAGTGTCGCAGCTTAGCAATTACCTTTGTTGAACTCTTGTGTGTCCAATATCTTCACAAGAACTGCAGATTCCTCTTCATGCTCTTCTAACCATGTGGTGTGATAATATTGGTGTCACATTTCTGACATTCAATCTCATGTTTCATTATCACACGAAACATGTGAAAATTGATTTTCATTTTGTTCGAAAAAAGTTGCTTCTAACAACTTTTGTGTCAAATATCTTTGTTCAACTAATCAGCTAGCTGACATTATGACCAAACTTCTTTCTACTTCAAGAGTTCAATTCCTACGCACCAAGCTCAATGCTATTTAGTTCCAATGGAAAACTCCAGTAGCAAGATTTATCGTTGCAATAACTTTTGTGTCAAATATCTTTAGTTCTTGATCTATCGTCCTTTGTGTAGCTACTCGGAAAGGTGTTAGTCAATAATGGACAGCTCCAGTAGCTACACAAATGGACGATAGATCAAGACTAATGCAGCAACAGATCAACAATTAATGCAACACTTTCTCTTTCTCTAACAGAATAACAAAGTCAGTGCTTAGCGCATGTACGTGTAATTAGTCACTGTTGTCTATATATGCTCTAGCAGCAGTGTCCATTCAATGTGTGGACGGACTTTAATATGTGATATGTGAAAATGAAAATATCATTTGACTAAAATATGTTGTCTATTTTCAATATTTAAGGTCAACGTTGTCTTGATTAACGCTGAAAATAACAGCAATGTTCATTGGTTTAAACAAATAATAATCGTGCTCACGTTACGTGTGGGCAAATTTTATTTTTAGTGTGGGAATTTTTTTAAAAAAAATAATAATTTGACGCTGAAATTATTCTGAAAATTATATGTATGGATACTTACCTTTTCAACTTCGTACTTTTCAATGAAATAGTATCATTATATAACCGGGGATTATAGGTGCAATTCCCTAATTTGCAATCTATACCATTCTCAACTAAAAATGGGAAAGAGCGCTAGAAGCACCATTTCCATTTTTGACAGTCTGCTCCCTTCCCCTCCTCTCTGATCGCTCCCCTTCCCTCCCCTCCCCTCTGATCACTCCCCTCCTCATCTCTCCTCTCCTCTCTACGTCGCTCTCCTCTCCTCTCCCCTGTGACATGTTTCCCTTCTCCTTCTCCTATGTCCCGTGATTCTCATTTCTCTCATTTGCATTCAATACATTTATATTAAGATAATCTCTTCTTACAACTAATTGATCATTTATGTTTATAAGTTGATGCCTTATTACATAACTAATAAGGTAATCATTTGTTACACCTAATTAATTATTTATGCTTATACAATGATCACTTATTATATTTGACAAAACTTTATAAGATGATCCCCTATTATAACAATCTGATTATTTATATTTATAAGACGATCTCTTATCGTATCTAATATATGTACATATAAGATGATCCTTTGTTGCGATAAACTGATCATTTCCGCTTATTAATTGATCACTTATTACGACATCTTTAGGCAGGAGAGAGGAAGGGAGGTCGGGGAAGGCCGAAGGGAGGATGGGAGGTCGAAGGGAGGAAGGCGGAGGTCGGAGAGAGGGGGGGAGGGAGGGAGAGAGGGAGGGGGATGAGTTGCGTGAGAGGGAGGGAGGGCGCTCGATTAGAGGGAGAGAATTGCAGAAAGAAGAAGAAGGAAAGAGAGCGACGCTGGGATGGTACTGACAATCCTTAGGATTGTTCGAAGCAACTCCCTTATATATCTTGGTTGTTTTCTCTAGCAAACGTGAAAGGTAATTATACATTATTACTTGGCAAGTTTGGCTCGCTTTTACAATCAGATAAAAAATAAAAAATTAAAAGCAGCGGAAGTAAAGACAATGACAATGCACTAAATTCATTCTAAATTTTCTGCCCTTCAATTTAGACTTCTCTTCAAGATAAAATTTGAAAAAAAAAATATAGAAATACTAAAAAGTTAATAATTAGGAAAGCTATGATTTTGACTTGCTCTTTTGGGTTCGCTCTTGCGATGAGTTTAATTACTGTAATAACACTCCCATTTACCTCGCCTACATTAATTCAAACAACCCTTCAATGTAAAAAAACAATTTGAAACTTAATCTACAATAGATCGGAATTCAGGACCAAAAAAAAAAGTTCATCTAACGTTTTCTTCAAAAAATGACCTGAACTTATCAAACTTCTATTGGCTCTTGATCTTTCATAAAATCATTTCAAATTTAAATATATCACCAAATACCCATGCAAATTTTGTTCTAGTTTGATGGCTCTGACAAGTTTCTTTTACTTGTGAAGTTTTTTTTGAAGGTTGATTTGAAACCAACGATTTTGTATATAAGAAATTTGAATATGTTCTCTCCGAGAATCGAACCAAGGACCACTTGGTTGGCGGAATAGAGCGAAACCACTTGATCAAATAACCCAGCTTTTTTACTTGTGAAGTTATAATAGGATTGTTTCCAACGATGGTCGTATGGGGGTTTGAAATGAAAACCTTAGATAAGTAGATTACTGGAGAGAAATTTGAGTAAATTTTCTGCCTCCTTCTGAGGTCCCAGCACCCTTTTTATATATCTTTTCTCACAATCTATACAGCCATATTTTCTTTTATTATAATCCCTACAATCCAGCCTATAATCTAGTTCCCAAATATACCCTTCTTAATTACAGAAATTCTACAGCCAATAACTACTATATATTACTATACAATATTGACATCACCCCTCAAATTGATGATGGTTAAGCAGCCAACATCAATTTGTTTACTAGAAAGTCATGTTTATTTGTTGGTAATGCCTTGGTGAAGATGTCTGCAATCTGAAGATTTGAAGGCACATGAGGAAGTGTTATCAGTTCTTGGTCAACTATATCTCTAATGTAGTAACAATCAACTTCTATGTGCTTAGTGCGCTCATGAAATACTGGATCAAGTGATATATGAATAGCACTCGTGTTGTTAGCATGAAGTGGGGTTAGTTGTGTCTGAGATAGCCCAAGTTCAGAGAGGATTCGTCTCAGCCAAACAACCTCAGAGCATGCAGCTGACATGCTCGATACTCTGCCTCAGTTGAGGACTTGGATACACAATCCAGTAGTGGATCTTCGTGTATCCGGGCATCCACATAGCTTGAAAGGTGTAGAGAACTTTCTGAAGGAAAGAACAGACCCCTTTCAGGAGTACCTTTGAGGTATCGAATTATGCGATGAACTGCAACAAGATGCAAGTGGCGAGGATTTTCATAAATTGGCTGATAATGTTCACTACAAAGGAAATATCAGGTCAAGTAATGGTTAAATATACCAAAATACCAACCAAGCTTCGATATAATGTTGGATCTGCAATTAGATCGCCATCATCATTTCAAAGTTTGAGATTAATCTCCATAGGTGTGCTTTGAGGGCATGAATGCTGGAGATGAGCCAATTCAATAACATCATTGAGATACTTGTGGTGGTTCAGAAATAAGCCTTTTTCTGTGTGATGAACCTCCAAACCAAGAAAAACTTGAACCTCACCAAGATCCTTCATGTGAAATGAAGTACCCAAAGCACCTTGCAGTTTGGTGATGCTTGCCAAATCACTCCCAGTTATGAGAATATCATCTACATAAATAAGAGCAAGAGTAATGCCTTGAGCAGACTTGGAGAGAAAAAGTGATGGGTCATGCTTGCTCTGTTTGAAACCAGCAATAAGAACTGTGGCCTTAAAAGTGCGAAACCATTTACGAGGTGCTTGTTTCAAGCCATATAGTGAATGGTTCAGCTTACATACCTTGTTCTGTGAATCTAAAATTGTTCTGTGAATCTAAAATCAAACCAGAAGGTAGTACCATGTTACGGTTTCTTTCTAGTCACCATGAAGAAATGTGTTCTTCACATCCATTTGTACTATAGACCATTTTTTAGCAGTAGCAACAACCAACGCAACACGCACAGTAGTCATTTTAGCCACCGGTGCAAATGTTCGAAAATAATCAATGCCATACTCATGTTTATTGCCTAGAGCAACGACACAAACTTTATATCGGTCGAGAGAGCCATCAGGTTTCAATTTGACAGAATACACCCAGTTGCACCCAATAGGTTTCACATTAACATGATGGGAAACTAACTCCCATGTTTTGTTTTCAAGTAGAACATCTACTTCATCTTTCATGGCATTTCTTCAACACTCATGTTGAACAGCTTGTTTATAAGAACTAGGAATATCATGAGAAGGAGATGTTGCCAAAAAACCATATCTATCTGGCACATGAGTTTGCCATGTGGACCGACGAGGACCGGGATCGAACGGCTCTATCTGAGTCGATATGTTATGATTTAGAGACATGATTGGAGAAGGGTTTTCAGGTTAAGGCATGGAGTCGATCATCTTATTTTTTTAGTCGAGTATACACAAAATCTGGTTTGAAACGATTAGATTGAGTAGGAATATTGGGTACATGAGGATCATGGTGACATTGAAAAAGATGCAAGATGGACCTAGAGACAGATGGTGAGATAGAAGAACACTGATGATAAAAGAAAGTGGATTCTTGAAAGATAACATTTCGAGAGATGTGAATTCTACGACTGTTAGGGTCATAACAACGAAATCCTTTTTGTCCTAATGCATAACCTAAAAAAACACATACAACAGATTGTTTAGTTAGTTTTCTATGCTCGGATGGGGGAAGATAAACATAACAAAGACAACAAAAAATATGCAACATATCATAACTAGGGTGTCTGCCATACAGTTGAAAATAAGAAGATTGATTTTCCAAATTCTTTGAAACTTGACGATTAATGAAAAAAACAGCAGTACGAACTGCTTCATCCCAAAAAGTAACAGGAACTGCAGCCTCTAAAAGAAGTGTTCTAACAGTATCTAATATATGTCTATTCTTGCGTTCGGCAGTGCCATTTTGTTGAGTACTAGGACATGATTTTTCAAGAAAAATGCCTTTTTTCAATAAAAAAGTTTGAAATTCATGAGACATGTATTCTCCGCCAGAATTAGATCTAAGTGTTTTCATAGCACAAGCAAATTGATTTTCAATCATTGAAACAAAATATCTAAAATATTTGAAAACTTCAGATTTACTTCTTAAGAGATATATCCATGTGAATTTAGTGAAATCATCAATAAAAGTTGCAAAATACTTAAATCTAGCTGCTGAAATGACAGGTGAGGCACCCCATACATCAGAATGAACAATATCAAATGCACTTGCAGTTTTATTAGTACTAGAAGGAAAAGGATGAACTTTACTTTTACCTAAACAACAACTTGAACAATGACCTAGACTAACATTTTTATTAGAAACTAAACCTTCTGAATTCAAATGACCTAGCCTACGATGCCAACGTATCCAAGAATAATTGTGGTGAGATGCTGAAATTGCAGAAGCAATGGAAGCAGAAGGATCTTGTGTAACTTCAACAGAAAATAGTCGACCACTCTTATGCCTCTTCCCGATTATCTTTCCAGTTTTCTGGTCCTATATCACACATCCAAAACGAGTGAAAAGCACGTTGCAATTATTTTCAACAAGCTGACCAACAGAAATGAGGTTTGTGTTAGGAACTCATGTCCATGTACGATTTTAATTTTATTACTAATTAATATCAATTAATCAAGCACAACCATACGATCTAGTAATTAGACATCAAACACACATGAGAAAGGAATGAGAATTGTATACCTCTTCCAATATCGCAATTACAAGGCTCGACCTAGCTCTCTTGGAGTCGATAGCATGCTCACCACCACCTCGCCTTTGGCCTCGAGTCCACCTAAAATCGTAACTAACTTCTAGAAGTTTATGCTAGCAAACTCTAGAACGAGACTAATTCCTTGTTGCATTTCTTCACCAAATTAACTATTTAATTTATAGCTAATATTCAACACATGAATTTCCTACAGAAGAGCAAGATATGAGAGCAATGGAAGAGAGAAAAAACTGAAATTTTTATCTGAAATTTCCGGCCAAGGAAAAGGGCAGAGAGGCAAGAGATTGATGCTATAATGGGTGGTTAAGGTTTTCTTAATTAACAGCCCTAAAAATAGGCATCCAAACCTCTTCCTCTATTAATTTTATATGGACAAAAATGCCCCCTATAGGTTAGCCTCTTCATGGCTAAATTAGGCCATTTCATTTTGTTATTTTTCTCTCATATTAATACATTAAATCAATCATTCAATAGTCTAATTAAATTGCTTTCTAATTGGGCTGAATTTGGTAATTTAGTTAATTCAACCAATTAAAATATGTTGAATAAAATTAATTATCAACTTAATGATAATTATTTTGGAATTAGCAAATGCATTAATTTATTTCTATATGATCTCTTTGATTTAATTAATTATAACGGTTCACAACAGTATATAATTACTTAATCAACTTATCATATTTTCATTGCATTTACTACTGTGAATAAATAAATAATGCACTGTATGGTTAAAACTTTATTTGTGTGACCCTTTGAGGATTTATGCTATATTGGCCATGAAAATTAAATAGTTATTTATTTTCAATAATCATAAGCGGTATCTAACAACACGTTATGATTCCTAATTAACATATATAAATACTATACTGTTACAATATTTCAATCTTGTATAAGAAATAAAGTATTTTCTTATTTTAATTCTTATATCACATAATATCACTGTATAATCTAAGATAGATATGTGTCATTCTTGCAGATTACACATTTCTTATCTAGTGTTGATCGTCTAGTTTGCATGCATACGATCCAACTCCATCAAGGGTCCAAATAGATATCATCACTCACTAAGTATATTAATGAAGAACATACGGTTTTCTTAATGAACAACTTTTTCCCGCACAATTCAAGAGAACATAAATAAAGTCCGTATAGCAGTCCTTATCAGGAATCAACGTAAGACGATATTTATAGAACCTATCCTCATGTGGAAAAGTTGAACCATCTCAAACTTAGAATCAAATTCATATGAAATAAATAATGACACATAACACAATCCATATAATTATTTCTATTGGGTCATGTCTTATACTATGTTCCGTTAACATACACATATGCAATTAAATTGATAACTCCTTACTTATGATTTGTAAAACTTAATCATCACTTAACTTACATACTAATCTTATATGATACTTAATGTTTCTTGTTAATTATCAAGATTATGGACGATTTAGATTTATTATTGTCATTCTAATGAATGAACCACAGAGATCTACAATTCAGATCCTCAACCTGAATGATCTGTCAATAATAAACTCTAGGAACAAATGATCAAATATCATCAATAACATATACTAAAATTAAATCATTAAATATTGACTTCTAGGACATAACTCCAACAATCTCCCACTTAACCTAGAGTCAATCAGTAGTGACTTCTAGCCAGTGAAGAATTGAGAACGATCTCAAATATCTATATATATACATGTCTCGGAACTCAAAAAAAAATTATACGCTTAAAATCAGTCACTCATACGTCCATTACGCATGGATGTGACATTTGCATCTCGTGTGTTGCTTACGGTAGAGGTTATGTTAGAGTGTTCGATGTGTTCGCGAACCTATCCAAGTTGCTTAACCCTATATATATACTCCTATATATATGTCCTTGATCATCATGATCATATGAGATCAGGTGACATTGTCATAGATAATATTGGAATCTCCAATATGATATTGGGTTCTTTAAGACTAAGCTATAGTTCGAGATGCATAGAACCATATTGGTTTGACTAAGAACTCGATCCAAATAACTTTCTTTCATTACTTCACAAATTGCTATATATTTTGTTTTGATGATGGAAACAGTTGTAATATCATGTTTAAAATATTTTCTAAACTTACAATACCACATTTAAGCAAAAATGTAGCTCAATTGTGATTATATCAATCTTTCGAAAAATCAACATCAGTGTAACAACTTACACGAACTCTCTTTCATCTTTACTGATGAAAAATCATATCACTCTTTCTCATAAGATACTCAAGAATATCCTTTGATCATTATCCAAATGTGTTTTCTTTGTATCCACTTGACAATTGCTTATCACACTCCTTGGATACAATGAATTGGGGCATGTGCACAAATATGACGTATATAATAAAAATCATGACAGAAGAATGCTTAAACTGTTTCATGTATTTTTTTCTCTAATTGAGTTGCATTAAACCGATTTAACTCAAGTTATATGCCATATGACATCGTTTTAGAACACTTCGTTATTATATGCACATTATCTCAAACCTAACATCCATCATAATCTATCTCTATAGATTTTGTTTTCTAGAATTTAGGTGATCTTGCCCAAGTTCTTTATTGAGAAAACATTCTTCAATGAGATCTTGACAATATTCATTTCTTTAATGTTATTCCCAATTAATATCTTGTTATTTTGTAAAATACAAGTAACACAATTATGCTCCCACTGAATATCTTGTCTATACAAGATGTTTTTGACGAAGTTCAACTCTTTGACTTCCTTGTCAAAATATTTATTCCAATTTTCATAATACTTGCTTCAATCCATTAATGGATCCTTGAAGCATATATATGTTTCTAGCAAAAAATCAACAGAAAATCCTCGGTTTGTATCATATACACAACATCTTCCTTCATTCATTAGAAGAAGGCAGTTTTCATGTGTCTCTCCATATATCAATATATATGAAACACATCTATTGCTAGAATAATCTTTATTGACTTATACATAACTACAAGCGAGAAACTGTGCTTCGTGTATAGTCAACCTGCCATCCATATCAATCTTTCCCTTAAAGATCTATATGTTCTTGATGGATTACTCCATCATCAACTAAGGTCTATATCTTGTTGTTATACATGGATTGTACTTAAATATCGCATGGGTTCAAACCATATCTGTGGAATCGGGTCCTTCCATCATTTTCTTATTTATCAACGAATCCTCATAAGCCAAGTACGAGGATGTCATGATGCCTATATACCTTTCAGTCAGGAAATTCACTCTCGTTGACCACTTGTAGAATTGGTGCTCGAGATTTATGAACTAATTGTATAACAACTTGTAGAATAAGTTCTTGATTCTCATATATTTCATGAGTTTCTCGAACATCATCAACTCGTGAGATATTTGAGTCCTCATTAGAAGCGAGCGCACTCACGAACTTCTTCCTTTCACAACGATTTGTGAATGAAGTTCCGCTCAACTCCCACTAAGCACCATATTTAGAGCAACAAGTATCCTTATGGGTACTTCTTGTAGTGACGCATAAATTCCTTTAATGCTCACTTTACTCCCACTACTTTTTTCTTGAGAGAACATTTTTCTCCAATACTACATCATGATTAGCAACAATTATTTTGTTCTTATCATGTTCATAGAAGTAGTACCTTCCGATTTAAGGTATCCTACTAACTATTAAGTATCTTATTTGGGTTCAAGCTTATCAATCAACAGACCTTGAAATAAGCTTCTCAACACCAAATCTTGAGAAATAATTTTCTTAGAGATCAAATCTCATAAAATATTTTCTTCAATAGATTTTGATGGAACATTATTCAGTGTAAGCAACATTGTCCTCAAACACAAATTCCTAATACTGGTTAAATAAGTCAATTCGATATATTACCGATCAAACTTTATCAAATAATGTTCGATACCTCCATTTTTGGACATATTATTCTATTATAATGTTCATCATAGAGTAGGTTGTGAAATAATTTCACACTCTTTAGATAATATTTCATAACATATGACTTAACTATTTACCATGAAACATTGTAAGATTTTTATTTTTCTTGAATGGTCTTTCAACTTCACTCTTGAACTCTTTTGAACTGGTCAAAAGGTTCATACTTATACCATATCAAATAGAAACATTAATATCTACTATGATCGTTGGTCAAGTGGTAAAATATCAATAATCTTTCATTGCACAAGTATTCATAGGTCTATATATATCGACATGTATGAGTCCTAATCAAGTCACTTGTCCTTAAACCTTCGGAGGTTAAATGTGCTTTTATCATCAAACAAGATTCTCATATTTCAATTGATTCGCAATTGAATTGAGTTAAGAGCTCTATGTTGCATAGACTATCATAATGCGATTCTTGTTTATTCATGACTAAGCGATCATTTCATATGAAAGTTAAATACTTTATGTGAAGTCTTACGCATCTTATTTGTCATTTAAAATTTGTTTATTTATTTCAAGAAAATTCAATTAAGATGGATGAAATCATATAAACAAATCCACAATAAAAGAACAACATTTGTCTTTTACGACCATAATCGTCCATTATCAAATATGAAATGGAGATAAGGTTTTGAGATGTTAAGAATAAGGTATACAACCTCTAATTCCTAAACAAACTCCTAGTAAAGATAACTCTACGTATCTAATGGTAGTGTCTTAGACAAAACAAGTCATTTCCTATACGGAGTTTACTTTACTTCTCTCGAACATTCTCTTATTCTTCATTGCCTACACATTTCGTTAAATGCGAGCACATGAACTACTACCTAGTTACTAGTGTGAATTAGAGATAACGAGATAATTTGAACGATAAATACACGTGACACGATCGAAATATTTCTAATCTTATCATGATACTTCGGACAACCTTTCAAATGCCTCCCATAAACGGCAAATAAAACATCTCATGCGACACACGGTCACAAATGAGGGTCTCGAAGTCTCAACTCATACCTTGGTGAAATATTTCTTGAATACTTAACCAATTACCATTTGCACTAACAAGTGTGCGAAATGTAACATCATATCCTTTATTCATTAAGAATAAATTGCATGACCATATCAACAATCCTTGATGTTGGAGATCTTAATATCTCCAGTTGTCAATTAGCCAAACCTTTCGGTTTGTAAGCCAATAAAACATTCATGGATCTTCTTGTAAAAGAATAATCTCTTGGTTAATTCATACTCTATCACTCGATCATAAATGATTGAGTCAATATCTACTTTCTCTAAGAACTTCTTCTTGAGTAAGTGAACGAGAGTGTAGGAGTCAAATCTAGTCCACATGAATTCTCCAATTCAAAGGTCTAGAGATTCCAAAATGAGAATATCGACATTCGTTCTATTATTAAATAACTTTCCGAAAAAGTTCATCAATCATTTTGCGATTCTACGTTTGAGAAGTCGAGGAAAGAATTGAAAACAAACATGCTCAAGTTTCTTTTCACTAAGATCATGTCTTAGGAATCGGTGTTACTTCTCTAAGTAAGTACCTTTAGAAACGATCTTGTTCAATTTCAAAGATTGATCTCAACGAAATTAACACGTTTAACATCTATAACAATTTCAATTTGAAGATCATTTAGTTTATGCAATGTTTTACTTATAATAGATAAAACTTCCGCTACATTTATTTAATGTCCCAAATGTAGTCAGTTTTTCAAGATCTTCATTTTTCATTGAGAAGAGCTAGCATCGGCATGACACCAAAATAACTAGATAGGGTAGGTTCTCCAACTAATCATATCTACCATATAACTATTGGTTTGTGAAATGTCTCATGTACATCCACGAACTCCGTCCCAATGTCCAATCCGATTAGGGTCCATCAATAAGTGACATCTCTCTATTTGCTCCTAGTAAATTTGATTTACACCCCGACTTTCGAGGGTTGACCATGACGTCCCGCGTCGGCGAGAATGCGTCAATGTATGACCAAACGACGTGAAGGAGATAGAGAAAAGGAGGATGATCGGCTTAATCACATTAATGGGATAAACATTATGTTAATTTGTTTGATGGTCGTGTCAACATACACCCATACCTATCCTATAATATTTCATAGCATACATAAACATTCACATAATATGCATCTCAAGCATTAGCTTTGCCGCATCTCCATGTAGCAAGACTAATCTTAAGTCATCCCAATAATCATATGGATCTAATCATATATAATTAAAAGGAATAAAATACATGTGAAAAATCTCTAATCTTTCCTAACCTTAGGGGCATGCAAGCCTCACAAGTTACATTAAAAATTAATCCATATTAATTAACAATGGCACCAAAAGTCGCATTACAAACATTCAATCACATGTATTCATACAACTACAAGACATTGAAATCCTGGGCCATACGAAACCCAGGCTCCTCCTGCAAAAACAAGTTAGCACAAGTACTCCGAAGTGTGTGGTTTCTTTCTAATTAACAAACTTTTAAGTATCTTTGCACATCGCTTGTTGTTTGCAATTTCCGCATAAAGAAGGTTCAACTTTTAAACAACTACCTTACTTAAACCTTTGAAATTCATTTCAACATCCAAAATTATTTAATGGAGGATAATAAGGAGTAATCTAATTAACATGTCAACCAATTAATTAATTATAATAAATACTTTTATGCAATTGAGATCCGAAAAAATTAAAAATATTTCGGTCTCCAAAAAATCCGAAATAAATCCGAAATGTTCCTTATAGTGAGAGTAACTACCTGTTAAAGTTTCATGAAGAGATCACTTACCATCATGGAGAACCAAAAAAGACAAATTCTCAGGTTGTGTATAAAACACCGTTAGAGAAAGTTATGTTTTAGTCTCAACCATTTGGGCTTTAGGATCATCTTCCACGCAGATTTAATACAAAAAAAATTTACAATAAATTACTATAAATCTTTTTCTGGCAAATCAAGAAAGGAAACCATATCTAACCTATACAATTTCATCAAGTTTAATGGGTTCAAACAAAAAATCCCTGTTCTAGAACAGACTGTCAACGAAAAAAGTTTCAGTCAAGTTAAGGTTACAAAACTAGTCTAAATCGAGTGAAACTAATTTTGGCAGAACCAGGACTAAAAATAGAACAATTCCATTTAAACACTTTTCCACAAAAAAATTTCAATCAATACCAATTTTGCAAACTATCCAATTGATACAGTTACCGGTCTGACAGTTTTTGACTTTCCACTACACAAAACAAACAGTTATACTTCAAACCACGCCACCAAATTAATGTGTCTGAAAGACATACATATCTAGATATTTCCTAGCCAATAAAACAGGCAATTATTTTACAAAATAAATTGACTCAAACATATTCAATCAGATCTGGTCACGCAGAAACAGGTTCTGCACACTGTCACGAGAAAAATCACCATAAATCCATTATTGTTTGGATTGACGTCAAACCAGAGGCATAATAATAAAAACTCACAGATCTATCAATTCTAACAAACTAAAAAATTTAAACGAATTCTTTACACAAAGAAAAACACGCAAAACCGCAGAAAACCAAAAGTTCCAGACAGCAAGCAACTGCATCAACTTAATGAGTTCATTAATTACGAATTTCTCAATTAATTAAGTGTTAAAATATCTAAACTATGACTAAGTCTCTAATACCACTGTTAGGAACCCATGTCCATGTGCAATTTTAATTTTATTACTAATTAATATCAATTAATTAAGCACAACCATAAAATCTAGTAATTAGACATCAAACACACATGAGAAAGGGAGGAGAATTGTATACCTCCTCCAATATCGCAGTTGGAAGGCTCAACCGAACTCTCTTGGAGTCGATGGCATGCTCACCACCACCTCGCCTTTGGCCTTGAGTCCACCTAAAGTCTTAACCAACTTCTAAAAGTTTGTACTAGCAAACTCAAGAACGAGGCTAATTCCTTGTTGCATTTCTTCACCAAATTAACTATTTAATTTGTGGCTAATATTCAACGGATTGGCATCCTCGATAGCCGGTTAAACCGGCTGTTTGGCACAGCCAAGTGTCATTTTTTTAATATTTGAAAATTTTAAAATTAAAATATTGAATCCAAACTGTTGATCTTGTTCAATTTTACGGGCGATGCGTTTTTATATAAATTTTATAAAATTTGGAGTTGATTTGATATTAGATCAAGTGGTCAACAAATGAACGAATCTGGTTAACTATCACAGATTAATTCTAATACGTTCATAATTTGATCACTTAATCAAGTATCAAATCGACTCCAAATTTTATAAAAATTATATGAAAACACATCTCTCGTTAAATTCAACAAGATCAACAGTTTGGATTCAACATTTTAATTTTAAAATTTTTAAATATTAATTAAAATGCACTTGGCTGTGCCAAACAGCCGGTTTAACCGGCTGTCGAGGATGCCAATCCAATATTCAACACATGAATTTCCTACAGAAGAGCAAGATATGAGAGCAATGGAAGAGAGAAAAACTGAACTTTTTCTTTGAAATTTTCGGCCAAGAAAAATGGGAGAGAGGCAAGAGATTGATGCTATAATGGGTGGTTAGGGTTTCCTTAAGTAACAACCCTATAAATAGACATCCAAACCTCTTCCTCTCTTAATTTTATATGGACAAAAATGCCCCCTATAGGCTGGCCTCTTCATAGCTAAATTAGGTCATTTCATTTTGTTATTTTTCTTTCATATTAACACATTAAATCAATTATTTAATGGTTCAATTAAATTGCTTTCTAATTGGGCTGAATTTGGTAATTTAATTAATTCAACCAATTAAAATATGTTGAATAAAATTAATTATCAACTTATTGATAATTATTTTGAAATTAGCAAATGCATTAATTTATTTCTATATGATCCCTTTGATTTAATTAATTATAACGGTTCGCAACGGTATATAATTAATTAATCAACTTATCATATTTTCATTACATTTACTGCTGTGAATAAATAAATAATGCACTGCATGGTTAAAACTTTATTTGTGTGACCCTTTGAGGATTTATGCTATGTTGGCTATGGAAATTAAATCGTTATTTATTTCCAATAATCATAAGCAGTATCTAGCAACACGTTATAATTTCCAATTAAAATAAATAAATATTGTACTGTTACAGTATTTCAATCCTGCATAAGAAATAAAGTATTTTCTTGTTTTGATTCCTATGTCACATGATATTACTGTATAATCCAAGATATGAATGTGTCATTCTTGCAGATTACACATTTCTTGATCTAGAGTTGATCGTCTAGTTTGCATGCATACGATCCAACTTCATCAAGGGGCCCAAATAGATATCATCACTCACTAAATATATTAATGAAGGACATACGATTTTCTTGTTGAACAATTTTTTCCCGCACAATTCAAGAGAACATAAATAAAGTCCGTATAACAGCCCTTATCAGGAATCAACGTTAGACGATATTTATAAAACCTATCCTCATGTAGAAAAGTTGAACAATCTCAAACTTAGAATCAAACGCATATGAAATGAATAATGACACATAACACAATCCATATAATTATTTCATTGGGTCATGTCCTATACTATGTTCCGATAACATACATATATGCAATTAAGTTGATAACTCCTTATGATTTGTAAAACTTAATCATCACTTATCTTGCATACTAATCTTATATGATAATTAATGTTCCTTGTTAATTATCAAGATTATGGATGATTTAGAGTTATTATTGTCATTCTAATGAATGATCCACATAGATCTACAATTAAGATCCTCAACCTGAATTATCTATCAATAATAAACTCTAGGAACAAATGATCAAATATCATCAATAACATAAACTAAAATTAAGTCATTAAATATTTACTTCTAGGACATAACTCCAACAGTTTGCTGATAGTTTTGGAACAAATAATACATCATTTTAAGGTTCTGTTGTTTAGAGAAACACTACCAACACTAGTAATGGAAAGATTTATCCCATCGGCAGTGGAAATTTTGTCAGGACCTTGATATGGAGAGATGGAAACAAAGCCTTTTGAAATTCCAGTCATGTGATTTGAGGCTCCTAAATCTATATACCAATTCTGAAAAAAGGTACCTGACAATCCCATCGTAGACAGTGCACTCTGAATCATTTGTTGAACAGCTTCTAGGGTGATAGTTGCAGATGTTGATTGTATCCCTGAGGCTGGTTGTGTAACAGGCTGAGGAGTAGTGGCTGATTGTGTGGACACTGCAACGACTTGCAAAGCGGTACTTCTATTTTGGGGCCAACGGCGACATTCTGAAATAATATGACCATTTTTCTTGCAATCCTTTGCAACATGACCATACTCTTGACATGAGTAGCACTGGATGCTTTTGACATCACGGGAATTTTGTTTCCCTCTTGCTAGGAAAGCAACATTGGAGGAATCTACCACCATCTTCTGTTCTTCAATGGTAGATCGAGTACTCATATGTATTTCTTCATGCATAAGTTTACGGAAGCGCTTATTTAGTGAAGGCACTGGAGATCTGCCCATGAGTTGTCGACGTGTGGCCTTAAAATCTAACCTAATTTTCATGAGAAATTGATCCCTCATATTCTTTTCTTGCAACTCTTGAACTGTAGCTAAAGCTGCAATAGGAATGTTAGAGTAGATAATTGAATTATACTCAAGCCAAAGTGTTATAAAGCTCGAGTAATACTCTTGGATGCTTTTATCTCCTTGAGAAAATTCATGGACCTCCACATCCAATTGAAATTTGCAAGCATCACTATCCTGGTGGTAAATAGTTTTTAAATATTTCCACATATTTGCTATTGTTTTATATGGTCTGAGATTAATACCAATATGAGATTCAACAGATCCAAGAAGCCAACTCATGACTTTAGAATTTGCACCCACTCATTTCTTTAAATCATCACCATCTTTATCAGGTTTTTTTATGGAACCATCTACATAACCCCCACAATTCTTTCCCTTGGATAAAACAACGAAGATTGAATTCCCACAAAACATAAATTTTTTCCCATTAAAACAAACAGGTAGTATAGCCATTTTAAGAGAAAAATCCATTGAGGTTGTGATAAATTGAAACTCACACCTTTATAGAAGAGAACAAAACAAAATCTGCCACAATAGTAGAATATAAACCAAAAAACTATCAACGACAACTTAAAAAAAACAAGAAGGGCACTGATACCGTGAAAACCTTAGATAACTAGATTACTAGAGAGAAATTTGAGTAAATTTGCTGCCTCCTTCTGAGGTCCCAGCACCCTTTTTATATATCTTTTCTCACAATCTATACAGCCATATTTCCTTTTATTATAATCCCTACAATCCAGCCTATAATCTAGTTCCCAAATATACCCTTCTTAATTACAGAAATTCTACGGCCAATAACTACTATATATTACTATACAATATTGACATGAAACCGAGAAAAACCAACAAATGAAATAAATTGCATAAGGACAATACTTATTATATCATTAAATATTCAACGTAAATAACTAATAACTAATAGCTCTTGATAATTTGTAATTGTGAATAGTAAAATGACATTATTTTACGGAGATAGAAATTTGCAATCCTTTAATTCATCGAGCTAACTTTATTCAAATAATATCCCAAATTTGCAATCCAACCATATAATTATGAAATTAGTTGCAACAATATCCCAAATACTAGTAAGAAAAAGAACGATACAATAGTCAGAAACTGTTTTGCTATATGCCTAACTTGTCAAAAAAAAAGAAACTGTTTTGCTATAAAAGGAGAGTGCAGCAACCCCAATTCTTTGACAGATGACTCGTTTCAAATGTTTTGTAAATCAGACCGGACCGGCCGGTTGAACCGGTTTCGGGTTCGACCATGGTTAAACCAGAAAAGCGGCCGACCCAGTAGCCTTTCCGGTTTGGTGGCCAGTCCGGTTTTCAAAGCATTGCTCATTTCTTATAGCTACCAATTTATGTTGAACATTTTCACCTAGTCACCAAATTGTAATTAAAAGTCATACGAAAATAGTGTTTAACAAAAATATAGGAGGTTCCCTGTATGTTAGTACATCAAGAAGACAATAGGGAGAGACGTACCTATTCCTGCAAATAACAATCAAATGAAAAACTAAGGCATCTGTCACAGAAAGCCTCAGTGAATTAATAGAAATTAGATAAACACACCCAAGCACCATGCTAAGGTAAAGAAACATAACATATTAGATCTGAAAAATTGCATAGTGATGACCGATGAAAATTGCAATCCGCCTCTCAAGTTTATTCTGGAAAGGTGACAGAGAGAAGAAGCATGCATTAAAATAAAAAAAAAAAAGAAAAGAAAAGGAAGACTCAAAATAAGAAAGCAAATCCAAAATTTTCAACTCCAGTAAATCAATTAAGATGAATTAATCAACAAATATTGAGTGTTAATTAAAAAATTATTGAAAACCTTGTATTGTGCTTCAACGCAGACAATGAAAATAATATGAAAGCTGTTACCTACCTATGAACTCTTAATAAAGCACTTCAAATTGCAGCCATGGAATACTGCAAATGCTCCTCGCGAGGTAAGTAGGAACCTGCTTCATATAGGACCAGAGAATATTGGAAATAGAATCACAGTGAATATTGGAACTGCTAACTTTTGAATTTTTGAGCCACATTCAGCCTAACTAATAATATGTTGTGTAACACAACATAAAGTTTTTTCAATTTTTCAATTACACCACAATCTAATATAATTTGATATCAATTTACCCTCAATATCACACTTGCATAAATAGAGCCTCGCTTTAAAGTTTTAACCGTTTTATTCCCAATACTTATTGTGAAAATCCAATAGAAAGTCGTCTTCAAAACAAAAGAGACCATAATACTGATAAAGGTGGTATAGTGGAGACTGAAGAGACTGATTAAGGGGACAACAAGGGAAGGGAGGGGACAGAGTGAAACGGAGACAAACTTTGGTTTAGGCAAGGGAGATGAAGATTGCTTCACATATGCACGCCCATTTGATGTAGGGGTTTAGATTTTGTGCCTTCTGAAAATCACGAAATCAGCCTACGTTACACAACAAATTACTAAAATGTAAGCTAACAAAGCAGGGTCTCCATGCACAAAATGTGTTGCTTTGTTTTCATTAAAACAAATTGTCAAGCAACTTATTCGCGCTAATGGTAATCCAATTTCTGTTATCCCAAATTCCTTTAATGAAACCTTTTGTAAAGAACGCCAAAATTTGACGAAAATTTAGCCAGAGATTAAAGAAAAGACCGAAATTGCTAATGAGATTCAATCATACTAATTAAATTGAAAAATGCATGGCCTGATCTGCCCATAGCACATCGTAAATTAAGACAAAGAATCTCAAAAGTTTTTATCAAATCCACGAGACATTATGCAATTGATTAGTTTAAGAGGGAGAAATAGCTTTACCTTGTGTAGCAATCAGTTTGCACATTGAATACAACGCTTAAAAGATGCAAGGTAATAGAGATCGCTATCCTTCATGTTAGAATTGGCCTCCTTGGCCAGGCTCGCGATGATCTCCTTTTTTCTCCTGAGGAGGAATGCTAGACACGCAAGTGTGGAGAAACTACATATAAGCCAATTATTGTGGCAGAGACAATTTCAATTATATGAACTGAAAAAGCAATTAAAGAAAAGGTAATAGAGAAATCATATCGTACCTCAACAGTGCTTGGCAAAGAAGATGCAGAACGGATAAGAAAAAGAGGAACGAGGATCGAACAGAAAGAGGCTCAAGGTCAGCGGCAATAATCTCAGATCCATACAATGTTTAAATAAGAAAAAAGATTAAGAGGTTGGCTTTCAAAATGAATTTCAAAATCAAAATTGAAACGATGCAAAGTTCAAATTTCAAAATTTAAATCAGAACCAGCACCCCATCGGATGGTCCCGAGAGTTAGGGGAAGTGAACGATGATGGGGAAAGAAGGCGAGGCGGTGGTGGAGAATGGGTTCCTTTTGAACATGGGGGGCGGAACATAGCATCCCTCTTTCCCGATTTGTCCTCCGAGGTATGGTCGACGAAGTGGGACTGGTGCTAGCGGGTTAGGAGATGGAGAGCAGAAGAGGGAAATGAAGGGGGCCCCACAGTCCGAAGTCATATCGGGCACAAATGGATAGATACCGGTCTCCATCATCAAAGAGATTGACATAGTCGTTCTCTCTTGCATTTTTGTTTCTCTCTTTTCAGTGGGGGGTAGATACGGATCCGCCGGGTAGGGGTAAGTGGGGAGCGGATAAACCAAAAGGAAATTAAATAAAAAATAATGTCGGAAAAGCGGAGAGTCAAGAATCGAACTGGTGCGCTCATTCTACTCGGTGCTTTATTTATTCCGCGCACAAACGGAGAGTCAAGGGTCAATTAACGTTTTGTTCCGAGGCATCATCTGCTCCTCACATCTAGTTTTGAGACATCATCTCCTTCTTAAATCTATTAAATCTAGAAATTACCGGTTCAGATTGCACCAAATCAAGGGTGTATCCAAATGTTTTACATTCTTGGATTGGTGCTTTTATAAGTAGTATATATATGTAAAACAAAAATTTAAGAAAGTAAATTGAAATAGAATCAAATCATCTCTTCTCTTCCTCTCTCTCTCTCTCAATTCGTGTTGGTAGTTTCAAATCTGACGTGTTGATTGTTTCATGCTTTTTAGCTATAAAAGAATTACCTAATTTCGTCATGTTGGACCTCGAGCCTGTAAAATTTTAATTTTGTAATACTAAAGCACCTCTGTTTGTGAGTCTTACACAAATTTTATGAACAATCTTTGCGAATTTTTTTTTGTTGATACTTAGGTGCCGCTGATACGGTACAGCAAGGATTCTTGTGACAAGTCAGTCCTGTGGACCGTGTCGAAGGTTGATTTCGATGATTACAGGCACATTCGTAGGGTAGACGATATCTCTGTATTTTTCACCGCCCATGGCCTACATATCCACGATGGCCACGTAATGGATCTCTATTCCCCAAAAGTTGAAAATTACGGACAGGAAGGATTCCTCTGGAAGATGTTGGAGGTCCTGCCATCTAATCCCATTTCTCT
This sequence comes from Rhynchospora breviuscula, assembly GCA_027562975.1. Lineage (NCBI taxonomy): Eukaryota > Viridiplantae > Streptophyta > Magnoliopsida > Poales > Cyperaceae > Rhynchospora > Rhynchospora breviuscula. The sequence goes on from CM050398.1 coordinate 21,407,313, forward strand.
TTTCAGACCGTCCCAGCACACAGTTAGGATACACTGCCGAGCCAAATTGAACTACAATCTGACCATTGCTAAGGATGGAATCACTGTTATGTTAGTTCCGTCCAATTGCAAAGATAAATACCAGGTGACCAGTGTGTTGTTTTTTTTTCTTTATTTTATCCTATTATATTTTATTCTTTTTTATATTTACTTTTATTTTATAGGTAATTGTTCTAGCTATCATCCATTTTCCATTGTTTGTTCACGTATTTCTATATTGGTTTATAAGTTTTGATAGTCTTTCCTCTTGGATGTTTTTAAAACATAGCACTGGATCAAAGAAACGGCATGTGGCGTTCCTGTCAAAGGTGAGCTGGAGAAAGAGTCCTTTGCAATTGTGAACAAGGCCACGGGAAAAGCTATCAAGCATGGCTTCGGCAGTGGCTATCTTGTATGCACCAACATCTTATATCGAAGTCATAAAAAACCTTTAACATTGATAATTCCTCCTCATAATTGAAACAATCTCGAAACTCTGTTTTCTAATCATCTCTAGTTGGTTGTAACATTTATAGGTTCAGGTGGTCCCATTCAACCGAAATTACATGGATGCCTCATTACTGTGGACTGAAAGTGGCAGTCGGACTAATGGCTTCCGGGAAATAAGAATGGGAAGCAACATTTCTATGGCCTTGCATGCTTTTGATTCACATATCGTCAATTGTCCACTTGTAGGGATATCAAATAGGAATGAGAAAGGGACGCAATACTTCCAGGACGGTGATCAAGAATGGAAGATTGTCGACTATGAGTGAATATCTCAGATTGTTTCTGTTGAGTATTTATCTCGTATCTATCTGGAGCTATGAGATTAACTGAGAGAATTATTTTCTTATAACTTTCTTTTATTAATTAACTTGAAGGAGTACAATTATACTCTCTCTTTGGTACACTACATCAAATGGACTAACTCCTATTTATAGATGTACAATATCGTTATTGACTATTTTAGAATTTACACCATATTCTACATTCATACATTAAAGTATAACTTTCTAGATTTTACATGAATTACCAAAGTCGGTAATTAGTTCATGATATTTCTAGAACCAGTTCACGTTAGCCTTGTTGGCCCATTAACTCCATCTTTCTTATTTGGGCTTTATATTGATAATTTATTTTGGGCTCGCAGTCGGTACTATTCTCAACACTCCCCCTCAGTACCGACTTGGTCTTCTCTTGATTTATCAATGCTATGGACTTCTTTAGTAGTACCTTCTTGTCGGCAAACTGCTCGTCATTTCGACTGTATTTCGATTGTACTTCTTGTTGCTTTACCTTGCTACTCACATCTAAAGTCTTAATCTTAAATGCTTTCTTGTGCCAACATTGTCGTGCACAGTGTCCTCGTCTTCCACAATTGTAGCACACTATGCTTCTTATATGTGTTGTCTTACACATATCTTGTTGGTGCTTCGGTTCTTTTCGAGATCCCACTTCATGTGTACTCTTCTCTTTATCACTTGTCATCTTCTTGACTTTGTCGGAATTGTTGATTACTTGGGCCCTCAATGCAAATTGTGCTTCTTCTTCTACCAGTGGTTGTGGAGCATAACGAAACCTTAGCTGGAAGTTTCTAGATCTCTCCATAGAGATCCTTACTATCACCAATTTTTTATTTTTTCTATCTATTATTTTGCAACCTCCATTTTCAAAATAGACTACATATCCATTTTGAACTAACTGCCCCACGCTTAATAAATTTTACTTCAAGTCCGGTACGTATAGCACGTCTCGAATAAATTTTGGATCCAATTTAGTTTGGATGGCAATATTACCCTTTCCTTTTGATTTTCCTAAAGCACCATTACCCATGAGTACCTCTGGTGTATATGATGTGTCGATATCTCTGAAGAGTTCACAATTACTTGTTATGTGGTTTGTGCAGCCACTATCAAGATACCACATGTTGTCTCTCTCTTCAATTGCAGAATGACAGGCAAAGTATTACTTTCTTCGTACTCATCCTCTTCAACGAAGTTTGCTCGATCAACATTTTTGGATCTATAATTCCGAGCTATATGGCCGATCTTTTTGCACTTGTTGCATCGTTTTTTCCGCCAGCATCTTGACGTATTATAATTTGACATCTTACATATGTCGCACCATAGAGATAAATTGCGTGTACTTGAATCTTCTTTACTATGAGCTTGGTAGAGTTTGAACCTTGTCTGGAGCGCAGTTTCAACCAAGTTCGGCTTCGCTGAGTTCAAATTCGTCCCACGTTGTAGCCTCATTTCTTCGTGTGACTCCAATAAGCTCATTAATTATTGAATCGAAAGAGTTGATAAATTTTTCGATTCCTCAATTGCAGCGACGATATGCTCATATTTCTTTGGGAGACTAATCAAGATCTTTTCAACAACTCACTGATCTGACATACCTTCTCCATATGCTCGCATTTGATTGACGATCTCGATTACTCTTGTGAAGTACTCCTTTATCTTCTCTGACTCTTTCATTTGCAGATTCTGGAATTGTTTCCTCAAGGTCTGCAATTTCATAGCAATTATCTTTGCAGATTCTTGAAACTCCTCTCGCAAAATCTCACATGCTTCATTCGCCTTCTTCGAATCAATGATACTCGAAAATAGACTTTCGGCAACACCTTGTTGGATTAGAAATAATGCCTTGGCGTCCTTCATTGTGTCTTCGACCAACTGTTTCTTCTGCTGCGCCGTTGGTGCTACATTAGCAGCATACTCAGTGTAGTCGTTCTCCACGATATTCCATAATCTTTGAGACCGTAGCAACGTATACATCTTGATCCTTCAAATGTCGTAGTTCTCTCCGATGAATATGGAAATCATTGATTGCGTCATATTTGCAACGACACTTGAAGCCATCGACTAAGATGCTCTTTCGATCTTCACCAATACGCCGGTACTCCAATTGCGCCAACCTGGCTCTGATACCAATTGTTGAGTAATTATCTCGTATCTATCTGGAGCTATGGGATTAACTGAGAGGATTGTTTTTTATCTCTCTTTTATTAATTAACTTGAAGGAGTACAATTATACACTCTCTCTTTGGTACACTACATCAAATGGACTAACTCCTATTTAAAGATGTATAATGTCGGTTATTGACTATTCTAGAATTTACACCATATTTCTACATTCATACATTAAAGTATAACTTTCTAGATTTTACATGAATTACCAAAGTCGGTAATTAGTTCATGATATTTCTAGAACCAGCTCACGTTAGCCTTGCTGCCCATTAACTCCATCTTTCTTATTTGGACTTTATATTGATAATTTGTTTTGGGCTCGCAGTCGGTAGTGTTCTCAACAGTTTCTATTTTATGTACTTCTCATTTCTGCTTTTTTGTTTTGACCAAGTATTTGTGTTGACTTCAGTTTTGCATTAATTAGTTCATCCTCCTTGTGCCTTGTTTGATGATCCAACATCAGAACATATATTAATTCCCGTTCCACTCAGTTATTGTATTTAGCACTATTCAAGAACAGTAATCGCATCCGGGCTATTGGTTTGCTTTGGTGCATCCTGATCGTTCGATCCTCTTCTCTTCGATGGTTTGGTCGAAGATTTTTTCCCTTTGTTTGCCTCGATTTCCTGCCTCCATTGCTTCTCTTTCTTCTTCCTGTTTTGTTGCTCTCTAAGGACCAGTCAGGCAGGGTTCCGCATGTGGCCTCTGTACGAACCTTGCTCCCGTCGTGGTAGTGGTGCGTGCGCCGTATCTCTTTCTCACTGCTCTTTTTCGTTTCTTTTTGCTTTTGGTCTATGGCTTTTTTCTGACGGTTTCTTTTGCTGCGCTAGGTTTTCGTGTGCTGCTCCATCAGAATTGGTGCGCTCGGGGATGGTTCACGGTGGTTTTCGTCTATGCTGCTTTTATTGTGCGCTGCACTCTTTCTCATGCAAGTCTGTATTCCAGAACTTTTCTTCCTTCATGCTTATTGTCTCTTCAGTACTGTTCTGTCATTCCTGAGTTTGTTGTGCTTTGTTCTGGTGGTGAGTTCCTCTTTTCCTTCTTTCTTATTTCTGATTTTTCTTTCTTTCTTATTTCTGATTTTTCTGTCTTTCATGCGCAAAATTCCACTATTTTCGTTTTGCCACTGTCTATGCCTGCATCCTGCTTCCTCCCTGCATTGTGTGATTCTTATGGTCTTCGTTGTGCCCATAAAAAACGTTTTCCTGTGCTTTTGCTTGCTTCATCTTTCTCATTTTTTTGTTCTTCGATGTGTTTTTCTTTCTACATCTGCTGATTCTTGCCAGATAATTTCTGCCTCTATTTTGTCCTCCTCTTTTTTTGCTGGTTTTTGCTCTTCTCTACTTACCATCTTCTGTTCTGTCAATTTCAGGTCTCTGTGTGCTTTCTGCTTGGGTTGTGCTTTGTGGTGGTTGTCTTGCTGTCGTTCTCTCCTGTTGTGGTGGTGAGTTCCTCTTTTCCTTCTTTCTTATTTCTGATTTTTCTATCTTTCATGTGCAAAATTCCAGCGTTTTGGTTTTGATGTTGCATCATGTTTCCTTCCTGCATTTTGCAATTCTTATGGTCTTTGTTGTGCCCATAAAAAACATTTTTCTATGCTTTTACTTGATTTCTCTTTCTTATTTTTCTGTTCCTAGATGTTCCTGGATGTGTTTCTATTTCTGCATCTGCTGCTTCTTGCCAAATAATTTATGCCTATGTTTTGTCTCTCTTTTTTCCCTGGTTTTTGCTGTTATCTACTTACCATCTTCTTTTCTCTCAATTTCAGGTATATGTGTGCTTTGTGTTTCGGTTCTCCTCTGTGGTGGTCGTCTTGCTGTCATTCTCTGCTGTTGTGGCTGTTCTTCCTACCTGTGTTTTTTCTGGTGAGTGCTTGCTTTCTATTTTGGTTATCTTTTTTCGCTTCCTTTTTATTTTCGTATTCTCATTTTTTCCCCTTTTTGTTGCTTCATTCTTCTTTCAGGTTGTTGTTCTTGCTATCGTTTTCTGATGTTCTGTGTTTCCCTCAGCTGATTGGATTTCGATTGCTCCTTCTCCAGGTAATGAGCTGTCTTCTATGTTTACTTGCTGTTGTCTTCTGTGCTTACTGTAGTATTGGCTTAGGTCAGAGTGTTATTATTATTGTGGCGGTTTGGGTTGTTTTATAGATGTATTTTGCCTTGCCTTTCTCTCACTGTACAATGCTAATTTCTTTTTTTTGCTGCTCTGCTCATGTTGTTCTTTCTCGATCGTCTTTCTTTTTTACGGCAACATCATGTTCGTTTCGTTATGTGCCGTCATTCCTTTCAGCATTCTTCCCATATTAGTAGGCCTGTTGTCATGGAACAGGGTTCACCGTCTTCGCCTACTGCTATGGATGCTTCGTCTCATGCTTCGTCTTTTGAGGCGTACTTTGGTAGGGTACTCTTTTTTGGTTTAGCGTCACTGTTATTATAGATCGTGATCGCATTGTGGTTCGGTCCGTTGAGCTATTTCTTCTTTTCTTTTATCCTTATTGGATGTAGTCTTATAAGTTTTCTGTGTCATCTTCCTATCCTTGCTTGCTAAATGCTTCTTATTCTGCTCTTTGTGCTGCTCTTTTGAACAAGCTATTCATAAACGCTCTTAGTTGTGCTGTTGTTCTCAGTCAGCTCTACACCTATTTCTGTGTTCTCATTTCCTTTGTAACTTGTCTGCTCATTCATCTTCGTCTCCTCTCAGTTGATTAGTAGTTTATTCTATCGTTCTCTTCTAAGATACCTCTGCTAGGGGCCGTCGTCGGAGGCAGATTGGCCGCGGGGATTATTCTGATTCACCTCCTCCTATTGGTCCATCTGACCATCATGAATCTGGAGGTTTTTTCTCTCTGATTTCCCTTCTCTGAACTGATCTTTCTTTCTTTTCCATCTGCTTACCTGCTCTTATTATTCGCTGTCTGAGGTTATTCTATTTTTTTCCTTTTTCCTGTGTTTGTTGTTTCCTTCTTCAAGGTGTTTCCGCTACATCAAATGATCCTTCTTCCTATCGTCCACTGCGTGTCTGCCGAAGGCTTGCAATGATTAGTCATGATTCGTCTTCACCATCTGCAGAATCATCGGACTGGCAAATGACGCTCGGCGAGTTCCTTTCTCACAGTTGAGTACTATTTTGTTGCTTCCAGCATCCATTTTGCTGATGTTCTATTTTTTTTTGTCATCTTCTCTTCATCAGATCATTCTGCTATTTTCTTTCTCATTGTTCTTTCTCACTGCTGCTCATGTTCTCTTATTCTCATTGTTCTTTCCTGTATCTAAGGTGCGCCATCTCCTTCCACACCGACTTCTCAGTACGATCCTTCCTCTCATCAATCATTTCAGCATGACGATTTTGGTGTAGCAGATTCTCCACCCCCTCAGACTCCACCAGCAGTCCCTGTTGTTGGCACAGGTTCATTTCTTTCTTCATGCCTTCTTCTTATACTCTTCTTTGTGTTTCTTCGCCCCCTATTAATTCTGGTTTTGTGTCTGTTTTTCCTTGCTGTCATCTGTTTTGACTTCTGTTCCCTTCTTTGTGTAGCTGATAGGCCGATTTATGATGATTTTGGGGATCTCACTGAAATGTGTCCGAAATGTTATGCCCTTTTCTGGTATCGAGAGCGGTGTCTTTGAGATTCACGTGTTGGCAATCCTGTTTATAATCTCTGCTGTAGAGGCGGCCATGTTGATTTGCCGCCTGTTCATCCTACTCCTTCGCCATTGTCAGAACTCCTGAACCCTTTCAATGGGCCAGATTCAAGGCATTTCCTTGACTCTATCCGCATCTACAATTCTATGTTTGCGTTCACTTCAATGGGTGTTCAGGTTGATGATAGTATCAACCTTGGTCATGGGCCGTTTGTTTATAGAATTTCAGGCCAGCTCTGTCATCTCATGGGTTCTTTGCTTCCTGATGATGATACTCCACCTTAATTTGCTCAGCTTTATATGTATGACACTGAGAATGAAATCGCTAACCGTCTTAGTGTGTTTCCTGGCCCTGATCGAGCATCTGCTCCTCGACCTCACATTGTCCAGGCACTCAGAGAAATGCTGGACACATATAATCCTTATGCTCAGGCATTTAGATCTGTTCGTGACCGCAATTTACATCACCCTGCTGATTCTTTCAGTCTGAGGATTGTTTCGCAAAGATCTGGTGATGGAAGACAATATTATGCCCCCACAGCTTCTGAAGTGGTTGGTCTTGTAATTGGCGATATCGATGGCCAGCGTTTTGATCGTGATATTATAGTCCAACGTCAATCTGGTCCCCTGCAGCGTGTTAATTCTTTGCATCCTTCTTATATGCCATTCCAATATCCTCTTTTTTTTGTTCACGGTGAGGATGGTTTCCATCTCAATATACAATACAACACTGCTGATTCGAGCACTTCATCACGTGCTCGGCAACATGTTACAATGAATTAGTACTATTGCTTCAGACTTCATGTTCGTGGTATTGGGTACAATATAATTTTGAAATCCGGCCGTCTCCTTCAGCAGGTATCTATTGATATGTTTGCTTGTGTGGACCAATCAAGAGCCTGGTATATCCACGAAAATCAATCAGCAATGCGCTCAGATACGTTCCTAAATGTTAGAAATGCCGTCATCAATTATGATCTCTATGGTCGAACCGTGGGGAGGTGAATCATATTGCCGCCATCGTATGTTGGCAGTCCTAGGTATATGTTTCAGAATTACCAGGATGCTATTGCTGTGTGTAGACATTTAGGCCCTCCCCATCTTTTCATAACTTTCACCTGCAATCCTGCATGTCCAGAGATAACCCGTAATTTGTTCCCGGGGCAGCAGCCGAGTGATCGGCCGGACTTAGTCTGTCGAGTTTTTAGGATGAAGCTTGATCAGATGATGCATGATCTTCGAGGCGGACAGTTCTTTGGCCATGTCTCTGGATGTAAGGAATTGCTGCATTTCCTCTTCTTTTCATTTTCTAATGACAGCAATCCATTCAATTCCTTTCTCTCTCCTTCATCTACTTTCCCTTCCTTTGTGTTGTCTCTTGCGTCTGTCTATTATTTTGTATGCTTATCACCGTTTTTCCTTTCTTCTTTCCCAGTAATTCACTCTGTTGAATTCCAGAAGAGAGGTCTTCCGCATGTACATATCATAGTTTGGTTGGCACAACGCAGCAATCTGTCTGATGGTGCAAGCACTGATCGTGTTATCTCTGCTGAACTTCCAGATCCTGCTTCTGACCTTGATGCTTATGATGTTGTTTCGCAATTCATGGTGCATGGACCTTGTGGTGCTGCACGCCCACGTTCACCTTGCATGCAGAATGGCAGTTGTAGTAAATGCTTTCCAAAGCGTTTCCATGATGCCACTCTCATGGCTGACGATGGTGTTGTGGTCTACAAAAGAAGGGATACAGGTGTGACTGTTGATAAAAACGGAGTAATACTAGACAACAGATATGTTGTTCCATACAACCTAAATCTCCTCTTCAAGTACCATGCACATATAAATGTTGAGAGGTGTCACACATCTATGATGATCGAGTATCTTTTTAAGTATATTTGCAAAGGTCGGGATCGTGCAAGGATCTCTTTGCAAAGGAATCCAGTTACTACATCTAACAATAGTGCACATCAAGGTCAATCAGAAGAGGTCATTGATGAAGTCCTTGATTACTTAGATTGTAGATATCTTACACCCCATGAATCTATCTGGCGACTTTTTCAGTTCCATATTCATTATAGTTACCCCACTGTTGAGAGATTGCCCATACACCTTCCATTGGAAAACAACATCATTTTTCGTGACTCACAATCACTCCAAGAAGTAGCGAACAATCCTGCTATACAGCGTACAAAACTCACAGCATGGTTTGAGCTTAATGCGGTTGATCCGGCTGCTAGGCATCTAACGTATCCTGAGGTCACAAGATTGTACACATGGCATGATGATGGCAAATTTTGGCAACATAGGCTGCAAGGGTATCGCCTAGCACGTATGAATTTTATACCTCCGGCAGCAGGTGAGGTTTATTATGTGAGGATGCTTCTCAACTGTGTCCGTGGTGCCGGATCCTTTGAAGAATTGCGCACAGTCAATAGCATCCTCCATGCAACATTCAAAGAAGCTTGTAATGCCCTTGGTATGCTTGATGATAATACTGAGTGGTTATCCACAATGCAAGAAGCTGCTGCAATGGCTTCATGTCAACAACTCCGGCGAATCTTTGTTGACATGTTGCTGTTTTCAGAAGTAGCTGATGCGCGTGGGTTATGGGAGTCTTGCTGGAATTACATGGGAGATGACATACTTCGGAGAATAAGAATTGACAATAATAATTTAGAGATGATAGTGGATCCTGATATTCTGAAGGATCAGATACTCTATGAATTAGAAGATATCCTATTTACACGAGGATATTCTTTGCAGTATGTCCGGCTCCCTACACCATCACGTAGTCGCACAGCATACCCTCCGAATAGACTGTTAGCAGAACAGTATTCATTTAATAACATTGAGTTACGGATGCGACTACCTGCCCTCTTGTCTGGACTCAATGTTGATCAAAAAAAATGTTTTCGATTCAGTTGTTGAATCTGTTATGTCGCGATTAGGCAAATTTTATTTTGTTTATGGTCATGGTGGAACAGGTAAAACATTCTTGTGGAAAGCTCTGACTGCGTATCTCAGATCTAAGGGCAAAATAGTCCTCACTGTGGCCTCATCTGGTCTCTCCTCTCTATTGTTGGATGGAGGTGTGACAGCATACTATCGATTTAAGATACCAATTAAACTAAAAGAAGGTGCAACATGTGATATTAAAAAACACACACAGCTTGCCTATCTTTTATTGCAAACTTCACTGATAGTATGGGATGAGGCACCTATGAACAACAAACTTTGTTTCGAGGCTCTTGATCGTTCAATGAGAAAAATCTTCGCTGATTTCTATCCTCTTGATCAACATAAACCATTTGGAGGAATAACTGTTGTTCCTGGAGGTGATTTCAGACAAACGCTCCCAGTCATTCCTCATGGCAGTAGGTTTGATACTGTTGCAGCATCAATCACAAATTCCTATCTGTGGCCATCATGTCAACTCATGAAGTTGACAATAAACATGCGTCTCCTATCAACTAACCAGTCCTTACTAGATACACACACTCTTGGCATGTTTGCAGCTTGGCTGCTATCAGTTGGGGATGGGCAAGCACAATCAATCAGGCTCTACAACAGCTCTGAACCAGATTGGATACAAATACCAAATGAATTTTTGGTTGATCATAATGGTGATCCAGAAAATGCAATAATTGATGCTGTCTACCCAGACTTTCACTGTAAATTCCAGGATGATTTACCTCCAAGAGCGTGCAATAATAACACCTAAAAACAATGCAGTCAATATTCTGAATGATGCTGTGCTTCATCGTGTACCTATTGAACAACATGACTATTACAGTTGTGATAGTTCTGAGGGGTGTCAGAATCTCCCAGAAGATTTGCAAACAATATTCGATTCAGACATGCTAAACACAATCACATCAGGTTCTCTACCTCCTCATAAATTGAGTTTGAAAATTGGTGTTCCAGTCATGTTGTTAAGAAATATGGATCAAGTTAATGGCCTTTGTAATGGGACTCGCATGATCATAACAAATTTAGGTACAAGAGTCCTTGGTGCTCGAATCATCACAGGACCTGGTAAAGGAAAGGATATTCAGATTCCTCGCATATTATTCTCACATAAGGATCAGAAGCTTCCATTTATTATGAAAAGAAAACAGTTCCCTGTTAGAGTCTCTTATGCAATGACTATCAACAAGAGTCAAGGACAATCACTTCACGTCGTAGGTGTCTATCTTCCAGAACCAGTATTTAGCCATGGGCAACTTTACGTTGCACTTTCAAGGACAACATCACCGACCGGGCTAAAGTTACTCATTCTTAATGAAGATGATCAACACAGAAATTACACTAAAAATATCGTCTACAAAGAAATTTTTTCAGGGTTACAAATCATGGCACAAAACAATGGTAATTTGTGCTTTATGATTTCTCTTATCCATCTAATTTTATTTTATCCTTCGAATCCAACTTATGCTTTTTCCTTATAGGTGCATAATCTTTACTTTATTACTGACTATTTGTTTATTTTATGTGCTCATCTTATGCTCATTGTGTTTATTCCTCTACAAATCAAGATGACTTCTTCAATACCAGTTTCCACTCTGACGATGACAACTGAAATACAACAAGCAAGGATCCATGGTAGGCCTGTTAGGATTTGGCCAGCATCAGACCCACGACGGGGACGAGTTTGGAAATTAAATTTCCTTCTTTTAGATCATGCGGTGCATAGATTTCTCCTTCTGCTCCAAAAGTGCTTTTGATTTTGCATCTCATTTTTTCTCTTTATTTCTGTTATCCATCACGAATTTCTTATTCTATCCTTCGACTTACATACTATACTTCAAATATTCAATCTCTGAATTTTTCGCCCTCTTTACAGGGTGGAAAAATACAAGGAATAGTCTTCGCGAATGATTATCAGAGAATCTCGACTGCTTTTACCGAACAGAACATTGTAGAGATTACCAGATTCGCCGTTGATGAATCATCAAAAGATTATCAGGTAGTTGACTATGATTACATCTTGAAGATCACAAGACAAACACAGGTCAGGACTCTTCCATCCAACCAGTATGACATCCCAACATACCACTTTGATTTCAAGCGTCTTGAGGATGTTGGAACAACCATTACATACGAAAAAGCAGTGCTAGGTACACATATGCTCCTCATCATACTAAAATATCGACAACCATTTCTGTTTTCATCCCCTTTCTTTGTACTAATCCTTCTTAAAAACAAATTTCTGATCTGCGATATCCAGATACAATAGCAAGGATATCAGGATTTAGTGATGTCAATACTGTTCCATCGCTCGGCAATGCAAGAGTGCAAACATTATACTTAACCAATGAAAGGTTCAAATACAAAATTACAGATTCATTTCTATTTACTTCAATCTTTCCTTATATTAGTCATCTGTCCAACACGAAATCCGCAATTTTCTTGCTGCAGAGGGTACACAATGGATGTTGCACTTTGGGCTGACTTCATTGATAAATTTGATGTTGCTGATCTATATGAAAAATCAAAATCATCCCCAATTATTCTTGCCTGCAATGGTCTTCAGATAAAAAAAGACCATAATGGTAACTTCTATGCATACTTTCATAGTATTTAAACTTTTTGCTTCCAATCTAATAATCATTATCTTCCCCTCTTAACCATGCAGGTGTTTATGGTCTCAAAACATACACTGGAACACGGTTCCATTTTGACACCGCCATGAAAGAAATATCAGACTATCTTCAGCAGTAAGCCATCAACAAGAATTTAACTGATTCATTTACCTTTAAATAGAACACCTGCCGCTCATCCATAATAATGCTTCTGTGACAACCACAAAGATTAAACTAATTACCATTTTCTTTTTTCTATTGCCTATTGATCTGCGCAATTTATGCCGCCTGATTATCATTGCTTTTCTTCTTTCAGGACACCGTTTGATGGTAACCCTATCGTTCTGGAAGCAACCCCAGAGATGTTTAACAGAGCAGGTCCACCGCTTTCCCTCTTGCCAAAAAGAAATCCAATCAAAATAACACTCCAAGAACTGAATGCACTGTATCTAGACAATTTTACTGTGAGTCATGCATGTCCATTTAAATCTATCTTCCTTCCACAGGCCAGTGGATCAATTAGAACACACATTTACAGCACTATCATTGTATTCACAGGATACATACTACCAGTGTGCAGTCAGGATAGTCCGCATCACTGATCCTTTTGATTGGTGCTATGAAGCGTGCACTGGGTGCCGTAGAAAATTAGATCGTGATGATCAGGGTTTTTACTGTACAGAGTGTCGCATTCGGAGGCGACAATTCATCCCTTGGTATGTGTTCCTTCACAAATTATTGTGCTCTGCAAAATTAGCATAATACACAACCATACAAATATTCAATCCACAAAAAAAAAAAATTCCTGCAATACAAAATAAAACACAGCATATCCATTTTTCTGCTCTCCATCCTATAATGATAAACAGCTTCATCCTAAGCATGTCGATAGCTCACTAATGACACTATCTTTGACCTTATTACTAAAGTAGTTACTACTGTTGCAAGTACAGAGTCAGAATCCAGGTCAAAGACCAGACTGATGTAGCTCAGTTTATTCTCCTTGGTAAAACAGCTCATATGATCATTAGAACTGATGCAACAACACTAAAGGCGCAGCAAGATCAAGATAATGACAAAGCACCACATGCCCTCTTAAACATTATCAACAAACCATATCTCTTCACTGTGTCAGGAAAGCAGCCTGGGCAGAGTCGAAATATCGGAACTATACTGTCTCCTGCCATGAACCAGTCCCAGATGATATGGTTCCTCTATTGCCAGAACCTCTTCTTCTCATTCAAGACACACCAACTCAGTCAGGAAAAACACCAACCTCAACAAAAACACCAACAGTTGCAGAATCTCAAAAAATAATACCCACAACCCCACTAACAGCTGAACCTCAGGAAGAAACATTACCAATAAAGAGGTCAAATACACAATGCATTGTCTATTCATTTCTATTGATGATAAACACAAAACAACCTTTCCAAACACAATTTATCATTTCATTCTGCTCATACACACATCTTATTCAGGCCAGCACCAGACATCGGAGGAGCATCTGTCATCCCAATCAAATCAGTTCGTAGAAGGCTTGAGAATGATTTTTTTGTGCCGTTGCCTGATGGAAGGTGCTACTTTTCATTAAAACCACAAGCACACAGAATGCATGTCCACACAAAAAAAATACACCAGTCCTTATATTAGTTCCAAAATTACCCTTTTACAGTGCTGGATGATTCCATTTCTTTCAATGTGATATTTTATTTTTCTTATCCTGTTATTGATTATTGTACCACAAAAATACAACAGAGCATCTATCATGCTTCCCTGATTCTGATATGTCCACAAAAAAAAATTGTCTTATTCTCCTTGCTCCAAAACATAAAATGGGACACCATACTATTGCTAACACAATCTTCTGTCAACAGTGCTCCTCCTGAATCACCATCAGGCCAAAACAAGGATGTAATCTAACAGCCGCTCCCACCTTACCGACCGTAACAAATCATTGTCTATGTTGCAATCAACCCTTTTGGGTCCCAAAAAATCATGGTAGTGATATTTTGGCTTTTCAGAAAAATATTACTATCCCCCTATCCTAGCAGTATATATGCTATGTTCTTATGGCACTCTAATGAGCAATGACTGTATTTTGTGTACTTTAGTAGATGATGATCCTTTATCTGTAATAGACTAACAGTGTTGGAAATCCCTGCACTCACATTAATGTTGTGTAGTGCATTTATTTCCACCTATAATAGTCGATCTATATTGTGAATGCAGTTTGATCATGCATGTGTTCCCCTTCTTATTGCTTACAATTTTCTTTCTTTCTTATTACTGCCATAAGTCTGCAATCCCCTTTGTCGCATTTACACATTGTCAATCTTACGAAAATCATGTCCTGCTCCATACAAAAAACACATTTTCATCACACTCCATACCATGGTTGCTTTGCAACGCAACACACAATGGATTAAAAATACACTCAAGGATCATCAACATATCTCAACAACACACTCGATACACAATGGATTATTTATGTGTGCGTCACAACAGCAAAAAAAATAATCCAAAAACATCCATCTTCCACAATCGATCCACTAACAACAACAAACATCTTAATTTCTGTACCATGACAGACTTTACAACCCATTAATCCGCTGCTCAAACAATCCATAATCTTAACTATCCTCAGTGCTACCCTTCGAACAAAATATATATATATGCACCTCCATAAAATAGTACCGTGTACATAAAAAAAAAAAAAATAGATCGCGCAACGCGCGAATAACCACTAGTTTGATATCAATTAATGCTTGTTGCAGGGTTAGGGTGGTTCCAATGGGTCTGCATCTGAGGTTAGCAGTGATTTAGTCAAACGTGTTTTCTAGTCCCTCTGTATTTCTTTTTCATTTCCCCCTCATTACCGATCAGAGGTGGATGATCTACACAGAGACTTCAGACTTGTAATAGTATACTACCTGATATTTGCTTACATCATGATCATAAGGAAATTAATATGAACACCTAAAAACGAAAAGCAGCTGGACGTTCTAAAGCTCAATATCTAAGAAGAATTTTATGGACGATTTTTGTTTTTTTTTTTTTTTTTTGAAAGTTAGTTGGTGAGAGCCAACCAACAAGAATAAAAATTTATTAATAAAAAAAAGGAGTATTACAAGAAATTACAAGCTAATTACACTAGATAATAAATAAAGAAAGAAGACATCCAAAAGACATCTAAATAAAAAAAAAACCTATAAGGTCAGAGCTCCTCAATAAAGCTTGCTACAACCTTAATTTGCGATCGGTAACCGCTTTTGGATGGCTCTTACTCTTTGCTACAGATTTCATAAACGTTCTAATAACACTGTGGCCGGATCACATTCTTTGGAGATTTCATGAGCGTTATTCGCAGGGCGGATTAAGACTTCGATAATACCATGGTCAATTTCGTAGAGTCATAGCTGAAAATGGGCATCGTATCTTTTATTTCAACTCATCGACCAGGATCTGATCAGAAGCAGAGAACCCCGAAAGGTAAATGACATCACTCCTACTTGCACTTTTTCATCAAAGCGCGGGCCATCTAGGCATAGGTTTTGAAAAAAGATTAAATAAAATAAAGATGAGCAGTGACTGAACCACTGTCTTGATAAAGCGATTATCTCAATAGATAGGGAGTTAGGTGTCGAGAAATGATTATTGAACGTGTTAGAAAGTGTTGTTTATGTTTAAATTTAATTTTTATTGTAATTTAATATCAATTAATTAAGCAAACAATCACAAAGAATCTTGCACAAACATTCAACACATCAACCAAGAGAGAAAATGGTAGGAAGTGTATACCTCTTGCGAAATCGTATCCGCAAGACTCGACCACGGTATAGGAGGCGGTGGCGTGCTCGCCTCCTCCTCTTCTTCTCCTTTCTAAGATCCACTAAATGATTAATCAATTTCGCAAGGTTTCGTGCTACCGAAATAAGCAAAATCGTCTAATCCAATTGTTCGTCTTTCTCTTCTAAATCAATATCTAGAAGAGGTGGCTATTGCTCAACTCATGAGCACTTATTAAATGCAATTAAATGCTCTCAAATGGCAGCAACAATTTTGCTCCAAGGAGGAGGAAGGTGGCGGCTAGAGAGGAGAAAAAGAGAGAAGAAAAACTAGATTTTGCTTCTTCCAAATTGTGATCCTTATATAGTCATCCAAACCTAACCCTTGAGAACCACTCTATGTTAGAACGGGGTAGGCCTTAATATGGGCTTTTAAGCCCATATTAGTTGATCTTTAATTCCCTTTAATACTCTCCTTTAATTGTATTTAAGTTTGGCTCATATCGAGTAATCAAAAGATAGTTCATTTATTTAATATAATTTCTAAAATCATATTAAATGTGTTGAACAAAATTAATTATCAACTATTTGATAATTATTATAGGATTAGCCTTTGCATTAATTAGTTTCATATGATCAATTTGAAATAAATAATTATAACGGTTCGCAACGGTATATAATTAATTAATCAACATATCATATATTGTATTCTTCAATGCAAGTAAACTAATATTAATGCACTGTTGATTAAGAGTATTTAATTCGTGTGACTCTCGAGGATTTATGTCATGTTGGCCATAGAAATTAAATCACTATATATTTTCGATAATCATAAGCGGTATCTAGCAACACGTTATAATTTTCAATTAACATAAATAAACACTATACAACTACAGTATTTCAATCATGCATAAGAAATAAAGTATTTTTTTGTTTTGATTCTTATGTCACATGATATCACTGTATAATCAAAGATAGAAATGTGTCATTCTTGCAGATTATATATTTTTTTATCTAAAGTTGATCGTCTAGTTTGCATGCATACAATCCAACTCCATCAAGGAGCCCAAAATAGATATCATCACTCACTAGGTATACTAACGGGGGACATACGGTTTTCTTGATGAACAACTTTTTTCTGCACAATTCAAGAGAATATAAATAAAATCCGTATAGCAGCCCTTATCAGAAATCAGCGTTAGACAATATTTATAGAATCTATCCTCATGTGAAAAATGTAAACCATCTCAAATTTAGAATCAAACTCATATGAAATAAATAATGATACTTAACACAATCCATATATTTATTTTATTGGATCATGTCATGTACTATGTTCTATAACATATACATATGTAATTAAGTTGGGAACTCTTTACATATGATTTGTAGAACTTAATCATCACTTAACTTACATACTAATCTTTTATGATAATTAATGTTCCTCATTAATTATCAAGATTACGGATGATTTAGATTTATTATTGTCATTTAATCAATAAATGATACACAGAGATTTACAATTCAGATTCTCAACCTGAATGATCTGTCAATAATAAATTTTAGGAACAAATGATCAAATATCATCAATAACATAAACTAAAATTAAGTCATTAAACATTGACTTCTAGGACATAACTTCAACAATCTCTCACTTGGCCTAGAGTCAATCAGTAGTGAGTTCTAGCCAGTGAAGAATTGAGAACGATGTCATATATCCATATATATACATGTCTCGAATCTCAAAAGAAATAATATGCTTAAAACAAGTTACACATATGTCTATCACGCATGAATACACAACTGCATCTCGTATACTGCTTCAGGTAGAGGTTACGTAAGAGTGCTCGCTGTGTTCGCGAAACTATCCAATTTTGTTTGACCCTATATGTATATATACTCCTATATATATATTCTTTATCATCATCATATGAGATCAAGTGATATTGTCATTGATCATAGTTGAATCACCAATTTAATATTAGGTTCTTCAAGACTAAGCTATAATTCGAGATGCATAGAACTATATTAGCTTGACTAAGAATTTCTTGATCCAAACCATCCTCTTTCGTTGCTTCACAAGTTGCTATTTATCTTGCTTTGATGACGGAAACGGTTGTAATATCTTATTTAGAACATTTTCTAAACTTACAAAACCACATTTAAGCAATATATGTAGCTCAATTGTGATTATATCAATCTTTTTAAACTTATCATCAGTGTAACAGCTTACACGAGCTCCTTTTATCTTACCAGATGAAAAATCATATCACTCTTTCTCATAAGATACTCGAGAATATCCTTGACTATTGTCCAAAAAATCTTTGTATTGGGTAAACATTTGTTTACTCCTTTGGACTCAAAATTGAATAAACCTTTAGATTGATGCTTTTATAAGTAGTAAAGATTTAGTGATCCATGAAGCGATATTGTGAGCCCTAAAACACGAAGCTCGTGGCACTACAACAAAAGTAATTTCTAAAAATATCTAAATAATAATGGTGCTCTTAATAACAACCGTTATAAATACATTTTTTTAATTAGATTGCAATATATAGACAGCCCTGATATCGTTATTATTTGTTGGTATTCAGACCGTACTTGGCACCTAAAGTACATTCAAACCATTAAATTATTTGATAAATTGTTATGTTTTTCCAAGAATTAGCTCTACCGTCGTGTCTCTTCTTATTTTCAGGGTTCTTTGCGATTTTTGGTGGATTCACAAGCTTTAGAAGGTTCCTTGCACAAGTCGAATGCTAGACGACTCATTCCTAGCACGAGAAGGCGTTTTTCAGACCTCAACTCGGTCCGAGTTTGATCAATCTCGGCCCGAGTTACTATAGTAGACAGATCCAGATGCGCACCTCTCCATCTCGGTCTGAGTTCACTCCATCTCGGTCCGAGTTGGGTGCCGCCTTGACTCATATGGCAACTTTTTATACAAGAAAGTTGATTGTTTTGGTATATTTTCTTGTCCCGGCGCCCCATACTTCTTTCCTTGTGCGTGGGACTAATATTTAAGGCTGTCTCTCAGCCTTATAAAGGTATCTTAGCCTCCGTACTTCTATTCCAACCTTTTCAAGCTTTGTTGACCACCGAAACCCTAAGGAGCCCTAATCTCTAAGAGACGACAGCGAGAAGAAGGTTCAGAACACGTCTCGCATCACCCCACTGCTCTGGAGATCGAAGTTAGCACATACGAGAAGTATTTGGTTTATTTTTCCTATGTTCTCTACTTTGATTCTTATGAGCTTGTATCTTATTATTGTTTTGATACTTGTTGTTGATTTTAGTACTATGTTAGGCTGAATTTGAGTAGTCTTAGGAGTAAGGGATTAGTTTAAGTTTGGATGGTGATATTTGACTTGTGATTCTTTGTTATGACTTGTGATTTATTTAATGAGTAGTCTTTAATTGCTTGTTTGAACTGCTTATGATTTCTTAATTAACTTCTAGATGAATAGCCACATTTAGTCAAGCCTAATTTAGGATAAACAAGAATAGTTTGAATCAAGTACATGGGATAAATCATAGATCCGAAAGGAAAGATTAATTAACACCAAAAGTGTGATTTTTAGACAGTGCAAAAGACTTCTAAATATCCTTACGAAAACCATTAAACAAGTTTAGGTTAGTTGAATTTCCTATACCAAAAGTTGTGGATTAATTAGCTTAATTAGGAAAAATTGTGTTTAAACCATTCTCTAGTCCAAAAAGCGAACGTTGAGGGTTAGTAAGTTTAGATTTAGCCAACAAATACTAGCACAAATCATAACAGATCAAACCGAGGTCAAATTGAGTCACCTCAGTACTCAACTCGGACCGAGATGGACACAACTCTGACCGAGATGAGGCACCGTTGCTTATAAAACTTAGGTTTTTGCATGAAATTGTTGAACTAAAGCGAAACCTGATCCCTAAGACGTTTTTATACTGTTTGAAAACCCAAAAATAATTCTTTAGATTTCTCAATTATTTTAATTTGCAAAACACCCAAAAATATCTACTTATTTACATCGTTATTTAGTTACTTTAATTTCTTAATATTCCTCACTTTATTTTACTGTCTAGCTTCTGAAAAATAGCAAGTCCAGTATTCGAAAACCCGTCCTTTGGGTTCGACCTTAAGCTTAACTTGAACGACTAGTGAGGTTAGGTATAGGTACAAATTTATTTGATCCTAGGGTTTAACTCCTTCATCAAGCCCGTTAAAAATTAATTTTAAAAATTCATATTTCAACAATATTTTTTTGTTAAAGATTGTCATTAAAAATGCATAATGACATTTTAATAGCGGTCTTTTGCTGAAAATCGTCACTAAAAATTTATTAAGAAATTGAATTTAAATTTTATTTTTAACGACTGTCTTTGGATAAAAATTGTTGTTGAAAACTTTTAGAGATCTCACAAAATTTATAAATCCCCATCTCCTTCTTCCCTGCCCCATCCAATGACGGTTCTACATAGAGCAAAGGGGTGTCAATATCACTCCAATTTTATTTCAATAATACATATATTTATAATACTAGCAGTAGTGCCCACCCAATGTGTGGGCGAATTTTAATACGCGAAAAATATTATTCAACATGGATATGTTATCTATTTTCAATATTTAAGATCAATGTTGTTTTGATGGACGCTAAAGGTTCACCGTCGTGTACCTCTACCATATATGGGTAACTATCTTTTTGTATCTCTACCATTTTTTTGACATCATCATACGGATAAACTTGTCATAATAAAATCACCAAACAGTCAGAAAAAACAAGATCAAGGAAATCACAAAGAGAGGATTAACTCTTTGAGTTTCTATATTGAAGAAAGAAAACATAAATGAAAGATCAAATTCCAAATACTTATCTCTCTGTCCACATTGCATGAAGTGAAAAACATAGAAGCGGTTGGCGCAAAATTATTAATTTAACAGCCAAAATCTCCAACCATTCTGGCATAAACACAATCAGGGATGACCCAACTAATGTGAATTTTTGAATAAAAAATGAGAAAACCGACTTTTATTTGCAAATACTGTAAAAAAATAGTACGTCACATTGGAAAAAAGAAAAGGAACAAGCAGCATTTTGACATTGGAAACTGTCCACTTACATGAAACTTACTTTCAGTGATATCTTCAGAAATCTCATTCCAATGTGTTGGCATTATGCGACAGTGTTTGATCTGTCCATTATCGATGTTTAGTGCATTCTTTATTGAAAATAAAAATGCATACCTATTCTTTGGGTCTACATAAACCTGCTTAATGAATAATGAAAGGTGTCACTTTTATATATAAGAGATCTGTTTGCCAAGAAGACATCCTTAAAATTTGTTGATTCACAAGAAAATAACTATTTTGAGAATAACACAAGACTAATAAATCCATTATCAAACTATCCTTGTACATAATACCCCAGTCAATTACAGAATACAAACTATACCAATGAACAACATCTTTTGCTACATCCATCCAGGGTAGATTAGGATGCTTTGCACATAGTCGCATAGATGAAAAAAAGTTAAAAACAAATAATAATTCCAATTCCATATGAATAAAAAATCATCATCTGAAGGATGCATGATGTTGAAAAGTTCAAAGTAATACATGAAAAATACTCCAAGACAAAACAAAAATACTATATTAACATAATAACTCTGGCACCTAATATCTATTGCCAGCGCTCATCTTCGTCTTGATTTCTACAACCCAATCAGGAGGTAACCAATTTGGATGCTCGCTAGGGATTGTAATTGGATCTGCCTAACAAAAAGAATATATAAAGATAATAAATCAACGAGATTTTTTTTTATTTTTGGAGAAGGTCCAAATTTCCACATGATAATTATGCAAAAAACATAAAGCCTATTATTGGCACCGCATTAGTCTTGGCAGTAATTTGTTTTATAGTACTGGCCAATTTAGAAACACATTAATATGTCCCAAAGCCCGTCTAGCTAGAACAGGTACCACCAGTGGAATTTGTAGATACAGTTAGATTATTTCTTTCTATATTAAAAATTTTAACTAAGATTTATGTGGTAATATTCATACAGTATAAATTGTTGCATGATTTGATTGTAAAATATGCAGAATTTAAAGCGTTAGTACCTGGTACTTTGTTACCGTATGCTATACAAAAGAAATTGGTGCCAGATCCACCATTATTGCAGCATGTAAGAAAAAAAATTTAGAGGCTAAAATGTGAATTTGGTCCGGATTTTAGAAATAACTGTAATTGAACCTTTTGGTGAGGTGTACGTGGAGTAGGATTTTTGTTGAGTTCGATCTTGAAGATACTTCAGCACTTCTACTTGTGAATAGAACTTTTACCGGTGTCAGATTCTCTATATACCTACAAAGGGTCAAGTATTTGATTAGAATGTTTAAAGTAAAAGGAAATCTTAATGTAAATTTGCTTACATTGTTGGTACATCAAAAGAATGGACTAAACTGATGTACCAGGTCATGTTCCACTCAGTATTCAGTAATCATAAGCAAAACCTACTTGTTGAAAATTTATCCAAACGGTACACCCGTAGAAAACCTAAACAGGTATTAAAAAGGCCGCTTTATTTCAGTTACCTTGTATGAGGCACCAGTGCACCATTGCTCTTCATCCTGCTAAATACCTTCCAACCAGGAGGCAGCCAACTGGTAGAATTGGCAATATTCCTGAACACAAGTATAAAAACATCAATGTTGACTCGCAAAGTTTTATGTTACAAAGATTATCTTTTACAAGGTCCAGATTGCAAAAGCCTTATTTTACACATTTTAGATCCTAAAATTCTAACTTTTTTCTAAGTAATAATTTAAAAATAACAGAATCCAAGAAGGAACAATCGGATCAATGTTGACTCACAAACTGCAAATCAAAAAAGGTCCAAAATCGTAAATAACAAAGAAGCTTGAGATCTGCCATTATGTTGTAGGTGAAGGTACAGGATTAGAGCAACATTGTAATACAAAGATAGATAAAGATGTTACTCTGGAAACAAACATTAATAAAGGTTCCATTTGTAATCTCCAGATCCATCAGATAAGGTCTAAATGATAGAAACACAGGAAAACATTTCTTGTCAAATTGGATATGAAGATTAGGCAAATGGGGAAGAAAAACTTCTTTGAAAACAATTGCAGTTTGAAGAAGGAAAGAAGAGGTTATCAATACCTTACTTTCTTCGCCATCATCCCATCTGGCTGTTCCTGTTCTACTTGCCTTAAGAAATTTAAGCATGAAGCAGACACATAAAAATAAAAATTCAATAAATTATGATTTATATACCAACTAAGCAATATAAGTTAGGTTAGATCAATAACCAGCATGCCACCACACTGGTATAGTAACTGACTCTGAGATTGCTTGAGAACTCGTGAGATCCAAACTGATTTGAAGAGTTAAAATGGTTATACCTATATTGAAGAATAGCATGTTGCTTACTGCAAGAGGGGTGGTCGATTGGTATGTCAGCAAAACTTCTCTCTCTACCAAACAGGTAGCAGCTCTGCTGGTGCACATAAAGTGACCTTACTCATTGTGAAAGGGGAAACAAAAGAGTTTAGATGAATTCAGTAGTGCACACAATATCATCAACAAACAATAACAGAACTAATTAGGCCCAGTGAAGCAGTTGTGTATAGCCTGGATATGTTGGCATGCAACATTTAGTGCCCAAAAAGAAATAAGAATGATGAATTAAAAAGTTCATAACTTCTAAGAATAAGTCGGGATCTTGGCAATTTGTCTTTCAAAGAAGAGAGAACAAAAAAGAAATATATAAAAGAGGTATTAAGTGCATTTTCTTTTTTCTTCTGCTACTAAGAGTTTCAACGCTTGGAGAACTACATTTTCTGTAACAGTAGAGAAAGATTAAATTCACCAGAGTTGCTAAATTATATTCCATTCTTCAAGATCAATTGAATACAATCAGTTCTCAATTACATTTTTTATGTCATCATTAGCGGTCTCAACAACGATCAATAGATTCAGTGCCTTCTTTAGTTAAATTGTTGTGCTCATGTTCCCTTTACTGAAAAAACCAATAAAAAGATTGAATTAACTTTCAAAAATCAAACACGATATCCAAAATTCAAGCTCTGAAAAGGTTAAGAAAGTTTGATAAGGGAGAGCAATCTTATGCATTTGCTGATGCTGAACCCTCGCGTTGATTTCCCATCAGTTAATAAAGAAAATCCTAGAAGAGGCTCACTTGGGGAAGACACGGCGAAGGGGTAGTAATTAGGTACCTCCGTGGGATTTGTGTTTGGAGAAGTCGAGCATGAGAGAGAAATTCGCGCCGCGAGTCGAGGTTCGCCATGGCTGGATTGGATGAGAAGTAGCAAGGCTGCAGAATCCACTATGACAGCAGTGTCGAGGGTGTGGAGATGCCACTGATGGTATTCGAATTTCAAAATAAAAATTTGAAACACTGGCGTTCAATGAAGAAGAGAAGGGGCGTCATGTAAAGATGCGAAGGGGACAGCGAAACAGTTCGAAACTTGCAACATTTGCCCGGGGGGGGGGGGGGGGGGGGAGGAATGTTTTAGCGAAGGAAGAATCAAACTACGGTTCAAACGAACTGACCAGCGCTTCAAATCAAGAGACAAATAATCCTTCCTTCGGAGACGTGATCTGATCCATTTATTTAACAATCAACAGTTTCGATACATGATCTGATCCATTTATTTAACAATCAATGGTGTAGATTGTTCAGACCAAGGTTGTATCCTTAGATTTTACATTCTTCCATTGGTGCTTTTAATATAGTAGAGATTTTTAGTATTTATAGGCGTCTTTTTTTTAATAATATAAGGTATGTGAACCCCATTCAAAAAAATTCTGGCTCTGTCATTGGCCCGATCCTGCTCATTCTCACTCTGCTTTCTTCCCCAAGTGTCTACTTCCCGTTTAGAAGGAATTTAGACGGGAGGTTCAGATCGCTTGCAATGACAAAGGAGTCTTGTTTGCCAAAGCTAAGACTGACGGAGAGATCGAAAACTTCGAGGATTTTGTGCCAACAATGGAGCTCAAGAAGCTTATATTGAAGGTGGACTACACCAATGATATCTCGTCATTGTCGTTGCTTGTTCTTCAAGTACTATGGCTTTACAGTTGAATAAATTGACTTAGATCTTTCTACAAAATTATTTAAGATGGAATTTTGAGAGGAAAAAGATAAAGCACCCTTTTAGAAGTTCATTGTGGGAGAGATTATTATATATTTTGGATTTTCATCAATGCATTATGATGCTTAAATTTGTTAGATTTAGGCCATTTGAATTTTTTTTATTTTGGCGATTTTTGGTGGCTAGCCTGGCAACTGAATATTTCAATTTTTTTAAATTAGTTTTTAACAATGATTTTTTATTTAATACCGTTGTTAAGAATCTATTTTTAACGATGACATTTTGCTAAAGATCGCTGTTAAAAATCCATTTTTAACGAAGGTTATTTATACTATTTAGTGACCCTCTCTATTCACGACGGTGGTCTAACCGTCGCTATATCCATTTTAACCATTGCTAAATAACATTTTTGTAGTAGTGTGTATACCTACTTCAAGTTTTAATTGTTGTAGATAATTTCAAATAATTTTTTGAGGGAGAAGAGGGAGATGATAAAGGGGTATTTTGGTCGACAAAAATATCTGAATATGAAGATGGTGATTTATATAATAAAAATGGTAATGTTCTATGATAATTTCAGAATGCTTTGATTTTAAAGTGACAAATTTCTAATTTTTCCAACTTTGCAGTAGTATATATCTAACTTTTTTTTTTTCCTAGCTGTATAAAGACAAATCATAACCTAAAATGTTAGAGTTATGTCCTAGAAGTCAATAGTTTAATGACTTAATTTGGTTTATGTTATTAATGATATTAGATCATTTGTTCCTTGAGTTATTATTGACGGATCATTCAGGTTGAGGAACTGAATTGTAGACCTCTGTAGATCATTCATCAGAATGACAATAATATCTCTAAAAGGGCCCCTAATCTTGATAATTAACAAGGAACATTAATTGTCATGAAAGATTAATGTGCAAGTTAAGTGATGATTAAGTTCTACAAATCATAGGTAAAGGGTTACCAACTTAATTGCATATGTGGATGTTATAGTAACATTGCACAGGACTTGACCCAATGAAATAAATATATGGATTGTGTTATGTGTCATTATTTATTTCATATGTGTTTGATTCTAAGTTTGAGATGGTTCAGCTTTTTCAAATGAGAATAGGTTCAATAAATATCGCCTAACGTTGATTCCTGATAAGGGCTGCTATACGAATTTTATTTATGCTCTCTTGAATCGTGCGGAAAAAAGTTTTTCATCAAGACAACCGTATGTCTCTCATTAGTAAACCTAGTGAGTGATGATATCTATTGGGCCCCTTGATAGAGTTGGATCGTATGCACGCAAACTAGACGATCAACTCTAGATCAAGAAATATATAATCTGCAAGAATGACATATTCCTATCTTACATTATACAGTGATATCATGTGACATAAGAATCAAAACGAGAAAATACTTTATTTCTTATGCAGGATTGAAATACTATAATAGTATAGTATTTGTTTATATATATGTTAATTGGGAATCATAACGTGTTGCTAGATACTGCTTATGATTGTTTGAAATAAATAATGATTTAATTCCATAGCCAACGTGACATACATCCTCGAGGGTCACACAAATAAAGATTTAACCAAACAGTGCATTATTTAGTTCATTTGCATTGGAGAATGCAATATATGATAAGTTGATTAATTAATTAGGTCATGCTATGGTGGACACAAAAAAATTTCAACGATGAATCACAACCATACAAGATTGGAGGGGTAAAATCAGTATATCATATCCATTATCCTCTCTCCGTCTCTCTCTGTTAAGCACTGAAAGTCCCTTCTCCTCCATGCTTTAGATGTCCAAAAAATAAAAAAGGAATCTGTCGGAGAAGGCAATAAAGCTATATGTGTTCTAATTTTTTCGTTGGTCCGAGAAAATTCGACAACTTCTTCCGCCTCTTCTCTTACCCTTCCTGTTCATGAACTCTTATCCACCATCCCGACCTTCACCTTTTGTTTAATTTGTTGCCTCTTCTTGGGTACCAGAGTAAGTGGCTAACTTAATTGTAGGTTGTTACATAATGACCATTGTCTAACAACTTAATTTGGTTCAAGAAATTTGAGAAGTCAAGTGGCTGTGTGCCTAGGTTCCACAATTGGGGACCTCAGTAAACCTCCAACAGAAGAAACCTTGCAAATTACTGTTCAGATGTTCCAATGAGTGATGCACTACCCGATGTTCTTGAACCTAATGTTGCTGAGATTGAAATTCTGGTTTTCAAGCTTCAACGAAGAATTGTTATATACAAGAAACCCAAACCTGGCATTAACAAGTACCAGATTACCAGTAAATGCCCTACACCCCTGCTACTATCAAGGTTATCTTCATTATTACATCATGAACATTGACACAAATCAACAGATAAGAAAATAAAAAAATCAGACAATCAATTGTCATATACAAGAAACAAATCCTGAAGATTTTTTTGTTCTTTTGGGGATATATTTTTCATTAATATCCAACTTTTGCAGGGAGTATTTGGTGAATTTGCAAGAAACATGCCAGACTATTTGCAAAGAGGAAGACGAAGACTTGGAATTAAGTTCTCATTACTTCATTTCTATGTGTTTAATTCACTAATTTGTATGCCAACTATTTGTTCTTTTGTATATGCTTGAAATTGTATTTTTATATAATGATGTTACGTATTTGAAGTCCAGTGTCATCAGATATGATGCAAATGAACAAATGAAATTGTTTGTTAAGTTAGTGAATGAAGTGGTTAATGAACAAAGCATAAATTGGCATTGGAAAATCAATTGTGAGTGTTATGTCTAATTAAGAGATCCAATCACACGTCTTTTTTTTTAGAGAGCTTGGCAGCGTTTGCCAGCGTAAGAGGAGAGATCCAATCATATGTCATCCTAACTCTTAAATTCAATTGGTACCAATAACTGCGTACTAACCCTTCTAAATTCAGAAGTAGAAAGGTAACATATTATTACAAAATAAAGAAAGACCGACTATTATTTCCATATTTGCAAAGAGCATCCCAAACTAATCACGATTTTTTTTTATTTCTTATGCAAAGAAGGAGCCGGTTGTTGTTGCATAAACAATCCATTCGAAATAGAGGTTACCATCTATATTAGACGACAATCCTTTGTTGGTGTGCCAACAAAGATATTCGACATGGATAATGAAATAGATGCTTGCCATTTATATTTTGTAAATTACATATGCATGACACGTGCAAATGAAACACATGTTTACCATCTTATTAAAAAAATAAATCAAGGATAACAATTAGTGTTTTTCAAAATGATATGACACGGTCGTGTCAACACAATACAATATGATGTGTCAGTCATGACGTGTTAAAATGCATATCATGTTGGCTCTTTTTACCATTTAACACGATATGACACGATACGACTAAAAAAATAGTTTGTGCCAACACGACATCACACAAGACTCCAACAAGTCCTTTCACCATTTAACAAGTCATGTATTGAGTCATACTACTACAAAAGCTCATAGTTATACTCCATCATATTATTCGCACAGCAAATAAAGTTCATTTAACATACGCATTGTAAATAAATTTCGTTGATTTGTAATGGACTTTTTTAATTGACTTAAAAAAGAAAATTTCCTTAAAAACATGAATTAAATGAAATTTGAAGATGTTTGAATAAAAAACAGTTAAAATATGAAATTAAATTTAAATTTAAAATAATTTTATGTGGATTTAAAAAATAACAATCTATCTTACAAGTAAAATTTTCATGTTTGTTGATTTTATAAAATGAAATGAGTCTTAAATTGGTTAAAGATATTGTCTATTGCAGGTTAAAGGCCAAATGTTACTGAATAAAATCAAACATTTCAAAACTTGATGAAAAATAAATATTTCATATGATAAATTATAAAATTTATTAAGCTTTTCAAGTTTGGTCTTTCAAAAAATTGTACATTAATTTTTTTTTCATTTTAAAAATCACTCAATGATATGAAATTAAATTTAAATTAAAAATAATTTTATTTTGGTTTAAAAAATCACATTCTCTCTTACAACTAAATATCATCAAAATGAGCATTTTAAATAAAAAATAAAAAATAATTACATGTAGTTTTTATTAGTTATTTAATCGTGCTGTAATATATTTCAAAATGAAACAATTGAAACTAAAACAAGGTTTTTTTTTTAATTTTGTCAAATAATATAATTTCATTCTTATTAGCTATGAAACCCTAGTTAGTGAAAATAAGATTTCATTTTTATGTTTCAATTATATTCTAAGCTTTATTCATTTATAAGATCATTGAAATAATTAAAAACAATATTTAGGACAAATAATAGATTAATTCTAAACATGTCTATCATTTCAAAAAAATTATTCGTCCAAAAAATAGATAAACTTTTAGTAATGGTTCTAAAAAAATTATGGGGCTTGTCCTTATAAAAGAAATTAACTAACATGATACAAATAAGCTTTTTGTTAGGAGAGCTAGCTATTTTGTTTGCAAGAGTCAAAATATGTTTGACATGTACACTTGTCAAACATTATCAAATTTTATTTCTTGAGATAAAAATAGTTGATTCAAAGCACTCAATTTGTTTTCCATATTAAAATCTTCATGGAGACCAAATTTTTATATTTTTTAGATATTTTTAAAAAATTTCTTTTACTATTTTTTTAGAATTTTAGAAAATCCTCAATCTAATTAATTATGGACCCTCCAGTTTTAAAAAATAGCTCAAAATTTTGGAAAAATTTAAAATTCAATTTTTAAGGAGATTTTAATGTAGAGATCACATTGAGCATTTTGGATCGACCGAGACCAACTTATTACAGTTGAATTTCGAATCGTGTTTGATGTCAAACATATTTGATTCTAGCATTACTTAAGCAAATATATCATTCTTTAATTAGTATAATATATGCATAAAAAACAAGATATCATTCTTATGTTTCAATTATATTCTAAGTCTCATTCATTTATAAGATCATTCAAATAATTTAAAAAATCGTTTAGGAAAAATAGTAGGTTAATATTGAACTTTGTCTTTTATTCAAAAAAAAAGTATTTGTCTAAAAAATAGAACAAACTTTTAGTAATGGTTCAAGTCGTGTAAAAAATTAATCCAGTCATGTCGTGTCAAAATTTTTGTTAAGTCGTGTTGATACTTCCTGTTAGATTATTTTATTATTTTTAAATGAAAAATTTGAAAATATCAATTAAAGGCCAAAATGGTATTGAACAAAATCAAACATTTCAAAACTTGATGATAAATAAAGATTTCATATGATGAATAATAAAGTGTACTAAAAAAGAAAGTCATGCAAAAATCATATGATGAACATTTTTCGGTGCATTCATGTAAAAGTCATTTTTATTACAATTCTGTGGTTTATAAAATATAAAAAGGTAACATAAAAAAATAAATTAGACCTTTTCATGTGGTTTATTTGTAATGAAATTTATTGAACTTTGGAAAGGTTCTATCAAACATAATCAAATTTTAATTTTTGAGATTATATTGGCTGTTTTAAATTTTAATTTTGTTGCCAACAAGATATAGATTCTCACAGGATCACACAAAAAGAAGCTCTGAAATTCTCGATGCATCAGATTATTTTATTATTTTTAAAGTTAAAAACTTATTAAAAAATTTAAAATAAAGAAAAAAAATTACTAATAGCATTTTAAGAGACAAGATGAAATATCATGTCATGTCGTGTTGACAAGCAGTGTTAGTTGTGTGATTCGTGTCAAGTCGTGTTAGTTGTGTCAATTTGTGTTGTATTGATACGTCGTGTTAGTCATGTCATGTTATGTCGTGCTGACACATCATGCTTATGCAATTTACAACTTAGAAGCTTTTTTATAAGATTATGCTTCTATTATTTTTTTCCATATGAATTTCGATTATAACATTTGCATTTTGTCTTTATTTATATAAAATAAGACAGAAATTTAGATATCATTGATAAATTCATTAATACGAACTTTTCTTTATAAAAATTGTCAAAAATTATGTTTTAAATTGAAGTTCATGTTTAAGCCAATTTTTACTGTAATAGAATAAAAAAAATTTAAAAAGGTAAAAATTAAACTTTTTCATATTTTAATTTTAAAAGAGATGGTAACATAAAAGTGTGATTTTACATCCATACCAAAAAAAAATTTTGCCAACAATAAAGAAACTTCTACTAAAATATCTCGACGGATCCTTAAATAGTTTTAAAAGTAGAACAAGATATGTATGATTTTATTCACAATTAATGATTAGGCTTTTTTAACTAATTGATTTTAGGAAAAAAAATTGCCTTTTTATGCAACAACAATTGATAATACACGAGTTGTCAAATATTAAACTGCCTTTCATTAAATCTGTCAAATATTAAACTGCCTTTTATTAAATCGCCTTTTATACAATCTCCTCTTAGCAAAATATTGACGGACCCGTAGTAGTGTTTCTTTTAACATATTTGAAATCATCTTTGATGTATAGAAGAGCTCCAGATATGACACCCGAATTGATATTGAAAATTTCGCATCGAAGGGAGAAACTTCAATAACATTTGATTGGGAAGTTGCCATAGTCTAAGATTAACGATAAGTACTAGCAGACTTTAAGACTTTATATATATACGACACTAGCAATAATTTGACAAAACAACAAAAAAGAAGCATGATAACTTGGTTCAGTTTTTACAAGGGACCATAGAACCTGATTTATCCTTTCTTAAATTAAGACCGTTATCATCAATACATGTGGACCTCAGTTGTCTATAGAACAAATACAGCTTTTAACTATGTCACTTCATTGCCAATATTTACTTACCAACAATGTTAAAAACACTTAACAAGTATGTTTTGTCAGAACATGACTCTTTTTTTTTTTTTCTAGCATGACAGGCCTGGACAAATCTATTATTCTCAATCTAGACAAAAAATGTAAATTTAATAATTGTTCATGTTGTCAGAACATGAATCTTTTTAGTTTACCAGAAAAGGCCATGAACCCATCAAAAAAGAAACTTATTAAGTACACATAAGCAACAACAGTCATCTAACTAAGCTGACATCTATTTTCCCACACCCTACACTTGATATAAACCCCTTCCGAATACTGGTATTCATCTTGACAATCCACTGAGATTAAAGATAGCTACATAATTTTAAGTGTTGGTCGACCAACACGTGCCACAAAGATGTCTTGCCTTCTCGCATATTTGACCTCCATCATTGCTGTATTGGATCAACGGCTGATAGGTTGTGATTAGGTGTTTAGCACCAATAATTAGATAAAGAACAAAATCGTCAAAGCTGGTCAATTATTTTGGCATAGATATATTGTGTAGTAAGTCCAGGAATTAGAAGAACATGCATAAACAACCATTCAAGAACATCAAAGATGCTCAATATCGATGTATTCTTGAGACGTTGCATATTAGTACCAGTTAAATAAAGGCAATACCTTTTACCATTAATTACCCACAAATCAACAACCAACAATGGAAAATAACTTTTTACCAGCAACAACAAATGACCTGGTACCATAAAGATACCAAATTCTATGCTTAAAATCATGCACATCCAATGTACCTTTTCTCATTAAGTTTCTTCATTTTTAATGTACAACATTACAAATTGAATGTTTCAAAAGTAATAGAGTCTTATTTTCATCCAATCTTACATTCTCGAGTGAGAAGTGGGTTTATCTTGTAAGAGAGACCAAAGATTTGTTCAAATTTTGATAATCACAAGTTTAATAAATTTGTAAGAATTCAAAATAAAAATGCATAAAAGGAGGAATAATTACAGCACGTACACAGTCGTAAGCTTCTTGTCGCATCTCTTCGTTCATGTCAGCGCTCTTGAGCGCTATCTTTAGGTCCTGTGGTGTTGGAGCTGCCGTAACGGCCGGAGGAGGTGGAAGAAGGCGGTTTCTAGTCGTCGGAGGATCTCAGTGCAGGCACCCAGAGTCCGCTTATGTGGTTCTCCTCCGACATTGAAACCCTCGTCTTTTTTTTTCTCTCCCCCTCGATGTCTCTCTCTATCTCTTCCTCTCTAGCTGCGGCAAGGGTACGGAGGGAATTGCTTCATACACTCCCTAAATTTGGATATCCACTCCTACTTGGACGAAAATACCCCTCTCACTCCTTCAATTTACGTCTCTCAATTCACCTCAGTTTGAAAATATTTGAAAATAAGAAGGGTATTTTCATCCAACAGGAGTGGATCTCTAAGTTTGGGAAGTGTAGGAAGCAATTCCCGGGTACGGAGGGACTTTACTGGACGATAGACGAGAGGAGAGACGGACAGCATAGGCGGATGATAATACCAAAAAAATCAACGCGAGCGGTTCGACAGAATGGACGATTTTTCCCTTGCACCAAAACTTTTCTGTTCGATTTAACGAAGACATTTAGTAGCGAATATGCGATCGGGATTCATGCTAGCCGTCAGATCTGCTTATAATTGACGGTCAGTAATTTTTTAGTCCATATTAGAATTTTTCAATTAATTATATACCGTTGCGAACCGTTATAATTAATTGAATCAAAGTGATCATATGAAACTTAATTAATGCATTTGCTAATACAATGATAATTATCAATAAGTTGATAATTTAGTTCAACAATATTTAATGTAATTATAGGAATTATATTGAATATATAGGCTTTGATTTAATAAATCTAATTGAGCCCGAATTGAAAGCAACTTGAGAAGACAATTAACATATGGATTAATGGACTAATAATACATGTGATGTAGCCCATTTAGGCCTTATTTATGGCTGGCCTTAGAGGGATAAAATTATCCTTTAATCATTGGTTAATTGAAAAGACTCATTAGTGGGTTATATGAAGGGACTCAAGGAGAAACAAAGGGACATGGATCTTCACTTTCTCCTCTCTCTTCTTCTTCCTCCGAGGCTGAAATTAAAAGCAAGAAAAGTGTGTTTTCTGCCATGTGAATGCTCTTTCTCAAGTTCATTTAGGTGCTCATGTATTGAGCAATAGTTTCTTCTTATTAATTGTTGATTAATCGAAGAAGAAAACAAATATTAGCTTCATCCTAAAGTTTTATAGCACAAACTCTTAGGATTTGGTTAATCCTTTTGGTGGACTCAAGAACAAGGAATAGAAGGTGTTGGAGAGCACGCCACCGATTCCAAAACCTTGGTCAAGCGTCCCTGTTACGATACAAGGATAGGTAAAAATCGTTTTTTCCCTCCTTTGCACTAATTATGTCATTCCACAAGATCCTTGTTGTGCTTAGTATTTTAATATGTTAAATATGATTTAAAAAATTAAAATAAGTGTATGATTAAATTCCTTCATAAAGTTGGTCTTTAAAGTCAGCGAACTGGAAACTAAAGCCTATTGTGTAGAAATGTTTCTCTCCTTGATGTAGTACTTATCATTTGTAGTGTCCTTAATTTTTTTATAGCTCAAAATTTGTATTTTTTTAAGTTATATGAGGTTTGATCTGTTGGTTTTGTTGCAGTCTAAGAGGTCGATATTTGATCTAACTATTAAGAATTTTGAGAAAGACTGAATACGGTGAATTTTGCTCGATTTTAAAGTAAATTTATTTTTTGTATTTGAAGGTTCATGTTTTAGCTAGCTCTTTCATTTTTGTTTTAAATGATATTCCTAAGATAGGGATTTTAGAAATGTTTTCATCTCTCTTTTTGTAATTTGTATTTTTTTAGTGTTAGATTTGAATGTTTTCAATTTCTATTTATCTTATGTAAAAAGATATTTGAAATAAGTTAATCATTTAAAATTATCTCTATTCAATCTTATTTGTGCTCCTGATCCATGCCATAAAATCTTTGTTTTAGCCTTATACTTTCACAAATAGTTTGGTGTAATGGCAGTTTTTGTTGGAAATTAAGGAAGAAGAAAGTGGAATTTTGTTGCTGCAATACCAGTAAATTTAAAACAACTCAAACTTCATTAATTGCCACACAAAATATATTACAAACACAAACTTAAATAGCCTTACACATAGCCTAAATTAGATCCCTAAATTAGTTTCCACGACTCCACTAATTCATTATACCCACTAATCCACTAATTATACTAAACTAACATAATACATAACTAAAAATAACTAAGCAACCTCTGTTGCGTCGGTAGACCAACACTTCTGACTCCTAACTGACAAATAACTGATACAGAGACTGATACACGATTGAATAAACTTTGAATCAATCTCTAACACTCCCCCTTGATTCAAACTTCACTACACCCAACTTGTCTCGAAAGTACTCGAACTTGATTCTTGGTAAAGGTTTAGTCCGAACATCAGCTGTATGATCTTCAATCACAATATGTTGCAGTTCAATTTCTCCTTTCTCAATCAGCTCTCTGACAAAGAGCATTCGAATGTGTATATGCTTGGCTCTGTTGTGATACACTGGATTTTTTACAATTGCAATGGTTGATTGATTATCACAATAAATAATTGTTGCTGGGTTCTGCTCTTGATTCATCTCAGCCAGTAAACGCCGTAACCAAATTCCCTGACATGCTGCTGCACATACTGCACTGTATTCTGCTTCTGACGTCGATAGTGCGACAGTGGTCTATTTCTTTAAACTCTAGCTGATTGTATTGTTGCCAAAGATAAATGTATGCCCGGATGTGCTTCTTTGATCTTCAACACACCCAGCCCAATCACTATCATTGTACCATATCAAAGATGGTGAATCCGATGTTGTATACCAAAGTCCATGAGTAGAAGTACCTGCAATGTATCGAAGGATTCTCTTTGCTGCTCCAAAATGTTGTTTTGTTCGATTTTGCATGAATCTTGAAACTACTCCAACTGGGTATGCAATGTCAGGCCTAGTGTGAGTTAGATACATCAAGCCTCCAACTAGACATCTAAACCGAGTAGGGTCTGCTACTCCAGTTCCATCATCTGCCATCAATTTCTCATTTGTATTCATTGGTGTTGGAACAGAATTACAATCTTCTAACTCAAAACTTTTTCAAAAAATCTCTTGCATACTTCCTTTGAGAAATAAATATGGCCCCTTTCTCTTGTTGTACCTCTAGCCCAAGAAAGTAATGCATTTTGCCAAGATCAGTCATTTCAAACTGCTGCAACATGCATTGTTTGAACTCTAAAATAAGATTATAATTGGTCCCCATGTATATCATGTCATCCACATACAAGCACACCACAAGTAAACCTTCAGTTCCTTCTCTTTTCACATACAAATTCGGCTCATTTTTTATTCTCTCAAATCTAGATTTTAGAAAATAGGAATCAATTCTGCTATACCAAGCCCTTGGAGCCTGTTTCAATCCATACAGAGCTTTATTCAATTTGTACACCCAATTTTCTTTCCCTTCAATCGTGAAACCCTCCGGTTGTTCAACATACACTTTCTCCATTAAATCACCATTAAGGAAAGCAGCTTTGACATCAAATTGGTACACATGTTGCTTTATTTGGGCTACTAGTGCTAAAAATAATTGAATGGTCTCAAATCTTGCAACGGGTGAGACTGTTTCTTCATAATCAACTCCAAATTTTTTAGAATAACCCTTTGCAACTAACCTGGCTTTATGCTTTTGGACACTCCCATCAGCTCCAAATTTCATCTTATACACCCATTTTACTCCAATTATGTTTCGCCCTTGAGGAGGTTCAACTAGCTGCCATGTTTTATTCTGCTCTATAGCCAACAGCTCCTCCTTCATTGCTTAATGTCATTCTTTCTTTTCTGCAGCTTCTTCAAATGTTGTTGGATCTGCAACATACAACACCTGAGTTGTTTCATATAATTCTTGCATTGTTTTTGTCTTCTGTGGTGGAGGTTGATTGTTTCTTCTTGTATAAACTTGAAGTGGTTTTGGCAAGTTTGGTTCAGGATGAAGTTCCCTGCTACCCTCATCTTCCTCATCTTTGAACTCTTCTTGAATTGAAACTTCTACTGGTGTAGTTTGTGTTGACCAATTCCAACCTTCATTCTCATCAAACGGCATATTTCTACTTACCACAATCTTCCTATTTGATGGGTTATACAACCTGTAGCATTCTGATTGTATGCAGTACCCAATAAATATACACTTTTCTGATTTTTTATCTAGTTTTCTCATGTTTTGTGAACTAAGCAAGGTGTATACAATACAACTAAAGACTCTAAGATGTCCTACACTTAGTTTCCTTTCAAATCATGCTTCAAAAAGGGTTTAGTTTAGTACTACTTTGGTTGGTGATAGGTTCAGAATGTACACTGCAGTAGCAACAATTGCAGCCCACAATTTATTCGGTAACCCCTTTGATTTAAGCATGCTTCTAGCCAATTCCACCACTGTTCTATTCTTCCTTTCAGCAACTCCGTTCTGCTCTGGAGTATATGGTGCAGTTAGTTGATAATGTATTCCTTCATTCTCACAATATTGCTTGAACTCTTTTGATTGGTATTCTCCCCCTCGATCTGACTTGAGTTTCTTCATTTCTTTGCCAGTTTGTTTTTTAGCCAAAGTCTTAAATTTTTTGAACTGTTCAAATGTCTCACTCTTGTTTCTCAGAAAAAATACCCATGACATTCGACTGAAATCATCGATAAACAACAAGAAATACTTGCTTCCTCCTAGGAAATCAGTCTCCATTGGACCACACAAATCTATATGAACAAATTCAAGCACTTGGGTTGCTCTTATTGCATGGTCTTTTGGAAACGACAGTTTGGTTTGTTTAC
Source organism: Rhynchospora breviuscula (assembly GCA_027562975.1). NCBI lineage: Eukaryota > Viridiplantae > Streptophyta > Magnoliopsida > Poales > Cyperaceae > Rhynchospora > Rhynchospora breviuscula. The sequence continues at coordinate 21,445,132 of CM050398.1, forward strand.
CATAAATACAACCTTCACACAACCCAATTTCCTTTATTTCTGGTAAACCAAATACCATTTTCTTTTGGCTAAGTAACTTGAGTCCATTAACATTCAAATGTCCATACCTGAGATGCCAAATCTCACTCGGGTTTTGACAATTTGGCCGTCATCAACTTCTCTTCTACACTTGAAATCTCCACAGGAAATAGTTTGTTTGTTGCCATCTCTACTATAGCCATGATCTGTTGTGTGGCCTTGTCAGTAATTGTGCACTTCTTCTCTTCAAAAGTGACTGAATATCCATTCTCAATCAACTGACCAATGCTCAATAAATTTTGTGTTAGTTGGAGAATGAAATAAGCATCATACAAGAGCCTTGTGTTGTGACTGGTTTGAACTATTACTATTCCTTTAACTTTTACATTGATTACCTTATCATCTCCCAACTTAACCTTTAATTTGTGAGTCTCATCTAGTTTATTGAACAGATGTTTGAAGCCTGTCATGTAATTGGAGCAACCGCGGTCTAAAAATCAGGTTTTGCTGACATCTAAATTCTCCTCGGTTCTAGCCATGAACAGTTTTGGTTGATCATTCTTTTCTTCTACAAAGCTGGCCTGCCCTTCATTTCTTTGCTTCTTGTGACAATCGGCTTGCACGTGCCCATACTTGTGACAGTAGTAACACTCTAGATCTTTCTTTGATTCATCTCTTTATTTTTTGTAACATTCGGCCTGCATGTGACTGGACTTGTGACAATAAAAACATTCAACATCTTTTCTCAACTGTCCATCAGTTTGTTGTCTATTCTCGACTAACCTTCCCCTTCCTTTTCCTCCTCTTCCACATTGACTTGTTCTTCCTCTGCCTCTTCCACATGTGCTGTTATATGATCTCCCACCAGAGGCCTCATATCATCTCTTTCTTCTGTTCGCTTGAGACATGCTTCATGAACTTGTAGTGATCCCATCAACTCATCAAACGTATAGGTGGACAGATCTTTGGATTCTTCAATGGCTGCCACGACGTGGTCGAACTTAGGTGTAAGACTCCTCAAAACCTTTGCCACCAGGGTGCTATTTGTTACTTCTTCTCCACATGCTTGAATCTGATTAACTATGTTAGATGCTCTAGATAGAAAATTCTGAATTTTTTCACCTTGTTTCATAAAAAGAGTTTCAAAATCTCTGCGCAATCCTCGCAATTTCACTGCCATAACTTTTGCACTCCCTTGATATGTTGTCTTCAAGGTGGTCCATGCCTGCTTGGCTAATGTCTATTATTTATATACATATTTTGACCATACTTAGCACCAAAATGGCACTCAAACCAATACAATTGCTCATGATTAACTGTATTTTCCAGGATTTTGGTACTGCCGCCGCTTCTATCTTTATTTTGCAGAATTCTCGTGGAAATTGAAGACGAAACACGCCGGACAAGACAAACAGAGCCTAATTCTCAGCCGGACGACTCATTCTCAGTCCACACACACGTGCCTGGACCAGAGAAGACCTTCATGGGCTGAGACAGATCAAATATCACGTGAAGGCCCTAGTCTCAGCCCAATTCACCTCGCCAGTGCCTGATTTCAGTCCGAAATGCCTCCATTTCGGTCTGAAATCCATATATGAAAATGAGGTTTTGGAAAGTTTCGAGTATGGAAAGAGCATCTCTTGCCCTAGCCGCCTCCTGACCTTCCTTGGGTGGTATTTAGGCAAGTATTTTCGACCAGAGAGGCATCCTACCCTGGACACCATTATTCTCCATTGTTTGGCTTTGTTTTTGGCTCTTTCCATGGATTTTTTTGAGGAGCAGCAGCATTTGCATACGACGGCAGCGACTTTGTGGTTCTACATCGACTCATTGGCCTGAGAACAGCAAGTATTAGCATAAGGATCCTTCGGTTTACTCTTTTATGTTTATATTTCATTGTTTTATGGCTTGTATCTTTATTATTTGCATGGAACTCGTAGTTTTTGTTATGAACATGTTAGGCTAGATTTTTATGATGTTTTAGGGGCAGTTAGTAGTTAGTTTAGTATTTTGTGATAACTTGATTACTTTATATTGTGCTATGTGATATGTTTTGTTGAGAATTATATCTTGCTTAGTTATTTTAATTGTTTGTTTGATCGTTTACCTATTGATGAATTGCAGCACCGTTAGGACATTAAACTAGAACAAATAGTTAGATAATTAAGTATTTGAAGTAAGCCAATCGCTCGAAAGAGGAGGTTAGTTTACAACCGAAAGGTGAAGTTTTTACTGATCCCATAGCACTTTAAATACCTCTAGAAATCCAACTAAACATTCTTAAATAACTAAAATCCGACACAAAAGTTTAGGCTCAATTGTTTACGTGGTGAAAACCAAGTTCCAAACCAAGTTAGAACCGAAATCGCGATAGCTGAGGTTAGGACTTAGGTCTGGTTGTTCAGTAACCTTCACATAGTATTGTGTAAAAATATCAAGTCAGAACAAGAGGTCTAAAGCGAGTTTAGGAACGATCGGTATGGATTTCGATTCAAAATCTATACATTTCAGTCCCAAATATGCTTGTCTCAATGAAAATTGTAGACAGAAGTGCTTTAGAGCTAAACTAATTGAACACATAACCCTAGGACATTACTTGCATCTGTTTGAGTCCAGAAAAATATAAAAACTAATCCAAAAATATTTTATTATTTATTTCTTCTATTTTAATTACTATTTAGCTTTATCTTTTAATTCAAAACCCCACAAATATTTTTCTGTCTAGCTTTTAAGAAAAACTAAGTCCGGTACTCATTTTACCGTCTCTTGGGTTCGACCCTTAGCTTTGCCCAACGACTAGTAGGGTAGAAACGAGGTATAAATTTATTTGATACCCAGGTTTTGAAACCTCTATCATTGGCCAATATTGCTGCTGCAATCTTCGAAAAGATGCTCTCATGCACAGCTTGCTGAAGAAAGAACAATACTTTGGCATCCTTCTTTTGTCTCTGCATCGGTTGCTGTTGTGCCCTTTTCTACTAAGTCCCACAGTCCTTGAGACTTGAATAGAGTTGCCATCTTAATGCTCAAAAACTCGAAGTTTTCTCCTTTGAACAGCGGAACTGCTGGCTGCATTACATTCACCGTGCTGCTGCCGGTTTCAACCATATGTGCTTAGAAATCAACAACGCTCTGATACCAATTTGTTGGAAATTAAGGAAGAAGAAAGTGGAATTTTGTTACTGCAATACCAGTAAATTTAAAACAACTCAAACTTCATTAATTGCCACACAGAACATATTACAAACACAAACTTAAATAGCCTTACACATTGCCTAAATTAGATCCTAAATTAGTTTCCACGACTCCACTAATCCATTATACCCACTAATCCACTAATTATACTAAACTGACATAATACATAACTAAAAATAACTAAGCAATCTCTGTTGCGTCGGTAGACCAGCACTTCTGACTCCTAACTGACAAATAACTGATACAAAGACTGATACACGATTGAATAAACTTTGAATCAATCTCTAACAGTTTTCCCAAATCTTCTCTTCGTGAAATGTCCTTCAAATAAGTTAGAAAGAGTCTACAATTGAATGTTCCAATACATAAAATATTATACCAAACATCGAGTCACTACTGACTAGTTTGTTGGTGCAGCTCTGGTATTGGGGACCAGCATCCCTGCAATTCTCCTTTAATTGGAGCTATCACATATATTTTAGGGTTGTGCTCCATAAACTCTGACAATCCTGAAATGAATGACTCCGACAAATCCAAGGTTTGGAGATTTGTTAGACGGCTGAGCTTTTTTCCCAGTGAACCACTTTCTACCCAGCACACTATGAATCCCAAGTATCTCAAGTTGATTAAATCATCCAACCAGCATGGTGTATCTTCCTCACAGAACCGAATGCGGGCCTGGAACAGTGACAACACTCTGAGGAAACCAAACTCACAAAACATTAATGGTGCGACAAAACCAAAGAAGAACAAAGAGTGGAGGCTCAGATATTTGAATCCATGAAGCATTTTTCCTTCTTGAAAAGAAGAGAATCGATTAGACTCGTAGGAGTTGTGTAATGCCAAACGATGCAAAGGTTCACAATTTGCACGATTATTATCAGTTTCCCCATAATAACCAGATATGTCTAGAGCATCATCCCCAAGGATTACCTTGACAGGGGTACAATTATTTATGCCGCTATAGTTATCGAATGATCCGGATTGCAGCATAGGATGTATAAGAACAAGACGGGTCGGTTTGTTAGCTTGATTATGGTAATATGCCCAAGTAGCTCGCACAAAGCCCCTGTAAATGAAGAGTCATACGAAAATATAGCATCAAAGCAACGATAATGCAAGAGGAGACAAAATAAAGAGCAGATCGATGGATCTTCAATAAAGTTCGTTTTCTTTTTAATTATCTTTCTGGAGATCAAAAAATAGACTGAGAAGGAAAGAAGTAGCAGTTACGACTTGCTGCAATCCACTAAATTTTGTCACTTTTGCTCTTTGGCGTACAATGGTAATGAAACACTGAGTAAAAGCTAAAGGGGGTGCTTGTTAATTTCATGCATAAGAGATTGTATAAGAAGTAATGCAACACTTATGCAACCAAACACCCATTATATAAAGTCGCATAAGAATGCATAACTTATTACATTTAAAGAAATTGCATAACTTATGCATCGAATTCTTCTCATCTCATTTGACATTTGTACCCTTTAATTAATTTCCACCAGCTCTCAATGTCCAGCACCAATATAGTTCATAATTATTTTTAATTATAATAATAATTATTATTATTACAATATAATAATAATATTATTATTATCATCATTTTCATCGTCATCATTACTATTACTACTTATTCAAAAGAAGGAATATTATTTGTTTTGTTATAATATTATTATTATAATAAGAATACTGTAACAAAAACTATAATAATAAAACCATTAATTATTCCATTATAATAATCATATTATTATTATTATATTATAATATTACAATATTACAATATTATTTATTTTTATTAATTATTTTTTATTCAGATTATTAGTATTACAAAATAATAATTACTTTTTTATAATATTATTATGATATTCTTCTTATTATTTCTTATTTATTATTCTTATTATTAGTATTAAATAATAATAATTAGGTCAAATTTTAATCGTCTAATCTAAAAATAGACTGTCCAAAATTGTATTGCATACTAAATAGGCATTGTACTTTAATTACTAAATCAAATAACTCAAATTAAAGGACGTTTTAGTTTTTTGACATGAATATATGCATGCATTAAGTTACACTTCCTTACTACACAATCAAACACCCATTACATAACACTACATAAACACTTACGCATTCTTAACTTATGCAACTCCTTACTACAGGACCAAACGCCTCCAAAAATACTACCATCAAAAAAAATGTAGTATAGTACTGAGTTGTAATCAAATTTAAAGGAGTTTACTAGTTGCATTAAAACGTTACTGCAATCAAGCAATCAAAGAATGAGTACGTTCATCTTGTCCTCATTCACGATGACAGACCAATTAATGGTCTATCTATAATTTAATTTAGTTGGTAGAATTTTCAATTACACAAATTATATTTTTATTTATTGAAAGCAATATATTAGAAATTCTCAAACTAAAGATAATTAATTTAATACCTCTGGATCAGCTGACTTAAACACAGCTCAGCTGTCTGCTCGACTGTTCTTCCATGCTCCTTTGGAATGATTCCCTCGGCAATCCACAGCTCAAGTAGTGAAGTAGAGTGTATAAGGTAATTGACAGGGAAAACTGCTGCCGTGTATGAAAAACACGTCTCAAGAACACTTGGTAATTTATTGTAGATACAAGAGAAAAATTCATCAAATGTGGTTGCATCAGCTACGTCCCGAAGGAATTCACTGTTGTGAGAAAATGGTTTATTGAAGAGAAAGTGACCACCTAAAAGTACCAAGTTCATTGGTGAGTCACGCCAACGGTCTGCAATTATCCTTGCTGCAGCTAAGATGTCAGAAGGATAGTCATCAAGCTCTTTAAGGGAACCTTTTTTCCTAAATATTAGTTTCAGCCTTTCTTCTTCAGTTAAGGATTGTAACTCATATTTAGCTTTGGGATCCAAGTCGAGGCAGATTTTTTCGTACTTACCTGCTTCTTGAGTGGCTATCAACACCCTGCTCCCATTGTTTTCATTGGGAAGAGCTTTTCGGAATACATTGTACCTCTGAACATTGTCAATGACTACAAGAAATCTTTTCACCTTCAAGGACTTGTGAATCTTCAGCATTAGATATTCCTCATCATAGTCATCAAATGAGTTCCCTGGCTTAAGTTTCATGAGCATCTTTCTCAAAATGTCAATTGCTTTGAAGAGTTGGAGGTGTTTGTAATCAAAATGGTTCATGTCGAATAACCAGAAACAGACATCAAAGTGATTCTTCTCTGCAATGCTAAAAAAAAGTTTATAACAAAAAAAAATAAATGGAAATTAATAAAAATAAATAAGTGTAAAAGACTAAAACTGAAAGAAATACATTTAAAAATATTTTGATGTAGCTATAGCTATATGTTATACGCTCAGATGTCAGAAGTCAGAACCAACTTGAACAGTTTTATCTTGAGAATGTAGGGGACAAGATCTTCTGGGAGTCGTTTTGCAAATTTGTCAAAATGAGCTCTAATCCTCAACTTTTGGTCCATAGACAGTATACCCCACAATTCTTCTCATCTATAATATATATCCTCTCTTCATGACTTTTGGAATAACCAATAATTTATTTTCTTCTCCAATTTTAATTTGACCAATGGTTGAAAACAATTGTTACAATCAATGCATGATTGAAGTCTCTAGTATTATTCATTATTTTACTTTCTATTGCTACAGTTATCATATTTTTTAGGGGTCTTAGAGTTTGTGCATGGTGCGCCTCATATCTTCTATAACAATAAGTCAATACTTTTTTTTTGAGGGACGGGTGGCAAAGCGCCACACCGACAGATTTTATTAATAATAAAAATATTTACAAAAGAAAAACGAAAAGAAAAGAAAAAGAAACTAAGAACTAAAACCTATACAGCGAAAGTAAAAGAAACTTGAAACTTGAAAGAGGATTGTTCTAGTGATTGTAGTAATATATAAGTTTTCTGTTGATGGATTGTTCTAGTGATTGTAGGCTTGCACGTAGCTAATGTCAGGAATTAATAATCAACTAAATTGTAGAAGTTGAAACTTGAAAGAGGAACAGATCACCTTTGGTATATGTTTAGTGCAAGTGTGCTTTTTCCAGCAGCCTCTGGTCCTAAGATTGAGATTTCAAGGAGTTCCGGAATGCTTGGATCAAGAAGCTTCTCAACTATGCTCTTCTGGTGGACTTCATAGCCCACAAGTCCCACATCCTCAGTATTAGAAGAAGGAGACAGCACGATAGACTCATATGGACCATCTACAGGGTCATGAGCAACGGCAGTAGTGATCTTTTGGAGTTCTGATTTGATATTGCTCAGCTCAATTTCAAGCCTGTGCAGGATGAATAGGTTTACTGGTTTGGTGCTTATCCTCTTAACAGATTCAGGAAGGAATGATATGCTTTTCCCAGCTTCATTCAAAAAATTAGAGATAGCTCTTTCAGTGCAGATGCTGACATCTACGACTGCAGCCATCCACTCCTGCACACTGGAGTCATCATCAAATTTCAAATAGGATGCTGGATTTGCCAGTACACCCTGAATCTTTTGCAGCATTTTATGCACTGAGCCCATCAATTTGGGTGCTTCGCTCATGGACGTAGCACCACTCAGTGATGCCACTTCCAAATCCTGCACATCCTCCAGTTTTTGTAGTGCAAAATTCACAAATGCTTTTGCTTTCTCATGTGGCTTTTCACTTTCAAGTCTTGGCATCTCATTTTTGAAAAGAGACGGAAATTGCGGTACTTAGTTTTGTGCTTTAAATTCTGTCTCTCTTTCACGAGATTGCAAAGAGTTCATAATGGTGGAATCTCAAGAGACCTTAGCGAAAACTAAGTTGGACTTTGCCACCGTTGAAATTCACAAAAGAGAACTTTCATATTAGGAAACTGCGAGTCCAGTGCTTTAAGAAATATTGGAGGCCTCTACCGTCTCCTTCGATTACTTTTAATTAGTTTTCGTATCTTTGACAATTTCGTTCCTCATTTACCGTAGCCCACGATAAACTTTGTGTTTCTTAAAAAACCAAAACAATAAATTATAAGAAAGTGGCAACTGCTGACAAATTTTCGAGCAAGTGGTACGTGCAAGTGGTTGTATTGAATTACAATAAAAAAAACAAAAAAAAAAACGTCGTCTTATTCAAATTGCCGTGTTTGGTGGACTAAACCCAAAATAATAAAAAAAGAGAAACTTGAATATAACCCCCTCAAATCTTGCTCAACTAGATATAACCCCTCATAATCAAGTCACTCTTGAATATAAACCCTTTTCATTTATTTAAATAATATTTTAAATAAATTTCAGTTTTTAATATAAATGACAAAAATATCCTTCATCTTCCTCAATAAGACTCTCAAACCATGGCTTCCGTTACATCATTTGTTCACTCCAACACCCATTCACGGAGATGTAAACAAATAGGTTAATTTGTGAACTATAAACTCGGGCTCACATTAATTTACAAAGGTAATGTACGTAATTGTAGAAAGTTTATTTGGATCAGTTACGTAGGTGCATGGATTGGGCTTCGATAGTGCATTTTTCTTATCCAAATTGACAAACTCCAAAAAAAAAAAAAAAGCAAAACAAAACAAAAACGAGAAACGAAAGGAGAAGGCCTAACGCACCACATCTCTTCACTAAGTCATTCGCTGATTAAAGATGGAATTGTAGATTGCATAGAATAGTAATAAAAGATATGCTTTTACAATAACATACGGGAAGATGCGAGATTGTGAGGTACGAGCTAGTGTTTCATCCTGAAAAAAGAAGGATAGTTTAGTCATACATATTAAAAACAGGAACTTTTTAATATTTAAAATATTTTTTTAATAAATAAAAAGGATTTATATCTAAAAGTGGCTTGATTACGAGTGGTTACTTTCAATTTCAAAGATTGTAGGGGTTAAGCGAGATTTAAGGGGTTATATCCAATTTTTTCTAAAAAAAGAAACATTAAATATAATAAGTGTACCGGGAGAGAAATAGGAGGTCTTATGCAGCAAAAGAATAAGTTTGAATGTATGAGCTCTTCGGTGTGTTTGGTTGGCTACAAAAGAGGAAAGAAGGGAGAGTAAAGGAAGAAAATTTTACTCTACCGCCTTTATATGACGACAAGAAGGAATAAATCTTTTTTTTTTTATTCTTGTTTGATTGGTAATTTTCTCTTTTCTCTTTTTTTTTTCTCTCTCTCGAACAACCAAACACACTCATCATCAATAACTCCTTAAGTGGCCCAATGGCTTGACAATAAAAAAAAATCAATAACTCCTTAAGTTGCATTTTTATTTCTTCTAATAATCTAATGTCAAAAAAAATAATAATTGCACTTCTTCTATCTTGATCCCGTCATAAATCTAAGATCATAAAACCGCGTCAGTTTCATATATCATGCGCTTTGGAAACTGAACCGAATCCTCTGCATGTTTTTTTTAAACACACACTGCAAGTTTTTTTCTGGTCGTTCGATTTAATCTCGACGGGTAGATTTTCACGGACCGTACGAATCTCGCCGGATCTAATATCAATCACTAACATCCATCATTAATCCGACAGCCACGGATTGAAAACGTGCACTGTGGATCTTAAAAAAAAACCCGCAGATGATCTCGTCCCCTTTGGAAACGTGCGCGCTAAAAAAACTGGTGGGGCTCACTTGCGGACCCACATGGTTTGGCATGTGGAGAACGGGCGGCTGAGTGGGCATGTCGATCTGCTGCGGCTAAATTTTTGTGGTCTGGTCTATTAGCAAGTCGGGAGTCAAAAGTATAGTAAATGCGTTATAAGCGAATTTATTTTTTGACCGCCGGATAAAATATTAGGAATTATTTTAGGGAGACACGGAAGTAGGATGAGCAAATAACTCGTAACTCGTGAGTTATTCGAACTCGACTCGAAAAAAATCCGTTGGTATATAACTCGAGTTAACAAGACTCGAGTTCTAGAAACTCAAATTATGCTGACTCGTGAGTTTTATTTAGTGAGTTCGAGTTAGGTCCAACTCGAGTCAGCAACATAAATGCCGAAAATAAAAATATTATATCAGTGTATACTATATAATCCAAAAAAAACTTAGTCCTCAAATATCTTTTTCTTCCGATGCACAGCACAACTTAGTTTATGCATGTGTTATGGGTTCTGAGATATTTGTTTGTGTATGTGTAGAATTTTTTTTTTAGATAATTATTTCATCTATTCACTATATTCACGAGTTGAATATCGAGTCAACTCGTCACTATATTCACGAGTTGAATATCGAGTCACGAGTTGACTCGAGTTACAAAATGACGAGTTCGAGTTAGCTCGGATAGCTCGAAACTGCCTCCCGAAAGAGTCACGAGTTGTAATGAGTTCGAGTTCGAGTTATGCTCAACTCGTTCAAACTCGGCTCATATACAGCCCTGCACCGAACTCGGCTCATATACCAACCACTGAGCATTTTCTATTCAAAAAAAAAAAAAAAAAAAAACACTGAGCATTTTTTAATTTTGACCAACAAAACCCCGGGATGAAGACTGAAAAGCATCAGTTCAGTACTGCAATATTGCGTCCAATTAGGAGCGGGGACAAAATTATCTTCAGATAATTTTTCTTCTTTTTCCTTTTTTTTCTTTGGGATGTGTTTTTAATACAATACTTTGTCAGGCCCAGCCAACTTAACTTAGCAGGATTCCCCTGCTCCCTGCACGGCTGCAGTTTCATCCCAATCTCCTATTGTAGGAAGCCCCATTGTGTCAGCTCTAATTGCCTCTGGTAAATATCACACATTCACACTGCATTTTCAGCAACAACTTCTTCTTTTTTTTTTTCTTTCTTTTTTTTTCTTTTTTTTTTGGGTACCAGGCGTTTGGCACGCCACAGGCTGTTGAACCCACATAACTAGAGTTAATGACTAATCTAATTTTTATTTTTATTTAAATAAAATTTCTTTAGTAAAGTTGTACAGTTGCTCAGTCAACGTCTACATCGGTGTATAAGTTTAACGAAAGTAAATTAAAATGAAATATGTCACATCTAACAAATGATATTTTAAATAAAAAATATCAGACTTGAATCTGGTGTGCAGCTCCAGAATAAACTTTCCTTGCAATTGTGGATTGCAGTCATCTTTAATTTACGCCTTCAATACTTAGTTATCAAGAAAGGCTTGGTCATAGCCAGAGATGTTCAAGAAAGAGCCGAGATAGAGGGACAGAAAGAAAGACAGAGAATGCAAATTATCAGTGACAAATGGAGAAAGTTGTGGAGTTATAATGAAGTACGGTTGCTCGTCCTTGCCAGCCTCGCCTTGCAAATAGGGCTTATCTTCCTGGCCCCACTGCGCAAGCGCAGCACCAATCAGTTCCTCGCCCTCACTCTCTGGATCTTCTACCTGACAGCTGACTATGTTGCCACGTTAGCAATCGGTAATGTTCTCAGCAAACAAAATGAAGTTACAGTACAATGTGGTGGAAGTGGAACCAACCCATGCGAACTCACTGCCTTGTGGGCCCCATTCCTCCTGCTTCACCTTGGGGGACCCGATACCATCACATCATACTCGATCGAGGATAACGAGCTCTGGTGGCGTCACCTGCTGGGACTAGTCGTCCAGGTTTCTTCAGCAGCCTTTGTATTTCTCCAATCACCACCAAATCAAGAGCTGTGGATAACAACGATTTTGATGTTTATTCCGGGATTAATCAAGTTTATTGAGAGGACGCTAGCTCTCCGCTCTGGCAGCAAGGACAATCTCAAGGACAAAATCATCTCAGAGCTCGGCCCTCGAAATGACTTTAAAGGTAGGTCTGTTCTTCATACTGGTACCATAAGCCTCTGTTTCTAGCAAAATAAATGCATTTTGTATAGAAGGCAAGAACTACTAATTGGGCCCTTTTTTTTTTTCCTAAGAGGATACCAGAACAGAAAATTGGACCTGATACATCTAGTCCATCCCGAAATAATATGAACAACTTTTATAAGAACCATATAATTCACCCATATAGCTTCAGACCAAATGTAAGGTAAAATTAATAAGATTCCAGTGGAAGGATCTACCCAAATGTAACTCAGAGCTAGGTGACTTCATCCAAAAACAATGAGAGATTATTCCAACTCAGATACATATCCGTCACACATGAGGATCAAATACATTGCAAATAGAATTTACAAATTAAAGAAAAAAGAGGAAAGATATAAATTAATGTTGATACTTGATAGGGGGATGAAATGCGTGTGTAGGCTCATTATAGGAAATTCCATTTATAATATTTCATTTATGTATACGTGTTACGAGCTTTGATTGGGTGTAGAATATAGAAAAGGGGGAAGAGAGATAAGGATAAGAGAAGAATAATTGTATTGATTTCTGCTTAATTCTAATACAATCATCAGCTCATATTATATAGAGCCTTTCTTTAATATGGCAATATATTATCCATATACTTTTCATCTATCAATCTGCCAACTAAGGAAATGAAAAAATATATAATATATTTAAAATCAAATAGAATCTAATATATATGATTTTGATGAAAACTATAATCTAATTATATCCTAATATATTATTCCCTTTTTAAGGACGTGTAACATTTCCCCCATCCATGAAAATCAGCTTGTCCTCAAGCTGAAAAATAGAGCAACGAATGCAAATATCATCCAGGTGCTTCATTGGTATTCTCATGATCATCATCGTCCACGACCTCTAGCCATAATAGTCGGCTTACGCTTATGGCCCCTTGTATATAGCTCATCACAATTGAAGCACAAACCCTTCTGACATCTCTCAGCATCAGCTGAGATGGAGCGACATAAAGAACGTTGATATGGTAGCACAATCATTTTAGAAGGTTCAAGAAGAATACTTGTGGCAAGGGTCATGCGGTAGCAACGCTCGAAAGCACGAGCTAAGCTCATGGCATGTTGTAGGTCAGAATATTTGTGTAACTCAACATCGGTGCGAAAAGGGTTTGAGAGACCAATGGAGAAAACGTGCATCGGTTGAGTTGGAGTAACCAAATCAACAGTGAAAATATGAATCTGTGGAGTTGGAGTAACCAAATCAGCGATGGCACGAGATTGTGGACTGTGGTTCTCATATGTTTTGGGAGGATGCTCTAAGGCGAGCAAATGATCTTCAAACAGAGTTAGGTGACGTATGATCTCGTTCTAGCCATGGAGAAGCTGTTGGAAGGCAACAAAGACATCGAAGGGTAGGGTCTTGTCATTGGAAATTTTGACTGGTTTGAATCGTTTTGGTCTCTGATACCAAATTGTTACGAGCTTTGATTGGACTTAGAAGAGAGATAGAGATAAAGAGAAACTATTTGTTATTGATTTCTGCTTAATTCTAATACAATCATCAGCTCATATTATATAGGGGCCTGTTTGGATGGTGCCGGAATTTGGGGATTTTCCAATTCCAAGCATAAATTTTAATATAAACAATTCATCTCTCTCACAAAGTTACACACTTCCCAACGAAAATCCTTATTCCTTCCTAGGAATTGGCTATTCCTAGCCCATCCAAACGACCCCTAGAGCTTTTTTTTACTATGGCAATACATCACCCATATACTTTCCATCTATCAATCTGCCAACTAAGAAAATAAAAAGATATATAATATATTTAAAATCAAATAGAATCTAGTATATCTGATTTTGATGCAAACTATAATCTAATTATATCCTAATATATTATTTCCTTTTAAGGACGTGTAACAATACGTGTATGTCCATGTGTGTGTAGACTCTTGAATAGTCTTAAATGCAGTAATTCAAGTTATAAGATATAATATGAGATACATTTGCTTGTGATATGTCTGAATAAAGTATTGCCAGAGGAGGATAGACTGATAGAGTAAAGAGGTATGAATCAGTCAATCGACTTTTATATTTTAGATTGAAAACAATAACAAATATATGCTCATTTGGCTCATGTTTAATAATAAAAGTGCATGTAAGATTAGTTGTATTCACTCCCAATTGGTGTTTTTTTATCAAAAAAAAATAATAATGATACTCATTATTGAAAGATTACACTAAAAGAAAGATGGCCTTTACATAGATTTTTTTAGCTAGACTTTTTATTTATGTTGGACATTTTTTATTGCTAGATTTATTTTTTTATTACTAGATTTACTTAATGTACTAAATCTAGAATTTTTTTAGCAAGACTCAATTTTCTATTAATATCTCCTTAAAAATCTAGCAATTTATTTTTGATAGACTTTTCCGAATCTTGTAATATCTAATATAGCAAAAATAAATTGCTAGACCTTTCTAAATTGCTACATTAGATATTACAAGATTTAAAAAAGTCTATCAAAAATAAATTGCTAGATTTGTAAGGAGATATAAATAGAAAATTGAGTCTAGCTAAAAAAATTACTAGATTTAGTGCATCAAGTAAATCTAGTAATAAAATAAAGTCCAACATAAATAAAAAAAGTCTAGCTATAAAAATATATGTAAAGACCATCTTTAGTGTTAATGACTAATCAATGGCTTTTTGAACTTCAATGCAGTTGATTTCGTCTCAACTTCTTCTGACATATCTGAGGATGAAAGAGAGCTCATTTTGGAAGGTTACGGCTGGTTTGGCATCTTCAAGCGCCTCCTAGTAGATGTAACTTTCTCCCCAAATCAGTTAATGCAGAGCCAGAACCGTTTCTCAGAGGTCAGAACAAGGGAAGCTCTTAAATTAGCAGCGATAGAGCTGTCATTCCTATATGATATCCTACATACAAAGGCAGTTCAAATCCACTGCATTATAGGTCGTGTGGTGCGCTGTTCCTCTCTCATCTCCATCATTGCAGCACTTGTCACATTTCATCATCTGGAGAAAGATAATTATGCACCTGCAGATCTTATCGTAACCTACATCCTATTTGGTGCAGGCCTCAGCCTGGAGGTTATTGCTGCTATGATTCTTTTATTCTCAGATTGGATGGTTGTGTCACTAGGCAGGAGTGGATACGGAAAGTGTTTTGCAGGGGCTATAGCCATGATTATGAAAGGAATCTTGAGGAATGGAAAACCTCGGTGGTCAAGCACCATCGGGCAGTACAACCTCATTAGTCTGAGCCTAAGAGACAATGACACCGCAATGGCATGGATCATGAGGAAGCTAAAAATAAAACGTAAATGGGACAACATGAGTCAGACAAAGTCAATTTTCATGCCGGTGTTGCTGGGGGATATGATGTTCAATGAGGCAAAAAGAAGAGCGCAAAATGTGCATATATACAACGTTTTAGTAGAGGCTAGATCATATAGGGGAAGCAAAACTTTGGAGCGTCACGGCAAACTCAAGTTGCTGGAGTGGAGCATGAAGAAGGAATTCGATGAGTGCATTATCTTGTGGCATATTGCCACGGACATTTGTTATCATATAGACCTGTCCAACCGATCTAACCAGAATGAATTTGAGTGTATTGTGGGTTGGAATGCGTCTAACTACATGATTTATCTCCTTACCCAGCAGCCTTCAATGCTGCAACTTGGATATGGCAAGACTAGATTTGAGGCCACATGTACTGTTGCCAAGAAGTTACTCAAAGCTGAGGGAAAACTTGAAGAGAAGAGAGCACGCGATGTGCTTGAAGCGAAAACTAGAGGTCCTGGTGGAAACTCTGTCGAGGACGACAAAGAAGCAGGTGTGTCAGTATTAGTTGACGGCTGTAAGCTTGCAAGAGAGCTACTGGACCTTCACCAGAAAATAAGATGGTCGTTGATTAGCGAGACATGGATGGAGATGCTGGGATATGCAGCAATCCATTGCGACTCGTACCAGCATGCCAAGGCTCTGAGCAGGGGTGGGGAATTGCTTACTCATTTGTGGTTGCTGATGGCTCAACTGGGAGTTGTTGAAGAGCATAAGATGCAGCAATTCCAATCTGCATCAGTCTAATTCTCATGATTTGTGTTGTTTTTCTCCTCCATGGATTTTGGGACTATTATTACAAACTGAATTGAGGTGAATTTCATCTCTTTCAACCAGAAAAATGTTAGCCTCGCTTGGCTTCGGCATTAATTAATTTTTGTACTCTCAGTAAGGGGTTGCTGCGTGTGCATATAGGTGGGTACTGTATGAATGTGTTGAAGCTGTTTGCAGCAGCAGTGCTGGGTGCTTAATCCTCGCAGTTGGAGAGTAAATTCAATATGCGCCTACCAGGTTAGCGAGAACACGCCTAAAGATTACTTTATGAAGAAGAGGATCATCAAAACTTGCATCGCAATGGTGAATTTTAATTAATAGAAACTTCTTTTTACATTTGCATATAAGTAAAAAAATTAAGAATAATTAAAATTTTGATCTGAAATTTCAACATAAATATTACATTGAAAGGTTTGGTTCCATCATTTTAACTTTCATAATTGATATGTGGTATATCATATATTTGATGGGGGATTAAGTCAAACACGTTTAAATAATCATGCATTCTCCATACTTTAATTTTATTAGTAGAAAAAAATTGATTATAACAGAAATTTATGTTAGATAGTCAGAAATGAACCTGTTACCGG
This sequence comes from Rhynchospora breviuscula, assembly GCA_027562975.1. Lineage (NCBI taxonomy): Eukaryota > Viridiplantae > Streptophyta > Magnoliopsida > Poales > Cyperaceae > Rhynchospora > Rhynchospora breviuscula. The sequence goes on from CM050398.1 coordinate 21,461,817, forward strand.
TCCTTTAAGAAAATAATATAATAGATTATAATTTAAGATTCTAGTTTCTATTAAATCAGAATTATTAGATATTATTTGATATTATGTATCTTTCCTTATTTTTATGCATCTTTCCTTAGTTTGCAATAGTTGTTACCATATTAGAAAATACTCTATATAATGAGTATTAGTATTGTATGAGGATTTTAAGCAAAAATTAATAAAGATACTTTTCTCCCTATTATCTCTCTCTTCTCCTTAATCTCTTGTCTTTTCACTACGGCAGAACCTAACCAGCCCCTTAATACCCCTTATAACCTACGACCCACCAAGGCTCGTAACAATTTGGTATCAGATTCGAGCACGATGTCTAAGGATAAAACAACCCCACCCACATTTGACTTCGCAGCTGCCTTCCAAAATCTTCTCCAAAGCAACCAGCAACTCCTCCAGGGTCAGAACGACATACTGCGCCACCTCGAATTGCATGAAGGGCGTCTTCTCTCTTTGGAGAAATCTCCTAATTCGAAGGCTGAGGAGCACCCTAAACCGCGCGATACCCAAGGCGTTCCCCGCTATTACAAACTGGATTTTCCGACCTTTGACGGCAAAGACGATCCGTTGGGTTGGCTTAATCGCTGTGAGCAATTTTTTCGAGGGCAGCGTACTATGGATGAAGAAAAGGTTTGGCTCGCCTCCTATCATCTCATAGGTATTGCACAACAGTGGTATTATCAGGTGGAGCGAGATGAGGGTTTGCTGCCCTGGGCTCGGTTTAAGGAGCTATGTCACTTAAGGTTTGGTCCACCAATTCGTAGCAACCCATTAGGAGAGTTGATGCACCTGCGCCAAACTGGTAGTGTTGGCGAATATCAAGAACAATTTGGTGCTCTAATTTGCCGCGCGGATTCTATCACACCAGCCCAACATATGCAAATTTTTACTGCTGGACTCTCTGATCCCTTGCGCACTGATGTCGAGTTGCACCGTCCCACCGACTTACAGCATGCCATGAGCTTGGCACATGCTTTTGAGCGCTGGTATAACAACACCACAAACGCTGGCATACTTGGCAAACCACCAGGACGAGCAATTCCCAATCCTCCTGAAGTGTTGGCACTAGTTGCACCATCGGAATCTGGACCTGATCAGCGTTCTTTACTCCGCCTCAATCCAATTGAGATGGCTGAGAGACGACAAAAGGGCTTGTGCTTCAACTGTGATGAGCAATACACAAAGGGCCATAAGTGCAAGCGACTATTCTTTCTAGAGGTCATGAACGATGATGAATATGAGAATTCATCATTGCTAACTACCAATGAAGTGCCTGGATAATATCTGAATAATATTTTTTCAGCTTGAGGACAAGCTGATTCTCATGGAGGGGGGAAATGTTACCGGTACTTTAAGGAAATAATATAATAGATTATAATTTAGATTCTAGTTTCCATTAAATCAGAATTATTAGATATTATTTGATATTATGTATCTTTCCTTATTTTTATGCATCTTTCCTTAGTTTGCAATAGTTGTTATATTTCTAGTTGTTACCATATTAGAAAATACTCTATATAATGAGTATTAGTATTATATGAGGATTTTAAATAAAAATTAATAAAGATACTCTTCTCCCTGTTATCTCTCTCTTCTCCTTAATCTCTTGTCTTTTCACTACGGCAGAATCTAACCAGCCCCTTAATACCCCTTATAACCTATGACCCACCAAGGCTCGTAACAGAACCTATCATTAAGTTCAGGCACGTACGGACGTACCTCAATCTGAATTTGATTCTTCAATATTGCAGTCATTAAAATCTTAGTCAGAAGCCCAAATACTCTGAAATAGGCCGCTATTGCCCCAGCTTGGTTTTGCTGGACTGCTGTTAGGTACCTGGCCTCAAATTATCATTGCCAGTTTGCCACGCAAAGCCGCATATTTTCTGCACGAATCGCATTCCTAGAGTTGTCATACTCAAACGTCGAAAACGGAAGCAGAAATGACTCCTTCTGTTTTCGTTCTATTTTGGTAACGGAATGAAATTGTTGTTTCGTTTTTGTTTCATTTCGGAAAACGAAATGTTTTTTCTGTTCCGTTTCCGTCCTGTCCTTCATTTTCCACTATATTTATCTCATTTCCGTTCTTCCGTTCTTCCGTTCTTCCGTTCCGTTCCGTCCTTGTAATGTGGTATAATTTATATTTCGTTTCCGTTTCGTTCTCAAGAACGAAACTAATTTGCTCTTCTATTTCTGTTCCGTTTGGACGGAACAAAACGGAAACGTCGAAACGGCACAAAATTGACAGGCCTACGCATTTCCTTTAGAAATTGAAATTCATTACTGTCATCTGGATTTTTGTCATCGCTTGTCATCATTTGAACAAAATAAACACATAATCAAACGAGATGAACATATAAATGATCAAAGTGAACACCTACAGACAAATAAGCTCAATAAACATAAGTGGAATATGCATATAAAAATCTGAACAAGGATGACAAAACTCATTTGTTTGTATGTGTTCACTTTGATCATTTGTATGTTCACATTGTCTATTTTATGTATTTACTTTGTTCAAGTAATAGCAAAATTGTAGATGGCAGTTATTATTTTTCTTTAGAAACTACTACCTAGCATCCAGTATTCTATCATCCAGCGTATATCCCCTCCTCCCTTCATCCTTCAGCGCATATGTCCTCTCCCTCCCTTCCTTCAACATAGCATATCGCTCTCTTTCCTCCTCTCTCCCTCCCTCCAACATGCCTCTACCCTCCCTCCAACACATCTCTCCCCTACATCCCTACTTTTTTTCCCTCCTCTTCTTCGTTCTCCTCCATGTTTCCACCTCCTCTTTTTTTCTTTTCTTTCTTCCTTCTCTCTAATAATTTTAAATATCCTGACGGTTAGTAATACTAAGAGATTATCTAACATTCATAAATGTTCAGTTTGTTATAACAAATGAGTATATAATATTTATCTAATTAATTTTTTAAATATCCTCCCATAACTTTTTTTTTCAAATGAAAAAATTTTCCATAACAATTAGGTTGTGAAACTAGAACAATTAAATTATAGAACAATTATGTTCTAAAATTAGAAAAAGTTTTCCAAAACAATTATGTTTTAAAGCTAAAATAATAAGGTTCTGAAACTAGAACAATTAGTTTTCCATAACATATTAACTAGAACAATTAAGAGGGAGGGAGCGAAACAGAGAGGAGGGGAGGGAGCGAAACAGAGAGGGAGAGAGTGGATGATGAGCGAACAATTAAGAGATTTATTTACTTTTTCTCATTAATAAAGCATTATCCTCATTAATGATCTCAGGGATGATGGGATGAGGAATATTGGAGATGATTTTTATTAACTCTGAAATAAGTTATATAAATATTTAACAATTACTTATGCAATATTATCAAGCTTAATTTGTTCTTAATTATCGTCTCACACTTTTCTAATTAACTTTCACAATCGATACCTTGGAACAAATGCAATGATCGAGCATAAGAATAACAATTTCTCTTGGAACAAATAGTATAATTTTCAATAATCGATTCAACTGTTGATTTTTTTTTTTATGTTGTATTAGGTTAGACGTGCTTGGTCTCTTTCGGACATCTTAAATTTTTCCTCTCTTTTTTTTTCTTTCTGTAATTAGATTTACTAGATTGTACTTTTTAATTCTTATTTTATAATAAAATTTTTTGTTGGTTGGCACTCGCCAACTAACCTTAAAAAAAAAAAACAATTTCTCTTGAAACTTAAAAGCAATAAAATATTCGTCTTCGATGCATTTTTGTGTTTGTTTGCGTAAATTATCCGAATTTATTTGAGTTGTCTTGTTTTCCTAGTTTTTTCCTTTTCGGAGCTCATGCATATGTGATGTGTCTGACTTGTTTATAGCATGACAATGACATAATTCTATAGTCCTTAAGTCAAATTTCACATCCTTTAATCAATTCTTAGGTAAATTAGGAATATTTACATTTATTTTAAGATTAAAACAAAACCCAAAAATAATTCTCAAATCAATTTGAAACTCAATTTTTTCTATTAAGTCAAATTAATTAGGAATCGATTGAACCTAGAAGAAGAATATTCCGTCCATATGATTCGCCTTTTAGCTTTATCATATCACAAACGATTAGATCGGTAAACGTGATTATTTTGGACTTGGTTTTTGCTTCGATCAGCACACTCTCTTTTTATCCTTTTTTTTTTTATAAAATCTAAGAACAATTTTAGTCTACTTCCTATTTTTAACGTCATACGCGCTTACAATTGTCAACACACAGCTGGACTGGAAATGTTCAGCGCAAAATATTTTTAATAGACGAAACTTCCAATATAGAATCCAGTGTTTGTAGTCAGTAGTCCTGTAATAAAATTAAAAATAAATAAATGAAGATACGTGAAAGAAAAAAAATTAAAAGAGAGAACTGGGTACCACGATCTCTCTCTCCTCGCCTTATAAAACCTCTGGTCTCCATTCTTTCATCCTCAATACACTCTCTCAATCGCCATTACCTCTTTTATTACAAACTACAATACATCAAAAAGAGAAGATATGGAGGCAAGGCTGAGAATTGTTGCCATTGCAATGGTAGCCATCATGGTAGCATCCTCCTTGGTAGAGGCAACCCAGGCTGCTCATGCACCAGCACACCCACCATCTCATGGCCCCGCTCCTGCCCCAGGTCCCGCAAGCGGCGCCACCTCCATCTCTCCAGCATTCATGCTCGTTTCTTTGGTTGCTGCTTTCTTTGCGTATTTCTTCTAAATTTGATTTACGAAAGCATTGATGGGTTATATTATTTGATTCTTTTAATTTGTTCAATTGTATGTATGCTCGTTTAATATTGTAAACCTTGTGGAAATATGTAAATGTGGATTCTGAAGCGGTACCTATCAACTTGCATGTAATTTTTTTATCTTTGATTTATTAATAAATTATCTTTAAATAAAGTATTTTTTTCATCAATTGGTAAATATAATGTAGAAGGATACTTTTTTCCCAGCAACTAACTAACAATTAGTTATTTGTTACGAATATATATACATATTGTGTTAGATGAGAAATGGATATTTAACCATCTAGCTAGACATTGAGATTTAATAATGTTTGCTATATGTGTGAAGAACCTTATTAGGATTTCGCACTCTGATGTTTTATTAGGCGAAATAAAATGATTATCAGGTAATAATATGGCTTCTACCATGTTAATGGACTAATGGAGCTATCTTTCAGGCTAAGACTAAGAGAACTTTTAACCAAAATTAATTAGAGAAAATTATTCTTGCATCTCGATAATGTTTATACTGAACATGTAAGTTGCTTATATCCATAAGAATTTATACCAAGTATGCAAAGTGTTCATAACTTTTTCCCCCTAAAATACAACTTTCAAAGTTCTAATTGTACCAATATAAGGTATAAAAAAGTTTGCTCAAGTAAGAAAAAAAATCAAAATAAAAAAATATATAAAAACACTTTTTTGAGGTGCAGATAACGGGATGTAGTTATATATCCATCCCATTAAAAAATGAATTAAGAAAGTCTAAATATACTAATAGAAGTATAAAATAATATATTTTTGTTCTAGCCAAGGCCAATATCTTTTCTTTACTACTTAAAAACTCACGGACCGTAGAGGTGTTACACACTAGGTCTAGCATGTAAACAAATGTTTTTGTCGTTCGATCAATTTGATCTGTGGTTGGATATCAATCGCCAGACGAAGCAACAATATATTTTGGTTTTCCGTCTAATAAAAAAACAAATTGAATAGCATATCTATTTATATCGCTGGTAGATTAAGCAACATATTTTTATTGCCTAACATTATTTTGTTTTTTTATTTGCCCATATATGAGGGCATCTTAGGCTAGTCTAACCAAATGAATTAAATCATAGCTAGAGAATAAAATCAGTTTTTATTATCCCTATACTTTCATGGCATGGGGCATTATCTAAATCTAAATATGTCATAAAAGAGAGGAAATAATATGTAAAGAAAAGTGATCAAATAAAAAATTAATGAAGTTAAAATTACTTGAAAAGAAATTGTTCGTTTTGTAGTAATTGCGTATCACGTAATTATTATTTCAGATATCAAATCTTTATAAAAATTTAGTTTGCCTCATTATTAGTCTAGGCAAGCAAGCAGTGGGTGAATATTTTTAAGAGGAAAGAAATCAGATATGATGATAAAAGACGAGGGGTCCATCAACGCTTTAATTATACTACTTATAAACGCACGGACCGTAGAGGTATTACACGCTAGGTCTAGCATGTAAACAGATGTTTCTGTCGTTCGATCGATTTGATCTGTGGTTGGATATCAATCGCCAGACGAAGCAATAATATATTTTGATTTTTCGTCTAATAAAGAAACAAATTGAATAGCATATCTATTTGTATCGCTGGTAGATTAAGAAACATATTTTTATTGCCTTACATTATTTTGTTTCTTTATTTGCCCACATATGAGAGCATCTTAGGCTAGTAATTAATAAAGGGCTCTGTTGAATTCACAAATGATATTGTTACAACTTACAATAAAAGGAGGGAGAGATTCCTTATATAGTAGGATTTGGTCTCATCCAAATACAATAACACTAAATCTCACAGAATATTGTGTAAATCTCATGAGATATTACTTTTCTAGATTACAATATTACTAATAAAGAAAAAAACAATCTATTAATTATTCACTAAAGATTTCAACATATCTTCCTTGATTTTATATTAACTTGCCAAATATTTTGAAATCACTGTGTTGCTTCGAAACAAGGAAATTCGCGGATCAATATTCGTTTATTGGTAAATTTTTTTTTTTTTTCATTATTATGCACCAAGTATCGCATACTAGGACACCTTTTAATCTTGCTAGGACATATGGGGAATTGATTTGCACGCTCTCTCAAAATTGATACAATACTCGTTTTTATACTAAAATATTCCTAATTGATTGAGAGTAGAAACTATCATCATTGTAATATTTTCAATTCACTAAGGATAGTTCAGTTTTAAAAAGAAGTGTTGAATCAATTCCCGGACATATGCTACTGAACTATTGATTCATCCTATTATCTAGTAAATATAGCTGGCTAGATTCTTATAATTTTAACCAAAATTAATTAGAGAAAATTCTTATTACTGACTAGGACTAATGAATCTCACTATCAGTTTCTTCATTGTTTTTTTTTTTTTTTTTTTTTTTTTAAGGTTCGATAATCAAAGCTCAGCCAGATTATTTATGGGCCTAATTTCTATATCCACTACAGTAATAAGTAACTCAAGCCCACTTAGTCCAGAAAATGAAACTTTTTAGGAATTTTCATTCGCAGCCCTAGGTAGGACTGCAAACGGTTAATCATTTTTCGTTTCGTTTCGTCAGAGCGAAACGGTTAACAAAATAAAAATTTATTTCGTCTGATTTAGCGAAACGATAAACAGCAAAACGGTTTTGTCGCAGTGTAAATCGCAAAAATTCCATAAATTTTGACCGTTTCAGCTTTGCGAAACAATTAATGAAACAAAAAACTAGTTTCGTCATCGAAACGAAACAATTAACGAAACATTCTTGTTTCGCCTCCGTTTCTAACGTTACGCAGGCTGTCATCTTTTCTTGCACAACACACCATTTTCACTACCAGGTCCACAGGTCCCACCAGTCAGTCAAAATTCGGTTCACGCTACGCCGTGTTCACACATAACGGGGTTTCCATTTATGGTCCTGAGTTATCCACGTACCGCTTTCTTTCATTGGCAGTTGCCATCTTTATCGCTTTCCCTCTTTTCATCTCTCTCGACTCGAGAAAGTCGAAACCTTTCGAAAACCCTAAACAAACTCTCTCTCTCTCTCTCTCTCTCTCTCTCTCTCTCTCTAGTCTCTAGCTAAACAATGGCGGAGCAAACCAAAGAAGTGACCCCGGTACGAGGACTCGACCTGAACAGGTACATGGGTCGCTGGTACGAGATCGCGTGCTTTCCATCTCAGTTCCAGCCCAAAAACGGCGCCAACACTCGCGCGACCTACACTCTCAACGAAGACGGAACTGTGAAGGTCTTGAACGAGACATGGACGGATGGGAAGCGCGGTTTCATACAGGGAACAGCATTCAAGGCCGATGAGAAGAGCGACGAGGCCAAGCTCAAAGTGCGGTTCTTTGTACCACCTTTTCTTCCCATAATACCAGTCACGGGAGATTATTGGGTGCTTTATATTGGAGATAACTATCAATACGCTGTTGTGGGTCAGCCTTCCAGGAAATATCTCTGGGTATGATGATTCTTTTTAAAGAGGATTTATGGATATTTCTGATTTATATACTTTTAAAGTTTTAAGAATTCTAAATTTGGTTTAATCCCAAAAAAATGAGAACTGTATTCGGGAATTGTGGCATTTGTCCAATTTTAAGCATTATGTTTGCATCCCTTTGAATTGATTAGGTTAAAGAGCATCGGTTTTGATTTGTGGTTGACTGGTTGTTATTGTTTCAATGATGTGTGACCTAAATTATGCATTTGCAAACCAAAGAAGCCAATTGGTTATACTATTTGAAAATTGTGGTTCTTGCTACCTTGAATTAAATAAAACTTGCAACAAGTCATAATTTCTAACAACATGTTAACAAATTAAAATAAAATTGTGGCTGGAAATGATCACTGAAATGAGTTTTATTACAAATTAGTACATATGTGATTATTGATTGTACTAATGTTTATGTCACAATTCCTTCAAATCCAGTGTTTCCCTATAAATTTTATACATTCAATTTGTCTGCATCAGAATCGGTTGATTTTACATGGTTCTGAGCAATGTACTTATTTCAAATAACTTGATTAATACTTGTAGATATTATCGAGGACGCCGGTGATAGATGACGAGGTGTACAACCACTTAGTAGAGAAGGCAACAGAGCAAGGGTATGATGTTAGCAAGCTGAAAAAGACGCCCCAATCTGAGTCACCGCCAGAAGCTGAAGAAACACCTAATGACAAGGGGATTTGGTGGATTAAATCTCTCTTTGGCAAGTAAAGGAATGATCTTTTAGTTTGTTAAATTTATCATAAATTTGTTGTTTGATGTTTTATATATCTTCTTGTGAGGTTTTAAGATTGATATGTTGTTTGTGATCGTTTTGTGTGTTTGGTGTGAATGCTCATGATAACGATTAATTTGTTTGTTTTCTTTTTTGTAAAAAGTTCCTTTAAGCTTGTTTCATCCTGGTTATTTTCTTATGAATCACTTTTGTCGTCTCCGTTCTTGTCTGAAGCAAAAAGTAACTAGTGGTATCATTGAGTTATTTATACGTACGTCTCTACATACAAAGCTATAATATCAGGACGAAAGATAGTTCAAAGTAAATTAAGCAGGCCTAGTACTGTAAATAGCTGTTGATTATTTTGTTAAGTGTTCTTACATGCAACTTAAGTCGTATTTACGAATTAGTATGATGTTTATGTAGTTAGCAACATGCCAACCCAGTTGTGAAAATATCGTTACTAGTAGGCATGTCTAACTACTAGCCCTTTTAGTATATATATGCTATTCTGTGCTGTGCTGGTGTTTATTGTTGGAGCCTTGGAGGCAATCAGACGTGTATGTTCGATCGAGTTGTTTTAGATAAGGTTCACGTCAGTTTTGGGCTGGCACTCTCTAATTAGGCATCAAATCTGGGCTTAATAGGCTGTTTGACTTGTAAAACAAAATTCTCTAGTTGGGCCAATAAGGTTAGGTTCAGGTTGTTTGACTTGGAGAACCTTGAAGTTCTTATGAGATAAGGAAAACTCTAATTTTGGGTTCGTTTTGGTTTTGATTTTTGAGTCAATGGAGGATTTTTCTTAGTTTAGGTTGCTTTAATGCTTTTAGACACCTTTGTACTTTCGAGTGAATGTTAGGTTTCCAGTTTCTCTCTTTTCTTGTATCTCTGGGAAAGAGCTTCCACTAAAAGATTGCATAATGTAAAGTGGAGGTTCAAAGAGTTGAAGGGCTTGATATAGCAGAAAATTTTACTTGTTTACTTGCAAGAGGGTACAAGCATCCAACAAAAATAAGACATTGTTCTTGTGTTGTTTTTTCCCCTTCATGTATACTAGTGACTAGTGATGCAGTTGACATGAAATGGGACTTCTGCGTAAGATAGTAGCAACTTTTAATGCAATAGACCCTGATGTGACTTAGTTTTACAAATGCGTTTTTTGTTAGTTGTTGTATACTTGTGACTTGTGAGATATCAATAATGAAAATTGCTCTCTTGGTGTGTGACAAGAGATGACAAGTATATGCATGTCTCACTTCTTTGATCTGGTTGGGTGTTTTATTTCATCTTTTGTAAAAGAGAAATGCTAGAGTCCAATATATTGGACGGATGGGGTCCGTGCAATACGATCGTTTTCACGTTTTTAAATTCCAAATGTCCAATCCGAACCGTTCAATATTTTCTCCATATTGAAAACTTATAAGAAACCAAATTTTACATTTAAAAAAAAATTTTACTATTTTTTTGGTATTTTAGAAAATCATTGTTATTGGACAATCATAATTTTTATATCATGAATTTTCTAAAATACCAAAAAAATGGTAAAATAATTTGAAAAAAAAATGTAAAAATCGATTTCTTATAAGCTTTCAATATGGAAAACGTATTGAACGGTTTGAATCGGTTGTTTGGAATATGAATCATGAGAACAATCGTATTGGACGGACTCATCCGTTCAATATATTGGACACTAGCATTTCTATTTTTAAAATCATATCTAATTTTTCAATTTTATCTTTTATTTTTTTATATTATAAAGCATATAGATTATTTCAAAATATAAACTTGCTTATATAGTTTTTATTTTTGAAGTTTACCTAAAGTAGTAGGGGTTATTGGGGATGAGGACTTGGAAGGTAATTATAATATTTCTTTAAGAAAGAAAGAAAGAAATAATCAGACGTATATTCTCTCCAAAAGAAAAATCATAAAGCTAAGTTTGGAGTTATGGCGGCATGTTGCCTGAATATCTGTGATCACAGGCACCCACTTTTGTTGGCCTCTGAGTAAAAACTATAATAACATGCAATTAGATATGTAGGTACGGGCTTGTAATTTATTTCGGCCAATATATTTAGTGGCTTCCTTTTTTTCTCAAAAATAATAAAATACGTCTAGACGTGTCAAAGCTGGAGAAGTACTAACATGAGACCTAATTGGTGTTTCAAGAAACACCAAAAAAAATTAAATAGAAAATAATTAAAAGTTAGCCTCGACTGATATTGGAGACCTAATTTCTGTGATAATTCGTGACATCATGCTTTGCCAACACAAAAATTGATTATGTTTAAGTTTATTGCAATATTCCTCATGTATATATTAATTCAGTGTATATACCTCTGTCAGAAATTAAAAAGAGAGCACCCCCACGATCTGTCCTTATAACTGCTCTGGTCTCCCTCCATCCTCCCCACTGCCTCTGTGGAACATCTAACAATCTTTCAGAGATTATTTGTCATTTTTTTATTTTAAAGTTCAATATCATATTCATTCATAAATCAAAGAAAGAACAATGGAGGCCAAACTGAGATTTGTTGCCATGGTTATGATTGCCATCATGGTTGCTTCTACCTTGATAGCTCCATCCATGGCTGGTAAAGCTCACCCATCTCATGCACCTGTGCCAGCTCCTGCTCCTGGACCGGCTCTGAGATCTGATGCAACCTCCATCTCTCCTGCCTTCATTCTCGTCTCTTTGGTTGCTATCTTTGGTTATATTTACTGATATGTTGAATTTATCACAGATGAAGCATTTTATATGTGAGTTATCCATATTGATTTTGTTTGTTCCATTTTTCTGTAGTTTGCGTTAACTTTGTATGACGAACAGAAATGTGTCTGGGTGACAATATGTTGCTTTCCTGTACAAGGTGACCTTTATGTACATGGGGTCGATGAGATGTTAACCTCACCAAGACACCAAAGTCATAAAAAGACTACTATAAAAAGTTGCCTCTCGCCTTTCAAGGACTCGTCTGGAGATCCTGTTAAACTGACTTAAATGGACTGCTTTTCTTATTGATTTCTTCTATTTTCGTTTTCTTTCTTTGATTTGTTTTTCTTTTATGGTAAACTAATGTTAAAAAATCATATATTGAATCGAAATTTATTTGACATCTGTGATATCCGGATAAAACAGTTATCAAAGCCGCAATATAAAGTCAGCCATAATATTTATATTTAGATATAATTTGGCATCTTTGTATGAATTTTGATGTAATTTAAAAATCATGTGATCATCGATCATACACCACCAAAACTAAACCGATAATTTTTCAAACCATTTAATAGATGATTAATTAATTGTCAAATTAAATACACTATCAAATAAATAAAGTAAGAATATTTGCGATTGTACTTTTTTTTATTCAATAACCGTTTACTCAGCATCACTACCTGGCAAAGTGATTGAGTTTTATATAATGAGCATTTAGCCTGCCTCCAAAAATGATAATAAAAAGGTGTGCATAGATTCCAGAATAGAGGAGAAAGGAATAATACATTTTCCATACAGAACCCTGTCAGATGAGATAATAATGCTATTTCCTAGTCACAAGATCATTCATCAAGGTTATATGGTTTGATTTGGTATCTCGGGCGCAAACAGAAATGTCTCTTTTCATAAGAATTAAAATATACAAGGCCTCAAAAGTAACAACAGTGAAAAAATCAGTGATCTCAGATCAACTGATTCTTGAACCATACAATTCACCCCAAAACACAAAATCCAGAATTAGAACCTTGTTTACAATCTAGAAGAACTGCTGGAGCCATGGATTACTGGCTGCATCCTTCTCCAACTCAGATCTAAGTTGTGCAACGTGATCCAGAGCTACATTTAGATCCATCTGGTCCAATGGAAGAGCAGAGAACTCTTCCAAAAATTGGCGAGCTCGAGCTGCACCACATGTCAGGTCCTCAGGGCTGAATATCCTCTTGCGCTTGGACCCAACCTGAAAATTCCCACAAGAAGAAAAAACACTAATGATGTAGATATTTAAAATCTATAATGCATTGATTCAAAAGTGAAATCAGCTTTAATTATTTAGCTCTAGGTACGACCGTATGATTGTACCTCTTCTTTGGAATCATCACAGGATAAAGGTGTAGATGAAAAGTCTTCAAGTTCTTCAGCTTTAGCTTTTGCAAGACTGATAACTTCTTCTGGAAAGTTGGCAAACTCTGCTACATGAATTCCAAAACTCTGATCACAAGCACCTGGTTCAACCTAAAAACAAGTGCACAAAAAAAAAAAAGTTCAGCAATATGTAGATATTCATGTAGCAGGTTCAACCTGCTACATGAATTCCAAAACTCCGTTTGTACTACTGTTGTTTCTTTTTGGACAATTCTGCTTCCACACAAAGCATCGACAAAAGCTTTGGTGTACACATGGTTAAGGCAATTTAAAATAATATAAATACAAATTTGTATACTGAAAATAATATAAAAAGAATACCTACATATTGCATCTGAATGAAACATTCTATATCAGCTGAAGCTATCCAGAATACCAGATCACAGCAATTGTATGTACAGAACTTGTAAAAGCAATTGTATAAATGAAGGACATAATAAGTATAAAACCTTGTAAAGCATGGTTAGCTTTTTATTTGATGGATCAATATGCGCTTTCACGTGATAATTTGCAACTCCAAGACTCCGGGGCTCATGCTCATTTTTTTGCTCAAGAGCAGTCAGTTCATGAAAATGAGTCGCAAACAACGTTGGTGCTTTGATCACTTCCACAAGATGCTCACAGATAGCCCATGCAAGCCCTGATCAAAATCTCAGTTGCACAGAACACATCATTAGAAAACAAATTAAACATGTCGCAATTCTCAAAAAAGATTCCCTCAGTCATGAACAATCTAGGCCATACTACTTTAGCAACTGACATTATTTTAATTTGTTATTAACTGTTCCGAGACATCAATTCCTCATTTTCTTTTTTTTACAAAAATTAGTTTCTGCTACTTGCAAACAAACTCGAAGGATACATCAATTACTTCTTAAGACAATATGTGGGAACTCTATATAACAAAAGGACTTCACAAGGGTCAAGAAACAAACCAAAGCCATCGTATGTAGATGTACCACGGCCCAATTCATCAATAATAACAAGTGATTTTTCAGATGCTCCTTTCAATATGGATGCTGTTTCAAGCATTTCCTGCATAAATGTGGATACTCCACGAAGCTGCAAGGAGCATAAAGAGAAATTCATTTTTCAAAAAGAACAAAAGAAAATAGCACACTCCAAGGCAGGAAATTCCATTTCTAATTGGTTATTTCAGTATCTAACACAGAATGGCCATGTTAGGGCTTTTCAGCGATTTCAAAGAGAGCAGTAAAGCCTCATACAAGGTCAAAACAAAGGAAATGGTCCAACTAAAAATATTCAGAAAAAAATAATATATTTGTACAAGAACACAATATGGAAGTAACCACCACTGTTAAAATACCAAAACCATTTAGAAATAATTTACAGAATTCTGTTTAATTCATCTTTTTTTTTCTTTTCAGAGGGGTTTCACCTGCCTTAGTATTGTTTATTTGATGCTGGTTTGTTTAAACATAGCATCCAATTATATTAAAGTTAACAGTTACCTGGCAATCACCTGCGCCAACACGAGCAAAGATACAATCCCTTACACTAACAGTTGCATGGTCGCAGGGAACAAAGCAACCAACTTGTGCCATTAAAACATTCACACCAACCTATCAATAATTGAACAACTTTACACATTAGCGAAAAGTACAGTTCAAGCTCCGGAAGTAATAGCAGTTCAAAGTCCTTATATATAAGGAATAAGGATAGTAAGCAGTAACAGGTAAGAAATACGATGAAGAAGACAACCTGTCGTATAAATGTTGATTTACCCCCCATGTTTGGCCCAGTTATGATCTGAAACCAGCTCTTTCCACGCACCTATGTTTACAGAAAAGAAAAACACCACAAACTTATTCAGGAAATATCTCTAAAAACAGCCAAAAAGTTAAAAAAATTTATAAAGGGTCTCAAGGAAACACACGAGAGTGCAATCATTAGGTATGAAATTCACTTCATCCTGAGCCTCCAAACAAGGATGTCTACTTCCTTCTAGTATAATATCACCTTGCTCCTGCAACAAGTATAATCTTTTATACATGAAATCTGTAAAGATATCATTTCAAGTAAAATTATGAAATTGGACCTTACCGATGTTGTGACTTCTGGCCTCACATATGGAACTGGGCAACTAGTTGCAAGATCAGCAAAACTTAATAAAACATCTAGCTCAGAAAGCATCCCAGAGATTGCTTCAAAAACCTAAGATAACAAGTACCAATCAAAATGCTAGCTTTCTGGAAAAGAAGAAAGATAAGGGTCATATACTTTTAATCCATTCTTGTAATTTGCATTTCTTTGGGATTTAGTACTTGGATTTATTCTTCAGATTCAAGACAGAAAATAGCAGGTGAAATAATAAACCAAAAAAAGACCTATTTGCATAAGGCTAACCAGAAGTTCAAACTACAGATGATGATTAAATGATTGATGAACACCAAAAGAAAGGAAAAAGGAAGATGCTCAAACCTCCGAAAAACTAGATGAAGTAGAGACCACTTTTTCAATCATCGACTTCTGACAGCTCATGTACTCACTCAGAAACTTCTGATACTGATCTCCCAATTTCTTCAGTTTAGAGTTTGTGAACTTGACTCCATCTTTGCGTGTTTCTAGAACAATGTACTGGCCACTCAGCTTTTTCCTCACCTTCTGCTCCTCTTTTTTTGTTATCCTAAAAACATGCCCATACTGTGTCCCTTTTTCCAATTTCAATGCCTTGTCAATAGGAAGGTCAAGGTCGTTTGCAGTCAGTTTGTGCAATTTTGTTATTTGCTCTTCAATTTCCTCAAGTTGATTCTTGAGAGAACATAGCTCTGCCCCATAACTCGGTGAGATCAAATACTCTCCATTATCTATTTGATCAAGGTCTATGGCAGTCTCAACCAAAGCAGTGAACTTCCATAATTTATCCTCTTGCATCCAAAACTCCAAAGGCTTAACATACTTATTGTTTATTAAACTAGAGTATTGACCTTGGTAATTTTCGAGGACATCCTTGATGTGTGGAAGTCTAATTGCCGACTGAAAACAAAAAGAAATTACATTTATATTGCTGATAAACGATAAGCGAGAAGAATTGCATGAATGGCCATAGTTTAATGTTAATGTTATCCTGATGAATTTACAGGACTGGCCTGCTATCCTTATATAACATGGTCCTGGCTAAAATGAAAACATACCAATCACAATCAGTATTTTACTAGTCAATATTACTTGTAGGAGAAAATAGTAATGTACTAGAGTGCTTCACCAATTTAACAAAAAAATCAATGTCCAGGGAAGTAACCTGATAAAGCTTTATCACAGGAAGGAGGCTACATGTCTTCTTTTGAAGTACCCGAATTAATCTTTCAATGTCAGATATCCTCTTTAGGTGTTGTCTCAAGCCTTGTCTAATTGCAGCATCCTCAACAAATGCCTGAACCAAATCCAAACGGCAATTAATCTCATTGACATCCAACAAAGGCTGTTTAAGCCACCGGTTAAGGAGCCGTTTCCCCATACCAGCAGTACAGGTCCGGTTCATCAAACCAAACAAGCTAAAATTCTTGTTCAGGTCAGTCTTGCTCTCAAATACATTTAATGCACGCACTGCTGCAGAGTCCAGCCTCATGTACCAATCCAAACTGTACTTCTCAATGGAATAGTTCCCATAATTGCTATCATCTGCCAGTAAATCAACATAGGATATCAGAGCCCCGAGCGCACCCAAGGCAAGGTCAAAATTGGAAAGGAGGTCTCGGACTGGCTCAATAGAACCTCTGACAATCCTACCAAGGTCTTGAACTAGATCTCGTGACTTGAACTCAGACTTCTTTCTGTCAGTCAGCAGTACGTTGCATCTAGTGATAGCTTCGTGAAGAGGTTTAAGTTCTACTGACTTTGCACTTTCAATAGGAACAAGGCATTCCTTACAACCAAGTGCTACCAGCACTGATTCCACATTTGTGAATTGACAATCATCGAGAAATTCAGCTATGCCAAGCTTTCTCCTGGTCATATCAATAAAACATAACCCCACAGTGCACTGACTCTCGCGAGAAATTGAGAGAAGCGAAACAATAACAGGTGTTTCCTGCATGTCATTGTTTGCAAAAAGAATGTCCTCGAAGCTGCCAGTATTACCGGGTGTACCCGTTTTGGTCAGCCTCCAGTTTGACCCACTACCCTCATAGAGTTCAACAGTGTGATCTGACCTCTCCAGTAGAAGATCACGAAGGATTGTCTCGAACATGCTTTTGCTGATGCTTACACTGGAAAGTGCATCAGAACCATTTCCTAGCTGACGCAGGGCAGTGGTAGTGTGGTAATATGTCCTTGCGATGAAGGTGGCATTTTCACCATGAGCGGTGTAATAATCCTGATCAAATCAGTTGAAGAGCACAAGTAAGATGATGAAAAAAACATAGTTTAAGTGAACAGAGGAGAGAAAAACAAAGTCTCCAACAAGCAGCAGGTGGCAGCACTACAGTTAGACCCAACATAAGCTCAAAAAAAAAATGAAGACAGGAGAAGGTGATCAAGCAGTAGGTTACCGTCAATACAGAGACCGATAATAAAAGAAAGCCACATATGGAATACTTTAAAGCCAATAAAAAAAAAAACAGTTACAGTGTTCACATCTGAGTTTCTGTGCACTGGTAACAACCATGTACCAGTGCAATTATTATCATCTAAATCATAATTAAACCTAAAAATTATCTAGTAGAATATGCAACTCTGTATAAGTACTTCCATCGATAGAAAAATATCTCACCTTGCGATCAAAGAAGAGCACAGCTCTATGATCCTGTAATTGATTGATACAATTGTTAGCATATATTGCTACCAAATCGAATAGGATTAGTAATAACTACTGAACAAAAAAAAATAAAGATAAAGTAAAAACAAAAAAAAAAACTCACTTGAGGAAGCTTCTTGAAGAAAGATATGAATCCCTGCGCTTGTCTAGCATCTAAACAATACAATAAAAACAAGTTCAAATCAATTAAAAACGGCCCTTTTTCTTTCCCAGTAGGAATAGGATCAAACATTTTATCAAACACCTTATCAAAACAACTGATGAAACACAATCTAACCACCTCTTATTCAAACAGTTCCAGAGATTAATGCACATGGAAAATAAGTAATAGTCAGAATATGGGAAGAAGGGAAAGAATAACCTAATTTAAGCTCCGGAAGCTTGTTCCCTTCAAGCGATTGATTCGTATCCATTAGCGACTTTGATTAGAGGAATCGGAGCAAGGGATGGGAGAGTGAGAATCGGACGCTTTCTCTAGCGATGGAGATTATGGCTTTCTTTTTAGGTTTATGGCGGAATGGAGGCGTCCGATCAGATTATGGAATGGTGCGAATGGGGTGTACTTGCGAGTTGCGATTGTGGAGATTGTCTCGATTAGACCGCTAGGGTTTAGGGTTCTGGCGCCAAGCTGTGGCGGGAAAACCACGCGAGGTTTTGGGAAATTGCGGGGACACGGCAGAAAGGCTTTGTAGGGGCATAAAGAACAAATTTCCCAAATGAAATGGCTAACAAACTGGACAGAGGGAACGTAGTCTCGATCGTCTTTGTGTTTGCGGTCATTGGACCCTCCTGTTCTCTCGTGAGTCGTGAAGACGAAAATTAGTGACAGCGGGGCCGAGCCTGTTGACGTGGTCGCCTGATCCGATTCGAATCGGACCGTTTTATTCTGATCCAATTGCTTCGGGTTTCCTACCAGTCTTCTGCATACGCGTCTCTCATTTGTTTCTTGTGACGCTAATTAGACGAAAAGAGTTCCGAATGATCGAACATGCAATATGCACCCTTCCTCAAGGACTCAAGGAGCACTAAAAGAGTAGAGGCATATTTAATTACTTCGTCATATTTTATAAGAGTCTGAATATCTTGAGCGTTTTAAAATTTTTAAAATTAAAAGTTTGTAAAAAAAGTATAATGATATTCTCTGGTCATGTTAGCGAATTTGGAAAAATATGCCAAAAAATTAACATATTTAAATAAGATGGTGGAGAAAACTGGTATTAAATTACTCAAATGTCGAACGACTCTTTATTGATTTGCTTGTGGTTTGTTCTTTATTGTTTATAATTTATAATAATTGTACTGAAATTTGAAAGTTGTATGATTGACAAAAAAAGAGGTAGGGATGAATCCAGGTTTGTTTAATTGATTTTAATAAAGAGTTTTTGTGAATAATTTGAGCGATGTATGTTTGATTGGTAATGGTATATAATGTATGAGTGATTTTTATGGATGAGTCAACTCGTACAAGGATAAATAGGAGTTTAATTTTGATTAAAATACCTTAACATGTTTTGTGTAATGTCTTTTCATTTTCAATGAAAAATAGTGGGCGCTTCTGACTAGTTTTCAAAAAAATTAGTACTTCTGTAATGATAACTAAAAAAACAAGACTATCATCATTCATTTTTTTCAAGGAAACCGTACTTATTTTTCTACTCAAAAAGGATCCTATATGGTCTGAAAAATGAGATGATTGGATTACGTGTATCTCTAAGAAGTATTTAAAATAAAATCTTACAAATTTTGAAATTTTTTGTGGAGCAGGATAGAGAGAGAAAGAGAGAAAACGGTTCCTAAAGAAGGAAGAGAGGAGGAACATGAACGAGGACGAACATAATTAGGGAGAATGAAGAAATAATTGTGCTCAAGAATTAAGGAGAACAAGGGCGAAAAGAGAGAGAGAGAGATCAAGCGGAAGGAAAAAGAGGTTAGAGAGAAAGCACTTAGAAGGAAGAGAGAAGAAAAGATGCTTGATACCGTTGGACGGCACATGAATAAATGGTAAAAAATAATTTTCATTTGACAATTGATTAATTTAGAATCCGTAAAAGTTTCGCTCCTCTATCCTTTGAAACTGCCCCAAGTCTTCTCCAATCCATTTGTAGTCTATATTTGATTTTCTGCGGCCTATTTGTAGACCATTCAAGTTTTTCTTTTCTGAACCCAAAAATTTTAAAGCGTCATTGTTTTGTTAATCTCGAAATACAATTTTAGAGTGCTCGATCCAAATTACAAATTATATTGATAGCAAAAGTATTTTATTATATCGATCTAGCAATTATAAATCCATAAAAATGTATCGAAGGATGAGAAGTTGAATGATAAATTTTATCATAACTAGATTTTTCGTCGCACCTTTGCTGCGACAGGCCAGGATGAACATCTTTGATGTTATCTATGTTGCTAGGTAATTAAAATAATTTTAATTAATCATTACATAACTAGGGTGTGATTACTTTTTTTGGTTTACATTGTTGTGAGTACACCGAGATATCTTATTTTATTTTAACTTTTTATTAAGCAGGGCGTAGACGACATCATTGAAACTGTTTATTTTCATGCATTTCTGTAAACTTAAATTTATTCGTTCCAATTGAAATTAGTTTGTAATACTCTAAAAGAAATGAGTTACTAATTATTATTTTAATTAAATTCGCAAATTGCAACATCCAACTGTATACCAAAATACACGAAAGATTTAATATTACAGCACGCTAGCATCATCACAAAAAATAATATAAATTCAGATGGCACATTGAAGCGACTGTTAGAGATATGTCCTAGAAGCCAATCAGTTGGTGGCTATTATATTAGTTTATGTTATTGATGATGCTTGATCATTTGTTCCTAGAGTTTATTGTTGACAGATCATTCAGGTTGAGGATCTGAATTGTAGATCTCTGTGGATCATTCGTCAGAATGACAATAATATCTCTAAAGAGTCCATAATCTTGATAATTAACAAGGAACATTAATTATCATATAAGATTAGTATGCAAGTTAAGTGATGATTAAATTCTACAAATCATGGGTAAGGAGTTACCGACTTAATTGCATATGTATATGTTACTGGAACATAGTACAGGACATGACCCAATGAAATAAATATATGGATTGTGTTATGTGTCATTATTTATTTCATATGTGTTTGATTCCGAGTTTGAGATGATTCAGTTTTTCCACATGAGGATAGGTTCTATAAATATCGTCTAACGCTGATTCCTGATAAGGGCTGCTATACGGACTTTATTTATGTTCTCTTGAATTGTGCGGGGAGAAACTGGTCATCAAGACAACCGTATGTCCCTCATTAGTTCACCTAGTGAGTGATGATATCTACTGGGCCCCTTGATGGAGTTGGATCGTATGCGCGCAACTAGGCGATCAACTCTAGATCAAGAAACGTATAATCTGCAAGAATGACACATTCATATCTTGGATTATATAAGGATATCATGTGACATAGGAATCAAAACAATAAGATACTTTTTCTTATGCAGGATTGAAGTACTGTATTGGTACAGTATTTATTTATGCGAATTGGAAATCATAACGTGTTGCTAGATACCGCTTATGATTAATGGAAATAAATTGTGATTTATTTTCCATGGCCAACATAGCATAAATCCTCAAAGGGTCACACAAATAGGACTTTAACCATACGTGCATTATTTGTTTATTTGCAGTAGCGAGTACTGCGAATATATGATAAGTTGATTAATTAATTATATACCGTTATGAACCGTTATAATTAATTAACTCAAATGGATCATATAGAAATAATATAATGCATATGCTAATTCTAAAATAATTATTAATATGTTAATAATTAAGTTAGTTCAACGCATATTTATTATACTGAGCTAATTGGTTTTTTAGTTAATCAGTTAACTGAAAGCTCGATATGAGACGAATGAAAGGAGTGATTTAATGGGCCATTATATCATGTGGCCTGGCCCACATGAGGGCTGAAAATTTCAGCCATGATAGGGGCAATTTCGTCCAGGAGAAAATAGGAAGAGAGAAATCTAATTATGGAAACGTTTTATATATATATTGATTGTTTCTTTGGGAACAAGTCAAGAAAAAACCCTAATTTCCTCTCTCCTCTCTCTTGGCCGCACTGTTCACTGTTCACGGGTTACTGTTCATAGTGGAGAAAATCGGTTTCTCCATTTTCTAACCTCTTAATTCCATCTCTAGCTCATGCGTTGAGCGATTCTCCTTCCAGTTAAACAGTTAATCGTGCGAAGGAAATCAAAAGGGAATTAGCTATCGTCTCGGACAAGCTAGCACTTGTCTTGAGACTTTGGTTAATCTTCTAGATGGACTCGAGGCAATCGGAGGCAGTCAAGAGGGTGACGAGCACGCCACCGACTCCAAGAGATTGGATTCGAGCCTTCCGAATACGATTTCGGAAGAGGTAACCTCCTACGCTTCTCCTTTTATATGTTAAATGATTTGAATAACTAGATCCGTTTTTCGTGCGTGTTAATTACTTGTTAAATGTTAATAAAAATTAAAATTGCACAAGGACTTGAGTTCCTAACAGTGGTATCAGAGCGCTGGTCGTTATTCAAGTTTTTAACATTTTAAATCGAGAAATTAGTAATTAACAAAGCTAATTAGTGATGTGTGTGATTGCTGTTCTGGAAAAAGCTGTTTTTCTATATTATTGCTTGTTTTTCGTAATGTAAATTTCTCTGGAATTTTTTCTCTATTACTGGAGGTTGTAGATCTTTGAGTCGTGGTTCTTTTGGCGCTGGTTTCACTATTTTATAAGTAGTTATGAATTTTTAGTGAATTAAACGGTAACGGTGCGCAGATCTGCCGTTCTGCTGCACAGTTCTGTTTGTATGGCAAAAAGGACGTATTTTTAGAAAATAGCTACCTGTAACTTTTGACTAGGATTATTCCAAACTTGATACTCTTTTTGGATATGTGTAAATTGTTGCATATTTCGGATTTTATGTGGGTGTTCAAGTATGAAAAGAAACGATATCGTCAGATCTGTTTTTCCAAACATACTGTTTGTTTTGATAAACTGTAATTATTGAAAAACTTTTATAGAAAAGTGTTTGAATGGAATTGTTCTATTTCGAGTTAGGAATCTATGAAAACTAGTTTCATAATTTTCCATTAAGGTTTGATGCTTCGACTAGATCAAATGGTTTCAGTCGTCAGTCTGTTTCAGAACAGGGCTTCTTGTTTGTTTGCCGTTTAACTCGATGATTTTGAATAGACCTTGGTGTTTTTATTTTCGTGGAATGATAGCCTAGTATGTAAAGTATTTTTCTATGTAAATTGTTTGCTTGAAAAATATCAAGGGGATGATCACACAGACCGAAAGGTTGAGGCCAAAACAGAATTTTCTCTAACGGCGCTACGCGCGCTGTCTGGGATTTTGTCTTTTTTGGTTCTCCCTGATGGTAGCTGATCTCTCCTTGAAATTTTTACTGGTAGTTACACTCATTGTAAGGAGCTCTCTGGATTTATTTCGGAATTTTTGGTGACCGAAAAATATCGGATTTTATTGGGTCCCAAATTGCTTATTTTAATTAGTTAAAATATATTCTAATTAATCAAATTAGTTGAAATGTTAATTAGAACGCTCCTTAAATACCCTCTTTTCTGTTTTTGATTTGTTGATTAAATTTCAAAGGTTTAAACAAGTAGTTGTAATGTTAAACCTATTTGCATTTGGAAAAACGAGCGACAAGCATACACAAAGATTCTAATTAATGAAATTAATTAAAAACTAGTGAAACATGTATATTGTATATGTGCTAACTCGTTTTTGTAGGAGGATCGTGGGTTTAGTATGGCTCAAGATTCCAATGCCTTGTGGTTTGTAAATGAATGCATGTGTGAATGTGTGTAATGCGGCCTTTGATGCCATTAATTAATTTTGATTAATTTTAATGTAACTTGTGAGACTTGCATGCCCCTAAGGCCTAGGAGGGAATTAGGATTTTTTCACATGTATTTATTTCCATTAATTATAGGATATGATCATTATAATTAGTGGGAGGGCTTGAATTAGATTAGTCTTGCTACATGGAGATGCAGCGAAGATTAATATGCAAGCTGGAGCCATACAAACCCACAACAATGGTTGTGCCTTGAGATGCTTATTATGTGATTGTTTGCATACTATGAAATGTCATAGGATAGGTATGAGTGTATGCTGACACGACCACCAAACAAAGTCGCATAATGATTGTCCCAATTAATTTGATTAAGTCGACCGCCCTCCTTCTCTCTATCCCCTTCACGTCGCTTGCCCTCTCATGGCGCGGTCCGCCCAAGCGGACGTCATGGTTGTCATGCGATAGTCGGGGTACAAATAAAGAAGATTTGTTAGGAGCAAATAGAGAGATGTTGCTTATCGATGGACCCAACTAGAGTTTGGACATCGGGACGAAGTTTGTAAATATATAGATATTCACAAACCAATAGTCATATAGTTGATATGATTGGTTGGAGAACTTACCTTGTCTAGTTAAGTAGGGTGACGTGCCATAGCAGGCTTTACTTGATGAAAACGGGGATCTTGGAAAACCAACTACATTTGGGACATTAAATAAATGTAGTGGGAGTTTTGTTTATTGTTATAAATAAAACATTGCATAAACTAAATGACCTTAAATTGAAATTGTTATAGATACTAAATGTATTAATTTCGTTGCGATCAATCTTTGAATTTGAACTATCTCGTTTCTAAAGGTATTTACTTGGAGAAGTAATACCGATTCCTAAGACATGTTCTTGGCGAAAAGAAACTTGAGCATGTTTATTCCCAAAAATATTCCTCTACTTCCCAAACGTAGCATCGCGATGATTGATTAACTTTTACGAAAAATTATTCAATAAAGCGGATGCCGATATTCTCATTTTAGGATCTCTAGACCTTTGGATTATAGAATTCATACGGACTAGATATGACTCCTACGCTCGCATTCACTTACTTAAGAAGGAGTTCTTAGAGAAAGTAGATGTTGAGTCAATCATTTATGATCGAGTAATGGAGCATGAATTAAGTAAGAGAGACTTCTTTTGAGAAGGTACATGAAGGTTCCAATGGCTTACGAACCGGAAGGTTTGAGTAGCTATTTGGCAACTAGAGATATTAGATCTCCGATATCAAAGACTGTTGATATTGTCATGCTATCTCTTCCTAATTAAATGAAGGAAATGATGTTACATTTCGCAAACTTGTTTGTGCAAATGGTAATTAGCTAAGTATTTAAGAAATACTTCGTTTAAGTTTGAGTTGAGACTTCGAGATCCTCAATTGTGACCATGTGTCACATGAGATGTTTCATTTGCCATTTATGGAGGCATTTGAAAGGTTGTCCGAAGTACCATGATTATTGTGTTGGAAATGTTCTAAACTTTCGAAAGTATTTGTCGTTCAAATTATCTCGCTATCTCTAAATTCATACCAGTAACTTAGTACTAGTTCATATGCTCGCATTTAATGAAATGTGTAGGCAATGAAGAGTGAGAGAAAGCTCGAGATTAGTAAAGTAAACTCCGTATAAGGATATGGTTTATTCGTTTAAGTCACTACCATTGGATACGTAGAGTTGTCTTTACTAATAGGAACTATAGGTCGAGTACCTCGTTCCTTACATCCTAAAACTTTATCTCCATTTCATATAGATGATGGATGATTACGTTTTGTAAAAGACAAGCGATGTTCTTTTATTATGGATTTGTTTATATGATTTCATGCCTATTGCTTGAATATACTTGAAATAGATAAACGAGTTTTGAATGACAAATAGGATGCGTAAGACTTCACATAAAGTGTTCGACTTTCATGTGAAATAATCGCTTAATCATACATAAACGAGAATCGCATTATGAGAGTCTACATAGCGTGGAACTCGTGGCTCAATTCGATTTCGAATCAATAGAGATATGCGAATCATGTTTGTTATATGACAAAAGCGCCTTTGACCTATAAAGGTTCAAGGACAAGTAACTTGATTAGGACTTATACATGTCGATGTATGTAGACCTATAAGTACTTGTGTACTGAAAGGTTATTGAGACTTTACCACTTAGCCAACGATCAAAGTAGATATTAACGTATCTATTTGATAAGGTATGAGTGTGAACTTTGACTAGTTCAAAGGAGTTCAAGTGTGAAGTTAAGAGACCGTTCAAGAAAGGAAAAGTCTTACAATTGATCATGGTGAATAGTTAAGTCATATGATTTGAGATATTATCTAAAGAGTGTGAAAGTCGTTTCATAACTCACTCTATGAGGAACATTGTGAAAATAGTGTGTCCAAGAATGAAGGTATCGAACACTATTTGATATCGTTCGATCGATAATAAATCAAATTGACTTATTTGACTCATATTAGTGACTTATGTTTGAAGACAATATTGTTTACACTGAATAATGTTCCATCGAAGTCTATTGAGAAAGATATCTTACGAGATTTGATCTCTAAGTACATTATTTCTCAAGATTTGGTGTTAAGAAGCTTATTTCAAGGTTTGTTGATTAATAAGCTTTGACCCAAATAAGACGCTTAATATTTTGTAGGATGCCTAAACTAACCGAAAGGTACTACTTCTACGAACATGGTAAGAACAATCTAGTTGTTGTTAATCATGACATAGTCTTGGAGAATAACGTTCTCAAGATAAAGTAGTGGGAGTATGGTGAGCATAAAGGAGTTTATGTGTCACTACAAGAAGTATCCTTTATGAAAAACTTGTTACTCCATACATGGTGCTTAGTGGGAGTTGAGCGAAACTTCATTCACAAGCCGTTGTGAAAGGAAGAAGTTCTTTAGCACGCTCGCTTCTAATGATGACTTAAACATCTCACGAGCTGATGATGTTTGAAAAACTCAGTACATACGAGGATCGAGAACTTATTCTACAAATCGTTGTGGAAGAGGTTCATGAACCTCGAGCACTAATCCTACAAAATGTCAACGAAAGTGATTGTCTAACCGAAAGGTGCATAGACATCACGACATCCTCGTACCTGGCATATGAGGATCCGTTGATAATTAAAGAACCGATGGAAGAACCTGATTCCACAAGTATGGTTTGAACCCATGTGATCTTTAAGTGCAATCTATGTGTAACAACAAGGTATGGACCTTTGTTGATGTTTATGAAGGAGCAATCCGTCAAAAACATTCAGATCTTTAAAGGAAAGATTGACATGGATGGCAAGTCGACTATGTACAAAGCACAGCTTCACGCTTGTGGCTATGTCTAAGTCGATGACGAGTTGACTATGTACAAAGCATGACTTCTCACTTGTAGCTATTTATAAGTCAGTCAATAAAGATCATTCTAGCAATAGTTGCATTTCATATATATTAATATATGGAAAGGTACATCAAAACCGCCTTCATTGATTGAAAAAAAAAAAATGTGTATTTGACACAAATCGAGGTCTTGATTGATGTATTGCTAGAAATATATGCGTACTTCAAGGATCCATTAGTGGATCGAAGAGAGTACTGTGGAATAAATATTTTGATAAGGAAGTCAAGGAGTTGATCTTCGTCAAAAGTATCTTATATAGACAAGATATTCAGTGGGAGCATAATTGTGTTATCTGTATTGTACAAGATAACTGGATATTAATTGGAAAATAATATTGATTAAATGAATATTGTCAAGATCTCATTGAAGAATGATTTCTTGGGCAAGATCACCTAAATCCTAGAAAACAAAATCTATGGAGATAGATTATGATGGATGTTAGATTTCGGCGAATGTGCATATAATGACGAAGAGTTCTAGAAACATGAAAGCTGGATTTTATGTCGAACCGCGTCATATGGCATATAACTTGAGTTTAACTCGGTTTATTGCAACTCAATTCGAGAAGAAGTGCGTGAAACAGTTCAAGCATTCTTTCATTATGAGTTTCATAATATACGTCATACTTATGCACATGCCCCAATGTGTAGTATCCAAGAAGTATGACAAATAGTTGTCAAATGGATACAAGAAGACACGCATTTGGACAATAATCAAAGGATATTCTCGAGTACCTTATGAGAAAGAGAGATATATTTTTCATCTATGATGAAAAAGAGCTCGTGTAAGTTGTTACACTAATGTCAGATTTCGAAAGATTGATGTAATCACAATTGAGCTACATATTTTGCTTAAAGGTGGTGTTGTAAGTTTAGAAGGTGTTCTAAATGGGATATTACAACCGTTTCCGTCACCAAAGCAAAATAGATAACAACTTGTGAAGCAACAAAAGATAATAGTTTAGATCAAGATGTTCTCAGTCAAGCTGATATGATTCTATGCATCTCGAACCATAGCTTAGTCTTGAAGAACCCAATATCTGATTGGTGATCCAACTATGATCTATGACAGTATCACTTGATCTCATATGATGATGATCAAGACTATATATATAGGAGTATATATATGTGTAGGTTCAACCAAAAGTGGATAGTTTCGCAAACACAGCGAAGACTCTGACATAACCTTTACCTTAAGCAGTATACGAGATGCTATTGAGCATCCATGCGTAATGGACGTGTGAGTAACTGGCTATAAGCGTATTATTTCTTTTGAGGTTCGAGACATGTATATATGTAGATATATGACATCGTTCTCAATTATTCACTGGCTAGAAGTCACTATTGATTGACTCTAGGCCAAGTGGGAGATTGTTAGAGATATGTCCTAGAAACCAATCAGTTGGTGGCTATTATATTAGTTTATGTTATTGATGATGCTTGATCATTTGTTCCTAGAGTTTATTGTTGACAGATCATTCAGGTTGAGGATCTGAATTGTAGATCTCTGTGGATCATTCGTCAGAATGACAATAATATCTCTAAAGAGTCCATAATCTTGATAATTAACAAGGAACATTAATTATCATATAAGATTAGTATGCAAGTTAAGTGATGATTAAATTCTACAAATCATGGGTAAGGAGTTACCGACTTAATTGCATATGTATATGTTACTGGAACATAGTACAGGACATGACCCAATGAAATAAATATATGGATTGTGTTATGTGTCATTATTTATTTCATACGTGTTTGATTCCGAGTTTGAGATGATTCAGTTTTTCCACATGAGGATAGGTTCTATAAATATCGTCTAACGCTGATTCCTGATAAGGGCTGCTATACGGACTTTATTTATGTTCTCTTGAATTGTGCGGGGAGAAACTGGTCATCAAGACAACCGTATGTCCCTCATTAGTTCACCTAGTGAGTGATGATATCTACTGGGCCCCTTGATGGAGTTGGATCGTATGCGCGCAACTAGGCGATCAACTCTAGATCAAGAAACGTATAATCTGCAAGAATGACACATTCATATCTTGGATTATACAAGGATATCATGTGACATAGGAATCAAAACAATAAGATACTTTTTCTTATGCAGGATTGAAGTACTGTATTGGTACAGTATTTATTTATGCGAATTGGAAATCATAACGTGTTGCTAGATACCGCTTATGATTAATGGAAATAAATTGTGATTTATTTTCCATGGCCAACATAGCATAAATCCTCAAAGGGTCACACAAATAGGACTTTAACCATACGTGCATTATTTGTTTATTTGCAGTAGCGAGTACTGCGAATATATGATAAGTTGATTAATTAATTATATACCGTTATGAACCGTTATAATTAATTAACTCAAATGGATCATATAGAAATAATATAATGCATATGCTAATTCTAAAATAATTATTAATATGTTAATAATTAAGTTAGTTCAACGCATATTTATTATACTGAGCTAATTGGTTTTTTAGTTAATCAGTTAACTGAAAGCTATGAGACGAATGAAAGGAGTGATTTAATGGGCCATTATATCATGTGGCCTGGCCCACATGAGGGCTGAAAATTTCAGCCATGATAGGGGCAATTTCGTCCAGGAGAAAATAGGAAGAGAGAAATCTAATTATGGAAACGTTTTATATATATATTGATTGTTTCTTTGGGAACAAGTCAAGAAAAAACCCTAATTTCCTCTCTCCTCTCTCTTGGCCGCACTGTTCACTGTTCACGGGTTACTGTTCATAGTGGAGAAAATCGGTTTCTCCATTTTCTAACCTCTTAATTCCATCTCTAGCTCATGCGTTGAGCGATTCTCCTTCCAGTTAAACAGTTAATCGTGCGAAGGAAATCAAAAGGGAATTAGCTATCGTCTCGGACAAGCTAGCACTTGTCTTGAGACTTTGGTTAATCTTCTAGGTGGACTCGAGGCAATCGGAGGCAGTCAAGAGGGTGACGAGCACGCCACCGACTCCAAGAGATTGGATTCGAGCCTTCCGAATACGATTTCGGAAGAGGTAACCTCCTACGCTTCTCCTTTTATATGTTAAATGATTTGAATAACTAGATCCGTTTTTCGTGCGTGTTAATTACTTGTTAAATGTTAATAAAAATTAAAATTGCACAAGGACTTGAGTTCCTAACAGCGACATCATACTTCATAGTTTAGTAAATTGTCATCTATAGGTGTGTTCGGAACTTGGGACGAACAAGAACGAATAGAACGTTCGAACAAGTCTTGTTCATTTTCTAATTCTCCAAAAATCAGGAACTAGAATAAGGGGCAAACAATCCTTGTTCGTAACTCTTTTGGTTTGCTCGAATAGGCGTTTATTCGCGAACAGTCTTATTCGAGCCCAATCCAAACACTTATTATTCTCATGTTATTTTTCTTGGTCAGACTAGATTGATACAAGTTTATTTTATTTTTTTTCTAATCTTTAATCATATTATGTCTAACATCGTAAAATTCATGCTTAATTATTAATAGCATATACTGATATTTTATCCAAAAAAAAAATAGCAAATACAAATAAACATCAGAGTTCACCCATTGGAGGATGAAAAGAGAACTTAATTTAAAAAATATATATAAGCGGATTTTGAAATGGTCACATTAATACATTCAACGTGAAAATGGCCACATTAAATGCTTACAGTTCTTGTCTACACCCATGCGAGCTTGGCTCTATATACAGCAGACAGAGAAATAAAAAGGGTCCCATTTCACAGTGGTACAATTATATAGAACAAACTCATTAACACACACGGTGGCACTGTTCATCAAACCATTCAGAATTCATATATTTATTGTGTTAGACGATTGCTCCACAAATAATAATGCAAAAAGACGCAGAGAACAAACTTTGGAAAGAAAACTATCAGCCTATGCTTGTTTGAGGTCCATGACATAAAAAGGACCATAAAGGAAGCGGAGCAAGAGATGTGAGAGTGAGAATCGGACAGTTTCTCTAGCGATAGAGATTATAGCTTTCTTTTAGGATTATGGTGGGAATGGAAAAGTCGGATCAGATTATGGAATGGTGCCAAACTGCCAATGGGCTGTACTTAGGAGTTGCGATTGTGGAGAGTGTCGATTAGACCGCTAGGGTTTAGGGTTCTGGCGCCAAGCTGTGGCGGGAAAACCACGCAAGGTTTTGGGAATTTGGGGGGACATGACAGAAATTGACTCCGCATCCTCTGGATGGCCATCCAGTGGATGGTTTTCGATCTCAGCCGTCCGATTTAATCTCAATGTATATAGATGTTCCGTGCATAATATCAGAATTAATAGGTCCGAAAAAATCTAACCGTTGAGATCAAATCGGACGGCTCGGATCAAGAGACGTCCACTGAATGGTTTTATAAACCATCTAGAGAATACGACTCCGACAGATATTGGGGTGGCATGAACAAATTTCCCAACAGAAAAGCAAAGAAACTGGATAGAGGAAACAAAATCTTGATTGTCTCTGTTTTGCAATCACTGGACCCTCTTGTTCTCTCGTGAAGACGACAGTTTAGTGGCACCGGGCGCGAGTCCCGACTTATCCGATTCGATTCGGACCGTTTTATTATGATCCAATAGCTTCGGGTTTCCTACCAGTTTTCTTCATGCACGCATCTCTCATTTGTTTGTTGTGACACTAATTAGACAAGAAATAACTTCTGAATGATTGAACGTGCAATATGCACTCCTTCCCAAAAAGCACCAAGAATAGAGGCATATTTAATTAGCTCGTGCGTATTGATTCAGAGTATAAGGGTGTGTTTGGAAGTGTGGTGAATAAGAATAGAATAGCTTGTTCTTGAACAAGGATGTTAAATAAGGGATGGTGAAGAATTGCTTATTCATGTAATTGAGGATGTTGTTTGGATGGTTAGCTAGGAATAAGAACAAGAAAAAAAATATAAAATAATGATTTGTTGTTTATATATTTTTCAACTTTCTATGAAGCTATCCTTTCTATCTTTTTTTTTGGCGCCACCTCATTGCTGGTGTCTGTTACTACGTATCAGTTACAAATTCTATTTGTAACTTAAGCTATATCCTTTCTGCCGTACCAGTAATTACAATAAAAGCAACTAAAAACATGAAAACATGATTTCATCTATTATCCCACAGCATATCTCTAATCTTATCTCTCATTGATAGAAAACGATGTTTTTCTCTATACCACAACTGCATAGCGTTTTCTGGCATGACCTGTATAGAAAACACAAGCATAAAAAAGAGAAATGAATTGTTGAGGCTAGTACCAGTATCGTAACAGCACCGTACCAATTACAATCATAGTTCAGTGTCTTGATTTTCCAGTATTTCAAAAAATCACCACACAAGTGCCTTGGTACCAGTATCGATCGTTACACATGCTTTTGATAGAGGCACACTGGAAATATCTTACATTCCTATCAAGGCATTGAATACAGCATGAAAATTTCATTTCTCGAAAGCCAACATAATATTGTATGTTGTATCACCAGGCATAAAATCTTGCATAAGCTAATCGAATAAGACATTACTTACTGTTTGTGATTCCTCCTGAATACTCAAGGGGCGATTAGGTCGATAGGTGTGGTTCTGTCGCTTGGCCCGAACTGCACAGGAATCCCAAACTCCTTGGCTAGCTACTTCCTCCTGCAATAGACTTTATTCATGAAATACTATGACATTACCATGAATAAACTCCTTGGTTCAATGCCAGTACTGCAACGAAGAAATGAAAAAAAAAAAATTTATTGCGGCACAAAAAATTGAAATAGTTAGAAATTACAGATAATGGTATCGCACAACTAAAATAACATCTCATTGCTAGTTAAGCTAAAACAAAAACATCAATTTCTTCTTCGTTACTGGCACAAATCAGAAGTTCGAAGAAATGAAAAACAAAAATTGAAATGAAGCTTACTTTAAAATGGAGCTCTATCGACTCAGCGATTGACGGCGAACTCGTTGGTGGCAACCACTTTTTCGATTTTTCTCCTCAGCTGGCCAATTTCTGGCAGTAATTACGGAAGAGAAGCAACGGTACTAGGAAAGGGGTGAAAACTGATTTCTCTCTCCATTTCTCTATTTTTTAATTCGGGTGAAGGAATATTTTAATATTTTTTAAGGGTTGGGGGACGTAGTTCCGTTCTAGTTCCGACTTTTTATTGGAACTAGAATAAGACACTGAACAAGCTATTCAGCTTATTCTGAAAGCTGTTTGGTAACCGAAAAAATAAGCTATTCGGAACAAGGTCTTATTCTAGTGGTTCCAAACATGCCCTAAATATCTTGAGCGTTTTAATTCAAAGTTTGTATAAATATATCACAATATCATGCTAGCAAAGACAGAAAAAAGCCAAATTGTTAATATACTTAAATAAGATGATGGAGAAAACTGATGCTAAATTATTCAAAATTTTAAAAAATATGACATAATTATCGTCATTATTGAGTAATATATAGCTTTTTTTAAGTATGTTAATGTCAACGGTGGAAGAAGTTCAGAAAGAATATATTAGAATAAGTACGAGGAAGTTAAACAAGTGCAGTATGAGAAAGTCAAATAAGGGAACATATAGGATAGTAGTATTATTTCATTTAGCCTCTTCTAAGTCAGGTTAGAGGCTTGTTCTAACCACAGGGTGTTATCCTCTAACACCCATACTCACTTGTTTTTTTATCTTTTTGGCATTAATGAATGCAGGCACCCCATAGAAAGGGTTGCTTTTTCTAAAAAAAAAAAAATCATTTAGCCTCTTTTAGTTATGTAGCATTTTATGTGTTCAAGAAGAAATTAAGCTTTTAAAATTTTTTTTGTTAAATGCAAAATTAAACAAAGATTTATCGAATACAATTCTCGTTCAAATGTTTTTTTTTTTTTGCAAAATTAAATAAAGATTTATTGAATACAATTCTCGTTCATACGTATTTTGTTATACAGGCAGTATATCTGTTCATAAGATTTTGGTTACATAGTATATTTGTCGGATGCATCTTCTAAATGTTAACTTCTTCGTTAGGCAGCAAAAATTGTTGATTTATCATAACAATTATTTTGATATGATAACAATACTGCAAATTATGCACAAACCGTTATCATATAGTTGCTTTGGAAATGTTTTGTCCACAATGGGAAAAGTAGGGCTCAAGTATTTATTTTTTTCACGAAAAAAAGAAAAAGCTGATCCAGTCATCCAGCTCCACCTAAGACCACCCAGGAGCTGCAGCAAAGTGATATAAAAAATAAGACTAAGAAGTCAGAGCCTTCTTACCCCAAACAAGTTGGGGTAGACTAAAAATGACATTTCGATCCTGATCATTTCTTGTATGTATGGCTGAGTTTTTACACTATCTCGCAAAGCCTATTCCAAACATACAGACTTGAACCCTAGACCTCTTCGAAATCAGCCTAGTGCTCTTACCCTTGAGCTACTAGACTGCATGCTGAGAAATAGGGCTAAGAAATTATAAATAAATTAAAACATCGCTGAAGAAGTTGGACATGTTTATAGACCAGAACAAGCACCCAGAAAGTACATAAATAGGTGGTCGAATCCATTTAAATTGCAGATACTTGTAGCTCAGAACAAGAAGACAGAAAGTACATACAATTAGAATAGGTCAAATTCATTTAAAGTTGCACAGATTTATAGCTCAGTACAAACAAGAAGATGGTCGAATTCATTTAATAGTTGATGAGCAAATTGACATAAATGAAAATAAAAATAACGAAACAGGAAGGAAAGCACTTTCTCAAGTTTCCCTAACTGAACTGACTATGAAAAAGCAAAAGTAAAAACAAAGACAGCATAGGCCCCAATTACAGCACTAGGTCCTCCAAAATTTACACGCCTGAGATGCCATACGGCCACATATATCACATCCCCCAGTCAACAATTAACTATAGTAGAGAAAAGCAGTAAGATTAATCAACTAGAGAAAAGATAAATCAGAGCTACTCAAGTCGCATATCGGCTTGAAGAAGGAGAATCGCCAAGGGCAACAGATGATGCCAAAGAGGAGGCCCAGACACGAGCACTTTTGGCCCCACTCCTCAAGTTCCTTTTCTTGTTGAAGTGCTTGAGCTTGTTCCAGAGCCTCTTCACATCAAGAACGTGCGCTGCTCGTTCTAAGATATGATGCATCCCACCAACCACCTTCAGCTTTATACCCTGCGCGTAAACGACCCAGAAGGCTCTCAGATGGGGCCAAACCAAAGGAAGGATCCAGAGCACGACCTTTAGCAGCACAAAAAGCACACTAAGAGCTAAGTAGGGGTCTGCAGCAATTTTCTCCTTTAATGGTATGTCTTGTAGCCAGATAGGTGTGAAAGTATCGTCTGTTGGCTGGACATCAAAGTATGCAACTGGTTCAAAACCTGTATATCAGCAAATGTTGGTTATTTAAAACTACTCTCTGATGGACCAGTCTGCAATGGCATAGAGAAAAAGAAATGGATAAAATAATCCTCTACCCACGGGCCACGGCACCCCAACCCCTTTTTAAAGCATCAATAAAAGACCCTATGCATTATCCTCTTCTTGCTTGTAGGTCCAGTTCAACCATTATCCATGTAGACAATCAAGGTACATAAGAACCATACAGGAGGAGACAGCTATTGAAACTTGAAGGTACCAGCTTGAAATTTCAAATGTACAATACACCCTTCAGGTTTATTATTTTTCTTGCTCTAATACCATATACACAAAGTTGGCTTAATATTAAAAGTATGCAGAGCAGCAAAAGATGTACTATATCCTGCGTAACAACCAGCCATGGATAGACAATGTACCTGTGTTTTCCCTGTAAAATGCCACAAGAGAGCTAATATCCTTCGTGTCAGTGAATCTATTCAATGAAGTTCCACTTAGCAACACCAGAGATGGAACACTGTGGATCCCAAGTCTTGTAAACAGACTAAACGGAAAATAAAAATAATTACATTAGGTTTGTTGCATCTCAGAAACAGATAGAATACCAGATTTTGGTACATATCAGGTCAGTACCAAGCTATTGATTGCATAATTAGACAGGCCTTCGTAGATATTGGCAAGATAAAGCATCTTTCTCCTTTTCCCAGAGCACCAAGCCAAAAAGAGATTCTTCATATCATACATGACACTATGATACAACCATTAATAGATAAGAAGGAGAGCAACAGTACCTTGATGTGGCAGTGGATTCTTCCAAAGCAAGGTGCGTCACTTGTGGAAACATATAGCTGAGGGTATCAAACGTCGGTCTGAATTTGCTTGAGAACGGACACCACTTCGCATAGAATAAGATCGAGTAAAAAGAACCACTCCTGCTGGCACGGAGACCTTCCACAAGTGTATATAGGGATTTTCCATCCACCTTAAAGAAACAAGACACCAAATAAAGATATATGTAATAATAATTAACAAACAGTAGGCGATCACACTATGAATATATATAATATAACCAACTGTAGCATGATAGGTCTTATAGAGTATAACAACAAATGATTATTTCACATGAACCTTAATCATTTGTTAAACAAGAAATTTCAGGTCCTAAATATACTCAAATCACCTAGGTCACTTGAAATTAAAAGGGTGACAACAGAAGGCACCAGAGTAATCCAATATGGATATCGCTGATGATTACAACTACAA
The DNA here is from genome assembly GCA_027562975.1 of Rhynchospora breviuscula. Classification (NCBI taxonomy): domain Eukaryota; kingdom Viridiplantae; phylum Streptophyta; class Magnoliopsida; order Poales; family Cyperaceae; genus Rhynchospora; species Rhynchospora breviuscula. The sequence goes on from CM050398.1 coordinate 21,498,694, forward strand.
TAACAATAATTACAAAATATTGAATTTATAAAAGTAATAACATGAACATTGAAGTAAATACAGGACAAGAAAAAGTGGATATATTCTGTCCCTAACTAATTAAAAGATTCAAAAACTATTGAATATAATATGACTGACGAGTATTACGAGCTACGAATATAAATCACTATTGACAAATTAAATGAATAATAAAGCCGCATATAGGTACGGAAAGACGGAAATACAAAGGGCCTGATCAGCTGGGGTTAGAAAATGGTAAGGCGGGGAAGCGGAGAGGAGTGAAGTGAAGCTGCCGAACACTATAATCCTTCCATTTCTTCCCCTACCATTCCTTTCCTCTCTAAATTTTTTCTCTTGCATGGCCCCGGTAAATACAATAAACAGATGAATCAGATACCCAGGAAGGATGTGAGACATGTATTTAAAACTTTTAGCCAACGTTTCATCCTCACTAGGATATCGTAGGAAATTAGAAGAATCAAAGTTCCATCACTGACAAGCATGTATGAAACCATTTGTAGTCTCGTTCCCACCCAGAAGCCAGTAAGGTTGGAGTTTAGCATCCTGGGTTCTATCACTATTATAGTGAACTTCTTATTTTGTTTCTTTTCTCAAAGAAGACTTCTTTTCAACGCCAGCAATACCTCATAACTCATGGCCCTTGATTCATTTTAAACTTTCAATTCAAATCTAAAAAAAAACAATACTAAAGCATATTTCCAGCTACCCTAGACAAATATAACCGCAAAGAACTACAAAGCCTCAAATTGCAGGTAAACAACATCAACCCCCCCTCAAAATACACTTATTTTGAATCAATATCGTAAATAATAGAGAAATAACAACACTAAAAAGTAACAAGAGAAAAAGAGAAGAAAACCCTAACCTCCATGGGCAAGGTGAGGTCGATCCAGAGAGGACATTGAGCTTTAAGCAAATCAACGAAGGTGGGACCCAGCACGGGACAAACAGGAGAAGATGCGACCGACGATTCGACGGCGGAGGCAGCGGAGATGCAAAATAGGAATGCGATTAGACACCGCAACAACGCCATTAGAGAAATGCGAAGGAAGTTCCTCCTCCTCTTCCTTTCCTCTCCTTTTATTATTTCTAATTTCTATTTCCCCCTTTTGTATTTTTCCTGATTTTATTTATCCTATTAATTAATTTCTCTTGCTCTTTCCGATCTATCTCTCTCTCTCTCTTTTTGTGTCGCTAGCAACGAGGCCACACAACAACCCTGTACCTTCTTCTCTGCGTTTCATTTCATCATCACAGCTAAAACGGTAAAACCCACGTCGCTGAAATAGGATCCGAACCCGATTTTCAAAGCGGTCTGGTCTGGTCTGCCCAGGAATTGAATTCAAGAGCGTGTCTATTTTGACTTGTCGACGAGTGTGACTGTGTAGTGTGTAATGCGTCGGTTTCCTTTCCTTTTTACGCAAACGCAAGTGTTGAAAAAATGAAAAGATCGCATGGTGCGGTGTCACTAGAATCTTTAAAGAGTTGGGTCCATGTTGGTTACCCATGTGGCATGTGCGGTGCTGATTGTCGAATTATTGTTTACTGATATGGATGTGGACTTACAAAACCTTGTTTTGGTACTGTGCAAAGGCACCCGTAATTATTGTGTGTATCGTGGTTGGGAAATTATATTCCTATTTTTTTTCTATTTCCATGTTATGTGGAAAATAACATTTAATGTGACTGATTTTTGAAATGTTTCACATTTTCATGATGTTGGTTTTTTATGCTATGTCATAACGGTAACAGAATTGATTACCACCGTTACTTTTCTCTCTCCCATCATCCTCATCATCACACTTTTATCCGGTGGTTATCCAGCGTACTCTCATCAGTCATCATGCTTCCTATTCAGCGCTATTCCTAGAGGTATACAACGGGTGGATTGATGATATTTTATCAAAATTTGAACCTAATCCGATAATACCGGGTTAAAAAATAAATTTAGTTAACTCGCATGTAATCTAACTCCACCCGTCAAGTTTTTTATATACGGATTTTTACGGATTAAGCGGGGTTAAACGGGTTTAGTGAATTAAAATTTTGATCAAATAAAAATACACACAAAAATCATTTGTGGCTGTTGGTTTTCAAGGTCTATGACCTAATATGTACATCTAACCTATCATACATGCATAGAGTTCAGATATACCGCAGCGGAAGTTGATCGGTTGTCTAGATTCTTCTCAAAGCTTCGCTGCAACCCCTTCTATGCTCCTGGTCTTCCTCCGTATGCAACTGGTACACCACAACCTCAAGATAGGGTTTGGCGTCACCCTTCACGAATCCAAATGCCGGTCGACTCGTGCGTGTGCTTCCTATTGCTCTCTAAGCAATAGGATGGCTCATCCCTCTCTTAGAGTTGTTTCTGGTCTCTCTCAGATGGTGGTTAACTCAAAAGTCACGAATTCCAACCTTAGAGACGCTTCAGAACAGAGGGGTATAAATAGCAGATCTGGAAATCGACTTTCCAGATTTGTAACCGCCATTTGGAACGGTCCGTTCCAGATTGGAACGGTCCGCCCCATCCATCTGGAACAGTCCCCCCAACTACAATGGGACAGTCCGGTTGCCCAGCAAACCGGTCCGTTCGGAACATGGCTCCACACACTTTTTCTAACAGTGGCTATTGCAATTTAGTTTGAGGCAAATTAAAGACACATTCGAATCATCTTTCAACTTTCGAGATCTTGTGAGAGGCATAAAAGGTATGCATGGCTATGGAGGAGATCGAAACATCGTGAGAGAAGAGATCTTTGAGTAAGGACATGAGGAAATGTGAGGCTAAAAAGAGTAAATAGTTATAAACGGGTGGGTTAGAGTATACACGGGTTACTAGTAGTACAAAACACACGTAATCCAACCCAAAGCAAAACGGTTCGGGTCAGATGGGTTGAACGGATTGAACGGGTTGACGGTTTTTTGTACACCCTTAGCTATTCCAGCACCTACCCAATACTTACTCAGTGTTTAACCACCCTCTCCCTTCTGACGCCTATAGTTGCCTCCCCCATCTCACGCGACCCCGCTGCAACTGGAGTCCCTATCCAGTGCTGCGCGGCACGGTGTCGCTCAGTAATCTGAGCCGTTCGATCTGATCTCGACGGTTAGATTTTTTCGGGCCTTACAATCTGGTTACATGCACGTGGTACCCATCATCATTGGATTTAATCTGGACAGCTCGGATTGCGCGCTGCACGGTGCCGCGCGGTACTAGATTTGATTTCCTGCAACTGCCCTACTGTATATCTGTATATCGGTGCACGAGGGCCTGATATTTTCCCATTATTAGCCGTTAATTATTTCATTTCTTCATATGTGAGCTCAATGTACACAAGGAAATATGGTTTATGATACAAAATAACTAGCTACTAACATTGCTCGAGATTGGTACTGACGAATCCTTAACGAAGTTCTCGTAACAAGCAAAATCATTTTTCCTAAATATCTCATACCGTATTAATCAATCCCAGAAATAATGATTTTCTTGGACATACCTCTTAGAAACGATAGTTGAGGTACGAATATCACAAACAAAGATATCTCACCTAACTTAGCCACCGGAATAGTTTTGTAGGGATTAAGATCTTATAATACTAGTCATAAAGAACATTTTCTCTATATACTGTTATCATGCATGCGGATGCGAATAGTTAAAAAAATTTGGAAAAAAAATATATAAATTTGATCTCCAAGAAGATTACAATATAGAAATTACATTTAGCGATTTAAATCGGCCATTTGAAGTTTCAAAAGTTGAGGTTCATATCGAATTTGATGTCAAATATGTTTTAGTCTAACCTTATTCTTAAAATTATACAAGTGATATTTTTATTGATCAAATGGTCGCCCTCGTTTATTTTACCTTTTTATGAGGTTTTTTGGGCTAAAATGTGTCGATATTGGTATACGCGGGGTACTATTTGGGTTTTGTTTTCATCTTTATTTGGTTTAAATAATAACAGACAGTTTAAGACTTTAAGTTTTTGTCTTTCATCAATGAAAGTGGCGGAGTTAAAAGGTTATTCATAAAAAATTGAACTAACTTCATTCTAACGTGCTCCTGCGCGAAATTGCTTCTCTGGTCTCTTCTTGGATGGAGTTCGCTTAGATAGTATTTTTTTTTTTCTCTCCTCTCTATCTCTATTTTCTTTTTTTTTCTCCCCTCTGTTGTAAATATTTTATTTCCTTTTCTCTTCTTTTGTATTTTTGTAACTAATTTTTTTAATGAAATTTATGCCGGTGTGGTAATTTGCCACCCGACCCTCAAAAAAAAAAAAAAAAAACTTCATTCTAACGTGATAAAAATTTTATCTCGATCTTTAATGTGATAGAATATTTTTAGATGCCTATTGTTCCATTTTTTTTTTCTTTGTAAATTCAACTCAGACCGTATTTATAAAATAATAATCGATAGAGCACGGCTAGAATCCAATGTATAGGATGGAATGGTCCGTCCAATATACTTGTTTTTTAATTTGAGGATCAATCAATCGGTCCAAACCATTAAATGTGATTTTTATATTGAAGTCTAGTCCAAAACAAAATTTTATATTTTCCTTAATAATATTTCTTTTTTTCGTGATTTAAAAAAAAAAATCATTGATATTAAAAATTATGAACAGTTTAAATTAATAATCTTCTTAAAAATATGAAAAATAGTAAAAAAATTCATGAAAATGTAAAATTCAGTTTTGTATTTTGAAGATCGTATTAAACATTCTGGATCTGTTGTTTTAACTTCAAATTTAGAGAACGGACGTATTGGATGAAGACCTTCTGTCGAATGACTTTTTTTTTTATTTTTAACTTTGCTCTAATCGTTGACATCAAAAATAAATTCGATATTTAAAAACTTTAATCGATAATAGTTCTGATTTTATGCAAAATACAGGAAACTAGATAAGTAATGCGACACAATACACACGTCAAGAAGTTTTATCTCTCGTCTAATGATTGATTGCTTTGATGACTTCGTGATTAATCACATATAACTAAACAGAGATGCGCATTAATAAGAGCATATGAAAACAGTGGACCCAATGTTGTCAAGTTCAGCAACTTTTAAAACCCAAAAGAAGCTAGGGTGGGATGTAGGCATCTAGCTAAATACTCTCAGCTTAAATTATATTTATCAAGTAATGTAAATTCGGCGTTTCCAAACGACGCCTAATAATTGTGTTGTTGAGCCCCCAAGGACTTGCTTCTTCTCAATCAATAAATAACAATAAAATGATAAAGCAGCAAAATTAACAAATTTAATAAAAAGCCTGCATATATATTAGTTAGGGTTGATAGCGAGTTGAGTTTGAACGAGTTAGAGACGATTAAACTCGACTTGATCGTAACTCAAGTTCAATCGAAACGAGTTGGGAATATGTTCGGGTGTTTTGAACCAGCACAGATTCAATTGGTCTCTAACTAGAGTTGTCTAGCAAGTCACGAGCTACCCCAAAATAAGCCTATTAATTTTAATTTTGTTATTTTAATTAAATTACTTTAATATCAGAACAAATATATATATATATATATATATATATATAACATTATAAACAATAAAGTTATTGTATTTTTTATTTTTCTATTGATTTGAAACAATATATGTCGTGAAATCTAATCTACCGCATATTATAATTATCTAAAATGAAAATATATAATGAAAAATATATATATTTTTATGAGTTTTTTATATTCTTAAATCATGTTGATAATAATATTTGAAGTAACATTTTTTCATGACACTAGCTGACTCACAAGTTGGCGAGCCAAGTTGACCTCAACTCAAACTCGGCTCCTTAACCAATTGGCTCTTAGAACCGAACATTTTTTCATATGGAATAACTCACAAAAGTTACGAAATTTGAACTCATCCCTGATTAGCCGACGTTTATAGTACATTAAGCATATCTGCATATGAATAGGAATGTCTTAAAGCAAGAGTGGAAATAAATCAAGCGAAGATGTTGGATCAAACGTACTGCTTTCACGAAAATATAAATAAATGAAAAGTGAAAAAGAGGAAATGTTTGGAAGGGACCATGTAGTACTTTACTAAAGAAAATCGTCAAACCGATTATGGTTTCTTTACGCAAGGTGATCAATTGGTTGTCTCAGCTAAACTTCGTCTCGTGCCCTTACAAATGGAGTAATGGATAAAATAAGCACAACATCACCTACCGGACAGAATCATAAATATTACATAGGAATATTTAACGGTGAGATTATTTATCATTTGGAGTATAGTTAATAATTCGGTACATTAGAAAAAAGGCTGTTTGGGGGGATTAATTTTTCTTAATTTTTCAAAATTCATATTTACTGAGAGAATGAATCAAAACTAATTGTTTTCCTTGGGTAGCCCAGTTGGTAGAGACATTGTCTTCCCACGGGAAAGACTTGGGTTCGAGTCTCGCTGGGGTGAGATGAAAAATGTGTGTGTGTGGGGGATTGAGTGCCTACGGGCTGTGATAAAAAAAAAAAAAAATCAAAACTAACTACATTGAACAAAATATGCTCGTAAAGTTCGTGACTTGTTCCCCAAGCGTACAAATTTCCGCATGTATAATTAGTACACCCTTTCTAACATATATTTAAGGGTATGAAAAAATTTTATTGTCGAACAAAATCGAAATGGAGTATAAACTTATTCACGATCTTAATTAATTCATTTCGACAAGCAAACCTAAATTAGAGCCGATAACACGATAAAAAGATCAAATAATTTTATAAAGGAAATATTTAGTGCTCTTATTTTTCAGAAACAAATGAAATTCAGCTCTATCATTCAAAATTCTGATTACATATACTAATTTCTCAATATGAAACGTAAATTGTACAAATACGTCGTTCCAATGTAAGCAAATCCAAGAGAATCAAAACATATAAATGTCCAAAATAAAATGTAATACGAGAAAGGGGTAACTTTAAATATAATTTTTGGGGTTTTCTCAGATTTTTTTTATCAAATATTTTCATACTTATATGGACAATGTTTTAAAAAAAAATTCTTACATTTGATCTCTATAAAAATTTATTAATCTATATTTTTGGGTCTTATACTCTTATTTAAAAAATACACTCTTTATAATTTTATATTGACATTTAGATAAAATTAATTATATAATATTTAATTACTCGTATGATTTATTTTGAAAAATTTTCTCACTCTGCAAAGTATACGATGCCGCTCGTTTGAAATATTACCGAAGATATTTTAAGCAAATTACAGCAATAAGCTAGATCTGTCGGATTATTAAACATGGACAGCTAGACCTCAAATGTTTACCCTCAAAAAAGACAGCTAAACCTCCACAGGATAAGGAATGGAGATCCTCTACAATTTCGAAAACCTCTATAGCTTAGATCAACGGATGAAAATGCATCAAGATTTCCCATCTAAACATCTAGCAAAGATCCAACGTTGTACATTACTCTAAAAATCTAACGGAGCCATCGAGGTTTAGCACCCGAGGAGATATCTGCATGCAATTATGTAAATCACGGTTCTTCTGTGCCGACAAATATTACATATAAACGTGTAAAATTTATCGAACTAACCTTTAGTTAAAAAAGAAAAGTACACTTGTCAAGAAATAATAACATATTCGAAACGGAGTTGAAGCAACAGAAAATCTGAAGTCGGCCAAATTTAGCTCAACCCCTAATTCTAATCTTTGACGAGGGGCTAATTGGTAAAAAGCATTCGAAATAAAGCAGATACCGACACTCCCACTCTTTCCACTCTCTCCATTTTTTCTTGCCTCACTCCCCAGTAGGTGGAAGAAGAAAGCAAACCGAGATCTACCATTTCGAGAAGAGAGAGAAGAGAAGAGAAAGAGAAGAGAGGCGAAGATGAGAGAGATCATCAGTGTTCACATTGGTCAGGCGGGTATCCAGGTCGGAAATGCCTGTTGGGAGCTCTATTGCCTCGAGCATGGCATCCAGCCTGATGGCAACATGCCTTCGTAAGATCTCATTTCCTCCTTTTCTTTCGCTTTTTTCTCTTTTTTCTTTTCCTAGGTTTGGTTAATGTTTTTGTTTCGGAAGTACTAGATCTACGCCTTAGCGGAATGGTTTTAGGTTTTTTATGAATTTCGTTCTCAGAAAGTTTTCCATTAAGATCTGATGTCAGATCTGCAATTTGAAGCTGTTGCGGATTTGGCATTTTTTCTCAAAGATCTATGGAGATGATTTAAAATGTATTTCTAATTTTTGGAGTAGATCTACTCAATAAAGGAGAATTAAAATATTGTTTTTTAATAAGCTAATTTGTTCCTCGATCTTAGGATCTCTAGATCTCGCATTCCTTCTTTAGTTTGTGTCGTTTTCCTTTTTTTTTTTTTTTCCTAGGGCTGATATACAATAAATGTTAAGGTTATAATTTTTCTGTAAGGGGGAAAAATGATATAATAATTGTCAACTTTATTGTAATATTGGAATTTTTCTTAGATCTTAAGGTTATAATTTAGTATTGTCAGCTTTCGTGGCTTGTGTTATTCTAGGGCATATATGATCTCATTAATGATTGATGAACTCAGTGATTTGGATCTAGCAATAATTCACAATTTTATTTTTATCAATTAAATTTTTTTTATTGAATTCTTATGGTTGTGCATTTAGAGATTGTTTTTTTATTTAAAAAATGGTGAAATTCTAATACATGCTTCAATTATTTTCTCTATTGGCTTTAATCACTTTTCTATAATATTCATCAGGTAAAACTAGAGGTAAGGTGTATGCCTCTCATGGTCTAGATTTTGGATCTCTGAAAATGGTTCAACTATTGTAAAAGCAAGCTAGTTCATGCAATGTTCATACATGTGATGTTCTTTTATCAATATATAGTCTCACTAAAAGTTTCTAGTTTATCGGAGCATTTGAATTTATTTTTTAAGCTCGCTTGCTTATATAGTCATCAGAAAAATAAAAGAGAAAGCAATTAAAAAAAAAGAGAAAAATATTATGTATTATCTGATTTAGGGAATAAATCTCGCAAAATATAGCTGCAATTTGAATCCCTGTGTATTAATGTAATTCCTGCAAGGCTATATTTTAGTTCTTGAAACCTAAAGAAATCTTGTAATTGTCCTGCCTGGAAAGACATTTCTAAGTCACTATCTATTAATTTTATAATAGGATTTTGAATTTAGATTTTCATCACTTAATTTATGATCCTTTTCTTCAACAGTGATAGCACAGTTGGAGTAGAGCACGATGCATTCAACACATTCTTCAGTGAGACCGGAGCTGGCAAGCATGTGCCGCGAGCTGTCTTTGTGGATTTGGAACCAACTGTTATTGATGAGGTTCGTACTGGTGCTTACCGCCAGCTCTTCCACCCTGAGCAGCTCATCTCAGGAAAGGAGGATGCTGCCAACAACTTTGCCAGAGGTCACTACACTGGTAATGCCCTTTTCTCCTCCCATATATATTATCAGTTTGAATTTGGCTTGCTTATATGGGAAAATTATCAGGCAGGGAAAAAAGATCAAGTTTCTTTTTTCTTTTTTGTTCCCCTCCCTTTTTTCTGTATCTAAGGTACAAATGAAGTCAATTGCTTTAGGTCTGGTTCAGCAATGTAAATTACGTGATGGTTAATAATCTTGAAAGTAGGAAAAGAAGTTCATGGCCCATATACCTTACCCATCCCAAAGTACTAGGATGAACATAATGCTATGAATAAAGTATGGAGCTAACCGCCCCTACAACTATAACTTTAATGCAAGTTCAAGCAACACTAATTTTTTTGTCTCTGTCCTCCAGTTGGAAAGGAGATCGTGGACCTATGTCTTGACCGTGTACGTAAGCTGGCAGACAACTGCACTGGTCTGCAAGGATTCTTGGTTTTCAATGCTGTCGGTGGTGGCACTGGATCTGGCCTTGGTTCTCTGCTGTTGGAGCGCTTGTCTGTTGATTATGGGAAGAAATCGAAGCTTGGTTTCACCATATATCCTTCTCCTCAGGTACATTTTTGAAAGGACTTAGTTTTTTGGGACAAAAAGGCTTACTTCTTGTTGTTGTGGTGGCCAATGCTAATACTAATAATATATTCCATCTAAATATCTCTGATTGTTCCCTCATGAACTTCTTTCCATAATGGATCTCGCCTTGCTCATCAATGTAACAAAACTATGCTTACTGAAACAGTCTTGGTGAATTGCAGGTCTCCACAGCAGTTGTGGAGCCGTACAACAGTGTGCTGTCAACCCACTCGTTGCTCGAGCACACTGATGTGGCTGTCCTCTTAGATAATGAGGCTATCTATGACATTTGCCGCAGAGCCCTTGACATTGAAAGACCAACCTACACCAACCTGAACCGCCTCATTTCTCAGATCATCTCCTCACTTACCACCTCTCTCAGGTTCGATGGTGCCATCAACGTTGATATCACTGAATTCCAGACCAACCTTGTCCCTTACCCTCGTATCCATTTCATGCTTTCTTCATATGCCCCGGTTATCTCAGCTGAAAAGGCATACCATGAGCAGCTCTCAGTGCCTGAAATAACCAATGCTGTATTTGAGCCCTCTAGTATGATGGCAAAGTGTGACCCAAGGCACGGTAAGTACATGGCCTGCTGTTTGATGTACCGTGGTGATGTTGTGCCCAAGGATGTTAATGCTGCCGTGGCTGCTATCAAGAGCAAGAGGACTGTCCAATTTGTTGACTGGTATGTTACATTTCCTAAGATTATCCTTCTATCATATCTTGAAGTGAGAAATATAAAGATAATATTCGATTTCTACTGTGCAAATAATCAAGTGCTGGAAAGTAATATTTGTAGTTTTGTATACAAAACCATACTGGTCTCATGAATTCAATAATTTTGTTCTCTTTTGCTCAAGGGAACAATGATTTCCTCGACTCTTTTCATTTCATTTAACATTGGTTTAGAAAATTGTCTTTTGTTACTCGTGGGATCAATATATGATTTACCTTTTCACTTGTATATAGGTGTCCTACTGGTTTCAAGTGTGGTATCAACTACCAGCCACCAAGTGTTGTTCCCGGAGGAGACTTGGCCAAGGTGCAGAGGGCTGTATGCATGATCAGCAACAACACTGCCGTGGCTGAGGTGTTCGGCCGCATTGACCATAAGTTTGATCTGATGTATGCAAAGAGAGCATTTGTGCACTGGTACGTGGGTGAGGGTATGGAAGAAGGTGAGTTCTCTGAAGCTAGAGAGGATCTGGCTGCTCTTGAGAAGGACTATGAAGAAGTCGGTGCTGAGGCAGCTGACGATGAGGGAGAGGAAGGCGAGGATTATTAAATTCATTTATTGGTTTCTGGTTGTTTGTCATCCTATTCTCGCTCGATTGTTCATGTGTATGCGTGTGCTTCTCACTTGATATTCTTCCCTAGTATGTCTGTACGACTGTCCCTGTGGGTTGTGTATCTATTCTTGTCTGCTTGTTTTCCTATTTTTTTGTTACTACTATGATCTCCGTAGGTTCATTTCTGAATTGGATCATTAGCGATGTTGAACAATATTGGATTGAAATATTTCTGCATGCCTAATTTTATTACTTTGAAGTACATGCTTTACGAGTTTATTATAATTACAAACTAAGAATACATTTAGGTAATTCTACAGGCCTAATTTGTTATTTTGAAGTCATACTTCAGTTTATACATCGAGATATTGATTGTGTGAGCTATGTATCGTAGTTTTTCACTCGTACAACTCAAATGTCCAAAGCGAGAAGGCATTTTCTAAGATCAACTTGGAGTCTCTGATCTAGTTTTCACGTTTTCACTGTATAGCCTGATGCTATACTTATGTTTTTACAAACCAGAATCCTAATGACTAAAAAGGAAACGTATTCAGCTGAATTTGACATTTCTCTTGAAAAATTCGGCTCTTAGCCTTAGACTCCTTCAGTAAAATAGGAGTTTCTAGGGTAGATGAAATTACGATGGGGATTCTTTTAGAACTTGGTAGATTCCACTTTGCCGTCCTAGCAAAGGTGCAAAATTCATAAAACTGCCTTAATAAAATTTTCTCGTGACAGGCACGTGCCTCACGAATTAAAAACAATCAAAATTTAAAAAACTGAAACCACAAATCAGAAAAGAGCAACACTTCAGCAGAGGTCACGGATTCAAAACCCAACTGGATCTTTTGTGACATTTAATTTCAAAATAAGTTGGTAACCTCATCTTATCTTCTCAAAAAAAAAAAAAAAAACCTTACGCACCGTATGCTGTTCATCAAGTACTGAGAACGGTATTACGTTGTCCTCTCTACCGAGTAGAAACTGGCTTGGCCTCATAATGTAATTCTCCCATTAAAACACCAGCACAATCAGTAAACCAAATTAACAAAAAATTAATTGCTTTAAAACATTGATTCCTAGTATAAGGAATAAACATCTTTTAAAGCACTCATAAACATCACGTTTGATCACAAAAAATAGAAAGGACAAGTACAAATCTAGCCGGGTGGGTCCTGTCAGAGGCCCACATTCTAACTAAATAATTACGTCTTTCCTAACTTTTCATCTTTTTACATAGATACTAACTGGATACGAAAAGAAAATAACATCTACTTCTGACTCATATGAGCAGTAGATGTTGAAATTTTCTGTTCTGAAAGCACTGACTTTGATGGTAGAAGTTGCCACGCAATAGCTGCCGAGCCAAGCGTCACAGCAAGGCCAATAGAAGCCAAAATCCACTTCTGCCTTCTCTTGCGCCTGTTCCTTTGTTGCCTTGCCATCTCTATATAGTTGAAAACAAAAAAAACATCAAAACTTTTCTTTTAGCTATCCCACAAAGGATACAAGGCGAGTATATTTTATTCCTCTTCTTTTTCTCCTTCTGCTAGTCACCATTATTACTAATATGCACTCGAACCACGTTATTACATACAAGCAAGAACTAATTTGCACTAATCACAACCAAACAGAGGTATAGAATTACCAAGTAGCGTAGAAAAACATAATAGAAAAAGATAAAGAAGCAAAGCTCACCAACAGCTTCTTGGTTCCTCTGAGACATCTCTCTGTTAGCAAACTCATAATACTGTACCCGATCCATCAACCTTGATATCTCAAAGTTCTTTGACTGAATAATGGGCTCGATCTCAGCCTCCACTTTGGTCCTAGAAATGCCCTTACTAATTGCATCGTTGACAAGCCGGGACACTATAATTTGCTGGGACAGTTCCTCGACTGGATCGAGTTCAAAGTTCGAACTGTTACAATTACCATATCTCTCTGTAGTGATTGGTGGAGGAAGCGGAAGGTGTAAGCCAACTAGAGAGAGTTGGTTACTCAATTTCATCCATTGATTTCTCAAGCTCTCCACAGCTTCTTCAGCTTGCTTTCTTTTTTCTATCTCCATCAAAAGACTAAGTCTTATTTCACGTAGCTCCTCTTCTATATTGTTGCCTCTAGAAGGGATGGGGGCACCACTCTCACTTGATATTTCTAGAAGAGGTGCATATAGAATGATTAAAAAACAAAAAGAGCATGTCAAAGTAGTCTGTTCTTATCAAAAAAGCAGCTTACTAGAGAAAAAAGATACATTTTGCTTTTCTTTTCTTTTTTTTAGAGGGGTGGGGGGTAAATTGCACCAGAAATATTAAGAGGATAGATAAAGCTTGATTGCGGTTATGAAGACCTAAAATTATGATACAAGTGTGGCAATTTTTCTCTGTAGATCAATGCTTCTGCGTTTAATTTAGATGCAAATTCTATTCCATCAGACATGCCATTTGTTCAATATATTTAAAAGAATAAATGCTAGAATATGAAGTAAAATGTATGCAAATTCACATTGACCATGAAGGTAATAAGGTCCCATCAGCAGAATTGTCCAAAGATTGGATGAGTTCAAAGGTAGAGAGAAGATGAGTGTACATTTATAACTGGATATTGGTGAGTTCAGAAGTAGAAAGGAGATAAGTGTAAATTAATTGGGTGAAAGGGATCAGTTTGAAGGTTGCTTGGATTAATTTTGAGTGCAAATTAGAAATTCTCTTGGAAACTTACATTCTAGGTAGATCACATTCTTACAATTTTGTTATTCAGTTGTAAAACAAAATGCTGAGTTGCTGACATAAAAAATTAGTATGTATCAAGCACTAGTATTACATCAATAACTCCTGATCTCATCTTTTTTTTTGTTAAGTTTAACTGAATAGGAAATATTTGGAAAAGATAAAAGACTTAAACAATCTCATCAGCACAATGGTCTCCAAAGTAAACATAAAATTATCAAAATTTATTGACCTTTGACCATCCCATTAATTTAGACTCTACAAGATAAAGCATGCAGAATGTACTCACAACAGTGCTATGAGTAAGGAAATAAGGGAAATATGTGCAAAATCAGAACTTATATATAAAATTTATATAACAAGAAAGGACAGGAATACCTTCAAAGGCATCATAAAACTCTCCAATAGGCGTGCTAGGCTTATATGACCTCTCAGTTGCAATTCCATCTTCACTTATGGTACTCAAAGATTCCTGCAAATCAAGGAATTCATCTTTCTCAACTCTTTTCTCCTCATCTCTCACTGTCACCACGCCACCCACCATAAATTCAAATTCCTTGCTATTTTCCTCTATTTCATCCATCTCGCCTTCAATTTGCTCGCTTTGAAGTATATCAGCCATTTCTTCCACCAAATTTTCACCAGAAGTCTGTGCCTCTTCCTCCCCTAAAACAGGTACAACAGTCTGGGACCGGGACTGGGACTGGGACTGAGTAACAATCTCAGATAGCTGGGACCCACAATCATCACTGCCTAACGATTGGCTCTTCATAAGGCGGGGCCCACGCCTCTTATGATTGATGATATAAGGAGATGAAGGCGGATAAGAGGAGGGAGAGGATGGGGAGTCAGGTGTGGTCTCAGGTGTGGCACATAAGGATGGCGTCATTTGGCGACGTGGAATTGGCTTCCTGGGGGATGGAATTGGAGTTGGTGCTCGGTCCAACTTGACAGGTGCTGGTGGGGGTTTATGTGATGTGTTATGTGAGCCTGGTGCGAGAAGCCTATCAAGGGCTACATGAGTATAGGTAGGCATTACGTATGGTGGTGAAACTGATAAAATTAACCTCTTCGCTCAAACATTTAGGTTTGCAACTATATACCTCCTGAATCAGCACTAAAAGTCTACAACAACAACAAAAAGGTAAAAAGATATTAAAAAAAAATGGATCCACAAACATATAACTAGATTTAGAGGCCCTCTACTGAGAATAATAAAAAGTGATAAGATCAAGCACCAGACGTAGCCTTTATATTGCCACAAATGTTGACTTGAAATAAAGAGTGACTAAAATTTAAAATCCCAATTATCATGTGCACTGTTATGTTTGCCTCTAGCTCAAAATTGCAACCAAACAATTAAAATTTGAATGATATTAATTCCCATGTTCTGACGTAACGTCTTCCCAGCTAAACATTGTCTTCCTGTGCTCAAGGGTTGGTACAAGGAGGTCAACAGATGGAAGAAATAGGAAAAAGGAATGCACCTGTTACCCTTGCTCCTGAGATCAAAGTTTAATGGGTAAATGAAGGTTTGCGAAGGAAATAAAAAGGGGACCTCACTGTTACACATTTCCCCAATTTTAATTAATTTGCCCCCAATTTTGGAGTGTCTGGTTCAATTTCCTTCTAATTATCTTCCCCTCCATACCGTTACCTCAACAAACTCAGGAGCACCATTAATTTCACTCGTATCGAATCAATATTGCACAATTTAGGTGAACAACAAAAGTAATTGAAGCTACAACGTTGAGGAGAGTCTCTAGAAGCAAAGGGGACCATTTTGGTTTCCGGATTTCAAATCCGATTCCAATTGGTGATACTGAGAAACAATTAGGAAAACAAAGAGTTGTTTCTGTTTCTCTTAAACAAACACACATTTACGAAAATCAAAATAATAAAACACTTATTTTAAACAACAAATAGTATAAATTGGGTTTCAGATTTAGATTTCAATTGTCATCATTTCAGCACAGAACGATACAGGAAAAAAAAAAAAGGGGAACCCATCAACTCTAGTTAAAACAAAATATCACATATCACAAATATAAAAAAGAAACTCAAGAACTAATTAAAGAAGAGCAAAAAACACATACCGAAAATGAAAGAAATATCAGAGCGCGCGCCTTTGATCGGGAATCTATTCGGAGGAAAGATAAAAATAAGTAATATTCGACCGTTATTCTGGAACGAAGATCCGTCAGTTGTACGAGTCAGAGCACCGAAATAGCTAAAATTCCAGATAAATAACAGTGGAGTTGGCTCTTACCCTAGCTGTATCGCTCTCTTCCTAAGTCCTAAATTTAGAAATTCCAAGGGGAGAGAAATATTGCATCTCGCGCCAAGATACAAGGAAACCCTAGTTGGGCGGATCTGAAGTTTTTGGCTGGACCTGTTTCGTGCACCGGATGTCATGCATTGATAACAGAAATTTGGATTTTTATGTTTTATTTAGATTTATTTATGGTATTTTGGGCAATCGTCCTCTTTCCTTTTTTTGCGGAAGAGGATAAAGAGGTAATTTTTTTTTTTTCCTACATGTCGAGAAAAACGGAACATGCGAAAAGTCTTACTCGTTCCATTTGATAATGCTTATTTCGAAACCCTCTTTTTTACTGTTTCTAGTCAACCTTTTGAAATAATATAAAAGCTAAAAATGTTTATAAACGTGGCTTGCGGAAGAATTTATAATATATGTATTGAAGCGTCTCATTTTGTACTAAAATTTAGGAGCCTGTGGCTTGCGGAAGAAATGTATATTAAAAAAAAAAAGAAAAAAAAAAACTAGTATGCATGCCGGGTTTACAAAAAGATCACAAAAAATGCTTTTGATTTCTAAATTTAAGCGCACATTTAACTTTGAATTATTTCAAAACTAAGTACTCTTTTTTCCAACTTGACAGGCAAGCCAAGAAAGACCGGTCGGATATCATGATTCATGAACGATTCCTTCAATACATTTTTTGACGTCTCACCTCCTTTAGAATATAAAATAATCTGTGTCCTATGAGCTTTGGCGACAAAAAAAAAAATAATAATTGTAAATAAAATTGTTATATGTTATATTGTTAATAAATGGTCTATCAAAATGAATGGATGTAATTTTCATATGACAGTTGGATGCATTTCTCTAGAAGAACATATTTGTCTTTCCGAGTCTCTCAAGAAATTAAATACACAATCTACCGTAGTAGTATTTCAACTAATAATTTGCCAAATACTAACTTTACAGTCTCAACATTACTTGAATATCATTATTCTAGCGAAATTTCTCCATTTGCCAAACAAACCCAACTCATTAAACAAATCGTGATAGAATAGAAAATAAAATTACCTTTTTTATTTATTACATTATAATTGATTATACAAGAATAGACAAACAAAATACAAATGTGCTTGCACAACAAGCTAGTCTAGGATAGGATTAATTCAATCCGTGATTTCTGACAAGTTAACGATAGTCTATAGGCTGTACTGGGCCTCCAGAATAAAGCAAAAAAAATATGTAAAAGTTGTTTTTCATCGGGCCCAAAAATAAAGCCCATGCCATTCTCCCAACTCCTCAGAGGTACCTCAGTGCTCAATCTGCACCGATCGCCACCAGTTCAAGGAAAGAGTTGAGAGAGATGGAGGAAGAAAAGAAGGGAGAGGTTGGAGTAAAATCCAGTACTAGCTCCGGCGCACGCCGTCTCTCCTGCACCAAGTGCTTCGATATGCTCTGGTTTTGCTACTGTCAGTTCCTTTTCCTCTCTCTTTACATTTGCCTATTTGACCACCTCCTTATATTTTGACTTGTATGTTGTATTGCAGCCCCATTTCATCAGATGCAACAATATTACAGATATGGGGAGTTTGACAACTGTTTTGCTAAGTGGAATGATCTCTTTGACTGCCTGAGTCTGAAAACCAAGAAGGCATCCGAAGTCGAGGTGGGGTTTTTAATTTGTTTGTTATATTGAAAATTTACTGTCCCTTTTGTTTAGAGTAAACTTTAGACAATGTATTCAAGTTTAGCATGCTGCTAATTTCATCGAGTGTCGGTGAACTCCCAATAACTGGTTAGCACCGCTGTATCATGTATGTGACCAACCTGATTGGGAATTGCTCAGGTCACGCCTCAGTTGTTCATTCACTCTCCCATTTCTTTTTTTTTAAATGACCAAAATACTCTTCTCTTCCATCTTGTTTTTCTCAGACTTTAGTGCTGGAGGGAGGATATTTTGGTCATTTTTAAAACAAATTGGGAGTGGATGAATAATTGGGAGTGCCCTGAGCAATTACCAACTTGATTGTTGTAAATCAAATAGATCTTATGATCAACCTTAGTGTATAAAACCTTCATATAGTTGTAACCATATTAAAGATTATGTATTGGTACAGAAAAGCATTATGAATTGAGATGCCATTGCTTTCTCCATAATTTCATAAAGAGCCACCCTAAGGTAAAGGCACAGTACGATAAACTTTGAAACAAGTTTATCTCAATTTTGTGGCAAGAAAAAGGGAAGAAAATGACTCTGTGCAGTTGGGCACAAAGGGGTCGTTTGGATGTGTCCGGAATTTGGGGATTTTCCAATTCCGGGCATAAATTTTAATATAAACAATTCATCTCTCTCACAAAGTTACACACTTTCCAACGAAAATCCTTATTCCTTCCTAGGAATTGGCTATTCCTAACCCATCCAAACGACCCCAAAGAGTTGATCTATCCCCAACTCTGATGACCCTTCTTTGCAAGAGTGAATTTTCTCAACTCCACTGATTGAAGAAAATATTAAAATTTGGTTCCAAGTCTGTATGAACTATATATGAAGGTCTTTTACTGGACTTGATTTTACTTTAGCTGTTTTATGTTTACACACACCACCCAAATGTAAAAGACTTATTTTGAATGGAACACGAACAAATTTACTTTCAATTATGACTGAATTGGTATGACATTCATATGTTGTAGGAAATACTAATTGCAAGAGAGAAGGAGAAGAAGCGTATATGGACGCATCGGACGGTAGAAGAAGCATCTGAGCATTGGTTGAAAATGTATCAGCACATGCTGTATACGAAACCTCCGGAGTCTGATTCTTAGTCTAGTTTCACGTGATGGAGCAGATGGATCTTTGGTTTCCTTCAATTATTTTTCTTGCTATTGCAAACACTTGTACCTTATGATAAGCAATACAAGGGGGATTCCCATCAGAATTGCTGATGAACAAGAGTACTTTGCTGTCCTCTCTTTGTTAATAGCAATTTTGTTTGTTCATTTGAGATGCAGCTGTTAATCGGTTGATATATAGCAATGTCCATTTATTGAGTCTGCTTAGGAAACTATATGCCTGGTGTTTTTTTTTCCTCCATGTGCTTAGTTAGGTGTATTGATTGATGGAGACGATAAGAATCTTTGCTTGGTATTGTCCGTGACATGGAACCACTCACTAATTTTGCAGCATGTTCTTGGCGACCGTATCACAGATTAACAGAACCATATATAGCTTTTTGGTTCCGAGTCTATACAACCATTATATATTTTAACATGTATTTGCATTTCTTCTCAAGGGTATCTCTTATGCTTGCGTTCGGGGCACTATTACTCTTCCAAATCGAATGCAACTCAAAACTCTACCAACAAAGCCAAAATATCGAGTTTGCCAAATCTCTTATGCTTGCCAAGTTTATGTCTCAGATAAATCAAAGCCAAAATGGAGTATGTAACAGCTATAGCAGCGCTATTGAGTAAACAGTAGACATGGCATTTAGATACTTCAAATTAGGGCATCACTTTACAAATTAATCCATGCTTTACCTGCGTTTAACACAAACTGCAAAATAGCACCAATTTTTATGGCAAATGAATTTGACAATGAAAAATATTGTGGCCACTGCAGTAAAACATGCTGACATATGAATACAAAATTGCAACTTCTTTCTATATAGAAGATTTATTTGTCTAGCAAAACTCATATAATTAAGCAACATTCTGAAATAAAAACAAATATAATAAGAACTCCGATTTGGCAGGGCTAATGTCGCCATTCTTCAACAAACACTGCTTCTACTCCTAGGCCCTGAAAATTATCAATAACAACGAACTTGATTAAAGCTCTCAAAATTGTCATCAATGGTGAACTTGATTAAAACTATCCAGTCATATGTACATCTTAAAACATTGGGGATGAATAGAAGAGAGAGCCATATAAATAGAGTATTTTTCATTTTTCCTGACATCACCAACAGGAAAGAAAGATTCAACCTAAATTTTAAGAATATAATATATCCCTGGTTCAAGGTTGACCAAGTGAAAGAGATATATATATATATATATATATATATATATATAATGGATAAAATACACTAATGTGTACGGATCGTCTCCGTACACATGAGTCGTTTTTCAAGATCCAAAATTCAAACGATCAATCCGAACCGTTCAAGTTGTTCTTTATATTGAAAAACTCTTGCAGACCAAATTTTTCATTTTTTCTAATTTTTTTGCTATATATTATGATATTTTCAAATTGGAGGACCTGAAATACTCCAATTATAGTGTTTTTTGAAAATATCATAATAAATAGCAAAAAAATTCGAAAAAATGTATAATTTGGTCTATCTAGGTTTTTCAATATGGCGAACAACTTCAACGGTTCGGATTGACCATTTGAATTTCGGACCTTGAAAAACGACTCATGTGTACGGGGACGATCCGTACACATCAGTGTTCTATATCCATTCTCTATAGATATATATATATATAGAGAGTTGATATAGAACACTGATGTGTACGGATCGTCCCCGTACACGAGTCGTTTTTCAAGGTCCGAAATTCAAACGGTCAATCCGAACCGTTCAAGTTGTTCGCTATATTGAAAAACCTAGATAGACCAAATTTTACATTTTTTCGAATTTTTTTGCTATTTATTATGATATTTTCAAAAAACACTATAATTGGAGTATTTCAGGCCCTCCAATTTGAAAATATCATAATATATAGCAAAAAAATTCGAAAAAATGTAAAATTTGGTCTGCAAGAGTTTTTCAATATAAAGAACAAGTTGAACGGTTCGGATTGACCGTTTGAATTTCGGATCTTGAAAAACGACTGATGTGTACGGGGACGATCCGTACACATCAGTGTATTTTATCCATTCTCTATATATATATATATATATATATATATAATGCCAAATGGACTCAAATAATACGCAGCAGTAAATAAAATTCCAAAAACAAGAATATGGCGTCACTTTATCCCAAGCTTTAGTACAGATTTACCTGGTAATATATGAGTCATCCATGGTATTGACAACGATATGATCTCCTGCTTCGACAAATGGAGGTGCCTAAAATATTAATATTGTTGTAAGCAAAACAAAATGTACAGAGAAAAAAAGGAAATGTTTCATAGAAACAATGGCAAGAAAATTAGCTAAGAACAAAACATTTTCCTAGTCATAAAAATAAATCAGATTAATTTTAGTATTTTACCATTATGGTAAGCCCATTGTCCAGCACTACCCTTTTATACCTGTAAGTTAACAAAAAGAGTAAATGTATAAATGTTCTAACCCTATAATTGACCAAAAAAAAATGTATATTGAAATTGACAAAGACCGTCAGTGGTGTTACAGTGTATTTTGGTCTCATATAAGAAAAGTTCTCATTATATTTTCTCCTCATCTATCTTGTTCCCATGGCAACAGATTGCCAAGTCTAGCAATTAAAATTGAAGTTCCAGTTCCCAGATGTCGACGAACTTGTCACCAATAGGTATTTAATAGGGGTAACATAAAAAACTTGGTGGCAAATAGACTCGTATGTCACTCGTTGGTTCAGTAACTGATCGTTCTTTTGTAATGAACATGATAACTCAAATCTGCAGTTGCAACATTATTTATTTATTTTTTTCAAAAAATTGTGTTATTTTTCTTTGTTTCTTTTTCATTAAGAAAGAAAAGTATAGATGCTCAAACAAACTACACGTGGGTTCTGAAGAGGGATTATTGGCAAGTAGGGATTTGGCTCTGGGAACACAGTAACAGTACTTCAACCCAAGGTTAAATAGGTGTCATCTGGAAAATCTTAAGGGGGGCACTTTGGCTTATTATTTTTGACATCGGGTTCCTGGATACCCGCTGTCAAATTTCTTCCATTCCTCTATATTAGCTATCAATAACAACTGCTTGCCAAGTGATTATAATGTCACACATTTTATGGACATTGCAGAGTCCACAAAAAGTTAGCTTTTGTCAAGATGTGTGAATTTTAGACAAAAGCCAACTCTTTGTCCAAGAAGTTGTTGTCAAAAGCCAAAATTTGTCCACAAAAAGTTAGCTTTTGTCAAGGACTTATCACCTGTTTTCAAAAGCCAACTCTTGTTTTTGTCTTGTCCAATGTCTTATTTTATTTTTTTTTTAACTTAGTTCTGAACCAATTTTATATGAGCAACAAACAAAAATTTGAAAACAGGTGTAATAGATAATCTCCTTGATGTGACCTTTGTTTAGACTCTCTCTCTACTCCAAGTTACATGATAATAAGGCATTTTAACAATGAATTAATTGCTTGCATTTTAGATTTACAAATCATATTTGATCTTATGAAATTGATACCATGTTTAGAACTTTTTTGTTTTGTTTTTTTTTTGAGAACTCTCAATTGAAAATAAAATGTCGCAAAATAGTAATTAAGAATCAAGTATGACAGCTCTACAAGGTTTTTTCATTATAAATACATGAAGTTACTATTCTTCTTTCGTATTTATCGCTATCAACTAATGTCATGTAAAAACAGAAACATCTCTAATGTAGTCTCAGTTACTGCAATATATACACCCACATACTTAGAACGTAAAAGGAGCTTAATTACAAGTCATTCATGTCAATTCTTCTTTAGTTAATCATTGATAAAATTGTAGTAATTTGTGGTTTGAACTTTGAACATGTCTTAATAGTTAAATGCTCTTTCATAAACTATGATATAGTAATAGCACATTTCTTGGAGAGGAAAACCTTGGAATCCATGGGATAAATCATACCAGAAACTCTCTCACTTCTTTCTTTAAACCCCACAGTCAAACTTAATGAGAGACAGACATACCAGAAACTGATAAAAAAATAACTTACTGGGGAGCAACAGTAAGCCCTTTTGTATGAGCCTGTGCTTCAACTACAGTGCAAGTTACACGTGTGGGTACAGAAGCTGACATCGGTCTACCATCATAATATTGCAATGTCACTGCCATGTCCTCTGTATAAGTAAAATAAGCATGTATTTATGGTATCTTCACTAAATTAGTTTAAGTCAAAAAAAAAAAACTTAAGAATAGACCACCTTTCAGATAAGAAGCAGCTTTGCCAAACAATTCTTCAGAAACTTCAAGTTGCTCAAATGTTTCAGGCCTAACAAAGATGAAAAATAGTAGATAGGTAACTAACCATAAGAAATCAAGTTAATGGAGGTCCAAAGTTAATATGTGAAATCATCTCACTCCATAAGCATAATGGAGTTGCCTTCCTTGTACAAGAAAGTGAATGTCTTGTCCTCAACAAACACCTCTGTTTAAGTTAAAATTAAATATAAGTTAGAATATATTTCAACAATCATTACGTTTCTAACAAGGTTCTGAACTAAAGTCACATACTTTCAATTGCCTCATCAGTGCGAAATCTTTCAACAGTCTTGTTACCGGTGTCAACATCACGAAGTTCGACCTATTAAACCAGTAAGTTATTCTTAAGAAAACTGTTTTGTGTGTAGGATTAGAGGGTAGTTGTGCAGAAACAGATGCCCAAACACACAAAGAAAGCCATTAAGGAATTTATCAAAAACTAATTATTTGATCTGACAATAAAAAACTAACTTGTTTTTAGTACCTGTATAGTAGCTCCTCCTCTTCCTTGGTGGGTATGTTGTGCTTTAATTACCTACCATAAGTTAGATTAGCCAACCAAAAGGCACCAGAAATAAAATAAAATCATGGAAATCATCACGAACAATTGACAAGTAATACATAAACTAAAATATACCTGATATATGCGACCTTCCATGAAAGGTTTCATCCAAAGATATTAGGCAACAAATTTGAAAAGAACAATCCAGAAGAAAAGGAAGATCATACAAAGTCCAAAGTTTTCACCTTTTCTTAGAATCACATTTCCTAGTCTCACCTAGACAAAATTTTTGAGAGTTGTTAGTACACCAAGTACGTTTCAACCATCAATCCAATAGAATACAATGTCAGTAGTTTCTAAAAATTAGAAATGAAAAGGATTACATCGGAACCGAGCATCTTAGCGCCTCGGCTCTGCGTGGCGGCCCATGGAGCGGAGAAGGTGGCATGACAGTGGGGCCCACACGTCGTTCGCCTTGTCAGAGTTGTGAATGAGTGCGCGGAGGCGGCGGAGGGAGGAGGCGAACGGCCGATCAGGCGGCGACGGAGAGCTTCGGTCGCGTGCCTCCTCAGGGACTGCATTGGAAAGTGATGTAAAATCTCACACTAGACTAGACTAGACTGGCCTGACTGGATCGTTTTTGGAAGAGGAGATTGGAAGAAGGCAACATGAACTAGCTTTATAGGCCCAATAGACCCAATAGGCAATAGAACCCAAAGTGGTCGAGGCCTTTACAATGTTAATCCTCCGAAAAAATTAAAACTAACGTTACTGTTCACACGAATTACGATAATAACTGTTAAAAATTCGAAATTTTAAAATAACGTTGTTGGATCGGCATTCGGAATGCCGATCTAAGAAACTGATTGGATCGGCATTCCAATTGCCGATCCAAGCTGATTCTATTTTCGACAGTCAAATTTGCTCTTTGAGTGATTAGTTCGTGAGTATTATCCCTAATAATAGGACTAGAGGGGGGGGGGATGAATAGGCACAATTTCAAGTTTACAAACCGGTTTGGTCAATTCTTGGTTCAATTCAACAATTTGTTCACCCAATGCACAAAAAAACAAACACTAATAATATAAATAGATAATAGAAAGAGAAAGAAATGACAAGCGATGTGATTACAGAGTTCCGACCCGCTAGGAAGGGCTAGCCTTAGTCGTACGTCTCCGGGAGTTTCGCAACCACTAAATTGGATGCGCTCCGTTCTATTCCACAAGGAACGGGTCTACAAGTTCGAACCAAATCACCTTGTCACAAAATACTCAAGGTTGATTGGCCTAACCACTAACCTAATCAAACAACACTCAAGAAATGATGCTCACAATCAAAACACTCTATAATATGGCTAAATGCACTAGGGTTTGATTTGTGGCAATCTAATCCTATTGGTTTTGCTTTTAAAATGCTCAAGGATCAGGTTTATGTGTTTGAAGCTCAAAGACATCAGTATAGCAAGGTAAACAACAGAGCACAACAGTCCCAAAAGGGGCTGTATTTATAGAGGGCGTCAAGAGCTTCAAATCAACACAGTTTTCTGTCGTGCGTTACACAACTCAATATTGCGTCGTGCAACGCACAGCTAGCCGTTATAAAAAGTCCAAAAAGTTGAACTATCCGTTATCAGTGCGTTACACAACTCGAGATACCATTGTGCAACGCACATAATAACCGTTATAATAAAACAAACGGATAAGATATCAATTTGGGTTGTCAGTGTGTTACACAACGCAAAGAGCCCGTTGAGTAACGCCTCGCACTGACAACTTAACGGCTACAAAATTGTCAGATACGTCGTACAACGGAAGGAACGCGTTGTGCAACGTTTTACAGTTTCAAGTCAAACGGTCAAGGCTTGTCCGATCCGTTACACATCGCAACTTGAGCGTTACACGACGCACATTAAATGGCATTAAATGCCCCAAATTTCGCCAGATTTCTAAGCCAAAAACGCCAGGAGAAAACCAAAGGCACGTTGTATAACACAGCTAGTGCGTTACACAACGTTCTGAATAAATGAAAAGACTTTTAGAATTAGTTGCGTTACACAACGGAAACGAAGCGTTGTGAAACGTGTCTGTTGTGTTACATAACCTTTCTCTTGCGTTGTGTAACGCACAGACTAGTTGAGCTCAGAAAACGCAGAAAATTTGTTCTGACATGCGTTGTGCAACGTGACAGTTGCGTTGTGTGACACACTGTCCCTGATAAAGAGTATTTTACCAGCAAACTCACAACTAATTGAATTAAACTAAAAAATACTTTAACAACAGACTTTAAAACCTCTAAACTAGATCTTGAGCATCTCCAAAACTTGACTGGCTCTTGTACTTAGCAAAATGGTAAGAATTTGCCTAAATAAACACTTAGAATAGAAATTAGTGATGAAATTTGTTTTGCAAATCGACAAATTGAGAATGAATTGTTTAAACCAATAGTGAGGTTGGTAATTATTATATTACATCAAAGATTATTTAAATTTATACGATTATTATTACAATAACTTATCAATTATTAATTATTATAAATATTACCATAATTATAAGTTAATTATTATTTATTATTATTATAATTATTCATATTATTTATTTCGAATTATTAAATACTTTAATTATAATTATATTAATTGTTAACTATTATTAATTATTAATAATTAATTACTAGTTTTCATTTATTATTAGTTACTAATTATTATTAATCATCATTAATTATGAATTATTAGTTATCATTGATTATTAATTATTATTATATTAATTTAAATTTATACAATTATTTTTAATTACTAATTAATTATTAATCGATAGTTATCATTGATTATTAATTATTATTATATTAATTGATTATTTTTGTCGTTTTTTTTAAAAAAAAGTTTAACTTCTTCAATTTGATATTTGATCAATGTCTTGTTGAAAAGCCTTTTTGAAAGTACGAAAGGTTACATCGTTAAAGGACAAGTTTAGAGGCGAAATTATTAACGCACAAGTTTAAACCGGTATTCAGCCTTAATTTCCAATATGAGAAATATTTTTCTGAAATTTTATTTAATACTCAATCAATAGATAATGTGATTTTTTATGAATTTTTTTAAACTTTTTTATGCATAGTTTTGCAATCCAAAAAACTCAAGAAATATCATAACACAAAACAGAAATATCGCAGTAGAAGTCCGAAATAGAATCATAAGACTCTCGTACAAAAATATAAATATCACAAATAATCCTACAAATACATAACACTGTCCTACTGGCGTCCGTCACGACGGAACGGTCCCATCGCAGGAGAATAATCCCAATAAGCACCAGGCGGCTCTCGGCGCTCTATGTTCGGATCAACTCACAGGAATACCATGTCTTCATGTTGTTGCCGTATGCGGTTATTGTAGGTGAGATGTCTCTGATTTTGTAGACTAACGGTACAGCACAGAGAATATGGTTAGAATATGGTCAACATGTGATTTTCATTGCTATGAAGATGAAAATAAGTGACATGTCTATGATGGTCCCGTGATCTATCCGGATAAAACAATGATTAATCGGGGCAGGCGAAAGAAGGATCGTGATTGGATGTGGATGGATGCAACGAGAAATAAAAATCAGGCAAACCAAAGGTGCCGAACGAGAAGGGACGCTGCGGCGGTCAATGACACTCAGCAACCTATGTTGATGGAGGACCTTCAATCTGGTCGTCGTACTGGTCGTCCTACCAACACACCGAGGACACGGAGGACTACAAGACCTTCTGCAAGGAACAGAGCTCAATCTTCTACAGGGAACCAAAGTGAATCTTCTAGGGAGCCGGTTCAACCTAGCCGGAATTCTATCAGTATTGATCATCGCAGTCAAAGTCGCGTCAGTCTTGGGATAGAAGGTATTCAACCACGTAGAAATTCCATTAGCGTGGATGAACGACCAATATCGGGTCCGATTTCCCACAAGTCACAGAGCAACAAGTAGCAGGGGCAGTCAAGGCGCATCAAGTAGCAGGGGACCATCTGAAAGCACAAGCAGTGGAGGAGGGGGACTACGACGTGGGGTTACCCGGCTAGGATCAAGGTTCATGAATATCTTACCAGGAGGAGGCCGGCGTTAGTTTTATGTAATATTTTTATGTAATTTTTTTAAAAATTTACCCTTGATAGATCGATGTAAGGGTTGACTTTATGTTGTTCGGTGAAGATGGCTGTAATTTTAATATTTATGGTTGACTTTATAATTATTTATATTTATTCTGATTTTTTACTAATCTTTTAATTTTTTTTCAATTTTTATTCTATTTTTTTTATTAATTACCTAATTAAACTAATTAAATTAAATAAAAAATTTTCAAATTACATATTATAGTTATTTATATTTATTTTGATTTTTTACTTATTTTTAATTATTTTTTCAATATTTATTCTATTTATTCTATTAATTACCTAATTAAACTAATTAAATTAAATAAAAAATTTTCAAATTACATATTATAATTATTTATATTTATTCTGATTTTTTTCAAATTTTTAATTATTTTTTCAATATTTTTTCTATTTTTTTATTAATTACCTAATTAAACTAATTAAATTAAATAAATAAACTAATTAAATTAAATAAAAAAATTTCAAATTACATATTATAGTCATTTATATTTATTCTGATTTTTTACTAATTTTTTAATTATTTTTGCAATATTTATTCTATTTATTCTATTAATTACCTAATTAAACGAATTAAATTAAATTAAAAATTTTCAAATTACATATTATAATTATTTATATTTATTCTGATTTTTTTCAAATTTTTTATTATTTTTCAATATTTATTCTATCTTTTCTATTAATTACATAATTAAACTAATTAAATTAAATAAAAAAATAAATATGAAAAAAAAAACAAACCTGGAGACATGAGGGTTCTGTCTCGCGCGAGAGAGAGAGAGAGAGAGGGGTGGGAAGGGGTTGCTGTAGCTTGTTTTTGGATCGGCAATTGGAATGCTTATCCAAACAGTTTCTTAGATCGGCATTCCAAATGCCGATCCAATAACGTTATTTTTAAAATTTCGAATTTTTAACAGTTATTATCGTAATTCGTGTGAACAGTAACGTTAGTTTTAATTTTTTCGGGTTAATCCTTAAAAAATTGAACCAACATAGATCTGGCCTATTGTAGTGGATCAACAAATTTTGTAACGTGAAGCCGTGAAGCGTTTCAGTCTTTCAGGCACAATATAGGCAAATTCTTCTGTGGACTAAATTTTATAACCGGACTTAAATTATCGTTCATTTTAAATTATGAGTTGAGAAAAATAATTAGATTCAAGCTCGATTTAAAAGTTATGTTCACCATAAAATTATCCCATAATAATATATATAAAAGTACTAAGAGTCTAAGATCAATTAAAGGGGTTTTTAACCCAACACATGCATTCCTGTCACATTGTCATTTACGCACGAATAGTAGGCTGTATGTCCCGAAGGAAAAAGAAGCGGCCATATTATTGTGCATAATATACATTTTTTAATAAGTGTTCTCAAATCACTAAATATTTTTGAATATTTTTACAGTAATCTATATTCTAATGCTTATAACATGTGAACTTGTTTAATTGCATGCATTATGTGACAGAAAGGCTTGAGCTTACTAATATTTTTCGATTTTACACAATTACATGTTCTTTCTATACAGTATACACATTACACAAGGTTTGAGCTCTGAATTATGGTGCATCTATACATAGCACATCTCTGACCACTATACTACATTATTACATATAAGAACAGTTGATCAATTAGTATACATTAAAATTGTGAATTACCAACAGAAGAATTATATAAAAGCATGGTTGTAATCATGGAAGTAGAAGGTCTTATGGATGAAATGAGACAGCCAACGAGAGGCAGCAAAACACAAGACTGCAACTGATACGACAGTAATCTTTGCAGTGTTTGATGCTAAGCCCTGTTTTACAACAGCAAAGAAACCGATAATGGCTACTGAGATGACTTGCAAAGACACCTCGATGGCTTTCAGTGCTTTTAGGGCCCCACTGCAGCTTGTGCATTGCACAACATGTGACCAATATCTGATAAATATAATACAGGTGCATGTTATGTCATCGATTAATTATATAATTTGATTGTTTTCTACTAATTGCAAATACAACTCCAGTGAGCTTAATTATAGTGTATCAGATGTAATATAGTTGTTGGAAGTAGCCAACAAAGATAAAGACATTTATATCATTATAATAAATTATCTTTATAGTTTCAGTACCTGTCCATGAGCTGTTCTTTAGGGGGAGTAGGGGGGAGCGACTGTGGTGCTGGATTTATGCTTCCCCAGTTTACTTGGCTGTTTGAATACTTACGTAACCAACTCCTAAAGGCAATTACCATAGCATCTGATGTTGTTGGCACATAACAAGCCTTGTGCCAATTTGAAAGTCCAGCTGAAGCAAGCTTGCGTTCCTGCAACTTACCAGCGACAATGTTCAGAGATAGATGAAATAGTATCCTATAGAAAAGATAAGTATTCATAACAAGCCCATATGCAGTAAGTGTTGAAAAAGCCATCACTGCTTATATAGTAGCACAACCTTAGAGGGCAATCTTAATTGAAAACAACGCACATATGAAAAATTGATAAAATAGGATTATGTAGGACCAGTTTGACTAAGGCTCCTACAAAACAATAAAGTAATGTAAATCTTATATTTCCGTTCAAAAGATGAAAAATGACAACACACCCTTCTCTCCTACTCCTTGCATACTTGAAAAAATTAATGCCAAAGCTTTCCTGTTTCCATCTTCTGTGAAGGAATGAGGAATTTTTGGAGTATTAAGAGCATCTTTCAAGTAATGGGATAGAATTAGAGAAGTCAAAAATGGAGTCTGCATTAAACATTTGTATGCACATTTTGCAGGATATACATGAGGCTGAGAGCACTGCATTGTACAGGGGTATATGCATAAAAAGTATGTGCCCAGAAATTGCATATTAGAACAGCTTTGGACTTTTGGCACTACCTGGGTTCGTGTCAAAAGTCATTCCCATTGCAAAATAAGATAGTATGTTCCCAAAATATAAAATAAATATACTTAGAATACTTTAACATAAATAGTTAATATTTAATAATTAATACACCAATAAAAATGATTCTGTACCTCTATATGGACGAGGTTAAGATCTGAATCCAAGATGAGATTCTGTCCAATATGATAATACCATCTAGGGATGATTGCATCTAACCAAACAGCAAAATTCCTCAGAAAAGCATACACAATTCTGCTCTTACCAGGACTGACCGGAACACACATAAACACAAGCATAAATCTTCGTTCTTCATTAGTGGTTTTGGTTGCTGCCTCCTGAAAGAAAGAAAAACCTTTGAAACTATATTCTTATCTTTTGTTGGGTCATATTAATTAGCACTGGCACCCTGCTGCCAGTACTGGTTAATTTACCTATTATAAAAGCTTATACCATTCTGGTTGGTATCAGTGGATATATATAGTGCTCCAGCAAGAAATGAGAATATGCAAATGCTTACCTCTTTAGATTCTGGAGAAGCAATCGAAGAGTTTGTTGATGCTGAACCATAAAAGAGGCATGGGGGAACAAACTTAAAATATCCTGCGTTCTGCTTTGCAAGGAAGCCGTTTATATCCGACTTCTCTATTGTTATATCAATTGGTGAACCTCCTTCTCTATCAGTTTCAACTGTGAACAATGAAACAAAAGTTTTCAGAGTCTAGATACTGGAAACAGTGCCTTGTTAAACAAAAGATAAGGTTTCGAGGCAATAGCTCTAGCATCATCAATTCATGACCAGTACCTGATTCAGAAGTTAATAACTAATGACACATAATACTTTGCCCTTTATTAGGTTTTTTTTTTTTTTTTAATCGAACCAGAAAACAGAAGAAGCTATTTAACAACAGTCCACATATACAGAAGGAGAAAAGAATACACAGGAATGATTTTTCCAGCTGCACATGCCAATACAATTTCACATCTGGTAATTAACTTGGTTTCCTATGTGCTAAAGTATTAAAATGATTATAGTGTAGGTACATATCTTCCAGGGTCCTCACGCTTCCTGATATTCATCAACCCACGATGTGCATAGTTAACATGAGCTGGATCCATAAGGTTCTCTATTAGTACTTCATATCTGCAATATCAAATTCAATATATATCATGAGTTAGAAAACGTAACAAGGATGCAACAGAGCTTCTTGTGTTAACTTTTCTGTCCCTGAGCATTAATTTTTCAGTACTTGAAATTAGCAAAGAAAAGAAAATTAAAGAATGATTTACCCGTATAGAAGGTCTCGTGTTCCCATTGTAGCCGCAAATGATGGATCGTCCAACTCTGGGATACATGGAGGTTTTTTTTCATTCAAGATATCTTTGTAACGAGCCTCAGTGCTGGGCCAAAACCACAAAATTTTGTTTTGTTCGACACAGGGGTAAGCAGAAACACAGGCCTTTTCATTCTTATGCACCTGAGATTTATACATGACATGAGATAATTAAAGAATAACCAGATGGAGCATATGCAGGCCTTTTCATTCTTATGAACATTCTCAAACTTATTTGAGTATATGAGTATGAATCTCCCCAGAAAATAAGTTCTGCAAAATTTCTTATATGGTGTGAGAAAATTTGAGATATTAATTTATTATGCCTACTAATTATGATTTTTGAACCATAAATTGAGTAGCATGAGGGGTCTGAATGTCCCTAATTCAATTTAATTCTCATAAGCCCCTAATTCAATTAATTGTTTCTTATAATAATTGAATGTGTAGACTGCGGATAAGTAACAAAAAACAGTGATGGTGTGTCGATCAGTTGCTAAAATTAAACACAATTTTGGAGCATTTGTCAGTTGTCACTATAAATGTAGATATGTAACTACAAATTGAACTCACTGGAGGTCCAAGAGCTGGGGCCTGAGGAATGAACTTGCAAGAGCCGGCACCATCAAAGCACCACCCATGGTACACACACTGGAGCCTCCCTTTCGCATCGACACGGCCTTCGGAGAGAGGTGCGAGGCGGTGAGGACACTTATCATCAAACACCTTCCATGCACCTTCGACCCGGTCCCACCAGACCACCACCTCCAGCCCCATTACCGTCTTGGCCTTCGGAGCGCGTTTGTCGAGGTCGCACACAGGAGCCAAGGGGTACCAATGGGAGAACCAATCGAAGGTTTCTGATGTTGGGTCTGGGGTTGGTGTGGTAGTGGGGGTTGTAGTTGTGGGAGAAGTGGACACGTGGAGGCGAGTAGAGAGGCGTTGGAGAGGCAAGGGAGGAGGTTGGAAGGAGGAAGAAGGGCATTGGGATGGGAAGGAGGAGAGAGAAGGAACAGGAAAGAGGCGTGAGGTTGGAATGGAGACGAGGCGGAGAGACTCCATTAGTGACATGGGGCAGAGAGAGCTCAGAGTCGGAGAGGAACTCGTGGACGAGAAGAGAGGTCTTGTATTGGTTGGCTGGGACCCACGAAGTTTCAAAGGGGGCGTTTGGTCGTGTAGCGAGGGGTTGCGTAAGTTAAAAATGCCTAATAAACGTTTATGTAGTGTTACGTAAGAAATGTTTGATTGAGGGGTTGCGTAAGTTAAAAATGCCTAATAAACGTTTATGTAGTGTTATGTAAGAAATGTTTGATTGTGTAGTAAGGATGAGTAACTTAATGCATGCATATAATTATGTCAAAAAGACTAAAATGTCCATAAATTTGAATTAGTATTATGTATTAATAATACGTTGTGTCCTAATTATTGTTAATTATTAGTTATTAATTATTATAAAAATTAAGTATTATTGATGATAATAAATTGTTTTTATTATTATGAAATATTAATAATTTCTTTTAATTAAATGTTATAAATATTATTAATTATTTAATGATAAAAAATTATAATTGATTAATTATTATTAAATCATAATTATTAATAAATAATATTACTAGTTAAATATTATTAATTATTAATTATAATAATTAATATTTATTATTAATTATGATTTTTTAATAATTATTGTTACTTATTAAATATTATTATTTATTAATTACTATTAATTATTTTGTTAATTATTAAATATTATTAATTACTAATTATTGTTAATTATTAATTATTATAAAAATTAATTATTAATGATTATAATAAATCATTTTATCATTACTAGCAGCCGTGCCCACCCAATGTGTGGGCGGACTTTAATATGTAATATGTAAAAACGAAAATATTATTTGACACAGATATATTATCCATTTTCAATATTTAAGGTAGCAGTAGTATTTACCGGTTTAAACAAATAGAATCAATAAAAATAGACATGTGAATAGTCCAAAAAAATAATTCGATGAAAAAAATTGTTTCTCAATAAAAAATTTTCATATAAAAGTATATTGTCTCAAACAAAAAAAAGATGATACAAAATGACAAGATTCTTAAATCGCTCTTACTCCACTGTTGTAACGAACAATGTTCATACTGAAGACAAAGGCCTGTTTCATAAAAATTAATAATTAATAAATTAATTAAGATAGCTTTATATGTTGAGTGCATGTGTGAGTGTGATATGAGATAAATAAATATTTTTTAATTGAAATTTCTTTACCTTGATACTTTTTTGCAGCACTTCTCGGTATACAATATTTTTTGTGCATGTTACTTCTTCCGGGTTGATATTCGGACATGATTTTATCTTAAATTCTGTACTTACAGAGAAATAGAAAGAATGACGTATATGATAAATTGGGTTCTAAATGGGCTAAGTATAGGCAAAGGGGATGGCATAGAGTTGTTACTTGGTTAAGACAGCATTTGTCATCATGCATGCCTATTACTGAATTTAGCATATCCAAAAAAAATATGACGTGTTCACGAAACTAAAACAAAATATTATTACTAATTAATCATCTCTACATTTTATAAAACACAACTGCCAATGCTTGAAAATGATCTTCACAAATAAGAAATGAGCAACCGCATTTTATTTCCCTTTCATTTAGGATTCCGAGTGGACAATTCCGATTATATGATTTGGATAAGAATGACCTATCTGGTAAATTGGGTGCGAAATAGAAAGAATGACGTCTATGTTAATAATTCATACTTAGAGAGAAATAGAAAGAATGACATTTTTCATCCTTTTATTCCGTGTCATCAAGTTTCTAGATAGCTTCTGATATGACCTCTTTTTCATACCATAATATACATATACTTAAAAGGTAATTAATTGTAATTTCTCAATCATTCGATATCAGGATCCACAGTCAACGTGAGCCTCAAATCCTCATACAAATATTACCATTAAGAAATAGATTGAAAAATAAATAGATTGTATTCAATTTTAGGTTCAGTAGTAAATTTTACCTCTAATTAATGAAATCTCTATATTTGCCTGATCACCAAAATGTTGCTATGGAAACAATAGGAGGTAATTGATTTAATTTCCTATCCCAATGTTACCTCATGGAGTATGCCAGGCTAAACATAGAAGAAGATAGAAATATAAATATTTTAGAAATAGCAACAGTTACCATAAACAATTATAATAGAAGAAATATAACATTTATTAGTTCTTAAGGAATCAATAAATTTTTAATACAAAAAAGAAATAGCACAATTACGACAATGTAAGTGGTAGAATTTTATAAACAACATAAAATGCTTATTTTTCGTTCTGTAAATTCCTTTTGCAGAACATGTTTTGGTCCACTTTCTTGCAAATATACATCAACATTCATCTTTTGATTACAGAATAAACAAAAAAAAAAGTTCAGTTAAAAATGGAAAAATATTTCCATATTAACTCCAAGAGCTTGAACATCCTCCATTTTGATATGATCAAATCCTCTGCATCCCCCATTTAGATATGACCAAACGCAACAACTTTTTCTTCCAGACTAATCTCTACCTTCTAACACTCCTACAACCCTCTGTACTGTATATAAAAACTTGTACCATGACTAATTCGAAAATAGAAACTTGCTGTAAACAAAACAGCTCATGTTTTGCTTATTGTGCACATGTAAAGACAAAAGTATGAAAAGCACAAGAAAAAGTTTTGCCCAAATTTGGTGCTGCTTCTCTCTGTTTTTTTTTTTAAAGCTTGTGAGTTTTGATGTTGTAAAGCCTTTTTTCTTCGCGACTGCTCATGCAGCTGCCATCAGAGCAGGGGCGGAGCCAGTAGGGGTGCGAGGGGGGCCTGGCACCCCCCAATATTTGAGAAAAATAAAAGGCTAGGTATATATGATTTTAGGAAGTCCAATTGACAGATGCGCATTACCTCGCGTTATTTCTTTGTATTTTTTTTGGGCCGTAACAATATAACAGAAAAGTTCGTATTTGGCATCCAATATATCTCTTCTCACAATTTCACTTCACATTATCACATACATAGCAACGCAAGGGAGGGAACTAGGGAAGAGAGCATTTTTTATTGTTGTTTTTTTTAGCATTTGGACATCGGATGTTAGCCATTGCCCCCCCCAACTTCAAATCCTGGCTCCGCCCCTGCATCAGAGCACACCTGAAGCTGCTTAAAGTGTCTC
The DNA here is from genome assembly GCA_027562975.1 of Rhynchospora breviuscula. Lineage (NCBI taxonomy): Eukaryota > Viridiplantae > Streptophyta > Magnoliopsida > Poales > Cyperaceae > Rhynchospora > Rhynchospora breviuscula. Next base: position 21,535,158 of record CM050398.1, read on the forward strand.
ATTCTTCATTGTTGCAAACCATTAGAGGAGCTGTCAGCAGAGGGATCTGATCCCAGTCACTTGGCAGCCAATGGTTGATACATTTTTGCACCTCTTCCTTAGCCAAGCTTGCCTAGTAATGTACTGTTGCACAAAGATCACTTTTAAATCAACTCATTACTTTGAATGAATTAGTAAAAATCAGTTTGCTATTTTTAATCAATTTTAAGTTGCTCGCATCGACTCTCAAAAATTACCAGAAGTCACTCAAACTTCTCCCTTTCTTTTTGAATACACCATTGTTCACCCAGAATGGCTGTCAAATAACTTGGACATTAAATGTCCAAATTGAAGGCCAAGCAATGACTGATCAAGTCCAAGAAACTACTCTATGCCAAATCTTAATAGAGCAAAATTTGTACATCCAAACCTCTAAGTTCCTTTCTAGGACGTGCATTTCTTCAAGTGCCATGTGCTCGGTAGCTTTATCACAATACAGAAACCTGTCAAAGATAAGTTATTGGCTATCTTTATACGATTTCTAATTTGAAAGCAAAATTCTTAAACCATTCACATAAATAAGATAGTCGTTGGCTATCATCATACGACTTGCATATACATACATAACAATTAAAAAAGGAAAAACTAAATTAAACAGTCCAGATGCCAGCGAGCATATCACTTTTAATTATAGGAGATTTATAACATTAAACTGAGACCTTTATTTCATATTCTTTAATGGCATATAATATTTTTTTGTTCAAATTGCAAAAAAATATTGCATGGATAAAAGTTAGGATAGAACATCGACGTGTGTTGGTTAAGTCTCGATGTTTCAAGAATTACAAGCTATGAAATTTCTTTCACGATTTCAAAGACATATCAGGCATTTCAAGTATCTTAAGTAACTTGAAATAAATAAAAAATACAATAAGTGAATACAGAATTGATAAGCAAAAATAATGATTTTGGGTAGATAACTGTTTTGGGGTTAAGTTGAAATTTCTTAATAGGGATGAGAATTATGTTGTATCATATTAGAGAGTAATATTGCATTTAGGTAGGAACTTAACTTAGAGGCATGTACCAGTCACTAAATCATTAACTGGAAAATTTGAAACAAATGGTTGTTAGAGAAATTAACCTCGTCCTCTTCTTCATCCTCAACCTCAAACTTAGAGCCTTCCGCCTGCTCTTCCTCTTCATCCTCATCCTTACTTCTACCAGAGCTCTTCTCAGCTCTCAGGCTATATTTCAGAAGCAACAAAAAACAAATTCATAACATAAGAGAGATGCAAACATAGAAAATCATTTCTTGTAAAAGTCATTTCCCTTGTTTTCCACAAAACATAACTCATTTTAAGTGTCAGGCATCAATTAAAGTAATATTGGCCAATGATAGAAATACGTACAATATACAGATATCATATAACCTTTATTTCGTTAACTTTCAAGTAGGACAATTTATAAGGCCTTTATTATTTAATTTTAGTTTATTAGATCAAATTTACAGGAAAATGAGACAAAATATCACCACCTTGTTATAGGCATCCATCTTTTTGTTGTACTCCTCTTTGTGCTTCTCTGCTTTGGCTACATAGGGTGCCTTTGTCCTGAATTTTCAATGCCAAAATAAAAAAACATTAAATACAACAGATCCAAAAGTTATTACATGAATATTTGAAATTCCATTAAATTTCATGCAGTCAAATAAGGAAGGAGATGAAAGCACTCACAGCTTCTGACATAGACTTCCATCTATCACCTCCAGCTTTGCTAACCTAAAAAATTTACCAAATAACACATTGCTTAGTCCTATTCAGTGGAAACAAGGCAAAAATAAAAAAGTACAGAGATTTGAATGTCAGAATAACAAATAGATCTGATCAGAAAAAAATCATTTACAGCAGTAACGCTCTTGTTCTTAGGATTCTTCTCGTTGAATTCCTTTTAGTCAAATACAGTAAAAGGATGTCAGAAAACGGAAACAAAAACCTCAGTATGCACTAATCAAACAGTAGATCAAGGAAACGTCGAAACTTACATGAAAACGAAGAAGGCAGAGGAAGGTCTCTTAGCCTTGGGAGAGGTGCAGCGCAGAGAGAGGAGGGTTTGATGGGGAGGATGATTGGAGCCTCGCGAGAGATTTGAGTTGAGGCGGCTGATTTAGGTCAGCGACGGTGAAATTTTGTAATCGATTGGGCGGTGTCCATCCCGCTTTGTCTACGCTTGGCAAGATATCTTGCCAGATCAGCGATTTCGCTACACGGCTGGAGCTTTTGAAAACCCTAGAGCGGAGAGTTCGGAGGGGACAGCTGGAGCGAACGAACAAATTTAATGGAAATCGGAAAAAAGAAAAATTAACTTAAGGAGAATCGAACTGTCGCTCTTAGGCTATTAATCCCAGCGCGATCCGCTCTGCCGAAGTTTACTCTAGGCCAAAGGTTTAAACTTTTTATATCGTTATTAGATCCAGATCACTGATCTAATCAGATCATACAAAATTCATGATCCATATTGCAAATTGTTAACAAGTTTAACATCCTTTGGACTCAAAATTGGATAGATCTTTAGATTGATGCTTTTATAAGTAGTATAGATAGTATAGATATAGACGAAATATTAATATTAATAATTACTTTTAATTAAATATTATTAATTATTTATTTTCATAATTAATCTTTATTATTAATTATATTTTTTTAATAATTATTGTTACTTATTAAATATAATTATTTATTAATTATTATTAATATTATTGTTAATTATTTTTAAGGGGTATTGTTGGAAAAAAAATTAAAGGGGACCGGTGCATAACTTACGCGACCTATTTAGGTTGCATAAGTTATGCACCCTTAAGGCGTCTTATGTAAGAGGTGTTTGGTGACTTAAGGATGCATAACTTAAGTTATGCACCCTTTAAGTCACAAACAAACGAGGCCAAAAGAATTTGTTCCGTAATTTTATTTAATAATAATTTATAATATTAAATTAATGATGGTAGTAAATCGAAAATAATAATAATAATAATAATGATAAAGTTGGTCTGCGGACACACGAGAAGAGATCGGATTAAAAATGATGATATACTTGATATGGTTGGGGTTGCACCGATAGAGGAGAAGCTGACTAAACATCATTTGAGATGGTTTGGACATATCCAACATAGGCCTCCTGAGGCACCGGTGCGTAGCAGAATTCTCAATCATTTCGAAAACACACGAAGAGGCAGAGGGAGACCAAGATTGACATAGGAAAAAGAAGTAAAAGGAGACCTTAAAGAATGAAACGTCTTCAAGGAATTGGCGATCGATATAAGCACATGGAAGTTAGTAATTCATGTATCAAAGACATGACATAAGATTCTAGAGATATGAGTGATGCCATAAGTTTGTAAGTCACATTATTAGATTTCGGTTGAGGTGTTGGTTTTGTCCTATTACTATTACTATTATTACTATTATTATTATTATTATTATTGCTATTACTATTATTAGTATCTATTTTTATATATTATTTTATTTTTGCATGATTTTTCTTGTTGGGTTTCTTTTCTAGCCTACTCCAACTTGTTTGGGACAAAAGGCTTAGTTGTTGTTGTTATTGATAAAGATGGATCGCTAGTAGGGATCACCATCGGGACTGATAAGTCCAATCCAAATCACGTGATTCAGCAATATTTTTGAATAAAAAAAAATATGAATCATATTCAAGACCGTATAAATAGCTTAAATATAGATTATTGTGATGAAATAACTTAGAATGAATGCAAAGATGGTTGAATTGCTCATATGATACTCAGAATATGCATTATATTCACTTTATAGGCGTAATAACTATGTAGCATCCGGATCCTCAGCAGCCAAAAAAAGGACTGCTCCAAGCAATCCTTTCTTTTTTTTAATATTTAAAAATTTTAAAACTCAAATGGAGAATCCAAACCGTTGATTTTGTTAAATTTTACTGGCGATACGTTTTCATATAAGTTTTATAAAGTTTGAAGTCGATTTGATACTTGATTAAGTGACCAAATTATGAACGTATTAGAATTAATCAAACCAAATTCGTTCATTTGTTGACCACTTGATCTAGTATCAAATCAAATTCAAATTTTATAAAACTTATATGAAAATACATCGCTGGTAAAATTTAACAAGATCAACGGTTTGAATTCTCCATTTAAATTTTAAAATTTTTAAATATTAGAAAAAAATAAAGGAACACTTAGAACAATCTTTTTTTTTTTACTGCTGAAGATCCAGATGCTAACTATGTATAATCTAATCATTTCGAATAAGTAAAATCTGAATCATATTCTAGACCATATAAAAAGTTTAAATGTAGATTATTATGATGAAATGACTTATAATGAATGCAAAAGGAATTTAAATTCTCAAATAATACTTAGAGTAAACATTATTTGCACTTTATATGCGTAATTGCTTGGTATAATCGAATCTTTTTGTATAAGTAAGATCTGAATTATATTCTAGACCGTATGGAGAGTTGAAATGTAAATTATTGTGATGAAATGATTTGGAATGAATTCAAAAACGATTGAAACACTCAAATGATACTCAGAATATGCATTATATGCACTTTGTAGGCGTAATAACTGTGTATAATCTAATCTTTTTGAAGAAATTAGATCTTTATTATATTCTAGACCGTATAGAGAGTTTAAATATAAAGTATTATGATGAAATAACTTAGAATAAATGCAAAATGAGATTTAAATGCTCAAATGATACTCAGAATAAGCATTATTTGCACTTTATATGCGTAACTACTACATATAATCCAATCTTTTTGAATTAGATCATAATCATATTCTAGGTCATATAGAGAGTTTAGATGTTGATTATTATGATAAAATGACTTAGGATGAATTCAGAAACAGTTGAAATGCTCAAATGATACTCAGAATATGCATTATATTAACTTTGTAGGTGTAATAACTATGTATAATCCAATCTTTTTAAATAAGTTATGAACCATATTTTAGACCACATAGAGAGTTTATATGCAGATTATTGTGATGATATGACTTAAAATAAATGCAAATACATTTAAAATGCTCAAATGATACTCAGAATAAGCATTATTTGCATTTTATATGCGTAACTACTACGTATAATCTAATTTTTTTGAATAAGTAAGATCTGAATCATATTCTAGACCATATAGAGAGTTTAAATGCTGATCATTGTGATGAAATGGTTTTGAATGAATACAGAAACGGTTGAAATGCTCAAATGATATTTAGAATATGCATTATTTGTTCTTTATATGCGTAATTACAATTTTTAATCCAATATTTTTTAATAAATAAAATGTGAATCCTATTCTAGACCATATAGAGAGCATAAATGTAGATTATTATGATGAAATGATTTAGAATGAATGCAGAGACGGTTGAAATGCTCAAATGATACTCAGAATATGCATTATTTGCACTTTATGTGGAAGTTAGTGACACTTCCATATGTTAAGAAAGAACATATAAAGACATGAGGCAAGCCTGGGCACTCGCCCAAGCTTGTTTTTCAAAAATAGAGGCCCGTATATAGGTATTTCAAAGGGTGCCTAAGCTTGAAATTTGACTATGGCCACGCTTGGGTTTAAAAAAGTGCCGAAAGTTAACTAGTGAGAGACCTAGGTTATTTTACCTTTCATGCTCATTTGCGCCTCGTTTTCGTACCTCTTTTTTCCCAATCCCCGCCCAGGCATTCGCTTTTGCATTTTATCTCTCTTTCATTTTTGCTTGGTTACGTGAATAGGTTATTTGTGGGGCCCATAAAACATTGTAATTTTTCCCCTTAATATAGAAAAAGATTATGGAAAAACAACACAGATATAGTTATTATGTGTAGGCAAAGTTAAATATAACCCATGCAATCAAAATAGTTATAAAAACAATATAAATTGTTTGAAAACTAGATTTAAATTTAATATATTATTAAAAATATTGTTTTTAAATTTTATATTTAATTAATAATATTTTTAATGTGCCCATACTTGAAAAAAATCTAGACTCCCCACTGACAATGTATTATCCAATCTTTACGAATACATAAAATATGAATCATATTTTAGACAGTATAAAGAATCTAAATGTAGATTGTGATGAATTGACTTAGAAGGAATCCAAAAACGATTGAAATGCTTAAATGATACTTAGAGTTGTATTATTTATAATTTATGTGCGTAATTACCATGTATAATCCAATATTTTTGAGTAAATAATATGTAAATCACATTCTAGACAATATAAAGAGTTTAAATATAGATTATTGTGATGAATTGACTTAGAATTAATCCAGGAATGATTGAAATGCTTAAATGATACTCAGAATTGCATTATTTGTAATTTATGTGCATAATTAGCATGTATAATCCAATTCTTTTGAGTAAATAACATATAAATCATATTCTAGACAGTATAAAGAGTTTAAATATATATTATTGTGATGAAATGACTTAGAATGAATCCAAAAACGATTGAAATGCTCAAATGATTCTCAGAATTGCATTTACAAGCGTAATTACCATGTATAATCCAATCTTTTTGAGTAAATAACATATAAATCATATTATAGATAATATAAAGAGTTTAAATATAGACTATTGTGATGAAATGACATAGAATGGATCTAGAAACGATTAAGATGCTCAAATGATACTCAAAATTGCATTACTTGCACTTTATATGGGTAACTACCGTGTATAATCCAATTATTTTGAGTAAATATAGTATGAATCAAATTCTAGACAGTATAAAGAGTTTAAATATAGATTATTGTGATGAAATGACTTAGAATGAATCCAGAAACGATTGAAATGCTCAAACGATACTCATAATTGTATTTTTTATACTTTATATACGTAATTTCCATGTACAATCCAATCTTTTTGACTAAATAACATAAGAATCATATTCTAGACAGCATAAAGAGTTTAAATGTAGATTATTGTGATGAAATGACTTAGAATGAATCCAGAAACGATCGAAATATTCAAATGATAATCAGAATTGCCTAATTTGCAATTTATGTGCGTAATTACCATGTATAATCCAATCTTTTTGAATAAATAACATATGAATCAAATTCTTGACAATATAAGGAGTTTAAATGTAGATTATTATGATGAAATGACTTAGATTGAATCCAGAAACGATTGAAATTATAAAATGATACTCAGAATGGCATTGTTTGCATTTTATATACGTAATTACCATGTATAATCTAATATTTTTGAGTAAATAACATATTAATCACATTCTAGACAGTATAAAGAGTTTAAATGTAGATTATTGTGATGAAATAACTTAGAATGAATCCAGAAAGGATTGAAATGCTCAAATGATACAAAGAATTGCATTATTTTCACTTTATATGCGTAATTACCATATTTAATCCAATCTTTTTGAACAAATACCATATGAATCATATTCTGGACAGTATAAAGAGTTTAAAAGTAGATTATTGTGAAGAAATTACTTCGAATAAATCCAGGAACGATTGAAATGCTCAAATGATACTCAGAATTGCATTGTTTGCAATTTATATCTGTAATTGCCATGTATAATCCAATTTTTTTTATATAAATAACATATGAATCATAGTTTAGACAGTACAAAGAGTTTAGATGTAGATTATTGTGATGAAATGACATAGAATGGATCTAGAAATGTTTAGAATGCTCAAATGATATACAAAATTGCATTATTTGCACTTTATATGCATAACTACAATGTATAATCCAACTATTTTGAGTAAATAACGTATGAATCAAATTCTAGACACTATAAAGAGTTTAAATGTAGATTATTGTGATGAAATGACTTAGAATGAATCTAGAAACGATTGAAATGCTCAAATGATACTCAGAATTGCCTTATTGGCAATTTATGTGCGTAATTACCATGTATAATCCAATCTTTTTGAGTAAAAAATATACAAATCATATTCTGGACAGTATAAAGAGTTTAAATAAAGATTATTGTGATAAATTGACTTAGAATGAATCCAGAAACGATTGAAATGCTTAAATGATACTCAGAATTGAATTATTTACAATTTATGTGCATAATTACCATGTATAATCCAATCTTTTTGAGTAAATAATATATAAATCATATTCTTAACAATATAAAGAATTTAAATATAGATTATTATGAAGAATTGACTTAGAATGAATCCAGAAACGATTGAAATGCTTAAATGGTGCTCAGAATTGCATAATTTTCAATTTATGTGCGTAATTACCAAGTATAATTCAATCTTTTTGAGTAAATAACATATAAAACATATTCTGGACAGTATAAAGACATAGAAAGGCATAGAATGGATCTAGAAACGATTAAAATGCTCAAATGACACTCAAAATTGCATTATTTGCACTTTATATGCGTAACTAAAAGTATAATCCAATTATTTTGAATAAATAACGTATGAATCAAATTCTAGACAGTATAAAGAGTTTAAATGTAGATTATTGTGATGAAATGACTTAGAATGAATACAGAAAAGATTGAAATGCTCAAATCATACTCAGAATTGCCTAATTTGCAATTTATGTGCGTAATTACCAAGTATAATCCAATCTTTTTGAGTAAATAATATATAAATCATATTTTAGACAGTATAAAGAGTTTAGATGTAGATTATTGTGATGAAATGACATAGAATGGATATAGAAATGATTAAAATGTTCAAATGATATACAAAATTGCATTATTTGCACTTTATGTGCATAATTACCATGTATAATCCAATCTTGTTGAGTAAATAATATATAAATCAAATTCTAGACAGTATAAAGAGTTTAAATATAAATTATTGTGATGAATTGACTTAGAATGAATATAGAAACGATTAAAATGCTTAAATGATACTCAGAATTGCATATTTTGCAATTTATGTGCGTAATTACCAAGTATAATCCAATCTTTTTGAGTAAATAATATATAAATCATATTGTAGACAGTATAAAGAGTTTAAATATAGATTATTGTGATAAATTGACTTAGAAAGAATCCAGAAATGATTGAAATATTTAAATGATACTCAAAATTGCATTACTTGCACTTTATATGCGTAACTACCATGTATAATCCAATTATTTTAAGTAAATAATATATAAATCATATTCTAGATAGTATAAAGAGTTTAAATATAGATTATTGTGATGAATTGACTTAGAATGAATCCAGAAACGATTGAAATGCCGAAATGATACTTTGAATTGCATAATTTGTAATTTGTGTGAGTAATTATCATGTATAATCCCATATTTTTTGAGTAAATAATATATAAATCATATTCTAGATAGTATAAAAAGTTTAAATATACATTATTGTGATGAGTTGACTTAGAATGAATCCAGAAATGATTGAAATGCTTAAATAATACTCAGAATTGCATTATTTGCAATTTATGTGCGTAATTACCATGTATAATCCGATTTTTTGAGTAAAAAATATATAAATCAAATTCTAGACAACGTAAAGAGTTTAAATGTAGATTATTGTGACGAAATGACTTAGAATGAATCCAGAAACGATTGAACTGCTTAAATGATACTTAGAATTGCATTATTTGCAATTTATGTGTGTAATTACCAAGTTTAATCCAATCTTTTTAACTAAATAATACATAAATCATACTTTGGATAGAATAAAAAGTTTAAATACGGATTATTGTGTTGAATTGACTTAGAATGAATCCAGGAATGATTGAAATGCTTAAATGATATTCAGAATTGCATTATTTACAATTTATGTGCGTAATTACCATGTATAATCCAATCTTGTTGAGTAAATAATATATAAATCGTATTCTAGACAATATAAAGAGTTTAAATGTAGATTATTATGATGAAATGACTTGGAATGAATCCAGAAACGATTGAAATGCTCAAATGATACTCAGAATTGCCTTATTTGCAATTTATGTGCGTAATTACCAAGTTTAATCCAATCTTTTTGAGTAAATAATATATAAATCATACTCTGGAAAGAATAAAGAGTTTAAATAAAGATTATTGTTATGAATTGACTTAGAATGAATCTAGAAATGATTGAAATGCTTAAATGATACTATGAATTGCATTATTTGCAATTTATGTGCGTAATTAGCATGTATAATCCAATCGTTTTGAGTAAATAACATATAAATCATATTCTAGATAGTATAAAGATTTTAAATGTAGATTATTGCGATAAAATTATTTAGAATGAATCCAGAAACGATTGAAATGCTCAAATGATATGCAGAATTACATTTTATTCAGTTTATATTTGTAATTACCATGTATAATCAATTTTTTTTTGAACAAATAAAATATAAATCATATTCTTGATAGTATAAAAAGTTAAAATTTAGATTATTATAATGAAATGACTTAGAATGAATTCAGAAACGGTCGAAATGCTCAAATGATACTCAGAATTGCATTGTTTGCACTTTATATACGCAATTCCCATGTATAAGCCAATCTTTTCGAATAAATAAAATTTGAATCATATTCTAGAATGTATAAAGACTTAATGTAGATTATTGTGATGAAATTATTTAGAATGAATCAAAAAACAATTGAAATGCTCAAATGTTACTCAGAATTGCATTACTTGCACTTTCTATGCGTAATAACCATATATAATCTAATATTTTTGAGTAAATAACATATGAATCATATTCTGGACAGTATAAAGAGTATAAAGGCAGATTATTGTGATAAAATGACTTAAAATGAATTCAGAAATGATAAATGCTCAAATGATACTTAGAATTGCATTACTTGCACTATATATGCGTAATTACCATGTATAATCCAAATTTTTTAATAAATAACATATGAATCATATTCTAGATATTATAAAGAGTTTTAATGTAGATAATTCTGATGTAATGAATCAGAATGAATCCTGAATACGATTGAAATGCTCAAATGATACTCAGAATTGCATTTTTGGTAATTTATATGCGCATTACCATGTATAGTCCAATCTTCTTGAGTAAATAACATATGAATCATATTTTAGACAGTACAAAGAGTTGAAATATAGATTATTGTGATGAAATGACATAGAATGAATCCAGAAACAATTGAAATTCTCAAATGATACTCAGAATTGCATTATTTGCAATTTATGTGCCTAATTAGCATGTATATTACAATCTTTTTGAGTATTTAACATATGAATCATATTCTAGAGAGTATAAGGAGTTTATATATAGATTATTGTGAGGAAATGTATTAGAAAGAATTAAGAAACAATTGAAATGCTCAAAGGATACTCAGAATTGCATTATTTCAGTTTACATGCGTAATTACCATGTATAGTCCAATCTTTTTGAGTAAAATAACATATGAATCATATTATAGACAGTATAAAGAGTTTAAATCTAGATTATTGTGGTGAATTTTATTGGAATGAATCCAGAAATAATTTAGATACTCAAATTGTACTCAGAATTGCATTATTTGTAATTTATGTGCGTAATTAGCATTCATAATCCAATCCATTTGAGTAAATAATATATGAATCATATTCTAGACAGTATAAAGAGTTTAAATATACATTATTGTGATGAAATGACTTAGAATGAATCCAGAAACGATTGAAATGCTGAAAATATACCCAGAATTGCATTATTTGCACTTTACATGCGTAATTACCAAGTATAATCCAATCTTTTTTATTAAATAAAAGATGAATAATATTCCAGACATAATAAAGAGTTTTAATGTAGATTATTGTGATAAAATGACTAAGAACGAATCCAGAAACGATTGAAATACTCAAATAATACCCATCATTGCAATACTTTCATTTATATGCTTAATTACCATGTATAATCCAATCTTTTTGAACAAATAACATATGAATCTTATTCTAGACTGTATAAAGAATTTAAATTTAGATTATTCTGATGAAATGACTTTGAGCAAATCCAGAAACGATTGAAATGCTCAAATAATACTCAGATTGCATTTTTTTGCACTATATATGCGTAATTACAATGTATAATCCAATCTTTTTGAGTAAATAACATGTGAATCATATTCTAGACAATATAAAGAGTTTAAATATAGATTATTGTGTTGAAATGACTTAGAATGAATCAAGAAACGATTGAAATGCCCAAATGATGCTCAAAATTACATTACTTCCACTTTATGTGTGTAATTATAATGTATAATCCAATCTTTTTTAGTAAATAACATATGAATCATATTCTAGACAGTATAAAATATTTAAATGTAGATTATTGTGATGAAAATTTCTTAGAATAAATCCAGAAACGATTGAAATGCACAAATGATACTCAGAATTACATTATTTGCACTCTATTTGCGTAATTACCATGTATAATCCAATCCTTTGGAGTATATATAACATATGAATCATATTTTAGACAGTATAAAGAGTTTAAATGTAGATTATTGTGATGAAATTTCTTAGAATGAATCCAGAAACGATTGAAATGCTCAAAAGATACTCAGAATTGCATTATTTCCACTTTACATGTGTAATTGCCATGTATAATCCAATCTTTTTGTGTAAATAAACATTGAATAATATTTCAGTTATAATAAAGAGTTTAAATGTTGGTTATTGTGATGAAATGACTAAGAACGAATCCAGAAACGATTGAAATACTGAAACAATACCCAGAATTGTATTACTTCATTTATATGCGTAATTACCACGTATAATCCAGTCTTTTTCAACAAATAACATATAAATCATATTCTAGATAGTATAAATAGTTTAAATGCATATTATTGTGATAAATGACTTAGAACGAATTCAGCAACGATTGAAATGCTCAAATGATTCTCAGATTGCATTTTTTGCATTTTACATGCGTAATTACCATTTATAATCCAATCTTTTCTTAGTAAATAACATATGAATCATATTCTAGATAGTATAAAGAGTTTAAATATCGATTATTGTGATGAAATTACTTAGAACGAATCCAGAAACGACTGAAATGTTCAATTGATATTCTAAATTGCATTATTTGCAATTTATGTGCGTAATTCTAACGTATAATCCAATATTTTGAAGTACATAACATATGAATCATATTTTAGACAGTATAAAGAGTTTAAATGTAGATTATTGTGATGAAATGACTTAGAACGAATCCAGAAACGATTGAAATGCTCAAATAATACTCTGAATTGCATTAATTGCACTTTATATGCGTAATTACCTTGTATAATCCAATCTTTTTGAATAAATAACATATCAATCATAATTTAAACAGTATAAAGAGTTTAACTGTAGGTTATTCTGATGAAATGACTTAGAATGAATCCAGTAACGATTGAAATGCACAAATGATACTCGGAATTGCATTGTTTGCACTTTATATGCGTACTTAGCATGTATAATCCAATCTTTTGGAGTATATAACATATGAATCATATTCTAGACAGTATAAAGAGTTTAAATATAGATTATTGTGTTGAAATGACTTAGAATGAATCAAGAAACGATTGAAATGCCCAAATGATGCTCAGAATTGCATTATTTGTACTTTATGTGTGTAATTATAACGTATAATCCAAATTTTTTTTTTAGTAAATAACATATGAATCATATTCTATACAGTATAAAATGTTTAAATGTAGATTATTATGTTGAAAATTTCTTAGAATAAATCCAGAAACGATTGAGATGCTCAAATTATATTCAGAATTGCATTATTTGGAATTTATGTGCATAATTAGCATTCATAATCCAATCAATTTGAGTAAATAACATATGAATCATATTCTAGACAGTATAAAGAGTTTAAATATAGATCATTGTGATGAAATAACTTAGAATGAATCCAGAAACGATTGAAATGCTCAAAGGATAATCCAATCTTTTTTATTAAATAAAAGATGAATAATATTCCCGACAGAATAAAGAGTTTAAATGTAGATTATTGTGATGAAATGACTTAGAATGAATTCAGATACGATTGAAATGCTCAAATAATATCCAGAATTGCAGTACTTTATTTATATGCATAATTACCTTTTATAATCCAATCTTTTTTAACAAATAACATATGAATTATATTATGGACTGTATAAATAATTTAAATGTAAATTATTCTGATAAAATGACTTAGAACAAATCCAGAAACGATTGAAATGCTCAAATGATACTCAAATTGCATTTTTTGCACTTTATATGCGTAATTACCATGTATATTCCAATCTTTTTAATTAAATAACATATGAATCATATTCTAGATAGTGTAAAGTGTTTATATAATCCAATTATTTTGAGTAAATAACATATGAATCATATTCTAGAATGTATAAAGAGTTTAAATGAAGATTATTGTGATGAAATAACTTAGAATGAATCAAGAAACGATTGAAATACTCAAATGATACTCAGAATTGCATTGTTTGCACTTTATATGCGTACTTAGGATGTATAATCCAATCTTTTCGAGCAAATTGCATATGAATCATATTAGAGACAGTAGAAAAAGTTTAAATGTAGATTATTGTGATTAAATAACTTAGAATAAATCCATAAACGATTGAAACAGACAAATGATACTGAGAATTGCATTGTTTGCATTTTATATGTGTAATTAGCATGTATAATCCAATCTTTTTGAGTAAATAATATATAAATCTTATTCTGGACAGTATATAGAGTTTAAATGTAGATTATTATGGTGAATTGACTTGGAATGAATCCATAAACGATTGAAATAGTCAAATGATACTCAGAATTGCATTATTTGTAATTTATGTGCGAAATTAGCATTCATAATCCAATCCATTTGAGTAAATAACATATGAATCATATTCTAGACAATATAAAGAGTTTAAATATAGATTATTGTGATGAAATGACTTAGAATGAATCCAGAAACGATTGAAATTGCATTATTTGCACTTTACATGCGTGATTACCATGTATAATCCAATCTTTTTTATTAAATAAAAGATGAATAATATTCCAGACATAATAAAGAGTTTAAATGTAGATTATTGTGATAAAATGATTTAGAATGAATCCAGAAACGATTGAAATACTCAAATAATACCCAGAATTGCAATACTTTCATTTGTATGCTTAATTACTATGTATAATCCAATCTTTTTGAACAAATAACATATGAATCTTATTCTAGACTGTATAAAGAATTTAAATTTAGATTATTCTGATGAAATGACTTAGAACAAATCCAGAAACGATTGAAATGGTCAAGTAATACTCAGATTGCATTTTTTGCACTATATATGCGTAATTATAATGTATAATCCAATCTTTTTGAGTAAATAACTTGTGAATCATATTCTAGATAGTATAAAGAATTTAAATATAGATTATTATGATAAAATGACTTAGAATGAATCCGGAAACGATTGAAATGCTCAAAGGATAATCAGAATTGCATTATTTCCACTTTACTTGCGTAATTGCCGTGTATAATCCAATTTTTTTGAGTACATAAAGGATGAATAATATTCCAGATAGAATAAAGAGTTTAAATGTAGATTATTGTGATGAAATGACTTAGAACGAATTCAGAAACGATTGAAATACTCAAACAATACCCAGAATTGTATTACTTCATTTATATGCATAATTACCACGTATAATCCAATTTTTTTGTACAAATAACATATGAATCATATTCTAGAGAGTATTAATAGTTTAAATGTATATTATTCTGATGAAATGACTTAGAACGAATTCATCAACGATTGAAATGCTCAAATGATACTCATATTGCATTTTTTGCATTTTACATGCCTAATTACCATGTATAATCCAATCTTTTTTTAGTAAATAGCATATGAATCGTATTCTAGATAGTATAAAGAGTTTAAATGTAGATTATTGTGATTAATTTACTTAGAATGAATCCAGAAATGAATGAAATGCTTAAATGATACTCAGAATTGCATTGTTTGAACTTTATTTGCGTACTTAGCATGTATAATCCAATCTTTTTGAGTAAATTGCATATGAATCATATTCTTGACAGTATAAAGAGTTTAAATATAGATTATTGTGTTGAAATGAATTTGAATGAATCAAGAAACGATTGAAATGCCCAAATGATGCTCAAAATTGTATTATTTGCACTTTATGTGCGTAATTATAACGTATAATCTAATTTTTAGTAAATAACATATGAATCATATTCTATATAGTATAAAATATTTAAATGTAGATTATTGTGATGAAAATTTTTTAGAATAAATCCAAAAACGATTGTAACGTTCGAAGGATACTCAGAATTGCATTATTTCCACTTTACATGCGTAATTGCCAAGTATAATCCAATCTTTTTGAGCAAATAAATGATGAATAATATTCCAGATAGAATAAAGAGTTTAAATGTAGATTATTGTGATGAAATGACTTGGTACGAATCCAGAAACGATTGAAAAACTCAAACAATACCCAGAATTGTATTACTTCATTTATATACGTAATTATCACGTATAATCCATCTTTTTGAACAAATAACATATGAATCATATTCTAGAGAGTATAAATAGTTTAAATGTATATTATTGTGATGAAATGACTTAGAACGAATTCAGCAACGATTGAAATGCTCAAATGATACTCATATTGCATTTTTTGCATTTTACATGCGTAATTACCTTGTATAACCAATCTTTTTTAGTAAATAATATATGAATCGTATTCTAGATAGTATAAAGCGTATAAATGCAGATTA
Organism: Rhynchospora breviuscula; assembly: GCA_027562975.1. Taxonomy (NCBI): domain Eukaryota; kingdom Viridiplantae; phylum Streptophyta; class Magnoliopsida; order Poales; family Cyperaceae; genus Rhynchospora; species Rhynchospora breviuscula. The sequence continues at coordinate 21,551,873 of CM050398.1, forward strand.
TTGTGATGAAATTACTTAGAACGAATCCAGAAACGATTGAAATGTTCAATTGATATTCTAAATTGCATTATTTGCAATTTATGTGCATAATTAAAATCACTAAAAAAACCTTCTACAACAGTAGTTATTTCTTCCTAAAAAATCAGCTTAGCAAAGTTTAATGTGTTATAACTATTCTTGTTCATTTTCAGATTCTCCGATTTTTATACCTGTAAGAAATCCTAATGGGGCGGAGTCTCAGTCCATTGCTCCGTCAAGAGCTTGCCAACCTGGATAAAGATGCTGACAGCGGTCAGTCAGCCATGAAAGCCCTAAAATCATATGCCAAACACATCGACAGCAAAAATATACCCCAATTCCTTGCTGAGGTTTCTGACTAGCAGGTCCCACCAACCACCCCGTCTGGTGAGTGCACTATCTCCCTTTATGAGGCACTCGCTCGTGTCCATGGCAAGAATATAGTTCCCCAAATTAAGAATATCATGTCTACGATCATGTGCACTCTCGCTTCCAGTGGAGGCTCCTTCGCTCTCCATCAAGCCTGCTCGAAAGTGGTTCCGGCCATAGCTCGGTATGGTATTGAACCATCAACACCTGATGAGGAGAAAACAAGGATCATAGGTTCTCTCTGCAAGCCCTTGTGTGATTCTCTGATGGGCCCACAGGAGTGCACTGTGCCTTAAGGCCCTTGTCGAATCAAATAATTGAAGGTTTGCCTCTGGTGAGTTGGTCAATGAGGTGTGCTTGAAGGTTGCTGGTGCTTTGCATGAGAAATCAACTCAGTCCAATGCCTATATGGGTCTGGTCATGGCGTTGGTCAAACATAATGGGTTAATAGCTGAAGCCTATGCCCGGTCTCTTGTCCGGTCTGGGTTGCGCATCCTGGAAGATGGATCTGATATGTTTGACCAAGAAGCGGCTGTCAGCAATTCAAATGATAAACTTTTTAATGAAATTTGTCGATCCAAGAAGCATACAATCTGAGCTTGAAAAAATAATTGAAATTATGGAGCAGTGTCAGAATGACCGCATGCCATTTGTACGTGGCGCAGCTTTTGAGGCATCCCAGACTGCTAAAGGTATCTCAGGCCAGAAGGGGTCGAGGCATGAAATTCGTTTGAGCCCAATTTCAAATGCAAGTTTCAGGAGCAATAGCCCATGCAGGTGCCCAATTTCAAATGCAAGCTTTAGGAGCAAAAACAAGAGCCCATGCAGCAACCCAAATCTGACCAGCACAGTCAAAAAAGTTGCCGAGTTTACCTCTCCTGAGTTTCAAGTTGTGGAATCTTCTATTAAGTGTGATTCCTCATTTGATTCACCCATTTCATCAGTTGGCCAGTGTTCTGTTAATTTTGCGTATAACAAGAGGAGCAATAGGAGGTTGTGGAACAATGAAAAGAGTAGTGTAGATGTGTCCCTGAAGGATGGATTGTTTCTCAGGGGTTGTCTGTCGAATGGTACTGATGAAACTGTGAAATTGAAGAATGAAAGATCCAAAGAAAGTGAGATGGATCAGACAGCTTTCTCTGGTTTTGTACCAGTTAGCCCAAAAAGTGTTAGTGCACAGGGGGAGATTACTCCTAGCCCTCAGGTACATACTATCACCTTTCTTCTTGTAAAAGAGCTTTCTTTAATTACTTGTTTATGTCACCATCCAAGCATTTGTTAATTCTTCTTAAGTGTGCTACAGTATGTGACTATGAGTACCAAAGAACCCTATCATCTGAATCCTAGTAAACCCTACCATCCAAGCATTTGATCTAAAACTATATGTTTGTCAGTTGTTCTCCAGATTGTTTCCTTAAACACTTTAAATTGAACTGGGCTTTAATTTATAATATAAATCCAATCTATTTCAGAGACCAGCGTGGACCATAGGAACAGATGACATCAAGATATATTCTACTCCCAGGAAGCTCTTTCACTCTCTCCAAACTTCTGGTGAAGAAAACCCAAAATGTGCAAGTACAATCATCGCTCCAGTTGAAGATACCAAATCTGGCAACTTGGATGCCAAAGCAGACGAGAGGAAGGAGCTTGAAAATTCAGTAATAACTAGCAGTGAAGAATGTGAAGATGACCTAGACGAAAATGAATCTGTCTTTTCTTCAGGTGATATCACTGAAAAAAGTGCATACCACGCACCTTGTGAAGCTGACAATGGCAAAAACAGTATCGTAAAGAATGCCAGGGTTGTTAAGGATGTTAAACCTAGAAAAGGTCTGAAAGTGTGGTTCGGTTTTGGGTTGAGTTTTATTTTCCTCTTTATTATAGTTATGTTTCTCTCGGTGTGGTTTGAAGACGATAGAAATGTTTTTCCTGATGGGTCTGTTCCCACATGAAAATTTGTAGTAAATAGATTTGAATCTGAAGAAAACTAAGTTGGGTTTCCGTGTCTTAGTGAAAAGGAGGCGGTCAATTTTATGTTGATTGGTGGTATCTGTTGTTTAGGTAATTATTTTAGATGTGGATTGTTTCTTGTTAATTACAAGTTTTTTTTATAATGAAACGTATCTCAAACCACGTGCACTACATGGATGAATTTTCTCCCTTAGTTTGCTTTATAATAGTGATGCTATCTGTTTTATATATCTACAAATTTCTGCCGAACAAAAGGGTCTTAATCGTGTGTTGTCTAACAATTTGCATTTTAAAATCATTTGGCGTTGGTCATCTTAAAAAAAAAAAAAATTGCGTTTTAATGACATTTGACGCCACCTATCTTCTGTGAAGTTACTAACTTACATTTCTGCGGTTCGCAACTTTCCTCGAGACTAAAAAGGGAACCTGTTACCAAATCATGCTTAATATATAAAAGTTCAAACACGGAACTTATCCTGAGTACGAAATTCTCAGGTAGTGACGTAGTGTCGCTAATTACCAATGTTTTAAATACCGGAGGTCAAACCGGCCGAGCTATAGATACGGGGTTTACCGGTTTAACCGGGCAAACCGGTTGGAAATACCGGACGATGTTATGTATTTATTTAAAATATATACATGCATTAAACATCTATAAATATAATGAAAATTTCAGCAAAAATAATATAATTTTAAAATAGAGGGTTGTTTTTGTTCCTCAAAGATGGTGTAGCTGAATTGACATCTATTACTCAAGCTATAAAAGCAAACATCCAAAACACGGAAAACAAAAATTTTGTACTGAGAAAAATTGGAGTAGTCAGCAATGGAGTAGATACATAATTCCAAATTTTCAAGGGACCACATGCTAAACTAAAATATAAACTTCCAACATGACCCATTTCTCTACTTTCTCTTTCATTGCTACCATTTTTTTTTTATTTCAATTTCTTTATTTTAACCCATCCTTTCAACCTGTAGAGCAATAAGCAATGGAGACAACTCCATACGAATTCACCAAAATTGGACCTTTTTCGATAATAACACCACCAAATATACAAGTTTTTCAATCAATTTTTCACTATCTTGAGATTAGTTAACTGATTTTGTGTAAAAATTGGAGAGAATCAAAGGATAAAACATGGGAACCTGGCGACTGAAAATTGGAGAGAGAGAGAGAGAGAGAGAGAGAGAGAGAGAGAGAGAGTAGAGAAGTGGAGGGGGTTCGTTGCCATTGCCAGTTGGCCCAGCGAGAGAGGCGGAGGGAGGGAGGGGAAGTTTGAGACCTAGGTATTGTGTTCAGTAAATGTGGTTTCCTTTTCTTTCGCTTGGAAGAGCTGAGGCGGTGAAATACATGAGCCACAAACAAAGGTGAACCGGCCGGTCCGATACACATATTTACCCAGTTTTACCGTTTTTCATCTGGTTTTTCCCGGTTCTTCAACCTTTCAGTTTTAAGACATAACCCTACCGGTCTAGAGCCCAATTCACGGTTACCCGATTGAACCAGCCGGTCTGGTAGGGTATTTTAATCATTGCTAGTTACTTCTCTTGTTATATAGAGTACTAAATTCCCAGTTGTGTCGCTAATAACTTTTCTTGTTATATAGAGTACCAAATTCCCAGCATTGTCGCCAATAACTTCTCTGGTTATATAGCAAGAGCGTCTAAAAAGTAGTTAAACAAATGCTACGCAAAAAAAGCTATTAATGAATTTGTTGGTTGGAAGCTATAACAAAAAGAAAGAAAGAAAAAGAAAGCTACAGAAAATCTAGATAAGTTCCCATAAAAGCAGAAGAACCAAGCACATGCCAGTCAGCTCAGGCACAGCCAAAATTTCACAATAACCATGATACACCACTACAAAGATCACACTCCTCAACAACGCGAAAATGTAAATGTTTCAAAATACAAGATCTCTGGAAACTAATCCTCATCCATGCCAGCAGGAGGATCTCCTCTTCTTGGGCCACCAGCTGGCTTAGCCATGATAATCTACACAACATAATTCATATGAGAAAGGAAAAAAAAAATGTATAATAAAAACAAAAATGCTGTTTCCTTCTAGAAGAGGAAAATCTCTAACCTGGTCAACCCGCAGTACAGTGGAAGCAGCATCAGCAGCATATTTTAGAGCAAAGTATCTATATAATGGAACAAAGATATTTTAATTAATCATATCTGGCAACAAAGAAAACTGCAGTGTTCAAACTACACAAAAGATTTATGCCATTTCCTTCCAAGTTCCAACTTTTTGGATATGCTATTCACAATTGTAAAAACAACATATGGGTTGGTAGCATTCCTATAGTACAAACTACAAAGCATACTTTCAAGGTAGAGTAAGAATAATTTTTCTTGGTTTTTGTATAGTATATTATATTTCCTCTGCACTGACCAGGCAGAGTAAGAATAATTTTCCTTGGTTTTTGTACAGCAGTTATATTTCCGCTGCACTTCTCTTGGTAGACAAAACAAATAATTTACCAAATTTAGGAGATAATACTCACTTGGTGACGTATAGGTCCCAGATTTTCATTTCTGTTACATCCTTGCAAATCCCATTCTCCAAGTCAATTCCAACTTTAGTTTTTCCAGAAGCATGCTCAGCATATAATGATGAGATTATTTCCATCGCATTTAGCCCCGCATTTTCAGAGAGGGTTCTCGGGATCATCTCAAAACTTTCTGAGAATTTTGCAATAGCATACTGGTCCAATCTGAAACAGGAACAAAGAAGTGTGAGACATAAAATAGAAGCAACTTACAAATGTACCTATATTTTTATGATAAGAAATGAGGGCAACATAAAGTATCAGCATCACATCATACTAAAGTAGATGGAGTGTAGTCAATAAAACTAAGTACAGTTTGTACTGTACAACATATTACATGTAAAACCACTCATAAACAGAGTTAGCATCCATAATTGGAATCGATTCATTACATATTATAATGTGTTAGAACTTAGAAGGCAAAAGAGTGCTTCACATTTGATAATTTGAGATCAATACGATGACAACTGCATGCCAAATTTTGCAATAAGACAGTTTTGTTCTTCAGTGATAAATTTGAATTAACTCAGATACATCACATACCCAGTCTCCTTGAGTGAGAACTCCTTCAGCTTCTTTGCCAATTCAATTTCAGAGGCAGCAGCACCAGGAATTATGCGACTGTCTCGACACATTGCCTGATAAGGAAAGAAAAATGACATAATATGAAAGATTTCAACCAAAAAAAAAAAAAAGAATACAAAAAAAGAACAGGGAGGCACAAAGGGGAAAAAAATGAAAAACAAATGTCTGGAAGCAGAAAAACCTTGTATGTGTTAACACCATCATCGACAGCTCTCTCAAGATCATCTAATATACTGTCAGTGCTACCTCGCAAAACCACTGTTGCAACAGAGTTCCCACCTTCTTCATTCTTAACAACAGTAACCTGACCAAATAAAAGAAGTAAATAAAATACAAAAGGGAGGGGTAAGTATATATAACTTGAAGCATTTTATTAAAGAACATCAATTAAAAAAATTAACTTACACGGACACCGCCTAATTCTTCAACTGAAATAAAATCAGCATAACCCAATTCATCTGGATTAGGTTGGCTAAGCTTCAGCTGTTGCAATTTTCAATGCATATTAAACATAAATTAACAACATTGAAGAAAGATACTCATCTGATGTATATAATTACCAGAGCTACAGCACCGGTTGTACGGCAAAACCTCCTCAACTCAAATTTTGAGCTAATCTTCAAAACCATGAGTCTGCAAAAGTTAAAACAAAATTCATTACCCAAATATAGACCACAACAAAGCTAGAGTCCTCAAGTTCAAAAAGGAAATAGCAAACAAAGACAGCTATATCAGCTAGAAGGTATTTTCAAAAGGGTCTGTTTCTTTATTTGGCTGTTAACATAGGAGGTGAAGTTTACACACACCGTGATCTCAAGTCCCTGCAAGTAGTTCGACATCTACCGCAAGTGCAATGGTTTTCCAGGTAGAAACAGAATAAATCCACAAAATACAGCAAGTTTTGTGCAGTTTTGAATCCAGTTGTCAGAACAAAATTGATTGTAGTTAATCAATTTTTAGGATCTTGGGATTACTCTGATATTTTTTTATATATATATTTTTTTGGGGGGTAGGGTGGCAAAAACCACCCTACAGATTTTCATTAAATAAGACAAAAAATATTTACAAAATACAACAAATATTTACACTATATTATTTTTTTATGTTTTCAAAATGATGGTTTTCTATGCCTTTTTATAACCACGGTTTAGAAGTGAAACCATGATTATCTAAGACCAAACAAAATAACAAAACAGAACGGGCTTAACGATACAAAATCACTCCACCAGCATCCTATCTGGCTTTTATTGATTCGAGTTCCATGTAATTATTGTCCTTTTGTATTAATGATTCAATTTTCCATATAACCACCTGTCATGTAAATAACCTTATCATTTATGTTATTATTTCTATCTGTTTACACTCTTAAAGAAGCTTTTGAAAAGAAAAAACCACATTTTAAGCATGATTTTGAAGTCTCACTTGTAGCGCTCGCAGAAATGCAATGCCATGTCACCGACCGCAGCTCCACTGACAATCACCTTGGCACCGGAGTCAGCAACTGCTTTAATAAGCTCCTCCACTTTTGCCTCTTCCGTTTTCGCATAGTTCTCTAGCTGCTCAGCACTGTGAATAAGCACTGTTCCCTTTGTTTCAGTTGCAGATGTATCAATGCCTCCAACAAACACAGCAATCTATCAAAAAAGAGTGATAACTCATAATTATTATGTACAGGAGGCATGCTAAACACAATATTACTAACAACGACAGGTCACCAGTAGCAACTGCTAGATAACATGCCTTGAATAAAGAAACCTTATAAGTGTAGAAAAGTATATCAGTTTATTATACCTTTGCCTTTTCAGCCCTCTTGATGCTACCAACAGCATCATTTTTAAGAACCATACCACGAACCACCGTAGAATTATGCAAACCACCTCCAACTAGCTTTGCAACCCGTACATTATCAACATTAAAGTTTGCTGGATTTTTAGGGCACACTTGTATACAAGCCTGATAAATGGAAAAAAAAAAAACATCAGTCCATGATTCAAAAAAAAAAAAAAAAAAAATACAATTTACCATTTTTGTCACAAAATTCTTAGATAATGAAGAAGAAAGAGGTAGACCAGAATGAAACAATAAAGAGAATGGTACAAATGATGCTTTTTGTACTTATATATATGACAATATGAGTTCTTTACTTTGTTCCAAAAAAAAAAAAAAGTTATTATTGTAATTTTAATATAGAAATGCCATACATCAGCAATAAGTTGGCATAATATATCCTCTAGACCGAACTGTTTGCTTGCAACAGCAGCTCTCATCCGCAAGACGACTTCATCTTTGTTTCTAACATCCATTGAATCAGATCCTTGCTCCACCAACTCATCTAAGATTTCAACTATCTGCCAAATTTCACAAAAGAAAATAAAAAAAACCAAGAGTCTCTCATAAAATATGAGTATACAAATGCAATCAAGTACAATATTGCGATACATATTCAACATCCATATCCTGATAAGATATGGTATGGTACAATACAACAGTATCCTGGTTTGTTGTGGTCTAAGGGAAAAGAGAGGCAAATGGAAGACATTCTTTCCTCTCATTTTCCACCAAATTAGGGATTGGAACAGTAAAAGGCTTCCGAGCTATCTTTTATATAAATGTCTTTGGTGCTCAAATTTTTCCACTTATTCTCTGTCACTCAAAGGTCACCATAAATGTCAGAAAATAGTCAACAAAGTTCCCTCATCGTATATATTTCAAACACTTAGAAATATTCATAGGCGTGAGGACAAAACCAGACCCTTGATAAAACCTCAGTGCAATGTTTAGCCAAAATATACCACAAATGAAAAGTTCTCAGAAGAAAAAATAAGGAGAAAAAGTAACACCTTATTGATGGCTTTGTTGTAGCCACTAATAATCTCACTTGGGTGGAGACCCATCCGAATCAACCCCTCGGCCATCTCAAGTAGTTCACCAGCAAAAGATATGACAAGGTTGGCACCATCACCAATCTCCTCCTGTTGAGCTCGGGCAGCCAAAACCAAGATTTTTGCAGCTGGATGTTGGACCTCGAGTTCATTTACAATTGTGGCAGCATCATTCGTCACAAAGAGCTTGTCGAGGTGGTTTATCACCATCTTATTCATACCTATATGGAACAACATTTATGAGAGAACTTCCTAAAAAATTGTCCTTCACCCGTACAAAGTACTTAATGTGACAGAATACAGTTAAAAACTATTTTATTTAATGTAGTGGACACTATCTAAAATCATAAAACATCCTTTGATATCCTTCTATTACTGATCATTGTCTGCTCAAATAGTTTAAAGAATTATTCCACAATGGAGGTAACAATGTCAAGCCCCAGCATTTTGAAAAGCTTGGCTGAAACAGTATAATAAATGTGGGAAGCAATCTCAGAATTAACGGAGAACATTTCAGGTAAAAACTGACCATTGGGTCCAAGAGAAGTGCGAGTGATGGCGCTAAGCTCCTTACACGCGTCAATGTTCTTCAAAACAGCCTCGTCGAGGCCAGAGAGGTGCTTGTGTCCCTCTTTGAGCATCGCTTGGATCCCGTACGGAGAAAGGGACTGCATACTTCGATTGAGTATGTAGGGTTAAGGAGCCGAGCAAGAGTCGTCGCGAGCAACCACTGCAGAGCGAGAGTACGGTTCGAGGAGAGAAGGCAGAGAAAGAGAACAACTATGAGGACTGAGGAGAGGTTAGATCTGCGTTTTCTTTTCTAGGGTTTCGGAGGAGGAGATGGACTGATGGAGTATTGCTGGATCCGGAGCTGGACGGGATGAGATTATGAGAATCATGAGACATGACTGCATGCGAGAGAGGATTTGGGCCGACCGAATCCTGTTGGCAGAAGCGATGGGCCAAGCGGTCTTTGAAATATTATAGTAGCCTTTCGATTTGGGTCAAGCGTTGTGGGCCGAAAAAATTAAAACTAAATTTACTGTTCACACGAATTTCGAAAATAAATGAAAAAAATTCAAATTTTAATACGAATTTTGTTCTCCTTCAGAAGACTATGTTTTATATGCAGATAAATTATGCTGAACAATATCATTTTTTTTTCTTAATTCATCGAAATATGATGCTTTATGTCAAGAACATTGCAGATATATATAATCAATTTGCCGTTCTGACAGCAAAGCCTTTAGCCCCAACCAAGTTGGGGTAGGCATAGAAGAGTCACAGAATCATTTTCAGTTCTTAATATGAAAGAAAATATAAATGTGAGATTGCTTGCATTTAAACCTTAAAAAATTAGCCATGATCATAAGCGATGCACCAAATGATATATAAGCTAAGTTCAAGTTGACATTCTAATTTTGCTATTAAAATAGTGTATATTTTCTACCATAATTACTTGTGCAATATATCTTTCATTCTTTCTAGTTGCCGTTTATATGTACTAAAAAATGACAATTTTGTACAACTATTTTTTATTTCAACACGTAATCCCCTGAATAAGGAGAACCGGTTAGTTTGACTTTTCTCTTTTCCAGTTGTAATAGAAGAATATAAGTAAGACATAATGATGACAAAGTTGCAGCTAGAGGAGAGATTCATAATTAATAAAGACAAGTACATTATAGTCGAAAATTGAGAGTTAAAGCTTCACTAACTCAATGGTTTACATTCATTTGCCATATCCATAAAAAGTGGGGGCCCTGTATTCACTTTAAAATATTAAAAACAAACAACAAAAGTTATCTTACCAACCTAATTGGTAATATCTAATGCGGGACCTCAATCTGCAAGGATCTATCCAACCATTTTATGTCCCTCGGGTGTTGCCAGCACAAGCGTCTACATATGCTTGTTGGAGTCTGCGAATAGCATGCTCATATGGCAGAACAAACTTCTCCAAAAACCCCTCCTTGTTTGGTTTGATAAAAGACATAAACTTTAAATGTGCTATAGGTAGCCCTTTCAATTCCAGGAGCTTCCTGACACGGCTCCGAGGAATCAACCGCTTCTCTAAGCTGTATGTAAGCAGACATGGATTAGTGACCAACTCCAACTTATCACAACCCACTTCCTTCATCAGAAACTCCATTTTACGGCCCATCACCTCCTCCGAAAACTTCAATACAAGAGGGAGTCTGCTGACAAGAGTAATTGCCGCCTCCTTTGATAGCCCGAGACTTTGTAGGTTATATAGCCTTGCATCTATGGTCCGTTGGTTCAGTGCGCATACGGTAATTAATGCATACACAAACATTGGTGATGAACATCCGACCCCCAATTGCTCGGCCCTTTCAGCTTTAATCTTCAGAGCTTCAGGTCTAGATGTTATTGTTCTGGTAGACAACTTAATCAGCCGAACAATTTGAGGAACGGAGAAGCCACATTGCTCTCGAAGGAAAGATAGATTGGGTACAACTGAATTTTCAAGATTTACTGTGATAAGGAACTGATTATTTTTCAAAACAAGCAATAGTGTTTCCACAGAACCAAGAATATGCAACCAGAACTCGATATTTTGTGGCAATTTGGTGAGTTTAAATGCATTTGGAGAAAGTGAAAAGAGGAGGGAAATGTGAAGTGGAGAGAAGCCAAGCTCGGACAGCTCGGTCATTCTGGGCTTCAAACATTTGTCCACACTGTACACAAGGAACGAGGCCTGACGCGAAGCCGCAGCTGTAATGTGGGGATCAGTGACACCGGCGCCTCTAAGGAATTGGAGCACGGCATCTGGCTTCTCGGGGGATTTGAGGTGGGAAATGTACCTGGATGCTCGGAGTGCCTTGTCGGAGGGGAGGCCGCATGAGCTAATCAGGTATTGGACCGCAAATTCAGAATTGAGAATGGGTTTCACTTGGGAAGAAGTGGTCGGGGAGGCTGTGGCTGTGACTGTGAGGAGGAGGGAGAGGGAGGAGGTGAAGGTGGTGCCGAGAGGAGATAGGCGGGAAGTTGGGTTCTTGCGAAATAGAAGTAGCATCGCTGCATCGGGTTCCCTCTAGGTTTAGGGTTTAGCGTTTTGGGTGGAGCAAAATTTGCTGAGAAGCGAACTGAGAGTGAGAGAGAAGGAAAGAGTCGGATATGGGTTTGTAAGTTGTAACCGGGTCAAGTTCGCGTCATTGCGCATTGACTTGTGTTCTAGATCAAAATCGGATTGATTTAATCTGACTCAGCAGTCAGCACTCGGCACTGGGAAATTGGGAATTGACAATTGCTTTCCTCACTCTCTCGATTGGAGATACACTTCTATTTTTTTTTATAATGACCAAAATACTCCTGATTTATTTGCATCTGCAAAAAATATGATGTGAGATTTTTTAGGGTTATTGGGTCGTAAATATAAATTTTGGAGACACAAATTATGAACCGAATTTTAATTAATGGAAAATTCTTCTACAGACACAAATTATGAACCGAATTTTAATCACAATCGTTCATAATTTATAGAATTATTATTATTATTATTATTATTTTTTGAAGATGAACTACTGTGATCAAAATCTGGATCAAAATTTGTATTCATAGAAGATTTTTTTCATATTTTATTGAATAAAAAACTATAAATTTACGATTTTCCTTTGCTTTAGATGCAAATACTGAGCTCTTTTTTTCTTTTTTACATTTTAGATATGTTTCCTGAAAAGGAACATATCAGGATTCAGGACGGCAACAATTAGAGTTAAACATTATATTCTTCTAATGTTTCAAATGAGAGGTTTTGTCTTTATTTTTGTTCCATTAAGGATGGATCGAAAAAAATTTCTATAAATCCGTTGCAATTCAAGTGACAACAACATTCAGATTATTAGGTAAAAAGTATCGAATAAAATAAGTCCCACTAAACATTTAAGTTGTAATAGAGATCATTTAGTTGTGATTATTTAGTACACTAGCAGTAGATGATTATGTTTGTTAGAGATATGTCCTAGAAGCCAATCAGTTGGTGGCTATTATATTAGTTTATGTTATTGATGATACTTGATCATTTGTTCCTATAGTTTATTATTGACAGATCATTCAAGTTGAGGATCTGAATTGTAGATCTCTGTGGATCATTCGTTAGAATGACAATAATATCTCTAAAGAGTCCATAATCTTGATAATTAACAAGGAACATTAATTATCATATAAAATTAGTATGCAAGTTAAGTGATGATTAAGTTCTACAAATCATAGGTAAAGAGTTACCGACTTAATTGCACATGTATATGTTACTGGAACATAGTACATGACATGACCCAATGAAATAAATATATGAATTGTGTTATGTGTCATTATTTATTTCATATGTGTTTGATTCTGAGTTTGAGATGGTTCAGTTTCTCCACATGAGGATAGGTTCTATAAATATCGTCTAACGCTGATTCCTGATAAGGGCTGCTATACGGACTTTATTTATGTTCTCTTGAATTGTGCGGGGAGAAACTGGTCATCAAGACAACCGTATGTCCCTCGTTAGTTCACCTAACGAGTGATGATATCCACTGGGCCCCTTGATGGAGATGGATTGCTTGCTAGCAACTTATGCAATCATCTCTAGATCAAGAAACATATAATCTGCAAGAATGACACATTCCTATCTTGGATTATACAAGGATGTCATGTGACATAAGAATCAAAACAATAAGATACCATTTCTTATGCAGGATTGAAGTGCTGTATTGGTACAGTATTTAATTTATGCGAATTGGGAATCATAACGTGTTGCTAGATACCACTTATGATTAATGGAAATAAATGATGATTTATTTTCATAGCCAACATAGCATAAATCCTCAAAGGGTCACACAAATAGGACTTTAACCAAACGTGCATTATTTATTTATTTGCAGTAGCGAGTACTGCGAATATATGATAAGTTGATTAATTAATTATATACCGTTGCGAACCTTTATAATTAATTAACTCAAATGGATCATATAGAAATAATATAATGTATATGCTAATCCCAAATTAATTATTAATATGTTAATAATTAAGTTAGTTCAACGCATATTTATTATACTGAGCTAATTGGCATTTTAGTTAATCGGTTAACTGAAAGTCCGATATGAGACGAATTGAAAGAGTGAATTAATGGGCCACTATATCATATGGATTTGGCCCACTTAATCTCTGAAAATTTCAGCCATAAAGGGGCATTTGTGTCCAAGAGAAAATAAGAAGAGAGAAATCTAATTATGGAAAACGTTCTATATATATATTGATTGTTTCTTTGGGAACAAGTCGGAGAAAAATCTAATTCTCTCTTCCTTCTCTCCTTGGCCGCACTATTCACGCACTGTTCATGTACTGTTTACAGTGGAGAAAATTGGTTTCTCCATTTTTAAGCTCTTAATTTCATCTCTAGCTCATGCGTTGAGCGATTTTCCTTCCAGTTAAACAGTTAATCGTGCGAAGGAATTCAAAGGGAATTAGTTATCGTCTCGAACAAGCTAGCACTTGTCTTGAGACCTTGGTTAATTTTCTAGGTGGACTCGAGGCGACGAGGTGGTGGTGGTGTGCTACCCATCGACTCCTACGCATAGGTTCGAGTCTTTCGAATACGATTTCGGAAGAGGTAACCTCCTACGCTTCTCCTTTTATGTGTTAAATGACTTGAATAACTAGATCCGTTTTTTGTGCGTGTTAATTGTTTGTTAAATGTTAATAAAAATTAAAATTGCACATGGACTTGAGTTCCTAACAATGTTTGGTAGCCTGTAACGTTGTACAGCCTTGATATAACCTAGTGTGGTAGAGTGATTAGAATTATAGATCAAATCAAAATATAATGAGAAAAATAATCTTTATTTACATGGATTTTGTAAGATAAAAAGATGAGAAACCATAATTGGAGAAAATGGCGAGCCCTATTCCCTCTGGTCAGGGTTTGTATATATATAACTTTAGGGGAATGTTCTGCTGATGTCATCGTGAAAGAGGTCAGTAACGACTGTCTTCTATGACGTCATCTGTGCTAGAAGCCAGTAATAATTGTCCACTGTGGTCCTCGCTAATGAGCTCACCTCTATTAGGGCGAGGTGTGCAGACGAGGTGAGTAGTGAGGCATTCTCCTCTATGGAGCTACAAGACTACAACTCATTCCCTCGACGAGATACACTAGCGAGATAGACCCATGCTTTCTGCTATGTCGTATCGAGTGGGTTTCTCTAACACAGTATCTCTATACGTAACCACATTGTCAAATGTTGTCTCGTAATTATTTTTCTGTGCCACCTGTGCCTTAGAGTCAGGAGGATGCATTGTTTCTTTCCTTATTTATTGGGTTAGGTCTATGATAAATTCTTAAGTCCTATCACCTGCCCTCAAGGTTCAACTGAATATAATGAGACTGAAGCTAAGAATTTAAGTGTTTCCCGATAGAGGTGATCTCGGACTCATAGACTAACGAGGTCTGACGTCCTATCACCTGCTCTCGAGTTTCAGCTGATTGTTATGAAGCTGAAGTTAAAATAATATGTTTTTGGATCGAGGTGGTCTCAAACTCATAGACCATCTAGGTCAGACGTCCTATCACCCGTCTTGGAACTTCAATTGCGTGTTATGAAGCTGAAGTTAAAATGATATGTTTCTGGATTGAGGTGGTCTCGGCCTCATAGACCATCGAGGTCCTATCACTTGCCCTCGAATCCAAGTGTCATCTTATATGTGCGTTAGTTTCTAGAAAGTTCTTTGACTTTTCAGTCGAGCATTTTGGCGAGAAAAGTGATAACATAGCTATGTCAATGGGTGCGGTACGGTATGGTAGAAAGTATTTTCATACCTACACCCGTTAAAATTTTCTTTACCCACACTCCACCCGTACCCGTTATGAATTAACGGTAAGGGTAGGATAACGGTACATGATAGATAATAATAATATTATTAATTTAATAAAAAATATACAATGTGCTGAATAAATTGCATCAAATAAATATATAGATAAAGTACAATATTTAGAAAATACTTTACATAGAACAAAAGTCTGTCACACCCCGTATCTGAGATACGAGGCGTGATGTGAGACAGTATCTTTCGTATCCATCCGACGGCCCGTCAACCTACGTCATAAGCAATAAAAACAAAACGGAGTCAGCTACAAAGCCGAGTAACCAGTTATTTAACGACGCAGCTTCTCTGTAACCAATTTATATAATCAAAATATCAACCGATCGGATTAATCCACACATCAATAATAATAAATTAAATGTATTTCACAGAGATCAACGGGTCTAGGTTTTCTCAAATCAGTTTCTCGTATCACTTTCACATTAGCGCGAATTCCTCTCTAGACAATTCCGCTTCACATTCCATATCACTTTTCTATTCAAATCAAGTCACATCAATGCGAAAATTAAATTATAGAGAAGTCCGATTACCTGATCAGCAATCTAGAAAAATGAAACGACAATAATCTCGATGTAGAACTCGAATTCCAATCGGATGGATGAACATATTCTCAATCGGACGATGCATCAAATGGAACTAATATTCTAAATAAATTCTGGATTTTCAATTGGGGGGGGGGGGGCAGTATCGAGTTCACAATGGGAATATATGTCATTTTATTTCTCGGATGGGATGGAAGGAAATCAAGGAGTTCATATAAACAGATAGGTGCGTGGGGTGCAAGACAAAATTAAATCTCATTTACAAAAAGATTAATACAGTTATTAAAATGCGGTTACAAAGGACGGTTACCAAAAGAATTAAATAAATATTTAAATCAGATAGGAATAGATGTATCCGCTGATGGCAAAGTTGGAATTAGGCAGTTTTATATCCAGAGGGTGCGTGGGCTCCAAGCCCAATAAATCACGTCATTAAAACTAAATGCTATAGTTAATAAAAATATAAACATAATAAAGGAAAGAATACTTTATGAAAAATTAATTTACAAATGCTACATATTGGCCGACAAGAAATTTTAATCAGAGAAGACAAATACATTTTTAATAGTAAAAGAAAGATCGAAATAAGCCATTTGAAATGGTGCGTTTTTAAATAGCATACTTTAGGAAATTAATGGAATAAGACTTTTATCTAGAGTGATAAAAGGGTTGCCGTTATGAAATCAGATATTAAGCAATATAAACAAATATATAATTAATCGGCATGCTATCAAAATAATTAAATCAATTGGACACATTCATACGTCTTAAAATTTACAAGCTAGTCAAATAGGTTAAGTGAAATCAAATAAATGCAATTGAAATATAAAATTCAGGTTTTGAACTATTGTCAAAATATGGGGTGTTACAAAGTCATGCAATTTATTCTCATGTCAATTGACATTCCGAAAATCTATAGCTAATTATAAATTATAATATAATAGAGTGCAAATTAATTTTTTCATCAACATAAATAAATTTTGATGTAGATCAAAACTAATATCATATCTTACGAAATATGATATTTACATGATTATATATACATATATGTTTGTAAAAATTTACCTGTTAGATAATAGGTACGAAATAGCCCTTACCCGTACCTGTACCCGTTAAGTTTACGAAAATTTTTCTTTACCCATACCCATACATGTTAGTCTAACGAAAATAAAATCTTACCCATACCCGCCTTATCAAATGCGGTATGGTAGGGTAAGTAAATAAACGGATTTCATTGACAACCTTACTAATGATGCGCTGAGCGTCTCTTCCAATTCTGCTCCTCTATTTTGTTATCTACCCAGAATATTTTCCTTAATCAACCTCACCCCAATCATTTTTCATTCCCGTCCTTCGGTGTGGAAATTCCTTCACAAAGAGACCCCTTGACAGTGGCGGAGTTAAATGGAAGAAATGGGGGTCAATTGACCTCCATTGATTTATGAAAATTATCACTATGCATACAAATTTATACTCACAAATATGAATGTTTATTAGAAATTTTTAATATTTGAACCCCATATATATTAAATAAAAATTCCACTAGTGAACCCCATATGTGATTCGCCCAATTTATTCTTGTTGAAAAAAAATTAATTAAATAGCAAATATATCTTCAAGTGTCAAAAATATTGATCGTCTTCTTGAGTTTTTCACATCAATAATTTATGAGCTTTGACATTTAGTAATAATTAGCACCAATTCAAATTGATGAATGATTTCTATTATATATTTCATAAAATTAACCTAATTATTTTGTGATATATTTATACTAATTACTTATTGAATTAGATATATATTTCTAAATTGAACTTAAATTAAATATGTAAGTTGTTGTCTGTATGTTATCAAGAAACCTTTAATACGTAGATTTTTATTTTATTTTATTTGATGTGCCAAAAGGCAAGGTATATTCAATTACCATAATTGCTTTTCATCAATCAATTTAGCATTTTCCTTTTTTCATCAGGTTTCATTAAATAAAATTAATATTAATAGTATTTTTATTCAAAATAAAATAATATTTCTATCAAAATTAGTTTAAAACAATTAACTTTTTATGAACTCTATAAAATAAATTATATATTTTTTTTCATTAGATCATCTATGAAAAAACTTTTAAACAATAGCAACTACATTAAGTACAAATTATAGAATAGATCGTGTGGTCAGTAAATGGATAATTGTTTGATGCTTTGCTGTATAGAATACCATTGACCTCGAGGAATTTTCTAACACTCTCATCTTACATCAATTTAGAGAAATAGACTTTAAAGAATTCAAATAGAAGATGAAAAATCGACTAGAACTTATAATTTAATAAAATGGTCTTACATTTTGTGTCATAATATTTTTTTATAGTACTTAATTAGAAACTTTTAACCTTTTTATTTCTGAATTATGACTCTATTATAGTTAACAAAATAAATTTATAAATAAAAATATTTATTATTTTATATTTTTAAAATATTCATATTATAAATTTTTTGAACCCCATAATAAAAATTTCTGGTTCCGCCACTGCCCCTTGACAGTGAAGTTTTATTCACTTTTAACCCTCTAGATTTGAAATCACTTCACACCATGGCCTATTTCCTTACCGTCATATAAATATACTCGTTCCATCTCCTCCCTCGATCATTTCTCGCAGCTCCTCTTCTCGTTCTTAGCCTTCTCAAACTTCTGACAGAAGCTTTCTTTCCTTCTTCTCAATTCCTTTGCGCTTCGTGCTTCCAAGTTCTTCACGGGGTTTCTCCACTTCTCTTCTTGGATTAGGTATTTTTCTTTCTTTATTCTCACAATTCTTTACTTTTTGAATTTTTGGCACTGACGTTTTGCGCAACTTCTAGGGCTTGTTTCTTGAAGTAACTGTTTATTTGTGTTTGGGGGTGGATTTTGGGGTCACAATGAAGCTTGTTAGTACGTTAATGCATGGCTGCTTGTCTTGACACCAGTGGCGAGGCTATGCTAAGCAAGTGCCCAAGCTTGATTTTCACGAATCAAAGATCAAGTGTTATGGATGGATGAGAGTGCCTAGACTTGATATTTTCTGGTGCCTAGGCTTGTTCAATTTTTTGAAGTGATTCAAACGACAATTATAAAGTGATCCAATTTATTAGTCTGTATAAAGTGTGAACATATTACAATCTATAAAAAGTGTAACACTCACATGGTGACGCCTACATGCATTTCTTGTTTGCCTAGCAACTTGTGTTGGATTTATAATTATAAAAAGTATGCATGCTATTAGAACAATAGAATTTGGATTGCCTGCAATTTTTTCTATGTGGTTAGCTTGTACTATTATAATTAGTCAACAAATTAATCTATAAACTATAATGATCTTCATATTACATATTGTTTTCAGAGATATAATGAGAAAATTATATAATGTTTGAACTATGTATTTGTGCAATAATCATTGCTTGCATTAAGGATTAGTATTTGTAATGATTATAACATCTGACCTTGTTTAATTGCATGCATTGTGTGATTACACAAGATTTGAGCTCACTAATATTGTTTATCTTTTATTTATTTATTTATTTTTTATTTTACATGTTCTTTCTATACACATTAGACAAGGTTTGAGCTCTGAATTATAGTGCATCTGTAGGCGGAGCCAGATAATTTAAAATGGGTTCAATAAATTCATAA
This sequence comes from Rhynchospora breviuscula, assembly GCA_027562975.1. Classification (NCBI taxonomy): domain Eukaryota; kingdom Viridiplantae; phylum Streptophyta; class Magnoliopsida; order Poales; family Cyperaceae; genus Rhynchospora; species Rhynchospora breviuscula. The sequence goes on from CM050398.1 coordinate 21,571,343, forward strand.
TATTAATGTTATCAGACAAAATTTAAATAAATTCATAAAACTTTTGGTAATAAATTTACAATTATAATCATAATGATGCAAAAGTTCAAAAATAAAAATGGGGTTCAATAATAAAATAGATCATTTATGGGGTTCAAATTAGTGTGCCTATACATGTGCTAAATATATATTTTTATATACAAAATAGCATTTAAAAAAAAAAAAATTGGGGTCAATTGACTCTTTGTTGCATTTAGCTTAGGGGTGTCTAACGTGGTTAACGACCACAGTATTGCCCTCTACCATTATCGTGCCATTTTAAAAACGGTATGAAACCGGCATGCCACTTACCATTCCGTTTATTAAAGAAAACATATTTCTATGCCATCAACTGTTCGACTTCAGAAATTACACATAAAACGGTTTGAAATGAGGTTGAAACGGTCAAAACGGTATAATTTTTTATGCCACAAACCATTCCATTTAATTTAAACGAAACGGCATAAAGGTAAATGGTTACCGTTGACAGCCCTAATTTAGCTCCGCCAGCATCTATACATAACACACCTCTGACCACTAGACTAGACTATTACATAAGAACAGTTCATCAATTAGTTTAGATTTTAATCTGAACTATCACAGATGAATTATTTAAAGGCATGGTTGTAATCATGGAAGTAGAAGGTCTTATGGATGAAATGAGCGAGCCAACGAGAGACAGCAAAACACAAGACCGCAACTGAGACAACAGTAACCTTTGCAGTGTTTGATGCTAAGCCCTGTTTTGTGACAGCAAAGAACCCGATAATGGCCACTGAGACAACTTGCAAAGACACCTCGATGGCTTTCAGTGCTTTTAGGGCCCAACTGCAGCTTGTGCAATGCACAACGTGCGACCAATATCTGGAAGAAAAAAAAGATGCAGGTGCATTTTATACGATTAACTAACCATATATAATTTGAATGTAAAAACATAGTGGATCAGATATAATATTATAGTTTGAATGTTTTCAACCAAGTAAAAGCACAACTCCAGTGAGCTTAATTGGACTATATAAGGAGTGGAGGACACATAGTGGATCAGATATAATAAAGTCGTCGTGAAAGTAGCCAACAAAAATAAAACCTTTCTTTCATTGAAACACATTATCTTTATAGTTTCAGTACCTGTCCATGAGCTGTACTCTAGGGGGAGTCGGGGGAAGTGGCCGTGGTGCTGGATTCATGCTTCCCCAGTTGACTTGGTTGTTTGAATACTTCCTTAACCAACTCCTAAAGGCAATAACCATAGCATCTGCTTTTGTTGGCACGTAACAAGCCTTGTGCCAATTTGAAAGTCCTGCTGAAGCAAGCTTGCGTTCCTGCAACATATCAGCAGCAATGTTTAGAGATAGAAATAGTATGCTACACAAAAAATACATATTGATAACAAGCCCGTAAGTGTTGAAAAAACCATCACAGCTTGCACAATAGTGCAACCTGAGAGAGCAATCTTGATTGAAACAGAGGCACAAATTGTAAATTTGGTAAAATAGGATTCATGTGGGACCAGTTTAAAGAAGGCTCCTACAAAACAATAAATGTAAGGGAAAATTTTTTCTGTGCCACTCAAAACTAAGGAAATTGAGTATTTGCCAACCGAAAGTTCAATCTTCTGTTTTTGCCACTCAAAAGTTCAAATTTATTCTGTATTTGCCACTTTGTCTTTTTTAATAATATATTTAACAGCTAAATAATATAAATATAAATTGCTTACCATTATACCCTTGTCCTCCAACCCAGTGGATTAGAAGTTTAGAACGAATCGATTAAACCCAGTCTATTGGGTTCAATCTATCTCCTCTTCATCCCTTCTTCTCTCACGATGAACCGAGATAAAATTCCCTACCTCTCGAACCACCGGAACTGCAGCCCCGCCACACCCTCCTCTTTGCCTCGCTTCGACTCAAAATCCTGAGCCAATCTCTCCTCCTGTCCTCTTCTCTCGCGACTATTGCCTCAAAGTCCGACACAACGAGCTCTCTCATGGACAAGTTACGGCGGAAGGAGATCCAACCGACGAGGGAAGAATAAGGGAAATGGGATTAGAAAAACAAGGCGTCGACTTGGCCGACAGATCCGGTCGATGGTACAGTATGGATCTGTCTATCTAAGGACCAGGGCTAGAAAATTTTAATAGTGACGCAAAATTCAAAATATTTTTTCTTGTCATAGTAAATCATAGCAAACTTAACATCTTATAATGTTGTCTGATTCAAATTGATGATTAATAAACGTATACATTACATAACGAGCTAAAATCAAGAAAAATCATAAGAAAAGTAGAGACAATCAATCGGCAACTATCTGATTTTCTGATCTGAACTCTCCTTCATACCAATTCGGGGCTTATTTTCTCTACAAACTGCTTGAAGCAAACACATATGCGAAGAAAGGTACAGAGCTAGCAGGAATGGTCGATTTCAAACAAAGAGAAGCTTCGGAGAGGAGAGAGCTAAGGTTACCGCAACAGAGAATCTTTAGGATTTTTAGAGGTAGTGACTGAGGTTTGTCTTAATTTTGCGAGGCGAGAGAGAGTGGGAACGCGAAGGTCAGAAAGAGAGAACATATTTGGTGCGAGTTAGGTTCATCGTCAGTGAGAGAGAAGAAGAAACGAGATCAACAGGTTTAGATTAGGGATGAAAACGGATCAGATACGGTTCGGATAGTGGTCATACCGTATCCGTATCCATATTTTTTCTGGATACGGATACAAATACGGATATGTTCGGATACGGATACGGGTCGGATGTTAAACGGATTCGAATACGAATCAGATATTGCGGGATACGAATACGAATACAGATATATTTTAGATATTAAAACAAATATATATAAATTAAGAAAAAATAAATATTTAATTCTATAGTATCATCATATTATGTTATTAGTCTAGCCAAAATGTTATTATAAGCCAATCTAACTAATAAAAGCTTAGTTTATCAAATAAAAAATCTTTTCTATAGCACTAGAGGAGTAATTAGGTTAATCATCTTGTGTCATTGATTTAATTAAAGAAAAAAACGGTTCGGATAAAGACTAAATTCGGATCGGATAACAAATTTTTTTGTCGGATACGGATACGGATCGGATAGTAGTCAAACCATATCCGCATCCATATTTTTTTGTCGAATACGAATACGGATACGGATATGTTCGGATACGGATACGGTTCGGATATTACGCACATTTTTCGGATTCGGATGCGGTTCGGTGCGGAGTTTATCCGCACCATTTTCATCCCTAGTTTAGATCCAATCGACTATTCGACTGGGTTCGATTCATTCTAACCGATTGGGTTGGAGGACAGGATATAATGGTCAGCAATTTATATTTATATTATTTAACCGTTAAATATATTATTAAAAAAGACAAAGGGGCAAATATAGAATAAATTTGAACTTTTGAGTGGCAAAAATATAAAATTGGACTTTTAAGTGGCAAATACTCAATTTCCTCAATTTTGAGTGGCACAGATAAAATTTTGCCTAAATGTAATGCATGCCCCTGCAAAAAGATAAAAACTCATATTTCCTTTCAAAAGATGAAAAATGCCAACATACCCCTCTCCTACTCTAGCCTATTAAAAAATTAATGCCAAATCTAATCCTGTTTTCCATCTTCCATGGAGGAATGAGGAATTTGGAGTATTTAGAGCATCTTTCAAGAAATGGGATTAAGAAGTCAAAAATAGGGTCTGCAGTTCTGCACTATAACAATAACAACAACAACTAAGCTTTTTGTCCCAAACAAGTTGGAGTAGGCTAGAAAAGAAATCCAACAAGAAAAAAGGATCTACGAAAAAAGTCAGAGCCTTTTGTCCCAAACAAGTTGGGTAGGCTAGAAAAGGCTGAGTTTTTATGCTGGCTCGCCAAGCCTATCGCAAGTATGCGGTCTTGAACCCTGGACCTCCTAAAAGAGAGCCCAGTGCTCTACCATCATAAATTTGTATGCACTTTTTGCAGGATAAACATGAGATCCCTGTATTTCACTAGGGAATATGATGAAAAAGGATATGATATATGCAAGAAAAAGCATATTGCGTAAGCATATCCCTGCATTTCCCTGCATTTCAGCTTTGGACTTTTGGCCCTGTCTGAGTTTGTGTCAACAAAGTCGTTCCCATTGCAAAATAGGATAGTATGTTCCCAAAATTTCAGATTAATATACTTGGAATACTTTAACATAAGCAATTAATATTTAATACACCAATAAAATAGACAAGGTGAACATATAAATGATCAAAGTGAACACATACAAACAAATAAGTTCAATAAAAATAAGTTGAATATGCATATAAAAATCTGAACAAGGATGGTAAAACTTATATTTATGTATGTGTTCACTTTGATCATCTATATGTTCACTTTGTCTATTTTATGTTTTGTCTTTGTTCAAGCGGTGGTAAAATTGCAGATAGCAGCTATCATTTCTCAATAAAAATGATCATGTACCTCTACATGGAGAAGGTAAAGATCTGAATCCAAGATGAGATTCTGTCCAATATGATAATACCATCTAGGGATGATTTTATCTAACCAAACAGCAACATTCCTTGGAAAAGCATACACAATTCTGCTCTTACCAGGACTGACTGGAACACACATAAATACGAGCATAAATCTTGGTTCTTTGTTAGTGGTTTTGGTTGCTGCCTCCTGAAAGAAAGAAAAAAAAAAATTAGATACTATTTTCTTATCTTTTGTTTGGTCATAAGTTCATATTAATTAGCGCTGGCACCATGGTACCATTTTGAAACACTTACTATCACTGCTTAATTGACCTATTAAATTCTTCCTAGAAGAAAAGCTCATACTATTCTTGTCAGACTTAATATGTTCTGGTTGACATCTGGGGATATAGATAGTGATACGGCAAGAAAGGCAAATATTCAAATGAGTACCGATGAGTTTGTTGAGAATGAATAATAGAAGAGACATGGGGGAACAAAGTTAGTATATCCAGTTTCCAGCTTTGCAAGGAAGCCATTAATATCTGACTTCTCTATTGTTATCTCAAGTGGTGCACCTCCTTCTCTATCAGTTTCAACTGTGAACAAATCAAACTAAAGGCTTCAGAGTTTTTATACCAAACAGTGGTTTGTTAAACAAAATTGAAGGTTTTGATGCAATGGGTAGTATCATCAATTCATGACTACTACCTGATTACAAGTTTGTGATTAATGACTGCTAATTATTTTGCTCTCTGTTGGGGCTATATTTTCTTTTTAATTGAACCAGAAAGCAGAAGTAGCTATTACAATCTCTACCCATACAGAAGGAGAAGAATACCAACACAGGATTTTCAAGCTGCAATAGCCAATAAAATCTCACATCTGGATTATAACTTCTAGGTTTCCTACGTTGTAAAGTTTTAAAATGATTATAGTGTAGGTACATATCTTCCGGGGTCCACACGTTTTCTAATGTTCATCAACCCAAAATGAGCATAGGGAGTATGAGCTGGATCCATAACATTCTCTATTAGAATTTCATATCTGCAATATCAACAACCAATATCAAACTACAGTATATACCAAATGTTGGAAAAAATACCAAGGAAGCACCAGGCTTCTAGTGTCAGTGTTAATTTTTCTATTTATGAGCATCAATTTGCAGTACCTGAATTACCAAAGAAAATAAAACCAAGGATTGATTTACCCGAATAGAAGGTCTCGTGTTCCCATTATAGCCGTAAATGAAGGATCATCCAACTCTGGGATATATGGAGGTCTTTTTTCATTCAAGATATCTTTGTAATGAGACTCAGTGCTGGGCCAAAACCACAAAATTTTGTTTTGTTCAACACAGGGGTAAGCAGCAACACAGGCCTTTTCATTCTTATGCACCTGAGACTTATAACATGAGATAATTAAAGAATTACCAGATGGAGCATATGCAATTCTCTTCAAACAAATTATATAAAAAAAAAATGTTACTATGAACATTCTCAAACTTATTTGAGTATATGAGCATGAATCTCCCATAATTCAATTAATTGCTCCTTATAATAATTTAATGCGTATACTGTGGATAAGTAACACACAACTGTCGCTCAGTTGCCAAACTTAAAAATTGAATCATTTTTAGCTATTAAGTTTAGATAAATGTAACTAAAAACCGAACTCACTGGAGGTCCAAGAGCTGGGGCCTGAGGAATGTACTTGCAAGTGCCGGCACCATCAAAGCACCACCCATGGTACACACACTGGAGCCTCCCTTTCGCATCGACACGGCCTTCGGAGAGAGGTGCGAGGCGGTGAGGACACTTATCATTAAACACCTTCCATGCACCTTCGACCCGGTCCCACCAGACCACCACCTCCAGCCCCATTACCGCCTTGGCCTTCGGAGCACGCTTGTCGAGGTCGCACACAGGAGCCAAGGGGTACCAATGGGAGAACCAATCAAAGGTTTCTGATGTTGGGTCTGGGGTTGGTGCGGTGGTGGGGGTGGTAGAGGTGGGAGAAGTGGACACGTGGAGGCGAGTAGAGAGGCGTTGGAGAGGCAATGGGGGAGGTTGGAAGGAGGAGGAAGAGAATTGGGATGGGAAAGAGGAGAGAGAAGGGACAGGAAAGAGGCGTGAGGTGTTAGAGTTATGTCCTAGGAGTCAATTATTAAATGGCCACTTCTATGGTTTATGTGATTGATGATATTTTATCATTTATTCCTTGATTTATTAATTGACAGATCATTCAGGTTGAGGATCTGAATTGTGGATCTCTGTAGTTCATTTATAATTAAATGACAATAATAAATCTAAAAGGTCCGTAATCTTGATAATTAACAAGGAATATTAATTATTGGATAAGATTAGTATGCAAGTTAAGTGATGATTAAGTTCTACAGATCATAGGTAAGGAGTTGCCAACTTAATTGCATATGTATATGTTATAGAACATAGTACAGGACGCGACCCAGTGAAATAAATATATGGATTGTGTTATGTGTCATTATTTATTTCATTTGAGTTTGATTCTAAGTTTGAGATGGTTCAGCTTTTCCACATGAGGATAGGTTCAATAAATATCGTCTACCGTTGATTCCTGATAAGGGCTGCTATACGGACTTTATTTATGTTCTCTTGAATTGTGCGGGGAAAAGTTGTTCATCAAGAAAACCGTATGTCCCTCATTAATTAACTTAGTGAGCGATGATATCTGTTTGGGCCCCTTGATGGAGATGGACTGTTTGCTAGCAACTGATACAGTCATCTCTAGATCAAGAAACGTATAATCTGCAAGAGTGACACATTCCTATCTTGGATTATATGATGATATCATGTGACATAAGAATCGAACAAGGAAATACTATTATTTCTTATGCAGGATTGAGATATTGTAGCCGTACACTATTTATGCGAATTGGGAGTCATAACGTGTTGCTAGATACCGCTTATGATTATTAGAATTAAATAGCGATTTAATTCCATGTCCAACTTAGCATAAATCCTCAAAGGGTCACACAAAATTGGTGTTTAACCATACGTGCATTATTTATTTATTTGCAACAGTGAGTATTGCAAAATATAATAAGTTGGCTAATTAATTATGTACCGTTGCGAACCGTAATAATTAATTGAGTCAAATGGATTATATAGAAATAAATTAGTGCATTGTCTAATCTCTAAATAATTATTATTAAGTTAATAATTATTTATAAACAACACATTTAATTTATTTAAGTTAATTGGGCATTTATTTAATAGTAAATAGAAAGTCCAATTAAAGTCCAAATAAATAGCAATTGAATGGGCCTTTTAATTAATAGAATTGAGGTATTAAAGAGATGAGCTTGGAGCCCATATAGGGCCCATCATGAGGCCGGCCACAAGGAGGTGGTAGGTGGGGTGGCACACTTGTAATTAGTGTGAACTTGGTGCTAGGGTTTGGAGCCTATATAAGGACTCATATGGAGGCTTTTTTGGCTCTAATTCTCTTCCCTAACCCTAGCCTCCACACCCTTCTTCCTTGGCCGAAATCTGCCCCTCTCTTCTCTCCATTCAATAGCTCATGTGTTGAGCACTTCCTTCCATTAATTAATTGGTGAATTAATTGAAGAAAGGGAAAGCTTGGGATTAGACTAGTTCTTCTCGTCGCTAGCACGATTTGAGATAGAACTTGGTTAATACCATAGTGGACTCGAGGTGGCCATTAGGAGGAGTTTGGAGAAGCACTCAATCGACTCCTAAGCCGTAGGATCGAGCCTCTCGATTACGAAATCGAGAGAGGTACTAATCTCCTACCCTTTCTCTTGTGTGAATGCTTGAAGCACTAGATCCATAGTGCATGATGATTAATTAGGATTAATTAATAGTAATTAGTCTAAAAATGAAAATTATGCACTTCCTAACAGTGGTATCAGAGCACATGGTCGTGCTTAAGTTATTTTGACACTTAATTAAGAGAAATTGGTTAATTAATGGATTAGTAGAGTTGATGCTATTGCTTGCTGTCTGGAAACAGCAATTTCTGTGTTGTTATGCGTTTTTCGCTATGAAATGTTCTCTGGAAATTTTTTCTGTCAACTAGAAAGTTGTAGATCTGTGGATTGTGGTTCTTTTGGCGTTGGATTCACATTTTTCTGAAATTGTATGGATTTACTGTGAATAAAATGGCAACGGTGCGCAGAACCAGTTTCTGCTTACACTGTTCTGTTTGAATGGCTTAAAAGATTTATATTTTGAATATAAGTACCAGTGTTCTTTGGCTAGATTTAAAGAGGACTTGAAACTCTTTCTGGACATGTATAGAATGTTGCATGGCTCAGATTAATTCGTGGTTTTTCAAGTATGAAAAGAAAGATCTCGTCAGATCTGGTTTATTGAACAAACTGATTGTTCTAATAAACTGTACCAACTGAGAACTCTTTCTGGAAAATTGTTTGAATAGAGTTGTTTACTTTTAAGTTAGGATTCCAGGAAAATTAATTTCATAATTTTTCATGGAAGTTTGGTACCTCAACCAGGTCAAACCTTTTCGGTCGACAGTCTGTTCCAGTACAGGTCTAGTCGATTGTTAAGCTTGTAACTTGAATTTCTTAAACAAAACTTAGTGGTTTTCTTTTCATGAATAGTTAGCCAATAGATTAAACAAGTTTTTCTATGTATATTGTATGTATAAAAACTGGATGGAAGGTGATCTTTCAGACCGGATGGTTGAGAAGAAAAACAGAATATCTCAAAACGGTGCGTTCGCGCACTTGTTTCAGATTTGTCTTTTTTGATTCTCTCAGATGGTTTATGATCTCTTCCTGAATTTTTGACTGGTATTTACAATCTAGACAAGGAGCTTATATAAATTATTTCATAATTTTTGGAGACCGAAAACTGTGGATTTTGTCGTGTCCCATTAGATACTTTTTTATCAAAGTATTATTTATCTAATTATTCAAACTAGTTGAAAAAGTAATTAGGATACTCCTTGTGCGATCTCCTTTCAGTTTTTGATGATTGAAAAGTTTTCGAAAAAGGAATTTAAACAAGTTTGGTTGTTTGAAATTTGAGCATTTATACACGGAAATTGCGAATGGCAAATAATACGCAAAGACACTTGAAAGTCATTAATTATAAACAAATTACACTAGTGGATAGACTTGTGCTAACTTTGTTTTGTAGGAGGATGTGGGTTTAGTATGGCTCATGACTCAATGCCTTGTGGTTTGTAAATTGAATGCATGTGTGATTGTGTGTAATAAGGCCTTTGGTGCCATTAATTAATTTTGATTAATTTTTGTGTAACTTGAGAGGCTTGCATGCCCCTAAGGTTAGGATGGGAATAGAAATTTACACATGTGATTTTGTTCCTTTATTTTATAGGATTTAGATCCATATAGAATTTAGTGGGAGGGACAAAGGTTAGATTAGTTTTGCTACATGGAGATGCGGCGAAAACTAATGCAAGCGGGAGCCATACAAACCCACAACAATGCTTGAGATGCTTTATTATTATGTGAATGTTTGTGGATGCTATGAATGTCATAGGATAGGTATGGGTGTATGTTTACACGACCACCAAACAAGAGTCACATAATTGTTTGTCCCAAATCAACTTGATTAAGTCGACCGCCCTCCTTCTCTCTATCCCCTTCACGTCATTTGCCCTCTCATGGCGCGGTCCGCCCAAGCGGACGTCATGGTTGTCAATATGATAGTCGGGGTACAAATAAATGGATTTGTAAGGAGCAAATAGAGAGAGGTTACTTATCGATGGACCCAACTAGAGTTTGGACATCGGGGCGAAGTTCGCGACGCGAACCAAGAATCATAAAGTTGTATGATTGGTTAAAGAGAACCTACCTTGTCTAGTCATTTTGGATGACGTGCCATAGCAGGTCCAACTTGACGAAAATAGGGGTCTTGGATATTCATTACTTTTAGGAACTTATATTAAAGTAGTGAAAGTTTTACTTTATTAGAAAATAAAACAAAAACATAAACTAATTGACCTTTAACTTGAAAATTGTTGTAGATGTCTTCCTCGTCTTTTTCGCTACGTTCTCTTTTAGAGAAAGAGAAGCTCGCCTTCAACGGTGCCAACTTTTTGGATTGGCACCGGAACCTTAGGCTTGTCCTTAGGTTTGAAAAGAAGGAGTACCTCTTGACCACTCCCGTCCCCGCGGCTCCCAAGTCGGATGCCCCTAAAGCGGATCAGGACGAACATGACAAGCACGTCACGGACGACATGGAGATGTCCGTCTTGATTGTCGCTGTCATGGAGTCGGAACTCCAAAAGGAGTTCATGGATAGTGGTCTAGGAGTGTTTGAAATGGTCTCTCGTCTCTCGAACATGTTCCAAACCAAGGCCCGCACCGAAAGGGCTCGTCTCATCAAGGCCGTCGCCAATACTCGATTGGCGGAGGGTCATGAAGTCGGGCCACACGTCATGAAGATGGCGGGGTTGTTTCGGCAGCTTGAAAGGCTTGATACGCCCTTCCCGGCAGGGGCGATTCAAGACTTTATTCTCAACTCTCTCCCTCACAGCTTCACCGGTTTTGTTGTGAACTACCGGATGAATGGCATGGACAAGAGCATGGATGATCTCCAAAACATGCTTGTCGAGACGGAGGAGAGTCTCAAGAAAGAGAAGGGCCCCAAAGATGTTCTTGCGGTGAGTGACAAGAGCAAAAAGAGCAAGAAAAGAAAGACCCGCCGAACTAGAAAGGGCAAAGGCCCGGTGACGCCCCAAGGTCCGGCCAAGGGAGCTCCCGAGGGTTCCAAGAGAAAGAAGAACCCGGCCACTTCCGAGACCGTATGCTATTACTGTAGCAAGACGGGCCATTGGAAGAGAAACTGCCCCAAGTACCTCGCTGACAAGAAGGCGGGAACCGTCCAGCCTTCTACCTCAGGTATATTTGTCATTGAAACCCTTCTCGCTACCTCTAACAAAGACTGGATTTTTGACACCGGTTCTTGTGCTCACATTTGTCGAAATGTGCAGGCACTAAAGAGTAGGAGGCGGCTCGAGAAAGGCGAAGTACAACTCCGCGTCGGTAACGGCACGTGCGTCTCCGCTATGGCCGTTGGGAATGTGGATGTAACTTTGCCTTCTGGTTTCATTTTGGAACTCAAAGATGTCTATGTAGTTCCTTGTATCACTCGGAACATTATCTCTATTTCTTGTTTAGACTTGGATGGATTTGGTGTTGTAATAAAGAACAAAAGTTGTACTTTGTTGCGTGATGATGTTTGTTATGGTGTTGCGCATTTATTGAATGGTCTTTATGTGCTTGATTCTAGCGAACATGTTTTGAGTGTTGAACGTGACAGTAGGAAACGTAAGATTTCACATGAAAGTACGACTCTAATGTGGCATTGCCGCTTAGGTCATATCAACGAGAAACGCATTAAGAGATTGCAAACCGTTGGTCTCTTAGATCAATTCGCTTTCGAGCCAATTGACACATGCGAATCATGTTTGATGGGAAAGATGACCAAAGCGTCTTTTCCTAACAAAGGGATTAGGACAAACGACTTGTTAGATCTCATACATACCGATGTGTGTGGACCTATGAGCATTTGTGCACGAGGAGGTTATTCATACTTCATCACTTTCACCGATGATCATAGTAGATACGGGTATATCTACTTGATGCGGCACAAGTCTGAATCCTTTGAAAAGTTCAAGGAGTTCAAGAATGAAGTTGAGAACCAACTCAATCGAAAGATCAAAGTCTTGCGTTCCGATCGAGGTGGAGAGTACTTGAGCCACGAATTTGGTGATTATCTAAAGGAGTGTGGAATCGTTCCACAACTCACTCCACCGGGAACACCACAATGGAATGGTGTATCCGAGAGGAGGAATCGAACTTTGCTAGACATGGTTCGATCGATGATGAGCCAAGCCGACTTGCCTAAATCGTTTTGGGGTTTTGCATTAGAAACCGCAGCTTTTACTTTAAACCGTGTTCCGTCAAAGTCCGTTGAGAAGACGCCTTATGAGCTTTGGTTTGGTAGGAAACCAAGCATGTCGTTTCTCAAGATTTGGGGTTGTGAAGCTTATGTGAAAAGGCTAATGAGCGATAAGCTTGGACCCAAATCGGACAAGTGTCACTTCGTGGGATACCCTAAAGAAACCAAGGGTTACTACTTCTATAACCGCAACGAGAACAAGATAGTTGTTGCTCGTTATGGTGTGTTCTTAGAGAAGGAGTTTCTCCTAAGAAGAAGTAGTGGGAGCAACGTGGTGATTGAAGAAATTCAAGAACCGCAACAACAAGAGATGCCTCAAGTAGGAAATCTAGTTGTTCCCAATGTGGTGCCAAATGAGGTGGTAGCCGAACCCATTCCACAAGTTGTTGTGGAAGAAGAGGTTCAAGAGCAAGCTCCCTCAATTGAAGACTCAAACATATCGCGAGTCGATGATGTTGAAGTTGCACCCACACTTGAAGTTCAAGAACTAAGTCCGCAAACCGTTGTGGAACAAGTTCAAGAACCTCAAGCGTCTACCCTACGAAGATCGGCAAGGCCAAGTCGTCCACCTATAAGATACTTAGGTTTGCACGACGTTCTCGTCATTGCGAATGACGAACCCTTGACCATAAAGGACATGAAGGAAAAATCCGACTCAAAGGAATGGCTCAAAGCCATGGAATCCGAAATGCAATCCATGTATGAGAACAAGGTATGGACCTTAGTTGACCTTCCCGACGGAGTAAAACCCGTTGAGAACAAATGGATCTTTAAGAGAAAGGTCGACATGGATGGCAACTTGACCATTTATAAAGCACGACTAGTTGCGAAAGGTTACAAGCAAGTTCATGGTATTGACTATGAAGAAACCTTCTCGCCAGTCGTCATGTTCAAGTCAATTCGGATCTTGTTAGCAATTGCCGCATTCTACGACTATGAGATATGGCAAATGGATGTCAAAACTGCCTCCCTAAATGGCAACTTGGAAGAGGATGTGTATATGACACAACCCGAGTGTTTTGTGGATCCAAAGAATGCTAACAAGGTGTGCAAGCTTCAAAGGTCCATTTATGGATTGAAGCAAGCATCAAGGAGTTGGAACAAGCGCTTTGATGAAGAGGTCAAGAAGTTGAACTTCATTCAAAGCGAGAAGGAACCTTGTGTTTACAAAATGATTAGTGGGAGCGTGGTTGTATTTCTTGTTCTATATGTTGATGATATACTCTTGATCGGGAATGATATCCCCGAATTGAATGCAGTCAAGGATTCATTGAAGAAGGTGTTCTCAATGAAAGACTTGGGCGAAGCCGCCTACATCCTAGGAATCAAGATCTATCGAGATAGATCAAGAAGGTTGTTAGGCTTGAGCCAAGATGCATATATTGACAAAGTGTTGGAAAAACACAACATGGCTAGTTCCAAGAAGGGTTACTTGCCTATGTCACATGGCATATTCTTGAGCAAGACTCAATGTCCGACGACTGATGCAGATAGAAAGTACATGAATCAGTTCAAGTATCCATCTGTGGTCGGTTCGATCATGTATGCCATGCTATGCACTCGCCCCGATGTGGCGCACCCGATTAGTGTGACTAGTCGATACCAAGCTAACCCTGGTATGCCACACTGGACCGCAGTCAAGAATATCCTCAAGTATCTCAAGAGAACCAAGGATAGCATCCTCGTGTATGGTGGAGACCAAGAGCTCGTTGTAAGTGGTTACACCGATGCTAGTTTCCAAACCGATCGAGATGATGCGAAGTCACAGTCCGGCTTCGTATATCTGCTCAATGGTGGGGCCGTGAGTTGGAAGAGTTCCAAACAGGATACCACGGCCGATTCCGTCACCGAAGCAGAATACTTAGCGGCGGGTGAAGCAGCGAAAGAAGGCGTTTGGATCAAGGAATTCTTGACCGAGCTGGAGGTGGTTCCAAGCATCTCAGGTCCAGTGGATCTCTACTGCGACAACACGGGAGCCATAGCTCAGTCCAAGGAGCCTAGGTCTCACCAAAAGACCAAGCACATTCTACGACGATTCCATCTCATCCGTCAGTTTGTGAATGACGGGTGGATCAAGGTCAAGAAGGTGGACGGTGCCGCGAACACAGCGGACCCTCTGACAAAGCCTCTGTCTCGAGCCGCACATGAGTTGCACGTTGCATCCATGGGTATTAGACGTATGCCTGAGTGGCTTTGAGTTGTATCTTTTATCTTTTGAGGCTTTAGTATGAGACATGTATATTTTGGATATTACATTGAGTACTATGCACTGGCTAGAAGTCGCTGTTGATTGACTCTAGGCCAAGTGGGAGATTGTTAGAGTTATGTCCTAGGAGCCAATTATTAAATGGCCACTTCTATGGTTTATGTGATTGATGATATTTTATCATTTATTCCTTGATTTATTAATTGACAGATCATTCAGGTTGAGGATCTGAATTGTGGATCTCTGTAGTTCATTTATAATTAAATGACAATAATAAATCTAAAAGGTCCGTAATCTTGATAATTAACAAGGAATATTAATTATTGGATAAGATTAGTATGCAAGTTAAGTGATGATTAAGTTCTACAGATCATAGGTAAGGAGTTGCCAACTTAATTGCATATGTATATGTTATAGAACATAGTACAGGACGCGACCCAGTGAAATAAATATATGGATTGTGTTATGTGTCATTATTTATTTCATTTGAGTTTGATTCTAAGTTTGAGATGGTTCAGCTTTTCCACATGAGGATAGGTTCAATAAATATCGTCTACCGTTGATTCCTGATAAGGGCTGCTATACGGACTTTATTTATGTTCTCTTGAATTGTGCGGGAAAAAGTTGTTCATCAAGAAAACCGTATGTCCCTCATTAATTAACTTAGTGAGCGATGATATCTGTTTGGGCCCCTTGATGGAGATGGACTGTTTGCTAGCAACTGATACAGTCATCTCTAGATCAAGAAACGTATAATCTGCAAGAGTGACACATTCCTATCTTGGATTATATGATGATATCATGTGACATAAGAATCGAACAAGGAAATACTATTATTTCTTATGCAGGATTGAGATATTGTAGCCGTACACTATTTATGCGAATTGGGAGTCATAACGTGTTGCTAGATACCGCTTATGATTATTAGAATTAAATAGCGATTTAATTCCATGTCCAACTTAGCATAAATCCTCAAAGGGTCACACAAAATTGGTGTTTAACCATACGTGCATTATTTATTTATTTGCAACAGTGAGTATTGCAAAATATAATAAGTTGGCTAATTAATTATGTACCGTTGCGAACCGTAATAATTAATTGAGTCAAATGGATTATATAGAAATAAATTAGTGCATTGTCTAATCTCTAAATAATTATTATTAAGTTAATAATTATTTATAAACAACACATTTAATTTATTTAAGTTAATTGGGCATTTATTTAATAGTAAATAGAAAGTCCAATTAAAGTCCAAATAAATAGCAATTGAATGGGCCTTTTAATTAATAGAATTGAGGTATTAAAGAGATGAGCTTGGAGCCCATATAGGGCCCATCATGAGGCCGGCCACAAGGAGGTGGTAGGTGGGGTGGCACACTTGTAATTAGTGTGAACTTGGTGCTAGGGTTTGGAGCCTATATAAGGACTCATATGGAGGCTTTTTTGGCTCTAATTCTCTTCCCTAACCCTAGCCTCCACACCCTTCTTCCTTGGCCGAAATCTGCCCCTCTCTTCTCTCCATTCAATAGCTCATGTGTTGAGCACTTCCTTCCATTAATTAATTGGTGAATTAATTGAAGAAAGGGAAAGCTTGGGATTAGACTAGTTCTTCTCGTCGCTAGCACGATTTGAGATAGAACTTGGTTAATACCATAGTGGACTCGAGGTGGCCATTAGGAGGAGTTTGGAGAAGCACTCAATCGACTCCTAAGCCGTAGGATCGAGCCTCTCGATTACGAAATCGAGAGAGGTACTAATCTCCTACCCTTTCTCTTGTGTGAATGCTTGAAGCACTAGATCCATAGTGCATGATGATTAATTAGGATTAATTAATAGTAATTAGTCTAAAAATGAAAATTATGCACTTCCTAACATGAGGTTGGAATGGAGACGAGGCGGAGAGACTCCATCAGTGACATGGGACAGTGGGCGGAGGCCGGAGGAGAGAGAGTTCAGAGACAGAATTCGTGGACGAGAAGAGAGAATATGACATGGGACATTGGGACATGAGTAAGTGGCTGGGACCCACCAAGTTTCTAAAGAATTTGCTTATGTTTTTATATATTTGTTTTTCTTTTTTGTGCGTGTCGTTTTAGCATAGCAACATATAGGTAGTAAGTCTTCGAACAGAAAAAAATTGAATGAAATCATATTCGTTTCCTGATTCTTGAATCCTGATAAATGTTCACAGAAAATTTGAGAATACATCTGATCATAATATACAATTACTGGATCTAACTATCAAATTAAAACGGTCTTTAAACCAGACACAAAATATACATCAACACTTCAAACGCCAACACACATAAAAACTATTTTACTATACACTCCATTCCAATCAGCTCATAGAAGTCGTAGGAACAAACTAAAGCATTACGCTATAACTGATACCACAAGCTTACTAGCATGGCATATTATTTACATTATGTCTTACAATATATCTCAATAATACTTCAATCTTTCGTAAGCACACATCACTAAAATATTGTACAGCTTGCATCAAATACATGTCGTGATTTAATCAAAGAGGTTGATCCACTTCAAAAACCCCCTCCAAAAACCTTTTTTCCCTCTTTTTACCTTTCTCTTCTTCGTGGCTTCCTCTTCCCCTTCATCATCGGAATCGGAATCAGAATCAGAATCAGAATCAGAATCAGAATTGGAATCAGAATCAGAATCAGAATCAGAATCAGAATCAGAATCAGAATCAGAATCGGAATCGGAATCGGAATCGGAATCGGAATCGGAATCCGATTCATCCACCCTCTTACTCTTTTGCTTCCTCACAACCTCCTCTTCCTTCTTCTTTTCTTCTCTCGGTTGCCATCTAATTACCTCAGTTATTATCATACTCGGATCCGCCTCCACCACCCCATCACTCTCAGAGGATTCATCAGGCAAGGCTAGAGTACTTAGTTGTGCATCTTTATCTTCTTCAACCTCTTTTATCGGATCTAGTATCTCGAGCTTTGTGCTTTCATTTACATCCAGCGTTACAACTGTTGTGTTCGATTCTTCTGGTAAAATAGTTTCAATCTGGGTTTCGGGTTTGGTTGCGTGCTTGAGTGATTGGCGAGTGACTGTGAGAAGGAAAAAAGAGGAGAAAATAGAGAAAATCAAGACTAATCTCGCCATGGGTGGGGCCATTTTTGATGAATTTTTCTGATTAAAAATGAGAGCCTTTTAATCAATAGAAGGCCATTAGTGTTTCTATCATGCTAAGCAAACACTCACTGTCATGTGGAAGAAGCACTTGGACTTTCAGTATTACTGAAAATGATATTGCTGACTGCTGAGGGAATCTGGTTTTCTGATATGGGTTTGTTGAAGAACTTTATGTGGCAGGTAGTTATTGAAAGGACAAGCTGAAAATGTGCAGAGTTCTGGCCGGGAATCTTTTCACAACCCGTTGCAGCTAAATGTTCTACTGTAATCGTCACACAGAAATGAAACAGCATAATTTGTGGTAGTTAATAATTGTTTTGGAGTTGCCGAATTGGCATTTTTTTCTTTTTAATTTGGAGTTGATATTCTTACAAACATGGGATAGCGTTATGGCCCAGTACAAAGGCGATTTTTTGGGCTTTATTACATGCCAATACAAATTAGAAGTGTAAATAAATGTTATTTTATGTACGATTAAAGATGGAACTCACCTAGCAGTAATTCCGTTTATTTTCATTAATAATAAAACAATGTTAATTCTGTCTGATCGAGTTTCTAGCCAATAAAGAAATGGTTTGACATAAATTTGATATAACCTGAACAATAATGGTGCAATTTAGTCAAAGAAGTGGGGCTTTAACTAATTATAGTTCTGGTGGTAATGTTCGGCTCTATAACCATAATTGAATTTCGTAGAATGTTTAAAATGTTGATTTTCTTCTGCATAGTTCTGCTGCATTGGGTGATTATATTTTATTTTTCTATAAGCAAAAGGAAATATGAAAATATCTACTCAAGTCAATAGAACTGTGAATCAGGTACTTCAGGAAAACTGATTTTGTTTTTATCCATTCCATTTTTACCCTTTTCTCATTCTTCGTATAAAAATAGAATTAATTGTAATTCAAACTATCACTTGCTCAGTTGCTTGTTATCTTCTAGTTTGTTTTAATTTTCAACCTCTCTAGCACATATCTTTCTTCAGAACTGAAAAGGGATTGGAGTTGTTTGCTGTAATTGGCCAAAAAGTCCACTTATGTGATGTACTCTGCTTTACCATGCACGTTCTATATTTGTGATCCTTACCTTGAAATTATCTGGTAAGAATCAAATATGATTACAATAGTCCAACCAAATTTTAAGTATTGATCAATAATGCTTCATACAAAAAATATTTGACCATGTGCACAAATATATTGAAATTCCTCTGATATTTAATCATTACTACGACCTTATTTCTCAATATATTGATCTATCAGAAAAATGACATATAATATAAACTGATAATTTTTTCTATCAAATAATGAAATTATTCATCTGAATTGTCCAAATCTACATGTGAATCTTTACTAGCTTCTCGTTTAGCAATGAGAAAATTCTATGAAGAATACAATGCCAGGATAAACCTTATTTCTCATTATCGCAAAAGCCATATCTAGTTAATGTCCAGTACAAATTTCACTCTCTGTTGTATAAAGAAAGAGGAAACAATGTACAAATTCTTTAAGCACAATTCACACACACTTTCTGTGCACAGAAAGAAAAACGTAAAATCTGGACGGAATTTCACTAGATGAATTAAAGCATTCCTTTATTTAGACCTTATTTTATTCCTTTGTTAAAATAGGAGTTAATAACTCAGTAAAATACCATTTCTAAAAACCGCGAGCATTTCCTTTTCGAGGTCAAACACAATATCTGAAAAACTGCGAGCGTTTTCTTCTTGAGGCAGCCGTTTCAAATTTCAATGGGCGGTTCCAATGTGCTATAAAAATAGTGGATTGTAGTTCCTGTGTGCTTCTCAGTAGCTATTAATAGACATGCTTGTTGAAATGGAAAATCTCATCAAAGAGAAAACCTTAAGTCCAGCCAATCCATCTTAGCTAAACATAACAATAATATTCTTATAGATTTTTCCATGATCATCAAATGTAGTGAAGAGTGCATGGAGATGATTGCTTTGGAATTACTTCGGCATGAGTGGTTTAGGAAAAGGAGGCAATTTCTTGGTATACTAAACTCCCAGGTATTAAATATATATGATTTGCTTCCTTTTCTATACCTTTATGAAAAAAATTATTCCGAAAAGAAAAAGTTACGATTTTACCAATATTTTTTTTGTTTGCCAGAAAATTTCTGGCAATTTTCTATTACTAAGCCAAAATTTAAAGTGGTTTTTTCCCGAGGGAACTTCATTTGTTTTTTAATTTTCCAAAATTTTAAGGCATCATCTATCTTTGTACAATGTGTCTTGCAAAACACAAAACTAGTTAAATTGATTTTGAATACATGTTTCAAAAACCAGAAAAGCACATATAACTCTTATTTGTGCTAAAAAGAATCGAAGAGTTGAAGGTGCTCAAATATCGTGTGCATGTATATATGCTTACCTCTGTTTTGGCACACCTTTTGTTAAGCAATCATGAAGTTGAACAATCACGATAGAGAGAGAAAGGAGAATACAAGCAATCAACAAAAATACAGATATGACAATATAAGGGTTCTGATCTGATAAAAGTTAAGGTTTCCAAAATTACAAATCAACCCCTATCAAATGACATAATTAAGTACTCCCAACACCAACAAGAACAACTAGAAACTCCAACATCAAAATAGACCAACCATCTGGCAGACTGGCACTTCCAGCTAGTAATAGCTTACAACAAAAACAAATACCATCATTCCAAGGATGAGATTCGCTTGATGAAAACATCAAAATTTGCATCCCTATCCAACATACTTACTCTTACATACTCTGGTCCAACCCCAAATTGCCTCCCATTGCGAGTGAGAATATTGAGGGTTTTGAAGAACACTTCCAAGTCCTCAATAGTCTGATCCTCACATCGTAGCCATGCAAATCCTTCATCATTAGAGGAAAAAAGTAAATAAATTTTATTTTTGAGCAAATTTACAGACACAAATATATATTAATATTAACTTGTCACAGGTACCTGGATATGTTTCTGCGTGTTCTTTGAAAAACTCGCAGAACTCCGATGGGAACTGGGGAAGGCTGAATCGTCCCGATACCTTTATGGCTTGGCGCAGCCTCTGCCACCTATTTGCCAACAACCACCGACCGAAGTGGAAAAACTTGATACCAGCCTCGAGATCTGGGAGCTCGTAGCCATCTGCAATTACCTTCAGGATCTTGGCTGCCCGCACTTGGGAGTCCTTGGAGACCCCAATGGTGTTCATTTCAATGAACTTCGCCATTTTGCGTGCTACTTCAGCATCCTTCACCAAGGCCCAGCTATCATGAAAAAAAAAAAAAAAATGCAAATCAGCGTATATTGTGGAGAAGTCAATCAAGAATAAAGGGCAAGAACATGGCACAGCAGAAAAATGATGCAGGTTGGGCTAACCCTATTCGAGTGCCGGCATGACCTGTGGCTTTCGACACTGTAAAGAGCATTATGTCGTGGTCAGCTGGGTGTCGCATTGGGGTGTATTGAGGCCAGCAGTATGCCATGTCATGAACCCGTTTTCCAGCCTCATTACCACGCACAGCATGTCTGATTTCCCCATCTGGGTTATTGGGGCTGCACACAAGTTCGATGAAGTTGTCATCCCCATTGAAGGTAGCTGCATCCCCGGCCCAGTGAAACATTCCAGATTTCATGAAGTCTGCGATGCCTGAATACATCTGTGTTAGAAAAAGTGTGTGGAGCCATGTTCCGAACGGACTGGTTTGCTGGGCAACCAGACTGTCCCATTGCGGTTGGGACGGTCCGGTCCAATTCTGGAACGGCCCGGTCCAACTAGTTGGGACGGCCCGGTCTAATTCTGGAACGGCCCGTTCCAGACGGCAGTTATGAATCTGGAAAGTCTGTTTCCAGGCTGGCTATTTATACCCCTCTCTTCTGAAGCGTCTCCAAGGTTGGAATTCGTATTTTTTGAGATAACCACCATCCAAGAGAGACCAGAGAGAGATCAGAAAGAGGGAGGAGCCATCCTATTGCTTGGAGAGCAATAGGAAGCACACGCACGAGTCGACCGGCATCTGGATTCGTGAAAGGTGACGCCAAGCCCTGTCTTGTGGTTGTGGTGTGCCAGTTGCGTACGGAGGAAGACCAAGAGACAAGGAGGGGTTGCAGAGAAGCTTCGAGAAGGATCTAGGCAAACGATCAACTTCCGCTGCGGTACATCTAAACTTTATACATATTAAGTCAAGGACCGTCTAAAACCGACATTGGTATCAGAGCCACAAGGTTCTTTTCGGAGTTTTGGTACTATTTAACCCCTAGAAACCGTGAATATTGGTAGTTTTTGTTCTGGTCTGAGACTTGGTTGCTCTATTGGAACCCTAATTTTGATTTTGCTGGTATTTTTGGCTTTAGATCTCTCTATGATTGATAGAACTAGTAGCAAATACTTCAAACCAGTCAATTTAGGATAGAGCAATCTTACTGGTAAAGAAAACTGATTTCTGAGGAATTCCATCGCTGGAAATACCAGAATCAGGGTTTCAGCAACGTCTGGACCGGACCGTTCCAACTCTGGGACGGACCGTCCCAGGACTTTGCTGACAGGACGGCATACAGGCTGGTCCGACCCAGCAGTGGGACGGGCCGTTCCAGAGTTGGGACGGACCGTTCCAGGCTGGAAACCCTTAACCAGTCTATGGTTTAATCCCTGGGACGGACCGTTCCAATGTTGGACCGGGCCGTTCCGATTGTCTGACAGAACAAAGCTGTGTAAACCTTGAGTTTGACTTGACCAATTATGAACATACCACTATGTCCAACATGGTTTCTGACTTATCCTCTAGATAACTCAGTGGTTATTATGTGCATACTTGCATGAGAGGGTGATGGTAGGTCTTTAGACCTCTCACAAATGGTGACGTGTTTGAGTAGGCCTTTAGGGCTTCTGACTCGCATGTAAACCAAAAGCACACAAAGGGTGACTTTGGATTTTAAGATCTGGGTATCTTAACCAATGTCTGAACCTCGCGCCAATCGAGTTGATTGGGAGGTGGTGCACTTAGTTTATGAGATTGGATTGGTGGCCCTAGTTGTCATCTCTCGATCCTCGTGGCTGGGTTGCATTATCTTTTGGATCGATTCAAGGATTGTGCTGTGAGGTATGCTTAATGTTATAACTTGGAGTTATATCATATGTGTTGATGCTAACATGCATACATGTGCTTTGTCTCTATTTTGTAGAAAGATGTCGGCAAATAAGAGCATAGTCGCTGATCTCAATGCTGGTGAGAAACTGACGAGCAACAATTACGATGTTTGGCATCGTAAGGTTCAATTTCTCCTTGAGATGCAGGACTTGCATGAGCCACTCACAAAGGAACTCACTGAAGCCGAAAGGGCCAATCCAAGGCGAGTTCAGGCCAATGAGGATTTCAGAAAGAAGGATCGTGCTGCTCGCATAACGTTGCTGAGTAGCATGTCAAACGATCTTCTCCTCAGGTTTGAGAGGTACCGCACCACGAAAGAGTTGTGGGAGGCGATCAAGCTCCAGTATGGTGGTACTTCAACCACTAGGATCCGGCAACTTACACTAAGGTTTGACGGCTATAAAAAGCGCCCTGAGCACACAATGAGGGAGCATATCTTAGCTATGTCTAACATGATTAGTGAGTTGCAACAAGCGGGTCATGTCCTCTCGAATGAGCAACAAGTGCAAGCTGTCATTCGCTCTCTACCTCGCTCATGGGAGCATATGAGAGTCAATTTAACTCACAATGACAACATACGCACCTTTGATGAGGTGGCGCGTCATGTGGAGTTGGAAGAGGACCGCTTATTGGCTGAGAGAGCTGATAAGGCGGCTGGAGAGGCAATGATTGCCGCCTCTAAGAACTCGCAAAGGAAACCGAGGCAGAATTCCGGTTCCAAGAAGAATGCGGGTGGCAATGGCGTGGCCAATGCCAAGATTGACAAGAAGCGCAGCAAGAAGCGCGGGAAAGGGAAGGAGAAGCCCAAGGGGGCTTGCTTCAACTGTGATAAGGTGGGACACTTCGCTCGTGATTGCACGAAGCCGAAAAAGGTACCATCTGGCCCTTTTGGGGCGGACCGTTCCAAAGTGGGGCGGACCGTCCCAACTCCCTTAGAGCTTGGGACGGACCGTTCTGATGCAGAACGGACCGCCCCAAACTCATCTGCTTGTGATTCAGCTTTATTTGTGTCCAGTTGTTTCATGCTTACTGATAACACTCCTGTTTGGACTGTTGATTCTGCAGCAGCTGACCACATAGCTAGGGATCGAGCGGCATTTCTGGACTATCGTCGCATACCGGCAGGAAGCAAACGGATTTTCATGGGAAATAATAGTAGTGTCCAAGTGCATGGCATAGGCACATGTGAGCTTGTGTTTCGCAATGGACATAGATTAATTCTCCATGATGTTTTGTATGCGCCTGATGTGAGGCGAAGTCTTGTATCTGTTTTAGTTCTTGTCAAAACTGGATTGAGTGTTGTTTTTGTGAACAATTGTGTTGAATTGTATCAGAATTCTATGTTGATTGGTAATGGATTTCTTAATGATAAATTCATGGTTTTAGACACAATTGATGGCTCTTCTCTATCTTATAATATTTCTTCTTCTAATGTAAATGATAACTTGATGGTATGGCATGCTAGACTTGGCCATGTAGGGCAGGAACGGATGACTAGATTGGCTAAGGTTGGACTGTTAGGTCCCTTAACCAAGGTCTCCTTGCCTACATGTGAGAGTTGTCTAGCAGGTAAGGCTACCCGAAAGCCTTTTGGTAAGGCTGTTCGTGCCACTAATCCTTTGCAATTGATACACTCGGACATTTGTGGTCCTTTGAGTGTTAGGGCTCGACATGGTGCCTGTTATTTCATCACATTTATTGATGACTACACAAGGTTTGGTCATGTCTATTTGATCTCCCACAAGTCAGAGGCACTGGGTTGCTTCAAAAAGTACTTAGCGATGGTTGAGAATCAACAAGATGGACTTGTGAAAGCTCTTAGGACAGATCGAGGTCGAGAGTACCTCTCAGATCAATTCAAGAGCTTGTGTGATGAAAAGGGAATCGTTCATCAATTGACAACTCCCTACACGCCACAACAGAATGGTGTTGCTGAAAGGCGTAATAGGACCCTGTTGGAAATGGTTAGATCTATGATGGCACAAGCAAGTCTACCAATTTCGTATTGGGGAGATGCGCTGTTGACAGCTACATATGTTCTAAACCGTGTTCCCTCGAAATCCGTGGCAGCCACCCCTTATGAGTTATGGACTGGACGAAAACCGGATTTGGGTAATCTCCATCCATGGGGTTGTTTGGCTTATGTCCATGATCCGTCTCACAAACATGGGAAACTTGGTCCGAGAGGGAGAAAGTGTATCTTCATCAGATACTCTGAAGCTTCCAAGGGCCACGTGTTTGTTGGAGAGGATCTAAGTGGAATAGTCACGGAAATTGAGTCGAGGGATGCGACATTCCTTGAGAGCGACTATCCAAAGAAAAGCGAGGTTTCACGAATGCAAGGACTTTATGAGGACATTCCTTCTGCAGATATTGATATTGGTCAAGAGGTGGAGGCTCAACCTCCTGAGACCAGGTCAATTGCAGAAGAGGGAACTCAAAGAGTCAATCTCGGCAGTTGGAACGGACCGTCCCAGGACTGGGGCGGACCGTCCCAACACTGGAACGGACCGTCCCAAGACTGGGGCGGACCGTCCCAGATGAGAGATGATTCTCCTGATCTGATTGGAACGGACCGTCCCAGGACCAGGGCGGACCGTCCCAATGATACAAACAGACAGGAAGAAGCAGAACCTCGTAGGTCAGGACGAGAAAGAGTACCCCGCCGAAGATTTGAAATCGAAGGGGGGGAAATGTTCATGGCAGCTTTGGATGGTTTGGTTGTACCAAGAGAGGACGATAAGCCTAAACGCAATAAGGCAGTCAAGGCTATCGATATGGATGAACCAAAGAATGTGCGAGAGGCACTTTCTGGCTCTAATTCTAAGGAATGGTTGCTGGCCATGCAAGAGGAAATCGATTCCATGAAGAAGAATCAAGTTTGGGACTTAATTGACTTACCACGAGGTCGTAGGGCTGTTGGGAGCAAATGGGTTCTCAAAGTCAAACGTAAAAGTGACGGGTCAATTGAGCGTTACAAAGCTCGCTTGGTTGCAAAGGGATTCACCCAAATAGAGGGAGTGGATTATGAGGAAACCTTCTCTCCTGTGGTCAGGTTTGCCTCCATCCGCTTGATCCTAGCAATAGTCGCTGCAATGGATCTAGAACTATACCAAATGGACGTGAAAACTGCATTTCTCAATGGAGAATTGCAGGAGGAGATATATATGGCACAACCTGAAGGGTTTGTGATTAAAGGGAAGGAGCACAAGGTGTGCAAACTTCGCCGTTCCATATATGGTCTCAAGCAAGCATCACGACAATGGAACCTCAGATTCCACCAAGCTGTCTTGTCAAACGGCTTTGAGGTGATGGAAGAGGATCATTGTGTGTATGTGAAGAGGTCCATGGATGGGTTCTTGATCATGACATTGTATGTAGATGACATACTGCTAGCAGGTAACAACAAGTCGCTGATTGGTTCAACGCAGACTTGGTTGTCCTCTACATTTGACATGAAAGATATGGGTGAAGCTAGTTATGTACTAGGTGTCAAGATAACTCGAGATCGAACCAAGAGGTTTCTCAGTTTATCTCAAGAAACTTATGTGAAGAAGGTTCTTGAACGATTTGACATGGCTGAATGTCGATCGGTTGACACTCCTATTGACAAGAATACAAGCTTAAGCAATGACATGTGTCCCAAGACAAAAGAGGAAAAAGATAAGATGGAAAAAGTGCAGTACTCAAGTGCAGTCGGAAGCTTGATGTATGCTATGATGTGTACAAGACCCGATATATGCTATGCGGTGAGTCTTGTCAGCCGATTTCAATCGAATCCTGGATTTGCTCATTGGCAAGCAGTCAAAAGGATTTTGAGATATCTCAAGGGCACATCTGATTATGTGCTATGTTACCAAGGCAGAGACCTGAATTTAGTCGGCTATTCGGATGCTGATTGGGGTGGAGACTTGGATGAGCGCAAGTCCACTTCAGGTTTCATCTTCATGCTTGGTAAAAGTGTAATCTCTTGGGCTAGTAAAAAGCAAACTTGTGTTGCTTTATCCACCATGGAAGCCGAGTACATTGCATGTTCTGCGGCTGCCCAAGAGGCAATATGGTTGAGGCGTTTCCTAAAGGATCTAGGGGTGGTCAAGGTGCCCATCGGACCTGTGACTATTTATTGCGATAGCACTGCTGCTATAGCATTCTCTAAGGACCCCAAGTATCATGGAAAGGGCAAACATATTGACATGAGATATCACTTTGTTAGAGATAGACAAGAACACAAAAAGATTGTGTTAGAGCACATTTCCACCGACGAGATGGTGGCAGACCCATTTACAAAGGCCATAACTAGGATGCAGTTCCTTAAGATGGTTAGGATTATGGGTTTGAGGTTTGCAGGCGGATCCTAGAATTGGAACGGCCCGTCCCAGACTGGGGCGGACCGTCCGGATTTCAGCCGGACCGTCTGAACACTGAAAAACAGCTAGGGTATGGCCTGCTTTAGGCTGGAACGGCTCGTCCGGAATCTGGGACGGTCCGGTCCAATTTTTCAGACTTTTGTATGTATATGTATGTGTTTGAACAATTATGTTTTATTGATATATATTAAGACATTTGCATTCATTCTTATTATTGAATTGCCTGTTATTGTTCAATTAAATGTTAGCATAAATGGTAGTGTGTATTTGAACTAAAGATTGTCTCGCTCGCACGAGCAATCGCCTCTAGTGCCAGGGGCATGTAGAGATGAGACTGGATTGAGCTATGTGCGCTTAGTCAAGGACTAAGGAGCCACCTGGGGTGGTCGAAGCTCAATGTCGCTTCAGTCTGGGACTGAAATGAGACTTGTCTTCTTTTAGGCGATTCGATATGATTGTATCCCCAGCAATCATGTAGTTCAAACTTAGCCGAGGTGAGAATCTCCTTAAAACTCTGGGAGTGTTTAAGTGGAGAATTTCAGGATTAGTTGCAATAAGGAGTGGTCTGGACCATAGACACTTGATTTGCAAACTGAATCTAGACTCGTACAACGACAGTAGACACACGTCTGTTGGTGCAGATGATTCGTTGTAACATGTGCTCATACCACATGTGCTAGGCGACTCTTGGAAGATGGGTTGAGTGGTTCCAGGACCAAGACCGTATGACTCCCCATTGTGTGAGTTCCACAATTACGTACCCTTTGACTTTTGACTATGTCATGAGGGGCAGGATCAGTGCCTGCTACTTTGGTGTGTACCCTATGGTGATGCATATTCCGCCTGTCGGGGCATTGCTGGGAAAACGACTGATTTTGTTCTGATTTTCATAAGACAAAGGAAAGATCAGATTCGATTTGCACAAATGAGAGATCTGTTGGTGTTCAGGATCCACCAAACTCGTCATTTGGACTGAGGTTGGGAACATACAGCAGACTAAGACTGAAAAGGAAAGGACATGTATCATTGAGCGGTCGATAATGTCTGATCTAGTGCAAATTTGAATGTATCTAAGGTACTAGTATACACAATTATCTAACTGTTTTTATAAAAGGGTAGACGCTTTCTCGCTGGCCTTAACTTTGTTATGGTGAGGCGTTTTAGCTCCCGCTTGACAGGTGTATGCGCTGGTCGCACGGTCCATTTGCCGTATGAGGTTTGACTCTGTGTTTGGCAACAATGTCTCCAAGAGGGAGATGTTAGAAAAAGTGTGTGGAGCCATGTTCCGAACGGACTGGTTTGCTGGGCAACCAGACTGTCCCATTGCGGTTGGGACGGTCCGGTCCAATTCTGGAACGGCCCGGTCCAACTAGTTGGGACGGCCCGGTCTAATTCTGGAACGGCCCGTTCCAGACGGCAGTTATGAATCTGGAAAGTCTGTTTCCAGGCTGGCTATTTATACCCCTCTCTTCTGAAGCGTCTCCAAGGTTGGAATTCGTATCTTTTGAGATAACCACCATCCAAGAGAGACCAGAGAGAGATCAGAAAGAGGGAGGAGCCATCCTATTGCTTGGAGAGCAATAGGAAGCACACGCACGAGTCGACCGGCATCTGGATTTGTGAAAGGTGACGCCAAGCCCTGTCTTGTGGTTGTGGTGTGCCAGTTGCGTACGGAGGAAGACCAAGAGACAAGGAGGGGTTGCAGAGAAGCTTCGAGAAGGATCTAGGCAAACGATCAACTTCCGCTGCGGTACATCTAAACTTTATACATATTAAGTCAAGGACCATCTAAAACCGACAATCTGTATTAAAAATGAAATAAGCAAACTAATGTAAAAATTATGTGATATTGTATTATTCCTTATTTGATTGATTTTTAAAATAAATGCTAGTGCGCTTGGCTTGAGATTTTCTGTGATATTGCAGTAGAGTTTCTTATAGTTCTAATTTCTTTGACTCTTGGTTTGCCCAGTTTCGTTCTGCTTTCTTGCAATCTTTCTTTCATCTTCCTCCTCCCCTTTTCTCTAATTTATTGTTTTGCTTTGCTTCATAAATTAGTAAAACAATGAGCTTGATGGTCTTCCCTGTAAAGTTTTCTTTACTTATCACAGACAGAAGCATGATTTATCAGAATATATAAGAATATATAGATGTATACATGACAGTAGAATATTGTGTTGCATTTTATTTGAAAAGACACTAAATTAGATTAGAATTTAGTCTAGAGAAGAGGAACCTTCGTATAACTTTATATATATAGCACCTTTTTCATGCTATTTATCATATAATTTATGAAGGATGCGTCAATCTCAGAAAAATTCTTAATGCTCAGTCTAAGACTCAAGAGAGACGTCACTTGAACCATATATTGCTTTGCCAGGCATTAGCCGCTCATATGATAGAAATTCCAAAAAAAAAAAAAAAAAAAAATTGGAAACAATGTAATGATGTGAGGCCTGAGAACTCGAAAATTAACAGCCAAATGGAAAGTTTAATTCCTTTAAATCATTTCTTCAAGAACAAGAACAGTTGGGACCAGCAGTAAATAGATAGGATATATTTATGTTATATATATAGTTATGAATAAGTTTTTCATAAACTAAATTCTTTTGTTCACCATACATCTCTCAGAAGTAAATATTATTCATTTCGCAAAAGTTAATTGCGGCGTTCTTCATAATCATCTGAACAAGTTTTACAGGGATTTATTACAAAATTTCATTTAAAAAATGATCTGAAATATTTTTCGAGAGAGTTAAACCTAACCTTTTTTTTCATTCCTTTTACAAAACATAAATTGCAAAACATGCTGAAGATGTAAGATAAAAGGACTATGAATGCAAAAAAGAATATATTATATTAGGCGACCACCCATCCCAAACAATATATAGTAAAAATTTATAAGAAAGGAAACTTACTCGACAACAACGTGTTAAGTCTCCTCAAAAGTAGGATCATTGTATACCTTTTTAAGTATCTTATTAGATCAGACCTAATTTAGATTCAACAAAATCATAACCAATATTTCAAATTTTAATATGGTCCTTAAACTCAAAGTTTCATTAAATATATAACTTGAGAACTTTTTTTTTTGCAAATTAATACCTCCAAAACTAACAATTGACGCTTGAGATCGTATAATGACTATAATAAATGAATAATAATTCAATCTACAAGTATAATGAAATATAGCTAGAACAATGTGGTAGTGATTGCAATAATGTACGAGTATGAAATATAGCTAGAATCATACCGAGTAGTAGGGTGCAGCAGAGATGACATTAACAGGCTGGCGGGCCTCAGTCGAAGCAAGAGCAAAAAGGGCAGCATGGATCAACTGAGTGGAACCCACCCCAACTATGATGTGGCGGTCGTCAGTGACTGCATTACCAGCAATTTGGTGGAGGCGTTGTGCTTCGTTGGCAAACTCAGGTTCAAGAAACCAGCAAAGATTTCTAGGGTCAGAGAAATAACTCATTTTCTGCCATCCAGGAATCACCACTGTGGCGCTGTCCCCTACCTCCTTCCAGAATGGTTCGAACATGGTCGGGTCTCCACTATATATTTGAAATTTGTGCAAAAAATGTTTATTCAAATTTTACACAATGCATAGATCAACATAACACGTAAAATCTGCAGACTGGCTGCTACTTAAGAATAAATTTAAAAGGAACATTTAAAAATAAGTTGGGAGGTTTGACCCCCAATTTATCTTCAAAAAAAAAAAAAAATTAAAAGGCAGAAGCATAAATATGATGAACAGAAGTGGGTAAATATCATTAAAAATTTGCAGACTGTCTTTAGTTTATTTACCTTAAAGTACTCTCTATAGACTTTTTAAGTAGAATACTTGACTTTCTCAAAGAAAGTTTTGTATTGACCACAATAATAATTTCCATGATATCTCGCAATTGATGATGTTAAGTCTTATATAATAATAATTGACTTGTGTTCTTTAGTGACCCCATGAAACATTTATTTCTACCTAGATCCATGACAAACTTGTCAAAGAGAATGAAAATAAGAAACTTGTAACATATATATAAGATCGGATCCATGCAAACACCCTGCAGTCACATTTAACTCGATTTGAGTTTTGTGGTAATCAGATGATACCACCAAATAAAAAAATAACATTTGATGACCACATGATTAAGATGCTACTAAACTCTCAAAAAAATAAATTGAAAGGAACTTTACATAAACTTATTTACTATTACCAAATAATTAAAACAGAAATTTTGAAGTTTTACTCCATGCATGGACTGATCTAAATTCTAAAAGCAATACAAGCACCAAGACCTCCTCATCGATTTAAATCAAACCCAAATTCAAACAAGTACAAATTATAATAAGATCTCAAAAATAAAAAAATAAAAGCATAAAATAGAAAATTACTCACTGGTCGAGGTTGATAATTGAATCTCGGTCATGACTGATCCCAGCAATTGCTGTCGAAGCCTTCTCCTCCATTTCTCTCTCCTCTTTACTTGGCTTGTAAAAAAAAGTGTGAACACACGTTAACTTAAGGCCCCAATCTAGGTTGCTTTCTTTTGTGTTACCTGAAGGAAAAATGAACAAGACTATGTATTGAATTTATAGCTATATAGGAGAGGAGATTGGTACTAGGGTTTGCAGTTGTCTGGGTTGTGTTCGAGTTGTCTCGTGTTGCATTTATAGAAGGTAAGCGTGCTAAGGAGATGTATCATTATTCCTTATATATTTGAATGTATATATTTGTATATAAATTCATCGATCCTCTCTTTCCGTTACTTTGAATTTTGCTAACCTTTGTTTGGTGAAG
Source organism: Rhynchospora breviuscula (assembly GCA_027562975.1). NCBI lineage: Eukaryota > Viridiplantae > Streptophyta > Magnoliopsida > Poales > Cyperaceae > Rhynchospora > Rhynchospora breviuscula. Next base: position 21,603,448 of record CM050398.1, read on the forward strand.
GCTATACATGGAAAGAAATATTTAAATTTTCGTCATCTGGCATGAATGCTAGATTCATTGTTTTGCTTCTCGGAAATACAAATACGTTTTTTGAGGGCTTGGTGGCGTCGTGGCGAGCGGCCACCAGCAAAATTTTATTAACGAAAAAAAATTAAATACAAATATGTTCTGAAAAAGCAACTGAATTTGAGTGCAAGGAGTCATGAAGAGTGCGTTGGTCAAAAAATTGAAGGCAATCTTATCTCTTTCTACTTTGCTCCAGGTTTCTCAAACTTTGAAGTATTTGTTCTCTTGCTCCTCTCAGTGCGTGTTTACTGGAGTTATTATGCAATCTTCAGTTTCTTTTGTTGTTTTCTAGGAGGCGGAATTGGAAATATTTTTGGTTCTCTATTCTTTTAGGTAAGATAGAAACAAAATTATACATTGTCTCTCTCTCTCTCTAGTTTTAGGTAAGAATATAACAAAATTCTGTAACATATTTGCTGGAAAATAAAATACTTAGTTGGAAGCCCAAAGAAGCAAATCTATTATTATTATCATCATCATCATCATCATCATCATTATTATTATTACCGTTCTTGAAAAGCATTGTTCTTATTTTTAGGGGTGCAGGCCTAGAAGTCCACATTTTTACGGTGTATACATTCAGCATTTAAAATGCAATCACATTCTATAGTCATTGAACTTGCTGTTGATATATCGAGTAATTAGTAGTAATAGTTTGCTTAAAAAATAGCGTATGTGCTAAACTCACAGAATAATTTAATTTTTCTGTAGATTGATCAATAATCAGGACAACCAAAGATGGAAGTCCTCTACTTTGGTGTTCACTTAAATTATTTGATTTTTTTTCACCTTGCTGGTGTGGTATTATATCGAATAATTTTGAATAAATTAGATAAAGTAAAACTCCAGCATCTGCGCGGAAGAAGAACAAGAAGACGATAATGAGGAAGAAATGCAAAACATTCAGATTGCATGAGATGAACTATTATCAAATCTGTTAAGAGTAAAAAAATGTCGAGACATTATTATAGAATGAATTCTAGGATTTTTTTTCGTACTTTATCATAAATTTAGAAGCTATAGGTAGTCTAAAAGCTATCCAACAACTTAGTGCTCAAGAATAAGTAGCCAGGTTTCTCTACATATTAGGTCATAATACCAAATATTGTTGTGATGACTTTCTTTTTCCATCGAGGGAGAGCGACAATAAGTCATGATTATCATAGAGTAATCAATGCTGTAGTTCAGTAAGAAGCTTCATTCTTTAGGCAACTAGATGGATCAAATACTCCCTAAAAAATTACCATTAACTATAAATTTAATCCTTATTTCATCATAACTCTCTGTATTCTCATAAAAATCTATTATAAAATTACAACCATATTGAAAAGTGTGAAAATAGAAATGTAAACTACTATTTGTATTAACAGGGATTGTGTTGGCTCAATTGATGCACATTTTGAGTAGAAGTAAATTCTAAGGAGTCTACAATCCCTCAATTGATGGCACACATTTTGAGTAGATCAGTAAATTCTAAGGAGACTTTTAAATATCACGGTAGAAAATATATCCCAACTATGAATGTGTTGGTTGTATGTTCACCTGATTTACACCCTAATCGGAACCAAAATTCCCAACGGGAATTGTAATTAGAATTCTTATTTCCGTACATTTCTTTGATTGGAACGAACTTGTTGAGCGAATTTGATTTCATTTGAACGGACTCAGTGGAAAAATTAGACGCCAATGAAATTCCTGAAATTTTGTAGAAATTCGGTAGGATTTCATTTTGGTAGAGCATGCCTCTTAAATACCCCTTCTCCCCTTCCAAAAATACCCCTCTCCTTTCTCTTCCGGTAGAACGGAAGGAAACGAAGAAATCACTCGAGCTTTCTCCGTCTTTCTCTCTCCTCTTGTTTTCTAACTCCATTGGTCTCGTGCTTCTCCCTTTACTTCACTGCTTGCTTCTCTCTAACTCCTCGAAGTCTCGAACTCAAAATCAAGGTATAGTTACAGTTTGCACCTAAAAGCCAGTACCTATCCAAGATCAATATATATTAATATATATACACGAGTCAATCAAACATTTTGCATGGGCTGTATTAAACTCGTATATATATTAATGTGAGAAAATCAAATATTGTCATTTTGTACCATATCGAGCACATTTTCCTTTTAGCGAAGAGGCCATACCATCTGATGTTGTGTTACTGATATAATATCTTATTATATCAGCCGATAACAGTAGAAGGATGTGGCGTTGGTTTTTGTTTTGAAGCTCTAGAAAGAAAAGAGTATATGAGGGCAAAATAGTCACTTTTTTAGAGTTCAAATCATTTCCTTTTTACATTCATATTGTTTTGATCACAAAATGTTAATTCCCGTCAATTCTTCTCATGTTGGTTCTGATCACATAATGTCATTTGGAATTGATCTCCAATCAACTCCAATCCAATGAAATCAAATCAAATTCGATATGTAAACCATTCCGATCAGGGTGTTAAAGTTTTCATACATTTTAGTAGGGTCGCCAGGCACCACATCAGATTCAAAGATTAAAGAACGCACCTAGAAGAAGATATCCGATCTGAAAATCCCACAAGATAAATACAATAAATAAGATTATGGGTAAATTTCATATATATTACATAAATTCTCAAAAAAAAATTAATCAGTAATTCAATAGAATGGGCTTTTAGTGTATATTAAGGAAGCGTTTTTTTTTATAATTACAAGTGCAATATAACCACATTATAATAAGGATACACAAAAACTCATCATTCTAGCATGTTTCATTTTGCACAACTTTTTACTTGATGTGGATCCCGATAATGAAATTCTTACTGAAGTTGATAAAAAATTAGTGAATGCAAGACTACGTAATTCCCAAGCATCTAATGACCAGATGAAAATAATACTATATGTTAGGAGAAATTATTAGAGAGAGAATTTCAAATGAGATTTGGAATGATTACACTTTGTCTTTTGGCTTGTAGTAATTAGTAACATTCCTTGTTTAATTTATGTCATTGCACTACACCAGAAAACATTTTTAGCACCGCCACAATAAGACCGGTTTTTAAAAAATCCGATTCTAAAAATATTCAGTGGCAATTTCGATATTGTCAGAATTTTTTTAAGACCGGTTTTTAAAAAAAACCGGTCCTATAGAGTTCTCAAAAATAATCCGAAATTGTTGTTGTTTTTTTAAGACCGGTTTTTATAAAAAACCGGTCTTAAAAGGTTTGTTTTTAAAAAACCGGTCCTATAGAGATCAAAAAATAAACCGAAAATTCAGTTTTTATTAGGACCGGTTTTTTTATAAAAAACCGGTCTTAAAAATTAGCATATTTTTCTTCTTATCTCCTTCCCTCTTTGATTGTTCTGTCCACACATTCAATTCATGACCGTTTTTTTCTCTAAAAATCGAGTCTTATTTTCTCTCTAAAACCAAACAAAAAAAATAGCTAAAAATCTCGAAAAAATCTGAAAATTTGAAAAATCAAGAGAGAAGGCAAAGGAGATCAACCAGAAGCTAAAAAAAAATTCATTTTTGAGGTATATTCTTTAATTATTCAGTATTTTATTTATTATTTATTAATTATGCAATTTTTTGTTTTTTTGATTGATTTTTTTCATTTTGATTTCATAAAATAGAAAGAGGAAAATGAAGAGAAGATTATTATATTGAAGAGGAAGAAAACGAGAAGACAATTTCGGTAATTTTCTATTTTAACCCTCAATGATTTCAATTCGTTAATTTACCAATTTGTATGTGCATATATATATATATATATATATATATATCATTTGGCATTTGCATATATTAGTTGTATTGTCATATAGGACCAAATTGCCGGAATTTGTACTATTTTAGGTCGTGCCCGTCCGAAATTAATCCATTAGGGATTAATCTCGGATAGTACTCCCGGTCGAGAGTACTGCTTTTTGGATATTCTTGTCTCATTTAGGACAGCGAGTTGTACGTTAGATGCAATTTGTTGTCTGAGAAAAATTCGACGGCATTTCTCTTTATGTTTCCCACGGATACGTACACACGAGCAATAGATCCAACACGAGCAACAGATTTAATTATAAACGAAACTCAATCACATAATTCAAAGAAAGAATTACTAAAAAAAAGAAGTCATCACAGAAGGCATGTAAATAGATCCAACACTACGCCACTTTTTATTTTTAAGACCTGTTAATTAATGGTCTTTAAGACCGGTTTGGAGGTGGTGCTAATAATATGTGGTGTTAAAAATATATAAGAAACCGGTCTTAAAAAGACGGTGCTAAAAACCAGACAGAAGCCGATCAAAAAAGAAAGCGCAACATTAAGATCGGTTTTTTTTTATAAAAAACCGATCTTAAAAAACAAACATTAAGACAGGTTTTTTGTAAAAAACCGGTCTTAAATATGTTCTGGTTTTTTTTTCTGAATTTTCATATTATTAAGACTGATTTTTAACCTTAAAAACCGATCTTAATACTATTTTAAGACCAGTTTTTTGTAAAAAACCGGTCCAAATATTGTTCTATTTTTTCGAATTTTCTTATTATTAAGACCGGTTTTTAACCTTAAAAACGGATCTTAAGACTATTTTTAAGACCTGTTTTTAGTTAAAAACCGATCTTAAAAATTAATAATTAAAAAAAATATATTTTTGGGCTAGCTCCATTTTTGCTAGCCATATATTCACATTCACAGCAATCATGCATTTATATATCACATATCACATAATCATCAAAACAAAAAACAACAATTATAAATATATCAAAATTCATAAAAATTATAATTATCTAACAATTAAGATACAATTTTTTGTAGATATACATAAAACTCATCTAAACTTTCATTAATTTCTTCATCTGGATATGGCAGACCCTCGGACTCCAAATTCTGCATTCAATTAAACTAATTCAATTAGTAAAACCTAAGCAAATTGATTTCAAACTAAATTAGTTAATGATAATCAGGTATTGTTTGACTAAACTCTAATCAGGTATATATTGTTTTTAAAACCTAATCAGGTATTGATTTTATAATCTAATCATGTATTGTTTGGCTAAACCCTAAACTTTAAGTAGTAAACCCTAAACCCTAAAAACTATATTCTAAATTATCATTCTAAACCCTAAACCTTAATTAAGTAGTAATCCATACCCCTGGCAACTGCTGGTAGTTCGAGTAATACATCAGTAGCACGTGAAAGTTTCTCATCGCATAGAATCCGCAATCAGTACTGTTCGGCTGATGTGGACCCTACAAATACGAAACAATTTTTTTAAAAATAATATTAAATTTAATAAATTAATTAGAAATGAAATGAAACTATTAGTCCGAGTTATGTACCGGAATGATGTCAACATTGAATCTGCTACCTAACTTCATTCTGGATAAAGCACTGCAACATTAAAATATAAAGTTAGAAGAATTAATTTGTAGATATTGCCTATTAGATAATGCATGTGTTGACTAAAACTCTAAAATACCTGTTGTATGACTCTAAAATTGGAGAAAAATAACTCTCTGGATTTAGCGAATCTACAATCCATATCGTTTTTGTCGAGGGTTGTGCGATAATAATCGCAAAATGAAAACTGCAGTAAAATATTAAACCTTGTTAGTAAAATTAGCATTAAACCGCAATTTGTAAAAAAATTAAGTCAAAACAAGAAATTTTCTAACTAACGCGTGCTGATGTATCAAAACATGATAAGCAGCCTTCTTTCTGGCAAAATTTTGAATTAAGTAGGATGTTGTGCCTGGCACATCCTTAATGGCATCGGTTCCCGAACATATTTCTGGATCCAAAAACCTGAAAGCCTTGATTGCAAATTCATGACAATAATTTCTAGCCCACCTGCATGTTATATTTATCAATTTATAGTCATATATCATATAGTAATAATTATCAATCAATTATTGTTAAGTTCGAAAAATACTTACATGGTCCAAAGTTTCATAACTTGAACAAACGACAATTCTCTATTGAACAAATGGCCGATATCATCAAAATTGAGCATGAAAGAATCCAGTACTACGTGGTCGAACTTGGCCGGAATATCGAAACACTTTATATCTGGATCCAACGCCATGATGTAGCTGTGGAGTTCTTGTGCGGTAGGCCCAAGTTGTTGCAATCTCTCAGGTGTACAGAGCGGCTCCCGTGTCCTTAATTCTCCTCCATCCGCAAAAAATGCATCTGCATTGAAATCGTCATCGTCGTCGTCATTTTGCTCCACCTGCTGCTTTCCTTTCTTTTTCTCCGGAGATTTCGCATGTGGAGGAGGCCGTTTCGTTATTGGTGGCCTCATATGCTCCTCAAAAACCATATATTAGTCGTAAAACTATATTTTTCAATTTAATTAATATCAAATTTAGAAAAGTTTGTAATATTTACCAATTTCGACATATCGAAATCCACAAGATTACTCGGCCACCTTAGAAATGAATCTTGGATAATACCGAGCTGGTCATCTGCGTTGGGAGGTGGAAAAGGTACTGTCACTTGTTTCGCATGATCGAACACTTCTAGAACTTGTACCTTAACCTCCTCCGGACCCAATGGTACTTCGTGGACCGTGTCAGGTATGGGACGACGCACAAACACCATAGCTCTTGCGACATACACCAAATTGAACCCATCTGGGAGAAGCAGCAAGGCTTCTGTGGATCCCTGTAATTATAAGCAAATACAAAACATAATTAATTAGGTATTAGCCTAAATTCTATATAAACTTGCAAGTAATATTCTATATACCTCAATATGAGGGCCATGAATCGGATTCGGTTGATTGTTGCTACCCTATGATAGCATAATCATGGCTTGATTCATTATTGAATCTAGATTGTGCGATGTTTGCCCTTGCGCGAACAACCGTGAGAAGCTTTGTAGAATGCCTTGATTCTTCATCGGATCTGCGTTCTGTAGTGTTTGTCCTAGCGAGAACAACCGCGACAAGCTTTCCTCAACTTGTCTAGCTACTTCCTTGCTCACTTCCTCCGGCAATCGCCGTTTTATTCCCTCATCGACTCTTTTGTCGATTTCATCTTGGCTAAACCCCTTGGATTTTCTTGTACCCTTTCCAAATACCTGCTTCACGCCGGAATATATCGGGTATCCTCTCAACCGTCCTGAGTGCTCTGGGGTCCCAAGCGCAGATGTCAAGATATCATTCTGACGAACCGATTGAATCTCACCTGACTTGGCTAGAGCAACCTGTCACAAAAGAAATACATGTGAATGTAAGTTGAATTTGTTGAATAAATAATTTATAAATTTATATGAGTTAATTTACAAATTTATTTGAGTTACAAAACGTACCGCTTTGTCAAGGACCTCACAAGCCTTAGGATTTGTAACCCTAAGTTCGCCCGTCACCGTATCCTCTGTGGCACGTGCCCTCCACTATCTGTAAGACCTGTCATCAACACCAATGGTAATGGTCGAGGTCGAACCATGGACCACGTCGTTTTTTTTTCCATGTCTTCTCTGCACTTATGTAACCGCCCGATCCGAGTGTGTGGGGCATGTCCTTCTTGGCGGCATTTTCTTTTCCTATTTTACTCTTTTTCTATTATCAAATTCAAAAGACTTGTAAGTATATGAAAAATAAAAGTTAGGATATTAGCATTGGTGAATAATTCTATATATGAAATTTATTTATATACCTCAAACTCAAGGCTTTTATGATATTCATCGAATTGTTCCCATTCTTCCTGCGATATGTTAAAAACATCCCATGGCTTCTGTCCACCTTCTTTTGCATTTTCCCTGTATTTCTTATTCTACAATGAAAGAATATATGTTATAATTTTAATTAATCCAGCAATAATAAGTAGAATTGATGTTATAAGCATAATCTCTTACCAAGCTGGTTTTCCAGGCCCTCCATCTATTGCAACATGCTATAAGAATTTTTCGCTTGATTAAAATTGAAATGTCATCCGGAATATTCCATGTCTTGGCTAGAGTGTTGTACAAATCAAGTTTCAACTTTTTTGGCACTGACGGCCAAGTCTTATAACTGCGTTAAATCCAATTAATATCATGATCAATTCACATTCAAATTTATATAAATATCACATTCAAATTTATAGAAATATCACCATGTTAATTCATCATTAATCAAATTTATAGACTAATCACATTAATCAAATTTATAGAAATATTACCATTAATCAAATTTATAGAAATATCACCATGCTAATTCACATTCATATTTCCTCGTACCTGATTTTAACCATATCTCTCGTTTTCTGTGCCAAAAATCGATTAAATTCAATTGCATTATCACCGCTAGGCTGGCCTTTTTCGTTGAAGGTGATCTCCAACGGAATTTCAGCAGCTATCTTCTTTGCCGTCTTTGGGCATTTTGCCGTTGATTTTTTTCCCCTTCTGCTAACGGGTTGAGCTTCCTGATTTGCCATCAAATCCTCATCCTCATTGAACTCATGATCCTCATCCACATTCGACGGAAAATTCTCATCCGGATTCGACATGGCTGCAATTAACACAATTACAATCAATTTCACAATAATTAGACAATTACAACATCAATTAAAACATCGATTTAATTAATATATCAATTAAACAACTCTAAATTAGACAATTAGAACATCAGTTAAAACATCAATTCATAATTATAACAATTAAAATATCAAGTCATATAATAATTGAAACATCGATTCATAATTAAACAACCTAAATTAATCAAACCTAAACAAAACATAACCATAAGCAAACCCTAAACAAATTCTAAAAAAAAACCCTAAATTAATCTACATTAATTTGCAATTTAACTCATTTATAAAAAAATTTGACATAACCTCCCCTGTATATGGGGCATTTTATCCAAAAATTACACAACTACTTACGAGTTACATGCAAGCAACTACTCACAATAGAAATCTATTACATTTTACAAGCATTTTACCCAAGTAATTGCAACTAATTGCATTTTAATATTTTATCTACCTAATTGCAACTAATTACATTTTATCAAACTATTTGAAACTAAATTTCAGATTAATTTCACAACCAATTGCAACTAATTTCACAACTAAATTGTAGATTTGAATACAATCACAACTAATTTTAACAACTAATTGCACACAATTACCTTAAATTTCAGATTAAATTAAAATTTAAATAGAAATTACCTTAGCTTGGAGAGAGGAGCAGTGGTGCTCGGAGGTGCTCTAGGAGGGGCAGTGGTGCTGTCGGCAGAGAGGCGGAGAGGCGGAGAAAGGGGCTCGGGTTTAGAGAGTGTAGAGTAGAGAAAGGGGTTTGGAGAGGAGGCAGAGAGGAGGAGAGGCGGCAGAGAGGCGGAGAGAGGCGGCAAGGGGTTAGAGAGTAGAGAGTAGAGAGGGAGAGGCGGCTCGGGTTTAGAGAGTGGAAAGGAGAGAGGGAGAGGCGGCCGAGAGGAGGAGAGGCGGCAGAGAGGCGGATCGAGAGGAAGCGAGGCGGATCGAGAGGTGCACTGAAAATTTCGATGAGAGAGGAGGGAGGGAGGAGATGAGTTTTAAATAAATTGTCATAATGATTAAAACCAGTTTTTAAGTAAACAACCGGTCTTAACAAAAAAATCCGACTTTTTTTAAGACCAGTTTTTTACTTAAAAACCGATCTTAACAATAAACCGAAATTTCAAATTTTAAATTTCTTTGAAATAGTAAATCAATTTATAAAAAAATAATATAATATATATTAGTATTATTATTTTCCCTTTTTTAATCGAATTTTTAAAACTTTAAAATTTATGTATTATTTTTTCTTTTTTTTAATAAAACACACAAAAAAAACAGAAAGAAAAAAATAAAAAAATAAAAAATCTAATGTTTTTTTTAAGACCGGTTTTTTTTACTAAAAAACCGGTCTTAAGAATAAATCGAAATTTAAAATTTTAAATTACTGTTTTATTTCTAATACTTTATCTATTCAAATTTTAAATTTTAAATTTCTGTCTTAACAAACAATTTATGTTTTATCATAAAATTTATTATTGTGCTCTTTTAAATTTTAAAAATAAAATTTTTAAAATAGATTATTTTCTTTGAAATAGTAAATCAATTTATAAAAAATAATATAATATTTATTAGTATTATCTTTTTCTCTTTTTTAATCGAATTTTTAAAATTTTAAAATTTTTGTATTAAATTTTCTCTTTTTTAACAAAACGCACAAAAAACAGAAAGGAAAAAAATAAAAAACCAAAAAAATATGATTTTTTTTAAGACCGGTTTTTTACTTAAAAACCGGTCTTAATAATAATCCGAAATTTTAAATTTTAAATTTTAAATTTCTGTTTTATTTCCAATACTTTATCTATTCAAATTTTAAATTTTAAACTTCTGTCTTAACAAAAAATTTATGTTTTATCATAAAATTTATTATTTCTGATTGATATTTAAGACCGGTTTTTTACTAAAAAACCGGTCTTAAAAAAACCGAAATTTATGTTTTTTTGGTTTTTTCCTTTATGTTTTTTTTTGTGCTAATTTTTAATAATACAAAATATATGATAAAATTAAAAATTTTAACTAAATAAAACAAGTAAAAAAATCTTACAAAATAGTACTTAAAAATTGTTAAAAATTCTATTACAATTGAAATGTAGTACTACTATATGTATATAACTTAATTTCCTTTATTCCTTGATAATTTTGGTCGGGCTACCCACACGCCTGCTTCTTGGCGATCCAAACGCAAATTAGTTGCTAATTCTTCAACTAGTAGCGACGTTCCATTGATTCCTGTGAATATAATATAATAGTGTAGGTACCAAATTAATTTAATAATTAATAGAATTTCATGCAATTAATTGAGATTAATTATATTATATTATATTATACCTGTGGAGAATGATGTTATTTCATCAAATTGGTCATATTCTTCTTCATCTACGACATCTTCAACGCCGACAATGCGTCTTTTTTCCGGAAGAACCACATGTCGTGAGATGTCGACTGGATCAATAATATAAAAAACTTGCATTGCTTGTTTGTTTGCAAGTATGAAAGGGTCGTATGCATATCCTAACTTTTTGAAATCAACGGTTGTTATTCCAGAATTTTTCTCCTTTTTGACTCCACTCTTGAGGATCCATTTACATTCAAACACAGGTATCTTGTATGCATTATAATCAAGTTCCCAGATTTCTTCGATCCACCCATAATACGGCTCTGATGACTTGCCATCATTTGATATGGCTTCTATTGTGACTCCGCTATTTTGTACTGTGCTTTTTCCATCTTGTTTTTTAGTATACCAGGTGGATCCATCCAAGTCGTACCCTTGATAGGTGTACACATTTGCATTGGGACCATTCGCAAGATATTTCACAGTTTCATTGTCAGACGGAGATAATTGTACTTTCTTTCTGAACTAATTTACAAACAGTTTGTTGTGCTCATTAGTGATCCAATTTTCACCTTTCTGAGGATTTTGCTCTCGCAACTCTGCTATATGTTGATCCACGTAAGGAGCCACAACGGCGACTTGTTGCAAAATTTTAAGATGTGCTTTTTCTCTCTTTTCAAGGCACACTGTAATTATTTTCAAACCAAGTATACCTTTCCCAAGGAGTCTACCTTCGTGCTGATTCTTGGGCATGCCAATAGGTTTTAGTCCATCTACATAATCAGTATAGAAATCAATAATCTCTTCGGCCACATATCCTTCAACTATGCTTCCTTCGGGTCGAGATCTACTTCGGACTAACCTTTTCAATTGTCCCATTGCTCTTTCAAAAGGGTACATGTACCGTAAAAATATCGGACCGCACTACTTGATCTCCCTGACTAAATGAATGGTCAAATGCACCATTATAACAAAGAATGATGGGGGAAAGTGCATCTCCAGCTCGCATATGGTCTGATAAGCATCCGTTTCTAACTTAGTCAGTTTTTCAGGATCAATCACTTTGGAGCAAATTTCATTAAAGAAAAAACACAACTTAGTGATGGAGTTCCGAACTTTTTCCTTAAAACATCTTCGAATTGCAATCGGAAGCAACTGGGTCAACAGCACGTGATAATCGTGCGATTTCATTCCAATCAATTTCATATCCTTGATTGATACCTTTCTTGAGATATTTGAGGCATAACCGGTCGGAATCTTGATGGACTTCAAGCACTCCAACAAACTGAGTTTCTCTTTTCTTGTGAAAGTGTAAACTGCATCGGGTAACCAATCTCGTTTCTTACTAGTATCTGGCTTTGCGGCTAGGTCCAGTCGTATCCCCATTTCGACCATGTCTTTCCTCACATTAGTATTGTCTACTTTCCCTTGAGCATTTAAAATCAAAGCAGTCAAAGATTCACAGATGTTCTTAATGATGTGCATCGCATCCAGACAATGTCTAACATCCAAATACGTCCAGTATTCAAGGTTCTAAAATATAGACTTCTTTTTCCAATTGCCATCCGGAATTTTCTTCGCAAATGGTTTGTCTAATTTGATTTTAAGATCCTTCACCTCCTCATATACCTGTCTTCCGCTTCTTGGTATTGGTGCCCGTCGGGTTTCGGTGTTGCCATCAAATTTGGTTTTGTAATCCGTCCGGCGGTAGGGGTGATGACGGTTAAGGAATCTACGATATCCCAAGTAGACATTCTTCCTACAATTAGATAACCATACAGAATGTGTTTCCTCCTCGCAAATAGGACATGCCTTATCTCCTTTGTTCCTATAACCTGACAAGTTCCCGTATGCGGGAAAATCATTAATCGTGCAAAATATTATCGCACGTAGGGTGAAATAACTTTTGGAATAAGTATCGAATATCTCCACCCCGTCCTTCCACAACTTATCAAGGTCTTCTATTAACGGGGCCAAGTACACATCTATATCATTTCCTGGTTGTTTTGGACCGGAAATGAGCAATGACATCATCAGATATCTTCTTTTCATACACAACCAGGAATGAAGGTTGTAAATAACCAATAAAACTGGCCATACGCTGCAATTGCTGCTCATGAGACCGTAAAGATTCATCCCATCTGTGCATAGTCCCAATCTCAAATTTCTAGATTCACTACCGAAATCCTTGAAATTACTGTCTATGTTTATCCACTGGAGCGAGTCCGCAGGATGTCTGATCATTTTATCTCTCTTTCTGCCTTCTGCGTGCCACCTCAGTAGTTGAGCATCTCTTGAATTATTGAAGAGACGCTCGAACCTTGGTATTATCGGCAGATACCACAATGTTTTCGCAGCTGGCCTATTTTTACAACTATCTTCATCATCTTCCAAATCATCGTCCCTTAGTTTGTACCGTGATGCATTACACATTGGACATTTATTAAGATTCTCGTACTCATTCCGAAACAGTATGCAATCATTCGGACATGCTGAAATCTTCACTACTGCCATATTCAAAGGACATAGTAATTTTTTTGCCTTATAACATGTATCCGGCAATGTATTTTCTGCTGGAAGCATTTCTCGTAAAAGACCGAGTAAAGATGTGAAATTTTTATCACTCCAATTATTCTTGGCTTTCATGTTATAAAGTTTAAAAACAGTTTTAATTTTTGAGAATTTATCCTCATTACAACCGGGATATAACAGTATATGAGAGTTTTCATCCAATTTTTGAAAAATATCAGGAACCTCATCAATAAAACCATCTGGTATTTCATTCATCATTTCATCCAAATCATTTTCTCTTTTATCATTTTCACAATATTGTTCTTGACTTACATATTCATCCACAAATACCTCATCCCTTACATCAGCCCCCCAATCATTTTGTACACTATTTTCTGAATCAGATCCATTAATATTGCTAGTCCCAATATTTAAATGATCTTCTAACTTTTCCCGATGCAAAACCCACCGGATGTATTTAGGTGTTGTTATCCATCCACGCTCAATCAAATGTGATCTAATCTTTATACTATCATGTCTCTGTAAGTTAACACAACGTTTACAAAGACATAGAATTCTGGATTTTCCAGTCAACTTTCGATTTTCTTCTGCACATTTTAAGAACTCTTCAACAACTCCAACAAATTCACTTGATATCCTCGAATATTCATACATGTACTCCTCCCTCTGATCCATCTGTATAGATAGAAATGTATATCTAAAAGTCAGGGTATGAAATTTATAGGTTCAATGCATTACATTAGGTTTTTGGGCCGGTTACCATCCTAGTCCACTCTTTGGATACTCTTGTCTCATTAGTGAGCGTACGCTAGATGCAATTTGTTGTCTGAGAAAAATTCGACAGCATTTCCCCTTATGTTCCCTGAATACGCCAACACACGATTGCTCGTATGTACGTATCCGTGGGAAACATAAAGAGAAATGCCGCCGAATTTTTCTTAGACAACAAATTGCATCTAACGTACAACTCGCTGTCCTAAATGAGACAAGAATATCCAAAGAGCAGTACTCCCGACCGGGAGTACTATCCGAGATTAATCCCTAATAGATTAATTTCGGACGGGCACGACCTAAAATAGTACAAATTCCGGCAATTTGGTCCTATATGACAATACAACTAATATATGCAAATGCCAAATGATATATATATGCACATACAAATTGGTAAATTAACGAATTGAAATCATTGAGGGTTAAAATAGAAAATTACCGAAATTGTCTTCTCGTTTTCTTCCTCTTCAATAGAATAATCTTCTTTTCCTCTTCCTCTTTCTATTTTATGAAATCAAAATGAAAAAAATCAATCAAAAAAACAAAAAATTGTATAATTAATAAATAATAAATAAAATACTGAATAATTAAAGAATATACCACAAAAATGAATTTTTTTAGCTTCTGGTTGATCTCCTTTGCCTTCTCTCTTGATTTTTCAAATTTTTAGATTTTTTCGAAATTTTTAGCTATTTTTTTTTATTTGGTTTTAGAGAGAAAATAAGATTCGATTTTTAGAAAAAAAAAAGGCCATGAATTGAATGTGTGGAAAAAACAATCAATGAGGGAAGAAGATAAGAAGAAAAATATGCTACTTTCTAAGACCGGTTTTTTATTTTTATAAAAAACCAGTCTTAAAAAGTCAACTGAAAAAAGAAAAAATTCTGTTTTTTTTCGAACCGGTTTTTATAAAAAATCGGCCTTAAAAACATACTTTTGAAGATCGGTTTTTTATAAAAAACCGGTCTTAATAAAAACTGAATTTTCAGTTTATTTTTTGATCTCTATAGGACCGGTTTTTATAAAGAACCGATCTTAAAAACAAACCTTTTAAGACTGGTTTTTATAAAAAACCGGTCTTAAAAAAAACAGCAATTTCGGATTATTTTTTAGAACTCTATAGGACCGTTTTTTTTTTAAAAACCGGTCTTAAAAAAAATTCTGACAATATCGAAATTGCCACTGAATATTTTTAGAACCGGATTTTTTAAAAACCGATCTTATTGTGGCGGTGCTAAAAATATTTTCTGGTGTAGTGTATGTCTATATATCTTACTGAGAGTCCAGTTAAGTTCGAAGCTTTTTTTGGATGTCCCAGTCACTCACGCAAGAGAATCCTTCTAAAAATGCTTAATAATTGTAAGAGTGCTTAGTATCGATACATAGTGGTAGTTGTAATTAAGATGCATAAACTTTTTTCTGAATATTTTGGTTGTAAGTTGGGTAATATCCTTTTTTGTGGATATAAGCAAAGTCGGAATATTAGAAAATTATATATCTATTTTGGTTGTAATTTCTATTTCAGTTGTAAGATATTAATGCTAACTATACGGGGGAGGCGGCTTCGCCGCCATTTGATAAACTTTGATGGCTAAATTTATCAATATATAAAGAAATATATATTTCCAATATATCTATTTTATATCTACTTTATATATAAAGAACTATCTTAGATGATTGGTACAACTATTTTTAATATATTTAACAAAAAAAATATTTTTAATTAAAAGCCAATGCAGTCACGGCTTTTAATTAAGAAGGATAAACTTCTAGAATATATTCAAATTGATCGATCAATGAAAATTGGAGGGCTCAGATTGCATGTCGTATGAGGGGATCATTTTTTTTTTCTATAGATTGGGCATGAATTACCTTAGACTTCCAAATATATCTACCTTAGATTTTCAAATATATTTAATTTTTAAACTATTTTTAATTTATATAAATAACATTGTAAGAAAATTGACTCTATTTTTGACCGCATTTTAATCTTTAAAATGCGGCCACGGGTTTTAATTTATTAATTAATTAATTAATAATAATGCTAATGTTATCTATTTTGGTTGTAAGTTCTATTTTGGTTGACTTTTAGAATATCCCTTGATGCATAATTTTGACAATAACACAGCAAACGTGCAGTACACTTTTAGGCAACGTTCTACAAAGTAAGTATCCATTAGCATGATGAATGTTTTAATTTTGTTGGGTAGTGACTACAATTCCATTGCTATTTGAAAAATGAACTTTTTCAGATAAATGTTTTTGGAGTGCTAGATATGATTTAGTCAGTAATATTCTAATTTTTTTTAAGAAACGAAAATTGTGATATTGATTGATCCCCACCCCCTCTCTCGAAACAATATCCTCTGCACTGCATGGTTCATCCAAATCGTCCGATCAATAATGGATGTTTCCTGATTAATATCAGATCCGTACGGTACGTAAATCTTAACTGTTGAAATTCGATCAAACGATTCTTGAGAATCACTACAGTGTAGTAATATTTAGGCTCTGATCGGAAACCGTAAATTTAGCGTGAGAATCGGAAACGGAATTTTCTCTTTCCCAAATCTTCTGATCGGAACCGAGGAAGGAGGTGCGCGAGAGTTCATTTCGCGAGAGTCGGCGAGAAAATTTTGGCTCGTGAATTCCGCTCAAAAACCAAGAAATTTGTTGAGAATTCGTTTCGGCCATTGGATCTTCTCTTTATCCGGTGGGCGATTAAACTCTCGCGATTTCCTCCGACCACCGCCGATCGCCGGAAACGACTTCGCGTCAGATTTCTTTTCTTTTCTTTTCTTCTCTTTTCTTTTCTTTTCTTTTCTTTTCGCGCTTGTTTGTGTTTCCAATCAGGGCCTTATCCTCCCTCTCCAACGAATGGTGTGATCCCCTGAACTAACTCGTCGAAAGTTTAATTAAGTAGGGCCGATACTCGATATCCAGCACTAACTCGTCGGAATCAAATCCTCTGAGGGCAGATCTTTGATCCAATCCGTTGGATATCGATCTAATGGCGCGGACGGGAAAATAATAAAAATCACACTCCCCAGCCCTGCCCGACAGACTGCCCTCTTCCCCCGAGTTCCCCGATTCCATTTAAAATAATAATAAAAAAAAAAACAGTATCCCCGCAGTCTCCTCCGATTGTATCTGTACCTAACAGCAAAATTGAATTGGGGGCAAAAGCTGCTAGTTTCTTTCTCAAATGTTTATCATCATCTAAACGATGTTAGGGCGCTAGGTAAGAATCAAGGTCATCTAGGCGTGTTGTCTAGAAGATTCTCATGAATTCACTTTATGGTAGCTTTGGTATTAATCCCAGAAGCACAGTCGCAGAGATATGTGGTCAAAAAGAGTTGCTTATAATGCCAGGCTTTGCCTCATATATATTATAGAATTGTGCAGTAAGCTGTATGTTCAAAATGAGTAAATCCAAAGTTAGTAAACTGTAGTGGAATTGAATTGTCAGTAAACTGTTTTTGTTAAAATTAATTGAAGTAGTGGAACGGTGATTTAAGAGTAAATCAGCAGCGTTTGTATGCGAATTTAAGAAAAATTGAATTGTCAGTAAACTGTATCATCCATTATTCCTCAATTGTGAGGTCACAAAAGAGTAGAGCGGGTACTGCTCTTTTAGATTATTGTTAGTGACAAACCTTAGGTTAGTTTCAAAGGGGTACTGAACCAGTTCAACAAAGTGTCAGTAAATTTAGGTTGTAAATCAAAGAAGTGATATTTTTATTTTAGCTTTTCTTCTCATTTGCAAAATCAGTGCAAAATCCAAGTCAAAATTAATTTAGGCTGTATATCATATTCACCAGACACCAAATTTTGAGTTTTGTGCATGCTGGTAGAGGGCGGTTTCATACTTCAGAAAACCTCAAAATACTATGACTAGTACAGGCTACAGCAAAAAGAAAGATCCACCACCACTTTTATCCACTTCTAATGAAGCATGAAGAGAAACGATAGCAATTAAGCTAATTTCTCTTGTGTATCATGATTCGTGAGCAGCATATGCTTCACTTTTGTGTTTTTCACAGACCTTTTGAGTCAATAATCAGAGGAAGAGAACAAACTTACCAAGTCGAACTCGATGTACGAAATCGAAGGTGGCTAAGATTAGAGGCGAAGCCGTCGGAAGTCGCGGATTTCCTCAAGAGCGGAGATGGCTACTGCTTAATACCGATTTTCTCTCTCGCTTTCTCTTTCTTTCTATTTCTCTCTCAATCTAGGTTTTTCTACCGAGGGCAGTCTGTCGGGCAGGGCTGGGGAGTGTGATTTTATTATTTTTCCGTCCTCGCCGTTAGATTGATATCCAACGGATTGGATCCAAGGTCTGCCCTTAGGTCTGCAGAGCTCATGATTCCCTAAACCGCCCGTTAGCAGCCTTCATCTTCGCCTCCGGCCTCTATCAATTCATCCTCTCTCACTCCCTCCTCGCCTTCTTCCAAACTCGTCTACAGATCGCCTTGTCTCGGCTCGTCTCAAATCGAAGAAAGAAAGAAAGAAAGAGATCACCGACCGATTGTCGACTGACAAAACAAAAGAAATTGAATCAAATCGAAGATGCAGCAGTTGCAATGCATTTTTCTCCTCTCTGAATCCTCCGGGTCGGTAATTTTTAAGGACCCACCCTTCTTTTCTCTGTTTAACTCTCTTTCAATTTCAATTTCAATTCTATCTGACTTATGATTTTGATGAATGGTTGGATTCGATTCGATTCAATTCAATTCATTTTTATTGGGATTGGGTAACGAAGAGAGGTGATGTTGGAGAAGCAGACGACGGGCCACCACGTCGACCGCTCCATCTGTGCTTGGTTCTGGCATCAATATCACCACCATCATAATAATGATCAGATGTCTGTTGTTACCTCTCCTACCCATTACTTGTTCCCTCTTATCCGCCATGGCATCGTCTTCCTTGCCTGCACCCAGCTCGAGCTGCCTCCCCTGCTGCCCATTGAGTTCCTTTCTCGCTTCGCTGACATTTTATCCGATTATCTCTGTGCTGGTGCTGGTGTTACTCTCAACGAGGACATTGTTAAGGACAACTTTGTCATTGTCTATGAGGTACTCGATGAGATGATGGACAATGGCTTCCCCCTTACCACCGAGCCCAATCTCCTCAAGGATATCGTCCTCCCCCCCAACCTTGTCACTAAGGTTCTTCATGCCGTCACCGGCAATTCCTCCCCTTCTGTCGGCCCCACTCTCCCCCATGCTGCTGCCTCCACCGTCCCCTGGCGTTCCACCCACCCCAAGACCATCACCAACGAGATCTATGTCAACCTCGTTGAACAACTCGATGCCTCTGTCAACCGGTCCGTCTTTTTCTACCATTTATTTTCCATTTTTTTTTAATGAATATTGGTCTCCTGGTATGATGGTCCTTATTGGTGTATGCTGCAGGGATGGTAACTTGAGGAGGTGTCAAGTGTATGGTGAAATACAGGTTAATTCAAGCCTGCCAGGATTCCCCGATTTGACCCTCTCATTTACAAATCCATTGCTGCTGAATGATGTCAGGTTCCACCCATGTGTCCGATTCAGGCCGTGGGAATCAAGTCAGGTTTTATCTTTTGTCCCTCCTGATGGCCACTTCAAGCTCATGACCTACAGGTTTCATCTTTTCTATGACAAATCAAATCCAGTTATCTCTTTCTTTCTAATCATATTATTTGTTGAATGTTACTACATTAGACGGTTTAAATTGATGTCAAATTTGATTGCATTGAGGTTTACTTTCTTATTGGAGTTGATGGTTCAAAATTGAGAGACTTTTTGGTCTAATGAGGAAATCAATATGTACGATATGAATTCAATTCTCTTTTACTTGATCTTTACTTTGTTAGAAGACTTGCACTGTTATTGTGCTAAGAGCTGTGATTTGTAGCAGACATTACAGAAAGTTTCTCCTTCAATGCTTCACAGTCCTTTTTCTTTGAGTGTGTGTGTACGCATGTACCTTCTTGATCTCGGCCTTGTTTTCTTGTAAGGGAATCAGTATCTTAGCATTAAAGCATGTATAGCACAACGCAACTGGAGAAAGTAATGCTGCACTTAGCTAAAGGACTTCCAAAATATTATAAATTCTATAAGCCTTGTTACCGGTATACTTTCTCTAAGGGGAGTTAGTTGTGTTTTCCATACATCTTACACTTGTTGACAATAATCTGAGCCCCATTTTTCTTAATTCATTTCTATCATCAGGGTAAAGGAACTGAAGAAGATACCAATATATGTGAAGCCACAATTGACATCTGATTCTGGGAATTGCCGGATTTATGCTTTGGTAGGTGTCAGAAATGATCCTGGGAAGACTATCGACTCCATAATTGTGGAGTTTCAGCTGCCACCTTGCATCACATCAGCTGATCTGACTTCTAATCACGGCACTGTGGACATTCTAGCTGATAAGGTTGGCTTTCCTACAAACCCATTTATGGTTTGATCATTTGGTAGTGAGAATTTCAAGCCTGATCATTTGGTACTGAACCATGTCAGTATGATGTGGAACATATTGCTAACCCTTGGGTAATAATGTTATACATCATTCTATCAAGTTTTACCTTTTTAACTGCAGAATTAAGTTCTGAAATTAACTGCTCAAGGCTGGTACATAACTACATACTGATCCTGGCAGTAGACAAGGCTGGATGAATCCACAATTATAACATTCCTAATATGAAGAGATGTACATACCAGTAATCTACCATTCTGTTTAATTTTTATCATGTCGTCTTACTTTTGATAATTCGTAGACTTGCAGATGGTCAATCGGTCAAATTCCAAAAGACAAATTGCCTTCCCTGTCGGGAAATTTGGTACTGGAGCCTGGTCTCGACCGGTTGCACGTGGCCCCCACCTTCCAAGTTAGATTCAAGATTATGGGGATTGCCATGTCAGGCTTGCAGATAGACAAGCTGGATGTCAAAAACATGCCCGCTAACCCGTACAAGGGCTTCCGTGCCCAAACTCAAGCTGGGGATTATGAATTCAGGTCCTAGGGTTCTTCTGTTTAGTTAATTTTGATTCATGGAATTTTTAATTATACTTGTGCGCTGTCATTTTTCCTTATTCAACATGATAGTGAGACAGCTTAGCTGTCATCTCACTTACAGGTATTTCTGATCTTGTGCATAATCACTTTAAGTTGAATTAATATATCGATTACAAGTATAATAAGATCAACGGCTTATTATTTGAAACTTACATTATTATGGAAAAAGGTTATGATCATCTAGGAGCATCAAATTTTGTAGCTGCTGAATTTCCTTCTCGAAGCAAAAATAACTTTGAAGTTTCTCTAAAAATAAAAATGTTTCAATTTAACTCGTGCACTCTCCTTGTCGTTGGTAAAAAAATAATAATAAAAAATAAAAAATAAAATAATAATAAATAGGAGAGATGTCAATGCCTGCTTATTTTAAGCTGTTTGGCAAAAAAAAGAGAAAATAGAGCAACTTTAAATGTCCCCAAGTAGGAAGTGGACACGAGAATTCGTCATGTAATCAAATCAACAGGGGGGAATTATTTACGCAATTTACTGCAGTCATAAATAATATTTAAATCAACATGGAAATACTTTTCGTAAATAGCCAAAATGGGAATAATTATTTGGATGCTAGCCAAGGAGGAAGCGCAAATAAGGGGAAGTAATAATGCAATTGGAAAGCATAACTTTTGGTCTAATTATTAATGAATATAATAAAACTAAAACGTGCAAACTAATTAACTATTATAGGGTATGTTTGGATGAGCCTTGAATAAAGAATAAGAATAAGAAATTTCGGTATGCGTGCTTGTCCATATTCCTTATTCTTATACCATGGTTTTGTTAGTATAAGAATAAGGACCCAAATTCCTTATTCTTGTGTTGTTTGGGTTGCACAAGAATAAGAATAAGCACTCATATCGAAATTTCTTATTCTTATTCCTTATTCAAGGCTAATCCAAACACACCCATAATGTATAATTGTAATAAGCGAACAATTAGAAAGGTCCATAACCATATGAATATATTAGTGAGTTTGTTGGTGGGTGAAGTAGTCGCAAAAGAAGGCTTTTCTCCGGTGACCTTTTGCACTTATTTTGCGATTCTCTCATTTCATTTCAGTTAATATGTTATCACATAACAACACTATACTTTACTATCTTGGCATATAATAAGATATGAAATTTATGCAAAAGGATTAGCTATGTGCGATCGCTGATAACCACACAGTTGACAGAGTGAGTAACTCAATGTGCTTGCTTTTTTCTTTTTCTTTTTTCCTTGCAAGTTTGTTTCCAGAATAAATAGATGACTATAAAGAAAAAATCCAAAAAAAAATATTAAAATAGTACTGGGCTACTTGCAATCAAATTACGTGGACTGTATTATACATACATGATGGAATGAGATCCTCTGGTCGGCAGATCAGAGAGATTCTCTGATCGTTTTTAGATTCTGGCCGTCTGATTTAATCTTAACGGTTAAGGTTGCCCCGTGCATGATACCAGGATTGATAGGCCCAAAAAAAGTTAACCGTTGAGATTAAATCAGACGGTTCGGATCAAAAAACAACTAGTGGTCGTTTTTAAAAAACGACTAGAGGATCCGACTCCCATACATGATATAGCTGATGAACTTTTTTTTAATTACGACAAAACAAGGTGTGCATTGTAGAGAAAGAAAAGGGGGAAAAAAAAGAGGGAAGATATGGGATTGACATTATAGAGCTCTTTTGCAGCTTTTCTGTGTACCAAAGTTGCAATATATCTCGATAAAACGTCAATCTTTTGTAAGCACAGAGTAAAACATTGTACAGCTTGCATCAAGCAGATGGTCGTGATTTAATCAAAGATGTTGATCCACTTCAGAAACCTCCTCCAAAATCCTTTCTTCCCTCTTTTCATCTCTCTCTTCCTCCTCTATTTCTTTTCCTCTTTCATCGTCAGAATCCGAATCCGAATCCGAATCCGAATCTGCATCCGAGTCCGAATCCGAATCCGAATCAGAATCAGAGTCAGAATCCGATTCGTCCACCCTCTTACCCCTCTTCTTCATCAGGCCCTCCTCTTCCGTCTTCTCTTCATCTTCTGTCAGTTGCCATCCAATTACCTCCGAAATTATCATACCCGGATCCGACTTCGCCACCCCTTCACTCTCGGAGGATTCATCAAGATCACTTAGTTGTGTATTTTTCGATTCTTCTAGATATTGAATCTGAGTTTCAGGTTTTGTTTCAGGGTCGCTTGAGTGGCGAGAGAGAGAGAGAAGGACGAGAGAGGAGAAAATAGAGAGAATCAAGACTAATCTCGTCATGGATGGGGTCATCTTTTGATGAATTATGATGTCAATAGAAGAGGTTTTGTTCATTTAAGAGGGCCACCAGTGTTTCCTTCGGTAAGCGAACATCACTGTCAATGATAGTGCTGAGCGAATCTGGTTTTCTGATATGGGTTTGCTGAAGAACTTTATGTGGCAGGTAGCAGACTAGCACGTAGCAGGTTTATTGAAAATTGGAAGGACAAGCTGATTAGCTGAAAATGTGCGGAGTTCTGGGCATCATTTTAATTTGGAGTTAGGTATTCTTACAAACATGGGATACCGTAAAAATCAAATATACATTTACTGTTCATTCAAATTTCAAAAATCAAATAAAAAAATTCTAAATTTTAAAAATAACGTTGCAAGATCGGATTTCTGGAATCCGATCCTACAAATCGCTTTGATCGGATTCCAGAAATCCGATCAAAATTGAGCCTTTAAAATTTAATTAATTAAAAAATTAATTAAATATTAAATTAATAATTTAAAAATTAATTAAATATTAAATTGTGCTTAGATCGGATTCTGAGAATCCGATCTAAGTTATGTGCTTAAATATTAATTAAAATAATATAAAATATTAATATTTATTTAATATCTATTAATAGAAAAAATTAATATTTATTTAAAAGCCTCACTAGATGAGGGGAGTAAGAGTCGTAAGAACTTAAGTGGGATGACGGGATGGTCTACTAGAAGAGGCTCCAGAATGGACGAATGCACGGTAAGAGATAGATGTGAATGAGTTATCTAGTGGGGTACCATATACCTAGTAATAGGCATCAGCCTGACTAAGTATAGAAGGTGTGGAGGTAGGCGTAAGGGGCTGGCTCCCCATGTGTGGATGAGGATGGTTGTACCCCTTTCGCACTGAGCCTGAGTCTGAGGCTGGTTATACCCACCTAAAAACTGAGTCTAAATCTAGCTGTACCCCCCTCCGAGTATGGTGTTGGCGCGACATGATCATGTTGGCACAGCACGACATGACACGAGTACAGAATTAGCAGGATACGATCGTGTTATCGTATCGTGTTGACAATCCTGAAAAATTAACACGATTTGACACGACACGCAACACGACACGAACATGAACTAACACGACACGACAACACAAATTTAATTTTTAATATTTAAAAAATAGCATCATTGTTAATTATTATCTAGTGAGGCTTTTAAATAAATATTAATTTTTTCTATTAATAGATATTAAATAAATATTAATATTTTATATTATTTTAATTAATATTTAAGCACAAACTTAGATCGGATTCTCAGAATCCGATCTAAGCACAATTTAATATTTAATTAATTTTTAAATTATTAATTTAATATTTAATTAATTTTTAAATTGTATTTAATTAAATTTTAAAGGCTCAATTTTGATCGGATTCTTGGAATCCGATCTAAGCTTTGATCGGTATCCGAGAATCCGATCAAAGCGATTTGTAGGATCGGATTCCAGGAATCCGATCTTACAACGTTATTTTTAAAATTTAGAATTTTTTTATTTGATTTTTGAAATTTTAATGAACAGTAAACGTATATTTGATTTTTTCGGCGTAGGATAGCGTCGTGGCCCAGTACAAGGTGATTTTTGGGCTTTATTGCATGCCAATACAAATAGGAAGTGTAAATAAATAAATGTTATTTTATGTACGATTAAAGACGGACTCATCTAGCAGTAATTCCGTTTATTTTCATTAATAATAAAAACGTTGTTACTGCTGTTTCTGTCCGATCGAATTTCCAGCCAATAAAAAATGGTTTGACGTAGAATTGATATAACCTGAACTTCAAATTTAAACGATCAAGACATCTGCAAATGTATAGTAAGAACTAAACTCTATTGTAATTGTACTGTCAATTTACGTAACTTAAGTGATATACTCTACGATAACCTTTTGTATACCTTTTGTATAGGGTTTAGGGTTCTGGTGGTAATGTTCGGCTATAACCATAATTGAGTTTCGTAGAATGTTTAAAATGTTGATTTTCTTCTGCATAGTTCTGCTGCATTGGGTGGTTATATTCTATTTTTCTATGAGCAAAGGAAAGAGGAAAACATCTACTCAAGTCAATAGAACTGTGAATCAGGGTACTCTAGGAAAACTGATTTTGTTTTATCCATTCCATTTTTGCCCTTTTCTAATTCTTCGTATTAAAATAGAATTAATTGTAATTCAAACTATCACTTGCTCAGTTGCTTGTTAATCTTCTAGTTTGTTTTAATTTTCAACCACTCTAGCACATATCTTTCTTCAGAACTGAAAGGCATTGGAGTTGTTTGCTGCAATTGGCCAAAAAGTCCACTTATGTGATGTACTCTGCCTTACCATGCAGAATCAAATATGATTACAATAGTTCCAACCAAATTTTAAGTATTGATCAATAATTCTTCATACAAAAAATATTTCACCATGTGCACAAATATATTGGAATTCCTCTGATATTTAATTATTAGTACGACCTTATTTCTCAAACTTATTGATTTATTAGAAAAATGACATATGATATAAACTGATAATTTTTTTTCTATCAAAGAATGAAATTATTCATCTGAATTGTCCAAATCTACATGTGAATTTTTACTAGCTTCTCGTTTAGCAATGAGAAAATTCTATGAAAAATACAATGCCAGGATAAACCTTATTTCTCATCATCGCAAAAGCCATATCTAGATAATGTCCATTACATATTTCACTCTTTGTTGTATAAAGAAAGAGGAAACCATGTACCAATTCTTTAAACACGATTCACACACACTTTCTCTGCATAAAAAGGAAAAACGTAAAACCTGGACGGAATTTCACTAGATGAATTAAAGCATTCCTTTATTTAGACCTTTTTTTTTTATTCCTTTGTTAAAATAGGAGTTAATAACTTAGTAAACCGCGCATTTTCTTTTCGAGGTCAAACACAATATCTGAAAAACTGCGACCGTTCTTTTTTCGAGGCTGCCGTTTCGAATTTCAATGGGCATCCAGTTCCAATGTGCTCAAATACCAGTGGATTGAAAGTTCCTGTGTGCTTCTTAATGACTATTAATAGACATGCTTACTGAAATGGAAAAACTCACCAAAGAGAAAAGCTCAAGTCCAGCCAATCCATCTCCTCTTAACATAAACGATGATATATTCTCTATTATTTCCATGATCATCAAATCTTGTGAAGAATGCACGGAGATATATGATTTCTTCGGAATTCATTCAGCATGAGTGGTTTAGAAAATGGAGGCATTTCTTGGTTATACTAAACTCCCAGGTATTAAATATATATGAGTTGCTTCCTTTTCTATATCTTTATGAGAAAAATTATTGCTAAAAGGAAAATTTAGGAGACTTTCAATATATTTTTAGTGCCAGCAAAGTGTCGATAATTTTCCATTAATAAGCCAAAATAAAATTTAAGTGGGTTTTCTCCAAGGGAACTTCATTTGTTCTTTAATTTTCCAAAATTTTAAGGCGTCATCTATCTTTGTACAATGTGTCTTGCAAAACACAAAACAGGCTATACTGAGTTTAGATCAGGAAATTGATCAAGAATTGTGCTTGTTTCAAAAACCAGAAAAGCACATGTAACCCTTATTTGTGTTAAAAAGAATCGAACAGTTGAAGGTGCTCAATATAGTGTGCATGTATATATGCTTACCTCTGTTTTTGGCACATCTAACTCTTATTTGTGAACAATAGAGAAATACAACAAAGGATACAGTTTCAAAAACCATGAAAGCACATCTAACTCTTATTTGTGTTAGAAAGAATCGAAGAGTTCAAGTTGCACAAATACTGTGTGCATTTATATATGCTTACTTATGTTTTGGCACAATTTTAAGCAATCCTGAAGTTGAACAATCACAATAGAGAGAGACAAGAGAATACAAGCAATCAACGAAAATATCGATATGGAATATAGAAGGATTTTGATCTGATAGAAGTTAAAGTTTGCAAAATTACAAATCCACCCCTAACAAATGACACAAGTACTCCAACAGCAAAACACCAAAAACAACAACTAAAAGTTCCAAGTTCTAACTTCCAACATCAAAACCAACCATCTGGCACTTCCAGCTAACAATAGCTTGCAACAAAACAAACTTCACACCATCATTCCAAGAATGAGATGCGCTTGATTAAAACATCAAAATTTGCATCCTTATCCATCATACTTATTCTCACATACTCCGGTCCAACCCCAAATTGCCTCCCACTGCGAGTGAGAATATTGATAGTTTTGAAGAACACTTCCAAGTCCTCAATAGTCTGATCCTCACATCTTAGCCAAGCAAATCCTTCATCATTAGAGGAAAAAGGTAAATAAAATTTATTTTTGAGCAAATTTACAGACACAAATATATATTAACTTGTTACAGGTACCTGGATATGTTTCTGCGTGTTCTTTGAAAAACTCGCAGAACTCTGATGGGAACTGGGGAAGGCTGAATCGCCCTGATGCCTCTATAGCTTGGCGTAGCCTCTGCCACCTATTTGCCAACAGGCACCGACCGAAGTGGAAGAACTTGCTACCAGCCTCCACACCTGGAAGCTCGTAGCCATCTGCGATGACCTTCAGGATCTTGGCTGCTCGCACTTGGGAGTCCTTGGAGACCCCAATGGTGTTCATTTCAATAAACTTTCCCATTTTGCGAGCTATTTCAGCATCCTTCACCAAGGCCCAGCTGTGAAAAAAAATCCAAATTGGCATATATTGTGGAATTGTCAATCCAGAATAAAGGACAAGAACATCGATATGTGCACAACAGAAAAAATGATGCAGGTTGGGCTAACCCTATTCGAGTGCCAGCATGGCCTGTAGCTTTTGACACTGTGAAGAGCATTATGTCATGGTCAGCTGGGAGTCGCATTGGGGAGTATTGAGGCCAGTAGTATGCCATGTCATGAACCCTTTTTCCAGCTTCATTACCACGCACAGCCTCTCTAATTTCCCCATCTGGGTTATTGGGGCTGCACACAAGTTCAATGAAGTTGTCATCCCCATTGAAGGCAGCTGCATCTCCAGCCCAGCGGAACATTCCAGATTTCATGAAGTCTGAGATGCCTGAATACATCTGTAATAAAAATGAAATAAGCAAATTAATATAAAAATTATGTGATCTTATGTTATTACTTATTTGATTGATTTTAAAATAAAATGCTAGTGCTCTTGTCTTGAGATTTTCTGTGATATTGCAATAGAGTTTCTTATAGTTCTAATTTCTTTGACTCTTGGTTTGACCAGTTTCTTTCTGCTTTCTTGCAATCTTTCTTTCATCTTCCTCCTCCCTTTTTCTCGTTATTGTTTTGCTTTGCTTCATAAATTAGTACAACTATGAGCTTAATAGTCTTCCTTGTAAATTTCTTTACTTATCACATACAGAAGCATGATTTATCAGAATATATAAGAATATATATAGATGTATACAATTATACATGACAGTAGAATATTGAGTTGCATTTTTTTTTATAAGAAACTTACTAAATTAGGTTAGAATCTAGTCTTGGGAAGAGGTACCTTCCTAGAACTTTATATAGCACCTGATCATTACTATTTATCATATAATTATGAATGATGTATCAATCTCAGAAAAATTCTTAATGCTCAGTCTATGGCTCAAGAGAGACGTCACTTGAACCATGTACTGCTTTACCAGGCATTAGCTGCTCATATGATAGAAATTCCAAAAAAAAAAAAATGGAAACAATGTAATGATGTGAGGCCTGAGAACTTGAAAAACTACCAGCCAAATGGAAAGTTTAATTCCTTTAAAACATTTCCTCACAAACAAGAACAGCCAGTAAATAGATAGGATTTATGTAATTGTATATAGTTAAGAATATGTTTTTCATAAACTAAATTCTTTTGTTCACCATACGTTTCTCAGAAGTAAATATTATTCGTGTCGCAAAAATTAATTGCGGCATTCTTCGTAATCGTCAGAACAATTTTTATAAGGTTGTATTACAAAATTTATTTTAAAAATGATCTGAGGACTACTTTTTGAGAGACTTTTCCCTAACCTTTTTTTTCACTCCTCTTACAAAACATAAAACTGTGTAATGGGATAAGAATTATTTTGTAATATTGCAAAACATACTGAAGATGTAAGATAAAAGGACTATGAATGCAAAAAGAATATTATATGAGGCGACAATTAATGACGCTTCAATATTATATGAGGCAAAAAGAATATTATACCTCGAAAACTTTTTTTTGCAAATTAATACTTTCAAAACTAACAATTGACGCTTGAATGCCAATAAAAGAACTTCATTACTTTTCTGGCTTGAGATCAGAATAATGACTATAATAAATGAATAATCATTCAATCTACAACAATGCTTGAGTATGAAATTTAGCTAGAATCATACCGAGTAGTAGGGTGCAGCAGAGATGACATTAACAGGCTGCCGGGCCTCAGCGGAAGCAAGAGCAAAAAGGGCGGCATGGATCAACTGAGTGGAACCCACCCCAACTATGATGTGGCGGTCATCAGTGACTGCATTACCAACAATTCGGTGTAGGCGTAGTGCTTCATTGGCAAACTCAGGTTCAAGAAACCAGCAAAGATTTCTTGGATCAGAGAAATAACTCATTTTCTGCCATCCAGGAATTACCACTGTGGCGCTGTTGCCTACCTCTTTCCAGAATGGCTCGAACATGGTCGGGTCCCCACTACATATTTAAAATTTGTACAAAAAATGTTTATTCAAATTTTACACAATGCATAGATCAACTTAACACTTAAAATCTACTGAAGATCTGCAGACTGACTGCTACTGAAGATTAAATTTAACAGGCAGAAGCATAAATATGATGAACAGATCTAAGTGGAAGGTATGGGGTAAATCATTAAAAATTTGCAGACTGTCTCTAGTAAATTTACTATAAAGTACTCTCTATAGAATTTTAAGTTGAATACTTGATTTTCTCAAAGAAAGTTTAATATTTGAACCACACAATAACAATTTCCATGAAATCTTGCAATTGATGATCGATGTTTTTTTTTTTTTTTTTTTTGAAATAGAATTGATGATTGATGTTGTCTTATATAATAATAATTGACTTGTGTTCCCCATAAAACATTTATTTCTACCTAGATCTAAGACAAACTTGTTAAAGAGATTCGAAATTTAAAAAAAAAAATTGAAAGTATAAGGTCGGATCCATGCAAACACACCCTACGGTCATTTTTAACTCGAGTAAAGTTTTGTGGCAATCAGATGATAACGCCAATATCTAAAAAAAAACATTTGGTGACCAGTGATGCTACTAATTAAAATCTAAAAAAATAATATGAAGGGAACTTTACATAAACCTAGTTTACTGTTAATTACCAAATAATATAAAAAAAAAAAACTAAGTTTCACACATGGATCTAAAAGCAATCCAAACACCAAGACCTCCTCATTGATTAAAATCAAACACAAATTCAAACAAGTACAAATTATAATAATATCTAAAAAATAAAAAAAAGTAAAAAATCAAGAATAAAATAGAAAATCACTCACTGGTCGAGGTTGATGATTGGATCTTGATCATGACTGATCCCAGCAATAGCTGTCCTAGCCTTCTCCTCCATTAATTTGTTTCTCTCCTCTTCTTCTGGCTTATGAAAATAAGGTGCGGGCACAAGTTTGAGGCCCCAATCTAGGTTGCTGCTTTTGTGTTACCTCAAGCAAAATGAACAAGACTATTGAATTTATAGCTATATAGGATAAGATTGGTACTAGGGTTTGCAGTTGTCTAGGTTGTTTTTGAGTTGTCTTGTGTTGCATTTATAGAAGGTAAGTGTGCAAAGGAGATGTATCATTTATTCATTATATATTTGAATGTATACAATTGTATACAAATTAATCGATCCTCTCTGTCCGTTACTTTGAATTTTGCAAACCTTTGTTTGGTGAAGGCTATAAATGGTAAGAAATATTTAAAATTTTCGTCACCAAATATTTAAAATTTTCGTCACCAAATTTATAGAGGGTAAGTGTGCAAAGGAGATGTATCATTTATTCATTATATATTTGAATGTATACAATTGTATACAAATTAATCGATCCTCTCTTTCAGTTACTTTGAATTTTGCAAACCTTTGTTTGGTGAAGGCTATAAATGGTAAGAAATATTTAAATTTTCGCCATCTAGCACTATAATTCATTGTTTTGCTCCTCGAAAATACAAATACGTTAATTCACTTTTTTCTGGAAAAGCAACTGAATTTGGGTGCAAGGAGTGATGAAGAGTGTGTTGGTCAAAAAAATTGAAGGCAATCTTATCTCTTTCTACATTGCTTCAGGTTTCTCAAACTTTGAAGTATTTGTTCTCTTGCTCCTCTCCGTGAGTGTTTACTGCAGTTTATTGTGCAATCTTCAGTTTCTTTGTTGTTTTCTAGGTGAACATGGAAATACTTTTGGTTCTCTTTGCTTTTAGGTTAGAAAGAAACCAATTTATGTATGTAATTCTTTCGAGTTTTAGGTAAGATATAACAAATTTCTTTATGACATATTTGCAGGGAAAAGAAAAATATTTAGTTGGAAGCCCAACAAATAAGCAAATCTATATTTTTAAACTCCATTATTATTATTACTATTATTATTATTATTATTATTATTATTATTATTATTATTATTATTATTATTATTATTATTATTATTATTTTGTAACGAGACTAGGAATTGAGAGGGGACAAAGGGGGCGGCAGCATATATACAAGACGTACGTACGGTTCTTGAGAATCATTGTTTTCATTTTTCGGCCTCTTTAGCATATCTTGATTGAGTTTTGATAGCTAATAGGGTTGTAGACCTAGAAGTCAGAAGTGAGAGGTTAATTGACTAGCTAATTAAGGAGCTTGAAAAATGATAGGAACAAACGAAATAGAAGGAATCACACAAGCGAAGTCAAGACAAGTCTTTACTTAATATATGTTAATTACTTAATTAATTAATTATTGATCTAATAAGATGATGGGTAATTTGATTATTACGATTCACACAAATTAAGCCAAACTATCGACATGTATATATATTATTGTTACTGTGCCAAAAGACCTTGGCACAAACCTCCCAATTATCAATCTATTTCTAACTTTCTCCCTTTAATTTATCAGATCTTTAGATCAAAAGGCTGGCGGTTCAACTCATAGTATCTCAAAGTTTCTTATACCAAACTAAGTTACAAACTCGATAGTCTCAAACATGCTTCTTCGATGTCTTGTAACACGAGCATGTCTCAGCTAAAATCTCTATGATTTGATAACTTTTTTTTAACAAACTTGATCTCGCCAGGTTCATAACGGACGAACGAACATTTGTTTGTAAAAGTGTAATGTGCATGAATAAAACATGGTTGCAAAACAGATTAATTAGAATTATCTGTACCTAAAAGAGTTGTAAATTCAAATTCTTGTGTGTGTGTGTGTGTGTTTTTTTTTTTTTTTTTGAAGAAAGAGGGAGGTTTTTGTCATCCAATTTTTTTTGGCTGTGTTTTTTTCTTGAACTATGCATTAACAATGTTCTTGAAAAAAAGGCGCCTTTCCAAAATAATTTATTGTCTAATAAAGTGGATATTTTTACACCGAGGAAGGTTCCACTACCAACATTTTAGTTGCCTCCAAATGCCAACATTTTACTATTAAGTTATTTTTTCAAATTTATAAATTCAAATGTTAAATCCAAATCGTTGATCTTATTTAGTTTAATGAGCGATGCGTTTTCATATAAGTTTTGTAAATTTTGGAGTTTATTTGATACTCGATCAAGAGATAGAAAAACAAATGAACCTTGTTTACTATGATAGATTAGTTCTAATACGTTCATGTTTTAGTCTTTGATCGAGTATCAAATAAATTCTAAAATTTTCAAAACTTACATGAAAACACATCGCTCAATAAATTAAATAAGATCAACGGTTTGAATTTTATGTTTGAATTTTAAAATTTTAAAAATTAACTAAATAGTAAAATGTTGGCATTTGGGGGCAACCAAAATGGATAGCGGAACTTTACTCTTTTGCACCTTACCTGCTTCTATTAACTTATTAAGCTAACAAACTATGGTATATCATGTATTCATGTATTTACCACTAGAAGTAACAAAAAAGTTAATTTGTACATTTATACTCGCCGAGAACTATTGCCAAGCTAGGGAAATTTATCCAGATTTTTCCTAGTACATAGTTCACTAGTTTTATTTTTAATTTTATTTATGGGAAGAATGAGTACGTAAATCATGAGCAAATTATTTTTTTATTTAACACGTTCACTTTTTTGTGCAAAAAAAAAGGTGAAACTATGCGCTGGAAGATGAAAAATATATTTTTTATGGCCAAACGTTTTTTATTCCTTTCTGAATATAAGGGTTGGTATAACTTAATACCGTTCCTTAAAAAC
The DNA here is from genome assembly GCA_027562975.1 of Rhynchospora breviuscula. Taxonomy (NCBI): domain Eukaryota; kingdom Viridiplantae; phylum Streptophyta; class Magnoliopsida; order Poales; family Cyperaceae; genus Rhynchospora; species Rhynchospora breviuscula. The sequence goes on from CM050398.1 coordinate 21,637,330, forward strand.
GGCAAGCGGTTTCTTTTGAGGCCTCCGTTTTGAAATACAATGGGAGAAGTGACAATGTGCTTTGAAGCCACGGGATGATAAGTTCCTTGTGCTTCTTAATTATTGAAATGATAAATCATCAAAAAGATCCTCTTTTTTTTTTTCTCTTTTGACCATATAGGATGATTTCTAATAGGATATTTCCATGATCATCAAATTTTGTGAATAATGCATGGAGGTAATAAGTTTTTTTTTTATTTAATTATATATATAGTTTAGCATTAATAGCGGTTTAGGAAATTTTGGAGGCATTTTTGGTATAAATCCCTGGAATTATTCTGGCTTGTGACTTGTGAGTGTGTGTTCGCATATTTGAGGTACCGACAAAGGAGGTTGCTTGCTTGCTTATGCTTTTGTGTTACCTTACCTCAAGCAAAATGATAAGAGTTGAAGACGACAGAACTTAAAAGAGTGAGGAGGAAGGTTGGTGCTTGGTTTTGGCTGTTTAGGTTTGTTTTTGAGCTGTCTTGTGGTGGTATTTATAGAAGGTAAAGGGTGCAAACTAGAAGCGTCTTTCATTATTAATTCATCATTGAATTAATGTATGTATATTTGTTTAGGAATTCATTCTTATCTAATTTTGTTACTTTTGAATTTGCTAAATCTTTGGTGGCTGAAAACATGTTATGGCAAGTGCTAAATTGTCATAATATTTTAATTACTTCTTTTATTTTAATAAGCTTGATCAAGTTAAGCAATTGTGTCATAAATTTATTATTAATACAAAGTAATGCTGGAGTTAAACGTGATCAGAGATTCAATTATATTGAAATTTCAAACGCTAATCCAAATCGCTCAATGTGTGATCTTCATATTGATATTTAATTTATTAGGAGACCGAACCTTATATTTTTCTTGATTTTTTAACTACTTTTCGTATTTTAAAAAAAATGGGGGTCTACAATTAATTAGATTGAGAATTTTCTAAAATTCAAAAAATAGTAAAAGAAATTTAAAAAATGGTAAAATTACATCTCCTTCAATAAGGAGAACAAACTGAGTAGTTTGTATTGGTTGTTGTAATATCAAAAATTGAGATCTAGTCACATATTCATGTATAACATATACTCATAATTGTGCATTTTAAAATTTAATAACCATTAGATCCTTTAGTCAAGATGAATCGGTATGTCTACAAGTCAACATGAATCGGTATATCTATTGTTGTACTAAATGTCTCTAGGTTTGTCGATTACAAAACAATATCATTTGGCATTTAACAATTTTCTTTGAGTTTTATAGGAAGAAGTTGCAAATTATGAAGACTTGGATAAGAGTTATGAGCAAGACCAATATCAAGTCTTTAGAGATGTTATAGGCTAGTTTAGACTAGGGTAGAAGATTTACTTTAGTCCTTAATTATCCTTAAAATGGTCTAGATAGCAGAAAAGCTCAATTTACCAGCAAAATCCAGTTTTCAGTAACAGAGCGTCGTACAACGCTATATGGTGTCGCACAACGCTGTGGTTTCAAAACTAAAACAGCTAAATTCTGACATTTTGTGAAACAGTGTCACACAATGCTAAATAGCGTTAGGTAACGCTGAGTCACAACGTTGTACAACGCTCAGTAGCATTGTACAACGCTCCAGTTAAAGACTTGAAAATTCCTGTGTACTTAAGACAGAACGTTGTGCAACGCCCTTTAAAGTTGCACAACGCTCCTGGGTACAGGTATGTAACGACAGCGTTGTGTAACGGTCTTTAGTGTTGTATGACGTCCCTTTTTGAATTTGTCAGAGTTACTCTCACCGATACTAGTTCGTTTACCAACGAAACTGTCGGAACTTTTCTTTGACTAATACACTCCATCGTTGTGCAACGGTATTTGGTGTTGCACAACGCTCTGACAAATTTCTACGGAACTGTCGGAGTTATCCTTTGGCTGTACACTCCATCGTTGTGCAACGGCAAATAACATTGCACAACGCTCTGACAGTCCAACAGCTATATTAAATAGCCGTTTGATTTTACAAGGGTAATATTCAACGTTGTACAACGCTATTTAGTGGCAGACAACGCTCTGTCCAGTTTTTGCTGGTAAACTGTTCATTCCGAGCCCTATATATATCCACCCCTTGTTCTCTCTCTATAGAGAGCTTTGCCTTGCAAAATTAGACCAGAATTGAGCCTTTGAGCACATGGATACTCTCTCATTTGAGCTTTTCATGGCTAGATCATTTTGAGAGATAAAGTAGTCTCAAACACCACCGCTCCGACATTGTCGCTAGGTGTAGGTTGGAATAGGTTGAGAGCTCATCTCCATTGGAGGCCTTGGTGCCATTTGTCTTTCGAGTTAGGCCGATCCGCCTTGAGTGTCCTTGTGACGAGGTGATTCGGTTCGAAGTTGTAGTCCCGTTATTATTGGAATTGAACGGAACGCGCCCTTTCGTGGTAGCGGAACTCCCAGAGACGTACGACTAAGGCTAGCCTTTCCTAACGGGTCGGAACTCCATAATCACATCGAGTGTTCAATTTCTCTCTCTCTTTCTCCCTTTATTTTCTTGCTACTTGAATTGATTATGTGTGCTTGTTAATTGTTGGGTACCAATTGAATTGTGTTAGGGTAGTTCATACCAAACCGGTCTAAAACCTTAATTGCTTCCACTAAATCTTGTTTAAGCCGCCTCCTCTTGGGACAACATCTATAATTGTATTTTAACATATACTCGCAATCTGAATCAGTATGTCTACAAGTCAAGTCAGGATGGAAAAATAAAACGGAATTACTTAAGATCATCTCTAAGATTCTATCATCCTGTCATCCCTATGTGAACGCATTAATAATATACGCGTTATTCTATTTTTAGAAAACGAGTTAATTCTATTTTTGGAAGTGCAGAGGATGAGCGCTGGGAAGATGAGTGACGCGAATCAGAGGGGAGGGAAAGGGGGAGGGTAGGGGGGAGGGAGTGAAACAGAGAGGGAGGGAGGGATATTAAATAGAACAGTTATTATAACTGTTCTAGTTATTGTAATTAAATATTCTAGTTAAATAAATAAATGTTCTAATTTTGAATTCTAACTGTTCTAGTTAAATAAATAAATGTTCTAACTGTAAATTTAAATAGAACAGTTATTATAACTGTTCTAGTTATTATAAGTAAATATTCTAGTTAAATAACTGTTCTAACTGTTCTAGTTAAATAAATAATTGTTCTAACTGTGAATACTAACTGTTCTAGTTAATGCATATAACTGTTTCAGTTAATATAACAACTATTCCAGCACAATTTTTTTTCAGAACAATTAGAACAGTTAGTAACATTAACTAGAACAGTTAGCTTTTTTTCAAAAACAGTTAGTAATATTAACTAGAACAGTTCGTTTCAGAACTTGAACAATTATTTATTTAATTAAAACAGTTAAGAGGGAGGGGTGGGGCATGGGTTAATGACAGAAAAGGAAGGATGAGATCAACGCTGGATGGAATAGGGGAGGGGACCAGAAAAGGAAAGAGATGGAGAGAGGGGATGAGTTCCAGGGATTAATCACATTCTAAAAAAGAAAAACGCGTTAATAACTGCCAAGGGATGATGAGATGATGAATCTTGGGGATGATCCTTATCAGCCTCGTAGTGTCAAATTTGAAGCATGTTATCAATTTATGAGATTTTTAACATTACCATGATAGTACTAGTTTTGAAATATATAGAACCAATTTATTCGAAAAAAAATTACATTCATAGAACCAAAAAGTTAAATAATTAAAAATAGGCAGATTATTTCATAGAACCAATTGATTCTCAGAGGTTAAAACTTGCGAAAATAATGAACGGGACTTTTAACTTAAAATACAGGTGGAAGGGCTAGTTTGATAAAATAACTTCCATCATCATTTTCCTTTGTCGACAGCCGCTGTCAAACTTTCGGAAGAAAAAAAAAAAAAAAAAAAAAAAAAACCATCATCATTTGTTTGTTTTTTCTTTCTCCCGACTCTTCCAAAAAGAAAAAAAATTGAGAATTGATGCTACTTGAAAAGGTTTATATTTATCTTTTGATAACTTAAAGCACGTACTGTGTGTGTCTCTCTCTATTTTAGATTCTTTTAGAAATGCTTATTAAGTCAAATTTCGTTTGTTAATCAATATATTCCAGATATATTTAATTTTTTTACATGATCTGTCATAGTTCTCAATATTGTAATTTCTGAATTTTTTTAAGCAATATTATTGTTGTCGGTGTATTCATGTTATTTAATTGTGTAAACAGTTTGTGTACATGTGCTAATTAATGATATTCATTATTCAACAATCTTATATAGTAATACTTTGTTTGTTAAAGTTGTATATCTGCAAGTGTTTTTATAAGTTTTACCACATTTTATAATTCGATAAATATTAAACTGCAAGTATTATTAAATCATATGTGATTTTGCTAACGTTCCCAATTAGTCTAATTTACGTCATTATTATATAGAATCAAATAGATGGTGGTACCTGTAGTCAGAATAGAATTGATAAAACTTGAGTATACTTCAATATTCTAGTGCTTAAAGCGTCAAAGCATGATCATCTCGTCTAAACCATGATTAACCTGACCGAGTATAGTCCAAAATACCAAACCATAAGTTGACAAAAATGATTAACATCAAGGAGAAAAACATTAAATGGGACCCTATATACCCTTAAAACATTAATAAATTAACATAGCCACTTCAATTCAATTGGCTCTAAAGAAGACGATCAAAGAAGGATATCAGGTTATGTGGTTCAATCCTATAGTCTAATGCTTGCCACCTTAATTCCAGTAAATTCTGATATTATTATGAGAATTACCTAAACTTTTAACATATCCTTAATTAATAAAGTGTACTTGGTAGTTTTCTGGGATTTCATTCATAAACTAAAAATAATAGTTTTAGAGTTATATATGGGCACTATCTTTTTTGAAACTGAAATTGCCTATTAGAAATTTGGCAAAATAATTATTCATCTCCCATATTGACTAGCCCAAAATTATTCAAAAATAAAAACAATTCGAAGAGAGGAAGCGGGAAGCTGACCAAAAAAGGGTGTTTGGCTACACCATAAGTTAGTAGAGTTACGGATTAAAGTTAGTACTTTTGGAGTTAGTGATTGAAATTAAGTTAGTAAAATTCTTTGGAGGACTTTGTACTAACCACGTTGACCTCAAACTTGTTTTGTAATTACAGATTAATAAGTTAGTATATTAACTTAGAAGTTAAACTAAACTCATACATGATAAACGACCCCTAACAATATAAGAGAGAGGTGATGTGTGCTTTTTAGGTACACAAGGCTAATAAAAACTCTAACCCTAATCAGTCGGAATGCAAGTGCACTATCCTACCGCGTAGTACTTAGGGGTCGATCCCACAGGGAGGCGGTTTTGAATTACCGGACTAACAATTTTGGGTAATCTAGACCTGGCAAGTAGTTGGATTGGTGTTTAAACTACAGGGGTAAAACAGAAAAGTAAATAACAAATTAAAATGACAATGCAGGGAAAGGATGCAGTCGCACTGGACTGAGTGCAACCAGAAATGCAGGTGAAGTGTTGAAATAAAATGCAGGCCGAGATGCAACTAGTTCAAGACAAGATGCAGACTGACAGAAAGGACTCGAATAAAAACTGAATGTATTTATGTGTTTTTAGGCTAGAGTTATGACTTCACAACTATGTAATACTTGGATTAATGAAGCTTGTTTATTTTATTCTCATGGCTTAACATACTAGTGTTAAAGAGTGGTTTATAAGTACTTTTGTGCATGTCTACTTATGTAAAACCTGAAATCCATTAACTTGAGCGGACCGTTTGGTAATAATCTATCCTAACCTCCTCTGGAATCTGTCTACTCAAACCACAAACAAATAGTTTAAGCGGATTGCTGGAAAGTTAGGAGAATCAACTACACCTTTGTGTCTATCTACTCAACGAGAAATCCAAACAGATTTAAAACAAGCGTGCAAGTGGTCAAATAAATCGCACAACACATTTCAGTAAAGGATAGAAAGAATTAACAACAACCATGATATAAAATAAACTAAGCATTCAATAAACCAAGCATTTCAGTTGTTACATCATAACCCTAATTAAAATTTAGCTACTCATAATAAAATAAAAATAAACAGCAATTGTTTTGGATACAAACATCATGAAAGAGAGCAAAAGATAAGATAAGACCGATTATTCCTTCAACTCTAGCTTCTACCAACCAGTGCTCCAGCGCCTTTTGCCTCTTGCTGTCACCAAGAGAGGCAGCTTGAACCCTAATTTCGTATAGAGAGAAAGAGGAAGAAAGAACAGATCTGGATCTGAGAATTTTCAGAGATCGAGAATAGACAGCAGCTTGAATTCCTTTTATTGTTGGCCTAATTTCAAATCCCTTGATGTCCTCCTTGATTTTCTCTTCTTCAGCCTGGAGAACCTTTAACTCATTCCATTTTCAGCCTTGCAATAAAGGAAATCGGATCTGAGAGGAGCAGCTAGCTGTCACTTGAGACACATCGCAGTTTCCAAATCTGCGCTAGGATGCACCCTGGAATGCGAGTGCACTCTTAGACTGCAGCACATCATTGTTTCCTAGTCTGCGCCAGGATGCACCATAAGATGCGGGTGCACCCTTAGACCTGAAATGCAACAAAAACAACAAATCGGCAGTATCTCCATCTTTCGTGCAAAACGGACAAAATGATGTAAAATGAACGTGAAAAGGGCAGAAGTTAGGAAAATAATTAGACTTAATCGGACACAAATACTATGTCATTTTCATGTTCATCAAGAGGTCATCTCTTTCATCCCCAGGACAAAAGTGGAAGACATAAGAAGGAGAGAGTCGCAACATTTATTACAAAACATATCAAGAGTGGCCCAAAAAGCTGGAAAACAACATGAAGAGGTCATCGGCACGCAATAGTAGAACGAGAGCATATGAGGAAAAGGCTAAATACTCATGAGCTCACTATCATATAGCTAACTTGTAACTAATCACAATAACAATAAAATTTGACTAATAGTCATTCAATTTGCTACTAGAGAGTTAACTAGGGCTGTCAATGAAACCCGTTTACCCATTTACCATATCTGTACCGCATTCAATAAGACGGGTATGGGTAAGATTTTGTTTTCGTTAGATTAACGGGTATGGGTCTGGGTAAAGAAAAAATTTTGTTAACTTAACGAGTACGGGTACGGATAAGGGTTATTTCGTACTCATTATCTAACGGGTAAAATTTTACAAACATATATATATAATATTATAATATATAATCATGTAATTAACATATTTCATAAGATATGATATTAATTTCTATCTTCATTGAAATTTGTTTATGTTGATGGAAAAATTAATTTGCACTCTATTATATTATAATTTATAATTAGTTATATAGATTTTTTTTTTATGTCAATTGACATGAGAATAAATTTCATGATTTTTGTTATATGTAAAGTATTATATAAATATTGTACTTTATTTGTATATTTATTTGATGTTATTTATTTAACACATTATATAATTTTTATTAAATTAATAATATTATTATCATCCATTATGTACCGTTATCCTACCCTTACCGTTAATTCTTAACGGGTACGGGTAGGGTGCAAGTAAAGTCATTTTTTAACGAGTACGGATAGGGTATGGGTAAAGAAAATTTTAACGGGTGCGGGCATGAAAATACCTTCTACCGTACCATTGACAGTCCTAGAGTTAACCATACTAAATCAAAGTCATTCCAACCTATATGCATTTGGACATAAAAACAACATACACTACGCCATTTTTTTTAGTACCGGTTAATTAAAGATTATTAGTACCGGTTGTCAAACGGTACTAATAATAGGGGGTGTTAAAGATAATTAAAAACAAGTACTAAAAAGCCGGTGTTAAAAATGCTCTAAAAATTACGGAAAAAAAGGCGGAGATCTTTAGTACCGATTTTTTACTAAAAATCGGTACTAAAAATCATTATATATATATTTGTTTCTGGGGTTTATACAAGCTATGGTGTTACATTGGTGGCATACAGAATTGTTATTTCTCACCAAAAATTAGTAAAGTGAAACATAAGGTATAGTCAGTTATTGTAGCACAAACAAACATATATATATGGTAATGTTATAGAAATTAAGCCCAATTATACATGACCAAGTAACCAAGTAACCTCAATTAAACTTCATGGTTCTAATAGGTGATGGAGTATTGTATCAATTTCTAAATCGATTTTAGTTCAAACAGAGAGATGGTGGTGGAGTATTGTGTACCTTCTTAGCAGCGACAATTAGGGCAGTTAGGGCTTCAAAGGAGAGAGAGCAGTCGGGGCTTCAACAAGACGAGGAAGGAGAAGAGATCTAGGTTTCGGCAGTCAAGTCGAGATGAGCAGCAGTCGAGGTGTAGTGGCAGAGAGAGAGCAGTGGAGAGAGAGGAGAGAATTCGGAGGGGCAGTGGCACAGTCAAGGGAGAGAGAGAGAGGCCGGCGCGCAGTTGAGTGAGGCACAGTCGAGAGGCAGAGAGAGGGTTTAGGTACTTAGAGAAATATTTCGAAGTGTAGGGGAAGGAGAAGATCAGTTTTGGCGGCATTTTGTTTAAAAAAAATTAAATTGATCTTTAGCACTGGTTTTTCTAAAAAATCGGTACTAAAGATAGAAGAATTTTGATTTTTTTTGACAATCCTTTAGTACCGGCTTTTTATTAAAAATAGTATTTTTAGTACCGGTTTTTCTAAAACACCGGTACTAAAGATAAATTGTTTTTTATTATTTTTCGGCCAACATTTTAGCACTGGTTTTTTTAAAAAATCGGTACTAAAAATAAAATCTGACAATTACGAAATTACCACTGACTATTTTTTATACCGGTTTTCTTAAAAACAAGTGTTAATGGAACGGTACTAAAGTTCTTTTTTGATGTAGTGATATATACAACTTCGACAGACAAAGTGAAGCGTTGGTCCCACTTTGTGCTAAGTTGGAGATGGTCTTGCCATGGTCAAGTGCACATGGTGCACATAAAACTAATAGAAGAGCACGTCCTTCGTTTAGGCTCTCTAGAAGTGGAGAATCAAAAGAAAGGTAAGGAAGATGAGCCGCTATATTATGCTCTGTTGAGCCTAGTGGGTGAATGGGGAAAAAAATAGAAGGAAACATCAGGATTTCAAGAGCTCATTTGAGGAGACTAAAAACTACCCCGATTCTAGGGTGTGATGAGGAAACAAAAATTTGTGACAATTATATCTTTGAACCCTTCACTCTTTGATATTGGACCCCAAAAAAACTAAATAACTCATTTCATGATTTCAATTTTCTTTCTTTGAGGGTAATGTAGTCTTTTTTTATACTACAAATAAGATTACAAATTGTAACTTTTATGTATGACACTTTGAAATTTGGAGCAAGATATATCAAGTAATCTTCATTTTCATATCTTTCTTTGATCACTCTTTCTTTTCTTTCCTTACCTTTCTTTCATCTTTTTTAAATTAGATTATAGAGCAAAGTCTTAAATGACGCGTGAAACTGTCCTCGTGAAGCCCTACATAAAATGATTCATATCAATCCAATTCATGTTATGCATTTTTAAGGCCCGCCTCACATAAGTTTCGAGCACGAAAAAACAGAAATTGATTACAACCATCTGCAGTTTTTGTTATCGCTTGTCATCGTTTGAATAAAGTGAACACATAAAACAGACAAAGTAAACATATAAATTATCAAAGTGAGCATATACAAACACGTAAGTTCCATAAAAATAAGTTGAATACGCATATAAAAATCTGAACAAGAGATGGCAATTTTTTTTTTTTTATGTATTCATTTTGATCATTTATATATGCACTTGTTTATTTTATGTGTTCACTTTATTCAAGTGATAACAAAACTGCAGATAATAGTTATCATTTTTCTAAAAAAACACTACCGCACATTGTTCATTCTTTATTGAGGATTATATGAATTTTTTTAATTAAATAGATAGTTGTCAAGTTAATTTATAGTCACTATTATCTAACCTTGCAATATTTGTAAATCATGTCTTTTTATGGTGCATCATGCATGTGCATTGTGAATCACAAACGATATAAATTTCTTGAGAAATTTGTTCTGTGAGTCTTAAGCCTATGCTCCGGAAATATTTGGAAGAAGAGATGGAAGGGGAGAGAGATGTGGAGGTGCATTCTAAATTTCTAATTACTTAAGAATTACGTGTTCCAAATCCGAAAATACAAGGTGAATTTTAAATTCTGATAAGGTAAGATTTTACGTACCCCCAATTCGAAATTCACAATTGTGGATGAACAATTTATATAAAAAAAATTAATTTAGTGCACAATTACCAAATTCTTTGTACAATTTTTACTCTGAATTTAACTTAGATCAGTTAAAACAATTTCGCCTCTACAGTCTTCGCAGAGAGAGAAAAAAAAAAAAAAAAAGGACACCTGTCGGCCTCTCAGTTGTGAACAAATTAAAGCACCGTTCGCCTGGAATGAGATCCTCTGGTCGGCAGACCACCTGGTCGTTTTTGATCTGGACCGTCTGATTTAATCTAAACGGTTAAGGATGCCCCGTGCATGATACCAGATTGATAGGCCCGAAAAAAGTTAACCGTTGAGATTAAATCAGACGGTCCAGATCAAAAACGACCAGGTGGTCGTTTATAAAAAACGACCAGAGGATCGAGGTCGCCGTTCGCCTATCTCCGAACGCCGTTTCCAATCCTTAATTCGACACGCAACAAAACTAGGCGCGATACCAGTAACAGTAACAAAGCTCTGCAGTCCGTCGGCAACAAATTTTCGCCATTATTCTAAATAATAATAAAAAAAATAAATTGTCGCCATTGACAGTCGAGAACAGCTCCCGAATCCTCCTAATAAGCGTTTCCAGCAATCCAATAGAGATCGAGGCGGTGCGCGTAGACGGATGGCGATTGGAGAGAAGGGCTTGGCGGAGGCCACCGCCGCTTCTCCGGCGCCGACGAGGAGTCACTACCTTGCGAAGTGCCTCCTCAGAGGCAGCGCCGTGCTACATGCCGTACAAGGCCGCTTTCGCTTCCCTTCTTCAACTGATGTAGTGTTTGGAAAGGTTTGATCTCTCTCTCTCTCTCTCTCTCTCTCTCTCTCTCTCTCTCTCTCTCTCTCTTCTCTTCTCAGTTCTCTTATTTTGGAATCGAATCAGGAGTAGTGACTTTCGGGGGATGATTTCGTCGAGGTAGAGGAGGAATTTGTGAAATAGTTGCGGTGGTATTTGAATTTAAAATGAGAGGTTTAAATACAGAACTTGAATGCTTATATATATATATATATATGTATATGTTGTCCAATGTGTGTTAAACTAACTAATAATGATTATAAGCTCTCAGCAAATAGAAGAATCATAACCACAGTAAAGACCAAAAAAACAGTCTCTATTATCAATTACTTGTCATTAACGTGTGGTAGGCTACCTAAATTAATTGTTACGAGGCTGCATTTTTTTTTTTTTTAACTATTCCATAGTCTTGCCTGGGATTTAATTATACTAGATTGGAAAATTCATTTAGAATATCGCCAACAACGTATTTCTAGTTAGTATTATGGTAGAGTGGTATAATTTTGCTTCCCATGATTTATAATCAGAGTTTGAATAATATTAATTTGACTATGATTTCCAGGAGACTTCCCTTGAGCTGGTAGAAATTAGTGAGGATGGAGTTCTACAAACTGTATTTGAGCAAACTGTTTTTGGGATTATAAAGGACATTGCTGTCTTAAGGTGGAATGACAGATATCAACAATTTGTTGCTCAGGTTCAGTTGTTGGTTTCTTCATCTTTTTTTTTAATTTTCATTTTGATTAATTATAATATCAATCATGAATAAATTTATCGACTTATCATTTTTCTTATCAAATATTAATAACACATCAGATTAAGAAATAAAAGGAGAGTTTTTCTATTTACAGGCCCAAGGAAGAGATTTGCTGGTTGTCCTTTCGGATTCTGGAAAGCTCTCTATTCTTGCCTTCAGTTTTGAGATGCATAGGTTGTTGATTGCTTCATTTCTTACCTTGTTGGGGCTTGTTTGTATGCTTTTAGTTTAAATTTTATATAAGTTCCTTATAATTTGTTTGGATTTGGTTTAGGTTCTTTGCAGTTACACATGTTGAGATGTCAAAGCCTGGTAATTCAAGGCATGAGTTGGGAAGAACAATAGCTATTGATCCAGAGTGAGCAATTTTTTTCACCTATTAGTATAGAATGATTGTTCAAAAGGTCTTCTCCTTAATAACATTAGAATGTCAGTGAATTGACCTCTCATTTTCAGCATCAAGTTAATTTTAAATTTTCCTAGTGTAGTTTATTTATTTATATATGTACCTCATAAGCTGCTTCATTGCAGAGGTAATTTTATTGCTGTTAGCGCATACGAGGACAATTTTGTAATATTTCCTGTGGCTCAAACTGCTGGAGGCAGCTTTCTAGATGATGTATGCTAACTCTTGCTCAAATTTTTACGAAGAATTAAAAGGAAATCTCACTTACTTAATTTATACTAGCAAACTGATTTCATAGTTTTAAGATATTATATTATTTATATTCAAATGTAGAAAAGCACATATCCACCAGAGCATGACGAGTCATGCTGTTTGAGGCGTATGTCTGAATTTAATGCTCGTGGCACTATTTGGAGCATGTGCTTCATTTCAAGCAGCACCAACTATCTTAGTGCTGAAGGGTATTACCCAATACTGGCCGCAATAGTGCATCGGTCCGTTCCTCTTTCTTAATGTCAATTAAAACATTTTTTCTTTTAATATGATAAATTATTGCTCAGTTTTCTTAATATTTTGTAGTAAACCTTCCATTTTATTTTTGTTTTATTTGTACACATCTTCAACAACTTCTTGGTACCAATTGCTGGTATTTATTGCTATGTGTCCCTGCATAGTGTGCTTCTAAATAATTATTCCCTGTGACATCCTCATGTATATTTTCTCATGCACTATATGACATGTTGTTGAAGTAAAGGGGTTCTTTTAGATTACCCTGAATAGCTTTGCAAAATGACCAGGAACATAAGATAGAATGGGTTTGCTTGTAAAAATCTGTTAGGACCTTTCTGCTATTGTTTATAGAAATGGCATGGTTTTTTTATTTTTTTTTTATCCCCTTGTTACTTCATTGTATTTATAATTGCAAATTTGCATACATTGGCAGGAGAGGCTATCCTGGAAATGATTTGTTACTATATGGATACAACTCAAAAACAACTGGGATTCATTTTATATCTCAATATGGTGAATTTGGGGGGTTGGCACATAGCATAGCTGCAGTCCCTAACTTCTCAGGCTTTGCATTTCTATTTCGTGTCGGTGATGTTCTTCTAATGGACCTTAGAAATCCAAAGTCCATTCAGTGCATACACAGAATAAGTTTGCCCTTCCCCAGTGCAGTTGAAGATCGAAACTTTGTTGTCGACATATCTAAACAACCCCCTGCTGTTAATGATCAGATAGAGTCTGATGAGGCGGCTTGTGCTTTATTAGAGTTGAAAGATTCTGCCCATAGCACAATGGAGGATGATGATCCCATGAACATCGACAGTGGAAATGTGAAGGAAATTCAAAATTTGAACTTTATTTACTCATGGAGTTGGGAACCTGCTATGCGTACCAGTTCCAAGCTGCTATTTTGCCTAGACACTGGAGAGTTGTACGTAATTGTGTTAAATTTTGATGTTGGAGGAATTAGGATCAGTCTCTCTGACTGTCTATATTCAGGCCAGCCATGCAAGGGATTGTTATGGATGAAGGATGTACTTATATTGGGACTAGTAGAAATGGGAGATGGCATGGTGCTTAAGATCGAGAATGGGGCGTTTGTGTACAAAGGGTCAATACAGAACATAGCACCGATTTTGGATTTGGCAGTTGCTGACTGCCATGATGAGAAACAGGATCAGATGTTTGCATGCTGTGGGATGAAGCCTGATGGGTCGTTGAGGGTTATTCGGAGTGGTATCAGTGTTGACAAGCTCCTAAGAACCCCTCCTATCTATCAAGGTGTATCTGGTACTTGGGCACTTAAAATGAAGGAGGCTGATGAATACCATTCATTTCTCGTCCTCTCTTTTTTGGAAGAGACCAGAGTGCTCTCTGTAGGGTTGAGCTTCAATGATGTAAGTGAGGCGGTGGGGTTCCAGCCTAATGTGTGCACTTTGGCCTGCGGCTTAGTGTCTGATCTCTCACTTGTACAGATTCACAGCAGAGGTGTGAGGCTTTGTTTACCAACAACAACTGCTCATCTTGATGGTGTACCACTCTGTGCACCAGTTTGCACTTTTTGGACACCTCCTGATCAACTAAGCATCAATGTTGGTGCCATTGGCCATAACCTGGTTGTAGTTGCTACCTCAAATCCCTGCTTCTTGTGTGTACTTGGGCTCAAATATCTCTCAGCTTACAAGTATGAAATTTACGAGATTCAGCGTGTATTGCTTCATTATGAGGTGTCTTGCATGTCCATACCTTCTAATAATGTGGATTTGGCACGGGGTCAAAGTGATGATCCCAATTCCAGCCTCTTAACTAAACTGAATGCAAGCAAGGTTGTTGTCATTGGTACTCACAAACCTTCAGTGGAAATTTTCTCACTAGATGCAAAAGATACATTTCGTGTCCTTGCAGTTGGGCTCATAACAGTGAATAATGCACTTGGATGCCCTATAAGTGGTTGTGTACCTGAAGATGTTAGGTTGGTGTTATCCGATAGGATTTATGTCTTATCAGGCCTCAGAAATGGGATGCTACTTCGGTTTGAATGGACTAAGCTCTATTTTTTCTCTCAGCCTGAACCGAGTTCCTATTTTGGCAACATGGAAATCTCCATGGCCAAGTCTGAAACTGCTATTCTTGAGATGATTGCTCTAAGACGTATTGGCATTATGCCAGTTACTCTTGTTCCCCTGAGTGACTCTTCTAATTCAGATGTTATTGTGTTAAGTGATAGAACCTGGTTGTTGCATGCCAGCAGGCAGAGCCTTGCATACACTTCCATCTCCTTTCAGCCAGCGTCTCATGTGACTGCAGTTTGTTGTGCTGATTGTCCCTCTGGCATCTTGTTTGTGTCTGAGAATAGTTTGCATTTGGTGCGCTTCTAATTTTTGTTTGTTTTTTTTAGTTTTCGAATTGCTCATGGTTTTTGTCTTTAACTTGATGGCTGACTGTCTGGTTTGTACTTTGTTACTGGTGTCAACAACCAGCATGAAACAACCTTGGTGTATGCGTCACAATGCTAAATAATTGAACGCACTCTTTGTAATTACAAAACACAAAGTACACCATTATATTAGCACAGGCTAAATGTAGTATTTTTTTAAACCATCAATTTTGTGATGTTCTTTTGGGAGTTGTTGCTTTTTGTTTGTAACTTTTCATAATCTGCTTTGACCTTGCGTTTTTTATGTTTGCTTAACAAGGTTTCAACTTTTGCAGGTTGAAATGGTACATAGCAAGAGATTAAATGTGCAAAAGTTTCCTATTGAGGGGAACCCAAGAAAAGTTTTATATCATAATGAGAGCAAAACATTATTCATGATAAGAACAGGCTTAAGCAGTCCATCATGCTCCTCTGATATATGCCAAGTGGATCCTCTTAGTGGGTCTTTGCTTTCTAACTTCAAATGTGAACTGGGAGAAACTGCAAAATGCATGCAGATAGTTAATGTAGGGACTGAACAAGTGCTGGTTGTTGGAACAAGTCGCTCCCCTGGTCCACTCATCATGCCGAGTGGTGAAGCGGAAAGGTCCAATTTCTGTAGTTGTACTATTCCCTTTTCCTCATCTTCACGCTTACTCTGATTAAAATTAAGAAATTAGGGTTTGCAATTATAGCATCTTTTTAATTGTTTGAAATGACCTAAAATTGTTGACTCTTGTGTGTACAATTACTTCCTTAACTTTTGATGGTCTACATAGGCCAATCATGGGTAATGTTTATTTCTCTCAGTGCATTTCTTAACATTAAGCAAATGGTTAGATGAATATAATCTAAAGCCTGAACATGAATATCCTACTAATATAAAATTACTAAAAAGTTTCTTTCCACTGAAGCAGCACTAAAGGCCGGTTAATAATCTTAAGTTTGGCTAGTGCCAAAAGCAACTATGTTGCTAGTTCACTGTATCAAGACATTGGCGGCTACATCTCTGAAGAATTAGTACTGAGTGGTAGCTCCAGTTCACCAATTGAAGAAATGAGCACTGGACTGCTCAAATCAATTGCTCAAATCAATTTACCAGGGGCTGTTCTTTCAGTCTGCCCTTATCTTGAAAATTATTTTTTGGCTGCAGCTGGTAACATGGTAATTTCCAATCCTTGCCATTTTCTTTCTTTTCCTGTTTGATTTTATTTTATTTTAAGTTTAATTTTAAAATACAAATTCTTACTCTAATTGATACGGGATTCCCCTGTAAATGTCACAAGTGAAGGTAATAGAAAGGAGATCAAACCAGTAACATACCAATTGGAATTATAACTAAATTGATGTACTGTGCTGCGACCTGAACTGATGCCTATGTAGTATGGTATCTGTTGTTTTAGACAAGAATTAGGGTAAAAAGTAGGGATTATGGCCTCTACAGAGGCTCCCCTATTTATATTAATCGAAACAGTTGTTCTTTTACAAATCCAATACCATATATAACCTATACCATAACCGATTTATTACCATAAAGATAATTCCTAATATAACTCAGAATTACCATAAAGATAATTCCTAATATAACTCAACACTCCCCCTCAAGATGGGCGATAGATATCAATCATCCCCATCTTGTTACAAGAACTCTCAAACTGCTTACAATCCAAACCCTTAGTTAGACAATCAGCCAACTGGTCTGCTGATTTCACATAGTTCAATGTCAGCACTCCATTATTCAGTTGTTCTTTGATGAAGAAACGATCAATCTCCACATGTTTAGTGCGATCATGCTGAACTGGATTGTTTGCAATATTGATTGCTGACTTGTTGTCACATCGAAGTTGTAAGGATTCTCCTCGAAACACGCGCAACTCAGATAGGAGATTTTTCACCCACATCAACTCACATAGACTGAGTGCCATAGCCCTGTACTCAGCCTCAGCTGTAGATCTGGCCACCACATCTTGCTTCTTGCTTCGCCAAGCCACAAGATTGCCTCCAACAAATACACAATATCCTGTGGTGGATCTACGATCATCCACGCAACCTGCCCAATCAGCATCACAATATCCTTCAACTCTCAGATGCCCATGACTTCTGAACCACAGTCCTTTTCCGGGACTCCCCTTGATATATCTGAGAATTCTGTGAACAGCATCCAAATGTTGTTCTCTCGGATCATGCATGTATCTACTCACCACACTCACTGCATGAGAAATATCAGGTCTAGTGTGGCACAGATAAATGAGCTTACCAACTAGTCTTTGGTACTGCTCCTTGTCCACTAAGTCACCTCCCTCAGCACACAACTTCTGATTTGACTCAATAGGAGTAGGAGCAACCCTACAGCCCAACATCCCTGTCTCTGAAAGAAGATCCAGTGCATACTTTCGCTGAGAAAGCACCATACCCGTATTTGACCTAGCAATTTCAATCCCAAGGAAATATTTCAATTGTCCCAAATCCTTGACCTCGAACTCTTTTCCAAGGTTTTCCTTTAGCCGCATGATCTCCTCAGCATCATCTCCAGTAATCACAATATCATCAACATAGACGGCCAGAATGGTGATACGACCTTTCAAGTGCCTGTAGAATACAGTATGATCTCCATTGCACTGCTTGTATCTCATGCCACAGACTGCAAGTCTGAACCTATCAAACCATGCTCTCGGAGACTGTTTCAGCCCATACAATGACTTCTTGAGCTTGCATACCTTCCCAGCTGATTGTGGATTAGCAAATCCAGGTGGAACCTCCATGTACACCTCTTCTTGGAGATCTCCATGTAAGAAAGCATTCTTGACATCCAACTGGTGCAGTGGCCAATTGAAGTTGGCAGCACACGACACCAGCATCCTCACAGTGCTCATTTTTGCAACAGGAGCAAAGGTCTCATCATAGTCAATACCATAAGTCTGACTATATCCTTTTGCAACTAGTCGGGCTTTGTATCTATCCACTTTGCCTTCTGGAGTTTGCTTGACAGTATACACCCATTTGCATCCGACAGCGCGCTTTCCAACTGGTAAAGGTACCAATTCCCATGTGTCATTCTTCTTCAACGCCTGAAGTTCTTCCTGCATGGCACTGAACCATCTGGGATCTTGCTTAGCTACCTGCCATGTGTTAGGTACAGGCACAGAATCTAGAGATGCAAGGAAGGACTTATATGCAGGTGGAACATATGCATATGAAATGTAATTTGCAATATCATTTCCCCAATTACCATACTTAACAGGAGGTTTCCCAGCATTAACCCTCGATGTTCTACGGAGTGAAATTTGAGGAGAATTGTTACCTATCAACTCTGAGTGAGAATCTGAGGAAGGACTTGGGGAAGAGCTACTTGGGACATTAGCATTCAAGGGGACAGGCGATTCAGGCTGCTCATGCTGCTCAGGCTGCTCATGCTGCTCAGGCTGTTTTGGCCTTCTTTTATACACTATCAGCTCCCCTTGTTTTTTGTTTTCACCACTCAGATTGCTATCACCACCACCATCTTCATCATCGTTCAGATTACTATCACCACTCGGTTCCGACAAAGGACATGGAAAGTCGCTAATTATAATTTCATTCTCCTTCTCCCCCTCTCTACCAATACTGGTAGAGTCATCTTCGAACAATGAGTCCAACTCTGTCTTTCCTCCATAGTATGGTTCAGATTCTCGAAAAGTCACATCCATACTAACAAAGATCTTTCTTTCAGTAGGGCACCAACACCTGTATCCTTTCTGATTTGAGGGATAACCTATGAAGATGCATTTAACCGCCCGCGGGTCTAGCTTTCCTACTGTCAATCTGTGATCTCTCACATAGCACACACATCCGAACACCTTGGGCGGAACAACAAAATTATTAGAGCCAAGTAGCATCTCACGTGGTGTCTTCATTCCTAACACTCTTGATGGCATCCTATTGATCAGGTAGGTTGCCGTCAAAACTGCCTCACTCCACAGAAACTTAGGTACATTCATTGTCAGCATCAATGAACGTGTCACCTCCAATAAATGTCTATTCTTACGCTCGGCCACTCCATTTTGGGCTGGGGTATCCGGACAAGTAGTTTGATGGAGAATTCCTTGTTCGGACACAAAGGTGGCAAACTCCTTGTTAACATACTCAGTTCCATTATCTGATCGAAGGATCTTTACCTGTACTCCAAATTGAGTTTTCACAGAAGCTGAGAAATCCTTAAAGCATTTTAGTACTTCAGATTTCTGTTTCATCATGTAAATCCAAGTCATGCGTGAATAACAATCAATAAAGGTGACAAACCATCTAAATCCACTAATAGAAGTAGTAGGACATGGTCCCCAGACATCAGAATGAACAAGTGCAAAGGGCTCCAAACTTCTTAAACCAATCATTTTATAATTAGAACGAGTATGTTTTCCAAGTTCACAAGCATTACAAAATAATTTCTCCCTATCAACTTTATTCATCATATCAGGATCCAACTTATTCAAACTATCAAAAGATAAGTGTCCTAATCTATTATGTTGTAACATAGCCTCTTCTTCTGCCCCTTTTTCAATAGCAGCAACGAGCATAGCAGCCTCCTTATCCAAATACCAAAGTCCCTCACGCCTGTTGCCATTCCCAAGTCTCCTCCCCGTTTCCTTTTCCTGAATCAGACATGTATTTTGATCAAAAAGAACAGTGCAATTCAATTGATCAATTAGTGAGCTAACAGAGAGCAAATTAACAGGAAAAGAAGGAACATGCAACACTGATGGTAGGGTAATAAAAGAATTACAATAGACTGAACCAAAACCCTTGACAGGTTGGGATGTACCATCAGCTGTTTGGACTGTATCTGGTTGTATTTGTTGACTAGGACAATATTCCACAAATTCATTGGATGATCCTGTTATATGACTAGATGCACCTGAATCTATAATCCAATCTACATGTGATTTAGTGGATGCAAAAGCCTGTGCCTGAATACCTTTAGTCACATGAGCATAGTAACCAACATTACCAAAGTAAGCATTGTCATCACACTCATCCGACTTTGCCTTCCCTTTAGAGCTCTCAACTTGAGACTTGAACCGACGTAGTTCCTCCAGCTCTGTCAGTTCTGTTCCAGTCACCTCTGTCGCGGCTTGGGACTCCTCTGTTATAGCAAAGTGAGCAACACCTCGACCTCCACGTCCTCGGGTTCCTCGCCCCCTATATCCATTTCCACGTCCGCGACCACCATATCCACCTCTCTGTCCTCCACCTCCTCGACCACCGCCAGATCTGCGAGGCTCAGGACAATTGAAACTGAGATGTCCTTTATGTCCACAGTTGAAACAGTCCCTGTCATCTTTGATTTGGGCTCCAGGAACTGCCATTGCCGAACGAACAACAGGTGTGGTTTCAGATGCCATTACCTTCTGTCTGACCTCCTCTTCCTCCATCGAAGCGATGACCTCATTTAATGATGGGAGAGACGGCAAATGACATATCGTCGCCCTTCTTGCCTCAAATTTCGAGTTCAGACCCTTCAAGAAGCGAGCCACACGTCTTCTCTCAAGGTATTGCATGCCACAGAGAACATCTGTTGGATCCTTCAGTGACAAAGGATCATAGTGATCCAAATCAGCCCACAAACGACGCAATTCTGCTGCATACTCAAGAACTGATTTCTCCCCCTGGACAGTAGCATCAATTCTGTCTTCCACGTCAAGCATCATCATCACACTCCCAGCTCCTGAGTACATCTTAGCCAGAGTCTTCCAGATATCTGTTGCACTTCTAATCGACTCCACCATTCCAGCTATGGCTGGAGACACAGATGTCAACAACCATGAAACCACCAGAGAATTCATATGACTCCATCTTACCCACACAACACTTGTCTTGTCCACAGAGCCCGATTTTTCAACGGGTTCAATGCACTCTCCATTCACATACCCTTCAAGTCCTTTCATCTGAAGGTTCAACAACGCTCTTCGAGACCAACTAAGATAATTTCTCGTCCCCTCGAGCTTGACATCATTAGATAACAATTCTATCTTTTGCACTACCTGTGACTGTTTTGACACAGACCCGGCTGTCTTGCCGGACGAGTTCTCCTCAAACTTTACATTCAACATCCTAGCCATTCCTTCCATAATGGCTTGCAAATCTTTAGTGGTCACAGGTTCACCCATCTTCACTACCAAACACAAACAAAAAATAGAAACACAACTAGAGGACGAGATCAATCACACCTCAAATACAAACCGTGCGGATGCACACGATCACGGTTTTAGCATCTAACAAAAAATAGATCTGAAGAGGAAGAGAGAACACCTGACAGAACCATGAAAGCCATGAAAAAAGAATGAAAACTGCGCTGAAGACACTGGTCCAGATCGTGGTGTACAGATCTGATGCTGGCTCTGTCTTGGCGCGGTGCACAGCCTCTGGTCTACCTCGGCTCACAGACTCGCGTGGGAGATGGCGAGAGTACACACGACAAATTCCGTGCGGAAGATGGTGTTGAAGACTTGTGTACGGAAAAAGAGATTTTTTTTTTTTTTTTTTAATGAACAAAGAAATTTGTGTACGGAGGCAGAAAAGAGGAATTTGTGTACGGAAGGAAATTGTGTACGGAAGTCGAAGAAGAAAGATAGGGATCGAGCACAGAGATGAATTCTGCGCAGCCTTCAACCGGCTCTTGATACCATGTTGTTTTAGACAAGAATTAGGGTAAAAAGTAGGGATTATGGCCTCTACAGAGGCTCCCCTATTTATATTAATCGAAACAGTTGTTCTTTTACAAATCCAATACCATATATAACCTATACCATAACCGATTTATTACCATAAAGATAATTCCTAATATAACTCAGAATTACCATAAAGATAATTCCTAATATAACTCAACAGTATCATACTATCGTTTCTGTAATTCTTGGTTTGGTGTTTGTCCAACCTGATGCATGTTATTTGCTACCAGCTTAGTGTGTTTGGATTTCTGCATGACAATCCGCATCGACCAAGGAAGCTTGCAGTTACTAGGACACGGTTTACAATCACATGCTTAAAAGCATTTTATACGAGGATAGCTGTTGGTGATTGTCGTGACGGTGTTCTTTTCTATGCTTACCGTGAGGTAAATATCTTAATCTGTTGTATGTCTTATTCTGGGTAAGACAATCTTATGTCTGCTAAAAAATCGAAGATGCATGTTAAATCTTTTGTTTCTGATGCCAAATAATATTTGTTATCTCATATTTAGGACCCCAAGAAATTGGAATTAGAATTTGCTGACCCAACTCAGAGATTGGTTGCTGATTGTGCTCTTATGGACTGTGAGACTGCTGTTGTATCTGATCGCAGAGGGAGCATTTCAATCCTATCATGTATGAAGAACTTGGAAGGTACTGAAAACAGATATTCAAATAAAAGGTTATTACGCTAGCTGGTTTATATCAGTACTTAATGCTGCTGGCTTGGAAACCTCTGTACTTGGTAAAAGGTCATTTGAGGGTCTGATCAGTTGATGACGACTTTGAATTTTATACCTCTGTACTCAGTCCTGAGATTTTGAACTCGGTAACATTTTCTTTAATCTTTCTTTACCAGCACTGCTTAGAAAAATTATCTTCAAGCTTTTTTTTCCTTTGAGGAAAGCATAGTGTGATTCTATGCTGGCAACTTTTATGAATTTCTAGTCTATGGGTCTTAAAGCTAAGTAATTATTATTTTCTTTCAATTCTTGTTCTTTTCTTGCTATGTCTCTTCAAAAGTATAACAAATTACTGTTTGGGGTTACTTTGCAGCTTATGAAAGCCCGGAGAAGAATTTAAACATAAATTGCTCATTCTATATGGGGGAAACAGTCATGAGCATCCAGAAGGTATTCTTGTTGCCCTTTAATGCATCTGTCTGTGGTAAATATAAATGGAATGTTTTTATGTACATGGATGAACTTATTGGTTTTCTTTTATTATATTTGTAAACAATTGTAATATATGTTTGGTTCACTACAATAATATTCTCATACAATACCTCCAATTTATTACTAGTTGTAAACAATTGTAATATATGTTTGGTTCACTACAATAATATTCTCATACAATACCTCCAATTTATTACTAGTTGTCTATTATGTACACTGAACACCTTCTGCCCTGTGTATTATTTTTACTGTTCAAGTCCTTCAGTTTCTTTTGTGAATGCTTGACTTTCTTCACATTTCCATAGGCTTTATTTTCCTACAAACTTCCTGTTGATGATGTGATGAATGGTGGAAACAATACTGAGAGGTTTCTCGAATCTTCTTATAATAGTGTTGTTGCAAGTACATTGCTAGGAAGTGTGTACATTCTCATCCCACTTACCAGGTGAGTTGAACATTATGTTCTTTGATTTTTGCTATCTGGGTAAAGGAGTCTTCTGATTCATCAGTTATTCTGTGTTTTTAATTTCTTCAATATTATTTTAAAATTCTAAACCTGGTAGGAGCTGCATTGATATAAGATACTGTCCAGCATATTTTCTATTGTTATTATTTGCTTTTTTTTCTTTTCTTGTGGCCTGGTTTGACTTGGATTGACCTTTGTAATGCTTTGTTTTCCACTAGTTATAGTAGCGAATATTCACACATGCTGAGGATAGAAGCTACATTTTTAATTTAATATATTTGGACTAGTGAAGTTGAAAATCTATTTTCTTGAAACATACTCTGACAATAAATGGCTACCCCTGGAGTAACTTATTTCAATTGGACTTCTTATGTATCTTCCAGAGAAGAGCACCAACTATTAGCAGCAGTACAAGATAGACTAGCTACTCATAGACTGACAGCTCCAGTCTTGGGAAATGACCATAAGGAGTTTCGTGAAGGCTACTCAGCTGTATGTTTTAATATTTACCTTGCATAAATTAATTGTCCTTGCGCATTATATATTTAAATCTTTGTCATTTCTTTTTCCTTTTGAGTTGAAACCTCTTAGGCAGTGATGGTACTGTTACTTATCTTTAGTTAATGTACATGGTAGAGTTGGTAAGATGGTACAAGTTTTCAAGTTTTTTTTTTTTTTTTTTTTTTTTTTTTTTTTTTTTTTTTGTGTGGTCCTTTTTTTATACTCTCCTTTTTGAAAGGGTGTTAGAAGTAGGGGTGGGAACGAGCATCTGCAGAATTGAATTTCTAGTGAAAGTAAGAAGTCGTTTTTGTTGTGATCTGACCTGAACTGTCCTGTATGAATCCTGTTGAGAACCCAGATTCCAACTGACTGCCAATATAGTCTGAAACATGGAACTCAAGACTAGACTCTGAATTAAGCTTCTCAGAATATATGAGAAGGCCTGAACTAAAAAACCTACAAGATGATATTAAGAACCTCTGGTCTGCAACTGGCCCTAATGCGATCAGAAATAACTAATTTGGAAAGAAGTCGAAATAGCCTGACCTGAATGGCTTTGGACTTGTAGTTGGTTTGAATTTTCCAACTCCATCACCCTAATCTCTCTTCTACTTCTCAATTCCCCTGAACTGCAAGATCTCCTATTTTGTTTCCTTGTTTTTGAAGCGAAACTTTACCAGGAAAGGTTTCTTTTTTATTGGTTTTGTAGATGGCGAAATGCCTACTGAGATTTTGGTTAAATAGATTATAAAGGTTACAGAAGTACTTCTGTAAAGAATCTAAGAAATACCACAGTTCAAGGTCATCAGTTCACAATGATCCTATTATACATTTATAAATTCTTTGCACAAGTTAGCTTGACAGGCTGTCAATGTTTAGGGAAAAAAAAAAATTCTTTGCACAAGTGAGTTGCCCAATCACCACTGTCACTTGTGCTGAAATAATGTTCTCTTTATGCAGGCTGGAGTACCAACGCTACTGGATGGAGACCTGCTTGTGCAGTTCTTGGAGCTTACTAGTCTCCAACAAGAGGCCGTGCTTATGTCAACAGGTGGACAGAGCAGTAAAGTCTCAACATCAGATGTACGTCCCCCTCGGCGACCCACACCACTCTCGGTCAACCAGGTTGTACAAATACTTGAACGGATTCATTATGCACTCACATAAGGTTATTACATTACACAGAAGGCTACAATTTTATAGGAACTAGTTTTATTATTATTTTTTTCTCGATATAGCAGCAGCTGCCTTGTTGTATAGTAATTACTATCATCTCCTGTAAATTCTGTAGGATGCCCCTATATTGTTCTCTTTGAACAAGTCCAAGTGACCATAGAGTTTGATTTCTAGTTTGTATATGAAGCTGTGCTTCTACTGTTTGTTGTAATAACAATTTTTTTCTATTATGGCGTATTTAAATTCGCCACACGTGTTTAAAGTCATCCGCTTGTTAGAATCTACTGGAGGCAGATGTTTTATCAAACCATCTGCGGCACAGCTCAATAATTGAAACAAAAGCATGCTTAACGAGTTAAATAGATGGATCTTGTGTACATGCGGATCTATAATTTAAAGCATCACTTGTAAAAAGTCTAGCAG
The DNA here is from genome assembly GCA_027562975.1 of Rhynchospora breviuscula. Taxonomy (NCBI): domain Eukaryota; kingdom Viridiplantae; phylum Streptophyta; class Magnoliopsida; order Poales; family Cyperaceae; genus Rhynchospora; species Rhynchospora breviuscula. The sequence continues at coordinate 21,662,952 of CM050398.1, forward strand.
AGTCAACGATTTTTATTATAGATTGGGAACAAGTTTAACGTTGGATACAGGTTAATAACGAAGATATCATCTGATTTTAAAGACAGCCAGAGAAAAAAAATTGTTGGAGAAAAGATCTAATACGCTTGCACGTTTATTCTATTTCATCGAATCATGTGCTTCCCCGATCACTGCTATTTACGAAATCCTTCTTGTATATTCCCTCTTGGGTCGAAAGAGGAATTAAATTGATTTCGTCATGTAGTTTCTGCTATTCCTGAAGTATTTGCTGTTTTATTATGACAGCGGATCTGGTATCTTGTTCCCTACAGGTTTTGTGAAACCTTTTCTTTCTTTTTTCTAGAATATAATTAGAACCTTTTTTATCAACTGACTAGTAATAGTCCCTTAATGTCTTCCAAATGTTTGACTTTTTTAATTAAAAACGAATATGTTATGTATGCATTGGCATAATTTTCTAGTGTACATTGCCAATCGTCAAGTCAGGTGTATATTGCCAATTGTAAGAGAAATAATATAGTTGTTTCTCAATTATCAAAATGTGTTTTGACTTAATTAACATTGACTGACACATGTCAACAATGTCTTTAAATAATTAAAAGATGTGCATTCCCTGGTGCAAAAGAGTTCACAAACACATGTCAACAATGTCTTTAAATAATTAAAAGATGTGCATTCGCTGGTGCAAAAGAGTTCACAAGAAATGAGTTTAAGAGGCTATTAAGCCCCCTTTTTAATATCTTGAAAGCCCTCATCAAAAAGTGTGCAGTTCTAATAAGCGACAATACACGTTTAGGGTTTTAAAAATAGCAACAGCATGTAATTAGAAAAAATCAAATAAAGTAATTATCATGAGGGAATTAAATCTATGTATAAGTAGATTTGAAGGATGTCGAGACAGACACCTCACTTGTGGCCTGTGGGATTGAGACCCGGTCATGTGCACAACACTGCATTACATACTGGACAAATAATGTACATCACTTAGCAAAGAAAGGCCGTAAATATCAACATAATCAATATGCAAGAAAACGGGCTAAATCCACCCCCCCCCCCCTTCCAATTGAAGTCTCAATTCTGGTATATTTAGTAAGCACAACAAAAAGAAAAAGCAAAAGGCATGCCATTTGGTTCTGTAAGTTACAGCCTGATTACTCCTAACCACCAAACACAAATTCCAAAACCAAATCTATTAATGTGCTGGGGTACTACGTGGATACAGGTGCTAAACATTCCAGCTTAAGCACCACCCAAATAGCATGAATAATAATGACAAATAAAATGTTAGTGAAATTTTTAGAGACTACAAATTTTGTTCATGACAAATTACAATAATTACAGTAAGTGTTTGAAGAAAAATAATGACAAATTGTCATATACTGTACTTGTTTGATCAAATACTTAAAAAACATAAACTTTGTTAACTTGTAGCTAACAAAAAGTTGGTAAATCAAAATTTTGGCCCAATTACAAAGTTTGGAGAGCTCTAAGATGACCCAACTACAGGCGTTTATGCATTGAGAACATAAGTTACAACAAATCAAATAATTACTGTAAAATTACAAGTTTCTTTTCACAGTGGATCCTAGGTCGTCAAAATGGATTCCATCTGCATTTGTGTCCATACCTCCCATCAAGCTTTGCACAAGTCCACCTCAAATGACTACAAACCAAAAGGTTCTCGACATCTGCAGACAAATTATTAAGAGGCCACCAAACTCTGGGTGGTAGCACCTTTCACCATATGCATCAAACTATTCCGATGAAACTTTATTAAGAGGCCACCGAACTCTCCACATATTCCAATGCTTTTCTCTTCACATGCTCGATCCTTTCTTCTTCTCCTAGGGTTTTCTCAAACTCAAGGTATTTCTTGAATAAGAACTGCAGACAAACATAAAAGATAAGCTCTTATTAGCACCATGAAGTGCAAAGGATACAAGAGCCCAGAAAACTAGTAGAGGCTGCAACCTGTACAAGGTAAGTCGTGAATATAAACCAACCAAACGATAAATGCAGTGTCCATTTTACTTGGACTAATTTGTTTGGAAATTAGATAATGACATAATAAAGTGATAAAAACCTTCATCTTTTTTGCAGGAAGGATCAAAGATGTAGCCCTCTCAAACAAAGCACGAATAATTTCAACATCACCAAGTCTGATCTCCTGCAAAAGAACAGCAAAGGAATTAGCAGTAACTCACAAAACTAAAAGCAAACTAGGAAACAATAAAAGATTTAATCAAGTTACCTGATCAAGGTAGACAATCCAAATATCAGTTCTCTTAGGGTACTCCCGCAATATTCCTTCAAATAAGGATCTTCCTCTCTCAGGAACACCACCTTTGAATTCTAAGATTGCCGTCTGAGAGATGAATTTTATGTGCTTCTTTTGAGGCAAGCTAAGAAGAGCTCGTTTCACAATCGATTGGCTACCATCCTTGCCTTGCTTGAGAATGTTTTGGATGCTGCGTAGCCACACCTAAAATTCCAAGTATGGTTATCAATTAGTTTTTTTTTTATTCAAACCATGCAACATTTAAGAAGTGGATTGACATACATGCTACCCACTAAAAAAATAAGAAATGAATAGAAGCATTATATGAAAGCAAGCTATGTCACAAATATAAAGGTTACTACATGTAACAGGATATGGTATCAGAACTACAGCATACACAGGGAAAACTATTAACATGAAACAGCTGTCTGCACTATAAAATATTTCCTCTCATGATTACTTTTATAGGCTATTAAGTCAAATATAGCTTAACATCCATATATATTTCCCACTAGCATGTTGAAACCACAGAGTAAAGCATATTCACCAACCTTGCATGATGTTTTAAACTTCTTTGTCATTCTGCCAAGAAGTTCATCAGCTAGTTTAGGCTGTTCAGTTCTCTCATACATTCCAAGGAGAGAGAGATGCAATTTCTTTGGATCACAGAACTGAAGTGCTTTCTGAAAAGTTTTTTTCACAGCTTCCTGTACTTTGCCAAAGGAACCCAGTCATTATTCGCCCCAGCCATAGGCTGAAAACAGATACAATGAGAGAATGTCCTAATTTTACCTCAGGAGGGTTTCCATATTTATTTTCCAAATTGAAGTATGCAACCCAAATATTCAGCTTTTCTTCCTCTTCTCGGATATTTATTGTTCTCAAGGCCCTTCAGTATGAAAAAACATCAAAGTTCGTACAAAAAGGAATTGTAGAACACCCGACATGCTTAGTACATTCAGGCTTCAAACAATGTATAGAGCAGTACTCAAGCAATGCAATTGAACAGCATAAAACAACTAGGTACTGCTTGGGTAACAAAGCCAAAAAGGCTTTAGCAATTGACAAAATACAACTCCAGTATTATTTTCTTCATGATATAAATACTAGTCCATTTCAGGCTTTCCGATTGACACACTTAATTGTTCATTTCTTTATTTTTTGCTCATTGCTTAATTGTGATTTGCTTTCAAATGCAGCGATTGACACAGTTTAGAAGTTACCTTTCAGCAATAGAACGAGCTTTTTCAACATCTGCAACATCCAACATGAAAGCCATGTAATTGATCCAAACATAGCTGCTATTAGGTGAGCTCCTTACCAATTTCTCAAATTCCTCCTCACTCTTTGGAACATCCTTCTTTAAGGACCTTTCCTCAGCAGCACTAATTTCAAGTTCCCTGTATGCAAGACAGTCAAAAGCATAAATTGCAATCATGGACAGTGCTGACTGGTACAGAGACAGATGTGATTCAAAAGGAGATTTGGGCAGAACATTTCCTGAGACCAAAAACCTCAAAATCAACAACTAATCCAAAAGACAATCAAATTTCTATGGTATATTTTTATGGAGAGTCAGATAGTGGGTTAGTGTGCTGCCCAGACTTCAGAAATAGTTAGTAACCTGACTTTTGGTTGAAATAGAGTAACATAGGATTGGTGACTATTATGAACGGCTACCCACCCATCTAAACACAGAATAGTATTTCAGAATAATAGGTAACCCACAGTCACCAATACTACTATTTTTTGTCAATCCAAACAACCAAGCCAAAAGAAAAAGCCAAATCAACGATGAACAAGCCAAAAGACAAGTGGAAGATGACAAACCAGAAAAATATATCCTACATGTTGCCACTTTGAGGAAAAAAAAAAACTTCAGAACTGTGTCAGTAATAACAGGCCGGTCATGGTTGACACCAGCTACAGATTATCAGTCTCTATCACTAAAGAAACCTGTATCTAAAACAGATTACTCGACAAACCTTTCTTCCTTTGCCTTCTTTTTGTCAAGTTTAATTTTCTTTTTGTTAGCGACATCATTTCCATCGGCAATAACTTTCTCAGACGTAACCTTGTCATCATCATCTGAGGCATCAGATTCATCCAAAGACACTTGAAGTGGAGGGACTGAGGCTCTAGATTGTGCTTCAGTAAGTTCAACATCGCCATTTTCATGCAGGGATGTTAAAACCAGATCCACATCAACCCCTTCATCAGCACCAGTACCATTTTCAATATTGTCTAAAGCCAATTCATCATCAGATCCATCTTCAAAATAAGACTGCTTCATTCCAAGAGAGATTTTGTTTTTTGCTTCATCAACCTGACCACAAAAAAATGAGGTTTATGTATATACTGAAGCATACATATATTCCATGCTAATGAGAAGTGTGTTTAGGTATATAACCGATTTTGTAAATATACCTTCAGAATCTTTGCCTTTATTTTATCACTAGTTTTGTAAATTGCATGGAGATCATCAATTGATTCATCAGAGATCTCTGATACATGACACAAACCAACCTGCATAAATAATTCAATTATTATTCTCTTCCAAATAAAAATATCATCTAGATTAATTTTAAAAAAAAAAAAGCTAAATGGCACATAAAAAGCCTCATCATTTCATTCTTGCACTTCAAAAATATACACCTAATTACTTAAACCCTCGAGTAAGCTAACTCAAGCGCAAGCTAGACATAGTCTGTCCTAACTCCTAAGTAACATAATTTACTTGAGATAAAAAATAGCATCTCGTATATCAAATTAGTTCGTTTTTTAAAAATTTCTTACCTTCACATTACAACTTCCTTGACCTCTATTCATTTTGGAAATTCAACCACATGCTGAACCAACTACCTCACTTTTGTCAATGTTCACATAATGAAATGACAACATTTTACATAAACAGGTCCGTTATTTCATATTAATAAGAATTTGAGTAAACAAGAACTTAATTTCATGATCTCAAGTAGTTGAATACAATTTTCAGAAATAAAGAGTGGTCAAGTGCAACTGACAAATGAGGGATTCACATACAATTACATAGTGCTAAATAAATGACATACCAGTTTGATATTGTTGATTGTTATAAATAAGCCATACAATTACATAGTTCCAAATGAATGACATACCAGTTTGCTATTGTTGATTGTTATAAATAAGCCGTACACTTCGACCCTCCTGACATATCCATGAATTACATCACCAACATGCAGATGGCTAAACTCAACAGTGTCTGGCTGTCTCAACTCCCTTTTTATCTTACTTCGTAGGGTAACCTCAACTTTCTTTGATGAAGCTTCCACAGACATCACTCTACATCAACAATCAAGTGCTTTAAGTAACTACAAAAAACAAATCCTCTTGTATTCCCAAATGTTAATAATCGCAGCCTCACAGGAGTTTCAGGCATTCTTCTGTATTTGAGGGCAGAAACCTACAGTAATTTTTGGAAACTAAAATTGGCAAATTTTTCTTACCTTCCATGCACAAGCCTCCCAACAGGGAACACCTTATCAGGTTTTTGAATATACTCATCTGACAAGTGTGATATGAGTATGCGAGCGTCTATAGTTTGAGAAAGCATGATGAAGCATCCTTTGGGACTAACATTTTTCACGTAACCCTGAAACAATTTGGAGGGGTAAATAGCATTTTAACTTCACCAGGCATAACAACTAAGAAATATATATCTATTGGACCTCTGTTAGTACTGTCTATTCATAGAATATAGAAATGACATGAGGGGTATATATGCTACATGAGACTATAGGGACTATCTTATATACCTTCACTTCCATGTTAGGCTGTATGTCATCCATTTTCTCAGGCCTGTTAGTCCGCCTAACAAAATAAATAATTTCACAATATTAGAAAAAACAATGAACGCTTATAAACTTATCAAGAGAAAGAGCTATCAACTTATTATGTGCGAGAGGCTTCCAAAAGAATAAAGGTAACTAAAGCTACAAATGTACTCGTCACTTAAAGTTTCGACAATAAAGAATTATAAAGAGCAACAGAACTGTTCCATGCTCTGTATCACAACCAGAATACTTTGATGCCAGGTTCTATTCCCCAAGTGTTCCAAGTGTAAAATGACAAAAAAATTTAGTTAGAAAAGCACTTACGTTCCGAACTCAGGTTTGATGCCTAGTAATGAAGCACGGAGAGATAAATCGACATGCATTGTTCCCTCAGACGAGCGACTTATGTCCAGGATCTTAGTTTTAACTAACTGTCCCTCATGAAATCCAGTTAAGGGTTCAGGCACCCAGTCATCAACGAGCTCGGTGTAGTGAACCCTCCCATATAAATGGGGTCCTACCTGTACAAGGACTCCACCAACACCAGGTAGAAACTTCTTTATTCTACCTCCAACAATATCACCTTTCTTCAAGTTATCAGAACCATTAATATTTGTATCGTCGTTTGTGACTTGACTAATTTTATTAAGTTCAGTAGAGGGTGGAAGAGGTTTCACTCTGAGCGATCTTTTGTCATTGTTTATGCTTATGATCTGTCCATTCACAGCTTGGCCAACCTTGAACAGGTTCTGAAAGTTTTCAAGTTCATTGGGTTCTGAAGAGGTATCAAGAAAGAAAATATGAGCTGTAACACTTCTGGATATTGTTAGCCTAGCCCACTCAGAGTCCACCTTCATGACATATCCTCTAACAATGTCACCAATGGAAAAATTGAAATCTGATGCCGGAGGCATAATCTCTTTGCCTTCTCCTGACAAAATCAGCAAGGAACTCACAAAAATTCAAAAAAAAGCAGAAACACAGCATGACAAGTCCATTAGGTAATAATATTGGAAAGGACATACCTTTAAGCAAAGAAGGTTTAACTGACAATTCCAATACGTTTGCTTTCCCACCCTTCCCTGCTCGACCGGCCTTGGCAACAATTTGTGCATGAAGCACCTGACCAATTCGGTATTTACCAAAGGGATTTTCCACAAAATCATCTGATTTCTCAAGCACCTGTAACATAAAATTTTGCCAATATATTGAGTAGACCAGACCAGAAACAAAATGCTATCACTATTCATACAGTGCAAAGTAGCCTACCTCAGTTATATGGACTCTCCCTTGAAGCCCAGCACCAAGTCTAACAATAAGTTCAAGTGGCTTGATCTCAACAATCTGTAACAAGGTTTCAATAATAAATTTTAAGTAATGCAGATTTCTAAAAAATGATAGGATATCTATGACTACAATCAAGATTTTCAGCAATCAAAAGAAGGCAAAATTTATGGGTTATCCTCTTTTCTAAAGGTCAGCAATGCATTGTTTGGTTGCAGGGCCAGATACTGATTCCAAAAAAAAAATTACTTTTATGATTGCAACAAGCTAAAAAAAAAAAAGGCAGAAAGTAAGAAATAGTCAGACCTCCCCATCGACAACAGATCCAACTTTGTAATTGGACTTCTTTGCCCTCTTGGAGCTAGAATCCCTTGACTTATCACTCAATGCTTTGAGAAGGAGAAGAAGCCTCTTAGATGCATCAGTGCTTGGAAGGGCTCCAACAACTGCGGTGACACTAAAAAATAATAATAATAAAAGACAGATTACATCATCAAGGAAGAACAGAGTAAGCCATAAATTAAAACATTACAGTCACCCCCAGCTTCTACATTAACTAGCACCACATACTTTTTAACCATTTTGGTTCAATGAAGTGTGCATTCAAACAGAATAGGCAAGTGTTCATTTCAGTACTACACAGTGTGCATTCTAGATGAAAGAATTGTTTGTTCTTGGCTGAAAAAAGTGCACAATTGGCTGAAAGAGGTGTGCAATCCTGCTTTTGGGGGGGAGGGGGGGGGGGGGGGCGGGTAGTATTTGGAAGTTGAGGCTCTAAGTGGTAGTTGGCAGCTGCAAAATAATATTTCTGACAAACTTGACTTGCATATGCCCTTATTACATGGCTAAGTGCGCTATTGTCTGTTAGAAAATTTTAAATCAAACAAGGACCAAAACTTGATAGAGGTGACACCTTTGGCCAGGAGAATACGACTTGTGAGGTTGCTTTTGCAAGTTGTAATCCATTGTGCAAGCATAACCTATGGTGTAGCTGTACCCTGGAACTGAAACAACCTGGGATGGGAAAAAATAAAAAACTCAGAAATAATGAAGCATGCAAACGGGTTAATAGGCAGAATATCACGTTAAAATATTACAATATTGGACAAGACAAAAGAGTACTTACCAAATAATTCTGTTTGACTATTTCCACAACTGCATTAACTTCCTCATGCAGCTCCAGATCTGAAGTTGTGTTCCTACAGCGCTTCTGAGAAGCACAGCAACTAGTTTCAGTTACACAGTGTAGTAGGCCAATAATAGTTCAGTGAATAATCAGAAAAGATTCTAGGTAAAATTAATTTGATAAAAACCAGTATAGAGTTGTCTGATATGCTTAGTTTCTAAATATATGACATATCGCATTTTTTTTGTCCCTCAAAAGAAAAAAAAAACCATGTATCATGGAACATTACTAGTCAAGAGTCAGAACATGAAAAGTGTTGAGATAGCAATAAGATATTTTGACCTTTCCTGTTAAAGAAGCAGAATAGGAAAAATACCTTCTTTTGTGCACTGCTTGCTGCCCTAACCAGTTCAGATTTACAAGACAAATCTACAAGGCCATCAGACCTTGATACATCCAGTACAACAGACTCAACAGAAGATCCTTCCTCCAATTTCTTGCCTCCAACTAGAAGTACATTTACTAGTTAGTACCTCAACAGTTGGTTAAGTATAAGATCAGATGAAAATATATACAAAGGAAGTAGGATGCTTACACTGATGATTTGCAATGAAACCAACAATATTACTATGGTCCTTGAAGCTAACAACAACACCAAACTCTCTTGTAGCATCAACCTTGCCCTCAACCAAACTGCCAATACTGAAGCTCTTTACCCAATCTTGATCACCTTTCGAATTCTGGAGTGTAGCTATCTACAAATAAAAGAAAGGCTACTGATTAAGAAATTAAAACTAAAACCATGTTGAAAGTTGATACATTGATTTAAATAACGAGTTCCGCTACTATACTAAGATCAGAGTCTAAAGTATCCCTTTCCATAGAATTTAGTATCTTAAGATACACAATACGTAACTCACGATATGATACACGATTCAGAGCCTGATCGATACATATCTTGGCCATTGCATCTCAATTCCAGTGTATCTTAAGATACATGATACATAACTCACAATACTAGGGTGAATCTTAAGATAAGAACGATTCGGTAAAAGTCAATAGTGAAACAATTCGATTTTAGTAGAATAATAATTTTCAATTATAATTAATATAGATTATAATAAAATATTAGTAGAATAACAAGAACAACAACAGTAATAATAATAATAATAATCATTTATACAAATTATATATTATAATACTATTTTTATAATGATTGATAGTTTAATACTTTCTACATCGATTATACAATATAATAATTAATAATATAATTTATACATTTTATAGTTTTATACAATATAATATTATAAAAATATATTACACTATTATAAAAAATATAATGATTAATAATTTATACGAATTGATATGATACTTAATGCTATGATACACGATACATTTTACAATTCAACTCCTATGTCTCTTTCCACACCCGAATGATCGCCCCTCAATGTGATCTCCATATCAAAATCATGTAAGATACCAAGTTTTAATATGTAAAGAATTCCCTTAACTATTTTTCCAGAGTTTTGAAAGATGGTTCAAAACAAAAATATGAAAAAGAAACAAAGGTTTGCATATCAAATAGGGCAATCTTCCAAAAAATTAAAATAAAAATAGTACTCAAATTCTAGAATTTGGTTTCCTACAAGATTTACATAAGTAGATCATATTGAATGGCCTGATAGTCATGAAAAAAGATATGATTTGGACCATAAGCAATTCCTGCCATAATACTGATTAGTACATTAGCAAAACTTTATAGGTAAGAACTGCTAGAAGTACATAAACAATTCGTTATTAATTAAAATAAAAGAAATGAACAATAATGTTACCTTGCATCTATAAGTAAAGAAAAAGATTAAGTTTTCCTATCAATGAACTCAACCTTTCCAACATGTTAGAGAAATATAAAAATAAGCAACCCTCCACATGTCAAATCACAAGATATTACATCACTCGGGTACTAACCTTCTCTTCAGTAAGGAAGTATCCATGAATAAATGAAACATCTGAAGAAGAACAAAGGGATTGCTTCAATGAAAGTTTAATCCTTCCTGACTCAGCATTTGCCTGTCACAGGATCACCAGTAGATTAATTTAATGCCTAAAACCTGTAATTTAGCAACACCCAAAATTATCAACTCACATTCAGGACATGGCTTCGTACTGATTGTCCTGTGTAGAAAGCATCAGTCAAATCTTCCAGCTGTTCATCTGTTGCCTTATGAAGCAAGTATATGGTTATTTATCTGTTTGTGAATATTTAAAGAAAATAAGCAATATTTTATAAACATAAATAAAGGCGAAGAATAAACATACTATAGGCTTGGGACAGAATCCAATCAAATTCCCAAAAAAACGAACAAAGCAGCCAGTTTCAATTATGTTGGAGATATAACCCTAACAAAGAACAAGCTCATTAGGAGACCATTATAAAAAGAAAAAGTAAGGATATAAAGAGAAATTCTAGCAAAAGTGAAGCGAAAAGGGGAAAAAAAAGTTGGTCAAAGATGTGATACATGGACAACAGATCCAGAATGGATGCCTGATATATCTGAAGGGATCTCGCTTGCATAATGAATAAATGAATGTTTTGCAGACAAAATTAAACTATTTCCTTCAATATCTGCAACAAAAGGAAATAGAAAATATGACAAAAGTTGCATGATACAGCAATACTAAAAGAACAGCAGCAGCTATTAAAAATTATATGTAGTCAATCATGGGTCCAACAGGAGTTTCTCTACCAATGACTATAAGCTGGTCAAATTTGTATCCAGGCTTCAAGACATCCCTGAATGCAGAAGCTTGATCTGATCAATATTAGAAATACTCACCAGTCAATATATGCAGATAAATGCTAAACTTATCAATAGAAGCATACATTGAAGATCTCCAAAGTTTACCCTTATGGTCAGCAAGATGTTCATTGTAGATGGCTCCTCTAAAGCTTGAATTGACATTAACAATCACTGCTGTAGGGGTTATATGCTCCACAACTGCAGAAACAACAGTTCCCACATTTGTGATGTCACCCTTTGGCGTCCTGCAAATTCAAGCAAGTCATTTTACATGTTATTCAAGTCCAATTCAGATATTAAAAAGGTTTAAGCACCTTTCTTTGATAATATATATAATAGTTAAAAAGGAATGGCTATATAATACCTCTTAGGCGATATAACAAAACTAATATTCATTCTCTTCGAAGCAGGTTTATAACTGATTATTCTACACTTGACAACTTGACCAACATGATATACACTTTCTGCTTCAATTCCAGGCTGCAAGTCAAGTTCTGACCTAAGGCAGAAGAAAAGGCAATAAAAGATCAAAATAAGTATAAAAATTAGGACTAACCAAGTAGCTTCGTTAGATACAAGCACCAAACAAAGAGCATACAGAAGTATATAAATATGACTAATTGACTACTAAAAACTAACTAGATCCAGCCATCTATATTTTTGTCCAAGGAAAATGCCCTCGCAATATGCACATGCAAAAAGAACAGATAAAGCAGCTTATTGTGTCTTGTTTTGAAAATTCTTAGTATAGGCATCAATAGCAGATTATATAAATAGCAGAACAAACTAAACCTCCTGTTTAAGCTATCACAAGTAGATTTCTCTCTGTCCATATCTTAGACCTAATAAGACTGTACAACTCACTCTCATCCCACAAATACATGTCAAAATTCAGAGGGCGGAAAAATAGCTACTAACCTGGGGGCAAACCCCTGTACCCCATTATAGAACTTCACAAAACAACCATGCTTTTCAATTTTTGAGATCCATCCATGTGTTACAAGCCCTTCAGTTGCATCTGCATAAGAAGCAAGTGTATCGAGCTTCGATTTGACCTAGACATAAATTGAACAAATTTCATGTGTTTCTTTAAGCCAAATTACAATAAATAAATCTTCATAAGTTCTAAATCCGATTAAAAAGAACAGAAAGAATTCATACAAGTGTCTTCTTGTATGTCACTGTTATTCTCTTGGATTTGCAACCCAAGACTCTGAAAGATAACTGTGCACCAACCTAACAAGCAAAATGTAAAGAAACCTCTATCATTTTAGGAACAAAAAGAGTATCATCAGGGACGTCATCATCCTCGTTGACTTGTTGTCCTCTCACAATATATTTATTGTTATTATTTGCAGTAGGTATTTATTAATTTATACCAAACACAGCTAAAGCACCCCCCTTCTTATTATTGAATATACAACAATAATATTCATAAAAAAAAGTCCTTAGTATTCCATACTTTCTTAACAAACCACAGACTTTATCACCGTTGTTTCCGGGTTGCTGTTGTCATATTCATTGTCGTTATTATCATCTCTAGTTTTGCTATGGTGAGGATCCCATATGAGTGTCCAATCAAACGATCCCACAAACAAAGTATAAATACAAAATCCAACAAGAGGGCAACATGTGTGATCTACATGGTAAACACATCGTAAAAGAAGTATTGGCAGGTGATGCACATTTTAAATGCATTAATAAGTTGAATTTGTCAACGGGCTGAATTTGTAAATTCTTGATACATCACAAAAAATACTAAATTGTATGAAAGTTAATAGGTAAACTATCTACATGCCCAACAAAGCACCTAGACTTATTCTTTGATTATCAAGTTCTTGGCAAATTGATTGTCATATAATTCCACTATCAAGGGATCCAATCCCTCATTTTATTGTTGGAAATATACTTGTTCATATCATAGCAGTTATGGGGTCATTTCACTATCCTCATAAAAAAAAGGTACCTGAAACTTCTTAGGTGGCTTGACTATCTCCAGTTCTGACATGTGTGGAAGTGGGCAAAGTGCCTTTACACCACTGGAAAATTGCACAATTGCACCAAAACTGTCCACAACTACAACCTTAGCATTCACCTTCATCCCAGGCTTGACATCGGAATGTGTGAACACAGAATCTTCGAAAGCACTAGCCTACAGAACATCTATCATAACCAAAAGAGACAACAAACAAAACAACAACTCATTGAGGGAGAGAGAGAGAGTATAACGTACTTTTGAGGTTCCAATTGCAACTCCTTCCAAATATCGAAATCCCAGAATGCGTACTCGTAAAAGACTATTTTCCTTAAACTTTTTTTCCAGTTTTGAAACTTGTTCGTCAGAGATTTCGCTCATCTGCAAATTAAGAAGATTCTGAATATTAAACTGTCTCCGGGGGTCATACTTTCCTTCAATACAATGTTGAAATACTACAGAAACTTAAATGTCCAATGCTAAACCCTGTACATACATTGATATATGCCGGTGAAGGAGCTGGAGAAGAAGGTATTTCAACAAGCAGACCACCACCTTTGTCCACCCTCACAACTCGGGACTCATCATAAATATCTCCAACCTTGACATTCTGCACACAGATATAAACAATACATAAAGATGATATCCACATCAGGTGGCAAGGATACTCACTTCATGCTTCCAATATAAGACTAGAGTTCATTTTTCAATCCAAAAACTTAAATCGAGAGTAATTTTTCAAAATAAGATTAAAAAAACTTACAATCGAGGGTAATTTATTCAGAACAAGCTCTGTATTCAATGTAAGGCCAACAGCTCTAGTTGATGGATCGATGAACAAAATTCGAGCAACAACCTGAATAGAAAAATAACAAGTTATAAAAATTTGCCTTACATGGAAAATGAAAGAGATATATCACTGTACCAAAAAGGACAATAACCTTTTTGTTCTGACTATACTCATCTTTCCACCTTCCAGTGGGAAAGTTCCTAGGCAAATGGAAAATATCAACCTGTACACCAACATTTGTCGAAAGCATCAATTTAATAGCCTCTGAATAGTTTTCATAAAACCAAAGTGCAAAAGTAAGAACTTACAGTTCCGGTAAAATAGGTTAGGAAGGATAACATCATCCCATTCTCAAGAATTGATGTAACACGTGCATTAACCATCATCCCAGGAATCAAATGGTCAATTGAAAGCCCCTTTATGTCCTTTGTCTACAAGTAGAAATCAACTTCACAATAAGATACAATCTAGGTTGCATGAATACGGGTACGAGTAACGTACCTGGTACGGTTCGGGTACGGCAGTAGGAAAATTTTCAAAAATCTCCGGTACGGGTACGGCGATATATATATATAATATGATAAGAATTAAATGGTATATCAATTATATATCTACATTATAAGCAAAAAATATGTAAAATATTTTGAAAGGCCACGATGACAATAATTTATACATTATAATATTATATTCTTTATAAAATTTTTGAATATGCAAAAATAAATTTTGTAAATCTCTAAAACAATTAAGGACCTAAATACATTTAATCATAAAAAATATTACCTAATTTAAAAAATATTTAAAATATTTTAGATCTCTAAACAATGAAAATTTTATACTATCAGATTACTTGTATTTTTGCAAGATTGCATATAAATTTTTATGCCAACATGAGTTTTAGAAGGCTCTCAAATAATAAAAATGCTAAAAAACAACTCTTTAAAAGTCGGAAATGGATATGTCCATTAAAATTGAGCAATGGAGATTATACCCAATTTGGGTTTCCTTGGTTGTCCAGTTTTGAAAACTTTCTTAGTCCCCCAGTGAAGTTCAACATTTTATATAAGACTATATCTAGAGTAAGTTAGGTAGCAGCAATAAAACTGTTGTATTGATGGCTTCCCACGTGAAGATTTTGGGCTAATGTTAAAAAAAAAAAAAAAATCACGTGATTAGTTGTGTCGAACAAAATGTAAACCGTCAAACGTACCCAGACGTACCATGAGCTGGTCAAACGTACCCAGAACATACCGGAGTTGATCAAATATATTAAAATGTTATGGTACGCCACGTGGCGTACCCGGTTCGTACCGGAGGCGTACTCGTACCCGGTATCGGTACTCCTACATATATGGAGTACTGGAGTAACATTGGATACAATATAAAAAGGAGCTAATGATGCAGGTGCAATTACAAAAAATAAAAAACAAACATACAAAGCTCTTGGAAATCAATTCTGGATTGGCACTCAGATGAACAATTGACCGGGATCTATCAACACTCTTAACAGCACATTTCAGTAGTTGTCCTGTCTTAATGTTGCCATCATCTTTGAAAATAAAAAGATATAACAATTAGAGGTTGACATTTGACAAGGTTCACTAATTTAAAAGAACTGTGATTTCAAGATTAAGGTTCCATTTCTAATACAAGGAATTAAAAGAGGTCTCCACAAGTACTTTAGTTGAGTCAATACACAAACAAGCAAGAACTGAACAATAGTAAGTTCAATTGAGTTGAGACAGCAATAACTGAAGAGACTCCCAGGCCAGATATTTGGAGCTATTACCATGAACAATTACACTTGTTACTAATAAAAGGCATGACAATCCTTGGTGACTTGAAAAATTCTCCTACTTTGCAACACACTCAAACTCATTTGGTTGATAGCTTACCTTCTTTTCTTGGCATAAATCCACTAAATGCTGATGGTCCAAAATGAAGAATGTAACCATGATCCTCAACACTTTTTACCTGAGCAGAAAGAACCTAAACGGCGGAAGCATAATGTGAGTGTATAGTTAATAACATCACAAACTGTTAGTTGGATTAATATATAATTTTAAACAAAAAAAGGGCACTATCACACTTCAGTCAAGGTAATTAAAGATAATGTTAATATACAGTTGTGATGGACAATTATCACTTAAAAAAAAGGAGTCTAGGTTACTTATCCAGCTTCATATAAAGCTTATAGATTAAAATTATCTAAATCCAAGTTTTCCAAAAAAGAAAAAATAATTAATACTAACATCACACAAATTTTTACATTAGACAATCCAACAAAATAAGATTACCATTCCTTCCTGTATAGCATCCAAGGAAAGGCCCTTATGCACTAAGCTCAGCTTCAAGCTCAGCCAAATCCTTTTGCTTCCTTTCGCATCTTTTTTATCTTCCTCCACCTTCACCACGACACAAGGAAGCAGCTGGCACACATGAGCAACTCGTCCAAAAATGCCAGTTTCAGTATCCTGGTTGGGGTGGGATGAGCACAAAGAAAAAAAATACAAACAACATCAAAAGTAATCACAGAAGTCGAGTAAATAGCCCTGACACGTCCATAATATATTCACTTCCTCATGGGAGTTAAAAGCATGAAATAAACAACCAAAAGAGTCCCTAACTGACATACCAAGTGGCCTCATCACCTTTCAGCTACACAACCAGCCTCCCTATGATAAGCTACACCTTATTAGATTACAGGATCGTACTAATGATGCAGAGAATGATACCTTTTCAGTTTCTATAGGTACATCCGATATTTCCTCAGCGTGAACAAAACCTTTCAATCCACCTGGAAGACTGATTACAAGATCTTTTGGGTTTACTTCAACGACCACTCCCCAAAACTTCATACTGGGTTTCACATTCTGAACCAAAAAGCTACTTCGTTAAAAAAGTTCACAATTATGTTAGATGACATTGGATAAATATGTAGGATTTGGCAAAGGTAATATTAAGGGACAGTATAGGCCTTTCTTATGAGCAGCCACATAAATATAATGGAACTAAATTTTAAACTCCAAAACTAATTCAATATTATCGTCATTATACCTTCTAAATCTGCAAAACATATAACCCCAAGTATATCTCTGTATTGGATATATCAGAATTTGTTTTAACTCGAGTCCAATTCCTATTTAAATAATATCTGGCAATGAGTAATTCAGTTCACCTCCTAAATAACCAAACTGAACCCAATCGAAAAATATCCATGCAGGACAATACAATATGAAGAATCAAATAATCAACAGAAAAACTAGTCATAAAACCCAGCTTAGTTTACACTAGGATTTGCAATTATGAGACCAGACTCCAATAAGCTGACAAAAAAAAAAAAAAATCTGTCAAAACTAAATATTTTATAAATTATAATGTAAATAGGTACCTTCAAGGTGATCCTGTTAGCAAATCTAGGGAGCTTTCCAGTTATTCCTTCGCCAAAAAGAGATCCCAAGTCTTCTTGTGTCTCGGGTTTTCTTATTCTTCTATCTTTCTTCCCTTTTCTCCCAACCTGTCTCTCTTCTCTTTGAAATTCTTCCTCACCTTCAGCTCTGGCTTCAGCCACCTCATCTCGACTTAAAAGACTAACTCCCCCTGTTACACGTCAGAACTTATCAGTAAACTGTTCAATTAGGCTTCTATTTACATAAATTTGATCCAAAATAATAACCTTAATTTAACCAAAATTAACCTATTCTCCTCAACTCTTGAGCTAAGCAACCAAATATCAACACCCAAAATGAAAGAAGAAGATAAATTTAATTTCCCTTCTAAATTTCTAACCAGTACAGTGAGTCAGTGACATACTGACTCCAGCGTGCCCCATTGGAACTTTGAACCAAAATCTCGACTCAAACTTACACTAAAACTTCCAATATTATACCTTTACCTACTAAAACTTCCCAATTCCTTGACACAAAAGCAACAAAATATAAAAGAAAATGCCGTAGCATTAAAATACCTCTGGGGAAATCGGGATCATCGTCCTGAATGAGCAGAGAAGAAGGAAAATCCTTCGAATCCTCCTTCTCGCTACCATCCTTTCGCTGTTTCTTAAAGCTATTGTGAGGTTTTGGAACCTCCTTCGGATTCCTCCCATGGGGCTTCTTTTTCTTTCTCTCGATTCCAGACACCATTGAGGAATGAGTTCTCCTTCAATCAGATGAAATGGAGATAGAGAGGTAGTAAGAGAGGAGAACCGGCGTGGCTAGGACGGCTGGGTTTAGGGTTCTATACTTTCTTTCTATTTCAATTTTAATTTTTTCGGAGATAGAAGAGGAAGACGATGCAGCGTCGCGGGGTTTAGGGTTTTCGTCTTTTCGATAGTGATAACAATAATATTTTTTAATTCAAAACTGGGAATTTGGGAAATGAGAACTGAGAACTGAGCACCATAAACGGGCCTTACAAGTGAGTAAAAACGAGGCCCAAATTTTCGATCCAAGCGATATCTGACCGGATTACATAAATGATAGGGAAAATTAGACATATACCCCTCCAATCATAACCAATTGGAAATATCCCCTCTAATCTTTAAATTTAGATATATCTCCCTCTAATCATGATTACTTCAGATATTTACCCTTTTTATTAACTATAAATAATGATTTTCTAATTCTGAAAAATCGTTTTTATATTTTTTTGGACAAAAATGCCCTTAGACGATTAATCTTCCTGTGTAAGGGTGTACTCTTGGACATACTGAAAAATCTTTTGTATAAAGAATAATGGTATTTACCAGTATTTCGTATGAAGAAAGAGATAGAGAGGGTGTACCCTTGGGTCAAAAGCAAAATTGTCACCTAAGTATATTTGATTTACTTGACTAAGTTTTTTTAATATACAGGCACGTACATAATATATTTAATTGAAAAAGTTCAGTAGGTCTTAAACTAACTCCAACTATGTTCAATAGAATAAATATTTTTCAAGTAGGGACGCTGAATATCAAGCCACCTCCAACTTCGTTTCTTAATATACAGGCAAGTATTGGGAATTTGGGATGCTGAATGATTGAATGTTCAATAGAAATTTTTGAAATAGGAAGGAGGAACACTGGATATCTTTCCTATTTTACAAGAAGATCAATCGTCTAAGGGCACTTTTGTCCAAAAAATATAAAAATAATTTTTTAGAACTAAAAAATCATTATAGTTAATCGAAAGGGTAAATATCTGAAGTAATCATGATTAGAGGGGGATATATCTAAATTTAAAAATTAGAGGGGGATATTTCCAATTGGCTATGATTGGAGGGGTATATGTCTAATTTTCCCTAAAAAACTGTCATTCCTTATCATCGCTAAACACAAAGTGAACACATAAAACAATCAAGATAAACGTATAGATGATCAAAGTAAACACTTAAAAATAAATAAGTGTTGGTATCTTTTGTTCAGATTTTTATATGCACATTCAATTTATTTTTATTGAACTTATTTGTTTGTATGTGTTCACTTTGATCACTATAAATGTTCATCTTATCTACTTTATGTGCTCACTTTCTGTTTAACGATGATGACAAGGGATGGCAAAACTGTAGACGGAAGTAATCAATTTCTAACCGGATTATATAAGACCGACAAAGTTGAGAGTATGTTTCTTCCCCGTAGAATTTGAGAAAAAAATTAAAAATAATATTAATGTATTCGGAAATTTTGGAAATATTACTAAATAATCTGAATTATATAAATGGTACCACAATATCATTCTTTGAAACAACAATACTAGCCAGTAAAGTTCTAATCCAAACAATCGACATGAATATTATCACACTGTGATCAGTATGTCTGGGTTAATCTGCATTACGATCGACTTGAGAGACCCAGTAAAGTTCTAAACCAAACGATTTGTCTTGTAATAATTCAAATTTGAAACTGAATTAAATAAATACAAAATAATCATCTAAACAGATTTAAACGCAATAATTTTCTGAATGTGAAATTGTGTGGGTAAATGCATTATCTATGTCATAGAACGATCCAGTACTACAATATATATATATATAGAGTTTTGCTATGGTGAGTTGCAATTCACCAAAGGGTCGGTGAGTCGCGCTCAAAGTTCCTAAATCTAGTTCACAATGACCAATCCAAACCGTCTAATACGATCTCCTTATTGAAATCTCCATGCAGACCAAATTTTATATTTTTTCGAAATTTTTAAGTATTTTTTTGAAATTTTAGAAAATAGTTAATCTAATTAGTTCTGAACCGTTAAAAAATGGCAGTTTTTAAAAATCCGAAAAAAATACTTAAAAATTTTTAAAAAAAATATAAAATTTGGTCTGCATGGAGATTTCAATAGAGAGATCATATTGGACGGTTTGGATCGGTCATTTTGAATTAGATTTAGGAGTTTTGAGCGCGACTCACCGACCCTTTGGTGAGTTGCAACTCACCATAGCAAAACTCTATATATATATATATATGTATACTAATTTTGCGTTGAGGAAATTATTATTTTAAAAAAAGTCTAGATTATCCAATACAAATGTTTTTTTTTCCTTCAAAAAGATAGTTAAAAAACCCACAAAAATGTTAATTTTAATTTTCTATAAGATTTAGATAAAATTGATTGCATTAAAAAAACTGTAATAATTATAGTACCTTATTATCATAACAAGTTTTTAGTACTGACCATTATGCATAGTATTATAGTCTCATTCTTCGAAAATGATCGGAAGATAAATCATACAAAAGTGTATTTAGAGTAATTTAATTTGATGGACAAAAATTCGTTTCAATATGTGCGTGCTGGTTGGGCACAGTGCAGAGAACCCACTTGAATGTCGTCATTTTCATTACAGTTTTAATTTTCTTTGTTCTGTTTTGATGTACGATACGGCCAAATACCCTGATCTTTTTATTGTTATTAAAATGTTAATTAATAAATCTTAAATTCCCATTAAATAGTTCCAACATTTGCTGGCTGTACCTCAACAAATGGGAAGCATCAGACGTGTCAATTTTTACTTTGTGATTTGTGATGTGTGATGTTTTGTTTGAACCATGTTGGTTTGAGACTTTGAGTGCTTGAAGAAAATTTGGCGCAATCGAGTATAACTTTGTTTGAGCAGTCAACTTCAAAGAAAAAAACTACTATTCACAAAGAAGCTTCTTTCTGAAATTGCTAAAATGTAGACATAATTACAAAGTAAGAAGAAAACACAAGAAAATGAATAAAGAATAATATTGAATGGAAAATATGAGCAATACAATAATAGCACGAAAGGAGAGATTTGCAAGATTTAGCTGAATTGGGACGAAACATTGCTTCCATTTGGTTTGGAATTGTGCATAACTTTTTGCTACGTATGTTTCTTACTTTCTTTTTTCTTTAAAACAGCTCTTATATATTTTTGTTGTTTGACCGTATAACATTTTTCTTGGAATCATTTTTTTAATAGATAGAATTAACTTCCCTTTAAATTACAACATGATCTACGTTGAAGTTTAAAAACTAAAAAAATGATATTAAGTTAAGGAGGAGTACAAGGGGAAATAAAAAAAAATAGTAATAATAAATAATAGGTTAGAGCTTAGAGAGACTCAGACACAACAAATGACAGGAAAAAAAAAAGTGATCAAAGGAGAATCGAACTCCATTAAGTCAGTCCACTAGATCGATTTGACTTCTGAACGTATAATATAATATGCACTTATAATTAACTAAATAATACAATATAATTGGGAAAAAAGGGCTGATTGACTAAGGGTGTGTTTGGATGGAGTAAAATAAGACTTGAATAAGAATAAGCTTCAAATTTCTTATTCTTGTGCAACCCAAACAACACAAGAATAAGGAATTTGGGCTCTTATTTTTATACTAACAAAATCATAGAATTTAAATAAGAATAAGGATTAGCACGGAATTTTAAAAATTTCTTATTCTTATTCTTATCCGGCCTCCATCCAAACACACCCTAAGTCAATTAAATATTGGTGTCCACCGCTAAATAGGACATTTAAACTTTAAGAACTTCCATAGTTGGTACTCTACAATAAACCGTTCTCACCTTCTCACTTTCTCAGTTCACAAAGCTACAAATAACTCAACACAACAAAATAAAGTACAGAGTTGCTCAAGCTGTACAAAAATGGCGAAAGTGAGGGGAAGCATCTGGGAAATAGAACCGGCGGATGTGGCTGCAGCAGCCTGCATGACAAATGAGAAAGCCGAGGCATTTGTTGCTAAACTGCATCAGGCAGTGGCGGGACAACCCGAGGAGGGGGCAGAGGCAGCGATCTGGCAAGCAGTTGTGCCACTTCTTCGGCCGGAGCACCCTCATGCTCTTCATCAGCTTGTCTACTATTCGGTTTATGCTCGCTGGGATGCAACCTCACTCGGACCACCCCTTTATTGGTTTCCGGATCCGTAAGCTTGTTATTTTTTCTGTTTCGTTCTTGTTCTCTCATTTGCACTTACACCGAACCACTTTGATTAGTTTGTCAGACAGACTAATGAATTTAAAATAAATGATTATAGCCAGAGAACATGATTTTTTGTAAGTATATATGCTTTTGCTCCAGATTGTAATTTAATTTCTTCATGGGTATCACTATATTATTTTATTTTCTTGCATGGGCTTTCACGAGATTTAACTAGATAGTCTTACAAAAATGGAATGTTTTTTTTTTAATATGCAGCAAATGAGGACTCTTTAACCAATGACTATTGTGGGGGTTGTACTAGTGGCGAATGAACGACCTCAATGTCGATGCCTTTCAATTTCACATTGAAAGCCTACCGACACAAAATTGTTCCTGAGTTGTGTGTGCCTCCATTTGTAGACTTTTTCCTGAAATTATTAGTCTCCTTATCTACTAAACATGTTATATCTCTAGCAGGAATTGTTTAAATAATTACAGGGTAGGATGTAAGCAAACAAATCTGGGGGTGCTGATGGAAGCTTATGGGCCTAAATTTCTAGGTTCTTCCTATAAAGATCCAATAACGAGCTTTAATTTGTTCAGAAAATACTGTGCTCAGTATCCCGAGGTATTCTATTATAATAGAGAAAAAAAGATAAAATTTCAGAAAATTCTTGGGAATATAAATCTCATTACTGTATATCTGGTGTTTCATTTATGTTTAGGAATATTGGTCTGTAGTGTTGAAGAAGCTCTCTATTAAGTTTCAGCATCCACCAAAATGCATATTGGATTGTTCAGATAAGACCAAACAAGGAGGGTCTTGGTTTCCTGGTGCAGTATTAAATGTTGCTGAGTGCTGTATCTTACCGGTGCCATTTCAGAACAAAACAGATGACAGTGTGGCTGTTATATGGAGAGAGGAGGGTTTTGATGATTTGCCTGTCAATCATATATCAGTAAATGAGCTTCGTGATCATGTGATGTAAGTCTCTATTTTGTTCTGTTACAGGCTTACAGCCATGATGAAAGACTACTGAAATAAATGTTGTCGCTGTATTGGTGAATTTTGATCATGTCTTCCAGGACTATTGCAAATGCACTTGACGCAACCTTTGATAAGGAGGATGCAATTGCAATGGATATGCCCATGACATGGAAGTCAGTTGCTATATATTTGGCTATTATTCTTTCGGGACGAGCTGTTGTGTCAATAGCAGACAGTTTTGCCGCAAAGGAGATTGGAACTCGCATAAATCTGTCTAAAGCCAAAGCGATTTTACTCAGGTGAGATATAACAACATCCTTGAAAAGGCAATGATTGCATTTCAGCTTTTGGAACCATTTAAGTTAGATTTTACTGGATTACAAAACCTTCTCTTTTTCATTTGTATGTTAATTAATGTGGCCAAATTGATCTTTGTTATTACCTAATTGTTCATTGAGGCCAATTGATATAAATTACTAAAGTAAATTCGGATGAAATCAAAGGGTAAATGTTAAATGACCTCTTCAAATAACCTAATGGAGAGAAATTAAATCATTGTAGCAATTAATTCCTTATTAGTATTGTTGATCTTAATGGGACTGCTTCAAATTAAGCCCCAAATTTTTCAATTGATGCGAGGTACTGACCACTATTTGTAGGTTCTGTTAGAAACTTAATAATCATATTGGCACGGAATGTAACAAAACACTCAAATTCACACAATTTCGGACATGTTTAGGACCGAAATATTTTAGTTTGGACCGAAATCAATCACAAAAGACACAAGTTTAACGAGATTCAGCACCAACTTGGTGCCTACGTCCTCCACACACACCCACACGTTTTTTTATTGATTTTTCAACTTGTTTTACAGCTTGAAGAGATGAAATAAATAGAGAAAATATTTTTACACAAGGCAACTAGCCTCAACAGCAAAAAATCTAGAGAATATCACGTATCCCCTATCTTAGGAAACTTTATTCCCTCACACAAGGAAATAATCTTCAGGTTTGGCCACCCATCATTACCATAAACTGCATGTCGGCTCAGGAATTCGGACCGAATTATAACCAATTCGGTCCGAATTGTATCCTCTGTCCATCTGCACCTTTTCTATTCGGACCGAATTGACCACTGATTCGGTCCGAATTGTCACTTATTTCAACACTCCCCCTCAAGTTGGCATGTACAGATCAGTCATGCCTAACTTGCTAATTGCATTATGAAACACCGTACCATTTACTCCTTTTGTCAAGATATCTGCAAGTTGATTTTCGGATTTAACAAACTTCAGCTCAATAACTTTAAGGTCAATGTTTCTCTTTAGAAAATGTCTATTCACTCCTACATGTTTGGTTCTGTCATGCTGTACCGGATTATGAGACATATCAATTGCTGCCTTGTTGTCCACATGCAAAACCATTGCACCTTCAGGGACCATCTCGAGTTCTTTTAACATTTTCTTGATCCACATCATTTCACACACTCCTTTAACAACCCCAATCAATTCCGCTTCAGCACTCGACACTGCAACCACACTTTGCTTTTTACTCCTCCAAGTCACTAGATTGCCACCAACAAATGTGAAGTAACCTGATGTAGACTTCCTATCTACTACACTTCCAGCCCAATCAGCATCAGTGTATCCCATAATTTCCAAGTGTCCATTCTTCTTAAAGTGAATACCTCTTCCTGGGGCACCCTTTAAATACTTAATGATTCTCATAACGGCTTCCATATGTTCTTCACTTGGGTTATGCATGAACTGACTCACTTGACTCACTGCATATGCTATGTCCGGTCTTGTGTGTGACAAATAAATCAACTTTCCAACTAACCTTTGATATCTTTCCTTATTAGTTGGAATTTGATCTGGAGATTCTTGGAGTTTAACACCAGAGCCCACTGGATTGTCTACTGGCTTGCATTCCAACATGCCAACTTCTGCTAGCAAATCTAGGACATATTTTCTTTGTGACAAAATAATCCCTTGACTCGATCTTGCCACCTCCATTCCAAGAAAGTATTTCAGTCCTCCAAGATTTTTCATCTCAAACTCTTGTGCTAATCTTCCTTCAAGATTTGCAATTTCCTCAACATCATTCCCTGTGATAACCATGTCATCTACATAAATAATCAAAACTGTTAGTTTGCTTTGTCTTATCTTGAAAAAAAGAGTATGATCTGATTCTCCCTGACTATAATTGTATTTTTCTATTGCTTGACAAAATCTGCCAAACCACGCTCGAGGTGATTGTTTAAGTCCATACAAAGCCTTCTTCAACTTGCATACCATATGTCCTTGACTTGCATCCTTTTCATACCCAGGTGGAATATCCATGTAAATTTCCTCCTCTAAGTCGCCATGCAAGAAAGCATTTTTCACATCAAACTGATGCAAAGGCCAATCTAAATTTGCTGCAAGAGACAATAACACTCGAACTGTACTTAGCTTAGCAACATGAGAAAAAGTTTCTTGATAATCAATTCCATAAGTCTGGGTATACCCTTTTGCTACCAATCTAGCTTTATATCGATCAACATGCCGATGGGAGGAGATTTTGTGGAAGCATATGTTATGAGAAGGATGTACAAGGAGAAGATGGAAGAAATGGAGAAGTAGAAAACAAACCGAACTTTCAAGGAGATGTTTTCCGCTCGGGACTTCCCAACTCTAGGAAGTATCTCGTCGGAAAATCAAGAATTGAAAATAAAACAAATCTTGAGTGAGATCTGGCGAATGTTGCAACCTCTCCCGTCTTCTCAAGGAGTTAAGGAGAGTGTCTCACTGGCGGATGGTCCCTACCAATCGATAGCACCCGACGCTGGCCCCCAGATGGTAGCAGCAGGCGCCCCTTCTCCAGTTGCACATCTTGAGGGAGGCCTCCAGTCACAGACTCAGTTACTTGATATCTTGCTAAAAGTGGCGCAGCAGTTTAATGATCAACCGCAAGGGGGTGGTGTGCTTGGGGAGAGCTCTCGCACGGTGACAAGTGGTGCTCCGGTGGTAAGCAAGAATCATAACAGACACGTGGTGGGTGCGGCTCAGTCAGAAGAGATTGTCAAATCTCAACGGCTTGCTGAACTCTTGCTACACGCGGCGCAAAATCTTTCTTCTCCAACTCACAAGGAGATTTTGCTACAGACCCCAGAGACAGAGAGACGGAGTATTGACACGGTGGCAGGTGGTGATTCTCTGAAGATCCAAGAAAAGCAAAAGGGGGGAAATCGGAAAAATATCAAGAAAATTCATCCCCAAGCGCCGCCTGTTGTTCTCAAATCACTTGTTTGCTTTCGCTGTGGGGAGCGAGGGCATTTTGCAAAAGAGTGTCATAATCCTCAGGTGTGCTTTGATTGTGGCAAGGTTGGACACAAAGCGTGGGAGTGTAAGAAGAAATCTGAATCAACGAGGCCAGTCAATCCAAATCCTAGATCGTCAATCGAGTCGAAGCAGCAATCCAAATCAACTCCAAACCCTAGAGCGACAATTGCTTCACCAATCACAAACTCAGCCATGGCTTCGACGATTCTTTGCTTTGAGAACACGCCTGATTCTCAGGCAATTGAAGAGAGCTTCAAGAAGTGTGTTGTGATGGAGACAGATCAAGAGATGGATAGATATAAAGTGGAAGCAGTGCTCAAGAAAATGGTGCCTAGCTTCCCATGGCGTGTGATGGAGATTGCTGACTACCGAATGTTGATTGAAGGTCCTGGATGGTGGAAAGATAAGGTGGTTCGAGCGGGGGTGGCTAAGGTGTTTGATGCTAATCTGAGAGTGTATCCATGGGATCCATCAATGGAGAATGGGTTTAGACTTAAAAGCTTGTGGATTCGAGTGGTAGGGTTCCCTCGCAAGCTATGATCTAGATCTGAATTCTCTAAGCTAGTTCATGAGTTTGGCGTGCTGTTGGAAGTAGCCCCAGACACACTGTTGCGAAGATCGCTTCGAGAGGCACATGTCAGGGTGGGAATTTGCCAATTTGAGCAGATCCCTGCGTCAAAGAATGTTGTCTTCCGCAATGATCGAAATGAATATTGCTGGAGCAAGGTGCAGTTCTTGTTCGATCGACCAGCGGCTCGACGACAAGCTGGGAACAAAAGGTGTAAGACCTGGATCAGAAAAGATCGCATGGATGATGAGGCTGAGCCTTCTAATGCTCGATTCAAAGGTCGTGCAGGAGCCAGAGATGACAATGGTGAGTGGGAGGATGATGATGATGAGGATGAGAAGGAGGAGAATGGAGAAGATATTCCCCAAGAAAATGGAGAGTGTGATCAAGAAGACAGTTACTTAGCGGCCGGATCTGATGCTAAGACGATAGGGGGTGACGAAGCTGAGAAGGAGGGTGAGGTTGAGAAAAGTCTAGGGCTAGACACATAGAATGCAGCTGATCCAATGCAACAGTCAACAGCAACATCTGTACAGATTGCTAACTCATTTGAGATTCTGAATTTTGAGGAAGAAGCACCAGCAGGTCAGGTGATTGTTATATCTCCACTAGCAACTAAATCTCCTGGGGTTGAAGGGAGGGACATGGCAGCTGATGACCAGCAATTGGCTGTTCCTGAGAAGAGGCCAGAGTCACAACAGTTGGTCAAGTTTCAGATGCCACCTATTACCAGACAGAGTTTGAGACAAAAATTGAAGAACCCTGACAAGCTAGTGATGGACAAGGCTATGCAGTTGAAGGACAATGTGAGAGGAGACAATAACAGCTCTGGTAATGTCTTTGAAAAATTTCCTTTTACTGAGCTTTCTGATGAACAAGTTGTGGATTTATTTTCATGTTTTAATATTCACTTAGCACAGTCTAAAGCAGAAGAAGTGGAAGCTGTTCAGTTCCTTAGATCTTTGTCAAAAAAACAATTTAAATCTGCTTTGGAGGAGATTCAATTCAAATTAAATAATGGTGCTAAATTTTTTAGAAAAGAACATGAAAAAAGAGGCCAATTAGATTATATTTTGGCCAGGGTTCAACAGAATTACTTATGATTAGTGTTCTAAACTGAAATATTAGGGGAATGAAAAAGGGGGTTAAAAGAAGACACTTAAAGGAGTTGATTAAAAATAATAGAGCAGATATGGTATGTTTGCAAGAAACAAAAAGACAAAACTTCTCTACTAGATTTTTGAGATCTTTTATTCCTAACAACTATGGTCATATTCATTTACCTACCATTGGGATGGCAGGGGGAATTTTCATAGGTTTTAATGAGGATAGGTTTATTTTAGTTAGTAGCTTTAAAGCTAATTACAGTGTGTCAATTGTCTTGAGAGATAGAAAAGACAATTTCATCTTTGGCTTTACGGGAGTTTATGCACCAACTAAATATTTGATGAGGGCTTTAAACCCGGTATCAAATAAATTTATATACCTTGTTTTACCTCACTAGTCGTTCTGGTAAAGTTAAGGGTCGAACCCAAGGGACGGTACAATTGATTACTAGACTTTACTTTCTCACAAAAGCTAGACAAGACAATTTTTATGGGATTTTGGATGATTAAATCTAAAGATGCAAGTAACTAAATTATTTTTGGTGTTTTCTGGACTCTTAATAAATACAAGAGATGTCCTAGGGTTTAGGGTTCATTTAGTTTAGCTTTGAAGCTCTTAGTACACGTGTTTTCACACGGGCATCAAGGATTTCGGACCGAAATGTATAGATTTCGGACCGAAATCTATATAAGTCGCTCCGAAATATGCTCCAAACTCTCTGTTCTGACTTGATAATTTAATACCACCTTTTGTGAAGGTTACTTGTCGACCAGACCTAAATCCTAGCCTCAGCCGTCGCAATTTTGGTTTTAGACTTGGTTTGGAACTCGGTTTTTACCACGTAAATGACTAAGCCTAAACTTTCGTGTCGGATTTTAGTCACTTAAGTTTATCATGTTGGATTTCCAGAGGTATTTAAAGTCCTGTCGGATCAGTAAAAGCTACACCTTTCGGTTGTGAACTAACCTCCTCTTTCGAGCGTTTGGCTTACCTCAATTACTTAATCAATCATGTGTTTAGTCTAGTTTAATGCCCTAAAGACGTCGCGATTCATCCATAGGTAAACATCAAGCAAACAAATAATATAACTAAGCATATCAATAATTCTCAACACGATAAATCACATAACATAGCAATCAATCCATCAAGTCATCACAAATACTAAACTAAACTACTACTTAGCCCTAAGACATAATTAATCTAGCCTAACATGCAAGTAAAATAAGATACAAACTCTATTTGATCAAAATATCAAGAGAAAAGGAAGGAATAAACCAAATATCGCTTCTAACTTGAGATATCGATCGTCTAGAGCCGTGGTTGGATCGGTTCTACCGCTGTCGCGTCCAGAATCGCTCCAAGGTTGCTGCCATGGTCGTGCTCCGCTGCGAGAGGTGGAATCTCACGCCTTTCGGCGTGAGAACGGTGGTGAAAAAGGTGGAAAAAGTGCTATGAAAGGTGGGATCCAATGGTGGAGAAAGTTGGCCTCTTTTCTGGTCGAAATTCGTGCCTAAATACACCCATGGAAGGTCAGGGAGGCGGCTAGGGCAAGAAATCTTCTTTCCTTCTTCGAAACTTGCCAAATTCCACTTTCCATACATGGATTTCGGACCGAAATCTCCAAATTTCGGTCCGAAATCAGAGAATTTCGGACCAAAATTCCAGAATTGAGCACTGATAGTATTTTGACCATAATTTCTTCATCCGGACTCCGATTGAGGTGATTCAAAGATCGTTGGAAAGCTTGGGATGAGCTCTACAGTTCCATGAATTCTATTTAGTCATTTTCTTTCCAAAAATTCTCCCTTTTGTGCGATTATTATGTCTAATCCACCAAATTCCTACAAGACAAGTCAAATTCCACGGCAGTACCCAATCTTGACAAATATAGCACAAAAGAACAGTAAATATCATTGGTTTGAGTGTTATTTCGGTGCTAAGTATGGTCAAAATGTATATATAAATAAGAGATATCAAATCCCCCCAAACTTAATTCTTTGTTTGTCCTCAAACAATATCCTAAGCTTAAAGGAATCAACTATACTTAGACTTACAATCAAATCAACTCAAACCAAACAATGCAATGGAAAATCAATCATTCAAGTTTACTAAAAAATTTCACACAATAAGAAAATTAAAGCAAGTTCAAAAATTTAATTCAAGGACAAGAGTTTAATTTTCTTTTGGATTGAATTTGTGCCTCTCTTAGCCCTAATGAATTTCATTTTTCGAATGCAAGAACCATAGCTTCTCTTTGTCAAAACAATTGCAAACTCAATTTGATTTGTCCGTTCTTTTTCATGTCTCACAAAAATTTGTAAAGGAGTTTTATCAAAGTTGAAAATTTCATAATGAACCTTTCTCAAAATCAATTTCATTTTCACCAATTTTTATTTTGCAAGTCGAGTCGTGGGGCTTTGCACCCTAGAGGATTTAATGCGAGTCATTGACCTTGTAAGAATGCTACTGGCACATGTCGCACCAGGGAGGTCGGTCCGGTTTTTACGCATTTTTCGCTACAGACCACTACGGACTTTAACCATTTTTCTGCTAAGTTCCTTAATCCTCCGATATTTGTGGTTAAGTTGGTGGAAAAAGGTCTCGACGCGTCCTCGTTTTCACAACTATTTGGATTTAAATCACTTTAAGAGTTTGCTCGTTGGTGATTCAAGCATTCAAAAACACATCCAGGTTAATTTTATAATTTTCAAAATTCATAAAATCCCTTTTTAACAAAAGTTTGCAAAACACAAAATCGTTCACTCGACAAAAACTTGTGAGAATTGACTTAAATCATTTTGACAATTTACAAGCATCCAAATTCAGGTTCTTTTATCTCAAACTAATTTTTAATTCGGTCTATTGGTGCACAAATCAATTTTAAAGCCTTTAAACAATCAAAAGTCCTTGAGGAAAATTTTGAAAAGTGCTTTAAAAATTCAAACAGTGTGAAACAGTGAGTATTTTCATCAATTTATTCAAATCAGAGACCAGGCATGCACCAAAAATTAATTTCCAAAATTTTCAAACAGTTCTGCTCAAAATTTCAAATTCCAGAGACTAATTTCGGACCGAAATGGCCAGATTTCGGACCGAAATGCAACAAATTTTTTTCAAAAATGGCCAAAACAGAGACGAATTTGCATCACAATTTTTCAATAAATTCAGAATTTCATTTTCCACCTGTTCCCCCCAAACTTGAATCAAGCATTGTCCTCAATGCAATCACAGAGATCAAAATTAAAAAGGAGGAAAAGAGAAACTAACCAAATCAAGGCATGGATTTCCATAAGAATTCGACTATGTTTGGCGCGGGACAGCAGCTCTTCAACTTGAGTAAATCGTGGCAGCAATGTGGGAGCTTCGTGGCAGCAACGGGATAGGTTTTCTTGTGGCATGCAACTCGCATGAGGTCGTGTGTGGGTCGTGCGCTTCTTTGTTGCTCGACCCGTGGTGCTCTAGCGCGAGTTGCAAGTAGGACATCCACAATCAATCAAAACTTGTATATCCAAAAATCCAAACCAACCATGAGAGATTTTTTATTTTAGAAAATTTTAGTAAATAAATAAATAAAAATTTTAGGACTTGGGTTGCCTCCTAAGAAGCGCTTGTTTTAGGTTACGAGCTTGACCACCTCTCATGTTCATTTTATCTTCACTTTACGCCCATTTAATGCATCATAATTCACCCAAAAGTACTTGAGAAAGATCCTTGAAACATGCTTGGTGATTCCTTGTTTGGATGTCATCTTTCTTCGCTCGATTGTGATGCGATACTTGATTTGTGGTTTGTCGCTTTCCATCACATCACTATTCTTCAAGCATTTTCCAGGTTGAGAGCTCAAGTCGACTTTGGTGATCTTTCCATTTGTCATGCCGGATGCCTCGACTTCGAGAGGTGTACCACCATCTTCTTTCTTCTCAAATTCATTAATGATAGAACTTATTGGAGGATCCTTCAATTCCAACTCATTAGATTTGTCAATATAAGTTAATCTAAGTGGAATAAAAATTGGAAAGATGTTGGGTGGAAGTGTTACAACCTTTGGTTCTTCAATTTTCTCTTGTTCTTCATTTGTGTTAAATTGTGTGTCATCATCACTGTCTGTCTCATAACAAATCGCAATTTCTTTCAAAGAACTAAAACTTTCTAATTCTTCATTACCTCGCAATGTCATTTTATCATTTTGTGATCTATATGAGGAACAAGGTTCTTGAACAATTGTGGTCTCAAATATCTTTTCTTGTTGTGTGGCAAAAGCTTTGAACTTAGATAATAGAGAATTCAATTTTTCAAGAAGTTCCTCATTTTGTTTCTTTTGGTTCTCAATAAAATCTTTATACATTAGTTCATCATTTGACATTTGCGAAAGTAATTGGGAATTAGAAATTTCAGCCATGAAATTTAATCTAGATTCATCTTGAGACATTGAACATGAATTATTCCAAGAAAAACAAGAGTTATTAGTCAAACCAGAGTCGTATGCATCATGTACGGATTTTGCATCAAGTTGTCTTCCCCCACATACTTTCTTTATTGTGTTGTTCACCAAATTGAGTTGATGCTTGAGTCGATCTTGATGCTCGCTCCATCTTTCCTTGCATGCTGCATCTATCTTGTTGTTCACCACGTTGAATTGGTGATATAATTGTTGCATGCTTGCATCCTTTGGATCTTCCCGTCGCCTCCAATTGTCCTCTGTTTCATGTTCACGATCCTGAAAAGAATAAAACATGGTGATACAAGTGAAATTTTTTTTTCTTTTTTTTAAAAAAAAATAATAATAAATAAATGAAAGATACAATATCTAGTCTCTCGTTACTAAAGTAATTCTAATATCAACACCGTCCCCGGCAACGGCGCCAATTTGATGAGGGCTTTAAACCCGGTATCAAATAAATTTATATACCTTGTTTTACCTCACTAGTCGTTCTGGTAAAGTTAAGGGTCGAACCCAAGGGACGGTACAATTGATTACTAGACTTTACTTTCTCACAAAAGCTAGACAAGACAATTTTTATGGGATTTTGGATGATTAAATCTAAAGATGCAAGTAACTAAATTATTTTTGGTGTTTTCTGGACTCTTAATAAATACAAGAGATGTCCTAGGGTTTAGGGTTCATTTAGTTTAGCTTTGAAGCTCTTAGTACACGTGTTTTCACACGGGCATCAAGGATTTCGGACCGAAATGTATAGATTTCGGACCGAAATCTATATAAGTCGCTCCGAAATATGCTCCAAACTCTCTGTTCTGACTTGATAATTTAATACCACCTTTTGTGAAGGTTACTTGTCGACCAGACCTAAATCCTAGCCTCAGCCGTCGCAATTTTGGTTTTAGACTTGGTTTGGAACTCGGTTTTTACCACGTAAATGACTAAGCCTAAACTTTCGTGTCGGATTTTAGTCACTTAAGTTTATCATGTTGGATTTCCAGAGGTATTTAAAGTCCTGTCGGATCAGTAAAAGCTACACCTTTCGGTTGTGAACTAACCTCCTCTTTCGAGCGTTTGGCTTACCTCAATTACTTAATCAATCATGTGTTTAGTCTAGTTTAATGCCCTAAAGACGTCGCGATTCATCCATAGGTAAACATCAAGCAAACAAATAATATAACTAAGCATATCAATAATTCTCAACACGATAAATCACATAACATAGCAATCAATCCATCAAGTCATCACAAATACTAAACTAAACTACTACTTAGCCCTAAGACATAATTAATCTAGCCTAACATGCAAGTAAAATAAGATACAAACTCTATTTGATCAAAATATCAAGAGAAAAGGAAGGAATAAACCAAATATCGCTTCTAACTTGAGATATCGATCGTCTAGAGCCGTGGTTGGATCGGTTCTACCGCTGTCGCGTCCAGAATCGCTCCAAGGTTGCTGCCATGGTCGTGCTCCGCTGCGAGAGGTGGAATCTCACGCCTTTCGGCGTGAGAACGGTGGTGAAAAAGGTGGAAAAAGTGCTATGAAAGGTGGGATCCAATGGTGGAGAAAGTTGGCCTCTTTTCTGGTCGAAATTCGTGCCTAAATACACCTATGGAAGGTCAGGGAGGCGGCTAGGGCAAGAAATCTTCTTTCCTTCTTCGAAACTTGCCAAATTCCACTTTCCATACATGGATTTCGGACCGAAATCTCCAAATTTCGGTCCGAAATCAGAGAATTTCGGACCAAAATTCCAGAATTGAGCACTGATAGTATTTTGACCATAATTTCTTCATCCGGACTCCGATTGAGGTGATTCAAAGATCGTTGGAAAGCTTGGGATGAGCTCTACAGTTCCATGAATTCTATTTAGTCATTTTCTTTCCAAAAATTCTCCCTTTTGTGCGATTATTATGTCTAATCCACCAAATTCCTACAAGACAAGTCAAATTCCACGGCAGTACCCAATCTTGACAAATATAGCACAAAAGAACAGTAAATATCATTGGTTTGAGTGTTATTTCGGTGCTAAGTATGGTCAAAATGTATATATAAATAAGAGATATCAAATCCCCCCAAACTTAATTCTTTGTTTGTCCTCAAACAATATCCTAAGCTTAAAGGAATCAACTATACTTAGACTTACAATCAAATCAACTCAAACCAAACAATGCAATGGAAAATCAATCATTCAAGTTTACTAAAAAATTTCACACAATAAGAAAATTAAAGCAAGTTCAAAAATTTAATTCAAGGACAAGAGTTTAATTTTCTTTTGGATTGAATTTGTGCCTCTCTTAGCCCTAATGAATTTCATTTTTCGAATGCAAGAACCATAGCTTCTCTTTGTCAAAACAATTGCAAACTCAATTTGATTTGTCCGTTCTTTTTCATGTCTCACAAAAATTTGTAAAGGAGTTTTATCAAAGTTGAAAATTTCATAATGAACCTTTCTCAAAATCAATTTCATTTTCACCAATTTTTATTTTGCAAGTCGAGTCGTGGGGCTTTGCACCCTAGAGGATTTAATGCGAGTCATTGACCTTGTAAGAATGCTACTGACACATGTCGCACCAGGGAGGTCGGTCCGGTTTTTACGCATTTTTCGCTACAGACCACTACGGACTTTAACCATTTTTCTGCTAAGTTCCTTAATCCTCCGATATTTGTGGTTAAGTTGGTGGAAAAAGGTCTCGACGCGTCCTCGTTTTCACAACTATTTGGATTTAAATCACTTTAAGAGTTTGCTCGTTGGTGATTCAAGCATTCAAAAACACATCCAGGTTAATTTTATAATTTTCAAAATTCATAAAATCCCTTTTTAACAAAAGTTTGCAAAACACAAAATCGTTCACTCGACAAAAACTTGTGAGAATTGACTTAAATCATTTTGACAATTTACAAGCATCCAAATTCAGGTTCTTTTATCTCAAACTAATTTTTAATTCGGTCTATTGGTGCACAAATCAATTTTAAAGCCTTTAAACAATCAAAAGTCCTTGAGGAAAATTTTGAAAAGTGCTTTAAAAATTCAAACAGTGTGAAACAGTGAGTATTTTCATCAATTTATTCAAATCAGAGACCAGGCATGCACCAAAAATTAATTTCCAAAATTTTCAAACAGTTCTGCTCAAAATTTCAAATTCCAGAGACTAATTTCGGACCGAAATGCAACAAATTTTTTTCAAAAATGGCCAAAACAGAGACGAATTTGCATCACAATTTTTCAATAAATTCAGAATTTCATTTTCCACCTGTTCCCCCCAAACTTGAATCAAGCATTGTCCTCAATGCAATCACAGAGATCAAAATTAAAAAGGAGGAAAAGAGAAACTAACCAAATCAAGGCATGGATTTCCATAAGAATTCGACTATGTTTGGCGCGGGACAGCAGCTCTTCAACTTGAGTAAATCGTGGCAGCAATGTGGGAGCTTCGTGGCAGCAACGGGATAGGTTTTCTTGTGGCATGCAACTCGCATGAGGTCGTGTGTGGGTCGTGCGCTTCTTTGTTGCTCGACCCGTGGTGCTCTAGCGCGAGTTGCAAGTAGGACATCCACAATCAATCAAAACTTGTATATCCAAAAATCCAAACCAACCATGAGAGATTTTTTATTTTAGAAAATTTTAGTAAATAAATAAATAAAAATTTTAGGACTTGGGTTGCCTCCTAAGAAGCGCTTGTTTTAGGTTACGAGCTTGACCACCTCTCATGTTCATTTTATCTTCACTTTACGCCCATTTAATGCATCATAATTCACCCAAAAGTACTTGAGAAAGATCCTTGAAACATGCTTGGTGATTCCTTGTTTGGATGTCATCTTTCTTCGCTCGATTGTGATGCGATACTTGATTTGTGGTTTGTCGCTTTCCATCACATCACTATTCTTCAAGCATTTTCCAGGTTGAGAGCTCAAGTCGACTTTGGTGATCTTTCCATTTGTCATGCCGGATGCCTCGACTTCGAGAGGTGTACCACCATCTTCTTTCTTCTCAAATTCATTAATGATAGAACTTATTGGAGGATCCTTCAATTCCAACTCATTAGATTTGTCAATATAAGTTAATCTAAGTGGAATAAAAATTGGAAAGATGTTGGGTGGAAGTGTTACAACCTTTGGTTCTTCAATTTTCTCTTGTTCTTCATTTGTGTTAAATTGTGTGTCATCATCACTGTCTGTCTCATAACAAATCGCAATTTCTTTCAAAGAACTAAAACTTTCTAATTCTTCATTACCTCGCAATGTCATTTTATCATTTTGTGATCTATATGAGGAACAAGGTTCTTGAACAATTGTGGTCTCAAATATCTTTTCTTGTTGTGTGGCAAAAGCTTTGAACTTAGATAATAGAGAATTCAATTTTTCAAGAAGTTCCTCATTTTGTTTCTTTTGGTTCTCAATGAAATCTTTATACATTAGTTCATCATTTGACATTTGCGAAAGTAATTGGGAATTAGAAATTTCAGCCATGAAATTTAATCTAGATTCATCTTGAGACATTGAACATGAATTATTCCAAGAAAAACAAGAGTTATTAGTCAAACCAGAGTCGTATGCATCATGTACGGATTTTGCATCAAGTTGTCTTCCCCCACATACTTTCTTTATTGTGTTGTTCACCAAATTGAGTTGATGCTTGAGTCGATCTTGATGCTCGCTCCATCTTTCCTTGCATGCTGCATCTATCTTGTTGTTCACCACGTTGAATTGGTGATATAATTGTTGCATGCTTGCATCCTTTGGATCTTCCCGTCGCCTCCAATTGTCCTCTGTTTCATGTTCACGATCCTGAAAAGAATAAAACATGGTGATACAAGTGAAATTTTTTTTTCTTTTTTTTTTAAAAAAATAATAATAAATAAATGAAAGATACAATATCTAGTCTCTCGTTACTAAAGTAAATTCTAATATCAACACCGTCCCCGGCAACGGCGCCAATTTGATGAGGGCTTTAAACCCGGTATCAAATAAATTTATATACCTTGTTTTACCTCACTAGTCGTTCTGGTAAAGTTAAGGGTCGAACCCAAGGGACGGTACAATTGATTACTAGACTTTACTTTCTCACAAAAGCTAGACAAGACAATTTTTATGGGATTTTGGATGATTAAATCTAAAGATGCAAGTAACTAAATTATTTTTGGTGTTTTCTGGACTCTTAATAAATACAAGAGATGTCCTAGGGTTTAGGGTTCATTTAGTTTAGCTTTGAAGCTCTTAGTACACGTGTTTTCACACGGGCATCAAGGATTTCGGACCGAAATGTATAGATTTCGGACCGAAATCTATATAAGTCGCTCCGAAATATGCTCCAAACTCTCTGTTCTGACTTGATAATTTAATACCACCTTTTGTGAAGGTTACTTGTCGACCAGACCTAAATCCTAGCCTCAGCCGTCGCAATTTTGGTTTTAGACTTGGTTTGGAACTCGGTTTTTACCACGTAAATGACTAAGCCTAAACTTTCGTGTCGGATTTTAGTCACTTAAGTTTATCATGTTGGATTTCCAGAGGTATTTAAAGTCCTGTCGGATCAGTAAAAGCTACACCTTTCGGTTGTGAACTAACCTCCTCTTTCGAGCGTTTGGCTTACCTCAATTACTTAATCAATCATGTGTTTAGTCTAGTTTAATGCCCTAAAGACGTCGCGATTCATCCATAAGTAAACATCAAGCAAACAAATAATATAACTAAGCATATCAATAATTCTCAACACGATAAATCACATAACATAGCAATCAATCCATCAAGTCCTCACAAATACTAAACTAAACTACTACTTAGCCCTAAGACATAATTAATCTAGCCTAACATGCAAGTAAAATAAGATACAAACTCTATTTGATCAAAATATCAAGAGAAAAGGAAGGAATAAACCAAATATCGCTTCTAACTTGAGATATCGATCGTCTAGAGCCGTGGTTGGATCGGTTCTACCGCTGTCGCGTCCAGAATCGCTCCAAGGTTGCTGCCATGGTCGTGCTCCGCTGCGAGAGGTGGAATCTCACGCCTTTCGGCGTGAGAACGGTGGTGAAAAAGGTGGAAAAAGTGCTATGAAAGGTGGGATCCAATGGTGGAGAAAGTTGGCCCCTTTTCTGGTCGAAATTCGTGCCTAAATACACCCATGGAAGGTCAGGGAGGCGGCTAGGGCAAGAAATCTTCTTTCCTTCTTCGAAACTTGCCAAATTCCACTTTCCATACATGGATTTCGGACCGAAATCTCCAAATTTCGGTCCGAAATCAGAGAATTTCGGACCAAAATTCCAGAATTGAGCACTGATAGTATTTTGACCATAATTTCTTCATCCGGACTCCGATTGAGGTGATTCAAAGATCGTTGGAAAGCTTGGGATGAGCTCTACAGTTCCATGAATTCTATTTAGTCATTTTCTTTCCAAAAATTCTCCCTTTTGTGCGATTATTATGTCTAATCCACCAAATTCCTACAAGACAAGTCAAATTCCACGGCAGTACCCAATCTTGACAAATATAGCACAAAAGAACAGTAAATATCATTGGTTTGAGTGTTATTTCGGTGCTAAGTATGGTCAAAATGTATATATAAATAAGAGATATCAATATTCTCTTAAAAAACTTTTTGTGAAAGAGATCCTTGATTTGAGAGATATGTGGTCTGGTCCCTGGGTGATGTGTGGGGATTTCAATATGGTCAGATATAGACATGAAAAAAACAATAATAATTTCAATATTGCTGGGGCAAAAATTTTCAATAATCTGATTGATGAGTTGGAATTAATGGAGTTTCCTCTTGTTGGCCAGAAATATACCTGGTCCAATCAAAGATTACAGCCTTCTATGGCTTTGTTAGACAGATTTTTTTGTTCCTTTGATTGGTACTCACACTATTCTTCATCTTTGGTGAGTGCCCTAGCTAGATATAAATCTGATCACTCCCCTTTACTTTTAAATTCAGATAAGACAGTAAGGGAGACTCATATTTTTAGATATGAGACCAAGTGGGCTGAGGAAGATGATTTCTCTCAATTGGTCCCACAATGGTGGAAAAAGTTAAGCACTGGTCAAGATAAAGCAACCAGTTGGCAGAAAAATATCAAAGGTATGAGAAAAAAAATGAAAGGTTGGGCAAAAAATTTCTATGGTAAGATGAAGAAATTTAAAAAACAAAAACTTGATGCAATCTCTTCTCTCCAGAAGATACAGGAAGAGAGAGAATGGTCTCAAGAGGAACATCTGGAATATTTAGATGTTAAGCAATCTCTTGATGACATATATGATGATGAACAAAATTATTGGAACATTAGATCAAAAGTTGACTGGCTACTTAAGGGAGATAATAATACTAGATATTTCCAACAAATAGCCACTCAACATAAAAGAAGAAATCTGATTTTAGGGATGAATATTGATGGGAATCATACTAATGATTTGTCTCTGATTGAACATCATATAATGGACTTCTATAAACTTCTGTTTGGGGTTGAAGGTGATATTTTTGCATCACTGGATGCAACATTTTGGAGAGATGCACCTCAGCTGTCACAAGAAGATATGGCAAATATGAGTCAACCTTTCTCAGAGATGGAAATTAAAGAGGCACTCTTCTCCTCTGAAGGAGAAAAATCTCCTTGACCAGATGGTATCTCTTTTTCTTTTTATCAACATTTTTGGCTAGTTGTTAAAGATGATATTATGGCCTTGTTTAGAGATTTCTTTGATCATAAGCTCAATATTTCTAGGTTAAACAGGGCTATGATTTGTTTAATTCCTAAGAAATTAAATGATGATGAGATAAAGCACTACAGGCCTATATCTTTGATTAACTGCAGTTACAAATTAGTGACAAAGGTGTTGACCAATAGGCTTGAACCGATAGTGAACAAATTATTAGATAACACTCAGGCTGCATTTCTGAAGGGAAGATATATACTTGACAATGTAGTTTGTACCTCTGAAATTGTCCATGATACCAAATCCAGTAAACATGAGGGTGTGGTGTTCAATATTGATATGGAAAAAGCCTACGACAGAGTTAATTGGCAATTTCTCATTGATATGCTAAATGCTAGAGGTTTTTCCTGTAAATGGATCACTTGGATTCATTCTTTATTGCAAGGGGGTATACTTGTATAAACATTAATGGCAAGTTAAGTCCATATTTTGAAATCAAGAGAGGTCTCAAACAAGGAGATCCTCTCTCTCCTATTTTGTTCAACCTAGTAGCTGATACTTTAAATCAATTGTTTAAAAAAGCTAGGGGAGCAGGATATATTTCAGGGTTAGGACCTCCAGTAGATGAAGGAAGACAAATCACAAACCTTCACTATGCAGATGATACGATTATCTTCTGCAAGGATGATCCACAGGCAGTGCAAGTGATGAAATGGACATTTATCGCCTTTGAGGCGTTATCAGGTATGAAGGTCAATTATAACAAATGTGAGGCTTTCCCCATCAATATTGAGGATGCTAAAGCTCAGCAATTAGCGGATCAGTTTGGTTGTAATACAGCTCAGTGGCCTATGATCTATCTTGGGGTACCCATTCATTGGAGAAAAACCAAACAATCTGATTGGGATCAGATTATAGAAAGATGTTATAAGAGACTGCAGGGGTGGGTTGGGAATTTGTTATCCTATGGAGGTAAACTGACTTTGATTAATAGCATTTTATCTGCCCTCCCTACCTACATGATGTCCTTCCATATGCTGCCTACAAGTGTTAGGAAGAAATTAGATCAAATTAGAGCTAATTTTCTTTGAAATTCTGGTACAATTAAAAAAATACACCTCCATAATTGGGAGGGGGTGTGTAGACCCAAGGAAAGAGGGGGTTTGGGAATTACCAACCTTAAAAATTTCAATACTGCTTTGTTATGTAAGTGGGTTTGGAGATTATTAGATCCTTTCTGTGATGGCTGGTGGAAAAAAATTCTTTTACACAAATACCTCAAAAGATGTAATCAGTAAAAATGGTCCCCTTTCTGGAGGACCATTAACAAACTTAAGTCTATTGTGAATATTCTTAGGGCTGTGAAAGTGGGAAACGATAAGCATTCCCTCTTATGGGAGGACACTTGGCATCAGGATGTCCCTCTAAAAATTTCTCATTATCATTTGTATGACATTTGTGCTAATAAAAAGCTCATTGTGGAGACAGCTTTTGCAAATAATTTTAGAAACATCACCTTTCAGAGGCAACTGTCCTTTGTGCAACATAGAGATTTTCTATACTTGCTGCAAGATATCTCTTGTTTCCTACCT
The DNA here is from genome assembly GCA_027562975.1 of Rhynchospora breviuscula. Lineage (NCBI taxonomy): Eukaryota > Viridiplantae > Streptophyta > Magnoliopsida > Poales > Cyperaceae > Rhynchospora > Rhynchospora breviuscula. The sequence continues at coordinate 21,705,057 of CM050398.1, forward strand.
CTTACAGAGGAAGATGATCAGGTGATGTAGCAAGGGGGTCTAAAAATAGCTTTTCAACCAAAGATATGTACCTCTGGCTTGATGACAGAGGGGTTAACAGTATCTTTTACAATAATATTTGGAAATTAAAAGTACCACTGAAAATTCAGATCTTTTTGTGGTTATTATGCAAAGACAAACTGTTAACTAGAGTAAATCTGAGAAATAAAGGTTGGGAAGGAGACATTCATTGTGTGTACTGTCCTGATATGGAAAATTTAAACCATTTGTTCTTTGGCTGCCCACATGTGCAGTCTATGTGGCAGTGGTTATGTAGAAACCTTGGGTTAAATCCACCTAAATCTCTTGAACAGTTTTTGGTTGTAGCTGATACAATGCCTGATATAGATAAAATGGCATTTAAATTGTGTAGTGCTGCTACTTTGTGGGTGTGCTGGTTACAAAGAAATGAGATATGCTTTAAAAATTTCAGTCATACTCCGATATTGGTGTATCTAACCAAAATTAAAAATCTGTTGATTTACTGGTCAGGATTATGGCCACAAGATGTACAACAGCAGGTGTTAGACATGATTGGTGAAGTGAGGACAGGGAATTCTCAGAGAGAAGCAAGAAACAAAGAGTATGACTTGTGAGGCCAGGGTGATTACTCTCGGGATGTGATGATGCTCGGCGGGCCACATGATCAGCTTAGAGGAGTTGTAACATGGGAAGACAGTGTGGGGTGGTTAATTTTACAACCAGGAGATGTGAAGAGCCAGTAACAAGAGAATTCGGCTTTTAGAAGAACTTTGTTGATTTTATTGTTAGATTGTTGTTTACTGCTTTGGAAGATTAATAAATGCAACCTGTAATTATTTTTGAGTGAGCTTTGTAATCATGGGTTGAGTAGTCGAGTAGTAAGAATTGGCATTAGAGGGCCAGTTTACTCATGCCAGCTGGGGTGGTACCAAAGGGGATTTTGGTTCCGGTACCAGTTAGGAGGTTTGATTGTTCTTTTAATTTCGGCTGTATTTTGGTACTTCGGCTGAGGCTAGAGTGGTAGCTGTACTTTTGTTCTCTTTTTACTAGTAGTTGGATGCTCTTCAGTAAATCTGAAGAGTGGTGGGCGATCCCCACTTAGTTCCAAAAAAAAAAAAATCTGGACCATATTTAATGGTAAAGACCCACTTGCACCACACTGGTTTCTAACCTTTTGGAAGTTTCACAAGAGACCACGTCTCATTTTTTCTTAAGGCCTCCATTTCTATATCCATTGCCTTAACCCACTTTTTATCCTTTAGGGCTTCACTCACATTTTCTGGTATTGGCAAGTTTAACATTTGATCCCTAAATTTCCTTAAGGTCTCTGGTAATTCACTTGTGGTAACATAGTTTGCAATTGGATACCCAACCATTCTACTAGTTCCATCTTCTGGAACATACATTTTTGGTGCTTTTCCACGATTACTCCTGGGAGGTAACACATATCTAGATATAGAAGAACTTACCTCAGGGATATCCTCACGAGATTCTTGGAGCTGTGGTACATCTTCCGTTTGTATCATTTCTTCAACTTGTACTGGCTCTGGATCACCTATCTCTGTAGTATCTTCAGAAACATCTCCATCTCCATCATTCTGGTTCATAACCTGGGTTCTGTTCGGACCGAAATCTGGTTCATTCGGACCGAAACCTAGGGAATTCAGACCGAAACTTGGGGAATTCGGACTGAATTCATTGTTTCCATCTTCAATCATGACTTGTGACTGGTTATTTGTTGAATACCATACAATCTGTTCGACATTCTTCTCCCCCTGAGAAGAATACTGCTTGTTCTGGTAGAAAGAATTGTCTTCTAAGAAGGTCACATCCATGGTAACATACCACTTATTTGATTCTGGATGATAACACCTATATCCCTTTTGACCAATTCCAAGTCCTAAAGAAACACACTTTATTGCACACGCCTCAAGTTTTGATCTTTGTGTTTTAGGAACATGGACATATGCAACACAACCAAAGACCTTTGGTGGTAAACTTAGAACAGATGGTATATCAACAAACATCGATAACTTGTTTAAGGGAGTTTGAAATTTGTTTACTAAAGAAGGTAACCTATTGATAACATAAACTGCCATAGTAACTACACAATCCCAAAACTTTGATGGTACTCTATTTTCAAGCAACAATGACCTAGCAGTTTCAAGTACATGTTTATTCTTTCTCTCGGCTACCCCATTTTGTTGTGGTGTCCCAACACAAGTAGTTTCATGTAGAATTTCTTTTTCCACAAAAAATTCTTTCAAGACTCCATTTACAAACTCTCCCCCATTATCACTTCTCAATATTTTTATTTTTCTTCCAAATTGGGTTTGTATCATGTTATGAAAACACCTAAAAACACTTGTTACTTCATTCTTTTTTCTTAATAAATAAACCCATGTCATCCGGGTACAATCATCAATAAATAGAACAAAGTAACGATAACCAAGTATAGATTCAACAGGTGAAGGTCCCCAAACATCAGAATGAATAAGATCAAAAGATTTTTCACATTGACTCAAACTAATATTATAAGGCACACGATGACTCTTAGCCTTGATACAAGTTTCACAATGAAATTTTGATACATCTAATCCCAAAAACAAACTAGGCAAAATTTTTCTCATGTAACTAAAGGAAGGATGTCCTAACCGCCTATGCCACATCCAAATTTTATTATTTCCTTTTGAAGACCCACAAGCCACATTAGTTCTCCTAACTTTAAGATCTTCTAAATGATACAAACGCCCATTCTTAGTACCACGCCCAATGATCTCCTTCGTGAGGATATCCTGCACAATGCAAAAAGTTGGAAACATTAAAACCACACAATTTAATTCCTCCGTTAATTGACCAACCGAAATCAACTTAGAAGTTAGGGAAGGCACTAGAAGTGTTTTGCTTAATTTTAGGGATTGGGTTACCACATCTCCACTTCCTTTCACTGGATAATCTACTCCATTAGCATTATATATTTTTTCCACTCTTGGTTTTCCTATTTCCTTTAAATTATTTCTTTCAAATGTCATATGATCAGTTGCACCAGAATCTATTACCCATCCTTCTAAATTACCCATAGAGAAAGAACACATACCTGGACCAGATTGATTACTTGTACCTGCACTAGTTTCTTCTCTGTCTGAACCTCCAATTCGGACCGAATTGGTAGGAATTCGGACCGAATTGGTAGAAATTCGGACCGAATTGTTGTCTGTGATACACAACTGTGTGCTGGCAGCAGCTGTCTGGTCTTGTGTTTGGTCCGAATCGCCTGCTGTTTGGACCGAATTCCTATCATCTGGGCTTGAATTCTCCTTAGATACTGCCATATACACTTGATTCTTTCCTTGAGGTTTTTCCTTCTTTCCCTTATACCACTCTGGATACCCCACAATATCAAAACACTTGTCCTTCACATGGCCCAACTTCCCACAATTGAAACACTTCAACTTTGACTTATCTTGATTGTAAGCATTAGAGTAACCCTTTGAAACCATGACCATTGAGTTAGAGTTAATACCTTTATCTCCCTTTATCATAACACTTTGTCTCATGACCTCCCTTCTTACAACCCCATATGCTTGCTCCACGGTTGGGAACGGTATCATTTGTAATACTCTTGCCCTTATTCCATCAAGCCGATCATTGAGACAATCCAAAAACATGTAAACTCTAGATTTCTCGATGTAGTCATTGAACTTCTTAATATCTTCAGCACTAGTCATGGGGTTGGGACGCCGAAAGTCAATTTCTCTCCAAAGACCTTGTTGGGTATGATAATATTCTTCTATTGGGTTATCTCCTTGCCTAAGACGGGCCACCTTTCCATTGAGGTCAAACACAAGTGCCTCATCACTCCCATCATAGTATGTGGTTCCTAGCACCTTCCAAATCTCCCATGCCGTCTTACACCTAATGTAACTTGGCATAATTTTAGAATCTAGAGAATTTATCAACCAACCTTTCACCACGGAGTCATCAATCATCCACTTTTCATAACCCGACTCGCCTTCCTTCGGAGGAGGTGGGTTCCCTGTCAAGTGCCTCATCTTGTTGTGCCCTTGAACATACATCTCCACCACCGGAGCCCATATGCTATAGTTCGCGCCATCTAGCTTCACTGCAATTGGTGAGGGTGAGCCTTCTGTTGTTGAGACTTGTACAGATTCTCCACTCGAGTTTGGTTGTTGGTTCTTCATGATTTGACTCATCTGAGTTTGTTGAAGAGTTATGAGCTCTGTTAACTTCTCCAATAGAAGGGTAGTACTATTATTCTCTGTTGGTGTAGTCATATTTCAACCACGCTCTGATACCATGTAACAAAACACTCAAATTCACACAATTTCGGACCTGTTTAGGACCGAAATATTTTAGTTTGGACCGAAATCAATCACAAAAGACACAAGTTTAACGAGGTTCAGCACCAACTTGGTGCCTACGTCCTCCACACACACCCACACGTTTTTTTATTGATTTTTCAACTTGTTTTACAGCTTGGAAGAGATGAAATAAATAGAGAAAATATTTTTACACAAGGCAACTAGCCTCAACAGCAAGAAATCTAGAGAATATCACGTATCCCCTATCTTAGGAAACTCTATTCCCTCACACAAGAAAATAATCTTCAGGTTTGGCCACCAATCATTACCATAAACTGCATGTCGGCTCAGGAATTCGGACCGAATTATAACCAATTCGGTCCGAATTGTATCCTCTGTCCATCTGCACCTTTTCTATTCGGACCGAATTGACCACTGATTCGGTCCGAATTGTCACTTATTTCAACACGGAATGGCACGAGTGATATTGCTTTATTTGAGGATTTCACAATGAGTTGTGTTCATTCATTTTAGGATTTCATAGTCAAGGAGGAAGAAAGTTACCTCTTTATAGGTATGCCGTATGCTCTGTATACGCTCTGTTAAATTCATGTGCTATTACATCTTTAATCATCAGAAAGGAATTTTTTTTTTTAAAATAAGAGGCCACTTATTTATAGAGGTTTTAGTCCACTCTGTAAATTAGAGTTTATCTCTCTTCCGCACCCAGCGGGAATTGAACATTCCATTTATTTTGGACTTGTTTCATTTAGATCAAATTAGCAAAATGTGAATTTACTATGTGTTCATGACTAATTTGAACTGTTCTTTTTTCACCGTTTTAGTCGTGTTGCAGAAGGAACTACGTGTAAAACTATCGTCATTCCTGCAGTTGGAACAGATATAGGAGTTGAATTGAGAGAAACCGATATGTCTTGGAATGATTTACTCTTATGTATTTCTGACATTGCAAAGTATGCAACCTTAAGTATTACTTTTATATATATGCATGCTTCATTACCTTTCTTTTAACTTTTCTACGTATGCACTTATCGGAAAAAAAATTTCCTTTTCAATTAGCCTAAAATTCTGTATATAAATTTAGTTTTGCAATAAATTATTAAGCAAAATTTCTTTTTTCCATAGACCAAATATTTATTCTACAGTTTACAAAGAAGCAGAAAGCACAACAAACATACTCTTTTCTTCTGGAACAACAGGTAAATTAAACTTCCGTTGGCTAACTTTTTGTTTACCTTAACTTATTCCACAGATTCAATACAATGACAACTCAGTCCCGAAAACATGGTTAATACCAAAAGAGAGATAGCAGTATACCTAACAAACCTATTTGTTTTATTAATTGCCAAACAGGAGACCCGAAAGCCGTTCCATGGACCCATCTTACACCAATAAGAGGTGCTGGTGAAGGATGGGCACATAACGATATCCGTCCAGGAGATATCTTCTGCTGGCCTACAAATTTGGGCTGGATGGTGGGACCCATGGTCCTTTATTCTTGCTTTTTGAATGGTGCTACTCTAGCTCTCTACCACGGGTCTCCCCTCGGCCGAAGATTTGGAAAGTTTGTTCAGGTGCCTAACAACATACTGATATGAATTTAGGTTCCTAGTTTGTTGTTGCTTTTCCGCAGTTTACTATGGGAGTTTCTGTCAGTATAATACCAAAATTGATTGTGCATTTAGTAGTATTTTAAATATGAAGATTACAATTTCAAACTTCAATCCACAGACTCCAATGAACACCAAATTTATGAGCTTTTCCAGTAAACTGTAAACATACAAAAAATAATCAGAATTTTCTTAATATTCAAAATTATTATCGTTGTACCCCAAAAATTGTCATCCCCCAAACTCTTGTGTCCTTGGGCCTACTCTGAAAGGCTACAGGTGTACTGTGTACAGGTTTATAAGTATATTCATTTAATTCTGTATCGGGGCTTGTATTTTTTTTTTTTTTTTTTTGAAATAAGTGGAGGGAACTCCACCACTTTCCTCTTTATTAAGGAAAAGTTACCCAGTACAACACAATTAACCAAAGGGGCTTGTATTTTGCAATCGACATTGCTAGGGATGAATAATATATTGTCCTGTAAATCATTTCATTATATGCTAATAATCCAGATTTGATTCAGGATTCAGGTGTGACGCAATTAGGCTTGGTACCTAGCTTAGTAAAAATATGGAAAAGCAGCAAGTGCATGGATGGCCTTGACTGGACAAAGATCAGGTTTGGTTTATCTAATTATTATTAGTTAATCCTTTTTTTTTTTTTTTTAAGTAGCAGACAAAATATTTACTATACCTGTCCATACCAAGTTATTAACTACAAAGTACCAACTTTACATGTCTGTAACAGAAGCCACAAATGAAATAGCATTTGTACACTCTTTCTACAGGGGATACAGTACATCTGGGGAGGCCTCTGATGTAGACGATGATCTCTGGCTCTCTTCACGCTCTTCATATAAACCCATTATTGAATGTTGTGGAGGCACCGAGCTGGCATCATCTTATATCAAGCATTTGCAGCCTTTAGCAGTGCATCCTTGTCAAGTGGATTTGTCATTTTAGATGAACAAGGGAACCCATATGTAAGTGGTTTACTCTGATTTTTTTTTATTTTACCTTTGTTGTCGGATAATTGATTTTCACTTTCAATGGCTAAAGCAGCTGCAACAATAAATAAAAATTTGTACATCAATTGTAAGATATGGATGATTATAAAGTAAAAATGGACATACAAATTTTATAATCTTAACTCTGGTAAGGTATATACGCAAAGTTTCAATATACTTCTTAGTTGTTACTTAGTATCTTATGAGCAAGGCACACTTTTTGTAGTTTGTTTAGATTATATAAACGAAAAATATTTTGTTTCTCTGACAGCCTGATGACGAACCATGTATTGGAGAAGTGGCCTTGTTTCCTGTTTATTTTGGAGCAACAAACCGGTTACTGAATGCTGGCCATGAAAAGGTTTATTTTGATGGAATGCCAACTTACAGAGGAATGGTATGAATACTTTTATATGCATATGCTATGTCTGCGGTGAAGATTTCAATCTCTTTCTTGCCTTCTCAATTATTATTGCCATTTCATCTCATAAACTAATTAAAGACTTTGAAGAATAAATTATTATTATGGACAAGATATATTTCCTCACCACAAGTCAAGCCAACAAATTACAATTATACATGAATTTGCATGCTAATTGTTATATCTGATTAGTATATTGGGCTTCATTATTAAAATATTAATAATAAACTTTGTTTTACTATCTCATAGCAACTTAGGAGGCATGGAGATGTAGTCCAAAGAATGGTAGGTGGTTATTACATAGTACAGGGAAGAGCAGATGACACAATGAACCTAGGAGGCATTAAGGTGTAACCTCATTTTGTTCTTTCTTAATACCTGGTTATTTCAGAGTTTCCATAAAATTTAATTGATTTATTAGATTTTTGCCATTTAAATATCGGCATGAACAGACAAGCTCAGTTGAGATAGAACGGGCATGCAGTACCGCCGATGAGAGTGTTCAAGAAACAGCTGCTGTTAGCATTAAAGAAAGATCGGGTGGTCCAGATCAGCTCGTCATCTTGGTTGTATTGAAAGATAAATCAGCTCATTATGACGTTGATCTTCTTAAAAGGAAACTTCAAAAGGCTATCCAAAACAACCTCAATCCTTTATTCAAGGTATCATACTTGCTGCATTTCATTTGTTTCATCTTGTTTTTTGAAAAATTTCTTCTTATTGTTGATATTGCATATATACCATAAAGTTATTTCACAACAAATTGACCTCTTATTTCATTAGTGTTCATTTTTGTCTGCATTTATCTATTTCCATTTTAATTCTTGGGTTGTACTGAATTGGTAAGACAAATATTTTCCATAAAAGAGTATAAATCAAACTAAACATAATTTAAAACATTTATACTTCTATCCATTGTACATTGGCTACTCTGTATTGGTACCAGTTAATTAAATTCTATGTGCATGAATGCATAAGAACCTGCAGGATCTAAATCTACTTTGTCTTATATACTTTTTCTTTAAAATAAAAAACGTTGTATCTTTTGGTCGGGTTGTTATTAAATTATTAAATTTGTAACAGGTGAGCTTTGTAAAGGTTGTCTCAGAATTGCCGCGTACTGCTTCAAACAAACTGTTGAGAAGAATACTTAGAGATCAGATGCCGGAGCTCACTCAAATCAAAAGGCAGTGTTAGACTAAATTTTTTTTCTCTCTGGAGTCATTGGGGGGGGGGGGGGGGGGGGGGGGCGAATCTCAGATGCTATGTTGTATAAGATTCAAAATTCAAAATTAATGGGGAGCTTCCATCACCATTTGGAGAATATAAACGCAAGCAATTGGTTCTGTATGATCTGGAATAAGAGGAGAGTTTCAATGCCGACATTTTGGTTGCCCAAACACCAACATCACTATTTAATTACTTTTTAAAAAATTCAAAATTACAACGTCAAATCCAAACCGTTGATCTTATTAAATTTAACGACCGATGCGTTTTCATATAGGTTTTGTAAAATTTAGAGGCTAAAATATGTTCGTATTAGAATGAATCTATGATAATTAATAAGATTCGTTTATTTTTCTATCTGTTGTTGGAGTATTAAATAAACTCTAAAATTTACAAAACTCATATGAAAATGTATCGGTCGTTATATTAAATAAGACTAACGGTTTGGATTTGACGTCGTAATTTTAAATTTTGAAAAAGTAACTACATAATAGAATGTTATTTGGGACAATCAAAATGTTGGCATTGGAACAATTCTCCCGGAGTAATTTACACTTTTACAGGCATGCTCGATTTAAAATATATTTTATTTAAACCATGTAACGGCTCTAGAATTAGATTATTAGGATTCGATGGCTTTTATTGTGTGTGTGATTTCATTCTCGGGACGGCTGATTCATAAAGTTTAATTGAATATTATTTATCTACATTTTTAAATAAGAATAATTTTTAGTGAAAATATTTATTTTTTATTATTCACAACCATCTTTGTAAATTTTTTTAAAAAAATAAATAATATAAAAATTTGATTTCTATAAGATATATATAGATGAAATTGAGCAGCTTGAATCAACAATTTGAAACTCAAAAATCAAAATTTCAAACAGAAGCACTAGCGTCTAGCTAGCATGAATATCAAAACTGTACAACCAATTTTGATCGACTTAGATCAATTGTGCGTCGCATTTTAGTCTGACACAAATTTTGTCTCTACGGTGGAAGCAAAGCAGAATCAGTTCATTTTCCTTCTTTTTTCTTACAAAAATTAAAGGAAAAAATAGTACATGAAGAGTCTTTTTCTAACATGTAAGCATATATCCTGAAAATATTATGTAATAAAACATAACGAATATATAATATGACACTCCCCGCCCCCCACTCCTCCCACCACCTCCCCACAAGGCCGAGGCACCCGACCTCAACCAACCCCCCCCCCCCACCTGCCTCCCCGCCCCCACCCCCGCCCCCGCCCCCGCCATCCTCCCGTGAGGCCGAGGCACCCCGCCTCAACCCCCCCCCCTAGGCTCCCTCCCCCCGCGAGGCCAAAGCCACCTCGACCCCCTTCCTCCTCCCGCGAGGCACTGGATGTGATTTACAAAATCTTATTGTAAATTTGCAATAAACAGATGTGCAATGAATATGTCAATGTGTAAATTACATCTTTTGCATAAAAAGAAGCTTATGCAATTACTAAGGGTCTGCTCCAGAAATTAGGGTGGAATAGAATGGAATGGGACGGGAAAGAGGAGGATAACTAACTTAATCCCCAAATTTGGGGTGACAAATTTGACCAAAATTCTATAAAGTGGTTCTCCCCATTTCTCCTCTTTTCCACTGGTTTCCACTGCATTTTTCTGTGTTCTGGAGCAGGTTAATAGCTCGAGCAGTGGCAGCAGCTCCCCTCTTCCCCCATTAATCATCTCTCCTCTCTTCTGGAGCAGACCCTAAGGCTCTGCTCCAGAAAGGAGTAGAGGAGGGAAATAGGGAGAAGGTTAATTGACCAAACCCTGTCTAGTGGTGTTAACTTGCTCCCAATCAAAAAATTTTCAAAGGAAATGGACGTGAACCTGAGAAAACCTGGAGAAATCTAATGTAAAACAATGAAGAAAGTGAAAACTTGATTCACCCCCGAATTTGGGGTGTATTGGCCTTCTCTTTGCTTTCTTTTCCTTTTTCTTTTCCTTCAAATTCTGGAGCAAAGCCTAAGAGAACTTGGACAATTCAAGGAACCAAACCCCCCAATTTGGAAACCAGCCTTGGTCTAATATGGCTCATTATTGCACAGGGTGTACCCATCTTTTTATGTATTTATTTGCTATAATAAGTCTGCAAATATTCTTCCTAAATAAGATGCAACCAGCATTTTCAAGGTGTCTAGGTATATTTTTTTAAAAGCTTCGTAGACGATGGGGCGGTCCAATTGTCGAGATTATTTTATTTGACTAAACAATTGCGCATCCAATCACTGCGCTTTTCTTTTTTCAAATATAAAAAGAGGTAAAGAAAAGAAAAAAAAAATATGGAGTGCGGTATAGAAGAGAGGGAATATCGTTCGGCAGCTTCCGTTGTTGAAAAAAGTATGGAATAATTTTAATCCCCATCTTAGAAATTGGCTAAAACTAGTTCTCATGCAAATTGTTTTTTATTATTATTATTATTTTGAAAAACTTCAACAGGGGCTGTCGAGTAGGCAATTTGTTTATTTTGACTTCAAACGTATCAAAGTTGGATTTCCCATCCTCCAATGATTGTTAGTAAGTGCTCAATTTTTAATTTTAGTTACTAATTAATTTAATTAAACATCAAGCACAAAAGATCTTGCTAAGCAATCAACACACACATGAAAAAAGGGAATGAATCGATTACCTCTCGCGGAATCGTATCCGCGAGGCTCGACCAATGTATGAGAGTTGATGGTGTGCTCTCATTCGCATTCTCCTCCGTCGACGGCCGCTTCGAGTCCACCAAGAAGTTTAATCACCTCATCTTTCAACTTGTGCTAGCAAGAAAGAGGAGAGCAACTAATCCCCAAGGTTTTCTCTCTTCTACCTTTGTCAATTAACTAGTTTAATTAATGGAGAATGGAGAAATCTCAACACATGAGCATTTGAGGTGGATTAAGAGCAAGAGAAAGAGATGAAAATTCTGAAATTTTCTCTCTAATTTTCGTTCTAGGAGGAAGAAGGAGAGAAAAGACTATGGTGGCTCGGGTTTCTCTCTCCAAATGACTTCATTTTATAGACCAACCACTCCACAAATTTTAGGGACATTTTTATCCCTATTAGGGCAGCCACTATATGGGCTATCAAGCCCATTTTGTAGTGTGTCAAATGTCCACTAATTCAATTAATTAATGAATTTTTCTCTTGTACTCAAATCGGACCTTTAATTTACTAATTAAATAAAGGTCCATAAGCTCTATTTAATTCCTATAATTAAATTGTGTTGAACAAAATTAATTATTAACTTATTAATAATTATTTTGAGATTAGCAAATGCGTTAATTTATTTCTATATGATCTTCTTGACTTAACTAATTATAACGGTTCGCAACGGTATATAATTAATTAATCAACTTATCATATTTTCGCAATACTCACTGCTGCGAATAAATAAATAATACACTGTGTGATTAAAGTCCTATTTGTGTGACCCTTTGAGGATTTATGCTACGTTGGCCATGGAATTAAATCGTTATTTAATTCCAATAATCATAAGCTGTATCTAGCAACACGTTATGATTTCCAATTCGCATAAATAATGTACTGCTACAATATCTCAATCCTGCATAAGAAATAAAAGTATCTCCTTGTCTGATTCTTATGTCACATGATATCATCGTATAATCCAAGATAGAAATGTGTCATTTTTGCAGATTATACATTTCTTGATTTAGAGTTGATTGTATAAGTTGGCCAAACAATCAAACTCCATCAAGGAGCCCAAACAGATATCATCACTCACTAGGTATACTAATGAAGGAGATACGATTTTCTTGATGAACAATTTTTTTTCGCACAATTCAAGAGAACATAAATAAAGTCCGTATAGCAGCCCTTATCAGGAATCAACGGTAGACGATATTTATTGAACCTATCCTCATGTGGAAAAGTTGAACCATCTCAAACTTAGAATCAAACTCATATGAAATAAATAATGACACACAACACAATTCATATGTTTATTTTATTGGGTCATGTCATGTACTATGTTCTAATAACATACATATATGCAATTAAGTTGGTAACACCTTACCTATGATTTGTATAACTTAATCATCACTTAACTTGCATACTAATCTTTTATGATAATTAATGTTCCTTGTTAATTATCAAGATTACGGACGATTTAGATTTATTACTGTCATTCTAATGAATGATCCACAGAGATCTACAATTCAGATCCTCAACCTGAATGATCTGTCAGTAATAAACTCTAGGAACAAATGATCAAATATCATCAGTAAGATAAACTAAGAAATTAAGTCATTAAATATTGACTTCTAGGACACAACTCCAACAATGATATGGTGGGAAAAGTATAGGTTTCTACAAAAATCACCTCCAAATTTTTTTCTTGTTTTTTTCTCAACAACAACAACAACTAAATATTTTGTCCCAAACAAGTTGAACTATGTTAGAAAATAAACCCAACAAGAAAATCATTCAAAAAATAAAATAATATATAAAAATAGATACTAACAATAGTAATAAAAAAAAGACATATCTAAATGAGTGTTTTTTCTCAAAATAAAAAGAAATATCTTTATCTGTTTTGATGACAAGATTTTATTCTTTTGAAATTAGAAAAATATTAATAATATAATTAAATAAACTTAAATGAGTGTTTATAGCCACTAGCTATAAATATAAGTCATATGTCCATTAGGATTTTCAGAAATTGTTTTTCCCTAGTCGGATGTAGATCGATATCCGTATATAAGTATATTCGTAAAAAGGTTCCATGATCTTAACAATATAATTTTCTCAACATAACGATATAAAATCCCGAGGAATTATCATAATATATATAACTTCAATCCTTAAATATGTGAAAAGATAATTTCTACTTTTCTAGGAACAAACATAATTCGTTAACACCAAGAAACTTAGGATTTGAGATTTCAAAAATAGCTGGAGTCTGGAGACAATACGCGCCTATTTATTTTTTATATCAAGTATCATGAAAAAAGGTTGCACCAAAATTAGATATAACCCCATGCAAACTTTGGAAATTAGAAATAACCTCCTACAAACTTTGAAATTAGAAATACACCCTATAATCTTTGTACCTGAGGAAATAACCCATTTTGATTGAATTTAATTATTTTTAATTACAACATATGACATAATTACCCTTGCTCTACACCTACTGCCATGTTATTTCGTCTTTCCTCCATTTTCCAGCGCCATTGTCAAGCACTTATTGAAGTTCTCTTGCTCCACATGCTTAGTTATCATCTTTGGTACTTTCTTATGTGAATATAATGGTACGATGGAATGAAATGCTCATCAGAAGGTATAATTTCGTTTATTTTTTGTGAAATTTTGTATTCATTTTTTTCTTATAAAAAAAAGTGCTTTAATTAACTTAATTGTATCATCACCCAACATACATTTGTATGTACTGTATAGTCTCCAGAGAAAAGTTTCTCAGAAGTAGTTGTGTATAGCACAAAATCATAAATATTCTAACTAATATTTGAGGGATAAAGAGAGATATGACAAAAATAAACGACAAGGCAAAAGGAAAATCGCTATTTTCAGCAATAACAAAACTAGGTATGGCTTATTTCTTTTGACGGCGCTGGAAAATGGTGGGTAAATGAAACAACAAGACAAAAGGAGCAAAGCAAGGGTAATTATGTCATATGTTGTAAACAATAAATTTCTTTAATTAAAAAATGATAAGAATCTAATCAAAAGGGTTATTTCCTCAAGTACAGAGATTACCGGGTGTCATTTCTAGTTTTGTATTTTGTAGGGAATTATTTCTAATTTCCAAAGTTTGGAGGGGTTATATCTAATTTTGCCAATTAAAAAAATGTCAAACACATGGCTTAACACTCTAGAAGTATCTGAGATAGAGATACCATTTTAAAACAAGGATGCGAGGCAATAAATTAAACTTTTAATACCTAATATGTAAATTGTACCAACTCCGGAATTACAAATCCTATACCAGATTCTCTAGCACAATTTTGTTGTGACCATTGATAGGTGGTCCAATACAAAGAAAAACAAGCATTTTATGAAATGTAAATTATAAAGACAGCTGATCTGACAGTGACTCGTCACACTAACACTACCAGAAATCAGGAAACAGAAAACACGGATCCAATGTTGTGGCCGTACCGTATCCACTATCGATGCTTCTCTTGTCGCTCTGACTTGTAGTTGTAGTAAGTTATGGACTATGGAGTCTTAACATCACCAGTAATATCGGAACTCGGAAAAGAATACAAGGCCAATCAAAGCGTCGTTGATTGAAGTCTCCAACAGTACTTCTTTCTTTGCCTCCGCCTACTACCTACCTACCTACGTAACCCATTTCTCGCTTCCTCTGTTTGTATCGCCACCAACCCAACTCCGCCCAAATCACTCTCATCCCAAAGACCCAAATCAATCAAGCTTTAGCAATGACGAGAGTGAAGGGGAGCGTCTGGGAAATTGTACCAGAGGATGTGGTAGCAGCTGGCTTGCCACCTGCGGAAGCTGAGGCGCTCGTCGCCTCACTTCGACGAGCGGTGGCTGTGAAGCCCCGGGAAGGAGCGGAGGCGGCGTTGTGGCGAGCTGTGGTGCCGCTGCTTCGGCCGGAGTATCCCCATGCTCTCCATCAGCTTGTCTTTTATTCGGTGTATGCGAACTGGGATGCCGCCTCCCGCGGTCCGTCGCCTTATTGGTTTCCCTCTCTGTAAGCTCTTTTTATGCAATTATGTATCTTTCTATCTTCTCTCCCTTTCTGTACTTGTGCATGCAGTGCGATTTTTGTGAGTGCGTTTCGTGTTATGCATAGAAGGTTGGTTGTTTTATTTAGAATTCACATTTTGGGAACTTGAGATGGGTACTGTTGTAGTGTTGTAGTTGAAAGAAGCCTTTAGGAGTATGGAAATAAATGCAACAAGTGCCCCGTGTTTTTACATATACTCTTTTTCTTTTTTTGGGTATTTTGTATAAGTAGATGACATGCTTAATATATGAATTATTGGTGAATCCGCTGTCTGACCATTGTACAAATTTGACACTAGAATTAGGTGCATTCCACTATCTGACTATTAAATTCTGAATTTGGGTAAATCATTTTGGACTGTCTGGGGGGGGGGGGGGATTATGGGGTTATGTTTGGAATTTTTCATGGGGATAATACCGCAGCCCGCAGGTACTTAGCAGTTTCCCCAACTGCCCTAAGTACATGTGATTTTCATCTTTTAGACCTCAGCTTTGGTTTGAATTTAAAGCATTTTATCCTGAACTAGATTTATCTTTTACAGAAAGTTTCATTGTTTCTCATTTTAAAAGGTTGATTTTTTAATCACAACAGGCAAGACTGTAAAAATACAAATCTTGGGAGACTCATGGAATCTCATGGCCCAAAATTTCTTGGATCATCTTATAAAGATCCTATCACAAGTTTCAATGTATTCCAGAAGTTCGCTGTTCAGCATCCGGAGGTTATTACTCCCTAATAAAAACTCAAGTTTCCAAATATGAAGTTGGCAAAATTAATTATTCTTGTTTTGATGGTTTTATTAATTTATGATTCATAGATTTACTGGTCCATTGTGATGAAGGAGCTCTCTGTCAAGTTCCAGCATCCCCCAAAATGCATATTGGATAGGTCAGATAAATCTAAGGAAGGAGGATCATGGTTCCCTGGTGCGGTTTTAAATATTGCTGAGTGCTGTATCTATCCGGTGCCATTTCAAAACAAAACTGATAACAGTGTGGCTATTATATGGAGGGATGAGGGTTTTGACGATTTGCCGGTCAATTATGTATCAGTGAAGGAACTTCGTGAGCAGGTGATGTAAGTAGCAATATCATCACCACTGTTTACTTTTGTTATCAAGGCAGATGTTGCAATCTTTTGTTAGTCTAATTATACTAATTTCCCAGGATGGTTGCAAATGCACTTGATACATTGTTTGAAAAAGGGGATGCAATTGCAATAGATATGCCAATGACGTACAAAGCTGTTGTTATATACTTAGCCATAATTCTTTCGGGGCGAGTTGTTGTATCAATAGCTGATAGCTTTGTTGCAAGAGAGATTGCAACTCGCATGAAAGTGTCTAAAGCAAAGGCAATATTTACACAGGTGAGACTTCCACTGCTGCTGCACAACTATCAATGTCTGCGAAGGGAAATAATATTGTAATTTGTTTCTAATTATTTTGGATTATAATTGTTAATTTTTACCCATACCCGAATACCAGTCTTTTTTTTTTTTCTCTTTTGTTTGTCTGATTGCACAAATTGTGTGTATATTCAAACTTGTTACAGTCTGCTTTTGCCTCAGAAAATCTTTATAATATACTCTGACAAAGGTCAAGATCAATTGAAGCAATTACACAATATCAACTGAAACAGTATTATTTGCCTCAGAAAATTTTTATAATATACTCTTGACTAATTTAATCACTGGTTACTCATGCTACTGGGTCTGAAAATATAGTATTGCTTTATTCAACTATATGAACAGTTGTTCAAAATATTGTACTTGTGCATTTATAGGACTTCATAATCAGAGGAGGGAAGAAGTTTCCTCTTTACAGGTATAATAACTTATTCACAATAGTTTATATTGTATATTTCATCATAAATGTTGTGAAATCGATTTTTGAAAAAGGTGGAGACTTAATATTATAAATGTATCATGCAAATGGCCCAAATGTGGCTTTGTTTAGTACAAGATCATATAAGAAGCAGCATCTGTATTTCCCACTTCTTCAGCTATTTTTTTTTCCCCTCCAGTCGTGTTGTAGAAGGAACTGCATGTAAAACTATTGTCATTCCGGCAGCTGGAACAAATGTGGGCTTGAAATTGAGGACAAATGATTTGTCTTGGAATGATTTCATTTCTTGCACATCAAGCATTGCAAGGTATTTAGCCTTTTCTTATCTTTTACCATATGCCATTTTTTCCAACTTATTATTAAGTTACTGCTACATTTATTTGAAATTACCTTAATTTTGGCATATATAAGCTCTTATTTTTATTATGCACAGACCAAAGAGTTATTCTGCAGTTTATATGGATGCTGAAAGTGTGACTAACATACTCTTTTCTTCAGGAACAACAGGTAATAATTCCTCTGATATCTATTTTCTTACTATATGCACGACCTGTTTCTTTAGGTGCAGTCATTGCTGATGTGTACTGACTACGTGTCTTTTTATATACACTTGCTAAACTTGACCACTTTATATATATTGCATTACAGGAGATCCAAAAGCCATTCCATGGACACAACTTTCTCCAGTTAGATGTGGAGGTGATTCATGGGCACATACTGATGCTCGTCCAGGAGATGTTCTTTGTTGGCCAACAAATTTGGGTTGGGTAATGGGACCCATTACCCTTTATTCTTCCTTGTTGACAGGTGGCACATTGGCTCTTTACCATGGTTCACCGCTTGGCCATGGCTTTGGAAAATTTGTACAGGTACTTAAAAGCTAACAAATATAGCATACTTTATCTGGTAAATAAAGTAAGGGAAAATTTAGTTTTTGGACCTTGGACTGTTATTGAGAAACAAAACCAGTCCTTGAATTTTCATTTGGTTTAGTCCTTGAGCTTTCTTGTCGGGGTGTCATTTCTAGCCTACCCCAACTTGTTTGGGACAAAAAGGCTCTGACTTTGTTGTTGGATGTTTTTTTTTGTTGGGTTTCTTTTCTAGCCTACCCCAACTTGTTTGGGACAAAAGGCTTAGTTGTTGTTGTTGTTGTTAGTCCTTGAGCTTTCTTGGAAGAAAAACTAAGGTTGTTTTTATTGCCAATTTTTCCTTAAACTTCCAATAAATAACTTACATACTCCAACTTCTCTCTGAATAACCAAGTTTGTCTTTCTATTGATCATTGTGGAAAGGACTTTCTCAAAATTTCGGAGGACCAACTTTTTTTCTTCGAGAAGTTCGAGAACTATTTGGTGCAACTGAAAGTTTGAGGCCTAAATTGGAGGAAAGTATAAAGGCCAAGACCTGAATTTTCTCAACTAAAGTTTAGTTGGAGGCCGTGAACGCCTTCCAGGGTCGGGTCGGGCTCTCAGGAGGCCGGGTCTAAAAGGGCCTACTCAAGGGTCAGACTAGGCTGGACTTAGGGAGGCTTTTGGAAGGTCCGGGCTTAGAATGGCTTAAATATTAAGATTAAGCATGACCCTTCTCAAGCCTGGCCCTTTTAGGCCCTCCGGATTTCAAGAGGTCGAGCTTGAAGGGCCGATGGACATACAATATATTTCTTTAAATATTTATTTAAACTATATTTAAAATGAACAATTTTTATTTGTAAAAGATAATAAAAATGCTATAAATTATTTAAATATAATTGTACACATTTATTTTTCATTATATATAATATTTTTTATTTTTTCATCTTCAATTTGGGTTTAAGACCGGTTATATTATAATAACATAGAAACAGTTGAAAAAAAAAATAGTTTTTGTTAACGTATTAATGAAATAAAATAAACTAAAATTATAAATGTATGAAATAATGTAACGTAAAAGATGAGAAATATGTATATATTTTTAACTTGTCTTAGCATCATGTTTAGAAATTTAAATATTATTTGAAATGATTCGTTCAATTTACATTAGATCAGATAAGATCTTATCTTTCACTTGAGATTGTGCATGATTATTCATATCTAGGCCTTAGGTCCTTCCTAAGTCTGACCTCTCTAGGCTCTGGCTCTTCCAAAACCTGACCTCTTTAGGCCCTGGCCCTTTCAAAGCTTGGTCTCTCTAGGCCTCTTTTCAACTGAGATTGTGGCCTGGCCTCTCTAGGCTCTGGCTTTTCTTAAGGGCTTAGAGAGGCTGGGCCGATCCTTTGTGTCAGAAGGACTTGGCTAGGGCCGGGTCCAGGGCCAGAGACTTTTGGATGTTCACTAGTTGGAGGGAAGTTTAAGGATCAAAACCTGAATTATTTTTTTCCCACAAAATGACTTTTCAATGCTTAAATTTTTTTTGCTATGACAATTTTATGGGCTCCTATATGTAGAAAAGTTTTCTTATTTTCAAAATTATATTTCATAGGTACGATCGCTTAAAAGTTCAAGGTTTTGACTATGCAAATGACCGATAAACAATGCTCAAAGTTACATTTCATTAGTACACTGCTTAAAAGTTTAATGTTTTTTTACTTTAAAACACTCCATACAAAATAAAAAGGTTCTACTGTATCTTCACCCAATTCCGTTGTGTCCTTTGACTACTTACTATGTCGTCCAAAGGCTTTATACTAGGAAAGATATAGTCTTCGAATTGTAAATAATTAAAAGCTCCAAAAATTGATTCAGGACGCAGGTGTGACATTTTTAGGGTCAGTCCCAAGCCTAGTGAAGACATGGAAAAACAGCAATTGCATGGAAGGTCTAGATTGGAGCAAGATAAGGTTTGAAAAGCTTATGGTCATCTATGATTGTTAGTTTATCTGAAGATATAGTTGCTTCTGTTATGTCTTGATACAGAAGTGGCACTAAATGCACACTGGTCTCTGGATTTCATCAATTCTTTTTGCAGGGTATGTGCTACAACAGGGGAGGCTTCTGATATAGATGATGATCTCTGGATCTCTTCACGTACGTCATATAGTCCAATGTTAGAATGTTGTGGTGGCACTGAACTAGCATCCTCCTATATCCAAGGGAACCTGTTGCAACCTCAAGCTTTTGGTGCATTTAGCTCTACTTCTATGACAACTGGACTTGTCATTTTTGATGAACAAGGAAATCCCTATGTAAGCTTGGTGTTTAGGCACTACTATCCAACATCTTTGCAAATTCAAAATAATTAATGAATTATGGTTTACCTGACACAACAGTCGATTAATGAATCATATCAAGCAAAGGGGTTATCCTTATTAGGCATTGTTAGATTTGATTGAGAATAGGGGGCCATCCAGCTTAGATGCCAACATATATGCCATAAAGATATAGTTATATTGGTGAAAAGGCTGTAGAGAGCAAAATAGCTCATTTTTTTTTCTTTTTGATGAAGGAAGAAGTCTGGAAGTCCTTAATCTGAGTTCCATTGATATGACATACAGTTTTCAATAAAGAAAATTGCTTGCAGAAAACAGCTAGATCCTAAACTCAGAACAGTAAGCCAAGAAAAACTTCTAAGAAGAGAGGAAAAAAAATGGAAATCTGTAGACCTCTCTTCTGCAACTCATTATCCCTCCAAAATTTTTCAAACTTGCTACTTAACAATTATCTTTTGAGGGATTGTATGGAAAGTACATTGTTAATTTAGATATTGTGTATGACATAAGCTTATAACTTTTTCTTCTTTGGCAGCCTGATGATCAGCCATGTGTCGGAGAAATGGGCTTAGTTCCTACATACTTGGGTGCTACCAACCGGTTACTCAATGCTGACCACTATAAAATTTACTTTGATGGAATGCCGACTTATAGAGGAGTAGTACGAAATTTCTTCTTATGTCTTTAGATATTTGTCCTACTACTATATCTGGCAGACTGAGTATAATCTTTGTAAAAATACAAAAGTATTCTTATGTTTATTACTTAGTTTGCTTAGTTGAAATTTCAACTGTTAGAGGATTTCAATTGGTATGTTGGCTCCAATTCATTTTTGGACCTTTCAAATTAAAGTAAGAAATGATTTGAGTCATTTGACAATTTACTTATATGACTGTTGCAGCAACTAAGAAGGCATGGAGATGTACTTCAGAGAACAGTTGGCGGTTATTACATTGTTCAGGGAAGAGCTGATGATACAATGAATCTTGGAGGTATCAAGGTGATAATACGATCATTTTGTAATTTTTTTCTTCTCCTTTTTAAGTGTTCTGCGTATAAAAATTGCTGCATGCAAAAAATTATTTGGTTTCATTATCAGACAAGCTCAGATGGGATAGCACAATCATATTTGTATTATTTCTTCTCCCTTTAAAGTGTTCTACTTAATTTAAATTGCTACATGTTAAAGTTATTTGGTTTCATTCTCAGACAAGCTCAGTTGAGATAGAACGGGTATGCAATAGAGCAGATGATAATGTCTTAGAAACTGCTGCAATTACTGTTAAATCCAGGACTGGTGGTCCCGAGCAGCTTGTCATCTTGGCTGTATTAAAAGATAAATCAGTCAAACAAGATATCGATGTCCTGAAAAGGAAATTCCAAAAAGCCATTCAAACTAACCTCAATCCTCTGTTTAAGGTGCGGATGTTTCTTTATCGGAACTAATTTTTGTTCAAATCGTCTTTTAGTTTTTTCTTTTTTATTTTATTTTACTTTCATTTCCTTTGCCTGATGTTTTAGTCTGTATTGCCTGGGATTGTAGTACCAGCCAGTTCTTACATGTACAAATTTCATAGGACATGTACCATACTGGAATATATGAATATAATTGCAAAAGTAACGTTTAACTTGATAAATAAAATTTTAAGTGCGGTCCTTTCTGTGTATAGGTGAGCTTTGTCAAGGTTGTACCAGAGTTTCCACGTACTGCTTCAAACAAATTGCTAAGAAGAGTTCTCAGAGACCAGCTCAAGCAGCAGACTGCTCAAAGCAAATTATAAGCACTTGATTAAATATTTTATTTAGTCATCGGCAGTGAATATGGAATAAATTTGTTGATAAAGCTCTATTTTGAAATAACTATCAATTGGAATTGCCCATTATATTGAGTTTGCCATAATTATTGCAAAGGAAATAAATTTTGGGAAAATTAAGTAAAATCATTCTTTCAATATTGCGCATATACTCTGTGGTCTAGTGATCTGATTCATATTTCTTCTGCTAGAAACTTACCCGCGAATATTAATTTATTAGGTGATTCAAATGTTTATATTAGTAATCTAAGTATTAAAGCCTGCTTTCGAAGCACCTAAACATGGTATATTTGGATTTGACCTCCCCAAGCGATATTTTACTAATTATGAAGTATTATATTTTTCCTAAACGAAAGTTAAAACTCAAAGGTTCTCTAACTGTATTAAACGGAGGGAGTAGCACGAACTTCCATTCACCCCCGTCACAAATTTTGCATCTTGCTTTGGTGTTAAAATGTATTATGCACGAATTTTGATGTGTTTATTGACTTCAGAATATAAACTTTCTGAGGACATCTAATTGAGAAACAAATCATGAGAAAGCACATACAGGCGTGCAGCCTGGATTATGAAAACCAAAGTTCCTTAAAAAAATAATAAAAATAAAAATAAAAATGATGGTAATCTGAATATAAACTGGATTGTTTGCTTGAAATATTTTGCGGAAAATGACAATGCCATCATTCGGAGCGTTTTTAAGGACTTTTACGATGTCTTCATCGCTAAGTTACGATAGCACAAAATAGAGTTTTGAATACATCATATTAATGCTAGAGGACATTATAAAAGGAATAATTCAATTTCTCATCGTCAAACTTCTTTTAAAGGGAAAATTTGTCGCAAATTAATAAATTATTATGCAAATAAAGCTTCAAAGAGTAAGTTGGGTCCTTTTTTTTTCTTTTTTTTTTTTTTTTTGCCTTTTAGATAGGAAAAAAAAAAAAAAAAGAAAAGGATGGGAACCAAAAGTTAAATTCTCCCTTTATATCAAAAGTTACAAATAAGGCTTTCAAGCAAGCCCGACATCATTACACACGTTCAACAAGAACAAAATGAAAGCACCAAAGCAATGTTTTTTATTTGAACCCAACCAAAATTACTCTACAAAAATTCATATGGAAGATTTATTCGAAAACTAACATAGTACAACAATGCTGGAGGTTACACATTGGAAATGCTAGAAGCTTACAAAAAAAACAGTTACGATGTATAATCAGGCCAAGGCAGTTGCAGACATCGTTGTATAAAAATAACATATTCTAAACATAAAAGAAAAAAAAAATCAAGTGACATGCAACTGATTTTGGAAAAAAAGGAAAAAAAAATAAACAAAAAAAAGACCAAATGGTTGGAGGAAGGGCGCGGCACAAATTTAAAAAAGTTATATAAAAGGAGCAAGCCACCGCATCTCTGAACCATTTCCATTAGACAAGAAGTATATTTTCTTCCACCTTTCTTCAGAAAATTTTTCCCGCTTGATTAATTTTTGCCTGGCAAGAGCATGTATCCAGATGCTTTGAGAACAATTCAAATTGACTTACACATAAATAATTACAAAATTATGCGCTGAATCGACGATGTGCCAACTTTTCATGAAACTTTAGCAATTTTTGACAAAACTGGAAAAAATTTCAGGATCAACTTAGTTAAACTGATTGTATTAACCGACATCAAAATAGAGCAATTTACCCAATTGAACCCACCTCCCATTCCTCAAATTTTACATTTCAATGAAATCAAAGGCTATTACACATCAGACACTCCTGGGCTTTGTAAATTAGGCAATAGAAAAATATTATATTTGAGATCTATTGAAGTAAAAAAAAAAAAAAAAAAAAAAGAGTGATATTATATATGAAAACTGTAAATTGTCGGAATTATTACCTCAGGTAGTAATGGCAGACAGTTTCTGCTTCATCTAAGGTGTACCGAGGGTACATTACACGGGCACCTAAAGGAACATCTGGAAGCTCCTGCCTTAATTTGCCAACAGCTGTTGAGTGAGAAAATGCACCTATCATCATGTCATCATGCAGCATTGACCTATATGCATTAACCTGTTAGAACAAAATCCCTATGTAAGACCTATCTCAATAACATGAAAATTACAAGCTATATCACTCAGTAACTGAATGAGCCCAATATCCTAATGAAGAACACATACTTCAGCAAAATAATAAAGTGGAACAGATTGCACAAACCGTTGTAAGTTCTCTAGCATGAATTGGTCGCCACGAACGAACTGTCACAGGTTCCTCGTATTCACTGAAGGTGAACCAATTGTTGAACTAGACACAGTTATATATATAAAAAGTAATTAGCAGAGTAAGATATTAAATTCAAAATCAAGATGAAATCTTCCATCTCCTGATGTACCTGATCAATAGCAAAAAGTACAGGTACATCTTTGACCAGAGAGAGCTCTTCTCTCAGACGAACCACAACCCCAACTGCTGCATTAGAACAAGTTATTCCAGTCTGAATAAGATCATACAATGTAGATCCTTCTGGCATCGACATGGAATCTGCATCTTGCATCATTCCAACACCAGCACCTTCTCCCAAAGGTATAGGCTCAAAAATTTGACAAGGTAACTGCTGTAAGTGGGACTCATTGAACTTCAAAAAATCCTGTTGCAGGAAATTAATTAGTTTAGTAAAAAGCAGACCTGTTCTCTGTGCAGTCAAAGCAGAATACTAAAGCAATGTAAACGCTAACCAAACAATTCATAAATTTTTAAAACTCTCCTAGTCTCCTCCATAATTGGCCAGAAACAAAGTTACGGAATTTAAAGTTTTAAACCTACGTTTCAAGACTACTGTACTATTTGGTACTAGTATAATGCATAATAAAATATAACTAGAACACTATTACTACTATAATTGAAGAATCATACCTGTAAGATCCTTGTGGCTTGGATTGGTGTATCCCAAAGACCGTTATAGGGGTTTTTGTAGAAGAATCCACCATGAGTCCACTCCTTACCTCGTGGGACGTAAAACACCAGCCATCCTTCAGTACGTGCCCAGTGAACCAGCATAGCAAGTGCAACGCTTTTCCCGCAGCTCCTAGGCCCATCTATGACAATTTGCTTCTTCGGCTCTGAAAAATAAGACAAGGAGGTGATTAGAGAACAATTGCGATCAATTTGACAAGGCTTCTCCAATTATGTGCCAAATTAATCAGATATCCAAGATGCATCCCGCAAGTAATGTTGATAACAAAAATTTCATGGGGCAAAACAAGATCCAGCAATAAAAAATTGAACTTCTATTTCAGAGTCTCCACTGAAATTAGCATGAATATTTAGACAAAAGAATATTACATTGTACTATATATAGCATGATTAACTGGGTAATTGACACAATACTGTTGAATTCCTGAAATAAAGTCTGAAGTAGGACCGATGAACTAAAAGGGGATGTCACAACAAATTTGTTTTCATTACAGTCTGTCACTAAAAATGAGAACAAACTCCTAAGACAATGTAAGGCTAGCTTACAGAAGAAAATGAAGAAAGCACTATGAACTAAAATGATCTGAACAATTAATTTAAAAAGATGTTTATAAGTACAGTGAAATTATTAAGGCAACAGATAAATTCAAATTAACCTTTCTTCCTGCTTGATATGGGTGGATCCACTATTCTTCTGAAATTATCTCGTAGGTCTAAAAAGCTCTCTCTCACCATTACTGCACACCTTCTGGTGTCTTCAAATTCTTTCATCATTCCCTGCGGCAACCCTTCTGGTAGCATTGCCTTCCATTCATCTAAACTGAAAAAACACAGAAACACTAATTTTAATCAGGGCAATTCTAATTAGTTGCGAAGGGGGGAGTTTCACAGTGGTAAAATTTGCATAACCAAATACTATCCCAGCTTGAAAGGCTCAATTGGCACAGTGTAATCTATACATAAACAAGAACCCTGCAAACCTTCTCTAATAAAACAACAGAAAAAAGGAAATTAAAAAGTGAGCTAAAAACGTAGCCAGATTTCCATTTCCTCTCTTTCTAATATAAGTGTATGATATATAAGAGAAAGGAACCTGAAATCGACATAGACGCAAGAATCCTTATGAGTGAAGTCAGAGAAGGTCTTGGTGAAGGCGAAGAGAGGCCGACCATTGGGGCCCACATCGAGGTCCTTATCATACTTTGGCGGGAGGGGACTAGTGGGAATCTCAAAATCAGCATTTAAGAGGTCAATAGAAGAAGAGAACTCAGGCGACGCCTCCTCATCTGCCCCGGCGCCACGTGTATCCTTCGCTCGCGCCTTTCCCTTGGAGGGAGTGCTAGCCTTAGCGCCACCCTTCGCCTTTGCATAGGCGCGAGTGGAGGATAGTGAGAACGGGTTGCGAAAAGAGCTGACGTGGCTGTCGGCGCTGGCGACGGCGCCGGAGTTGGAAAGAGAACGGAGAAGAGATCGGATCATTGAGTGTGCAGAGAGAGAGAGAGAGTTTGGGTTTTGGAGGGTTTTACTTGCGTTGCGAAATGGACTGGTCACTGCCGAGAGTGGTTTTTCGATAGAGAGAGTAACAGGTTATGGATCACATTGCCTGACCCAAATCCAACTTAATAGGAATAGGCTGCTGCAACTTAGGGCTAATTATTTGGGCCCATTAGATCTATAGAGCTATATTGGACCAATAGACTATAAGCCTGTAGTAATCCATTTCACAATGGGCTTTCATTCCTTCTTTTGATTCTCATGCAGTCCTGCTGCTTTGTTGCAAAACAAGGACCTTAGTAGGGGTGCATAACGTCTAAAACGATCACGAAAACGGTCAGTTGCGTTAACGGTTTCGTTTTAAACACGAAATTGACTACTATTTACGTTAACTGTTTCGTTTTGAACGAAACGGTCGAAATCACGAAAATACCTATGTACGAAACCGTTTCAAGCTTCCGTTAACCGTTTCGTTTTTGAAACGCAACCAAAATCTTTAACCGTTTCGTTTCTCCTTGGACGAAACGAAACGAAAGAACGATCGAAACGGTCACCGTTTTCACCCCTAGACCTGAGGTAGTTGATTCTTCACTTGCAACTTTTGAGGATTTCAAATTGTCTCATGTTTATATCTCTTCTAGTTAGAACCCATTTAAAAGGTCAAATAGTGTTATTCTAACTTTTGAATAAAATAGGAAAATAATATCATTTAAATTGATATTTTGGATTTGACAAATAAATCCGAAGTACAAAATAATTCCTAATCTAAATTAACAAATTTCATAGGACATATGACATGATGTTGGTGCCAAACCAGTCTGGTATATTATATAATATGAATATAATTGCAAATGTAGCATTTCACTTAATAAATTAAATTTTTAAGTGTGGTCCTTTCTGTGTATGGGTGAGCTTTGTCAACTGTCAAGGTTGTCCCTGAGTTACCACGTACTGCTTCAAACAAATCACTGAGAAGGGTTCTCAGAGACCAGCTCAAGAAGCAGTCAACTCAAAGCAAATTATAGCATTTTTGGATAATAATTTAGTCCCCGTCAATGAAAATTTGATAAGAATATGGAATTAAATTTGTTGATAGTGTCCTATTTTGGAATAAATATTGAAATATTGGAATCGCGATTCTCATGTGAATAATTTAGTCCCCGCGGTTTAATAACTAAAAGAGCTGAAATGTATATATGTGAAATTGTTAACAAGGACTACACCCCAAGCAAGAACTATTTTCTGAAAAGCGGGTCCCACTAGCTTCACACCAGTTGATTGCGTATTATCTCTTGCTGCACCAAGCGCAAATAAGAATATCAGCTCCGCCTTGCCGTTCTAGAATCTAAAATGCAGTTGAATTTTTTTATTTTTTATTTTTTTGGATTTCCCCACTTAGGGAATGCAGTTGAATGATCTTTCGTCCCTGTGCAGCCAGGGAATTTACGAATTTCGACATAAGATGCTTATTCCAGAAAAAAAAAAAAAAAAAAAAAAAGGAAAAAAGAGATGTGTTTGGTGTCATCCTTTTATTCTCCCCCGAAATAAGATTTTGAGGTTAAACTGTTAAAGCCTTATTTTGAACCTCAAAATTATATAATCTTATTTTCAAATTTATGTTCTAAGTGCAATTAAACCATTATTTTTGTCATTTTTGTCAAGTGTTTCAACTGGAAACAATTCATTATTTGAAATTTCCAAATTTGATCTTCTTCAAATTTATATAAAAGATATTTTTAATATTAGTACTAGTGACTAAATTTAAAACACGATACTTTAATATTAAAATGTTGTTTATTATAATTTATTTAACTATAATTACTTTTCGTATAGCTAAATTACACTAATTAATTTGGACGTACATGTTGTTTTGTATATTGGTTGTGCTATTCATCATCTGTCCAATGCTTTCTCGAATTAATTGTTAATAAAGTGCAATCTGGTCAATTGCTCTGAGCGAAATCGACGTGCTTGTTAACCAATTTGAACAAATATGATTTTAGAGGGAAGACAGTGTTTTTTTGAGAGGTGCATCAATTGTGGGTTTTTAGCGCCAACGGGTCTCAACGTTACATCAGGCCAAAAACCACAAAAAAAACTTACATAGCCATGTACGAAAGACTGTGTCATTTAGAGCGAGAGTTTATATTTAATAAAGAACAAGAGACATTAATACCCTTTGCATTAGATGATGCATGGATGCATAATATTTTTAATGTTGCGTATACATTTTTTTCAAAAATAACTTATATTTTAATCCCACAACGATAAAAAAAATTTTCTCGTTATAAACTTTTACAATCTTGTAATTTTGTATGTGATTTATATTAATAGTTTAACATTAATATTTGATATGATGCTTGTATATGAAAAAAAAAAATGAAGTTTCTGGCCGCACATGATTTACACAGTTGAATTACAAACGTCTGACCTTGACCTTGTTAGAACGGAGACAGCTGAATTAATTGCTTGTGAAGCCCTTCCAGTTCCAGCCTCCTCCCAACCACCGATATTTAAAAAAGAGATAAATCCACCGCCAAAGCTTACATATAAGAGAAAAGAAAACCAGAAAGGAAGAGATACCTAGTCACCCAGATCTAGTTAAGCGAAAGAAAAAAGGAAACCAAAAGAAAGGAAGAGGGAATGAGCTGCGATTAATACAACTAGACCTCTTCTGCGCTGTCTTTACTACCATTATCCTTTACTGCTTCGTATCCATCCTTGGCGAGCTGAGGCTACAAGACATCATTTGGTACTTGGCGCCAAAGATGAATGCTGCAGAAAGGAGGCTGTGTGTGAGCGTCAACAGCAAACAGAAAATTTTCCCAATAATATTAAGCCACAGGAATACAAATTAAAAAGAAAAATTGTGGTGGAATGGGGATCAATAATGGACCATAAGGAAGGGCAAAAGGGGAAGACTGTGTATAAAAAAGGGTTAGTTGGAGCTTCTCAGTTCACAAAACTGGGTTAAGTAGCATGAGAGATGTTTGGTAAATGTTACACATACCCTCTTAACAATACAGAAGAAAGTAATTGGCGCCAAGGTAATCTCCTCCCCAAGAATACCAGGCAGTAAAAGGAAGTAGAAATATGAGCTTGTTCCCTTGATTGTCAAAAGACATGGGACCCATCTGTCATCCTGATCCATAGTGGCAAGTGAAAAAGAGTAGAAAAAATCAAGCAACCAAACCACTGATTATTCATAATGCCAAGTGTCAAGAATTCACTGGACAGTATAATCGAATGGTGAAATCAGAAGTGAGAAAGAAATTGTAAAAGTAAGGCGGCAAGTTTCCTTTGCATCTGGTCCCTTGATCACAAATCAAAACAATGAGAAGGTGACGGGTGGCACAAGAAGCTGGGGCATAAACCCTAATCCTCCTCCCTTATAAAAGAACCTCATGCCGCTGAAGGAGTTTTGATGAAAATTTGAAGCCAAGACTGCCGGTTTTTCTAAGTATTTTGTGAAAAAAAAAAAAGTGTTGGAAAAGGTAAAAATTGTGTTCTACGAATACATCATATCAAGAGAATTAAATGGTTGGTCGAACTGTGCAAAGTTCAAAATTAGATTTCCGAATGATTTAAATAGCAACCACAATGACCGTTATAGCGGTGTGACTTGATAGACCGCTATGCTACTAAACTAAAACTGTCGCTATAGTGTTATTTATTAGCACTAGCTTAAAGATGCCCAAATATGTGGGCAAATAAAAAAAATAATATTATATAATAAAAATATATTGCTTAATCTATCATCGATACAAACAGATATGTTATTTAATTTGTTTCTTTATTAGACGGAAAATCAAAATATATTGTTACTTCGTATGGCGATTAATATCTGACCACAAATCAAATCGATCGAATGGCAGAAACACATGTTTACATGCTAGACCTAGCGTGTAACACCTCTACGGTCCGTGTGTTTATAAGTAGTAGAGATACAATAATATTTAAAAAATATATATATTTTTAACGTTTTATTTCTTAATATTTCTAAATTAGTAAAAATTAATAATATTGTTGAACCCTAAAAATTCAACACTGAAAACCAAACTCAAAATTGCGAAAACCCAAATTCAAATTGCGAAAAATTAAACTCAAATTGCGAAAAATATCAAACCAACTCTAAAAATTCCCAAAAAATTCCCAAAAATCCCCTAAGAATTATGATGAATTATCATGATTTTTAAATCCCAAAAATGTCAACAGAAACTCCAAATTTTGCAAAGAAACCCCAAAAATCTACAAAATTACCGAAATAAATCTGTGAGGAATTTCGCAAAACCCTTTAAACTATTAAATTCCTCATATTTTTCTGAGTTTACACATAGAATTTCATGCAAAAATACCCAAGGGAAGGCCTTCAAATAATTTATTTATGATTGGCATCATGGAAATATATGTCAAATAAAGGAAATCAAAGGAAAATTCCAGAAAATTCGAAAACCCTTTGCGCGTGCATCCATTGTAGCAGATCCAACAGAGAGGGAGGTGGCGCTGCCATTTAAAAATTACTACTCCATTTAGAAGTTGGGTCCACCCGGCTTTTGTACACCATGCACAGAAACTCAAGAGAAATTAATCGGTGTACTGTGAACCTAACCCACCTATCCCTATCTCTCTCATTAACTCTTACAGGCGGGGCCCAGCTGAAGAGGCTTCTTCCTCCTTGGTAAAATGAAGAAGAGAGGAGTAAACCGGGATTTTCACTGTGCACGTCGCGTAAAACGGTGAAAGAAGAGAGAAATCAGCGACGTGGCCTCCTCTCTGGCCACCTATGTTACGCAGATACGCCATTTTCACAGCGTATCCCGTGTCGGATACGTATCCGACACGGATACTCGTGCGATACGCACGGGATGCGCCACGTGGCGTATCTATATATTTTAATTTGTTTGACCACTGGATACGGTCCACGGTGCGTATGGATACGCGTATCGACCATTCATATGATGCCACGTGTCACGTAACTTGCCAACCTCGCGCGTATAATATGTGCATCATCACACACAGAGTGCCACGAAAGAAGAGACACAATTCTTCAATGGTCTATTTAAACCCGGCCTATATATATGCTTATTAGAATAGTTAGTTTTTCATTGTGGGACTAAGGTGAAACTTCAAAACCGGACAAGCCAACAACCCCATTCCTTTACCATCTCAATTGTGCCGCAAATGGATATATCCATTTTCGATTTTTCAGAAAATTGTATTTTAGTTTCTTAATTGTTTGAAAGTCTTCTAAAACACATTTTTGCATAAAATTTTATATGCATGCTCACAAAAATATAAGGAATTTGGGAGTAAAATTTTTTATTTCAAAGATAATTTATATAATTTTTTAGGTGACATAAAAATGTCATAGTTGCCATGTTAATATAATGCATTAAACCAATAACATTATATTATTAACATAATATTATTAAATGTTAAATTTCTCAATATAAATTAAAAGATTATAATATAATTTTAAGACATTATATATTAGTAATATAAATAAATTAGTTTTTTAATTAAAAAATATATTGTTTTTATTATTTTATATATACAGCCGTATCCGAGTTTTTTGAAAAATGCCGTATCCCCGCACCCGCATCGTATCCGATACGATACCCGCACCCGCACCCAAGTAACATAGCTGGCCACAGATGCAAAACCAGCAGCCCCAGCCCATGGTTTTGCGAAACCAAACTCTAGGCTCAGCTCAATCTGCACCGTTGATGGAAATTGGATGGAAGAGATCAAGACGGGCTTAAGAAGCGTTGCCCTAATCCGTGCCTATATAAACACCTCAATTTGCCATGTGAAGGGGGCCTCCAGGCAGCCACCAAACCCCCTCCAGCTACTAAGCCCTAGAGAATATCTGTCAAGGATAAGTAGTGAGAGAAAGAGAGGGACATTTCATCAAATAGGTGGTAGGCGTAGCTAGAAGAGAGAAATTAGACAAGATAAAGAATCTTTGAGTGATTGTAATTGAAGGGAAGGCAAGTGATAAGTGTAACGAGTGAAATTGTAAGTTAATTTGAAAGTTTAATTGAAGAAGTTGCATGCTTTCTTATGAAATTTGATTGAACCATAGCTGCACAGTCCTTATGAGCCATGGTTTGAAGCATAGTATCAGTCATGGCCGTAAGGAGGGTCCTAGAAAAGATGCCCATGGAGGTTTGGAGCCTAGCTCCTCGCTTCATGGGATATTCTCATGTTAAACAAAAAAAAAACAGCCATGGCCATCACTTGAGAGTTTGGAGCCTAGCTCAACTCTCTTGTGTAGGTTTCAAATTGACTTGGCATGGATCCAGAGCTTAGCTCTGGCCTAGCCATGTTCAAGGTGTTAACAAAATTCAAAAATAATGAAAATAAGGAATAAATGGCATGCTAACCTTAACCAGCCATATGTGTGTAATTTGCTTTAAAATTAAGGATTTAAATGCATAGGATAGTATAAGCTCTACTTTCTCTAAGTTAACTTCACGTTTTCATAAAATAAAAATATATATATATGCATAAATATATAAATCTGGCCAGCAGTTGAAATAAATAAAAATTGGGGTTTTCTTTGC
The DNA here is from genome assembly GCA_027562975.1 of Rhynchospora breviuscula. NCBI lineage: Eukaryota > Viridiplantae > Streptophyta > Magnoliopsida > Poales > Cyperaceae > Rhynchospora > Rhynchospora breviuscula. Next base: position 21,738,276 of record CM050398.1, read on the forward strand.
ATAAAAATATAAAAATAGACATGGACATCAGGTACAAGACTCACTGGACAGCATGGAATAATCTTTTCTATTTTTAAAATTTTGTGTGATTTTATATGCATTAATAAAGGCAGCAGGGGTATTTTCGAAACAAATTGATATTTTTCCCAGGTTTTGGGCTTTTCTGCAAAGAGACTTACACAAATTTCATAAACATGTTAAGGAGCATTCCTACAAATTTTCAGGATTTTTGAACAAGTATAAGAGTGCTTTTCCATTCAATTTCAAAAGGAGGGGCAGAAGGGACACGTATTTACTAAAACACCAGATGAAATTTGAAACTGCATTTAAGTAGTTTTGTGCTAACTTGAAATTTGATGTTCCCTGCAAGTGGAATTTTGCAATAGTATAGAGCATAGTTTAAATTAAGATGCATAGAATTTGTTGTACGCCCAAGAATAATTGTGCTGATGGAACCTTCATGGTAATGTTAAGTCCTCCCTGGTCTCATATATTCGGCCACGTATAAAAAAAAAAAAAAGGGTGAATTGAGGTGCAAAGTGATATACAATTCAAGGCCATTCATCTGTGGCAATGTGCTTGTGACCAAGTTTTAGTTAATAATTAGGTGGCTAATAGAAATTAATTAGCAATCAAAATGATTTTCAAAATCATGTATCTGACCTTCACCAGCGGCTCTCAACAATGAACAAGTATATTAGGAAATGAATTCACGAATTCAAGTTGTGAATACTCTCTCCTCTTTGCCTTGATGATAAACAATATACTGTTGATGCCAATCGAACCCATCTCCAACCACTGGTACCAGATCATTCCAAAGCCGTAACAAACTCGAGGTGGCCTCACTAAATTGGGTCAACGCAACACAAACCGAGCCCCTCATCGTACTATCCCCACTCTAATTATTCTAATGAGCTATCTCTAGTCAGCTACAATGGCTTCAATCGACGGAAAGTAGAAATATGAAAATACAGGGGCTTAGTCGACTAATTTCCTAAAACTGCCTTGTAGAACTCTCGACTTTCTCACCCATCTAAGACGACGCAACACAAATGGAGGATACGGCTGTGTTCTCCTTAATCTCACGAGCTCAACAAGCCCAGTTTCGTCGTCAATGGTCGCCTGGATCGCCGGAATCGAGTAAGGAGAGGAGTCGGACGAAATAAATAAAAACGAAGGATCTTGTTACAAAATTCCCTCCTTCTCAAACGAAATCCAGCGCCAGCCTCTTGGCCACGTCAGCGCCACCTCTGCGCCAGCACAAAGCCACGCAGCAGTCATTTCAGCCTTTCTTGCTGACATGGACCAATAGAAAAAAGACAAACAAGCAGAAATTTTGAGAATTCACCAAAAATAGTAGGAAACTCAGAAAAATTCAAATAAAATATCCAAAATTTTCTACAAATCTAAACAAATCAAATTCACTATATTTTCACATAAAAATCTGTCAAATTAATGGTCTTTTCTATTTTCGAATTATTTTCAAGTTTAAATAAAATTTCATAAAACTCCAAAATGATAATAGAAATTTCAGAAAATCCAAATAAAATATCCATAAAATTCTAAAAATCTAAATAAATCAAATTTATTGATACTTTAATATAAAATTCTGTCAAAATAGTGGTCTTTTGTATTTTTGAAGTATTTTTCTATAAAAATAAATTTTATAAAATTAATAAAATCACAAAAGTCTTTTCTAAAAAATCTTCAAAACTAGAAATCTGAATACTTTCAAAACAAAAATAATTTCAAAAAGACATTAAAAGAAAAATAAATAAATATTTTTGAATAAAAGTATTTTTACAAATAAAGAAATTTTGCATTTTAAATATAATGACCTTTAATATTTTTGAAGTATTTTCAATGTTAAACAAATTGTATAAAATCCTAAAATGATACTAAATAAATATTATAAAATTATAAAATAATGTACAAACTCATTTCAAATTTCTAAAAATAAAGATTGAGATAATTTTAAAAATAGAAGCAATTCAAAAAGAGATATAATAAATATCAAGTATTCTCAAAAAAAAAATATAATAATATAAACATGATTAAAAATATAAAAAGAAATTTTAAAAGTCTAAAATTTAAAAATAGAAATAAATCAAACTGTGAAAATTGTAAAACCCAAAGAGAAATTTCAGAAAATTAAAAGTCAAAACACGAATCCCAAATCCAAAGCCGAAACCTCTTCATTAGAGAAAAAAAAACTCATCAGCAGATCAAGATAAACTTGAAGCGAGTCCAAAAGCCAGAAACCCTGAAACTCAAACTCAAATCCAAAAACCTTGAAACTCAAACCCAAAAGACATAAACTTTGAAATTCAAATTCAAAAGCCGAAAACCCTGAAACTCAAACCAAATCCAAATGGCCCAAAATAGCCCCGAGAATTCCCAAGTTTTGTTTCCACAAGTGACCCAAAATAGTTCCGGAAACCAGTCCTTACAAGCGACCCAAAATAGTCCCAAGAATTGCCAAAATTCAAATTTTCACAAGTGGCCCTAAATAGCCCCGAGAAACTAAAATTTCGTTTCCACAAGTCACCCAAAATAGTCCCGGAAACCCTTTCTCAGAAGTGACCCAAAATAGTCCCGAGAAACTCAAACCAAATCCAAATCCAAATGGCCCCAAAATAGTCTCAAGAAATCCAAACCCAAATCCAAATTCACAAAGGCCCCAAAATAACCTTAAACAACCCAAACCAAATCTAAATCTAAATGGCCCAAAATAGCCTCAGGATCGAAAACCCCGCCCGACATCAAAACTAAAACCAAGTCTATTAAAATCCAAATTCAAAATTATTTAAGCGTCCTCAATTGAGTCCCATTATTTAGGTCTGGTACTGTCAATTGAGTCCGGTCTAAACCAAAAGAAATAAACCCCATATAAACACAAAATCATTTTAGAGACGATTTCTCTAGCCTATTACATACAATTCTTTAGATCCCTTAATTAGAAGTTCTCGTGGTAAACGACGGGATAATTAACAATAGGGGCTTGCGCCTATTGAAAAGAAAGGACTCGCGAAATTAATAAACCCTCGTAAGAAGCGACTCTTGTTCTGGTTCTCTTGTCGTCAAAAGATACTCAGCGCAGAGATCGAACCTTAAGGGTGAATCTAAGCCTTATTCCCTTTCTCGAGGAGACTGTTTTATTCTTCGAAAGATGACGAAAAAGTCCATACAAGAGCACAAAACCTAATTGACATCTTCCATAATTACAACTATGCCACTCCTACCTACCACCATTATGGGCCGGTCAAACAGATATCATCACTCACTAGGTATACTAATGAGGGAAATACAGTTTTCTTAATGAACAACTTTTTCCCGCACAATTCAAGAGAACATAAATAAAGTCCGTATAGCAGCCCTTATCAGGAATCAACGGTAGACGATATTTATTGAACATATCCTTATGTAGAAAAGTTGAACCATCTCAAACTTAGAATCAAACTCATATGAAATAAACAATGACACACAACACAATCCATATGTTTATTTCATTGGGTCATGTCATGTACTATGTTCTAATAACATACACATATGCAATTAAGTTGGTAACTCCTTACCTATGATTTGTAGAACTTAATCATCACTTAACTTGCATACTAATCTTTTATGATAATTAATATTCCTTGTTAATTATCAAGATTACGGACGATTTAGATTTATTACTGTCATTCTAGTGAATGATCCACAGAGATCTACAATTCAGATCCTCAACCTGAATAATCTGTCAGTAATAAACTCTAAAAACAAATGATTAAACATCATCAATAACATAAACTAAGAAATTAAGTCATTAAATATTGACTTCTAGGACACAACTCCAACAAAACTTTCATTACACTAAATTATGTCCCTAAATGTAATGAATTTCACTTAATAAATTATATAATATGAATATAATTGCAAATGTAGCATTTCACTTATTAAATTAAATTTTTAAGTGTGGTCCTTTCTGTGTATGGGTGAGCTTTGTCAACTGTCAAGGTTGTCCCTGAGTTACCACGTACTGCTTCAAACAAATCACTGAGAAGGGTTCTCAGAGACCAGCTCAAGAAGCAGTCAACTCAAAGCAAATTATAGCATTTTTGGATAATAATTTAGTCCCCGTCAATGAAAATTTGATAAGAATATGGAATTAAATTTGTTGATAGTGTCCTATTTTGGAATAAATATTGAAATATTGGAATCGCGATTCTCATGTGAATAATTTAGTCCCCGCGGTTTAATAACTAAAAGAGCTGAAATGTATATATGTGAAATTGTTAACAAGGACTACACCCCAAGCAAGAACTATTTTCTGAAAAGCGGGTCCCACTAGCTTCACACCAGTTGATTGCGTATTATCTCTTGCTGCACCAAGCGCAAATAAGAATATCAGCTCCGCCTTGCCGTTCTAGAATCTAAAATGCAGTTGAATTTTTTTATTTTTTATTTTTTTGGATTTCCCCACTTAGGGAATGCAGTTGAATGATCTTTCGTCCCTGTGCAGCCAGGGAATTTACGAATTTCGACATAAGATGCTTATTCCAGAAAAAAAAAAAAAAAAAAAAAGGAAAAAAGAGATGTGTTTGGTGTCATCCTTTTATTCTCCCCCGAAATAAGATTTTGAGGTTAAACTGTTAAAGCCTTATTTTGAACCTCAAAATTATATAATCTTATTTTCAAATTTATGTTCTAAGTGCAATTAAACCATTATTTTTGTCATTTTTGTCAAGTGTTTCAACTGGAAACAATTCATTATTTGAAATTTCCAAATTTGATCTTCTTCAAATTTATATAAAAGATATTTTTAATATTAGTACTAGTGACTAAATTTAAAACACGATACTTTAATATTAAAATGTTGTTTATTATAATTTATTTAACTATAATTACTTTTCGTATAGCTAAATTACACTAATTAATTTGGACGTACATGTTGTTTTGTATATTGGTTGTGCTATTCATCATCTGTCCAATGCTTTCTCGAATTAATTGTTAATAAAGTGCAATCTGGTCAATTGCTCTGAGCGAAATCGACGTGCTTGTTAACCAATTTGAACAAATATGATTTTAGAGGGAAGACAGTGTTTTTTTGAGAGGTGCATCAATTGTGGGTTTTTAGCGCCAACGGGTCTCAACGTTACATCAGGCCAAAAACCACAAAAAAAACTTACATAGCCATGTACGAAAGACTGTGTCATTTAGAGCGAGAGTTTATATTTAATAAAGAACAAGAGACATTAATACCCTTTGCATTAGATGATGCATGGATGCATAATATTTTTAATGTTGCGTATACATTTTTTTCAAAAATAACTTATATTTTAATCCCACAACGATAAAAAAAATTTTCTCGTTATAAACTTTTACAATCTTGTAATTTTGTATGTGATTTATATTAATAGTTTAACATTAATATTTGATATGATGCTTGTATATGAAAAAAAAAAATGAAGTTTCTGGCCGCACATGATTTACACAGTTGAATTACAAACGTCTGACCTTGACCTTGTTAGAACGGAGACAGCTGAATTAATTGCTTGTGAAGCCCTTCCAGTTCCAGCCTCCTCCCAACCACCGATATTTAAAAAAGAGATAAATCCACCGCCAAAGCTTACATATAAGAGAAAAGAAAACCAGAAAGGAAGAGATACCTAGTCACCCAGATCTAGTTAAGCGAAAGAAAAAAGGAAACCAAAAGAAAGGAAGAGGGAATGAGCTGCGATTAATACAACTAGACCTCTTCTGCGCTGTCTTTACTACCATTATCCTTTACTGCTTCGTATCCATCCTTGGCGAGCTGAGGCTACAAGACATCATTTGGTACTTGGCGCCAAAGATGAATGCTGCAGAAAGGAGGCTGTGTGTGAGCGTCAACAGCAAACAGAAAATTTTCCCAATAATATTAAGCCACAGGAATACAAATTAAAAAGAAAAATTGTGGTGGAATGGGGATCAATAATGGACCATAAGGAAGGGCAAAAGGGGAAGACTGTGTATAAAAAAGGGTTAGTTGGAGCTTCTCAGTTCACAAAACTGGGTTAAGTAGCATGAGAGATGTTTGGTAAATGTTACACATACCCTCTTAACAATACAGAAGAAAGTAATTGGCGCCAAGGTAATCTCCTCCCCAAGAATACCAGGCAGTAAAAGGAAGTAGAAATATGAGCTTGTTCCCTTGATTGTCAAAAGACATGGGACCCATCTGTCATCCTGATCCATAGTGGCAAGTGAAAAAGAGTAGAAAAAATCAAGCAACCAAACCACTGATTATTCATAATGCCAAGTGTCAAGAATTCACTGGACAGTATAATCGAATGGTGAAATCAGAAGTGAGAAAGAAATTGTAAAAGTAAGGCGGCAAGTTTCCTTTGCATCTGGTCCCTTGATCACAAATCAAAACAATGAGAAGGTGACGGGTGGCACAAGAAGCTGGGGCATAAACCCTAATCCTCCTCCCTTATAAAAGAACCTCATGCCGCTGAAGGAGTTTTGATGAAAATTTGAAGCCAAGACTGCCGGTTTTTCTAAGTATTTTGTGAAAAAAAAAAAAGTGTTGGAAAAGGTAAAAATTGTGTTCTACGAATACATCATATCAAGAGAATTAAATGGTTGGTCGAACTGTGCAAAGTTCAAAATTAGATTTCCGAATGATTTAAATAGCAACCACAATGACCGTTATAGCGGTGTGACTTGATAGACCGCTATGCTACTAAACTAAAACTGTCGCTATAGTGTTATTTATTAGCACTAGCTTAAAGATGCCCAAATATGTGGGCAAATAAAAAAAATAATATTATATAATAAAAATATATTGCTTAATCTATCATCGATACAAACAGATATGTTATTTAATTTGTTTCTTTATTAGACGGAAAATCAAAATATATTGTTACTTCGTATGGCGATTAATATCTGACCACAAATCAAATCGATCGAATGGCAGAAACACATGTTTACATGCTAGACCTAGCGTGTAACACCTCTACGGTCCGTGTGTTTATAAGTAGTAGAGATACAATAATATTTAAAAAATATATATATTTTTAACGTTTTATTTCTTAATATTTCTAAATTAGTAAAAATTAATAATATTGTTGAACCCTAAAAATTCAACACTGAAAACCAAACTCAAAATTGCGAAAACCCAAATTCAAATTGCGAAAAATTAAACTCAAATTGCGAAAAATATCAAACCAACTCTAAAAATTCCCAAAAAATTCCCAAAAATCCCCTAAGAATTATGATGAATTATCATGATTTTTAAATCCCAAAAATGTCAACAGAAACTCCAAATTTTGCAAAGAAACCCCAAAAATCTACAAAATTACCGAAATAAATCTGTGAGGAATTTCGCAAAACCCTTTAAACTATTAAATTCCTCATATTTTTCTGAGTTTACACATAGAATTTCATGCAAAAATACCCAAGGGAAGGCCTTCAAATAATTTATTTATGATTGGCATCATGGAAATATATGTCAAATAAAGGAAATCAAAGGAAAATTCCAGAAAATTCGAAAACCCTTTGCGCGTGCATCCATTGTAGCAGATCCAACAGAGAGGGAGGTGGCGCTGCCATTTAAAAATTACTACTCCATTTAGAAGTTGGGTCCACCCGGCTTTTGTACACCATGCACAGAAACTCAAGAGAAATTAATCGGTGTACTGTGAACCTAACCCACCTATCCCTATCTCTCTCATTAACTCTTACAGGCGGGGCCCAGCTGAAGAGGCTTCTTCCTCCTTGGTAAAATGAAGAAGAGAGGAGTAAACCGGGATTTTCACTGTGCACGTCGCGTAAAACGGTGAAAGAAGAGAGAAATCAGCGACGTGGCCTCCTCTCTGGCCACCTATGTTACGCAGATACGCCATTTTCACAGCGTATCCCGTGTCGGATACGTATCCGACACGGATACTCGTGCGATACGCACGGGATGCGCCACGTGGCGTATCTATATATTTTAATTTGTTTGACCACTGGATACGGTCCACGGTGCGTATGGATACGCGTATCGACCATTCATATGATGCCACGTGTCACGTAACTTGCCAACCTCGCGCGTATAATATGTGCATCATCACACACAGAGTGCCACGAAAGAAGAGACACAATTCTTCAATGGTCTATTTAAACCCGGCCTATATATATGCTTATTAGAATAGTTAGTTTTTCATTGTGGGACTAAGGTGAAACTTCAAAACCGGACAAGCCAACAACCCCATTCCTTTACCATCTCAATTGTGCCGCAAATGGATATATCCATTTTCGATTTTTCAGAAAATTGTATTTTAGTTTCTTAATTGTTTGAAAGTCTTCTAAAACACATTTTTGCATAAAATTTTATATGCATGCTCACAAAAATATAAGGAATTTGGGAGTAAAATTTTTTATTTCAAAGATAATTTATATAATTTTTTAGGTGACATAAAAATGTCATAGTTGCCATGTTAATATAATGCATTAAACCAATAACATTATATTATTAACATAATATTATTAAATGTTAAATTTCTCAATATAAATTAAAAGATTATAATATAATTTTAAGACATTATATATTAGTAATATAAATAAATTAGTTTTTTAATTAAAAAATATATTGTTTTTATTATTTTATATATACAGCCGTATCCGAGTTTTTTGAAAAATGCCGTATCCCCGCACCCGCATCGTATCCGATACGATACCCGCACCCGCACCCAAGTAACATAGCTGGCCACAGATGCAAAACCAGCAGCCCCAGCCCATGGTTTTGCGAAACCAAACTCTAGGCTCAGCTCAATCTGCACCGTTGATGGAAATTGGATGGAAGAGATCAAGACGGGCTTAAGAAGCGTTGCCCTAATCCGTGCCTATATAAACACCTCAATTTGCCATGTGAAGGGGGCCTCCAGGCAGCCACCAAACCCCCTCCAGCTACTAAGCCCTAGAGAATATCTGTCAAGGATAAGTAGTGAGAGAAAGAGAGGGACATTTCATCAAATAGGTGGTAGGCGTAGCTAGAAGAGAGAAATTAGACAAGATAAAGAATCTTTGAGTGATTGTAATTGAAGGGAAGGCAAGTGATAAGTGTAACGAGTGAAATTGTAAGTTAATTTGAAAGTTTAATTGAAGAAGTTGCATGCTTTCTTATGAAATTTGATTGAACCATAGCTGCACAGTCCTTATGAGCCATGGTTTGAAGCATAGTATCAGTCATGGCCGTAAGGAGGGTCCTAGAAAAGATGCCCATGGAGGTTTGGAGCCTAGCTCCTCGCTTCATGGGATATTCTCATGTTAAACAAAAAAAAAACAGCCATGGCCATCACTTGAGAGTTTGGAGCCTAGCTCAACTCTCTTGTGTAGGTTTCAAATTGACTTGGCATGGATCCAGAGCTTAGCTCTGGCCTAGCCATGTTCAAGGTGTTAACAAAATTCAAAAATAATGAAAATAAGGAATAAATGGCATGCTAACCTTAACCAGCCATATGTGTGTAATTTGCTTTAAAATTAAGGATTTAAATGCATAGGATAGTATAAGCTCTACTTTCTCTAAGTTAACTTCACGTTTTCATAAAATAAAAATATATATATATGCATAAATATATAAATCTGGCCAGCAGTTGAAATAAATAAAAATTGGGGTTTTCTTTGCATAAAAATATAAAAATAGACATGGACATCAGGTACAAGACTCACTGGACAGCATGGAATAATCTTTTCTATTTTTAAAATTTTGTGTGATTTTATATGCATTAATAAAGGCAGCAGGGGTATTTTCGAAACAAATTGATATTTTTCCCAGGTTTTGGGCTTTTCTGCAAAGAGACTTACACAAATTTCATAAACATGTTAAGGAGCATTCCTACAAATTTTCAGGATTTTTGAACAAGTATAAGAGTGCTTTTCCATTCAATTTCAAAAGGAGGGGCAGAAGGGACACGTATTTACTAAAACACCAGATGAAATTTGAAACTGCATTTAAGTAGTTTTGTGCTAACTTGAAATTTGATGTTCCCTGCAAGTGGAATTTTGCAATAGTATAGAGCATAGTTTAAATTAAGATGCATAGAATTTGTTGTACGCCCAAGAATAATTGTGCTGATGGAACCTTCATGGTAATGTTAAGTCCTCCCTGGTCTCATATATTCGGCCACGTATAAAAAAAAAAAAAAGGGTGAATTGAGGTGCAAAGTGATATACAATTCAAGGCCATTCATCTGTGGCAATGTGCTTGTGACCAAGTTTTAGTTAATAATTAGGTGGCTAATAGAAATTAATTAGCAATCAAAATGATTTTCAAAATCATGTATCTGACCTTCACCAGCGGCTCTCAACAATGAACAAGTATATTAGGAAATGAATTCACGAATTCAAGTTGTGAATACTCTCTCCTCTTTGCCTTGATGATAAACAATATACTGTTGATGCCAATCGAACCCATCTCCAACCACTGGTACCAGATCATTCCAAAGCCGTAACAAACTCGAGGTGGCCTCACTAAATTGGGTCAACGCAACACAAACCGAGCCCCTCATCGTACTATCCCCACTCTAATTATTCTAATGAGCTATCTCTAGTCAGCTACAATGGCTTCAATCGACGGAAAGTAGAAATATGAAAATACAGGGGCTTAGTCGACTAATTTCCTAAAACTGCCTTGTAGAACTCTCGACTTTCTCACCCATCTAAGACGACGCAACACAAATGGAGGATACGGCTGTGTTCTCCTTAATCTCACGAGCTCAACAAGCCCAGTTTCGTCGTCAATGGTCGCCTGGATCGCCGGAATCGAGTAAGGAGAGGAGTCGGACGAAATAAATAAAAACGAAGGATCTTGTTACAAAATTCCCTCCTTCTCAAACGAAATCCAGCGCCAGCCTCTTGGCCACGTCAGCGCCACCTCTGCGCCAGCACAAAGCCACGCAGCAGTCATTTCAGCCTTTCTTGCTGACATGGACCAATAGAAAAAAGACAAACAAGCAGAAATTTTGAGAATTCACCAAAAATAGTAGGAAACTCAGAAAAATTCAAATAAAATATCCAAAATTTTCTACAAATCTAAACAAATCAAATTCACTATATTTTCACATAAAAATCTGTCAAATTAATGGTCTTTTCTATTTTCGAATTATTTTCAAGTTTAAATAAAATTTCATAAAACTCCAAAATGATAATAGAAATTTCAGAAAATCCAAATAAAATATCCATAAAATTCTAAAAATCTAAATAAATCAAATTTATTGATACTTTAATATAAAATTCTGTCAAAATAGTGGTCTTTTGTATTTTTGAAGTATTTTTCTATAAAAATAAATTTTATAAAATTAATAAAATCACAAAAGTCTTTTCTAAAAAATCTTCAAAACTAGAAATCTGAATACTTTCAAAACAAAAATAATTTCAAAAAGACATTAAAAGAAAAATAAATAAATATTTTTGAATAAAAGTATTTTTACAAATAAAGAAATTTTGCATTTTAAATATAATGACCTTTAATATTTTTGAAGTATTTTCAATGTTAAACAAATTGTATAAAATCCTAAAATGATACTAAATAAATATTATAAAATTATAAAATAATGTACAAACTCATTTCAAATTTCTAAAAATAAAGATTGAGATAATTTTAAAAATAGAAGCAATTCAAAAAGAGATATAATAAATATCAAGTATTCTCAAAAAAAAAATATAATAATATAAACATGATTAAAAATATAAAAAGAAATTTTAAAAGTCTAAAATTTAAAAATAGAAATAAATCAAACTGTGAAAATTGTAAAACCCAAAGAGAAATTTCAGAAAATTAAAAGTCAAAACACGAATCCCAAATCCAAAGCCGAAACCTCTTCATTAGAGAAAAAAAAACTCATCAGCAGATCAAGATAAACTTGAAGCGAGTCCAAAAGCCAGAAACCCTGAAACTCAAACTCAAATCCAAAAACCTTGAAACTCAAACCCAAAAGACATAAACTTTGAAATTCAAATTCAAAAGCCGAAAACCCTGAAACTCAAACCAAATCCAAATGGCCCAAAATAGCCCCGAGAATTCCCAAGTTTTGTTTCCACAAGTGACCCAAAATAGTTCCGGAAACCAGTCCTTACAAGCGACCCAAAATAGTCCCAAGAATTGCCAAAATTCAAATTTTCACAAGTGGCCCTAAATAGCCCCGAGAAACTAAAATTTCGTTTCCACAAGTCACCCAAAATAGTCCCGGAAACCCTTTCTCAGAAGTGACCCAAAATAGTCCCGAGAAACTCAAACCAAATCCAAATCCAAATGGCCCCAAAATAGTCTCAAGAAATCCAAACCCAAATCCAAATTCACAAAGGCCCCAAAATAACCTTAAACAACCCAAACCAAATCTAAATCTAAATGGCCCAAAATAGCCTCAGGATCGAAAACCCCGCCCGACATCAAAACTAAAACCAAGTCTATTAAAATCCAAATTCAAAATTATTTAAGCGTCCTCAATTGAGTCCCATTATTTAGGTCTGGTACTGTCAATTGAGTCCGGTCTAAACCAAAAGAAATAAACCCCATATAAACACAAAATCATTTTAGAGACGATTTCTCTAGCCTATTACATACAATTCTTTAGATCCCTTAATTAGAAGTTCTCGTGGTAAACGACGGGATAATTAACAATAGGGGCTTGCGCCTATTGAAAAGAAAGGACTCGCGAAATTAATAAACCCTCGTAAGAAGCGACTCTTGTTCTGGTTCTCTTGTCGTCAAAAGATACTCAGCGCAGAGATCGAACCTTAAGGGTGAATCTAAGCCTTATTCCCTTTCTCGAGGAGACTGTTTTATTCTTCGAAAGATGACGAAAAAGTCCATACAAGAGCACAAAACCTAATTGACATCTTCCATAATTACAACTATGCCACTCCTACCTACCACCATTATGGGCCGGTCAAACAGATATCATCACTCACTAGGTATACTAATGAGGGAAATACAGTTTTCTTAATGAACAACTTTTTCCCGCACAATTCAAGAGAACATAAATAAAGTCCGTATAGCAGCCCTTATCAGGAATCAACGGTAGACGATATTTATTGAACATATCCTTATGTAGAAAAGTTGAACCATCTCAAACTTAGAATCAAACTCATATGAAATAAACAATGACACACAACACAATCCATATGTTTATTTCATTGGGTCATGTCATGTACTATGTTCTAATAACATACACATATGCAATTAAGTTGGTAACTCCTTACCTATGATTTGTAGAACTTAATCATCACTTAACTTGCATACTAATCTTTTATGATAATTAATATTCCTTGTTAATTATCAAGATTACGGACGATTTAGATTTATTACTGTCATTCTAGTGAATGATCCACAGAGATCTACAATTCAGATCCTCAACCTGAATAATCTGTCAGTAATAAACTCTAAAAACAAATGATTAAACATCATCAATAACATAAACTAAGAAATTAAGTCATTAAATATTGACTTCTAGGACACAACTCCAACAAAACTTTCATTACACTAAATTATGTCCCTAAATGTAATGAATTTCCAAGATCCCTATTTTCGTCAAGTTAGACCTGCTATGGCACGTCACCCAACCCGACTAGATAAGGTAGGTTCATAACCAATCATACAACTATGATTCTTGGTTCGCGTCGCAAACTTCGTCCCGATGTCCAAATTCTAGTTGGGTCCATCGATAAGCAACATCTCTCTATTTGCTCCTTACAAATCCTTTTATTTGTACGTCGACTATCGCATGACAACCATGACGTCCGCTTGGGCGGACTGCGCCATGAGAAGGCAAGCGACGTGAAAGGGATAGAAAAAAAGAGGGTGGTCGGCTTAATCAAATTAATTGGGACAATCATTATGTGACTTTGTTTGGTGGTCGTGTCAACATACACCCATACCTATCCTATGACAATTCATAGCATATTCAAAACAATCACATAATTAGCATCTCAAGCATTGTTGTGGGTTTGTATGGCTCTTGCTTGCATATTAGTTTCGCCGCATCTCCATGTAGCAAGACTAATCTATTCAAGCCCTCCCACTAATTATTTAGATCCTATCTAATAATTAATGGAAATAAATACATGTGAAATATTCCTAATTCCCTCCTAATCCTTAGGGGCATGGAAGCCTCAAAAGTTACATTAAAAAATTAATCCAAATTAATTAATAATGACACCAACGGCCTTACACACAATCATTCACATGCATGCATACAATTACAACACATAAGGCATTGAAATCTTGAGCCATACTAAACCCACGATCCTCCTACAAAATAAAGTTAGCACATATACAATATACATGTTCACTTGTTCCTAATTAACCTCATTAATTAGAGTCTTTGTGCATGCGTTGCTCGCTTTTTTTCAAATGCAAAGAAGGTTTAACTTTAACAACAAGTTTGTTTAAACCTTTTGAAATTTGATTCAACATTCTAAAACTGAAAGGAGGATATTTAAGGAGTGTTCTAATTAACATTCCAACTAATTGATTAATTAGAATATATTTTAGCTAATTAAAATACGCAATTTGGGACCCGATAAAATTCGAATTTTTTTTTTCGGTCTCCAAAAAAATCCGAAATAAATCCAGCAAACTCCTTACTATGAGTATAACTACCTGTAAAAATTTCAAGAAGAGATCACTTACCATCAGGGAGAACTAAAAAAGACAAATTCTCAGATTGTGCGCGAAGCACCGTTAGAGAGAAATTCTGTTTTAGTCTCAACCTTTTGGCCTGCATGATCATCCCCTTGATATTTTTCCAGAAAACAATTTATATGGAAAAATACTACATGCACTAGGTTATCAATCCAAGAAAAGAAAAATAACAAGGTCTATTCAAAATCGTCAAGTTAAATGCCATGCAAGCAACTAGCCTTGTTCTGAAACAGACCGACGACTGAAAAATTTTCACCTAGTTGAAGTACCAAATCTCAATGAAACTCCGTGAAATTAATTTTCACAGATTCCAGACTTAAAAGGGGAACAAATCCTTTCAAACACTTTTCCATAAAAGTTTCTCAATAAGTACAGTTTCTCAAAACAATCAATTTGTTTGAAAAAACAGATCTGACAACTTCTTCTCTTTTCACACTTGAACATCCACATAAAATCCGAAACATGCAACAAAATTTGCATATTCAGAAAGAGCATCAAGTCTAGATTAATCCTAGCCAAAAGTTACAGGTACTTTGTGTGCAAACTTATTTGATACAAGCCACAACAACAGAACTGTGTTGCAGAATTCCAGATCTACGCACCGTTACCGTTTAATTCACCAAAAATTCATTTTTAATCGAATCAAGGTAAATCCAGTGGGAAAAGAATCATAACTCATAGATCTACAACATCCATAAAAAAAAAATTCCAGAAAGCTTTACACTATGAAAAACAAGCAACAAAGCAGAAAAATAGCTTTTTCTAAAAACAGCAAGCATGCACATCACTAATTAACTTAATTATTTACTATTTTCTCACTTTAATTAAGTGTAAAATGCTCAAATAGCAGCCTACGCTCTGATACCACTGTTAGAAAGACATGCAATGCTCAATTTTAATTTTATTACTCATTAATAACGCTTAAAAGAGCATGCAAATAAAGGACCTAGTTATTTGAGCAATTTAGCACTACGTGAGGGCGTAGGAGGTTTACCTCTCGCGAAATCGTATCCGCGAGGCTCGAAACCTTTCTCTTGGAGACGATGACGAGTTCACCGGCACTACCACCTTGCTTGGCCTCGAGTCCACCAAAGTATTAACCAAAATCACGAGTCTATACTAGTAGACAATTGATTAAGCCTAATTAATTCCTTCTTTTGCCTTAATTAACTATTTAATTGTATGGATGCAAGAGGTGCTCAACACATGAGCTTAATGAGATAAAATGGAGCAAGAAATGAAGAGAGAAATTCTGAAATTTCTTCTCTAAATTTCAGCCGAGGTGGAAGGAGGAAGAAGAGTAAATGAAGGTTTTTTTCCTCTCCTAAATGCTCCTTATATATACCAATTATTCAATAAAAAGTTGCAACTAATTTACAACTATGCCACCTTTTTGGACAGCCATAAAATAGGCCTAAATGGGCTCCATCAATTATTTAATTGGTCCTCTAATTCAATTAATTAGTGGCCCAATTAATTGCTCTCAAGTTGGACCTTTAATTTTTCAATTAAATATAGACCCGTTAGCTCAAAATTAATTATCTTAATTAATTTATGTTAAACAAAATTAATTATCAACTCCTTGATAATTATTTAAGAATTAGAATATGCATTAATTTATTTCTATATGATCCGTTTGACTTAATTAATTATAACGGTTCGCAACGGTATATAATTAATCAATCAACATATCATATTATTGCATTCAATAATGCAACGAAATAAATAATGCATGTATGGTCAAAACTTATTTGTGTGACCCTTTGAGGATTTATGCTATGTTGGCCATGGAAAATAAATCGTTATTTATTTTCAATAATCATAAGCGGTATCTTGCAACACGTTATGATTACCAATTCGCATAAATAAACACTGTACTATTACAGTATTTCAATCCTGCATAAGAAATAAGTATCTTATTGTTTTGATTCTTATGTCACATGATATCCTTGTATAATCCAAGATAGGAGTGTGTCATTATTGCAGATTATACGTTTCTTGATCTAGAGATGATTGCACAAGTTGCTAGCAAGCAATCCATCTCCATCAAGGGACCCAGTAGATATCATCGCTCACTAGGTAAACTAATGAGGGACATACGGTTGTCTTGATGAACAGTTTTTTCCCGCACAATTCAAGAGAACATAAATAAAGTCCGTATAGCAGCCCTTATCAGGAATCAGCGTTAGACTATATTTATAGAACCTATTCTCATGTGGAAAAACTGAACCATCTCAAACTTAGAATCAAACACGTATGAAATAAATAATGACACATAACACAATCCATAAATTTATTTCATTGGGTCAAATCATGTACTATGTTCCAGCAACACATAACACATAACACGTATGCAATTAAGTTAGTAACTCCTTACTCATGATTTGTAGAACTTAATCATCACTTAACTTGCATACTAGTCTTATATGATATATGATAATTAATGTTCCATGTTAATTATCAAGACTATGGACAGCTTTTGATTTATTATTGTCATTTAGTCACAAATGAAACACAGTGATCCACAATTCAGATCCTCAACCTAAATGAACTGTCAATAAATAAATCAAGGAACAAATGATCAAATATTATCAATAACATAAACTATAGAAGTAGCCAGATAAAGATTGGCTTCTAGGACATATCTCTAACAGGTTTTGCATGAACTTTTCCACCGTTCGCTGAGAGAGTCCGCTCTGGACGTTGTTGCTGTTGTTAGAGTTTGACGCTTGACCAGTTTGGCCCGGATTAGCACACCCGTTATGGTTGCTGTATGAGAGACCCGGGTGATTCCGTTTGTCACGATATGAGTAGTTGTTGGTTGGGAAGAAGGAGGGAGGAGCAATTAGAGCATTGACTTATTCGAACTGATCCTCCCTGGTTACCAAGTGACAGGACTTGGCTGTGTGACCTTCTTCTTCGCAGAACTGACATATGGTGATAGGTTCAGAGGATTTGGAAGATTTTGCGCTAATGTTCTTGAGCATGACTGTCAAGGCATCAAGTTGAGACTGGAGGTGAGTGGATTTGTCTACTTCAAGCATGCCTCCCTTCTTCTTTGAGCGCACTGACCAGTTTGTTTGAGATTGTGCCATGCTTTCAATCAAGACTTTTGCATCCCTGCATCCCATCTCCAGAAAAACACAACCTGCAGTTGAATTAATATTCTGACAAATTATGTCATCCAAACTATCGTAAAAACTAACAATCAGTCTATTATCAGATACATCATGATGTGGACACATTCTTTGCAGGTCTTTAAACCGTTCTCATGCTTCGAACATGTTTTCATCTTGGTCTTGCTGAAAGGTTAACAATTCCATAACTAATTTGGTTGTTTTCACCCTAGGATAAAACTTATCCAAGAAGGCTTTGGTCAAATCGTTCCAAGTCTCAAAAGGTCGGTCATTAAAACTATTCAACCAATCTTCAGCTTTGTCCCTAAGAGAAAAAGGAAAAAGAGTTAGGCTAATTATATCCGGATCGACTTCTTCAGGAACCAAGATTGTGCAATTCCGCAGAAAGGATTGTAAATGCCTATTGGCATCTTCATGAGGAGCTCCGGCGAAAGTGTTTTCCTTGATCAAAGACACGAGGCCAGGGTTGTAGAAGAAATCCTTGGTCCTCTCGGCTTTCGGTGGCTTGACCCCAAGTCGGATGTTGTTTGCAGTTGGCGTCCCGATCTCCCTCAAAGGTCAAGTTGCTTCAGCCTCCTTGGCAGCTGCAAGGGCCTCTCGCAATGCACGGTCAAATTCAGTTTCGTTGTTGTTGCCCCCGTTTTCATTCCCGTTGTCTCCCATTGCTTCTTCGTCGGTTGATGCTGTTGATGTGGTTCGTCCTAGTGTGAAACGAGGTGTCTCAGATTGTGCGGAGGGTGGTGGTGCTCCAGGCAGATTCCTACGATTTCGCTAATAGAAAAGGCGAAAAGGCGGAACCAATGAGCAATCACCCTGTCTCTCGGTCTGCTCTGCTGGTTCTGGAATTGGCCGTTGCAAAACCACACGGTTAGGTCCAGACGAGGAAGAGCTGGGCTGAGAGGGGTTCTTTTCTCCTTTTCTTGGATGTCGGAAGTTGTAATCGCAAGTGTTATGGATCTTCTTCTTCTTTCCAGCCAGCGCGAGTTCCTACAATTTCCAAAAACTAAGAAAAAATAAAAAGAGATAAAGAATTTAATCTAATTTGAAAACTAAACTTAGATAAAGGCACCGTCCCCGGCAACGGCGCCAAAATTTGATCGGACTCTGTGCGTACAGGTCAAATTAAATCCTTAATTACCGATGCTAATTCGTTTGTAGTTCAGTTTAAGGGTCGAATCTTGGGGACGGACTATTTTGTTTCTAAGTTAAACAATTCAAATTAAACTAAGTTCGTAAGTAATAAACAATTCAAAGATAGCGAACAGTTTAAACAGTAAGTAAAGTTCAAGATAGAAATCCTAATTAGCCGATTCCTAGTTTACTCAAAGAGATAAAACAGTTGACAAAAGATTAGGGATTCAGGTCGTCAAACTTTTCTCTACCTGTCAAGATTGGAACGGACCGTTTCAATTCCTGTCAACTGGATGGAACAGGCCGTTCTGGTTCAGGCGCCCCCTTCCGGGCGGTCCGTCCTGATCCTGGAACGGTCCGTTCCAATCAGTTGATACATGTTTTGTCATGTTACTTAATTATTAACTGAGTGTTTTTATGCAAATTTGATTAGAATCCTAACCTACAGACTTGCGCTCTAACTCCCGTTCAGGCCAAGTTGATAAGTTTGGTTTAATAACTCCTAAAAACACCTAAATTTCAACTCTCGTTTCTTGATTTAGTTGATCTAGACTACTTTCTGGGTCTTAGTAAACTTTCAATCTTCCAATTGCAAGTAAAACTCTAATTACTTAAAGTCTGGTTAAATCCTTTCGGATATCGCCTACCAAATAGAATTGATTGCTAAGTTATTATTGCGATTTGACTTTTATCCTAACAATTAAACTAGACCTTTGTTTAACGAGGCAATCAGATCAATCAATAACAAAATAATGCAATCAATTATAAATAATAGATAACAGAAAGCAGAACATAACTTAACTCAACTAATAATTAAGTATGCAAAACAAAACAAGCAACTAAAAGAAAAGTTATCAAACCATAGCCCCTAAACTACTCTACTCTAACAAATTAATACAAGAACAAGCAGGTTTCATCAAATACAAAGACATAGAAAAAAGAAAATCAAATTACAACAATGCGTGCTCGAAAACTCCACGATTCTGTGCTCTGTCCTGTCTGGGGCGGTCCGTCCTGTCTTTGGAACGGGTAGTTCCAGATGCAGTTGGTCGTCTCGGCAGGCTGTCTCCCTGGTTGAGTCTAGAGGTTGGCTAAACTCGAGAAAATTGAACTTTTTTTCTGTTGGAGACATGACAGAGCTTTTATAATGAGGCATTGGTGGCTTCAAACGTGGGAGATGTGCTTCTGAAAGGTTGATAATAGAGGAAACCGACTTAACAAACATAACCCTCTATTTTCAGCTGTCCAAAGATAGCTGGAACAGCTCGTTCTGAGTCTGGGGCGGACCGTTCCAACCTGGTCAGGTGCAGTCCGTCCGAAGTCTGGCTGGGTCCGTCTAGACTTGTTTCCTCTGGTCAGGGCGGACCGTCCTGCAGTCCAGGCGGTCCGTTCCAATGTTTGAGCACCTCCCACTTGCTGTTTTCTCTGTTCTCCATGCCAAATAAGCGCTGAACCTGCAAAATAAACTTGCCAGGCTACGGCTGGACCTTTCTACAACCTAAATTAGCAGAAAATGATTAAAACACAGGCATTTGAACATAATTTTGGAGCTTAATCTGGTTGGAAATTGAGTACGAAAATCATACATCACCTGTTATCGTCTATTTAAACTTTTGAGATTTTCTGTACTCATCCCCTGCTAAGGGGACGATGGGGTGAATCTCCCATTCCCATTGTTCCATTAACGACATGTCTATTTGTGGAATTTTTAGAAAATGCCAATTCCATTTTAAATTAATTTGTCATGTATTGACGTGAGAGTTGTATTGTTGACTGGTGGGGTCGGTATGCCAGAGAGGAACGAGAGTCGCTTCAGAAATTGAATGGAATAGCAATTGGGCCAACTACTGAAGGAAGGCCCAAGAAGGCCTAGGCGATGAGTTGAAGTCTTCGAGATGGTTAGTCAGTTATGATTAGGGGTGTACAACGGGTGGGTTGATGATATTTTAGCAAAATTTGAACCCAATTCAATAATATCGGGTTAGAAAATAAATTTAGTTAACCCACCCGTAACCCAACCCAACCCGTCAATTTTTTTATGTACGGATTTTTACGGGTTAAGCAGGTTAAATGAGTTTAGTATATTTAAAATTTTGATCAAATAAAAATACATAAAAAATCATTTTGTGGCTATTACATTTAGTTCGAGGCAAATTAGGGACACATTTGAAGTATTTTTCAACTTTCGAAACCTTGTGAGAGATATAGAGGGCTTGTATGGTTATGGAGAAAGTCGAAACTTTGTAAGAGAAGAGATCTTTGAGTAAGGACACGAGAAAATGTGAGGCGGAGATAAGTAAATAGTGATAAACGGATGGGTTGAAGTATACACGAGTTACTAGTATAAAACCTATAACCCAACCCGAAGTAACGAGTTTGTCAAAATTAGAACCCGTACCTTGGACTGCAAACGGAAGACCGTTTATCCGTTTTTCGTTTTGTTTCGTCCAGATGAAACGGTTAATGAAACAATAAAACGATTTCGTCTGGTTGGACGAAACGATTAACGAAACGAAAAAACAGTTTCGTCCATGTGTAAATCACAAAAATTTCGTTAATTTTGATCGTTTCGTCTTCACAAAACGGTTAACGAATTTGAAAATCAGTTTCGTCAACGAAACGAAACGATTAACTAAACACTCTAGTTTCGTGACCGTTCCACATGTTATTAGGGCTGTATATGAGCCGAGTTCGAGTGAGTTGAGCATAACTCAAGCTCGAACTTGTTACAACTCAAGTCAACTCGTGACTCGTTCGGGAGGCAGTTCCGAGCTATCCGAGCTAACTCAAACTAGTCATTTTGTAACTCGAATTAACTCGTGAATATGGTAAATAAATGCAATAATTATCTCAAAAAAAAAAAACTTATGCACATACACAAACAAATATCTCAAAACCCATAACACATGCATAAACCAAGTTGTGCTGTGCATCGGAAGGAAAAGATATTTGGGGATAAAATTTTTTTTGGGCTATACAGTATACACTGATATAATATTTTTTTTATTTTCGGCATGTATATGTTGCTGACTCGAGTTGGAACGAGTCGAGTTGGGCCTAACTCGAACTCACTAAATAAACTCACGAGTCAGCACAGCTCGAGTTTCTAGAACTCGAGTCTTGTTAACTCGAGTTACCAATGAGTTTTTTTCGAGTCGAGTTCGAGTAACTCACGAGTTACGACTTACGAGTTATTTGCTCACCCCTACACGTTATGCAAGCCTATCCGTACCTGACCCAACATCATGATAACCCGGTAAAAAACGATTTGGGTTGGGTGGGTTGAACGTATTGAACGGATTCACGGTTTTTTTGTACACCCCTAGTTATGATGGGTGCATAACGTGGACAACAGTCACAAAACTGAATTGTTTCGTTGACCGTTGCGCTTTATACCACGGAAATTTTTTTGTTGCGTGCTTCGTTCCGTCTATTGAACGCAAGAAACATTTGTTGCGTTAATTGTTTCATTCACCTAAACGATTATAACAGTTTAACCGTTTAAATAGTTTAACTGTTGTCATTTTTATAGCACAAGTAATACTAATAAAACAGTCTCGGCAAAAATCCAATTGAACCAAAATATAGATTAATATACAAAATATTACATCGATGCACACTTGCACTTGCAAAAATATGATTGAACAAATATTAGACATAACCAAGATTGAAAAGAAATTAACAAGCTCCCAACAGCTTAAATTGTTAGTCTTCAAAAAAAAATTAACAAACTCCCAGCAGCCTCACCTCGTCGATCAAAAGTAAACAACAAATAAAAGGGAAAGATACCTTGAGGAAAAGCCAGTAAAAAATTTTTAAAAATCAAAATAAAATCGAATTAAAACAAAGAATGATTAAGGAATTAAAACAAAAAACTAAAACAAAGGAAAAATCGAATTAAAAGCCAGTAAAAGTACCTGTTTGAGGAGACGCAGAATGAAGGAGGATTGGCTAGGCACTCGGCAGGGCTACTGCCTGGTGGCTACGCGATGCCAGAAGGCAAGTCAAGCCATGGTTGAGGAGATGCAGAATGAGGGGGGATTGGCTAGGCACTCGGCAGGGAGTTCAGATTCTCCTATACGTTTCCGACGTTGATGCTCGAGAGATGCTTTCCAATGGTGCCGGTTGACTCATCAGCTGCAAGAATTCCCTTCCCAGGTGTGCCAATGTACGCAGCATTCTTGACGAGCTCATCTGTGGTCCAAACAAGAAAGAAATAAATAAGAGTTACAAATTTTTAATTAGAGACGTCTATAAACAGATAAGCAGGTTGTCATCATGGATAAAGAATTTAAAGTCATGTTTGAGATAAGAGGATAGGCAGCAAGTTGTTGCCACTGTAGTAGGAAATTGGATACCTTGCTTCCAGTTCAAACCAGTGTGTGTGAGAGAGGGGCTAGCAAATCCATTTGCAGAGTTTCAAAGAGAGAGGCTAGCAAACAGGAGCTCCAACTCCTCATCTTGGGAAACAGTTCTCTGTTAATCACAAAATCAGAACCATCAATAGACAGAAGATGAGGCAGCTTGTGCAAAACCTTGGGAAACAGTACCTATTGTAGCCTGAAAAAAAATCAGAAAATCTTGAGAAATAGTACCTGGATAGACAGAAGATGAAGCAGCTTGTGCAAAACCCTCACACGGTGGATTGCATAGCTACTATTGGAAGGAAGCTTGGTAACTCTAGCCAACTCAGCATGAACAGCGTTTCGCTTCTCCTCCAGTTGAGGCTTCGTCAGGTTGCTCTCCAGTTTCGAATTGGCCTCTTTGGAGACATCGAAACTATCATCGCACTCCATGTGATGATCCATCTGACAATGTAAATCCAGAAAATCTGTTAGATTAACTCATCACACACAATACTTCACTGATTGAAGCAGTAATTTCGTACTGAATCTTAGATTGATAACCAACATAGCTTGAGAGAGAGAGAGAGATGACCTGGTGGTTTGGGCCGAGGTCGGTTTCTCCGCTGGCTTTGGTTTTGTCTCGCTTGAGAGAGAGAGTAGAGAGTAGAGAGCCAGAGGAGCAGCGGAAATGATTTCTCCTCTTTCTCTAATTTCTCCGATTTCTCCGCTTGAGAGAGGGAGTAGAGACTAGAGAGAAGCGGCGGAAATGATGTGGGACTGTGGGAGAGGCAGAAATGTTAGGGTTTTACTCGTTTTCTTCGCCTGATTCTATCTGCAATCATATTAATAACACAGCTGTAGAATCATGAACGAAACAACGAAATAAACGCTGAAACGAAATGAAACCGCACCATTCCGTTAATCGTTTCGTTAAATCGACGAAACTATATCTATTTGCACTAACCGTTTCGCCTCTTACATGAAACCAGAATTTCCTAACCGTTATCGTTTCGTTTGGCACGAAACGAAATACGGCTGAAACGATTTCCGTTTGCAGCCCTAACAGTTACAAATTCTGCTGCATGGCTTATTATCCAAATTACTTTTACTGTTAGTGTTAAACTGTAATTCTTTTCTGTTGTAAATTGATTAGCTATAAAAGCATGATTGTAAGAACGATGGGAGAATAATCAAGATTTGAATGAAATACCAATTTTCTCTCTGTATCTCACTGTCTCTCTTCCTCTTCTATTCTGATCCCCTTTTCTCATCCCTCTCAATCTCTCTCTCCTCTCAAATTCTTCTCAATTCTCTCAATTTCTTAAAAAATTACTATCGTTACATAATTGCAAGTCTTCCTAAATGAGTTTCTCGATGAAATTTTGCATGTAGACTCACAAAAAAATGGAGAATCTTCTGGTATCAGCAAATTTACAAAAAACTCCTTTAAAATATTTTATTTACTGCATATATTTCAGGGTTCTGGATAGGATTTGGATCTTTTAAGGCATCCATAATATTTTAGGTTCTTTGTAGAAGCTTTGATTTATTCTTCTGGAATTTTTAGAGTCCATTTAGTATTTCCTAAGAATTTCACAATTTTCTTTTATTTATTTGATCATGAAAATTTAGGGGTCGACACCGCCGGAGTGATTTCTTTGGTAGACGACGAACGGGTTGTGAATCATATATACCAGTCTAAATCCGACCCAATAGGTTGCTGGAATCAGGGGTTTTCACATTATTAGGCCATTTAAATCTTGAGAAACTTTATTATGGGCTTCCTTCTTTAGGCCTAAAGGGGAAAGTGGCAGATGGTCGATTTGTAGCAAAGGGGTAGTGATCCGCACAGCATCAATTTGAGTTTGAGCAACATTCATTAGTGTGTTTGGACAAATATGCCCCCATGTCCATTCTGATTTTCTTTCGTTAAGATCTTCCTAAAATCTCTTTTTTTTTACCTTAATTATGTCTTTCTCGATGACTTCCATTATGTTTCACGCTAAGAAAGAAAAAAACTAACAGCGTTTTTCATCTTCTTTCTTCCAACATTTTTTAATGCTATTTCTTTCTCCAAATTACAAATAAATATTTACTATGACAAAATTTATGTATTTTGAATTTGACTTCTCCTAAAACGTTAAAAGAAATCAATGATATTGGAATTGACAAAAATTTTTGGCTTGGTGCAGCACAAAAAAAAAAAAAGACAATTTGTGATTTATTAGTTTAATGACTTTCTTGAAATTAAAATATCAGAGTGGCTAGTGTCAAACATGTAGGACATATACACTTGTCCAATATGATAAAATTTTAATTTTTAAAATTAGAATGGCCAATCTAAACCGTTTAAATTGTTCTACGTTATAAAATCTCCGTGGAGATCAAATTTTGTATTTTTTTCAATTTTTTTTACTATTTTTTTAGAATTTTTGAATACGCTCAATCTAAAAAGTTATAAACCCTCCAATTTTGAAAATTCGAAAAAAATAGTTAGAAGATTTGAAAAAAATGTAAAATTTTATTTTTCAAAGATATTTTAATATAGAGATCATATTGAGCGGTTTGGATCGTCCGTTTGAAATTTTAATGATCGACTTTTAAATCGTGTTTGACATCCTATATGTTTGATTCTAGCATTACTCTTAAAATATTATTGGTTTTAATTTTTGTTTTCATATTGAAGTTCGAGTAAATGAACTTTTATTTCTTTTGAGGAGAGAGGCTACTAAAAAATATTGGTTAATATACATATGCTCCCAAAAATAAAAATAAAAAAATGGATGGAGCGATTGAGGAGAATCCGTGAACATTATTGAAGTAAGTTTTGTCTAAAGGGGAAATAAATCATAGAGAAATACGGAGATAAAAATGTGTCCGATTCAAGATAAGGATACTATCGTCATTTAAAACTTATTATGTTGTTCGGACTCAATTTGATATTGTGCGGATCACTACCCGTAGCAAAGCATCCTAATCTACTTTAAGAGAATTCAATTGATTAATAAGATGGCAGTTGATGTTTACCAATTGGAGTTGGTTAGCAAGATATCAGAATCAATGAGTCTAGAAGGTTCATTAACTATGGGCGTACGTTAACAACTGAAATTGTAAATCAGGAAACGAAGTTTGTTCTTGCCAATGTCTTGATCAATTTAATATGAGAATAAATGATAGAAATTTACTAGGATTGCAACTCAAAAAAGATTTATGTTTTATTATCCTGTTGAACTGTTTCATTATTATAAATTAAAACGAAGATAAGCTGCACAACTGTTTTTCTTGTCGAATTATAAAGAAGATTTTTGTATCCATCCAGCTATATAATGGCCATATCTTATCAGACCAATCGCAAAAACTTGAATCTACTTTTCAGATAATTTGTTTTTATCGCAATGTGGTGTGGATAGTATTCTCGAAAAGGCTTGGTTACTATTATCACTAAAAATAATAAAAAATAATTAAAATTACGATTATGGGATCAATAGTAGAATAATCTCATTCTAATTTTAGTATATTTATTATGCGCTCGCGCTCAAATATGATTTTTCTTAACATATGTGTCAAAAAATGGAAGACATTCTCTATATTTTTAATTATTTGAATCCTCCTATTAGTGCGTATAGATGATTTTCGAGGAGTCCATATTTAAGTTCAAGATGACACATTGATGGGGATCAATGTTTTGAAAACAGGACCGGACATCGAACCGGCAATGTTGTTGGTTCAATCGGTTCGACCGGTCGAACTGGTTGAGAGAACCGGATTATATCAATATAATAATATGATATTTAAATAACGAAAACATCATTTAACACAAAAAATCATCGTGGTGCAGTGGTTAAGTTTCCGACTTTCTATGCCTACCAACCTAGGTTCGAATCTTGTTAGCCCATTTTGTGCAAATTGTTTCTATTGCAGATAAAAAATAAAAAAAACCACTTAAAAACACTTGAACCGTCCGGTTCGATTCACCGGTTCTGCATAAACCTAGACCGGACAGGCCGGTTAGTTGTGGTTCACTAACAGCCAAAAACCGGCTTAGTTTGGACCGGATTGGGGTCCGGTTCGCGGTTGAACCGGTCGAACCGGTCGAACCGGCCGGTCCGGTTTTCAAAACATTGATGGGGATTCATATTTTTCAATTTTGAATAAGATGACTATGGAAATAAAATAACAACTTTAACGTTTAACACATGATCATACGAATGAGTCTGACCCATGTATGTGGACGGAACCATAAAATTTTTAAATAGAAATTACATACCACATCAAATATGAACGCTAATAAAATGATCACGTCGAATCAATAAAAGAAATATATATATTTATGAGGAATATTATTTAAACACATACATATACATTTCAAATAATAAATATACATGTATCATTTAATAAAATTAACAGAGACATTGCACTACTTTTTTTAAACACATGGATACCCCTATAAAAGGCTGTAATTTATTAATCTGGTACCATTTCCCTGTCTCCGTATTCTTGGGTCCCATTTGGAGCTATACACCAATGCCCCTACAATTAATTAATGTCCGTTGGTTTGCCAGCGGTATTATCAGTATGCGTTTGTGTTGACAAGTCCACTGAAGTCCCCAACACGGCGCGTGCTATTTCAAACGACAACACCCCAGATAGGGGTGTCAACGGAACACCGTTTCGCACGTTTACGTTCCGTTCCGTCCGGAACGGAACAGAAACGGAGGGTTTTTTGGTTACGTTTCAATTAGCGGTACGGAAATGGAAATGATACCAGTTACGTCGGTAAGAACGGAACGTAAACGAAATGGCCCGCTTCCGTTCCGTCAGCCCACGTTCTTACGTTTGGCCCATAAGTTTGCAGCAGCCCATATTTTATTTTGCAGCGTGGTACAATATGTTGAGTATTGTAGAGGGGGTGAGTAGGAGCGGAGATACACTCGAGGATTGAGCGTGCAGCTGTTGAGCTAAGTACTCATTATTCACGCCCAACCCTAGCGCCGCTCGCAGTCACCTCTTGCCTCCTCTCTCTCTTTTCTCTCCTCTTTTTCATCGATTGTGTCTCATTCTCTCCCTTTTGTACCTCGATTGAGCAGATCTGTGAGTCAGTGAGTGTCTGACTGTGAGACTGGAGCCCTTTTCGACGATGCAGTCATGCAGTGTACTATTGGTCTATTTGTTGTCGATTTGCGTGGCTATTACACTGATTTGAGCAGATACTACAATTTGTAGAAGAGATGATTGCATCGCCGTCTAGGGCTTTTTGTCTCCAGTCACACTCGCACTCACAGACAGTCGGTATGGTACAAGTTAGAGATAAGTGTTGCTATTATATACGAAAGTTAGAGACACAGTCACAAAGAGAAAGAATAGAGAGGAGCCTGAGAAAATCACAAAGGGAAATAAGGTACGCTCGGCAGCTCAACTCAATTTTGAATTTTTGCTTCTAATTTGTGAATGATTAACGTTTTTTTTTTTTTGCTTCAATTTTGAATTTTTGCTTCAATTTTGAATAACGTTTTTTTTCCTGTTTGTTTTTTGGCTTCTTTAAAGTAGTATTGGAAACGCCAGTCAATTAATGTCTGAATTGTTAGCTTGAGTCTAAATTGAGGTCTAATTTAGCTTGAGTCCAGGCAGCAGAGAATGTGTAATTAATTTCAGACACATTAATGTTAGCCAAAGAATGTGTAACATTAATTGAGGTCTAATTGTTAGCCAAAGAATGTGTAAAAGCCAGACACATTAATGTCTCTTTTGTTTGAACCGAAGTCCAGGCACATTAATGCCAACGAATGAATGAACCAATCATTAGCAGTAATAGTTAGACTTAATAACACCAGTCATATTAATGTGTAACTAATAACAGAAGCCTCTGATTTTCTCTGATCTTCTGTGACATAGTACTAATTGTATTCTATTTATCCTCTACTTTGCAGTTGTGATTTGTGGACTTGTGTTGTAATTTTGTTAGCTATCTTTAATGGCTGATCCAGGGAGCGATGTATCTGAGCCAGATCTTGAGTATGAGGCTGAGGATGAGTATGTTATTTTTTTTTTTATCTATTTTAGCTTTGGAATTTATGTGAATTGTTAAGTTAATATTATATCAATTGTTAGCTCAATGTTAATATTATGCTTACAAATTATGTTAATATTATGCTTTAAAATTTAAGTCACTACCACCTTAAAATTTTAATTGTTAGCTCTTTAGGTTTGGAATTTAAGTGTTAGCTGCTTAAAAATTGTTATTTGACTTAGATATTATTACTTGCTTACAAATTAGACTTAGAAATTATGTGAATTGCTATTACAAATTGTTAGCTGCTTAGAAATTGTTATGTGAATATTATGTGAATTGCTATTTAAA
This sequence comes from Rhynchospora breviuscula, assembly GCA_027562975.1. Lineage (NCBI taxonomy): Eukaryota > Viridiplantae > Streptophyta > Magnoliopsida > Poales > Cyperaceae > Rhynchospora > Rhynchospora breviuscula. The sequence continues at coordinate 21,767,898 of CM050398.1, forward strand.
ATTAGAAGTTATTAGTTGGTTACAAATTAGATATTAATTGTTGTCTTGAACATTGTAGCATGGGGTTAGATCCTAATTATACCCCTGAGGAAATTGAAAGAATTCAGAATGAGGCTCGCAATGCTGACAATGTTGATACACAAGGCCCTGCTGCTACTGATGCTGCTGCACCTCAAGGTGAAGATGTTGGAAACAAAAAGAAGAGGAAATTTAGGGAAGTTATGACAGCAGAGGTGTGGAAGCACTTCACAAAGGGTGAAGTACAAGATGATGGTTTTTATAATGCTGTTTGCAAGTATTGTGGACATGTTTATCAAATGGGAAATCAAAGGGGTACTGGGTCAATGAGGCATCATTACAAAAAGGGATGCAAGAAAAGACCAAATAGGAATCAACGCGATAAGTTGCAAAAAATGTTGCAGACTAGCAATGTGGCAGGTATTTCCTTATTTGTTGAATACTTGAAGTTAACCAATTTAACATAATTGTTTTGTGCATATTGAAGTGTAACTATATTATTTGTTTCAGGTGAAAACAAAGTTGTTGCATGGCAATTTAACCAAGCCACATGTAGAAGAAACTTGGCAATCATGGTGATTGTCCATGAGTACCCCTTTAATTGTGTGACTCACCATTACTTTAGAGAGTTTTTGAAAGAACTTCAACCACAGTTTAAGTTGATATCAAGAAACACTCTTAGGTCTGATTGCATTGATATTTATGATGAAGAAAAGGAATTGTTGTATGAAGAGCTTGGTAAACTCAATTGTAAAATGAGTTTCTCTACTGATTTGTGGACCAATAATTCAGGGGACAGGGGTTTTATGGCATTAACTTGTCATTACATAGATGATAGTTGGAAAATTAGAAAAAGAATAATTAATTTTGCACCTCTTCCCTCTCCACATACTGGAAAACACATTGCTGAAGCCTTCTTTAGTATGTTGGTAATGTGGAACTTGGATAAAAAGGCTTTCAGCCTTGTGGTTGACAATGCATCTTCTAATGATGCTTGCATCAGAGAGCTATTGAATGGGCCAATGGTAATTACTATCCATTTTATGAAAAAAAGGTCCTTATGTACCTAATTATATTACTAATTACTACCTTATGGTTGTTTGTTCATATGTAGAGAGATGCCTTACCTGCAGATGGCTCGGTGTTTCATCAAAGATGTGGATGCCACATCTTGAACTTGATTGTTCAAGATGGCATCTCTGTGGTAGCTGATGAGATTAAAAAGATTCGCGAAACGATGAAGTACCTTCGTCATTCGCAAGCTAGAATGGAAAGGTTTGAGTTAGCAGCATCTCAGGTATTTACTTAAACCTATATTTGTTTGTATTTTATTTGCTATGAATTGCTATTAATTACTTAGAAATTTGGGGGGGGGGGGAGGGGTCTGCTTGAAATTGCATTTAGAAGTTGCTGTAATTATAAGTATACATTTTTGTTAGAAGTTGAGTACTTAGAAATTGCATTTAAATTGAGTACTTAGAGTGTACATTTCAGTTACAAATTGCATTTAAATTTTGAATTGCATTTAAGTTGCTGTGAATTGCTATTAATTACTTATAAATTAGTAATTGTATTTAAGTTGCTAACAGAAATTGCATTTAAGTTGTGAATTGCATTTAAATTGAGTATAATTAGTACTTAGAAATTGTGAATTGTGAATTGCTATTACAAATTGTAATTAGAACATTAAATTTAATGTATTTACTTAGTACAGTTGTTAGTACTTACAAATTGTGAATTGCTGTTACAAATTAGTACTTTGATTTGCTGTATTTACTTTAATTTAATGTATACTTTTCAGGCTAAAGTTCCATTTAAGAAACCAGCATGGGATGTTCAAACACGATGGAATTCAACATATCTTATGTTGGAGCTAGCTTTGCAGCTCAGACATGCAATTGATAGGTATGCTACTCTTGATAAGCATTACACAATGAAACTAGATGACTTGGAATGGGAAGCAATGGAGGCATTAATGGATTGTTTGAAGGTGTTTTACACTGCCACCTTAAAATTTAGTGGTACCAAGTATCCAACACTTAACTATTTCTTTCCTGAATTCTGTGATGTCTTTGTAAGCATAAAAAATATGGAGAAGAGTGCTTATCCTTTTATTGTTTTGATGGCTCAAAAAATGTTGCCTAAGTGGGAAAGATATTGGACCAGTGGAAACACATTGTTAGCTATTGCATGTGTTATGGATCCAAGATGTAAACTAACTGTTGTTGAGTACTATTTTAAGTTGATATACCCTGGGGACTATGGATGGTATATGCAAAATTTGAATGCTTGCATCAATGCTTTGTTCAAGGAGTACTTGGAGGCATACTCCACATCCTTGCAGAGCCAAACAGATGGTTCGTCAGGGACTCAGAGTCAAAGTCAGAGGTATTAATTTGTTAATTTGTTAAGCACATAGTTCACTCACTTGCTTTTACATTGTTATTAATTTGTTAATTATTATGCATGTTTCAGGAGACAAACTTGTGGGGAATCAAGTAGTGCCACTGTCACTAATATAAGGGCTGGATTGAAAATTTTATTGGCTGAGAAGAAAACCGCAGAACCGGTCAAGTCAGAGCTTGAACAATACTTAAGTGAGCCATTGGATGGTACTGCTTTGGAGGAAAAATTTGACATCCTTGCATGGTGGAAGTTGAAGGTGCATACATATCCAGTGTTGGCACGACTAACCCGAGACATCCTGGCGGTCCCGGCATCCACAGTGGCATCAGAGTCTACATTCTCCACTAGTGGCAGGACACTCTCAGTTGTGAGAAATTCTTTGAATGATGAGAGCATAGAAGCTCTCATCTGTGCTCAGGACTGGTTGCATAGTAAAGTGACAGGTAAACTCTATACTTTTATGTTTACTTATTTTTTTTCATATTGGGTAAGTTCAATAGTTGGTAATTAAGAATAATTATATTGCATCTGTGTAATTGTGTTCATTTGCAGAGAAAGGTGGAGAAGTTGGTGCTCCACTATGGGCTAGTGCCGACACGACATCAGATGATACAATTTGTGGCAGTCAAGCATGATATTGCTTGTAAGTTGTTAGCTTTTGTGCCTTTTGTGTACTGACAACTTGTGTGCCTGTTGTCAGTTTATTGGCTTGTTAGTTCTTAGCTTGTGCTTGTTAGTAAGATCAAGTAGTTTATTGACTTTGTGATCTGTTAGTAAGATCAACTTGTGCCTTTCTGATCTGAAGGATTTGTTGGTGCCTTTCTTAGTAAGATCAAGTAGTTGTGTACTTTTGTAAATTGAAGCCTGGAGTTTTTAGCTCTTGGGCTCCTTAGTCTCAAGCCGGGATTCTTCGATGATGTTGAATGTGGTTTATTGGCTTCATAGTAAGCTTTATCTTTAGTCCATGGCCGAGAAAGGTAACTGAGAAGATAGCTTGAGACTAGGTTGAGTTTGTTGCTGGAACTATGGGTTTCAACTTCATGTAAGTTCTTTATTTTCTGATTTGTAAAATTTGGATTTGTAGTCTATAATTCTATATACAGTTGTGAGATCTGATTTCTGATCTCTATGTTGGATTTGTGACTTGGATTTGTGATTGTGATGTGAACTTATATATAAATTATTATGTGCTTCTGACCAGACTTGCTGTTATACATTTTTTTTTTAAATTGCTGTTATAAATTGCATTTAAATTGCTGTTATGAATTTGTAAAATTTGGACATGTTATGTATTGCTTTATGTTATGATTTCTGTCGGAAGCTTAAAAAATCATTATCATTTCAAACGGTATGAAAATTTAACGTGTTTAACGTTAGTTACGTTTAAAAAAAACGTAACAGAAACGGTACAAATTATACTTACGTTTAAATAATGTAACATAAACGTAAATGCATATTATTACGTTAAGTTCAACGTAACATAAACGGAAGTTGTTGTTTCCGTGTACGTTGTTCACGTTTGACACCCCTAACCCCAGAAACAGCCTTCTCATTTCTCTGATTCTCTTTCCCTTCCGTCGCTTTCTAACGGGTCATAACGGGCCATCTGATGTCGTATCCCTATTTTTTATTTTTATTATTATTTTTTTTTGAAGGTGGGTCTTGACTTGATTTTCTGATGACTTCAATTTTTGTCATACAATTATATAATAACAGTCCTAGCTGGAAAGTCTGGAATAATTCCAAACAATCTGAACTTTGTATGTTAGTATGTATAAAAATCCACAATGGATAACTGTTATGATTATTCTGGTGTTACATGTTATTTTGGTGTTTGACATTAGTAATTTATGTTAATTTTTCTTTTAGTTGCTTATCTTTCTTTCAAAATTGTTTTTTTTTTCTTTTCCTCCGTAGTTAATTTTTTTTTAAAAAAAATTAGAAGAACAGGGACCTTATAAAATTCATAATGGTTCTTCGATAAAAAAAAAAAAATGCATTACGCATCAAAGTATAGAATAACTAGCGATATAATTTTGTTTTTTATATAAGAGCAATATTACAAATTCCTGTATTGTATGCCGTAATATTTTCTTAATTTTGTTATTTCTACGACTGCATGATAAACAGTAAAGTCTTTTATAAATATTTTCTGAACCAATATAAGTATATGTACTATATAATTTTGTTTAATATATAAAAAAATATTAAAAACATTTACAGGGTTTAGATTTGACTAGAAATTTAAAGAATTGACAGTAACATATCTTGTCTTACATTATGTTTACCCACATATTCTTAGCTTTGAAACCAAGTGAAGTGACGTTGGTTCAGTTCGTGATAGAAGAGAGGGAAGCAATACAAGGGCAATCCTTAGCTCCTTTTTTTTTTTTTTGGTTACCTCGTTATAAAAAGAAAACATTCCTTTGTTTAAAATTGCAAATTTAAGACCACAGAATTCAACACGAAGACTTCATGTTGATGCTTGTAATAGTTAGAAATATAACCAAAGACTAGTAACAGTTTTTTGACTAGACATCCACATTAAGACCATCTAAAATAACAAAAAATGGCGTTCTGTTCCATGTTCTACTATACCAAAAATTCCAAATTTCTCCATATTAATTGGTACTTATGGTCTTCTTTCTGAGATTTGGAAAACCAACTCCCATTTTCATAATTTCCTACGAGTAATCGAGTATTCTCAAATTTTAACGGTCCAAAATTTCCCATTTCACATAAATTGTGACCAATTGCAATTACAAAAAATAGCAGAGAAGTGCCCGCAACTCTGGATCTTCTGGAATTTTAGTCCGAGTTGGAGGCGCACGATAACTCGCATTCAAAGCCAGGCTGCTGATGCTCCGTCTAATTAATTCAACCCCAAAAAACAAGTTATAGAAGAAGAAGAAACAAACGAGCGAAACTAATAAGAGATTTATTTCAGTGTTTCATCAACTTAACAATACATACATTAAATTAAAACCCCAACCAAGCGACCCGACCAACTCTTTATAGATCCTCTCGTAGACAAAAAAAAGGAGGTCTTTAAATTTTGCTTAATTTGTAAAAAGATCTCTTGGTTCTTCAATTTTGCGCGATTTGTAGAGTTCTCTTCAAGAGAAGAGTGGATCCGGATTGATTTTGTTGTTGATTTCTCTTGATTCATTCGCGCAATTGATTGGGAGTTAGGCGTATCTCGACCTGAAAAGCACAGAGGAAGCCAAGAAAACTTAGTAATTTTGGGACATTTGAGAGAAATGGAGACAGATTTCTCGTGGTGGCAAGCATTGACGCTCTCTTCTATCCTCGGATGGGTTGTGACTTCCTCTTTGTTTGATCTGACAAAGTTGATTAGAGCGCGAGTTCAGCCTTGGGTTACTCGCCAGGTGCTCGCTAACACGCCGTTCATTCTCAGAATCCAGGTTAGCTGAAGGCAAAATATGTAGTCAAATTGTATTGTGTTGTGCATTTTTTCCTTTAATTTTTGACATTTGATTGATTATTGCTTCAATTGGTACAGAAATGGCAACATGGGTTCTTCGATAAATTTTTCTCTGTGGTCTCTTGTGTTGTCTCGGTGCCTTTTTATACTGGATTTCTCCCTATTCTTTTTTGGGTATGCATTATTTTAAACTCCTCTTTCTTTCAATCTCTTCTTTGTTGAATTTAATCTAATACGTGTGATATGTTTCTTCAATAGAGTGGGCATGGTCGATTGGCTAGACAAATGACCTTGTTAATGGCTTTCTGTGACTACATTGGAAATTGTATCAAGGTACAATAACTTTGTACAAAATTTCAAATGGTTTCCTAGTTTTAGTATGTCATTTAAATTATATTTTGGGTTAAAATTTGAGTCTCTTTAATAGGATGTGGTATCTGCACCTCGGCCTAGCTTCCCTCCTGTTAGGAGACTGACAGCAACAAGTGATGAAAAACAACATGCAATGGAGTATGGCTTGCCTTCTTCACATGCTCTCAATACAGTTTGCTTGACAGGGTACACATTCTATCCTTTTTCCCTTCTCAATTTTTGTCTGTACTTCATAATTGGAAGTCATCATCTTAGTTTAGTCACTTGTCACTTTCTGTGTTTTTCCAGTTATTTCCTGCACTATGTTCTGACAAGCGGAGGCCCGACAGATGCAATTACAACAGCTGTCTTGTTTGCCACTCTTTCAATGCTTGTTATGCTGGTTGGCATTGGTGAGTGCAAATTTTTCCAATTTTTCATTTCAGAAACTTATCATTTCCTTGCTGGTATGCTGGTTGCCACTCTTACTTTGCTTGTTTTTATGTTATTCAATAGAAGACAAAATCATAATAATTAACATCATTTCCTATATCAGGGAGAATATACCTTGGGATGCACAGCCTTATAGATGTTGTAGCAGGAATTGTCTTTGGCCTTCTGATACTTGCATTTTGGCTTTCTGTCCACAGTCAAGTTGACAATTTCATTATTTCTGGACAAAATGGTATGTTAATTCAAACTTGAATAAACCTTTTTGAAAAAGCTAATTACTTGAAGCGGAGTCTGTTTTATCTTTGTAATGGTAGTTATCCTTTTTTTTTTTTTTGTAAATTTCTTTTGCCTGTTTGCTATGCTAATCAATTTAAAGAAGAGTTGATATTATCTTTGTATTGATAATTTAACCTCCTCTCTTAAAATTTCCTGTAGTCACATCTTTCTGGACCTGCCTCTCGTTGTTGCTATGCTTTGCATACCCAACTCCTGAATTACCAACACCAAGCTTTGAATTTCACACAGCATTTACTGGTGTTGCATATGGAGTGGTGAGAATACAATAATATTTTGTTTGATGTGCCTTGTTCTTATGATACACCCAAACTCTTCCTTGAGGGACCTAGAAACCTAGTTGAAGAATTTGAAAAATGACCAACTAGAGATGAAGTGAGCTAATACTGAATTTGTCAGGCTCGGTACTGGCACATAACACTTGCTAGCTAGGCGGAACCTGTCCTATGTAATCCTTTTCCTGCACCATATTAATTTTGTCTTGTTAACATGTGACCTGACTAAACTTTATATTACCATCAGTCGTGCCTTGAGTTTTAGCTAGTAAGCTGTAATTTTAATTAAAACATGATGTACTGGTCTGAAATGAACTTGAAATTCAGCTCCCGAGTGAACTCAAAGTAGCCTCTATTGAAAATTTAACTATTAAGAACCTGAATAAGAAAAGAAAACCAGTTTGAACTGGCCCAATTTTGGCCTGTCGTATACTGATCACTAGCATGGTAAAGCTTCAAAAGATAGCCCATATCTGAGATTTAGCCTCCTTATCTAACCTCACCCTACTTGTGCTCATGCAGATCATAGGGTTGCAGCAAACCTACAACAGCTACAACCATGAGAACCCTCGCATTTTTACCCCCGAACTCCCTCTTCTAGTTTTCTTGGGTCGGATTCTTGTTGGGATACCCACAATTCTAACGGTGAAATTCTGTAGCAAGGCGATTGCAAAATGGCTTCTACCTGTTGTTTGCAACACCCTTGGCATTCCTATAGTCTCCTCTTGTTACGTGCTGTCTCTTAAGGCATCTGAAAATGCAAAGGATGAGCCAAAAAACACTGGATACCTCCAGAGATTTTTCTCTCTCTTCCCTCAGAAGGTATATGATGTGGATACAGGGATAAGATTTGTCCAATATGCAGGCCTTGCTTGGTCGGTGGTTGATGTGGTTCCTACCGTTTTCGGCTATTTCAGTTTGTAGAGTATACTTTTTCAGTGCTTTTTTTTCCTTTTCCTGCTACGGTTCCTCTAAGAGGTTGTACATACGTTGTTTTATGATTATTGATTTTGTATAATTTTTATATTATATGACCCAGGAAGGGTTACAATGAGTATCTAGCAAGCTTGGTGCTGTTTATTTATTTGTTCTGTATGTTATGAAATTTTAGTTTATTGTTTTGTGTTCTGCTCGAGTAGAATTTACATAAATGATTAAGGGCTGCCATGTGAAAATTGGCAATGTCATCACTTCAGAGCTTTTGACTGAGACTAGTGCACTGCCTAGCTATGATGGAATTAGTTTTCTAAATATGTGCCATGACGTGTAAAACACATCCAGATTATGTCTTATCATGTTATGCCGTGTCTAAATATTCCACGTGTCATACCATACCATATCTAAATTAAGAGATGAACACAACACGACTAAGGACATACCACGCCTCATGTTCTCATACCGTGTCATGTCATGTCTTCATTAGACATGCTGTGTCATGTCGTGTTTGAAATATATATACCGCTTGTAAAATTTGACCTCTTAACAGCAACAGGAGCTGGATCCATCAAAAACAAAACAATGTACTCAACGTTGATACATTTTCAAACTATTGCTAAAAGATGCTTTCGACAACAAAACTACACAAGCGAAAAAAACGACAACCACACTAGAGGCGATGCTATAGCACATTCAACCTCAACATAAACGATGTCAACATGCATTTTCAATGCCATCCCAAATATTACTATTATTCAAATGAAACATTGAAGATACAAAAAGGTAAGAAAATTGACTACCCTTCTAATGATGGAAAATTTTCTAGCATAGAAAAATTGAAGTCATAAAAACATAGTTCAATTAATACCACACGAGAAATAATGCAATAACTCTTAATTTCTCAATAGAAAAGTAACTACTTTCTTATTAATTTCAAACTACAATCCCAGACTAGCTCAAAATATTAAAGCAAAGAAAGACAAACTTAAACTAACTGCTAAACATCAACATGGAAAAGCAAATCTGCGAGCCTTACTACCATATTTTCATACATAGCACTTACAAGAGCAAGCTTGTCTAAGCTGCTTCATTAATTGAATGAACCCCAAATGCTCATATTAAGAGTATATCCACTCCATACCAAATCTTAGATATGCCATACGCAAAAGACAAACATATATGCAAGCAACAAAGCAAAGAAAATAGAGGTTTCTCAAGGAAACTTCCATATAAATCTTGTAGTTATGTACTGTCCCTTCCCTTGACAAAGTGATACACGTGCAAATATATAAGACTGGGGAATTAGTTAACTCCAATAACGCCAGTAAAACTATAATAATTAACCAGACAAGACCAAATTTTAAGCTCTACAAAATAAAAAAGACAAAAAAAAAATTAATGTCACAAAAATAGCGGCAAAGTGAGGGGAAAAAAAAAACATAGAAATCTTCTGAGAAAGGGTGAAAAGAGTAGCTGCTTGGTGCTGCAATTCAAAACCCTGCCTATGAAACTCATCCTTCCAACTGTAACACGATCTGTTTTCCCAAATCGTACACACTATTCACCTTGAGTGAGCAAATAATAGGTTCAAAACAAAAATATCTGCAATTACATATCATTTGGCAAGAAGTACCTCAGCTACTGGAAACAAGAACTCACCATTTCCTTTACAACATTACCATAACCTGCCTCAGAGAAAGTAATCAGGTGTTCTACGGGTGACATCTGGTTCCCCTCTTCTCGGAGCAGGTTCAAACTGCCAAAAGAGTATATATAAAAATACAAAGGGAAGGGATATAAAATTAGTTCACTGAGTGAGTAAATCAGTGGAGACAATATACACAGGAAGAAAAAAAAAAGACGGTAGCCAAAGGTGACCAGCTTTATTTATTTATAAGTAGCACCATCTCATTATTTATGGTCATAGTTTTTAGTATCGTACGATTCACGTTACGTATCGCACGGTACGGTACGAGTCAAAGCCTAATCGAGACATACCGTGCCTGTGTATCGGAGATGGAGGGTATCACCGGAATCGTGGGCGATTCAACGAACGATACACGTATCGTATCGAATCGTGCGATACGAACGATACGGTAGTGACCAATCAGAACGCGAGATAGACGCGACGATTCAATTTTTCCAATAAAATATTAGGGCACCGCTTTTCCTCGTGCGCCAGAGGAGAGGAAAATGTGAATGGGAAAGAGAAGGGAAGAAACCGACAGATGGGACCCATATCAATTGGACATATGAAATGGGCTCAGGTGGGACCCATATTTACTCCCTCTATTTGACTGTTTGTCTTTTCCTTATTTTAGTTAGAGAATTTAAACGCTGAAGATAATAAATAATGATCATATCAATTAACTTATAGATATTTATATTACATAATACACATTATTAATTATTAATGATTATACTAATTATAATTTATATAAATTACATAGTATAATAAATAAATAAATAATATATATAATACAATATAATGCTTATGAATTTATGATAATTATAATCTATATATATTATATAGTATAATATTTAATAAACAATATAATAATTAGTAATGAATAAGAAAAATATAATATTATACAAGTACAATATAATGATTAAAATTACTACAATTTTCATATTTTATATAGTAAAAATGATATAATAATGTTCATAATAATACAGTAATTTACTATATAATTTTATAATTTACGCAGATGTTGTTACTCAAATAAATTAGACAGATTATACAGTAAGTCAGTAATAACCAATACTCATAGACTACACCTAATGATGCCCAGATGGATGAATGACCATAATGATATTGTGCTTTACTAAAACTTCCTTTTAATGACAATCTTCCAATATATGTTCTAACTAATTATTCTACTTGATTTCAAGGATAGCTTAGCATATCTTTGACGATTCGTTACGATACACGATACACGATTCGATACTAAATCCATCGATACACGATACATTTTACGATTCTAAAACTATGTTTATGGTTAATTCAAGTATTTCAGCTCATGAGATACACTTCACAGTTGATTTTGTGCATTTCTGATGCTAAGAAACCCAACAACTGCCCAAGAAAAGATTAACGGACCCCTGTAAAAAGGAAAAAAATTATCTCCTTGTTTCAGTAAAGATAAAAAAATCTTGCCTGGATAAATGTATGGCCTTTGCAATCATCCACCTCCAAGATAGAAGCCATGTTGCCACAACGATAGCAATAATTAGGTGCACTAAATATAGTCACCACCTTTTGCTCCTGCCATTTAACAAAAAAAGGTCAAACTAAAGAACTTGGTATAGTGAAAATTTCCTGTTCAAACATAATTTTAAGATAGACCACTTACATGGCCCCAGTTATATCCCTCCATAACCAATTGATGTGCTCTTGCTATCAACTTCAAATTATTGGTATGGTTGAATTGTTCAGATATATCCTGAAACATAACAAGTAGAAGAGAGAATCATGGAGTGATCATCGAGGGAAGTACCAGAATTAACAGTCATGTTTGATAGTTTATACAGAGCTAGTTGCCGTCAAGTCATTTCAGATTAAAAAAAAAAGGTCGACTATATCACTAGGACAATGAATGAGGTTTGTATTGGGAGATTCTATATAACTCGGCCAGCCAACTATGTAACATCATGTACAGAAAATGCCATGGCTGGTACCTTCATGTACCAGGCATAATACATTCCTCCAGTCGTACAAAATGAAACACCCACACAATATTGAAGTAAATGATATATAATTGAAAATTACTAATCTGACGTCCTCGTGTCTTTTGTTAAAGGACAATGAAAAGTCAGCAGTTATTTGGACATTCTTTTAAAAAAAATGAACAAGCATATGCATTATGTCATGTAAATGCATTCGATATTTTCCAGCATCTTCCAAGTAATAGCAAAAGTTGTTACGAGAAAAAGAATCAATTTTAAAGCCTCTATCATTTAGATTGTGCTTGACGGAAGAGGAGGCATACTTGGCCAAAGGTATAACCGGCACCACGTGGAGAGATGCCCCAGCCACAACGGTCATCAGGATCAGACCATAGAAGATCACACATTGGCCCTTCATGAGGCACTTCTTGCACTCGATCAAAGTTGCGTATATTATCTAGAGTCTCAATAGATGGCGACAGCCCACCATGCAAGCAAAATATCTCTGATTCGACCTACCACACAACCAAATGCTGATTCATAAGTTGAGAACTTTAGCTTGGCAAGCTAACACCAAAGTATTTACAAAATTCCAGTTTGAATGGACTTAACCTTTTCACTGTACAATATCCCTCTTCTGGTAAAATAAAGAGCTTTGCTTATTTGAAAAAAAATAAATAAAAAGTAGTATACCCTTCTTTTTAAAAGTAGTATTTTCTTTTTTCTTTTTTTAGAGCAGTCAGTCAAAGGACAAAGGAATATTGCAATAGTTAACTTATGATGAAGCTCAAAACTACTGATTTCCAAAACTTGGAAACTTAGGAGATAATAATGATCATTTTCAATTGTCTTCTGTGAGAAAAAAGTTCATAATATATTGCTCATCATTCATAAAAATTTCATAACACAACAGTGTTCTCAGCTGGTCAGTATGATCTATAGGTCAGTAATGAATCAAAATGCTTAATGACAGGACCGACAGGACCGACAGGCCAATTCAATTCAGCACATTGATGAACTAGTAGAAAACTCTTCTACCAAGTTAGTATGCTTCTGTTATAAGCAATTACAAGAGGTATCTGGAATATAAATAAGAGTTAATTCTTGAATATGCTCCATTGGTAATAGAAAGACTTATAGAAAGCAAAGGCACAAGAAGGCAATGAAAAAGACATGAAAAGAAACAAAACCAAAATTACAAACCAGCGCTGTCAATGGGAAATAATCAAAGAGGTCTGTGAAGATCTTCCACACATTGGCATTTCCATACCTACGATCAACATACAGCGTAGAATTGGTCATCCAAATTTTGAAAGGAAATTAAAATCCAGCACAATGTGAAGTCCACTCAACAAAGAAATAGCCAGACTAACAATTATAACAGCATAACAAAATTTTAAAAGCAACGAGGGTTACTGACTTCCGTAAGCACTCATCATAGAAGCCATAAACCTGAGTAATCTGCATTTAAAGGAAAGAAAATTAAATCTAAGCTTCTAATGTAGCCAGAGTTTTATTATTTTTCAACAAGAATAGAGAAATAAAAGAAGACAAGCACCTGTCTGCTTTCATGGTTTCCTCTAAGAATTGTAATTCTCTGGGGATAACGAACCTTCAAGGCCACCAGAAGCTGCTCCAAAGTGATAAAATTATGATTAAAGCAGGGCACTGACAAACAAAATAATGCAAATAAATTTATTTGATAACGAAAATAAAAATCTTCTCAGGTACTTGCAAACACCAGAATAATGTAAAATAATTACCTACATAATGTGAAAAATAATAATGTAATCATTTTATATTATCCTTCCCATAAAATACAGTTGGCAAAACTATATGATTAATAAAATTTTTTCCTATTACCTAATTTAGTATGCTTAAACATAATTGAGAGATACTATCAAGAAACTCACCGTCACTGTTTCCACTGAATAGTATCCACGATCAACATAATCTCCCATGAATAAGTAGTTTGTATCTGGGCACTGAAAAAGTTTAAAAAAAATTAATCAAAACACATAAAATATGAGTGCTTTTGTGTAACTAGGAGCTCGTGGCCCATACAGGAGAAGAGGACAAGGGGTCATAAGGCAGGTAAGATAAAATTCATTATATCACATCTGATTCTATAAGATAGAAAAAGTACCTTGCCACCGATACGAAAAAGTTCAGCAAGATCGTGAAATTGACCATGGATATCTCCGCAAATTGTCACTGGACTCTTCACGGGCTGCACTCGAAAATGAAAAGATAAATAAATAAGTAGTAGGAATATCATACCATGATTATCTACAAATAAATAAAAAAAGACATTCTAATATCACAGGGTAATCTCATATATCTGTAATTCTGTAGCTTACATCATACTGTTGAAGCTAAAAACTTCAAAGAGACATCCTTAGCCAATGCATGGAAGAACTACAAGGATAAATTTGACCTCAACCAAAACTGCCTAACCAACATGACCTCTTTAAGACAAGCAATACAGCACAAAAAATATCTATTGGAACCTTCGGTATGATTTGACACCTTTTGGAAGATATAAACTATATTTGGAATTGAAAAAAACCTTAAAAATAAATGAACATTACCTGAACATTGCTTTCTTCCATTAATATTTCTTTAGCCTTCTCACAAAGTACTCTAACCTGCATATGGAACAGGAAGAATCATGATAATTTTGAGAGTGCATTAAAAGGTATTAAGAATATTCTTTAGAATGGAACTGAAGACATGGTGCTGGGTGGCTTTCCTTCGAATATGCATTGCTAACTTTAGAATAGCTTGGGAAAAAAAAAGGATATGGGAAGTGGTTAGAAAAAACCCACAATGTTCTTCTTTAAGCAGAGTAGCAGACCTTAATTTTCAAAAGCAACGAGCTTCATAGCATCATGTTACTAAAGTATCCAACTTCTAGTACAAACTGACAGGGACTTGATGCAGGTCAATAATGCAATGCACATTCAGATCAGAAGTCCCCGAGTAAAAAGTCTGATGGGGACATAGAAAAAGTCACAATACCAAACCAATCAAGATTGTGTAAAAATGAAACTTAACCAAAATCAAAGAAGATGTAATCTCGGTAAATAACAGTGAAATGCTAGAGACACCAATGCATAGCATCATCAGTCATGAAAGAGAAATTAAAGTTTGCAAATTCACTAAAGACTATGGCCAATAAGCGGAACACTGAACCTAGATCTACCAAATTTACAGAATTCCATTCCATTCCCCTTAAATAACCAATATAACGCAAAGATCGAACCCGGTATAGACCAGATCCCACTGAAAATTACTACAATTCATCTAAACAATCACCTACAAGACCTGATCCGGCGTGGTGTACACCTATCTTGGCCGAAAATAAGGAGTTCCAAAAGAAAAAAAGGCAAATGGAAGTGAATATCACCATTAAAAAGAGGAAAGAGGCGAAAAAGGAAAGAACCTCTTGCTCAGAGAGCGGCTTGCACTGCATAAGCTGCTCGATCTGCTCGTCGAGGTTGCCATGGGAGCTTGCCACCGCAGAATTCGCACTACTCATCTCAGAAACCCTAACCCTAGATCGTCGAGTTCCTCCTTTTTCTGTCTCTCAAACGGAGCCTCTCTATCTCTCTCGCTCGCTCTCTCTTGAAAGAGACACGACGAGAAGCAGAGAGACTGAGGTCGTAGGAAAGAGAGAGCGAAGGAGAGGTAAAACTCCGATGATTTGCCTTTGTGGGTTTTATATGAGATTTGGTGGTTCCGGTTCCGATCGTGTCAAGGGTAATTGCAGATAATTAAGAAGCTTTTGCAATTCGGACCCTGATCTTTTTCAGCATTCGTTGTCATCCTCTTTAATTTAATTATAATTGCTAAAATCTTTAGTAAGCTCATTGTCATATTTATGGTTCAAGCACATTTATTGTTTAATTAATTTCCAAAAGTCCATAATTTGTATAGAGATAGGCTAAAATCAGCCACGACTGACGGATGGACCCGTCAGCTGCGATTATATCTCAACTTTTGAGGTTGTAATGACTAATCTGAACCGTTCAATGTGTTCTCCATATTGAAATCTCATTGGAGACCAAATTTTACATTTTTCTGATTTTATTTACTATTTTTTTGAGATTTTTAAAAATCATAATTATTGAAGGGTCCAGAATTGTTTAGATTAAGAATTTTGTAAAATACCAAACAAATACTAAAAAATTTCAGAAAAATATAAAATTTTGTCTCCAACGAGATTTCAATATGGAGAACACATTTAACGGTTTGGATCGACAGTTAGAATCTCAAAAATTGAGATTTGATCGTAGCTGACGGTCTCATTCGTCAGTCGTGGCTGATTTTAGCCTATCTCATTTGTATAAAGTAAAGAAGTCAATCCATTAGGTAGGTAACAGTTATTATCAAGTAAAAGATAAATAGCATCAACAAAACATTAATTTATCATTTAACACGTATCATTTGGTTTTTTAGGGTTCTTTTAAGTTTTGGCGTGTTAGCAGTTCATGCTAACCACAAATTCTCAATACAGCTATATAATGTACCATGGTAATGTCTTTAATTTTAGGGAAATTTTTTCCTTTACCCCTCAGAACTGAGAAAATAGAGGATTTGCCCTTGAAAGTAAAAACTCCTAATTTTGCCGCCCTAAATTTCAAACCCCTTCTCTATTTGCCCTTCTACCATATTTTATGTTACAAATAATTTTAAATAAAAAAAACATATGTGACCATTATACCCTATATGAATCTAACAATGTTGGGCATACCATATCTAGCATTATCTGCACTTTATATGCGTAATTACCATGTAAAATGCAAACCTTTTGAATAAATAGCATAAGAATCGTATTCTAGAATGCATAAAGAGTTTAAATGTAGGTTATTGTGATGAAACGACTTAAAATGAATCTAGAAAAGATTGAAATGCTCAAATAATACTCAGAATTGCATTATTTGCACTTTCTATGCGTTATTACCATCTAAAATACAATCTTTTTGAATAAATAACATATGAATCACATTCTAGACATCATAAAGAGTTTAAATGTCGATTATTGTGAAGAAATGACTTAGAATGAATCCAGAAACGATTGAAATGTTCAAATGATACTCATAATTGAATTATTTGCAATTTATATGCGTAAATACCATCTATAATGCAATCTTTTTGAATAAATAACAAATGAATCATATTATAGACATTATAAAGAGTTTAAACGTAAACTATTGTGATGAAATGACTTAGAACGAATCCAGAAACGACTGAAATGCTCAAATTATACTCAGAATTGCATTATTTGCACATTATATGCGTAATTATCATGTATAATGCAATCGTTTTGAATAAACAGCTTATGAATCATAATCTAGACAGCATAAATAGTTTAAATCTAGATTATTGTAATGAAGACTTAGAATGAATCTAGAAACGGTTGAAATGCTCAACTGATACTCAGAATTGCATTATCTGCACTTTATATGCATAATTACCAAGTATAATGCAATCTTTTTGAATAAATAGCATAAGAATCATATTCTATACAGCATAAACAGTTTGAATGTAGATTATTGCGATGAAATTACTAAGAATGGATCCAGAAACGATTGAAATGTTCAAATGATACTCAGAATTGTATTATTTGCACTTTATATGCGTAATTAAAATTTATAATGCTATCTGTTTGAATAAATAACAAATGAATCATATTCTAGACAGCATAAAGAGTTTAAATATAGATCATTGTGATGAAATGAGTTAGAATGAATCTAGAAACGATTGAAATGCTCAAATGATAATCGAAATTGTATTATCTGCAATTTATATGTCTAATTACCATTTATAATGCAATCTTTTTTAATAAATAACATAAGAATTACATTCTAGACAGCATAAAGAGTTTAAATGTAGATTATTATGATAAAATCACTTAGAATGAATCAAAAAATGTTTAAAATGCTTAAATGATACTCAAAATTGCATTATCTGCAATTTATATGCGTAATTACCAATTATATAGCAATCTGTCTTGAATAAATAACATAAGAATCACATCTAGACAGCATAGAGAGTTTAAATATAGATTATTGTGGTGAAATAAATTAGAATGAATGCAGAAACGATTGAAATGCACAAATATTACACAAAATAGCATTATATACACTTTATATGCGTAATTACCATGTATAATATAATCCTTTCTAATAAATAGCATAAGAATCGTATTCTAGAATGTACAAAGAGTTTAAATGTAGATTATTGTGAGGAAATGACTTAGAATCAATCCAGAAACTATTGAAATGCTCAAATGATTCTCAGAATTGCATTATCTGCAATATATATGTGCAATTACCATTTATAATGCAATCCTTTTGAATAAATAGCATAAGAATCATATTCTAGATAGCAATGAATAGTTTAAATGTTGATTATTGTGATGAAATGACTTAGAAAGAATCCATAAATGATATAAATGCTCAAATGATATTCAGAATTGCATTATCTGCAATTTATATGTGTAATTACCAATTATAAAGCAATTTTTTTTAATAAATAATATAAGAATCACATTCTAGATAGCATAGAGAGTTTAAATATAGATTATTGTGGTGAAATGACTTAGAATGAATCCAGAATCAATTGAAATGCTCAAATAATACTCCGAATAGCATTATCTGCACTTTATATGCGTAATTACCATGTATAATATAATCCTTTCGAATAAATAGCATAAGAATCATATTCTAGACAGAATAAAGAGTTTAAATGTAGATTATTGTGAGGAAATTACTTAGAATGAATCCAGAAATGTTTGAAATGCTCAAATTATTCTCAGAATCGCATTATCTACAATTTTTATGTGTAATTACCATTTATTATGCAATCCTTTTGAATAAATAGCATAAGAAACATATTCTAGACAGCATAAATAGTTTAAATGTTGATTATTATGATGAAATGATTTATAATGTATCCAGATACAATTGAAATGCTCAAATGATACTCAGAATTGCATTATTTTCACTTTATATGCATAATAAACTAATTACCATTTATAATTCAATCTTTTTGAAAAAATAACATATGAATCAAATTCTAAACTTTTTAAAGAGCTTAAATATAGATTATTCTGATGAAATGACTTAGAATAAATCGAAAAACGATTGAAATGGTCAAATAATACTCAGAATTGCATTATTTGCACTTTATATGCGTAATTACCATGTATAAGGCAATCTTTTCGAAAAAATAATATATGAATCGTATTCTAGACAATATGAAGTGTTTAAATGTAAATTATTGTGATAAAATGACTTAAATGATTCTACAATCGAATTATTCTCAGAATTGCATTACTTGCACTTTCTATGTGTTATTACCATGTATAATGCAATATTTTTGAAATGTTGATTATTGTAATGAAATGACTTAGAATGAATCCAGAAACGATTGAAATGCTCAAATGATACTCAGAATTGCATTATTTGCATTTTATATGCGTAATTACCATGTATAATACAATCTTTTTGAATAAAGAACAGATGAATCATATTCTAGAGAGCTTAAGGAGTTTAAATATAAATTATTGTGATTAAATGACTTACAATGAATCCAGAAACGATTGAAATGCACAAATGATACTCAGAATTGCATTATCTGCACTTTATATTCTTAATTACCATTTATAATGCAATCCTTTTGAATAAATGGCATATGAATCATATTCTAGAGAGGATAAAGAGTTTAAATGTAAATTATTGTGATGAAATGACTTAGAATAAATTCAGAAACGATAGAAATGCTCATATGAAACTCAGAATTGAATTATCTGCCTTTTCTATGCGTAATTACCATGTATAATGCAATCATTTTGAATAAATAGCATAAGAATCATATTATAGACAGCATAAAGAATTTAAATGTTGATTATTGCGATGAAATTACTAAGAATGAATCCAGAAACGATTGAAATGCTCAAATGATATTCAGAATTGTATTATTTCCACTTTATATGCGTAATTACCATTTATAATGCAATTTTTTTTAATAAATAACAAATGAATCATATTATGGACTGCATAAAGAGTTTAAATGTAGGTTATTGTGATGAGTTTACTTAGAATGAATCCAAAAAAGATTGAAATGCTCAAATAATACTCAGAATTGGATTATTTGCATTTTCTATGCGTTATTACCATCTATAATGCAATCTTTTTGAATAAATAACATATGAATCATATTCTAGACAGCATAAAGAGTTTAAATGCAGATTAGTGTGATGAAATCACTTAGAATGAATCTAGAAACGATAAAATTGTTTAAATGATATTCAAAATTGCATTATCTGCAATTTATATGTGTAATTACCATCTATAATGCAATCGTTTTGAATAAACAGTATAAGAATCACATTCTAAACTGCATAAAGAGTTTAAATGAAGATTATTGTGATAAAATGACATAGAATGAATCTAGAAACGAATAAATTGCACAAATGATACTAAAAATTGCATTATCTGCAATATATATGTGTAATCACCATTTATAATGCAATCGTTTTGAATAAACAATATAAGAATCATATTCTAGACTGCATAAAGAGTTTAAATGTTGATTATTGTGATGAAATGACTTAGAATGAATCCATAAACGATAGAAATGCTGAAATGATATTCAGGAATTGGATTATCTGCACTTTATATGCGTAATTACCAATTATAAAGTAATATTTTTGAATAAATAACATAAGAATAACATTCTAGACAGCATAAAGAGTTTAAATGTTGATTATTGTGATGAAATGACTTAGTATGAATCCAGAAGCGATTAAAATGCTCAAATGATACTCAAAATTGCATTATCTGCACTTTATATGTTGTTATTACCATGTATAATGCAATTGTTTTGAATAAAGAATATAAGAATCACATTCAAGACAGCATAAAGAATTAAAATGTAGATTATTGTGATAAAATGACTTAAAATGAATCCAGAAACGATTGAAATGCTCATATGATACTCAGAATTGCATTATCTGCATTTTATATGTGTAATTACCATGTATAATGTAATTTTTTGAATGAATAACATACGAATCCAATTCTAGACAGCATAAAGAGTTTAAATGTTGATTATTGTGATGAAATGACTAGGAATGAATCCAAAAACGATTGAAATGCTCAAATGATACTCAGAATTGCATTATCTGTAATTTATATTTGTAACAATGAATGCAGTCTTTTTTGAATAAATAACATGTGAATCATATTGTATACATCATAATGTAGATTATTGTGATGAAAGGACTAAGAATGAATCCAAAAACGATTCAAATGTTCAAAAGATACTCAGAATTGCATTATCTGCACTTTATATGCGAAATAACAATGTATAATGCAATCGTTTTGATTAAATAGCATATGAATCATATTCTATAGAGCATAGAGAGATTAAATGTAAATTATTGTGATGAAATAACTAGGAATGAATCCAGAAACGATTGAAATTCTCAAATCATACTCAGAATTGCATTATCTGCACTTTATATGCGTAATTGCCATGTATAATGCAATAGTTTTGAATAAATAGCATAAGAATCATATTCTAGACAGCATAAAGAGTTTAAATGTTGATTATTGTGACGAAATGACTTAGAATGAATCTAGAAACGATTGAAATGCTCAAATGATTCTCAGAATTGAATTGTTTGCACTTTATATGCGTAATTACCATTTATAATCCAATCTTTCTGAATAAATGACACATGAATCACATTCTAGACAGTTTTAAGTGTTTAAATGTAGATTATTGTGATGAAATGACTTAGAATGAATACATAAACTATTGAAATGCTTTAATAATACTCAGAATAGCATTATCTACATTTTATATGCGTAATTACCATTTATAATGCACTCCTTTTTAATAAATAGCATAAGAATCGTATTCTAAACAGCATAAAGAGTTTAAATGTAGATTATTGCGATGAAATGACTTACAATGATTCCAGAAACGATTGAAATGCTCAAATGATACTCAGAATTGCATTATCTTCAATATATATGTGTAATTATCATTTATAATGCAATCCTTTTGAATAAATAGCATAATAATCATATTCTAGACAGAATAAAGAGTTCAAATGATGATTATTGTGATGAAATGACCTAGAATGAATCCAGAAACGATTGAAATGCTCAAATGATACTAAGAATTGCATTATCTGCACTTTATATGCGTAATTACCTTGTATGATGCCATCTTTTTTTAATAAATAACTTGTGAATCAGTTTCTTTAAATGTAGATTATCGTGATGAAATGATTTAGAATGAATCCAATAACGATTGAAATGCTCAAATAATACTCAGAATTGTATTATTTGCATTTTATATGCGTAATTACCATGTATAATGCAATCTTTTGGAATAAATAACATATGAATCATATTATAGACAGCACAAATATTTTAAATGTAGATTATTGTGATGAAATGACTTAGAATGAATACAGAATCGATTGAAATGCTCAAATGATACTCAGAATTGCATTATCTGCACTTTATATGTGTAATTTGCAAGTATAATGCATCCCTTTTGAATAAATATCATAAGAATCATATTCAAGATAGTATAAAGAGTTTGAATGTAGATTATTGCGATGAAATGACTAAGAATGAATCCAGAAACGATTGAAATGGTCAAATGATATTCAGAATTGCATTATTTCCACTTTATATGCGTAATTACCATTTATAATGCAATATTTTTGAATAAATAAGAAATGAATCATATTCTAGACTGCATAAAGAGTTTAAATGTAGGTTATTGTGATGAATTAACTTAAAATGAGTCCAGAAACGATTGAAATACTCAAATAATACTCAGAATAGCATTATTTGCATTTTCTATGCTTTATTACCATCTATAATGCAATCTTTTTGAATAAACAACATATGAATCATATTCTAGACAGTATAAAGAGTTTAAATGCAGATTATTCTGATGAAATGTCTTAGAATAAATCCAGAAATAATTGAAATGCTCAAAGAATACTCAAAATTTGCATTATTTGCAATTTATATATGCATAATTACCATGTATAAAGCAATTGTTTTGAATAAATATCATATGAATCATATTCTAGACAGCATAAAGAGTTCAAATGGTGATTATTGTAATGCAATCTTTTTTTAATAAATAACTTGTGAATCAGTTTCGTTGCATCATAAAGAGGTTAAATGTAGATTATCGTGATGAACTGACTTAAAATGAATCCAATAATGATTGAAATGCTCAAATAATACTCAGAATTGTATTATTTGCATTTTATATGCATAATTACCATGTATAATGCAATCTTTTGGAATAAATAACATATGAATCATATTATAGACAGCACAAATATTTTAAATGTAGATTATTGTGATGAAATGACTTAGAATGAATACAGAATCGATTGAAATGCTCAAATGATACTTTGGATTGCATTATTTGCACTTTATATGCGTAATTACCATGTATCATTCAATCTTTTTGAATAAATATCATATAAATCATATTCTAGACAGAATAAAAAGTTTAAATGTAAATTATTGTGATGAAATGACTTAGTATTAATCCAGAAACGACTGAAAATCTCAAATGATACTCAGAATTGCATTACTTGCAATTTCTATGCGTTATTACCATTTATAATGCAATCATTTTGAATAAATAACATATGAATCAAACTCTAGACTTCATAAAGAGATTAAATGTAGATTATTCTGATGAAATAACTTAGAATAAATCTAGAAACGATTGAAATGCTCAAATAATACTCAAAATTTGCATTATTTGCAATTTATAAATGCGTAATTACCTTGTATAATGCAATTTTTTTTGAATAAATAAATGAATTATATTCTAGACAGTATAAAGAGTTTAAATGTAAATTATTGTGATGAAATGACTTAAATTATTCTAGAAACGATTGAAAACCTCAATTGATACTTAGAATTGCATTACTTGCACTTTCTATGCATTATTACCATTTATAATGCAATCATTTTGAATAAATAACATATGAATCAAATTCTAGACTTCATAAAGAGTTTAAATGTAGATTATTCTAATGAAATGGCTTAGAATAAATCCAGAAACAATTAAAATGCTCAAATAATACTCAAAATTTGCATTATTTGCAATTTAGAAATGCGTAATTACCATGTATAATGCAATTTTTTTGAATAAATATTATATGAATCATATTCTAGATAGCATAAAGAGTTCAAATGATGATTATTGTAATGAAATGACTTCGAATGAATCCAGAAACGATTGAAATGCTCAAATGATACTAAGAATTGCATTATCTGCACTTTATATGCGTAATTCCCTCTATGATGTAATCTTTTTTTAATAAATAACTTGTGAATCAGTTTCTTTGCATCATAAAGAGATTAAATGTAGATTATCGTGGTTAAATGACTTAGAGTGAATCCAAAAACGATTGAAATACTCAAATAATACTCAGCATTGCATTATTTGCACTTTAAATGCATAATTACCATGTATAATGCAATCTTTTGGAATAAATAACATATGAATCAAATTATAGACAGCACAAATAGTTTCAATGTAGATTATTGTGATGAAATGACTTAGAATAAATCCAGAAACGATTGAAATGCTCAAACGATACTCTGAATTACATTATCTGCACTTTATATGCGTAATTTGCAAGTATAATGCAACCGTTTTGAATACATATCATAAGAATCATATTCAAGATAGCATAAAGAGTTTGAAGGTAGATTATTGCGATGAAATGACTAAGAATGAATCCAGAAACGATTGTAATGCTCAAATGCTATTCAGAATTGCATTATTTCCAATTTATATGCGTAATTACCATTTATAATGCAATTTTTTTGAATAAATAACAAATGAACCATATTATGGACTGGATAAAGAGTTTAAATGTAGGTTATTGTGATGAATTGACTTAGAATGAATCCAGAAACGATTGAAATTCTCAAATAATACTAAGAATTGCATTATTTGCATTTTCTATGCGTTATTACCATCTATAATGCAATATTTTTGAATAAATAACATATGAATCATATTCTAGACAGAATAAAGAGTTTAAATGCAGATTAGTGTGATGAAATCACTTAGAATGAATCTAGAAACGATTAAATTGCTCAAATGATACTCAAAATTGCATTATCTGCAATTTATATGTGTAATTACCATTTATAATGCAATCGTTTTGAATAAACAATATAAGAATCATATTCTAGTCTGAATAAAGAGTTTAAATGTAGATTATTGTGATAAAATGACTTAGTATGAATCCAGAAAGGATTGAAATGCTCAAATGATACTCAGAGTAGCATTATCTGCATTTTATATGCGTAATTATCATTTATAATGCATTCCTTTTGAATAAATAGCATAAGAATCATATTCTAGACAGCATAACTAGTTTAAATGTTGATTATTGCGATGAAATGACTTAGAATGAATCCAGAAACGATAGAAATGCTCAAATAATACTCAGAATTGCATTATTTGCACTTTATATGCGTAATTGCCATATATAATCCTATCTTTTGGAATAAAGAACATATGAACCATATTATAGACAGCATAAAGAGTATAAATGTTGATTATTGTGACGAAATGACTTAGAATGAATCTAGAAACGACTGAAATGTCAAATAATACTCAGAATTGCATTATCTGCATTTTATATGTGTAATTACCATGTATAATGTAACTTTTTAAATGAATAACATATGAATCCAATTCTAGACAGCACAAAGAGTTTAAATGTTGATTATTGTGATGAAATGACAAGGAATGCATCCATAAACGATTGAAATGCTCATATGATACTCAGAATTGCATTATATGTAATTTATATGTGTAATTACCATGTATGATGCAATCTTTTTCGAATAAATAACATGTGAATCATATTCTATACATCATAGAGATTATAAATGTAGATTATTGTGAAGAAAGGACTAAGAATGAATCAAAAAACAATTCAAATAATCAAATGATACTCAGAATTGCATTATCTGCACTTTATATGCGAAATAACAATGTATAATGAGATCGTTTTTATTAAATAGCATATGAATCATATTCTAGAGAGCATAAAGAGATTAAATGTAAATTATTGTGATGAAATAACTAGGAATGAATCCAGAAACGATTGAAATGCTCAAATGATACTATGAATTGCATTATCTGCACTTTATATGCGTAATTGCCATGTATAATGCAATACTTTTGAATAAATAGCTTAAGAATCATATTCTAGACAGCATAAAGAGTTTAAATGTTGATTATTGTGATGAAATGACTGAAAATGAATCTAGAAACGATTGAAATGCTCAGATGATATTCAGAATTGAAATGTTTGTACTTTATATGCGTTATTACCATTTATAATCAAATATTTTTGAATAAATGCCACATGAATCACATTCTAGACAGTTTTAAGTGTTTAAATGTAGAATAATGTGATGAAATCACTTAGAATGAATACAGGAACTATTGAAATGCTTTAATAATACTCAGAATAGCATTATCTGCATTTTATATGCGTAATTACCATGTATAATGCACTCCTTTTGAATAAATAGCATAAGAATCGTATTTGAAACAGCATAAAGAGTATAAATGTAGATTATTGTGATGAAATGACTTAGAATGAATCCAGAAACGATTGACATGCTCAAATGATACTCAGAATTGCATTATCTTCAATATATATGTGTAATTACCATTTATAATGCAATCCTTTTGAATAAATAGCATAAGAATCATATTCTAGACAGCATAAAGAGTTCAAATGATGATTATTGTGATGAAATGACTTAGAATTAATCCAGAAACAATTGAAATACTCAAATGATACTCAGAATTTCATTATCTGCACTTTATATGCGTAATTACCTTGTATGATGCAATCCTTTTTTAATAAATAACTTGTGAATCAGTTTCTTTGCATCATAAATAGATTAAATGTAGATTATCGAGATGAAATGACCTAGAATGAATCCAAAAACGATTGAAATACTCAAATAATACTCAGAATTGCATTATTTGCACTTTATATGTGTAATTACCATATATAATGCAATCTTTTGGAATAAATAACATATGACTCATATTATAGACAGCACAAATAGTTTAAATGTAGATTATTGTGATGAAATGACTTAGAATGAATCCAGAAACGATTGAAATGCTCAAATGATACTATTGCTTTATCTGCACTTTATATGCGTAATTTGCAAGTATAATGCAACCCTTTTAAATAAATATCATAAGAATCATATTCAAGATAGCATAAAGAGTTTGAATGTAGATTATTGCGATGAAATTACTAAGAATGAAACCATAAACGATTGAAATGCTCAAATAATATTCAGAATTCTATTATTTCCACTTTATATGCGTAATTACCATTTATAATGCAATTTTTTTTAATAAATAACAAATGAATCATATTCTGGACTGCATAAAGAGTTTAAATGTAGGTAATTGTGATGAGTTTCCTTAGAATGAATCGAAAAACAATTGAAATGCTCAAATAATACTCAGAAATGGATTATTTGCATTTTCTATGCGTTATTACCATCTATAGTGCAATCTTTTTGAATAAATAACATATGAATCATATTCTAGACAGCATAAAGAGTTTAAATGAAGATTAGTGTGATGAAATCACTTAGAATGAATCTAGAAACGATAAAATTGTTTAAATGATACTCAAAATTGCATTATCTGCAATTTATATGTGTAATTACCATCTATAATGCAATCGTTTTGAATAAACAGTATAAGAATCACATTCTAAACTGCATAAAGAGTTTAAATGAAGATTATTGTGATAAAATGACATAGAATGAATCTAGAAACAAATAAATTGTACAAATGATACTAAAAATTGCATTATCTGCAATATATATGTGTAATCACCATTTATAATGCAATCGTTTTGAATAAACAATATAAGAATCATATTCTAGACTGCATAAAGAGTTTAAATGTTGATTATTGTGATGAAATGACTTAGAATGAATCCAGAAACGATAGAAATGCTGAAATGATATTCAGGAATTGGATTATCTGCAATTTATATGCGTAATTACCAATTATAAAGCAATATTTTTGAATAAATAACATAAGAATAACATTCTAGACAGCATAAAGAGTTTAAATGTTGATTATTGTGATGAAATGACTTAGTATGAATCCAGAAACGATTAAAATGCTGAAATGATACTCAAAATTGCATTATCTGCACTTTATATGTGTAATTACCATGTATAATGCAATCGTTTTGAATAAAGAATATAAGAATCACAATCAAGACAGCATAAAGAATTAAAATGTAGATTATTGTGATAAAATGACTTAAAATGAATCCAGAAACGATTGAAATGCTCAAATGATACTCAGAATTGCATTATCTGCATTTTATATGTGTAATTACCATGTATAATGTAATTTTTTGAATGAATAACATACAAATCCAATTCTAGACAGCATAAAGAGTTTAAATGTTGATTATTGTGATGAAATGACTAGGAATGAATCAAGAAACGATTGAAATGCTCAAATGATACTCAGAATTGCATTATCTGTAATTTATATGCGTAATTTGCAAGT
This sequence comes from Rhynchospora breviuscula, assembly GCA_027562975.1. Taxonomy (NCBI): domain Eukaryota; kingdom Viridiplantae; phylum Streptophyta; class Magnoliopsida; order Poales; family Cyperaceae; genus Rhynchospora; species Rhynchospora breviuscula. Next base: position 21,796,407 of record CM050398.1, read on the forward strand.
ATAATGCAACCCTTTTGAATAAATATCATAAAAATTATATTTAAGATAGCATAACGAGTTTGAATGTAGATTATTGCGATTAAATGACTAAGAATGAATCCAGAAACGATTGAAATGCTCAAATGATATTCAGAATTTTATTATTTCCAATTTATTTGCGTAATAACCATTTATAATGTAATTTTTTTGAATAAATAAGAAATGAATCATATTCTAGATTGCATAAAGAGTTTAAATGTAGGTTATTGTGATGAATTGACTTAGAATGAATGCAGAAATGATTGAAATGCTCAAATAATACTCAGAATTGCATTATTTGCATTTTCTATGCGTTATTACCATCTATAATACAATTTCTTAGAATAAATAAGAAATGAATTATATTCTAGACTGCATAAAGAGTTTAAATGCAAATATGTGTGATGAAATGACTTAGATGAATCTAGAAACGATTAAATTCCTCAAATGATACTCAAACTTGCATTATCTGCAATTTATAAGCGTAATTATCATTTATAATGCTATCATTTTGAATGAACAATATAAGAATCACATTCTAGATTGCATAAAGAGTTTAAATGTAGATTATTGTGATAAAATGACTTAGAATGAATCCAGAAACGATTGAAATGCTCAAATGATACTCAGAATAGCATTATCTGCACTTTATATGCGTAATTACCATTTATAATGCAATCCTTTTGAATAAATAGCATAAGAATCATTTTCTAGACAGGATAAAGATTTTAAATGTAGATTATTGTGATGAAATGACTTAGAATGATTCCAGAAACGATTGAAATGCTCAAACGATACTCTGAATAGCATTATCTGCACTTTATATGCGTAATTACCATTTATAATGCACTCCTTTTGAATAAATAGCATAAGAATTATTTTCTAAACAGCATAAATAGTTTAAATGTTGATTATTGTGATGAAATGACTTAGAATGAATCCAGAAACGATAGAAATGCTCAAATGATATTCAGAATTGCATTATCTGCAATTTATATGCGTAATTACCAATTATAAAGCAATCTTTTTGAATAAATAACATAAGAATAACATTCTAGACATCATAAAGAGTTTAAATATAGATTATTGTGATGAAATCACTTAGTATGAATCCAGAAACGATTAAAATGCTCAAATGATACTCAAAATTTAATTATCTGCACTTTATATGCGTAAGTACAATTTATAATGCAATCGTTTTGAATAAACAATACAAGAATCACATTCTAGACAGCATAAAGAATTAAAATGTAGATTATTGTGATAAAATGACTTAAAATGAATCCAGAAACGATTGAAATGCTCAAATGATACTCAGAATTGCACTATCTGCATTTTATAGGTGTAATTACCATGTATAATGTAATTTTTTGAATGAATAACATATGAATCCAATTCTAGACAGCATTAAGAGTTTAAATGTTGATTATTGTGATGAAATGACACGGAATGAATCCAGAAATTATTGAAATGCTAAAATGATACTCAGAATTGCATTATCTGTAATTTATATGTGTAATTAACATGTATGATGCAATATTTTTTGAATAAATAACATGTGAATCATATTCTATACATCATAGATAGTATAAATATAGATTATTGTGATGAAAGGACTAAGAATGAATCCCAAAATGATTCAAATGATCAAAAGATACTCAGAACTGTATATCTGCACTTTATATGCGAAATAACAATTTATAATGCAATACTTTTGAATAAAAATGATTCATATGCTATTTAATCAAAACAATTGATTGAAATGCTTTAATAATACTCCGAATAGCATTATCTGCATTTTATATGCGTAATTACCCTGTATAATGCTCTCCTTTTGAATAAATAGCACAAGAATCGTATTCTAAACAGCATAAAGAGTTTAAATTTAGATTATTGTGATGAAATGACTTAGAATGAATTCAGAAACGATTGAAATGTTCAAATGATACTTAGAATTGCATTATCTGCAATATATATGTGTAATTACCATTTATAATGCAATCCTCTTGAATAAATAGCACAAGAATCATATTCTAGACAGCATAAAGAGTTTAAATGATTATTATTGTGATGAAATAACTTAGAAAGAATCCAAAAACGATTGAAATGCTCAAATGATACTCAGAATTGCATTATCTGCACTTTATATGCGTAATTTCCTTGTATGATGCATTCTTTTTTTAATAAATAACTTGTGAATCAGTTTCTTTGCATCATAAAGAGTTTAAATGTAGATTATTGTGATGAAATCACTTAATATGAATCCAGAAACGATTAAAATGCTCAAATGATACTCAAAATTGCATTATCTCCACTTTATATGCGTAAGTACAATTTATAATGCAATCGTTTTGAAAAAAACAATGTAAGAATCACATTCTAGACAGCATAAAGAATTAAAATGTTGATTATTGTGATAAAATGACTTAAAATAAATCCAGAAACGATTGAAATGCTCAAATGATACTCAGAATTGCACTATCTGCATTTTATATGTGTAATTACTATGTATAATGTAATTTTTTGAATGAATAACATATGAATCAAATTCTAGACAGCATAAAGAGTTTAAATGTTGATTATTATAATGAAATAATTAGGAATGAATCCAGAAACGATTGAAATGCTCAAATGATACTCTGAATTGCATTATCTGTAATTTATATGTGTAATTACCAAGTATGATGCAATCTTTTTTGAATGAATAACATGTGAATCATATTCTATACATCATAGAGAGTATAAATGTAGATTATTGTGATGAAAGGACTAAGAATGAATCCCAAAACGATTCAAATGATCAAATGATACTCAGAATTACATTATCTGCACTTTATATGCGAAATAACAATGTATAATGCAATCGTTTTGATTAAATAGCATATGAATCATATTATAGAGAGCATAAAGAGTTTAAATGTAAATTATTGTGATGAAATGACTTAGAATGAAACCAGAAACGATTGAAATGCTCAAATGATACTCAGAATTGCATTATCTGCATTTTATATGCATAATTGCCATGTATAATGCAATACTTTTGAATAAATAACATAAGAATCATATTCTAGACAGCATAAAGTGTTTAAATGTTGATTATTGTGATGAAATGACTTAGAATGAATCTAGAAACGATTGAAATGCTGAAATGATACTCAGAATTGAATTGTTTGCACTTTATATGCGTAATTACCATTCATATTCCAATCTTTTTGAATAAATGACACATGAATCACATTCTAGACAGTTTTAAGTGTTTAAATGTAGATTATTGTGATGAAATGACTTAGAATGAATACATAAACAATTGAAATGCTTTAAAAATACTTAGAATAGCATTATCTGCATTTTATATGCGTAATTACCATGTATAATGCACTCCTTTTGAATAAATAGCATAAGAATCGTATTCTAAACAGCATACAGAGTATAAATGTAGATTAATGTGATGAAATGACTTAGAATGAATCCAGAAACGATTGAAATGCTCAAATGATACTCAAAATTGCATTATCTGCAATATATATGTGTAATTACCATTTATAATGCAATCTTTTTGAATAAATAGCATAAGAATCATATTCTAGACAGCATAAAGAGTTCAAATGATGATTATTGTGATGAAATGACTTAGAATGAATTCAGAAACGATTGAAATGCTCAAATGATACTCAGAATTGCATTATCTGCACTTTATATGCGTAATTGCCATGCATAATGCAATACTTTTGAATAAATAGCATAAGAATCATATTCTAGACAGAATAAAGAGTTTAATTGTTGATTATTGTGACGAAATGACTTAGAATGAATCTCGAAACGATTGAGGTGCTCAATTGATACTCAGAATTGAATTGTTTGCTCTTTATATGCGTAATTACCATTCATAATCCAATCTTTTTGAATAAATGACACATGAATCACATTCTAGACAGTTTTAAGTGTTTAAATGTAGATTATTGTGATGAAATGACTTAGAATGAATACAGAAACTATTGAAATGCTTTAATAATACTCAGAATAGCATTATCTGCATTTTATATGCGTAATTACCATGTATAATGCACTCCTTTTGAACAAATAGCATAAGAATCGTATTCTAAACAGCATAAAAAAGTTTAAATGTAGATTATTGTGATGAAATGACTTAGAATGAATCCAGAAACTATTGAAATTCTCAAATGATACTCAGAATTGCATTATCTGCAATATATATGTGTAATTACCATTTATAATGCAATCCTTTTGAATAAATAGCATAAGAAGAAGGTTTTAATTTGCGATTTATGCGGTTTGACGGTTGGATGGTGATTTAGCGTTAATCGGTGATAAAACAGTAAAAAAACCGGTTTAGGCGGTGATAAAACGGATAAAACGGTAGTGCGGTATGAACCAAAACTAAGATAAAACGGCGATAAAAGGAAAAAAAGGAGTTTTTAAAAAGCTTGATTAGAATCATATTATAGACAGCATAAAGAGTTCAATTGATGATTATTGTGATGAATGACTTAAAATGAATCTAGAAACGATTGAAATACTCAAATGATACTCAGAATTGCATTATCTGCATTTTATATGTGTAATTACCATGTATAATGTAATTTTATAATGAATAACATTTGAATCCAATTCTAGACAGCATAAAGAGTTTAAAAGTTGATTATTGTGATGAAATGACTAGGAATGAATCCAAAAACGATTGAAATGCTCAAATGATACTCAGAATTGCATTATCTGCAATTCTTAAGCGTAATTACCAAGTATAATGCAATCCTTTTGAATAAATAGCATAAGAATCATATTCTAGAGAGCATAAAAAGTTTAAATATTGATTATTGTGAAGAAATGACTTAGAATGAATCCAAAAACGATATAAATGCTCAAATGATACTCATAATTGCATTATCTACAATTTATATGCGTAATTACCATTTATAATGCAATATTTTTGAATAAATAACATATGAATCACATTCTAGACAGCATAAAGAGTTGAAATGTAGATTATTTTGATAAAATCACTTAGAATGTATCCAGAAACGACTCAAATGCTCAAATGATACTCAAAATTGCATTATTTGCACTTTATATGCGTAAGTACCATTTGTAAAGCAATAGTTTTGAATAAACAATATAAGAATCACATTCTAGACATCATAAAGAGTTTGAGTGTAGATTATTGTGATAAAATGACTTATAAAATGAATCCAAAAACGATTTGAATGCTCAAATAATACTCAGAATTGCATTATCTGCAATTCTTATGCGTAATTACCAAGTATAATGCAATCCTTTTGAATAAATAGCAAAATAATCATATTCTAGACAGAATAAAGAGTTCAAATGATGATTATTGTGATGAAATGACCTAGAATGAATCCAGAAACGATTGAAATGCTCAAATGATACTCAAAATTGCATTATCTGCAATTTATATGCGTAATTACCATTTATAATGCAATCTTTTCGAATAAATAACATAAGAATCACATTATAGACAGCATAAAGAGTTAAAATGTAGATTATTTTGATGAAATTACTTAGAATGTATCCAGAAACGATTGAAATGCTAAAATGATACTCAAAATTGCATTATCTGCACTTTATATGCGTAATTACCATTTATAATGCAATCGTTTTGAATAAACAATATAAGAATCACATTCTAGATAGCATAAAGAGTTTAAATGTAGATTATTGTGATAAAATTACTTATAATGAATCCAGAAACGATTGAAATGCTCAAATATTACACAGAATAGCATGATCTGCACTTCATATGTGTAATTACCGTGTATAATGCAATTCTTTTGAATAAATAGCATAAGAATCGTATTCTAGAATTCATAAAGAGTTTAAATGTAGGTTATTGTGATGAAATGACTTAGAATGAATCCAGAAACGATTGAAATGCTAAAATAATACTCAGAATTGCATTATTTGCATTTTCTATGCGTTATTACCATCTATAATGCAATCTTTTTATATAAATAACATATGAATCACATTCTAGACAGCATAAAGAGTTTAAATGTTGATTATTGTGATGAAACGAGTTAGAATGAATCCAGAAACGATTGAAATACTCAAATGATACTCAGAATAGCATTATGTGCACTTTATATGCATAATAACATTTATAATGAAATCCTTTTGAATAAATAGCATAAGAATCATATTCTAGACAGCATAAATAGTTTAAATGTTGATTATTGTGATGAAATGACTTAGAATGAATCCAAAAACGGTTGAAATGGTCAAATGATATTCAAAAGCTTTGGCGAAATCAACTTTGTCAAAAGTTTTGTCAAAAGCGAACTGACAAGATTCTCTACAAAGTTGATTTTGCCAAAGCTTTTAACACTGTTTCCTGGACCTTCCTTACAAACGCTTCAATAGATTTATTTATTTCAGACACAAACAATTACAAGCCGAGATCCCTTAATTCTACCTTCCTCTTTCTTTCTCCAACTGTTTGATCAATTGCTTCCCACCACTATACACTAATTGAGCTAATTAAACCAGATAGAAACAACTAAACCCTAGCCTAAGTATGTGGCTGCTCCTCCCCCCTTCTCTCTTGCTTTAATTGGGGTTTAAATAGGTGAGGATTTAGGGCAACGCTTCTTAAACTCGTGTTGATCACAACCATCCAGTTTTCATCAATGGCTAGGATTGGGCTGCGCCTAGCGTTAGATTTGGGAAAATCGTGGGCTGATGAAGGAATTAAACCCTAGGATCAAATAAATTTGTACCTAGACCTAACCTCACTAGTCGTTTGGAGTTAAACTTAGGGTCGAACCCAAAGGACGGATTTTCGAATATTGGACTTGTTATTTTTCAGAAGCTAGATAATAAAATAAAGTGAGGAATACCGAAAATTAAAGTAACTAAATAACAATGTAAATAAGTAGATATTTTTAGGTATTTTGCAAATTTAAATAATTAAGAAATCTAAAGAATTATTTTTGGGTTTTCAAATAGTATAAAAACGTCTTAGGGATCAGGTTTCGCTTTAGTTTGGACTTCTAAAACTCACGGCTCAACAATTTCATGTAAAAACCTAAGTTTTATAAGCAACAGTGCCTCATCTCGGTCCGAGTTGTGTCCATCTCGGTCCGAGTTGAGAACTGAGGTGGCTCAATTTGACCTCGGTTCGATCTGTTATGATTTGTGCAAGGACTGGTTGGCTAAACCTAAACTTACTAACCCTCAACGTTCGCTTTTTGGACTAGGGAATGGTTTAATCACAACTTATCCTAATTAAACTAATTAACCCGCAACTTTTGGTATAGGAAAATCAATTAGCCTAAACTTGTTTAATGGTTTTCGTAAGGATATTTAGAAGTCTTTTGCACTGTCTAAAAATTACACTTTTGGTGTTAATTAATCTCCCCTTTCGGATCTACGATTTATCCCAAGTACTTGACTCGAACTATTCTTGTTTATCCTAACTTAGGCTTAACTAAATGTGGCCATTCATCTAGAAGTTAATTAAGAAATCACAAGCAGTTCAAACAAGCAATTAAAGACTACTCATTAAACAAATCACAAGTCATAACAAAACATCACAAGTCAAATATCACCATCCAAACTTAAACTACTCTCTTACTTCTAAGACTACTCAAATTCAGCCTAACATAGTACTAAAATCAACAACAAGTATCAAAGCAACAATAAGATATAAGCCCATAAGAATCAAAGTAGAGAACATAGGAAAAATAAACCAAATACTCCTCGTATGTGCTAACTTCGATCTCCAGAGCAGTGGGGTGATGCAAGACGTGTTCTGAACCTTCTTCTCGCTGCCGTCGCTTAGAGATTAGGGTTCCTTAGGGTTTCGGTGGTCAACAAAGCTTGGAAAGGTTGGAATAGAAGTATGGAGGCTAAGATCTCTTTCTAAGGCTGAGAGGCAGCCTTAAATATTGGTTCCACGCACAAGGAAAAAAGTCTAGGGCGCCAGGGCAAGAAAATATACCAAAACAATCAACTTCCTTGTATGAAAAGTTACCATATGAGTCAAGAAGGCGCCCGACTCGGACCGAGATGGAGTGAACTCGGACCGAGATGGAGATATGCGCATCTGAATCTGTCTGCTACAGTAACTCAGGCCGAGATTGATCCAACTCGGACCGAGTTGAGGTCTGAAAAACGCCTTCTCGTGCTAGGAATGAGTCTTCTAGCATTCGTCTTGTGCAAGGAACCTTCTAAAGCTTGTGAATCCACCAAAAATCGCAAAGAACCCTGAAAATAAGAAGAGACACGACGGCAGAGCCAATTCCTGAAAAAATATAGCAATTTATCAAATAATTTAATGGTTTGAATGCAATTTAGGTGCCAAGTACGGTCCAAATACCAACAAATATTAACGATATCAAATCCCCCCAAACTTAAACTTTGCTTGTCCTCAAGCAATACCCTAAGCTTAGAGAGTTGGACTGTACTTAAATCTAAGATCAAATCGTTTCTCAAACTAAGAAATTTTTACCACGAAAATCAATTGCGTATGTCTAAAAGTTTCTCACACATAAATCAAATAAGTCAAATCAAAATTCGATTTCAAGAACCAAATTTAGTATTCTACAAATTAATTCAAGCAACTCTTGGTCCTAAATGAAAAGTTTTTCTCAAATTCAAGAACTTTAGCTTCACTTTTGTCAATTCAAATGCGATCTCAATTTCAATTACCCGTTCTTTTCCATATTTCACAAAAATTTGTAAAGAAATTTATCAAGGTTGGAAATTCTATGATGAACCCTTCTTAAAAGTAATTTTATTTTTCACCAATTCAATTGTGCAAGTCGAGTCGTGGGGTTTTGCACCCTAGATGATATATGCGGTGTCATTGACCTTAATATGCTACTGGCACATGACATGCCAGGGAGGTTGGACTGGTGATACTCGATTATGCTCACGGTACACTTGGGCCATAATACTCAATAACTCCTTTGCCAATGCTTTCACATCGGGGCCAGTAGAATTAATTATGAATTGCCCAATTATTTCTCGAGTTTCTTTGAGGTGTAATTCCTAGCAATTCATAATTAACCCAATACCCTCCAATTTGTGGCTAAGTTGGTGGAAGAAGGTCTCGGTGCATCCTCATTTTCACAACTATTTTGATTTTATTGTTCCATTAAGTTTGCTCGTTGGTGATTCAAGCGATTAAAAACAATTTCAACAAGACAAGGTTCATCTTATAATTTCCAAAATTGATAAAATTCTTTTTGAACAAAAGTTTGTCAAATACAAATCCGTTCACTCGGTAAAAATTTGTGAGAACCGACTTAAAGTGTTTCAACAAATTTTTTAAGCATCCAAAATCGAGTTCTATTCTTGTGAAATACTTCCAATTTGGCCCATTGGTGCAAAAATTAATTTGAGATATCAAAACATTCTAGGGTCCTTTGAGAAAAATTTTGTTTGACTTCAAAACAGTTTCATCAGTGTGAGTTTCATCCTTTAAAATACAAATCGAGAGCAATTAAGCATATTCAATTGATTTCCCAAGCAAATTTCATGAAAAACGGTGCAAAATTCGAATTTTTAAGTCTCAACTCGGACCGAGAATGATCCAACTCGAACCGAGCAGAGAGTGGAAAATGCAAAAATTTGGCCTATTTGAACATAAAATTGCGATTTTTCCTCCTATTCCCTCCCCCCAAACTTAAATCAAACACTGTCCTCAATGCATTCAATCAAAAAGAAAAGAAAATAAGGAGGGAAAAGAGAACTTAGCCAAATTTTACTTTGCACCGTGTCGATGTGCTCCTAGTTTTTCTTCTCGATTTCTAAGATGGCTTACTCCTTTCCTTGAGCTGTTGTGCAACCCGTATGAGGTCGATCGGGGTTAGTTGGCTCACGTAACCCATGATGCTCTAGCACGGATTGCATCTTCCTTCGTTTGTTCCTTCAAAAATCTCTACAATTAATCAAACAAAATCAACAATCAAATTCTATTTTTTAATTTTCTATTTTTCAAATTTTTATGGGTTTTCTATTTTCTAATTTTTTTGTATTTTCTTTTTTTCAAAATAAAAATAAAAATAAAAATAAAAGAGAGAAGAGTTGAGAAATCCTTGGGTTGCCTCCTAAGAAGCGCTTGTTTTAGGTCTCTGGCTTAACCATCTTTTCACTAATTCTTGATTTGATCGGGCCCGGAGAGTGAGACGACGAGCGATTTGTCATATCTCTTGTTGGTGACGTCTTCAAAGAGAATCCCACGCGTGAAAGTTGAGAGATCATCAAACGAGTACCCCATTGCTCCTTTTTCAACCAAGAGCTTCTTCGTTTGTCCTACATCTAGCTTAGAATTAGTAATAACGGGGTTCGTTTTACTAGGGCCAAGAGATTCGTACCTGAGGGAGGTTGGGAGAGGCTTCAATTCGACTTTGGGGGCCTTAGTTCGGATCGAACCAGGGTCATTTGGACCGAACAGAGGATCTGTCACCTTTTTTTTCTCAACTCGGGGCTCATCTCGGTCCGAGTTAGGGGTCGAGTTGGGTCGAAAATTGCTGTTTTGAGCCTCCGTTACATCTTCCAAGGTCTCGTCTACCCCAATTGACTCTTGCAAATCATCTAGAGAGTCTTGGTAGCTTTTAAGGGCATCATGGTATTGCTCTCCAAGAGTCTCTTCGATTTCGGGCACTTCTTGAATCATAAAGCACTTGTTGGCGGGATCCGGGCATCTCATAGCATGGTCTATTGAGAATTGGACTTGCTCCCCTCCTACTCTAACTAAAATCGTCCCATCTCTGGCATCCATCATCACACCGGCGGTTCTAAGGAAGGGGCGTCCCAAAATGATAGGAACATCTTTGTCTTCCTCCATGTCCATCACCACAAAGTCGTCCGGCACTAAAAAATTGCCAACTTGCACAGGAATGTCCGCTAGAATGCCCAGTGGCAGCCGCATTGAGGAGTCGGCGAGCTGCAATGTCATCCTTGTGGGCCTAAGCTCTCCAAAGCCAATCTTCTCATAGACCGTCTTGGGCATGAGACTCACGCTGGCTCCCATATCACATAAGGCTTGTTTAATAGTTGCTTTACCAATAGTACAAGGGAGAACAAACCTACCCGGATCTTCTAGTTTTGGGGGTATCTTGCTCTTCAATGCCTCGCTACTCTTGTGTGATAGGGCCACCGTTTTGAGTTCTTCCATTGATCTTTTGCCAGTGCATAACTCTTTCAAGAACTTAGCATAGATGGGCACTTGTGCTATTGCGTCGGTGAACGGGATTGTAATCCTCATTTGCTTCAAGATCTCCCAAAAAGCTCGGAACTGAGAATCTTCCTTCTTCTTCATGAGACGCTGAGGAAATGGCACAGGGGGTTGATAAGTTGCCTTAGGTTGCGATCCCTTCTCTTTTTCCTCAGCCGACGCCCTGTTTTTGCCATTTTTACCTCCCATCTCGAACCGAGTTGAGCTGATCTCGGACCGAGTTGGGCTTGGTCGGGGCTCCTGTTCATCTTGTAGCGACTCACTGATAGGCCCTTCAATCTCCAAGTCTTTTGAGAGTGGAGGGAAAGGTCTCAACTGCTCCAGAATAGGCTCCTCTTCAACCGAGACTTCCATCTCGGACTGAGTTGGGGGTCGATTGTCTCATCGAGTGGCATGCGAGGGTCTTCATACTGTCTCCCGCTTCTCAAAACATGCAAGGCCTTTATTTCTGCATTTGGGTTGACCTGCGGCTGCCCCGGAAGCTTCCCGGGTGGTCGGGAGAAATGCGTTTCCATCATTCGCTCCAATCATTGCAAAGTGCTCGCATTACCCTTCAATTCGTTGGTGGTGGCCTTCAATTCGTCCAATCCTATAGCCACAGATTTATTAAATTTCTCTTGTTCACTCATGAATTCTTGAACAACAATTGGAATCTCTTCTCTATTGAAAAAAGGTTTCTTTTGAAATGATTGGTCTCTATTGTTGTTATTGAATTGGGCATTTCTATACAAGCTTGGCGGGTTATTTTGGTACATTGAACCGAAAGGGAGCCCATTGTTTAGGGAGTTCACTTGGGCCCCTCTGTTACCAATTTTAGCAAGAGGGCAATTGAGAGATGTATGTCCCTCCTTGCCGCATGCTCCGCATTTGTTCGAATAGAGATGTGTTCCTTGAGCCGATTGGTAAGCGGCAAGTTCAACTTCTAGCTCTGTGATCCTCTCATCTCTAGCCGTAATCTCATGAACTTGTTGCTTTGAATTGCTAGAGCGGCTGTGAGTTGGAAGAGGGTACCACGTGTAATTTCTCGCGCAATAATCAAGTAAGTCCCTTCCTTGTGTCGCGTCGAGCCTTTTGAATGCACCACCTGAAAGAGAATCAATGTTAATCTTAATATTGTCATAAAGTCTACCATAAAAAGATATAATTAGCATCCATTCTTGAATTTCATGGTGCGGGCAAGAATTTTCTAGGTCCCTAAATCGTTCCCACGCATCTCTCATTGATTCCTCTTCTTTTTGAGCAAAGATATTCAATTCTCTCCTAATTGCATCCGACCGATCCGCGGGAAAATATCTATCTAAGAAGGTTTGTGCCATTTGATCCCAAGACCTAATTGACCCTTTTTTTAGTGTTTTGTACCATTTGTTGGCCCTATCCTTGAGAGTAAATCTAAACAACAAAAGCCTAATTGCTTGTTGAGGAACCCCATTAATTTTAATCAAACGAGTGCAATCAATAAAAGTTTGCAAGTGAGCATGTGGGTCCTCATTCTCATCGCCATAGAACGGATTTTGTTGCACGAGTGCGACGTGGTTGGGGGCGATTTGCATATTGTTGGCTTCAATGCCCGGAATCACCACCGGTCCTCCCACATCTCGAGCGCTAGGAGCTCCAAATTCTCCGAGTGTCTTTTTATGTCCTAGCTCTTCTTCATCGTCGGAGTTGTTGACACTCGCCTCATCTTCATTGGCCCATCGGCGACGCTCATTGTCAAAATCCCTCCTTTGACCAGCGAGGAGGGTCCGATTGGCATTAAGTCGAGCCTCTCTTTGCTCAAGTTGAAGGCGAAGGGCCTCCAAATCGCGTGTCTGCTGAGCAATGGCCTCAGGTGTGAGTGGATCGGCCATCGCTACGCCTTTTCTCTCTTCCTCGGGGGTGAACTCGGTCCGAGTTGGACCCGAGATGGTGGGCTGAGCTAGCTCGGGGTCTTCCGGGAGTCTCCGAAAGAAGTAGTATCGAACCTTAGGTGGTGGAGGTTTCTTCTTTCGCGTCCTACCTGCCAGACCTGCAAATAAAAAGAAAGAAAGGTGAGTTTAAAAGAAAAATAAAAAATAATCTAGTCTCCTAATACTCAAACAAGTATCCAATATCGACACCGTCCCCGGCAACGGCGCCAATTTGATGAAGGAATTAAACCCTAGGATCAAATAAATTTGTACCTAGACCTAACCTCACTAGTCGTTTGGAGTTAAGCTTAGGGTCGAACCCAAAGGACGGATTTTCGAATACTGGACTTGTTATTTTTAATAAGTTAGACAATAAAATAAAGTGAGGAATACCGAAAATTAAAGTAACTAAATAACAATGTAAATAAGTAGATATTTTTGGGTATTTTGCAAATTTAAATAATTAAGAAATCTAAAGAATTATTTTTGGGTTTTCAAATAGTATAAAAACGTCCTAGGGATCGGGTTTCGCTTTAGTTTGGACTTCTAAAACTCACGGCTCAATAATTTCATGTAAAAACCTAAGTTTTATAAGCAACAGTGCCTCATCTCGGTCCGAGTTGAGAACTGAGGTGGCTCAATTTGACCTCGGTTTGATCTGTTATGATTTGTGCAAGGACTGATTGGCTAAACCTAAACTTACTAACCCTCAACGTTTGCTTTTTGGACTAGGAAATGGTTTAATCACAACTTATCCTAATTAAACTAATTAACCCGCAACTTTTGGTATAGGAAAATCAATTAGCCTAAACTTGTTTAATGGTTTTCGTAAGGATATTTAGAAGTCTTTTGCACTGTCTAAAAATTACACTTTTGGTGTTAATTAATCTCCCCTTTCGGATCTACGATTTATCCCAAGTACTTGACTCGAACTATTCTTGTTTATCCTAACTTAGGCTTAACTAAATGTGGCCATTCATCTAGAAGTTAATTAAGAAATCACAAGCAGTTCAAACAAGCAATTAAAGACTACTCATTAAACAAATCACAAGTCATAACAAAACATCACAAGTCAAATATCACCATCCAAACTTAAACTACTCTCTTACTTCTAAGACTACTCAAATTCAGCCTAACATAGTACTAAAATCAACAACAAGTATCAAAGCAACAATAAGATATAAGCCCATAAGAATCAAAGTAGAGAACATAGGAAAAATAAACCAAATACTCCTCGTATGTGCTAACTTCGATCTCCAGAGCAGTGGGGTGATGCAAGACGTGTTCTGAACCTTCTTCTCGCTGCCGTCGCTTAGAGATTAAGGTTCCTTAGGGTTTCGGTGGTCAACAAAGCTTGGAAAGGTTGGAATAGAAGTATGGAGGCTAAGATCTCTTTCTAAGGCTGAGAGGCAGCCTTAAATATTGGTTCCACGCACAAGGAAAAAAGTCTAGGGCGCCAGGGCAAGAAAATATACCAAAACAATCAACTTCCTTGTATGAAAAGTTACCATATGAGTCAAGAAGGCGCCCGACTCGGACCGAGATGGAGTGAACTCGGACCGAGATGGAGATATGCGCATCTGAATCTGTCTGCTACAGTAACTCAGGCCGAGATTGATCCAACTCGGACCGAGTTGAGGTCTGAAAAACGCCTTCTCGTGCTAGGAATGAGTCTTCTAGCATTCGTCTTGTGCAAGGAACCTTCTAAAGCTTGTGAATCCACCAAAAATCGCAAAGAACCCTGAAAATAAGAAGAGACACGACGGCAGAGCCAATTCCTGGAAAAATATAGCAATTTATCAAATAATTTAATGGTTTGAATGCAATTTAGGTGCCAAGTACGGTCCGAATACCAACAAATATTAACGATATCATGGGCGCATGTGTCTGGTTTTGGGTCTGTGGCGCTGGAGGAGGCCACGTCGGCGAGCTTCACTATTTTTTCCTTTTTACCCGGCATTGGCAGTAAAGAAATCACGGTTTTCTCTATTTACACAGGGAAGGGGATGCTTTTGACATGTGGGGCCCGCAGCACCTCTCTTCTTTCTTTGTTTTGCGTGGGCTGAGTGTGGAATACACCAATCAAAATTTGCTGAATTTCTGTGTATGGTGTACAAAGAACGGATGCACCCATAATTCAATGGAGATGGTAATTTTTCCTGGGGACAGTGACATCCTTGGCCCCCCTTTGATCCGATACAATGGACGCACTCGCTATTCTCCTTGATTTTTCTGGGAATTTCATCCAATTTCCCTCAATTTCTCATATATCCTTTGATCCCCATCCAAAATAAATTATTCGAAGACCTTTCCTTGGGTATTTCTTGATAAAATTTTATGGGTAAACTCAGAAAAATATGAGTAATTTAATGGTTCAAAGGGTTTTGTGAAATTCCTCATGGATTTATTTTGGTGATTTTATGGATTTTGGAGGTTTCTTTGTAAATTGTGGAGTTTCTGTTGATATTTTTAGGATTTTAAAATCATGACAATTCATCATAATTCTTAGGAAATTTTTGGGTAATTTTTGAAGATTTTTGGAGGCATTTGATATTTTTGGTGGATTTTTGGAAGTTCCTTGTATATCGCTATGTGTCTCCAATCGCGAAAATTTGGGATCAAACACCTTAAAAAAAAAAGACCTGGTTATTCTCTAAAAGCCCCTTGTACACCTTCCCTTGGCCTCCTGCACCTAATACATTAGTCTCATTGAAATTATTAGTTGCATTTTCTAACTGTTTTCTGCTGAACACACGAAGATGGTCATTCATCATCTGGTAGTATTTTTGATACTCTTCTTTCTCTTCCATGCGTTTTTTACGTTGTATATACAACTACCAGGATACCTAAGATCAGGATAGTTGCAACACCAAGAATTGAACCTGCACATGAATGCACAAAATTGAACAAATGTTACTTAGCTCGAAATATATCCAAGTGTATTTAATCTTATCACCATTATTCGCAATAAAAACTAAAAAATATTGAGTAATGTTACGCATTGCACTATATATAATCATATAATCAATTACTGCTACGGTTTCAATTTTATTTTTCTTTTTAATTTAAATAACAAAGTCAGGCCACTCAATTAGATCTACATATTGGAATCTTACGAGAAATACATATATATAATAAGATTACTCCACAAGTTTTTATGTATACATCTCGAGCTATTTGATTTTTTTTTTAATAGAAAATCTAAAAAGAGATCAAAATATGAAGTTATACTTCCAAGCTAATGGAAGCTATGCATAGCAACAAAGCTGCTGACTTAACAATAATAGCGAGTGTACAGAAGTTAAAAACAACAACAGGAATTGTATATAGAGAAAGTTTAATATGCACCATAGTGCATAGGGAACTCTATACTCCGCGGATTTTTTCGGAAGTATTTTTGTAAATTGACAAATCTAATTTAACCAATCTAATCTACATATTGAAATCTCATAGCAAACTAAATTTTATAATTTTTGATATTTTATTACTATTTTTTTCGAATTTTTTAAAACCTGCTATTTTTGGAAACAAACTACTATTTACAAATTCCAAAAATGGCAGGTTTTAAAAAAATCGGAAAAAATAGTAATAAAATTTAAAAAATTAAAAAATTTGGTTTGCTATGAGATTTCAATATGTAGATTAGATTGGTTAAATTAGATTTGTCAATTTACAAAAATACTTCCGAAAAAGTCCGCAGTGCATAAAACTCTCTATGCACTGTGGTGCATATTAAACTTTCTCATTGTATATATTATGCATACATGTTTTCAACAGGTCATTGATGTTGCAGACCAAAACATCTTTGGCTGTTCGCATTTTTGTAATCGAAGCACAATTATAGACACAGAGCACACTTCATAAATGTGCGTATCTCCTGTACTTTTTCTTTTTATTTTAATTTTTTTCTCCAAATGTATGTTGAGTGTTTTATACATATTGTCGCAGGGTTCAACACTCCCTCTGCGATTTAGTTGCAAGCAAAATTAGAGTAATATTTAATGAAAATTGTAGTGAAATGACTATCCGAGTATGAAGAAATTTTTTGTATTTTTAATAATTTAATTTTTTAAGAAAGAAAATTAAATACTTACCAAGGACTACTCGAGCATGATAAGAAAACTTTTCTGGAATGTTGATGCAAATTCCATCATTGACATATGGATTACCATATGTACCTTTGGGGCAGGAGCATGTGAAGTTCCCATCAGAGTTCATGCAAATTGCATTCGAACTGCAGGGGTACTTATCCGGAGATTTACATTCATCAATATCTGTCCAGAGCAGAACAACCCATTATAAATTAAAGTGCACAATAAAGGGCCTTTAGATATTTTACCAACTTTGTTACGGATATAAATTAAGGAGACCTTTACAATGTGGCATCCTTTTTTGTAATTATACTATTATCTCACTATAACAATTTGCAGTGTTCATATTTGGAAACTCAATGAATGAAACAAACCTAGGTATCAAACAAAAATTACCTAACAAAAGAAAAACAATCCAGCAAAATGTTTTCTTCTTGCTATGAGGCAATTTGAAATGTTGTTATGGTGGTGCAAAAAGTATTGTGAATTTTTGTGGCAATTTCCTATTGTTGCGTCATAAAACTCAGCATTTGTCTTTTTTTGTATGTCCCCAAGCTCTAAAACCCTGAGATCGACCATTTAATTACACTGCACAATTAATATTTGGTTAAACATGCAAAATTCGGCCAGTGCCTTCGCACCAACAGTCCAGAAAACAGAATCTGATGCATGAAAAGGGGAAAAAAAAAGGGGGGGGGGGGGGGGGGTTGGGGGGTGTGGGTGCACCTATGCATCCACCAGTAAGATAGGGATTTCCTTCGTATCCTTGCCTGCATTGGCACAGGTATCCAATGCCATTTCTGCTGTTGTTGTGGAAAAAGCTATGCCTGCTGCGGCAAGCAGTGTCATGGCTCTTCATTAGTCCATCCTGGCATGTGCTGCCCCTGATAGCCCAGCTAAGCACAACTGGCACACCATTCTTATTCATCTCGTAGAAATCAAGCCCACTCAAATCCAGAACCTGGAACTTGTACCAGCCATCCTCCACCAGCATAGCATAATTGCATGGGTTGAACTTCCAGGCATCGTTGAAGGTGTTGGACCAAAGCACAAAATAGAATTTGAGCCCTGCAGGTATGGCAATCTGGCAACATCCCAGCCCATTGCATGAACCACCATCACCAGTTGTGCTATTAGGGCTGGAACAGGTGGATACACAGCCTGAAAGGTAAGTATCGTTAACATAACTAACAATATATGCCAAGGCGCGGCAGCCTATTGCTACAAATTTGTTTTGTTCATGTGAGAACTGAAATGGCGGAGATCTGAGTTCCATCAGCCCCAAAGAAATGTTAGATATTCTGTTTGTTTCATTGAAGCAAACGTAACTGGTGTTTTTGTTGAGAACACGTGGTTCTCCACCGGTAATGTTGACATTTATTAGTTCAACATCATTATCAGGGTTTTTATGCCTGAAAAGAATCGCTCTTGGATGAGTCATGGACTCATCACATGTGATCTGAAATCCTTCACGGTAACAACCATTGCCCATACCGAATGGGTATGGGATCGTTATGTTTCCGCATTTACTGGGGCACCCAGTCAGTGAAATGTTTGACGTGGCTGCAGCCAAAGTAGTTAATAATGGAATCATCAGTATTATGAAGAAAAAGCACAGCAATTGTCTCACACAAGCCATATATACCTATAAGATAATACTTGTTAGTAAGATCACTGATCTTTTCTTGTGATAAGCTTTGGGAGGGGAGTCTCTCTGTTTCTCTTAACTGAGTATTGTAGTAATACGACTCTCTTGATACGCAATTTATATTCTCTCTCTGCATATGCAATTTATACTCTCTCTGTTTATTAGAAGCAGCAGAGAAGTTAATTATTCTAAAAATTATCCGATTATTAGTCTCACAAATAGGTCGGCGATGTCTTAGTAGCCCACCAAATTAAGACATTGGATGCTTAATAATTGTTTGTACGCAACTGCAAGAATTGGTCCTCATCAATGATGCATTGATGGACCAAAAAAAGATTTCCGGAGATTATAGGACCCATTGCACAGCCAGCCTAATGCAAATTAACTAATTTATGTACAAATATCACACATACACACAGAGAAAGGTTCAAATATTCGTTTTAGACTTTTAGTAAATAAGTAACGCCGTAACAGCAAGGTAGATGACGAAGCTCTCGTCCCAAACCACCGCTCCGTTAGTGGCGGGCGGCAATAACTGATTTAGTGGAATTAGAAATCACAAAGAAATGCTAAATAGCAAAGAGGAACTCAAAGAGCCCAAAGAGGAAATTTCATTAATTAACCAACTGTCTTTTACAATGACAAGTGCCCCTTTATATAGGGAGGCGGCGCTTTGGACTACAAGTCAGTGTATTTTCAGAAATAGTACCCTAAAAAGGAAATTTGTAAAAATAGAAAGAAAATATGAAAATTACAAATATAGTAATGTCCTAAGATAAATCCACGTCGGATTCCAAGTCAAACTCGGATGAGTCTCCCTCTCGGATTTGGCACGCGCTGTGCCCGCGTGAGGTACCCTCGGGTGGTGAGGCACCCTCTTGGATTCGTCTCGCGCTGTGCCTGGGTGAGGTACCCTCGGGTAAAAGTAGTGAGGTAGCCTCGGGTGGTGAGGCACCCTCTCGGATTCGGCTCGTGCTGTGCTCGGGTGAGGTACCCTCGGGTAATGTCTTGGGTGAGGTACCCTCGGGTGTCTTGAGTGAGGTACCCTCGGGTGTCTTGGGTGAGGTACCCTCGTCATGCTCCCTCGGTTGAGATAAGCTTGACCTCAAACTTGTATTTTTGCCATAGTACTTGTGAAGATGGCGAACATTGAATACGTCAGAGATGTGCATATCCTCGGGCAACATGACTCTGTAGGCATTTTCTCCGAACTTCTCCAGGATTGGATAAGGTCCGAACTTACGACGAGTAAGCTTATTGTATTCACCTCGCGAGTAGCGATTGTTGCTTACACCAGATTTATGCACGATGGTGAAGGTGCATTCTTGCAACATAATGAACCACTTGGCATGGCGGGAGTTCAGTTTGTTTTGATCCTGCAAGAACTTCAGAGCTTGATGGTCAGTGCAGAGGAGAAATTCCTTAGGGATGAGGTAATGTCGCCAGTGATGGAGGGCCTGAACAATGGCATAGAGCTCAACATCATAGACCGAGTAATTCACTCGCGGTCCACCAATCTTCTCACTGAAGTAAGCGATTGGCCTCTTCTCCTGAGATAGAACAGCCCCAATACCAGTGAAGAAAGCATCACACTCAACTTCGAACACTTTATCAAAATTTGGCAAAGATAGCACGGGAGCATTTGTGAGCAAGATTTTGAGCTGTTCGAATGCCTTCTGAGCCTTTTCATTCTAAGCGAAGTCTTTCGCTTTGAGTAAGTCAGTGATTGGTGAGGCGATTGAGCTGAAACCTTTAATGAACCTTCGGTAGAAACCAGCGAGATCAAGAAATGAGCGAACCTCCCCTATGGTAGTTGGACTTGGCCAGTTTCGGATTGCTTCCACCTTGCTCTCATCTGGACTCATGCCTTTGCCCGAGATGATAAAATCCAAGAAGGTAAGGCTCGAAACCATCCAAGAACACTTCGCTGGGTTGGCGAATAGTTGGTTTGCTCGAAGAGTTTCAAGCACTTCGCGCAGGTGGTGCAGGCAGTCGGTCTTGTTTCGGCTGTATATGAGGATATCATCGAAGTAGACCACCACAAATTTGTTGAGAAAGGGGCGGAGTACTTGATTCATTACTCTCATGAAAGTGCTCGGAGCATTTGACAAACCAAAGGGCATGACAACCCACTCGAATAGTCCATCCTTAGTCTTAAAAGCTGTCTTCCATTCGTCTCCGGGCTTGATACGGATTTGGTGATACCCGCTCTTCAGATCAACCTTTGAGAAGACTGTGGCTCCGCTCAGTTGGTCGAGCATGTCTTCGAGCCTCGGGATAGGAAATCGGTACTTGATTGTGATCCGGTTGATGGCTCGACTGTCTACACACATTCGAAATGTGCCATCCTTCTTCGGAACAAGTAGCGCGGGAACATCACACGGGTTTATACTTTCTCGCACAAAACCCTTGTCGAGCAATTCTTGCACCTGTCGACGTAGCTCCTCGTGTTGATCCGGGGATATTCGGTAATGAGCTCTGTTAGGAAGACTCGAACCCGGCACCAGGTCGATTTGGTGTTGTATGTCCCGAAGAGGTGGGAGTCCATCGAGAAGCTCTCTCAGAACATCTCTGTATGTGGCTAGGATTGGCTCGACCAATCCTCGAGGCAGTTCGCTAGGCTCGTGTTCTGTGAATGTGGTCGAGGCCACGATCAAACACATCCTCTCAGCTTCAAGTTCGGTCTCGAACTCATCTGTGGGCACACAAAATATTGTTTTCCCTGTGTTAGAGAAATCTTTTTGCAGAGGTAAAATGTGTACCTTCTTGTCTCCTAGCTGGACTGAGTAGAGATTCTTGCAACCATCGTAAATAACATGATTGTCAAATTGCCATGGTCGTCCAAGGATGAGGTGTGAAGCATCTATCGGGACAACATCTGCTCGGACAGTGGTAGAGTAGTTCAGGCCGATTGAAAACTCGACCTGACATCGTCGGTTAACCATAATCTCGGCGTCCTTGTTGACCCATTCAAGCTTATAGGGGTGAGGGTGTGGTGTAGTCGCGAGGCTCAACTTCTTCATAGCTTCCTCGGAGATTATGTTCTCCCAACTTCTTCATAGCTTCTTTCCTTGGATAGAGCACTGAGTTTTGAAAATGTCGTGCCTTTTCCAATTCTCCTTGGTGGGTGGTGCGAGACACAAACGTCTTGCGACTAGACTCTCTCCTCCGACATCATCAGGACTAGCCTCGTAGACCTCTTCTTCAGCTGCAACATATCCCTCTTCATCCTCGAAGTAATCATCTTGGTCAGCAGTGTACTGAACTCGAGCTTTAGGACACTCATTGGCATAATGTCCAAGAGAGTGACACCTATGACAGCGAATGTTCGCTTTGCGATTGTCCGAGGAGTTGCTCGGATTTGGTAGGGGAGGTGTGTTGCGGGGCGGATTAGAGCTCGGATTGTCTGGCGAAAAAACATTCCTGGGGGTCTCGGATTGGACTCAGCTCGCGACAGGTACATTCCTTGGGGGCAAGCCGCGACTTCGAGCTTGTTGTTGCTTTACTGCCTTTGCCTTGGCTTGGGCCTCGGAAAGGTTGTAGAAGGTTTGCACAACAAGTGCATCTTGGATCGAGCTGTGAAGTCCATGGAGGAATCGAGCAACTCGTTGATCCTCGGTCTCATTCAGCTGATTGCGAGCCTCCAACTGATAGAACTCGAGGGTATATTCATCCACACTCCTCGATCCCTGTCTGAGCGACTGAAACTGTCGAAACAGTGTCTGCCGATAGTTGAGTGGTAGGAATTCACGATTCATCTCGCGTTTGAGTTCGTCCTAGTCACTGAAAGGTGGATGGTTGTCGAGCTAGCGACGATATTTAAAATTTTGCCACCAAGCGGCTGCTCGATCTCGAAACCGAATGGTAACTAAGGGTACACGCTTCTCAAGGGGAACTTCTTTCAACTCAAAAACTTCTTCTACAGTGTGTGTCCAGTCTAGGAACTCCTCGGGTTTGAGACTCCCAGAGAAGTCAGGAATCTCAACTCGGAGACCTCCTTCCCAGTTGCGATCTCGAGCGTTATTTCGATCTCGGTTGTCAGTGTTGTTGGGGTTGGGATTGGGGTTGCGGGCCCCACCTCTTTCGTTATTAGGGTTTAGTTGCCCCATGAGTGCTGTAATCAGTTCTGTATGACGCGCGGTGGCGTTGGCAGCGTTGTCATCCATACGCTGAAGTAGGGTTTCTTGGTTCTTCTGCATCTGTTCGATAAGAGCGATGATATTAGGGTCGACCATGGATTCCAGCGCGAAAGTGGGAGGTGAAGGTGGTAGGAGTAGGTGGGTTGCAGCGATCGGCGACGGTGGTGGGTGGCGGAGATACAACTTCACGCAAGCGCGAAGGTGGATTGTCGAAACCTGTTTCTGATACCACTTGACGAAGCTCTCGTCCCAAACCACCGCTCCGTTAGTGGCGGGCGGCGATAACTGGTTTAGTGGAATTAGAAATCACAAAGAAATGTTAAATAACAAAGAGGAACTCAAAGAGCCCAAAGGGAAAATTTCATTAATTAACCAACTGTCTTTTACAATGACAAGCGTCCCTTTATATAGGGAGGCGGCGCCTTGGACTACAAGTCAGTGTATTTTCAGAAATAGTACCCTAAAAAGAAAATTTGCAAAAATAGAAAAAAAATATGAAAATTACAGATATAGTAATATCCTAAGATAAATCCACGTCGGATTCCGAGTCAAACTCGGATGAGTCTCCCTCTCGGATTTGGCACGCGCTGTGCCCGGGTGAGGTACCCTCGGGTGGTGAGGTACCCTCGGGTGGTGAGGCACCCTCTTGGATTCGTCTCGCGCTGTGCCTGGATGAGGTACCCTCGGGTAAAAGTAGTGAGGTAGCCTCGGGTGGTGAGGCAGCCTCTCGGATTCGGCTCGCGTTGTGCTCAGGTGAGGTACCCTCGGGTGTCTTGGGTGAGGTACCCTCGTCAGTAGAGTTTTAAATGCAGATTTAAGTTGGATTAAGCACATAAATAAGAGTAATAAAAACTAAATAGATCTTTATATTAATTAATAACCAAGGCGCGCGCGTAGCGTGGAAGGATTGGGGTTTAATTGCACCTTTTTCTCTGTATACGTGGTATTCCTTTTACCTACCCTCGGGTGACTTACCTCGTTTAGTCTCTTTCTCCGCTCTTAAGCTTTCTTTTCTTTCGTTTGCTCGTCTAATTCGGTCTATGTGCTTTAGGAAGTAGTAACCTTGTGAATAATAATTGGCAAAGGTCTAAATAACTGAAAGCGGGATCATATGAAATTGGAAATTGTAACTTAGCAGCACACTTACATCATCGAATTATTTCTGAATTTGTCGAATTATACAACATGTCATTTAAAGATAGTATAATATTTACAAAAAAAAAAAAAAAAAAAACTTTTTCAATTATACTAATATAATTTTGTGTTATATAATAATAAAATTTTAAACTTATATTCATAATATATGTTAATTATAAAATTCATATTATATGTTTGATGTCCTGATTTTACATAAGATTTTTGACTGAACTTGGTACCAAAATCACAAAAAAAAAAAAAAAACACTTTTTATTTTGGTTTGCAGTGCGCCACTGACGTGGATTCAAATCAACACGAAATTGGCACAATTCGGCGCATTTGACACACCCTTGGAGGTCGAGTCTGATATCATTATTATTTGTTGATATTTAGACAGTACTTGATACTCAAATCATACTCAAACCATTAAATTATTTAATAAATTGCTATATTTTTCCAGGACTTATTGGCACTGCCATTATTTCTACTCTTCTTTGTACATGTTTTTTCATGATTTCCGGTGGATATTCGAGTTCTAGAAGATTTCCGGCGCAAGATGCACGCTAGACGACTCATTCCTAGCATGATTGGGCACTATTTGGACTTCTGTTCAGATTCGGACCAAATGCATTATAACCACCTCAGCTGACTCCTCTCTTCTCTGTTTAGACCGAGTAGACTGCTACCATATCACATATGGCAATGTTTTGGTAAGATTTTCTTGCTTAGGCACAGCTACACCCTTTCCTTGTACCTGAAACCACTATATATAGCTCCCTTCTGCCTAGAGAAGTTATCTGAGCCTCCACACTTTCAATTGACCCTTCTCTAAAATAATTTCCATTGAAATTTCACTGAAACCTTGAAGCAACCAGATTCTGGAAGCGACGGCAGCAAGGAGACAGTTGAAGAAGCCATCTTACAACACCCCACTACCGTGAAGGATTGAAGAGATGAGCATAAAAGAGTATTTTGTTTATTCTTCTATGTTTTTATCTTTTATTCTCATAGGCTTGTATCTTTATATTTCTATGCTACTTGTTGTGTGTTTTAATACTATGTTAGGCTAAGTTTCATATAGTCTTAGGAATAGAGAAGTAACTTAAGTTTGGATGATTGGGCAAAGCAAATTAAATTTCATATTTTTACATAAATTTAATATTCAATATTTAATATTCACAGAAAATGTAACATAAATATCACGGATGATTGGGAAAAGCAAGGATGCAACGAGGGATATATGAATAAATTAATTATGTGAATTATTTTATGAATTAAAAAAATCATTTAATTAATTTGAAAATTAAAAAAATTGAAAATTTGTGACCATCAAGTTCTTCATATTTTAGTGAGATGGTGCGCTAAATTTTTTGTCAAAATGACAAAGGAAAGAGCTCCAATTAATTTTTCTAAGAACAGCAGAACCATGATTGTTGAAAAATTCCATAAAATGAACGAATCCATTTCCAGTGAGAATGGAGAGGAGCCTGGCCTAGTTAAATCAGAAATGGAGAAAAAATCAGAATGGAGATAAAATTAGAATGGGCCTGTTGGCGTGTAGGAAAGAAAAGGCGGCAGGAACAAAACAGAAATGAAAAGTGTAATTGTTGGATTTACTATTGTGCGCCATCGCTGAATAGAAGGTGCTCTATCGCGTTTATCTCATGTGTCGCTAGAGCTAAAACATCTTTTCAGTCTCATTTATATGTAATAAACTAAATATTTATACTTAATAAATTGTGCATATATACGTTTGTCTCATGTGTCGCTAGAGCTAAAACATCTTTCCAGTCTCATTTATATGTAATAAACTAAACATTTATACTTAATAAATTGTGCATATATACTTAACAAACTAAACATTTATACTTACTAAATCGAAAATTTTTTAGACAAATGAGAGGGACGTGCTAGAGGTAGAGTCGGAAAATTTTTTAGTTGAACTGGACCGGCATGATCCCTTCTAATTTTTTTTATATATTTTTGTCTGGTTCATGGTCTCTTCTGTTTCCATGCGCACCTATTAAAAAATTGAAAAATTAATACTTAATAAACTGAACATTTGTACTTACTAAACTAAACATTTATACATAATAAAATGAACGTATTTGCTTATAACATTTATGTTTTTTTACTACAACTAACTGAACATTTTTACTTAATTAATGAAACATTTGTACTTACCCAATTGAACATTTGGATAAGAAATAAAATAAAACAAAATAAACATATTGAACACAGTAAACAAATATAACAGAAAGTGCACATTTATAGCTAATAAAGTGAACATTTACAACAACGGAGTGAAAAAAAAACAGACGTAGGGTGAGGGGACTATCGAGAGAGCGTTGCTTAGCGATGGTGCGCGATGGCATTTCTTCTGATGGCACTAATTAATTCCATTATTTTCGTGGGCAGAGTTGATATACATCATCCACTAATTAACTATACAAACCATCCAATTGGACCACGCGTTGAAATTGGGCCATTCTGGATGGTCTGGACTCTTTCCCGCGCGCTAACATCATAAAATTTTTTTGAGGCGACCAATTTCGGAAAAAAATTGCGGGCTGACGTTATCAAATGGACGGATTTTTGTATTATGTTAAACACCTTAAGGGATGGGTTAAACTGAGTTATGTGTTCAGTTAGATGCAGTGGTAATATGACGTTTTAGTTCTAATAATGGCCATAAAAGATGAGTTAAACTGAGTTATGTGTTCAGTTAGATGCAGTGGTAATATGACGTTTTAGTTCTGATAATGGCCATAAAGGATGAGTTAAACTAAGTTATGTCTTCAGTTAGATGTAGTCGTAATATCACGTTTTAATAACCTTAAAAACGATGAAATCTAGTACTGAATTCCTTCCATAATCTAATCCTTTAGGCAAAATAAGAAAACATTTATGGTAAAATATCTCCCATGGCAGAGTTTAAAGAAAGAATAGGCCTGAAGCCTGAAGTGATCAACATACATTATTTAAGCATCCTGCTTGAATTTTTTCAGCTGCTCAACAAAATCATCAATATGCTTCTCATGAGAAGCCCAGTCTGCAAATATCTCCTTCTGCTGTTTTGCATTGTTCCGAATTACCTTTCCCTCCTCCTCCTCCATCACAATGCGAACAACTTTTGCAACATCTTCTCTGCTAAAATCCCCAGTTTCTTCATCTCGTGGTATAGCTACGCCGATCTTTTTCTCCTCTAGAATTCGAGCATTCAGACCTTGATCTGCAAATATCGGCAACTGCACCAATGGGTGCCCGAATTGGAAGTTCTCGACTACAGAACTCCAGCCGCAATGTGTCAGAAACCCTCCAACAGAAGCATGTGCTAAGACCCTCATTTGAGGAACCCATCCTGTTACGACTCCTACATGTTTTGTACGCTCTTCAAATCCTTCTGGTAAAATTCTTGTGTCATCAGATATACTTGTCGGCTTCTTAAATGCCCAGAGAAAGCACACTTTCGACATCTCAATGCCTAGAGCTAGCTCCTGAATAAGTTGCATGCTCAAAGTGGCCTCGCTACCGAATGCAATGTAAAGAACAGATTCAGCTGGTTGCCGGTCTAGCCAATCCATGACATCAAGCTCGCCTGCAGCTTTACTGCTCTTTTCTGATTGAGATTGGTCTATAGAAGGTGGTAAAAGACCAATCGGCATGACTTCCTTCTCATAAAGCTTACTGAGAAGTGATAGCCATTTTGACTCCAGGTTGTGGCAGCTCCTTACACATATAAATTTGCTTCCATTAATTACCGAGGCAGCTCTCTCTAAATCAGTTATGCCAGATGATTTTTTGTCACTGACGCTGAGCAATACTCGGGCCTCATGAAGGCGAAAGGCAACATTGGAAGGAAATGGGATCCACCTAGGTGGGACAGTGAAATCCTCGACAGAGGTTCGGTACCCATCGAGCAGTTCAGAGCATGGCCCAAAGAAGGCCAACGCAGGAGCAATGAAGACTGAGAAGAAGGCACATGGAATGTGATACTCCTCTGCTATTTTTGGAACCCAGTGATGTGTGAAGTCCATGATGATCCAATCAGGCCTCGTGTTTTTATCGGCACAAGCTGATTTGAAGAAGGCTGAGAATGGTGATTCCAAGCCATCAAATGCCTTTTTGAGGTACCCGACATCCTCCAATGGTATGTCACCTGTAGCTTCTGCTGTCTCAGGCAGGTGTTCGACAGAAGGAAGTGGGAGGGAGAGGAACTGTATGAGAGGAGACAAGTCGGGCTGGATTTGCCGGAGCCGTTGGATGTTTCTCATGGTGGATACATAGGTGATGCGGTGGCCCCGCTTTGCAAGGGACTTGGAGAGTTCGAGGAGGGGAAGCATGTGACCAAAGGCCAGCCATGGGAAGACCAAAATGTGGAGAGAGTCGTCAGACATGGTGGTTCAGTGATTCAATGCCCAAGTTGGAGAGGTTTCTGAAAAGATGTTGCACTTTATATTAATGGTTATCATTTGAACTCATGTTACGTACTTAAATATTTGTTGATTTACTGTGAAATAAAATGGACTAATGAAGAAAAGAAAACGTGCAACTTGATCTTCTCAATTATTGGTGGGTACAGTGTACGCTGACCTTCTCAGCATGTGGCAAACTGGCAACCAGGGCTGCAAACGGTACGCCGTTATACGTTTTCCGTGCACGTTCCGTTCCAACGGAACGTATAACGGTACAGAAAATCATTTCGTTCCCAGAAACGGCATGGTAAAAGAAAATAGAGGACAAACCATTGCCGAAACGGAACGGTAAAAGAAAATAGAGGACAAACCATTGCCGAAACGGAACGGTAAACAGAACGAGTCATTTCGCTTCCGTTTCGACAAATAGTACTGTTTTCAGTATAAAAACACGTTTTCACGAAATGAAAGGGCATTTCATTTCCAAAAAAGAAACGGAAAACATAATGGAACAATCATACCGTTGATGGAACAGAACAGCAAACGGAATGGTCCATTCCGTTGCCGTTGTAAACGTTAAACAGGCCTATGGCAACCTTTCTCTTGCTTTGCTTTTTTTTTTTTTTTTTTTTTTTTGGAGAGTGTCTTGCTTTGCTTTTGCCAGAACTGAGTAGTTGCTTTTGGACAAGGACTAAAGAGTAAGGTCCTGATCAAAATGATTTTGAGGTGGGATTACATTTCATTTCATTTCATTTGAATTGATTTCATAGGATTTCATTGGATCTAATTACATAAGAATTCCAACCAAATGACATCAAATTCCTTCATTTTGATCAAGAATTTTCCAATGAAATGAAATGAAATGAAATCCCATGTTAAAGAAAATGAAATTTTGATCAGGGCCTAAGTTCTCATTGGTTGCGGAAAAAGAAAAATAAAAGATGTTGCTCTATAAATTTGTCATATTTGTTAGATTTTGTTCCGTTTGCATAGATGGTTGCGAAAAAAGAAAAATAAAAGATGTTGCTATATAAATTTGCAGAACTGCTTAAGACCATCCCAAAGATTCTATCATCCCCATCATTCCATGGTCTTCTATTAAAAAAGACACTAGATAATTAATGAGGATTCCAGGGGATGACGGGATGATGGGATGATAGAATTCAGGGATGAAATCCAGCGCAGCGCCCTCATTAATTATTTCCAATATTCTGCTTCGCTCTCCTTCCCCTGCGTTATGTTTCGCTCTCTTCAACAGTTACATATTAACTTCAACAATTATCGAGCGCCTCTATTAACTGTTGAAGTTAATATACATAAGTACATAACAGTTGAAGTTAATATATATAACTATTGAAGTTAATATATATAACTGTTCTATTTATATATATTAACTATTAATATATATAAATGTTGAAGTTAATATCGTAGCTGTTGAAGTTAATATCATAGCTGTTGAAGTTAATATATATAAATGGAACAGTTATATATATTAACTTTTAATATATATCTGTTGAAGTTAATATCGTAGCTGTTGAAGTTAATATATATAATTGTTGAAGTGAATATATATAACTGTTGAAGTTAATATATATAAATGGAACAGTTATATATATTAACTGTTAATATATATTAACTGTTGAAGTTAATATTGTAATTGTTGAAGGGAGCAAAACAGAGGGGCGGGGAAGGAGAGCGAAGCAGAAGGGCGGGGAAGGGTTAGCGAAACGGAGAATGATAGCCAAAAATAGAAAACGCGTAGAGGGGATGGGGATGATAGCCAAAAATAGAAAACACATTTAATAACCGCTGAGGATGGTGAGGATGGTGAATATTGGAGATGATCCTTATCAACCCCGATAAATTTGTCATATTCGTTAGATTTTGTTCGTTTGCATAGATGGTTCTCCTGCTAAGTAAATAAATAATATTGGGATTTAATAACTATAATTCATTTATAACATGACTATAATTTAAAATAATTTGTTAGTTTATAATCAAATATATAATATATATTAAGATATAACAAAAGTTTACAATTTTCACGAATGCTGTGGTATAATTAAATAACATTTGTCAATAACAAAATAATTAACCGACAGTACACAAATATTATTCGATAACCATTTACTATGCTGCTAAGTTACAATTGGGGTCATGTGTAGCGATGCACACCAAGCAATAATTCGTTTGACACACCAGGGTGGTGACAGCTCATATATAGAAGTAATTAATGATCCAACCACTTTTTTTTTTTTATTGGAAATATTTGAGTTGTGAGTTCTGGACTTAAAACAGTTTCCAAAATTTCATTGCACCAAATTAGGTATTAAATTTAAAAAAGTAAAGTTGGTTGTTGAATTTGAAAAGATGTTCATGTTAGCTTTTGAACTTCTATATATATCACAACTTAGTCTTTCAAGTTTTTCTTTTTTTAAAAAAAAATATGTTATTTTTTAAAACGATAGAAATTAATTAAAGAACACAAAGTATCTTTTCTTCAAAGTTACAGCTGAAAGGTTAAGAATCAACTTAATTTTATTTTTGAAAAAAGCAAATAACTAATTTAAGGATTCATTTAACAATTCTTTTAATATTCTGCAACAATCAATCAAAATATAAATTATAATGTTTATTTTTTTTCGTTAAAGAGTTAATTCGAAGGAAATGATTCAACCACTTGTGCTGAAGGCAGAACTGATCTGACATCATCTCCTCTTCAGAATGTCCATGTGGCCTTGTTCGGACCACTTAGTGGACCGCAGCCTAATAATTTAATGGCAAAAGAAAAAAGGATTCATTATTTTGAACAATATGACGCCAACCAAATTTATTTAAGAGTTAATTCGAAATAATTTCTCTATTTTTTTTTTTTTTTTTTGCATCCTAACGCACATATAGTATTAAAATCGGAATAGATGGTGATGTGATTGGAATAAGATTTTTTCCGTGAAAATTGAATTTGGAATTCGCTAATTAGAGTAATTAAATTTGATTTCATCTAATTGAAAATTTCATTGTATAAACAAAACGGAATTATAAAAAAACTAATTCTAATAAAATAAAACAAAATATCCATTCTGTCAATGCCGACGCCTAACTTTGGATGCAACGCGAATAGAGAATAGGGTGGTCTGCTGGCGACTCGATCAACCAAACAGAACTGTGTCGCGAGTCGCGAATTGGGTCTGCTCGCACTCTATTTGGGAATTGCTCAGGAAATGTTTTTTTTTTTTTTTTTTCTTTTACAAACACTTTTTTCACTCAAGACTAAAAGATTCTCAATTATTTATGCATCAAATTTCTTAAACTAAATTATTTTGTTCTTTTGACTTTAAAAATTAAGGGTATGTTTGGCAAATGGGCGAACTAGAACAAGAACTAGAACAAGGTTTGTTCTAGTTCTAGTTCTAATTCCATGGTTTTGGTAGAACTAGAATAAAGAGGCGAACTAGGCCTTGTTCTAGTTCGGCCCATGTTTGGTTGCGCGCGAACTAGCTAGTTCGCGAACTAGGCTAGTTCGTGGGTTTGCCAAACATAGCCTAAAAGTATTTTGCAAAAAGAGTGCCGAACAATTTCCACCTATCCTATCTATTATCCTATGCTGTCCTACTCAGCTACACAATCGAGCAATCAGTATCAACCTTATTCTCTCTCTATTCGCGGTGGAAAAAGATTACACTCGCACAGAAGGTGAAGAGCAAGAGGCAGCGACAGCTAGGCCTATTTAACGTTCCAAACGGCGACGAAATGGGCCATTCCGTTCCATCAACGGTATTGCCATTCCATTCTGTTTCAGAAAACGAAATGCCATTTCATTCCGTTATTCGTTCCGTTTGGACCGAACGGAACAGAACAATGTGTTTTTAGTAAAAACTGCACTATTTTTCGAAACGTAAGAGAAATAGGTCATTCCGTTTACCGTTCCGTTTCGGCAACGGATGTCCTCTCATTCCGTTTACCGTTTCGTTTCTAGGAACGAAATAGTTTTTTGTACCATTAGCCGTTCCGTTTGGACGGAACGTCCAGAAAACGGTGGACGGTATATCGTCGGCAGGCTGAGCGACAGCTATGCTAGCTAGCTCTACGCAAACCCGTTGTCAAATATGAGAAAGTGTACGAATTTGATTCTGAATCTTCTCTTTTATTTTTATCTCTACTCTATTCCTTCTTACACAATTACGGGCTAATTGAAACAACATTGGATTAATATTTGCATACTTGCATGATAGAGAATCAATTTGAGGTGTGAATTGTATAGAGTTTAATTAAAACGAAGGGTTTGCCTGCACGTAATCAACATGTAGGGTTAGTTGGACTGAACCAATTTTATCTGGCATGGTACTGGCTATAATTTAAATCCTTGAATCAAATTATTTTCAGACCACTGTTTTAGGATACTTAGTAATTACTTACTGCTCATATAGATGCTTTGATTGTGCTGATAGGCAAATTGTTGTTACATACTTGCAATTTCGTCTTCTGATTCATGGTTTTTGTAGATTTCTAAATAGGTGATTTCCTTTATTTTCCAAATTTCATTTGTTTTTACAATAAATCATGGCTCTTTTGGGTCAGATGTATGGCTATTTGCGGTTTCAATTTATATCTAATTCCATAACAGTGTTACAATAACCGTACCAGTGGTACTTGTGGTTTCAATTCCCAATGTTGTTATTTGAAACTCGTATCAGCAGTGGACAAGACCAGTACTCATGAGTAGTGATTTGTTAAATCAAGTAGTTATTTGAAGCAGTAATCAACTAATCATTTATTTTCCTCTGTAGGTAAAACAAATCCCTTTGCAGGGTTTAAAGAACGAGTGCAGACAAGCTGCACCTATTCTGATCAGCATACATTATTTAAACATCCTGCTTGAATTTTTTAAGCTTCTCAACAAAATCATCAATATGCTTTTCATGAGAAGCTCGGTTTGCAAATATTTCCTTCAGTTGTTTCGCATTGTGCCGAATTACCTTGCCTTCCTCTTGCTCCATCAAAATGCGAACAACTTTCGCAACATCTTCTCTGATGAAATCTCCAGTTTGGTCATCTCTCGGTACAACTACTCCGATCATTTTCTCCTCCAAAATTCGATCATTCAGCCCTTGATCGTTACATATCGGCAACTGCACTAAAGGGTGCCCAAACTGAAAGTTTTCGACCACAGAACTCCAACCGCAGTGCGTCAGATGCCCTCCTACAGAAGCATGTGCTAAGACCCTCATTTGAGGAACCCAACCACTCACAACTCCTATATCTTTTGTACGCTCTTCAAAACCCTCGGGTAAAATTTTTGTGTCCTCAGATACACTTGTCGGCTTCCTAAGTGCCCAGATAAACCGCACCTTGGACATCTCAATACCCAGGGCTAGCTCGTGAAGAAGCTCTATGCTCAAAGCTGCCTCGCTACCAAATGCAATGTAAAGCACAGATTCAGCTGGTTGCTGGTCTAGCCAATCAATGACATCAACCTCTCCCAAAGAAGTAGTGCTCTTTTTTATTGGAGATTTATCAATGGAAGGTGGTAAGAGACCAACCGGCATGACTTCCTTCTCATAAAGCTTGGTAAGAAGTGATAGCCATTTTGAGTCATGGCTATAGCTGCTCTTTATACAGATAAACTTGCTCCGACTAATAACTGTTGCCAGCCGTTCTGCATCGGTTACATCAGACTCATTTTTCGCATAAAAATATGGAATGAAGCGTGCCTCATGTGGACGCAAGGCAAGATTAGAAGGAAATGGGATCCAACTTGGCGGGACAGTGAAATCCTTGGGAGAGGTACGAGACCCGCCAATCAGTTCTGAGCATGGCCCCATGAAAACCTTGGTAGTAGCTGCGAAGACTGAGAAGAATGTACATGGAACTCCATAGTCTTGTGCTATTTTAGGGACCCAGTAGGGTGCAAAGTCGATAACTATCCAATCTAGCCTCGTGCTTTTATCGGCACAAGCGGATTTAAAGAAGGCCGAGAATGGTGCTTCCAAGCCATCGAATGCCTTTTTGAGGTAACCAACCTTCTCAATTGGTATTTCACGTGTGTCTTCGGCAGCTTCAGGCAGGTGTTTGATGGAAGGAAGTTGGAAGGAGAGGAATTGTACGAGGGGAGACAAGTTGGGCTGGATTTGACAAAGCCGTTGAATGTTTCTTGGGGTGGAGACATAGGTGATACGGTGGCCCCGCTTTGCGAGGGACTTGGAGAGCTCGAGGAAAGGAAGCATGTGGCCAAAGGCCAGCCATGGGAAGACCAAGATGTGGAGAGAGTCGTCAGACATGGGAAATTTTAGAAACTATTTTTATAAGTTCAGAACTCACAACTAAAATATTTCTAATAAATAAAAAAAATTGTGGTTGGATCATTAATTACTCATATATATGCTATATATGGTATCAAACGAATTTTTGCTTGGTGTGCATCGCTACACCGCATTGAAGGACCAATATATTTCAACGGTAAAAATTTATTACAAATTATATATATTTGGTAAATGAATTGTCTCCAACGGAAGTGTTGATTAAAAGTACAATTAAAGAAATGATAAGGGCCAAATCCAACGGAACAATAGATAAATCCATTGTTATAATTGAATGGATATTGTAAAATTGAAAACTGACAGAAATAAATTTCATGATTTTATACTTACTAGGTGGGGAAGCGAAGAGTGGATTTTTTGTATTTCAATTTTAAGTACTAATAATTTTTCTTTTGACATGAGCCGTAAAAAATTAATTGAATAAGCATCATACATGAGCTTCTTTAGCATCCATATACATTGAATTTTAAATAAACATATAAGTAATTGAAGAGACCTAAATAGAAAATGATAGCATCCATATCATTTTTTTTAATAAACACAAACAATTGCCAACATGATAAAATAATGTATTTCAAATGGAGATTGATATTGATTAGACTTGATTGATGTTAATTGAATTGAATGCTACTGGTAAAAATAAATTTGAGATTGAGCTTGTCTAGGTTTTGCGAAAGTAGATTCAAAATTCAAAAGCAAATTAAATAGCAAAATATTAAAATCAGTTTGCAAAGTATATCGAAGAACCTTTAAAGTGTATTTCTAAAAGAAGTACACTGGCCTGCATGTTTAAGAAGTTTTTGCTGAGCAGTACGACAGTATCCTTCTCGACTACTGCAAGAAGATTACTAAATAAATGGTCACGAAGCGATCTGCAATGACAAATAAAAAGTATAACCATTTGTTCGAGTAAATATGTTAATTGTATGCATTAATTCAGTAAGAGAGAAATGTAAACAGGACCTGGGCCGGTTTTCGATGCAGCTTGAATAAGCACAATTACCCACTTGGATTTATTATAAATGGTATCATCGTTTAAGTAAACTATATCTTATCTAAATCAAGGAAACAACATATATTCTCCTCCATTGTAATACATGTGCATTGATATTTGAAGGCTGGGAGTAAGCATTTGTGCATACACTTGCTTAAGATAACATAACATTTAAAATTGAACTTTACATGTAATCTTGTTTGTATGTCGGATGAGTAGTCTTATACAGCATAAAGGCATAGATGTACAAGTATGCCATCCAATATGGATTAAAATGCATAAATCTATTCCAACAGAATTTGAAGTTCAATGACAACTACGGTAAAAATTGATAAGCTGAAATTGATGTTAGCAAAATAAAATTGCAAAAAGTGAGCTCCTAATTAGATTATACTTATTTATCATGTCTACAAAGACCTCACTGATGCAATTTCACTTTAGTCCATGTCTTATGGTCCATAGTTCCATATTAATTAATGTATACACCAAATCCAAGGTGATTTGTAAATTAATATAACAGCCTACTTAACTTGCATGTTCTCATCACGTGCATCATGAACACAGTCCTTTCTAAGCCCTTTGATGTTGGACCCGGCAAAAAAGTAGTTGACATCCATTTAAATGTAGTGATTGACCCATAGTATCTGTGCATCTACATCTTTGGTGAGAATCCTCTGGCTGCTAGACCATGCTCTGTAGTGTTGCCAATTTCTACTGCCTCCATCATTGTTCTAAATTAACAAATGAAAGTAAAATTAATTAGATTGTGCTAGTAAATGATTAAGTTTTCATAAAATGGTTGTTTTTCATTAACTGCCCGTAAACGACCATGGCTAAGTTATGGTAACTACTACCTACATTTACCCTACTTATTTTGATTTGATATTTCTTTTTCTTGATAAATTCTTCAACAGATTATTTTGTCAAATTATTTTAAGAGCAAAGAGACTATGATCTATTATTGTAGAAAAAACCACCAAATTGAAGCACTAAAGACTAAACTAATAAAAGGTACTTACAAACTGATACACTTAATAACAGCGTGCCTCCACTTAATAAATCGAATATACCACAAATTAATGTTCAAACTGATACATTTATAATGACATGCCTTCACTTGGATATTGGGACAGTAATCATATTGTTCCTTCTTTTAGTTATTATACACCATCAACTTTCCTCCTATTTTTCTAACTTTGTCATTATGCACTTGATATCTAATTCTTTAAGGTTACCGCTTAACAACCGCTTTTTTTACTGGTCAGATTTGGTACCAGTATTAATAATAAATATGAGATGCTTCTCTTTCCTGCATAATAGTACGATGAGTTCTACAATGCTAGTCTTAACCGATAGCTATACAAATGACATCTCTATATGCAGACTTGTGCGCAGGGAAGTTGTTCATAAAGCATGTCTAATTAGTTGCTATGCTAGTTTCTTTATCATTTGAAATTCCTATACTTCATACCCACAACATTGTTATGCTAGTAAATGTTAATACATGTCAGTACATGAATTGTCCTAATTGAAAATTGTAAAACCGCTTACAGTTTATTGATGTAATCTATACAGGTGTTTTCTTGCATAATCTTCTTTTTCCTTGAAGTATGAAGCTAAAAATAGAGATTTCGATCCAATCACAAAAGCTGAAGATCACCTTATATCAATAGCTTATGAGCTCTCATCCTATATCAGAAATCAGTCTTTATTTTTTTTAATCAGACGATATTGTAGTAAAATTTTAAAATAGTAAAGGCGATTGAGCCAAAAATTAATATTTTTACAGAAAAATTAGAAGATATGAAAGCAGATCTAAACCTTCTTCAATCTCTCTTCTCTCCACTGTTCTCTGAACTATGGGACACCAAAAAAACATAGGTCTGGTACTCCGCCTTTTCCAGTACATGTTGGTCAGATATGTACATCTAGGCTCACTCATCAATTCTCAGGCAAAGATGGCTGGATCATCCTTGTACTGGACCCCACTCAATGTGGTTCCTCGTCGAGAGTCTACTAATTTTGGAAAAGACAAAAGAAAAACAGAAGTTATAGTAATAACCGTGACATAGTTGGGTCCATAGCATATTAATTAATAACTTAAATTTCAAATGTTTTGTCATTTCAATTTTGATTCCAATTGCTGCTTAAAATTAGATAATTGTTCTTAGAAATCCTATCAGCTTCTCATACAAAAAGGCAACAAAAAGTTCATTTTTATATGAAGTCCAAAAAAAAAAAAAATAGAATTTGAACCTGAAATTGACAAAGCCTAAAGAAGAAGCATAGCCCAACTGGATTAGCTTGATGTAGGGGCGATTAGCAAAGCGCAAGAAAAGTCGATTGTTGCTCTTGTGACACCTAAATTAAAAAAGTGGATGTTAAAACCTAGATGCACTAAACTGCTCAGAGTAGAAGATGATGGATTTTTTGTAATAGATGCAACTCATAAGAAACATCATGTAGCGGGCAGATCACCCGTGTGTTCTGTCTACAAACACGACAGGTTGAGGCGATGTCGCCGCCATGAAGTTGCGCGTCTGAGCGAAGAGATGCGGCCTCTCCGCCTCGGCGACGGAGGTGCGAGAGGGGAGGCTACACCGCGGCGGATCGGAGAAGTCGGGAGGCTTGGCAAGACACGACAGCTGTGTGTCTGGTTCTCACGTGGTATTGTTCCAGGCAGATAGTTGGGTGAGGAAAATCGACGGACGGATGAGGTGGGAGGGGTTGACCGTGGAGGAGCCGAGGCGGTGCTTTTTTCGTATGCGTGTTTCTGATAGTGTATGTAGACATGGATTGCGAGAAGGAATCGCAGACAGAGACAAACAAAGAAGAGGAGACGGAGCATCGGGAGAAGGTGGGGCATGGTTAGAAGAGGAGGAGGCAGAGAAATGGCAGGAGAGGAGAGGCGTGCAGAGGAGGGTTAGTGGTGTGAGTAGGTCAGCGAAGGAGGCGGAGGCAGAGAGGCGAGGTATGTGAGTAGGAATCGTAGGGTTTTAGAGAGAGAAGCTGCTAGGTTTAGAAAGGAGGAAAAAAAACGACGATCAGATTTCAGCGAAAAAAAACAACGGCTCGGATTGCCGTGTCGGAATTGAAAAAAAAATGGAATCAGACACTCACGGGATTTAATTAATACTATAGATTTATATTGCTCAAACGAATTTTCATAGAACAAATTTTAATAAATTTTGAGTTTTCAATTATATTTCCAACAATTAGCACTTCAGAGATGCACTTCTACTTGGCTATTCCTATCTTTTTGGGCATATCTAGATAACATCGAACAATCGTTCTTCTCCATATGCCACCAACAAGCGTGCTGCTTGTTTAACTCAGTCTTTTTAAAACAAAAGAACATAAAGAAATTAAGCCATTCGTTGCTTCTCTTTCAAGAAACACATAGAAAATCAGAAAAAATAAAAATTACTATTAGAAAAATTCATGGGGCTATGCTGAAAAAAGGTGTTCTTCTGTTATATGCTTTGAGAGATATCAGGCTGTGAACATGCGAACTAGTATATACTGGTAAATACTTGGTCGTTCAAAATTGAGGTACTAAATCTGTTTCAATTTAATAGATAAAATACATTCTTTAAAAATTGCTTGTGGCCATTGAATAATCATGCTCTAATTGATATTGATCTTGATGAGTAGGTATTTTTCGGAACAAAAGATAAATTCGTAGTATTTTTTTTTTTTCCTCCAGAAAACTGCTTTGAGTAGCCTCCATAAAAATTGGCATCAGTAGTCTCCATGCATTTGCATTTACTATGGTAATTGAAAGG
This sequence comes from Rhynchospora breviuscula, assembly GCA_027562975.1. Taxonomy (NCBI): domain Eukaryota; kingdom Viridiplantae; phylum Streptophyta; class Magnoliopsida; order Poales; family Cyperaceae; genus Rhynchospora; species Rhynchospora breviuscula. The sequence continues at coordinate 21,836,058 of CM050398.1, forward strand.
AGCATCATTAATCTATAGTATTAATTAAAACCCGTGGGTGTCGCATTCCGTTTTTTATTTTTGCTGGCGACACGGCAATCTGAACCGTTTGTTCGTTTACGCTAAAATATGATCATCCTTTTTCTCCATCTATTCCGCCTCCGCGCCTCTATCTCCCTTACTCAACTCCTCTCTCTCTCTTTGCCTCATCCGTTGATCTCGCGCACCCCTATCCTCCCTTTCACGCGCCTCTTGCCAGTTGCCACCTCCTCCTCATCCTCTGTCAATCCCCCTCCACCTCCTTCCAAACATCCTATTCTCTGCCGAATTCGCGCCACCCCAATCCAAAACCCTCGATGAATTCTTCGTCTCGGATCCTCGCCTCCTCAGGTCTGCCCCCACGGCCTCCTGTGCTGCTCCTCTGTCAAGTCTGCCCCTTCCGACCCTGTCACACCCCCAGCCTCCTTCGCAACCCCTCCTCCTCCTCTGCCAACACGCCCACCTCCTCCCGACGCTCCGCCTCTTCCTCTCCGCCAAATCCACGGCACCTCCAAATCAGCCCTGTGCTGATTGAATTGAGAAAGCTAAAGGTACTATTATGATTTCTTACGTAGGTTCTCTTCTACTTTTGTCTGATTGCAAACAATTTTATATTTTTAGTACTAATTGTTTTGTGAAATCATGTCGTATCATATTTCTAATCACTCAATTAAATAGTGGCGGAGCATATTCGTGTATTGATTTGTATTGCAAACATGAAACATGGTTTGATTTAACTTATTGGAACTAAAATCTGAATTATTTGAATAGTAAAATGAGAGTGATATGGCTTCACTACTATACTTCTTAAGAGTAAAAGATTTTCTCGCAATGAATGATATAAATTCTAGAGCGAAAAAAAACTGGTGATCAAACTTTAGAAGTACCCAAATTGAGGTACATATGGTTTAACCCAGTTTCTATTTTTATTTTAAATAAGAAAAAAATTCTTGAGATCTCTCTATTTTAGCCCTGAATGCCTTACAATTCCTACACATGCACAATTATTATCATCTTCGCTTCTTTTTCTTTTTTTTTTTTAACATCAGAATGAGTGCTTGGTGACCCTTTTCAATTTTGAGAAAGTGAAGAATAAAGATGCATATTTTATTTTAATATAATGCTTCAAGTTACTTATAGCTAGGCTCATTATGGATGGTGGCCAAGTTGCTTGATTCTTTATCAGGTACTTATTTTGTTATGGACTATTCTTTATTTTTTTATGTGTCAGTGATGTTGGTCAGATATTATATATTATATATTTGAAGATTATCATATTTTTCAACTTTCATAAATTACCCTTTATACTCAATATTTTGTTTTAAATGCACCAAAGCTCCTATGTATCAGCAATTTCTTCTACTTGATGTATCAGTACGTGCTATTATATGTTTTTAAAAGAGAAAAATAAAACTCTTTTTAATAAGCTTTTTTTATATATAAATATAGGTGTTCAGTATTGTAATAGTCAGTATGAACAAATCAACTCGACAAATTTTGTACATATGTTACTGGTATCTTAATTACATCCGTATATGATATTAGTGTGCATTTTCTGACATTAAATATTCACTATATGATGTACAGTGAAGTGAGTAAATCAGCTGCATTGTCTTAGGGAATCCAACGTCAATACACTATTAGGGGGTATTTAACATTTCCATTTTCTTGCTACAGATCAACTGATGCGGCCCAAGAATGTGAATTAGCATCTACTAGATATTGTCAACATGACATAACAGACATTAGGATTTTTACTGACAAACTGAAGTGTGCCAATTTAGTGCTCGGCTCTTTGGTAAGTATAAGATGTTACTGACTAGCTATGAGTTTTCAGTTTTGACATTGTTCCTTCTCAGTTTTTTTTTCTTATAGTATGTGATATGCATTTTCATAATCATTTAAGGACATCTACAATTATCTTTGCTTGCAGTACGTAGGGAGTCTGTGCATTATACTCTTTAGACATATTAATTTTATCATCTACAATTATTTTGACATAAAAAGGGATTTGGTACATAATTTTTCTTTTGATAAATTGATAATGATACAATTAGATTGTACAAATTTACTGCTGGATGGCTCTAGATTTTAAGCTTCATTTTTGCAAAATTCAAGTTGTTAGTTATTCACTGGTGAGTAAGGGGTATAAATGGAAATTTTCCCAAATAAATTATGGTCAAGATTGTTTAATTATACTATTTCGATCTGATGATACTGTTGTTTGAAATTGACCACAACTCAATTAAATCCATTGTCCATATAGTAAAATTCACCTCCAACAAATCAATCAAACTCAGTGATGCCTGAGAAAAGATCTCGATGAGGTGAAATGCAACACTTTTCTTCAGTACTATGGCACCAATGTTTAGCCCCCCCCTCCCCCACACACACACACACAACAAAAAAAAAACATGAAATTAAGCTTTTTCCTAACCTTTTTTTTTGTGTTAAATAGGACAACTGAAGGAAATTGGAGATGGATATATGTATAGGATGATTTGAATAATTTTTTTTATTTGTTGTGATTTATTTTGAGCAACTCTTTTTTTTCCTTTTTATTTACTTTTCAATTGTTACTATTCAAGCACTAAGATCCCTAGATCAATAGGTGTATTTTTCCTGGTGATTCGAGCATTTAAAAACATCAAGTTGTGGTTGTTTATGTTGTAAATTGTAGTATTATTTAATTGATGATTACCAGCAAAATTTCTTATTAGCTGCATTTCTCTTGAACAGGTAAAGTTAAACCTATAAAGCCGGATTAATATTATGTTTAAATTTGAGATGTCTAATAGTAGTTACATCTGGTATGAACATGGAGACAAGCATTTACAATGGGAACTTCAAAATTATGATTTTATGAATATAATATGGGTCAGGCATTGTATTTGCTGTTCCCTTGCATTCTATTTTGCTCCATGCTCCGTGCGTTGTCCAACTCAACGTAATTTCATTTCATTTTTAACTCATGATTAACCGTTATTAAAAAAAATGGGAAATTTTCCATTGAGCGAAGGTCAGTAAACACAAGTAATACATAATCTTTTAAGCTCACACTAAAAAATTATTTTGTATAAAATTGTATAGACTAATACATAATTCTATTGTAATACATAATCTTTTAAGCTCGGCCTATTATTCTAAAAGGGTAAAATAAATCTGCAATTCAAAGAAACACAAGTAATCTTAGTGAAATAATAAAAATAACTTCTTTCTTTTTTTATGCGCTCACTTACATAAATGTATGTATTAGCCTCCAAAGAAACTTATATTAATAAAATTAGATCTTTCATGTATGCATTTCTTAATAAATAATTAGCAGAGTATAATATAACAAAATTAGTCGCGGCGAAGCCGCGACAAAGGAACCTAGTTACAAATTAGAGAGAAAGAGACAGAGAAATAGTCGAGGGTATAATAGTATTTTGTGTTTAATTAGTTTTATTTTTCTTTCTGCTAATTTTATAATCCAAACAAGAGAAATAATAGTCCATATGATCAAGCACGCTTCAAGGGCTTCACCCTATATTTGTATGCAAAAAATGAGTCTGAGGTAACCGATGCAGAACGGTTTGCAACAATTATTAGTTGGAGCAAGTTCATCTGTATAAAGAGCAGCTACAGCCATGATCAGTCGAAATGGCTATCACTTCTCACTGAGCTTTATGAGAAGGAAGTCGTGCCAGTTGGTCTTTTACCACCTTCCACTGATGCATCTCCAATAAAAAAACCAGTACTGCTTATGGCGAGGTTGACATCATTGATTGGCTTTTTTTTTTTTTTTTGAAGATAAATTGGGGGTCAAGCCTCCCAACTTATTTTTAAATTAAATGTCTATAAAGACCCCCCAACAGGGTTTCAAACCTGCGACCTCTCACTTGAGATGCAATGCTCTTTGCCACGACATCATTGATTGGCTTGACCAGCAACCAGCTGAATCTGTGCTTTACATTGCATTTGGTAGTGAGGCTGCTTTGAGCATAGAGATGCTTCATGAGCTAGCGCTGGGTATTGAGCTGTCGAAGGTGCGTTTTCTCTTAGGAAGCTGGCAAGTATATCTGAGGGCACTAGAATCTTACCCGAGGGTTTTGAAGAGCATACAAAAGATATAGGAATTGTGACAAATTAGGCTCCTCAAATGAGTGTCTTAGCACATGCATCTGTTGGAGGGCATCTGACACACTGCGCGCCGTTGGAGTTCTGTGGTTCAAAATTTTCAATTTGGGCACCCTTTAGTGCAGTTGCCGATATGTACCTTTCAAGGGCTGAATGCTAGAATTTAATAGGAGAAAAAGGTTGGAGTATTTGTACCGAGAGATGACGAAACTGGGGATTTCAGCAGCAGAGAAGATGTTGCGAAAGTTGTTTGCATTTTGATGGAGGAAGAGGAGGGCAAGGTGATTTGACATAATGCGAAACAACTGATATATATGCAGATCGAGCTTCTCATGAGAAGCAAATTGATGATTTTGTTGAGAAGCTTAAAAAATTCAAAGAGGATGTTTAAATAATGTATGCTGATCAGAACAGGTGCAGCTTAGCTGCACTCTTTCTTTAAACCTTGCAAGGGAGTTATTTATCTGCAAAGGAAATAAATGATAATTGCTTCATAATAACCACTTGAGTTAACAAATCACTACACATGAGCACTGGAAACTGATCTTTTACATTGCTGGTATCGATTACAAAATGCCACAGTAGCAATTGAAACCACAGAGACCACTGCTACGGTTCTTGTAACTCTGCTATGGAATTAGATTTAAATTGAAACCGTAAATTACCATGCATCTGGCCCAAAAGAGATTTTCTTTATTGAAAAAATAATATAAATTAGGAATATTTAAAAAAAAATCACGTTTCATAAATCTACAAATCATGATTCAGAAAATAAAAATACAAGTTTGTAACAATAATATGTGTATCAGCACAATCAAACCATATGAGCAGTAAGTATCCTAGAAAAGTGGTCAGAAAATAATTTGATACAAGGATTTTACTTTATAGCCAGTAGCATAACAGATAAAATTGGTCGAGAGAAAGATAAATAAGTAGAACAGAAGAAAGGGAACGAGAGTTTTTCAGATGGAGAGGGAGTTTTGTCACGATCTAACTTGATCTGACAATGAAATTCACAAATTTAGGGAAATGCACTCGCACTGGTATAGGAATGCGGGCGCACTCGTACCAGACCAGATTTGATTTTGGATTCAGAAATTGAGAAGAGAAACACGAAATTGAGTGAATAATGGAATAAGAATTGAAGTAATAATAAGAATCTAAGAAGAAATTGCACTGGAAATCAACTCTTTTTTTGAATTCAGAAAATACAAGAAAATTCGTAGAAAATGAGAAATGGTTTAGATCTTAAATTTCAGATGTGTTTTCTCTCTCATTAACCTCTCCTTATATACTACAACTTGCTAACATCATTTTATTTTCTAATTACATCATTTAAAACGAAATCAAGAAGATTCAGTTGGCGAGAAGTCTTCTCTTTTGTAACAGACTAGCAACTCCTTTCTTTCTTCACCTTTTCTGGAGTAAAGGATGCCTACGTCTTTCCAGTTCCTTGAATGGTCTCCTTGGTCAGCCTCTATTCATTTAACTCAAGAAGGCCCGGTCCAATTTTACTTGCTTTAAAATTGTCCAGGTCGTTGCCACTAGTATTCAAACTCCATACTGCAATTAAATCAGATGCACCTGCATCCCAAAGTGCACCCGCACTCAGAATTGCAATTTCAGCTTGTAACAAGTTTCTAGAATCGTCGGTTCTCAAATCGCTTAGGCGGCTTTGGGTTGCTATTATTTCAAAGAAAAGAAAGAAAAAAAAAAAGAAATTCACACCTCAAATTAGTATACGACTATACCACAGGTATAAGGATAGTATACGACTATACCACAAACAGACCCAAACCATTTTGGCATCTAAATTCAATTAACTCGGGTCATTCCAAAAGAAATTTAAAAAGAATTCTTTTCTACATTGTAAACTAAATTAAAAAAGAAATCGTTTCTACATTGTTAGTGATAATTATTATTTTTTTTTCATGCTTTTTCAACTACACACGTACGGCCGGAATAGGAGGGAATATTCTTAAGTTACTTTTTTGGTATATATAAGAACTACCAATTAGACACTAAATAATGATTAACAGTCAATGGTCAGTCAACGTTCAGACTCACATATTGAAAAATCGCAAGAATTTACAAATAAATCTATGCGGACAACAAAGTATAAAGTCGAATTATTCGCAGCCCGATCTGACTTCATTTGAATGCATATTGTTAATTGTTGTGGCGAATAATTTTATTTTATTCATTTTATTTATTTTATGTATTTATATGTTTTATTAGTGGAAACTTTTGAAGTTACGGGTTGATTTAATTCTAGGGAATTGAAAAAATGGACCCGACCCGATAAAAATATATTAATTAAATCTAAGCGACTTGTAAGGGATAAGCACACGTACAGATCAGACAGATCAGCACGAGCGCTGATAATTGGTCGGTCACACTGTCACTTTCCTTAAAAAGCAAGCATAACAATTCCAGATCTTCTGTGTCAAATTCATAGTAAACCGCCGTGTTTTAACACAATAATGAGCAGTTATGTGCAGGAGTGAGCAACTAACTGGTATCTTGTGAGTTTACTGGATTCGACTCGGAAAAAGCTCAATTGTAACTCAAGTTGACAAAACTTGAGTTGCACTAGCTTGATTGGCTAATGACTAATTAATGAGCTGAGTTTGAGTTCAGCTCAACTAGGCTTGCTAACTCGCGAATCGACTCGTAACATAATAAATTCATATTTCAAATAGTATTATCACACAAGATTTATAACTATTAAAAATTGTCACATAATTTTAAAAAATATTATTTTATATATTTTTATTTTAGATAATTGTAACAAGCGACAAATTTAGTTTCAAGATATATTTTGCTTCCAATCATTAAAAGATTTTAAAAAAATGATTAGTGATTTTATTGTTTGTATTGCATATATCAATTAATTTTAATTTTAGAATAATATATGATATTAAACAAAGAAAAAATTGGAATTCATATATTTATTTTAAGATAACTCGAGACTGGTGAGCCAATTCGAGTTAGAGATGAGCTGAGTTTGAATAAATTTTAAACACTCATAGTGTTTCTAATTTGACTCAGCCTCTTAAGCTAAAGTTTAGTTGAATTTAACCTGATTGTAACTCGTTCGTACTCGAACTTAATTTTGTGATGTCAGAGATATACCGCAAGTTAATCCAATTCTTACCTTTTTATGTAGAATGAATGATGCATTAATTAAACCAACATCATTACATCAGTGCCGCTTTCTAAACCCGTATCAATTTTTTTGGCAATTTGGTGTACCCACTCTATAACGAGGCCTTTGTTTGCGAAATTTACGTGTGACCGGAGTTTGGTTAGTCTTAACGGGTAATTGGTGTTTACCATCATTCTATTTTCCATCCAACCATCCAACATAGCACGTGATAGTCACGTGACCAGATAGGTACAAATCCAACTGACGCGTCCCTTTTTTTTGGATAACTTAACAGAGGCGTCCCATTCTCTCTCATTTTTTCTCCCCCCGAAAATACCAAAATCTACATCTGAACCATGGATCATCTATCTTTCCTCTCTCTACTCTCTCTCAGTGGATCAGTGTGCCACCGGGCTTGCGTCGGAGATGGATCTGATGACGATCAACGACGAGACATTCGCTCAACAGAAGGATCGGTGCGCGAGCTTCCCCGAGACTACCCCCGTCCACGTGTTCGACCGGGATGATTCGTCGGGCGAGTCTCCCAAGGACAACAGCCACACAACACTGTCGCCTTGCTCCGACTCCAGCGACAATTCGTCAAGGGACAGCAGAGAGGATAAGGATGGCAGCGAGTACAACAACGAGGAAATGGTTGTGCCGCCTGTTAGATTTACAAGGGACATGACTGATTCTGTTGCCTTTGTTGCTTCTAACGATGGTTTTGTTTTCTCCTTAATAATCTCCTTTATTTTCACCCCGCACCTCTCTCTCTTTCTCTCTCTGTCTCACACACACATGCGTGGGCACAAAAACTCATTCAATTATTGTGTTATCTAATTATTACTTTTACATGACTATCAGTTAAACCAATTCAACTTTTACATGACTCTAATTTTTTTTGAATTCTTATCTGATCTCTTTTTTTTTCAGATCTAGAGTTTCTAATCACGTTTTCTTTTTAAGAAAGGAGAGGATTAAGTATCTATGTGTTTTTTGCATTTTATATTCAAGGATTTTTTTATTAACATAAGAGATCATATTGTTATATCTAGGGATACGTATGTTGGGATAAAGGACTATATTGTTGACACGAGATATGAAAATAAGAGATCATATTGTTATATCGAGGGATACTAATGTTGGGATAAGTGATCATATTGTTGACACGAGATATGAAAATAAGGATGGAATTATGTAGTCGACTTGTTTTGTAGTTATTAGAGTTATGTTATCAATGATGTTCAGATACAAGAAATAAGTGTTCAATTTAGTTAGTGAAGTGTTCATCATGCATAATACAGATTGATGCGTACTTGAATTAGATTAGGTTTAGTAAAAATTAATGAGAAGTTAGTTTCGTGTTCAGTTACGTGTTGTAAATGTTCAGTTAATTTCTGTAATGAAGTAGTTAGTTATCATATGTGTTCAATTAGTTTCTGGAATGCACAAGTTAGTGTTTACACATATTCTGTTCTATACATGTTTTGTTAGTAATGCAACGGTTATAATGTTGTTAACATTGTTGCGGCTTTTTCATCATTCCTCGAAGAATGAAACGGGTTTCCTCGAGAAATTAGAACATAGCCTTAGATTCACCGCCCTTAAAGTTCGATCTCCGTTCGAGTACCTCTTAACGACAAGAGAACCAAAACATGAGTCGCTTCTTAAAGGAGTTTGTTGATTTCGTGGGTCCTTTCTTTCCAGTAGGCGCAAGCCCCTACTGTTAATTACCTCGTGATTGCTCACGAGAACCTCTGATTAAGGGATCTAAAGAATTATATGTAAAAGGCTAGGGAAATTATCGATTTTATGTTTATTTTGGGCTTATTTCTTTTGGTTTAAACTGTACTCGATTGGTGTACCAGACCTAATTGACGAGACCCAATTGAGAACACTTGAATGATTTTGTTATTCGGGAAAGACTTGGGTTTCGTTTTGATGTTGGGGGTGTGGTTTTCAGTCCTTAGGCTATTTTGGGCCTTTGGAGGATTTGGATTTGAATTTGGGTTTATCAAGGCTATTTTGGGCCTTTGGATTTGGATGTGGATTTAGGTTTCAAGGCTATTTTGGGCCTTCGTATTTGGTTTGGGTTTCAAGGTTATTTTGGGCCTTTGGATTTGATTTGGTTTTTCAAGGCTATTTTGGGCCTTTGGATTTGATTTGGGTTTCTAAGGCTATTTTGGGCTTTTGGATTTGATTTAGGTTTCTAAGGCTATTTTGGGCCTTTGGATTTGGTTTGGATTTCAAGGCTATTTTGGGCCTTTGGATTTGATTTGGATTTGCAAGGCTATTTTGGGCCTTAGAGTTTCTCGGGGTTATTTTGGACTGCTTTTGAGAATTTTCAATCTTGGAGTTGCTTGAAGTCGATTTCGATTTACTGAAGAGATTTTGTTCCTTAAGTGAAGAGGTTTCGGTCTTGATTTCGGGTTTCGTATTTTGACTTTTAATTTCTTAAGTTTCTCTTTGGGTTTTACCATTTTCACAATTTTATTTTATTTTTATTTTTAATTTTAGGCTTTTGAAATTTCTTTTTATATTTATAATCATGTTTATTTTTGAAAATATCTAATATTTGATATATTTCTTTTAAAATCTCAATATTTATTTTTTTGAAAATTCGTTAGAAAAGTTTAATCGAGTTTTGAAATCATTTTTGGAAGTTTACAAAATTTATTTAGTATTATTTTAGAATTTTATAAAATTTATTTAATATTGAAAATACTTCAAAAATAGAAAAGTCCAATAATTTGATAGATTTTTATATCAAAATATAAATGAATTTGGTTTATTTGGATTTTTAGAATTTTATGGATATTTTATTTGAATTTTTCTGAGTTTCCTGCTATTTTTAGCGAATTTTTGAAATTTGCTGCTTATTTGGAATTTTCTGGTTGGTCCACGTGTGCAAGAAAGTCTGAGTTGGCAGATGACTGGGCCTGACGTGACTTGCTGACTTGGCATGGCTTTGACTTGACTTGTGTAGCGAATCATCAACTTGTCAGTGACCCACAACAAGGGGTATGACCACAGAGGATCGTTTGTGGCGACGGGTTTAAACCCATCTTCTCCGCCAGAGGTAGGGTTTTATGCAGTTTGGTCCTTCGCCTTTCTCCGATGAAATCACAGCGACTCCGGCAGCCGTTGGAGTTGATTTTGGATTCGTTGGAATCGTGAGCTTGAGGAGAACACTATGGTATGCTCCGTTCTTGCTAAGGAAGCTTGTGCTGCCGCTTGACACCTGAGGGGTTTCGAATCACCATTAACGGCGGCTGGAGCTCTCTGATCGCTTTGCCTTGCCAGAAAGAGGTTCCTTATACCCAGGAGTATGTGTTGAAGACTATGGGGAAGTCAATTTGGCTTGAAGAGGCTTTGAAGTAGATGGTCTCGACTGAGGCAGTTCAGTTTGAAATTGAGCAGAATTGAGCTCCGTTGGTGGGGCCCACAGAGACATTGTTTGGTACCAGCAGCGACTTGAGTATCTTCAGGAGGTTAAATTTAGTTTATACTGGCCCTTTTTTCGGTTTGAAGTACCATGATTTGACGTGAGAACCAAGGGGACAGAATTACACAAGTTTGTACATTTCAGATTTTGCATGTAAGTCACTTTGCAACAAGGTAGTTTGATTTAACACCTAATTTAGGTCCAATTATGTTTGTTTCATATGCCCAGATCAATGTAGAGAGTAAAAGCAAAGTATTTAGCATTCATCACTATTTGCACTTTTTATTTCTAAATGCTTTTTGCCACTGTTTTGATGTGATTTAGATTTGAATTGCTCCAATTACAAGAAAATCACTTGCAAGGGTCTTGATACATGTTGTTAAGGAGTGCATTTCAACAGTTGATTTTTTTGCAGGAAATGACATTTGTATAACCTAGCTGCCTTGTTCAATGTATACAAAATCATAGAAATATCCAAAAATAGAAATTGTTCTTCCCTGCTGTCCATATACATTTTTGTATTTTTATGCAAATAAAACCTCAGTTTTCACTTATTCCTAGATCTATCCATATTTGCATTTATGTGTATTTATTTTGTTATAATGATGTGAGGCTAGCCTAAAGCATACATGACTCATACCCTTCTATGCATATAAACCCCTAATTTTGAGTAAATCCACAGACAAAGGACTGGTCGGAATTGGACATGACTTCCACCATTTTTAATGCCATTTTTGGATTGTTAACAGCTTGAACGTGGCCAGGCCAGAGCCAGTGCTCTGGACCTATGCCAAGTCAAGTTGATACTGCCATGAGAGACTAAAGCTAGGCTAAAGACCTCTACATGGCAGCCATGGCGCTTTTTACATTGGACATGAGAACACCTCATGAAGCGAGGAGCTACGCTCCAAACCTCCATGGGCATCCTTACTGGGACCTTCCTTATGGCCATGACTGATGCTACGCTGCAGACCATGGCTCAAAGGAGCTGTATTTCTATGACTCAAGCACACCATTGCTTGGTGGCTGAGTTGAAGGAAAGAAGACAACAAAACAGCAAATTAACACTTCAAATTCACTTTATTTGATCTGTACACTGAAGATTACAGGCTTACTTCACTCAATTTCACTTCTCTTCTCTCTTTTCCGAGTGCTTGATGAAATGCTTAGCCCTTACTCCCTCTGTCTATGCCTAATTACAGCAATTACGCTCTAGCCTAACCTTGCCCCTCTTTTTCTCTTTTTTTTCCCTTCGATTTGGGGGGTCTTTTATAGGCAGGGAACTAGGGCAACGCTCCTAAGCCATGGTTTGATTTTGGCCTTCTAATTTTGATCCTCTGACTCACACTAAGCGGCGCTAGGGTTTTAGTTTCGCCAAACCAGGGGCGGCATTGGTGGTTTTGCGTCTGTGGCGCTGGAGGAGGCCACGTCGACGCTCCTCGTCGATTTACCTGGCGTGCACGCGGTGAAAGCCGAGGTTTTCACCTCTTTTCCCTTTTTACTCTGGTGAAGAAGGTGACTCTTCGGCTGGGGTCCATTTGTAAGGTTTAGTGAGAGAGTTAGATTTGGATGCACACGGTCTTCAGTGGTCTAATGAGGTCTATTTAAATTTCAGTTCATGGTGCACACAGACCAGGAGCATTCAACCATTCTCCATAATTTCTCTCATATTTCCTTAGTGCCAATCCTAAATAAATTATTTGAAGGTCTTTCCTTGGGTATTTTTGGATAAAATTTCATGAGAAAGTTTAGAAAAATATGAGGAATTTAATGGTTTGATTTGTTTTGGTAAATTCCTCATAGATTTATTTTGGTAATTTTGTGAAATTTTTGGGTTTCTTTGCAAAGTTTGGAATTTGTGTGGGTATTTTTGGGATTTAAAAATTATTATAATTCATCATAATTCTTAAGGAATTTTTGGTTAAATTTTGGGGATTTTTGGAGTTTGTTTGATATTTTTCGCAATTTGATTTTGATTTTTGGCAATTTTGAAATTTGGTTTTTGTTGTTTGACTTTTGGTTTTCACAATTTAGTTTTGGTTTTCGGGGTTTAATTTTTAGGGTCAACAAACATTTCGTATTTGTTAATGTTTATTCTCAATTTTAACAGGTTTGTGCTCTATTGATGTTTATTCTCAACAAACATTTCAAAAACTTTTGAGGTGAACAACCCGACGACTCCAACCATAACATCAATAGAGCACAAACCTGTTAAAATTGAGAATAAACATTAACAAATACGAAATGTTTGTTGACCCTAAAAATTAAACCCCGAAAACCAAAACTAAATTGTGAAAACCAAAAGTCAAACAACAAAAACCAAATTTCAAAATTGCCAAAAATCAAAATCAAATTGCGAAAAATATCAAACAAACTCCAAAAATCCCCAAAATTTAACCAAAAATTCCTTAAGAATTATGATGAATTATAATAATTTTTAAATCCCAAAAATACCCACACAAATTCCAAACTTTGCAAAGAAACCCAAAAATTTCACAAAATTACCAAAATAAATCTATGAGGAATTTACCAAAACAAATCAAACCATTAAATTCCTCATATTTTTCTAAACTTTCTCATGAAATTTTATCCAAAAATACCCAAGGAAAGACCTTCAAATAATTTATTTAGGATTGGCACTAAGGAAATATGAGAGAAATTATGGAGAATGGTTGAATGCTCCTGGTCTGTGTGCACCATGAACTGAAATTTAAATAGACCTCATTAGACCACTGAAGACCGTGTGCATCCAAATCTAACTCTCTCACTAAACCTTACAAATGGACCCCAGCCGAAGAGTCACCTTCTTCACCAGAGTAAAAAGGGAAAAGAGGTGAAAACCTCGGCTTTCACCGCGTGCACGCCAGGTAAATCGACGAGGAGCGTCGACGTGGCCTCCTCCAGCGCCACAGACGCAAAACCACCAATGCCGCCCCTGGTTTGGCGAAACTAAAACCCTAGCGCCGCTTAGTGTGAGTCAGAGGATCAAAATTAGAAGGCCAAAATCAAACCATGGCTTAGGAGCGTTGCCCTAGTTCCCTGCCTATAAAAGACCCCCCAAATCGAAGGGAAAAAAAAGAGAAAAAGAGGGGCAAGGTTAGGCTAGAGCGTAATTGCTGTAATTAGGCATAGACAGAGGGAGTAAGGGCTAAGCATTTCATCAAGCACTCGGAAAAGAGAGAAGAGAAGTGAAATTGAGTGAAGTAAGCCTGTAATCTTCAGTGTACAGATCAAATAAAGTGAATTTGAAGTGTTAATTTGCTGTTTTGTTGTCTTCTTTCCTTCAACTCAGCCACCAAGCAATGGTGTGCTTGAGTCATAGAAATACAGCTCCTTTGAGCCATGGTCTGCAGCGTAGCATCAGTCATGGCCATAAGGAAGGTCCCAGTAAGGATGCCCATGGAGGTTTGGAGCGTAGCTCCTCGCTTCATGAGGTGTTCTCATGTCCAATGTAAAAAGCGCCATGGCTGCCATGTAGAGGTCTTTAGCCTAGCTTTAGTCTCTCATGGCAGTATCAACTTGACTTGGCATAGGTCCAGAGCACTGGCTCTGGCCTGGCCACGTTCAAGCTGTTAACAATCCAAAAATGGCATTAAAAATGGTGGAAGTCATGTCCAATTCCGACCAGTCCTTTGTCTGTGGATTTACTCAAAATTAGGGGTTTATATGCATAGAAGGGTATGAGTCATGTATGCTTTAGGCTAGCCTCACATCATTATAACAAAATAAATACACATAAATGCAAATATGGATAGATCTAGGAATAAGTGAAAACTGAGGTTTTATTTGCATAAAAATACAAAAATGTATATGGACAGCAGGGAAGAACAATTTCTATTTTTGGATATTTCTATGATTTTGTATACATTGAACAAGGCAGCTAGGTTATACAAATGTCATTTCCTGCAAAAAAATCAACTGTTGAAATGCACTCCTTAACAACATGTATCAAGACCCTTGCAAGTGATTTTCTTGTAATTGGAGCAATTCAAATCTAAATCACATCAAAACAGTGGCAAAAAGCATTTAGAAATAAAAAGTGCAAATAGTGATGAATGCTAAATACTTTGCTTTTACTCTCTACATTGATCTGGGCATATGAAACAAACATAATTGGACCTAAATTAGGTGTTAAATCAAACTACCTTGTTGCAAAGTGACTTACATGCAAAATCTGAAATGTACAAACTTGTGTAATTCTGTCCCCTTGGTTCTCACGTCAAATCATGGTACTTCAAACCGAAAAAAGGGCCAGTATAAACTAAATTTAACCTCCTGAAGATACTCAAGTCGCTGCTGGTACCAAACAATGTCTCTGTGGGCCCCACCAACGGAGCTCAATTCTGCTCAATTTCAAACTGAACTGCCTCAGTCGAGACCATCTACTTCAAAGCCTCTTCAAGCCAAATTGACTTCCCCATAGTCTTCAACACATACTCCTGGGTATAAGGAACCTCTTTCTGGCAAGGCAAAGCGATCAGAGAGCTCCAGCCGCCGTTAATGGTGATTCGAAACCCCTCAGGTGTCAAGCGGCAGCACAAGCTTCCTTAGCAAGAACGGAGCATACCATAGTGTTCTCCTCAAGCTCACGATTCCAACGAATCCAAAATCAACTCCAACGGCTGCCGGAGTCGCTGTGATTTCATCGGAGAAAGGCGAAGGACCAAACTGCATAAAACCCTACCTCTGGCGGAGAAGATGGGTTTAAACCCGTCGCCACAAACGATCCTCTGTGGTCATACCCCTTGTTGTGGGTCACTGACAAGTTGATGATTCGCTACACAAGTCAAGTCAAAGCCATGCCAAGTCAGCAAGTCACGTCAGGCCCAGTCATCTGCCAACTCAGACTTTCTTGCACACGTGGACCAACCAGAAAATTCCAAATAAGCAGCAAATTTCAAAAATTCGCTAAAAATAGCAGGAAACTCAGAAAAATTCAAATAAAATATCCATAAAATTCTAAAAATCCAAATAAACCAAATTCATTTATATTTTGATATAAAAATCTATCAAATTATTGGACTTTTCTATTTTTGAAGTATTTTCAATATTAAATAAATTTTATAAAATTCTAAAATAATACTAAATAAATTTTGTAAACTTCCAAAAATGATTTCAAAACTCGATTAAACTTTTCTAACGAATTTTCAAAAAAATAAATATTGAGATTTTAAAAGAAATATATCAAATATTAGATATTTTCAAAAATAAACATGATTATAAATATAAAAAGAAATTTCAAAAGCCTAAAATTAAAAATAAAAATAAAATAAAATTGTGAAAATGGTAAAACCCAAAGAGAAACTTAAGAAATTAAAAGTCAAAATACGAAACCCGAAATCAAGACCGAAACCTCTTCACTTAAGGAACAAAATCTCTTCAGTAAATCGAAATCGACTTCAAGCAACTCCAAGATTGAAAATTCTCAAAAGCAGTCCAAAATAACCCCGAGAAACTCTAAGGCCCAAAATAGCCTTGCAAATCCAAATCAAATCCAAAGGCCCAAAATAGCCTTGAAATCCAAACCAAATCCAAAGGCCCAAAATAGCCTTAGAAACCTAAATCAAATCCAAAAGCCCAAAATAGCCTTAGAAACCCAAATCAAATCCAAAGGCCCAAAATAGCCTTGAAAAACCAAATCAAATCCAAAGGCCCAAAATAACCTTGAAACCCAAACCAAATACGAAGGCCCAAAATAGCCTTGAAACCTAAATCCACATCCAAATCCAAAGGCCCAAAATAGCCTTGATAAACCCAAATTCAAATCCAAATCCTCCAAAGGCCCAAAATAGCCTAAGGACTGAAAACCACACCCCCAACATCAAAACGAAACCCAAGTCTTTCCCGAATAACAAAATCATTCAAGTGTTCTCAATTGGGTCTCGTCAATTAGGTCTGGTACACCAATCGAGTACAGTTTAAACCAAAAGAAATAAGCCCAAAATAAACATAAAATCGATAATTTCCCTAGCCTTTTACATATAATTCTTTAGATCCCTTAATCAGAGGTTCTCGTGAGCAATCACGAGGTAATTAACAGTAGGGGCTTGCGCCTACTGGAAAGAAAGGACCCACGAAATCAACAAACTCCTTTAAGAAGCGACTCATGTTTTGGTTCTCTTGTCGTTAAGAGGTACTCGAACGGAGATCGAACTTTAAGGGCGGTGAATCTAAGGCTATGTTCTAATTTCTCGAGGAAACCCGTTTCATTCTTCGAGGAATGATGAAAAAGCCGCAACAATGTTAACAACATTATAACCGTTGCATTACTAACAAAACATGTATAGAACAGAATATGTGTAAACACTAACTTGTGCATTCCAGAAACTAATTGAACACATATGATAACTAACTACTTCATTACAGAAATTAAC
Source organism: Rhynchospora breviuscula (assembly GCA_027562975.1). NCBI lineage: Eukaryota > Viridiplantae > Streptophyta > Magnoliopsida > Poales > Cyperaceae > Rhynchospora > Rhynchospora breviuscula. The sequence continues at coordinate 21,853,162 of CM050398.1, forward strand.
TGAACATTTACAACACGTAACTGAACACGAAACTAACTTCTCATTAATTTTTACTAAACCTAATCTAATTCAAGTACGCATCAATCTGTATTATGCATGATGAACACTTCACTAACTAAATTGAACACTTATTTCTTGTATCTGAACATCATTGATAACATAACTCTAATAACTACAAAACAAGTCGACTACATAATTCCATCCTTATTTTCATATCTCGTGTCAACAATATGATCACTTATCCCAACATTAGTATCCCTCGATATAACAATATGATCTCTTATTTTCATATCTCGTGTCAACAATATAGTCCTTTATCCCAACATACGTATCCCTAGATATAACAATATGATCTCTTATGTTAATAAAAAAATCCTTGAATATAAAATGCAAAAAACACATGGATACTTAATCCTCTCCTTTCTTAAAAAGAAAACGTGATTAGAAACTCTAGATCTGAAAAAAAAAGAGATCAGATAAGAATTCAAAAAAAATTAGAGTCATGTAAAAGTTGAATTGGTTTAACTGATAGTTATGTAAAAGTAATAATTAGATAACACAATAATTGAATGAGTTTTTGTGCCCACGCATGTGTGTGTGAGACAGAGAGAGAAAGAGAGAGAGGTGCGGGGTGAAAATAAAGGAGATTATTAAGGAGAAAACAAAACCATCGTTAGAAGCAACAAAGGCAACAGAATCAGTCATGTCCCTTGTAAATCTAACAGGCGGCACAACCATTTCCTCGTTGTTGTACTCGCTGCCATCCTTATCCTCTCTGCTGTCCCTTGACGAATTGTCGCTGGAGTCGGAGCAAGGCGACAGTGTTGTGTGGCTGTTGTCCTTGGGAGACTCGCCCGACGAATCATCCCGGTCGAACACGTGGACGGGGGTAGTCTCGGGGAAGCTCGCGCACCGATCCTTCTGTTGAGCGAATGTCTCGTCGTTGATCGTCATCAGATCCATCTCCGACGCAAGCCCGGTGGCACACTGATCCACTGAGAGAGAGTAGAGAGAGGAAAGATAGATGATCCATGGTTCAGATGTAGATTTTGGTATTTTCGGGGGGAGAAAAAATGAGAGAGAATGGGACGCCTCTGTTAAGTTATCCAAAAAAAAGGGACGCGTCAGTTGGATTTGTACCTATCTGGTCACGTGACTATCACGTGCTATGTTGGATGGTTGGATGGAAAATAGAATGATGGTAAACACCAATTACCCGTTAAGACTAACCAAACTCCGGTCACACGTAAATTTCGCAAACAAAGGCCTCGTTATAGAGTGGGTACACCAAATTGCCAAAAAAATTGATACGGGTTTAGAAAGCGGCACTGATGTAATGATGTTGGTTTAATTAATGCATCATTCATTCTACATAAAAAGGTAAGAATTGGATTAACTTGCGGTATATCTCTGACATCACAAAATTAAGTTCGAGTACGAACGAGTTACAATCAGGTTAAATTCAACTAAACTTTAGCTTAAGAGGCTGAGTCAAATTAGAAACACTATGAGTGTTTAAAATTTATTCAAACTCAGCTCATCTCTAACTCGAATTGGCTCACCAGTCTCGAGTTATCTTAAAATAAATATATGAATTCCAATTTTTTCTTTGTTTAATATCATATATTATTCTAAAATTAAAATTAATTGATATATGCAATACAAACAATAAAATCACTAATCATTTTTTTAAAATCTTTTAATGATTGGAAGCAAAATATATCTTGAAACTAAATTTGTCGCTTGTTACAATTATCTAAAATAAAAATATATAAAATAATATTTTTTAAAATTATGTGACAATTTTTAATAGTTATAAATCTTGTGTGATAATACTATTTGAAATATGAATTTATTATGTTACGAGTCGATTCGCGAGTTAGCAAGCCTAGTTGAGCTGAACTCAAACTCAGCTCATTAATTAGTCATTAGCCAATCAAGCTAGTGCAACTCAAGTTTTGTCAACTTGAGTTACAATTGAGCTTTTTCCGAGTCGAATCCAGTAAACTCACAAGATACCAGTTAGTTGCTCACTCCTGCACATAACTGCTCATTATTGTGTTAAAACACGGCGGTTTACTATGAATTTGACACAGAAGATCTGGAATTGTTATGCTTGCTTTTTAAGGAAAGTGACAGTGTGACCGACCAATTATCAGCGCTCGTGCTGATCTGTCTGATCTGTACGTGTGCTTATCCCTTACAAGTCGCTTAGATTTAATTAATATATTTTTATCGGGTCGGGTCCATTTTTTCAATTCCCTAGAATTAAATCAACCCGTAACTTCAAAAGTTTCCACTAATAAAACATATAAATACATAAAATAAATAAAATGAATAAAATAAAATTATTCGCCACAACAATTAACAATATGCATTCAAATGAAGTCAGATCGGGCTGCGAATAATTCGACTTTATACTTTGTTGTCCGCATAGATTTATTTGTAAATTCTTGCGATTTTTCAATATGTGAGTCTGAACGTTGACTGACCATTGACTGTTAATCATTATTTAGTGTCTAATTGGTAGTTCTTATATATACCAAAAAAGTAACTTAAGAATATTCCCTCCTATTCCGGCCGTACGTGTGTAGTTGAAAAAGCATGAAAAAAAAATAATAATTATCACTAACAATGTAGAAACGATTTCTTTTTTAATTTAGTTTACAATGTAGAAAAGAATTCTTTTTAAATTTCTTTTGGAATGACCCGAGTTAATTGAATTTAGATGCCAAAATGGTTTGGGTCTGTTTGTGGTATAGTCGTATACTATCCTTATACCTGTGGTATAGTCGTATACTAATTTGAGGTGTGAATTTCTTTTTTTTTTTCTTTCTTTTCTTTGAAATAATAGCAACCCAAAGCCGCCTAAGCGATTTGAGAACCGACGATTCTAGAAACTTGTTACAAGCTGAAATTGCAATTCTGAGTGCGGGTGCACTTTGGGATGCAGGTGCATCTGATTTAATTGCAGTATGGAGTTTGAATACTAGTGGCAACGACCTGGACAATTTTAAAGCAAGTAAAATTGGACCGGGCCTTCTTGAGTTAAATGAATAGAGGCTGACCAAGGAGACCATTCAAGGAACTGGAAAGACGTAGGCATCCTTTACTCCAGAAAAGGTGAAGAAAGAAAGGAGTTGCTAGTCTGTTACAAAAGAGAAGACTTCTCGCCAACTGAATAATTGTTTTGTCATTTCAATTTTGATTCCAATTGCTGCTTAAAATTAAATAATTGTTCTTAGAAATCCTATCAGCTTCTCATACAAAAAGGCAACAAAAAGTTCATTTTTATATGAAGTCCAAAAAAAAAAAAATAGAATTTGTACCTGAAATTGACAAAGCCTAAAGAAGATGCATAGCCCAACTGGATTAGCTTGATGTAGGGGCGATTAGCAAAGCGCAAGAAAAATCGATTGTTGCTCTTGTGACACCTAAATTAAAAAAGTGGATGTTAAAACCTAGATGCACTAAACTGCTCAGAGTAGAAGATGATGGATTTTTTGTAATAGATGCAACTCAAAAGAAACATCATGTAGCGGGCAGATCACCCGTGTGTTCTGTCTACAAACACGACAGGTTGAGGCGATGTCGCCGCCATGAAGTTGCACGTCTGAGCGAAGAGATGCGGCCTCTCCGCCTCGGCGACGGAGGTGCGAGAGGGGAGGCTACACCACGGCGGATCGGAGAAGTCGGGAGGCATGGCAAGACACGACGGCTGTGTGTCTGGTTCTCACGTGGTATTGTTCCAGGCAGATAGTTGGGTGAGGGAAATCGACGGACGGATGAGGTGGGAGGGGTTGACCGTGGAGGAGCCGAGGCGGTGCTTTTTTCGTATGCGTGTTTCTGATAGTGTATGTAGCCATGGATTGCGAGAAGGAATCGGAGACAGAGACGAACAAAAAAGAGGAGACGGAGCATCGGGAGAAGGTGGGGCATGGTTAGAAGAGGAGGAGGCGGAGAAATGGCAGGAGAGGAGAGGCGTGCAGAGGAGGGTTAGTGGTGTGAGTGGGTCAGCGAAGGAGGCGGAGGCAGAGAGGCGAGGTATGTGAGTAGGAATCGTAGGGGTTTAGAGAGAGAAGCTGCTAGGTTTAGAAAGGAGGAAAAAAAACGACGATCAGATTTCAGCGAAAAAAAACAACGGCTCGGATTGCCGTGTCGGAATTGAAAAAAAAACGGAATCAGACACTTACGGGATTTAATTAATATACTATAGACTATAACTTCTGTTTTTCTTTTGTCTTTTCCAAAATTAGTAGACTCTCGACAAGGAACCACATTGAGTGGGGTCCATTACAAGGATGATCCAGCCATCTTTGCCTGAGAATTGATGAGTGAGCCTAGATGTACATATCTGACCAACATGTACTGGAAAAGGCGGAGTACCAGACCTATGTTTTTTTGGTGTTCCATAGTTCAGAGAACAGTGGAGAGAAGAGAGATTGAAGAAGGTTTAGATCTGCTTTCATATCTTCTAATTTTTCTGTAAAAATATTAATTTTTGGCTCAATCGCCTTTACTATTTTAAAATTTTACTACAATATCGTTTGATTAAAAAAAATAAAGACTGATTTCTGATATAGGATGAGAGCTCATAAGCTATTGATATAGGGTGATCTTCAGCTTTTGTGATTGGATCGAAATCTCTATTTTTAGCTTCATACTTCAAGGAAAAAGAAGATTATGCAAGAAAACACCTGTATAGACTACATCAATAAACTGTAAGCGGTTTTACAATTTTCAATTAGGACAATTCATGTACTGACATGTATTAACATTTACTAGCATAACAATGTTGTGGGTAGGAAGTATAGGAATTTCAAATGATAAAGAAACTAGCATAGCAACTAATTAGACATGCTTTATGAACAACTTCCCTGCGCACAAGTCTGCATATAGAGATGTCATTTGTATAGCTATCGGTTAAGACTAGCATTGTAGAACTCATCGTACATATTTATTATGCAGGAAAGAGAAGCATCTTATATTTATTATTAATACTGGTACCAAATCTGACCAGTAAAAAAAGCGGCTGTTAAGCGGTAACCTTAAAGAATTACATATCAAGTGCATAATGACAAAGTTAGAAAAATAGGAGGAAAGTTGATGGTGTATAATAACTAAAAGAAGGAACAAAATGATTACTGTCCCAATATCCAAGTGAAGGCATGTCATTATAAATGTATCAGTTTGAACATTAATTTGTGGTATATTCGATTTATTAAGTGGAGGCACGCTGTTATTAAGTGTATCAGTTTGTAAGTACCTTTTATTAGTTTAGTCTTTAGTGCTTCAATTTGGTGGTTTTTTACACAATAATAGATCATAGTCTCTTTGCTCTTAAAATAATTTGACAAAATAATCTGTTGAAGAATTTATCAAGAAAAAGAAATATCAAATCAAAATAAGTAGGGTAAATGTAGGTAGTAGTTACCATAACTTAGCCATGGTCGTTTACGGGCAGTTAATGAAAAATAACCATTTTATGAAAACTTAATCATTTACTAGCACAATCTAATTAATTTTACTTTCATTTGTTAATTTAGAACAATGATGGAGGCAGTAGAAATTGGCAACACTACAGAGCATGGTCTAGCAGCCAGAGGATTCTCACCAAAGATGTAGATGCACAGATACTATGGGTCAATCACTACATTTAAATGGATGTCAACTACTTTTTTGCCGGGTCCAACATCAAAGGGCTTAGAAAGGACTGTGTTCATGATGCACGTGATGAGAACATGCAAGTTAAGTAGGCTGTTATATTAATTTACAAATCACCTTGGATTTGGTGTATACATTAATTAATATGGAACTATGGACCATAAGACATGGACTAAAGTGAAATTGCATCAGTGAGGTCTTTGTAGACATGATAAATAAGTATAATCTAATTAGGAGCTCACTTTTTGCAATTTTATTTTGCTAACATCAATTTCAGCTTATCAGTTTTTACCGTAGTTGTCATTGAACTTCAAATTCTATTGGAATAGATTTATGCATTTTAATCCATATTGGATGGCATACATGTACATCTATGCCTTTATGCACAAATGCTATGTAAAGTTTAATTTTAAATGTTATGTTATCTTAAGCAAGTGTATGCACAAATGCTTACTCCCAGCCTTCAAATGTCAATGCACATGTATTACAATGGAGGAGAATATATGTTGTTTCCTTGATTTAGATAAGATATAGTTTACTTAAACGATGATACCATTTATAATAAATCCAAGTGGGTAATTGTGCTTATTCAAGCTGCATCGAAAACCGGCCCAGGTCCTGTTTACATTTCTCTCTTACTGAATTAATGCATACAATTAACATATTTACTCGAACAAATGGTTATACTTTTTATTTGTCATTGCAGATCGCTTCGTGACCATTTATTTAGTAATCTTCTTGCAGTACTCGAGAAGGATACTGTCGTACTGCTCAGCAAAAACTTCTTAAACATGCAGGCCAGAGTACTTCTTTTAGAAATACACTTTAAAGATTCTTCGATATACTTTGCAAACTGATTTTAATATTTTGCTATTTAATTTGCTTTTGAATTTTGAATCTACTTTCGCTAAACCTAGACAAGCTCAATCTCAAATTTATTTTTGCCAGTAGCATTCAATTCAATTAACATCAATCAAGTCTAATCAATATCAATCTCCATTTGACATACATTATTTTATCATGTTGGCAATTGTTTGTGTTTATTAAAAAAAATGATATGGATGCTATCATTCTCTATTTAGGTCTCTTCAATTGCTTATATGTTTATTTAAAATTCAATGTATATGGATGCTAAAGAAGCTCATGTATGATGCTTATTCAATTAATTTTTTACGTCTCATGTCAAAAGAAAAAATTATTAGTACTTAAAATTGAAATACAAAAAATCCACAAAGACGCGGCGAAGCCGCGCTTCCCCACCTAGTATAAATTAAGCATGTAGTTTGCTAAAAAAAACATACGAGATAGCAACAATGGCCGATTAATATATATATTTACTATCCGGTGCCATCGAGAATAATTCGAGATTAAAAAATGAAAATCAGCGCATTTTTCCCTCTCCGCACCTTCCGCTCTCTCCTTCCGTTCCTTTTTCCTCCGTCTGACCGTCTATCTCCCCTTCGACTCTATTTTCCTGATCCCTTCCCTCCCACTCTACATCTCAATATGATTTTTTTCCCCTCAAACTTACTAATGGTTCAAAAAAATGAACACATGAAATAAACAAAGTGAACAAATATAGAAAAAAAAACAAATTGAACATATAAAATAAATAAGATGAGCACATATACAAAATAGTTTGAACATAAATATAAATCAAACAATTATAATAAACATGTTGAACAAATAATTTAAACAAAGTGAACAATTACAATACACAATTTGAACAAATAAATAAATTAATTAAACAAAAATAACAAGTTGAACTAAAAACACAAACAAAGTGAACATATACAACAAATAAGTTATACAAACACCAATAAGATAAATATATTCAAAGGATAAATTGAACAAATATTATAATAAACTATGTGAACATATATTTACTAAATAAGTTGAACAAATACAACAAATAACTTGAATAAAATAAGTAAAAAAAATAAACCAAATTAAGTTAACAAAAAATGTTGAACAAATATCTTGAGAAAGATGGAGCAAAGTGAGTAATGAAGAAGAAAATGAATTAAGCGGAAGAGAGGAAATGTGAGGAAAAGAAACGCAGGGAGGATAGATAGAGTCCTTGATTGAGGAGGAAGAGTGGAGCAAGGGAGGGACAAAAGGAAGGAGAGAAAAAGTAGTAGGGTAGGGTTCTCTAAAATGACACGACACAATCATATTTTCATGTCGTGTCATAATCGTGTCTTGTTGGCAATTTTGAAAAATTAACACGATTTGATAAGACACGACACGACACGAACATGGCACGGACATGAACTAACACGACACAAACATGACATGACAATACAAATTTAATTTTTAACATTACAAAAAATAGCATCATAAACATACTTTTTCTTTTGAATTGTTTTCCTAAAAAATTATTTAAATTGATTTTATATTAAAATTCAAATTACAACCATGCTTTCTTTTTTAAGGTCTATTAACTTTTTTAAAATATTTTTATTTTTTAATCTGTTCAAACAATAAAGAAATGAGTTAGGAAAAAAAATAAAATCATCAATTAATCTTTTAACAAAAATATTCTGACAATTTTATATAGATATATATACTGAATTTATAGAATAGTCAAATAAACTACAATAATATTTTTTTCTCTATTTTAATATTTTAACAGTTTTTAATAAATTATTATAAAAAATAAAGAATAGTTTCTGACACGACTAACACGACACGACATGAACACGTGTTAGTCGTGTCGTATTGCCTCTTCTCACCATTCAGCACGACACGACATGAACACGTTTAAAAAAATAGTCCGTGTCAACACGACACGACACGACACGACACGAGACTCTAACACGATCGTTTTGACACGATACGATACGACACGCACGATTGGAGAACACTATAGTAGGGTGAGCGCTGGGTTGAGAAATTGAGGGGAGGGAGCGCTAGGTGCTGGAAGTAAGGTGAGAGATAAGGGAGGAAATGCTGGGTGCTAGTAGTGTGAGAGAGGAATGAGAGAGCACTGGGCGTTACGTGTAGGGTGCGAGAGATGAGAGGAAGCATAGTGGCGCAAGCGCTAACGACTCTTAAGTAATTTTCAATTTAAAATTCATAATCCTATGACGCAACCAAATTTTCAAGAAAAGTTAACAGAATATCCTGAATTGTTTTTATTTGTTTTACATTTCACAGTTATGTAGCTATTTGATTAATTATAAGTCGCTTCAATTTTTTAATAGTCTCAAAGTTGGAAAAATATTTAAATCCAAAATTAAGAGTTAATTCGAAATAATTTCTCTGTTTTTCTTGCATCCAAACACACCTATATTTCCAAAATTGGAATAAAAAAAATGATACTGTGATCGAAATAAATTTTATTTGTGGGATGAGAATTAAATTATAAATATTTTAATCAGAAAAAATAAATTTAATTTCATTTGATAAAAAAATTTCATAATATTAGACCAAACGAATTTTTTCAAATTGATTCTAATTATAAAAAAATAAAATGTGCAAATCATTTCGATCAAAACGAACACCTTAATTAGACTTTGGATAATCGGATGGACCGGGAATATGGTTATCTTATTGGCGACTCGATCAACCAAACAAGAACAAATTCGCAAATTGAGTCTGTTCTCTATTCCAGCGAGAGAGAGGAACTCGGCACCCAATCCTATCCTATCGTACACAGCTACGCAACTGAGCAAATTGAGTCTACATCACTAAATGATAGAGGACTAATTTTTTTTTTTTTTTTTTTTTTTTTTTTTTTTTTTGAAACAAGTGAGCAAAAAGAGCTCACCACTCTTTTCATTAAAACGAAAAAAGCAATTTATTACAACCCTCTCTCAACTCTTAACCCTAAAACCTAACGCACTGGTACCAAAATCGTGAGGTACCAGTGCTCCATCGCTATCTCCCTTTATTTATTACATCAATAAACTTATTCATAAAACACGCAAACAACACACAAATAGATAATGTAAATATTGAGATCCCTCCTCAACCCGAGAGATAACACAGCATAGCCTCTCGAGTTGTCCTTCTTTTGCCTCATCGCGATCAACCCACTGCATGGATCCACGCATCCTCCTCCTCTCCAAAGTTTGTGAGCTCACCTCCAGCAATTTGCAATGGCATTGTCTCAAGCGAAGGCAACCACTCTGCCACTTGAGTCTTGATCTCCTCCGACCATAACCCTGACCAGTAATTTATTGAGGCCAAAATTTGTGAGGCTAGATATCTAAACGAATGACAAAATTTATTTTGAAAACATCTTGCATTTCTATCTTTCCATACACACCACAGTGCACCACAACATATAATACAAGCGATCTTACTCTGTTGGTGATCTAAATTCGATAGCCATGTTACCAAGTCCTCTACCGATCTGAAATTTGTATTCATTTGGAATCTATCTAATAACCATGCCCACACAATCATCTGATGGGTACACCCGAAAAAAAGATGGTCAATCGATTCTACTGTTTGACAGTACACACATCTAAGGTCTCCTTCCCACCCCCTCATGGCTAGATTATCTTTAGTTAGTAATCTTTTTCTACATAATAGCCAAATAAAAATCTGTATCTTAAGAGGCACTTTAGTTTTCCAGATAGGAGCATAAGTAAAGTCCTGAATGCCTCTATTATCTAACCACCTATACATTTTTTTTGTTGAAAATTTGCCATCCCTATTGCCACCCCAAGATATGGAATCAGATCTGTGCTGCAAAGTAAAAGAGGAGACTAACTGTTGTAAATTGCACAATTCATCTCTAAGGTTCATTGATAATTGTCTATTAAAGCGTAAATTTAATATCCCCCCTAACACATCAGCTACTGTAGCATCTTTATTTATACAAATCTCAAAAAGTGACGGAAATATTAATTTTAACGAAATCTCATCACACCAACTATCTAGCCAAAATCTAGTATTTGTCCCATCCCCTACTTTGAAATGACACTGTAAAGCAACTATTTGTTCCAATCTCTTTATTTTTTTCCAAAAAGGGGACCATTTCTGATTATTACGACAATTTTCATACTTAATCTTTATAATATCTTTCCACCACCCTTTACTTAAGGGATCTTTGTACTTCCACACCCATTTGCTCAACATAGCATCGTTCATGATTCTAAGATTTAGTATGCCTAGACCACCCTCCATCTTAGTTCTACAAACTACCCCCCAATTAACCAAGAGAAAATTGAATGTAAAACATGAACTATTGCAAATTTGTCAGAGTGAAAGCCAAACAGAATACCCCCCGCGGTCCCCCTTGCCGGTAGTGAGACCCAATCAAAGTCATGTGGAAGGAAAGAATGTAAAAATCTACTAGAATAATGCATCTTTTTTGTTTCTTGAATCCCTATCATATCTACATTATTATCTTTGATCATTTCGAGTATTAATCTTCTTTTAATTGGTTAATTGGGGGGTAGTTTGTAGAACTAAGATGGAGGGTGGTCTAGGCATACTAAATCTTAGAATCATGAACGATGCTATGTTGAGCAAATGGGTGTGGAAGTACAAAGATCCCTTAAGTAAAGGGTGGTGGAAAGATATTATAAAGATTAAGTATGAAAATTGTCGTAATAATCAGAAATGGTCCCCTTTTTGGAAAAAAATAAAGAGATTGGAACAAATAGTTGCTTTACAGTGTCATTTCAAAGTAGGGGATGGGACAAATACTAGATTTTGGCTAGATAGTTGGTGTGATGAGATTTCGTTAAAATTAATATTTCCGTCACTTTTTGAGATTTGTATAAATAAAGATGCTACAGTAGCTGATGTGTTAGGGGGGATATTAAATTTACGCTTTAATAGACAATTATCAATGAACCTTAGAGATGAATTGTGCAATTTACAACAGTTAGTCTCCTCTTTTACTTTGCAGCACAGATCTGATTCCATATCTTGGGGTGGCAATAGGGATGGCAAATTTTCAACAAAAAAAATGTATAGGTGGTTAGATAATAGAGGCATTCAGGACTTTACTTATGCTCCTATCTGGAAAACTAAAGTGCCTCTTAAGATACAGATTTTTATTTGGCTATTATGTAGAAAAAGATTACTAACTAAAGATAATCTAGCCATGAGGGGGTGGGAAGGAGACCTTAGATGTGTGTACTGTCAAACAGTAGAATCGATTGACCATCTTTTTTTCGGGTGTACCCATCAGATGATTGTGTGGGCATGGTTATTAGATAGATTCCAAATGAATACAAATTTCAGATCGGTAGAGGACTTGGTAACATGGCTATCGAATTTAGATCACCAACAGAGTAAGATCGCTTGTATTATATGTTGTGGTGCACTGTGGTGTGTATGGAAAGATAGAAATGCAAGATGTTTTCAAAATAAATTTTGTCATTCGTTTAGATATCTAGCCTCACAAATTTTGGCCTCAATAAATTACTGGTCAGGGTTATGGTCGGAGGAGATCAAGACTCAAGTGGCAGAGTGGTTGCCTTCGCTTGAGACAATGCCATTGCAAATTGCTGGAGGTGAGCTCACAAACTTTGGAGAGGAGGAGGATGCGTGGATCCATGCAGTGGGTTGATCGCGATGAGGCAAAAGAAGGACAACTCGAGAGGCTATGCTGTGTTATCTCTCGGGTTGAGGAGGGATCTCAATATTTACATTATCTATTTGTGTGTTGTTTGCGTGTTTTATGAATAAGTTTATTGATGTAATAAATAAAGGGAGATAGCGATGGAGCACTGGTACCTCACGATTTTGGTACCAGTGCGTTAGGTTTTAGGGTTAAGAGTTGAGAGAGGGTTGTAATAAATTGCTTTTTTCGTTTTAATGAAAAGAGTGGTGAGCTCTTTTTGCTCACTTGTTTCAAAAAAAAAAAAAAAAAAAAAAAAAAAAAAAAAAATTAGTCCTCTATCATTTAGTGATGTAGACTCAATTTGCTCAGTTGCGTAGCTGTGTACGATAGGATAGGATTGGGTGCCGAGTTCCTCTCTCTCGCTGGAATAGAGAACAGACTCAATTTGCGAATTTGTTCTTGTTTGGTTGATCGAGTCGCCAATAAGATAACCATATTCCCGGTCCATCCGATTATCCAAAGTCTAATTAAGGTGTTCGTTTTGATCGAAATGATTTGCACATTTTATTTTTTTATAATTAGAATCAATTTGAAAAAATTCGTTTGGTCTAATATTATGAAATTTTTTTATCAAATGAAATTAAATTTATTTTTTCTGATTAAAATATTTATAATTTAATTCTCATCCCACAAATAAAATTTATTTCGATCACAGTATCATTTTTTTTATTCCAATTTTGGAAATATAGGTGTGTTTGGATGCAAGAAAAACAGAGAAATTATTTCGAATTAACTCTTAATTTTGGATTTAAATATTTTTCCAACTTTGAGACTATTAAAAAATTGAAGCGACTTATAATTAATCAAATAGCTACATAACTGTGAAATGTAAAACAAATAAAAACAATTCAGGATATTCTGTTAACTTTTCTTGAAAATTTGGTTGCGTCATAGGATTATGAATTTTAAATTGAAAATTACTTAAGAGTCGTTAGCGCTTGCGCCACTATGCTTCCTCTCATCTCTCGCACCCTACACGTAACGCCCAGTGCTCTCTCATTCCTCTCTCACACTACTAGCACCCAGCATTTCCTCCCTTATCTCTCACCTTACTTCCAGCACCTAGCGCTCCCTCCCCTCAATTTCTCAACCCAGCGCTCACCCTACTATAGTGTTCTCCAATCGTGCGTGTCGTATCGTATCGTGTCAAAACGATCGTGTTAGAGTCTCGTGTCGTGTCGTGTCGTGTCGTGTTGACACGGACTATTTTTTTAAACGTGTTCATGTCGTGTCGTGCTGAATGGTGAGAAGAGGCAATACGACACGACTAACACGTGTTCATGTCGTGTCGTGTTAGTCGTGTCAGAAACTATTCTTTATTTTTTATAATAATTTATTAAAAACTGTTAAAATATTAAAATAGAGAAAAAAATATTATTGTAGTTTATTTGACTATTCTATAAATTCAGTATATATATCTATATAAAATTGTCAGAATATTTTTGTTAAAAGATTAATTGATGATTTTATTTTTTTTCCTAACTCATTTCTTTATTGTTTGAACAGATTAAAAAATAAAAATATTTTAAAAAAGTTAATAGACCTTAAAAAAGAAAGCATGGTTGTAATTTGAATTTTAATATAAAATCAATTTAAATAATTTTTTAGGAAAACAATTCAAAAGAAAAAGTATGTTTATGATGCTATTTTTTGTAATGTTAAAAATTAAATTTGTATTGTCATGTCATGTTTGTGTCGTGTTAGTTCATGTCCGTGCCATGTTCGTGTCGTGTCGTGTCTTATCAAATCGTGTTAATTTTTCAAAATTGCCAACAAGACACGATTATGACACGACATGAAAATATGATTGTGTCGTGTCATTTTAGAGAACCCTACCCTACTACTTTTTCTCTCCTTCCTTTTGTCCCTCCCTTGCTCCACTCTTCCTCCTCAATCAAGGACTCTATCTATCCTCCCTGCGTTTCTTTTCCTCACATTTCCTCTCTTCCGCTTAATTCATTTTCTTCTTCATTACTCACTTTGCTCCATCTTTCTCAAGATATTTGTTCAACATTTTTTGTTAACTTAATTTGGTTTATTTTTTTTACTTATTTTATTCAAGTTATTTGTTGTATTTGTTCAACTTATTTAGTAAATATATGTTCACATAGTTTATTATAATATTTGTTCAATTTATCCTTTGAATATATTTATCTTATTGGTGTTTGTATAACTTATTTGTTGTATATGTTCACTTTGTTTGTGTTTTTAGTTCAACTTGTTATTTTTGTTTAATTAATTTATTTATTTGTTCAAATTGTGTATTGTAATTGTTCACTTTGTTTAAATTATTTGTTCAACATGTTTATTATAATTGTTTGATTTATATTTATGTTCAAACTATTTTGTATATGTGCTCATCTTATTTATTTTATATGTTCAATTTGTTTTTTTTTCTATATTTGTTCACTTTGTTTATTTCATGTGTTCATTTTTTTGAACCATTAGTAAGTTTGAGGGGAAAAAAATCATATTGAGATGTAGAGTGGGAGGGAAGGGATCAGGAAAATAGAGTCGAAGGGGAGATAGACGGTCAGACGGAGGAAAAAGGAACGGAAGGAGAGAGCGGAAGGTGCGGAGAGGGAAAAATGCGCTGATTTTCATTTTTTAATCTCGAATTATTCTCGATGGCACCGGATAGTAAATATATATATTAATCGGCCATTGTTGCTATCTCGTATGTTTTTTTTAGCAAACTACATGCTTAATTTATACTAGGTGGGGAAGCGCGGCTTCGCCGCGTCTTTGTGGATTTTTTGTATTTCAATTTTAAGTACTAATAATTTTTTCTTTTGACATGAGACGTAAAAAATTAATTGAATAAGCATCATACATGAGCTTCTTTAGCATCCATATACATTGAATTTTAAATAAACATATAAGCAATTGAAGAGACCTAAATAGAGAATGATAGCATCCATATCATTTTTTTTAATAAACACAAACAATTGCCAACATGATAAAATAATGTATGTCAAATGGAGATTGATATTGATTAGACTTGATTGATGTTAATTGAATTGAATGCTACTGGCAAAAATAAATTTGAGATTGAGCTTGTCTAGGTTTAGCGAAAGTAGATTCAAAATTCAAAAGCAAATTAAATAGCAAAATATTAAAATCAGTTTGCAAAGTATATCGAAGAATCTTTAAAGTGTATTTCTAAAAGAAGTACTCTGGCCTGCATGTTTAAGAAGTTTTTGCTGAGCAGTACGACAGTATCCTTCTCGAGTACTGCAAGAAGATTACTAAATAAATGGTCACGAAGCGATCTGCAATGACAAATAAAAAGTATAACCATTTGTTCGAGTAAATATGTTAATTGTATGCATTAATTCAGTAAGAGAGAAATGTAAACAGGACCTGGGCCGGTTTTCGATGCAGCTTGAATAAGCACAATTACCCACTTGGATTTATTATAAATGGTATCATCGTTTAAGTAAACTATATCTTATCTAAATCAAGGAAACAACATATATTCTCCTCCATTGTAATACATGTGCATTGACATTTGAAGGCTGGGAGTAAGCATTTGTGCATACACTTGCTTAAGATAACATAACATTTAAAATTAAACTTTACATAGCATTTGTGCATAAAGGCATAGATGTACATGTATGCCATCCAATATGGATTAAAATGCATAAATCTATTCCAATAGAATTTGAAGTTCAATGACAACTACGGTAAAAACTGATAAGCTGAAATTGATGTTAGCAAAATAAAATTGCAAAAAGTGAGCTCCTAATTAGATTATACTTATTTATCATGTCTACAAAGACCTCACTGATGCAATTTCACTTTAGTCCATGTCTTATGGTCCATAGTTCCATATTAATTAATGTATACACCAAATCCAAGGTGATTTGTAAATTAATATAACAGCCTACTTAACTTGCATGTTCTCATCACGTGCATCATGAACACAGTCCTTTCTAAGCCCTTTGATGTTGGACCCGGCAAAAAAGTAGTTGACATCCATTTAAATGTAGTGATTGACCCATAGTATCTGTGCATCTACATCTTTGGTGAGAATCCTCTGGCTGCTAGACCATGCTCTGTAGTGTTGCCAATTTCTACTGCCTCCATCATTGTTCTAAATTAACAAATGAAAGTAAAATTAATTAGATTGTGCTAGTAAATGATTAAGTTTTCATAAAATGGTTATTTTTCATTAACTGCCCGTAAACGACCATGGCTAAGTTATGGTAACTACTACCTACATTTACCCTACTTATTTTGATTTGATATTTCTTTTTCTTGATAAATTCTTCAACAGATTATTTTGTCAAATTATTTTAAGAGCAAAGAGACTATGATCTATTATTGTGTAAAAAACCACCAAATTGAAGCACTAAAGACTAAACTAATAAAAGGTACTTACAAACTGATACACTTAATAACAGCGTGCCTCCACTTAATAAATCGAATATACCACAAATTAATGTTCAAACTGATACATTTATAATGACATGCCTTCACTTGGATATTGGGACAGTAATCATTTTGTTCCTTCTTTTAGTTATTATACACCATCAACTTTCCTCCTATTTTTCTAACTTTGTCATTATGCACTTGATATGTAATTCTTTAAGGTTACCGCTTAACAGCCGCTTTTTTTACTGGTCAGATTTGGTACCAGTATTAATAATAAATATAAGATGCTTCTCTTTCCTGCATAATAAATATGTACGATGAGTTCTACAATGCTAGTCTTAACCGATAGCTATACAAATGACATCTCTATATGCAGACTTGTGCGCAGGGAAGTTGTTCATAAAGCATGTCTAATTAGTTGCTATGCTAGTTTCTTTATCATTTGAAATTCCTATACTTCCTACCCACAACATTGTTATGCTAGTAAATGTTAATACATGTCAGTACATGAATTGTCCTAATTGAAAATTGTAAAACCGCTTACAGTTTATTGATGTAGTCTATACAGGTGTTTTCTTGCATAATCTTCTTTTTCCTTGAAGTATGAAGCTAAAAATAGAGATTTCGATCCAATCACAAAAGCTGAAGATCACCCTATATCAATAGCTTATGAGCTCTCATCCTATATCAGAAATCAGTCTTTATTTTTTTTAATCAAACGATATTGTAGTAAAATTTTAAAATAGTAAAGGCGATTGAGCCAAAAATTAATATTTTTACAGAAAAATTAGAAGATATGAAAGCAGATCTAAACCTTCTTCAATCTCTCTTCTCTCCACTGTTCTCTGAACTATGGAACACCAAAAAAACATAGGTCTGGTACTCCGCCTTTTCCAGTACATGTTGGTCAGATATGTACATCTAGGCTCACTCATCAATTCTCAGGCAAAGATGGCTGGATCATCCTTGTAATGGACCCCACTCAATGTGGTTCCTTGTCGAGAGTCTACTAATTTTGGAAAAGACAAAAGAAAAACAGAAGTTATAGTAATAACCGTGACATAGTTGGGTCCATAGCATATTAATTAATAACTTAAATTTCAAATGTTTTGTCATTTCAATTTTGATTCCAATTGCTGCTTAAAATTAAATAATTGTTCTTAGAAATCCTATCAGCTTCTCATACAAAAAGGCAACAAAAAGTTCATTTTTATATGAAGTCCAAAAAAAAAAAAATAGAATTTGTACCTGAAATTGACAAAGCCTAAAGAAGATGCATAGCCCAACTGGATTAGCTTGATGTAGGGGCGATTAGCAAAGCGCAAGAAAAATCGATTGTTGCTCTTGTGACACCTAAATTAAAAAAGTGGATGTTAAAACCTAGATGCACTAAACTGCTCAGAGTAGAAGATGATGGATTTTTTGTAATAGATGCAACTCAAAAGAAACATCATGTAGCGGGCAGATCACCCGTGTGTTCTGTCTACAAACACGACAGGTTGAGGCGATGTCGCCGCCATGAAGTTGCACGTCTGAGCGAAGAGATGCGGCCTCTCCGCCTCGGCGACGGAGGTGCGAGAGGGGAGGCTACACCACGGCGGATCGGAGAAGTCGGGAGGCATGGCAAGACACGACGGCTGTGTGTCTGGTTCTCACGTGGTATTGTTCCAGGCAGATAGTTGGGTGAGGGAAATCGACGGACGGATGAGGTGGGAGGGGTTGACCGTGGAGGAGCCGAGGCGGTGCTTTTTTCGTATGCGTGTTTCTGATAGTGTATGTAGCCATGGATTGCGAGAAGGAATCGGAGACAGAGACGAACAAAAAAGAGGAGACGGAGCATCGGGAGAAGGTGGGGCATGGTTAGAAGAGGAGGAGGCGGAGAAATGGCAGGAGAGGAGAGGCGTGCAGAGGAGGGTTAGTGGTGTGAGTGGGTCAGCGAAGGAGGCGGAGGCAGAGAGGCGAGGTATGTGAGTAGGAATCGTAGGGGTTTAGAGAGAGAAGCTGCTAGGTTTAGAAAGGAGGAAAAAAAACGACGATCAGATTTCAGCGAAAAAAAACAACGGCTCGGATTGCCGTGTCGGAATTGAAAAAAAAACGGAATCAGACACTTACGGGATTTAATTAATATACTATAGATTTCATATCGTACAAGCATTTTAAATATGTAATATGTAGATTTTTCCCATATACATATACAAATAGAAACAGCTCCGTGCCTTTAGGGGAAAAAAAAAAAATCTGTTGCAACTACTTCAAAAAAGAAGGAAAAAAAAATGAATAAAGAGAAGAGGAGGGTGGAGGGGTTATTGAGGAATGCCTGAAAAGAACTTCAAAAAAATAACTCTAGAACTTTAAGAAAAACAAAGCCAACAATATATTAATGAATAATAAGTAATAACCACACATCAAACAGCTAGTTGAGCATGAACAATATTAATTTCTTATTTAAGCTCTGTTATTTTAACACAGATTTTGATGTGGATGAGTATAGATCTTCCTCTTTGACCTCTGTCAGTGTCAGGCGTTTTAAAACAATAAAAAAAATATAATAATAATAACAAAAAATAAACCGTCACATGGACCTCACAAATGTAGGTTTCGATGAAATAAAAATATAAATAAATCCGGTCAGATCGTGTTGTCGATCAATTAATTTTGGGCTCCATTGTCCGAAATAAGGCCATATCGACATTCAGAAAGGGGACCAGGAAAGGAGGTGAGGTCAATAAATTATTTCCTTCAAAAAATATTAAAAAATATTTTTATTTTTAAACTTTATTAAAAATAAATTATTTCTGATATTTTATTTACACCAATTAGTTCTACTATTTCAAATGAGCTTTTGCAATTTGAAAATGCATTTTTTTTAAAGATAAATTGGGGGTAAGCCTCTCAACTTATTTTTAAATTAAATGTCTATAAAGACCCTCCAGCTGGGTTTCGAACCTGCGACCTCTCACTTGAGATGCATTGCTCTTTGCCACTAGACCAACAGCTGGTTCTCGCAATTTGAAAATGCACTTGTTTGTCTTTTAATTACTTTTCTCAAATAAACCAAATTAATCATTCAAATTTAGTTTTTTTTTTGTTTAGCTTTAAAGAATCGATTTACTGTATACTAGCATACAGGCCCACCCAATGTGTGGATAAATTTTTTTGAAACAAAAATGGGGATCTAGTCCCCATCTTTAATAATTAATAAAATGAAGAGAGTTTTAGCCAGAGGCTAAAAATACAAAAATAAACAAAAAAGTACAAAATTACATAAATATGTGGGAGCTTATTAGCTGCATTAGAGCACTAAGAGGAAAGATAGGGGTCTGTGTGGATAAATTTTATTATTTTTTTCGCATTAACAATATTTTTTTCTAATATTTTACTTTGATACATATTGCACAATAGAACGCAAAAAAATAATAAATAAGAAGTAATTGGAAAAAAAAATCCAAATTTTGTAAAAATTTTGACTACAAGCTAGTAAATTTGCACATCAAGAATTTGGAGTGTTTACAAATCAACATCGGACATGCTAAAGCTCACAGTGCAATTGCATTTACAAATTTCTCAACCAGTACTGAAACAAATGATTCAACAGTTAACTATCACAGGAAAAGTTCAAAATATATACATGTGTAACTATCACATTCACATGCCACCAACGATCCATAAATCTGATATCATGGTTTATCAGAAGTCTTACAACAAACGAAAATACTAAGGTCGCTAACCTGGTATTAGACTCCATGTTACTGCCCTAAATATAGAACTGAATTAATATCCTTTAGTCCAGATGCTAATTTTCGATTGTAAACCCTTTACTCCATCTGCATTAATCCTGGCTATTTCTTGGTACATGTGCATGTTAATCATGAGGTAATCACGTAGAGCATTGTAATTTCCACCCAGTGCTTGAATTAGTGAGGCTAAGTACGTGTTTTGGGCCGATGCTAAAACGATGAGCCCTTCAGCCTGTTAGGAAGTCTAAGTTTTCAAATTTTTTGTGCTAATTAACCATTTAATAAGCAATCCAAACGACTTAGACCTCGAAGGATCTAGTCCAAGCATTCACACACAAGAGAGAGAGGTTAGGAAGGCTACCTCTCCTTGTATCGCAACAAGGAGGCTCGAATCCGGCGATGTCGAGGTTGTGCGCACCACCACGCGTGTCTCGGCCTCAAGTCCACCAAGGTATTAACCAAAACCTCGATCTATGCTAGTAGATGAAAGGTTAAGCCTAATCCCTTCCTTCCCTTTGCCTTAATTAACTATTTAATTGGATGGAGGCAAGAGGTGCTCAACACATGAGCTTAAGAGAGCAATGGTGGAGAGAAAAAATTCTGAAATTTTTCCTCTAATTTTCGTCCAAAATATTAGGGAGAGAGAAAAAGGCAAGGTGGCTAGGATTTTGGCTCCCAAAGTGGTCCTTTTATAGACCAACCACTCTCCCAAAAAGTTGTAACTAATTTACAACTATGCCATCACTAGGGCAGCCATAAAATGAGCCTAAATGGGCTCTATCAATTATTTAATTGGTCCTCTAATTCAATTAATT
Organism: Rhynchospora breviuscula; assembly: GCA_027562975.1. NCBI lineage: Eukaryota > Viridiplantae > Streptophyta > Magnoliopsida > Poales > Cyperaceae > Rhynchospora > Rhynchospora breviuscula. The sequence continues at coordinate 21,874,344 of CM050398.1, forward strand.
AGTGGCCCAATTAATTGCTCTCAATTTGGACCTTTAATTTACCATTTAAATATAGGCCCGTTAGCTCAAATTAATTACTTTAATTAATTCATGTTGAACAAATTAATTATCAACACTTTGATAATTATTTAAGGATTAGAATATGCATTAATTTATTTCTATATAATCCGTTTGACTTAATTAATTAATTATGACGGTTCGCAACAGTACATAATTAATCAGTCAACATATCATATTGTTGCATTCCTTAATACAACCAAATAAATAATGCACGCATGGTCAAAATCTATTTGTGTGACCCTTTGAGGATTTATGCTCTGTTGGACATGGAAAATAAATCGCTATTTATTTCCAATAATCATAAGCGGTATCTAGCAACACGTTATGATTCCCAATTCGTATAAATAGTGTACTGCTACAATATTTTAATCCTGCATAAGAAATAATAGTATATCCTTGTCTGATTCTTATGTCACATGATATCATCGTATAATCCAAGATAGGAATGTGTCATTCTTGCAGATTATACGTTTCTTGATCTAGAGATGACTGTATCAGTTGCTAGCAAACAATCCATCTCCATCAAGGGGCCCAAACAGATATCATCGCTCACTAAGTAAATTAATGAGGGACATACGATTTTCTTGATGAACAACTTTTCCCCGCACATTTCAAGAGAACATAAATAAAGTCCGTATAGCAGCCCTTATCAGGAATCAACGGTAGACGATATTTATTGAACCTATCCTCATGTGGAAAAGTTGAACCATCTCAAACTTAGAATCAAACTCAAATGAAATAAATAATGACACATAACACAATCCATATATTTATTTCATTGGGTCGTGTCCTGTACTATGTTCCATAACATACACATATGCAATTAAGTTGGCAACTCCTTACCTATGATTTGTAGGACTTAATCATCACTTAACTTGCATACTAATCTTATCCGATAATTAATATTCCTTGTTAATTATCAAGATTACGGACCTTTTAGATTTATTATTGTCATTTATTATAAATGAAACACAGAGATCTACAATTCAGATCCTCAACCTGAATGATCTGTCAATAAATAAATCAAGGAATAAATGATCAAATATCATCAATAACATAAACCATAGAAGTAGCCATATAATGATTGACTTCTAGGACATAACTCTAACAATCTCCCACTTGGCCTAGAGTCAATCAACAGTGACTTCTAGCCAGTGCATAGTACTCAATGTAATATCCAAAATATACATGTCTCATACTAAAGCCTCAAAAGATAAAAGATACAACTCAAAGCCACTCAGGCATACGCCTAATCCCCATGGATGCAACATGCAACTCATGCGCGGCTCGAGATAGAGGCTTTGTCAGAGGGTCCGCTGTGTTCGCGGCACCGTCCACCTTCTTGACCTTGATCCATCCGTCATTCACAAACTGACGGATAAGATGGAATCGTCGTAGAATGTGCTTGGTCTTCTGGTGAGACCTAGGCTCCTTTGACTGAGCTATGGCTCCCGTGTTGTCGCAGTAGAGATCCACTGGACCAGAGATGCTTGGAACCACCTCCAGCTCGGTCAAGAATTCCTTGATCCGAACTCCTTCTTTCGCCGCTTCACCAGCCGCTAAGTATTCTGCTTCGGTGACGGAATCGGCCGTGGTATCCTGTTTGGAACTCTTCCAACTCACGACTCCACCATTGAGCAGATATACGAAACCGGACTGTGACTTTGCATCATCTCGATCGGTTTGGAAACTAGCATCGATGTAACCACTTACAACGAGCTCTTGGTCTCCACCGTACACGAGAATGCTATCCTTTGTTCTCTTGAGATACTTGAGGATATTCTTGACTGCGGTCCAATGTGGCATACCAGGGTTAGCTTGGTATCGACTAGTCACACTAATCGGATGCGCAACATCGGGGCGAGTGCATAGCATGGCATACATGATCGAACCGACTACAGATGGATACTTGAACCGCTTCATGAAATCCCTATCTGTATCAGTCGTCGGACATTGAGTCTTGCTCAAGAATATGCCATGTGACATAGGCAAGTAACCCTTCTTGGAACCAGCCATTTTGTGTTTTTCCAACACTTTGTCAATATATGCATCTTGGCTCAAACCTAACAACCTTCTTGATCTATCTCGATAGATCTTGATCCCTAGGATGTAGGCGGCTTCGCCCAAGTCTTTCATTGAGAACACTTTCTTCAATGAATCCTTGACTGCATTCAATTCGGAGATATCATTCCCGATCAAGAGTATATCATCAACATATAGAACAAGAAACACAACCACGCTCCCACTAATCCTCTTGTAAACACAAGGTTCCTTCTCGCTTTGAATGAAATTCAACTTCTTGACCTCTTCATCAAAGCGTTTGTTCCAACTCCTTGATGCTTGCTTCAATCCATAAATGGACCTTTGAAGCTTGCACACCTTGTTAGCATTCTTTGGATCCACAAAACACTCGGGTTGTGTCATATACACATCCTCTTCCAAGTTGCCATTTAGGAAGGCAGTTTTGACATCCATTTGCCATATCTCATAGTCATAATATGCGGCAATTGCTAACAAGATCCGAATTGACTTGAACATGACGACGGGCGAGAAGGTTTCTTCATAGTCAATACCATGAACTTGCTTGTAACCTTTCGCAACTAGTCGTGCTTTGTAAATGCTCAAGTTGCCATCCATGTCGACCTTTCTTTTAAAGATCCACTTGTTCTCAACGGGTTTTACTCCGTCGGGAAGGTCAACCAAGGTCCATACCTTGTTTTCATACATGGATTGCATTTCGGATTCCATGGCTTTAAGCCATTCCTTGGAGTCGGGTTTATCTTTCATGTCCTTTATGGTCAAGGGTTCGTCATTCGCAATGACGAGAACATCGTGTAAACCCAAGTACCTTTCGGGTGGACGACTTTCCCTCGTTGACCTTCGTAGAATCGGTGCTTGGGGTTGAGGCTCTTGAACTTGTTCCACAACAGCTTGTGGACTTGGTTCTTGATCCTCATAAGTTTGAGTGTCTTGAACACTATCGACTCGCGATATGTTCGAGTCCTCATTTGAGGGAGTGTACTCTTGAATCTCTTCCACAACGGCTTGCGGAACGGGTTCAGCTACAACCTCGTTTGGCACTACATTGGGAATCGCTGGATTGCCTACTTGAGGCACATCTTGCGGTGGTTCATGAATTTCTTTAATGACCACATTACTCCCACTACTTCTTCTTGAGAGAAACTCCTTCTCTAAGAACACACCATAACGAGCAACAACTATCTTGTTCTCATTGCGGTTGTAGAAGTAGTAACCCTTAGTTTCCTTAGGGTATCCCACGAAATGACACTTGTCCGATTTGGGTCCAAGCTTATCACTCATTAGCCTTTTCACATAAGCTTCACAACCCCAAATCTTGAGAAACGACATGCTTGGTTTCCTACCAAACCAAAGCTCATAAGGCGTCTTCTCAACGGACTTTGATGGAACACGGTTTAATGTAAAAGCTGCGGTTTCTATTGCAAAACCCCAAAACGATTTAGGCAAGTCGGCTTGGCTCATCATCGATCGAACCATGTCTAGCAAAGTTCGATTCCTCCTTTCGGATACACCATTCCATTGTGGTGTTCCCGGTGGAGTGAGTTGTGGAACGATTCCACACTCCTTTAGATAATCACCAAATTCGTGGCTCAAGTACTCTCCACCTCGATCGGAACGCAAGACTTTGATCTTTCGATTGAGTTGGTTCTCAACTTCATTCTTGAACTCCTTGAACTTTTCGAAGGATTCGGACTTGTGCCGCATCAAGTAGATATACCCGTATCTACTATGATCATCGGTGAAAGTGATGAAGTATGAATAACCTCCTCGTGCGCAAATGCTCATAGGTCCACATACATCGGTATGCACGAGGTCTAATAAGCCACTTGCCCTTGTACCTTTGTTGGTAAAAGACGTTTTGGTCATCTTTCCCATCAAACATGATTCGCATGTGTCAATTGGCTCGAAAGCGAATTGATCCAAGAGACCAACTGTTTGTAATCTCTTGATGCGTTTCTCGTTGATATGACCTAAGCGGCAATGCCACATTAGAGTCGTACTTTCATGTGAGATCTTACGTTTTCTACTGTCATGTTCAACACTCAAAACATGTTCGTTAGAATCAAGCACATAAAGACCATTCAATAAATGCGCAACACAATAACAAACATCATCACGCAACAAAGTACAACTTTTGTTCTTTATTACAACACCAAATCCATCCAAGTCTAAACACGAAATAGAGATGATGTTCTGAGTGATACAAGGAACTACATAAACATCTTTTAGTTCCAAAACTAAACCAGAAGGCAAAGTAAGCTCTACGTTCCCAACGGCCATAGCGGAGACGCACGTGCCGTTACCGACGCGGAGTTGAACTTCGCCTTTCTCGAGCCGCCTCCTACTCTTTAGTGCCTGCACATTTCGACAAATGTGAGCACATGAACCAGTATCAAATATCCAGTCTGTACTAGAGGTAGCGAGAAGGGTTTCAATGACAAATATACCTGAAGTAGAAGGCCGGACAGTTCCCGCCTTCTTGTCAGCGAGGTACTTGAGGCAATTCCTCTTCCAATGGCCCTTGTTGCTACAGTAGTAGCACACGGTCTCGGAAGTGGCCGGGTTCTTCTTTCTCTTGGAACCCTCGGGAGCTCCCTTGGCCGAACCTTGGGGCGTCACCGTGCCTTTGCCCTTTCTAGTTCTGCGGGTCTTTCTTTTCTTGCTCTTCTTGCTCTTGTCACTCACCGCAAGAACATCTTTGGGCCCTTTTTCCTTTTTGAGACTCTCCTCCGTCTCGACAAGCATGTTTTGGAGATCATCCATGCTCTTGTCCATGCCATTCATCCGGTAGTTCACAACAAAACCGGTGAAGCTATGAGGGAGAGAGTTGAGAATGAAGTCTTGAATCGCCCCTGACGGGAAGGGCGTATCAAGCCTTTCGAGCTGCCGAAACAACCCCGCCATCTTCATGACGTGTGGCCCGACTTCATGACCTTCCGCCAATCGAGTATTGGCGACGGCCTTGATGAGACGAGCCCTTTCGGTGCGGGCCTTGGTTTGGAACATGTTCGAGAGACGAGAGACCATTTCAAACACTCCATAACCACTATCCATGAACTCCTTTTGGAGTTCCGCCTCCATGACAGCGACAATCAGGACAGACATCTCCATGTCGTCCATGACGTGCTTGTCATGGGCATCCTTGTCCGCTTGAGGGGCATCCGACTTGGGAGCCGCGGGGATGGGAGTGGTAAGGAGGTATTCCTTCTTTTCAAACCTTAGGACAAGCCTTAGGTTCCGGTGCCAATCCAGAAAGTTGGCACCGTTGAAGGCGAGCTTTTCTTTCTCTAAAAGAGATCGAAGCGAAAAGGATGAGGAAGACATCTACAACAATTAATTCAAATTAAGGCCAATTAGTTTATGTTTTTATTTTATTTTCAATAAAGTAAAACTTTCACTACTTTAATATAAGTCCCTTAAAAGTAATGAATTTCCAAGACCCCTATTTTCGTCAAGTTGGACCTGCTATGGCACGTCACCCAAAATGACTAGATAAGATAGGTTCTCTTTAACCAATCATACAACTTTATGATTCTTGGTTCGCATCGCGAACTTCGCCCCGATGTCCAAACTCTAGTTGGGTCCATCGATAAGTAACATCTCTCTATTTGCTCCTTACAAATCCCTTTATTTGTACCCCGACTATCAAATTGACAACCATGACGTCCGCTTGGGCGGACCGCGCCATGAGAGGACAATTGACGTGAAGGGGATAGAGAGAAGGAGGGCGGTCGACTTAATCAAATTTGGGACAAACAATTATGTGACTATTGTTTGGTGGTCGTGTAATCATACACCCATACCTATCCTATGACATTCATAGCATCCACAAACATTCACATAATAATAAGCATCTCAAGCATTGTTGTGGGTTTGTATGGCTCCCGCTTGCATTAGTTCCGCCGCATCTCCATGTAGCAAAACTAATCTAATTGTCCCTCCCACTAATCATATGGATCCTATCCTATATAATTAAAGGACAAAATACATGTGAAAATATCCCTAATTCCCTCTTAGCCTTAGGGGCATGCAAGCCTCACAAGTTACATTAAGAAATTAATCATAATTAATTAATTAACCATGGCACCAAAGGCCTTACATACAATCAATCACATGCATTCACAAATTACAACACACAAGGCATTGGTTTCTTGAGCCATACTAAACCCACGATCCTTCCTACAAAACAAAGTTAGCACATGTCCCTTTGTTTCTTAATTAACAACAATGAATTAGAGTCTTTGCACATCGCTTGTAGTTCGGGTCTTTCCGCATAAAAGTTTAACTTTTAAACAACTAATTTGCTTAAACCATTTGAAAAGCCAATTCAACAATTGTAAACAGAAAGGAGGAATATCATGGAGTATTCTAATTAATTTATTCAACCAATTTGATTAATTAGAAAATACTTTAACTATTTAAAATATTAAATGGGACCCGATAAAATTCGAAGTTTTTCGGTCTCCAAAAATTATGAAATAAATAATGCATACTCCCTATTATGAGTGTAACTATCTGTCAAAATTTCAGGGAGAGATCACTTACCATCAGAGAGAAACAAAATTAACAAATCGTCAAACTGTGCGCGAAACACCGTTATCCGATTTTCTGTTTTTGTCTAACTCTTTTGGTCTGTAGGATCATCTTCCAAAATGTTTTCATGAAAACATTTTACATAAAAAATCTACTATATGTTATTGGCTACCAATCCATCAAACGAAATCCAACTAGTCTTATTTAAAATCATCAAGATAAATAGCAAACAAGCCACTTACCCTGTTCTGAAACAGACTAACGACTAAAAACTATTGACTCAGTTGAGGTATCAAACCTTAATAAAATTCTTTGAAACTAATTTTCACAGAATCTTAACTTCAAGTAGAAACTTTCTATTCAAACACTTTTTCATAAAGTTTTCTCAATAAGTACAGTTTATCCAAACAATCAGTTTGTTGGAAAACCAGATCTGACAACCGATTCATTTCTCATGACTTGAACGCCCACATAAAATCCGAAACATGCAACAAATTTTACATGTCCAGAAAGAGCATCAAGTTTACAAGATTTCTAGCCAAGAAATACAGATAGTTATTTTCGAAAAATAAATCCTTCATGCCTAAAACACAGAACTGTGCAGCAGAGTACTAGATCTGCGCACCGTTACCGTTTAATTCACCATAAATTCATAACAACTTAGAAAAAGGTGAAACTAGTGGCAAAAGAACCACATCTCACAGATCTACAACCTCCAATAAAATTTAGAATTTTTCTGAAAGCTTTTCTCAGCGAAAAAACCAAAACAATGTCGAAAACAGAACAGAAATCCAGACAGCAAGCAAGTGCATCACTAATCCATGTGTTAATTAATCATTTCTCAACTAATTATGTGTTAAAATGCTTTAGAACGACCTAGAGCTCTGATACCACTGTTAGGAAGTCTAAGTTTTCAAATTTTTTGTGCTAATTAACCATTTAATAAGCAATCCAAACGACTTAGACCTCGAAGGATCTAGTCCAAGCATTCACACACAAGAGAGAGAGGTTAGGAAGGCTACCTCTCCTTGTATCGCAACAAGGAGGCTCGAATCCGGCGATGTCGAGGTTGTGCGCACCACCACGCGTGTCTCGGCCTCAAGTCCACCAAGGTATTAACCAAAACCTCGATCTATGCTAGTAGATGAAAGGTTAAGCCTAATCCCTTCCTTCCCTTTGCCTTAATTAACTATTTAATTGGATGGAGGCAAGAGGTGCTCAACACATGAGCTTAAGAGAGCAATGGTGGAGAGGAAAAATTCTGAAATTTTTCCTCTAATTTTCGTCCAAAATATTAGGGAGAGAGAAAAAGGCAAGGTGGCTAGGGTTTTGGCTCCCAAAGTGGTCCTTTTATAGACCAACCACTCTCCCAAAAAGTTGTAACTAATTTACAACTATGCCATCACTAGGGCAGCCATAAAATGAGCCTAAATGGGCTCTATCAATTATTTAATTGGTCCTCTAATTCAATTAATTAGTGGCCCAATTAATTGCTCTCAATTTGGACCTTTAATTTACCATTTAAATATAGGCCCGTTAGCTCAAATTAATTACTTTAATTAATTCATGTTGAACAAATTAATTATCAACACTTTGATAATTATTTAAGGATTAGAATATGCATTAATTTATTTCTATATAATCCGTTTGACTTAATTAATTAATTATGACGGTTCGCAACAGTACATAATTAATCAGTCAACATATCATATTGTTGCATTCCTTAATACAACCAAATAAATAATGCACGCATGGTCAAAACCTATTTGTGTGACCCTTTGAGGATTTATGCTCTGTTGGACATGGAAAATAAATCGCTATTTATTTCCAATAATCATAAGCGGTATCTAGCAACACGTTATGATTCCCAATTCGTATAAATAGTGTACTGCTACAATATTTTAATCCTGCATAAGAAATAATAGTATATCCTTGTCTGATTCTTATGTCACATGATATCATCGTATAATCCAAGATAGGAATGTGTCATTCTTGCAGATTATACGTTTCTTGATCTAGAGATGACTGTATCAGTTGCTAGCAAACAATCCATCTCCATCAAGGGGCCCAAACAGATATCATCGCTCACTAAGTAAATTAATGAGGGACATACGATTTTCTTGATGAACAACTTTTCCCCGCACATTTCAAGAGAACATAAATAAAGTCCGTATAGCAGCCCTTATCAGGAATCAACGGTAGACGATATTTATTGAACCTATCCTCATGTGGAAAAGTTGAACCATCTCAAACTTAGAATCAAACTCAAATGAAATAAATAATGACACATAACACAATCCATATATTTATTTCATTGGGTCGTGTCCTGTACTATGTTCCATAACATACACATATGCAATTAAGTTGGCAACTCCTTACCTATGATTTGTAGGACTTAATCATCACTTAACTTGCATACTAATCTTATCCGATAATTAATATTCCTTGTTAATTATCAAGATTACGGACCTTTTAGATTTATTATTGTCATTTATTATAAATGAAACACAGAGATCTACAATTCAGATCCTCAACCTGAATGATCTGTCAATAAATAAATCAAGGAATAAATGATCAAATATCATCAATAACATAAACCATAGAAGTAGCCATATAATGATTGACTTCTAGGACATAACTCTAACACAGCCTCCTTTTGTTTGGCACAGAGAAGTGCATCAGCTTCTTTTTGACGAGCAAAGAATTTTGCTTCAGCAGCTGCACGACGCCCCTCAGCAGCTTTCCCTTATTCATAACGACATGATCAAGTAACGACATTAGGGTCCAGATTTCAACCCTTATTAAGTGGCCAGGATTGTGGCTTGCGCTCATAATGAAGCCGCCATTTGCCTAAAAATTTTTATAAAACATAATAGCAATGACGAAGATGATGACAAAAGTATGACAAGAGCGAAAAAAGAAGTACCAGAAACATGCATAGTCAAGTAAATGTAAATATCATAATATGCCCTTAAACTGAAAATAATAACAAATATACCCTTCGTTTCCCACAAAGATGATTATGACAAATGCTAATTAACTACAAGATTGTTCCGCAACTGTCTCGCACTTTTTCGCGGCCCTCGGATCGAAAAGAAACGAAGAATCCGGTCTCGGATTGAGGGGCAAAAAGAATGCGGATCAGATACCCCTCGCGAGCCTCAAGAGGCCGATACCGATACCACCTCAGAGAGGGTAACTGCACGGTCTTGAGTTCCCACGAGGATTTATTATTTGAAGGGGTCCTTTCTTTCCAGTAGGCGCAAGGCCCTACTGTTAATTACCTCTGACATGGTCAGGAGCACCTCTAGATCGGGAAAATCAAAGGATTGTGTGTCGCGAGCTGCTAGGGAATTGTAAATATGCAATTAGCGGTCCCACCATGCATTAATGCAATTAGCGGTCCTATCATGCGTTATTTTTTTATTTTTTTTATTATTATTATTACTACTATCATGCAATGTTAACATATTATTATATATCTATTTGTTTTGTGGACTTTGTATTGCAGGGGATAGCAGTCTCTGGAGTTTTTGGCTCGTAACGGTTTCGGTTGACTGCCATCGCTGGACGCTTGTGATCTTCTCGTTTTCCGAGTCTTCTCTATAATGTGAGGAATCAAGGTTTAGGCTCTTCGGCTTGAATTTTGTGTTTGCAAGGCATGGATTTCCCAAAACGGGTTTCTTAAACTCCCTTCTGTCGAGGGTGTCTGAAAGTGACGTCTGACTCCTGATCAGATCGTTAAATTCATATTTCCCAAGGCATGGATTTCCCGAAGCGGGTTTCTTAGACTCCCTTTTGACTTCTGTTGAGGGTGTCTGAAAGTGACGTCTGAGTCCTGATCAGATCGTTAAATCCATATTTCCCAAGGCATTAATTTCCCGAAGCGGGTTTCTTAGACTCCCTTTTGACTTCTGTCGAGGGTGTCTGAAAGTGACGTCTGACTCTTCATCAGATCGTTACATATTGGTGCGGTGCTGAGGTTTTGACGTCTGACTCCGAGAAACATGTTGAAGGCTTTTGATGAAGATGATACTCAGATTAGAATCATGGATCCATCGGATGTGGCGGTATGATATGGGATAAGGTCATAGTGTCATTTAAGGGAGTTGCTTGTGGCACCAGTGTCGGCCTTGGCATATCCTTGGCGGTTAGATGGCAAATATTCAAGATAGTATCTTCTGCCTTCTTTAGAGAGCGAGTGTAAAATTCCACTGTTGCAACAAGCCACTCAATCCTTCCGAAATAAAATCGTGCACTTCCCCATGATTAAGGTTATAGGTGGTATGATATGGTATGATGGTGTGGTATTCATCCATAATGACTGGTTTTGCATATCTTAGATAGGATCATAATGTTGCTTCAAGGTGTTGCTTGTGACAGCAGTGCAAGCGGACGTTTATCCCTGACGGGTAGATTGCAAACAATCGAGATAGGACCTCTTGCCATCTCGAGAGAGAGTGGGTGCCTTAGATAACCGTGGACTTCCACTATTGCGACAAACCGCAAATTTAACAGCATCATGAGCTTTTCTCGGATCACAAAGAGTTCTGCTCATATGTGATGGATCCATATTCTTCACCGATAATATCTTGCGGTGTAATTTGCCTTCAGTTTGGATTTTAATCAGTCGACCTTTGATTTGATCTTCACCTGATTTGTATATAATTTCGGGACCCTTGATAGAGTCTCCGTGATGCCATGGTAGATCTCGCTATCCATCTTAATTCAACCAGATTCTCAACATTGAGCTTGATTATTTCGCCAGCACTCCTGTTATTGTCAGGAATGCTTAGCGTCTCCATTTGCTCCGTACCCGTCGTGAAGATACCCGTCTGGCGATTTTGATCACCCGGGTTATGACGAGTTTTATTCCAACCATGAGCGGGACACTAGGCTCGGTCGCGATAGTGCTCTTGTATGACTTCCTGAATTTCAGGATTTTCTCCTACTATTCTGGGACCTGGTGACCCCTTGAAATGTACAGGGAGCCTCCTTCATGTCGGAATGTTATCCATGCCTTCAGTGATTTAATTGCGAATCGTTGAGCCTTTTGAAATTAAGCCGAAATGGCTTTTCTCCATAGTATCAGATGACGGTCGGGATCTGCCCGATGGAGCTTCTGATTATGATAATTAGCGGAATAAATCCCTTCTATTTTCCCGGTGACTCCTCGGGATGAACAGGGACCCCTGAGCCTCTGCCCGGATGGCCTGTCTCCTGAAATAATGATAAGGGTATATCTGGCAGAGTTTTTGGTGACAATGATCAGCCAAATAAATTCTTCATATTTTTCTGGGCTTCCAGGATTTTTCCTCGTATTTTTCTGAGCCTCCTATGATTTTTCATGAATTTTCCAAGGTTGCCGGTAATTTTTAGGACAGATCAAGTCTTGAAAAATGGGTTTAAAATATTCTGCTTGGATTCTGGTTATAGTTTTGGCATGACTGTATTTCCCATATTTTCCTGAACTCCCTGGAATTTTCCTCATATTTTTCTGAGGTTTATATAATTTTCCATGAATTTTCGAAGATTGCTGGGTTTTTAAATAAATATGGCAGTGATATGGCAATTTGTGGTTGGTCAGAATTTGGAAAATGGATTAAAAATATTCTGTTTGAGTTTTGGTTATGGTTTTAGCATGATTGTATTCTCCATATTTTCCCGGGCCTGTAGAAATTTGGTTTGGATTTTTCTGAGTTACGGTTGAATTTCAATGAATTTTGAAAGTTTCAGCAATAGAATGATGCCACATCAGCAGCTATGACACGTGGCAGGCCCTGATTTGTCCAGGTCAGCAGGGAGAATAAGAGTCAGCAGCGATTTAATTAACCACCTATGGACACGTGGCCACGCCTGATTGGTTCATATAGGTCGCTGACGGGTTGCAGCATAGATCTGATTCGCCACACTAAGGTTGCCACATAAAATCACGTGATTCGGGACGCCTTCTATCAAAATCAGATTATTACTCCCATGCTCCTGGTGTTGTGCAGAATATCTGACTCCGTTGCTCCTGGGGCCTACTGTCAGTCGGTATGGTTTAGTCGTTAGCTGTGAACCGTGTCCAAGTGAATTAGGGACTAAATCCCCCTTCATCCTTCCCTTCCTTCGTCGACAGAACGACATGGTTTTCGCCATGGCCGTTTGATTAAGCTTATCAAGCGGTCACTGAGCCAGGAAACGATGCCGAATAGGATCGTAGGGTCTCCATGGTGTCGTCGGACCCACTATTCGTGCCTATCTCCGCCTCTTACACCATACTCATCTCTTCCCCAGCCGGCTAGGGTTTCGAGGAGGCTCAGCAGTGATTATGGACTTCTGATGGTCATTGATCCAAATTGGCATATCTGAGAGCGTCTTGAGGCGTCCATAAAACTTGGTATTCCATCGATTTAGGTTACAAAGGCTCCTGATATCGTGCCTCGCCTCAGTTCGAATCTGGCCATGGCGGTGTGTGACGACTGCAACCATCTGGCGGCCATTGTGACTTGATGACGGCTTTAGGAGTATGGTGGGACATCCCTGAAGAGAGATGCACTATTAATTTGGCTGTCGGTTGCTTCCAACCAAGAGCTTCACCACAACTCGACCATGGGTGTATTGACAAACCATGAATTTCCTTGTTGCCACTCCTTGGCGGTGTAGAGAGTGCAATGAGGCACTGGAGAGCATGTCGGCATGCCCTTAAAGGTGTGTGACTCCTTAATTGTACCATGAGGCCGCGGCAGTATGAAGCTTCTCTATGATTTGAATCTGGCCATGGCGGTTGTTTGACTGGAGAGAGGATATGGAGATGTGTGAGAGTACAATAGCTTGTATCTGAGGAATAACAAACCATTAAACCAACACAAGGGAACCTCCAACGCATAACCCCTCCTTGGCATGGTATGAGCTGAGGGGATGATGACTGCCTCCTCCACGAATTGCCATGAGGTGATGTGTAGCACTTCTTCAAAAAAACCTGCTGTCCTCTTTTTTTTTTACCTGCTGTCCATATCTATGTCCACTTTTCTGTTTTTTTTTTTGTTATATTTGTGTTAATTTTCTCAATATCAGATATGGGTTGCTAGTTAGGCATAAGCATAGTCTATATCCTTTCTGATTTCCTGTGTTACAGATTGCTAATGCAAATACATTATTATATGTATATATACCATTTTTAAGCTTACATGATAAGAGCATATAAAAAGCATGAGTTTAATTATTCCTTATATTGCTTACTAAATGATTATATCAACTACCTGCACCTATATACATATTTACATAATCAATTTTTGATTAATTTTCTACATCATAACTACATGTATGTGAAACAGAAAGAGAGAGGATATGAAAGTTTGCAAAGAGAGAAAATAAACCTTCTAAATAACCTTCTTATTTCACCAAATATAGGTTACAAAAAGGGAGGGACAAGTAGCTGCTGCAACTACAAAGCTGGTGCTCCTACTAACACACTTTTTGTAGTTTTCTTTTTTTTTTAGCTATCCTAACAGATTACTCTCTTCCTCTTAAATGTGTACAAAGAGTTGTTGGCAGTGTAGTGATATGCTTATTGATTAGAACTTGATATATGTTGTATGTATTCTCCCGTGTTGTTCTTCATGGCTTCTGAGGTACTCTTTTTATAGGAGAAAGGATAGGTTATTGTTGGTGACACCAATGATATGAGTTTTGAAATTTCTGGACAGTATTACCCCTGCTGCCTATTTTGGGTATTTCATTTTTTTCTGCACAAAGCTTGACTGTATCCAGAGATTAGTTTATCATTGACTACCAGCCTTCTTTACTGCCATCCATTTGATTGTTTATCACTCTTCCTCTCCATTGGTTGTTTCTTGGAACCAATCAGAAATGACCATCAGTTTGTTTGTTTTAAATCCAACTCTCAATTTATTTTGCATCTCTCTTTTGAGCCCAATTAATTCCAGTTTTATCTTGGTCTCCTTCTATTGTGGGCTGCTCTTTGATTTTAATAATTTTGCAGCTTCTCAACGCAACTTCATCGTCTGGATTAAAATTTACTAGTTTGAGCCACATCAATCCAGTGCCTCCATATTCATATCATTTGAGCAACAAACCAGCATTATCCTTCATCTATCTCATCCTTGTTTTATGATACCATAATCAACTCAAGCGATTAATGATCTGTACCCTTCCATTGACATTCCTTTGACATAGATTAATTATGTAATCTAATCAGTTATACTTAGTTTCTCTTAATTTAGCAATATTTGCCTTCTTCTTATTAATTGATTATTTGAAAGTTACGGCACTTGACTTCAACTGGGGTTGCTTCGTATCATCATAACTTGTTAATTCTCTCAATTAATGACTCAGACATCTTCAGTGATGTTCACTGATTACAGCTCGATCGTAATATCAAACCAATTGTACTCCATCTCCCTTGATTTTGCAGCTCCTGAGTTTACAGACTCCATGAAATTGAACCGTATCTACTTGGGTTCACTGGAGAGCAAGAAATTGAGCTTATCCATTGGCCTCGAGATGCTCAACCATCATGACCTGGCGGGGGGGGAGGGCTGTGCAAGCGAGATAGTGTGAACGGAATTAAATGAAGGTGTCAGATGTGTGAGAGAGAGAGCTGTTCTCTTGTGCACAGCGCGAGAAAGAGACAGTGTGAACGAGGAGCTGGCACAGTATTGAATGCCAAAGGAGAGAGGATGGTTCCTGCGTCACGGCGTTCGTCAGAAACGGAGCTGTAGGCGTCACGGTGTGCGTCAGGAGGAGCAATCGGAACAGAAGGAAGGGACGAGGAAGGAGACGCGATAAATGGGCTGGGCCGCTTCCTCTTTTTTTTTCTTTTGGGCCTTCCGTCTTCTCCCTTCTTTTTTTTTGCTTTGGTTTGATGCATGTTGGGCCGAAACAAAAGTGGGCCAGAGCCGTTTTAATTGTTGCACGAATCTTGATGCCTTCGTATGCACGGATCTTGATGTATTTTGATAACCATACGATAATCATACAATTCCGTATATAAGTATACATGAAATTAATTCCATATATAAATATAAATGAAATTATATAATTATTATCATTTTTTTATTGCATTCAGAGATGTGGCTCGCGTTTTCCATGGACTCGAATGTATATCCCATGCTAGATTAATATGATTTTATTTTTCATATTAATATTAGCACCCATCGCAATCACTGGGATTTAAAACCATTGATATTGAAAATATCTCCTCCCGATTCATCCGGGATATTCACAGACTGGTCTGAAAAATTATTTATTCATCACGTCTCCATTCACTGGATTATAGCGGTCTCAAAAATTCCTGTACCGTCGTCCGGTAACTATGATAATATTTTTTGGGTTCAACAGCAACATATTAGCAGGGAGAAAGCAGGAAAGAGAGAAAAATAAAAAAGGTGGGATCGATGAAAAACAAATAAAACTTATTTTTCCTAAAAATATCCCCAAAAGTATGAAACCAGTAAATTGTTTAACACATGTATGATGCCAGTATGATACCAGTAAACTGATTTTTGCTAACAATGTTCCCAAAACCGCCTGAAATCCCATTCCAAATGATCAAACAGGAAAATTGAAAGGAAAATATCTGATCTTAACCACGACCAAGCACCTTTCAAACACATCGCAGTACAAACATAGAGCATCAAAGCAGAGCAAAAAATAAATTGTAAGCTATGCCATAAAATGTACCTGATTGTGTGTATTGTAGCGCAACAGTTCTTCCCTCCTAAAAATAACAAAAAAAAAATAGTGAAACAAATTACTTAATTGCTTATTGCTTAATGAAATTAAATTAGTTCAAAGATGATTGAATAGATCAAACAAGGGAAAATATATACAATCGCTCACCTGAACCAGTGCAAGATGAATCGTTCAAACATGGGATTAAATAGGGGAAGAAAACTCATTCAAGCGGCAAAATAAAATTTCAAAACTTGTGCTATATTTTCAATTTGGCTGCCAGAAATAAGGAAATAAAAGTGAGCGGCAAATGAAAATTTGAGAGGAAATTATAATCTAGACCAGTGCACACACATCGAGGTGAGGATGCTTCACGAAAGTCGCTGTAGACTCAGACTGTTGCCGTCGTCTTTTTTTGTTCTCCTCTTTTAATTTACTCGAGCAGTGGATTGGGGGTAGCGCAGCCGTGATGTGGGAGAGAGAGAGAGAGGAGGGGGTTTTGTTGCGGGACGACGGCGCAAATAAAATTTCCAATAAAGGTAGGCGAAAAAGGAAAGAGGTGTATTAGAGAAGAAACGAAATTAGGGTTTTGAGATGAAGGCAGCGACGCCAGTTGCAAAAGAGGAAAGAGATCTCGTTTTTTGTGCTTTGTCCAATTTGGAAGAATATCGGCAGAGATCAGAGAGGTAAGAAGTGAAGGACAATTGAAATGAATTAAAACCTAGAGGGCCGACGGATATCAGAAGGAAGATTTTAATAATTTAATGAAAAGCGCGAAAAAACAAAATCTAAAGCCCGAAGACTCGAACTGTTGTGCTATGTTTACTTTAAGCGAGCACGGAGCGGAGTCGCGAAAGTTAACATCGCTCTATACCAAAGGTTTAAACCTTTGGTATAGTTAGTAAATCCAGACCGCTGATCTCATCAGATCATAAACAATCTATGGTCCATATTGTAAATTGTTAACAAGTCTAACACTCTTTGGACTCAAAATTGGATAGACCTTTGGATTGATGCTTTTATAAGTAGTAGAGATAGAGATAGAGATATATAGAAATCTAAGAGTGAAGTTTAACGTCTTTTTTAAAGTGGACGAACATAACATAATTCTCTTTCTCAAAAATTTAGAGACTAATTTGATGCAATTGAAAATTTATAAACCAATTTAAAAAAGAAAAGTTGTTGGATCCTTGCTACGATGAGCTGGCGTGTATTATTTGTTTTTTTAATGAAACTATGAGTATGAGATGCCCCATACTAGCGTGTCAGAGCCAGGCCATAATATTGTTTTTTTTTTATCATCAAGTCACTTAGACATATCATTAAATAAAGTTCATCTTACAAGAGGAGCATTGGGGCCCAGACAGAAAAAAATACACCTCTGCAACCCCAACTGCCAGAGGAAAGCATTTAAAGAAAATAAAAACCTAGAAAAAATTAAAAAAAGGAAGGTGGGAGGTCAGCGAGTTATAATATTGTTGATCATTGCGCTTGCGCATCGCTTCGGGGATCATTTTTCAAGGCAAAAAGCAAGATAACGTTGCCCCCCCCACTACTGGTCTCCAACCCCATCGCTTCAAGAATCTTATCGACCCGATTCATTATAAAGATTGTAGCAGCATTGCCACCGATTTTTTTAATATAAAAAATTTAATAAGAATCATTAATTATTTATTAAATTTTTTTTAAAAAAAAACTATGATATAGCATGCTTTTGAACTGCTCTATATACTCTCTCTCCCTGTAGCGAGGTTCTGATCCGCACTATAGGACATAGCCTGGGTCAAAACTACGTTGTAGGCCCTATAGCGAGGTCAAAACCGCGCAATAAGATCGAGATTCTCCACCTTCTCTCTTTTGTCATTTCAATCCAGATTTATGTCATTTTCACTCTGATTCTTCTAGTTTTTGTAGAGAGATCAACAAGAGTGATTAGAGGTGAGAGAAGGGATATTATAGCTCTTAATTTGATGTATAATATGCGCGTGTTCTATTACAGAATGTTCAACCCCCTTTCTGACCCCCGTCCTCTATATTTATAGGCGTTTCAATTAGATTCTCTTGCTGACGTCATCAGACAACCGTTGCACAACTTGCTCCAGTTGTTCCCCAGCCTACTCCGATGCCTCTTCGGATTGGGCCGCGAGGGAGATTTGCTAGCTGCAGATTTGATCCCGAGGAGTCTCCGTCTCTATTCATGGGACCAGTTTGTTAAGCTGGTCATGCCCCCGTTTTCACTTTCCCGCTTCTTTTTCATTTATTCAGTCGAGGGATCACTCGATGGATCACTGACGTCATCACTATGGGCTAGGCCCGCAGTCATTTATTTTCCTTCACTTATATTGTATTGGGCCAGGCCTTTATGTCCTGGCCTTATCATTAGCCCTTGAACTTGCGATGAGTATTCATCATAAGTTGGAAAAAATCGAAATCATGTGGAGTTGACGCGTCTTGGAAGAAAAGAGACTTGTTGTTTTGGCGATGTGGCTAAAGGCCTGGCCCTATCATTAGCCCTTGAACTTGCGATGAGTATTCATCATAAGTTGAAAAAAATCGAAATCATGTAGAGTTGACGCGTCTTGGCAGAAAAGAGACTTGTTGTTTTGGCGACGTGGCTTCGGGGCCCTTGAGTCCCGAAGCCCTTGAGCTTTGAGAAGAGTTTCGAGGTGATAATCTTGCGTGGCGTGGCTTCGGAGCCCTTGAGTCCCGAAGCCCTTGAGCTTTGAGAGCAACTTATTTGTTAGGTGGCACGTCATTTCATTTTGTCTCTTAGTCTGCCTCCTGAGTACAATTTGGACAAGTGTCGTCATTAAAGCTTCTGGGATACTGAACCGCCTCTTTTCCTTCTCCTTGGGATCAATGACCTCCTCTTTTTTTCCGCCTTTTCTCCTCCAGGTGATTCTTCACTTCCTTAAGTCTTTATATCTTTTCTCTCTCTTCTCTCCCTCTTCTCCATCTCATTTTCTCTCCTCTTCAAGCACTTCGTCTTCCAGCTTTCCTGTTCTCTCTTTCTCTTCGTCGACACTGTTGCGCCACCGTCTTTACTTCTCTATTAGCTTCTTCTCCTTCAGACGATTACCAGAAAATCTCCATTGCCAGGTAACTCTTCTAACTGTTCTTATTGTGCATATCAATACTTATTTCTGTTTTCTATTGTAGGTACCATGTTGATGATAGCGCATGGAATAGAGCAAGTCAACTTAAATAATTGCTGCTAAGTTTCTACATCTACTAAATAAGAGAAGGTTGGCTCCAGTAATCTTTCTTACAGAGTTCAAATTAAATATGGGGTGAGCTAGCCTGCATATAAACATGTGTGATTGAGCTGATTCATTTCAGCGTATGAACTCATTTTGCCTTTGCAACATATTTTTCTAACTTTCAATAGTTGTAACAATAAAAATGAACACAACAAGCTTACCGCTTTGCAAAAATATTAATTTATTGCCTTTTTGGTTGGTTCTTTTTCTATTATCTCCACTATCTTGCATTGATATTCTTTTTGCTAGATTGATGGCAGATTTTGTGATGTTGCTAAGTGATGGATTAAACCCAATTTTAGATGCCTCTTATAAATGCAAGTGCATTGATATTTGAACACTCTTAGTTATTGTATTAGTTTGCTAGGCTTGCATTATGATCCTTCATAATTCATTTTCATGACGTATATCATATTGATATTCTTATCGAATATTTCCATGTAGATATTCTTTTCTATTTCGCATGATTGTATGTATATTATTGAACAATCATGCTGTCATATGAGGTTGATTTGTGATTTATCGAACTAATAATACCTTCAGAAGAATTAGATAATCTGAACAGTGATGCATTATAGGTTTAGCTCTCTTTTTGGTATTTGCAGGGTCCTTATTGCTTTTATTTTATTTTTTTTGTGGAGGATAAATGCAACATCTTATTTAGAGCTCGCATGACTGGATCGACTTCTATCAACAACCTATTTGTATGTTATCAGAATTCTAATCTTTGGTACAACATTGGAGTAATTTTTAGTTGTCCATTGTAATTTGTGAAAAGACAATAAAGAACCCAATATACAGAATCAATAGTTTCATGCAAGAGGGGATTTAAACCAATAGTGTGGATCTGTTTTGTGCATCATGAGTTTCTATTAACTATAGATAGAACAGGTCTCTTAGATTTCTCATCTACCTTTCATCAAGTTCTCATTCGATGTCAGCTTTTACTTAAACAAAGGATGAACTTGCAAGGGCAAAATTGGAAACTAAAAAGTGAACTTGCAAGTTCTCATTTGTGTGGTGTTTAATTTTCTATTTTCTAACTAATACAGTATATGTGAAGGAATAGATGTTGGTGCACTGAAATTTGTCTAATTACCATCATTTCCTTGACAATTATCAATTATTAACCACAGTAAGTAAGATAATATAATCACTGTCAATGTTTCCTCATAGTTTGTAGGAATTTGTACCAAGTCAACCTACTTTGGTGTGAAGGTTTACACCTATTAGACAGGACTCTGGTGCGAGTTCACATATAGATACTGAAAATGATGGTAGCAAGGCCTTTTACTATAGGTGAGCTTATTAGTCACTTCAATTTTTTCCTTTTTTTTTTTATTTCAGTTCTTATTTCAAGATGTGTGTATGATTCTTTTTTTAATTCTTAGAAATAGATTGAAATATATTTAAAACTTTTGGCCTAGATTAGAAGGCAATGAGTAATTAATGGTATTGATGTTGCGTGCCAGTAGTGGCCATCCTGATTATTTTAATGTGTTATTCTCATTTATTTCGTATGGCCAATGAGTAATTACTGGTATTGATGTTGTGTGCCAATATTGGCCATCCTGATCATTGTAATGTGTTATTCCAAAACTAAGGGTGTCTCATCGTTCATCGTTCAGATATATTTGTTCACAAAATATACATATTTCGTTTACAAATTATGCAATCTCAT
This sequence comes from Rhynchospora breviuscula, assembly GCA_027562975.1. NCBI lineage: Eukaryota > Viridiplantae > Streptophyta > Magnoliopsida > Poales > Cyperaceae > Rhynchospora > Rhynchospora breviuscula. Next base: position 21,895,596 of record CM050398.1, read on the forward strand.
TTTTAAAATGGATTGCTTTCTCGGTGATTAATTCACAAATTATGCAACATATATATGTAGATAGATATTAATTCACAATTAATCATCGACATTTGATAGAAACAAATGAATCGCGCAACGCGAGATTCGCACTAGTTGAAATAAAACCTCTGTGCTGATAAATGGAGATGTAAAAGCATGGGTATTTTTCTTCGATACTAGGCTACGAAACTTAGGTTTAAGGGATTAATTAATTGGCATGGGTCAAACATAGACTTAGGAACAAAGTGAAGACCGAGGGTTACAAATTTTTATCGGCAGAGGGAGGAGATGACCGCATTGAGGGGAAAAATAAAAAGCATATTTATAGTGTTACTACTATTTTTGCCTTAAAATTAAGAAAAACATTTTAACGGAGAGACCAACAAATAAATACTAATAATACCTATTCTGTGTCGAAAAATCAACGGATCTGACTGGTGAACCGGACTTATTTTTCTGTCCCTAGCAGAACGGCTCAATAAATAAATGAGCACAAATAAAAGGAAATCATAAGAGGTTATGTTGAATTGTTAATTAAGATTAGCGATTTAGTATGTGTGACTGGTCAATTCTGAAAGGGAAGGTGGCAAGGTCTAATATGACTTCAGCTAAAGTCATTGAATCATTTCTTTCAAAAAATATATAAATAAAGAAAAAGATTATATTTTGATTTTCAAAACTTCATAAGAAAACTAAATTATGCCTAAACTTTTATTTACACCCAATTAGTTCTATTTTTTCAAAAAGATTAAATTGGTACTCAACCTTCAATTGTACATTTGGACGAAATGATTTTGCAATTTGAAAATAGACTTATTGGTCCTTTAATTAATGTTCTCAAATTAAACAAATTAAATTTAGTTTCTTTCTAAACTGTGAAGGGTCGATTTACTGCAAGTAGAAATTGAAGGTGAAGTTTAACGTCTTTATAAGGTGGAAATTTGAGCTATATATCTTTCATTCCATTTTCTCCCCCCACCTAAAGTACTATTCACTTCTCCCCAAAGAAAAAATGAAAAGATGAGGAAGAATTAAAAAAAAAAACTCTGGCAAAATCAACCAAGACCGAAGTTCCCACAGGTTGAACAGATTTGGTGTTGCGCTCCGCAGACCTTTCAAAAGTCAAAATCAATTCATCAATCTGTATTTATTATAGAAAAGTTCTCACAGGTTGAACATATTTAGACTATATTTGACAAACCCACGAACTAGCTAGTTCGCGCGCAACCAAACAAACCCTGAACTAGAACAAGACCTAATTCTCCTCCTTGTTCTAGTTCTATCAAAATCATGAAACTAGAACAAGAACTATAACAAACTTGTTTTAATTCTTGTTCTAGTTCACACCCTTTGCCAAACACAGTCTAAGGTGCTGTACTCCACATACCATTCAAAAGTCAAAATCAATTCATCAATATGTATTTGTTATAGAAAAATTAAGAGAAACGAAAAAAAAACTGCTAGATTGATTTTAAAAGATGGGAATTATTGCATTACATAATGTAACTTACATTGTATAGCGCTACACCGAGTTTGCCTCTCAAATTGATAGGCCCGAACACTATCCTACCAATGATTGAGGAAATCAACACCGGAGAATTGAAATTCTTATTTTCCTATTCGTCTCTTTTTCTTTAAGATAAATTGAGATCTAAGCCCCCTAATTTAATTTTAAATTAAATGTCTATGCAAGACTTCCAGACAAATTTTGAACCTGCGACCTTTTCACTCAAGATGCATTGCTTTATCTATCCCTTTTATTTCACAGTAAATCAACAAGTACAATGCATTGGTTCAATTGCCAATCATTAACAATTTATTTATAACATTAGTACGATACAAATCGTTCAGATGTCAATTATAACATTATTTCGAAAATGGTTTTTTTTTAGGTCAGTGGCAATCACCACAACAATAATTTTCATTAATAAAAAAATATTTACAGAAAAAAAAGCAAAACAAAAAGCTAAAACTAAAATCAAACCTGTACAAAAATTTTTAAAAAAATAAAGCGTGATTTCTTTTATTAAGTGGCTTCCAAATGTTCCATTATTTCGAATGTCAATCATTTTTTTTTTTTTTTTGAAACCAGTGGGGGTCGCCCACCACTTTTCCATTTTCACAAAATGAAAAAAGCAAATGCAACCCAACTACTTAAACGTTTACCACCAGAGCCATCACAAAAAAAAATCCCTCATTATCTAGGTACCATTAACCACACCCACATAACAACACAACAACATATGAAAGAAAACATTACAACCAAACCAACATATAAAGCTGCATACACACCATCATCCATCTCCAATCTCACAACCACACGCTGTGAACTTGCTGCATCATCAATCATTAAGCATCTGGTCCTCCCCCGTCGTTAGCTGCGAATGTCAATCATTAACAAATAAATTATAACATCCCTTTAACAATCTCTCCTTCTTCAGCAAAGTGATTCACTAATTCTCTATACTACCATGTCTGACGACTCTCTCCACATCTTGGTCTTCCCATGGCTGGCATTTGGCCACATGCTTCCTTTCCTCGAACTCTCCAAGTCCCTCGCAAAGCGGGGCCACCGCATCACCTACGTCTCCACCCCGAGAAACGTTCAACAGCTCCGGCAATTCCAGCCCAACTTGTCTCCTCTCATCCAATTCCTCTCTATCCCACTTCCTTCTGTTGAATACCTGCCTGAGACCGCCGAATCTACAGGGGATGTACCACCTGAGAAGGTTCAGTACCTCAAAAAGGCATTTGATGGCTTGGAAGCGCCAGTCTCGGCCTTCTTTAAATCAGCTTGTGCTGATAAAAACACGAGGCCTGACTGGGTCATCATGGACTTTGCGCACCACTGGATCCCTAAAATAGCAGAGGAGTATCAAGTTCCATGCACCTTCTTCTCGGTCGTCACAGTTCCTTTCTTGGTCTTTTTGGGGCCATGCACTGAAATGCCTGGCGGGTATCGGACCTCGGCCGAGGATTACACTGTCCCACCGAAGTGGGTCCCATTTCCTTCAAATGTTGCCTTCCGCCTACATGAGGCCCGAGTGTTTCTAAGTGACAGTGGCAGAAATGCATCTGGCATAGCTGATTTTGAGAGAGTTGCCTCAGTAATTAATGGAAGCAAATTTGCATGTGTAAGGAGCTGCCACTACCTCGAGTCCAAATGGCTGTCGCTTCTCAGTAAGCTTTATGAGAAGGAAGTCATGCCGGTTGGTTTTTTACCACCTTCTGTCGACCAGTCTCAATCTGAAAGGAGCAGTAAAGCTGTTGGCGATCTTGATGTCATTGATTGGCTAGACCGGCAACCAGCTAAATCTGTTATGTACATTGCTTTTGGAAGCGAGGCGACTTTGAGCATACAGCTTGTTCACGAGCTTGCTCTGGGTATTGAGATGTCAAAGGTGCGTTTTCTCTGGGCCTTTAGGATGCCTGCAGGCATGTCTGATGACACAACAATTTTACCGGAGGGCTTCGAAGAGCGTACAAAAGATATAGGAACTGTAATAGCATGGGTTCCTCAAATGAGGGTCTTAGCACATACTTCTGTGGGAGGATTTCTGACACACTGTGGTTTTAGTTCAGTGGTGGAGAACTTTCAATTCGGGCACCCTTTAGTCCTGTTGCCGATGGTTATTGATAATGGGCTGCATAGTCGAATTTTGGAGGAGAGAGAGGTCGGTGTAGCTATACCGAGAGATGAAGAAACAGGGAACTTCAGCCGAGAAGAGGTGGCGAGAGTTGTTCGTTTTGTCATGGTGGAAGACGAAGGGAAGATAATCCGGCACAATGCAAAACAACTGAAGAAGGTATTCACAGACCAGGTTTCTTATGAGAAGCATATTGATGAATTTGTCGAGAAGCTTAAGAAATGTAAGCTGGACGGTTGAATGCACCTTGATCAGTAAAAGTGCAGCCTGGCTGAATTCTGTTACTAACCCTGCCAATGGAATTAGATATATTATGCAATATCTACCTCTCTGTTACAGATTCGGCAGCTTCAAATATATCTGTTATGTATCTCGCATTTTTTTTGCAAATTTATATTTCAAAAAATTTGGTTTTCATTTCTTTTATTGTATCAAGTTTTTCTTAGTTTGGGTCAATTCGGATTTTCTATTTATTTTTTGCTGGTACCGTTTAAAAGTCTTCCGCTCCTGTTTCTATGACTTGCAAAACATGATTGGTTAAATAAATGATGGTACTGGATAAGGTACTCGTTTCATAATTAGAGTGTTGTGACGTGTGAGATCTGAAGCACAAATGCACAATATGCATAGTGCAAATTTTACATAATGTTTGCTAATTTCACACTCAAGTACCAAGAAAAATATGAAAACTTGGGACGGTAAATCAGCATAATCCCACAGTCTGTGTGTTGTACATAGGGCTGTCAACGGTATACCGTGTGCTGTTTTCCGTGGACGTTCTGTCCAAACGGAACGGCTAAACGGAACGAAATTTCATTACATTTCAAGAACAAAACGAGAGGTCGCAGGTTCGAAATCCGACTGGGGGTCTTTATAGACATTTAATTTAAAAATAAGTTGGGAAGCTTGACTCCCAATTTATTTCAAAAAAAAAAAAAGAACGGAACGCGTTTCGTCATTCGTTTGGGTGAAATACAATGTAAATATACACGTTCCGTGACGACGAAACGCTCGATACGTTTTGTTATCGAAACGGAACTGCAAACGAAATGGCCCATTCCTATTCGGTTTGAAACGTTTGACAGGCCTAGTTGTACACGCACATCTCAAAGTTCTCTAGGGGTATCATGAATAAAAAAAAGGAAAGTCTCCTAACAGTTTTTGGAGTGAATGAATGACGTGTCCTGGTAATAGGAAACTTTTATATTTCCTAGTTTGAACTTCGAAGTTCGAATACCTTTACACCCATAATTTTTCTCCTGGCTGACGGCCTGTCCCTGTCGTTTGTTTGTCAATAGTTATGTCCAGATGCAGTTAGTCCTATTGTCCATTCTGGTTGGTGGGCTTTGGCCTACCAGAGAGGTCTTATTTCAATACGGACGTAACACATTATAACATAACCTTCCGATCCAATATGTTTTATTATATACAGAGAGATGCTATAGTGGATCGTGATTTATTGAGACATTTGTATATCATCATCATTATTCATTAACCGTTTTACAAATTGACAAATCTAATTAAACTAATTCAATCTACATATTGAAATCTCATTACAAACTAAATTTTATATTTTTTAAAATTTTTTTACTATTTTTTTCGAATTTTCGAAAATTTTCCCTTTTTGGATACTAATTAATAATAAGAAAATTTAAAAAATGATAGGTATTAAAAATTTCAAAAAAAATAGTACAAAAATTTTTAAAAATATAAAATTTGGTTTGTAATGAGATTTCAATATATAGATTGGATTAGTTTAGTTAGATTTGTCAATTTGTAAAACCATTGACATATATGGTCACGATATACAAAAGCCTCAATACATCGCGATGCACCATAGCGCGCGCGCACACACACACACACACACATATATATATGGAGAGAGAGAGAAATGCTAAGGTCCTACGCGTAGGACGAATATGGTTTGTCCTACATGATCGTATTCACATAATAAAATTTCAAATTTCATATATATTTATTCAGAAATTATTGTCTACCGTCTCTACGTGCCATCCTGTATCATCGCGTTTGTATGTATTCACTTTATTCATCTATATATTCAGTTTGTTTATTTATGTGTTCACTTTATTCAATTATATATATGAGTTAGATATTATTTTTTTATTATTGTTAAGATTTTTATATGCATATATATTCAACTTATTTTTATTGAACTTATTTGTTTGTATGTGTTCATTTTGATTATTTAAAATTTCACCTTGTATATTTTATACATTCATTTTGTTCAAACGATAGTAAACGATGGCAAAACTACAGATTGCAGTTATCATTTCTGTATTTATTCAATCGTCTATAACTTCATTAACATCACATTTTTCATAATTGTAGTCAATGTAATAGAATTTTGCTAATGGCGATCTTTGCCTAAACTCTGGAACACCTTTGCTTTTGGACTGATATGGATCATCCCCACAATTTCTCATCCCATCATCCCTAGGATTCATTAATGAGGATAATACTTCATTAATGTGAATCATCCCCCCTGGGAATCATCTCTCCCTCCCTTCTTTTTTCGCTCCCTCCCCCTTCCTCCTCCCCTCTATTTCGCTCTCTCCCCGTCCCCCAACGTCATGCTTCATTAATTAGCTTTTTTTGCCAGAAAAATTATATTATGAAATTAGAACAATTAGTTTTTTTTCCTAGAACAATTATATTCTGAACTAGAACAATTATTTTTTTTACAGAACAATTATATTCTATAACTAAGACAATTAGCTTTTTTTTCAAGAATAATTATATTATGAAACTAGAAAAATTAGTTTTTTTCATAACAATTATATTCTGAAACTAGAACAATTATATTCTACAATTAAGACAATTAGTTTTTTTAAGAACAATTATATTCTGAAACTAAAATAATTAGCCTTTTTTTCTAGAACAATTATACTCTAAAACTAGAACAATTAATTTTTTCTATAGTTATAAACATAATTGTTTTGGTTCATATACTTAATTGTTTTACTTAAGCGATAGAGTGGATACATACTGGGTGATAGGGCTGGATGGTAAGGAATGAGTAGAGGCGCTGGATAATTACGTTCATTCCCTAGACTTTCTATCAATGAGGACGCTGGATAATTAATAAGGATTATCAGGATGAGTAGGCCTGCCAACGAAACCAAAAATCACGTTATGCCATTCAATTTAGAGAAACGGAACGAACAACCGAACTGAAATCAATATCGTTAACGAAATGAAACGGTAAACGATATAGGCCGAAAAATCATACTAATAAATGAACGGTAAATGGAACATGGTGTTTCGTTATCGTTATTTTGTTATCGTGTATACTATTTTAGGTGTTTAGAATTATTTGGATAGCAGAGCATGCGGCCTGCGGAGATAGCGAGAGTCACGAGAGACTCTTAAAAGTAAACCCTAGCGTCGCTACGCCTCTCTCTCTCTCTATGTACTGAACTTTTTCGTCGATCTCTTCTCCTCCTTTTTCCCTCTTTCTCTTCCCGGAGCGGCTAAGCGTCAGAGCATGCCTGCGTGCGTACGAGACTTCGATGCGACTCATGCGACTGTTGGTCTTCTGCTGTCCCCTTTTTCCTTTCTTTCGCTTCGCATTCTACACATACAGGTTCTCTCTGTCTCTCTCTTTCTTCCTTTTCTCAATCAATCTTAGTTTTCAGATCTGTTTTGACTCTTGAGAAGGGGTAACTCATCATTTTGTTTGTTGTTTTTTTACTAAAACCTAAAGTGATTTGGTAGGCTGGTAGGTGTATAGGGCTGATTATTTGATGATCTGTTGCTAGTTTAATAGGCTAAGAAAGGTTATGATTTCTTATCTGAGATATCTGTGAGATAGATGACGAGATCGTCTGTCAGGATCATGTTGCCACCAGCAATTATGAATTTTCTCTTGCTATATTATATATATGAGGACTAAACAACATATCAGAAGAAAGAAAAAAAGAAGAAGAGAGGCAGAGAGGAATATAGATAAGAAGAAAGAGAGAAAGAGGGAAGCTTACAGCAAATTGATTTTCCTTAAGGTGAAATTTCAATTTTATTCAATATCTTATTGTTTTTATTCAATATTATTTTTTTGTTTTTACTTTTTTTTCTGATCTGATTTTGATTTCTTTATGTTAGAAGATAGCATGGTTGGTTCAGAGAGACTAGCTGATATACCTAAGGAAGATATTTCAGATGATAAGTACGTTTAATGACTTATTAATTTTTTTTATTAAAATTTTGTCACTTGTTATGACTTGATGAGTATGTTATGAACTGATATTGCACTTGATGTGCATATTGAGTATGTTTGAACTAATATTGCACTTGATGTGCATAATGAGTATGTTTGAACTGTGTCTGTCTTGAACTGATACCGCACTTGATGTTCTTACTGAGTATATTTACATTGTGTCTGTTTTGAACTGATACTGCACTTCATGTGCTTACTGATGAGTATGTTTGAACTGATACTGCACTTGATGTGCTTACTGAGTATATTAACACTGTGTCTGTTTTGAACTGATAATGCACTTCATGTGCTTACTGAGTATGTTTGAACTGTGTCTGTTTTGAACTGATACTGCACTTGATGTGCTTACTGAGTATGTTTTGAATTGTGTCTGTTTTGAACTGATACTGCACTTGATGTGCATAAGTGCAACTGATACTGCACTTGAATTTGAATTTATATGTATGCATCAATAAACTGTATGAACTGACACTTGTTTGGTGTAGCATGGGTGTTGGGTTGTACTTTGAGACCTAAGAAGAAATTGAAAAAATACAGGCTGATGCCCCTAATGACCCTAATAACACTGGTCAAGATGGTGAGAAAGAACCTGCTGGTGAAGAGGAAGGATGAAACCCTAAAAAGAGAAAAATAAGGAAGGTCACTGCTGAAGTTTGGAAGTATTTCACACAAGGGCCCATTGATGAAGATGGCAGCTATTATGCCATTTGCAAATACTGTGGTGACAAGTATTTACAAGGGCAACAAAGAGGCACAAGTTCTATGAAGAATCACATTAACAAAGGGTGTAAAAAATTCCCAAGAAATAGGCGCGATGCTTTGCAAAAATTGTTGCAAGCTGCCAAATCAGCAAGTATAATTAGTTTTGATTCATTTTTTGATAACTTATTTTCATTCATTTCTGATATTTTATTTTGATTCATTTCTATTAATTTTTTTTCCTTTCTTGTTAAAACAGAATGGACAGAAATTATTGCTTGGGTATTTGATCAGATGAAATGTAGAAAGATGTTGGCAATGATGGTAATAGCCCATGAATATCCCTTTAGTTGTGTGAACCACTATTATTTAAGAGTGTTCCTTAATGAAATGCAACCTTTATTCAAAATTCCATCAAGAACCACCCTTAGAACTGACAGCATTAAGTTTTATGAAGAGGAACATCTTAAGCTTTATGAACAGTTGGGGTAACTTAGTTGTAGGTTTAGTTTTACCAGTGATTTGTGGACCAACAATGGTAGAGATAGAGGCTTTATGGCAATTTCATGTCACTACATTGATGATAAATGGATTTTGAGAAAAAGGATCATCACATTTGTGCCATTCCCAAGCCCACATACCGGTAAACACTTAGCTGAGGCATTTTATGATAAATTTGTATTATGGAATTTGGATAAAAGGGCATTCTCTCTTGTTCTTGACAATGCCTCTTCCAATGATGCTTGCATCACTGAACTATTTGCCAAGACACCTATTCTAGATGACTTCCCAGTGGATGGTAAGGTCTTTCATTAGAGACATGGTTGCCACATTCTAAATTTGATTGTACAAGAAGATGGATTAAGTATTCTGAAAGATGAGATAAGAGATATACATGACACGATGAAGTACATTAAACACTCTCAAGCAAGGATGGAGAAATTCAAGCTGGTTTGCTCTCAGGTTATGTTTACTTAACCAAACCAACATCCTCAATTGCTTTGTTTAGCATGAAATTAATATATTTTTTTATTGTTTTTCATTGTAGACCCAAATTCCATTTAAGAAGCCAGCTTGGGATGTTCCAACAAGATGGAACTCCACATATTTGATGTTGGTGCTTGTCTTGGAGTTGAAACCAGCCATTTGTAGGTATATTAACCTTGATAAGAGGTACATTTTGATTCCAAATGAATTCAAATGGGAGGTAGTGGAATGTTTAGTTAGTCATTTGAAGGTTTTTTATAAGCCACATTAAAATTGAGTGGCACTAAGTATCCAACCTTAAATCTATTTTTCCCTGAGTTTGCTGAGGTTTATCTGAGCATTAAAAGGATGTCCACTAGTCTATATCCATTCATTGTGCAAATGGGGACTGAAATGATTGCCAAGCTTGACAAGTATTAGTCCATTGGTAATTCTTTGTTGGCAATAGCTTATGTATTTGATCCTAGATGTAAGCTTTATGTTGTTGAGTACTACATGAAAGAATTAAGTCATGAAGATTGTGGCTACTTCGTTTAGAATTTGAGAGAGTGCATGAAAGCATTATTCAATCAGTATGTGGAAGAAACTGCAAGTGATCAGAACCAAGCTAGCATGTCAAAGAGGTATAAACATTTCAGTGTTTATATAAACCTAACTGTTATTTTACTTATTTTAACTTGATAATTATATACAATAGGAAAAATACAAGTGTTGTTGTTGGTGCTAGTGGTAGTGCAACCAATACAAGGGCTGCATTGAAAGACTATATAAAAGAAAGAAAGAACAATGAACCTCCAAAATCAGAGCTAGAGGACTATCTAGGTGATGAACAGCTCACTTTTTTTTTTTAAATTTTGATCTTTTTAAGTTTCCAATTTTTGCATTTATATTTAATCTTTATGTTATTTTTATTTTTAAATAGCTGCTGAACTTGATGAAGCAAGTATAGATGAGGAGTTTGACATCCTAGCTTGGTGGAGATTGTAGTCTCCTAAGTACCCAATATTGTTTCAATTAACCAAGGACGTCTTGGCTGTTCCAATTTCAACAGTGGCATCTGAATCTGCCGTTAGTACAAGTGGTAGAATACTGAGTCCAGCTAAGAGCTCTCTCAATGATGAGAGCATTGAAGCTTTACTTTGTGATCAGGATTGGTTGCGGGCATCGATTAATGGTGAACATGGCTTGATTCTATAAAATTACTGCATTTAGAATTTACTTTCTTCAATCTTAATTTACAAATAATTAACATGTTTCATTGTTTGTGTTGATACAGAAAAAGGTGAAAATATTGGTGAGCCTCTATAGGCCATTAATGAAAGAGGTGCCATTGAGGAATGATGTTGTGTACTTGTGTATGTGTTGGCTCTCCTCTGTGTCAGTAAGCCTATCATTTAGTACATTTTTGGTGCCTTCAATCAAAGTTGAAGCCTGGATTGCATGTCTTTGGCTCCTTAGATCTCAAGGAATGATTTTCAATGATGATGCTTTTTGTTTGTTGTTTTGGTTACTGGCTGAGATTGGTGATTCTCTGTGTTGGCTATCATTTAGTACCCCAAAACAAAGTTGAAGCCTGGACATCATTAGCATGTCTTTGACTCCTTAGATCTCAATAGTGATCTTCAATGATGATGTCTTTTTTTTTTTTTTTTGGTTTAGTCATATTGGCTTAGATAGGTATATACTGAGAAGGGAGTTGAGATTTGGATTGAAGCTGTACATTCTGATGACTTTTTTTTTTTTTTTGGTTTAGTCATATTGGCATGAACTTAGCATATTTTGTTGGTGTTTATGGCAACCAGGCAATGTAATGAAATGCAACTTGGCATATTTTGTTTATATAAATTTGTGGCAACTTGGCTTTTTTACTGATATGTTGTTGACTTGTTGTATTAACGTATGCATATATTTTTTTTATATTATGTGTGATTTTTTTTTTACTTTTTTTCATGATTTTTTTTAATTAAATATTTTAATCCTTCAAAAGGGCACAAAAATTCAATATGGTATAAACGTTAAATCGTTATGCCGTTTACTTAAACGAAAACGATAAACAGTTTTGAATTTTGAATCGTTTGATAAACGAACTGATGAACAGCAACGCCATCTGTGCCGTTCAGTTATACAAAACGTTAACGGGAAACGACAGTTCTGTGGTCGTTAGCCACGTTAGTCAGGCCTAAGGATGAGGAAATGATCTTAAGCAATTCCGCTTTGCTGTTCTTTTGACTAGTTCGTTATAATGGCCGCCTATAACAATTATTTATTAATTTTGAGCACGATTAAATAACTAATTAACCACTTTAATTACCTTTTTACTTTTTAGAGCATTCGATGCGGCCCTGGGCCCACATACCTCTTCCATGGAACCAATCAGATGTCTTATAGTTAGAAGAAGCGCCAACTCATCCATGACCTGCTATTAATAGTGAAAGAGAAAACCAGAGTTCGAGCAATAGATAATTATGTCAAGGCTTCAAAGATCCTTGGTGTCCTTTCGTCGTCAGGGTTCATCAGGCTGCATCTGGGACGACCGCTTCTATGGCGGTGCAACTGAAAACCGTGCCGGTGAACTAAAGGCCGCGTCAAGGCCTGCCACAAATTCAGGCCCCCTCCCACAAATTGAAAATAGTAATGTCACATCGGAGGAGCCATCACTACGTGCAAGAAACAAGACGACGAGCCAGCGAAAGGGACCTAGGAGATACAGGTTTCGTGTGTGTGTTAAGGCACCTAATTAGGAGAAACCGTGAAGATTTGGTTATGTAGATTTGATCAGATTTCTTTCCCCTTTTTTTCATTTGAAGAGGATGAGAGTTATGATTGGCCGTGCTTTCATTAAATTCAAATGATGCAAGTTTTCATAATTTAGAAAATCCATGCGGATGTGTAATCCAAAAGACAAAAAAACAAAAAAAAAAAAGACATCGAGATAGAATTTGGTGATATGTGGCTTGTGGAATGTCTTTGTTAACATCCATCACACTCTATGAACTTTTTTTCCTGTTGCTATTTTTGCTAGAAAATTTTTGTTTGATCATTAACAAAAAAGATAAGGTAATGGAGGTTCTGCCCATCAATTTTTTGTTTAAAGCTGGTTCTTTGCGAACATAGGAATAAAATTGTTACTATTTTTTTTTTTAATTTTTCTTTAGTAGTTGAATCCATTGTCAGCGGGGCAGAGTTCGGGGTTTTAGAATAAGGGACGGCACAGAGTACTCGTATTAAATTTTTTTGTATTCTTCGGGGAGCAAATTGAAATATACTAATTATAGTAAATTTAAGGAGTTAATTGAAATTATAGGGACAAAGCCCACTTTTGAATATACGTGGCTCCGCACTGACAAAATACCAGAAACAAGAGACATGCAACGCCCAGAAAACACCCTCCCACCCAAGTTTTATTAATCTTCTTAAACTTGTGTTCAGGATTGGTTACGGACATCAATTACTAATTACTGGTATAATCTCTCTTCCTTTATTATTTATTTTCTTTCATCTTTATAAAAAAAAAAAAAGTTAATTGACATGTTTCATTGATTATGTTTTGTAGAGAATGGTGAAATTTTTGGTGAACCTCTGTCGACCATTGATGTGGGTTATGGCTATGAAGAATGAGGTTGTGCCGTGCTTTGCTGGCTATGAGGAATGATGCTATGTGAGTAAGGCAATTATTAGTAGTTTAGTGATGATGGGCTATGAGGAATGATGCTATGTGAGTAAGGCAATTATTAGTAGTTTAGTGATGATGCTTTTGTTGTATTTTGTCTTAATACACAGTTAAGTTGTATTTGTGTGTACCTTAATGCACACTTGAAGCCTGAATTGTTAGTTCTGCCAGTATGTTTTCTGCTCCTCAGATCTCAAGCACTGATCCTCAATGATGATACTTGTGTTTGTTCTTTTTTTGTCCGGTCATAGTTGAGATTGGTATGTCTGAGAAGGAAGTTTGAGATTTGGGTTGAGCTTGTAAAGTTGATGTAATTCAGGATTAAATTTTGTATATGTTGCTGGGTTTATATCTAAGAAGGGAGTTTGAGATTTGGGTTGAGATTGATGTAATTCAGGGTTCAATTGCTGTATTAACTTGCTGTCTATTCTGTCAAATCCAGTTGTATTAAATTTATGCATGTTTTTGTTGCCGGGTTGCAAAATTGTAATATTTTATTGTATAAAATTTGCACTAGGTTCCTTTGTCGCGGCTTCGCCGCGACTAATTTTGTTATATTATACTCTGCTAATTATTTATTAAGAAATGCATACATGAAAGATCTAATTTTATTAATATAAGTTTCTTTGGAGGCTAATACATACATTTATGTAAGTGAGCGCATAAAAAAAGAAAGAAGTTATTTTTATTATTTCACTAAGATTACTTGTGTTTCTTTGAATTGCAGATTTATTTTACCCTTTTAGAATAATAGGCCGAGCTTAAAAGATTATGTATTACAATAGAATTATGTATTAGTCTATACAATTTTATACAAAATAATTTTTTAGTGTGAGCTTAAAAGATTATGTATTACTTGTGTTTACTGACCTTCGCTCAATGGAAAATTTCCCATTTTTTTTAATAACGGTTAATCATGAGTTAAAAATGAAATGAAATTACGTTGAGTTGGACAACGCATGGAGCATGGAGCAAAATAGAATGCAAGGGAACAGCAAATACAATGCCTGACCCATATTATATTCATAAAATCATAATTTTGAAGTTCCCATTGTAAATGCTTGTCTCCATGTTCATACCAGATGTAACTACTATTAGACATCTCAAATTTAAACATAATATTAATCCGGCTTTATAGGTTTAACTTTACCTGTTCAAGAGAAATGCAGCTAATAAGAAATTTTGCTGGTAATCATCAATTAAATAATACTACAATTTACAACATAAACAACCACAACTTGATGTTTTTAAATGCTCGAATCACCAGGAAAAATACACCTATTGATCTAGGGATCTTAGTGCTTGAATAGTAACAATTGAAAAGTAAATAAAAAGGAAAAAAAAGAGTTGCTCAAAATAAATCACAACAAATAAAAAAAATTATTCAAATCATCCTATACATATATCCATCTCCAATTTCCTTCAGTTGTCCTATTTAACACAAAAAAAAGGTTAGGAAAAAGCTTAATTTCATGTTTTTTTTTTGTTGTGTGTGTGTGGGGGGGGGGGGGGGGCTAAACATTGGTGCCATAGTACTGAAGAAAAGTGTTGCATTTCACCTCATCGAGATCTTTTCTCAGGCATCACTGAGTTTGATTGATTTGTTGGAGGTGAATTTTACTATATGGACAATGGATTTAATTGAGTTGTGGTCAATTTCAAACAACAGTATCATCAGATCGAAATAGTATAATTAAACAATCTTGACCATAATTTATTTGGGAAAATTTCCATTTATACCCCTTACTCACCAGTGAATAACTAACAACTTGAATTTTGCAAAAATGAAGCTTAAAATCTAGAGCCATCCAGCAGTAAATTTGTACAATCTAATTGTATCATTATCAATTTATCAAAAGAAAAATTATGTACCAAATCCCTTTTTATGTCAAAATAATTGTAGATGATAAAATTAATATGTCTAAAGAGTATAATGCACAGACTCCCTACGTACTGCAAGCAAAGATAATTGTAGATGTCCTTAAATGATTATGAAAATGCATATCACATACTATAAGAAAAAAAAACTGAGAAGGAACAATGTCAAAACTGAAAACTCATAGCTAGTCAGTAACATCTTATACTTACCAAAGAGCCGAGCACTAAATTGGCACACTTCAGTTTGTCAGTAAAAATCCTAATGTCTGTTATGTCATGTTGACAATATCTAGTAGATGCTAATTCACATTCTTGGGCCGCATCAGTTGATCTGTAGCAAGAAAATGGAAATGTTAAATACCCCCTAATAGTGTATTGACGTTGGATTCCCTAAGACAATGCAGCTGATTTACTCACTTCACTGTACATCATATAGTGAATATTTAATGTCAGAAAATGCACACTAATATCATATACGGATGTAATTAAGATACCAGTAACATATGTACAAAATTTGTCGAGTTGATTTGTTCATACTGACTATTACAATACTGAACACCTATATTTATATATAAAAAAAGCTTATTAAAAAGAGTTTTATTTTTCTCTTTTAAAAACATATAATAGCACGTACTGATACATCAAGTAGAAGAAATTGCTGATACATAGGAGCTTTGGTGCATTTAAAACAAAATACTGAGTATAAAGGGTAATTTATGAAAGTTGAAAAATATGATAATCTTCAAATATATAATATATAATATCTGACCAACATCACTGACACATAAAAAAATAAAGAATAGTCCATAACAAAATAAGTACCTGATAAAGAATCAAGCAACTTGGCCACCATCCATAATGAGCCTAGCTATAAGTAACTTGAAGCATTATATTAAAATAAAATATGCATCTTTATTCTTCACTTTCTCAAAATTGAAAAGGGTCACCAAGCACTCATTCTGATGTTAAAAAAAAAAAAGAAAAAGAAGCGAAGATGATAATAATTGTGCATGTGTAGGAATTGTAAGGCATTCAGGGCTAAAATAGAGAGATCTCAAGAATTTTTTTCTTATTTAAAATAAAAATAGAAACTGGGTTAAACCATATGTACCTCAATTTGGGTACTTCTAAAGTTTGATCACCAGTTTTTTTTCGCTCTAGAATTTATATCATTCATTGCGAGAAAATCTTTTACTCTTAAGAAGTATAGTAGTGAAGCCATATCACTCTCATTTTACTATTCAAATAATTCAGATTTTAGTTCCAATAAGTTAAATCAAACCATGTTTCATGTTTGCAATACAAATCAATACACGAATATGCTCCGCCACTATTTAATTGAGTGATTAGAAATATGATACGACATGATTTCACAAAACAATTAGTACTAAAAATATAAAATTGTTTGCAATCAGACAAAAGTAGAAGAGAACCTACGTAAGAAATCATAATAGTACCTTTAGCTTTCTCAATTCAATCAGCACAGGGCTGATTTGGAGGTGCCGTGGATTTGGCGGAGAGGAAGAGGCGGAGCGTCGGGAGGAGGTGGGCGTGTTGGCAGAGGAGGAGGAGGGGTTGCGAAGGAGGCTGGGGGTGTGACAGGGTCGGAAGGGGCAGACTTGACAGAGGAGCAGCACAGGAGGCCGTGGGGGCAGACCTGAGGAGGCGAGGATCCGAGACGAAGAATTCATCGAGGGTTTTGGATTGGGGTGGCGCGAATTCGGCAGAGAATAGGATGTTTGGAAGGAGGTGGAGGGGGATTGACAGAGGATGAGGAGGAGGTGGCAACTGGCAAGAGGCGCGTGAAAGGGAGGATAGGGGTGCGCGAGATCAACGGATGAGGCAAAGAGAGAGAGAGGAGTTGAGTAAGGGAGATAGAGGCGCGGAGGCGGAATAGATGGAGAAAAAGGATGATCATATTTTAGCGTAAACGAACAAACGGTTCAGATTGCCGTGTCGCCAGCAAAAATAAAAAACGGAATGCGACACCCACGGGTTTTAATTAATACTATAGATGTATTGTATTTATAAACGTTAAGCCGTTTATATCATTTAGTTAAATGAAACAGTTAACGCAAAGGATTTGTCTGCCGTTTGATAAACAATTTAACAGGTCTAATTACAGTCATTTTTGTGATCGTTGACCATATTTTACAGGTCCTATTACAGTACTAGAGATGCTAACGCGTAACCAATCAGTATTAATTGTATCATTTTATAATCGCGGCAGATCTTTAGAATTCTATCTTTAGACATAAAAATGTTCTATATTATTGTTGGAATATCTATATATATATGATAGAAAATTGTTTGACCAATGTGTTACGACCATACATTTATTTATGTATTTCATGCGCTACATCAAACAACGAAAGAAGTGGATTAGCACTAAGTACTAAGAAGTATTCTTCTTTAGTGCGTCGTGATTCCAACTTATATGAGATCATCTTTGTTCCCGCAGTCTGGTATTGTAGGATTTTAGTTTCGTTACAAGGAGGATTTAGATACTGACAGTCTGTATTCGTATAAATTACTGGTGTTTCATGATAAAGCAAGTGGTGCCTTGTGCACTTCACTTTTCTGTTTCCCCCGCCCCCCTTTTCTTTTTCTGGAGTCCCATATGAAAAGATTTGACGCCGTGTTATTTATTGGTATAAAATGTTTACTTAGTGTAACATTATGTTAAATTTTGACGGGGTATTACGCTTAGGTTCATAGAAATTGCTATCAAATATGACATATAGCAAAGTAGCTTTCACGATCATCACACGTCCTAGTTAATTACTACCTATAAAACCCGTTATCTGACATACATTGAGAAAACATAATGCAATGTTGTATTTTTGCTAAAAAAATTTATGGTTTATTGAGCTACGTGTTTTAATTTACTTTCATACTATATATACTATGCAATTGTATATTGTCAGATAAAAGATAATTAATATAATTTTAGTTTACAAAAAACTTAGATCTGTCTTTTTCCTCTCTTTCCAAACAGATAAATATCCAACAATCTAATATGTGATAATTTAGATTAAAGACAGTAGTACATGTTAAATGATAAATTTCCACAATTTCATAGTTTGATTAATTTTCCACCAACTAGTCAACGGTGCAACCTCCACAACTATAAATACATACAAAAACGGTGTATACATTTTCCCTTATCCAACTGTTGCTACAACTTCATATAGGAGATACTTGGAACACTCCTGGATATTTTTTTGAATATTTAAGCTTGGGAAGAAACAAATTAAAAACACCGTTCTTAATAACTGAAAAATGAAACATTTGTTCCCAAAAAAAAAAAAAAAAAAAAAAAAAACTGAAAATGAAATATGTTAAAAAATATCTGAATATTTGTCCAGTAGTGTTTTCTTCATGTGTAATTACTAATTACTCGATACCAACACTTTACAACGGTTTCAAATATTTGTTCAAATGTGTTCTCAATAATGCATTCTTAGTTGCATGGCTATAGCTGTTTCTTATCAGTTATCATAGAATGTAGTGCGGCTGGATGACTAAAGTCTAAAGGGATGTAGCAAACATACTAGCTAGAAGTCAGAATTCACTAAAAAAAATAGCTAAAGTGATCAAACATTCAATATTACAAACCATTAGTAAAAAAAAAGTTTACAGAGGTAGCATTAAAAAAAATTAAGCACTTTTACTGGCAGAGTCGAGGAAAGCCCATCAAAACTGATTTCTGAATCTGTCACAAAAATTTAATATATGCTCCCTTTAGTCTTTTATTAATAAAAAAACAATTTCCCAAAACGAAAAGTTATCCAACCCCAGAAGCTTGCAAAAGCCTAATCTTGAAAAATCAAAGTTGAATATACTAAACCCCAACGACATATTTGAAACATTCTATCCCTGTAATCTCTTTATTTTAGAAATGTTCATACTAATAACAAAGTATTCAATGTTCAATGGTGCAAGTGAATATTCAATATTACAAGGAGAGTATGGCGTACCCATTGGTAGCTATTGTTTGTTGAGAAAAAGAAGAGCAAGCAAGATAGGCACCAAAAGGAACACCAACATCATCTAAGAAGAATTTGCAAAGCATTAGTATTTTAACATAAAGTTGACTAGATTATGATCAACTGCTATTAATATAATCATTTTGAATATGCACTCACCATAATTGAGTTGTAACTTGACCGGCCCTCATTCAAGTACTTTCCTCTACAAAATTGAACCAACATTTTTTTAGTGATCATTCAGCAATAAATGAATAAATAACTAACTAGATCATATTGTTTATTGAAAAATTTTGATACGATCCTAAATAAATCAATTAGCAAACACATATATTCCAAGAAACACGCATCCCATTCATCCCTCCTAAAAAGGGAAACATAGCACATACCCTCTTTTATTTCATTTGAAGAACCCAAGTGTTCCCTTTTTATCCTCAGTTATGAGGAGAGAGACAGGGATAAAGAGTTAGTTTGGGAATCTTGCACAAACAGGGAAATTAATGTTATAAAGAAAAGGTGTATTCAGCATTTCTATTGTTAATTATGCATCTTTGCAAGGCACGACCAAAAACTCCCCTACTACAAAAGATCCAGCGGAGTTACCTAAAATAGTAAGGAAAAAGGAAGAAATTGAAGAACCTTTTAGTGATTGAGCCTGAGGCAGTGCATGCCTTCTTTATCACCTCAATGCGCTTGCGAGTAAGACAGGAATTGGGGTCTTTGTCTTCAATCTACAGAGAAACCATGATAAATATTTTATCATTAACCTTGTGCATACAGAAAAAATTTAATTTTTTCATGCCGATCATAACCTATTAATATGTAATATTATATCATACTTTAGATTCTAGCAAGGCAGAAAATTCATAGAAAGCACCATAAACATCCTTCATTGTATTTGTCTCGGCAATAACTCTAGCAGTCAGTCCTGGGAAAAAAAAAGATAAGAAGTTTCTTATTTTTTGAGGGAAAAAAAATATATTGAATACAGGATATAATATGAAAAGGGTATGCTAAAGTTTTATATAGTTTTCATACCACGCCTCATTTTAACAACTCCTTTGAAGACATTTACATTGTTATAGCACAAAGCTAGTGTACCAATTGCCATGACCTGAGAAAATAAAATATTAAGGGTAAATTCCATTTTTCTTTCTTTGTTTTGCAAAGGAAACGTAAAATAGAAATTCAAATATCTACAGAACAACTTTAAAGTATATAGAAGCCAGAAAGCAAGAACAGTTCAGGTATTGATAAATTATACCTGAATAAAAAAAATAAAAACATTTTAGGTGCCACGAGTTGATACAATCTCTTTTGCATAAATATTACAAAATTTTAAAAAAATTCAAAATGTTGATCTTGTTCTTTCTTCACTAGCAAAGCATTCATGCACAACAAATTTAAAACTTTCTGTTCATTTCATACAAGATCAGGAGTCCATTAACACAAAAGATAAATTTCACTGTGTTCAACGTTGACCTCTTGATCTTGTACAAATTGAGATAAAGATTAAATTTGATGATGAACAAGCTTATATCAGCGATGAAGAAACAACAAGACCAACAGTTCAAAATTTGTTGTTTGGATTTTGAAGTTTCAATCATTAATGCAAAAGGGAGGTTGTGACAACCTGTGTCACTATAATCCTCCCCAGAAAAAGTTAACCGCCAAACCTCTTTTACAACAATTAAACATAAAAATCACGACTCAGATCTTGGTAATTTGGTAAATAGATGGTAGCACAGCACAGTACACATGCCAGAACCTTTTTGTTATCTACATAATTAATTAGTTTTTCCAAGTTTTTGTCATCAAATTATATTATCTTGTTAATATCATTAATTCTTTTTTTTTTTTTCACCTATTGTGTTGGTTGGAAATCGTTAACAAATTAACCTGTGGAATGGCACAAAAGCGGAAAATTGCTTGATCTTTCAAAGGGGCCATATACTGAAGGCAGTCTTCGACATGGATTAGAGCATTTGTAACCATGTCATTCAAGCACTGCACTGATTTCTCAAAATTCTCCTGATACTTGAAATCCTGAAATTGCATGGAAGCTTTTTTTTATAAATCATAGAGAATAATCGCACTAAAAGGGAGTGGGGAGGAAAAAGAAAGAAACAACAAACTTAAAAGTTCAAAGGTATCTAAGACCTCAAGCTTTTCTGCATATTTGCTCCAAATTTCCCGAGGCCAGAACATGCGTGACTTTGGTATTTCATTTATATCTTCAAGATAGTCTCGAATGATATTGGTTTTCTGCGAAATTTATGGTTTTACAGTCAGTTCAGAACAAAGAAAGAAAAAGATCACAATCGAAGGCTATAGATACCAAGTTAGTATGGTATCAGTAGAAAGGTGTCTATGAGTGTTGTATATTACAATTGCTCCAGCACATAGACAGATTACAAATGCTCAGATATGCAATTAAGCAAAACCAATCTCATTACAAAATGTTACAAATAGGACCATTAAGGGCCCAAAATACAAGAATCACCTGAAGAAAAAGACCCATAGAATTCGAAAGAGAATCTGAAGCAAGATCTTCGAGGCGAGCCACATAGAAAAGCTTAGATAGACCCAAACCAACAAGGCCCGCTACATAATGACAATACTCATCGTAGTCATCTACGGTCTCAACCTATAGAGCCAAATAAACAACCACTCAATACCACAAATTAAATATTGAATACAAATGTCATGATCTGAAGTATTTTCCTTTACCTCCTTTTGTATGAATTTTGCCATTCCTGCACCCATCCGCCTTGTTATCTCCTCAATTGCCTCTTCATAACTGCAATACAAAATTTTGTGTGTTAATTGATATTATCCTTCTCCAAATCTCCAAATAGGTAGGAGAGTGAACTAGTTCATGGTCCTGGAGTGCTCACTCCTTGTTGAGCTCCAAAAAGGCAATTTGAACAAGTTGAAACTTGTCCATGAGAATTTTGTAGTCCTTTGTGCCACCTACAAATGGAACAAGGAAGAACATTATTCTAAGGGGGAAAAATGACCTACTAGGGTAAGATATTCTGTTTCTATCAAAGCTGTTATTAGTTCTAGAGTTCAAAATAATGGGGGAAACAATCTGAAAGTTACAAGGGTTGGCTTCCAGTAATGCACCAACCAGACTCAGTATCAGTGCAGTATAAGTGCTACAAATTTGAAAGAAGACTTACACGAGAAGCTCCAGTTCAGATCATAAAGGTGGCGATAAAAGGACTCCAAAATTGGCACTTTGATTTCAGTAGGAACACTAGTGTCATCCTCTGTAATTCAATTAACAATTACAATCAGCTCTTTGGCAAAATAATCTGAGAATCTCACAAAAGTGAATTAGATTGGAGAACTTACCCACAGTATCAAGGGCTCTAAGTACAAGGTAGAATACACAAACCTACATACACAAAGGGCAAAAAGTAGTCAGAGATATGATTATTTCCCTTAACAAAATAAACTATAGCACTTATTTGCCAAACCACTGGGTGGGAATATATCAACATCATTTGCATTCATGATGACATGTCAAGAAAACATACATGATTACATGACACCAGCAATCAAGTGTACAAGGTTTTACGCTATTCTTTACGGAGCTATTTGGCAACCTCAGTTTCAGCTGGAATAGTAGAATAACACTATTTCGTCTGAAATTCAGTACCAAAAATAGAATGGGGTTTTGGAATAGTGCAAAAATAGTCTCTTCCATTATAAAACCATTTTAGAATGGTGCAAGAATAGCTTCTCACCCTGCTGGAATAGTACTCGAGAATGCCAAAGAACATTTCACTCTTGCAAATAGTGCAAGAATAGCACTATTCTTTGCATTCTTCCTAGCAATAATCTAGCACTATACTGCCTTTACTAATCCAAAAATGTAATATTTTGCAAATGACAGTATAATATGCATTCATTACTCATGATCAAATGCTTTAAAGATAGGTACAGAATGGTAGCTGCAGCTCATTTGTGAGTAATGTTAAATGCCACTATGGACAATAGAGCAGCTAAACCAGATATTATATATACAAATGTTAACAAAGATGTAATGTGCTGCATTAGAAATTTATTCATAATAAATAGTTCAACTTGACGTGATAAGCTAGTAGACACTTTAAAAAGATAGTCATGATGTGTTATCATGCATCTTGGTCAGTGACAGCAAAAGCTTATGTGGCATGAAAGAAACAAGACTTTTGGAACATACAAAAAATTCATCAAGTCACCTATTAGCTAGTGAATAATTTTTTATCTTAATATTACCACAGAAGCAAAATACAGAGAATTATTAATCCCAATTAACAAAACAACACACACTTCCAACAAGAGGGGCAATAAAAAAAGCACCAACTCCAATCCCACCTACTCTTTGGCACCCAAATTAATATCAAATTATCAATGCAAAATGGAAGCAACAAAGATCAAGAAAGGAAAATCAGGAGGAGCTGTATGCCTGAGCACAAAATTTCTAATGTAAAAGAGAGAAAAGAAAACATTGGATAAGAAGAAGATTATAAATTTTGCATTAATTGAGAAAGCAATGCTATCAAACATAGAGAAAACGACAAGTTCTGAATGCTAATTGCAACACTTATGAACTTTTCAATGAATTCCCTCACTTTCCTTATATTTACAATTAAACCATCCAACCATTCCTACGATCAACCAAGCCTTCCATTCAATAAAATGATAAAATTTATCTGATAAAAATGTACACTAACCTTTGCCCCATGCTCAATCACCTTTAACAATTCTGGAAAAAAAAAAAAGAAAAGAAAATCCACACGACGCGAGAAAATCAAAATTTTACAGGGTTTAACCCAATAATATGTTTCCAGAACATTAAAGAGGTACATATTTGCAAAGAAATAATGGTTCAAAAAAACATTGCATAATGAAAGGCACGCGGAGCTTACATGTTACTTCACATACATTAATTAGTCACGCCAATTACACATCAACACCAAAAATTCAAAGCAAACATTAATTGAACTAGAAGTCAAGAACAAAAAAAAAAAAAAAAAAGATGGGTAGGAATGAAAGAATCCATACGGCGTTACGGAGCTCGGGGCCGAGTTGTTGAATGACGAGAGCGAAGCTTCTAGAAACCTTCTGAAGCATGGTGTAGGCGAAGGCCCAGTGTTCCTCCGGCGGGATCTGCTTCGAGATCTGCGCCGCCGCCATCTTCAACTTCACCATCGGGTAGATTTCCTCTGGGTGGTCCATTATCGTCCCAAGTAGACCCATTTCCTCTCTCTGTTTCTTTCTGTGTTTCTCTTCTGTGTCTGGAGCGAACTGAGTTTTAAGAGGGAGGAAGGAATGGAAGGAGAGACGAATCGAGATTTGGGGTGGGGATCGTTTTGCCATGTCGCGTTTCTACTTGGGTGGGGTCGGGTAGGTTGGTACTTTTGTGGCGAACCGGGAATTTGAATACTGTGTGTTACTGTGTTGCATCTGAGACTTTCATGCGTGTCATGATTCAGATTCATGAAGGTGTTGTGCTAAGTCTGATTGTGGGACCCATAATTTAAATAGCGGCAGCGAGAAGTTGTAGAGTTTATTGCTACAGAGAGTTGGTGATCTGGCTGTGGCCTGTGGGCCTGCGGTCTGTGAGTTGAATACAAGTGGCAGTCTGGCAGACTGGCAGGGAGCATCTGTTATTACTTATATGAACATGGTCCATAGAAAATTTTTCATAAACATTTTTAAATGATTTAAAAAAATCCATTGAGTAGAAATTATTTAAAATAAAATATATTTTTCAAAATACTTGACCTAGTGGAATATTGTAGTCTCAAAATATTTTTAACAAATTCTTAATTTTCAATTTATGTTCATGGTGCTCCAACTTTATAATTATAATTGGTTTGTTGCTAACAAAAAGGGACGAAGCTAAAGGTATATTCAATTCTTTTTTACCTTCAACAAATGCAAGTCTTTTAAGACATATTTAATTTTTCCTTTAATTTTTGTATACAATATGATCCTATATAAATGAATTTTTTTCCCCTCATCTTCTCACTTTTGATTAGGTGAGACAAAGAATTGTTATTCTTTTCACATTCTAAGTGAAGGGGCTCCATTCAATCAGGCATTTAGACTATTTTAAATAACTTATTTTAAAATTGATGCAAAAAAAAAAGGAGGGATGACTTGATACTAACTTATTTTGACAAGTATTGATAATATATTTTAAATAACTTCATATAAGGTTGAAAAAATATCATAGATATGTTCTTTTATATATAGTTAAAGTACAAAACAAATTTCGTATAACATTAATATTGTTTGTTGATGTACCAAGAGTTGTTATCTTTAATCCATTGAAAGTTTGTATTTTATTTTTCCAATTTTGAGTAATTTAATATAATTTTATCCATCTACAAAAATTATAAACATCTAGAAGTGGTAAATAGCATATTATGTCAAGTAATTATTTGTTTCTCAAAACTATCTAAATGTTGTATTTTTACTTTGAACTAATAATGAGTTCAGTTTTAAAAACAGAAAGTGAGAGCAAATACAACATAGAAACTAAATTGTGGACCCGGTCCAGAAATGTTTTATGCATCAGTGCAAGCACAACAGACAAATGTACAGCATGGGAGGGTTGTGGGAAACGAATTAGTTTAAGCGTATGCCCGTAAATAAATAAATAAAATCCAGATCGGCCTCAAAATATTTGGTAGCTTCCGATTTATTGCCAAACTCATGACATATCTGGTATTGTAATTTCATGGTTATTTTTTTATATACAGAAGTCCTATATAGACGAGCATTTTATTGTGTCATTAATTGTTGCAAGGATGCATGTCCGTTGACTGACCTCATACTTCATGTTTTTCTTGTTAGAACTATACCGTATAGTCTGTACGGGCTAAGAAAAGATAATAGTATTGTTTTGGTGGAAAAGAAGTTGAATATTTCTGTTTCTCGTGAACAATAATAATAATAATTTGACCTGATTAAATGGAAGAAAATTATACATAAATTTTGGCCGAAAAGATAGAAATTTTTGTGAAAATTTAATTTCATTAAGTGAGAATTTCTTTTCTTTTTTTTTTTTTTATATCCACGATTGCCACGACAAGAACCTCAGCATTATGAAGCAAAAAAACAAGTACATAATTTTCCTAATACATATGTTATAAACATCAAATCGTTGTTAAATATAGGGGTGATAAGGATCTGAAGAAACTTTCATTTAGTGGTTTTGTGCAATTAAATCAATTTTATTATCTACTAAAATCACACACAAACAAAAATTAGTGGAATTAAACAAAGTTGGTGCACTAGTTACATACAGATGAAAAAATTGGTTCATACATCATCTTGTATCGCAACGAGAGAGCTCGAACCACAACATAGGAGGCGGTGGCGTGCTCTTCTTCTTCCTTTTGTCAAACACCTAAGATCCACAAAAGATTAATCAACCTCTACCATAAATTATGCTAGTAATTCATGTAGAGAAAGTCTAATCCTAACTTTCCTCCAATTAATTAGGTGGAACTGTTCTCAATACATGATATTTAATGCGCATTTTGTAACGCAGGTCTTGCGTTGTGTAACGCCTCTGACAATGTGCTGAACATTTGATCTTTCTCATGAAACGTTGTACAGCGTGTTGCTTACGTTGTACAACGCCTCTGACAGCTTTTCGATCGTTGAGTTTTCAATACCAAACATTATACAACAGACCCCTCGCGTTGTGTAACACACTGATAACTCAAACGGATAGTTTATTCGTTTTGTTTCTTTATAACGGTCGTCTGATGCTTTGTGTAACGTAGAGGAGCGTTCTGTAATGCATATAAGTGTTGTGCAACACAATCAATGCGTCATGTAACGCGCTGGCAACGGATAGTTAATTGTTTTGTTTTTATTATAAGGGCTATCTGGGCGTTGTACAATGCTTGACAATATTTTTTATTGTTTTGGAACTCTTGACGCCCTCTATATATACGAGGTCTTTTGGGACTAGTTCTCTCTCTGGTTCACCTTGATAAATTGTTATTTTTGAGCTCCAAACACCTAGACCTGATCCTTGATTGTTCTTGAGTATTTTTCTAACAAAACCAATAGGATTAGATAGCCTCAATCAAATTCCAAGTGTCAAATTAGCAGTATCCTTTGAGTGTTTTAATTGTGAGCATCTCCTTGGTGTTTAAAGAGTTGTATTCTCGAAATTTATAGAGGTTAGGCCGATCCACCTCGAGGTCCTTGTGACGAGACGATTCGGTTCGAATTTGTAGAACGTTCTTGGTGGAATTGAACGGAGCGCACCCTTCGTGGTAGCGAAACTCCCGGAGATGTACGACTAAGGCTAGCTCTCTCTAGCGGGTCGGAACTCCGTAATCATATCGTGTGTCAATTTCTCTTCTCTTTTCTCTTTAGTTTAATTGCACTTGAATTGCTTGTGTATCGTGTTTGGTAAATTGTTGACTTGACCAAAAATTGATCAAACCGGTTTACAAACTTGAAATTGTTCCTATTCACCCCTCTAGGCCATTAATTATGGACAACAATTAGTTTATAAAATTGTAATATATATGGTACATAATATATGTACCAATAAGCATCATACTCGTATACAATAACATGTATATAATATGTATAATTTACTTATATACTTGCATTTTTTATATACATGTTTAAATTATATTTAGTTTCTAATCACTCATTGTATATTTTTGTAATAATAGAAAATATATGGAAGCGAAACTGCGAAAGTGTAAAATAAAAAAATAAGCACATTTTTCCATCGGTTGGAGAAGCCAGGAATCGCCTAAGAATGGAAAAGCCCTTGCGTGCATAAAAAAAATAGAAAAGCCAGGAATCGCAACTAGTTTATTATTGTTATTATTAAATAGTTCTTCGATTTACTAATTTTAAATAATTGTTCTGAATAAATAATCCGGGTCATCAACAACTACCTTGATCTTAATAGTTTTCTCATCCAATAACTTGCTTTGAACAAAAACAGAAACCAACTTTTCAATCGGTTTTTGAACAATTACTCACATCAATTCCTATAAAGGACCACGTGTATTTGCATCACAAACCAAAGCATCGCATTAAATAGATAAAAAAGTTACAATGGCCATTTCGGGATCCCTGCTGCTTCTTTCTCTTGCTGTCTTTGTCTTCACCTCGTGCCGAGCCGACCCTGATCCTCTACAAGATTTCTGTGTTGCAGATTTCCAAGCCGGCATTACTATTGATGGTTTCCCTTGCAAACCAGCTTCCAGTGTCGTCTCAGATGATTTCTTCTTTGGCGGACTTGCTAATGCTGGGAACACCAATAACATGTTCGGATCCAACATTACTGCAGGCAATGTTCAGAGCTTTCCTGGCCTGAATACCCTCGGTCTTTCCATCAACCGTGGCGACTTCGCTCCAGGTGGTGTCAACCCTCTCCATAGCCATCCCCGGGCTTCTGAAATTGTAGTGGTTCTGAAAGGCGAACTTCTTGTTGGTTTCATCAGCACCACAAATGTGTTCTACTCGAAAGTACTGAAGGCCGGTGAGAGCTTCATTATCCCCAGAGGCCTTGTTCATTTCCAGTACAACACCGGGAAGGACAAGGCAGTGGCTATCACAGCAGTTGACAGCCAATTGCCAGGAGTTGTTGTGGCTCCGCTAACTCTGTTTGGGTCAAAGCCAGCAATTCCGATCGATGTCCTCACAAAGATATTCCAGGTCGACGCGTCAGTCATCCAGCTTCTGATGTCCAAGTTTGGACAAGCAACCTCACCTTACAACTGACAAATTAGCATTCGGTTGAATGTATATCATAGTGCTTGCTTTTAAGCTAGTTGTTACGGATTATATTCATTGCTAAAATGATATATTAAATAAGAGGAAGGTTCCGCTATTAATATTTTAGTTGTCCCCAAATTCCAACAATTTGCTATTATGCTATTTTTTCAAATTTTAAAACTCAAGTTTTAAATCTAAATAGTTGATCTTATTCAGTTTAACGAGTGGTGCATTTTCATATAACTTTTGTAAATTTTAAAATTTATTTGTTACTCGATTATGAGATAAAAAAACAAACAAATCTTGTTAACTATGATAGATTTGTTGTAATACGTTCATGTTTTAGTCTTTGATCAAGTATCAAATAAATTCTAAAATTTATAAAATTTATATGAAAACACATCGCTTATTTAATTAAATAAGATCAACGTTTGCATTTTAAAATTTAAAAAATTAATTAAATAGCAAAATGTTGACATTTGGGACAATCAAAATGTTAGTAGAGTAATCTTTCTCGTTAAATTAATAATTATTGATTGAATAAAGGCACTCTTGGTGGGTACTGGATTTGACGATTTGTCTACAAACTTCTGTAGCCGTAATTCTTTTCCTGGTAATTATTTATTACTGAAAATTCGTTCTAAATCCAAAATGGAAAGGAGGACAAAACAAAAGATCAACTATGCCTGTGCATGGAAGCATATTTTCAAATAAATACGGTCTTAAAGAGCAATGATTCTTCGGACAAAAGTTTTTACGTTCAACCGATGGGCTTTCTAATCGGTCCTAATTTGGGTCAATTTGTAATAGCATTTCGGGCCATGAACAACTGTCTATAAATCTGGACAGAAAAAATTAAAACTAACGTTACTGTTCACACGAATTTCGAGAATAACAGTTAAAAATTCCGAATTTTAAAAATAACGTTGTTAGATCGGCGTTTCAATCACCGAAATCACAGAACCGTTGGATCGGCGATTGAAACGCCGATCCAAGCTTGGATCGGCGATCCAATCTCCGATCCAAGCTTGGATCGGCGTTTCAATCGTCGATCCAAGGGTCTGACCATTTCAGACCGCTGAATTTGCTTTTTTAGTGCGCAATTTGATTTTTAAACACTCAAAGTTGGTTTGCAATAATTTTTTTTGTCGTTTTCCCGCTTAAAATTGTCTATATAAGCTCAATTGTCATCATTTATTATTCACAAACTAAGTTTTTCTCGTTAGTCTGAAATTGATAAACTTTCTCCTCGTCATTTCATATTCGCAATATCACTTCTTCGTAGGTAATAATTTTAAATTAATTATTAAATTTATTTTATTTGATTTGCTAATAGAGTTTTAATTTTGAAATTTTAAGCAAATGGGTCCTAAACCAAGCTGCGTCTATTCTGCTGTTATTTTGATCGGAGATCGGCGGACTAGCGAACAACGATTATTTTCTGCATTGATGTTACAATATCATGGGGAAAAATTTGTAGTTAAGAAATTAGAAGGAAATCAATATCATGTTAGGGGCCCCAAATTTTTTACAGATTTGGTTGAGAGGAATTGAGGTTTTGATCTTGGAGGGTCGTGGTTGACTCACCTGCCAGCAGTTCCACCTGGTTTTGAAAATCATCCCGCAGCTTCAAATGTTGTCCATCTCCGCTAAATGGAATAGTATTATGTTTCTGTCATCGGTATCTTATTATGGTCATTATTAGTGAAATAAGTTTGTGTTACAGTCGTCACTTGTAATGTTTGCCTTATATTACTGAAATATGTTGTTTTGTCTATTTACTTTTATTAAATTTTTTTATGATATGTATTGAAAATTAATATGCAAAGAAATTCAGAATTAAAAAATACACACCATTAGAAGAAGAGCTAAATTTTATAACCATAATATAAAGTAACACACCAAAATAAAAAAAAATAAAAAACTACTTAAAAAACAAACCATTCAGTTGCTACTTAAAAACAAACTACCTAAGAAAACAAAATATTTAGATATTTTGGGTGTCCGCATATTGTAGAATTTCATCCCACCATGGGTCTTCTTCTTCGTCTTCCTTTTGTTGTTGGTTGCTCACACCAGGATTATCAGCGAATTGAGCGGCTTCGTTCCAGAAAACTGCATCGGCTTCTTGTTGTTCTATCTCTGTCATTCTAGCTGCTGCAATACTTTTTTGTTCATCTCTCTCCTTGTGCCATCTCAGGCGCTCCCTGATTTTTTTTCCAATTTCTTCTTCTTTCAATTTTTGCCTCTCTTCGGCAGCCTTTTGTGCAATTTTTCTCTTTTTTTCCGCCTCATCTCTGTCTTTCCATTTCTTTTCTTGTTGATCCCACCAAGCTTGTTTTTCGTGCTCATTATAGTGATCACGCAAGATGGTCTCTTTGTAATTAAAAACCTGACCACACTTTGTACAGGTTACTGTGTGGTCTCCACGAAAGTTGTAAATTCTTTCATAAACGGTGCAGTGTGTTTTTGGTGCTGAATATGATTTTTCTGTTGGTGTTTGTTGGGGAATTGGTTGCGGTTTTTTGTAGTAATCTTCATACCAGTCACAATTCTTATGTTTGGGTTTACTCAGCAATCTTTGGAGGTCCTCCTTGCGATTTCTTTCTTCCCCACCATTAATGTGCCACTGGTAGTGTATTTTTTAATCGAACTCTATCTCGTCATCTTCGTAGATATTGTATTTGAAAGTGCGAAAACATGTGCGACATGTTGCATGATAATCTCATTTTTCTATTTCATTTGTATTGACAGGGGAATGTTGGTAACTTGGTCAGTATTCATCTCGGATAGCTGTTCGCCAATTTGGGACATCACTATTGGAGTGAGAGTTATTTCCTTTGTCCATGACAGTGAATTTTTTAGGAAGAAGAATTGAGTGTGTGTTGCATAATCTGGTTGATGAAATTTGGTTTTATAGACAATTTTAGACTTAG
Source organism: Rhynchospora breviuscula (assembly GCA_027562975.1). Taxonomy (NCBI): domain Eukaryota; kingdom Viridiplantae; phylum Streptophyta; class Magnoliopsida; order Poales; family Cyperaceae; genus Rhynchospora; species Rhynchospora breviuscula. The sequence continues at coordinate 21,927,422 of CM050398.1, forward strand.
AATCACACAATAAAAAAATAATTTCACGTGATTCTTTTTCAGACCACACCTGTCCTTTTGCAGATGGTAGATGGGGATCAGTATACTTTTTCAGACTTTATCAGACCACGCCTGTCCTTTTGCAGGGGGCAGATAGGCATCAATATACTTTTTCAGACTTTATCAGACCACGCCTGTCTTTTTGCAGATGGCAGATGGGGATCAGTATACTTTTTCAGACTTTATGAGACCACGCCTGTCCTTTTGCAGGGGGCAGATAGGTATCAGTATACTTTTTCAGACTTTATTAGACCACGCCTGTCCTTTTGCAGGGGGCAGATAGGTATCAGTATACTTTTTCAGACTTTATCGGACCACGCCAGTCCTTTTGCAGCTAATTATTAGGTTAAACAATAAATACTGCATTAACAAATAATAATAATATTATTAAGCAATCACAAAAATACATAATAAATAATAATATTTAATAATTAAATTATTATTAATATAATAACTAATAACACTTACCAATTTAATAGTAATAATCATGCAATAATCACAAAAATACATAATAAATCATAATATTTAATAATAAAATTATTACTAATATAATAACTAACAACAATTACCAAATTTATAATAATATTTAATAATTAAATTATTACTAATATAATAACTAACAACAATTACCAAATTTATAATAATATTTAATAATAAAATTATTACTAATATAATAACTAACAACAATTACCAAATTTATAATAATATTTAATAATAAAATTATTACTAATATAATAACTAACAACAATTACCAAAATTATAATAATATTTAATAATTAAATTATTATTAATATTAATAACAATGCAATAATAATAGCAATTAATAATAATATTAATAAGTAAATATAATAATAGAAAATAATAATAAAAGATAAAACAGTAAAGTATTAAAAAAGCAACTTTTAGCGGGAAAGCTATTGGATCGGCGTTTCAAACGCCGATCCAATTGGTTTCCCGCTAAAAGTTGTTTCTTTAATGCTTTTATTGTTTTTATACTTTTAATCATTAATTTTTAGCTTGGATCGGCGATTGGAACGCCGATCCAACTGGTTTTCTGACTTTTTTAATGCTTTTACTGTTTTTTATGGTTTTAATCATTCATTTTTAGTGGTTTTCATCATTAAAAGAATTGGATCGGCGTCCCAAATGCCGATCCCAGGTGTAAATTGAATTTAAGTGCGATTTAACAGTGCGTTTTAGTGCGATTTGATTTGATTGCTCATCATTATTTCGACTCTCATTTGGTTATAAATAGAACATACCGTTCCGAATTCGAAAATCACCCATCATTTTCAAATACTCGACTCTCTATACTGTCAAAAATATGATTTCCATTCCGGTTTTCGTTAATCAATCTCCATATAATCCATCAAATTATTTCAGTTTGGATGCAACTTCGCAAACTGATTATGAATCAATTAAAGAAATAATTTTATCAGCATTGGGATTTTATCAAGGTCATTATAATTTGAGAATTGTTTCCCATTTTAATACCATAATTGAAGGGAGGTTCCAGCAGATGCAGTTGCCGGTGAACTCTGAAAATGAATGGCGGTATGTACGACGTGAGTGCTTCCAAGCAAGAAGGCTACACGGCTTTCAACTTCACGTTGATTTGCTTCCAGCTACTGGTGCTGGCCTACAAGGTAACTTACGACAAATTTTATTAGTAGAATTACTTTATTATTTATTTTTGAATTAGGATTACAATAGTCATGAACATATGCAATATGTAATTTGCTTAAATTAGGATTATAATTCTTTACTAAACATAATTGGTTTATTAAGAAACTTTTGGTTAAAAAATCTTTTGCATAATTGGACAAAATTACTAATTAAATTTCTGCCATTATAGAATTGATAAAATTAGTTTTTTAAAGTAATTAATTTACTCTTGCTATTAATTGTACGCATTTATAATTAATTTGCTCTTGCCTTTACTCTTCAATAATAAAATTTTAAATTAAGCCTTTTAAAATAAAAGCAAATCAATAATTTTGATTACGATGACACATAAATTATATGATTTTTTATTATATATTTTTAAATTAGGGGGACACACAAATTATAATTATAATTACGATTATAATTATAATTTGAATGAACAAGTCAATAATACCGAAGAAGACGAAGAAATAAATAATCAATACAATACGAGTGCACAGGGTTGGGATTCTTGGGAACAACCTGAGAGTAGTAGTCGACAACAAAGACAAGAGCGGACAAATATGAGTGCATGGGGTTCGGATTCTTGGGACCAACCTGAGAGTAGTACCGGACGAGAAAGACAAGATGGAACAAATAATGAGTACAACACCAATGCACATGATTGGGATCCATGGGACCAACCTGAGAGTAGTAGACCAGTTAGAGAAGAAGCAGAGGAAGATGAAGAAGAAGAAGGGGATATAGACGAACTTGACGAGACATACGACCGTGGCCCGGGTTATCAGTCGAATTATGCAACGGGGGAGGATTTCACTGATGAAGAGGTAGAGTTTTGGGCGTCACAGGATATGGAGGGAGAGGGTCTGTATGCGCAGGGTTTCGCGAATCACGAGTATTACATTACCGGAAGGACCGATAATTACCATCCCGTTAGCCAATTTCTGGATATCTCTGAGTATAGAAATTCGATTCCACAACCGTCTCAAACAGAAACTTCTGGGCCTTTAGCGTAAGGAAACATTTTTATGTCAAAACCACAATTAAAACAAGCTTGTAATAAATACGCCGTAGATAATAATGTACAGCATAAAACCACTAGAAGTACTCCAGAATTGTATGTATTGGATTGTAAGGTGCCTACCTGTAAGTGCCATTTGTATGCCCGTACAGAAAGGGAAGGTGAATTTTGGAGAATAATAAAGAATGAAGAAGAACATACTTGCGTGAGAAGGGCCGGAGATTTCACGAATGAAAATCTGACGGCAGAGGTAATCGCAAACAGCATCAGGAATGCAGTGAAAAGAGATCTTGGTATTTCTATAGATGACGTAAAATCTATATTGGAGAAAGAATATCCAAATGTAAAACCAACCTATAACAAGTTATGGCGTGGGAGAGAGAAAGCGATCAAACAACTTTTTGGATCGTGGGAGGGATCATACAACAAACTTCCGAGTTTATTATTGGCTATACAGAGAACGACTCCAGGGACACAGATCAAATGGTTGACAGAGAGCGTAGGGGATCCCAACAGAGCTATGTTCACCGCAGCAGCATGGGCATATGGGCCTTGTATCGCGGCCGTACCATACCTAAGGCCTGTTATCAGCATCGACGCGTCGTTCTTATCGGGTCGCTACAAGGGAAAATTGTTAGCGGCATGCGGTTATGACCCAGAGCAGCGGTTGCTTCCACTAGCATTTGCACTAGTGCGAACTGAGAACGAACAATGTTGGGGTTGGTTCATGAATTTTCTAAGGCGGGAAGTTATCGGGGAAGGAATAAAATTCTGTGTTGTTTCGGATCGCCATTGGAGAATAAGGAACGCGTTCAAACAACCCCAATATGGTTGGCAAGAGGATGCAAACCCTTCATATGCCGTGCACCGGTATTGCATGCAACATGTATGTGAAAACGTGTTCAAGGCATCTGGAAAAAACGCAGCTCTACTAGACAAATTCAGAAATAAGTTGGCCAACAAGAAAAAAAGGAGGCCCTTCTACAAAATGTGGAACGAATTGAAGAAAACGAATCCAAAGACGATCGACTACCTTGAAAAGTGTGGGAAAGAAAATGAAACAGATGGCAACGAGCACTGGAAACCTGAAAGGTGGGCACAAACGTATGATGGTGGTTATCGTTGGGGAATTATGACGAGTAATGGATCAGAAAGTCTCAATAGCAGGTACAAGGCTGAGAGAAGACTACCAGTTGTTGGACTTGTGGAAGGCACTTGGTACAAAACTGTTAAATGATTTAATGAGAGGAAGCAAATAGCTTTGGCGAGACAGGCGGAGGGAGAACGATGGCCAAAAGAAATCCAACTTAAGCTGATGAAACATACTCTCAAAGCAGGTACAAATGTACTTCCAATGTAATCATATTTACTTGTACTCTTTAAAATGTATAATGATATAAATTGATATTTACAGCGGCAATAAACGTTATCACCGTTGACATTGAACGTGGAGAATTTGAAGCTCAAGTGCCATTCGAAAAAAATGATCCGGGGGTAACCTGGAAGTATCAAGTTTTCCTCAAACGTGATTACCAACCGAGAGATCCTTAACTACCGAGCAGGCGTGCTTGGTGTAAGTGCAGAAAATCTCAACTCACAGGAATACCATGTCTTCATGTGGTTGCCGTATGCGGTCATTGTAGGTGGGATGTTTCTGATTTTGTAGACGAACGGTACAGCACAGAGAATATGGTTAAAATATGGTCAACAGGTGATTTTCACTACTACGAAGACGAAGATAAGTGGCCTCGGTATGATGGTCCCGTGATCTATCCGGATAAGACAATGATTAATCGGGGCAGGCGAAAGAAGGATCGTGATTGGATGTGGATGGATGCAATGAGAAATAAAAATCAGGCAAACCAAAGGCGCCGAACCAGAAGGGACGCTGCGGTGGCCAACGACACATCTCAACCTATATCGATGGAGAACCTTCAATCTGGTCGTCGTACAGGTCGTCCTACCAATTTACCGAGGACACGGAGGACTACAAGACCTTCTGCAAGGAACATAACTCAATCTTCTACAGGGAACCAAAGTGAACCTTCTAGGGAGCCCGTTCAACCTAGCAGGAATTCTATCAGTATTGATCCTCGAAATGAAAGTCGCGTCAGTCTTGGGATAGAAGGTATTCAACCACGTCGAAATTCAATTAGCCTGGGTGACCGATCAATGTCGCTTCGATTTCCCACAAGTCACGGAGCATCAAGTAGCAGGGAGAGTCATGGCGCATCAAGTAGCAGGGGACCATCTCAAAGCACAAACAGTGGGGGAGGGGGACTACGACGTGGGGTTGCCCGGCTAGGATCAAGGTTCATGAATATCTTACCAGGAGGAGGCCGGCGTTAGTTTTATGTAATATTTTTATGTATTTTTTTTTTAAATTTACCCTTTATAGATCGTTTTAAGGGTTGACTTTATGTTATTCGGTGAAGATAGCTCTAATTTTAATATTTATGGTTGACTAAATTCATAATATTTTGCATCTACAATAATTATTTATGATTTTTTTTAAATTTTTTTCCGCGTAGTCTTGCAATCCTAAAAATGGAACAAATTAGAATTTTTTCGCGTAGTTTTGCAATCCTAACAAGTGACGGAATCAAAGCCAAATACGAAATATAAATGTCACAATAAATATCACACTCGTACAAAAATATAAATATCACAATAAATATCACACTATCCTACTGATGTCCATCACGACGGAACCATCCCTGAGAAGGAGATAAATCCCATGCAGCACCAGGTAAGTTTCGGGGCTCTCGACCGGGAGCAAGTCCTGGGGGAGGAGGGGGGGGGAGGATATGGAGTGGAATGACGAGGCGGTCTGCTAGATGAGGCCCCAGAATCGCCGAATGGATGGTGCGACATAGGTGTAAATGGGTCCTGCAGTGGGGTACCGTATGCCTGATAGTATGTATCAGCCTGAGAGATAGGTGCGGGAGTAGGCACAAAGAGCTGACTGTACCCTCCTCCGTACTGAGTCTGAGTATATGCTGGAGGTGGAGGGTAAGGACTCCCATATGTGTACTGTGTGCTGTGCGGTGGAGGCCGCAGCTGTATGGTCTGGGGCTGCGGACGGGGCGGAGGCTGCGGCTGTGTGCTCCGGGGCTGCGAATAGGGTGGGGCCTGCGGCTGTGTGGTCTGAGGCTGGGAATGAGGTCCTGTGGATCCGGAGTGAGGCTCAAAAACACCGGAATGTGACCGTCTGCTCCGAACCAGAGGCTGACTGGGTCGTGGAGCATCAAAATATGAATCCCAATCATGCAAACTAAAATCATCCTGTTACAGATAATATTATAAGAATAATAAAAATATTTTAAATAATTTTAGAATATTAACAAAAGTGATTGAAAAATGTATTATACCCGCATGAAAAGCTGCTCCTCAATAGATCCCGGCTCTGGCGCATCATCCTCATCATCCGTATCAGGGATAGAGTCGATGTCTGAATGAAGACCCTTCGACTCTAAGAGTCGAGGTAATCGAGCAGGCTCGTCAACAATATCCAAGGACGTGCTGCACCCCCTCAGCAATTGCTTCCCAACACGACGAAATCCCTTCTTGACAACCCATGCACATCCTCGCAACGCCTCCCGCAAAGTATGCTTGACCTGTTCAATTTTTGTTAGCCAATGAATTATTTATTAGGCACAAAATTCTGCGTAATGTAACTTACCAAATTCATGTGACCAGGCGTCTCGCGAAGGTATGACAAGTTATGAGCCGGACCAGACGCTGCCCCTTCAGGAATTTGCACAAGATGCGCACCTCTATGTACGCTCAACCAGCGTCGGTAGTCGCTCCAAATATCTTCGCTCCACGGCCGATCCTCTATCACCCTAGCCTCATTAGTGTTCGCCCACTTGTTCACCTCATGCACAAATAGTTGATGCCAGTCAATACCTCGATAGGTATTATGCTGGTATCCCATCAATTCCTCCATTCTCGACCAAGGCTGTTTTATTCAAATCACAGTTAATCAACAAAATATAATTGCGAGAATTAAATAATGAAATTAATAATGTGAAGAGTTAAATATACCTCAGGTGGCGGTGGGGGAACTGTCTGATAGAGCATAAACTGATGCATGACACGATCTACGTGGTGCCACATCACGACCCAACAATGAATGCAAGGGATGCGTAGAAGGAACATCCTCTGCTCAACCTGGGCACAACGAGGCATGCGGTCCCTGATGTGATCATAAGGTCTCCACACGACATGCTCAGGCTTCATTTTCATGCAGACATCCCTCGCATATTCTATCCCACTGCGAGTAGGGCCGGTGAACTTTTTCGATTTATGTCTCGTCGTCCACTTCCTGCATTTCCATTTTGTTGTTTGTTAAAGTCAAATAAAACATATTTTAAATATTACAATTAAAATCAAATCAACATACCTCCCATAAGGCGGACACGAGTCAATACTTGGTAGACCCCAACCATCAAAATCCTTCGTGATCGATGGCCGACTAAGTAGTAATCTTGCATACGACCACAACTGCAAGAGCAACCAAGGAGCACCGATATTTATATTGTTATTGATGAAGGCAGTGTCCAAGCCTCGGTATAGCATGGCAAGAGTGGCACAACCCCAATTGTACTGCACCGAGTTACTAGAATGAAGATCCTGCAAATAGGAATTATTTTCTTAAGGAATATCATCAACTTTTTCATATATTTAATTTCTTATTAAAGTGCAATAAATGTGAGATATTTATTTCTTGGCTAACCTCCAATAATTGTAAATAAAAACATGGAACCGAGTCACCCGTGCCGTCAGCAAATAACTCGCACCCAAAAATCTCTAACACGCAAGCGCGTGTGTATCTGTCGATCCTCGCTGCGTTATTCGTGCCAGGCCCCCCAATCTGATTCCAAATCTTACGCAGTTCCTTTAACCGAACGGAATGAGATTTCCTGCATTATATTATTAATGTAATTTGATTGTAAGAACTATATATATTTAAAATTAACATAAAAATAAATTTTTTAAAATCTTCTTACTTCCGTTCTTTTTCCCTGAAGCACTTCTCAACTATCGCCGTGTCTGTATCCTCCGGCAACGCCAAATTCTGGAGTAACTGTATGGCGTCGTAATCGGTCTGTCCAGTAACGGTTCTGCCAACCGTAGGTAAACCGTATAAGAAGGCCACATCCTGCAAATAGTTCAAATTTTATATATATATAGTTACAAAAAAAATATTACAAATAGGTATTGATCCTTATCTCTAGAGTGACCGTCATCTCGCCAACGTGCGGAAAAAAGAAAGTGTGGGTCTCTGGCCTCCAGAACATGGCTAGACCCTGCAAAAGCGAATGATCGAGCTGCATATGACCTAACTGAACGAAATGTATCAGTCCAAGTCTCATCAAACGCTCATCCACCTCAGCAGTTCGTGACATCTTAGCCCTATGTAGTACTGCCCTCCAATGCTGTATATATATTTTTTTAATTATTTTAAAAAGTACTATCAAAATAAAAATATATAGGTACAAAAAAGTAAAAGAACAATAATAACTTACACCAGTGCCACGAACTTTCGATTCATCCAAATGCAAGAGATGATCTGCATTAACAGGACCGGGGGGAACAACAGGATCCGCTGATGTAGAAGCCTCGGCATCAACAGAAGCGGTAGATGTAGAAGCGCCAGGATCTCCACGAAGCCTCGTAGATCTACGAGGTGATGCCTCTGGTACTCTTCTTCTCGGTGGCATTTTTACTACACTATAATAAAAATTATCAATGTAAATAATCTAATAAAATTTCGGCAGCATCTCCCCTGTACCTGGAGTGTTTCCGAAAAAAAAAATACCCAAATCCCTCCTAATTACAATCCCAAATCTCATACAACAAAATTTCCAATCTCATACAACAACATTTCCAATTTCATACAACAACATTTCCAATTTTCTATTTTTTTACATATTTAAAAATTTTTTTAGAATAATTATTCTAATTTTTCATTTATTTACCTCAATAAAATAAATTAATTAAATGTATAAATATTAAAAAAAAACTCACCTCGACTAGAAGCGCTGCTTATCTCTTTTTAGAAATTTTTCCTACATTTAAAAAATTAATCTATCAATTTTTATTATTTTATTTACTTTTTCTAATTTGTAATTAACTTATCCACAATTATAAAATGTACAAAATAATTCAAAAAAAGTTTGTAATTACATATTATAATTATTCTGATTTTTTATTAATTTTTTAATTATTTGTTCAATATTTATTCTATTTTTTCCTATTAATTACCTAATTAAACTAATTAAATTAAATAAATAAACTAATTAAATTCAATAAAAAATTTTCAAATTACATATTAAAATTATTTATATATATTCTGATTTTTTACTAATTTTTTTATTATTTTTTCAAAATTTAATCTATTTTTTTAATTACTTATCTAATTAAACTACTTAAATTAAATAAATAAACTAATTAAATTAAATAAAAAAATTCTCAAATTACATATTATAATTATTTATAATTATTCTGATTTTTTACTTATTTTTTAATTATTTTTTCAATATTTAGTTTATTTTTTTAATTACTTACCTAATTAAATTAATTAAATCAAATATATAAAATAAATATAAAAAAAAAACTAACCTCAGAACTCTGTCCCGCGCGCTGAGAGAGAATGAGAGAAGGGGTGGGGGGATGAGGGGTCGCTGTCTCGCTTATATAGGAGCGCAGACCCTTGGATCGGCGATTGAAACGCCGATCCAAGCTTGGATCGGCGATTGGAATGCCGATCCAAGCTTGGATCGGCGTTTCAATCGCCGATCCAACGGTTCTGTGATTTCGGCGATTGAAACGCCGATCCAACAACGTTATTTTTAAAATTCGGAATTTTTAACTGTTATTTTCGAAATTCGTGTGAACAGTAACGTTAGTTTTAATTTTTTCGGAAATCTGGACGAGTAACCAGGCAACATAACGAGAAGGGACTAAAATCCTCTACTGTCCTTAATGATCAGTAGAGCCCGAAAAAATTAATAATGACGTTACTGTTCACACGAATTACGATAAAAACGGTTAAAAATTCGGAATTTTAAAAATAACGTTGTTGGATCGGCGTTTGGATCGCCGAAAATACAGAACGCTTGGATCGGCAATTGGAATGCCGATCCAAACCAAAAAAAATATGCACCGCAACTTTTTGTTTTTTACTCAAAACTTTGCGGCAACTTTTTGGTTTGACTTTTGTTTTGAGTCAAAAAAAGCGGCACTTTTGTCTTGAGCCAAATTGCTGATCTTCAATGGAGGAACATATATACGAAAAATTATTTTGATCACAAATATTTAATCTTAAGCAGTACGAAAATATAATATTTGTGTACAATTAATTGTAGGCTGCTGCGTGAAAAGGAAGAGAAGGAAAAGCTCAAAAGAATTGTTAGCTGAGAAATCATAGTTTGAAAAGTCATTGTAGAAGGACATTAGAGGTCATTCATTTGTAGACAACCCCGAAGGACTTAAGTCGTATTCGGGGAGTAGCTAGGTAATTCTAAAGTAGGAAAGAAAATAACCTATAGTAGACATCTATTTAGTGGTATTTGTGCATGTTATTTTGACGATGGTACAAATTGTGCTCTCTATTTTATGCAAGAGCAGTTGCAAGTATTGTACTTTAGGCTTACTCTTGTATAGGAAAATTCATATTCGTCAATATTGATTAATCAATTGTCGCTTAAAGGGGTTCAAATGTTTTAATATTTCTTGTATCTATTTTTTTAATTAAGAACAAAAATTAACTAAAAATCTCTATCTCTACTATTATAAAAGCACGGATGGAGGTGTTACACACTAATTAAATAACATATCTATTTGTATTGAATTATCGATGCTAGATTAAGCAATATATTTTTATAATCTAATATTATTTTTGTTTCTTTATTTGCCCATCTTAAACTAGTCTATATAAAAACACTGTTAAACTAAATAAGTCCACGTATATAATTTTTCCACGAAATTGAGCTTTTATGTGGAAATACATATATAATTCCTCATTACGTATATTTACGTTGGCTTACATATATAATTGGCCCTTACCCACATATATTCTTGATTCTAGCAGTGTTTACACGCAAGTATAATTATATTAATTTTTTCTTTTAGTTTTGACGAAATCAATATATTAAAAATTAACATTAAAAAATTATCTATAACAGGTCTTTTTGGCAGCTCTTAATCTCAATCCAAAGAGTGGAAGTATCATTTTTTTTAGTTCATGTATAAAAATGATATAAAACTCATCTAACAAATTAATTTTGATTTTTAAATTCTAAATTTTGAATTAGTAAATTTTAAATGGAGACGTAGTAGAGATTAAAATTTAAAATATAGAGATCAGAGACAAAAATATATCTCTTACTGGCAATAGACTAATACTTTGGATTAATTCAAACATGTTCTATTCAAACATGTACGTAATAGAAATACGTACATAAAGTGGCTGGCTAGAATCTCAGTGAAACAAAATTATTTATGAAATATAATTCAAACATGTTCTATTCATCTGGATTCACTAAAATCATAACCCATCTGACCCCACGTGATAGGCTTTTTTGCATTTATCAGAATCATGTTCATACAAGTGCCGCTTTTTTTGACTCAAAACAAAAGTCAAAACAAAAAGTTGCCGCAAAGTTTTGAGTAAAAAACAAAAAGTTGCGGTGCATATTTTTTTTGGTTTGGATCGGCATTCCAATTGCCGATCCAAGCTTGGATCGGCGATTGGAATGCCGATCCAAGCTTGGATCGGCGTTTCAATTGCCGATCCAAGCGTTCTGTATTTTCGGCGATCCAAACGCCGATCCAACAACGTTATTTTTAAAATTCCGAATTTTTAACCGTTTTTATCGTAATTCGTGTGAACAGTAACGTCATTATTAATTTTTTCGGCAGTAGAGCTCTACATAACGAGATGGCACTTGGAACAATCTCTTTTGCTTAAATATTTCAAAAGAAAAAAAAAAAAATCTTAACTGTTATTCTTGATCTCTCTTCACTAGCAAGGGTTCACATTAAATTTATAACTCTCTAGGGGGTGTGAGCTGAACAGGTGGCGGAGTGGAAGGAAGCATTTGTCAATGCCTCTGTGGAGTAACACTGTGTTTGGCTATCAGGAGGAGAGTGGAAAGGGAGGAGAAATATACAAGGGAAAGGAATGGGATAGAATGGGAAGGGAAATTATTTCACATTTGTTGTTTGGATGAATGATGAAAGGAAAAGAAAAAAAATTTCCCTTTCCTCTCTCATTTCTTGTTTGGATGATACAATTTAACAAAGGTAAAATTACATAAATTAATCATAATTTATTATTATACCCTCGAACTCATGAGCCTGTTCTTTCAAAATCATCTTTAGGTATTCTCAAATTACACAGAATCGGAGACTAATGGAACAAAAAGCAAACTGTTGCTAATTTATTTATTCATGAGAGTTAGATTAATGGTCTAATCAGGTGCACTTTTATCTTTTAAAGGCTAACGGAACAAATCTTTAATAGAAATATATTGTAACCAACTCAAATAAATTATCACTTCGTAAAAAAAAGATAGGTAAAAATTTAATTAATAACTTTTACAGCTGCTACCAACTCAAAAGATAAAGAAAAACCTAATTATTTTTTTTATTTAGTTATTACAATTTTTATTACTCAGAAATCAAACAAATTTCTTTCATTTTGGTAGTAACAAGGAAAATAAAAAAATCTGCTGACTACTTTATCCAACTGATTCGGGATGTTGAGTGAGGGACAAAAATTTGCTTAATCGAAAGCTGTTGACCAAAGGGGTAAAACTTCTCCAATTGGTAGAGCAAGCAGCCAGCGCAGACCAAAAGAAGAAGATGAGGGTATCGATGTAATTTTGGTAGCACGATTCAGCGCATCAAATTTCTTTCCCTCCTCTCCACTCCGAATTGGAGGAGAATGATTTTGTATTGAAAGGGAATCGGCGGAGAAAAACTATTCTCCTCGTGATAACATTCCCCTTGTCATCCAAACATGATATTTTCAAAACTTTCCCTTCGTTTCCGTCCCTTCCCATCTATTCCCTTCAATCCAAACATAGTGTTAAAGGGCACGGTCAAGGGAAATTCTTTGCCGCTCACATTGAAACGATTCTTTAATAAATTTCAGATGATTATAATAAAATTTATGCTTGTAGAAAAAAATTGAATTGAAATTTGTTGATCAAAATAGTCTAATTTAGTGAAAGATTGTATTCTCAAAGGAATAATTTTGAGTTATTCTTAAATTTCAATTTATGCTCATGCAAGTCCAACTTTAGAAGTTATGAAAGAGAAAGGAATTGCCATGTGAATTAAAAAAAAAAAAAAGTAACTCATTACTGACATAGTCTCCATTAGTTGTACTATTAGGGTATGTTTGGCAAATTGGCGAACTAGAACAAGAACTAGAACAAGGCTTGTTCTAGTTTTAGTTCTAATTCTATGGTTTTGGTAGAACTAGAACAAGGAGGCGAACTAGATCTTGTTCTAGTTCGGCCCATGTTTGGTAACGCCGAACTAGCCTAGTTCGCGAACTAGCTAGTTCGGCTCCTTGCCAAACATAGCCTTAATCTATTATCGTTGATTTATTGTTGTGAGAGAAAGAGGAGAGTGTTGAGATAGGGTTTTTTTTTTTTTCTTTTATCACCACTTATACAATTCGTATAAGACATTAATTTTTCACTAAATTCCTTTATGCATTTTCTCTTTATAAAAAAAAATTTCTCCATCACCACCTTCTCCACGGACGATTAGGTGAGGTGCAAAGAATATCATTAGAAATTCTAATAAACATTTATACTATTTTCTACTAGAAACATTATCATGAAAAATGATGGCAAAAGAGGAGGGATTACCTGATAGCTTGTGGCTTATTTTGAAAAATATTGACAATATATTCTCAATCACTTCAAATTCAAATAAAGTTTAAAATTAAAAGAAAAATAAGTTCATAGTTATATTGTTTGATACATAGGTGAAGAATAAATCGAAGTTTCATGTAATATCGTTTGTTGATGCATCAAGGGTTGTTAATTTGAAACAATTGAATGATTTAATTAATAACTTGATAAATAAAATATGCACTAAATTTATATATTTTTTTCATAACATGATATCTTTTTAACTGGCCTGATCGAAGTGTATTATATGTTCCTATCACGATTGGAATTTAATTGCGCCGCCCGAACAGTAAATTACCTGTCAAAAATGAAAAAAAGTATTTCTTGCCCATAAAAACTAAATAAAGATTCATCCCATCCGTAGCATGGGGTCCTGGGATGTGAATACATGAAAGAATTTAATTTTATACAGGAAGAAATTTCGAATCCTTCCCTCATATAATTTGAAATTCTATTTGTAAGCATTTCAAAGATTCAAACGAATAATAACTTTATTTAAAAAAAAATCACACAAAAATATATTGTCGGAAAATTAAAAATTATGTGGATTTATTTTCATTTAGTGAGATATCTCTTTACTCTTTATTTTTTTTTTAAAAAAAAAAACAAGAATCAAATACATAATTCTCCTAAACATGTTTCTTTTTTCAAGGGCAAGTTGGCCAGTACTCCGGGTGTGTTTGGTTTAACCGTGAACAAAGGGACGAACAAAGACTCATGAACAGGCCCACGAACAACTCCAGTTCGTGAAAATTGGAGAACCACGAACAAGCCAAGAAGTTTCTTGTTCACCCTATTCATGAAGTGTTTGGTTCGCGCGAACTACGGCTGTTCGTGGTGGGAACCAAACATGGTAATAAACATGTTATAAACTTCAAATCTTGTAAACCATTGTTCTGAAGGTTTTTGAATCGGAGACAACAGAGATCCCTCATGCACCTTGCATCGTTATTCGTTACACCGCCACCTTACAAGTTTGTCTTATTCCATGGTATATTCGTTCAAATCATACGGAACTCTTGCACAGTTGCACCTACTTTTTACTTAGTATACGACCCAAAATAAATCAATTAGAAATACTACCTTTATTATTATGGGTTGAGCACAAAAGTCTGTCCTTTTAATCTTTAGACTCTTTTTATCAAACCAAGTTTTGTTCCCCCTCCACTTTATTATAATTGAAAACAGTACGAAAATAGTTAAGATAGAAAAATAAATATTTAGTCTACTTCCAAAAATAATAATTATAATAATAATCTAGCCCCTTAGTAGCTAAAGGCCCATTAAACGGCTTTCTTTTGTAGAATAATATTTTTACTGTTCTAAAATAAGGACATATTGATATCAAACTATTTTTTCCCTTCTCAAACAATGACGAGAACTAAATTTGTCATAGCTTCTCTGTTCTTTAGTCAAATGGGCTCCTCAGACAAAAAGATGTATGAACTGACGCACAATACAAAAATGTCAAGGGTGAGTACAATTCTACTACTTACCATTTGAGACTGATTCTTTCATTATCTATTCCAAATTTGTACGAAAACATATAGTCACCCAATTACTTAGTCATCAACAAACTACCTTGATCTTAATAGTTTTCTCATCCAATAACTTGCTTTGAACAAAATCAGAAACCAACTTTTCAATCGGTTTTGAACAATTCCTCACATCAATTCCTATAAAAGGACTACGTACCTCGTGTACTTGCATCACAAAAAAAAGCCTCGCATTAAATAGATAAAAAAGTTGCAATGGCCATTTTGAGATCCCTGCTGCTTCTTTCGCTTGCTGTCTTTGTCTTCACCTCGTGCCGAGCCGACTCTGATCCTCTACAAGATTTCTGTGTTGCAGATTTCCAAGCCGGCATCACTATTGATGGTTTCCCTTGCAAACCAGCTTCCAATGTCGTCTCTGATGATTTCTTCTTTGGGGGACTTGCCAATGCTGGGAACACCAATAACATCTTCGGATCCAACATTACAGGCGGCAATGTTCAGAGCTTTCCAGGCCTGAATACCCTCGGTCTTTCCATCAACCGTGGCGACTTCGCTCCAGGTGGAGTCAATCCTCTCCATAGCCATCCCCGGGCTTCTGAAATTGTTTTCGTTCTGAAAGGTGAACTGCTTGTTGGTTTCATCAGCACCGCAAATGTGTTCTACTCAAAAGTACTGAAGGCCGGTGAGAGTTTCATTATCCCCAGAGGGCTTGTTCATTTCCAGTACAACACTGGGAAGGACAATGCGGTGACTATCACGGCATTTGACAGCCAATTGCCAGGAGTTGTTGTAGCTCCGCTAACCTTGTTTGGGTCAAAGCCAGCAATTCCGATCAATGTCCTCACAAAGACATTCCAGGTTGACGCATCAGTCATCCAGCTTCTGATGTCCAAGTTTGGACAAGCAACCTCACCTTACAACTGATAAATTAGCATTCGGTTGAATGCATATCATAGTGCTTGCTTTTAAGCTAGTTGTTATGGATTATATTCATTGCTAAAATGCTATGTTAAATAAATAATTATTGATTGAATAAAGGTATCCTTGGTGGGTACTCGACTACTCGGTTTGTTTATGAACTTCTGTAGCAAAAATTCTTTTCCTGGTAAATATTTATCTCTGAAAATTCGTTCTAAATCCAAAATGGAAAGGAGGATAAAAGTTTTTATGAACTTCGGACAACACTTTTTACGTTCAACCGATGGGCTTTCTAATCGGTCCTAATTTGGGTCAATTTTGTAATAGCATTTCGGGCCATGAACATAAGTCCATAAATCTGGACGAGTAACCCGGCAACATAACGACTTAACGAGAAGGGTCTTCCGAGTCAAAAAAATAAAAAATAATACTAAAATATTCATAAATTTCGAAATATTACTAAAATAATTAAAATTAATATAAATAGTATCACAATATCGTTTTTGAAAGAACGAGCCTAATATCGTTTTTTTCAAAGAACGATACTAGCTGAAAGAACGATATCAACCACTAAGCCTTTTCAATTATTTTAATAATTATTTTAAAATTTTTTAAATAAAATTTAACTTATTTTATTAATGAAAAAGGTAATATATATTTGTTTTTAATGCATTTCATTTGTATTTTGTTATTTAGTATTTCATATATATACTTTAATTATTTCATTAAAAATTATTTAGCTATTAATATAAATAATTTTAAAAAATAAGATAGTCATTTTTTATTTTCTCGGATTTGAGATTTTTTATTTTGTAATGTATTTATTTAAAAAAATAAAATATGTATTTTTTTTTAAATAGATATCACATATCACATAATATCAAAAAAATGAAAAAATTCGAGAAAATGACAGAAAAATCAAACAAAAAATATATTTTTGAATGTTAGTACTTCAAACATGCATAACTTCTGATAGGAACGTCTGTTTGGGGCGATCGACCCCAATCAGGAAATCTTGCGAGGAAATCTACAGGATTTATTAGAGTTTACCCAATAACGTCCATTTGCAAGGCTAAAAAACGTTGTTTGAACCTCCGAAATCTTTTTGAAAGTTTTTAATCTAAAAATAATATAAAATTACTATAATTTGTTTTTAATCAGCACAAAAATAGTTACTAAATATGAGAAGGAAGTAGATGTAGAGGTGATTGTTAAAAATAAAAAAAAAAAATTATACATGGTACTAGAAAGAAAGATAAGCTAGTATACAGAGGGATTGAAGATAAAAGAGAGAGACTAATTGAAAGGTAAAGATGAAAGGAGATGGGATGAGATGAGGGAGAAGACATAAGAGTGGATGGGATGATAGTGTTAGAGATATATCTTAGAAACCAATCAGTTTATGGCAACTTCTATGGTTTATGTTATTGATGATTTTGATCATTTATTCCTTGATTTATTTATTGACAGATCATTTAGGTTGAGGATCTGAGTTGTGGATCTCTGTGTTTCATTTACAATTAAATGACAATAATAAGTCTAAAACGTCCATAATCTTAATAATTAACAAGGAGCATTAATTATCATATAAGATTAGTATGCAAATTAAGTGATGATTGAGTTCTACAAATCATAAGTAAGGAGTTACCAATTTAATTGCATATGTATATGTTATGGAACATAGTACAGAACATGATCCAATGAAATAAATATATGGATTGTGTTAAGTGTCATTATTTATTTCATATGAGTGTGATTCTAAGTTTGAGATGGTTCAACTTTTTCACATGAGGATAGGTTCAATAAATATCGTCTAACGTTGATTCCTGATAAGGGTTGCTATACGAACTTTATTTATGTTCTCTTGAATTGTGCGGATAAAAGTTATTCATCACGAAAATCGTATGTCCCTCATTAATTTACTTTGTGAGTGATGATATCTGTTTGGGCCACTTGATGGAGATAGATTATTTGTTAGCAACTTTATACAATTATCTCTAGATCAAGAAATGTATAATATGTAAGAATGACACATTTCTATCTTGGATTATACAATGATATCATGCGACATAAGAATCAAACAAGGAGATGCATTTATTTCTTATGCATGATTGAAATACAGTAGCAGTACATTATTTATTTATGTGAATTAGGAATCATAACGTGTTGCTAGATACGGCTTATGATTATTAGAAATAAATAACGATTTTTTTTCCATGACCAATATAGCATAAATCCTCAAAGAGTCACACAAATAGATAATTAACCTTACAATGCATTATTTATTTATTCACAGTAGTGAGTTCTGTGAAAATATAATGAGTTGATGAAAATATAATTTTGTCCTCAAAATTGTGGAGAGAACTACGGCTTGAGTGGTCTATAAATAGGGATCTCACTTGATGAAACCCTAGCCTCCATTCCATTTTCTCTCTCCCTTCTCTCCTTGGCCGCCACCTATAGCTAAGAAAGAAGCTCTTCCTCTTCTTCCTTGCTCTCTCCACCATCCTCTCTAGCTCATGTATTGAGCAACCCCTTCCTCCATTAAACAAGTTAGTAGAAAGAAGGTATTGATAAGGGATTAGTCTTGGTCTCAAATTGCTAGCACAACTTCTAGACTAAGGTTAATATTTTGGTGGATTCGAGGCCGTCGAAAGGAGGTGGTGAAGGAGTGCATGCCACCAACTACTAAAGAAAAGGGTCGAGCCTTGAGGATACAATTTCGCAAGAGGTAAAAGCATTCCTACCCTTTTTCTCATGGTGTTGTTGTGTTGAATGCCTGTGCTAGATCCTTAGTGGATGTTTGCTTGATTTAATTGCTATTAGTTGTAATAAAAAAATAAAATTGGACATAAACTTCACTTTCTAACAGATAGGACAGGAGATGAGATGAGATGGGAGTAGATGAGAGGAGGGGAGATGAGATGAGAGGAGAGGAAAGGATATGAGATGAGAGTAGACAGGTATAATATATATTAATATTTTAGTATGCATAAATATTATATAGATTATATTTATAATTATTATTTACAATTTAATATGTTTAAATATTATTTATATTTTTTTGAATTTTTCATTATTTTTATTGTTACGAATGTTATTTCTTAATTATAGGACAAATACTAAAATTTCAAAATACAAGTATGGTGGGAAAAAATATGCAACATATTGCAAAAATAAAATAATAGAACTTAATAAAAAAAATACATATTAATAATACAAAATCATACAGCCATTAAAAATCATTTAAAATATTAAAAATATTAATAATATATTAATAAAATATTCGAAGTACATACAAAATGGAAAATGGTTAGTATCGTTCTTTCAAAAAACGATATTGCGAATCTATTGTTAAAATTCTGATTAAATTAGTAATATTTTCGAAATTCTTGAAAAATATAATATTAATTTTAATTTTTTTTGTCTTTCAAGTGTACGTTGGCATGTCTAGATTAACAAGCGTTGGTTATAACAAAATGTTCGGTCTATAATTTTAAATGATATTTTAGCTAAGCGTTGGATGAAATACATTTCACTTACTGTGCCCTATTATTTTACATGTCTAATGTTCGCCTAAACCGTTCTTTTCAGTAGCAGCTCACGATCTATTATAGCAGAGTTTGGGAAAATATTTTAGAGGATAGGGGTGTTTATAATTTATGACGGATTATATAATAATAAAGTGATTTCTACTTAAATTAAAGAAAATATTATTTTATGTTTGAACATACAGCCTCTCCTTAAAGACTTCTTGTGTGCTTAATTTTTAAATTGTCCATCTACCGTGTTGTTAGTAATCTTATTATAATTTAATATGCATAGTTCTTTATAATAAAATTGATGGATACCAATATGGTTTTATATATTTATTGCGGTGATGTTGAGCGACAAAAAAATGATGCATGCTAAAAATTAAATATATCTTCTAATTAGGTTAAAAGTCAGCTCAACAGTTTAAGTTAATTGGATAAGAATTGAACTAGAAACCTGCTAAAATACATTTTTGTCCCTTTCAAGTTTCAACTTCCGATTCCCGGACTGGTACAGATGTTGAAACTTCTTGCATTTGCTAAGTTTGACGCGATTTGGATGCCACGAAAAAAATACCATGCTTGATGGGTCATTATTAACAACTTCGTATTATTAAATATCAAACGGTAAATCTCAGACTTTTTATATAAGGAATTACAATGTCATTTGGAGTATCAGATTTTAATTGAATTGTCCATGAAAACCAATAAAAGAGTTATCTAGCACATCATGAAAAAAAAATGATAGATAAGTTTGAACGACTTTTTCAAGGAATGATCAAATAAGTTCCAAAGTAACTCTCTGTTTTATTACACAAAATATTAAAACAATTGAAATATATCTACAATTTTAATATTTGAGTTATTATTATATAATATCAAATATAATACATTTTTGGCATTTTAATATTTCAGGTATTATTTTATAATATCAAATATAACACATTTTTGGCATGATGGAAGTTATGCATCTTGATCCTCTGGACTTCTTTCAAAGAAGTCTAGTGGTCTTCCTCGCATCGGAGCTGTCCGATTGAATCTGAACGGTTAAAATTTTTTCGGGCCTATCAATTTGGTACTATTCACAGGACATCCATCATCGTCTTATCCAATTTTGACGGCTCAGATACAAGGAAGACCACTGGACTTCTTTAAAAGAAGTCCAGAGGATCTCGTTTCGGGCGTTATAATTGATGAAAATCCATAAATGACAAAAATCTAAAAGAAAAGCTTGGCCCAACCACACCTCTGCCTTATCATCTTGCTAGGAAGTTGAGCACGCCAATTGACCTTAGCTCACTCTCTACCCTGTTTACAGCGCTTAAGGTACTGCATGCAATCAACAACTTGCCTTCGGGCAAAACTTCTGGACCTTATGATTCTCCAATTGAATTCTAAAATTTTTTTTGGGATATTATCAGCAATGACATCCTCCAGCTATTGTGTCCTTCTAACAAGAGAACTTAACGTTAGATAAACTTAACCTGGTGGCAATCACTCTTGTTCCCAAGAAACGAAACCCCACATTGCTTTCTCAATTCAAACCTATTAATGTCATCAATTCGTTCATCAAAATTATCCCCAAATTAATGGAAAACAGGCTACAAGAATTCATCTTGGTTTTAGTTAGCCCGCTCAAACAGCCTTCACCAAGGGACGTTCTATCATGGACTCTTTTTATGGTGGTGTGCGAATTCCTCTCCTTCTACGACAAGCGCAAAATCCCTGCGCTAATGTACAAAGTGAATTTTGCTAAGACCTTTGACATAGAAGTAAACGGAGAACACACTTATTTTTTCTTTCATAAAAGAGGTTTAAGATAAGGTGATCCTCTTTCACCCTTGCAATTCATCATAGTAACATATATCTTGTAGTCTTTTATCTCGAATGTTGTCCCCTTGACCTCGGGAGCAATTATCCTACCACATAGAGCGCACGACGCGATCTTCCTCATGGAGACGACGTTACAGAACGTCCGTGTTATCAGAACCATCTTGTAAAACTTTGCTGCTATGTACATGTTGCAAATAAATAATGACAAGAGTGCTTTTGTGCCGATTTCAACCCCAAAAATCGCCATCTAAGCCATCCAGACTTTAATTAGATGCCAACCTAAGGAACTACCTTTGACCTACCTTGGCCTGCCACTCTCCATCAGGCACTGCAGAAAAATACACTTCAAACCACTAATTGATGCGTTCCAACGGAGACTTGATAGTCGGCATGCTAAATTTCTCTTCTAAGGGCACTTCACTTTGGTAAAGATAGTCCTCACAGCACTGCCTCTACATTATATGTAGGTTATGCAACTACCCCCTTAGCTCTTAAAAACCATCGAAGGCATGAGAGGAAGGTTCTTTCGGAAAGGAAAAGATAAATGTTTGGGAGGACATTGTCTTGTCAATTGGTTTAAATGATGCCTATCCAAAGCTAACGTTGTCTTAGGCATCATCAACTTGCCCAATCAAAATCAAGATCCCCTACACAAATGTTTATTGAAACTTTCAACTGAGCTAGAATCCATTTGGTCGGAGACGATCCGCAAGCTTTATGGCACTACCGACCTCTCTACATTAAGTGCAGATGACAACATCTCCCATGGTTTAAAAGATATCTTATGCTATAGGGGCTTCTTCTCGATTTTCGTCTCACCAACGCAAAGTGCAGGAGGTCTGGCCTAGAGATGGTCAAAATTTAGTACTTCTCCTCCTCAAACGCCTACAAGGTCCTTTTAGACGATGGAGTTCGCTCAACCTACAACCTACGCTTATGGAAAATGAAGGTTCCTCCTAGGGTCAAGATCTTTCTATAGTTACTGCTTGCTGACAGATTACTCACTCGGTCTAACCATTTACTGAGAGGTTAGCCTTCCATCCATGGGTGCCAATGTTGTGATAATCGCATGCTTGAAACAATGGGTCATCTCTTTGTTTAATGTGATTTCGTGTGACAACTATGGTCGACAGTTCTACGACACTACAATTTTTTGGGCTAATATCTTCTGCCAACCTTTTAAGGTTGGTAGGTTGTCAATTTTTTATCTGAACCGTTCAATCAAATCTCGACAGTTAAAATTTTTAGGGCCTATCAATATGGTATTATGCACGGGACACTTATTAACCGTTAAGATTAGATCTAATGGTTCATATCAAAGGTTGGCACTCTATCAATCTTTTAAGGTTGGTAGAGGATGTGATTCCTAATTTTCCAGTCATCTCTTTTCATGCTGATCCACGAGACTTTTGGGTGCTCAATAGAGTCCACTCGGACTGGATATTATTTAGGCCTCCACTTCTTGGGCCATCTGGAAGGAATGCAATGCTAGAGTTTTTTATCCGTTCACACCCTACTTGCGAGGCTAATGCCAATGGTAATTACTATCTACCATCCACCTAAATATCATCCAACCATCCAACAGGCTCCTTCCTTCAATATGGGCTCAGAACTAGCCCAGCATTTGATCGGTGCTGAGGGTACAGGTCAAATTAAATCCTTAATAACCGATGCGAATTCGTTTGCAGTACAGTTTAAGGGTCGAATCTCGGGGACGGACTATTCTGTTTCTAAGTTTCAGTTTAAACAATTCAAATTAAATTCTGGGTTTAATAAAAATCAGTAAGTTTCAACAGTTCTAAAATAAAGAATAATAAAGTAAAGTTCAGTTCCTAAATCGCCAAATTCTAAATCAAACAGAAGATAATCTAATTGATGAAAACTAGGGGTTCAGATCCTCAAACAATTCTCTAAATGTCAAAGTTGGAACGGTCCGTTCCATGTCTGGAACGGTCCGTTCTGGACTCTGTCAGTCGATCGGAACAGGCCGTTCTAGGCCAGACTCCCCCTTTCGGGCGGTCCGTTCTGACCTTGGAACGGTCCGTTCCGATTGACTGATACTTGTTTTGTCATGATTTTTAATTATTAATTAAATGTTTTTATGCGAGATAAGACTATACTTAACCTATAGACTTGTACTCTAACTCCCGTTCAGGTCAAGCTATAAAGTTTGATTGTTTAACTCCTAGAACGCCTAAATTTCAACTTCCGTTTCTTGGTTTAGTTGTTCTAGTCTACTTCTCGGGTCTTGGTACACTTTTAATCTTCCGATCTCAAGTTAAACCCTAATTAATTAAGGTCTGGTTTAATCCTTCCGGATATCGCCTACCAAACAGTATAATTACTAAGTTAACGTTGCTGTGATTGACTTTAATCCTAACAGCTAAACAAGGCCTTGGTTTAACGAGGCAATCAGATCAAACAGAAACAAACTTAGCAAATAAATAGCAAATAAAAACACAAGAAGCAGAACATAACTTAATTTAACTAATAATTAAAGATTCAATCTAAAACAAGCAACTAAAGAAAGGTTCTCAGATCATAGCCCCTAAACTACTCTACTCTAACAAATCCATGCAAGAACAAGCAGGTTTCATCAAATACAAATACATAGAAAGAGAAAAATCAAGATTACAACAAGTTGTGCTTGAAAACTCCACGTTTCTGTGCTCTGTCCTGTCTGGGGCGGACCGTCCTGGCTCTGGAACGGGCAGTTCCAGATGCAGTTGGTCGTCTCGGCAGGCTGTCTCCTTTTCTGAGTTGGAAAGAGGCTAAAACCTAGAATTTCGAACTTAACCTTTGCTGGGGACAGGACAGAGCTTTTTATAAGACATTAGTGGCTTCAGAACGTGGGAGGAGTGCTTCTGGAAGGTCGGCAAATAGAGGAAACCGACTCGACAAACTTGGACTTCTATTTTTAGCAATTCTGGAATAGCTGGAACGGCCCGTTCTGAGTCTGGGGCGGACCGTTCCAACCTGGTCTCGTGCAGTCCGTCTGAAATCTGGCTGAGTCCGCCTGGACTTGGTTCCTCTGGTCAGGACGGACCGTCCTGCCGTCTGGGCGGTCCGTTCCAACTGTCTGAGCACCTCCTTTTGTTGTTTTCTCTGTTTTCCATGCCAATAATTGCTGATCCTGCAAAATTAACTTGCCGGGCTACGGCTGGACCTTTCTACAACCTAAATTAGCAGAAAATGACTAAAACACAGTCTTTTTGAACTTATTTTTAGGGCTTAATCTGGTTGGAAAATGAGTATGGAAACCATACATCAAAACCCCCTAAGCTTGAACATTGCTTGTCCTCAAGCAAAACTCTAGACCTAGTCCAGGTTTAGACCTTATTTAAGTTCAATTGATTGTGTTTCTAACAAGTTCTAAGGACTTCCTAACTAAACTCAGCAAACTGTGACATTAAGTTATAGGGGCATTTTGGTCAAAAGGATTTTCAACAATTTCAACCAGTTTGTTTTAAGTGAATCAGCCTTTCTGAAATCAACCTAAGGATTCTCAATTCTTTCTGTCCATGATTCATTTTTCTAAGCATTAATCCGATTAATTTTTCGAAGTTCTCACTCAATTTGAAATCAAGTAGAAACGGGATCGAACCTTCTCAACTCAAATAATCTAAATTAATTCCAAGTCGTTATGCACATGTTTTTTAAATTGTTTTAAACCACTTAAAATTTTCGAAAACAAACAGAAAGTAAGATACAATTGATACAGAATTTCCCGGGGCTGGGAATTTTCCTCGCTGCGGGGGGATCGGCCAGATTAAAGAAGGTTTGGAATCATTGAGTTTTCTCTCATCCATTTGATTTAGTGGATCATTTTTTTACCTTCAGTTACCTATAGCCTTTCGCAATATCCACTTGGAGAGCACAGCTTTTTAGTTCCCCTTGGAGGTCAGTCCGGTTTTTATGCATTTTGCTACGGTCCACTACGGAAGTTCGGCAATTTTTCTGCCTCATTCCTTATGCCTCCAGAAAGAAAATTTAATTTAATTTTTGTTTTTGTTATTTTTCTGATTTTTTTTTTTTTTTTTTTTTTTTTAGTTTTGAAAGAAAAAAACAGTGGTTTAATTGTTTCTAAAACTTGTGCAGATCTACTTACAATTAATCAGGTTTTTGAGTTGAGAAAATGATCTTAGGCGAACTTAATCACCCTTTGCCGGCTCTAATCGATAAAATCAATCAATTGCTTGTGAAATTAATCAATTCAATGCTTAAGAAAACGATTTCTCAGACAATTTTCAAATCCTATCCTTAGGTTATTCAAATCAGTTTCATCAAATTCGTTTCACAAAGATTAAAATCAAAAGTTTCAGAAAATGCCTCAATTTCCTAAGTCACAAATTGTTAATTCTAGTTAAAAAGTCTTTAAAACTTACCTAAATGCAACATTAAATGATTAAAAATGCAATTCCTACATGTATATACAAAAACCAGCAGACAATTGTACTTGGAACGGCCAGTTCCGGACTGGAACGACCCATTGGGGCGGACCGTTCCATATGTGGGACGGACCGTTCCAGGTTCATTTGTCTGCTAAGTCAATGGATTCTGTCAAGTCTGGAACGGACTGTTCTGGATTAGGACGACCACTGGGGCGGACCGTTCCATGACTGGGACGGTCCGTTCCAATCCTGACAGAAACATGCAATATGCCATGTAATGCATCCTATCATACCAGTTTTCGAATTTTTCTAACTTTTACCCCCCCTAAGCTTATCTACAGAACTGTCCCTAGTTCTGTGAGATGCAAGAAAGAAAAGAAAAGAGAGAAAAATAGAAAACTTACTGAACTTGGCTCAGTTGTGCGGTGGGAATTGAGGTGGCCCAAAGATGTGGCTGGCCAACCTAGCTAACAGCTCATCATTCCGTGCATTCCTCTCGTCTTGCTGCTGCCTCCACTGCCTGTCCTCTTCTCTTGCACGGCGGTTCTCCTCTCTGGCTCGCCTGTTCTCCTCGTGTTCATGGTCAATGGAGGCTTGGATGTTCCACTGAGCTGTGTGGACATCCTGGAGGAGATCGAGATAGGCTGGGTTCCACCCGCCTTGCCACTGCCCATGCGGCGGGTCCTGCTGGTACGGTGGCTGCCAGAATGGATCTCCTTGCTGCTGCCACTGTTGCCGGTCATGACCAGCGTCTCCTGTTGCCTGGGCCTCGGCAGATGTGCCTGCCCCTGCTGCTCGGGCAGCAGCCTCCATCTCGGCTAATCGCCGCTGCAACTCCTCTTCCTCCAGGTTTATCATTTGTCCATCCTTGTCAACCAGCAGCCATGTTCGTTTGTTGTTGAGATCGATCGGCCTATTGAAAGGAAGAGGGAAACGGTACCGACCATAGATATACTGGTATTCGTTTCCGACCTGAGCAACCATCTGCATTTCAGCCAATTGTCTCATAGAGACCCGGTTTGGTCCTCCACTTCTTTGCATAGGCGACAGTGCCAAGTCATAGTGCTGGATCAAGTAGTTGACATACCCACCAATAGTAATCTGTCCCTTGCCTGATCGCTGGTTGTTGGCTTGCTTTTCAAAATGCTTCATCATGAGATAGGCGAGGTTGAGCTTTGCATCTCCTTTTGGATGGAAGATCTGGTTGAGGATGGCCTGTTCACCCCTCGTCAATTTTACCCCCGACTCACCCTTGGCAAAGATGGTGAGCGAGAGCATTCGCTGGATGAATCGGATGGTAGGGTGTTGAATGTGAGATGAGCGGCGTTCGTTGACTGCTTTTTGGTGCTCTAGAGAGATCTCCTCCCACAGGTCAGTCTCAAAAAATTCGTCCGTTATCGTGCCATTCTCCAAACCAAAAATTCCGGCGAATTGGGATTCAGTGCACACATACTTCTTTCCTTCAACCCTGAATGTGATTTGCCATTCATCGTTCTTGTGAAACAGATCCAGGGAGCACAGAAACTCCATAGTGAGGGCAGTGTATGCGTCTGAACGGATTGTCCAGAATTTTGGGTCAAATCCGATTGCCTTGGTCAGCCGATAGAAATCTTCTTTGATGCCCAGTTTGTCTAACACCTGCAAGTCAATTGATCGGGTGTTTTCGAATTTTTTGTGTATGAGATTTCTATACCTTTGTTTTGCAGTTTTGCCCTTGAGAGGTAGGTTGACATTGGCTAACTCAATGCTAGCAGTTCGTGCTGGCCGGGTTTGTGTCTCGGGGACAAGATCCTCGGCCTCCTTCTCTGCTTGTTGGACCTCTTCTGTGTATTCTGAATCACCCCTTTCCTCTGCTGTCTCACCCTGTCCTTCTGGTTCTGGGTCTGAAGCAACCTCCAGTTGGGACCAGTCGATTCCTTCTGCATCCATCTGTCTCCTTGGCATGTATGGAATGATCTCAGTGTCGGGGGGTGGATAGTCGACAGTATAGGGCGTTGTGATAGGCAGTGAATGCTCGGGAGTTGTGATGAAGTCTTCTGGTCGGAGTGGTAATTTGTCCAGTGGTGGTATTGGATGAGATTCTTTGGTTGGCCACGGAATGTTCCAGTCAGCAGGGTGTGTGGATTCTTTGGTCTGGCCTGGTTTCTTTGGTTTGCTGCGAAAGAACTTGGAGAGTTTGTCGCCTAATGAACCAGAAGATGAACTGCTAGACATGGGACGGGTCGTTTGAGGCTTGGAACGGAGTGGTTTGGCTGGGAGATAGGGTTGTGGATCTGGAAATATGGCTAGGGCGGACCGTCCTGAGGATGGGACGGACCGATCTGGATTGGTTGGACGGAGAGGTTGGGTTGGGACGGGCTTGTTTTAGTTTAGGTTGAGATTGGGGCGGACCGTTCCAAAATTAGGGCGGTCCGTTCCAATCTAGGTTTGGGTGAAAATGGTGAAGTTTCGCCGGGTTTTCGAGTTTGGCCGGAATTTGGTGTTGACTGTGGGTCTATGGTTGAGTGTTGTACAGGGAATGAAATTGAGGAAAGAGAAGGGATTGATTTACCGTAATTCCTGCTGTGGTCGAGTGCAGTGGGGCGGAGGTGGTGGTGACGGCGAATTCCGGCGAACTGGGTGAGGCGGACTAGCAAGGAGAGTAGAGGGGAGTGAGGAGAGTTGAGAGGCGGCGAGAAATAGTATTGATCTTCGTCGGATTGGTTGATGGCAGAGAGAGAGAAAAAGAGAAACTGAGGGAGAGAGGGACGGGGTTTAATAGGAATTGAGTTTGAAACGGTTAGTTTGGAGGAGAGGGAGTGGGGGACGGGTCAGTTACGCGGGTTAGGCGGTTATCGGGTTGGTTTTGAGTAGTGAGTAGTTTATTGGGTTTGTCCCAGGATCCACTGTCAGTTTTAAAATGGGACGGACCGTTCCAATTTTGGGACGGACCGTTCCATCCTAGGTTTGTCGTCCGTTCTGCATGCGTTGTCCTAGCCTTGGACCTGTGCGTCCTGGTGTTGGGGCGGACCGTTCTGAGGATGGGACGGTCCGTTCCAATCCCTGAAAAACCCTTAAATTAAACAAGTTAAACACAGACTAAGCCAAGTATTTATCCTATTCCTAATTTTTATGATTTTATGGTTTTTTTTTTTTTTTTTTTTTTTTTTTTTTTTTTTTTTTAAAGAACACAGAAAGAAAAATCCTAATTAATTTTTGAACCCTTGGGTTGCCTCCCAAGCAGCGCTTGTTTAAGGTCTCGAGCTTGACCCCGTATGGCTACGTCTCTATGGTTGAGGGGTTCTCCAGAAATCGCACTTCCCCTCCTTGTTCTTGTGTGGTCTGACTGATGTAGAGTTTAAGGCGTTGGCCATTAACTCTGAAAGTCTCAGATCCTTCTTTCCAAATATCTACTGCTCCGAATGGGTAGACCTTCTTTACCTCATAAGGACCCGTCCATCGGGACCTTAGTTTGCCAGGAAACAATCTTAGTCGAGAGTTAAACAACAACACTAAATCTCCCTCTTCAAAACTTCGCCTTTGGATATGCTTATCATGCCATTTCTTAGTTCTCTCCTTGTACATCTTAGCATTATCATAGGCGTTCAGTCTGATCTCTTCTAGCTCATGCAAGTCCAGCACTCTTTGCTCTCCTGCTGATTTGTACTCCAAATTGAGTGCTCTGGTCGCCCAATATGCCTTGTGTTCGATCTCAACAGGC
This sequence comes from Rhynchospora breviuscula, assembly GCA_027562975.1. Classification (NCBI taxonomy): domain Eukaryota; kingdom Viridiplantae; phylum Streptophyta; class Magnoliopsida; order Poales; family Cyperaceae; genus Rhynchospora; species Rhynchospora breviuscula. The sequence continues at coordinate 21,956,955 of CM050398.1, forward strand.
AGATGACACGCCTTTCCATACACCAGCTTGAATGGGCTCATTCCTATTGGAGTTTTAAATGCGGTTCGATATGCCCATAATGCATCATCCAACTTCAGTGCCCAATCCTTCCTTGTGCTTCCAACGGTTTTCTGCAGAATGTTCTTTATTTCTCTATTAGATACCTCGACCTGTCCACTTGTTTGAGGGTGGTACGGTGTTGCCACCTTGTGCTTCACTCCATACTTCTTCAGTAAATTGTCAAACTGTTTGTTGATGAAGTGTTTACCCCCGTCACTGATGACAGCTCTCGGAATTCCAAACCGAGGAAAGATTATCTTAGTGAACAGTTTCTTGACTGTGGCTGAATCGGCATGCTTGCTCGGAACAGCTTCAACCCATTTAGATACGTAGTCTACTGCAACAAGAATATATCCATACCCGCACGAAGACGGAAAGGGTCCTATGAAGTCAATCCCCCACAAATCAAAAATCTCAACCTCTAGAATCGGGTTCATTGGCATCTCTTGTCTGCTGGATATATTACCCATTCTTTGGCACTGATCACAAGCCAAAACAAACTCCCTTGAATCCTTGAAAATAGATGGCCAGAAGAAACCTGATTGAAGGACTTTGGCTGCGGTTTTCGAGGTTGAGGCGTGGCCACCATAGGCGGATGAATGGCACTGATGAAGGATCTGCTGCACCTCCTCCCTTGGTATGCATCTCCGAAAGATCCCGTCAACTTCCAGTTTCCACAAGAATGGGTCCTCCCAGAAGTAGTATTTTGCGTCAGCTAGGAACCTCTTCTTTTGCTGAGAAGACATTTTATAGGGTAGAACTTTGCTGGCCAAGAAGTTCGCGAAGTCAGCATACCATGGAACTCCTTGGATTGGGGCGGACCGTCCTAGGCTGGGGCGGTCCGTTCCAACAGGCCGTTCTGGCTCAGACTGGGCCGTTCTGTTGGCTGCTTCGGCATTGTCTGGGGCTGGGACGGGTCGTTCCAGGCAGGGGCGGTCCGTTCCAGACTGGATCGCCAGCAGATGTTCGTCTGGAAATGAGTCGTTGATCGGTATGGTTTCTGCTCCTTGTTCCTCCACCTTCAATCTAGACAAATGATCAGCCACACTATTTTCTGTACCTTTCTTGTCGCGTATTTCGAGGTCGAATTCTTGCAACAAGAGGACCCATCGAATGAGTCGTGGCTTGGCATCTTTCTTGGATAGGAGGTATTTGAGTGCCGAATGATCGGTATAGACTATGACTTTCGAACCAACCAGGTATGACCTGAATTTGTCTAAGGCATAGACTACTGCCAGAAGCTCCTTTTCGGTTGTGGTGTAGTTGACTTGCGCCTCATCCAGCACCTTGCTAGCGTAATAGATTGCATAGGGCTTCTTGTCTTTCCGCTGTCCTAGCACTGCACCGACTGCGTAATCACTAGCATCACACATCAATTCGAATGGCTGATCCCAATTTGGAGGTTGCAAGATAGGGGCTGTCACAAGCGCTTCCTTCAACCTATTGAAAGCGTCAACACAATTTTTATCAAACAGAAATTCAGCATCCTTCATTGTTAAATTGGTTAATGGCTTAGCAATTTTAGAGAAATCTTTAATAAAGCGCCGGTAAAAGCCTGCATGCCCAAGAAAACTCCGCACGTCCTTCACGCAAGTGGGCAGAGCCAGCTTCTCGATTACTTCCACCTTTGCCTGATCCACCATGATCCCTTGTTCTGAAATTATGTGTCCTAAAATAACTCCTTCTTGCACCATAAAATGGCATTTCTCCCAATTCAATACAAGGTTGACTTCCTCACATCGCTGCAAAATCTTTGACAAGTTAGCTAGACAATGATCAAAAGACGTACCATACACCGAAAAATCATCCATGAAAACTTCCATGTCTTTTTCGATAAAATCAGAAAATATTGCCATCATAGCTCTTTGGAATGTTGCTGGTGCATTACACAAACCAAATGGCATCCTACGGTATGCATAAGTTCCATATGGACATGTAAAGGTTGTTTTCTCTTGGTCAAGTGGGTGGATCGGTATTTGGAAGAAACCTGAATAACCATCTAAATAACAAAAGAAAGAATGCTTAGCCAGTCGTTCGAGTAATTGGTCAACAAAGGGCAGAGGGAAGTGGTCCTTTCGTGTTGAAGCGTTCAGCTTGCGGTAGTCCACACACATCCTCCATCCAGTGACAATCCTTGTCTGGATCAGCTGGCCTTCATTATTCTTTATCACTGTTGTACCTCCCTTCTTCGGAACAACATGAATGGGGCTGACCCATTTGCTGTCCGAAATCGGGTAGATGATTCTAGATTCCAGAAGTTTCTGCACCTCCTTCTTCACGACTTCGCTCATGTTAGGGTTGAGCCTCCTTTGATGTTCAACTGTTGGTTTTGAATCTTCTTCAAGCAGGATTCGATGGGTGCATATGGAGGGATCAATACCCTTGAGATCTTCGATAGAATAGCCAATTGCCTTGCGGTGAGCCCTCAATTCCTTTAGTAATTTCTCAGTTTGATCCAAGTCGAGTTTGGCATTGATAATGACAGGAAAGGTTTGGTCGGGGCCTAGGAATTCGTACCTGAGGCTCTCTGGTAAGGTCTTAAGTTCCGGTTTACCTTTCTCTGGCTGGCAGCTGGTACGGTCCGTTTCAGGATGGATGGGGCCGTTCTGATCTGAATCGAGGCTGAAGATCTGGTCGATTTCAGCCGCTGATCGGAGCTGCATACTGACTTGGTCCGCCTGGATCTGTGGCGGGCTACTCCGGCTTTCTCTGGAAGCCAAGTATTCAACGGTTTGCAAAATTTCGTTGAATATCAAGTCTGCCTCCTCCTCTTCAGGTGTGGCTGAGAAGGAATGATACGCTTGCACAATCCGATTGTTGAATGTCTCTTCAACCATGGCTTCCAATGATTCAGCCATAAAAATTGAATCCATTTGGTCTGGCATCCGCATCGCCTTTTCCACATCAAACTCAATTTTCTCATCTCCAACTTCCAATTTCATCTTGCCGGTTCTGCAATTGATGAACACACCGGCTGTGGTGAGAAAGGGTCTGCCCAGGATGATAGGAACTTCAGGATCTTCCTCCATATCAACCACCACGAAGTCGCATGGAACAAAGATGTCTCCAACTCGAATTGGCACGTCTTTCACCTCCCCCAATGGCAATCTTATTGAATTATCAGCAAGTCTCAAAGTCACCGGGGTTGGCTCTAGTTCTCGTTTTCCAATTCGATGAAAGATAGTTTCAGGGATTAGGCTGACGCTTGCTCCAATGTCCAGCAACGCTCTCTTCATACCTAAATCACCAACTTTACAAGGAATAGTAAATCTACCTGGATCCTTCATCTTCGGCGGCATTTTCTTGATGTTTGGAGTGTCGGGATCTCCTGACAAGGCCATGACACCGCTCAATTCCAAGTTCTTCTTGTTGGATAAGAGATCTTTGAGAAACTTGGCGTAGGATGGCATTTTTGATAAGAGGTCTGTGAAGGGAATAGTGATCTTCATCTGTCTCAGAATATCCAAGAATTTTCCGTATTCCCTGTCCTTCTTAGCTTGGGCCAGTCTCTGTGGATATGGGACCTCGATCGGAAGATCGTTCGGCATCGGAGGTGGGCAAGCGAAAACTTTCTCAGCCCTCGGCAGAGTTGGGGCGGACCGTTCTGAGTTAGGGCGGTTCGTTCCATATTCTTGACAAGGTTCAGGTTGGACCGGTCCAGGAGAATCTACCTGCTGGGCGTCTGGGACGGTCCGTCCCGATGTGGGACGGTCCGTTCCATTCGTCCGTTCCGACTCAGGCTGGTTCGTTCCAGCTGAGTTCGACTGCAAATCCTTGGGCATCTCGGGGTCATAGTAACTGGTCCCACTCCTTAGTCTGTGCGTGACGCTTTTGCACTCTTCTCTGGGATTGGTTTCAGGCTGGCTTGGGAACATGCCCGGCTTGGTCAGTGCCCCCGAGTTGGCTTGATCATTCCCTTGGTTGAGCTTGCTTATGAGTAGGCCTAAGTCTTCTCTCAGCAATTTGATCTCGTCATGGACTGAGTGATTGAATATCCCTTGGTTTTGCATGAATTTCTCCACCGTTCGCTGAGAGAGCCCGCTCTGGGCATGGTTGCTGGTATTGGAGTTTGATGTCTGACCAGTCTGTCCAGGGTTGGCACACCCGTTGGGGTTGCTGTACGAGAGTCCCGGATGGTTCCGTTTGTCGCGATATGAGTAGTTATTGCTTGGAAAGAAGGAGGGAGGAGCGATGATGGCATTGACCTCTTCAGACTTGTCCTCCCTAGCTACCAAGTGACAAGACTTGGCTGTATGGCCTTCCTCTTCACAGAACTGACATCGGGCGACAGATTCGGAGGATTTGGAAGATTTTGCACTTATGTTCTTCAGCATGACTGTCAGGGAATCAAGTTGAGACTGGAGGTGAGTGGAATTGTCTACTTCTAGCAGGCCTCCTTTCTTTCTAGAGCGCACCGACCAGTTCGTTTGAGATTGCGCCATGCTTTCAATCAGGGCCTTTGCGTCTCTGCATCCCATCTCCAGAAAAGCACCACCTGCAGTTGAATTAATATTCTGACGAGTAATGTCATCCAAACCATCATAAAAACTAACGATTAATCTACTATCAGGTACGTCATGATGTGGACACATTCTTTGCAGGTCTTTAAACCGTTCCCATGCTTCGAACAGGTTTTCATCCTGGTCCTGCTGAAAGGTTAACAATTCCCTAACTAGTTTGGTTGTTTTCACCCTAGGGTAAAACCTATCCAAAAAGGCTTTGGTCAAATCGTTCCAAGTCTCGAAAGGTCGGTCATTAAAACTATTCAACCAATCTTCAGCTTTGTCCCTAAGAGAAAAAGGAAAAAGAGTTAGGCGAATTATATCCGGATCGACTTCTTCAGGAACCAAGGTTGTGCAATTTCGCAGAAAAGATTGTAGATGCCTGTTGGCATCTTCATGAGGGGCGCCTGCGAAGGTGTTTTCCTTGATCAGAGAAACGAGGCCAGGATTGTAGAAGAAATCCCTGGTCCTCTCGGCTTTCGGTGGCTTGACTCCGAGTCGGATGTTGTTTGCGGTTGGGGCTCCTATCTCCCTCAAAGGTCGAGTTGCCTCAGCCTCCTTGGCAGCTTCAAGGGCCTCTCGCAATGCACGCTCGAGTTCTGTCTCGTTGTTGTTGTCTCCGTTTCCATTCACGTTATCTCCCATTGTTTCTGAGTCGGTTGATGCAGTTGAGGTGGTTCGTCCTAATGTAAAGCGAGGTGTCGTGAGTTGCGAGAAAGGTGGCTGCGCCCCAAAAAGATTCCTACGGGTTCGTTGGTAGAAAAGGCGAAAGGGCGGAACCAGTGAGCTGTCACCTTGCCTCTCGGTCTGCTCAACTGTTTCTGGAACTTGCCATTGCAAAACCGCACGGTTTGGTCCAGATGAGGAAGAGCTAGCCTGAGAGGGGTTCTTTTCTCCTTTTCTTGGGTGTCGAAAGTTGTAGTTGCAAGTGCTGTTGGTAGTCTTCTTCTTTCCAGCCAGCGCGAGTTCCTGCAGTTTCCAAAAACCAAGAAAAAGTGAAGAGAAATAGAGAGAATTTAATCTAATTTGAAAACTAAACTTAGATAAAGGCACCGTCCCCGGCAACGGCGCCAAAAATTTGATCGGTGCTGAGGGTACAGGTCAAATTAAATCCTTAATAACCGATGCGAATTCGTTTGCAGTACAGTTTAAGGATCGAATCTCGGGGACGGACTATTATGTTTCTAAGTTTCAGTTTAAACAATTCAAATTAAATTCTGGGTTTAATAAAAATCAGTAAGTTTCAACAGTTCTAAAATAAAGAATAATAAAGTAAAGTTCAGTTCCTAAATCGCCAAATTCTAAATCAAACAGAAGATAATCTAATTGATGAAAACTAGGGGTTCAGATCCTCAAACAATTCTCTAAATGTCAAAGTTGGAACGGTCCGTTCCATGTCTGGAACGGTCCGTTCCATGTCTGGAACGGTCCGTTCTGGACTCTGTCAGTCGATCGGAACAGGCCGTTCTAGGCCAGACTCCCCCTTTCGGGCGGTCCGTTCTGACCTTGGAACGGTCCGTTCCGATTGACTGATACTTGTTTTGTCATGATTTTTAATTATTAATTAAATGTTTTTATGCGAGATAAGACTATACTTAACCTATAGACTTGTACTCTAACTCCCGTTCAGGTCAAGCTATAAAGTTTGATTGTTTAACTCCTAGAACGCCTAAATTTCAACTTCCGTTTCTTGGTTTAGTTGTTCTAGTCTACTTCTCGGGTCTTGGTACACTTTTAATCTTCCGATCTCAAGTTAAACCCTAATTAATTAAGGTCTGGTTTAATCCTTCCGGATATCGCCTACCAAACAGTATAATTACTAAGTTAACGTTGCTGTGATTGACTTTAATCCTAACAGCTAAACAAGGCCTTGGTTTAACGAGGCAATCAGATCAAACAGAAACAAACTTAGCAAATAAATAGCAAATAAAAACACAAGAAGCAGAACATAACTTAATTTAACTAATAATTAAAGATTCAATCTAAAACAAGCAACTAAAGAAAGGTTCTCAGATCATAGCCCCTAAACTACTCTACTCTAACAAATCCATGCAAGAACAAGCAGGTTTCATCAAATACAAATACATAGAAAGAGAAAAATCAAGATTACAACAAGTTGTGCTTGAAAACTCCACGTTTCTGTGCTCTGTCCTGTCTTGGGCGGACCGTCCTGGCTCTGGAACGGGCAGTTCCAGATGCAGTTGGTCGTCTCGGCAGGCTGTCTCCTTTTCTGAGTTGGAAAGAGGCTAAAACCTAGAATTTCGAACTTAACCTTTGCTGGGGACAGGACAGAGCTTTTTATAAGGCATTAGTGGCTTCAGAACGTGGGAGGAGTGCTTCTGGAAGGTCGGCAAATAGAGGAAACCGACTCGACAAACTTGGACTTCTATTTTTAGCAATTCTGGAATAGCTGGAACGGCCCGTTCTGAGTCTGGGGCGGACCGTTCCAACCTGGTCTCGTGCAGTCCGTCTGAAATCTGGCTGAGTCCGCCTGGACTTGGTTCCTCTGGTCAGGACGGACCGTCCTGCCGTCCGGGCGGTCCGTTCCAACTGTCTGAGCACCTCCTTTTGTTGTTTTCTCTGTTTTCCATGCCAATAATTGCTGATCCTGCAAAATTAACTTGCCGGGCTACGGCTGGACCTTTCTACAACCTAAATTAGCAGAAAATGACTAAAACACAGTCTTTTTGAACTTATTTTTAGGGCTTAATCTGGTTGGAAAATGAGTATGGAAACCATACATCAGCATTCCTCACTATTTATTTATACCCTTCTCTCACTCCAAACCCTAGCCGTCTCTCCAAACCAAAACGGTCTCTCACTCTAAAGATCGTCACCTCTTTGCTGCCCCGCCGCCACCATCACCAGACCACACGCCGCCCCGCATCTTCTCGACGATCTTCTCTGCCTCCTCCTTCGTAACACCCTGCGAGATGTCCTTGACGGATTTGGAATGTCACCAAGCATGCCATTGGTGTTGAGATCAACAAACATGTATTTATCGCTTATGTTCTCTTTTTTCTTTTTCTTTTGCTTACAAGTTAGATCTTGTGGTCGATTTTGGTTTCTATTTATCTTTATTTTTGTTAGAATGATTGACAAACAGATATCTGGACAATGGTGCCCTCCTGAGCCGCGATCCGTCGAATCCTCTCCTCCACCTCCGCCTTCACTTGTCAAGGAGTAGTTAGTGATCATATGTGTTCAATTAGTTTATGTGCTTGTCTGTGGTTGTTAAAACTGATGAATTATGAAGTTGTTGTATGAACAGATGTAAATTGTAGTTTTTTGGGTTGTGATTGAATTTGGTATGATTGCTATTTCAAAAAATTGGTAGCTTTGTTGTTACAATTGTTTACTTCCTTTGCGCATGTGATTGGATTAATGTCAGAATTTACCATGATAATTTATCGTTTTATAGTTATCGAAATGTCAAATATTGAATGCATTTAACTGAACAAATGAGTACAAATAACTCATCCCTTGAGGGATTTAACTAAACAAAAAAACGTTTTTATATGCTATCTTGAAGCCTTTTAACTGAACACTTAAATAGAATTAACACATCCCTTGAGTTGTTTAACTAAACACAAGACTTATTTATCTTATTTTCATAAGGCATCTAACTGAACAATTACCAAGATTTAAATAATCCCTTGAGTTATTTAACTGAACACAAAAATCTAAAATTTCATATTACAACTGCATCTAACTGACACACATAATTCATGTAATTAATCCCTGGAGGTGTTTAATTGAACATAAAAATCCGTCCATTTGATGACGTCAGCACACAAAATTTTTTTCCGGAGCGCGCAAAGAAATGATGACGTCAGCACGTGGAAAATGCGCCCAGACCGTCTAGAATGACCCAATTTCAGTCCCTGGACCTGTTGGATGGTTTGGATGGTTTTTTATTGGATGGTGTATATCATACCGAATGCCAATGATTACCTTGGAAGTGCAAGACTTGAAGAATATGGCTTAGACATAAGTTGGGACCGGGGGAATTTTTGTTAGAATTTCCTTTAGCTTGTTTCTTTAAGGAACTTTATTTTTTGACCACTTGTAACTTGTAATTTATACTTTTTCTTATTAATGAAATTGCTGATGTGGCTCTCCCCACCCAGCCTTAAAAAAAAAAAAAATCAAATATAACATAAAAAATGGATACATATTTGTTGTAGCACTTAGAAGTCTAGAACTATATCTAAATAAATACTCTTCAACAATTTTCTTCTCACAAGCAATATTAAAATATTTTCTTTAGACGCCAGTACGCCACGATCATAAATGGTGAGATAGTTTTTAGGGTACTTACAATACGGATTTAAAGTTTTATATATCTAATTGCTGGTTAATTTTGAATTAAATAATAGATAAATTTTCAAATGTCTTGAACCTTTCCTCATATATCGATCACTATACAAGGAACTTCAACCTTGAATTCTACATTGCAGACCAAAGCAGCCCTAAAGTTGGGAGGTTTCGGATGTTATATAAATTCTGAATAACAGGATAACATAATTATATAGAACTATTAGTAATATATGAAAATGATTCTTGAGTTTCAATAAGTCGAAACTCATAAAAGAAAAGAAAAAAAAAAGGAAAACCAATTAACCAACGTAATTCTCGGTTTCAGTAACCACAAAATACCAAACCAGATAAGCCGGTTCAGGTTGGCGCAAAGGAAAAGGAAAAAAATAATGTTTGGTTCGGCCTAATTATTGGTTCAGTTTCAGGCCGGTTTATGTCTATTTTGGATCTGCCTGATGACCAGTTTCTCGTCTGCGGTCTGAGGTGGGATAATTTGATGTCCGGTTTCCAAAATAAAAATCGGCTTGTTAGTTGTATTGTAGCCGTAGAGTCTAGAACTCTAGATTTGTCCAATTGACATTCTGTTTTCTTTTTAACTTTCTTTCTTTCTTGTAACATGACAATGCGCTCCTCATAAATACTGAACTTTATTTTGACAATTCGATGCGAAAAATTATTTCTTCGTGTCTGTGTGAACACATGCTCGTGTCAAGTCCCTAACCAAGAGATCACCTTCAACCAAATTTGACCTAGTCATCTGACAGTAACAGCAAATTCCACAAAAAATCATCCCCCGTTATGCAGTACTGCTTTTTCAATAATCAAACAAGTAAGAATTCTTACCAAACGCACTTTCTAATAAATTTCTTGGTTAACTTCACTATCGGATTCAATGCGTCAATTGTTCCCTTTTGAAACTTCTTTTTGTACTATTCTTTTTTTTTTTTAAATTATTTACGATGACTACGCTACTTTGAACTCTTCAAACTTGGACAATAATGAAAATTACACCAACGATCAGTTTGCTATATAAATGAAGCGCACCATATTACCAATTACCCACTTTAACATCTCATACACCTAAATGGAGCAAAAATTCACCTCATTCTTCTTGCTCTTTTGTCTAATTACAATTTCAATATGCCACGCTGATCCTGAACAATTGCAAGACTTCTGTGTTGCTAACAACCCATCAACTGATACCATAATCAATGGATTCCCTTGCAAGCCTGCCTCCTCTGTTGTTTCTGACGACTTCTTTTTTGCCGGGTTATCACAAGAAGGAAACACTAACAGTAGATTTGGGTCCAGCATCACTGCTGGAAACGTGCTAAGCTTCCCGGGACTAAACACACTAGGCCTCGCAATCAATCGTGTTGACATTGCGCCTGGTGGGGTCAATCCGCTTCACAGCCATCCTCGTTCATCCGAGCTCGTATTTGTTATGAAGGGAAACCTCCTTGTTGGCTTTATCAGCACAGCAAATAAGTTCTACTCAAAAGTTCTGGGGCCTGGAGAGACTTTTGTCATCCCAAAAGGACTTTTCCATTTTCAATACAATGTCGGGAATTCGACGGCAACAGCGATAACTCTCTTTAACAGCCAGCTGCCGGGTGTCATGTCGGCACCATTCGGTTTGTTCGGGGCGAAACCACAAATTCCCATGGAGGTTTTGACTAAGACTTTTCAAGTGAACTCATCGATTATAAGTGTTCTAGAGTCCAATTTTGGGAACTAATGTTTGTTTATGTAGATGCATAGGTCTCGCTCATGTTGTTCTCTTTAGTACGAATACCTCGTTTTTAGTTCGTTTCGAATGTTCACAAATATTTTTTAATATATTTTTTTTAACATATGTTTCCTTTTAGTGTTCTTGCCCATTTTATATTCAATTAATGGAAACCAACATAATTGATTTGATTAGCTGCGGACATATCCCAAAAATTAACACAAGATATATTTAATGTTTGAGTTTCATTTCATATTTAGTTTTGTGCTAAAACTATAATTAAATTTATTTTTCAGTAAATTAACACATGATCTCACACTTAATATATGATGCTTTAAATAATTTTGGAAGCTTACAATACTTTTTTTATAGATTTTTACTCAATTTTTTTAATTTGACGAAAAAAAATATGTTACAACGAATTAGATCACAAGAAAATAGTACAATTTTCAACACAATTTTTTGGAATGAAAATATTTTCATCTTTTCTAAATAAAACCTGGGTTTGTTTCTGCTTATATAGAATCGTACAATTTCAACTATTAAAAAAGATCATTTAAATATGATTAAAGCTATTAATAATTGCTATCTATTATGATCATGCAATTTCAAATATTAAAAAAAATATATGAAACAAATCACATAATAGTGTGCTGAATCCACTTGGTTACTACCTGTTAAACATAAACAATATAGAATGCTTGGAATTTGCAAACGAATAACATTTTATTATATAATTTATTTTGAAAAAATTGAAAAATAAATTAATTTGATTACATTATCAGACTGCAAAATAAATATTTCACATGATTTATTTTAAACCTGTTAATAATTTGTTAACATGTGCTACAAAAGGGTAAAAATAAAAAAAAAATTAACATTAGCTTTTATTTTATTTGTAATATTTTTATGTTAGGTTTGCTCCTATATCTTATAGAGTGGAATTTGTGTTATTAAATGCAATACAAAATTATTATTATTTTTTTTATCTCGTTTGTCTTGGACGAAGAGGCGAAATTTATAATATTGTGAGTTTTACTAAAAAGAAACAATTTTCATTTGGAGAGTTGATATAGAACACTGATGTGTACGGATCGTCCCCGTACACATGAGTCGTTTTTCAAGGTCCGAAATTCAAACGGTCAATCCGAACCGTTCAAGTTGTTCGCTATATTGAAAAACCTAGATAGACCAAATTTTACATTTTTTCGAATTTTTTTGCTATTTATTATGATATTTTCAAAAAACACTATAATTGGAGTATTTCAGGCCCTCCAATTTGAAAATATCATAATATATAGCAAAAAAATTCGAAAAAATGTAAAATTTGGTCTGCAAGAGTTTTTCAATATAAAGAACAAGTTGAATGGTTCGGATTGACCGTTTGAATTTCGGATCTTGAAAAACGACTGATGTGTACGGGGACGATCCGTACACATCAGTGTATTTTATCCATTCTCTTTCATTTGATCATCACACTGGTATTAACAATTGCATGTATCTCGTGACTTAAGGAAAATTTTCGCAAGCGGGCTGATTCATGGATTTCATATATTCTTAATTAGGCGTCAAAATCGTTCGTTAATTAGATTTTAATCGAATCAAACTTAGTTGGGATAAAGTGATTCTTTGTTTGATTTTGTTTTGATATGGTTCAAATTGTTTAGTAATTGTGGAAACGGAATTTTTTATTTATGGTTCGGTATGACAACTAGAAGTAAGAAAAAGAAAAGCTAAAAAAAAAGCAAACGTTTAATATTGAAAAATATTATGTTAGTATTCGTAATATTAAGTACATTAATGTATAAAACATGCCATCATCTAATCCATTCATTATTGTGGGAAATTTTATTTTTTTTATACTAATTAAATTTAACTAAATTTTGATTTATGTAGTTCACTTTACAGTTTGGTTGATGGGATTATGCGGTAGGTTTCAGTAATATATGAAAATTGAAATAATATATACACACATACATAGAAAGAGAGATGTTTTGTTGAATCATGTTGACTCGGCTAAACCTTACCTACCAAATAAACACGCTATGCAAACAATCTGATAATGTGACAAAACTTCTAAAATGGTTTCTCAGTTCACTGACCGAAGGATTCCCAAAGAAGGATATTGTACAACGGGTGGGTTGAACCCAATCCGATATCGAGTTAGAAAATAATTTTAGTTAATCTGTTTTGTCAATTTTTTTTATGTACGGGTTCTTACGGATTTAGTGAATTAAAATTTTGATCAAATAAAAATACATACAAAAATCATTTGTGGCTATTACAATTTAGTTTGAGGCAAATTAGAGATGAAGCATTTTTCAACTTTCGAAGTCTTGTGAGAGGCATAGAGAACGTGCATGACTATGGAGGAGATGAAAACGTCGTCAGAGAAGATATCTTCGACTAAGGACATGAGGAAATATGAGGCGGAGAGAAGTAAATAGTGATAAACGGGTGGGTTAAAGTATACACATGTTTCTAATACAAAACCCGTAACCCAACCCGAAGTAACGTGTTTATCAAAATTAGAACCCATATCCGATCTAACATCATGCTAATATGGTAGTTTGGGTCGGATGGATATCATACGGTATCTCAACCGATAATAATGAGAATTCAGTGGACGCTAAGAGATAAAACTGATTGAGACTCGCCTCGCAAGTGTACCGGTTATTCATAAACTAAACTTTAAGGTGCGTTTGGCAAAACAAGAGTTAGTACGGTTAGTGACCTAAGGTTAGTACTTTTTGGGGTTAGAGGGGTAGAATGGTGAGGGTAGTGATTTGATGGAGTTAGTGCTAACTTAAGGTTAGTGAATGTTGTTTGGCGCGGTATGTTGAGATTAGTATTTTAATGTAATAACTATTAGTGGTATAATTATTATTAACTATTATCAATTAGTAGTTATTAATAACTATTAATTTTAATAAAAATTATTATTATTATTAATTATTAACTATAAATTATAAAAAATAAACTATTATTAATTATTATTATCATTATTATAATACCTATTATTCAATATCGTAATTATTATAATTTTACATTAAGGATTATTTAAATTTAATACAATTATTATTACTACAACTATTATCAATTATTAATTATTATAAATATTACCATAATTATTAATATTATTTATTTTTAATTATTCATTACTTTAATTATTATTATATTAATTGTTAACTATTATTAATTATTAATTACTAATTATTATTAATCCTCATTACAATAACTATTGTTAATTATTATAAATATTACCATGATTATTAATTAATTATTAATTATTATTTGTATTTATTTTAAATCATTAATTATAATTATATTAACTATTATTCATTATTAATTACTAATTATTATTATTTATTAATTACTAATTATTATTAATCCTCATTAATTATTAATAAATAATTAATATTGCAATAAATATTATTAATTATTATAAATATTGCCATAATTATTATTATATTAACTATTATTAATTATTAATTACTAATTATTAATAATTATTAGTTACTAATTATTTAAATGTATATAATTCTCATTAAAAAAATTGAAAAGAACAACTTTAACACTTTCTCTCTCCACGTGAATGCAAGGGGAAAATGCTAACTCACCATTTTGCATGGTTAGTAGGGTAGTGAAAGTTTCTTAGCTAACCTAACTAACTTTAATTCATTTGGCATCCCCAATTAGCAAGGTTAGTTTGCTAACCCAACCCTTACCAAACGCACCCTAAATTAATAACTTTACATGCAAAAGTTTATAATTATATACAACATATGGTAATTAGGTAAATTACGATTCAGTCTTCTAAAAAAATCTTACATCCCGACATAGCAATTTCAATTGCTAATGGTTAAAGTTCCATGAAAAAAATAACTTGCGCTAGCTTACACTTTACAGAGCTAAACACTACACAAAAAAGTGTATACCAAAAATATAAACCATCTTAAATCTTTCATTATTCAATTGATTGGCTCTATACAAAAGTTCTCCTCAATGATTTTTCCCTTTCTCTTCAATTTACAAGACTTCTGTTGCAAATAACCCTCCAGTCATGCCTAGGATGAGAGATTGTTAATACTTGAACTTTAACACGTGATAATGAATGATTTCTGGTTCGAACAAAATTGGGTAATTCAAGTTGAACATTTTGGCGAGCTGCTTAATTAAGCTCCATAGATTCATGGACCAATATCTATGTGCAAACTTAACCAAAAGAATCGATTTGACTCCAGCCCGCTATCTTCAAACTCCCGCAATCCACCATACTTTCTCTCAATCTCTCTACATCCTGCCACCTCTCAGCCTCGGCATACACATTTGACATGGTAACAAACTCCTCTTCTCCTAGTGGACCTGCCTCCTGCAACTCCTTAAACACTGAATCTGCCAACTCAACTTGACCATGAACCCTACAAGCTGAGAGAATTGTTTTCCAAAGAACAGTGTTTGCCTTAATTGGCATTTCCTTAGCCATGTTATATGCCTCCTTGACCAAACCACACCGGCTTAAGAAGTCAATCATGCAACCATAATGCTTTATGCCGGGTGTGATTTTATACTCATTGATCATTCTGTTAAAGATTCTCTTGCCCTCTTGAATCAGGCCCTTGTTCCTACAAGCAATCAACATACCTAGAAAAGTGGTCTGATTAGGCAACTGCTTCTTCCCCTTCTCTATTGTAGCAAATAACTCTAGTGCTTCGTCAGAGCAGCCATGAACAGCCAAGCCCACAATCATTGCATTCCAACAAGTAATATGCTTAATGGGCATTCCATCAAACAATTTTCGAGCAAGCTCTAGACATCCACATTTTGCATACATATCCAACAATGCAGTACCAATATATCCATCAATCAAAATATTCTTACTATTCAAATAGCTATGTATTCTCTTTCCCAGCATTAATTCACCAATTTCCGCACATGCATTAAGAACTAAAATTATTGTAAGTTGTGTGGGCTCTAATTGGATCTTTTGCATCTCATGGAATAGACCTAAAGCACGCTTATACTTCTTAACCAGAGCATATCCTGCAATTAATGAGTTCCATGAAATGGCATCTCTTTCAGGCATTTCATCAAATACCCTCCTTGCACCACGTAAATCTCCTGCCTTAACAAACCTATTAATCAAACTATTCCATGAAGTTATATTCCTCTCAGGCATCTGAGAAAAAAGCCTCTCAGATGACTTTACATCCCCAATCTTATCATAAGCGGACATCAGAGAATTCCACGATGCCGCAGTTTTCACAGTCATTTCGTCAAACACTTTGCATGCCGAATCAATATCTGAGAAAAGAGAGTACATAGAGATGAGAGAATTTTGAATATAATAGTCATTTACATGACCTAAAACAATCACATGGCAATGCAAATGGAGTCCTGATTGGATAAACGGAGTGTAAGGCGGGTCGGAGAGGGAGAAAGCCCGGCCACAAGATTTGAACAGAAATGGGAAAGGAAAAGGAGAAGAACCAGATGATAAATTGTAGTTGCAATGGAGTAAGGTGAACAAGGAAAGGGAGTAAGAGGGGTGGATAGAAGAAGAGAAAGCACGAAAGAGAGGGAGGGAGAGGGAGAGGTAGGGGAGAGAGTTACTCTTTTGCTGAGAAAGGGAGGAGAGGAGAAGGGAGAGGGAGTAAGAGAGATTGCGCCAGGTGGGAAGGGAGGAGAGGGAGAGGAGGGAACGGAGGTAAAGAGGGTGGTAGAGGAGTCCGAATTTGTAGAGGAGGGAATGGAGTTGAGTGAGGTGGGAGATGGAGGCGCAGGATTTGAAGAGGCGTGAGAGGTGTGTTTGGTTGTATGTTGAAGATGCCATTGTGATCCATGTCGTATTAGTTTAGATTTAGATTGGTTGGTTTGAAGCAAAGCAATAACAAAGCTTTACTTAATAAAAAATAAAAAAGTAAATTAAAGATGAAGGTTTCATATTATTTCAATTTTTTTTTTGTATTATAAATTTCATGCATTGATTTTCATAAATATAATATGAGTGAATCAACATAATTTCATCTTATTAGATATTCGAGAATATCAAATGAATCATATTATTTAGAAATAAATATTAAGGTTCAGCGGCAAATAAATCCATACATGTTCGAAAATTTTATCAGCATCAAGCTCAAATGAAAATACGAGTTTATATTTTAATAAAATTAGGACAACCATAATTAGCTCATATTTTATTTCAAAAATACGAGTTTATATTTTATCTCAAAACTTTATTCATATTGAAGAAACATCAAATTTAACAATATATATTAAAAAATGGGTTGAGTCATCCCATGATAGATTGGCAGTAGTAATTATGTATTTTAATCGAACATTGAAATACTGCGAATAAAAATTGAAATACTTTTTCCAGAAAAATTATATATGTATGTGTAATCTTTCGCGCAGGAGCCGCTTAATCATGTTAACGACCTTTAAAATATTATCACATAATAATTAATAATACTAAACATGGCAACTACAGGTTTGTTGCACTACGTATTTTAGATTGAGAATAATTCAATCTATTTCGTCAAACTTGTTAAATTTTCTAATTAAAAATATAAAAATTAAGTCTACCTAGAAAAACTTGCCAAAATTTCTAGACATAAATTTGTAAGTTCAAAATTAGTAATTTCTGCCATAGAAAATCATGATATAAACTTGACATAAATTAAACATAACATCTAATTATAAAAATTATAAGAAGGGTAATCAAGAAAGGTAAATTTAGATTGATCAACGAAAATTAGAGGGTTTAGATCGCATATCGTAGGAAGGGATAATACAGACCACGGTTTTTAATTAATAATATAGATGAGTTAAGCTAATTACAAATCATTACATAATAGAGCTCTCAAATAAATAAATTATCCTTTTTAATATTCTCTAGTCAAAGTTAACGCTTAATAATTACTACTACTTATAAAAGTATGTATTCAAGTGCTGAAATAATTAGACAAAGGATGTAAACATATGTTAGTCTATACATTCTTAACTATTGATCATATAAATCACTTGATGGATATAAGCTTACTTCTTCATTTTTAATAGAAAGAAATTTATCGCTGCTGTATTAGTTGTGCACTTCTTAAATAAAAACAAACAGACTTTTCTTTTCATCCAATCAACATTAGTTTACATTTAATTCAACTCTTGAGTTTTTGTTTTCCTTAAGCGAGTGGATAGGAAGATAACTGGTTAAGTATCACTGAGATGCTTGTCAACCTCGGCAAGTCTGCATAATGTTTGCTTACCCAAGTGCGAGAGATCGTAGAACGGGTTGTCGAACTGAGGAATTGTTACCCGTCCCAGAAACGAACATACATACATACATTGATCACGTGCGGCACAATTGTTGGCAACATATCTTCATCTAACGGTTCTGATTCGTCCAAAATTAGGCCCGTACCGCTTGGAAAAACTTTAAATTACGCGCAATTAGGCCTAGTATTTCTGTCTGTTTCTTTGTTTTCTTTTTCTTTTTTATTTTTTCTATTGACTTATGTTGTTCCACCTACCAATAGTAAATATTTTAAAAAATAAAACATAAAACAAAACAATAGGAACGCGCGCACAATTAAGTACCATGAACATATTAAAAAAAAATTAACACCATAAGTCAATATCGTAAGTTAGTATATTAAAAAATCAAATAAGAAGCATTACCAGCAAATGAAAAACTAACAAGTGGAATTATTTCAGATGTAAGAAGAGTTATGTTTTGGCAGCTTGTTGTTAGGGGTATTCTTGTCCACAAAATTATGGAAGTTCTTCGGACTAAAACAGCTGTTGCCCCTGGAAGAACAAGTCAGTCAGTACAAAAAAATAATAATAATAGAAGGAACGGCACAAAAATGCCATTGAAATAGTGGTATTAATTACCACTAGTTTATATTGAAATTACAAACAATTAATTACCTCAACCAGGTACTGATAAGGAACTGTCTTTTTTTTTGGAGGGCCGACAACTGCCGACAATTTTCATTTAATAATAAAAAAAAAGTTTTATAAAAGGTTTCATAACAAAACAGAAATCAAAACAAGCTTCGAATATAGCTTGTCACAATATTATTACCTAAACCGGTACCAGTCTTTCAACCCCAGCCAATGACCTAATACCAGTACCAACTGGTATGAACAAAGAGAAAAAAAGTAGTACTAATTCCTAACAATACCAGTACATAACTCTTTTCTATTAAGCCCCGACCTAATCGGTACCTATGAGGCAATCTTCAAAGGGCATGCAGACCAACACAACATACCCACGTCATGGTTGCTTCCTTCCATCTCAAATACCTATGTACCGAGACCAACAGCATTGTGCCGAGACCAACAGCATTTGTGCCATATAACCAACCTCACCAAAGTCGCCAACTACCTCTAAAATCCAAACACAGACGCCCAGAAAGCACAATATGCACCTAACTAGGTGGCGAACAACAATTGAAGATCTTCTGCAGTCAACTTTTGCATTGCATCAGCTGAGTTGCCAACAGTACTATAGAAGGTAAATTGAAAAAGTTTTCAGTACCATATTTAAAGTTGAAGCATCAATACGAATTAGTAATTAGATATTTAGAATATAGAAACATCATTTAAAAGAAAAAAAGTCTCACCCTTCAAATACTATGGCTTTCTTTTCTTGCAGTGTCAGGATCCTTTCCTCAACTGTGTTCTCGATAACAAACCTAACGACCCTGGCCAGACACATTACAAAACTTGATCAAAATAATAATATGGAGACGGATTAAATTGGCAAATAAAAGGAAGTCAAGTCAATGAGATTAATTAAACATTTATTACAAGTAGGATGTCATAGTTCTTTTAGCTTTGTCTATTATGCAGAAAACATCAAAATCACACTCTGTCACTCTGATACTAAAGAAGTAAAGGAGTATGTATTTGGTTTTTTTTTTTTTTAATACTTGTAACTAATGTACATCTACAAGTATTATGGTGAGCTGCCGTACGTATGTAGTTTAGCAGAGTCTGAGATTAAATATACGCTCGGGGCAACATGTCATCAAATTAAATATAATATATATGCATATATTGCCAGAATAAAAAGAAATGTCATAATTCAATTTGGCAAGAACCTGATCGGTTTGTACTGTCCGATCCGGTGGATTCGATACTGAGCTTGCTTCTCTGCTGCAGGGTTCCACCAAGGATCCATCAAGAAAACCTAAATAAAATGAAGAGATCATTCCTTCATCTACTCGCGAAAAAGTTGATATTTAATCACAATAAAATGCAAATACATAGGCCTAGGGTATAGATATGTCCCATATAGCTGCCAACATATATAGATTATGAGATGCTGCAAACATGGACATCTTAGAACCCTCATCATCATTACTTATATGTTGCGTTGCAATATGGGACTATTGTTGTGCTTTCTTGTCCCTGTAATTAAACACCATTATATTTGCATTTGTAGAACTCTTAATTCCGCAAACTGATAAAGCATTTTTGATAAATAGGAGCTCAGTTTACTGAATTTTTTTGTAAAGAGAAGCATAACAAACACAAAGCTGGTGAGCTCGGATTTTACATGGGAGGCCACAGTCAGGTTGAGGGCCACGCCACCAGATTTTAGGCTCATAAGCAGAATGATGCAATCGTCTGCAGAAGTAAATGTTGCAATGGCATTCTCTCTCTCACCTAATTTCATACGTCCATCCAGTCGAGCATATTTGACCCCATACTGCATAAAATTTTGATTTAGTACCTAAATTTATAAACTTTTTCAAGTACAATTCTTTTCATTCTTTTTTAATTTTTTTCTTTTACCATTTGGAGAGAATAACCAATCAAATCTAGGAAAGTTGTAAATTGGCTGAAGACGATTCCTTTTGCAGTGCCATCCTTAGCTATCATCATGTTTATCTCTTCATTCTGCAGTATATAAGTAGGCTATTAAAGAAGTAAATAATTGTAAATAAAATTGCATAATTAGAATAAAATTAAGGTATTAGTGCAATGAATAAAGATTAAAGTGTGTTTGCCTGAAAATTAGAAAATGTATTTGGAAAGGGTAAGAGTTTTTTCTTCTTCTTCTTCTTCTGTAGACCTCCATAGCTAGATACAAGAATGTCAATTGTAGAAGAGATTTTGTTTCCATTAGTACTCACCTTAGACATAGAAGGGATATGATTCACATATAAATATGTAGTCGGGCGCAAACTTAGTTTGCGGTAGAAACTACAGTTTGTTAAAAAAATATATATATATATAACTAGATTTTTTTTCTTTCATTGAAATACACAAGGAACATATCTTAATAAAAAAAAATAATAAAGTTTTTAACCCACCAAGGCTTCAATCTTCGTGCTTGACTTGAAATTTGACAGATCGAGTCGATTTAATATGCTCGAGCTTCTGAACCCCTTGACCTTCGATTGCTTCCTTGTTTTCTTTCTGGGGCCTACATTAAGCGCGGTCAAGCATGTTGGGCATGCAGGTGGCCTTGTGAACATGGAGGCATGCTCGTCCCAGCATGATTGCAGGACGTGACCTGAGAACCAGAATCAACAGCAAGAAATGCAACATTTACTAATTAATACGTTGAAGCTTGCTAGTCTAAACTATAAAGTACATAAAGTTCATTATTAAATTTGATGTTCCATGTAAGATGGGATGACCAAACAGCAATTCTAGAAGACTAATTTGCCTGCCAGCAGCATACTTCACTTTCTTCAACCTGATCTGTTTTTGATGTTTTTTCACTTTTTTTCTTATCTGTTTGCAAGCATCGAACCAGCTGCATGTATAAATAAAGTAAAAAAAAAAAAATTCATACCAGAGAATCTTGAGCTTCTGACTGGCATAACCCACAAATTTCTCCCACCGGAGGATACAAGACGAGATAGGGGTGATCAACAGCCTACAATGAAGCAAACATTAAAAAAAAAATTATTAACACAAGCTAGCTGTTAACCAATTAGTTATTACTAATTTGGAAACCCATATCAATCCACCAGTTTGGCCTTAGAAATTAATGGTCACTCCATGACCTGCCACTCAATTGGAATTATACTAGATTAAATGGATTTTTTTCAAAAAAAAAAAAAACAAAAAGAAAATTTTCAAGTTATATTCAATTATTCATTGATATGGTCATGTTATTTTTACCTGTCGCAGCCGAGTCAACATTTGAAAAATGTGGGCATAGTTGTTCATCACAGTTCCAGCTTCCACATATCTAACAAATAAAAAAGAAGAATATTTTGTTAGAAAAAAGAATAGTTTGTTCATCACAGTTCCAGTTTCCATTAGGTTATTGAGGATGTATGTTTTAAGGGGAACACTGACGAGTTGAACTTGATGCAACTTTGGGTATACATAGCTTCATAGAAGTCATGTTCTGTCTCGTCCATGGAGTCGCACCTCAATTTAACCTACCAAAAAAAAAGACATTATTAAGTTTGCTTTTTGAGCTTTGAAGAATCAAATTTCCATAGGATAATTAACAAAAATAATTATTCTATTTTGAATGTAGGTCATCTTACGTATTTGGAAGGATAAGCAAAATCCGCTAGTCGGCCTTCCTTTGTTCGTCTAAGAAGAGTACTCTTCAAAACCTTTTCTCTGAGCAAAAGCATGGCTCTTTGGCCTGGCTTGCCGGCAGAGCTGTTTTGGATAGGCCTTGATATGTACTGCAGGGGAAAAAACCATGGTTCAAAAACTCGCCCGATTCCGATTCAACTCGGCCTAGTCGGATCGGACTCGGCTGAGTCGGATCGGACTCGGCCGGAGACGATCCGATTTTGAGGGTTTTGAAACGGAATCGGTTGAGCTCCACCATTAATGGCGTTCGCCAAAGGAGAAAGGTGAAGGGGGTGTGGGGAATGTCTGTCTGAGGCGGCTAGGGGAGACGGAGGCACGTTGGAGGTCTGTGGGATGGGCAACGAGGCGGTTGCCGCTCTATTGTTTCGTACTTCCGTCCCCTTTGCTTCAGCGCACGAGAAGAGGGGAAGTTGGTGGGATCGGGTAAGAGGGAGAGGAGGAGAGGTGTCGAACTGGATCTGTCCATCCCCTCTTATATTAAATTATTAATTGATTAATGATCCAACGGTCCATATTTTTTTAAAGATTAATTCTATTTGATAACAACATGAAGCTTGGGAATTGCTCAGGGCACTCCCATCTTACTCAATCACTCTCAAAAATAACTAAAATATCCTCCTTTCATGGCTAAAGTCTGAGAAAATCAAGACAGGAGAGGAGGGTATTTTTGTCATTTTTGGGAGTGATTGAGTAAGATGGAAGTGCCCTGAGCAATTCCCATGAAGCTTGGTCTAAAATCTGATCTCAGAATATTAAGAAAGAAACAAATTCTATACTTCACAATCTTATCTGATGAATTGAGATATTTTGAAAAATGTGTGTTAATCAAAATTTTATTTTTATACAAATAATATTTTATTAATCATGAAATTTCAATTTAATTGGTTTTCAAAATTATTTTTAGCAAAATTTTAAGAGGTCATGGCCAGTAAATAATCATATTTATTTTATATTTTAGTTTATTTTATACTTTTAATGTTTTATTTATTAACTTATTTTTTAAAAAATTATTTCGTAACTTTTTTATTTTTCTTTTAATTCAAAACTAACGTGCACGTTATTTAAGAAGTGAAATATTTTATAAAGTAAGTGATAATTGATTGAAAAATCGTTCCAAAAAACATAAAAATTGATAATTTAGTTCTCTATAATTCTAACATAATATTATGGCGCTTAAACAAATGTATCTTCGTTCAAAAAATATTTTTTTTATTTTTTCTGATTTTTAAGACATTAAAAATGATTATTTATGAAAATTCGAGTTTTCGATCCAAATCACTCGAGTTTTTCCGAGTCATCCGATTCAACTCCTTTGATAAACATTCCGAGTCCGAATCCGATTTCGAGTTTCAGAACCATGGAAAAAACAATGTATCTGAGTTAAAATTTCAATATTGTTTATGGTTCATGTCTTTGTGAAATTTAGGAATCATGCAGGATAGAATATGTTCACTTACCTTGTTCCACCAACAGAAGTGCCTAGAGCTGGAGTGCCCACAATCATCGCATGTATATGAAGAACTACAAAAAAAAATAATAATAAAACAAAAAATAGTAATCAGTTTTTAATATGGCTACTTTAAACAACAAAATATCAGTAAATGTGAAGTTTGAGGGAGATACTTACCTATAGTCTAGCACTCGACAGTCACAGTCCTTGCAGAAGTAAGAATAGGGGACGATTTGCAAAAATCGAATCTGATTAAATAACAAGATCAAAAGAAGGCAGTAGGTTTTAGACAGGTATAATAGTATAATTATAATAATAACAATGTATGAATTAAAATATTAGAAATGGACCAATTACCAGTGAATAAAGCTCGCCCACATTGTTCTGGAGAGGGGTTCCAGAAAGCGCCCACTTGTATTCTGACTCCAAGGCAAATACTGACTTCGCAGTGTTGCTTGTTCTGCTTTTGATGTTATTATGGGCCTGAGTATTTAGGATCCAATGAAATATTCATCAGATCAGAGATTATATGTTGTGAGATGAAAGAAAATGGAAGAACTAGAAGGCCTTTTAATTTTTAGCCCTTCAAAATTAATTTCACCTAGGGTAATTGCCAATTGGAAAGTGCGCAAGTTATATTAATTAATTTCACCTAGGGTAATTTCACCTAGGATAACTCTAACAGATTATATACCTCATCGATTATGATCCAGCTTTCCCATCTCACTGAGTGTAGAGGCGATGTTTGTGGGGTCGTCAGGTCCATTTGCTCCATCTTTTCCTTCCCTTTCTTCTTAGGTTTGGCCTGCTTGCTAGTTTTTGTAGCATCTGGCCCACACACTTCCCTGTTATTCGTAAAATAATTGTAATCCGAAATATTAATATTTAATAAAATGAATTATGCAATGTAAACAAGACAGACACAATAACAAGAAGTTTTAATGGTACCTTTGATGTGTTCTGAGAGTCCTAACACTGGTGAATCCACGATTGCAATATTCACATTTTTCCTTTGGCGGCAAGACATATTTTCTATAATCTAACTCTACAGTCTTATGGCCAGTAAGCACGAAGTCGTACTGACTGAAATCAAGTTCCCCTCTCAGTCTATCCTTCCCATAAAACAACAAAATCTTCACGCTCCCGTCTGCAGTATGCATCTCTATCTCCCTTTGCCACTGAAGCAGGGCCGTCACAGGACAGAATGACAGATAACGAGCAGTGAGAACTAGGGAGATAGCTTGGATGGTCTTCCCCATTCCCATCTCGTCAGCCAAGATGCCTCCTTTCATCTCAGAGGCCTCCTGGTCCAACGCCCATCTGAGCCATTCCTTTTGGTATCTTAACAGAGGCAGAATGACATCAGTTGTAGGCTCGCACATCTCCTGGTTTTCGATCACCGGCTTTGGATTGTGCACCTCCATCTGTAGTACTCTCGGGACATATTCTCCCATCACAACACAGGCCTATTATTGCCATTTCTCCTTGAACGTTCACGTAGTTCGAGATCGGCATCATAGTTGCAAACGTCCGAATCGTAGTCGGGCAAAGGTTGATCCTGGTGGTTGGCTTCTGGCTTTGATATAATTTTTGGTGAAGATGCAGCAATGGGGTCGTGCACAGGTTGGTCCTGGTTGTCCTCTGGCTGTGATATAATTATGGGAGAAGGGCGGTGGAGAGAGAAAAATCGTAAGCCTTGTCAGATTCGGCAGAAGAGGATGACGAAACAGTCTTGTAAGTTCTCTTTGTGCGTCTCTTCCAAATCAAGGTTGGCGGAGCTTGGCGGCGTAGAGGTCTTGGTTGAGGTTGGCGAGAAGAGCAGATGGAGCGTGGAGGAGGAGAGGCAGCATCAGACTCATCAGAGGAAGAGATGGTTTTGTATGACTTCTTGGAGCGGCGCCTCCATTGCATAGGCATTGTGTGAAAATTTGGGTGAGGATTAATCTAGGGTTTCTGTGGAGTTGAGTGTGAGTGGAAAGAGGGATGAATAGGTTGGAGCCTCGGAAGGGTTTAAATAAGCAGGAAAAGATAACGCTGAACGGTAACTGAAGTCGAGTGGCGAATGTTCTAGGTAAATTCCTTTGTTAATGGTCTGAAAGTGGACCCCACGTGAAATCTTCAGTCTGTGAGTCAGCACGTCGATATACCCGGACAGGAATGATTTCACATTAGTTGTTATAGGGAACCAAAGGGGTCACTGTTTTTTTTCTTTTTTAATGAATAACTGCCTCAGCCTGCCCTCACTGGAGACTGACATTCATCGCTTATAACTTGTGTAAGAAAACCACTAAATCTTTTCTTGCTTTTAGTGGAATCAGTGAATGCTTATCCGAGGAGGATCACAAGAAAATTTGGTGAACCAATATGACTGATATGTGGGGACATCGTAATTTTTCCTCTTGTTATTGGCCGTTGTTAATAGCTCTGGTGCATGGGAGAAATTGTGAAGAAAATTGAGGTGAGGTGCCAAATGGGGGGAAAAATACTCTGGTCAAGACGCGTTAGAGCTGAAAATATCGCCCATGGTTTTTCAGTTGCAACCAATGTATATAGGGCTGTCAACGGTATGACACTTACCGTTATGCTGTTTTGTTTAACCAAAATGGAATGGTAAGTGGCACTAAAAATTGTATTGTGTTCTAAACGAAATGACATGTGGCACAATTGGTTATACCGTTATCAGCAAATGGAACACTGAAATTGGTTATTTAAATAGAAAATGGTAAGTGGAACGATTGATGGAACATAAATTTGTTTCGTTTAATAAACGAAACGGTAAATGTCATACTGGTTTGTACCGTTTCTCAAACGAAAACGATAACGGCAAATACTAATTTCGTGATTTTTTACCACGTTTGACAGCCCTAAATGTATATATGGTTGTTTGGCTGACTTGAATATCCAAAAAAAATATATATTTACCTGATTAGAAAGAAATTACAAAAGTATTCCTTTTTTTTTAATCAGATAAATAGATAAGGTTACAATTTGGTAAAGAGATAATGTTTAGAGATAAGATAGTAACTCTTATCTTGTATTAAGTTGGTAAGTAATGGAAGTTTTTTTGTCATATATCTCTTTTCTACTAAGTTGTTAAGTAATGGCAGTTTTTTGGTCATATATTTCTTTTGTTTCTTTAGAAAAAAAAAAAATCATAGAGGAGAAGAATTATTTTTTTCGAAAATCAGTTGTACGACTATATATATATATATATATATATATATATATATATATATGACAAAAATAATTCTTCTCCTCTATGATTTTTTTTTTCTAAAGAAACAAAAGAGGCATATGACAAAAAAAAAACTGCCATTACTATCTTATCTCTAAACATTATCTCTTTACCAAATTGTAACCTTATCTATTTATCCCTCTATCAAAAAGATAAAACTTTAAAATTAAAAAAAAATATATATATTATCTTTTTTTTAGGCCATCAAGAGCTGACAATTTTCATTAATAAAAGAAAAGTTTACAAAATATCATAGCAAAAAAAAAAATAGCAAAACTAGTACTAATTTCTGGTAAACCTGACCTCCCAACAAAGTAATTCTAATAAAACTAAAGAAATCAATACTAGTATTAACATCTAGTATAAAAGAACAAAGGTTTAAGGACCTTGGAAACTTCCCATTCCTTTAAAAGTAAAGCTTTTTGCTTGGCTTTGTTTTAATAATAAAATTCTCACAAGGATAATTTGCTCAAAAGGGGTGGACTGGCACCACCTCTGGCGCCTCTTGCTGCTTCTGTGACCAACTAGAAACTATTTCACACCTTTACTTTGATTGTCACTTTTCAAAGGAATTTTGGATGATTCTTAGTAGTTATAATAACTTGGGTTGGAGAGTTGAAGATTCCAACTAGAACACACTTTCAATGCATTTTTATCGCCTTCTTGTGGTATTTCTGGTTAATCAGAAATGGACACTGTTTTGGCAATATTTCTAACAATTCAAAGTACCCTAACTATCGTACTGCTCTTTGTCTTGCTCATTTCTGGTCAGGAAAAAACGCAGGTTGGGAGAGCTTTTTCAGGAGCCCCAGTAACATTACTGTTGCTACTGACACTGACTCTGATGAAGTCAAGATCCTCCTAAATGAACGCACCCAAATCATCCATGAAATTGATTCTGATGAGGATGTTGATTCGAATGAAGACTTACTAGATTAGACTGGCAGGAGTTGATTCCAACTTCTATCTCTCTTTTGGTCAGGATAGAGGCTTGTTCTATCCATCTTTTATCTTTTGCTTGCTTTACTTTGGTTTATAGCTTACTGGATGATGTAGCTTTGTTTGTTTTTGTTTGTTTAATTCTTGGCTTTAATGAAAGTAGGCAATCAAACCTTTTGATTGCTTTTCTCAAAAAAAAAAAATATATATATATATATATATATGGTAGTAAACTTCCAACCAAAGTTTTCCCAAAATACTAATACTAATCTGACAAACCTAGCATGTGACTCATACAAGTTAAAACCGATACCACAAAATTAAACTAGGTTGTGCCAGTACCCTACCAATACCTGACACTTCTAAATCCAGCCTCGACCTGACCATACGAGGCCAATCTTCACAAAGAAAGAAGACTCGCACAACCTACAAATATCATGGTCACCACTTTCTTTCATCTCGAGCTTCTCCACGCTAAGACCAACAAAGCAAACCTTTCTCACCGATCACACAAAACCATGACCTCAATGACTAGCCAACCACCACTATACAACCCTTACCGGTTGCACCACGACACCAAATTCATCAACTAAATCAAGCGACGATGACAACCATACCTGCAACCATACCACACTCGTTAAAAAATGACGGTTACTATGCCAACGGAGAAGGAAACGAACAAAAAAAATCCAGGTCTAAAGATAAAAGGAGAAAAAAGAAGGAAGATGAAAGTAAATAGAGGGTGGAGGAGGAGGGGGAAACCGGTGGCGGCCTCCCCGCCTAAGATTTTCAATTGGGTAGACTGTGGTAGAGGATATGAGATCGATCGGTGAGGTCAGAGGAAGAAGGAGAGGGAGACATCTGGAATCGCTAACAAAATCGTCTAGCGGCACCTCAATATTCGTGCTAAGATTTTTAGCAACACACAGAATGGTAATTCAATATCAGGTAGCTATACTTTTGCAATCTTTTGTAAATTGAGGGTGGTTAGAAATATATTTTTTTAATTGTTGTCCTTAGTTAATTTTATTTTTTAAGGTTTCAAGTTTTAAATTGTGGCGTTATGGACCGTAATAGCCTTGCTATAGCGGTACGACTTGGTAGATCGTTATGGTGCTAAATTAAAAATGTTGGTGCCGCTATAGCGGTGTTCGTTGGTATATAGTAATATTATTAAAAAAAGTATTTATTTTTGACATTTTATTTCTTATGGTGACTATAATGGTAAAAATTAGCAACATATAGATGCATTATAATGGTATTTTAGATATTTTAAGATAAATATAGCGACACAATTTGTTACTTATTAGTATATAATCAGTATTACAGACATATCTTTGGCATATAACTCTAACTGACTTGATCCAATATTAAATACAATAAGATTTGTCTATTGCAATTAATGGATCGTAAAGTGTATGTGTTAAATTTAACAATTATAACATGCATACAATGTAATATGATATTTAGTTTTTAATTAAAAATAAGTATACAATGTAATAAACAATTACATTTGTACCGCTATGATCCCAGAGCGTCCGTTAAATGACAGTTATTTGCTATCCGCTATGACTTGAGGTTGTCCTCAATAAACTTTATATCCGCTATTTAAACACTTGAGGTTATTGATAATGCATGTGCGAATAAATTGGGGTGTTTAGTTATCTAGTGCGCCCAACCGATTTGTGGAATACCTTACTGTCATCTATCCTCTATGTCATCCATATCAAGGGAATACCTTACTGTCATCTATAATAAGTGAGTATTTATTATAATCAAGGGAGTATATTAAAAAATTTTGTGCAATTGTATTAGAAAAAAGACGAAGAATGAGAAAAAGATATGAAATAAAGGAAGGGCATAAATAAGAACGAAAGGAAAGGAAGGGGAGATCAGTAAGGGAGGGAGAGTGCGAGGGAAGGAATAGCGTAAGAGAGAGGAGAGCAGAAGAAAACGAGAGAGCTGAAGGTGGTGCAGGCCCAAAGTCAGGCCCAGTGTGCGCAAAACCCAACAGGATGACGGGATGACACTTATCGGGATGCCACGTATCATCCCTGCCAATTTGGTTGTATGGATTAGATGTTGTTATGGCCGTATAATTTTTCATGAAACCTACATATTAATTTCATGAGTTTTCCTTCTGAATTTTTTTTATTCATAAAAATTACAATTAGTATATCATTGTATTAGTTCTTAGTTTTATTGGAGGTTATTTTACTTCAACTAGTCATCCAATAAGAGGTAAGATCAAGTGATAAAGTGACCTTCCCATTCTCCCAATCAGTTCCTAATTTATATTCAAAATTGAACTTGTTTGAGTTATTGCTAATTGACCACTTGCAAAAATGTATTAAGCTTTTCAGTTGAATAATCAATTATGAGATGTGTTTTTAATATAACATATATAAAAAGTCGTCTATTTAAGTTCTTACTTTTAGTAAGAACTTAAACTGATTTTATTTTGAATACAACATAAAAAAAAGTCGTCTCGGTTTAAAAATTTCTTGGATCCGCCCTGGCCTGCACATATTTTCCTGATTTTATTTTGAATTGTGCATACTTTCATTGTTTTATTAATTACGTGCGACATAAACTGGAAATTGATCGAGTTGCAAAACCTTATGCCATTGATGCAAGGTTCATTTTATCGACCGGTAGTTTAAAATTTCTAATGTTCAATATTTAACAGTCCTTAATTTATAAAAATTGGAAATTATTGTATATTTTAACATAATTTTTTTAAGATACAAACAACCTATAAGGAAATTATTTTATCTATATAATTGTTTATATTTATTCAAAAAAATTTTACTTGATTTGAAAAATATTGTCAATATTAATTGTCATGTGATTCTATATATTATCATTGAATTCTCTCCCATTATAATATGTTGACCTAATAGAAAATATAATTTCCATATATTTTTCTACTGAAATATATTGCACTTTATCAACATTCTTTTCCAAACAATTGGACTTGCAATTGTAGATACAAGTAAGAATTTATAACTTTGTGTAATTTCGATCGGCTAACGTGAGTTGATGTACATATTATGTTTTGATAAATGATGCAATTAACTAGAAGGTGAATTAAGACTTTACAAGCATAAATGAATATTAATTTCAGCAAAGAATTTTAAAAATTTTGGATCACGTATCGTGAAGACAAAGAACGACGTCCTCATAACAAAATGTACCTCTGCCTTTATTTTATTTCTCATTTTTCTCCTCTCGGATCACCATGACATTCTCCTAGCTATATCAAAATCACACAGGTGATGCTAATTTCTCACATTCCATCTGCCTATATGCCAACCACAAAGGTTGGGATGCCGAGATGCATCTCCTAATTAAACAAACGATCATATATAAGAATCAGGAAGTCTTAGCCTGATGACAAATAGAGTGTAAGATCTCGTAAAAAGTGAGAATAAAATTGGCAAGTGGCAACACGATCCCCCAAGAGTAAATAACACCGAATATATGTTGGTCTTTATATCTTTGCTAATAATTAATTGGGGTGCAGATGTGGGTTAAAACTTATAAAAACATTAGTAGGTCAGAACTAAGCAGAAGAAGTATTAATGGGGGCCAAAAGTACACACCTAAAAATACCGAAAAAATTAAAACTAACGTTACTGTTCACACGAATTTCGAGAATAACAGTTAAAAATTCAGAATTTTAAAAATAACGTTGTTGGATCGGCGTTTCAATCGCCGAAATCACAGAACCCTTGGATCGGCGTTTCAATCGCCGATCCAAGGGTCTGACCATTTCAGTCCGCTGAATTTGCTTTTTTTAGTGGGCAATTTGATTTTTAAACACTCAAAGTTGGTTTGCAATAATTTTTTTTGTCGTTTTCCCGCTTAAAATTGTCTATATAAGCTCAATTGTCATCATTTATTATTCACAAACTAAGTTTTTCTCGTTAGTCTGAAATTGATAAACTTTCTCCTCGTCATTTCATATTCGCAATATCACTTCTTCGTAGGTAATAATTTTAAATTAATTATTAAATTTATTTTATTTGATTTGCTAATAGAGTTTTAATTTTGAAATTTTAAGCAAATGGGTCCTAAACCAAGCTGCGTCTCTTCTGCTGTTATTTTGATCGGAGATCAGCGGACTAGCGAAGAACGATTATTTTCTGCATTGATGTTACAATATCATGGGTAAAAATTTGTAGTTAAGAAATTAGAAGAAAATCAATATCATGTTAGGGGCCCCAAATTTTTTACAGATTTGGTTGAGAGGAATGGAGGTTTTGATCTTGGAGGGTCGTGGTTAACTCACCTGCCAGCAGTTCCACCTGGTTTTGAAAATCATCCCGCAGTTTCAAATGTTGTCCATCTCCGCTAAATGGAATAGTATTATGTTTCTGTCATCGGTATCTTATTATGGTCATGATTAGTGAAATAAGTTTGTGTGACAGTCGTCACTTGTAATGTTTGCCTTATATTACTGAAATATGTTATTTTATCTATTTACTTTTATTAAATTTTTTTATGATATGTATTGAAAATTAATATGCAAAGAAATTCAGAATTAAAAAATGCACACCATTAGAAGAAGAGCTAAATTTTATAACCATAATATAAAGTAACACACCAAAATAAAAAAAAAAACTACTTAAAAAACAAACCATTCAGTTGCTACTTAAAAACAAACTACCTAAGAAAACAAAATATTTAGATATTTTAGGTGTCCGCATATTGTAGAATTTCATCCCACCATGGGTCTTCTTCTTCGTCTTCTTTTTGTTGTTGGTTGCTCACACCAGGATTATCAGCGAATTGAGCGGCTTCGTTCCAGAAAGCTGCATCGGCTTCTTGTTGTTCTATCTCTGTCATTCTAGCTGTTGCAATACTTTTTTGTTCATCTCTTTCCTTGTGCCATCTCAGGCGCTCCCTGATTTTTTTTTCAATTTCTTCTTCTTTCAATTTTTGCCTCTCTTCGGCAGTCTTTTGTGCAATTTTTCTCTTTTTTTCCGCCTCATCTCTGTCTTTCCATTTCTTTTCTTGTTGATCCCACCAAGCTTGTTTTTCGTGGTCATCGTAGTGATCACGCAAGATGGTCTCTTTGTAATTGAAAACCTGACCACACTTTGTACATGTCACTGTGTGGTCTCCACGAAAGTTGTAAATTCTTTCATAAACGGTGCAGTGTGTTTTTGGTGCTGAATATGGTTTTTCTGTTGGTGTTTGTTGGAGAATTGGTTGTGGTTTTTTGTAGTAATCTTCATACCAGTCACAATTCTTATGTTTGGGTTTGCTCAGCATTCTTTGGAGGTGCTCCTTGCGATCTCTTTCTTCCCCACCATTAATGTGCCACTGGTAGTGTATTTTTAAATCGAACTCTATCCCGTCATCTTCGTAGATATTGTATTTGAAAGTGCGAAAACATGTGCGACATGTTGCATGATAATCTCCTTTTTCTATTTCATTTGTATTGACAGGGGAATGTTGGTAATTTGGCCAGTATTCATCTCGGGTAGCTGTTCGCCAATTTGGGACATCACTATTGGAGTGAGAGCTATTTCATTTGTCCATGACAGTGAATTTTTCAGGAAGAAGAATTGAGTGTGTGTTGCATAATCTGGTTGATGAAAGTTGGTTTTATAGACAATTTTAGACTTAGAATCACACAATAAAAAATTAATTTCACGTGATTCTTTTTCAGACCACGCCTGTCCTTTTGCAGATGGCAGATGGGGATCAGTATACTTTTTCAGACTTTAACAGTGCGTTTTAGTGCGATTTGATTTGATTGCTCATAATTATTTCGACTCTCATTTGGTTATAAATAAAACATGCCGTTCCGAATTCGAAAATCACCCATCATTTTCAAATACTCGACTCTCTATACTGTCAAAAATATAATTTCCATTCCGGTTTTCGTTAATCAATCTCCATATAATCCATCAAATTATTTCAGTTTTGATGCAACTTCGCAAACTGATTATGAATCAATTAAAGAAATAATTTTATCAGCATTCGGATTTTATCAAGGTTATTATAATTTGAGAATTGTTTCCCATTTTAATACCATAATTGAAGGGAGGTTCTAGCAGATGCAGTTGCCGGTGAACTCTGAAAATGAATGGCGGTATGTACGACGTGAATGCTTCCAAGCAAGAAGGCTACACGGCTTTCAACTTCACGTTGATTTGCTTCCAGCTACTGGTGGTGGCCTACAAGGTAACTTACGACAAATTTTATTAGTAAAATTACTTTATTATTTATTTTTTAATTAGAATTACAATAGTCATGAACATATGCAATATATAATTTGCTTAAATTAGGATTATAATTCTTTACTAAACATAATTGGCTTATTAAGAAACTTTTGGTTAAAAAATCTTTTGCATAATTAGACAAAATTACTAATTAAATTTGTGTCATTATAGAATTGATAAAAATAGTTTTTTAAAGTAATTAATTTACTCTTGCTATTAATTGTACGCATTTATAATTAATTTGCTCTTGCCTTTACTCTTGAATAATAAAATTTTAAATTAAACCTTTTAAAATAAAAGCAAATCAATAATTTTGATTACGATGACACAGAAATTATATAATTTTTTATTATATATTTTTAAATTAGGGGGACACACAAATTATAATTATAATTACGATTATAATTATAATTTGAATGAACAAGTCAATAATACCGAAGAAGACGAAGAAATAAATAATCAATACAATACGAGTGCACAAGGTTGGGATTCTTGGGAACAACCTGAGAGTAGTAGTCGACAACAAAGACAAGAGCGAACAAATATGAGTGCATGGGGTTCGGATCCTTGGGACCAACCTGAGAGTAGTAGCGGACGAGAAAGACAAGATGGAACAAATAATGAGTACAACACCAATGCACATGATTGGAATCCATGGGACCAACCTGAGAGTAGTAGACCAGTTAGAGAAGAAGCAGAGGAAGATGAAGAAGAAGAAGGGGATATAGACGAACTTGACGAGACATACGACCGTGGCCCGGGTTATCAGTCGAATTATGCAACGGGGGAGGATTTCACTGATGAAGAGGAAGAGTTTTGGTCGTCACAGGATATGGAGGGAGAGGGTCTGTATGCGCAGGGTTTCACGAATCACGAGTATTACATTACCGGAAGGACCGATAATTACCATCCCGTTATCCAATTTCTAGATATCTCTGAGTATAGAAATTTGATTCCACAACCGTCTCAAACAGAAACTTCTGGACCTTTAGCGCAAGGAAACATTTTTATGTCAAAACCACAATTAAAACAAGCTTGTAATAAATACGCCGTAGATAATAATGTACAGCACAAAACCACTAGAAGTACTCCAGAATTGTATGTATTGGATTGTAAGGTGCCTACCTGTAAGTGCCATTTGTATGCCCGTACAGAAAGGGAAGGTGAATTTTGGAGAATAATAAAGAATGAAGAAGAACATACTTGCGTGAGAAGGGCCGGAGATTTCACGCATGAAAATCTGACGGCAGAGGTAATCGCAAACAGCATCAGGAATGCAGTGAAGAGAGATCTTGGTATTTCTATAGATGACGTAAAATCTATATTGGAGAAAGAATATCCAAATGTAAAACCAACCTATAACAAGTTATGGCGTGGGAGAGAGAAAGCGATCGAATAACTTTTTGGATCGTGGGAGGGATCATACAACAAACTTTCGAGTTTATTATTGGCTATACAGAGAACGACCCCAGGGACACAGATCAAATGATTGACAGAGAGCGTAGGGAATTCCAACAGAGCTATGTTCACCGCAGCAGCATGGGCATATGGGCCTTGTATCGCGGCAGTACCATACCTAAGGCCTGTTATCAGCATCGACGCTTTGTTCTTATCGGGTCGCTACAAGGGAAGATTGTTAGCGACATGCGGTTATGACCCAGAGCAGCGGTTGCTTCCACTAGCATTTGCACTAGTGCGAACTGAGAACGAACAATGTTGGGGTTGGTTCATGAATTTTCTAAGGCGGGAAGTTATCGGGGAAGTAAGAAAATTCTGTGTTGTTTCGGATCGCCATTGGGGAATAAGGAACGCGTTCAAACAACCCCAATATAGTTGGCAAGAGGATGCGAACCCTTCATATGCCGTGCACCGGTATTGCATGCAACATGTATGTGAAAACGTGTTCAAGGCATCTGGAAAAGACGCAGCTCTACCAGACAAATTCAGCTCTACAAAATGTGAAACGAATTGAAGAAAACGAATCCAAAGGCGATCAACTACCTTGAAAAGTGTGGGAAAGAAAATGAAACAGATGGCAACGAGCAGTGGAAACCTGAAAGGTGGGCACAAACGTATGACGGTGGTTATCGTTGGGGAATTATGACGAGTAATGAATCAGAAAGTCTCAATAGCAGGTACAAGGCTGAGAGAAGACTACCAGTTGTTGGACTTGTGGAAGGCACTTGGTACAAAACTGTTAAATGGTTTAATGAGAGGCACTTGGTACAAAACTATTAAATGGTATAATGAGAGGAAGCAAATAGTTTTGGCGAGACAGGCGGAGGGAAAACGATGGCCAAAAGAAATCCAACTTAAGCTGATGAAACATACTCTCAAAGCAGGTACAAATGTACTTCCAATGTAATCATATTTACTTGTACTCTTTAAAATGTATAATGATATAAATTCATATTTACAGCGGCAATAAACGTTATCACCGTTGACATTGAACGTGGAGAATTTGAAACTCAAGTGCCATTCGAAAAAAATGATCCGGGGGTAACCTGGAAGTACCAAGTTTTCCTCAAACGTGATTACCAACCGAGAGATCCTCAATTACCGAGCAGGCGTGCTTGGTGTAAGTGCAGAAAACCTCAACTCACAGGAATACCATGTCTTCATGTGGTTGCCGTATGCGGTCATTGTAGGTGGGATGTTTCTGATTTTGTAGACGAACGGTACAGCACAGAGAATATGGTTAAAATATGGTCAACAGGTGATTTTCACTGCTACGAATACGAAGATAAGTGGCCTCGGTATGATGGTCCCGTGATCTATCCAGATAAGACAATGATTAATCGGGGCAGGCGAAAGAAGGATCGTGATTGGATGTGGATGGATGCAATGAGAAATAAAAATCAGGCAAACCAAAGGCGCCGAACCAGAAGGGACGCTGCGGTGGCCAACGACACATCTCAACCTATATCAATGGAGGACCTTCAATCTGGTCGTCGTACAGGTCGTACTACCAACACACCGAGGACACGGAGGACTACAAGACCTTCTGCAAGGAACAGAACTCAATCTTCTACAGGGAACCAAAGTGAACCTTTTAGGGAGCCCGTTCAACCTAGCCGGAATTCTATCAGTATTGATCTTCGCAATGAAAGTCGCGTCAGTCTTGGGATAGAAGGTATTCAACCACGTCGAAATTCCATTAGCCTAGGTGACCGATCAATGTCGCTCCGATTTTCCACAAGTCACGGAGCATCAAGTAGCAGGGAGAGTCATTGCGCATCAAGTAGCGGGGGACCATCTCAAAGCACAAACAGTGGGAGAGGGGGACTACGACGTGGGGTTGCCCGGCTAGGATCAAGGTTCATGAATATCTTACCAGGAGGAGGCCGGCGTTAATTTTATGTATTTTTTTTTAAGTTACCCTTTATAGATCGTTTTAAGGGTTGACTTTATGTTATTCGGTGAAGATAGCTCTAATTTTAATATTTATGGTTGACTAAATTCATAATATTTTGCATCTACAATAATTATTTATGATTTTTTTAAAAAAATTTTCCGCGTAGTCTTGCAATCCTAAAAATGAAACAAATTAGAAGTAGGGTTCCTCGGAAATGATATCTTAGGTATTTTAGCGATTTTATGTTTTTTATGCGTTTGAACTTATGGTATGAAACTTACAGGCATGAGAGTGCAGCGCCTTTATTACCTAATGTGATATTTTATGAATTTGTTAGAATTTTTTCGCTTAGTTTTGCAATCCTAACAAGTGACAGAATCAAAGCCAAATACGAAATATAAATATCACAATAAATATCACACTCGTACAAAAATATAAATATCACAATAAATATCACACTATCCTACTGATGTCCATCACGACGGAACCATCCCTGAGAAGGAGATAAATCCCATGCAGCACCAGGCAAGTTTCGGAGCCCTCGACCGGGAGCAAGTCCTGGGGGAGGATATGTCGTAGAAAATGGAGTGGAATGACGAGGCGGTTTGCTAGATGAGGCCCCAGAATCACCGAATGGATGGTGCGACATAGGTGTGAATGGGTCCTGCAGTGGGGTACCGTATGCCTGATAGTATGCATCAGCCTGAGAGATAGGTGCGGGAGTAGGCACAAAGGGCTGACTGTACCCTCCTCTGTACTGAGTCTGAGTATATGGTGGAGGTGGAGGGTAAGGACTCCCATATGTGTACTGTGTGCTGTGCGGTGGAGGCCGCAGCTGTATGGTCTGGGGCTGCGGACGGGGCGGAGGCTGCGGCTGTGCGCTCCGGGGCTGCGAATGGGGTGGGGCCTGCGGCTCTGTGGTCTGAGGCTGGGAATGAGGTCCTGTGGATCCGGAGTGAGGCTCAAAAACACCGGAATGTGACCGTCTGCTCCGAACCAGAGGCTGACTGGGTCGTGGAGCATCAAAATATGAATCCCAATCATGCAGACTAAAATCATCCTGTTATAGATAATATTATAAAAATAATAAAAATATTTTAAATAATTATAGAATATTAAGCATGAAAGGAACAATAATATTAATAAAAGTGATTGAAAAATGTATTATACCCGCATGAAAAGCTGCTCCTCAATAGATCCCGGCTCTGGCGCATCATCCTCATCATCCGTATCAGGGATAGAGTCGATGTCTGAATGAAGACCCTTCGACTCTAAGAGTCGAGGTAATCGAGCAGGCTCACCAACAATATCCAAGGACGTGCTGCACCCCCTCAGCAATTGCTTCCCAGCACGACGAAATCCCTTCTTAACAACCCATGCACATCCTCGCAACGCCTCCCGCAAAGTATGCTTGACCTGTTCAATTTTTGTTAGCCAATGAATTATTTATTAGGCACAAAATTCTGCGTAATGTAACTTACCAAATTCATGTGACCAGGCGTCTCGCGAAGGTATGACAAGTTATGAGCCGGACCAGACGCTGCCCCTTCAGGAATTTGCACAAGATGCGCACCTCCATGTACGCTCAACCAGCGTCGGTAGTCGCTCCAAATATCTTCGCTCCACGGCCGATCCTCTATCACCCTAGCCTCATTAGTGTTCGCCCACTTGTTCACCTCATACACAAATAGTTGATTCCAGTCAATACCTCGATAGGTATTATGCTGATATCCCATCAATTCCTCCATTCTCGACCAAGGCTGTTTTATTCAAATCACAGTTAATCAACAAAATATAATTGCGAGAATTAAATAATGAAATTAATAATGTGAACAGTTAAATATACCTCAGGTGGCGGTGGGGGAACTGTCTGATAGAGCATAAACTGATGCATGACACGATCTACGTGGTGCCACATCACGACCCAATAATGAATGCATGGGATGCGTAGAAGGAACATCATCTGCTCAACCTGGGCACAACGAGGCATGCGGTCCCTGATGTGATCATAAGGCCTCCACACGACATGCTCAGGCTTCATTTTCATGCAGACATCTCTCGCATATTCTATCCCACTGCGGGTAGGGCCGGTGAACTTTTTCGATTTATGTCTCGTCGTCCACTTCCTGCATTTCCATTTTGTTGTTTGTTAAAGTCAAATAAAACATATTTTAAATATTACAATTAAAATCAAATCAACATACCTCCCATAAGGCGGACACGAGTCAATACTTGGTAGACCCCAACCATCAAAATCCTTCGTGATCGACGGCCGACTAAGTAGTAATCTTGCATACGACCACAACTGCAAGAGCAACCAAGGAGCACCAATATTTATATTGTTATTAATGAAGGCAGTGTCCAAGCCTCGGTATAGCATGGCAAGAGTGGCACCACCCCAATTGTACTGCACCGAGTTACTAGAATGAAGATCCTGCAAATAGGAATTATTTTCTTAAGGAATATCATCAACTCTTTCATATATTTAATTTCTTATTAAAGTGCAATAAATGTGAGATATTTATTTCTTGGCTAACCTCCAATAATTGCAAATAAAAATATGGAACCGAGTCACCCGTGCCGTCAGCAAATAACTCGCACCCAAAAAT
Organism: Rhynchospora breviuscula; assembly: GCA_027562975.1. Classification (NCBI taxonomy): domain Eukaryota; kingdom Viridiplantae; phylum Streptophyta; class Magnoliopsida; order Poales; family Cyperaceae; genus Rhynchospora; species Rhynchospora breviuscula. The sequence goes on from CM050398.1 coordinate 21,996,967, forward strand.
CTCTAACACGCAAGCGCGTGTGTATCTGTCGATCCTCGCTGCGTTATTCGTGCCAGGCCCCCCAATCTGATTCCAAATCTTACGCAGTTCCTTTAACCGAACGGAATGAGATTTCCTGCATTATATTATTAATGTAATTTGATTGTAAGAACTATATATATTTAAAATTAACATAAAAATAAATTTTTTAAAATCTTCTTACTTCCTTTTCCCTGAAGCACTTCTCAACTATCGCCGTGTCTGTATCCTCCGGCAACGCCAAATTCTGGAGTAACTGTATGGCGTCGTAATCGGTCCGTCCAGTAACGGTTCTGCCAGCCGTAGGTAAACCGTATAAGAAGGCCACATCCTGCAAATAGTTCAAATTTTATACATATATAGTTACAAAAAAAAAATATTACAAATAGGTATTGATCCTTACCTCTAGAGTGACCGTCATCTCGCCAACGTGCGGAAAAAAGAAAGTGTGGGTCTCTGGCCTCCAGAACATGGCTAGACCCTGCAAAAACGAATGATCGAGCTGCATATGACCTAACTGAACGAAATGTATCAGTCCAAGTCTCATCAAACGCTCATCCACCTCAGCAGTTCATGACATCTTAGCCCTATGTAGTACTACCCTCCAATGCTGTATATATATATTTTTTAATTATTTTAAAAAATACTATCAAAATAAAAATATATAAGTAAAAAAAAGTAAAAGAACAATAATAACTTACACCAGTGCCACGAACTTTCGACTCATCCAAATGCAAGAGACGATCTGCATTAACAGGACCGGGGGGAACAACAGGATCCGCTGATGTAGAAGCCTCGGCATCAACAGAAGCGGTAGATGTAGAAGCGCCAAGATCTCCACGAAGCTTCGTAGATCTACGAGGTGGTGCCTCTGATACTCTTCTTCTCGGTGGCATTTTTAGTACACTATAATAAAAATTATCAATGTAAATAATCTAATAAAATTTCGGCAGCATCTCCCCTGTACCTGGAGTGTTTCCGAAAAAAAAAACACCCAAATCCCTCCTAATTACAAATCCAAATCTCATACAACAAAATTTCCAATCTCATACAACAACATTTTCAATTTTCTATTTTTTTACATATTTTAAATTTTTTTTAGAATAATTATTCTAATTTTTCATTTATTTACCTCAATAAAATAAATTAATTAAATGTATAAATATTAAAAAAAAACTCACCTCGACTAGAAGCGCTGCTTGTCTCTTTTTAGAAAATTTTCCTACATTTAAAAAATTAATCTATCAATTTTTATTATTTTATTTACTTTTTCTAATTTGTAATTAACTTATCCACAATTATAAAATGTACAAAATAATTCAAAAAAAGTTTGTAATTACATATTATAATTATTTTGATATTTCATTAATTTTTTAATTATTTTTTCAATATTTATTCTATTTTTTTCTATTAATTACCTAATTAAACTAATTAAATTAAATAAATAAACTAATTAAATTCAATAAAAAATTTTCAAATTACATATTAAAATTATTTATATTTATTCTGTTTTTTTTACTAATTTTTTTTTTCAATATTTAATCTATTTTGTTAATTACTTATCTAATTAAACTACTTAAATTAAATAAATAAACTAATTAAATTCAGTAAAAAAATTCCCAAATTACATATTATAATTATTTATATTTATTCTGATTTTTTACTTATTTTTTCAATATTTAATTTATTTTTTTAATTACTTACCTAATTAAATTAATTAAATTAAATAAATAAAATTAATATAAAAAAAAACTAACCTCAGAAGCTCTGTCCCGCGCACGAGAGAGAATGAGATAAGGGGTGGGGATGGAGGGGTCGCTGTCTCGCTTATATAGGAGCTGAGAACCTTGGATCGGCGATTGAAACGCCGATCCAAGCTTGGATCGGCCGATCCAAGGGTTCTGTGATTTCGACGATTGAAAGGCCGATCCAATAATGTTATTTTTAAAATTCCGAATTTTTAACTGTTATTCTCGAAATTCGTGTGAACAGTAACGTTAGTTTTAATTTTTTCGGCCTAAAAATATTCATGAAATTTTTCCCATATTGAATGGCCCAAAACCAAATACTAAGTTTTGTGCATTCAATGTTCCAAAAAAATTAAAACTAATTTTATATTAATATTGATTTTCGAAAATAAAAAAAAATTCAAATTTTAAAAATAATGTTGTAATGCAGTACTAGCAATCTCTAGGATCGGATTTTTGTAATGCACTACTAGAAATCGCTAAGATCAAATTTTAGGAATCCGATCCAAGCTTGTATCGGATTCCTCGGATTCCAAGAATCCGATGCTGCTGAATTTGAATTTGCATAATTTAAGTTGCTGTACTATGACTCCGTATACTGCCGAGTAGTAGTCTATTTGCTGGTCAAACCATATACATGCATGCACCCAGAATTCAGGGAATAGTTGACTGGTTATGATCAAATAAGCATATTTGTTTATATCGTGATAATTGAGTTGTTGCAAATGTTGGACAAGTTATTCTTTTGATAAATTATATTTCATGGGAACTATATATAAAGTACAATAATTGTTTAGATGAGTAAATTGGAAAAGGAATATACTAAATGAAAATTAATTCTTTGGCACTATATATAAGCATATTTGTCTATATAAAAATAGTGTTCTCCAAAATGACACCATACGATCGTGCTAGCACGATACGCACGCGTCTTAGCACGACACGATACGATCGTGTAATTGTGTCGTATCATAATCGTGTCGTGTTGGAAGTTTTGAAAAATTGATACGATTTGACACGACATGATTAGAAACGCAACACAACACGAACACGACATGAACACGAACTGACACGACACATCAACACAAATTTAATTATTAATGTTGGTTATTTAAACAAAATAAATAATTTAAATCTAATTTATAATACTAAATCATATTATTTACCATACTTTGACTCATATTATTCTTATCTAATTATTATTTTTTTATAAAAAATATTAATAAAAAGTTTAAACTTAATCAAATAATAAATTATTACGGTTCAGTAAAATTTTTTCCTTTACTTTTAATTTTTTTAATATTTTTTATTTTAAAAATAATAAAATAATGTGATACGACTAACACGACGTGCCAACACAACACGACATGACGTGTTAGTCGTGTCGCGCCAAAATGTGTGTCGTGTAAGCTCCTTTCACCATTTAACATGACACAACACGATTAAAAAAATAATTCGTGTCAACACGACACGACACGAGACTCCAACACGATCGTGTTTGACACCACATGACACGACACGTACGAGACTCCAACACGATCGTGTTTCTAAACTTAGTTTATATATATATAGTTTTTCTACAGTGAATCATGCCAAAAAATTCCTAGATTAAAGTTTTAAAAAATTCCTAGTTTTTCAGACACACGTCATGTCGAAGCTGATTTCAATTAATAATAAACCCCAACATCCAGCTACCTGTGGAACCAAAGTTGAAATCGAGTGAGATTGACCCTCAAAAAGAAATCGAGTGAGATTCTCCATAGATTTCTTACTTTAAATAACCTAGCTAAAAACCCAAAATTAGACCGAGTGAGATTCCCCACAAATTTGAAGAAGTAAATGTATACCTTTAGCAACTTATAATTAGTACCAATTTCAGTCGAACCAAGCTGAAATCGATGGTAAACCAAGTTTTCAAAATGTTACGTTGGTAGAAGATCCTGATCATGATTGAAGTTTTTAGATTAAGAGTTTTTTTTTCTTTTATTTTCTCCAAAAAAACTTCAAATCCAAAAACTTCAATCATGCTCGCAACTTCATCAGTGTGGATTGGGAGTTTTTGCTGGACAAGAGATTTTCACCAGGAGAAGATCGAGGAGTTCTCTTTTCCATCGAAGAAATTGGCTTTAATTTGGATTTGAGGTTTTGGGCGGCGAAACTGGGTTATAATTTTAGGTGAGAGATTTCGAAGGCTTTAATTCGGAGAAGAGATGATTTGTTGAAATTGTAAGCGTGCAGAATTCACATAAGATTTCTTGGATCTGTTTTGAGATGTGTGCGAGTACAGAAGTAGGGTAGGAGATGAATTGCTCTGGATTGTAGGGTAAGAGGTTCGATAGCCTGAAATTTGATGTACATCGGGCAAGAAATTGAAATTTTTCGCTGATAGCGATTTGCCTTTTCAATTTTCAGGTAAAACAAAATTATTAATTATCATTATTCATTGGATATATATATATATAAATTATGCTTGCTTTGTGTAATACTGTAATGTTTACAGCGTCAAAATTTGTATATGATGATTTTTCATTAATTGACTGTTGTTGCAAACGCATCACAATTTGTATATATGTGTGTATTAATTGTATGTACGTGTGTATCTATGTATATATATATAGTTAATTAATTAATTAGTAATACAATTTGTATAATGCTAATTTTCTTAATCCGTTTGTCAACGTTCAAAACATGGCTGCATAATGCATGTGATATTAATATATAGTGTAAATTTGTATATATATGGCTGCATATATATATACATATATGCATGTGATATTAATTAACAATCTAGCTAGGATTAATTAAGGGCTTATTCGGATTAGAGTAAGATTAGTTAATACGACCAGATGTTAGAATACGAAGTGAGATGAAAAATTTGAGAGTAAGAAGTGAGATTAGTTAATCCTTTCATCATCCAGACAAAGTCTTATTCTGAGAGTAATTAATTAGCTTATTCTTAACAATTTTGGATTAAAATTTTGAATCCTGAATAACTAATCCTTCCCTTAATCTCATATGATGCAAACAGAGCCATATATATTAATTGCGTATGCATCATAACTAGCAACTAATTAAGTAATTGATTATAGAACATGAACTCCACTCCATGGGCAAAGTAAGGGTCTAAAATTGAAGTGTCAAGAACACACGATAGAAGACGTTGAATCCGAAGACATCGACGCGCTCCACCTTAGGACCAAATTTGGAGACAATTCGGTATTGTTTACACATCGATCGGAAGGGAAGGAAATCGTCGATCCAATGGCCAAAATTTATATTTACGCCGATCGAGTGGCCGAACATTGTTGAAAGGAAAATTTTTCAAATGTACTTATGTACAATATCTAGCTGATCTTCACAGTAAAAATTTACTGAACGAAACAGTTGTTTCATCATCCATAGCTTGATGTGAAAACGAATGGTTGTAAACCATTTGATCGTCGTTGTTGATAAAATCAACAATTTTTTCGAACAAAAGTAAGAGAAAAAGCTACCAGTAGTTTATATATGTCTGGTATGACAAAATTTTCAAGTTTTTATTCCTATAAAATTTATATTTTCCTAATTTTTTGCATTGAGCCGTTCGACATAGGTTTATCAGAATCGTCTGATCTGTTATCGACCACTGTGATTAAGACTGGAGATGTCCACTAATTTCGGTAATTGGTGGGGGTCAATTGTTGGACTTATGTCCTAGAAGTCAATAATTTAATGACTCATTTTAGTTTATGTTATTGATGATGTTTAATCATTTGTTCCTAGGATTTATTATTGATAGATCATTCAGGTTGAGGATCTGAATTGTGGATATGATCTGTGTTTCATTTGTAATTAAATGACAATAATAAATCTGAACGTCCATAATCTTGATAATTAATAAGGAACATTAATTATCAATAAGATTAGTATGCAAGTTAAGTGATGATTAAGTTCTACAAATCATAGGTAATGAGTTACCAACTTAATTGCATATGTGTATGCTATAGAATATAGTACATGACATGACCCAATGAAATAAATATATAGATTGTGTTAAGTGTCATTATTTATTTCATATGAGTTTGATTCTAAGTTTGAGATGTTTCATCTTTTCCACATGAGGATAGGTTCTATAAATATCGTCTAACGCTGATTCCTAATAAGGGCTACTATACGGATTTTATTTATGTTTTCTTGAATTGTGCAGGAAAAAAATGTTCATCAAGAAAATCATATGTCCCTCATTAATTTACTTAGTGAGTAATGATATCTGTTTGGGCCCCTTGATGGAGATGGATTGTTTGCCGGCAACTTGTACAATCATCTCTAGATCAAGAAATGTATAATCTGAAAGAATGATACATTTCTATCTTAGATTTGTTAGGAATGCCATGTATAATTTAAATTTTTATTACTCATTAACAAACAATTAACAATTGCGAATAAACGGATCTACTTATTTATGCATGTTTGACACTTAATAAGAACGGTAGAAGATTACCTCTTCCAAAATCATATTTGGAAGGTTCGAATCCAATCTCTAGGAGTCGGTGGCGTGCTCGTCACCCACGCGACTAACTCCGGTTGCCTCGAGTCCACCTAGAAGATTAACCAAAGTCTCAAGACAAGTGCTAGCTTGTCCGAGACGATAGCCAATTCCCTTTTTTCTTCTACGTGCGATTAACAGATTAAGTGGAAGAAGGTACGCTCAACACATGAACTAGAGAGAGGAGGAGAGGCGCACGCAAGAGAAGAACCAGATTTCTTCCCTTGCTTGAGCCGTTGGCCAAGGGAGTACGAGAGAGGAGATTAGGATTTTGTGTTAATTGTTTCCATAAATAATATTGCTATATATAATGTCAAGCTCTCTTCCAATTTTTGTTTGGACAAAAATACCCCCTAATGGCCGAAATTTTCATGGTGATTATGGGCTACACAACATATTATATTAGCCCATTAATCCACTCCATTAATTAACCTCAAATCAGACTTTCAGTTAACTGATTAACTAAAAGGCCAATCAGCTCAGTATAATAAAATTGCGTTGAACGAATTTAATTATTGATATATTAATAATTAATTTAGAATTAGCATATGCATTATATTATTCCTATATGATCCTCTTGAGTTAATTAATTATAACGGTTTGCAACGGTATATAATTAATTAATCAACTTATCATATTTTCGCAGCACTCGCTGCTGCGAATAAATAAATAATGCACGTGTGGTTAAAGTCCTATTTGTGTGACCCTTTGAGGATTTATGCTATGTTGGCCATGGAAAATAAATCACTATTTATTTCCATTAATCATAAGCGGTATCTAGCAACACGTTATGATTTCCAATTCGCATAAATAAATACTGTACCAATACAGTACTTCAATCCTGCATAAGAAAAAGTATCTTATTGTTTTGATTCTTATGTCACATGATATCCTTGCATAATCCAAGATAGCAATGTGTTATTCTTGCAGATTATACGTTTCTTGATCTAGAAATGATTGCATAAGTTGCTAGCAAGCAATCCATCTCCATCAAGGGGCCCAGTAGATATCATCACTCATTAGGTGAACTAATGAGGGATATACGGTTGTCTTGATGACCAGTTTCTTCCCGCACAATTCAAGTGAACATAAATAAAGTCCGTATAGCAGCCCTTATCAGAAATCAACGTTAGACGATATTTATTGAACATATCCTCATGTGGAGAAACTGAACCATCTCAAACTCAGAATCAAACACGTATGAAATAAATAATGACACGTAACACAATCCATATATTTATTTCATTGGGACATGTCCTGTACTATGTTCCAGTAACATATACATATACAATTAAGTTAGTAACACCTTACTTATGATTTGTAGAACTTAATCATCACTTAACTTGTATACTAGTCTTGTCTGATAATTAATGTTCCTTGTTAATTATCAAGACTATGGACAGTTTTGATTTATTAATATTATTGTCATTTAATCATAAATGAAACACAGTGATCCACAATTCAGATTTTCAACCTGAATGAACTGTCAATAATAAAATTCAAGAACAAATGATCAAATATCATCAATAACATAAACTATAGAAGTAGCCATTAATTGATTGGCTTCTAGGACATATCTCTAACAGGATTATACAGTGATATCATGTGACATAAGAATAAAAAATAAGGAAATACTTTATTTCTTATGCAGGATTGAAATACTGTAGTTGTATAGTGTTTATTTATTTTAATTAGAAATCATAACGTGTTACTAGATACCGCTTATGATTATTGGAAATAAATAGCGATTTAATTTCAATGGCCAACATGACATAAATCCTCGAGGGTCACACGAATTAAAGGCTCTTAATCAATAGTGTATTAATATTAATTTACTTGCATTGGAGAATGCAATATATGATATGTTGATTAATTAATTATATACCGTTGCGAACCGTTATAATTAATTTTTTCTAATGGATCATATGAAACTAATTAATGCAAAGTCTAATCATATAATAATTATCACATAGTTGATAATTAATTTTATTCAACACAAATTAATATAATTATTGAAATTATATTAATTAAATGGGCTATATTTAATTAGCCTTTTTGAGCCATGTATAAAAGCAAGAAGAGTGGGCCTTTTAATTATAGAATTAATATGCAACAAGAGAGAGGATTGTGTGGCCCAAATAGGCTTCTTTTATGGCCGGCCCTAGGAGGGTAATTTTGTCCACACAATTTATTTGGGGAAGGTCTATATAAGGAGGTGTTATGTGAGACCTAGGACAACTCTTGCTCCATTTCTCTCTCCTCTCTTCCTAGCCGCCACCACTCTTCTCTTTAGGAGAAAATTTCTAAAATTTTCTCTTCCATTTCTCTTGCTTTTTGGTGCTCATGTGTTGAGCTTTAGCCACATCTCCTAGATATTGATGTAGAAGAGAAAGGCAAGCCATTGGATTAGGCGATTTCATACGTTTCGCTAGTACGAAACCTTGTGAAGTTGATTAATCCTTTAGTGGACCTTAGAAAGGAGAAGAAGAGGAGGAGACGAGCACGCCACCGCCTCCTATGCCGTGGTCGAGCCTCACAGATACTATTTCACAAGAGGTATAACTTCCTACGTCTTTCTCTCTTTTGATGTGTTGAATGCTTGTGCAAGATCCTCTTTGTGTTTGTTTTGCTTAATTAATCGCTATTAGTTGTAATAAAAATTAAAATTGAGCATTAGCAACACTTTCTAACATCAATGTAGGTAGTGAAATTTCTCGGTGGATTGGTAGAATGTGCAAATTTTAAGACCGAACAATTCAATGAGCTGAGAAATATCGATGAAATACAATAAATCTAAATCGTTAATATTAGATCGGATGGTGTAAAATAGTAATAGCATTGAATTTCGAAAAGCTAATTACAGGGATGATGGCGAAGCTTCTCAGAGAAGGTTTCGTATTTCAAATTCAAAATACAGTAGAATCTCGATCACACCCTGTGCAAAACCTCGTCGAGCAACCGATCTGCAATCTCTGATCGATCGAGAACCCCCTCCCCGGTCTGGATTCACTTAAAAATCAAGGTCAGTGACTGATTTAGGGTTTACGATCAAATTCGCAATGTACATTTGAAGTTGAATGAGGGGAATGGTATTACGAAATTAAACAATAATGTCGTGTCTAATTAATTAGATTATTCTGTCTCAACTTAATTATTGTCGTTCAATCAGTGTCTAGGGGTTTAATATTATAGTTAGTTATATATTGCTTTGCAGAGTACCAAATTGCTATTTAATTAGGAAAGAATTGCAAATTGTATTAGCTAATTAAGTTGGCGAGCTTAATGACTTATAATTAATGTACAGTTCTCAAACCTCTCATGGCTCCTGGAATCCTCCATGCAAGGAGTGCGGTGGTTACACACTAGTACTGGTGTCAAAATCAACCAAAAACCCTAATCGTGAGTTCTTTAAATGTACTAAAGCAGGTTGTAAAGATTTTAATGGATGGTGTTGTCCCACTGAAACTATCAGGATATTGAAACAATTGAAATATCTTATTCTAGTTGTAATTTGAATTTTAGTTGTCTTCATAATTTGGGTTTCTTTTTTGGTATGGCTGATGATGTAAGTGATGTATATATAGGGTTGTTGTATAGTAATGTTGTTTAATTAGGGTTCTTGCTAATTTGAAGGTAGTACTAATTAATGGATGATGTAGCTAGGGGTTACTAATTTATATGTAATGCATGCTTTAATTTGTAATGTAAGCTGGGATCATGTGGATGATTTTTGTAATGCTTAATTAACATATATGGATGCCATTTATTTTAAGTGTGCTGGGTTTCTCCATTTAATTTACAAAAAATTAAAGTATATATACATGGTACATATTAAGAAAATGCAAATAACATCTATATATATCACTATATATAATTTTCCCTCCTGATCATGAACACCATCTTCTCTGCCTTTTAATATCTTCCAATTGTGTTGGCATAATAATCTCCTTTTGCAAATTAAATTCTCCAGACTTTATGACAATCCATGTTTACTAATTAATGCATTCATCTTCCAGCTATTCTGGGACATCAATCTCCTCTAATTGCCAATTAATTAAATGCATCAGATTTGTTACTTTGTAAAAACTCACAAAGTAAAAGAAAACCCCAAATTGACCCCAAAAAAAGAAAAACAAAACCCTAAATAAAAAAAAAACAAAAGTACCTAATCAAAACAACCCTTAATAATCAAATTAAATACTCTGCATGTTCAAGGTGGTTGGAACTAAACTTGAGACAAAATCACATGGATCAGAGCAGACACCGATCTAGTATCTTGGATCCATCAGACTAGAAGCACTATAGCTAGATCGAAGTATGCTCCGACCCAGGCAAGTTTGTTTCAAAAGAGAATCGATAATCAGGAAGGATTATACTATGCATGTTCAAGGTGGTTTGGAACTAAATTTGAGGTAAAATCACATGAATTGGAGCAGCCACCGATCTAGCTAGTATCCTGGATCCATCAGACCATAAACCCTAGCTAGATCGGAGTATGCTCTGACCCAGGCAAGTTTGTTTCAAAAGAGAATCGATCATGATCAGCAGGAAGGTGGCTGGGTTCAAATGAGAAGAGGGGACTGATGTCTAGGTGTATATATATAATATTTTATTGAAGGGTCGAGAGAGGTCGCGACGTTTCGATTTCTTTATTATATTAAAGGGTCGCAAAGCTATTAAAGACGCATCACTTTTGGAAAGATATTCACTGTAGCTCCTTCCCTTTCTTTTCCCTCCTTACCAGCTCCTTCCAAAACCCTATTCAATAATTTCATTCCCTACCTAACTAAGGCGCAAGGTACACTTTCGCATTTTTTTTCTTAAATTGATGGGTACATGTGAATTAGTTGTTGGTATATATTACCCAAAATCATTACTCTTTGGTACCAAATTAGTTTAAGATAGTATGACTTTTTGACAAAATTTAGCAATTTTGTACCATTCAAAGTCTGACAAAAATGCCAAAATGCAGGATAATTTTTTAAAACAATGAATTCTGACCGTAGTTGGATGTACGAGTTGGGACCGAATAAACTTCAATACCTCCACCCTTTATTTGTGGCTGGTGTGGAACACTTCGTAGAGGTAGCATTTAAGAATGAGTCTACGGTAGATAATGGCACTATCTCCTGCTCCTGCCTTAAATGTGACAATTTCTTCTTTTATACCCAAGCTGTTGTCATCGGCCATCTGCAAGAATTGGGTTTCTGCTCTGGGTACAAGGTTTGGCACGCGCATGGGGAACAACGTCAGGTGGTTTCGAATGATCCACCATCTCCACTAGGAGATCTTATGGAAGAAATGATGCATAATGCGGCGGGGCCGTCTTTCAATTAGGATGAAGGAGAAGCACTTATCGGTGAACCAAACCCAACTGCAAAGAAGTTCTTTGAGATGCTACACGCTTCAGATGAACCATTATGGCAGATTCCCTCCACCGTCGAAACCGACCTAAAATGTAAAAAGTTCATCCTATCTGCCGTCACAGAGCTCTTAGCCTTGAAATCTAAAGGCCAAATGAGTTAGAAAACCTTCAATTTGATGATGGAAATAATAAAAAGCTTGCTTCCCGATGGTGAAAAATTGCTAGCAAGTTTCTACAATTCAAAGAGGCTAGTGAAGGGATTAGGGATGAACTGCAAGAAATATGATGTGTGCCCCAACTTCTGTATGTTGTATTATGCTGACCGGATCAACCTAACAAACTGTTCTCTGTGCGGTGAAGCAAGGTATAAAGAATGCGCAAGTTCAAAAATGAGAAAACAGATTGCACGGAAGGTACTACGATACCTGCCTATTACCCCTAGGCTCCAAAGGATGTTCATGACACCATCGATGGCAGAACGAATTCGTTGGCACAAGGAAGGTCACAGAGAAAAACCCAACCTAATGGTGCACCCGGCAGACAGCGAAGCTTGGAAACACATCGATAGGGAATATCCTGAGTTCGCGTTAGAAGTACGCAATGTTAGGCTTGGTTTGTCAACCGATGGCTTCATGCCTTTCATCTCGAGCGTTGCGCCGTACTTTTGTTGGCCTGTGTTTATCTTCCCGTACAATCTGCCGCCCAGACTGCTGATGAAAGACCAGAGCATGTTCCTAGTACTTGTCATTCCTTGCCCAAAACATCCTGAAAGGGACATTGATATAGTCCTTGAGCCCCTCATCGATGAGTTGAAGACACTATGGAAGGACGAAGCCCCAACCTATGATGTCTCGAGGAAGGAAAATTTCACAATGCGGGCCGTGCTTCTCTGGACCGTTAGTGATTTTCCAGCCTATGCTAATCTAAGTGGTGCAGGTAAGTTGGCATGCCCCTATTGCATGCATCGGACTAAGGCCTTCCAACTCCAAAATGGTGGAGAAGCATCATGGTTCGATTGTCATAGGTGCTTCCTACCGAAGGCTCACAAGTTTTGTAAAGACAAGTCCAATTTCTTCAAAGGAAGGGTTGAAAATGATACAAAGCATGTTCGATTGATGGGCAGCCAGGTATTGCAACACGTGAATGAATATACAAATTCAGGGAAGGATATGAAATGGGGCAAACAGCATAGAATTGGGGAACAGTTTGCCAGATATGGAGAAACCCACCATTGGCAAAAGAAGAGTTGTTTATGGCAATTAGAGTATTGGGAGAAAAATTTGATACGCCACAATATTGATATTATGCATTTAGAGAAGAACTTCATGAAAAACTTGTTCTACACCCTTCTGGACATAGTGGGAAAAACAAAGGACACAAAGAATGCCCGATTAGACTTGGAACTATATTGCAATCGTCAGGGACTGGAGATGGTTGGTGTAAATAAAAAACCAAAGGCATCGTATGCATTGAATCTTCAGAACAAACGACAAGTACTCAAGTGGCTGAAAGAGAAAGTAAAATTCCCAGAAGGCTATGTAGCCAATTGGTCGAGATGCATTAATCTCGCCACTTGTAAGACCAGTGGACTTAAAAGCCATGATTTTCATGTCTTTATGGAGCGGCTCCTACCTGTCGCATTTCGAGATATTGTAGATGATGAGCTATGGGAATCTTTATGTGAAATCTTAAGCTTCTTCAAAGAGATATGTGCCAAGGAGCTCGATCCCAAAAGAATCGAGCAATTAAAGAAGGACGTTATTGTCACTATGTGCAAACTTGAGAAAATTTCCCCCCTGGCTTCTTTGACTCAATGGAGCACCTCGTGGTGCATGTCGGGTACGAAGTGAGAATTGGCGGTCCAGTGAACTGTCGGTGGATGTACCCATGTAAAAGGTGTAAACACATATTTTTAATTAACGTACTATATATATAATATATATGATTTCCAGTTTTGCCCTTCTGGTACTGTAACCAACATGTTTTCCATGCATATGCAGGCGTAACAAAGACGAACGGAGGCGTGTGACCAACAAGGCCTGTGTCGAGGGTTCAATCGCCGAGGGAACACTGCTTAAAGAAATTTCAGACTATTGCTCTTCATATTTTTCAGATGGCAGCACCACAATGCCGCAAGATACGAGTGCACAGCAAGCTGATGAACCTTTCAGTGTATTTGATGTTCCTGACTGTCCAATTGGCCAGATGAGTCCCCGGATTCTAACAGAAGAAGAGTACACTGCTGCCCACAACTATGTCCTATTCAACTGTGACGAGATAACAAAATATATAGAGTATGAACCAATGTCTTGCTAATTCGTTGCAAAACTATATCTAATATTAATTGATCCTCTTTTCAACATTTGAAAATATTAACTGAAATTTTTTTTGAATCCAGTGAGTATGATGAATGTTTACGATTGACCCACCAAGCTACTAATGAGAAATCAATAGACAAACTCCGTCGAAAAGGGTTTGCATATTGGTTTTCTCGCAAGATACTGAAGGACTGTGTTGATGATGCTAACTTGCGCAAGCTTTCCCACAAACCTTCAACGCAAGTATTTTGCTATCAGGGGTATGTTGTTAATGAATTTCGATTTCGCACTGACTCAGACCAACCCAGGGCAACAGTGAACAGTGGAGTTTGTGTACTAGGAGAGTGGACTGCCAATAATTCCACGCAAGTAGATTACTACGGAGTCTTAAAAAAGGTAGTGGAGCTCGATTACGAGGGTAGAAAGGTTGTACTTTTCAAATGCCATTGGTTTGACATAGACAAAGGCATTAAGCATGACAAAAAACATGGCATTGTTGAAATTAAGCACACCTCTTCTCTTAAATATTACGAGCCATTTGTTTTTGCCCATCAAGCGGATCAAGTGTATTATCTACCCTATGCATCCAGTAAAAGGGAATAGTGATGGGTGGCCATGAAAACCAGAAAGAAGAAAATCTGGAAGTTGAGGAAATTAATGAAAGCTATGAATTTTACCAGGAAGAACAATCAGATTGTCATATTTTGTCGGTCACAGAAGGGCAATATATGAACTTGGAATATTTATCGCGAACATTGGAGGAAACTTCTGATGATGTAGTTGAAGAAATTGTTGAAGAGCAAGAGGAACAAATTATTGAAGGTGGCGACGAAGATGAAGATGATGATGAATGGTAAACTGGTACGTATGCCTAATTTCATTCTCAATAAGCATGGTAAACTGATATACTGTATTTCCTTGGCCCTGTCACCTGAATTTTTAGAGATATTTTTTGAGGTATTGGGGTATTGTGGTAGGACCATGCTATTCTGGTATGCCGTATGGCCTGTCACATGAATTGAATGTAGACTTGTTAATATAAAAATTTAAATTACATTGTAGAAATTACAACGGTAGGTAAGAATAATGTGCGTGGGTACCACATATATATAAAGGATTTGTGAAGTATGAGATTATTGATTAAGTTGGTAACTTAATATCAAATATATGCTCTATAATGGGAACAATCAGATGTATAATAACCTATCCTGAACGTAAATAAACTTCATAGTGACATGCACTTGTTAACATCTCAACATGTACCTTCATGGGAGTGACAGTAATTCCACGAATATTTACTAATTAGGGGTGTTTGTGTTTTTGGATGTAAGTGCTTACCTGGAATGGTGATGTTGTCATTGATGGATTTCTCATGCTGACGAATCGTGCCTGACAAGTGCATGGCAGGCATAGACCATGTGATTCGCTCCTGTAATTTCTTAGATTGAATAATAATGTATTTCTCATTACTGAATTAGGAGATTGGGACAACAGATGATATGCTGCCATGCATGCATGCATGCTTGGGGAGGATTTGTCTTTCTTGTGAAGAAGAAAGTTGTGTAATATATATGTGCTGGGTTTATTTTGTGAATTGGTAACAATGTGTGATGGATTTTTATGATCAATGCTTGGCTTAATTTTGTGATCTGCTGCCATGCATGCTTGTTCTATGTAATGGGTTTATTTGTCTTTCTTGTGTTGTTGTTTGATACTAAAAGTGGCTCATATTAACTATTTAATTAGCTATGTTGTGATTTTGTATTCTGATTTATATTGTGAGTTTATACATATATATGAAGTGGTTAAACATGTTCAGTTGGTACGAACACTATAAATATATATATGAAGTGCATGCATGTGAGTTTTTTTTTTTTTTTTTTGCATTCACTAGTACTATACAAGCACTAGTGCCGGCCGGTATGTACAAAGTTAAGGGGTTGGATAGAAGTCAAACGTGCATTGAGTAATTGTAAGGGTAGTATTTACATGAGCCGCCCCATATAAGTAGTATTCAAGATCATTGGTGGCACTGTGAGGCCCACAAATTAGTATTTACAAGGGTATTATAGAGCGTTTAATTCATGGGCCGTCTGACTACTCCACGTGGGCCCACAGTTCAGTATAAATATGGGTGTTTCTAGCACACTTTCGACGGTAGAGTGAAATGTTATAATCGTGCGTACAAAAAATTATGGGAATACTGATGAAAATGTTATTCGCTAATCTGGCAGTGAGATTTCCTTATTATAATCAAGGGTACATGAATACCCATGTAAAGTCCCCATAGAAATAATCGAAATTCTAGTAGTGGACCGTTTGATCGGCGATTTTACAAATTGATAAATTTAAATTAACCAATTCAATCTATATATTAAAATTTCATAGCAATAAAGCAATAAAGCAATCCTGTAGAATAATTGGTGAATATAGTCAATCAGGGGATGCAATAAAGCAACGCTTTTGGGTCCCAGGAATGCCAAAAAGCTTCATCACTTTTGAGCAATTAAGAGGTAGTTGGAAGTTGAGAGGGTTTCGTGACATCAACCTGTGAGGATTCTATCTGCGGTTTGTTATTTTTTTATTAAATGTGGGAATTAATTTTGAAATAACTAATGTATAGGTACAACCTAGAAAATTCGTGTAACAGAAACATCTAGAGAATTATTGGTTATTTGGTTTGCCTGATCTCTAGTATTTATGGACAGGTAGGTCGTCTTTATTATCTGCAAAAATTAGGTTCTCGTATTAATTAATTTATCTGAATTGTTAAAACTATTTTGTCCTAGGTATTAATTACTCTTGTTTGATTGACAATTAAATTAAAGAATTATTTATTTCCCTGATGGCTTTCAATGCAAAAAAAAAAAAAAAAGCAAGTCTTTACCGCATAATTAGCAGTAGAGAAATAAATAAAGAAAAAAAAAATGTTTGTTCACCTTCTTGCCCATTGAGGAAAAAATAAACAACTCTAGAGAGTTGTTATTCTTAGTTCCTAGGCAATGAATATAACTATAATTCCTCAAAATATTGCCTTTAGGATTTAAAAGGAAAACTGAAAAACTTCTATTCTTTTCTAAAATCATAGATGATTTTTTTATTTTATTACATATGATATTTTGATATTTTTTTGTGGGTTGCATAATATTGCACAATGGGACTGGTTTGACTGGTATCTAAAGTTCTACGCAATATATATGGTACTGGCATCAGTCCAAGTTCCAATTAAAATTGCTTGGTTAAGACCACATCAACATACCAGTCATTTGCATAAAATCAAGAATTTTATATATTCTCGGTCTCTATGATTGGTTCCATACTTTGTCAGTCATAAATATTGTTGCCAGTTACTAATGTTATCCCTTCCAGATCCTATAAATGAACTGGTGAACCTATATGATGTCTTCTGAAATTAAAGGATTTAACCCGATGGGATTTGAATATAAAATAAAATTAATAATGAAATATGAAGTATCATTATATAAAGAGATAGGCTAAAATCAGCCACGACTGACGGATGGATCCGTCAGCTGCGATTATATCTCAACTTTTGCTGTTCTAATGGCTAATCTGAACTGTTCAATGTGTTCTCCATATTGAAATCTCATTGGAGACCAAATTTTACATTTTTCTGATTTTATTTACTATTTTTTTGAGAATTTTAAAAATCATAGTTATTGAAGGGTCCATAATTATTTAGATTAAGAATTTTGTAAAATACCAAACAAATACTAAAAATTTTTAGAAAAATATAAAATTTCGTCTCCAATGAGATTTCAATATAGAGAACACATTGAACGATTCGGATCAACTGTTAGAATCTCGAAAATTGAGATTTGATCGTAGCTGACGGTCTCATCCGTCAGTCGCGACTGATTTTAGCCTATCTCTTATATAAATGCGTTAACTTTTCAAGGTCACCAAGCCATAATTATTCACAATGCAACTATTAATTTGACGCCCCTGTAAGGTACACCAGCTTAATATCAAGTAATTAAAATCGACTGAAAACTACAATAAGTTCATAATTCAGAATAATTTGCAAGATCTAATATTCATAAAACAGGAACAATTCATATTGTTTGATCTTTTTCTAATTATATAAATAATTCACAAAACTTACAAGTAATTATAAATTTCACTGAATTTTGTGAATATATATATATATATATAGAGTTATGCTATGGTGAGTTGCAACTCACCAACCACCAACCACCAACCCTTTGGTGAGTTGCGATCAAAACTCTTAAATCTAATTTAAAATGACCGATCCAAACCGTCCAATATGATCTCCCTATTGAAATCTCCATGCAGACCAAATTTTACGTTTTTTCAAAATTTTTAAGTATTTTTTTAAAATTTTAGAAAATCGTTAATCTAATTAGTTCTGAACCGTTAGAAAACATCAGTTTTTAAAAATTCGAAAAAAATACTTAAAAATCTCAAAAAAATATAAAATTTGGTCTGCATGGAGATTTCAATAGAGATATTGGACGGTTTGGATCGGTCATTTTAAACTAGATTATGAGTTTTGATCGCAACTCACCGAGCCTTTGGTGAGTTGCAACTCACCATAGCAAAACTCTATATATATTATATAATATATATAGAGTTTTGCTATGGTGAGTTGCAACTCACCAAAGGCTTCATGAGTTACGATCAAAACTCCTAGATCTAGTTCAAAATGACCGATCCAAACCGTCTAATATGATCTCCCTATTGAAATCTCTATTCAGACCAAATTTTAAATTTTTTCGAAATTTTTAAGTATTTTTTTTGAAATTTTAGAAAATTATTAATCTAATTAGTTCTGAACCGTTTAAAAACAGCAGTTTTTAAAAATCCGAAAAAAATACTTAAAAATTTCAAAAAAATATAAAATTTGGTTTGCATGGTGATTTCAATAGAAAGATCACATTGGACGGTTTGGATCGGTCATTTTGAAGTAGATATATGAGTTTTGATCGCAACTCACGGAGGCTTTGGTGAGTTGCAACTCACCATAGCAAAACTCTATATATATAGAGAGAGAGAGAGAGAATGGCTAACGCGCCATCGATGGCATGGAGGGTCCCGTGTCATCAAGTCATTTTTCGAGATTCAAAATTCAAACGGTCAATCTGAACCGTTCAAGTTGTTCTCCATATTGAAATATCCTTGGAGACCAAATTTTATATTTTTTCGATTTTTTTTGCTATTTATTATGATATTTTTAAAAATATTATGATTAGAGTATTTCAGGCCCTGCAATTTGAAAATATCATAATAAATAGCAAAAAAATTTGAAAAAATGTAAAATTTGGTCTCCAAGGGTATTTCAATATTGTGATCAACTTGAACGGTTTGGATCGACTATTTGAATTTTGGATCTCCGAAAACGAGTCGATAGAAAATCGATGGCATGTGCCATCGATGGCGCATTAACCATTCTCTCTCTCTCTCTCTCTATATATATATATATATATGAGATACATATATAACTATTTTAAAAAATCATCAAATCGGGAAAATAATTTATAAAAAAGCTAAAAGAATGCAAATTTAATACAAGTATTATTTAAAACTCTTTAATACTATGCGGGAATTTGATAGATTCAATTAAAAAATACACAGTTGCCTAAATTACTTACTCTCGCAAAGACAAATTAAAGCCAGATAGAAAAGGTAGACCATTTGGAACTATCAGTAATTAATATGCATAACAATAGTGTGTTCACAAGTAGAGATTCGTCTTTCTTGCTAGACATGAAACAAGTACAAGAGGGGTAAAACAAGTTGAAATATCCAAGTTGCTCTCATCATCTTGTATCCTGTCAGCTGATTTCTTTCTGCACCATTTGCTTGTGTACTTGTGCTAGCAGCACTCTCACTACTTGGCTTCCCTTTTTCTAAGAAAAGAAAATCATAATAATATTAGAGAATACAAATTAACAAAAATGAGGTGCGATTTACCTCAATTTCTAATACCAAGGTTTAAATGAAATGATTAATCAGTGTACTGCCGACCTAGTTATTCGGCAAATAAAGAAGATTATCTGGGTAGACGTACAAGATATATATGTGTGTAGGTTATAATATAAAAGGAGAGCCTGACCACTTCAATAGTTCAATCACTAGGACCATATATATTTTCATTTTACAGTGTTCCTTTTGGTTTTACACTTTTTTCATCTTTTATATTTAAAATAAGATTTTTCTCATTAATTATTCCAAATAGTGTCCACTTGATCTGCTTATTGAAACCTGTGTGTGTGTGTGTATATATATATATATATATATATATATATATATATATATATATATATATATATCTATACTACTTATAAAAGCAGCCATAGAAAGGTCATGAATTCCAACCACTAGGGGTGGAAACATGTGTTAACATCAATTATAAACCATTGATCTGTGCAATTTGATATGATGTGCGGTTCAGATTTGTATTTCTAACAAAGAGTCAGACTCTTTGACAGAAAGTGTCCGGTCGCTGAATTGAATTAAAGTTTTTAGGGAGTTTGTCAATATTTCCTGAGTTCGATTCTTGACTCTAGCGATTTTATTATTTTTTTTCTTGCACTATTTTTTTAATTTCTCCTATTGCATGCACCATTTCAAGGACGTTCCAAATCTGTTTTTTTCAAATAATAACTTGACGCATATTTTTTATATTGCGTTTGCATATCATAATTTTCTTTGCATCTGGAACATAAATGATGCAAAATACTTATAGCTTCTATGTACATAACTATTATTTGCTTTTATATTTAAGCTTGACAATCCCACATAAATTTTTTAATAATTTTATTCGTTAAAAAATATCCATGTTCATCAATTTACCTTTTCCCATATTTATATGTTTATCTATTATCTATTTTATTTAAGTGTAACAAAATAATAAAGATTTCCCCACACATTGGGTGGGCGTATCTGCTAGTATAACAAAAAGAGTAAAGAGAAAATTAAAACAAAGACACAGAGCCGGCTTAATGTAAAACATTCTTTAAAGGAAGAAATAAATTCCCCAATAAGCTCCAAATCAAAATTTGTTGGCACATTAAATTGAAAACGAAAAAGATGACACATTAAAGCATATTATGTCCTAGAATCTCCATATGCACCTTTATTACATGAGTGATGCTATTATAGTTTTTTCTAATTTTGCTTTTATTGCTGAATGCACTAAAAAGTGTCTAATGAAATTTAGGACATTGTTTTCCTTAAAAAGAATGAGAAGTTAATTACCTGTACCAGTACTTGATTTAGGTGTGCTGGTTGGAGTAGAGTTGTCCTCTAGCTCCTTGGCAAACTGCTCATACATTTTTGTTTCTGCCGAATCCTTTGGTAATTTTAATAAACCTAAAAGGAAGTACCATAAATTAATATTAAGTGATGAAAAGTAAGCAATAGGAATATTGAAGAAAAAGATCGGTACATCAGACTTTTATTTATTTATTTATTTTTTTTGATGAAATCTTGAATTTTTTTTTTAGACGTAACGCTGTAATTTTGGCACAATCGCAAATGTGTGCATTTTCACACACAGGTAAGTCAACTTACGAGGGCAATCACTGATATTGGTCGGTACATTGCACTTGTGCGGCAATTGCAGTGCCAAGGAAACATTGATTTTAATCCCCAGCTCCGGTTCGTCCCGATCCTTAACCAAAATACACATGCATTTCAGACTCTTTCCGACAACCTGCTTGAACCCGGCACAACAATCGGGAGTAGGATTCTTCGCGGTTGTGGTTCCTTCCACATATGTGATGCAGGTTGCGAGCCCCATCAGCTGATCAGTGCACTCGGAGCGATCAGCCGCAAAGTCAGAGTTCACCGTCAGAATCAAGCACATGGAAGCAAGTGAAATGAGTAGTGGTCTTAAGGTAGCCATGGTGTGCTGTGTAGTAGATGCAAGTACAGAGGATTAAGTGTTTTTCTTTCTTATATAAGAGAAGTTGTATGGGGGTGCATTATGGAGTCCACTTGGGTAGTTATGAGGCAAAGCTGGAAACAGCGACAGATACCAGTAATGGAATAATAGAAGGGCAAATTGCAATTCCTTTTGGGCGATTTGTTGTGGTGTTTGCTGCATGACAATTTGTGTTCCGACTGCTAGACCTTTGGTAGTTGCAATCGCGCGTGCACCAACATTTTCAATGATAAAATTATTTATTTATTTTAGTTAAATTTTCGTTATATCTATTGATATCAAAATTTGTAAATTGTCGATCTGTTTGAGCTAGCCAAACAAAATATTTAAACATTATATAGTGGCGGGGATAGAGTTAAATGTAATTAATCAGTCACTATTAAATTAATACGTACAGTGTATAGTCACATTCGTCGAACAGCCTTAGAAAAACATAATAAATTAATACGGCATATAATTAATTCATATAATTATACATAGTACTTGCATCTAAAATAATTAAGCCAAATGTGCACTTAAACATTATACAAATTAATATATAACTATTGTCGATATTCTAAAATATTAGCCCAAAATAAAAAACTAAAGAGTGTTTATTTAGGAGTCGAAAAGCTTTCAAGTAAGTATAACATTTGTAACAATAAATATAGAGTTAATATGATGATTTGTATTATTTTTCATCATTTACAAAATTGCAGTTGTTACTTCTTTTCAGTCACGCTTCTACCTCCGGTTTTTGGAGGCGGCACAATTCTTACTTGTTCCAAACTTAGTAACTAGGTAGCACTCCCCCAATCACTGCTCTATCAATGCACTATGAGTCGGGTAATCTGCCCATTCATGCTTGTCACATGATTCCAATTTCACTCTATTCTGCGAACGAAGTGGTCATTAATTCTATTCACAGATAGAGCATTTATTTTCAAATTTCTTATAACAAAATCCTTAGTTTCAAACCAACCTTCAAAAAAAAAAAAAAAAACTTGTAAGCACTACAAATAGATAACAGTACTGCACAATTAAGTTGAACACGACGTCCAATGCTGTGATCTCTGTGAAACGTAGCAAATAGGAAATTTAGTACGATGTGTCACTTGTGAGTTTACTTAAGCCATCAACTTCAAATCTCGGAACTAAATTTTTTAATAGTGACGTACCATTAGATGCATGATTAATGACAATTGTATATATGCACACGTATGTACTGTATCTTTCAATACTATACTCTTGGTACAAGCAGTTTGCCAGTCAATTTCTCCAATTACATTATATAGGTAACCATTCCATTTCTCCAACTATACATGTGTAGATGTATATACTGAGAAGATTCGATCGAGATCAGACGGTGGAGATGCAGTACAAATCTAAGGCGTAGCATAGGGACCTTTCTAAGCATATAATAGATTGGATTCTAAAATGTGCAAGCAAACCCCACTGGTTTCAAACATAAGTACTGATAAATAATAAAGCTACAGCCGTCCATTCCTCTGGAAAGGTACCTGCCTATAGGCAAATTATAAAGGTTGATTACAAATTGAAAAGGTACCATTTCAGCAGAATTAGAAACGTACGGTACTTTTGATGACATTAATTTGTGATTTGTTGAAGCACTACACTGCTGCTACTGCAATAAAACATGTTGCCAGTCCCTCAAAAAATAAAACATGTTTCTAGATATAAATAGCTTTATACTAGACGACTCAAATTTTGTGCCCAACCAGACTTGATCTGATATGTCATCCGACAATCCTTCAAAAATAAAACTGATGATTGCAGCTTTTAAAGTCACAAAATTGAACTAGACCTGAATAACTCACATGACCCGGCCGACCCAATTCGCCATAATTAATCTGACCCGATCTAAAATTTTTTTAAAAGTACAATTAACTTATCGATATGAGATCTAACAGTTAGATTATTTCCATATAGGCTGACGAGTCTATATGGAAACAATCTAAATTAAGTATGGGTAGGGCTGTACAACGGATGGGTCAAAGGTTTTTAATCAAAATTTTAACCCAACCCAATTATATCGGGTTGAAAATTTTTTTTAACTAACCCACCCGTAACCCAACCCAACCCAGCTATTTTTTTTACATATGGATTTTTACGGGTTAGACGGGTTATACGGGTTACGCGGGTCAAATGAATTGTAAATCAATTGTACATAAATAAAAATAATCACATAACTAAAATAAAAAATGAACATATAACCTATATGATCGGATTAAAATAAAAAGTCCAAGCAACAACGCAACAAGTATTTGTCTAAAATTCAATAATCAGAAATTCAACAACAAAAAATTCAACACAAAGTACCATATTTTATAATTAACGTACAAATGGCATATATTTGAAACAAAAGTATTTATTATGAAGAATTCAGCAAATTTCATCACAAACTGGTCAAATTTCAGCATTCTTTCAAGGACAGAAGAATTTAGGCGGTTCTCCATCTCCTTCACTCGTAATCCTGATTTTTAACTTCTTTTACCTACATGAAGAATTGATCAAATTTCTGCATAAAATTATCAAAGTGTCGTTTTCTTACAGAAGCTTGATTGATAGTTAAAAGAAAAACAGCATTTGAATTCTGACAAGTTCATTTAAACATCTCTGATAGTAAAAAAATAAGCAGCATTTAGCTGTTAGTGAGAGACTCAGATCATGTTTAATTTACAATCAAGTTTCTTGTAATTCTGGTAAAACAAGAAAATAAACTGGTATTAAAATAGAGAAGGGTCACGAATTGAGTTAGGGATTACATACAAAATTGTGAGCTGAGACTGTAAAATTAAAATAATTACATGTAAAATAAATCAATTAGGGCTGCAAAATTGAAACAATTACATGTAAAATTAATCAATTAGGGCTGTAAAATCAAAATAATTACAAGTAAAATTGAAAGAGGCTTAGTTGAGAGTTGAGACCTTGTAAGTACAACAGTGGATCAAAGAGACGAAGACCTTATTGTACACTTGCATAATGACTAGAACAATTGTAAGAGGATCAAAGAAACAAAGACAAAAAAAAAAAGAATTAATAATCGACGCAAAGGATATTGTTTGAGTCTGATAGAAAAATAGCGACTTTGCAAATAACCATTAGCACAAATGACTGCAGTATTTAACTAACAAATTTGTAGTAAGAAATCAATTACGTACCATTTTCCGAGGCATGGAGACTGTCAGATCGAGGTTGGGAGGGGAGGAGTCGAGGCATCAGGAAGGAACCGAGGCGTCACTCAGAGAATTGCGTAAATTCACATGTGCTGTGGGAAAGAAACGATATTCAATGCCTAATTTGGGAACTGGGATGAATAAATGTCATTGTCGGAGTAATAGAATGTAATTAATAAAACGGGTCAGGTTGAAAACAGGTTATCAATACTAGAAATATAACCCAACCCAGTTGAACCGGGTTCATAAATTTAAAACCCGACCCAACCCGTTAAAATACGGGTCGGGTCGGACGGGTTATTGTTTTTCTTGTACAGCCCTAAGTATGGGCTGATTATTGTTTGGTATCCAAATTTCTATTGATTATGGAAATAAGCTAAACATGGCTGTAAAGGAATAGCAGATTTTGTGCAATAGATGTGTTGTCTTTTATAGGTGGTTATATTTAGAAACATTGCATATTTTATGATGGACAAAATATGGTATTGTGTGTTGGCCAAGAAGTCCTTGGCACTATATATATGGGGTTGGTCCCCAAGAGACTAGACACACACGAGTATTGCTGCATACATGTGTTGATAGCAGCATCTCTGCCCCTCTCCCTAATTATTCCATCGATTAGAGAGAGATGATGCTTTTATTTAGGGCGCGTCTTGTTCTCTTGGAAGATCTTTCTCCCTACTTAGGTGCGTGGAACAGCTTTGGTGAAGGTGTTAGGAAGTGCACAAATTTAATTTTTAGACTAATTACTCTTAATTAATCCTAATTAAACTAAGTGCAAAGGAGATCTAGTGCAAAAGCCATCCAAACACACAAGAGAAAGAGGGAAAAAGGGCTACCTCTTGCGAACTTGTAATCGCAAGGCTCGAATCCGTCGAGTCGAGGTTGCACGAACCACCACCTACGCCTTGGCCTCGAATCCACCAAGAGATTAATCACAACCTCGATCTATGCTAGTAGATGGGAGGTTGAGGCTAATCGCTTCCTTCCTTGCTTTCAATTAATCAATATTAATGGAGGAAGGTGTTTGCTCAACACATGAGCTTATGGGATGAGAGGAGAGAGCAAGCAAAATTCTGAAATTTTGCTCTTCTTTGTGGATTTCGGCCAAGAGGGAAGGAAGAGAGAGAAAGGGAATGGTGGCTAGGGTTTGCTCCCAACTTGACCCCTTTATATAGAGCTCTCTTGACCTAACTCCAAAACTTATCACTTGGACAAGTTTGCCCCTCTATGGCCGGCCCCAATAGTTGGGTTTAAATGGGCTACAACAATTATAATGGCCCATTTAATTATCTCTTAAGTTGCTCCTTTATTTCATCCATAATTGGGCTTTTAATTAACTAATTAATTAAAGACCCAAAAAGCTCAATTAATTTAATTAAGTTGAACAAAAATAATTATTAACTTATTAATAATTATTTTGGGATTAGCTAGTACATTAATTTATTTCTATATGATCTATTTGACTTAATTAATTATAACGGTTCGCAATGGTATATAATTAATTAATCAACTTATCATATTTTCGTAATACACATTATTACGAATAAATAAATAATGCACCGTGTGATTAAAACTCTATTTGTGTGACCCTTTGAGGATTTATGCTACGTTGGCCATGGAATTAAATCGCTATTTAATTCTAATAATCATAAGCGGTATCTAGCAACACGTTATGACTCCCAATTCGCATAAATAGTGTACAGCTACAAAATCTCAATCCTGCATAAGAAATAATAGTATTTCCTTGTCCGATTCTTATGTCACATGATATCATCGCATAATCCAAGATAGGAATGTGTCACTCTTGCAGATTATACGTTTCTTGATCTAGAGATGACTGTATCAGTTGCTAGCAAACAGTCCACCTCCATCAAGGGGCCCAAACAGATATCATCGCTCACTAAGTTAATTAATGAGGGACATACGGTTTTCTTGATGAACAACTTTTCCCCGCACAATTCAAGAGAACATAAATAAAGTCCGTATAGCAGCCCTTATCAGGAATCAACGGTAGACGATATTTATTGAACCTATCCTCATGTGGAAAAGCTGAACCATCTCAAACTTAGAATCAAACTCAAATGAAATAAATAATGACACATAACACAATCCATATATTTATTTCACTGGGTCGCGTCCTGTACTATGTTCTATAACATATACATATGCAATTAAGTTGGCAACTCCTTACCTATGATCTGTAGAACTTAATCATCACTTAACTTGCATACTAATCTTATCCGATAATTAATATTCCTTGTTAATTATCAAGATTACGGACCTTTTAGATTTATTATTGTCATTTAATTATAAATGAACTACAGAGATCCACAATTCAGATCCTCAACCTGAATGATCTGTCAATTAATAAATCAAGGAATAAATGATAAAATATCATCAATCACATAAACCATAGAAGTGGCCATTTAATAATTGGCTCCTAGGACATAACTCTAACAGAAGGTGCATACACGTCAGAACACATCAAGAAGTGCTCAGCATCAAGATTCAGACCATAGCAATGGAATTAGGTAAGCTTCCGCTCTCGATTTAAGTTTTTGGTGTTTTGGAACGTCCCGTTCCACTGCTGGTTCTGCGAGTTCATCTTTTAGAATTTTGCTATTTGATCTGCGAGAATTGTTATTCCTTTGACTTTAAAGCAAACCTAACAGTAACCGGATTGACTCAATATTAAGACATGATCTAAAACTAAACAATTCGAATTTTGCCCGAACCAATCTAACCTAATTAAAATGTTGAGATCATGCTCGATTGCCACCTCTAAATGAAATTACCAATTAATTCTGTGTCTATTGAAGTACGCAGATGAAAATAATCATCCCATTCAAATTTAAAGAACATATATGGTATCAACAAAAGGAGGGGGAAAAACAAAGATGAACATAAAAAAATGGCTGAAATTAAAGAGGTGTGCTTAATAATACAAAATGTTAATTACTTCTAACTTATAGTAAACAAGCCCATCATAATTTCTTCTCTCATTAAAGTTGCAAGTAATTATGTTATAATTGTTGTAGGTTTAACTAGGTATAAATATATATGCATATCAGACCTATTAAATAAACATAGAGTATTAGATATACCGCAGCGGAAGTTGATCGAACGCCTAGACTCTTCTCGGAGTTTGGTTTTGCAGTGTCTTGTCTCTCTCCATATACGTCTGATACACCACAACCTAATGTTAGGACTTCAGATACCCAGCCTCCATATACGTCTGATACACCACAACCTAATGTTAGGACTTCCGATACCCAGCGGTCCGCTAGCGCTGCCAGCTACCCGCTAGGTCGTTCAGTGGCAGTGGCCCGCTAGTCCAGCTAGCGGCTCGCTAAGAATGGCTCCACACACCTTTTCTAACAATTTTTAATTAAATGCATAGAAAGTATATATCTAAGTTTCATACTTTTGTTTTGGTGTTTATATATGATATTCTTAATATAATTTCTTAAAAATCATTAACAACTCCTTCTCCTAACTGAGACAAAATAAATCAATTCTTGAAACATGGAAAGCCAAATTAAATACTCTTTTAAAACTATAATTTTTCTATATCCAAGCCTTGCTGCTGTTGTTGTTAGTTTTAACAAGACTAGGTGACAAGACCACATTAATTTTCAATTTCATTAAAAAAAAAAGTAAATAGTACAAGTTGCAAGTATATATATACAATAAAGAAGAAAAAAAAAAGAAAAAGAAAGAACGGGCAAATCTTACGGAAAACCTGTAGCAAAGGAAATTAAGGAGAAATCCCAAAACTAAAAGCTAAAACAAAAATAAAAAAGAAAAAGGAGAAAACCAAAACAAAATAAAGCGAAAACAAATGAAAAGCGTAATATATTCCATCTCCTTCCTGGTATCTACAGAGGTGCAAATAAACCGCATGCAGCAAGCCTAAACGGCTCCGTGGCAGTGGCTGAGAAGATGTGAATATTCAGGTCTATCCAAATAGATCAAGTTACATCCGAACGATCACGTTGTTGTTGTTGTTGTAGTAATAATTGTTGTTATTGAACAAACAAGATAATTATTGGAAAATAATGGTTAATAACAAAAGTGAGATATGTCCTAATAAAATGTGGAAAAATTCAGTACTCTTGACGGTCAAAGCGAAATATATCGGCAGAAGGTCTTGTCAAATCTGATATTAATTATCTCATATTCAGAAGCTCCAATGATCTATCCGAATCATTAAATGTGATCTTCACATTGAAATC
The DNA here is from genome assembly GCA_027562975.1 of Rhynchospora breviuscula. Lineage (NCBI taxonomy): Eukaryota > Viridiplantae > Streptophyta > Magnoliopsida > Poales > Cyperaceae > Rhynchospora > Rhynchospora breviuscula. Next base: position 22,026,285 of record CM050398.1, read on the forward strand.
TTGCAGACTAAATTTTATATTTTTTAAAAAAGTTTTTACTATTTTTTAGAATTTTAGAAAATTAATTCTCGATCTAATTAGTTATGAACCCTCCAGTAATAATAGTTTTTAAAAATCGGAAAAAAAAAAAAGTTTGGTCAAGAAGGAGATCATTTTAATTTTTAAATTTCAAAATTTGAGAACTGATCGAATTTAGCCCGTCAAAATCGTTTTGACCATAGCATTTGTCCTCTTGCATACCATGCAAATATAGGCACATGTCTAATTGTATACCGTATACGCGTGCGACACATGCAAACGCAGTCAAAAAAATTATGCAACAATTAATGATTTTATTTAATGACGAGATAGGTGGAGATATATATATATAGTCCCTGTACTGAGTAGTTACATCCTGCCATACAGTTAATTAATTATTGGGTCCCTAAATTCAACTGTTTTGATGGTCACAGATATGAGATATGTACAATTGTTGATGATTGGGTTACCAAGAGTTAGGCCTGCCGAGTGCCGACGTACGGTCCAACCGTCAACCATTTGCCATGCACGTTCCATCCAAACGGAATGACTAATGGTATAAAATTTCATTACATTTCAAGAACGGAACGCGTTTCGTCATTCGTTTGGGTGAAATATAGTGCAAATGTACACGTTCCGTCCAAACAGAACGGTTAACGAAACGTCCGATACGTTTCGTTACCAAAACGTAACGAATAACAGAAACGTCTCGTTCTGTTGTCGTTATCAACGTTAAACAGGTCTACCAAGAGTATTGTTTCCTTAAGGAAACAACAAAAAGGCACTGAATCAATTGTCACAGCTAAAGCTAACCAACTATATTCACGGCTATTTGTACTTCGACAGTATAACATAAATTAGAGTCAATATTTTACTATTTAAAATTGCACATGAAACATATAGACTTAAACCAGTTGGACCGGCCGCGCGCCTGGTTTTTAAAACAACAATTATAGTTAATTTGTATGATAATTATTTTTTTTTTTGAAGGTTGGTTTTGAAACCAACGATTTTGTTATAAGAAATAAAAAATTTGAAATTAAATGCTTTTTCCGTGAATCGAACCAAAGACCACTTGGTTGAAAGAATAAAACGAAACCACTAGACCAAACAATCCAGCTTTGTATGATAATTGTTATAAACCTAAACAAAATATCCACAACGCAATTAGTTCAAAGTTTGCTGCTTCGGTTTCAAATTGAAGTACAACAGGTTGGCGACGTGGCTGAATAGTGATCAACTGTTAATTTTTCCTAGACGAATCAGGACCCATGGGGGTCTTGGCTCGGCCGATGTTTTAATTATCTGGTCCGTTCGCTCTGTCAATTTTGTGGTCTTGCATTCTCGATCACATGCATGCATGGTTCACAGCCACCCAATATATGTTAATAAAATTTGTTCAAAATTGTACCTCTTCAGCAATGTGATCCGGTTATGTGTCTCCTCCTCGAAGTCATCATGGACCATTCTATATGTGGTTGGCGACTTGGCGTGCTTCTATAGCGAACTAATATATTTTAAAGACACATACCATGTGTGAACAGGAGAAGAAAATCAAAATTATTAATGAAAATTTAATGTGTGCAAATTATGCAGAGTTCTGACAGAATTGCTTAGTACCAACTGAGCATGTGTATATATAAGTATATATGTATGCATAATATATCCTAAGTCATTTTATTATTTTTTATAGGACTATATATAATAGTATGTATGTGTAATACCAACATGCCGGGTGCTGAAGGAGGAGCAAATGTGAGGTTGCTTGCTATATATGAACTCAATTATGACTGGAGTAATTTACAGTGTCATCAATTGATCAGTTTATACGATTCAAACCGTCTGATCAAAATAACTGATATATTTTTAGAGAATTAAACAACTTTATTCGTGATAAACGGTTCAGATTTTCTTCGCTTTAGTTACCGGAAAATCTTGCCTAGCTATCAAAGTCTTTATGAAATATGATTGCTTTAGCCTTCAGATCTTGGTGTGACGGAACTAACATTAAATGGTACTGCATCATTGACGTAGACTAGAGTCTATTGAATTATTCTTTTTCACATATTTAGCCCGGTAGTAAATAAATGGCAATAATTGAAAAAAAAAAAGGTTCAATAACTGCACATGAAACTTTTCTTTTTTGTTCGGACAACAAGAAGGATAAAAAAGTTATATTGTTCCATACGATATTAATTGTTTCACAAAAAGAATGATCCATAAGATTACACAACATTTATGAACAAACCAACCAGTGAAAAATGTGAAATCATATGCTTAAGAGAAATTTCAAAGGACTTCGCCATAATTATGCCTTACAGTTTTTTTTTTTTTTAGGATAAATTGGGGGTCAAGTCTCCCATCTTATTTTAAATTAAATGTCTATGAAAGTCCCCCCAGTCGGATTTCAAACATGCGACCTTTCACTCAAGATACATTGCTCTTTGCCACCATGGGCTGGTTCTCGCCTTACAACAGAAAGGCGAAGCTAATTCTTTTTAATAGAGTTCAATTATTATAACATAAGTTAAATTTACTTTAATTATAAAATTAACTAGAAATGCTAGTGTCTAATATATGGGACGGATGTAGTCCGTCCAATATGATCGTTTTCATATTTCAAATTTCAAACAATTGACCCAAACCATTGAATATGTTCTCCATATTGAAAACTTGTACGAAACCAAGTTTTACATTTATTCAAATTTTTTTATTATTTTTGGTAGTTTAGAAAATCATTGTTATGAGACAATCCATAATTTTTATATTATGAATTTTCTAATATAACAAAAAAAAGTAAAAAATTTCTGAAAAAAATATAAAATTTGGTTTCTTATAAATTTTCAATATGGGGAACATATTGAACGGTTCAGATTGGTCATTTGAAATTTGCAACATGAAAACGATCATATTGGATGGACTTCATCGGTCCCGTATATTGGACTAGCATTTCTCAAAATTAACAATGAATCTGTTTTCACAATATTTTGTGGCCTCCATATAAAACTTTTTAAAATGTCATATCAATATAACATGAAAAATGTCATGTAAATATATATAACTAAAAAAAATATAAAAGCACGGTACCTCATTTGTTGAATTTAAATCCGTTCATAAGACGGGCAAAAATATATCCTAAGGACAAGTTCGTGTTATCCCAATTACTTTCAGCGTATATATACTCGGATTGTACATCCAGTGGCCAAGGGCATTTTTTAATTCAAAAATAATTAAACAACCAGCTTTTAGAAGGTATACATGATTACGTTTACTAAAAAAGAAAAGGTACATGATGACGTGCTAGCGGACAATAAATGGAATCCGTATCCCATCCCGCGCGGCACGGTGCAACGCACCTATCTGCACCGTCCGATCTGATCTGGACGGTTCGGGCCTATCAATCTGGTATTATGCACGGGGCTCCCTTAACCGTGGAGATCAGATCGGACGGTGCAGATGGGTGCGCTGCACCGTCCCGCGCGGGACCAGATCTCATTTGCAATAAATGTGCACCATAGTGTGAAGTATGTGTTTACAATTGCTTACATAGTGATGGGACGTAGATAGCATCTTTGATCCATGTAGATGTTTCCTTCTTTTTCTGTTTTACTTTTAATGAACTATAAATCTATTTGTCTAGAGTCGCCAAGCTCTGCTGCTCTTCTATCTAACAATCGGTTCGTAATTTCTGGACTATTGTTCAATGCAATTGATTGATTCATATCAATCAATTCGTCACAATTAAAATTCTGCTCACTCCAGTGAAGTAATGGAGTCTTTCAGCAATAGTGTAACATCTTTGTTTCATATTGCTTCCATAATGTTTGGATCTTGATCGAAAGGTTAATTACTTGTCGTAATTCTGACTCCCAACAACAAATGAAGTTGACTTTGATTTATAATAAGACAAAAAAATCCATTCAAAATTACAACTTCCACAACTAAAGAGGGCATATAGTATGCAACATGGCAGCGGCTTTTCACACGAGATAATATAAATATATCACAACAATATATATTTCATTTAATTCTGATATGACTGTTTAGAGGTATCTCGGTCGTTGTCAAAATTCTCTAGACGCCAGCCCCTCCGTAAACTGGTAAATGTATACATCGCATACTCAAATTTGACAATTACATAATTCATTATGGTTTGACAGTTATAGGGCCTTTTAACTTTTGTTGGTAATTTTTCTTTGGTAATTTGACTATTTGTTAATACCTAGAAAACAATGTTGTTTTCAAACCATTCCAATAACCGGCCAGTTTTAATTAATTGCCGATCTACAATCAATGAATCCCATGCAAAGTCAAGCATGGTAGCTGCCGCCACTAATATGGACCAATTTCTGGCATGTCAATTTGTAGACCATTGCTTAGTAGCCTACCAAAATATTACTTTTGAAAATGACTAATAATACTATCCAAGTACTGAGGTTTCTGGAGCTTTAAACTAGAAACATATAAAATTACAAGAAGCTTGTGAGACAAATAAATAAATAAAAGCTGTTGGAATGATTTCAGTCTCTAATTTCCTTTTGATTCTGAGCATTGTATTCAAGCAGTCTATGTAGAGGAAAATAATGTGGGAAGATGAATGCAAATAACAAGCAAAGAATAGCCGTGAAACCCACCCACCAAGTGAACCGAGGTATCCCAAGCATCAGCTCATCGCACACTGCATGTACAGAACACAGTTAAAACACATATACTAATTTCAAAACCTTCAGTTCATAACACTTGGCTTTTGGCAAAAATGCTGCGAAAGGTCCATATAAAATCCTTAAGACAAAAGGCTCATCAGAACGGAAGCTGTCTCAGGTTTAACACCTGGCACCTGATGTTGTACCAACTCAACTGTTTGTTTGAACATTTTGTGCTGACTGCTGAGTTTAAAAGTTTGAATCAAAGGGCTTCAAAACAATGAGGAGCCTAATAACACAAACTATCAAAATTTGGGGCCAAGATGAGAGCAAACAATCTAAATATAAGCCCAAAATATAAGATAATATTGAACTGATAAATAGTTTGGAGCAAGCCAGACAATATTTTGCGTGGTATTTATTTCCTTTTTGAGAACTTCCTTTTAACTAATTAGTACTAAAATATTCTGCATAACTGTGTGTATTTGTGCTAAGGTTTTAGACACAGTGGAAAGAATCTCATACCGATATTATATAGAACAAGTTCTCTCTCTTGCACATTTGGCTGTGCAACCACTCCCTCAGCATTTACAGTCACAAGAACATATACCTGAAACAGTACCAATAAATATAGCATAACGATAGGAAATAAAATAACGATCATTATCTCACATCAAACAAAAACATTAACCTGCTCAGTACTCTCAGCCTTGAATATTAGCTTTTCCGTGTTAAGCAATCTTCTATTGCTGTTTCTATGCTCATCTGTCAAATCCTTTTTCAGCTCTATACTAAAGCTGGCTGGTATCTACAAAAAAAAAAGAAAAAGAAAAATAATTATATAAAACTAAAATTTTTATTTTAAACTGACAAAAAGCTACACTGGTAAAGTCCAGTACCACTGTGTATCATGGTGGCCTGGTAATCTAGGAGTGAAGTTTAGTATTGGTCTACTGGATAAGTAAGGTAACATTGAAATGATTATATCGTTATCCAGATGTTTTACTGTAGATTTATGGTTAAAGCAGAAACAAATTCAAACATTCAACAATTCAAAAAGGTGTTCTGAGGGACCTTTTGTGCAATAATAAAACTTGTTAGATAAAATAAAAGGGACAAATTTATTGGTCATTAACCATCTTAGGTAATTAACTGCATGCATGATATTTATTTACAAGAACTTTTTACAAAAGTAATTAACATTTATTCAATAGCATATTAACATCATATATTACTGCCAAAATAAAATGTCACCTTTTAGTTGTTGTTAACATGTATTCCATAAGGCTAATGATCTCTTCTTCAGTTGTGCGATGGACCCATACGCATGGACATACATTTAGGAAAACTAAAGACACAGACCATATTTTTTAATTTTAAGTAATTTAGGGGTTCTCTTCCAATTATTGGAAAGGTAACGACCATTTTCAGGCACTTAGGCCCTGATCAGAATGGCATTTTTTTTAACATGGGATTTCATTTCATTTCAATCATTAGAAAATTTTTTTATCGAAATGGATGGAGGTGATGTTATTTGGTCAGAATTTCCATGTTATTAGACAACAAAATCTCGAGAAATCAATTCCAATGAAATGAAATCCCGCGTAAAAATCATTTTAATCAAAGCCTTAGAGACATGAGGCTCTTTTTGCAAATTACCAAAAAAAATTGATATGTCAGTATCAAAACATAAGTCATGAGGATAAGGGAAAACAGAAAAAGAAAGAACCATACAGAAGCCGGATATGATATCTTGACTTCATACCAGAAGTTTTCTTTCAAGCCTACCAATTTATAGAACTTCTGACCAAAGTTCAAGTGAAGAGTTTCTCCTTTCAGCTCTTCACCGACAGTTAAAATCTTTGGTTGTAGACTGAAAAACCAAACATTATTTTACTTTATACATTTTCAATAATGACAGTGGCATGTTCCTTCTGAAATGTTTCCATCAACAACCTCAAAATAGCAGGATAAGCTAATTAGTTTCTTGATCTATGAAATTAGCACCTAAATACCCAAAGGTAATTTCTACTTTTAAAAACACAAGCAGCTCCGCTTTGAAAAAGAAAAGAGGATACAATCAGTTACCTCGTGGCAGTAGAGGAGGTACCGACTTGGATGAAGAGAAGGATAGATAGAAGAATGAGTGGATTCAAGTGCCATTTGTCAAATTTCATCAAGTGTTCTCTAACAGAAAACACTCAAAAGACTTGAAAAGTCTCCTTCTCAACTTCAATTCAATTTGAGTACCTACGAATAGAAACGTTGGTAACTATAAATCATCTCGCTTTACCTCAGATTTACAGAGATTGAGCATTAACAATATATACTTCATACTCAAGATAGATAGATCGAAAGAGAGAGGAACCTTGCGTGATTCAGCAATGGAATTGGAAGGAAAGAGAGCGTCTACTCTTCAGCTTTTCACTTCTCAATATTTGGTCCTGAATAATAAGCAGATATTTAATTGGGCCGACGCTTTCACAATTCATTTCGTCGTGTTACAGGCTTTACAACTTGTGACTAAGCTGCCAACCAGAAATGATAACCGCCTTATGCAGTTTTACCATCTCTTGCCATAGCTAAATACAAAATGAACATATAAAATAGACAAGATAAACATATAGACAATCAAAGTGAACACTTACAAATAAATAAGTGTTATCTCTTGTTCAGATTTTTATATGCATATTCAATTTATTTTTATTGAACTTATTTGTTTATATGTGTTTATTTTGATCATTATATATGTTCACCTTATTTATTTTATATGTTCACTTTCTGTTTAGTGATAACAAGTGATAGCAAAATTAGAGATGACAGTAATCAATTTCCGCTGCCAACAATTAACGACACTGCTTTTTTCTAAAAAAAGTCACATTATTCAATTACTTGTATTGTGTATATAAAATATATTTAATTAATATAATTGTTTCACATTATTTAATTATTCGTATTGTGTATTTAAAATATTTTAATTGTTTGTTCACGACTCTTTTTTATTGTAACTGTTCCCAAATTTCTCCGCAAATTGGCGCAGTAAGATCCTAGTTGTGTCGGGTTGGACTGAGCACTATTCCGAGGTTGCCTTAAAAGTGAGAATAGCGAGGAATAGCGAGAGAATCTCAGAAGAGGAGATAGGAGAGAGAAAGGAGAGGAGAGAGACAGATGGCAGCCCCGCCAGCGCGTGGTCGCGCCGACTACGACTACCTCATTAAGCTCCTCTTGATCGGCGACAGTGGTTAGTCTCTCTCTCTCTCTCTCGTTCCTCATTCAAATCTTTTCAAATTGATTTTTAAGGCTAGAGATGCTTGAAATTGCAAGTGTTTGGGAGAAATTTATGATGGTTTTGATCGGAATTGGTAGGATCTGTAGTCTGCGCCTAGTTGTTTTAGCTTTACAAGCATCTCTTTCTACGAATATTTCATACTCGCCAAATGATATGTTCTGTCAATCAATTTGAATGTAATTTTAGAGTCTCAAATTAGTGTACAGGATGTGAATTTGTGATTGAAATTTGGGATTTTGAGTAGGCACCTTTTATTTAAAATAAAAAGGAGAGTGCCAGAGTGGAATAATTGCTCCGAGTTGGTGCTGAAGGTATCTCTCAAGGGCGATTGATTATGTACTGAAATCATACCTGATAAATTTTCTTTTCAATAAATGTGTTTCTTTTACATGTTTTATTTAGAGAATTTTTTTTTTAATCAAGCAACTGGCTGAACAAGTAGGTAATGAGTTATGATGTGAATGTGGGAGTCATAAATATAATGAATATGGAGTCATGCCTCTCCCACTTTGGGCTATTTCCTATTATATGTCTAGGGTATCGACTTCAAATGCCTTGCAAACTTTTCTGTGCTAGTTGAAGCAGTCATTTATTCATGTTTACCCTACAAAACTTGTAATTACCACTCAAACCCCAGAAAAATGGAAAATTTTACCCTCTACATTTATTTATTACCTTAAGATTACCTGTCCTGTACTTTAATTTCGTAAGAAATGAATAAAGAAGTTGTCCTACTTTATCTTCCTTGTTCTAAGAGAAACAATGAAGAAGAAGGTTTCTATGGTATAATGGTACAGTAATATAATGAATAGCTTTCTCTTATTTGTCACAGTTCTATGAAGTTCCATTTTTTATGTTTTTTGGTGGGCGGATCCTTAAAAATTATTGTTCTAAAGTGGCATAAGTGAGATTTTCTAGTTACTTTTGGATATGAATGGAGTACTTCTGTGTGAGATGGCTATTTGACTTACAATGACCTAATTTGCAATTAATTTCCATTTTTGTACTTATTTATGCAGGTGTTGGAAAGAGTTGCTTGCTGTTGCGCTTCTCTGATGATACTTTTACTACCAGTTTTATTACCACTATAGGGTATGCAAGATCCACTTGATTTCCTGTAATCATTTCAAAATTTGTTATCTTAGTTCATGTTTGGTGTTGATATTGTCTGCTGCTATACTGTTTTGACATTCCAGTTAGATATCATTTCTTATTTTTGTGTGTTGATTTTTGTAGTCTAACTATCTTAGTTTTGGAATTTGGTTTCTTATATTTCTTTTGCTTCCGTAATATGTGCATCAATTGTACTAATCATTAATTATTTCACGATGCGAATGATCTGAAATTAATCTATCTTCAACTTCAAATCTCAAATTGTTGGCTGTCTTCATGTTTATCCTTTTCACATTTTGTTTCCTTCAGTCAGATAGGCTGCACTTTCCATTTCTCTCTCCATATGACTTCTCCATTGATCACCTTCTTAACTTAGTTGGCAAAAAAAAATAATTTTTTTAACTTGAGGGGACGGCTAATGTTGAGTGATTGTTCTTAATTGAGACAAAATTGATTTAGTTGTTTTGTTTTTTTATTATTTTAATATTTTATGATTATGATTTCTATTATTATATTTTTTTTGCAGGATTGACTTCAAGATTAGAACTGTTGAGCTTGATGGAAAGCGAGTGAAGCTCCAAATTTGGGATACTGCTGGTCAAGAGCGTTTTAGAACTATCACAACAGGTAAATTGTCCTCGTAATTTAGGAAGACATATTTCATATGCGCTCTACAAAACAAAACTATTCATAAGAAGCATCATAAGCACACCAGAAAGGATGCATATCGCCCTCCAAACATGAAATATCATAAACAAATCAGCAAAGTTGTATCAGACAAGTCTTTTTGTTATTGGGGTGTAATTTCAGAAAATAAGTTACATCTTCCTTAAATCAAGCAGTAAACAGGCACATGAAAATATTCTTGAATGAGTTTGCTGGGTGCACCTAAAAGCAATAAACCAACACATTCATGTCTTGCTGATAAGTTCAAACCCAATATAATAATACTGCCCCAATGCTAGTTGGTACCAGTACAATTATGGAGACAATTTTGCCACCTATGTTGATACATACTGTCAAAGAGCATTATTGGAAGTGGCATAGAGAGCTAAGGCCTTCCACTTCCCAACCACCACCCCCTCAAACATGCCCACAATAAGTTATTCCTCAAAACCCTTTCCAAGTGACTCACTTTTGTTTGTATAAATATATATATTTTTTCCCTGATTTACTTATTCGTTTATTTTCCTTTTTCCCATGCAGCTTATTATAGAGGTGCAATGGGCATTTTGCTGGTGTATGATGTTACTGACGAGTCATCATTTAACAGTATCCTCATGGGTTCAGTATTTTTTATTTTATACAACAACAACAACTAAACCTTTTGTCCCAAACAAGTTGGGGTAGGCAGTATTTTTTATTTTATATAGCTTAATTTTGTATTCAGGATTTTGCATATGTATCCAACTATCCATATAAAAAGTGGTAATATTGTGCCTCAGAATGAGGGGGAAAAACTTCCTTTGAACCTTTTTTAAAGAACAAAAAAAAGCCCCCCAGATAATCACTCCTTTCCTTTTTTATTTTTCTTATAAGTTTGGAGAATGGCCAGAGCATCTCTCCCTAAATCACTGAAAGGAGGGCTTGTATAATATTCGGAACAAAAATGTGGATATTGTCAGTTATTTCATATTAGGGAAAATAAGATACGATCTGTGCTCTTGGAATTATATTTACAGCTTTTTCTAATATTTCTATTGAAAAAGATAGGTTTTTTACCTTAATGGAAAAAATCAGATATTAGAAATTGGATCAAGAACATAGAACAGCATGCTTCTAACAATGTGAACAAGATTCTGGTGGGCAACAAGGCTGACATGGATGAGAGCAAGAGGGTATTTGTTAATACAAAAAAAAACTAAATCCATGAAATGTCATCTCAATGCCTTCTCTTTCAAAGTTATTTTTCTCCATTTTATCATTGATTTAGCATTTCTGTCTCTGCCAGGCTGTGCCAACATCAAGGGGTCAGCAGCTGGCTGATGAGTATGGTATCAAGTTCTTTGAAACTGTAAGTTGCTTAGACAGTAACTCCAAATCGTCTTGGTTTTTCTAGTCTAATTTCTTCTTCCTTCATTTTTGTCCTTTTCGAGGGCGGCTATAATTCATTCAACTATTTTATTTTATAGTTATCAAAGTAGAACGCTATTTCAGCTGATAATCTTAACTCATTCTTTTTTATTGATTCTTTTTTCTGAATTATACACATTCTTACAATAAAGTAGCACATGTTTTCTTTCCCCCTCATGTTTGTAACTTGCAACAAATACTGAATATTTAGATTTAATTTCAAATAGGCAGACATTTTTTTGTGTGATTCTGTACAAAACATTGTGGGTGGGAAAAATACTGTTGAGATTAAATACCATATATCAATTAATGCTTTCAACTTTTCTTCCATATGCAATGTAGAGTGCCAAAACAAACTTCAATGTTGAGCAGGTGTTCTTTACCATTGCCAGAGACATCAAGCAGAGAATTACTAGTGAATCTGAAAACCCCAAACCAGCTGAGGTACTATTTTTACACCAGTCAAATTTTGGTACCACATCTTTTATGCCAATCAGTCATAAAAGGTTCTTTTGATAATTGTGGATTAGAAAGGGTTAAAAGCTGTCAAGGAATCTTATACACACTTGTTTTGTTGTGATAATGCAAACTGATATGAAGAGAATAGAAATTGTTGGCTTCTACCGAATTAATAAGTAACTACATTGCTTATAAACTTCTTTCTAACACTTGATTCTTTCATCCAGGCCACTTTGAAAATCAGCAAGACTGACTCCCAGAACACAGCTGAAGCTGCTGCCAAGTCATCTTGCTGCAACTTCTAAGTCCGAGTCAGCTTTACTCACTTCAAAGTAGTATTCTAATAGTTTGCGGATGCTCGTGAACTTAGACTAGTTGCAACCATGTATGTCAATTGTTGAAGGTTGGTGACTTGGCTAATAGCCTTTCTGCTTTCTTTTTTCTTCAGTTTACTGCTCTCATGCTTGCTTAGTTTTTAGTGCTAAAGCATCCTGGAGTGTATCTTAATTTAAACAAGTGTGTTCGTGTTGAGTGTCAATATTTTTATTCGAGGTGAGGTAATGAGCTTTTACTCAAATGCGGCTATGCTTTTCCATGATATGGGTAGCGAAATTTATGGTCCATTCTGGTTACAACCGAGGTCATTTACAGAATTCAATAATAAATTTCATATTATTCGTATCGTGATTTCATCAAGTAAAAATGTGTGCGTACTTAACAAGCATTTCTCATGTGGAACATAGTGAAGTATTGGAATTACATAGTACTGTAATTATCTAAATTATAGGTTCTCCAAAAAACTTCTGCGAAAAAATAAAAAGAAATCTGGGTTGCAGTAGTAAATAGGGATGATAACTTGGCACAGAAAGTTTTCTTTTGTTTTAAATTTTATAATTAAAAAAACAAAGGCGTGGCTGACTGCCTTCCCTTGCCGTGGTTCTAAATTGGTCAAAAGTTAAAGCTCAGTGGCAGACAATCTAAGTTGGAGGACGAATATATAAAAGTAGGAGTCACGTGAATATATATTTAGTTGTAAAAATACCATGCCAAATTAAGATATTACTGTAGCCACATATAGGAGAGTTAAGCTATTAGATTTGTATTTAAGCTCATCAAGATAATATATGAGTTTAATTTTAAAATTTCATGAATTGTTTTGAGTTAAATTCCTTGTCAAAAGTCGGTCCAATATACATCCTATTATATGAACACTAAATAATCCAGGGAAATATTCTGTACACCTACCAGAAAACAGTGTCTTTTTGTTTCTTGTTGAACGGTGGTTATAATCAGTTCACTGCCTCACTATCAGGTTGGCATTCGGCAGCTTATCTATAGAGCAATTAACTTCGCTAATTTCGCCAGAAATTTTTTGCATGCAGATTCTAGTGACAGCCTCATATAGTAGGGACAAGGACTTAAAACAAACAGTTGCCTTTGTCTGTTTTAAAAAGCATGACAGTTTGTTGTACAAAAAGAAATGTAAAGTAATATATGAGTGGTTATTCTGGCACTTGTGCAAGCAAAACCCTCATTGCTTAATATTTCACACCAGCAAAATGTTATTTGTCCCTTTTGTTTTTAAGATTTCCAATTAAATCACGCAATAATTTGTCGTTTTGTTTTATCCAAATATATATATCTATCGAATGTTATATCAACAGCCTAAAAATGTCCTTAAATGCTATGTTGGTTGGTGGTGGGTTTGAAGTTTTGAGTGTGTTGAACAAAAACTAGTTTACCTAATTTTAAACGGTCAAGAAAGCTAATCAGCTAAAAAGGTTCATATTTGCTTGTGAAAATATTATATCCCTATCTTATTGTTATATTTTCTTCATTTCAAGCGACAGATTGGATCTACTCGGCATTTCTTATTTTGTAGAAAATATACCTACCAATTGTGGGGCCTAGATCAGTTCGAAGACAGTTATGTGAAAGGAGCTTTGATTTAATTGATTCATTTATTGTTTAATATTCCTTCAATTAATTTTGGTTCTGTTTACTCGTCAATAGCTGTCCACATGTTGACTATATCAATTATCTATCATTTGAATTTGACACTATTTAGGGAATTTAGCGAGCAAACTAAATGCTAAAGTGACAATTTAGTAAATATGTACACGTATTGTTTAATTCATGCAATTGGGTTGAATTGGAACGCTAAAAATTTGACCATATCTTAGAAAATTTAGCGAGTAAAATAAAAGCTAAAGTGACATTAAGAAAACATGCACACAGTACACGTATTATTTAATTCGTGAAATCAATTACATGCACTAATTAAATTTATTTTTTGAAAAGGTAAATTGTACCAATTTTGCAAGCAAATGACACTACCCGAAATAATTAACAAACAAGAAAAAAAAACAATATAAAAGGTACAATCGTCAATTATATCTACGACATTTAAAATAAACAACTTGTTTGTTACAAATTTCAAGAGTTAGAACGCGTATTAATTTAAGACACTTGCTTACTAATAAAAATAAAAATATAAATATACAAAGAAATTACATGACGCAAGTTTTACCAAAAAATAAAGGAATGAAAATTATCCTCTTTAAGATTTACACGAAATGATATTAACCAATGAGGCCTAAGTAATATCATATATCACTTTCAACATTGCACGCGCAAATGATCTGAACCAAATACCAATAAGAAATTTTATTTCATCTTAAATTATGTAACCATCAAAGATCCTCTCCCTCGCACAAATCAATGACCTAATTAATTGGACATGTGGACAAAGGATATTATTATGTTCTCTCTCTCTGTTTTTTTTTTTTCACCAATGAGAATGCATCTCAAGTTCTCAACCTGAAAATCAATAATAAAAATAAAAATTCTCAACTCAAAAGAGCTTGAAATTTCAAACTTCTAGAATCATGTCTTCAACTCGATACGCCGCCGTGTTGGTAAACGCGTACGGTCATCATTGAAAGATTGAAATATTCAAAGAGAAATTAACAAAACAAAAGGGACACCGTTTAAGATACAAATTAAGCTTTTGCTTAGACGCGTTCTATTTTTTTGTGGTTGTGGCATATTCAAGTCTGCTACTAGTCTACTCCGACCAGTACGACTCCATACTAGACTTGCTTCGTGTAGAAGCAGGATCCAGTCTTTTTCCTCCGAATCCGCGGTGAAACCTCCACGTATCACTACCCGAAGTTCCATTAGTTGCTTTCCTATTTGCTATTTGGTTGGTCAGGAAATCCCTAACGGTCGACCCTCTTCTGTTGTCCGTTGACCCTTTCGGATCTAACTTCTTAGGATTTTTTATTTTTTTTTACCAATTTTAAATCCCGTATGATACAACATACAACAAATAAGGGCCCAATTTTTTATTTGAACAAATAAAAAATCAAGAGTAAAATTTATATTTAAGTTATGATCGTTTTGGCATGCCGCCATCTATACAATTATTTTTTCATAAACTGCACATTACTTCGGGTTGAATCCTTTTAGTTAAATTTTTTTATTTTAATAGTCTTGAAATTCCTAAAAATTTAACTTTCTAAACTTCATATAGTATCTATACTACTTATAAAAGCAGCCATAGAAAGGTCATGAATTCCAACCACTAGAGGTGGAAACATATGTTAACATCAATTATAAACCATTGATCTGTGCAATTTGATATGATGTGCGGTTCAGATTTGTATTTCTAACAAAGAGTCAGACTCTTTGACAGAAAGTGTCCGGTCGCTGAATTGAATTAAAGTTTTTAGGGAGTTTGTCAATATTTCCTGAGTTCGATTCTTGACTCTAGCGATTTTATTATTTTTTTTCTTGCACTATTTTTTTAATTTCTCCTATTGCATGCACCATTTCAAGGACGTTCCAAATCTGTTTTTTTTCAAATAATAACTTGACGCATATTTTTTATATTGCGTTTGCATATCATAATTTTCTTTGCATCTGGAACATAAATGATGCAAAATACTTATAGCTTCTATGTACATAACTATTATTTGCTTTTATATTTAAGCTTGACAATTCCACATAAATTTTTTAATAATTTTATTCGTTAAAAAATATCCATGTTCATCAATTTACTTTTTCCCATATTTATATGTTTATCTATTATCTATTTTATTTAAGTGTAACAAAATAATAAAAATTTCCCCACACATTGGGTGGGCGTATCTGCTAGTATATATATATAGAGTTTTGCTATGGTGAGTTGCAACTCACCAAAGGGTCGGTGAGTTGCGCTCAAAACTCCTAAATCTTGTTCAAAATGACCGATCCAAACCGTCTAATACTATCTCCCTATTGAAATCTCCATGCAGACCAAATTTTACATTTTTTCGAAATTTTTAAGTATTTTTTTTGAAATTTTAGAAAATCGTTAACCTAATTAGTTCTGAACCGTTCAAAAACAGCAGTTTTTAAAAATCAGAAAAAAATACTTAAAAATTTAAAAAAAATATAAAATTTTGTCAGCATGGAGATTTTTACAGGGAAATCATATTGGATGGTTTGGATTGGTCATTTTAAACTATATCTAGCAGTTTTGATCGTAACTCACCGACACTTTGGTGAGTCGCAACTCACCATAGCAAAACTCTATATATATTTTCCCTAATTGAGATTTCAAAATTTTTTGGCATCTTTAATTTGGCAGAACTATTTGCAGTGTAATTGCTTCTATTGTCAAATAAATAAATGATTTCTTTGCCAAAAGTTTCTGCTAAAAAAACTGAGAATATTTGGATTTCTCTACGTAAACAATATCTAGATTCAGAATTACTTTCGATGATACAATTTTGTTTGGATATTTAAAATTTTTATTCTGTAGAATAGAATAACCAGTCAATTGATAAAAATTCTATATTCTTTATTCAATTGAAAATCAACACTGCCGTAGTTACGTACTTGACTCTAAAACTTGGCAGAAGATTTCTTGCATAATTAATATGTCTTTTATGCTTAAAAGAAAGTTAAAGTAAAAGCATGTGCATTACAAATAGCAAATTAATGCAAAATATTGATATTAAAAATTCTTACATTTTATAGGAACACAAATCAGTTGAAAATTTATCAAGCTTGTTCATTAATCAATTTTGTTAAAATTAACACATTACAGATTGAAAATTAATTCGCAAAAAAAAAATTATAGGAATGTAAACTAAACCATATTAATAAATTACTAAATTATTCTCATATGTCAAAATTTAAAATAAATTTTACAGAAAATTATTAAAATTACAGATGTGATAAAAAAAAAAAAACTTACCTTCTGCAATTATAAGAATACACATCTTCTAATTGCGTCAATAATTCCAAATTCGCAAAAAGAAGGGGGAAAAAAAAAGGAACATGACAACTAATGATGCTTTGGTTTGCGCTTGTGAATAATGATTAGAGTTCTATATGTGCTGCAGTGTGATACGCTGTGGAGCTCCTTTTTCTTTTCCTTTTCATGCCAACAATTGAAGCTTCTTTTATTTTTATTTTTTTTAGTGAATGAATTGAAGTTTCTTTATATACAAAAAAAAAAATTTAGTTGTACTCGTGCGAGACGTCCAATCAGTCTCGTTAACCAAGACGAATATAAATATTAAAAAAAGCAATAAATACTCAAATTTACTTCCCTAAACCAGCCTCTCTCCTCTACAATCCTCCCATAAAGAATCTCTAGAATTAGATATTAGATGGTTAGGTTCTGCATTGTCTTTGATTTCAACATCATAATTCCACCGTCAAAATCATAGACCAATCGACCCCACCTCAAACGGCTCTTTCTTTCCCTTCTATTTTTCCCACTTCCATTTTCTCCGCTTCCATTTCCATTTCCATTTCCATTTCCTTCCTCTCCTCTCTCTCTCTCTTTAAACACCTTTTTTTCTCTCTTCCTCTTCTCTTGGGAAGAGAGAATCAAAGATTCTAACAAAAATTACATGTTTTTCGGAAACCAACAATGAAGAAGGGATCAGCTCAGATTCTTCTCTCTCTTTGCCTTCTCTACTTGGCCTTTCTATTATTCTATGAGTTTCCCTTTCTCTCTCAACGGGTGAATCCTCTATCTGTCGGCACCGCCACAACACCAAGCACAGTTCTCAGGCCGCTACAACTCGCCACACAAAAGGATACACAGACAATCGAGTCTCCTGTTCGACCTTCCAAGCTCCCTCGCCGCCTCCGCCTTCCACAACAGCGCCAGACCCCACTCACGGTGTCTTCTCTCCAGTTTAATCGAACTGGATATGGCTCCGGTCTGGAGAAATCTGCGCTTGATGCTTGGCAACTTGGTACTGTTTTTATTTTTTATTTTTTTTATCGTCTTTGCTTTTGTGAAAAATTACAATATACCCCTTTGAAAATCCTAAATTCATGTAAATATGAAAATAAAAGAACTTTATGTTATTATTATGTCGCAGTGTTCTTCCTTTCTCCATGATTGATGAGAAACTACGTTTGCTGTATTGTAAATTTGTAATTATTCTAATTTGGGAGGGAAGTGCTTTTGTTTTGGGTTTGCCAATTTTATTTATTCTTTATTGAGCATCCGTGTGGAAAGTGGTATAATACTAGTTACAATACTCGTAAAAAATTTTCTCCTAGATACAGTGAATTAGCATATTCCCAGATTTGAGGTTCTTTTTTTATTCATTACCCAATAAAAATTTCCAGATTTCAACATCCTCTATTTTAATTTAGCCTTGTTCCTATTCTTTTTATCAGGTTCCAAACTCTTGGACGAATTAAAATCATCTCCATCATCAATCTCGCCGTTGCCACAAAAAACCCAACCTCTCAAAAAATGCCCAGCTTCACTATCCATCACTGGTGCCCAGTTATTAGAGCAAAAGAACCTTATAGAGCTACCATGTGGTATGACTCTTGGGTCCCACATAACACTTGTTGCAAGACCTAGAGCTTCACATGAAGAGTATGATCCCAAAATAAAAGAACTGATGCCAGGGGAGAAGGCAGCCTTGGTTTCACAATTCAGGATGGAGCTTCTGGGGATGAGAATGGTAGATGGTGAGGAGCCCCCAAGGATTTTGCATTTTAATCCTCGGTTGAAAGGAGATTTCAGTGGTAGGCCTGTGATTGAGCAGAATACCTGCTACAGAATGCAATGGGCTGTGCCTCTTCGTTGTGAAGGATGGGAATCGAATGCCGGTGAAGATACAGGTAATTAGAATCATTTTGTTGCACTTCCCATTTTTTGGTGAATTGAACACAAATGTTGGCTTGGTTGTGTATTAATAGGACAATGATGTAAATTTCCATCTTTTTTTAAGCTTTTAATGGGCATTATCGCAAATGGTTCTTTGAGTTGGATCCTCTGAGGTGTGACCATTGGTGTACCTTTTCCTTTGGTTATAAATTTATAATGCCACTAGAGTGTCTGTCAAGAGGATTGTTGAGTTTTAAATTAGGTTTATTGAGAACTTTACTGGTAGGGGGCAATTCACTGTTAGTGCATCTTTTCTAAGAATATTGCACTTCACTTTAGTGAGCTGCTTCTCTGGAATGCATTTCCAAAAAGAAAATAAAAAAATGACTTTAGAAAAAGAATATTTCCAACAAAGTTCTGATCATTTCAGCTCCTTTTTTTATTTTATCTTGTCTTTTCAGTTTGCAAAAGTATGAACCCACTTTCATGGTTATAACAAAACTGGTATAAAATTAAATACAGAGAGGGTTTATACCTGTGAGGTTTTGATCCAAGCTTTCTGCAATTTTCTTAATTTAATGTAAATTGTTTGAATTAACTCTAAATGAGCCATAATTTGTTCAATAAATATTAAATAAAGAAAAGATATATAAGGAATAACAAAAAGCTTCTTCCGTATCATGAATTTGCATTAATGCATGTTACTTCTGTTATTACAGTTGATGGGCAAGTAAAATGCGAAAAGTGGATCAGTAATGAAGACGACCAGTCTAATGAGCCAAAAGATGCTTGGTGGTTAAAAAGGTTAATTAAGAGAAGAACTGATAAGGTCAAGGTTGATTGGCCATACCCATTTGTAGAAAACAAGTTGTTTGTCCTCACATTGACAGCTGGCCTAGAAGGTTATCATATCAATGTAGATGGCCGGCACGTAACTTCTTTTCCTTACCGCACTGTAAGTATCTTTTTAATTTTAGCACCAATTTATTTGCTCCCATATCTTGCTTGTTATGCCCTTACAAGTCTGAGGGCAAAAATTGAGGCTTGGTCTGACATTAATTTGTTAAACGGCTTAATCCAAAGTTGGAATAAACATTAATTTGTTAAAAGGCTTGGTCTGACATTAATTTGTTAAAAGGCTTAATCCAAAGTTGGAATAAACATTCAAAATTGACAAATTAAAGTAACCTTCTTTAGAGAGCTCTTGTCTGGCGTATGCCACTGTGAACCATTGCATAGCAATCAATCCATTTTCACTTATCTTGATTGAAATGAGGCTTAATTACATAATCAGGAACAAATTCTGTACACTTTAGCAGTGCAAACCATAATGCCTAAGCAATCTTTTTTAATACTGATTTAAACATTCAGGGGTTTACACTCGAAGATGCGACAGGGCTCTCACTAAATGGTGACATAAACGTTGAATCAATTTACGCTGCATCTCTTCCCAATTCACACCTGAGTACTGATCCACAAAGAAATCTTGATATGTCACCTCAGTGGAAGACACCAGATTTATCTGACAACCCAGTTGAGCTTTTCATCGGGATTCTCTCAGCAGGGAACCATTTTGCAGAGCGCATGGCTGTCAGGAAATCTTGGATGTCTTCAGTAAGAAAATCAAATAACATTGTGGCACGCTTCTTTGTCGCACTGGTAACAATTTTCTTTTGGTTCATTATATTTGTTCTGTGATTATAATATAAGGATTCTATAACATAATATAATTGATCAATCTTTGGTCTCTCTCTTTTGATACAATGCTTTATTCCAATTTCTCTGACTGGAGTTGGGCTAAGGAGCCTATTAAATGATTTAGAATATTCAATGAAAAAGCTGGAACCAGTAAAGTTCTCATTTTACACCAGAAAAGTTGAGAATTTATGGTGTGAATTATTCATTTAATTTGAGATAACCATACTAAACTGAGAATATTGCAATGATGTGCAGAATGGAAGACAAGAGGTGAATATGGAGCTTAACAAGGAGGCTGAGTTCTTTGGTGATATTGTGATCGTTCCATTTTTAGACAGCTATGACCTCGTGGTCTTAAAAACCATTGCCATATGTGAATACGGGGTAAAATTCAAGAATCTTTCAATGCTATGACTTTTTTTCTTTTATGAAAATTCTATATATTTCTCAGTTTTAATATTCATATAATTTGTTTGTGTAGGTTCGAGTTGTTTCTGCTAAGTACGTCATGAAATGCGACGATGACAACTTCGTCAGAATTGAGTCTGTGATGAATGAATTGATGAAAGTACCAGATGATAGGAGCCTCTACATGGGAAATATTAACTATTATCATAAGCCTTTGCGAAATGGGAAATGGGCTGTAACATATGAGGTAATCATTTTTATTTTTTTTTTTTACATAAAGTTGTTGATTTAGTAGTCTAGTCCATGACTCCATGTAACTCAGCAAACCACAAATCTGGTTACTTTCCCAGTCCAGTATGTAAATTTTGTACTGCAGCATTTCTTATCAAAATTCTAATTCTACATTTTCACTTTCGTTTCAGGAATGGCCTGAGGAGGATTATCCGCCATATGCTAATGGGCCGGGTTATGTTGTATCATCTGACATTGCACGTTTTGTTATATCAGAGTTTGAAAATAATAACCTCAGAGTAAGAATTTATCATCTGCAGACCAATATTTTACTCATTTCATTGCACCCCTCAAGCATCAAATGGATGGTCTCACCATTCTTACAAGGCTTTTTACTTTTCCTCCGGCTGGTATGCATACATGAGATATCAGATAACAGGAGCATGTTTGACCAGTAATCCTAAGGTTGCAATCTAATGCAGGAATCAATCAAGTACAACAGAACAAAAATAAAAAATAAAAAAAAAATGAGAAAAAAGAAATAGTTCCATTCTAATGGGTACAATCAAAATACCAAGCCTAACAAGTTTCGTGGAATTTTGATTTATCAATTGATTCAATTCCAATAAACAACCTGGAATGACCACTGGATTATTATGCTATTTTATTATTTGAGAATATTTCCATTATACTTTTAAATTACAATTATTACAAGATGCATTCATATGATAGAAGTAATTAATTGGAAATGTAATTTTCGTCTCTGTTGTGCAGTTATTTAAGATGGAAGATGTTAGTATGGGCATGTGGGTGGAGAAATTCAATACTGTAAAACCAGTACAATACATTCATAGCTTCAGATTTTGTCAATTTGGTTGCATAGATGATTACTATACTGCACACTACCAGTCACCTCGCCAGATGATCTGCATGTGGGAAAAGTTACAATCTGGAAGACCTCAGTGCTGCAATATGAGATGACAAGGCAAATCAATTGATTGGCTCATGGAATTCATGTTTTTGAGACAATAGTTCTAAACAGCACACCATTGTGTGCTACATGTTAGCTGCACCCTATCGATGCTGCCTGAATAATTTATTTGTTATTCATTGGTTAGAGTTAGAAATAGGGGTAGGACTGGTTATTCCACATTCAATTCTTTTAATCATTGTATATCACAAAATATAATTTTTATAAAACGCATTTTGTTGTAAATAACAAATATAGTCTAATTTTTATGAGCTGATTATTTTAATTATATACCATTTCTGTAACTAAGCTGATATTTTTCTTGTCTTAATGGCAGACAATGGAACCACCAGAATACAAAGGCAAATACATAAAATTAAAGCAAAAATAAAAAAAAAATGAAAGGAAAGAAAAAGGAAGGTAGGCCACAGAGATGGTCATGACCAAATTTACCTGACATAGGAGAGAGTCTGTGGTTCCGGAGCATAGACCGATTACTTAATTTTAAGAGAGTGCAATTTGGTAAGGTATATCGGTTACCCATTACTGAATCTCTCTTTGTTGCCCTGATTCAATACAACGAAAAAATAGAGTATTTCAGCACCATAGCGTCTTGTTTTACGTATTACGGAGATCCCTGGTCAATATAACTGCAAGGAAAAAGAAAAAACAATTTCGGATTGGAAATGTATTGGTTGTAAATTTGTAATTTGAAACCTGAGAAGAAGAAAATATCAATTTGGAAATGTTGAAATCTGTTAATGGCCTATTCAGGATTGGATCATGTACTGTGGAAGTCCATGGGAAGGGGAAATATAAATGGACCTATACAAGCCTTTTGGGCTAGTTTGGTCAAGGCTGCTTCAATTTCTTAAATTTAATTATCAAGCAATCAATCTTTTCATTTAAAGAGAATTTGTACGATATATAAATTATCTTTTTTACCTGAATAATTTATTAGATCTCTCTCTAGCATATACAACTATTTTCTTTCATTTTGTAATATACCAAATGGCTTATCAATGAACAATATATTTTCAAGACGAAAAAAATACATTGGATTTACAACAGAGCTATATGTTGCGTGAGACTTGAGCTAGCATTAATATATTTGCATATCAAAGAACAATTTATTTTCAAGAAGACGAAAATTAAAATACATTATTGGATTTACAAGAGCTGTATTTTACGTGAGATTTCAGCATTAACTTAGGGAATTCCTTTATCCATAAATCCGGATTGTAAATCAATATTTGGAATTACAAAATGGATATCCGTTAGTGTTATTGTAAATGAATCAAGACTAGTCGAAAGAAGAGTGGATATATAGTGTGCTAGGTGAAGAATTACTGGAAGAGTTTTCCAGATAGAGAGATGATCTCACGGAATTCATTTATCCATAAATCCTTTAGTTTCATTGTAATGTATCAAGACTTGTCGGAAGAAAGGAATACATAGTGACAAGTATTTTTTAGATATTCTAGTGGCTATCTAGAGACATAGTGACAAGTATTACTGGAAGAGTTTTCTAAATAGATGAGACTATTCATAAGACAGTTTTCTTATAATTTTCGATCGTCAGTTGTTGAACATTTCAAAGGATGATATTTCCTATAATTTTTGGCCATCTGTGATAGAGCAACAAAGGAACCTCTAGTGCTGCACAGCTAGCATTAAGTATGAATATATTATTATTGAAACATATGTACAAATCGAAACTGAATAAGAGTTCTTTGACTAACGTTTAAGACGTACTAATTTCTTCTGAGAAATTTCCACAGCTAATTACAAGCAGCCAGTATAGTAGCCCAGTAGATCATGAGTACTAATGAATTAATCTTTCTTGAAAATATGCGATAGTTGAGATCAAAGTCCGTTTCAGAAATTAATTCTCATGACAGAATTTCCATAACATTATCATTAACATGGTATATGCATGTGTCGAGCAAAGTTTAATTTGTCCTTCTAGTTAATATTAACTCAGGAATATGTTTTTATTGGAAACTAATTAGATTTTGCCACTTGGAGGAAGTTACGTTTGGTATACTACCTTGCAGAAGCATCGTACGGCGAGTGATCTGCTATTAAAATCCGATTCAAAATTAGTTGTCATGACAGAATTTCTCGTATGTTATTAATTTAATATAATAATGTTGTTTGTCCATCGGAAGTAATAATCAAGAGGTAACTAACTTATGGACAATTGAATAGTTTTTTATTATTTTCGTAAAAGTATGTAGGTATAAAGTTAAAGCAATTGATAAGATAATCTGAACTACAATAACATTTTTTTATTTTCTTACGTTAAAATATAAGACTTAAGATAACCTCGTACACTTCAATATAATTAAGGATAACGTTAGAATAATTTCGTCTTTGCTTCTTATTAAATTTTACTTAACAAAAGCCAAAAACTGAACTTCTATATACACTACAACAAAAACGTTTTTAGCACCACCATATATTAATTTTTAAGAAAACCAATTTTAAAAATAGTCAGTGGCAATTTTACAATCGTCAGAGTTTATCCTTAGCACCAGTTTTTTAGAAAATCTGATGCTAAAAAATTGGGAAAAAAAATAATAATTTCGATTTAGCACTTTTTTTAAAAAAGCTGGTGCTAAAAAATAAACTCTTAAGCACCGGTTTTATAGAAAAACAAGTGCTAAAGAGATACTAATTTTTTTTTACAACTCTTTAACACCGTTTTTTTTTTTTTTCTTTTCCCCAATTCTTGGCCGCCATGTACTGTTCATGTGCGATTTTTTTTCTCCAAAATCGAGAGCATTCACTCTCATCCAAATTCACATAAAAAATTATCAAAAAATTTAGAAAAAATCGAAAAAATTGAAAAATAAAAAGAGGAAGCAAAGAAAAGCAAATAGAAGTTAAAAAAAAATCACATTTGAGGTATGTTCTTTAATTTTTGAATCTTTTATTTATTATTTATATATTAAGCAATTTCTATATTTGTAAGTTTTTTTTTTCATTTTGATGTGATAAATTAGGAAGAGGAAGAGAATGTGATTCTATTGAAGCGAGAAAATCATCGTTTGGAGAGAATTTCGATAATTTTCTATTTTAACTCTCAATAATAATTTCAGTTCGTTAAATTATCAATTTGTATGCATGCATGGTTAATTAATTAATTATTAGTTGTACAATCGTATAGAACCAAATTGCTAGAATTTGAATTATCTTAAGTCGTGCCCGTCCAAGATTAATTCATTAGGGATTAATCTCAGATAGTCCGAGTTGGGGACTACTCTTTGGATACTTTGTCTCATTTAGGATTATAGAGTAATAAGTTAGATGCAATGTGTTGTCTGAGATAAATTCGACGACATTTTCTCTTATGTTCCCATGGATACATACACACAAGCAATCGTGCATTGGTGCAAAACTATATATATATATATATATATATATATATATATATAGAGTTTATATATATATATATATATATAGAGTTTTGCTATGGTGAGTCGCGACTCACCAGAGGGTCTGTGAGTCGGGCTCAAAACTCCTAAATCTTGTCCAAAATGACCGATCCAAACCGTCCAATACAATCTTTCTATTGAAATCTCCATGCAGACCAAATTTTACATTTTTTCGAAATTTTTAAGTATTTTTTTGAAATTTAGAAAATCGTTAATCTAATTAGTTCTGAACCGTTCAAAAATAGCAGTTTTTAAAAATCCGAAAAAAATACTTAAAAATTTTGAAAAAATGTAAAATTTGGTCTGCATGGAGATTTTAATAGGGAGATCTTATTGGACGGTTTGGATCAGCCATTTTGAACTAGATCTGAGAGTTTTGAGCCCGACTCACCGACCCTTTGGTGAGTCGTGACTCAACATAGCAAAACTCTCTCTCTATATATATATATATATAAAGGTTTTAAAATGCGATTTATGCGGTTTGACGGTTGGGTTGTGATTTAGCGTTTATCGGTGATAAAACGGTAAAAAAACGGTTTATGCGGTGATAAAACGGATAAAACGGTAGTGCGGTATGAACCAAAACTAAGATAAAACGGAAAAAACGGAGTTTTTTAAAGCTTGATATATATATATATAATATCTATTGTGAACCATGATGCATAGAGGGCTCCGTGCACCATGACTGTTTTATCGGTGATTTTGCAAACTGACAAATCTAAATTAACCAATCCAATCTATATATTGAAATCTCATAGCAAACAAAATTTTATAATTTTTAAAAATTTTTTTACTATTTTTTGTCATTTTTTGCTATAAATACACTAATTTGTGGCAAAAAATGGCAAGCTCTAAAAAACTCAAAAAAAAATAGTAAAAACATTTCAAAAATTGTAAAATTTTGATTGCTATGAGATTTCAATATATAGATTGAATTAGTTAATTTTGATTTGTCAATTTGTAAAATCACCGATCAAACAGTCATGATGCATGGAGCCCTCTATGCATCATGTTTTACAATAGATATTCGCTATAGATATAGAGAGAGATTGGCTAATATGCTTTGCAAAATATAGGAGGGTTGTGCTTTGGACCTCTGGTCCGTCAGATCGGCGTTCAGATTGGTGCTTAGATCAAATTGGATGGATACAATTTATATCGTTGAGGCGCTGCCGTTAATTCTAAATTGTGTCTGCTCCGTCTAAAGTTAATATACCCAGCTGTCCCTTCTAACCCCTTCTCTTCTCACTTCATTGTTTCACCTAATTTCTTATAAAATCCTATTTAACATTGATCTTTAACACCAATTTTTAGTTAAAAAATCTATGATAAATAGAGAAGAAAATGGTAATAAAAAAAAAACAGTGTATCTTTAGCACCGATTTTTATCTAAAAACTGGTGTCAAGATGGTATTTTTAACACCGGTTTTTAGTTAAAAACTGGCGCTAAAGATATGCTTGTTTTTTCCATCACGATTATGGTTAGTTTTTAACACCGATTTTTAATATATCTTTAATGCTCCTCCATTAGCACCGGTGTCCAACCAGTGCTAATAACTCATATTTAACCGGTGCTAAAGAAATTAAATGGCGTAGTGTGAGACTATTCGTTCAAGTATGATGTATGTTTTCTTTTTATTTTTGGTCAGATGTTGGAAATTAATTTTATCATATGATAGTTTTCTGTTAATTCTACTCAGTTTTTTTTTTTATTTTTATTCTTTGACCGTCAGTAGTAGAACGGTATAAACAATGGAAGGCATTTTAAGGCGTTTAATTGCCGACAGAAATTAAGCCGTGCAGAAAGATGAACTGATGATCTAATTGCATATGAAAATAATCGTCAAATAAGCAGACAGGATTGGAAATCTCAATAAAATATAAATTGGACATTTCATTGAGAGAGAAAATTCAAGTTATCTAGCAGACAGGATTGGAAATCTCAATAAAATATAATCGACAAGTTACTAGCTAAGTAACTCAATTATTTTTTGATTGAGAGAGAAAACTCAAACTTTTCTCGTAGCCGCCAAGAAAATTTTTAGAAATGGTTAGGGTTAGATGCGGATTGGATGGATTTGGCTTAGATCAGATCAGATTGGGTTCGAATTAAATTAAACCTAAATATCTTTTTTTTTTTTAAATATCTGGATAATGGTAATAATTGTAAAATGAAGGGTATAGTACTCCTGTACGAGTGTACGTTAGATAAGTGGGGTTTTAAAAAAAAAAGAGTAATTCGAAGGGAAGAAGTGGGGTTTATTTACGTTAAACAATGAAGCAGAATACCGGTTGATCTTAAATTCTTAATTGAAAAAAAAAAGTAGAAGAAGAAATGAAAATAGCAGATGGACTATTAACATAGATAGAGTAAGTTTTCGCTACCAACATTTTGATTGTCCTCAAATGTCAACATTTTGCTATTAAGTTATTTTTTCAAATTTTAAAATTAAAAAATTAAATACAAACCGTTGATCTTATTTAGTTTAACGAGCGATGCGTTTTCATATAAGTTTTGTAAATTTTGAAGTTTATTTGATACTCGATCAAAAGATAGAAAAACAAACAACCTTGTTAACTATGATAGATTCATTATAATACGTTCATGTTTTAGGCTTTGATTGAGTGTCTAATAAACTCTAAAATTTTCAAAACTTATATGAAAATGCATTACTCATTAAATTAAATAAGATCAACGGTTATGATTTAATATTTGAATTTTAAAATTAAAAAATTAACTAAATAAAAAAATATTAGCATTTAGTGGCAACTAAAATATTAGTAGCGGACCTTGTTCTAACAGAGCAATATATGGCAGATATATGAATAGGCACAAACTTGGATGGTGCCAACTTTTCCCTTAGAAAGCAAGATATCGATACAACACTGTAGTGAGAACACACACAAAGCTTCCCAATATTATTCATCTCTTGAGTTTCCAACAAGCGGAACTGTGGTGATTTTTTCTTTTAATGGAAAAACTAGTTAAGATTAATGAATAAAAAACATACATCTGCTTTCAGATGTTCTACAAATTAAACGAATGGAATTGTAAAACTTAATTTACATTTATCCCAGAATTTTGTATCAGAAAGTTGTTTATTTTTAAGATTCGTCCCTAGCTGTCTATAACCTTGTTCGATGCTTCGATCGCCATGCTTGATGCCATGCTGTAGTGCAATTGGATTGAGGCTATGATTACTTACCAACAACATGTATTATTCGAATTAATCTTGAGAAACCTATTACTAACAACCAATTGTTAAAAGGTCCCGTGCAATTGTATCTAGTACAGCTTTAAACATGTATGGCCAAATATGCGAATGCTTCCAATATATGGAAAACATGTAAACAGAGATGATATTTACTAATTTCAACTAATATATACTACGAACAATCTTATAACTTTGGCAAGCATACAAGAAGCTGAGTTTCTAATTTTTTTTTTTTTTTAGTAATTTCACATTTGATTTATATATCGTCGAATAACACAGTCCGATGTAACTTTTTCTCATTTACATTGTTTACAGACTTGTCCACTAGCAAGCTTGCCTTTTGATAGTTTTTTTTTTTTTTTTGAAGGTAGGAAGACGATTGTCTTTCTACAATTTCATTAAACCAAAAAAGTTTGGTACAAGTAGGAAAAAAAAAGAAAAAAAGAAAAAAAGGGCAAAGGGGCTATCTATACAGACCTATGTGCCCTGTAAAGCCTATAAACGAGTTTACTAAGAAATCCTACTAGCAGTAGCGCTAGCAGTTGGCAATCCAGGCTTTACAGTCTTGAATTGATTTCCTAATCACCTCTTCTGCATTCGGCTGGGCTCCCTCAAATATAACTGGGTATAAAATATAACAATGCATCAATATTAAATATCAATTAATTTACATAAACACAAGAAAACTGGGTATAATAAAGAATACAAATTAAAAAAGATCCTTCAAATTAACTCTTGTACGCAAATAAGCATAAAAAGAAAAATTATACCAAAATCAGAAAAGAAAAAAAAAACAGAACATTTTATGCAAAAATCATAGTTTAACATTTTTAGTAATTAAGAGAAGATGATATGAGAGTACTAATGAGCAACTATACTTTGTAGCCTTTTACACAACAATAAATTAGTACTATAGTTTGATTTGTCAAATTCAGTACTAGCACATGTAATTAATTATTTCCACACATAAGGACAGATACTTGATTTTTAGCCTGAAATTACAACTCGAACTCTCCTCAAGTGTCAGTATAAATAAGTGCTCACAATCTTGCTTGTCTAAGGCAACACAGCAATGGAGATCCCAAGGCAGAGTTCTATTATCCTACATCTTACAATACTCATTACTTTCACATCTTTTGTTTCACCTTTCAACTTCCTACCTAAATCGCTGCTCAGAAATCTTCAAACCAAGATCACTACAGATCCCCGTACCACATCACAATTCGCAACAGATTATGGCAACTTATCCACATGCCCCCCTGCTGCAGTATTCTACCCATCTTCCCCGAAAGACATAGCTACACTGATACGCTTCTCCTACATGTCCCCAAAGCCCTTCCCCATCTCACAAAGGGGAGCGGGTCATTCAGTAAATGGTCAGACATTTAATCCAAGTGGCATCCTTATAGACATGTCATCGATCAAGCGTAGCCAAGTTAACCACATAACAGTGAACGATGGCCCGGTCCCGTATGTTGATGCGGGAGGGGAGCAGCTTTAGGTTGATGTGCTAAATGCTACACTCAAATATGGCCTAACACCTCGTGTGTTTACAGATTATTTGTATCCTACTGTTGCTGGAACACTCTCAAATGCAGGGATTGGTGGTCTGGCATTTAAGCACGGTCCTCAGATATCCAATGTTTATGAATTGGATGTGATCACAGGTAAATATACCATGTATATTCCATTTAAAAAAACATAAATCAAGTTTAACATGAATGGAAGTATATTGCCCCCTGACAATGATGGTGAATCAAAAAGGTGGTACTATCTATCGAGATTGAAAAATGAATAACATTTTAGATCCAGATTAATACAACAAACTGAACCCAAAATGCTCGCCTTGGAATTTTGTCAAACTCCTTGTGGGCGCAACCAAAACAGCCACAAGGTGTATCTAAAATCAAAGCAAGCAATAATTTCATAATCAGAAGACGACATATATTTCCTATTTTAGTACCGAAATCACTAACTTAATTAACACTGAATTTACACACCTTACTCACTCTACTTCTCAAATTGGTTCAACTGACTCGATGGATTAATTATAACTCTTTGTAAGTATAGATGAAGCAAGAACATGACAAAAACAAATGAGAAAATTAGAACTTACTGTTAGAGGAAGATTATAGCTATTGTACTTACACACCCTGCTCTCTACATGTATACATTCCATTGACCTAATCGTGCTGCCGCTCTAAAGAAAATTGAAACATATATAGAACTAAGTTAGACCAGTCCCAGAAAAGTTAAACATCATCGCATGTCGGTCCAAATCTGAACTGGCTTGCATGTATTGGTTTGTGCCTTGTACCAGCATTGTCTCTTGTTCTGCTGCCCACAAAATTTTCCTTAACATACTTAAGAGTTATTTTGTGGTGATTAAGCAGTACATCAGAAGCATACATGGTATGATAAAAGTATTGCAATGTTTTCTTTTGATTGTTATATAATGACAACACAGAAATATATATATTTTGATAATTAAAAAAACTAGGAACTGGCGAAATGGTAACATGCTCTAGGGAGAGGAACCTTGATCTATTCTATGCTGCTTTGGGAGGTTTGGGCCAATTCGGGGTAATAACTCGAGCTCGAATCCCACTCGACACAGCTCCAGAGATGGCGCGGTGGATACGGTTTATTTATACAGATGTGAAGCTGCTCACAAGTGACCAGGAGAGGCTGATATCCACTGGAAACAATCTTTCAGTCGTCGATTACGTCCAAGCCCAGGTTCTTCTAAACAAGGGACAAGTTTCTTCTGCACAGTCAACTTACTTCTCAGATAGTGAAATAGAGAAGATAACTAAGCTTGCTGCCCAAAATAATGGAGCTACATACCTTCTTGAAGTCGCAGTATATTACAATAATGAAACAACCGCATCAGTTGATCAGGTAAAGTTACTTGGATAGTATTCTTTTCTTTTTATAATTTTGTGTCTTTCAACTTGGTCCCAAATGTAACTTTATTTTCATTCAGATTTATACATCCATTGTAGATTATCTCGTACTCACAGATATGGCTCTTCCAAGATATTGATACCAGATATTTATTTTGTTGTGGTTTAAGCCTAAAGTATAGATTGTTTTTTTCCCTCCTCTCCATGCTTTGAATTTGCAATCACACTTTTCCTTAAAAAAAAAAAAGAAAAGATTTAGATTAAACCAGCTTATGATCATGTGATATTATTAACATTAACTTTGCTAATTTTAACAGAAGGAAAAATTGTTGATGGAAGAACTACACTATGTATCTGGGTTTGGATATAGTCGAGACGTTACATACTTTAATTTCATTAATCGAATGTACTATGACGAGATTAGTGCCAGGTCCCTTGGTGTATGGTTGGTCCCTCATCCTTGGAAGATATTGTTCATACCCAAATCTAAAGTACTTGAATTTGATTCAAGAGTTTTTAAGGGTATTCTGAAAAATAGCACCATTTCCGGTTCAATTTTGCTCTATCCAATGAATAAAAGCAAGTAAGTTATTTTACCTCCATCCATAAATATTTTTTTAATGCTCGGCAATTATATATTTTTCTTCATAGAATTGTTTCACAAGTTATTTCCTTTGGTATTGCATTGCTAGCTTTTACTAATCTGTTTCAAATTACATTCTTAATGATAGGTGGGATGATAGAATGTCGGCAGTGACTCCAACATCATCGGAGGAAATTTTCTATACAATAAACCTTCTTTGGTCAGCATTATCAAATGACACTGAAACTATAATAAATGAAAATAATCAAGTACTAGATATTTGCGACAAATATGAATTGGGATGCAAACAGTACCTTCCTCATTATACAAATCAGGCAGATTGGCAGAAGCAATTTGATTATAAATGGAGCACGTTTGAGTCAAACAAAAAGAAATTTGATCCAAAAACACTCTTATCTCCAGGACAACAGATATTTGCCCCCTTGGAAGTATGTTAGGAGGGTTATATATTTTTGGGTCACCACTTTGGAATAAGTAATGAGTATTTGGAATTCTGGGAGACGACAATAAAAACTTTTGTTCTTCTTGTATTGCTTTTTTCTTTTGCATAAGTGGAAACTAGAGGTATATATATATTCATCTATACATCCAAATTTTTTTTTTTCTGTTTTAGAATAAAACAAATATTCTGTAATTGAACTGAAATAAAGTATAGAGTTTTCTCCCCTTATCTTTACAGATCATATACGATGTCTATTTCAACATCTTTAGTCTTTACTTACCATTGTTATTTTCAATCATCTCTCTTACTGGTCTTTTGATTATTCCTATATTAAAGAGAGTTTATAATAGTACTAAATATAATAATTTATAGGAAAATTCTGCCGTGAGAACCAATTTTAATCTCAACCACGCATTTCCAAAAAAGATTAATTCATTAGCACTCATGAACGGTTGTGATTAAAGTTTGATTCAAAATTGGTTCTCATGGTAGAATTTCTCTAATTTATAATGGTTTGGTGCACAATATGGTGGACTCTGCCACAGATTTTTTAAATTAATTTTGGTTTTTAGAATTTTATACAATCAATTGACGTGAAGAGAGATAGTTGCGCGATCTAAATTTAATAATCAAAAGAGATAAAATAGATCTGTGTATCTGTGTAAGATAAGAATAAGAGTGCCTTTCTCGACCATCATGATGTGGATCTCTTTTGGTAGAGAAAAAGAGAACACGTATTTTTCATTGATCACGAATTAAGTTTGTCGGAGATCGATGGTCAGTGAGAGAGAAACATAAAAAGAAACGAAAAAGAAAGATGATATTGCATTCCTATTCCTATTATTTCTTATAACAAGATTAATAAAATTTTAAAAAGAAATTACAAATCTCACGTGTGCATGTAGCAAATCTTTCTTCTAACATTTTTAACACGTTCATTCATTAACATCTGAGTTGTTGGTTTTAGATTAGAATTAACCACGAAAGTAAATATACAACATACCACTAACAACATCACATCACATGCAGAAAATATAGCTCATATGATTCGTTTCACTAAAAACAAACAACAAACGCCACAGAAAATCTGAAAAAGAAACACTATTCTCCCCTCAAACTTTTATATATTGAGCAGAATTAGTCTAATAGCTATTTGTTGGCGGCTGTTGAAAATTGTTGTTCCTGATTAGCAGTTCAAATTTGTTCGATTATGATAATTCTAAGATCAATGGTTCGATTATGATAATTCTAATATCAATGGACGTCCCACAGACCCACACATTTGTTTCATATTTACTAGTATCTCATCAGTCTTTTAAAAATCAGAACTTAAAAGTACCTAAATTTCAATAACAGAGGGATACTGGCAATTACCGAAAACATTATCTTCCGTCTCACCCACCAATCGGATTTGTCAATTGTCACATTTTTTCGTCTCTAGATCGGAACGTTGTAAAAGTTAAAATCCATATATAGAATTCATATTCTAGATATAAAGTTCTTATAGTCTTACAGTTTTTTTTACTCGTTACATTTAGTTGGATGTTTGGAAAAATGTTGTACTTTGAATGTTTGATAAGCCGAGATAAAAATAAAAAAATGTCGCGACCAATAAAAATTATCTAATCTAAACTAAAAGTGTGATTTCAATGGGTATGCCACGGAATAACAGATTTATTAGAAAATAGTCCTTGTGTCGCTACCAAAAAAAAAAAAAAATGGTGTTATCCGAGAAATATTTGATTTAGGTGTCCGAGTAATTTGATTATAACGACAAGTGTTTTTTTTTTATATATATATTTTGGGGTATTCGGACTAAGTTTATTTTGCATCAAATGGTTTGATAGTTTGGTTCGATTCGGTTTTAAATATATAAAAGTTTGAAATTCGTTTTACAATTTAGGTTTTGAGGTAAGTAGTACTTGCTTTAAGTTGGTGGGGTTAATTTTCTATCATATCGTGACTAAAATTGGGAAAATTTTCTATAATCTTTCTTTGGTCAGCAAGTGCCAAATGTAACAAAATTTCTGACTAATGGTAATAATCAACTACTAAACATTTGCGATAAAAGTATATTATGTAAAGATTATCTACCTCATCATGCAAATCATATAGACTGCGGAAGAGATTTGATAATAAATGGACCTAGTTTGTGTCAAGGAATAATTAGTTCCATAATTCGCATAAGTTCATGTTTCAGAGAAAAAAACAAGCCATATGAAATCACAACTTAAAACACAAAAAAGTTCAAGTGCAAACAGTACTTAGCCCATTCGCCCCTGGCTTATATACTGACAATAACATGGCAGTTATGACGCTATCCCGCATATTCATCCTTAAATATGAACCCTATGCGAATTAAAATTTATTGCATATTCACACTTGACATGAACCTGTACACTTGTCAGAACAAGATTTATGCATGTTGTTGTCTGGAGGTGAGCTGGGGGTAACAATACTCCATGGACAGCAGTCCTTTCTCTTAATATATCACAGAAAAAAAATCTTTCTAGACCTCAGCCTCTGTGCGAAATTACATCAAGCATATCATTGCAGTATTATATCATACTATGTGATTTCAACTTCAATTTTTAGTACATTTCTTCACTCAACACTGTAAACAACAGTTGCAAGTATAAAATTTAACACCCATTTACTATCTCTTCAACACTATCCTATACACCTCTAGCATATATATAAAAAAGAGCCTAAAGTAAGTAAGAAAAAACCTTCGGGTCATAATCATGTAAACTGTAAAGCCATGAGTTCGTTATTGACTCTAATTATACATCATTGCTGTGTACCACGCAAGTCATTGCCAATTTGGGACTCATAACCTGATGCAATCAGCTATTCACAATTCTCGCTCTCACTGGTACATTTCTCAGTAGCACTGCTACTTTCAGGGTATGAAGTGGCAGTAACCTCAATAGGCTTTTCAAGAGGACTGGCTTCTACAGTATCAAAAGACCTGACATGAATCCATTTTGGAGCCGACCATTTCTCACCTTTAATCACTGGACAGCTGGCATGGAGACTCTTGGGATCTACTGTCCCATCTGGATGGATGCTATAGAAAAGCACTGCATCACCTTTCACTGGTTTTACTGTATGAAAGTAAGGAATTTTTAATTAGGAGAGGAGGGATAATCCATGACGTGCCATTCCAAGTGCCATCATGAAAGCAAACATTCTGATTCATAACAGGTTTAATGTGATATTATATTATTATTAAATACCTGCAAGACCTCTTTTTGCACAATCAGAAAACGTGTCATCCTTAGGCTGAGACTCCCAGCCCTAAAATCAGGGGAAATAGCTGTTATCCTAAATTCTTAATCCATTTAAAGTCATGCTTGTACCAATGGCAATAAACCTACAAAGGTTTTTGCTCCCCTTTTCAGAAACAGCACTTTCTAGATGCAAGTGCCCAAGAGTACTACCAATACTGATACACTAGAATTGGGGATCAAGTTTTGTAATTTGTCCATTTGTCCTATGTAACAATTAATAGAAGTATAACAGGCCATTTTTTTATCATTTTAGAAGGAATGAGCATTCAATCAGGGCAGAACTGTAATTCTAGACATAAACAGTCTAATTGATGATCCTTGGGACTAATGTAGAAATAATTGAGCCAAAAACACACCTCAGCATCAGGAAATACGGTTTCCCCACCCATCTCTACATCTGACAGGTACATAAGAAGAGTGGCATATCGATTGCCACCACGTACTTGATTATATTTGTCGTGGAAATAGTCAAAATGAGCATCATACTTTTCAGTTAGGTCATACCGAAGAACCTGGATGCTCTCAGCATTCTCTGGTCAAGAAATATTCAAAGTTAGAAGAGGTATGTTTAGTGTAAAAGACAAGCCAATACAGAAATTCTACATCTTAGATGCATTACCCATGCTTCAGTGCCTTTATGGAACTGAACTGGTACAGATTGAGTCAGGAATGGTATCAAGCTGATTCAGGTCCCATTTATTATCACAGAAAAAACAAAAGAATACCCCATGTCATACAAGTTGATTAACTTCAGAAAGAAACCCAGAACCAGCTGTAGTACTAGAGTGGTAACTGGTAAGTAGCAAGTAATATATGAAACATGTATAAAGAGTTACTACCTTCTGGAAGTAAAGTCCAAGATGCAATCCTCTTCTCTATTCTGGAAATAACTTCATCCTTCGAAGACACAAAATTAGAACTCAGAGATTGAATGGTTTTGGATTCAAACAAGCTAATTACAGATTGAAAACAGAATAATTGAAGAATTTAGAAATACCTGACGCTTATCTAAGAACATGCCAGAACTTGTTCGTACTTGACTCATCACGCTTTTCCCAGATCCGTTATCTACTACCATTGATTTCTTAAGCTTACTTCTTGCCTGTATCAAAAGAGTCCACAAACCAGAAATCAATTAAGTAATACATAAATATTTTTTTTTCCTTTCATTGAATTTTCAAATTTGTAAAAAGAGAAGAACCTACCAATTTAATAATGTGGTCACACTCCTCATGCGAAAGGAAGCCCTTGTACAAGAAAATCCTGAATACATAAAAAAGTAATTGTTTAAGGAAACAGTTTGATCCAGGAACAGACCAATATGCAACTTGTTATTGTTTATGTGATAC
Organism: Rhynchospora breviuscula; assembly: GCA_027562975.1. Lineage (NCBI taxonomy): Eukaryota > Viridiplantae > Streptophyta > Magnoliopsida > Poales > Cyperaceae > Rhynchospora > Rhynchospora breviuscula. The sequence goes on from CM050398.1 coordinate 22,063,571, forward strand.
TGGTAACTAACACCCTCCTTTCACCAAAAGCAGACAACAGTTAAAACTTAAAATTAATAAAATTTGTTTCTCTATCCCTATCTACTGCTCCAAGGAGGAAAAGAAAAAGGTACCTAGGTTTCCATGAGAGAGTGACAATAGTAGCCGGGTCAAAGGAACCCGGCGCCTGAACCTTCTGGCGAGGAAAATAGAAAGAAGGGATGGCAGTGATGGAGAGGAGAGCGAAGAAGAGAAATACCCAGCGAAAATCCATAAGCAGAAATGAAGGTAAATTGAAAGAAGAAGAAGAAGAAGAAGAACCAACTTGGTCATTGTAAATTGGTTGGATTTGAAGGGTTTAATAGGAGTAGAGAAGAGTTTAGTTGAAGGAAGAGAGCACAATGCCCATAGGATCATTTCCAGGGACTCCAATTGTTTTTCTGATGCCTTCTCTCTTTGCCTGGAGTTTTCTCCGATGAAGCCACAGAGAGTGCGAGAGTAGGCCTGTTTAACGTGTTATATACGGCAACGGAATGGGCCATTCCGTTTTCTGTTCCGTTCCATAAACGGTATGGCTGTTCCATTCCGTTTCTGTTCCGTTTCTGTTCCGTTTCAGAAAACGAAATGCCCTTTCATTCCGCTATACGTTCCGTTTGGACGGAACGGAACGGAACAACGTGGATTTACACTAAAAACTGCACTACTTGTCGAAACGGAAGCGAAATGGACCATTCCGTTTACCGTTCCGTTTTCTGGAACGAAATGAAACTTTGTACCGTTACTCGTTCCATACGGAACGTCCACGGAGAACGAGTAACGGTTATCCCGTTTCGAGAGAATGCAGTTATTACTTGTTTTCAAATTTTTTTTTTTTTTAATAGTCTTTACTTGTTTTCAAATTTCAATGGATACCGGGCTAGGAGACGCATTGGTTTTGACTTTTTGACTTTTTGACTTTTACACTTTAGCTTTATTTATCTCAAGTTTATTGTTTTTTATTCATGGGTACTAATGATCTTTATTACTGAATTGTACACAATTCAATAAACCAGCTGGTTGTCATATTTTGCTCATGGAAAGAAGTACCATGTTCACTAAAACAATACAAATGTTAAGCGTGAAATTCTGTACCTAAGTTTTTACTCCCAAGTCACTGGATATATAACAGAATTAAAGCATTCAAAATATACAATTTTTTTCCTTTTTTTTTTTTTTTTTTACTTTGTCATGGTAATTTATAGAATTACAGCGGTTCTTTGAATCTGGAAATGTATAGGATTTAAAATTACAATTGCTCTAATAAATTTAAAGAATTATATGGAGGTAATCATAACTGCCTCTAATAAAAATAAATTTGTATGGTTCTGATTATTAAAAAGAAATATTTCAGTTATAAAATATTAAGATATACACATTTAATTTATATAAATCAAAATGATTAAATAATATAATGGATGGTACAGAACTTACACCTTTTTATCATCATAACTAGGCCAGTCAAACGTGGACGAAATGCACGGAACAGCCGTTTCGTTAAGAGAAACTATACAAGATTTCATTCCGTTAACTGTTCCTTTTTCAAAACGGCATATAATTCTGTTCCATTGTTCGTTCATCTTCAAAAATTATACATGAAACGGTTCGAAACGGCACTATTCCTTTTTTAGTTTGCCATTTCGTTATTGAAACGAAATAAAAATCGGTGCCGTTATTCGTTCCGTTTTGGTTATACGAAACGGCATAACGTCTCCCCATGTGCCACTGATAGGCCTAATCATAACCAACTAGATATCAAATTTAATCAATTTCTTAAAAGCTTAGAACCTAAATAGAATCGTACAAAATTACAAAAGAAAATTTCAAAATTTCTATACTCGAGAGAACCATTTTTTTAGTGCGCGCAGTGAGAAAAGCAACTAATTGAATGAAAGTTTTTTGGAATAATAACGCCCTGATATGTAGAGCCTGCTTCATTGTAAAGCCAAGGTCTAAAGTTTTGGATAATGCAACATCAATGAAAAAAGTTTCTGAGCCTTCTTTTAATTAATTTAAATTAAGAGGCTTGACCCCTATTATCTAAAAAAAAATTGTACCCGACAAATATCGTTTGTGAAAACATAAACATCATATACAGTGGAAATTATAAACAGTTTTACACTGAAATTATTTGTATAACTAAAAACGTTATGGAACTATTCCTGTATTACTTGGATTCCGTTTACACATAAACTGTAAGCAAAAAAATAATTAAATAAATAAATAATAACAAATAAACCAAAAAAAAGAAAATTGTCAACGGCTTATCTTGAGATGTGGACTGTTAATTTGAAAGGAGATCGGTATATTTCATAGAGATCCTTATATGGGGCAAAATTTGAAACATGTCCAATGATAATATTTAAAATAAATTATGACTGCCAACATCAATTCTTCATCACAGTTCTTGCTCTTCTAGTGACTCATCGACTGATGCAACAGTCTCAGAGTTCTCATCTTTAATGATGCTTTCTGGGTACATCTCGGCCTCTGTCTCTACTGCGCTTGGAGCAGAAGGAATAGTATCAAAGGACCCGAGACGTATCCATTTTGTCGCAACCCATTTCTTGCCCTGGATCACAGGACAGCTTGCATGTAGGCTCAGTGGATCTGGCACGGCATCAGGTTTAAGATTGTAGAATAGCACTGCATCACCCTTCACTGGCTTCACTGTTAAATGAATAGTATTTAGGATCAACAAAAAGGGCACCATGCATATGAATTGCTTTGGTTTGGAAATTGTCTACTGATATGAGTCTGGTAACTTCACTTATGTTTCAAATAAAGATAATTAATCAGTTATTCTGAATTTCTGATATATATGTAATCACTACGTACGACAGACGAATTTTATTCATCATCTTAATATGTTTCTCATTCTCAGTTTATAAAAAATAAGTCCAGCATTAATTACCAGCAAGCCCTTTTGATGCACATTCAGAGAGAGTTTCATCTTTAGGCTGAGATTTCCATCCCTAAAAATAAGTAAAATAGTTAATCAGCATGACACTACTTTTTATACAATAAAAGAATAATTCAGGAAATATATTTGCACCTCTGCTCTAGGAAAGACTGTTTCACCACCCTCCTTCACATGAGACAGATACATGAGAACAGTAGCATACCGGTGACCTCCACGTAACTGGTCTTTCTCATCATAAAAGTAATCAAAATGTGGCTCATACTTTTGAGTGGCCTCATACTGAAGAACCTGAATATTTTCGGCATTTTCTAGAAAAAACTTATTATTGTTAATAAATATCGACAAAACATGACAAGAGAAAATTTCATTATGAAAAATAAGCTTTATAAGTTTATAACATATAGTAAGAAAAAACCTTAGTAAAAAAAATATATACACAGAGAGGAACTCAATTACCTTGTGGAAGGAAGGTCCAACCAGAAATCTTTCGTTCAATGCTTGCCACAATATGATCCTTTCAAAAGAAAAGTGAGAAGAGTATGCAGATGAACTAATATGTAAGCCAGAGCATTATAAAAGAATAATTTTAGTAGAAAAAAAATAAAAGTTCCAATCCCCAAAAATTACCTGACGCTTATCCAAAAACATGCCGGAGCTAGTCCTCACCTCACTCTTCACATTATTTCCAGAATCAATATCAATCACTGTTGATTCTTCAAGCTTGCTCTTTGCCTGCTACATATACCATAATAGATTTAACATTGCCAATTGTTTTGTAACAGTAAATTCTATGATGTGCATTACAATGGAGCATAATTCATGCTGGAATGATCCAGGTCAAAATAGCCAAGGCTAAGGGACTAGGTTACAAATCACATTTCGCTGCAGCTCGAATTTAGAAACAATAACCTTGATTTGATTCATGTTTAATTGTTTTCCCCCTCCCTTTCTCTTTTATTTGTGCAGATACGTGATACGAGGGGAGAGAAACGTGGGGACCACAATTATAACACGAAGCATAAACATAAAATTATTCAGTGTATAAACCCGGAACCTGACAAATTGACCCTTTTTTTTTAAAAGTTGTTCAAAGAGCTCATCCTAATGGTGATTATTTGTGCATTCTCGTAAAATACCAAAATATATTCTCCTGGTTTAGGGAAAGTCAACAATCTCTAAAACCAACTATGGAGTTAATACTAATATAAAGTATAAACTAAAGTCAATGATAAGATAAGTTCTGAATTTACTTCGGACAAATGCTTACCAGCTTGATTAGATGATCACATTCCTCCTCAGAGAGGAAGTTCTTGTATAGGAATACTCTGTATCAAAATGAAACAAAAATCATTGTTTCTTCATAAAACAACGTCTTTATTAACAAATAAGGGATACAATGTTCAGACACAAATATAGAAGTCTGAGAACATGACCATTGTGGTGCTTTATTTTATTTTCTTCTAAAGAACAAACAATATATGTAATCCTTAGTGTACCGGTTTAACTACTTTTTGCTGGAAAAAAAAACACTTTTACTCAACTGGATAATGTGCATTAGAACTTGAAGGAAAATATTATCAATTGAAATGTGTGAATATAATCTCTTTCAATTGTTGAAGCAATAATCAGCAATGTGCAAGTGTTGACAGATCGACATTGCTAGCAAAACAAATACCTTGGTTTCCAAGAGAGTATAGTAACACGGGTCGAATTGAAAAAAGCTGGCTCCGCAATCGGGTTACGAATACGGGACACGAATGGTGTTGCCGTGATGGCGGCAAGAGAAAAGACGAGAAACAGCCACCGGTACTGCATAGTTGTAAAGAAGATTTAAAGATGAGAAGAAAGGAGGAGAAATTCTGTAAATTTCGTCGCGCATCCGTTTACTTATGGGGTCTTATTAGTGGGAGAGAATCGGAGAAACCAATAAATTACGCCCAATAATATAACGACCTCAGTGGATTTTCATTTGCATAAAATAATGAATAGTAGCTTCCAAGCTTTCAATTCTGGGGGTCGTGAGTCTTGTATTTTTCAACTTTCAAGATTTCCATGGTTTGAAAGAGTCAAGCCAATAGACCCTCAAAAAAACATTTCAAGACCCTCAAAAAGAAAGAGTCAAGCCAATAATTTGAAACAGTCCCTGTCCCACTGATTCGAAATGTTAGTTGTTTGCTTTCTGCTTATTATTCTTTTCAACGGGTAGTGTTTTTTATTGACAACAGCAATATATATACTTTGAACATTACAAGAATCAGCTGTAGTGTCAACAATTGGCCAAAAAATAAAAAAATATCAATCAAACCAATAGGATTATACATTTGCCTCCCAACGCTTGCAATTATAAAATATTGGTATATATTATATTGCAATGGTACGATTTCCATCAGACGGTGCAGATCTAATTGATGTAAGCTAACATTGTTCTTGTTCTTGTTCATCAGAGCTCGAACCACCACTGCCAATATTCAACTAGGCAATCGGATTCAGATCATCAATGAATTACAGGAATATTATTGATAATGAACAACGGTCATCAATTATTTTATCAGAGATATTTCTTGTTTATTTTAGAGGCAACTTTCAATACGGAAGCCAAAAACGCTACTGTAATAACCTCAATTTTGTTTGCGTTTGTTCCTTGACAGCTGCTGTCAAGTTTTCGCAAAAAAAAAAAAATAATTGTTTGCGTTTGCTCCTAATAATGTACTCTGAAATCTATGATTCGAACAATTTGTAATATATTAATATTATTTGGTATTATATGTGAAGGTCAAATGTTAATTTTTTGTGAACTACATATTTCAAATGTGACTAAAATCGATTAAATTCACGAAAACTGACGTGCTACCCGATCGATGCCTAACCAACCAATTTCATTTCATAGTCCAAGAGTACCAATAATTATAATTAACTATTCATATAATTCGGTATCATATTAATTAATTTGCACAATTTCAGTGTCACGTATTAAGTTTGAACTTTTAATTAATTTCTCCTAGGTGTCACATGACTCACATCCCACAAGTTTGCAATCATCATCAAAAGCACCCTCAAAGGATCGTACGTCTTACTAACAAAGACGAAGAAGAAAATTCAATTGATAAAAAGTCATAAGTCATAACACAACAAGTACAAACAAGTACCATAAATAAATTTTGGATATGAAATCTTATGATACTATATATATAATCTAACTTTTTTGTTTTACTCTAAAAAAAATCCTAGCAAATTTATTTTATGATTAGTTTTAATGAAAATTTGAGTTTATCATATATATCATGTAACTACAACAAATAGAAAAAAATTATTTAATCCGGTTTGCACAGTGAACAAATGCATAGTGTAACAATTTCCTTCACATTATATACGTGCTAAAATGACAAACACAAGCAAATTTTCTGCTGGCAATAGAAATATATCTCCTTTATATTGGAATTTGAATAAACCTTCATTTAATAATAATTAAGTAGACGTCTGCAACAGCTGATTTTGTTATGTTGATTTAAAATAATTAAAATAGAGTATCAGAGAAGAGTTCCGCGCCAGTACATGCAACATGCCCTAATCTCCTCTTTACAAGGATAGTAGCAAAAAGCCTAAGCTAAATTGTAGACTTTTATTTATAATATTTATACCTTTCATTAAATGTAGAGAAAATGAAAGAAAAGAAATTAATAGGAATGAAGATGTAATTTGAAAATTTTTCTAGTTGCTCTTCTCCGTCATGGTTTACCAGGAGGTTTCTGCCCATTTCCTGATCTCCTGAAATAAAATGTTAATAAAATTAGACATGAATTATTAAATTAGAATTTTGTATTCCCCAATAAGTTTCCTGTTGCCTAAAAAAATGTCAATTTTTCCCTCCGAAATATTTGCCTAAAAAGTTGTCAAGTTTATTTTTGCATTAATTTTCTCCTTTTAGTCATCTTTTTTCAATGTCAAGTTTATTATGTAAAATAGTGGCAATTTTTTTCCCCGAGAAATAGCCCATAGGACTAGGACTCGAGGCAAACAAATTAGAAGCCAGATTGGATACTGTTTTGGGATAGGGTTCATCATCACATCCTTCCGTCAACAATTGTAAATGGACCCGGGGAAAAATGGAAATTTGCAATTTGCCATTTTTTTGGTTGAAAGGAATTCGCCGTTACTGCAATTTCTAAGAATACTAGGCTTGGAATCCCCTCTTTTTTAATATTGCTGTGCAATTATTCTTCTTCCCATGTACTCTGCACTACTTTTACATTCCATGTTTTGCTTTGATGAACTTAAAAAGTTTTGCAGTTCTTTTGTTTAATACTCAAATACCAATGAGTGCACGGCCAATGAAGTAATAATTAACAAAAATGTAGACTACAATTTGTTCGCTCCAATCTAGTAAATATTTTGTCTGTACATTAATATTTTTCGTATGGATCATGTAAATTGATTTAACGTACTTTTTCCATTCTACGAAACTATATTGAGACAATAGTTCCAAAAAAAAAAAAAAAAAATTGTTCATAGCTTTCTGTCGTTCCAAATCATTTATTTTGGTAGATATACCATGCAAATAACACATTTTCGATTCGACTAAATGTGTGAAAATGGCATCCACATTGGAAGTGCTTAAAATGTGATACACCACTTATGTAACTAACAAAAAGCAAAAAAAAAAAAAAAAAAAAAAAAAAAAAGGAAGCAAAAGATGAAAATTACCTATTGTGAATGGGATCAGGCCCTTTAGGCACCCTCCTCTTGCTGCTCAAAGGATTGAATTCTTTAATTTCCATTGATTTATCTCTTGATAAACCACTCTTCTCAATTGACAAGCAATCACCTTCATGCGAAATTCCCCCAATTAATTCATTCTTCTCCTCTGTGTGTAAAAGCACCAAGAGAACAACACATAGCAGTAATGCAAAACCCTTCACCAATATTCTTGGGCTGCCTATAGCAACTGGCCTTCTCATCTCTCTCTTCCTTCTTTTCTCCTCTTTCTTTCACTTAGAACAAAGATTTTTAGAGGCCAGGGCTATTAATTAGGCCTAATGTTGCATGCGTGAAGAACAATTTTATCTTGGTGCCGAGGTTCCTTTAACATGAAAAGCAATAGAGAATTAGAGAGAGAACGTACCACTTTGATAGTTTTAACTTGGTACTCAGGTTCTCTTTGTTTTTTTTTTTTTGTTTTTTTTTTTAGCTCTAAGTAGAGGTTCTTTGCTCCCTGTTTTCTTTTTCTTTTGTCTGTCTTTCACTCTTTTGGCAAAGAATGAGAACAAAAGCAAAAGATGCTTTGCTTAATTTGAAATATTTGGGCCGGGTTGAATTATAATTGTCCTTTTGCTTTGACCAAAAAGAGACCAAGGCCAGACTGGGCTATGACCAAGCCCGCCAGGACTTGACCGGAGAATTCTCTTAGTCTCTTACAATTAAATGAACACAAATGTTTTGGGATATTGATTATTGCCCATTGTCATCGTCAGTTTTGTCATCACTTGAACAAAGTGAACACAGAAAATAAAAAAAAGATAAACATATAGATAATCAAAGTGAACATATACAATTAAATAAGTTTTGTCATTCTTTCTTCAGATTTTTATATGCATATTTAACTTATTTCAACTTATTTTTATTGAACTTATTTGTTTGTATGTGTTCTTTTTTATCATCTATATGTCCATCTTGTCTATTTTATGTGTTCATTTTGTTTCTTGCGATAACAAAACTGCAGATGGCAATTATCATTTCTCAATGTTTTGTGACCCTAATTATTTTTGGAAATTGATTACTGTCAACTACAGCTTTGATAAAATGAACACATAAAATAGATAAAATGATCATATAAATGATCAAAGTGAACACATACAAGCAAATAAGCTCAATAAAAATAAGTTGAATATGCATATAAAATTTGAACAAAGGAATGACGAAACTTATTTTTTTATATGTGTTCACTTTGATCATATATATATTCACCTTGTATATTTTATGCATTCATTTTGTTCAAGAGATGAAAAACTGCATATCGCAGTTATCATTTCTTATTGTTTTTTCCTTATTCAACGTGAGACTCAAAAGGTTTACTTCACTGATATTTAATGAGTAATCATATTGGCATTTTAAAATTATTTAAATAAAAATTTGAGTATTGTTTCATGAATGTTCCAAATATTGACTAGTTCAGATCACTTGACGAATAGTAAAATATTCACCAAATTCAAATATATATTGCAATATCTTTTTGTTTAATTCTAAAATATGGCTTCAAATTGATGAATTAAATGATTAATTTCATGTATACATAAAATACAAGAACTAGAACAAGAACTAAAATATGGTTTCAAGACTTGTTCTAGGTCTTGTTCCTCTTGTCGTCACACACACCCGAAGAACACTAAAAAAAGACTAATCAATAATACGTATAACTTGATAAAATTACCTCTGCCAAAAATTTCTGTACTTAAAATTCGAAAGAATAAAAGAAAAATATCCTATGATATTGTTGCCGGTGGATATAAACGACAATTTAAAGACAATGGTAACTCGTAATAACAATTTTTTGTGCTCATAAATTAACAAGGTCGCAAATAGGAGTGTATCATTTTATATATGTTGTCATGAGTCTCATGACTGTAGAGACGATGTTAGTAGTGCAACACTTCTTTCTGGGTAAAAAACATGCCGGCATTAATATTTTCCATCCTGTGTATCTTTCAAACAGTTGGAAAATTCAGAAGTTTTAAAACGGTTCAAATTAAATAAAATATTTACCTTCAATTTCAAATCAATGGTGGAGATTCAATCCAAGAAAATTCAAAATACCGTTTGGATTCACAGCAATACATCATGCCATTTCACAGCAAAAGTTTCAGCAGAGGGGAAATCTAACCTACAGACTACAGTTGGATTCAATGGACTTTCTGTCAAGTCCAGTCAAACACATTACACATCACCATCCTTAATTTACTTCCTCTGTCACTCTATGTACCAGTGTCAGAATACCCACCTGGATAGCTTTTCTTCTCTTGTCGCCACCTCATGCCACCACATCATTTCTTTTGTTTAAAGCTTTAACCCTGATAACTGCTGTAGATGCAATAAAAATGCATGCAGACTTGCAGAGAAATAAATCTCCTTATTTACTCTTATCCAACTACCCACCTTCCCCTTCTACATTCTTCCCTATATAACACCCAATAAGCTAAACCCTTTATTCTCCACATAACTATACATCAGAAATGGAACTGTGGTGCAAAGTCTCTCTAGTTCTAACCCTAGCCCTTACACTCCTGCTTGCTCCAGCAGAGGCAAGGGAAATCCCAAACCCTAACTCCAACCCCAAAGGCCTCAATGACCAAAAGAACTTTGTAGTCGGTGGCGGGACAGGCTACGGTGGCTACGGAAACCTTCCCGGGTTGCCAACTGTTGGTGGTGGTGTTGGCGCTGGTAGTGTTGTTGGCCTCGGACCGAATGGTGGTCTTGGAGGAATGAGCGGTATTGGCGGCATTGCTGGTGTTAGTGGCTTTCCTGCTGTCGGTGGTGGTGTTGTTTCAACTTTTCCTGGTACTGGTGGTGTTGGCGGATTTGGTACCGTACCTGGTGTTGGAGGTCTCGGTGGTGGTGCTGGTGGTAGTACTCCTTGAGAGAGGAGTTTTAGAGGGGTTAAGGTTTCTGTCTACTTTTGATCAATGTCAACTAAGGGTTTAATGTTTGTGTCTTTGTGACTTTTATGTTTCGCTTAGGTTTAGATAGCTTGTGTGTGTGTGTGTTTAGTAGAAAATGTACTGTGATAACATGTTTTGTATTAAAGTTGTGTTTGATGTTGCTTTATATTCTGGTAATGATACCTATTTGCGTTTGCTTCATGTTCTTTTTAGTTTTTCAGGCTAACCATTATTGATCATATTGTCAACCATTATAATTTATTTCATATTTACTATTGTGTAGTAATTAGTTGTCTTCAAGCTAGGTTTTGGTAAAAGAGGCACCTGTTTCTGTGGTAGGTTTTTGCTACATTTAATCCTCAATTATCCTCATTACTCATTAGCAGTAATTGTGTCTGTTGTTCTGTATGTTAGTCTTTGTGTGAGTCAAAGACATTAAATATCATATAATTTTGTAAGGAGATTGTTTATGGATGAGCAGGATAATACTAAGATTCTGAGCAGTCACGAGATTCGATATATATTTATTGTTTTCACAGCAATTTCAGATGCTTGACCCATCATCAATGTGAATGCCTTGCAGTTGTTCAATCTTTCAAACAGGGTCACAAAGGAAGATATAAATAACCCTACTTTTTTATTATTAATATTCTAAAACAGACTTTTCAAAATCTTTCTTTTGGGCGGTAAATCTGGAAGTATAGTTGTAGCAGCAGCACTTATTTATTGACAAAATTGGATGATGTATATTTCTCAAATAAACTTTATGTAATTAAAACTAAATTAGAGCACGTTGTTTTTTTCCCCCTCCTTTATTTTTTCCATTTTCCTCAATTTTGTTCTGAAAATTATTTTCCTCAATTGTCTTATTTTGTACACTAATTCATTATAATGGCATATCAGATTCTCTTTAACAACCGAGATATATATGTGAGAAAATATAACTTTCGTTTTGGGAAGTACGTGGTAAATAAACTTTGGTTTTCTCCCAAACTTTATCCCAGCTAATTATGAGCGTGGATCAATTTTAACAAGTCCATAATTGGAAAAGTAGTGTTAAGTTCGTGATAATTCAGATACAATGCGAATAAATTCAATAGTTTGTTGCTAAAAGATCCAAACTGATGCACAAATAATAGAGAAAGATAATGAAAAAAGTACGAACAAGAGAGATTTTTGGATCTGCAATCACACAGATTCACAGATTTTTTATGAAGGTTTTAATTCCCAAAACATAACTAACTGTAAGAAAACATGACAGTTGTATTAAATAAGCAGAATACAAAACCTAGAAAGAAAAAATACATAAAATTACTAAAACAACCCTAAAACTGCTAAAAATATAAAGAAATGCTCAAAAGTTCATGAAAGAAGGCTCAGATCGCAAATCCGAGCTGATGATTTGGCCCAAACTAAGCATAGCTTGTTTTGTTTTGGGCTTTGGGTCACAGAGTTCCGATCAAAATTTCAGCCCGATCCAACGGTCGGATCAGAAGTTACATCCACTTTATTGAAGTGTGCGCTAGACTATATTGCATCACAAACAATAATATTTAAATATTGACTTTTTTTTTACAAAATAAAATTTTTGCAGTATATACCAAAAAATATGTAGAATAATACAGATAAAATTTAAAAAGCCTACTATGTTGAAGCGTAACAGAGTTGCTCTAAAATTTCAAAATATTTTTGTTTCCCATATATCAAATAACTTTAGGTATTGTCGACAGTAAAAGCATCCTCTCAAATATGGAAGGAATACGGAGGCCATGATGTTTTTACCACTGGAAACATTACCTTCCTGTACCATTTTCATGTTTTCATTGATGGAAGCCGGATATTCAACAAGATATCTTTCCTCTTCAATAAAAGTCGGTACAGAAGAACATTTATGATTAAGGAATCTGAACAGTCTTCGGATTCCCAACATGTAGTACAGATCTTTTTTATTTAATAACATTTTATTTTACAATCAAACTTTTTGATAAATTAAATTAAAACCTGTCTTAAAAAAAATTAGAGAAATATTCCATTTTCATCTATTATATTTTTCTGATGCCAGTCGAGAGAAATAAACTTACAAGCAGAACAATAGTTCTGCTGTTCAATATGGGCAATATGATAAAATTGTTAAATATAGCTCTAAAATTCACAAAACTTAATTATGGTATCAAAAAGTGGCTTGTAGTAAATTGGCGCAGCTCGAGATTTTTTATCCCCTTTCTTTTCTCTCTTATAAAAGAAGGGAATACAAAACGGATGCAACAAAGCATTGCTTCTAATTCAAGATAGTTACATAAAATATTGGAATGTTGGGTGATTGAATGATTGAACCAACCTCTTTGGAATAATTGTTGAAGGAATACTTGGAGCAAAGAACAAACCTTATACATTTGGACATATTCATTTGCATAAGCGAGTTTCATCTCAGTGTGAAAAGAGAAGATAAAATTTGTGGAAAGTAGAGTTACTGCAACTGGTTTGTCTGAAACCAGAGTTACATTGCGCGAAGGGCATTCATTAAATAAAAAATAATTAAAGTGATATATACAATTTTTTATCTTTGTATAAGGACGGAATTATTTTTTTTTTCCTCAAAGCATTTAATCATAGCATGGTAATTTACATTTGATAGATACAGCTTCGTGTCTTAAGTCGTTAATTTTACATATGCAATACTGGATTGTGACAACGACCTTTAGAAATTACTCGAGTGAAAAAAATAAAAAGTCATAAAACAACTCAGCCGCTTCCAGAAATTCCCAACAAGACGGCCTCTAGAATGTAGTGTGCACATGAGACTATCTCATCTAAAAATTATAGAACAATTTCATCCAACAATTTCCCCAATTTTCAGAAAAGAGAACAGCGGTTGCTCATTGCTGAGATACCTCGGCTATAGACTCGCTGACACGGCTTTTGTCAAGTGGAGGTTACAGAAGTTCCTCATGTTAAAAGATTACTAGCAAACGTGGGGTCAACTACACAACACCCATATATAACAGCTGTTAGACCATCCTTAGTTGACCTGTTATCAGTTGGCAACAGAGCATCACGGTGTAAACAATTCCGGTCCAGAGGGGAAACCGACTTTAGAGTAAATAGTTCCTTCCGCGTTAAGGTAACATGTAACCATATTATTTTGCTTCTGTGTTTTTTTTTTTTTTTTCTTTCTTTTTATCTGAGCTGCTACAGAGAGAATCGTGCTTCTGAAATATCTTTCATGGTTGGTGTAACACTAGAGTTCCAACATTTAGTCCCTTTCTTAGTTGTTGGATTACCCTGAGATAAACTGCAATGCGGAAGCCAACTAAAAATTGACCAATTGCTGCTGGATAAGCACCAACCAGTCAACCACAGACCTGTTTTGGAAAATAAGTGTTCCATGATCTATCGTAATAATTATCCGCAACCAGCCCACTGATTTTCCGTTTTTAAATTTCCAAATTCAGTTTCACAGATACTAAATTTTAGAAGATATCGTTTCGTACAGAACATAGGGTACATAGGGAGTATAAAAGTTGCAATATGCTTCTGTACTGCTAAACAGAAGACCAAACAGACATTTCCTAGCCGATGCTGACAACAGAGAAAAGGTAGTGTGTCCAGATCTATACATGCACATCCAATGTTACAAGTGAATCTTCAACTCAAAAATGTAGCAGACATACAGAACACACAACACATGAGAAACAAAGACAGAAACATATAGAGGGAGGAAAGAGAGACTAACAAACTAGGAAACAGGAAAATATCATCAATATGCCAAACAGTAATGTAATATAGCAAAATGTTCTCAGTTCTCATAAGTAGGAGGCAATGGCCATGGAGACAGCAAAAGTTATTCCACCAAGATCAGCACTTGAATCCATGACAAACTGAGAGGATGATGATGAGGATTAGAGCAATGATTATGCCAAGAACAATCAGCTTGATTTTCATGTTTTGTAGCCACATCTTGCGTCGCACCTGGGTTCCCTGCTGTCTGAAGTCTTGTGCCTGAGTATAATAAAATATTTCAACTGTAAGATACCATCTAAATTATACATATCTAACTAGGACGCATTTTACATGGCATAAGATTGGAACCTAATTATGCAAAATAAACCTATTAGCAATGAAAAATTAAATAGGGAAATAGAAGGCTAATATCATCAGTATCACACAATACAAATGGCTACTATAAGTGCCCAAGGACCAGTCAATAAGGTTACAGGAACATTTATTTTCCTAAAGAAAAACAAATCAGTGTACCATTTCCAGTTTATTTATGAAACCAGAATAGATTAAAAACATGCTCTCAAAAAATCAAGTGCACTAACTAGATCTATCCATAAATCAAAGAAACCGCTCTGGAGATCAAGCTCTCTATCTCAAAAATTATTGACAACTTGTTGCTGTCACACTAGATCTTAAACTCAATGCCTTCTAACTTTGGTACAGAAACTCAGTAGAAGAGTGAAACAAATAAACAGAAACAGACTGAACCTTGATGCAGGTTTTAAAGAACAAAAATTTTAATTGCTCAGCAAGAAGGACCAAACTTTTGAAGCAAGTACCTGAGAGCGAAGGTTTTCTGTTTTGTCAACCAGCAGCTCAATTTTCTCACCTCGGTCAAGTACCTGATGTTGGAATTCGATACAGAAATTAGAAAAATTATATAATCCATACAACATCTAGAAGATGCTGGAATTTGACTATTGGCACACAAGTACAGCACACAAACATATAGATCCATTCATCACCTTCTCAATGTTTTCCATCATAACACCTTTGACTTCCGAGACTTGAGCTTTGACTTTAGCTAGCTTGCTTATCTCTTCTGGGTGATCCACGCAGTACTGCATGTGGTCCTTCAGTTTTGACCTAACAAAAGAAATTGTGTTGGATACTTACTATGCTTTCGACTGTTAGGAAAGTATTATTCTAGTTTGTGTATGTAATATATCTCATAGTAATACAAATTGTCTCCTATTACTTTTTAGTAAAAAAATTTTAAATAAGTCTTATTAAAACCTAGAGAACCCCTTAGCTACCATGCAACACAGGCAAATTCATCTTCATATACCGTAAGATATCCATGAACATCACCATTATCCAATAGACAATCCCCCCCCCCCCCCCAAACATACACTCAAAAAACATAAACTCACATAACTTTTTTTTTAAAAAAAGGAAGAATTTTCCATTTATTTAGGAAATACATGCTCTATAAATGGATCTTTTCAAATTGCTTCCAGTTTTAGTTTGGGGACTGGCCTTTTGTCCACAACTTCACTACAGAAGTATGACAAAACTAAAACCTAGGTTATCTGCTTAAGCTGGTAAATGAACAAGCTTTGGCAATAACTAAAACCTAGGTCATCTGCTTAGGCTGGTAAATGAACAAGCTTTAACAAAAACTAAAACCTAGGTTATCTGCTTAGGCCTATTGTAAGTGCAGGAACTTACGCAAAGTCACGGTTGAGGCCACTGGCTTGGGCACTTGCAGCTTTTCCACCCCCATATCGCTTCATGAAATCTTCCTTGACTCGCTCAAGAAATGCAATAGGAACCTGCCTACCGACTGACTCAACCGCAACAACACAGTAAGCTACAAAAGAAAGTAAAAGAGGAAAATTAGATCTGACAATGTAGAAACAAGGTTTATCACCTAATTACATTTCACTCAAGCAGAATTATTGTTCCAAAAAAAAAAAGCAAGAAAGGAAAATACAGTAGCATGGCTACCATTTATAGCAACATATAATTATCTCATTTGCTTATTTATCCTCTCTATTACTTTTGTTCATATCTATGTTTTCTTTGTTTTGATTCTAATGCCACTCACATTTTGGGAATGATGGAAATTATAACTGATGAAAATCCATAAATGGGGCAGGCATCTAGTCAGTTGCAATAAAATTCCATTTCAGACTGCAAGTATGCAGCACAGAAAGGAAAATTGACACATCACACTCTATGTACTCATAGAATTAAAAAGCACTCTTATCCTCATACATTAGTTACTGCATCCTGTTAATCTACATTTACTTAGGTTACCAAAAACGGAATTAACTATTTTCAATTAAACAGCTTGGATAACTAACTACCGCTATTGCTTTGTTACTGTACTATAGAAATTAATATTACGACATAACAGAATATATAAATGACATAAAAGGATTGGGAATCAAGTACGAAAGGCCCAAAATGCATGATTTGAACTAATATATAAAATAGAACAGGCAAAACTAAAGAAAATGAATAGGTTCAGATCTGAAAAAAATAAAATAAAATACAAAAAAAAAATGATATTTCCATCACTAAGGGAATCAGACAAATTGAAAACATGTACATGAGACAAGACCTAAATCCCATACTGGTAAATCTGATCTGACATAAGAATGATAGATCAGATCATTTGACGAACAAGCGTGATCATTCCATACGACCAGATCTGGTCAATTTTGACGAAGAAAATACGGAAAAACAATCAACGCAGCACCAAATCAACAACCAAACTTGGATCTGAACCGTATCTACCAATCAAACCCTCCTAATCAGCTGAAACGGCCATAAACAATGAAAATTGACAGAAAACATACGAAAACGAGCACAAAATAACGAAATCACGCATGGATCTGGATCGAAAAGTCAGAGAAACTTACTGAATCCATCCTCGACGAGGTAGTTAAAGGTGTGGCCATCGCAGTTGTAGGTGAACTTGTTGTTGCTAGCGGGAAGTTTCTGGAGGCACTGAGAAGCGATGGTGGTGAAGTTACCACTGAACTCGGTGTACTCCGCTAGGATCACCGTGCCACGCGCGACGAAGCTGTAGATCAACGATTGTTGCCCCATCTAGGTTTTCTCTTCAAGTAAAGAATCACTTCAGTTCTCTCTCGCTAGATCTCGAGAGAGAGAGAGAGAGAGAGCGATTTGGGAGGGTGGAGGCTAGAAATGGAAATCGACGCTTTTGTATTGCTCGGGTTTCTATTTACGAGAGCGGAGAAGGGAGAGGGGAAAAGGAAAAGGGAAAGAAGGATGGTTAAAATACTGGAAATGGGGAAATTGCTCAGGGACCAATGAAAAGACGGAAATACCCTCAATTCTTATGCTTCAAAATCTTCAAACTGAGGATATTTTGGTCTTTTGAGGAGTGCCCTGACCCCTGAGCAATGGATGCCAACGCGGAGTATTTTGTTTTGTACTGTATACAACAAAGCTGTTAGGATAATACGCCTATACACATGCGCCTGTTTATTTTATTTTATTTTATTTATTATTTATTAATGCGTAATGTCCCAAACAATTTGGTAGTAATTAAATCCTTTTCTGCTAGGGTTAGATGTCACTCAAATAACCTAATATGTTAAATATTGACAAATTGTTTGGTCCGAACTGCCAAATGATAGTCCTTTCAGCTAACCAAACTTAAAAACATAATTCAGTGACATCAGAAGAAACCTGATGCCAATAAAATCATAATTATAATACTACATCAAAATTTATAATTTCACCTATATTAAGGAATGTTTACATTTAGTATTGGAATGGTTATGATATTAAGAAATAATTAAATTTATTATTAAATTTAATCAATATATTAATCTACCGGACCCTTCGTCACTATACTCCTAATTAGAATGGTAATGCTTTTCACTGTCAAAATACTAAATAAAAGTTGGGGGGAAAAAAAAACAACTGATTGTATAGTGAAGTTATTTCCAGAATAGTTGAATTTGATGAGAGGAAAAAAAAACGTTGAAAAGGAGCATCCGTGCCCTTTATTTTATTCTACGTGGTTAAAAAATTGGAGGTTAGATTAAGGATTAGTTTGCTCAAAAACTCTCATGACAAAGTCAATATCTTCTTTTTCTCCCAAAAAAATTGTTTTTTTATTTTTGTTTCCAGATAAACTCTCGTGCATTAAACAATTATATATTTTTTCTTTCTAATTTAACAATTAATTATTCCTTTCAGATAGATTTCAGTGCAAATAAATTTTGAGTTTTAAATATTAGTTTAATATTGATAGTATAAATGCTAAAATACAAATATCATATAAATTAAAATAAAGATTTAACAAAATACATTAACTCTATTTTATATTATTTTGATGAACTGAGAAAGTTAGTTAATAGATTTTCTATCAACTAGAGTGTTTTTGCACTCATGCCTGGTTTATGCATCTCCTAATCAAATTTCATGGGTTATTTTTATTAAATATCTAACACACCATTTTATGCACCTAATGATCAGATTTTGCAATTTTGCTCGCCCACATGCCGCCTTAGCTAATTAGTTTATATATTTTCAAAACAAGTCAACTATGCATGTGTTTACTTTAAAATTTGCTTAAAATGCAAATCAATCATCAGATTATTAGATTAATTATGTCTACCATTTTAAACCCTGGGTAAGATATCAATTTGAGAAGGGGTACCAGAAAAATATCTGAGGGTCGTCATCCGGTCTTCCAAATTGGTACTAAAAACCAAATGTTTAAGTTTGACAAGATCTATCCAAAACGTTCAGCAAATCAGCTAACCACCAGAAAATGTATTCTGAATTGGCACATTGAATGTGACAAAACTATATATATATTTTTTGTAAATTATAAATTTTAGAATAAATTAGGGAAAGAATTATAAAAAATTATTATATCAAGACAAATTTTTTAACTCGAGTAGTTCTCGAAACAATAATTAAGAAATGGAGCAAAGGTTGTACTTAATTAACATTGCCTTCATTAATCCATGATTCCATGGGGTAAATAATAATTACAAAATTAACAACAAAAGGTCCCCATTCCCCAAGTACCCTCTTCATCTCGTCTCCTGTTCATAATACACTGAATAATCGTTGCACCGAGTCGGTTTCTTCAGGTAATAACACCCAATTTTCTCTCTCTCGTGTGCGAACCAAAATAGGTCAAATTCCCACTTTACAGATTCCACGCGTTCTGCTCAAAATTCGGACGATGTCCACGATTTAATACCGATCCCTTGAGTACGTGTTCTTTTTTTTTTTTTTTTGGCCAAGATGAAAAACTAGGGGTGAAACATCGTATTGACGACGGCTGATTCAACACGGAATTGATCAATTTTCAGAACGATGCTGTTAATATATTAATTTTGGAATTAAGTAATTTCAAACTTTTTGGTTACATTAAGAGTTTTTTTTTTTTTTTTGGATACACTAGATAGTGGTTACATTAAGAGTTGTCCATGATATAACAAAAAGGTCTTTAATTGTGACTTTCAATTTTTAATGTCGATTGAAAATCTTTGACGAGTTAGAGAACATATCAAGTTTTTTAAAAAAAAATTTGATTTATCCTCATTTTTTTTTATATATAAAGACCTATTAGCAATCCTCCACGATATTTATCATGAAATTTTATGCTAGAATAGTATGAAATGTAAATGTAAATTTATATAAATCTAACTTCTACCATATACGCACTTAATACATGCATAGAAAAATAAGGCTAAAATGCAAAGCATTGTACATATGAGATCTGTGCAACGTGTCTGAATTTTATTTTTCAAGCTTCAAATGATCAATCCAATCCATCAAATATGATCCACGTATTAAAATCTTGTACATAACCTGATTTTATATTTTAGCAAACATCTAAATGTTCAAATCTAAACCTATAAGTATTAATCTTAAAGTCGAAGCAAATTTTTATATATGTTCCACACAAAACATATAGCATATATAATGCTCATTTTCTGCTTCAATGCATCAATAGTCCTTTCGGAAAGCGTTAAATGATGGAAGGCTAACATTCAAACTTATTCATTTTTATAAATAATATAATTGTTAAATGATTACAACGATATTCAATCAATTTAATTTTGTCTTAAATATGAAATGAAAACAAATAGAGAGATAAAATTAGAAGAATATTACTTTCTTCATCACATTCGTTCTGTGGTAAGGTTACCCTTTGGAATTGTTCCGAATTTTAAGGGAAAAAAATTATAGAGCAATCAAATTTGAAAAACCGAAGATTATGCTGCCGTTCTACGTTGGAACTTGCAACTCAGGAATCAAATAAACAAGTATTCTAAAGGAAAATGTTGATTTATCCACGGTATAATAATTGTGAATGCGTCATTATTGGTTATCAATTGCTTTAAAAAAAATATATAACAACAAGTTGAACATTTCTAAAAAAATTCAACAAAATCTAGATTCGATAGATTCAGATATAGTGAGTAATGAGTAGTAAACTTTTTCTAATGCAAATAACATTTTCAGTTCTTTTATAGAGCAATTAGTTTTTTTGATATGCGAATAATTAGGCAATACATTAAATACTTATACAATTATTAAAATTTGTGAATTGCAGATTTGAAATAAATTATTCACAAACAACTTTTTGGTATATTTATTCGTTGAAAAAATGATATAAAATTAAATAATAGCGATATAACACAGAAAATATGTACTCTGCCCTGTTACCATTAATTCTTCAAAATTCTTATGTTTAAACCGGAATATTTTATTGACCCATCTTTCAGAAAAAACACTCCAAAAATTTTAACAAGACTATGCATCCCACAGGGCTGGAATTAGTTATGATTTGTGAGTGGTGTAAAAACATTTGTTCACCTATTTCTGGTGACAGTAGCCCTACAAACATGAATATTTAGCTGTCACACAAGTACAAGACTATATATGCATCACATTTTTTTTTTCATTTTTGGCAAATGCATCACAAAGTTAGGTACGATGTATAAATATCGTAGTGGATGAGAATATTCTCCTGTATGATTTCTATTGGTATACTTTTAAAGGAGAGAAATAGTTAATAATCTATTTTAGTCTTGTTCAGCAAAAAATTACCATCCAAACATATAATAATATTTAAAATATCAATATTTTAATAATATCTTCAACAAAAAAATAAAATAAAATAACACCGTTCTAAGTATTTTAACTCTTGATCTAGGAATATTGTAGTGCGCAGAATAATAGTGGTTGATAAAGACAACCACAAAATAAGATGCTTGTATAATTAGTGGGTTGATATAGACAACCATGATAGAGACTCACCACTTGTGGTATTCTAATATTCTGAGTGGACGATGGGGCCCACAGAGCACCCGCACTCAATTATTGAGATGCTAATTGGTAAGTCTATATATATGTTTGTATAACAGAGTTTCAGGACAGACTCGACATCATCGAACAAGTCCTAATCTCTCTTGTAAAATCCAGTACCTCAATAAATAAATCTTGTGCATTCTTTTCTATACTCTCTGAAGACTTCGTGTTTACAACAACCATAATTCTTCAGAGAAAAACCACGCTTTTCATCTTGGTATCAGAGCGAGGCTTTCTTTTTGAAGAATCTAAAGCTTAATTTAAGGTCAGTTATTCTTTCCAAAAATTTTATTTCGGGAGACGTGTACTTAGTGTAGGCGATAAAGAGGGAAGAAGTTTTTGATAGGAAGAAACAAAGTACCGTTACGTTCGTAATACTAAGAAGGCATCCGAAAGTTAGAATAATTGTGATTTAATAACCAACCTTACTTAAAGTTAATGAGCGATTGGCGACTTACTGCCGGAAGTTCAATTTATAAAGAAACCTTGAAAGCAACAGAAACTGTTGAAGAGCCAGCAGTTGGCTTTCAGAAACCATCAGAAGTAACCAGGGGATCAGTAACAGCACTTATTAAACAAAATAACTCCATAATTCAGCTTCTAGTTAAAATTAAAGAAGATCTTGAGGATTGTAAAGATTCAATTAAGAAACTAGAGTTAGAGAGATTAAAAACTACAAATACAGAAAATTTCTCAAATACTCTAGAAGAACTTCAAAAGGATCTTCAGAAATTAAATTTAGGAGAACCTAGTGAGAGGAAAATCCGTAAAACTACCGGTCACTTCTTTGTTTTTAAGAACCCAAAAGATATATTTGAATCTGAAAAGAAGAAAGAAAAATGAATAGAACTCAAACTCAAACAGAAACTACTCATAGACCCTCAGTAACAGGTGGAGAAAATAATCAAAACCCAACAATTGAGGATCAAATTCGTGGTTACAGATTGGGTAGTCGCCTTAGGTATGAAGCAGAAAGGAGACTACCAGGGCGAAGGCATTTTAGAAGAAGTTTAGAATCTCAATTAAACCCAAACACAGAATTAAATATTTCACAATATAGAAGGGCACAACAAGTTCCAGCGGAAACTTTATATCAGATAGGTTGGTCCGAAAGAAACCATAGAGTATATCAACATTATTCTGATGAAAGAATCCTAGCTATCGAAGGAACTCAAGTGGAATTACCTTTTATTTCACAACAAAGTTATAATCAACTGGTCCAGGAAGGATTGCAACACCTTCATATAGGACTAATAATGATCAGGCTTTATACCCTGCATAGAAGAAATGCTGGTGTAAATGCCTTAGTTGTCATAAGAGATACAAGATGGTCAGATAATAGATCCATAATAAGCTCTATGGAAATAGATCTATCGTCAGGAACACAACTGGCATATTCTGCACTTGACATGACCATAAGTATTCATGATTTTAATAATCATATACAAGTAATTATCCAAACACATGGATATGAAGGATGGCAAGGCGGTGAGAGTAATCTTTTACTCTCAAGATCATTAATAGGCAGATTATCAAATACAAGTCACACAAATTTTAGATATAACGTACAAAATGTGGCTGAACATTTGGCAAGTAGAGGAATACGAGCAATTCCTGGCCAAGCGCATTCTACATCTGAGTTACAAGGAAGAAGATGGATAATTAGACCAGCACAGGCGTCTGTGGTGCGAAATCCTCAAACATCAAGAATAACTACACGAACCGATGGATCACTTGCTGTAAGGTTTGGAGGATATTCAATAACAACACCAGCACCAGCACAGGAGGATGAAAGAGGCCTTAATGATGAAGAAGAACTTGAACAAGAATTTATCAATCTACTCACAGTAGATGATTTGCCTTTTGTATTTACAGTAAATGATGACTGGCCGTTTGATAATAATTATGAATTCCCGGATAATTATTCAGATTTTGAGGAATTCAGTGAAAATGAATTTGTTTGACCTTATTTTATGGTGCTAATTTCATGAAAATAATGGGATAATTTCATGAATTATAAATGCAAGGAGTTTGGGAAAATCATGGAAAATATCAAATGGAGCTAAAAAATTATGGAAAAATAACAAAAAAATCCAGTAAAGGGTAAATAAAATTATGGTGTCTTCAGAATGCTCAAAGAAATTACACAATTCCCATTCTATGCAAGGAGACCCCTATACTTGGAAGAAAATAAATAAAATAGATAAGAGGGTCTTTTTGGAAAATTCTTGATTCCACTGGATTTTAGATAATTTTGTGAGTCTACACCTAAAATTTCATGGAGAAATTCCATCGGGAGGTACCCCAAACAATTTATTTGGTTTCAGCAGCCTTGGAAATGCAATAAAAAATAAATAAATGGAGAGGTACAGTGCTTTGGTAATGGAGAGAAGGCAAATGGACGAAAATTAAATTCCTCTCCCTCTGAAAGGAAGTTGTGTGCATCTGTTTCCTGTAAACTGTACACAAGGAGGTGTTTTAGTGTTGTACGGTTCATGCAGAACCAGATGCAGCTAAAAAGAATGAAGGAGGCGCTGAATATGTCCTTCATTAAAACTGACAAGCCAACCCCACAAGAATGGTTCTCCTTCTCCAACAGAAAAGAAAGAGAACGCGAAGAGAGAAATCCGGAAGTATCGCAACAAACTCGTAACCACCTGGGTCAACTCACTTCTCATCTTCGTTTGACTGCGCAGAAGAAACACAACCTGGTGCCTTGACAGTCGTCGGATGGGATGGCGATCCGTGTGCTCGCCAACTGACGGCTGAGATGCAGCAGGATTTCAAGCCACTTGAAGAAACCAGCCTGGCCTTGAGGCCTATAAATACCCCGATTGAAGACTGAAGAGGGGGCTCCAAAATCCATTCCACTTCCGTCTTCTCCCATTCCACTTCCATCCTCTTCCAAGAATTAGGATTGCACACACACACATACTCACTTAGACAGAAAAGCTAGGTAGGCAATTTTACAAGCACTTGTCGTGCATAGCTAGGAACTGTAGTATAGGAGAAATAGCAAGCGAAATTATAAGGAGAAATCCGTACTGAGGTAAGAAAAGTAGGGAGAAAGGTAAATCGTGATCGAATTGTATAATCGTTTGATTCTTGAATGAAATTTGCGAAGTCTTGTTTTGTTTGATGCTTGAACTTCTCAACTCTGTCTTTTAAATAGTAATTAAGTAGCATTCGATTGAATCGTCCTCTTCTTTGCCTTTTCTTGATTGAATCTCGGAATCTGAGAGTCTAAGCTATGGGGTCCATAAGCTTAGATGATCAGTAAGCATGAATTGAGGATAATTTTGGTTTCCCTGGTGAAGTTTCTGTAATCTGATCGTTTCCTTTTTCTGAATCCGAGCTTTTCTTAATTGCTTCCTCTTTTCCCCTAATCTCTGATCCGATCATCCCGCCTATCTCCATTAAAGTCTATGCTAAGGGTTCCTTAGACATAAACTGGAGAAGGCAACCTAACTTGAGGGTTCCTCATGATTAGGTGCAGTTCAAGGTCTAAGCTGAGGGTTCCTCAGTTGTAGGCCATGGTTCTTTGATGAGAGTTTACATAGCTCGAATTAGAGAGTCTTTGTGTAATTTCTTAGATAATTAAGCCGAAATGCTGCTGAAATTCAATCTCATTTTATTTCCTTTAAGTTCTGGACTAACTTGCATAAATGTGACGTTTAAAAGTATCGTGACTGATCTGATAACTTCTGGATTGTAGATTAGTGAGATAGTGAGGTAAAATTATTAAGAAACGCAAGGTAATGGTGAAGTGTGATATTTGAATTCTTTTGGGACTATAGTTAAAGTGCTCTCTGTCACTGAATTTTCAAGTTTTCTTTAGTAATAATTTTCATTGGAACTGTAGTCAGCCATGGTGCTATCTCCTTGAGTTTGGTATAATTTGTGAAGGGTTAAAGAGTTTCCTTTACGACTTTTTGCAAGTGATAGTATGCGGCCTCAAGTTTAATGTTTGAAAAGTAATCAAGTTCTGTACTTCCCTCGGGTTGACTTGAACAAATTTCATTTCTTGATTAGTTAATAAAGTTGAATTGTGTTCCTTTTGCATACTTGGTAATAAAGTAAGAACTAAAGGACTGATTGGTAAAAGTGCTGTGAAATCGCCGTCAGATGTTAGACTAGTACTGTGATGGGATTTTATTTATTGGATTAAAAGACAGTTAGGTGTCATCTCTTTCGCATTTAAATTGTTGCATGTCCAGAACTTGATTGTTTATTAATCTTTGATACAAGTAAACTGTTCTTTCCTTATTTAGTAAGATGGTAAAACCTTTGAATAGAAGTGTTAATTTTTTTCTTCTCAATAGATATGAATGACAGCGTCAAAGAAATGAGGACAAGAAGGAGTTTTAGTTACAAAATGCATCATTAATTGTTGGTTGATAATGAATAACAGTACCAGTAAATGAAAATGAATTAAGTGGGTATGTGTGTAGCGCATTAACTGTTGAGTACGGGATTGCTAAGGTGATGTCATGTATAAACAAAAACTCATACCAAATACTTACTGTACCAATGTGAGTTGTACATAGTTTGGTGTTTCTAGAACTTTGCCACATGTTGCCATAGAGTGGAACTGAAACAGTAAAGTATGGCGCAAGGTTATCATAAATTTAATGAAGTAATTGTCAAATTAGCAAACCGTGATAACAATTGACATATGTGTATAGTAAATTTAGAATCGATCGAGTAAGACTTGACCCTCTCAACACCTCTCTGTACCAATTCTTGTACCCCGTACCAGCACTTGACCCTCTCATTCAATCTGGCCGACGCAACACAAACCAAGCACACCCTCGTGCTCTCCTATCTGTCACGAGTCTAACGGAACCAGCTTCACTGAACTTAGCAGCGGCGATCGTCGGGGAATCAAAATTTAGAAATATAAGGGTTAAATTGAATAAAAAGCTTGAAACTAAAGACGTTAATTCTCGATTTCACGACCAATGCAAGATGACGCGACGGAAACTGACGTCACTAAGATATTCTACTCTACCTCACGATTCCGACGAGATCAACCTGATCGTCAATGGCGGTCCAGATCGTCGGAGCCCCGTCAATAGGATTTGGTTAGGAAATAAAATTAGTATAAGGACCTTACTGTAAAATCTCTTTCTCCCTCTTCAGAACCTCAGCGCCAAAATCATTCGGATCTTCTGTGGTTAGCGGGTCACCTGGCTTGTCATCTATTCACTACACTAAATCCATTTAGTCTTTTCCCTTTTGAAAGGAGTTGAAAACGAGAAGTCAGCCTAAATGATAAGAAGGCCCAAGCCGGAAGAGGCCCAACGTTAATTCTCTTTTGCCATGTCGGCAGAGCCAGTTAGCAGACACCTCAGCCCGGCTTGATGACGTGGGCCAATAAAAAAATTAATAAACTGACGGAATCTTTTTAAATTCACTAAAAATAGTATAGAACTCAGAAAAATACAATCAAAATATCCACAAAATTCTAAAAATCTAAATAAACCAAATTCACTGATACTTTCATATGAAATTATGTCAAAGTAGCGGCCTTTTTATATTTTTGAAGTATTTTGTTATAAAATAGGTTTCACAAATTCTAGAAATATAATAAAAATCATTTAATACCCTCTTTTAACAAATTTCTTAAAACTAAATCTAAATACTTTCAAAATAAAAAAAACTTAAAGTATGATACTTTCAAAGATAAGTATTCTCAAATATAGATACCTTCAAAATCATAAAGAAATTCAAATAGTAAACTCACTGAAACGTCTTTTAATAAAATTTTCAAAACTGAAACCTACCTTCAAATAGCAATTGATTTCAAAACTAATATGTTCAAAAGTCAAATATCTTCAAAGATAAGTATTTTCAAACTAAAAAAGGAATTTCTAAAAACTCAAAAGTATGAAAGGACAAAGTGAATAAAAATATAAAATCACCAGTATCCAAAGAGAAACGTTAGGAAATTAAAAAAGTCAAAACGCGAACCCAAAGTTAAAGCCGAAACCTCTTCGTTTGAGGAAAAGTCCCTCGCTGGGGTTGAGAGCAACCTCAGATGACTTGAAATTGGATTTTTATCGAATGACCCCCCTTGTCTGAAAAATTCAAATTTTGTTCTCATAAGAAGCCGCTAAAGGGCCCAAGAACCAACTCTTATCAAGAAGGCCGCCCAAGAGGCCCCTAGGGTTGTAAAAGAACCAACTCTCCTTTAAGAAGGTTACTGAAAGACCTCGAGGGTTGTAAAAGAACCAATTCTTGTTAAGAAGACCGCTGAAAGGTCCCTAGAATTGTATCCTTTTGTTCTCGCAAGAAGCCGTTAACGGGCCTGAGAACCAACTCTTATTAAGAAGGCCGCCCAAGAGGCCTCTAGGGTTGTAAAAGAACCAACTTTCACAAGAAGGCCGTCCAAGAGGCCCCGAAGGTTGTAAAACTCCTTTCATTCCTACAAGAAGGCCAGCCGTTGCCCCAGGAACCCATTCTCACAAGAAGGCCAGCCGGTGCCCCGAGAGCTATCCGATAACTTTAATCGATCTTAAATAATCTTAAATAACTTTAAACGACTTCAAGACGGCTTCAAATAAAGAAGACTCTCCCTTCAGGCGAAAACCGAAACCAACCCTCTTCCTAGAAGCTTTAGAATTTTAGAAGTTCCTTAATTGCGTCCCGTCAATTAGGTCTGGTACTACCAATTAAGTCACTTTAAGAGACGATTCTTCCTAGTCCATTACGTATTTTCTTTAGACCCCTTAATCAGAGGATCCCGTAGGCAACTACGGGGTAATTAACAATAGGGGCTTGAGCCTATTGGAAAGAAAGGACCCGCAAAATTAAGAAACCCTCGTAAGAAGCGACTCTTGTTCTTGTTCTCTTGTTGTTAAGAGATGCTCAGCGCAGAGATCGAACCTTAAGGGGGGTGAATCTAAGGCTTATTCTAATTTCTCGAGGAAATCCTTTCATTCTTCGATGGATGACGAAAAAGTACACACAGAATTAAATGAAAATAATGATGAGATAGAACAAGACGATGAATTTTTATTAGGGAAATGGTTTACGGCAATATTAATTGCTTAACAAGCTGAACCAACAATTGAAATGTTAGAACCAATAAATTCATATCAATGGTTTACTATTGAGCAAATGGATAATGAGGATGACCTCGTACAAATGACATTTACAGAGTTCAACTAGTTAGAAACTGTAGAGGCAGAGGGATAGTGGTCTGTAGAATCAGCTCTCATGATGGTCAGTTATGATGATGATGATGATGATGATGATGTGTTAGAGGTAGTTCAATTTTTAGCTGGTCTGACAAGTGACACAATTTGGGATAAAGGGGATGATGATTCAGATAGTCCTCTTATCGAATCCATCACGGAAGTTGGTGGGGAAGATGTTGATAACGAATTAGTTTTTGCAACAACAATGGATTATCCATTAATTCGTAAATTAGAACAACAACTAGAATAGAAGAAAGAAATAGCATTTGCAACAAGTTCTACAGCAACTTCTATTTACCGAAGACCACCCGAACCAGTCATGGGTCCGGTTATGTACCCCCCAAGTACCCGTAGATCACAACAAGATAATTTTAACATACCTCAAATGAATTATCAGTTTAATAATTTCAATGGAAATTTTGCATGGCAAAATAATGAGCAATTTAATTTACCAACTGCCCAGTCAGGACAAGGATGTATCCTAGTATTACCGGATGATATAGGCCAGTATAGTGATGTTATTGCACAATGGGAATCAATAACTTTGAATTTAATAAATGAAAAAAGTTGGGCAGATAATAAAAGCAAAGTATTATATATTGAAAATTTACTTGGAGAAATTGAAAAGAAAACATGGATTCAATGGAGAATGGCATATTCACAAGAATATGAAGAACTTGTTAATATAGCAGAAGACCCGCAAAATGTTTTATCTCAAATTAGAAGGGTTATATTATTAGAAGATCCATATCAAGGATCCACAGAGGAGCAGGATAGAGCATATAATGATTTGGAAAGATTATCGTGTAATAATATGAAAGATTTATTTAACTATATGAATGATTATAAAATTCTATCAGCAAGGTCAGGGAGAATGTATATATCCCCCGAATTATCAGAGAAATTTTTTAGAAAAATGCCTCCATTAATTGGGAAAGAATTGGAAAAGGCATATATGGAAAAATACCTAGGAAGTACTGTTGGAGTTTTACCCAGAATAAACTTTTCATATCAATATTTATCAGAGTTATGCAAAAAGGCAGCATTACAAAGGAGTTTAAAAGATTTATCATTTTGTAGTAAGATACCTATCCCAGGATACTACCACAAGAATAAAAAGTATGGTTTAAGAAAGGCAAAAACATATAAAGGGAAACCACATGACACTCATGTAAGGGTATTTAAACGAAAACATACGGATAAGTTAAAAAGATGTAAGTGTTTTATTTGTGGAGAAGAAGGACATTTCGCTAGAGAATGCTCTAGAAAACAAGGAAATATTGCTAGGGCAGCGATTATTGAAGACCTAGATCTCTCTGATGACTGGGATATACTCTCAGTCGAACAAAATGAACCAGATAGTGATGCAATATGCTCATTATCAGAAGGAGAGATAGGTAATGTAAAATCAGTTACAACCATATTAGATGATTTACCTTATGAATCAGCTTTAATGGTAACAAATGAAAGTTTATCATTTACCAGAAGGAATGAGAGATTATGTTCATTCATGGGAAGATAATGGGGAAGTGTCACAAGGGTTTGAAAGATGCATTAGTTGTCAAGAGATAACGAATAATAAAATGAGATCACACTGTTCCAGGTGTCAATTAACAATATGTCCGATGTGTTCAAGGTTCCAATTAGGAAGAAAGATCCCAATAAAGATAAACTTATCCAGGAACTTCTGGATTATACAAAACATCTTTCGGCAGAAAATTTGAGATTAAAAGAACAAATAAAGGAATTAAGATTGGAAGTAGATCTAAATAATTTACCTATAAGGGATCCAGAAAAAGGAAAAGCTCCACTAGAAGAAGATGAAGTGAATGATTCAGATAAACTAGATGAAGATGAAGAGGAATTTAATAAAGAATACTCCAAACTATCTAAAGGAGTAATAATTAAAGAAACTGCAAACAAATTATCAGATGAGGAATTGGAATATTTTAATACAGTAGTTCCAAATCCAAATAAAGGAACAAGAGTTTTAAATCGATTATACAATATGGAGATACAATTTGAAATACCAGGGATTAAAAATTTCAAAATTCAAGCAATTTTGGATACAGGAGCAACAATTTGCTGTATAAATCAAGATGTAGTACCTCAAGAAGCATTGGAACCTAGTGCTTACCCAATACAAATAAATGGTGTAAACTCACAACAAATAGCCAAATTAAAGTTAAAAAATGGACAAATGGCTATTGAAGAAAACAGATTCAGAATTCCATTTACATATGCATTCTCAATGGAGAAAAGAGATGGAATACAAATGTTAATCGGGTGTAATTTTATAAGAGCAATGCAAGGAGGGTTACGAATTGAAGGACAAATAGTTACATTTTATAAGAATATTACAACTATTGCAACTAAAGCTGATGCAATAGTCTCAAAGGCAACAATTGAAGAATTGGAATTATCTGAGTTAGAGTATATTGAAGTTCGTGAAGCAGTGGCTTATAATATTGGTATCGAATCCCAATCTTTTAAAAGAAAATTCCAACTATTCTAGAAAAATTAAGAAACCAAGGGTATATTGGAGAAAATCCCGTTAAGCATTGGGAGAAAAATCAGGTTAAATGTAAATTGGACATCATTAATCCTGATATAACAATACAGGATAAACCCCTAAAGCAAGTCACTCCAGCGATGAAAGAACAATTTGATAAACATATTAAGGTTCTACTACAAATTGGTGTTATAAGGCCAAGTAAAAGTAGACATAGAACTATGGCTATAATTGTAAATTCAGGAACTACAGTAGATCCTGAAACAGGCAAAGAAATTAAAGGAAAAGAACAAATGGTCTTTAATTACAGAACACTTAATGATAATACTCATAAAGACCAATATAGCCTGCCAGGGATAAATACGATAATAAAGAAAATTGGGAATAGTAAGATTTTCTCAAAATTTGATTTAAAAAGCGGTTTTCACCAAGTAGTTATGGATAAGGAATCAATACCATGGACAGCATTTGTAGTACCAGGAGGATTATATGAATGGTTAGTTATGCCATTTGGGTTGAAAAATGCGCCCGCAATCTTTTAGAGAAAAATGGATGATTGTTTCAAAGGAACGGAACAATTTATTGCTGTCTATATTGATGATATTCTAATCTTTTCAGAAACAGAAGAGGAACATGCAAAACATTTAAAAATAATGTTAGAAATCTGTGAAAAATGGAGACTCGTATTATCACCAACAAAAATGAAAATTGCAGTTACGGAAATAGAATTCCTTGGAGCCGTAATTGGTGACAAAAAGATAAAACTTCAGCCTCATATTATAAAGAAAATCATAAGTTTTGATGAGAATAAACTTAAAGAAAAGGCTGGGCTGAGGTCATGGTTAGGAATTCTAAATTATGCAAGGGCCTATATTCCAAATTTAGGAACACTCTTAGGACCCTTATATTCTAAAACCAGTCCGCATGGTGATAAAAGATTAAAGAATACTGATTACCAGCTGATTGAGAAGATAAAGAAAAAGGTACAAAATTTACCAGATCTAGAACTACCACCCCAAAATTCTTATATAATTTTGGAAACAGATGGTTGTATGGAAGGTTGGGGAGGTGTTTGTAAATGGAAAGAGCAAAAATATGATCCCAGAAAATCGGAAAAAGTTTGTGCTTATGCCAGTGAGAAATTCTCAGTTATTAAATCAACAATAGATGCAGAAATCCATGCATGTATGGAAACCCTGAAGGCTTTAAAAATTCATTATTTAGACAAAAAGGAAATAAGCCTCAGAACAGATTGCCAAGCTATTATTAGCTTTTATAATAAATCTGCACAAAATAAGCCTTCTAGAGTAAGGTGGATAAACTTTGTTGATTTTATCACTGGTACAGGAGTAAATATTAACTTTGAACATATTGATGGAAAGATGAATGTATTTGCGGATTCATTATCACGACTTGTTATTAATATGGTGTATTCTAAGAATGTAAATTATATGGATGAACAAATAGCTTGTTTGGAGGGAGCTATTAAGGAAGTTAAAGAAGCACCATCTGAAGAAAGTATTAATAGTTTAAGCCAGATAATTGGCAAAATGACTGCCTTGATGAATTAAGGAGAGAAAAAAAAGGAAGAGTGGAGGACCCATATTTTTAATAGTTTGTTTCCTGTACAGGTTGATTTTCATGGAGAACTTATCATATCAAGTTAACAAAACAAATAGCAGGCTAGGCACCAGACAAGCAATAACTGAGGCTACAAGATGGAATTCCTTAGGAGGAGGATCAGAAGGATTAGAAGAAATGGCCGAACTCACTAGTGGAATTCTGTTTAATGATCTGTCAAGTGATTGGAGGAATTATAATCCCGAAACGGCTCGTAATAGAAGACAATGGATGGAACATACTAATACAAGAACAAATGAGCTTCATAAAGCTCAAGCTCTAAAAACATGTCAAGAAATCGAAACAATGCTAGCTATGTGCAATTTACAGAAAGCCAAATTAGAATCATGGACAAGTAAGGATAATTGGGCTCGTGATGCATTAGGTCCAGTAAATGCACATATTACCAACTTAATTCAGTGCCACAATCACATGAGGAGTATTGCTCAAAGTTACTACTATTAAAAAAAAAAAAATTAATTAAAGCTTGTATAATATTCAGTCTGGTGGTAATCTACGGAAAACCACTGACTTTTTGCGTATCACATATAGTGATACTTTTTCTGAGTGGAATGTTTGTTGCTTGTTGTTTGTTTGTATTTGGTGTGTAAGGAATATTGTAGTGCGCAGAATAATAGTGGTTGATAAAGACTACCACAAAATAAGATGCTTGTATAATTAGTGGGTTGATATAGACAACCATGATAGAGACTCACCACTTGTGGTATTCCAATATTCTGAGTGGACGATGGGGCCCACAGAGCACCCGCACTCAATTATTGAGATACTAATTGGTAAGTCTATATATATGTTTGTATAACAGAGTTTTAACTTCTAAGTACTTGCACTATATATCCACAAAAACCAGCTGTAACCTGTATTTTCCTTTTGAGTGCTATTAGCGTAGCTTGGAAGAGAAATGTAGACCAAACTACTTTTATATAGATATAAATATAATACTCGTATATATACACATCTTCCAAAGTTGTTAGAAGGACTAGCCACGAGCGCACGGCCCAGATAGAGAAAAGTTGCAACTTGTGATCTGACCAAGCCCATATGGATCTAGTGATAATAGTTAAACAAGAGATCTGATGATAACTCAGAACCCGTTTGGCGTCACTTTTGTTTGTTTTATCTTTCGCTTTTTGGAAACAAAAAAAAAAGGCATGATTAAATGATAATATTGATAGGACATTTCATAGCAATTAGTGATATTAGCTAGGTATTATCCATCTGGAGTTATTAGGAAATTCACAACTATTAATGGTATATAAGAGCAAAGCAAATAGAGATTCTCCAAGCCACACATGATGTTGCCATTTGCCTTAATGTTGCAAATCAATTAAGCGCAGAGACATTTTGTATAATTGTGTGAATGATGGGAGACTAATGAAGAAGTTAATTATTGAGTTAAAGGGCTGCTTCCTTTTATTTGTGAAATTAAATTCGATTTGTTTTGCTGTAGTGGTTTATGAGTTGTATATGGCGTTTATGATCTCTGTTAGGATAAAAGCAGGATTCCTGCGCGTTGATGTGGAAATATTGATGGATTCCAAGGGTGTAATAAGGGTTTTCTTTCTGGTAATAGAAAGCTAGTGGTGGGTTGCTCCCACTTAATAAGAAAAAAACACAAAATATATGTTCCAAAAAAACAACTAATAGAAAATTAGAGCAACAAATTATAAACATTATCTAACTCACAAGCATTACTTATTCATAAATATAGAAAACAGAATGCTGAAGTATTGGATAAGTGAACCCAATTTAAAAGTAACAACATTTGACAACTTACTCTCATCAAAAGTAGCATAATTCACCAACATTTGACAACTCACTGCACCCTTATTTTCCTTTCTCAAAAGTCAGATAACAGCCCTTGAATCACAAGTTTTGTTGTTTTCACTTTTTCGTGGCCATAAACTTCAGGCAGTCAATTTCTTAGTCCATTGCTTACATCGGTTTTCCTTTTTTTTCTTTATGTGATTTTGTAACATACAGATTTTATTTCACAATGAATCAGGATTTATTACGTAAAATTTGTTATCCTTGTTATTGATAGCTACCAGCAATTCTGGTTGCACATGATCACATAGGATTCAGTAATGAGATCGACTTATAGTAATTCTAATATCTTTTAATCTGAACTAATTTGGACAATAAATGAAGAACTAATATATTTGAATCTAATCTGAAAAGCTGCAAGCATTGCATATTCATAAATATCAACAATACAGAATGTACAAGAGAACAAAATTTGAAAATAGCAGCATTTGACAAATAACTCTCACCAACAGTAGCGCAAAATTTCACCATGCTTAATAAGACTCCATGAAACCTCTACTTCAATTTTACCATGACTACCTATGAGAAATCCTGATTGCTTACCAGTCAACTTAGAATAAAACATTACCTCTCCAGAGGCAAAGACAGTATCACCGTCGTAAATGCATATGTCGACCATCATTGTCGAATCAAGGGGCACAACAACTGCATGCCTCAACAGAGGCAAAGCAATACAATCTTCAGATATGCTGTGAGTAATACAGATGGCTGCATCCTTATTTTCCTTTTTGAAAAGCCAACTAACAGCCCTTGGGTCACAAATTTTGTCGTTTTTCACTTTTACATGGCCATAAACTTTAGGCAGACACTCCTCTCCAAAATTAATTAGCGTCACATCTAAAGTAGCCTCAACACCAGGATAATAAACAGCAAATGTGACCTCTATTGGGCCAAACTTGCTATCCATTTGCTGGGACAGTACCTGATCAAAGACGAGGTTGCCTACACAACCATTCCCAACTTCACCCCACCATACGAGATACTCAGAGCTTGTCATCATTTCCAAGTCGAACAAATAATGATACAGCTCAATCCTATATGCAACTTCGATTCCATGGATTGGCGCTCTCAGTGTAATGAAACCCTAGGGGCATATAACAGTTTATTTAGAAATTACAATGAGAGGGCAATGAGCGAGAAAATAACAATGGCAAAATCTCACCTCTGAATCAATGCAGGGGGGATCTCCCAACTTGCGGTTATAAAGGATGAAATTGGCGCCAACATCAATCATGATTGTGCCATATATGTTACTAGCATCGAACTTCTCATGATTAACAAATCTCACTGAAAATACCTCCAAAAGTTTTTGATCATAATACGTACCGTCAGGCTTCATGGCACATCCCGCTTTATGTCTGTCACCTCCAAATACATCATCCCTGAAAATAAGAAGGTAAAAAAAATTAAGGTAACTACCATTATGATAATTGAGCACTTACTTAAGCCAAGAATGTTAGGGATTTCTTCAATTTTTGCAATGACTAACGCTTAAATTTATAACTGAACAATAAGTGTGCACAACAAATACACACATATAGAGTATAGGTACCTCAAGGAGCTCTTGCAGGGGTCATCTAGATGGTCCATATCACAATGCCTAGATGAGCTATCACATAATTGATTCTGGATATTATCACTAATTCTGCCCACAACACATCCTTGTCCTTCACTAGAGCAATCACTTGCCAACCATGTGACTTTAACTACAATCAGTCCACCTATGCCCGGTAAGGTCTGGACATCCTCACCACTCAACCTGGCAGGGAACTCGATGATTTTAGCAGCAAATACTGCAGTTTCATGATGGATGTCAACACTAACAATTAGGGAAGATTTACATGGAACAACAACTGCACTCCTCGACAGATGAAGACTGAGACCTGCTGACTCATTGTTTCCAAAATTAACAGAAATATTGTCCTCAAAAAGATTGCAAATAGCACCAGTAACTTGAGTATTCCATGCTTTTATTGTCCCATTAAAATTGGTGGCTCTTTCACTTATCACATCGTCAACTGTAATATCCACAATAGCCTCAGTGGCGTCCTTATAAACTGCATATTGCACTTCTATAGGACCAAGACCAGTCGTTATCTTCGTTACTAAGAGTTTGTCATATTGCCACTTGTTGGATCCAGCTCTCCATAGATTACTCGGGGGTTTATTGTTGAACACAATACGTTTTGTGCAAAACACACATGGTTTTATGAAGATGTCTCCTTGTACTTTTAGCGCTCGTCGCATACCGGGAAACTTCACAAGACCCTAGAGTTAAGAAAGATATTTTTACTGATTTGGCTAGCTGCACAGAGAAAAACAAAATGCACCTAAACAACTCCGCATATAAGAATGGAAAAATATGGATACTTCAATGTTATCCCAACATATGTAAAACAGAATGTCCATCACAATAATCGCAGATGATCCGTGTGAAGATTTTGTACAAAATGTGCATAAAGATGGATATGATATGTGAAATATTTTTCACACATTAATAAGAACTAGGCTCATGAAACCAGTCATTTTGTACATAATAAATACCCAAAGATCAACTAAACCATAAAAGGAATGAAACAGGACGGCAGGGTCATAATTAACGAATCAATAGTACCTCTGAATTGACGAGACTTGGATCTCCAACCTTGCGGTTGAAGAGAATAGAAATGCCAGAAGAGCCCTCAATTGCAATCACCCCATAAATGTGGGGCAACACCCAATCTACCTCTTTAGTAAGAAATCTAATAGAGTATATTTCCATGAGAGGATACCAGATTCTCCCTTCCCTCTGCTCCTCTGGCTGCGACTGGGCGAGGTCTGGTCCTGAGCAGCTGATGTTGGAATCATCCCCAGAAACTTTACTGACATCTGTCAGGTCTCCCTCGACCACAAGAAGAAAATTACTTTCTGAGCTGTGCATCGTTTGATTGCTCTTTTCCAGTTCGCAATTATGTTCCCTCTTATTCAAACCCTCCCTATGGGCATTTATGCTTGAAGCCTTAAACCAGCCTGTAATTATCGAATCATGTGTTGATCTTCACTACGTCTCTAGCAGTTTATTTAAATATGCGAATTATAAATCTGAGTTACTCTTCAAAAAAAAAAAATAATAAAAAACTTCAAAAAAATAAATCTGAGTTACTAAATTTTAGAAAACAGATGTGTAAAGGGGACATCAAAACTTAAATGTACTAAATATAATCTCTAAATGTATAAAATAATTGGACGATGTTCAATTTGTGTTTATTTTTAATGTATTTAGAACTTATATAGAAAAATAAAAGAGTCAAGTCAAATTATGAAGACAATAATTGTAATACAGCAAACTTGACTTTGCTTTCTTTATAAATTTCTAATCTTAAGGAAGCGATTAATAGAATCTGTGAAAATTTCACTTTTCTAAATTTTCACCAATATATTAACCGAGGTAGGTTTCTAAACAATAAAAGTTAAAAACTAACCATTTAAAACAAATTATTATTGTTGGGAATATATATAAATCAAATTGCACATTGAATTGCATAGAACGCGGACTTGCTAAAAGTAAGAAAAGAATTGTAGTGAACCGTTTTTATATAAGAAGATATATTGGAAAATTCATAATTAGAGAAGTAAATGATTTACAAAGTTATTTACATAAATAAAACATCACCATAACTTGCAATAAATCTTATTTTCCAATTTCTTTTATACTCTAACAATTGTGTGAGTAGCATTTAATTATTATTATTATTATTATTATTATAATTATTGGGAAGGGGGTGGGGGGGGGGGGGGCGTAAAATTTTACCATATTTCATATTAAACATAAAATGAATCATACATAATTTTGTTGTGATTATTGATAACTTCGATATATGCCATATATTTACTGACAGGGAAACTAACGAAAGACAAAGGAACTAACGGATCATGCATAAACTGATAAACATGTTAGAATATTTAGCAACTCATTGGCTGTAAGTCTCATATGTCCAAAAAATATTGGTTTAGAGCAGTGTTTTCTTCGTAGAACAGAGATCCTCTGCCACAATTTTTCACAATCAATCAACACAGTACATAATATGCGAGTTGTTCACAAAATATGCCATAAATAGATAAATAGTTGTGAAAACATTTGAAGCCTATAGTTACTAAGACTCCTGCTTTTTTTGTCTCCCTAATTTTATCCTAAGATATTACAGATAGCAGCTTTTTTAAGCCCAACTCCAATTGAATCACGGCAACCATCTGAGCATAATCTGCAGCTGTGGCAATACAAAAATAAAGATTAATAATATATAACATTATTACTGCCCCACATCAGGACATTTGTTTAAGTGTTTGAATAATATTATGGTCTATAACAATCACAAAGTGTCATCTAATTTTAAAGCATAATATCAGGTCAACCATTAACACATAAGAGCTATATATGGAAGTGGTACTTATGACAAGTATGAGTTGTTTTACAAGGAAAATTTCAATACCAAATTCAATGAAATATACTTAGAAGACATGATATGAAAGAATTCAAAGCAAACTAGATAGTAAGATGAAAGTGGTGAGATGAGTGCCAAAAGAAACATAACAGGTGCCCAATTCATAGCTGCTTCTAATGAGGAAGAGGATAGAAAAACGAATCATTGAAGGGACAAAATTACAAACTAAATGAACACAAAAGGTACTATTTCATAGTTACTTACGTGTAGCACGAATTCATTATGACCTGTATAGAATCAACCAGGTACTCACTGTCATCAAAGAGGATGTGATCATTGGTCCTTTACTGGTACTCTGGAAATTAGTGTCCAAATTAGTTGAATAA
This sequence comes from Rhynchospora breviuscula, assembly GCA_027562975.1. Taxonomy (NCBI): domain Eukaryota; kingdom Viridiplantae; phylum Streptophyta; class Magnoliopsida; order Poales; family Cyperaceae; genus Rhynchospora; species Rhynchospora breviuscula. Next base: position 22,103,244 of record CM050398.1, read on the forward strand.
AATCACCACAAAAAAAGAACCACTAGGACATTTTTTTATTTGAGGTCAGGCAAAGAAACTTACCTGAACACGTAGAAAAATGCAGAGATATAACTCAACTCTAAGGTACAGCATATGTCTTTTTTGACAGCAGTACCTGACAATGGTTACAGAATTGAACAAAGAATGATAATTGAGAACAGTGAATTTAAATAAGTTGCAGATAGAAAAGAGTTAAGTAGGAGAATAATACTGAATTTAGAATCTGGTAAAAGATGGAAAATTGTAGTATAAACCGACCATATCAGACACCAAAATCACAATGTTGGAAAAACTAACAGTAACGACTATAAACATACCAGCGAGGATGTTTCTGAATTTGTCAGCCATATTGAACCTCCCATTCACTTCTGAGAAGAGGCGAGAGTTATCCTTCACCTTTCTGATGGCAACCATGCCAAGTGAAATATGGCAGAGCTTTACTTCACCCATACCAACTCTGCATAAGAAACAGGTCAAAGTCTACAAATTTAAAATTCGTTAAAGAAAACTTACATTGACTCAACAAGCTATACAATTAACAACCTGAAAAGGATAAATCTAACACCCTTCAAATTTTTTGTTTTCAGTGCAATCCGGAAATCCCTGCAAGATGACAACAAAATGACTGATCAGCAAGGAAGTTATGACTAAAGAGGGGGGAAAAATGAAAGAATTAAATTCTGATTACTCACCTAATTATGCCTACACACTCAGCATCCCTTTGAGGATCCAGTTTCTCAGTGGATTGATCACTGATGATAACTTCCCCTTGCTGGTGTGCAAAAACATGGTCCTTGTACTTTATGAAAATTAACAAAACCATCGATGCCTCACCCTACAGATAGTAGTTGGTTAAAAAAAAAAAACAGAGATAAGCTGGGTTGTTTGGCCCAGTGGTTTCGCTCTATTCCGCCAACCAAGTGGTCCTTGGTTCGATTCACGGAGAGAGCATTTATTTTCAAATTTCTTATAACAAAATCGTTGGTTTCAAACCAACCTTCAAAAAAAAAAAAAAAAAAAAACAGAGATAGTTTAGGTTCCTCGGAATTCGATGATTATAAGACCAGTAATCATAAAAGGGTGAAACCTGCTACTATTATGTGTAATGTTTATTTGATGTCTCTACTAAATATCGGCTGGAGTCTTGGCCTTAATTTAAATCCACTAGTAATTTTATGAAACAGGTTATCCAAGAATTTGAAATGATGTGAAAGAGTAACTGAGTAAGTACATAGTAAGTACATAGAGGTATATATACCATGAGTGTGGTGAGGGCTATGTTGCTCCATGAACAGCTGACTTGCTTCTGTTTCTCCGAATTGAATTGGCGACTGCTACAAGATCCACTACTACTGCTTGACTTACGACTTCGACTTGGACCAGGACCAGAATATCCTTCCTTTGGATTTTGAGCTGAAGCAGAACCTCCTTTTCCACTCTCATTATCACCACCTCCTCCTCCTCCTCTACCTCCGTCTCCTTCCTTTTCATCAGACATGTCTAACTCAGGCACTTCGATGCCATTTGCTTTCTTGATTATTGCAACCTCAGCCAGACCATCCTCAATTGAGTGGATTCCATGACATGTTAACTTGTCAAAAGAATTTGTTAACATGGCTGTACAGATCATCGACCAATCCCTTATCAAGTCAGAATGAACTGGTTTGAAGGAGTTGTAGCTAGAATCAGGTTTCAGAATCTCTGACGCTCCCTCATAAATTGAGTTAAAACGAGCTGCCTCGCAAGTGAACAGTATGATGGTTAAGAAACATTTGGCAAGTATAGCTGGTTTCGTCATTTGTGGGTTATAACGTGCTAACTCGTCAATAGCATTCTTCAGTGTCTCCGTACTCACAATAACCTCATGGACATAATCCTTCTTGGCTTCTTTAAGTAAGGAGCAATAATTTGATTGAACATGCAAGTCCTTACTCGAGGGTACAAAATCAACTGCATCGCTAAAAGCATACCACGTACCATTAGCAAGAAAACCAACGGCATACAAATCATCAATTCTACCTCTTACTCTAAGCTCACTGTTGTTGGTTTTCAAATACATCGACCACAATTTGACTTCATTTGACAGGCTATATATGACCGGTTTCCCTCTCCACTTACGGGGTGAATTTTCACCAACTTTAAAGCGAATGGCATCAACAAAATCTTGTATGGTATCTCTCTCCAAATCCCAGTCAACCCTAAACAAATCACCATCTTCTACCTCATTTGCCATCTCTGAAACACAATCTACAAATTGAAATGTCAGATATCATAAATTTTATTATAATTTTTAAAAAGTTTTTACTTTTCTAGAGAAGTTAATCTAATAGAAATTCGTGAAGTTCTCATTTTGTTAATTAGCATGTTTTAAGTAAACAATCTAATATAGTTTTTGGTTATTAATTATTATTCAAAAGTGAATAAAAATATTTAATTAAATGGTTCAGAATTTTCAAAAAATAATGCTTTTGCTTCATACAAAAGCTAAAAATTAAATAGTTTTTTCCCCTTGATTTTTAGGTATATAATTCTTGGGTTCAGGGCTCTGATTTAAACTTTTTTTGCTGTTGTATAAATGCCTAAACCTGCTGTCTTAACTAGACTATTCGAATAGGAATAATTTTACCACGGTTTGAGAATTATTGTGTTGAAAGAACTGGTAGAAGATCTCATGTTGCTTCTTACACCTGATGGAATTGTTTAAACTATCTTTCATTCATTAAACCAAAAAAAAAAATGAAATCGGTACGTTGATGAATGCCAAACTATATAATTGTATTAGTTACAATAAATATTGCAGAAAAAAAAAGAATATTTTTATACAATAAAAATAATTGTATTATTTACAATAAAAACAGTATATATTGTAATATAGAAAATAATGATACGACAACATCAAGGTTTAAGGAAGATAATAGTGTAAACTTGAAAATAAACATCAATAACTTGGGCCCATTAGGCATAGGTTGAGACTTAACAGATCTCTCTTTCTGGCCCACCTGTCATCTCCTCTCGTATTAACACTCTCTTTTGAATAGAGCTCAGGTTTGACTGGGTCAATACCACCTTTCCTAAGAGGCTGGCCTATATATAGAGGACCTTGGCCGATCTGAAGTGGGGATCGCCTCTTGGCTACTGTTACATTTTTCTTATTCTCTAGCTTCTAACTTGTTTAAGCTCTAAACTAGCCTTAATCCATGTAAAACATCTCTAAATAAACGCTCTACATCTACACAGTAAGGGGGGTATCAAAAAAAAAAAAAAAAATCTAGACGGTATAACAGGTTAATTCATCCAAATCCATGCTGTAGGTGTTCATCCAATAAGCTGCAACGGGATAAAATCAACCGAAGGGATAAATGAGATCTATACAATACATCAAGGCAGTATTGTTAATCAAATAAGAAAGTATCAAAGTAATATCTCCGAATGTGAATTTGGTTTAGAAAAGATGAATATTTGATCAATAAGAATAATAATACTGAGTTATGTATACGCACCTTCTTTCCCTAAGTAAATTGATGTCCCGCTTTTTTTTTTTAAAGAAAAAAATTGATGCATTGACCAGTCAAAATTTAGGTCAAAGAAGTCAAAGAAATGAAATATTCAAAATTGAACCGGGCAAAAATCAAAATCCGATTCGGGGAGATATATTTATCAAAATACCAGTAAATATTGTAAATTGGTCAAAGTGCCTATTGATGGCGCGAAATCGACACAAAATTTTTGTGAAGTTGAAATGATATTATAAGATCCCGAGTGGTTAAAAGGAATAATCTAAAATATATATACTAGGCTTGTGAAATTACTAAAATTCAATTGACATAAAAAGTACCTTAATTCCATGGGACACCTAAAATTAATATAGGATTAATTTATAATTTCATGAGATATAAACATCAAAAAGCCAAAGGATTTGAATTTTCATAAATCAAGCAATGTCATATATATAACTTTAGAAAATCATTAAAAATAATTAAACTTTACACCACTTAAGTCTTTAAATTTTTTCTGGATGTTCATAAAAACTTTCCACCAAATCGAAATTTTGGAAAAACGAGGGAATTATTGGATGCGAGCCACCTTTGCATGCCAAATGGAGAAATAAAAAAAAAAAAAAAAAAAAAAAACCGAACTTCTGTTCCAGAAAACAGAGGAAAAGACCACTTGCTAAAAAAAAAAAACAGAGGATAAGGCCAGTTGCGTACCTCGCAATGTAGCAAAAACAGAAAAGAAGTACCTTAGCTTCCGACTTCTTAGAGCAAAATAGATTCCTGTAATAATAATTAAGTTTGAAACAATAATACGAGAGTATAATTAAACGTATGACATTTAAATATGGAAAGGCGGCGATAAGCCAATAACTCGAGGCGGCTCTCAAAGTAGTTAGCCAAAAATAGGAGATTTGATTTAGGCACTTCCCAAACTTAATCCGAGCATTCCTATGTGGGTTTTAAGATCAAGTTATATATATTTAAAGTAGTTACATAAATAATTTACCATACAATTGTCGGCCCTCAAAAAATAATAATAATGATTTATCCTAGTTGTAGGGCTGTCAATGAAACTCGTTTACTCCTTTACCATATCCGTACCGTATTCGATAAAGCAGGTATGGATAAGATTTTATTCGTTAACTTAATGGGTACGGGTAAGATTATTTCGAACCTATTATCTAATGGGTAAAATTTTACAAACATATATGTATATATAATCATGTAATTAGCATATTTCGTAAGATATAGTATTAGTTTTTCAGAAATGATAAGTACCATCCAGCTTTTTGCCATCGCTGAACTGAAAATAAAATTTCTGCTCTCTCCCCTCACACACGCTCTCCTTCCCTCCTCTCCTCTCCCCTTCTCCTCCCTTCCCTCCTCTGCCTCACTTCCCTCCGTCCCTCTTCACTCTCCTTCTGCCTCCACGCCTTCCATTCTCTTCTCTCCATCCCTCTTCCCTCTACCTCCTCCCTCGCTGGTTCCCATCAAATAATGAGAAAGTAAAACAAATTGAACACATAAAGTAAGAAAGTGAACATGTACACATAAACAAAATAAATATATACATAGAAAACAAGTTGAACACGTAAAAGCAACAAAATGAACATATGAATAAACAAAGTGAACATATATATATGAAACACTGAACAATTAACAATTTAAAAAACAAGTTCAACTTGTAATTGAACAAACTGAACACATAAAATAGATAAATTGAACATTTAAAAGAATAAAATGGACACATATAACAAATAAGTTTAACAAAAATACAAATTCAACTCATAATTAAATAAAGTGAAATACATTGTTTTAAACATAATCAACTTGTAATTGAACAAACTAAACACATAAAATAGATAAAATGAACATTAAAAGAATAAAATGGACACATATAACAAAAAAGTTTAACAAAAATACAAAATCAAATCATAATTAAATAAAGTGAACACATTGTTAAAACATACTGAACATATAATTGAATAAAGCGAACAAAAACAACAATTGAGAAAAAAATTATAGAGAAAATCAAATGGAGAACGAAGGAATAAAAGGAAAGGAAGAGGAAAGAAAAAATATGCCAGAATCAGAGCAGGAAAACAACAGAAGAGAGGAAAGAGAGGGGAAAAAAGGTACTCATCTCTTAGCCAAGAAGAACGGAGAGAGGAGATAGCATTGGGTGAAGGAAGAGGGTGAGGAGAGAGCGGAAGGCAGAGGGGAAGAGGGGAGGGAGATACCGCTGGTTGGGGGCCCACTGTAAAGTCGCTGGATGAGGAGAGCGTTTCCACGATGGTAAAATCGCTGATGGCAATTTCCTTAGTTTTTATCTGCATCGAAATTTATTTATGTTGATGAAAAAGTTAATTTGCACTCCATTATATTATAATTTATAATTAGTTATATAGATTTTTTGAATGTCAATTGACATAATAATATATTTCATGATTTTTGTTATATGTAAAGTATTATCTAAATGTTGTATTTTATCGATATATTTATTTGATGCTATTTATTTAACACATTATATATTTTAATTAAAATAATAATATTATTATTACTTGCCCTTACCGTTAATTAACCCTTAACGGGTACGGATATGGTATGGGTAAAGTCATTTTTTAAACGGATACGGATAGAGTAGGTAAACAATTTTTAACGAGTGCAGGTATGTACCTTCTACCGTATCGGTACCATTGACATCCCTACATACAAGTCAATTTCTAGGAAGAGGAATGATGATAGATCAGTTTGCTTTGCTCTAAATTTTCTTTTATCGCAAAAAAGTCCGAGATATTTTTTAATAGGAATTGTGGTTCAATATTTTGAATTAATACAAAGCGGTTATAGATTGAGCCTCTCTCTATAATTCCACTAAATGTCTAAGCTACTATGACAAAGACGAATGGAGTAAAGTGTTCGTGAAAACATGTTTCAATTAAAGGAATAAAGGATGAAGAATTATTGCTTTGTGTTTTTAATAAGTAAAACTCTAGAATATGTTTACTCATGCGTTTTCTAGAACTAATAATAAATCAAACAGAGCTTGATAATTTCATACAACACAGCCAACACTAAACTTGTAAATCCATCCTCGTTTCATACAACACTAAACCAAACCTCATTTATAAGATCAACAGCCCTTTTGTGATTTCCATATCTAGTTCTCTTTGATTTTTTTTTTTTTTCATCTCTGCTTGATGTTCCTGACCTTGACCCCCTGCCAAAATTACAAATGACAGATTCACAAAGAATATTAAAAATTGAGTATCTATTCTAATTTCGAAGAATCACCCTATGGGGCATTGTGTCATACCAGAATAATAGATCTTTGTATTGAACATTTCAATCGTTTCTGGATTCATTCTAAGTCATTTCATCACAATAATCTAAATTTAAACTCTTTATACTGACTGGAATATGATTCATATCTTATTTATTCAAAAAGATTGGATTATACATGGAAATTATGCATATAAAGTGCAAAAATGATACTCTGAGTATCATTTGAACATTTCAATCGTTTCTGCATTCATTCTAAGTCATTTTTCCTCACAATAATCTACATATAAACTATTTATACTGTCTAGAATATAATTCATATCTTATTTATTCAAAAATATTGGATTATACATCGTAATTACACATATAAAATGCAAATAATACAATTCAGAGTGTCATTTGAGCATTTCAATCGTTTCTGGATTCATTCTAAGTCATTTCAGCACAATAATCTCCATTTAAATTCTTTATTCTGTGTAGAATATGAATCATTTCTTATTTATTTAAAAAGATTGGATTATATAAGGTAATTACGCGTATAAATAGCAAATAATGCAATTCTGAGTATCATTTGAGAATTTTAATCGTTTCTGGATTCATTCTAAGTCATTTCATCACAATAATCTACATTTAAACTTTTTATACTGTCTAAAATATGATTCATATCTTATTTATTCATAAAGATTGGATTATACATGGTAATTACGCATATAAAGTGCAAATAATGCAATTCTCAGTATCATTTGATCATTTCAATCGTTTCTGGATACATTCTAAATCATTTCATCACAATAATCCACATTTAAACTCTTTATACTGTCTAGAATATGATTCATATCTTATTTATTCAAAAATATTGGATTATACATGGTAATTACGCATATAAAATGTGAATATGCAATTCTGAGTATCGTTTGAGCATTTCTATAGTTTCTGGATTCATTCTAAGTCATTTCAGCACAACAAACAACATTTAAACTCTTTATACTGGGTAGAATATGAATTATTTCTTATTTATTTAAAAAGATTGGATTATATATGGTAATTACGTGTATAAATTGCAAACAATTCAATTGTGAGTATCATTTGAGCATTTCAATCGTTTCTGAGTTCATTCAAAGTTATTTCATCCCAATAATCTATATTTAAACTCTTTATACTGTCTTTAATATGATCCATTCCTTATTTATTAAAAAAGATTGGGTTATACAATGTAATTACTCATATAAAGTACAAATAATGCAATTCTGCGTGTCATTTGAGCATTTCAATTGTTTCTGGATTCATTCTAATTCATTTCAGCACAATAATCGACATTTAAACTCTTTATACTGAGTAGAATATGAATTATTTCTTATTTATTTAAAAAGATTGGATTATATATGGTAATTACGCGTATAAATTGCAAATAATGCAATTCTGAATATCATTTGAACATTTCAATCGTTTCTGGACACATTCTAAGTCATTTATTCACAATAATCCACATTTAAACTCTTTATACTGTCTATAATATAATTCAATTCTTATTTATTCAAAAAGATTAGATTATACATGGTAATTACGCATATAAAGTGTGAATATGCAATTCTGAGTATCGTTTGGTCATTTCTATAGTTTCTGGATTCATTCTAAGTAATTTCTACACAATAAACTACATTTAAACTCTTTATACTGTGGAGAATATGAATCATTTTTTATTTATTTAAAAAGATTGGATTATATATGTTAATTACGCGTATAAATTGCAAAAAATGCAATTGTGAGTATCTTTTGAGCATTTCAATCATTTCTGGGTTTATTCTAAGTTATTTCATTCCAATAACCTACATTTGAACTCTTTATACTGTCTATAATATGATTCATTTCTTATTTATTCAAAAAGATTGGGTTATACATTGTAATTACTCATATAAAATGCAAATAATACAATTCTGAGTGTCATTTGAGCATTTCAATCGTTTCTGGAAACATTCTAAGTCATTTCATCACAATAATCTACATTTAAACTCTTTATACTGTCAATAATATGAATTATTTCTTATTTATTTAAAAAGATTGGATTATACATGGTAATTACGCATATAAAGTGCAAATAATGCAATTCAGTATCATTTGAGCATTTCAATCGTTTCTGGATACATTCTAAGTCATTTCATCACAATAATCAACATTTAAACTCTTTATACTGTCTAGAATATGATTCATATCTTATTTATGCAAAAATATTGGATTATAAATGGTAATTACGCATATAAAATGTGAATATGTAATTTTGAGTATCGTTTGGGCATTTCTATAGTTTCTGGATTCATTCTAAGTAATTTCTGCACAATAAACTACATTTAAACTCTTTATACTGTGTAGAATATGAATCATTTATTATTTATTTAAAAATAATGGATTATATATGGTAATTACAAGTATAAATTGTAAAAACTGCAATTGTGAGTATCATTTGAGTATTTCAATCGTTTCTGGATTTATTCTAAGTTATTTCATCCCAATAATCTACATTTAAACTCTTTATACAGTCTATAATATGATTCATTTCTTATTTATTCGAAAAGATTGGGTTATACATTGTATTTACTCATATAAAGTGCAAATAATGCAATTCTGAGTGTCATTTGAGCATTTCAATTGTTTCTGGATTCATTCTAAGTCATTTCAGCGCAAAAATCTACATTTAAACTCTTTATACTGTGTAGAATATGACTTACATCTTATTTATATAAAAAGATTGGATTATACATGGTAATTACGCGTATAAATTGCAAATAATACAATTTTGAGTGTTATTTGAGCATTTCAATCGTTTCTGGAAACATTCTAAGTTATTTCATCACAGTAATCTACATTTAAACTTTTTATACTGGCTAGAATATGATTCATATCTTATTTAATACAAAATATTGGATTATATATGGTAATTACACGTATAAATAGCAAAAAATGCAATTCTGAGTATAATTTGAGCATTTCAATCGTTTCTGGATTTATTCTAACTCATTTCATCACAATAATCAATATTTAAACTCTTTATACTCTCCAGAATATGATTAATATCATATTTATTAATAAATATTGGATTATACATGGTAATTACTTCTATAATGTGCAAATAATGAAATTCGGAGTATCAATTGAGCATTTCAATTGTTTCTGGATTCATTCTAATTCATTTCATCACAATAATCCACATTTAAACTCTATATACTGTCTAGAATATGATTCATATCTTATTTATTCAAAAAGATTTGATTATACATGGTAGTTACGCATATAAAATGTGAATATGCAATTCTGAGTATCGTTTGAGCATTTCTATAGTTTCTGGATTCATTCTAAGTCATTTCAGCATGATAAACTACATTTAAACTCTTTATACTGTGTAGAATATGAAGCATTTCTTATTTATTTAAAAAGATTGGATTATATATGGTAGTTGCGTGTATAAATTGCAAAAAATGCAATTGTGATTATCATTTGAGCATTTCAATCCTTTCTGGGTTCAATTTAATTTATTTCATCCTAATAATCTACATTTAAAATCTTTATACTGTCTATAATATGATTCATTTCTTATTTATTCAAAAAGATTGATTTATACAATGTAATTACTCATATAAAGTGCAAATAATGCAATTTGAAGTGTCATTTGAGCATTTCAATCGTTTCTGAAAACATTCTAAGTTATTTCATCACAATAATCTACATTTAAACCCTTTATACTGTCTAGAATATGATTCATATCTTATTTAATACAAAATATTGGATTATACATGGTAATTACACGTATAAATTGGAAAAAATGCAATTCTGAGTATCATTTGAGTATTTCAATCATTTCTGGATTCATTCTAAGTCATTTCATCACAATAATCAACATTTGAACTCTTTGTACTGTCTAGAATATGATTCATATCTTATTTCATACAAAATATTGGATTATACAAGGTAATTACACGTATAAATTGCAAAAAATGCAATTCTGAGTATCATTTGAGCATTTCAATCGTTTCTGGATTCATTCTAAGTCATATCATCACAATAATCAACATTTGAACTCTTTATATTTTCCAGAATATGATGAATATCTTATTTATTCATAAGGATTGGATTATAATTGGTAATTACTCATATAAAGTGCAAATAATGAAATTCGGAGTATCATTTGAGCATTTCAATTGTTTCTGGATTCATTCTAAGTCATTTCTTCACAATAATCTAAATTTAAACTTTTTATACTGTGTAGAATATGATTCCTATTTTATTTAATCATAAAGATTGGATTATACATGGTAATTACGCGTATAAAGTGCAAATAATGCAATTCTCTGTATCATTTGAGCATTTCAATCGTTTCTGGATTCATTCTAAGTCATTTCAGCACAATAATCTACATCTAAACTCTTTATACTGTCTAGAATATGATTCATAACTTATATATTTAAAAAGATTGGATTATACTTGGTAATTACGCATATAAAATGTGAATATATAATTCTGAGTATCGTTTGAGCATTTCTATAGTTTCTGGATTAATTCTAAGTAATTTCTGCACAATAAACAACAATTAAACTCTTTATACTGTGTATAATATGAATCATTTCTTATTTATTTAAAAAGATTGGATTATATATGGTAATTACGAGTATAAATTGCAAAAAATGCAATTGTGAGTATCATTTGAGCATTTCAATAATTTCTGGGTTCATTCTAAATTATTTCATCCCAATAATCTACATTTAAACTCTTTATACTGTCTCTAATATGATTCATTTCTTATTTATTAAAAAAGATTGGGTTATACATTGTATTTACTCATATAAAGTGCAAATAATGCAATTCTGAGTGTCATTTGAGCATTTCAATCGTTTCTGTATTCATTCTAAGTCATTTCAGCACAATAATCTACATTTAAACTCTTTATACTGTGTAGAATATGAATCGATTGTTATTTATTTAAAAATATTGGATTATATATGGTAATTACACGTATAAATTACAAATAATGCAATTCTGAGTATCATTTGAGAATTTTAATCGTTTCTGGATTCATTCTAAGTCATTTCATCACAGTAATCTATATTTAGACTCTTTCTACTGTCTAGAATATGATTCATATCTTATTTATTCAAAAAGATTGGATTATACATGGTAATTACGTGAATAAAGTGCAAATAATGCAATTCTCAGTATCATTTGAGCATTTCAATCGTTTCTGGATACATTCTAAGTCATTTTATCACAATAATCCACATTTAAACTCTTTATACTGTCTAGAATATGATTCAAATCTTATTTAATACAAAATATTAGTTTATACATGGTAATTACACGTATAAATTGCAAAAAATGCAATTCTGAGTATAATTTGAACATTTAAATCGTTTCTGAATTCATTCTATGTCATTTCATCACAATAATCAACATTTAAACTCTTTATACTCTCCAGATTATGATTAATATCTTATTTATTCATAAAGATTGGATTATACATGGTAATTACTCATATATATTGCAAATAATGAAATTCGGAGTATCATTTCAGCATTTCCATTGTTTCTGGAATCATTCGATGTCATTTCTTCACAATAATCTACATTTAAACTCTTTATACTGTCTAGAATAGATTCATATCTGATTTATTTAAAAAGATTGGATTATATATGGTAATTACGCATATAAAGTGCAAATAATGCAATTCTCAGTGTCAATTGAGCATTTCAATCGTTTTTGAATTCAATCTAAGTCATTTCATCACAATAATCGACATTTAAACTCTTTATATTGTGTAGAATATGATTCATTTCTTATTTATTTAAAAATATTGCATTATACATGGTAATTACGCATATAAAGTGCAAATAATGCAATTCTGAGTATCATTTGAGTATTTCAATCGTTTCTAGATTCATTCTAAGTTATTTCATCACAATAATTTATATTGAAACTCTTTATACCATCTAAAATATGATTCATATCTTATTTATTAAGAAATATTGGATTATACACGGTAATTACGCATATAAATTGGAAATATTGCAATTCTGAGTATCATTTGAGCATTTCAATCGTTTCTAGTGTCATTCTAAGTCATTTCATCACAATAATCGACATTTAAACCATTTATAATATCAAGAATATGATTCATATCTTATTTATTCTAAAAAAGTTAGATTATACATGGTAATTACGCGTATAAAGTGCAAATAATGCAATTCCTAGTATTATTTGAGAATTTTAATCGTTTCTGAATTCATTATAAGTCATTTCATAACAATAATCTACATTTAAACTCTTTATGCTGTCTAGAATATGATTCATATCATATATATACAAAAAGATAGGATTATACATGATAATAACGAATATAAAGTGCAAATAATGCAATTCTGAGTATAAGTTGAGCATTTCAATCCTTTCGGGATTCATTCTAAGTCATTTCATCACAATAATCCACATTTAAACTCTTTATACTGTCTAGAACATGATTCATATCTTATTTATTCAAAAATATTGCATTATGAAAGGTAATTACGCATATAAAATGCAAATAATGCAATTCTCAGTATCATTTGAGCATTTCAATCGTTTTTGGATACATTCTATGTCATTTCATCACAACGATCCACATTTAAACTCTTTATACTGTCTAGAGTATGATTCATATCTTATTAATTCAAAAAGATTGGATTATACATGGTAATTACGCATATAAAATGTGAATATGCAATTCTGAGTATCATTAGAGCATTTCTATAGTTTCTGAATTCATTCTAAGTCATTTCAGCACAATAAACTACATTTGAACTCTTTATGCTGTGTAGAATATGAATCACTTCTTATTTATTTAAAAAGATTGGATTATATATGGTAATTACGCGTATAAATTGCAAATAATGCAATTCTGAGTATAAGTTGAGCATTTCAATCCTTTCTGGATTCATTCTAAGTCATTTCATCACAATAATCTATATTTTAACTCTTTATACTATCTAGAACATGATTCATATTTATTTATTAAAAAATATTGCATTATACAAGGTAATTACGCCTATAAATTGCAAATAATGCAATTCTGAGTATTATTTATGCATTTCAATAATTTCGGGATTCATTCTAAGTAATTTCATCACAACAATCTACATTTAAACTCTTTATAGTGTCCAGAATATGATTCATATCATATTTATTCAAAAGGATTGGATTATACATAGTAATTACACATATAAAGTGCAAATAATGCTATTCTGAGTATCATTTGAGTGTTTCAACCGTTTCTACATTAATTCTAAGTCATTTCATCACAATAATCTACATTTAAACTCTTTCTACTGTCTACAATATGATTCATATCTTATTTATTCAAAAAAATTGGATTATACATGGTAATTACGCGTATAAAGTGCAAATAATGCAATTTTGACTATCATTTGAGCATTTCAATCGTTTCTAGAAACATTCTAAATAATTTCATCACAATAATCTACATTTAAACTCTTTATACTGTCAAGAATATGATTCATATCTTATTTATTTAAAAAGATTGGATTATACATGGTAATTACGCATATAAAGTGCAAATAATGCAATTCTCAGTATCATTTGAGCATTTCAATTGTTTCTGGATACATTCTAAGTCATTTCATCACAATAATCAAGATTTAAACTCTTTATACTATCTAGAATATGATTCATATCTTATTTATTCAAAAAGATTGGACTATACATGGTAATTACGCATATAAAATGTGAATATGCAATTCTGAGTATCGTTTGGGCATTTCAATAGTTTCTGGATTCATTCTAAGTAATTTCTGCACAATAAATTACATTTAAACTCTTTATACTGTGTAGAATATGAATCATTTATTATTTATTTAAAAAGATTGGATTATATATGGTAATTACGAGTATAAATTGCAAAAAATGCAATTGTGAGCATCATCTGAGCATTTCAATAATTTCTGGGTTCATTCTAAATTATTTCATCCCAATAATCTACATTTAAACTCTTTATACTGTCTATAATATGATTCATTTCTTATTTATTCAAAAATATTGGGTTATACATTGTATTTACTCATATAAAGTGTAAATAATGCAATTCTATGTGTCATTTGAGCATTTCAATCGTTTCTGGATTCATTATAAGTCATTTCTGCACAATAATCAACATTTAAACTCTTTCTACTGTCTAGAATAGGATTTACATCTTATTTATTTATAATGATTGGATTTTAAATGGTAATTACGCGTATAAATTGTAAATAATGTAATTTTGTGTTTGATTTGAGGATTTCAATCGTTTCTGGAAACATTCTAAGTTATTTCATCACAATAATTTACATTTAAACTCTTTATACTGTCCAGAATATGATTCATATCATATTTATTCAAAAGGATTGGATTATACATAGTAATTACACATATAAAGTGCAAATAATGCTATTCTGAGTATCATTTGAGTGTTTCAACCGTTTCTACATTAATTCTAAGTCATTTCATCACAATAATCTACATTTAAACTCTTTCTACTGTCTACAATATGATTCATATCTTATTTATTCAAAAAAATTGGATTATACATGGTAATTACGCGTATAAAGTGCAAATAATGCAATTTTGACTATCATTTGAGCATTTCAATCGTTTCTAGAAACATTCTAAGTAATTTCATCACAATAATCTACATTTAAACTCTTTATACTGTCAAGAATATGATTCATATCTTATTTATTTAAAAAGATTGGATTATACATGGTAATTACGCATATAAAGTGCAAATAATGCAATTCTCAGTATCATTTGAGCATTTCAATTGTTTCTGGATACATTCTAAGTCATTTCATCACAATAATCAACATTTAAACTCTTTATACTGTCTAGAATATGATTCATATCTTATTTATGCAAAAAGATTGGATTATACATGGTAATTACGCATATAAAATGTGAATATGTAATTTTGAGTATCGTTTGGGCATTTCTATAGTTTCTGGATTCATTCTAAGTAATTTCTGCACAATAAACTACATTTAAACTCTTTATACTGTGTAGAATATGAATCATTTATTATTTATTTAAAAATAATGGATTATATATGGTAATTACAAGTATAAATTGTAAAAACTGCAATTGTGAGTATCATTTGAGTATTTCAATCGTTTCTGGATTTATTCTAAGTTATTTCATCCCAATAATCTACATTTAAACTCTTTATACTGTCTCAAATATGATTCATATCTTATTTAATACAAAATATTGGATTATACATGGTAATTACACGTATAAATTACAAAAAATGCAATTCTGAGTATCATTTGAGCATTTCAATCGATTCTGGATTCATTCTAAGTCATTTCATCACAATAATCAACATTTAAACTCTTTATACTCTCCAGAATATGATTAATATCTTATTTATTCATAAAGATTGGATTATACGTGGTAATTACTCATACAAAGTGCAAATAATGAAATTCAGAGTATCATTTGAGCATTTCAATCGTTCCTAGATTCTTTATAAGTCATTTTATCACTATAATTTACATTTAAACTCTTTATACTATCTAGAATATGATTCGTATCTTATTTATTCAAAAAGATTGGATTATACACGGTAATTACGCATATAGATTGTAAATATTGCAATTCGAAGTATCATTTGAGCATTTCAATCGTTTCTGGATTCATCACAATAATTTACATTTAAACTCTTGTTTCTGTTTAGAATATGATTCATATTTATTTATTATAAAAGAATGGATTATATATAGAAATTACGCATATAAAGTGGAAATAATGCAATTCTGAGTATCATTTGAGCGTTTCAATCGTTTCTAGATTAATTCTAAGTCATTTCATCACAATAATCTACATTTAAATTCTTTCTACTGTCTAGAATATGATTAATATCTTATTTATTAAAAAAAAATTGGATTATACATGATAATTACGCCTATTAAGTGCACATAATGTAATTCTGAGTATTATTTGAGCATTTCAATCGTTTCTGGATTTATTTTATGTCATTTCATTACAATAATCTACATATAAACTCTTTATGCTGTCCACAATATGATTCATTTCTTATTTATTTAAGAATATTGGATTATACATGATAATTACACCTATAAAGTGCAAATAATGCAATTCTGAGTATCATTTGAAGATTTCGATCGTTTCTGGATTCATTCTAAATCATTTCATCCCAATAATCTACATTTAAACTCTTTATACTGTCTAGAATTTGATTCATATCTTATTTATTATAAAAAGATTGGATTATACATGGTAATTACGCATATAAAATGCAAATAGTGCAATTCTGAGTATCGGTTGAGCATTTCTATAGTTTCTGGTTTTATTCTAAGTTATTTCATCCCAATAATCTATATTTTAACTCTTTATACTCTCTAGGATATGATTCTGATCTTATTTATTAAGAAAAATTGAATTATACATGGTAATTACACATATAACGTGCGAATAATGCAATTCTGAGTATGATTTGAGCATTTCTATCGTTTGTTGACTCATTTTAAGTCATTTCATCACAATAATCTACATTTAAAGTTTTTATACTGTCTAGAATTTGATTCATATCCTATTTATTCAAAATTATTTGATTATACATGGTAATTACGCATATAAATTGAAAATAATGCAATTCTGAGTATCATTTGAGCATTTCATTCCCTTCTGGATTCATTCTAAGTCATTTCATCAGAATAATCTACATTTAAACTCTTTATATTGTCTAGAATATGATTCATATCATATTTATTCCAAAAGATTGGATTATACATGGTAATTACGCATATAAAATGCAAATAATGCAATTCTGAGTATCATTTGAGCATTTCAATCGTTTCTGGATTCATTCTAATTCATTTCATCACAATAATATACATTTAAACTCCTTATACTGTCTAGAATATAGTTCATTTCTTATTTATTCAAAAAGTTTGGATTATACATGGTAATTACGCATATAAAAGGCAAATAATGAAATTTTGAGTATCATTTGAGACTTTCAATCGTTTCTGGATTCATTCTAAGTCTTTTCATCTCAATAATCTACCTTTAAACTCTTTATAATGTCTAGAATATGATTCATATCTTATTTAATAAAAAATATTGGATTATACATGATAATTACGCATATAAATTACAAATAATGCAATTCTGAGTATCATTTGAATATTTCAATCGTTTCTGGATTAATTCTAGGTCATTTCATCAGAATAATCTACATTTAAACTTTTTATACTGTCTAGAATTTGATTCATATCTTTTTTATTCAAAAATATTGGATTATACATGGTAGTTACGCATATAAATTGCAAATAATCCAATTCTTAGTATTATTTGAGCATTTCAATCGTTTCAGGATGCATTCTAAGTTATTTCATCATAATTATCTACATTTAAACTCTCTGAATTTGCGTAAAGAAATGTCTGCAAGTGCCCTCTTAAAAATGAATCTGCAGTCACACAAGGAGAGACCAGATTAAAAATGATGACATACGGGATATGGTTGGAGTTGTACCGATAGAGGAGAAGCTGACCCAACATTGTTTGAGCTTGTTGGACATATCCAACGCAAATCTCCGGAGGCACTGGTGCGTAGCGGAATTCTTAATCATTTCGAAAACACACGGAGAGGCAGATGGAGACCAAGATTGACATGGAAAGAAGCGGTGAAAAGAGACCTGAAAGAATGGAACGTCTCCAAGGAGTTGGCGATCGATAGGAGCGCATGGAAGTTAGCAATTGATGTACTTGAGCCATGACGTAGGAACCTAGGGGTAGGAGCGATGTCATAGATTTGTAGGTCAATGTATTAGATCATGGTTGAGATGTAGGTTTCTACTATTACTATTATTATTATATATATTATTATTAGTATTGCTATTATTAGTATCTATTTTTATGTTTTGTTTTGTTCTTGGATGTGTTCTCTTGTTAGATTTTTTTCTAGCCCATTGTAACTTGTTTGGGATAAAAGACTTAGTTGTTGTTGTTGTTGTTGTTGTTGCTGCCCTTTTAAAAGTGGGTTAAAGAGAAAATTCAACAGATTAACTAACATAAATTTTAAACTCCGACAGTTTTTTTTTTTTCAAAATCATGTTGTGTACAAAACTGATTGCGCATTTACCTTCCCAGTTCAAAACTTTTTCTAAGGTTTTTATATATTAATATATTTTGGCTTACTGGTCATGCTATATATGCAATGCTCATTGCTAGATGTAAATCCATAAATAAACCTTCAAATAAAAGCAAACAGGTAACAGATCGGGGATTAGTTCACGTATCTTCCCGTTTGTGTTCTCTGATAGAGTGACGAGGCAGCATCATCTGGTTCAGGTGGGATCTAAGGTCGAGGACAACCCACGCTGCCGTCCTACCTCTCTAACTGAGAGGCCATCCCGATCTTTGTATAGGCCCCAGAGGAAGAGTGTTCCTGATATAGGTGAGTCTCCATGGCATTTCTCCCAGAGAGTTTAGAATGAGGGAGGAGAGGAACTGGAAGTTCAAATTGAAGCAGAGTGTTCGGATGAAGGGGGTATATTTATCATTTTGAGAAAATAGGGATGTTCTGGCTACACCAGGGAGTGTCCGAATCAATTACCCAAAAACCATGGAGGGTATATTTATCATTTCTGAAGATCCTCTCATTCCGTTCAAGCCATCGTCTCCAAATTTTTCTGGTAATGATGGTAGATCTCTGATCATTTGAAGGAATGGTACACAAGTTCTGAAGCAGAGCAGAGAAGTTGTGGCATTTGACATGCAATCTCTCCCATATTTTATATGCAAAAATTTATTCACAAATAAGATGTGCAATTGCTGGATAAATGGCACTTCAAGTCAGCAACCATTCTTAACAGTTGTTCTTGTGTTAGAATTATATCTTGTGCAAGCAGAACAAGAAATAACCTGACAGTTGGGGGCACTCTGAGGTTCTGAAATTTCTTGAATTGGGAATTGCATTTTCCAGCTGATCAATTGCTTGTATAAAGTGGCAGTGGAGCATTGACCATAATTTGTCCATTTTCAAATTAGTTTGTCTTTGTCTGTAAAACAGGTGTGTTGTTGTGCGGCTTGTGCCGCATGGAAGAGTACTGATTCGTTGAAACTCAACAGTGCAGAGAGCAACTGATGCCAGCAAGGGATGGCATTACCTTAATTAAGATGTATCGGTTACAAAGGACCCAGCTTTCGTTTGCAAAAAAGTGCAAGTGTGATCTCCCCCAGTTGCGACTATATACCTGACTTACGAGTGATGTAACAGCATTTGTTCACTTTTTTTTTCTGGTGATAGTAACATCCCTACACAGAATATGTCAATACTTGATGAGATTGAGAACAGATGATTTTATGAATAAAGCTTGTTTTTTTTTTTATTCAGAGATTGTTTCTTTACAGAGATGTTACACACCTTTTATAGGCAATTGCTAACGGTAAAAAAACTTCGCCCTTACTAGTCCCTAACGGTCAATAATAAGGCAACCCCTTTTTAAATAAAAAAGGTGGAGGGCTTATTTGTAAATTAGCCAATGATGATACATAATCTGAGGCTATTAGTTCCTTAATTACTCTTGTTTTCAACAATACTAAACTGTCATAATCTATAGTCAGTCGCGTCACAATCAGGGTCAAAGGCACTGGAGTACTAGGTTTTTTCCTTTTTTGTTTTTTTTTTTTTTTGGGGGGGTATCTTCTGATCTATCAATCTAATAATTCAGTTAAGCTTCTTCTAAACCTTTCTAACAAACTCCTCATGGTGCATTCAGTGGAGACTTACAGAGAAATCAAGTGTTCGGAGACTTCAATGATGCCTTATATTCATTGTGTCAAATCCCCTTTTTGCTGTGAAGTTTCGTTATGTTTCACATCAATTTCATAGCTTTAAATTTTTGAGTGAAAAATTGCATCTCAATTCAAATTATCGACAATTACTTACAACCGACAATGTCGTGAAATCAATTATGTTTCTGGGAGCATCGACAAACTCAAAACTGTTATATATTGATGAGATAGCACATTAATTATGACCCACTAAAAAAATTCAAATTTACTTGTCAGAAGTTTTCTAATAATTACAACGTCAACTTGCGAGATGACTTGTCTTAATTCAATTTAGCATATGGCGTCTGAAATTATATATGAGACAGTTTCGACATCAATTAAGAAGAGTCGTCTCCCAAGGCAACCCTGTAACTATTAGTAAACTCTCTAGAAGGAGCTTTTTCATGAATTATAATGAGCCAACGGATCAAAGCACGACCTAAACATAAATAAGGGGCGTAAGATTAGTCTTAGAAATTGTGCCAGCATATACAGAAGGATCAATGCACCTGTAATCAGCAAAGAACCTTGACAAGGAAATAGTTATTTTATTTTATTTTAGTGATTTTTTTTTTAATTAGACAAAGGAGTTAGTTTGATGATCTAACTACAATAATGAAAGTTAAAATTTATTTGGAGGCAAGGGCTTGACCTCTCCAATCAAGAAGAGAACTAGGGCAGAGCATTAGATCGATTATTAGTAATTTAGTAACAAGGGGAGTAAGTTGAAGGTAAAATTGTGTGTCCAATTGATCGAAGTACACCGGAGGTGGCTCGTGTGTTGATTCAATAAGCTCATGGACACTAGGAGATTTCTTGAACCGACATGAGAGATTTTGAAAATGAATTCAGCTGGGCATCTCTGATTTGAAACTTCAAAACATATCTCTTCTTCTACGATGGCTTTGGAGACTGTACGACACACCAAATTCACAGTGGGCTATGGTTGCAAGCAGGATTTACTCGAAAAGAGATGCATCGATCCCTCCTTTGGCATGGAAATTGGAAGGGTCCTACTTCTGGAGGGAATTATTGAGATTGAGACTGTTTTTTCAACTTTCAAAGGTTACGACGGTTGGAAATGGAAAGAGGACTTTATTCTGGTATGATAATTGGACTTCTCACAAGCTAGCCTACTTCATGCCGGCATCTCAAAAACCCTCAAAATCAGCTTTGACTTTGGCTTCTGACAAGCTTAATTGGTACAATTTGTTCCCTGCACCTCTTACTGAGTACTTGGACTCTGTTAAAGCTTTGCGTGATGATTTTGCTCTCGGTTCTGGTCACGATTCGGCCTCTTGGAGATGGTCCTCGCAGGGATTTTTCTCTGTTGCTTCCACTTACAAGGCGTTAATCACAGCAGGGAAAATACGTTTCTCTTGTTCTTTTTTATGGAAACTAAAGGCCCCTCCTTCCATCAGACTTTTCTTAGTCTTGATGTCACAAAATAAAGTGTCCACTCAGGAACAACTTCTCAAGAGGAATTTGGCAGTGCCAACCGGCTGCCATCTTTGTGACTATTCTGGTATTGAGACATCTCTGCACCTTTTTTTCCTCTGTCCTTTTGCTGTTCGAGTCTTCCATCTTCTAGCTGCACGCTGCAACTGGCCTTCAGTAACCTCTAAGTATAACATTATGGATTCAGTGAATGCTGCTTTTGATCGAGTCAAGAATAACCCCCTTTGGAATTCTTTTATGGCAGCAGCTTTCTACTCAATCTGGATGGAACGCAACAACAGAGTGTTTAGAGGAGTATGCAAAACCCCTGAAGGTGTCGTAGAGAGGATTTTGACAGAAGGGAGAAATTTTCTTACTTTTTGTTGTTAGGTTTTTATTATTTTTTTTTTTCATTTTTATTTTCCTTGACAGTCGCTGTCAAGTTTTCTAAAAAAGAAAATGAATTCGGCTTGTTCCATTTCATATCAGGACCAACATGAGGAGATTTTGAATGTGTCTAACTTTTATGACCCTCAATGTGGACTCTATTAGCGGTATATACATTCTTTATTTTGTTCCGAAGATGGTAAAATTACAACATTTTGTTGTTGCAAAAATTAAGTGCGATGTGATAGACAAACCAAATGAAACACATACATAACACGATACAAACTCTTTATCCTTCTAGGGAGACAAAATAAATAAATAAAGAACAAATTTAAAATAATTCTGATTTCTGAACAAATTTAAAATAGTTCCAAGTATCAACCTATAATAACAAAATACATATCAAATAATTATAGTAATTAAATCATACATTAATTTATGTTAGTTGTCTACTTTTTAACATAGAGACAGAATAATTAAAAAAATTTGTATTTATCATACATTCTTATCTACTTTTTACTTCATTATATAAATCAAGAAAATTCACTTAATTAAACAATGTCCTCAAATGTGATATCAGTAGGTGTCTTTCACTTAATTAAATTAGTCGTTACAAGATTTGGGTCAATTCAGATCAAATATGACGCGTTACATAGATCAAACGATATGAAATTATGAAGAGTTTTGCTATGGTGAGTCGCGACTCATCAGAGGGTCTGTGAGTCGGGCTCAAAACTCATATGTCTTATTCAAAATGACCGATCCAAACCGTTCAATATGATCTTTCTATTGAAATCTCCATGCAGACCAAATTTTACATTTTTTCAAAATTTTTAAGTATTTTTTTGAAATTTTAAAAAATCGTTAATCTAATTAGTTCTGAACCGTTCAAAAACAGTAGTTTTTAAAAATCCAAAAAAAATACTTAAAAATTTTGAAAAAATATAAAATTTGGTCTACAAGAAGATTTCAATAGAGGGATCATATTGGACGGTTTAGATCAGTCATTTTGATTCAAATCTAGGAGTTTTGAGCCCGACTCACAGACCCTCTGGTGAGTCATGACTCACCACAGCAAAACTCAATTATGAATGCTTTATATTCTTTTTTGAGATCATCAAGTCTTGGACTGTCGTTTGACACATCCCTGATCCCTCTCTGCTCTCTGCATAGCGTCATGGAGAGTATCGCTTAGCTTTCATCTATTTCGACCGGCTCCTCTACAATCTTCGCTCTCAATTCTCTCAAATATCCAAAATTTTGCTCCTCTCATGAAATGATCATATTATCTGCTGTTTATGAATTTAATGGAAAAACTGTAAAGTTGCAAACTTAATTCGTTATCCAAGAATTAAACTTGTCTCCATGATGATATACTATATTTCATTTTAGTGTTCAGAACTGGTCACTTCAGAAAATTAAAATAGCCTTCAAATTGCGATGCTACAAATTAACTTTCTTCACAATATAAAAAATTATACATATTGTAATATCATGCACATAAATAATTTAATTTCAAAATTGGACATTTGGAATATATATATAATCTATATTTGATATTATATTTTATAATGTTATGCACGTAAATAATTTTATATTGGTTTTTACACAGTTGTTTAATTCTGTCCAGCACAATTTTCCTCTTCATATATATTCTTACCGACACAGACATTTAATCTCTAATCAAACAACCCTAAGGAAAATAAATTATTTCTGATATTATGGTAACAAAATATTTCTTTTTCAAATCTCCCAACACCAAAAACAATTATATTATAAAAACAGCCACTCCATGCAATTAATTGAAATATTAAATAACCATTGCATGAACACAAACAGAAAAAAAAATAATGATAATGATAAATCTTCTATCGAGCAGTATATATTCAACTATATACGGAAACTATACAATTTCCTATGACTAAAGTAATTTGGAATAGTGACTCACAGGATCAAGACGCGCGCGTATCAACAACAACAACATAAAATGTATCTCATACGCAGCTCCCGCCGCTCCCACCGCCGCCATCACAACCACCACTGCCTCCGCCAACAGCATCCACCACCACCTCCATCACTGCCTCCACCGCCGTCGCCACATCAGGCATCCCTTCATGGCGCTTAGGCCTGTTTTTATGGTCTGTAGCGTATAACCAGCTACAGCACATAATGCTGAAACCTATGATGAAGATCAGAATCAGTACCGCTATCATTATGTTTGCTTGCGCCATATTGCCAATGGAAAAGGGAATAAGACCTCTATTATTTCTATGTCTATATATATATAATAACTACAACAGGTGTGGCAAAACGTGTCATTTTTATGTTGTTGCATTATTTTTTCTCTTCAAGTTTCATACTTTTATTGCATAGACTCTTAAAAATTCGAGCGTCTACACAGCAGAAGTTAGATTTTTAGGTTCGAGGAGGCACGATCCAAGTGCAACTGCACAAGAACCGTGTCCCTTAGGGCTAGTCAGCACGAGGATTTCAGAATAGATAATCACACAATAGATACAAAGAGAACACGAGATTTAACGAGGTTCAGCACCAACTTGGTGCCTACGTCCTCCACACACACGCACTCTTTTTTTATTATTATTTTCTATTAATGTCTGAGATACATTGTAAGAGGAAGAAGAAGAATATTAAATAGAAAACTATCCTATAGAGACGCACATCTCTTTTCAATTATTTTCCATTATTTTCTTTTTTTTTTCTCTTTTTTCTATATTTTCATATCTTTACATAAGGAAAGTACAACCCCATACAGGGATAACATCCCTAGACGTGCCAGCAGTAGTTACCATTCTTGGATCGCCTAGAATCTTCTTTCCTTGCAAGATACGCGCTCATTCTGGGTACCATTCGGCTGGACCCCAGTCGAACACACAGCCGAATGCCCCTCTTCTGATCATGTGTGGCAACACACATCACCACACTTCATGTTTTAACACTCCCCTCAAATTGTACAACTTGTAATGACAATTTTTCAATT
Source organism: Rhynchospora breviuscula (assembly GCA_027562975.1). NCBI lineage: Eukaryota > Viridiplantae > Streptophyta > Magnoliopsida > Poales > Cyperaceae > Rhynchospora > Rhynchospora breviuscula. The sequence goes on from CM050398.1 coordinate 22,128,729, forward strand.
TTATCTTAGTAGTTTAGCGCCACGCATTCGATCCTTAACTTCATCTTCTGCAGCACTTTCTCACACTCCCTCTCAAGTGAACATGTACTGACTTGTCATGTTTCACTTGCATGGAGTGCTGCACACCGGTACACACCGTCTTCTAAGACACACACCTTTTGTCTTCATTGGCACACACATGCCACCAATTTTTTTTGTTTTACACCTTCCATGAGTTTCACACACAACGACGGCACACACCGCCACATGGATCAGTTTATTCACTCGGCACGAGTCACACATCTTGTGCTAGACTCTAGCGCCTTGCATCAAACCATCTTGCCCAGTTCGTGCCCTCCTGGCACGCCCCGTGCACCATAGCTAAGTAATCATTTATTTCAAGCCACATTCACAATTCATACCATCACACATTCACAAATGAGAGATATTATTTTACTAACCTTATTCCAAGTATATTACTCTTGACTCGTATCCTCTCGCATCACGTCTCCGACTTCTCCTTTTAATGGCTTCGAATCCTTTGACCTGTCACATGTTAGACTTGAGCATCATTTGCTTGACTCGCATATGACTTGATCTTTAACTTCTTGGCCATCTTGTAGAATTTATTGCATGACACGATATCCACTCGACTCGAGCACACTTGTGCTCGACCCGAGTATTCCTTGAGTCTATCTTTGTTACTTGGATTAAGATCTAAGTATTGACTCGCCTTGACTACTTGACCCAACCTGGACCATATAACATGACTAGAGCCTCTTGTCTCTATTGATCATATTCTCTCATGTTTGTTCTCTTGATATCCAACTTGGACACCAAATATTTCTCTCACTTCAACTCTTCCCTTGAGAGGGATATTTGGTGGCTTGCATTTGGCCAATTTCTTCTCTTAAATCCACCGTTTTATGCAATAATGGTGCATGATCCACCAAGTTCCTGCAATTCAATACAAAAACCACAACAGTACCCAATTCTAAACAAATATAGCACGAAGCACAATGAATGTAGGGGTTTGAGTAACCATTTAAATGTAAAGTCCGGCCAAAATTCACATATAAATATGAGATATCAATTAACTCTTGACTTCACTTGCTCTCGACTTGAAGACATTCAACTCCCCAACTTGAAGAGCCTTTCTGACCTAACTTAGGCTTTCCTTCTTGACCCGTCACGAACCACAACTTGATTGATATCAAAGATCTCTCTCAATTCTGCTCTCCCTCTGAGAGAGATATTTGGTTACACATGAAAACACACTTGTCTTGACCCGATTAGGGCCACCTTGTTGGACCCGACTTGGGTCCTCTTACTTGACCAAATCTAGACCATCTTCATGACCCGTCTTAGGCCTTCTCCTTGGATCCAACTTGGACCACATTCGTTGCTTCAAAATTGACCAATTTAGTACCCATTCGGCCATCTATTCGGCCGAACACCCAGCCGAATGGACTATAATGGACCATTTGACCCATTCTGAGTTTTTGATTTGGACCCGACTCGAACCACAACCAATACTTACGACTAATTGACATGTTGCAAACTATTTGGCCTACTATTCGGCCTACCATTCGGCCGAACATATAGCCGAACAAGCCTTAAACCCGACTAGGGTTACCTTATTGACTTGACTTGAGCCTTCAATCTGACCCGACTTGGGCCACCTTGATGTTCTTACTTTGGTTATGTCATCCATTGTCGTAATTTTTTTCATACCCAAACCATACAACCAACCATACAACAAAATCAAGTCTAAACAATTCACAACAAATTTATTTACTCTGGATGAATTATGGTCACACAACCAACCAACATTTAATCTATCTTGTTGATTCAATCTCCCAGAAAAACAAATAAGATACATTATTTTTATTGTGGCTAGACAGATCTCCTTCTTTACGGTAGATTTGGACTCCAATCACCGCTCACAGGTCGCACAATCCAAGCGATATCTCCGCGACAACTTCATATGATTCAGAAACACCTCGAATCACCAGGGACGCAACCATTCGGCCTCCCATTCGGCCGAACACACAGCCGAATGGCCCTTTTCTGGTCCTGTGAGGCCGCACACACAGCCAAAAACTCATGTTCTTGATCCTATACGGCTGTACACACAGCTGAACAGTCTATTTTCAACAGTTGATGATATTGCTCGTGCTCTAAAGTCGATGTAGAAAGCCACTTGAACGGTTGTCTATCTCCATACACCCTTTTTTGGTTGAAGAAACACCCGCCTTGCACTTGCTTCGAGTCCTTGTTTGCCTTCCATCGTCTCCGTTTTGTTCTCACATCTCTGAATCACGTTCTGATACCATGTTAAAAATTCGAGCGTCTACGCAGCGGAAGTTAGATTTTTAGGTTCGAGGAGGCACAATTTAAGTGCAACTGCACAAGAACCGTACCCCTTAGAACTAGTCAGCACGAGGATCTCAGAATAGATAATCACACAATAGATACAAAGAGAACACGAGATTTAACGAGGTTCAGCACCAACTTGGTGCCTACGTCCTCCACACACACGCACTCTTTTTCTATTATTATTTTCTGTTAATGTCTGAGATACATTGTAAGAGGAAGAAGTAGAATATTAAATATGAAACTATCCTATAGAGACACACATCTCTTTTCAATTATTTCTCATTATTTTCTTTCTTTTTTTTCTCTTTTTTCTATATTTCATATCTTTACATAAGGAAAGTACAATCCCATACAGAAATAACATCCCTAGACGTGCCAGCAGTAGTTACCATTCTTGGATCGCCTAGAATCTTCCTTCCTTGCAAGATACGCGCCCATTCTGGGTACCATTCGGCTGGACCCCAGCCGAACATAGGGCCGAATACCCCTCTTCTGATCATGTGTGGCAACACACATCACCACACTTCATGTTTTAACACTCCCTCAAGTTGTACAACTTGTAATGACAATTTTCCAATTTTATCTTAGTAGTTTAGCGCCACGCATTCGATCCTTAACTTGATCTTCTGCAGCACTTTCTCACATATTCTCCGTTAATTTACTCTGTAGTTTGAACAAGCTCATCCCGTTTAATTTTATGTCCCTCAGCAGGTAATTGTTGTGTTGGTCGCATATATTGACATTTCCATACATGTTTCATACGGAATGTTATGGGCCTTAGAATTGATGTGGTGTTCTTTACAGCATAAGTGATGCATTCACAATTCCCGTTGGTTAATTAACGCGCGGGAGTAGATCATGTCAAAGTGTTTTCATGCCATACATATATACGTGACTAGATCAAAGGACCTCCGATTGGCTTCTTCGAATTTTCAGCTAATTATAAAGTGCCGTTCTTTACACTTGGATAGTTGCATTTGGATAATTGGATCAATCTTTGACCAAATAACACTGGATATATACTCTTACGGCAAATATTAAAATGAAAAAAGCAGAATTTTTTTATTCAAAAATACTTGACGACAAGGAATATTTATTTGTTTATTTATTTATTTATTTATTTATTTTGAGGGCCGGGTGGCCATTGCACTCTAGGAAGTTTTTATTGATAAACAAAAATATTTACCAAGGTTACAAGAAAATAAAAAGAAAAAAGAAAAAACTAAGCAACAAAAAGAAAGGAAGAAAAAAATAAAATACAACGAAAGTAACAAAAATTTTCACCAAGGCAGTAGACTTTTAGTGTACCGTCGAAGACAAAATTTGGAGCATGAGGTGAGGCAGCTGTGTATGAATCGAGTTGAAAATTCCATCTCTCTCTTTCCAGATGGTCCAAGAAACAACAGTCCAGATTATGTCTCATTTTTCCTCTAGTGGTTTCTTGTTGGTTAATCAAAACGCCCGGGACTTATTCGTGAAAATTATAGCGGGCAAGTTGAAGAGGAGCTGGTCCGTGACTTGTCAAGACTTAGAAAATTTTATATATTATATGTTGAATTTATTCGTCGATAACTCTAAATTTTTTATTTGCTTAATATTTAAGCATATTGAATTTTGTTTATATATATGTTATATATTTACATTCTAAATTTTAAAATTTATGATAATTGAATTTGATTGATTTATAAATATAATAATAAAGGCAAAGCTGGAGTTCACACACAATACAAAAAATTTCAATGATTTTATCCGGGATAACGCTCAACTTCAATAATATTTGAAGGCCTACCAAAATATTTTCACGCTTAGGCCTTTGGGTTTGGGTCTTTATCTTGCCTCAGCCCGAAAAATCAGTTTGCCTCTCATTGGTAATTCCTCAGTCCATGCCCAATTCCTAACCTAGTTCGGCTTGGAATAGCTTCAGGCCTAGATGATGAAGTGATTCGCTGACACATACACCTCGGTTGTTCATAACTCATAAGGTCGGTTAAGTCTGATGATTCGACCCTTGCCAGTTAATGAAGCCTCGCTTCAAATTGTTGACTTTCTGCATAATATTTTGGCAACATATAAAGATATGCATACTGCAAAAGTATGTGTGTTTCATTTGGTGTCTATATATCTTGACTTAGTACAGGACGTTTGACTCTGTATCGTTTTCTCTAGACAAAAACAAAAAAAAAAAAATTAAGAAATTAAAGAATAAATTTAAATAGTTCTAAGTATCAACCTGTATTAACAACATACATATCTATTGCCGTAAATTATACATTAATTTAGTATAGTTATCTAGTTTTAACTTAGAGATAAAGTAATTGTAAATAATAAATTATAGCCCTGATCAGAATGACATTTTTCTAACATGGGATTTCATTTCATTCCATTAGAAATTTTTTTATCAAAACGAATGGATCACGTCATTTGATCGGAATTTCTATATTATTAGACCTAACGAAATCTCACGAAATCAATTCCAATGAAATGAAATCCCGCATAAAAATCATTTTGATCTGGCCTATATTTATCACACATTATTATCCACTCTTAAGATCCTCAACACTTGAACTCTCGTTTGGCGTCTCTCTCTCTCCCTCTGTCTCAGCATGAGTCATGATGCATCGTCATGCAAAGTATCGCTCTCATCCGATCCGGCTCCTCTACAATCTTCCGTCTCAACTCTCTGGAATTATCCAAAATTTTGCTCCACTGAAATGTCCTTAATTAATCTCTTCATCTCTTGTTTATGAATTTAACGGAAAACTGAAGTTGCAAACTTAATTCGCTGTCCATGAATTCAACTAAACTTGATATATACTTCAGAAAAATTAAAAGAAGTTTTAAATTGTGATGCTACAAATTTAACTTTCTTCACAATAAAAAATATATATATGTTTATAATATCATGCAGATAAATAATTTTATTCTAAGATTTGACATTTGGAATGTATCTATAATCTATATTTGATATTATATTTTATATTGTCATGCACGTAAATAATTTTCTATTGGTTTTTACAATTCTGTCCAGCACAATTTTCCACTATATAAATAATATTTCCTCTTCGTAATATTCTTACCGACACAAAAATGTAATACTCTAATAAAAAAATCCTAACTAGGAAAATAAATCATATCTGAGATACTGATGCAAAATATTTCTTCAATTCTTCCGACACTAAAACATTGATTATCATAACAACTGCCACTCCATGCAATTAATAATGAAATAACACAAACAGTATATAATCGAACTTAAACACGTAACTAGACATATAACTCATAACTTACAAATAATTACAGCAAATAATGTTACCAAAAGAGCAACAAAAAAAAATCTTCTATCAAGCAGTGCGCCATACAATAACTAAATATATTCAACTATGCGGAAACTATACAATTTCCTGTGACTAAAGTAATTTAAAACAGTACTGACACACAGGATCGATCAAGAGATCATCAACAAAAATGCATATACGATACGATATTATAAAATGTTTCTCATACGCAGCTCCCGCCACCGCCGCCGCCGCCGCCGCCTCCACCACCATCACAACCACCGCCGCCACCGCCGCCGCCACCATCAAAACCGCCGCCACCTCCGCCGCCGGTGTCTGCCCAGGTGGTACCGCCACTGTTGGGGATGCTATGACGGTTGGCACCGAAGGATGATCGCCTGTTAGTTTGTTGCGAAGTTGGATGGTCTAAACTGTATAACCAGTTACAGCACATAATGGTGAAACTAATGATGAAGATCAGTACAATTACCCCTATTGCTATGCCTACTGCTGCTTCCATGTTGCCAACGGAAAAGAGAATAAGTGTATAATAAGACCTCTAATATCTCTATGTCTGTATATATATATATATATATATATATATATATATATATATATATAACTACAACAGGTGCGGCAAAACGCGCAATTCTTATGTTGTTGCATTAGTTGTTCTTTCTCTTCACGTTTCATACTTTTATAGCACATATTATTCTCCGTTGAACAAGCATCATATATATGTTGATATCCTTCGGCAGTAATTATTGTATTGGTCACATTTGACATCTTCTTTAGGAATATGTGCAATTAATAAACTCTAGGTACATCCTAACTTCCTGTGAAGTTCCTTCATCGTCAATCCGTACATGTTTCATACGGAATATTTTCTGCCTTAGAATTGATGTGGTCTTCTTTTAAACATATATTAGTAATGCATTTACAATTCCCATTGCTCAACCGCCAGGAGCAGATCGGGTCAATTGTCAAAGTGTTTTCGTGTAATACGTATGTACGTAGATCAAAGGATATCTTCTATTTGCTGGCTTCGTTGAATGTTCTAATTAATAATGAAGACAGCAGATGAGTGGGCTTGGATTTTGACCAACAACACTGTATAGGGAAAGAACTTGTAGCTAGTCCTTCATTCTCACACAAAGTTGTAAAACAAAAAAGAAAAAAAGATTAATGTGAAATATTATTTCTTAATATCGTAGGACTTCGCATTATATCACAAATATACTTTAGACCGAGTAGCAGCTATAATTAATGTATGACTATGACTATACACTTGTAAACTTGTCAATTGCCTTAAGTGTATTGGAGTAATTAATGGGTTATGGGGACAGCAAAATGAAGCGACACTGATCACCAAGTGGTCCAAAAAAGAAAAAGTCTCTCTACACACACAAAATCACCTATTTTATCATGAAAATTCGTCTTGATATTTTCTTCCCTCAAATCTCGAAAACCTGTTCAGAAAAAAAAAATTGTATATATATAATAAATCAAGACAGTATTGTTAATTATACTTCTTTATAACTCCATTTCATTTTTGTGTAGTAATTTTAAAGTAAGAATGTCTCAAAGTAATCTCCTAATCTAAATTTGGTTAAGCTAAAGTGAAGATTTTGCAAATGATAGACGACCAAAAGAAAAACTCAAAAACAGTACGCAATGTTGACTCTTTATTCTATATATGCAGACAAAAAAAAATAAGAATTTACTTTATAGCAGTTCTAAGCATCACCTTAAATTAATAAAGAATATACTTAACTATTATTATGAATGAAATTTTTGACAGTTATCTACTTTTTAATTTTACACAAAAACAAAGCAGAAAATAATTATATCCATCATGCTTTCCCATCAACTTCTAATTCTACAAAATATATATAAATAAATCACAAAACTTTAATATCTAAACTATACATATATATTTAGATAAGAGTAGCAAGGCATCATCTAATTAATCAAGTATAAGACCCAAATCTTCGAACAATTGAAATATGTCAGCCTTAATTTGTGGGTTTAAAATGGATTAGCAGCCGGTTGGTTCCAATTAAGCTTCCAATCAAGCCGTTCTTAAGCAAACTAATCAACCAAAGTTCGACCAGATTTTGGACCCGATGCTAACACGACCATTTTTGGGCCTGTAGAGAAAGCTTCCAAAACACCAGCCCAAATGTAATGTAGTATCTCTAGCCTCTAGGTGACCGGATGAAAGAGTATCGCTCTCATCCGAAGACTGTAGCTCCTTATTGATCGGATCCGGCTCCTCTAGAATCTTCGTCCCTATTCTCTGAAATTTTCCAAATTTTGTTCCTCAGGAATCTAATCTAAGATATAAATTAAAATCCGTAGCCGCATTTTAAATTTTAAAATGCGGTAAAAAATAGAATTACACTACTATTTATATAAATTAAAAATAGTTTAAAAATTAAATATATTTGGAAATCTAAGGTAGATATATTTAGAAGTCTAAGGTAGTTCATGTCTAATCTATAGAAAAAATAAATTATCCCCTCATACGACATGCAATCTGAGCCCTCCAATTTTCGTTGATCGATCAATCTGAATATATTCTAGAAGTTTACCCTTCTTAATTAAAAACCGTGACTGCATTGGATTTTAATTAAAAATATTTTTTTGGTTAAATATATTAAAAATAGTTGTATCAATCATCTAAGATAGTTCTTTATATATAAAGTAGATATAAAATAGATATATTGGAAATATATATTTCTTTATATATTGATAGATTTAGCCATCAAAGTTTATCAAATGGCGGCGAAGCCACCTCCCCTCATCTAGTACTTGTTAACTCTTGCTATTTTTTTTAACAAACGCGTCGATCCAAATGTGTAAATTAAAGAATCATCAAGACATAATTTATGATAATAATTTTAGAAAGAATCTAATAAAAAAATTGCAAAATATTTATTTTTTCAAAGAAAATTCTTTCATTTTTTTCGGATTTTTAGATTTTCGTCTTATTCGCATAGATTTATATTGACTTTATATTATTGAGATGAAAATAATTTTTCATTAGTATTCCTTCCATTCTAACATCAAGCGCTCTTTTAATTTAAAGCGAAGAGCTTAATTTTTCATTCTAAGATTAAATCTATACTCTTGATGAAATTAAATTATAATAATCGATGAACCATTATTTGTAACTAAGAATTGGACACATTTGACCTCAAAATTAAATAAACTTTCGACCTGGATTAGATAGACTTCTGAATTAGTGCTTTTTATAAGTGGTTGGAATAAATATAAAGCGTAAATTTTGTTGTCCACGAATCCAATTTTAAAATTCGGATCTCCATGACAATAATATTAAATTGAGTTTTAAACTTGCTACTTTAGAAAATATTAAAAAATGTTATAAAATGCGAAGCTACAAATTTAACTTTCTTCGATAAAACAAACGGCTACGTACAATAAAATGAAAATTATTTAATAATTAAGATATTGAATGCTAGTTTCCAAATACATCTTTTGGAACATGTCTATACATTATATATATCATGCACATAAGAAAATGATAATACATGATGTAAGTTTAAAAGACTTGACATTTTCAGTGATACGAATATAAATCCCACGTTGTGTCTAAAAAGTTCTTTATTTTTAATTTTGTTTTTATTAATTTGGAAATAAAAATTCACGATTGTCAAGTTAACATTGTCCATGCTTCCTCATAATATCTAACATTTTTAAATACATGTCTACATGAAAAGAAAAATAAATCATTTTTTTCCAAAAGTCATATAAGTTGTTTTAAACCGAATTGAATCTGTTGTAATTAGTAAATAGTTAGGATACATTTGCAATAATATTAAATATAGTCCGAAAAAAAATTCTAACCACAAAATTTGGCTATTACAATGTGACTTCTATTACACGTATATCACTCACACCATGATACTATTATACGTATATGGACTTTTTTTATATAAAATATCAAATTGTGCTCAAATTATACGAAATAAATACACAACGAAAATGATGCTATTCAATTTTCATGAATTCCAAAACTAAATAAGGTATTGATTTTAGATGGATGCGTTTATACTTCTACCATAGAGGAATCGAATCTTACTAAATTTATAAACAAAGATACCCCCCAAAAAAAATAATTGAACAAGCATGCAGTAGCTAGCATGTTTAATTATCTCAAAAAGAAATAATAAAGGCAGAGATCGACCACTTAGCTACAGTGCCTACAGTGCCCACGCAGCGTTAGTCACGCGCCACTCACGCCGCACCGTGCACTGTTAGACTACTCTAATAATAAAATAACTAACGCTATTGCTTCAATTATTTGATATTGGATTATCTTTTTGGTACCTTAAATTTTAATTTTGATATAAATGCTGGTGTGACTTGGTTACTCATTCTATTCGGCAATTAAAACGGTGGTTCCAGAGGTAGCTTAATTTTTTTTATAAAACAATGATGTTGGTGAGGCATAATTAAAAATTGTGATCCTACACGTAGGTACTTATATTTACAAAATAATAAGCTCTAATTATTGTTGCACATCTTTAATTATAACATAGAGTTATATTATTTCTTCCATTCTAACATTTTATTACGTGGCTAAAGAAACGCGACATAAAACCACATGTTAATTTACAACGTCAAGTTCGTATTGCAGCCACTAATGAAAAACTTAAATAGATGCGCTTTGGGGTACTAATATTTTTTCCGTATATTCTATAAAAAAAAAGTAATTAATACGAACTCGTTAAGGAAAAAAAAATAAGGAGGACTTTGAAGAACACATTTTGGTAGAAATACTAGGACCAGAAACAATGAAACCACTAAACTTAATTTTTTTTTTCAAATAATGGACATTTAAATCTTAATTTTTCATTTCATACGTGTACACATAAAAAAAATAGAACATCAATAGACAATAAAATTTGAATAACCACGTTCTAGCAAGCAAACCGAAACAACTACCTAAAAATAAAAATTGAAATAAAAATGATAGGTTCTACCTACGTTTGCACTAGAAATCCGGATCCAGACAAGGAAGTCAAAATAACAATATTTTAAAAGGTCACTTGTAAAAAAAAAAAAAAAAAAAAACCAAACTCACGGCATCTCCGTGCCAAAAAGAAGGAAAAAATATTACTAAAAAATAAATAAAAATAATAATAAACCCTCCAGCGACCCAAATCTCCTCTCTCAACTCTCAAGTCTACCTCTCACTGCCTACTCAGTTCTCTCTCTTTCTCTCTCTCTCCTTCTCCTCTCAAGATCTGCTTCCAACCTTCTAGAATCAAGCCTCCTCCAACGCCATTCCCTCCTATTGCGTCAGATCAAGCTGGGTTTCGCCAAATCTGACCAATGGACCCCACATCACTGGTCTCTAACATGTGGCACCAGCACCAGCAACAGTTCCCGGGAGTAGGGTTACCTCCTGGTTTGGTGGGGAGAGGTGACGCCTCCGTGGAGGCCTCCATTGTCACAGATCAGAGCGCAGGAAGCCGCGGTGCTAGCGGGAGAAGGAGGAGGCGCCACGAGGCAGCCCCACCGGCTTCAGAGGACGAGTCTTCTAAGCTTGTGTCTACTAGTAGTGGCAATGATTTGGTGCGTGAATTGGTCCTTTTCTTTGTTCAATTTCTTCAATGGGTGTATTGTTTGGGTATATTGGGTTTAGAAAGTGGTACATTGGTGGTGGCTGGAGGAGTATGATCTGATTATTAGTTTAGTTAACTAGCTGCATTTTTTAGTTCTTGTATTTTTTGTTCGTGTAGAGTTTTAATTTGTATTCCTCTATGGTTTTCAGTCTGAATTCATGGAGGAATTTTAGTCAATTACAGTTACTGTTACATGTCAGATATAGTTTGCCCTTAAAAAGGTATTATATGTCTACTAGTAGCGTGTTAACTTTGATACAGCTTTCATAGAGTGGTTAACAAGCTAATTATTCTCCCTCTATCTCTCCACAAAATATAACTATGGTTCTTAGTGTGATGGTATTGGTATTGCTTTGAATTAGACATGTTGGGTAGGTTTAGCTAAACTTAGGGTTAATTTTTGGTTCAAGTGTTGATAACTTAGTTCTATCATGTAAAATTGGACAAATGGGGTTAACATAGCCTTAGCATACATTTTGTTACTTTCTTCTTCTTTTTTGGAAATAAGGGGATTATTGTATTAGCAATCTTATTCTCCTTGAACTAAATCACTAGTCACTGGTCACCACCCCGCTGACCACTTAACAGTTTTGTTTATTCCATCGAGAGCAACTTCTTTTCTAAACAAAAGAGACTTACTTTCCTGTGAGTCTGTGACCTATACCACACGACAGGTGGAAATTTTGTTGACTGTCCACTTTCCACAGTAAACCATACAGTCTCAAATTGGATCGCATTACATAACACATTATTAATGAAACTTACTTCTTTTATTATAGCAGACTGATTCAGAAGCAAAACGTGCAAAGGTCTTAAAATCAACTGAAGAAAATGGCAAAACTTTAAAAACCGAAGCAGAGGCAGATTCAGGAGCAGACAACAAGCCTGCAGAGCAAAATACCACACCGCCTGAGCCTCCAAAGCAAGACTATATCCATGTACGTGCCAGGAGGGGCCAAGCTACTGACAGCCATAGTCTTGCAGAAAGAGTAAGTGCCAAGGACAAATTCAAGTGTACCATTGTGAAAAGTCAACATAAGAGAAAGGCCTATCTATCAATGAGAAGTACTAGGCATGTCCTCTACAAAGCATTGTTAGTGGGAGATTTCATCTGTATCCTCAAGAGGCACTAGTAATATGGGGCATGACATGATCTGACAAAGAAAATAATAATAATAATAATAATAATAATAATAATAATGACCCCTCCAAGAAAATGTTGCATGTTGGTCTTTCCTTCATTATTTACTTCATAAGATCTGTAATTACTGTTTTCTCACTTTTCTCTTCATAAATGACATGACAAAAAACAAACCAAAAACTTGAGTGTTCTAAGTTGACATTTCCGAGTTTATGGGTTAATTGTAAGTTTAGCATGATTAGAGAGGCAAATGAGATATCATTTTGCAGCAGGATAACCCATACATTCTGTAGGAGGCCCACATGTAAGAATTCCTAGGGAACTCAAATCAGTGGATTATATATTACCTTAAGATCAGAGCATCCATCAGTTTTTTTAAATATAATTTTATGTTTAGGCATTAAGCCCTTGGTCATTGGATGAAACTGCAACTAGGAAATAAACATTATGAAGAAAAAGATTTAATTGGACTTATTTGAGACTTATCCTTTCTAAAACCTCAACTGGTCAGTGAACAATTATGGGTGTGTTTGGATGCAACGGAATAGGGTTTTTGAATAAGGATTCTCTCTCCTCTCTCCTCTCTCTTCTTATTCCGAATAAGAATCTAATTCCACCGTATAGATGGTATTAGAATAAGGGGTTGAATAAGCTCTTATTCGGAATAAGGCTTATTCAAAACGCGTTTGGTTTCATCCCGAATAAGCCTTATTCCGAATAAGGCTTATTCAACCTTTGCCAAACACACCATAACAAAGATAATTATAATGAAATCATAAGATAGACGAAATTGGCGACTAAAATTACAGTGCTTGATATAAATATAGTAGTTGCCAATGGTTGAAATATTCAATCATTGTTGAACTGTATTTAATGATTGTATCTTTTGTTCTGTTTGTTTTGTATTGTTTGCATTTTGATGTTAAAAAAACTTTATGATGGCCTTCCACTCTCCTGTTTAATTTGTGTCACGGTAATTGATGCTGTTAGATAGCAGTAGTGTGCCAACAAATGCAGTATATACAACAACCATCTACATTATGATAAAATTACTTCATTTGTAACCTTCTGATTTGATGTCAGGCAAGAAGAGAAAAAATAAGTGAGAGGATGAAGATCCTTCAAGATCTGGTCCCAGGCTGCAACAAGGTATTTTTAAACACTAATTTGATATTTTCTAAACTGCATCCTACATTGTGCAGATAACGTTGATATTTTTTTTACTTCTATCTGCAATGGCAGCCCAACTTTGTTGACATGTCCCTAGAAATGTGATGGAAGTTGTATGTCCCCCTGTATGTTAATAAGTTTTCCCTCCCACTTGAAAAGTCCAAATTGTATTTAAAGCTAATTAGTAATTCAGCTGACCTCAACCAGAGAAGATTTACTTGCTGGCTTTGTAGTTTTTGTTACTGGTCAGAAAGTCACTAAGCAAGTTAAAATGGGAAAAAAAAATGAATGAAAGCAATTTAGCCATCTTTTTGGGGAAAGGGATATTCAGAAGTAGTTGAAACTCGAGAGTATGAGATTGGTGGGTATTTGTTTCGCAAATGTGATAAAACATTGCCATAGGTTCAAAAACCCTACCTCTCTACTTGTAATCGTGGGCAACAAGGCCTATACTTCTGCCTAACCATATATTTAAATGGGTTAAGCTTGGAGCTAACAGTTACTTTTTCCAAGCTGGTGATACCCGGGGCGGATCTAAGGGGTGGCAGGCATAGGCCTGCCCTACGCCGAGAAAAAAATATCAGTGTAAAATGTTAAAAATCTCGTGCAAATTTAGTTATGTAATATGTCTGGCCTACTTTAATATTGAGACCCAAGTTACTAAAGCACAATTGAAGTCGGATCTTGACAATTCGGCTTACCCTATCTTGCAATTCTGGTTCTGCCCCTGGGTGATACCAAGTCTAATGAGTCTAGTGCATGTTTTGTTTCTTCATGTAATCATAATATGCATGCTTTTGTAATTTTTTGTATATTTGTTTCTTTTGTTGAATTACTAACTGGCTTCCTTTTATTCAAATAGGTGATTGGCAAGGCCTCAGTTCTAGATGAGATAATAAACTACATTCAGGCTTTGCAGCGCCAAGTTGAGGTACATATATGCTATTCAATTTGATAGTACTTCCAGCCAAAATATTTTCTGTACTTGAGTTGTTATCCATGAAAATTAAATGTGGCTACATTTCTCAGTTCTTATCAATGAAGCTTGAAGCTGTGAATTCTCACATGAATACTGGCATTGAAGGTGGCTTCCCTTCTAAAGATGTAAGTTTGTTGTATAGAGATTAGTTAAAAAATGATAGTGCCACAAAAACTTTACCTTCTATCTATTTGTGGTCATTTGATCACACATTCCTACACTTTGACCCAGCAATGTATATATTTTGCCCAATGAATATTCAAACCTTTTGGTAGTTCTCTAGAAAATTTTTGTCGTTCCATGTAGTTAGCAAGTCCCAAGTTCATTAGGTTTTTGAACATGTTCATACCGTCAGCAAGGAACTCAATTTTCATTTAAAAATACAACATTAAAATTTTGGTTGAGTAAAATATATCATTTTAGTCCTTGATGCTTGGAGATGGGGTGGCTAGTTATTGCTAATAATAACATAATTGGTAAAAAACATACATAATGTCTGTGTTTATTTCTCTCTATTGGATTGCAGTTCGGTGCACAAACGTACAATGCAGCTCCTAGTTTGGCATTTGATCCACAACCTCCAAGAGAATACAACCAGACGTCAGCTCCAGAGTGGCTCCATATGCAAGTTGGGGGTGCTTTTGAAAGAGTCACATAAATTGCAAAAAAATAAATAAATAAATAGTACCAAGATATGCTTCATCCTATAATAATAATTAATGTACCGGGGTCAATTTAGTTCCAAGGCCGTAGGTTGCGCATCTGTAGTTTAGTCATTTTGTTATGTTCCAAATGTGATTTATTTTATAGTTTGGAACTTTTGTGTTGTTGATAGTCTCCATCTGTTGTTT
Organism: Rhynchospora breviuscula; assembly: GCA_027562975.1. Classification (NCBI taxonomy): domain Eukaryota; kingdom Viridiplantae; phylum Streptophyta; class Magnoliopsida; order Poales; family Cyperaceae; genus Rhynchospora; species Rhynchospora breviuscula. The sequence continues at coordinate 22,144,157 of CM050398.1, forward strand.
AGGGTTGAAGAAGCTTTAGTAGCTTCCACTGTGGACATGAAACTGCTGTTCTTGTGCACTCTTGTCATTTTGAGCCTTCATTAGTTCGTGTTGGTAAAGGAAACAGAGATGCTTAAATTTGATCTATGTTTTCTCGGTTTTTTGATAAAATTATCTTGTTATTTATAAGATTAAAATGAAGAGGACTATAATTTATAAAATTAAATTTTATCTTGTTAGTTATATTCAGAGGGCGGGGCATCAGAATTCAGAACTATTGAACTTCTACTTCGGGGTAATAGCCAATAGGCCCTCTGAAATTATATTTTTGAATTTGACGATCAGATGTGAACCAACAATTCGTGATATTTGCATCCAATAATTTCACACAACACTTTATTTTATAACTATAGATAGAATGATCTGCTAATTATTCGTGGTGTTAAATAAAAGTTGATTCGGTACTTGGCGCAGTTGCCGTTGCCCAAGTACTTGTCACGTTTGGAAAATTTAGGTGGGTGCAACTGTGCAAGGGAGACGAGTCCGCAATTTAATCATAAATAATTCATTGAGGGTTCATTTTTTTTATTTTGTATTTTGATAATTTAGTTACTCGAATAAAAAACAAAATGTGAGAATATCTATGGTGCATATTAATGTACCTAAGCATACTAATCCAAAGCATTTGGATTTACTTCAGAATGATCGATCCAAACCGTCCAATATGATTTCTCCCTATTAAAATTTCATTGCCGACCAAATATTACATTTTTTTACTATTTCTTGAAATTTTAAAAAATTGTTAATCTAATTTGTTCTAAACCCTTAAAAACAGCCATTTTTAAAAATCCAAAAAAAATAAAAATAAATTCCGAAAAGATGTAAAATTTGATCAGGAGATTTCAATAGAGATTTGATTAGTATATACCAGATTTCCGGTACAATGGTATACACTATAAATATTCTCAACTAAATATTAATATAAAATGTTAGGTGTGATGTAGAGCACTAATTTTTGCACAGTTGAGAAATATTGTATCACTTCGACTTTGTATCGATAACAAACAAGAACTTAAGGAGGAAAATAGAAAAATACTGATATCTACAATTTGTAGGCGTTAATATTTTTTTTTAAGTTGTTGATCTTTAGTATTACAATATACAAACTTGGGCCAGAGGCGAGAACTCCGTAGGTTAGTATTATGTTGTGTACCAGTAGATTTCAATATTTCATCTAGCTGAGATCACTATCAGGGAAAATGAAAACGATCATATATTGCCTTTGTACTGACAACTTCATATGCGACTTCCCAATACAGAATAATTCAACAAGAAAAAGTTCTATGCGCATTTCGTTCCGTTTGCATCTTATATTTGTGTGACGTTATTTGCTGACTGACTTTTTTAGACTTTTCTTTTTTCACAACAAACCAGTTTTGTCGGCGAAGTTCTCATAACTGTGGATTATTTCTCTTGGCAACACATAAAAAAAAAAAAAGAATAACTCTTACGTCAAAGCAATCAATTATGATGGAATAAGTCACAATCAGTAAAACTCACGATGCAATATAACTAATGGAACTTCTTATGTGTTCCTCTAAGATGAGAGATTATTTGGCAATCATTTTATTTGATAAGTTCCAAATAGTAAATTTAAATTTTAAATCTGACATTACTAATATGACATACAAGATGCATATATTTTTTATTAAATAATAAAAGTTAGCTTCTATTTTACTCTTCATGAGTTAATTTTAATAATAATTACGGTCCAAACTCAATTATCTTTGATGCAAACAATAATCAAATTACGAAAATTTTAGATTATTAAATTAGTTATATATTGTCAAATACTTTATTCTTTAATATACATTTATAATTTATAATTAAAATTTAAAAAAAATCTTATTATTGTCGAAATTAAAATGGTCAAGTCATCCTCTGCTTCCTTAAGAACCGGAAATCAAGTACGCTCTCTGGCAAAGTCCGGTCTATACGTAATAAACATACGAACTCGCAAGTCATTGTTTACTCAGGTCCTTTTTTCTGCTGAAATTTACTTGGACATGGTCTATTGTAGATTGTTTGTGCCAAAAGCGAATTTTCACTCATCTTTATGACTCGCAAAATTACCGAGAGCATTAAAGAGTATTATCGCTACAAAAAGTTCACAATTTGTTGATTTATGATAGATTATCCAAAAAAATAATAACAAAAAATTCATGATACATTACTTGAGAAAATTCAATTGGATGGCATAATAGTAAGGCTTTGCTCCAGAATTTGAAGGAAAAGGGAAAGAGAAAGAAAGCAAAGAGAAGGCCGATACGCTCCAAATTCGGAGGTGAATCAAGTTTCCACTTTCTTCATTGTTTTACATTAGGTTTCTCCAAGTTTTTCCAGGTTCACCTCCATTTCCTTTAAAAATTTGTTGATTGGGAGCAGGTTAACGCAGGGTTTGGTCAGTTAACATTCTCCCCATTTCCCTCCTCTACTCTTTTCTGGAGCAGAGCCTAAGTGACATGATCATGGAATCAGCATATTAACTTTTGAATAGATAAGTTAATTAAACAAGGTTATATATTTTAAATTGTTTTTGCGGAGGCAATGAGTGATCAAATAGACTTATCGTAAATATTGCATTTGAATTGAAGAAATCTCGACATAAATTTTACAATTTGAGAATTAACATAATTTTAAAAAAGAAGAGCGGTTAAAAAACATTCGAAGTATATACAAGCGGCGGGGCTGCATTAGGTAACTTGATTTTCATAAATAAAATTCAACAACGATGCATGAAGAAGAGTGCCTAGGTTTGGACCTTTTAGGCTATGCTCCTGGAAAACTGTTTTAGAGGAAGAGAGAGTAGAGGAGAGGAAGGTTGCCCAAGCCTTATTATCTTCCAAATCGGGATGTACAAGTTTACTCTAAAATTTCTCTAATTTAAGTGTCTCTTCCATTGTTATCCCTTCCCTTTCATTAATAATTTAGTTTGTGGAGCAAGTAACTGATTCCGGCAGAGTAAACTTTTAAAAGTTTACCTTCTTTTCCCTTCCTCTAAAAAGACTTTCCTGGAGCAGGCCCTTAGGTGCCTGAGTTTGGTTTTTCAAATTGTGTGTGAGCTCTATATATATAGGTCAAATTATAGATCAAACAACATTGGAGTGCATGGACATTGTGAAATGTGAATTCAATTTATCGTCGAGGAATATATGGATTTTTTTCCCCTCATCCTTGCGCTGAGTGAAAGGGCACATTGGTATCTATTTTTCATTAACAATAATAATTATTCTGAGATATTATTGTTAGAAACAGAGTCATACTCAACGGCTAATTTGAAAGTAACCATTTCCAAGTGCCAAAATTACATGATATTGTATTTGATTTATTCTATTTGTTCCTTTAAAAAATAAAAAATTCTAGTACTAGCATACTTTCGCCCCCATTATTTCAAAATCATGGCTCATTCCTACTTTTTTTTTTTTAGGTTGGTTATTTTTCAACATCAAACGCACATTTTTTCTTTTCGAAAAAAGCGAATATGTTTTCCTTTTTTTGTTTTTTCCCTTTTGGTTTTGATGTACATGTTAGGAACTCAAGTCTATGTGCAATTTTAATTTTTATTAACATTTAACAAGCAATTAACACGCACGAAAAACGGATCTAGTTATTCAGTAATTAACACGTAAAAAGAGAAGCGTAGGAGATTTACCTCTCACGAAATCGTATTCGCGAGGCTCAAATCCAATCTCTTGGAGTCGGTGGCGTGCTCGTCACCCTCGCGGCTGCCTCCGGTTGCCTCGAGTCCACCTAGAAGATTAACCAAAATCTCAAGACAAGTGCTAGCTTATCCGAGACGATAGCTAATTTTCTGTTTTATTCCTTCGCGCGGTTAACTGTTTAACTGGAAGGAAAATCGCTCAACACATGAGCTAGAGAGGGAGATGGAGGCGCATGCAAGAGGAGAACAAATTCTGCCCTCTTGCTTGAGCCGTCGGCTAGAGAGAGAGGGAGAGAGAGAATTAGGTCAAGCCTTGGTGTTTCCATAAACGACGTTGCTATATATGAAGCCTATCTCTCTTCCAATTTTATCTGGACAGATTTGCCCCTCAAAATTTGAAATTTAATGGGTAATTATGGGCTACGCAACATATTATATTAGCCCATTAATCAACTCCATTAATCCATCTCAAATCGGGCTTTTAATTAACTGATTAAACAAAAGACCGATTAGCTCAGTACAATAAATATACATAGAACGAACTTAATTATTAACATAATAATAATTAATTTAGAATTAGCATATACATTATATTATTTCTATATGATCCATTTGAGTTAATTAATTATAACGGTTCGCAACGGTATATAATTAATTAATCAACTTATCATATATTCGCAGTACTCGCTACTGCAAACAAATAAATAATGCACGTTTGGTTAAAGTCCTATTTGTGTGACCCTTTGAGAATTTATGCTATGTTGGCTATGAAAATAAATCATCATTTATTTTCATTAATCATAAGCGGTATCTAGCAACACGTTATGATTCCCAATTCGCATAAATTAAATACTGTACCAATACAGCACTTCAATCCTGCATAAGAAATGGTATCTTATTGTTTTGATTCCTATGTCATGATATCCTTGTATAATCCAAGATAGGAATGTGTCATTCTTGCAGATTATACGTTTTTTGATCTAGAGTTGATCGCCTAGTTGCGCGCATACGATCCAACTCCATCAAGGGGCCCAGTAGATATCATCACTCACTAGATGAACTAATGAGGGACATACGGTTGTCTTGATGAATAGTTTTTCCCCGCACAATTCAAGAGAACATAAATAAAGTCCGTATAGCAGCCCTTATCAGGAATCAACGTTAGACGATATTTATAGAACCTATCCTCATGTGGAAAAACTGAACCATCTCAAACTCAGAATCAAACACGTATGAAATAAATAATGACACATAACACAATTCATATATTTATTTCATTGGGTCATGTCCTGTGCTATGTTCCAGTAACATACACATATGCAATTAAGTCGGTAACTCCTTACCCATGATTTGTAGAACTTAATTATCACTTAACTTGCATACTAATCTTATATGATAATTAATTTTTCTTGTTAATTATCAAGATTATGGACTCTTTAGAAATATTATTGTCATTCTAACGAATGATCCACAGAGATCTACAATTCAGATCCTCAACCTGAATGATCTGTCAATAATAAACTCTAAGAACAAATGATCAAGTATCATCAACAACATAAACTAATATAATAGCCACCAACTGATTGGCTTCTAGGACATATCTCTAACAGTACATCCCCTAATCATAGAGAAACTAAATCAACAAATTTTTTTTTTATTCAAATCCTCAGCGTCCACCTCAGATGGTTAGAATATTTTGAATTTTTCTATGATAGTATTATAAATTATTTAGAAAATAATTTATCATAATAATTTAACATTTTAATAATTATATAATTGTGCCTAACCTTAAAATTAAACTGAATTTGCACTGGCATATATAATGCGCACAAATAAAAAATACAAAAAACAGAAGCACGAAATAATTTTGCACTTATTTTCATAGCAATAAGACATACAAAATTATAGGAGTGAGATAATGGAAAAAACCGACACATATTTAAGTAAATTTAACATGAACATAGGTTCTCCATTATTAAAAACTTATTAGCTGACAATTAAATTCAATATTCTTAGAAAAGAAAATATAAAGAGTTCTTCAAAGTTTTTTAAAATACTCTATTCATTTCTGATCAATAAATAGTTCACTTTCACATTGATTAGCGATATATAGTAACATCTAAAATCCTTATTTAATCTTTTTTAAAGTTTCTTTCAATTTTCTTTAGTGTAGTTCCTTGATCTTATATTGCTTAGTAAGTTACTAGACAAATTAGTACTAGGTAATTGTTTAGGTACGACAAAAAAAAAATTCGGTGCAAAAAAAAATATATTCCTTTATAAACTATTATATACCTTTTGTTATAGCTATCATAGTTTATCATAGTTTTTATTGAGACTATACTGTTATTGAATTCTAATTTCTATTTAAATATTAACATTATCAGATTGTATTGTATTTTTTGACTCCTCATGAACTGACAGTGTAGTTGAAGCATCCAACGGTAGCCCAAGTTCAACTACCAAATCCCTTGGAGCCAGCTCTCATCACGAGTCGGTTCCCCTGTTTCGATCCGATGGCTAACTTTAAATGTAGCAAGTCGCGACGACTCGATTTATTACCGTTTTCAAACGCGAAAAAAACTGAGAAGGAAGCAATACGAAATCAGACAGCAAACCCACACACCTCATCTCTCCCAACGTTGTGAAATCCCGATCTTACCCTTCTCCTCTTTCCCTTCCCTTGCCATTTCCTTTTCCATGGCTTCTCTCGTCTCTTCCTCCTCTCCAAACCCTCTTCTCTCCTCTTCTCAACCCGATCTCTCCTCCATGCCTTCTTCCTCCCCCCGATCGCCTTCGCCTTCCTCTCCACCCGATCCCGCTTCTAACCCTAACCCTAGCCCTTCTCCAGTTGCCAACCCAGAGCCTTCCCCAGCCGGGCGAAGACAAAGGTTACCTCGTGCTTGTACAACACGATCCCGTGCACCTGCGGCCGAGCCACCTCCTCGGCCACCGGAGCGTCGCCGGAGAGAGAAGACAGAGGAGGCGGAGAGTCCGGGTCGAGTAGTTACGCCTCTTGTGGCTGATCCGATTCCTGCTGACTTGCCTCTTTTTAAGCTTCGGTCGATGTGGCAACTCGCCTCTGTGCTGAACTTTTTACATGTAAGCATTCAGTGAAGGATGGTTAGATTAGTTCTCTTTCATTTCATGAGGAGGAGAGTTGAGGAGATGAGGTGGTGCAGGGAAACCCTAGTTTGGTTACTGTTCAAAATGTACTATTTGGGTAGCATTTTTAAGGGACGAGAAAGAAGGTATTCAACAAATGTGGTGAAGAATTTATGGTTTTGTCTCGTAATGCATGGTTCCTGAACAATGATCAAGCAGAATTTTGTTTCTGCACTCCTCTCTTCTTCGCTGCTTCGCTCTTTTTCTCTCCTTGAGCTTCATTGCATATTCCCAGTTTAGTTTTTAAGGAATTTAAGATGGTTAAAAGGAAGTTTGATTGTAGGTTTTTCGGTCCCTACTGAACATAGCAGCTGAATTCACGGCAGAGGAACTAGAATTAGCATTGATCGATCCTAATGACACACTTGACGGTATTCATATGCCATTACTTAAGGTTAGTGCTTTTCTCAGTCTGACTGTTTCTAGTTGTGGTCATTTCAGCTCACCAGCTTTTGCTTTCAGATTACTTACATACATTTTGGTAATCAGTGCAAAACATACTGTTTTTTTCCTCATCAAGGTCATTTAGTTATTCTGAATTAGCTCAGCTCTTGTTAGTGGATAATTTGGAGTTTTGGACCTTTGAGGGACCTTAATTTTTTTTTTTTTTTATGATAAGAGCAACCAAAATTGTTTATTATATTGAAAAAAGTAAATGCTGTAAATTACATAGCTTCAAGCTAGTCCAACTAGTGCTTATCTCTGCTTAATATTTCCCCAATCAGTGTCTCTTGCACTTGAGAAATAAAACCACATCTGCTGTGTCACACTACATAGAGTTTGCAACTGACCAGTGCGAGAGACCATCTATTAGTATCAACATATTTCTCATGGTTTTCTTTGGAGTATTAGAAAAAAATAACCTCATCTTTATGTTTCTGTAAAACTTAGAACAACAACGAAAGCCTCTTTTCTTTTGTAGGTAACTTAAAAGCAAAGTTTATCACCTCTTGAATACCAGACCAATTTTTATACAGGTTCCTACAATTGCCCAACCAGTACCAGACTCTTATCTGGATATCTAATTTTCAGAAAAAAAGATGATCTATGGATTCATTGTCAGTACAGAAACTACATTTGACTGTCCCCTTGCCAACCCCTCTTAAGTAGGTTATCTCTAGTTAGGATTCTGTTAGAGTGCAACAGCCACATGAAGATTTTGACTTTATGAGGTATGTGTAAGTCCCATCATCTATTGGCATTTTGTATGGAAATTCCTTCAAAACTGAAAAAGGAGCATAAGGAGGGAGAGGTGAAGTTTCCATGAGAATCCCATCTGAAAATGATATGATCCTCTTCATTATAAAGAGAGATATTACGCAATAAAGCTAACAATTCTTGCCATTCCTGCAACAAAAACACTAGTTAGCATAGTTTGAATTGTGAACACATTTCCTTGTGAGACGAAAGCATCCTGCATAGTACAGTTTTTGTTAGAGCATAAAGAGTAGATGTAAGAGTAGGACGTAGCAAGAGAACTATCTCTTATCCAAATACCAGTCCAGAAATATATACTAGCCCGATATCCCACTTGAAAAGCCCTAGAAACAAGCCCTATTGGCCTGAGCTTGATGATCTCCATCCAAAAATTAGAGATGCTGAGTATTACTTTGATTATGGTATTTATGCATTATCATAGACTTCCATAGACTGCGAAACTGAGGGCTAGTGTACTTCCACCACCATTTCAGCAATAAGGCTATATTAATGTTTTTAAGTCTAAAACTCCTAAACCACCATAGTTTTTAGGTAAGTAGGCTTTTTTCCAGTTTACTAAATAATATTTCTTTCTAGTATCAAAATTTCCTTGCGATAATAACTTCTTTGTCTATCTATTTGTTTTGTCACATTGTCTGGTATCTCATACATAGGGGGACTATATAATGGCACTGAGCTTAAGACTGCATTGACCGCAGTTAATCTACCCCCTAAAGACAAAAGTGCAGCTTTCCAGTTTTGTAACTTATTTATTTTGTGACCATAAACTTTGTATATACAGCTTATTTTTTCAGAATAATATATACATGCCATGTAGAGTAGGATACTGGTTTGTATAATTAAACATGGGGATTTCTAAATCTTCATACTTCTCATTCTTCTTTATTGTTTTTGGGAGGATACAGAAGTCGTGCATTAATTTTTTCTGGGCAGAGAAAATACAAGAAATCAAAAAGGGCTAATTAGTCTTAAGAACACACTAATACTAGTCAGTTCTGATACTATGCTATACATCTGAGATTTGCAATATTGTTTTTGTGTGGACAGTCAATCCCTCCTGTAACGCGCATGGCAATGGGACGTGGCACCTGGGTTACAGCGTTGTGCCGGAAACTGAGAGATTGGTGGGATTGGGTACGTGTACCAGATTATTATATTATATTAATTCTTCTTCAAAACTTACATTTTCCCCTAGTTTTTATCAGATGGTTCTTGAACTGTTCAATTTTTTCTGTCACCTTTCTGGCTTTTTTTTTTTTCGGCTTTCGTCATCGATTTTGTCCATCAGTTAAGACTTAATGAGGTTTATCCTCTGTTACCGTGCCAAATTCAAACACCTAAGTGGTACGCTACAGGTTGGTCGTACACTGGTGTGTTAATTCATTTCATAAATCATGCAAAGACTCACTCTGTCGTATATGTCAGGTTGGAGAAGGTGAAGTACCGATTGTTGCAGACCATGGGTAAATATTTGATATACTGTGTACCTTTAAAAACCAAATAGGAATCAGTAATATTTTGATGTAATTACAATCATCGGTGTATTTTATTTTTTCTGTAGTGCGGAGATCGAGGCATATAAAGTGCTCGATCCAGCCACCCGGTTGGTGATTTTGAAGGCAATATGTGATATTCGAGTTGAGGTGTGTTTTCATGTTATTACCAGTACTTTCTTTGCTCCAGAGAGTTGGCCATTATGTTGTTTTAATGTTCTTAACTGGGGTTTGATACAGTATTTTAGTGATAGTAGTAGGAAGTTTTTCATAGTGCTCAAATTGAACAAAAAAAATAAATCAGAAAATACACAAAAGTAGTCCGATTGAAGAATAAGGTGCTGCTATTATAATTGGGTATGTACTGTCTTGTACTGGGTAACATTTTCCAAGCTGCGCAGATCTGTTAGCATAGCTTTAAATTCTGTAGAGCACCACATGCTGTTGGTCATGATGACTTCTTATTTGATGTGAAAATTCTTCGTTCTCAGCAAGAAGATATTCGGAATTACATAGACCATTCACTAAAACACGGCGCGCAGCTATCGTTGTTTCGTAAGGAACGTATTGGTGGTGATGCCTATGGAATCTCATATTGGTGAGTACCAAATTCTTTATGATTGCAATTGTCCGGACCAATTATTTATACCATGTCTAGTCCCAAATTTAATCAGCCTTAACGCTCTTTTGACCAATGAGTTTCTGTGTCTGAATTGATTACTAATGGTATAGGTACTTGCAGGTGGTACTAAATATATTATGTAGGTTTCATCTATTCCCTATTACTCCAAAAACATGGTATAAGGAAGAATGTGATAAATAGCCTTATCCCATTATTTATCTCATGTTTGTCATGGCTTATCCTTTATTCCTTACTCCTTATTTCCTATTCTTGTGCAACCAAACATAGCCATAATTGCCTTTTTTTTTTCTTGGGCTTTTGTTGATAAAATTTGTGTCTCCATTTTTATTATAATTCCACCCTAAGAAAGTTGTATCCTGCTTTTCAAGTTTGGACTGTCTAGTTTGAAACACAAGGATCAGGTCAACCTGCTGATGTCATTCTAGGGAGTGGGGATGATTCTGATGTAAATCTGATTTGTCCATTTTATATTTATATAGGACGACCCAAATAGGTACTAAATTAAATGTATTACGTGTAAGTGCTTGTAGGTATTATAGAAATTGTTTATTGGTAATTTATGTTCCTATCACCTGTCCTTAAGCTTGACTATTTTGTTGTTGTTACTTTTCTCTGAAGGTGTAATAATTCATGTGTTTACTCACATTTATATTACAACATTAGATTTTGTAAGAGCTATCAAATTGTAACTCAATGCTACAGGTATGAGGATGATCCTGTCCTTGGTCATCGAATGTATCGTGAAATTAGAAAAGTTGAGATACCAAAAGTTGAGGGAAAAAAGCCTGATACAAAGAAAAGGAAAGGACGACCACCTCCTCCTCCACCTCCTATTGTAACGTACCAATGGGAAACAGTTGCAACCAACTTAGATGAATTTCAAGAAGTCTCGGTAGGTTATCGGTGTCTATTATCTCCTTTTTCTTAAGCAAGAAATTATCATCTAGTTAGTAGCTGGACTGGTACTCTGCCATAATGGTTCCATGGTAGGATGTTTCTACTCCTTGAGTGCCTTCATGTCCACATCTCATATTTGGTTTTTTTTTTTTTTTTTAAAAAAACACACAGAAAAGACAGTAAAAAAGGTTTAAAATGGGAGCTCGGTATATTATGTTTCTTAGTCTGTGAGTTGATTCTGTCAATAGTCTGAACAATTATAGTATTTTTTTTCAATTTCTCACTGCTTAATTGACCTTGGTATTCTGGTTGAGTTTTAAACATTTTTTTCAAACTGAAATCATATTTTTATTTGATTATTTTAGTTTACCTGGCCTGAAAGTAGTATCGTATGTTGGTTAACAAAATATAAAAGGAACCTGTTACCTTATTTGCAGGATAAGCTTTTTGCAAGCAAGAACCGCACGGAAGTTTCTCTTGCTAAGAAATTGAAGATTGACTACCTTCCGGAGATAGAGAAAATTCACAAAGTAATTAGCTTTCTTTATTCCCACAGAGAACTGGATAAAAGCCAACCTCGTGCTCTAATTGAATCAAATATTTTGTGTAGATGAATATTGCACTCATGCAAAAGAAAGAAAAACTGTTGAAGAAGCAGCAAAGGGAAGCACTTCTTCTCAACAGTTATTTGACGGCTGATGGTGTTACATCTGGTCGATCCCTTCGCCTTCGGAAAAATGTTACCTATACTTTCGGTAAGAGTTTCAGGTTTCAAATAAACACTAGTAGTTTTGTTTGCGAGGTTCGAAACCTTCTTTTCTGGAAGTCATTGAGTTCAGGTTTGTATAAATTTATGTGTCTTGCATTTGTTGGTTGATACTGAGATTTGATGGTAATATGCCTTGCCAGTGCGTTATCGACCATGCCTTTTTTGCACAGCCAAGACATGTCTGAAAAACTATTTGGAAACAAGTTTCTTATTGAACTTTGTGTAAACACAGATAAATGAGGTGGTAAAGCTGAGATCACATTGTTACTTGAGTATCAATTATGTGCCTTCTTATATGTATTCGCATTGACATAGTTGTGTATGTCCAATTTCTGTTTTATAACTAAACTAACAGTAATAATATTTGGTGAAATAATTTGCAGATGACTATGACCGGTCAATCAATGAGGCAATAAAACTAACAAAGTATGCACATCATACTCAAAACCACAAATTTATTAATAATAGTGAAATAAGAACTGTACTCAAATTCTAAAAATTGTATCATTTTTTAGGAAAAGTCAAGAGTCACCTGATCCTGCTGTTGGTACCAGCACTAGGAGAGTTATGCCCAGACACGAAGCTTCTGCCAATGGTATGTCCAATGGCCAACTGTCTCCACCTGATGACTTCCATGAGCCTGCATCTCCTATATTTGAGGATAATTATGTAGAAACCGACCGTGAAGGCGAACCAGACGAGCTTCTGGACAGAAGGTCAGCTGCCATTCTGCCTTGTAATTGAACATACTTGGATGCCCTTATATTGAATGAAATACTTCAAAAACATTTGACCCTGATGACTCTAGTTCTCGTTATCATTTTTGAATGAGTCAGCCACATTTCAGAAAAATCAAGCCAGTGGACCAGAAAGAAAAGAAAGCATATTGAAAAGAAAATTGAAAAGAAAAATGACCAAATTGAAATTTGTTGGATTCAGGTATGGTAACACCCTATAATCTATTTTGATTATTCTTGTACAACCATTAACCTTTTTTTTTCTTTTGATCTTGTGATTGTTAATCTCAGCAACCGGCAGAGGAAAAGACCTCGTAGATATTCTGACGACTTTGTGGATGCGGCTACCTATGGTGCCGATGCAAATTTTGATAGTGATGATGAAATTGTTGGCGAGGCTGTATATGACGATGAGTACCTCAAGATTCGCAAGAACAAATCAGCCTCTAGTGGCTCTGAGGGAGATGAAGAGTACAAACTTGATGATGACGAGGATGAAGAAAATCCAGAAGAAGATGAATATGATGAGGAGGATTACTCCATTGGTTCAAGTGAAGAAGAGTTGGAGATGAACCACCGATCGAGGAGGCATAAAAAAGATACAGGGAGACCAAAGCGAAGTGCGAGGAAACTGAGGTCGGTCGATGACATTGAGACAGGCCTTAGGAGGAGCAAGCGTGCAACTCGGCCAAAAATTAATTATAAGAAGTATGAAGAGTCTGAGTCTGACACATTTTCTGATGATGATGCTGATGCTGCATACTCGGAGAACGATCAGGAGCTTTCGACCTCAACCCAGGATGTGAACGAAGAGGTTGGTGAAGAGATGGAAGAGGGTGATGATTATGATAACAACAACAATAATGTAGACAACCATAATAATCATGATAATAATGATGGTGATGAAGTGATGAATAAAGAATATATAGAGATGGTAGAACAAGAAGAGCAGAAACAAGAGTCGGTGGACAAGGAGAGGAGTCCTGGTAATGAGAAAGACAGTTTGCCTAGAGAGCTTCTAGACTTGAATGATCCTGCACCTGACATGGGTTTTGATGATGGGCCTGACACGTCTGTAAAAGATGAGGATTTTGATGATAGCTAATGGGGAATGCTATTTGTGATATGGCTCATTTGAAGAAAAATAATAGCGAATGGTTCAAAACATTGCTACTGTTGGCTGTGGAGATGGAGAGAATTCCTTCGTCCCTTCGTGTCTAGTCCCAGAGGATTGGTTTATAGCATTCGGTAGCTATGTTAAGAAGTTTTGTATTCATCTTGTATCACTATGCATATCAGGTGTAGAGTATATGACTAATGCTAGCTATTATTTGCAACTAGATTTGCGGTATTTTAGTTAGTGCCTCTTTTAGTTAGGCATGACAACCCTAGTGTAGCTTTCGTGTAATTTTATTCTGTCAAAGGAAATATGCCCTCAGAACTAGCATGGCTCCTATCCTTATTTGAACATGGTGTAATTTGAATGGATTGAGGAACTACTTTTTATTATGTTGATCTTAAAGAGGGTAATACTGAAGAACACTATTAGATAGGTGTACATCTCTCTTCGGGGTTTAAGTTTCTGATTGCTAAGGTATTTTGTTTTGAATCAAACATAGAACAGCAATTTGGTGTAACAACATTACAACATTTCTGTGAAACATTTTTTTTCATGGAGATAGACTATTACTAATTGAAAAAAAAAGTAGATTGACTGTAAAACATTTTTTTTTCATCAATCTGCTCGTGAATGGTTATTGTATGTTTGCTTCTGCTGTTAAATATATGTATAATATTTTAATAATATTTCAATACATATGACTTAAATAAAAAGTTTTGAAAATTTAGTGGAAATTAAAATATAATTAAGTGCTACTACAAGTTTGAATTTATTAACTGTTAGATTTAATTTTTTCAATTGCATGTCTAATGATGTATAAGGATAATATTACAAAATTAGTTTCATGTAATTTATTCCCCTTTCCCTCCAACAGGTATTAAATTCATTTTCTACAGGAAACGACGGAATAACTACACATCCGTACTAGACTCACATTCAACCATTAAACCATACATGTGCTTCATATATTATAGAACAGAACAGTACTATATTATTAACGAACTCCTAGTATTAGCATCTGGTCCACACTAACTGTTCCCTTCAAGTAGAAAGCGACGGTTTAATCTCACAAATACAATGTTAAATGATCAAGGTCGGAAATTCTAAACAAGTATGAGAAACCAACAATTAAATGGCAAATTGAACCAGAAAGCCTAAAAATGTTATCTGAAAGTAAATAGAAACCAAAACTTAGATGGCAAACTGAATCAGAAAACCTATTAATGTTATCTGAAATAAATGGTTCACAGATTGATATCACTTGACAACTTTTATAGCAAACAAAACTTAAATTTCCTAAACACCCCGTTATCAGCTCACGCTACCAGAAAGTAGCATTCTCAATGTCAAAATTTGTTTTCAATCATACAAATCAATTTAATAGATCAAGGCCATCCTAAATTCTTGAAAACTGCCTCTTATCCTGGCTTTTCCCATAAGGATTTCTGGCACTAATTCCATGCCGGCCGCCTTCTATCTTTCGCATCTTCTTCCTCAACTTGGATGCATTGCTTTCCAAGTCTAAATTCACCTTTGGGGGGTTGCTAAAACAGAATGACGCAGCAACATCCTGACAAAGCATGCCATGTAATCAACAACAGTTGTATTAATTTTAATTTCCTACGCACTAGGTAGGTACAACCTATCAGGCGGAGCAACAGAACTGGCATGTTTTATAAGTTACCTCACAGTAGAATCTAATTGGTACAACTTAATTTTCATCCTGTGTTTAACAGTTATTATTGTGATTAAAATATGGAATAATCTTTCCCTAGAAACACACTTAGCAAGTGCGCAGTCAAGAAAATACCTTAAGGTTGAGGCTATGCACATTGAAGATATTCTTCATGGAATGCGAATTATAGGCCAGAATGTAGGACCTATATGCATCTTTCGCAGACTGGTTTAAATAGTAGTTCTCCCCCACTATTTTCTCCTGCAATACTATCTTGTTAACTTTGGTTCATCAAATATGGAAATCAAAATTCTACAAGTCTACCTGAATAGGGCGAGGGAAAAAAAAACACTAACCAGGTGAGATTGCAAATTTTGCACTTTTTTCTCGTTGAACTCGTATTCTTTCAAAGGAACCTTTGCTTCCTGCCACCACATTGGATAATGACAACAGTTAGCCCAAACATGTTCCAATACCAAAATAAAATATCATTTGACAGAGGCCAACTACATATATCAACAAGCACCGAACTCAGCAATAAACAGAATGACACCTAATTTAATCAAGGGCCTGGACCAAGCACTGATTCATTTTAGAAATCCCTAAATAATAGCTACGACTGAAATAACTGACCCACCTTCAGATAAGCAAGAAAGCTTATCTCCTCTGGCAAGAGAAACAGAAGGGCATGCCCTTTTGCACCCTCCCCACGAGCAGTTCTCCCAACCCTATGAATATACTCCTGAATGCACAATTTTATATCATTAGTATTATGACAAACAACAGCATAAGAAAATTTAAGGAAAAATTGAAAAAGATGAAAGAGATGAGTTACCAACCTTCGGCTCATCAGGTGGGTCGTATTGTACAATCCAATCCTGAATATAGGAAACACTTTATCAGAAGTTTAGTATTGGATGCACAAAGATTTTATTGTGAGAAAAAATTGGTTCCAGATCCTTATAGAGTTTTGGTTAGTTTATATCAATAAGGTGCTGCTCTTTGGTCACCTTGTCAGTTAGGGGAAATTATACAGTTTCAATCCACAGCAATGTTCTATTAGAATGAAAATTACTAGAAGTCAGCTCAAGAGGGACATTAGTGACAACATACCACATCAGGAATGTCGAGCCCACGGGCAGCAACATCAGTACATAGCAAAATACCCTTCTCAGCCTTACAAAACTCAAAAAAGGTAGTGGTACGCTTCTGTTGCTTTTGCTTTCCATGAATGTCCATACAGTCAACCTGGATGTACCTGGTATAAATCAAACATCATAACCTACAACACAAATTGGTGATGGTAGCTAAATATATGTAAAAATGCAGGTATAGTTCATGAGGGTTCCCGACTTCGTGTGCCCCACTTTTTAGGTGCCCAAATGCCACAACTTTACTTTCTAATTTATATTTTAAAATTTAAATTCAAATGTGAAATGCAAATAGTTGATCTTGTTCAATTTCACGAGAGATTAAAATGAACTGTCAAAAAATAAAAGAATCTAATTAACTATTATAGATTCATTTTAATATGTTCATTTTTTACCTTTTTGATCTAATAATATCAAATGAACTCGAAGGATTATAACATTTTATGATAACGTATCTCTGATGAAATTGAACATGATCAATAGTTTGGATTTGATGTTTGAATTTTAAAGTTTGAAACATAAAATCCATATTTGAAACTGCACTCTTCAGGAGATGAGCCAGATCGGGTGGCAATGGTTGGCCAAAATACATGATCCAAGCCAACCAAAGGGAGTTAGTTGATTGGATTCATGTTACAGATCTTCTATAAGATCTAATTAGATATTCTATAGATACTAAATTCTGCAAAAGATCAGACATATCAATTATGTTTATTTTCAAAAATTTTGTTATCTTTTTATTTCCTTAGTTAAGCTGCTAGATAGATGGAAATTATTATGATTTGATATCATCATATTAAAGAAAGCTCTATATATGATGAGCTTAGAATTGTATTAGAATTAAGCAAAAATCAATTAAAATAGTCTTCTTTATCTCTATCTCTCTTCTCCCTTTTCTCTCTTCTACTTCCAACCAAAGCTCATAAGTCGTAACAATTCAGGTTTAAAATTCATGACTTGTTGCAGGTCAGATCCGGTCATGAACAGCTTAACCTGACCAGATAAATTTAACAATTTGATATGGGCTTGGGCTGTTTTTGATGTAGGAATATAACAAGTTGCATATATAGCTGCAACCAAACTCAAAACTTCTTAAGTGAGAATAAAGATTTTGTTACTTGGTGCTAAGCAGTACATATCCTAGATCTAAATTGGTCAGATACAGGTCAAGTCAGGTCTGAGCCATCTAAGGAATAATTTTGCCCCCAGTTTGATGAAAACTTATATTATCCAATGTTTCTTAATTTGAAAAAAAAATGTAGCACTAAATTAGCTCATGTAACTATTTTAAGAAACACCATCCTAACCAACACTATTTTCCAATAATCAAATACCAAACTAAATAGACACATTATTAGCAAATGTGTAAAATAAAGGTCTCACCTCAAAAGCTCTGAGTGATACTTGACTGAATTACATGAAGAAAAGAAAACCATAATCTTCTTGTTGAGGTTTCTTTTCAGAAAAGCATACAAAACAAGTAACCTCTTGCTGCTAGGGATAATGCAATAGCCCTGCTCCAGTCCTTCTACAGTCACCTGTGCCATGCAGAACAGTCAGTTGAAAATCTCAGTACTATATCACCTGCTACAGTATCTGGTTTCCCAACCAAATTAGCAGCATCCGTTACGTGGCATATAGTGTTTGGTAGGCTAACGAATATAAGCTTTTTGTTCTATATGAAGCATTGTTGTGTATGCCTCTTGTCTCACCATCTATATTTACAGCAAGCCTGATTTAGTATGTAGGGTTAGATACGAGCTTTTTGTTCTATATTAAGGATTTCTGGCTATTCCTCTCATCTCACCATCTGTTTGCAGCAAGCCTGATTTAGTAGGTTGTCATGGTAGCAGGCTCTCCATTTGGTAGGCTATATTAAGGAGGGAGTTTCTAATCTTTAGTATGTAGGGCGTTTTACGAAGGGTTTATTTATGTTAGTTCCTCTTTTTAGGGAATTAGCATTGTTGTAAATAAGCCACTTGTACTGTGTATAATTCAAGTCGAGCAATACAAATCTCATAAATTCTGTCTATTGTTTCTCTCTTTAATTCTTGCATCTTCCAATCCTAACAAGCATTACTGTTTTAGGAACTTTTTCTTTCAAATTGCACCAGATACTTGCAAAAAGCACGCAACATTTCTACATGAGCTCAACAAAATTTACAAGTTCTAAGTTAAAGCAAGGCCATATTGTTCTTAAATTTTGCATGAGCTCAACAAAATGGGCTCATGAAATGATCATACAAACTTCAATCCACAAACAATTTCTACATCCCTGGTGAAATCAAGCTTGCCAACTCACACCAACATAAATATTGCAGAAAAAGGAAGATGTTCGTGCAGATGCAACAGATCTTATAGATATATTTTTCATCATCCCAAGGACACTCAGAAAAAATATGACATCTTAAGTTCTTTTAAACTAATGAAAACTTTTGCCTTAACTGAAAGGGACAAACATTATGCTCTAATTTAAGGTTAAAAAATAACTCAAAACACTGAAATTGAAAAGGATCACAGCAATTTCTAACCTTATTTCTGGAGTCATCAACTCCTATATAAACTGGCTTTTCTCCACCATCCTCTCTTTTATTAAAGGATAATCTTGCAAAATCTTCAACCTAGACCAAACAATGATGTAAATTTAGCATGACTACTATGAAGCTTGACATATAGTAAGAGATAAACAACAAAGATTATGTGCAAACCTCCTTCGTTTGGGTAGCAGAGAAGAGCACTGTTTGTCTTTTCTACTTGCAAACAAAACAAGAGGAACTGTAAGTATGATAACTAGTAATAAAAGCTAGTGTATAATCCACAAATACAAAAATATCCAACGCTCCTTTTAAAAACAACAAAGTTCCTATTTAGTTCTGTGAATTGCATAAGTATCTTGCAACTGTTGTACTACTGTAAAGAAAATTTTCCAGATTCACTCCATTTTTGATGTAGAAGTGAAGTTTGCTATTGTACTAAATTAAAGAAAGAACACTTCTGATGTTACTTCACAAATATAACATGATCCAAACAAAATCAGTTCTTCAATTACATCTTTGCAACTCCTAAGTAACAGATGTCCTAAATTCAACGCTTAGAGAATACTAATTATGTACAATATGAATCCAGAATAAACAGGTAAACAAGGCTAGAAACAACATATCTACCTGGGGAAGACGCTTAAATATCTGTTTCATATCTTCCTCGAAGTTAGCTTCCAGTATTCTATCAGCTTCATCAATTATAAGGCACTGTCAAGCACAAAAGAGATCTAGAATAAGTAGATATTAAAATTCTTTTCTTCCATCAAATCATCACTAGTGCTGAAATATAAATTCTAGAATGTGACAAAAGCCAAGCAGGCATACCAAAACCAATATTTGCAGTAACAAATATAAGAACATCCTGTAACACTCCTGTCACTAAACATTTAATTTAGGACTTGACATTAACAAGCAATGGAGAAAAACCTTGGCACAATATAAATTTCAAGTGACATTTACAATACATACAATATAAAAAAGACAAGAAATGTTGTCACAGCAAAGAACAATTTCCCTTGAGGACAAAACACAGACTCAAAAGGTACCAATGTCATTATGATAAACTAAAAAAACTTTGATTAGAATATATTTCTTCAAAAAGTTGCATATTGTTGAATGAAAGATTGAGAGAGAAATCCATAAGAAAGCAGATTCTTAAGAAGGAAACAGACAGGAACTTTTAATAGTAAAATTTCGCCAAATTATAGAAAAGACCATTTAGTATGTGTACTATAGCAAAACTAAAAACTAATATTTAGATCCTTAGATAGAAAGATGAAGAATGCCGGGACAAACTTTGCAAGACAAATAGCTACTCTAATTTCTATTGCACCCTTTGACTATCTACCTCAAATAAGATTTGGAGATGTTCTTGCGTGTGCATGTGCAATTGCATGAGAGAGAGAGAGAGAGAGAGAGAGATCCCTCAATTATTATTACTAAAATTAAGTAATAATTCATCTATTTGTCTTGCAAAGTTTGTCCCATCTCAAAACCACACAACCATTTGGTCTTGATGGTAGATGAACATGCAATAATCCATCTATAAATCAAAGGCCAAACTGAGCACTAGTAGTATTCTTGGACTTGGTTGAGATCTATTTAATGTAAAGGAGGGGAAACAGAATAGGAAATAAAATTTTTCTCCATGCTTGAACATCTTATGAAGATAGTGATTTGACCCTTCAACTTCATTGGAAGAAGAACAGGTGGAAGGAAAAGTGGTACTCCAAATACAACCATCAAAAGTTGATATGAATCCTTCACACAATCCCCTCTCATTTAGCCATCAGGTTACTCTCATCAAATAAAAATATGTGCACACAATAAGAAAACTAAGGGTGGTAGACTATACCTTCAGGTTTTTATAGATAAAACCCTTGGTGTTTTGAAGATGGTCTAAGAGCCGGCCAGGTGTGGCAACCAATAAATTAACTCCCTTCGCCAGAAGCTCAGCTTCAGTTCTTCGGCCACTACCTCCCATGACCAAGCCAAGTGTTTGTGAGTGGTGCTTCAAAAGCTCCTTAGCTACAGCATGTGTCTGCAAAATATAAATAAGTTTCTGAAGTGAAAACCTATTATAAAACCCCCTTTAGCTTAAAATTGCTACTTTAAAAAGATCGAAAGTTATGAACACACAACCGAGGCAAGTATTGGCAAAAAGACAACAAAACAACACGGAAACATACCTGGCCCTCCCTAATGAACAGGCCAGTACAGTAGGCTTCATTTTTCTCTATATATAATATCATCTCTAGAGAAATTAAAATTGAACTACCTTTAAATAAAATTTTCCTTACTATGATCCACTTGAAAGTAGAGAAAAACACTCGATTTTTCTATAGGAAACTTTCTAATGATAAATAGTCTCAAGGCCATTTTAAACATAAGATTTTTAGACCAATACAAAATAAGAAACACTCAACTTAGATGTCAGAAAGATTCAGCCAAAGATAAAATGTTGGTCAATAGATAGACACCTGAATAGCAAGTTCTCGGGTCGGGCACACTATGATTACACCTGCTCCATTTCTAGGACTGAAACGACTAGCATGCAAAAGCTCAACAGCTGGTATCAGAAAAGCCAGAGTCTTCCCAGACCCAGTCCTTGCTGCACCCATCACATCTTTTCCTTCCAATAGAGAAGGTATAGATCTTGCTTGAATCTGTAAAATTAAACAAATTTCATCATTTGTTTGGTGAAACTCTCATTTCCACATGGTAAAAGGTCATAATTACAATTTTTATTTTTATTTTCCTTAACTCCTCCAATATGTGTAACAACAAACCCATTTAGGCAAAGTTACAAAGGCTGTAGCTCTCATATGTCAAAAGTGATAACAAAAGATATAACAATAACATAACAAGAACCATTTCTATAATGCATGTTTGGAATGGTACATGTATACACCAGATAACCTCAACACGAAACAACATTTCCTATCTCTATTTGGCTCAGACAGTGTACCTGAGTCATGTTAACAAACTTCATATCTTGAATCCCTTTCATGGTGGCTTCAGAGAGCGGAAGCTCGGAGAAAGGTTTGTCAGTCATAATGCCAGACCCCTTACTCCCCTTTTTCTTCTTATTCGACTTCTCTTCTTCTGTTCTCTGTTTCTTGGCCACTGGTGTTTCCTCTCTCCCTTCCTCTTCATCTCCAGTCGATTCCATCCTTTCTTCTCCTTCCGAGGCAACAACCTCGCCCTCTTCGCCACCAGGAGAGCTGGTTTCGGCGTGCTTGTGCTTCCTCTTCCTCATCTTCTTGTCTTTCTTCTTCGCTGAGGCGATCGCCGGAGACATGGTGGCACAACAGAGAGAGAGAGAGAGAGAGAGAGAGGTGGAGATAATGGCGGCTGTTTTTTTCTTAAACCCTAGAGGATGTTTTGCGCCGGTTTCCGTTTTTTCTTTTGGACCGTTTTGCTGCGGGAATGCTGAGGACACTCTAATTTTTGCAAGACACTCATATTTGGGAAAATTGGATATAACCCCTCTAATTTTCTCCATTTGGATATTACCCCTACAATCATTAAAATTGGATATAACCCCCTCTAATCATCTTCTTTAAAGATATAACCCCTTCTCACTGATTTAATTTATTTTTAATTAGAAAAAGATCAATAAATAACAATATGACCAAATTGCCCCTCCTCAAAAGACTTTTCATCTTCCTTGTCTTTCTCTGTCTCCGTTCTCTCTTTGCCGAAAAAAATGTGCAGACAAAGAAATCAAATGAGGGCTCTTCTACATCCTTGACTATTCAACAAGTAATTTCTCATTATTCCATTCAACCTTATCGTGAGGAGAAACGGAAAAAAAAAACATGAAGGTTTTAGGCAAAAGAAATTATATTAGCCAAGGGGACTCCTAATTAAACTCAAATTAGATACTCATGTTCGGATTTGAAAAAAAAGACGGTTAAGAATCGATAATAAGAATAAATTCAAAATTAAGCCTTCGTGCAAAGAAATGATATGGTTTTCCTAAATCCTGAACAGAATGGTTCTTCAAACCTTCGTGATTTTTTATTTCATTTCTTCTTAACTTTAGATTTTGATGAGGTTTTGCTCTTGTGAATGGAATTTTCTTTAGAGAACTTGTTGAATAATAACCATCGTTTGATTTTTTTTTTTTTAATCTGCATCTCTGATTGGTAGAGAGAGACTAGCAATTTAGAAGCACAAGAAAGATGAAATGTTTTTTGGGAAGGAGGACAATTTGGTCATAATATTATGCTGTTTATTTTTTTCTAATTAAAAAAGATTAAAATTAGTGAAAATGGGCTATATCTTTGAAGAAGATGATTAGAGGGGGTTATATCCAATTTTAATGATTGCAGGGGTTATATCCAATTTCCCCTCATATTTTATATATGAAAAGACCAAAGTACCCTTTTACATGACCAAACAATTGAGGATATTTTAGTCTTTTTAGTTTCGAAATTGGAGTGTCCGGACAATTCTGCTGCTGCGGTGGCTTTTCTCGTTTCGGAAAGGATATGGATCTCAAATTAAATCGTGGTTTCAATTAAAAAAAAAATTAAATCGTGGTACCTGGTGAGTGTGTTAGTTTGTAGCGATTTACTGATGTGTGGGACCTAATACTTCTGATCTGGCTGGATTGTGCTGCTCCGAATTCATCCGGGAGAGCCGGGACCACCATGTTATTATAGTAATCTGTACACAGAAGATCTGAATTCTTTTATAGGCCTCAGTGGGCCAGTTACCCGATCCAATCATCCAATTGAGAACTCTCTCCGGCCTTAACGGCCTTCTTTTAATTCGATATATTTTTCACATTTTATTTTTATTATTTATAAATTACGTTAAATAAATTAATTTTTCGGAAATCAGTGGACTACCCTATGCACCTCTTCTATAAATATACATACGATGCATCTCATATCTCATACAAACAAAAACCATGCTCAATATTTATTCTGATTCTAACTAAATCAAACATACTTGACATCGACACGGCGGTACCCTTCTTATCCAAAATTCAGTGGCGGAATTAGTAAAAAAAATTAGAAGGGACCAATTTGAAATTTTTTAGTTTTGAGGGTAATCTTTTATTTTTTTTTCTGTATATTCGGATATATGGATGGGGTATATATAATTCTGTATGTATTAAAAATGCACAAAAATATTGTTTTAATTAATAATGAAATAGAAAAAATTTACTTACGGAGGTGATCGAATGTATTCGTTTTTTTCATTAATAATCGGTAGTACAGTACATGATACAACTATGTAGAAAGTAACAGTACTCTATTGCACAAGAATAAGGACTATGTAGAAAGTATTGTACTAAAAAGGGTGCGACGACAGGTGGGGTCCAGAGGCAGGTAACGAGTTGAGGACAGGTGGAGGCGTGGAGCGCAGCGTTTTTGTTTTTTTTAACCGCTTTGTATCCTGGCCTTCCATATTGATCGGACGGCTGAAAAAAGAAGAAGTGCAGAACATATTTGGAAAGAGCGAAACAGAGGATTCCCTTCCTTTTATTTCAATCCTCCTCCTCCTCCTCCTTTCTTCTGATCGAGAGTTTCTCCTGTCGACTTGAGGCCTCCAGTAGGGTGCGAACAGAGATGGGAAATGCTTTCGTCAAAAGACCTAAGGTCACAGGGGTCGACCGAGCCATTCTCACGCTCAAAACGCAGCGCCGAAAGCTCAAAACACAGCGTCGAAAGCTAGGTCAATACCAGCAACAGGTGATTTTAGTCCATTCATATATTCTTCCGACTTATGGATTTTTTGTTTCCTTGATTCTATGGAAGGAAAAATTGTGTTAGTATGAAAAGTCTTTTTTAGTTGATTGTAATTGTAATTAATTGTCGATTTTACTTACGACAAATGCAATGCAATTTGCCAACAGATATAAGAAATCCTCCGGGAGATCTAAATCAAATGCTGCACCATTATTTATGTTGTTGTGTTTAAATATCTGTCTTATGCAGCTTAAAACAGTTATTGATGCAGAAGTAAAAGCGGGAAAAGGACTAAAAGCACCAAAGAGAAAAGCTAGGGCTTTGATTGCACTAAAGAAGAATTCCTGTTTAGTTAGTACAGTTGATGGATGGTTAATGAATGTTGAGCAACAGGTATGCTTTCGACATTTTTGCATTTAGTTAATACTGAGAAATTCAGTGTACCCATCAGTTATTTTAACTTCGCATATAATTATATAAATAGAATTTGATAGACAAAATGAACACCAAGACAGTTGCTGTTTACGCAATTTTAATTAGTTAGTCTAGTGGGAAATGATCTTATGATCAGAAGTTGTATGTAGGGATTAATTAGACACAACCAGTTGTAATTTAAGTGTAATTTTTTTTTTCGAAAAGCTTGACAGCAGATGTCAATGAAAATTGAGTTGTAATTTTGGGGTCTAGGCTTTTTCAATTATTATTGAAGTTGGTGTCACAATAAATTCCAAATGGTGTTAATCATATCAGTCTAACAAGCAATTATCGGGTGCAACCTTTGAATATGTTTTCCATTTAGTTGGCAGATATTGAGTTGGCTAGTAAACGAAAAGCTGTATTTGACAACCATACAAAGGCTGGAAGTAATGCCATTAAAGCTGATGTTCAAAAGGCTGAAAGCAATGCTATTAAAGCCATACAAAGTGAGATTAACATTGATGATTTTCAAAAGTTAATGTTTGAAACAGCTGAAGCCTATCAGGAGGTAAACTTGTCGCTTTATTTCATTTCTTTATTCCTGTTCAATTTATAGCTTCAATTCCTCTATTTTTTTTTTTTGAACAAATTAAGACCCCGTAGGGTGCTTCAATTCCTCTATTAGTGACCTAATGTAGCTCCTAATGTCTCGAGTGAATACTCTGGGGTCCAATTGAACTAAATAAGTTTTAGGAAACATGTTGGGCAAAATGTGGAATTTGTAGGATAAATTTTTTTGCCCCCCATATTTTGGTTTATATCATTGTGAAAATTTGATTCTTTTTGTGATTTGCAATTTTGCATCTCTCACATTGGTCTTGTCCACGCAAGTGACTTTCTGAGAAAGAAATCTACCCATTTTTTTTTTAAACAAGGTTTTAGACATCCTATTTCCCTTTCATAAATCTCCAAAGAAACCCTGATGAGAGAGAAAATGCGGTGTCCTAGCAAAGACAAGAATTTGTTTGGCACTTATTTTTCTCATACCATCCTTGCTGCTGGGAGTTTCGGAACTCTAGAAATGTTAAAAGTTTCTTTGTAGCGAGATCGTCCTTTTGTGTTATCATTATCATTTTGACTGTTCTCTTTTACTTTTTGCCTTCCACTCTTGTACACCCGTTCTATTTTTAAGTCATTATTTATTTGTTAATGTAAGGCATTTAGTATATCTAATAATGTAAGTTGATAAATACATAAACAAATAATCAAGTTTTGGTTAATTGATATAGTTCTCTCGTTCTAGAAAGCGCATGTACTGATAACTTACTTGTTTCTGAATATTTAAGTGCTTTATAAGTATCAACTCACATTTTTCTGGAATGTAGGAAATTAATGCAGTATTACACATATCAGCACATCTATCGGCACATCTTTCGGCTGAAGAAGAGCAAGAAGTCATGGATGAATTTGAGAAATTGGAAGAAGAGGTTTGATTTGCCATATTTTATTATATTTAGAGTAGATTTCTCTTCCCATTTAAATAGTTTTATGATAAAGTATTTTCTTGTATTTTTAGATGTTTATTGAAGATTTACCTATAACTCCAGTGGAGCCTGTTACAGTTGACAAGAAGGATGAGGTTTGATGCATAGCTATTCTTTTTATTTTTTTTAATTCGTCCTCTCAATTTTAATGTAAAGCAATATTGTTAATTCCATATTAATGCTGACCTTTATTTGGTGTTTCAGATAATTGAAGAACATTTGCCCAATGAAAAGGTTGATGAGATTGTACTTCCTGTGGTACCCAAAACCCCAGTGCAATTTTCTGGTCAGAGTTCTACATCTGAAATAGAAAAAGGTTCACCCCCCCCCCCACCAGTGCCCTCCTTCACACACCCACACACACTCTCTTTTAAAAACACACATAATCTAATTCAGTATTAATCCTACATGGAAAGGGGATAAACTCTATTTCAGCTATGCCTTTATAAATAGCCTTAATTTAAAAAAAAAATATTTGGCAAAGGGAAAAAAACACTGAAAAATGTAAAAAGTTATACAATATGCAATGCATAATCACTGTGCAATTAGTATTACCATGGATAAAACTTCGATCCCAGCACTAATTTGTGCTATAATTAATTTTGTTGGAACTCGTGCAACATTTAGATTGATTTCTTCATTTATGGTCATTTATTTTTTAATGACCTGCGAAATGTATGGTCAATCAACTATGAAAAAAAGATAAAGGTGAAATTTCTTTGTGGATTGTTGACCATACTTCGTTATATGAATTAATTTACAGTCTTTGAAGAGCCCCTGCCAGCTCGAAGAAGGAAGGAACCTGAGACCGGGAGACCAGAATGATTCGGTCTTCAATTTGTCTTGAAACTATTGTAAAGCATGATGAACGAAATCCAGACTCCAGAGTCTCTCCTAATTATTTCTTGGTTTTCTCACGTAATCTACTGATATATATGATGCCAAGATTAAAGAAATTGTTCTGTAAATCTGCTGTTTCACCATTCTTACATGATTTTAAATTATTACTTCCTTGATTTATATCTTTTTCGGTGACTTGTCATTTTTGTATGTATGCGTGAGATTTAGTGGGAATCATTGCCAGCGGTAACAACACTCTCTTTATTTTTATTTTTTCTCTCTCCGCTATTCATAATTGTGATCCGATTTAAATTTGCTTCTTTACAGTCCTTAAATGCAAGCAGTTGGAATAATTTTAATTCTCGGTTTACCACTCATATATGTTTGACGTGCAATTTGCTTGACAACTTAAGACTGCATTTCCTTCGGAAATTGTGTCAGGCAATATACTAATCAATTTGCTATATGCAATGTCGTAGTGATTTACTCTTCTTAATAATTAATAAATCACATTGTTACATGCAATGTCGTATTAATTGGCCCTTCTTAATAAATCACAGCTACTTTTTCAGAATACTTTTGAGATCAACATCACATTGAAGCCCTCCATTAGGGCTGTCAATGGATACGGTACGGTATGGTAAAAGATATTTTAATATCCGCATTCATTAAAATTTTCTTTATCCGTACCCGTTTAAAATGACTTTATCCGCACCCTACCCGTATCCATTAAGAATTAACGGTAAGGGTCTGCTCTAGAGAGCAATTTTTGATGGAAAGGAACGGAGAGTAAAGACAAGAGAGATATGTTACTTGCTCCAACATCACAAGTGAGAGGGAATGGAAGGAGAGCCAGAGTGCACTAGTTAGATCAGAGTCTTAATTTTGTTACTCCCCGATTTGGAGTGTAGAGAGAGTAAGATTGTGTAATTTACATAAATATCCTCCAAAAGTTAGCGCCATGTATAATGAGTAAGGGCAAAATGGTCAAGTGCATCTGATGTTTAATTTACGTGCCAAACACAACTCTTTTCGTTCCCTTCCCTTGTGTGAAGCCTTGGAGCAAGTAAACCAATAATTTCTTTTACTTTCTATAACTTGACTTTCCTCTCTATATCTTTACATTCCATTGCCTTCCTTTAGTATGGAAGCTCTGGAGCACAGCCTAAGGATAGGATAATGATACATAATGGGTAATAATAATAATAATAATAATAATAATAATAATAATAATAATAATAATAATTTAATGAAAATATATAATGTGCTAAATAAATAATATCAAATAAATATATGAAGAAAGTACAACATTTAGATAATACTTTAGATACAACAAAAAAAAAAATCTATGGAATTAAAAAATCCTATATAACTAAATCAACATAAATAAATTTGGATGAAGATCGAAACTAAAACATATATGTTTGTAAAGTTTTACCCGTTAGATAATGGATACGAAAAAGTCCTTACCGGTACCTGATAAACAGATTTCATTGACAGCCCTACCCTCCATCATATATTTATAAAATTGACAAATATTACACACACTTTCCTTTCAATTCGGATGAAATTCTCAGAATGGAAAATTATCAATTAGCATCACCACAATATATGGTATAAGTGCAAGTTTGAGAACACCCGAATTTTATTTATCTGCTAGTAAATAAAAATGCAAATTTAAAAAATACTTTTTGAGACAAAACTACAACGAAACTACACCAAGCAATTCCATGTCAATGCAAGGCAGAACAAGCATTTTCAGACATTAAATAGAAGTGTCAAGATCAACTATTGTCAGCTTATTGGCATACCAAACACTCCAATATTGATGGATTTCAAAGCTAAAAATAAAATTTCATAAAGTACATAATATCAAAGAATTCTTGCAAGAAAATCATTTTGTTTAGCTTGTTCCAGAAGTTCTTAGCTAACACTCTGGATTTCCCTCTCCCTCTCCAGTCTTTTTCAATGAAATTAAATACAGAACAAAAATGACTAGATTGGGTTCTCAAAATAACACAGAGAATAATAATAATTCACGTCTAAAATTAACTTTAAACAGTATAGATATCAACTGTTACAATAATACGTACCTTCAGAAAAAAATATATAAAGGGATCAATTCTATTCTTTGTGCTAGAGCTAGAATGGATATCAGGAGACAAAACACTGACATAGTGACATGTTCAGATGAATACAGTAATGTATTTTGCACAAATATTTTGTTACACCCTATAATATAACATATTAGTGGGGAGAAGAGATACAATTACCGGTACATGCACACAGCAGAATTTACAATATCTCTCATCAGATGAAGGAATATGCCGTAAACAAATACATGTACATATACCAAGCCAAAAGCACCATGAACAACAGGTCAAATCTCAAATCCCGAGAATTATTTTGAAAGTACGATACCTGACTAGCAGAATTGTAATGCACTTTTAATTTTGGTTTGATTAGTAGTTTTAAATGAACTATCTTAGTTTGAATTTAATTCGTAAGTTTTATCGAATCAAAATATCAAACTAGCACAATTGTACTTGTAATTTTTCTTCTGAGTTTGATTTATCTCTTTCGGTTAATTAACAGCACATTTGGTGGCAAACTGGCAATTATAATTAGATTGCGAGCTCATCAGCTCGCTCTTGAACCAACTTGATTCGTGCTGGACCTAATTAAAAAGCATATACGTATCAATATCTAGAAAAATACATATTGAAGAATAAATAGAAAATGAAATATCAAATAACACAGAATTGAATCAATTTCATATACGTTATGCCTAAAAATTCATGTAATGATAATTAGGATATGAAAAAAAATTTAACTTGTCGATCATGTCTACCTGTTAATTCTATTCGAGTTGTCTACCTGCTTGCAATGGCCAATGGTACCATATCGTAGGGGAGGTAGATTTCCCTTAATTTTGCTAACTTTTTTATTGAAGCTTCAAGAGGACCGGTTTTTTTGTGTTTTTTCGTTAATAAAATTTTTTCATGGAGTTTGCCTACCAAATACATAGTAAATGAAATAAAATGATTGTTTAAGTTAAAAAATCAATATAAAATTAAGAAAAAAACAAATTGGTTTCCAACTATATATACATAAAAAAAAAAATATTTTTATATGTGATTGTACAAATCAAATGTTATATATGTAATTAATAATAAAAGGTATGAAAACATATTGAATGTAAATACTGAAAAATTAAGTATAAAAAAAGTGCCACAAAAAATTCAGAATCGTTATATAAAAAAAAAGTGCAATAAAAAAATGAGAATACTATTCAAATATCATATGGAAGCTGCCACAAAAAATCCTAAATACTGTTTTTGCCACAAAGAATCATGCACCACAGAAAATTTGAAGCACTGTGCTAACCACAGTGCCCAACGTGTTTTTATCGCTGGTCGTGCTTTATATATGTATAATGTATCAATTTGACATGAAA
Organism: Rhynchospora breviuscula; assembly: GCA_027562975.1. NCBI lineage: Eukaryota > Viridiplantae > Streptophyta > Magnoliopsida > Poales > Cyperaceae > Rhynchospora > Rhynchospora breviuscula. Next base: position 22,175,228 of record CM050398.1, read on the forward strand.
CAAAATACACCTGAAAAAACATTTATAGAACATGCATAGTATCACACCCAGTATCGAGGGTGCCGACATCCGTCGCGTATGCACACTCACCTTCGCACACACGCAAGGCGTACTTTAATTTTTTCACTTTTTAAAATCATGTAATAGCAATTAAGGAATTAGTAACAGCAATTAAGAAATTTCAAAGTTGAACGGAAATTAATAGTGTTGGCAGTGGTACAAAACAATGCAATAGTGGTACTAATTGGTGATTAGAAGACTGGACAATTTCTGATACAACCAGTGAATATTTTTTTACAGTTTACAAAATCTTTTTTTTTTTATTTCATGAACGACTAAACGGAATCAAATAAAAATTTATCTGTAGATGAAACATGATAGGACGCATCTTCTGTAAAAGTTTCATAATGTTTGGACATACAGATTAATTATAATGAATTTTCGAAATCAGATAGAATCAAGTTTCAAAAATCTGTACCAGCAAATCGTGCCAGCAAATATGTCTGAAAATTCATACCTTGAAACCCTTCAAATCTCTAAAAATTTTGTAAAAATTACAGAAGCTGCCTCTGGACGTCTATTTTCAGACCTAAAAATTTCAAGTCTTAATTGCAAACAGAGAATAAATGAAAAATAAAAAACCGCACTGGAATTTGTCTGTTTCATAAAACCATTTTAAAAAATAATGACTAAAATTTATTTGAGAAATACTATTAGACGCAACCGTTATTCTCTCCAGTTGAAAAATGCAAATTTTAATATACGTTTAATGTGAAGGCTGAAACACATAGTACAGTACCACACCAGGCCGCATATGACCCAAGTCACCCTTCTATTTTTCAAATATATATATTTTTTTTCTTTCTTTCTCCTAGTTTCGGTCGAGCAAGTACATTTTTGGTCCTTCCGTTTTCCTCCTTTTTCTGTTCCGACGACTCAACTGCCAACAAAGTACCGTCGCTTCTCCGCTTCTGACTTGCGACGCAGAGGCCGCCACGCGCGACCGACGACTCCGCACCCGACTCGCCACTGCACCTCTTTGGATCTGATCTGGTAAGCAATTACTCTCAACAAGTTTCTATTTCTGTTCAATAAATTATAATTGCTCCTACTAGTTGATTACTTGGGAACTGAATTGTTTCGACCTCAAATGAATTCGAATAAACAACTCCTAGTTTGAGTAGTCAATGCAGTATTTATCCTTGCACTTCATCTGAAATTACTTTCACAACTTTTAATTGCAATAATTATTAACACCTTCACACTCATTAGATCATAGCCACAAACCAGATTGTTTTCAAGAATTCTGAGAGAGGTACAGAGATGGGGAATGTTTTTGTCAAGAAACCCAAGGTCACTGAGGTTGATCGTGCCATTCTCACGCTCAAAACGCAGCGCCGAAAGCTAGGTCAATACCAGCAACAGGTGATTTTAATTTTAGTCGAGTCATTTTTTTTTATTCTTCCGATTTAGTTTAGTATTCTTTTTATTTTTTTGTTTCCTCGATTCAATGGAAGCAAAAATTGTGCTATTTTGAACAGTCTATTTTGATTACTGTAATTGTCGGTTATTACTTATTAGAAATCAAATGCAATTGAAATTGAACTATGCACTTAAGTGAATGTTATCTGTAAGACGTCAATGGTAAATTGTACATTGATCTGAATTGTAGTACCTCTTTAGTATAGAAGATATCAGTTTAGCACCTCAGGCAAATTGGATTTTCTGGATCTGATATGCAATTTGCCAACAAGATATAAGAAATCCTTTGGGAGACCTAAATCAAATCCTGCACCATTATTTTTGTTGATTTTGTTTAAATATCTGTCTTATTCAGCTTGAAGCAGTTATTGATGCAGAAGTAAGAGCGGCAAAGGAACTAATATCGCAAAAGAGAAAAGACAGGGCTTTGATTGCACTGAAGAAGAAGAAAACTCAAGAAGAGCTACTTAAAACTGTTGATGGATGGCTAGTGAATGTTGAGCAGCAGGTGTCCTTCAGGCATTTTTGCATTTACTTAATACTGAGAAATGGCAATGCTGAAATATTACCCATCAGTTATTTTGTCTTCGCATATAAAGAGAATTTGATTGACAAAATGAAAACCCAGACAATTACTGTTCATACAATTTTTATTAGTCCAAGGGGAAATGGTCTAATGATCAGAAGTTGCATGTGGAGATCAATTTGACACAACCAGTTGTAATTTGAGTGTAAATTTGGGTTTAGATTTTTTCAATGTAATTATTGGACATGGTATCACAATAAATTCCAAATGGTGTTAATAATATCAGTCTTACAAGGAATTATTGGGGTGCAATCTTTGAATATGTTTTCCATTTAGTTGGCAGATATTGAGTTGGCAAGTAAACAAAAAGCTGTATTTGATAGCTTAAAGGCTGGAAGTAATGCAATTAAAGCCATACAAAGTGAGATTAACATAGATGATGTTCAAAAGTTGATGGATGATACAGCTGAAGCCAAGGCCTATCAGGAGGTAAACTTGTCGCTTTATTTCATTTCTTTACCTGTTCAATTTATAGTATCAATTCCTCTATTAGCGACCTAATATAGCTCCTAATAACCATGTCTCGAATGAATATTCTGGGGTCCAATTAAATAAAGAACTTTTAGGAAACATTTTTGGCAAAATGTGAAATTTGTGGGAAACATTTTTTTGACTGTGCTTTTAGAATTAAGTTATATCTATATATTTTTTCCATATTTTGGTTTATATCATTGTGAAAATTTGATTCTTCTTGTTATTTGCATCTCTCTCACTTTGGTCTTGTCCATGCAAGTGACTTTCTGAGAAAAAATTCTACCCATATTTTTTTAAAACAAGATAGTAGACAACCTGTTTCCCTTTCATAAATATCTACAAAAAAACCCCTATGCAAGAGAGAATGTGGTGTCCCAGCAAAGATTAAAAATATTTTGGCACTTATTTTTCTCATACCATCCTTGTTGCTAGGAGTTTCAAAACTCTAGAAATTTTAGGGATATCTTTGTAGCAAGATAGTCCTTTTGTGTTAATGTGTTATCATTCTCAATTTGACTGTTCTCTTTTACATTTTGCCCTCCACTCTCGTACACCCGTTTTATTGTAACTCATAATTCATTTCTTAATAAGGCATTTAGTATATCTAATAATATAAGTTGATAAATATATAAACAACTAATCAAGTTTTGGTTGATCGATATAGCCTTTCACTTATAGAAAGTGCATGTAATGATAACTTAGTCTCTCTATACTTGTTTCTGAACCTTTAAGTGATTTATAAGTATCAACTCAACTTTTCGTGAATGTAGGAAATTAATGCGGTGTTACATCTATCGGCTGAAGAAGAGCAAGAAGTCATGGATGAATTTGAGAAATTGGAAGAAGAGGTTTGGTTTTCCATATTTTGTTCTATGTAGATTAGATTTCTCTTCCTTTTCAAATGGTTTTGTGACAAATTATTTTCTTGTATTTTTAGATGTTTGTTGAAGATTTACCTGAAGCTCCAGTGGAGCCTGTTACAGTCGACAAGCAGGACGAGGTCAGATGCATAATTATTCTTTTTTTGTTTTTAATTTGTCCCCTCAGTTTTTATTGTAAAAGAATATTGTTAATTCCATATTAATGCTGATCTTTATTTGGTGTTTCAGATAATTGAACAACATTTGCCCAACGAAAAGGTTGACGAAATTGTACTTCCTGATGTACCCAAAACCCCAGTACAAGTTGCTGGTCAGAGTTCCACATCTGAAAGAGGAAAAGGTCTCTCTCTCTCTCTCTCTCTCTCTCTATCCCTCTTCCCTTCCTGTGCCCTCTCTCGATACCCACCCACCCACCCACCCACACTCTTTCTCTCGTAAAAACACACATAATCTAATTCAGTATTAATCCTACACGGAAATGTGCGAAGAACTAGGGAAAGGAAAGAACACCCTATCTTAAAGTTGTTGTAATCGGCAAAGGTAAATATTACTGAAGAATGTCAAAGTTCTACAATATGTAATGCATAATCATAGTACAATTGGTGTTACCATGGATAGAACTTTCAATCCCAGTACTAATTTGTGCTGTAATTAATTTTGTTGGAACTAGTGCTACATTTAGATTCATTTCTTCATTCATGGTCATTTATTGTTTAATTACCTGCGAAATGTATGGCCAATTTAGTTGTTTGGGGCTGAATATGGTCGATCAACTATGAAAAGGTAAAGGTGGAATTTGTTTGTGGATGTTGACCATACTTAGTTATATGAATTAATTTACAGTCTTGGAAGAGCCCCTGCCAGCTTGAAGAAGGGACCTGAGATGAGAATGATTTGGTCTCCAATTTGTCTTGAAACTATTGTAAAGCATGCATGAATGGAATTCAGATGTCTCTCCTATTTACTTCTTGGTTTTCTCTTGTAATCTACTGTTATATATGATGCCAAGATTAAAGAAATTGTTCTGTAAATCTGTTGTTTCACCATTCTTACGTCATTTTAAATTGTTATTTCCTTGATTTATTATTTTTTTTTTGCGATGTCTTATCAATTATGTATGTATGCGAGAGATTTATAACTGTAGATCAGGTTTGAATTTGCTTCTTTACAGTCGTCAGATGCAAGCAATTGAATAATTTGAACTGTCAATTTTCCTCTCAATGTTTTACATGCAATATGCATGACAAATTAAGACTACCTTTCCTTCGGAAATTGTGTAAGAGGGATACAAATCAATTGCATATGCAGTGTCGTATTAATGTAACTACAACTGTCATTAATACAACTTTTCTTAATAAATCGCAGCTACTTTTTCAGAATCAATTGTGTCGTATTAATGTACTACAACTCTTCTTAATAAAACATAGCTATTTTTTCAGAATCAACTCTTTTAGATGTGTTTGGATCGCTTAAGAATGAAATTAGGATTAATTATTCGGAGTATAAAATGTTATTTCTAACGATTAAGAATAAGTTTTTAAAAAATTTAAAGTGTCACTTCTAAGTGGTCCAACATTTGAAATAAATTTTTATTTCTAACGGATCATCTTATTAATTAGAATTAAAAAAGTGGTCCTAATAATTTCTTAATCCGCATTAAGGTGTCCAAACAATAAAAAAATATTTTGAATGTTAGACCACTTAGAAATAACACTATAAATCTCCAAAACTTATTTTTGATCGTTTAGAAATAATATTTTTTTACTCAGAATAACTAATACTCATTTTGTTCTTAAACTATCCAAACACTCTTAGATATCAACATCAACTTGTGACATTAAAACTCTCCTTCATCATATATTTATAAAATTGATAAGATTACTAGTAAGTGCACACCAGAAGTTACAGTATCGCTCATCAAATACAAGGAATACACCATAAACAAATGAAATACTTGTACATGTACCAAGCCAAAATCCATGATGATCCAGAACACGAAAATTAAGATGGTATGATATTGTCCATAACAATGAGCATCAAAAGCTCATGTAATTAACTATTTAGTACGTTTGATTTTGGAAGTAGTGGTAGGAGTATTCTTATATTTGAGCTGCAACAAGAAATTATCAGGTTAATCAAAACCTGCTTTCCCTTCTGATCCGCAATGGAAGCAAAGCTAACATAAATTGATCATCAAAGCCGAGTTTTTTTAGTTCTTTCCTTTTCAAACAGGCAATAAATTCATCGCTTTACAGTTGTCAAAGTTTATAATTGACAGTAAGTCAGTAACCACTTCCAAACATCTTGGAATTGTTTGCATAAAATATCAACTATTGAAATTACAAGAAATTAAGCAGACTAAATTACCAAAACTTGAAGCACCGAAAAAATGTCTAGTGATAGAAACAGATTTTTGACTCGTAACTCTTTTTATTTTGTTTCTTCTACTTTACATTTTTGCCAAAAGCAAAGTAAAAATGAAAATTATCTCTGCCGTACTATTTATTCATACTATGGTTCTTAATTTCTCAAGGATTACTTTTTTAATTCAGATATTAATTAAAAGATTTAATTACGTAAATTATAGCTTCTCAAAATGATTGATTCGTTTCAATTTTTAAAGATCTTTGATAGTAAATAATAATAAAAAAGACAATTCAATACAAACTATACCATGTACGGTAGCTAGTATTATTTTTTTTTTCAAAAAAAAAAAAAGCACGTCCAGCAATCTCATAATTGCACGTCCAGACAAAACAAAAAGTTGTTAAAGTAAAAAAGATAAATTAATTGGTGCAGATTTATCAAAATAAAAATGGTATAATATCAGGACAATCTCATTGACGGGAAAAAAAAAAACTAAGAAAGAAATTCTCTCCAGTTGCAAGTACATAACGTGACACGGCCAGCAATGTACTGCTTGATTGGTCTATAATTAAGTTAGTCAGGGTTAACTAATATAATCAAATTGTGAGCCTAGATATCATTTACTATTTTAAGATAAACAACAGCAAAACGAATCTACGTAAAATTATGTTGTAACAAATCAGAACTTCAGGTTAGTACAAACTGGTAATATTTTAAAACAGACGATTGCTCAAATTATCAAAACATGAATCGCACAAAATCTGTTGAATATTAATTTGCATTGTGGAACATAAAATAGAACTATATGCAAAAAGTTATAAACAAAATATCGGGCATTCTAGTAATTTGTGTAGCTTCACCAGTTCCTGTTAATTAGTTTAGTTAATTGTTTGAGAGGCTAGACTATATAATTTTGATATTTGAATACAGTCGCCCATCCTTTTTATTTTGATATTTGAATACAGTCGCCCATCAGTAAAAATTATTCAGAATTGAGATGATTTTTTATATTAGAAGATCACAATTCAATCACTCTCTATTTTAATTGACAACGATGAATTCTAATTCAATCTAGCAATTATTTTAAAATTTAATATCACTAGTTCCACTTTCTTCACTACTGTAACAAAATATAATTTTTGTTTTTGAGGGTCAGGTGGAATCACCACACCAACAAGTTTTATTAGTAAAAAACTATTTACAAGCTGTAACAAAATAATTATATTAGCAAATATTTCAACCATTTAAATCAGCACACTTAACTAGCGCACAAATCTAATTCACGATCCAAACATAGTTTTTAATGTGTACCTCTTACTTTTCATATCATTCTTTTTATATATCTCTTTTTGTTTTTATATATTTTCCTCCTGAAGGTTTCATGACCGAGTCTCGTCCTACTATATTTTAAGATGTACTATGTTCTGTTATTAAACAAACTTTTTTGGATGACCACTAGACTTAGATCCTGCCACGCCGAAGAGCAATTATGGACGATACGATTCTGTTATTAGGATTAGCTAGAATAATTTATCAAATCCAGACTATTAAAATGGGGAAATCAATTATTTAATTATGAGATATATTATTACGAACTAAATCTATTTCATACTAACGAACCAAAATTTAAGATGATATACGTTGCCGTACAACTTAGAAAGTAATATTTTGAAACATTATTCCATTGTTTTTGTAAAATATGAACCCATCCACCTCAACTTGAATGGCTGAGCTTTCTATTTTTTTGACAAATTAGTGCTGCTCTAATTAACAAAACTACATAGTGGGATTCACGAAATAAATAACCCCCAGCATAGTTGGGCCGGATTTTATGGTGGCGTGTATTTTGTATATATGTGAAGTGGTCTCTCTCTTTGTACGTAATTCATGGAATAACTTAATTTAGCTTTTTATTTTAAATTGACAGTTCAGATTAATTTTAAGGCTATGCTCAGAAGAGGGGAACGGATGGAATGAAATGGAGGAGACAAATTTTAATCTGCTCCAAAATTGGTTTGAAGGTGAATGGATGGCACAAAAAGTGGGTTTGTGGAGACAAATTGAAACCTCCGAAATCGAGGAGTAAAGAGTGAATATGGGGAACTAGTTGTACGAGTTGTGGATTCCACATAAAATTTATACCTTTAAATTCGAGTGACAGATTTTAACTCCTGTCAAGTTTTGGAACAAGTAGACTATGTATTATCTCTTTCCTTCATCCTCCATCCCATTCCATTTCTTCCCTTTCCACTACACAAAAATTCTAGAACACACCCAAAATGTATACATATGCTTCTTACCTGTCTGATTTTACCAATTTTATTACTATGAATTAATATGTTTAAGACTATTGACAAAAGTAAACAACTCAATTTTTTTCATAAATTCTCCAATAAATCATGTATTATTAAGAGGAGCTTGTCTTGTGCGCCATAACTTGTGTACGATTTTCTAATGACTGAGCCTTTTATATATGAGCCTTTTATCCATAATCAAATCAATTCTAAATTTTATAAAACTTATATAGAAACATATCGCTCATTAGATTTAACAAGATTAGGCGTTTGGATTCAATATTTGAATTTTAAAATTTTTAAATATTAATAAAATATAAAGTTGTGGTAACTTGTGGTAACCAAAAGTGGTGGCATCAGAACCTTATTTATTATTATTATTATTATGGCTAAACTAATGACCGGGACCTAGAGTTTTTTTTTAAGACAAAGAACTAGTTTTTGTTTTGTAATATGTCCTTCTGAGATTTTTTTTAATAAGAAAGAAGTGAAAAATGCGGAGGTTGCTTTAGAAAATTCTTAATATAGGGTATGCCACATTATCGGAATCATATTCCTGATATTTTTTTCTTTAAAGAAAAAAAAGTTTATACAATAACGTTGATCTGTAACTACGAATTGGATTTAATAAATTAATTTCAGAGAAGCTTCCTTTCCAAATAAAATGTACTATTCTAGTATAATTGAAGTTTTATTGTGATATGTATATGACAAATATTCTTTAAAGTAGCTTATTTAGAGAAGGCATAGTCTAATTAATAAAAAAATTATCTTTTTTTTTTCCACCTAGCGAAAATTAAACTCGTTATACTAAATGGAAGTAATGTCCCAAATTTTTAAACTTTGGATGCCTTTTATTTTTACTGCTTCACTTGTTAGCATAGTACATATCAACAAACACTTTGGGTCTGCTCCAGAATCAACAATGTAATGGGATGGAATGAAATGAGAGAGAGGAAGAATCAAATCTCAACCTCAAATTTGAAGTGAAAATTTTTGCAACAATTCTATATAAGATGTTTCCTCATTTTCATTCTTTTACCTCCATTTCCACTCTATTATTTATTTATTTTTTTGAATCTAGAGCAAGTTAACTCACTGGAGAGTGGCATGAGTAGTGTCATTCCATTCCATCATCCTCCTTCTCCCCTTCTGGAGCAAGTTTTCTCATTCAATGTTACTTCATTTACTTAATTTTACTAATACTACCAAATATTAATTTTATAATAATTTAGCATTTACGCGGCTTTAATTTTACTTCACATGCCAAACGCCTGAGACCAACCCTAAAGTCTACACCATTACTTGTGTTTTCTCGATGGGTGTCAAACGTGGTAAGTGGCAATGGAACACCATGTGTCCGTTTGCCGTGTCGGTAAAGAAAACGAAACCCATTCAGTACCGTTAACTGTGCCACTTCGTTAACGAAACGATTTCGCTAAACGACATGTAAAAAATACGATAACGAAACAAATTTCACTGCCACTTACCATTCTGTTAAGAAAATGAAATAGATTTCAATACCGTTAACCGTTCCATTTATTGGTAACGTGACGGCATAACGTTTTTTTCTGCCGTTGACAGGCCTATTTATGATCCCATCTCCTTTGTCGATTTCTCTCCCCCGCAGTATCTTTATCTCTTTATTCCTCCATTGGTCCCTTTCGATGTTTTCGGTTTAGTGAAAGGAAGGATTTAGAATTTTCTCCTTTCAGGGTTCACAATCACAGGGTTTGGATTTAAACTTACATTTTTCACATGGAAAATAGAGTATGAAACCAGAAGTACTAGATGTAAAATTCATTCCTTATTGTTTGTATGCTTTTTTCTATCATTTGTAAAATTTGTAAACGTTAACTGACTTTGTCGGTATTTACCCTGGGCAATCAACTAGCAATCTATAAATAAATTATATTAATTAACTGTATGTTATGTCCTGTATTTAGATCATTTTTAGTGCAGATTCATATTATCATTTTATTAAAATTTGTGTCAGAAAAACATCTCTATTAATTTACATCGTTTGAAGTTTGAACGTGCGCTGGACAAAGATTCAGAGTAAATATATAATATAAGGCTGTTATTTCAATTTAATTGGACCTCGGAGTATAGCAAAGATTGTAATATATAGTTTATTCTTATTTCTAGGGGTTATTTTTCTGTTCACCATGTAAGCTTCATGAATGGAAGTACTACATTAATCATCATTCGCTAAAAAAAAAAAAAAATTAAGAAAATTATCTTAACAAAAAAATAATCAATCTATTTTGGGAATGCATGTGAGTGCGCATGTGGCATTCATAACTCTTTAGCCAATTATCATAAGAGTGATTATTTTTTTCCTTTAGGCAATTATTGTTTACTCAACGAAAGGAATCAAACCAAAGCGTACGGCTCAGCTATACTATGAGATTCTAAGGTCGTTTCATTTATGGATTCTTCTTTAACTATTTTTTATTCTAGACTCTTAATCTAAAACTTTTAATATAAACACAAAAAAAATATATCCTTTCGCCTCTATTTTCTATACATAGCCGGACTTTTTGCTGAACAAACTATCTATCAAATTTTTTTTTATAATAAATCGAGGATTAAATTTTCTAACTTGTTTTCATTTGAAATTAATTAAATATTTATAAAAGATCTCCAAGTCGGATTTGGAATCTATAACATTTCACCCAAAGTGTATTACCCTTTATCACTGGAGCAAGAACTGATTCTCTATAAAAAAATAATAATAAAATAATTTCTACAAAACTAAATGCACTTAGTGTACAAATAAATATCTGTTTTTTTTCAAACGCTAAAAAAATATAGATAATAAAAGTACTATTAACGGCTTAAAATTTATATAGCAGAATACAAAAGAATTGCATTATTTTAAAAATTAAGTTCCATCTTATACATAAATGTAAGACATCAGATGCGTTCAAACTTCAAAGCAATCCTTATCCCGTCCTGCATGGGACGGTGCAGCGCACCTGATCCCACTGTCCGATCTGATCTGGACGGTTATCTTTTTTCGGGCCTTACAATCTGATATTTTCTAGGGGCCGTCCAGATTAGATTGGACGATGGAATCAGGTGCGCTGCACCGTCCCGCGTGGCACCTGATCTCGTTTGACTTCCGAGCATGGTCGTTTCCTATTTTGTGGTTGTTAACGAGGCATGTTTAAAATGTAAAAAAAAACTAAATATATCAGCTATGCAGAAGAGGACATCATTTCATCTTGTACTATAGTCCAGAAAAACAGGGTGGGAGGGAAACAAATGGATGGAAATAACAGGAAGGAATTTTACAACCCAAATTTGGGATTTAATTTTATTAGAATCATTTTTTTTTTGTTCAAGTGGGACTTTCATTTGATTTTATTTGATTAAAAAAAATAAGCAGATTTTATTTCATTTAATGATTTTATCAAAATTTTTATATTATTAAACCTAATGAAATTCTGAAAAATCAATTCTAATTAAATGAAATCAAATAAAATCCTGCATGAAAACCATATTTGATCAAAATCTTATACTTTTCTATAGGGTAGTCGCATTCTCTCACCTTTTCTCCTGTGTTTCCTTTCAAAATTATATGTCGTCTACTTGTCTGTGATCACTCTCCTCCCATCTCAAATCCTTTTTGAGCAAAGTGTTAGTATTGCCGCTGCTGCTGTTTCAGACTATCTCGATTCAGTGCGCTGTTATAATTTTTCTTAGTTTTAAAAGTGACTACAAGATCAGACAAATCATAGAGTTATTTACTGTTGCAAGCCATAATTCAATCATAAGGAAAGTACATGGTAAAAGTTCCCATAATCACCTACTAATAAAATAAATATTTAAATAATAAAAATTGAAAGGAATCTTGAATATTCTTAAATCATATTGATGTATAATAATGTGGATTAAAATATCATGATCCCAACAGAAAACTAGATCCGGAGAAATTTTTAGTTAATTTTAAACGAATTGGTCTCACTTACTCGAACAGAGACTTGCTTATGTGATAAAAAATAAGTTTGCACATTGCTATATAAGTATATATAGAGAAGCAACCTTTACCTCTCTCGTCCAAAATTCAGAATTTAAAAAGCAATGGCGCCTTTTGTTCTTGTTCTGGCGTTTCTTCTTCTTTTACCATGTTGCTACTCCTTGCCAATGTGCAAAGACTCAAGTAAGCTTGTTATGCCTCTTTCAATATATTCAACTTAGTTATCATTGTAGGTATGTAATTCCTCTGATATTTAAAAAAAAAAAAAATTCTCAATTAGAGTGGTGAGTTCGAAATTTGGCTAAATAATATTTTGGTTTCATTATATCATCTAATTAAAATTCTACAACTAATTAGATAGTATACCAAGTATAATTGGGAACTAAAAAGTTAAAGCATAATTTCTACTAAAACTAACTGATCGGCTTCGGTTTAACATCACTTGGTTTTTTATCAGCTTACCCAAGAAAGATAAACACTACACTCAGGGGCGGATCTAGCACTGGGTCGGGTGGGGCTAGAGCCCCACCTAACGCCGTCGAGCCCATGGAGTCCCCCTTTAGTCCCAGCTAATTTTTCTGCCATTGGAGTACTCAAAGGTGGGGCTGAAGATGTTGAACGGAGGTTGAAGAGTGCTTGCTTTCCGTAATCCCGTGTCCTCTCTCTCTTCCCGGTTACGATGGCCCAATAAATCAATAGTCCACCAGTCCACCAGTCCACCATAGACCCACAGCCCCACCTAAATATTTTTCCTAGATCCGCCACTGACTACACTTGCTTTTTGCGGCTACAGTGGAAAAGCATGCTGCAGTGAAGCCGATGACCTTGCGATCGAGGATCGATTTACAAAGATGAACATCTCTGATCCTGTGTGTGCTGACATTATGAAGTCAATTCTTTGCACGGTAATTTATAATTTTTTTCCTTCAAATTCTTGAAATCTTATGAATATATATGTTCATTGAACTTGCATTACGATTGCTTCTTGTGTGTGCTTTATCAGAAATTGTGTAGTTTGACATGGATGATCCTTTTCCCATATATGGTCTTTCTTTCTTTTGATGCATTAACAGGATATTCTCTTGAAACACATCTGAAGACAAATAGACAACATTGCTTTTATTATAAAAAATATTTCTATATAATCCGACTCTATTATATGAGAATTTGCTCATTTATAACAAAATTTTGCTCCTTCATAACATAGTATATATTTTCTATTTTTTCCCTTTAAAATCCGTTTCTTCTTTGATAAATTTCTAGCTGTCTTTGATACTAACTATAAATCAATATTCATTTTTTTTTCCCTAATTACAATCTCGACGACGAATATTTGGTGGCTATCTGCATAAGTTACTCCAACTGTTAGATTATCTTTGTTATGAAATGACTGACGAATAACAATAATAAATATACGTTTTCCTGTTATTTCCCTTGAGAAAAATTTCGTTATAATTTTATCATATTTTGGTATTTGTTTACTTTTCCACTATGCCCCCACTTTCTGGGGAAGTGCACTACAAAGCAAAAGACTGGTCAACACTCAACACCAATTCTTGATGCTTCGTGAAAGAGAAATGATAAATTACTTAATCCACATTATTTTGTTATTTCAGTATCAAAATTCTATGGCAGATACGCAGGAAATTTCTGTATTATAGCACACTGTTCTTAGGGCCCACATATATATTCATTGGCACGGGACCCAAATTGGAACTTGTAGTTGGGTCGAGTGTTCTTATAAAAAAAATTACTTAAGCTTTTAAAAATTTGAGTTGAAAGGACATCCATTAGAAATGGGCCTAACTTAGGCCTAAAAGCTATTGCAACGGATTCTGTTTGGATGAAAGCCTAGTAGTTAGTGGGTCCAAATTATAGACTCTGAATCTTTATCCATACTAATTTTATTTTATTTTTAATTTTTTTTTTCTGATTGATCCTTATAATCTCTGGTTTCATTACTATTTTTTCTTATTAAATTGCATATACTTGACATGTAGTGTCATAATTAAATTATTTTTAGTTAGATGAATATAGTAGTTAAGTTTAGAATCAGAAGAGGAATTATGACATCTTCAAATTGTTGGACCCCGTTTTGTGTAAAAGAAGGTCTTATTATGAACTAACCAAAATATAAGTACTTTGCAAATGCAGCAATGCAACCCCTATGCCTTTGAGCTGTATTCCAAGTCTCTGAATTATCCAGTGCTATGCAACAACAAGCTGGTGGCCGTGTCGTCACCGTCTAACTCCACCACAGACTTCTGTACGGTGACCTGGAATACGTGCAAGGACATAGCCATCCCTACCTCGCCCTTCGCTGCCAGCCATGCACTTGGTAGCAAGCTCACTGACAGCTATGGATCTGCTGCTGATTTCTGCACGACTGCTGGTGGTAGTGCCACCGATGAGACTGTCTGTTTCAATGGCGCCATGTCGGTTGGGTTTAATGCCACTCAACCAGCTCCTGCACCACAAGGTTTGTCTGCATTTTATGTTTTAGTTTTCCTTTTATTGATTAAATAACTGATTATCTGTGTATTCACAAGAAATTATTCGGTCTTTATTGTTTCTTGAGTAGTGGAAGGTAAAAGAAAAATCATAAATGGATATTTGCCTAAAATGTATTGAGTTGCAAGTAAAAGTTTGTGCACTTAGAGTTCTTTATTCATGTTGGTATTTAATATTTACTTTTCATGGTACTTTGCCACCCGACCCTCAAAAAAATATTTACTTTTCATGATTTCCAGTTCATTGATAGATCACTCTAATCATCCGTGACAGGCATATGCATGGAAAAGCTTTTCAACAACAGTTACACTAACTTTGTGCCGCATCCTGATGGCTCCAGCCGGGTGTTCCTGGGGACACAATCTGGCAAGATCTATCTGGCGACTGTGCCACCCCAAGGGTCAGGCAAACCATTGGATGTGGACATGGCAAACCCATTTATTGATCTCACTGATGTGGTTCACTATGATAACCAGTTCGGATTAATGGGCTTCACGTTCCACCCGTACTTCTCGACCAACAGGCGGTTTTTTGTGTCTTACAATTGCGACAAGAGCAAGTCAGCAGCCTGCTCTGGCAGATGTGCCTGTAACTCAGAGATTAACTGCAACCCTACAAAACTCGGATCGGATAAAGGTGTATTTCCTTGTCAGTATCATGCTGTTGTTGCTGAGTATACTGTCAATGGCACAGCAGCTTCTCCAAATGAGGTATTTCCCTGTCTTCTTGATTTAGACTTATGCATGTGCACGTTACATGCTAAATGATACCACTTATATTCCAATTGTTTCTAAGTAAGAAGGTCATATATCATATATTTGCGATTTTGGGACAGTCATATACAATATATATTATATAACATGCATGTTTCAAAAGTTTGTACTGCAAAATTAAAATGTTTGATTCAGATCTGTGGAAATATAAATGTTAAATCTCAGTTAGCAGACAGCGGACTCACAAAATACTTTAGTACCAGTTCTAGTTTCTGCTTCTTAGTTCTATTTTTCCTTGTGAAAGCTTTTTAGGGTACATTGCTGTTCCAGTACACATTACTTCAAATAGCTTAACCAGTGTACCAGTTTTGGTTTCTGCTTCTTAGTTCTATTTTTCCTTGTGAAAGATTTTTAGAGCACATTGCTGTTCCAGTACTACACATTACTTCAAAAGTTCAAATAGCCTTAATCAGTGGCAGGAAATTTTTCCAGAAGGGGGCAATGATGCAATTCTACAAATTGTAGACCATAATTAATTCCAACTACAACTTATTATTTTCAGATCGAATTTATGGAAGCATTGGTTTATACATTCCTTTTAGTTTCGACTTTAGGTAAATAATTTTGAATATTTAATAAAGAAGAGAATTGCTGCCGCAAAAATAGTTCCTTTTTGTAAAATGTTGGGGCTCAATGACCCCAATGATAGGTAAATTAGCCCCTCATTATTTACAATTTGTTATTTATAAAGATAAATAACATCAGTACGAATTTTAGATGATGGGAGTCAAATTTCACTACGAATTTTTGCTAGTACATCTTCACCAGACAAGTCTGTACTCAGTAAGGTAACTGAATTGAGCTTGTTCCAACTCATTAATGTCAGGCAAAAACTGCAAATCCTACTGAAGTTCTTAGGATATTTACCATGGGACTGCCCTACACAACTCAGCATGCGGGGCAAATATACTTTCGTCCTGATGGAAATCTGTACTTCATGATGGGAGATGGCGGCGGTGGCGGTGATCCCTGGAACTTCGCCCAGAACAAGAAATCGGTGCTTGGCAAAACTCTGAGAATCGATGTAGACATCATGCCAAGTATGAAGTTACCAAAAAAAAATTAACAGAATTTTACATATTGCCACTCTCTAGAGTCTAATATCTTATACAATTTGTTGATGCATGTGTAATTATATATGTACTGACAGTGGTGCTCTTTTTTTTCAACTTTCAGCTAAGGATGAGGCAGCGAACCTTACATTATGGGGAAATTACACTATTCCAAGGGATAATCCGTACTATACTGATAACACATTCAGGCCTGAGGTTTATTCCTATGGTCATAGAAATCCATGGCGCTGTAGTTTTGATGCTGAAAGGCCCACTTACTTATTCTGTGCTGATACCAGTGAGGTACATTTGTAAAAAGTATAGTTTGGTAAGTTATAGATTGATCAGATATGAATAAAATATGTGATCCCTTCTAGTAAATCGTTCTCCTTTAAATATATGTTCCTTCAGTTATCTAAACTTGTTAATAATTTATTTCTTTTGCGTTTGAAAAAAAAAATAGGTCACATATCAAAGAATTAATCTCATTGAAAAGGGAGGGAACTATGGCTGGAGGCTATATGAGGGATTTAACCTCTATATGCCCCAATGGGCGCCGGGGCCTAATATTTCACTCGACTCTGTCGATGTCATTTTTCCGGTGATGGGCTACAATCGCTCGGAAGTTAACAACAACTTGGGCTCTGCTGCAATAGTTGCCGGCTACGTCTACCGTGGAGATACTGATCCATGTTTGTATGGAAGGTACAATAAGCATTTAAGTTTGGAAACAGAAATTAGCATTAATTTGCTATTAACATAATACATATCTTGAAGATCCATAAGTCAAGCAATTAATTAGACATCTTAAGCACCGACCATCCCTCAATTACACTAGTTCATCCTAATTTTAACACTGTTATTTGCAACACGATCTAACCAACTCAATCTAAATTAAACCTTGAAAGCTTCTAATCTAAAAATGAAACAAGTTCAATTGCATGCACTTTCAGAAATTGATGAATTGTTCAGGAAGTTCACAAGCGCTAATTAACTTCTGTTTCTGCTTGTGTTATTTTATTTCAGGTTCATTTATGGAGATCTATATGGCAATGACATGTGGGCCGCAGCGGAAACCCCACTAAGTAGTGGAAATTTCAGCAATGATAGAATCACCTTCACTTGCTCCAAGACATCGACCATTTCTTGTGATTACGGCGGCAATAGCACACTCCCCTCGCTTGGGTACATATTCTCGTTCGGCCAGGATAACAACAAAGATATATTCTACATAACAAGCAAGGGAGTGTACCGCATTGTTAGGCCAAGTTTGTGTAATTACACGTGCCCGTTAGAGAAGGCCAATACCCCGTTAAAGACACCAAGCTCACCACCTCCCACGGCACTTGCCGTGCAAAAACCCTCATATGGTTTCAGGGCGGACAGCCCGGTTTTGTTGGTGTTTGCTAGCTTGTTTTGTTAGGAACTCAGGTCCTTGTGCAATTTTAATTTTTATTAACATTTAACAAGTAATTAACACGCACGAAAAACGGATCTAGTTATTCAAGTCATTTAACATATAAAAGGAGAAGCGTAGGAGGTTACCTCTTCCGAAATCGTATTCGGAAGGTTCGAATCCAATCTCTTGGAGTCGGTGGCGTGCTCGTCACCCTCTTGACTGCCTCCGGTTGCCTCGAGTCCACCTAGAAGATTAACCAAAGTCTCAAGACAAGTGCTAGCTTGTCCGAGACGATAGCTAATTCCCTTTTGATTTCCTTCGCACGATTAACTGTTTAACTGGAAGGAGAATCGTTCAACGCATGAGCTAGAGATGGAATTAAAAGAGAGCTATCAATGAGAGAAAACCATTTTTCTCTCTTGATGAACAGTAACCGTGAATAGTGATGAATAGTGCGGCCAAGAGAGAGGAGAGAGGAAAATTAGGGTTTTTCCTTGACTTGTTCCCAAAGAAACAATCAATATATATATATATAGAACGTTTCTATAATTAGATTTCTCTCTTTCTATTTTCTCCTGGACGAAATTGCCCCTATCATGGCTGAAATTTTCAGCCCTCATGTGGGCCAGGCCACATGATATAATGGCCCATTAAATCACTCCTTTAATTCGTCTCATATCGGACTTTCAGTTAACTGATTAACTAAAAGGCCAATTAGCTCAGTATAATAAATATGCATTGAACTAACTTAATTATTAACATATTAATAATTAATTTGGAATTAGCATATGCATTATATTATTTCTATATGATCCATTTGAGTTAATTAATTATAACGGTTCATAACGGTATATAATTAATTAATCAACTTATCATATATTCGCAGTACTCGCTACTGCAAATAAACAAATAATGCACGTATGGTTAAAGTCCTATTTGTGTGACCCTTTGAGGATTTATGCTATGTTGGCCATGGAAAATAAATCACCATTTATTTCCATTAATCATAAGCGGTATCTAGCAACACGTTATGATTCCCAATTCGCATAAATAAATACTGTATCAATACAGTACTTCAATCCTGCATAAGAAAAAGTATCTTATTGTTTTGATTCCTATGTCACATGATATCCTTGTATAATCCTTGTATATCTACTTTCTCTAAGAACTCCTTCTTGAGTAAGTGGATGCGAGCGTAGGAGTCAAATCTAGTCCGTATGAATTCTTTAATCCAAAGGTCTAGAGATCCTAAAATGAGGATATCGGCATCCACTTTATTGAATAACTTTTCGTAAAGGTCAATCAATCATCGCGATGCTACGTTTGGGAAGTTGAGGAATAATTTTGGGAATAAACATGCTCAAGTTTCTCTTCGCTAAGAACATGTCTTAGGAATCGGTATTATTTCTCCAAGTAAATACTTTTAGAAACGAGATAGTTCAAATTCAAAGATTGATTGCAACGAAATTAATACAGTTAGTATCTATAACAATTTCAATTTAAGGTCATTTAGTTTATGTAATGTTTTATTTATAACAATAAACAAAAACTCCCACTACATTTATTTAATGTTCCAAATGTAGTTGGTTTTCCAAGATCCCCGTTTTCATCAAGTAAAGCCTGCTATGGCACGTCACCCTACTTAACTAGACAAGGTAGGTTCTCCAACCAATCATATCAACCATATGACTCTTGGTTTGTGAATATCTATATATTTACAAACTTCGCCCCGATGTCCAAACTCTAGTTGGGTCCATCGATAAGCAACATCTCTCTATTTGCTCCTAACAAATCCATTTATTTGTACCCCGACTATCGCATGACAACCATGACGTCCGCTTGGACGGACCGCGCCATGAGAAGGCAAGCGACGTGAAGGGGATAGAGAGAAGGAGGGCGGTCGACTTAATCAAATTAATTGGGACAATCATTATGCGACTTTGTTTGGTGGTCGTGTCAGCATACACCCATACCTATCCTATGACATTTCATAGTATGCAAACAATCACATAATAAGCATCTCAAGGCACAACCATTGTTGTGGATTTGTATGGCTCCAGCTTGCATATTAATCTTCGCTGCATCTCCATGTAGCAAGACTAATCTAATTCAAGCCCTTCCACTAATTATAATGATTATATCCTATAATTAATGGAAATAAATACATGTGAAAAAATCTTAATTCCCTCCTAGGCCTTAGGGGCATGCAAGCCTCACAAGTTACATTAAAATTAATCAAAATTAATTAATGGCACAAAAGGCCGCATTACACACATTCACACATGCATTCATTTACAAACCACAAGACATTGGAATCTTGAGCCATACTAAACCCACGATCCTCCTACAAAAACGAGTTAGCACATATACAATATACATGTTCCACTAGTTTTTAATTAACTTCATTAATTAGAATCTTTGTGTATGCTTGTCGCTCGTTTTTCCAAATGCAAATAGGTTTAACATTACAACGACTTGTTTAAACCTTTGAAATTTAATCAACAAATCAAAAACAGAAAGGAGGGTATTTAAGGAGCGTTCTAATTAACATTTCAACTAATTTGATTAATTAGAATATATTTTAACTAATTAAAATAAGCAATTTGGGACCCGATAAAATCCGATATTTTTCGGTCACCAAAAATTCCGAAATAAATCCAGAGACCTCCTTACAATGAGTGTCACTACCAATAAAAAATTTCAAGGAGAGATCAGCTACCATCAGGGAGAAACAAAAAAGACAAAATCCCAGACAGCGCGCGAAGTGCCGTTAGAGAAAATTCTGTTTTGGCTTCAACCTTTCGGTCTGTGTGATCACCCCCTTGATATTTTTCAAGCAAACAATTTACATAGAAAAATACTTTACATACTAGGTTATCATTCCATAAAAAGAAAAATACTAAGGTCTATTCAAAATCATCGAGTTAAACGGCAAACAAACAAGAAGCCCTGTTCTGAAACAGACTGACGACTGAAACCATTTGACCTAGTTGAAGCATCAAACCTTAAAGAAAAATTATGAAACTAATTTTCACAGAATTCTAATTCGAAGTTGAACAACTCTATTCAAACACTTTTCTATAAAAGTCCTTTAATAAATTTAGTTTTTCAAAACAACCAGCTTGTTCAGAAAAACAGATCTGACGACTTCGATTCTTTCCATACTTGAACATCCATATAAAATCCGAAACAGGTAACAAATTACATATATCCAGAAAGAGTATCAAGTCTAGATTAACCCTAGCCAAAGATTACAGATAGATATTTTTCAAAAATACGTCCTTTTTGCCATACAAACAGAACTGTGCAGCAGAACGGCAGATCTGCACACCGTTACCGTTTAATTCACTAAAAATTCATAACTACTTATAAAATAGTGAAACCAGCTCCAAAAGAACCAAAACTCAAAGATCTACAACCTCCAGTAAGAGAGAAAAAATTCCAGAGAAATTTACATTACGAAAAATAAGCAACAATACAGAAAAACAGCTTTTTCCAGAACAGCAAGCACACACATCACTAATTAACTTTGTTAATTACTAATTTCTCGATTTAAAAATGTTAAACACTTGAATAACGACCAGCGCTCTGATACCACTGTTAGGAACTCAGGTCCTTGTGCAATTTTAATTTTTATTAACATTTAACAAGTAATTAACACGCACGAAAAACGGATCTAGTTATTCAAGTCATTTAACATATAAAAGGAGAAGCGTAGGAGGTTACCTCTTCCGAAATCGTATTCGGAAGGTTCGAATCCAATCTCTTGGAGTCGGTGGCGTGCTCGTCACCCTCTTGACTGCCTCCGGTTGCCTCGAGTCCACCTAGAAGATTAACCAAAGTCTCAAGACAAGTGCTAGCTTGTCCGAGACGATAGCTAATTCCCTTTTGATTTCCTTCGCACGATTAACTGTTTAACTGGAAGGAGAATCGTTCAACGCATGAGCTAGAGATGGAATTAAAAGAGAGCTATCAATGAGAGAAAACCATTTTTCTCTCTTGATGAACAGTAACCGTGAATAGTGATGAATAGTGCGGCCAAGAGAGAGGAGAGAGGAAAATTAGGGTTTTTCCTTGACTTGTTCCCAAAGAAACAATCAATATATATATATATAGAACGTTTCTATAATTAGATTTCTCTCTTTCTATTTTCTCCTGGACGAAATTGCCCCTATCATGGCTGAAATTTTCAGCCCTCATGTGGGCCAGGCCACATGATATAATGGCCCATTAAATCACTCCTTTAATTCGTCTCATATCGGACTTTCAGTTAACTGATTAACTAAAAGGCCAATTAGCTCAGTATAATAAATATGCATTGAACTAACTTAATTATTAACATATTAATAATTAATTTGGAATTAGCATATGCATTATATTATTTCTATATGATCCATTTGAGTTAATTAATTATAACGGTTCATAACGGTATATAATTAATTAATCAACTTATCATATATTCGCAGTACTCGCTACTGCAAATAAACAAATAATGCACGTATGGTTAAAGTCCTATTTGTGTGACCCTTTGAGGATTTATGCTATGTTGGCCATGGAAAATAAATCACCATTTATTTCCATTAATCATAAGCGGTATCTAGCAACACGTTATGATTCCCAATTCGCATAAATAAATACTGTATCAATACAGTACTTCAATCCTGCATAAGAAAAAGTATCTTATTGTTTTGATTCCTATGTCACATGATATCCTTGTATAATCCAAGATAGGAATGTGTCATTCTTGCAGATTATACGTTTCTTGATCTAGAGTTGATCGCCTAGTTGCGCGCATACGATCCAACTCCATCAAGGGGCCCAGTAGATATCATCACTCACTAGGTGAACTAATGAGGGACATACGGTTGTCTTGATGACCAGTTTCTCCCCGCACAATTCAAGAGAACATAAATAAAGTCCGTATAGCAGCCCTTATCAGGAATCAGCGTTAGACGATATTTATAGAACCTATCCTCATGTGGAAAAACTGAACCATCTCAAACTCGAAATCAAACACGTATGAAATAGATAATGACACATAACACAATCCATATATTTATTTCATTGGGTCATGTCCTGTACTATGTTCCAGTAACATATACATATGCAATTAAGTCGGTAACTCCTTACCCATGATTTGTAGAACTTAATCATCACTTAACTTGCATACTAATCTTATATGATAATTAATGTTCCTTGTTAATTATCAAGATTATGGACTCTTTAGAGATATTATTGTCATTCTGACGAATGATCCACAGAGATCTACAATTCAGATCCTCAACCTGAATGATCTGTCAACAATAAACTCTAGGAACAAATGATCAAGCATCATTAATAACATAAACTAATATAATAGCCACCAACTGATTGGCTTCTAGGACATATCTCTAACATGTTTATCCTTCTTGTGTTGAGATTTTAGGTTATTTTCAGCTCGTCCTCTAGCCAAGAATAAATTTTATTTTTTATTTATTTTCCTTTTTTTTTTGTTCTGTTTGCTAGTCTAGGCCTCTATTTTGCGGAACTGATATGCGACATCCCAGATATGCGACATCCTGCGACATCCCAGCGTCAAAGCCTATCTTCAACGCAAGCCCATAAGTCCAGCGCCTCCCTCCCTTTCGCTCTCTCCCTTCCGCTCTCCCCTTCCGCTCTCATCTCTCCCTGTCGCTATCCCCTTCAACTCTCGTTCTCTTCTCGTTCTCCATGTCGCTCACCCTCACCGCCATTCCTTCTTCCTTCTTTTCTTCTTGATTTTCATTTTTTTTCGTACTCCTTTGCATATAACAATTTAATATATCTCTTAATTCATAATAAATACTCTCTTAAGTCAAAATAGATACTCTCTTTAGTAAAAAAATATAATCTCTTATGTTATAATATAATAAGGTACTCCATTACGTAGATATAATTACTCTTGTGAGACGAATTAAATACTCCTTAGAGGTAAATTTATAATTGAAAATATATTTGACACTTTCTTAATGAATCTTACATACTCCCTTAAAAATAATTAGTTACCCCTTGATGTAAATTTCGTACTTCCATAATGAAAGATAATTGAAAATATTTTTAACACTCTCTTAATGGATCTTACATACTCCCTTACCTTTAATTAGTTACTCCTTTATCACAAATTACGTACTTCTATAATAAAAGATAAATGAAAATATATTTGACGCTCACTTACATACTTACTTAAAAATAATTAGTTATTCCCTTATCACAAATTACATACTTCCATAATAAAAGATAAATGAAAACTTCTTTGACACTCCCTTAATAAGTTTTATATACTCTCTTAGTAATATTTAGATACTCTCTTATCACAAATTACGTACTTTCATAATAAAAGATAAATTAAAACATATTTGATGCTCCCTTAATGCATCTTACATACTTCTTTGTGTATAATATATACTTTCTGATTTTTACTAGGAATGACGGTGCTTATATGAAGAGATAATAGAAGATAAAGAATAAAGAGGAGGAGAACAGAGGAGAGGTAAGGGAGGACGTAAAGGGGAGAGGAGAGGTGAAGGGAGGGTGCGAAGGGGAGAGGAGATCGGTGAGAGGAAAGCGTGAAGAAGAGAGGGACGAGTGATGCGAGAGAAGAAAGAAAGGAGCGTATATAGGAGTATTGGGCTTGGGCTGAATATTGAGCGACGCGAGAGAGGATGGCATGAGATGTCATTTTCTTGGGATGTCAGTTAGAATATCCGCTATTTTGTCTCACCCTTGCAATGTTTTCTCTTTTATTTGTTCTTTGAAAGAAGGCCCAAAGACCAGCATCTTGGGAGCCCACCAGTTCTTTTCTTTTTGTTATAATACTATTCCCTTGTACTATTTTTCCTGATGAGTGATGACTTGCCATTCATCCAGATTGACATCGATTGATTAATATATATTTCTTCTAGTATCTATAGTGTATGTATATGTTCTAATAGTTGTGGTCAACTCAACATGTAACTCTTCTCATAATAATAGTAAGGCCTATTTTCAACAAGTTATTAGTGCGTGATTTATAAAAGCATAATATTGCAATTTGCATATGCACATAGGGAATGTGGTCGGCTCAAAAGGGTGCAATAACTGAGGTATGCTTCTGGTAACTCATGTGGATGTTGAGATGCTGTAAACAAAGAGCAATTTCCTGTTTATTATTCAGAATTTCATAATATATTGCATATGCCAAAAGCTTCAGAGATTATATCATTTCGAACCCAAGAAAAGAATTATTTAAATACCCTTAATTTCCCATTTCTTTAAAGATTTTTCCAAACAATCTGTCAATGTTTTGAAGAGGGGAGAGCAATTCAAGAACTCCAGAGATATATTTCATGCTCAGGATTATGGCCTATGTTTGTTGTCTCTACCGGGGCTAAAGATGAAATTCTGTGAAATTTTTGGGACGTGACATTTGTGAGTATAAAATGTTCGGTCATTAGTTTTTTTTTTTTCGAAAGCTTGGTAGTGGCTACCAAGAGAGAACAAAAAAAGAAAAGAAAGAAAAAAAAAAAGAAAAACGGAAAGCTACAAAAAGTGGGAAAATGGAAGGTCAGCAGAATTTGGAGTAAAGCTCATGCTGATTGCAAATCCACTGGTAAATCAAGTCCACACTTCTCTCTTCATTTCTAAAGATGCGTCCATTTCTCTCCAACCACAAACCCCATAGAGCAGTAAAGAAAAGCGGCAGTAGCTGAGGTGTATTGTTAACCCGGTTACATAACAGTAAAGATTGTAGCATGTTCGGTCATTAGTTATATTTGGATTGACAAGGCATAATGTCAACTTCGATTAGTAACAATTTCGAAACACTATTCAGCATTGAAATGTTTGAATGATTTGGTAGTTGTTTGTAATAGCCTCTAATTCAACTATTTTGACATTTCGACTGAAAATTGTGTCAGGACTATTTCTAAACATTCAAATTAGTTCTCTAACCTTGCTAACTCTGATGATCTAAAGATGTCCAGAAGTGAAGTTTTGAAAATGATGGAGATTGGGGGTTGACAATATTGCGCAACGCTGTGCAGAGAAACTGAACTGTGAGTCCAGTATCAAACGAAACAGCCTGGTGACAAAATTCTTTATTTTTAAAAAATTGAATAACAAACAGAGGATAATAAATTGGCATTATCTATAAAGTCTACTTGTAGACTTATTTGTTAAATCAAACTTTTAGGTTTAAAATATGTCAACATGGCGGCTACCTGCAAATTGCAGACAAAATGTTTTTTTCCATCACGATCAGCCAACAAACTAGCTTATAAAATTGTACCTTGATTATTTTTGATAATTTATTTAATGGTTATCACTTAAGAGATCACCAATAAGCCAATATTTGACTTCTATATATATAACCATAAGCCCATAAGGCCATAACTAAGCTTCTCTGATAGCAACGTTTCATGACCAATTATTGTCAATATTTTTAGGGGAGAGAATCAATCAATTAATTAATTAATTACAGGACCATTAAAATAAAGAAGCAGAAAAAAAAAAAGAATGCCACATGGAATAGGTGCATTTCACTGGCTGGAATTCCAACTGAGTAATAACGAAAACAACGTCTCATAAAATTTTTTTTAATCTTCACTTCTCTCTTTACTGTATTAATTGCAGATGCTTTCCCTTTTCCTCATCAAATCAAGATGACTCTAACGTGTACTAGTATTAGAGATATATATTTATTTAATGTATTTAAGATTCTCTATATAATCTACGTGGATGTAATAAAGATGCAATACCGAGGACAAGAAAAAGCACAGCTGATTCTAAACCCTTCGCATTTATATAATCTTACTGACGTATTGAAAAGGTTTCAAATGAGGCCCAAATTAATTAAATTCACAAAAAATATAACTGATCTTAATTTGCGACTTTTCAATCCTTATAAAAAAATACTAAAAATAGTAAATATTGTTAAGACATCATGACATAAATTAAATTGAATAATACGATGATAACGATATAAAAACTATACAATATCAGTTTGAAAATTTTAAATAGTATATTTTGGCAGCTATACAAGTACTTTGGCAGGTACCGAAATCATAAATTTACAGATTGCGACATCTTTTTCGACAAGTTAATAATTATTTTACCACACTATGTTGAATAAAATAACTCAAAATAAACATTTGTCAAGTATTTTGCATTAATTTAAAAAAATATCAACATTAAAGAATATAAAATACTTATTGTTGCATTTATTGGTTGATGCATGTATGACAGAGGACGTACAATAATATAACCAAAAGATATATTAATAATTTAATAATCATCAAAAGCAGATTTAGTTTACAAAAAAATGAAAAAAGAAAAAGGGGGGGGGGGGGGTCAGCTTCCTCCATTTTCCTTTGATATGACGCTTGATACCCATTCAAAAATTTTCTTCTAATTCTGTCATTGCTAATGATCTTATTTCTCTTAATTATGAAAATTAACCAAAATCAAACTACCATCATAACACATTATTTTGGATCGGTTCCATCATTGTACCAAGAATTACAAAAAAATTTCTTAACACCTCTTCTAAAACTAAAAAGACATTAAACATCTGAGATTTGCATGACACAACCATCTGAGCCGGTCAAGAGCATCCCAATTGGTAAATAATCCAGAAAAAAATCAAAACCAATATTGAAGGAGCTCATTGTACGGATAACACCCTAACTAATGTTGGAAAGAATTGGTCAGAAAAGGGTTTAGCGGGCGGCAATCAATTTACTAATCGATGACAAATTAACATGGCCTCCGCCTCTTATTATGACTTTGGTATCACCTTAAATAAATTAAAAAAAATTTAAAAATAAATAAATATAAATTTCCAAATAAAAAAATTGTAGTGGAATTCTTAATTACAGAAAAAATATTACAGCTGAATTTTTATCGAATAGTTACTGTTGGATTGATATATTTAACGAATAACCATTCACACTAGTGTGAATACGCGATTCGTCCATATAATTTTTTTTTTAAAACTTATTACATCATATAAGAAGCTGCCAAAAAAAAAAAACCTGTCAAAAAAAAAATCGAATATACAATTTAAACACTATTAAAATTGTCATAAAAAATTTCAACACTGTTTGTGCCACAGAAGATCTCACTATCCAAATTTGAACAGTACGAGATCCACCGTACGCCTTGTCATCTTTCATCCCTGCTACTTATAAAAGTACCCATAAAAAAAGGTCGAAACAATTTCACTAGAGGAGGTGGAAACAAATGTTATATCTGTTAGAAAGTGCTCAATTTTCAATTTTAGTTACTAATTAACTTAATTAATCATCAAGCAACTCAAAAGGGATCTTGCCAAGCAATCAAACACACAACAATGAGAAAAAGGAAGGAAGCTTTTACCTCTCGCGACATCGTATTCGCGAGGCTCGATCCAACTCTTTGAAAGTCGATGGCGTGCTCGTCTTCACCACCGCCACCTTGTCGCCAGCCTCGAGTCCACCAAGGAATTAACCAAAACCTCAAGGCCTATGCTAGTAAGCAAGAGGTAATAGCTAATCCTCTTTTAGTCCTTCTATTTAATCTACTATTTAATGGAAGTGTTTGATTGCTCAACACATGAGCTAGAGAAGGTGGAATAAGAGCAAGAAAAGAGGAAGAAAATATGAATTTTCTTCTCTAATTTTCAGCCAAGGAGGAAGAGGGAAGATGGAGGCTCAGGTGGATATGGTTTCTCTCTCCAAATGGTCCCCTTTTATAGCCAACCACTCCTCATGACAAGTTGCAACTATTTACAACCTTGCCACTTGCCCTAGCTGTAATTTTAATGGGCTCAAGAGCCCATTTTATCATGTGTTAAATGGTCCATTAATTCATTAATTAATGATCCATATAATTGCTCTCTTGTTGGACCTTTAGTTCATCAATTAAATAAAGGCCCGTTAGCTCAATTTAATTCCATTAATTAAATTATGTTGAACGAAATTAATTATCAACTATTTGATAATTATTTTGGAATTAGCAAATGCATTAATTTATTTTTATATGATCTCTTTGACATAATTAATTATAATGGTTCGCAACGGTATATATTTAATTAATCAACTTATCATATTTTCGCAATACTCACTGCTGCGAATAAATAAATAATACACTGTATGGTCAAGTCCTATTTGTGTGACCATTTGAGGATTTATGCTATGTTGGCCATGGAATTAAATCGCTATTTAATTCCAATAATCATAAGCGGTATCTAGCAACACGTTATGATTCTCAATTCGCATAAATAATGTACTGCTACAATAAGTCAATCCTGCATAAGAAATAAAAATATTTTCTTGTCTGATTCTTATGTCACATGATATCACTATATAATCCAAGGTAGGAATGTGTCATTCTTGCAGATTATACATTTCTTGATCTAGAGTTGATTGTACAAGTTGGCCAAACAATCCAACTCCATCAAGGGGCCCAAACAGATATCATCACTCACTAGGTATACTAATGAGAGACATACGGTTTTCTTGATGAACAACTTTTTCTCGCACAATTCAAGAGAACATAAATAAAGTCCGTATAGCAGTCATTATAAAAAATCAATGGTAAACGATATTTATTGAACCTATCCTCATGTGGAAAAGTTGAACCATCTAAAACTTAGAATCAAACTCATATGAAATAAACAATGACACATAACACAATCCATATGTTTATTTCATTGGGTCATGTCATGTACTATGTTCTAATAACATACACATATGCAATTAAGTTGATAACACCTTACCTATGATTTGTAGAACTTAATCATCACTTAACTTGCATACTAATCTTTTATGATAATTAATGTTCCTTGTTAATTATCAAGATTACGGACGATTTAGATTTATTACTGTCATTCTAATGAATGATCCACAGAGATCTACAATTCAGATCCTCAACCTGAATGATCTGTCAGTAATAAACTCTAGGAACAAATGATCAAATATCATCAATAACATAAACTAAGAAATTAAGTCATTAAATATTGACTTTTAGGACATAACTCCAACAATATCAATTATGATAATTAATTTATGTGATCTGATCTGATGTTTGGTCTAGATTATTATTTTAGATAAAATGTCAGACCCTTTGACAGAAAATAGTCAAGTGGTGTTTAAACAATGTATTTTTCAAGAAGACATCCACACTGGAAGATTCGACCAAATATTTGTATTGCCTAATATTATTTTATTTTTCACTTGCCCACATATTGGAAGCCTCTTTTGCCAGTTATTATATATGTGTATATCATTTTTCTTTTCTCAACTCTTATGGTGTACTTACTAGGGGTGAAAACGAATTGGATACAAAGCGGAGAGTGGTCATCCCATATCAATATCCATATTTTTTTCGGATATGGATACGTATATGTTCGGATACAGATACGGTTTAGATATTGTTGGATACGGATATATTTTGTCGGATACAAATTTTATTTTGCCTGATATTTTTTATTAAATAAAAAATAACATCTTGATCGATAATCAATTTTTCGTCAAAAATTTCAATCTCAAACTTTTTATATCATGATTATTGGTTACTAATTAAAGAAAAAATAACATATCTATATCTTTTAATGCATCTAAGCAAAAATAAATCCATAAAGAATAACAAAATTCGTCAATTCAACAAAATTGATAACAAAATATATTTTTTTTACTAAATTTCTAAAGAGCAAGCATGGTAATATATTCTAAAATTTAAAAAAAAAAACTATATCCAATGAAGATTAATAGATGAAAATTGTCAATTTAGAGATCCGTTTTATATAAAAATACGGATATGATATTTATCCCTCTAAGATTTATAAAATATCTATGACACTCCCTCTGAGGCACTGCCTGTGGGCCCCACGATTTGTGAATATTTTATAGAACTTTACTATGTAGTCCTACGTATTGCTAATGCATGAGGGCTTATACCTTTTAGAGAAAAATTGTTAGTAACTCTCTTTTCTCATTGTTTTTTGGGATTTGTAATATTACTTTAAATTTTTTAGAGGAATTGTACTTATTTTTTAAAATTTCTTCTGACAGAATAAGAAAACTTATGCTGGTTATTTTGAGTAATGCTTGAGTCAAACGCATTTGACACTTGAGCCTGTTAAACACGATCAAATCTCAATTTTCGATATCACGATGACAAATTCGAACCACTCAATTTATTCTCCATAACGAAATATCCTTAGAAATCAAATTTTATATTTTTTCGAATTTTCTTTCTATTTATTTTGAATTTTAGAAAAACTTCAATCTAATTAATTTTGGACCCTCCAATTTTAAGACATCCGAAAAAAAATGCTAAAAATTCTGAAAAATTGTAAAATTTGATATTGAAGAAAATTACAATATAAAGATCATATTGAGCGGTTCAGATCGATCATTTGAAATTTTAATAGTTGAGACTAGAATCGCGTTTTACATCAAACAAATTTGATTCTTGCATTACTCGATTATTTTTGTATGGGCAAATATTAAGCTTTAAAATAAATAAAACTACTAGAAATAAAAAAGTTTTTATGTATCCTTCATTTTTTGTTTTGTTTTGGGTTTTTTTTTGTGTGTGTGTGTCTGCCATGACTCCATGTGTATAATTGATAGAGGTTTCAGAATTTAGATACCAAATGAATTTATACATCGTTTCTACCCTACTAGTCGTTTGGGTAAAGCTAAGGGTCGAACCCAATGGACGGTAAAAATGAGTACCGAACTTAGTTTTTCTTAAAAGCTAGACAAGATAAGTTTTTGTGGGGTTTTGAATTAAAAGATAATACAAAATAACAATTAAAAATGAGAGAAATAAATAATAAAATATTTTTGGGTTGATTTTTGTATTTTAGCTGACTCAAACAGATGCAAGTAATGCCCTAGGGTTACGTGTTCAATTAGTTTAGCTCTAAAGCACCTCTGTCTACGATTTTCATCGAGACAGAGGTACATTTCGGACCGAAATCCATGCTGATCGTTCCTAAACTTGCCTTAGACCTCTTGTTCAGACTTGATATTTTTACACGATACTATGTGAATGTTACTGAATAACCAGACCTAAGTCCTAACCTTAGCTTTCGCGATTTCGGTTCTAACTTGGTTTGGAACTTGATTTTCACAACGTAAACAACTAAGCCTAAACTTTCGTGTCGGATTTTAGTTATTTAAGAATGTTTAGTTGGATTTCTAGAGGTTGTAAACAATTTAAAGTCATGTCGGATCAGTAAAAGCTACACTTTTCGGTTGTACACTAACCTCCTCTTTCGAGCGATTAGCTTACCTCAAGTACTTAATTTTCTAATTATTTGTTCTAGTTTAATGTCCTAATGGAGCTGCAGTTCATCAATAGGTAAACGATCAAACAAACAATCAAAATAACCAAGCAAGACATAATTCTCAACTAAACACATCACATAGCACAATATAAAGTGTGAAGTCATCACAAAATACTAAACTAATCTACTAACTACCCCTAATACATCATAAAAATCTGGCCTAACATGTTTATAACAAAACCTACGAGTTTCATGCAAATAATAAAGATACAAGCCATAAAACAATGAAATATAAGCATAAAAGAGTAAACCGAAGGATCCTTATGCTAATACTCGCTGTTCTAAGGCCAAGGAGTCGATAGAGAACTACAAAGTCGCTGCCGTCGCATGCAAACGCTGCTGCTCCTCAAAGAAATCCGTGGAAAGAGCCAAAAACGAAGCCAAAACAATGGAGAAATATGGTGTAAAAGGTAGAATAATGTGTGTTCTTTTCTGGACGAAAATACATGCCTAAATACCCTTCTGGAAGGTCAGGGAGGCGGCTAGGGCTAGGAATTCCCTTTCCTTTCTCGAGACTTTCCAAAATCCACTTTCCATACTTGGATTTCGGACCGAAATGGGATCATTTCGGACCGAAATCAAGCGCTGGCGAGGTGAATTGGGCTGGGACCAGGACCTTTGCGTGACATCTGATCTGTCTCGACCCATGAAAGTCTTCTCTGGTCCTATGCACGTGTGTACGGGCAGGGAATGAGTCGTCCGGCTGAGGATTGGGCTCCATTCTTCTTGTTTGACGCGTTTTATCTTCAATTTCCGTGAGAATTCTACAAAATAAAGATAAAAGCGGCGTCAGTACCAAAATCTTGGAAAACACAGTTAATTATGAGCAATTGTATTGGTTTGAGTGTCATTTTGGTGCTAAGTATGGTCAAAATATGTATATAAATAATAGACATCAAATCTCCCCTAACTTATATCTTTGTTTGTCTTCAAACAAAATCCTAAGCTTAAAAGAATTAACTATACTTAGACCTACAATCAATCCATCTCAAACCAATCAATGAAAGACCAATTTTTCGAATTTACCCAAAATTTCACACAAATTTGAAAAAGTAAAGCGAGTTCAAAAATTCAATTCAAGGACAAGAGTTTAATTTTTCTTTTGAATTGATATTATGCCTCTCTTAGCCCTAATGAATTTCGCTTTTCAAATGCAAGAACCTTAGCTTCTCTTGATCAAAACAATTGCAAACTCAAATTTATTTGTCCTTTCTTTTTCATGTTTCACAAAAATTTATAAATGAATTTTATCAAAGTCGAAAATTTTATAATGAACCCTTCTCAAAAACAATTTTATTTTTACCAATATTTGTATTGTGCAAGTCGAGTCGTGGGGCTTTGCAACCTAGAGGATTTGATGCGAGTCATTGACCTTGTAAAAACTACTGGCACATGTCGCACCAGGGATGTCGGTCCGGTTTTTAAGTATTTTTTTTCGCTACATACCACTACGGACTCAAACATTTTACTAAATACCTTAAGCCTCCGATTTTTGTTGTTGAGTTGGTGGAAAAAGGTCTTGACGCGTCCTCGTTTTCACAACTATTTAGATTTCAATCACTTTAGAAATTTTGCTCGGTGGTGATTCAAGCATTCAAAAACACATCCAGGTTCATCTTATAATTTTCAAAATTCATAAAATTTCTTTTTAACAAAAGTTTGAAAGACACAAAATCGTTCACTCGACAAAAGCTTGTGAGAATCGACTTAAATCATTTTGACAATTTGCAAGCATCCAAATTCAGGTTCTTTTATCTTCAAACTATTTTTCAATTCGGTCTATTCGTGCACAAATCAATTTAAAGCATTTAAACAATCAAGAGTCCTTGAGAAAAAATTTTCAAAGTGCTTTTAAAAATTCAAGCAGTGTGAAACAGTGAATAATTCAATCAATTTAGTCAAAACAGAGATCAAGCATGCATAAAAAATTTATTCCCAAATTTTTCATACAATTTTTCACAAAATTCACATTCCAGAAGCTGATTTCGGATCGAAATGAAACAAAAAATCTTCAAAAATGGTCAAAACAGAGACGAATTTGCATAAAAAAATTTCAATAAATCCAAAATTTCATTTTCCTCCTCCCCCCCCCCAAACTTGAATTAAGCACTGTTCCTAGTGCTGTACATTCATCGCATAAGAAATTAAAACAAGGAGGGAAAGGAAATTGTACCAAATCAGAAGGGCGGAGGATCGACGCTGGAATTTCAGAATTTGCTAGGAAAGACTTCATTTCGTGTGTTTTCCAAGGTCTGGCAGGGTGCAACTCGCATGAGGTCGTGCGAGAGCCATTGTTGACTGGCAAGTGGTGCTCTAGCACGAGTTGCTGGCTTGTTAAGCTCCAATCGATTCTTTGTCACCTACATAAAAATAAAAGAAAACAATTAAACACTAATTTTTTTTGTATTTTCTCATTTTTCTAATTTTTTTTATATTTTCTTGGTTTTCTGATTTTTTTTTCTTATTTTTGAAACATTAAAAACGAAATAACCGAAAATTAAAAGAGAGAAAGTCTTGGTTTGTCTCCCAAGAAGCGCTTGTTTTAGGTGACTAGCTTGACCACATTTTGCTAAATCTTGATTTGATCGGGCTCGGAGAGCGAGACGGCGAGTGATTTGTCATATCCCTCGTTGGTGATATCTCTTGTTAGAACATCCTTCAAGAGAGTTTCATGTGCTCGAGTCGAGGGATCGATACCCTTCCAATCATCAATCGAGTCCATTGCTCCTTTTTCCACTAAGGGACAGATTTCGGTCCAAAATTGGTGGATTTCGGTCCGAAATCTCCTCTGGAAGGGGTGTTTCACCACCGTATTGGTCGTATTTCAGCTCCTTCATTGTCTCCTCGACTCCTATTGCTTCCTGCACATTAGAAAGAGAAGATTGGTAACTTTCATGAGCATCATGGTATTACTCCTCGAGTGCCTCCTCGATCGTTGGCTCGATGTCCTTGATCGTGAAGCACGTGTTGGTGGGGCTTGGGCATTTCATCGCATGGTTAATTGAAAAGCGCAGCTCCTCCTCCCCAACTCTCACCAAAATCGTGTCATCCCTAACATCCATCATGACTCCTGCGGTCCTAAGGAACGGACGTCCCAAGATGATTGGCACTTCCTTGTCTTCTTCCATCTCTATGACCACAAAATCACAAGGCACTAAAAATTTTCCAACTTGCACATGGACATCCTTAAGTACACCCATGGGCAGTCACTTTGTGGAGTTGGCGAGCTGCAATGTTATGCTTGTGGGTCTCAATTCTCTAAACCCTATCCTCTCAAAGACGGTCTTAGGCATGAGGCTCACGCTTGCTCCCATGTCACACAGAGCTTACTTGATGATAGCTTTTCCAATCACACAGTGCAAAGCAAACCTTCCTGGATCCTCCAACTTAGGTGGCATCTCGCTTTTTAGGACCTCACTGCTTCGATTTGTCAAGGCCACCGTTTTCAACTCTTCCAAAGATCTCTTCCCAGTGCACAGTTCTTTGAGAAATTTGACATAAATGGGCACTTTAGTGAACACATCA
Organism: Rhynchospora breviuscula; assembly: GCA_027562975.1. Taxonomy (NCBI): domain Eukaryota; kingdom Viridiplantae; phylum Streptophyta; class Magnoliopsida; order Poales; family Cyperaceae; genus Rhynchospora; species Rhynchospora breviuscula. The sequence goes on from CM050398.1 coordinate 22,210,889, forward strand.
GTGAAGGGAATGGTGATATGAACCTCCCTCAACATCTCCCAGAAGCGCTTGAACAACATAACTTATTTTTCTTTGGCCAACCTTTTTGGAAAAGGTAATGGGGGCATGTAGGTGGCCTTTGGCTCTGACTTTTTTCCCTTTTTCTTCTCTGGAGTCACTTTTTCTCTCTCTGGACCTGGCATTTCGGACCGAAATTGAGGGATTTCGGACTAAAATCTAGGCTCTGGCTGCGCCTTTTCTGCTGTTGGTGCGCCGGATTGAGGTCCCGTCGCATGTACTGCGCCCTGGAGAGATGAAAAAGGCAGCACCTGCTCCAGAACTGGTTCTTCCTGTTTGTTGGCTTCCTTGCCTTAACTTGGTGGTTGTGCCTCGGCCCCAATCGGCATTGGTGGGTCATTGTATTGAGCGTCGCTTCGCAAAGTGTGCAAAGACTTGCACTCAGCATTGGGGTTGACTTGCGGTTGGCTTGGCAACTTTCTTGGTTGTCGCGAGAAATGAGCCTCCATCATGCGTTCAATTCTCGTCAAAGTACCTGCATTTGCTTTTAGTTCATCCAAATCTTTAGCCATAACTTGATTAAATTTTGTTTGTTCTTGCATAAATTCTTGAACAACAATTGGAACATCTTCCTTATTGCAAACTGACTTTCTTTCAAAAGGTTGGTCTCCATTGTTGTCATTGAATTGCACATTTCTATACAAGTTTGGCGGGTTCTGGTTTCTATATTGGTACTTTGAACTATAAGAGGTCCCATCATTAATGTAATTCACTTAGGTTCCCTTGGGCGATTGATATGCCGCCAATTCCGCTTCGAGCTCGGCTATCCTTGCATCTTTTGTTGTGATCTCGTGAACTTGATGCTTAGGGTTGCTAGAACGCCTGTGAGTTGGCATAGGATACCAAGTGTAGTTCCTTGCACAATAGTCAAGCAAATCTCGTCCTTGTGTCGCGTCAAGTCGCTTGAATGCACCACCTGAAAGAGAATCAATGTTAATTTTAATGTTATCATAAAGGCCACCATAGAAAGATTTCATAAGCATCCATTCTTGAATCTCATGATGTGGGCAAGAGTTCTCTAAATTCCAAAATCTTTCCCATGCATCCCTCATTGACTCTTCCTCATTTTGGGCAAAATTATTCAATTCCCTTATAATCGCATCAGATCTGTCCGCGGGGAAATACATGTCCAAGAAAGTTTGTACCATTTGATCCTAAGATCGAATTGACTCATTTTTTTAGTGTTTTATACTATTTTTGGGCTCTATCCTTAAGGAAAAAATGAAACAGTAATAGCCTAATTGCTTGTTGAGGAACACCTTTAAACTTAATCAATTTAGTGCAATCAATAAAAGATTGTAAATGAGCATGTGGATCCTCTTTGTCATCTCCATAGAACGGATTATGTTGCACAAGTGTGACGTGGTTGGGGGCGATTTGTATGTTGTTGGCCTCAATGCCCGGAATCACCACGGGTCTGCCTACGTCTTTGGCATTTGGAGCTCCAAACTCTCCGAGTATCCTGTTCTAATCATCATCTTCCTCATCCTCGGAGTTGCGGTTGCTTGCCTCGTCCTCATGTGTCCATCTACGTCGCTCGGCCTCGAAATCTCTCCTTTGGTTCGCAAGAGTGTACCGATCGGCTGTGAGACGGGCTTCCCTCTGCTCCAATTGTAGTCTTAGAGCCTCCAATCGCTGGGTCTCTGTCTCCAAGTTGAGAGGCCCTTCGTTTCCTGCCATTTTGCTCGCTGTTTCCTTGGTTTCATCTGGATTTCGGACAGAAATGGGTTCTGGTTAAAGCGCTGGTTGATCTACGGAGTGGCTAGAGCTCAGGTTCGCTTGGTCGTTGAGCTTTGGATCTGTGTCAAGCCTTCTAGTAAAGTATTTGCGCGAAATCTGGGGCTTTGACCTGTTCTTCTTGGTTTTTCCAGCCAGGTCTCAACCTGAAATGCAAAAGAAAACAATGAAAAATTAAACAAAAAGAAAAATCTAGTCTCTTAATACTAAAATAAGTACTCGATATCAAAACCGTTCTCGACAACGGCACCAATTTGATAGAGGTTTCAGAACCTAGGTACCAAATGAATTTATACCTCGTTTCTACCCTACTAGTCATTTGGGTAAAGCTAAGGGTCGAACCCAAGAGACGGTAAAAATGAGTACCGGACTTAGTTTTTCTTAAAAGCTAGACAAGATAAGTTTTTGTGGGGTTTTGAATTAAAAGATAATACTAAATAGCAATTAAAAATGAGAGAAATAAATAATAAAATATTTTTGGGTTGATTTTTGTATTTTAGCTGACTCAAACAGATGCAAGTAATGCCCTAGAATTACGTGTTCAATTAGTTTAGCTCTAAAGCACCTCTGTCTATAATTTTCATCGAGACAGAGGTACATGTCAGACTGAAATGCATGGATTTCGGACCAAAATCCATGCTGATCGTTCCTAAACTTGCTTTAGACCTCTTGTTCTGACTTGATATTTTTACACGATACTATGTGAAGGTTACTGAACAACTAAACCTAAGTCCTAATCTCAGCTTTCGCGATTTCGGTTCTAACTTGGTTTGGAACTTGGTTTTCACCACGTAAACAACTAAGCCTAAACTTGCGTGTTGGATTTTAGTTATTTAAGAATGTTTAGTTTGATTTCTAGAGGTATTTAAAGTCCTGTCGGATCAGTAAAAGCTACACCTTTCGGTTGTAAACTAGCATCCTCTTTCGAGCGATTGACTTACCTCAAGTACTTAATTTTCTAACTATTTATTCTAGTTTAATGTCTTAATGGTGCTACAGTTCATCAATAGGTAAACAATCAAACAAACAATCAAAATAACCAAGCAAGACATAATTCTCAACTAAACACATCACATAGCACAATATAAAGTGTCAAGTCATCACAAAATACTAAACTAATCTACTAACTACCCCTAAGACATCATAAAAATCTAGCCTAACATGTTTATAACAAAAACTACGAGTTTCATGCAAATAATAAAGATACAAGCCATAAAACAATGAAATATAAGCATAAAAGAGTAAACTGAAGGATCCTTATGCTAATACTCGTTCTAAGGCCAAGGAGTCGATGGAGAACTACAAAGTCGCTGCCGTCGCATGCAAACGCTACTGCTCCTCAAAGAAATCCGTGGAAAGAACAAAAAACGAAGCCAAAATAATGGAAAAATATGGTGTAAAAGGTAGAATAATGTGTGTTCTTTTCTGGACGAAAATACATGCCTAAATACCCCTCTTGAAGGTCAGGGAGGCGGCTAGGGCTAGGAATTCCCTTTCCTTTTTGAAACTTTCCAAAATTCACTTTCCATACTTGGATTTCGGACCGAAATGGAGGCATTTCGGACCAAAATCAGGCGCTGGCGAGGTGAATTGGGCTGGGACCAGGGCCTTTGCGTGACATCTGATCTGTCTCGACCCATGAAAGTCTTCTCTGGTTCTAAGCATGTGTGTGCGGGCCGGGAATGAGTCGTCCGGCTGAGGATTGGGCTCCATTCTTCTTGTTTGGCGCGTTTTGTCTTCAATTTCCGCGAGAATTCTACAAAATAAAGATAGAAGCGGCGGCAGTACCAAAATCTTGAAAAACACAGTTAATTATGAGCAATTGTATTGGTTTGAGTGTCATTTTGGTGCTAAATATGATCAAAATATGTATATAAATAATATACATCAATAATCAATCTATCGGTCATTGTGTGTGTGTGTGTGTTTTTTTTTTAAATATATTTCTATTAAATTATACACATGAAGTGTCAACCGGCCAATACCGGGGCATGCGCATAAGATCAAGATTCATATATATTAAAATATAATCATATTTATAATATATTTTGTAATTTATTTTCGCACTTTTAAGATTTTTTGTATGATATTTTTTTTATGGGAAATGCTAAATGATATCTAACATATAACGTATTAATCCCAAACAAAAAATGAAAGTCGCTGCATCATATTATATCAACCTAAATCCTCCCATGTGCATATATAATCCTCAATCTCATGAGATTCTGTTAGTACCATTCAATGAATCAGTACAGCATATAGCCGTTCCAGTACGAATATAGAATTTTTAAACAGGTGAAAATGAAAATAAAAAAATGGTTGATGTGGACTACGGATAAAATATGATTTAAATCGAACAAAAAAAAATTAAAAAGTAAACTTTCACCAGTTGAAGCACAAAAAAACGTGTGGGAAGCTAAGGTGTACTACTTTAATATCTCTAAATTAATCAACATTAATGAAGCAATCGAGAATATCAAGATGGAAATCAAAATTTTTTTTTTCTTATGAGACAATATCATTGGAAGCTAAAGTTCAATTTAATACTAATCGGAAAAAAAAATAATATTGCACTTTCTGACCGTACAATTGGAATGTTTGAAGAATCCATATTGCTTAAATTAGCGAAACTGATTGGCATAATCTAATTCCTACAAAGATCTTGAATGTGTCTGGATTCTATCTTTGCCAAAAGGAAAAAAAAAAAGCAAAATATATGCAAGTTCAATTATAAAGTAATATAAAATGCTGCGTCTCTCCAAGTAAATAAAGATAATAACATGAAAAATGATATTTGATGAAGGCGTGAAAATAAATTTCATGCAAACAATAGAATGCACCAAAAAAAGAAAAAGAAAATTTGTTAATCTCCGCACAAAAAATTTCGGTGAAATTTCATAATTAAAAAATAGATGGATTCTCAGTACGTAGCACTAGTTTTTTTTTAAGGCTACTTGAACGCTTGAACTCTAAGCCTGATTGTTCGTACCTAGGAAAAGAACGACAAAAATATAATGTACTTACAAATTCAACGAATTCATAGAAAGACAACATAGAATAGAATTAGTATAATGTACTAATCTGTTTTGGGATGTCTCCATAATTAATATAAAATTAGTATAATGAAATGTGCTCACATGTCACATGCCAAGAGAAAGAGAGAGAGAGAGAAAAAAGTACTTTGTTTATTGAACACTCGCACAAGCACTTGGGAAAGAGAGTTTTGACTAGGCCTGTCAAAGGGGAATCACATCCTCTGCCAAGCTGGACATTATGCGCATCTCATCACAACCGTCCCATCAATTATGGATGCTCCGTGATTAATACCAGATTGATAGGCCTGAAAAAAGTTAACCGTCAAAATTAGATCGGACAGTCGTGATGAGATGGGCAGAGTGCCCTGCTGGGCAGAGGATATTGATCCCTGTCAAAGGACTGTTATACGTTTCGCCGTTTCATTCCGTCAAAACGGAACATCTAATGAAACAGAATTTTGTTCCATTTAAAAAATGGAACGGTAAGCGAAACGTGATAACAATCAAATGGACGCTCTAGTTCTTACAATTAATTAGAGAGGAACAGCTCACTGGACAATTGCAACAGAATCACAGATTCACAGGTAGCAAGCCAGCGCATCCAGTCTCATGCGTTGTCACTTCTCAGCCACACAGTGAAAGGGAATAGTTAATTAGGGGATTATTCTGATTGTATCTCTATATATATTAATATATTATCAATAGAGCACTGTACAAAAACAATAGAAAATACAATGAAAAGTTTCAACTAAGAAAAAGTTTTTTTTTTTTCGCTTTATCTGTTTAATTCTTCTTCAGTTATTCGTTTTAAAACGCATTTCGTCATACGTTTATATGAAATACAGTTGAAATTTAGACGTTCCATCACGTCCCATCGAAATGGAACGACTAATGAAAATTCCGACGTTCCGTGTCTGTTTCAGACGTTTGACAGGCCAATTAGTCCTTTTTTAAATTCTATCAAAATGGTTTCGTCAACGTAAAACTTTTTGAAACTTAATTCGATAAGTTTCAGTTGAGATGATACGAAACGAAATTGGTGCTCTTTTTCCATTTGGAACGAAACGAATTCACAATTTCAACTGAAATGAAACAAAATAGTCAACCCTAGTAGCTAAAAAAATATACGCTACTTCATCCGGTCCCACATCAGTGGTTGTATTTTGTACGTGATAACAAATTTAAATATAACTTAGTGCTTCTCTACTGAGCATTGCTCCTTTGTTCATAAAAAAAAAAAGCATTGCTCCTTTCGGAAGTCAACGATAAGACATGTCAAAAGTCTACGCTAATTTGGAGCAGTGTGAAAACCCATGTGGCCATGTCAAATTGTCATTAACTACTGTTTGTGAAGTACTGTGAAAATCTTCCAAAGATTTGGGTACAAAACTTCAAAATTAAATAAACAAAACAACCGTATAACTTTCTCATTATGCATGGATATGCTAAAAAGAAGTAAGAATCCCGGTAACAAAAAGGTTAATTTTATGGAATTATTAACGAAAGCAACAGACCCATCTCAAGCCATAATTATATTCTGTTGAGCGGATCCCTACCCTCATCACTAAAGTACGTTGAACAGATAACCTTAATTTCTTATTGTGGGTTTATATTAATATAATTTGTACTTCCTTCTGCACTTTTTACTTGAATGTAGTAATCTATGCATAGATTTTAGATAGACCGTTGTTATTACTCTTCTCCTTATGACTTCGGTATTGTTGGGTTCATTGGATTTACTAATCCCCAAATAATGCAACCCATGTGGGCTCCCCATCTTTCAATGAATTTAGCTAGTTACACAAATAGTCCTTCAAGTGTTTATCAATTACATAGCAAACTTTCAAAAGTCGAAAGTCAAAAGTCAAAAAACCTAATCGTATTCTGTATCCTTATAATAATCTGTGTTAATTTCTTGAAGTTTATTAAACAATTACAAACATAGTAGGACAAAATATACAGCTACTGGAAAAATGGAAAAAGAGTATGGCCCTGATCAAAATGACTTTTAGGTGGGATTTCATTTCATTTCATTTCATTTGAATTGATTTCATAGGATTTCGTTGGATCTAATTACAAGAGAATTCCAACCAAATGACACTAAATCCCTTCATTTTGATCAAGAATTTTCCAACAAAATGAATTGAAATGAAATCCTATGTTAAAAAAATGGGATTTTGATCAGGGCCTATATCTTTTTACAAAATAAACACTTGTTTCTCTAATTTACATAAAAGATCTTATACCGAGCTCGTTAATTTTTTTTTTAGAAAAAAAAAATCAAAATTCACATTATGTTCCAAGTGAAGTATAGATTATTGCTTTTCTTTTCTTCCAAAACAGTATAATAGGTTTTAGTTTTCTATTTTTTTTCTATTATTTTTCCTTTTGTTTTCTTTTTTCCTTCTTCCGGTAAATAAATTTTTTATTAATAATTTTTGTTGGCGTGGTACTTTGCCATCCGGCCCTAAAAAGAAAAAAAAAAAGTATAAAATGCACGAAGAGGAAGAGCAATCATGCAACTTAACCCAAAATTAATCAAGTTGTTCTGCCTAAGTCAACCATAAACATGCTGTTTTTATTTAAGAAAAAAAATATATCCACTTTGTCATTGGTAAGCATCAAGAGAGACATAAAAAGGAGAAAGTGCCTCCACCTCTCTCCCTCACAAGGAGCTGATTTGTCAGAAATGAGGTGTGGAAAGATGGCTCCTTTTGTTTTGCTTCTCTGTCTTATCCTCGTACCAAGTTGCTACTCCTTACCATTGTGCATGGATCAGAGTAAGCTCACTCACACACAACCTCCTTTTCCCTTTCATTTTTTTAAGAAAAAAGCATAGAAACGTTACAAGTAGATACTCTGTTTTCCTATTTAATGAGAATGCAATATATAAGTTTATTACTTATATTGCGCTTTGAATTTGTTATGATATTTTAGCAATTGGTTGTGCAAACTGCCAAGCAGTACTGGTATCAGAAAAGCTTGGGACTTTCTACTGGTTCAACTAGAACCAAGTAATACAGTATCATCTAGTGCTAAATTATCCTTTTTATTGTGGTCTAATATCTCGTTTTTTTCATTATGTTCTCAAACAGGTTATCCAAAAAAGATTAACTCGTCATTGGCATTCTGCGGATACTCCGACAAAGCATGTTGCAGCGCAGCTGATGACCTTGCCATCCAGAATCAATTCACAACAATGAACATCTCTGATGCTGCATGTGCTGATGTTATGAAGTCCATCCTTTGTGCGGTAAGTCAGAATTCTTAATTAAGTAATAATTTTGAAATCCTGAAGGGTAGATAAGCTTATTTTGTGTAGTATATGTATATTGTATATCTTAAATTATAAATAGTTAAATACATTAATTAGTCCTATCACGTCGCTTACATTTTCCATCGTCCAATCTTATTTCTCTCTCATGATCTTCTATATTATAATTGGACGAGACTCTGTTTTCATACTTTCTTATTATTATTAAAAGATATACATATCGTAAATCAATACGACTCCTTTTGTGTTTCTTTATATGAATTTTTGTGCAACTTGTTGTGTTATTTCTCATTATCCATATCTTTCGCTTTTATAAATAAATTTATTTGTGCACATTTTTTCAATATTAATTTTTATTTTGGAACAAAATTAGAGAAAACCAACTCTACAAAAAACTATTACATTTTTTGGAAATCTTATTCTGTTTTCGTATGATTACAAAGTTACAATAACGTACATGGCACACAAAAATTCTTAATTAATTAATTACAAACTTGTTGGAACTTGAGTTGCTTCGTTATATCATCGTTATAAACCAAATGCGAATACTATAGTTTTGAATTCCTTGTAAATTAGTTGAATTATAGATAAATCAGTTTAATTACTATACTCATTCTGCTTCATATCGTTCTCTCCGTAGTAAATAGGGGGGAAAATATTAGCCAATGATCACCAAATGTGCCACATGATTTGTTAACGCCAGAAAAATCTTCTATATTATGTGAAATTTGTATAATATTATCTACTTGGCTTCCACATTCAATTTGAAACTTCTCAACTTAATTATTAATACAGCATATGCTAAGACATGTTCAATTGTTCTTAGCCATATCTTAATTGCCTTCTAGAGGATAGAGAGATCTGATTCAGTTAGAAAAGGAATTGGATCCTTTGTAGCACGCGTAACTTATAATTTGGTGTAAAATGTTCCGAGTTTTGACTTTTGAGAGCTAACATGAGATGAAACTTTTTGAGAACTATTTAGGCATTATTAACCCTCCCTATACCTAGGTCGGTGAAAACCCATGGGCTGTGACAATTGCATACATAAATGCTAGTCAAACTATGAAGAGTTTCTAATTGGACATATATGAATATATATATATTTTTTCAAAAGTTACTGAATTTTATATCTTATTTAGTTTATATCATTGAAATTTTATATTTATCTAACTTAAGTCACGAAACTTTGTCTCATCCAAAGTTAAAACTTTTGTTTCTCTTTTCCGTGAATTACTCTTTTCTTTTTACGGATCGGATCGGTAATTGTAACAAGGGAAATAGCAACAAAAGAACTCATTTTGAAAGAAGTTTACTATTTGGTGATTAAAATCAGATAAACAAAAGTTTAGGGAACAAAAGATAAATAGAGTTTTAGTGATTTATGAATTGTTATATAATTAGCAACATGGATATTGTTTAATAGAACTAGAACCAAGGTCAAAATCCAGAACAGTGAATAAATAATTGCTACCTGGCCCTCAAATTTTTTTTTATATGTAAATAGTTTAACCACAGCATTCAAGTCTTCTTTCTTTGGGCTTAGCTGGTAAATTAATTTTTAAATAATAGGGAAACGATATAGTATGTTATTTCGACTTAGAACAGTTAAGAAAGAATTAAGACTATATTTAAGGCGCGGTGAGCGAGCGAGCGTGCGTGCGCATTTGGTACAAAACTGACGCATAGTTGTGCGGTTTTATTGCTTAATCACACGGTTTTCTTCTTAAAGTACTATTGTTGCATGTCAGACGTTATTTAAGGGAAAGTACATTGATACCTGGTGGTGATATAATGGGATACGTGCTTGTGAGGAGTTTGATGAATTGCTTGTGTGACGACCACAACGAGCAAATTTACAAGAATAAAATAGTCCAAAAACAATGTGAAGATAGTTTTAGATGAGTCTTATAGTGTTTTTTAAGATTTGATGTTGTAATTGTAATAATGACTTTGGTTGGTTTAATTTTCTGGATGCTCTTCATCAAAGTGAAGAGTGGCGGGCGCTCCCCGCTTATCTCCAAAAAAAAAAAAAAACAATGTGAAGTGTTTATTGTTGTTCCATTGGATGCAAAAGAGTTCACAATGTATCAGAGTAATTTAAGGAAAATGTTACCAATTTTAATTGATGAGTAAGGTCTGGTATAGCTGGGCAATGTTCAATACTAGCACTGATGGAGTCTTTGATCTAATAGAATGTGTTTTATTTTCATGCAGCAATGCAACCCTTATGCTTTTCAACTCTACTCAAAATCTAAGAACTACCCAGTTCTCTGCAACAACAACCTGGTGAACTCGTCATCGCCTTCCAACTCCACAACCGACTTCTGCACAGAGACCTGGAACACATGCAAGGACATTTCTATCCCCAACTCACCCTTCGGCACCAGCAATGGATCCCCAAGCAAGCTCTCTGACAGCTACAAAGGAGCTTCTGACTTCTGTTCCACAGCTGGTGGAAGTGCCACTGATCAGACTGTCTGTTTCAATGGTGGCATGTCAGTTGGGTTTAATGACACACAACCTGCCCCTCCACCGCAAGGTAGACTCACTCTCTCTGCCTTTTTCTTTTAAGAAAGGATCTGAAATGTGCCTATGAAAACAATTAAATAAATTATATGCACCTACTATACTAGAATGTCTTAAATTCTTATACCTTCTACATCCTGATTTCTGGAATTATACATGAAAATATGCAATATCACATTTCTGTTTCATGGTTCTAAAGAAGGAGGTATTTTGTATTGTTTCCACCAATTGTAGAAGAACAAAAAACTGAGTGCATCTTCCCTAAAGCATGCATTTTAGCATAAAACTCGGTGGACTTGGATGTGTATATACGTATGTTGTTCTTCAGAATTCCTTTCCTGACTGAAGTACCTAATCTATAGAAATTTCTTGATATCTTCTTCCTGGCATGGGTGGGTCAGTAAGCAAATATGGGGGACAATGTCCCTCATTTTGTTGTTAAATAATACATGTATACATACTTTTTGCTGCTACATAGTATTGTTTTTAAGAAAATTCACCCCCATGAAAGCATAAAAATTGTTCGAGTTTTAACCCTCATAACTACAATCTAATTATTTCGATGAGGCCATTATATTCGTTTCATATTGATATGGTGAGTGAATCCCCCATCTAAAGATTTCTGGGTCCATGCTGCTAGGTATATGTCTCGAGAGGCTTGCGAATGGGACCTATACCAATTTTGTGCCGCATCCTGATGGTTCGAACAGGGTCTTTCTGGGAACTCAATCTGGGAAGATCTTTCTGGCCACAGTGCCACCCCAAGGGTCAGGGAAGACGCTTGATTTTGACTTGACAAGCCCATTTATCGATCTGACTGATTTGGTTCATTATGACAACGAGTTTGGTTTGCTTGGCTTCGCATTCCACCCGAACTTTCTGACCAATGGGAGGTTCTTCGTGTCATATAGTTGTGACAAGTCCAAATCAGCAACCTGTTCTGGCAAATGCTCGTGTAATTCAGAGATTAATTGCGACCCATCAAAACTTGGATCAGATAATGGTGCACTCCCATGCCAGTATCAGGAAGTCATTGCTGAGTATACTGTTAATGACTCCTCAGCCTCTCCTAGCACGGTACTTTCGTGATCCTTTTAATTTTTTATTTTCATATGCAATATTTTGCAGTACATATGAACATCTTGAGTAAAATTCTAATTTGTGCTATCAGTCCAATAATCCAAATGCTGAGTTTGATATGAAACTTGCATTTTCTTAAACTTTTCATAAGAAAAGAGAAGAATTCTGCCTATGTAGGCATTAATTTCATTTTTGCAATGCCTATTTTTCCAATCAAATGTCATAATAGCCCAGAAAGGCCTTTATTTGACATAAATCATTATTATTAAATTGGAGTCAGCTGGTGCGAACCTGATGGAGAGAACCATAATGAAATCAAAATTCAATATCCATCAAAAGATTATAAAGGATGAAAATTGTGGTGGTATCTTGATGGTTGTGTTCCCTTATTTTGTGGAACCTTTAATGAAGCCTAGTGGCACCTCATTTTATTATTTTCTTTTTTTTGTGTTTAGGTAGTTAATGTTGAGCTTCTTCTCTTTCCCCAAAATAATAATAAACTTTTGTTTTTTTTTTTTTTACTTGTTAAAAATTAGGCAAAAACTGCAAATCCAGCTGAGATTTCGAGGGTATTCACCATGGGGCTTCCATACAATAATCACCATGCAGGGCAAATATTCTTTGGCCCGGCTGATGGATATCTCTATTTAATGATGGGGGATGGTGGCAATTCTGGTGATCCCTGGAATTTCGCTCAGAACAAGAAATCGATGCTTGGGAAAACTCTCAGACTCAATGTTGACATTGTTCCGAGTATGCACTTAACACACAATGAATTAAAAGATAACATTTTTGGAGGTTTAATATGGTTCTTTTACTTGTTAACACCTTAACTACGAGGTTCCTCAGGTCTTTCTGTTATTAATAATTAGGGTCAACCTGTATTTAGCAAGAGGGCAATGACTGGAATCCCATCCCATGTTATTCCGCAGCAATAACTGCTAGAATAGGAGCTGAAACACTCTTGTATTAGTGTTCTGCTTCCTTTTTCAAGAAATTCCTAAATTAGGGTGCTCCCTTCTCATTAATGGAAGGGGACGGAAGGGAATGAAAGGACTGCCCAGAAAGTTGTAACCCCAAAATTGGGGGGTAGAACTTTACTTCCAAATCTTTGTAAATTAAGTCTTTTTCTTTCATTCCCTCCTCTTTCCTCTGCATGGAGCAAGTAACCATTTCCGGGCAGACCCTTTTTAATTTGTTTCCGTTCCTTTCCTAATTTCAGGATGGAAAAGGGTCTTACTAGGATAAGTTTCATAGGCATTGAATGCTGATTGCTTAGCATGCTATCCCATCATCTCTTCCAGTTTTGTTCTCCAAAGAGTTTATATCGTAATGGTTGGATGGAATACTGCCTAGTCATTGGCTGTAAATATATGCAATGGTGTGCGAAGCACGTATCAGATACCAAACTCGTTAGAACAAAGAAAAGAAAAGTAGAAAAAAGTATTAAAGTAGAAATGAATAAGATTAGCATCTATTAACTAGTATGGCAGCCGCCACATATATTCTTTAGCAATTGTAATTGATAATCTGAATCTCTCAGCTGACTTTGTTACTCTCTTTTTCTTTTTCAGCTAATGCTGATATAGATAACCTTACTTTATGGGGAAATTACTCGGTCCCGAAGGACAACCCATACTTTACTGACCCGACATTCAGACCAGAGGTCTATGCCTACGGTTTTAGAAATCCATGGCGTTGTAGCTATGATGCTGAAAGACCAACCTACTTATTCTGTGGTGAAACCAGCGAGGTATTATATAATATTTGAAAGTTGCACATTTATCAATACGTACTTACCATTATCACATTCACTTATCAACATGACTGCCAACAATTTCTGTATCCCATTGGTCTTAAGATTTTAAGTACAGAACTGGTGGCTGCTGAACTTAGACCTGTGCACGGCAGTTGCACAATGGAGGCTCATATATCATTGAACAACCCTTTCTGGGACTAGTTTGAACCTTCTCAAGACACCAATTAAGAAATAAAAAAATCCTTGAAAAATAATAGAGCAGTCAAAGGAAAACAAATGCACATTGAAGTTCAATTTTAGGCTACTTACTCCATTAGGATAAAGCATACTAAAAAAAATGGATCATGAAATTGAAACCTAATGTTTTTTTTTCGGCTAATAAAAACAATAGAGAATTGTATTACTCAGTTCTTTCCTCCTCTTCCCCCCCCCCCCCCCCCCCTACTATGTGCTTTTTCTATGTAGAGTTCTGATAAAAGGTTTCTTTTTTTAAAAAAAAAAAATGAAATAGAACACATATGAAGAGATTAATCTTATAACAAAAGGAGGAAATTATGGGTGGAGGATCTATCAAGGCTACGATCTGTATTTCCCCCCATGGGCCCCAGGGCCTAACATTTCTGCCGACTCTATTGACCCCATTTTCCCAGTGAGTGGTTACAATCGCTCTATAGTAAATAACAACTTGGGCTCTGCTGCAATTGTTTCTGGCTATGTTTACCGTGGAAATACAGACCCATGCTTGTATGGAAGGTACAAATAATAATTTCACACTGTTATTGTAGTCATCTTCTTTTCTTCTTGTTTTTTTTTTTTTTTTTTGTTTTTTGTATTGCAATTTGTTTAGGCAAATTGCCAGCATATGCCTTGATAGAAAAACAATTTAAGCCGCAACCTGATTTTGCATTTTAAACCTTAACCCTCAAATAAACTCATCATGCAATTGAAAGTCAGTGTGAAGCATCAATTATATATGTATATATATATACATGTAATTCTTCACTAATTATAATCTAGCTAGTCTCAACTTCACTAGATTCAACCTTGTTCTTAAAAATGCGAATCAGTATACTGAATGGATAAATAGGCTGAAAACAGGCAGTTGAAACTTCAACACTGAAGGATGCTTCTAATTACCTTTTATACTCATGGCAACTTAGGTTCGTTTTCGGAGACCTCTATGCAAATGACATGTTCACAAGCGCAGAGACTCCTCGTGGCAGTGGGAATTTCAGCAGAGACAGAATCACCTTCACTTGCAGCAAGAATTCCCCCATCCGTTGTGATTTCACCGGCAAGAGCTCACTGCCTTCGCTTGGGTACATATTTTCGTTTGGCCAGGATAACAACAGAGATTTGTTCTACTTGACCATTAAGGGGGTTTACCGGGTTGTCAGGCCAAGCTTGTGTGGTTACTCATGCCCGTTGGAGAGTAATGTCCCGCCATCAGCACCGCCTCCATCACCGGGGCAACCTTCTCAGTCATCACTGAGTCTCAAGTTGGAGATGTCAGTTATTTTGGTGTTAACTTGCTTATATGTTCTTCTCGGCTTGAGATTTTAGGTTTATTTTTTAGGTGTAATTTGCTGATAGTTATTCTTCCTTTTTATTTTTTATTTTTTTTGCTTGATTTATCTCCTATTTCTCTCCATTTTTACTTTTTTTGCGGGCTTTATAATGCTGTAGTATGTTGATATTCATTCATTCAGATCCATTAGATTCCATTGTTTTCTGTATATGTCTGCGGGTGTCTTGACTCTTGATTGTAGCAGATATGAGAAGCACCCATGTGAAAGAAAACCATTAAAAGATCGTAAATTTGATTTTTCTGCTTTGTATTTTTGGGGTCAGTGTGAAAATATGAACCTTTGGCAAAATGCGGAACTACAAGTTGTGTATGATGGAATATCCAATTGGACAAAATTTATTTCTCAAATTGTATTTTCTTTTTAAAAAATTTTTCTGGCTGTTTTTGTTCGGGAACTAAGTGCACCGGATAAAAGTTGGAAAAGGCGGCAAACTGCAAAAGTGCAAAGAGGTTTGCGGCAGAGTTGTATTTTGGAATTTTGCACAGAACTCCTTCAATCTTCTAATATTGCCCAACTTTGACAGAACTCCTTCATGCGCTCTTTTTCTTGTACACGCATGTCAATATGACAATATCCATAGCACTGCTGCTGGATCAACTTGGAGATCTTTTTTCCTGCGCGATAAGAAATCTTTTCTTTAACAAAACATGATATATTCAGGGGGTTTTATTATAAAAAAAAAGTAGAGTAGATATGGTACTCTAAGATTTTATAGATGCGATATTCTTTGTTCTGGCACGAAGAATATGCTTAAACGAGAAAAAAAGAATATAAAAAAAAAATCTTTGCCACTTGAAGTACATAGAGACGTGTAAGAAGCAAAGGAAAAGAACAAATTGCTTTATTATTCTCAAAGATTGTCAATATTAGTTATTTATTCCCAGAACATCAAGCTGGAAATAAAATTTTGACTTTCTTGTAAGACGAATCATGCGAAGCAAAACATTAAATTAATAAGAAATTAGGTGACAGATTTAAAATTGAGATTGCATTTTTTCGGCCGTACAAGTGGGAATGTTGAGAGAATCTATAAAGCTTAAACAAGTTAACATGATTGGTACAACCTGAAACGCACAACTATAATGGATCTGGTTCTTATTTATTTATTTATTTATCTATTTTTCCCCTTTGAAAATTAGGAAGATAAAATAATGGTAAGCAGTATTCTCCGAGGTATTGGATTGTTTTCAGCTATTAGTCAATTGTAAATTTGTAATAAACTAATAACTGAAATGGTTTATAGCTCCAAATGTACACTCAATAATAATTGATGATACTTCAAAAAAATATCAAATAGGCAAAGGCAACCGCCCGCTTTGTTTGTGGTTTGTGCAATAACACACGACAGTATACATGAACAAAAGCTGCTGATAGAATTATGAAATACAAAACTTTGCTACATATCCATAACAAAAAAATTACACAAGTTCATAATAATAATATATTAAA
The DNA here is from genome assembly GCA_027562975.1 of Rhynchospora breviuscula. Taxonomy (NCBI): domain Eukaryota; kingdom Viridiplantae; phylum Streptophyta; class Magnoliopsida; order Poales; family Cyperaceae; genus Rhynchospora; species Rhynchospora breviuscula. The sequence goes on from CM050398.1 coordinate 22,227,398, forward strand.
ATATTTTGCAATGACACCAGCTTGTTAACTTCTTTTCTTGTGTTAATTATCTAGTGTCAAAATTCAAAATACATTAATAATAACAACGGTAGAACTTGTTAAGTTCGGATGTGCTCAAAAATCAAAAAAGAAAATGAATCTCCATGACGAACAATTAATGCAGTGAAGTTAATAAAAGCATTGGTTCAAAGTTGCAACGAAAACACCTAAATTTTATATCTTAGTGTATGTAATAATACCAAATCAAATTTTAGCAAAAATAAAATTGTGAGATTAGAGGTGTTGTTGTGGATATGAGTATATGAGTGCCTGAAGATGTGTGATATGAGTAAAATAATTCTCCGACAATGTCTATAATAGATGAAAAAAGTTGCCATGTGTAGACTAAATTGCATTAATTTCCATGTCAAAAGATAGAAAACTTTAATTCTGCCGCTTCAATAATTTAGACAGATGATCGGGATCTAGTGCTTCTAAATTTATATCCAATTAATATTAAATTTTGGTTGCAAGCTTACAACGTCTACGTCGAGTACCGGTTGGGATCGAACCATAAGGACGGTGTTGGATATCGGTCTTTTACTTTATCCAATTAGTTTGATGAGTTGTGCTTAGAATTTTTTTTTAATGATTTAAAATAGATTCTAATCCTAAGATTGATCTAAGTTACAATTGAGAATGCGAGTTTTAATACAATAAACGAATTAGAGGTCAATTAATAGGTTGCATGTTGTCTGTCCAATTTCGGACAGGTAATCAGGTTAAGTTAAGTATCTAGTTAGATCCTAACTCGTGTTCGACGTCTAATTTCCCAAGTTTAACTTTCAAACTTCTTAAAAACTAAGTTTCAACTTTCATTTGATGGCTTAAGTTTTTTAGGTTTATCTTTTTAATCCGAAAGATATCTTATATCTTTCGAGTTTCGATATTAGGTGAGACACCTTTTTGGTTTAATCATGGGTTCACCTTTCGGTTAATACCTATCCTATGGTATTGCAATCATAAATCAACTCGAATTTAGAGTTCTAACTACCTATCGATCTAGACTTGGCCTCAATCTATTGGGTAAAACTGTCAATTCAAGCAATTTATAATGGCAAATTATCAATAAAAGCAAGAAAAATAAAGCAAAACACAAATCATAAAACTAAATAAAAATATCAAATTAACTACTAAGCATTAGGTTTCCTACAATTGCCCCTAACAGCAATTCTAGACTAGACAAGTACTCATAGAATCATTACAAAACCAAGGTTTCTTCAAATAAGTCAACATAAAACAGAAAGAAAAGGTAGAATACAACAAATGGAGTTTGTTTCCTCTCTTCTTCCTCCTCAGCTTGCCTTCAAATAGTTATGGTTGCTTTCAAGCGGGCTCGCTTGAACCCGTCGTGTCGGGTAGAAACTCTAATAATCACTCAAAACTTCGATCCTCACAATCTAGGGTCTTGGCATGCTCAAATAGACTTAGGAACATCTGCACATCATGGAGAATTATCTTTGGAAACATAAAAAATAGTGGAGAGTCAGTTCCCAAATTAACCTTCTAAAAATAGCTTTTTAGCATGTAAGTCGGCATATTTCGAAAGGATCCGCCTGAATTCAAAAGGATCCACTTGAATTCGAAAGGATCCGCTTGAAATCCTCCCGAAGCATGGAATGTTCGTTGAATGATTTGCTCTTCAGCCGTATCTATTTGGATTCAAACGAATCTGCTTGAAATGTGTCTAAGACAAAAAATATGCAAAAATCACGAATAACCTACAAAACAAAGTTGGGAGCAATGGTACTACCTTTATTCTAAACTAAAAATGTCAAAAATCTAACTAAAATACAGATAATTAGTTGTAATTTGGAGCCTAAAAGAATTGAAATGTTAGTATTAAATTCGCCAATCAACAGACAACCGTTTAGTTAATTGAATTTGGTTGTTGTTGTTTTACTTAAAAAGAAAATTTTGCAAGTTTACCAAACAATTTAACCTATACATAATTTTTTTTAAGCAAATGAAAGTGATTTTACTTGTAATAAACAATTTAGCCTCCGATTTGCTAGCCAATTATAATCATGTAAGATTCATACAACGTGATACGCTATTATTGATGGACAAGCAGAAAGAAATTTACTCAACAACAGTAAGCGGGTTTAATTGACAGTCACTGTCAATTCTTTAAAAAAAAAACAACAGTTAGCGGGTTATTAGCAAATAGTCAAACAACATTTTTACCCTCCGAAGCAAAATGTGATCTTATGGTCACAGAACCATATGCATATGACTTTTCCGAAGGTTCATCCAATTAAAAAAATTTGGCCAAATAAGACAATAATCCTTTCCTTCTCTCGCTCTCTCTCTCTCTCTCTTTTTTTTTTTTTTTTTTTTTTTTTTTCTCCCTTCTTTCCTCGAGTGTCATTGGGTATTTGGGCTCGGTGGATTTAATACGCACCAACAAGGGAGCACCCTACTATTTGGCATGTGTTTTTTTTTTTAAAAAAAAAAAATTTTATGTTACTCAAATAATCATTCAAGCTTCTCCCAATTATTAATCCGGTCAAATTTTAAACTTTGAAACCAAGCAGTCTTCTTTATATGGTTTCGAGTAATTTGTGTATTTTCTTTTTTAGTTATTGAGTATTAATTATAGAAGAATTGAATAAGCAACTACTTTTTGAAAATAATTATCTGAAAAAAAAGATAATTTATAACACCAACATACAGAAGTCCATAGAGCACTTTTCCTAATAAAATATATGCAGAATCTAATGGATGACCAAAAGAACAAAAATAATAAGCGTACGAGCTAATGTTGAGCATTTTAGATTTGAGGGACCAAGCACAAAATCATAGGAAATTGAAGATGGATGAAGCAATATACCTAAGGCTAATATCATGATTTGCTCCTCTAAGTCAAACATAGACATACTTGTAATTAAAAGAAGGGAAAAAGAATAAACGATTAACTCTTCTTCGTCATCGTAAACATCAAAGATATATATCTATATAAAAGAAAGTGCCTCCCTCTTCTCCCACATTATAAGAGACTCATTTGTTAACTCCTAGAGATGAGGTGGGAAGAAATGGCTCCGTTCGTGTTGCTCCTCTCTCTTCTCCTCCTACCAATTTGCAATTCCTTACCTCTGTGCATGGATCAGAGTAAGCTCATTACACAAAGCATCTTTTGCATTCTTTCCTGTTCTTTCATTTTGTTTTTTGTTTTGTTTACCTCCAATTGAGCTACATTTTTCAAGTTAACGCCTCATATACTTGTAGATTTTTTTTTTCGTACTTATAAGCAAATGCGATATTAGATTGTCTAACACTAGTTATTGCTTTAAGATGTTTCAACTGATTGATATGTCTGAAGCTTCCCACAAACTTTTGTCATTTTTTGTGTTTTCTTGCCAAAGAAGATGAACATCTCGAAAACATGTCGCAAGGAATTTAATGTATGAACAAATGCTTTGTAAGGTCTATCTACCTAGTTTGTTGTTTCTTTACTGAAAGTATGTTTCAATTTCGCCAAAGAAAAGGAATGAAAAAGAAAAATGATTTAATTAACTTAATTATATGAATCTTTTCAGGAAATTGGTCAAGCTTAATTAATTAATTAATTTTTGCCATGACTTAGACTTGGCAATTGGCTGCAACCAAGCAGTGTTCTTGGAAAAATTGGACTCTTTAACCACTTATTTGCAGAAAACACCAAGTACTTGATGTAATTTCACCCAAAAAAGAAAGAAAAGGAAATACTCATCTTCTGTTAAGTTATCTTTGTTAGCTCTTGTGTAATGTCATGTTTTCCTTGATAAATTCTCTAACAGGTTACCCAAAAAAGATAAACTCTTCACTGACCTTTTGCGGCTACAGCGACCGAGCCTGCTGCAGCGACAGCGACGACCTTGCTATTCAGGATCAGTTCACACAGATGAATATCTCAGATGCTGCGTGTGCTGATGTTATGAAGTCAGTTCTTTGCGCGGTATTTCACAATTCTTGACTGTTATAATTAATGCTATATTTAGTTTGAGTAGTGTTAATAATCACCTTATCAGCACCTTATTTCCGACTTGCTCAACCTATTTGCATGTCTGCATGTGCCAAGTTGTCCGCACGAGATTTGATGCACGTCTATTGTTGTAAGCAAATCCGAGCTTGCGAGTCTAGTCCGGACAAATAAAAGTATTTATCGCATAATAAATTTCAGAATTTTTGTGGGTATATATATATGTTTAATTCGATATGTCGTATAACATATATAATGAGGAAACCTTAATAGGTAGTATGCGATAGGTATATAAAATTGCATTGGTAATCCTATTCTCATTCTTAAATTATTTTACTCCTAGAGGGAGGAAAAGGCATAGGCAAAAGAAAATTTCAATTGAAGTCAACGACATATATCTAGAAATTTTATATTATAATTCTAATTTTAATCGATTATTTTTCCTCAAATATAGGGTCATAGTGTGTAGTTTTATTAAATATATAAGGAGCAAGCTTTTAAAAAACTCCATTTTTTCCGTTTTATCGCTATTTTATCTTAGTTTTAGTTCATACCGCACTACCATTTAATCCGTTTTATCACCGCATAAACCGTTTTTTTACCGTTTTATCACCGATAAATGCTAAATCACCACCCAACCGTCATACCGCATAAATTGCATTTTAAAAACCTTGATAAGGAGACACTTTTTTAGAGTTTGCATTAAGAAAAAAAAAATCAAAATTTTGTGTAGTCTGGAATGAAATTAAGTAGTCAAGAATTTTGCATTAATTATATAATGAATAAGAACTATCAATTATCTCAGCACAATTGTAAGTACACCACAAAATTATGAGCGACTATATATGTCCAAGTTTATTTTTTCGGCTTCTTTTAATACTTACCGAACAAAATTGAAAGCTTGTGAAACTAGTTTAAAATTTTGATTTTCGTCATTCCTGACCAGTACACGATTACACGGTATATACCCTGCTAAGTGCTAACATGTGGCATGTTGTGCTCTGAATCTCTATATACAAACTGTACTTTGGTAATTGGGTTTCATCAACAGAAAAAAAAAAAGAAAAGAAAGGTAAATATAGTTTTTGTGATTGGGCTCACATTGTATGAAATCTTTTTAGGAACCATTTTACTTTTAAATTTAATCCTCCTGGGCCCCTTGGTCTGCTTGAATTAAATTTTTTTGCGAATTCAAGTCAAACTTTGGATCTACTGAGCTAATATAGTTAGAAAAAAATTGCGTAATAATTAGCCATAGAGAAAATTGCACATCCAAGAAAGTTGCAACCAAAGTCAACTCCAGAACGGTAGCTAAAAGACAAGAGAATACAGGTATGTGATGTGATATCATAATTTCATAAATTATACAGGAAAAAACAAAAAAACTGTTGTCGTTTACATATGCAATGTGTATACATACTTGTCTAAATATTTATCAAATTTGTTTACGTAGTGTCGCTTAATTTATTAGCTAACAAGTTCGAAATATGTTATTTTTATGTGCTCAACTGTGACATAAGGCCTTCAGAACATGCCAAGTTTTGTTACTCAAGCCCAATAAATAAGGGTCAATTACATCAACAAAAAAATTTAATTAGAACCTGTTTAACAGAATTTCACATGTAACACACTAGCATCAAATGCACACTATGCACAATAAGAATAATCAAACTTAGTTGAACATGAATGTTTAACATATTGCATTGAATATTCATGAACCTTTGTTTTCAAATATCTGTTAGTTAATGCATACTATATAGTACTCAAATAAAACAATAACTGTAACTCTGTAAGTGTATATTAGAGTATTAAAATAAATTACATTATATGTTGTAAATGATATTCGATATTATGCACAGTTATTCCCTTTTTCTTTTTCCTCGGGTGTGATATACACCATCCAAAAAAAAAACATCCAAGCATCCAATCACTCCAGCGACATTTTAATGGGCTTACTGGACGCTCAGGCCCAGATTTTTCGCGCGCGTCAGCGCGCTGACGTCATTCACGTGTTGAGCGCTCATCTACCGCATGCTGACGTCAGCATTTAGTATTATGTTTGATGTCTTTAGGGATGCGATTAATGTTCAATAGTTTTTTGAACTAAATACAACAAGGGATGAGTTAATTTGCGTTAAGTGTTTAGTTTGATATATTTATAAAGTGACATAGTAATGATTTTATATCATTTTTTTGCGTATTCAGCCGACAAATTTGGGGACACTATATCAATTTAAGATTCATTTTGTTAACACAAGAGATGATTTAACATGTGTTATATGTTTGATTTGATAGCTTTGTAATATAACAAAAAAAATACAGCAATTAGTACTAAAATAAAACATTAATATGATCCATAAAAAAAGAACAATAATACGATCCCTAAAACAACATGATCAGTTTTAACAATCCAAAACAATACAAATTTTAACTAATCTAGAAGATAATAACAACACAATTCATACAAATATTAGAACACATATTTAGTTTGCTAAAAATTTGAATGTTGGTGAAGAACGAACACACAACGCCATACAAACTCAATTGAACCGCAGCCCAAACCTGCGTAAGATGAATACAAATACATATATAAAGTGTTAACAACATGATCCATTAATTTGACAAATAAATCACAATTTAATACTAAATAATCATATCAGGCAATTTTATGCAGAAACAGTTTCTGACAATGAAACATAAGATAATCCCTTATGTCATTTAACTTAACATTTACAGTATCTAATACATCCTTTATGCAAAACTTGAAGTAAATAAACATTTGCACAAGTAATCCCTAGATGAATGTAATATATCAAATGAAGCAACTAACAGAACACTTGTATGAATACACATGAATTAGAGTGTGACAGCAATACTAAACCTGTCCAATTAATATAATCTCATCCATAGATGCATTTAACATAACATATAAAGAAACTAACTGAACACTTGTAGAAATACACACGAATAACAGTGTGCCAGCAATGCGAATAATCTAATCCCTACATGCATGTAATGTAACATGTAAAGCAACTAACTGAACACTTATAGAAATACACATGAAGAACAGTGCGTCAGCAATACTAAACCTGGGTGATTTATATAATCTGATCCATAGATTCATTTAACATAACATAAAAAGAAACTAACTGAACATTTGTAGAAATACACATGAATAATAGTGTGCCAGCAATGAAAATAATCTAATCCTTAGATGCATTTAACACAACATGTAAAGCAACTAACATAACACTTTCATAAAATAACTAACTGAACACTTGTAGAAATAAACATGAATAACAGTGTGCCAGCAATGATAATAATCTAATCCCTAGATGCATTTAACATAACATGTAAAGCAACTAACTGAACACTTAGAAAGCTAGATATTCATGCTACTTGTACCAGTAAAAACCAAACACTTAGAAAGCAAGAACTTCATGCTACTTGTACCAGTAAATACCAGTATATATCAAAACTCAAAACTACACCAAGATAGAACAAGAATATACATATATGTAAATGCACTAATTATTCAAATCATCAATAAACACAATCATGTTGAAACAAAAATTAGATACTCACTTAGATTCAATGAAATCTCTGTCAATCGCAGAATTCTATCTGAATTTCTTGGAATTGTGCCATCTGTTCTCTTCTCTTCCCTCTTATCTGCATAGATCTCCTTCTTCTCTCGGCATTTATCAAAAATAGAGGATTTTTTTATCAATCGAACATCATAAATCGCTGTAGATCTCGATTGATCAAGTTTCTTAAAATCGTTTTTCAAGGTTTTTTTTTGAGAAAGAAACCCGATGTCGTACCATGGCGGCGCTTGTTGGAGGGTTAGGGTCTGATCGGAATCAGAGAAACGCAGAAAAGTGCCTTTTTCGGCTAGAGATGAGGCAGAGGCGGAAACCCTAGCCTTTTTCGTCATCGCGTTGAAGAGGAGCTCGTCGATCGGATTGGAAGGACAGAACGAAGGAGGAGGAGGAGAAGAGAGAGTAGAGAGAGGAAAGGATCCATGGTCAGATCTAGGATTTTGTATGTTAGAGGAGAGAGAAAAAAATGAGAGAGAAATGAAATGGAGAAGGGATGCATCTGTTGGATCCGTGCCTATCACGTGACTATCATGTGCGGCTCTATTGGATGCGCTGGATGCTTTATTGCTGGATGGTCAATAGTAATTACCATTCGGTAAAGGTAAACAGTGCAAAAATATGAATTCAATCTTAGCCTCTTTCGTTTCCCATTAAATCCACTCTCCCTTCATTGGGCTCGCAACAGGATATTGTCAAAAGCCCAATTTTAAAAAAGGCCTCCTAAAAAGCCCAGTGTGTGATTTACCGTAATTGGAAGAATAAAGAATTGTAGAGGTTAGACGAACTGTTTGGTGTTCGAGCTTTCTGAGGTTGTCTGATTGTTTTTTACCAATTCTCTCAGTTATTACCTAAGCTTCTTTTTGTGATTTTAGTCAAATAGACACGGTCGAATCTCTGAACTTCGGTAATCTTGGTCTTTTCCCATTGTAGCGAGCTCAAAATGTATATATAAAGGTTAGTTTTGGGTGCACGTGAAGTGTTCGACAAATTGCCTCTGTGGACCCATCTTTAGGGGAAAAAAAAAACATTTTTGTAGAAATGAGTCTACAAAAAAAGACACTGAAAGTTTGAAACAATCGAGTAAATACCATGACTGATTAGTCAGAAAATAAGCTAGTCAATGTACAAACTAATGGAAATATTGGGTACAACCGTACAAAGATATACTCTAGTCTCTAGGAGATTTGTACGCGCAACTCGATCGGTAATGGCTAGCTAAGAAATATTAATATTAGATGTACAAACCTTTTCCTTAGAAGAAAACCTCATGCACTAATAAAGTAATTCCTATTTGCATGCAGCAATGCAACCCCTATGCTTTCAGCCTGTACTCAAAATCCAAGAGTTACCCTGTTCTCTGTACCAGCAACCTTGTGGCCTCATCACCTCCTTCTAACTCCACAACAGACTTCTGCACACAGACCTGGGACACATGCAAGGACGTTACTATCCCCATCTCGCCCTTTTCCACCAACAGCAACTCTCCAAACAAGCTATCTGGCAGCTATAAAGGAGTTGCCGACTTTTGTGGGGCTGTTGGTGGCAGTGCAACTGACAAGACCATCTGTTTTAATGGTGGTACTTCGGTCGGGTTTAATGGCACACAAGCTGCTCCTCCGCCACAAGGTTCTTTTCTTTTCTTTTTTCTTTTTTATCTTTTGATAGGGTAATTTATGTGTGTGTGTGTGTGTGTGTGTGTGTGTGCAAATATTGCAATGTCAAGTGTAAAGCCAAGATAACTGGAAATATCTCATACCCTTTGTGTTGAGTATATTATGCTGTCTCAGTTCAAACATTTTATAGCACAATCCTGCCTCGTGGTCCTAAAGTGCAAGTGGGCAGCCTGGCTAACTATCTAATTTTGTATATTAACTTCATATCTGCCCTGATAGGTATTTGCCTTGAGAGGCTTTTCAATGGGTCTTACACCAACATTGAACCCCATCCTGATGGTTCAAACCGGATCTTTCTCGCAACCCAGTCTGGTAAGATCTTTCTTGCGACAGTACCGCCCCAAGGGTCAGGCAAGTCACTGGATATAGACTTGACAAACCCATTTATTGACCTAACTGATTTGGTTCACTTTGACAATGAGTTTGGTTTGAATGGCTTTACGTTCCACCCGAACTTTAATACAAATGGGAGATTCTTTGTGGCATACAATTGTGATAAGTCCAAGTCAGCCACCTGTTCTGGCAAGTGCGCATGTAACTCGGAGATTAATTGTGATCCATCAAAGCTTGGAACTAATAATGGTGCACTTCCATGCCAGTACCAGGCACTCATTGCTGAATATACTGTTAATGGCTCCTCAGCCTCTCCTAGCACGGTAACTTTCGTGGATATTATGTTATCCACTTTCATATAAAGATATTGCATGCTAAATGTCGTTGTGTGTTATAATCTATGGTTTTATGCTTGCAGTTTTAGAGCTTAGTACTGTGTTAGATATGCCATTTGTTTTTTATTTCTCATATGAACATGAATTCCAGTTCAGTTTAACCCTGGCTTGCTGGCTTTAACAGCAATAGTTTTCACCTCAATAGACTATGATTTTTTATTTCTTTTTTTTTTTTGTGAAATTTAGGTCTAATGTACTGACCATACATGGACAAAACCCATAAAAGCCTTAGTTTAGCAGAAATTATAGTGTTCCTTAATTGGATTAGCTGGTATATCTGCTCGTATTTGAGTATGTGGTACCAATATCCTGCTAAAGGGTAAATGAGGAAACCTTGGGTTGCTGATATGGTTGTGTTTACATTTTGTCTGAAGCATAGAATAACCTCTTTTTATGATTTTTTTTTAGTTTCTGTAATGAATGGAAGCTTACTCATGATGAGTTTCTCTATCAAAAGGGTTTAAAGGAGTAAATTAACAATTATTGTGCATCTTTTTATTTGTTGATAACTAGGCCAAAAATGCAAATCCAGCTGAAGTTGTAAGGGTGCTCACCATGGGGCTTCCATACACTACTCATCACGCAGGAGAAGTATTCTTTGGCCCGAATGATGGATATCTGTATTATATGATGGGAGATGGCGGGAATACCGGGGATCCCTGGAACTTTGCTCAGAACAAGAAATCGATGCTCGGAAAACTTCTCAGATTCAATGTCAATGACATGCCAAGTAAGTAGTTCTCACTTCTCACCACAAAATTTGTTTGTCCAAAATTATCTTCAAGTTTTATGTGGATGTTAATGCCAATGGTTTTGCTGTGTCTGAGGGCCTTATGTAGTTTGTAATTGACTCAACCTGTGTTCAGCATTTCATAAACCAGGCATAGAGGCAAAATTGGTTTTGTTCCATATTATTCCCACAATAATGGCAGTTGAAAGCAAGAGCTGGAGCTTTAAAATTTCTATTTGTTTTCCTTTTTCAAAAGCTTTCTTATTCTGATGTGGTAAGTTGGAATAAGGATAGTCATTCCAGATGTGAAGCTGTCCAATGTTTTCCTCTGTCACTGTTCCCAATAGTTTATTGGTTGTAACATTTTGTGAGGATTGGTGATTTAAATGAGTTACATTTCTAATTTAAAATTTATTTGATGGCAGTTAGGCACAAATTCGACACCAAACATGCCATAACAAAGAAAATAAACCTGGGAAGGTTGAAAAGAATGAGAATAGCATGTACCAACTTTTGTGACGACTACCCTATAATACCTGCATTTTCTTAATTGCTGATCTGGAACAGTTGGCTGACTTTGTGTTGCTCTATTTTGTCTTTTCAGCACAGGATATGATAGACAATCTTACCTTATGGGGAAATTACTCGATTCCAAAAGATAACCCATACTTTACTGATCGGACTTTCAGGCCTGAGGTCTATAGCTATGGTTTCAGAAATCCGTGGCGCTGTAGTTATGATGCTGAGAAACCAAATTATTTATTTTGTGGTGATACTGGTGAGGTAATTTGACTTCTCCACTTCTCAACAAAACATTACTCAAAGAGTTAATGTTCTGTGATGCAAATTGCTTACTAACAGTTACCATAAAGATTTTGACATTACTACTGGTGCATATGTTTTTGCCACTAAATTAAGGTCTTATGTAGGATCAGGGATCCTTGTCCTCCGGTGCACTGAACACGTGCCGCATGCCCACAAACAGTGTAGATTTGTGTGTGTGTGTGTGTGTGGGGGGGGGGGGGGGGGTTGGTGCCAATCTTAGGGAAATAACATGAATCTCGAGAAAACCCACACTGTTCTCAGGCATGCTTCACGTTTGCCATGCAATAGAGGATCTGAATCTAGGGATCAGTTCGATGCCAAACTTAAACATGTGCTCAGAGTTGCAGCATGTGATATCTTACCCTTCACTTCTGTTGTAGTGTTGTTAGTTGATTCAATAGATTATGTGGGTAATTTATAACTTCTTAGGGAGTACAGTTGAAGAAGAATTTTCTTTTGATGCTCATTTTTAAGTTTGATTTGAGGTCACCCTAATCTGCCAGGAGTTGCAAAGAAAAATTAGAACTGTTCACCTACCTCCCCTGCTCCCTATTTCTCTCTCTTTCTCAGGCTTTTTCGGATCATGTTTCTGTCTCAACAAATGAACCAGGAAAAGCTAACAAAAGTTTTGGCCAAACAACATTAAGCAGAAAATATTCAATCAATTACTTTGTCTTTTATTTGTACTGCAGGATTGCTATTTTACATGGACTTATCAGTGAATGATTTCCTGTTTTCTTTTCAAATAACAGAATACATATGAAGAAATCAATCTTATGTCAAAGGGAGGGAATTACGGTTGGAGGGTTTATCAGGGCAACAATCTGTATTTCCCCCCATGGGCCCCAGGGCCTAACGTTTCTGCTAACTCTGTTGACCCCATTTTCTCGGTGTTGGGCTACAACCGGTCAGAAGTAAACAACAACTTGGGTTCTGCTGCAATTGTTCCTGGTTATGTCTATCGTGGAAAGACCGATCCATGCTTGTACGGAAGGTATGGATAAGCATTTCACTTTATAATTGTAGTTATGCTAATTTTTGTATTTCAATTTTATTTAGGCGAGCAGTCACATATGCTCTAATCAAACATCATTCAAGTATCAACCTGTTTATAAAATTGATTAAGCCGCGACTCTCAAATAAATTCACTTTGTGAGTTTGAAAAGAATTCTCTGCCATTAATTGTCAATAAGGCATAATTCAAGTAATTATTCATCACTAAGTTGTAATCTATTCTAGACTTTACTTTGAATTTAGCTTGTTCTTAGAAGGCACAACCAGTCAACTTGAGGAAAAATGAGTTGAAAACTTGAGATTTATTTTAGTACATGCCGGTACAACTTGCTTACAAAAAATGACATCAAGTATTTGTTGACGCTAACTTAAATATTTTCTCCATTTGGCATTTTAGGTACATTTATGGAGACCTATATGCAAATGACATGTTTACAGGAGTGGAGACCCCTGTTGGCAGCGGTAATTTTACCAGAAACAAAATCACCTTCACTTGCACCAAGAGTTCCCCCATCCCGTGTGATTTTACAGGCAAGAGCGCCCTTCCTTCACTTGGCTATATATTCTCATTCGGGCAGGATAACAACAAAGATGTGTTTTACCTCACAAGCAAGGGAGTGTACCGGGTTGTTCAGCCCAGTATGTGCAATTACTCGTGCCCATTGGAGAAAACTAACCCACTGTCACCACCAGCACCACCTCCATCATCAACACTAGATACTTCAAAGCCATCATTGGGTTTCAAGTTGGAAGGCTCAATAGTGTTGGTTTTGACTTGCTTCGTTATTCTTCTTGGATTGAGATTGTAGGTCATCTTAGAGGCGTAGTTTTACAAGAGTGCTGCTTTTTTTCCCGGCTTGGTTGCATCTCTTTTTGTTTTGCGTTTCATTTTTGCTTTGTGTGGGCTTTCGCATGCTGCAGTATTAATTCTTATCGGATTTATTAGAGTGCTTTTTTTTTTTTTTTTTGTATATGTTTGGGGAGGTGTATTGCTTGTAGATAACCTGAAAAGGACGTATTTGCTAAAATCTAGTTGTTTATATTTTTCCTACAGTACCAGAGCAATGTTGGGGTCAATGTCCAATTTCAAATTTCTAACAACATGCACGCCACATAGCAATGACCTTGTACTTTTCCCATTGTTAAACATTAAAGACCTCTAAACAATTATTTGCTAGCTCAAAAATGCCTAAAATTGAATTAGCCGAGTGATGGAAAGAGTCCATGCTTTACAACAGAAGAGCATGGTGTCATATAACCGAGGAATCACATCCTCTGCCGACCTTTTAAGGTGGGCAGAGTGCCAACCTTTGATCCTGACCGTTAGATCTAATCTCAACGGTTATGGGAGCCCCGTGCATAATACCAGATTGATAGGCCCGAAAAACTTTAACAGTCCAGATTAGATCGAACGGTCCGGATCAAACGTTGGCACTCTGCCAACCTTAAAAGGTTGGCAGAGGATACGCTCCCTATAACCGAGTTCTAATTTGGCTTACATATAATGTCAAGAATGTGATAATAAATAGCATAATAATGTCAAGAATGTCATAATAACTGAGTTCTAATTGGAATTTATTAATTCCAATTTGAAAATATCATAATAATTAGCAAAAAAAATTTGGAAAAATGTAAATTTTGGTCTCCAAGGGTTTTTCAATATGGTGATCAACTTGAAGGATATGGATTGACCGTTTGAATTTTGGATCTCGAAAAATGACTCGATGGCAAAATCATGCACGGTCAGACCATTCATTTTGTACAGAAAAGGCCAATTTTTCTCTTTTGAATAAAATGTTATATAAAGCTCAGAACTTTAAAATAAAAGTGAATAATAAATGTAATTAACAATTAAGGACAAATAATTGGTCAATTGAAGCTTTGTTTATAGTATCTTTCACAATCATAATTTGTTAGGGCCTATTTAAAGAGAAAAAAATAAAAAAATTAAGGCTCAAATTGACATATTTAATTAGAATTCAACTTGAAACCTTTTCTTGTAAATTGAAAAGAAACTGTAATTTGCTCCAAATTGAAATAATAAGTTGCTGTTACTTGGTCAAACGTAGACCTACATGCAATATAAAAATTAAACATTCTCTTATCCATTATATCATCAAGATATATTGGAGAGAAAGATCTCACGCACTTTTCTTCGCTCACAAAAGCTCATCTTTTTGAGATAGGTTTTGAAGAAATGGCTTATTTTGTGCTCTTTCTCTTTCTTTTCATCTTACCAAGTTGCTATACTGCTCCAATGTGCATCGACTCAAGTAATCTCCCTCCTTCCCTCTCTCTCTCTCTCTCTCTCCCCATACCCCTCCTCGCCCCTACAGTTCTTTCTTTTTCACATTTTATTTCTGTTAGTGTTAAGTTAGTTCCGTTTATTAATCGTTTGATAAAACTTAAAAGTCGCATTTTATCTTCTTCTCATTTTGTCTGTCTATATAACAAGTTAACTCTACTTTTTATTTTCCTTCTTCCTTTTTTTTTTTTTCAAAAAGCTTATCATTCAAAAAGCTTATCCGAGAAAGTTAAATACCACGCTGTCGTTTTGCGGCTATAGCGACAGAGCCTGTTGCAGCGGGGCCAATGACCTGGCGATCCAGGATCAGTTCACAAAGATGAACATCTCTGATGCCGCATGCGCTGATGTTATGAAGTCTATTCTCTGTGCGGTATGACAATTAAAGTACAAATCAAATATTTTTATGGTTATGATCTTCTTTTAGTTTTTATTAAGCACAATACAAGTATGATAGCTGCCATATATATGCTCCTAAAGTAGAGCTTCTTAAAAGATTTTCAATGTTGCATTAGCTGACATGAAATCTGGAAAGTTTTGTTGGGTGCAAAGTTGCAAAGTGAATTAAGCATTTCACATTTTGGATGAACATATAGTATCGTTAATGTTTTTCCATAATTAAACCATTGGGCATGGCAGCTGATCTTAACAATACTTCAATTACTCCCATCAAGTGTTATGAAATTCATTGTATTACATGAAGGTCATATTTATCGTTGTTATTTAATGATTGATAAAAATTGCATCGATAAATAAAAGCACATCAAATTTTGTATCTATGATATATATGTTTCTATTGCAAAATCATATCTAAAATATTTGATTCAATTGTTTAATTTAACTTTAGAGAAATAGGAAAATTGTTAAGTAATCAACATTGCATCTTTTGGCCCTTTTAATGTATAACATGATCATTTATTGCAGTTCTCAATATCTTTACCAAAACATTGCATCTTTTGGCGCTTTTAATGTGTAATAACATGATCATTTATTGCACTTGATCGGTGCTGAGGGTACAGGTCAAATTAAATCCTTAATAACCGATGCGAATTCGTTTGCAGTACAGTTTAAGGGTCGAATCTCGGGGACGGACTATTCTGTTTCTAAGTTTCAGTTTAAACAATTCAAATTAAATTCTGGGTTTAATAAAAATCAGTAAGTTTCAACAGTTCTAAAATAAAGAATAATAAAGTAAAGTTCAGTTCCTAAATCGCCAAATTCTAAATCAAACAGAAGATAATCTAATTGATGAAAACTAGGGGTTCAGATCCTCAAACAATTCTCTAAATGTCAAAGTTGGAACGGTCCGTTCCATGTCTGGAACGGTCCGTTCTGGACTCTGTCAGTCGATCGGAACAGGCCGTTCTAGGTCAGACTCCCCCTTTCGGGCGGTCCGTTCTGACCTTGGAACGGTCCGTTCCGATTGACTGATACTTGTTTTGTCATGAATTTTAATTATTAATTAAATGTTTTTATGCGAGATAAGACTATACTTAACCTATAGACTTGTACTCTAACTCCCGTTCAGGTCAAGCTATAAAGTTTGATTGTTTAACTCCTAGAACGCCTAAATTTCAACTTCCGTTTCTTGGTTTAGTTGTTCTAGTCTACTTCTCGGGTCTTGGTACACTTTTAATCTTCCGATCTCAAGTTAAACCCTAATTAATTAAGGTCTGGTTTAATCCTTCCGGATATCGCCTACCAAACAGTATAATTACTAAGTTAACGTTGCTGTGATTGACTTTAATCCTAACAGCTAAACAAGGCCTTGGTTTAACGAGGCAATCAGATCAAACAGAAACAAACTTAGCAAATAAATAGCAAATAAAAGCACAAGAAGCAGAACATAACTTAATTTAACTAATAATTAAAGATTCAATCTAAAACAAGCAACTAAAGAAAGGTTCTCAGATCATAGCCCCTAAACTACTCTACTCTAACAAATCCATGCAAGAACAAGCAGGTTTCATCAAATACAAATACATAGAAAGAGAAAAATCAAGATTACAACAAGTTGTGCTTGAAAACTCCACGTTTCTGTGCTCTGTCCTGTCTGGGGCGGACCGTCCTGACCCTGGGGCGGGTAGTCTCAGGCGCAGATGGTCGACTCCGGCAGGCTGTCTCCTCTGCTGAGTTTGAAAGAGGTTAAAACCTAGAATTTCGAACTTAACTTTTGCTGGGGACAGGACAGAGCTTTTTATAAGGCATTAGTGGCTTCAGAACGTGGGAGGAGTGCTTCTGGAAGGTCGGCAAATAGAGGAAACCGACTCGACAAACTTGGACTTCTATTTTTAGCAATTCTGGAATAGCTGGAACGGCCCGTTCTGAGTCTGGGGCGGACCGTTCCAACCTGGTCTCGTGCAGTCCGTCTGAAATCTGGCTGAGTCCGCCTGGACTTGGTTCCTCTGGTCAGGACGGACCGTCCTGCCGTCCGGGCGGTCCGTTCCAACTGTCTGAGCACCTCCTTTTTTTGTTTTCTCTGTTTTCCATGCCAATAATTGCTGATCCTGCAAAATTAACTTGCCGGGCTACGGCTGGACGTTTCTACAACCTAAATTAGCAGAAAATGACTAAAACACAGTCTTTTGAACTTATTTTTAGGGCTTAATCTGGTTGGAAAATGAGTATGGAAACCATACATCAAAACCCCCTAAGCTTGAACATTGCTTGTCCTCAAGCAAAACTCTAGACCTAGTCCAGGTTTAGACCTTATTTAAGTTCAATTGATTGTGTTTCTAACAAGTTCTAAGGACTTCCTAACTAAACTCAGCAAACTGTGACATTAAGTTATAGGGGCATTTTGGTCAAAAGGATTTTCAATAAATTCAACCAGTTTGTTTTGAGTGAATCAGCCTTTCTGAAATCAACCTAAGGATTCTCAATTCTTTCTGTCCATGATTCATTTTTCTAAGCATTAATCCGATTAATTTTTCGAAGTTCTCACTCAATTTGAAATCAAGTAGAAACGGGATCGAACCTTCTCAACTCAAATAACCTAAATTAATTCCAAGTTGTTATGCACAAGCTTTTGAATTGTTTTAAACCACTAAAATTTTTGAAAACAAACAGAAAGTAAGATACATTTGATACAGATTTTCCCGGGGCTGGGAGTTTTTCCCGCGGCGGAGAGGTCAGCCAGAATAATGTGGGCGGACTTTCTGAGATGTTAAAACCGTAGGCATAAGAAAAGTGCGAACCAGGCGGCCCATCTCTTACTTGTCCTTTGATATGACACATTTTTTAACCACAAAGATCCTATAGCTTCCCGCAATGGTCAGTTCAGAGCACCGCTTTTTAGTTCCCCTTTAATTTTTGTTTTTGTTTTTGTGTTTTTTTTTTTTTTTTTTTTTTTTTTTTTAATTAAAACAGTGGTTTAATTGTTTCTAAAACTTGCTCAGAACTACTTACAATCAATCAGGTTTTTGAGTTGAGAAAATGATCTTAGGCGAACTTAATCACCCTTTGCCGGCTCTAATCGATAAAATCAATCAATTGCTTGTGAAATTAATCAATTCAATGCTTAAGAAAACGATTTCTCAGACAGATTTCAAATCCTATCCTTAGGTTATTCAAATCAGTTTCATCAAATTCATTTCACAAAGATTAAATTCAAAAGTTTCAGAAAATGCCTCAATTTCCTAAGTCACAAATTGTTAATCCTAGTTAAAAAGTCTTTAAAACTTACATAAATGCAACATTAAATGATTAAAAATGCAATTCCTACATGTATATACAAAAACCAGCAGACAATTGTACTTGGAACGGCCAGTTCCGGTCTGGAACGACCCATTGGGGCGGACCGTTCCATATGTGGGACGGACCGTTCCAGGTTCATTTGTCTGCTAAGTCAATGGATTCTGTCAAGTCTGGAACGGACTGTTCTGGATTAGGACGACCACTGGGGCGGACCGTTCCATGACTGGGACGGTCCGTTCCAATCCTGACAGAAACATGCAATATGCCATGTAATGCATCCTATCATACCAGTTTTCGAATTTTTCTAACTTTTACCCCCCCCCTAAGCTTATCTACAGAACTGTCCCTAGTTCTGTGAGATGCAAGAAAGAAAAGAAAAGAGAGAAAAATAGAAAACTTACTGAACTTGGCTCAGTTGTGCGGTGGGAATTGAGGTGGCCCAAAGATGTGGCTGGCCAATCTAGCTAGCAGCTCATCATTCCGTGAATTCCTCTCGTCTTGCTGCTGCCTCCACTGCCTGTCCTCTTCTCTTGCACGGCGGTTCTCCTCTCTGGCTCGCCTGTTCTCCTCGTGTTCATGGTCAATGGAGGCTTGGATGTTCCACTGAGCTGTGTGGACATCCTGGAGGAGATCGAGATAGGCTGGGTTCCACCCGCCTTGCCACTGCCCATGCGGCGGGTCCTGCTGGTACGGTGGCTGCCAGAATGGATCTCCTTGCTGCTGCCACTGTTGCCGGTCATGACCAGCGTCTCCTGTTGCCTGGGCCTCGGCAGATGTGCCTGCCCCTGCTGCTCGTGCAGCAGCCTCCATCTCGGCTAATCGCCGCTGCAACTCCTCCTCCTCCAGGTTTATCATTTGTCCATCCTTGTCAACCAGCAGCCATGTTCGTTTGTTGTTGAGATCGATCGGCCTATTGAAAGGAAGAGGGAAACGGTACCGACCATAGATATACTGGTATTCGTTTCCGACCTGAGCAACCATCTGCATTTCAGCCAATTGTCTCATAGAGACCCGGTTTGGTCCTCCACTTCTTTGCATAGGCGACAGTGCCAAGTCATAGTGCTGGATCAAGTAGTTGACATACCCACCAATAGTAATCTGTCCCTTGCCTGATCGCTGGTTGTTGGCTTGCTTTTCAAAATGCTTCATCATGAGATAGGCGAGGTTGAGCTTTGCATCTCCTTTTGGATGGAAGATCTGGTTGAGGATGGCCTGTTCACCCCTCGTCAATTTTACCCCCGACTCACCCTTGGCAAAGATGGTGAGCGAGAGCATTCGCTGGATGAATCGGATGGTAGGGTGTTGAATGTGAGATGAGCGGCGTTCGTTGACTGCTTTTTGGTGCTCTAGAGAGATCTCCTCCCACAGCTCAGTCTCAAAAAATTCGTCCGTTATCGTGCCATTCTCCAAACCAAAAATTCCGGCGAATTGGGATTCAGTGCACACATACTTCTTTCCTTCAACCCTGAATGTGATTTGCCATTCATCGTTCTTGTGAAACAGATCCAGGGAGCACAGAAACTCCATAGTGAGGGCAGTGTATGCGTCTGAACGGATTGTCCAGAATTTTGGGTCAAATCCGATTGCCTTGGTCAGCCGATAGAAATCTTCTTTGATGCCCAGTTTGTCTAACACCTGCAAGTCAATTGATCGGGTGTTTTCGAATTTTTTGTGTATGAGATTTCTATACCGTTGTTTTGCAGTTTTGCCCTTGAGAGGTAGGTTGACATTGGCTAACTCAATGCTAGCAGTTCGTGCTGGCCGGGTTTGTGTCTCGGGGACAAGATCCTCGGCCTCCTCCTCTGCTTGTTGGACCTCTTCTGTGTAGTCTGTATCGGCCATTTCCTCTGCTGTCTCACCCTGTCCTTCTGGTTCTGGGTCTGAAGCAACCTCCAGTTGGGACCAGTCGATTCCTTCTGCATCCATCTGTCTCCGTAATTCCTGCTGTGGTCGAGTGCAGTGGGGCGGAGGTGGTGGTGACGGCGAATTCCGGCGAACTGGGCGAGGCGGACTAGCAAGGAGAGTAGAGGGGAGTGAGGAGAGTTGAGAGGCGGCGAGAAATAGTATTGATCTTCGTCGGATTGGTTGATGGCAGAGAGAGAGAAAAAGAGAAACTGAGGGAGAGAGGGACGGGGTTTGAAACGGATAGTTTGGAGGAGAGGGAGTGGGGGACGGGTCAGTTACGCGGGTTAGGCGGTTATCGGGTTGGTTTTGAGTAGTGGGTAGTTTATTGGGTTTGTCCCAGGATCCACTGTTAGTTTTAAAATGGGACGGACCGTTCTAATTTTGGGACGGACCGTTCCATCCTAGCTTTGTCGTCCGTTCTGCATGCGTCGTCCTAGCCTTGGACCTGTGCGTCCTGGTGTTGGGGCGGACCGTTCTGAGGATGGGACGGTCCGTTCCAATCCCTGAAAAACCCTGAAATTAAACAAGTTAAACACAGACTAAGCCAAGTATTTATCCTACTCCTAATTTTTATGATTTTATATATATATATATATATATATTTTTTTTTTTTTTTTTTTTTTTAAAGAACACAGAAAGAAAAATCCTAATTAATTTTTGAACCCTTGGGTTGCCTCCCAAGCAGCGCTTGTTTAAGGTCTCGAGCTTGACCCCGTATGGCTACGTCTCTATGGTTGAGGGGTTCTCCAGAAATCGCACTTCCCCTCCTTGTTCTTGTATGGTCTGACTGATGTAGAGTTTAAGGCGTTGGCCATTAACTCTGAAAGTCTCAGATCCTTCTTTCCAAATATCTACTGCTCCGAATGGGTAGACCTTCTTTACCTCATAAGGACCCGTCCATCGGGACCTTAGTTTGCCAGGAAACAATCTTAGTCGAGAGTTAAACAACAACACTAAATCCCCCTCTTCAAAACTTCGCCTTTGGATATGCTTATCATGCCATTTCTTAGTTCTCTCCTTGTACATCTTAGCATTATCATAGGCGTTCAGTCTGATCTCTTCTAGCTCATGCAAGTCCAGCACTCTTTGCTCTCCTGCTGATTTGTACTCCAAATTGAGTGCTCTGGTCGCCCAATATGCCTTGTGTTCGATCTCAACAGGCAGATGACACGCCTTTCCATACACCAGCTTGAATGGGCTCATTCCAATTGGAGTTTTAAATGCGGTTCGATATGCCCATAATGCATCATCCAACTTCAGTGCCCAATCCTTCCTTGTGCTTCCAACGATTTTCTGCAGAATGTTCTTTATTTCTCTATTAGATACCTCGACTTGTCCACTTGTTTGAGGGTGGTACGGTGTTGCCACCTTGTGCTTCACTCCATACTTCTTCAGTAAATTGTCAAACTGTTTGTTGATGAAGTGTTTACCCCCGTCACTGATGACAGCTCTCGGAATTCCAAACCGAGGAAAGATTATCTTAGTGAACAGTTTCTTGACTGTGGCTGAATCGGCATGCTTGCTCGGAACAGCTTCAACCCATTTAGACACGTAGTCTACTGCAACAAGAATATATTCATACCCGCACGAAGACGGAAAGGGTCCCATGAAGTCAATCCCCCACAAATCAAAAATCTCAACCTCTAGAATCGGGTTCATTGGCATCTCTTGTCTGCTGGATATATTACCCATTCTTTGGCACTGATCACAAGCCAAAACAAACTCCCTTGAATCCTTGAAAATAGATGGCCAGAAGAAACCTGATTGAAGGACTTTGGCTGCGGTTTTCGAGGTTGAGGCGTGGCCACCATAGGCGGATGAATGGCACTGATGAAGGATCTGCTGCACCTCCTCCCTTGGTATGCATCTCCGAAAGATTCCGTCAACTCCTAGTTTCCACAAGAATGGGTCCTCCCAGAAGTAGTATTTTGCGTCAGCTAGGAACCTATTCTTTTGCTGAGAAGACATTTTATAGGGTAGAACTTTGCTGGCCAAGAAGTTCGCGAAGTCAGCATACCATGGAACTCCTTGGATTGGGGCGGACCGTCCTAGGCTGGGGCGGTCCGTTCCAACAGGCCGTTCTGGCTCAGACTGGGCCGTTCTGTTGGCTGCTTCGGCGTTGTCTGGGGCTGGGACGGGCCGTTCCAGGCAGGGGCGGTCCGTTCCAGACTGGATCGCCAGCAGATGTTCGTCTGGAAACGAGTCGTTGATCGGTATGGTTTCTGCTCCTTGTTCCTCCACCTTCAATCTAGACAAATGATCAGCCACACTATTTTCTGTACCTTTCTTGTCGCGTATTTCGAGGTCGAATTCTTGCAACAAGAGGACCCATCGAATGAGTCGTGGCTTGGCATCTTTCTTTGATAGGAGGTATTTGAGTGCCGAATGATCGGTATAGACTATGACTTTCGAACCAACCAGGTATGACCTGAATTTGTCTAAGGCATAGACTACTGCCAGAAGCTCCTTTTCGGTTGTGGTGTAGTTGACTTGCGCCTCATCCAGCACCTTGCTAGCGTAATAGATTGCATAGGGCTTCTTGTCTTTCCGCTGTCCTAGCACTGCACCGACTGCGTAATCACTAGCATCACACATCAATTCGAATGGCTGATCCCAATTTGGCGGTTGCAAGATAGGGGCTGTCACAAGCGCTTCCTTCAACCTATTGAAAGCATCAACACAATTTTTATCAAACAGAAATTCAGCATCCTTCATTGTTAAATTGGTTAATGGCTTAGCAATTTTAGAGAAATCTTTAATAAAGCGCCGGTAAAAGCCTGCATGCCCAAGAAAACTCCGCACGTCCTTCACGCAAGTGGGCAGAGCCAGCTTCTCGATTACCTCCACCTTTGCCTGATCCACCATGATCCCTTGTTCTGAAATTATGTGTCCTAAAACAACTCCTTCTTGCACCATAAAATGGCATTTCTCCCAATTCAATACAAGGTTGACTTCCTCACATCGCTGCAAAATCTTTGACAAGTTAGCTAGACAATGATCAAAAGACGTACCATACACCGAAAAATCATCCATGAAAACTTCCATGTCTTTTTCGATAAAATCAGAAAATATTGCCATCATAGCTCTTTGGAATGTTGCTGGTGCATTACACAAACCAAATGGCATCCTACGGTATGCATAAGTTCCATATGGACATGTAAAGGTTGTTTTCTCTTGGTCAAGTGGGTGGATCGGTATTTGGAAGAAACCTGAATAACCATCTAAATAACAAAAGAAAGAATGCTTAGCCAGTCGTTCGAGTAATTGGTCAACAAAGGGTAGAGGGAAGTGGTCCTTTCGTGTTGAAGCGTTCAGCTTGCGGTAGTCCACACACATCCTCCATCCAGTGACAATCCTTGTCTGGATCAGCTGGCCTTCATTATTCTTTATCACTGTTGTACCTCCCTTCTTCGGAACAACATGAATGGGGCTGACCCATTTGCTGTCCGAAATCGGGTACATGATTCTAGATTCCAGAAGTTTCTGCACCTCCTTCTTCACGACTTCGCTCATGTTAGGGTTGAGCCTCCTTTGATGTTCAACTGTTGGTTTTGAATTTTCTTCAAGCAGGATTCGATGGGTGCATATGGAGGGATCAATACCCTTGAGATCTTCGATAGAATAGCCAATTGCCTTGCGGTGAGCCCTCAACTCCTTTAGTAATTTCTCAGTTTGATCCAAGTCGAGTTTGGCATTGATAATGACAGGAAAGGTTTGGTCGGGGCCTAGGAATTCATACCTGAGGCTCTCTGGTAAGGTCTTAAGTTCCGGTTTACCTTTCTCTGGCTGGCAGCTGGTACGGTCCGTTTCAGGATGGATGGGGCCGTTCTGATCTGAATCGAGGCTGAAGATCTGGTCGATTTCAGCCGCTGATCGGAGCTGCATGCTGACTTGGTCCGCCTGGATCTGTGGCGGGCTACTCCGGCTTTCTCTGGCAGCCAAGTATTCAACGGTTTGCAAAATTTCGTTGAATATCAAGTCTGCTTCCTCCTCTTCAGGTGTGGCCGAGAAGGAATGGTATGCTTGCACAATCCGATTGTTGAATGTCTCTTCAACCATGGCTTCCAATGATTCAGCCATAAAAATTGAATCCATTTGGTCTGGCATCCTCATCGCCTTTTCCACATCAAACTCAATTTTCTCATCTCCAACTTCCAATTTCATCTTGCCGGTTCTGCAATTGATGAACACACCGGCTGTGGTGAGGAAGGGTCTGCCCAGGATGATAGGAACTTCAGGATCTTCCTCCATATCAACCACCACGAAATCGCACGGAACAAAGATGTCTCCAACTCGAATTGGCACGTCTTTCACCTCCCCCAATGGTAATCTTATTGAATTATCAGCAAGTCTCAAAGTCACCGGGGTTGGCTCTAGTTCTCGTTTTCCAATTCGATGAAAGATAGTTTCAGGGATCAGGCTGACGCTTGCTCCAATGTCCAGCAACGCTCTCTTCATACCTAAATCACCAACTTTACAAGGAATAGTAAATCTACCTGGATCCTTCATCTTCGGCGGCATTTTCTTGATGTTTGGAGTGTCGGGATCTCCTGACAAGGCCATGACACCGCTCAATTCCAAGTTCTTCTTGTTGGATAAGAGATCTTTGAGAAACTTGGCGTAGGATGGCATCTTTGACAAGAGGTCAGTGAAGGGAATAGTGATTTTCATTTGCCTCAAGATATCCAGAAATTTTCCGTATTCCCTGTCCTTCTTAGCCTGAGCTAGCCTCTGCGGGTATGGGA
Organism: Rhynchospora breviuscula; assembly: GCA_027562975.1. Classification (NCBI taxonomy): domain Eukaryota; kingdom Viridiplantae; phylum Streptophyta; class Magnoliopsida; order Poales; family Cyperaceae; genus Rhynchospora; species Rhynchospora breviuscula. Next base: position 22,252,621 of record CM050398.1, read on the forward strand.
CTTCAATCGGAGGATCGTTCGGCGTCGGGGGTGGATAAGCAAAGACTTTCTCAACTCTGGGCAAGGTTGGGGCGGTCCGTTCCGAATTGGGGCGGTCCGTTCCAACTTGTCGTTCTGGCTCAGGATGGTCCGTCCCAGATGTGACTGGTTGCTGGATGTCTGGGGCGGTCCGTTCCGAATTGGGGCGGTCCGTTCCATACTTCCGTTCCAGCTCTGGCTGGTCCGTCCTAGCTGAATCCGGCTGCAAATCCTTGGGCATCTCAGGGCCATCGTAACTAGTCCCGCTCCTCAGTCTGTGCGTGACGCTTTTGCACTCTTCTCTGGGATTGGTTTCAGGTTGGCTTGGAAACATGCCTGGCTTGGTTAGTGCCCCTGAGTTGGCTTGATCATTCCCTTGGTTCAGCTTGTTTATGAGTAGGCCTAGGTCTTCTCTTAGCAGTTTAATCTCGTCATGGACTGAGTGATTGAATATCCCTTGGTTCTGCATAAACTTTTCTAGTGTTCGCTGAGAGAGGCCGCTATAGGTGTTAGTGCTATTGTTGGCGTTTGATGCTTGACCAGTTTGGCCCGGATTGGCACACCCGTTGGGGTTGCTGTACGAGAGGCCTGGGTGGTTCCGTTTGTCACGATATGAGTAGTTATTGCTTGGGAAGAAAGAAGGAGGAGTAATTATGGCATTGACATTCTCAGGCTGGTCCTCCCTGGCTACCAAGTGACAAGACTTGGCTGTGTGACCTTCATCTTCGCAGATTTGACATACGGTGGCGGATTCGGAGGGTTTTGAAGATTTTGCACTTATGTTCTTCAGCATGACTGTCAGGGAATCAAGTTGAGACTGGAGGTGAGTGGAATTGTCTACTTCTAGCAGGCCTCCTTTCTTTCTAGAGCGCACCGACCAGTTCGTTTGAGATTGCGCCATGCTTTCAATCAGGGCCTTTGCGTCTCTGCATCCCATCTCCAGAAAAGCACCACCTGCAGTTGAATTAATATTCTGACGAGTAATGTCATCCAAACCATCATAAAAACTAACGATTAATCTACTATCAGGTACGTCATGATGCGGACACATTCTTTGCAGGTCTTTAAACCGTTCCCATGCTTCGAACAGGTTTTCATCCTGGTCCTGCTGAAAGGTTAACAATTCCCTAACTAATTTGGTCGTTTTTACCCTAGGATAAAACCTATCCAGGAAGGCTTTGGTCAAATCGTTCCATGTTTCAAAGGGTCGGTCATTAAAACTATTCAACCAATCTTCGGCTTTGTCCCTAAGAGAAAAAGGAAAAAGAGTTAGGCGAATTATATCCGGATCCACTTCTTCAGGAACCAAGGTTGTGCAATTTCGCAGGAAGGATTGTAAATGCCTGTTGGCATCTTCATGAGGAGATCCTGCAAAAGTGTTTTCCTTGATCAAAGACACGAGGCCAGGATTGTAGAAGAAATCCCTGGTCCTCTCGGCTTTCGGTGGTTTGACCCCAAGTCGGATGTTATTTGCGGTTGGTGCTCCGATCTCCCTCAAAGGTCGAGTTGCCTCAGCCTCCTTGGCAGCTTCAAGTGCCTCACGTAATGCACGCTCAAGTTCAGTTTCGTTGTTGTTGCCCCCGTTTCCGTTTAAGTTGTCTCCCATTGCTTCTATGTCAGTTGATGCGGTTGATGTGGTTCGTCCTAATGTGAAACAAAGTGTCTCGGATTGCGCTACAGGTGGCTGTGCTCCAGAGAGATTCCTACGATTTCGCTGGTAGAAAAGGCGAAAAGGCGGAACCAAAGAACTGTCACCCTGCCTCTCGGTCTGCTCAACTGTTTCTGGAACTTGCCGTTGCAAAACCGCACGGTTTGGTCCAGATGAGGAAGAGCTAGCCTGAGAGGGGTTCTTTTCTCCTTTTCTTGGGTGTCGAAAGTTGTAGTTGCAAGTGCTGTTGGTAGTCTTCTTCTTTCCAGCCAGCGCGAGTTCCTGCAGTTTCCAAAAACCAAGAAAAAGTGAAGAGAAATAGAGAGAATTTAATCTAATTTGAAAACTAAACTTAGATAAAGGCACCGTCCCCAGCAACGGCGCCAAAAATTTGATCGGTGCTGAGGGTACAGGTCAAATTAAATCCTTAATAACCGATGCGAATTCGTTTGCAGTACAGTTTAAGGGTCGAATCTCGGGGACGGACTATTCTGTTTCTAAGTTTCAGTTTAAACAATTCAAATTAAATTCTGGGTTTAATAAAAATCAGTAAGTTTCAACAGTTCTAAAATAAAGAATAATAAAGTAAAGTTCAGTTCCTAAATCGCCAAATTCTAAATCAAACAGAAGATAATCTAATTGATGAAAACTAGGGGTTCAGATCCTCAAACAATTCTCTAAATGTCAAAGTTGGAACGGTCCGTTCTGGACTCTGTCAGTCGATCGGAACAGGCCGTTCTAGGTCAGACTCCCCCTTTCGGGCGGTCCGTTCTGACCTTGGAACGGTCCGTTCCGATTGACTGATACTTGTTTTGTCATGAATTTTAATTATTAATTAAATGTTTTTATGCGAGATAAGACTATACTTAACCTATAGACTTGTACTCTAACTCCCGTTCAGGTCAAGCTATAAAGTTTGATTGTTTAACTCCTAGAACGCCTAAATTTCAACTTCCGTTTCTTGGTTTAGTTGTTCTAGTCTACTTCTCGGGTCTTGGTACACTTTTAATCTTCCGATCTCAAGTTAAACCCTAATTAATTAAGGTCTGGTTTAATCCTTCCGGATATCGCCTACCAAACAGTATAATTACTAAGTTAACGTTGCTGTGATTGACTTTAATCCTAACAGCTAAACAAGGCCTTGGTTTAACGAGGCAATCAGATCAAACAGAAACAAACTTAGCAAATAAATAGCAAATAAAAGCACAAGAAGCAGAACATAACTTAATTTAACTAATAATTAAAGATTCAATCTAAAACAAGCAACTAAAGAAAGGTTCTCAGATCATAGCCCCTAAACTACTCTACTCTAACAAATCCATGCAAGAACAAGCAGGTTTCATCAAATACAAATACATAGAAAGAGAAAAATCAAGATTACAACAAGTTGTGCTTGAAAACTCCACGTTTCTGTGCTCTGTCCTGTCTGGGGCGGACCGTCCTGACCCTGGGGCGGGTAGTCTCAGGCGCAGATGGTCGACTCCGGCAGGCTGTCTCCTCTGCTGAGTTTGAAAGAGGTTAAAACCTAGAATTTCGAACTTAACTTTTGCTGGGGACAGGACAGAGCTTTTTATAAGGCATTAGTGGCTTCAGAACGTGGGAGGAGTGCTTCTGGAAGGTCGGCAAATAGAGGAAACCGACTCGACAAACTTGGACTTCTATTTTTAGCAATTCTGGAATAGCTGGAACGGCCCGTTCTGAGTCTGGGGCGGACCGTTCCAACCTGGTCTCGTGCAGTCCGTCTGAAATCTGGCTGAGTCCGCCTGGACTTGGTTCCTCTGGTCAGGACGGACCGTCCTGCCGTCCGGGCGGTCCGTTCCAACTGTCTGAGCACCTCCTTTTTTTGTTTTCTCTGTTTTCCATGCCAATAATTGCTGATCCTGCAAAATTAACTTGCCGGGCTACGGCTGGACGTTTCTACAACCTAAATTAGCAGAAAATGACTAAAACACAGTCTTTTGAACTTATTTTTAGGGCTTAATCTGGTTGGAAAATGAGTATGGAAACCATACATCAGCACTTCTCAATATCTTTACCAATTTAGCGCGTTAAACATGGTTCTTTCTGTTAGGAAGTCTAAGTTTTCAAATTTTTGTGCTAATTAACCATTTAATAAGCAATCCAAACGACTTAGACCTCGAAGGATCTAGTTCAAGCATTCACACACAAGAGAGAGAGGTTAGGAATGCTACCTCTCCTTGTATCACAACAAGGAGGCTCGAATCCGGCGATGTCGAGATTGTGCGCACCACCACGCGTGTCTCGGCCTCAAGTTCACTAAAGTATTAACCAAAACCTCGATCTATGCTAGTAGATGAGAGGTTAAGCCTAATCCCTTCATTCCCTTTGCCTTAATTAACTATTTAATTGGATGGAGGCAAGAGATGCTCAACACATGAGCTTAAGAGAGCAATGGTGGAGAGGAAAAATTCTGAAATTTTTCCTTTAATTTTCGTCCAAAATATTAGGGAGAGAGAAAAAGGCAAGATGGCTAGGATTTTGGTTCCCAAAGTGGTCCTTTTATAGACCAACCACTCTCCCAAAAAGTTGTAACTAATTTACAACTATGCCATCACTAGGGCTCCATCAATTATTTAATTGGTCCTCTAATTCAATTAATTAGTGGCCCAATTAATTACTCTCAAGTTGGACCTTTAATTTACCATTTAAATATAGGCCCGTTAGCTCAAATTAATTACTTTAATTAATTCATGTTGAACAAATTAATTATCAACACTTTGATAATTATTTAAGGATTAGAATATGCATTAATTTATTTCTATATAATCCGTTTGACTTAATTAATTAATTATGACGGTTCGCAACAGTACATAATTAATCAGTCAACATATCATATTGTTGCATTCCTTAATACAACCAAATAAATAATGCACGCATGGTCAAAATCTATTTGTGTGACCCTTTGAGGATTTATGCTCTGTTGGACATGGAAAATAAATCGCTATTTATTTCCAATAATCATAAGCGGTATCTAGCAACACGTTATGATTCCTAATTCGCATAAATAGTGTACCGCTACAATATTTTAATCCTGCATAAGAAATAATAGTATTTTCTTGTCTGATTCTTATGTCACATGATATCATCGTATAATCCAAGATAGGAATGTGTCATTCTTGCAGATTATACGTTTCTTGATCTAGAGATGACTGTATCAGTTGCTAGCAAACAATCCATCTCCATCAAGGGGCCCAAACAGATATCATCGCTCACTAAGTAAATTAATGAGGGACATACGGTTTTCTTGATGAACAACTTTTCCCCGCACAATTCAAGAGAACATAAATAAAGTCCGTATAGCAGCCCTTATCAGGAATCAACGGTAGACGATATTTATTGAACCTATACTCATGTGGAAAAGTTGAACCATCTCAAACTTAGAATCAAACTCAAACGAAATAAATAATGACACATAACACAATCCATATATTTATCTCATTGGGTCGTGTCCTGTACTATGTTCTATAACATATACATATGCAATTAAGTTGGCAACTCCTTACCTATGATCTGTAGAACTTAATCATCACTTAACTTACATACTAATCTTATCCGATAATTAATATTCCTTGTTAATTATCAAGATTACGGACCTTTTAGATATATTATTGTCATTTAATTATAAATGAACTACAGAGATCTACAATTCAGATCCTCAACCTGAATGATCTGTCAATTAATAAATCAAGGAATAAATGATCAAATATCATCAATAACATAAACCATAGAAGTAGCCATATAATGATTGGCTTCTAGGACATAACTCTAACAATCTCCCACTTGGCCTAGAGTCAATCAACAGTGACTTCTAACCAGTGCATATTACTTAATGTAATATCCAAAATATACATGTCTCATACTAAAACCTCAAATGATAAAAGATACAACTCAAAGCCATTCAGGCATACGTCTAATCCCCATGGATGCAACGTGCAACACATGTGCGGCTCGAGATAGAGGTTTTGTCAGAGGGTCCGCTGTGTTCGCGGCACCGTTCACCTTCTTGACCTTGATCCATCCGTCATTCACAAACTGACGGATAAGATGGAATCGTCGTAGAATGTGCTTGGTCTTCTGGTGAGACCTAGGCTCCTTGGACTGAGCTATGGCTCCTGTGTTGTCGCAGTAGAGATCCACTGGACCAGAGATGCTTGGAACCACCTCCAGCTCGGTCAAGAATTCCTTAATCCAAACTCATTCTTTCGCCGCTTCACCAGCCGCTAAGTATTCTGCTTCGGTGACGGAATCAGCCGTGGTATCCTGTTTAGAACTCTTCCAACTCACGGCTCCACCATTGAGCAGATATACGAAGCCGGACTGTGACTTCGCATCATCCCGATCGGTTTGAAAACTAGCATCGGTGTAACCACTTACAACGAGCTCTTGGTCTCCACCGTACACGAGGATGCTATCATTTGTTCTCTTGAGATACTTGAGGATATTCTTGACTGCGGTCCAATGTGCCATACCAGGGTTAGCTTGGTATCGACTAGTCACACTAATCGGATGCGCAACATCGAGGCGAGTGCATAGCATGGCATACATGATCGAACCGACTACAGATGGATACTTGAACCGCTTCATGAAATCCCTATCTGTATCAGTCATTGGACATTGAGACTTGCTCAAAAATATGCCATGTGACATAGGCAAGTAACCCTTCTTGGAACTAGCTATTTTGTGTTTTTCCAATACTTTGTCAATATATGCATCTTGGCTCAAGCCTAACAACCTTCTTGATTTATCTCGATAGATCTTGATTCCTAGGATGTAGGCGGCTTCGCCCAAGTCTTTCATTGAGAACACTTTCTTCAATGAATTCTTGACTGCATTCAATTCGGGGATATCATTCCCGATTAAGAGTATATCATCAACATATAGAACGAGAAAAACAACCACGCTCCCACTAATTCTCTTGTAAACACAAGGTTCCTTCTCACTTTGAATGAAGTTCAACTTCTTGACCTCTTCATCAAAACGCTTGTTCCAACTCCTCGATGTTTGCTTCAATCCATAAATGGACCTTTGAAGCTTGCACACCTTGTTAGCATTCTTTGGATCCACAAAAAACTCGGGTTGTGTCATATACACATCTTCTTCCAAGTTGCCATTTAAGAAGACGGTTTTGACATCCATTTGCCATATCTCATAGTCATAATATGCGGCAATCGCTAACAAGATCCGAATTGACTTGAACATGACGACAGGCGAGAAAGTTTCTTCATAGTCAATACCATGAACTTGCCTGTAACCTTTCGCAACTAGTCGTGCTTTGTAAATGCTCAAGTTGCCATCCATGTCGACCTTTCTCTTAAATATTCACTTGTTCTCAACGTGTTTTACTCCGTTGGGAAGGTCAACCAAGGTCCATACCTTGTTTTCATACATGGATTGCATTTCAGATTCCATGGCCTTAAGCCATTCCTTGGAGTCGGGTTTATCTTTCATGTCCTTTATGGTCAAGGGTTCGTCATTCGCAATGACGAGAATATCGTGCAAATCCAAGTACCTTTCGGGTGGGTGACTTTCCCTCGTTGACCTTCGTAGGATCGGTGCTTGGGGTTGAGGCTTTTGAACTTGTTCCACAACGGCTTGTGGACTTGGTTCTTGGTTCTCGAAAGTTTGAGTGTCTTGAACACTATCGACTCGCGATATGTTCGAGTCCTCATTTGAGGGAGCGTACTCTTAAACCTCTTCCATAACGGCTTGTGGAACGGGTTCGGCTACAACCTCGTTTGGCACCATATTGGGAATCGCTAGATTACCTACTTGAGGCACATCTTGCGGTGGTTCATGAATTTCTTCAATGACCACATTACTCCCACTACTTCTTCTTGAGAGAAATTTTTTCTCTAAGAACACACCATAACGAGCAACAACTATCTTGTTCTCATTGCGGTTGTAGAAGTAGTAACCCTTAGTTTCCTTTGGGTATCCCACGAAATGACACTTGTCCGATTTAGGTCCAAGGTTATCGCTCATTAGCCTTTTCACATAAGCTTCACAACCCCAAATCTTGAGAAACGACATACTTCGTTTCCTACCAAACCAAAGCTCATAAGGCGTCTTCTCAACGGACTTTGATGGAACACGGTTTAATGTAAAAGCTGCGATTTCTATTGCAAAACCCCAAAACGATTTGGGCAAGTCAGCTTGGCTCATCATCGATCGAACCATGTCTAGCAAAGTTCGATTCCTCCTTTCGGATACACCATTCCATTGTGGTGTTCCCGGTGGAGTGAGTTGTGGAACGATTCCACACTCCTTTAGATAATCACCAAATTCGTGGCTCAAGTACTCTCCACCTCGATCGGAACGCAAGACTTTGATCTTTCGATTGAGTTGGTTCTCAACTTCATTCTTGAACTCCTTAAACTTTTCGAAGGATTCGGACTTGTGCCGCATCAAGTAGATATACCCGTATCTACTATGATCATCGGTGAAAGTGATGAAGTATGAGTAACCTCCTCGTGCGCAAATGCTCATAGGTCCACATACATCGGTATGCACGAGGTATAATAAGTCACTTGCCCTAATACCTTTGTTGGTAAAAGGCGCTTTGGTCATCTTTCCCATCAAACATGATTCGCATGTGTCAATTGGCTCGAAAGCGAATTGATCCAAGAGACCAACTGTTTGTAATCTCTTGATGCGTTTCTCGTTAATATGACCTAAGCGGCAATGCCACATTAGAGTCGTACTTTCATGTGAGATCTTACGTTTTCTACTGTCATGTTCAACACTCAAAATATGTTCGTTAGAATCAAGCACATAAAAACCATTCAATAAATGCGCAACACAATAACAAACATCATCACGCAACAAAGTACAACTTTTGTTCTTTATTACAACACCAAATCCATCCAAGTCTAAACACGAAATAGAGATGATGTTCCGAGTGATACAAGGAACTACATAAACATCTTTTAGTTCCAAAACTAAACCAGAAGGCAAAGTGAGTTCTACGTTCCCAACGGCCATAGCGGAGACGCACGTGCCGTTACCGACGCGGAGTTGAACTTCGCCTTTCTCGAGCCGCCTCCTACTCTTTAGTGCCTGCACATTTCGACAAATGTGAGCACATGAACCAGTATCAAATATCCAGTCTGTACTAGAGGTAACGAAAAGGGTTTCAATGACAAATATACCTGAAGTAGAAGGCCGGACAGTTCCCGCCTTCTTGTCAGCGAGGTACTTGGGACAATTCCTTTTCCAATGGCCCTTGTTGCTACAGTAGTAGCACACGGTCTCGGAAGTGGCCGGGTTCTTCTTTCTCTTGGAACCCTCGGGAGCTCCCTTGGCCGAACCTTGGGACGTCACCGTGCCTTTGCCATTTCTAGTTCTGCGGGTCTTTCTTTTCTTGCTTTTCTTGCTCTTGTCACTCACCGCAAGAACATCTTTGGGCCCTTTTTCCTTTTTGAAACTCTCCTCCGTCTCGACAAGCATGTTTTGGAGATCATCCATGCTCTTGTCTATGCCATTCATCCGGTAGTTCACAACAAAACCGGTGAAGCTATGAGGGAGAGAGTTGAGAATGAAGTCTTGAATCGCCCCTGACGGGAAGGACGTATCAAGCCTTTCGAGCTGCTGAAACAACCCCGCCATCTTCATGACGTGTGGCCCGACTTCATGACCTTCCGCCAATCGAGTATTGGCGACGGCTTTGATGAGACGGGCCCTTTCGGTGCGGGCCTTGGTTTGGAACATGTTCGAGAGACCATTTCAAACACACCATAACCACTATCCATGAACTCCTTTTGGAGTTCCGCCTCCATGACAGCGACAATCAGGACGGACATCTCCATGTCGTCCATGACGTGCTTGTCATGGGCATCCTTGTCCGCTTGAGGGGCATCCGACTTGGGAACCGCGGGGATGGGAATGGTTAGGAGGTATTCCTTCTTTTCAAACCTAAGGACAAGCATAAGGTTCCGGTGCCAATCCAGAAAGTTGGCACCGTTGAAGGCGAGCTTTTCTTTCTCTAAAAGAGAGCGAAGCGAAAAGAATGAGGAAGACATCTACAACAATTTTTCAAATTAAAGGTCAATTAGATTATGCTTTTGTTTTATTTTCAAATAAAGTAAAACTTTCGCTACTTTAATATAAGTCCCTAAAAGTAATGAATTTCCAAAACCCTTATTTTCGTCAAGTTGGACCTGCTATGGCACGTCACCCAAAATGACTAGATAAGGTAGGTTCTCTTTAACCAATCATACAACTTTATGATTCTTGGTTCGCATCGCGAACTTCGCCCCGATGTCCAAACTCTAGTTGGGTCCATCGATAAGTAACATCTCTCTATTTGCTCCTTACAAATCCCTTTATTTGTACCCCGACTATCAAATTGACAACCATGACGTCCGCTTGGGCGGACCGCGCCATGAGAGGGCAATTGACGTGAAGGGGATAGAGAGAAAGATGGCGGTCGACTTAATCAAATTTGGGACAAACAATTATGTGACTATTGTTTGGTGGTCGTGTAATCATACACCCATACCTATCCTATGACATTCATAGCATCCACAAACATTCACATAATAATAAGCATCTCAAGCATTGTTGTGGGTTTGTATGGCTCCCGCTTGCATTAGTTCCGCCGCATCTCCATTTAGCAAAACTAATCTAATTGTCCCTCTCACTAATCATATGGATCATATCATATATAATTAAAGGACAAAATACATGTGAAAATATTCCTAATTCCCTCCTAGCCTTAGGGGCATGCAAGCCTCACAAGTTACATTAAGAAATTAATCATAATTAATTAATTAACCATGGCACCAAAGGCCTTACATACAATCAATCACATGCATTCACAAATTACAACACACAAGGCATTGGTTTCTTGAGCCATACTAAACCCACGATCCTTCCTACAAAACAAAGTTAGCACATGTCCCTTTGTTTCTTAATTAACAACAATGAATTAGAGTCTTTGCACATCGCTTGTAGTTCGGGTCTTTCCGCATAAAAATTTAACTTTTAAACAACTAATTTGCTTAAACCATTTGAAAAGCCAATTCAACAATTGTAAACAGAAAGGGAGAATATCATGGAGTATTCTAATTAATTTATTCAACCAATTTGATTAATTAGAAAATACTTTAACTATTTAAAATATTAAATGGGACCCGATAAAATTCGAAATTTTTCGGTCTCCAAAATTTATGAAATAAATCATGTATACTCCCTATTATGAGTGTAACTATCTGTCAAAATTTCAGGGAGAGATCACTTACCATCAGAGAGAAACAAAATTAACAAATCGTCAAACTGTGCGCGAAACACCGTTATCCGATTTTCTGTTTTTGTCTAACTCTTTTGGTCTGTAGGATCATCTTCTAAAACGTTTTCATGAAAACACTTTACATAACAAATCTACTATATGTTATTGGCTACCAATCCATCAAATGAAATCCAACTAGTCTTATTTAAAATCATCAAGATAAATAGCAAACAAGCCACTTACCCTGTTCTGAAACAGACTAACGACTAAAAACTATTGACTCAGTTGAAGTATCAAACCTTAATGAAATTCTTTGAAACTAATTTTCACAGAATCTTAACTTCAAGTAGAAACTTTCTATTCAAACATTTTTTCATAAAGTTTTCTCAATAAGTACAGTTTATCCAAACAATCAGTTTGATGGAAAACCAGATCTGACAACCGATTCACTTCTCATGACTTGAACACCCACATAAAATCCGAAGCATGCAACAAATTTTACATGTCCAGAAAGAGCATCAAGTTTACAAGATTTTTAGCCAAGAAATACAGATAGTTATTTTCGAAAAATGAATCCTTCATGCCTAAAACACAGAACTGTGAAGCAGAATACCAGATCTGCGCACCGTTACCGTTTAATTCACCATAAATTAATAATAACTTAGAAAAAGGTGAAACTAGTGGCTAAAGAACCACATCTCACAGATCTACAACCTTCAATAAAATTTAGAATTTTTCTGAAAGCTTTTCTCAGCGAAAAAATAAAAAAAATGTCGAAAACAGAACAGAAATCCAGACAGCAAGCAAGTGCATCACTAATCCATGTGTTAATTAATCATTTCTCAACTAATTATGTGTTAAAATGCTTTAGAACGACCTAGAGCTCTGATACCACTGTTAGGAAGTCTAAGTTTTTCAATTTTTGTGCTAATTAACCATTTAATAAGCAATCCAAACGACTTAGACCTCGAAGGATCTAGTCCAAGCATTCACACACAAGAGAGAGAGGTTAGGAATGCTACCTCTCCTTGTATCGCAACAAGGAGGCTCGAATCCGGCGATGTCGAGGTTGTGCGCACCACCACGCGTGTCTCGGCCTTAAGTCCACCAAGGTATTAACCAAAACCTCGATCTATGCTAGTAGATGAGAGGTTAAGCCTAATCCCTTCCTTCCATTTGTCTTAATTAACTATTTAATTGGATGGAGGCAAAAGATGCTCAACACATGAGCTTAAGAGAGCAATGGTGGAGAGGAAAAATTCTGAAATTTTTCCTTTAATTTTTGTCTAAAATATTAGGGAGAGAGAAAAAGGCAAGGTGGCTAGGATTTTGGTTCCCAAAGTGGTCCTTTTATAGACCAACCACTCTCCCAAAAAGTTGTAACTAATTTACAACTATGCCATCACTAGGGCAGCCATAAAATGGGCCTAAATGGGCTCCATCAATTATTTAATTGGTCCTCTAATTCAATTAATTAGTGGCCCAATTAATTACTCTCAAGTTGGACCTTTAATTTACCATTTAAATATAGGCCCGTTAGCTCAAATTAATTATTTTAATTAATTCATGTTGAACAAATTAATTATCAACACTTTGATAATTATTTAAGGATTAGAATATGCATTAATTTATTTCTATATAATCCGTTTGACTTAATTAATTAATTATGACGGTTCGCAACAGTACATAATTAATCAGTCAACATATCATATTGTTGCATTCCTTAATACAACCAAATAAATAATGCACGCATGGTCAAAACCTATTTGTGTGACCCTTTGAGGATTTATGCTCTGTTGGACATGGAAAATAAATCGCTATTTATTTCCAATAATCATAAGCGGTATCTAGCAACACGTTATGATTCCTAATTCGCATAAATAGTGTACCGCTACAATACTTTAATCCTGCATAAGAAATAATAGTATTTCCTTGTCCGATTCTTATGTCACATGATATCATCGTATAATCCAAGATAGGAATGTGTCATTCTTGCAGATTATACGTTTCTTGATCTAGAGATGACTGTATCAGTTGCTAGCAAACAATCCATCTCCATCAAGGGGCCCAAACAGATATCATCGCTCACTAAGTAAATTAATGAGGGACATACGGTTTTCTTGATGAACAACTTTTCCCCGCACAATTCAAGAGAACATAAATAAAGTCCGTATAGCAGCCCTTATCAGGAATCAACGGTAGACGATATTTATTGAACCTATACTCATGTGGAAAAGTTGAACCATCTCAAACTTAGAATCAAACTCAAACGAAATAAAGAATGACACATAACACAATCCATATATTTATCTCATTGGGTCGTGTCCTGTACTATGTTCTATAACATATACATATGCAATTAAGTTGGCAACTCCTTACCTATGATCTGTAGAACTTAATCATCACTTAACTTACATACTAATCTTATCCGATAATTAATATTCCTTGTTAATTATCAAGATTACGGACCTTGTAGATCTATTATTGTCATTTAATTATAAATGAACTACAGAGATCTACAATTCAGATCCTCAACCTGAATGATCTGTCAATTAATAAATCAAGGAATAAATGATCAAATATCATCAATAACATAAACCATAGAAGTAGCCATATAATGATTGGTTTCTAGGACATAATTCTAACACTTTCAACGCGTACGGTTTGTTAGAAAGTGCTCAATTTTCAATTTTAATTACTAATTAACTTAATTAAACATCAAGCACAAAGGATCTTGCTAAGCAATCAACACACAGATGAGAAAAGGGAAGGAATCGATTACCTCTCGCGGAATCGTATCCGCGAGGCTCGATCAATGCATGGGAGTTGATGGCGTGCTCTCCTTCGTCTTCTCCTCCGTCGACGGCCGTCTCGAGTCCACCAAGAAGTTTAATCACCTCCTCTTTCAACTTGTGCTAGCAAAGAAGATGAGAGCAACTAATCCCCAAGGTTTTCTCTCTTCTATTTCTTTCAATTAACTAGTTTAATTAATGGAGAAGGGATAAGGCTTAACACATGAGCTAGATGAGGTGGAAAAGAGTAAGAGAAAGAGATGAAAATTCTAAAATTTTATCTCTAATTTTCATTTTAGGAGGAAGAGGGAGAGAAAAGACTATGGTGGCTAAGGTTTCTCTCTCCAAATGACCTCCTTTTATAGGCCAACCACTCCACAAACTTTAGGGACCTTTTTACCCCTATTAGGGCAGCCATTATATGGGCTATCAAGTCCATTTTGTGGTGTGTTAAATGTCCACTAATTCAATTAATTAATGGACCTTTCTCTTGTACTCAAATCGGACCTTTAATTTACTAATTAAATAAATGTCCATAAGCTCTATTTAATTTCTATAATTAAATTGTGTTGAACAAAATTAATTATTAACTTATTAATAATTATTTTAGAATTAGTTAATGCATTAATTTATTTCTAAATGATCTCATTGACTTAATTAATTATAACGGTTCGCAACGGTATATAATTAATTAATCAACTTATCATATTTTCGCAATACACTGCTGCGAATAAATAAATAATACACTGTGTGATTAAAGTCCTATTTGTGTGACCCTTTGAGAATTTACGCTACGTTGGCCATGGAATTAAATCGCTATTTAATTTCAATAATCATAAGCGGTATCTAGCAACACGTTATGATTGTTAGGAAGTGCACAAATTTAATTTTTAGACTAATTACTCTTAATTAATCCTAATTAAACTAAGTGCAAAGGAGATCTAGTGCAAAAGCCATCCAAACACACAAGAGAAAGAGGGAAAAAGGGCTACCTCTTGCGAACTTGTAATCGCAAGGCTCGAATCCGTCGAGTCGAGGTTGTGCGCACCACCACGCGTGTCTCGGCCTTAAGTCCACCAAGGTATTAACCAAAACCTCGATCTATGCTAGTAGATGAGAGGTTAAGCCTAATCCCTTCCTTCCCTTTGCCTTAATTAACTATTTAATTGGATGGAGGCAAGAGGTGCTCAACACATGAGCTTAAGAGAGCAATGGTGGAGAGGAAAAATTCTGAAATTTTTCCTTTAATTTTCGTCCAAAATATTAGGGAGAGAGAAAAAGGCAAGGTGGCTAGGGTTTTGGCTCCCAAAGTGGTCCTTTTATAGACCAACCACTCTCCCAAAAAGTTGTAACTAATTTACAACTATGCCATCACTAGGGCAGCCATAAAATGGGCCTAAATGGGCTCCATTAATTATTTAATTGGTCCTCTAATTCAATTAATTAGTGGCCCAATTAATTGCTCTCAAGTTGGACCTTTAATTTACAATTTAAATATAGGCCCGTTAGCTCAAATTAATTACTTTAATTAATTCATGTTGAACAAATTAATTATCAACACTTTGATAATTATTTAAGGATTAGAATATGCATTAATTTATTTCTATATAATCCGTTTGACTTAATTAATTAATTATGACGGTTCGCAACAGTACATAATTAATCAGTCAACATATCATATTGTTGCATTCCTTAATACAACCAAATAAATAATGCACGCATGGTCAAAACCTATTTGTGTGACCCTTTGAGGATTTATGCTCTGTTGGACATGGAAAATAAATCGCTATTTATTTCCAATAATCATAAGCGGTATCTAGCAACACGTTATGATTCCCAATTCGCATAAATAGTGTACTGCTACAATATTTTTAATCCTGCATAAGAAATAATAGTATTTCCTTGTCCGATTCTTATGTCACATGATATCATCGTATAATCCAAGATAGGAATGTGTCACTCTTGCAGATTATACGTTTCTTGATCTAGAGATGACTGTATCAGTTGCTAGCAAACAGTCCATCTCCATCAAGGGGCCCAAACAGATATCATCGCTCACTAAGTTAATTAATGAGGGACATACGGTTTTCTTGATGAACAACTTTTCCCCGCACAATTCAAGAGAACATAAATAAAGTCCGTATAGCAGCCCTTATCAGGAATCAACGGTAGACGATATTTATTGAACCTATCCTCATGTGGAAAAGCTGAACCATCTCAAACTTAGAATCAAACTCAAATGAAATAAATAATGACACATAACACAATCCATATATTTATTTCACTGGGTCGCGTCCTGTACTATGTTCTATAACATATACATATGCAATTAAGTTGGCAACTCCTTACCTATGATCTGTAGAACTTAATCATCACTTAACTTGCATACTAATCTTATCCGATAATTAATATTCCTTGTTAATTATCAAGATTACGGACCTTTTAGATTTATTATTGTCATTTAATTATAAATGAACTACAGAGATCCACAATTCAGATCCTCAACCTGAATGATCTGTCAATTAATAAATCAAGGAATAAATGATAAAATATCATCAATCACATAAACCATAGAAGTGGCCATTTAATAATTGGCTCCTAGGACATAACTCTAACAATCTCCCACTTGGCCTAGAGTCAATCAACAGAGACTTCTAGCCAGTGCATAGTACTCAATGTAATATCCAAAATATACATGTCTCATACTAAAACCTCAAAAGATAAAAGATACAACTCAAAGCCACTCAGGCATACGCCTAATCCCCATGGATGCAACGTGCAACTCATGTGCGGCTCGAGACAGAGGCTTTGTCAGAGGGTCCGCTGTGTTCGCGGCACCGTCCACCTTCTTGACCTTGATCCACCCGTCATTCACAAACTGACGGATGAGATGGAATCGTCGTAGAATGTGCTTGGTCTTTTGGTGAGACCTAGGCTCCTTGGACTGAGCTATGGCTCCCGTGTTGTCGCAGTAGAGATCCACTGGACCTGAGATGCTTGGAACCACCTCCAGCTCGGTCAAGAATTCCTTGATCCAAACGCCTTCTTTCGCTGCTTCACCCGCCGCTAAGTATTCTGCTTCGGTGACGGAATCGGCCGTGGTATCCTGTTTGGAACTCTTCCAACTCACGGCCCCACCATTGAGCAGATATACGAAGCCGGACTGTGACTTCGCATCATCTCGATCGGTTTGGAAACTAGCATCGGTGTAACCACTTACAACGAGCTCTTGGTCTCCACCATACACGAGGATGCTATCCTTTGTTCTCTTGAGATACTTGAGGATATTCTTGACTGCGGTCCAGTGTGGCATACCAGGGTTAGCTTGGTATCGACTAGTCACACTAATCGGATGCGCCACATCGGGGCGAGTGCATAGCATGGCATACATAATCGAACCGACCACAGATGGATA
Source organism: Rhynchospora breviuscula (assembly GCA_027562975.1). Classification (NCBI taxonomy): domain Eukaryota; kingdom Viridiplantae; phylum Streptophyta; class Magnoliopsida; order Poales; family Cyperaceae; genus Rhynchospora; species Rhynchospora breviuscula. The sequence goes on from CM050398.1 coordinate 22,269,741, forward strand.
CTTGAACTGATTCATGTACTTTCTATCTGTATCAGTCGTCGGACATTGAGTCTTGCTCAAGAATATGCCATGTGACATAGGCAAGTAACCCTTCTTGGAACTAGCCATGTTGTGTTTTTCCAACACTTTGTCAATATATGCATCTTGGCTCAAGCCTAACAACCTTCTTGATCTATCTCGATAGATCTTGATTCCTAGGATGTAGGCGGCTTCGCCCAAGTCTTTCATTGAGAACACCTTCTTCAATGAATCCTTGACTGCATTCAATTCGGGGATATCATTCCCGATCAAGAGTATATCATCAACATATAGAACAAGAAACACAACCACGCTCCCACTAATCCTCTTGTAAACACAAGGTTCCTTCTCGCTTTGAATGAAGTTCAACTTCTTGACCTCTTCATCAAAGCGCTTGTTCCAACTCCTTGATGCTTGCTTCAATCCATAAATGGACCTTTGAAGCTTGCACACCTTGTTAGCATTCTTTGGATCCACAAAACACTCGGGTTGTGTCATATACACATCCTCTTCCAAGTTGCCATTTAGGAAGGCAGTTTTGACATCCATTTGCCATATCTCATAGTCGTAGAATGCGGCAATTGCTAACAAGATCCGAATTGACTTGAACATGACGACTGGCGAGAAGGTTTCTTCATAGTCAATACCATGAACTTGCTTGTAACCTTTCGCAACTAGTCGTGCTTTGTAAATGGTCAAGTTGCCATCCATGTCGACCTTTCTCTTAAAGATCCATTTGTTCTCAACGGGTTTTACTCCGTCGGGAAGGTCAACTAAGGTCCATACCTTGTTCTCATACATGGATTGCATTTCGGATTCCATGGCTTTGAGCCATTCCTTTGAGTCGGATTTTTCCTTCATGTCCTTTATGGTCAAGGGTTCGTCATTCGCAATGACGAGAACGTCGTGTAAACCTAAGTATCTTATAGGTGGACGACTTGGCCTTACCGATCTTCGTAGGGTAGACGCTTGAGGTTCTTGAACTTGTTCCACAACGGTTTGCGGACTTAGTTCTTGAACTTCAAGTGTGGGTGCAACTTCAACATCATCGACTCGCGATATGTTTGAGTCTTCAATTGAGGGAGCTTGCTCTTGAACCTCTTCTTCCACAACAACTTGTGGAATGGGTTCGGCTACCACCTCATTTGGCACCATATTGGGAACAACTAGATTTCCTACTTGAGGCATCTCTTGTTGTTGCGGTTCTTGAATTTCTTCAACCACCACGTTGCTCCCACTACTTCTTCTTGAGAGAAACTCTTTCTCCAAGAACTCCGCATGTCGTGCAACAACTATCTTGTTCTCGACACGGTTATAGAAGTAGTAACCCTTTGTTTCCTTAGGGTATCCTACGAAATAACATTTGTCCGATTTGGGTCCAAGCTTATCGCTCATTAGCCTTTTCACATAAGCTTCACAACCCCAAATCTTGAGAAAAAGCATGCTTGGTTTCCTACCAAACCAAAGCTCATAAGGCGTCTTCTCAACGGACTTTGACGGAACACGGTTTAAAGTAAAAGCTGCGGTTTCTAATGCAAAACCCCAAAACGATTTAGGCAAGTCGGTTTGGCTCATCATCGATCGAACCATGTCTAGCAAAGTTCGATTCCTCCTCTCGGATACACCATTCCATTGTGGTGTTCCCGGTGGAGTAAGTTGTGGAACGATTCCACACTCCTTTAGATAATCACCAAATTCGTGGCTCAAGTACTCTCCACCTCGATCGGAACGCAAGACCTTGATCTTTCGATTGAGTTGGTTCTCAACTTCATTCTTGAACTCCTTGAACTTTTCAAAGGATTCAGACTTGTGCCGCATCAAGTAGATATACCCGTATCTACTATGATCATCGGTGAAAGTGATGAAGTATGAATAACCTCCTCGTGCACAAATGCTCATAGGTCCACACACATCGGTATGTATGAGATCTAACAAGTCGTTTGTCCTAATCCCTTTGTTAGGAAAAGGCGCTTTGGTCATCTTTCCCATCAAACATGATTCGCATGTGTCAATTGGCTCGAAAGCGAATTGATCTAAGAGACCAACGGTTTGCAATCTCTTAATGCGTTTCTCGTTGATATGACCTAAGCGGCAATGCCACATTAGAGTCGTACTTTCATGTGAAATCTTACGTTTCTTACTGTCACGTTCAACACTCAAAACATGTTCGCTAGAATCAAGCACATAAAGACCATTCAATAAATGCGCAACACAATAACAAACATCATCACGCAACAAAGTACAACTTTTGTTCTTTATTACAACACCAAATCCATCCAAGTCTAAACAAGAAATAGAGATAATGTTCCGAGTGATACAAGGAACTACATAGACATCTTTGAGTTCCAAAATGAAACCAGAAGGCAAAGTTACATCCACATTCCCAACGGCCATAGCGGAGACGCACGTGCCGTTACCGACGCGGAGTTGTACTTCGCCTTTCTCGAGCCGCCTCCTACTCTTTAGTGCCTGCACATTTCGACAAATGTGAGCACAAGAACCGGTGTCAAAAATCCAGTCTGTGTTAGAGGTAGCGAGAAGGGTTTCAATGACAAATATACCTGAGGTAGAAGGCTGGACGGTTCCCGCCTTCTTGTCAGCGAGGTACTTGGGGCAGTTCCTCTTCCAATGGCCCGTCTTGCTACAGTAATAGCATACGGTCTCGGAAGTGGCCGGGTTCTTCTTTCTCTTGGAACCCTCGGGAGCTCCCTTGGCCGGACCTTGGGGCGTCACCGGGCCTTTGCCCTTTCTAGTTCGGCGGGTCTTTCTTTTCTTGCTCTTCTTGCTCTTGTCACTCACCGCAAGAACATCTTTGGGGCCCTTCTCTTTCTTGAGACTCTCCTCCGTCTCGACAAGCATGTTTTGGAGATCATCCATGCTCTTGTCCATGCCATTCATCCGGTAGTTCACAACAAAACCGGTGAAGCTGTGAGGGAGAGAGTTGAGAATAAAGTCTTGAATCGCCCCTGACGGGAAGGGCGTATCAAGCCTTTCAAGCTGCCGAAACAACCCCGCCATCTTCATGACGTGTGGCCCGACTTCATGACCCTCCGCCAATCGAGTATTGGCGACGGCCTTGATGAGACGAGCCCTTTCGGTGCGGGCCTTGGTTTGGAACATGTTCGAGAGACGAGAGACCATTTCAAACACTCCTAGACCACTATCCATGAACTCCTTTTTGAGTTCTGACTCCATGACAGCGACAATCAAGACGGACATCTCCATGTCGTCCGTGACGTGCTTGTCATGTTTGTCCTGATCCGCTTTAGGGGCATCCGACTTGGGAGCCGCGGGGACGGGAGTGGTCAAGAGATATTCCTTCTTTTCAAACCTAAGGACAAGCCTAAGGTTCCGGTGCCAATCCAGAAAGTTGGCACCGTTGAAGGCGAGCTTCTCTTTCTCTAAAAGAGAACGTAGCGAAAAAGACGAGGAAGACATCTACAACAATTTTCAAATTAAAGGTCAATTAGTTTATGTTTTGTTTTAATTTCCAATAAAGTAAAACTTTCACTACTTTAATATAAGTCCCTAAAAGTAATGAATTTCCAAGACCCCCACTTTCGTTGAGATGATGCCGGCGTCGGCACAACATCAAAGCAACTAATAATGAGGTAGGTTCTCCTTAACTAATCATACAACTTTATGACTCTTGGTTCGCGTCGCGAACTTCACTCCAATGTCCAATCCGATTAGGGTCCATTGTTAAGTAACTCCTCTCTATTTGCTCCTTGCAAATCCGATTTACACCCCGACTACCTATGGTGGACCACGATGTCCGCGTCGGCGGAATGCATCAATGGCCGAACATAAGGCGTGAAGGGGATAGAGAGAAGGAGAGTGATTTGGCTCAATCGTTTGGGACAAACAATTATGTGACTCTTGTTTGGTGGTCGTGTAAGCATACACCCATACCTATCCTATGACATTCATAGCATTCACAAACATTCACATAATAAGCATCTCAAGCATTGTTGTGGGTTTGTATGGCTCCCGCTTGTATTAGTTTTCGCCGCATCTCCATGTAGCAAAACTAATCTAACCTTTGTCCCTCCCACTAAATTCTATATGGATCTAAATCCTATATAAAATAAAGGAACAAAATTACATGTGTAAATTTCTATTCCCATCCTAACCTTAGGGGCATGCAAGCCACACAAGTTACACAAAAATTAATCAAAATTAATTAATGGCACCAAAGGCCTAATTACACACAATCACACATGCATTCAATTTACAAACCACAAGGCATTGAATCATGAGCCATACTAAACCCACATCCTCCTACAAAACAAAGTTAGCACAAGTCTATCCACTAGTGTACTTTGTTTATAATTAATGACTTTCAAGTGTCTTTGCGTATTATTTGCCATTCGCAATTTCCGTGTATAAATGCTCAAATTTCAAACAACCAAACTTGTTTAAATTCCTTTTGAAAACTTTTCAATCATCAAAAAACTGAAAGGAGATCGCACAAGGAGTATCCTAATTACTTTTTCAACTAGTTTGAATAATTAGATAAATAATACTTTGATAAAAAAAGTATCTAATGGGACACGACAAAAACTACAGTTTTCGGTCTCCAAAAATTAAGAAATAATTTATATAAGCTCCTTGTCTAGATTGTAAATACCAGTCAAAATTTCAGGAAGAGATCATATACCATCTGAGAGAATCAAAAAAGACAAATCTGAAACAAGTGCGCGAACGCACCGTTTTGAGATATTCTGTTTTTCTTCTCAACCATCCGGTCTGAAAGATCACCTTCCATCCAGTTTTTATACATACAATATACATAGAAAAACTTGTTTAATCTATTGGCTAACTATTCATGAAAAGAAAACCACTAAGTTCTGTTTAAGAAATTCAAGTTACAAGCTTAACAATCGACTAGACCTGTACAGGAACAGACTATCGACCGAAAAGGTTTGACCTGGTTGAGGTACCAAACTTCCATGAAAAATTATGAAATTAATTTTCCTGGAATCCTAACTTAAAAATAAACAACTCTATTCAAACAATTTTCCAGAAAGAGTTCTCAGTTGGTACAGTTTATTAGAACAATCAGTTTGCTCAATAAACCAGATCTGACGAGATCTTTCTTTTCATACTTGAAAAACCACGAATTAATCTGAACCATGCAACATTCTATACATGTCCAGAAAGTGTTTCAAGTCCTCTTTAAATCTAGCCAAAGAACACTGGTACTTATATTCAAAATATAAATCTTTTAAGCCATTCAAACAGAACAGTGCAAGCAGAAACTGGTTCTGCGCACCGTTGCCATTTTATTCACAGTAAATCCATACAATTTCAGAAAAATGTGAATCCAACGCCAAAAGAACCACAATCCACAGATCTACAACTTTCTAGTTGACAGAAAAAATTTCCAGAGAACATTTCATAGCGAAAAACGCATAACAACACAGAAATTGCTGTTTCCAGACAGCAAGCAATAGCATCAACTCTACTAATCCATTAATTAACCAATTTCTCTTAATTAAGTGTCAAAATAACTTAAGCACGACCATGTTCTCTGATACCACTGTTAGGAAGTGCACAAATTTAATTTTTAGACTAATTACTCTTAATTAATCCTAATTAAACTAAGTGCAAAGGAGATCTAGTGCAAAAGCCATCCAAACACACAAGAGAAAGAGGGAAAAAGGGCTACCTCTTGCGAACTTGTAATCGCAAGGCTCGAATCCGTCGAGTCGAGGTTGTGCGTACCACCACGCGTGTCTCGGCCTTAAGTCCACCAAGGTATTAACCAAAACCTCGATCTATGCTAGTAGATGAGAGGTTAAGCCTAATCCCTTCCTTCCCTTTGCCTTAATTAACTATTTAATTGGATGGAGGCAAGAGGTGCTCAACACATGAGCTTAAGAGAGCAATGGTGGAGAGGAAAAATTCTGAAATTTTTCCTTTAATTTTCGTCCAAAATATTAGGGAGAGAGAAAAAGGCAAGGTGGCTAGGGTTTTGGCTCCCAAAGTGGTCCTTTTATAGACCAACCACTCTCCCAAAAAGTTGTAACTAATTTACAACTATGCCATCACTAGGGCAGCCATAAAATGGGCCTAAATGGGCTCCATTAATTATTTAATTGGTCCTCTAATTCAATTAATTAGTGGCCCAATTAATTGCTCTCAAGTTGGACCTTTAATTTACAATTTAAATATAGGCCCGTTAGCTCAAATTAATTACTTTAATTAATTCATGTTGAACAAATTAATTATCAACACTTTGATAATTATTTAAGGATTAGAATATGCATTAATTTATTTCTATATAATCCGTTTGACTTAATTAATTAATTATGACGGTTCGCAACAGTACATAATTAATCAGTCAACATATCATATTGTTGCATTCCTTAATACAACCAAATAAATAATGCACGCATGGTCAAAACCTATTTGTGTGACCCTTTGAGGATTTATGCTCTGTTGGACATGGAAAATAAATCGCTATTTATTTCCAATAATCATAAGCGGTATCTAGCAACACGTTATGATTCCCAATTCGCATAAATAGTGTACTGCTACAATATTTTTAATCCTGCATAAGAAATAATAGTATTTCCTTGTCCGATTCTTATGTCACATGATATCATCGTATAATCCAAGATAGGAATGTGTCACTCTTGCAGATTATACGTTTCTTGATCTAGAGATGACTGTATCAGTTGCTAGCAAACAGTCCATCTCCATCAAGGGGCCCAAACAGATATCATCGCTCACTAAGTTAATTAATGAGGGACATACGGTTTTCTTGATGAACAACTTTTCCCCGCACAATTCAAGAGAACATAAATAAAGTCCGTATAGCAGCCCTTATCAGGAATCAACGGTAGACGATATTTATTGAACCTATCCTCATGTGGAAAAGCTGAACCATCTCAAACTTAGAATCAAACTCAAATGAAATAAATAATGACACATAACACAATCCATATATTTATTTCACTGGGTCGCGTCCTGTACTATGTTCTATAACATATACATATGCAATTAAGTTGGCAACTCCTTACCTATGATCTGTAGAACTTAATCATCACTTAACTTGCATACTAATCTTATCCGATAATTAATATTCCTTGTTAATTATCAAGATTACGGACCTTTTAGATTTATTATTGTCATTTAATTATAAATGAACTACAGAGATCCACAATTCAGATCCTCAACCAGAATGATCTGTCAATTAATAAATCAAGGAATAAATGATAAAATATCATCAATCACATAAACCATAGAAGTGGCCATTTAATAATTGGCTCCTAGGACATAACTCTAACAATGATTCCCAATTCGCATAAATAATGTACTGCTACAATATCTCAATCCTGCATAAGAAATAAAAGTATCTCCTTGTCTGATTCTTATGTCACATGATATCACCGTATAATCCAAGATAGGAATGTGTCATTCTTGCAGATTATACATTTCTTGATTTAGAGTTGATTGTACAAGTTGGCCAAATAATCCAACTCCATTAAGGGGCCCAAACAGATATCATCACTCACTAGGTATACTAATGAGGGACATACGATTTTCTTGATGAACAACTTTTTCCCGCACAATTCAAGAGAACATAAATAAAGTCCGTATAGCAGCCCTTATCAGGAATCAACGGTAGACGATATTTATTGAACATATCCTCATGTGAAAAAGTTGAACCATCTCAAACTTAGAATCAAACTCATATGAAATAAACAATGACACATAACACAATCCATATGTTTATTTCATTGGGTCATGTCATGTACTATGTTCTAATAACATACACATATGCAATTAAGTTGGTAACACCTTACCTATGATTTGTAGAACTTAATCATCACTTAACTTGCATACTAATCTTTTATGATAATTAATGTTCCTTGTTAATTATCAAGATTACGGACGATTTAGATTTATTACTGTCATTCTAATGAATGATCCACAGAGATCCACAATTCAGATCCTCAACCTAAATGACCTGTCAGTAATAAACTCTAGGAACAAATGATTAAATATCATCAATAACATAAACTAAGAAATTAAGTCATTAATATTGACTTCTAGGACATAACTCCAACACGGTTAACTAAAATAATATAAATCTTAATTAGGTATAGTAATATATTTAATATGACCAAAGGTTTAAATAATGGATAACGAATTCATAGCGGACAAGCTAATATCATAGCGGATAGTGGATAGCGGTTAAGCAGTTAGCCAGTTTATCAACTAGAACACAAAGTGAATAGGACTTTTTTTTTTTTTTTTGAAATAAGGTTATTTATTTATAGAGGCATAGTCCACTTTGTAAATTAAATAGAGTTTATCCATATTTTCAGTCCAGCGAGAATTGAATCAATTACCTCTAAAATAATAACGGAGTCACTGGCCATCTATACTAGACTGAGTAGACTCTCATGTTCCCAAACTTACTAAGACCTAATTTATCTTCTTTGGACCCATGCTTATAATTTTGTAGAATGATCATACTATAGATATAAAGTTACTATGTCGGTACTATGCCAATACAATTAGAATGCTACGCATAGTAAAATATAAAAATGAAAACATAGTATAGATATTTCTGTTGTGAAATCTTTCGTAATAAAGTAAATTAACAGTAATTTTTGGATTCAATCATTCAACACAATTAGCTTTTAGTTATATTTTTATCTAAATTCCAATGTATGTATCATCACTATAATTAACAACTTAAGGGACGTGGTAAAAATGAATCGAATAATATCAACAATATAATGATAAAGATCTTGTCACATGATTATTTTCACCGTAAATCACTTATTTAATGTATATATTTACAGCTTTACTAAGTAATCTGCCTTCTTTACGTAGGTATCGTTTCTCAAAATTCGACATTTCTATGGCCGATCTGAACATTCAATTAGTTATTCATATTGAAATCTCTCTAGATACAAAATTTTTTATTTTTTTCTACTATATACATTGATAATTTCAAATTAGAGGATACGAAATTTTTCAATAATAGTACTTTCTGAAAATATCATAAGACATAGTAAACAATTTGACAAAAAAAAATTAAATTTGGTTTCAATGAAAATTTCGTTATGAGAATTGCATTGAATAGTTCGGATGGACTATATAAAACTCACATTTCGACGAACAAGATAGAAATAAAACGGACGGATTATTTAGCGAAGTACCGAAGCCCAACTCTATGTTTACAGTACTGAGTCTTTAATCCAGCGACCAGTGATGACACATTCGAGTGGAGTTCTTGAATTCGAATCTGACTCAATTTATTTTTATGAATATGTCAAATTGTAAGTCAGATTTTATCTTTTGAGAGTATTTATTCATCGTAGAATTTTTCGTGATGCGCAAGCCCTGAATAATATAAAGAGTCAATTATATATACCTCGTCAACTCTGATTTCATAAGTACTTCTCGACAAAAAAAATTCATGACTTAATACGACTACGTAGCAGACAAAGTGATCCGCATAATCGAGTTAAAAGGATGTGATCCTCTATGGCAAGTGGGATGAAGATCGGGGTGGCAGGTCAGAGAATTTTGTCGACCTACTGTCGCATCCCTGACCTCAGAGATAAAATCAGAACCAGGACAGTAGCTCGAGAAATCATATTTCGACTCAGTTCACAGCCAAAGCTTGTCAGAGACCACGAATAAGAGATTTCCAAAATTAGAGAAAAATAATAGAAATTGGTACGAATTGATAGTAGAATTGAATAGAGAATGAGAAAACGATGAGATTGATAAATAATACGGCTATTGAGCCAACTGAAAATAAAAAAATATAATGGAAAAGATAATAACGTGAAAATAAGAGCTAAAATATCACTACAAGAAAGATGACTTTTACATAAGTTTTTACGATTAGACTTTTTTATTTATGTTGTATCTTGTTTTATTACTAGATTTTCTTGATGCACTAAATCTAATAATTTTTTTAGCAAAACTCAATTTTCTGTTAATATCTTCTTAAAAATTTAGTAATTTATTTTTGATAGACTTTTCCGAATATTGTAATATCTAATGTAGTAAGTCATTCAAAAAAACTTGCTACATTAGATATTACAAGATTCGGAAAAGTGTATCAAAAATAAATTATTAGATTTTTAAGGATATATTAATAGAAAATTGAGTCTTGTTAAAAAAATTACTAGATTTAGTACATGAAGTAAATCTAGCGATAAAATAAAGTCCAACATAAATAAAAAAAAAATCTAGCTATGAAAATCTATATAAAGACCATCTTTCTTATAGTGTATGAAATAATATGAGATAAATTTTCTGGTTCCAGTTTCAAGCATAAACTGAGAGCAAATGCGTCTCCCTGAAATAATATGAGATAAATTTCTCTTGGATTCCTTCCAATTTTGTCTCCTTTCACGACTAGTAGTAGCAGCTCAGCATAACCTCCTTCCGACAGCACCACACCTCATCTCCGTTTCAGACAGCCTCCAGTTCTTCGATTCCTTCAGAACTTGTATTCTCCAGTTCTTGACCACTTGAGCAGTGTTTACTCCCCTATAAGACAGTGGCCCCCAACATGCTATTAAACCCGACATTACTGGTCCATTTGTAGCAGGCTCAATCAACCATAATAAATTCAAGCCCAATTTCAGTCCAACACCTCTGGATCGTGACACGTACAATTAAATTATAATTTTTTCAGCAATGATACCTAAAAAAATCATCGTGCGTCATCGCTGAACAGAGGGCGCTTACGTGAATCTTGCGTGACTAACAGGTATCTATTACAAATGTTCAGTTTAATAATCAAATGTGTTCAGTTTAATAATCAAAAGTATTCAGTTAAATGCGTCAACTAATTGTTTATTATATAAAATCGCGCGTCACTCTTAGAGAGAGGCGCGCCAGGACAGAGTCGGAAAAAAATTAATTTGAACGGGACCGGTTCACGACCCCTTCTAATTTTTTCATGTATTTTTTGTCCGGTTCGTGACTCCTTCGCTTAACATCGCGCCTATTTAAAAATAGAAAAATAATACTTAATAAACTGAACATTTATATATACTAAACTGAAAATTTATACTTACTAAACTGAACATTTGTACTTACTAAGCTAAACATTTGTACTTAATAAAATGAACATTTTTTCTTAAAACACTTATATTTTTTTTATTGCATCTAACTGAACATTTATACTCAATTAACAGAACATTTGTACTGACCCAACTGAGCATTTGGATAAAAAAATAAAAAAATAAATAAACATACTGAACACAACGAACACTTATAACACAGTGAACAATTATAATAAAACGTGAACATTTATATGTAATAAAGTGAATACTTATAACAACGGAGTGAACAAAAAAAAAAAAAAAAACGCTGAGTGAGGGGACCACTCGAGCGCTCGTTGAGGGAGCGCCTCAGCGATGACACGCGAGGGTAAAATCACCCTATGGGGATAATCAATTTCCTAGATGATTTATTTAGAAACTTTTTTTTTTTTGTTGAAATTCCCCTAAGACCATCAATCGGTGAAATTTGGAAACCTTGAGGGAGTATTAGTTGTATTTGTATGTACAAGACGAAGAGATTCAAGTTTGTAATTGAACATTAAACGCTTATGATTGAGCTATTTAAATATTGCATTGAAAATCTTCACAAACAAATTGCATTGACAATTTCATATAAACATGATTTTATTGGGCCAAAACCCAAAGTCATATGTGGGAAGTGGAAACCTATAAAATAATTATTATAAAAGAGTAAAGCTCCCATGCTGTATTTTTTTGGTGCTACAAATGTCACATTTTATTTTTTTTATTTTAAATTCTAAAATTTAAAATATAATTGTCCGATCCGAACCATTGATCTTGTTAATTTTAACGACATATGCGTTGTCATGAAATTTTATAATTTTTGAAATTTATTTGATACTTGATCAAAAAGTCAAAAAGGAACCGGGGCTGATAAGGATCATCCCCTAGAATCCTTAAGAGGATAATGTTTCATTAATGAGGATCATCCCATCATCCTCTAGAATCATTAATGAGAATTAATGAGAATCATCCCCTCTCTCTTCTCTGTTTCGCTCTTTTCCCCTCCCCCTCCCCTTCCCCCTCACATTCACTCCCCTCTGATTCAAAATAGCATTAACTATAACAATAATTTTCTTTTCGAGAATAATTAGTAACATTAACTAGAACAGTTAGCATTTTATTCCAGCGCAATTATTATTTTCCAGCACAATTTTTTTCCAGAACAACTAGAACAGTTAGTAACATTAACTAGAACAATAATTTTTTTCGAGAACAGTTAGTAACATTAACTAGAACAGTTAGCGTTTTTTTCCAGCGCAATTATTTTTTTCCAGCACAATTTTTTTTTCAAAACAATTAAAACAGTTAGAAAGAGAACAGTTAATAATATTAACTAGAACAGTTAGTATTCACAGTTAGAACAGTAGTTGATTTGACTAAAACAATTACTTATTTAACTAGAACAGTTAGTATTCATAAAAAAAATGTGCCAGTGGAAGGGGAGAAGAAGCGAAATAGAGAGGGCGCTGGATTTTAATTGTTAGGGGATGAGGGACGTTAGATTTAATTGCATTAATGAGGCAATTAATGGGGTGCGGTTGGGGATGAGGGATGAGACAGTTATTAACGCGTTTTTAAAAAAATTAGAATTAAACGGAAATAAATTAAATGCTTGGAGATGTATTATCTGTTGGGGATGATAGGGATGATAGGGATGATAGAATCTTAGGGATGATCCTAAGCAATTCCCAAAAGGAACAAATCAAAATAGCTATAATCAATTAATTCTAATATGTTTATTTTTCATATTCTTGATCAAGTGCCAAATAAATTTTAAAAAAAATTATAAAATTTTATGACAATGCATCTATCGTTATAATAAACAAGATCAACAGTTCGAATTGGACGATTATATTTTAAATTTTGAAATTTAAAATAAAAAAAAGTAAAGTGTGACATTTGTGACACTAAAAAAGTGTTGCGCCGGAACTTTGCTCATTAAATATTGCGTTAAAAATCTTCCCAAACAAGTTGCATTGACAATTTCATATATAAACATGATTGTTATATTTTATTGCGCTGAAACCAAAGTCAAATGTTGGAAGGATTGAAATCTTATTATAAAAATACAAAATACATAAAAATTATGTGTATCCACTACAGGAAAATACAGCAGTTGCATGGGCTGGCAGCATCCGCAGTACTGATGCAACATGCGTTCTGCATCAGTTACACTAATGCAATTTGGCCGATGCAACTGGCTTCCTTGCAAATGCTCGATTGCATGGGCATTTCATTTGCATGGGCGTGTTTATTTGCATCAGTTAAACCGATGCAAAGTTGCATGGGCATAATAGATGCAATCGATGTGTTTTGCATGGGGTTTGTCGGATGCAATTGACTTTATTTACATTTGCTATGCCGATGTACTTGACTTGTTTAGCATGGGTTGGATTGATGCACTCAACTTCTTTTGCATCTGTTTTGCCAAGACAATTGACTTGTTTAGCATGAGATTAGACGATGCAATTGATATTTGTTGCATTCACTCGGTTGATGCTCTTGAAATGTTTAGCATGAGTTGTGTTGATGCGATTGATTTCTTTTGCATTCATCTTGCGGAGGCAATTGACTTCTTTAGCATCAAATTAGTCCATGCAACTGGCATCTTTTTTATTCAATTTACCGATGCAATTGACTAATTAGTGGATGCAACTTGTAACATTTATATCCGCTATACCGATGCAATTGAGGTATTTAGCATGAACATGGCAGATGCAACTTATTTTAATCTTTAGTTTTGTTTGAATTTTCTTTTGAATTTTTCAGGGCATAATTTACGATTTTTTTCAATTTTTCAATTTTGTTTAATGAACCATCATACCATTCTGCGACTTAACCATCAAATAAAAAAATTAATAATGTACTAATATAGTACATAATTCAAAAGTTGTATCTATACCCGTGAGATTCAATGGTCACCATGGTAAGAGAATATTAAAATGTTTTTTGAGGAAAGAAATCTACAGCTAAGCAGTGAAAGAAATATAATAAGAGAAAGAAAAACAATAAATCAAAAATCACAAATAATCCACTTTAATATACAATTTATACATGTAACGATTCTAACACGTACACAAGCATGACTCAACTTTCAAGGAACTCCAATACAAAGCAACTTGACTTAGCCATAGGCACAACGATCCCAGCTTCAATTCTATGCTCCCCGACCACAGCCTCCTCCACTCAAGCTTCCAACGGCCTCAGCCTCGCTAGCTCTAATTTCCTCAACCGCAGCCTTATTGACTATAGTCTGACATTGACATTTTTGGACTCGACCCATCTTCGGGAGAATATTTTATCAGTATCCTAACAAATCAACATAAAAAAATAATATAATAAAAATTATGAATATTTGTATGAAAAAATCAGTACTAAAATTGTACAGATTATGAATATTGGGATTTGAATTCGGATGAAGTAGGTTATAAGAAAAAATATATGACAAGAGCTGTTAATTAGAAAAGAATCTAAACAAGAGGAAATTAAACAACAAAAAAGAAAGATCCAAAGACAAAACACCTCCTAATTAGCTAAACCTAGTGTATTACACAGCAACTTCAACTCACGAGCAATTACAAAAGCCCAGGAATCCATCAATTTGCCAGCATCCCTGAAACATCAATATTACTCAACCATTATTAACCATTTTAGCAAAATTGAAATGAAATTAAAAGAAATAGTTGATTTGTGTCGAAAAATACAAATCAAGTAGTGAAACTCTCTGCCATTTTTTCACACTTGCAAGCAAGAAATAAAAGAAAGACAAAGAGGATTTAACTTGATGAGGCATTGCTGAAGAATTCTCTGAGGCTGATGCAGGAGAGAGGGGTTCTCTGATCGGTGTGCCTTCTGTGAGGGTGTTCTCTGATGGAGAATAGTGAGACAACAGAGAGGCTGCCAATAAAATCTAGGACTGAAATAGAATAATCAAGGAGGTGAGATAGATGCGGCAATTAAAATTTACACAGACAGATATGATTCAGGAGGCGCGAGAGATCCGATTCGACCTTTCAAATTCAATTAATTCATTTTTCCCCTGAGAAAGACCTTTGAGCCATTCTATAGATTAAAACAGGAAAAACTTTAATTAGTATATATTTACAAACAAATCAGAGGGATTCGATGTGCCTGGTCCTGCCCATTAATTCCATTAATTGCGTTCCACCTTTCAAATTCTTTTCTGGCCATTAATTGATATCATTAATTTCCTATTGTGGCTATTAATTAATTCTTTAAAAATCTTACTTTCGTGGCTCCTTTCCTCCTTCCAAATTTATTAATTAAGAGACACTGAAACGTTATAAATAAGAACTCTTTTATAAGAGACCAAATGCATTATTAATTTATATATTATACTTTTTATTATTTTTATATCACTTAATCGTTCCTATTGAATTTTTAAAATGTTGCATTGTGTTTTATTTTTACTTTCAAAATTTTAAATGCATGCTGTGTTTTTTATGGTATTTTTATTCTAGAATTTGTACGTAATTATGTTTGGCATTCTTTAATACATACTTAAGAATTTGAGCTTGGATGTAAAAACTGAAACTATAATAATAATTTATAAATAAGCTTACATTTTTTTTTCTAATATCATGTAATCTTGCATCATATTAAAACAGTTTGTTTAATTTAATAATAATTACATTTCAGTCAAACACATTAACTATTAAATTTATTTCTTTTCACATGTAAATAGTCAACAAGGAAGTTAATACATATATCAAACTAGCTTAAGATGCCCTCATACGTGGGCAAATAAAAAGAAACAAAATAATATTAGATAATAAAAATATATTGCTTAATCTAGCATTGATACAAATAGATATGTTATTTAATTTGTTTCTTTATTAGACGGAAAATCAAAATATATTGTTACTTTATATGGCGATTAATATCCGACCACAATTCAAATCGATCGAACGGCAGAAATACCTATTTACATGCTAGACCTAGCGTATTATACCTCTACGGTCCGTGTGTTTATAAGTAGTAGAGATATTTAAAAAAAAAAGTAAAATTTTCAAGACCAAATCATTCTTTTGTTACTTTTTAAAAAAATTAAAGTTCAAACGTCCTATCCGAACTATTAATCTTATTCACTTTAACATGTGATCAAGAGATCAAAACATGAATGTATTATAATTAACAATCATAGTTAACTAGATTCATTTATATTTTTAATCTCTTAATCGAGTATTAAATAAACTTCGAAATTTACAAAATTTATATGAAAATGCATAGCTAGTTGATATGAACAAGATCAATGGTCTAGATTCGACATTTGAATTATAACAAAAAAAAATTGGGAAATTTAGAAATACTCAAATGGTGTGCACTTAAAAGCCTCCTCATTTTAATAATAGTACTGATAAATTTTATGAAATAATGTAAAATGCGAGTTTTATAGAGTACATCAATCTAATGTCAATATAGTTTGTACTTAATTTTTATGAAATATATCTTATTATCCAAACCATACATAAATATCTTTTCCGTCGTAATTTTTATTAGCCAATGAGAGAACAAAGGCATACACATTGTTTTATATTTTTTGATTGCATATTTAATTAATACTAATAAATTTAATGTATAAATTTTAAAGACCAAGACTAAAGTCGAATGCATTAGACAAAAGGGGTCCGTCCAATGCACTAATTCTTGAATTTTGAGTCTCAAACGATTAATCAAAACCGTTCAATGTGATCTTTATATTGAAATCTAGTACAAACCCGAATTTCATATTTTTCTGATTTTTTTTTTACTATTTGTGAACTTTATAAAATATATGTTGAGCAAATTTGACTTTTGTTCGATTTTTTCTTGAATTTTGTACATGAATTATACAAGTGTATTGAGGTAGTCATATGATTGTTAAATATTTTGGTTCGAGATTTTAAATCAAAATTTGTGCCTTTCTTGTTCTTTACTAGCTTACATTGTTTATGTGTGCGTATAAAAATTAATCCGATTGAACCTAGGATATCTGATGACAATCAGACAAGAATGGATATTATTTTATAACTTATAAATTTAATAATATTAGTGATAAATTTTACATATATAATTTGAAATTAAAAAAATATTATATCATATTTTTTTTAATCATATACTAGCAAAAGTAACCACCCAAATGGATGGGTAAGTTACAGATGAGAAAAATTTACATATGTGTTCTATTTCTAAAACGAAAAATAATTATTATTTTAATGATGTTTTTCATATTTGTCACGATCTTTTTCCAAACACAGTGCACAATCAATCTAGTAATAAATTTCTTTCTATTTTGATGAGTGCACAACCAATGTAGCGAAAAAAAAAATTCTATTAAAAGTGAAGAACTTGTAAACTTATATCCATCGCTAACATCCCGCCATTGGTATAAACGATCGGTGGCTAAGATTACATAGAGTAAACAATTGTTTTCACCCTTCGCCAAATCATTTTAGCCCTTGGATACGTGCTTTTATAAGTTGGGATAGGGATAATATTAGTAATAAATTTTACATATAAAATTTGAAATTAAAAAATATTATATCATATGTTTTTAATAATATATAAGTATCTTTGATGCCATAATATTTTATTGAAGATAAGTGGCAACCATGATTGGTTTTACATTTTATTTAAATTTATAATAAAAGTAGAAACTAAAATTAAAATTAAAATAGTAAATTTGGTAATTGTACCTCAAGTACATATTATTATTATTCAATAGAATCAGAAGTGTGACCTTGGATGTACATACTGAAACTATAAAAAATAATAAATAAGGATACATTTTCTGATGTCATGAAATGTTGCATCATATTGCAATAGTCTTTCAATAAAACAATATTTCATTAATTGTTATCGAAATAATAGTGATTCAAATTTTTTCTTTCCATATCTATATGGTCACATAAAAATAAATACAAATTTAAAATATTCTTGAAAAACAAAAAAAATAATATATTTAAAATTCTAATTTTTTAAAATTGATATGCCAGCATTAGTATCTTTTTTATTTTTGGATCATTTTAAAGAAAATTTGGGAAAAATAATAATATAATAAACAGAACCTTCTTATGCAATTTTAATATCTACTCCATATGTAAGATTTTGGATCGACGCAATGAATAAGAAAAACGTAATTTATTATTTTCGATGAAGTGCCAATGTTAGTATATTAGGAAAATTGTATATTTTAAAGGTTGATTTATTCACCTTCATATGTTTACAATTCGTCGTTTAATTTCTATTTATAATGTATAAGCGTTCCTTTTGTCCACAATAAGGACATTTATTTATTGTTGTCATATGCCACCTATTAATTATTTTCCATATTGATATATGTAGGAGTGTCTTTAATTGAAATGGTTAACTTAAATGTTTAGTCATTCGAGGAAACTAATAGGGAAATGGTAATTAATTATTCGACAGCGCATTCAAACATATTAGAGTTATTATTCAATTAAATAATAAATTTGGAAATAAATCGATAATGGACAGCACATATGAGGGTTAAGGAAATTTTTTTTTTTTAGATAATAGTAAATTCAGGTATGATGGAAAATTCTATTTTTGAGAATGTAGTTTCAGTTATAAAGATACAGATTTTTAGCATAATTCTTTCTTCGACTTTTAAAGCAAGTGAACATGAAGGAACGAAAGCAGGAGAACTTTAACTTTCACAAAAAAAAAAAAAAAAAAAGGAAGAGAACTTTCTGAATTCCCAAAAGATCAAAAGTTTTAAATATATAACGGTTGGATTTAAACATATATATAAAATCCTCACTTATCTTGTAATGAATGTTATAGTAGTCTAGTGGTGAGGAGTTCAACTTCTATTATCAAGAACCTGTGTTCGATTCCTGCTGAATTTCTATTTTGGCTATCTTGCACATGCTAATTTAACCACTAATACTCCAAAAAGGAATAAAACGTATCTATAAACAGCCTAAAGATATATTATTCATGAATAAAATTTAAATTTAAATTTTTTGGGACTAATATATTTAATCCATAAGATTGTCAAAATTTATTCATGCTTCTTTTTTCATCATCAATATTTAATCATAGACACTTGGACAAATTATTTTGAATCAATGAAACAGCTAATACGGCTTGTTAAATATAAATTTATATCTAGTTGCATCCATCAAGCCTATGCAAAGTGGGAATTTCAGTTGCATCAATACCGCCCTTTCAATTGATATTTATTTGCATCGGTTTCACCTGTGCAACAGAACGACCATGACTAGTCCGTCTTAAATAAATTTGATATTCAGTTGCATCGGCTTAAATGGATGCAACTATTCATCGCTCGCATCAGTCTTGCCTATGCAAATGATTAAAAATCATTACTACCGGTAGTTTTGATGCAATTGTCTCTATTGCATTGGTCGTACTGATGCAAAATATGTGCTGATGCAATTGATTTTGTATCACCGATGCAACTGATAAGTGCCCATACAACTGCAACAATTTCCTGTAATGATCGAAATACAACGGAAAAGTATTTACAAATCGATGCTACTTGCAACACGCCCTCCCCGAGAAACTACAGTTTTTAATTTGTTTCATATTCTCTTTCTTTTCGGATGTATTTACAAATCGATGCCATTAAAACAATTATCATTTTTAATGGGAGAAAGTACGTGCCATTTTGGTTCATGTTAACAAAGTTGCATTTGTTATTAATATTATTATTAGGAGCAAGAGATGCCCCTCAATATAATAAAAAAACATATTTAACATAAAAAATAAAATTATCTAGTTGAATCTTCCAGATACATGTGGATATTTTTTTTTTAAATATAAATTGTTAGCACTTGACCATCTGACTTTTTCTGTTAAAAAGTCTGACTTTTTATCTAAAATCAATATCTAAATCACACATCATATCAGATCACGTAAATCAATGGTCCATAATTGATATAATAATTGTTTGGACCCTTCTAGTGAAATTGTTATGATCTTTTTACGAGAAAAAGTAGTATAGATACAGATTTATAGAGGTGCGGAATTATTAACATGGGTATAATTGAGTAACATCAAAATACATATAGTCGTCTTCATTATCAAAGATAGGACTATTCAAACTAATTATCCAATTAAATATCCGACCAGGAATGTGGCCATAACAATTTTTTTTTAGCATGGCTCAGCTTTCTGTTCCATTCTTTCCTGTACTCATATATTACTTCTTTCTTTTACAAAATCTTTTCTCTGAAACAAAGGAACAGTCAAGAGGGTATTATTATACTAAAAGAAGAGTACACAAGGATTTGAAAATAATAAAGGTTCTAATAAATCAACAAAAATTTGAAAACATCAACAGGCATATCAGAACATAAAAAGTACAATGCAGATGAGTTCCAGTCAAATAGCCTCTTCTACAATGAGCTTCATGCAAGAACTGGCTGATCATTTCAGCGGATTAGGTTTACAATTAGCCTCTTACTTTTAGTGCATTGGCTGTGCTCTGACGTGAAGCCTTGCAACATTTATCTTTTTATTTTATTTTTCTGGGCCATTAATCCTGTAAAGCTACTCTAACTTCTTTAATTTTTAAGACTACTGTTGGTAATTCACCAACATGGCTTTGAAAAAAAATTCCAGTCCATGCGCCAATACATAATCCACGGATTCTCAGACAGTGTCTGTAAGTTATAACCAGTAACAAAACCCAGTTTTCTAAAAAAGCCCTCCTTTAGACATCCATTAATCAAATGCCTCTGCTTTCAACATGCTGCAATGCAATCCCTATGCTTTTCAGCTGTATACAAACTCCCCCAAGTTACCAGTTCTTTGCAACAACACTGACGTAACCTCAGCATGCCCTACTTTGATAAACTTGCTCTTTTCCTATTTTAGCTGAGTTCGAAATATATTTCTATATCAAAAATTACTTTTTAGTTGAATGCAAATTGTTCGACAAATTGCCTCTCTGGACCCATATGTAGGAAATGAGTCTACAAAGAAGACATTGAAAGTTTGAAACAATCGAGTAAATACCATGATTAATTAGTCATAAATAAGCTAGTCAATATATAAACAGGAACTAATGGAAATATTGGGTACCAAGATGCAAGATGTTCTCTTAGGAGATTTATGCATGCAACTCGATCGGTAATGGCTACCTAAGCAAAACCCAATAGTCGATGTACAAACATTTTCCCTAAAGTAACTCCTATTTGCATGCAGCAATGCAGCCCCTACGCTTTCAGTCTGTACTCAAAATCCAAGAGTTACCCAGTCCTCTGTACCAGCAACCTGGTGGCCTCATCAACTCCTTCTAACTCCACAACAGACTTCTGCACACAGACCTGGAACACATGCAAGGACATTACTATCCCCATCTCGCCCTTTTCCACCAGCAGCAACTCTCCAAACAAGCTATCTGGCAGCTACAAAGGAGTTTCCGACTTTTGTGGGGCTGTCGGTGGCAGTGCAACTGACAAGACCATCTGTTTTAATGGTGGTACTTCGGTCGGCTTTAATGGCACACAAGCTGCTCCTCCACCACAAGGTACTTTTCTTTTTTTTTTTTTCTTTTTTAATATTTTGATAGGGTAATTTATGTGTGTGTGTGTGTGCACATGAAGTTATTATGCTGTCCAAGTTCAAACATTTTATGGCACAATCCTGTCTCACGGTCCCAAAGTTCAAGTGGCAGCCTGGCTAAGTATCTAATTTTGTTTATTAACTTCATAACTGCCCTGACAGGTATTTGCCTTGAGAGGCTTTTCGATGGGTCTTACACCAACATTGAACCCCATCCTGATGGTTCAAACAGGATCTTTCTGGCAACCCAGTCTGGTAAGATCTTTCTTGCGACAGTACCGCTCCAAGGGTCAGGCAAGACACTGGATATAGACCTGACAAACCCATTTATTGACTTGACTAATTTGGTCCACTTTGGCTGTGAGTTTGGCTTGAATGGTTTCACGTTCCACCCGAACTTTAATACAAATGGGAGGTTCTTTGTGGCATACAATTGTGATAAATCCAAGTCAGCCACCTGTTCTGGCAAGTGCTCGTGTAACTCTGAGATTAATTGCGATCCATCAAAGCTTGGAACTAATAAAGGTGAACTTCCATGCCAGTACCAGTCAGTCATTGCTGAATATACGGTTAATGGCTCCTCAGCCTCTCCTAGCATGGTAACTTTCGTGGATATTCTGTAATCCACTTTCATATACTGATATTGCATGCTAAATGTAATTGTGTATTATAATATATAGTTTTATGCTTGGAGTTTTAGAGCTTAGTATAGTACTGTGTTGGATATGGCATTTAACACTGGCTTGCTGGCTTTAACAGCAATAATGTTCACCTAAATAGACTATTATTTTTTTTTTTTTTTTTGTGAAATTTAGGTCTAATGTACAGACCATACATGGACAAAGCCCATAAAAGGCCTTAGTTTAGCAGAAATTATAGTTTTCCTTAATTGGATTTGCTGGTATATCTTCTTTTTTTTTTTATATATATTTTTTGAAGATAAATTGGGAATCCTCCCAACTTATTTTTAAATTAAAAGTCTATGAATGACCAGAACCTGCAACATTTCACTTAAAGTGCATTGCTCTTTGCCACTAGATCAGGAGCTGGTTCTTATATCAGCTCATATTTGGGTATGTGCCTATGTGGTACCAATATCCTGCTAAGGGGTAAATGAGGAAACAAGGGTTGCTGATATAGTTGTGTTTACATTTTGTCTAAAGCCTAGAACCTCTTTTTATGTTTTTTTATTAGTTTCTGTAATGAATGGAATCACGTAACCCATCATGAGTTTCTTTCTCTCAAAAGGATTTAAAAGAGTAAATTAACAATTATTGTGCATCTTTTTATGTTGATAACTAGGCAAAAAATGCAAATCCAGCTGAAGTTGTACGGGTGCTCACCATGGGGCTTCCATACACTACTAATCACGCAGGACAAGTATTCTTTGGCCCGAATGATGGATATCTTTATTATGTGACGGGAGATGGCGGGAATACGGGGGATCCCTGGAACTTTGCTCAGAACAAGAAATCGATGCTCGGGAAACTTCTCAGGTTCAATGTCAATGTTATGCCGAGTAAGTAGTTCTCGGCACAAAATTTGTTTGTCCAAATTTATCTTCAAGGCTATGATTCTACCCGGCAAACCCTCTGAACTGTGCCATGTCTGAGGGCCTTATAATTGACCCAACCTGTGTTCAGCATTTCATAAACCAGCCATAGTGGCAAAATTGGTTTTGCTCCATATTATTCCCACAATAATGGAAGTTGAAAGCAAAATGCTGCAGCTTTACTATGTCTATTTGTTTTTCTTTTTCAAGAGCTTTCTTATTCTGATGCGGTAAGTGTTGGATGTGAAGACAACTTGTTCACAAAGCCAAGTGTTACTTGCTCGTCAAGTACGACGTTACTTGCTTGCCAAGTGTTACTGACATGTTGTATGCTAAAGAACTAGAGGATGCTTCACAAGAGAAGAAACCTGAAGGCACAGATGACAATGCGTGGAAGAAGTTAGATCGTCGTGCACTCGGCTTCATTCGAAACACCATCACAATGGATGTGGCTTCGCATGTTGCAGATGAGACCACAACTTTTGGATTCATGAAGAGACTGTCTGACTTGTATGAGAAGCCCTCGAGTTCCAACAAAATTTATCTTCTACGACGACTATTCCAGTTTCAGATGGCTGAAGGTACTTCCGTGACAGATCATGTAGCGGAGTTCAACAACATCGTCAATCAATTGAAGGCAATCAAGTATTCCTTGGATGATGAGTTGCTCGCGCACTGTCTGTTGATTTCTGGCCAAAAAAATGTGACTCTCGACTTTGTTCGTGACAGCATCGTCAACGAAGGTATTAGTGGAAATGAGCGAGGCGAAACAAGCGGAGCGGCCCTGACTGTTCAAAGGGGTTGAGATGGTCAGAAGGGTGAGAATAGAGGTAGATCATAGTCGAGAGGACAAAACAAGTCTCGAACCAAAAGTGAGGCGTAGTATTAGAATTGTGGAAGGAAAGGTTACCTGAAGCGTGACTGCAAGGCCCCTAAAAAGACAAAGAAGAGAGGAGACGAGTCCAACTCAGTGAATGCAGCAACCCAGGAGGACTCGGATGATGCTCTGGTGTTATGTTTCGACAGCCCAATCGAATCATGGATTCTTGATTCAGGTGCTTCTTTTCACTCTACCTCTTGCAAAGAATTGATGAAGAATTTTGTATCTGGGGAATATGGAAAGGTGTTCTTAGCAGATAGTAAACCTTTAGTAATTACGGGTAAAGGTGATGTTGACATTAAATCAAGCAATGGCTACAGATGGACATTACATGATGTTCGTTATATTACCGAATTGAAGAAGAATTTAATTTATGTGGGTCAATTGGATTGTGAGGGGTATAAGACCATTTTTGGAGAAGATTCTTGGAGGATAGTAAAAGGAACAATGATCATCGCACGAGACACTAAGGTGGATACACTCTATTTGACTGACAGTAGCGGAGACTTGGTGACGTTAGCGGGGGCGGAGACCAACTCAATCTTGTAGCACAACAGATTAGGGCACATGAGTGACAAAGGCTTGAAAGTACTAGCTTCAAAAGGGTTACTGCCGGCTATGCAGTTGGTTGAAACTAGATTCTATGAAGATTGCGTGCTCGGTAAGTAGAAAAGGGTCAGTTTCTCAAAGGTCGGGCAAAAGCGCAAGGAAGAGAGGCTAGAACTTGTGCACACAAATGTATGGGGACCGGCACCGGTCCGATCACAAGGTGGCTCGAGATACTATGTCACATTTATCGACGATTCCACTCGCAAGATATGGATTTACTTTCTCAAACACAAGTCTGAAGTGTTTGAGGTGTTCAAGAAGTGGAAGGCGGAGGTCGAGAATGAGACCGGTCAAAACTTGAAGTGCTTGAGATCGGACAATGGTGGCGAGTATGATGGAGCCAATTTCAAGACGTATTGCGCGGAGCATGGAGTCAAACTACTGCGAACAGTTCCAAACCGACCACAGCAAAATGAAATTGCAGAAAGGATGAATCGAACCCTCAATGAGCGCGCTAGGGCAATGCGACTTCACGCAGATCTGCCTAAGATGTTTTGGGCAGAGACAATCAACACGGCAGCTTATCTCATCAACCGAAGTCCCTCGGTGGCCTTAGAATTTGAGTTGCCTGAAGAGAAGTGGTCGGATAAAAATGTATCTCTATCTCACTTGAAAACATTTGGATGCACTGTATATGTGCATGTAGACTTAGACAAAATGGACAAGTTGGATGCAAAGGC
Organism: Rhynchospora breviuscula; assembly: GCA_027562975.1. Lineage (NCBI taxonomy): Eukaryota > Viridiplantae > Streptophyta > Magnoliopsida > Poales > Cyperaceae > Rhynchospora > Rhynchospora breviuscula. Next base: position 22,295,109 of record CM050398.1, read on the forward strand.
CAAGAAATGTATTTTCATTGGATATGGAACTAATTATTTTGGTTATAGATTTTGGGATGAGAAAAATCGAAATGTAATTAGGTCCAAGGATGCTACCTTCAATGAAAATGAGTTATACAAGAAATCTGAATCAAGTGAAGATGAAGTGAGAGAGATTGATTTAGGTGATGCTAAAGTCCCAAATTGTCCGGTCGGCAATAAATGGATCGAAGGTGATGCAGTCCAAGGAGATAATGAAGCCGATGATATTGCAACCGGAGATATAGCACCCAACGACGAAGAAGAGCCCAACCCACAAGAACCGATGTTGAGAAAGTCTACTCGGGTTCGTAAACCTAACACACGGTATCTATCTTCCCTCAACTACTTACTTTTGACCGACTCGGGTGAGCCTGAAGACTACAGTGAGGCGGTAAGCTCGGGTGATGCGGTTAAGTGGGAGCATGTCATAGAAGATGAGCTAACGTCTTTGGAGAAAAACATGACATGGGTCCTAACTCGATTGCCAGAAGGGAATAAGGCGCTACAAAACAAGTGAGTATATCGAGTTAAAGAAGAACCCGATGGTAATAAGCGGTACAAGGCGAGATTGGTGGTCAAAGATTTCTTACAAAAGAAAGGTATTGATTACACTGAGGTTTTCTCACCGGTGGTGAAGCTTACAACCATCCTAATGATTCTCGGTATTGTAGCAACCGAGAATTTGCACCTAGAACAACTCGATGTGAAGACGGCTTTCCTTCATGGTAATTTGGAAGAGGAAATCTACATGGTACAGCCTGAGGGATTCGAAACTCAGGGAAAGAAGGGTCTTGTGTGCAAATTGAATAAAAATCTGTATGGTTTGAAGCAAGCTCCCAGACAGTGGTACAAGAATTTCGACAAATTCATATGCAGTCGTGGATTTAAGCGAGGGGACACAGACCACTGTTGTTACTCCAAAGATTTTGGTGGCTCCTATGTTATTTTGTTTTTGTATGTCGATGACATGCTCATTGCAGGTGCAAGTATGAAGGAAATCAACATACTAAAGCAGGAGTTAGCGAAGGAGTTAGAGATGAAGGACTTGGGTCCAGCAAGTCAAATTCTAGGCATGCGCATTTCTCAAGATCTCATGGTAGGTACTCTGATTCTGTCACAAGAGAAGTACATCAACAAGGTGTTGGATAGATTTCGAGTGCAAGATGCTAAGCCAAGAATCACACCGCTGGGGGCTCAACTCAAGTTGTCGAAAGTTCAGGCACCAAAGACGGAGGAGGAGCGTGACTACATGGCGACTGTGCCCTATTCCTCGGCGGTTGGTAGTCTCATGTATGCAATGGTGTGCACTAGACCTGACATTGCTCATGCAATGGGAGTAGTGAGCCGTTACATGACAAATCCAGGTACAGCACATTGAGATGCGGTGAAATGTCTGCTAAGATACTTGAAAGGCACTTCAAGTATGGCACTGTGCTTCAAGAAAGACAGTGTAGGTTTGGAAGGATTCGTTGATTCAGATCTTGGTGGTGATGTGGATAGTCGGAAGAGCACTTCCGATTATGTTTTCACATGGGAAGGTACGGTGATAAGCTGGATGTCAAGATTGTAAAAATGCATGGCTCTTTCTACAACAGAAGCAGAGTATATGGCGATTTCGGAGACCGGAAAAGAGATGGTTTGGTTACTTAATTTTCTGAAGGAGATTGAAAAGGACCAAGGTTGCAAAATACTCTACACCGACAGTCAAAGTGTTTTGTGTCTCACGAAGAACCCGGTGTTTCATTCAAGGACCAAGCACATCCCGCTGAAGTACCACTACATTCGTGAATTGATAGAAGACGGGACCTTGTCGTTGAGAAAGATTGCAGGTGCGGCAAATCCTGTGGACATGCTTACGAAGGTTGTCACCACGGATAAACTGAGGCTATGCACTGTCTCAGTTGGGCTCAGTCACTAGTCAAGTGGGAGCTGCTGCCAGCCTATGGAAGATTGTTTGGAGTAAAGGAGATGCGAAAGAGATTTAGGACACTGGAATAATAGTGTTACCAACTTATCTTCAAGTGGGAGATTGTTGGGTGTGAAGACAACTTGTTCACCAAGCTAAGTGTTACTTGCTCATCAAATACGACGTTTCTTGCTGGCCAAGCAAGAGGTTACTTGTTCTCCAAGTAGGAATATATGTTTCTTGATTGTAAAGAAAATATCTTGTGGTAGATTGTTTCTTCGCCTCTAAGTAACTCTAGGCTATATAAAGAGCTTAGACCCTCCTGTAATCAACACACAGAAAAATAGAAAAATTTCAAGCTTGTAATTCTTTCTCCTCTATAAACAATATTAGGCCGGCGGTGATTTGTGATTTTTCACCACCCGTCTGGTTTTCCACAATTTTTGGTGTCTTGTTATTTCTCTATTTATCTCTTGCTATTGTGTTGTGATATTGTGCGGCTACCTCGATCCTTACAGTAAGGTGGAATAATAATAGTCATGCCAGCTGTGAAGCTGTCCAAATGTTTTCCTCTGTCACTGTTCCCAATAGTTTATCGGTTGTAACAGTTTGTGAGGAATGCTGATGCAAATGATTTACATTTGTAATTTAAAATTTATTTGATGGCAGTTAGGCAAAAATTCAACAGCAAACAAGCCATTACAAAGAATAGAAACCTGGGAAGGTTGAAAAGAATGAGGATAGCATGTACCAACTTTTGTGGCAACTACCGTATAATACCTGCATTTTTCTTAATTGCTGATCTGGAACAGTTGGCTGACTTTGTGTTGCTCTATTTTGTCTTTTCAGCACAGGACATGATAGACAATCTTACCTTATGGGGAAATTACTCAATTCCAAAAGATAACCCATACTTTACTGATCCGACTTTCAGGCCTGAGGTCTATAGCTATGGTTTCAGAAATCCATGGCGCTGTAGCTATGATGCTGAGAAACCAACTTATTTATTTTGTGGTGATACTGGTGAGGTAATTTGTCTTCTCACTTCTCAATAAAAAATTACTCAAAGAGTTAATTTGCTATGATGAAAATTGCCTACTAACAGTTACCTTGACGATTTTGAAATTACTACCTGTGCATATGTTTTTGTCAGGGATCAGGGATCCTTGTTCTCCGGTGCATGGCACATATGCCGCATGCCCACCAACAGTGTAGATTTGTTTGTGTGTGTGTGTGTTCGGGGTGGGCAGGTTGTTCGGGTTGGGGGGGCAGGGGGGAGGGGGGCGCGTTCGGTTGGGAAACCCACTGTTCTCAGGCATGCTGCACGTTTTCCATGCAACAGAGGATCTGAATCTACTCAATCTAGGAATCAGTTTCGATGCCAAACTTAAACCTGTCCTCAGAGATGCACCATGTAATATCGCATCCCTATCCGGTGCCGCGCACCAATTCGAACCGTCCGATCTGATCTCGACGGTTAGATTTTTTTTCAGGCCTTACAATCTAGATATATGCACGGGGCACTGACGCATCCGGCGTCAGGCACCCATCATCATTGGATTTAATCTGGACGGTTGTGCCGTGCGGTACTAGATTTGGTTTCTGTAATATCTACCCTTCACTTCTGTTGTTACTTGACTCAATAGATATTGTGGGTAATTTATAACTTCTTAGGCTCTGATTGGATCATCTAAGAATAAAATTAGGATTAGTTATTCGGAATAAAAAATATTATTCGTAAACGATCAAGAATAAGCTTTTTGTGATCTAGAGTGTTATTTTTAAGTGGTCCAACATCTAGATTAAATTTTTATTCCTAGGATGTTTGGATCATCTTCTTAATGTGGATTAAGAAATAATTGTGACACTTTTTAATCCTAATTAAAAAGATGATCCAAACACCCTAAGAATAAAAATTTAATCCGAATGTTGGACCACTTAAAAATAATACTATAGATCACAAAAATCTTATTCTTGATCGTTTAGGATTAAAAATTTTAATCCCGAATAACTAATCATACCTTTAATCTCATATGATCCAAACAGAGCGAGTACGTTGAAGATGAATTTTTTTTTATGCTCATTTTTAAGTTTAATTTGAGGTCACCCTAATCTGTCAAGAGTTGCAAAGAAAAATTAGAACTCTTCAACTGTTCACCTACCACACCTGCTCCCTATTTCTCTCTCATTCTCAGGCTTTTTTGGATCATGTTTCAATCTCAACAAATGAACCAGGAAAAGCTAACAAATGTTTTGGTCCAAACAACATCGAGCAGAAAATATTCAATCGTACTTTTGTTTTGTATTTGTTCTGCATGATTGTTATTTCACATGAACGTATCAGTGAATGATTTTCTGTTTTCTTTTCAAATAACAGAATACATATGAAGAAATCAATCTTATTTCGAAGGGAGGGAATTACGGTTGGAGGGTTTATCAGGGCAACGATCTGTATTTTCCCCCATGGGCCCCAGGGGCTAACATTTCTGCTAACTCTATTGACCCCATTTTCTCGGTGTTGGGCTACAACCGGACAGAAGTAAACAAAAACTTGGGTTCTGCTGCAATTGTTGCTGGTTATGTTTATCGTGGAAAGACTGATCCATGCTTGTACGGAAGGTAAAATTCAAGTAATTATTCATCACTTAAGTTGTAATCTATTCTTGAGTTTACTTTGAATTTAGCTTGTTCTTAGAAGGCACAATGAGTCTACTTGAGATTAATTTTAGTACATGCCAGTAAAGCATGCTTACAAAAAATTTCACCAAGTATTTGTTCACGCCAACTAAACTATTTTCTCCATTTGGCATTTTAGGTACATTTATGGAGACCTATATGCATATGACATGTTTACAGGAGTGGAGACCCCTGTTGGCAGTGGTAATTTTACCACAGACAGAATCACCTTCACTTGCACCAAGAGTCCCCCCATCCCGTGTGATTTCACCGGAAAAAGCACCCTTCCTTCACTTGGATTTATATTCTCATTCGGGCAGGATAACAACAAAGATGTGTTTTACCTTACAAGCAAGGGAGTGTACCGGGTTGTTCGGCCCAGTATGTGCAATTACTCGTGCCCATTGGAGAAAACTAACCCACTGTCACCACCAGCACCATCTCCATCATCAGCACTAGATACTTGAAAGCCATCATTGGTTTTCAAGTTGGAAGGCTCAGTAGTGTTGGTTTTGACTTGCTTCTTTATTCTTGTTGGATTGAGATTTTAGGTCATCCTAGAGGCGTAGTTTCACAAGAGTGCTGCTTTTTTTCCCAGCATGGTTGCATCTCTTTTTCATTTTTGCTTTATGTGGGCTTTCTCATGCTGCAATATTTATTCTTGTGGATTTATTAAAATGCCTTTTTTTTGTATAGGTTTGAGGGGTGTTTTGTTGGAGATAACCTCAAAAGCACGTATATGTTAAAATCTACACTAGATATTTTCTATTTCCTTCAGTGCCAGAGCTATGTTGGGGTCAGTGTTCGATTTCAAATTTCTTTCTAATTATTAAACATTTAGAGCTCCAAACAATTCTTCACTCAAAAATGCATAATTGAATTATCCCAGTGCTTGAAAGAGTCCAAGCTTTTGCAACAGAAGAGCATGTTGTCATATAAATAAAAATCGAGTACTAATTTGGCTTACAAATACTCTTCCTAAACATAAGGTTATAGTTTTGCTATGGTGAGTCGCGACTCACGAGAGGGTCTGTGAGTCGCGCGCAAAACTCCTAGATCTTGTTCAAAATGACCGATCCAAACCGTCTAATACGGTCTCCCTATTGAAATCTCCATGCAGACCAAATTTTATATTTTTTCGAAATTTTTAAGTATTTTTTTTAAATTTTAGAAAATCGTTAATCTAATTAATTCTGAACCTTTCAAAAATAGTAGTTTTTAAAAATCCGAAAAAAATAATTACAATTTTCAAAAAAAAATATAAAATTTAGTATGCATGGAGATTTCAATAGAGAGATCGTATTGGACAGTTTGGATCGATCATTTTGAACCAGATCTAGGAGTTTTTGAGCGCGACTCACCATAGCAAAACTCCATAAGGTTAACTTTTAGTACTAAAAATGCTGATGCAATGCGAATGTTGAAACACAGCTTGATTATCATGTGAACCATAGTTATGATGACACAGCAAAAATGACAGAACCATCGATCATTAGAAAATTCAGACGAATCCCGAACCCCTATTTCTCTCCCCCTCAATATAGCTATAGCTTGTTATGCCAGCAATTCGTTAGAAATCTTGTGCGAATGTCAAATCGCTTCTGAAAAGCCACATCCCTGGTAACTTTTTTCATCCGGATGGAATTGCACAATTTGTATGATACAGTTGCGATGCCATTGCAACTACGGCAGCAAATTTGAATCTGAGTGTCAGTTGCATGAATTTGCTTTATTTGATTCTTTTTTTAGTTTTTAGTTCTATAAGGAGCAGAGAAGCATTCGTGACATTTATGGTCAGAAAAGTTGGAATGTACCCGTGGGACTTGGGAGCTCGGTAAGTTTATTTATTTATTTTTTACCTTAGGTTTAAAAGGGTACGTTTGATCTTAAACGAATCAAAAGCATGCATAGGGGACAAATTTCACATGCAATCATCATGATATCTATTCACATTTAATCGCATTCATCAAAATGGTATATATATTAACGGTTAATAAAGTAAAGACGTATATACAGAAACATAAATATTTAAAAATTTTCGATCCTCATCAAAATATTAGTGATTAAACCAAAAATATTCTCGTTCCTCACAAAAAAAGTATTAAACGTCGGTTTGCAAAACCATATGCATGTCAGCATGTGGCAATTTGGCATTATATATCATAAACCTTTTATCTTATCAATTTATGTTCTTACTAATTATATTTTAAAACAAATTTCCCAATCAGATCGCATTTCAGCTTCTCTTTTTACAAGAGATTTTCAAGACACTAAGTATTAATTAATTGCAAATTTGCAATTAACAAAGTTAGTTCGGTTTATCATTTGCTAACAAAATAAAGTCACGTTTATCTTCTCTTTTTTTTCCCCCCCCCCTGTCTATATTGCAAGTAAACTCTATTTGTTTTTTTTTTATTTTCCATCTTCTTTTTGTTCCCAAAAAGCTTATCCAAGAAAGTTAAATACTACACTGTCGTTTTGCGGCTATAACAAATTAACAATAGAGGGAAGTGATTTGGACACCCCTAAAAAATGATACCACACTGCCAAAAACTTTCAATGACTAAAGTATCCTCAGTAATTGAATATGCTCCAATAAAAACTATACTCCATACCTCAAATAAAAAAGTTTTGCAGTTGACATAATATTTATTCAACCAATATAAAATAAATAATATTGATATAAATTATTAATTTCTTATTTATTCTCTTAAATTTAAACTAAATTATATAATGCTTTGTCGTTAAGATTTTTGAATGAAACTTCTGTTTGAAAGTTAGAAATAATGCATTAGATATTAGAATTTTTTAATAATATCCAAAAGACACTTACCACATAACTTTTTCATTTTACTTTATATTGTATTTCTTGCAAAAGAAAATGGCAAAATGAGGCCAATAAATTACAAAGTGATTAAATTTTTTTTTTCCTTTTTGTTTAAAACTAGTTTTGAATCTCTAATAAAATATGAAATTGAAATTGATGTCAGATGCTTAACATAAATGATGTAGGGACCAATAAAAATTTGACATAAACCAATCTATTTTGATTACTTTTTGAACTAGCGTTTCAATAATTTGTGTGTTTTTCTAAATTTAACAATTCGACAATGAATTTGAGTAGTCGGAATTTGTTAACGTCATTAATTTTTATGTTTTTGCTATTTTATGGGTGCAAGGTGGTATGGAGACTAGATGGAGCAAGATGGAATGAGTTGGAAGCGTAACAGAGGGCATTTTAGTCATTAAAAAGTTTTTGGAGGTGTAGTATCACTTTTTAGGGGTGTCCAAATCACTTCCCAACAATAGAGCCTGTTGCAGCAGAGCCAATGACCTGCTGATCCAGGATCAATTCACAAAGATGAACATCTCTGATGCTGCATGCGCTGATGTTATGAAGTCTATTCTCTGTGCGGTAAGACAGTTAAATTACAATTCAAAATATTTTTATGATTATAGTCTTCTTTTATATAGAGCGAGAGAGAGAATGGATATAGAACACTAATGTGCATATGGATCTTATGCACAGTATTACTGTGTTGTCGGATCAGCTTTAAAATTCGTGGATGAAGAACTTGGATTTGGATTGAGGCACTAGAGACTCACTTTTCTCCGTTTCATTAAAATTTTCTATCCGTGTCTACTGAATACCTCAGTTAACGTTGCGTCCTCCAATCCATTCTCTCCTTTTCTTTTTGTTTCCTGCGTCCTTTCTCCATTGATGGACGAGCCTAATCCATCGATAAAATTATATTACATTGTCAAAAGATAAAAATTGAGTATATTACTGTACATTGCTCTCTCTCTCTACTTACTTTCTATTTCTTTATTAATATTTTGTTGTCGTTGTTTTTTACACCACTGAGTAGAAATTATTTCGAAGCTTAACCTTATTTAGTAATTCAGGAGCATTTTGATGAATGCTTCAGTCAGAGGCCACGGCATAAGGTTGGGTACAATAATAGGTACCATCATTTTCAGGGGCCATCGGTACTAAAATGAATAACTTCAAGGTTTATGAAGCTTCAATCGGCTCCAATTCATTCAATTTTTTTTCTATTGTTAAATTGATGCAACACTTGCAATCAAATTGTTTATTTCATAAGCCAAATTATTATTATTTTTTTCTAATTTTATTAGGGAATATCTAGGAGTACTTGTGATGCGAATCCAACTGAAGTGCATTCTATAAATTTAAACCAAAATGCTATACAGAACACAGTTTACAAACAAAACAGCATCCGAAACCCCTTATAAATAAAATGCTAAAGGATCCTAACTCAACCAAATTTCAACGACAGAGCTAAAGAATCCTAATTCAAACCCATCAATTTGTCAGCATTGCATGTCTTTATCAGTACATTTGTGAACTCCCTTTATCTGTCTGATATTTCAATCACTGCTCAGGTTGCCCCTCATGCTGCACATTTTCTTTCTATGTCAATTCTGCTGCCATCCAAACATTGACTTCTTCCACACCTTTTCCGGAGATACTTTTCTCTTCCATCCCTGAGTTGGACCTTGCTTTTTTTTTTTTTTTTTTTTGACAGTTCATGACATAACTCAATTTTAATTTTTAAAAGTTTTAAAAAGCAATTGATAAAGAAATGTATGGATTTAATAAAACAATTGTAACCTGATAACAAATATCAAGTTGGAAACCAACCATTCACTCAAGTGCCTTTATCTTAATTTCGGATCCTACCACAATAGACCAATACTAGATCTCATATGAGAAATATATTATGATTAAAATCATTAAATGAGACAATTAAGTAGTATAATCCAAATGATTGCTATAATGCCATATTTTTCTGGATTTCATTTCTCTTTGTGCTATATATCAGGCTATTGTTTAAGTATGACAAAAATGCAACTCAGGGCCTCAGGCTCAATTTCACATTTCTTTCCGAACTGAAAATACCAACCAGAAGCTCGCTGTTTCCTTACTGCTAGAACATACCAGACCCAAGTGAGAAGAGAAATTAAAGCAAATAGACCATATCTGACCATTCTAATTTGTAGAAGAAGTTAAGAATTGAGGGTTTGTTTGGATTGAACGGAATAAGGGTTCTTCCAGAAATAACCCTTCTTCCCGGAAGAAGAAGCATCCAAACAGACAAGAATAGCGCATGGAAGAGGGAGATATTCTAGGAAGAGTTCTTCTAGCTGGGAGCTGGAAGAAGCCGGAAGAAAGAAGTTGGGAAGAAAAATAAGAATAAAATAATTGGGTTGCACAGTATATGAATGAATATAAAATTCGTTTGTATTGGTTTCCCAATGAAAAGGTCCTTAGGACTAGGGGTGTCAAACGTGCGAAATGGAAGCGAAACAGGGATGTTTCGTTTTCGTTCTATTTCTGGTAACGTAATAAAATACCATTTCGTTTCTATTCCGTTTCGTAAAACGGAACAGTTTTCCGTTTCGTTAGCTGTTCCGTTCCTCATTTTCCACTGATTTCAGCCCATTTTCCACTTATTTCAGCCTATTTTCCATTGATTTCAATAATTTTTCGGTAAAACAGAACACTAACGTGTAGAATAACATGTTCCGTTTCTGAAAACGCAACTCATTTACCATTCCGTTAGCTGTTCCGTTCAGACGGAACGGAACGGAAACATGCAAAACGACACACTTTTGACAGCCCTACTTATGACCTCCAACGCATATTGCATTTTCATTTGTTTGTATTCGATTGCATAGTCTGGTTGCAAAGTCTAGTATAATTATTTTGTTATTCTTAGCAGAAATATTAACATCATCGTTATAACACCGAATATTAAAAATGAATAAATAAAGAATATTAAATAAAAATTGGTTAAAAAATAAATAAATAAATGATTATTAGTTATTGTTATAATATTATTATTAATTATTTTTAAGAATATTAAATAAAAATTGGTTGGAAAACAAATAAAACAAATGACTATTTTATTTTATTTTTTGATGGTTAAAAGGCCCATGGGCCAAGAAATAAAAATAAAAGAGTGTAAATTACAACTCTCTCTCTCTCTCTATATAGAGAAAACTTATGGTGCATACTAATGTACGGAAGCTTCGGTGCATACTGTGATCCAAACTCTTGGATCTGTTTTAAAATGACCGATCCAAACCCTCCAATATGATCTCTCTATTGAAATCTCCTTGCCGACCAAATTTTATATTTTTTCGAAATTTATAAGTATTTTTTTCGGATTTTTAAAAACTGCTATTTTTAAACGTAAGGAGATTAAAAATAGTGATTTTCTAAAATTTGAAAAAAATACATAAAAATTTCGAAAAAATGTAAAATTTGGTCAGTAAGGAGATTATAACAGGGAGATCATATTGAACGGTTTGTATCGGTCATTTTAAAACAGATCCAAGAGTTTGGATCAGTATGTTCCGAAGCTCCCGTACATTAGTATGCACCATATGCTCTATATATATATATATATATATATATAGAGAGAGAGAGAGAGAGAGAGGTGGGCTAAAGTGTCATAGATGATAATATCATAGATGTCTTTTTTGAGTCATTTTTTAAGATCTGAAATTCAATCTGTCAATCCAAACCGTTCATATTGATCATCATATTGAAATGCCATTGGAGACCAAATTTTACATTTTTTTGAATTTTTTTTGCTATTTATTTTGATATGTTCAAATTGGAGGGTTTGAAATACTCCAATTATAACGTTTTTTAAAAATATCATAATAAATATCAGAAAAATTCGAAAAAATGTAAAATTTGGTCTCCAAGGGTATTATAATATGGTGAATAACTTGAACGGTTCGGATTGATCATTTGAATTTTAAATCTCGAAAAACGACTCTATGGCACGGGACCCTCCGTGCCATCTATGGCACTTTAGCCATTATATATATATATATATATATATATATATATATATATATATATATATATTATGCACTTCAAGAAAGCATTGTTAATTAGGCGTATACTCATTTTTTTAATTAGCTTCTTAAAAGATTTTTCAATGTTGCATTAAAGGACATGAAATCTGGGAAGTTTTATTTGATGGGCGTAAAGCTGCAAAGTTAATTGTTAATTAAGAATTTCACATTTTTTTATAAGTATATGTAGTATATGGTTAATGGTTTGCGCTAATTAAAGAATTGGGCATGGCAATCCTTCTTAACAAATAATAATACTCAATTACTGCCGCTAAGTGTTATGAAATTCATTGTATTAATTACATGAAGGACATCAAATTTTATATCTATGATATATATGTTTCTATTGTTAAATATCATGTCTATAATTTATGATTTTTATATTTTGTTGTAACTTTAGAGAAATAGGAAAATTGTTAAGTAATCAGCATTGTAGCTTTAGCCCTTTTATTGGGTAACATCATCATTTATTGCTCTTCTCCGTACCTTTAACAAATTAGTGCATTGGACATGGTCCTTGAACGCGTACGGTTAATTAAAATAATATAAATTGTATTATTGAAAAAACCATATATCTTGAATAAAAGATGAACATTAGGCTTTGTGTTTTTTTGATGACCTTTCTGTGTGTTTGTTGGTGTGGTAGGTTTTTCTCTATTCAACTAAATTCAGTCTTTGTCTGTTCCATAGAACCTACAAAGATGTCAACCTTAAATGATCTATACTTGGCAGGGCAAATTTTTGTTTCTTCTTTGAAGGCCGTGTTTTCTTTCTATGTATGTACATATACCTTTCCTCCGAAAAAATTAAAACTACCGTTACTGTTCACACGAATTACGATAATAACGGTTAAAAATTAGAAATTTTAAAACTAACGTTGTTGGATCGGCATTCGGAATGCCGATCTAAGAAATTGCTTGGATCGGCAATTGGAATGCCGATCCAAGCTTGGATCGTCATTCCAATTGCCGATCCAATTAAATCCATCATCCAAGCATTGATAATGCCGTTTTCAACTTTTGTTCTTTTTTTTTATTTACAATTTTGCTTTTTAACCCTCAACTTTTTTATTATTACAAAACATATAATTAGTGATTAGTAATTAAACATAATTGAAACTTATATAATGAAATATAAGTATATAATTAAATTATTTATGTTAAATACATAATATTATATATGTGTATAATACTAATTTATACATATATATATTATGTATCATATATTTTATATATTAAATACATATTATTGTATATAATTAAAATATATGATACATACTATTATATGTACATAAAATGTACATATATTTCTATGTATATTTATTTATACATTAAAAAAATTTATATATTAATATCTACATTTAATGTATAACGAAATTTTTTTATTGGACTATTTTGTAAAAATAATAATATTAGGGTCATCGGCGAATAAATTCAACAAAAATATATTCAATTTTTTCGCCGATGACCCTAAAATTATTATTTTTACAATATAGTCCAATAAAATTTTTTTGTTGTACATTAAATGTAAATAAAAATATATAAAAATTTTTGTTGTGCATACAAATTTTTATTTAATTATATTTAATATAATATACATGTATAAAATTAAATAAGAGAGTTGGTGTCACTCAAAAGAAGATTGGCTGTTTATATAAGAGAGGTATTGAGGTACGCAAGAACTAAGAAGGTTGGACGCGTTTTAGTAGTACATGCAGTGGCACATGGTTGGATAGAGCATGTATTCAACGCGTGATTGCTTTACTAATTACTATTGCTTGTTGCTGTTGGGTTTCTTTCGAATACAACGAGACTGGTAGCAAATTTGAACCGGGTGGTTGAATTACAAAAAAAAGCACTACTACTCATTAGTCATTACAGATGATAATATACTATGGGCACTATAAGATAGGATATATAAGGATATTTAATTGTATATAGAAAAATTGATTTCACACTAAAATGGTGATAAGTACTGAAGAGGTTAAACTTCGCTACACTGTTTTGTCTGTCATGACAATAACTGAGGCGGTATTGGTTGGGTTTATGCAATTGTTCATCAAAATAATAAAAAAATATATAATATCAGTCTATCAGTACTTCAGAAAACAGAAATAAGAGATGGATAACTGGCTTTCTCAGGTTGTAAATATTTGACTTCTCTTTCATAGCCTCTGGCTAAAATTGAATATATTAAATGAAAGATGGGCGCTTACCCCGTATTTCCTTGAAAGAAAATTGGCCTTCTCAGTTTTATTTTGCTTGATTAAAAGAAAACTAGCCTTCTCAGTTTTATTATATTAAATATAATTAAATAAAAATTTGTATGCACAACAAAAAAATTTTATATATTTTTATTTACATTTAATGTACAACAAAAAATTTTATTGGACTATATTGTAAAAATAATAATTTTAGGGTCATCGGCGAAAAAATTGAATATATTTTTGTTGAATTTATTCGCCGATGACCCTAATATTATTATTTTTACAAAATAGTCCAATAAAAAAATTTGTTATACATTAAATGTAGATATTAATATATAAATTTTTTTTAATGTATAAATAAATATACATAGAAATATATGTATATTTTATGTACATATAATAATATGTATCATATATTTTACTTATATACAATAATATGTATTTAATATATTAAATATATGATACATAATATATATATATGTATAAATTAGTATTATACACATATATAATATTATGTATTTAACATAAATAATTTAATTATATACTTATATTTCATTATAGAAGTTTCAATTATGTTTAATTACTAATCACTAATTATATGTTTTGTAATAATAAAAAAGTTGAGGGTTAAAAAGTAAAATTACAAATAAAAAAAAGAACAACAGTTGAAAACGGCATTATTAATGCCTTGGATGATGGATTTAATTGGATCGGCAATTGGAATGCCGATCCAAGCAATTTTTTAGATCGGCATTTCGAATGCCGATCCAACAACGTTAGTTTTAAAATTTCGAAATTTTAACCGTTATTATCGTAATTCGTGTGAACAGTAACGTTAGTTTTAATTTTTTCGGTACCTTTCCTTTCCTGCTTTTTCTTTGCGATGGGCTCACTAATTCTTTGGTTCATGTAATCCGAAAAAATTAAAACGAACGTTACTGTTCACACGAATTACGATAATAACAGTTAAAAATTCGAAATTTTAAAAATAACGTTGTTGGATCGGCGTTTGGATCGCCGAAAATAAAGAACCCTTGGATCGGCGTTTCAATCGCCGATCCAAGGTATGCCTCTCCTATATAAGCGAGACAGCGACCCCCATCATTCCCACCCCTTCTCTCTCTCTCGCACGAGGCAGACGTCCTCTCTCCAGGTTAGTTTTTTTTTATATTTATTTTATTTATTTAATTTAATTAGTTTAATTAGGTAAGTAATTAAAAAAATAGATTAAATATTGAAAAAAAAATGAAAAAGTTAGTAAAAAATCAGTATAAATATAAATAATTATAATATGTATTTTGAAAATTTTTTATTGAATTTAATTAGTTTATTTATTTAATTTAATTAGTTTAATTAGGTAAGTAATTAAAAAAAGAAATTAAATATTGAAAAAATAATAAAAAAATTAGTAAAAAATCAGAATAAATAAAAATAATTATAATATGTAATATAAAATTTTTTTATTAAATTTAATTAGTTTATTTATTTAATTTAATTAGTTTAATTAGGTGATTAATAGAATAAATATTGAAGAAATAATTAAAAAATTATTAAAAAATCAGAATAATTAGAAATAATTATAATATGTAATTACAAAATTTTTAGAATTATTTTGTACATTTTATAATTATGGATAAGTTAATTATAAATTAGAAAAAGTAAATAAAAAAAATTGGTAGAATAATTTTTTAAATGTAGGGAAATTTTCTAAAAAGAGACAAGCAGCACTTCTAGTAGAGCTGAGTTTTTTTTTAATATTTATACATTCAATTAATTTATTTTATTGAGGTAAATAAATAAAAAATTAGAATAATTATTCTAAAAAAATTTAAAAATATGTAAAAAAATAGAAAATTGGAAATGTTGTTGTTTGAGATTGGAAATGTTATTGTATGATATTTGGGTTTGTAATTAGGGGGGATTTGGGTGTTTTTTTTTTCGAAAACACTCCAGGTATATGGTAGATGCTGCCGAAATTTTATTAGATTATTTACATTGATAATTTTTATTGTAGTGTAGTAAAAATGCCACCGAGAAGAAGAGTACCAGAGGCACCACCTCGTAGATATACGAGGCTTCGTGGAGATCCTAACGCTTCTACATCTACCGCTTCTGTTGATGCCGAGGCTTCTACATCAGCGGATCCTGTTGTTCCCCCTGGTCCTGTTAATGCAGATCGTCTCTTGCATTTGGATGAGTCGAAAGTTCGTGGCACTGGTGTAAGTTATTATTGTTCTTTTACTTTTTTTTACTTATATATTTCTATTTTGGTAGTATTTTTTAAAATAATTAAAAAATATATATATACAGCATTGGAGGACAATACTACATAAGGCTAAGATGTCACGAACTGCTGAGATGGATGAGCGTTTGATGACACTTGGACTGATACATTTCGTTCAGTTAGGTCATATGCAGGTCGATCATTCGCTTTTGCAGGGTCTAGCCATGTTCTGGAGGTCAGAGACCCACACTTTCTTTTTTCCGCACGTTGGCGAGATGACGGTCACTCTAGAGGTAAGGATCAATACCTATTTGTAAAATTTTTTTTTGTAACTATATATGTATAAAATTTGAACTATTTGCAGGATGTGGCCTTCTTATACGGTTTACCTACGGCTGGCAGAACCGTTACTGGACGGACCGATTACGACGCCATACAGTTACTCCAGGATTTGACGTTGCCGAAGAATATAGACACGGCGATAGTTGAGAAGTGCTTCAGGGAAAAAGAACAGAAGTAAGAATGTTTTAAAAAATTTATTTTTATGTTAATTTTAAATATATATAATTTTTACAATCAAATTACATTAATAATGTAATGTAGGAAATCTCATTCCGTTAAGTTAAAGGAACTGCGTAAGATTTGAAATCAGATTGGGGGGCCTGGTACGAATAACGCAGCGAGAATCGACAGATACACACGCGCTTGCGTGTTGGAGATTTTTGGGTGCGAGTTATTTCCTGACAGCACGGGTGACTCGGTTCCATGTTTCTATTTGCAATTATTGCAGGTTAGCCAAGAAATAACGATGTGGGAAAAAAAATTACGATTATGATATTAGTAAATGTCTCACATTTATTGCACTTTAATAAGAAATTAAATATATGAAAGAGTTGATGATATTCCTTAAAAGAATAATTCCTATTTGTAGGATCTTCATTCTAGTAACTCGGTGCAGTACAATTGGGGTGGTGCCACTCTTGCCATGCTATACCGAAGCTTAGACACTACCTTCATTAATAACAATATAAATATTTGTGCTCCTTGGTTGCTCTTGCAGTTGTGGTCGTATGCAAGATTACTATTTAGTCGACCGTCGATCACGAAGGATTTTGATGGTTGGGGTCTACCAAGTATTGACTTGTGTCCGCCTTATAGGAGGTATGTTGATTTGATTTTAATTGTAATATTTAAAATATGTTTTATTTGACTTCAACAAACAACAAAATGGAAATGCAGGAAGTGGACGACGATATATAAATCGAAAAAGTTCACCGGCCCTACTCGCAGTGGGATAGAATATGCGAGGGATGTCTACATGAAAATGAAGCCTGAGCATGTCGTGTGGAGGCCTTATGATCACATCAGGGACCGCATGCCTCGTTGTGCCCAGGTTGAGCAGATGATGTTCTTTCTACGCATCCCATGCATTCATTATTGGGTCGTGATGTGGCACCACGTAGATCGTGTCATGCATCAGTTTATGCTCTATCAGACAGTTCCCCACCGCCACCTGAGGTATATTTAACTCTTCACATTACTAATTTCATTATTTAATTCTCGCAATTATATTTTGTTGATTAACTGTGATTTGAATAAAACAATCTTGGTCGAGAATAGAGGAATTGATGGGATACCAGCATAATACCTATCGAGGTATTGACTGGCATCAAATATTTGTGACTGAGGTCAACAAGTGGGCGAACACTAATGAGGCTAGGGTGATAGAAGATCGGCCGTGGAGCGAAGATATTTGGAGCGACTACCGACACTGGTTGAGCGTAAACGGAGGTGCGCATCTTGTGCGAATTCCTGAAAGGGCAGCGTTTGGTCCGGCTCGCAACTTGTCATACCTTCGCGAGATGCCTGATCACATGAATTTGGTAAGTTACATTACGCAAAATTTTGTACCTAATAAATAATTCAGTGGCTAACAAAAATTGAACAGGTCAATCATACTTTGCCGGAGGCGTTGCGAGGATGTGCATGGGTTGTCAAGAAGGGATTTCGTCGTGCTGGGAAGCAATTGCTGAGGGGGTGCAGCATGTCCTTGGATATTGTTGGCGAGCCTGATCGATTAACTCGACTCTTAGAGTCGAAGGGTCTTCATTCAGACATCGACTCTATCCCTGATACGGATGATGAGGATGATGCGCCAGAGCCGGAATCTGTTGAGGAGCAGTTTTTCATGCAGGTATAATACATTTTTTAATCACTTTTATTAATATTATTGTTCCTTTCATGCTTAATATTCTATAATTATTTAAAATATTTTTATTATTTTTATAATATTATCTGTAACAGGATGATTTTAGTCTGCATGATTGGGATACATTTTTTTATGTTCCACGACCCAGTCAGCCTCTGGTTCGGAGCAGACGGTCATATTCCGGTATTTTTGGGCCTCACTCCGGATTCACAGGACCCCATTCCCAGCACCGGACCACAGAGCCGCAGGTCCCACCCCATTCGCAACCTCGGACCACATAGCCACAGCCTCCACCACATTCGCAGCCCCAGACCACACAGCCGCGGCCTCCACCTCACAGCACACAGTACTTCACATACGGGAGTCCTTATCCTCTACCTCCACCATATACTCAGACTCAGTACGGAGGAGGGTACAGTCAGCCCTTTGTGCCTACCTCCACACCTATTTCTCAGGTTGATGCTTATTACCAGGCATACGGTACCCCACTGCAGGATTCATTCACACCTATATCGCACCATCCATTCGGTGATTCTGGGGCCTCATCTAGCAGACCGCCTCGTCATTTCACTCCATTTTCTATGACTTATCCTCCCCCCCTCCTCCCCCAGGACTTGCTCCCGGCCGAGAGCCTCGAAACTTGCCTGGTGCTGCATGGGATTTATCTCCTTCTCAGGGATGGTTCCGTCGTGATGGACATCAGTAGGATAGTGTGATATTTATATTTTTGTACGAGTGTGATATTTATTGTGATATTTATATTTTGTATTTGACTTTGATTCCGTCACTTTTTAGGATTGCAAAACTACGCGAAAAAATTCTAACAAATTCATAAAAAATCACATTAGGTAATAAAGGCGCTGCACTCTCATGCCTGTAAGTTTCATACCATAAGGTCAAACGCATAAAAAACATAAAATCGCTAAAATACCTAAGATATCATTTCCGAGGAACCATACTTCTAATTTGTTCTATTTTTAGGATTGCAAAACTACGCGAAAAAAAATTAAAAGAAATTTATAAATAATTATTGTAGATGCAAAATATTATGAATTTAGTCAACCAATTAATATTAAAATTACAGCTATCTTCACCGAATAACATAAAGTCAACCCTTACATCAATCTATTAAGGGTAATTTTTAAAACAAATTACATAAAAATATTACATAAAACTAACGCCGGCCTCCTCCTGGTAATATATTCATGAACCTTGATCCTAGCCGGGCAACCCCACGTCGTAGTCCTCCTCCTCCACTGCTTGTGCTTTGAGATGGTCCCGTGCTACTTGATGCGCCATGACTGCTCCCCCTGCTACTTGATGCTCCGTGACTTGTGGGAAATCGGACCAACATTGATTGGTCATCCACGCTAATGGAATTTCGACGTGGTTGAATACCTTCTATCCCAAAACTGACGCGACTTTCTGTTAGAGTTATGTCCTAGAAGCCAATCATTATATGGCTACTTCTATGGTTTATGTTATTGATGATATTTGATCATTTATTTCTTGATTTATTAATTGACAGATCATTCAGGTTGAGGATCTGAATTGTAGATCTCTGTAGTTCATTTATAATTAAATGACAATAATAGATCTAAAAGGTCTGTAATCTTGATAATTAACAAGGAATATTAATTATCGGATAAGATTAGTATGTAAGTTAAGTGATGATTAAGTTCTACAGATCATAGGTAAGGAGTTGCCAACTTAATTGCATATGTATATGTTATAGAACATAGTACAGGACACGATCCAATGAGATAAATATATGGATTGTGTTATGTGTCATTATTTATTTCGTTTGAGTTTGATTCTAAGTTTGAGATGGTTCAACTTTTCCACATGAGGATAGGTTCAATAAATATCGTCTACCGTTGATTCCTGATAAGGGCTGCTATACGGACTTTATTTATGTTCTCTTGAATTGTGCGGGAAAAAGTTGTTCATCAAGAAAACTGTATGTCCCTTATTAATTTACTTAGTGAGCGATGATATCTGTTTGGGCTCCTTGATTGATATGGATTGTTTGCTAGCAACTGATACAGTCATCTCTAGATCAAGAAACGTATAATCTGCAAGAATGACACATTCCTATCTTGGATTATACGATGATATCATGTGACATAAGAATCAGACAAGGAAATACTATTATTTCTTATGCAGGATTAAAATATTGTAGCAGTACACTATTTATGCGAATTGGGAATCATAACGTGTTGCTAGATACCGCTTATGATTATTGGAAATAAATAGCGATTTATTTTCCATGTCCAACAGAGCATAAATCCTCAAAGGGTCACACAAATAGGTTTTGACCATGCGTGCATTATTTATTTGGTTGTATTAAGGAATGCAACAATATGATATGTTGACTGATTAATTATGTACTGTTGCGAACCGTCATAATTAATTAATTAAGTCAAACGGATTATATAGAAATAAATTAATACATATTCTAATCCTTAAATAATTATCAAAGTGTTGATAATTAATTTGTTCAACATGAATTAATTAAAGTAATTAATTTGAGCTAACGGGCTTATATTTAAATGGTAAATTAAAGGTCCAACTTGAGAGCAATTAATTAGGCCACTAATTAATTGAATGAGAGGACCAATTAAATAATTGATGGAGCCCATTTAGGCCCATTTTATGGCTACCCTAGTGATGGCATAGTTGTAAATTAGTTACAACTTTTTGGGAGAGTGGTTGGTCTATAAAAGGACCACTTTGGGAGCCAAAACCCTAGCCACCTTGTCTTTTTCTCTCTCCCTAATATTTTGGACGAAAATTAAAAGAAAAATTTCAGAATTTTTCCTCTCCACCATTGCTCTCTTAAGCTCATGTGTTGAGCACCTCTTGCCACCATCCAATTAAATAGTTAATTAAGGCAAAGGGAAGGAAGTGATTAGGCTTAACCTCTCATCTACTAGCATAGATCGAGTTTTTGGTTAATACCTTGGTGGACTTGAGGCCGAGACACGCGTGGTGGTGCGCACAACCTCGACATCGCCGGATTCGAGCCTCCTTGTTGCGATACAAGGAGAGGTAGCCTTCCTAACCTCTCTCTCTTGTGTGTGAATGCTTGGACTAGATCCTTCGAGGTCTAAGTCGTTTGGATTGCTTATTAAATGGTTAATTAGCACAAAAATTTGAAAACTTAGACTTCCTAACACTTTCACTGCGAGTATCAATACTGATAGAATTCCGGCTAGGTTGAACTGGCTCCCTAGAAGGTTCACTTTGGTTCCCTGTAGAAGATTGAGTTATGTTCCTTGCTGAAGGTCTTGTAGTCCTCCATGTCCTTCGTGTGTTGGTAGGACGACCTGTACGACGACCAGATTGAAGGTCCTCCATCGACATAGGTTGCTGAGTGTCGTTGGCCGCCGCAGCGTCCCTTCTGGTCCGGCGCCTCTGGTTTGCCTGATTTTTATTCCTCATTGCATCCATCCACATCCAACCACGATCCTTCTTTCGCCTGCCCCGATTAATCATTGTTTTATCCGGATAGATCACGGGACCATCATACCCATGCCACTTATCTTCGTTTTCGTAGCAATGAAAATCACCTGTTGACTATATTTTAACCATATTCTCTGTGCTGTACCGTTCGTCTACAAAATCAGAAACATCCCACCTACAATGACCGCATACGGCAACAACATGAAGACATGATATTCCTGTGAGTTGAGGTTTTCTGCACTTACACCAAGCATGCCTGCTCGGTAGTTGAGGATCTCTCGGTTGGTAATCACGTTTGAGGAAAACTTGGTACTTCCAGGTTACCTCCGGATCATTTTTTTCGAATGACACTTGAGCTTCAAATTCTCCACGTTCAATGTCAACGGTGATAACGTTTATTGCCGCTGTAAATATGAATTTATATCATTATACATTTTAAAGAGTAGAAGTAAATATGATTACATTGGAAGTACATTTGTACCTGCTTTGAGAGTATGCTTCATCAGCTTAAGTTGAATTTCTTTTGGCCATCGTTCTCCCTCCGCCTGTCTCGCCAAAGCTATTTGCTTTCTGTCATTAAACCATTTAACAGTTTTGTACCAAGTGTCTTCCACAAATCCAACAACTGGTAGTCTTCTCTCAGCCTTGTATCTACTATTGAGACTTTCTGATCCATTACTCGTCATAATACTTCAACGATAACCACCGTCATACGTTTGTGCCCACCTTTCAGGTTTCCACTGCTCGTTGTTATATGTTTCATTTTCTTTCCCACACTTTTTAAGGTAGTCGATCGCCTTTGGATTCGTTTTATTCAGTTCGTTCCACATTTTGTAGAAGGATCGTCTTTTTTTCTTGTTGGCCAACTTATTTCTGAATTTGTCTGGCAGATCTGCGTCTTTTCCAGATGCCTTGAATACGTTTTCACATACATGTTGCATGCAATACCGGTGCACGGCATATGAAGGGTTCGCATCCTCTTGCCAACCGTATTGGGGTTGTTTGAATGCGTTCCTTATTCCCCAATGACGATCGGAAACAACACAGAATTTTCTTTCTTCCCCAATAACTTGCCGCCTTAGAAAATTCATGAACCAACCCCAACATTGTTCGTTCTCAGTTCGCACTAATGTAAATGCTAGTGGAAGCAACTGCTGCTCTGGGTCATAACCACAAGCCGCTAACAATCTTTCCTTGTACCGACCTGATAAGAACGACGCGTCGATGCTGATAACAGGCCTTAGGTATGGTACCGCCGCGATACAAGGCCCATATGCCCATGCTGCTGCGGTGAACATAGCTCTTTTGGGATCCCCTACACTCTCTATCAACCATTTAATCTGTGTCCCTGGGGTCGTTCTCTGTATAGCCAATAATAAACTGGAAAGTTTGTTGTATGATCCCTCCCACGATCCAAAAAGTTGTTCGATAGCTTTCTCTCTCCCATGCCATAACTTGTTATAGGTTGGTTTTACATTTGGATATTCTTTCTCCAATATAGATTTTACATCATCTATAGAAATACCAAGATCTCTCTTCACTGTATTCCTAATGCTGTTTGCGATTACCTCTGCCGTCAGATTTTCATGCGTGAAATCTCCGGCCCTTCTCACGCAAATATGTTCTTCTTCATTCTTTATTGTTCTCCAAAATTCACCTTCCCTTTCTGTATGGGCATACAAATGCCACTTACAGGTAGGCACCTTACAATCCAATACATACAATGCTGGAGTACTTCTCGTGGCTTTATGCTGTACATTATTATCTACGGTGTATTTATTACAAGCTTGTTTTAATTGTGGTTTTGACATAAAAATATTTCCTTGCGCTAAAGGCCCAGAAGTTTCTATTTGAGACGGTTGTGGAATCGAATTTCTGTACTCAGAGATATCCAAAAATTGTCTAACGGGATGGTAATTATCGGTCCTTCCGGTAATATAATACTCGTGATTCACGAAACCCTGCGCATACAAA
The DNA here is from genome assembly GCA_027562975.1 of Rhynchospora breviuscula. NCBI lineage: Eukaryota > Viridiplantae > Streptophyta > Magnoliopsida > Poales > Cyperaceae > Rhynchospora > Rhynchospora breviuscula. The sequence continues at coordinate 22,318,687 of CM050398.1, forward strand.
CCCTCTCCCTCCATATCCTGTGACGTCCAAAACTCTTCCTCTTTATCAGGGAAGTCCTCCCCCGTTACATAATTCGACCGATAACCCGGGCCACGGTCGTATGTCTCATTAAGTTCGTCTATATCCCCTTCTTCTTCTTCTTCATATTCCTCTGCTTCTTCTCTAACTGGTCTACTACTCTCAGGTTGGTCCCTTGGATCCCAATCATGTGCATTGGTATTGTACTCATTATTTGTTCCATCTTGTCTTTCTCGTCCGCTACTACTCTCAGGTTGCCCCAAGGATCCGAATCCCATGCGCTCATATTTATTCGCTCTTGTCTTTGTTGTCGACTATTACTCTCAGGTTGTTTCCAAGAATCCCAACCCTGTGCACTCGTATTGTATTGATTATTTCTTTCTTCGTCTTCTTCGGTATTATTGACTTGTTGATTCAAATTATAATTATAATTACAATTTGTGTGTCCCCCTAATTTAAAAATATATATTAAAAAAATATATAATTTATGTGTCATCGTAATCAAAATTATTGATTTGCTTTTATTTTAAAAAGCTTAATTTAAAATTTTATTATTCAAGAGTAAAGGCAAGAGCAAATTAATTATAAATGCGTACAATTAATAGCAAGAGCAAAATAATTACTTTAAAAAACTAATTTTATCAATTCTATAATGGCACAAATTTAATTAGTAATTTTATCCAATTATGCAAAAAAAATTTTAAGCAAAAGTTTCCTAATAAGTCAATTATGTTTAGTAAAGAATTATAATCCTAATTTAAGCAAACCATATATTACATATGTTCATGACTATTGTAATCCTAATTCAAAAATAAATAATAAAGTAATTTTACTAATAAAATTTATCGTAAGTTACCTTGTAGGCCACCACCAGTTGCTGGAAGAAAATCAACGTGAAGTTGAAAACCGTGTAGCCTTCTTGCTTGGAAGCACTCACGTCGTACATACCGCCATTCATTTTCAGAGTTCACCGGCAACTGCATCTGCTGGAACCTTCCTTCAATTATGGTATTAAAATGGAAAACAATTCTCAAATTATAATGACCTTGATAAAATCCCAATACTGATAAAATTATTTCTTTAATTGATTCATAATCAGTTTGCGAAGTTGCATCCAAACTGAAATAATTTGATGGATTATATGGAGATTGAATAACGAAAACCGGAATGGAAATCATATTTTTGACAGTATAGAGAGTCGAGTATTTGAAAATGATGGGTCATTTTCGAATTCGGAACGGCATGTTCTATTTATAACCAAATGAGAGTCGAAATAATGATGGGCAATCAAATCAAATCGCACTAAAACGCACTGTTAAATCGCACTTAAATTCAATTTACACCTTGGATCGGTATTTGGGATGCCGATCCAATTCTTTTAATGATAAAAAACACTAAAAATTAATGATTAAAAGCATTAAAAAAAGTCAATTTTAGCGGAAAACCAGTTGGATCGGCGATTGGAACGCCGATCCAACTGATTTCCCGCTAAAAGTGACTTTTTTTAATGCTCCTACTGTTTTATCTTTTATTATTATTTTCTATTATTACATTTACTTATTAATATTATTATTAATTGCTATTATTATTGCATTATTATTAATATTAATTTGGTAATTGTTATTAGTTATTATATTAGTAATAATTTAATTATTAAATAATATTATTTATTATGTATTTTTGTGATTATTGCATGATTATTACTATTAAATTGGTAAGTGTTATTAGTTATTATATTAGTAATAATTTAATTATTAAATATTATTATTTATTTTTTATTTTTGTAGTTATTGCATTAATATTATTATAAAATTGGTAAATATTATTAGTTATTATATTAGTAATAATTTAATTATTAAATATTATGATTTATTATGTATTTTGGTGATTATTGCATTATTATTACTATTAAATTGGTAAGTGTTATTAGTTATTATATTAGTAATAATTTAATTATTAAATATTATTATTTATTATGTATTTTTGTGATTACTTCTTAATATTATTATTAATTGTTATTAGTTAAAAAAATAAGACTAAGGTAAATTTGTTAGACTTCATTAATTGACCATTTATTATTATTGCACCATTTTATTATTAATGCATGAAAAAAAAATTAAGAATCTACCATTTATTATTAATGCAGCATTTATTGTTTAACCTAATAATTAGCTGCAAAAGGGCAGGCATGGTCTGATAAAGTCTGAAAAAGTATACTGATATCCATCTGCCCTCTGTAAAAGGACAGGCGTGGTCTGATAAAGTCTGAAAAAGTATACTGATGCCCATCTGTCCTCTGCAAAAGGACATGCGTGGTCTGATAAAGTCTGAAAAAGTATACTGATGCACATCTGCCCTCTGCAAAAGGACAGGCGTGGTCTGATAAAGTCTGAAAAAGTATACTGATGCCCATCTACCCTTTGCAAAAGGACAGGCGTGGTCTGAAAAAGCATCACGTGAAATTAATTTTTTATTGTGTGATTCTAAGTCTAAAATTGTCTATAAAACCACCTTTCATCAACCAGATTATGTAACACACACTCAATTCTTCTTCCTGAAAAATTCACTGTCATGGACAAAGGAAATAGCTCTCACTCCAATAGTGATGTCCCAAATTGGCGAACAGCTACCCGAGATGAATACTGGCCAAATTACCAACATTCTCCTGTCAATACAAATGAAATAGAAAAATGAGATTATCATGCAAGATGTCGCACATGTTTTCGCACTTTCAAATATAATATCTACGAAAATGACGGGATAGAGTTCGATTTAAAAATATACTACCAGTGGCACATTAATGGTTGGGAAGAAAGAGACCGCAAGGAGCACCTCCAAATAATGCTGAACAAACCCAAACATAAGAATTGTGACTGGTATAAAGATTACTACAAAAAACCGCAACCAATTCTCCAACAAACACCAACAGAAAAATCATATTCAGCACCAAAAACACACTGAACCGTTTATGAAAGAATCTACAACTTTCGTGGAGACCACACAGTGACCTGTACAAAGTGTGGTCAGGTTTTCAATTACAAAAGACCATCTTGCGTGACCACTACGATGATCACGAAAAACAAGTTTGGTGGGATCAACAAGAAAAGAAAAGAAAAGAGAGAGATGAGGCGGAAAAAAAGAGAAAAATGACACAAAAGACTGTCGAAGAGAGTCAAAAATTGAAAGAAGAAGAAATTGAAAAAAAAATCAGGGAGCGCCTGAGATGGCACAAGGAGAGAGATGAACAAAGAAGTATTGCAGCAGCTAGAATGACAGAGATAGAACAACAAAGAAGCCGATGCAACAAGAAGCCGCTCAATTCGCTGATAATCCTGGTGTGAGTCAGCAACCTGATGCAGTTTTCTGGAACGAAACCGCTCAATTCGCTGACAACGCTGGTGTCAGCCACCAACAACAAAAGAAGACGAAGAAAAAGACCCATGGTGGGATGAAATTCTACAATATGCGAACACTCAGAATATCTAACTATTTAAGTAGCAACTTATTTGTTTGTTTTTTAGGTAGTTTTTTCTTTTTTTATTTTCGTGTGTTACTTTATATTATGGTTATAAAATTTAATTCTTCTTCTAATGGTGTGCATTACTTATATACAATAATATGTATTTAATATATTAAATATATGATACATAATATATATATATATGTATAAATTAGTATTATACACATATATAATATTATGTATTTAACATAAATAATTTAATTATATACTTATATTTCATTATAGAAGTTTCAATTATGTTTAATTACTAATCACTAATTATATGTTTTGTAATAATAAAAAAGTTGAGGGTTAAAAAGTAAAATTACAAATAAAAAAAAGAACAACAGTTGAAAACGGCATTATTAATGCCTTGGATGATGGATTTAATTGGATCGGCAATTGGAATGCCGATCCAAGCAATTTTTTAGATCGGCATTTCGAATGCCGATCCAACAACGTTAGTTTTAAAATTTCGAAATTTTAACCGTTATTATCGTAATTCGTGTGAACAGTAACGTTAGTTTTAATTTTTTCGGTACCTTTCATTTCCTGCTTTTTCTTTGCGATGGGCTCACTAATTCTTTGGTTCATGTAATCCGAAAAAATTAAAACGAACGTTACTGTTCACACGAATTACGATAATAACAGTTAAAAATTCGAAATTTTAAAAATAACGTTGTTGGATCGGCGTTTGGATCGCCGAAAATACAGAACCTTTGGATCGGCGTTTCAATCGCCGATCCAAGGTATGCCTCTCCTATATAAGCGAGACAGCGACCCCCATCATTCCCACCCCTTCTCTCTCTCTCGCACGAGGCAGACGTCCTCTCTCCAGGTTAGTTTTTTTTTATATTTATTTTATTTATTTAATTTAATTAGTTTAATTAGGTAAGTAATTAAAAAAATAGATTAAATATTGAAAAAAAAATGAAAAAGTTAGTAAAAAATCAGTATAAATATAAATAATTATAATATGTATTTTGAAAATTTTTTATTGAATTTAATTAGTTTATTTATTTAATTTAATTAGTTTAATTAGGTAAGTAATTAAAAAAAGAAATTAAATATTGAAAAAATAATAAAAAAATTAGTAAAAAATCAGAATAAATAAAAATAATTATAATATGTAATATAAAATTTTTTTATTAAATTTAATTAGTTTATTTATTTAATTTAATTAGTTTAATTAGGTGATTAATAGAATAAATATTGAAGAAATAATTAAAAAATTATTAAAAAATCAGAATAATTAGAAATAATTATAATATGTAATTACAAAATTTTTAGAATTATTTTGTACATTTTATAATTATGGATAAGTTAATTATAAATTAGAAAAAGTAAATAAAAAAAATTGGTAGAATAATTTTTTAAATGTAGGGAAATTTTCTAAAAAGAGACAAGCAGCACTTCTAGTAGAGCTGAGTTTTTTTTTAATATTTATACATTCAATTAATTTATTTTATTGAGGTAAATAAATAAAAAATTAGAATAATTATTCTAAAAAAATTTAAAAATATGTAAAAAAATAGAAAATTGGAAATGTTGTTGTTTGAGATTGGAAATGTTATTGTATGATATTTGGGTTTGTAATTAGGGGGGATTTGGGTGTTTTTTTTTTCGAAAACACTCCAGGTATATGGTAGATGCTGCCGAAATTTTATTAGATTATTTACATTGATAATTTTTATTGTAGTGTAGTAAAAATGCCACCGAGAAGAAGAGTACCAGAGGCACCACCTCGTAGATATACGAGGCTTCGTGGAGATCCTAACGCTTCTACATCTACCGCTTCTGTTGATGCCGAGGCTTCTACATCAGCGGATCCTGTTGTTCCCCCTGGTCCTGTTAATGCAGATCGTCTCTTGCATTTGGATGAGTCGAAAGTTCGTGGCACTGGTGTAAGTTATTATTGTTCTTTTACTTTTTTTTACTTATATATTTCTATTTTGGTAGTATTTTTTAAAATAATTAAAAAATATATATATACAGCATTGGAGGACAATACTACATAAGGCTAAGATGTCACGAACTGCTGAGATGGATGAGCGTTTGATGACACTTGGACTGATACATTTCGTTCAGTTAGGTCATATGCAGGTCGATCATTCGCTTTTGCAGGGTCTAGCCATGTTCTGGAGGTCAGAGACCCACACTTTCTTTTTTCCGCACGTTGGCGAGATGACGGTCACTCTAGAGGTAAGGATCAATACCTATTTGTAAAATTTTTTTTTGTAACTATATATGTATAAAATTTGAACTATTTGCAGGATGTGGCCTTCTTATACGGTTTACCTACGGCTGGCAGAACCGTTACTGGACGGACCGATTACGACGCCATACAGTTACTCCAGGATTTGACGTTGCCGAAGAATATAGACACGGCGATAGTTGAGAAGTGCTTCAGGGAAAAAGAACAGAAGTAAGAATGTTTTAAAAAATTTATTTTTATGTTAATTTTAAATATATATAATTTTTACAATCAAATTACATTAATAATGTAATGTAGGAAATCTCATTCCGTTAAGTTAAAGGAACTGCGTAAGATTTGAAATCAGATTGGGGGGCCTGGTACGAATAACGCAGCGAGAATCGACAGATACACACGCGCTTGCGTGTTGGAGATTTTTGGGTGCGAGTTATTTCCTGACAGCACGGGTGACTCGGTTCCATGTTTCTATTTGCAATTATTGCAGGTTAGCCAAGAAATAACGATGTGGGAAAAAAAATTACGATTATGATATTAGTAAATGTCTCACATTTATTGCACTTTAATAAGAAATTAAATATATGAAAGAGTTGATGATATTCCTTAAAAGAATAATTCCTATTTGTAGGATCTTCATTCTAGTAACTCGGTGCAGTACAATTGGGGTGGTGCCACTCTTGCCATGCTATACCGAAGCTTAGACACTACCTTCATTAATAACAATATAAATATTTGTGCTCCTTGGTTGCTCTTGCAGTTGTGGTCGTATGCAAGATTACTATTTAGTCGACCGTCGATCACGAAGGATTTTGATGGTTGGGGTCTACCAAGTATTGACTTGTGTCCGCCTTATAGGAGGTATGTTGATTTGATTTTAATTGTAATATTTAAAATATGTTTTATTTGACTTCAACAAACAACAAAATGGAAATGCAGGAAGTGGACGACGATATATAAATCGAAAAAGTTCACCGGCCCTACTCGCAGTGGGATAGAATATGCGAGGGATGTCTACATGAAAATGAAGCCTGAGCATGTCGTGTGGAGGCCTTATGATCACATCAGGGACCGCATGCCTCGTTGTGCCCAGGTTGAGCAGATGATGTTCTTTCTACGCATCCCATGCATTCATTATTGGGTCGTGATGTGGCACCACGTAGATCGTGTCATGCATCAGTTTATGCTCTATCAGACAGTTCCCCACCGCCACCTGAGGTATATTTAACTCTTCACATTACTAATTTCATTATTTAATTCTCGCAATTATATTTTGTTGATTAACTGTGATTTGAATAAAACAATCTTGGTCGAGAATAGAGGAATTGATGGGATACCAGCATAATACCTATCGAGGTATTGACTGGCATCAAATATTTGTGACTGAGGTCAACAAGTGGGCGAACACTAATGAGGCTAGGGTGATAGAAGATCGGCCGTGGAGCGAAGATATTTGGAGCGACTACCGACACTGGTTGAGCGTAAACGGAGGTGCGCATCTTGTGCGAATTCCTGAAAGGGCAGCGTTTGGTCCGGCTCGCAACTTGTCATACCTTCGCGAGATGCCTGATCACATGAACTTGGTAAGTTACATTACGCAAAATTTTGTACCTAATAAATAATTCAGTGGCTAACAAAAATTGAACAGGTCAATCATACTTTGCCGGAGGCATTGCGAGGATGTGCATGGGTTGTCAAGAAGGGATTTCGTCGTGCTGGGAAGCAATTGCTGAGGGGGTGCAGCATGTCCTTGGATATTGTTGGCGAGCCTGATCGATTAACTCGACTCTTAGAGTCGAAGGGTCTTCATTCAGACATCGACTCTATCCCTGATACGGATGATGAGGATGATGCGCCAGAGCCGGAATCTGTTGAGGAGCAGTTTTTCATGCAGGTATAATACATTTTTTAATCACTTTTATTAATATTATTGTTCCTTTCATGCTTAATATTCTATAATTATTTAAAATATTTTTATTATTTTTATAATATTATCTGTAACAGGATGATTTTAGTCTGCATGATTGGGATACATTTTTTTATGTTCCACGACCCAGTCAGCCTCTGGTTCGGAGCAGACGGTCATATTCCGGTATTTTTGGGCCTCACTCCGGATTCACAGGACCCCATTCCCAGCACCGGACCACAGAGTCGCAGGTCCCACCCCATTCGCAACCTCGGACCACATAGCCACAGCCTCCACCACATTCGCAGCCCCAGACCACACAGCCGCGGCCTCCACCTCACAGCACACAGTACTTCACATACGGGAGTCCTTATCCTCTACCTCCACTATATACTCAGACTCAGTACGGAGGAGGGTACAGTCAGCCCTTTGTGCCTACCTCCACACCTATTTCTCAGGCTGATGCTTATTACCAGGCATACGGTACCCCACTGCAGGACTCATTACCAGGCATACGGTACCCAACCGTATGTCCCTTATTAATTTACTTAGTGAGCGATGATATCTGTTTGGGCCCCTTGATTGATATGGATTGTTTGCTAGCAACTGATACAGTCATCTCTAGATCAAGAAACGTATAATCTGCAAGAATGACACATTCCTATCTTGGATTATACGATGATATCATGTGACATAAGAATCAGACAAGGAAATACTATTATTTCTTATGCAGGATTAAAATATTGTAGCAGTACACTATTTATGCGAATTGGGAATCATAACGTGTTGCTAGATACCGCTTATGATTATTGGAAATAAATAGCGATTTATTTTCCATGTCCAACAGAGCATAAATCCTCAAAGGGTCACACAAATAGGTTTTGACCATGCGTGCATTATTTATTTGGTTGTATTAAGGAATGCAACAATATGATATGTTGACTGATTAATTATGTACTGTTGCGAACCGTCATAATTAATTAATTAAGTCAAACGGATTATATAGAAATAAATTAATACATATTCTAATCCTTAAATAATTATCAAAGTGTTGATAATTAATTTGTTCAACATGAATTAATTAAAGTAATTAATTTGAGCTAACGGGCTTATATTTAAATGGTAAATTAAAGGTCCAACTTGAGAGCAATTAATTAGGCCACTAATTAATTGAATGAGAGGACCAATTAAATAATTGATGGAGCCCATTTAGGCCCATTTTATGGCTACCCTAGTGATGGCATAGTTGTAAATTAGTTACAACTTTTTGGGAGAGTGGTTGGTCTATAAAAGGACCACTTTGGGAGCCAAAACCCTAGCCACCTTGCCTTTTTCTCTCTCCCTAATATTTTGGACGAAAATTAAAAGAAAAATTTCAGAATTTTTCCTCTCCACCATTGCTCTCTTAAGCTCATGTGTTGAGCACCTCTTGCCACCATCCAATTAAATAGTTAATTAAGGCAAAGGGAAGGAAGTGATTAGGCTTAACCTCTCATCTACTAGCATAGATCGAGTTTTTGGTTAATACCTTGGTGGACTTGAGGCCGAGACACGCGTGGTGGTGCGCACAACCTCGACATCGCCGGATTCGAGCCTCCTTGTTGCGATACAAGGAGAGGTAGCCTTCCTAACCTCTCTCTCTTGTGTGTGAATGCTTGGACTAGATCCTTCGAGGTCTAAGTCGTTTGGATTGCTTATTAAATGGTTAATTAGCACAAAAATTTGAAAACTTAGACTTCCTAACACTTTCACTGCGAGTATCAATACTGATAGAATTCCGGCTAGGTTGAACTGGCTCCCTAGAAGGTTCACTTTGGTTCCCTGTAGAAGATTGAGTTATGTTCCTTGCTGAAGGTCTTGTAGTCCTCCATGTCCTTCGTGTGTTGGTAGGACGACCTGTACGACGACCAGATTGAAGGTCCTCCATCGACATAGGTTGCTGAGTGTCGTTGGCCGCCGCAGCGTCCCTTCTGGTCCGGCGCCTCTGGTTTGCCTGATTTTTATTCCTCATTGCATCCATCCACATCCAACCACGATCCTTCTTTCGCCTGCCCCGATTAATCATTGTTTTATCCGGATAGATCACGGGACCATCATACCCATGCCACTTATCTTCGTTTTCGTAGCAGTGAAAATCACCTGTTGACTATATTTTAACCATATTCTCTGTGCTGTACCGTTCGTCTACAAAATCAGAAACATCCCACCTACAATGACCGCATACGGCAACAACATGAAGACATGATATTCCTGTGAGTTGAGGTTTTCTGCACTTACACCAAGCATGCCTGCTCGGTAGTTGAGGATCTCTCGGTTGGTAATCACGTTTGAGGAAAACTTGGTACTTCCAGGTTACCTCCGGATCATTTTTTTCGAATGACACTTGAGCTTCAAATTCTCCACGTTCAATGTCAACGGTGATAACGTTTATTGCCGCTGTAAATATGAATTTATATCATTATACATTTTAAAGAGTAGAAGTAAATATGATTACATTGGAAGTACATTTGTACCTGCTTTGAGAGTATGCTTCATCAGCTTAAGTTGAATTTCTTTTGGCCATCGTTCTCCCTCCGCCTGTCTCGCCAAAGCTATTTGCTTTCTGTCATTAAACCATTTAACAGTTTTGTACCAAGTGTCTTCCACAAATCCAACAACTGATAGTCTTCTCTCAGCCTTGTATCTACTATTGAGACTTTCTGATCCATTACTCGTCATAATACTTCAACGATAACCACCGTCATACGTTTGTGCCCACCTTTCAGGTTTCCACTGCTCGTTGTTATATGTTTCATTTTCTTTCCCACACTTTTTAAGGTAGTCGATCGCCTTTGGATTCGTTTTATTCAGTTCGTTCCACATTTTGTAGAAGGATCGTCTTTTTTTCTTGTTGGCCAACTTATTTCTGAATTTGTCTGGCAGATCTGCGTCTTTTCCAGATGCCTTGAATACGTTTTCACATACATGTTGCATGCAATACCGGTGCACGGCATATGAAGGGTTCGCATCCTCTTGCCAACCGTATTGGGGTTGTTTGAATGCGTTCCTTATTCCCCAATGACGATCGGAAACAACACAGAATTTTCTTTCTTCCCCAATAACTTGCCGCCTTAGAAAATTCATGAACCAACCCCAACATTGTTCGTTCTCAGTTCGCACTAATGTAAATGCTAGTGGAAGCAACTGCTGCTCTGGGTCATAACCACAAGCCGCTAACAATCTTTCCTTGTACCGACCTGATAAGAACGACGCGTCGATGCTGATAACAGGCCTTAGGTATGGTACCGCCGCGATACAAGGCCCATATGCCCATGCTGCTGCGGTGAACATAGCTCTTTTGGGATCCCCTACACTCTCTATCAACCATTTAATCTGTGTCCCTGGGGTCGTTCTCTGTATAGCCAATAATAAACTGGAAAGTTTGTTGTATGATCCCTCCCACGATCCAAAAAGTTGTTCGATAGCTTTCTCTCTCCCATGCCATAACTTGTTATAGGTTGGTTTTACATTTGGATATTCTTTCTCCAATATAGATTTTACATCATCTATAGAAATACCAAGATCTCTCTTCACTGTATTCCTAATGCTGTTTGCGATTACCTCTGCCGTCAGATTTTCATGCGTGAAATCTCCGGCCCTTCTCACGCAAATATGTTCTTCTTCATTCTTTATTGTTCTCCAAAATTCACCTTCCCTTTCTGTATGGGCATACAAATGCCACTTACAGGTAGGCACCTTACAATCCAATACATACAATGCTGGAGTACTTCTCGTGGCTTTATGCTGTACATTATTATCTACGGTGTATTTATTACAAGCTTGTTTTAATTGTGGTTTTGACATAAAAATATTTCCTTGCGCTAAAGGCCCAGAAGTTTCTATTTGAGACGGTTGTGGAATCGAATTTCTGTACTCAGAGATATCCAAAAATTGTCTAACGGGATGGTAATTATCGGTCCTTCCGGTAATATAATACTCGTGATTCACGAAACCCTGCGCATACAAACCCTCTCCCTCCATATCCTGTGACGTCCAAAACTCTTCCTCTTTATCAGGGAAGTCCTCCCCCGTTACATAATTCGACCGATAACCCGGGCCACGGTCGTATGTCTCATTAAGTTCGTCTATATCCCCTTCTTCTTCTTCTTCATCTTCCTCTGCTTCTTCTCTAACTGGTCTACTACTCTCAGGTTGGTCCCTTGGATCCCAATCATGTGCATTGGTATTGTACTCATTATTTGTTCCATCTTGTCTTTCTCGTCCGCTACTACTCTCAGGTTGCCCCAAGGATCCGAATCCCATGCGCTCATATTTATTCGCTCTTGTCTTTGTTGTCGACTATTACTCTCAGGTTGTTTCCAAGAATCCCAACCCTGTGCACTCGTATTGTATTGATTATTTCTTTCTTCGTCTTCTTCGGTATTATTGACTTGTTGATTCAAATTATAATTATAATTACAATTTGTGTGTCCCCCTAATTTAAAAATATATATTAAAAAAATATATAATTTATGTGTCATCGTAATCAAAATTATTGATTTGCTTTTATTTTAAAAAGCTTAATTTAAAATTTTATTATTCAAGAGTAAAGGCAAGAGCAAATTAATTATAAATGCGTACAATTAATAGCAAGAGCAAAATAATTACTTTAAAAAACTAATTTTATCAATTCTATAATGGCACAAATTTAATTAGTAATTTTATCCAATTATGCAAAAAAAATTTTAAGCAAAAGTTTCCTAATAAGTCAATTATGTTTAGTAAAGAATTATAATCCTAATTTAAGCAAACCATATATTACATATGTTCATGACTATTGTAATCCTAATTCAAAAATAAATAATAAAGTAATTTTACTAATAAAATTTATCGTAAGTTACCTTGTAGGCCACCACCAGTTGCTGGAAGAAAATCAACGTGAAGTTGAAAACCGTGTAGCCTTCTTGCTTGGAAGCACTCACGTCGTACATACCGCCATTCATTTTCAGAGTTCACCGGCAACTGCATCTGCTGGAACCTTCCTTCAATTATGGTATTAAAATGGAAAACAATTCTCAAATTATAATGACCTTGATAAAATCCCAATACTGATAAAATTATTTCTTTAATTGATTCATAATCAGTTTGCGAAGTTGCATCCAAACTGAAATAATTTGATGGATTATATGGAGATTGAATAACGAAAACCGGAATGGAAATCATATTTTTGACAGTATAGAGAGTCGAGTATTTGAAAATGATGGGTCATTTTCGAATTCGGAACGGCATGTTCTATTTATAACCAAATGAGAGTCGAAATAATGATGGGCAATCAAATCAAATCGCACTAAAACGCACTGTTAAATCGCACTTAAATTCAATTTACACCTTGGATCGGTATTTGGGATGCCGATCCAATTCTTTTAATGATAAAAAACACTAAAAATTAATGATTAAAAGCATTAAAAAAAGTCAATTTTAGCGGAAAACCAGTTGGATCGGCGATTGGAACGCCGATCCAACTGATTTCCCGCTAAAAGTGACTTTTTTTAATGCTCCTACTGTTTTATCTTTTATTATTATTTTCTATTATTACATTTACTTATTAATATTATTATTAATTGCTATTATTATTGCATTATTATTAATATTAATTTGGTAATTGTTATTAGTTATTATATTAGTAATAATTTAATTATTAAATAATATTATTTATTATGTATTTTTGTGATTATTGCATGATTATTACTATTAAATTGGTAAGTGTTATTAGTTATTATATTAGTAATAATTTAATTATTAAATATTATTATTTATTTTTTATTTTTGTAGTTATTGCATTAATATTATTATAAAATTGGTAAATATTATTAGTTATTATATTAGTAATAATTTAATTATTAAATATTATGATTTATTATGTATTTTGGTGATTATTGCATTATTATTACTATTAAATTGGTAAGTGTTATTAGTTATTATATTAGTAATAATTTAATTATTAAATATTATTATTTATTATGTATTTTTGTGATTACTTCTTAATATTATTATTAATTGTTATTAGTTAAAAAAATAAGACTAAGGTAAATTTGTTAGACTTCATTAATTGACCATTTATTATTATTGCACCATTTTATTATTAATGCATGAAAAAAAAATTAAGAATCTACCATTTATTATTAATGCAGCATTTATTGTTTAACCTAATAATTAGCTGCAAAAGGGCAGGCATGGTCTGATAAAGTCTGAAAAAGTATACTGATATCCATCTGCCCTCTGTAAAAGGACAGGCGTGGTCTGATAAAGTCTGAAAAAGTATACTGATGCCCATCTGTCCTCTGCAAAAGGACATGCGTGGTCTGATAAAGTCTGAAAAAGTATACTGATGCACATCTGCCCTCTGCAAAAGGACAGGCGTGGTCTGATAAAGTCTGAAAAAGTATACTGATGCCCATCTACCCTTTGCAAAAGGACAGGCGTGGTCTGAAAAAGCATCACGTGAAATTAATTTTTTATTGTGTGATTCTAAGTCTAAAATTGTCTATAAAACCACCTTTCATCAACCAGATTATGTAACACACACTCAATTCTTCTTCCTGAAAAATTCACTGTCATGGACAAAGGAAATAGCTCTCACTCCAATAGTGATGTCCCAAATTGGCGAACAGCTACCCGAGATGAATACTGGCCAAATTACCAACATTCTCCTGTCAATACAAATGAAATAGAAAAATGAGATTATCATGCAAGATGTCGCACATGTTTTCGCACTTTCAAATATAATATCTACGAAAATGACGGGATAGAGTTCGATTTAAAAATATACTACCAGTGGCACATTAATGGTTGGGAAGAAAGAGACCGCAAGGAGCACCTCCAAATAATGCTGAACAAACCCAAACATAAGAATTGTGACTGGTATAAAGATTACTACAAAAAACCGCAACCAATTCTCCAACAAACACCAACAGAAAAATCATATTCAGCACCAAAAACACACTGAACCGTTTATGAAAGAATCTACAACTTTCGTGGAGACCACACAGTGACCTGTACAAAGTGTGGTCAGGTTTTCAATTACAAAAGACCATCTTGCGTGACCACTACGATGATCACGAAAAACAAGTTTGGTGGGATCAACAAGAAAAGAAAAGAAAAGAGAGAGATGAGGCGGAAAAAAAGAGAAAAATGACACAAAAGACTGTCGAAGAGAGTCAAAAATTGAAAGAAGAAGAAATTGAAAAAAAAATCAGGGAGCGCCTGAGATGGCACAAGGAGAGAGATGAACAAAGAAGTATTGCAGCAGCTAGAATGACAGAGATAGAACAACAAAGAAGCCGATGCAACAAGAAGCCGCTCAATTCGCTGATAATCCTGGTGTGAGTCAGCAACCTGATGCAGTTTTCTGGAACGAAACCGCTCAATTCGCTGACAACGCTGGTGTCAGCCACCAACAACAAAAGAAGACGAAGAAGAAGACCCATGGTGGGATGAAATTCTACAATATGCGAACACTCAGAATATCTAACTATTTAAGTAGCAACTGATTGGTTTGTTTTTTAGGTAGTTTTTTCTTTTTTTATTTTCGTGTGTTACTTTATATTATGGTTATAAAATTTAGTTCTTCTTCTAATGGTGTGCATTTTTTAATTCTGAATTTTTTTGCATATTAATTTTGAATACAAATCATAAAAAAATTTAATAAAAGTATATGGACAAAATAATATATTTCAGTAATATAAGGCAAACATTACAAGTGACCACTGTTACACAAACTTATTTCACTAATAATGACAATAATAACATACTGATGACAGAAATATAATACTACTCCATTCAGCGGAGATGGATAACATTTTCAGCTGCGGTATGATTTTCAAAACCAGGTGGAACTGCTGGCTGGTGACGCAACCACGACCCCCCAAGATCAAAACCTCCATTTCTCTCAACCAAATCTGTAAAAAATTTGAGGCCCCTAACATGATATTCATTTCGTTCTAATTTCTTAACTTTAAATTTTTTCCCATGATATTGAAACATCAATGCAGAAAGCAATCGTCGTTCGCTAGTTCGCTCATCTCCGACCAAAATAACACCGGAAGAGACGCACCTTGGCTTATGACCCATTTGCTTAAAATTTCAAAATTAAAACTCTATTAGCAAATCAAATAAAATAAATTTAATAATTAATTTAACATTATTACCTACGAAGAAGTGATATTGCGAATATGAAATTACGAGGAGAAAGTTTATCAATTTCAGACTAACGAGAAAAACTTAGTCTGTGAAGAATAAATGATGACAACTGA
Source organism: Rhynchospora breviuscula (assembly GCA_027562975.1). NCBI lineage: Eukaryota > Viridiplantae > Streptophyta > Magnoliopsida > Poales > Cyperaceae > Rhynchospora > Rhynchospora breviuscula. The sequence continues at coordinate 22,334,610 of CM050398.1, forward strand.
GCTTATATAAACAATTTTAAGCGGGAAAACAACAAAAAAAATTATTGCAAACCAACTTTGAGTGTTTAAAAATCAAATTGCGCACTAAAAAAAAGCAAATTCAGTGGACTCAAATGATCAGACCTTAGATCGGCGATTGAAACGCCGATCCAAGCTTAGATCGGCGATTGGAATGCCGATCCAAGCTTGGATCGACATTTCAATTGCCGATCCAAGGGTTCTGTATTTTCGGCGATCCAAATGCCGATCCAACAACGTTATTTTTAAAATTTCGAATTTTTAACTGTTATTATCGTAATTCGTGTGAACAGGAACGTTAGTTTTAATTTTTTCGGTCATGTAATGCTATTCACAGGTCTATGTATTGTGTGGTATTGATTATATAGTTTTTCCTATGCAAAAGCTATTTGTATCTATTCCAATGATTGGTAGTCGATTTTATCAATACAGTTTTTCCTATGCAAAAGTTATTTGTATCTATTCTGGATTGGTAGTCGATTTTTATTATTAATAGAATCCGTCACATATCATGCTCCATAGTCTCCAACACAAGATTGCCTACTATTTCTCTTCTACTAATGTACCTGTTCAACCCATTATTTTCTTGCCTATAAACTTTTTTCCACCCATATTTTTGCCATGTGAGTCCTACCGTATTGTATTTTTTTGAAGGAAATGTGCGCCAATCATATGCACAGAGGAAATGAAATTGCCTTGCCTCTTGCACATAAATGTATTCTTCCCCATTTCTTTGGTCAGCGAGTAAAAAGAATTTCTAAGGTGGGCCCAGGAAATGTGTACTCGCAAGTCTTTCTTACACATAAATACATAATTGTATAACTTGGATGCCTACAGGCTTTTATGGTCGTTCAAAAGAAAATTGTGTAACTTGGGGACTTTTTTAAATGTTTGCTTTCATTGTATTTATTTATTATTTTTGCCATGTGAGTCCTACCGTATTGTATTTTTTTGAAGGAAATGTGCGCCAATCATATGCACAGAGGAAATGAAATTGCCTTGCCTCTTGCACATAAATGTATTCTTCCCCATTTCTTTGGTCAGCGAGTAAAAAGAATTTCTAAGGTGGGCCCAGGAAATGTGTACTCGCAAGTCTTTCTTACACATAAATACATAATTGTATAACTTGGATGCCTACAGGCTTTTATGGTCGTTCAAAAGAAAATTGTGTAACTTGGGGACTTTTTTAAATGTTTGCTTTCATTGTATTTATTTATTACGGTAAAAATTATCGAAATTGTGGTGCATTTGCAATATTGAAGGTTATACAAATTTCAAACTGCATTAGTGCTTCTCTGCTTAAGGTCACACGTTCTTTCTGTTGATGAATAAATTTTCCTAGACCTAAAATACAAAAGTTTCCACACGATGTTAGTAATATTTACATTCATTTACAATTGATCTCATGATTTTTCCCTCATCATTTTTGCTTGCATACATAATATTTATTGTTTTAAGAAATTTCATTTCACAATTCAAGTAATCATTATCTAACTTGCAGATAATTAGTGATAACACTTTTTGATCAATACAGCTTGCTGCTTTTTTTTTTTGCTTGTAAAGCTAGAAACTTCCTTCTCAATTAAAATTATTTTTCTAAATTTTATGTCATACGTATAGTAATTCCGATTGCGGCGGAGCCGCAATTAAGAAATCTAGTTTGAGACCATAAATTTGAAGCCATAAGAAGACACAGAACAGCAAGAGCAAGAGAAGACAAGAGGTGAGAAAAAAGTATTCCTATTAAATATTAATTAATTACTGGGTTTATTCTGACGAGCATTTATTAGCAATGTTTAAAATACCGTACCGGAGGTCGAACCGGCTGAGCTATGGGTACGAGGTTTTTCGGGTTTAACCGGTTTACCGGTTTTAAAAACCGGACAACATCATGTGATTTTTTAAATATATAAACGTATTAAAAATATATATATATATATATACAAAAAATAATAATAATATCTGCAGAAATAAATGTGCCATTCAAAATAACCATAAAACTATTTTAAAAGGTCCAATACTCCTGTGCAGTTCTATTTAAATCATTGAAAAAAATAAATGTGCATTTATTGTGATTGAAACAAAAGAGACAATTTTTCAAAAGGCATAAAAAAAAAAAAAAGCAAGAAAGAAGTCCAGTAAAGATTGCTGATTGTGGTTTTTTGCTCTGTTCTGTTTAGCTCAGTTTTTTCTTTTTCTGTTTCAGTTTCTCCTCCTTGCCAGTGGAATCACATCCTCTGGATGGCCATCCAGTGGATGGTTTCGATCTCAGCCGTCCGATTTAATCTCAATGGACATGAATGCCCCGTGCATGATACCAGGATTGATAGGCCCGAAAAAATCTAACCGTTGAGATTAAATCAGACGGCTCGGATCGAAAGACGTCCACTGGATGGTTGAATACAACCATCTAGAGAATGCGCTCCCCTTGCCAGTCGCTGGCCGGTCTGTCTAAAAAAAAAAAGATTAAAAATAAAGGCTGTCACGCACACATTATTATAATTCCATATTTTTAAGGACCAGCCTAATTGGAGGCGGGATTTGGGGATCTAGGGTATTGTGCAGTTCGATTTTCTTTATTTGCTTGGAGGCGCTGAAGTATTTGAGCCAACAAACCAAATGAACCGCCCGGTCCGATAGTCATCTATACCCGGTTTAACCGAAAATGCTCCGGTTTTCCCGGTTCTCAAAATAGGTGGTATTTAATCCTAACCCTACCGGATTTTGGTCCGGTTCCCGGTTACCCGGTTGAACCGGCCGGTCCGGTAGGGTATTTTAAACACTGTTTAAATTATTAGAGTTCTCTCGATCACAGCATCTCTCTCTCTCTCTCTCGACTTTTATACATCTCGACTCCCCCATTCATACCAAACCTAGCTAGCTCTCATCATGGTGGATCCGTTGACTACCTCGATAGTGGGATGGGGCTTCTCAGCTGCTGGCTGGCTGATCTCACCTATTCTAATCCGACTTCTGAACAAATGCTTCGATGCACTTGGCATAGATCTGCCCCCATATCTCCTGTGTCGAAAGCATGCCCTCTTTGAAAAATTGGAGAAGTTGCAAACCATCCTCCTCCCGCAGCTTCTCATTCTAACGGAAGCAGCTCAACAGAGCCCCCACCGGCCCCTTCTTAAGCAGTGGCTTCAGAAGCTCAGGTATGCTTTCTATGAGGCTGAGCATGTGCTTGGCTTAGTCGAGTATAAGCGGCTTGAAAAGGAGGTCAACTCCTTCTTTCCTCTTGAAACTAAGTTTAATGTGAAGAAAGTAAGAATCAAACTCTTTAAATTTTCTTCTGAGAAGAAAAAGCTTGTTAAAAGTCTGGAAAATATTGAAAAAATTGTCAATGAAGCAACTGACAAACTTGTTGGCCTCCTTAACCTATCAAGCAATAGTATCAATAATTCAACTCACAGACCTAATGTACAGTATAGGGAAACTACTTCTACAAGCGGTTCGATGGTTATAGGTCGTGATAAGGACCGGGATGAAATTGTGAAATTGTTACGGGAGAATTTGCTTGAATCTTCTAGCAATGCGAACTGCTATTCTGTTATTGGAATATGGGGAATGGGTGGATCAGGAAAGACGACCCTAGCACAGTATGTTTGTGAATACGAGAAAGAAGCCAACTATTTTGACCTTGTCATATGGGCTCATGTTTCTCAAACATTTAACGTTCATGCTATTTTAAAAAAGATTTCAGAGTCTGCTTTTATGGAGCCTTGTCCCGATTTCAGTAGTCTTGAAGGGCTACAATCTAAAGTTGAAGAGAAATTAAGAGGACAAAGGTACTTTATGGTGTTGGATGATGCTTGGTGTGATAAAGCAGTTAGTGAACAAGAAGTAGAGCAGCTATTTGCACCCTTAAAGGCTGGTAAGAGAGGCAGCAAAATATTGGTTACATCTCGGATAGAAGAAGCCGCAATAATTCTGGGTGCTATGAATCCTATCCCGTTGCGAGAACTTGATAAGGAACAATTTCTATCGTTATTCATGTGTAAAGCATTAGGTGATGTCCAAATCAGGAACAATCATTTGGAGAAAAGGTTATTGTCCATAGGTGAACAAATTGTGGCAAAATTATGCCGATCACCATTAGCTGCAACAACAGTGGCAGGTCAATTGCGTAGAAGAGTACCAGAACCAGATTTTTGGTTATCCATACTAAATACAGGCTTGTTAAATGACACCATGGGAGCATTATATCTGAGCTATCAATACTTGCCTCCACCGTTGCAACGGTGCTTTCAATTTTGCAGCATATTTTATAAAGGCCAGAAATTTGGGCATGATCGTTTGGTCAATCTATGGATTGCAGAGGGATTTATTGAAGCTGAGGTTAGTAATGAACATATGAAGGATATTGCCAATCGGTATATTTTGGAATTAATTTCCAGCTCATTCTTTCAAGTTGACGAACAACAAGGTAATAAATATTTTATGCATGACCTAACGCATGATCTCGCTGAACTTGTTTCTGAAGGTGAATGTTTTAGAATTGAAAGTGGCAATGAAAAGGAAATTCCTACCCAAACTCGTCATGTGTCTGTTTTAGCTAACATGCTTGAGGGGTACATGGAGAGAATATGTAAACTAAAATATCTATGTACAATTATGGTTCAACCACAATTACGTTTCACTGGGAATAAAGAAAGAGTGAACCTCAATGCTCTTTTCATGAAGTCAAGACAGTTACGTGTAGTGGACATAGATGGTTGTTTGGTTGAAAAAAATCTTGAATCTGTAGTGAAATTGAGAAATCTACGTTACTTAAGTGTGCAATTTACCATATATGGCAATTCCGAGTCCTACAATTTATTAAATCAACTTTATCAATTATGTGTCTTAGACACCGGGAGACAACATATTTCCAATGTTGGGAGGCTAATTTCACTTCACCAAATGAAAGAATTTCATATTGAAAGAACAAGTGGATTTGAGATTAAACAACTGAAGCATCTCACAAATCTTTATGGATCATTATCTATATATGGTCTTCATAATGTCGAAAGTAAGGAGGAGGCAAATCAAGCAAAGTTATCTGCTAAGAAGGACCTCCATAATTTAAAATTATACTGGAATTATGAAAGTAAAGATGTTCTTAGAGACATCGATGTTGAAACTTTAGAGGGTCTTTGTCCACCACCCCAAATAAAAGAGTTGTCTATTGATGGATATACTGGTAAGAGGTTTCCCAGCTGGATTTTAGAAAATAACGAGAACATTATCCATCTCAAGCATCTTAAACTTTCTGATTGCAGAGGTCTGGAAGCCCTTAAAAGAATTAATGAACTATCCAATCTTCAATATCTTACCATCTCTAATCTTCCCAGGTTAAATAGTTGGGAGCCTGTTCCCTTGAGTGTAACTGAATTGAAGCTTGATCGTCTCCCTCTTGCTTTTGCACGAAAGAAAGATATAGAGATGTTAACATCGACAAGGATCTCACGGATATCTGACATTGTCAATTTCCTGGATAATACCTTTGGGGATAATGCTTATGCTGCTATGGAGTTCAATTTTGATTGGGTTGAGGAAATGATGGAATTGAGTGATAATGAGCAAATGGTATCAACCATTTCAAAAGATATAAAGAAATGCTTAGTAAAAAAGTTGGACGACCTTATTTGCCTGTTCACAAACATATATGATGAACAATTTTTACTCCCTGCACTAGAGAAACTTTCAATTAGGTCATGTTTTATCACAGACAAAATCCTATCAAGATCATTAAAAGGTCTTACCTCCTTAACCCACGTAACATTAGAGGATATCATAACTATAACATGTATACCTAAAGAGGTGCTTAGTTCGCTGAACAATATCATGGTTCTTGAGGTCTATAGATGCTTGTTGCTTAAATCAATTGGAGGCTGGGACACTCACAGAAGCCTTCAAAAATTCACAATAGATTTTTGCCCCAGCCTCATCTTACAAACATCTATTGATACAAAGAACTGCAGCACTCTGGAATTAACCTCATCATTGTGCATTCTTAATGAGGTTATGCTTGATGGGTGTATGCCTTCTGATGATATATTACAGGGTCTGGTCTCCCTAAAAACCTTATTTGTTTGGAACTGCCCAACCATAGTAGATCTTCACATCGGTCATTTGAAGTCGCTTGTTTGCCTATTTGTACGGGATTGTCCAAACATAGTTTCTCTAAGGGGATGTAGTGAATTGAAAAATCTTTACTCACTGGATGTGACTGGGTGTCGAAAACTAGAATGCTATTCTGATACTGACAAGTTGCCACATCTGAATAAACTTTATATCAGCAGATTCTCACTTGTTGCACAACTTATTTCCATAAGTGGGTTTTCATCTTTGGTTATTCTAAGATTTTATAAAGTACAACAAGAGTACTTTTCTCCAGAAGAATGTGAGGTGCTTCATTATCTATCTTCCCTTGAGGAACTATATTTCCTTGACTGCAAATTACGCTCATTGCCTCCTTTGTTGTGCCTTCTCTCTCTCAAAAAGCTGGACATCCGTGGTTGTGTAAATCTAATTTTGCTCCCAGAATTGCCACCATCAGCCCAGACGATTTCAATCCTTGAGTGCAACGAAGAGTTCACAAGAAGTTGCAAAGATACAAGTCATCCAAATTGGCATAAGATCTCCCACATTCCTAAAAAGAATATAGAACCATAAAAGGTAAACCTGATCTATACAATAATGGGCATATTAAAAATAAGAGATTTATGCTTCAGTAAATTGTGATTTTGGTGCTACTATACTAACATGTATAATTAAATAGCTAATTTAACTCCGTGCAGTTTAATGACGGATTCTCGTGTATAGTAATATTTTGATGCAACAACAAATTCTTATGCTTATCTAACACATTTGAGTGGAGTTCTTACATTCGAATCTGACTCAATTTATTTTTATGAATATCTAAAATTGGAAGTCCGATATTATCTTTTGAGAGTATTTATTCATCGTAGAATTTTTCATGATGAGCGAGCCCTGAATAATATAAAGAGTCAATAATATAAAGAGTATTTAAAAGCTGGGTGTTTGGCTCAGTGGTTTCGCTCTATTCCGCCAACTAAGTGGTTTTTGGTTCAATTCACGGAGAGAGCATTTATTTTTCAATTTCTTATAACAAAATCGTTGGTTTCAAACCAACCTTCAAAAAAAAAAACTTGTCAACACCGATTTTATAAATACAAGTACGTAGCCGACAAAGTGATCCAAATAATCGAGTTAAACGAGTGAGATCCTCTATGGCAGGTAGGATGAAAATCGGGGTGGCGGGTCGAGAATTATGTCGACCTACAATTAAATTCTAATTTCTTTTTTTTTTTTGGCAATTCATTTAGAATTTATTTATTTAATTTTGAAATCCCCCTGCGACCTTCAATCGGTGAAATTTGAAAACCTTGAGTATGAATTGTTGTATGTACAAGCCGAAGATTGTAATTGAACACTAGAGGCTTCTGATTGAGCTATAAAATATTGCCTTGAAAATCTTCACGAACAAGTTGCATTGACAATTTCATATAAACATGATTGTTATATTTTATTGCGCTGAAACCCAAAGTCAAATGTGGGAAGGATTGCAATTTTATTATAAAAATACAAAATACATAAAAAATAATGTGTATCGAAAACAATAGAAAAGTATTTACGAATCGACGCCACTTGCAAGTTGCAACACGCCCTCCCCGAGAAACTAACTGTTTTTATTTTGTTTCATATTCTTTTCTAGAGTTAGATGTATCCTTAAATTCCCTGTAAAACCCTACGTTCCTTCAACTTTTATAGAAATGATTCTGGAAACAAACAACTATTTGATAATTTCAAATAGAAAGCAATACATGTAAGATCGTAGATATACTTAGATAGATTAATTTAAACTTCCATAAAATATGAATATTATTTGATAACATTATATGGTTTGCTACATTTATCCTTAATTTTTTTTTATTGTTTAGCGAACAGTAAAACATTTAACAAATTTATCACTTCTAATGGTAGAATATATGTACGTGTCATTTTGGTTCATGTTAATAAGGTTGCATTTGTTATTACACTGACAAATCAGAGGTGCGGAATTAGTAACAAGGGTATAATTGAGTTACATCAAAATACATATAGTCGCCTTCTTTATCAAAGATTGGCCTATTCAAACTAATTATCAAATTAAATACCCGACCAGGAATGTGGCCATAACAATTTTAGCATGGCTCAGCTTTCTGTTCCATTCTTTCCTGTACATATATTACTGCTTTCTTTTACAAAATCTTTTCTCTGAAACAAAGGAACAATCAATAGGGTATTATTATATTAAAAGAAGAGTACCCAAGAAAGAACTGGAAAATGGGCCACACCTAGAATGATGCCACACTTCTCGTAATAATAAATGTTCTTATAAATTAATCAACAAAAATTTGAAAACATCAACAGGCATATCAGAAACATAAAAAATACAATGCAGATGAGTTCCAGTCGAATAGCCTCTTCGACATTGAGCTTCATGCAAGAAATGGTCGAATATTGCAGCGGGTTGGGTTTACAACTTTGGCGGGGGGGGGGGGGGCATTAATTCTGTAAAGCTACTCTAATTTCTTTAATTTTGAAAACTACTGTTGATAATTCACCAACATGGCTTCGAAAAAAAGTTCCAGTCCAATAGATAATCCACGGATTCTCAGACAGTGTCTAACTGTCTATTTGTTAATACCAGTAACAAAACCCAGTTTTCTAAAAAAAAAACCCCTCTTTTAGATATCCATTAATCAAATTTCTCTGCTTTCAACATGCAGCAATGCAATCCCTATGCTTTTCAGCTGTATAAAAACTCCCAAAAGTTACCAGTTATCTGCAACAACACTGACATAACCTCAGCATCCCCTACTAACAACACAATGGACTTCTCCACAGTGACCTGGGACACATGTAAGGATGTCGCCATCTCCAACTCTCCCTTCTCCAATGGCAACGCACTCCCAACCAAGCTTGCTGACACCTACAAATCTGCTGCTGATTTCTGCAAATTTGCTGGCGGCACAGCCACCGACCAAACTTACTGTTTTAATGGTGGCACACTGGTCGGGTTTAATGCCTCACAACCAGCTCCTGCACCACAAGGTACAAATCTGTGGGTTTATAAAATGTTGAAATTTCAAGATTCCCCTTCTCGAGTTTTCAATTCTGAAAAATCCACACAAATATGGTGATTCTTCCTCATTTTTGTGAAGTCATTTCTTTTTTTTTCTTTTTGATAGTGACATACTGGTTGCAGTGAGTGTGCATGCAGCGAGTAAGACTTCAAAAACTCTGTTGTGTGAATCTCAGAATCTCAGATTTACTTTTGGTTATTTGACAGTATATTACTCGATATACATTACCATTGTAGGTATATTCCTTGAGAGGCTTTTCAATCAGACTTATAACAACTTCGCCTCATCCAGACAGCTCAAATCGGATCTTTCTAGCGACCCAGTCTGGCAAGATTTTTCTAGCTACTGTGCCACCTCAAGGATCAGGCAAACCCCTGGATATAGACTTAACTAATCCATTTATTGACCTGACTGACATGGTGCACTATGACAACGAGTTAGGATTGAATGGGTTTGCATTTCATCCAAACTTTGGGACAAATGGGAGGTTTTTTGTGTCATACAATTGCAACAAGTCTAAGTTGGCTACCTGCTCTGGCAGATGCTCATGTAACTCAGAGATTAATTGTGACCCATCAAAACTTGGCACAGATGATGGTGCAATGCCTTGCCAATACCAAACAGTCATTGCAGAATACACTGTCAATGGTACCGCAACTTATCCAAACATGTTATGCACTTCTTTCCTCGTCATATCAGTTGGTATGTTATTCTCTGGTCGGATCTGAAGCTTTAAGTATCAATTTAACTCTAAAATAGTCTTTACATTGAGAATAACAAGCACTAACCAAAAGGGTAAGACCATAACTAAATCCAAATTAAAGTAACAAATTGATGTGTGTTGCACTTTACAAAATTTAGGCAAAATTTGCAAATCCAGCTGAAGCTCTCAGGATACTTACCATGGGGCTCCCATACACAAAGCACCATGCGGAAGAAATATATTTTGGGCCAACCGATGGATATCTATATTTCATGATGGGAGATGGAGGCAATGTTGGGGACCCCTGGAATTTTGCTCAGACAAAGAAAGCATTACTAGGAAAATCTCTAAGATTAAACATAGGCATCATGCCAAGTATGAATCTGCTTAGAATTTCCTTTTAGTTGGAATATTTTTAAATATTCCATCTATAGGTACCATGTCAGTACTATGTACCAGTAAGAAGGTTTTGTATTTATGCACGTGGATACATGCTTAAATAACCAAACCCCAATTAAAAACAGTTATGCAAGGTGTATAACAATAAGGAATAAAAGATGCAGACGAAAAATGAGGTAGAAGGATGTACAAACTAACATGGCTGTAGGGGTTTTATCACCTCATAAATAACAACAGCAACTTACAATATTGCAAATCTCAAATTTGTTTCTGACTATGATGGTGTTTTTGGAATTTTAGCTCAAGCTGAGATAGATAAACTTACCTTGTGGGAAATTACTCAATTCCAAAGGATAACCCGTATTACACTGACAACACATTCAGGCCTGAGGTTTATTCCTACGGTCACAGAAATCCATGGCGTTGCAGCGTTGATTTTGACAGGCCAAATTATTTGTTTTGTGGTGAAACTGGTCAGGTAATTTTTCTCAACATCTTAAAGAATCATGTAAAGTTACAGATGTAATCGAACAATAAATTGCAAACAATTTTAACTACCAATTAGTATGTCATCTCAGTTAATATAGCTTCAAGTAGGGATATGGGCTCACCGGCTCAGTAAAGATATCCATCTCACGTGCTTGCCAAGCCAAGTTTTTTATTCTTCAACTATCTAAAAAAAATTGCATTGAAGATGTTGCAGCCCTTGTGGGCATTCTCTGAAGCAATTGATCAAGCACTTCATATGCATCCAGATTCCCATCCCAGACAAATTCTAATGACCAAAGGCATGCAGTCCAAAGTTGAACCACAACAAAGCACTCCATATCATCTATCAAACTGTAAATATTCACGGAAGTAGTGGTAAAATAATATCACTGAATCTGGGAAGGCTATGAATTTTGTACCTAAGTTGTTTGCTGCTATATTTCTTACATGCATGTGTCATGGATCAGATTTTGTGTCATTACTGTCAGTGTGGCTCTTAACTGGTACTGGTACACTTTATAAAATTACCATTTCTGGGTGTGATTGAGTTTCACCAGATAACCAACCTATTACCTCTCTGTGATGCTTAGAGTTTTGCACCTATTTTATATCACTTTACTGAAATTGAGTGTCTGGTTATTACAAGGGTTCCATTTAGGCAATTAGCATCTTTTACTTCTGCCCATTGTTGCTTAGCATTAGGTAGTGTACTATTATTAATCTTTCCTTATTTACATTCATTGACAATTGTTCTTTGTCTTCAAGTAGGAAACATACGAAGAAATTAACCTTATAGAAAAAGGGTGGAATTATGGCTGGAGGATCTATGAGGGCTACAATCTCTATAATCCTCCATGGGCCCCAGGGCCTAACATTTCGGCCGACTCCATAGACCCAATTTTCCCAGTGATGGGCTACAATCGCTCAGAAGCAAACAACAATTTGGGCTCTGCAGCAGTCGTCGCTGGTTATGTGTACCGTGCAAAAACAGACCCATGCTTGTATTGAAGGTACCAACAAAATTTGCATTGCACTCACAAAGCTATAGACAAAGTTATGTCGTTACAGTAGCACTGTCTTGGCCAATAGTCATTGCTATATACCTTGATTGAAGGGCACTTGTTTTCTCTGACTTCCCAACAGTTGTCTGAATTAGTGTTGATTGCGCCTCAGAAACAATTCACGACTCAGTAATCTTTCTTTCATTGTGGACTGGCCTCAATTATCTATAAAGCTTGAGCTAAGCAATTCACACATTAGTGACAAGTTAACAATTATGGATCGCACAACAAAATACCTACTGGCATTAACTGCTCTACATCCTCTTTGCATCTTAGGTACATCTATGCTGATTTATATGCAACCGACATGTGGGCAGCAGCAGAGACCCCACAAGGCAGTGGGAATTTCAGCAAAGACAAAGTCACTTTCACATGCTCAAAGACATCTCCCGTCCCTTGTGATTATACTGGCAAGAGCACACTCCCCTCACTCGGCTACATATTCTCCTTCGGCCAGGACAACAACAAAGATCTGTTCTACATGACCAGCAAGGGAGTATACCGGGTAGTTCGACCCAGTTTGTGTGGTTACACATGCCCAATAGAGACAGTGAGCCCACCACCACCAGCTTCACAACCATCATCAAGTCTCCAGCTCAAGAGGCCTAGTTTACTCTTCTTGGGTCAATGTTTTAGGCTATAAATGTCAACCGGATTTCTCCTAAATTTTTTCACTGTCATTTTTTTTTTAAGTTTCTTGTCCGTCTGTTTATACTCTCTTTTTCTGATTATTTGTCATTCATTTGGAGTAAACTCAATTTATAGTTTTAAAATTATGTTGTAGATTTTGGGTCTCATCTGGCTTGTATGATATTAATTAGCAACTTTTGCTTCAACTATGTACAAAGATTGTTTGTATCGCTTTGGCCATGATTTAAATCATTTTTTTTTTTCAAGCAGGAAGTAATCCCTTACGACTTTTTAATCCAGATTAAAAAAATTGATCCAAACACACTAAAGTTAAAAATTTATTTCAAATTTGAAACAATTTAGAAATAACACTCTAAATTCCAAAAAATATATATATTCTTGACTGTCAAAAAATAATATTTCTTATTCCAAATAACTAATTCTAATTTTGTTTTCTCAGAAACCAAAAGCATCCCAAGCTAATAGGATATGATTACATAATCCTGTACATGATAGGACAAAAGATATGAGGTCGATATATACTTTATTAAAGAAAAAATAATTCTCACATTATTTCTCTACCCTTTGTTAGATCTACAGAACAATTGTCAAATATTCTAACCAAGGCAGTTGCAAGTTTGCAACAGTGTCATTCGAAGAAATTCTGAAGAAGATTGGCATGACCGACATCTATGCAACTCCTGGATAGCCACTATCCAGTCTATCTAAAAAAAAAAAACATATTTGTCAAGAAGATTCGTATCTAATAAAAGAAGGAAAGAGGATGGCACATGCACATGCATATCTGAAGGATTTATGCAGTAGATTGTTTTTGTTATTTCTTGTAATCAAATTAACTAAGGTTTCCTTAATTAGGATGATACAATGCTGTGCCTTGTAAGAGAATTGAATTGAAAAGAAATAAAATAAGGGAGGAAAGTAAGTTTTTGGGAGTTAGTTGACGATAATGATTTCCATAGAGAACTGTGCGGCAAGCAAATGGAATTGACAAATTATTTGGTAGAAAAAGAGGAAGGTAAAAAAACAAAGAAATTATATATAATAGAAAGAAAAATCAGAAAGCAACCCGGCTTGCTTATTCGTACGCCAATGAGAGAAAAAGAAAAAAACACACACACACACTCACAAGCACCATAGTGGAAGAGAACCCGTGAGAAAAAAGAATAATAAATAATATGCTTTCGGTCGTTTCGTATTCCAGGTATAGAGGTAACGACAAGAGAGGAGACAAACAAACCATTAAAGTAGTAAAAATAAAAGATAATTATTAAAAAACAATCATGACCATCAATCTGATATAATCAATAAAAATAATGAGGCAGTTGAACGGTCTCAATCTATGTTGCATGGATTCAGGTTCGAAAACTGAATTTGGTGCGGTGCGGGTGTGGCGATTCGAAAATTTTTAAAAATCTCCGATTCGGATGCAGATATATATATATATATATATATATATATATATATATATATATTATGAGAATAACTAATATGCACTGCGATGCATATCTGGTTTTATGCACTGGAACCATGACCTTTCGATGCGCATCAAGATTCGTGCAGATCTGTGTCGCTGGATCGAAACGATAAAGTGTTCCTTCTCTATTATTATGCTCCGACTCTCTCTATTCGATCTCTCTCTCCCACTTGGATTCCTTTTCTCCTCTCATCTGTCGCACCTCCATGAAAGAAATCGAGAGAATCGAATAGAGAAATCGATTATCGCCTCTCTTCTCTAACCCTCTTCTCCATCAACCAGCTTCTATTTCCCTTTCCCTGTCGCCTCTCTCTCTATCGTGCCTCTTCCTCCTTTCGATGAACCCTAACCGCTCTCCTCAGGCAAGCTAGACCTCTCTCACCAGGCTTGAACTTCGCTTCTCACTCGATCCCTTGAAAACCCTACGTCGATATGATTTTTCGCTTCACACGCAACCTCGCCTCTGGACGCGTCGAGGCTGTGTCGGACGACCCTACATCAACTTCACTTGGGAGGTCGATCTTTTCTCTCGGCCGATAGAGATAGGCGATACCTCCCTTACTGGTACGTAACTGCAATGTTAATTAGGATTGTGTGAAAACCCGATTTTATAGCATTTTTTATTTAATTATTTGTTTAAATTTGTGTGAATTTCCATGGGTTATATCTGGTTGTGTAAATTTTTTTTTTCAAAAATTTGGCCTGAAGATTGTCTAAATTTGCATGAATTGCGTAAATTAAATTATCAACTTTTCTAAATTCTACTAATACAACGTTACTTTGTATATTTACTGGTATAAATATGAACACAATTTACTAGTATGGATATGAATTTCAGAATATGGTCTGTATGTTCCTTAATTTAATGGCACAAGTACCTGTACTGATATGATATGGCACAATTTACTTGCACTGATACCTATTTACTGGTTCTTGGTTTACATCCTCAAATCGACTTATAATGGAATAAATATACAAATTGACTTAAGAGTTGTTAATTTTTGTAAATGTCTAAAGGTAGTGGACCTATTAATCGATTGGATGATTTGGGAAGGAAGATGAAGGCTAAGGAGAGGAAGGAAAAAATTCTCATCAGTATCTGGATCAGTAGTTAATTTGTAGTTGTTGTATGCTGTTAATTTGTAGTGTTGTAATGGATGCTTCTAACATGTATGCTAGTGTTATAAACTAGTTTATTAGTTTCATGTATTAACTTTTAACATGCATGCTAGTTTATGTATTGACAAGTTTCTTATATTCTATTAGCTTTCCTGTTACATGTACACTAGTGATGCTAACTTAAATTATCACAAGCACGTGCAAAAGGCATTCTGGTGCTTTGCCTCCTGTAACGCATTGCATAAGGCAGACACAAAAGCATATTGTACCATGTTATTTACCAACTAGTACCTCTCAAACGTATATTACAATAATATTGTACAGTTTGAAATATAAAAGTGAAATACACGTATATTACCAACTAGTACAGACATATACAAGTGAAATAAAAGTGATTACATGATTCATGATTCAACTGGTACAAACATTCATCTTATAATTACATGATTCAACCTGTACAATAAACTTAGCTGCTTTTAACACATCAAACTGAAATAAAGCAAGACATATAAAAGTGATGCAAAAAATGATACATATCAAACTTGAAATTAACACATATAGAGCAAGACATATAAAGCAGCATAGCCATAGCAAGATGTTCAATAACCACTTTCTTAGTCCTGCTAACTCCAATACAGATGATTTGAACTTCAATAACCATATGCCTCATCAGGTGATTTGAACTCTTTGCCAACATGAATCTCAATACTTTCTACTTTCCTACTTTCTTCTTCAATCACCTTCTCCAAATCAATATAAGGGTTATTGATCTGTCACAATTTAAAACAGAAAATATAGTTAACCAATTGTTCAATTGTTTATTTCAATAAAACTATGTTTCATAAACAAGTGGGACAATTACCTGCACCCGTGCAAATCTAGTGTCATCATTATCAGATCCTACAACATGCTCATTCTCACTCATGTCTCTCTTCTGACTGATTCTGCAAAATTCAGATTTATTAAAATCAGTCAATCAAAAAAAAAAAAAATACCAATTGAAAAAGGCATTAGTTAAATAGTTTAAATAGTTCTTTCATGTGCAGGTAGTTAAAGAGATATGTCTTATGCACCTCTGATGTGTCTTATGCCCAATAATTCACACTCGCCTCTATACCAATAATTTACAAATAAGGTCTTCTATTATAACGACATATGTCTTATGCACCTCTGATGTTAAATGTTATAAAAAAAACTAATCGATGGAAAATTGTTGACAATATCGACAATTCCCTAAATTACTTACACGTACTGTGCTAAAGAAAACAAAATTGATGGAATTTAATGCAAGTCAACAAATGTTGTCGTTAATTCAAGGGACTTGCGATCGTTGATTCTTAGAGAGATGTTCTGGTATTGTGTGTGAGAGAGAGAGAGAGAGACGAACCTGAACTAGGGTTTTCTCAGAGAGAGATGCTTTTGGTATTCTCGCGATGCTCAGAAAGGAACAGGCGATTGTGACGAAGGGAGAAGGCGAGTGTGACGAAGGGAGATTGAGTCGGAGTCGATGAGCAAGAGAGGCGAGGGAGCAGACTTGGAGGTGCTACGTCACTGGAGGCGGAGAAGACATTTTAGAAATTTTGGCTTTTCGAAACTTAGAGGTGCTATTCACTGGAGGCGGAGCAGACTTAGGGTTTTCTTAACTCTCGATTTCTTTCATGGAGGTGCGACAGATGAGAGAGGAAATAGAAGAGAAATAGAGGGAGCATAATAGAGAAGGTATAATGTATCGTTTCCATCCAGCGACACAGATCTGCACGGATCTTGATGTGGATCGAACGATCAAGAT
Source organism: Rhynchospora breviuscula (assembly GCA_027562975.1). Classification (NCBI taxonomy): domain Eukaryota; kingdom Viridiplantae; phylum Streptophyta; class Magnoliopsida; order Poales; family Cyperaceae; genus Rhynchospora; species Rhynchospora breviuscula. The sequence goes on from CM050398.1 coordinate 22,351,450, forward strand.
TCCGGTGCATAAAACCCCATATGCATCACGGTGCATATTAGTTATTCTCATTATATATATATATATATATATATATATAATAATAATCATTTTTATAATATATATATTATAAAAATGATTATTAGAATCATTATGTTTTTTTTTTATGATAAGGCAAATGTTTAAGTATTTTTTATCGGCTGCACTAATGTACTTAATTTTTTACCTAATTATTTTTTATCGGCAGATTTGATTTAATTTTTGAGAAAGAAAAGATTTAAACTGGCCTATAGTAACATGTCCAATTATTGTTATCCAAACGACAACAAGCTTCGTTATTTGCTCAAAAATATATGGAGGGATCTAAACAAGCCAAGGAAAGCATGTGGTCTAGTGGCTCAGTGGTAAGAGCACTAAGCTAGCTTTCAAGAGGTCAAAATTCAAACCCCGCATGCATCTTTAATTTCAGAAAAAATTAGATGGCAAAGACCTCCCTTTTTCTTCAAAAAAAAAGCCGAGAAAAGGACAAAAGCCCAACTTAACCCACTTCTTATATCCAATTAATGATGGTCCCACCTGTCTGACTCTCCCCTTCCATTTTTCTTCTCGCATTTTCCATTTTTCTCTCTCGCGCGCACGAAAGAGCAAGCAAACTAAAATCTATGCTCAAACCCGATTAAAATAATCAGTGCGCCACGTCCCACGTGGCACATTCGGTTCGCACCAGTGCCGAACCCGAATCTGAATCCGCACCCGGTTCGATTCGCTTGCATAAATGTCGAACCGGCGTAGTATAGGTCTCAATTATATATACCTTATCTCTAGTTTCATCTCTCACAAACACTCTACCCACCGTGAAGGAAAAATCCCAATATAATATGACTCCTCTGTTCCTCTTATTCGCTTCATTTCTTGGCCTCTCTCTTCTTCTTTACCTCTACACTAAACTATGGCTGAATCCCAAAATTATAAGAGAGAAGCTAAGATACCAGGGGGTAAGTGGTCCCTAGCCTTCTCTCTTCGTTGGAAACATCCTACACATTAAAAGGTTCCAAAAAGAAGCAAAGGAACAGCCCAGGGATGATCAGAGTAGGGCTCACTTTGTCAGTGATTACTCTTCAGTTCTCTTTCCACACCTGATATCATGGAGAAAAACATATGGTACTTTTGTTAGCTCGATATTGATGTAATTATTTAGTATGCACAATTGCACACACACAATATGTGTGTGTACATGCCATCGATTTTCTATCAACTCGTTTTCAAGATTCAAAATTCAAACGGTCGATCCAAACTGTTCAAGTTGATTGTCATATTGAAATACTCTTGGAGATCAAATTTTGTATTTTTTCGAATTTTTTTGCTATTTATTATGATATTTTCAAATTGGACAGCCTGAAATATAATGTTTTTTGAAAATATCAGCATAAATAGCAAAAAATTCGAAAAAATGTATATGATAATCAACTTGAACAGTTTGGATCGACCTTTTGAATTTTGGATCTCAAAAAACGAGTCGATAGAAAATCAATGGCACATTAGCAATTCTCTGTGTGTGTGTGTATGATTAAATCTACTGTGCATAATGATGCATAGAGAGTTTCGTGCATCATGGTCGTTTTGGATGATGGTTTCGTAAATTGATAAATCTAATTTAACCAATACAATATACATATTGAAATTTCATATGAAACCAAATTTTATATTTTTTTTACTATTTTTTTTCGAATTTTTTTTATACTTTCCATTTTGGAATATTTCCCAATTTGTATAAAAAAATAGCAAGGTTTAAAAAATACAATTAAAATAGTAAAAAATTATATAAAAATAAAAAAATTTTGTTTGGTATGTGATTTCAATATATAGATTGGATTCGTTAAATTAGATTTGACAATTTGTGAAATTATCGACCAAAACGGTCATGATGCACAAAAGCTTCTATGCATCATGATGCACAATAGGTTTATTATATATAGTAATGCTATGGTGCATACTAATGTATAGGAGTTTTGGTGCATATTGATCCATACTCTTGGATCTCGTTAAAAATGATCGATTGAAACCGTCTAAAATGATCTTCCAATTAAAATCTTTTTGCCAGCCAAATTTTATATATTTTTTTATTTTTTTACTAATTTTAAAAATTTTAGAAAATCGTTAATTTAGTTTGTTCTAAGCCATTAAAAAAATAGCAGTTTTTAAAAATTCAAAAAAAATACTAAAAATTTTGAAAAAATATAAAACTCGATCAGCATATAGATTTCAATTAGGAGATTATTTTAAATAGTTTGGATTGATTAACTTGAATCAGATCTAAGAGTGTGGATCAGTATGCACCAAAGCGGTACATTAGTATGCACCATTGCACTACTCTATATATATAGATTAATAGATAGATAGATACACACACGCTCTATTCATATATGATTTATTAAGAGAATTCACTTGATAATATTCATATTTGATTTTCAAAATAACAAGAAAACCCTATATTGAATTCTAATTTGTAGCAAATTATAAATTATAATTATTGCACGAGACTTCAATTTTTTTATCATAAGATATCAGAAGGAAAATTGTTTGCTATACTTTCCTTTTCACTAGTTAATTGTCCAAGCGATGGATGGTGATGAGACTAATAAATATAAGTACTTTTTTATGCTCTTTGGTAAGTACATCAAATCGATCATATTCTATTGATTATTTGAATTTGCATAGTAGGACCCGACAAGCTAGGCGTGAAGCTCAGGATAGGGGCTATATGCTAAAAATTCTCATATATTTTCTGTACTTTATCTTAAAGTTAACATCCATAACAGGACAGTTGTTTCTATACTCAATCGGTACCACACCAATTCTACACATAACTGAGCCTGATTTAGTGAAGGCTGTTAGCCAGTGCACTGTTTACGAGCTCGGCCGGCCTGAGTTAGTTATAAAGGCTAGAAAATCACTATTTGGAGAAAAAGGTCTTCTGATGACGAGTGGTGAACTATGGACTCATGAGAGAAAGATGCTTCAACAAGAGTTCTTTATGCACAGGGTCAAGGTATTAATATTAACTAGTATAAAACTTGTATGCGTAATGCATACTATCAAGAAAATTTCTAGATTTTAGTGTGAACTGGTACACTATGTTCGGTAGATGCTGCAGACAACATTATCTGTTGTTCATCCTGGTATTACAGGTATGTAAATGGTTAGCATGGAGGCCTCTCAATTGTAGCATTTAAGTACATAAGTAGTTAGATCAATATAAAACTTATTTTTATTGCAAGTTGATCTTATCCTTTCTTTTGTTATTTGATTTTATTTATGTAGGCAATGGTAAATGTAATAGTTGAATCTGCGAATACACTAACTGAAGCCTGGCACAAAATACTTCAACAAGAAGGGGGGCAAGCAGAAATTATGATCCAAAGCCAATTAAGATGCTTCTCAGCAAGTATTATATCAAAAGTTTGTTTTGGTGACAGTTATAGAAAAGGTGAAGAACTTTTTTCTAACTTCAGGCAGCTTCAGACGACCCTTTTAAAGGCCAATTTGTTCACCTCAATTCCTGGCACCTGGTACGTTTGTGTATAGTGCAAATCATTGGTACTGTAATAGATTATAGTTCTAATCCTTGGCACTGTAGGAGTTTGTACCAGTAATTAGTAGTTGGCCAATACGAATGTCACTCTCTCATTCATATGCTGTATATTACTTCTCTTAATCCCTCCAAAATGAAAATCTCTTTCATATTATCACTACTCACAAAGAATAAGAGTCAATAGATAGCTACCCACAGGTATCTTGGGCCTTTGATAATGTATTAATTCGGATATATTTTGATGTTCTTGATTTGCTTAATATTTTACCCTGTTTCCTTAACTGAGGCTTTAGTATGAACTTCCTTTGTTTGGTTTATTGGCTAAAGAAGGGGTAATCATTATGATCGAGGTTCTGACATGAGCTTTTATTTTTCACAAAAGGCTAAAGCAGTTCTGCATTTGGTGAACAAATAAAAAGCCAGTAACTTAAATTGAAATATCATAGGTTCCTACCAACCAAGACAAACAGGGAAGCACACCAATTAAACCAACAGATATGCTCACTTATTCGAAATATTGTTCAAGAGCATAAACAACAAGACTCATCAAAGAGAGACCTCTTATACTCTATAATCGAAGGTTCGACATCAATTCCGGAACAAACTGTATCAGCTGAGGAATTTATAATCGACAATTGCAAATCAATATACTTTGCTGCTTTTGAGACGATTACAGTCGGCACCACCTGGTGCCTTTTTCTTCTTGCTGTGCATCCCGAATGGCAGGACCTTGTGAGAAAAGAAATTCTTGATGTAACTCATGGTGTTACTCCTGACTTTGACATGCTTCGTCAATTCAAAATGGTAAATCCAATTTTCTTTGAACTAGGAGTATCAAAATTTTATTTAGATATAACAACCATGATTCCAAATTAATACCAACTGTTAATATATAATTGACATATATAGATCCATATAGATCCATGTATTTGTAGTTACAGTATTGTAAACCATGTAGATAGTTAACTAGGCATGTATTCACGAGTTCATATGAACACAGGTGACATCCAATTTTTAATTAATTCTTCTAGAAAGAAAACTCGTAGTGAAATTAATTAATTATCTATATTATAGCTGAATATGGTGATCCAAGAGACCTTCCGTCTTATCCCTCCTTTATCCTTCATATTGCGAGAAACGACACATGATATGAAGCTTCAAAATATTCATGTCCCGAAGGGCACCTTCATTCAAATCAACATACCGATGCTACACCGTGATGTTGACCTGTGGGGACTGGATGCAGAAGTCTTCAATCCGAACCGATTTGCCAATGGAATTTCCGGCGCATGCAAGTATCCTCACATGCATGCACCATTCGGGTTCGGACCAAGAACCTGTGCGGGGCAGAACCTCGCTATGGTAGAGTTGAAGATTGTGTTGTCACTTTTGTTAATGAGGTTCTCGTTCGATCTTTCCCCAAATTATGTTCATTCTCCGTCTTATAAAATGACGGTTGAGCCTCAGCATGATTTACCTCTTATTGTGAAGAAATATGATGTTGTTGCAAATATGTAACTTCTCTTTAGATAAAATTGAAGATGGGAATGTAAGGTGAATTTAGTTTACAACTCTTCTATTTAGTACTTTCTGTCCATAATAGAATAATGCGTGTACGTGTGTATGTGCGTGTGGGCTTAAGGGCCACGTACAGGTGGCAAATGATTTTACACTTCTTTTGGGCTTCTAGACTAATAAGATTTGTTTTCTCCGTTGTTCTCCGTTGTTCTTAGCAATACTAAGGTACGATTGTGAATCTCGCGATTAAATTGGGGCTTAAATTATAATTTCATTATTTCAGAACACTTGAAATTTTAGGAAAACCAATTCAGTAGCACAGGCGATTATTGCCTCAAAATGCAACCACCGTCAATATACTAATATTAGTGATCCAATACAAAATAATCCAGGCTCAAATGGCAAGAATTGAATTTTCAGTACTCCCTATTTCTGCCATACAGATTTTTTTGCGAGTGACTGACAAGGTCAATACAATCCCGGATTGCTGGTTACATTCCCAATGATTAAATTAAGTTTTTTTTAAAAAAAAAAAAACTAATGACAAACTAGGCATTTACTATCTAGGCTTAGCTGTCCAGAGCACCAAGTTCCTTCATTTCCTCCAAGAAAGCCATATAAGAATCATCAACGCTCTGGCTTTTTTGCCCTGCTGACGTGGCAGTTGATTCAAGTTTGCTGGTGGTGGCTGGAGAGGGCCTCCAAGCTGATGCTGACACTTGTGCCTTTGGTTTTCCTTTTGGCAAAGCTGATTCTCTCCTGACACGTACTGATGCAGGAACCTGTTCAAAAAAAAAAAGAAAAAAATATTCACCATACAATCTAAGTCTAGATGTTTTCTGAGTAATCCATGTTAGTTGAGCATATAAGCTCTTTTCTTTCAACATACCAATATTAGCATGTTTATCTTCGCCTTTTCACTCCTATCCAAGTTCAAAGCTTCAGCATAGGACATTACGAAATGGTTGTTACATGACAATTTTGACTCAAATAGTGCAGCTTATCAGCCATATGATTGTATTTAATTGTCAAACTCAAAAAGTTCGAAAACCCCCAATATTTGACCTTTAAACACACCCTGAGGACTCAATAATAAATCTGCAGTAATAGTACTGTTCTTTATTTTTTTTTAAGATTGTCTCATACATAATGACATAACTAATAAGATTAAACTGAGGATAACTCAGTGTAAAATTTGAGAATTAATAGGAACCTATCTAAACTAAACTGAAATCCAATGATTGCTATATTTCTCTATTATCATGAGGTAACCGAGATAAATTACAGAGAAAAATATGAGGATTAATTGGTGCAATAATCAATTGTTTGAAATCTTTTTCTTTTTGTTTAATTTAGGTTGATAGCAGACTCATTATTAATAAATAACACCTTCTTGAGGGCCTCAACCAAATTTCTGATTAGAAGGAATAGAATTTTTTCTTTTTATCTATGAAGTTTCAGCAAACAAAATTGCATTGATTTCTCAAGCCATAACTAATAACATACCATAGCAGTCAACTCAGGAGTGTGCTGTGCAAGTGGCCTCTTCACTACTGTTGGAGCAGCTGATTTAACATATGATGGCTTCTGCTGCATCATGGGTGGGCCTGGAGCCACACCTGGCAGGCCAGGCATCATCATAGGTGGCGGGCCCGGAGGGAGAGGATAAGGTTGCTGCATCACCTGTGCAGGAGGGATCATGCCCAACAGCTGTGGTGGAGGTGGAGGTGGAGGTAGAGATGGCTGACCAGGTGGCCCTGGGATCATCTGCGGTGGGCCTAGCTGCCTCATATCTGATGAGGGTGGTGGAGGTGGTGGAAGCCGCACCACACCAGGTGGCATCATGTGAGGGGGAAGAGGTGGTGGTGGTGGTAGAACAAGCTTTGATGATTTTGCAGGTTCGTTGGTTGTGGTTGGAGCAGCAGTGGGAGTTGGTTTAGATGCTGACAAGTTGGCCTGGGGTTCAGATCCATTTAGTTCAGAAACGAAACCAGGAGGTGGTGGTGGAGGTGGAGGAAGTCCAAGACTTGCCTGAAATTAGATCAAACATTCCAGTTTGAACAAAACAAATTAACTTATAGGAAACAGTAATAAACTTAGGTAAATGGTAATAAACTTAGGTCCCAGTAAGGGCATAACACTTGTACTTTACTTTTGTCTGCAGCATCATCACCATGGTTCTTCTGCTATTTTCTCTTTTCTGGTTTTGCTAAAACAGTAGCTAAAAGCACCATGGACTATCATCTGAGGAAAGCTCAACGGGTATAACTAACAGTTCAAAAATAAAATGAATGCTAAAAAATAGTTAGTTTCCAAATTATTACTTCTTTATCAACTTTTGTCATTATTTTGATTTCATGTAGTACAACTTTATCAGTTGGTGCTTCACTTTTCACTTGATTGTGTTCGTGCATGATTGTCCAGCTAAACTAGGAGATGAAACAAGCAATCGATATCAAAATGCCAGATGACTCCTCATATGAACCATCTGACAAGAATTACATCTTGAGTAAATGAAAGTTAAACAGCAAGTACCATGCCAGCTTCTTTTAGAGTTGCATCCTCTGAGAACCCGCTTTTGTCATCACCAGCTTGTGGGGGCCTTTGAGGTGGTGGAGGCGGAGGGGGCACAACAAAACCAGCAACCTGATCCCTGGCCGGGGGGGCCGGAGGTGGGGGAGGTGGCGGTGGCATTGCTGGTGCCTTTGCATCCATTGGAGGCTTTGGTGGAGGAGGCGGCGGAGGCAAAGGTAAGGATGATGGTAGAGATGATGAAGAAGGTTCATCAGACATTGGCAATGGAGGCGGTGGTGGAGGAGGTGGTGCGGATAGACCTGCCTCATCAGGATCTGATATCGATGAGGATGCTCCCACATTGGAGGAAGAAGCTAGGCAGAACCCAAAGATGTAAACAGTTGTGAATTAACAAAATAGCAAAGGAACAAATACTATGCAAAATAAATTAACAATTCATGTCATTCACATTGACATAAGTGGAACCTAATTAGACTTTGAAGGTCAAACAACACCCATTTTAAATCTAAGTTTAAAGCATATCTGTTTTGGTTTAGGGTTTTAAAGCATACAAGTACTCTGTCGTGTACTCATATGAACTTGGACCTTCAATTAAATCAATTTTAAATAGGTTGCAAACTGTTACAGCCAATATCAACGCAGCGGCGGAAAAAAAATAGTTATATAAATAGTTGTTACGAAAGATACTCATGCTTCTTCTTTTACATTCAAAAAAATTTATATGTCTAATCAACCTTTTTATGTAATTATAATCAATTCTATTCACAGTGATCTCATAAAGAAAATATGAACAAGCATCGGTAAAACTCAACTTGTGCTCAGAATTTCTTCTGCAAAATCACTAATTTACCATGTTAACGGAAAGGGGAGAAAACATGAATTAACTAAAATCAACAGAGGTACACTATCCAAACCGACGAACAAAGATTCACAAGCAATTTAGCAATCAGTTATCTCAATACATCATCCAAATGAGTAAACAGAGTAAATGTAATAGGATGTACCAATTGATGGTTTGTACATTGGAGGTTTCCCTGGAGGTGGGGCCCCGGTAGGATTCAGAGTAGGATGATAGTACACGGAATCCTGCATTTTTAACATTTACTTGAGATTATTTTAAACAATAATAAGGACCTTGCAAACTGATGCAGAAAAAGAACGTTGAAACTATACCTCAGGGTTTGGTTGATCTTCCTTAGCAATTGGCCGTCGAGACGGTGGTCCCAAGTGGCTGATATTTTATACCACAAAAAAAAAAGCAATAAATAATTCCACTACAACAAAACTGCTAAATTCTATATATAATCAATAGAAAATAAGGAAAATGTCAACAAAAAGAACTCACCTGAACATAACAGGCACCTCACCTTTTTCTTTCATCTTATCTTCGTATTCCTGTCGAATGATAGAATAGAAAAAACAAACTTCAAATAAAGAAATTTGGCATATCAAAAAATTGCCCAAAAAATCAGAAATATACTTCAGGTAGTACATGCACCAGTACCAACTGCGACAAAATTGAAATGATTGGGTTCAGGCTATATTTTGGCATTTTAAAAATTTCATTTTATTAAGCTAAATTCAATTCATCAAGGATCAGATATTGACAGTATTATAGGAAATAAGTTACTACCTCAGCAGACAGGCCCCTTACGCATATAATTCAATAAGAACATAATATGTGAAAAATTTCTAAGACTTATAAGAAAGAATTATTATAACAGGATGCTTTAGGGAGAAGATGTAAACCTTCCTCTTCTTCATAACTAGATTCAAGGTATCCTCAAGCTGCCTCTTTTTATGCTTTCTAGCCTTATCCAAAGCACCATCAGCCTCTGTACAAATAACACAACAATATTTCAACAGACAGTTGAGATTTAATAGATCAATCATCTGATGGAATGTTAGATCAAAATGCAGAGAGTAAACGGAGGAAACAATTGAAATTTTCTATCTACTCTACAACATTATGATGGTTACAAAAAAATGAATGTTCAGAAATCAGAGGGGGTATACAAAATGAGATTTTTCCCTCTTACTACCTATCTTTCCTTTTATAGAAGTTTTGAAGCAAAGTCAGATATTTGTCTCTTTCTCTCCCACTGAGATATTCAGTCCAGGAACACAGCCCTCGCTTCCAAAATAGTTTCAAAGAACGAAGTATATACTGCATATATGTTGCAGTATAATGTTGACAGATTTATATACACCAGTTCAGTTAACTGTAATTGTATCATCTAAGGAAAGAACAAGAATTATAACCAGCACTTTTCAAAAGGTTTCAGAGAAAAATAAGATAAACTGCAAATTTGTCGGACTGATGTACAACGAAAAGTAATCCAAATTGATTACTCTGATACCAATTCAGATAACTATTGTGTAACTTTTAAAATAGAACTAAAATGCAGTAGAAGTACATTTTTCTAAGAATACAGCAACTGATGTCAGGTGAAGAGATACCAATTCAGATGACAGAATGAAATAAAAGAAAAAAATGGAACAGTCAAATAACAATTAGAAAACACTTACTCATCTTCTCCAGCTTCTCAATCTGCTGTTTAATTGTATCGGGATCCTTCTTCAAAATACCAACCTCCCTCACCTTTTTCCTTTCTTTTTTATTCTGAAATCACACACACACAAAAAAACAAAAAGAATTATTGGACAAGATCATTCCATTATGCACCGACAGATAGACCCAAAAGCCCTAGAAAATTTGGAAACGACCAAGAACTCCAGAGAACAAAACAAAACCCTAAATGGAAAACGATTTAGCAAGGATTTGAAATTGTACAGTACCCGCTTGAGTTCCTTCTTGCGAAGCTCCTTCCGATAGGCATCGGTAGGGTTCATCACCTTCCCTCCCTTGGTCGTCTTCATCTCGACTGGCTTCTCTCCCTTTCCTGATCAATCTTCTCCGCCTCTCTCTCTCTCTCTCTCTGTCTCTCTGTGTCTCTCGGTGTGTACCTAGAGCGGAGCAATGGCGGTTCGGCCTCCGACGGGAAAGTTATCGGAGCAGAGAAAGAGGTTGGATTAGGATCAAGAAACAATTGGGCTCGAGTCAGACTGTCAAATTCGGGTGCGGGTGCATTAGATTAGACGAGAGCGGAGAGTCGGAGACGACGCTTTGTTTAACCGACAACTAATTAACTAAAGTCGAGAAAAAAAGATACCAGGTTGAGGATATGGGCCAGAAGCCTATCAGAATAATTAGGCCCAACCCGTTATTCGTCGTCTGGCCCAATTGAATGCTACTGTCTTTAGTGGGAAATCACGGGCTTATAAGCCCTTGATCAAAAGAAAATTGATTAGTGTCATCGCTAGGAATGCCATCGCTGCAATCGCTAAGCCAGCGATCCCCTCACCCAGTGCATCCTTTTCTCATTCAACGCATTTTATCTCGTACGTAAATGTTCAGTTGGATAAGTACAAATGTTCTGTTATTTGAGTATAAATATTCAGTTAGTTGCAATAAAAAATATAAATGTTATCAGCAAAAATGTTCATTTGGATAAGTATAAGTGTTTAATTTAGCAAGAACAAATATTCAGTTTTGTAAGTACAAATGTTCAGGTTATTACATATAAATGTTCAGTTAGTAAGTATTACTTTCAATTTTTTTAAATAGGTGCATGTCAAGCGAAGGGGTCGCGAACCGGAAAAAAAACCATATGAAAAAATTAGAAGGAGTCATGAACCGATTCGGTTCAAATTAAATTTTTTCCGACTTTGCCCCTGGCGCGCCTCTCTCCAAGGCTGACGCGACTGACGCGCGGCCCTATATAATAAAACTATAATTGACGCATTTGACTGAACACTTTTGACTATTAAACTAAACACGTTTGATTATTAAAAGTGAACATTTGTAACAGACAGCAGCGATGGCGCGGATGGTTTTTTTAGCGATGACACTTATCATTCCTGCGATCAAAATGGTGTAGACATGAGATTTCATTTCATCTCATTGGGTTAGAATTGATTGGAGATGATTTTCAATTGAAATTCCATGATCAAAATAAATATAAGAAGAATTATTTTGGATTCTAGAAAAGACATATTTTGTCCTCATCTATTCGAAGGAGATGAGGGGTATTAAGGTCTTTTTCTATTTTTCCTTAAGAAATCCGACCAAATTTCAATCCAATTCCCGGGATTTCAATGGGGTCAAATTTTCCCACAAAATTTGATCAAATGAAATGAAATCCAACTTTTTATTAGATTGTGATCGGAGGATTTCAAAATAATGGGAATTTCAAATCCAATTCCTACATAAAAAGTTGATTTTGATCAGGGCCTAAGTGTCATCGCTGATTTTGTCATTGCGCCCATAGCGCATTAAAAATAAGGGAAAATTAGATGTATACCCCTCTAATTTTTTTCTAATTGGAAATAAACCTGCACTCTCCTTTCTTTCTCTCCTCTTTCCTTCCCTGACGCATGCATCTTGTTCACCCCTCCTCTCTCCTTCCCTAGTGAGCTCTCTCCAACGCCTTCTTCCCTTGTCTCCATCATCCGCCTCCTTCCATCTTTTTTCACCCTCTGCCACTCTCGCCTGTCCTCTATCTTTATTTCCTTCGTCATTGTCTCGCTCTTTTTCACCAATACCCTTAGTTGACTTCTTTCTCATCAAATAATAAAAAAGTTAAACAAAGTAAACAAATAAAGTAAGTAAAAACAAAATCGAATTAGAGGGTATTTTAGTCATAACATTACTTTTTTATTTAAAATATGATTAATACTAATAAAAAGATTTTATGTCCAAATAAAATCGAATTAGAGGGATTTATATTCTATTTTTAAGATTAGAGGGTTTATATCCGATTTTTTGAAAAATAAATTTACTGGTGATATTTTTGTGTCACTTTTTTTATCATCATTTCTTTTCTTTAATTCCTTTTTCATTCGATTTCTAAACTACCTACCTATTTTTCTTAAAAAAAAAAGAAAAAAAAAGAAAACAGATGCCCTCCAGTTTTTGCACACTGGACGTAACCATTTCTCACTTCCAGTGCGGCTCCATCCACTGATCCACACATCCGCAAATGGGTTCGAGTTCGACCAAGGAGACTCTAAACACTGTAGACGATAGTTTCATTACTGAACCCGACACTTCAATTCGCGACAGAATCAGATCAGACTCCTCGGGAACTGGAAGCGGCGTCTATGGCGTCGGCGCTGCTGGGAGAGGATGGGAGAGGATACGACTTGGCCCGCCGACTGGACGGGTGCGGCGCATGGCGCGCGTGGCTAGGCGACGCCGCTTACGCGCACTTCTCGCACGCTATCTCCTCTCCCGCCGCTTGGGACTTCTTTCTCTCCCCTCGCGCCGGCGCCGGCGCTGGGTCGGTGCATACCACGCCAGGAAGGACGCAGATAGAGCTCCAGCTCCAGCTGCGCGCCAGAGCGTTGCTCTACGACAAGGCATCGGCCGCTCTGTTCCTCTCGCACTCGCACTCCATCAATGACATTAACCCTAATTGTGAGTTGGATTAGTGTAATTTAATTACAGTGTTTTGCACGCACCACCCCTCTCTTACATCTATTTACACTTATTGAAGCAACTCAATAGAAAAGTGCCCCTTTATCATCTAAAAGTGACAGCTATATAGAATAGATTTATTATTACACCAACAAGAAAAACAATTTTTAAATGGAAAAATAAGAAATTTTTTTTCCCCCCACTGTCTTTAAGCCCATCTGTATACACGCTACCCCATGTGATTAGAAACCATCATCCTCCTGTGATTCACCCACTGTCAGCTACAAATATATCTCATGAATTGGAGGCATCATGGCCTTCACCTCCTCCTTCACTGACACTGTCGGTAATCCAGACCTGTTTGACAATAAGTTGTGTATTTCTGTTGGTACAAATTACCCAACATATAGCAATACAACACAGTTTTGGAGCCGTTTTGATGTTTGATTGTGCACTAATTGCTTTATGAAGGTTAGGCTTTAGGATTTTTGAAGGAATTGAAGTAAATATGTCAGAATTGAGCAATCTCTGGGTAGAATTTGGTTTGCATTGTCGTTATTCAGGCATTGATTAGTTTATCTGTTTTTGCAATCATGGTTTGGTCTTATTGGTATGGGATTATGTATAGCAGGTTGTAGAACATGTGCTTGTATTGCAATTGGTGATTCCATGCTTACAATGTAGCTACTACCAATATTTGGCTTATTTTTCTACATCCTAAAGTCGTATGCCATGTCACTGTACTTTCTGGATAAACGCTTTTTAACTTATTTCCCTGCTCGTTTGTTTCTCCTTTGTTTATGGTGCAGTTCTGCAGTTGCATGGAGATGATGTCTATTTTTCATTGGATGAAGAAAAGGAAGATGGGAACCAGTTTCAAGTATGTTCATCTGATTCTATAAAATATGTGCTTTTTTGACAGAGTGTCAAAAGTTGAAGATTAGTCATTTCAAATACAAAAGGGGAATCATTGACAAAAAAGAAGTTAACAAGAGAGCAAGATAATTATTTAATAATTAAGCACCTGAACTAGAACTTATGCCCACATAAGTTATTAGAACTTCAGAATATTATCTGGAAAATAAATGCCAAATTAGAGATAAAAAGGGGTTTGTATATTTACTAATAAGTTTATACCATGTTATCCTCAGTTTAAACTTAAGAGCGTTATTTCATTACCTGGACAACCAACATTGATCCTTTTTAATTTAGCAATAGAAATTTAACTCTTCTGTTTAATGACTCAGTCTCAATCTGCATTCAACGTTCGGCACAGTGAATCTGACAACCCAGCCAAGTGGCCAAGCTCATGGTACAAGCAATATGCTGAGAAATTTCGAATTCGTCACCACAAGCTCCCTGTGGGCGACAAAGAAATACCCAAGAGAACTCCTGAAGGGATGCTCACTTACCTAAAGCTCTCAACTGTCCACAAGCGCAAACGCCAGGTAGCTTTTCCTCAGAAGTCAGTTTAGCTGTATACATGTGTGAATGTGATGCATTTGAATTTTGCTCAAGTTTGGATCAATTTCTAGCCTATCCCAACTTGTTTGGGACAAATGGCTAAGTTGTTGTTGATGTTGAGTTGGTTTGTTTGTGTAGTCAAGTACTTTTTCTCATGTTCTGGTTTATTTAAATTTATAAGGTTCTATTATGTTAGGTAGTTAAGATTGATAGTCTTTTTGGACTTCTATTTTTATTATTTTTTTTGGGCTATGTTAGCGACTGAAGTCTACTAACGTGCTTTTCTCTCATGTTCTGGTTTTCAAATATTTAAGGTTCTATTATGTAAGGTAGTCAAGATTGGTAGTCTTATTGGATTTTAGTTTTGTTTTGGTTATGTCATGACTTAGTGTCTAAAGTCTACTAATGTGCTTTGATTTGCACCAACGACACTACTAATGTGTCGTAATGAGGCAATTATTTGCTGGATTATTGTTGTAGAGTCGTCGACTTTTTAGCAGTTAATTTAAGTTATTGTTGGTGTTCTTAGCCAAAATCATGTTTAAATTAGTGGATTTATAACTCATCATCCATGCATGGGATGCTGGACTTCCCTTTCTTTTAAAATGAGGTGTTTTAAGGTCCAAGTAAATATCAATGTTTCGAGTATAGATTTTGGTAAATATCAATGTTTCAAGGAGTATAGATTTTGGTGCTGGGAAGCAGAGTGAAATTTAATAATACTTTGTATTAGGAGATTTCAAACTCCAAAATAATTAAACATTGGTACCATGGGCAACTACTTGCAGGTTTGTATGCCAGAGGGGTTAAGAAATTTAGAAGGTGGCTGTCGAAGATGGAAGGATTTAAACTTTCTTTGGACAAAGTAATAACAAGAAATATAAAATTTTAGTATAAATATAAGCATTTTGTTCATAACCTGACCCCTTATGCGTGCCACATCAACAGGTCTTTAAAGATTACAATAGCCCAGGTGACCCGATAAGCCTGTCCGACGAAACTCTCTTTCCTGAGTTTTACTTCCCCTCCGACTGTGTCCCCGACAGTGCTCTTCCTAAAGCTAACCTTACACAGAAAAGGGCAAAAATGGAATTTCATGCGGTTCTTGATAACCTTCCGGGTCTGGTCAACCGCAGTCCAGCCATGATAGAGAGGTTTGGTATCATGCCGGAGTACTATAAAGTGGGGAACAAGTATAGAGGAAATGGAGGGGAGGGAAAGCACCTGACACAGGAGCAAGGGAATGCAATCGTGCGAAAGAGTGTGGTCCGCTTCATGGCAACCGCGGGTTATGAGAGTACAACTTCAGGAGCATTGGATGTTCTCTCAGAAGTCGTAAGTCGTCATGTGTGCAAGTTGGGTCGATCCTTGAAGATTCTAACAGATGGTTATCGGAAACAATTCTCAGCTGTTGACTTGTTGAAGATGTTCCTTCAGGCCTCTGGGTGTAGGTCAGTTAAACACTTATTTGTTTAAACCTTGGCTAGATGGCTTGATCATGCAAACATTATTTGGGTAAAAAGGTTATCTCATAGGCTGGTGGGCTTTCCAAATTGGTTAACTCAATCGCTGTTGGGTTCACTACAAAACAATTATTAAAAGACAGATAAAAACCGTTATCTCATAGGCTGGTGGGCTTTCCAAATGGGTTAACTTAATCGCTGTTGGGTTCACTACAAAACAATTATTAAAAGACAAGGACAAATGGTTTTTACTGCTTTTGAATTTTTTTTCCCTTGTTAAATTTTCCTTTTCTTTCTGTGTTTGTGGGGATCTGGGAACTCCTTTTGTGCACCATAGCAACTCCAAGATTGAGCATTTCATTTCTATTTTTCTACCAATTAAGCTTCAAATTAACAAGTGAATTTCCTGATGCTTGCATATCAGTTCTGTTCTCATGAACCATGCTATTATTATGAAACCACCTTTTGGAATATTGTTTGTTTGTTCATTTGATATAATATAAATTCTTTCTTTTATTTGTTCTTTTTTATATTTGAAAGCAGTATTGGAGCTCTGTCAGAAATAACTAAAGGGGGTAACAAAGCTGGCCCCCACCAAATGCAACAGCAGCATTCATATCCACTTCAGTCTCAACATCAGAATAATCTTTTACATGTCCAACAAGTATGCATTTCGTCTTTTTATCTATTTATGTTATTTCAAGTGTTTCAAATCCTGTCATCCTTTATGTTTCTACTAACTATGAGAGCCATCTCCAAGACCACCTATTCCTTTTTTGAACAAATAAAATGTCAAAACTGCCCTCCATAGCTCTGGTACGTGATTTGTGAACTTCCATTCTTTAAGGTCCCTTCTTACCGCTTCCTTCCATATCAATCTTGGTCTACCTTTGCCTCTCCGCGTGTTTTCGAAACAGTTAAGAATTCTGCTACGCACCGGTGCCTCAGGAGGCCTACATTGGATATGTCCAAACCATCTCAAACGATGTTGGATCAGCTTCTCCTATATTGGTGCAACCCCAACCATATCCCGTATGTTATCATTTTTAATCCGGTCTCTGCCCGTGTGACCATAGATCCACCATTTTTAATCCGGTCTCTCCTCATGTGACCAGATCACATGCATTTCAAAAAATTTCCATGCTAGTATTGTCCTCTACATAGCAGCATAGTTCCTTACCCTCACAGATCGGCACCACTTTAGGCTTTTAGCAGCACTTCTGGCTTCACATTACCCATTCTCAGTTCTCACTAGTACTGTGGCCAATACCATATAATGGTCATTTTTATTTGCAGAGACAATTTTCTCATCCCCAGATGAATCTGGTTCATTCGCAAAGCCTTGCATTCCAGCATCTACAGCAGCAACAACAGTTGCAGCAGCTGAGGCGCAGTTCTAGCAACCCCAACCAGATTAACAGCCCTCGTGGATCAGTCATGATGGCTGACTCGAAAGTCCACCACCCGCTAGCTGATGTGAAGATAGAGAATACTATTGACGCACAGATGGATGCTCAAAGTGGCTTTGGCAGTGCTTTTAATCAAAGGCAACAGCAGTTACAGCAGATGAGGTTACAGCAGCAGCAACAGATGATGATGGGTGGTAACAACCTTGTTCAATCAAATAATAGCAACAATAATCTCATTCACTCAGGCATGCAGCAGCAGTTCAAACCAATGCAGTCTGCTCAAATTTCTCAGCTCCAAGCACAGTATGATACTATTTTCTTTGTCATATGTAGGTTTTACTGTGATATCTGTACCAGAGTAAATACTACTTTGGTATGTCCAGTGCTGTAACAATACGTTATGCCTAGTTGTATCTCGAAGAATCTATACTCTCAAACCAATATCAAACCGGCTTGGCATGTCATGTTATTGGCTCATGAAGGAGAAACTGTTCAGTATTATTAGTCCTAGGCACTTCCCTTGTATCAGATTTATAGTTCCTTCATAAAAAAAATTGTCTAATTTGCTCTTCTTTATTTTTTATTTTTTTTTGTATTTACATATTTTTTTCTGAAGGAATATGTATGGCATGAGAGCAGCCCCCGTGAAAGTAGAGGCATTCCATGAGTTGGTAAGCGGGGAGAATGAGCACAACAAGCTTCCACCAACTAAATAAGTGCATTTAACCCATCAATAAGCTGTTTCTTATCGAGTTCCTGGTGTTGCCTTATGATCATGTAGTTTATTTCAATAGTGATTCCTCCTGGTGTTGGTTTCTGATTGTGTAATTTTATTGACTTATTAATCATTGTGCAACTCTGTAGTTATTTAATAATCCCTACTCAAGGATAGCTAATAGTTGTTGATGTATCAAGTTTTAGATGAATGAGCTTGTAAATGTCTCCTTATATTTGTTTTCATACTTGTAACTTCCAATTTTACCATGTAGCTTACATTAGTGAATCGCCGTGCTAATCACTTGATTTCTAATGTTCTCTGATGAATAATTGTAATTTACTATTTTCCTTTCTATTTGGAATTTCACAAGGTTCATGTTGAATTGCAGCACAGACGAAGATAATATGCTGGACAAGTGCAATTAACCAAGTTGAGGCAGACAGCTCAGGTGCCAAAATTAAATAGCAAGGTCATGTTGTTTTGTACCAGAAACTACCAGATTCTGACATTACATTTGGGCAAGAAAATATACAGAATTTATTTGAACTAAGATAAATGACCTACCAAAATTGTTGAAGTGTTGACATATTTCCTATGCCTCTGAAGGGCCCTTTATATCACAAGCCAAATAGTTATACAAAGTTAAGAAAGATACATTGAAAATAATCAATAAAAATCCAACACTCCCAGTATCATAATAGATGGATCAATAACTAGCCGAGTCGCCTTTGCTTCAGAGACGAGCACAGGTAGTGTATTTGCCTCTTTAGGTGGTACATTTGGTGCAGTCCAAATGGTGGCATGTGGCCACTCATTCTTAGAGTTCACCTTCTCACCATCTACAGAGCCAAGCCGTGCCTCAAGAGCAGCTGCCTTGTCAGAGAAAAGAAGTGCAGTAAACTCTACAGGAACATTTTGGTGTAGGTAAATACCATAGCTGGCGACCGCTGCTACACCATGGCTCCTCTTATGGGCAAGAGTTACATGGGCCTTTTTGAGATTGTTCTGCAACTCCTTGTCCTTCAAGAAGTTCTTAGCACTTGGATCTGCTGAAGCCAACTAATAAAAATAGGATGGCTCAATACAGGTTACAAAAAATGGTTCCTACTTAAGGACAGCAGAAATATTTGTGGAACTCCCATTAAGTGAAGAAGGGACTTAAGATGAAAACTCCCTAGCATACAGTTACTCTTCAAGTGTAATTTTGTGTATGTAGGCATGCTCATATGTGGCAATCCTGAATGTATTTTGCCTAGGTTCAGCACTATTACAAAGTTCTCATGAGGTTCACTTACAATAAGAATATATTCTGCTCTGAAATTTTAATCAACTGGAGTAACACAGATAAATAAAACTAAACTTCTGCAGGCCCATATGTTGTTGGCCATCATGTAATCAACAACATAACTCTCGACTCTTATCATGTTGCTCAATATCTTTGGACAATATGAACCAATCATCTGAAGGTAGACCATTCTTTTACTGAAAGAATTAAACATTTTTTTTACTTAAAGAATTAACGGCAGACTATATCTGGCCTCTTTGCATTAGAAAGATTTAATTATGATTCTCCAAACGAAGGCACTGAACATGTAGTCACCATTTTAAAACCTGTCCTGAGAAAGAGGTTCTCACAAATTGAAACTCATATTTATAAACATATCAAAAAGGGACCAATATAAACTTTCAAAAGAACAGCATGTTGATGAGCTTTGACGATAGAACTTCTCTATTATTAATAAAATTAATCTAAACAAATAAAAGCCATACTGACCTTATTTAAGAGGTTGACTATCTCCCCAGGCGGCAATGTAACAGCCGCAAAAATGATGCTGCCGAACCTCCTTTTTTCAGTGTCTGGAGTCCTGTGCTCCCCTTTCGCTACTTTCTTCAACTGCTCGACCACACTACTTACCGCCCATTCAAACGGCACCTGGCAGATCAAGCACTTAACAGGTCAATAAAGTTTCAAAATTTGCATAAATAAAAAAAAAAATTTACAGCATGGGTAAAACAAATTGAACTTTTTCCAACTCAAATGAAAAAAAAAATAATAATTAAGACTCAGGCAACAACACACATGGATTAATACCTGAATGGAGTTAATATAATCGGCATTGTCAGTTAATGTCTTTCGTAGTCTACTCTCCCATTGAGACCACTCCCTTGCATATGTCCCTTTAGAAGGCTCTGACCTAAAATACACAACGCTTATTAAATTAGGAAGGCTATTACATTAATATGTGCCTAACTCATTCAGAGAGAAACTTTCTTAAAATAATTAAGGACAAATATCATTTGGTTAGGATCACATAGGTGCCGTAGATGGTATGACAAGAATGCAGGGCATAATACAAGGCTGTAAATAGCTAATAAGAAGATTCAGTCTATAAGGTGGGAGGTACCTGCCATGCTTGTTTTGGTGAAGCCTGAAAAGATTAATCCCTTCTTCCAAAATAGCCCTTACTGCATCAGGCAGTGGGTCCCTGTATTCAGTCAAAGGGGCTCTAACAAATCAGTACAGCAGAAGAAAAACATCAAGTACTGGTTCTGACAAAATTCTTCATGAAGACGTGAACCCATTCAACCAAGAAAGACCAAATAACTTCTCACAAATTATCCATAAACACTGTAGACGATCAAGTTCTCAGCAAGCACAGGTATATTGGTAATTAATAGAAATGTGATCAGCACTTTTTACAAAAAAAAAAATAAAAAAATAAAAAATAAGAAGCTAGTACCCAAATCGAGAAAAAAAATAATAAAAAGCAAATGTAATATGAGAACAAAGATACAAAATAGTTATCACTTGTGGCAGCAGAAGTGAAAGTTCACTCAGTAAAATGGTTTATTCTTTATCTGCACTACCCCTTTTTATGATCCTAGTTGAGGTTTATTTGAACTCAATGATTATTAAACACTTTACATTACAAATATCCTCAAACAATTATACGGATCAATCAGAATTTTCTGTTTTACTTTTCATTACAGTATGCACAAAAGGGCCCATGCATCATGATGCACCTTAACATTGCTCATATTTTACCTGTCTATCCCAACGTTCTAGAAAATTTACCATAGTAACCTTGGTTTAGGAGATTCTAAGGAGTCCCATTTATATAGGTACAGTTATCCAATTCCAATATTACCTTCACCAAGTACACCACTCAAAGAGTAATAGTGATTTCCTTTGTTCTAAATAACTATTCCTGAAATTTGTGACCTTGCAGTCACATTCTTTAATCACTGAGACACTGGTAGCACAAAGTCATATAAAACCCACAGGCAATAAGACTCCAATCATAATGTTCTGAATTCTTTTAAGACTGGATATTTGTTTTTTAAATAATGGTTACGGATAATGTAATTTAAAATTCCATGATCAGAGGAAAAAGCCCATGTGAAAGTAAAAGGAAATTTCTACCCTGCCATACTAGAAATATAAAAGCAAGCATTATAGTAACAGTGATGACAATGAAGAAGGCTTTTAGTTAAAAGTTTGAAAACAGCAATGTACCAAAGAAAAATAGAAAAGTAAAATAACACCTGTCAGGCTTCAGAACAGGCATCTTCACCAATGACCCAAACCGTTCATATAGTTCACTATCAAAATTTCTTCGGTTCTGAAAAAAATCAGAAATACAGCTTATTATGACTAGAGTAAAAAAATATATATTAACGAAACCACAAGGGTAAACAAATTAAGTATTTTATATTTCTTGCCTTGCCATCATAAAGGTGGTAAAACATCAGAAGAACATAACCAGGATTCTTAGAACTCTTATCAAGATTTCCCTATTAACAGAAGAAAATAAGGAAGCATTAGACAGCAAATGGTCAAAAGTCAACTTCAGTACCCACATGGCATATTTAGAACCATCTTTTAACTAAAAGCCTTTTTTTGGCATATTTAGAACCATCTTTTGCAAAGAAGCAAGGCAAAAGGAAAAAAGAGTAACAGTGAAAGACTCAAAATTTGTCTTCAAAATTGAACCACATTTCATGGGTTTTAAATTATTTATCTTCCAGTGTAATAAAACGCAAGTTATTGTAAATTACCGGATGGTTAGCCCGCTGAAGCACACGGTATATGAATACAGCCAGTGCATCAAGAGAAAAGGGATTTGTGTCAGTCCCTATAGATCCAACAAATTGATTATCTCAATCTAAATAATATTAAACAATTTAAACATGATAACAAGAAGCAAAGGGTTGGCAATTGCATACCTTCAGAGTCTGGAACAACAGGGACAGCTGTAACTCTAAATCTCTGAGTCATTTCTTCGATCTGATAAAAGGAGTTGGCAATTGCATATTTTTCAGAGAGAAATCAGACAACAGAAAACCAAGTACCTCAAGAAAGGCTAAATTTATCACCTGTCTCCATACTTCCTCATTAGGTGCATTCTTGTCAGCAAGAGTAATTGTGTTAGGTTTTTTCTTCAGCTGATCAGAAATTAACGGCCAATATCTTCCTACAAAACCATTTATCCATACAAAATTAAAATTCTAACCCAAAGAAATATTAGAAAAAATAAAGCAAGCCAACAGACCCAAATTCAAACCTTTAATTAGATCACCCATAAGGCTATGCATAGGGCGGTTGTCACCAAGGCCACCTGGAGTGTTTATAATTTCTTTGCACAGAGCAGACTTAGCACATCCAGGTATACCTTAAATCATTAAAAGAGCATTCAAATCATATAAAGTTATCTAGCAAAAAGGAGCAAATTAAATTGATGTATAAAATCTAATTTGTTAATAATATCAATGAGACTGAAGTACTGAACTAATGTAAAATCTAATCGTTTGTGTTCTTATAATCTACATGAGTTTTCACAGAAAATATCAGCACCTAAAATTTTCTGCTAAAATAGTCAAGTGACAGATCTTACCAGGAAAAAACACAATAAGGCCTTGATCTTGGGTGACAGAGTCAGGGGATTTAGGACTACTGGGGCCAGCTCCCTGGTCCCGCTGGAGGTCACCCTCCTCATCTTTGTCTCCTTCAATGAGAGCTAGGAAATTCTCTGAACTAACTAGGTTGCCAGCGGCTCCAATTAGAGCCTGGTTCTCAGGACTTCGCTTTGCATACCTCTCCAGGAAAGGCTCAGCCTCACTGAGGTATGTGGATGATGAGAGCTGCTTATGGCCATACTTTCTAGTAATATAAGTAGCCCTGGAAATGAATAACAGTTAACTTCCATTATAAATTCATGTACAGGTAAGTCTTGTGTTCTTGTATTGATAATCTATATACATTAGATGGAATATCCTTCCAGTCAGTAACCTAGGAAAACCGTACATTAAATAAATATTAAGGTTCTACCATTGTGCTACAAGAAGATGGACTAAACAAGTCGGGGATAACTTATTTTCCTATATTGCTTTTGCATCTGCTGAGGGGGGTCGATATTAACTGATCTGTCAGAAAATAAAATGAAATGTAGATGGAGCAAATATTTTATTGCTAAGATTCCAGTATGAACCAGTAAATGATGAACACAATAGTTCAGTATATTTGTCTGAAAGGTACTCCCTGATAACGAAGTCAATTTGATCATAGAAAAATGAAACCAGCAAAAACATAAATAAAAGTAGGAAAAGAGATGTTGAGAACAAAAAACCATTCATACAACTATAACAAAGTAACCAAAAAGAAAGTAGAAAAAACTTGAGAAAGCTTACCATTCGTCCAACATTTTACTAAGCTCTCTTTGCTTTTTTTGTGATGTTCCCCAATTATGCATCTGCCTGTAAGAATAATGAAACATATACAATTAAAAAACATATAAATCTTCCCACAACAATCCAAAAGATGAGGCTGAATCTGACTGAGAAATTAAGTAACAATTAATCCTTATCGGTGAACCAAATCTCAACCTTTTCTGAACTTTGCAATAAAGCTTCAATTTACTTTATTGTGCACAATTTAATTTTTTTTTGCCTTCATTCCAAAGAGCCAAGAGGAAAAGAAAAAAAGAAGAGGATATAATAGGGACTATGCACTTTGAGAATCTATAAAAAAACAGTTATACAGATTCTTAGAGGTACAAGCAATTATGAATGCAGTATCAACACCCATTGTAGTAAACATTAATATAATATCCATAATGTTCAGAAGCGAACCTGAGATAATAGGTTCTGTATGCCGAGGGGCCATCTTTGAAAAGTATTGACAAACCATTTCTGATTAAAAATGTACGTAGCTGCAGGTGCAAGCATGAAAGTCAAGTTATAAAGAAAGGCTCGAGTAAAGGAAATTACATGGTGGAACTAATCCTTTGCTTTTTTAGACGAGCAAACAAAAAATCTCTTCAACATCAAAACAACTATTTTCTTCAAGGCCCAAGAGCAAGTCCTGAATAAGTTGGTCATTGACCATCCACCACCCCAAAAAACAGAGTTCCCATAAAAAGCAAAGCTTGAGAAAAGAAGGGATGATAAATAAATAAATAATAAATAAGGAGCAAACTTACTTTGTATGTCAGAAAGAGCAAACTTACTTTGTATGTCAGAAATTTTAACTTAACCATCAAGTTTGCATCCTCATCGGCTAGACCATCTTTATCAGAGCTACTAGACTCTGGGGCAATGTTAAGCTGAGAATCACTATCTTTAATGAGCTCTGCAGCTTTCTCTTTGTTTACTTTGAACAAGTTTACATCAACAAAGAAGCCTAGTAAGAGAGGAAACAAAGATTAAATCAGATGTCAAATATGGGTCCAATTTACTTTGAACAAGTTTACATCAACAAAGAAGCCTAGTAAGAGAGGAAACAAAGTTTACATCAACAAAGAACCCTGGTTTACTGTTAGGTCCTATCTTTGTGTGCTTTGTATCTGGCTGAGATAGTCTCAATGCGCTGGTACCGGCCTAACTGGTAACAGTGGCGTTGGTTGGTTTTTGTTAGCTTGGATGCACTGATAACAGTCTATTTGGTGTTAGTGGAATTAGTTTAGTTTGATGTAAAACTTTTTGCTTCTGGTAAATAGAAGCGGTAACAGCCTACTTGTGTTCAAAAAAAAAAAAAAAAAAAAAAAAAAAAAAAAAAAGAAGTCAAATATACCAATAAAGAAGCCAGCACCTATCAGAATAGGCTGACTAAATGAAACTATAAGGGAAAAAAAGGACAGAGGGAAAGAAAAGGAAACCACACCTCTGTACAATGGCCACAATCCTTTGTTCTTCCTGCAAAAAAAGAAAGGATGAAAAAAATAAGTTAGTAAAGTACAATTATAATCAATAAATAAGTTCCATTCTTAACAGATGGAAACTCTCTTTTAAGTTATCATACACTGCTAATGAAGTTCAAAAACACATTTAGTTACACAACAAGGCTACAGAAACAAAAGATAAAGGAAAAATAAATAGGAAACAAAAGAATTAACGAACAAAAAAAAGGATTAAAAATGGCACCGAATTAGCGAGTACCAACCAAAACATAATGGTATATTTAGGACCCCTAATTATTATTATCAAAGATCCCAGGATAAACACTAAGATTTCTTAGGTGAAGAGGTTTATTGAAGTAAAAGTAGCAGGAGAACACATTATCATACCTCATCTCTTGTTGGTACTTGCGGAAGACATGATCACTATGGACATGGATAACCATCTTATAGTAAAGGTTATCCTTTGATAAGTCATTGATTTTATGAAAATTAGTATAACACTTAAAGGCAGCCTGGAAACGTCTTTGTCTCATCAACCGGATCAGCTCCTGTTCCAGTTTGGTACAGTTAGTCCTACAACAGATTTATAAAAGGAATTGACACCATAACAGGAACAATTTCAAAATGGATATCTCATGTGCCTAATCTCAATAAAGGATGCAAAATTTAGTCAGGAGAGTTGCATTTTTATTCCCTCGCTTGAGACTTTTTTTTTTCTTTTCACTGGGTTAATTTCTGTCACAGCTGCTCTTGATAAAGCGCATTTAAAACTCACAATTTTCATTATACCTGTAGTTTCATAGTGGAATAATCCGTGGGATGGACGTGAAGAAATTTGGTAAGGACGGAGCGATCAACATTACGGAACTGACTGCCGCCAAAATCCCCAACTCCAAACCAATCAGATTGTGTCGGGCACATTGAAGTCCCAACACCATCTAGAAGTGCCTTTATTTGCTGCAAATAGCAACCAAATAAGTTATAAAAAACTCAAGTCAAAGCATGCAAAGTATTACAGAATACAGATATCACAACACCATACCATTAGATTTCATATCAGTTTCCAATATTACTTCAATAAAATTAATTTAATTGAAGGCTTCAAATATCAATAAATAAATAACTTGAGACAGTTCTGAATTGTGTCTATCAATAAGCCAGAATGTACTATGAGTTGGACAATGATCCAAGAGGCAACCAAAACACAAACTTCATCAAATTAAAAATTAAAAAGAAAAATTAAAACACCACCTCCTTTTCAGCTGATCGGTTAGATGCGCACACATCACGTAAACTTATGCCCAAATCCTCATCGACTAGACAGATAATAAGCTAGAATGAGTAAAGCAAATTTAAATACAAAATAAAGCTTAAAATGTGCATATAGTTGTCTTGCATTTGCTAACTTAACTCCATTGCTTTCAATAGGGAAAAAAAATGATCTTGGATAATTTCAACCGCATCAAGCACAAAACATTTAGAATAAACAATGTTAACCTTACATCAATAAGATACAAATAAGCTTAGGAGTGTCATGTTGTAATGTCTTACCTTATTGATTCCTAACAACAAATATAAGATGAACTGAAAAACTATGTGAAAGGATATACTAAAATTACAAAAGCGTATACCAACATGAAGTTACCTTCATCCATAGGTTGTGGTGGGAACTCTCTCAACACATTCTCCATGTGTACCAAGCTGTCACGACTTACAATACGTGCAACTAAACCTTCCAATATCTCACCTTGTACCTTTATGTGATCCTTTGAACCTTTGACAGAAAATAAAAAGGGGGAAAAAATGCATGTGTGACCACAAAATTAATAGATTAATTTATCAGCATCTGATCAGCGACCATAAAATTATCACATGGCACCCCACATAATGCATAATGTATCCAAAAGATAAAACATATTCAAAATTTTATTTCGGAATTTCAGCAAATTTTGTACGGTTAGTCGGTTACACATTTATCAAAATAATTTTGTTGTCAATCTTTGTGTTAGAAGTCTATCGCCTGATTTGGTTTGTTTGAGTAGTTGTAGAAGGACGTATTTTTGTTGAATGTATTAGTTTTTTCGTTCAAAAACTTTTTGGTTTGTATCTTGTTTCATTTTAAAAAAAATGGAACTGGGTGGCGCTCCCACCTTTTTTCAAAAAAAAAAAAAAAAAAAAATTTTGTTGTCAATACATCCCCTCCATTTATCAAATGAAGGTCTACTAGCAATTCCCTTGAGCAATTCCACCTGGGATCACCCACTGATAGCATGCCACCAACCTTTTCATTGCTAGCAGTTAGCTTACACTTCGCCAACCTCTAGTATTGCTAGCATTTGGTTTACAGTTCACCAACTTGCAGCATTACTGAAGGTTGGTTATTTAATTATTTCGTATATGGTTCACACTTTACACAAAGCATCCTTTACACTTGTAAAAGTAATCAACTGCTAGCACTGTTAGTGAATAGTGTTAGCGAGCCCAAGCAAAATTCTCTAGCAAGCCCTGTTAGAAAAAATCATTTCATTTTACCAGGTATAGATATATCTGCTACATCATCAAGAGCTTTGCAGACTGTTGTTGCAGTTCCTTCTTCACATAGTGCATCGTAGGCAGCAAAAAGGGCAGTTGCAGATTTCCTATATTATATAAATAGTGAATACAATAATTAGTGTAAGGTCTCGATAAAAAAGAGGATTGACTCTCATGGCACTCTAAACTGTACCACTATGGCACTTTTGACTGCAAAAGGGGGAAAACAGCAGTTTATGCTTGAACACGGCGGTAACTTATTAAACATTCATTATTTCTTATTTTCCATCCAAACCTCAAAGTTCCCCATTTGCCCATACAAGCTAAACATTATTTCATATGTTCCTCATGCATCCTAAAACATTTCAGATTCCAGCGCTCCATTTGGTTAGACAGTATTTATCAATGTTCATTTAACTCATCAATTTCAAGTAAAAGTCTCATTTTACCACACTCTCACAAATTTGCAAACCCAAACTAAAGTAAATACATACAAATCCATTATCAACTATTTTGTTCTTTTCTTTTTTTTTCTTTTTGTAAGGCTAGAGCATTTTTGTCCACTTATTTACTTTGGAGAGAAGGGTAAAATGTTAAATTTAGTTCTTGGATGATATACCAAATGATTTTTAACTAGGATTGGATCAATCAAATGAACAAAAGGGATAATATCAAATGTTGTCTGATTTAAATGGAGCAATAAGATTAAAAAAAGTTTTGATAGGGATGTAACTTTTGATAGGATGAACGATTATCCCTACCATTTGATATTCTCAGATAATACAAATAGTGGAGGAATAGATCAATTACCTTGTAGAGAACAGCCAAACATGGTTAGTGGGCAGGCGCCATTTCCTACAGAAAGCAATTATCTCAGGAGTTGAGAAAAACTTGGGTTTACCAACCCCCAGTTCAGTTACTGCTGTCACCACAGCTGCGACATGGAAAACAATAGAAACATCACAAACAATATATCTTACCAGAATATAGAGCATTTTCTTCCTAAGAGTGATTTGGTTGCACTAAAGGTAGCTATTTTGAAGTAGTCTCTAGCATGCTACTTTTAGGTTAGGGATCCATTGAAACAGGTTAACTTAAAAAGCTTGGACGACCATCAAAAATAACTTTATGTGTTTGGAAGAATGAAGAACTAAAATAGCTTGTTCAAACAAGTTGGTCCATGAAAAATGATGACAATCGTTAAAAAATTAACTAATTATAATTTCGAAATCCAAAACTTGGAATATCATATATATACTTTATGCATAACATTTCCATGGAAAATGATGACATTTATTCCAGTTTTAATGAGCTGAAATTTGCAATGGCCTATATGTAATATCCTTCGATAGAATATCAAATGACACTCAATTTGCAATAAATTTGATACAAAACCGAGCTACAAGGCTAATAAAATGTCCATAAATTTTTTTCTCTATTTTAAAAAATCTTTTGATTTGAATTAAGGAACTGCTGTCAAGATTGTCAAGTTAAGCCAATGTCATTGGATGCCAACCCTTAATTTTACTCGCACTCATCGCATCAGGTCTAGCTCAGGTGAAGATCTGAACTTTGGTGAAAAGTGAAAACAACTTGCATACCATAATCATCTTTTGGTCTTTGACCATGATCGCCAAGTACAGCAGTGACCAGCTCCATTGATATGCACATGCAGTTTTTCTAATAGATATAAAAGAAAAAGAAAACTCTGTTCTTAAGACAACCTTAATTAGAAGTATCGTAACTACAGAAAATATTCTAACAAGTGAAACGTTATTGCACTGCCTGTTCCAATGCAAATAGAAACCAAACCAACAATGACAAACCAATTTCAACAACTTTTGCATGCTTTTACAGACTTTGTATTTGACACTGTAGATATTGATGTATAAAGATAAAAATTTGTAGAATAATTCACACCATCCCAAAATACTCTATAAAGAAGATGTTGTTACCTCAAGAAAATCATTGAACTCTCCTTGCATTCTTGGTGCTTCCTTGCCCCAAGCCTCACGGAACATGCGGGCTAATACAAACACTCCAACAGCAGTATATCTACAGCCAATTGCACCTCTTCTAGTAAGTCAAGGTACAAGCGATGAAAAATGAAATCAAGATAAGTGCCTTGCTTACATATTTCCAAAACTATTCTTGGCATAGGCACCACCCTCATGGCCCGCATACATAAAAAGAGAGCCTGAGTGCTTGAGTGACACCTGTTAGCAACAATTAACAAATTTCACAAGTATAAAATGATATGCTGATGAATGATGCATGAACAAACTGGTGACACATGAATATGCATAGGCACCTCCACTGTAGCCAGGCCTTGTGAAACCATCTCAATCATTCTTGTTCGGATCTGGAAAAGAGAGTGCAGATTAGTTGTCTTCAAGGAGGTAAAATTTACTAGTACAATTGTGCATACCTCTTGATCTGATTTCTCATTCTCAAACTTGGGATAGAACGTAGCTCTGACTTGCGCACGTGCAAAGGTATTTCCATCCTCATTAAAATCGACCCCGAGCGGCCCCTTGATCAGCTCGGTTAGTTTAACGGGACTCACAACTGCCTCCTTTTTCCTCTCCACAGCCACAGTTGAGGCACTAGTTGCATACCCAGCTTTAGGCACCCATATCTCGTTATCCCTTCTTGTTGGGGTGCCTGTAAATTGGGTTGGAGATTCTGGGCAGGATTGACTGGCAGCTTCTGACAAACTGATGTAAGAGAGCCCTTCTGATATTTGGGCAGAGGCAGATGGGGATGAAACAGCTTGTGCTGCTTCTTCGTCCTTCTCCCTCCATTGCCGCTGCTGTTTCCCCTATCAATTTGATATGGAGATGAATGGTTTACTCATTAAATACACAAAAAAAAAAGACATAGAGATGCCTTGTTTTGATCATTGTTTCAACCTAGTAGTCACCTGACACCTCTATATTTAAATCTTTACATAAGAATGGACCCCAAATGTAGTTAAAGCCTGGTATATACACTTAATCATTCGTTGATCATGCTTACATGCTGAGAAGAAACAACATAATTACAATGATACCACAGCAATAAAAGGGGCAGCATAATAACAAGTTCACAACACAGTTTCCTTTCCTTCGGTCACAGCATCACATTTTAGTTCACATCTAATTGCAGGAGTAAATTCCCGAATAAACATCAATCCAACAAAAATCCAGCTTGCTTTAGGGTTTTAGACCAGAGGGTTTAGATAAGAAAAAGTGAAAACCAAACAATCATATCTTACACTACATATTTTCAGAGCTTGATGATGTTTTTGCTAAATTTAAACATCAGAAAATGCTTATCTAACCAAATTAGCACCAAAATTGAACACTAAAGTAGAAGAAATTACCCGATTACGAGGCATTGTAACCAGCGGAGAGGTAAAAAGCGATGGTGGAAAGGGTAAGAAGGCAGAGGAAGAGGCAGTGCGAGTGCGAGTGCGAGAGAAGGATGTAATCCGATTGGAGAATTGCGAAAGAAAAAATCGGGTTTGTTGAGGAAAGAAGAAGAAATGCGAAGGATTCATCCAAATGGTATAAATAGGGAGAAGCGGTGGGGTTGGTTGGTGCGGTGTGGTGCTTCGCGGGTCAACGAGCGGAGAAGGAAGACTGTTTCGAAGTCTGTGGAGGTGAGAATAAGAGAAGGTTAGTTCGTTCGGCTTCGACGGTGGAGTGCGCTGCCACTCGCTGCTCACTCCCGCCAGATGTCCCCAAAGCAGTGGTTTTTTTTATTTTATTTTGCAGCGAACTCAACAGAGGCGAGTCGAAATCAATTTCTCCTGCGATACGAGTTAATGCATACTGATAATAACGCTACGCACTTTTCAATAAAATATCGGTGAAGAGTGAAGTGTTCAAGGGATATCCTTAGGGTGCGCTCCAGAAGAGGGAGAAGGAGGGTAGTGGAATGGAGTGGCACTGCCCGTGCCATTAACCTGCTCCAGATTCAAAAAAATAGAGTAGAAATGGAGGTTAAAGGGTGGAAATGAGGAAACATTTCATATAGAATTGTTGTCCATTTTGCCACCCCAAATTTGGGGATTAAGTTTTAGTTCCCCTCCTCTTTCCCATCCCTTTCCATTCCATTCCACCTTCGTTTCTGGAGCAGACCCTTACTGTCATCTCAGCGAAACCGTCATCTTGCCATCTCGTCTCCTTACGCGCGCATCCAGCCCAAGCCCAGCCCAGCGCTCTCCCCCTTCTGCTCTTTCCCTCCCTAAATTGGATTCAGAATTCCATTTCGTGGATTTCTCTGATCGAAAGTTTGAACCCTCAAGCCAGCGAGAATTGATTTCCTTTGACGCTATCTTTGGTGTGATTTCACTATGGCGAAGAGATAATGGCTCAATCGGACCAAATTAGTGGGGTGTACAACAGTTGGGTTGATGATATTTTAGCAAAATTTGAATTCAACTCGATAATATCAGATTAGAAAATAACTTTAGTCAACCCATCCGTAACCCAACCCAATCCGTCAATTTGTTTAGGTACAAATTTTTACGGGTTAAACGGATTTAGTAGATTAAAATTTTGATCAAATAAAAATACTCACAAAAATTATTTGTGGCTATAACAATTTAATTTAAGAAAATTGCTAACAAGAGGAATAATTAGATATATGCCATCATGAAAATTGTTAATTTTTAAAATGCCACTCTTAAATTACTAATTAGTTTTATGCCACTATAAAATAACTAGAATTGGATTTATGCCATTAATTTCTCCTAAAACATAATTAATTAGTGATATGCCACTTCAAAACTTGTTATATTTTTCATAAATACCCAAATTATCCTTTTGTAAATCATAAAATGAAAGAAAATTATATGGAAAGGGGAGAAACAGAAGCATTTGCTTCCCACCCACGCATAGAGAGGTAATAGGGCTTCCTCTGGCCTTTGCCACTTCGTCCGCCAACGACCATAGTAGATATTAACGTACTATTTGATATGGTATAAGTATGAATCTGTTGACAAGTTCAAAAGTGAAGTTGAAATATCATTCAAAAAAAGCAAAAGTCTTATAATGAATTATGGTAAATAGTTAAGTCATATGGTTTGAAATATTATCTAAAGAGTGTGAAAATGTTTCACAACTCACTCCATGAGGAATATTATATTAGAATAGTGTTTCTAAGAATGGAGGTATCGAACATTATTTAATAAAATTTGATCGGTAATATATTGAATTGACTTTTTTCGACTCGTATTTGGAATTTATGTTTGAGGACAATGTTGTGCTATACAGAATAATGTTCCATCGAAGTCCATTGAGAAAAATATCTTACGATATTTGATATCTAAGTAAATTGTTTCTCAAGATTTGGTGTTGAGAAGCTTATTTCAATGTTAGTTGATTAGTTTGGACCCAAATAGGACACTTGATATTTTGTAGGATTCCTTTAACTAAAAGATACTACTTCTACGAACGTGATAAGAACAAGGTAGTTGTTACTCATCATGACGTAGTCTTGGAGAATAACATTCTCAAGAAGAAGTAATGGAAGTAAAATGAGCATTAAAAGAATTTATGCGTCACTACAAGAAGTACTCTTATGGAAAACTTGTCACTCCATATATGGTGCTTAGTGGGAGTAGAGCGGAACTTCATTCACAAATTATTGTGAAAGGAGGAAGTTCAAAAGTGCGCTTCTTTCAATGAGGACTCAAACATCTCACGAGCTGATGATGTTCGAGAAACTCATGAAACATACGAGGATCGAAAACTTATTCTACAAATCGTTGTGGAAGAAGTGAATTACCTAACCGAAAAGTGCATAGGTTTCACGACATCCCCGTACTTGACATATGAGGATCCGTTGATAAATAAGAAAGCGATGGAAGGACCCGATTCCACAGGTATAGTTTGAACCCATGTAATCTTTAAATATAATCCATGTATAACAACAAGATATAGACTTTGGTCGATGTTTATGATGGAGTAATTCATCAAGAACATATTGATCTTTAAGGGAGAGATTGACATGGATGATATTTTGACCATGTGCAAAGCACGGCTTCTCGCTTGTAGCTATGTATAAGTTAACAAAAATCATTCTAGCAATAGTTGTATTTCATATATATTGATATATGAAAAAGTACATCAAAACTGCATTCTTCAAATGAATGAAGGAAAATGTTGTGTATATGATACAAACCGAAGGTATTGCTTAATGTATTGCTAGAAACATATGCATGCTTTAAGGATCCATTAGTGGATTGAAGCAAGCATTATGGAGATTGGAATAAACTTTCGATAAAGAAATCAAGGAGTTGAATTTCGTCAAAAGTATTTTTTATAGACAAGATATTTAGTGGGAACATTATTATGTTATTTGTATCATACAAGATAACAGGATATTAATTGAGAATAACATTAATTAAATGAATATTGTCAAGATCTCATTGAAGAATGTTTTCTTAATAGAGAACTTGAGGCAAGATTACCTAAATCTAAGAAAACAAAATCTATAGAGATAGATTATGGTGGATGCTAGATTTGAGATAATGTGCATACAATGACGGAGTATTCTAGAAACACATTATGGTGGATTTCAAGAAAGAATGCCTAACCACGTCATATGGCATATACTTGAGTTTGACTCGATTTATTGCAACTCAATTCGAGAAGAAGTGCATGAAATCGTTCAAGCATTTTTCCGTTATGAGTTTCATTATGTGCGTCATACTTATGCACTAGCTCCAATGTGTTGTACTCAAAGAGTATGACAAACAGTTGTCAAATGGATATAAGAGAAACACATTTTGACAATAATCAAGGATATCCTCAAGTATCTTATGAGAAAGAGAAATATAGTTTTTTCATATGTGATGAAAAGATCTCGTGTAAATTGTTACACTGATGCTAGATTTTAAAAAGATTGATATAATCACAATTGAGCTACATATTTTGTGAAGCAATGAAAGAAGGTTATTTGGATCGAGTTCTTAGTCAAGCTAATATGGTTCTGTGCATCTTGAATCATAGCTTAGTTCTGAAAAATCTAATATCATATTGGAGATTTAAATATGATCTATGACAATATCACTTGATCTCATATGATGATGATGATCAAGAACATATATATAATCGTATATATATAGTGTCAAATAACTTGAATAGGTTCGCGAACACAACGAATACTCTAATTTAACCTCTACCTTATGCAGCACACGAGATGCATTTTTCTCATCCATGCATAATGGACGCATGCGTGACTGACTTTAAGCGTATTATTTTTTTTGAGGTTCGAGACATGTATATATATAGATATATGATATTGTTCTCAATTCTTCACTGGCTAGAAATCACTACTAATTGACTTTAGACCAAGTGGGAGATTGTTGGAGTTATGTCTTAGAAGTCAATAGTTTAATGACTTAATTTGGTTTATGTTATTGACGATATTAGATCATTTGTTTCTTGAGTTATTATTGACAGATCATTCAGGTTGAGGATCTGAATTGTAGACATCTGTAGATCATTCGTCAGAATGACAATAATATCTCTAAAAGGGTCCCTAATTTTGATAATTAACAAGGAACATTAATTGTCATGAAAAGATTAGTATGCAAGTTAAGTGATAATTAAGTTCTACAAATCATAGGTAAATGGTTACCAACTTAATTGCATATGTGGATGTTATCGTAACATTGCACAGGACTTGACCCAATGAAATAAATATATAAATTGTGTTAGGTGTCATTATTTATTTTATTAGAGTTTGATTCTAGGTTTGAGATTTGATATCTCTTATTTTTATACTCATTTTGACCATGCTTAGCATCAAAATTACACTCAAACCAATGCAATTATCTCATAATTAACTGTAATTTCTAGGATATTGGTACTGCCGCCGCTTCTTATTTATTTTGTAGAATTTTCGTGGAAATTGAAGACGAGATACGACAAGCAAGAAGGATTTGAGCCTAACCCATAGCCAGACGACTCATTCCTGGCTCACAGACGCATGACATAGACCCGGGAAGACCCACAAGTACCAATGCAGATCAAATTCCTCACGAAGGCCCAAGTTTCAGCCCATACCTCGAGACAAGAGCGACATTTTGGTCCGAAATCCATAGATTTCGGTCCGAAATTTATATATGGAAGGTGAAATTTGGTAAATCTGCAAGAAAGGAAAGGCTCTCTCTTGCCCTAGCCGCCTCCGGGACTTTCCTGGGGTATTTCTATGCGTTATTGAGAGGCAGACAGATATCCTACTTTCTCCCACATACTTTTCTACCTCTTGCACAAGTGTTTTTAGCCCTTTTCCACGCGAACCACCACGAAGGCAGCAGCTTTGGGTGCGACGGCAGCAAGGCGAGCAGCTCTCCATCGATTCCCTGCCCTAGAAGAAGAAGTGAAGCTAAAGGACAATTCGGTTTATTCTTACATGCTTTTATCTTTGAATTCCATGGGCTTGTATCTTACTTTTTGCATAATATTTGTTTGTTGTCTCATAAACATGTTAGGCTAAATTTCATTATGTCTTAGGGTTAGGTAGTAATTTAATTTGGTATTTGTGATGACTTGATACGATTAGGTATTTTCTATGTGATTTTGATGTGTTGAGAATTATTATTTATGCTTAGTTAAATTATTTGTTTGCTTGATGTTTACCTATGGATGAATCGCGACGTCTTTAGGGCATTAAACTAGACTAAACACATAATTTATTAAGTAATTGAGGTAAGCCAAACGCTCGAAAGAGGAGGTTAACTTACGACCGACAGGTGTAGTTTCTAAATGATCCGAAAGGACTTAGATACCTCTAGAAATCCAACACGATGAACTTAATTGACTAAATTCCGACACGAAAGTTTAGGACTAGTCAATTACGTGGTAAAAATCGAGTTCCAAACCAAGTCTAAAACCAAAATTGCGACGGCTGAGGCTAGGACTTAGGTCTAGTCGACAAGTAACCTTCACACAACCTTATCTAAAAATATCAAGTCAAAACAAAGAATCTGGAGTGAATTTCGGCACGATGATCTATAAATTTCGGTCCGAAATTTATAGATTTCGGTCCGAAATCCTGTCAGTTTCGTGCGAAAGCACGTGTCAACAACGCTCCAGAGCCAAATTAAATGAACCCGAAACCTTAGGACATTTTCTTTCATCTGTTCGAGTCCATAAAAACATAAAAACCAACCCAAAATATTTTATTATTAGTTTCTTCAATTTTTATTGTTATTTGATATTATCTTTTTAAATCAAAACTTCACAAAAATTATTTTGTCTAGCTTTTAAGAAAAATTAAGTCCGGTAATCATTTTTACCGTCCCTTGGGTTCGACCCTTAGTTTTACCCCAACGACTAGTAGGGTAGAACGAAGGAATATAAATTCATTTGACCTAGGTTCTGAAACCTCTATCAAGATGGTTTAGTTTTTCCATATGAGGATTGGTTCTATAAATATAGTCTAACGCTGATTCCTTAAAAAGCTGCTATACGGACTTTATTTATGCTCTCTTGAATTGTGCGGGGAAATATTATTCATCAAGATAACCGTATGTTTCTCATTAGTAGACCTAGTGAGTGATGATATCTATTGGGCCCCTTGATGGAGTTGGATTGTATGCGCGCAAACTAGACGATCAACTCTAAATAAAAAAATGTACAATCTACAATAATGACACATTCATATCTGGGATTATACCGTAATATCATGTGACATAAGAATCAAAAGCAATAAAATTATCTATTTCTTATGCAGGATTGGAATACTATAAAGTATAGTATTTGTTTATGTTAATTGGGGATCATAACGTGTTGCTAGATATCGCTTATGATTATTGGAAATAAATAATGATTTAATTCCATGGCCAACATAACATATATTTTCGAGGGTCACACAAATAAAGATTTAATCATATAATGTATTATTTAGTTTATTTGCATTGGAGAATGCAATGTATGATAAGTTGATTAATTAATTATTACCGTTGCGAACTGTTATAATTAATTGAATCAAAGTCATCATATGAAACTTAATTAATACATTTGCTAATATAATGATAATTATCATTAATTTGATAATTTAGTTCAACAATATTTATTATAATTATAGGAATTATATTGAATATATATGCTTTGATTTAATAAGCCTAACTGAGCCCAAATTGAAAGCAACTTGAGAAAACAATTAACAAATGGATTAATGAACTAATAATACATATAATGTAACCCATTTAGGTCTTGTTTATGGCTGTCGTTAGATGGGCAAAATTGTCCTTTAATCATTGGTTAATTGAAAAGACTCGTTAGTGGATTATATGAAGAGACTTAAGGAGAAATAAAGGGACAAGGTTCTTCATTTTCTCCTCTCTTTCTTCCTCTCCCAATTAGAATGAAAATTACAAGGAGAAAAATGTGTTTTTGCCATGTAATTGTTCTTTCTCAAGATCATTTAGGTGCTCATGTATTGAGCAATAATTTTTTCTTATTAATTGTTGATTAATCGAAGAAGAAAACAAATATTAACTTCATCATGGATTTTGCTAGCACAAATTATTAGGATTTAGTTAATCCTTTTGGTGGACTCAAGAATAAGGAGTAGGAGGTGTTGGAGATCACGCTACCGATTCCAAAGGCTTGGTCGAGCGTCCTTGTTACGATATAAGGATAGGTAAAAACCGTTCTCCCTCATTTGCACTAAATATGTCATTCCACAAGATCCTTGTTGTGCTTGTTGTTTAATTATATTAATTTGATTTATAAAATTAAAATAAGTGCACAACTAAATTCCATCAGAAAGACCATCATACAAATAACAAGCTACTTTAAATAAATCATTTAATACATTAAGCCCCGCGCATTGACCTCAGCTTTGACCACTATAAGTAAACAGTTGTTCAGACAGTATTTCAATCCTGGCCATTCGTTTTATTTGAATAAATCTAGTTCGTCCGATCGAGTTTGATATGTCCGTCCATCTGACGCGTCTCTTCGATCTTTCTAGGGGTGCTTTTTCGACTTCTGAAGGGTAGGGTTTACCAAACGGGGCGGGGCGAGGCGGGGCGGTCCAACCCGCGGCGGTCCACGGGTTAGGACGGGGCGGGTTAGGGACGGTCCACGGGTTAAGACGGGGCGGGTTGGGACGGTCCATCCTAGAAATTTTGGCCCTAACCCTTCCTAAACTCGCCTCTTGTAACCCGCACGGGTTATGACGGTCCGGTCCGCAGGTTTTTTATTTATTTTATTGCTTTTTTTATTTTTCGTTTATTTTTTTGTTGTTTTTTTTTTTTGCTTTTTTTTTGTTTGTTCAATATTTTTTTTCTGTTTTTTTATTTTTCGTTAATTATTTTTATTTTTTACTTTTGTGTTTTTTCTTTATATTTTACTTATATTTTCTGTTTTTTATTTTATTTTTTTGTTTTCTTATATTTGATTTGTAATTTTTTTATTAAATGAAAAAATTCAAATATAATTATTGGATGGTTAAGACGGATTGTTTTAGAAATGGCGGCCCAAATCCGCCGTAAACCCGCCCCGGTCTAACCCTTCGGTCCATGGCGGTCCGGGGCGGTCCGGTCCATTGGGCGGGTCTAAACCGGCGGGTTTTTGGTAAACACTACTGAAGGGTCAATACCGATCTTTCTGTACTCGCTGCCTTCTCTCTCTCTCCCTCTCCTTCTCTTTCTCGACAACCCAGACCAGACAAATGGGATCGCCCATGTGGCCGTGTACGGAGGCGTATGGGCAGCTACTCTTGGTACTGTGAGCCCTCCCCTTTATCGCTTCTTCTTCACTGTTGCTTTTCTCTTCTACTGCTGGCGCATCGGTTTCTCTTCAATTTCTGTGTGGCAATGAGAAAACAACCTTCTCTCTCATTCTCTCCCTTATCCCAAACTAACACAGAAGCTTCTCCATCTCTCTCAACTATGTTCCTTGCGCCATGGCCAATTGATTTCTCTGGCTCTTTTCCTCTTCTCCTATGTTGGTATGTTCTTCAATTTTGATTAATTCTTAGGTTAACACAAAAATTCTGCTACATTGGTATTTTCTACATTGGTATTTTCTAATTGAGGTCAATCTTCATAACTATTCATAACTATGCTGGTATCTTTTAATTGGTATCATCTCTTTCAAGGAGCAATCAGCTATGGCACAAGGAGATAATTATACGGAGCAGAGAAATCATCTCTCTCAAGGAACATAATTAGATTCTCTTGCCTCTTTCCCTCTTCTCCTACATTGGTATTTTCTAATTGAGGTTAATCGTCATCTCTCTCAAGGTAAACCATTTTTATACTCTTCATGTGCTTGATGAAATACTTAGGTCAATATATATTAAGCCCCGCGCTCTGACTTTTAATTGAAAGTGTATAATATATTGCATAGGCTATCTGAAATAAGTAAGAATAAGAAGAAATAAGTACCTAAAAACTTTCAATTTTTTACCTCAGTCTGCTCCTCATTGTCTCTCTTTTTCTTCGCTCGCAGTCTGTTCTGGTCTCCTGCTGCTGTTCCTGTCCACAGGTAAGAGTCCTGGTCGCAGGGTGACTGCCTCTAGCTTTCTTGCGCGCTAGAGGATGGTTGCTGGTGTATTTGCGCTTAATACAGTGCAGTTTTTCTATTTGCCTCTGCTTCTTTCTCATTTCTGTTGTTCGTTGGGTATTATTGTTACTTTCTGCCATGATGTTTCTCGGTTCGGTTGCGGTTGTCGTTAATGCTGTCTAGAAAATGGATGTATTTCTTTGTTCCATCCTTAATTGACAGCTCTATGGTTTCCAGGTGCATGTGGAGGTAAATTTACCCACAATGTTCGGATCTCCACCATCTCTGACAATTTTCTTAGTGGCCTTAACAAATTGATTGTTTTTTTTTTGTGGTTTTTCCCCTGCAGATTCAGTTAGCTTAAGTTTTTACGTATACAGCTTGGCGACAGATCTATAGGAAGAGACCAAAAGATGCAAAAAGTACATATTTAGCATTCCAGTTTTTTCACGAATTAATTTCTCCTTTAATTTGTTCATGGAAAATGGTTTATTTTTTCTATTTGTAGGTAACCGATCCCCTCTGCCAAGCTTTTTTTACAATGCCTCATGAGAGGAGGTGGGCATGCCCCTTCATCTATCTTTTTCTCCTTACATTGCTTGGTGATTGATTCTTTTTTTATGGTTCTAGCTGTGAGTTACTTATTTTTCTTTTTAGTGTTGGTCTTTTTAGTTTGACTCAATCACTCAAGTATGAGAGCAAAGTTTTCAGGAGTCAAGTATGAGGGCAGAGTCCTAGAAACAATGAATCAATCTCTTGTCATATTTGAATCTGAAATTAGAAAATTATGTCCCAATTTTTAGTCAAGTACGAGAGCAAAATTAAGTTAGCTTAAGAGGAACAAGTGAAAATACACCCACCTCAAACGTATAATTGATTAATGGGATGACTAACTGAACTCCTAAAAATTTTGACATTTTTTTGATAATGGTAAAATCATTCATATAGTTTAATTCTACAATTACATTGCTTTCCATGCATTTTGTGCAGGTTGTGGAGAAACTTACTCTCCGATTAGGTCTCCCCCTCCAACTAATTATCCCTACCGGTTGTGCCATCCATTTGCTTTGCGTTTTCCAATTTGGGATGCTTCGTCCTTACCTCAGGATTGGTTCTGACAATGGACTGAGAAAAAGGCAGTTCAAGCCATATTCCGGGATGCTTCTTCTCAGGTCTGCCTTTTTTTGTTATGATTCTTCTATTCTTTTTAATTTTTAGTATAAATAAAATTTATTTTTATTCACCTTATAGGC
This sequence comes from Rhynchospora breviuscula, assembly GCA_027562975.1. Taxonomy (NCBI): domain Eukaryota; kingdom Viridiplantae; phylum Streptophyta; class Magnoliopsida; order Poales; family Cyperaceae; genus Rhynchospora; species Rhynchospora breviuscula. The sequence goes on from CM050398.1 coordinate 22,393,082, forward strand.
TGACCAGAACAAAAAAGGGATTGTTTTATGGCATTTTACCAAAATTGTAGAAGCAAGAGATGGCTGGAAAATCCAAGTAATGTATTTGATGATTTTCATTTTATCTTACTTAAGTTGCATGTTATTAATGTCATTGTAGTACAGTGACCTTCTGCTACCTGAAAAGAATTTTATCATGCTGAAATAAGTCAGTTTGTGAAAGCTATTCAGTTAATAGTAGTAGCCTTCTGTTGTTGCCAGTTATTTGTACCAGCGTGGATCTAACTAACAAGAATAGATATTTTTTGCTGTATACTTAATTGAACTGTTGTTGCCAATTATTTGTACCAGCGTGGATCTAACTAACAAGACTAGATATTTTTTTGCTGTATACTTAATTGAACTGGCTAATTCTATACTGAGAACATGGCAAATAAAGAAAACTAAAATCTTCTTTTTCTTTTTCAGGTAAAGTTGGAGATGGTTTGAAGCCTGATCTATCAAAGCCTATAAAAACTGCAAAGAAACCTTTAGGTATGTTCAAATATCACAAATAAATCTTTTGCCGGAAAAAAATTTACAAAAAAGCTACTGAAATTTCACCTTTAGGTTCTTTTCTTCTTTTACAGGAAAGGTAAGTGATAGGTCCAAACCTGAAAGAAAACTTATTTGCCTTTTTCAAGTTCTCAACAGTTTTGTCAAATTTTTACTTTCATATCCGAATTATTGCTTCTCTTAATGGTAAGCTTATTTCTTTCATTATTTGGGCTTTTTTGGAGGTTGCAGGTTCCACTATTCAAGCGTTTGGAGGCTGTTGTGCGGTGCTTCTCCCAGGTCGCTTCCTCTTCTCTTCCTCGCTCCTTTCTCTCATGTTTCTAAGTCAGTTGTGTTCTTGGCCTTTTTTTTAGTTTTATTTGCAGTCTATTTCTATGTGATTCGTGTTCTAATTCCTATCTTGATTACAAGTCTCAAAGTAAATATGAATATAGTAAATGTCCTTTATATACATGTACATAATTAGTGTCATCAACCGTACAATTAGTATGATTTCATATGACCCTAATTTAAAAAGCTCTGTTATACTTCTATTAGTTTCATTAGATTTTTATTTTTACCAGATTGGTTAGTCTATCATATGAATGGCTTCGATTCCAATGTTTGCATTTCCTGCTATTTGATTGGAAATGATGTTTAAGTAAACATCAATTGACAATAATTTTATATAATTCAATACAGATTTGTAGTGCTGGGAAATCATGATGCATAAACATATCAAACTATTTTTTTTTTTACCTCATTAAGCTTAGTCCTTATTTGTAAGTGTGGAAAAATATTCTGAATCAAATTTTTAACAGGTTGAGAAGGTTGCAACATGCTGTTGTTGCTCAACTATCCAGGACCTGATGTTCTCTTGCCATCCTTTTTCTCATTACTAGAGTGACTTACAAGGCCATCTACAAAAGGTTGCTCAACATGCTGTTTTGGTCAGTTTCTTATGTTAAACTGACACGAATTGTGGTTTGAAATAGCAAGTATTTCCAGTTTTGCCCCTTGCTGTATTTTTTCTTTCTAATTCTGTTACTATTCTAAAGAACATGCCAGATTCTTTTTAATGTGATTGCAAATAAATATCGAAATTCTTTTGTGTGCTAATCTTGATATAACTTATAATCTGATTGCATTTCAGGATAAGAAATGGATGTGATATTGCTTAGAATCTGATTGCACTGAAGGAGCATCATAAGGTTCTCTATATTTCTCCTCATCTCATTTTCAGGTTAGTATGTATATGAAGATTTCTCATAAGTTCATGTATAGCGACAAATTGATACATGGCTGAATTTTGGGGAATTAGCTCACTTTAATTCAATTGTTTGGTTTATGTTCCTATATGCGTGGGTCAGTTGTTCTTCAATTTTGATTCGTTCTGGTAACTATAGTTGATAGGTTGGCCGTATAATGTAATGCACAGCAAGGATGAGCTTCTAAGCTATATTCAGCTCCTACACAAAAGATCAAGTCCTGGTGAAAGAGCTTCGAGTCCTGAACATGTTATGTGTTGGTACGTTTATTCTTGGTGCATTCTATTTCGGATTGGCTAATTGGCAAGGATGTGCCGGTTATTTGGCGACAAATTAATTACTGAAGGTGCTATTTTAAAATTACCAGCTTGGAATTAAAAAAGGCTAATGCTGAATTTTCATCTTTTTATTTTGTGTTAAAAATTTGTTCTGATTGTTAGAAACTTACATCGTAATATGCGAAAAGACATTGTGAAGTCTAGAAGGGTATGGTAATTGTCAGGAACAAAATGGTCATGCGCATTGTGCATTCTGGTATTCTGTAAGTATTTTTATGTCAATGGCAGACCAAGCATACATGCATTCAATAAAAAAACAGGTGCTCCTGTGAACACACAGTACTCATCTGAACCCACCTAAAATATATTGCCTCTTCTGTTCTTTTCAGCATCCCGAGCAATATGTAACTGTCTTCTTTCACATCGTGCTATATGAAACAATCGGACTATGAACATTTTTTTCGGTGATGGCAAATTTTTTGTACACCTCTTTGCTGGTCATTCTACTTTCTACTATAATTCGATATGCCTAGCAAATCAACTTGCAAATTAAATCAACTGTGTCGCTTGCCCTGGACGAAATTTTAAAATACAAATAGGTCGCGCCGCACCTAGTACATCATAAATAAAATTGGGTGTTTGTATGGATGGGCTGGGAGGTGCCGGGTGGGAAGCAACAGGGGTTGTGGTTGGGATTGATAGCAACAAGAAATTATTGGACTAAATATTTTTAGACTACTTACAACTTTACAAGGAAGAAATTTTTGGACTAAATCCTAAAATATTTTCGAATAAATTATGTTAATTACAAAAATTTGAATTTTCCTTATTAAAGTTTTCTTTATCAAATGATTGTGAAAAAAGATCACGTTACTAAAAGGTCCTACTAAATTGAGGACTCAATATAATATGTTGCGATAAATGTAGGCTACAATTTCTAATAGCACAAAACTAATTTTTCCAATTTTTAGTCGCATAAAACCAGTTTTGCAGTGGTATAACACTAATTTTTCTTCTGTGATGACATATTTCTAATTTATAACTTTTATAGTGGCATAATTCTAATTTTAATATTTTATAGTGGCATATTCAAAAGGGCAAAATAGTCCTTTTAATTTACCGATGGCATAAATCTAATTTTATCATTTAGTCATGGCATGAAAATAATTTGTTGTTTAGTGATGACATATCTCTAATTTTTTATTTTTTCAATGACGTAAATCTAAATCACCCTTAACAAAATTAATGGAAATGACATATTTTTAGTGTATCAAATATATCTTTTGAGGTTACATGATGCATACAATATTCAACATTTTAAAAAAATGGATTCGTAGAATAAGGTTTTAATTGTCAATTTAATATTAATTTGGTTTAAAAATATTTAAAAGATTTTTTATGTATAATAATTAAAAAAAAGTATTAGGAGATAACATAAATACAGATACCCAACAACAAGTTAATTTTATTATAAAGGGTTTTTGTTAATATTTTTATTAGAAGTTTTTTCCCGGAACTTTGATAGTAGAATTTTTTTTTTTTTTTTTAAGTTTGTGATAGAAATGAGGAATGCTCGCTCAATTCACACATGATATAAAATGATCTATTGAAAGCATGGTAGCACGAAAACGTACGAGGCCGAAGTGTTCACTGCGTTAACACAGTCTGTGTGTTTGGATGTTTGGATGGAGTAGAATAAGGCTTGAATAAGAATAAGTTCCAAATTTCTTATTTTTGTGCAATCCAAACAACATAAGAATAAGAAATTTAGGCTCTTATTTTTATACTAACAAAATCATGGAATTTGAATAAGAATAAGAATTAGCACGAGATTTTAAAAATTCCTTATTCTTATTCTTATCCGACCTCCATCCAAACACACCATTAAGATTTGGAAATTTGTATCTATTTATATTTCTTATTCATATTCAAGGATCTTGCGCATGTTTGGATGCGCAAGAATAAGGTTTGGATAAGAATAAGCTCTAAATTTTTTATTCTTGTGCAATCCAAACAACACAAGAATAAGAAATTTGAGCTTATCCGGCCCCTTATTTTTATACTAACAAAACTATGGAATTTAAATAAGAATAAGAATTGGCACGAGATTTTAAATCCGGCCCTTTATTCCTTATTTTTATTCTTATCCGGCCTCCATCCAAACACACCCGTATTGTTTGGTTTCATACTAATAAGAAATTTGGAGCTTATTCTTTCTTCCGTGTGCATCCAAACACGCATTTACAAAGAACTAGAATAATACTTAAAAAAATAATACAAAGCGTTTCCACGATTAAAAAAATCATACAACAATAAAAAATTATAAAAAGAATCATTATAATAATAAAATTTTAAAGAATATCACCAGGCATAATTTTTTCGCAAACTCTATATAAAAGAATCAATCCAAAGGTCTATCTAAACTATACAAAAAATCTATCCAATTTTGAGTTCAAATATATCCAAATGTTAATAATATATGATATAGACCATGAATTTTTATGATCTGATCAAATAAGTGGTTTGGATTTAATAACGAGGTAAAAGATTTAAACCTTTCATCTAGATCGATCCAGAATAAAATATAGCAACAATGTAGAAAAAATACATAGTAAGAAAATAAAAATAAATGAAATTTAGATTTATGCATCACATTTTTAGCCACAAGCTAAATTAGGAAAGTACAAACCAGTAACCTAGCTAAATAAAACACAAAAAGCAAAACAAAAAAAACAGGCCAAGGATCAGTCAGCCCAAATTTGCATTAGTGATGTAAACTTTCCCAGTCTGAGAAGGTCTGACCGTCTGAGACATCTTCCGTTTCTTCTTCTCTCTTTTTGGTTTTGGTGAGTTGGCGAAATATGCGCCTAAGAAGTTCCATTAAAAAAATGAAAGTTACTTACATCACATGGTTACAATACGTACTACAGTTGATGTAAAACGTACTACAGTTGATGTAAACACAAAAAATGAAGAAATTTTTATCTCTATCAAAGGAACTAGAAGCACCGGTCTGGTACAGCGGTAGTGTTTTAAAAAAATACGGCGTGTCTGAACACGACACGGTACGGAGGTGGTACGGCACGGTAAAAAACGGACACGGCACGGCACGAGAACTTAGGCGTGTCGTGTCCAAATTTGATGGCATAGACACGACACGGCACGGCATGCGAATTGTCTAGACACGACACGACACGAGACATGGCACGACACAACTCAAGAGACATAACAAGTTTATAATCAGGATCAAAGATAGTAAATATTACGAAATAATAAGAAAAATCCTTATATTGTTTATTTTTTAAGGATAATTTCATAGTTTAAATATCCAGTTCATCCATAAGCATAAGTATATAACTATATTTTATGAAATTCAAACGTGTTCAAACACGACATGGCACGACATGTTTAAAGAAAGCGCTACACGATACGGCACGAGGACACGAGGCGTGTCGTGTCCATCTCTTAGAATTTAGACACAGCACGATACGGCATGTAAAATATTTAGACACGACACAACACGGCACGACAAATGATCCGGACACGGCGTGTTTGACACGGCACGGCACGGCACTATTTAGAACACTATACAGCGGCCTCCAGACATTTTTCCGGCGTATACATGCATAATGGCAATCGAGGCTCAGCTTGCAAAACTAATGGTTTCGCAAGTTTAAGATTTTTATATGATTCAACAAGGTCAATTGTAGACAAGCCATGGGGCATGCTCCAGCTGAACCCTTGAAGAAGCCTTGCAAGTAGCATAACCGCCATAGCTGTCCCTAAGTTTAGTGCAATACATCCACGCCGGCCTGTACTAAAAGATATAAACCTCATGTCTGGCTCCGCAAGCACCACGTCAGACCTTCCAACATCCAAATGTCTCTCTGGCTTAAACTCCAGTGGCTCGTGCCATATGTCAGGGTTTCGGCCGAGGCCTACCCGACTTAATAGCACATGGCTTCCTTTAGGGATAAAATAACCAGCAAGTTTGGTGTCTTCCATTGCCACATGAGGAACGTTGAATGGATCCATAGGGTGAAGGCGAAAAGCTTCTCGTATGCAAGCTTTTAAGTAATTGAGCCGAGGGATGTCTGCTTCTTGTACTAGTCTATCCTTACCAACAACATAATCTATTTCATTGACAGCTTTTTGAAGGATGTCAGGGTTTTTCATCATCTCTGCTAATATCCATTCAACTGCATTAGATGGATTGTCCACAGCGGCAATCATGATCTCCTGATGAATTTATAACGTGCAATATTCGTTAGTAACGATGATTTTCAAACTTCAGATTAATTATGCACGCTTATGTAGGTGCTTGAGACCAAATTCCATGTAAAATGTTGAGAAATTAATGTATAGTACGTAATTCATGAAGAACCAAACTTGTTCTTACAATTGATTGAGCCTTAATCTCATCTGGAGTGAGCAGCGGTCTCCCTTCTTGATCACGCAACATTATCAGAATGTCAAGGAAATCTTCAGGCTCTCGCTCTTGGTTTTCTCTCCAAAGTTCCACCCGTTCATCAACAATGGGGTCATGAAACTTCTTAAAAGTTTCACACGCTGCTATAATGAATGTTTCGTGGCCATCTAGGTTAAGGCCAATCAACTGCGGATAATAATCTGAGATAGAGAAGGCGTATAGATATTCCAAAGAAGTAAACATAGCATTGACGTGCTCTATTTCATCTGCTCCAGGACCACCATCATGCACCGGCTTCGAAAAGTATCTCTTGTTAAATACCAACTTCCGAATCACGTTGCCACAATAATGTCTGGCCACAACTCTTATGTCGACTTGCTCGAATCTCTTAGCTTTGTTGAACACATAATGAAGGATGTGATTTGCCTCCTCGGCCCGCTTTTCATGGAAAAAACGGTGCCTTTTGGGGCATACTATCTCACTGGTTAAAATTTTTCTCATCTTCTTCCATTGATCCCCAGATGGCGTGAGGGCTGCTGACTTATAGCCTTTGCTAAACATGTGTGCGGCAAACGAAGTTGGTCGTGAAGCAAAAGTCACATCATTCTTTCTCACAACCTCTAGGGCAATATTCGGGGAGACGATCGGTATGACATGGACGTCACCAAATCGGACGCATGCAATGTGGGTTTTCTTCTCTTCCATAAAGTGATGAATCCATTGGTAGAATGGTTTCTTCTTGAAAATCAGCTGGTGAATGTTATTGATAAATGGCCAAGGTTTCGGTCCAGGAGGAAGTAAACGGGCAGAAGATTGTTTGGATTTTGTTCTTTTGCGAAATACAAACAGTAGTAAGATGGGGAGAAGGCAAATAGTTGCAAGAAAGATAAGGTGGGAGGTGGAGGAGTTCGGCACTCCGTATTTTGCCATGGACCTTTTTTATCTAATTTGTTTGACACTTGAGTGTGGTAATCTGATAGATAGCTGGCGATTGGGAGCCTATTTATATATGAGGAAGGTCCAGTTACAATTTTAAAGTGTCACTAAATTTCATAACTTTATTTTTTATTAATAATTAGTAATTTTAAAATATAAAGATTGAATTCAAACCGTTGACCTTATACAACTTAACGAGCAATGCGTTTCCATATAAGTTTTATAAAATTTAGAATTGATTTGATATTTGATCAAGAGTTCAAACTATGAACGTATTACAATTAATCTGTCATAGTTGATTCATTTATTTTTTAACCTCTTGATCAAATATCAAATCAAGTCTAAATTTAATAAAACTTATATGGAAACACATCGTTCATTAAGTTGTACAAGATCAATTGTTTGGATTCAACATTTAAATTTTAAAAATTTTAATTATTGATGAAAAATAAAATTGAGACATTTAGTAGAACTCTAAAGTTGTGGCACCGAACTTTTCTTTATATATATATATAAAGCCTTCAATCAAAGCTCTTTGACCGGAGTCCCGGTTAAACCCCGTCAGAACTCAATTTTAAAAATTTAAATGACCGATCCAAACCGTTCAATATGATCTCCATATTGAAATCTCCTTGCACACCAAATTTTACATTTTTTTGAAAATTTTAAGTATTTTTTTCGGATTTTAGAAAATCGTTAATCTAATTTGTTCTGAACCCTACAAAAACTGTTGTTTTTAAAAATCCAAAAAAAATACTTAAAAACTTCAAAAAAATGAAAAATTTGGTCAGCAAGAAGATTTCAATATGGAGATCATATTTGATGGTTTGGATCGGTCATTTGAAATTAAAAATTGAGATATGACGGGGTTTAACCGGGACTCCGGTCAAAGCGCTTTGATTGAATCCTCCCTCTATATATATATATATATATATATATATAGTTTTGCTATGGTGAGTTGCGAAAAAAACTCCTAGATCTAGTTTAAAATGAACAATCCAAACCGTCTATTGTGATCTCTCTATTAAAATATTCTTGCTGACCAAATTTTAAATTTTTTTGAGATTTTTAAGTAATTTTTTTCGGATTTTTAAAAACTGCGGTTTTTGAACGGTTTAGAACTAATTAGATTAACAATTTTTTTAAATTTCAAAAAAATACTTAAAAAATTCGAAAAATTGTAAAATTTGGTCTGCATGGAGATTTCAATAGGGAGATCACATTGGACAGTTTGGATCGATCATTTTGAACTATATTTAGGAGTTTTGATCGCAACTCACCGACTCTTTGGTGAGTTGTAACTCATACAACTCACCATAGCAAAACTATATATATATATATATATACATATGTAGAGTTTTGCTATGGTGAGTTGCAACTCACCAAAGGGTCGGTGAGTTGCAACTCACCAAAGTGTCCGTGAGTTGCGGTCAAAACTGCTATATCTAGATCAAAATGACCGATTCATACCGTCTAATACGATCTCTCTATTGAAATCTCCATGCAGACTAAATTTTACATTTTTTCGAAATTTTTAAGTATTTTTTTGAAATTTTAGAAAATCATTAATCTAATTAGTTCTGAACCGTTCAAAAACAGCAGTTTTTAAAAATCCGAAAAAAATACTTAAAAACTTCAAAATAATATAAATTTTGGTCTGCAGGGAGATCATATTACATGGTTTGGATCTGTCATTTTGAATTAGATATAGCAGTTTTGATCGCAACTCACGGACCCTTTGGTGAGTTGCAACTCACCATAGCAAAACTATATATATATATAGAGTTTTGCTATGGTGAGTTGCAACTCACCAAATGGTCGGTGAGTCGCGCTCAAAACTCCTAAATCTAGTTCAAAATGACCAATCCAAACCGTCCAATATGATCTCTCTATTGAAATCTCCATGCAGACCAAATTTTATATTTTTTTTAAATTTTTAAATATTTTTTTCGGATTTTTAAAAACTGCTATTTTTGAACGGTTCAGAACTAATTAGATTAACGATTTTCTAAAATTTAAAAAAAATACTTAAAAATTTCGGAAAAATGTAAAATTTGGTATGCATGGAGATTTCAATAGGAAAATCGTATTAGACGGTTTGGATCGATCATTTTGAACTAGATTTAGAAGCTTTGAGCGCGACTCACCGACCCTTTGGTGAGTTGCAACTCACCATAGCAAAATTCTATATATATATATATATATATATATATATATATATATATATATAAGTTGCACTTGTCTCTACATTCTGTGTATATGAGTTGCACTTAAACCTTGACTTGAAGTCCTCACGAAATATTTTTCAAGTTACAAAAGTAACAAAAAACCATGTGCGCCACGTTGATAACTTGTGCCTCTGCTGAGTCAAACAAGAAAAAAAAATGCTGGACCCCCGAAGCGGGACCCACCGTCGTTTTATTTTTTTTTTAGCAGACCTCGTAGGCAAATTACGTTGAACTTAACACTACGCCAATTTTCTTTTATTAGTACCGGTTAAATATAGATTATTAGTATCGGTTGTCAAGCGGTACTAATAATAGGGGTGCTAAAGATAATTACAAAGCGATACTAAAAAACTGATATTAAAAACGCACTGGAAATCGCGGCAAAAAAGACGAAAATCTTTAGTACTGGTTTTTAACTAAAAATCGATACTAAAAATACCATCTTTAGTATTGATTTTTAGTTAATAACCGGTACTAAAGATCTCTAAAGATCATTATAATATATATATATATATATAGAGTTTTGCTATGGTGAGTCGCGACTCACCAGAGGGTCTGTGAGTCGCGCTCAAAACTCATAGATCTTATCCAAAATGACCGATCCAAACTATCCAATACGATCTCCCTATTGAAATCTCCATGCAGACCAAATTTTACATTTTTTCGAAATTTTTAAGTATTTTTTTGAAATTTTAGAAAATCGTTAATCTAATTAGTTCTGAACCATTCAAAAACAACAGTTTTTAAAAATCCGAAAAAAATACTTAAAAATTTCGAAAAAATGTAAAATTTGGTCTGCATGGAGATTTCAATAGGGAGATCGTATTGAACGGTTTGGATCAGTCATTTTGAACCAGATCTAAGAGTTTTGAGCCCGACTCACAGACCCTCTGGTGAGTCGCGACTCACCATAGCAAAACTATATATATATATATATTCTGGGGTTAGCGCCTTTTTTGCTAGCCATCAATTAATACCGATATACCAGTCGGTATATATATACATCACATACAATAATACATATCAAATCATAAAGAGGTTCATACAAAATTAGCCAATAAACACAAATTAGCACAAATTAATCAATTAACACAAATTAACAATTACAACTAGAGGCAATTAACACAAATTAGCATCAATTAATCAATTCACCAATTAATCCTAATTAATTTTGGATTCGGTAACAATTAACCGTAATTTTGAATTTAATCAATACAAATTAATACAAATCCTAATTAAGGTTTAGGATTTATTTTAGTTTTAATACAAATCCTAGACAATTAACACAAATTAACAAAAATTAACACAAATGAGATGGAGATCGATGTGTCTTGCACACATGAGTAGTGATAGCAGTGAGGAGTAGAGGCGGCAGTGAGAGCAGTGAGAGGAGATTGAGATGAGAGGAGTAGAGGCGGCAATAGAGAGAGAGAAGTGAGAGGAGAGGTGGCACAGTAGAGAGGGAGAGGCAGTCGAGAGAAGAGGAGGAGACAGTAGAGACAATGAGGCAGTCGAGAGAAGAGGGAGAGGCAGTGGAGAGGAGGACTTAGAAAATTTCATGCGAAGAGAGAAGCTGAGTCGAGGGTTTTGGCGGCAGAAAGCAAAAAAAAAATTAAATTGATCTTAAGTACCGATTTTTCTAAAAAACCGGTACTAAAGATATTATTTTTAGCACCGATTTTTTAGAAAAACCGGTACTAAAGATATACAGAATTTTATTTTTTTGACAACCCTTTAATACCGATTTTTAATAAAAAAATTGGTACTAAAAATAGCATCTTTAGTATCGGTTTTTTAGAAAAAACGGTACAAAAGATAAACCGTTTTTTTTTTCGCCAATATTTTAGCACCGGTTTTTTCTAAAAAATCGGTACTAAAGATAATGTCTGACAATTACGAAATTGCCACCGACTATTTTTTATACCGGTTTTATTAAAAATAAATGTTAATGGGGCGGTTCTAAAGCTCTTTTTTGGTGTAGTGTAAAAGGAAGGTTACCAAGTATAAAAGTAAGAAAAAACAAAGAATACACTTTAATAAAATATAAACTGACCTAATTGAAACTAATAGCAAAGTCTAACAACCTACTTAAACTTCAACAATTATTCTATTTTCGTTAATACCAACATGTTGTCCCAAGGAGGGAGGTTGACTCTAGTTAATGTAGTCTTTTCTTCCTTACCTCTTTATCACTTATCTGTTTTTCCTTGTCATTCATGAGTAGCGGCTAGGATAGATAAATTTAAAAGAGATTTTCTTTGGATAATAATCAAGGGACTAATAAAAAGTATTTATTAGCTAAATGGGATATTTTGTATAAAAGAAAGGAGTTGGAGGCTGGAACATTACTAACTTGAAGCAAATGAATATTACTTTAATGGACAAATGGGTTTGAAAGTATTACTATTCAACCCACAAGGCTCTGTGGAAGGATATTATTTGTATAAAGTATAAGCATAGATGTCAAACTACCCGTTCTTTCTTTTAGAAGGAGAATAACTCTCTTATTACTATAATTAAGGTGGGCTTTAGGAGGGTCATAGGGGATGGATCTCAGACATTATTTTGGAATGATTTATGGAGTGGATCTAGGGTTTTAGCTGAAACCTTTCCTATAGCATTTTCAAAAACTAACAAGTCCGAGGCCACTTTAGCTGAGGTTTGGAAAGATGACCATATGAATTTGTTTTTAACTAGGGGAGTTTCCAGTGTCCTTAGACAAGAAAAAAAAAATAGATATTCAATAGTTATTATATAATATTACTCTTTCTGACTAAACAGACCAAGTGGAATGGTTGTTACATTCCAAGGGCATTTATACAGCTAGGAATTATTATTCCTTGTTAAATTCTAGTGGTGTTGATACAGATTTAAGGAAATTTGTTTGGATTGCTAAAGTTCCTTTAAAGATTAAACTCTTTTTATTGTTAGTACTCCATAATAAAATACTTACACAAGATAATTTAGCAAAGAGAGGGTGATATGGCTCTAATAAGTGCTATTTTTATAGAGATGCTGATTAGTCTACTGAGCATATGTTTGTTAAGTGTTTTTTTATGAATAATCGTTGGGATCTGTTTAATAGATTTAATAATAAGCTGATTATTCTTGACTTAAGTAATGTACATTCTATTTGGGAAAGCTGTATGGCTCTAGACAATTCCAAGAGAGTTTATGTTGTCAGTTTTCTTACTGTAGTTTGTTGGACAGTATGGTTGGAGAGAAATAGGAGGGCATTTTAGGATTTAAAGGGCCTGTCTTTTCCTTCTATACTTTACAATATCATAAATAATTTTCACATGTGGACATGTTTTGAAGCAAGATTGGCAGGGTCTACAACAGACAGGAGTTCCAATATCTCAGTTGGCATAAAGGAGAGGTAGTAGAATTCCTGCTCAGGCTAATTTGCAAGGGAATGTCGATTCTGATAAAGTTTTGTTGCATTAGTAGACTTCTTTTAGACCTATGAACTTCTTTAGCTTTGAATTTTTAGCTCAAAGTACTTTGTTTGCCTTGGTATGTGGTTTCACTTCTGGATGTAATTGGGTTTGTTTCAGGGGCATGCTTGTTAGTTTAGTTTCCAGGGTAGCTTTTATCTTTCTGTTACTTGTTGTTGTGAGTCATGTCTGTGACTCTTTACTTTTGTTTAGTATAGTTGATTTGGTTCTCCTTCTCCAACTTGAGGCTCTCTGAGTTCTGAAAAAACAAACAAACATGTGATTATTCGGTTTGTTCTTGAAAAAAACATGGGAGTATTCTTTTTTGGCCTTGTTTGGAAGGTTTGAGAATAAGGAAGGAAGAATTCTTTCCGAAAAATAAATTAGGAAGAATGTTATTCCAAAAAGAGTAGAAAAAAATATTATTCTAGAAAGAAGAAATCTTGTTTGGGTGGTGAATTGAAAAGAATAATGGAAGAGATGAATTAAAATTATCATTTGTCTTTTGTCATCATTGTAGTTTATTAATTTCTAAACTAATTAATAATACAAATTGGTATTTTAGCATGCAGGTATAAACTTCGGCCTTAATTGAAATAAAATACAAATAGGTCTATGTTTTTTTTTTTTGGACAAACTAGGTAGAGGCTACCTAGTGGACAAATAGGTCTATGTTGAAGTAATAAAATTCAGCCTTAATTGAAACTGACACAAATTAGCACATATTAAACAATCTTTCTCAATGTTCATTGAATAAACTAGCACAATTCAAACTAACACAAATCTTAACCAACATGATTTTGCATTCGATCAATTGCACCTAGAGCATCTTACAAATCGTCCTTACGATTTGAAAATGCTGATATGTGCGTTCCATCAATTGCAGTCGTTAGATTTTGATGTTCCAATTCTTCATCATAATTAGTTGTATGTTGTCAGAAAATGTACCTTCGAAATCAAATTTAAGAAGGTAACAATTAAATTCATTTAGGCAAAATTTGATGCGTTAGTTTAGGCAAAAAAATGAAGCATGGCAACAATTCAAAAAGAAAATTGATGCGTTATTTTAGTCCAAAATAAAATCAGATTTAGTCCTTGTTTCAGAAAATTTGAAACACATTGTAATAATTTGAAACACGTTGTAATAATCATCTAGCTTAAAAAAACAAAAACAAAAAATTCATATGAGTCAGCTTCAATAATATCTTAAGTAAATTTTAGCATTGACTATGTCTTTTGGTTCACCTACAACATATTAAGGACAGTACAGAATAAGTTAAATCATGTGCGCCACGTTGATAACATGTGCTGAATGTCAAAAAAAAAAAAAAAAAATGGTGGACCGCCGAAGCGGGACCCACCGTCGTTTTATTTTTTTTAGCAGACCCCGTAGGCAAATTACGTTGAAGTTAAAAGGAAGGTCACCAAGTATAAAAGTAAGAAAAAAACAAGGAGTTCACTTTAATAAAATAAACTGACCTAATTGAAACTGATAGCAAAGTCTAACAACCTACTTAAACTGCAATAAGTAGTAAACTAATTAAACTTAAAAAAAGAAGGAGCACTGACTCGTGCGTATTCTATTTTCGTTCAAATACAAACATGTGATTATTTGGTTTGTTCCAAAAAAAATTAATAATAATAAAAATATTGTAGAGGGCGTTTGGATGGGCTAGAAATAGCCTGTTCTTAGGAATAACTTCTTCCTAGACATAAATCTCTCTCACAAAGTTACACACTTTCCAACGTTTTAGTTCTAAAATCCTTATTCCTTTCTTATTCCCATACAATCCAAACGAGCCCGTAGGTATTTTTTTTTTCCTTGTTTGGATGGTTTGGAAATAAGGAAGAAAGAATTCTTCTTGAAAAATAAATTAGGAAGAGTGTTATTCCGGAAAGAGTAGAAAAAATATTATTCGAGAAAGAAGAAATCTTGTTTGAATGGTGAATTAAGAAGAATAATGAAAGAGATGAATTAAAATAATCATGTCTTTTGTAATCATTGTAGTTTATTAATTTCTGAACTAAATAATACAAATTAGTATTTTAGCATGCAGTATAAACTTTGGCCTTAATTGAAATAAAATACAAATAGGTCTATATTGAAGTAATAAAATTCAGCCTTAATTGAAACTAACACAAATTAGCAAATATTAAATAATCCTTCTCAACGTTCATTAAATATACTAGCACAAATCTTAACCAACATGGATGGAATAAGGCTTAGAAAGTTGAAGTCTTGTTCTTATTCTAAACTTGTTTGATTTTGTATACTCATGTGTTTATTCTAAACAAGTCTTATTCCAAACATTGCCAAACACGCAGGGTGATTGACATAGTTGGTTAAGCCTTATTTCCTCGTATACAAATTTGTTCTCCTCCAAATCGGTGGAGAACGGAGGGAAAGGAAAATCGCTCAAAGCTGATTGACATCGTTACCCTTCTTACTGCATGACTTTTTCTTTTTTTTTCGCGATCTATTTGCTCTCGCTCACAACCTCTCCCCTTCTCTCCTTCGCTCTTACTGCTAAAACCTAATTATTTCTTCGTACTGTTGAATCAAAAGGAACGAGATTTATGTAGCTTGCAAAAAACAGTAGAAGGGAGGAAAATTATTCGCTATTCCTCCTACTTGTACTCCATACTCTTCAACATCTCCGTACTAATTTGGTTGGCCATTTTTAATTTTTCATTTGGTTTATTGATCTTAAGCATGAAAAGAGCATGCTATCAATAACTTTAACAAAAACAGGTTGAAGAATATCCCCACGGTCCAAAATAGTATTTTGTGAAAAATTAATTTAATTGAATCTACTTGCAAATACATTATGTAGTTTTGTCAAATAATGAGCATTTGAGATCACTAAAAAAGTGTAATTACGAATAATAAGCATGAATCAGTATATAACTTTCATATTTTAGATTTATCTACATACTGGTAAAGATAATCATATTTCAGATTTAATTTGATTTTTGAATGAATAATGAATGAGTCCAAAGGTTCAAGGGCATAATAGTCAATTATAGTTATTTCACTTTCGTTAAATTAGATCATCCAAATATGAGAAAGAAGGAAAGAATTTTTTTTTTCCCCTTCATTAATCATCCAAACAAGCAAAAGATAAACAATTCTCTTTCCCTTCCCTTTTAACATTTTCCTTTCCTTTCCATTCCCCTTCTCTACCAAACACAGTGTAAGTAAATTTTAGCATTGACTATGTCTTTTGGTTCACCTACAGCATATTAAGGACAGTACAGATTAAGTTAAATCCATTTTATTAGGCGACTCACAAGTAATACACAACCAACATAGATCAGGGAAAAAAGAAATATAAAGCCAATTCGAGAACCAGCTCTTGGTCTAGTGGCAAAGAGCAATACATCTCAATTGAGAGGTCGCAGGTTCGAAACTCGGTTGGAGGGTTTTTATAGACATTTAATTTAAAAATAAGTTGGGAGGCCTGACCCCCAATTTATCTTCAAAAAAAAAAAAAAAAAAGCCAATTCAAGCATATTTGCTAGAAGGAAGATACAAGGTAAGGATATTAAAATGAGTAAAATCAAGATGAAGAACTTTACTGGTATTTAAATAGGATTAATAAACATTATCACAAGTATGTTAGAAAATTAATAAAGGGAGCCATTTGGATTTTCTATCGATACCATAAGCCTGCTAAAAAATCTTTAATCGGTAACTTGATTTTCATGAAAAATTTCTTTGAGAATAGATCAATTGTTCACTGAAAACTACTCAGCTTAAGTTACCCTCAATTGATTAGTGACAGTATCTTCTTGGTTGTAGATGGATCATTAACATTGGAGAAAGAGTTAATTATGAGTCACAACTCACAAGCCACGTGTACCTATTGAATGGCAAGCCCTTAACCTGTATCAATAACCCAGTGGCAAGCACTATTGGTCTCACCATTTATCGTGTTTTTCGTAGTAGCAAACGGTAAGCATTTTCTATAAAGAATTCACCATTTCTAGCACAGTATACTCTTGAATAACGAGGAAATGTAATATATAGCAACATACAGAACGCCATGGAAACCGAAAAATTGAATGATCTTCTCATTTATTCCAAATTTCCAATCAGTACCAGTGTGTTGACCAAATCAACTAACAAGTAACAATATATCCTCCTTTGTGCCATAGTATATAACGAGTAACAATATATCCTCTCTGCGTGTTTTTTTTTTTTTTTAAATACGCACTGCAAATCTTTTCCTCCTGGCCGTCCGATTTAATCTTGAGGGATAAATTTTTACAGGCTACACGAATCTCGACGAATTTGATAGTAATCATAGGACATCCATCATTGATCGGACGGCCTCGAAGAAAAACTTGCACTGCAGGCTTTAAAAAAACCCACAGAGGATCTCGTTCTTATTCGAGGGGGTAAAGTGGGTCTATACTCTATAAATCATGCCATGGCTGGCACAGTGCACCAGTCTTCTTTCCATGTTTTCTTCTCCAATTTGCCAGCAGATTTCATCCATTAGCAGTGGTTTTACCGAAACAATGGCTTTCCACAGGGCCGTACATCTAGTTGTTCTATTACAGGACCACAAATCATACCTTTGTAATTAACGGTTCTTTGGAGGGTAACAAAGAAAAAGAATAGATATGTTTAATGACCAAATTATTAAGAGTTGATTAGATAGCAAAAGATAAGCATGAAAACCTGTAACCATCCCATCAATACTTTATTGTTCCAGAAAAATAGGGTCCACTTGTTCATAAATACACTAGCGCACACGCATCAAAATAAAAATTACAGAGAAAAATTTACATTTAGAAGTCTGAAAAATTCACCTTCTGAGCTTCTTAATTGGCACCGCATCAAAATAAAAAAATAAATAAATAAAATAGTAAGACATACTAAAATAGTAAAACACACAAATATGCATCATCCCAAAAACTAAAATCTATTGTAGTAGCCAACAAAATAAATCACATGCATAAAAGGGACGGATCGCAGGTGCAGGCGCAGGCTCCATCAAGAAGGCACAAAAAGCACGATGTAGCAATACTGAAGAATAAGTTGCGTATAAAATTGCAGTTAGAAAGACGGATAGGTTTAATGCAACAATAAATAAAAACGTCATACCAAAGAGAGAGAGAAAAAAAAAAAAGTAAAATTGTTTATACCAAAACTCTAAGAAGCGAGTGCCCTGACGTTTTGATTCTGGTGCGGACTTCGTTGATTGTGAGTAATTGGGTGGCACTTCCACCTTGGGGCCTTGGTAATGTCCTCCTGTCTCAAATAAATGCGCACACACACACAAAAAAAAAAAAAAAAAAAAAAAAAAACAAAACAAAATTTTCTCATCCTAATTGCTAACTTATCCAATATGTAGGTAAAAAAAATTTGAAAAAACATTGTTATATTTTGTAACAAAGCAATTGTTACAAATATTCAGTTTGAGAGCTCAAATTCTAACGTAAACAAATTCCACCCTATCATGGTTGCTGAATGAAAATTTGATTATTTTTCTTGATACTTGCTTACAGAAAACACCGGACAACCTGTTCGAAAAACTGAAGTCCTATCTTGATAACTTATTTCTTTTTGCTCCAGTCTAAAGATTAAAGAATGTTCAAAGGGAACATACCTTGAGCAGGGTAAGAAGGCTCGCCATTTTTGGGATCTTTCATCTCCCGTCGACCAAGTAGAGAGAATTCCACAAGAGAAGCTTAGTAAGTAGCTTTGAAGCTCTTTCCAAGTCTCTAATCAGAAGACCAAACTCTCTGGCCTCTGTTATATAGTTTCGTGCAAATTTTATTATCACGTATAGATATTTTCCTATATATTTATTATGGAATGCTATTTTTAATGGATGAAGTACAAACACGTTTTGAGGGCTGAGACAAGTCAAACATTCAATTGGATAGAATTTTAGCTAGAATAGTAAAATTACAATCATCATATAGAGCGAGTAGTTCAACAAATTATAGATTCTTGTAGCTAGAATATGTAATAAGTATATTTTGTATCATTACTTCCTCTTAATACTGTGTATTACATAAACAATAATAAATGTTGATCAATGAACAAATAAGCGATCAAGGAAGATGATTGTAAGGATTATAACTTTTATACACGCAAAAGTACAAAACTAAGATGATACTGTAAGGGGTGAATTATAAATTAGGGGGATAGAGCACTTGTTTATATTATAATTTAGAATTTAATTATGACTTATCTGTTACGGCACAGATCGATCTAGCTAATTTAAAGCGACAGCAATAAATAAAGCAATACTGACAAAAAGTCTCCTCGGCTGGGAGCAGAGTCAACAAAAAAAGCTAGAATTATAACACCAACTCTCACTGTTTTTCCGGGCTATCATTAGCCAATGTCTCAAATATTGGCGAATTCATCATTAGATCGATGTCAAGAGGTCACAATTTCCTTATATACATATATTCAATTACAACGACATAAAATATTAAGTATTTTAGCAAATCCCTTGCATGAATTTCAGCTTAGACAGTAACAAGTAACGTTTTTGGAGAAAAGAAAAGAACCCAAATGTTTTCAATATTACTAAAGACACCAAATTTAATCTCAGATTTGTCTAATTAAACAATATTTAAAGATGCATATATTGTAAGATTTGGAGGATTAATGTTAACATGTGGTTTGAACCAAAAGGGAAAAAAAAAAAGAGTATATATGCAATACATGCTAAATGATTATAAGATGTCAGATTAAAAAAAAAAAAAACTAATTTGCTTTGGAAGGATCACGGAGGATGAGAAATAGTGAGCTCAATGGATGGAAGTACTATAAAGGCAAAGCCATTTATCTTTCCTAAAAGTGCTACATTAAACTAAATCTGCTGAAGGAGAAAATGCATCGAAAGAAAGATCAAGGCCATCAATGAATGATCCAAGGAACAGAAAAGTACCAAAATAAATTGTGAGGAAAATATATGCATCTTCAGAAGCATAGTAGAAGACAGACCGTTTGTTAGTTTTCTTGGCAACACTTGGTCGGTTATACTGCTTTATCATCAAATCAATTTGATGACATTAAATTGCCATCGAGATTTCACATTCAAAAATAGCACAATATAATCCTACACCTGTGTCTAACTGAATGAAGGGTTTACAGGAGTTTTTTTTTTTAAAAAAAAAATGAAAAATTACCATATTATTACTGCAACTGGTAAAAATATGAATCAACCAACCTAAGTTCAGATGTTTTAAACATTCAGATCAGCATCTAGAGGAACACAATATATAATTCCTCATTATGTATTTAACTGCCCCTTGTTTTCTTGGACCAAACCAATCTACTTTACACTCCTGCCAGAATGTATAATAGATCGGTTAAGGCTCTCATTCAAACCAAGAAAATAGTTACACTAATGCAAATAACCCGTACAATTGATTAACTGAACTAAACACTAAAAAAAAGGAACATGTTTAGGAAGAAGGGCCTTAATGCAAGTCTGTCTTCCTTTTATGACCTACAATGGTAGTCTTCATCAAGCCCAAATCTCTGACACGCCATTTTTTAAATTCAACCATAGAAGATCTAGCTGCTTCAAACACTAAACAGAACAAAAGCAAATTTCAACTAATGAGGTAAAAAATAGATTAAAAATCTTGAAACTGAAAGGAATATTTTTTCTTATTAACACCAGCCACCTTTTACCAGCAGGACTTAACGTATTACTACTGTATTTTACTATCGGTACCCCTCTAGAATTAAGAAACAGCCGCTTAACATGTATAAAACACAAAACATAGAGAAATAAAAACCCAACAGTACAAGTCTAGTGCCATATAAATATATAATAGATTATAGCTGAAGGAATTTGAGGACTAACATTGATACTCTTCTTTGGAAAGGCGGAGTACAAATTTGGGGATTGCATTAAGAGAAGCTGTGTGAGATTTGCTAAGCATCTCCTTGTATCGACTTGCAAATGTGTGCCGAAGAAACGGTCCCATACTCTTATCCCCAACCCTACATGCAAAATATATTCCTTCAATATACAATAAATATCAACTATTGACATTTACAAGAAACCCCTCATATTTTTAAGTATATGTAAAGATTGGGTGGATTTGAAAAGTGTCCTTTAGCATCAGAAACTGTTTATACGAGCCTCAAGATGAATGACTGTTCAATTTTCTTCCAAAAAACACAGATTTTGTTTCTGAATGTTCATGTTCTTGTGAGGATTTCAAAACTGGTATAAGGTTGATTTTAACATCTAACAATTCTAGTAGAGCAATTCTCGGTGGATCCCTTAATGCAAATCCTATTCAAGGGGTATTGAAATTTTGAATGGCATAAAGAACGTTCTCAAAATAATTTCAAGAAATGGAGTCTTTGTAGAAAGTCCATAACAACAGCAAACTTCAATGAACAATGGTTAAGGTAATGCAACAGTAAATTAGGTAGGTAATTGGACTTACAAAGGAAATAGTTTGCATCCAAACTCATAAAAGTAGGGATAACGCGTTCCCAGATCAACACATGCAGCATCTGCTTGTACGTCTTTCTTCATTCTATATCATTAGCAAATGAAAAAAATAAACAAATAAAAAAATTAAAATAACCTTGCATAAGTAATAGAAATTTACTAATGAAAAAAAATAAACAAATAAAAAAATTAAAATAACCTTGCATAAGTAATAGAAATGTATTAATCAACAGTTCATGATTCATTAAATTAATTATGATTATTCAAAAACGAATTATAAGGAAAGAGAAGAAGAGACAGATGGAATGGGTTGGCAGCTCTCTGGTACCAACTATAAAAATCATATACCAAAGAACTTGCAAATCAACTGGTACAATACCTAAATCACAACTGTAGCACCCAGTATCTTGTAATTTACTATACAAGAACACAAATTATATCCAGTACCTTGTAATTTACTATGCTGACACAAATTATAGTTTTGAGATATGCTGAAAAAGTAGATTGTAATTTTGTGAAGAAAATAATTACTTTTGACCGAAGCAGGATGGTATGGTAATTGACACAGCTCTTCTCCGACAGAGCTCATGTGCTAGCCAGAATGGAAGGTCTATTTTTGCTCCCTTTTCAACCTTTATGAAAAGAAAATACAATTCAATTAGACACGACAATATCACAAGACTATTAACATACCAGAGCCTTCTCTACCTTCTGTTCTCTCTTGGTACTTTATGCAAATTAGGGAATTGCTCAATCAATGCTCTCATTAAAATTCTGCTGAAACATAATTAAAGAACTAATAATCAACTGTTATGTGATGGCACTGGTAAGTGCCAGAGAAACATCAGCCCCATTTTTGGTCTAGTGAATGGATTACAAAACCAGAACACTACAGCAATATGCATTGCTTAATTAATAGTGAGGAAAACATACACTATTTGTTTCTGTACCAGGATCAAGTAGACCGACTCCATTTGCTCCCACATGAAAAACAACTGATACAGCCTATTTAAAAATTGCCAAAAAAAAAATAAAAATCATCTGAAAATATCTTCATTTTTGTAAATAAGCAAAGGAAAAATGCAGAACATATCCAAACTCATTCCATACCTCATCTTCCATGAGGATGTCGCTGATATCGTAATAATCGGGCATCGTACAAGTCTAGGCTCCTAATCCTACTTAAAACCACAAATTAGCACTCAATTTCAAAATTGCAAGGTGTCACAGTTACCAAGTATAACCTTTCGGCTTGAAATAGATTGAGAGACAAAATACGTTACCTTATAATTATAATTATGAGGTGATTTGAGAAATATTGGATAAATTTGTTAATCAGGGAGGAAAGGAGAGAGAGAGAGAGAAGCAAGGGAAGGGAATCAAAGAGAAACCTGTAGGTAGGTTTGGTGTCTAGGGTTTGGAGAGGGAAGGGAGGCGATTTGGGAAGGAAAGCTTCTTTTTTTTCCCGCCTTTTTTTTTTTTTTTGGGAACTGACCAGTCGCTACAGAAGAACTGCAGAAGTGGACCAAGTGGTTGTAAAGTGTAAGCTTGTAATTAATGATGGTAATTACTACTTAACATCCATCGTTTTGTCATCCCGTCATCCAAGAGATCGTCGCCCTTCATTTTTCCGCGCCTCCATCGGATCGCATCTCTCCTCCATCGCGTCTCTCCTCCCCTCCCCTCCCCTCCCTTTCGTTTTTCCGCGCATCCTCCCTCCTCTCCCCTCTCTTTTTTTTTCGCGCCTACCTCTCCTCTTTCTTGCTTCTCTCCTCTTCCTCTGCTCATTTCTTCTTTTCAATTCTGTTGGATACCTATTCAATTTATTTGTTATATATGTTCTATTTAGTTGTTATATATGTTCATTTTATTTTTTATAATGTTCAAATTATTTTGTTATACATGTTTGTTACGTCTGTTCAGTTTATTTATTATAACTGTTCAATTTATTTGTCATTTATGTTCAGTTTATTTGCTCACTTTTACTTTTTGTATGAATCTACATTATTTGTTACATCTGTTCAGTTTATGTGTTATAACTGTTCAATTTAATTGTTATTTCTGTTCAGTTTATTTGCTCACTTTTACTTTTTGTATGAATCCACATTATTTGTTACATCTGTTCAGTTTATGTGTTATAAATGTTCAATTTATTTGTCATTTCTATTCAGTTTATTTGTTGACTTTTATCTTTTTTTATGAGTCCACATTATTTGTTATATCTGTTCAGTTTATTTGTTACAGATGTTCAATTTATTTGTCATTTCTGTGCAATTTATTTGTTCACTTTTATTTTTTTTTATGAGTACACATTGTCTGTTACTTATGTTCAGTTTATTTGCTATTTATGTTCAATTAGTTGTTATATCTGTTCAGTTTAAGAAGACAGGATAAAATGTGAGGGAGGGGAAGGAGAAATAGAATGCCAGGGAGGAAGAAGGGACAGAAGGGAGGGCTGGTAAGGAAGGAAGGCGTGTTAGGGAGGAAGGGGCGCAAGGGAGGAAAAGCACGTGAAGGAGAGAAGGTGCGTGAGGGAGGGAGAGAGGGTGCGTGAGTCCAGAGGCGCGCAGAAAAAAAAATCGGAAGTTGGAGGGGAGGGAGCGCAAGCGCGAGGGGGGGAGAGGGAGGGTGCGGAAAAAAATGACTGTGGATGGCGTGGATGGTTTTTTCGTGGATGACGCTTATCATCCCCGATTAATGATTCACTAGGCCTGAACTATCTTGGGCTTTTTCAGCCCATTTAAGTTGATCACTTATATATATATATATATATATATATAAAGTATATTTAATGTTAGATGCATTTTTCTTTTAATAAAATTTGCTCCTGGCCCTTTGCCAGCCGGCCCTAAAAAAAAATATTGTTTGGATGGAAACCGGATAAGAATAAGAATAAGGAATTTTTAGAATCCCGTGCCAATTCTTATTCTTATCCAAATTCCATAGTTTTGTTAGTATAAGAATACGGGCCCAAATTCCTTATTCTTGTGTTGTTTGGGTTGCACAAGAATAAGGAATTTGAAGCTTATTCTTATCCAAACCTTATTCTAAGGCATCCAAACACACCCTAATGCATAAGAATAAGAATAAAAAATCGGATAAGAATAAGCTCCAAATTTCTTATTCTCGTGAAACCCTAACAACATAAGAATAAGAAATTTCGACTTATTCGGGTCCTTATTCATATTCTAACAAAACCATAGAATATGAATAAGAAATATGGATAGACACACATTTCTAAATCCTTATTCTTATATTCCTTATTGATGGCAACATCCAAATACACCCGATTTTACATGACAGTTCAATAACAGTAGAAAATACATGAATGTCATATTGTCATATGTGCCTTTAATCATTTGATCAGTATAAGATGGACAATAAGTCAACAACAGTATCTAAATCTTTCTGGAATATACAAGAGAACATTTGCATGCACTGTTACTATTTAATTTCACCGCAATTTTTTAAAATCATGAAATAAGAATACGTTTTCCAATGTCGTTATTACACATACTGTTGTTATTACGCACTTAGTAAAGCATTACGTACAAATTAACAGATGTCATGGATTCCTATTTACCAGTACTCTTTTAATTTTGTATGAAAGAATGACTAATTAAATATTCTTTTCAACAAAGACATATGATTCTGTTTATAGGACATTTTTCATCCGCATGTAGATTATATTATGCCATGCAAATTTTATGCGATTACATTAAGCCACATAAATTTAAATATATATTACATACAAGTTAAATTTGTGCAGGATTGATATTTCATGACGAAAAAAAAAATAGATAACGCGATTTAATTTAATCGGTGAACACCCCTCTATGAACAAATTATGATGGCAGAGTAAACCAGTTACATATGAGGGGACAAAAGTGACATCCAAAATATAATTGATCAGAAAATTGATATTTTTCTGTAATCCTAACGGTGTACTTTGCGAATGCTAAAACCAATAAGCAATCTCTCACTCATCGATCCCACAAGAAAATAAGAACACACACACACACACAAAATACACCAAATATATATCATACAAAAGCAGTAAAGATCCTAAATTAGAACCATTCACAGCTAATGATAAGTAAAATAACTTATTCGGCATCAATTACTAGTACTCTCAAATCTCACAATTGGAAAGATAAACCACACATATGTTTTCAATTGCTAAAACAAATTAATTACCCACATATAAATGGCCAATTAGCTGATAAATATGATGGACGGATCGCAACAGCATTCGTCAATCAAGCAACAACAGCACAAAGCAGCAAGACTACAAATCACAAAAAAAAAAAAAAAAAAATTGTAAGAAAACACAAGCTATCAATGCCGATAATTAAATTAGCACAGTCGACTTAATTATTTTGAGCATGATATCTTAGTCTAACTATGAGAATAAAAATAACAAACAGAAAGATATAAGATTAAAACGCATACCATCCCTCTAGGAAACCAGAGCTTCTCTGTGGTGGCGGCGGCGCAGCATATTGTGGATACTGTGGTGGGGCAGCCACAGGTGGACCTTGATAATATCCTGTGCAAAAGAATTGGAAATGTGAATATTTAGTGAACATATACAGGAGGAAATATTTAGTGACAGAAGCAGATTAGTCCAATCTAAATTTCTAATTGGAAATCAAATTAGTTATATAGAGGAAGCATTGAATAAAGAAAGATCTTCTGGAAGATAATCCTTATGTAGTGTTAGTGTAAAAAGTATATCCACTCCATATATATTAAGTGAACTTAATTGCAATTGTTTATCAACCAAAGAGAATCAACAGCTTTGTTTAAACAAGTAAAAGAAAAATGCTTGTCATTTTCTTTTTCATTGTGCGCTTTTGAAAATGAGTACTCACATGCATCTTTTGCTTAAAAAGGAAGAACAGCTAAGAAAAGGATAATGAAGGAACCAGATGCTTCTTGCTATGCATGCTTTACTTTCTCTAGTTTGACAAGTTTGCACTTTCTCCTTGTTCAAGATTGATATACATGTGAACTGGGTTTTTCTACATGCTTCCTATATATCTTTTTATATTAAGATCGCCTATCAATTATCAACTGACGTCAATTTCATTGAATATAATTGAAGATTGACAAGGAATTACAAAATATTAAGAGAAAAAAAAAATGAAACAGCAGACTGAAAACTGCCTAAAGTATCGGTGCTTTAACACCAGAAGAGGTTTAGCGTCACCTCCTACTTTGGTTTATTTAGTAACTGAAACTGACAGGTTGATTTATTGTTACAATGTTACATGCCACAAGTCCCACAACCATGTTACAAATCGAAACACAAATACTATTGTATCAAGCCATAATTCACAATAAATTGGTTAAATTATCTCTAGATGAATCCACATATATATGCATTAAAAAGTTGTTCTAGTAGTCTCTGCACAATTTTGTGTGATTACATAACCAACAGGTGCTCTCAAATTCTTTCATTACTCATTAAGCATTTGATAGACTATAATATGGTAATCTAAAATAGCATTGTACCAGCATATCGTTTTTCTATCTTTTTATTTTGATGGACAATCTTTCTTGTTATAAAGCTAGCAAAAAAAATTCACTATTTATGTATTTCAATGTTGGAAACTACCACATGAATTAATAAATAGCTGATAGTTTTTTTAATAAAGAAGTTTTCTTCCCCACTGATAAAATAAAAATATACAGATTCTGATGGCAACTCTCAAAACAATTATCCGGCTTGTATGCCATCCTTTTGAGGTAATTAACTAGAGTTCAAATTTACATAGTCATCACTCATCACAGTTCACAAAAGAAAATGCTTGAAAGGAAATGAATTGAACTCTTACGTTTGTGGATGTCACGCACAAATCTTAAAATGAAATTCAACTCTATTCCCCTATATTTTGACACAAACAGAGACCTACAAAGATTCTATCAAACAATTGAGCACTGATCATATCCAGAAACTCACTTATAGTTCTAAACTCCAATGAAGAACGAAATGAAAATTTAAAAGAATTGTAAGTAGAAATAATAAATAGTACCTTGAGCAGGATAGGGATAAGCGTACTTGGGATCACTCATCTTCAATTCACCAAAATTACGAAAGAGATTGATTTGCTCTCGGCGCTTTCAAATTTCAAGAGTTTGAAAAGGAGGTAAGGAAAGAGGGAATTGGAGTAGTTGCTTTGAGGTGGGATTTGGTAGCAATCAGTTTGTCAATATATAGAAGTTTCTCGTTTTAAAGGGAAAAAAGATGTTAACTTGACGCGTGGGAGTACGTAATGAACGACTCCCTAGAATTCTTTACACACAGGATAAGTACCGGATTAGCGGATTTCCTCCCGCATATCGCTTCAATATAATATATCATTCATGCATTAATGACTTTAATGTAATAAATACAACACGGGCCGGATAACAATCTTTTTTATTATTATTTAAACCTGATCACTATCCGATAAATTAATTGTAATACCTCTATTATTTACATAAATATCTAAATATTATATTATAACATACAGTTATCTACTTATCTAAATATCTTCGTATCATATAATACTCAATAAACTATTTCAATTAAAACACAATCCATTACAAGCATCATTCGTCTTATGGGCTTGTTTAAGGGCCGGGGCTCGGGGGCTGAAGAGGGCATTGTCCCCGGAATTGATTTGGACATCCCTTCATTTAGTCCGAACACAGAACACTCCTATATCTCTAAAATGACAATAATAATCTCATCATCTAAATTCTTCACTATATTTAAGTATAAATTTTATTTATTGAAAAAACACATGTAAAGAAACTTGTTTTCTATTGTTTTATTTTTTTCTACTGAAAATAATATAAAATTCAATTAATAGTAATTTTTTGCTTTTATTTTTGTTCTCTTGCCTTGAGAAAATTGTGAAAAAAAAAATTGGATATAAACCCTACAAACTTAGGTAATTAGAAATAACCCTCTATAAACATTAAAATTGAATACAACTCCCTAGAATCTTTATTCTCAAGGAAATAATCCCTTTTGTTTAGATTCAATCCTTTTATAATTTAAAAAAAAATCATTATTAATAGCAGATAACGAAATATATACTTTAATATTGTGAAGAATTTAGAAAACAATAAAACAATAAAAAAACAAGTCTCTGACTGCCAAATATGTGTAGCAATTCTTTCTTGGTGAGGGTTTCAACTCTTGAATCTCTTCGTCAATAGAATGTCCGTGTGTGCTGTTGCATCATTCCCATGGAAAGGATATTTGTGCACTACGCTTTTCCCTTTATTTCTTTGCTGTGAAATCAGATTTTATAAATTAAACTCACAATAAAGTTGGAAAAAAAAAAAAGACGTACGCTAGAACAAGGAAGGTCGGAGGGAGATAAGGGTATTTTTGTCTGAATGTTTTAAAAATGAATTTTCGTATTTAAAAAATTGGCAAAAATATTAATAAGGGTGAATGTCCACTTTTAGTGATGATGCTGGGTAATCGGTTTTTAAAGATGATTTTTCGTCACCGCACGTTATGCAGGCCTAATGACAACAATAATCTCATCATCTAAATTCTTCATGAATTGCAGTAAAACAATAGGAGTATGACTAGTGGGACTAATGTAATACTGCGAAGTGCCAAGTCTGGAAAGCTCTCCATATTACATATACAACAGTGCCACTTTACTAACCGAACTTAAAAGTTCCAACATTAGGACTTGGAAATGAATGGAAATCAAATGATTGAAAGCATAGTTTGACTTGAAATTCTCATTCATGATGAAATGGTGCTAGTACAAATCCAAAACGTTCCAGTACTTATGTGTGCAAAGTGCAAACGAATCTCAACATGCTGTGACGGTCCAATCAACCCAAAAACTATTTCAACGCTAGAACTGTTCAGGCACATTTTAATACAATAAAAAAGCAATAGAACGAGAAGATGTCATTATTATATCTTCTGAGTTGTTAGTTTACTTCTTTTTATGATAATACACATCTAGCTCTATCTTTGCTTGGATTTGCATTATACAATTCCAGTGCCTCTGTACCAATAATTGGGTAGCTTGGGTTAGGAACAGATGGGAAGGTCTACCAGTAAATAACAATACAGAACATGCAAAGTCGGATGATTCTGGCATGACGAGTACAACTGATAAGTTTCAGGACACCTACCAAAAAAATGAGTACTGGTCTTTCCTGTGCTCTTTGGACTTGCAACGATCGAGGTATCGATACTTTTCATTCCTAAAAATCAGACCCTGCTCTTCCGGCACTCTGGTTTAATACAAGACAGCTAAATTAGCTGCAATAGCAGAAATACAAAACTAGCAGGGTCAGAGTGACTATGCTACCCAACCTATGCAGTTACCGAATTCAAGTTTATCAATATAAATTTTTACTGGAGAAAGAGGCAAATTCTTTTTCCATGAATTCGACTATTAACAATCTTCTCTCATCTGAACTATTCATAAGTTCCTAAAGCAATCCCCATATAAGAAAGACTCAATGATCCAACTCTTTATACATTGCTCTTCTAATCCCAAGATTTCTAAAGCCTGATTCACTTCCCAGAACACTTAATCGAGCTGTCAAATATGTACCTAGAGGAAAATTTAAAGATCGTGCCAAGTTTACCCTTCAGGTCTACTATTTATGGTACCACCCCTCCTCACTAAGCTTTCCTTTGATCCTCTTCAATTCCTCGACCACCTCCCGTGCATTCGGCCGGTCATCTTTATCTCCTGCCACGCACCTAAACGCTAGTTCAGCCACTGCCTCTATACTTATCAATACATCCTCGTGTCCCAAAACTGGATCAACCACTTCCTGCAACTGCCCTTGCTGAATCTTTCCCACTATGTAATCAGCCAATGTAAACTCCCTTCTCTCTCTACTCACATCCACTGCCCGCATACCAGTCACAAGCTCCATCAAAACAACTCCAAAACTATACACGTCACTTTTTTCAGTAAGTCTAAAAGACCGATGATACTCCGGGTCTAGGTAGCCTGGTGTACCTTGTGGGCCAGTGCAACAAATTAGTTCTCTTGAAACAGATGTGGAACAAGCATCAGCACAGGTTAACAGTCTAGACAGGCCAAAATCACCTAACCGAACCTGCATGTCTGATCCGACAAAAATATTTGTCGAAGTCACATCCCGGTGTACCACAGGTGGTTTCAGCCCAAAATGAAGGTATTCTAGTGCCAAGGCAGTTTGAAGAGCTATGTCAACTCGAACATACCAGGATAGCCCAGGACAGGTACGGCGAGACCCATGAAGGTGCTCGGCTAAGGTACCATTGGGTACATAATCATAAACGAGTAACAGCCCACGGGGGTCAATACAGTGACCATGTAACCGCACTAGGTTTGGGTGCCGGAGAGTTGAAAGAATTACTATCTCATTGTAGAAGGATTTTGTTGTGGTGGCAGCCAAGGCAGCTTCTGGCTGGTACCGATGAAGCCGCTTCACAGCCGCCAAACTGCCATCACAAAATTCCGCTAGGTAAACAGACCCAAAACCGCCATCCCCAATTTTCCTAATTGGATCAAAATCTGATGTGGCGATACTTAATTGGTCATAGGTAAAGATCGGGGGCTGGAGGTGATGCCCTCGAAGTAAAGTTGCCACGGGCTCAGTGCCAAATGCTGCACGGAGGCTACACCCTTGCCTGCTTCGACGAATCAAAGCCGTAGCACAAAGATACAGAAGTAGAAGGATAATGAAGCATGCCACGGCGAACAGGGTTGTGGTGAGTAAGACGAAATGCCCCTTGCGTCGGTCTATGCTAGGTGTGCTAGCTACGTGGCGATTGATTTGGCTGGTGAGTTGAGAATTGGAGGAGAAGCAGATGAAGGGTTTGGATGGGAGGGAAGTGTTGTACCCACAAGTGCCAGGTGAGCATGAAGAGCAGTTAATGTAGTACGGGTCGGATGATAGGTTCCAGTGAACCCGAATCCCAGCCTGAAGGAAACCCAATATGGAATTCGGTATATCTCCGGCACATGGGATATGAGTTGAATTACTGGAAGTTGAGGTGAACTTGAGGGAAGTGTTCTTACAGGAGGTGATGAGGAGATGTGGTTGGGATAAGAGGCGGTGCTGGAAACTAGTGAGGCCGCAGGTGGAAGAGGAATTGCGAACTGGAGAGTGACAGAACTGGAGGGAAGAAAGGCGATCGCACGTGTCAGGTGAGATGTGAAATGGAGTGTTGGAGAAATCGATGGGGTGGTCGGGAAGTGAGGGGCATGAACTGGAGGAACTGGAGGGGAGAGATTGGGAGGGGGTGAGGAGGAAAGAGGTGGAGGTCTGGTCGAGGAGGAGAAATGGAGAGGATGAAATGGAGATGGTAGAGTGGGGCTGAGAGCAGTTTATGTGGAAGGAAGGGTGGCCGCAGCCAGAGGAGGAAGAGAAGGGGTAGGGGAGAACAGGAGAGCGAAATGGAGGGCAGGAGGAGGTGGGATGGGAAATTGAGCAATGGTTGGAGGTTGCGGAGACTGGAGAGAAAAGCAGAGATTGGAGGTGGAGGAGGAGTGCCAAGGGGAAGAGAGGATGCATTGGAATTAGGGAGGGAAGAAGGAAATGGGGTGGATCTGTTGGGGAGGAAATGGAGAGGTGGTAACTGGGGAAGGGAAGCAGGAAAGAAGAACAGAAAAGAAGAAGGAAGACAGAAAGGGAGGGAAAGAGATGGGAGTGGAGATGTCACGTGCATTGCTTTTTGTTGTCTTTTGACTAAAAATTATTTTATAATTTTATTTTTTTTATTTGTTTCTCTATTATTGTTATCTGTTTATTTACATTTGACTAAAGTTAAACGAAAAAGAAAACAAGGAACAAATCAAATAGAAAAATGGAATTGATAATTTTCATTTTCCACCTATACCAAATGAAATTTATATTATTTTTTGGGAGGAGTTAGACCTTTTGACTTTCACAAATCTACAATAGTCAATTAAAAGTCTTCTTATGTTGTTTATATTCGGAAATAGACACCAAATATAATGATTCAAGAAAACTTTGGGGGCATGGTAATAGGGTGATAGCGATTGTCCTTTCTCTTGCCGTGAAAATAGGATAATTAAGAGAGTGACATATCAAATCAACTGACCTAAAAAGGCATTTTGTGACGGGTTTTTTATGTGCCCAATGAGATATGCATATTCTCCGCAATTTCAGCTCAAATCCCTTTCAGAGACTAGGGAGACTTTGGGGTCATTTGGGTAATAAAAAGACAAAGAAGGTGATCAAGTTTAATTGACTTTTTGATGTTTAAGTGCACTTGTAGTCTTGGAGAAATCAAATACAAATAAATGGGGGTACACGCCAAATACGAAATAATTTGTGGTGCAACTTGTACCATATTTTGAACCCAGTAACTTGTTTAAAATTTACTAGTTTTACGGCCACTTCTAAAATAATTGAGAGGAGTCCAATCTCCTTCTATTTTGAAGAGAAAATTGAAACCCTTTATTTCGGGTCACATTGTAGTCAATTTCAACACTGAAATGTCAAAATTCTTATGTTCCTCTTAATTAATAAAGAAAGCACAAAGTTCTCACAAAACTTGCTCCACCAAGACTGCGATTCAAAGCATTTTGTTTCCACTGTCGGTAGTGGTATTTCACCAACTTGAAGAACAAAGGGTTCGATGTTTGAATGAACCTACATTGTGGGGGAAAAACTAAAAAATTACCGCAAAAGATATGTTAAGCATATCATTACAGCTAAGCCAAGCTACCACAGTTAACTAAACTGAGATATAACAAATTATCAAAACGAGATTTAATTAATCGGAAACATCAGATGGATATGATGCCGTGTCGCGTATGTAGCTTTAAAAATCGCACAAAAAAATCATGCAAATTATATTAGTATATTGATGAAACCTAAACAGAGACAAAGCCCCACCCAGAAACATTCAATAAACACAAAACAAGTCTTCAAAGCTAGAAAACTTAGAAACACATAGAGCCCAGGAGCAAAGCAGATCAATCTGGTATCCCAATCTTCATTGTTAATGTCTACAGAATCATCCTCTTACCTAACTCTATCAGCCAAAACCTTGAACTCATTTTCCATACTTGAAACATTCCCTGTCCAAGAGTTATCTCTACTACTTATAAAAGCATCAATCCAAAGGTCTATCCAATTTTGAGTCCAAAGGGTGTTAAACTTGTTAACAATTTACAATATGGACCGTAGATTGTTTATGATTTGATTACATCAGCGGTTTGGATTTACTACTATACCAAGGGTTTAAACCTTTGGTATAGAGCG
This sequence comes from Rhynchospora breviuscula, assembly GCA_027562975.1. Lineage (NCBI taxonomy): Eukaryota > Viridiplantae > Streptophyta > Magnoliopsida > Poales > Cyperaceae > Rhynchospora > Rhynchospora breviuscula. The sequence continues at coordinate 22,426,885 of CM050398.1, forward strand.
ATGTTAACATATTAACATTCGCTGTCGGAGCGGAACGACGCTGGCTTAAAACCGCACGGTACGAGGGTTCGATTCTCCGTGCATTTTAATTTTTATTATTTTTTTCGCTTTTTCATTAAAAATTTGTTCCGCTCTAGGTTTCACCTCCATGCCTTTCACATATCCTAGCCCTTTCCTTAGAAAGCAAGCTGGCGAACTTGTTCTTACCCTCCCTTCCCCTTCCGCCGTTCTTTCCCATCGGAATTTTCAGAGGAGGAAACCAAAACAAGTCAAGAAGGAAAACCACGGCGCTTTTTCTCCTCCGAATGCTATCTCACCTTCGTTCCCCTCTCCTCACTTCCTCATTGCGGCCAGATAAGGGAAATTATCACAAGAAAACAAATCCAGGCGCAAATCGCAATAGATTTCCTTCGTTCTTTGCTATTTCGGATGGGTTTACTTGCGCCGCTCCCTTCTCAAATCTAGGGTTTGTTCTACTTCCGATTTCCTATCAAATTTTCACTTGATTTTGAAATTTTCAGTTGCCGCTTACTTTTGTTTCCTTATTTCTATCAGCGAAATTGAAAATATAGCAGAAGTTTTGAAATTTCGTTTCCCGCTTTAATAAGTTTTCCTCCCCTATTTAATCCCATGTTTGGACGATTCTTCTTGCAAGAACCAGGTGAGCGATTGTATATATTTCCCCTTGTTTGATTGTTTGATTTGATTTAATCTTATATTCAATCAATAAGCAATAAGCAATTTAATTTGTTTTACTAATTTCATTTTTGTCGTTGTTTTCAGGACGATTCTTCTTGCAAGAACCAGGTGAGCGTTTAGGACCAGTAACTCATTTATGCTTTTGTTTTTTTTTTTTTTCTTCTTTTGCTTTTTTGACTAACCTTAATTAATGGTCATTCTGTTGGCTGTTCATCAATGATAACAGTTATAGTTGACCAATGATTTTGTGAGTTGTTTGTATACCAGTACTCATATATCAGGAATTCAGTTTGAAAAGTAAATGGTAAAGAGAGATGATATTATTATTACACTGGTTTACAATACTGGTACACTGGTTTGATATGATTATGAATCAGACCTTAAATTTGACCATATCTCCTTTTACACTATTTCTTAAGACAAGATACTATAAGATACTATATTCCTTTCTAATGATGTTCAACTTCTGTAGGATTTCTATAGATGTAACCAATAAACTTCTCTAATGCTCTCACCGGGTTTATTGGTTTTAGGTAAACAGGAGCAACCTTGATAAACAACTCGAGCAAGATTCTTCCTCTCGAGGTACTGATGTCTGACCCTTTTCACAAAGAGGATTTAGGTTGATAGCATGTTCATTAGTTGTTCTAATTCCTTTTTGTTCTAATTGTACTAATTTTAGGGACTGTTTTGCATAAGTCAGAAAGGAATTAGAACAAGTCAGTGTGCTGAGCATCTTCTTTGCTCTACTTATAGCATCCGAACTACATGAATATTAAAAGATAAAATTGTCAATTTTGTAAAGATGAAACACAGAATTCCCCCTTTGATGAATTACTATCGTGTACTGTTTTAATTGTGCTTGTGTAATATATAGGAATCATGCAACCCTTCTGTTATTGGACTGAGCCTAATCAATGGATGTTCAATTCTTTTACTGGTTATGTTCACTGTGTACTGGGCACATGTACCCACGGTTTAAAAGGTTTGGGTACAACACTGTGTTAGTGAAAGCATATTCACTTTTGATGCATATTTCAATCACAAATAAAATTTCATTGAGCAAAAGGTGCACAACTCTGAATTAGATTTTAGAAATTTTATGCTTGACAGATTCCTTTCCAAAAGCTTTGCAAATACTGTTAGTGCATCTTTACTAACTCGACTCTCCTTTCTTTTGTTTTCATCGCAAATTTAATAGTTCATCTTTTTACTTATTACTGATACAATTGATCTTTTAATTTGATAAATAAATTTCAAATGTAGACGTTGATTGATATGGTGACTGTATTGAAGAACAAGCACCGCACCTATGCGATCAAAGTGTCTAGGTAAGATACCATTTTATGCTATTTAATATTCTATTTGATATTTGATATCTGCTGTTTTGCATTTGGATAACATATAATGACTTATGTTTTTCAATACAGGATATCTACTATTTGATATTCAAAAACCCAATTCTACTATTATTGGACATTTAATGACAATGTTTTTTCAATTTTTTTTCATATCTTATAGATCAAAGAGGCACACTATCACATACGAGCACTTGTCAGCAAAGTTCCTCATGCCTATGGCTGGGGCAACAAAAGACTTGGCAGTATCCAGATCGACACTCAAACTCAGGTGCAGAGAGCTAGGAATACATGTGTGGCCCTATCGTAAATTGAGCAGCCTTGAGAAATTGATAGATAGAGTGGTGGAGCTTGGTCATCCTGGATTTCAATTTGTTGTCTGGAATATTAGACGAGAGATTGAAGCTATCAAGATGGATCCATCCCTGAAAATAAAGGATGATATCGAGCGTCTCCGACAAGCCATGTACGACCTAAAGTACAAGAAGCACAGGGATGACTCGAGGGTTTCCGATTGAAGTTGGCTTGGATTGTTTTAGAGATTTAGATTAGATATTTAAATATTTATTTAGGTGCTGTGAAAGACTCTTTTACAGCTAAGCTAAAGCTATATATCAGTTTTTTTTCAATTGAATAAGTTTGTGATAGTTATATATGCATGTAACTTTCAGTTTTTTGGCCAACAATAATATTAAATAAATGTTTTTGTCATTGGCTATGTGTTTGTGCTCTTATAAAATGCAATAGGTTAACCAAATTGGATCTGTCACTGAGAGTATTGAGGTTGTCAAGATGTCCAAGCATGCTGGCTGGGGTGTGACGGCTAGCCACATGAGGTACTTATTCCTTCTATTCCCATTTTTTTGGTTTTGTGTTTTGCTTTTTTTTCTTTATGTTTTGACTGATAGCTTCATTTTTATTAAACAGTGGTGAAACTGAAGATACCTTCATTGTTGACCTTTCAGTTGGTCTTGCCTCAGTAAGTATTCATCTCTACAAGACGATTCTATCCTCTCTTCTATCAACTATAAATGCATGAAAATTGTGATAATCATTGCTTGTTTTTTGTTATAACAGGGTCAAATCAAGACTTGCCGGTCAGAATGTCTGGCCAAGTACAACCAGGTATTCAATTGTTTTTCCAATTGCAATTTAGCTTTTGTTTCTTAATCTTGTCATTTGAACCACGTAGATGTCATAGGTTATTGTGTGTACAAAGGATTTGTTTGGGACTAATGATATTTTTGTCTCAGAGAAATAATTCTAAGCTAGCATTCATAAGAATAATGCAGGTGTGGGTTCCTCACGCCTATGTAAATTTTTTGAAAGAAAATATAGGTAGCAACTTTTCAGCAAGATTTATTTTCTCTTGGCCTTTTCAGTAACAACATTTTGGTATTGAATTATTGCTTCCTACAGAGGAGAATGCAAGACATGGTGGTCATTACCGTCCCACAGAGGAGAATGCGAGACATGAACTTAAAGGATCACAATTCTTATGAAAACTATCTAATGTCTTTGTTTTTGTTTTTAATGAGAGAACAAAGAAGAGCAGCAATCGCAGCTCGGCATCCCGACCTTGACCAGTGGTTCAGTTGAAGAAACATCTCCTCCTCTGCCTGAGCATAAAACACCTGAACCAATTACTGACACTGCTTGTGTTGCCACACCAGAACAGGAGGATTATGTGAAAAATATGAAGAGATGATGCTAAAAAGAAACTGGATCTGAAGAGGGATGTGCAAAGGAAGGGTTTACTGTCGATGCTCCAAAGGGAACATGAATGGGGGTATGAAGCAATCTGTTCAGCAGTTTTTAAGGGATATAGCTTTGTGCCTACTTCTTGTAGGTGTATTTTAGTAGACGTATAGCATATAGCATCAGTGAATATGAAAAGCTTTGGTAGCCTTATTTGTAAAGGCTGGCTTGAGGTGTAGAACTTGTGAAATTGGATCTGTCACTGAGAGTATTGAGGCTGTCAAGATGTCCAATTGAATGTAGACAACTCTTTAGAGAGTTGCTTAGACATTAGTTAGTTATATATCTTTAATCTGTAATTGATATGATTGTTGAATATAAAAGTGGATTTAACATTGTACATTTTTATAATTGACTTACAACAAAGGTACTAAAAGTTTTTTATGAAGATTTTCTATGATGCATCAGGCCTGAAACATTTGATCCTTAAATGTATTTTTTTTTCTCAATTGATGATGATTCCATTATATGATTTCCATATATTTATTTCCTTGCTTGTGCCGTATCCTATCTGTGTAAATTATTTCTTATTGAAAAGTAATAAAATAAATGGAAGGTTTCCTCAGAAGTAAATTGATTCCTCCATCTAATTCCAAATATAGGCTCTTATTAATTTTGTATTTGTATTTACCAATAAACGATTTGTTATGTTTCCAACTAATACGCAATTATTTGGGTACAATTTAGCTTTCCTGAAATCATTTTCCTTAAACATGCTTTCCTGAAATTATTTGGGGACAATTTGGCTCCATACAACAGATCCGATATTCATCTCAAATAGAGAAGTTTAGAGGCGCAAAAGGAAATCAGATCTGATATCATTCATTTCATTTACCAAAATAAATCGCCAGATGGCTAGAGCTTAAAAACGTGTGTTATAGGAAATATTAAATTTGTCAATTTTATATCTAACCATAACCAAAAGATTAACATCTTTATTTTATATCTAAAGAGATTTTGCCACAGATGTATATATTAATCAGTGACGTTATCTTTTGTTTCCTTTGTATGAATTAATTGTCAGATTTAGATATTTTTTTTTTCTATTTTCTTGTTTCTACAAAAATCTTTCTAAAGATAAAATGTGCCAGGTGCGTGTATAAATTGATGATGATGCAATTTATGTCTAGGTCACTAATTCATCAAGGGTCCCTTGTGCGGTCTGTATTTTTTTTTTCTCTGAGTGCCATAACTCTTCATCCAATAATATTTTTTGTTGTTTATAAGATTAAGAAATAAGAAATAGGAAATTGTCCCAATTATTATTTTTATTTTGCATTCTATTATACTGTGTAAAAAGTGGAATATTAGAAATAGGTTAAGTAGTTTGTAATTGGACTTCATGCAATAGTTTATAATTATTTTGATGGTCTCCTCTTTTTAATATTAGTTTGAATAAAGGAATATTTTTTTTTTCACCTCCCCTCTTATTTCGCAGCCACTAAGTTTTAACAAATGGAGTCAACTATTGGGAATGCAACAGAGAGCGAAGAGGTATTGCTAGAAATGGAGAGGCTCCACTACAAAGACCTTAGAGAGGAATTGAACAGGAGAGGTTAGATCTCATTTCTCTATTCATATGTTAATTTCTATGTTACTTTAATTACTTGATATTCTTCACTTTTGTGAAATATATAACTTCTTTTTTTTTTTTTTTTTTTGAAGAACTAGAGTTTCAAGAGGAAGAGGAAGCATACATGGCACAACAATCTTTTGAGCACATGCAATCAAATGAAAATCAGGTAAACAAAAAATAGTCGATGAAATTTTATTTTCGATAGATGATAATCCCATACACTACAGAGGAAGAATCGATAAATGAACTAATTGAGACAGTATTCCCCTCTCTCAATGAAAATGGCCATAGAACAGATTACATTGCTTCTCGGACAATTCTTTCCACCAAGAATGAGTATGTCGACAAGCTCAACCAGCATATGATTGAATCTTATCCTGGAGAAGAATTGATATATCACAGTATTGATACAGCAGAGGATGACGCGCATGGCAACTACTGTTAGGAAGTGCATAATTTTCATTTTTAGACTAATTACTTTTAATTAGACTTAATTAATCATCATGCACAATAGATCTAGTGCTCAAGCATTCACACAAGAGAAAGGAATCGGGGTTTGTACCTCTTCTAGTATCGCAACTAGAAGGCGATTCCAATGCGTAGGAGTTGGTGGCGTGCTCTCCTTCGCCTTGTCCTTCACCGGCGGCCGCCTCGAGTCCACCAAGAGGGTTAACCAATTTCTAACTCAAATTGTGCTAGCAATTGAGAAGAACAATGGCTAATCCTTAGGCTTTCTCCTTCTTGCTAATTAACCCTTTTAATTATGTGGAGAAAGGTTGTTCAACACATGAACTAGAGGTGGTTTAAGAGGAGAGAAGAGCAAAAAGAAATTCTGAAAATTCCTTTTTCCCTTTGTGAATTTCGGCCAAGAGGTAGAAGAGAGAGAGAGTGGTGTGGAGGCTAGGGTTTCCATCAAATGGGACCTCTATTTATAGACCTCTTGACCTAGCTCCCTTCCTAATTTGTTTAGACCAAATTACCCCTCTCTATGGCCGAAAATTTCAGTTGGATTTATGGGCTAGAGGCCCATTAATTCATACCTTAATTTGCTCCTCTAATTAAACCTCAAATCGGGCTTTTAAATAACCAATTAATTAGAAGTCCAATTAGCTCAAATTAAATTAAGTGTGTTGAATATAATTAATTATTAACTTATTAATAACTAATTTAGGATTAGCAAATGCATTAAATTTATTTCTATATGATCCCTTGATTTAATTAATTATAACGGTTCGTAACGGTATATAATTAACTAATCAACTTATCATATTTTCACAGAACCTACTGCTGCGAATAAATAAATAATGCACTGTATTGGTTAAAGCTCTATTTGTGTGACCCTTTGAGGATTTATGCTACGTTGGCCATGGAATTAAATCGCTATTTAATTCTAATAATCATAAGCGGTATCTAGCAACACGTTATGATTCCCAATTCGCATAAATAGTGTACTGCTACAATATTTTAATCCTGCATAAGAAATAATAGTATTTCCTTGTCCGATTCTTATGTCACATGATATCATCGTATAATCCAAGATAGGAATGTGTCACTCTTGCAGATTATACGTTTCTTGATCTAGAGATGACTGTATCAGTTGCTAGCAAACAGTCCATCTCCATCAAGGGGCCCAAACAGATATCATCGCTCACTAAGTTAATTAATGAGGGACATACGGTTTTCTTGATGAACAGCTTTTCCCCGCACAATTCAAGAGAACATAAATAAAGTCCGTATAGCAGCCCTTATCAGGAATCAACGGTAGACGATATTTATTGAACCTATCCTCATGTGGAAAAGCTGAACCATCTCAAACTTAGAATCAAACTCAAATGAAATAAATAATGACACATAACACAATCCATATATTTATTTCACTGGGTCGCGTCCTGTACTATGTTCTACAACATATACATATGCAATTAAGTTGGCAACTCCTTACCTATGATCTGTAGAACTTAATCATCACTTAACTTGCATACTAATCTTATCCGATAATTAATATTCCTTGTTAATTATCAAGATTACGGACCTTTTAGATTTATTATTGTCATTTAATTATAAATGAACTACAGAGATCCACAATTCAGATCCTCAACCTGAATGATCTGTCAATTAATAAATCAAGAAATAAATGATAAAATATCATCAATCACATAAACCATAGAAGTGGCCATTTAATAATTGGCTCCTAGGACATAACTCTAACAATCTCCCACTTGGCCTAGAGTCAATCAACAGCGACTTCTAGCCAGTGCATAGTACTCAATGTAATATCCAAAATATACATGTCTCATACTAAAGCCTCAAAAGATAAAAGATACAACTCAAAGCCACTCAGGCATACGCCTAATCCCCATGGATGCAACGTGCAACTCATGTGCGGCTCGAGACAGAGGCTTTGTCAGAGGGTCCGCTGTGTTCGCGGCACCGTCCACCTTCTTGACCTTGATCCACCCGTCATTCACAAACTGACGGATGAGATGGAATCGTCGTAGAATGTGCTTGGTCTTTTGGTGAGACCTAGGCTCCTTGGACTGAGCTATGGCTCCCGTGTTGTCGCAGTAGAGATCCACTGGACCTGAGATGCTTGGAACCACCTCCAGCTCGGTCAAGAATTCCTTGATCCAAACGCCTTCTTTCGCTGCTTCACCCGCCGCTAAGTATTCTGCTTCGGTGACGGAATCGGCCGTGGTATCCTGTTTGGAACTCTTCCAACTCACGGCCCCACCATTGAGCAGATATACGAAGCCGGACTGTGACTTCGCATCATCTCGATCGGTTTGGAAACTAGCATCGGTGTAACCACTTACAACGAGCTCTTGGTCTCCACCATACACGAGGATGCTATCCTTTGTTCTCTTGAGATACTTGAGGATATTCTTGACTGCGGTCCAGTGTGGTATACCAGGGTTAGCTTGGTATCGACTAGTCACACTAATCGGATGCGCCACATCGGGGCGAGTGCATAGCATGGCATACATGATCGAACCGACCACAGATGGATACTTGAACTGATTCATGTACTTTCTATCTGCATCAGTCGTCGGACATTGAGTCTTGCTCAAAAATATGCCATGTGACATAGGCAAGTAACCCTTCTTGGAACTAGCCATGTTGTGTTTTTCCAACACTTTGTCAATATATGCATCTTGGCTCAAGCCTAACAACCTTCTTGATCTATCTCGATAGATCTTGATTCCTAGGATGTAGGCGGCTTCGCCCAAGTCTGAGATGGTTCAGTTTGATTCTGAGTTTGAGATGGTTCAGTTTCTCCACATGAGTATATGTTCTATAAATATCGTCTAACGCTGATTCCTGATAAGGGCTGCTATACGGACTATATTTATGTTCTCTTGAATTGTGCGGGAAGAAACTGGTCATCAAGACAACCGTATGTCCCTCGTTAATTCGCTTAACGAGTGATGATATCTACTGGACCCCTTGATGGAGATGGATTGCTTGCTAGCAACTTATGCAATCATCTCTAGATCAAGAAACGTATAATCTGCAAGAATAACACATTCCTATCTTGGATTATACAAGGATATCATGTGACATAAGAATCAAAAACAATAAGATACCATTTCTTATGCATGATTGAAGCAGTGTATTGGTACAGTGTTTATTTATGCGAATTGGGAATCATAACGTGTTGCTAGATACCTCTTATGATTATTGAAAATAAATAACGATTTATTTTCATGGCCAACATAGCATAAATCCTCAAAGGGTCACACAAATAAAGTTTTAACCAACAGTGCATTATTTATTTATTTGCAGAAGTGACTGCAATAAAAATATGATAGTTTGATTAATTAATTATATACTGTTGCGAACCGTCATAATTAATTAAATCAAAGGGGTCATATAGAAATAAATTAATGCATATGCTAATCCCAAAATAATTATCAATAGGTTGATAATGAATTTTATTCAACATACTTTAATTTAATTGGTTGAATTAAATTAAAGGTATGGACTTTAATTTATTAAGTCTAATTAAATCCAAATGAAAAGCAAATTGAGGTGGGCTATTAATAATTGATTAATATAAAAATTAAAGCTTTGTGTAATGGACAAAGCCCATTTAATTTGGCCGGCCAAAAATTGGGGACGTTTGTTTCCTTTTTGTCAAATTTGATTAGGGCAAAAGGAAAAGGTGATATATATAAAGAAATAATTATGGAGATAATTTGGCAATTTCATTTTTCCCTTTTTCCAATTTTCTTGGCCGCCATTCTCCATCAAAAGAGAAAATGTTCAGATCTGAATTTTTTATTCTCTCTATTGCTTTTCATTAGGGTATTCTTGTGTTGAATATTAGACACTAATTAAATAGTTAATTTGGTGAAGAAAGACGATAATGGATTAGCGTTGTTCTTGCTCTTGCTAGCACAAGAGCCTAGAACTTGGTTAACTCTTTAGGTGGACTCGAGGCCGGCGACGAGGTGGTAGTGGAGAGCACGCCATCAACTCCTAAGCAAAGGTTGAGCCTTCTAGTTACGAGACTAGAAGAGGTAAATCCTTCTACCGTTCTCTTAAACGTGTCGATTTGCATAATTATCTAGATCCGTATAATAGCAATTGTAAATTGTTTGTTAAATGTTAATAAAAATTTAAATTGCACATGGAATGAGTTCCTAACAGTGGTATCAGAGCGCTGGTCGATAATTATACTTTCTGATATTTTTTAATTGAGAAATTAGTAATTAACTAAGTTAATTAGTGATGTGTGTGCTTGCTATCTGAAAAAAATCTGTTTTTCTGCCTTATTGCTTGTTTTTTGTGATGTGAATATTTCTGGAATATTTTCTCTCTTACTGGAGGTTGTAGATCTTTGAGTCGTGGTTCTTTTTCCACTGGTTTCACGATTTTATAAGTTGTTATGATTTTTTAGTGATTTAAACGGTAACGGTGCGCAGATCTGGAATTCTGCGTCATGGTTCTGTTGTTGTGGCTTGAACGATTTATTTTGAAATACAACTGCCTGTAGTATTTAGCTAGGGTTAATCTAGACTTGATACTCTTTCTGAATATGTATAATTTGTTACCTATTTCGGATTTAATTTGGATGTTCAAGTATGGAAAGAATCGAAGTTGTCAGATCTGATTTTCTAAACAAGCTGGTTGTTTTGACAAAATAAAATTATTAAAGGACTTTTACAGAAAAGTGTTTGAATATATTTGTTCTATTTCGAATTAGAATTCTGTGAAAATTAATTTCATAATTTTTCATTAAGGTTTGATACTTTAACTGGGTTAAAACTTTTCAATCGTCAGTCTGTTTCAGAACAGGACAAGTCGCTTGTATGGCTTTTAACTCGATGATTTTGAATAGACCCTTGTATTTTTCTTTTCATGGATTGATAGCCTAGTATATAAAGTATTTTTCTATATAAATTGTTTGCTTGAAAAATGTCAAGGGGGTGGTCACACAGACCGAAAGATTGAGGCCAAAACATAATCTTCTCTAACGGCGCTTCGCGTGCTGTCTGAGATTTTGTCTTTTTTGGTTCTCCCTGATGGTAGCTGATCTCTCCTTGAAATTTCTACTGGTAGTTAGACTCATTGCAAGGAGCTCTCTGGATTTATTTCGGATTTTTTGGTAACCGAAAAATATCGAATTTTATCGGGTCCCAAATTGTTTATTTTAATTAATTAAAATATATTTTAATTAATCAAATTAGTTGAAATGTTAATTAGAACACTCCTTAAATACCCTCCTTTCTGTTTTTGATTTGTAGATTAAATTTCAAAGGTTTAAGCAAGTAGTTGTAATGTTAAACCTTTTGTATTTGAAAGCGAGCAACGAGCACACACAAAAATTCTAATTAATGAAGTTAATTAAGAACAAGTGAACATATATATTATATATGTGCTAACTCTGTTTTGTAGGAGGATCGTGGGTTTAGTATGGCTCAAGATTTCAATGCCTTGTGATTTGTAAATGTATGCATGTGTGAATGTGTGTAATGCGGCTTTTGGTGCCATTAATTAATTTTAATTAATTTTGATGTAACTTGTGAGGCTTGCATGCCCCTAAGGCCTAGGAGGGAATTAGGATTTTCCGCATGTTTATTTATTTCCATTAATTATAGGATATGATCAATATAATTAGTGGGAGGGCTTGAACTAGATTAGTCTTACTACATGGAGATGCAGTGAAGATTAATATGCAAGCTGGAGCCATACAAACCCACAACAATGGTTGTGCTTTGAGATGCTTATTATAATTATGTGATTGTTTGAATGCTATGAAATGTCATAGGATAGGTATGGGTGTATGTTGACACGACCACCAAACAAAGTCGCATAATGAAGGTCCAAATTTAATTTGATTAAGTCGACCGTCCTCCTTCTCTCTATCCCCTTCACGTTGCTTGCCTTCTCATGGCGCGGTCCGTCCAAGCGGACGTCATGGTTGTCATGCGATAGTCGGGGTACAAATAAAGTGATTTGTAAGGAGCAAATAGAGAGAAATTGCTTATCGATAGACCCAACTAGAGTTTGGATATCGGGGCGAAGTTCGCGATGCGAACCAAGAGTCATAGTTGTATGATTGGTTATAGAACCTACCTCATCTAGTCACTTTGGGTGACGTGCCATAGCAGGTCCAATTTGACGAAAATGGAGATCTTGGATATTCATTACATTTAAGGACATAAAATGTAGTGAACGTTTTACTTTGCTAGAAAATAAAACAAATGCATAAACTAATTGACCTTAATTTTTGGAATTGTTGTAGATGTCTTCTCATTCTTCCTTCTCGCTACGTTCTCTTTTAGAAAATGAGAAACTCGCCTTCAACGGTGCTAATTTCTTGGATTGGCACCGCAACCTTAGGCTAGCCCTTCGGTTTGAGAAGAAGGAGTATCTCCTTTCCACTCCATTACCCTCGGCTCCCAAGACGGATGCCACTAAAGAGGACAAGGACGCCTACGACAAGCACATCAATGACGACATGCAGATATCTGTCTTAATTGTCGCTGTCATGGAGTCTGAACTCCAAAAGGAGTTCATGGATAGTGGCTATGGTGTGTTTGACATCATAACTCGTCTCTCGAACATGTTCCAAACTAAGGCCCGCACCGAAAGGGGCCGACTGATCAAGGCCGTCGCCAATACTCGATTGGCCGAAGGTCATAAAGTCGGGCCACACGTCATGAAGATGGCGGGGTTGTTTCGGCAGCTTGATAGGCTTGACACGCCATTCCCGTCAGGGGCGGTTCAAGACTTCATTCTCAATTCTCTTCCTCACAGTTTCACGGGGTTCATTGTGAACTACCGCATGAATGGCATGGACAAGAGTTTGGACGACCTCCAGAACATGCTTGTCGAAACTGAGGAAAGTCTAAAGAAAGAGAAAGGGCCGAGAGATGTTCTTGCGGTGAGTGATAAGAGCAAAAAGATTAAGAAAAAGGTCCGCAGAACGAAGAAAGGCAAAGGCCCGGTGACGCCCCAATGTACCTCGCAGACAAGAAGGCGGGAACTGTCCAGCCTTCCACCTCAGGTATATTTGTCATTGAAACCCTTCTCGCTACCTCTAGCACTGACTGGATATTTGATACTGGTTCATGTGCTCACATTTATCGAAATGTGCAGGTTCTAAAGAATAGGAGGCGGCTTGAGAAAGGTGAAGTTCAATTCCGCGTCGGGAATGGCACGTGCATCTCTGCTATGGCCATTGGGAATGTGAAAATAACTTTACCTTCTGATTTTGTTTTGGAACTCAAAGATGTGTTTGTAGTTCCTTCTATTACTCGAAATATTATCTCTGTTTCTTGTTTGGACATGGATGGATTTAATGTTGTAATAAATAACAAATGTTGTGCTTTATTTCGTGATGATATTTGTTATGGTGTTGCGCATTTATTGAATGGTCTTTATGTGCTTGATACTTCTAATGAACATGTTTTGAGTATTGAAAATGAAAATAGAAAACGTAAGATTTCACACGAGAATGCAACTTTGATGTGGCATTGCCGTTTAGGTCATATCAATGAGAAACGCATCAAGAGATTACAAACTGTTGGTCTCTTGGATCAATTCGCTTTCGAGCCAATTGACAAATGCGAATCGTGTTTGATAGGAAAGATGACCAAAGCGTCTTTTACCAACAAAGGTATTAGGGCAAATGACTTATTAGATCTCGTACATACCGATGTATGTAGACCTATGAGTGTTTGCACACGTGGAGGTTACTCGTACTTCATTACTTCCACCGACGATCATAGTAGATACGGGTATATCTACTTAATGCGGCATAAGTCCGAATCCTTTGAAAAGTTCAAGGAATTCAAGAATGAAGTTAAGAACCAACTTAATCGAAAAATCAAAGTTTTGCGTTCCGATCGAGGTGGTGAGTACTTGAGCCACGAGTTTGGTGATTATCTAAAAGAGTGTGGAATCGTTCCACAACTCACTCCACCTGAAACACCACAATGGAATGGTGTATCCGAAAGGAGGAATCGAACTTTGCTAGACATGGTTCGATCGATGATGAGCCAAGCAGATTTGCCTAAGTCGTTTTGGGGCTATGCACTAGAAACCGCAGCTTTTACACTAAATCGTGTTCCGTCAAAGTCCGTTGAGAAGACGCCTTATGAGCTTTGGTTTGGTCGGAAACCAAGCATGTCGTTTCTCAAGATTTGGGGTTGTGAAGCTTATGTGAAAAGGCTAATGAGCGATAAGCTTGGATTCAAATCGGACAAATGTCTTTTCGTAGGATATCCTAAAGAAACGAAGGGTTACTACTTCTACAACTGCAATGAGAACAAGATAGTTGTTGCTCGTTATGGTGTGTTCTTAGAGAAAGAGTTTCTCGCAAAAAAAAGTAGTGGGAGTGATGTGGTTATTGAAGAAGTTCACGAACCACCGCAAGATATGCCTCAAGTAGGAAATCTAGCGATTCCTAATACGGTGCCAAATGAGGTTGTAATTGAACCAGTTCCACAAGTTGTTGAGGAACAAGTTCAAGAGAATACTCCCTCAAATGAGGACTCGAACACTTCGCGAGTCGATGGTGTTCAAGTTACTCCTACATTAGAGGATCAAGAACCAACTCCACAAACTGTTGTGGAACAAGTTCAAAAACCACAAGCACCAATCCTACGAAGGTCAACGAGGAAAAGTCGTCAACCCGAAAGGTACTTAGGTTTGCACGACGTCCTCGTCATTGGAAATGGAGAGCCTTTGACCATCAAGGACATGATGAAAGAATCCGACTCCAAGGAATGGTTTAAAGCCATGGAATCCGAAATGCAATCCATGTATGACAACAAGGTATGGACCTTGGTCGATCTTCCTGACGGAGTAAAACCCGTTGTTCTATGGATCTTTAAGAGAAAGGTCGACATGGATAGCAACTTGACTGTATACAAGGCACGGCTTGTTGCGAAAGGTTATCGACAAGTTCATGGTATTGACTATGAAGAAACCTTCTCGCCTGTTGTCATGTTCAAGTCAATTCGGATCTTGTTAGCAATTGCCGCATTTCATGACTATGAGATATGGCAAATGGATGTCAAAACCGCATTCCTAAATGGCAATTTGGAAGAGGATGTGTACATGACACAACCCGAGTGTTTTGTGGATCCAAAGAATGCTAACAAGGTATGCAAGCTTCAAAGATCCATTTATGGATTGAAGCAAGCATCGAGGAGTTGGAACAAGCGCTTCGATGAAGAAGTCAAGAAGTTGAACTTCATCCAAAGCGAAAAGGAACCTTGTGTTTACAAGAGATTTAGTGGGAGCGTGGTTGTGTTTCTTGTTCTGTATGTTGATGATATACTCTTGATCGGGAATGATATTCCCGAATTAAATGCAGTTAAGACTTCATTGAAGAAGGTGTTCTCAATGAAAGACTTGGGCGAGGCCGCCTACATCCTAGGGATTAAGATCTATAGAGATAGGTCTAGAAGGATGTTGGGTATGAGCCAAGATACATATATTGACAAGATATTGGTAAAACACAATATGGCTAGTTCCAAGAAGGGTTACTTGCCTATGTCACATGGCATATACTTGAGTAAGACTCAGTGTCCCTCGACCGAAGCAGATATGAAGTACATGGAGAAATTCAAGTATCCTTCTGTAGTCGGTTCGATTATGTACGCCATGCTATGTACTCGCCCCGATGTGGCATATCCGATTAGTGTGACTAGTCGATTCCAAGCCAACCCTGACATGTCACACTGGACCGCAGTCAAGAATATCCTCAAGTATCTAAAGAGAACAAAGGATAGCATTCTCGTGTATGGTGGAGACCAAGAGCTCGTTGTAAGTGGTTACACCGATGCTAGTTTTCAAACCGACCGAGATGACTCAAAGTCACAGTCCGGCTTTGTATTTCTGCTCAATGGTGGTGCTGTGAGTTGGAAAAATTCCAAACAGGATACCACAGCCGATTCCGTCACCGAAGCAGAATATTTAGCGGCTGGTGAAGCAGCGAAGGAAGGAGTTTGGATCAAGGAATTCTTGACCGAGCTGGAGGTGGTTCCAAGCATCTCAGGTCCAGTGGATCTTTACTGCAACAATACGGGAGCCATCGCTCAGTCCAAGGAGCCTAGGTCTCACCAGAAGACTAGGCATATCCAACGACGATTCCATCTTATCCGTCAGTTTGTGAATGACGGATGGATCAAGGTCAAGAAGGTAGACGGTGCCGCGAACACAGCGGACCCTCTGACAAAGCCTCTGTCTCGAGCCGCGCATGAGTTGCATGTTGCATCCATGGGGATCAGACGCATGCCTGAGTGGCATTGATTTGTATTTTTTACATTTGAGGTTTTAGTATGAGACATGTATATTTTGATATTACATTGAGTACTATGCACTTGCTAGAAGTCACTATTGATTGACTCTAGGCCAAGTGGGAGATTGTTAGAGATATGTCCTAGAAGCCAATCATTTTATGGCTACTTCTATAGTTTATGTTATTGATGATATTTGATCATTTGTTCCTGGATTTTATTATTGACAGTTCATTCAGGTTGAGGATTTGAATTGTCGATCACTGTGTTTTATTTATGATTAAATGACAATAATAAATCAAAACTGTCCATAGTCTTGATAATTAACAAGGAACATTAATTATCAGACAAGACTAGTATACAAGTTAAGTGATGATTAAGTTCTACAAATCATAAGTAAGGAGTTACTAACTTGATTGTATATGTATATGTTGCTGGAACATAGTACAGGACATGACCCAATGAAATAAATAAATGGATTGTGTTATGTGTCATTATTTATTTCATACGTGTTTGATTCTGAGTTTGAGATGGTTCAGTTTCTCCACATGAGTATAGGTTCTATAAATATCGTCTAACGCTGATTCCTGATAAGGGCTGCTATACGGACTTTATTTATGTTCTCTTGAATTGTGTGGGGAGAAACTGGTCATCAAGACAACCGTATGTCCCTCGTTAGTTCGCTTAACGAGTGATGATATCTACTGGGCCCCTTGATGGAGATGGATTGCTTGCTAGCAACTTATGCAATCATCTCTAGATCAAGAAACGTATAATCTGCAAGAATGACACATTCCTATCTTGGATTATACAAGGATATCATGTGACATAAGAATAAAAAACAATAAGATACCATTTCTTATGCAGGATTGAAGCAGTGTATTGGTACAGTGTTTATTTATGCAAATTGGGAATCATAACGTGTTGCTAGATACCGCTTATGATTATTGAAAATAAATAACGATTTATTTTCATGGCCAACATAGCATAAATCCTCAAAGGGTCACACAAATAAAGTTTTAACCAACAGTGCATTATTTATTTATTTGCAGAAGTGACTGCAATAAAAATATGATAGTTTGATTAATTAATTATATATTGTTGCGAACCGTCATAATTAATTAAATCAAAGGGGTCATATAGAAATAAATTAATGCATATGCTAATTCCAAAATAATTATCAATAGGTTGATAATGAATTTTATTCAACATACTTTAATTTAATTGGTTGAATTAAATTAAAGGTATGGACTTTAATTTATTAAGTCTAATTAAATCCAAATGAAAAGCAAATTGAGGTGGGCTATTAATAATTGATTAATATAAAAATTAAAGCTTTGTGTAATGGACAAAGTCCATTTAATTTGGCCGGCCAAAAATTGGGGACGTTTGTTTCCTTTTTGTCAAATTTGATTAGGGCAAAAGGAAAAGGTGATATATATAAAGAAATAATTATGGAGATAATTTGGCAATTTCATTTTTCCCTTTTTCCAATTTTCTTGGCCGCCATTCTCCATCAAAAGAGAAAATTTTCAGATCTGAATTTTTTCTTCTATCTATTGCTTTTCATTAGGGTATTCTTGTGTTGAATATTAGACACTAATTAAATAGTTAATTTGGTGAAGAAAGACGATAAGGGATTAGCGTTGTTCTTGCTCTTGCTAGCACAAGAGCCTAGAACTTGGTTAACTCTTTAGGTGGACTCGAGGCCGGCGACGAGGTGGTAGTGGAGAGCACGCCATCAACTCCTAAGCAAAGGTTGAGCCTTCTAGTTACGAGACTAGAAGAGGTAAATCCTTCTACCGTTCTCTTAAACGTGTCGATTTGCATAATTATCTAGATCCGTATAATTATCTAGATTTGCATAATTCTTTTCTCCTGCAAATTAAACTCCAATTAACTAAATTAAGTTTTTCAATACCATTAGTTTGATAGGATTCCAAAAGAAATCTTCTTCTAATACAATCTATTTTTCTAATAATCCATTCAAGCAGACAAACGCAAATAAAATGTATAAAGGAAGAGCAGAAATTAGTTTAAATGAATAAAATTTAAAAGAGTGGGTCTTACCTTTCTACTTAATAAAATTTCCGAGAGTTGAGAATCCTATCTCAAAATGGTGATGATGATGATGATGATGAATAAATTAATAAATAAATAAACAGTGAAGCTGGACACCTTACACCTGTATGTACGTGACAAAAATCCTGACCTGAATCACAGATATAATAGTGAGGCTGGCTGTCTGCTCCATTGACAAAACGGGAGTCAGTGTGCGACTCTTGGGCCCATGATGCAACACATCAATTATGGATTTGTCTAAAGTAGCTATACTATGATTTAACCTCATCTGTATTAATCTATAAAGTCGTACTTTATAATTTAATGATTTGGCAATTGCCAAAAATCAAGGGACAAGTATGACGGTGAGACTTCAGAGTGCTGATTGCAGTATTTACTTTGGCACGTGGCACAATAAAATTTGCAAGTATATAAGCACGTTTTTAGACACGATATATATAGCTGTGCCACATATAGAAAAAAAAAATTAAAAAATAGTACGGCACATTTAAGTGTTATAAACAAAAGCACAGAAAATGATACGGTCCATACAAGTCCAATAGAACATCCAAATAAAAATCTGAGGCGCAAGCATATCTTGGTCATTTTATCTTTAGCGAGTTATTTTTATTCTATTTTATTTATTATCGTCGTCGTGGTCTTCGTCGTTCTTATTTTTGAGAAAACCGACAGTTCGAGATATTTAGGCCTTCAATAAATTAAGTTTGACCGAATTTGATTTTAGCTCTTATTTGTTTCAATTATAAGTCAAATTATGTTGAACTCGACTTGAAAATCAATCGAGCTTTCGAATCCGAACTAAGCCGAAAATGAATCGAGCTGGGAATTAATTAATTTATTTATGTTTTCTAGGATATATTTATTTATTACTTATATCATGTTATTCTTATAATTAAAAGTGAAAACATTTAATATTTATAATTTTATATCTAAAAAAATAAATGTATTTAATTATGATACTATAAATTAGATAAGTGCATCTTGAGCTACTCCTGAACAATTTCAAGCGAGCCAATTAAAAGGATTTGATATTCAACTCGCGTTGGTCAAAATGTCCGATAGAATGAATCGATCTCGAGTTGGTCAAATTTAAATAGTGATTTATCGAAATAAAAAAGAAAATTGATTAGTGCCATCACACTAATTACCATCGTGCGTCATCGCTGTGGGGAGCGTCTCAACGATGGTCCCTCACCCAGCGCACTCATTTCGTATCTAAATGTTTAGTTTGATAAGTACAAATTTTCTGTTATTTAAGTATAAATATTCAATTAGTTGCAATAAAAAATATAAATATTATAAGAAAAAATGTTCATTTTATTAAGTATAAATGTTTAGTTTAGCAAGTACAAATGTTCAATTGGGTAAGTACAAATATTCTGTTAATTGAGTATAAATGTTCAGTTAGGTGCAATAAAAAATATAAATATTATAAACAAAAATGTTATTACTAAACCAAGCGAAGGGGTCGCAAACCGGACACAAAACACATGAAAAAATCAAAAGAGGTCATGAACCGGTCCGGTTCAAATTAAATTTTTTCCGACTCTGCCCCTAGCGCGCATCTCTTCAAGACTGACGTGCAATTTTATATTAAACCATAAATTGAAGCATTTAACTGAACACTTGTGATTCTTAAAGTGAACACATTTCGTTATTAAACTGAACATTTGTAACAGATACAGACACTCTAGTCACGCGAGACTCACGCACGCGCGCCATCTGTTCAGCGATGGCGCGTGATTATAAATCTGCCCGATGACAATTATCATTACTGAAATAAAAATACTCAATATAGGTTTTATTTTTCAAACCGCTTTCAGTACATGTAATGTCAAACCGCTTTTAACTAATGTCTTATTTTTAAAATTTGCCTTCTCATTTTCTGATGCATTAATATTCGTGCATGGCCATGTAATTAAATGTATGACAGCCACTAAAATTTGGAATTTTTTGTTGAACGATCGTTAGTATGTTTTATATTTTTCATCATCTGACCGGTTCTTATCATACGAGGCAATTTTTTTCATCTTCCAAACGCTGGAGAAGGATTTTTTTTTTTTTTTTTTTTTTTTTTTTTTTGAAGAAACGGGCGGACATCTACACTCGTGAATTATTGATTTCCAAAGCTAATCAAAAGTTTAAATTAGCCTATATACATTTTAGCCTTATGAACGTAATCACGCAAATTTTCGTTTTAACATAAAGCGCAAGTTCATATACGAAGAGGGATGGCATTGAATATCGATTTATTTGGTTTGCTCTGTTGGGAATGCTTTGGTCAAATTAATAAGAGAAGATGTAAATGTAATAACTGCTAACTAGCTTGAAAAAGGAAATGAAATTCGCAGGGACATACGACGAAATTCTGATTTTTTTTTTTTTATATATATAAGGTTAGTTGGTGAGAGCCAACCAATAAAAAAATATTAATAAAAAAAAATGATTACAAAAATTAGTTACAAAGAAGATTAAAAATATAAATAAAAAAGATATCCAAAAGTCATCTAAAAAAATCCTATAAAATAAAATAAAAGTAGCCAGATCAGCAATTAATGAATGAACCACTGTTTTGATAAGGTGATTATATTCCAACTATTCTGGTAGGCGTCGACGAATGGTTATTGAAAATCCTTGCATTTCACTTCTTCTAGATGAACCAGCAGCCTGCTGTCCAGATTGAATCCCAAATATCTAGTTTTGATCTGCTCGTGTTGTTTCGATTTGCCAACCATAAATCAATGAAATTCTGATTATCATTAAATCCTTAGCACGCGAGCAGAGCTTAGTACGAGGATCGTTCTGCTGCCCCAATTTGAGAATTGAGAGGAACCACATCCTCTGTGGCAGCTACATGATAGCAGACTGAATATGGATCGTTCTATGAATGATTAGTGTCCCGTGATTAATATCAGGTCCGTTGAAATTAGATCGGGCGGACCGAATTGGATGTGGTCCCTATTTGAGATACCCCCAGTTGTGACAAATCTATAACTGTCAGATTAAAATGTGATGAACGTCCTGGATTGCAATCTCCATCAGCGATTTGTAAAGAGAAGGGATATCCTCCGTTGACGGCTCGATCTGTCTCGATGCTCCGCGTCACTGTGGCTCTCTCCCTCGTGTGATTCAAACTCCTCTCGTCTCTCATGTATCACCTCAACCCCCGTCAATTTCGCACGAATCCCTTGATTTTTAGTCGCCTCACCTGGTCGTCCAACAACCGTCAGAATTTAAGTATAGAGCTGAGATTCTCTTACTAAACTAATTTATTTTATCCAAAGTGAAGAACTACGTTATACCCCTTCCTTGAATAACAATTTCTAGGTTTAATTTGAAACCCATTTGCCTCAGCATAGTGTAGAACTAGGAGATAACAAGCCAGTGCAAATTGATTATGTTTACATTTGCAATTCTGTTTGGATTCACTTATTCATCAAAATTTTTATTATATTTATAGAGGTGATATATGTTCAGGATTCTGAAATTGAGGTCGAGCATGAAAGAGATAGTTTGAAGCCAATAACACAGAGCACATTGATGAAAATTAGGATGGCTTCTAACTTTTTGAAGTCATCAAAATTTTGATTATATTTATAGAGGTGATATATGTTCAGGATTCTGAAATTGAGGTCGAGCATGAAAGAGATAGTTTGAAGGCAATAACACAGAGCACATTGATGAAAATTAGGATGGCTTCAAACTTTTTGAAGGCATGGTATTTGCATCTCTAGAGAAAGGTAAAGATCGTAGAAACTTTTTGCTAAGGTCATTCGTGTGTTCATGTCCATGATTTTTTGGGTAGAGAAAAAGTTAAGGATTTGTCATTAGCAAAAGAGCAAGAAAGAAGAACTTTTAACTCACAGATGGATTTGTCAAGCAACGCTAGTTGTCAAAGAATTTGCACTATTGTGTTGACTTTTATTTTGATTAGTTTATAGCTTGAATTTAAGCTAAATGCTTAAAATTTCTATATGTAAGATTTTTTTACAGCTTGAATGTAAGCTGACTTTTATATGTTTACTAATTTATACATACAGATGAGCTTTCTGGTGTTGAATGTAATTTAGTTTCTATGTGTTGATATCGAATGTAAAATAATTTCTACAAATTTGAACCATTTATGCCAAAACACAAAAAATACTCGGTAATTTTGTTAGGAAAATGTCTGTCTGGATCACCAAAAGTACATTTCAGATCACTTGGAACTGTCATTCAAATTTGTCGGTTTTAGACGGTCCTTGACTTAATATGTATAAAGTTTAGATGTACCGCAGCGGAAGTTGATCGTTTGCCTAGATCCTTCTCGAAGCTTCTCTGCAACCCCTCCTTGTCTCTTGGTCTTCCTCCGTACGCAACTGGCACACCACAACCACAAGACAGGGCTTGGCGTCACCTTTCACGAATCCAGATGCCGGTCGACTCGTGCGTGTGCTTCCTATTGCTCTCCAAGCAATAGGATGGCTCCTCCCTCTTTCTGATCTCTCTCTGGTCTCTCTTGGATGGTGGTTATCTCAAAAGATACGAATTCCAACCTTGGAGACGCTTCAGAAGAGAGGGGTATAAATAGCCAGCCTGGAAACAGACTTTCCAGATTCATAACTGCCGTCTGGAACGGGCCGTTCCAGAATTAGACCGGGCCGTCCCAACTAGTTGGACCGGGCCGTTCCAGAATTGGACCGGACCGTCCCAACCGCAATGGGACAGTCTGGTTGCCCAGCAAACCAGTCCGTTCGGAACATGGCTCCACACACTTTTTCTAACATCTCCCTCTTGGAGACATTGTTGCCAAACACAGAGTCAAACCTCATACGGCAAATGGACCGTGCGACCAGCGCATACACCTGTCAAGCGGGAGCTAAAACGCCTCACCATAACAAAGTTAAGGCCAGCGAGAAAGCGTCTACCCTTTTATAAAAACAGTTAGATAATTGTGTATACTAGTACCTTAGATACATTCAAATTTGCACTAGATCAGACATTATCGACCGCTCAATGATACATGTCCTTTCCTTTTCAGTCTTAGTCTGCTGTATGTTCCCAACCTCAGTCCAAATGACGAGTTTGGTGGATCCTGAACACCAACAGATCTCTCATTTGTGCAAATCGAATCTGATCTTTCCTTTGTCTTATGAAAATCAGAACAAAATCAGTCGTTTTCCCAGCAATGCCCCGACAGGCGGAATATGCATCACCATAGGGTACACACCAAAGTAGCAGGCACTGATCCTGCCCCTCATGACATAGTCAAAAGTCAAAGGGTACGTAATTGTGGAACTCACACAATGGGGAGTCATACGGTCTTGGTCCTGGAACCACTCAATCCATCTTCCAAGAGTCGCCTAGCACATGTGGTATGAGCACATGTTACAACGAATCATCTGCACCAACAGACGTGTGTCTACTGTCGTTGTACGAGTCTAGATTCAGTTTGCAAATCAAGTGTCTATGGTCCAGACCACTCCTTATTGCAACTAATCCTGAAATTCTCCACTTAAACACTCCCAGAGTTTTAAGGAGATTCTCACCTCGGCTAAGTTTGAACTACATGATTGCTGGGGATACAATCATATCGAATCGCCTAAAAGAAGACAAGTCTCATTTCAGTCCCAGACTGAAGCGACATTGAGCTTCGACCACCCCAGGTGGCTCCTTAGTCCTTGACTAAGCGCACATAGCTCAATCCAGTCTCATCTCTACATGCCCCTGGCACTAGAGGCGATTGCTCGTGCGAGCGAGACAATCTTTAGTTCAAATACACACTACCATTTATGCTAACATTTAATTGAACAATAACAGGCAATTCAATAATAAGAATGAATGCAAATGTCTTAATATATATCAATAAAACATAATTGTTCAAACACATACATACATACAAAAGTCTGAAAAATTGGACCGGACCGTCCCAGATTCCGGACGAGCCGTTCCAGCCTAAAGCAGGCCATACCCTAGCTGTTTTTCAGTGTTCAGACGGTCCGGCTGAAATCCGGACGGTCCGCCCCAGTCTGGGACGGGCCGTTCCAATTCTAGGATCCGCCTGCAAACCTCAAACCCATAATCCTAACCATCTTAAGGAACTGCATCCTAGTTATGGCCTTTGTAAATGGGTCTGCCACCATCTCGTCGGTGGAAATGTGCTCTAACACAATCTTTTTGTGTTCTTGTCTATCTCTAACAAAGTGATATCTCATGTCAATATGTTTGCCCTTTCCATGATACTTGGGGTCCTTAGAGAATGCTATAGCAGCAGTGCTATCGCAATAAATAGTCACAGGTCCGATGGGCACCTTGACCACCCCTAGATCCTTTAGGAAACGCCTCAACCATATTGCCTCTTGGGCAGCCGCAGAACATGCAATGTACTCGGCTTCCATGGTGGATAAAGCAACACAAGTTTGCTTTTTACTAGCCCAAGAGATTACACTTTTACCAAGCATGAAGATGAAACCTGAAGTGGACTTGCGCTCATCCAAGTCTCCACCCCAATCAGCATCCGAATAGCCGACTAAATTCAGGTCTCTGCCTTGGTAACATAGCACATAATCAGATGTGCCCTTGAGATATCTCAAAATCCTTTTGACTGCTTGCCAATGAGCAAATCCAGGATTCGATTGAAATCGGCTGACAAGACTCACCGCATAGCATATATCGGGTCTTGTACACATCATAGCATACATCAAGCTTCCGATTGCACTTGAGTACTGCACTTTTTCCATCTTATCTTTTTCCTCTTTTGTCTTGGGACACATGTCATTGCTTAAGCTTGTATTCTTGTCAATAGGAGTGTCAACCGATCGACATTCAGCCATGTCAAATCGTTCAAGAACCTTCTTCACATAAGTTTCTTGAGATAAACTGAGAAACCTCTTGGTTCGATCTCGAGTTATCTTGACACCTAGTACATAACTAGCTTCACCCATATCTTTCATGTCAAATGTAGAGGACAACCAAGTCTGCGTTGAACCAATCAGCGACTTGTTGTTACCTGCTAGCAGTATGTCATCTACATACAATGTCATGATCAAGAACCCATCCATGGACCTCTTCACATACACACAATGATCCTCTTCCATCACCTCAAAGCCGTTTGACAAGACAGCTTGGTGGAATCTGAGGTTCCATTGTCGTGATGCTTGCTTGAGACCATATATGGAACGGCGAAGTTTGCACACCTTGTGCTCCTTCCCTTTAATCACAAACCCTTCAGGTTGTGCCATATATATCTCCTCCTGCAATTCTCCATTGAGAAATGCAGTTTTCACGTCCATTTGGTATAGTTCTAGATCCATTGCAGCGACTATTGCTAGGATCAAGCGGATGGAGGCAAACCTGACCACAGGAGAGAAGGTTTCCTCATAATCCACTCCCTCTATTTGGGTGAATCCCTTTGCAACCAAGCGAGCTTTGTAACGCTCAATTGACCCGTCACTTTTACGTTTGACTTTGAGAACCCATTTGCTCCCAACAGCCCTACGACCTCGTGGTAAGTCAATTAAGTCCCAGACTTGATTCTTCTTCATGGAATCGATTTCCTCTTGCATGGCCAGCAACCATTCCTTAGAATTAGAGCCAGAAAGTGCCTCTCGCACATTCTTTGGTTCATCCATATCGATAGCCTTGACTGCCTTATTGCGTTTAGGCTTATCGTCCTCTCTTGGTACAACCAAACCATCCAAAGCTGCCATGAACATTTCCCCCCCTTCGATTTCAAATCTTCGGCGGGGTACTCTTTCTCGTCCTGACCTACGAGGTTCTGCTTCTTCCTGTCTGTTTGTATCATTGGGACGGTCCGCCCTGGTCCTGGGACGGTCCGTTCCAATCAGATCAGGAGAATCATCTCTCATCTGGGACGGTCCGCCCCAGTCTTGGGACGGTCCGTTCCAGTGTTGGGACGGTCCGCCCCAGTCCTGGGACGGTCCGTTCCAACTGCCGAGATTGACTCTTTGAGTTCCCTCTTCTGCAATTGACCTGGTCTCAGGAGGTTGAGCCTCCACCTCTTGACCAATATCAATATCTGCAGAAGGAATGTCCTCATAAAGTCCTTGCATTCGTGAAACCTCGCTTTTCTTTGGATAGTCGCTCTCAAGGAATGTCGCATCCCTCGACTCAATTTCCGTGACTATTCCACTTAGATCCTCTCCAACAAACACGTGGCCCTTGGAAGCTTCAGAGTATCTGATGAAGATACACTTTCTCCCTCTCGGACCAAGTTTCCCATGTTTGTGAGACGGATCATGGACATAAGCCAAACAACCCCATGGATGGAGATTACCCAAATCCGGTTTTCGTCCAGTCCATAACTCATAAGGGGTGGCTGCCACGGATTTCGAGGGAACACGGTTTAGAACATATGTAGCTGTCAACAGCGCATCTCCCCAATACGAAATTGGTAGACTTGCTTGTGCCATCATAGATCTAACCATTTCCAACAGGGTCCTATTACGCCTTTCAGCAACACCATTCTGTTGTGGCGTGTAGGGAGTTGTCAATTGATGAACGATTCCCTTTTCATCACACAAGCTCTTGAATTGATCTGAGAGGTACTCTCGACCTCGATCTGTCCTAAGAGCTTTCACAAGTCCATCTTGTTGATTCTCAACCATCGCTAAGTACTTTTTGAAGCAACCCAGTGCCTCTGACTTGTGGGAGATCAAATAGACATGACCAAACCTTGTGTAGTCATCAATAAATGTGATGAAATAACAGGCACCATGTCGAGCCCTAACACTCAAAGGACCACAAATGTCCGAGTGTATCAATTGCAAAGGATTAGTGGCACGAACAGCCTTACCAAAAGGCTTTCGGGTAGCCTTACCTGCTAGACAACTCTCACATGTAGGCAAGGAGACCTTGGTTAAGGGACCTAACAGTCCAACCTTAGCCAATCTAGTCATCCGTTCCTGCCCTACATGGCCAAGTCTGGCATGCCATACCATCAAGTTATCATTTACATTAGAAGAAGAAATATTATAAGATAGAGAAGAGCCATCAATTGTGTCTAAAACCATGAATTTATCATTAAGAAATCCATTACCAATCAACATAGAATTCTGATACAATTCAACACAATTGTTCACAAAAACAACACTCAATCCAGTTTTGACAAGAACTAAAACAGATACAAGACTTCGCCTCACATCAGGCGCATACAAAACATCATGGAGAATTAATCTATGTCCATTGCGAAACACAAGCTCACATGTGCCTATGCCATGCACTTGGACACTACTATTATTTCCCATGAAAATCCGTTTGCTTCCTGCCGGTATGCGACGATAGTCCAGAAATGCCGCTCGATCCCTAGCTATGTGGTCAGTTGCTGCAGAATCAACAGTCCAAACAGGAGTGTTATCAGTAAGCATGAAACAACTGGACACAAATAAAGCTGAATCACAAGCAGATGAGTTTGGGGCGGTCCGTTCTGCATCAGAACGGTCCGTCCCAAGCTCTAAGGGAGTTGGGACGGTCCGCCCCACTTTGGAACGGTCCGCCCCAAAAGGGCCAGATGGTACCTTTTTCAGCTTCGTGCAATCACGAGCGAAGTGTCCCACCTTATCACAGTTGAAGCAAGCCCCCTTGGGCTTCTCCTTCCCTTTCCCGCGCTTCTTGCTGCGCTTCTTGTCAATCTTGGCATTGGCCACGCCATTGCCACCCGCATTCTTCTTGGAACCGGAATTCTGCCTCGGTTTCCTTTGCGAGTTCTTAGAGGCGGCAATCATTGCCTCTCCAGCCGCCTTATCAGCTCTCTCAGCCAATAAGCGGTCCTCTTCCAACTCCACATGACGCGCCACCTCATCAAAGGTGCGTATGTTGTCATTGTGAGTTAAATTGACTCTCATATGCTCCCATGAGCGAGGTAGAGAGCGAATGACAGCTTGCACTTGTTGCTCATTCGAGAGGACATGACCCGCTTGTTGCAACTCACTAATCATGTTAGACATAGCTAAGATATGCTCCCTCATTGTGTGCTCAGGGCGCTTTTTATAGCCGTCAAACCTTAGTGTAAGTTGCCGGATCCTAGTGGTTGAAGTACCACCATACTGGAGCTTGATCGCCTCCCACAACTCTTTCGTGGTGCGGTACCTCTCAAACCTGAGGAGAAGATCGTTTGACATGCTACTCAGCAACGTTATGCGAGCAGCACGATCCTTCTTTCTGAAATCCTCATTGGCCTGAACTCGCCTTGGATTGGCCCTTTCGGCTTCAGTGAGTTCCTTTGTGAGTGGCTCATGCAAGTCCTGCATCTCAAGGAGAAATTGAACCTTACGATGCCAAACATCGTAATTGTTGCTCGTCAGTTTCTCACCAGCATTGAGATCAGCGACTATGCTCTTATTTGCCGACATCTTTCTACAAAATAGAGACAAAGCACATGTATGCATGTTAGCATCAACACATATGATATAACTCCAAGTTATAACATTAAGCATACCTCACAGCACAATCCTTGAATCGATCCAAAAGATAATGCAACCCAGCCACGAGGATCGAGAGATGACAACTAGGGCCACCAATCCAATCTCATAAACTAAGTGCACCACCTCCCAATCAACTCGATTGGCGCGAGGTTCAGACATTGGTTAAGATACCCAGATCTTAAAATCCAAAGTCACCCTTTGTGTGCTTTTGGTTTACATGCGAGTCAGAAGCCCTAAAGGCCTACTCAAACACGTCACCATTTGTGAGAGGTCTAAAGACCTACCATCACCCTCTCATGCAAGTATGCACATAATAACCACTGAGTTATCTAGAGGATAAGTCAGAAACCATGTTGGACATAGTGGTATGTTCATAATTGGTCAAGTCAAACTCAAGGTTTACACAGCTTTGTTCTGTCAGACAATCGGAACGGCCCGGTCCAACATTGGAACGGTCCGTCCCAGGGATTAAACCATAGACTGGTTAAGGGTTTCCAGCCTGGAACGGTCCGTCCCAACTCTGGAACGGCCCGTCCCACTGCTGGGTCGGACCAGCCTGTATGCCGTCCTGTCAGCAAAGTCCTGGGACGGTCCGTCCCAGAGTTGGAACGGTCCAGTCCAGACGTTGCTGAAACCCTGATTCTGGTATTTCCAGCGATGGAATTCCTCAGAAATCAGTTTTCTTTACCAGTAAGATTGCTCTATCCTAAATTGACTGGTTTGAAGTATTTGCTACTAGTTCTATCAATCATAGAGAGATCTAAAGCCAAAAATACCAGCAAAATCAAAATTAGGGTTCCAATAGAGCAACCAAGTCTCAGACCAGAACAAAAACTACCAATATTCACGGTTTCTAGGGGTTAAATAGTACCAAAACTCCGAAAAGAACCTTGTGGCTCTGATACCAATGTCGGTTTTAGACGGTCCTTGACTTAATATGTATAAAGTTTAGATGTACCGCAGCGGAAGTTGATCGTTTGCCTAGATCCTTCTCGAAGCTTCTCTGCAACCCCTCCTTGTCTCTTGGTCTTCCTCCGTACGCAACTGGCACACCACAACCACAAGACAGGGCTTGGCGTCACCTTTCACGAATCCAGATGCCGGTCGACTCGTGCGTGTGCTTCCTATTGCTCTCCAAGCAATAGGATGGCTCCTCCCTCTTTCTGATCTCTCTCTGGTCTCTCTTGGATGGTGGTTATCTCAAAAGATACGAATTCCAACCTTGGAGACGCTTCAGAAGAGAGGGGTATAAATAGCCAGCCTGGAAACAGACTTTCCAGATTCATAACTGCCGTCTGGAACGGGCCGTTCCAGAATTAGACCGGGCCGTCCCAACTAGTTGGACCGGGCCGTTCCAGAATTGGACCGGACCGTCCCAACCGCAATGGGACAGTCTGGTTGCCCAGCAAACCAGTCCGTTCGGAACATGGCTCCACACACTTTTTCTAACAAAA
This sequence comes from Rhynchospora breviuscula, assembly GCA_027562975.1. Classification (NCBI taxonomy): domain Eukaryota; kingdom Viridiplantae; phylum Streptophyta; class Magnoliopsida; order Poales; family Cyperaceae; genus Rhynchospora; species Rhynchospora breviuscula. The sequence goes on from CM050398.1 coordinate 22,456,987, forward strand.
TTATTTGTTTTGTTTTCTGTGAAAGACTTTTCTTGTGTTGCAATTGTACTTGCATCTTTGGACTGCACATGATTACTGATCTAATATGGTGTTTGGTTGTGCTTTAATATGGTCTTCGTTTCATGAATTTTGTTTTTCAAGGTGTTGTGAGCATGCACTTTCGATATACTAGCGTTTCAATTTATTATTATTTTTTTTATTATTATTATTTTTTTTTTGTTCACGCTATGCACTTTTGATGTGCCAGCGTTTCATAGGTTTGGTCCCAAACTCAACCTCCTGCAAATACAACCCTTTCTTCACAAGGTGCTGCCGCAGTATACAATAAAATCATTGTTATTATATGTCAATGGAAATCGATAGATTCACCGGTGCCAACTCAACACACACCGAATCCAAACCTGATTTAAAGAGGTCAAATCTGACTCGTGATAACCATATACTAAATTTCCAAAAATCCCTTTGGAGAAAACAAACGAGAAATTTGCTTTTATGCTAAGCACAAAACTGAAAACAACCCCAGTCTAATTCACTAAACAATAAAGAAACATCAATAGAAAATAGGAGATGCACATGCATGGCGAATGAAAAGTTCTTTATATAAAACTAGATAGAGGGGAAAAAAAAACACATCTATTGAAATCCATCTACAAAAATAAATGTCAAAGAAAAAATCTATCTAAACTAATACACACCTAATTGTGTGCCAGTGCCCAGTAATATACCCTGAGTGCTCCCTTGCCATATCTATGTTCTTTATTACAATCACATAAGACACAAGAACTTTTTATACTATTTGTTCACGGGGGAAAAAAAACATTTGTTTTGTTCAAGCAGAAACTGGAATAATAATGAAGGCCCTAATCCCTACCACAACTGCTCCATAAGCTTCAATCCACTCCAAAGACTTGTATTTGGATTGAGACTTCATCGGTTCATCCTAGTCAGAGGGCAATCAATTTTTGCATGTAAACCATTTTTGCCTCTTTCCATAATCCTATCAAAAAAATCGCCAAATAATGTATCATGATATGCCTATTTGTGTGATGCTTTTGGTCACTAAAAGAAATGCTTTTTTTATGTTGCCAATCCAATAGCAAGCACTATAAGTCAACAAAAATACATGTCTGAAATGTTTTTGAGTATTGCCTGGCCTCATGTAACCTGTGATTTTGCTTGATAAAGTACATTTTCTTAGTACAAGAATTAAACTTAAGCATCTGTTGAGGTTGGGTTAAACTTGAGAATCTAATAATGGTACTTTCTTAAATCGAGGTTTACAGTAAGAAACTCAAGTAATTCAAATGTAAATTCAATTATTCATTCCTTGAACAGACAGTCGATGCCAGAGATTGTTCACAATTTACGTCGCCTAAGAAAAATTAGGAAAGAAAATAAAATATATGGCTAAAAGAAAACCAATTTCATAAGCATGTTACTATGTTAGAACAAGCAATTTCAGCTATACAAGCATTCACTAAGAAAAAAGCATCTGCTTCTAAAATTCATTTCTCAACCCACAATAGCTAAATCAGATTTTATGTAGAAGAAAAAAGAGTATAGCACCTCACGAACTCAACCCAAAATCTTAGTTTTTTCACAATCACAGCTAACAAAATATATGTACTTTTTGAGCACTGGAAAGGGTAGAAACATGAGAGAGATTCAGAGATATGGGTAGAAATCACTGAATCGCGTCCAGGTTGCGTCTAGAGGTGGTGAAGAGCTTGGACGAGCTGATACATGAGAGGCGAGGACATGAGCTGATGCATGAGAGAGAGAGATCCACAGTCATGGGAATGTCGAGGAGAGATCGAGCTGTCGACGGAGGGAGAGAGGCGATGCCAGAGAGGATTTTGACACAATTATTCTCATCGTCGTTTTCCTCTTCCTGCTTACTTTTTCAGTATTTTTCTTTGAAAGCTGGTTCTTGCTTGTTCAAAAGAGAAATCGATCCTGGCACATAGAAACATTAGTGGTGCAGCACCAACCGATACTAGATTACTAGGTCAAGGCAAACAAATAATTACTTTAATACATCACTAGAGAAAAATAAAAAATGTACTCAAAATCACTTGAGTAACCAATAATTCAATAAACAATATTACATATACAATAATATGATCCCGTTTCGTTCAAGCCTGCCCGGAAAGAGCGAAAATACAGATTCCTAATCATGCAAAATACACCAATGTCGGCCCATATTACTACAGCCCTTTGTTACTAAGAACTTCCTTGCCGAAAAAAATTAAAAGTGATGTTACTGTTAACTCGAATTTCCAAAATAAATGAAAAAAATTCAAATTTTAAAAATAGTGGTATAGGATCGGATTCATGGAATCCGATCCAAGCTTAGATCGGATTCCAGGAATCCAATCTAACAATTTTCATTAAACCGATCGGATTCATGGAATCCGATCCAAGCTTAGATCGGATTCCAGGAATCCAATCTAACAATTTTCATTAAACCACAACAACAGGTTTTGGCTTTTGCACTTTGTTAGATGTTTTAATTTGCAATTTTGCTTTTTAGCCCTCAATTTTTTTGTTATTACAAAATATATAATTAGTGATTAGAAATTGAACATAATTTAAACATCTATTATAAAAATATAAGTATATAATTAAATTATGCATGTTAAATACATAATATTGTTTACAATATTGTATTTAACATAATATTGTATACATTAAATACATAATTTAACACAAAATCACAGGTTTCATTAAATACATAATATTGTATACACATATACAATATTATGTATTTAACATGCATAATTTAATTATATACTTATATTTTTATAATAGATGTTTAAATTATGTTTAATTTCTAATCACTAATTATATATTTTGTAATAACAAAAAAATTGAGGGCTAAAAAAACAAAATTGTAAATTAAAAAATGTAACAAAGTGCAAAAGCCAAAACCTGTTCTTGTGGTTTAATGAAACATGTTAGATCGGATTCTAGGATTCCTAGAATCCGATCTAAGCTTGGATCGGATTTCAGAAATCCGATCTAAGCTTGGATCGGATTCCAGGAATCCGATCCTACACCACTATTTTTAAAATTTGAATTTTTTTTAATTTATTTTCGAAATTCGAGTGAACAGTAACATCACTTTTAATTTTTTTCGACTTCCCTTGGTTATAAATTTTCAACCTTTTTTCAAGTACCAATGCTTTAGTTCAAACAACATTCTACTTTTTTTCTCTTTTCTTATTTTGTTGCCTTTTCTATTGTCCTTGTTTTAAATTCTGATGGAGGAGAAGGATTGCATGCTGAGTGAAAACTTTGGATTGTATGGCTGCTGTTAGGAGTTCCGATCATCATACTTTGTATATATATTTTTTTTTACTTTAATTGGTTGAAAGTTGTGTCGTTGTTCTATATACATTTTTGTTGATTGCCATCTGATCGTAAGATTGTTAGTTTACAAACTTGTAGTGAAAGGTTTGGTGCTGGAATGGGGAATTAAGGGTTAAACATAGGAGAGGGTTATCAAATATAAAATATCTCATAATTAATTTAATATATTTTTTTTACTTTAAACTAGCAAAAGTAATGTAAACAATTTAATATTATATATACTTTAATATTTATGTTGCAAATATAACAACTATAGGGGCGAAAGTGCAAAAATGAAAAAAAAAAAAGGTAAAGTGAATCATTTTAGGGTTTTGAACCTGATTTGATTTATTCATTTTATTTTTGGAAATGTTAATTTCGGGTTTCAAACCCTGAAATGGTCAAATCTGTTGCAATGTCAGTAATTTTGTGGTTTTCAACTTCGAAATGAGCCAGATTTTGTTTTTTTGAGCCCAGAAATTATATAGTTATTATTAAATTTTAATTAGTAATTATCTTTAAAATTTTAATATGAATGATTTTTATTTAATAAACCCCACAAATTGAGTCCTATATGGTCTTGACTTGACATTTCAGATGATAACTTCTAGCCTGTCATTCGTTTTGTATGATCTTTCATGTAAACGCTTCGAAGACGCAAGTTCATGTAAAACTTGCTCACCTCGAAGGAAGATATCTTTATTTTATTTCAACAGCAAGCATGTTAGAAAACCGAATAACAATGTTGCCGCGAACCTTGCAAAATTTAACCAAAACTTGATGAGAAAGTTTCAATGAAGATAGCATGCCCATTTTTTAATATATGAATTATCTAACAAAGCTCAAATATTGAGATACTGGAGATAACCATTAAAACTATTGAATATTAATTTTTTTCAAACTATTTTTAAAATTGTTAGATACTAATAAGGGAAAATTAACTAAATAAAAAATTATAATATTTTTAGAAAAACTCAAGTGAAAAGATATATATACAGTTTATTTAGTGTTGTCCCTAATTTAAGGCCTAGAGGGGATGAATAGGCACAATTTCAAGTTTTAAACCAGTTTGGATAATTTTGCGAAAATTAACAATTCAATTCAATTCAATTCAAGTTGGTTCACACACAATCAAGCAAACAAGCAAATCAAATGCAATGTAAATAAAGAGAAGAGTAAGAGAGATGACAAGCGATGTGATTACAGAGTTCCAACCCGCTAGAGAGAGCTAGCCTTAGTCGTACGTCTCTGGGAGTTTTGCTACCACGAAAGGGTACACTTCGTTCAATTCCACCAAGAACGGGTCTACAAGTTTGAACCGAATCGCCTCGTCACAAAGAACTCGAGGTGGATCGGCCTAACCTCTAACTATCAATCAAATACACTAAGTATTGATGCTCACAATCAAAACACTCAATGATTTGGCTAAACAAGCTATGGGTTTGATTGAGGCTAGTGTTCTAAAAAAAACAAGGCGTGTCTGAACACGGCACGATACGACACATACGGAGGTGTCACGATATGGTAAAATACGGACACGACAAGGCACGAGAACTTAAGTGTGTCGTGTCCAACTTTGATAGCATAGACACGACACGGCAAGGCACGCGAATTATCTAGACTCGGCATGACACGACACGAAACACGGCACGACACAACCCAAGAGACACAACAAGTTTATAATGAGGATTAAAGATGGTAAATTTTATTAAATAATAAGAAAAATTCATATATTGTCTATTTTTTAAGGATAATTTCATAGTTTGAATGTCCAATTCATCCATAAACATAAGTATATAACTAAATTTTATGAAATTCAAACGTGTTCAAACACGACACAGCACGAGGACACGAGGCGTGCCGTGTCCTTAGGCGTGTCGTGTCCATCTCTTAGAATATAGACACGACACGGCACGGCACGTGAAATATTTAGACACGATACGACAAATGATCCGAACACGACGTATTTGGCACGGCACGACACGACACGACACGGCACGGCACGACACGTATTTAGAACACTAATTGAGGCTATCTAATCTCAATGATTTTGTTAAAAAGTGCTCAATAACAAGAGAGAATCAGATCTAGCTGTTTGGCGCTCAAAGAAAGGGATTTTACAAGGTTTCAAAAGTATTCAAATCAGTTCCAAAAGGATTAATATATATATAGAGGGCGTCAACAGCTCCAAAACAGTCTATTTTTCTCTCCAGCGTTGCCTAATGCCATATAGCGTTTTACAACGCTGCATATTACCGTTGAAATTTTAAACGGCTATATTATATTACCGTTGACAATGTCAGAGCGTTGTGCAACATTCTGTACCGTTGCACAACGATTGAGCATACAGCCAAGGAGTTGCTCCGACAATTCCGTTGGAACCGTTAGAACGTTGTGCGACGCTGAGGGGCGTCACACAACGATCTAGTATCTAGATGAGAAACAGATCTGACATGTTCAACAGTTCATCATATAACACTAATTGGCATTACACAACGCTAACGTCTTACAACGCTATTTGACGTTGTCACACGATTCCTGCAATTTTTGCATGTAAATTGCACTGCTTGAGGCCAAGACAGCGTTGCATGGATCAAAGCAGCGCTGTTTGAGCAGTGGAGAGGACTTGGGATATTTGAGCGTTGTGCAACGCTGAAGAGCATTACACAATGGTGGCAAGTAACGTTGTGCAACGTTTGAGGTCGTTGCATAACATTCTGACATGAGGAACATACTAAGTTCCAAGTCCCCTCATTCTCTCATTGTATGACGCTACTAAGCATTATACAACTATGTGATACATCGTTACCCAACACCAGTGAGCGTTGTGTGACGCTGCTTCACGCTTGTCAGAAATTTCACAATTTCAGACTGTATTTTTTCAGCGTTGTGCAACGCCAGGTGGCGTTGTATGATGTTGGACAGAAAAACTGAGCAGTTTACCAGCAAACAGATTGAGATTAGTTTAGGGATTAAATATACCTAAACCAAAGACTCTAGCTAGCCTAATGGAGTCTCTTGAAGCTCCTCAACTCGTGCTACACTTGCTTCAAACCATTCTTCAAAAAATTCACTAGAAATTCACTAAATTGAAGCGTTAGTTGAGAGGGGGTGCGTTGTTTTACAAATCGGCAAATCGAGGGTTAATTGTTTAATCCAACATTAGCAACATGCCAACATATCTCTTATTTGAGTTAATCTTTGTAGTGTTTGTTTAAACCTCAAAAGACGATACTAGAGCCATTTACCCTGAATTAATACACTAGGAAGAGATCCAACAGCAAATAAAGATGAGAAAGTTTAATATGCACTATAGTGTATAGAAAATTCTATGCACCGCTGACTTTTTTTAGGGTATTTTTGTAAATTGACAAATCTAATTTAACCAATCTAATCTACATATTGAAATCTCATAGCAAACCAAATTTTATAATTTTTGAGAATTTATTACTATTTTTTTCGATTTTTTTTAAAACCTGTCATTTTTTGAATTTGTAAATAGTAGTTTGTTTTCAAAAATGACAGGTTTTAAAAAATTCGAAAAAAATAGTAATAAAATCTAAAAAATTGTAAAATTTGATTTTCTATGAGATTTCAATATGTAGATTAGTTGGTTAAATTAGATTTGTCAATTTACAAAAATACCTCCGAAAAAGTCCGCGGTGCATAGAATTCTCTATGCACTATGGTGCATATTAAACTTTCTCAATAAAGATTGACATATAAGGTTTACTTTTTTGTTTAGAATAAAATGAGATAAGTTAGTATTTTAATTTTACTTTCTAATGTACATTTTATATGGCTTATTTTTATGATATAATGGGTCAAACATGCTAATTGATATCAGTGTGTGCTCATGTTTTAGAAAATCGTACTATCTTGATTTGTGGTGTTAATAAGAGCTTGTAATAAACTTTTGCTTTTGTGTTATTGAAAATTAATGGGTACCCCACTGATTTTGGAAAAAAAAATTGCATAACGAATTGATTTGGTTTTGAAAGGAAAAAAAAAATCTTATATTTAATTGCTCTGATACAGTGATACCTCACATATGGCTTGGTACCAGGTACATACTGACTGACCAAAGTGTACCTACTGGGTCGCATGGTACTAGGCTTAAATTTAGAGTGAAAATAAACCACGTTACTACAAGGACAAAGATTTTTTTTTTTTTTTTTTGAGGGCTGGGTAGCAAAGCGACAAGGAAATAATTTTAAAATTTTAAAAAAATAAGCAATGAATAAAAAAAAATAGCTATCATAGGCCATCCATTCTCATCGAATAATATCAAATAATTCTTTCATAATGAACATATAATCAATACAATAAAACAATTTGAAGTATTGAGTCTCTAAATCCTGCTTCCCGATGAACAAAACTTTAAAATAAGATAAAACCGATCTATTAAACTACAAAATACCTATGCTAAAAAAATCAATCCCATATCCCATAAATAAACCACTGACCTCCGATATATTAAAGTAACTGTAAATATCATAATCCCACTATCTGACTGCATGAACCGAACAAATAACAGAATGTACAAATCACTTCATGGAGAAATCTACGAGCCAAATGGCCGTGGGAAGGTCTTCGCCACTGCAAAATGCAATGTACAAAACAAATTCAGTCAGTCAAATTTAAATGAATTGAATATTTGTTTTTGTGTAGTAGACAATGCTATTGTTTATTATTTGTTTAAAATAGAGGACACTGATCAACCTTAGATTTTCAATAACGTTTCCACTTTCGCGTCTCATTCTATTCATGATTATGTGGTTGCAAGAGCTTCATCAAGCATGAAAACATTTTTTTGTTTTTGAAGATAAATTGGGGATCAAGCCTCCCAACTTATTTTTAAATTAAATGTCTATAAAAGACCCCAGTCGGATTTCGAACCTACAACCTTTCACTCAAGATGCATTGCTCTATCTTGATTTTTGCCAGTAGACCAAGAGCTGGTTCTCAAAACAAATTTAATTTTGGTCTCTCACATGATCTATGAGGCTTATTTCTTTTCTTTTCAACTCCTTCCAAAAATAAGTAGTTCTTATCGGAAAAAGACAAATAGCTTACCTTTAGAGGATTCCTCTACGATGACAATATTCATGGCAGAATTATTAGGAGGAAGCTGAAGGCGAAGCGGCATAAGCTTATTAGTGATGCTGTTCATGGTGCAAATTATGATGTCATCACGGCCCATCTCCTCTCTAAGCTTCTCAGTCAGCTCGTCAAGGCTGGTTCCATTGAAGATGAAGTGCTGGGCTTCAAATGCCTCATCAAAGTTGCCATTGTCGTCAGCAATTCGGTAGTAGATTTGGCGCCCCTCCACCTTGTGCACCGGAATTGAGATCGAGTCTAGTGACTGGTATAGACATGACAAATGGTTTCAGTTTGTGTGGGTTTAGATATCAAGTTTTTTAGGTTTGGTACACAGTACATGCCAGCTGCATGATGAGTTCACTTATGAGATGCTCAAAGTTTTGTTAAGCCTTTTAATTTTGCACAGAACAATGGCAAGAAAATAATTAACACCAGTTGCAAGGGTATCAACTACTACAAAGAAATCAACTACAAACAGATGTTTCAAATTGATAAACAATCAAAGAACTAGAGGTTAGTAATCTGTAGAAGATTCTGCAAACTATCTTTTGACCAATAAGATTGTTTCCAAAATGCCCCTTATCATTGGAACTTCTGTATTGACATAATCAATTGGAATATCATACTTTTGATATAACATAAGACAATTAAGTATTCAAATATCCAGTACCTCAAGTTTAGACAATTTAGCATTTCCCTCTGCCCCATTTGCACCATGATTAACCGGCGTACTGCCGGTCCTTCTATGATCGGTCGGAGGTTCATGCCTGTGCAACGAACCGTTCTGTCGTCTCTGGTCCTCTGCCTTCGGTACGGGCTTCTCTACGGAACCGTTAGGTTTCGGGGTGGCTATCTCCACAATTTCCACATCCCACAAAACCCAATCCTGCGTGGAACTGCGGTGCGGCACATCATGTGTCACCGAATTCCTCCACGGCGGTAGACCGCCATTAGCTCTCAGGAAATTCCCATACCGGGTCTTCAACCGAACCTGAAACCCATCCCGTACTGGCTCCCATTCGACCGACGAATCTGCCCTAGCCGACACAGTTGTTTGAAGCACCTTCCTACCTGTAACCCCCATAAGGAATGGTTCGTTTGAGGCAGTCAGGTACCGTCCGTACCGGGACTTGAACCTGAGACCGTGAGGTTCGGTACCACCATGGTACACCGGTTCCACCTGCCACCGCGCATTTGGAGACGCGCCATTTCGATCTTGGATCACGTGCGTCTCGTCTTCGTCGGCGAACAAGTATTTGTCGTGGCGGGACTTGAGTCGAACGGCTTTCGCGCGCTGAAAGAGCTCCATTAATGGCGAGAATAGAGAAATGTATAGAGAAAGAAAGAGAGAAGGATTCGGATCGGATTTGGAATGATAGATTCGGTGTCTCTTTTATTTATATATCTTGGAAGGGAAGATAAGAATGAATTAATGAAACGAAAATGGGGACAGAGGTACGAAAATAGATCTGGACCGAGCCTATAGTTTACTTTACCATGTACGTGGGATAATGGTAGGATGGTAAGATGTGGTCCCACTAGTCATTGACTCGGTTCATGTTGGAAACGGTCTTTGCATTTGACTTCTCAGGAGGCGGACGGAGACCGGAATGCGGCACGCTTGACTGACGCGGGAAGACGAGAGGTGGATAATATAAGAGTCACGTGAGGATTTTACGGTGGTTTACAGTTTGGAACGGGATATAAAACTAGAGGAGGCTAGGAGTATGAGGTGTAGTTGTATAAGTGAGCCACTAGGAAGAATGTTAAATTATGTAAAAGTTGCTTAGTGGGAAAAAAAAGAGAGGAATTGAGAGGAAGAAAGGCGTAGGAAAGGACAACGTGAAAAGTGTAATAACGGAGAAGCTGGCAAAGGATGAGACATTTTTTTTTTTTTAGAATTGTGAGACTTTGATTGATTGGGGACTCATTGTGGGTGCGTGCTGTCTGAAATAATCCAGGTCACCGTTCTTGTACCCTTCATTTAGTGATGTGTACATCTGTTCTGAGAGGCCTTTTTTTTTCTTTTTTTTTTTTAATAAATGCATTTCAATCTTTGTATCGGATCAAAAGTACAATGGTATTTTGTTACAAAGTTTATAATAAAAAAAAAACTATTTGGTTCTGACAATATAATTTTGTAATTTTAATCATAATTTACTTATTTTGTTTACTTTAATAAATCATATTTTGATACTATGAAATTTAGAAGCACACAGAATAAAGCACGAGATAAGAAGGAAATTCCACACGCATGTTTGTGGTTGAGAGCTTGCTCCAGAATAGTGTAATGGAGGAAAAGGAAAGAGAAGGTTAAATGATCAAATCTGTCCAAGACAGTTAACCTGCTCTAAAATTTAAAAATTAGAAGGATAACCAAGAAAAATGGAGAGGAACAAAGGTGAACCTTTCTATAAAAATATGAAAAAGTAAAAACAAGACTACTTCCAAATTTGAAATGTAACACCCTTCTATTCCCATCCCTTTCCTTTTCTCTATCTAATAGATTCTAAAACAAGGCCTAAGTTGATATAGTAAGTCATATTAATTTATCATAATTATATGAATATAAATATGGTTTCGCCTCATTATGATTTACATCTTTGTAGATAGTGATGATTTTTTTTAAAATAATGAGTTTATAGATTGATTATATTTTATGTAGCAAACCTATACGGACAGAACTTTAAAAAAAAAAAAAACACTGCCTAATAATGTTGACATATGTATTAATAACTCCACTTAACCACTCGAAATGATAGAGTGCCACAAGTTAGAGTGAGTTAATACGAAGAAGTGAATTATTGATATTTGGTGAACAACTGCACATTAAATGGTGTTGCAAGTTGGAGAAGTTTAGCGTCATTGGGTGGCACGCCTGGAACAGATTCAACAGAATAGGAAGGTTCACTACTTAACGGTCTTACAGAGTTCCTCTTTCTATGAATTCGTTATGTGGCATTATGTATTTCAAGTGACAAAGTGGATTTTTCTCATAGAACAAGCGACAAAATATAATTATCCATATAAAGGTTTAGTAGTTCGTGTATCAAATTTGATATTTTTTGTTAATATTTTAATCAACGCAATCTCATTTTTCAAATAGCATTGCATGTGTGGCTAATTAAACAATAAAAAATACATCATCAATTTTGTACATTTCAAATTAGCATTGCATGTGTGGCTAATTTTAACATTTGCTAGATATTTTAAAAGCAGTATCATTTTAGTTTTTCTATAAGTTTCTATCCTTTTGCACTATATAAAGAAAGCACAAACCCTCACGAGAACTTTTTCTTGTAGAGAAATCAGGTTGAGCTTGTCAACATATTGTGCTTCATCTGTCCATTGAGAATTAGTAAGAAAAAAATAATAAGCAAATTAGCTTTGCAGTTTGCATTAAAATTACTAAATTGACCATATTAAAAAATTATAAATCTTCACCGATAAGTTTGCCTAGTTCCGCGTTACCAAATTTATTTATTATTTTATTATATTTTAAAAAGACGAAGAAGTCGTACATTTCTGCGAATTAATTGGAAACTTTGAATAAGTTACTAGTAAAAGGTCCTTAGTAGTAGTCTTCAATTAAATTTTTTTTCTCTTAATGGCATAAACGGTACATCTAGAACAAACCTACATTATTATTTCCAAGTCTTTTTTCCTACCAAAACACAACCAATTTTCAAGTTGATTCTGGTAAGAAACTGAGAAATACTACTTGATAGCTAAGGTAGCATTAATTACTGAAATAGTCCCAAATTTATTTGTTTGTTAGTGAATTTATCTTGCAACATGCTTAATTAATCGCAGTAAAGCAATTCTACACGTCTATTTCTTGTTTGAAAATTACCTTTTAACTTAACAATTGCCTTGACGACAAAAATGGAGCACTCTTATTCCTTTTTGCCACCTTAAATGTATAAATAGAGTTATTGGTGAGTGGCAACCAAGTGGCGGGTCCTGATAAACACCTCTTGTTGATTTTAAGTAAAATAGAACCATTAGTTGTTTTCCTCTTTATATAATCTCTTATATTAAGATAGAATCTCAAGTTTTTGTTTTTTTTTTTTTTTTAGTACAGTTATAGTAGGAAAACTAACCACCCTCAAAAAAAATTTTATATCTTCGCATTTTCCGCCTTCAGTAAAATAATAAGAGTGAAATCATCGTTATAGGATATACGGACAAGTTTGGAAGAAATATGCACTAAGGTGTTGATTTGTAAACAATATATATATTTTTTTTAATGACTCCAAGTCCATTAAAAAAAGAGATAGGCTAAAATCAGCCACGACTGACGAATGAGACCGTCAGCTACGATCAAATCTCAATTTTCGAGATTCTAACTGTCGATCCAAACCGTTCAATGTGTTCTCCATATTGAAATCTCGTTGGAGACAAAATTTTATATTTTTCTGAAATTTTTTAATATTTGTTTGGTATTTTACAAAATTCTTAATCTAAATAATTCTGGACCCTTCAATAACTATGATTTTTAAAAATCTCAAAAAAATAGTAAATAAAATCAGAAAAATGTAAAATTTGGTCTCCAATGAAATTTCAATATGGAGAACACATTGAACGGTTCAGATTAGTCATTAGAACCTCAAAAAGTTGAGATATAATCGTAGTTGACGGATCCATCCGTCAGTCGTGGCTGATTTTAGCCTATCTCATTAAAAAAAAGGTGGGATCATCAGTAGTGAGGCAGCACTCACAGCGAACAATTTAATTTGGAAATTCATTTGCTGGCTGACACTCCACTGTTGTGCATAACATATACTGAAGGAAATTCCCAAAGTACCCTGGAACGGTGATGGTCTGGTGTGTACCGAAACCGATTCGTACAAAAACATTATTTTCCCAAATAATTCGACCTGTCGCCTGTGTACGATGTGACAACAAAGATGAACACCATAAACGTGACAAAAACATTACAGATAGGCGTGACAAGAGGACAAGTTTGACACGGACAGAATTCAAATTAACTTGAGTTCATCTATTGATCGGACTTACTTGACTAGACATTTTTTCACTGTCGCTAACATGAACCACGATTGGAGTGCAATATTTTGACGAGGAAAAATATAAGAAAATGCTAATAACACATTTATTTATAGCAATCCCAAACCAAACGAACTGTTGGAAATAGAGGTCGAGACGAAAGTTTTTCAGAGATCAGAAGTTTGAACTTATAATTCTAATGTCGTTTTACTTCTTTTTGCTTGTGTCCGTAAAACCTCTGAAAAAGAAAACAAATTTCTTTTGACCTTCAATTTAAACAAACATATTAAAGTTTAATTGCGTATGCTCACACCTCTTGGGCTTGTCCCAATTAGATTGGATTGGACAATGGAGATGGTGCGTTGTACCATCCCGCGCGGGACAGGAATAGGATTCCTAATGTATGAACATTAGATATAGTTTTGTACAATTTCAGTTTGGTTTCTTTATGTCTAGTGCCAGCTACTAAAACGATCAGAAACAAATTTTAATGTTTTTATCCATTCTCCCCATGCAAACTAGAATTTCTTCATCATGAAAAAAAAAAAAAATCTGAGATCAATGCAACTTCACATAAATAAATGAATACAACCCAAAAAAAATTTCCACAAGAAAATATAATGAGATTATTGAAGGTAGAAAGAAAATAATCACCAAATTCATGAAGTTTATCATAAAAGAATATAATTAATAAATAATCATTAATCACCCGCAAATGAACCCGCACAACGAAGGGGTAAACATGTAATGCTACGATTTTGTTGGTGTAAACATATAATTAATAAAGCTTTAATTGGGCTTAAATTGAACATTTCATTACCGATTTTGTTTAAACACTTGGCATGTGTAAACATGTAATGCTACGAATCAGCTAGAATTAATGCTTTCAATTGTTTTATTTGACGTTTTAATTATGTTTTATTATATTTAAACCATTTAAAAAAAATGCCAATAAAACTTCCTTGTACTTTAAGCTACAAATTGAATAAGTATTACACTCAGAAAACAAAATTTCACAATACAACAGAATTCCACTAAAACACAACTTATAACTAACAGAAAGATTGAAAGAAGATAAAAAAAAACAGCGACCAAAATTTCTTAAATATTTTTTCCAGTTCAAGCAGATGACTCGAACCACCTTCTGACTTCCCCATGACCAGTTTTCGAAGCATCCTTTGTTTTGTTATTGTTGTCTTGATTATTTCTGAACTTGGACCGATACTGTTCAATCAGCATGTCGAGCTTGTCAACCACCTCCTCGCCAGAAGAAGCCTTTTTCTTTTGTTTCCTTCTTTTATTCATATTTTGACCATCTTCAGGATTCTCTTTCCTTTTCTTCAAAACCGTTGTCTCATTCGGTGCATTTTTCTGCACATGATCAGATAATAACTGTGGCTGTCTTGCGAAGATTAAAATTCTTAAAATACATCAACTAGATTAATAGACAATTAATATATATGACATTTAACTTGGCCAAGTTGATCATGTTTTGGTTGAGCTAACAACTCAACTGATTTACACCATTTTAAACAAATTTAAAAAGGATGAAGCTTTTGAAGAAGCTGTTACTGCTGTAGATAATTTAAATCTATGGATACTTCACAAATAGTATGACCCATAAAGGTGCATATGTATTAAAAAAATGGTAGAGGGAGGTGGTCAATCAAAATTGTTACTATATGCATATGAAGAGAGAAATGCAATACCTTTCCCACATCTTTTGTTTGTTTTCCTCCAAATTTCTCACCATGCTGCACCTTCTCCTTTGGACCCTTTTTATCGTCTTGAAACTTAGTGGCATTTTTATTTCCCTTTTCATTTTTTGGGACTCTTTCAACTTTCTTAGTTTCTTCTTTGGCACTAACACCAACTTCATTATTGTCATTAGATGTTCTGTTTTGGGCTTTATCTTTCTTTGCTCTTTTAGGAGCCCTTTTGCCATCAGGCTTTTTATCGGAAGACATCTGCTCTGCTTTGTCCTTTTTGTCTTTCAGTGGTTTATTCTGCTTTTCTTTAGCTGACTCTTTCCTCATATTTTGGAGTCGCAGTTTCTCTATGTTCTCCAAAGCAAACTCCACTATGGGCCGGCGATCAGGTCCAAAGGTCTCTACATGAAAATTGAATTAAAACAGTTGACATACATCAGTTACAAATATCAAGTATCAGACATCAGTTGTAAACCACGTGGCATGGAGACACCTAAGAACAAGCTTCATCTGTGTCTCTTATCTGTCAGACACAGATGTGCCAAACATGGCATAGACAGTCAATACACAGGCAAACTTGAGGATATGGTCGAGACACGACAAAGAAGATCTGGAAACAGTCAACTTTGGCTGCTGGAAGTGGGAGAAATTTTAATAGGTTTGAAAGGGAAGAAAAGTTGGGAAATTGGTTATCTGGACCAATGACATACTGCTTGTGGGCCTAGAGCACCAATATTCAGCTTATCTCTTCTTTGTGCTTAGTATTCAACAAAAATTATAGATAACAACTTTCCATTGAAGTACAAAAATGAAACTTCCAACTATCAATTGTTATGTGTCCAAGACCATAGGTCCATAAATTTTTTACGACTGTCCATGCCATGTTGTATTAGATGATCATGCAACCATGTCCATAACTGTGCTATATAGGTTGTGAAAGCATTGAATAGAAGAACTGAGATCTCAAAACAGTTCTAGTGCATGTGGTGCCAAACCGACATGTGCTCTGTGTGTGTGTGTTTTGCTTTTTCCTTGTATTTTTGTGGTGCTTAACAGAAGCTTCATCATATTATTTTCAAGAGAAAATACAGGAGGGGAGTGGAGTTGGTGCGTGTGCGTAGTATAGTGTGTCTGTGTGGTGTTGTGGGAGGGCAGGCTGACATAAGCTGTTTGTACTGGTGTTGTGCCAACTGCAAAGAGAGCTTAAAGTACCAGGATAACAATATAAACCCTCAAGTACACAATTACATGATAATGCCCTTTGAACAACACCAATAACGTCTGTCGTGCCTTGTTAGAAACAGAGCTTAACGTACCAGGATTGTTATTTAAAACCCTCAAGGCCACAATTGCATGTTGATGCTCTTTAAAATCAACAAATGCCACACCGCGAGAATGTTTATTGGCACGAGGCTCACCCTTTTTCTTATCATTTTTCAAAATGTCTACCTGATTAACATGAATAAATTGTCTACCATCAGGAATATGCACAAATAGAATTAGAAAAAGAAAATTCAAATGATAACAAGGAACTAAAGAAACCTTATTAATAACAGGTCTCTGCTTAGAGGCGCGAGAAAGAACAGCATCTATGCAAAGCTTCTTCACATCTTTAGGTGTCATGTTTTTCGGTAAATTGTAAATAATTAACCTTGTTTTTGATACATGAAATTTAGGAGATTGAAGCATCTCAGCTTTTCTCTTTGCAGCTCTGTCCAAGATAAAAATATGATATATTTAGAAAGATTTTCAGGATTGTTTAGCTGCATGACATAATTATACATATAATTAAGCAAAGTTCTGCTTCGACAATTTTCATGATATACAAAGATGGTGTCACCTTAAAACCTAGGGTTATAATAAACATAGCAAATAGGCACCATGAAGCATAAGAGAACAACATACTGGCTTCATTCATTTATTCAAAATATATTGTTCTATTTGCATTCAGTTGATTAGTTTAAACATTATCACAGTACATTCTGCTCTGAGAATAGTTACAAAAAATATCAAACAAAATTGGTATATGGTAAATGAACACAAGAAAGAGAATTACGTTTCACGTTTCTTCATGTCAGCCTCTGATACACCTTCGGAGGCTGGAGTTCCGGGCAAAATCTCACCCTCCTACTTGCACACAATTTGCAACAAAGAACAAAAATTAAGAAAACAAATCCACATGACTAAACAATCAGATTCATACTAAAAAGTAAATATCAAGGAAAAAGACTTCTTTCAAAAAAAATCCTAATCCTTTTGAACTTGATAACTTAGTATTGTACTCAAGAAGGCAAGACCTCCAGAAAACTAGAATTCGATCAAAAGACCAAGAGAAAATGGCTTCTTTTCAACTGTTCTCAAGGTACATACAGGTAAATTACTGACAATTTAAGTTTTCACAAATGTTGTTACTATGATTGCCAGGCAGAATCTCCATTTGGTATAATTGTGATATGTGAATATCTAAACACCAAAAACGGTAGTGAAAGTCATAATGAAAGGAGTGCAACACTCTATACAAGAAGTTAAATTTATATAATATACGGGTATATACTCTTACCTTTGCCAAGTACAAATTACGGCGGTCCTGAACTTCGCTCTTTGCCTTGTCAGCTTCTTTCTTTTGAGCTGTTTCCTTATCAATAGCCTTAGTGACCTTTAATGCTCTTCCTTTTATGACAATGCCCAAGCCAGGAGCAGCATTAGATGCAGTGACTGCTGCATCAGCTGCAGAGGGGGCAGAGAATTTAAGAAAGCCTGTTCCCCGAGGTCTCCTGCATATTAACACAATAATGAAAACAATAAACAATGAGAAAATGATAAATGGAAGCAATATTAATGTAATATATAATACTAATATATAATATTACTGGTTGTAAACATACATAATATAATATTAATAACAATTACAAATGGACAACCCCAAAAACTAAGATCTCAAAGGCTTTAGCATCATATTAATAACTGGGATTCAAAGAACCCTAGCCACAATTATGAAATTTTACCACACTGGGATGCACTGCCATATTTGCACTGTTATACATAATGATCCTATCAGCAAAAAGAGTGCCCCTTGCTGTTAGGGTATGTCAGTGAGAATAAAAAACCTATCAGGAGTATTTCTTGATTGTACAAAAATTTTAACAATTGTTTTAGCAATAATATCCAAGAATAACAGGAGATAGAAACACACAACCTACATCAAACTCATATGTAACTGGTATGTATCATATATGGCAGGTATGGTACCAAGTCATGAAAAACATTTTACATCAGAAAGTAATAAATAATAACAAGATGTTTTCCTCTATATTGACATTTGGTTTCATATAATGAAACGGTAGCTCATGAAGCTACTACTTTTTTGGGAAAAAAAAAAAGCAGAATGTTTGCCTGATCTGGTATCATAATCTAAAATGGGGTTCATTTAGATTAAACAGTATAATGTAAAATGGAGTTCTTTTAGATTAAACTGTACAAATTCCTTTAGATTATACAATATAAACAAAAAGAGCAGTGAGAAAGAACTAGTATGGATCAAATATCGAGTTGGTATTTATGGGCACGGTGGCATGCTATTAAAATATAGTTTGTAAAGAAGGGCACTAGCAAGAGAAATTTATGCCTACTTGGTGACTTTATGAAGAACTGGGAGGAATGATTCAACCTTCCCGAACAAAGAGAATTTTTCTATGACCTCCTCTTTCGTAGCATCGAAGGGGAGATTATTAATAAAAACTGTTCGATCCAAGTCACCATCTCCAGATTTCGTTGCCTTCACATCATTACTCTGATGGGTATTACCTTTTTGCACTTGAATCTCCTCGCTGCCTCCAATTTTCTTTGCCTTCCCATCTTTATTCTGATGGGTATTACCTTTTTGCACTTGAATCTCCTCACCCTCTACAGTTTTCTTTGTCTTCCCATCTTTACTCTGATGGGTATTACCTTTTTGCACTTGAGTCTCCTCCTCAATCTCTAACTCATCACTTTCTGTCGACCCTTCTACGTCTGAACCTTCATTGGGTGTTTCAGACTGGGCACCAGAGGATTTGATTAGGCTCTCTAAGACCTTTCTAGAAACTTCAGCTTCAGTCCCAAAATCTTGTGTACCATTATTTTCAACATCAAGGTCATCTTCCACGGTTTCTTCTAGATCACTACTTTCACTATCAGTGTCAATGACACTCGCATTTTCATCTCCTGAGATAACAAAATTTAAATGAAGTTTAGTTCTATTACTTGAGAGTTTATTTAGTGATAATGAATGCTTTATTTCAATAAGGCTGATGCAAATGCAAATTGTAAAAGTAAGGTGACACTTGCTTTATGAAGTAAGGTGGCACTTGCTTCATTTCTGGATTTTGTTAAGCAGCAGCCCAAACTTAACAGATAGTGTTTCAGAGGCAAATTATTTGGTATGGCTATCCCTACCACATCAACTATCATGAGGCCGGGTCAGGAGAGTTTTCAACATAATGTGTGGTAAGAAAAATGAAGATTAAGCAATGAAAGGAGAGAAAAAAAAAAGTTTCTTTGTTTCTTTTATCATTTAATTCTATACTGTTCTGCTTTGCACAGACATTGGATAATTTTAGCATTAAGGTAAACTGCTAGCCAAATCCTACTTAGGCTATGAAACACCGTGCATAAGTTGCAGGTTAGCAAACAAAAATTTGTCATTTCATACAAGAACCAGCTCATTTCAATACTTTGCATTTTTATCAGGAAAAAAGATCCCTTAATTTAAAATCCAACAAACACCATACAGCATGACATTCTGAAATTGGGAATGGTTACTCTCATGAAAAATTGTTATTTGGTACATAACTATATTTCTAATTGGGGGATTTTAAAATGAAAATGTAGAAAATGAGAGGCATGTAGATCACCACGACCTTTATATGTTGTTTAAGAGAAATTTCTATTTTTATAAAGCATAATTACCAAGGCCATCACCTGAAGTGGTAGATTTTGTGGCACCATCGTATACTTTCTTTGGCAAAGACCAATCAACCGCAACAGTTCTCTTCAAAAAACTGCGCCCATTTATATTTTTTATGGCCTTCCAGAAAGAAAAGAAGTATAATAACAAAAAACTACTCAGTCAAGAAGCTCTTCTTATATAACATAAAATCAGTCAAGAGAAATTTAATTATTACACTAAACAGGTGCCAAGGCTAACAAAGAAATTACCACATCAATTAGTACAGATCAAGCTGGTAATTTGAGAAAAATCAAATATGATAATAGAAAATGGAGAAAGCTGACTAGTATTTGGTTTCCTTCTGATTGAGGTACAACTCAAACCAATATTCCAAGGAACTAAATTGTTGGTAATTAACGTACATTTTCAGCATGCTGTTTGCTGGTGAAAGAGACAAAAGCAAAGCCCTTTGAAATTCTGAAAGAAGAAAGGAATAGGAGTGAATGACATTTAATTTATAAAGAATCAATAGCAACTTAAGTCCAATTTATCCATAAAATTGCTGAAATTTCCATTTTCTAAGTAACAAGATATCCTAATTCCTATTGATAATCTGTGACGACACCAAACACTAATCAGCTCTTTCATCAAACGCCAATTTAGAGTAGACCACAATCATTTGAACTTGATTCAATAAAGTTATCATAAATCAATTATAAACTAGCTTCATTAAGCTGGTAACAAAATCAGCAGTATGATCAATTTTTTTGTTTTGACTTTTCAATTTAATAACTAGGTGGAAGTCTGACCAATATTGGTTGTATTTGAGACATTCAAAATGGTTATTGTCGATATAACTCCAATGATTACTTATGAATAGATACCCTTCTGATGATTTATGAGGAATAGTTACATCCCACACAAAACCAGCGGAGCTGAATAGTTCTTTGATCTGCACTTCTTTAACCTGTATTAAATTTAAATTAGGTTATCATATAAAATTGAAATTGCTTTAGTCAAGCTTTACTATTCCAATTAAGATAAATTACCTTAAATGGAAGATTCCTGATTATAACCCTCCACTTTCTTGTTTTTGATCCCTGTGAAGTGTTAAGCCAGTCGATCAATTCTTTGAAAAAAAAGAGAGAATTTTCTTCGTTGCAAAGGTGCAGATGGACATCATAAAAATACATACGCAAGCATAGCTACTATACTAAAGAAGGCTTTGTTAAGTCAATAATAAACTTCCAAACGGTATCTGCCCTGCCCTCGAAAGTGCAAGAGCAAAAACAACTTTCTTCCAATTTCCGGCCCACAAACTACCTTGGGTTCCCAAAAAGATCATATTTCAATCCAAAACCCGTACCAGTAACAAAATCTACAGCATAAGAGTGCTGCATTCAATTAAAATCTGAATCTTGAGATCTCAAATTTATCCGACTACTGAGAAGAAGAGAATTTTGACACATTGGAGATCAGATCATGCTATAGTTCAATTTTCAGTAAAATCGGAAAACCAAATAGCAAAAAGGGGGTGACAATATATGTGATGGTCAGGTCATTGCAGAATTAGGAGAAGAGGATAGGGAGAAATTGATGCAAAGAAACTTTCGTCTTGTATTTGAATTCACAATATCAAATTCTAAGTTTACATCAGTTTTCACAGTTAGCAGAAAATTTACCAGCAAAAGTTGCCACTTTCATAAAAAACAACCAAGATGAGATTTTGGAAGGGAATGCAGCACACAAGCTTTGCCCTTGAATTTTGAGGAGAAAACAATGAAATTTGAGACCTTTTGGTACATTTTCACTTGCTAGGAGTTTCGGTGTTTCTTTGGGGATTCTTTACACATAGTCAAAGCCCTTAGAGGGTAGAAGGGTAGAAATGTCACTTACTAGAAGCTTTGGTACAAATCTAACCAGACCTGCACCTCTCTAGCCAGGTTAGAAACAAAAACACAACTCTTGGGCCCATTCCCATTCCCATTAAATTCATTTATGTTGAACTTGAACACATCAGCAAAATTGACACTTCCTTGCTACATTTTCGTCTCATACAACCAAAGCAACCTTATGTTATTACTACACAACTTGCTCCATACCTCTCCACCAAGTTGCCGAGCCCACACATGGTGACCCTTGACTTCTTTTTGGTGCAACTTTTTCACACATTCTATTGCTGCTTTGACACTCTCAAAAAGTAAAGCTGATGCTTCTAAGGTGCACCCATCTCGAGCCAGCCCTGCAAAACAACATTTCCTTTACTACCAAAGTTTGCAATTTTGATTTAGTAAATTGCTCAATGAATCAATCCCCAAGGACAATACATTTCCGTTACAGCACTAATGTTAGCTTCCTAAAGCATTATCTTTTTTATGATGTCCCTTGATCATTATTTTGAAACATTAGATCCTTTTTCACAGAAATAAGTAAAAATAGAGGTCCAAAATCTAAATTATTGCATAATGACTTAATGAGTCATGTTAATATAGTTCCAATCAAGAAATGAGACTCTATATCAGCTACAACAAGGACTGCAATTAGCCTTTTATCTAATGTGGATCATTCGAGGGGCAAAGATTTGAATTTCAAGCCTTAATAGACCAGAGCAAGAGCCCAGCATATTCAACGACAACTTGGGTGAATTTTTTTTTTCCTGTTTTGTTAACTTCTAGTCGAAATTAGGTGCTTAAGACTAATGTTTTGAATGCAACAATTATTCTAACTGAAAAAAACTAAAAGTGCAGAAGATTAACATACCATGTTTTTCTAGCTCTTCTTTTGGGAGGGGATAGTTTATGGAAACTATAGTACCAATCTGGCCAGCCAAACGAAACACTTCAACCGCTGCCTCAGAGTTAAGACCACCAAATATAACGGTTCTTGCAACCCTTTGAGATAAGAGAAAGGCATAAAACATGAATTATCAAATCGAATACAACAATGATTTGAGCTGGTACAGTTTGCAAATCTGAAAACTTACACAAAGCACATATATGTTGAAACAATACCTCTGTTTATCAGAACTCTTGGATTTATTATCTCCAGGACATTCTTTCAGTGGCAACTTAGATTCCTTCACCACAACAGGCTTATCTGTTGACATAGTTTAACATCTTGACCAATCCAAGAGAAGAAGAAACACTAAGAAGAAATTATCAAACCAAATACTTTTATCAATACCTGGTACTGCTGTTGGTGCTGCTGCCAGTGCTGGTGTCTGGGTAACAGGGCTGGTAGAGACTTTTGGAGCCACTTCCATTTCCTTTTTAGAATCAGTGTCCCCTGTTTCTACTGTTATAAAATTAAATGGACAGAAATATTGAAATTAATACAACAGGCTGTTTTAAAACCAAAAGGACAGCATCTGATCTAACTTTGACAAGAAGGTTCAATTTGTTTCCATACAAGCTCTGAGTTCAACCAGTTCAAAAAATTAACAAGTAAAAATTGACCTCAAATTCAGCTAATTACAGTATTAACTTTCCAGGATTGTTCATAAATAACATATCCCTGAATACCTAGGCACAATTATTACAACTGATGTCCCCAAAGTAAGCATACGGAACCAAAATATTAAGCAGCAAACTGCTACTTCATTTTTCCATACTACTTTGGTTCATAAATGTAAAGGCAGAGAAAAAGGAGCTAACCATTCTTAGCCTTCTGCATACGTTGCTCCAGTGGTGCACGGTGCATTGCAAGCTTAACTCTAATTTTCCTTCCAGCAATCTCATGGCCATTTTTAAGTTCTATTGCACGCAGGGCATCTGGAACAGCCGCACTGAAAAAAATAATATTAACCAAATGGATGCAGTATTTAGCGTCTACATTATTAAATTGTCATGACTAATATTGCAAATCTAGAACCTTAATTTAAATAACAAGATAGAGAACATGACCAAAGATGTCAAAGTTGTGGAACTTACAATTGAACAAACCCGAATCCCCGGCTTATTTCTGATCCTGCATTTGGAAAAGAATCTCAATTATAGCAATTAACTCTATTTACAGTTAAAGCTAAAGGATGCATTTAAATTGAAACATTTACAAAATGAGCTACACTCGAAGATTGTTGCTAACTTGCAATACTAAAAAAGGGGCAAAAGTTGTAACCTTTCTGCATGACCATGAAGCAACGCCGCACAGGTCCCACCTCACTGAAAACCTCTTCCAGCTTTAATAATCATACAGATCAAAAAACACATACGATTACTGACTTCCTTCTAGCTAACGAAAATTCAAAAAAGAAATGACGAATTGCGTATCAGAAGAGAGATGAAGCAGTACCTCGGAAGATTTGAAGGTGTAGGGAAGGTTGGAAACGAAGATGGTGGCGGGGCAGTGCGGCGCGCCGTCGCCGTCCTTGGCTGCTTCGGCGTTTTCGTTTCTCTTTCGTTTCCCCATCTGAGAGTGAAAGGCTTGGAGAGAGAGGAGAGATCAGAGGAGATAAGAGGAAGCGATGGAGAGGTTTTAGCGAAGGGTTTAACGAGCGGAGTGGAGAAGCGAGGAGAGAGGATTGTCGAGTGCAGGCTGCTAGGTTTACACTTTACAGTATCGCCGTCTCTTCTTTGGATGAGGCTGCTCTCCATTTATACGGAGAACTGGAGAGTCCCTTCCCCACAAACTATCCCACTTCCACAATTTGGGTAGCGTTAACCAAACGGTCCGGGCCGGTCCAAACTCCCACGGTCCACAGATTATCCAGGGCCGGTCTATCACGGGTTCACGGGTTAAGATGGGACGGGTTATCATGGTCCACCTTCCAAACCTTAGCCCAAACCCTTGATAGACCCGACCCTATGTGAACCGGACGGGTTAAGACGGGCCGATCCGGTCCAAGGTCGGTCCAGGGGCGGTTTTTTTTTCCAGATTTTTAATTTTTTTCATTTTTCATTGTTTTCATCTAAAAATTTGTAAAATAAATTTATAAAAATTCGTTAAAATATATTATATTTATAGAACAAATAATTAAGTATAATTTTGTAGTCTATTTTGAATTTATTTTATTTTAAATTTGATTTGTAATTTTTTAATGTTTTCTTATTTTATTATTGATGGTTTTGCATGACAAAAATTTGTCAAATATAAGTTATAAAAATGAGTTAAAATATATTATGTCTAATAATATATATAGAATAAATAATTAATTGAACAGATTCAAATATAATTAAAAGTAAAATAATTTTGTAGTCTATTTTATATTTTTTTTCAGCCGTTGGAACTTGGGAAATGGTCCAAATGGATAAAGGAAAAAGTATAAAGCCGTTGGCTATTTTTTTATTTTTTTTTTCAGTCACGTCTCTTGGCCTCGCGTGGGAAATAAAAGAGAGTCAGAGAGGGGGGACAGTAGGGACACATGTCGGGTGGGGATTGAGGTGAGAGAGAGCGCCTGGGGGGGTGTGCTGTGGAGAGAAGAGTGGGTTCTATTACTATACGGTTTAAAATTTTAAATGGGTTTTAGAGGGGTTAGCCGAGTGGGTTTAGACGAGTTTAACGTGGGTTTAAGGTCCGGTCCAGGCCGGTCCACGGGTTAAGACGGGACGGGTTTAAGGCGGATCTATACTAGAATGGCGGTCTAAACCCGTGATAAACCCGACCTGGACCACCCCCTCGGTCCATCACGGTTCATGCACGGTCCGGGTCGGTCCGGGAAAAGGGCCGGTTTTATCCCGGGTCGGGTTTGACCCGCCGGGTCGGTGGTAAACACTAAATTTGGGTGAATTGGAATGATCGTTTTTCATTCTCAACCGTCTGATTTAATATCAACGGTTAATGAATGTCCTGTGAATAATACTAAATTGATTGGCTCAAAAAAATTTAACAGTTGTGATTAAATCATACAGCTCAAATCGAAAACGACCAGAGGATCCGGGTCCGAATTGGAATGGCTTAGGAAGCTTTCTTTTTCTTTATAGAGGTTAAGTTTTGTTTTATTTATTTTTATTTATTTTGAAAGAAAGTTAGGTTAAATTTTGTTTGTTCACATATGTGTTTGGCATGCTCAAGAACAATCAACACGATTCTTGTTTCTAGGTCCTACAAATTCAAACAAAACAAGAACAAGGAATAAGTTCTTGTTCATAGTTTCCACAAATTTATGGAACTAAAAACAAGAATGCAGTAACAACTTATATATATATATTTAAATTTCAACTTATATATTTTTTTATCGGATCATTCACCGATCCATGCCATTTATGGGTTTGAATTCTGCGTCACATATGCTCAATTACTAAAACGATATATTTGCAATTTTGACCTAGATAATCATTCGGAAGCCTTCAACATTTCAATTGATATTTTCATTTTGGTCAAAAATTCTTAATGTAAATTTTAAAATTTTAATTACCAATAAAGATCATTTTGGGTAATTTTTAGTTTAGAGGTTTAAGAGCATTTTTTTATTTGAAAATTAGAGAAGTAAATTATCGATAGAAAGAAAATAGCGGGGTTCTAATCGATTTTGTCTTTATTATATATATAGTAAAATTAGCTATATATCTATGGCGGTCATACGCTGAATTTTGAAAAAAAAAAAAAAGAATCAAGCATGAAAACTGAAAGCAATAATATAATTTTTTTTGTCAGAAATGAAAAAGCATGAATATTTTTTTGCAATCTTGCCTAATGTTTTTTTTAAATAAAATTATAAAAGGCATTCATAACTTTTAGCTTATAAATATTTGCAGGTTTATTTTCGATCTTCACAGTATTGTCAATAATACCATAGCAAACCAACCTAGGAACATCTAAAACTTCCGATCCGGTCCGGCTCTTAACCACGAATCCGTATCATCAGATCTTGATCCAACGGTTGAGATCGCATGACCAGAATCCAGCCCAAATCCGATAAGAATCTTGCCATAGAGCGCTGATCAATCCATGGGGGCCAAACGGAGAGGGAAGGCACATCCCCTCTCTCTCCAGTACTGACAGCGGCTGGAGAAGATCTACAAACGGAGGCGCCGATGGAGAGAGGGAGCTTAACCTCTCTCTGCGTCAATATTCGTGCCACGCACGCGTCTTCGCGTCTCTCCTGGCCTCTCCTGTCTCGCCCTAGCGGGTCCACGTGGCAACTCCCAGCTTCCCTCTCCCGTGGACCCACCTTGCCCCATCTCATCCCTCGTATCAGGTTAGGTCTTGTAACTTGTTCTGTAGAAGTTTCTTCTTAGTTTGCTTTTCTCGGATTACAAGTACCTTTCTAGTAGTAGTATACATAAATATTCTGACACAGGTGCAGCTAAGGTGTTTACTACAAAAAAGTGCTTGCTTATATGATTAAATAATTCTATTTTAGCATACAAATAACAATGTTCAGATTGGAACATAGTTAAAGGTCACATTCGTTAGAGTATTGTAAGTGAGTTACTTTTTGACACAGAAGTAATTGCCTGTGATTGTAAGTTGTGTTTACTTTTCGTGCGATATCAGATCCAACTGTAGGTCTTGTAATTATTTTGGAGTTAAAGGAAATCTCAACCGGCAGAAAGGTGTACAAAGGAGTTCTTTAATGGCTGCTAGCTCATATGAATCTAAGGAAGTGAAGCTAGAAAATGAAGAATTGACAAATAATAAAGAGAAACTTCTTGTTGACTGTGAAGATGACCAAGAATGTGTAGTCGGTAGGTAATTCACATCTACAGTTATATTTATCTGATTTTAATGACATATTATTTGGTGCAGTATTGGCTCATAGCATCTTCCAACTCAGAAGTATTACTTTCTATTATTAAATAGCAATAATATCAGTCCTTGAAAGTATCATATCCTGACTGATTACCCTTTATTGTTCTTTATGTTTTTTTTTTCTTTTTTTTTCCCATTCTATATGTGTCAGTTGTTTCTGAAATGGACCTGTAGCAATATTCCAGGTTAATTTGCATCATGTTACTGGTGCTTAATCTAAGCTCAATTACATGTTCTGATTTCATTTTAGCATTACAGGATGACTTGTTAACTAACATGAGTTATACCTTGTACAAAATTTAGGTGGTATAGTTGCATTGGGTAAGTTTGATGCACTTCATATTGGCCATAGACAACTGGCTATTCATTCATCGAAGGCTGGAGCTCCTTTTCTATTGTCTTTTGTGGGAATGGCAGAAGTTCTTGGCTGGGAACCAAGGTATCATTTTTAAAATGATGTTGCTGATTTGCAATACTTCCATCTCAAGTTGGTCGGTTCAAAATATTTTTGGCGCCTTTCAACTGTGATAATCATTACATGCATGAAACCCAACATTTGGAGATTGTCCACGTCAGTTGATTTTTCCTAACCTCTTGATGCCCATCAATATGAAGCCAAAATGGCACCAGATTTTGTATACAGATAGAGAAACAAATATAATTCACATCCAATGGTTTTTGTTTCTTTTATTTGAATCTAAATTATTTTGTTAAAATAAGAAGTTGAGGCATAATGGATGACTTTTCTTTATAGGGTATCACATTATTAAGAATCAAAATGAAGGTCGCAAACAAAATGTGCTATCGTGTTAGTTGTAAAGCTTTTGATTTACTGATTTTACTTCCATTGCATTTCTTTTTCATATTAGTAAATTAAATTAGGTGCATATTGGAGGCTTGGAAAATGCATATATATATATATTTTCATTGCCATGCTAGTGACATGCATACCTAGTAAGGGCTTTTACCAATATGGTACTTGTTGTATGCAAGAAGGTACCATATACATATCTGCTGGATTTGGGGGATTTATATTTTATTTTCTCAATTTTTTGGTTGTTCTTTGCGTTGTTTTAATTTGTTCAGAATTAGTCTACTAAGAAAATGTAGGTTGTCTCCCTTGAGACTTTCCTCTTTTGAATTTTCGTTTTCCTTAAAACAGGCCTCCTGTCGTTGCCAAATGTGACAGAAAAAGGGTTCTCTCCACATGGGCACCATTTTGCGGAGGTATGGTCCCACTCGAGTATCAGGTTGAGTTTTCAAAGGTCAGGTATTTAACACCTCGCCAATTTGTGGAGAAACTATCCCAAGAGCTCAGAATAAGTGGCGTTGTTGCAGGTACCGTATCATTATCTCTTTTCTTCTATAGAATTGGCATGCCAGAGTATTACCATGTCAGCACTATCTGGTATTTAGAGGTTTATACAGTAGATATGCTTGGTAGCGGGTTTAAAAAGAACTACTGTAAATCATCACTTCATCCCAACAAAAATAAAGAATACAAAGATAACAGAAGCTGCAATCAGCACAATCTGACAAATAAGTAGAATTTATTAAGAGATCCAGTGTGCTGAATATTTCCATGCAATTCTACTGGAAGCTCCCGGTAACTCCCACGTGAAAATTAAGAGCATAAGGAAATGGACACTCAAATGAAAGTTGTGAGAATGATATTGTTCAGTTGTGTCAGAAGAGAGTTGTTTCACATATTTTTCTATGTAATTTGTCAGGCGAGAACTACCGATTTGGCTACAAAGCTGCTGGTGATGCAGTTGAATTAGTAAATCTTTGCAAAGAGTACAACTTGAAGGCTTTCATTGTTTCTTCGGTCATGGATAATGCACAGAAGTGCTATAATGGATCAGCCCTAATGACAAAGGTCAAGTCTCTTCTAGCCGTGTGCGTCAAGCCTTGTCCAATGGTGACATAGCATATGTCAATGAACTTCTTGGTAGAAAGCACCGTCTTGTAATGGCAGTAGATGGCATGTGTCAGGTGTTTAATACTGAGGTCACAATACTGAAACTTTGCTTGTTGAACCAGCCGCCTGTTGAGGGTTTGTATGAACATTGTGAATTATTTGTTAATGAGGTACTCATTGGATCATGCCAGGTTGTGATCGATACAGAAATGGTTCGAATTAAGATGAAAGATGGCAGTTCAGTCAGAACTCTAATGGGTGATTGCAAGGTTTTGAGTGTTGAGTTTCGATGAAACTTGGCTGTCCTTTTGAGCTCTTTACAAATGATTTGATATCTGGGACATCACTTTTTAACTTTTTCTTTGCCTGTGAGTTTGGAAAATGTTTAGTTTCAGCTTCCATCCAAAGGGATAAAGTTGGAAGACCTGGGTGGTTACCTTATTTTCATTTCTGTTCTACACAAAAGCTTTACTAACAGCATTAATTTCCTTTAGTACTTCAGCAATAGTTGATTGTATGTACAATTAGGTCAAAAGCTTAATGATTATCTTTTGGGGCATGATACAAAGGGCTGTTGTTGTATCAGAACATTGATATTAGTAAATTTTTTATATTGTATTTGTAATTTTTGTATGTTATATCTTCCTGTGGCCTAAAGTATAATCTGCAATCGCAGCATGTGGCCAAGATTACTTTTCCCTGTTCCCATAAACCCGGGGGAAGCCTAGAAATAGTATCTTTCTTATTTTATTTTATTTTAATTTTGGTAGAACAAGAGAGAATGCTTTCTCCAGTACTATCTTAGCGGTATGCTGATATGCAGTACTGAGCCAGTACCAGCTGGGGCCTGTTGGTATACCGTATATAACTAATGAAGAGTTTGTCCGCTTACTTTCTCCAAACCGTCACAAAGGTTATGAGAAAATACTTGAGATTTGGTTGCGTAAAGGTTGCTTTCTGGTTAATTTTCAACTAAGAAGAGTATTTTGTGCACAATGTCTTAAGAAACAGAAGGTAGAAACGAACAAACAAAATAAAAAGAGAGCTCTTAGTGTGCACAATGTCTTAAGAAACAGAAGAAAGTAGAAAGGAAAGTATTTTGTGCACAATGTCTTAAGAAACAGAGGAGTATTTCAACTAAGAAGAGTCTTTTGTGCACAATGTCTTAAGAAACAGAAGAGTATTTCAACTAAGAAGAGTGTTTTGTGCACAATGTCTTAAGAAACAGAAGAAAGTAGAAACGAAAAAACAAAATAAAAAAAAGAGCTCTTAGTGTTCATAGATGTAATTAATTTCAGTGACTCTAATATTAAGAGCAAGGTTCCGGTGTCATATTTTTTTGGTGACACAAATGCCACACTTTAGTTTTTTATTTTAAATTTTAAATTTTAAAATATAATCGTACGATCCAAACCGTTGAACTTGTTCATTTTAATGACGGATGTGTTGTCATAAAATTTTATAATTTTTGAAGTTTATTTGATGCTTGATCAAAAGATCAAAAACGAACGAATCAAAATAACTAAAATAGATTAATTCTAATATGTCCATTTTTCAACCTCTTGATCAAGTATCAAATAAAGTTTAAAAATTATGAAATTTTAGGACAACGCATCCTTCGTTAAAATGAACAGGATCAACTGTTTGGATCCTACGATTATATTTTAAATTTTTAAAATTTAAAATAAAAATGTAAAGTGTGGCACCGGAACATTGCTCTATTTTAAATAAGATCTGAGTTTGGTTTGAAATATTGATAGACGCACGCATCACGACGTAAAATACATTCATGTTTAGTTATTAGCGTACAAATGATTTATTGTTTAGGATTTGCACTTATAATTTGATTTCAGTTTTGATAAGTTTGTTACTTGAAATGAAATCTAAATTAATTAAACATCGATGGATGCACATGTACGTGCTACAAATCATTTATGATTTGCACAAAAGGACGATACATTATTCTGAATTAGCACAAATAAAATTATTTCAGCATATATATAAGCAAGCAATGAAAATAGTGTGCTCGAAATCTAAGATATCCATTCATTAACGAACTAAATTTTATTTTATTTTACTCTGTATTAAAGCACTTTTAACGCAACAAATACTTTCTTCCACATGCCTGATGCCAGTATGCCAGTACAGTGTAAATACAGATCCGAACCGTTATCCCTCATGTGACCATTTGACGACCGTTTGATGGGTCTTATCTAGATCTTATCTGATATCTCAACCTCTATCCTACCTAGGGCTGGCAAAATAATTCGTGACTCGTGACTCGCTCGAGATCGATTCGCTAATTATTCGAAATTAGATCGCTCGAATTAATTTCGAGTTCTTAATCGAATCGAGCTTTTGAGCTCGAAATCAATTTCGAATCGAGTTCGAGCTATGCACAGCTCGCGAGTTATTCAGCTCGAATATATACATTAATTTTCTATTTGTTGATAATAAATGCCTCAAGCGGTCAAGCTCAGTCCCAGCCGATTCATCTTCTTTTAAGATAAACCCAAATTTTTTCAAATTTTTCCTTCACACTGATGCCTCAAGCGGTCAAACCCACTCCCCTGATCTCTCATTTCTTTCTACCTCGCATTTTATACTATCAATTCGAGCTATTAACGAATCAAATCGAGTTAGCTCGAATTAATTTCAAACCGAATACAGGCCAAAATTTTCAACTCGGGACTCCTTCACGAATCGAATAATCGAGTTCGAGCTAGGGCTAGCTCGCTCGAACTCGGCTCGTTGCCACCCCTGATCCTACCCGAACCGTTATCCCTTCGTTCCCATAATACACATTTCATGATATTGATACCAAGCAATCAAGCACCTTATCCCTCCAATGCCTCCGCCGCCGCCGACTGCCAGGGCCACTTCACATCTACCTTCGCTTCCACCTCCTCCGGCCTCCTACAATTCTCTCATCCGCACCTACGCGCGAAGCTCCGTTCCTTCCTTAAAGCTCGAAGCTCTCCGTCTCTACCACTCTCTCCTCCTCGACCCCTCCGCTCCACCTCCAAACCGCTACACCTTCCCCTTTGTTCTCAAGTCCTGCGCTTTCTTCTCCTTCTTCTCTGAGGGTTCTCAACTCCACTCCCATGTTGTTAAGTTTGGCCTTGCGTGTGACACCTACGTGGCCAACAGCCTTGTGCACTTCTACTCCTCTTGTGGAAAGTTGGCTTGTGCCCGTAAGGTGTTCGATAAAATTTCTGAGAAGTCTCGCGTGTCGTGGAATGTTATTATTGATGCCTGTGTGACCAATGGGGACTACCAGGAAGCCTTAGCTCTGTTTAGGGAAATGCAGGTGGAGAAGTTTGTGCCAGATATTTATACCTTTCAGAGTGTGATCGGTGCCTGTACCGGGATTGGTTCTCTTTCACTGGGAATGTGGGCCCATAAACTTATGTTAAGAAGTACTGACAGGGAACTGTTATTATCTGATGCGTTGGTGAATAATTCACTTATTGATCTGTATTCCAAATGTGGTTCAATTGCCTTGGCTAGAAAAGTGTTTGACGAAATGCCTGTTAGAGATATTGCTTCCTGGAACATTATGATCCTTGGGCTTGCAATGCATGGGCTTGTCGATGAGTCAATAGATTATTTTACTCGCATGACAAGTATTGAGAAACTGAGGCCCAATGCAATAACCTTCATTGCAGTTTTGAGTGCTTGCAACCATGGGGGCTTAGTTTCCGAGGGAAAGAAGTACTTTGACTCAATGGTTAATCATTACAGGATTGAACCTAGAATTGAGCATTACGGCTGCATAATTGATATCCTCGCACGTGCTGGGTTCATTGAAGAGGCCCTTGAAACTGTGTCAAAAATGCCATGTAAACCTGATGCAGTGATTTGGCGAAGTTTACTTGACGCCTGTTGTAAGAAAAATGCAGGGCTAGAGCTCAGTGAGTTGTTGGCTAGACAGGCTTTAGAGGTCAAAGATGATGCAACAAGTGGAGTCTATGTCATGCTATCTAGGGTTTATGCATCTGCAAACCGATGGAATGACGTAGCACTGGTACGCAGGCTTATGAGTGAGGATGGTGTAAAGAAGGAGCCCGGATTTAGCTCGATAGAATTGGATGATGGTACAATGCACCAATTCGTGGCTGGTGACACATGCCATCCTCGCTCAGAAGAGATTTATGACAATTTGCAAACGATTGAAAAGCGCCTCGAGTTGCAAGGTTATAGACCTGACTCAAGTCAAGCTCCAATGATCGAGGGTGTTGCGGTGGTCAAAGGGGACTCACTTCGGTTACACAGTGAGAGGCTAGCTATTTCCTTTGGGTTGCTTACTGGGGCAGGCCCGGGACGACCCATTAGAATTTTGAAGAATTTGAGGGTTTGTAAAGATTGTCATACCATGACCAAGCTTGTATCGCAAGTATACCAGGCTGAGATAATTGTGAGGGATAGGATTAGGTTTCACCATTTTAGGGATGGCAAGTGCTCTTGCATGGATTATTGGTGATGTCTATCCCAGATTTTTGCTGTTAAATTGTAACTAAGAATTTTTTTTTTAACCTGTTTATAATCCAATCCATTACAAATCATGTAGCTCCATAACTTTGTACAAAATTAAGTACATTTGTTCAGTCTTTTGAGCCGCTTTCCTGCACAATTAATTAAATCCTCCAGATTGCAATTTTTTGGAGAATCGTTTTTTCGGGCTGCAAGAGCGCATTAACCCTTGGATTTGAACTCATCATTATGGTGCTTTCAAGGTATCATTAAATACTACGTACGTTTGTAATGTAATGTACATATATACTTGCATGATACCAATTAATTATTGTCTTTGTTATGGCAACTACTATTTAAATACTGTAAAAATAGTAAATCCAGATATTTTATTTATTTTATTACGTTATTTTGAACCGATGCCATGCTAGATTTATTGCAACTACTAGCGTGTAATATTGATTAATTTTAGATTTTTTTAGTTTGGAATGAGAATGTTGTTGAAGTTATTATTGTGATGTCTTAGTTTTGAAATCGTACCTTTATAACAAAGGGAAAATTGGATGTATACCCTTCTAATCTTCTTTAATTATATATTTACCCCTCTAATCTTTTTATGTCTGTCTGGTTGGCCCGGAGAAGGCAAGAATAGTGAATAAGACCATTTTATCCTGGATGTGGACGCAACCAAACAGATAATAGAATAGCGAATAAGCCTTATTCGCTCTTCCTGCGAAAACCAAGAATAAGGAGTAAGAATGCTCCGTTGGATATTAAAAAAAATGAATGAGGTGAGAGAAAACATTTTTAATATGTTGGTCCGTTACTCTCTCTCAATTATTGAGACAACTCAACCACTTTCTCTCAAAAAAATTCATTATTATATTCACTTCCCTCCATCTTTGTTCTTGAGGCCCCATCCAAACAACATTCAAGAATAAAGAATAAACTCTATTCTTCACCAAAAGTTATCCTCACTCTTCTTTCTTCTCTTCTTTACTCTCTATTCTCCTCCTTATTCTTGTGCAACCAAACGCACCTAACATTAGATATTTACTATTCAAATCATGCTACTAACAGATATTTACCTTATTAACATTTTTATTGAATTTTTAAACTTTAAACATCAAAATTAAAAATTTTGGACGAAAATGCCCTCATCTACTATCTCTTTCATCGTCAAAATAAACAAAGTTCTATCAAGAGTTGCGATAACAAAAATAAATCCGAGAGGAAAAAAATATGTACCCTCATTCTTAATAGATATATCTGGGATATAAATCTTTGTTTCTAATTTACATGATATGTGCGGAATAAGATATTATTAGTGTACGTGGTGCATGTATATATCATCGATTTGATAATGATCCAAATTAGTTTGTACCAGTACAAGCATCATCATTAGTAATTTTGTATGGAACCGAAAATAATCAATGAAACTTCTCTTTTTTCTCAAAATCCTTGAATTTAATTTACGATATTCAATTTTTACTAGAATTTAAAAATAGTCCTCAAGTACTGTCTCTTGGTCCTACTATTTGGCACAAAATTAATAATTAGTAATATTGTACCTCAGATCCAAATAAAGACTAAAGAAAAAGGAGTAGTCATTTCTGCCTTAGATCCGAATAAATAAAACAAAGAATGAAAAAAAGGGAGA
Organism: Rhynchospora breviuscula; assembly: GCA_027562975.1. Taxonomy (NCBI): domain Eukaryota; kingdom Viridiplantae; phylum Streptophyta; class Magnoliopsida; order Poales; family Cyperaceae; genus Rhynchospora; species Rhynchospora breviuscula. The sequence goes on from CM050398.1 coordinate 22,492,827, forward strand.
AATAGAAGAAATAAGGAGCGGTGCTGATCTAAAGGGGAGAAAGGTAACAAAAGTTTCACGTGACCATACTTCTCAATAGTCCTAATTTGACATTCGAATCGCTAGATTTGCATAACATTTTTTTCTTTGAGAGAACTTAATATTGACGAGCAATCGAAGGGGTTGGAACGAGACTGTCATGTGATCCAATACAAATTTTCTGCTTATTTTCTGAAGAAAGAGATGGGAGACGAGGGCATATTCATCCATTTATTTAAAATCGGTTTTAGTGATTTAAAAAATCAATAAATTAATTAATAGGGGTAAATAAATATTATTAGTATGATTTGAGGGGTAAATATCCAATATTAAAGATTTGATGGATAAATGTCCAATTAGAGAAGATTAGAAGGGTATACACCCAATTATCCCTATTTTTTTATTTTCTACTTTCTTCTGTTTCTTAAGACATTTTGCACAAAACTACTCTTCTTACTTGAAAATTAACCACAAAGCAACCTTCACGCAACCAAATCGTTTAGCAATGTTTTAATAACCGGACCAGACTGGTCGGTTCAATCGTGAACCAGAGACCTGTCCGTTTCTAGTTTAATCGAAAAAAAACCTGGTTCAACCATAGTTAGACCAGTAAACCGGCCCACCCAATAGACTGTCCGGTTCAGTGGTCAGTCTGGTTTTCAAAACATTGATTGTTAGTATTTTCTCATGACCTTTCTAGCGGTTTGGGCCCAATTGCAAAATGTAAGCGGACATACTCTTCATCAGTTGTATACTTGTATACCACGGCTTGACGCACACGGCACAGTACTGCATAACGCTAAGATAGTACAGGAGAAAATACTCTCGCTTGTTCTACCAAAATTATAATAAAATAAAATAAAAATAAAAAAGATACTGTCTCTCGGCTTCCTCCAGCCCTGCAGGTTTGTGGGCACAAGGGAAAAGAAATCTTGGCCACATGCAGCGATTGCAGATTAGATACTTTAGGCCGAAGGAATAACATACAAATACAATGTAAAAAAATTACTAATATCAATGTCCTGATACACTAACAGCCCTTTGCATTATCCCCAAAAAATAATCATTAAGCTTTTGACCTTATTGTACATACAATCAACTATTCCTGAAGTACTAAATGAAACTAATGCTGTTAGTAAAGCTTGTATGTAAAACAAAAATGAAAATAAGGTAACCACCAAGGTCTCCGTCTGCCAACTTTATCCCTTCCCCTAATATACAGTGCACATCCAACAAACTTGAAACTTCTTATGTCACTTTGGATGGAAGCTGCAACTTAACATCTTCCAACTCACAGGCAAATAAAAAGTCAAAAAAGTGATGTCCCCGATTACATCATTTGTAAAGAGCTCAAAAAGACAACCAAGTTTCATCCAAATTCAACACTCAAAACCTTGCAATCATCCATTAGAGTTCTCACTGAACTGCCATCTTTCAACTTAATTCGAACCATTTCTGTATCAATCACAACCTGGCATGGTCCAATGAGTACCTCGTTCACAAATAATTCACAATGTTCATAAAAACCCTCAACAGGCGGTTGGTTCAACAAGCAAAGTTTTGGTATTGTGACCTCAGTATTAAACACCTGACACATACCATCTACTGTCATTACAAGACGGTGCTTTCTACCAAGAAGTTCATTGACATATGCCATGTCACCATTGGACAAGGCTTGACGCACACGGCTAGAAGAGACTTGACCTTTGTCATTAGGGCTAATTACACCTCGACCTGACCCATTATAGCACTTCTGTGCATTATCCATGACTGAAGAAACAATGAAAGCCTTCAAGTTGTACTCTTTGCAAAGCTTTACTAATTCAACTGCATCACCAGCAGCTTTGTAGCCAAATCGATAGTTCTCACCTGACAAATTACATAGCAAAATGTGTGAAACAACTCTCTTCTGACACAACTGAACAATATCATTATCACAACTATCATTTGAGTGTCTGTTTCCTTATGTTCTTATTTTTCAGGTGGGGGTTACCATGACAAGCATCCAGTAGAATTGCATTGAAATATTCAGCACACTGGATCTCATAATAAAATTCTACTGATTTGTCGGATTGTGTTGATTGCAGCATCCGATATCTTTGTATTCTTTATTTTTTTGTTGGGATGAAGTGATGATTTACAGTAGTTCTTTAAACCTGCTACCAAGCATATCTACTGTATAAACCTCTAGGTCTAAATACCAGATAGTGCTGACATAGTAATACTCTGGCATACCAATTCTATAGAAATAAAAGAGATAATGATACAGTACCTGCAACAACGCCACTTATTCTGAGCTCCTGGGATAGTTTCTCCACAAATTCGCGAGGTGTTAAATACCTGACCTTTGAAAACTCAACCTGATACTCGAGTGGGACCATACCTCTGCAAAATGGTGCCCATGTGGAGAGAACCCTTTTTCTGTCACATTTGGCAACGACAGGAGGCCTGTTTTAAAAGAAAGGAAAACTCAAAAGAGGAAAGTTTCAAGGGAGACAATCTGCATTTTCTTAGACTAACTGATTCTGAACAAATTAAGACAACACAATGAACAACCAGCAGACATGTATCTGGTACCATCCTTGCATACAACAAGTCAACAAGTACCATATATTGGTAAAAGCCCTCACTAAGGTATGCATGTCACTAGTATGGCAATGGAAAATGATATATATATGCACTTTCCAAGCCTCCAACATGCAATGGAAGCAAAATCAGTAAACAAAAAGCTTTACAACTAAGATGATAGCACATTTTGTTTGCAATTCTCATTTTGGTTTAGAAGACAATGCCTATGAACCCAATGTAACGTAACAGTGTTATAGAGGTTCATAGGCATGATCTTACTGCCTCGCAAAATTAGGTTAAGACAAAGTACTTTTGTGGTTCTGTATACCTTGATTTAATAACATGATACCCTATAAAAGAAAAGTCATCCATTATGCCTCCACTATTTATTTTAACAAAATATTTTAGATTCAAATAAAAGAAACAAAGCCATTGGATGTGAATTATATTTGATATGTGTATACAAAATCTGGTGCCATTTTGGCTTCATATTGATGGGCATCAAGAGGTCAGGAAACATCAACTGACGTGAACAATCTCCAAACGTTGGGTTTCATGCAAGTCGAAATGCACCAAAAATATTTTGAACCCACCAACTTGGGATGAAAGTATTGCAAATCAGGACATCATTTTAAAATTGATACCTTGGTTCCCAGCCAAGAACTTCTGCCATTCCCACAAAAGACAATAGAAAAGGAGCTCCAGCCTTCGATGAATGAATAGCCAGTTGTCTATGGCCAATATGAAGTGCATCAAACTTACCCAATGCAACTATACCACCTAAATTTTGTACAAGGTATAACTCATGTTAGTTAACAAGTCATCCTGTAATGCTAAAATGAAATCAGAACATGTAATTGAGCTTAGATTAAGCACCAGTAACATGATGCAAATTAACCTGGAATATTGCTACAGGTCCATTTCAGAAACAACTGACACATATAGAATGGGAAAAAAAAAGAAAAAAAAAACATAAAGAACAATAAAGGGTAATCAGTCAGGATATGATACTTTCAAGGACTGATATTATTGCTATTTAATAATAGAAAGTAATACTTCTGAGTTGGAAGATGCTATGAGCCAATACTGCACCAAATAATATGTCATTAAAATCAGATAAATATAACTGTAGATGTGAATTACCTACCGACTACACATTCTTGGTCATCTTCACAGTCAACAAGAAGTTTCTCTTTATTATTTGTCAATTCTTCATTTTCTAGCTTCACTTCCTTAGATTCATATGAGCTAGCAGCCATTAAAGAACTCCTTTGTACACCTTTCTGCCGGTTGAGATTTCCTTTAACTCCAAAATAATTACAAGACCTACAGTTGGATCTGATATCGCACGAAAAGTAAACACAACTTACAATCACAGGCAATTACTTCTGTGTCAAAAAGTAACTCACTTACAATACTCTAACGAATGTGACCTTTAACTATGTTCCAATCTGAACATTGTTATTTGTATGCTAAAATAGAATTATTTAATCATATAAGCAAGCACTTTTTTGTAGTAAACACCTTAGCTGCACCTGTGTCAGAATATTTATGTATACTACTACTAGAAAGGTACTTGTAATCCGAGAAAAGCAAACTAAGAAGAAACTTCTACAGAACAAGTTACAAGACCTAACCTGATACGAGGGATGAGATGGGGCAAGGTGGGTCCACGGGAGAGGGAAGCTGGGAGTTGCCACGTGGACCCGCTAGGGCGAGACAGGAGAGGCCAGGAGAGACGCGAAGACGCGTGCGTGGCACGAATATTGACGCAGAGAGAGGTTAAGCTCCCTCTCTCCATCGGCGCCTCCGTTTGTAGATCTTCTCCAGCCGCTGTCAGTACTGGAGAGAGAGGGGATGTGCCTTCCCTCTCCGTTTGGCCCCCATGGATTGATCAGCGCTCTATGGCAAGATTCTTATCGGATTTGGGCTGGATTCTGGTCATGCGATCTCAACCGTTGGATCAAGATCTGATGATACGGATTCGTGGTTAAGAGCCGGACCGGATCGGAAGTTCTTATATTGTACTGGTACGCTTTGCAAAGTACACCAACACTCAACGCAAATCCTCAGCAGTCCTTTTACTCCCTTAATATTTTTGTTAATATTTTAAATTTTATAAATTCAAATGTTGAATTCAAACCGTTGATCTTGTTCAATTTTACGAGCGATGCGTTTTCATATAAGTTTTATAAACTTTGGAGTCGATTTGATACTTGATTAAGTGGTCAAATTATGAATGTATTAGAATTAATCAGTGATAGTTAACCAGATTCGTTCATTTATTGACCACTTGATATAGTATCAAATCAACTTTAAAATTTATAAAACTTATATGAAAAAACATCGCCCGTAAAATTGAACAATATCAACGATTTAGATTCAACATTTGAATTTTTAAAATTTAAAATATTAATAAAAATATTGATGGCTGTTTGGAGCAGTCCTTTTAAAGGACTGCCGAGGATTTGGATGCCACCAACACTTCAGTCTGTCGGGTAAGGAGAGGAAATCTCATCGATTGATTTCATGATTTGATCTTTTGTGAAAGTTTCTCTGATTCAGAATAGAAATTACTGACTTAACACAGCCTATAGGTACACAAATTGTTTAAATTTAAAATTCTAATTCTTAATTACAATTTATTTATTAATTTTTATATTTTTAATAATTTTTAATTCAATTTAAATTTTAGTATTTCATAATACTTGTAGCAATATTAATTATCATTAAAAAAAGCAACTATTGTTGTCACTTATCTAAAGTTTGATATTTGTACGTTTGTAATTAATGTGGATGTCATTAGGAGGATTTATGAGTTTTATTCTGTGAAGGTATATATATTCAATGATTAATACCGAAATATTTAAATTGTTATTACTTTTCATTCTTGAGCAAATCAATTTATCAAATTTATCTTCTTATAGAAAATATACTTTAAAAATAAGTTCTTTTATATTAAAACCATTGATTCAAAATCATCTATATACTTAAAATAAAAATTATTGCCATAATGTTCCATATATTGTTTACAATGGATACTATTATTGTCGAGCGAAGCTCGACGCACAGATCTAGTATATAAGAAAGATGCGTGGATGGTTCCAAAAGGTGCAAATAAAAATGTGTCTATTATAACATAGAGACTATACAGTGTCATTTAAGGATGTCTCGTCAAAGGGCGTAATCAAGTGGATGTTTTAAAGGGGTACGATTGAAAAAGGTGCATATCTTAATATAGAAACCTTATGGAATCATTTAAGGGATGTCTTCTCAGATGGTGCAATCGAATGGATGCTTTAAAGGATGCGATTAAAAAGATGCATATCTTGATAGGGACCATAGAGTGCCATTTAAGGAATGTCTCGCCAAAAGGTGGAATTGAATTGATGTCTCCTCCACCAAAGGGTGCCAACATTTTATCTATAAATAGCTCTCCTTATTTTAAATTTTCACTAACCATTTCACATTTATAAAATGGCAAACATAATTGATATCGCATCACTCTCAAATAAAAATCTAGGCATCATATGTGCACACATTACGAAAATTTGGCCTACAACAGATTCGAAAATGAAAAATACATGGGGCATAAATTTCATTCTATTAGATAGTAAGGTAAATTTTTTTAATAAATTTCATGTCTACATTAAAAGAAGTTTTTAATTTGACACCAGAGTAAAATTTCTATATCATTTTTATTTCAAATATACTACAAGAATTTGTTGCCAACACAATTTTCATATTTATGCATTTGGGCGAACAACTTCATGACATATATAAATCTAAAAATATTCAAATCTTTTAACTTAACAATAATATTGACTTAAAATATTCAATTTCTTTACTAAAATATTTTTTATTTTAGTGTATAGGGAGGTGATATTCAAGTTGTTGTTGATATTGGATATTATCAACGGATCCAAAATGATTTTACAGAAGGTACCATGTGCAAGATTAGATGGTTCAACATATAAAATATTAGAGGAGTCTATCGTACAGTTCCCCATAAATTTTTGATTGATTTTTCCAGAAACACATATGTTACTCTTTTGCCATCAAATCTTCTTGCCATATCTGTGTGTTACTTGACAAAGTCTTTAGGTACACCAATTTGTTTAAATTACTACAATCATATAAATTTAAAATTATAATTCTTAATTACAGTTTTCTTATTAAGTAATGTTTATATTTTAATAAATTTTTTAATTAGATATAATTTTTAATATTTTATAATATCTTTTAGCAATATCAATTATCATTATTGTCACTTATGTATAATTTAATATTTATACATTTCTAATTAATATGGCATCGGGAGGATTTATGAGTTTTCTTCTGTATAAGATGTAATGGTAAAAGGCCCACACGAATCCAAACTATATATCTAAGTAATGAAAGGTCTTTTACTTTTATAATGTCAACATAACTATCACTCAAATTATTTTTATACTTCTACATCATTAGGTTCTAAGATATGCATAATTTATTTTATAGTTCTCACCCTTTAAATTTAAATATATACCATGTATTTCATATTTGAAAAAAATTTATTTCTTAATCACGCATATATTTATTACCTTGAACCCTATATTTACTTTTATCCAGAGGACATACAATTGATATTGTTTTATGGGAAAACTTCATTGTTTCAGTTTTGCTTTTTTATTGTCATGATTATGTTTCTTTCACTTCAATTCAATTAGAATTTCTAATTTTATAATTAACTTTACTGATCAAATATCAGTTTATCAAATTGTCTTGTATAGAAAATATACTTTAAAAACAAGATCCTTTCCATTAACGGCATAATTTTCATATATTGTTTACAATATCATCTATCAACTTAAAAAAATTAACGGCACAATTTTTCATATATTGTTTACAATAACATCCAATATCGTCGAGCAAAGCTCGACGTACAGACCTAGTACATATAATTAGGTTATATTTTAATTTATTTTTTAATCATTATTTATAATTTAATATGTTCGATATGTTTAAATATTTATTTTAAAAGAATCGAAATTTCTAATCTTGGACTTCCAAAATTCGAGATTAGATATTTCTTAAAATTTTTTTGCTTAACAGCGGAATTAACAGTTTTTAAATTCCGAAAATTTTAGTAATAAAATAAAAATATGTTATTATTTTAATAATATTTTAAAATATTTGGGCGCTAGTTTGAGACACCAATTGAGGGTCTTAAATTATTCAAGGAATCAAAGATGAAATCCAGCATGTTTACTCTTCCCTTAATTAAGCCCATCAGTCCACAAAGCCCACATTTGATGTAGTGTGAATTTTGGTTTCCGCTACAGAAATAATTTGTATATATTTTCTAAAGCTTTCTTTCTTAGTTTCTTTTCCCCATTAAAGTATCAATCAAATCAACAAAACAAATTAAACCTATATAAGTTTCAGAAACAAAGTAATCATTCTACAATTTGTATCTAATTTTGTTTGATTTTTTTCATTGTGTCTTGAAAAAGTAAAAATTTTGTTACAAGAGGCTTCGCAACTCCAATCTTACAGAGACTTCTCTGCATTATTTCTTTCAGTGTCATTTTGCACCGTCGGTTTGTTCTTCTAGCCGGTTGAAAAATCATAAGCCAAACCCCTCTGGATCACTTCTAGTTGATAGAATTGTTGAGGACTTGTTTTCCTTCAGGCATTGACAATTTTACGTGCATTTGTAGTTAAGAAAAATAAAATTGACACCTTGATTGGTAATAACAATGTGATTTATAAATTTTAATTATTTGAGCAATAATGCACCGAAAAAAGAAAGGCTTTTCATTTCAATTGACTAATTTGACCAATTAAATATGGTGAGAGGCTAGAATAACCTCACTAACATTAAGGTTTACAAATTTAAACTGTACATAACACTTGATTGAAAAGCGACAATTAGGGGTTACGTCGAGTGTCGACAATTCATTGGGTTACTTTCGAGTGGCGGCTGGTCATTCCCTCTAAAATGCCACTTATTGTGACACCATCATCATCATTATTATTATAACAAATAATAATAGCATAATGATAAGGAGTAATAGTCATTATTATACTATGTTAATTAATAATGAGCTTTACTCTCACCTCATGTGAGTAGGTAACTCTTATATGTAACTATCCTCTCATTTTAATGGGATCAATTATGTAATTTCTTAAGATAAATATCAATATTATACCCAAAATACATGGCAAATTTGTATGATTAGAAAATTAAATGAATCACATTGCGCTCCATTTAGTGAATGCCGATCTGCCTTTTAACTAGTGGGAATTCGCGCGTTGCGCGACTATCATTTTGTTTTTAGAATTATTGTTACATTTTTCTATCATGGTAAATAGTTTCGAGCATTGTGTAACTGCTATCCTCAAATAACAATTATGATTGATCCACGATATATAAAAGTAGAAAATATGATGAGAAAATATATGTAAAAAAAAAGAAAAATAGGATGATGTAGAGCTCCCTGGATGCAGAAGACGAACACAATGTGCAATGCAGGTTAGCATTGTGCACTTCATAAAAACTGAGTGGCTAACTGCTTATTTCTGTAGAAGCACAAAAGATGTCTCAAAGTAAAAATATATATAATGAGCATACTAGAGTTCGTAAAAATGAAAAAAAAAAAAACTACTTCTATTTACCTGAAGTATGCAGCATGGAATCATAATTGAAGGTCAGAGCTAGAAGTCCTATTCCATAAATATAAAAAAAAAAGAAATGTTGAAAGAAATCAAGAAATGACAAATAGAAAAAAAAGGGGAATGCTAGGTCAAGCTGGAAATGTGAATCATATTTTGGACAATCAAAACTGCACCTTCGGTAGTGCAGTTCATGATCCCGGACTAAAGGGAAGCTTTGCAATGTTAATCAACAATATCAGTACCAAGGCGTTATCTGCACCAACCACACATTATTATGGTCCCAAGAGAGGGGCAAAAAATAAAGTGAAGCCTAAAAAAGATAATACCAGATTAGTTTGATTGTTGCAATTTCTAAAGGACAGCAATAGAGATGCATGTACTCCTGGTAGATCACAACCTTGTTTCGTAGCCAAAAAAATGAATCGCTAAGAAAAAAATACATTGTATAGTGCTGAAGCATCATAATCTAAAATCATAGCAAAACTGAGGGTGATTACTTTGTCTAATTTTTCCGTTATTCCTAACTCAGAGCTAGAACAAAACCAAAACTGCATCAGTTAAATAATACATTGTTTACTATTCAAATATCATAATTATAAATCACACTAAGAATTGACCACCTGAGGAGCATCCAGAATGAATGCGAAAGAAATCCGATGAAAATTCAACCAATAGACCTAAATAAAATGAAACCAATGTATTAGCATGAATGTTTACAAAAATCAGGTCAATATAATCTGAAGGATATGAAACATTAGATACCCTCGAAATTTATATAAGGAAAACAACAAAATTGGTTCTTTGAAAATTCAGAGAAACCTCTGACATCGAGGTAGCAAAAATGAAAACTGTAAAAATTCTCAAGGCGGATCAGCACATACCAATAACAAACATGACAGGTCTATAATTCTGCTTAAGACTAAAAGCAACAAAAAGAAAAAGCTGAATTCAAAAGCTAATTTGATTACTGTTAGAGAGTATAGCGATGTGACATACAATCCAAGCTAATGTACACCAGTGAAGACATGCAAGCATCTAAAACTATCTCTGGGATCAGTTCTTATACATAACTACTGTCTAGGTACATTGTACTGAGGATTAACTTGTGTCTGTATATAGCTCTTCATGTATCTGCAATGATCAACTTAATACAATTCATTCATTCTAAACTGAGATTAATCTTGCTCTCTACTCATCTCTCTCTCTCTCTCTCTCTCTCTCTCTATTCTAATGAAAGGAGACACTGGTAAAAACTTGATACTTAGTTGGTTGACTCGATCAAATTTTTCATACCAGTAAAAGAGATGAAGTGAGGTAGTTATGGTGAACTTCAACCACCACTATAAAGACAAACATATTGGATCTAAAGCATTTAAGCTAAAAGAAACGACAGCTGTGCCCTTCAAATCTGAATACAATGGATATGTTCATAGAAATTGTTACCTACTGTTATCTCATCCCATACAATTCATACCAGTATCTAAGAGGGTTTACCTTCATGTGCACATTTATCTATAAAAGAAAAACAATAACAGAAGAGGTTATTTAAAATTTTATAAAGAACAAACTAATACAAATTTTAATTTGCTACTACTTCATAGAGAAGATCATCCAATTATTTGTGGTCATGTTTTCAAAGTAAAAAACCATGTTATATTCTCACATTGCAACTCTAACAACAAACAAATAGTTATAAATAGGGGAAATCGGATAGATGCCACCCTAAAATCACAAAATTAGAAAAATGCCATTCCAAAACAAAACTTTAGTTTAATGCCACCCTAAAATTAATTTATTCAGATTTTTGCCACTTCTACCGTATAAAACCCCTCTCAAATATAATATTTTATCGCATTGACCAAAATGCCCTTTGTTTCAATTAATTTTTATTTTCTGAAATCCACAATATTTCTTCCTCGCCATTACATGATTGAACCCAAGACTGCACGTGCTCCACCGCTGCTGCTCCGTCGACCGTCGCGGTTCCACCGCCGCTGCTCCGTCACCCTTCCACCGCCACTGCTTCGTCGTCGTTCTCCGTTGCCATTCCGCCGTAACTCAGGACTAAAACCCAAGTCCCTAGATGGCCTGTTGCCCTAGCCCCAATACAGAGATCAAAGTAGAGAAGAGTTGGACTAGCCTTTGTGTGTTCTAGAAAAGCGAGTGCTGGTGTACAAGACAACAGCGCGGAGGAGGGGAGAACGAGTATGATCGAGCATTCCTTGCGTTACCCATTTCTGTTCTTATTTTTTCTTTAATCTGTAGCGATTGAGAAAAAAATAAGTTTACTTCATCTGATTTCGTGTGTTTGAATAGAAATTGAACATAAAGTTGAGACTTCGTCCTTGTTCTTTAATTCGAGGCAGTTAAAGTGGGTGAATGATGGTATAATATCTCTTGCCACATGTAATAATCTGATGGCTGAGGAAGTTATATCGTGAATGGAAAGAGATTCAGAAAATAAAAGATAATGGAAATAAAGGACATTTTGGTCAATACTATAAAATATTGTATTTAGGAGAGGCTTTATACGGTAGAAGTGGCAAAAATCTGAATAAATTGATTTTAGAGTGGCATTCAACTAAGGTTTTGTTTTAGGGTGGCATTTTCCTAATTTTGTAATTTTGAGGTGGCACCCATCCAATTTTCCCATATAAATAAATGCTAAGAAATTAACACAAAAGTTATTGCACTATTCGTTAGCAACTATGTTACCCCGGTACTCCACATATGCGAGAGTACCAGTACCGGGTACGAACCGGGTACCGGTACGTCTCCGGTACGGCACCGGTACGAACCGGGTACGCCACGTGGCGCACCGAATATTTTAATATGGTCAAACTTGCCGGTACGGTCAGCGGTACGGGCCGGTACGCGTACCTGATCCAGGTTCACGTGGTGTGCAAGCGTGTCATGCTTTAAATATGCGATGAGGCTTCGACCACAGAAAATCAAGCGCACGCGGTACAACTTCCCATGTGCTACCGACCTACCGTTGGCATCCACAGACCACAGGTTTAATTTTTTGAATTGCGCTGGACACCTTGGTATATATAAAGTTCTTAATAGAGTATTCAAGGTATTGTGGGACTAAGGCTGCGGAGCAAACCGGACAGCAATTTCCATCCACCCATAGTTTTTTTCTCCATTCCTTATTCTATGGATGTCTCCATTTCATTAATTTCAGAAAAAAATACATATTACGTTTTTAATTGTTTGAAGGCTTTTAAATAATCATTTGGCTATGAAAATTTATATACTTGCTCACAGATACATGACAACTTCAGTGATATAAAATTTTCTAATTATAGACTTATAAAATATTTTAGATATTTTTTGAATATCATAAAATTTAATATGTACAATAGTTTAGTTTTTTTAATTGTTTGAAGAACTTTAAAAATTTATTTGACTATAAAAATTTATGTGCTTAATCACAGATATGTAAAAATTTTAGTGATATAAAATTTTATAATCATACACTCATAAAAAAATTTATTACGTAGGTAGCATCATATTTAAAAATTTTAAAATATATAACATATATTGCCGTACCCGTACCGGAGATTTTTGAAAATTTTCGTACCGGCGTACCCGTATCGTACCGGGTACGGTACTCGTACCCGAACCCATGCAACATAGGTTAGCAATAATAGAAGAAGTTATCATGTTCCACACAATGAACACAAACCAAGCAAATAAAACTCATGTAAACCTTTCAAGTTTGAAATAGTTGTTTATGAAGTCGCAGTTCAGTGGGAGTCAGTCTTTCATTAATGAACTTGTTTAAGAGCATAAGAATACATTTGATTTTTTGGCCAACACAAAAACATCACCTATTACATCCATTTATAAAATCGAAAATATTTTTCAAAAATAGTAAATCTGCATTTATTATTCCAAAAATAAGTTCTAACCTTGAGTGCATGCCATAGAAAAGCAAAATGGTGAAGCATGCTTTGCCACAAAATTTCAATGTGAAATTTATCTCAGTATAGTGGCACCAGCCTGCAAAATTTTGCACATTTTAAGATAACTTTTTTTTTTAAACCACTACAGCATATAGAAATTACTAACTACCCAAAGTAATTAGAGGATGATTGAAACAACAGTAGAATTCCTCTTGAATGCGCTTTTTATTCTTTGATTTGCCCTTGTATAATATGAGTGGTAATTCTATGCATACTTATAACTTAAGAAGATAAACATTGTTGGATATATGTGCCAATTCATGGATTGCATAACAACATCAATTAGCCATAAATTTCATAGACATTTTTAAGATTGAAATTAATGAAAAAACTAAATGGCAAAAAAGAAAATTATATAAGGAACTACTGTTGTGCAGCATTGAAGGCATCACCAATATTGATTTTGCAGCCAGAACTTCCTCATCCCACCATTACCTTCCCTCATCAATGCGAATTCCTTGTAATCTATTTTCCCATATTATAAATAAACAATCCAAATAAATTCAGTCAAAATCCATCATATATGTATGAGTAATAATTGGTCATACCAGAATACTAAAGACAATATGATGAAGTCAAGATGTGACAGATTTGGTGCAGCAGCAGCACAATTCCAGATTCAGCTGTCAATTAAAAGCACCATTAGTTCAATAAGAATGAATGCTTAGTCACAATATTTTAGTCAATTTTAAGTTATTCATTTAGATAAGCATGTAAATATTTGTCATGAAAGTGATTGTATGATCCGGCAAATAAATTTTCAAGACAGACCATAAAAAATACAATCTCAGTACGGGCAAAGAAATTTTAAATCTGGCACCTTTTTAACAAATCGGTTATGTACCTTTTTCAAGTATACCTTTTTAACATATGCTCATGTTCATATTCAATTAGTAAAAAATATTTTCAAACTAATTACTGTTTATTTCCTTGTCAAAAGGTAGAGAGTCAAATCAAAAATCAAAATTTCATAAATTCAACATTATTTTTATATAATGACAAAATTTCCCACACTAAAAGGGAGTTAAAGACTTCAGCATAGTTTCTCCAAAGAGGAATAAGCACCTGATGGAGAGGAAAGCAATTCCTGTGATACTAAAAATAATTTTGTAGCTAGTCATGCGGTCCAAGTGACCACCTCACAACACCAGTAGGGTAATGAAATTTGATGTGTTAATACTAAAGCTGCAAAAAATTTAAGAATGTCGTCATTTGGACTACACAAACAAAAAAGTTGAAGATTACATACCAGTTAGACATGGAATGAGTGTATCTAACTGTGTTATGGCAGCTAGAACAACATCGGAACACAACAAAATGACAGCAGTAGAGGGAGCAGTAAGGAGGCAGTAATCCCTTCATCTCGAATGAAGAAGTAGAAGCAATAAGCACAAAATCAAAGCAGAATTAAAGAGGTCTTGGGGAAAAAAGGAAAAAAGGAAAAAAGAAAACTCAGAAAAACCTTGAAATAAAATAAAAAATAGACAACACAAATACTGAAACTTGCAATAGGGAAAAAAATCAGAGAAAGAAAAGGGAGTAAACTCGCTAACAACAGAAGGGGATTCGAAAAACGAAAAGACAACAAAGAATGAAAGGATGAAAAAGGCGAACCTCAGATAGGAAAATAACTCATCGCAAGGACAACTCTCCAGAAATCGAAGAGGCAAAGCTAAAGTACCATGGTCTGTGGGCTAGTAGCACAGAAAAGCAACGAAGAAGAATAGAGAAGAAAAGCTGGGGCTCACAGAACCGAGACCACACTGCAGAAGAGCCTCCGTAGACATCCTTATTGTCCGGTCCGTCGCATGCACCCGGGAATGATAGGAGAGAGAATAAATGAAAAAGAGGGAATGGAGGCAATGATGAAGGAACTGCGGAGCGGATATAGATCGGATGGAAGACAGTAAGTCGATCCAAAGGCCAGGATGAGAAAACACGGAACGAACGATCGAGGTTGGATTTCTGTCGGGAGAACTGTTCACGCACAGTATTCGGATGCGGATCTAATTCACTCCGCATCCTCTGGATGCCCATCAAGTAGATGGTTTCGATCTCAGCCGTCCGATTTAATCTCAACGGATATGGATGCCCCGTACATAATATCAGAATTGATAGGCCCGAAAAAATCTAACCGTTGAGATTAAATCGGACGGCTTAGATCTAGAGACGTCCACTGGATGGTTTTATTAAACCATCTAGAGGATACGACTCCGATCTAATTACCCCGTAATAATATTTGTTTTGATTAGGACCTTATTATGAAAGCGTCAGCCCTCAACTTTAATGATTCTATCAGACAACCTTTAGTTTATAATCTAGCAAACTTGCAAAAGCTAGCTAAGAAAATTGATTACTGCCATCTTCAGTTTTACCATCCCTGCCATCGCTAAATATAAAGTGAACACATAGAATAGACAAGGTGAACATATATAGTGATCAAAGTGAACACATACAAACAAGTAAGTTTAATAAAAATAAGTTCAATATACATATAAAAATCTGAACAAAAGATGACAATACTTATTTGTTTGTAACTGTTCACTTTGTTAGTCTATATGTTTATCTTGTTTGTTGTATGTGTTCACTTTGTATTTAGCGATGGCTCGCGATGGTTTATTTGCCGATGGTGGTTATAATTTCTGGCTAGCTAACGATGCAATGCTATCTATCTCTTGCTTGCATATTAGGTTAGGCTTCTTATTCCAAGGTTTGAGCCTGTATATATAGGCCCATAAATCTTGATTTTAATTATCACTTCCGACTGAAAATTGATTAGTACCATCTACCATCTAACCATCGCTACCATCGCTATCGCTAGCGAAGCGCGATGCTCTCCTCACCCAGCAAAAAGCTCCCCTTTCCTCACCCAGCGAAGCACTCCCCTCTCCTCACCCGGGTACGTTCCCTCTACCTTCTACGCACTCTTCCGTCTCTCTCCCTTCCCTCTTCCTTCCTTGTGTGCATCTCTCTCCCTCCCCCTCTCTTCCTTCTATGCGTCAGACTTTGTTCACTTTGTTTATTGCATCTGTTCAATTTGTTATTTTAAGTGTTCATTTTGTTTTGCTGACTTTTGTGTTTATTTTATACGTCTCACTTTGTTGGTGTAGATATTCACTTTATTCATTCGTATGTTCAATTTGTTTCTTTTATGTGTTCAATTTGTTTTGCTGTGCGTCATACTTCTGTGTTTATTTTATATGTCTCATTTTGTTGGTGTATATGTTCACTTTGTTCATTCCTATGTTCAATTTGTTACTTTTATGTGTTCAATTTGTTTTGCTGTGCGTCAGACTTCAGTGTTTATTTTATATGTCTCACTTTGTTTGTGTATATGTTCACTTTGTTCATTCATATGTTCAATTTGTTACTTTTATGTGTTCAATTTGTTTTGCTATGCATCAAACTTCTGTGTTTATTTTATGTCTCACTTTGTTGGTGTATATGTTCACTTTGTTCATTCATATGTTCAATTTGTTACTTTTATGTGTTCAATTTGTTTTGCTGTGCGTCAGACTTCAGTTAGTTGTTATATATTTTCAATTTGTTGATTTAAATGTTCAGTTTGTTGTCATATATATCTTCTTGAAAAATCAAAACAATTTTGACAGAGAGGAAATCTGGAGAGAGAGGAGAGAAATGAAGATAAAGGAGAGGATCTAGGGAGAGAAAATCTTGAAAGAGGAGAGATGAGAAACGAGAGAGGAGCGTTAGGAGAGGGACATAGGAGAGATACGGAAGAGATCGCACGAGACAGGAGAGAGATGGAGATGCGAAAGAGAGCGCGCGAGAGGGAAATAAGATGAGCGATGGTCCTTTTAGCGATGGTGGTTATAATTCCTGCTTCCGACTTGAGCACTATACAAACCAGAAAAGATTTTCTTTTCTTAAATCACCAAGCAAAGCATCAGGAGTAAGCCAAAGATTTCGCATAACCGTTCTACCATTATTTGGATATAGGTGCGTGAGATCTTGTGCAAATTCATGTATGGTTAGTTTGTACTTAAAATAACAATATAATATGACTAGGATTGTTTGTTTCTTAATTTAATTGATATAAACTTTTAGCCTTTTTCATAATTAAGGTTCTTCAATGTGTTTGAACATTGTTCCAGTGACTCACACTAAATGAAATTTGAAATTGAACATGTTGAATTTACTGGCACGAAGCTAAAAAAAATTGTCATAACATATTAAAGAAGATTCAAAATATTTTCAGAACAGGGGCAAAAGAGTATGGAGAGAATGTTTTTTGTGGAATAAATATTCTCACAATGCATCAAAACTATCAAGTGCAGGACCGTGAAAATTATGTAGTACTAAATAAAACACAACAAGGAAATTAACATTCTAGAACACAGCATTAAGCCATTCCGTTGCAATTTTCATAAAACATTAATTGATTCTTGTTACAGGCTCCTGAAGAAATTAACATTATAGGACACAAGGAAATTATGTATTTTACTAAAGGCTTGATTCAAAAAATCAACAAAGTATAAATTATAAACTGATTTAACTTATCATGCTATTGAATTTTTGCTAATATGCATGCAGATTTGATTTCACACCAGAGGAATTTCTTAGTTAGTCTTATTAAGCAAAGACCATAAAGTGTAATGTACTAGTCAATGCATTTTTTTTTTTTTTTCAAATGAACTATAAAATCGTATTATATTCAAACTCAAGTTATATTATATTTCTATGCTCGGACTACTTTCAATACTTCAATCTCATCTTACGAATGTGCCCTGTTCGTTGGAAACAATGAAAATATAAATTATTTGTCATAAATAAATAACTATAAAAATCACATTAACTCGAAACTAAAATTATAGATGATCACTAAACTTCTAAATATTATATCTAAAAAATCCACTTATTACTGTCCACAATTTTTTTTTGTGCCATTAAACATAGCTTCAAATTTAAGGCGATGTGCAATAATAGGAGTATATGCTAACTTATTTCCTCTCTTTTAACTTTTAAAAATCAGGTTTGGTATCTCACTCCAGGGTTTCCCAACATCATCCCTTAGACTTGCTTTCATCTCTACTTTTGTTTGAAAGAGAAGCATAGTAGGAAAAAAAACCAACGAAAAATTCCTACTTATCTCCCCAATATAAACACCAATGCAGAAAATAATTACTGAATATATAATATAACTATTAGTAGTTTCTGTAACTTATCAAACGGAATGCAAGAGTGCAGATAGATAAATTTGCTAGCATCGAGCAAAAAATATTTCTCACAATGAAGTACTGCATAAGCCAAAATTTTTTAAAGTAAAACGAGCAAACTGCAAAGACAAATAAATTATTTCATGCGATGAGCATTCTGCACAAAGATCTAACTGACAATTTGAGCTATAGACCGGTGCTTATTCCATATACAGAAGAAAAACTGGCTTTAGAGCAATGTAATTTATAGGACACCAAATTTGAACCTTAAAAAAAGATATTATATATATATTTATAGCCAAAAGATCTTTAGTTACCATTGCTGATTATAGTCATGAATTTTTTTACAATTTTCATATTAGATTGATTAACCAATACTTGTTAAGCAAAATACCATTAACTTACCTTCAGATACAAGGTTTGAACTTATCTTACATTATTATGTTTCTCTCCATATTTTCAGGAAACAATACAACGCAGGGGTTACTTTGAAGGGAAGACATCCTGATTAGATAATTTCATTTGATAGATTCAAATAGGTATGTTGCTATTTTGGTTATTGTTAATAGCTTTAATAGGATAATTCAGTTCAGTTTTTACCTTGGTGAAAGAAAAAAAAAAATTCATGGACGCCTAAGGGAGTTGCATATATATGGTTGTTGTTTAGAGACCATGTATTAGTGAGGCACATGATGTATGCCAAGATCGATTTTTGTTTTAAAAAAAGAAAAAAAATAGACAAACTGCTTATGCCCTTTATTCTTCCAATACTTAAAACTTACGTTTCTTAAGAGAGAAACAAACTCCATCACCAATTGCCCTCAGAATAATTTTGATACTTCGAAGAACTTTGATTTAGTGACTAATCAGTATGTCAGATAGCCAGCATTTTAGAAACTAAAAAGACCTGATCCAAGTTCTACCGATCCATCAATTGAGCACAATGGTTCATCTTCGGATTAGAATTTTCTTGACCTGACGGTAGGTCTACAACAATTAATTTCAATATTTTCTTAATATAGTAATATAATATTGCAAATTCATCCTTTTCCACATTTATTAAAATACTACCAAACGTACGGGTAAATAGAATTATATATCTATACTTCAACAAAAAAAAAAAAATTCGACATTTCAATAAAAAATATTTATTTCTTAATAAATGAAAATTATTTAAAAAATTATATATGAGAAAATTTTACATATATGTTCTATTCCAAAATGAAAAAAAAGTTAGTATTTTAAGGAAGTTTTTCATATATGTCATGTTCTCTTTTCAAACACAGTTTTTTTTTTTTTTTTTGGGTCTCAGCCCGTAGAACCCGGTAGACCAGCAATATTTGTTTTCGAAGAGGATGCTTCCAGCAGAAGTGTAGAGCTGAAAGGCCCTCTCTTGTTTGAGTTTTGTTCACGCCTATTAGAGGTGTTTCCAATTATCAAGCTTCTTTGTCTTGATCGTCGAGGTAACCGAGTTTTAGGGATATGTTCTTCAATAATTGCTTTGCCCTTGTTGTTTGTGGGTGTGTTAATCCCTGAACTGAAAGCTTGGTTGGAAGATGAAGGAGTATTTGTCTTTGCTCCATCATCCGACTTGTTTTTAAACCCATCTTGTTGGCCTGGTGAAAAAGAGTTTTGTGACTCAATAAGTTCAGTAGCATCTCTTAATTGTTGGGTTCTTGTAGGGTAGTCAAAATGTTCGTGTCCTAGCAAATCACAGTTTTTACAAATTTTTTCAATCCGCTCATAATCTATACGAACATTAATTTCACCAAGATCAGGATGAATTAGTGGTATTTCATCATATAAGGGTTTATTAATATTGATGCGTAGTTTTTGGCGGTAGTAACTAAGGCCTAAATTAATTGTAGCCATGGCATCAGATAAAGGGGTACCAATAGAATAAGAGAGATTTTTTTATACCTGTTTCTGTTAGAAAATTGTGTGGGATGTTATGAAATTGTACCCAAGCCTCCATGAAGTCCACTTGCCGACAGTTAGTGTCTTGTTCATTGAGGAAACGTCGGATAACTACTGGGTCTCCTCTATGGTTCAATATTCCTCTGTCTAGAGCACGCAAAAGGCCTGATTGATTGCAGAACTGAACCAGATAGGTGTTGCGTGTTGTTGTCTCGGAGATAGTAGTTGAGTGATCTGCTCTCCAGGCTTCAATCATCGAGGTTCGAAGTCTGTTTGTATCAATAAGTTTGTCTGAAATCACACGTAGTAAAGTCTGTAATTTCCAATCGCTCGGTT
The DNA here is from genome assembly GCA_027562975.1 of Rhynchospora breviuscula. Lineage (NCBI taxonomy): Eukaryota > Viridiplantae > Streptophyta > Magnoliopsida > Poales > Cyperaceae > Rhynchospora > Rhynchospora breviuscula. Next base: position 22,513,471 of record CM050398.1, read on the forward strand.
TGGTATTTGCTCTTGTGAGTTGGACTGTTGGTCCCCTTCTAGATCCCGTAGATGAGAGATATGCGAATTTATTAATCAGATCACCAGGTTGGGAGATTTCCGACATGGTTGTAGTATTTGGAGGGGGGCCTAGGATAGACGTATTATATTTTGAGAAATTTCTTTTTAAGATTGGAATATGCGGATGTAAAAAAGGTACTTGGAATTTTGTTTTTTCAGAATAGGTAAGAATTGCGTCTGGTGAACTTTGGGTTGGTATGTTTATTTTTACATGTAATGAAGTCGGTAAATTTGTTTGGGTATGACGAAGAGGTGTCTGTAAAGTAGGGGGTAAGGACCGATATGGTATTAAATTATTAGGTGTGAAAAGTTGCGAACCTGAAGGGGTGCTACCTGTTGCATCTGTTTGTGTGTCGTGTGAATAGGCCGATAGATTAGGTGCCGCTTGAATGTTATCTAGACTTGGTTCATCCTGGATAGTATGGGCCTGACTATGAGAATATACCGGATTTTGTTGAGAATCACCAGGTTGGTTATTCGATGGCTCGCCGTTCTGATGCTGCGGTTGAGCACTATTGTTTGCTCCGAATCTGCGAATTAAATTACATTGATGAATGGCGAACAATTGTTCTTTCGGAGTTCTGTTTTCATGGTATAGGTCATAATCATCAGGAGGAATTACCCAACCATTTGGGCTCCATTCATCAATGGTAATTGGACATATGGTCCACCTGTTCTCATAGTCAAAGAGCATCACCTCTGGGATTGCCAAAGAGTCGTGACAGTTCACCCAAAGCCGAAGAACTAATCTGTCCCTCTGTCCTATGGATGGAGTATACACAATATTTACAACTTTCCCAAAGTCTGAAACTGATTTTCTAATGCAATGTTCATCCCAGATTCTCATGGGGTATTTGTGTATGGATATATGAACCAAATATGTAGTATAGGGGAAGTGTAGATTTGGGTCTCTAAAGAAGGATAGTGCTAGACCATTATCAGCAGCGTCATCCATATAATCCCGAATTAGACGGAAAGCGCTTACTGTAGTGGGTAGTTGGATCACGACCTATGATGGTGACCAACGATAGCAACGAATTTCAGTGACTGGTCTGTTACTAAGTTCAGCCATGAATCTCTCGATTTTACCATCAGACCAATGAATATGTGGGTTAGTTGTAGTGGCTAGAATAGATTGGGACATTTCTGAAGGTATTGAGTTGGTGAGGTCGTATTCATCAAAGCAGATTCTGTTTTGATGGATTCGGTTTTGTAAGACAGGGTATGAGGGTATAGGTATATGTTCCATAGTGATATAGTTGCGGAAAGTCAAGAAATGGACAGATGAGAGTGGGATAGAAAAGAAAAGAGTAGAAGAAAGTGTGATAGAAAAGTTAAGAGTAGAAGGAAAAGTAAAACGAAGTTAAAAAGAGATTAAAAGAGGGAGAAAAGAGGAAGTTTCAGTAGATCACCATGAAAATCTCATAAAATCGCCCAAAAGTCGCCAAAGAGAGAGATCAATGCACTGCAAGTCTGCAACTCCAACACCAGAGAGAAAAATATATACTAGGTGCAGAGAATACATACCATCAAAGTTTCGATTAGAGAATACATACCTCTGGAGTGTCACTGTGTTGCTAGCCACCTGCTGTGCTGTGCTATTTTCGCCGCATTGGATCCTATTGGCCTCTTTTACAGACAGGAGGCTTGCCTTTTCTGTACTCTACGGTTATTCCGCTATGTACGGCAGCCTGTGCTCCTCTAATGTTGCTTTGAATGTTGGAACCTAATCAAGAATCAAGAGCTTGCTACTCTCGAGCGAGAGAAAGAAACAGAGAGATGTCTCGAGTCGGAGTGAGAGAAATGCTTAGAGTCGGAGCAAGAGTCGAATTGACGAGAGAGAAGGCTAGGATTGTGGGTGTTTTCCGTCGCATCTTCCGACGAGATGGTACGAAAGAGATGAGGGATACGCGCCAATCTCTCGTTTTAGTTTGTGTAAACAGAGAGAGGAGATATGAGATCTAAAAGGGGAATGTGTAAACAGAGAGAGGAGATATGGGATCTAAAAGGGGAATCGTATCCTCTGCCAACCTTTAAATAAAAGGTTGGTAGAGTGCTAACTTTTTGTCTGAACAGTTGGATGACGATCCAACAGTGCGCATAGAGAAAGGAGAAAAGAAGCTGAAATCGATCCTACCCGACTGCCCTCTTCCCTAATTCCATCTGAAATAAAAAAAAAACTCCGATTTTCACTTGAATTCCCTCCAAAGACTGTCCGCCTAGATAAAAAATCCATATCTCCATCTCTCCGCAATGTTACAATCCCTCGAACAAGCTGATGCCCTTCGGAGATAAATAGTAGTCTGTCCCCAGTTCTGGGAGGGAAACAGTAGTTTATCCTAGTTCTGTCCCCAGTTCCTTTCCATCTCTCCATCTCTCCGCTAATGCCTTCCGCGTCCAATCCCTCGAACAGAGCAAATGGGTACTACAATAGAGACACAACCTGATAAGGCCAATATGGCCCGATCCGGCCCATAATGAAAAGTTGCCTTAAAAGGCAATATAAAAGACTACCTCTGGAGTGAGAAAGGGGGGGTTTTGGCTGGCGCCTGAGGCTAAGAAGCTTCATCTCCTTCACAAAGGACGGATCTGTCTCATCTAAGGGGTCGTTTGGATCGCTTGGGAATAAGAGGAATAGCCTATTCCTAGGCGGAAAGTATTGGAAAGTGTGTAACTTTGTGAAGAATTTGAATTGTTTATAATAAAATTTCCGCCCGGAATTGCTTATTCCCCTTATTCCAAGGCATCCAAACGAGCCCTAAGATAAAACATTTTCACCAAAACTAAGGCTCGATAGCTCCTCCTTCCGCATGGGGAGGTTGGTTGGCGAAAGGAGGAGCCCCGCCACTCATCTATTCAGGTCATACTCTCACCGTCCGTAACCCTCTACCATAACTGGGTGTATCAGCCACCGTGGGGCCTCCCATAGAAAAGTCTGAGATTTCTTTTCTCTGATTGGAGACCGATCTCTCTCTCTCACTCAAAAACAAACGAGCGAACTACCATCTCGCTCTCACGAGAGGACCAGATCCAATCGTGCAGTCCCATCGCCGTTGTGTGGCTCCAACACACTGCCTTCACTGGCGTCGCGCCCCCCCCTCTGCAGAACTACCTCCGACTACTACCACACGGCAGCTGTCGCGCCTCATCTCGCTGCTCGAATCACTGCCTCCCACCATGGCTCAACTGCCTCAAACACTAACCAAACCCTAGAAATCAACCGAGCTCACAGCATCAGTGTCCCTCTTCCCTCTCGCCTCACCTTGCTGCTCGGATTCTCCACATTCGCCATCGATCTCTGACCTCTGCCGCCACTTGCAACGCAGCCATGGCCAAGCCCCGAAACTCGAGATGGGTCTCGAAAATCTCGGTCATCTCTCTGACCAATATCTGAAAAGGAAATTTTTGGGGTAAAAAATGCAGTGCTCTAGTGCCCTCTGATCTCACGAATGTCAGGCCTGAGCAATGCGTCTTCCCAACTCCGCCTGTGGCTAAGGCTAACTTGCATGCTGCCTCGGTGGCCGGTGTTAGCAAGATGCCATGCCACCGGCTGATTTTCAAGCAGTGTGCTCTGTACGAGCCATGTCCTTAGAGAAGAATTGGGGGAGTGAAGGTTGCGAGCTTTGAATCGACGAGGAGAAAGTGCAAAAACAAGATTGAGCAACGCGGCTGGAGGATTTGCTAACACTTCACACTTCTCCACCTAGTCCTTCTTTATTGGAGCTATATCGGTTTGCAATCTCCCCTTTTCTTCCTTTCTCTGACTGAGCTTGCATCCAGTTTGATTAACTTGGCATTGCTTTGCTTAATTAAGTTAGATACTTGATTGTGCTTGCTTTGAAATCTGCTTGGTCTACGTCTGCTAAGATTACTTGACTTTGCCATATGCGTGATTGTGCCAGCTTTAGGGACTGGCACAAGTTATGGTATCGTCCGATACCCTTCTCTCTTTCACTGCAGTAACTTGGCTTATACCGGGCCTATGCATTAGCATGAAGGATAGCTTACCTTCAGGTTCACTTGTAACTTGCGTAACTTAACACCCAAATAAATCACTTTAATTATATTCTACTCTGAACAAGTGTCACTGAAGACATCAAGGTTATCAAGCTCGTCAGCAAATCTTATAAGGATGAAATCCTAAGAACTCGAAACTATTTTGCATGCTCATACAAAATGAGAATATACTTCTATGCACATCTACAGAACTAGAGAGGTACATTACGTCAGTGACGCTAACCTCTTGTTCGACAATTATTTCAAAGGGATGTGTATACATCGTTTTTCAGTTCATGTCGAGCTCCAGATAAACAGAAAGTTAACAGGAAAAAAACCTCCGTTTGTATTGCTTTACATATTATTAGTTAAAAAAAAATGAGTATAACACCTCCACCTCAAGCAAGTCTTGTAGTGAGTTAAGACTCATTACTACTGAGTTCTTTCAGTGTAAGCGAAAGTAAAACATCTGACTTGTATGTGAGTCTGTCTGGAGATAAAGAAATCTAGACCTCTTAAGTCGCAAGTTACTTATTCGTACTAGCAGCTAATTCTACATACATGATTTTGGTACAGTATCTATTAAGTGCCTTGGCTTGTTGTTTATTGAAGTTTGGCACTTAAGCTAATGGACGAGCATTTGAGTTAATGATCCAAAATGTAACAAAAAAGGTATAAAGCCTTCGAGGTGAAACCTCAGAAGCAACATGTGAGAGAGGACATGGCAGTGGCAGCCGACAGCTCTGGTCAATACCCTGATCGCTTGCTTTGGCGAGAGGCTCACTGACTTTGCATCTGACGGTCACCAGCAATCATTGCGAGGTACACACATAAGCCTAGCGGCGATATCTCGCGCTTTAATTGTACTTGTACAGTTCTCCCTGGCGACTGGGGGGCATCCGCAACAATTGTCGCCCTCTTCCGCATGAATAACCAAGGGCGTATCCCGGTCAATGTGCGACACTGGCATTAGAATTATGTTCATACCAACAGGCCCTTACCAATCGCGATGAGAACTATCGAATTTGGTTTGGGATGAATTTGACCCCTTGGTTGACATACGTTGGTCACCTGGTGCAATCTTGAATTTTGACTGCTAGTATTGTTTATTAAATGCCTTTGTGACCCAAGGAGAAGCACAAAGCTTCTTCAATCCTTTGATTACTCAAGACCGAGCAGTGACATGTAAACAAAACATGTTAAAAAATATCTCGAACATTTGCTTCTGATGTGATCCGTTATTGGGATTATATCTACTAAATTGAAATGCAGATTGCATATATTTAACTTGTTCAAGTGATTTATTATCCAGTGCAAGATGCTTAGCTAGCATGCATACTTTTGACCGTGGGTCAATGTCTTTGATTTAGCTATGCTACGATGGTTACAGAAATTTTTGTGTGGCACTCGGCTACACGGCTATTTTTTATAGCATAAATATGATATACTCTTTGCTAGCCTTTGTGTGGCACTCGAGCGATTTATCTTAGTATGCAGAAATATGACGCTCCTATATTCTTGGTTTGCTTTACATATATCGAGAGTCGTTATCTTCTGTTTATGATAAGGCAATCGGTTTCCTCGCGAAACATCGTAGTTATTTTAATTCTACAGGTGATTGCATGATTGCAGAAAATGTTAATATTGCGTTTATCAGTATATACTGTTTAGTTATGAGATAGCTTTATGAATTCAGATAAGGCTCATGTGACCGCATTGAGCGGTTAGATAGTGCTCGTTTTTAAAATTTTTCTTGCTAATTACCATTAATTAATCCAATTAAACAAGCATCTCGATAGATCTTGTTCAAGCATCAACACACATCACATGAGAGAATAGGAAGGCGATTTTACCTTTTCTTATGTCGTAACAAGAAGGAGATTCCAACGACACTTGAAATCGGTGGCGTGCTACACCTTACTTCCTTCTAATCCAACGGTTGACCTCGAGTCCATCAAGAGATTAATCACAATCTCAAAATTGTGCTAGCAATTAGAGGTCAAGGCTAATCTCTTTCTTCCTTAAGCTTTCAATTAATCAAATTAATGGTGGAAGGAGATTGCTCAATTCATGAGCTAAGAGGATGAAAGGAGAGAGCAAAGCAAGATCTGAAATTTTGCTTTTCCCTTTGAGAATTTCGGCCAAGAGGAGAGGAAGAGAGAGAAAGGGAAATGTGGCTAGGGTTTGCTCCCAACTTGACCCCTTTATATAGAGCTCTCTAGATCTAACTCCTAAACTTATCACATGGACAAGTTTGCTCTTCCTAGGCCGGCCCCAATAGATGGGTTTAAATGGGCTACAATATATTATAAAGGCCCATTTAATTATCTCTTAATTTGCTTCTTTGTTTCATCCAAAATTGGACTTTTAATTAACTATTTAAATAAAGGTCCAAATAGCTCAATTAATTTAAAGTAAGTTGTACAAAATTAATTATTAACTTATTAATAATTATTTTGGGATTAGCTAGTGCACTAATTTATTTCTATATGATCCTTTTGACTTAATTAATTATAACGGTTCGCAACGGTATATAATTAATTAATCAACTTATCATATTTTCGCAATGCTCACTGTTGCGAATAAATAAATAATGCACTGTGTGGTTATAACTCTATTTGTGTGACCCTTTGAGGATTTATGCTATGTTGGCCATGGAATTAATTTCAATAATCATAAGCGGTATCTAGCAACACATTATGATTCTCAATTCGTATAAATAGTGTACTGTTACAATATCTCAATCCTGCATAAGAAATAATAGTATTTCCTTGTCCGATTTTTAAGTCACATGATATCATCGTATAATCCAAGATAGGAATGTGTCATTCTTGCAGATTATACGTTTCTTGATCTAGAAATGATTGTATCAGTTGCTAGCAAACAATCCATCTCCATCAAGGAACCCAAACATATATCATCACTCACTAAATAAATTAATAAGGGACATACGATTTTCTTGATGAACAGTTTTTTCCCGCACAATTCAAGAGAGCATAAATAAAGTCCGTATAGCAGCCTTTATCAGGAATCAATGTTAGACGATATTTATAGAACCTATCCTCATGCGGAAAAACTGAACCATCTCAAATTTAGAATCAAACTCAAATGAAATAAATAATGACACATAACACAATCTATATATTTATTTCATTGGGTCATGTCCTGTACTATGTTCCATAACATATACATATACAATTAAGTTGATAACTCCTTACCTATGATTTGTAGAACTTAATCATCACTTAACTTGCATACTAATCTTATCTGATAATTAATGTTCCTTGTTAATTATCAAGATTACGGACTAGATTTATTATTGTCATTTAATTATAACTGAATTACAGAGATCTACAATTCAGATCCTTAACCTGAATGATCTGTCAATAAATAAATCAAGGAACAAATGATCAAATATCATCAATAACATAAACCACAGAAGTAGCCATATAATGATTGGTTTCTAGAACATAACTCTAACATGAGCATCCAGTCATGTTAACAAGCCCTATGCTCCTGTACTAGAGACGAAACCTCGAGAGTTCGTGGATTTGCGTTCATTTAATCTATCAAACGTACCTTTAACTTTCATACGCCAAGATTTATGTTATTTTAATTGATTCATGAAATTTCTGCACAACGCCCCTAGATTTGATGATTTTTAATTGCTATTATCGTGATGACAACTTGCAAATCTTATGCAAGTGCCTATTCGAGGTAGTTGTTGTATAGCGACGTCCGTTCATCTATTGGTTTCTTTGCGAAATTTTATATTGTGATGGCAACTTGCAAATTTTATGCAAAATATATACTGTGATTTATACGGTTGATTGCAACTCGCAAATGTTATACATGTGGTTGACTCCAGCTGATTGAGACTGGCCAACCTCGAGTTTATCTCGAAACACGCCAATCATAGCTGATTGAGACCAATCTCGAGTAGAGTCTCGAAACACGTCTCCTCAGCGAGCTAAAGGCCAACCTCGAGTTTATCTCGAAACACGCCGACTGTAGTTGATTAACCAATGCTACTTCGTGTCTTATCTATTGTTAATTCAACAATTGTGTTAACTTCTTCAATGTGATAGATAATGTACTCATACTGAAGCTTCCCTAGTTGGATATGATACGTGCACGAATTGTGGCATATGCTTACATCGAGTATGCATAAAGGTGGATAAATCTCTTATGCTTGCTGTTATTTTCCTTCTGGTAGAACGAAAAGTTTAAAAGGGATAAGAGAGGAACCTCGAAGGTTCGACCTCGAAACAACCCTCTCCCATGTTAAGAGAGGAATCTCGAGGGTTCGATCTCGAAACAATCCTCTCCCATGCCTAGAGACCAACCTCGAGTGCGATCTCGAAACACGTCTCTGAAGAATGAGGTAAGACCTCGGTCTAAAGGCACTCATATTTCCATATCAAGAGGCCAACCTCGAGTTTATCTCGAAACACGTCGACCGTAGCTGATTGAGGCCAACCTCGAGCAGAGTCTCGAAACACGCCCCTTCAGCGAGATAAAAGTCCAACCTCGAGTCTTTATATCTCGAAATACGCCTTAAGGCCAACCTCGAGTCTTTATATCTCGAAACACGCTCTCAGGCCAGCCTTGAGTCTTTATCTTGAAACACGCCTCAAGGCCAACTGTCGGCAGTGGCATCGGATTCCTCTCTCCCACTGGTTCTAGTGAGAAAATCACCAGTGAATTCAGTGCTGGCTCAATTGATCATGTTAGTCAAATGGCCAGCGCCGTCATCGACATGTGGTTCAATGAAGGCTCGCCAACGATCTCGATAGTGTTCGAGACACTAGGCATTTTCTAAATCTTTACTGGTACAGTTTCTCCTTTTGACTATGGTATGCATTAGTAGTCGTATTCTTATGTGCTGCTAAATTCAGGGAGCTAGACTATTAAGTTAACGAATATTGCTACTATCAGTTTTGGCAGATCTTTTTTGTTGGAAATTGATTCCATACTAGCGATTCTGTCCCATATGTGAATGGTCGCATATACCTTGTGGCAATGTTGTTTGTCTTATATTCTTACGTGTGCACATCATCATACGAATTTATGAATTGACATATCTATACAAATAAAACTTATACCAGCGGAAAGGTACAAACTATAAATCTTTTGTCTGTCTTAAGTTTAAAAAGAGCCTTACTGTAAGAGTTGTGGCTTCTTTGCCTAAGTCTTGAGGCGCGTGTGGCGAAGTAAGAAATTTTATTGCAAGCATTACAACCCCCGTGTCCCTCAACAGAGCTACTTCTGACTTGTAAAATTGTCAAGTGATAAGAGCAGTTTGGAAATGGTTCTGACCTGTTTCAGATTGTTCGTGTTTGAGTAAATCTGATCTAGCCTCTCTTGGTCATATACAATTTGTCTCTTGGTTATATAGAGATAGCTTGATCTAGATTAGCAAGGTCAATATTCTTTTGGCAGTACACAATGCTTTAAATTACGCTGTCATTGTTGTGGCTACAAAGATGCTAACACATAATTGGCTAATAAGATTCTCTAGTCATTTAGCTTAATGAAATCCACTGCACCAACTTGGAACCGGTCAAAGATCCTCTAAAGACATTAGTGCCTTTTCCATGGACTTGTGCACGTCTTGCACGGTATCAAGTCTATTTGAAAAATTATGTGTATAAGTGGCAATGCCTATTGTCTGTGGGTACCGTGTGTCGCACATTCTATAGATTACTGTTCTGTAGAAATATAATTGAAGGCGTCATGCAGGTCCGCTCAATTTTCAATAAGAAGATGGAATCATGGAATAATAAAATATTTTACATGTAAGGTCGACAGATATACTTGATATGTTGCTTAACCTCGATGGTGTATCTGAGGAGCAGCCTAGTTTCTTGATCTTCCTTTATTATAATTCTAATTGTCATTTGAAGTTTTCCGACAGTTTGTTTTATGAGAGCTTGCATATCTTGGCCGAGAGATAGTAGCAGCAAAGTCAGGTATGTAGCTGTGTGATTGGTTTTGTTTATGGTTTCTTACTGTGATGTACCCTTTCCCGCGAAACAAGCCTCTAAAAGAGCGAGATAAGACCTCGGCCAAGAGGGGCTTGTCGGGGTTATCAGTTCATGAATTTATTGCCAAGAGCTCTTTTGGTCATCATTGCATCTTTCTGCTTTCAGTATATACATGATTATTCCCGGCTTGCTTCACATCTTATCTTTTGTTTATGATAACGAAGTTGATTCCTTTATAAGGCATAACATTGCTACTACAACCTTGAAAATTTTATGCAAATGCCTATTCGAGTTAGTTGCTATACAGCAACGTCATCCCATCTGATGGTTTCTTTGTGAAATTTTATATTGTGATAGCATCCTTGCAAATTTTATGCAACTATCTACTGTGATTATTAGCAAGCTAAAGGCCAACCTTCAATTTTATCTCGAAACACGCCAGCGCTCAAAACAAGTCTTGTCAAGAATAAGAAACTAACCTCGAAAGTGCGATCTCAAAACAAGTCTCTGAAACAAAAGATTGCCCCAGGGACCAAGGGAGGGACCAGAAAGAGGTAGAAAAACTAAAGGCTTCTCCTTCTTCCATAAGGGGTGGTTGGTTGGTGGAAGGAGAAACTCCCGCCCATTCTTTCAGTTACGGGCTGAACCCTAGACAAACCACTTTTACCTTCAGTAGGGCCCGATCTAGAATTGTTAAAGCCTCAGATGTGAAATGCTCAAGGATAATCGAAGAACGAAATACAATCAGTTGCCTCAAGAAAGCGTCAAAAGTGACAGATCGGCGTCAGGGTCATCCTACCACCTCGCTACGTAGTCTCAAAATAATAATAGCATGAAAGACTCAGGAAGACACGAGACTTGAATACTTCCTACCACCTCGAGGGCTCGCTGACCTCGCAACTCGCCCACCTTGCGACTCGCCTACCTCGCATATCGTCGACCTTCGTCCACTTGAGGGCTCGTGCGTCTCGCCAGAAGACTCGAAGCCTCGTGCATCTCGCGAGAAGACTCGAAGGATCGTGCACATCGCCGAGGGCTCGTCAACTGACTGTACAGAAGACTCACTCACCTCATCGAAAGACCCAAGGAGTCACCTACCTCGACACAAAACTGAAAGGTTCTTCGACCTCGGAAAATCAACATGATTGCTTTTAACTTCTACTGGAATTACTTCCACTAGAAGTTCGAGGGCTGGTGATAGGGCCTAGGAACCACCTCAGTCCAAAGACTATTTTAATTTCAGCCTCATAATATTCAGCTGAAACTCGAGGGCTAGTGATAAGGCCAATATGGCCCGATCCAGCCTATAGTGAAAAGTTGCCCTAAAAGGCAATATAAAAGACTACCCTCTGGAGTGAGAAAGGGGGGTTTGGCTGGCGTCTGAGGCTAAGAAGCTTCATCTCCTTCACAAAGGACGGATCTATCTCATCTAAGATAAAACATTTTCACCAAAACTAAGGCTCGATAGCTCCTCCTTCCGCATGGGGAGGTTGGTTGGCGGAAGGAGGAGCCCCGCCACTCATCTATTCGGTCATACTCTCACCGTCCGTATCCCTCTACCATAACTGGGTGTATCACAACCAAATGTCAGTATTTGGTTCTGTGGATTTGTTATGCTAATGGTTGAAGTTGAAGGTAAGAGTAGACAATTCTCTGGAAGTTCTTTCTCTGAAAATTCACGCATGTAGTAAGTTGATTAATTGTGTCTCTGTGCTAATCAAGTTGTGTCTCTGATGCATTTCATTTTTTTGCAGCCATCTACATATTTTCTAAGATTAGACAAGTTTAAGATGTATTACTTTATTTTGGCAATATTTTGTAAATGAAAGAAATAGAATTGAACTATAGTTGGAAGTATTTTGCAGCATTTTGTAAATGAAAGGTACAATATATGGCAGCATTTTTGTAAATGGAAGAATTAAGTTGAAAAAAATCCAAGTATATCCTCTATTAGCAATTTTTTTTGAGTTTATTACAAAAATGTTAGAAAGTGTTTCTCATGTGCAATTTTAATTTTTATTACATTTAATAACCATTAACAAGCACAAAACACTTATGATATAAAATTAAGCATTTTAGCACATGAGAAAGGAAGGAGGATTGTACCTCTTCTAGTATCACAACTAGAAGGTGATTCCAATGCAATGGGAGTCGATAGCATGCGCACCACCACCACCACCACCACCACCACCACCTAGGCCAGCCTGGAGTCAACCAAGGAGTTAACCAAATTCTCTTTCACTTGTGCTAGCAAGGATGAGAATATAGCTAATCACTTTCTCCTTCTTCTTATAATTAACTATTTAAGTGGAAGAGGGAGATGCTTAACACATGAGCTAGGCAATGGAGGTGGAGAAAATCTGAAAATTTTTTCTTATAAATTTCGGCCAAAGAGGAAGGAAGAGATAGAGGTAGGTGGAGGCTAGAGTTTTCTCCCAAATGACACCCCTATATATAGACCACTTTAGCCCTAGCTCCACAACTTTCTTGTGGACATATTTACCCCTCTAAGGCTGGCCCCTATAGTGGGTTTAATGGGCTACACCAAGTGTTATAATGGCCCATTAACTTAATCTTTTAATTGCTCTTCCATTTAATCTCAATTTGAGCTTTTAATTAAACATTTAAATAAAAAGCCAATTAACTCATTACAAATAAAGTATGTTGAACAAAATTAATTATTAACTTATTAATAATTATTTTGGGATTATCAAATGCATTAATTTATTTCTATACGATTTCTTTGACTTAATTAATTATAACGGTTCGCAATAATATATAATTAATTAATCAACTCATCATATTTTCACATTAACTCGCTGCTGCGAATAAATAAATAATACACTGTATGGTTAAAGTCCTATTAGTGTGATCCTTTAAGGATTTATGCTATGTTGGCCATGAAAATAAATCATTATTTATTTTCAATAATCATAAGCGGTATCTAGCAACACGTTATGATTCCCAATTCACATAAATTTTGTACAGCTACAGTATTTCAATCCTGCATCAGAAATAAGAGTATTTTTCTGTTTTGATTCTTATATCACATGATATTATTGTATAATCCAAGATATGAATGTGTCATTCTTGCAGATTATACATTTCTTGATCTAGAGATAATTGTATAAAGTTGCTAGTAAACAATCTATCTCCATCAAGGGGCCTAAATAGATATCATCACTCATTAAGTAAATTAATGAGGGACGTACGATTTTCTTGATGAACAACTTTTTCCCGCACAATTCAAGAGAGCATAAATAAAGTCCGTATAGCAGCCTTTATCAGGAATTAATATTAGACGATATTTATAGAACCTATCGTCATGTGAAAAAGTTGAACCATCTCAAACTTAGAATCAAACTCATATGAAATAAATAATAACACTTAACACAATCCATATATTTATTCCATTGGATCAAGTCCTGTGTTGTGTTCCACTAACATACACATAAGTAATTAAGTTGGTAACTCCTTATCTATGATTTGTAGAACATAATCACCACTTAACTTGCATACTAATCTTGTATGATAATTAATGTTCCTTATTAATTATCAAGATTACGGACGCTTTAGATTTATTATTGTAATTTTATTAAAATGAAACATAGAGATTCACAATTTAGATCCTCAATCTGAATGATCTGTCAATAATAAATTCTAGGAACAAATGATCAAATATCATCAATGACATAAACTAAATTAAATAATTAAATATTGACTTCTAGGACATAACTCCAACAAAAAATTATGCTCTAGTGAGTCGGATCTGAATGAAAAATTTGGCTAAAAGAAGCTCACTAGATGTGTATCGCAAGCTCACTGGATGTTTTGTCAATTGGTATTTGGCAACTATACAACAGTACTTTGTCGTACACATAGCCCAAACTTCATATTTAGACAAGTTTGGTACCTATGGTACATCTTAGAAATATGCACACGCATGGTACCTATGGTACATAGCCCAAACTTCATCACACAGTGTTATCATCTATAGTAGGAATACTATGGTACATATGGTACACGCATGAATATATACCTATGGTACCTATGGTACATCTTACAAATATGCACACACATGATAGCTGGAAGTAAACGTCTTGGAAATAAAACATCTTGTTCCAAGTTATATGTACCATAAAGTAACATAAATAGCTGGAAGTAGAAATAAACTAAACAACTTAAAAACAAAATAAACATTAATTCAAATATCAATATCCATTACAATTAACAACTCTAAAATTAGATAAAACTACAATTACACTTAATAGTTGACTAATATTTGATATTACCATGTCCAATTGTCTACAACTCCAAATTCATACATTACACCTTACAAATTACACCAAATTCATAGCACATACATAGCACATGTCCAATTGTCTACAACTCCAAATTCATACATTACACCTTACAAATTACAATAATCAAAAGAAAGGAAATGCTATGTTATATAGTACATCCATTGTAGTAAGGAAATGCTCCATTTGATATCCATACGTTGTTGCTTTGAGAACTCATTGCTATCTACAAAAAACAGCATCAAACATTTACGATAACTATAACTAAGAGGATCAATACCCATGAAATAGCCAATTTTGGGCATAATAACACAATGTACTGATTGCAGGTTAAAACCTAGGTCAAATTAACCTTGAATCTACCGAATCTAATCTTATGTGGTATAGCTTGAGAGTCGAATCACAAGGACGGATTTTCTAAACCTTGAATCCTTGACAATTCTATTTTATTTGATCTAAAAGGGCAAAATGGTCAAAAACAATTTAATTAAGGTTTGGTTGTTTTGAAATTAAAAATTAAACTAAGAAAATTAAATCTAACTTACTAAATTACTTTCTAAATTAAACTAAGGATTAAAAGAAATTAATTAACTCAATTGAATGGTTTAAACTAGGGTCAATTGTTTGGGTTGCTCTACCTTACCCTATTTAAGCGTATCCATTCCCTTTCAGGCCATTCCGCTTGAATACGTCGTTAGGTCAGTTTAATCAGTTTTATAACCTATCTAAGTGCAGGTTGTTGGACTTAACTTAGGTTTCAAATCCTAACTCTCGTTCCATGGCTTAGGGTTTCTAAGTTTACCTTTCTAACCTGTAGGATATCCTATATCTCTCGATCATTGGGAAAGACATACCATTCGGCTTAGTCCTGGGTTCACCTCTCAGTCTACTACCTATCCTATGGTATGCAATTAGGAATTAAATTGAGTTTAGGATTCTTGTTACCAAGTAATTAGATAAGACATTAATCTAATGGGTATAAACCTTTAAGACAAGCAATTCAAAATCACAATTTCAGCAATCAACTCAAGAAAAGCAAAGCAAATAGAATAGATATAAAACTAATTAAACTTCATTAACTACCAAATAAACGTTTCCTACAATTGCCCCTAATTAACTAAACTACTCACTACTTGTCATATTACTCATACAAAATAAATGTTTCATCAAATCAAACATCAAAGTGTTTGACCCCAAAATATGGTGATAGATCCATAAAACAAATGGATTACCACATGACAAATAAATGTGAATAATTAAAAAAATTCAAGGAAAATTCTAAATGGACCCCAAAATTTATGAAAAAATACTAAAAAATTCAGGAGACCATGAAAAAAATTATCATGCATAGAAAACACCCAGAGAATTTACAAAGACCTTATTCTATGCAAAAAAGTCTCTAATTTTGTAGAAAATAAATAAAATAGTAAAAGGGGTAATTTCAGAAAAATATAGACACAGATAGCTTCTAAATATTTTTGTGAATGTTGAGATAAAATTTCATGGAAAAATTCTAATGGAAAGATCTTCAAATATTTTTTTTAGGATCAGCAATAAACAAATCAAATGAATAAAATAGAAAATGGAGGCAACCAGTACCTAGAGAAAAGGAGAAGAGGGCCAGCGATAATCTTTAACCTTCTCCCCGTACAGTGTTAAGAATGATTGGGCTCGGTACATGAACCAAAGAGTAAAAGGAAGAAAAGATCAGTGCGTGGTGTACAGTGAACCAGATGCACGAAGCCAAAAAGGAGAGGTCGCCAACCATGTGCCTCATTAAATCTGACGAGCGGACCCCTCATTCTTTGTGTCTCTGTTGAATGGACCCCACATGAAAGAGTTGCCTCTCCCAAACAGAAATCAGCGAAAACCCAGAAGACAAGGAGAGGAGTTCGAAGGCGTTGCAACGGCCTCGTAACCGCCTGGTCAATCGCTGGTCAACTCGTCCCTCAGCTGCATTAGATTGCGTGAAAGAAACACAGATAGGTGCCTTGATAGCCGTTGGATGGGAGGGCGATCCGTGTGCTCCTCAATCGACGGCCTAGATGCAGCAAGAAGTGAAGAGAGGATCGACCCCTTGCTGCCTATATATACTACATCGACACAAGAAAAACGGGGGACTTCTAGAGGAGGCTTTTTGGGGAGAAAAAGAGAGAGTGAATCTTGGAGACAAAAGCACTTCTTGGAGCGCCTAGCTGCTCCTTGAAAGGATCGGAGAAGAGTGCCACACGCTGTACACACACACACTGTTTAGAGAGAGAGATTTCATCATACAATTGTTAGGTAGTTCGAGAGGAGAGGAATTCAGCGAAATTGAATCCCCTTAAGCAATTGTAAACAACTAGAAGGTATAAGGTAGGTGGGAATCAAAGGTTTGTAACTCAGATTTGAAGTTTTGAATAAAATCAAGTGTTTCTGTTAAAGAATTGATTGAATTCTTTCTTTTACTGTTCGATCTGGTAATGCGATCCCTTAATTACAAGATTGACCTGTGTTAATCGCATGATTTCTCCTATAGTTGTTTCCTTTATCTGATCTGAATTGAATATCTAGAGCATCGCATTTCTTGATTCTTTCTCATCTGATTATGATCAAAGATCTGAGCATTGCATCGTTAATTGAACTCTCTTGACCTTTCTTTCACTCCTCGTTTCCCTAGATCAGATCTGATTGCGCCTGGCGCATGATGAACTAGATCGAGTAAATTCGAATTCATGAACAATTCTTGAATGTGTATGGTATAAGAAAAAGGAAAATCGAAATTGTGGTGTTCTGTAGCTCATTCAATTGTGTTTTCGATTGCGCCCAGCGCATGAGAAATGCAATTAAGTTCTCAAGATTGAATATTGTTTGAAGTCGATTTGGTTTCAGTTTAATGTACATGAAATAAGCAAGGAAAAGTCAATCAAGGTAGTAATTTTGGATTTTGAAAGAAATTTTTTTTTTTAAGATATAATCTTTAGGATAGATTTAATGATTCCTTTTCTATTTCTTCATAAAATGGTTTGAATCTGGGATTTGATGCTTGTGGTATTATTTTGCTGTGATGATAAGTGTTAATATCTGGATTAAGTTTCAATTGCGCCTAGCGCATGAGAAAATCAGTTAGATTAAATGTGAAATGCAATCAATGGCCTCCTTTGTTAATTCCTGATTGCGCATGGCGCGAGAAGAAACCAGTAAAAGAATTATTGTGGATCGGTGCCTCAATTACAAGTCAGATTGCGCCTGGCGCATGAAGGTTGTAGTTCGGGATGAACTTGTCTAAGCTCACTCCTTAGCTCGGCTTTGGAGATCTTATTCAAGTAGTGTTGCTTCAACTAATTAAATGATAAGCATGATCAGCCATGCTTATTATAGATTTGGTGAAGTACACACTAAATTATGTCATATTTTGCTTAGAATTAGGAAATGCTGTATATTTAGGTAATAAAAGAAAAATAATGGACCTTCCTGCAAATGTAATGGCTAAACTGAATAGTCAAAGGTATAGTGAAGTTATCCCCTGAATAATTTGAATTAGCATATCAAGTACTGTATTAAAATAATAATAATGATAAACTAGGTTTGTTGTGCATAATTGTGTCATGCTTTTCTGGACAGTGTTGACCAATGGTATAACTGTTAGAAAATCAGGGACCTAAGTGAAATACTTACTGACAGTGAATTTCATTGTTTATACTTTGCAATGGTTACTGCTGCCTCCACTATAGAATTCAATGAAAACAACAAAGGTAAGGGTTTGTTCATAAAATTAGCATAACTGAAATTGTCAGAAGGGCCTGCACTGTGGAATATATACATAGGGACTGAAGCATAAAATTACTGTAACAAAAGAATTCCCTGTTGTATACAATTTGTAGTTGAGCATTGTAAAACAAAACTGTGATTCTAAGAAAGGTTAAGAACTGTAGTAAAAAAATGCTGACCACAGGTAATATTCTCAACTCCAATCTGAGGTTCTCATTTTCCTGTAAATGATATTTTATAATAGTACATAATGTGTGGGTTTGTTTGTAAATAGTAACTTAATTTAAATGGTCAGGTGTCAGCAGGAATAATAATGTGAAGCAAGTCTGGGGATGTGACCAGAAATATGAATTTTTTTTCTTTTGTTTCAACTTACCAATGCATGTAAAACAATGTAAATGATTGTGTATTCTCATTCTTTGTAAATAAAATAGGAATCAAGAAGCTTCAGTTTGTAAAAGTGAATAGGTTAATACAAGTGATTTGCCAATGACCAGTATTGCTAAATTTGTTGAAGATTAGGTGTATGTTGCTGGCCCATGTAAATGTTGCACAAAGCACATGTAAAAGGAATTCTTTATTAAAGTTTTACAAATGTCTGCATAAGTAGCAAATATCATTCGTGTAAGTGAGTTAAGCCCTCTCTGGTTTCATATACAGACCACATACTACATGGAAATGAAATTAAAATGATGTACTAATTGAAGAATTGTTGACAACTTGTGTTAATTAAGGGTGCCAAATAATGAAAATTAACATTAATATGTGATCTCCTTCGAACCAATGCCAGCCCAGTGAATACTAGCCTTAATACCAAGCAACACCCCCCTCTGGTATGCATAACCCATGTGAACTCCCACTCGGTACCAATTCACTTGTACCACCGTACCACCATCTGGTACCCCTACCAAATGGAGTCAACGCAAAACAAACCAAGTGCGCTCTCGTGCTCTCCTCACTGCTACAGTTCTAATGGGCCTAATCACGTTCGTTGCGGTGGCTCCATTCATCGAAAAATCTAAATCGAAGAATACATGGGTTAAAGTGAATAAAAATCAAACACTGCCGAAATCAATTCTTGATCCCTCTGCCAAACGAAAGCGACGCGACCTAAACTAAGGTCACCACTGTGTTCTCCTTCACTTCACCGGTCCAATGAGCTCAATTTCGCCGTCGATAGTGGCCTAAATAGTCGGGAGAGGCTGTCAGGAGGATTCGGCCAGAAAATAAAAGAAGAAGAGGACGTGGACGCAAATTCTCCTCTCCTCAAATCCAGTAAGGCGCCAACTAGTGTTTACCAAACGGTCCGGTCCGGTCCAAACCTCCACGGTGCACGGGTTATCCCGGGCCGGTCTAGCACGGGTTCACGGATTGAAACGGGACGGGTTATCACGGTCCACCTCCCAAACCTTGACCCAAACCCTTGATAGACCCGACCCTAGATGAACCGGACGGGTAAAGGCGGGCCGGTCCAGGCCGGTCCAACGGCGGTTTTTTCATTTTTTTATTTTTTTCTTTTTTCATTGTTTTCATCTCAAAAATTTGTAAAATAAATTTATAAAAATTCGTTAAAATATATTATATTTATAGATCAAATAATTAAGTATAATTTTGTAGTATATTTTAATTTTTTTTAATTTGATTTGTAATTTTTTAATGTTTTTTTATTGTTGATGGTTAATGGTTTGCAATTTTGTATGACAAAAGATTGCAAAATATAAGTTATAAAAATTAGTTAAAATATATTGTCTAATAAAATTAATAATAAAATTATTTTGTAGTTTATTTTAAATTTATTTTATTTTAAAAACTTGATTTGTAATTTTTTTAATAATTGAACAAATTCAAATATAATTAAAGTTACCTTCCTCCTTTTATCCGGGCTTGGGACCGGCTATGCTATTAAATTATTTTATAAAATAATAACATAGGCGGAGTTCTAACTTTTTTTTTGTTAGTAATATTTTTAATAAATATGTTGAAGTAATTTTAGAAGAAATTAAATTTAAAGAGTTTAGAAAATTATACCACCAATACCAAACTAGTAGTTCTTGCGCAAATACCATAGGTCGGTATCTTTCGGATCATATTCATCTTCCGAATCCACCTCACTCCCAGTAGCACTTGGTTGAGTTTCAGCACCGCTAGTTTCTCCTGGAACAAAATGTTGCATTCGATTTTCAGCTTCGATCCAATCCTTCATGCATACAAGTTTTTTGAAAACATTTGGGCCGAGCTTGCTCCGTCTATCAGTGAAAATTATGTTCGCTGAACTAAAACATGATTCAGATGGGACGGTAGATATGGGGACTGCAAATATATCTCTCGCCATCATCGCTAGCGTTGGATAAGCACTTGAATGTCTCTTTCAATAGTCGAGGATGTCAATTGATTCATCTTCCATGTTCGGCGGTAACCCTGTGTAACTCGATAATTCGTTCGTGATTCCATATCTAGTGATTAAGTCATCCTCGTCTCGCAACTCATCTAACAAACCACGGCGACTACTGCTTCAATTAAAATAAAAAAAAGTATAAGTTAATCAGTAAAATTTCAAAAAAAAGTATATATGTTAATAAGTAAAGTTTCAAAAAAAATATATAAGTTAATCAGTAAAATTTCCAAAAAAATTATATATGTTAATAAGTAAAGTTTCAAAAAAAATATATAAGTTAATCAGTAAAATTTCAAAAAAAGTATATAAGTAAATCAGTAAAATTTCAGAGAAAAGTATATACGTGTTAGGCCTTGTTGTTGAACTTGAAGGCGGTTGAGCGGAATTTCTCCGTGCGTTGTATATGTTGAACATGGTCTCCAATGCAAAGTTGACGCATGCCTCCTCATTGTGGCTTGGTAAACCGAGATGTCTTTTGTACTTTTGCAACATCTTCACAGTCCACATCTTATTCAATGATGGATTGAGGCAGTTGGCTACGATAGTCACAAGAGGTACCTCCTCCCAATATTTTAGAAATTTGATCTTCATTGCATCTACGATCGGTGCAATAGTTTCGTTTCGATGTTCTAACTCTAAAAATTGGAAGATAAAATATTATTACAATTTATTAAAAAATAAACAAATTAAGATAATTACATTTGTAAATTATTTACCTCTAATACGGTCATATACCTTGGAAATGTTATAGAGTTGTTGAAGGAGCTCGTGGGCCGATGGAGTGTATGAGCTTGATAACCTCACGGTTGCTTCGAAGAAGAATTGGAGGAAGTCTTTTACATGTTGGAGTTGTTGTCACTCACCCGAAGAGAGCAATAGTTGAATGCTATCGCTATTGCTCTGCAATATGTCATCTATGACCTCCTTGTAAGGGAGGACTCGGTGAAGCATTCTATAAGTTGAGTTCCAACGGGTGTCTACGTCCCATGGAACGGCCAACTTACTTAACCCTACTCGTTGGCATAATTGATGAAAATTTTGTTTCCTAACTTGGTTCGAGTAAATATGGGTCATGGTATTCTTAAATTTGGTAATCAAGTTGTCAACAACTTCGGTTTCAAGGCCGGCCTTTACGGTTAGGTTCAAAATATGACAAGCACATTTTTGGTGTAACATGACACCATCCATAATTGGGTTTAGGGACCGGAGAAAATAATCTATTGACTTAATGTTATTACTAGCATTGTCAAAAGATATTGAGAAAACCTTCTTTTCTAAATCCCTAACCAAGTTGTACTCTTTCAAAACATCCATAATAGAATCGTAAATTACCTTTGCGGTGTGCGGAGAATCTAAAACACGAAAACTTAAGATTCTTTTATGTAAAATCCAATTGTCATCAATATAATGTGCAGTAATACAACTATAACCAAGGCCATGTTTATCAACAGTCCAAATATCAGATGTTACTGAGACCTTGTAAGTAGCTAAAGAAAATTGGGCCACTAATTCATTTTTCCGTTCAAGAAATTACTTCTTGAGTTCTTTGGTGATTTTCCTATGGTGGAATCTCCTATAAAGCGGTTCGCCTACACCACAAATTACCAATCGTACAAAACTCAAGCAATTACCCATACTTAAAGGTTGTTCTTCGTGGGCAATGTAACGAGTAAATTCGGTAAGCATTTTTTTCGGGTCATATTTTCGTTGAGTTCTAGTACCGTCCGAGTTTAAAGTTGTTTGGACATATCGAGTATCTGGTTCATTTTGCGGTTCTTCATGGGCATTTTCATGTTTTTTTTGCATGTTTTTGAAAGGAGCTCATACCATTTTTTTTAACGTATACAAAGTTAGCGGAACAATTTTTTACCTTACACCGTGCGGACTTCAAATTTTGATTCTCGTCTAATGTTTTTTCGTAATATCGCCACCAAATTGCGTTGTAATTCGGACCGGACCTTTTCCTTTTCTCCGTTGCTTGAGTGTTCGTTTCCGATGCCGGTGGAACGAAAGAATCCGGAGTTGCACTTGAAGAAGTCGGAATAATTTCGGGAACACTCGAACTTGCACCATGCGCTCCGCTAGAATAATTAGGATTTTGTGGATATGTTGGTGGTGGATAAGTAAGAGGTGGACCAAATATATCTTCACTTAATCGTTGGGCAAATTGATCATTAGGATTAGGAGGTGAAGATGACATTTTTTTTTTTTGGAATTTTGGATGATAAGATTGGAATAAAACTAAATACGAAATTACAAAAATAGTATTGGAAAACTACTACAAATATAAATATAAATAGAATTATGGAATTATGAAAATGGAAATGGAATTATGAAAATAGGGTTGAGAAAATGTTTGCTATGGAAATATGAGAGTGAGAGAGTGAGAGATTGCTGTTGAATTGGTGTGGAAATGGGATGATTAGAGGAGTATTTATAGAGTTTTAAATGTTGTAATATTATTTTAAAAAAAAATCTTCTGAAATAGCCGTTGGGATTGTAACGGCTAAATGAGCCGTTGAAAAAAACCAGAAAACCCATTTAATTTATAACGGCTAATTTCATCAAAAAAAATTTACAACGGCTAAAAAAGTGCCACGTGTCGATGCGGGATTGGACGCAAAAGAGAGAGGTGTCAGGATGTTGTCGGGCGTGATCTGCACGCCTTGACACGTGTCGAGGCCAGATTGCGCGCGAAAACCAGAAGAAGACTGTAGGGCGACTGGGCGAGTGGTCTACTGGGTGGGAGACGTGTCGAGGTGGGATTGGGTGCGAAAACATGAGAGAGGGAAAGGGCGAATAGGAGTGCGACAAGTGGCGTGGCGCGTGCTGGCGCGTGGCTGGTCCGTGTCGGATAGAGAGGGGGTTGTGGATGCGTGTCGGAGCCCTATTGGGCAGAGATAAGAGATAGAGTCGAGAGGCCGGGTTTAAAGTTTAGACGGGTTGGTTTTTTTTTTTTCTTAAGAATGTTGGATTTAGACGGATTTTCACGGGTTTAGGGCGGGTTTCAGGTCCGGTCTAGGCCGGTCCACGGGTTAAGACGGGACGGATTTAGGGCGGGTCTATACTAAAATGGCGGCCTATACCCGTGATAAACCCGACCCGGATCACCTCCTCGGTCCATCACGGTTCATGCACGGTCCGGGCCGGGTCGGGAAACGGGACGGGTTTATTCCGGGTCGGGTCTGACCCGCCGGGTTTGTGGTAAACACTAGCGCCAACCAGCTCGCCACGTCATCAGGTCTCGTCAGCGCCCCGTCGAGTCCAGTCAAGCGCCACTTCGATCCCTCTTGCCCACGTGGCCCAATAAGGAAAAAACAAATATGCAGAAACTTCAAAAATTCATTAAAAATAATATAAAACTCAGAAAAATTCAAATAAAATATTCATAAAATTTTAAAAATCAAAATAAACTAAATTCACTGATACTTTGATATGAAATTATGTCAAAATGTTGGCCTTTTATATTTTTGAAGTATTTTCACTATGAAAATGGATTTTATAAATCTTAGAAAAAAATAATAAACTCATATAATATATAGCTTTCAATAAAATTTCTAAAACCAAAAAATCAAATACTTTCAAAATAAAAAGACTTCAAATATGATATTTTCAAAAAGTCAAGTATTTTCAAAATACAAATATTCTCGGAATTATAAAAGTCAAAATAATAAGTTCACTAAATACCTTTTAGTAAAATTTTTAAAACCAAAACCTAAATACCTTCAAATAGCAGATGATTTTAGAACTGATATTTTTAAATGTCAACTATCTTAAAAAATAAGTATTTTCCAAACTATCAAAATGAATTTCTAAAATTCAAAAGTATGAAAGGCCAAAATGAATAAAAGTTATAAAAAATCACCAATATCCAAAGAGAAACGTCAGAAAATTTAAAATCAAACTACGAAATCCAAAGTCAGAGCCGAAACCTCTCCGTTTGAGGAAAAGTCCCTCGCTGGGGTTGAGATCAACCTCAGATAACTTAAAATTCGATTCTTATCAAATAACACAAAATGAAGATTACAACAATAAGTAATGATCTCTCCCCTTAGCAAGGATCCAGGCTGGGTCGACTGAATTCAGGCGGGCTCGCTTGAATCCTGGTAGGTCGTCTGAGCAGGTCCAGAGAGCAGCGTTTTCTCAGCATTTTTCTGGCAGGTCAGCTTGGATTCTGACGAGTCTGCCTGAACAAGTCCCGAGACTTGTTCCTCCGGCATCTTTGGTCTGATATAATCCGTTCCACTGCGAAGTCGATGCGTGACACTCTTACACTCCTCCTTAGGGTTCACCTCTACCTGACTTGGAAACATCCCTGTCTTTGTCAAAGCTCCTTGGCCCAGTTGGTTGGCCATGGTGTTTTGTCGAATGAGAAATTGTAGGGATTTGCGAACTTGTTTCATCTCATAAAAAACTGAGTGATTCCATTCAGTTTGATCTGCCATGAATTTGTCCACCATTGCTCGATGCTACGCGTAGTAGTTGTTTTGGTTGTTACTACCCGTTGCGTTGTTGGTGAAATTGCCCTTGTTTTGCATGGTGGCTTGTCTCGAATTTGCGCTACCGTTTGGATTGCTATATGTGAGCCCAGGATGATTTCCTTTGTCGCGGTAGACGTATTGATTCGGGGGTATGTAGTGTGGAGGTGTCATGACCGCATTTACATCAAGAATTGGTTCTTCCCTCGCCACCAAATGACATATTTTTGCCGTATGACCTTCTTCTTCACAAATCAATCTATCATCTCCTATGTCATGGTGGGGACACATTCTTTGCAAATCTTTAAACTGCTCCCAAGCTTAAATAAGTTTTCATCATTTTTTTACTCAAAGGATATCAACTCTCTAACAATTGAAACTGTTTTGACCCTAGCTAGGGTAAAACATATCCAAAAAGGTCTTGGCCAAATCATCCCAACCTGTAAATGGCAGCAACAACAGCAACAGAGAAAAAGAGAGAGACTTAAGAGAATAAATGTTCTGTGGTCACGGGGAATGGATGCTCTCTTATTAAAAAAATAAAAAGGAAAGAAAAAAAATAAGAGAGACTCGAAGAGAATAAATGTTCTGAGGTCACGGGCAATGGATGCTCTCTTATCAAATAGAAAGAATAATCTGAGAAGCATATTTGCTCTGACAGGGAACTGTAAGCCAGATGATATCTTGATTTGCAAAAGATATATTATTGCGCTTTTGATTGCTCAATTTCATAAGTATTAATTGTGATTATTATTCCCATTTACTGTTCATGGGCAGTGTTTAAGAAATCGATAATGGAGCTTAAATAGGTTAATTAGTACAGAGTAGACATTACGCTGAGTTTTCTAAAGATGGATTGGATCAGGCTATTGGAACTTTGGAAGTCTTGCATTGTGATATATAATGCGATGAGTTGCTAAATGATCAGTTCGTATTTACAATATTTAAAATTGATTTTGAGGATAAACAACTAAACTTTCAATACATGAAAATTGGAGAGCTATAAATATATTATGAAACACGTACTAGTACATGAAATTTTCTACAGATGACAGTGTAGTAGTGCATATAAGGTGATGGGACAATTGTCTAAGAAAATAAAGTGTCAAATTGGGGCTAGCCATCTGATTACAACATGGCAGCAACAAGATTTTAATCATACGATCGAGTGCTGAAAAAGATGATGTATCATGCTTGAAGTATTAATTTCTGTGCAAAAAGTACTGTAGGATGCTGATAAGAAGCCTCAGGGATGGGCTCAGCACAAGCAATATAATTGTTCATTTGCCAATGTGATATGAAAAACTTTAAATTCCTGTTAGCTTAAGTTAATTTTTTCATCTCCCATTATCTCTACTCATTTATTAAAAGATGATTTATGCTCAATGAGAGAATAAATTAACTGTTAAGGTTTTAACAAAACGAGTATTGTTATGTCATTATAATCGATAAGTGTTACTTTTTATATGCTCCATGAAGTTCATCAAGTTAGCGGCAGATTATAAGTACTAACTAACTGAGTCCAATATATATATTTTTTTATCCGTGAGAGCCATCTTTTCTCTTTCCTTTTTCCATCCGTGAGAGCAATATTATATTTTTACAAAAGAGATTCAATATATAGGAGAACAACTTTACAGGATAGCCTGGGCAGCCCAGCAGGCCTTAAAGCATGGAATCACACCGCGGGTACGGAAAATATTCGATCAGAGATAAGACAGAATCTATAATAACGAAAGACAATATTTCACATAATCATGCCATCAGATTTTGGGATAAAAGGGAAAACGAAGGCGCATCAAAATTCTCAAATATCCAAATTTGTGTGTCAAAATGTGACTTGCATAGAAAAGATCGAACACATATTCCAAAATTTCTAATGTGAAATCTAGTAAAAATAGTCGGTGATTTTGTTATTTATTTATTTTTTTCTAAAGAAACATGTCATCAAACTCCACCGAAAATGAAAGATGAATAAATAAACATACACCGAACTATGACTCTCTAAGTAGCGCCTCTTCGTTCAAAGAAGTGGCGGAGCCAGAAATTTTTATAATGGGGTTCAAAAAATTTATAATATGAATATTTTAAAAATATAAAATAATATATATTTTTATTTATAAATTTATTTTGTTAACTATAACAAATTCATAATTGAGAAATAAAAAGGGTTTAAAGTTTCTAATTAAGTACTATAAAAAAATATTATGACTCAAAATGTAAGACCATTTTATTAAATTATAAGTTCTAGTCAATTTTTCATCTTCTATTTGAATTCTTTAAAGTCTATTTCTCTAAATTGATGTAAGATGAGAGTGTAAGAAAATTCCTCGAGGTCAATGATATTCTATACAGCAAAGCATCAAACAATTATCCATTTACTGACCACACGATCTATTCTATAATTTGTACTTAATGTACTTGCTATTTTTTAAAAGTTTTTTCATAGATGATCTAATGAAAAAATATAATTAATTTATTTTATAGAGTTCATAAAAAGTTAATTGTTTTAAACTAATTTTGATAGAAATATTATTTTATTTTGATAGAAATATTATTTTATTTTGAATAACAATACTATTAATATTAATTTTATTTAATAAGTAATTAGTATAAATATCTCACAAAATAATTAGGTTAATTTTATGAAATATATAATAGAAATCATTCATCAATTTGATGTGAAAAACTCAAGAAGACAATCAATATTTGTGACACTTGAAGATATATTTGCTATTTAATTATTTTTTTTCAACAAGAATAAATCGGGCGAATCACATATGGGGTTCACTAGTGGAATTTTTATTTAATATATATGAGGTTCAAATATTAAAAATTTCTAATAAACATTCATATTTGTGAGTATAAATTTGTATGCATAGTGGTAATTTTCATAAATCAATGGGGTCATTTGACCCCATTTCTTCCATTTAACTCCGCCACTGGTTCAAAGCATATATACTTCAAGATTTCAATAAAATCTAATTATGTGCATTGTAAACGCACAAACCAAAAGTGCCTCTTTCTCCGCTACTAAAAGTAATCGCTATAAGCGGAGATGCCTTGTTAGATTGTGGTAATGTTAACTTATTCTCTATCCAACAATTAAAAGGAGATGCTCTTTTACATAAAGAGGAGAAAATATATTCGCATGTCGAATTTCTATGTTTTGGCTTCGCAACTTAGAAGTGAAAATGTTCTGATTCCCTTCATTTTCCCTAAGAATCAGACAAGGAGGCTTTCTCCTATTGTAAAATAAGATAGCAAGGAGGACGCAAAATTTTCAAAAATAAAAATAAACAGTGAAGAGTATAATTAACCTAAATTCAGATCGCATTCGTGCATGTAGAAACATGAGCCAAGATTAGTGATAGTTCCCATCATGTTAGTTTTGAAAGAACTTTCAAAAATAAATCTTGCAAAATATGAAGTGGATGCCTCCATTTTAAGGAATGTGTTGTCCTAGTCCTAACTTCCAGCGGCTATAAAGTACTTGCTCCATCGCCTCTCATGAATTCTCGTATACACAAATTATTTAAAAGGTACTAGAGCTTGAAACCAAGTATCGCTCCTAAATTCCTCCTTGTACGGACAGTCCTAAGTAAACATGGCTAAACCCACTTTCAAAATCGCTCCTGCTCAGAATGCACTTGAGCAGAAGGAATTTTACTTCCACTTGTACTTGCACCACATGTATCTAGGACCGAACCGCAACCAATCATCAATCATTAATCCAAATCACCCTAATTCATTTGGCTCGACCATCGTGAACGATTGGCCTTTGTATGATGGACTTAGCCCCAACTCAAGGGTCATCGCACGTGCACAAGGCCTCCATTGCCAGGCTGGAATGACAACTCAAAACTGGTACAATGCCTTGAACATTGTGTTTGAGGATGCCAGGTACATTAATTAGTTTTAGAGACCTAATAAAAGCCGATGAAGAACATTAGTCATTAGACGAAGTTTTCTGGTTCTAATTTTTGTATATATATAAAATCTTAATTAGTATTGCTGACCTATGTATACTTTCATGCATGAATGATACTTGGAATAGGTTCAAGGGTTCCTCACTTCAGGTGATGGGGCCTGTCATAGAACAAGGCGAGTGGGCCATTGTCGGTGGCACAGGAGAGTTCACTCTAGCGCAAGGCGTCATATACAAAACATTTCGAGAACCAAGGAGCGGCGGGGATATTTCGGAGCTTAATATCCATGGGTTTTACTCCCCCTATGCGAGTTGGAAGTAATGGTTGGGGTCTTGGGGTGTGACTGAATTCCCTAGTAATATATATTTTGGGTTCCCATTGCATGTTATTTTTGTTTGTGTTGTTTTTGTTTCGTGTTCTGGATTCTATTATATATGGAATGGAACGGATACACCATAAAGTGCAGTTTGGTCGATTACAAAGGTGTTGATCTGTTTGAATGACATATTTTTCCCGCATTTCTCGCCTTATGTAAAATAATATTTTTTATTTAACCACTTCAATTAGTAATAACTGGACCTGCATATATGATATATAGTTCCTGCCGCATGATCATTTTGAAAGGTGCTTTTAATATTAATCCTATAAACAGTGGTGGAGCTAGAAAATCTTCTAATGGGATTCAATAAATTCATAATATTAACATTATCACACAAAATTTAAATAAATTCATATATATATACATTTATATTTATAATCACAATGATGCAAAAGTTCAAAATTAAAAATGGGGTTCAACAATAGAATATCATATGATTATTTATGGGGTTCAAATTAGTATGTGAATACAAAATTCCATATGGTAAATATATTTTTTTATATCCAAAATGATATTATTTAAAAAAATGTGGGGTCAATTGACCCCCTTGTTGCATGTGGCTCCGCCACTGCCTATAAGTTGTCAAATTTTATTTCGTATTATTCTTTTTTATAATAAGAATATATAGTTCGTTAGTATTGATGACACGTACAGTTATAGCTGTCTAACGTGGTAAAAAACCACGAAATGCACGCTACCGTTTGCCGTTTCGTTTAAGAAACGGTAAAAATTGGTGTGCCGTTTACCATTCCGTTTATTAAACGAAACAGATTTCAATTCCACCAACCGTTCCACTTACCATTTTATATTGTAATAATCAATTTCAGTGCTCTATTTTCTGTAAACGGTATAACCAAGCGTGCCACTTACCGTTTCGTTTAGAAAACGGTATAATTTTTTATGCCACTTACTGTTCCACTTAGGTTAAACGAAACGGCATAACGGTAAGTGGCATACCGTTGACAGCCTTACGTACGGTCGGGGGAACCGTATATTTTCGTACGTTATTTTATTCCAATAATTTTTTCTAGGTGTGTTTCGGAAAAATAACACAATTTTGTAAAGAAAATTCTGCAACTTTAATTAATTAAATAAATTATACCCTACTAATCCTTCATACCCCAGTTCTCCCCTTATCTACGGTACCGTTTTCTAATTTCCAGAGAATTAATTAGCCATGAGATTGAGATTTCTGTCGTGGAGGGTGTTGTAATCCGAGTTTGTCTATGGTTCAGCCGCCTGGCTAAGGATATGGCGACCCTTCTAATAGTTCCAGGAGGACTCGGCTGCACCTTATTTACCAAATTCTACTCGGAAACTTTTATGGAATGCGTAGGTGGGCCCCACGACTGAGAAAATGTCAGGCTAAAATATTCATTCGTACCTTTCTTTGATGGATGAGAGCGGTTCTTTGCAATACATGTGGACCAATATGTTCTGTACAGTTCTTTATAATTTGGTGTTTCATAATAAATGGTGCGGCACGTGGATTAAAAATTCCATTGGTGTTTTTCTTTTGGCTTAATTTTTTGTATGCCATCAAACTTTTTTCTATTTATTTATTTCTCTCTATATTCTTGTGTATTTCTTATTTGCCACTAAACTCTCCTAATTGATTCCTTATTTGTCCTTCAACTTAGCCATTCAAAATTAACTATAATTATCTTATAAAAAAACTGAAATTAATTCTGAAATAAATGAAAAGGACAGAAATACCCTGGACTATTTTTTATTTTTCCTTGTTTTACTACCTTGCTCCATAAATTTTCACGCTAAAGGAAACAAAAGAAAAGAAAGAACTTTAGTCAATTTTACACTGGTTAATAAGCAAGGCAAGGTGTATGTGTAATGTGTTAATTCCCATCCTGGCCAATGCAAGCTGGTACACGGTATTGTTTCCTTTGGCCGTTAGCATGGTATTTCAATTATTGGAAATCATGCAAAACATTTCATGCCTGTACTATGCATTGAAAGCGGGGCCTTGATATACTAAAGAAGGAAACAATTTGCACAAAACATCATTTGTTCGAGGTCCACAGTGGTGATATCTAAAAAAAATACTTATAAGTTTGATGCCAGCAATTGCTTTCGTGGCTAATCTGGTTGAAGCACGATTATAGTATTCCAATATTCATCTGCTTCTCTTCCTCACATCTCAACACAGAAACATTTTCTATTAATTTATTTTTTATTTTCTTGCTTCTATTGGGTTTCTTTGGACATTTCAAGATGCATAATTTTTTTTTCTGTTTCTTGAGGAGGGCACAAATGATTTTCATGTGGTTTAGGAGGTGTTGAGAATTTGCGCCCGTGGGGAGGAACAGGGGTGGTGACGATGATGTTGGCAATAAATACATCTTACAAACAATAATCGACTTTTTATGTGATCTATGTTCTTCAAAGTACCAGTTCTAACTATAAATCCACCTCCGACAATAAATAGGCATGAATTGAATAGTCGTTAGTACAGTACCAACTCCAATGACAAGCGTTAATTTTATTTTGGTTGCAACTTTCGGAATGTGGTCAGTACATGTTGCTAGTTTAGAGTTTGTTAATCATTTTTCTGTAATAAGAAATGGATTACCGTGAAAAATAATCCAGGGTATTTCTATCCTTTTCATTTAATTCAGAATTAATTTCAGTTTTTTTATAAGTTAGCCATAGTTAATTTTGTATGGTTAAGTTGAAGTACAAATAAGAAATCAATTAGAAGAGTTTAGTGGCAAATAAGAAATACACAAGAGTATAGGGAGAAATAAACAAATAAAAAAGAGTTGGAGGGCATACAAAAAAAAAAGCCTTTTTCTTTTTGGTGGAGAAACAACGCGTTTTCAATTTTTGGGAGCGCGTTCTTTTTATTTCTGATATTTGATTGCTTGCTTGATTGCCTCAGAGTTTGATTGCAGTTATCAATTTCGGTATTTAATTATGGGGGGCAAAAAGACATCACAAGTGTGCCATATATAGCAAAAAAGAAAATCTTTAGCCATATATATAATAATAGAGGAAGGTTCTGCTACCAACATTTTGATTGCCGCTTAATGCCAACATTTTGCTATTAAGTTATTTTTTCATATTTTAAAATTCAAATGTTAAGTCCAAACCGTTGATCTTATTTAGTTTAACGAGCGATGCGTTTTCATATAAGTTTTGTAAATTTTGAAACTTATTTGATACTCAATCAATATAGAGAAAAACAATCGAACCTTGTTAACTATGATAGATTCGTTCTAATACATTCATGTTTTAGCATTTGATCGAGTATCAAATAAACTCTAAAATTTACAAAACTTATACAAAAATATATCTCTCATTAAATTAAATAAGATCAATGGTTTGGATTTAACGTTTGAATTTTAAAATTTTAAAAACTAACTAAATAGTAAAATGTTGGCATTTGGGGGCAACCAAAATGTTGGTAGTGTAACCTTGCTCATAATAATAATAAACAAATATGATTCCATTAAAAATGTGTCAATTATCAAAATTTTAACATCAGAAAAATATTACCTTAAAAGACCTAAGACCTACTTTGAATTTTAAAAAGACCCGAGTGTGCTGTAAATTAAGCGCACTCCCAGTGCTAGTCTTTTTAAATGGAGATGCTTTCTTTATAGTGGGACAGCCGTTAACTATTCTCCCACCAACAAATAAAGGGAGATGCTCTCTTAAAAAAAGTATGGAAATTTAATGTTTGGATAATGCATCTTGAACAGGACACAAGAACAATTTTTTTAACTAATTTATATTTCTGTTGCAATAAAAAAAACAAGTTTATTTGAGTCTAGATTAGAATAAATAAAACATAGAATAAATTTTTGTTTTTATTCTTTTTCTTGTCCAAGGTGCATCCAAACTTAATATATAAAAAATCTCATATTTAGACTTTGGAAGCTAGGGGTCGTCATTTTTCAAATAAACTACAGTACTTCATTTGCATGTATGTCATGATGTTTACAAATATCGATTTAAATGAGAACACTTTGGAGGGAAAAAAGAAATCCACTTTAGAGTCTATTATACTAATAATATAGAATCATGATGTTTTGTAAGAAACTAATTATTAGACCGACAACCATGTATATTTCAAAATTGATCCGGATAATATTATCATATATTAATTAATTCATGAGTCATATACATGAAAATATCCCAAAATGCAATCATACGGTATAGGCAATTGAGGGACCGAATAAAGAGCATATGTATTTGAGAACCAACTTTTAGTCTAGTGATAAAAAATAATGCATCTTGAGTGAGAGGTCGCATGTTTGAAATCCGATTGGAGAGTCTTTCATACAAATTTAATTTAAAAATAAGTTTGGAAACTTCATCCCAATTTATCTTAAAAAAAAAAAGAGACCATATGTATTCAACAATTTTTCTCACAATTATTCCATATATGCTATCTCTGGCAAAAACATAGATAGCCTCTCCCCTTCGCTTCCATCAACAAACATAAAAGGACAACTTCAAACATTAATATAATCTCTTCACACTCTCTCCTAGCTCCTTTCCACCAACGATGTCATTCAATTTGCCAAAATCCACAGTTAAAATAAATTCTCCTCCAGTTAATCTTCATAATTCATTTGGGGTGTGTTTGGATAGGTCGGGAATAGAGAATAGGAATAAGAAATTTCGGTTTGCGTGCTTATTCTTATTCTTGTGCAAAACAAACGGTATAAGAATAAGGAATTTGGGCCCTTATTCCTATACTAACAAAACCATGGTATAAGAATAAGGAATAAAGATAAGCACACAAATCGAAATTCCTTATTCTTATACCCTATTCACGGCTTATTCCGTTGCATCCAAACACACCCTTGGTTCAATTGTCGTTAAAGATTGGGCGTTGTACGATGAATTTGGCCCCCATGCAAAACTCATTGCACGCGCACAAGGCCTGCATATCCAGGCAGGAACGAGAACTCAAAACTGGTACAATTCCTTCGACATTCTGTTCGAGGATACCAAGTATGTATATGTGTGTGTGTGTGTGTGTGTGTGTGTATATATATATATATATATATATATATATATATATATATATATATAGTTTTACTATAGTGAGTCGCGACTCATCATAGGGTCTCTGAGTCGGACTCAAAATTTCTAGATCTGATTCAAAATGACTGATCCCAACCGTCAAATACGATCTTCCTATTGAAATCTCCATCCAAATCAAATTTTACATTTTTTCGAAATTTTTAAATATTTTTTTTGGATTTTTAAAAACTGTTGTTTTTGAACGGTTGAGAACTAATTAGATTAACGATTTTCTAAAATTTCAAAATAATACTTAAAATTTTTGAAAAAATAATACTTAAAATGATTGATTTTCTATGAATTTTTGAAATTCCCAGCAATCTGATTGAGCCACTTCAGCATAGAGTGACACGTAGCAAGCCTTGATTGGTCCACAACAACAAGAGAGAGGAGAGTCATCAGCAAGCCCTGTGGTCAAAGGAAATGCCACGTGGAAGCGCACGATAGGTTTGTGTCTACGTCATTTGACCACCACACGTAGACACACAATTTATGCCACAACAGATCTCAATTTTTGGGACGGTTTTATAAAAATTGTTTCGTGATTTCCATGCACCCGGTGCATTGCGGGATAGTTGACCCTTTCATCAATGGGTCCCGCTGTCAGTGGGTTTGGTTTTAGCTGTTTCGTCGTGCTCCAGGTCTACACAAGTCGAGGAAATAAGCCCCCTTCCTCTCCCCTTTCTTCCTTCTTCCTCCGTCGAGTTGCCGATGGGGAAACCGCCATGGATGTGCATTCGGGCTCTTCGTGGTGCCGCCAGACACCAGAAAGACGCCGCCTATCGTTGTGCGACCCCTCTGAGGTGGTGGGACTCCTCTATCGGGCGTGGGGACCACCGTTTCATCGTGATTACTTCTAAGGTTTCTAAGGAGGGTCTGACGGCAATTGAACGCCTCCAGAGGTCTTTGAATCAAATTGATGTGTCTGGAAGTATCGTGGTGGGTGTGAGAGACTTGGCGTTCTGTCAGTTTGGTTTATGGCTTGCTCCAGCATGGTGTTTTGCCTTAACCCAAACCCGCCTTGTCAGTAAGTTGCTCAATGTAGCTAATTAGCCATGATGGGAATCAAATGAGGTGCCAACGAGCCTTGTGGTAGATGCAGAAAAGTATTTGCATTGCCAATTTGGCTACTGAGTGCCTCCAGTTAGGAGTTTCATCCCCGATTTGTTTGGCCATGCTGTTTCAGTTGCTGATGAAGTATTGATTGGAGGCCAAGATGAGCCAATGGATGGTTCATGCATATGGAGGTATGTGCACCAGTGAAACAATGGAGTTACACTGACACACATTCCCTGATTGTAGCAACCATTCCCTCCTTGGTTTTTCTTCTTTAATGTATGAGCAAGGTAAGGTGTGTAATGCTCCATGGACTCCAAATACCTGCTGTCCCTTTATAAACCTAATGTCCTCTTTCTTTTAGAAAGAAACCTGTTGTCCATGTTGTCGTCTACTTTTCTATTTTTTCTTTTTTTTTTGCTTCTTTTTTTTTTATATGTATGATAGTATATTAATATTAAACATGCATACTTAGCTAAGTATAAACATAACCCATTTTCTTGTCTGACAGCTAATGCAAGTGTAATTTCTAGCCTACATTGCTTACTAAATACTTATGCCTCTATGTACATATTTACATTAGCATTTTTTTTAGTTATTCTTTACATTGTTTATATATGTAAATAATATCAGATGCTTCAATATATGTAAAAAAAAAATTAAGGAAGGGAGAAAGGAAAACCTTCTTTTACTTCACCAAATTGCTTACAAAGAGATATACTAGATGATCCTATCTGCAGCTAAGAGAAATCTGAAATTATTGCTAATACACTCTTTTTTTTTTGTTGTTTTTTTTTTTTTTTTTACAGTAGTTAGCCTCAATGCTTAAGTTACTCTCTGGATGGATGAATTTTTCAGCGTGTATGTGTTTACTGCCTTGTGTGTGGTGAGAGCTTGGTTTGCATGGCCTTCTGTACCTCAATTTATAGGAGAATGAGGCTGGCACTGTGGCAAGAGACAATCGTTAGCATTTTCAAGGAAAATCCCTTTTTTGCCCCTGCTGGTTGGCTTTATTTCCACAGGACCTTACTGCAGCAATTAATTTCTTTTAGAAGAATCTTTTGACCTTAATTGTCTTCTTTGGTCCAGATCGATTAATATTGCAAATAGTGATGGGTAATATTCTTCTCCAGTTCATAGCTACACAAGAGAGCATGCCAACTTCTTTAATCCATCTGATTTCTTCTCTCCTTTTTTTTTTGACAGCTCTTTAATTTCTCATATTATACTCTTCTTGAAAAGGTTTCCCTTCTTTCAGTATTTTTGGTAACCTTGCTCATTTTTACAGCTCCTTTTTAATTAAGTTCTTTCCCATACAACATGGCTTTAACCTCCTTCATCGTAAGAAGGACCTATTCTGCTGCCCTACCATTCATTTTCTTTATTTCTTCATGTCCCAATTCTGATTTGCACTAATGGCATGTCACATGTCCTTAGTCAAAGCTGCTTTATGGTAGTTAATTTTGTTCAATTAAAGCCTTAAGCACCAGCATAGTTTGCTTCCTTTTCATTTTTGATTTGCTGATTCAATCAACTCCAACTATGGCTGCTCTTCACAATGGCCTTTGTTGACTAATCACTAATTCTTTCAATTAGCTTCTCACAACACCTCTCGACTGCTGTCTGATTGTGAAACTCGAAATTGTTTTGCCTCATCTCTTAACACTGAAGAGCAATGGGAGGGATTTGCTATTGGCCTTGGGATTCTCTTGCCCTTACCATGCTTAATTAAATGCCAATTATCATATCGGGTGAGAGGAGTGAGGAAAAACAGGTTGGAGCCGTTGTGTTCTGAGAAGCAAGGAAAAGGGTTTCAATTGAGAACAGTGGGGCTCCAATTGGTCAATAAGATTCTCTCTTCCTTGTCAGTACTTGTCGGAGAGGTGAATTAAGGTGTAGTGATACGCTGTGTGCCAGCAGGATTGAAGGAGGGCGTCAAGCTTCTCGCTTCAGCAATTGTGTGAGAGAGGAGACATAAAGTTCCCGTTCTCTGTCGCCAGTGTCAGCGTGAAGAACGGAAGGAGGGCGTAGCATTGAATGCAAGAAGGACCTGCGTCACGGCGTTCGTCAGAGGAAGGCTTTTCTGCGTCATGGCGTGCGTCAGAGGCAGAGGGACACAGGAAGGAACGGAGAGGGGGAAGGTGCGATAGATGGGTTGGGATAATTTTTCCATGGGCCGCTTCCGTTATTATTTTTTCGGCCTTCCGTCCTCTTTTTTTTTTTTTGCTTTGGTTTGATGCAGGTTCGGTCGAAACAAAGTGGGCCAAAACAAATGGTTATTGGGCCGAAAACAAACTGACTATTTTATGGATTTGTTTTGCCGCATGAATCTTGATGCCTCCATGACAGTATGTATTTTGTGATGTATAATTGTATAATTCCATATATAGTATATACGAGATTATGCAATTATTACTATTTTTTTGTCGTATTTTGAGGTATGGCTTGTATTTTTCATGTATCCTGAGAGAAGCTTATTGCATGAGCTTGGATAATGCATACTAACATAACACAAATTTTTGTGCTAATATTAGTATCAATATAAGCGTTAAAATTTTGCTCATCATGCCTTCAGAAATATCCTCCCAATTAATCCGGGATAATTTTCCATGCTACCCTGATTTATTTGCGTATCATGCCCCTGATTTTTTCGCTCATGATGGTCTCAAAATCCTTGTACCGTTGTCCGGTAACTATGATGATATTTTAGGGTTCAACAAATGCCCCCCACCAGAGCGGGTTGGGAGAACCATGTTCGAGCAACTTGCTCTGGTGCCTTGTCATCGGGCACTGTAAAATTTTGCCATCCTTGTATTGAGAGACTTGCTAGCTTTATAGATTTGCACGATTTTCTTAGAAGTTGATCCCTTGAGAGACTTACCATGTGAACCTTGCAACGCAATTCTTTGCTCTATTGGTCTCAACATTTTTATTTCTCGTCACGGCCTCTTTTTTTTTAATTGCAATGCTCCTGTGTTTGTCTTTTCTTTTATCGAGCTCTTAACCGAGAAATGATGCCCCATTTTTTATGACTATGACGCTGCTACTCGATCATGCGCGCATGCCCACCAAAGATACTGTCTTATCTTTATTCGGTGATTGATTCTATACTGAGCCCCGCATTTAATTTTCTGCTAATTCTCATCTTTATTCAACACGCCACCGTTTTTGTGTCACATCTTTGTCTGTTGCCATGTGGTTTCAGAGGCTCGGATCCAGGTTCGGATATATTCCCCTTTTGGTTTGGTTATGCACAGTGAAGCTTTATCCGTGCCTATATAAGGAAGTCTCTTTTTCCTTTTGTCACCATCTCTTTCCAAAAAACTTTTGCCATATATCTTCCACCATAATTTGTAAACGCTTGAGGAAATATCCCAATATTTCTTGAGCTGCCTTTAAAGTTTTCGTAGCTTTGTGATGCTTTGTGTAACCTCCGGGTCTTTCTGGGACTCTCCCATTTTACCCGTAATATCTTCGCATCACTAATTTTAGCATCTTTTCCCTAATGTCCGGAGTAGAGGACAAGGTGTCGTCAGACATCATGCACGTTTTGCTCAAACGTTTCACATGTCAAAGTTGAGGTCTCCTCCGTCACATGTCAAAGTTGAGGTCTCCTTAGAAGGCATGGTAGATTTTATCCTTCTCATGGCGTGACTTCTTTTTGTAAAATCTTTTCTGCGAAAGGAGCCGTTCATGAAAAAAATTACACGCCTATCAGTCCCTTGTTTGTGCGTGCTGCTGTGCTCAGGAGTACCTCATTCTTCGGCTCCGGATGATGTTGCTGCTTCGAAGTGTCACTAGCCTACAGATTTTGTCTGGACAGCTCTGTCACAGCCACTTCTTCTGTAGATCGACGACAGTTGTTTTGTATGGTGGTTCTTCTGTAGATTAGTATGCCCCCCCCCCTTTTTTTTTTTTAGGCACTGATTTGTTACATGAGAAATTCAATCTATCTGAGGGTACGATTCATCTTAAGGTCATGTGGTACTGGCGACTTCAGCATCAGGTCTGGATAACTTCAAGTACCCTCTCGTGAACAATCTGTGCTTTCTGAAGCCCCTTCCGCATTATCAGAGCTACTTTTTTTTTTTAAGCATATGTACAAGGATTATATTATTTAATACTTCAAGTGTAGTACTTTTTCAAGTACCTCCCATTTATAGGTGTCATGGGGTGATTTCCATCTTTGTCTATCAACAGATAAGCCCCTCCTTCATAAACTTTGCAAACCACATACATTCCTTCCCAATTAGGTGCAAATTTTGGGCCATGGTGTCGGCCCGTTATCGGCCGTCGCAATACAAGGACCAACTCCCCTTCCCGAAATGTCCGGGGACGAGCCAGTTTATCGTAAGCCCGAGTCATTTGAGCGCGATATAACTCTAAATTTTGTTGCGCAGCTAATCAGATTTCATTCATGGCATCTAATTCTTCTAATCTCAACTGGGTTTGTTTCTCAAGCGACATATCATTGTACATTGCAACCCTTAGTGACGGGAGTCCTACTTCTATGGGTAGGATAGTGTCGGCTCCAAACACTAGGGAATATGGGGTAGATTGTGTCGGAGTACGCTTAGTAGTTCTTGTCTCACACTTTTTCACAGCCCTCGGATCGAAAAGAAACGAAGAAATCCGATCTCGGATTGAGGGGCAAAAAGAATACGGATCAGATATCCCTCGCGAGCCTCAAGAGGCCGATACCGATACCACCCCGAAGAGGGGTAACTGCACGGTCTTGAGTTCCCACGAGGGTTTATTATTTGAAGGGGTCCTTTCTTTTCAGTAGGCGCAAGCCCCTACTGTTAATTACCTCCGACATGGTCAGGAGCACCTCTAGATCGGGAAAATCAAAGGATTGTGAGCTGTTAGAGAATTGTAAATATGCAATTGGCGGTCCTACCGTGCGTTATATATATATATATATTTTTTTTATTATTATTACTACTATCATGCAATGTTAGCATATTATATTATTATATTTTTTTGTGTGAACTTTGTATTGCAGGGGACAGCAGTCTCTGGAGTTTTTAGCTTGTAGAGGTTTTGGTTGACTGCCATCACTGGACGCTTGTGATCTTCTCGTTTTTCGAGTTTTCTCTGTAATGTGAGGGATCAAGGTTTAGACTCTTTCAGTTTGAATTTCGTGTTTTCAAAGCATGGTTTTCCCAAAGCGGGTTTCTTAGACTCCCTTTTGACTTCTGTCGAGGATGTCTGAAAGTGACGTCTGACTCTTGATCAGATCGTTAGATTAGGTTAATCCGGTGATGAGGTTTTTTTTATTGAGTTGACGTCAGGCCCTTAGGCCTGTGGACGTTAATGGTAGACGCCGGACCCCTGGGTTTATGGGCGTTGAAATCATATGCGCGCGGGTGCGACCCGAGTTGGCTGCCCCTTGGCCTTTCCCGGGAGCGGGGTGACGCTCGTTCAATAGGCATAGAGCGTTGAGTGACATCTGGTTCCTGACCAAGACGTTGAGTAGACGGTGTGGCTACCGTTGAAAATGACATTTGGCGATGTTCAATAGACGGTTCGGTTTGCTCCCGAAGCGTTGAAGTGACATTTGGCGATGTTCGGTTTTCTTTCGTTAAAGTGACACTCGGTTTTCGTCCAAAGTATCAGGTGAACGATTCGACTGCCACCCGAATCGTTAAAACATCTGGTTGCCAGTCAGACGTTAAGTGACGGTCCGATCTCCATTCGAAGTACTGAGGTGATATCTGGTAGCAAGCCAAAATATCAAACAGATGATCCGATTGTTGTCCGGAGCGTTCAAGAGACATTTGATTGCCGTTCAGATATTGAGTAGACGGTTCAACCATCATTCGAAACACTGAAGTGATACCTGGTATCCAGTCAGGATATCAGACAGATTATCCGATTGTTGTTTGAGGTGTCGACAGGGCATCTGATTGCAGGTCAAACATCAAGAAATCGATTCAGCTGCCACCTAAAACGAAGACGCCTGATTGCCAGCCAGGTGTTAAGTGACGATTCGCCTATCACTCGGGGTATTGAGGTGATATCTGGTATCCAGCCAAGGTACCAAGCAATTGGTCCGATTGTTATTCGAAGCGTTCAAAATGACATCTGGTTGCCAGTCAGATGTTCCGTAGATGGTTCAATCATACTTGAGACACTGAGATGATATTTGGTAGCCAGGCAGAATATCAGACAGATGATCTGATTATTAGTCGAAGCGTTGAAGTGACGTCCGTTCGCCAATCAGATATTGAGCAACGATTCGATCCTTATTCGGAGTACTGAGGTGGTACTGGTAGCCAGCCAAGATACCAAACAATAGTCCGACTTTTATTCGAAATGTCAAAAGGAATATGATCGCTAGTCAGATGTTCAGTGAACAGTTCAGCTGCCACCTGAAGTGTCCAAAATTTCTTCTGGATGCCAGTCAGATGTTGGAGTGACGATTCGGCTCTCACCCGAAGCGTTAAAAATATCATATGTCAGACGCCAGACCCTTGGGTTTATGGGCGTTGAAAAATCTTATGCGCGTGGGTGCTACCTAAGTCGGACACCCCTTGGCCTCCTTAGGTGCGGTAGACAGTTGATTCTCGAACATAGGAGCATTCCTCTGACGCTCAGTCACTGACCAAATGTTGAAACTTCGTCTGATTCCTGATCAAACGTTAATGTGACGTGATTCTTGACATCTAGCCAAGGAAAGTCA
This sequence comes from Rhynchospora breviuscula, assembly GCA_027562975.1. Taxonomy (NCBI): domain Eukaryota; kingdom Viridiplantae; phylum Streptophyta; class Magnoliopsida; order Poales; family Cyperaceae; genus Rhynchospora; species Rhynchospora breviuscula. The sequence continues at coordinate 22,555,539 of CM050398.1, forward strand.
CCTGGGTGACGCTGGGCTCTTGAGTTTATGAGCATTCAAGTAATGTCTGGCTTCCAACCGGAACGCTGTAGTTTCCCTCAAGCACCGAAATAGGTAAGCTTTGTTGTATGAGATCTGGTTGTGGATTTGGGAGAATGTTACTAATCTGTTTGAGTAATGTAACCAAGAAACATATTGAAGGCTGTGAATAAGGATGATACTCTGGTTCGGATTATGGATCTATCAGATGTGGTGGTATGATGTAGAATAGGGTCATAGTATCATAGTGTCATTTAAGGTAGTTGCTTGTGCATCAATGTCGGCCTTGGCATATCCTCGACGGTTAGATCGCAAACGCTCAAGATAGAACCTCCTGCCAACTTGAGAGAGCGAATATAAAATTCCACTGTTGCGGCAAGCCACTAAATCTGCCTTAAACGAGATTGTGAGCTCTTCCCCAAGGTTAATGTCATGGGTGGTATGGTATTTGTCCATAGTGACTGGGTTTACATATCCTTGATAGGATCATAACGTTGTTTCAAGATGTTGCTTGTGACAACAGTGTAAGCGGACGTTTATCCCTGGCGGGTAGATTGCATACACTCAAGATAGGACCTCTTGCCATCTCTCGAGAGAGCGGGTGCCTTAGATAACCGTGGACTTCCACCGTTGCGACAAACCACAGATTTAACATCATCATGAGCTTTTCTCGGATCGCAAAGAGTTCTGCTCATATGTGATTGATCCATATTCTTCACCGGTAGTATGCTGCGGTGTAATCTGCCTTCGATCTAGATTTTCGCCAGTTGACCTTTGATTTGGCCTTCGCCTGGTTTGTACATGATTTCGGGACCTTGATAGACTCTTCGTGATGCCATGGTAGATCGTTTTGAGGCTAGCGAATCTCAATTCAACCAGATTCTCAACATTGAACTTAATTATTTCACCAGCATTCCTGTTATTATCAAGAATGCTTAGTGTATCCATATGCTCTATACCCGTCGTGATGATGACCGTCTGGTGGTTTTGATCATTTAGGTTATGATGAGTCTTATTTAAGTCATGAATAGGCACTTAGGCTCGGTCGCGGTAATGCTCCGGTATGACTTCCTGAATTTCAGAGTTCTCTCCTGGTTTTGTTTTCGCAGAAGTTCTCCTATTCCATAGAGTTATCATTTTATGTATCTTTTTGTTTTGCTTGGTTTTGTTTCTTCTGAGACCTGGTGACTCCTTGATATGTACAGGGAGCCTCCTTGACGTCGGAATAATATCCATGCCTTTAGTGGTTTAATTATGAGCCTTTGAGTCTTTTAAAATTAAGCCGAAACAGCTTATCTCCATAGTATAATGGTAGGGATATGTCTGGTAGGGTTTTTCGTGACGATGATTAGCCAGATAAATTCTCCATATTTTTCTGAGTTTTTAGGATTTTTCCTCACATTTTTCTGAGCCTCCTATGATTTTTTCATGAATTTTTCAAGGCTGCTAGTAATCTAGGATTGGTCAGACCTTTAGAAAATGGGTTAGAAAAATATTTTGTTTGGATTTTGGTTATGGTTTTGGCATGAATGTATTCTCCATATTTTTCTGGACCTGTAGAAATTTGGTTTGTATTTTTCTGAGCTATGCTTGATTTTCTACGAATTTTTGTAGTTTCCAGCAATCTGATTGAGCCACATCAGCAAATGTGACACGTGGCAGAATCAGATTTGTCCTGCTCAGAGGGAGAAAATGAGAGACCAGCGGCGACCTAAATCATCGTAGGGCAACACATGGCCTCATCTGATTGGTCCATGCAAATCGCTAGTGGGTTGCCACATGGTATCGACTCACCACAGCAAAGCTGCCACAGACGATCATCAAGTTTGGGACGGTTTTATTAAAACACGCTTTTGCTCCCGTCGTTTTATGGAAGAATTGATCCATCAATTCTGGGGCCCACTGTCAGTGGTACGGTTTTAGCCGTTATACCATGGACCGTGTCCACGCAAGTCTTTACTCCTCCTTCCTCTTCTTTCGTCCACAGAACTGCAGAACCCTCCGCCATGGCCATTCGATTGAGCCTTCTAGGTGGTCAATAAGCCTCAATGTGGTGCCGAATGGGATCGTAAAGTCCCAATGATGTCGTGGGACCCATTTATTGAGCTTATCTCCCTCTCCTTTACTGCAATCATCTCTACCTCAATCGGTTAGGGTTTGATGGGGCTCGATGGTGGTTGTTGGCCTCCGGCGACAATCAAGTCGAAGAAAGGTGCCGAAGAGCATCGTGATGTGTACGTAAAGCCTGGTGGAACCCCAATTTAGCTAATTAGACTCTCCGGCATGGTGTTCCACCTCAACTCACACCCACCACGGCGGTGAGTTGGTCGATACAGCTATTAGGCCAACAAGAGTACTTGGTGAGGCTCCTGTGAAGCTTGTGACAGATGCAGGAAGGTATTTGCACCGTCAATTTGGCCGCCGAGTGCCTTCAGTTAGGAGTCTCCTCTCGGATTGGTTTGGCCATGGTGATGGGCTGCCGGCTGCACCCTTTTTTGATATTTTGACAGTATGAAGAGCCTAGGGTGTATTGATTCATACTTGGCCACATGGGAACCTTCGACTTCACCATGTAGGTATGAGATCGCACCTTGGTTAGGATCAGGCCATGTGTTGGTTTCGGATATGATGGGTGAGCTGATGATGAAATGCTGACTGGAGATTGAGAGGAGTCAATGGTTGGCTTCTGCATAGGTATGTGCATCAGTGCAACAACTAGCATACACACTCCCTGATTGTAGCAGCTACTCCCTCCTAGGTTGCTTCCTCCTTCAATGTATGAACAAGGTGGGGGTTTGCTTCTCCACAGACTCTGAGACCTGCTGTCTTTCATTTTTTTTTTCCTTTTTATTGTCAACCTGCTGTCTATTTTCTCTTCTTTTTTTTTTAGAAACCTGCTGTTCATGCTTGTGTCCATTTTTTTTTATATATTTTTTTAGTTTATTTAATGTTATGTATGTTTAATGTAGCTTATGTTAATTCCATTCTATACACAGCCCCTTGTATTACAGCTAATGCCAATGTGATTCTTAAACTATATGCGTAGATTATTGAAAGAGAATGAATGAAACTAGATGAGCAGAATATTAAAGGGGGAATGAATACTAGTTATTCCTTACATATTCACACAACTAATCTTAGTGTAGTCCTTACATCGCTGAATACATTGCTGAAATATGCATATATTAAGCTAGTAATGCATGTATATTAAACTAGTGTTAGGTTAATTTTATTTACATATTCTATACGGCCATTTTTAGTGTATTTCTTACATTGTTGAAGTGTGAATGTAAAATCAGAAAAGAAGAGGAAGAAAAAGAGAGTTGCAAGGAGGGAAGAAAAGCTTCTTACTCTACTTACTCAAATTGCCAAAAGAAGTAGTACAAGCGGTTGTTTACAACTGAAACTATGAAGCTGTTGCTTCTACTAACACACTTTTTTTGTTTTATTTTTATTTTTTATGAAGTAGCTATTCTAACAGATTATTTGCTTCCTCTTAAATGTGTACAAGGTATTGGTGGCAATATAGCCTTGTGTGATGGGTTTGAGCTTGGTGCAAATCGTGCCCTTTTGGGTTGTTTTTTTTTTTGCATGGCATGGACGCCTTTATATAGGAGAAGAGGGAGGTCACTGTAGATGGCACCAATTATGTGTCTCTTAGGAGGATTTGTCAATTCTTCCCCTGGTGGGCATTTCAGTCATTTCATTCTTCCTTTGAACAGGTCCTTACTGTACAAGGCCTCCAATCATCATACATGTGGTTATTTAATTTATGGCGCCAAGGTTAAACCTCATTCATCCTCAGTTTTTTTTTATTGACTGTTTTCAGTAATTAACTTTGCTGCTTGAACTTGTCACTTCCTTTGAGCTTTATAATTCCATTCAAGGTAGTCTCTTAGCTTCTCTGAGATATAAAATTTTAATCCAAGCACAATACACACTTATTTTATCATCACGATTGTTTAATCCTCCCCATCAAAGCTTGTGAAATTTGCCCATGTAGAGTGTGACTTGAGTATTATCCATTATCATCAGAAAAATATGGCCATTTCCATCTCTTTCCTTCTTCTCTTTTTTTTTTTAAAAGGTATCCTCATGCATTGAATTTCTTCAGTTCAGTCCATCATCATCATTTTTTTTATTCTGTTATTGAACTAAACCAATGCCATATATATTTTCTGACTGCCCCCCCTTTTCCTTCCTTGAAATTTTGCAAACAGCTTTGATATATTGACATATATATTTTTTCTTCTCTATTTTTTTTAGCAGTCTGAATTTCATGCTGAATTTCGTTAATCTCCAACTCATTCTATATGCCATCTCATCACTGAATTAACCCAAGGTATCCACTCAAGTGATTTTTCTTCAAACAACAGTCGCTCAATATTCATGATACCATAGCTCCATCTCATCGATCCTTTATTCTGCTCAAATCGACATCTCTTCAAATTGTCCCTAGTGGTCAATCAATGGTGAATTTGACTTTTCTTGGGTATAGTGCGCTGGAGCTTTTGACCATGGTTGCTTCACAATTTTATGATTTTGCCTTGCTATTCCTTCAAATTATCACTTTGTAATTGTGCATATGCACTTCCCCAACAGTGCCATCCTGTTCTGGTGGCTCCATTCCCACCAATTTTTAATATATTTATCTCAATGCTGTGAGTCTGAGATGCCATCAAATCAAATTGATTAGGGAGGAAATTGGATAGATTACTAGCGGGATTCTCGCTGTTTCTTGTCAGTATGCGTCAATGAGGGAGTGAGAGATAGGTAGAGGTGGGGAAGAGGTAATCATAACCTTGGGTGGGTAGGAATAGCTGGCTCCTGTGTCTCAGCGCGTGAGAAACGGAAGGAAAGCACAGGGACGAGTGGGGAACAAAGATAAATGAGTTACTGGGGCTCTCTTTTTTTCGCTGGGCCATGAATTTCTTCTCCTTTTCTTTTTTAATTTCCGAATTGGATGCGGGCCGACATGGGCCGCCATGGGTGAAGATTTTTTATTGAGTCATTTGCAATTAACTAGCCCGGTTTGTTGAGTCTTTTGTACGAATCTTGATGCATCCATTATTTATTCAATTGCACGGGCCTCATATGTATTTTTGCATAATTATATAATTTTCACACAATACATGCATGAAATTATATAACCATCCAGATTATATTTTTGAAGCATGGCTCACGGTCTATATCACACCATTATAAATATTGAGCACTAATTTCACAAGAAATCATGTTAATATTAGTATCATCACAAGTGTGAAAATATAGAACCACTCGTCTTGGCTTGGTTTTGAATATGTCTTCTCGACTAATCCGGGATATTTCCTTGATAATTTATTCGTGCATCCGATGTTTGGTCTGACTATTTTAAGTAGACTCAGAATCCATTCACAGGTTGAGCAGATAATTATGGCAATATTTTAGGGGTCAACAAATGCCCCCCACCAGAGCGGGTCGAGAGAATCATGTTCGAGCGACGTGCTCTGGTGCCTTGTTGTCTTATTCTCCTTGCATGACTGTTGTTTTTATTTTTTTTGCGTGACAGGTTTTCTCTGGACATTTATGGATCCGCCAGATTCTTCAAGGGACCCACCACGTGACCCATATGATCAGAGAGTTACTCATTATATCCGTCGTATTGACCCAAACAACCGTCACCAAAATCTTCATGCCGTCTGGAGAAGTCGGATATTAGCAGGTGGAGATATTTATAGGGGCTTATTTACTCGTCACCGACCAACTCGTTTTTTATCCGGCTCATCGAATCCTTTACCAATGGCTGAACCTGACACGTAGGTTTTCACTTGCAATCTTTTTGTCCATTCTCCCTCTTCAGATGATGATTTTTCAAGAAGGGATTCCCCAGAAAATAGGCGGTGCATTCTCCTTAACCCTGTTGGGTCAGCTGGTCCTTCTTCCATCCACCTATTGTGCACAGAAATGAATGCCGGAAGGGTTACTCCCTGGTCTCCTGATTATTTATACGTGCGTAGTCACTTAAGGAGGAGTACAGGCCAAATTGAGTGGACTCGATTTGTTTTAGCCCATTTGCGACCTCTTGTCACGGGTCCATCTTTACGAGGCAGTGTTCTTATGTCTCTTTGAGTATAATCCTCATTAGGCTTTATTTCGGGCTTTTGTTTCAAATTGGAATTATACCACCAACACCTTGTTTCTGTTTGATCGAGAAATGACCATTAATCTCTGGGAGCTTTCCCGTCTTGTCGGGCTTCCCATTTTTGGATATCCTTATGAGGAGAGGGTTCCCCCAGATGCAGAATTGTTTGGGAGAAATTCGAATGGCAATCCATGTTACCCAGATTCGCTTCGTCAGGTCTTTGATATATATTATGAGCTCTCACATGCTCGTTTAAGCAGGGGTCAAAGTGCTGACGTCCCTTTTTACGATTGGATTAGATTTTTCATGAATCGGGTTTCTGAGGAGAACCCTCGTACTTGGGGTACTTCTGCTCCCTTTGCTAATCCCAATGACCCATTCGGAACAGGTCACGGTTCTGGAAGTATTAAAGCTAGAGGGGGATGTCCTGAATTTTCTGATTTGAGCACTCGTATCTTGGATAAGGAAACCATACTAACTGCATTTCTAGCCTGGTGGATGAACTATTTTGTAGTAGTGTGCCGTGCTGCTGATAGAATCCGTCCAGGTGTTTTTGTGGTTGCCAATGCTCTTGCCCGGGGGTTCCCGATTTCATTGGCTGTTCCGGCCTTAGCCAACATTTACAGATCATTAAGGGAGATCACTTCTGCAAGAAATCCCTCGAACAGTCATGTTGTTGTTCCGCTTCATCTAATACATGGGTGGTTACACGCGTACTGGGGAGATTATTACGGAGTGATTATGTCAGCTGAATTAAGGCAACAACTACCCCTCTTGAGTCACATTGCAGGGGCACCCATCTTCTCAGGAGACCATATTAGAATCCACTTTCTCTTTTGGCGGTATCAATCACACTTGGGGTCGCGTGTTTTCAATGAGGAATTACCCGCAGATGTTGAGATAAATGCAGGTCGATCAGTTGTGGATATTAGGGATGAGGGAGGACATTCTGTACTATCTTCCATATAGCAGGATTTCCTTATCAGTATCAGGGAGTGTCTTTTGCCGTGTCAGATAGGAAATGATGTTTCCATGGAACTCTATTGCCCTCAACGAGCCGCGTGGCAGTTCGATTTTGATCAGGATATTCCTTCTTCTAACATCCCTCGTCGCCCACCGAGAGCTTCACTGACATCATTTGCCAGATATTGTTCCTTCATTTGGCGCTTTCGGACCGGTATCAGGTTTATCATTCCTCATGCTTCTCGTGTGGGCTGCCTCACATTCCGTTATAAGCGTTGGTTACGTGGCTTGATTGCTGCCCACCATTCTCCAACGGAAAGTTGTCTTAGGGAAGCAGTATACCCTCAGAGGCGCTCTTCTGACCCCATTCCTGTGGGAAGATGGGATCCTCAGCCACATCGTTTACTTCGCCCTGTACTCCATTCAGAGTTTTTTAGATTGCAGGATTGGCGGAGTGTAACAGGCAGTATCCAACCCCTTCCTTGCTTTTCTCTTAACATAAACCGTCGATTACCTTCTGGTTCCAACTCATGAGCTCGAAAACCAGCACCCCTTTCTCAACCATTGCGTATTCAAGAATCCACTGAACCTTGTGGTCAAGTGAACAATTCTTCTTCAGGTAAGAGTTTGATATATCTATACTTTTTTTCTTTTTTCCCCCAATGAATGTAATTGTTTGTTACCCATTTTCTTTTCCTTTTAGACTCAGATAGCGATGATTCAGATGATCTTCCAATTGTAAGATCTCCTCTGCCAAAATTTTCAGACCCTGGTGCTGGTCCTTCTTCTGTTGCTGAGACAGACATTCCATCAGGAACTGATACCGGGTTCTTAGGTATATGGCATTTTTGCTTGTACTTTATTCTATAATATCCTGATTAAATATTTTTCTGACTCGTTTCTTGGGAAATAGGCTTCATACAGCCTGCTGCTCCTTCCCCTGAGGCGTTTCCTTCTCACTTAACAGTGTCTCCTTACATTCCTCCTTTCCTTGAGACCTTTTCTCCTCTTCAGAGATTATCTCCAGTCATCCCTCAGTATCAGATTCCTTACAATGGTGTTCCACCTACTGAGACAGCACCGATTGATTCGTTCGCTATTATCGAAAATGAGGAAGAGTTGGTGGATTATTCTGCTAGTCCGGACTATGGGATGGAGGAAAATCTCATTGGTTATTTTCCGGGTGAAAATCCCGTTAATCGTAAGTATCCTTTTGAATTGTAACACCTTTCATATCCTTTGTTAAGCCCTTAATGCTAACAATGTTTCCTTTTCATTGTTCTAGTTGCACTTCTTGTGGTTGAGGCTGGTTCATCTCTTGCCACTCCTCCTTCGGCAGTCCCCTCGGACTCTTCTCGTGAGTTCATTCATTTTTTTTTAAGATTATATTTACGGTGCTTGTTCATTAAACCGAACTCATCACTTCCCCCTTTTTCAGATGACTTCTCTATATTGGGGCAACTTCTCGATGATCTGAATGTTGACAGAGTAAGATCAGAAGTTGAACCAATTAATCCTGACTACATTGGTGACTATCCAACCCCTGACAGTGCTGGTATGTGAATTCTCTCTTTTCTTTTTTTTTTATTTCCAAATGGGTTCACGCCATCTTATCAGGTTTGAACTGTATATCAGGTTTTATCGTGGAGCCAATAAATGATGGCAATGAGTCTCCCACAGGCCCCACTACTAGCGCTTTCACTTGGAATGCTTTCGGGCCACAACACAGAGCTCCTACTCCATAGGGGCTTTTCCATTCATGCATCTGTACCATATTTGTACCATATGTAGCCGCATCACTGTATCACTCCATGTATCACCACTCTTGTTTGTTATATGTGCGCTAGGTAAGATTGTATAGCGATTGGGACCTTCTGGATATGCTTCAGGATATGTTTGTAAGTACCAATCTCAGCAGGTGTACTGAGATTTGTAATGACACATTCTGTGATGTCGTAATATTCATGTCTCCTGTTTGCCTCATGCTTTGCTGATTTCTGTGTTTGTCTTTTTACAGATTATGGACCAACATATCATGTAACGTCTTTTCGTCTAGAGAACGTGGTGTTGTTGTATGGTCACGCGTGCGCATTCATCGTGGTTAAGGCCCCCCCTTTTTTTGTCTCTTTCTTATTCCTTTTCTTTTTATCGTGCCCCCCTCTCTTCTTTTCTTTTATCAATTCTCTATCTTTTCTCTGTGCCATCTCTTCGTTGCTACCACCAAATGGCTAGTCAAGGTGACGCACGCTTCCCTTCTTCCGCCAATGAGCTGAATGATCATATTACTGAAGAGATCGAGGAACTTGAAGAGGATGCGGCGTTGGATGTCGTGCGCGCTTTTGGTGACGACTGGGGAAACCCCTACGCCCAAGAGATCCATGCCTACTGGAGGCCACTTCCCTCCTACAACAGGGATGTTGATTCTACCCCGGATGAACTTCCAAAACATGAGCGGCCGTCTTGTTTTTACTTTTTCTGGCTCCCTGTGCTTATAGTTCTTGGTTTATCGGCCTTTCATTTGTATTTTTCAAGGGATAACATTGATTGGAGAAGATGACATGTATTCCCCTGTTTTATAAGTGCAATGCTGCTGTTGGTAATTGATTTGTCTATGTTCTGCTTTCATGGCACTCTTTATTTTGTTTTAGGGACAACATACGTAAAACACTGTTCATTATTTTATACCGGTATAATGAACTCACCGGTGTTGGTTGACTTATGGCTCATTCCAACAATCGGCCATTTTGGTAGTGGAATTTAGGCTTGTGGATGTTTGTGGTTCTTAGGATATGCATTTGGTGGAGGAAACGTCTTATGTTGCTATAAAGCAAGACGCCCCTTGTTTTCCTTTTAGGGACATAAAGCTCTAGCAGCTCCATATTCCTGCAAAACAAATATAAAAGAAAGAAAGGGAAAAAAAGTTTTATGCCCTCAGTGGTGATTATGAAATCATTAATCAAGTCTCCCCACTTATACTAGGGGTCATAGACGAGCTTTCATTATCGGGTATCTTTTTGTTCAAGGGACAAAATATTAAAACCCCCGTTCATCCCTTTTTAGAACCGGTAGGATGAACGTTTACCGGTGATGGTTGATTTTAGGCTCACACCAACAATAGACCGCTTTATGTGGAATTTGGCTGTGGAAATTTTGTGGAGCTTGAGAAGTATTTTTGTGGAAGAGATATCTCATGTTGCCCCCAGGCGAGAAATCTCCTTTTCTTAGGGACATAAAATTTCAGAAGATCTTCGCTACTCCGGATGGCTTAAAGAGATGGCCCAAAAGCCCTTAATCCCAACTCTTTCTGAAGTGAAGCCAATATATCTCATTTTCAGCCCACTGAATTGTCTTATTTTTTACGTTGGCCTGTTATACTCGATGGTCAAACCCGTACCGAGTCATCATTCAATGTTGTCAGGTTTGCTCCTTGCTCAGCACACCTCTTGCTTTGGATGCTCCTGTCACATCTCTGTCTATCATTACGTGTGCTCTGTATTTATTCCCTGCTCAGAATATTTTTTTATCAGGGTAGAGTACTTAAATCTTCCGTCTCAAGTTTGGTTGTCCACAGTGATGCTGTACTGTTCTCGTCTATATATAGAGAGGTTTTCCCCTTCCTTTGCCATCATCCTCTCTTTTATTCTCATGGCCTCTACACCCATCCGTAAACGTTACAGAGATATAGAGCATATCCTAGCATCTTCTAATTGGTCCTATGGCCCCCATAACCGTTACCTTTTCCGAGATGAAGCGGCTTTTGAGTGTTATCATACTACCATGGGTGTCGAAGAACGCTCTGTTGCTGACTGTTTTTACTTTCACCCTTTTGGGAGGTTGGAGAATGAACATGTGCGTCTTCTTCGATCTTGGGTCCATTTTTGGGATCTGCGTAACCTGACGGGACGTCAGTCCTCTTATCACCCTAGGATTACTCGACTTTTTTATGCCAACTTACGCATCTCTTATGATCATTATGGGGTCCCTTTTGCTTCTTCTTTTCTTTTCGGCAAATATCTTTCTTTTGGGGTGAAAGATCTTGCTGAATTTTTACAGACCACAGACACCTTGGACGGCCTTTCCGTCTATACCCATGCATCATGGCCTCGTGATTTCGAGAGCCGTAGAGAAAACCGACGTTGGTTTAAACTTGCCCCTGATGCTTTTAGAGGAACATTGTCTACCGCGTCTCTTCCTGCCATGCACAGGTTTCTCTCTCTTTTTTTTTATCCACTTTCTCCCCTTTATTCTTTCCTGTCCCTTCTAATAACTTTGTGCTCTTATAGGCTCTTGTGCATGATAATCAATCACATCCTTTTTCCTCAAGAAGAAATATTTGATGTAGTGAACTCGGAGAGCCTTTTCTACCTGCGTCACCTTATCGCGAAAGATAAGAAGATCAATATCGCATATTCGATCATCCGAAATATGCACCAGTCGGTCAGGAAATCGCGTAATCCGATGCCTTACTATCATCTGGTGGAAGAGATGATGCACAAAGCAGGTATTGCTATTCCAGACACTTTGTGGGGAAACAAGATAACCGAGAGGGATATCGAATACCCCCATAATCTCCTCGGCGAACTGTCATCTATAGGTTAGGTTGAGACTTCTGGCGAGACTCTTATTCCTGATCCCAACCAAGCAGTAAATGGCTATATCATGGAACCTGGGGCTGTTTGTAACCAGTATAGGCCATTAAAGGAAGGTTCCCCACCTTCAGACGGAGGATCGTCCGTAGAGGGCCCCCGTACTTCCGCCACCTATCTTGACCAGAAGTTTGAAGATGTTCATACTCGTCTGGGCTCTATTGAGGCGAAGCTTGAGACTGCAGTTACTTCTCTGAACGAGCTTAGGGAAGAGAACATGGTCAACCTTTAAGCAGGACTTGTAGGGATCACCCATTTTCCTATTTTTAGCTTAGGTGTTTGTAAGACCCACTTATTTGTATCGCAGTAGTTGGCCGTATCGTATACCGGTGACTTTAGGTCATGTATTGTGTATGTTGTGTTCTAGTGATTTATTTGCACTTTTGTACTATTGACTCATTGGTTTTTAGTATTTGTCAAGTTTTTCACACCTTCGAGTCATTTTTCGCTGTCTAATTCTTGGGTTTCCATGCCCTTGTATTTGCCATATAACAGAGCAAAATTCTGGGTATTAACATCTCTTGATGTTTATAGTCAGCTTAGCTTTCTCATATCCTCGGACCATTTGCCTATCATTCCCCTTTTTTTTTTTGCATAGCTAGTTTGTACTACTAATTATGAGGCGCCGGGTCTTGTATCAAATGTGCTGGGAGATACAACCCTCCTTGTCTAATCATTTCCTCTGCCCAATCTTTGAACGAAAAACAATCCTCAATTGAATGCCCAAGGAACCTATGAAACAGGCAAAAATCGGGCTCATCATATCGGTATTGTTCTTCTGGAAATTTGAACTTGGGCAAGAGAAGTCCACTTTGTATAGCCATGCTGAACACATCAGAGGTTCTATCCTTGTGAAAGGAGTAAAACTTCTTTTTTCTTTGTGCAAGCGACATATGTCTATCGGGGTGATGTTTTATGGTCGGGGTTTCAGCTCTTGTTGGTGCCGGGACTTTCTTTATATTTTTTCGCTTTTCTTTATTCTTCTTCTTCGATGTTTCACCGGCCTCCTCAGGGAATTGCACTTCCTCTTTGACACACGCCGAATGGTCCGAGCTTGAATGAGAATTACTTTTCCATTCTACATTGCTTGGTGAAGGGTCATCTTTGTATGATCCAGACTTTGGCAAGTTTATTATGGGTATTATGCCATATCGAGCTACACTGTCGGGCCCTAAGATGCCTATCATATTGTTGTGTGGGGAACAGGTCACTCTTGCCTCCTCTCCCCAATTCTCGTGTTGTTCAAAACACGCCCTGACGTTAGGCTCATCTGGCAACTTCTTGTTTGGATTTGCTGATATAGTGATGCCATCATTATTTTCTCTCTGCAAGTCCTCTATCATCATGGCCAGTTTGCTCTTCTCTTGCCATAAACTGGATATTTCTTGGCGCGTTGTGGTATTTTCCAACCAAAGAGAGGTAATTTCTTGGCAGAAGCTCTCACACATATGGCGAAGTCCAACAATTTCCTGGCGTAATGCAATGTTTTCTCTCTGTATCATCGCCATTCTATACTCGTGCTCTTGCATTTGTTTAATACTAGTCTCAAGAACAAATCGCTCCTCACGAGTGACCTGCCTTTCTACCTCTTCACCCCATCCCTCCAGTGACACTTCTAGGCATTCATTAACGTTTAACGGGGCTTGGAATGAGGCTTCATACATTTCTTCTCCCTCATCATGCTGTATTTCTTTTTCGTGATTATTTTCTCTAACGGCATCATCCCCTATCTCCATGTTCCCAAACGGAATCTCCTCCATTTCTTCTTCCTCACCATACTTATAGTTTTCCGAATCATCTTCTTCTACTCCAATGGCATATACCGTGTAAGCATGTGTGCTAGAGTCTGTATCATCATATTCTCGGAACTCAGAGTCTTTATCGTCATTTTCTGATAATGACACATCTCCCACATAGGTAGTATAGGTGTATTTGTCAGATTCTGGATCATGTGGTACACAATGGTGTTTCATATGATTGCAAGGTCGTGCCTTGCGAGATTGCATTTTTCCTTTGAACCAAGCCTTGATTTTGTGAGGCGGGGTTTCGCGCTGTACACCACAATGTGTGCATCTCTTATCATGTGATTTATTCGATCGTACTGTTGATGGCGACCTAAATTGTTTATCTGTGACTGATCGAGACATTCTCGGAGATTTTCCTTTCTCACCATACTGTGCTTTAGGTCGTATCAATTATTTATGTTTGTGGCATTTGCGAACCCTGCAATCATCGGGGCTTAAGTCATGTCTGTTATTCGCCGCACCCATCCCGTAAGAGGATGCCCCCGGGACATCTGAGGCCATGGTAGTGGCTTTTGATATTTTTTTTTAGTGTGGATCTCTGATTGACCATCATGTCATTTAATACTCCTAGAGTGGCGTGCATCTCACCAATTTGTTGGTTTTGGGTGGTCATTTCTTGCCGAAGCATTTTCACTTGTTTCTTTAACCGGGCCACATTATTCGTCTCGCAGGTTGATTATTTCTTCTTTTCCTTTTTCTTCCCTTTCTTTAAAAGATCCAGGAGAGAATTTCTTCGTTTTTCATGAGTCTCCTTTTGTTTTTGTTTGTGCCTGGGCGTTTCGCGTGCATCTGTGTTTTCTTGCGTCGAATCTCTATTTGAAATTCTCCATTCCTTCCACGGCTCAGGCGTACCTCTCGATATTTCATGAGGACAATCTGAAAGGGGTCGAGTTCCGTTTACTCCTATTTCCTGACACCAACACAAAAGTGAGGTTTGCCCTATTTCATAGTCTGAAATCCCGGGTTCTTTAAGTGAAGGGCTTTCATAATTTTCATTGTGTGTTGGCCAAATCATTTCCGAAGCATATATTTGTGTCCCATCTTCCTCATCTTCAGAAACGTCTACGTGAATCACATAGCAAGACTCATTATTTCTCGAATGTACTAGGTGGTCGCCTTGCATGCCCCCTATGTTTCTCCTAGCAGGTTCTCCAAAATATCCCTCAGGGGTGGGTTCGGATGGACATAATTCTTCCTCTGGTCGCTTCTTCTTTCGGTTGCATGTTATCCTTCCTTCCTCATCAAAATATTCTTCCGGCATCTTGCGATGAAATATGTCATAAGCATCGATGGACATCCCCTGATAAGCCCACTTGACATTTGTAGTGCTACCACCAGCGCCGGCTTGAGTGGGACCTAACCTTTCATTGGTATCCTTACTATCATCATTTGTTAATCCTGACTCAGGATTTGCCCCCGGAAGTGGCCCGGGCTCTACCCCCAAAGGTGGCATAGGCATGAAATATTTCGCATCTGGAAGTCCCATTTCGTAAATAGAGAAAGGATACTCATCTCCTTTTATTTCTCCATAAGTCCCACCTATAGGATATCTTACACATTGGTATAGGGTGGAGGGGACCAGCTGATATGCATGTAACTAGGGACGCCCCAATAATACTTTGTAAGACGCGCAAACATCAATGACACAAAGTTTTGTCTGAGTTATAAGTTCTCCGAAACGGAATTTCAGAGTGACTGTCCCTAACGCCCTTTGAGATTTCAAATTGTATCCATAGCTTTTCGGCTGACTTCGTGTCAAGGCATTTTCTCTCAGCAAGAGGTACTTCATTGATTCTAATGGGAGAATATTAACTGCTGATCCCAAATCTACCAGTATCCGATTGATTTTAATCCCGTTCACCACTCCTGTGATGTATAATGGTTTATTATGATAAGGCATCTCATCAGGGAGATCATTTTCTGCAGGAGCGACTGGTAAGGAATTATCATTGTTCCGCTCTTCCCTTTCTGCATGTGACGGAGGTCCCATTGAACCTTGTCCAGATTTTCCATGGTCACGTGCCTCATCGTTATTTGAACAGTCATTCACGGGACCCTCGGGTTTCCTTCTCATTCTTGCAGTACGACTTTCACGTTTTTTCCTTGGTTGTGCAACTCGCTTTCCTTTGTCCCCTTTCTTCAGCTCACAAGAATTATCTTTGTTCATTGCGTCTAGCTCTTCGGTGATAACTACTTCTTCACTCGGGCCTCGAGCTTGGTCACATGTCTGTTTTTCTTCCATAGTAAGTGCACTGGCTACCTTTTTACCCTTCTTGTCCTTGATCATTTGACACGCCTTTCGCACAATTTCAGCAGCCGAGATTTTCTTAGTCGGGGCAGGTACTGGGACCGGCATTGTTTCGTTGTAGGCGAGTGAGTTCCATATCCCGGGGAATGTTTCCTCCATAGCATGAAGTGGGATAAAAGTGTTTTGCATTGGGACATTTGCTTGAATCGTCAGCTCTTCCGGGAGTGCTGGCAAGTTTTCATCGCGGGGGAGAATGATCTCCTTATCATGTGGCTTTGTCAAATGTCCACCTGCCCCCAAGATAATGGCTGAGAAGGCATTGGTGTATCCCATGTTGGCAATGTCGTCCATGGTGGAAGGCATGTCAGGAATAGTCTGCATCATCGGGAAGGTGATCGGAATGGACCCGACCATGAGTGTGTTTGGGATGGATCCCAAATCCTGGTTATTGTTCATGTTCGCCATTTTCTGCAAAAAGTAGCAACTTAAAATTATCATCAGTGATGGACTAAATATTTATCAATTCCCTAGCTTATACACTATATCCTTTGATTTTCCCTGATAAGAGGAGAGAGAGGTCCCACCGGACGTGCCAGAACCTGTCTCGCACTTTTTCGCGGCCCTCGGATCGAAAAGAAACAAAGAAATCCGGTCTCGGATTGAGGGGCAAAAAGAATGCGGATCAGATACCCCTCGCGAGCCTCAAGAGGCCGATACCGATACCACCCCGAAGAGGGATAACTGCACGGTCTTGAGTTCCCACGAGGGTTTATTATTTGAAGGGGTCATTTCTTTCCAGTAGGCGCAAGCCCCTACTGTTAATTACTTCCGACATGGTCAGGAGCACCTCTAGATCGAGAAAATCAAAGGATTGTGCGTCGTGAACTGTTAGGGAATTGTAAATATGCAATTAGCGGTCCTACCGTGGGTTATATTTTTGTTTTTTTATTTTTTTTTATTATTATTATTACTACTATCATGCAATGTTAGCATATTATATTATTATATTGTTTTTGTTTGGACTTTGTATTGCAGGGGACAGTAGTCTCTGGAGTTTTTAGCTTGTAGAGGTTTTGGTTGACTGCCGTCGCTGGACGCTTGTGTTCTCATTTTCCGAGTTTTCTCTGTAATGTGAGGGATCAAGGTTTAGACTCTTTCAGTTTGAATTTCGTGTTTACAAGGCATGGATTTCCCAAAGCGGGTTTCTTAGATTCCCTTTTGACTTCTGTCGAGGGTGTCTGAAAGTGACGTCTGACTCTTGATCAGATCGTTAGATTAGGTTAATGCGGTGCTGAGGTTTTTTTTATTGAGTTGACGTCAGGCCCTTAGGCTTGTGGACGTTAATGGTAGACGCCGGACCCCTGGGTTTTTGGGCGTTGAAATCATATGCGCGCGGGTGCGACTCGAGTCGGCTGCCCCTTGGTCTTTCCCGAGAGTGGGGTGACGCTCATTCAATGGGCATAGAGCGTTGAGTGACATCTGGTTTCTGACCAAGATGTTGAGTAGACAGTGTGGCTACCGTTGAAAATGACATTTGGCGATGCTCAATAGACGGTTCGGTTTGCTCCCGATGCATTGAAGTGACATTTGGCGATGTTCAGGTTCCTTTTGTTAAAGTGACACTCGGTTTTCATCCAAGGTATCAGGTGAACGATTCGACTGCCACTCGAATCGTTAAGACATCTGGTTGCCAGTCAGACGTTAAGTGACGGTCCAATCTCCATTCGAAGTACTGAGGTGATATCTGGTAGCAAGCCAAAATATCAAACAGATGATCCGATTGTTGTCCGGAGCGTTCAAGAGACATTTGATTGCCGTTCAGATATTGAGTAGACGGTTCAACCATCATTCGAAACACTGAAGTGATACCTGGTATCCAACCAGGATATCAGACAGATTATCCGATTGTTGTTTGAGGTGTCGACAGGGCATCTGATTGCAGGTCAAACATCGAGGAATCGATTCAGCTGCCACCTGAAACGAAGACGCCTGGTTGCCAGCCAGGTGTTAAGTGACAATTCGCCTATCACTCGGAGTATTGAGGTGATACCTGGTATCTAGCCAAGGTACCAAACAATTGATCCGGTTATATCCGAAGCATTCAAAGTGACATCTGGTTGCCAGTCAGATGTTCCACAGACGGTTCGATCATAATTGAGACACTGAGATGATATCTGGTAGCCAGCCAGAATATTAGACAGATGATCTGATTATTAGTCGAAGCGTTCAAGTGACGTCCGTTCGCCAATCAGATATTGAGCAACGATTCGATCCTTATTCGGAGTACTGAGGTGGTACCTGGTAGCCAGCCAAGTTACCAGACAGTAGTCCGACTTTTATTCGAAATGTTAAAAGGAATCTGATCGCTAGTCAGACGTTCAGTGAACAGTTCAGCTGCCACCTAATGTGTCCAAAATTTCATCTGGATGCCAGTCAGATGTTGAAGTGATAATTCGGCTCTCACCCGAAGCGTTAAAAATATCATATGTCAGACGCCAGACCCTTGGGTTTATGGGCGTTGAAAAATCTTGTGCGCGCGGGTGCTACCTAAGTCGGACACCCCTTGGCCTCCTTAGGTACGGTAGACAGTTGGTTCTCGAACATAGGAGCGTTCCTCTGACACTCAGTCACTGACCAAATGTTGAAACTTCGTCTGATTCCTGATCAAACGTTAATGTGACGTGATGCTTGACATCTAGCCAAGGAAAGTCACTTGGGTGACGCTGGACTCTTGAGCATATGAGCGTTCAAGTAATGTCCGGCTTCCAACCGGAACGCTGTAGTTTCCCTCAAGTACCGAAAGAGGTAAGCTTTGTTGTATGAGATCTGGTTGTGGATTTGGGAGAATGTTACAAATCCGTTTGAGTAATGTAACCAAGAAACATGTTGAAGGCTTTGAATAAGGATGCTACTCTGGTTTGGATTATGGATCTATCAGATGTGGTGGTATGATGTAGAATAGGGTCATAGTATCATAGTGTCATTTAAGGTAGTTGCTTGTGCATCAGTGTCGGCCTTGGCATATCCTCGGCGGTTAGATCGCAAACACTCAAGATAGGACCTCCTGCCTATTTGAGAGAGCGGGTATTATAAATTCCACTATTGCAGTAAGCCACTAAATCTACCTTAAACGAGATTGTAAGCTCTTCCCCAAGGTTAATGTCATGGGTGGTATGGTATTTGTTCATAGTGACTGGGTTTACATATCCTAGATAGGATCATAACGTTGTATCAAGATGTTGCTTGTGACAACAGTGTAAGCGAACGTTTATCCCTGGCGGGTAGATTGCATACACTCAAGATAGGACCTCTTGCCATCTCGAGAGAGAGCGGGTGCTTAGATAACCGTGGACTTCCACCGTTGCGACAAACCACAGATTGAACAGCATCATGAGCTTTTCTCGGATCGCAAAGAGATCTGCTCATATGTGATTGATCCATATTCTTCACCGGTAGTATGCTGCGGTGTAATCTGCCTTCGATCTAGATTTTCGCCAGTTGACCTTTGATTTGGCCTTCGCCTGGTTTGTACATGATTTCGGGACCCTTGATAGAGTCTCCGTGATGCCATGGTAGATCACATTATCCATCGTTTTGAGGCTAGCGAATCTCAATTCAACCAGATTCTCAACATTGAGCTTAATTATTTCACCAGCATTCCTGTTATTATCAAGAATGCTTAGTGTATCCATATGCTCTATACCCATCGTGATGATGACCGTCTGGTGGTTTTGATCATTTAGGTTATGATGAGTCTTATTTAAGTCATGAACGGGCATTTAGGCTCGGTCACGGTAATGCTCCGGTATGACTTCCTGAATTTCAGGGTTCTCTCATGGTTTTGTTTTCGCAGAAGTTCTCCTATTCCATAGAGTTATCATTTTATATATCTTTTTGTTTTGCTTGGTTTTGTTTCTTCTGAGACCTGGTGACTCCTTGATATGTACAGGGAGCCTCCTTGACGTCGGAATAATATCCATGCCTTTAGTGGTTTAATTATGAGCCTTTGAGTCTTTTAAAATTAAGCCGAAACAGCTTATCTCCATAGTATAATGGTAGGGATATGTCTGGTAGGGTTTTTGGTGACGATGATTAACCAGATAAATTCTCCATATTTTCCTGAGTTTTTAAGATTTTTCCTCACATTTTTCTGAGGCTGCTGTGATTTTTCATGAATTTTTCAAGGCTGCTGGTAATCTAGGATTGGTCAGACCTTTAGAAAATGGGTTAGAAAAATATTCTGTTAGGATTTTGGTTATGGTTTTGGCATGACTGTATTCTCCATATTTTTCTGGACCTGTAGAAATTTGGTTTGTATTTTTCTGAGCTATGGTTGATTTTCTACAAATTTTTGAAGTTTCCAGCAATTTGATTGAGCCACATCAGCAAATGTGACACGTGGCAGAATCAGATTTGTCCAGCTCAGAGGGAGAAAATGAGAGACCAGCAGCGACCTAAATCATCGTAGGGCAACACATGGCCTCATCTGATTGGTCCATGCAAATCACTAGTGGGTTGCCACATGGTATCGACTCACCACAGCAAAGCCACAGACGATCATCAAGTTTGGGACGGTTTTATTAAAACACGCTTTTGCTCCTGTCGTTTTATGGAAGAATTGATCCATCAATTCTGGGGCCCACTGTCAGTGGTACGATTTTAGCCATTATACCATGGACCGTGTCCACGCAAGTCAAATGATTAAACCTCTTCTCTTTACTCCTCCTTCCTCTTCTTTCGTCAACAGAACTGCGGAACCCTCCGCCATGGCCGGTCGATTGAGCCTTCTAGGTGGTCAATAAGCCTCAATGTGGTGCCGAATGGGATCATGAAGCCCCAACGATGTCGTGGGACCCATTTATTGAGCTTATCTCCCTTTTCTTTACTGCAATCATCTCTACCTCAATCGGTTATGGTTTGATGGGGCTCGATGGTGGTTGTTCGCCTCCGGCGACAATCAAGTCGAAGAAAGGTGCCGAAGAGCATCGTGATGTGTACGTAAAGCCTGGTGGAACCCCAATTTAGCTAATTAGACTCTCCGGCATGGTGTTCCACCTCAACTCACACCCACCATGGCGGTAAGTTGGTCGATACAGCTATTAGGCCAACAAGAGTACTTGGTGAGGCTCCTGTGAAGCTTGTGACAGATGCAGGAAGGTATTTGCACCGTCAATTTGGCCGCCGAGTGCCTTCAATTAGGAGTCTCCTCTCGGATTGGTTTGGCCATGGTGATGGGCTGCCGTCTGCACCCTCCTTTGATATTTTGACAGTATGAAGAGCCTAGGGTGTATTGATTCATACTTGGCCAGATGGGAACCTTCGACTTCACCATGTAGGTATGAGATCGCACCTTGGTTGGGATCAGGCCATGTGTTGGTTTCGGATATGATGGGTGAGCTGATGATGAAATGCTGACTGGAGATTGAGAGGAGTCAATGGTTGGCTTCTGCATAGGTATGTGCATCAGTGCAATAACTAGCACATACAATCCCTGATTGTAGCAGCTACTCCCTCCTAGGTTGCTTCCTCCTTCAATGTATGAACAAGGTGGGGGTTTGCTTCTCCACAGACTCTGAGACCTGCTGTCTTTCATTTTTTTTTATTTTATTTTCTTTTTATTGTCAACCTGCTGTCTATTTTCTCTTCTTTTTTTTTTAGAAACCTGCTGTCCATTTAACCTGCTGTTCATGCTTGTGTCCATTTTTTTTTATATATTTTTTTTAGTTTATTCAATGTTATGTATGTTTAATGTAGCTTATGCTAATTTCATTCTATACACAGCCCCTTGTATTACAGCTAATGCCAATGTGATTCTTAAACTATATGCGTAGATTATTGAAAGAGAATGAATGAAACTAGATGAGCAGAATATTAAAGGGGGAATGAATACTAGTTATTCCTTACATATTCACACAACCAATCTTAGTGTAGTCCTTACATCGCTTAATACATTGCTGAAATATGCATATATTAAGCTAGTAATGCATGTATATTAAACTAGTGTTAGGTTAATTTTATTTACATATTCTATATGGCCATTTTTAGTGTATTTCTTACATTGTTGAAGTGTGAATGTAAAATCAGAAAAGAAGAGGAAGAAAAAGAGAGTTGCAAAGAGGGAAGAAAAGCTTCTTACTCTACTTACTCAAATTGCCAAAAGAAGTAGTACAAGCGGTTGTTTACAACTGAAACTATGAAGTTGTTGCTTCTACTAACACACTTTTTTTGTTTTATTTTTATTTTTTATGAAGTAGCTATCCTAACAGATTATTTGCTTCCTCTTAAATGTGTACAAGGTATTGGTGGCAGCATAGCCTTGTGTGATGGGTTTGAGCTTGGTGCAAGTCGTGCTCTTCTGGGTTTTTTTTTTTTTTGCATGGCATGGACGCCTTTATATAGGAGTAGAGGGAGATCACTGTAGATGGCACCAATTATGTGTCTCTTAGGAGGATTTGTCAATTCTGCCCCTGGTGGGCATTTCAGTCATTTCATTCTTCCTTTGAACAGGTCCTTAATGTACAAGGCCTCCAATCATCATACATGTGGTTATTTAATTTCTGGCGCTAAGGTTAAACCTCATTCATCCTTAGTTTTTTTTTATTGACTGTTTTCAGTAATTAACTCTGCTGCTTGAACTTGTCACTTCCTTTGAGCTTTATAATTCCATTCAAGGTAGTCTCTTAGCTTCTCTGAGATATAAAATTTTAATCCAACCACAATACACACCTATTTTATCATCATGATTGTTTAATCCTCCCCATCAAAGCTTGTGAAATTTGCCCCTGTAGAGTGTAACTTGAGTATTCTCCATTATCATCAGAAAAATATGGCCATTTCCATCTCTTTCCTTCTTCTCTTTTTTTTTTTAAAAGGTATCCTCATGCATTGAATTTCTTCAGTTCAGTCCATCATCATCATTTTTTTTATTCTGTTATTGAACTAAACCAATGCCATATATATTTTCTGACTGCCCCCCCCCCTTTTTCCTTCCTTGAAATTTTGCAAACAGCTTTGATATATTGAAATATATATTTTTTCTTCTCTTTTTTTTTTTTAGCAGTCTGAATTTCATACTGAATTTCGTTAATCTCCAACTCATTCTATATGCCATCTCATCACTGAATTAACCCAAGGTATCCACTCAAGTGATTTTTCTTCAAGCAACCGTCGCTCAATATTCATGATACCATAGCTCCATCTCATCGATCCTTTATTATGCTCAAACCGACATCTCTTCAAATGGTCCCTGGTGGTCAATCAATGGTGAATTTGACTTTTCTTGGGTATAGCGCGCTGGAGCTTTTGACCATGGTTGCTTCACAATTTTATAATTTTGCCTTGCTATTCCTTCAAATTATCACTCTGTAATTGTGCATATGCACTTCCCCAACAGTGCCGTCCTGTTCTGGTGGCTCCATTCCCACCAATTTTCAATATTTTATCTCAATGCTGTGAGTCTGAGATGCCATCAAATCAAATTGATTAGGGACGAAATTGGATAGATTACTAGCGGGATTCTCGCTGTTTCTTATCAGTATGCGTCAGTGAGGGAGTGAGAGATAGGTAGAGGTGAGGAAGCCTTGGGTGGGTAGGAATAGCTGGCTCTTGTGTCTCAGCGCGTGAGAAACGGAAGGAAAGCACAGGGACGAGTGGGGAAGAAAGATAAATGAGTTACTGGGGCTCTCTTTTTTTCGCTGGGCCATGAATTTCTTCTCCTTTTCCTTTTTAATTTCCGAATTGGATGCGGGCCGACATGGGCCGCCATGGGTGAAGATTTTTCATTGAGTCATTTGCAATTAACTAGCCCGGTTTGTTGAGTCTTTTGTACGAATCTTGATGCATCCATTATTTATTCAATTGCACCAGCCTCATATATATTTTTGCATAATTATATAATTTTCACACAATACATGCATGAAATTATATAACCATCCACATTATTTTTTTGAAGCATGGCTCACGGTCTATATCACACCATTATAAATATTGAGCACTAATTTCACAAGAAATCATGTTAATATTAGTATCATCACAAGTGTGAAAATATAGAACCACTCGTCTTGGCTTGGTTTTGAATATGTCTTCTCGACCAATCCAGAATATTTCCTTGATAATTTATTCGTGCATCCGATGTTTGGTCTGACTATTTTAAGTAGACTCAGAATGCATTCACAGGTTGACCAGATAATTATGGCAATATTTTTAGGGGTCAACAGTTCTGTACCGGAATGGGTGCGGATAATACCGGAGGATTGAGGAGATAACCCTTGATATCCTGAAAAGCTTTGTGGCATTTGTCATCCCATTTCAAAGGAACATCCTTTTTCGTGAGATGGGTGAAGGGTTTGATTCTGCTAGAGAGATTTTCTATAAATCTTCGAATGTACGCCAATCGCCCTTGTAGTGATCTCAATTGTCTTAGATTTCGGAGCGGTGGCAATCCTTGAATCGCCTTGATTTTCTTGGGATCGATCTCTATTCCTCGGTGCCTCACTACGAATCCTAAGAATTTTCCCGAAGAGACCATGAAAGCACATTTCAACGGGTTGAGTTTGGGAGCGTGAAGCCTCAATCTTTCGAATACTACCCTGAGATGTTGTAGATGTTCTTCTTGAGAATGTGCTTTTACTACTAGATCATCCACATAACATTCCACCACTTTATGTATCAGATCATCAAAAATTTTGGTCATAGCCCTCTGATATGTTGCTTCCGAATTTTTCAGTCCGAATGGCATGACCTTGTAGCAATAAATACCTATTGGTGTACGAAAAGCGGTGTGCTTTTGATCTTCCTCATCCATCTTTATTTGATTGTATCCCGAGTACTCATCCATGAAAGAAAAGACCTCGTAAGACGAAGTGTGATCTATGATTATTTCGGTGACTGGCAGCGGGAAGTCATCCTTTGGGTATGCTTTGTTCAGGTCTCGAAAATCAACGCAGACCCGAATTTGACAGTTCTTCTTTTTAACAGGTACTATATTGGCTATCCAATTGATGTGCAAACTAATAATACCCTAATTGGTCCTAAAATGTACCGCAAGCGTACGGTATATCGTTGGATATGGTTAGGGGTCGAACCACAGGGACGGATTAATTGAGTATTAGGCTTACTCTTTCACAAAATCTTGACAATCAAATGGAATGTTTTGGCTTAAACAAACAAGTAACAAAAGTAATAAACTAAAGTAAAACCAAACAAAGGCTATTTTTGGTGTTTTGGTGGTGAAATATAGTGTAAAAGAGTCCTAGGGTTTCAGTTGTCACCTTGGTTAGGCTTCGGGCTATCAACGCGTAGGCTGTCGCACGAAACGCTAACCCGTGCAGCACCAGACTGGCCCTGTGCGACCCGCACAGGTAGTACTTGGTGCGGAACGACCCTTAGTTGATGGTGCAATGCTTGGTAATTAAGTTCCTAACTTGTTTGGGACAGATCTAGCCGGACTTGGACTCCCTAGACCTCAGCCGTCCCATGTTGGTCATGGTATCGTGACACGGAACCTAGTCTAATGCCCCCATTAAGCTAATTAACCCTCAACTTTCGTTTGTTGGCTTAATTATCCTATGTTCACAAGTTGGTTTACTAAGGTATCTAACCGACTTTCGCCTAATTAGAAATCTTCCCCTTTTGGGGTACCAATCGGTCACCTTTCGGCTCCTAACCTACCTCAAGTGCTTACTCAAGTCAATCAGTTAACCTACACCTTTAGCCAAGATTAGGTGTGCGCATTCACCTAATAGGAGGTTCGATCCAATCAATTAAACATGAAGCAAGCATAATCAATAAACAACCAACAAGTGAAAAACCATAGAAACTTAACCATCCATTCATTACATCAATCCTAACCTTGGTTCAAACACGACCCTAGAACAAACTAATCTAGCCTAACATGATGGAAATACAAGCAAAAGAGAGAAACAAAGTTGATACAATCTCCATAACCAAAGAGAAGAAAGGATGAAGGCAAAAGCCCCTGTTCAAGCCTTTTCCTCGCCTCTGGATCTGAGATATGGCTTCCTGGGTCGAGAGATAGACATAACGTGGTCGAAACGTGGCTCACAAGGCGGCGGAACCCTCTGTGCGGATCGCACAGGATGGCTCTGCGGGGTGCACAGAGAAGGTGATGTGGTGGATCTGGAAGGTTTTCGTGGAGGCGCCGCCTCCAGAAGGAGGGAAGATGGAATGCCCTAATTTCGGCGTTTCGGGGGCTTTAAATAGCCGCAAAACTAGGGTTCAAAGTCACGTGCGGGGCGCATGGAAAGCTGGTGCGGGTCGCATGGGCCAGGAATGAGTCGTTTGGCCCATGTTGCTTGTCTGGCGTGCTGGCTGGACCCTGTGCACCCCGCACAGGATTTGGTGCGGGCCACACGGGAGCATTTCTTCATGTTTTGTGGGCCAAACTTCACCAAATTTCCTCCAAGTTCCTACAAAATGAATATAAACCCAAGAAGTACCAAATTCCTACAGAAATAAACTAAAACACGCATAAAACAAAAGTATTGAGTTGCGATTGAAGGTAAAGTCCGGTCAAAACGTATATATAAATGCGTGATATCAAATCCCCCCAAGCTTGAATTTTGCTTGTCCCCAAGCAACATCCTAAACTTAGAGGTTAGACCATACCTACATCTAAACTCAACACCTTGCAAGCCTACGAGTTGAAATTTAAATCAATTGGATTAGTTTGAGCATCACACATGAGTTCAAGGCAATCGGTTGCAAAACTTAGCAAAAAATTTTAGACTTTAAGCACTCAAGCAATTAGTTTATGTTGCACTTGATCCTAAAAGATCCGACTTTTCATTTCAATGACCCTAAACTTCTCTTTGTAAACGACATGCAAAATCAAGGTTATTTGCCCGTTCATTTCCATACCCTCCAAGAATTTGTAAGGAATATCTATAGTGTGTCAAGGCGTGAGGAGTCTTTTCGAAAAGAAAGAAAGAGAAACAGAGGAAAAATAAAAAATTACATTGAGAAACGAACTTAACAATCTTTGTCTTTTTGTTTTTTTTTTTCATTTACACAAGAAATACATTTTGCCATTGTGGCGGAGGAGAATTTACATAAAAAGAGAAAAAGAAGATAGCAAGAAGACTCAAAAATACACGCCAAAGATATCCCTTTTGAACAAATTCTTGTAGGACAAAAATCCGTTCACTCGGCAAATGTTTATGACTTGTCTAATAGTGTTTAACATTATGAAAGCAACCAAATTTCGGGTTTTATCTATTTGAATCAAAATCCTCTTCGGTTCATTGGCTCAAAACCAATTAAAAGCACACTTAGAGTTCAAAGTTTTGCAAGAAATTCCACAACCATTTACATTGAAAACTCATTCTAAAACAATCAATTAAATTTGAACTCATTTACATGCAAGATTAAATGAATTACGTGCAACCTACATGATGTAATCCACTGTCTGGGGTCCTGTGCGGGGTGCACAGAAACTAGTGCGGGCCGCACATAAATTTTTCGTGGGAGACATTGGCCAGAAAGTGGTATGAAGCTGCCAGGGGTCCTGTGCGACCCGCACAGGCTCCTAGACGACCATTATTTCATGCCATGATGCAGTTCCTAAATACAAAGTTTCCAAAATTCTTCGATTCTCCCCCCCAAGCTGAACAATGCATTGTCCCTAATGCAATCATACATCAAAGAAAAGAAAAAGAGAAAAAGTTTGGAAACATACCGGCCAACTAATCTCGTCGTTGGCGGCGATGGCGACGGTGACGGAGTGGCATGTCTTCTATCGCTTGCTCTAAGTTGTCAAATCGCATGTTGGTGTCTTGTCGGTGCGCCCGAATGTCCGCTTGGTTGTCCAAGGAGAGGTCGGTGAGGCGGCCCAAAGAGTTTGTGACATCCGTGTACCACTATTGCGGAGGGTGGTATGGTTGGTACGGCATGTCGGAGCGGGGTTGTTTGGGCCCGCTTGTAAGGAGCCGACATAGGAGAAATGCGACATGTTCCATTGTTGCTCGACTTGGTTACAGCGGTTTGGGCGCCTGTTGGATGGTTCTGGTTGGTCACAGTTCTCAGTTTGGAGGCGGCGTGAAACACTACGGGTGATTCGGCTAAACATTGTGACTTTTTATGGACTGGATGGGTCTGTACGGGTCGCATGGGATCCTGTGCGGGTCGCACAGACTGGTCTGGACAGTGTACGGTGGGACTTTTTTTATGGATTTGGCTAAGTTCTTGGTAACAGATGGTCGGTGTAGCCAAATACTCAATAAAACACAGTTCAAAGGTCTCATCCAAGCAAATCACAAATGTAAACAAGAGAATTAGAGCTTTACAACCTGATTTCTGCGTGAAGCGGTGCGAGGCGGTAACGATTCAGGGGTCACAACAACGGATTCATGGGAAGCGGCGACAGATTCGTGAGAAGCTGTGGCAGATTCGTGGTCTGATGCTGGAATCGTGGTTGAATGCGGCTGATTAGTGCGAAATTGCAGCTGGAATCGTGGTCGCGGCTGCTAATTCGTGCGAAACTGCTGCTGGAATCATGGGCGGCAGCTGAAACTTGCGGAGGGTACCGACAGGGGCTACGGTTGTCCGTTTGATCTCAAATTTTGGCAGTGGGTTCACGGAAGGGTGCTGGACAAATGTTGGGGAAGAGTTTTGGTTCCGTCCGGAAAGTTTTTAAAGTTCGGCATAGCAGCGGCAATTTTGTACGGTTTCGGCTTGCGGAGTGTTGGCACGGGTTTTGTTTGTCCAAATCGCCTCAAATTTTCACAATAGGTTCACAATAGATTTCTTAACACATGTAGCAGAAGAGATTTGGATCGGATCGGTAAGTTTTCAAAAATTCGTGGGACAGCGGTGATTGCAACAGTTTCTGTCGGCTCTGTGCGGGGTGGTAAGGCCGCACAGGTCTGGGCAGGCATGGCAGACTTGGGCCAAATCGTGGCAGACAACGTTGGGGGACCCTATACGACCCGCATGGCATGTGGTGCGACCCGCACAAGTGTCAGATGGGCCCCAAACTCAATTATTCACTTCAAATTCCAATTTCCAAGGGAGGGAAAGTTCAAGCCAGGTCAAGTGTGGTCTGTTGTGGTCTCATTTCGTGGTCTTTTGTGGCTGTGTTGCATGTAGAGATGGTGTGTGGGCAACACTTGATTTTCTTTTCTTTTTTTGGCAATCGGCTTGCGTGAGGTCGTGCGCAGGTTGATGCCACTATCCTTTGAACCCATGGTGCTCTTGTACAAGCCAATTGGGGACTTCCACAATTATCTATAAATTCCAGAAACAAAACAAACACTTGGCATTAAAATTCCTCCATAAAACAACTCAATTTTTTTAGTTTCGCTTTTTCAAATTTTTATGTGTTTTTAATTTTCTAAAAACAAAGAATAAATTCTAAATAAACCTAAATTATCCCTACATTGTTTTTTCGAAATTTTCAAAAGAGCAAAAATAACGAAATGAAAGGAGAAGAGTTAGAAATTTTTGGGTTGCCTCCCAATAAGCGTTTGTTTTAGGTCACTAGCTTGACCACCTTTTTTGAGATTTTATCTTCACTTTGTGCCCGCTCAATGCATCATAGTTCACCCAAAAATGGTTAAGCAAGACCCTTGAGACATGCTTGGTGTCATCCTTCTTGATTGTCCTCATGGTGGGTTCGATTGTGATGCGATATTTGATTCGCGGTTTGCTTCCCTTCATCGCATTGACACTCTTTAAGCATTCTTCAAGTTGAGGACTCAAGTCGATTTTGGTGAACTTTTCATTCGTTGTGTCGGGTGCCTCGACCTTGAGAGTTGTATCACCATATTCCTTCTTCTCGATTTCATCATTGATGGGGCCTATTGGAGGATGCTTCATATCCAACTCATTAGATTTGTCAATGTAAGTTAATCTAAGTGGAATGAAAATTGAAAGGTCATTTGGTGGAGGTGCAACAAATTTTGGTTTCTCCATTTTTTCTTGTTTTTCATTTGTTTCAAGTTGTGTGCTTTCATCACCAATCGTCTCATAACAAACCTCGATTAACTTGAGAGAACTAAAACTTTCTAATTCTTTATCACCTTGCAATATCATTTTTCCATTTTGTTCATTATGTAAGTTATGTGAGGAGCACACTTTTTGAACAATTTTACTCTTTGACATATTTTCTTGTAGTGTGGTCAAAGTATCGGATTTGGATGACAAAGAGTTCCATCTTCCAACAAGTTCCTCATTATACTTTCTTTGATTAGCCATGAATTCTTCATACAATGATTCATCATTTGACATTTGCAAAAGTTATTGAGAATCATAAGTTTCAGCAAAAGAAATAGATCTAGGGTCCGGTTGAGACATTGAACTTTCATTTTCAAAAGAAAAATAAGAGTTTTCAATCAAACCATAGGTGGAGACTTCCCTGCTGGTTGCTTGTGCGGATCGCATGGCTGCCTGTGCGGGGCGCACAGCTGCTTGTGCAGGCTGAAATAGTTGCTGTCTGGGCCAAATTGGAGCATGTTTCGGCCAAATTCCTTCCTGTGTAGGGAGCACAGGTTCTGTGTGCCAGCCAGCGGGTCGCGTGCGTCAGCCTGCATGTTGCATAGACCAGCCTAATTGTTGCGTGCACCAGCCTGTGGGTTGAACTCCATGTTGCGCAGCCCATGTGGTTGTTTCTTTCGGTTCTCCCCATTCTTCCCTACATACTTCTCTTATTATGTTGTTCACCACCGCGGTTTGATACTTCAATTGATCCATACCCGAATTGGGTATCCCCATGTTGTGCGGTGGATAGCTTGAGTACTGGGTGTGTGGCTCTTGGTGTCGATTCCATCCTTCCTTGGATCCTTCCCTTCTCATGTTTTGCATGTTCTTGAGTTGGTTCTCCAATCGACTCACTTTTTCCTTCATTTCCACAATTTGATTTTGTCGAATCAAGCGGTCAATTCTCTCATTGAGTTGGGCTAAAGGATCATCATCATCACTCCAATTGTCCTCCTTCTCTTGCTCAAATTTCTGAAAATAATGAAACATGGCAAACACAAGTGACTTATTTTTGTATTTGTGTGTTTTTTTTTAAGAAAATAAGATAAAAGATACAATGTCTAGTCTCTTGCTAATAAAGTAAATCCTAATATCAACACCGTCCCCGGCAACGGCGCCAAAAAGCTTGATGTGCAAACTAATAATACCCTAATTGGTCCTAAAATGTACCGCAAGCGTACGGTATATCGTTGGATATGGTTAGGGGTCGAACCACAGGGACGGATTAATTGAGTATTAGGCTTACCCTTTCACAAAATCTAGACAATCAAATAGAATGTTTTGGCTTAAACAAACAAGTAACAAACGTAATAAACTAAAGTAAAACCAAACAAAGGCTATTTTTGGTGTTTTGGTGGTGAAATATAGTGTAAAAGAGTCCTAGGGTTTCAGTTGTCACCTTGGTTAGGCTTCGGGCTATCAACGCGTGTGCTGTCGCACGAAACACTAACCCGTGCAGCACCAGACTGGCCCTGTGCGACCCGCACAGGATTCCATGCGACCCGCATAGGTAGTACTTGGTGCGGCATGACCCTTAGTTGATGGTATAATGCTTGGTAATTAAGTTCCTAACTTGTTTGGGACAGATCTAGCCGGACTTGGACTCCCTAGACCTCAGTCGTCGCATGTTGGTCATGGTATCGTGACACGGAACCTAGTCTAATGCCCCCATTAAGCTAATTAACCCTCAACTCTCGTTTGTTGGCTTAATTATCCTATGTTCACAAGTTGGTTTACTAAGGTATCTAACCGACTTTCGCCTAATTAGAAATCTTCCCCTTTTGGGGTACCAATCGGTCACCTTTCGGCTCCTAACCTACCTCAAGTGCTTACTCAAGTCAATCAATTAACCTACACCTTTAGCCAAGATTAGGTGTACGCATTCACCTAATAGGAGGTTCGATCCAATCAATCAAACACAAAGCAAGCATAATCAATAAACAACCAACAAGTGAAAAACCATAGAAACTTAACCATCCATTCATTACATCAATCCTAACCTTGGTTCAAACACGACCCTAAAACAAACTAATCTAGCCTAACATGATGGAAATACAAGCAAAAGAGAGAAACAAAGTTGATACAATCTCCATAACCAAAGAGAAGAAAGGAGGAAGGCAAAAGCCCCTGTTCAAGTCTTTTCCTCGCCTCTGGATCTGAGATATGGCTTCCTGGGTCGAGAGATGGACGGAACGTGGTCGAAACGTGGCTCGCAAGGCGGCGGAACCCTCTGTGCGGGTCGCACAGGATGGCTGTGCGGGGTGCACAGAGAAGGTGATGTGGTGGATCTGGAAGGTTTTCGTGGAGGCGCCGCCTCCAGAAGGAGGGAAGATGAAATGCCCTAATTTCGGCGTTTCGGGGGCTTTAAATAGCCGCGAAACTAGGGTTCAAAGTCACGTGCGGGGCGCATGGAAAGCTGGTGCGGGTCGCATGGGCCAGGAATGAGTCGTTTGGCCCATGTTGCTTGTCTGGCGTGCTGGCTGGACCCTGTGCACCCCGCACAGGATTTGGTGCGGGCCGCATGGGAGCATTTCTTCATGTTTTGTGGGCCAAACTTCACCAAATTTCCTCCAAGTTCCTACAAAATGAATATAAACCCAAGAAGTACCAAATTCCTATAGAAATAAACTAAAACACGCATAAAACAAAAGTATTGAGTTGCGATTGAAGGTAAAGTCCAGTCAAAACGTATATATAAATGCGTGATATCACCAATCAGGAGTTTCCTCTTCTCGAATGAAACCTGCTTCAATCAATTTTTTTACTTCCGCCGTGACTTTTTCTTCCAACTCTACCTGCATTCTTCTAGGATCCTATTTAACAGGCTTGAAACTTGGGTCTATTTTTAGTTTATGAACTGCCACTGTAGTGTCCAACCCTGGCATCTCTCTATAGGTCCATGAAAAGCAATCGAAATACTCTTTTAGAAGGGTTTCAAGTTGTTCCTTCCTTTCAGGAGGAAGAGAGGCACTCACAATGGTAGGTCGTGGTTCTTCTTTCGTACCCAGATTTATCTCGAGTAACTCGTCTATTGTATTCTGACCTCCTTCTTCAAGTTCCTTCGGTGCTGTTTTGGCTGCCAATATGAACTGCTCTTCCTTATCTTCTTCCACATCCTCTGTTGCATGGCATGTAAAGGACATTTCCCTTGTTTGATTTACCTTTACCATGAGATATGTCGGATTGTGTACATTCCAGAAACGCTTATATGCTTTTCGGATTTTTATCTTATCATGGGTTTGATGGTACCCCAATCCTTTGGTGTGCCTTTTTCTGCCATCTATTCCCTTAATCTTAGAAGGGTTTATGTCGCACATCCTTTGAAAGAAATCTACTCTTATTGGATCTATAGGACCGAAACAATGAAACTTCTTAAAAAGAGAAACAAGCCCTTCTCGACAATATTTCTGCGCCCTGACCGGCCTCAACTCTTTATCTTCTTCATATAACCATTTTTCTGCATTTTCGCATGGGGGTTGTTGTCACACCCCGCAGCTGGATATGACAACTCTCGCCATGAGAATACATGAAAATGTACCATCGTAAGGCTTAACTTAACTAATATTCTTTTTCTTTTTCTTTTTCACTACTTAGATAATATAACAAATATTATCATCTATGGTAAAATAATAAAAGAGACAACAGAAAACTACTACACACAATACAACCATATATCATATAATACATACTGTAGCAAGTACAACCATCCCTCAAAATGTGACACATGTCCCTCGAGACTAGGATCTATAAACAAACACTTAGTCTAGTCCATACAATATATACAATAGGGACTAGTACTAGTGTAACCAAAAGATGATCCTATCTCGACACAGCTACATAACATAACAATCTCACTCCTCCTCAGGCTCCTCCTCTGGCTCCTCCTCCTGATCACTATCTACAATGATAATGGGACTGGCTGCTGATGACACAGGGGTAGGAGGACGGGTGGAACAGGAGCAGGAGTAGGAGGAACTGGGGGATTTGGATACTCTAAGTAAAAGTAAACTCCTGAAGGAGATAAAGATACATGGTAGGTAATATTAAAACGTATGTGTGGTACATAAGTCTGGAGATGGACATAGGAACCATCAAAAACCGCTATCAGTGGTCCCCTCTGCGGATGGTGCCTCGTCTGGAACCCCCAACCGTCGGGGAACATGCAAAACAAATACGGAATGAGAATAAATTCTCAGTGCGGGTTTTAGTTCCAGACGTGGATTTCTAGTTGAAATCTAAATCTAGAATTAATACCCGACATTATTAACTTGAATAAATATAACAATTAACAATAATTAATTATAATTAAAAAGAATGAAGTAAATGAACGATGCAATGCAAATCTCTAGCTAGCTGCATACCGAGCACCTCAAAAGGAATGGTCCAATCACAACCATGCTGCAAAATAATATGCAACACAATACATATAGTCAAAAGATAATAATAATCAAATCATAATCACACAAGCATCACATCTCAGACTCACTCAGGCTCCTAACCTAACCGGTTGGGCAGGCAGAAGGAGACATTTCCCTAACCCGAGGGCAGGTAGAAGAGACGAATCTCTAACCCTGGGCAGGCAGAAGGGAATTCCATATCCGCATAGCGCTATCGAACTGGCCGAAGCCGGGGGCCGGCCGACTCCGGAGAGTGGTATTGATTTCCATGCTTAATCCAAAATTCCGATATTCTTTCACATTTCCAAGAATCCAAATTCACAGGAAAGAATAAGTGGAGCTGAGACTGAACAGCTCATTTATGACAAAAGATTGTACAAACTTGCCTGGCCATTTAATGTGGATTGAACCAATGAGATCATATCCAATATGAGTTGTAATATTTGTTCCTTAAGAACAACATGATTAACTGTATAATGCATCCAACTCGATCGTCAACATGTCATGCATAAATTTTAAATTTACCAGGTTTAGTTTTCTATAAAAATCCACGTGTCCGCACCTGTTCTTGTATCAGGGTCCAGCTCCGTCGGGTCCCCTGAAAGTTGGTCAAGAACCGTTAAGATTTAACCAAACGATTTCTCTTTTGACCTTAATCAAAAATTAAAAAGGTCCGACTTAATTTACTAGACTGATTTGAATCTATTTACTTAGTAATTACTTGTGTTTTCATAATTTTTTTGTTTAAGTTGTTATGATTATTAGTCACTTAAATTTCTTTTATTCAAATTAGTTTTATTTTAAATTATCAAATATATAATTATTTGTTTAAGTTTTTATTTAATTGATTAATTATTTAATTAAATATAAATATTAAGTAAATAAGAATTAAATATCAAAATAGAAATCAGAAATTTAAATAAGAAACACAAATTAAAAATCACGATTTGATTGTTTATTTGTTTGGGATCAGACAGTCGGTGATAATGCGTCATCGTATATGTTCTTGACTTCACTCGGACTATTCTCATCATCTCCCAAAAAATCGAATCCGACTTAACTAAAGGGATACCCAATTATTGCTAATGGCCTCTCCTTTAATTAATTATATTATTATTAAGCCCACAATTATTTAACTTAATCTTTGATTAAGTTTAGAGTTTATTAAATCTGGGTCCAATTAAAGTCCAAGAATTTCTGCACTGGGCCAAGTTAAATTTCGCACTGGGCCAAAAGATTAATCAATTTTTTTCTCAGCCAGAGCCCACAAAGGACTTCGGCCCACAAGGCCCATACAAGCAAACGGTTGAGCCAGGTCAACCTGACCCAGTTGACCTGAGCCATCCGTAATGGGTCCGACAGGATCCATTAAGAAGGGGTATGGATCCGACCCAATAATCCCTGCAATTTTATCCAGAGGCCCCTGAATTCATTTATTTCACAATCAAGTCCTTTTTCTTACAAAGAGGCACCTAGAAAATTACAAATAGGCCCTTGAACAGAATTTGTTTTCCTCACAAAACGGTCCTTATCTTCTCCACAGCGTACCAGTAATGGTACCAGAGGTACCAAAGTAGTACCAGAGGCTGGTACCAAGCCTAAAACCACATCGCAACACTTTACAAAGGTCTCCTTTGTGCCCAGATAGTAAAATAAACCTTTAAATCTCAAGATTTTGGCTTATCATTCATAACAGAACAACAACCAGTTCTCAAACCTTAATGGTCCAAGGTTCTTACACATCTAACACCACAATCAAGGTATAAACTAATCAATTAGGTTACTTAAAGCCTATTACAACATCCAATATCAACAGAATAACCAATTTCTCGAATTCAATCCAAACCCTAACAGTTAACAGTCAAGCAAATCACAAAATTTGGGCTTAATCAAATTATAACACAGAGGGGTATAGCTATACCTTTGATCTTCAACGATTAGCTCGCTCTCTCCTTCTCTAATTTCTCCCCTTTATATTTTTTCTGGAATTTCCCTTGTCCGACAGCAAAAACCAAAAATTCAACCAACTCGAGGTATTTATAAGCAGCCATGGTGAGGAGAAGAGGAGAGAGGAGCCAACGGTGAAGATCTTAGACTCGAATCCCACAGTTTGGTCAACAATTCAAACCCTATCCACATTTCTCTCTCCGGTCAGATCGAAGGGGGCAAAGCGGTGCTGCCATGGGTGGTGGCAAGGTCAGATTGACTAGCCACATCGCACCCACCTCGAGTTTCGAGTCGAGATAAGCATCAAAGAAGAGAAGAGAAGAGAAAGGATCTGACGGATCGCGAGAGAGAAGAGAAAAGAGGAGGAAGAAGGAGATGGTGACAGCGATTTATCTGATTTTTATTAAAAATTACTCCTTGGGATCTTCTGTGGCAGAGACTATGCAGCCAAGAATGCTGCAACTCATATAATTAAATAGTTTAATTCCTTTTTGTTAAATCTGATCTGATTTGAGCTCAATTAACCTAGTAATTTGAGCTTAGATTTTGCTAGAATCATGTAGATAAATTTTAGATACTACACAGATTAAAAGATTTTGATTTCGAATAAATTTTACTGTTACTAATTAATTTATTGTTTAGGGATTACTAGTTATAAAATTTTATTTATCCTAACACTATTTTTAAAATTAATCCAATTAACTCAATTGTACTTGGTCTGGTATTTCTATGGTGTTACAGTTGTTCACTTCCGAACTGACTTTCTTCGGCTTTGTAAAAGAGGATATGTGGTTGCATTATCTTTTTATCACCGATGTATTCTATTTTGGCCGGAACTAGAAAGATCTCTAATCGATCCACCTGGTTTATACTTCTTGGTGTTAAGTCTCGGTAACAGTTCTCGGGTATAAGATCGACAGTGAGGGAATCATAGCTTTCTTCATTCCTGATACTGCATTCATCTCTGATGGAGGGTTTTCTATTGACCTGAGGCTCTTTTCTATTTGATATATTTTTGTCTGATTGCGATCCTTTGATCATGGATTCCTTTATTACAAATCTGACTTTTATTGTTTTCTCTCCTTTTTCAGTTGGTGCAGGCTTCGCATTTTCTTTCCCTCCTGTTTTTCCATTCTCGCATCCGAGAGAATCGAAGATTATAACGGCCTCTAAAGATTTAGGGGCGAAAAATTTTGCATCTGATAGTTGAGTCTCGTGTGCGGAGAAAGGATATTTATCCCCTCTTATTATTTTCTGTTGGCCGTCCGCAATGTATTTTATGCACTGGTGGAGGGTTGAAGGTACTAAATGATTTTCGTGCAGCCAGGGTCGTCCCAATAGTGCTCGATACGAAGTATCTGCATCTATGATGTAGAATTTTGCATTATTTTTTAATTCCCCGACTTGCAGTGGTAGGGTGATCGCCCCTAGCGCCTTCCGAGGGTGTTGGTCAAATCCTCTAATTGATGGTGTTTCTTTGGACAAGTTCTTTATACTCAGTGAAATGTATTGTAAATACTTCAGTGGTAGGATATTAACCGAGGACCCAGGATCTATTAATATTCTCTTGATTTTGACCCCTCGTGTTATCCCTGTAATATATATTGGTCGGTTATGCGCAGATTTTCCAACTAACAAATCTTCCTCTGTGAAGGTAATCAGTTCTGCTGGGTCAACGTAGGGGTGTATATGAGCTGAGCCTGAGCGAGCTGAGGGTTACTCGAACTCAAGCTCATCTGAACTCGAGCTGGCTCAGCTCATCACGCAAGTCAATTCCGAGTTTTTATTGCAGCTCAAACTCAACTCATTGGAGCTCGAGTTGGCTCACGGCTCGAGAAGCAGCTTATTATTATATATCAAAGTTTGAGAGTTTGTAATAGGCCAATGGCCCAATCTAAAACGCAAACAGCATAAACATTAAACAATGACACCTACAAACTTAAATGCACAATAGTACTCATATTAACAGAATAACAGCCATGAAGAAAAAAATAATTTAATCCACTACAAAATATAGATATAACAATATTAAGCCATATAACATTATCAAATAATTTAAGCCGCTATAGAATATAAATATAACAACATTAAACCACATAACATTATCAAACGTGTTACTCCTATTTTTTCTAACAAAATTTGATGACCAAACAAAAAATAACTACCTAAACAGACAAACACTTTCTCATAAAAAAAAATGAAAAACAAGCAAAATACTTTAGAGAATCCACGAAATCTTCATGTGTCCTTTCTGCACTATTTCATTCTGCAAAAACAATTTATAAATATTTCATTACTGTAAATATCGCAAGAAGCCAAGAAGTAATATATTTATGAAAATCATCATGTAAGAATAAAACTTAAGCATCATATATCAGATAATTTAAAAACATACCTAGAGAGAAGATCAACTGATGACAAGATTACTCACTGGAACTAGAATTTCTAAATTCTCTTCTTCTTTGGCCGATTGCTGAAAATAAATGAAAATTTAACATTAGTGTTGTTAATTTAAAATCAGATATAAGATAGATATGATAAAAGTCTTACCAGTAATGTTAGTACTGAGTATTTTGAGGATGCTCTAATCCAATCACCTCCACAAATGAGAAGCTCGACCATATCACTTGTAAGAGAACTGCGATAGTCGTCTAATATACGACCACCAGCGCTAAAAGCTGATTCCGAAGCCACAGTTGTAATTGGAATACAAAGAACATCCCTCGCCAACTTACTTAAGGTGGGAAATTTACTGCAATTTTGACTCCACCATAATAATATATCAAATTGCCCCTTATCTTGTTCTTCTTCATTGAAAACTGGCTCTTCCAAATACACTTCAAGCTCAGTTTTTGTTGACTTTTCCCCACCCCTAGCTTTAACAAAAGCCATAAAATCTTCCTTTTTCCGTGAGCGTGACGACGACTCAGCAGGGGCAGAAGCAGCTGTCATGCTTGAGGTGGTTGCAGCAGCCTTAGAGGCCACCCGATCCTTAGCATATTTATCATACAGTGCTCTCAACTTGTTAGTAACGTCCTTCACACGTTTGTCAACCTCATAGACTGGATACAACTCTTTGAAAGCATATTCTACTGATGCCAATTTAAACCGTGGATCCAGAATAGAAGCAATTGACATCAGTACCCCAACTTCTCCCCAATACTTATCAAATTTCTCAAACATAGGCTCACTCATTTCCCTCAAAAATGCATCTGATGATTGATAAGCCTCACATATCTCCTTCTTCACATTAAAAATTTCAACCAAAAACAGATTTGCTGTTGGGTACATGGTTCCAGAAAATATATTTGTTGCATCCAAAAATACTTCGAGAAAGTTGCAAACTTTACTAGCACTTGCCCATTGTTCAGGTTCAAGTTCCCATGCAAAATTAGGGTCCCTTGAGGCATAATGATGAAATGCAGACTTGTAGTAAAGAGCTGATTCTAGCATACGATGGGTTGAATTCCACCTAGTTTTAACATCGGTGCATAATGACCGTCTTGTTTTTATACCGAGAGAAATAGCTATCTCTCCAAATTTCAGAAGTCGACCCGGTGATTTTCTAAGATACTTGACTCCTTCTCTAATTTTGACAAGACAACCATCAATAACTTTCAGTCCATCCTGAACAACTAAGTTCAAGATATGAGCACAACATCTAACATGAAAAAATAACCCTTCAAATTGCAACTTCCCCCTCTCCAGAAAATTAGACTTCAAAATGTCAGCTGCCTTATCATTACTAGAAGCATTATCTAATGTAATTGTGCCAATTTTGTCCTGTATGCCCCATTTCATGACACACTCAATAATCCCATCTGAAATCACTTCACCGCTATGTGGTGGTGCAAGATCAATGAAGCTAATGATTCGCTTTTGCAACCTCCAATCAGCATCCACATAATGCACTGTCAAAGACATATACCCAACAGTTTGGTTTGAAGTCCAACAATCACTTGTTAGTGAGATCCTTGAGATATCTTTAAATATTGTTTTCATCTTCTCTTTCTCTGTATCAAACACTTTAATGCATTTATTTTTTATTGTGAATCTACTCACTTTCTGAAACAAATGATTGTTGTACTTCATTAAAATATTAAACCATTTATACTCGACAAATGTAAATGGTAACTCATGAGCTATGATCATCTTTGCCATTATCTCTCTATTCTTCATGGGATCATAAACTCCACCCAAACCTGTAGGAATAGCTACACCCTCTTGAGACCCAAAGTTAATAATACCTTGTGATTTGCCCTTTGACTTTTTAAAGGCAGGGCATGAATTAAGATGCCGCTTGAGAGTTGATGTTGGACCTCCATCCACATGCTTGTACCTCGTCTTACAATATAAACACTCGAGTTTTTGCACCAATTTTCCCTTCTCTTTAACTTCAACCTCAACAAAAGCATTCCAAACTTTAGACTTCCTCTTGCGCCCACTTTTTGAGAAATTAACCTCCTCTTCTATGGTAGGTGCATCAGCAGCATCCTTTTCTTCTTGTAAATCAACACTTAAACTTTCATCTGCAACTACAATTGGAGTGTTTTGATTCTCAACTTCTTTTGGTGAAGACATACTACAATAAAAACAAGATAGTTGAAAAACTAAATTAGAATTATAAGAACTCAACATAAAGTGAAACATTATATTTAATTTTGATTCATTAATTAAACTATATATGTTTTGTACGCATACTGTTTGTGGCAAAGCAACAATAATTGATCTTTTTATCTCTAATAAAGAATACACAAGATGCTTGTAATAAATATATATATTGTGTATCACAAGGACATCACATGAATGTCAAGAGACTCACGAGTAGTAGACTAGTACTTCAGTCACAAAAGACAAACTTATAGTACCACTGCCCACCAATTAAATTGTATCATCAAATCCAAATTCAACTATTAGACAATCAAATTACGCTTCAGATTATAGATTTTGTAACCGCTTCTGAGTCGTGTAGACGTGTACTCGTGTTTGATCTTTGAATGCTAAAATCTTAAATTGAAAGAATAATAAGAAAATTACTTGCCTGTCGTGTCGGAGAAGGAGATCCTGCGACGAAGAGGAAGCGGCGGCGAAGGAGGTTCTGGGTCTGGCTCTCGGTTTGTGCGTTTGGAAGAAGAACAAGAGAAGTTCAGGAAATAAGAGACAGATTTAGGCGACATTTATGGGGCATGCATAGAAGAAGAGTAAAGAAATCAAGAGGAGATACGATTATTTCCTACCAAAAAGAGAAAACCTTAGGGTTGAAGAAATAAAGGTACAAATTAGGCTGGGCTACAGACTAGACAAACAAATTGGGTCGAGTCTTACGAGTTGGGCTGAGCGAGCTGAGGCAAACTCGAACTCAGCTCATGGACCATCCGAGCTGGTGTAGCTCGAGCTGTTATAGCTCGAGTTTTGATAGCTCGAGTTATTACCGAGTTTTGCCCGAGTCGAGTTCGAGCTAGCTCACGAGTTACGAATTTTTTGCTCAGTCCTAGGTCAACGTACAAAGTCTCTTCGGATTCTTCGTTAACATCGTAAGTTTGGAAGCCTTCTGGATTTTGTAAGGCATGTATCAAAGTTTCTCTTAGTTCTTGCGACATCATGAGGGCATCAAACACACTGAGTGGGGCCGGTATTTTCCACAAGTGTGCCAATATGTTGTAATTGTTCGCGGTCGCTTTATTCCTTTCTGAAAATTCTCTTGCTTGATCTGCGACTTTCATTTTCTCCTTGAGAGGTTGTCGTTCAGGTATATGCATACCAGAACGGAGAGTTACATTGCAGTCGTCTGGGCGTAATGATGCCGATTCATCTTTCCCCTTATAGTCGGAGCTTTCTTCTATAACTTCTGCCTTACTAGGAGGAATCACAACGGGACCTTCTTCTGAGCTATCATAATATTCATTTATTTCAAGGCTGCCCGAACTATCGTAACCGTCGAATGTTTCTTCTGGGTCAAGATCACAAGTAACTGTATTAATGACGAATTCGTCATCGTACATGTCCAGCATTTCTTCCCATCTAGGATTCCGTCGGGTTGAAGGGTTTCGAAGTCGAGCATTTCTGGATAACGAGCGTCCCCGTGTTCTCATGTGCCTCAACTGGGACTGTCTGTCTTGCCATATTCTATAGACAGGACATCTTCTAGTGGCGTGACCTCGTTCTAAATGATACAAGCAAAATTCAGAGTTATTTCTCCGCCTAGTTCGAATATCGTCTCTTAAGATTTGTCTGAGCCAAGTATAGTATCATCCCTCTTCAACTGGTGTAGTAGGCGGTTCTTGTGGATCATTCCTTCTTCTTGTATGTTCAAGAAATGCCCTTCGAGCAGAACGAGCTCTCCCAGTCATCGGGTACCCATGATCCCTTCGGTGGTGTCTTCTTCTGCGATTTCCTCTAGTAGGGATTGTTCGTACTTGCACAGATACCATAGGTTGTGTTCTTATGTGCGGGACTCCCCACATTGTCATAGGGATTCCTTCCATTACCACCGGGGTAGGATTGGGTCCTATTGAATTCACTGGATTCTCATTCTCTGGATGAACTCTTGCGTCCAAGCCTTCCTGTATCACTGGTTCAGTATAAGGATTATGACTTGATCTTGGAGGTTCTATCGCCTGTTCGGGTGAACTCTTTTTTATGCTTTCGTCGATAGGGTGCTTTAGAGTTTC
Organism: Rhynchospora breviuscula; assembly: GCA_027562975.1. Taxonomy (NCBI): domain Eukaryota; kingdom Viridiplantae; phylum Streptophyta; class Magnoliopsida; order Poales; family Cyperaceae; genus Rhynchospora; species Rhynchospora breviuscula. Next base: position 22,598,347 of record CM050398.1, read on the forward strand.
ATGATCAAGGTCTTTCTTCTTTCTCCGATCCTTGCGTTGTTTGCCACTCTTTTTCCGAGGAACCTGGATATCCTAACTCTCAACCTGGGGAGTTTCTGCAGGCGTCTCATCTAGAGGAGCTTCTTCTGGCAGGGGTGTAGTGTGACTTTCTACCAACTCTTTCCCATTTAAATCTTTTTCAGACTCGCTACCATTTTCTTTTGCTGCCCCGTTTCTTGTTTCTCCGACCGTAGGCCGCAGAGTTTCTATCGCAACCTTGATTGCTTCTTCGTTCGTGCGTTTATCAGTAATTGCCAAATCGCACAACGATTCTAGAGTAGCGAGTATTGTCATGTTTTGTTGGTGTATCACCGTGACTGTGTCAAGGAACATGCTCATCTTTTCTTCTAACCTATAGATAATATCTTCATATGATCCAGCGGGCTCTTTCCCTTTTTTATCTCGTGAGCATGAGTCCGGCTCCTTTATTACAACCCCTTTATTCTTCCTCTTAGTGGAGGTTTCAGCGAGAAGTTCAGTATAGAGCCTTGGCGTTGTGTCATCATCATCCGAGTCAGTATCACTGAAGGAGATCATATTGCAAGTTTCATAATCATCATCTATTTCCATATCCGATTGTTCATCATTTTGTCGGGTCTCATTCCCGTGGTTATTTCGTGATGTCTCGCCATGTTCCCAGGTTTTGTTCCGTGATGGTTCGTATTGCCTACACATCTCTCGGCCCCAAGATTCCTTCGGGAGATACAATATCTCTTCGTTGGATCTGAAAAAGGAATATGGGGAGAGTTTTACAGCCTTCGAATATAAGGGATCTTCTGTTATCTCTTCTTCTGTGTAATCCTCGGGTGGGGTTACCCTTATTTCACAATCATAAAACATCCCCCACTTCGGGAACTTCTTCCATGGGCGTACTAGTGACGCTTCCAACGGAGCCCTTTTTCTTTTTTCCACTGTGATTTTGGTATTACGCGGTAACCGAAAATATTGGAGGAGTTCGGCATTAATCATTCGAGCCTCGTGTCTCGCTATTGCTTGATAAGCTTCTTCCGCATCCCTCTGGCTCGCTATCCACGGGTACGGGGTCATCGGGTCGTATCGCCGTTTTTTACGGGTTGCGTACTCTTCAGGTGGTATTACTATACATACTTCCATACTCCCATCCATCGGAATGTGTATGACTCTTACTTTCTTGTATTCTGACTCATTCGACTCTGGAGTAGTGTCGCCTTTTGTGTTGTTCTTATCTTCCTCCGGCGGCTCATCCATTTGTTCATCATCAGTAATGACATTGCAATACTCATATTGGTCATCCTCCTCTTCTATTAGCATGCTGTCATTTTCAGAGTCATCAGAGTTTGTCGAACTAACCTCATTACGTTCACGTAATACCCCCTGTATCTTTTCATTGACAAGGCGAAGTACTTCATCCATCATCTCTGGCCTGACCTCCGTTTGAATCCTTCCAAGATCGGCAAAAATAGTTATTGTCAGCTATGGATCTTCTGGGTTTCCAGAGAACGCAATTTCCATACTATCTATATCTAGCGGTGCTAAGACTGGCCCCGGGTCGATTTCAAATTCTATCGCTTGCCCTTCCTCACCAGGTGGCACATCATTGTTACCTCCTATCTCTATTTCACCGTCCTCCGTATCTTCGAATGAATCCCATCCTACCCCCATGTTATGGCAGGACCTTGGGGAGGGCGTTTCTGCATCGTTATTATCTTCGGTTTTTCCCCATCCTTGTGGGACAATGCCATTTGTTCCCCATTCAGGATAAGTGTCATCACCGTCATCCTCAATATTCAATTGGGTCCATACCCCGAGATACTCTTATTTCGCTCATCACGGCTCGGATGACCCGGTGCATTTCCAGATATAAGGTGAAATAATCTTCCAGAGTGAATTCTTCATCAGACAAATACTCATCTTCTCAAGGTTGTGGCTCTTCCGTCTCCTCTGGATTTAATTCCTCAAAATCATCCTCCCATGAGCCTTCCCCTGCAGGACCTTCGTGTCCTATCGAGTAACAATGCTCATCGTGCTCGCCCCTATCTTCGTCTAGTTGATATGCCGATAGGGGTTTTGGGGTATTTTTACCACGAGATTGGCCCATGTCCTTCTGGATAGTTGCTTTTATCCCTTCAATGATCTTTCTGTTTTCTGCACTTAAGGCCATAGTATCAATGGATTGCACTAACGCTAATTCCTCCTGTATGGCCTGAGAACTGACTGAGATGTGAGTGGTTCGCCTTGGTCTTCTGGCTGAAGGTACCATCGCATTCATGGATAATTGTTCACCCATCGAATCTGTTATCGTGACACCGCTGCAATGCTCGTCTTTCTCTTTTCTTTTCGAAGTACTAGTTTCAACATTTGCCTTTGTCCTCGAAATCCTTGCCATGACTTGCTAGGGAATAAATGTGCAAGCGAGATAGGTCCTGGGACTTTTTGCATGCAATCTTCTTCTTTAGCCTTCTTGGTCGTTTTGACAATCCCAACGAACTGTTTAGCCGTAGTCAGTGTTACTGGATTTTTCTTTTTCTCTCCACTTCCCTCTGGTCTACTGACTATTACTCTAGGGGCAGGAACGTCCTCTATAGGTTGGGGGTTGATTTTTCCTTTAGCTCGAAGCTCATTATGCATTCTTCTTAATACCTTCTTAGATTTCCTGGATAGATAGAGGACCCAAGGTTGGTGTGATTCTCCTTCGTCTTCCGATTCTACGAGAGATATCATGTTGACCTGGAAATGTGGTTTCGGAGTTTGCTGAGCCTTCTTAGGTATCTCTATCTCTCCTTCTTGTATTTGGTTTTCCAACCAATCTTTAAAAATGTAACATCCCTCGAGATTGTGTCCGAGAATTCTATGGTAAAGGCAATAATTAGGATCATCGGACTTGCCTTCTTCTTCGGGACGCTTGCACTGTGGCAGTTGCATACCGTGTCTTATGGCAATTTTAAAAAGTTCATCCATGTGTTCTCTTTTAAAGGAATAAGGCTTTTTCCTTCGTTCTCGCAAACTCATGCCACTGAACTCCCGTTGGCCTGACTCTCTATTATCATCGTTATCTGCTCGCTTATTCTCTTCAGAGCCAACGTTGTAACTGGTTGAGGCCATTACATTTTCTCTTTTCTTTGTTTCGGTCTTCTTGCCTCTTTCCTTGCCCTTCTCTTTTTCTAGACCGGACCGAGCTGTCAGGATCCACCCTTCCTGACTTAAAGATTCATACTTGGAAACCAAAGTAACCAATGGATGGAATTCCGTAATTTTTGCTGGTACTAAATAAGGTTGAATCCACCCCGGTAGATTGCTCATGACTATTTTGACCTGCTCCGCTTCCCTTAATTGTGGTTGACATCGAATACTCACATTTCTCCATCTCGTGATGTATTCCACAATCCCTTTGTCATTTTTCGGCTTTAAATTCGCCATATCCATAAAAGTGACATCTTGAGCTATGACCATGAACTTAGAGCAGAAGACATCTTCCATTTCTTCCTATGAGTTAATGCTATTTTTTTCTAAAGATGCATACCACTCAAAGGCGGCCCCCACAAGGCTCTGGGGAAATTGGCGGAGCAGCCATGCAGGATTGTTAGCTGTATCTCCACACGTGCTAATAAAGTGGGCAAGGTGTTGTTCTGGAGTGGTCTTCGACCCTGCCCTATCGAACAACCTAAATCTCGGCACTACATATCTCTTAGGAAAGGGTTCGTTATCAAAATGTCTAGGATAAGGTCTCCCCACTCTCCTCTTGAACTTTGTCGGAACTCCTAGTCCAATTTCCTTCATCTGTCTGAAAATCATTTCTCGGAGTTCCTCTCCTGTTACTAGGTTTGAAGAGGTTGCTAGAGGATAAGCTTGGCCCCTGTTGGCCAGTGATGCCCTAGGAGAGTCCCAGGACACACCATGATCCTTCTCTTCTCTATCCTCAGTTTCTGCAAACTTTCTCGCAACTCTCTTAGCGACAGTTTCTTCAGGTTCTTCAATACGGACCCTAGTACTACCATTTGTCCTGGGGCGAGCTTCGTTTTCATCGTGAGAGATCTGTTTCTTCTGTCGGGTTTTCAATTTGATATTTTCTTTACGAAGTGCCTCGAGTTCTCGGGCCATCCGTTCTATCTTTTAATCTATTTGCGTGCTCGTGATATTTTCCTCTTCACCCGTACTTTCGTCTATATACGCATCATATTCCCATTGGATTTCTTCATCATTAACCGCGGGATCAACTATATGTACCGGTTCCTCACCTCCTGACGTGGGTTTCTTCCTGGCATTTCGACCTCTTTTTGGGATTTTTTTTTGCCTCATCTCTGATTGTCTTCCATCAATTGCAACTTGGCTACGTGTTATTGCCATTTCGCTCTCTGGTTCGTGAGGCTCGTCCTCATCACCACTAGCTGCATATGAGATGAGTTGGTCGTCTGATTCCTCGTCTAAACATACTGCATTCAAGGTGAAGGAATCCTCATAGTCATACGCTTGTTGCTCGGTTTGCGGTTCGCTTCTCTTCTTTTCCCATTTCTTAGCCTCCAACTGGATTCGTAGATCCCCTCGGGATAACAGCTTGAATCTCCAGGCTATCCTGGTATTTTAACGAACAACAGGTTCATCATTCCCCATGTGAGTTTCCGGTTGACCCTTAGGCTCATCCTCAGGATATTTCAAACTTTGGTGGATTGGGACGCGCTGGCCAAGATCATCATGCTGTGTTTCCTTTACTTCAGGCTTGGGCAACATCTTAGCCGGAAAGACAACCCTTTCAAATATAGATTTAAGGGGTTTTTCCTTCGCGTCCCCTGGTTGCGGAATACCATGGACTTCTCTCTGACCCTGCTGGTTCTTGACGACACGATACACTCTTCGAATCTTTTTAGGAACGTTAGGCTTTGGGTTATCGGATGAAACTGCCAAGGATTTGAAACGAGCAGGCAAATCTCTCCAACCCAAGAGGTGTGTGTTTGGGGAGCTCCACTTTGCGGCTCGGAGTGGGGAAAAGGAGTTTTGGACAGGTAAATCAGTATCCACCTCGAGCTCCTCTTGGCATGCTTGCAGGGCTTCCCTTTTCGAAGCCTTGATCCTTTTCATGAGTTTTGGAGTTGGCTGGGTTGGGGCAAATGCTTCAGTGATAGTGTTTTTGGCTCTGGTTCCCTTGTTGGCGGCTGAAGCAGTGGTAAGGCTATGCCGTCCCCCGTGGTTTTCGAGTTGCACGTTGTTTCCATCGATTGCTTCACACCTAGGGGTGTTGAAGGAGTTGTTGGTGCCCACCTGCACCACTAGGACAGTGATCGGAATCGATCCGATTAGTTATATCTCAGAAGTGGCTCCCGAAACCACTATGTTGCCATCGTTAGCCTTGCTCATCATTTTCTGCAGAGAAAAGATACTTGTTTATTTGTCAGCAAAAGACGAAAATGTCGTAAATCCCTAGAGTTTATACACTATATCCTTTAATTTTCGCTTGATGAAAGGAGAAAGAGGTCCCACCGGGCGTGCCAGAACCTGTCTCGCACTTTTTCGCGGCCCTCGGATCAAAAGAAATGAGGAAATCCGGTCTCGGATTGAGGGGCAAAAAGAATACGGATCAGATACCCCTCGCGAGCCTCAAGAGGCCGATACCGATACCACCCCGAAGAGGGGTAACTGCACAGTATTGAGTTCCCAAGAGAGTTTATTATTTGAAGGGGTCCTTTCTTTCCAGTTGGCGCAAGCCCCTACTGTTAATTACCTCCAACATGGTCAGGAGCACCTCTAGATCGGGAAAATCAAAGGATTGTGTGTCGTAAGCTTGCTAGGGAATTGTAAATATGCAATTAGCGGTCCAATCATGCATTTATTTTTTTGTTTATTATTATTACTACTACTATCATGCAATGTTAGCATATCATATTATTTCATTATTTTTTTTTTTATGGACTTTGCATTGCAGGGGACAGCAGTCTCTGAAGTTCAATAGACGGTTCGGTTTGCTCCCGAAGCGTTGAAGTGACATTTGGCGATGTTCGGTTTCCTTTCGTTAAAGTGACACTCGGTTTTCGTCCAAAGTATCAGGTGAACGATTTGACTGCCACTCGAATCGTTAAGACATCTGGTTGCCAGTCAGACGTTAAGTGACGGTCCGATCTCCATTCGAAGTACTGAGGTGATAGTTGGTAGCCAGCCAAAATATCAAACAGATGATCCGATTGTTGTCCGGAGCGTTCAAGAGACATTTGATTGCCTTTCAGATATTGAGTAGACGGTTCAACCATCATTCGAAACACTGAAGTGATACCTGGTATCCAGTCAGGATATCAGACATATTATCCGATTGTTGTTTGAGGTGTCGACAGGGCATCTAATTGCAGGTCAAACATCAAGAAATCGATTCAGGTGCCACCTGAAACGAAGACGCCTGGTTGCCAGGCAGGTGTTAAGTGACGATTCGCCTATCACTCGGGGTATTGAGGTGATACCTAGTATCCATCCAAGGTACCAAACAATTGGTCCAATTGTTATTCGAAGCATTCAAAATGACATCTGGTTGCCAGTCAGATGTTCCGCAGACAGTTCGATCATACTTGAGACACTGAGATGATATCTGGTAGCCAGCCAGAATATCAAACAGGTGATTCAATTATTACTCGAAGCGTTAAAGTGACGTTCGTTCGCCAATCAGATATTGAGCAACGATTCGATCTTCATTCGGAGTACTGAGGTGATACCTGGTAGCCAGCCAAGATACCAAACAATAGTCCGACTGTTATTCGAAATGTTGAAAGGAATCTGATTGCTAATCAGACGTTCAGTGAACAGTTCAGCTGCCACCTGAAATGTCCAAAACTTCATCTGGATGCCAGTCAGATGTTAAAATGACGGTTCGGCTCTCATCCGAAGCGTTGAAAATATCATATGTCAGACGCCAGACCCTTGGGTTTGTGGGCGTTGAAAAATCTTATGCGCGTGGGTGCTACCTAAGTTGGACGCCCCTTGGCCTCCTTAGGTGCGGTAGACAGTTGGTTCTCGAACATAGGAGCGCTCCTTTGACGCTCAGTCTCTGACCAAGTGTTGAAACTTCGCTTGATTCCTGATCAAACGTCAATGTGACGTGATGCTTGACTTCTAGCCAAGGAAAGTCACTAGGGTGACGCTGGGCTCTTGAGCTTATGAGCGTTCAAGTAACGTCCGGCTTCCAACCGGAACGCTGTAGTTTCCCTCAGGCACCGAAAGAGGTAAGCTTTGTTGTGTGTGAAATCTGGTTGTAGATTCAGGGTAACATTACTAATCCATTTGAGTAATGTAACCAAGAAACATGTTGAAGGCTTTTGATAAGGATGCTACTAAGATTAGAATCATGGATCTATCAGATGTGGTGGTATGATGTAGAATAGGGTCATAGTATCATAGTGTCATTTAAGGTAGTTGCTTGTGCATCAGTGTCGGCTTTGGCATATCCTCAACGGTTATATCGCAAGCGCTCAAGATAGAACCTCCTGCTAACTTGAGAGAGCGAATATAAAATTCCACTGTTGCGGCAAGCCACTAAATCTGCCTTAAACGAGATTGTGAGCTCTTCCCCAAGGTTAATGTCATGGGTGGTATGGTATTTGTCCATAGTGACTGGGTTTACATATCCTAGATAGGATCATAACGTTGTTTCAAGATGTTGTTTGTGACAACAATGCAAGCGGACGTTTATCCTTGGCGGGTAGATTGCATACACTCAAGATAGGACCTCTTGCCATCTCTCGAGAAAGCGGGTGCCTTAGATAACCGTGGACTTCCACCGTTACGACAAACTACAAATTTAACAGGATAATGAGCTTTTCTCAGATCGCAAAGAGTTCTGTTCATATGTGATGGATCCATATTCTTCACCGGTAGTATCATGCGGTGTAATTTACCTTCAATTTGGATTTTTACCAGTTGACCTTTGATTTGGTCTTCGCCTGATTTGTATATGATTTCGGGACCCTTGATAGAGTCTCCGTGATGTCGTGGTAGATCTCACTATCCATCGATTTGAGGCTAGCGAGTCTCAATTCAACCAGATTCTCAACATTGAGCTTAATTATTTCACCAGCACTCCTGTTATTATCAAGAATGCTTAGTGTCTCCATGTGCTCCATACCCGTCGTGAAGATGACCGTCTGGTGGTTTTGATCACTTGGGACATGACGAGCTTTTAAGTCATAAGCGGGACACTAGACTCGATTGTGATAGTGCTCCAGTATGACTTCCTGAATTTCAGGGTTTTCTCCTGGTTTTACTTTTCGCAGAAGTTCTCCTGTTTTATAGATTCATTATTTTATTCTACTTTTTTTGTTTTTCTTGGTTTTGTTTCTTTTGAGACCTGGTGACTCCTTGAGATGTACAGGGAGCCTCTTTCATGTCAGAATATTCTCCATGCCTTCGGTGATAATTGCGAGCCTTTGAGCCTTTTTAGATTATGCTGGAACGGCTTTCCTCCACAGTATCAGATGAGGAAATGACGATAGGAATATGCCTAATTGAGCTTTTGAGCAGAATAAATTCCTTCCATTTTTTTGGTGACTCCTCGAGATGGACAGGGAGCCTCCTTGATGATAAGGTATTGTCCATGCCTCCATTGATAATTATGAGCCTTTCAATTTTTGCCAGAACAGCTGATCTCCATAGTATCCTGGAGGAAATAACGGTAGGGATATATCTGGGGGGGGTTTTGGTGACGATGATCAACCAAATAGATTCTCCATATTTTTCTGAGCTTCTAGGATTTTTCTTCACATTTTTCTGAGCCTTCTGTGATTTTTCATGAATTTTTCAAGGTTATTGGCAATTTATGATTGGTCTGATCTTTAGAAAATGAGTTTAAAAATATTCTATTTGAATTTTTGGTTATGGTTTTGGCATGAATGTATTCTCTATATTTTTCTGGATCTGTAGAAATTTGGTTTGGATTTTACTGAGTTACGGTTGATTTTCTACAAATTTTTGAAATTTCCAGCAATCTAATTGAGCCACGTCAGCATAGAGTGACACGTGGCAAGCCTTGATTGGTCCACAACAACAAGAGAGAGGAGAGTCATCAGCAACCCCTGTGGTCAAAGGAAATGCCACGTGGAAGCGCACGATTGGTTTGTGTCTACGTCAGTTGACCGCCACACGTAGACACACGATTTATGCCACGGCAGATCTCAATTTTTGGGACGGTTTTATAAAAATTGTTTCTTGATTTCCACGCGCCCGGTGCATTGCGGGATAGTTGACCCTTTCATCAATGGGTCCCGCTGTCAGTGGGTTTGGTTTTAGCCGTTTCGTTGTGCTCCAGGTCTACATAAGTCGAGAAAATAAGCCCCCTTCTTCTCCCATTTCTTCCTTCTTCCTCCGTCGAGCTGCCGATGGGGAAACCGCCATGGATGTGCATTCGGGCTCTTCGTGGTGCCGCCAGACACCAGAAAGACGCCGCATATCGTTGTGCAACCCCTCTGAGGTGGTGGGACTCCTCTATCGGGCGTGGGGACCACCGTTTCATCGTGATTACTTCTAGGGTTTCTAAGGAGGGTCTGACGGCAATTGAACGCCTCCAGAGGTCTTTGAATCAAATTGATGTGTCTGGAAGTATCGTGGTGGGTGTGAGAGACTTGGCGTTCTGTCAATTTGGTTTATGGCTTGCTCCAGCATGGTGTTTCGCCTTAACCCAAACCCGCCATGTCGGTAAGTTGCTCAATGTAGCTACTTAGCCATGATGGGAATCAAATAAGGCGCCTACGAGCCTTGTGGTAGATGCAGAAAAGTATTTGCATTGCCAATTTGGCTACTGAGTGCCTCCAGTTAGGAGTTTCATCCCCGATTTGTTTGGCCATGATGATGGGCTGTTGATTGCATCTCTTCTTTTTTTTTTTTGCTGTTTTGGCAGTGTATAGAGCCTAGAGGATATTGACTCATCCTTATGTATGTGGGAACCTTCAATTTCATCATGCAGGTGTGAAGTTGCACCTTGGTTCTGACCATGTGTTGATTTTGGCCATGCTGTTTGAGTTGCTGATGAAGTATTGATTGGAGGCCAAGATGAGCCAATGGATGGTTCATGCATATGGAGGTATGTGCACCAGTGAAACAATGGAGTTACACTAACACACATTCCCTGATTGTAGCAACCATTCCCTCCTTGGTTTTCCTTCTTTAATGTATGAGCAAGGTAAGGTGTGTAATGCTCCATGGACTCCAAATACATGCTGTCCCTTTATAAACCTACTGTCCTCTTTCTTTTAGAAAGAAACCTGCTGTCCATGATGTCGTCTACTTTTCTATTTTTTTCTTTTTTTTTTGCTTCTTTTTTTTTATATGTATGATAGTATATTAATATTAAACATGCATACTTAGCTAAGTATAAACATAACCCATTTTCTTGTCTGACAGCTAATGCAAGTGTAATTTCTAGCCTACATTGCTTACTAAATACTTATGCCTCTATGTACATATTTACATTAGCATTTTTTTTTAGTTATTCTTTACATTGTTTATATATGTAAATAATATCAGATGCTTCAATATATGTAAAAAAAAATGAAGGGAGAAAGGAAAACCTTCTTTTACTTCACCAAATTGCTTACAAAGAGATATACTAGATGATCCTATCTGCAGCTAAGAGAAATCTGAAATTATTGCTAATACACTCTTTTTTTTTTGTTGTTTTTTTTTTTTTTTACAGTAGTTAGCCTCAATGCTTAAGTTACTCTCTAGATGGATGAATTTTTCAGCGTGTATGTGTTTACTGCCTTGTGTGTGGTGAGAGCTTGGTTTGCATGGCCTTCTGTACCTCAATTTATAGGAGAATGAGGCTGGCACTGTGGCAAGAGACAATCATCAGCATTTTCAAGGAAAATCCCTTTTTTGCCCCTGCTGGTTGGCTTTATTTCCACAGGACCTTACTGCAGCAATTAATTTCTTTTAGAAGAATCTTTTGACCTTAATTGTCTTCTTTGGTCCAGATTGATTAATATTGCAAATAGTGATGGGTAATATTCTTCTCCAGTTCACAGCTACACAAGAGAGCATGCCAACTTCTTTAATCCATCTGATTTGTTCTCTCCTTTTTTTTTTTGACAGCTCTTTAATTTCTCATATTATACTCTTCTTGAAATGGTTTCCCTTTTTTCAGTATTTTTGGTAACCTTGCTCATTTTTACAGCTCCTTTTTAATTAAGTTCTTTCCCATACAACATGGCTTTAACCTCCTTCATCGTAAGAAGGACCTATTCTGCTGCCCTACCATTCATTTTCTTTATTTCTTCATGTCCCAATTCTGATTTGCACTAATGGCATGTCACATGTCCTCAGTCAAAGCTGCTTTATGGTAATTAATTTTGTTCAATTAAAGCCTTAAGCACCACCATAGTTTGCATCCTTTTCATTTTTGATATGCTGATTCAATCAACTCCAACTATGGCTGCTCTTCACAATGGCCTTTGTTGACTAATCACTAATTCTTTCAATTAGCTTCTCACAACACCTCTCGACTCATGTCTGATTGTGAAACTCGAAATTGTTTTGCCTCATCTCTTAACACTGAAGAGCAATGGGAGGGATTTGCTATTGGCCTTGGGATTCTCTTCCCCTTACCATGCTTAATTAAATGCCAATTATCATATCGGGTGAGAGGAGTGAGGAAAAACAGGTTGGAGCCGTTGTGTTCTGAGAAGCAAGGAAAAGGGTTTCAATTGAGAACAGTGGGGCTCCAATTGGTCAATAAGATTCTCTTTTCCTTGTCAGTACCTATCGGATAGGTGAATTAAGGTGTAGTGATACGCTGTGTGCCAGCAGGATTGAAGGAGGGCGTCAAGCTTCTCGCTTCGGCAATTGTGTGAGAGAGGAGACATAAAGTTCCCGTTCTCTGCCGCCAGTGTCAGCGTGAAGAACGGAAGGAGGGCGTAGCATTGAATGCAAGAAGGACCTGCGTCACGGCGTTCGTCAGAGGAAGGCTTTTCTGCGTCATGGCGTGCATCAGAGGCGGAGGGACACAGGAAGGAACGGAGAGGGAGAAGGTGCGATAGATGGGCTGGGATAATTTTTCCATGGGCCGCTTCCATTATTATTTTTTCGGCCTTCCGTCCTCTTTTTGTTTTTGCTTTGGTTTGATGCAGGTTGGGCCGAAACAAAGTGGGCCAAAACAAATGGTTATTGGGCCGAAAACAAACTGACTATTATGGATTTGTTTTGCCACATGAATCTTGATGCCTCCATGACCGTATGTATTTTGTGATGTATAATTGTATAATTTCATATATAGTATATACGAGATTATGCAATTATTACTATTTTTTTTCGTCATATTTTGAGGTATGGCTTGTATTTTTCATGTATCCTGAGAGAAGCTTATTGCATGAGCTTGGATATTGCATACTAACATAACACAAATTTTTGTGCTAATATTAGTATTAATATAAGCGTTAAAATTTTGCTCATCATGCCTTCAGAAATATCCTCCTAATTAATCCGGGATAATTTTCCAAGCTACCCTGATTTATTTGCATATCATGCCCCTGATTCTTTCGCTCATGATGGTCTCAAAATCCTTGTACCGTCGTCCGGTAACTATGACGATATTTTAGGGTTCAACAGGACACCAGAGTAAACTGTTCAATAGGGTCTCACATTTTACTCTGGTGGGGAGCATTTGTTTGCCTCTAAATTCTGCTGCATAAAACCCTGGAATAAATAAATAAATTTTATTCCGCAAATAAACCAAATCCACAACATCAACAACCAAACAAAATAGCCCTGACAAACAGTCATGTTGCATGAGAAGAAAATACAGAAATTCTTAGAAATGGACGATAAATTAATTAATTATGAGGAATGCCATTATGCGCTTGTGATACCCTTATAATTAATTACAAAAAGTCCTAAAAATAAAAATTTTGTAGCAGTTAAATTCTTCATATTTGTATGAGGAGCCATGCAAAATTTCATGTCAAACTGACCCATGGAGGGGCACCAAACAATTTTCTCAAAATAAAGCAGCATAATTATCCTCAATTTCGGTTAGGCCGAATTACAAAAGATGAGTTGAAGCCCGTACAAATTAAAGCTTAAAGGGCCGTCTTCATTCTGATTTTCTAGTGGCCCAAGGAAAATTCTAGGCCCAATAACAAGGAAAATAGCGGAGCGGATCTCAGATTCAAACCCGGTAACATATCGTCACCCGTCTGTCAAAAACAGACTCAACAGATCGGAAACTGACTCATGCGACTGAACCCGATACACGATACATGACTGGACTCGACAGTGTCTAGTTGACTTGCCTAAATCAGACTCGAGATTGCCACGTGGCGTCTTCCCATTGGCCTGAATCTTTACCGTTTAAAACAAAAAATAATAAAAGGAAGAAAGAGGGAGCAATTATCTGTACTGGATGCACAGTTTCTCCGGCAAACACAGATGCTCCGCCGCCTCTTTCGGCCACCTCAGTCGAAACCAACTTCACCGCTGCACAGACGATGGCACCACGATCCCAATGAGATCAAACACGACGGGAGTTGAGTGAAAGACAGTCTTAACTGGGGAGCGAGGTTGATTACTGGCTGTGAGAGAAACCAAGGAATTGAACTCAGACAATGATGAAATTGAGTAATTAAAGCTTAATAGCGTCGCTAGGAGGGGTGAGTTACATGCCTAAAAAGTCAATTGCAAGGTTGGAGCCGTATGAAGGATGATGGCCTATCTCAGTCACGAGCACCAATGGCGGAAGCACGAGCACAGCAATGGAGAGTGCTAGGCATGCATTAAAGGCCACTGGGGAGCTTAAATTAACACTGAGGCATGTTCAGAAGGAAGAGTGAATGCACAAAAGTGACGGGACTCGATTTCTCTTCAAACTGGAGGCATCCAGTAAATAACAAGAATAGGACAAAAAAGAAAAAGGAAATGGAGAGAGGTGTTATCCTTCGTCAGCTTATTCTCTGAAAAAGAATGTTCTAGCCCTGCGTAAAATGCAGGGGGCTTTGATGACTCAACAAGTGGTGGTACCACATTCCATTTCAATAAGAGTCATCTGATTAAAAGGAAATTTAAATTGAAGGCTATGATGCAGTTAAGTCTCATGCGCTAAAGATGTCATTTAAATTGATGCACAGGGAAAGTACCTTCATATAACTCAACAGGTACATCAGACCATCCATCTATGCTGTTGACCACATGGAGGGACTGATGGATATGTTGGCAATCTCACTCAAAGTCACAAGCACATACAAGGCTGTACAACATCCCAAAACATTCCAAGGCATCACAATGCACCTGAAAACGCCCATGTGTATGTCATTCTATGGGGGACCATGGGCAAATCAGTCACAAGGAGGCAAGACAAAGAATAGGAGCAGCTAAAGCAATGTGAAAGAAGAGCTATAAAACTCTAAATTCTAGTTTTGCCCCACAAAAATACCTTTTAAAGCGCATTGGATAAAGGGATATGTAAAATAGCAATACAAGCTGCTCAAATACATGTCCTTTACAAGATTAAGTGTGTCAAAAAACCAAAAGCCATCAGTGTCAACAAAATAGGTGTTCTATATGAATAGCCTCAGAACTAGGCACCATAGTGCCTAGCTTAATTCATCATAGGCCAGTAAAAGGACTACAATATTGGAATTTAAGTGTGATCATGTCACTTAACAAACCAAGTATGAGCACAACTTGCCATGGAATGACAAGTGTTGACTCAAAACACTGGCTGCAAGAACGAAAGTCACAGCCACTTACAAATGTGACTTACTCTTAAGCAAGTTCAATTGAACTGCAATGTCAACCAACAAATCAAACTCAAGTAACCAACCAGTTCAAATGTGAGTACAACATGTCAATGCATGACAAATGATAACTCAAACAAAGGAACTGCAAGGCCACTGGCCACGAGAGATCAAAGGTGCAATATAAGCCATCCATAAGGCGCAACAAGCATCAAATACATCTCAAAACAACACAACTCAAGCACTGGAGAGGAAATAAATCCCTCTGAAGTATCTCCAGGCCTCATCTGAGGCACAACAACCAACAGCTGAGGCAAAATAGTCCACAGCTAAGGCACAACAACCAACACCTACAGGACAAACACTTAATTACATGACACCTGTCCCAGTGCCTGCAAGAGCATCATCTCCTGGAGCATCAAAGGATAGCTAATACAGCTAGCCAAGCCACAAAGGGATCTCAACAAGTAACAGCCAACAGGCATCACAACTAATAGCTCACTGCCTAGTAAGTAGCTACATGGAAAGAAGCCACAAGGAACAACATTAAATCACCAGCTCCAAGTCCCTGAAGGACAGGAATGGAAAATTAAACCAAGTTCAAGCCACTGGAAGGCAATTCAAGCATCAAAACCAACTGGAGAAGCATGAAGTAACCCAGGAATGTCTCATATGCCCCTCTGACAAGCCACAGGAAGTAGCTGGCACCAAGATACCCCTCCCCCAAGTATGCCACTTGGTAAAATAGAGTAAAATACACCTTTCACAGCCACATAGGATAAACAATGTGAGCCCCATATGCCACATCAGCCAACAAGAAGGCAGTAAGACGAAGTAAACTGCAAATTACCAAACCACTATCTCAAATGCAAATGCCACATGTCAAGAGACCAATGGCCAGTAAATTGAGAAGTGAAATACCCCATGTGAAGCAAACATCCCAAATTGAGGCGGTGAAAGTAACATAGCATCTCAACCCTCCATCAAACCTCAAAAATCTAAGGAAATGCCAAGTGTCAATGCCATCCCAGAAGAAACCCTAGGCCACTGCCTATAAAAGAAGCAAACTCGAACAAGAAGAGGCCCCCAATTTTTGAATATTAGGCTAGTATATTGCGTTTTCAGAAATTGTAAAAGAAAAGAAAGAGATTTAAGTGCTTAATTAAGGTAATTAACATGTAAACCTTGATTTTATATGAAATAAAGGGGGCCAAAAATGGTTTAAACTGTTTGTTCTTCTTATTCTCCTCCTCTTTTCCCTTTTCCTCTTTCTTTTGGTTCAATAAAGCCTGGTATTTGGCTTTGTGTCCGGTATTTGGCACTAGTTTGGTTGAAATGCCTGGTATTTGACATGGTTTGAGCCTGGTATTTGACTCTGGCCTGGTATTTGGCCATGAATATCACTCCAGCCCGGTATTTGGCTGTGTAAAAATCCTCTCATGAGGAGTAAGCTTCGAGATATGCATAATAAGGCATGCAAGCTTTAAGTCTGTGCACTGGTGCTTGCATGCCACCCTAGATTAAAAGTGAATAAGGTTGTATAGGCTTTATGTCAATGTACTACTGCATATGCACCACTCAAAGTGCCAAATAAACAAAAAGAATTTGCTAAAGTATTGCATCTGTCATTCTTTGAAACAAAAAATTGAATTTCTGTTCAAGTCATGCATATTAGGGTT
The DNA here is from genome assembly GCA_027562975.1 of Rhynchospora breviuscula. Lineage (NCBI taxonomy): Eukaryota > Viridiplantae > Streptophyta > Magnoliopsida > Poales > Cyperaceae > Rhynchospora > Rhynchospora breviuscula. The sequence continues at coordinate 22,614,734 of CM050398.1, forward strand.
TAGTCAGCATAAACTATAGCATCTGTCCCTCATTTGCATCATGTTTAAGTGGCACATGTTTGTTAAATCACTGGGTTGCATTGCATCCATGTTTTAAAAGGGTTCACTGCATCTTCATAATGTCCAATATGGTTATCTAAGGGAAAGGATCTTTAAAAGTTATATAAACTCATAATCCACATGTCATTGGGGATGTATAGTATTAGCCTAGCAAGATGAGTCAATAAATCGAGTCCCTGTGCATAAGAGTTCATTTAATGGAGTTCAGTTAGCATGGCATGCATGCATCATAAGTTGTTTAGGTGCTTACAAAAATAAAGAAGTCTAGGGACTAAAGTGAATTCTGAATATACATGTGTGAATAAAGTTGATAGTTAACATAAAACTTATGATAAAAGTTATAGGAGACATAAGTCAAGTAATATTTTCAATCTGTGTTTTTTTTAAAAAAAAAAAACTAACACATAGCTTTTAAACATATGCATATAAAGAACATCATGTATTGTTGCATTGTAAAAAAAAAACTGATCGAAAGCAAACAAAATAAAATTTCATTGCATCTTAGTTTAAGGTCATAGGTCCTTGGTCATAGAGCTTAATGTTTTCTCTCACCCAGAATAAGCATGAGTGGTGTTGGTTAGTCAAATGATTTCCTTCCAGAATATGAACACACAAAAAAGTAGTTAAGTCAATAAAGGGTCTGCATCTCTTTTGAACATATGCATGCAGGAGTTGTCAAAAAAATTGAAATAGAAACATAGTTGCATGAGTTTGCATCTCTTTGAAATAAATTTGCCTAAACTGAGCCATTAATAATGACCAATTACAAGTCATTTTGTTTAGCATGCATAATATTTCTCAAGGAAAATCAGAATAATGTCAAATGTATTTCTGCATCTCATTTGCTGAAGTTTGTCAAGAATCTCAAACGCATCAAATCCATATTTTATACAGTCAGCAACAGGGTTAAAAGTAAATTTTGCATACCTTTGCATCAGGGCTAGCAGGCACTTAGTCCAGTGCTCAACTGCTCTTCACTTATCATCAGCATAGCATCCATTTCTTGAATTATTGAAACCCCAAAAATTGATTTAAAGCTGCATGGGTTTTCTTCCGAAAATAAATGAATTTCTTGCATAAGTGTCAATGAAACAAAGTAAAAATTCTGTGATGCATCTCTTAAATACAAAAAATAGTTATGGCACAAACTCAATTTCAAACTCAACACGAAACAAAGCTAAAGCAGAAATTCAATAAATTCAGAGGGGATGTGCATATCTCAAAGCTTGCCTCATGGGAAGGTTTTTACAAGCCATGATAGACCCAGACAAAACAAACAAGAGTCAGAGTATGGACTGAATGGTGGTGTTGAAACCAAACTAAACTGAACCAAGTCTAAACTGAGACTAAACCAAAATTGAACCCAAATAGACCAAGATAGCTAGTCGTTGACGGTCATGGACCCATAACAAGGCCTAATCAAGGCTCAATTGAGTACCAAACCAAGTAAGGACTAAGGTACCAAACTTAACCAGTCCGCATGAGATGAATTCAAAATTAAAGTGAGTGAGAAGGTTACCTGTGCAATTGAAGCCTCCAGTAGCCTCTACAAACACCAAGAACCCCGTGGGACCCATCCCTGAAGCTCAATTCAACTTAGACTAGTTCAATTGGGTTTGACAGAAAAGGCCACCCAAAAAGGAAAAATGTAACCCGGAAATAGGGAAACAATTGGTAAAATGGAGAAGGGAGGTAGGAAGAGACTCTCATCCTGAGACCAAAAGCACCTTCAATTGAAAGAACGGCGCCGGAAAGCTCCGTAATTTCTCTTCTAATAAAACAACCTCACTCGACGGACTGACGGAGGAAGAAGGAAGAAGGAGAAAGAAAGAAAGGAAAAAAAGAAAAAGAAAAGGGTCCCTAGCGCGAATCTTGATGCCGACTGGACGCTTGGATGCCATTCGCAATGAATTCAAACCAAAGTTTGGGTAGACACTGGAAAGTGGGTCCCACCCAATGGAATTTAAACCCAGTTCAAAATCCAGACCTCAGCGTCTCTCAGTGATCCTCTGTGGCGGCCGCTGTGTGGCAGGTCACTGCAATCCTGTGCAGCAAACAGCAAGCTTCCAGTCAATCAGAATTTTCCAACATAATTAAAACTTTAAAAATGCATTAAAAATAGCAGAAATATCAGAAAAATTCAAATAAAATGTCAAAATGTCCAGAAAAATGTGAGAAATATTTGGGTGACACATTTCATGACCAAATCTCAGAGCACAAAGCACATTAAATTTAAAACCCTCAAAATGGCCATTTTGGTAAATAAAAAAATAATAAAAATCAAATCAAAATTAAAATCTCTGCAAAAACACTTGAACATTTATGTTCTGAACAGCAGGTACACTTGAACATTTATGTTTTGGACAGCAGGTACACTGGAACACCTCTGGTCAAAAATCCCAAATCCCAAAATTCAAATCCAAAAATCCAAAATCCCAAAACTCAAATCCAAAAATCCAAATCTAAACTCAAACAAAATCCCAAATCCCAAAACTCAAAACTAAAAATCCCAAATTCTAAGGCCTAAACACCAAAAACTCAAATCCCAAATACCCCAAATTCAAATACCAAACCTCAAATTCTCAAAACCTAAATATCAAAGCTCAAAAATCAAAACCTCAAATTCCAAAACTAAATCCAAGAATATCAAGAATCCAAGTCCAAAATGACAAAACCAAAATTTGAGTCCAAAACAAAGCGACCCCAAAGCCCAAAATCCCCAAGTTCAAAACTCGTGAACTCCGAGAATTCAAATTCAAAAGTTTAACTTAAAAATCAAAAAGTTAAACTCAAAAGTCCAATTCAAAAGTTGGGAAGTCAAACTCAAAAGTCCAACTTTAAATTGAAATGATTAAGATTTTAAAAATGGATCTGATAGCCAGAACCTAAAAGTCTTAAATACTCCAAGATAAAATGTCAAAACCCCAAAAGTTAAAGACACAAAGACCAACGCTCTAGGGCTTGGATCAAAATCAATAACTAAAAATTTAAAATTACATTAAAATCTTAAAAGTCCAACTTCGTCCTTCTGAAACTGCATAGCGCGTTGCCCTGGAATGTACAACCCCTGTGTTCTCGTCAAGAGGAGGCATAGCGCTTCTTTCCTCGCGACTCGAACGAAATCCCAAAATCTCTAAATAATCCCAAAACGATTGAGAATTGACCTAGATCGCCTATCTTTCTAGTGTCGAACTCCAAAATCCAAATTAGTCTTTCTGAGACTGCATAGCGTGTTGCCTCGGAAGGTATACCCCTGAAGTTCTTGTCAAGAGGAGGCATAGCGCATATGTACTCGAGACTCGAACGAGAAATCCCAAAATCCCAAAATCCCTAAATCGATTGAGTGTTAATCTAGGAAACATAACCCCTAGCGTTAACCTCAGAAATCTCAAGGTGGCCTCAAGCCGACAAAAGCAAAATTAACAACAAAGCTGTTAAACTGTGACATGAAAGTCAACCAATGTTTTGTACCAAGTGTAAAGTTACAACCAAAGTCTAATTTTGCAACCAAAAGAATTCAAAGTCCCCGAAAGACTAATCTTCTTTAAAAATTAAAATTGACTCTAAGCTAATCTATCACATTTAATTTTGATTATTTCCGATCTAGAGGTGCTCTTGTCTGGTTCTCAACTCAGCCCGGAGGTAATTAGCAGCAGGGGCTTGCGCCTGCTGGAAGGAAAGGACCTATAAACAACAATCAACTCTCGAGGTACTTAGAACCGCGTTAGCGCCCATCGTCCATTTCTCGGATGGACGGTAGCGTTCGGATCGCAAGATGCTCGAGAGGTATCTGATCCATGCTTCTTTTCCCTATGGAGGAGTCATTCTTTGATCTTTTCCCGTGGATAGACAAAAAAGTGCAAGACAGTAACCCATTTATAGCTACAGTTGATCAAGGAAATCGGTCTATAATGTTTAATTTCATATGCATTAGCTTTTTTAGGGATCAGTTTAACCATGGCTCTATTAATTCTTGCAATATCAAATTTGTGGAAATAGAAGTCATTAAACAAAGAAAGTATATCTTCTCTAATCACATTCCAAAAATTTTGGTAGAAAGAAAATGAAAAACCATCTGGACCTGGTGTTTTCTCACCAGCTAAAGTTATAAGAGCATCTAATATCTCTTCCTCAGAGAAAGGTTGGATCAAAGAGAGCTCATCTTCAAGGGTAATTTTAGGCACAGAAGACCAAAATTCTTCATCCAGAGTGGCATGGACTTCACCTTCAATGCCAAACAAATGCTTATAGTAATCTAAAATGTGTTGTTCAATAATCCCTAAATCATTAGTAAATTGTCCATCCACATTCATACCCAAAATCAGATTTCTTTTATTTCTAATAAAGGCAATATGGTGGAAATAACTTGTATTATTATCTCCTTTTAACAGCCAATCTGATTTTGATCTAAGGTTCCAGTATAATTGTTCATCCTCATATAATTCATCAAGGAAATGTTCAATATTCAAATATTCAAACTGTTCCTCATAAGTCCAATCTTTCTCTTCTTGAATATTCTGGAGAGATTTTAAAAGAGAACTATTATGGGCTTTAAGTTTACGTATCTTACCATAGTAGCTTTTAGCCCATCCCTTCATTTTCTTTCTCGGATTCTTGATCTTCTTACACCATCTGAGGAATATATCTCCACCCTCTCCAGTAGATTGCCACCACTTAGGTAGCAATTCAATAAAGTCTTCTTCTTCAGCCCACTTTCTATCAAATCTAAAGATGGCATTTTGCCTCTCACTTTTATCTGAATACAACATGAGAGGGGAATGGTCAGATTTATATCTAGGAAAAGTTTAACTAAAGTATCTGAATAATGCATCTGCCAATCTAGAGAACAAAAGAATCTGTCTAACAAAGCCATACAAGGATCAACCCTCTGATTATACCATGTATATTTTTGGCCTATTAAGGGAAATTCCATCAAATCTAGATCCTCAATCAGAGAATTAAAAAGATTAGCTCCAGCAATATTAAAATATGATTTATTCTTTTCAGACCTATATCTAATCATGTTAAAATCCCCACATAACAACCAGGGACCCTGCCATAAAGATCTCAAATCTCTTATTTCATTGACAAAAAGCTTTTTCAGAGCAAACTGGGTAGGTGCATAAACTACTGTTAAACCAAAAGCAAAGCTATCCCTTCTATCTCTAATCAAGAGGGACAGAGTATAAGTGGCTTGGTAACTATATAAAATCTGAAATTTTTCTTCATTATAGCCAATAAGAATCCCTCCCTTAATTCCAGAGGCTGGTAGAATCTTATATCCAAACCTACTGTTTAAAAAAGATTTCACAATTCTTGTAGAAAATCTCTCTTTTTTAGTCTCTTGCAAAGCCAGAATATCAATCTTATTATCCTCAATCAACTCCCTCAAATATCTTCTTTTAACCCCTTTTTTCATCCCTCTAATATTCCAGTTGAAAATATTAATCATAAATGACTAGCTTTAACCCTAGTCAGAATACCATCCAACATCAATCTTTTATTTTGCTCTTTTTTCAAAAATCTAGTACCATGTTTAATTTTAAACTGTATCTCTTCCACTACAGAGTTGAATTGTTTCTTAAACAAACTCCTAAAAAACGAAACAGCTTCTAAACTTTCCTCCTTGGAGCTAGCTAATAACTTTAAGCTGATTGGAAGAGGGATCATGATATATAAGTATTTATTACTAAGTGAAAACCGAACTAGTTCGGGTGTCAAGCAATATGGCTTAACAAGTAAACCTTGTATTGCAAAAGTAGACTAACAAATATAATTGTTTCCAACCAATCAGACATCCACCACGAGTATAACTGTTTCCAACCAATTAGACATCCACCACGGGTACCTGTAGCATCTAGTTGAACAAACTCTCTACCAAAGAAGGAAGGAACAAAACAGGACCAAATAGAAGAAGAGGTATTCTTCAATTTAGTCTCTTGCAAACATAAAAAACCGCACCTAGTACAGTTCTTTTAATATAATTATTAGAAATAATTAGATATACGCCACTATGAAAAATTGATAATTAGAGATATGCCATTCTTAAATTGTAAATTAGTTTTATGCCACCATAAAATGGTTAAAATTAGTTTTATGCCATTATTTTTTATCAAAATTAGAGATATACCATAAAAATTAGAGAAATGCCACTTTAACTTTTTAAAAATATCCAAAATATCCTCTCATTATGAAATGACAAAGAAATTTATTGACACGAATTAAATTTTAAATTTAAAATTTTGAAATTTAAAATTTAATTTTCAATTTTCGAATTTTGGATTTTAAAATTTAAAAAATTTCAAACTTTCAAATTCAAAATTTTTTAAAATTTAAAATTTTGAAATTTAAAATTTCGAATATATAATTTTCGAATTTTAAATTTTGAAATTTAAAATTTGAAATTTAAAATCATTTGAGATTATAAATTTTCAAATTTTGAAATTTGAAATTTGAAATTTACTTATTTTGTTGATGGCGCAAAATCACTTATTTACTTAACGGTGACATATTTCTAACTTTAATATTTTACAGTGACATATTTCTATTTTTATTATTTTATAATGACATATTTAAAAGGGTATAATGGTCAAATTAATTATCCGGTGGCATAAATCTAATTTAATCAATTAGTGATGGCATAAAAATAATTTATCATTTAGTGATAACATTTCTCTAATCTTTAGTTTTTACATTGACATAAATCTAATTAACCTTAATTATTAACCAGCTGTGGCAACTTGCCACTAGCCTTCCAAAAATAATAATAATAATAATAATCACACCTAGAAAGCGAATAATTCTTCGCAAACGACTTGTTTATTAATGGCTTCACCTAAGTTACGAACACTCCAATAATAGTAGTTTAATAGATTTTCATAACATAATAAAGATTAACCACAAACATAAAAATAAAAATCAAACAATGCTTGCTCAAAAGCTAATTAAGAAGCTTGCAACAAATAGAAGCTATGTCAAACTAATCGTCGTTCGACCAATAACTTGGAGACCAATTTCTTATAATCCTCATCGCTCAGGCTAACAAAACTTATGGGAAAACAAGATTTAAGCCCACTCTAGAATTTGAAAATTTGAAAAATACCACCATAAAGTTATATTTAAAAAAAATGTCATTGTAGATGTAATTAATTTAGAAAATTTTCACTTATACACCCATCTATATACACAAGTTTTTGTATTGACTTGAATACCCTCTCAATATAAAAAAAAATCCAATATTTAAAAAAATATAATTTTTGTAATTTTCAAATTAAATAATTTAGGAACTTTAAAATAAAAAAATTTTAAATTTAGAAATTCAAAATTTTAAAATTCAATATTTCATAATTCTAAATTCTAAATTTCAGAATTCTAAAATTCCAACTTTCAAATTTCAGAATATTTCAGATTTTTTAAATGCAGATTCAAATTCTGGAAATTTATAATTTTAAAATTTGAAATATAAAGTTTCAAAAATAAAAATTTTCGCTTCTTATGTTAATATTTAAAATTTGAGAAGGGAGGCTACTTTGGTCAATATAGAAAAATTATGTATAGAGATGGGTGTATAAGTGGCATATTTGTAAATAAATTAGATTTGGAGTGACATTTTTCAAAGATATAATTTTGAGGTGGCTTTTTTTTTTTCTAATTTTCAAATTTTAGAGTGGCATAAATCTAATGTTACCATTAATAATCATCCTCATCCTAATCCTCATCTTCTTCAAGCAATTCTGCGGCCACGGATGAAACTTCCTATTCGAGAATAATGCCAATTTATCAATTAACTTATTCAAATGAAAATATATATAAGTGCATCAAGTAGTTTTCCAGTTTTTCTGAAATTTAATTTGAAGATTTATCAATTAACTTATTGAAAAGAAAAAGTGCGTCGACAAGTTTTGTAGTTTTCAAAAATTTGGTTTGAAGGCTGTATTTTGTCTATGTTTACAGGGTTCTGTTTCAATCAATTAATTAAAAACCCCTATCATATTTTCCTCCAATGCAAGAAACAAGATTATTTAGTCAATCTATTTTTTTTTTTTTTTTGTAACTCTCCCGATCTGAAAGTTACTGTTCAAATTCTAACCCTAGCCTTAATTCAAATTCTGACCATCTTATCTACAGTTCCTCTAAATTGTACTTATTGTGCCCAAGGACTAAAACAATTTAATTTTTCTTTATTACGGTATTACCACAAGATAAAACACATGTAGAAATTTTATTTTTATCTCACTATTCGGCTTCTTGTGGGTTCTAGGTTTGGATCGAGTTTGGGAAGCACAGCGAGTAGATGGCCACTCTGCTACTTATTAAGTGTACTTTGTTGTATATAGTTTGACATGAATTTGCTTATGTAAATTTGTGCTTGAATAAATAGTGTTAATATAAACTGTAGGTTATTAAGTATAATGCTAATGTACATAGAATTGTATTACTACAGTAAGCTTTGCGGTTGCGGGTGCACGGGTAACTGTGGAAATCGCATCCTCTGCAAATCTTTTGAGGTCCGCAGCGGACAGAAGTTTAATCCGAACCGTCCGATTAATGATAGATGTCCCGTGATTAATATCATATCCGTTGAAATTCGTGCAGCTCGTAAAAATTTGTTGGTGGAAATTAGATTGGATGGTTTAGGAATCCGAATTTGCTGTTGCGCGACAAATGGTGTAGCGCACGTACGAGCCGTCTGATCTTGATCGGACGGTTAATTTTTTACGGGCCTATCAATCTAGGTTACATGCACGGGGCTCCCTTGTCCATTGGATCTTGATCAGACGGCCAGCATGCCGCGCTACACCATGTGTCGCGCGGCAGCGGATCTGAATTTATGGTTTAGATCGCAGAGGATACGGGTAACTGTGTGAATCACCGACAACTGCGGCCCAAGATGAAAACGTATCCTGAATAAAGTGTTGTTTTTTTATCCAATTGAATCATGTCATCATGTGCTTTTAAGAGTACCTTTCTGGAAAAAAAAAATATATCGTCTTAACAAATCGTACGTGATCGTAACTCAATTTTTAAATCATTTATAATATTAACGCCCGCGCTATGATTTTTCATTGACTGCTGAATAGTTGTTCAAACAGTAAACCATCTTGATCGTTCGTTTTTGTTTGAATAAATCCAGTTCATCTGATAGAGTTCGATCTGTCCGTCCATCTGGCGCGCCTCTTCGGTCTTTCTGGAAGCGTCTTTTAGGCGTGTAAAGGGTCAATACACTGTGGTCTGTACTAACTCGCTGGCCCCCCTCTCTCTCTCTCTCGTCTTCTATGCTCCGTTCTTCTCCTCCTCCTCCATTGTAAGACAAGGGGTTGCCTCAACTTCCCCTTCGTCAGATCTTCTCCTTCTCCGCCGCCTTTTAATGAAGCCTTTTTACTTCTCCGTCTCTTCTTCTCCACCTTTTCTTTCCTGCACGAGAACAACGGAGAGAGAAAGCAACGGCGACAGGGAACTCTCATCAAGTGCCTCTTCGCAGGAATAGTTATAGACTCTTCTCAAGTGTCTCATCCCTCTTTCTCGCCACTCCATCTCCGTTTCAAGGTTTGAAAAATTATATACCTATCCCTTCTCTCTCTCTCTGCTGCTTTCCCTTTCTGAGCATTTCCTTTTATTTCAGCATCAATCTTTTATGAACTGCCTAGAATTTGCATCGTCTTCGATTGAGGCAATTTGGATTGTATGGCTGCCTCCATCGTCTTTCCCTCTTTCGAGCGAACACCGATTTCTTATGAATTTTGGTATGTTCTTCTTTGAAATTCATTACCTGTTAGTTCATCTGTTTAGTTGTCCTTTTAGAGAAATATGATACATATAAAGGGTAATTTGCTATTCGTTGCACAAATCTCAGAAACATTGCGTTCAGATTGTTACCAATTACAAAGTCTAATTCATTATTTTTAATTCTATTTTTTCTGTCTTTTTCTTTCAAAAATGCAGGACAGTATGTCATAGCTTTTTCAGCTTGCTTCTCTACTGCCTTTCTTTTTTGTTTCCTTCCTTGGCGTTCAACTTTACGTTTCTGCAGGTAATAACATCTTCTTTTCTCTTATATTTTTAGGTTAAATTGTTTGTTGTTTGTTTGCTGTCAGCATTGTATTAGATTGCCGTCTGCTTATTAGCTTTTACTTTTTATCTTTTAATTGGATATTTTTTTCATTTTCTGTTTTGACTGATTGTTTTCTTTTTCATCTGAAATTTGTTAGGTAAAAGGTAAGAAATCTGGAAGGGTAGATGTTGGTAACCTTTAAAATTACTTGGTCAGTTGATTGGTTCGCAGCTGAAAGTATTTTCTCCGATTAAAATGCCATTGCAGAATTTTGTAATTAAGTTATGTTGTTGGTGTTTGATTTATATTACAACCTTAGTCTTCATAACAATTATGTTTTTATTTCACCGCAGCTATCGATTCTGTGAGAGAACCTCATGATTTATTTTTTTTTAATCAAAATAGTTGCATTAGATATTCTTTAGTAATTATCTCGCTATTTCTCTCTTTTTCAGATCTCAGGATGCAGACCTTAGTTAGCTCAAGTTGGTCCTAGAATTTTGGTTCTAAAAGGTAATTAGATGCAAGCAGTAATTAAGATTAGGTACTAATATTCATTCTTATTCAATGTCTTTTGTTGTTTACTATGTATTTTGTACAACAAAGCCATTATATCTTTTTTTTAGTTTCAATTGTGTTTATTGATTTCATGGTTGTTATTTTGAGAATGGTTGGACGCTGTAAAATTTGATCAGCACTTCTAATTGAAAATCTAACAATGTACATAGACTAATATGCTATTGCTATCGGTTTTAGATCAGTTGTATCGGGGAAGACAAGGCCGGTGTTTCTATCTGTGCCCAAGGCAAGAAGAACAATTCTTTTACTGGCTTCCTCCTCGAGCTGCTCCAAATCAAGTAGTCCCTCACTTTTTTTTTTTTTAAATATGCAAGAAATCTATCCTGCCGAAAATATTACAAGGCAAATATATTTTGGTCTACGATAGCTTATTTCCTTTTCTATTCTACTAATAGACAAACATTCGCTTCATGGATAAAAAGAAGTGATTAGATTTATCGAGTACTCATCTGAATTACACACTTGATGATCTGACTTTAGTTTTAAGCATAAAAAATATACTGTGTATGCACTTGATGATCTGACTTTTGCTATCCTCTTTCAGTTAGATGCCAGTTGACATCACATGTGTGTGAGTTTTCAGTGTGCAAGCTTACAAGGCTGTCTGGTGGTACTGATTTGAGGAGAGAACTAAGAACAAGAGCATCTATAACATTTGTTTTATTTATTGTCGATAGAACTGAAACAAAGCTATGCCAGAAGCTATAAATGATGTGATCTCCTTTCTCATTTGATTCCTTCAAGTTTTACTAGAAATTCAATATTCATGTATTTGCATCTATTTTTTTATTTTGCTGTTGAATAGTCAATGCAAGACTACAGATCCTGTCGGATCAGATATGCATAGGGAGGATTACGACAAAGAGATTGATGTGTATAACAATATGGTACTATTTTCTGTGATTCTTTTATACACATAATAATTTCCTTCCATGCTGCTGCATACTAATTTGTATTAATTTGCCTCAGAGTAGTATTAGTTCATGTGGAATTTAAGCTGTATTAAGTTTGCTTCTTTAGATGCCATTTATCATGTACAGGTGTACTATATGGAACAACTCAGAACATTAGTTGGTGTTTCCACTAATATCAACACCGATTAATATACATGCTTTAAATGATGTAGGTATGATCTGGAGGCTAATCACAAAAAAACAGGTGTAGAAAAAATTGAGGCGACTTCCTAGGTTCAATTATAATTCATGCTAGAAGCATAGGTGTATTTAACTATGTTTACAGTAATGCATTTATTTGTTTTTGGCATTTATTTTGTTTAGTCTCCTTATTTCACATTTATTCTGAGAAGTCTCCTAAATTCTGGATTCATGTTAAATAGTGTGTTTTCCTCTTTGAAACAGGGATCAGCGATGAAAGCTCATTTGGACCTGGCAAAAGCTCAAAGACCAATAAATGAAATTCCACCAAATTTAATAGATCCCGGAAATGCCACCAACTTGACAGGGATCACATTTAAGCCTTTTTAGTAGGTTAGTTTTGCAAATTTGCCTTCTGACTTCATTTTTCCCTAGGTCTGGTTTGATTTGTTTCTGGGGATCAGAAAATGCAACTAAAACATTGAAACAAATTGTGCAGCTATTATAAATGAAATAACAGATTTACTTATATCGCTAGAATATAGAATTTGTATTGAAATGGCAACAGGAGTCAAAATATTCTATGTTTTAGCAATAGACCAAATTCTTATTTCATACAAATATTTTTGTCTTCTCTAGGTCAGTTTTCAATTTGTTGGCCTTCTATTTTTGTTCATTTTACATTCTCTTTCATTTCTATTCATTGTGGATATGCAGATGAGTTGGTGCTTCCTAGTCAAAAAGATGGGGGAACGTAATCCAATTAACCAAACAAGCATAACCAAAATTCTATCCACTGAAAAAGTGAGATGCGAAGGGGAGGCAGTCAAAACTATCGTCACTGCTTTTATGCACCGGAATGTTGCGGTGGTACTTTGTTCCACTTAGTCTCTTTCAACTTACTGTTTTTTCCCCTATTTATCAGATTCAATCGAAATTATGTAGACTGATTTTCAATTGTTTAGATTAGTTCCTTGGCTGTTTTGAATGGTGGAATAAGTGGGCATCATGGAAGAATCACTTGGTGATGTTTTGTGGCACCAAAGAAAGGCAGCCATTAGGGAAGAAAATTTGAAGCACCAGTTGAATTATAAAAGTCAGCCTTTTCTGGTAATGTTCATTTTCTTTCTGCCTTTTCGTCGATGTTATGTTTTTCTCTATTTTTATGTTGTATAAATTCGTCTCCAAATTCCTATTAGGCATAGTGTTTCTACATTTTTGTGGCATTAATATATATAGTTCGGAAGCATTTATAAAAAATGAAAAGGCCTTGGATGTTTAGAAAATTTTTTTATTTCTAGACAGTATGCAAATAATAAAATAAAATAAAAATACAAACTCAGTCTAACAAAGTCTGAATGTTACTTGAGCTTTAAAAAAAGCTAATGTATACAAACGTTAAGAAATTTAGCTTCATAACTTAACCATCAACTCCAATTAGAATTTATCGTCAAAAATACTTTCTATATGATCACTCAGGATATTTCTAAATGATACTTTTTATCGTTCCTTTTCATTCGATTCACGATTTTGTAGATTTCTTAGTCAATTTTGTTTGCTAATTTTGGAGTTAGTTGCATATTGGCCTGAAATTATTTCACTCCTATGCAGGTAGCTTGCGTTTCCATTTGGTCTTATTTCTTTATCCTCCTTGGTGGTGTGTTCTTCTCCATGTTCGTTGCTTCAGGTAATATTTTCTTCACTCGAATCCCAATTTATTTTTTTCAATTTGCTGTTAGGATTTGATAGAGGTACAAAGGAAAAACTGGTTTTACCCAAACTAAGTTCAGTGTTTGGGGACTTTTATGTTCTTAACTTCCAGCGAAATTGTTTTTAAGCTGGTCAGGTTAGTTTTCAGTGGTTTTAAATTTTTTGTTTGACAAACTCTATCTCAAGGTATGATCCATAGCAATCTAATTTACGTATTTTGATGATTTCGTTTCGGTTCGTTTGTCTATACTAAGAGTCTCCATCTCATGAGATGTCTGATTAACATATCCTTATAAATGATGTTTCAGATTTTTAAAGATATTGAAGAGTCTGAAATAAAGCAAAGATAAAATAAGAAAAGAGAGAAAATGAAGAACAGGTTTTCTGATTGTTTCTCCATATGGTATCTCGGTTCTATTTTTCATGGTGCTTCATTTTATTTTTTAATTGACATATTTGGTCTTTCCATGATGCTCACAGGTGAAAAGAATTTAGGTCATAATTGAGAAGCTTTCAGTGCTGTAAGAAACTTTTTTTTAAGTTGTTCTTTTATTACTTTATTTTGGCACAAAATAAAATTTAGATTCTTTTTTTTTTATTATTTGGTGATAACTCTTATAGAGGTTTATTAGTGTATATAGTTCCTGTAGGGTTTATAATTGAGAAATTTATTTTATTTCCTTTACTCTGTTATATTTCGATATATTCACTAAATCAACTTGCAAATAAAATCAATTGCGTTGCTCAACTTGGACAAAAATTTTAAAACACAAATAGGTCGCGCAACGCGCGACGCCGCACCTAGTAATATTCAATGATGGATCCAACCTGATATTTATATTGAAATATAAGTTGAAAACCAAAATTTATATTTTTTTAATTTATGCTTTAACTTCTTTATATATTTGAAATATCAATTGATTCGAGAATTATAAACCATTTTTAAACAGTATTCCGCTTGCGGAACGAACAGTGTAAAATGATATTCATACTGAAATATTTTGAAAACCAAAATTTATATTTTTAAAATTATTTTTAACTAAATTTTCACACATTTGAAAATCAATGGTATAAAAATTATAAATCCTCATGGAAAATATCTTTTGAAAAACGTAAAAAATTATAAAAATTTAAAAATATAAAATTTTGTTTTAATTAGATTTCAACGAAAATCACTTTGGACAATGGGAAGCTCCGTTGGAAGTATATATATAAATGGAGATATATTTGGTGTGACTGATTGTAGACAATCTCAAAAACTAATACTATAAATTTAATACGCAACAAAGTTACAAATGCCAACCTAATTTCAAGGGATAATTTGAAAGAGAACCAAAAAAAAAAAAAAAAGGGATTATGAATCAATAATAAATGTACCTTGACATAAACTCCAAGGCCGTTAAGATATCTGCCCGCATGCCCGTGGAAACCGATAATTCGACCACCCACGCCAAGACCAGAAGATAATATAGCAGAAGATATATCTGCTCTTGCACCGTACGGCCCATGAGTGGAAACATTTGTCACAAATGTTAGTGATCCCACGACAGTTTGCATCGACATGGCAGTAGTGCCCACGCTTACGGATGTAATGTACTCGTGAGGTTTAAGGGTAAACTGCAATGTCACATTCATATTTAAACTAAAAGATTAGCCCTTTTAATTAGACATATCGTAATTTTGGAAATTTTGTTTGTATTTAGCGACATTAATTGCCACACTTGTTGAATTTTATTAAAATATGCATATTTCATCAAATACCAACATATATCACCGGAGTTCACCTAAGACCAAATTTATCCAATTCGTCCATATCAACCAAAGAGACAAGAATACGAATCTTGCACATGGTATGATTCATCTATATATAAATTTTTGAACTTCATAATCACAACACTACTTTCGGTCACAAATTGATTTTGTTATTTTTTTAGAGGAATATGTCACACCCCGTAGTTAGATATGACAGCTCCCGCCACGAAAGTACATATAGTAGTACTCCCGTAAAGCTTAACTAGACCTGACTTATGCCATATCATTTTTTTTTCTATCTCTGATAATATAACGAAATATTATCAAACTAATAATTTCTAGGCAAACAAAAATAAAGTAAAACAGGTAATAATAGCAAACCACTAGACCACAAGCACAACATATAACATAGTATAACTGTAGCTCATACAACGCTCATCAAAATGTGACCACCGCTCCTGAGACTAGGATCTATATATAAACAATCACTTAGTCTAGTCCATACCATATATACAATAAGGACTAATACTAGTGTAACTCAAAAGGTGATCCTAGCTCAACCACCATATGCTAAAAACAGAAATTGGCGCAACCACCTTTTGAGTTACTGGTTCACCAGTTTTGAGTTACACCATTTATTATTAGAGCTTGTACAAGTTATAATAAATTAAATTTTGTTAACCTTGCCGATTAACCTTGCGTTTATTATCTTTTGTTGTGTTAACCTTGCTGATTATGCAAAGCAATCTTGCTGATTTTGTATAGCCTCCTAAAAACGAATTGTTATAATTAATTAAAATTTTAAAAAACGGTTAAGTTCGTTCAAGTTAACGCAACGATTAATGCAACAAAAAAATTCTTGCGTTCAGAGGACGCAAGGCAACACACAATATGCAATACGCAAGTAAAAAAATTTCCTTGATATAGGATGAAACGATTAACGAAATCAGTCATTTGCGTGATCATTTGAGACGCTATGCACCCCTACTTAGGGGAGTGGTCCCATAGAATTTGGTAGAGATGTTTATATAAGGATCCCTAATTGGTAATTAGGACAACTTTTTTGTGCCTCCTCTCTTCTATCTTCTAGCCGTCATTTTCACCATTAGAGGAAAAAAATTTTCAGATCTGAAATTTTGTCCCTAATTCTTGCATTTAAATAGGACTCATGAGTTGAGAATAGCTTCTATAATTAATTGGAGAATTAATACAAGAAAAAATGCAAAAGGATTATGCTTTTTCTATCAATTTGCTTGCTTAAATTAGTTAGAAATTGGTTAATCTTTAAGTAGACTTGAGGTGCAAGAAGAGGGGGAGGGTGAGCTCGCCATCGACTTCTACGCGGTGGTTAAGTCCTTTCATTGCGATACGAAATGAGGTACGAATCAATTTTCCATCCCTTTGTTAATTTATGCATTATTTCACTTAATTTTACTAGTTCCTCTTTTGTGTTGTTTTTGGTTGCTTGTACATTTGATTTAATTGCATACAAACCACACACATATGAGTTTCTTCAGTTAAATATTTAGTTAGCAGTCACTGTCCAAGTTTGTCTTAAAAAAGAAAAAAAAAAAGAAACATTGTTAACAAGTTGTGGAGTGAATAAGAAATATGAATAAGTAATAAGGAATTTGGGCTTATTCATATTTCTTATTCAAATTTTAGATTTTTGTTAGAATATGAATAAGCATTTGAATAAACTCAAATTTCTTATTTATGTGTTGTTTGATTTCACGTGAATAGAGTTTATTCGCGAATAGACTTATTCAAATACAAACCAAACATACCCCAAGGAACGAACACTGAATGTACATAAACCAAATCCACCTTTTGAAAAATGTATGCAGCCTAATATTTTCGTAAGGTTCATAACTAGTATTAACTTTGTAACTAAGAAATAGTATAAATACAAATTTAATTACCCATTCACTTAACACAAAAAAGTTAAAGATTAATCTATCTATTACAGAGACTGTAAGGGCAAGATTGTACGTACCTCTGCCCGATTGCCTCCGTTCCCACCCCACCTACCAGTGTTCTCCACTTGGCCATTGCGTTCAAAATAGACGATAAGAGCATCAATAATATCTCCACGGAAAATAACAATTTTAACAATACGGTTGACGCCATTAACATCCATATCTCTATATTTATACCATTCGCTGCCCTGTACCCTCCGCTTCACAATGATAGCCTGCATTCAATCCACAGGGAACACAATTTGACATTTTTAAGCTGTGACTTGAAGAATAATATAATATCCTCTCACCTGTGACTTGCAGAATGCATGAATGTCAAGCTCAATAATCATAGAGCGACCTATCTTTTCTGGGTTTTTCTTGTATATGACGCCACGTGCCATAGCGAGATCTCCAGTCCCACCGACAATGGCCCACTGCCCTTTTTCTATTGAAGGCCCCATCACCTGAAGACTGGACCCCTTGAACCTATTTTATATTAATTTCAAGCATGACGAACAATTTTAGTTAAGAGGTGGCAACTTAAAATATTGATACAGTGCCACAAGAGAGACGGAAAACAATTTCAGAAGAGAGAAAGGATGACTATTATTAATTGAAGAAGGAGAATTCATCAATGGATTAATAATAATTCTCATTAACCATAATAAAAGGCATCAATGCAGAAGATAAAAATTCAAATAATAATTATAATAAAAGCTTTAAAACTTAGAGAGAATCAGTGGCGGAGGCAATAGGGTGGTGGGGGTGGGCTGTTGGTCCCGTGTGATTTTAATTTTCTCTACATTATTAGTACTAATTTTGATAATATCTTATATATATTAATTAATTCGCCACCTAAATATTGAAAATTGCAATTTTGACCTTCTAAATATTAATTTCTGGCTCCGCCACCAGAGAGAATGATATATATTGTCAACACAAATTAATTCAATATAATAATATACATATACCTGGTATCCTCGAACAGAATGCTGAAGGAATTATACCAGTTTTGAGTTCTCATTCCTGCCTGGATATGCAGGCCTTGTGCGCGTGCTATGAGTTTTGCATGCGGACCAAATTCATCGTACAAGGGCCAATCTTTAACAACGATTGAACCAAATGAATTATGAAGATTTCGGTTTACTATCTCAATTTGGTTACTGTCTGGCCCCGAAGGAGTATGGTGTAAGTACAAGTGGAAGTAAACTTCATTTATCTCGAATGGACCACGAGGAAAATTGATTTTAAATGTGGGTTTAGGAATTTTGGATGACATTGGTGGAATGGAGCTAGGAGAGAGTGTGAGAGAGATTATATCTATATATATTTTGAAGCTTTCCTTTTCTGTTGGTTGATGGAACTATGGAAGCAAAGGGCAGAGGCTATCTATACATATATAGGTTGCCAGGTGATATATATAGCATAAAATAATTGTGAGAAAAATTATTGGATATATGCTCTTTATTTGGTATTTCAGTTCCCTCAATTTTCTATTTCGTACGATTGCATTTAGAGATTTTAAATGTATATGGACTCATGAATATATGATAATATTATCCAGAATAATTTTGAATTATGGTTCTCGGTCTAATAATTATTTTCGTGCAAAACATCATGATTCTATACGGATTACCAGTATACTACAGACTCTAAAGTGCATTTTTTTCCCTAAAAGTGTTCTCATCTAAATCGATATTTGTAAAGATCATGCCGCATACATGCAAATGAATTACAGCAGTTTATATTTGAAAATTGACTACTCCAAGTTTCCAAAGCCTAAATATGAGATTCTTATATATTAAGGCTATGTTTGGCAAGGAGTCGAACTAGACTAGTTCGACATTATCAAACATGGGCCGAACTAGAACAAGATCTAGTTCGCCTCCTTGTTCTAGTTCTACCAAAATCATAGAATTAAAACTAGAACTAGAACAAACTTTGTTCTAGTTCACACCATTTGCCAAACATACCTTAAGTTTGGATGCACCCTGGACCAAAAAAAATAAAAATAAAAACAACAATCTATTCTATGTTTTATTTGTTCTAATTTAGACTCAAATAAACGTGTTTTTTTTTTTTATTAGAACAGAAATATATAATTATTTATTCCAATAGAAATATAAAATTAGAACAAAGACTTATTCTTATTAAAGATGGATCCAACATAACCAGTGTGTTGGAAGTGCATGCATGGAACAAGAACAAACTATTCTATGTTTGGTTTTGTCTAAAATAGTTTGTTCTTGATCCAAATTGATATTTTTCTTGTTCCAACAAAAACATAGAACTAGAACAAGAGCTATAACAACCTTTGTTCTTCTTATTCTTGTTCCATGCACCTCCGAACACACCAAAAATTCCCTTCTTTTTCTAAAGAGAGGATCTCCCTTTATTAATTTGTTGGATGGAGAATAGTTGACGACTGTCCCACTGTAAAGAAAGCATCTCCATTTAAAACGACTAGCACTAGAAGTGCATTTACAGCTCACTCAGGTCTTTTTTAAATTCCAAGTAGGTTTTTGGTCCTTTTAAGGAGGTTTTTTTTTCTGATATTAAAATTTTGATAATTGACAAATTGTTAATCAAATCATATTTGTTATTATTCTTATATATATGGCTATAAAGCTTTTCTTTTTTTTTTTGCTATATACGGCACACCGGTACTGATGTTATCTTTTTTCCCCCATAATTAAATACTAGTCGCGCGTAATTTGAAGGTCTCGAATGATAAATGTTTACTTAGACAATGTTAGTTTTCCCTCATTGTTAACGGTTTTTTCTGATTGCTATAATAGCTGGGTGCTTTTGGCAAAGTGGGGCTAGTAGGGTTAGTGGGGTTAGTAAGATTAGCGAATGTTGTTTGGTGTGATATGTGTTGGAGTTATATCTTAGAAGTCAATATTTTAATGACTTAGTTTTAGTTTATGTTATTGATGATATTTGATCATTTGTTCATAGAATTTATTATCGACAGATCATTCAGGTTGAGAATCTGAATGGTGGATTTCTGTGTTTTCATTTATAATTAAATAACAATAATAAATCTGAATCGTCCATAATCTTGATAATTAACAAGAAACATTAATTATCATATAAAATTAGTATGCAAGTTAAGTGATGATTAAGTTCTACAAATCATAGGTAAGGAGTTACCAACTTAATTGCATATGTGTATGTTATTGGAACATAGCACATGACATGACCCAATGAAATAAATATATGGATTGTGTTATGTGTCATTATTTATTTCATATGAGTTTGATTCTAAGTTTGAGATGGTTCACCTTTTTCACATGAGGATAGATTCTATAAATATCGTCTAACGCTGATTTCTGATAAGGGCTACTATACGGACTTTATTTATGTTCTCTTGAATTGTGCGGGGAAAAGTTGTTCATTAAGAAAACCGTATGTCTCTCATTAATTTACTTAATGAGTGATGATATCTGTTTGGGCCCCTTGATGGAGTTGGATCGTATGCATGCAAACTAGACGATCAACTTTAGATCAAGAAATGTATAATCTGCAAGAATAACACATTTCTATCTTGGATTATAAAGTGATATTATGTGACATAAGAATCAAAACAAGGAAATATTTTATTTCTTATGCAGGATTGAAATACTGTAGTTGTACAGTGTTTATTTATGTTAATTGGGAATCATAACGTGTTGCTAGATATTGCTTATGGTTATTGGAAATAAATAGTAGTGATTTAATTTCTATGGCCAACATGACATAAATCCTCGAAGGTCACACGAATTAAAGGTTCTTAATCAACAGTGCATTAATATTAGTTTACTTGCATTGGAGAATGCAATATATGATATGTTGATTAATTAATTATATACCGCTGCGAACCGTTATAATTAATTATTTTAAATTGATCATATGAAATTAATTAATACAAAGTCTAATCCTATAATAATTATCAAATAGTTGATAATTAATTTTGTTCAACACATTTAATATGATTATAGGAATTATATTAAATAAATGGGCTATCGTTTGATTACCCGATATGAGCCCAACTTAAATGCAATTAAAGGAGAGTATTAAAAAGAATTAAAGACCAACTAATATGGACTTGGAAGCCCATATTAAGGCCTACCACGTTCTAACATGGAGTGGTCCCCAAGGGTTAGGTTTGGATGACTATATAAGGACCACAATTTGAAAGAAACAAAACCTAGTTTTTCTTCTCTCTCTTTCTCCTCTCTAGCCGCCCCCTTCTCCTCTTCCATGGAGCAATTAGTTGCTGCTATGGAGAGCTCTTTTAATTGCATTTTGTAGGTGCTCATGAGTTGAGCAATAGTCACCTCTCTTAAATATCGATTTAAAAGAAAAAGGCGAACCATTGGATTAGGCGATGTCACACGTTTTACTAGCACGAAACCTTGTGAAGTTGATTAATCCTTTAGTGGACTTTAGAAAGAAGAAAAAGAAAAGGAGACGAGCATGCCACCGCCTCCAACGCCATGGTCGCGCTTCTTCGTTACGATACGAAGAGAGGTTAAACGCTTATTCTCTTCTCTCTTGTGTGTGCTTGAAAGTTTGCACTAGATCCTTTCTTGATGCTTGTGTTAATTTATAGTTCATTAGAAGCTAAAAAATTAAAATTGAGCACTTAAGAAGACTTTCTAATAGTGGTATCAGAGCACAAGGTCGTGCTTAAGATTTTTTAGCACTTAATTAAGTGTGAAGTTGTTAATTAACACAACGATTAGGATGCACTTGTTTGCTGTCTGGATTTCTTCTCTGTTTTCGAAATAGTTTTGATTTTTTCGCCAGGAAAAGCTTTCAGAAAAAATTCATTTTTGGTTGGAAGTTGTAGATCTATGAGATATGGTCCTTTTACCACTGGTTTCATCTTTTTCTAAGCAGTTATGATTTTTTTGTGAATTAAATGGTAATGGTGCGCAGAACTAGTTTCTGTCTGCACAGTTCTGTGTTTTTCTTGACTAGAAATTTTTTTAACCTGATGCTCTTTCTGGACATGTAAAATTTGTTGCATGTTTTGGAATTTATGTGAGCGTTCAAGTGATGAGAAGTGACTATGTTGTCAGATCTGTTTTTCTTTCAAACCGATTGTTTTTTATAAACTATACTTATTGAGATAACTTTATAGAAAAGTGTTTACATAAAAATGTTCTACTTTAAGTTAGGAATCTGTGAAAATTAGTTTCAAGTTTTTTCATAAAGTTTTGGTACCTCAACTAGGTCAATACTTTTTCGTCGTCAGTCTGTTTCAGAACAGGGCTAGTAGTTTATATGCATTTTATCTTGATGATTTTGATTAGACCTTTTTGGTTTTCTTTTCATGGATTGATAGCCAATAACATATAGTAGATTTGTTATGTAAAGTGTTTGCATGAAAATATTTTGGAAGATGATCCTACAGACCAAAAGAGTGAGACAAAAATAGAAAATCCGATAACGGTGTTTCGCGCACAATCTGAGGATTTGTCTTTTTTGTTTCTCCCAAATGGTAAGTGATCTCTTCTTGAAATTTTTATAGGTAGTTACACTCATGATTAGGAGTATGCATGATGTATTTCATAATTTTTGGAGACCGAAAAATTTCAGATTTTATTGGGTCCCATTTAATATTTTAAATAGTTAAAATATTTTTCTAATTAATCAAATTGGTTGAATAGTTAATTAGAACACTCCTTAATGTTCCTCATTTCTATTTTCAAATGTTGAAATGGCTTTCGAATGGTTTAAGCAAATTAGTTGTTTAAAAGTTGAACCGTTTTATGCGAAAAACCCGAGCAACAAGCAATATGCAAAAATTCTAATTTATTGTTGTTAATTAAGAAACAAATTACACACGTAGGGACTTGTGCTAACTTATTTTTGTAGGAAGGATCGTGGGTTTAGTATGGTCTAAGACACCAATGCCTTGTGTGTTGTATTGTGAATGCATCTGAATAAATGTGTATAAGGCCTTTGGTGCCATGGTTAATTAATTTTGGATTAATTTTAATGTAACTTGTGAGGCTTGCATGCCCTAAGACTAGGAGGGAATTAGGAATATTTTCACATGTATTTTGTTCCTTTAATTATATAGGATAGGATCTATATGATTAGTGGGATGGCTTATTAGATTAGTTTTTCTACATGAAGATGCGACGAAACTAATGCAAGCGGGGGGCCATACAAATCCACAATAATGTTTGTCCTACTTAAAATTGATTAAGTCGACCACCCTCTTTCTCTTTATTCCCTTCACGTCGTTTGCCATCTCATGACGCGGTCCACCATAGCGAACATCATGGTTGTCACTCGGAAGTCGGGGTACAAATAAATAGATTTGTTAGGAGCAAATAGAGAGATGTTGCTTATCGATGGACCCAACTAGAGTTTGGACATCCGGGCGAAGTTTGTAAATATATATAGATATTTTACAAACCAAAAATCATATGGTTAATATGATTGGTTGGAGAACCTACCTTGTCTACTTAAGTAGGGTGACGTGACATAACAGGCTCTACTTGATGAAAACGAGAATCTTGGAAAACCAGCTACATTTGGGACATTAAATAGATGTAGTAGGAGTTTTGTTTATCATTATAAATAAAACATTGCATAAACTAAATGACCTTAAATTGAAACTGTTATAGATATTAAATATGTTAATTTCGTTGCGATCAATCTTTGAAAAGAACAAGCTCTTTTCTAACAATATTTACTTGGAGAAGTAATACTGATTCCTAAGACACGTTCTTAAACAAGAGAAATTTGAGCATGTTTATTTCCAAAATATTCCTCAACCTCTCAAACGTAGCATCGCAATGATTGATTGACTTTTGACGAAAAGTTATTCAATAAAGCAGATGCCTATATTCTCATTTTGGAATCTCTAAACCTTTTGAATTGGAGAATTCATATGGACTAGATTTAACTCCTACGCTCTCGTTCACTTACTCAAGAAAGAATTCTTAGAGAAAATAGATATTGACTCCATCATTTATGATCGAGTAATAAAATATGAGTTAACCAAGAGATTCCTCTTTTAAAAAGATACATAAATGTTTCATTGGCTTACAAATCGAAAGATTTAAGTAGCTAATTGACAACTAGGGATATTGATCTCCAATATCAAGGATTGTTGATATTGTCATGTAATCTCTTTCTAGTGATGAAGGATATAGTGTTACCTTTCGCGCAATAGTTGGTGCAAAAGGTGATTGGTTAAATATTAAAGGAATACTTCGCTAAGGTATGAGTTGAAACTTCGAGACCCTCACTTGTGACTGTGTGTCACATGAGATGTTTCATTTGTCGTTTATGGAGGCATTTGAAAGGTTGTCCGAAGTACCATGATTATCGTGTTAGAAATATTCTAATCATTTAATGAGTATTTGTCAATCAAATTATCTCGCTATCTCTAATTCAAACTAGTACCTTGGTACTAGTTCATGTGCTCGCATTTAACGAAATGTGTAGGCAATGAAGAATAAGAGAATGTTCGAGAGAAGTAAAGTAAACTCCGTATAGGAAATGACTTGTTCGTCTAAGCCACTGGATACGTAGAGTTATCTTTACTAGTGATTTGTTTAGGAATTATAGGTTGTATACCTTATTCTATATATCTCAAAACTTTATCTCCATTTCATATAAATGATGGATGATCATGTTTTGTAAAAGGCAAGTGATATTCTTTTATTGCGGATTTGTTTATATGATTTCATGCATATTGTTTGAATTTACTTGTAATAGATAAACGAGTTTTGAATGACAAATATGATGCGTAAGACTTCACATAAAGTGTTTGACTTTCATGTGAAATGACCGCTTAGTCACATGAACGAGAATTGCATTATAAGTATCTACATAGCGTGGAGCTCGTAGCTCAATTCGATTGCTAATCGATTGAGATATGCGGATCATATTTGTTAGATGACAAAAGCGCCTTGACCTACGAAGGTTTAAGGACAAGTGACTTGTTTAGGACTTATACATATCGATATATATAGACCTATAAGTACTTATGTAATGAAAGGTTGTTTATACTTTACTACTTGACCAACGATCATAATAGATATTAACATATCTATTTGATAAGGTATAAGTATGAATCTTTTGACTAGTTCAAAGGAGTTCAAGAGTGAAGTTGATGGATCATTCAAGGAAAGAAAAAGTCTTACAATTGATCATGGTAAATAGTCAAGTCATATGGCTTGATATGTTACCTAAAAAGTATGAAAATCATTTCACAACTCACTCCATGAGGAACATTATAATAATATGTCCAAGAATGGAGGTATCGAACATTATTTGATATCGTTCGATCGGTAATAAATCAAGTTGACTTATTCAACTCGTATTAGGGATTTATGTTTGAGAACAATGTTGTTTACAATGAATGATGTTCCATCGAAATCCATTGAGAAAAGATATCTTACGAGATTTGATCTCTAAGTACATTGTTTCTCAAGATTTGGTATCAAGAAGCTTATTTTAAGTTTGTTGATTGATAAGCTTAAATCCAAATCGGACGCTTAATATTTTGTAGGATACTTTGAACTGACCGAAATGTACTACTTATACGAACATGATAAGAAAAATGTAGTTGTTGCTCATCATGACGTAATCTTGGAGAAGAATATTCTCTCAAAAAGAAGTAGTGGGAGTCAAGTGAGCATTAAAGAAGTTTATGCGTCACCACAAGAAGTACCCTTATGGAAAATTTATCACTCCATACATGGTGATTAATGGGAGTTGAGCAGAGTTTTATTCACAATGAGAACTCAAATATCTCACGAGTTGATGTTGTTCGAGAAACTCAAGATATATATGAGGATCAAGAAATTATTCTAGAAGTCGTTGTGGAAGTAGTTAATGAACCTCGAGCACTAATCCTACAAAAGGTCAACGAGAGTGATTGCCTAACCAAAAGGTGCATAGGTTTCGTGATATCCTCGTACTTGGCATATGAGGATACGTTGATAAATAAGGAAGCGATGGAAGGACCCGATTCCACAGGTATGGTTTAAATCCATATGATCTTTAAAAGTAATCCATGTATACCAATAAGGTATAGACCTTGCTTGATTCTTATTAATGAGTAATTCATCAAGAACATTTAGATTTTTAATGAAAGATTGACATGGATGACAGGTCGACTATACGTAAAGCGCAGGTTCTTGCTTGTAGCTATGTCTAAGTCGATAGTTAGTTGACTGTATACAAAGCACAATTCTTTGCTTGTAGCTATGTCTAAAGTCAATAAAAATCATTCTAGCAATTGTTATGTTTCATATATATTGATATATGGAAAGGTACATCAAAATCGCCTTCTTCGATTGATTGAAGGAAGATGTTGTGTATATGACACAAATCAAGTTTTGTTTGATTCATTGCTGGAAAGATATGCATGCTTTAAGGATCCATTAATGGATTGAAGCAAGAATTGTGGAATAAATATTTTGACTAAGGAGTCAAGGAGTTGAGTTTCGTCAAAAGCATCTTGTATAGACAAGATATTCAGTTGGAGCATATACTACAGGAAACTGCAATATCTGCATCGGGATTTATGATTTTCCAACAAAAAATATCTGTTGCATCAGCCAACAAAACTTATTTGCATCCACATTTAGTTTTTTAGCATTTTGCATCAACCTGTATTTGTTTGCATCAGCTTGGTGATGTAAATAATAGCCAGTTGTTTGGGAAACACTGATGTAACTATTTTCGTTTATCTGCATCGGATTTACTGATGTAACTAATTGAATATTTGCTTCTATCCAGCAGATGCAGTTAATGTATACGCTCTTGCATCAGTTGCGGCAATGAAAATAACATATCTAATTGCATGAGATAAATTGATGTAACAATTCTCAGTTGACTGCATCCGTTTGACTGATGCAATCAACATATTCTTGCTTCTGTCCAGCAGATGCAACAAATCTGTAGCTTATGCATCGGCTATGTCTATGAAAATAACATAACTAATTGCATGAAAAATACCGATTTAACTAATTCGTGGTATTGTATAGGATTCACTAATGTAACTAGACTAATTATTGTATCTGTCCAGCGGATGCAAAAAATGCAAAAATTACGTTGCTTATGCATCGGCTATGTTTATGTAAATAACAAACTAATTGCATGAAAAACACCGATTTAACTAATCTATGCTATTTCATAGGAGTCATTGTTGGAACTAGAATAATTATTACATCTGTACAGCGAATGAAAGAAATATGTAGCTTATGCATCGACTATGTCGATGTAAATAACATAACTAATTGTATGGAAAAAACCGATTTAACTAATCCGTGCTACTGCATAGGATTTCAGTGTTGTAACTAGAATAATTATTGCCTATGTCCAACGAATGTGTTGTCATAAAATTTAATAATTTTTAGAGTCTATTTGATTCTTGATCCATAGGTTAAAACTGAATAAATCTTGTTAACTAAGATTAATTATAATATGTTAATTTTTCGATTGACAAATCAAGTATCAAATTAACTCCAAAAGTTATAAAGTTTTTTGACAATACAACCGTAGTTAATATGAACAAGATCAATAGTCTGGATCGAATGTTTTATTTTTAAAATTTAAAATAAAAAATAAAAAAGAGAAGTGTGACATTTGTGGCACTAGAACACTCTTTTTTTTCAATACGATAAGTTTCTTTTTTGAAAAAAAAGTAACCCAAAAAAGTTACCAGCTTTTACTTAAGCCAAAAGTATCCATACAGAACAGTAAGAAAGAAAAGTCAAGGGGATGCCAAAAGATTGGAAACCATCCGAACTAAGTAGCAACTTGAAAAAAGAAAAACAAGGCCAACAAAAGTAATAGCTAAACAGCAGCTTTAAAAACAAACCGCTAGCAAAACTACATTGGAGCAGATGCCGTTTCATCA
This sequence comes from Rhynchospora breviuscula, assembly GCA_027562975.1. Classification (NCBI taxonomy): domain Eukaryota; kingdom Viridiplantae; phylum Streptophyta; class Magnoliopsida; order Poales; family Cyperaceae; genus Rhynchospora; species Rhynchospora breviuscula. The sequence continues at coordinate 22,642,823 of CM050398.1, forward strand.
GTGGTGTGACTATCCTCCTGATCTCTGGCACTGCTGCGATCTGCTGCTGCATGAAAGTTGGCCAAGGATCTAAAGTCAGTAGCTCAATACGATAAGTTTCTAATAACTAATTAATTAATCTTACTCATTAGCGTGATTATGTGTTTTTTATAATAGATATTTTGAGTGAATTTTTGTTGATGCTTTTAAAGGAGAAATTTTAATACTACATAGCTTTGTACAAAAATTTTAATACTTCATAAATTTATTCTTTCCTAAATCAGATGAGCATTGATGAAATCTAAGATATATATTAAAACCCGTGAGTTTTTCCTCTATTTTTGACCGTTTTTTTGCATTTTTTATTTTTAATCAATTTTTAAGTTAAAACCGGATATAATATTATAGTTTTCTATTTTAAGTTAAAAATATTTTTTATTTTTGCATTTTCTATAATTAAAATTTTTTTTTTCTCTTTTTTTATTAAATATATTAAAAATAGTCGTATTAGGTAAATATAGTTTTCTATTTTTTATATTTTATACAATTAAAAATAGTTTTATTTTTTTCATTAAATATATTAAAAATAGTTGTGTCGATCATTATTTTAAAGTAGTTCATGCTGAATTAGTGTCATCTAAAAAAATATAGCGCAGCAAAACTGCGACTACAATATCTAGTGGTTATAAAGATGTATCTAGAATGAAATTTTCAGTAATATAAAATTTATGTACGGAATGAAATTATTAAAATGAAATAAAAACCCTTTTGACATATGCTTTTTCTTATAAGTTGTAGAACTTCTGTTTTAGAAAAACTCATGTCCGCACTCACGTACTACTTATTTTAAGAAAAAAAAAACAATCATGCTAATTAATCGCTCCCTTTTAATTATGATCAGGATTATGAAATTAAGATATATGCAAAATCATCTCAATTTATGAAAAATTATCTCTTTAATTTTAATTTCCTGCCATCTTCAAGGAGTAGCAAATAAGCAACATATTTATTTGGACACCACTTAGATACATATTAAATTATTGGCAAATCAAGAGTGCACATGGGAAAACCTCGCACAGCACCAAAAAAGATGCCAAATTTAACGGAAAGATTTAAATAAATTTTTTTCATTTGATATTCGTAAAAGTACATAAATATAATGACCTTCATAATAATAATAATAATAATAATAATATAAGCTAAAAATTTTTGTTTTAATAATAATATCTTATTCATATGTTTTTAAAAATATGAGCACTAAAATATTATGTTTGTTAAATAATAAATATTAAAATTTTAAATTATTTTAGTACTAAAAATTATGAAATGTATCAGTGATGCAATTGATTTTGAAATTTTACTTAGTTTCGTATTATAGGATTACTACTTATTAGGGCTGTATATGAGCAGAGTTCGAGCGAGTTGGGAACAACTCAAACTCAGCTCATCTGTAACTCGAGTTGAGTTGAGCTGAGTTAGAAATACTTTTGAGCTTTTTAAGCAAGCTCAAACTCGGCTCGTCCCCAACTCGAGCTAGCACATGGGCTCACGAGCTAGCTTGAAATAAATATATATCCTTCAAATTTTTATTTACTTAATACATATGTTATTCTAGTATTAATTTTTTTGACATATACAATATTATAAACAATAAAATTGTTATCTTTTATATTCTTTCTATTGATTTGAAACAAAATATGTCTTGAAACTCAATCTATCATATGTAATATTATTTAAAATTAAAATATATAAGAAGAAAATTCTTATTACTAATTTATAAATTTTTAATACTCATAAATTAGGTTGATAATATATATTTGAAATATAAATTTATTACGTCACGAGTCAGCTCACGAGTTGCGAGCTGAGTTGACCTCAACTCAAACTCGACTCATCAACCAACCGAGTTAGTTCAGCTCGAGTTCCGTTGGCTCGAGTTATAATCGAGCTTCTTCTGAGTCGAGTTCGAGTTAGCTCACGAGTTATGAGTTTTTTGCTCACCCCTACAACTTATCCTATTAGATGTTGATTACATGGGCATATTAACAATTTATGGCCTCTAAATTCTTAATCTCTTGACTTCTATTGAAATAGATCACTCGAGATTTATTTATTTAATTATTCATTAGTCTAATGGATTTGTTACAGGATTCGTTGCTAAAAACTACCAAATTAAAAGGAATTAAGATGCTAGCATGGTATTCAACGATGCAACTACATAATTCAAAAAAACAATTTAAATTTCTAAATATCAAGTTCATTTGACCAAGAATAATTTACTCGTTTAGAAATAGACAATTATCTCAATAACCTCAATTTCGTACAGTACATATAAGTCTACAAGAGATAACAAATAGACAACATATTAATTTGGACTTCATTTAAATACATATATCAATTCTGCTTTATCTATATTTATTTTGGATATCCAAGTGCAATTATAGTATTAAAAATTATGTTCGCTGTTATACAATAAATACTAAAAGCTTATTATAGTGATTTTGTATCCTTATTATTTACTTTATTTGTAACGTATAATTAAGATACATATTCAGTGGAGGACATTTGTTTTTATAACGCATGAAATTGAAAAAATAGAAAATTATCTAATTTTATGGAAAATGCGGTTTATAAGGATAACAAATCCGCAGCATATTTATCTGGACCTATTTAGATACATATTAACAAATCTTCTCCAGCACGGCGCTGGGAGGATGGCACATTTAGCACAAATAGTTAAATAATAACTTATATCGATATAATATTGACACTATATATACTATGTCAGATTATTAACATTTTTTAATAAATATTAATTATTAATATAACTGTAAAAGTAAATATTTCAAATTCATGTTTTTGAATATAAATATAAATACAAAAATTAAATATTCATGAATATTTATTTCCATATGTATGTTTCAATAATAGCATCTTATTCATATCTCTTTTGCATATGATATAATTCATGGATCGTACTTTTGGATTACGAAATATATACAGTACTAAAAAATTATGTTTGCTATATATTATATTTTTCAATTACTTTGGAGCTGATAATAAAAAAATGTATTAATTAATGATGCAATTGAGAATTGTATTATTTTGTTACATTGTTACTAATAATTAAGGAACATATTAATAATGTATTGATCAAGAAAAGCGTGATCTCTATTATCAAAACTTTGATGTCTAAAATTTCAAAATTCACATTTACATCATGAATTAATTATGATACTTTAAGTTTTCAAACAATTGACTTTTATTATAAATAGACTCACTAGATCATGATCTTTTATTTATGTAATTATCCCTTTATATTGATTATCACATTAATATTATTTCTTTATATTTTAATATTATTAATTGGTTATTTAAAATAAAATATTATGGAATATGCTAATATATTTGAATTCATAAAATAAAAAATTAATCATATAATATGAAGTGGAATAGTGATACAATTATAATAGTAAATAAATATATGTTTAAGAATCAAAATATTACAATTGCAATTAAATTTGTTACCACATTTCATATTAATGGATTATGGCTCCATATATGAAATCTAATATTTGTAGTAGAATAATTCATACAAGTGGTCATCAAAATCGATTGAATAAAAAAACATTTTTAAAAAAATATATATGCTAGTATCTTTGAATTGTAATATTTTAAAATTAATCAGATAATATGAAGTGAAATATGAACCAATTTTAATAATAAATAAATATTGGTGAATATATAAGGATTACGACTCTACTATATAAATTTTAAACTTTAAAAAATTAAATTTTATGAATAAACTCTAAATATGAAAATAAATTAGACATGAAATTTAAAAATAATATTAATTTACCTTTTGTTTGTCTTTATAACACTCAGATTTGGTTCCGGTAGGTTTTGATATATATATTTTTTATATCTAACGATATTATAATTTATAAGCTTCAATTCATATTGAAATGTTGGTATTTAGGGACATTGAAAATGTTGACATTAGAATCTTTCTCATAAATGATTATGGCTCAAAATATAAATTTTAAATTTTAATCAGCAGAATTAGTTCATAGAAGTTCGCAATATGAACAATTTAGGACCTAACTTTTCAAATACTTCACTTCTACCAAAATAGATTCAAGACAAGACATCATGATCTTCTATTTTTGTGATTATCACATCAAGCGGATTGTCAAATCTATTCTATCTCTTCTTATATTAACTGGTTATTATTATTATTATTATTATTATTATTATTATTATAGTAGTAGTTGTTATGTATCAAACTCCAATGATTCTAAACTTATTGCAAATGTGTTGCGTCATATTGTGTCACATCAAATATATGTTTGTTGGACTTCGTCTTTTCACGTGTTGACGCGAGTTTATATTTTAAATGTGTTATCTTGTATCATGTTGAGTGAAAAAATAGGCTAATACAACACACATTATGTTACGGCATGTCGTGTCAACATGACATGACATGATGTGTTAAATGTGGGTTCAATTAGAAATTATTTTAATTTTTTTGTTTAAAATTCATTAAAAATAAAAAATTAAAGTAAAAATATAGCAAATCGTAGAAATTTATGTTTAATTGATATGCTATAATAAAAATAATGTGAAATAAAAATTATAAATCAGCATTAATAAATTTATTTTAATGTAATAAATGATAAATAACATTCTAAAAATATAAATAATATTAGTTGTCGATCTGTGTTCATGATGTGTCTTGTCATGTTATGTCGTGTCGCATGTCAATTCGTGCCGTGTTAAAACATATCAATATTCAAAAATTTTAAACACGGCACAACTTTGACACGACACGTCCACATGGTCATGTCGTGTTATATCCGAACATGTCATATCTTGTCATGTCTTACTAACATGCCTACATATTGTGCCAATGTGATAGTGTCACGTCATTTTGGAAAATCCTATGTAAAAGGAGATAGTTATGAAATACGCTAATATTATTAAAGCAAAAAAAAAATTTCTAATGATTTTTTATAACCATGCTTGCATTCCTTTTCTTCCGTGTGGTATATAAGTTTTATTTTATATCATACTAAGCTATTATATTTCACCTCATTTTGACCTTGCTATGATTAAACATTTTCTTGTAAAATTGCTTGACTAATGCATTCAAGCTTGCACACGTTGACTCACCAAATAAAATGATCATTAAGCTTTGAAAGCGGCATGCATTTCCTATATATCTTCTTTCCTTTCATATCTTTTTGAGATTGGCCGAAGAAAAAAATACAACGAAATTAAGGTGCTGACCTGGTGCCATATTTCTTACCATTTCATTCCATAACATTCTCCTTAATTTCCTTCCATCGATTGGCTAAAAAGGAAGAAAATATAAATAATTTAAGAGAGGATGACCAGGCATCATTACTCATTTCCTATTCTTTATTATGTCCTCCAACCTATGATCTCTTCAATCTTTCATTTTTTGTTATTCTCTTCTCTCACCTACTTTATTTTGAGAATTCTTCCCATGTTCATCTACTCATGTTTTCAAATATCTTCGGTGTTCCATCTATATGCTTCTTTGTTTCTCCTTAATTTAGAGGAAAGTAAGACGCGAAGGATATGATTTCATCTACTGAATTTCTTCACTTTTTATTCCGGTAATAAATTTATATAATCACTATCTATTTTGATATCAGACACAGTGTGTGTGTATATATATATATAGTTTTTACTATTTGTAATTTGGCAAATGATCTAATCGTTTCTTAAAATTCAGAAGTTCCGTAAATTTTACGTCAAAGTCTATTTTGCAAAATTGATTATCCTTATTATTAAGGTTCGAATTTTATTGAATAAAAGTTCAACTAAGCAACTTATTATTTTATTGCATATAAACTAAACAAGGTTGCATTTCTTTTAAGCAAAAAAAAAAAAGTACATACGTGATTATAGATTTTTGCTGCATATGATATTTTTTTTTCTTCTATATCTAATTTACATTTGATGGTTTTCTGTAGCAGGTGAGGCATTCTTCAGTGTCATCCAGCAAAAGAGGCAGTGCTTTCACTTATAATTGCAACGATAATGAAGATGGTGATGAGGAGGAAAGTATTATTTGGACCCAGATCTAGTATTTGCATTCACATTTATCAGTTGAATCCAAACTTATAATTTGCATCAGAAATTAGTTATGTTAGGAATCCTAAAATTGATTTTTGTATCTATATTTATGTTTATTTTCTGAAATTAAGTAAAGCGTCTGAATTTATTGGTTGGTTATAATTTACATTGACTCGAAATCAATTTGCTTGGCTAACGAAGCTATTCAATATTAGTTTAGTTGTTTTATATTTTATATAAAAATGAGAATGGTGGATGTTAATCCCACATGAGAAGTAAAGGGTTTTGAAAAATAATTAGACTGTATGACATATAATTTGTTTTTATATTTTATCATCTCTTTCTTTTATTAATTATAATTTCATTTCATGACATTCAGGTTTGGAAAAAAGTGTCGTTTGCTGAGCATACTTGTCGATGAAGTCTGGATTCATTGGATGGCAATAAAGAATTCCAAGCAGTGAATATCAATTTTGAAGAAGAAGAAGAAGAGTCAAAATAATTATATTTGAGATGATTTTAAGTTAGTTGTATAATAGCTGAATATTAGTTGTAATCGAAGAAGAAAAAGAACAATTTTAAATGGTGTAAAATAGTCAAATGAAATTTTAGTTGAAAATTAATTTTGAATTTTTGATATTTTTATTGTTTTTATTGTGATAATTAATTTTTTAATTTAATTTAATTTTTGTAATGGATTTAATTTATGTTATAGATTAATTTGTTTAATTTAAATTTAAATTAATGATGCAACAAAATATCATGTGCATCAAGAAGTTACATGCAGAAGCACATAAGTTGCATCAGCTTATCGATGCAGCTGAATGAGTATCTTGCACGAGTAAATAGATGAAAATAATAATCACATGCATTGAGAACTTTCATGCAAAACAATACAAGTTGCATCGGCTTGTCGATACAGTTGACAATTTATCTTGCATGAGTAAATAGATTCAATTAAAAATCACATGCATCGGGTATCCTCATGTGGAAGAGTATAAGTTGCATCAGCTTGTGGATGAATTCATCACTTATCTTGCATGCGTAAGTTGATGCAACTATAAATCACATGCATCAGGAATTCCCATGCAGGAGAGTATAAGTTGCATTGGCATGCGGATGTAGTTTATCGTTTATCTTGCATACGTTAGTTGATGAAACTAAACAACACATGCATCAGGAACTTCCATGCAAAAAAGTATAAGTTTTATTGGCTTGTTGATGTAGTTTATTGTTAATTCTGCATGTGTAAGCCGATACTATGATAATTAAATTCATCGGGACTGCCAATGCAAAAGGTAAGAAGTTGCATCAGCATAATGATGTAGTAAATAATTTATTTTTCATCCGAACACCGATGCATTTGAGAATCTATTTTTAGCATCAGTCATCTGATGAAACTGAGTGAGTCGATGCGTTTGATATCATCACCATCGTCACTTTCTGCATCACCTTTGTTGCATCAGTAAGCTAATGCAGATCACTTACTTCATCGATTTTGCAGATGTAGAAAGACGATGCAGATAGTGACTTTTTCTGTAGTGATAATTGTGTTGCTTGTATTGTACATGATAACAAGATCTTAATTGAGAATAACATTAAAAGAAATGAATATTGTCAAAATCTCATTAAATAATATTTTTTGGACAAGATCACCTAAATTTTAGGAAACAAAATCTATGTAAATAGATCATAATGGATGTTAGGTTTGACCAAATGTGCATATAACGACGAAGTGTTCTAGAAACATGAAAGATACACTCCAAGAAAGGATGTCAAACCACGCCATATTGCATATAACTTGAGTGTAACTCGGTTTATTGTAACTCAATTCGAGAAGAAGTGCATGAAACAGTTCAATCATTCTTTCATTAGGAGTTTCATTATATCCGCCATATTTATGCACATGTCCCAATGTGTAGTATCAAAGGAGCGTGATAAACAGTTATCAAATTGATACAATAGGAGACACATTTAGACAATAGTCAAGGATATCCTCAAGTATCTTGTGAGAAAGAGTGATATGATTTTTTCATCTCTTAAGATGAAAGAGAGATCATGTAAGTTGTTGCACTAATGCTAGTTTTTCGAAAGATTGATATAATCACAATTAAGCTACATATTTTGCTTAAAGGTGGTGTTGTAAGTTTAGAAGGTGTTCTAAACAGATATTACAATCGTTTCCGTCACCAAAGCAAAATACATAGCAACTTGTAAAGCAATGAAAAAAGATTATTTGGATCGAGTTCTTAGTCAAGCTAATATGGTTCTATGCATCTCGAACCATAGCTTAGTCCTGAAGAACCCAATGTCGTATTGGAGATTCAAATATGATCTATGACAATATCACTTGATCTCGTATGATGATGATCAAGAACATATATATAGGAGTATATATATATATATAGGGTCGAACAACTTGGATAGGTTCACGAACAGAGCGAACACTCTAACATAACTTCTATCTTAAGTAGTACACGAGATGCAGTTATGCATCCATGCATGATGGACGTGTGAGTAACTGGCTTTGAGCGTATTATTTCTTTTGAGGTTCGAGACATGTATATATATAGATATATAACATCGTTCTTAATTCTTCACTGGCTAGAAGTCACTATTGATTGACTCTAGACCAAGTGGAAGATTGTTGGAGTTATGTCCTAGAAGTCAATATTTTAATGACTTAGTTTTAGTTTATGTTATTGATGATACTTGACCATTTGTTCCTAGGATTTATTATCGACATATCATTCAGGTTGAGGATTTGAATTATGGATCTCCATGTTTTCATTTGTAATTAAATGACAATAATAAATCTGAATCGTCCATAATCTTGATAATTAACAAGGAACATTAATTATCATATAAGATTAATATGCAAGTTAAGTGGTGATTAAATTCTACAAATCATAGGTAAGACGTTACCAACTTAATTGCATATGTGTATGTTATTGGAATATAACACAGGACATGACCCAATGAAATAAATATATGGATTGTGTTATGTGTCATTATTTATTTCATATGAATTTGATTCTAAGTTTGAGATGGTTCACCTTTTCCACATGAAGATAGATTTTATAAATATCGTCTAACGCTGATTCATGATAAAGGTTAATATACGGACTTTATTTATGTTCTCTTGAATTGTGCGGGAAAAAATTGTTCATCAAGAAAATCGTATGTCCCCTATTAATTTACTTAATGAGTGATAATATATGTTTGGACCCCTTTATGGAGTTGGATCGTATACATGCAAACTAGACGATCAACTTTAGATCAAGAAATGTATAATCTGCAAGAATGACACATTTCTATCTTAGATTATACAGTGATATCATGTGACATAAGAATCAAAACAAGGAAATACTTTATTTCTCATGCATGATTGAAATACTGTAGCTGTACAGTGTTTATTTATGTTAATTGGAAATTATAACGTGTTGCTAGATACCGCTTATGATTATTAGAAATAAATAGTGATTTAATTTCCATGGCCAACATTATATAAATCCTCGAAGGTCACATGAATTAAAGACTCTTAATCAATAGTGCATTAATATTAGTTTACTTGCATTGGAGAATGCAATATATGATATGTTGATTAATTAATTATATACCGCTGCGAACCGTTATAATTAATTATTTCAAATAAATCATATAAAACTAATTAATGCAAAGTCTAATTCTATAATAATTATCAAATAGTTGATAATTAATTTTGTTCAAAACATTTAATATGATTATAGAAATATATATTAAATAAATGTGACATCTTTTTATTATCTGATATGAGCCCAACTTAAATACAATTAAAGGAGAGTATTAAAGGAAATTAAAAACCAACTAATATTGGCTTAGAAGTCCATATTAAGGCCTACCACGTTCTAACATGGAGTGGTCCCTAAGAGTTAGGTTTGGATGGCTATATAAGGACCACAATTTGGAAGAAGCAAAACCTAGTTTTTCTTCTCTCTCTTTCTCCTCTCTAGCCGCCACGTTCTCCTATCCCATGGAGCAATTAGTTGCTGCCATGGAGAGCTCTTTTAATTGTATTTTGTAGGTGCTCATGAGTTGAGCAATAGCCACATCTCCTAAATATCGATTTAGAAGATAAAGGCGAACTATTGGATTAGGCGATTTCACACGTTTCGCTAGCACGAAACCTTATGAAGTTGATTAATTTTTTAGTAGACTTTAGAAAGGAGAAAAAGGAAAGGAGACGAGCACGCCACCGCCTCCAACGCCATGGTCGCACCTCTTTGTTACGATACGAAGAGATGTTAAACGCTTATTCTCTTCTCTCTTGTGTGTGCTTGAAAGCTTGTAGTAGATCCTTTCTTGATGCTTGTATTAATTTATAGTTAATTAGTAGCTAAAAAATTAAAATTGAGCACCTAAAAAGACTTTCTAACAATATGTTGAGCTTAGTGATGGGTAGAATGGTGATGGTAGTGATTAGGGTGGAGTTAGTGGAGTTAGTGGAGTTAGAAAGATTAGCGGGGTTAGTCGCTAACCTCGGTGCGTTTGGGAAACTAACCCCGGCGTAGGGTTAGTCGCTAACCCCACTAATCTTATGGTGCCAAGCGCACCCAAACCCACTAGCTTTCTCACGGTCTGAGAACTTGCAATTAAAGCTTTTCCTTCTTATATTGTGATGCGCTGTTGTGTTTGAAGACAGAGCAATAAGCATTCACGATACTGTGAGAAATGCGAGTCATGATTATAATGTCTGGATTAGAAATTGTTAACAGTCACCTCGCTTTTCATATATCTTAGTTTTAGGTGAAACGCTCTGATTGTAAATAGGTTTTCTTGTTTCCTTTTATTTTTAAATGAAATTGTGAGCTGAGACAATCGTCTCTCTACCCAAAAAAAAAAAAAATAAAAAAAAAATAATCGTTATGCTTGACCTTTTCATGTACTCATATATCAACTTATTTCTTATGCTTCAACTCAGAAAAATGACTTTTCATTTATTTTTTCACGCGGAATTACTTATGCTCTCCTATGTTATTAACATTCAATGATTATTAATTACTTTATTATAATATTATAATATTACAATATTAATTATTTATTATAATATTATTTTTTTACTATGATGAGAATATTACAATATTAACTATCCTTGTAATATTCTATTACTTATTTTATTATTCTAATTATTATTATTAAATAATAATAATTACTTTATTTTACAATAACGAAAGAATTTAATAAAATAAAAAATTGGCTGGTAAAAAGAATAAAATCAATGATTATTTTATTTCATCTCTTCTATTTTTCTTCTCAACTCACCATCCAAACAACATTTTCATTTACGGAAATAACAATTTTCCACTCTTTCCGGAATAACCCTCTTTGTAATTTTTCTTTCCGGAAAAATCATTCCTTACTACTTCTCAAACCATCCAAACACACTCATATTAAGCTCCATAATATTTCTGCCGCTCCTTTGTTCTTTAATTTTCTTCATACAACGCCCCGCCACCCATCGACAACTGGCCACCATCACCATGAAGTGAGGAACCTTAGAACCTATTCCATATATCATTCATGACAGTATACATAGCTAGATCAGGAAGTTACTAACTATTAAGTCTCTAACTAATGTACCTGGCATCCTCAAACACAATGCTCAAGGCATTGTACCAGTTTTGAGTTATCATTCCAGCCTGGGAATGGAGGCCTTGTGCAATACGTACGTCTACGTGCGATGACCCGTGAGTTGGGGCCAAGTCCATTATACAAAAGCCAATCGTTCACGATCGATGGTCTAGCCGAATGAATTAGGAAGATTTGAATTAACTATCGGTGATTGGTTGGGTTTGGTTGCAAGTATAGTGGAAGTAAAATTCATTCCGCTGGAGTTCACTCCAAGAAGGATCGATTTTGAAAGTGTGTCTAGCCTTGTTTAATTAGAACTTCCGGTGCAAGGTGGAATTTGGGAGCGATTCTTGGTTTGAATCTTTCGTAACATTTAATTTGTGTATATCGAGACTTCATGAGACGCCATGGAGCAAACTTCATAGCCGTTGGAACTTGGTAGCTAGGACAAAAAGAACACATTCCTTAAAAGGGAGGGATTAAATTCCACTTAATATGTTATTAAAATCTGTAAGTATATATGCTTTGACTGAAGATGCGCTACTTAGAGAGTCCTAGTTCGGTGTATGTATATTGAGGAGGGTTCTAGTGTTACAAATACCACAACTTTTCTTTTTCATTAATTTTTCAAAAGTTTAAAAATTTAATTTTCAAATCCAAACCATAGATCTTGTTCAATTTTACGAGCGATACATTTCTATATATTTTTTATAAACTTTGGAGTTTATTTGATATTCGATTAACATGCCAAAAAATGAACAAATTAAAATTAATATGTTATAATTAACAACATTCATTCACTTTTTGGTCTCTTGATTGAATATCAAATAAACTCCAAAATTTTTAAAAATTATATAGAAATGCATCGCTCATAAAATTGAACAATTGCGTGGTTTACGAGCTCCTATCAGAGGTGAATGTTAACGGTTTTGATTTTAAAATTAAATTTTTAAATCTTGAAATATTAATAAAAATGAAAAGTTGTGACATTTGTGGCACTAGAACTCTTCTCATGTATATTTTATTCATCTTTCATTTTCGGTGGAGTTTGACATGTTTCTTTAGGGGGGAAAAAAAATCACTGACTAATTTTAGTTCGAAATTTTAAAATATGTGTTGGATCTTTTCTATGCAAGTCACTTTTGACACACAAATTTGGATATTTGAGAATTTTGATGTGCCTTTGTTTCCCCTGTTATCCCAAACTCAGATGGCATGATTATGTGAAATATTGCCTTTCGTTATTATAGATTCTGTCTTATCTCTGATCGAATATTTTCCGTGCGGTGTGATTCCATGCTTAAAGGCCTGCGAGGCTGCCCAGGCTATCCTGTAAAGTTCTTCTCCTATATATTGACCTATCGTTCTTCGATCTCGTTTGTAAAATATTGCTCCTACGGATGGAAAAGAAAAGATGGCTTTCACGGATAAAAATATATATATTGGTCTCAGTTAGTTAGTACTTATGGGCTCGTTTGGATGGTATGGGAATAAGAAAGGAATAAGAATTTTAGGAAGAAAACATTAGAAAGAGTATAACTTTGGAAAGAGTGAGAAGAGTGTTATTCCGGGAAGAAGAAATATTATTTGGATTGTGAGTTAGGAATAAACAAATTAATATTAATTTAAGTAAATTATTAAAAATTATTATTTTAATATTAAATAAAGTACTAATTAAAGAGTATACAGAATTTCATTTAGCTATTAGTATTTAACTAATTTTGTTGAAATTATGTATATATAATTGTTGGAAGAAGCTATTCCTAGGAAGAAGTTATTCTTTTTATTTCTAACTTGTTTGGATGTCTAGGAAGAAGCTATTTCTAAAAAAAAATTATTCTTTCTTATTCCTAAGCAATCCAAACGAGACCTATAATCTGCCGCTAATTTGAAGAACTTCATGGAGCATATAAAACTATCACTTCTCGATTACAATGAAATAACAAATACTCGTTTTCTTAAAACCAATCGTCTCAGCAGTTAATTTGTCGTCTCATGGAGCATAAATCATCTTTTTAATAAGGAAAAATCGGACAATCATCTTTTAATAAAAGAGTAGAAATAATGGAGACGAAAAAATTACCCTAAGCGAACAGGAAATTCAAAGTTTTTCATAACACATAGGAAAATGAACAATTATATATATTATTTGTGCTGAGCCCATTCCTGAGGCTTTTTATCAACATCCTGCAATTCTTGCATACAAATTAATACTTCATATAGGAGCCGTTTGGATGGTATGAGAATAAGAAAAAATAACTTCTTTCTAAACATTCAAATTTTTTCCAAAGTTACATACTTTTCAATATTTTCTTCCTAAAATTCTTATTCCTTTCTTATTCCCATACGATCCAAACGAGCCCATAAGAAGTTAGATTCTAAGCTTATATGATACAGCATCGATCCTTTTCATCACTCGATCGTATATGATTAAAAAATATGACTTTTCTATTTTCTTAGACAAATGCCCCATCACCTCGTATGCACTGCACTCTCATCTGTAGAAAATTTAATGTACTAGTTTTTCATAATATATTTACATCTCTCCAACTTGCATGTACTGCAAGTTTAGTTGTTTATCCATAAACTCAATTTTAAATATTGTAAATACGATCCGATCATTTAGCAACTCATGGCGTTCTATTGTGGAGAAATGCTAGTGTCCAATATATTGGACGGATATAGGGTCCCTCTAATACGATTGTTCTCACGTTTTAAATTTCAAACGACCGATCCGAACCGTTCAATGTGTTCTCCATATTGAAAACTTATAAGAAACCAATTTTTATATATTTTAAATTTTTTACTATTTTTTTGGTATTTTAAAAAATCGTTGTTATTGGACGATTCATAATCTTTATATCATGATTTTTTTTAAAATACAAAAAAAATAGTAAAAAAATAAAAAAAAATGTAAAAAATTGTTTCTTTAAAGATTTCAATATGAAAAACATATTGAACGGTTCAGATCGGTCGTTTGAAGTTTGAAACGTGAGAACAATCGTATTGAACGGAACCATCCGTTCAATATATTGGACACTAGCATTTCTCTCTATTGTGACCTAAAAGAGAGAAGAAAAAAAAAACATTGCTAATAGCACAATGACTCCAATAGCCTGATCCAATCCATCCTTAGATAACTCAGCATAATCTCTAACTAACCTATTCAGGCTCCATTATCGATTTCTTAAGCACTAGCCATAAATAGTAATCTGGACTTATAATCACAACTAATCTAAGATATATATTAAGTTGCGATGTTTTGACCGCATTGTTGACAGCTATTTCAATAATTATAAATAGTTTTCTTTTTTTTAAGATATATTAAAAATAGTCGTACAAATCATTATTTAATTTAAAATTTAATTTGCAAATATAAGGTAGTTCATGTTGAATTATTGTCATCTACAAAAATATAGCGCAGCGAAGCTGCGACTGTCATGTCTAGTACTTATGAAATTGAGCAATCAAAAGAGCAATAATATATCTTTTGCAACCCAGATCTCATCTGGCTTTCATTTCCCTGTCAGAGCAAATGTGCTTCTCAGATTATTCTTCCTTTAATAAGAGAGCATTATTCCCCGTGACCACAGAACCTTTATTCTCTTTAAGTCTCTCTCTCTTTTTGGTTGAGCCTGCTGTTTATCATTATAAGAACAACAACAACAGCAATAACAACAAATTATTATTATTATTATTATTATTATGGTTGAGCCTGCTGTTTATCATTATAAGAACAACAACAGCAGCAGTAACAACAAATTATTATTATTATTATTATTATTATTATTATTATTATTATGATTATTATTATTATTATGATTATTATTATGATTATTATTATTATGATTATTATTATTATTATGATTATTATTATTATGATTATGATTATTATTATTATGGTGGTGGTGGTGGTGGTGGTGGTGGTGGTGGTGAATCAAGAGTAACCCTATGTTAAAAAGGTGAAGAAAAATATATAGAAAGTGGATCACCTACAAATTTAAGGTTTATCGACTCTCTCCTTCCTTTCTTTCCCATTCCTTCCCCTTTTTATTTCCTCCAAATTCTGGAGCAAAGCTTAACCTACTAGTTAGTCATGCGATTAAATAAAATATATTTTGCAGATGCTATTTAATTGACAAATGCATCACAATCATATAATACTCGCACGCGACATACAAATGCCATTTCTATTTCTTTGCAATAATAAATCCTATCTAATTTTTATTTGCTTCTTATTTATTTAACATTTAATAACATAAAACATTATATGTACAGAAATGAAGTGCAATATAAATCTAAATAAGCTTCTATTATCATATTGTTGGCAAGTAGCAACACCCTTAAGGTATCACAGCATCATCCTTTACTGCATAGGGGATAAAATGGTTAATATATACTCTCTGTATATATTAAAAAGTACCAACTTAAAATATGTATGAAACTTAAGAACAAAAAGGAAGTCGAACCTCAGGGTAGCAATCTTGGCGAACAATGCTACGAGTTTTTGGATTTACATTCAACGAGCAAGAAATGTTTCCCTGATAAAAGAAAAAGGGGATTCAGGTTCAAATTTTCTTGTTGGACTTGAAATCTTACCACCTAGTCCTTATCAAAGTACTGCTTGTAATGTATGCGACATTAGATTCTAGTTTGGGACTCAAAATGATGCTCTAGATGGGTTACTCAGTATTGGGATTTTCTGCCAGAGGCAGCTGTGGTATAATTTGGTTTAAGATGTTATGTAAGACATAGTTTCATTATATGAAATAGATAGGTTTGATACTTCTCTTCAAGATAGAAAAGAAGAAATATTTGCAAGATAGAAAAGGAAGGAATATTGTTTATAACGACAAGTACATACCAGAGGTAATTTTGGTACCAACTGTTCTTTCAGAACAAAAAAGAAAGAAATATTGTTCATAACATCAAGCAATATATACCAATTGTCTTTCACAAAGTTTCGACCAGTAACAGACCCTCTTTTTGTAAAGGATGAACATAATCATTCATCATGTTCCATGTTCTAGCCAGATTTCAATGTATAATCCAACATTGGCATTTGGCAAAACATGCAACCAAAGTACCAATTCCAGTACCAGTGTAAACTGACCTACTAGAGCACTACATAGTACTGAATTGCTTGTAATTTTGCAACCACTTGCTAAGACTAATCTATTAACAAGCCTGGTTAATTTTTAGATATATTTAAGAGTTGGCAATTCAGATTTACATAATTAGCGGCATCTATGGAACCAATGCATCAGTAAATCACATCGAAAATGAAGAAATTAACAGGAAGATAGTTGATTAAAAAGGATAAAAGAAAATCTACCTTAACGGGGATGTCAGCAAAGATGAGACCCAGAGATCCTTCGACCTCAGTAACAGTATCAAACGGCACCGACCCCTTTGTCAGATCCTCAATCAAATACACCAATTCATCAACGATCTTCACACTATTGAGCCGCAGCTCAGCTTCCAAATTCGATTCACCTCTCGCCGCAACCCTTCCTCCAGCTGAATGGACCGAGCCGAGGTACCTCCCCCGGTAACTCACCGAAGAAACCACCGATGTGTAATCAAGAGCGAAGAAATCAGGGTTTCGCACATTTAAATTGAGAGTCAAGGTCAGATCGAAGGAGGCGCGGGGTGGTGGGGAGATGTGGAGGTGCTTGAGGTGGAGACGGGTGACGTGGATGGCGGGGTCGGAGGGCCAGAGGAGGAGGAAGAGAGAGAACACTAGGAGGAGAAAGAGCAGAGAGGAGAGGAGAGAGACGAAGCAGAAGGAGCATGAAGTGAGACAGAGGTTGCGGCGGGGGCGACGACGGAGGCGGAGGCAGAGGATGGGGTAGGAGGGAATGAGGAGGTACGAATCGGGGACTTCGGAGTAGCATGGGAGAGGTGGAGGCAAGAGAGGCTCTGTGTCTGACTGGTGGGGTCGGATTGTCGGATCGGTGGCCATTGGTGATTGGTGAGACCGTGAGAGATGATTGGCTGCGGTGGAGGAGTTAGTTAGGTTACGTGAGGCGTGCGGTGTTGGGTTTTGCTGCTGCCATTGATGGTGTTGTGATTTCGTGCGGCCGAAGGTGATGCTACGTTGGTGGGGCCCTTGTGTATGAGAGAGAGAGAGAGAGGAATTATTGTTGGGGCATGATGTTGCAAGATAATGCAACGATGGAGTCGGATCCTCTGGTTATTTTTTATAAACGACCAGGTGGTCGTTTTAGATCCGGACCGTCTGATTTAATCTTAACGGTTAATTTTTTTCGGACCTATCAATCCAGATATCATGCACGGGGCATCCTTAACCGTTGAGATTAAATCAGACGGCCCTGATCTAAAGGATCTCATTCCATGCTACGATGGAGTGCTGGATTAGTATTGTTCTTTCAAATTGGTAATGACACAAACGTTGACTATTATTAAAATTTTAGGGATTAGAAAATAGTGTCTTTTACTCTTTTAAAATGTTTCAATATTATTTGAAAATTGACTTCTCCTAGTTTCCAAAGCCTAAATAGGAGATTCTTATATCTTAAGTTTGGATGCACCCTCGACAAAAAATAAATAAATAAAAACAACAATCTATTCTATGTTTTATTTGTTCTAATTTAGACTCAAACAAACGTGTTTTTTTTTTATTAGATCAGAAATATATAATTATTTATTCCAATAGAAATATAAAATTAAAACAAAGACTTATTCTTATTAAAGATGGATCCAACATAACCAGTGTGTTGGAAGTGCATGCATGGAACAAGAACAAACTATTATATGTTTGGTTTTGTCTAAAATAGTTTGTTCTTGATCCAAATTGATATTTTTCTTGTTCCAACAAAAACATGAAACTAGAACAAGAGCTACAACAAGTTTTATTCTTCTTATTCTTGTTCCATGAACCTCCGAACACACCAAAAATTCCCTTCTTTTTCTAAAGAGAGGACCTCCCTTTGGGCTCGTTTGGATGAGTCTAGAAATAGCTTCTTCCTAGAACTAGCTTCTTCCTAGACATAAAACTCTTCATAATGTTACATACTTCCTAATATTTTTTTCCTAAAATCCTTATTCTTTCCTTATTCCCAACTTGGATTGAGAATAGTTGACGACTGTCCGAATGTAAAGAAAGCATCTCCATTTAAAACGACTAGCACTAGAAGTGCATTCACAGCTCACTCAGGACTTTTTTAAATTCCAAGTAGGTTTTTGGTCCTTTTAAGGTGGTTTTTTTTCTGATATTAAAATTTTGATAATTGACAAATTGTTAATCAAATCATATTTGTTATTATTCTTATATATATGGCTATAAATCTATTCTTTTTTTGCTATATACGGCACACCTGTACTGATGTTATCTTTTTGCCCCCATAATGAAATACTAGTCGCGCGTAATTTGAAGGTCTGGAATGATAAATGTTTAATTAGACAATGTTAGTTTTCCCTCATTGTTAACGGTTTTTTTTTTATTGCTAAAATGGCTGGGTGCTTTTGGCAAAGTGGGGTTAGTAGGGTTGGAGGCATAAAGTTAGTACTTTTTTAGGTTAGTATGGTAGAATGGTGAAGGTAGTGATTGGGATGGGGTTAGTGGGGTTAGTAAGATTAGCTAATGTTGTTTGGTGTGATATGTTGAGGTTAGTGATGGGTAGAATGGTGATGGTAGTGATTAGGGTGGAGTTAGCGGGGTTAGCCCGCTAACTCCGGTGCATTTGGGGAACTAATCCCGACGTGAGGTTAGTCGCTAACCCCACTAACCTTATGGTGCCAAGCGCACCCAAACCCACTAGCTTTCTCACGGTCTGAGAACTTGCAATTAAAGATTTTCCTTCTTATAATGTGATGCGCTATTGTGATATGTTGAGGTTAGTGATGGATAGAATGGTGATGGTAGTAATTAGGGTGGAGTTAGCGGGGTTAGTCGCTAACCCCGGTGCATTTGGGGAACTAATCCCGACGTGAGGTTAGTCGCTAACCCCACTAACCTTATGGTGCCAAGCGCACCCAAACCCACTAGCTTTCTCACGGTCTGAGAACTTACAATTAAAGATTTTCCTTCTTATAATGTGATGCGCTATTGTGTTTGAAGACAAGGCAAATAAGCATTCACGATACTGTGACAAATGCGAGTCATGATTATCACGTCTGGATTAGAAATTTTTAACAGTCACCTCACTTTTCATAATTCTTAGTTTTAGGTGAAACGCTCTGATTGTAAATAGGTTTTCTTGTTTCCTTTTATTTTTAAATGAAATTGTGAGCTGAGACAATCGTCTCCCTACCTAAAAAAAAAAAAAAAAAAAAAAAAAAAAAACACTAATCGGCACAGGATCTGGATTGCAAAATTGGAGTGTCGTTTGTAATTTTAAGTGTAATATTAATCTGGAATTGGAATATTTCTCTATAAATTCCATCTCTACTTCTTATAAAAGCTCTAGATCTAGCATGTAAATACAAATAGATATGTGGTTAGATATCAATCACTAGATGAAACAATAATATATTTTGATTTTCCATCTAATAAGAAAACAAATTGAGCAACATATTTTTAATATCTAACATTATTTTATATCTTTATTTGCTCACATATGAGGGGCATATTTTGCTGGTTTTTATAAAATCAGCGTTTCTACTTGACGGTCGGCCTTCCAAAAGATATTAATCCGGAATTCTTCTAATCAAATATAGCCATAAGTTGTTATCTCAAAATAGCGTGTGTATAAATATAAATTAATTTATAAACTCAATCCATGCAATTTCCTTTTATTGG
Source organism: Rhynchospora breviuscula (assembly GCA_027562975.1). Taxonomy (NCBI): domain Eukaryota; kingdom Viridiplantae; phylum Streptophyta; class Magnoliopsida; order Poales; family Cyperaceae; genus Rhynchospora; species Rhynchospora breviuscula. The sequence goes on from CM050398.1 coordinate 22,663,281, forward strand.
TATCGTTGGATTTTTCTGCCCATTCCAAATTCCCTTGAATTTCCTCCAGTTATGGGGACATATATTCTTATGCTTGGCAGTATAATTTTTGCTTAGCACGAAAGAGGGAAAAGTTTCCTTTTTTTTTTTTTTTTTGGTACATAATGGGTTTAAATATCCCTTGAATTTGACATTTTGATTCTATACATTTGTCACCTGCTCTTTAATTTGTTTTTACGCTTTGTTTGATCACTTATTCTACCATTCTCAACTCATTTGTAATGAAATATAGTTTGGAAAAGTGCGAATAATGCCTTATATAGTGTTTATTACAACACGCATCTGTCTTTTTCGTCGTGACTTTACGATCGACATCACGCGTAAAGTTGCAGCATACATATAAACATTGATGGATTTATTGTTGGAAATTGATTATCGCCATTTATCAATCTGCCATCCCTCGCCATCGCGCGTCAGCGCTATTTCCCCTCACCCACACTCACCCGGCGCCATATTATTTTTTGTTCAATCCGTTGTTATAAGTGTTCACTTTATTAGATATAAATGTTCACTTTCTGTTATAGTTGTTCACTGTGTTCAAATGTTTAGTTTAGTAAGTATAAATATTTAGTTTAGTAAGTACAAATATTCAGTTTATTTAAGTATTAATTTTTAGTTTTTTAATAGATACACATGAAAACAGAAGAGGTCACGAACTGGACAAAAATGCAAGAAAAAATTAGTTTAGTAAGTACAAATGTTCAGTTCATTCATATAAATGTTCAGTTTATTAAGTATTAATTTTTAGGTTTTTAATATATGATGGCAAGCGAAAGGGGTCACAAACCGGACAAAAAATACATGAAAAAATTAGAAGAGGTCATGAACCGGTCCGGTTCAAATAAAAAAATTTCCGACTCTGCCCCTAGCGCGTTTCAAATATATTCTGACTCTGTCCCTAGTATAAATGTTCAGCTTGTTCAGTATATATGCGCAATTTATTAAGTCTAAATGTTCAGTTTATTACGTATAAATGAGACAGGGAGATGCATCAATTTGTATGTTATAAAATCATCAGTTTTGACACATTTAACTGAACACATTTGGTTATTAAACTGAACACATTAGTTATTAAACTAAACACTTTCGCATGTGCCTTCTCTCTTTAGCGATGGAGCGCGATGGTTTTTTTAGAGATGGCAGTTATCATTTGTGTTGTTTGTTGCTTATGAAGAACCCGTCAGATATAAGTCCATGAGCTCCCAAAAGGTCCGGTTTATTTTAAATAGCCCAACATAAGTGACATAATTGTTTCGCAAAGATTAAAAAGAATTGATTAATTAAAATTTAGCCCAAATTCGTTAACTGATTCATATATTCCGAACGACATATATATACATCAAACAATAGAGTAATGGTAAATAATATATCATAATCGGAATAATTACAATCATTGTACTATTCTAATATCACACGGTGAATCAAACAACCAAAACCCCAACGAAAATGTTTTGAGATATGAACTTGCAGCTTACATGGACAAATTTATTACCAACTTTGCTACTAAACGATCTTTTCAGCTTTTCTTTGCATTTTTGTTTTTCTAATAAGTGGATGTTTACAGCTTTTTGATTGCTAGAAATCAGTAAAGAGCTTCCTTAGTGAACACCATCTACGGTCTGCGCCACTTTTAGAACAGCACACCCTTGAAACATCAAGCAAGAAATACCAAGCTAGCTAGAAATTTAAAACATGGGTTATATAAGAAACTTTTGGCTTTGTTTGGAATATTTATGCAGATCAGTTTCAAAGAAATCAATATTTTTTTGAAAATTAAATAAATAATATTGTGCCATTGCCACCTTTGAAGATTATCATGCGGGTACACTATGTGGTTACACCCAAATTATTTATGGCCTTCATATCACATCCACAGCTGCTTTTCATGTCAACTTTTCCTGTCAAATTTGAAAAAAAAAAAATAGTTTATGAGTATGAAATATGTTTGGATGGTTGGGAATAAGGAAGGAATAGTTTTTCCGGGAAGAAAAATGAAAGAGTGTTATTCCAGAAAAAATAATGGAAAGAGTGTTATTCCCAGAAGAAGAAATGTTGTTTGGATGATGGGTTGAGAAGAAGAATGGAAAAGATGAATTAAAATTAGGAAAAGTGTTATTCTGGAAAGAGTGGAGAGAGTGTTATTCCGGAAAGAAGAAATGTTGTTTGCATGGATTCTTATTTCGGAAGAGGTTTATTTCTGGAAGAAGTCTTATTCTCGCCTCATCCAAACACAGCCATATACATGTCATAACATTAAAAAGGAAATGTATTGTTGATTAGTCCGATTATTACCAGTAGTGCAGCATAGATATTAAAGGCATTTTATATGAACCTACTAATATGCACGCCTCCGACAATTAAAACACCTAAGGTGTCATTCCACAATTTTCACTCTGAATATTAGAAAAGAAAATATTCACTGAATATCGGAAGTACTAGAGAGAAAAATAAAATTAAGCTACATGTGATAAGTGTTGAGTAGAGACGAGACGCTATGATGAAAACTGTTTCTTTATTAACACTCAAACTATCTTTACAACCTCTACTACTCAAATATTATATCTCCAAGATTACAACTCTACTTTTCAATATCTTCCTATACCTCTTAACTACTACACTCTAACTAGCACTCTTAGCTTGAATTGCCTTAGTTTGATTGCCCTTTCTTGGATGGATGATACAATGGCCTAACACTCCTATTTATAGGTCTCTAAAGTTGGTTATAAGAATTATCTAGAGTACTCACTAATGTTCTATATCAATCTAATAATATCGGTTATATATCTCCATATTTCTAGAGCCTTCATTAAGTCACTAGATGTCTTGCGAGATTAATGTCCAGAAATTGGACTTGGGCTTCGGTAAGCCAAGGTAATTGGGCTCGTAACGTTACGAGTCAACGATGGTCCAAATTAACAATAAGCATTAGCTGATTCGTTCAATTCAATTAAAATGATGTCACTTAGCATTAGCTGATTCGTTCAATTCCTTTAAATTGATGTCATTAAGATGGAATAATTTTAAAAACTATTTGAGGTGAGAATTTACTCTGCTCATGGAAGACCAAAGAGCTTTTAAGAGAGAAACAATCTCGAAGGCTTTGAGCATTCTGAATAATAAATAAAATTATTTTTTAATTAGTAGGAAAAAAGATTATCAAACGGAAGTAACAAACGGAGATAGAAAGTTATTTAATACCATGAGTTTCTTATAATTTATGGCCATGTAGTGCAGAAGACATGGTTTCAATATTTACAAGTGATTCCCACGAAATTTTCTAAAGCTGCAAAAGAACCCCTAAAGACCATAAGACGTAATGAAAATTGGTGAAAAGTTACAAATTAAAACTTTTAAAACCCCTAAAGACCATTGAAACTTATAAACGTGCTTATACCTGGAACAGTTCGCCATGGATATGAAAGTTTCCTTGGAGAGTTTTCACAGAGCAGCCCAATCCACGTCTGTTGTTAACATAAAAGGGAACAAATATAAAGATGGTTCAAAATTAAATAGACGAAAGAAAAAACATAAATTTGATTACAAATCTTATACACTACTGGAAACAGATGATTAGACATAATTAATTAATTAATGACATCATTTAAAATGAATTAAACCTCCTTAAAAAGTGTAGCATGCTATCATAACTCATGAGTTGAGCTTATATTTACCTTACTTGAGGAAGATAATATTTTTGACCCCATCTTTTAAGGAGCTGACTAGTGGTTGTGATTTGAATTCATAGTGGGAGAGCTGCTCTGTATCCATTTGTGCTTTGAATGTGTTGCATTTCTTGTTTTCTCCATCAACGCACACCTTATGAGCGCATGATCTAGTTAGATGAGGTAGTTGGCGTAGGCCCCAGCATTCCCGAAAATATAGTGTTCTCCACTTTGGCATTAGAAGTGCACCGACCCTCTGTTCTTCGTGGATATGCAATAATTGTGGTAGACAGTGAAATCGCATAGTATGAAGGGACCGTAAATGATTTTCTCGGAGCTCCTTCTTTGAAACCAAATCCTCATCAAGGTCATAATAACTAGACTTGTAGAACACTGTCTCAAGATTTATGCAACCCGTGATAATTAACGTCTCTAGGCTTTGGAGTAAAACGTTATCAGGAAAAAGGCTTTCCAATTTCAGGCAATAAGACAATTTCAAATGCTTTAATGAACCAAAATCTGCTTTCTGAAAATGGGTCCCCTTTTCAATGAATAGCCATTTGATTTTATGGCATCCTTCAATATGAAGAGTTAGAAGCTGCGATACTCTTGGGTTCAGATCTGATACCGAGGAAACATGTATATTGTCCTTCATGGACAATGATTCTGTTATCTCCAAAATACCCTCAAGACAGTGAGGGTAATTCTTTGTTGGGAAGATCTCAACAAGACGGTGGCATTGTGGTTGTTTCACCAAGAAAGTCTTGGGAGCTAAGGCCTTTAACTTAGCATCTTTATAGCAACTCCATTCAAAGTGCTTGAATTGGATAGTTTGACTCGAGCTTGTGCCTAATGCTTCTTTCTCATAGGAAGCAACTGAGAAATAAAATGATTGCAGGTATCCCTTATCAAATAGATAGGTGCAATGTTTGTGGTCTAAATTCAAGAACAAATGGGAATCCCGTACACAAATACAAACTATGCCTGCATTTTCTGATGACATTTTCTCTTGTTTAATTTTGCCATTGGCATCAAGACCACTGATAGCAGTTTCTGTGAAATCACACTGGTCTAAATTAAACACCTCAGGAAAACGATCCAATTTATGCCAAGCAGCTCTTCTCAGATAAGGAACAGCTCGTAGATCCAATTGCCTAAGCTTTGAAAAATGAAAGATATCAGGGATCTCAGTGATGCCTGTACCAGAAAGATTGAGCTCCTCTAGTTCATGGAGCTCAAGTAAATCTACTTTCACTAATTCACGACAACCATACAATGACAGTGAAGTAATGGATGAGTCTGACAGAGAGAATGATCTAATACTAATATTCCCGTTGATGTTTATCACTTTCAAGTAAGTGCAACCAGAAATTTTTACTTCTCGAAGATTGTACGATTTTGAAAGCGATTCTGGTAAAGACTGAATCCAATGATTATAATAATCATACCAAAATCCAACATCACCATCATAATGTGTATGGTTGAAAATGAACACTTTTAGGTTCTCAATAGGGAGAGCATCAATTGCCTTTAGCCCACTACAGTATCTCAATTCAAGTTCTTCAAGCATCTGGGCATCAGAAAGTGATTTAGGTACCATTTCCAGTAGAGGGTTGTCAACTAGTTTCAGAACACGAAGGTTTTGCATTTTTTCAAAGGTGTCAGGGGGAAGAGAAACAAGTTTTGTATTTGAAAGTGAGAGAGTTTCGAGGTTTGTTAAGGAAGCCAATGGACACAACTTTGTGATTGATTTGCAACCATCAAGAACAAGCTCTCTCAGATTTGACATGTCATTAAATAGACTCAAGGGTAAGCAGGTGATTTTTAGATTTGAAATACGAAGAAAATAAATTTGGTGTTTTTTATTACCCAAGTCATCTGGAATCACTGTTACAGGAACTCCAACCAAATCTAGGACCTCTAACCTTTCCAAAGAACTAATCGGAGAAGAGGTTGATGAACTTGCAGTCCCGAGGCTTTTCAAATTGTTACAATTATGTAAGAAAAGAAGTCGGAGATTGGTAAGACTAGAAAGTGACCTAGGTAAGTATTCTACGGAGGAACCTGTCAACTTAAGAACTCGAAGATAAGACATGTCACAAAAGAGTTCATTAATGGTCTCAAAGGGTTTCAGACATCGTAAAATAAATGTCGTTGTATTATTCGACTTTGGATGTAGCATCCATTTAACCCAATTGTCTGATTCCCATGGTGTCACATTCATCGATATCCAAGTTTTGTTTATCCATTTCATTGGATCAGAGATGATATTTTCTACCTTTCCACTCGACCAGGAATTAAGATTCTTATTGTGTCCTTTCTCAAGAGATCCCAGTAGTATTTTCAATCCAGGAAATGAGATTGCAGATTTTTTCCCAAGTTTCGGTCCTACTAGGGAACAAGAAGCAATCACTTCTAGTATCATCTCTGCTAATCCAAATAACTGTAAGTTATTAATGGATGAATCGTCTTTTTTCTGACTTTCATCTCCACTTTCCTCACCAAAACTAATCAACGCATTCAATTCTTCCCTTACGAATTCACTTTCAACATGTCTAAGTTTTATTCCTCGAGTGAGGAGACCCTCCGCAAACCACATTTGGATTAACTCTTTTGGCTCATCTCTCTCTGGTTTAAGAAAATTGGTATAGAGTATGCAACTCCATAATATATTCATAATGTGCGTCATTTCCATACAATATTTTGAAGATATTGATTTTGCCACCACTGAAAATTCTTGGTTCAATAAGAACAATGGTGAAAATACTTGACCATACCGATTGATTAAATCACTTAGATCCAATAGAAAGCCTTCTTGATTCTTACACTTATTGTACCTTTCACGATCAGGAAATGTGATCAGCCACCAACAATCACTATTCCATTCTCTTTTAGATATAAATCTCCCAGGAAGCCAACCTTCCATCAACCATGAAATTCTAGGATCAGTGACGGGTAGGCATAGTTCTTCCGTAACTAGAAGATATTTCTTCCCGTTCAATGTTCGATATATCTTTTCTCTCAATCGATTAATCAACTCGGACTCTTTTTGTTCATTAACTTTTCTGTAGGTATAGTATGCTTCTTCCTCTAGCTCAACTTTTAGGTTTTGCAATTGTGAATTATCTTCATCCATTAAATTCAGTGCATTGGCTACCGCCCATAGCACCTTTTTATTTAATTCTTTAAGATCGTTTTGTTCCCATTCATAGATGTCTTCGAGTATAGATGGTATCGGGAGATGAATTATATAGTCAAAGTCAATGATCTTGTTAAGCGCTTTTTCAGTCAAGCGTTGAAGAAATCCTAACATCCCAGAGTTTTTCCCAATACCCAAATTCCAAATTATTGTTAAATTAGATTTCAAAATTTCTTCCTTTAAAACATCCACTTGACGGTTTTCTATGGATTTCAATGCTTCTATGGTTCGATCAAAAGACATCTCACCAGGTTAAAATGCAAACCTATTATTTGATTTGATGGAGAGTGGATTAGAATAAAGGACTATAAGGCAAAAAAAATTTATGCCCACTACTTGAGTGACATATTTTTGTAATAATAAGGATAGAACCTATTACAGACCCGCTATTCATTTCACAACAACAAACATCACTAAAATCCGATACCATACAAAGAACCTCAAACAATAACGACAGTAACTAGTTAATACATATACAACTTCCATCACAATTATAATCCAAAAGTATAAGATTAGCGAGACGTATTGAAGAGGATTCAATATACTGGTATATGGGATTGTGGTTCAAACTTGCGGCCATTCAACTTAAGAGGATAATTTCTAGCATATTTAGGTAATCCAATTTTTCAAATTAATAGGAAGATACAAGGAACAGAGAGTCAAAGGGATTATTGCTGTCAATTTTGGGTTGAACAAATACCACTTTTGGATTACGTGTGATTGTTATTTTTTTAAACTTGGATATTATCTAAAGCTACTGCATATGTTTTCAATAGAAAATATTATTCTGCTCTCGTGTGGAAAGTTTTTTTCCAGTATTTTTCTCTTTTCTTTTTTTGCAGATCATTTTTTTTAACTCCACTTGTATTATGATAGGCATCAGATGAGATCAGTTCAACTATACAGTTCGTCATTTGATCATTCGAAATGAATTTACAATAACATCGCCAAAATAATAATGAAAACGAGCAATGCCGTAGTCTTTGAGGGCAAGAGGATAATGATATAAGAAATGGTGCGCCGTACCATCCAGGATATCGAAGCTTGGATAGCTAACTGTTAATATTTTCTTTTGTGCTAGATTGATGTTATTAGAATTTTGTTTAGATTTTGTTTTTGTTTTGTTTCTTCTACTTTTACTTGTACGAAAACTCTTCGTTCAATGAAATTGTAGGTGAGATTTTCTCTCCCTACCTTCAAAAAAATAACATCGCCAAAATGTCGACCATATGTTGCCTTTGTATCCTATTACTTATAAAAGCACCAATCGAAAGGCTAGCTAAAACAATTAAACTAAGAGTATGAACAATAGTTTATTCCATGCATTCTATTTGATAGTTTAAATCAAATAGAAAAATAATTTTTTCGCTGGATTGGTTGTGCACTCATCAAAATAGAAAGAAATTTGTCGCTGAATTGGTTGTCATCGTGTTTGGAAAAAAGCACAACACATATGGAAAACATTTTTTAAATACTAATTATTATTTTCATTTTGGAAATAGAGCATATATGTAAAATTTTCTCATCTATAATTTTTCAAATAATTTCATTTATTAAAAATAAATATTTATATTAAATATTTTTTTATTGAGATGTCGATTTTTATTTTTGTTTAAATATAAATATATGTAATTTTTTTTGTTTACCTGTATGTTTGCTACTATTTTAATAAATGTGGCAAAAATAAATGAGGAAAAGGATGAATTTGCAATCTAATATTACTATATTGAGAAAATAATTAATTGTTGCAGTGCTGACCTGCCATCAGGTTAAGAGAATTCTAATCCGAAGCTGAACCATTACGCTCAATTGATGGTTCAGTAGAAGGATCAGGTCTTTTTAGTTTCTAAAATGCTGGATAACTGAAAGACTGATTAGTCACTAAATTTAAGTTCTTCGAAGTATCAAAATGAGCCTGAGAGCAGTTGGTGGAGTTTGTCTCTCTCTTAAGAAACGTAAGTTTAAAAATTAAAACCGGCTAGATCATTTTGATAATTATTGGAAGAATAAAGGGCCTAAGCAGTTTGTCTATTTTAAAAAAAAAAAAATCGATCCTGGCATATATCATGTGCCTCACTAAGACATGGTCTCTGAACAACAGTCAACAGACCATATAAATGCAATCCCTTAGGCGTCCATGGAACTATTTTTTTTTTCTTTCACCAAGGTAAAAACTAAACTGAATTATCCTATTAAAGCTATTAACAATAATAGCCAAAATAGCAACATACCTATTTGAATCTATCAAATGAGATTATCTAATCAGGATGTCTTCCCTTCAAAGTAACCTCTGCGTTGTTTTGTATCCTGAAAATATAGAGAGAAACATAATAATGTAAGATAAGCTCTGTTAAAGTACAACATTGGCCCAAGCCCAAAATTAAGAAATCTCTAGATAAATCAATAAGTTTCATGAAGAAGAAAATTCTAGAGATATGGTAAAATATCAAAGTTAGAGATTTTGGAAGAAAGTTCTAGATTATAGATATTTTAGGAGATAACTCTAGATGCTTAGCAAAATATCTAGAGTTCTAGTGTGTTCCATTAGCACCTATAAATAGGTGGTCATGGCATTGGCCATCTAAGCCAAGTAAGGTTCATCCAAGTTAAGCTAAGCTAAGCAAAGTAAATCAAATCAAGCAAAGGGGCATCAAGCAAAATAAAGCAAATACTAGTCCATATAAGAGAGAGTGTAGTAGTTAGGAGGTACATGGTGACTTTTATCGACGACTTCTCGAGGTACGTGTGGATATACTTTATGAAAGAAAAATCTGAGACACTTTCTAAATTCAAGGAGTTTAAAGAGAAGGTAGAAAGTGAGCTCAACAAAAAGGTACGGTGTCTTCGTACCGATAATGGAAGAGAATATGTATCACGTGAGTTTGACGCCTACCTAAAGAAGTACAAGATCCGACGACAGTTAACATGTCCCAACACCCTACAACAAAATGGCATAGCAGAAAGGAAGAATCGACACATTGCCGAAACGTGTCGAAGCATGATACACGCCAAGAATGTGCCAGGAAGATTTTGGACCGAGTGCATGAAGACAGCGGCACACATAATCAACCGTCTACCTCAAGAAAAGATGGGTTTTATCTCACCATTCCAGAAGCTTTGGAAGATCAAGCCCACAGTAAGCCATTTCAAAGTTTTCGGTTGCGTGTGCTATGTGTTCGTGCCTGATCATTTTCGAACCAAGTTCGATAAGAAGGCGGTACGATGTATCTTCGTCGGTTATGACGATGAAAGAAAGGATTGGAGGTATTGCGATCCTACAAACGGGCGCATCTATACCTCAAGAAATGTAGTGTTTGACGAAGCCTCGTCATATTGGCCATCAAAAGACGTGATTCAGTCTGAAGCAAAAGACATGGAAGCAGAAATTGAAGAGATGGCAAAAGACATAGCACGGGATGATTCCGAGGTCCAAGATGACGATAGTAAGAGCTTAACTCCTTCAAAATCCAAGAGTCCATGGCAGACAGGAGTGCACGAAGAAGTTGAAGATGTGACTCCACAGCTACCGGAAGAAGTTGAAGAAATTCCTCCACCACTTCGGAGATCGTCTCGACAAAGACGTCCAAACCCGAAGTACGCGAATGCCGCAGTTACTGAGGATGATGAGCCAACGTCCTATGAAGAAGCGGCGAAGAACGAAAAATGACGAAAAGCAATGGAGGAGGAGATGACGGCTTTGAGGCAGAACCAAACATGGAAGTTGGTGCCTAAGCTCGAAGGAGTGAAGCCAATCTCATACAACTGGATAAACAAGGTGAAGCCTAAAAGAGACACACTGATCAAGAGATATAAGGCTCAACAAGTCACACAAGAATGTAGAAGCACAGCTCGAAAGTGTCGAAAGACAAGAAGACAAAGGGCGTCAATGTTGAGGGGGAGTGTTAAAGTACAACATTGGCCCAAGCCCAAAATTAAAAAATCTCTAGATAAATCAATAAGTTTCATGAAGAAGAAAATTCTAGAGATATGGTAAAATATCAAAGTTAGAGATTTTGGAAGAAAGTTCTAGATTATAGATATTTTAGGAGATAACTCTAGATGCTTAGCAAAATATCTAGAGTTCTAGTGTGTTCCATTAGCACCTATAAATAGGTGGTCATGGCATTGGCCATCTAAGCCAAGTAAGGTTCATCCAAGTTAAGCTAAGCTAAGCAAAGTAAATCAAATCAAGCAAAGGGGCATCAAGCAAAATAAAGCAAATACTAGTCCATATAAGAGAGAGTGTAGTAGTTAGGAGGTGTAGGAATAGTTGAGAGATAGAGTTGTATTCTTGGAGGTATAATAGTTGAGAAGTAGAGGTTGTAATAACAATAGTTCGATTGATAATAAAGAATCAAATTTTCATCATAGCGCCTCGCCTCTACTCAACAAGCTCAATGGAAGGAAACCTGGTATCTCAAGCTAAGTTAATGGTACTTTGCTTAACAAGTATTGGTTAATCAATCTAATATGAAAATTATAAAAATATTCATAACTATAATCAGAAAATGGTAACTTAAGATTTTTTTGCTATAAATATATAATTTTTTTAAGGTTCAAATTTTGTGATTGTCAGTTAGATCTTTGTGCAGAATGCTCGTCGCATGAAATAATTTATATATTTTTGCAGTTTGCCCTTTTTACTTTATAAAATTTTGGTTTGTGCAGTACTTCATTGTGAGAAACATTTTCTGCTCGAAGCTAGCAAATTTATCTATCTGCACTCGTGCATTCTGTTTAGTAAGTTAACAGAAACGACTAATAGTTATATGGCTAGTTATATGCTTATATTGGGAAGATTCGTAGGAATTTTTCATTGGCGTTTTTTCTACTATGCTTCTCTTTCAAGCAAGAACAGAAATGAAACCAAGTCTAAGGGACAATGTTGGGAAACCTTGGAGTGAGATACCAAACCTTCTTTTTTTTTTTTGGACTAAAAATAAGGGTCAAGCCTCACCTTTGAAATTAAATAAGTGAGATACCAAACCTGATTTTACAAAGTTAAAAGAGGGAGGAAATAAGTTAGCATATACTCCTATTATTGCACATTTACCTTTAATTTGAAGCTATGTTTAATGGCACAAAAAAAATTATGGACAGTAATAAGTGGATTTTTTTAGATATAATATTTAGAAGTTTAGTGATCATCTATAATTTTAGTTTCGTGTTAATGTGTTTTTTATGGTTATTTATTTATGACAAATAATTTATTTTTTCATTGTTTCCAACGAACAGAGCCATTCGTAATATGAGATTGAAACATTGAAGTAGTCCGAGCATAGAAATATAATATAACTTGAGTTTGAATATAATACGATTTTAGTTCATTTGAAAAAAAAAAATGCATTGACTAGTACATTATACTTTATGGTCTTTTCTTAATGAAACTAACTAAGAAATTCCTCTGGTGTGAAATCAAATCTGCATGCATGTCAGCAAAAATTCACCTCAATAGCATGATAATTTAAATCGGTTTATAATTTATACTTCGTTGATTTTAAATAAGGACTTTAGTAAAATACATAATTTCCTTGTGTCCTATAAGGTTAATTTCTTCAGGAGCCTGTAACAAGAATGAATTAATGTTGTATGCAAATTGCAATGGAATGGCTTAATGTTGTGTCCTAGAATGTTAATTTCCTGGATATGTTTTATTTAGTACTACATGAGGTTCACGGTTCTGCACTTGATAGTTTTGCTGCATTGGGAAAATATTTATTGCACAAAAAAACATTCTCTCCATACTTCTTTTGCCCCTGTTCTGAAAATATTTTGAATTTTCGTTAATATGTTATGACAATTTTTTTCAGTTTCGTGCCAGTAAATTCAACATGTTCATTTTCAAATTTTATTCGGTGTGAGCCACAGGAACAATATTCATGTATGAAACACATTGAAGAAACTTAATTAAGAAAAAGGGCAATGTTTATATCAAATGAATTAAGAAACAAACAATCCTAGTGATATTATATTGTTATTTTAAATACAAACTAGCCATAAATGAAATTCTCGAAAGATCTCACGTACCTATCCAAATAATGGTAGAACCGTTATGTGGAATCTCTGGCTTACTCCTGATGCGTTGCTTGGTGATTTAAGAAAAGATTTGCCTTTTCTGGTTTGTATAGTGCTCAAGTCGGAAGTGATAATTAAAATCAAGATTTATGGACCTATATATAGAGGCTCAAACCTTGGAATAAGATGCCTAAGCTGATTAGCAAGCAAAAGATAATAACATTGCACGTTAGTTATCTTTGCAAGTTTGCTTGATTATAAACTAAAGGTAGTCTGATCGAATCATTAAAGTTGATGGCTGACGCTTTCATAATAAGGTCCTAGTTAAAATGCGGATCTACATTTACTAAAGGGATTGCAATGTCATCCATTTAATTAGAGGGAATAGCCGGTCGACAGTAATCCCTAAATCGATTTTTGTTTATTGCTTAAATTTGTAAACCTTAATATTAGTGAGGTTATTCTAGCCCTCTCACGATATTTATCGGTCAAACTATTCAATTAGACCAATAGTTTTTAATTTTTCGGTGCATTTATGTTTAGGGAAATTCTAATGTGGACACACTTAACAGGGACCGTTCATTTTTTATAAATCGTACGATCAGTATAGCCTAATAAAACTTTGTATCTTAAATTTCTCTGTTAAATTTAACAGAATGTTTTTGTTGGAAGGGTAAAATGGTCCATCAATTTTAACACACAGTTTTTGTCGGAAGGGTAAAATCGTCCATACATCGATGGCTCTTTTTTTTTTTACCCTCCGTATTATACTTCGTTGCCTCCGTTTCTCCTCTCTATCTTGTACAAAAAATGCAAAACTTTAACCTGTGCAAGCGCTTAATCGAAAATGCTTAAGTACGGATTTAAGGGGCCTATGTTTTATTAATTTCTGTTAAGCTTCGTTTGCTTTCTAAACATGATAGCTAACATACTTTGTGAGAAATAGTGGGCTTTTAAATGATACTTGTATACATATATTTTAGCAGGTACCCGAAGTAACTACTGGTCAGTAGAAGCCAAAGCCTGAAATAACTTTTTCTTTTCTTTAATTAAATGAAAATTAGAAGGTTTGACCTCCAATTATCTCAAAGAAAGGGCTGCATTTTGTAGTTAGATAACTAAATTTTGAGAACAATCATCAACCATTTGTGCCTCAAGTCCGCCAAAATTTTGCTCAAATTTTTGTGTGTTGTATGTTCAGAAGAGGAGATTGCATAAAAAGTGGTTTAATTAGTTAAAGACAATTTAATATTTGGCAAGCCGTATTTTGCCAATTTGTTGCATAAAAGAAAATTTAATTCTTTCTAAAATAATTTAGTTAAAAGTCTATTAATTGCGTTGAATCAAATCATACAGATTTTGTTCTACTTTTTAAAATATTTAAGGATCTATCGAGATCTTTTAGTATAAGATCATTTGTTGTTGCCAAAAAAATATATATATATTCGGCTAGGATAATGAATCACACGTTTATATTACCATCATTTTGATTTTTTTTTTTTATACGGAAAGCATTTTTTAAATTTTTTACTACTTGCGTGTATAGGATGAAATGACGGAAAAAATGTTATATTCTTGGCATGCATATAGAATTACAGGTACTGATAAAATATGAAAAAGATCTGATTTCTTTTTAATGTAACCTTATTTCGATTTTTTAATGAAATTACAATAAAATTGACTTTCACATAAACGCCCAGAAAAATGTTATTCATTGAAATGCATCATATAATGATTAAATTTTATCAAATAATAAAATAATCTGACATAACTAACACGACACGACTTGATACGATTAACAAGACGTTTCGACACGACTTGACACGACTAACATGATCTGTCAACATGACATGACACCAACATTACATCTTGTTTCTTAAAATTCTTAATTTTTTTCCTTTATTTGTAATTTTTAAATAAAATTTTAACTTAAAAATAATAAAAATAATCTAACACGACTAATATGACACGACTTGATACAACTAACAGACGTATCAACATGACTTAATACGAAGTTTTGACATGACACAAATTAACATGACTTAACACGAAGTTTTGAAAAAACGATTATATTCAGTAGCATTTGACCTTTAATTGATATTGTTTTTATTTTACCTGTTAACTAAATTTTAAAATAAAATTAATTATTTTTAATGCAACATCAATTTAAAATAGAATTAAATTTTCTTTTTTCCAAGTGTTATATCTTGTTTCTGCAAAATGCTATTATAAACTTTATATGCGTGGATTGCAAAATGATATATTTGCTTAAGTTTTGCTAAAATTAAACATGTTTGATGTCAAACAAAATCCAAAAGTTAACTATTAAAATTTCAAACTGTTGATCTGAACCACTCAATGTGATTTATATATTAAAATCTCCTTAAAAATTAAATTATATTTTTCTGCATTTTTGAGCTATTTTTTCATATTTTTAAAATTGGAGGGTCAATAACTAATTAGATTGATTATTTTGTAAAATTCTAAACAAAATAGTAAAAAAAAATCGAAAAAATATAAAATTTGGTCTCAAATGAAGATTTCAATATAGAAAACAAATTGAGTTATTCCGATCGGCTGCTATAATCTCAACAATTAAAATTTGATCATGTTTGACAAGTATACATGTCAAACATGTTTGACTGTTTCAAACAAAATAGCTAGCTCCCCAAACTCTCAAGTTTCATCAATTTCTATTGGTGTTTCATAACTAACAAAAAACTTATTAGTATCATGTTAGTTAACTCCTTTTATAAGGACAAACTTCATTAATTTTTTTAAAACTATTACTTTTTTTTATGTTTTTTGGATGAATTAATTATTTCGAAATGATAGACAAGTTCACTATTAACCTGCTATATGTCCTAAATATTTTTTTATTTTATTCAATGATCTTATAAATGAATGAGACTTAGAATATAATTGAAACATAAGAATGAATTTTTTTTTAATGCATGTATTGTAGTAACTAGGGCTTGATAGCTCATAAGAATGACAAAATCTTTTTTGTTTTTTTATATACGGACAACCTGTTGGAGTTATGTCCTAGAAGTCAATAATTTAATGACTTAAATATTAGTTTATGTTATTGATGATATTTGATCATTTGTTCCTAGGATTTATTATTGACAGATCATTCAGGTTGAGGATCTGAATTGTGGATCTCTATGGATCATTCGTTAGAATCATGGTTCTGAAAATCGGAATCGGAATCGGAATCGGACTATTGGTCCAAGGAGTCGAATCGGATGACTCGGGAAAAATCGGATGAATCGGATCGGAAACTCGGATTTTCATAGAAAATCATTTTTAATTTCAAAAAAATCAGAAAAAATATGAAAAAATTAGAAAAATATTTTTTTAATGAAGATACTTTAATTATAATGCCTTAATATATCAGTTAAAATTGTAGAGAACAAAATTTTCAGTTTTTCTATGTGCTTTGATTGATTTATGGATGAAGAATTGATTTTTTTTTAATTATTTATCCTCCTGAATAATTTAGACCGTTTGATCTGATTAAAGTAAAAAAAAACTGCCGAAATAGAGGTGTCCAGTTCAGTCCCTTCCTCTTATTTCTTCTTTCCCGTTCCCAGTCGCCTCCCCCCTCTCTTTTGCGATGGAGCACAAGAAAGGAACAAATAACCCCCACGAGAAGACATCGCAAAGCTTCTCCGGACCTTCTGACGCAATTTATCGGTCCTACCTACCCCTTCCAGCGTTCTCTGGCTCACCTTCGCCCCTCTCGATAGATGAAAACAGCCATTAATGGTGATCTCACCCGAATCCGCTCCAAATAGCCAAAATTCGGATTGTCGGCGGCCGATTCCGAGTCAAATCGGCCCGATTCCGAGTTGAATCGCCGATTTTTTGAACCATGGTTAGAATAACAATAATAAATCTAAACTGTCCGTAATCTTGATAATTAACAAGGAACATTAATTATCTAAAAGATTAGTATGCAAGTTAAGTGATGATTAAGTTCTACAAATCATAGATAAAGTGTTACCAACTTAATTGCATATGTGTATGTTATTAGAACATAGTACAGGACATGACCCAATGAAATAAACATATGGATTGTGCTATGTGTTATTGTTTATTTCATATGAGTTTGATTCTAAGTTTGAGATGGTTCAACTTTTCCACATGAGGATAAGTTCTATAAATATCGTCTACCGTTGATTCCTGATAAGGGCTGCTATACGGACTTTATTTATGTTCTCTTGAATTGTGCGGGGAAAAGTTGTTCATCAAGAAAATCGTATGTCCCTCATTAGTATACCTAGTGAGTGATGATATCTTTTTGGGCCCCTTGATGGAGTTGGATTGTTTGGCCAACTTGTGCAATCAACTCTAGATCAAGAAACGTATAATCTGCAAGAATGACACATTCCTATCTTGAATTATACGATGATATCATGTGACATAAGAATCGGACAAGGAAATACTTTTATTTCTTATGCAGGATTTGAATATTTGTATCAGTACATTATTTATGCGAATTGGGAGTCATAACGTGTTGCTAGATACCGCTTATGATTATTGGAATTAAATAGCGATTTAATTCCATGGCCAACATAGCATAAATCCTCAAAGGGTCACACAAATAAGATTTTAACCATGTAGTGCATTATTTATTTATTCGCAGCAGTGAATGCAACGAAAATATGATAAGTTGATTAATTAATTATGTGCTGTTGCGAACCGTTATAATTAATTAAATCAAACGGATTATATAGAAATAAATTAATGCATTTGCTAATCCCAAAAAATAATTATCAATAAGTTGATAATTAATTTTAACATATTTAATAATATTGAGCTTATTGGTTTTTATTTAATTAGTAAATTAAAAAATCCGACTTGAGAACAAATAAGAGAGCATTTAATTAATTGGATTAATAGGTTAAATGCAACATGTGATGTTGCATAATTAACCACAGAAATTTTCAGATTTGGAAGGGTTTTTTTAGTCCATCTAAATTAAGAGGGAAAGGGGTTGGAGTTCCTATATATAGGGATGTTATTTTAGGAAACCCTAACATCCCATAATAGCCCCAATCTCCTCTTTCTCTCCCCTATTAATTTTTGGACGAATTTTTCCAGAAAAATAATGATTTTTCTCTCTTCCATTGCTCTTTTCTCTTGTCTTTCATAGGTCTCATGTGTTGAGAATAGTTCTACCAATAATTCAATAGTTAATTGATTGGAAGAACACAAGGGATTGGCATCGTTCTAGGGTTTGCTAGCACAAACCTCTAGAATTTGGTTAGAGCTTTTGGCGGACTCGAGGCCAGCGTGGTTGTGGTGATTAAAGGCACGCCATCGACTTCTATACCATGGATCGAGCCTTCCAATTACGAGTTTGGAAGAGGTACGACTCCTCTCCGTTTCTCATGTGTGCTTGATGTTTAAATACTAGATCCTTTTGGTTGTGCATGATTAATTAGTTATTAATTAGTAATAAAAATTAAAATTGCACAAGGACTTGAGTTCCTAACAGTGGTATCAGAGCCTTGGTCGTATTTAAGCGTTTTAGCACTTAATTAATTGAGAAAATGGTAATTAACTAAGTTAATTGGTGATGTGTATGCTTGCTGTTCTGGAAAAACTGTTTTTCCTGTTTGTTGCTTGTTTTTCGTGATGTAAAACCTTCTGAAAATTTTGGTCTTTTATTGGAAGTTGTAGATCTTTGAGTTGTGGTTCTTTAGACATGAATTTCACGTTTTTCTAAGCAGTTATGAATTTTTGGTGAATTAAACGGTTACGGTGCGCAGAACCAGTTCCTGTCTGCACAGTTCTGTTTGAATGGCGTGTAGGACCTATTTTGGAAAATAACTACCTATAATCTTTGGCTATAATTAAACTAGACTTAAAGCTCTTTCTGGTCATGTATAATTTGTTGCATGGTTCGGATCTTAAATGGGTGTTTAAGTATGAAAAGGGAAAAAGTCGTCAGATCTGTTTTTCTAAACAAACTGATTGTTTTGATAAACTGTACTAATTGGGAACCTTTTTCTGAAAAGTGTTTAAATAGAATTGTTCTATTTTAAGTTAGAATTCTGCTAAAATTAGTTTCGTAATTTTTAGTGGAGATTTGATAGTTCAACTGGATCAAAAGATTTTAATCGTCAGTCTGTTTCAGAACAGGAGTAGTTACTTGTATGGCACTTAACTTGATGATTTTGAATAGACCTTATTGGTTTTCTTTTCGTGGGTAGTTAGCCAACTGCATATACTAGATTTATTGTGTAAATTGTTTGCATGAAAACTGTATGGAAGATGATCCTACAGACCAAAAGGTTGAGGTGAAAAACAGAAAATCTGATAACGGTGTTTCGCGCACAAAGTCAGATTTGTCTTTTTTGATTCTCCCTGATGGTAACTGATCTCATTCTGACATTTTTGCTGGTAGTTACACTCATTATAAGGAGTTTGCATGATTTATTTCGTAATTTTTGGAGATCGAAAAATTTTGAATTTTATCGGGTCCCGTTTCGTATTTTAATTAGTTAAAATACTTTCTAATTAATCAAACTGGTTGATATGTTAATTATAGCACTCCTTAAATAATCTCCTTTAAGTTTTAGATTGTTGAATTAAACTTCAAAAGGTTTAAACAAGTTAGTTGTTAAAGTTGAACCTTCTTTACATTTAAAAACGAGCAACGAGCATGCACAGAGATTCTAATTAATGAAGTTAATTAGGAACAAATAAACATATATATTGTATATGTGCTAACTTTATTTTGTAGGAGAATCGTGGGTTTAGTATGGCTCAAGATTCCAATGCCTTGTGTGTTGTAATTGTGTGAATGCATGTGAATGAATGTATGTAAGGCCTTTGGTGCCATGGTTAATTAAATTAATGTGGATTAATTTTAATGTAACTTGTGAGACTTGCATGCCCCTAAGGATTAAATTAATCGAGTCGAGGTTGCACGAACCACCACCCACGCCTTGGCCTCGAGTCCACCAAGAGATTAATCACAACCTCGATCTATGCTAGTAGATGGGAGGTTGAGGCTAATCGCTTCATTCCTTGCTTTCAATTAATCAATATTAATGGAGGAAGGTGTTTGCTCAACACATGAGCTTATGGGATGAGAGGAGAGAAGCTAGCAAAATCTGAAATTTTGCTCTTCCTTTTGTGGATTTCGGCCAAGAGGAGAGGAGGAGAGAGAAAGGGAATGGTGGCTAGGGTTTGCTCCCAACATGACCCCTTTATATAGAGCTCTCTTGACCTAACTCCAAAACTTATCACATGGACAAGTTTGCCCCTCTATGGCCGGCCCCAATAATGGGTTTTAAATGGGCTACAACAATTATAAAGGCCCATTTAATTATCTCTTAAGTTGCTCCTTTATTTCATCCATAATTGGGCTTTTAATTAACTAATTAATTAAAGACCCAAATAGCTCAATTGATTTAAGTAAGTTGAACAAAATTAATTATTAACTCATTAATAATTATTTTGGGATTAGCTAGTACATTAATTTATTTCTATATGATCTATTTGACTTAATTAATTATAACGGTTCGCAACGGTATATAATTAATTAATCAACTTATCATATTTTCGTAATACACATTATTACGAATAAATAAATAATGCACCGTGTGATTATAACTCTATTTGTGTGACCCTTTGAGGATTTATGCTACGTTGGCCATGGAATTAAATCGCTATTTAATTCTAATAATCATAAGCGGTATCTAGCAACACGTTATGACTCCCAATTCGCATAAATAGTGTACAGCTACAATATCTCAATCCTGCATAAGAAATAATAGTATTTCCTTGTCCGATTCTTATGTCACATGATATCATCGTATAATCCAAGATAGGAATGTGTCACTCTTGCAGATTATACGTTTCTTGATCTAGAGATGACTGTATCAGTTGCTAGCAAACAGTCCATCTCCATCAAGGGGCCCAAACAGATATCATCGCTCACTAAGTTGATTAATGAGGGACATACGATTTTCTTGATGAACAACTTTTCCCCGCACAATTCAAGAGAACAAAAATAAAGTCCGTATAGCAGCCCTTATCAGGAATCAACGGTAGACGATATTTATTGAACCTATTCTCATGTGGAAAAGCTGAACCATCTCAAACTTAGAATCAAACTCAAAATGAAATAAATAATGACACATAACACAATCCATATATTTATTTCACTGGGTCGCGTCCTGTACTATGTTCTATAACATATACATATGCAATTAAGTTGGCAACTCCTTACCTATGATTTGTAGAACTTAATCATCACTTAACTTGCATACTAATCTTATTCGATAATTAATATTCCTTGTTAATTATCAAGATTACGGACCTTTTAGATTTATTATTGTCATTTAATTATAAATGAACTACAGAGATCTACAATTCAGATCCTCAACCTGAATGAGCTGTCAATTAATAAATTAAGGAATAAATGATAAAATATCATCAATGACATAAACCATAGAAGTAGCCATTTATTAATTGGCTCCTAGGACATAACTCTAACAAGGAAGCTTAAAATTATCGATACCAGCTCGGTGCTCTTTGATAGTAAGGATCTGTTGCATGATATATAAAGTAGTAAATACTCTCTCTGCATTTCTTTTAACATCATATTGATTTTTTTTTTAATATTTGCATGTTTTTCTTATTCTGAAGATGAAAAGAGGAAACAATGTCACTGATTAAAAAAAAAAGAATTGAATAAACTTATCACAAACCAAGGTTAGTCTTTTAGACCTTGGCCTACTCCATCTCTCAATTCTGACTCCGCCCCTGACAGTGTGTTAGTCGTGTCATGCCAGAATGCATGCCATGGATTCTTTTACCATTTAGCAAGACACGACATGACATTATTAAAAAAGTAGTCAATGTATACACAAATCATGACATCTCTTAGATTTTGGATATTTTATTTGAAATTCTTCAAATTTATGTCGAATTTAAAAAAATTGACACAATTTCAGAATTTTCAAGGCTAATTTCATTTTATAAATTTATCAGACATAAATATTTTTTTATACGGGTAACCTTGATCAACTATTAACTAAATTTTGTTTTATTTTAAAATAATAAAATAATATTACACAATTAACATGACGTGATACGATGCGTCGGTCGTGTCTTTGCAAAATGCATGTTGTGCTAGCTCCATTCACCATTTCACACGACACGACACGACATAATTAAAAAAAAAAAGTAGTTCATGTCAACATGACATGGAGCGAGACTCCAACACAATTGTGTTTTTTCTTAAATTTTGGACATTTTATTTGAAATTCTTCGGATTTATGGTGAATTTTGTTGAATTTTCAAAGTTTAACGCAATTTTAGAATTTGAAGGCTCATTTCATTTTATAAATTCACCAAACCTAATTTTTTTTATATGTGCAACCTTCATCATTTTTTTAACTATTAACTAAAATTTATTTTTTTAATAAGTTTTAACTTTAAAAATAATAAAATAATCTAATAAGATTTGGCACAACTAACACGTCATGTCGTGCCAGAATGTGTGTCATGTTAGCTCTACTCACCATTTAACTTGACATGACACACTATGATTAATAAAAGTAGTTCATGTCAACACGACAAGAAAAAAAACACCAACACGATTGTGAATTTTCTTAAATGTTGGACATTTTATTTGAAATTCTTTAGGTTGATGTTGTATTTTGGTGAGTTTCCAAAATTGGACACAATTTTAGAATTTTCAAGACTCATTTTATTTTATGAAATCACCAAACAAAAATGTTTGTTTATACAGTCGATATTCATCAATTTTTTTAACTATTAACTAAATTTTGTTTTAGTTTTTAATAAATTTTTATCTTTAAAAATAATAAAATAATATGACACGATTTGACACTATTAACTTGACGTGTCAACATGACACAACACGATGTGTCAGTTATGTCATGCTAGAATGCGTGTCGTGTTGGCTCCTGTCATCATTTAGAACAACACGATAGGTGAGTAAAATTTAAAATAGAATTAAATTTGCTTTTTTCAATGTTACACGTTTTTTTTCTAAAAATGCTATTACAAATTGCAAAAAAGGCGGTTTAATTAGTTAAAGTCAATTTAATATTTGCCAATTGTTTTTGCATAAAAGGCAATCTAATATTTTTTTCTGAAATCAGTCAGTTAAAATTCTAATTATTAATTGTGGTGAATAAAATCATACAAATTTTTTCTATTTTAAAAATATTTAAGGATCCATCGGATATTTCAGTAGATTTTTTGTTGCTGCCAAAAAAATAAAAGATCCAGTATGGATATTGAATCACACTTATACACTTGTTAATTCAATTAGCTGGAAGCTTCCCACAAATCCAAATCTCTCGAAAAAATAAGGAAGAAACCCGAATCCAATCTTGAACCAAAAACCGGCTCTGCATACTTACTAATCATATACAATAATCCATTATGAAAATTGATTACTGCCATCTTCAGTTTTACCATCCCTGCCATCGCTAAATATAAAGTGAACACATAGAATAGACAAGATGAATACATATAGTGATCAAAGTGAACACATACAAACAAGTAAGTTCAATATACATATAAAAATTTGAACAAAACATGACAATACTTATTTGTTTGTAAGTGTTCACTTTGTTAGCTTATATGTTTATCTTGTTTGTTGTATGTGTTCACTTTGTGTTTAGCGATGGCTCGCGATGATTTATTTGCCGATGGTGGTTATAATTCCTGCAATTAAAATGATGTCACTTAGCATTAGCTGATTCGTTCAATTCCTTTAAATTGATGTCATTAAGATGGAATAATTTTAAAAACTATTTGAGGTGAGAATTTACTCTGCTCATGGAAGACCAAAGAGCTTTTAAGAGAGAAACAATCTCGAAGGCTTTGAGCATTCTGAATAATAAATAAAATTATTTTTTAATTAGTAGGAAAAAAGATTATCAAACGGAAGTAACAAACGGAGATAGAAAGTTATTTAATACCATGAGTTTCTTATAATTTATGGCCATGTAGTGCAGAAGACATGGTTTCAATATTTACAAGTGATTCCCACGAAATTTTCTAAAGCTGCAAAAGAACCCCTAAAGACCATAAGACGTAATGAAAATTGGTGAAAAGTTACAAATTAAAACTTTTAAAACCCCTAAAGACCATTGAAACTTATAAACGTGCTTATACCTGGAACAGTTCGCCATGGATATGAAAGTTTCCTTGGAGAGTTTTCACAGAGCAGCCCAATCCACGTCTGTTGTTAACATAAAAGGGAACAAATATAAAGATGGTTCAAAATTAAATAGACGAAAGAAAAAACATAAATTTGATTACAAATCTTATACACTACTGGAAACAGATGATTAGACATAATTAATTAATTAATGACATCATTTAAAATGAATTAAACCTCCTTAAAAAGTGTAGCATGCTATCATAACTCATGAGTTGAGCTTATATTTACCTTACTTGAGGAAGATAATATTTTTGACCCCATCTTTTAAGGAGCTGACTAGTGGTTGTGATTTGAATTCATAGTGGGAGAGCTGCTCTGTATCCATTTGTGCTTTGAATGTGTTGCATTTCTTGTTTTCTCCATCAACGCACACCTTATGAGCGCATGATCTAGTTAGATGAGGTAGTTGGCGTAGGCCCCAGCATTCCCGAAAATATAGTGTTCTCCACTTTGGCATTAGAAGTGCACCGACCCTCTGTTCTTCGTGGATATGCAATAATTGTGGTAGACAGTGAAATCGCATAGTATGAAGGGACCGTAAATGATTTTCTCGGAGCTCCTTCTTTGAAACCAAATCCTCATCAAGGTCATAATAACTAGACTTGTAGAACACTGTCTCAAGATTTATGCAACCCGTGATAATTAACGTCTCTAGGCTTTGGAGTAAAACGTTATCAGGAAAAAGGCTTTCCAATTTCAGGCAATAAGACAATTTCAAATGCTTTAATGAACCAAAATCTGCTTTCTGAAAATGGGTCCCCTTTTCAATGAATAGCCATTTGATTTTATGGCATCCTTCAATATGAAGAGTTAGAAGCTGCGATACTCTTGGGTTCAGATCTGATACCGAGGAAACATGTATATTGTCCTTCATGGACAATGATTCTGTTATCTCCAAAATACCCTCAAGACAGTGAGGGTAATTCTTTGTTGGGAAGATCTCAACAAGACGGTGGCATTGTGGTTGTTTCACCAAGAAAGTCTTGGGAGCTAAGGCCTTTAACTTAGCATCTTTATAGCAACTCCATTCAAAGTGCTTGAATTGGATAGTTTGACTCGAGCTTGTGCCTAATGCTTCTTTCTCATAGGAAGCAACTGAGAAATAAAATGATTGCAGGTATCCCTTATCAAATAGATAGGTGCAATGTTTGTGGTCTAAATTCAAGAACAAATGGGAATCCCGTACACAAATACAAACTATGCCTGCATTTTCTGATGACATTTTCTCTTGTTTAATTTTGCCATTGGCATCAAGACCACTGATAGCAGTTTCTGTGAAATCACACTGGTCTAAATTAAACACCTCAGGAAAACGATCCAATTTATGCCAAGCAGCTCTTCTCAGATAAGGAACAGCTCGTAGATCCAATTGCCTAAGCTTTGAAAAATGAAAGATATCAGGGATCTCAGTGATGCCTGTACCAGAAAGATTGAGCTCCTCTAGTTCATGGAGCTCAAGTAAATCTACTTTCACTAATTCACGACAACCATACAATGACAGTGAAGTAATGGATGAGTCTGACAGAGAGAATGATCTAATACTAATATTCCCGTTGATGTTTATCACTTTCAAGTAAGTGCAACCAGAAATTTTTACTTCTCGAAGATTGTACGATTTTGAAAGCGATTCTGGTAAAGACTGAATCCAATGATTATAATAATCATACCAAAATCCAACATCACCATCATAATGTGTATGGTTGAAAATGAACACTTTTAGGTTCTCAATAGGGAGAGCATCAATTGCCTTTAGCCCACTACAGTATCTCAATTCAAGTTCTTCAAGCATCTGGGCATCAGAAAGTGATTTAGGTACCATTTCCAGTAGAGGGTTGTCAACTAGTTTCAGAACACGAAGGTTTTGCATTTTTTCAAAGGTGTCAGGGGGAAGAGAAACAAGTTTTGTATTTGAAAGTGAGAGAGTTTCGAGGTTTGTTAAGGAAGCCAATGGACACAACTTTGTGATTGATTTGCAACCATCAAGAACAAGCTCTCTCAGATTTGACATGTCATTAAATAGACTCAAGGGTAAGCAGGTGATTTTTAGATTTGAAATACGAAGAAAATAAATTTGGTGTTTTTTATTACCCAAGTCATCTGGAATCACTGTTACAGGAACTCCAACCAAATCTAGGACCTCTAACCTTTCCAAAGAACTAATCGGAGAAGAGGTTGATGAACTTGCAGTCCCGAGGCTTTTCAAATTGTTACAATTATGTAAGAAAAGAAGTCGGAGATTGGTAAGACTAGAAAGTGACCTAGGTAAGTATTCTACGGAGGAACCTGTCAACTTAAGAACTCGAAGATAAGACATGTCACAAAAGAGTTCATTAATGGTCTCAAAGGGTTTCAGACATCGTAAAATAAATGTCGTTGTATTATTCGACTTTGGATGTAGCATCCATTTAACCCAATTGTCTGATTCCCATGGTGTCACATTCATCGATATCCAAGTTTTGTTTATCCATTTCATTGGATCAGAGATGATATTTTCTACCTTTCCACTCGACCAGGAATTAAGATTCTTATTGTGTCCTTTCTCAAGAGATCCCAGTAGTATTTTCAATCCAGGAAATGAGATTGCAGATTTTTTCCCAAGTTTCGGTCCTACTAGGGAACAAGAAGCAATCACTTCTAGTATCATCTCTGCTAATCCAAATAACTGTAAGTTATTAATGGATGAATCGTCTTTTTTCTGACTTTCATCTCCACTTTCCTCACCAAAACTAATCAACGCATTCAATTCTTCCCTTACGAATTCACTTTCAACATGTCTAAGTTTTATTCCTCGAGTGAGGAGACCCTCCGCAAACCACATTTGGATTAACTCTTTTGGCTCATCTCTCTCTGGTTTAAGAAAATTGGTATAGAGTATGCAACTCCATAATATATTCATAATGTGCGTCATTTCCATACAATATTTTGAAGATATTGATTTTGCCACCACTGAAAATTCTTGGTTCAATAAGAACAATGGTGAAAATACTTGACCATACCGATTGATTAAATCACTTAGATCCAATAGAAAGCCTTCTTGATTCTTACACTTATTGTACCTTTCACGATCAGGAAATGTGATCAGCCACCAACAATCACTATTCCATTCTCTTTTAGATATAAATCTCCCAGGAAGCCAACCTTCCATCAACCATGAAATTCTAGGATCAGTGACGGGTAGGCATAGTTCTTCCGTAACTAGAAGATATTTCTTCCCGTTCAATGTTCGATATATCTTTTCTCTCAATCGATTAACCAACTCGGACTCTTTTTGTTCATTAACTTTTCTGTAGGTATAGTATGCTTCTTCCTCTAGCTCAACTTTTAGGTTTTGCAATTGTGAATTATCTTCATCCATTAAATTCAGTGCATTGGCTACCGCCCATAGCACCTTTTTATTTAATTCTTTAAGATCGTTTTGTTCCCATTCATAGATGTCTTCGAGTATAGATGGTATCGGGAGATGAATTATATAGTCAAAGTCAATGATCTTGTTAAGCGCTTTTTCAGTCAAGCGTTGAAGAAATCCTAACATCCCAGAGTTTTTCCCAATACCCAAATTCCAAATTATTGTTAAATTAGATTTCAAAATTTCTTCCTTTAAAACATCCACTTGACGGTTTTCTATGGATTTCAATGCTTCTATGGTTCGATCAAAAGACATCTCACCAGGTTAAAATGCAAACCTATTATTTGATTTGATGGAGAGTGGATTAGAATAAAGGACTATAAGGCAAAAAAAATTTATGCCCACTACTTGAGTGACATATTTTTGTAATAATAAGGATAGAACCTATTACAGACCCGCTATTCATTTCACAACAACAAACATCACTAAAATCCGATACCATACAAAGAACCTCAAACAATAACGACAGTAACTAGTTAATACATATACAACTTCCATCACAATTATAATCCAAAAGTATAAGATTAGCGAGACGTATTGAAGAGGATTCAATATACTGGTATATGGGATTGTGGTTCAAACTTGCGGCCATTCAACTTAAGAGGATAATTTCTAGCATATTTAGGTAATCCAATTTTTCAAATTAATAGGAAGATACAAGGAACAGAGAGTCAAAGGGATTATTGCTGTCAATTTTGGGTTGAACAAATACCACTTTTGGATTACGTGTGATTGTTATTTTTTTAAACTTGGATATTATCTAAAGCTACTGCATATGTTTTCAATAGAAAATATTATTCTGCTCTCGTGTGGAAAGTTTTTTTCCAGTATTTTTCTCTTTTCTTTTTTTGCAGATCATTTTTTTTAACTCCACTTGTATTATGATAGGCATCAGATGAGATCAGTTCAACTATACAGTTCGTCATTTGATCATTCGAAATGAATTTACAATAACATCGCCAAAATAATAATGAAAACGAGCAATGCCGTAGTCTTTGAGGGCAAGAGGATAATGATATAAGAAATGGTGCGCCGTACCATCCAGGATATCGAAGCTTGGATAGCTAACTGTTAATATTTTCTTTTGTGCTAGATTGATGTTATTAGAATTTTGTTTAGATTTTGTTTTTGTTTTGTTTCTTCTACTTTTACTTGTACGAAAACTCTTCGTTCAATGAAATTGTAGGTGAGATTTTCTCTCCCTACCTTCAAAAAAATAACATCGCCAAAATGTCGACCATATGTTGCCTTTGTATCCTATTACTTATAAAAGCACCAATCGAAAGGCTAGCTAAAACAATTAAACTAAGAGTATGAACAATAGTTTATTCCATGCATTCTATTTGATAGTTTAAATCAAATAGAAAAATAATTTTTTCGCTGGATTGGTTGTGCACTCATCAAAATAGAAAGAAATTTGTCGCTGAATTGGTTGTCATCGTGTTTGGAAAAAAGCACAACACATATGGAAAACATTTTTTAAATACTAATTATTATTTTCATTTTGGAAATAGAGCATATATGTAAAATTTTCTCATCTATAATTTTTCAAATAATTTCATTTATTAAAAATAAATATTTATATTAAATATTTTTTTATTGAGATGTCGATTTTTATTTTTGTTTAAATATAAATATATGTAATTTTTTTTGTTTACCTGTATGTTTGCTACTATTTTAATAAATGTGGCAAAAATAAATGAGGAAAAGGATGAATTTGCAATCTAATATTACTATATTGAGAAAATAATTAATTGTTGCAGTGCTGACCTGCCATCAGGTTAAGAGAATTCTAATCCGAAGCTGAACCATTACGCTCAATTGATGGTTCAGTAGAAGGATCAGGTCTTTTTAGTTTCTAAAATGCTGGATAACTGAAAGACTGATTAGTCACTAAATTTAAGTTCTTCGAAGTATCAAAATGAGCCTGAGAGCAGTTGGTGGAGTTTGTCTCTCTCTTAAGAAACGTAAGTTTAAAAATTAAAACCGGCTAGATCATTTTGATAATTATTGGAAGAATAAAGGGCCTAAGCAGTTTGTCTATTTTAAAAAAAAAAAAATCGATCCTGGCATATATCATGTGCCTCACTAAGACATGGTCTCTGAACAACAGTCAACAGACCATATAAATGCAATCCCTTAGGCGTCCATGGAACTATTTTTTTTTTCTTTCACCAAGGTAAAAACTAAACTGAATTATCCTATTAAAGCTATTAACAATAATAGCCAAAATAGCAACATACCTATTTGAATCTATCAAATGAGATTATCTAATCAGGATGTCTTCCCTTCAAAGTAACCTCTGCGTTGTTTTGTATCCTGAAAATATAGAGAGAAACATAATAATGTAAGATAAGCTCTGTTAAAGTACAACATTGGCCCAAGCCCAAAATTAAGAAATCTCTAGATAAATCAATAAGTTTCATGAAGAAGAAAATTCTAGAGATATGGTAAAATATCAAAGTTAGAGATTTTGGAAGAAAGTTCTAGATTATAGATATTTTAGGAGATAACTCTAGATGCTTAGCAAAATATCTAGAGTTCTAGTGTGTTCCATTAGCACCTATAAATAGGTGGTCATGGCATTGGCCATCTAAGCCAAGTAAGGTTCATCCAAGTTAAGCTAAGCTAAGCAAAGTAAATCAAATCAAGCAAAGGGGCATCAAGCAAAATAAAGCAAATACTAGTCCATATAAGAGAGAGTGTAGTAGTTAGGAGGTACATGGTGACTTTTATCGACGACTTCTCGAGGTACGTGTGGATGTACTTTATGAAAGAAAAATCTGAGACACTTTCTAAATTCAAGGAGTTTAAAGAGAAGGTAGAAAGTGAGCTCAACAAAAAGGTACGGTGTCTTCGTACCGATAATGGAAGAGAATATGTATCACGTGAGTTTGACGCCTACCTAAAGAAGTACAAGATCCGACGACAGTTAACATGTCCCAACACCCTACAACAAAATGGCATAGCAGAAAGGAAGAATCGACACATTGCCGAAACGTGTCGAAGCATGATACACGCCAAGAATGTGCCAGGAAGATTTTGGACCGAGTGCATGAAGACAGCGGCACACATAATCAACCGTCTACCTCAAGAAAAGATGGGTTTTATCTCACCATTCCAGAAGCTTTGGAAGATCAAGCCCACAGTAAGCCATTTCAAAGTTTTCGGTTGCGTGTGCTATGTGTTCGTGCCTGATCATTTTCGAACCAAGTTCGATAAGAAGGCGGTACGATGTATCTTCGTCGGTTATGACGATGAAAGAAAGGATTGGAGGTATTGCGATCCTACAAACGGGCGCATCTATACCTCAAGAAATGTAGTGTTTGACGAAGCCTCGTCATATTGGCCATCAAAAGACGTGATTCAGTCTGAAGCAAAAGACATGGAAGCAGAAATTGAAGAGATGGCAAAAGACGTAGCACGGGATGATTCCGAGGTCCAAGATGACGATAGTAAGAGCTTAACTCCTTCAAAATCCAAGAGTCCATGGCAGACAGGAGTGCACGAAGAAGTTGAAGATGTGACTCCACAGCTACCGGAAGAAGTTGAAGAAATTCCTCCACCACTTCGGAGATCGTCTCGACAAAGACGTCCAAACCCGAAGTACGCGAATGCCGCAGTTACTGAGGATGATGAGCCAACGTCCTATGAAGAAGCGGCGAAGAACGAAAAATGACGAAAAGCAATGGAGGAGGAGATGACGGCTTTGAGGCAGAACCAAACATGGAAGTTGGTGCCTAAGCTCGAAGGAGTGAAGCCAATCTCATACAACTGGATAAACAAGGTGAAGCCTAAAAGAGACACACTGATCAAGAGATATAAGGCTCAACAAGTCACACAAGAATGTAGAAGCACAGCTCGAAAGTGTCGAAAGACAAGAAGACAAAGG
Source organism: Rhynchospora breviuscula (assembly GCA_027562975.1). Taxonomy (NCBI): domain Eukaryota; kingdom Viridiplantae; phylum Streptophyta; class Magnoliopsida; order Poales; family Cyperaceae; genus Rhynchospora; species Rhynchospora breviuscula. The sequence goes on from CM050398.1 coordinate 22,694,721, forward strand.
GCGTCAATGTTGAGGGGGAGTGTTAAAGTACAACATTGGCCCAAGCCCAAAATTAAAAAATCTCTAGATAAATCAATAAGTTTCATGAAGAAGAAAATTCTAGAGATATGGTAAAATATCAAAGTTAGAGATTTTGGAAGAAAGTTCTAGATTATAGATATTTTAGGAGATAACTCTAGATGCTTAGCAAAATATCTAGAGTTCTAGTGTGTTCCATTAGCACCTATAAATAGGTGGTCATGGCATTGGCCATCTAAGCCAAGTAAGGTTCATCCAAGTTAAGCTAAGCTAAGCAAAGTAAATCAAATCAAGCAAAGGGGCATCAAGCAAAATAAAGCAAATACTAGTCCATATAAGAGAGAGTGTAGTAGTTAGGAGGTGTAGGAATAGTTGAGAGATAGAGTTGTATTCTTGGAGGTATAATAGTTGAGAAGTAGAGGTTGTAATAACAATAGTTCGATTGATAATAAAGAATCAAATTTTCATCATAGCGCCTCGCCTCTACTCAACAAGCTCAATGGAAGGAAACCTGGTATCTCAAGCTAAGTTAATGGTACTTTGCTTAACAAGTATTGGTTAATCAATCTAATATGAAAATTATAAAAATATTCATAACTATAATCAGAAAATGGTAACTTAAGATTTTTTTGCTATAAATATATAATTTTTTTAAGGTTCAAATTTTGTGATTGTCAGTTAGATCTTTGTGCAGAATGCTCGTCGCATGAAATAATTTATATATTTTTGCAGTTTGCCCTTTTTACTTTATAAAATTTTGGTTTGTGCAGTACTTCATTGTGAGAAACATTTTCTGCTCGAAGCTAGCAAATTTATCTATCTGCACTCGTGCATTCTGTTTAGTAAGTTAACAGAAACGACTAATAGTTATATGGCTAGTTATATGCTTATATTGGGAAGATTCGTAGGAATTTTTCATTGGCGTTTTTTCTACTATGCTTCTCTTTCAAGCAAGAACAGAAATGAAACCAAGTCTAAGGGACAATGTTGGGAAACCTTGGAGTGAGATACCAAACCTTCTTTTTTTTTTTTTGGACTAAAAATAAGGGTCAAGCCTCACCTTTGAAATTAAATAAGTGAGATACCAAACCTGATTTTACAAAGTTAAAAGAGGGAGGAAATAAGTTAGCATATACTCCTATTATTGCACATTTACCTTTAATTTGAAGCTATGTTTAATGGCACAAAAAAAATTATGGACAGTAATAAGTGGATTTTTTTAGATATAATATTTAGAAGTTTAGTGATCATCTATAATTTTAGTTTCGTGTTAATGTGTTTTTTATGGTTATTTATTTATGACAAATAATTTATTTTTTCATTGTTTCCAACGAACAGAGCCATTCGTAATATGAGATTGAAACATTGAAGTAGTCCGAGCATAGAAATATAATATAACTTGAGTTTGAATATAATACGATTTTAGTTCATTTGAAAAAAAAAAATGCATTGACTAGTACATTATACTTTATGGTCTTTTCTTAATGAAACTAACTAAGAAATTCCTCTGGTGTGAAATCAAATCTGCATGCATGTCAGCAAAAATTCACCTCAATAGCATGATAATTTAAATCGGTTTATAATTTATACTTCGTTGATTTTAAATAAGGACTTTAGTAAAATACATAATTTCCTTGTGTCCTATAAGGTTAATTTCTTCAGGAGCCTGTAACAAGAATGAATTAATGTTGTATGCAAATTGCAATGGAATGGCTTAATGTTGTGTCCTAGAATGTTAATTTCCTGGATATGTTTTATTTAGTACTACATGAGGTTCACGGTTCTGCACTTGATAGTTTTGCTGCATTGGGAAAATATTTATTGCACAAAAAAACATTCTCTCCATACTTCTTTTGCCCCTGTTCTGAAAATATTTTGAATTTTCGTTAATATGTTATGACAATTTTTTTCAGTTTCGTGCCAGTAAATTCAACATGTTCATTTTCAAATTTTATTCGGTGTGAGCCACAGGAACAATATTCATGTATGAAACACATTGAAGAAACTTAATTAAGAAAAAGGGCAATGTTTATATCAAATGAATTAAGAAACAAACAATCCTAGTGATATTATATTGTTATTTTAAATACAAACTAGCCATAAATGAAATTCTCGAAAGATCTCACGTACCTATCCAAATAATGGTAGAACCGTTATGTGGAATCTCTGGCTTACTCCTGATGCGTTGCTTGGTGATTTAAGAAAAGATTTGCCTTTTCTGGTTTGTATAGTGCTCAAGTCGGAAGTGATAATTAAAATCAAGATTTATGGACCTATATATAGAGGCTCAAACCTTGGAATAAGATGCCTAAGCTGATTAGCAAGCAAAAGATAATAACATTGCACGTTAGTTATCTTTGCAAGTTTGCTTGATTATAAACTAAAGGTAGTCTGATCGAATCATTAAAGTTGATGGCTGACGCTTTCATAATAAGGTCCTAGTTAAAATGCGGATCTACATTTACTAAAGGGATTGCAATGTCATCCATTTAATTAGAGGGAATAGCCGGTCGACAGTAATCCCTAAATCGATTTTTGTTTATTGCTTAAATTTGTAAACCTTAATATTAGTGAGGTTATTCTAGCCCTCTCACGATATTTATCGGTCAAACTATTCAATTAGACCAATAGTTTTTAATTTTTCGGTGCATTTATGTTTAGGGAAATTCTAATGTGGACACACTTAACAGGGACCGTTCATTTTTTATAAATCGTACGATCAGTATAGCCTAATAAAACTTTGTATCTTAAATTTCTCTGTTAAATTTAACAGAATGTTTTTGTCGGAAGGGTAAAATGGTCCATCAATTTTAACACACAGTTTTTGTCGGAAGGGTAAAATCGTCCATACATCGATGGCTCTTTTTTTTTTTACCCTCCGTATTATACTTCGTTGCCTCCGTTTCTCCTCTCTATCTTGTACAAAAAATGCAAAACTTTAACCTGTGCAAGCGCTTAATCGAAAATGCTTAAGTACGGATTTAAGGGGCCTATGTTTTATTAATTTCTGTTAAGCTTCGTTTGCTTTCTAAACATGATAGCTAACATACTTTGTGAGAAATAGTGGGCTTTTAAATGATACTTGTATACATATATTTTAGCAGGTACCCGAAGTAACTACTGGTCAGTAGAAGCCAAAGCCTGAAATAACTTTTTCTTTTCTTTAATTAAATGAAAATTAGAAGGTTTGACCTCCAATTATCTCAAAGAAAGGGCTGCATTTTGTAGTTAGATAACTAAATTTTGAGAACAATCATCAACCATTTGTGCCTCAAGTCCGCCAAAATTTTGCTCAAATTTTTGTGTGTTGTATGTTCAGAAGAGGAGATTGCATAAAAAGTGGTTTAATTAGTTAAAGACAATTTAATATTTGGCAAGCCGTATTTTGCCAATTTGTTGCATAAAAGAAAATTTAATTCTTTCTAAAATAATTTAGTTAAAAGTCTATTAATTGCGTTGAATAAAATCATACAGATTTTGTTCTACTTTTTAAAATATTTAAGGATCTATCGAGATCTTTTAGTATAAGATCATTTGTTGTTGCCAAAAAAATATATATATATTCGGCTAGGATAATGAATCACACGTTTATATTACCATCATTTTGATTTTTTTTTTTTATACGGAAAGCATTTTTTAAATTTTTTACTACTTGCGTGTATAGGATGAAATGACGGAAAAAATGTTATATTCTTGGCATGCATATAGAATTACAGGTACTGATAAAATATGAAAAAGATCTGATTTCTTTTTAATGTAACCTTATTTCGATTTTTTAATGAAATTACAATAAAATTGACTTTCACATAAACGCCCAGAAAAATGTTATTCATTGAAATGCATCATATAATGATTAAATTTTATCAAATAATAAAATAATCTGACATAACTAACACGACACGACTTGATACGATTAACAAGACGTTTCGACACGACTTGACACGACTAACATGATCTGTCAACATGACATGACACCAACATTACATCTTGTTTCTTAAAATTCTTAATTTTTTTCCTTTATTTGTAATTTTTAAATAAAATTTTAACTTAAAAATAATAAAAATAATCTAACACGACTAATATGACACGACTTGATACAACTAACAGACGTATCAACATGACTTAATACGAAGTTTTGACATGACACAAATTAACATGACTTAACACGAAGTTTTGAAAAAACGATTATATTCAGTAGCATTTGACCTTTAATTGATATTGTTTTTATTTTACCTGTTAACTAAATTTTAAAATAAAATTAATTATTTTTAATGCAACATCAATTTAAAATAGAATTAAATTTTCTATTTTCCAAGTGTTATATCTTGTTTCTGCAAAATGCTATTATAAACTTTATATGCGTGGATTGCAAAATGATATATTTGCTTAAGTTTTGCTAAAATTAAACATGTTTGATGTCAAACAAAATCCAAAAGTTAACTATTAAAATTTCAAACTGTTGATCTGAACCACTCAATGTGATTTATATATTAAAATCTCCTTAAAAATTAAATTATATTTTTCTGCATTTTTGAGCTATTTTTTCATATTTTTAAAATTGGAGGGTCAATAACTAATTAGATTGATTATTTTGTAAAATTCTAAACAAAATAGTAAAAAAAAATCGAAAAAATATAAAATTTGGTCTCAAATGAAGATTTCAATATAGAAAACAAATTGAGTTATTCCGATCGGCTGCTATAATCTCAACAATTAAAATTTGATCATGTTTGACAAGTATACATGTCAAACATGTTTGACTGTTTCAAACAAAATAGCTAGCTCCCCAAACTCTCAAGTTTCATCAATTTCTATTGGTGTTTCATAACTAACAAAAAACTTATTAGTATCATGTTAGTTAACTCCTTTTATAAGGACAAACTTCATTAATTTTTTTAAAACTATTACTTTTTTTTATGTTTTTTGGATGAATTAATTATTTCGAAATGATAGACAAGTTCACTATTAACCTGCTATATGTCCTAAATATTTTTTTATTTTATTCAATGATCTTATAAATGAATGAGACTTAGAATATAATTGAAACATAAGAATGAATTTTTTTTTAATGCATGTATTGTAGTAACTAGGGCTTGATAGCTCATAAGAATGACAAAATCTTTTTTGTTTTTTTATATACGGACAACCTGTTGGAGTTATGTCCTAGAAGTCAATAATTTAATGACTTAAATATTAGTTTATGTTATTGATGATATTTGATCATTTGTTCCTAGGATTTATTATTGACAGATCATTCAGGTTGAGGATCTGAATTGTGGATCTCTATGGATCATTCGTTAGAATCATGGTTCTGAAAATCGGAATCGGAATCGGAATCGGACTATTGGTCCAAGGAGTCGAATCGGATGACTCGGGAAAAATCGGATGAATCGGATCGGAAACTCGGATTTTCATAGAAAATCATTTTTAATTTCAAAAAAATCAGAAAAAATATGAAAAAATTAGAAAAATATTTTTTTAATGAAGATACTTTAATTATAATGCCTTAATATATCAGTTAAAATTGTAGAGAACAAAATTTTCAGTTTTTCTATGTGCTTTGATTGATTTATGGATGAAGAATTGATTTTTTTTTAATTATTTATCCTCCTGAATAATTTAGACCGTTTGATCTGATTAAAGTAAAAAAAAACTGCCGAAATAGAGGTGTCCAGTTCAGTCCCTTCCTCTTATTTCTTCTTTCCCGTTCCCAGTCGCCTCCCCCCTCTCTTTTGCGATGGAGCACAAGAAAGGAACAAATAACCCCCACGAGAAGACATCGCAAAGCTTCTCCGGACCTTCTGACGCAATTTATCGGTCCTACCTACCCCTTCCAGCGTTCTCTGGCTCACCTTCGCCCCTCTCGATAGATGAAAACAGCCATTAATGGTGATCTCACCCGAATCCGCTCCAAATAGCCAAAATTCGGATCGTCGGCGGCCGATTCCGAGTCAAATCGGCCCGATTCCGAGTTGAATCGCCGATTTTTTGAACCATGGTTAGAATAACAATAATAAATCTAAACTGTCCGTAATCTTGATAATTAACAAGGAACATTAATTATCTAAAAGATTAGTATGCAAGTTAAGTGATGATTAAGTTCTACAAATCATAGATAAAGTGTTACCAACTTAATTGCATATGTGTATGTTATTAGAACATAGTACAGGACATGACCCAATGAAATAAACATATGGATTGTGCTATGTGTTATTGTTTATTTCATATGAGTTTGATTCTAAGTTTGAGATGGTTCAACTTTTCCACATGAGGATAAGTTCTATAAATATCGTCTACCGTTGATTCCTGATAAGGGCTGCTATACGGACTTTATTTATGTTCTCTTGAATTGTGCGGGGAAAAGTTGTTCATCAAGAAAATCGTATGTCCCTCATTAGTATACCTAGTGAGTGATGATATCTTTTTGGGCCCCTTGATGGAGTTGGATTGTTTGGCCAACTTGTGCAATCAACTCTAGATCAAGAAACGTATAATCTGCAAGAATGACACATTCCTATCTTGAATTATACGATGATATCATGTGACATAAGAATCGGACAAGGAAATACTTTTATTTCTTATGCAGGATTTGAATATTTGTATCAGTACATTATTTATGCGAATTGGGAGTCATAACGTGTTGCTAGATACCGCTTATGATTATTGGAATTAAATAGCGATTTAATTCCATGGCCAACATAGCATAAATCCTCAAAGGGTCACACAAATAAGATTTTAACCATGTAGTGCATTATTTATTTATTCGCAGCAGTAAATGCAACGAAAATATGATAAGTTGATTAATTAATTATGTGCTGTTGCGAACCGTTATAATTAATTAAATCAAACGGATTATATAGAAATAAATTAATGCATTTGCTAATCCCAAAAAATAATTATCAATAAGTTGATAATTAATTTTAACATATTTAATAATATTGAGCTTATTGGTTTTTATTTAATTAGTAAATTAAAAAATCCGACTTGAGAACAAATAAGAGAGCATTTAATTAATTGGATTAATAGGTTAAATGCAACATGTGATGTTGCATAATTAACCACAGAAATTTTCAGATTTGGAAGGGTTTTTTTAGTCCATCTAAATTAAGAGGGAAAGGGGTTGGAGTTCCTATATATAGGGATGTTATTTTAGGAAACCCTAACATCCCATAATAGCCCCAATCTCCTCTTTCTCTCCCCTATTAATTTTTGGACGAATTTTTCCAGAAAAATAATGATTTTTCTCTCTTCCATTGCTCTTTTCTCTTGTCTTTCATAGGTCTCATGTGTTGAGAATAGTTCTACCAATAATTCAATAGTTAATTGATTGGAAGAACACAAGGGATTGGCATCGTTCTAGGGTTTGCTAGCACAAACCTCTAGAATTTGGTTAGAGCTTTTGGCGGACTCGAGGCCAGCGTGGTTGTGGTGATTAAAGGCACGCCATCGACTTCTATACCATGGATCGAGCCTTCCAATTACGAGTTTGGAAGAGGTACGACTCCTCTCCGTTTCTCATGTGTGCTTGATGTTTAAATACTAGATCCTTTTGGTTGTGCATGATTAATTAGTTATTAATTAGTAATAAAAATTAAAATTGCACAAGGACTTGAGTTCCTAACAGTGGTATCAGAGCCTTGGTCGTATTTAAGCGTTTTAGCACTTAATTAATTGAGAAAATGGTAATTAACTAAGTTAATTGGTGATGTGTATGCTTGCTGTTCTGGAAAAACTGTTTTTCCTGTTTGTTGCTTGTTTTTCGTGATGTAAAACCTTCTTAAAATTTTGGTCTTTTATTGGAAGTTGTAGATCTTTGAGTTGTGGTTCTTTAGACATGAATTTCACGTTTTTCTAAGCAGTTATGAATTTTTGGTGAATTAAACGGTTACGGTGCGCAGAACCAGTTCCTGTCTGCACAGTTCTGTTTGAATGGCGTGTAGGACCTATTTTGGAAAATAACTACCTATAATCTTTGGCTATAATTAAACTAGACTTAAAGCTCTTTCTGGTCATGTATAATTTGTTGCATGGTTCGGATCTTAAATGGGTGTTTAAGTATGAAAAGGGAAAAAGTCGTCAGATCTGTTTTTCTAAACAAACTGATTGTTTTGATAAACTGTACTAATTGGGAACCTTTTTCTGAAAAGTGTTTAAATAGAATTGTTCTATTTTAAGTTAGAATTCTGCTAAAATTAGTTTCGTAATTTTTAGTGGAGATTTGATAGTTCAACTGGATCAAAAGATTTTAATCGTCAGTCTGTTTCAGAACAGGAGTAGTTACTTGTATGGCACTTAACTTGATGATTTTGAATAGACCTTATTGGTTTTCTTTTCGTGGGTAGTTAGCCAACTGCATATACTAGATTTATTGTGTAAATTGTTTGCATGAAAACTGTATGGAAGATGATCCTACAGACCAAAAGGTTGAGGTGAAAAACAGAAAATCTGATAACGGTGTTTCGCGCACAAAGTCAGATTTGTCTTTTTTGATTCTCCCTGATGGTAACTGATCTCATTCTGACATTTTTGCTGGTAGTTACACTCATTATAAGGAGTTTGCATGATTTATTTCGTAATTTTTGGAGATCGAAAAATTTTGAATTTTATCGGGTCCCGTTTCGTATTTTAATTAGTTAAAATACTTTCTAATTAATCAAACTGGTTGATATGTTAATTATAGCACTCCTTAAATAATCTCCTTTAAGTTTTAGATTGTTGAATTAAACTTCAAAAGGTTTAAACAAGTTAGTTGTTAAAGTTGAACCTTCTTTACATTTAAAAACGAGCAACGAGCATGCACAGAGATTCTAATTAATGAAGTTAATTAGGAACAAATAAACATATATATTGTATATGTGCTAACTTTATTTTGTAGGAGAATCGTGGGTTTAGTATGGCTCAAGATTCCAATGCCTTGTGTGTTGTAATTGTGTGAATGCATGTGAATGAATGTATGTAAGGCCTTTGGTGCCATGGTTAATTAAATTAATGTGGATTAATTTTAATGTAACTTGTGAGACTTGCATGCCCCTAAGGATTAAATTAATCGAGTCGAGGTTGCACGAACCACCACCCACGCCTTGGCCTCGAGTCCACCAAGAGATTAATCACAACCTCGATCTATGCTAGTAGATGGGAGGTTGAGGCTAATCGCTTCATTCCTTGCTTTCAATTAATCAATATTAATGGAGGAAGGTGTTTGCTCAACACATGAGCTTATGGGATGAGAGGAGAGAAGCTAGCAAAATCTGAAATTTTGCTCTTCCTTTTGTGGATTTCGGCCAAGAGGAGAGGAGGAGAGAGAAAGGGAATGGTGGCTAGGGTTTGCTCCCAACATGACCCCTTTATATAGAGCTCTCTTGACCTAACTCCAAAACTTATCACATGGACAAGTTTGCCCCTCTATGGCCGGCCCCAATAATGGGTTTTAAATGGGCTACAACAATTATAAAGGCCCATTTAATTATCTCTTAAGTTGCTCCTTTATTTCATCCATAATTGGGCTTTTAATTAACTAATTAATTAAAGACCCAAATAGCTCAATTGATTTAAGTAAGTTGAACAAAATTAATTATTAACTCATTAATAATTATTTTGGGATTAGCTAGTACATTAATTTATTTCTATATGATCTATTTGACTTAATTAATTATAACGGTTCGCAACGGTATATAATTAATTAATCAACTTATCATATTTTCGTAATACACATTATTACGAATAAATAAATAATGCACCGTGTGATTATAACTCTATTTGTGTGACCCTTTGAGGATTTATGCTACGTTGGCCATGGAATTAAATCGCTATTTAATTCTAATAATCATAAGCGGTATCTAGCAACACGTTATGACTCCCAATTCGCATAAATAGTGTACAGCTACAATATCTCAATCCTGCATAAGAAATAATAGTATTTCCTTGTCCGATTCTTATGTCACATGATATCATCGTATAATCCAAGATAGGAATGTGTCACTCTTGCAGATTATACGTTTCTTGATCTAGAGATGACTGTATCAGTTGCTAGCAAACAGTCCATCTCCATCAAGGGGCCCAAACAGATATCATCGCTCACTAAGTTGATTAATGAGGGACATACGATTTTCTTGATGAACAACTTTTCCCCGCACAATTCAAGAGAACAAAAATAAAGTCCGTATAGCAGCCCTTATCAGGAATCAACGGTAGACGATATTTATTGAACCTATTCTCATGTGGAAAAGCTGAACCATCTCAAACTTAGAATCAAACTCAAAATGAAATAAATAATGACACATAACACAATCCATATATTTATTTCACTGGGTCGCGTCCTGTACTATGTTCTATAACATATACATATGCAATTAAGTTGGCAACTCCTTACCTATGATTTGTAGAACTTAATCATCACTTAACTTGCATACTAATCTTATTCGATAATTAATATTCCTTGTTAATTATCAAGATTACGGACCTTTTAGATTTATTATTGTCATTTAATTATAAATGAACTACAGAGATCTACAATTCAGATCCTCAACCTGAATGAGCTGTCAATTAATAAATTAAGGAATAAATGATAAAATATCATCAATGACATAAACCATAGAAGTAGCCATTTATTAATTGGCTCCTAGGACATAACTCTAACAAGGAAGCTTAAAATTATCGATACCAGCTCGGTGCTCTTTGATAGTAAGGATCTGTTGCATGATATATAAAGTAGTAAATACTCTCTCTGCATTTCTTTTAACATCATATTGATTTTTTTTTTAATATTTGCATGTTTTTCTTATTCTGAAGATGAAAAGAGGAAACAATGTCACTGATTAAAAAAAAAAGAATTGAATAAACTTATCACAAACCAAGGTTAGTCTTTTAGACCTTGGCCTACTCCATCTCTCAATTCTGACTCCGCCCCTGACAGTGTGTTAGTCGTGTCATGCCAGAATGCATGCCATGGATTCTTTTACCATTTAGCAAGACACGACATGACATTATTAAAAAAGTAGTCAATGTATACACAAATCATGACATCTCTTAGATTTTGGATATTTTATTTGAAATTCTTCAAATTTATGTCGAATTTAAAAAAATTGACACAATTTCAGAATTTTCAAGGCTAATTTCATTTTATAAATTTATCAGACATAAATATTTTTTTATACGGGTAACCTTGATCAACTATTAACTAAATTTTGTTTTATTTTAAAATAATAAAATAATATTACACAATTAACATGACGTGATACGATGCGTCGGTCGTGTCTTTGCAAAATGCATGTTGTGCTAGCTCCATTCACCATTTCACACGACACGACACGACATAATTAAAAAAAAAAAGTAGTTCATGTCAACATGACATGGAGCGAGACTCCAACACAATTGTGTTTTTTCTTAAATTTTGGACATTTTATTTGAAATTCTTCGGATTTATGGTGAATTTTGTTGAATTTTCAAAGTTTAACGCAATTTTAGAATTTGAAGGCTCATTTCATTTTATAAATTCACCAAACCTAATTTTTTTTATATGTGCAACCTTCATCATTTTTTTAACTATTAACTAAAATTTATTTTTTTAATAAGTTTTAACTTTAAAAATAATAAAATAATCTAATAAGATTTGGCACAACTAACACGTCATGTCGTGCCAGAATGTGTGTCATGTTAGCTCTACTCACCATTTAACTTGACATGACACACTATGATTAATAAAAGTAGTTCATGTCAACACGACAAGAAAAAAAACACCAACACGATTGTGAATTTTCTTAAATGTTGGACATTTTATTTGAAATTCTTTAGGTTGATGTTGTATTTTGGTGAGTTTCCAAAATTGGACACAATTTTAGAATTTTCAAGACTCATTTTATTTTATGAAATCACCAAACAAAAATGTTTGTTTATACAGTCGATATTCATCAATTTTTTTAACTATTAACTAAATTTTGTTTTAGTTTTTAATAAATTTTTATCTTTAAAAATAATAAAATAATATGACACGATTTGACACTATTAACTTGACGTGTCAACATGACACAACACGATGTGTCAGTTATGTCATGCTAGAATGCGTGTCGTGTTGGCTCCTGTCATCATTTAGAACAACACGATAGGTGAGTAAAATTTAAAATAGAATTAAATTTGCTTTTTTCAATGTTACACGTTTTTTTTCTAAAAATGCTATTACAAATTGCAAAAAAGGCGGTTTAATTAGTTAAAGTCAATTTAATATTTGCCAATTGTTTTTGCATAAAAGGCAATCTAATATTTTTTTCTGAAATCAGTCAGTTAAAATTCTAATTATTAATTGTGGTGAATAAAATCATACAAATTTTTTCTATTTTAAAAATATTTAAGGATCCATCGGATATTTCAGTAGATTTTTTGTTGCTGCCAAAAAAATAAAAGATCCAGTATGGATATTGAATCACACTTATACACTTGTTAATTCAATTAGCTGGAAGCTTCCCACAAATCCAAATCTCTCGAAAAAATAAGGAAGAAACCCGAATCCAATCTTGAACCAAAAACCGGCTCTGCATACTTACTAATCATATACAATAATCCATTATGAAAATTGATTACTGCCATCTTCAGTTTTACCATCCCTGCCATCGCTAAATATAAAGTGAACACATAGAATAGACAAGATGAATACATATAGTGATCAAAGTGAACACATACAAACAAGTAAGTTCAATATACATATAAAAATTTGAACAAAACATGACAATACTTATTTGTTTGTAAGTGTTCACTTTGTTAGCTTATATGTTTATCTTGTTTGTTGTATGTGTTCACTTTGTGTTTAGCGATGGCTCGCGATGATTTATTTGCCGATGGTGGTTATAATTCCTGATCCATTATGATATTTCAAAATTTTCAAAATATAACAGAAAAATGACTGGGATCCGAATTGGGTTGGAAGTTGTAACAAAACAAAAACTTTACGATTAAGCCGTGACAAGCTGGACTTTCCTCCAACAGACAACAGTGCTTTTTCCACGGGTAACAAATACGTAAACCAAATTCCAAAAATTTTCTGCACATGTGTTAAGTATAGCAACAAACTAGAATTGAAATTAAAAAAAGTTCATAAAAACTTCTTTCTAATTCGTTTGGTATATGGCAACAAACTGGGATTGAAATTCAAAAGGAATAGAATAACCATCTATAATATGTGTTAAGTATAGCCCTATAACTATTGCACATGTTGACAGCCACCAACTGTTCGATAAAATGCCTTAAAGAGTTGAAAATAATATTTGTTCGTGTGAGTTTGCTGATATTATTTCAGAGAATAAATCATAACTAAAACATGACGAAAGAAAGAAGCAATTTGCAATGGCATTGCTTCTAATGAATTTTCATATAGAGCACGCATAGAGTCAGGAAATCAAGGACAATGAGGAAATATTAAGCTGGCATGACAAGACAAAACACCAAGACTGAGTACATCTCAGCAGCAGTACCATATTGAAACCATGTTTTTTTTTTTTATTTTGACAACAAATCGAAACGCTAAATACTCACAGATTTGAGAAATAACATTCCACAATGATTGCTTAATAGAATTAGCACGTTGCTGAATGTACTAATGCACCGATAACAGGTATCTTTCGTTTGGAAAATTTCTCGGAACGATGAAAAACAAAGGATGAATGAGGTGTAGGCCTTTTTTAGACTTATTGAACTGAAGGAGAAATGTAAGTGCGTTAGAGAAAAGAACGACGAAGCTTTCTCGAGAAGCTTTTTTTTTCTCAGACCGAGTCACCGAGGAAGGAGAAAGAAAGAATTAAGCGTAAATAATAAAGGGACTTTCAAGCCTCAGTCACTTTTTAACGGAGAAAGTAACGAAGATAGTGATATGTCAGTTTTACCCCTCTCACAATATACGGCCGTGATTCATCAGAATTAAACTCCATGATTTTTATTGTGTCCACCGTAGCATGACCCTTATGTTTAAATAATTATTAAGATTTTTATATAGGAATAATTAGATTTATGCCACTATGAAAAATAGGCAATTTGAAAAATGCCATTGCTATATTACTAATTAGATTTATGCCATTAAAATTATTAAAATTAGATATTTGCCATTATTTTCTCCAAAAGAGACGATAACTTCTAAAAATATCACCATCAATTCTTCATTATTTAAAAAATCCCTAAAATACCCTCATTAAAATAAACCCTAATTACAATGAACCATGAACGATTGCCTACTGCCTCTCCCCGCCACACATCATCTTCCCTATATGGATAAGTTAATTTCTAAATTTTTCATGAAATTCTGTATTCCTTCTATTTACGAAGACTGGGTTTTTTAATTTTTTTTTCTCTTCACTGTTAACTATTTCCTATTCTATTAGGATTTTTTGATTCGCTTCTTTTAATAACTAATAAAATTGTTTGAAGTTCATGAACAACCAAAGAAAACGTGATTTTGAAAAAAAACGAAGTTTGCAAAATTATGTATTCTCAACGTTTTTAAAAAAAAAATACAGCGGAATTTACTCCTCCAAGAAGCCGAAAAAAAAAAAAAAAAAACTAGTATCAATTTGATGTTCTAAGCATGAAATATATGCAATACTTTTCACAATAGCAAAAGAAAAAGGGGGGAAAAGAAACAGAGATCAAATTCAAAACACAAAAGGATATAATGGTCACATATATTAGCCGATGGCATAAAACTAATTTTTATTATTTTATAGTGGCAAAAAAATAATTTGACATATAGTGATGGTATTTTTCTAATTTTATTTTTTTACGGTGGCATAAATCTATAATTAACCCTTTTATATAACATTGTTATTACCAATAAATGTGTCAATTTTATTTTTCTTAACTTTCAATTGTACGTAAATTTGTCAATGCCTGAAGGAAAACAAGAGTCCTCAACAATGCTATCAACTTGAAGTGATGTAAAGGGGTTCGGTATTAGAATAATAATTATGCATATAAAGTGCAAATAATGTAATTCTGAGTATGATTTGAGCATTTCAATCGATTTTGGATTCATTCTAAATCATTTTTTCACAATAATCTAAATTGCAACTCTTTATATAGTCTAGAATATGATTCAAATGTTATTTACTTAAAAGGATTGGATTATACATGGTAATTATGCATAAAAATTGAAAATAATCCAATTCTGTGTATAATTTGAGCATTACAATGTTTTCTGGATTCATTATAAGTCATTTCATCACAGTAATCAACATTTAAACTCTTTATATTGTCTAGAATATGATTCATATGTTATTTGAGTAAAAATATTAGATTATACATGGTAATTGTGCATATAAAATGTAAATAATTCAATTCTGAGCATTATTTGACCATTTCAATTCTTTCTAGATATATTCTAAGTAATTGCATCACAATAATCTACATTTAGACTCGTTATACGCTCTAATATATGATTCATATGCTATTTACTAAAAAAGATTGGATTATACACCGTAATTACGCATATAAAATGCAAACAATGCAATTCTGAGCATCATTTAAGCATTTCAATCGTTTCTGGATTCATTTAAAGTCATTTCGTCACAATAATCTACATTTATACTCTTTAAACTGTCTAAAATATGATTCATATGTTATTTATTCTAAAATATTGGATTATAAATGGTAATTACGCATATAAAATGCAAATAATGCAATTCTGACTATCATTTAAGCATTTCAATCGTTTCTGGATTCATTCTAAGGCATTTCATCACAATAATCTACAGTTAAACTCTTTATACCGTCTAAAATATAATTCATATGTTATTTATTCAAAAAATTTTGATTATACATGGTAATTACACACATAAACTGTAAATAATGTAATTCTAAGTATCATTAGAGCGTTTCAATCGTTCTGCAATTATTCTAAGTAATTTCATCATAATAATCTACATTTAAACTCTTTATAGTGTCTAGAATATGATTCATATGTTATTTATTCAAAAAGATTGGATTATACATGGTAATTATGCATATAAAATACAAATAATACATTTCTGAGTATAATTTGAGCATTTCAATCGTTTCTGGATTTATTTTTAGTCATTTCAACACAATAATCTATATTTCAACTCCTTATACTGTCTAGAAGATGATTCATATATTATTTACTCAAAAGGATTGGATTATACATGATAATTACGCATATAAAAGCAAATAATACGATTTTGAGTATCATTTAAGTATTTTAATCGTTTTTGGATTTATTCTAAGTCATTTCATCATAATAATCTATATTTAAACTCTTTATACTGTCTAGAATATGATTCATATGTTATTTACTCAAAATATTGGATTATGCATGGTAATTATGCATATAAACCGCAGATAATTCAATTCTGAGTATTATTTGACCTTTTTAATTGTTGTTGGATTCATTCTAAGTGATTTCATCACAATAATCTACATTTAAACTCTTTATACTGTGTAAAATATGATTTATATGTTACATACTAAAAAAGATAGGATTATACACGGTAATTACGCATATAAAGTGCAAGTATTGCAATTCTGAGTTTCATTTGAGCATTTTAATCGTTTCTGGATTCATTCTAAGTCATTTAATAACAATAATCAGCATTCAAATTATTTATGGGGGCGTTTGGATCGCTTAGGAATTGGAGGAATAGCCAATTCCTTGAGGGAATATATTGGAAAGTGTGTAACTTTGTGAGAGAGATTTAATGCCTAGGAATTGGCTATTCCTAGCCCCATCCAAACACCCCCTATATATTTGATTCATATGTTATTTCTTCGAAAATATTAGATTATACATGGTAATTACGCATATAAAGTGCAAGTAATGCAATTCTTAGTATCATTTGAGCATTTCAATCTTATTCTTATTTGGATTCATTCTAAGTCATTTAATCACAATAATCTATATTTAAATACTTTATACAGTCTAGAATATGATTCATATGTTATTTGTTCAAAAAGATTTTATTATACATGGTAATTACGCATATAAAATGCAAATGCTGCAATTCTGAGTATAAATTGAGCAATTCAATCATCTCTGGATTCATTCTATGTCATTTCATCACAATAATCTATAATTAAACACTTTATACTGTCTATAATATAATTCACATGTTATTTACTCAAAAAATATTGGACTATACATGGTAATTACGCATATAAAGTGCAAATAATGTAATTCTGATTATCATTTGGGCATTTCAATTGTTTCTGGATTCATTCTAAGTGATTTCATCACAATAATCTACATTTAAACTTTTTATACTGTCTAGAATATTATTCACATACTACTTACTCAAAAAGATAGTATTATAGTAGAAATTATGCATATAAAATGCAAATAATGCAATTCTGAGTATCATTTGAGCAATTCAATCGTTTCTGGATTCATTCTAAGTCATTTCATCATAATAATCTATATTTAAACTCTTTATATTGTTTCTGGAACTTGCCGTTGCAAAACCGCACGGTTAGGTCCAGATGAGGAAGAGCTGGCCTGAGAGGGGTTCTTTTCTCCTTTTCTTGGGTGTCGAAAGTTGTAGTTGCAAGTGCTGTTGGTGGTCTTCTTCTTTCCAGCCAGCGCGAGTTCCTGCAATTTCCAAAAACCAAGAAAAAATGAAAAGAAATAGAGAGAATTTAACCTAATTTGAAAACTTAACTTAGATAAAGGCACCGTCCCCGGCAACGGCGCCAAAAATTTGATCGGTGCTGAGGGTACAGGTCAAATTAAATCCTTAATAACCGATGCGAATTCGTTTGCAGTACAGTTTAAGGGTCGAATCTCGGGGACGGATTATTCTGTTTCTAAATTTCAGTTTAAACAATTCAAATTAAATTCTGAGTTTAATAAAAATCAGTTGTTTCAACAGTTCTAAAATAAAGAATAATAAAGTAAAGTTCAATCCCTAAATTACCAGACTCAAACTCAAACAAAAGATAATCGAATTGATGAAAACTAGGGGTTTAGATCCTTGAACAATTCTCTCTGTCAAAGTTGGAACGGTCCGTTCCATCTCTGGAACGGCCCGTTCTGGACTCTGTCAGTCGATCGGACCAGGTCGTTCCAGGCCAGACTCCCCCTTCCGGGCGGTCCGTTCTGACATGGAACGGTCCGTTCCGATTGACTGATACTTGTTTTGTCATGATATTTAATTATCAATTAAATGTTTTTAAGCGAGATAAGACAATACTTAACCCATAGACTTGTACTCTAACTTCCGTTCAGGTCAAGCTATTAAGTTTTATTGTTTAACTCCTAGAATTCCTAAATTTCAACTTCCGTTTCTTGGTTTAGTTGTTCTAGTCTACTTCTCGGGTCTTGGTATACTTTTAGTCTCTCGATCTCAAGTCAAACCTTAATTAATTAAGGTCTGGTTTAATCCTTCCAGATATCGCCTACCAAACAGTACAATTACTAAGTCTACGTTGCTGCGATTGACTTTAACCCTAACAATTAAACTAGGCCTTTGTTTAATGAGGCAATCAGATCAAACAGAAACAAACTTAAGTAATTTAAATAGCAAATAAAAGCACAAGAAGTAGAGCATAACTTAATTTAACTAATAATTAAAGATTCAATCAAAAACAAGCAACTAAAGAAAGGTTCTCAGATCATAGCCCCTAAACTACTCTACTCTAACAAATTCATGCAAGAACAAGCAGGTTTCATCAAATACAAAGACATAGAAAGAGAAAAATCAAGATTACAACAAGTTGTGCTTGAAAACTCCACGTTTTTGTGCTCTGTCCTGTCTGGGGCGGACCGTTCTGACCTTGGGGCGGGCAGTCTCAGGTGCAGATGGTCGACTCCGGCAGGCTGTCTCTTCAGGTGAGTTGGAAAAGAGGCTAAACCTAGAATTTCGAACTTAGCCTTCGCTGGGGACTGGACAGAGCTTTTTATAAGGCATTGGTGGCTTCAGAACGTGGGAGGAGTGCTTCTGGAACGTCGGCAAATAGAGGAAACCGACTCGACAAACTTGGACTTCTATTTTTAGCAATTCTGGAATAGCTAGAACGGCCCATTCTGAGTCTGGGGCGGACCGTTCCAACTTGGTCTAGTGCAGTCCGTCTGAAATCTGGCTGAGTCCGTCTGAAATCGGTTCCTCTGGTCAGGGCGGACCGTTCTGCTGTCCGGGCGGTCCGTTCCAGTCTGTCTGAGCTCCTCTCGTTTGCTATTTTTTCTGTTCTCCACGTCAAATACTTGCTGAACCTGCAAAATTAACTTGCCGAACTACGGCTGGACCTTTCTATAACCTAAATTAGCAGAAAATGATTAAAACACAGTCTTTTGAACTTATTATTAGGGCTTAATCTGGTTGGAAAATGAGTACGGAAACCATACATCATTATTTACTAAAAAAGATTGGGTTATACATGGTAATTACGCATATAAAGTGCAAATAATGCAATTCTAAGTGTAATTTGAGCATTTATATCGTTTCTGGATTCATTCAAAGTCATTTCATCACAATAATCTACATTTAAACTCTTTATACTATCTAGAATATGATTCATATGTTATTTTCTCAAAAATATTGGATTATACATGTTAATTACGCATATGATGAGCAAATAATGCAATTCTGACTATCATCAATACAATCTACATTTAAGCTCTTTGTACTGTCTAGAATATGATTCATATGTTATTTACTCAAAATGATTAGCTTATACATGGTAATTACGCTTTTAAAGTGCAAATAATGCAATTCTGAGCATCATTTGCGCATTTTCAATCATTTATGGATTCATTTCAAGTCATTTCATCACAATAATCTATATTTATACTATTTATACTGTCTAGAATATGGTTCATTTGTTATTTACTCAAGAAGATTAGATTATACATGATAATTATGCATGTAAAGTGCAAATAATACAATTCTGAGTACCATTTGAGAATTTCAATCGTTGATGCATTCATTCTAAGTCATTTCATCACAATAATCTACATTTAAACTCTTTATAATGTCTAGAATATAATTCATATATTTTTATTCAAAAAGATTAGATTATACATGGTAATTACGTATATAAAGTGCAAATAATGCAATTGTATTATTTGAACATTTCAATCATTTCTGGATTCATTCTAAGTCATTTCATCAAAATAATCTACATTTGAACTCTTTATACTGTCTAGTATATGATTCTTATATTATTTATTCAAAAAGTTTGGATTATACATGGTAATTACTCATATAAAGTGCAAGTAATGCAATTCTGAGTATTTTTTTTAGCATTTCAATCGTTTGTGGATTCATTTTAAGTTATTTCATCACAATAATTTATATTTAAACTATTTATATTATCTAGAATATGATTCACATGTTCCTAAAATTTTTATTATTAAGAAAATATCACATTCGCTTCCCATGAACTCATGCAAATTTGGGTAGAAACATTAAAAATAACAAGTAAACTCATCCAAATATCAGATTCTCTTCCAAAAAAAAATAATAATAACAAGTAAACTCATCCAAATATTAGATTCTCTTCCAAAAAAAAAAATAATAACAAGTAAACATTAAAAATATCTAACGCCTAGTACCAATTTATTGCAATTTGACTTAACGGTCCAATTGTTTAAACGAGCGTGCAAATATTGGACTCGCATCCTCTATAGCCGAATTAATCGGCTGTACCGTCCGGCTATCGCAATTATTTTATATATTTAAAAATTTTAAAATTCAAATCGTTGATTTGCTCAATTTTATAAGCGATGCATTTTCATATAAGTTTTAAAAAATTTAGAGTCGATTTGATGCTTGATTAGATGACCAAATTATGAATGTATTAGAATTAATCAGTGATAATTAACCATATTCGTTCATTTGTTGACCACTTGATCTAGTATCAAATCAACTCCAAATTATATAAAACTTATATGAAAACGCATCGCCCGTAAAATTGAACAAGATCAACGGTTTAGATTCAACATTTGAATTTTAAAATTTCAAATATTAAAAAATTGTGATGGCTGGACGCTACAGCCATTTATCAGCATCCTACAGTTCTTGCACACAAATTAATACTTCATATAAAAAGTTAGATTCTAAGCTTTTTCAAGCATATATGATACAGCATCGATCCTTTTCATCACTCGATCGTATATGATTAAAATTTGACTTTTTATTTTCTTAGACAAATGTCCCATCACCTAGTATGCACTACACTGTCATTTGTAGAAAATTTCATGTCTCATGTCTCATGTCTTTATGAATCTCTCTCATTTCCTATAATATAGCCTCAGCGTCTTCTTTCTTGAAACAAAATAGACCCAGAGATTTACCAGAATCTGGAGCAGATACCAGCACAATCTCCCCTTTTGCATTGCTTAGACCGTATACTGGTATGTCGTCCAACTAAGCCGCAATAACATCCCTACGGTGGTGTACTGTGCACCTGTGTAAATTGTTTTAGCAGAGAACTAATGGAATTAGCAGGTTGAAACAGAAACAGCTTGATTTGACAAATTAAAAAATAAAAAGAAAGAAAATCACAATAGTAATTCCTTTTGCCTTCATGAAATTGTATAATACGCAAGAGCCTAACTAATATTGAAAATAATAAAAATTAAATGGAGTTTTGTACGTTGGCATGCTGGCTGCTCGCTATGAGGAGGAGGTGTCAGATGCAACACTGGAGCGGATACGGGTGAAAGGAAGGGAATGGGAAGATGAGGTCGAGGGTGCAATGGGGCCCACAGGGCAGATGTGGGAGAGAACGGCATGGGCGGAGAACTGGACGCTAGAGAGGAAGGAGGTGAGGTTAAACTGGAGAGGATTCGGTCGGGGGTTTTGATCGTGGTTAGTACTGCTAGAAGGTTTTCGAAGGGGAAAGGGAAGAGAGGGATTAAGGCGGTGTTAGCGGAGGAGGAGGCGACAGAAAAGAGAGATGAGGGGCAGGGGTCAAGGTGGGATTGGTGGAGGAGGAAGCAAAGAGAAAGAGAGGTTCGGTTGCCGCGAGAGAGAAAAGGAAAGAATGAAGCTACAGCAATAGACTAACGGATCAGATCGTTCGATAGATTAGCGAAAATATCAGACAGTTCAGATGTAATTTCGGAACAGTGCGAAAAAAATATCGATCATGAATAGCGGCCACGGAAATTAATATATATCTTAGATTTATCTCTCTCCAACTTGCATTTACTGCAAGTTTAGTTGCTTATCCTCAAACTCAATTTTAAAATATTGTAGATAAGATCCGATCATTTAGCAACTCGTGGTGTTCTATTGTGGAGAAATGCTCTAATATATTGGACTGATAAGTCTATCCAATAGGATTATTCTCACGTTTTAAATTTCAAACAACCGATCCAAACAGTTCAATGTGTTCTCCATATTTAATACTTATAAGAAACCAATTTTTATATTTTTTTAAAATTTTTTACTATTTTTTTATTATTTTAGAAAATCATTATTATTGGACGATCCATAATCTTTATATCATTAATTTTTTAAAATAAAAAAAACAAGTAAAAAAGTTAAGAAAATGTAACAATTTGTTTCTTTTAAGTTTTCAATATGAAAAACATATTGAACAGTTCAAATCGGTCGTTTGAAGTTTGAAACGTGAGAACGATCATATTGGATGGAACCATCCGTCCAATATATTGAACACTAGCATCTCTCTATTGTGACCTAAAAGAGAGAAGAAAAAACATTGCTAACATCACAATGCAAGACTCCAATAGCCCGATCCAATCCATCCTTAGATAACTCAGCATAATCTCTAGTCTGTACTAACCTATTTAGGCTCCATTATCGATTTCTTAAGCACTAGCCATAAACAGTAATCTCGACTTATAATCACAATTAATACTTATGAAATTGAGCAATCAAAAGTGCAATAATATATCTTTTGCAACCCAGATCTCATCTGGCTTACATTTCCCTGTCAGAGCAAATATGCTTCTCAGATTATTCCTCTTTATAAGAGAGCACAGAACATTTATTCTCTTTAATGCGCTCTCTCTCTCTCTCTCTCTCCTTTTTTTTTCGGCTGAGGCTGCTGTGTATCATTATAAGAAAGAACAACAATAAATTATTATTATCATCATTATTATACTCATTATTATTATTATTTATTATTTTATTTATTTATTGCTAACTGTTCCAAATCAATAAATTCTCGAGGAAAATGAAGGTTAATTGGGGAGAATGAAGAGTAACATATGTGAAAAAGGTGAAGAAAAATAGAAAGTGGATCACCTACAAATTTAAGGTTTATCGACTTTCTCCTTCCTTTCTTTCCCATTCCTTCCCCTTTTTGTTTCCTACAAATTCTGGAGCAAAGCTTAACATACTAGTGAGTCGAGCGATTAAATAATAATGGCAAAATTAGATATAACCCCCTTGAAACATCTCCAATTAGAAATAACCCCCTCGAAACTTCAAATTTAGATATAACCCCTTTTAATCATCTCAAAAATAGATATAAACCCTTTTTAATCATTTTATATATTTTAACAATATTTTTTAACAAAATAATGAACTGTATAATATTTGGACGAAAATGCCCTCTCTCCCAGTCCACGACCTTTCATCTTCCCGCTTGATCTCTCGCTCAGATCACGTTGTTCCTCAAGTACTTTGTCTAAGAGCAGACATACTTGAGCAAGAGTAGACGTGTACTTGAGAAATAGCGTGACCTGAGCGAGAGATCAAGCGGGAAGATGAAAGGTCATAGACTGGAAGAGAGGGCATTTTCGTCCAAATATTATACAGTTCATTATTTTGTTAAAAAATATTGTTAAAATATATAAAATGATTAAAAAGGGTTTATATCTATTTTTGAGATGATTAAAAGGAGTTATATCTAAATTTGAAGTTTCGAGGGGGTTATTTCTAATTGGAGATGTTTCAAGGGGGTTATATCTAATTTTGCCAATAATATATATTTTGCAGATGCTATTTAATTGACAAATGCATCACAATCATATAATCTTGCACGCGACATACAGATGCCATTTCTATACAATAATAAATCCTATCTAATTTTTATTTGCTTTTTATTTATTTAATATATAATAACATAAAACATTATGGGTGCGTTTGGTTGTGTAGTAAGGGGTTGCATAAGTTAAGGATGCCTAAATGTTTATGTAGTGTTATGTAATGGATGTTTGGTTGTGTAGTAAGGATGTGTAACTTAATGCATGCATATATTTATGTCAAAAGACTAAAATACCCTTAAATTTTAATTAGAATTATGTATTAATAATACGTTGTGACCTAATTATTATTAATTATTAATGATGATAATAAACATTTTTATTATTATGAAATATTAATAATTACTTTTAATTAAATATTATTAATTATTTAATAATAAAAATTATTATTTATTAATTATTTGTTAATTATTTAATATTATTAATTACTAATTATTGTTCATTATTAATTATTAATGATAATAATAAATCATTTTTATTATTATGAAATATTAATAATTACTTTTAATTACATATTATAAATATTATTAATTATTTAATAATAAAAAAATATTATTGATTAATTATTGTTAGTTAATTATTATTATTAAATAGTTTATATTACTTGTTAAGTATTATTAATTATTATTATTTTTTAATTTTAATAATTAATCTTTATTATTAATTATGATTTTTTAATAATTATTGTTACTTATTAAATATTATTATTTATTAATTATTATTAATTATTAAATATTATTGTTAATTAATTTTCAGGGGTATTGTTGGAAAATAATTAAAAGGAACCGGTGCATAACTTATGTAATCTATTTAGGTTGCATAACTTGAGTTATGCACCCTTTAAGTCACAAACAAACGGGGTCTATATGTACAGAAATGAAGTGTAATATAAATCTAAATAAGCCTCTATTATCATATTGTTGGCAAATAGCAACACCCTCAAGGTATCACAGCATCATCCTTTACTGCATGGGGGATAAAATGGTTAATACTCTCCGTACAAATTAAAAAGTACCAACTTAAAATATGTATGAAACTTGAGAACAAAAAGGAAGTCTAACCTCAGGGTAGCAATCTTGGCGAACAATGCTACGAGTTTTTGGATTTACATTCAACTAGCAAGAAATGTTTCCCTGATAAAAGAAAAAGGGGATTCAGGTGCAAATTTTCTTGTTAGACTTGAACTCTTTTTTTTTTTTTTTTTGAAGTGAATAGACTTAGAACTCTTACCACCTAGTCCTTACCAAATTACTGCTTATAAAATGTATGCGAAATTATATTCTAGTTTGGGACTCAAAATGATGCTCTAGTTGGGTTGCTCGGTATTGGGATTTTCTGCCAGAGGCAGCTGTGGTATAATTTGGTTTAAGATGTTATGTAAGACTTTGTTTCATTATATAAGACAGATAGGTTTGATACTTCTCTCCCAGATAGAAAAGAAGAAATATTTGCAAGATAGAAAAGGATGGAATATTGTTTATAACGAAAAGTACATACCAGAGGTTATTTTGGTACCAACTGTTTTTTTCAGAACAAAAAAGAAAGAAAGAAATATTGTTCATAACATCAAGCAGGATATACCAGTCGTCTTTCAAAAAGCTTCGACCAGTAACAGACCCTCTTTTTGTAAAGAATGAACATAATCATTCATCATGTTCCATGTTTTAGCCAGGCTTCAATGTATAATCCAACATTGGCAAACCAGTGCAACCAAACTACCAATTTAGTTCCATGTTTTAGCCAGGCTTCAATGTATAATCCAACATTGGCAAACCAGTGCAACCAAACTACCAATTTAGTACCAGTGCATACCGACCTACTAATGCACATGCACTACTGAGTAATTTTGCAATTACTTGCCAAGACCCCGGTTAATTTTTAGATAGATTTAGGCTATGCTCCAGAATTCCAAAATGGAGGAAAAAGTAAGGAATGGAATAGAAAGGAAGCTTAAGGAAGTGTAAGAGAACGGAAATAACTGATAATTCCTTGCTCCAGATTTCTAAAACAACGCATTGAAAGTAACAACAGTAATCTTTTTTCCTGGACAATATTACCCTTCAATTCAAATGAGAAGAGGAATATGAATAACGTGGGCCCAGCGTCAGAGAAAGAAAAAAACAGGTCATTTTGGGTATAAAGTTGGGTTTCTTCGTTCCTCTTCGTTACACCCCAAATTCAGGGGTAACCGGTGCTCTCCCAAAATAAGGTTTTAAGGAACTGGCATTTCTGCCCGTTTTAGTCGTTCCACTACCTTTCCTTCGCTTAGGTTCACTCCTTCTGGAGCATAGCCTAGAGTTCGCAACTCAAATTTACATAATTAGCAACATCAATGGAACCGATGCATCAGTAAATCACATCGAAAATGGAGTAATTAACAGGAAGATGGTTGATTAAAGAGGGTAAAAGAAAATCTACCTTAACAGGGATTTCAGCAAAGATGAGACCCAGAGATCCTTCCACCTCAGTAACAGTATCGAACGGCACGGACCCCTTAGTCAGATCCTCAATCAAATACACCAATTCATCAACGATCTTCACACTATCAAGCCACAGCTCAGCTTCCAAATTCGATTCACCTTTCGCCGCAACCCTTCCTCCAGCCGAATGGACCGAGCCGAGGTACCTCCCCCGGTAACTCACCGAAGAAACTACCGATCTATAATCAAGAGCGAAGAAATCAGGGTTTAGCACATTTAAACTGAGTTTCAAGGTTAGATCGAAGGAGGCGCGAGGTGGTGGAGAGATGTGGAGGTGCTTGAGGTGGAGATGGGTGACGTGGATGGTGGGATCGGAGGGCCAGAGGAGGAGGAAGAGAGAGAACAGTAGGAGGAGAAAGAGCAAAGAGGAGAGGAGAGAGACGAAGCAGAAGGAGCATGAACTGAGACAGAGATTGCGGCGGCGGCGGAGGCGGAGGCGGAGGCAGAGGATGGGGTAGGAGGGAATGAGGAGGTGGGAATTGGGGTCTTCGGAGGAGGAGGAAGGAGAGTAGTAGTACGGGAGATGTGGTGGAGGCAAGAGAGGTTCTGTGTCTGACTGGTGGGGTCGGATTGTCGGATCGGTGGCCATTGGCGATTGGCTCTGGTGAGAGATGATTGGCTCCGGTGGAAGAGTTAATTAGGTGAGGTGAGGCGTGCGGGATTGGGTTTTGCTGCTTCCATAGATGGTGTGGTGATTTCGTGCGGCCGAAGGTAGACGATATGTTGGTGGGGCCCTTGTGTATGATAGAGAGAGAGAGAGTGGAATTTATTGGTTGGGGCTTGACTTGATGTTGCAAAATAATAATGCTATAATGGAGTGTTGGATTAGTGTTGCTCCTTCAAATTGGTAATGACACAAACCTTGACTATTGTTAAAATTTAAGGATAAAATAAAATGGGATAATTAGTTTCGTGCCACCGTGAATTTTGATAATTAGAGAAATACCATCCTTAAATTGCTAATTAAATTTATGCCATTATAGAATTGCTAAAATTAGTTTTATGCCACTATTTTTCTAAAAACATACTAAATTCTAAAAATGCCATTACCAAATTTGTCATTAAATTTTTTAAATGACCAAATTACTCTATTAAAAACAAACCCTAAAAACACACACGGCGCTCAGGAAAAAAAAAAAACAAAATATGCTTAGGCGTGAAACCTTCACTTAGACCGATCTCCGTCCTTGCCCGGAGTTCCTGCCACCGCACCTGTCGAACTCCACTTGCCCACCTCCGTAGCTGTCAACCGGAGACCATCTCTTGTCAATCTATTTTCTATGGAAAGATTATAGAGGTACACTAAAATCAGTCGCGACTGATGGATGAGACCGTCAGCTACGATCAAATCTCAATTTTTGAGATTCTAACAGTCGATCCGAACCGTTCAATGTGTCCTCTAGATTGAAATCTCATTGGAGACAAAATTTTATATTTTTTTGAAATTTTTTAGTATTTATTTGGTATTTTACAAAATTCTTAATCTAAACAATTCTAGACCCTTCGATAACTATGATTTTTAAAATTCTCAAAAAAATAGTAAATAAAATCAGAAAAATATAAAATTTGGTCTCCAATGAGATTTCAATATGGAGAACACATTGAACAGCTCATATTAGCCATTAGAACCTCAAAAGTTGAGATATAATCGCAGCTGACGGGTCCATCCGTCAGTCGTGGCTGATTTTAGCCTATCTCAAGATTATATATGTTCTAACTTCTTATGACTTTGAATCCATTACTGGTACAAATTCAAGTACTTTATGAACGCCGGTTATCCACTTGGTGAGAAGTTTTATTTTTCGTTGATTTCGAATCTGTACCAACCCTGGTGAATTCCTATATTGGAACGCCAGTTATACAGTTACTGTAATTCTAAAAAAAAAAAAACATCGCTATAATGATTGTTGATTCCTGAATTTTCATTTAAAATTTTCATTTCTGAATTTTTTTTTTTATAGGAGGGAAGAGCATGAAGCATGACGGGAGCGTGAAGCATGATGGCTTACATGAATGATTTTATGAACTTTACAAAATAAGTATTTAAATTGTTTGGAAAAAAAAATACTTAGGACTTAATAATTTCATTGTTTGTCTGGGAATGATTGATCTCAAGATTATTAATTATCGGCACTGTTTTGTGTTCATTAAAATGTTACTCATATAATATAACATATTTGGAATTAGTAGGATATTTAAATTTTTTTTTCTCCTCCACAATATACTTTTTTTAGTGAGTTGGTCAATTTATAGAAGAGAATGTTCATCCGTGAGCAAAAAATATAATCTTAAAAATGAGAATTATGGCCATTGTTAGATTAGAAATGTAAATAAATCGGTACAAGAATATTATTGTAAATAAATCTTAAAAATGTAATCTTTTTAATATTAAGATTAGAATTATGGCCATTGTTAGATGACCAATTAGATATATGCCACTATTTTTTTTTTTTGCATCAGTGGCATAAAATAATTTTGTTATTTTGCAGTGGCGTAAAACTAATTATTAATGATTAATAATGGCATAAAATAAATTATATCTTTTGTGATGGCATATTACTAATTTTTAAGTTTTATAGTGGCATATTTAAAAGGGTAAAGTCGTCATATAATTGTTCGATGGCAAAAAACTAATTTTTATTATTTTATAATGGCAAAAAAATAATTTGTCGTTTAGTAATGACATATTCCTAATTTCAAATATTTGCAGTGGCATAAATCTAAATCACCCAAATAAAATAGTTGCTTTTGGTCTTTCTAATGTTTAAATATTATTTTAAACTCCAAATTTGGGGTTGTCGTTTCTAATTTTTTTTGTTTTGTTTTTGGAAGTGTAATATTAATATGGACTTTGTAATTCTATGTAAATTTCATTTCTATAAATAATCTGCGTCTGGCTATTTGCCGGCCGGCCTTCAAAAACATATTAATCTGGAATTCTTCTAATCAAATGTAGCCACAGTTATTTATCTCAAAATAGCGTGTGTATAAATATAAATTAATTTTTAAACTCAATCCATGCAATTGCTTTTTATTAGTATCATCACTGGATTTTCTGTCCATTAGACATTCTTACCCTTGGCAGTATAAAAGCTAGTTTGTTTCAGTCCATATACCGGTCATTTTTTATGACCGTGGAGTCCAGTATTAATTATTGTTTGGCACGAAAGTGAGATATATATATATATATATATATAGAGAATGGCTAACGCGCCATCGATGGCACGTGCCATCAATTTTCTATCTACTCGTTTTTCGAGATCCAAAATTCAAACGGTCGATCCAAACCGTTCAAGTTGATCAAAATATTGAAATACTCTTGGAGACCAAATTTTACATTTTTTCAAATTTTTTTGCTATTTATTATGATATTTTCAAATTGGAGGGCCCGAAATACTCTAATCATAATATTTTTACAAGTATAATAATAAATAGCAAAAAAATTCGAAAAATTATAAAATTTTGCCTCCAAGGATATTTCAATATGGAGAACAACTTGAACGGTTTGGATTGACCATTTGAATTTTGGATCTCGAAAAATGACTTGATGGCACGAGACCCCCCGTGCCATCGATGGCACGTTAGCCATCCTCTATATATATATATATATATATATATTAAAGACTGGCTTAATTATCCCGTGAATTTTACATTTTGATCCTTCATTTGTCACTGGCTCTTTAATTTTTTTTATGATTTTTTTAGGTATGTTTGGTGGTGCGAAGAACACCACTGTTCGCGAACTACATTAGTTTGCGCGAACCAAACTTGCGTCGAACAAGAACAACGGCTGTTGGCGCGTGTGTTTTGGGTTTTAGGATTTTGGCGAATACACAAACAGTGGGTTCCATTTTTTTATAATATCTGGGTTCGCGGATATGGATTCGTGCCTTGTTCGGCGCAGTTACCATACACACCCTTAATCACTTGTTGTAACATTCCGAACTCATTTGTGATGAAATGTAGTTTGGAAAATTGCAAATACTGCCTTATATATTGTTTATTTTATTTTCAACATGCTTCTGTCTTTCGTGCTGACTTCACGAGCATCACGCGTAAAGTTGCAGCACACATATATCATATATGACATATAAGCATTGATGGATTTATTGTT
Source organism: Rhynchospora breviuscula (assembly GCA_027562975.1). Taxonomy (NCBI): domain Eukaryota; kingdom Viridiplantae; phylum Streptophyta; class Magnoliopsida; order Poales; family Cyperaceae; genus Rhynchospora; species Rhynchospora breviuscula. Next base: position 22,725,274 of record CM050398.1, read on the forward strand.
GCTTATAAAATTAGAACACGTCAATATAAGCCCATGAGCTCACAAAAGGTCCGGTTTATTTAAATACCCCAACATAAGTAATAATTGTTTCGCAAAGAATTAACAGAATTGATTAAGTAATATATGAATCATTCAATAAATTTGAGTTAAATTTTAATGAAAATTGATTAGTCTCATCTACAGTTTTGTCATCGTCTGCCATTGTTTGAACAAAATGGACACATAAAACAAACAAAGTGAATATCGTTTGCCATTTCTTATAATTAAGAATCTAAGATTTATAATTAAGGTGCCAATTTTAATTTTCTTAACTTCAGTTGTACGTAAATGTGTCAATCCCTGAAAGGAAAACAAGAGTCCTCAACAATGCTATCAACTTGGAGTGATGCAGAGGGGTTCGGCTTTAGAATTTTCAACCGACAGTGTAGACTGTAGAGAAGCACAAACCCGAAGCAGCAAAATGATACTGAAAGAAATAATAGGTGCAGAAAAGTCTATGTGAGATCGGAGTTGTGGAAGTTTCTTATAGCAAAAAATTTTTTGGATGTAATAAACCCAATTCTGCTGCAAACAACCCTGTGCTGAAATTTAACATTTTTAGAGACAATGAAAATAATAATCGAACAAAAAATGATACAAATTATGGCATCATGATGTAATATGATTATGATGATAATAACAATATCGTCGTCGTCGTTATTATTATTATTATTATTATTATTATTCAATATGAATGTAACATGATAGAAAGACAAGAAGGAAAAAAAAAAACTAGGAAATAACATTTTTGTTCATTCAAGTTGAACTGGTAAGTGAGAGAATGGAATCCAATAAAACGAAGGTCCCATATATTTACTCTTAGGTCTCTCCGAATTATGGTAAGATCTAAATATATTTAATATCTTTCTTAATCAGTTGTTGGACCTTCGACTTTTGTTACTTGTGCTTTAATGAAATTGGTATTACTAGTTTGGGATATTTTATGGTGGGGACGGTAAAAAAGCTCATAGCTCCTGGCTTGTTCGATGTCGATTCGACTTTTATTCGAAATTGACTCGTTTGATTTGACCTTGAAGCTAATTCAATTCGCTTGAAATTTAACTCAAAATTAGTTCTATATATAGTTTTATTAACTAATTAAGTTATAAAATTAATTACCTAATTTGATATGCACTATATTAAATTCTTACATATAAATATTATTTTTCTTTAAAATCTTTTTATAAAGTCAATAAAACATCAGTTTATAAATAAAAATACTATAAAACTAATACATTTTAATTAATTTGTACATTACTTGATTGAATATATATAAAAATTTACTATGATTTAGTTTGAGGTGACCGTTATGAAACTGGATACTAATTCGATTTGATTCGATAAAACTTGAATTAATTTCAAATCAAAATTGGAGTCAAAGAAAAAAAAAATTACTTGGACGGCCAAATTGTTTTTTTTTTTGGAGAACTTCTCTTGTAATTTAAAAAAGTCAGCCAATAATTGCAGCACTAATTGGTAAGCCCCAGGTACTCGAGTAAATTAATTTATTTGCTCAAATACAATATATCGAGTAGTCTCTAGTTAATAGAAATAGAGCGACGTAATGAAGGTGATAAATTACTTTATGTTAAACGTCCATACAATTGGTTAATAATATTGCAGTATTTATATAAAAGAAATAAATTTAAGCTATGCAACATAAAGAAATAGTTAACCATTTTTAAGATATTCGTCTAAAAAAAAATCTCATGTACAAAAATAGAGTAATGCTAGTCAAACATGTTTGACGTCAAATGCGATTCAAGTCTCAACTATTGAAATTTCAAACGGACAATCCGAACTGCTCAATATGATCTCAATATCAACATTTATTTGGAGACCAAAATTTATACATATATTTATTTTTTTAAGTAATTTTTTTATATGTTTTAAAATTGAAGAGTCTAAAATTAATTAAATTGACGATTTTCTAAAATTCGAAAAATAGTAAAAAAATGAAAAAAATAAAAATTAGTATCTAAGGAGATTTTATTATAGAGAACAAACTTAGCGGTTCGAATTGACCATTGTAATTCAATCGCATTTGGCGGATTCCAGCATAAAATGCGTTTGACTCTAGCATTACTCATAAAAATATAAAACTTTTTGCTTGGTTCGTTTGTAATACAGAGATGAATTTTTTTTGTTTCTACTTTCTACTTATTGCAAGTTTTAGTAAATGAAAAAAAATGGGTTGGTCGAGCAACGCGGCAAAATTGATCTGAAAATTTATTTCCCTCCGAGGTCGGTCAAGTGTGACAAAAGGACCAGACCAGTTCGCTAATTTTCATTGGCTGTCACTCAGTACAGAGACGAGCACTTCGAGTTATGACCCCCACAAAACGTCCGAGAATTTAGCTTTACGCCCTTTAGAAATTTTTTAAAATATTAAGACTATTAAACAATTAGAAATAGTATCGACCGTCTCGCAGAGACTAGACACCTTTGTTTGATGATAAGTTTTTTCCCCCCCTTAAAGAAACATATATTTTTCCAATTGCACTGGTCGTAACCAAATAAATCAACTTATAAAAGGAGAGAATGGCATTCTTTAAAGGAAAAAAAGAATGTTGATTTAATTAATTTTTTTAATGGAGCAGTCCTAAACCATGTAATATATATATATTTTTTTGCAAAATAGGATAATTTCGATTTTTACAGTTTTATGATCAATTTGGGCATTAATAGTTGTAGCGTTTTCTCCAAACACTAAAATGATAAAAAAATTTTGTCAAGAATAATAAAATGGTCTAAAATAATTTTAAAAAGTTAACGATATGTAAATCATGTTGAGTATCTCAAGTTAGTCGTTTGAATTCTTTGGAATAATTAAAATATAGTGCACGAGAATTGGTAATTTAAAAAATTAAAAGATACAGTTATTTTTTTCTTAATGTGTAATAGGCTAGTTACCAATAAGTTTTAATAAAAAAATTATATAGCAAAAGAAAAATTTAACAAATGATAAAAAAAATTACTATACCAATAAGAACGTACAACAAATGTGGAAAAAAAATAGATAACTTTAAGAAAATTGGTAATGTTCGGAAGAAAAATTTACAATTGATATCCAACAAAATGTCTAACAAATGTGTAACTTTTGTGAAACAAAAAAAAGGTCTAAGAATGTGTTCCAGAAATAAGGCTGAAAATAGGATGAAGAGTGGCTAACAAAAAAGAGGTGACGTGTCTGTCTTCTTCCTATTCATTCTCTCTGTAATGGAAAGTTTGAAAATCAAAATAGTGCTCATGAACTGGGGTGTAAAAGTAGGTTTTAACATTGATTCGGAGATGTTTAACAAAATGGTAAAAAGATATTAAAAAAGAAGGATAGGAACAAAAAGACGGGTGGGGCCCAAAGTACGGGCCACTACGAATTCATTCATGACTCCGGCATGAGCTCAATGACTCCCAACTCCTCTGTCTATTCTCCCTATTCAGTCTCTGTATCAATTAACTGACCCGTAGGTCCTACAAAAATGTGTCCTATGAAAACTGGGTTCAGTAGTTTACAACAAGAACTGAATCAGAGAAACTTTCACAAAAGATCAAGACATGAAATCGATGAGTTTTCCTCTCCTTACCCGACAGTCCCCTGTTGCAACCAACGTGATTTCTGCCTCCTTTTTACTCTCTCTATACTATAGCACAAAGCCCCACCTATACAAAGGAAGAAGCGAAACCAAGGGTCCCATCTCTAGAATTATTTCAGATTGAGTTCACATTTCTAAACAAGCCAAATAGCCAATCAAAACCCAGAATTGCAGGGACAATTCTACTGGAATTCTGTTCGGAAATATGACCCCACACACCTTGTGTGTTTTTTTAAAGCTGAGAATAAATGTTTGTCATAGGACTTAGAAAGCTCTGTTTTTGAAGCGCTCTAGCATTGGATACTCTTGCAAAGTGGCAAGAAGCTTGACAATGGCTCTTCTCTTCTCGCCTCTTGTCACCTTTCTCTCCTTTTGCTTCGCCATTGGTGCTACTGGAGCTCAAAACCTTGATGGTTTGTTCTTTGCTTTTCTTGTTTGGTGATATTTATCTTTCATTGCTTTCTGTCTGTGTTAATGTAGACAGTATTTCTGTTGTTCACATGGGAAGCTAAGATCTCTTTCTCTAAATTGTGTGTTATTATAGTATACATGCACTTTCTAGTCAAGGCAACAAAGACTCCTCGTTTGTAATACTAAAATGGCCAAAATGTTTCTATTTTTTTTTTCCAATAAACCCCATGAATAGAGGGTTTTGGTAGGGTTTAAGACTTTGCTATTTTTGTTAGCTTCCACTATGTTTCCACTAATAATTGCTGGACCTTGTTTTCCAGCATTTTGATTTCATTAAGTTACAACCAAAAGACAAACTTCACGAAGATTACAATGCAGTACTCAAATTATATTTTTTTCACAAATGCCCTGGAAAAAAAGTTGTTCCATAGTGGGCATTATCTTTTTACGCAACAATTAGACATTTACAACCAAAGCAAAACTTCTTAATTGTTCAAGCTTTTCTATTTTAGCAAATTGCAGCCCTAGAGCACTACAAATTGCAGTTCTTCACCCAAATTTTTAAACATATTTTTGTTTGCATTTGATTTCAGGTCTCCTCCCAAATGGAAACTTTGAGATCAGCCCCCGCAAGGAGAAACTCAACAAGACGGTTATTGTAGGCAAGCACTCACTACCCAACTGGACAATTCACGGCCTAGTGGAGTATGTCTCAGGGGGCCCACAACCAGGTGGCATGTTCTTTGCTGTGCAACATGGGGTCCACGCCGTCAGACTTGGAAACGAGGCCTTGATCTCACAAAATATCACAGTCAAGCCTGGATCTTTCTATGCACTCACATTTGGTGCCACTCGGACCTGTGCACAGGATGAGGTTTGTGTTAATCTAATTAACTCATCTTTTGAGATATTTATTGCTAACTCTTAGGTGTATATAATGCGTGATGCTGTATTTATGCAGTGTAACCAAATTATTAAGAATTAAAAAAAATAACATATGCAATAGACAAATGTTTATTGCTCAAGAATCACGCAACTGTTAACAAATTGGCTCTTAGCATACTGTTTATTATGCATTATGCTGATTATAATAAAATTCTGTTTTACTAGGTGCTACGTGTATCAGTGCCGCCACTTTCAGGTGACCTCCCAATTCAAACATTATACAGCACAACACAAGCAGATACATACGCATGGGGATTTCGAGCCACAGGAAAAACTGCCCAGGTGATATTTCACAATGTAGGAGTCCAGGAGGACCCAGCATGTGGGCCCCTTCTAGATGCTGTGGCTATAAAGGAACTCTTCCCTCCTTATCCCACAAAAGGTAATTAGTATTTAGTTAACCAAGGTATGAAAAATTGGGTCACATTTTGCCTATGCCTTTACTAACTTGATTTCACCAATTACCGGATTGTCTATCCAAGGTATCTAAAAGTTTTGGTCTGTATACCATGTGCTCTGGTCTAATTCCTATGTAAATTTTATTTTTGCCTGTATCAGCAACAAAACATCATAAATAAATGGAAAAATATTAGTGTATCCAATCCGGGGTAAGTAACAAATTAAGTATGCCACACCAAATGTACCAGGAAACTTGGTGAAAAATGAGGGCTTCGAGGTGGGACCACATGTGTTCCCTAACTCTACATCGGGCATCCTCCTCCCACCTAAGCAACAAGATAGCACATCTCCTCTTCCTGGTTGGATCATAGAATCTCTTAAGGCTGTCAGACTCATTGATTCTGCACATTTCTCAGTCCCTTATGGCCAGTTTGCAGTAGAGCTTGTGGCTGGTCGTGAAAGTGCTATTGCACAAGTTATTCGCACTGTACCAAACCACCACTACAATCTCTCTTTTGTGGTTGGTGATGCCAAGAATGGTTGCCATGGTTCTCTTCTTGTTGAGGCTTTTGCAGGTAATGCATCTAATTAGATTGTGCTTTTGATGAAGTAAAGATAAGGAATTTTTGAAAGACCTGACTAATACTCGCCTCTTATGTAATGTGCAATAGGTAATGCAACTGTAAAGGTACCATTTGATTCAAGCTCAAAAGGCAGGTTCAAGCCAGCAAGCTTGAAGTTTGTGGCGAGCAGTTACAGGACCAGAGTCACATTCTACAGCTCATATTACCATACCAAGAAGGATGACACAGCTGCACTTTGTGGGCCTGTGATTGATGAAGTCAGGGTTTATCATCTCAAAATTTGAGGTATCAGGTTTGTGAACTAGTCTTAGAATAGTTCAGTTTGGGTTGGCAGCTCAGAAACCTGTGAAAGATTGTGAGATTTACTTTTATGTGTGTTTGAGTTGTATTAGAGAGTAGAGACTTCTTATAGTTTTCCATGAGCTGTGCAAGAAGCAAATTGAAATGCAATTTATGCTCAGTAAGAATTTCCTTCAGCTAAATCTATTGAATTAAGCATTGTAAACACTATTTGGGGCTTCTGGATAGATTTGTTGGGAAAGCCCTTTATAGTTTTTTACCAGCATTACTGATCTTGGAAATATCTGTGAGAAAAGAGTTGTGAAAAAGCATTGAAAACTCAATTTCTTAGCTGCATTACATGTACAAAATCTCAGGTGTTTGGAGGTATTATACATTTTCCCTTTCATGAACTAAAATCTTTTCTTAAAAGGTGATTGGAATCTGCAATGTAGGTAATGAAATAATTGGTAATAATAGAAGTCTGTACTCAAATAGCTGCTATGGTGCTGAAGTTTTTTAATAAATGACTAGCTTATAGCACTAAGGTAGTTATCAGGTAGAAGGCAGAGAGCAAGGATGAACAGGAAAATATCTACTAATTAATACCAAAAGTTGCTTCTTCATGGATTAACAATTTGATGATTGTTAGCCTAACACTCTAAACAATTAAACATGACGAAGTACTTCGCCAAGGATTTAAGGCAAATTTACTTTCGAAAAAACAAAATAGCATATTTTGCAAAACAAATGCTTAAAATCTCTGTTTTAATCCTTCAACTATTTGCTTGATTTTTTAAAAGTAAACAGAATTAAGTTTCATTTCACATTTTAAATCAAGCTAAAATAAGTATTTTACTAAGCATTAAACAAAAATTTAGCTTCATTCCTCCAAAACAAGCAACCAAACAATGTCTTTAATTTCTGATCGGTCCTGACGGTCTCTATTCAGAAGCGCTAAACTATATGAGCCAGGTGATCTAAATAGTGGGACAATTGGTTAATCAGCTATATTGTAAGAGATGCAAGTAACAGTGATGTGATTTATACAAAACAGCAAGTAACATATTTTGTTCACACCATTTCTTATAAAAATAAAAATCGTGTAACCAGCAAGAAATGCCCAAGGCCGCTTGCCCGCTTGATGTGTTAAATACTTATAAATGGCTGAGACATAGTTATTTCCTTTTCTATAATGCAAACCCATAAACCATTGTTTATGTTGGCCTGTAATCTGGGACCCCCATGAGGGCCTTTCAATTGCTACGTACGAGATGTGCTGTGCTCAGCTGTGGAGTAGTAGCCCAATCTCAATCCCAAAGTTTAGGCAAATGGACCTGCCTTAAATTTAAATAGAACATAATTATCGTTTTAAAATTGCAAAAACATGAATTTCATCAAAGACTAAGCCATTCTACTTTCTTAGTGCAACTATAACATTACTTTCATTTATGCAAATCCTCCTCCTTTCCTATTTCACATTCCTTTATTCAAAATTTAACAGATGAATTCTTAACCTAATATTTCAGACTCGAGCATAAGTCATGCCTGATTCTTATCAACTTCATCCATCATTTCTTCCCCCTCTGTCTAAACGCCATTGCTTGGGTCCTCCGCCATATCAGAAACTCCAACTCCTCCATCATTTGGAGCCACATCGTCAGCTTTGGCCATTGTGCCATCAGCATCATCATCAAAGACCGTGTTACTCTTCTCCTTGGTAGGGGGGTGGATTGCTGCTGCAGCATCAGGCATGGCGACAGATGGCGCTTGAGGTGGGACTGACCTTGACTTCTGTGTTTCTCTGGACCCCGCATTGTTCCCTGATGAGCCATACAGGAATTGCTTTGTATCATTGGACTCGGATTCAGCGTTAGGCTGATGCAGGAACCCCCCTGGCTTTGATGAAGATTCAGTTGTAGTATTGATCTTGGTGCCATTCAGAGTAATTGATGATGTGTCAGTATATGCAGGTTCTTTAATCTCGGCATCAAAATCATTGTCACTCAAATGTGATCGAGTGTATGTGTAATTTGGTCTTTGATCCAGCACTGGTGGGGTTGTCTCCCATGGCTAGTTAAACATAATCAAATAAATAATTACAAGGACACCAATAATGAAGTCTGTATATAGGGAAAACAATAACAGATGGCGGTCCAGATATCAATCAATAGGTGGTCAGATCAGATACTGATATAACTTCACTAAGGTTAATTTTTTATTTTCATTTTATTCTTTATTTCTTGTTTATTTTGTGGGTGTGTTTTCTCGCTTTTTTGTGATTCAATAGTTATCATCTGTGTACACTCATTAGTAAAAATTTGAAAAACCTTATTAAATTCCTAATTACACATGCCAAGCAGTTCTCATTTTCAGACGACCACAACTGCCAAGATATATATCATATTTAAAATCTAACAATTTGAAGTAATCTAGCATTGCCTATTATGTCAATATTGCAAAATGACTAGGTTGAATGCAAGTTTTGATGTTCCTCAAATCATTTGTAATTCTCACCTACTCTGGATTTCAAACAAAAAGGGAAAAAAATAACATACCTCCATATATGATTCATAGTTTAGGGATTCAGTCAATCTGGGGGCAGATGGTTTCGCTGTTTAATAAAACATTTGCAAAACAATTAATAATCTATGTTCAAATTTAGAAAATTCCAAATAGTAATTGAAATCCATGAGAGAGAGAGAGAGAGAGAGAGAGAGAGAGAGAGAGGGGAACCATAAACAGCAGTTGCTATGCCATTCATGTTAACTGGCTGAGAAGATGAAATAAGAAAAAATCAGCACATCACGGACAAAAACATGAAAATAAAAAAGTTATATGTACAAATTTATCAAACCTGAGCACCCCATGCATTGCTAACTGGTCCTGATTCATGCAAACCAATATGAAATAAGTTAAAACCATATCAATCAAAATTTAATTAGATGAATGTTCATGCTGCAAATTGCCTTAATAGATGAAAGTACTACTTGAGAACTAACCATTTCTTGTGGTAGAATGGTGGAATTGGTCTTCTAGTACTCCATTATCTTGCTTATTTTCGAGTTTTTTAATGGCCTCTCCCATCAATTTCATTTCTTTCGCTTGCACATCAAGTGCCCTCATAAATGCCTCGAAGTAGCCTTTATCTAAAGATGATAAAAACACAATTATTTGATTGTAAAAGAGATACACAAGACTTATCAATCTTTGATGAAGTATCATTTCACAATCTACTAGTGCTTAAAGCCAACCTTTGATTATCTCAACAAATATATAAATATATAGATACAAAGTAAAGGGAAGAACAATACTTTCGTTTCTGGAGGAGATCAAATCTTGACTAGCCTTGGCCACTAAAGCAGTGGCAGAGGTGGTGGCTTTGGCAGCCTCAGCTGCCTCCTCAGCCAACTTTGAGTTTTCTTTCTCTTGCTTACCAGCTTCATCTTCTCTTTGTGATACTATCTTTTTGATCCACACTTTTATCTTTGGGACAACAACTCTCTGTGACACAATTGAAAATACAGATTCAAAATTAATTTTCTTGAATAGGCAACTCTTCATAGGACACCTTTGGTTTTTATGAAGTCAATACAGAATAACTAGGAGCTGAACACTGGTACATGGTATCGGGTCTACTCTGAAGTCTGAACTTTCTCCATCAAGAGATACAATATTCGCAGCACCTTTATTTTGTTTTCTGTCATCATTTAGTTAGCATCATAGTACTATACAATCCTACACAAGGTCAGCTCCATGAATGCAGGAAATACAGCACCAGATAAATGTGCCAATTGGTATGTAATCCCAAGTTAAGCGAGGCATACCATAATAAAAGTTATGGAAAGTTCAATGGTAAAATCAGATACTCAGAATAAAATGTTAGTACCTTAAAGTAGATGGCTGCGCCAGTACCTCCAGCAGCAATAATACCTGTAGCAAAAACTATGTGGTACCAACTAAATCTCCTCTGTACACCAGCTGGTACCATCGCAGACGTCGGGTGTGCAGCTGGTGCCATCGGGTGGTGTGCTTGAAGTGGTTGAGTAGCTTTCAATGGATATGGCTGGGCCACTAAATGAGGCGAGGATATGAATTTATCAGTCCCTTATGGAAAAAGAAAGCAGCTGGATATGCTCCTAACATTTTTGACATTTGCAAAACTTAGTAATGTACCTTGGGTTGAGACAGGAGCTCTAGCATAGGTAAAACTTGATGGTGGCAATGATAAATCCTGTTCCAGATTAAATAGTTATTATAATACAATGTATTAACTAGAGACGGTAATTTATTAGCTGAAAATTGCATACACTTATATCCCATCAGTACTGACATGAAACAATTGAAGTTGAACATAAAGAAATATATATTATGTTGAACAAAAAGATTAAGCCTAAAGTTTCAGAGATCTCATGACACATCTTGCTTTTCACTTTTTTAAGGGAGTTATATGAAAAATTTTGCAACTAACTAATGGATGATACAAGAAATTTCCAGCTTGAAAACACTCACAACAGGTATACGGCGAAAGGCTTCATCAATCTCCTTTTTTGTCAGACCTTTGTTCTCAAGGAAGGATTGGCGATCAATTACGGAATAACTCCTCACTTTTGGATGAGAGAGAAACTGAACCGCCTTTTGAACCTGGTCCTCCCTCACCTGATACAGGTTCACAAATGCAGGTTTTCCTGGAGCCGGGTTGGTGGCCTCTCCTATTGCAACCTTTTTCTGCCCTTCCATACCTATCATGTCATGTCCGCTTTATGTACTATTAAGAAACAATTTCATTTGAATGGCAAAAATTAGAGAAAATGATTTCTCCCTATCTAAGCCAACACTGATACACCACTGGTTTGTTTGCACACCAGACCCGAATACCACCCCACTGAACTGGCAGGTCGATTGGTTTTGGACCATATTGGATGCGTTTCTGGTATGGATATGGATACAAGAGCAGTTCTTTGCCAGCGTAGGCGTCAAGGTCTGAAATAATTAACTAAACCAATAGGGATCCCTTGAAGATATTTAAATTCAAAAAATAAAAAATAAAAAAAGGTACAACGACAATTAGGATAAGAAAGCAAATTGGATCACGGGGTTAATGGTAATACTAATCGGGGTTATCTACAGTTTATTAAACTTTTAATTAGATGACATTTTACACGCAATAAGAAGCACTAATCAGGTAGAGAGCAAGGATGATGAACAGGCAACATCTACTTATTGATACCAAATTTTGCTCCTCCATGGATTAACCATGTGGTTATTGTTAGCCTAAAAAACATGAAAACCTACTTTACCAACATAAATTTCCTATTGAAAAACAGAAGGGCATATTTTGCAAAACAAATTCTAACATAAATCTTTTCTCCATCAGTTGTTTGATACACGCTAGACATTGTTTGGTTTCATTTTACATATTGAATCAAATTAATATACGTACTTTGGAAATAAATAAACAAAATTCTAGCATTGTCATACCTCGAAAACAAACAACCAAATAATTGGCTTGAACCTCTGAGCAGACCTGATTCTCTTCTCAAAAGCTCAAAATTATATAAGCCAGCTGATCCACATATTGGGACTAATATTGGTGGGCCAAAATGTGTCAGCCGTGCTTTTTAAGTTCTCCTTTAAACAACCGGCCTATTTTCTTTGTTCCATAATCTCTACTATCTTTACTATCTTTATTACTATATTACAAAAGCATTCATAGATAATGCAACATTTTTAAGTTGTCCATTTTTATAAATTTAAAAATACCAAAAATATCCTATTCTAGATGATACATATTGAAAATGTATGCAATCTTTTGCGTATTAATTCTTAAGATCCAATTTTAGCTAAATATATCAAGTTCAGGATCTAACACTAATAAATATTTCATGATATATGAAGCTTTCCTTTCTTTGTTTCACTAAAAATTAAACATGGTCAGCCCTTTTGGTGTTCAATTGGACTTTAGTTAGGATTAGGTCTCATCTCAATCTATAATCAACTACTACTCAAATAGCGTTCGGCGCCAGAGCACCGAAGAATGTCTCCGTTCACAGAGTTTCAGGCTCAGCCCCGTCGGATTGGAAATATATTAGTGCGAGATTATGATCACACGGGTTTTCCAGTTCAAAATTGCAGCGTTCCAAAGTCCAAATGGCTGGAATGCATACTTGTGACTTGTCGTAAGGTATTCCTCTCAGTTGACCAAACTTTGACCATTTGATATTTGCTGATATTCATGAAGTAAATTTATCAAAGTTCCGGTACCACACTTTTCTGGTACCACAAATGTCACATTTTACTTTTTTTTAATTTTAAATTTCAAAATTTAAAACATAACAATCCGATCCAAATCGTTGATCTTGTTCATTTTAACAGCGGATGCATTGTCATAAAATTTTATAATTTTTTAAGTTTATTTGATTCTTGATCAAAAGGTCAAAACTGAACTGATAAAAAAAACTAAAATAAAATAATTCTAACATGTCCATTTTTCAACCTCTTGATCAAGTATCAAATTTTAAAAATTATGAAATTTTAGGACAACGCATCCGTCGTTAAAATGAACAAGATCAACGTTTTGGATCAGACGATTATATTTAAAATTTTTGAAATTGAAAATAAAAAAGTAAAATGTGGCCGGCAATAAAAAAGTGTGGTACCGGAACCTTGCTCTTTATCAAACAGAGAAAGGCTAAAATAAATCAGCTATGGGCTATGGCTGACAAACCAAACTGTCAGCTATGATCTGAATCGTACATCCTTGTTAAGATTCGTGCGGATAAAACCTGCTGAGAGCGCCATTTCGAATGCTCCGTTAGCAATTCCGTCTCTTCGTCGCCCTCCCCACCTCCCCGCTCTCATTGTCGACCCTCTCTCGCTCTGACTCCAGCCCTCTGTCTCTTGCTTCGACTCGCATACATTTCTCGCTCTGATTCCAGCCCTCTATTTGCCCCTTTCTCGTTCTAGAATAGCCAACCCTCCCTCTCTCTCTTTCTGGTTTTAACTCATTTACTATTTTCTCTTTGCTATCAGACACTGAGCAATTATATTGTTATATGTTAGAACCAATTTTTACTATTTTTTAGTGCTAGCTATATATCTGTTATGTGATGTTTGGTCGCGTATTATATTGTGTACACATATTGAAGGAAACATACTGTCATTAATTTTACAATGTTTAGGTATTGTGAATGGAACTTTCGTGAAGCTTTGAAAATTTCTTTTTTCACTACAGATTTTGAGAATCACTAATAAAAAGTTTTCTTTTTAAGATGCTTCAACCCTTATCTACCACACATGGATACGCAGCGATATACAAGTTTTCATAAACCAATGACACAAAGTAACAATTAGTATTATCCAAGTGACAAAAGCCAAGCACCTAATAACCATAATTCAAATAATGAACTACAAATATTAAACCAAGAAGAAGCCAGAAGTGAACAAATGGTAAATCTAGTCCAACATAACATCGATTCAACCTACCATTACAACTCAAACATTAGTCCAAATATTGCTTCAATGAAACACTGATGTAGTCCAACTCTTCTTCCTTAGTTTCTTCTTAGCTACTATTTTCTTTATCAGTTTGTACCTTGCCTTTTTTCATGATATTCCTGCAAAACATTAAAAAAAAAAAAGACTACATGTTACCCATTCTAAATGGAAGCATGCAGTCAAACCTTAAAGATTTTCAGTACAAACTGGCTACAACAATAAGACACTACACCATTTATTTTTATTAGTACCAGTTTTATATGTATTAGTAGTACCGGTTTTGTAGTGGTACTAATAATAGGGGGTGTTAAAAATAATAAAAAACCGGTATTAAACAGGCGGTATAATGAGGTTGCTGGAATTGGCGGGAGAGATTTTTAGTATCGGTTTTTATAAAAAACCGGTACTAAAATATAGCCGTTTTTTCTTTCCTTTTTCCCGGAAAAATAGTACCGGTTTTATAAAAAAACCGGTACTAAAAATATATACTGACAATTACCAATTTGCCACAATGTATTATTTATACCGGTTTTCTTAAAAATCGGTACTAGTAGTCTGGTACTAAAAATCTTTTTTGGTGTAGTGAGAGTTGGGTTTGTTTCAAAAATCAGAACAAAAAAATTCTGCATATGGCAAAAGACAAAATAAAAGGATTTTTCTTAATAAATTTCTGCCATCACCAACATTATACGTACAAACCAGTAAGAAATTATGCATTTTTTTGCTAACATGCTAAGATAACAGCACTTGAGTCATCGAGTGGCACAACTACTAGACACCTTAAAGAACCCTTAGACGTTGTATCACTGACTGGAGAGTATTAACGTTGACAAACCGCAACAATGTACCAACACTCGTAATTCTCCTCCACACGTTAAGAATTACTATGTGTAATTAGTTAAAAGAAGTTTACATTTTACCAAGGGTAGATCTAGTTAATTACAATAGGTCAAGTTGTTTTCTATATGAGTACCAAAGATTATCTTGTAAAGTTAAGACTGAAATGACAACAACAACAACTAAATTTTTTGTCCCAAACAAGTCGGGGTAGGTTAGAAAAAAAATCCAACAAGAAAAAATGATCCACAAAAAAAATCAGAGCCTTTTGTCCCAAATAAGTTGGGTAGGCTAGAAAAGACTGAGTTTTTACGTTGGCTCGCCAAGCCTATCGCAAGCATGCGGTCTTGAACCCTGAACCTCCTAGAAGAGAGTCCAGTACTCTACCACCCGAGCTGCTAGACCACATGCAAGAACAATAATAATAGTAATATAAATAATATAAATAATAATAATATTACTAATAATATATATAACAATAATAGTAATAGTAGAAACCTACACCTCAACCAAAATCTAATAAAGTGACCTACAAACCAATGGCATCGCTCCTACCCTTAGGTTCTATATCATGTTTCCGGTATATGAATTGTTAACTTCCAAGCGCTCTTATCAGTCGCCAACTCCTTGGAAATGTTCCATTCTTTAAGGTCTCGTTTCACGACTTCATCTCATGTCAATCTTGGTCTCCCTCTGCCTCTCCGTGTATTTTCGAAATGATTTAGAATTCCGCTACGCACGGCACTGGTGTCTCCGGAGGTCTGCGTTGGATATGTCAAAACCATCTCAAACGATGTTGGGTCAACTTCTCTTCTATCGGTGCAACCTCAACCATATCCCGTATGCCATCATTTTTAATCCGGTCTCTCCTCGTGTGATCGCAGATCCACCGCAACATACGCATCTCAGCTACACTCATCTTCTGGACATGTCGTCTTTTAGTAGTCCAACATTCTGCAACATACAGCATCGCATGCCTAATCGTTGTTCTATAAAACTTGCCTTTTAGCTTTTGTGGGACTTTCTTATCGCATAAGACGCCTGATGCTTGCCGCCATTTGACCCACCCTGCTCTTATCCTATGGCTAACATATTCATCTATCTCGCCATCGCTCTGCAACATCGACTCCAAATATCTAAAGGTGTCTTTCATAGATACTACCTGTCCGTCTAAACAAACATCTCTATTTCCTTATGGTACCCCACTAAACTCACACCTCATATATTCCGTTTTAGTTCTTTTAAGTCTAAAACTTTTGGATTCTAGAATTGTCTCCACAACTCTAATTTCCTATCGACCCCCGTCCTACTCCCATCGACTAGCACCACATCATCAGCAAAGAGCATACACCAAGAAATCTCTCCCTATATATCCTTCGTGATCTCATCCATCACTAAGGCAAAATCAATGGTTTAAACAACTCAATTTGATTGTCCCCAAATTAGAATTGAATCTAGAATTACCAATTCAGACTGAACCAAAAGAGAGAAAGAAAAAAAGAAAGAAAGAAAGAAAGAAAGAAAGAAAAACACCTTTAAGAAGAGATATCATATGCAAGAGAGGGCCTGCTCGATTATTGTCATGGAATATTAGGCTTGGAAATAGAAAGAGGGATGCAGTGAGACAAAACCCTACTGAGCGAATAAGGGAGCTGATGATTTTTTTGGCGTGATTGAGAAAAAGAGGCAACGAAAGGGATAGCTAGGGACCTAGGGTTTTTCTTCCGCGCGCAAGAGAGGTAGAGAGAGAGGGGAGTGACTCAGTGAGTCGGGGAGAGCGAAAAAGAGGAAGAGATATGATTAGGTCTCACTCTCTTCTTTCCCCCATTAGCGAATAGATACGAAATCGTAGAACTCGTCGGTCCAATCTGAGTTGCTAGAGGCATACAAGTCCTCAAAACGGAAAAGACTAATTATGTGATTTTTGTGGTTCATTGCAATTGTGGAAAGTTATAATGTTCTATTAACTATGAAATCATGTGGTAATTTAAGATTATATACTTGAAAATGGAGTAAATAAATAGCTTAACAAAGGTTGAATACATGTCTTCCATCGTGAATGATTAGTATAATAGTATGTGTCTAATTAAGCACAGGTCCCTTTTTTCCTTGATTTGTTTTCAATTGAAATTCATTTTCGATAATCATACTGACAAAGTTTGCCTGATGAATGAGATTATGGTTGGGAGTTCAAATAAGGGTCAAAGTGTAATCCTTTTCTCTATCAGTCTCAAGGGAAAACCAAACACAGCGATGCCATGTTCGTCGGTGCACCATCAACGAAGAAAAGGGTTTGCACGCAATGGAAGATACAAATTCTTTTAGCGGGTCCTTTGGAGAAGAAGAGGGTTTTTTTTTTTTTTTTTTTTTTGAGGCTGTATTTCCATCCAGCCGTTGGTTTAGATCAGACGGCTACAAACAAAAGTTCTACAGTTGTTGGTTTTTTGAACTACAACAGAGGATACAGATTCCTCTCAGAGGATATGGATCCGTAGAACTACACCAAAAATTGCATACAATTCAATACTGCAAGCATGCCTAAAATTGCATTTAGTTCAACTAATCAAAAGGCAATACCACCTTCAAAATTTAGTCTCCACTGTGCACTAAAAATGGGAAAACAAAAACTAGAGCATAGCAACAATAAAATAGAAAGAGAACCAATCCTAACCAAAAGCTTCACCACAATACAAAATCAGTTAAAAAATAAAAAAGAAGGAAATAGAAACAGCTAGCTAAACTGTTGGAAATAGAAACGGCTAGCTAAAACTGTTGAAGTACAAATATCTCTGAAATTACCATAAGGACCAACTGTAAGAAAAGGAAGGATCATACTGTCGCTGGTCACAGAACCAGTCAAGTCTGAAGGGTGAGAGAGCTAGGTGTGCCAGGTTCAGACCCATGAACCCGGAAGCGGTACAGGCAGGTAAGGGCAGAGTTGCCATGGTTGGAGGAGAAAGACAGCCGCACCATGTTTACGAGCGGCTGATCTGAGTGGCTTGTGTCAACACTCAAGGTCTGAGCATTGCTTTCTTCAAGGTCATAAGTGAACTCAGCCATGTGCACTACGCGTTGGGCCCCCATGGATGCATCATCATCAGGACCTTCGTGCCAAGCAGTCACCTGGCAATCTTTTGGTGCACTAGAACGGTCATAGGCCACACTCTGTATTACAACGCATGCTTAGTATGAAAATCTCATTTTCTGCGATAGTTTTATGGTACGAACTGATACAAACTACCGGTATAAATCAGAGAGAAGGGCAGTACCACTACTGCTACTAGATCTGATCATCTGACTGCATCCCACACAGATTGCAGAATGCAGTCTTTCTTGCAAACATAAAATATCTCAAAATTCTTCTGATTACTGCTACTATAGTGATATTCTATTCTTTTTTGTATATAATCATATGTGCAAATAACAAGAAATAATTTCTAAATTTGCAGCCAACTCCGAAAAAAAGTAGAGATGCTAGCAGTAAACCTAAACAATGTTTAGTGTGTCCCTGTACCCTTGACAGCATACTAAGGATTGCTCTAACACAAATCATAAAGTGTTTAACATTTAAAACAGAACAAAGCAAGCCAATCAGATGCATATAACCTGAATAATGGTAGAGACTTGCAACCAAATTTGTTACTTTTGATGCCAAAAAAAAAAAATATGGGTAAAATTTGGCCATCTTTTGCTTGATGATGAACAATTGGTGCAAATTTAGTAGATAACTAAAAGAAAAGTAAGATGTCAATTGAAAACACGATGAATTTTATTCAAAACTGTCTTCTTTTATTTATCTACTTATGTTTAACATCTCAAAAAGACATAGATATTACCAAAAAGAAGAATTAACTGAAACTTGATTACCTTAGCAACATGCTCCAAGGTGACAGCTTGAACCACAATACTTGATCTTAGCTTGATCTCGACAAACCCGCTACTTCCTTCAAGGGCAAAACACTGACCTGGCTCGCCAAAACTCGGCTCGAGCACCTTCTGTGCATTGGAGTGCACACTGCCCCTCCCCTTTGCTGCAAACCAATTCGTCTTGCCTCCCGTGAATGGCTCAGAGTGCTTGACGATGCGGGCTCCGCCCGACCACAGTGCATAATCCACAATCCCCAAGCCATCTGCTGCATGCCTCTCAATCTCCCTCTCCACCATTTCCTTAGCAAACAGTCTCATCTCATCCAATGAGACCCTGTTCAGCCTTAACTCGGTATAATCTGACATGCCAATGTGGTTTCTATATTCTTGAATAAATTCCTCAAATTCCTTTCTGGAAACAATATCAGAGTCAGAAAACTCGTTCGTAAACTGGTCCAGCCGGTCGGTACGTCCTTCAAGCTTCCTAATCTCAGATTGTAAAGCAGTAGTGGTTTCTTGTACTTGAGTCGACAGATCCTTTTGGGCTTTTTCAATCTCAGTTCCAATTTTCTTATTTACAAGATCTATTTGGACTTGAAGCATTTTTGTAGTTTTCTCCAGAGAAGCCTCGACTTCAGAAATATGCTCTTCAGGGGTGGCAAGTCCACCAAACAGAGGCTTCCCTTCCTTCAATTTCCATGCAGCATTGCTGATCCAAGAAATAACCGCAACAAGAACACAGACCTTAAACATTAAATTGCTGACAATCAGCCATATGGACTTCCCTTGTCTGGATGAGGGTTTCTTGTGCCGCAAAACATCTTGCCTTTTCAATTCAGGAGAGTTGAAGCCTCGTGGACGTTCAAGGACAGACTCACCACGGATCGTATGGCTCAGATCACGTCCAGAGACGACCCTTGTCTTGTCACTTTGTGGGGTCCCATTTGTTTCAGGTTTCTTGGTTATGGCAATGATGCGCTTTCTTGCCTCAATATTCGTGTTTGAGTCCAGGCTCGGTTGGTGATTGTTGGGGGTTGAAATTGGGATTGCAGCAGTTGAGGCTGACATCATTACAGTTCTTCTGATCTGATCCTGGAAACATTTAAATCAGTCATTTCACTAGACTAAAATGTAGAAAAAGAAATTTAAGCTCTTACCATACATGCAAAAGATAAGGCATTAAATGAAACCTAATAACCCACAATGACATGAGGATTATTGGAAACAAAAGAATATTAGACACCTCAAAACATGGAAATTTTGTATATAACATGAATTACTAGTATGTTGACATGTGACAGAATCCATTTCATTACTGAGATACATAAAATATTTTGCAATCAGCAGGAACTGATCGAAGTATGGGAAAGATAAGCTGTACATAAAAAATTTAAGTTCTTTACCATGCATGGTAAGATAAGGCATTAAATATAACCTAGTAACACATAATGACAAGATGCTTACTGGGTTCAAAACCCATATTAAGGACTTCAAAACATGGAAATTTATTATAATCTGAACAAGTAGTATGTTGACAGACAGAACCCATTTCATTACTAAGAATCTGAGATATATGAAAAATTTTACAATTCACTGTACCATTTGCAAGGTATCCAAGCTTATCTATTACCAAGAACTGAACAGGAACTACATAAAGAAGGGAAAATGAAAATTGTAATCCAGTGCAAGAAGTGATATCAAAATTGCAAAAGAAGAAACTCAACCCAACCAAGATATCACTGACAAAGAAAAGAGTCCAAGGTTGAACCAATTGTGGGTAATGACGCCAAGATTGCAAGACAAGTGAGTTAGTTATCAGTCAAAGATATAGTTAGGGATCCCAATTTGACCCAATGGCAGTTTCAAGCAATACATTGGAAGAATAAAATCCTCATACAAAATACTGCTAATAAATATATAGACTAGATTATTTAACCAACCACAAGTTTCAAGAACTAACAGTTGCACCAAATAATTACAATTATGCAGATTCATTTCAAACCTGTTTTAACCATTGTAAGTGGCACCATTGAAAGGGATCCGTATCCTCTGCCGCGCGGCACGGGCAGCGTTTTTATCCGAGCCGTCCGATCTGATCTGGACGGTTAATTTTTTTCGGGCCTATCAATCTGGTATAATTCACGGGGCACCCATCATAGATCGGACGGTTGAGATGAAAAGTGCGGCCCGTGCCGCGCGGCAGAGGATGTCATTCCCCATTGAAAGAGAAGACTGTCAATCATTGTAAACGAGGTTTAACCAATAAAAGCTTATTAATTTCACTTCTCAAACAATAAAAGTTGAGAACTTATCAGATCAATTTTCTGTAAATAATCCAAACTTACAGAAAGTTACTGACAAATAAAATCAATCGGAAGAGCACAAACCAGATGAGATTAGAGGGGCAGTTCGAGTGAGGCGTAGCCGCATCCGGAGAGAAGAGGGGGGACGCGTCGCCGTGTCGGAAGAGAGAGGGTCGCCGAGAAAAAAATCCCGAGGGCTAGGCAGGCTAGAGGTCAGAGGTCAGAGGTCGGGAATTGGTTTGGACACCCCTCTACTTAGTCCGATCACTCTTATATTTTCAAAATGACTAAAAGAATCTTTTACATCCGAACATACCACTTCACTTGAAGGTTGGAACTAAAGCGACCACCAGATCTCTCCTCTCTCCTTTCACTTGTATCAGATAGAGAGCACACAATTCTATCCGCTCTAGTCCTCTCTCCCTTCACTTCACACTCGGCTCCTACAAGCTCCCAGCAAGAAGCTTACCAGTCTCTCCTTTTCCTCTTTCGGTTGAACTTCACTGCTCTCTCTCTCTCTCTCTCTCAGACTAACGCATTGAAATAAAAAAGTAGAAAAGTTTATGCGCAGCTAGCGCAAGCGAGGCCCAAATCTAGAGTAAGGTGGGTTTCTAAAGGAGGGGGCAAGCTGGAATTTTTGCATATCAAGCTATTGATTTCAGGTATTATCTCTTTTACCCGTTTCTGATTTTTCTTGAATTTGCTCAATTTGAGAAAAAAATTGGCAATTAATAGCTAAATATTGCTCAATTCTTACTTATTTTAGAGTGAATACGCAACATTTATTGTGAAATACAACCTTCATTTGATGGTACAATTATACTCTGACCTCATTTTTTATGACAAGAGAATAAGGACAAATAAATACTCGGAAAAAATTTTAATGTCGTCAATGCTTTTGAAATTAATTTTCTTTGCTCTGAGATTTCATATACTCGCTGATTTAAATATTTTTTTTCAGTGATTATAATTGAACAAAACCAATTACAACAAAGCTTGCTTTGGATACGGTCTTCTAAAAGTTCCTTAAGCCAATATATTTTCTTGGTAAGTAGTGGTTTGATGTTATATGTGACTAGGGTTCTCCAATCGTGCGTGTCGTGTCAAACACGATCGTGTTAGAGTCTCGTGTCGTGTCGTGTTGACACGAACTACTTTTTTTAATTGTGTTGTGTCGTGTCGTGCTGAGTGGTGAGAAGAGGCAACACGACATGCATTCTGACACGACACGACTGACACGATCGTGTCATGTCGTGTTGACACGTCGTGTTAATCGTGTCAGAAACTTTTCTTTATTTTTTATAATAATTTATTAAAAACTGTTAAAATATTAAAATGGAGAAAAAAATTATTGCAGTTTATTTGACTATTCTAAAAATTCAGTATATATATCAGTACAAAATTGTCAGAATATTTTTGTTAAAAGATTAATTGATGATTTTCTTTTTTTTGCTAACTCATTTCTTTATTGTTTGAACAGATTAAAAAAATAAAATGTTTTAAAAAAGTAAATAGATGTTAAAAAAAAGTAAGGTTATAATTTGAATTTTAATATAAAATTAATTTAAATATTTTTTTAGGAAAACAATTTAAAAGAAGAAATATGTTTATGATGCTATTTTTTGTAATGTTAAAAATTAAATTCGTGTTGTCGTGTCGTGTTGTGTGTTAATCGTGTCGTGTCAAATCGTGTTAATTTTTCAAGATTGCCAACACGACACGATAACACGATTGTGTCGTGCTAATTCCGTACTCGTGTCGTGTCGTGCCAACACGATCGTGTCGTGCCAACACGATCGTGTCGTGTCATTTTGAAGAACCCTATATGTGACCAATCCGTTGGAGTTTGTAAAGGTTATTCACTACTTAAAGAAACAGATGCTTTTCTAACATGTAATAGCAATTAACAAAAGCATACTACTTAAAGAAACAGATGCTTTTCTAACTTGTAATAGCAATTAACAAAAGCATAGTTTCAAAAAAGTACTAAAAGGCAATATCAACAAAGCTAATGAGATTCATGAAAAATATCATATTTCAAGCTTAAAGATTGCTTTTCCTTTCACTTTAGACCTGAATTTATGAGTTATCAATTTCATTTTTATGCAGGTAGAAGATACAAGGCCACAATATCTCATTGGTGACATCAATCAATGATAACTACAATCTGCTAATGATATCACTTGTTTTTCTTTCACCGCATAATATCTCAATTGTATAATATGTTTGTAATTTTTTTTTAAAGCAAATAATTTGATAAATCGGCACACTAGCTAAATATATTTTTATGAATACTTCATCCGTCTCTGTTAGCTTAATTATTTTAGACTTTTAATGATTTTAGAATTTTTGACAGAGAATTATAATCAGTCACTACCAGAAAAAATGGCTTTTGGAACGGGGCCATCTGTAACGGTTTTAATTAAACCCGTTACTAAAATGTCAGCGCCAAGGCTGGAAAATATAGAAGAATCATCTGTAACGGTTTTTTTCAACAAACCGTTAAAATTTTTCCGTCAAAAAAAAAAAAAATCCGTCCAGCCTTTTTTAACGGCTTTTATATAAATTTTATAATTTTATAATGGTTTTTATATAATTTTATAACGGTTTTTATAATTTTACTTATATAATTGATATTACAAGTTAGAAAAGCATCTATTATAATTTTATAACGGTTTTTATATAAAAACCGTTAAAGAAGTAAAGAACACAAATTTTCAAATCTGTAACGGTTTTTATATAAAAAACCATTACAGATCCGCTACCATATTTTAGGGAAACAGATTGACCCATTTTCTATTTCTTATCTATCTTCCGACGGAACCGTATCCTCTGCCAACCTCTTACCTGATCCGTTGGATTACCATCGAACGAGGCGCACGAAAAAATGAGAAAATCGCTGAATTCGACCCTGCCCAGAATGCCCGAGTTCCTGTTCCCATTTTTCCCGTTTCCTTTTTTTTTTTTTAAAAAAAAAAAGAAGGGTCCCAATTCCAATCAAATTCCTTCGTCTCCTTCGTGTTTTTCGAACTCTCCTCTGACTGACAAGAAGCGAGAGAGAAACGTAGATCGGACAACAGACTAGGAGAGAAAGAGAGAGGTGAGGCATCATGGAGGCGATAGACGATAGTTCCGCTCTGATAAACCTCTCTCTTCTGAGAACCAATCAACAGGTTGTGCTACTCTTTCTCCTCAGAACTGACCCTTTCGATCAACTCTAAGAGTGGCTCCATCAAGGTTGAGCATCACTCTCCGTCGCTGCCTCCTCTACCTCCTCTGGGAGCAACTCGAGGTATTTCTTCCCCTTCTGTCTCTTAGTTCAATTTCAGAGATTTTGATTTATTTTTGTTCAATTTCTTTTCAAAATTTAGTAGATAATTTGTTCAAATTTCCCCTAAAAACTGAGCCTTGATTTATGTTCAATAAGTTCTAAACTATGTCGAATGATTTTTTTTTTTGTGATTGTTTTTGGAAGAAGTTCATTGCCATGTTAGAAGGATCACCTACTTGAAATTTCATACTGTCAATTTGGGAACATTGAAATCAAGACTTACATTTTTAGCCCATGCCATTTCTACCATATAATTTGAGCAATTAGTTTGCAGTTACAAAAATGAGAAATTTTGATAAGAGAAGTTTAAAAGAGTACATAAGAGAATATTTTGATATTTTAGAAGTTTTTAACCTGTGTGACCTCAGCAGCTGTTGATACAATTGCATTGCATAATTGTTTTCTCTCTCTCACGGTAGTCGATTCAAGTTTGTTTAACTGAGCAATAGGTTGCTTGATCTAATTAGGTTGGTTAGCAAATTAGGTCTGTATAACAATGATTCAAATGTTAGGCTTATCTTTTTATCTACTAGTTAGTCTAGTTACGATATGATGAAGGCAGGGTCACCAAATAGTCTAGTTATTTTATTTACAACTAATACCAATTGTGAATGATTTTGATGATATGTGCGTTTAAAAGAACTAATTTTCCAAATGGCAAAACAATGAGAAATTTATTGATGCTGATATATAGTTTGAATATATACTGGACAGGCAACATAAAAGAGGAGATGACACAGTTGCTTAAACAATGGAGACCAGATGCATAGGAAGAGATTCCTCTATAAATGGTGGCCCCAGCAAATCCAATTGACACTGGAACACACTTCTGCAATGGGGGAGAGTTGATTGCTGTTGAAGGATGATAGTTGGATATAGTCTGTGTTTCTATTTTATATTTGTAATAATTCTGTTCATACTTGATACAGTTGAAGTTTCTCAATGTTGTAGACTTTTAGGCTTTTTGAATAAGATTAGTGTAAGAACTTGCAAAGTTCAAGATTCGAGTGATTCTGATATTTGGCTGATAATAACTTTCTCTTTTCCTTTTGTAAATTTACAAGAAAAGCATGATGGGTTGTATGATTTCAAATTTGGTGTTTTTATAATATTTGTACTGATATTTGTTCTATGATTTCAATTTTCTATCAATTTGGTAAATTTGTATTGATATTGTAGAATTGAGAAGGATTGTCCCACTTCAGAAGCATCCTGCCAGATGTGGTGTGGTGACAATTTATTCATCTCAATATGTAAATTTGTTGCTTTGTACCAGCCTCCTTGAGTACCATCTTGGAGCATGTACCGACCTCCTTTAACATCACTACTCTATCAAAAGATAATGGTTTTGCAATATAGTAACCAAATAACTAGCAAAAAATGCGTACTTTCTTAGTTGTATCCAAATAGTATGTACCTATGGTACAGGCATGAAACATGTACCTATGGTACCAGCTACTCTACTGGAACATGCACTATGACACAAAGGAGCAGTACCGATTGGTATAGGGATCACTTCAAACCAGCTATCGTAATCGGCTATACCTACTTGTAAAGTTTTCCCTAATCATGCTTCAAGCAATGAATATACCCAATAAGCAATGTTTTCTTATTGCAATCGGCTATACCTACCCAAAGAGTTATCACATTCATAGCTGACATAAAAAAATAAGTAAAAAAAAAAAAAAAAAACTGACTAATTGATAATTCATACTCTAATTCAAACAACAGAAAGGGAAATCTTACTCTAAAGGATATATCATTTAAAAGATACAAAGAGATACCATTAATCCTACTCTAATTAAACCTACTGCCTAAATCATAACTGAACATACGTTCATACATTCCAACTGCCTGAATCATAACATCATAATACGTAAGATATTCATCAACAAGGTCAATCTTAGAATTTTCACTAGTTGCAAGAGGCGAGTACAGTGCTTCATTCATCTGCCGAAAGTCATCCCCTTTGTCGAAAAACTCCTCAATGTTTAGCACTTCATTTTTAGGGTTGTTATTGATCAGGTCCACGGCCAAATCATTTTGGTTCCTATAGCAGCTTCTCCAGTTGGAACATGTCAGGTATTGATGCCAGAGTTGGGGCCACCATCTCTGATTTGAAAGAAAATCAGTTTATTTCTGTCCAGGGGCGTTTCTGGTATAGAAAATCAGTTTTTTTGCGTATGTCTTTGTATGTTTGATCCATGCTCACCAGCTACTGGTACATAGAAATCGGAACAATGGGACTGGTGCATTCCTTTGTAGAGTAGACAGAAAATGAATGAAAAGTAGGGAATAATCTCCTACCATAAATCAGCTTATGATACTGAATTGCTGATAATAATCATATTTCCCTTATGCTTGCCTTTCTACTACAAAAATAAAAAAAACATCATAATATTATTTTTTCTTGCTTGGAGCAACAAATGGCATTAGAATTTTTCTCTTTGTTTGGGCACTTCCATGAAATGAAACCACCATGACCCGTTGATTTTCACTACTGTAAATAGTACAAACAAATCTTTAGAATTAACCTACAAGTCTACAACAACAGAGGTGTTAACCCAAATTCCTTTGCAATGTCTCCTGACAAACCCAAACCATTTCTCTGTTCTGACTTGCGAGATGTACACATCAAGCATTCGTTTCAAACCCAAACCATTTCTCTACTAAGACATATCTTCTGAGACAATTTCCTAATTAACAAAACAATTTGATTCACAAGATCTTTTTCAAGTGTAATTAATTAATTCAGCAAATAGGCATGCAAATGGGCAATCACACATACTGGTATACTTCCATGTGCCAGTACAATTTTTTTGTTTCTAGAAAGAAGCACGCAGAGCCATGCTCACATTACAATGACATGAGGAAATCATTAAATTAAAAAAATAAAAGAATTAGATCTAAAAAATACAAACTTTCTTATCACAAAATTCTACTAAAATCAATGCTTTAGGCAGTTGAAGAGAGAGATCAAACTTACCTAGACGAACTAGATTTACGAAATCGAAGGTGTCTAGGGTTTAGAGGCGAAGTCGTCGGAGAATCGCGCTTATAGGGTTAGAATCGCCGGATTTTCTCTCTCGCTTGCTATTTCTATCGCGCTTGCTAGATTAGAGTCGCCTGTCGCTTTCTCTTTCTTCCCATTTCTCTCTCGATCCTCTTTCTTTCTTTCTGGTTCTAGGTTTTCTTTCGTCGTACGGAGGAGACGAAGCACGCAGAAAATTAAAGGTGGGAAGAGTGCCAACCTCAGATTTGGAGCGTTGGATTAGATCCAACGGCGCGCGCGGAGAGATCTTCATAAAATCGCTCTCTCGACCATTGCCCTTGCCCGAGTCCCCCTTTCCGTGTATTAAAAAACAATGTCTCCGTTTTTATCTCATATTCCCGCCAAAACCTAACCCATCTCGGTAAAAAACCCAAATCTCCGCATCTCCTTTGGTAATATTCACTCGAATTTGCAGTCTCCTTTGGAAAATTGTCCATCGAATTCGCAGTCTCCAAAAATCACCCATTCGCATTCTCATTTTCGCTTGTCTGGGAAATTGCTCAGGACTGTACGGGACCAGAGAGAAAAAAAAGTTGCTGAATATTTTAGGTAACATGGATTTTCTTTTTGCTTTAGTTATGCGACAATATTCTGACTAAATACCTCCCAAATATCTCTTTCTTCATTAACTGTCTCTTAATGAGATACATGCGAAAAGAGAAAACTAAAGCAAAGGCTTTACCAGTTTACTAAAAACCAAAAAGTTTCTTTAATTTCAGAAACAAAATACATATATCGATGCAACAATTTGGCTTAATGAAGTCAGGGTGAGCAAATTTGGAGCAATTTAGTCAACAATTTGGTGGTTTTCATTTAGCACACATATGATATATGATTGTTGGAACAAGTTCACACTTGTTAATCAATGTGTATAATTTGGTTCTCAATATGTAGACTGATCTAAGGTTCTAAAGCCAAGCTGTGCTGGCACTTCATGAGGCAATGGTTGATGTGCCTAGTGAGATGTTTGAGGATACTATGACTAAACACATAGAGCAAATGGGTACTACAATAGAGACACAACCAAAGGTCAGTTTGTGCAAAAATTACACCAACGCCCTGAGAGCTTTTAATAGTATCTGAGGCAACTGAAGCCATCCTTTGAGTTCTATTTAAAACGAAATAGATAAAACAAAGTATACTAAATAGAGGTTAGTTGTTGCCTGTCAGACTAATGTTTGTAAACATTTGTCATTTTCGTGAGTCAGAGAGAATCGTGCTATGGTTAATACTTTCTCTGGAAGTCATTTGCTCAAGTTAATACTGATGTGTGTCCAAAGTATGCATGAGATATGCTCAAGTTAATGCTCAGGTTAATACTAATTTGGTTGTCGAGAGTATGCATGAGATATGCTCAACTTGATAAGCATGCGTGTCCAGTAGTATCTGATATTTTCCAAGACTACTAATTATAAATCTCATGCTAAGTAGTTTTCTTTATTTTTTTGCAGCCAACTACATATTTCCCAAGACTAGACAAGTAAGTACTTTATTTTGGCAACATTTTGTAAATGAAAGAAATAGCACCGAACTATAGTTGGAAGTATTTGGCAGCATTTTGTAAATGAAAGCTAGAATATATGGTAGCATTTTTGTAAATGAAAGAAATAATTTGAAAGAAATCCAAATATATCCTCTATTAGCAATTTCTTTTTTTTTTGGGTTTATGTGCAAAATTTGAAAGAAAATCAGTTTATTTATGTCCAGGAACGTTTCTGGTGTAGCAAATCAGTTTTTTGAGTATGTATTTGTTTGTTTGATCCATGCTCACCAGCTATTGGTACAGAGAAATCAGAACAATGGATTTAATTTTTGTTCCTATGGCTTTTCTTTTGTACAACCAGCTACTGGTAAACCCAGCTACTGGTACAAAGCAATTGTGCTTCCTATTGCTTTTCTTTTGTACAATGGGTTGATCGAGCCAGGCTCAAAAAGGATCAATTAATATTTCAGGGGTGGAAAAAGTAGATGCAATTTATTTTAAATAAGTTCAATTGTTTCTTCTATAAGGTGAACTGGGGAATTTTTAGCCAACATCATTTGTTTTGTCCTTAATTTTGGGAAATCATTGAGTATGCTAACTATTGAAGTTTGGGGCATATGCCAAAATTTGCAATAAAGAAGTTTGATTGCTGAATATATTTGATGAAAGCGTAACACCCTATTGTGTCACTTACATTAACAGTAATCAACCATGTTAACCAAACATCTTTAATTTAATGCCATATCTTTCTATGACTTTCCCATTTAGTGACCAGGGAAGTACACAACCAGATAGCTTAATAATGAAATAAGTCACATTTCACTTTCTTCTTATCCCGAGCATATCTAACAGAAGCTTTCACAAAAGAGAAACAATTGATCTAAAATGCATACTACAGACTCATTCAGGATTATCAAAGGAAAAGCAACAAAAAGGAGCAATTTATACAAAAGAAAAATGTCAAAGCATGGAAGGATTAAGTATTCATCAATAAGATAAAAATTACAATTTTTGCTTAAAAAAATATAGAAAAGTTATAATTTATATAACAGAAGGCTCTGATAGACTCCATAGCAAATACAATGGTACATAGCACAAACGTTTAAAAATTACAAAGCACACATCCATAGCAACCAATTCTAAGCATCCATAGCACTTGTATCACCGTACCATCACTTGGTGTTCGAACCAACCTAGATTGACGCAACCAAACTGGCCCCCCCACGGAATTCCTCTCTCCACCACGATGCTAAAGAGCTCTGTTTTAAGAGTTGCGATGGCCTGTATCGCTATCGGATCTATACCCGTCAATATACGAGCCCGTTAACAAAGAAATGAATCCGTCTCTCTCAATATACGAAGCACACCGAAAATACGAGCAGCTCTGGGCAGGGGTCGAGAAAGCATTTTTCTTCTTTCTCTGCGTTCGTCGTTAGATCTAATCCGACGCTCCAAATCTGAGGTTGGCACTCTGCCCACCTTTTAAAAGGTGGAAAAGGTGGGTAGAGGATAGATTCCCAGAAAATTTTAGAAAGAATTTGAGAAGAGGTTTTGCGGGCAGCTCTGGGCAAGTGCAAATTTTAGTTTCTTACTCATTTATTTATCGCACCGTTAGATTATAATCCAACGGTTGAGATAAGAGGTCGATCCTCTTCCGACCCCCTTCCTTCTCCATTTCATTTTTTTTCTCCCTCAATTCTTTCTTCTCTTTTTTCTCCCTCAATCTCTCCACCGCCTCCACCTCCACCTCCGACCTCCGAACTCAGCCTCCTCCTCTAAAACACAACCACCTAAGGTCCTGATCAAAATATTTTTTCCGTGGGATTTCATTTCAATTCAATTGATTTCACGGGATTTCATTGGATCTAATTACATAGAAATTCCAATCAAATGACACCAAATCCGTTCATTTTGATCAAGAATTTTCCAACGAAATGAAATGAAATGAAATCTCATGTTAAAAAAATGAGATTTTGATCGGGGCCTAACTCTTCCTCTTTGCTCTCTCCCTCCGCAGATCCGGACGCACATCCTCTACTGTCAAAAAAAAAACTGCTCCAAGCAGTCCTTTTCTTTTTTTTCAATATTTAAAAATTATAAAATTCAAATGGAAAATTCAAACCGTTGATCTTGTTAAATTTTACCGGCGATGCGTTTTCATATAAGTTTTATAAAATTTGAAGTCGATTTGATACTTGATTAAGTGACCAAATTATGAACGTATTAGAATTAATCTAACCAGATTCGTTCATTTGTTGACTACTTGATCTAGTATCAAATTAACTTCAAATTTTATAAAACTTATATGAAAATGCATCACCGGTAAAATTTAACAAGATCAACGTTTGGATTCTCCATTTGAATTTTAAAATTTTTAAATATTGAAAAAAAAGAAAAGGATTGCTTGGAGCAGTCTTTTTTTTTTGACAGTAGAGGATGTGCGTCCCCGTAGATCCGCCCACAACTTTATTTCCTTCCTCGTTTTTCGACAAACCCTAGATCTGATTTCTCAATCCTTCACCAGACCTCGAAACCTTCCCTCTCTTGCTGGCGTTGTGCTCGAAATCCTCTCTCTTTGTCGACGGTCGAGGCGGTGGCTCGTTGTTGAGACGGTAGTTGAGGCGCTGGCCAGAGGTAGAGGAAGAGCCAAAGGGGAGAAGGGAGAGATGAAGGGGGAGGAGGTGGCGGTTAAGGTCATACCGAAAGAAAAGGTCTGTATTTTGTGAAATTATTTGTAATTTTACAGATCTAGTGTAATTGTCACTTTACTGACTCAGGTGTTGTTGCCTTGTTGGTGATATGTCATCTTAGTTTTGGGTCCATGAACTCAAAATTAAATCTTGTCAATTATTTGGATCCATGTTTCTTTTGTCTTTCCAATTGACCTCAAATTTGCAGTTGTGTAATAGGTGGTTTAGAATTTAATTGTCTTATGCCTTCAGGTTCTGGTTCTTTGTTATTTTTAATTGTTCCTACAACTACTTTCAATTTTTAGTCATGGCCTCTGATAAAATGGTTAGTAATCAGACCTTAATTCTAGTTGGAACTTGAAGTCACCAAAGCAGTGAACTAATTATACTAGTTTGCAGTAGACAAACCCAAACACAAAGGAAGGATATAGGACCAGAGCTTTATAGAGTGTTAGCAAAACCCGACTGTAAATAAAACTGTCTTATGATAATTTCCCATAGGCTTCATATTTCAAATTGTAATTGTATGGTAGGCTCAGGATCTGATCCTATCATCTAAACTTTTCTTTAAAAAAAAAAATGCATCAGGGGTGGGAAATACTCTGAAGAAGATGCGAATGGTGGTTTTGGCACAAATACTTGGTGTTGTATCCTTTTGCCATCTCCAAGGAGTTGTTCACAGGGACCTGAAACCAGAGGTTCACTTTTCCCTAATCTGTCATTTAATTGCTTTCTCCATGATACATTAGATGTACTACTAAACTTAAATTATCTTTTATTGGGTCATACATAAAATTCTTCCTAGATGTTCTGTATCGCTTTCTTCTAAGAATAACCTTTCTTAAATGAGGAATATGCATGGACTTATTGGGAGTTATAGGCATTGTTTTAGTAAGTTTAACTATTTCACTTTAACCCGTGTTTACCTGGTTTTTATACTTCTATTTTGAAACTTAGGTTATCCATGGATAAGAGATGGGCAAGATGTGAAAATACCGTTAGACATGATGGTTTATAATATTATTCGGGCTTACTTGCGTTCTTCTTCTCTTCGAAAGTCAGCTTTAAGGGTATGGTACTTTAAATTCCACGAAAACTTATTTGCTTGTTTAATTTGTAAGTGCCAATTTTAATTTTATTGCTTATTCAACCGAACAATTTATTAACCCTCAAGATCTTGTGAAATTCAATGTGTATTATATTGCAACAGTGTGCAGTCAACCAACTGAGGCAGAGTAACTACTTGAGGTTATTAGGTCAAGAACTCCTGCAATTAGTAAGTAAAGTAAGTGTCTTACCATTGCAAACCATATAGGGAGGATTATCAAGCCATTAATTAGTTTTGTAAATTTTCAATTGCAATGGTTTTCTAGTTTAAAGCATTACGGTAATTAATATGTTTTGTTGAATTGAAATTTTGTGACAGGATTGGCCAACCCAGTTGGCATCAAGCCTTTTGTGAAATCCCAGGTACTAGTCTTATAACTATTTCCAGTTTAGACCTTTATCAATTGTTGAAATGTATTGTTACTCCTAGAAATGTATGGCCAAGAAAGTTATAACTATTTCCCACTTCTGAATTCGAAGAACCTCATAGCACCTTTTGTCAAGAGTAACCAATGTTGATCAAAACATTCATGTCACAAGTCTTTGTAATTGCTTATTTTTTTCTGCTGTTTGTTTTCAATCTTTGGCTCTTAAAGCAAGAATATCCAACATATTAACATATTACTTAACAAGGATTTTAATTGAAGCACTTGAAAGAGCAACTCTCTTATTTGTCGTTGCATGTTTCTTTCGTCCAATACTTGTTAGTGGCTTACAGTAGCTTGGAGCAATTTGGCTATATGGATAGAGTAATTGGTAGAAATGCACTAATTTTAACTTTATCTGAAATCGATGACAATGTTATGATCTTTACTAACAATCATCTGATTTCTGTAGATCCTATTTGATATCTCAAAGCCTGGTGTTTTCAAGAGCCTGACATCTGACACTTGTGTGATTTTCAGTGAGGCGAAGATTGAGGATCTGAGCTTGCAACATCAAGCGAACGTAAGTCGTATCCGATGGATGAAAGTCGTGGCCGAGCGATCGAAAGTCATGCCCAAGGAGTGAAAGCCGTGGTCGAGCGATCGAATGTTGTGCCCAAGGGGTGAAAGCCGTGGCCGACTCACTATTACTTATATTAGTTTTATATTATTTGTATGAATGATTATGATTCTCTCTAGCAAAAAATAAATATTACGTTATATATATTAGTTTTATGGTTGCAGAAATAATTTTTTTTAAAAAACAAAAGTTTTGTAACGGTTATAATATAAAAATCGTTACAAATGGTCTCAACCTGTAACGGTTTTTATATAATAACCGTTACCGATTTGCTCCTTCTGTGACAGTTTTTTATAAATAACCGTTATAAAATCTGTAACGGTTATTTTTCCTTTTGTAACGGGACCTACTGTAACTGTACCATAACCTACCGTTACAGAGGTGTTTTATTAACCGTTACAAATAACCTTTTTTCAATAGTGAGTTATTGAATTACAATTTTTTTAGAAAAAAAATTTCGTACCTGTTGCAATGAAAGTAAGAAAATTCTTGTGAAGTGATGTGATTCTTCTTTTCTAGAACTAGAGAGATGATTTGATTTTTCTTCTTCAGAAATCAGAAAATTGGCAGCGACGTTGTATTTTTGTGTTTTTAATCTTTGTGTGCGGTGGTGTTATTAACTAGTCAGTTATGGTATATTTTTTTAGGTATTTATTTACTTTACACATTTAGGGTATTTTCTTCTTTAAAATTTTTAGGGGTAATTTTGTCTTCAAAATATTTTAAGAGTGATTGGACTAAGTAGAGGAGTGTCCAAATCAATTCTCGTCAGAGGTCAGAGAAAATTCGGAAAAGATAGACAGGAACAAAGAAAAAAAAGCGGTCCCACATGTCGTTTCTCATATACGAATGATTACTAGGTGGGGAAGCGCGGCTTCATTGCATCTTAGTAGATTTTTTGTATTTCAATTTTAAGAATCACTAATAATTTGTCATTAAGTCTAAATTGTATGCGACAACCATATAAGTGCAAAGGCAAAATGCCATAATTTTTCTTTTCACATGAGCCGTAAAAAATTAAGTGTATAAGCATCATACATGAGCTTCTTTAGCATCCATATACATTGAATTTAAAAAAAAAACATGTAAGCAACATATCAAACTTGCCACAAATAAAGTTGCCATAAATAAACTTACCACATAATTTTTGCAATGCAGTACAAAGTGGGTTTTATTTCCTTAAAATATAACATGTCATTTATGAAAATTTCTAACATATAATTTCTTCCATAAAAAAGATGTCATATAAACTTGTGAGAAAATGTGCCTACAATAAAATACATAATTAAGAAGTAAGAATATAGCATGCCACTGGTATGTGATTAAAACTTGTCATTAACTCGTTCTTTAAAGCCTGATAAAAAAATAACTAGTTCTCTGAAGCAAGTAGGTAAGGAACTCATAGAGATAAAAAAGATGTCATATAAACTTGTCATTAACTCGTTCTTTATCTCTATGAGTTCCTTACCTATTTGCTTTATTTTTTTTATTTCAGATTTCTTACCTATTCACCATAGAGAAAGGAATCAAAGGATCCATGTGAACATAATAGTAAGTATCTCATAGTCAACTAATGTGTAGCATTTGTTTGTATAATAGTAAAGCAATGTAGGATTTTAAGTTTTAATCTTACTTATTTCAATTGTCGAGCTGGTAAGGTAAACCTGTTGCAACCCAAGTTGTATTATTAAGTTCATGTTTCATTTTAAAAATTGTCAAAGTACGTTTAAAAAACAATCTTGGAAATATTTTGCAAAAACTTGTAAGAAACACTCTTTCTCTATATTAATAAAAGCAGAACAGTGCCTATGCACTTTTTGAAAACACTTTACAATTTTTCAAGCGATGCCATCAATCTGGCACGACACAAACCTGCCACCAAAAATTTACTTGCTAAAGTTTTTCCTTTTTTTTTTTACCATTTCTTACTTATTTTAGGGAGAATTAAAAGAGAAAGGGAACTTGCTGTGTACCGACACAAGGTTATTATGGACCTTCAATATCAGCTATCCGTGCTTCTCCTGGTAAATTTCACAATCTCCCCACCCAAAAAATCCTGAAGGAAAAAAAAATTGGTGCCTATTACCTTGTTTTCGTGATTTTAATGTTCTTTTTATTGAATGATTTTCAGACTTTGTTCCTACAGTGCCAAACAAAGAACAACCATTTGGTGAAGGTATGCAATTTAAGCCAGCTGATCTGACAGCTCAAGTGTTCTATTTTATCGTTCTGTACTATATGGTAATAGATTTGGCTTTTGTTTGGGTAAACTTGTGGGATATTTTAATAGTTAAGAATCAATTGATATCCTCATTCAGATATGAAGATGTAATTTGATCAACTAATACCACAAGAAGATTGAAGCTGTATATACACCTGAATGCATGCACCAAAGTGCTGTCAGAGTACAGCATTGCAGTCTAATATTTTGTACTTTATCATTGTGCTTTATAAATGATTTTTCTTACTATGTGCAGGCAAGATCGTTACATGCTGTTTTTTTTTTTTTGTGGAATCAACAATGTTTGTGCTGAATGAAATTATGTTCTTTTTGTGAAATTAATTATGTTTGTGTGTAATTGATTATGTAATCCTTGGTCCTTGGCTGATGGCTGATGCTGGTTAGGTATAGGTTAATTGACGTATGTTATTTTCAGTGGAACTATGAATTAGTTGTTGGTTGTATAGGTTAAGAACATTTTGTGTTTGCTGAATTGTGATTAAACTATGTGTGTTACTTATTTGTTGTGTTAACTATATGTTGGTTACCGTTATTACTTATTAGTTAAATTATCGTTTGGCATTGTTATTTTGTGTTGAAAATTAACTGTTAGAATGTATCTTTGCTTGCTTGGCATGGTCGGGCCTTTAGGGCCTGGTCAGGCAAGGCGGCCCACAGGTATTGTCAGGCAAGCACAGGCAGGCAAAGCTGAAAAAATTAAATATAGTTTTACTGTTCATTCGAATTTAAAAAATAAATAAAAAAAATTGAAAATTTAATAGTGGTGTAAGATCGGATTCTGGGATATCGATCCAAGAAATCCCTTGGATTGGATTCTGAGAACCCGATCCAAGCTAAGATCGGATTCTTGGAAACCCAGAAAGCGATCCAAGAAATCCTCCTATATAAGTGACGATCCTCTCTCCCCCATCTCACTTCCCACTTCTCTCGCGCGAGCAGCTCACAGAGAGAGGTTTCAGGTATTTTTTTTCTTTTCATATTTATTTTATTTATTTAATTTAGTTAGTTTAATTAGGTAATTAATAGAAAAAAATAGGATAAATATTGTAAAAATAATTAAAAATTAGTAAAAAATCAAAGTAAATATAAATAATTATAATATGTAATTTATAAATTTTTTAGAATTTTTTTGTACATTTTATAATTATGGATAAGTTAATTAGAACTTAGAAAAAGTAAATAAAATAATAAAAATTTGATAGAATAAATGAAAAGAGACAAATTAGAATGAAAAATATTTATATATTTAATTAAAAAGAGACAAATTAGAATAAATATTTTTTAAAAGAGACAAGCATCGCTTCTAGTCGAAGTGAGTTTTTTTAAATATTTATATATTTAATTAATTTATTTTATTGAGGTAAATAAATGAAAAATTAGAATAATTATTGTAAAAATAATTTAAAAATATGTAAAAAATAGAAAATAGGAAATGTTGTTGTATGAGAATGGTATTGTGTTTGTTATTGCAGTTGTGGAGATTTGAGTTTGTAATTAGGGGGGATTTGGGTGTGTTTTTTTTCGGAAACA
This sequence comes from Rhynchospora breviuscula, assembly GCA_027562975.1. NCBI lineage: Eukaryota > Viridiplantae > Streptophyta > Magnoliopsida > Poales > Cyperaceae > Rhynchospora > Rhynchospora breviuscula. The sequence goes on from CM050398.1 coordinate 22,762,468, forward strand.
CTCCAGGTCTAGGGAAGATGCTGCCGAAATTTTGTTAGATTTTTTACATTGATAATTTTTATTGCAGTGTAGTAAAAATACCACTGAGAAGAAGAGTACCAGAGGCACCAGCTCGTAGATCTACGAGGCTTCGTGGAGATGCGGACGCTTCTACATCTACCGGTCCTGTTGATGCCGAGGCTTCTACATCAGCCGACGTTGTTGTTCCCCCCCGGTCCTGTTGATGCGGATCGTTTTTTGCATTTGGACCAGTCGAAGCTTCGTGGCACTAATATAAGTTATTATTGTTCTTTTACTTTTTTACTTATATATTTCCATCTTGGTAGTATTTTTTAAAATAATTAAAAAAGAAATAAGGCTAAGATGTCACGTACTGTTGAGGTGGATGAGCGTCTAATGACACTTGGACTGATGCACTTCGTTCAGTTGGATCCTATGCCGCTCGATCATTCTCTTTTGCAGGGTCTGGCTATGTTCTGGAGGCCAGAGACCCACACGTTCTTTTTTCCTCATGTTGGCGAGATGACGGTCACTCTAAAGGTACCGATCAATACCTATATTGTAATTTTTTTTTGGAACTATGTATGTATAAAATTTGAACTATTTGCAGAATGTGGCATTCTTGTACGGTTTACCTACGATTGGCCGACCCGTGATTGGACGGACCGATTACGACGCCATGCAGTTACTCCAGGAGTGGGCGTTGCCGGAGGATACAGACATGGAGATAGTTGAGAAGTGCTTAAGGGAAAAATAACAGAAGTAAGAAGTTTTTAAAAAATTCATTTTTAGGTTAATTTTAAATATATATAGTTCTTACAATCAAATTACATTAATAACGTAATGCAGGAAACATCATTCCGTTAGGTTCACGAAACTGCGTAAGGTTTGGAATCAGGTTGGGGGGCCTGGCACGAATGATGCAGCGAGGATCGATAGATACACACGCACTTGTGTGCTAGAGATTTTGGGGTGCGAGTTATTTCCTGACGGTACGGGTGACTCGGTTCCATGTTTCTATTTCCAATTATTGCAGATTAGTATTTTGAATAAATGAAATTTGCAGTTATTTATGATTAGATACATTAATTGTGAAATTTGTTTAGAGAGAAAGATGGTAGTTTGGTCATAGAAATTTTGTTTTTATTTAAAAATAGTTAATAAAAAAATTAACAATATTATTGTTAATTTGTTGATTCTTTCATTAGTAACTAATAGCGTTTAAATTATCTTAATTGACAGATGAAAAGTGTGCAAAGAATTGTCCGTTGGAATTTTATTTGTTGTCACATGCTCTCTCTAATTAAATAAAGCCTTCATTGTACATCACACTGATATTTTAGGCGTAACAATTATTATTTTTTATTTCTTTTTTTTGGATAGCTATTTTAGGCGTTTCAAAATTAAATATTTTTGTGTAGTATGTTTTAGCATGATATTAATGTGGATAGTCACTATAATCTCGTGTAGAGAGACAATTCATTTTTATTTGCAAGAAAAATAAATCCAAACAAATGAATAGATAGATGCAAGAGAGTTTGATGACGTACATAAGCAAAGTGGAAATAACAAACCAAGCCTATCTAAAAAAGGAAAAAGTGAACATGACATGATCTATAAACTGATATGTTTTATTTTTTAAATGGAACTTTTTATGTGCAATTTCATATTATTCTTGTATCTACATTTGTAATTATTAAGTACTTAAAAAAATGATTGGCCAACAAATAACGCTGTGGAGAAAAAAAATCATGCTTATGATATTTCTAAATATCTCACATTTTTTTCACTTTAATAAGAAATTAAATATTTGAAGCAGTTAATGATATTCCTAAAAAAAAATTTATATTTGCAGGATCTTCATTCTGGTAATTCGATGCAGAATAGTAAATACTTTGGAAAATACACTATTTTCAAAGCTACTTTGGAAAATACACTATTTTCAAAGCTACTTTGGAAAATACACTATTTTCAAAGCTACTTTGAAAAATATCAAATCAGACTTTATATTAGTGAAGTAAGGAATCACCAGATAGTAAATACACTATTTTACAAAGTGTGATGAGAGTCTGCCAATTTATATTAGTGAAGTAAGGAATCGCCAGTTAAAGCAGAGAAAAAGGGAAAGAAAAAAAATACCGTTAAAAAAATAAGACTAAGGTAAATTTGTTAAACTTGATTAATTGACCATTTATTATTATTGCATCATTTATTATTAATGCATGAAAAAAAATAAGAATCTACCATTTATTATTAATGTAACATTTTTTGTTTAACCTAATAATTATGTGTTGTTTATTAAATTTTCTGATAAAGTCTGAAAATGTATACTGATAGTTGCAAAAGGACAGACGTGGTCTGATAAAATCTGAAAAAGTATATTGAGGGTCATCTTCCCTCTGCAAAAGGATAGGCGTGGTCTGATAAAATCTGAAAAAGTATATTGAGGGTCATCTTACCTCTGCAAAAGGACAGACGTGGTCTGAAAAAGTCTGAAAAAGTATATTGAGGGTCATCTTCCATCTGCAAAATGACAGATGTGGTCTGATAAAGTCTGAAAAAGTGTACCGATGCTCGTCTGCAAAAAGACAAGCATGGTCTGAAAAAGCATCACGTGAAATTAATTTTTTATTGTGTGATTCTAAGTCTAAAATTGTCTATAAAACTACCTTTCATCAACCGGAATATTTAACACCTACTCAATTCTTTTTTCTGAAAAATTCACTATCATGGATAAAGGAAATAGCTCTCACTCCAATAGTGATGTCTCAAATTGGCGAACAGCTACCCGAGATAAACACTGGCCAAATTATCAACATTTCCCTGTCAATAGAAATGAAATAGAAAAAGAAGATTATCATGCAAAATGTCGCAAATATTTTTGCACTTTCAAATACAGTATCTACGAAGAAGAAGAACACGAGATTAGCTTAAAAATACACTACCAGTGGCACATTAATGGTGGGGAAGAAAGAGACCACAAGAAGCGCCTCCAAAGAATGCCGAGGAAATCCGAACCTAAGAATTGTGACTGGTATAAAAATTACCACAAAGAACCTCAACCAATTTCCGAACAAACACCAAGAGAAAAACCATATTCACCACAAAAAACACAACTGAATCGTTTATGAAAAAATCTACAACTTTCGTGGAGACCACACAGTGACATGTACATTGTGTGGTCAGATTTTCAATTACAAAGATACCATCTTGCGTGACCACTACGATGACCACAAACGTCGCGCTGAGGATGAGAAACGAGAAGCAAAATGGAAAGAGAAAGAGAATGTGAATAATAGGTGGAAGATGACACTTAAGGCTAGTGAAGAGAGGCAAAAATTGAAGGAAGAAAAAATTGAAAAAAAAATCATGGGGTGCCTGAGAGAGCAACAAAGAAGAATTGCAGTAGTTATAATGGCAGAGATAGAACAACAAGAAGCTGATGAAGTTTTCTGGAACGAAGCCGCTCAATTCGCTGACAACACTGGTGTGAGTCAGCAATCTGATGCAAATTTCTGGAATGAAGCCGCTCAATTCGCTGACAACGCTGGTATGAGTCACCAACAACAAATGGAAGAGGAAAAAGAAGACCAATGGTGAGATGAAATTCTACAATATGCGGACAGTCAAAATATCTAAATACTTTATTTTTTAGGTAGTTTGTGTTGTACTAAACGTCTCTAAGTTTGTCGATTACAAAACAATATCATTTGGCATTTAACGATCTTCTTTGAGTTTTATAGGAAGAAGATGCAAAGTTTGAAGACTTGGATAAAAACTATGTGCAAAATCAAGATCAAGTATTTAGAGAGCTTATAGGCTAGTTTAGACTTTAATAGAAGGTTTACTTTAGTCCTTTTATCCTTGAAATGGTCTAGATAGCAGAAAAGCTCAAGAACTCAGCATCTTTCTCAGTTTCAGACCCAGTGCGTCGTGTAACGCAATATTGGGTTACACAACGCACCAGTGAGTTGTGTAACGCAATATTGGGTTATATAACGCACCTGTTTGTGCAGAATTTTTTCCTTTAACAGAAACAGTGCGTTACACAACGCAACAGAAGGTCGTGTAACGCACTAGCTGCATCATACAACGCAATTTATGCGTCGTGCAACGCAATATCCTCAAGTCAAGCCAGAACGTTGTATAACGCACTGAAACGTTGTACAACCTTTCTTTGGTTTTTCCCTGGCCTTTTTCACTCACTTTTCCTGATCATTTAATATCATTTAATGTTGCGTTGCAAAACGGATGGTCCGCGTCGTATAACGCACCTGACAACTCAACGGATAGTTTATCCGTTTTGTTTTATTATAACGGTCGTCCAGTGCGTCGTACAACGCAATATTGGGTCGTGTAACGCACTAGCAACGGATAGCTCGTTTTGTTTGTTTTATTATAACGGCTATCTGTGGGTCGTGTAACGCAATATTGCGTTGTGTAACGCACAACAGCAAACTGAGTTGTTTTACAGCTTTTGATGAGCTCTATTTATATCCACCCCTTGTTCTCTCTTCAGAGAGCTTTTGCTTTGCAAAAATTGACCAGAATAGAGCCTTTTGAGCACAGGGATACTCTCCCACTTGAGCTTTTCATAGCTAGACCATTTTGAGAGATTTAGTAGCCTCAAACACCACCGCCCCGACATTGTCGCTAGGTGTAGGTTGGAATAGGTTGAGAGCTCTTCTCTTTTGAGGCCGTTGTGCCATTTGAGTTAGGCCGATCCACCTCGAGTGTCCTTGTGACGAGGTGATTCGGTTCGAAGTTGTAGACCCGTTCTTATTGGAATTGAACGGAGCGCGCCCTTTCGTGGTAGCGAAACTCCCGGAGACGTACGACTAAGGCTAGCCTTTCCTAGCGGGTCGGAACTCCGTAATCATACCAAGTGTTCAATTTCTCTCTCTCTCTCTCTCTTTATTATCTTGCTATACTTGAATTGCTTGTGTGCTTGCTTGTGTTGGGTACCAATTGAATTGTGTTAGGGTAGTTCATACCAAACCGGTCTAAAATCTTAATTGCTTCCGCTAAACCTTGGTTAAGCCGCCTCCTTTAGGCACATCAAAGTGGTATCAGAGCGGGAACCTCGATTAAGTTAGTCTTAATCTCGGTTTTCGGTCATGGCGGCTCGATTTGTAGAGAGACCGGATAAATTAGGCCAAAATTGTAGAAATTTCTCTTTTTGGAAGAGATGCATGGTGAACTACCTCAATATCTTAGGATATTGGCACATGGTAGAAAATCGGTATACCCCCCAATTTAGGCCAAATTCTACCGATTTGACTAAGAAGTCCCTTGATGACCGAAAGGACAATGATTGTGCGGTTAATGCCATATTAGCCTCGGTCCATGAATCAATTGGTGTAACCCTTAGTCGTTTTGATCTAGCACACGATATGTGGATGGCTCTCCTCACCCGTTATGAGGGAAATTCTCAAATTAGACACTCTAAATTGTATGAGTTGTACTCTCAATTTGAGAATTTCCACATAAAGGATGGTGAATCCATTGAGGATATGTACACTCGTCTTGTACAACTCCAAAATGAATTCACCGAAGGAGGTGAGCCCCTAACAAATGGCAAGATTGTAGGAAAGATGATGCGGGCTATGAGTGGAATGCACGAATGGGATGCTCATATCACTTCGCTTGAGACCATTATCCGAATGGATCATGAGTACACACCGGAGCAAATGTACACCGAACTTCGATGTGTGGAGGAGAAACTCAAACAACTCGCCAAACTAGGGCATCCTCCAAGAACCCTAGCCATGACATCCACGAGCAATCCCACCTCCACATCCTACTCTCAATCCTCCCATCGCCGATACCCACATCAAACACCCTTGAACCTCTACGAGCTTGATGAGGCAAGGCAAGAAGTGGTGATTGAGAAAATGTTTCGTGGGTTGCTCAAGCATGAGGAGAAGTTCAACAAGGAGAGAATAGCCCATGATGAACGGGAGTTGTGCTTTGTGTGCAATAAAGAAGGACATTCCATGCACAAGTGTCACAAGCTTTTCCCTCAAGTGCAAAACCACAAGCTAAAACCTAAGCACAAGAAGGAAAAGAAGAAGGCTCAAGCCATGCATGCATTGTGGGATGTTGAATCCGAAACAAGCTCGTCCGACTCGGATTCTCATGAGGTGTATGCTATGGTGGCAAATGTGGAAGAGGTGGTATTCTCAACGGATGATGTGGAAGATGACTTCGTGAAGGACGTCCTCAACGAGTTCAATCAAGGGACAAGATTTGTTCATCCACTAATCCAAGCGCGTAAGGCACCACCACCTCCATCTCCACCGACTTCACCAAAATTGAGCTCTCCTAAGGTATATCTCCCTCTCAATGATTCTTTTAGCGATGATGATAGTGAGAGTGGTGATGAACCAACTAGTTCAACCAAATGTGTTGATTGTGATAGGTTGAATTCTATTCTTGATGCCACCCATGATGCCTTGGTTAGGAAAGCCGATACCATAGACATCCTAAAAGCTAAGGTAGATGAGCTTACTTCTAAGATGGGTGAGTATGAGACTAAAATAAAGGAACTTGAAAAACAACTTGAAAAACCGATTTTAGCTCAAGCTCCCAAAATTGAGTTGAAAAACCTTCTTAAGGGCCAAAAGCCTCATGACAAGTCCGGTCTTGGTTACCAAAAGTCTTATCAAACCAAGAAAAAGAACTTGTCACAAAATGATGGGAAACAAAATGCACAAAACACACAATTTCAAAAACCTAGGAATTCTCGTGGTCATGCACATATGTACCAATGGAAGCCTAGAAACACTAGAGTGCAAAACAAAAAGAATTTGCATAATCAAAACAAGGAGGTTTTTGCTCCAAAGGCGTCCAATAAAATTTATTTTAGAGGACCCGATGGATGGTTTTATGAATTTAAAGAGCAACACTACTCTCAAAACCACAAGGCTCAATCTAATGAGCATCAAAAGAATGTTTCCCAACATTACCAAAAGGATCGCAACAAGAATTTCAAAGTCTCATCCACCGATCCTAAGAAGAAGACCGAATACCTTAGAGCCCATTACTATTCTCATTTTGTCAAGGGTTCTACCATACCTAAGCTAACCAATGCATTTTGCAACTATTGTTGCCAAAATGGACATATCTCTTTGGAATGCAAACTTAGGAAACCAAATAGTGAGTCCAAAGGTAAATGGGTTCCAAAAGCTTGCACCTCTAGTGGTACAACTAATGGTATGGTAACCAATGTGGCCTAAATACCAAGTTTACCCCCGGTCTTATAAGCCAAACATTTAGGGGGAGCCTCTTTTATTTTTTGCATATTTCTTTAAGAGGTTAAAAATTGGTCACACTACTTCATGTAGTGCCCTAAATTGGTTCTCCAATTCATTTTCTCCATATTTTAGGGGGAGCCATAAATTTAGGGGGAGCTTGTTACAATTGTTTCACCTTTTGTCGATTTACAAAAAGGGGGAGAATTGTAATAAAGCTTGTGAAATGGCCAAAATTTAATCGCTTTACTAATGATATTGTTTTGCAAATCGTCAAAAGGGGGAGATTGTTGTACTAAACGTCTCTAAGTTTGTCGATTACAAAACAATATCATTTGGCATTTAACGATCTTCTTTGAGTTTTATAGGAAGAAGATGCAAAGTTTGAAGACTTGGATAAAAACTATGTGCAAAATCAAGATCAAGTATTTAGAGAGCTTATAGGCTAGTTTAGACTTTAATAGAAGGTTTACTTTAGTCCTTTTATCCTTGAAATGGTCTAGATAGCAGAAAAGCTCAAGAACTCAGCATCTTTCTCAGTTTCAGACCCAGTGCGTCGTGTAACGCAATATTGGGTTACACAACGCACCAGTGAGTTGTGTAACGCAATATTGGGTTATATAACGCACCTGTTTGTGCAAAATTTTTTCCTTTAACAGAAACAGTGCGTTACACAACGCAACAGAAGGTCGTGTAACGCACTAGCTGCATCATACAACGCAATTTATGCATCGTGCAACGCAATATCCTCAAGTCAAGCCAGAACGTTGTATAACGCACTGAAACGTTGTACAACCTTTCTTTGGTTTTTCCCTGGCCTTTTTCACTCACTTTTCCTGATCATTTAATATCATTTAATGTTGCGTTGCAAAACGGATGGTCCGCGTCGTATAACGCACCTGACAACTCAACGGATAGTTTATCCGTTTTGTTTTATTATAACGGGCGTCCAGTGCGTCGTACAACGCAATATTGGGTCGTGTAACGCACTAGCAACGGATAGCTCGTTTTGTTTGTTTTATTATAACGGCTATCTGTGGGTCGTGTAACGCAATATTACGTTGTGTAACGCACAACAGCAAACTGAGTTGTTTTACAGCTTTTGATGAGCTCTATTTATATCCACCCCTTGTTCTCTCTTCAGAGAGCTTTTGCTTTGCAAAAATTGACCAGAATAGAGCCTTTTGAGCACAGGGATACTCTCCCACTTGAGCTTTTCATAGCTAGACCATTTTGAGAGATTTAGTAGCCTCAAACACCACCGCCCCGACATTGTCGCTAGGTGTAGGTTGGAATAGGTTGAGAGCTCTTCTCCTTTGAGGCCGTTGTGCCATTTGAGTTAGGCCGATCCACCTCGAGTGTCCTTGTGACGAGGTGATTCGGTTCGAAGTTGTAGACCCGTTCTTATTGGAATTGAACGGAGCGCGCCCTTTCGTGGTAGCGAAACTCCCGGAGACGTACGACTAAGGCTAGCCTTTCCTAGCGGGTCGGAACTCCGTAATCATACCAAGTGTTCAATTTCTCTCTCTCTCTCTCTCTTTATTATCTTGCTATACTTGAATTGCTTGTGTGCTTGCTTGTGTTGGGTACCAATTGAATTGTGTTAGGGTAGTTCATACCAAACCGGTCTAAAATCTTAATTGCTTCCGCTAAACATTGGTTAAGCCGCCTCCTTTAGGCACATCAGTTTGTTTTTAAGTAGCAACTGAGTCGTTTGTTTTTTAAGTAATTTTTTTAATTTTGTGTGTTACTTTATATTATGGTTATAAAATTTAGTTGTTTTTCTAATGGTGTGCATTTTTTAATTATGAATTTCTTTGCATATTAATTTTGAATACAAATCATAAAAAAATTTAATAAAAGTACATTGACAAAATAAAATATTTAAGTAATATAAAGCAAACATTACAAGTGACGAAAGAGAAAGAGAGACAGAGAAGAGAGAAAACCTTGACAGCCTCCATAAAGGTATGGATTGCCTTGATAACCATCAGAGCAGTTGCAAAGATAGCCTGAAACACTTTTAGAGTCCAAACAAATACTATGTTGGTTTTTGCATGCGTAGGATGATATGTTACTTCGTGCAGTGCTGCACTTTGCGTTTGTTATTGCCCAATCAATCACAACTGGCATGGCTTGGTGCATCAGTTGGTCAGTGGTGATGTAATTGGTATTGAAATTGAACTCTTCTTCTTCTATTAACATAGCATAGCCACACTGACTGAAGTTATAAACATCTGAGTTGTTGTATCTCTCGTCAAACATAAAATTAACGGAGTTCAATCCTTTTGGAATAGATGTCTTGCAGCACCCAATTCCAAAGCATGACCCATTGACCAAACTTTCTAGGTTGTTGCAACCTAAAGCACAACCGCTTAAGTGGAAATTAGGATTTTTGAAATTTACGTAATAAGCAGTTATCTCACAACCAATGACCACAAACTTATTTTTTTCATAATTATACATATATGGTGTATTATTGAGTTGCACTAGATTATTTGTGGATTTGACGAACTTTGTTGTGCTGTTGTAGCACATGGAAGATGCCTTCATGTTGACACGTACCTGACCCAATGAAATGTTTATATCTAGAATTCTAACTTTGTTCAACAAGAAAGGAGCATATGTACCATTTTCTGTTGCATTACAGGTAACCTCAAAACCTCGAGAAATGGAGCATTTGTGGCCCATTCCAAAAGGATATGAAATGGGCACCCCTCCACAGTTGTTTTGGCATCTCGTCAGATTGTTCACGGCTGATTCAGCGGCTTGCATTTTCAATGAGGATATTGAGTTGGAGTATGATGATCAGTATCAATAATGAACCCATCACGAATCACAGAGCAATTTAAGATTCTACAAGTATGAAATAGTTTAAGGGATTCAAACAATAATACAATGTAAAAGGTTTCAACACTAATGCAGTTTAAGACTATAAGTAAAAAATAGTTTCAAAGTCTCTCTATATAAACAGCGCTGGTAATGGGCGGATTTGGACCGAATATCCAGATTCAGTCCTAATTAAATAGGCTTGCGTCCAATCCGAAATCCGCCCCTTTAAAATCCAGACTCGGTCCAGTGTCCATCTATTAAAATTGAACTATCCACATAAGCCCACTTGGGCTTTCAAAGGGCCCCGTAATGAACTTTATGAATAAAAGGAGGAGGTTGAAGCGCAAGGCCCTTTCAGCACACTGAACTTATCCAAATTATAAAGTAATCGAAAGACCTATCACCTAAATACCATTTTTACCGACTTATCCAAGTTTGAAATGAATAATTCTATTCGAAATTATAAAAATTTTATGTTACTGTTAAGGAAAATTTATGTTTAAAATTTTTCCTAAGATAAATAAGAATCAGTGGATATGTGACAAAGCCCATTTGGATCTGAAAGTAGTGCAGTGCTTTTTGACAGTTTAGTTCAGAGGAACCTACTCTGGATTTCAAAGATGAAACAATTCTAAACTTATATTTTAATAAATTCTCTTTGCTCTAGATTTCAATTACATTGTTTATGTATTTTTTAAACTTATTTTGCTATTCCATTTTGTTAATAATAGTGCTTTGATTTTAAATTTAGTGTGTAATCTTAGCAATTTATTAAAGCTCCTTTCATGGCATTTTAGCAATATATTTTAGCATTTATTAAAGTTCCTTTTAGTACAAAAGAGAGAAGTAATAATGGACTGTTAAATTTGATATAGAATGGTTCCTGTTAATTTGATTTTTATTTACTTATGCTCGTGGTACTACTTTTTATAATTTTGAATAGTAGAAAGGCCTGTTATTACTGTGAACAGCTATGTGCTCAAGGTACCACTTTCTTACAAATTTTATTGCAGCAATCCAGATCAACCTAAGCAACTATAAAAAGCAACAATGCAAATATATGATACATGGATTGATTTTGTCATGTACCTTAGTTTAAAATCAAAAGAACAAGTTCAATTTTCAGGGCGTAAAATTAGATTAAAATCAAAAGTACAAGTTCAATTAAAAGCATTCAATTTTGCGTATAGATTAAAAGCATCCAATGATCCAAGTGAACATTTTTGCATGTAACTAGAATAACAGTAAGGAGAATAAATGATTAAAGAATGCATCATCTCCAATTACACATCATTTTAACAGATTCAGTATATAAAAGCACTTCCAAAAAATACAAGACTACACATCTCCACATTTCTACAAAACCACACTTCCAAAAAATACAAAGACTACATTAGAAGTAATTATTAATCCATTTCAGAGGAACCTGTAGTTACTAATAGATACAACTAAATTCTTTCAGTTACTAATTTAATTACAAACCTGTAGTTTCTAAAAATCCAAAGTTGAAGGGCATTAAATGCGTTTTGACAGTTTAGTTCCTAATTGTGCCTAAGGATATAAAGTTTCGAATAACAGATGTGTTCTTCAAGACTGTTCAAATTTTGCACAATCTTTCAAATTTAATAGAAATCGGTAAATGTGTTGGCATGTTTTGGTGTAAGACAGTAGACATTTACTAAATTCAATTCCAGTAACTTACTTTTCATATAGATATTCTCACGCAGAGTAAATGTCTAAATGAGTAGTCTGTGTGTGTGAGAGAGAGAGAGAGAAGAGAAAGTGAACCTGTCAGTGATGCCCTCTTGCTGGAGCTTATGCCAGATGGATCAGAGGCAACCAAACACACACAGCAGAGTCGAGAGAGAGAGAACGGCAACTGAGCAAAGTCGAGAGAGAGAGAGAGAGAGAGTACTTGAAAAGGATGGAACTGCTGAGCTCTTCTGTTTTCACTTTCCAGCACAACTCTTATGCTCTCCTTTATTCTCTCACTCGACTGTTCCGATATGAAAATTTATCAGCACCCTTCCTCTCTGATCCGATGTGAACCCTTGGAAGACAGCCTTTACTTCAGACTTCAACAGAATCAATACAAATGAATGCGAAACTGATGCACCCCTGAAAAGATTAAAGAACAAGCACAAAGAATAAGCAAATTAGTGCTTCTAAATAAGTTTCTAATTTACATGTGGTGAGAGCAATTTAAATAGTGAAGGACTTCCTTGTAAGATGTCACAATTAGACCATGTCAGAGCTTGTCAGGATGCAAGAGCACTCTTATTTGAGACTAGTATAAGTTGTCTGGACTTTCATCTAAAGAAAAATTACCATGTCTAATTTCAAGAATAATGACTATTAATTAAGGTATTACATAACATCAAAGGATACAAAGATTGACTCTCATATACCAGTAATTGTTTATACCAACTTAAAATCAGAGAGCATGATAAACTTTCAGAAAATGGTTTCATCAAGATTCATGCCATTACATCAAAGATAATCTGATATTCATATTAAAGGTAAGTATTCCTACATTTGTATTTCTTTGTCAATAACAGAAACTCGACTATTCAGCACGGTATCTTGAACGTGTAAAAGTTCATATGTAAATTGGAACTCAGTTGCAGAAAATGCAGGTTCACTCTAAAAAAATAACTCATTTGTAGCAAGTCTAGCCTAAGTGGAAAGATAGAGGTCATACCAATAAATATGCAAAGGTGCTGTAGCACAGCAAATAACTTATGTTAGGAGTGCTACTTTTATCTTTATTGAAGTTCTTTTGTTCTTTTGAAAAACTTTACTTTTTCAGTTCGCAATTAGCAGTACAAATACCAACTCAAGTCCTGAGATTGTAATTTGTGGCTAGAACAAGACCATTAATTCAGAACCCAGCTGGATTTTATAAACAATAAAAAAGTATGAAAAGATCAAAAACCAAAAATGGTTTCGATAGATGCATACCATGATACCAACGTGTCTAACTCATGCTGTTCATATGTAGCATAGACCTCTATATACTCATAACTCATCAAAAGTCTAAAACCAAGCACCTGAAATTACAAAAACAAATAAAGAATTAGTTGTTTATGCCTATTTGTTCCCATCACTGTTTTTTTTATTTCCCCCTTGCACTGATTTGAAAACAAAAAACCTGGAATCAGACCTCCATTTAACTCAAACAATAGATCAAAATCAGACAATTTTGTAAGAAAAATCGATGTCTATTGATTTCACTAAGTCATACTCTGAACACTCTTCGGCAATTGAAACTAAATTCTTTTGAAAATGTACTTTACCAAGTCCAAATTGAAAAAAACAAAGTTCTTTTGAAAATTGAAACTCAGAGAGATAAAGAGTAGAAATCAGAGAAGGTTCGCAATGGAAACCCACAATTCTCCAATACCCAAATCGGCGACTCAGGCGAGAGGAGGTGGTTCAGCCACTCAGGCGACTCAGGGCTCAGGCGAGAGGAGCTGATGAGCAGAGGTGGCGACTCGGGCGAGAGGAGGCTCGAGAGGCGACGCAGGCTAGACGAGGCTCGAGTCGACGTTCGAATCAGGGGTTCGAATCGGGATCCGAGGGCCTCCGTCCGAGTGCGATCGAGTAACAGGTGTCGGTTATATTGGACCGAATCGGATATCCGAAAATAATCCGGTCCAGATTATATAATGGTCCTATCCGGTCGTTTGGCTCACGACTTATTCGGTCCATTCCCGCCCCTGTACCCGTCCTATTTATAAAATAAAATACAACAAGCAAATTAAATTAGATAAGATATTTTGCTATACCAAGGACTAGAAACTAGTCCGTCTAATAAATAATATCCTTGCGTTTCAAATAAATATCCTTCGTTTATATATTTTAAGCACTTACATTACCATGTGCCCGTGTGTTTCAAATTACATGCACCAGAATTGCATCAAACAGTAATAAATACAACACCACATGGCTGTCTTAAATGACAACATAGATATCGTACCAGATCAGTAACATTCAAAACAGAAGAATAAATACAATGCACAATGCACTCATCCTATAAGTTCTAGTCTTCTAGATAGGAAATCACATACCATCGTCTCAAAATAAGAACATTTATTACCCTTTTCAATGGGCACCCTACCATCATATCAACCCATAACATAAGCATGTAAGATCCAAAAAAAAAAAAAATGGTTTTAAAATACAAGTATATAAGAAAATGAAAAATACAAAATTGAGGCAGCTCATAGATCAGAAAGAATGCATTATGCGACCCTCAGATCTGTTCATTTACACAGATGAGATCAGACAGTGTACGATTGCTGGATTGTTTCGATGTCTAGGTTCTTCAATCGCACCACTGATTCAACATGGCCCTTGAGGGTATGCAATTCACGCAGCCTTCAAAAAACAAGAGCATTACATTTTAGTTATGAAATGTACAAATGGTGTGCCATAAACTATCAAGTTTCAAATCAAACTGCCAAACTGCCCTCTGTTATGCAGAGATAAATTATAGGTGGGATAGTTTTGGCAGTATAGACACCATTTTAAAGCTTTTACAAATATTAATAATATATATCACACAACTTACGAGCAAGTGAAATAATTGCCAAATTGTTTTACCAATGTGACACGATATTATAAGGGACCAACACATGAATAATATTTTAACCAAGAAAGTGTATGAGATTGTAGTACCTGGCAATTTCAGCCCTCCTCCTAGCCTCTTCAGCCATCTGATTTAGCTCATTGAAGCTGGTTCTCTCAGCGAACATCTTTGTATCAGCAGGTTGTAGCCCATGAAGGGTCCTCTGAGCATGAGCCCATTTCAGCTCCCTCTCCTCCTTTCCGAAATCCTTCTTCCTTGTAAATGCAATCTATATTCAAAAAGTTAACCAATCAATATAAACAATGCAAATATGAGCTGTACACTTGATCCTGGGATAATGAATCAGGGTTCAAAATATAGAACAATTTTAATCAAGTAGAGCGACAAGAATACCCTTTGCTCGAGGACAAGGTCCCATGCTCTGCCACTCAGAGCATAGCGGATCAAAAACTTGATAATGTCGAGTGGGAAATAGGTGATGATATTGTAAAGCCAGATAACTCCAGCCCATCCCCACCCAATACCTTTGATGGCTGCAAATCCCCAGTTTGCGTAAACCGCTATGAGAGTTGCAATCTGGATCAATACAATTTGACGGTCAATAAGTTATAAGAATTAAAAGTTTCTTATCTATGATTTATGGGTGAAATTTAAAGGTCGAAAAATCATGAAAGAGACCAAATTTGCAAGACATTCCAAGTCATAGAAAGGAAGGAACAGAAGGCAATTATATCCCAAGTGATGACAAGACAAAAGATGAGAAACAAAATAAAATGAAGGGAGCTTACAAGTTGTGCAACCAGGAAAGCAGTGACAAGCAAAAAGCCAGGACGCTCAACAAAAGACCAGCTGCGGGATCTGGTGACAAAAATGAGAGCCTGACTGATTGTGCTCACTTGCAGATACACAGCAGAAGCAAGTTTTTGGAAGTCATCTTGAGCTGTTTTCTCCAAGCTCTCAACCTTGAAATATTTCTGAAAAAAAAAAAATTGGAAATGTTGAACAAGTCTGTCAACAAAACAAAATCTCTGGTTTATCTTGCATACAAGCATGAATATGTACATAATTTACACGAAAGAAATTTTTTTCTATTGACAAGCCCCGTCTTTTTGTAGAGAAGCATGAATATGTACATAATTCACACTCATTGAATCATTATACTGCTTTACCTTCATGCCTAGTAGCATAGCACTTAAAACTATTCACTTACAGGGAAGAAATTGGTCTTGTATGCAGCCCAAAAGAAGATGACAGTCATCATGGCCAAGTAGCCTCCAAGTATAATACCAGTGGCAAAAATCTCTGCCAGCTTCCAGCTATCAGGCATGGGGGAGGGCTTCACTCTATCCTTTGATATAGTCATGATTGTACCTGTTGGCATCAACCGAAAAAAGAAATTAAGAGAAGAATAGTAGGGTTAGGAAGGAAATTCCAAGTAAAAGATGAGAAACTTTTACCATCATTGAGTATGGCTATGATAAGCACCATGAATGGTGGGAAGTCGAATTTCCAAATGAGTGCCAGAAGCATAAACCCTAGCTGTATAATTAGCAAGTGAACATCCATCAATATGAAAAATAATGACAGAAACAATCTATGGACATTGTCTGGTCCCTTAATCATTTTACTAGAAAAAGGATGGTAATACAGACTAAGAGGCACTACAAAAGATCAGCAAATGCTTATCATATATTATCAATATCAAGCAGATAGAATATGTTCCTACATATCTTGAGGAAAAAGGAAAACACTTACAACAATACGGATCGTGATGGAAACAGCATAAATCTGCAAGCCACGGATAGCAACACATTAGAAGGAATTGAAAAGAGTACCAGTTAACAAAAACAATAGGGTAATAATTATAAGTTCAACCCAAAAAAATTCTAGTTTTCACAGCTACCAGCATCAAAAGTATTGAAAGACAGGGTTATAGATCCTAATGGCCAAATATTGCAAATATTGAGGCCACGCTTAGAATATATTCTGTTAAGAAAAAACATACCCTTATGGCCTGAATACCTGGTCCTTATGGAAAGATGCCTAAAATTGTCTAATTACTGTTGAATGCTTAACAGGTAATAAGACAAACTTTGTTTTACAGAGTTATAGATCTTTTGTATTGTCTAAAATGGCACACAAAAAAACTTTTACAAAAATCAAAGTAAACTTAAGCACTACTCACAGTATAGTTCTTCATCCTCTGGAAAATTGCACGACTAGTTAGCACGGCACTGATAATGACACTGAGACCTGGTTCAGTAAGAACTATGTCAGAGGCACTTCGAGCCGCATCAGTTGCATCCGCAACAGCTATACCAATGTCAGCCTTCTTCAGAGCTGGTGCATCATTCACACCATCACCAGTCATCCCGCATATATGTTTCCTAGCCTGGAGACGCTTAACGATCTCATACTTGTGTTCTGCCAAGTGAAGATAGATGCATCTTGTTAGAATAGGACAACATTTAAAGGAGGCATTGTCTGCAAGGGTTTTGTTTTACTTTTTTCTGGGCACTGAAACCTGATAACCTATGTTTATAAATTAAGCTCATGATGTCTCACAGACATTATTTAAAAAAGCAACCATTCACAAAGCAACAACAATGCAAAATTATTAATCCATCAAATAACATTTATTTATCCTCTTGTAAGACTAATATTTATGAAATAGTGGGTCAGTTCTTTGTACTTTCTGTCAACTAACTAATCTCTCTCGAGATGAAATTTGATCCTGTTGTTTTAGACAAGAATTAGGGTAAAAAGTAGGGATTATGGCCTCTACAGAGGCTCCCCTATTTATATTAATCGAAACAGTTGTTCTTTTACAAATCCAATACCATATATAACCTATACCATAACCGATTTATTACCATAAAGATAATTCCTAATATAACTCAGAATTACCATAAAGATAATTCCTAATATAACTCAACACTCCCCCTCAAGATGGGCGATAGATATCAATCATCCCCATCTTGTTACAAGAACTCTCAAACTGCTTACAACCCAAACCCTTAGTTAGACAATCAGCCAACTGATCTGCTGATTTCACATAGTTCAATGTCAGCACTCCATTATTCAGTTGTTCTTTGATGAAGAAACGATCAATCTCCACATGTTTAGTGCGATCATGCTGAACTGGATTGTTTGCAATATTGATTGCTGACTTGTTGTCACATCGAAGTTGTAAGGATTCTCCTCGAAACACGCGCAACTCAGATAGGAGATTTTTCACCCACATCAACTCACATAGACTGAGTGCCATAGCCCTGTACTCAGCCTCAGCTGTAGATCTGGCCACCACATCTTGCTTCTTGCTTCGCCAAGCCACAAGATTGCCTCCAACAAATACACAATATCCTGTGGTGGATCTACGATCATCCACGCAACCTGCCCAATCAGCATCACAATATCCTTCAACTCTCAGATGCCCATGACTTCTGAACCACAGTCCTTTTCCGGGACTCCCCTTGATATATCTGAGAATTCTGTGAACAGCATCCAAATGTTGTTCTTTCGGATCATGCATGTATCTACTCACCACACTCACTGCATGAGAAATATCAGGTCTAGTGTGGCACAGATAAATGAGCTTACCAACTAGTCTTTGGTACTGCTCCTTGTCCACTAAGTCACCTCCCTCAGCACACAACTTCTGATTTGACTCAATAGGAGTAGGAGCAACCCTACAGCCCAACATCCCTGTCTCTGAAAGAAGATCCAGTGCATACTTTCGCTGAGAAAGCACCATACCCGTATTTGACCTAGCAATTTCAATCCCAAGGAAATATTTCAATTGTCCCAAATCCTTGACCTCGAACTCTTTTCCAAGGTTTTCCTTTAGCCGCATGATCTCCTCAGCATCATCTCCAGTAATCACAATATCATCAACATAGACGGCCAGAATGGTGATACGACCTTTCAAGTGCCTGTAGAATACAGTATGATCTCCATTGCACTGCTTGTATCCCATGCCACAGACTGCAAGTCTGAACCTATCAAACCATGCTCTCGGAGACTGTTTCAGCCCATACAATGACTTCTTGAGCTTGCATACCTTCCCAGCTGATTGTGGATTAGCAAATCCAGGTGGAACCTCCATGTACACCTCTTCTTGGAGATCTCCATGTAAGAAAGCATTCTTGACATCCAACTGGTGCAGTGGCCAATTGAAGTTGGCAGCACACGACACCAGCATCCTCACAGTGCTCATTTTTGCAACAGGAGCAAAGGTCTCATCATAGTCAATACCATAAGTCTGACTATATCCTTTTGCAACTAGTCGGGCTTTGTATCTATCCACTTTACCTTCTGGAGTTTGCTTGACAGTATACACCCATTTGCATCCGACAGCGCGCTTTCCAACTGGTAAAGGTACCAATTCCCATGTGTCATTCTTCTTCAACGCCTGAAGTTCTTCCTGCATGGCACTGAACCATCTGGGATCTTGCTTAGCTACCTGCCATGTGTTAGGTACAGGCACAGAATCTAGAGATGCAAGGAAGGACTTATATGCAGGTGGAACAGATGCATATGAAATGTAATTTGCAATATCATTTCCCCAATTACCATACTTAACAGGAGGTTTCCCAGCATTAACCCTCGATGTTCTACGGAGTGAAATTTGAGGAGAATTGTTACCTATCAACTCTGAGTGAGAATCTGAGGAAGGACTTGGGGAAGAGCTACTTGGGACATTAGCATTCAAGGGGACAGGCGATTCAGGCTGCTCATGCTGCTCAGGCTGCTCATGTTGCTCAGGCTGTTTTGGCCTTCTTTTATACACTATCAGCTCCCCTTGTTTTTTGTTTTCACCACTCAGATTGCTATCACCACCACCATCTTCATCATCGTTCAGATTACTATCACCACTCGGTTCCGACAAAGGACATGGAAAGCCGCTAATTATAATTTCATTCTCCTTCTCCCCCTCTCTACCAACACTGGTAGAGTCATCTTCGAACAATGAGTCCAACTCTGTCTTTCCTCCATAGTATGGTTCAGATTCTCGAAAAGTCACATCCATACTAACAAAGATCTTTCTTTCAGTAGGGCACCAACACCTGTATCCTTTCTGATTTGAGGGATAACCTATGAAGATGCATTTAACCGCCCGCGGGTCTAGCTTTCCTACTGTCAATCTGTGATCTCTCACATAGCACACACATCCGAACACTTTGGGCGGAACAACAAAATTATTAGAGCCAAGTAGCATCTCACGTGGTGTCTTCATTCCTAACACTCTTGATGGCATCCTATTGATCAGGTAGGTTGCCGTCAAAACTGCCTCACTCCACAGAAACTTAGGTACATTCATTGTCAGCATCAATGAACGTGTCACCTCCAATAAATGTCTATTCTTACGCTCGGCCACTCCATTTTGGGCTGGGGTATCCGGACAAGTAGTTTGATGGAGAATTCCTTGTTCGGACACAAAGGTGGCAAACTCCTTGTTAACATACTCAGTTCCATTATCTGATCGAAGGATCTTCACCTGTACTCCAAATTGAGTTTTCACAGAAGCTGAGAAATCCTTAAAGCATTTTAGTACTTCAGATTTCTGTTTCATCATGTAAATCCAAGTCATGCGTGAATAACAATCAATAAAGGTGACAAACCATCTAAATCCACTAATAGAAGTAGTAGGACATGGTCCCCAGACATCAGAATGAACAAGTGCAAAGGGCTCCAAACTTCTTAAACCAATCATTTTATAATTAGAACGAGTATGTTTTCCAAGTTCACAAGCATTACAAAATAATTTCTCCCTATCAACTTTATTCATCATATCAGGATCCAACTTATTCAAACTATCAAAAGATAAGTGTCCTAATCTATTATGTTGTAACATAGCCTCTTCTTCTGCCCCTTTTTCAATAGCAGCAACGAGCATAGCAGCCTCCTTATCCAAATACCAAAGTCCCTCACGCCTGTTGCCATTCCCAAGTCTCCTCCCCGTTTCCTTTTCCTGAATCAGACATGTATTTTGATCAAAAAGAACAGTGCAATTCAATTGATCAATTAGTGAGCTAACAGAGAGCAAATTAACAGGAAAAGAAGGAACATGCAACACTGATGGTAGGGTAATAAAAGAATTACAATAGACTGAACCAAAACCCTTGACAGGTTGGGATGTACCATCAGCTGTTTGGACTGTATCTGGTTGTATTTGTTGACTAGAACAATATTCCACAAATTCATTGGATGATCCTGTTATATGACTAGATGCACCTGAATCTATAATCCAATCTACATGTGATTTAGTGGATGCAAAAGCCTATGCCTGAATACCTTTAGTCACATGAGCATAGTAACCAACATTACCAAAGTAAGCATTGTCATCACACTCATCCGACTTTGCCTTCCCTTTAGAGCTCTCAACTTGAGACTTGAACCGACGTAGTTCCTCCAGCTCTGTCAGTTCTGTTCCAGTCACCTCTGTCGCGGCTTGGGACTCCTCTGTTATAGCAAAGTGAGCAACACCTCGACCTCCACGTCCTCGGGTTCCTCGCCCCCTATATCCATTTCCACGTCCGCGACCACCATATCCACCTCTCTGTCCTCCACCTCCTCGACCACCGCCAGATCTGCGAGGCTCAGGACAATTGAAACTGAGATGTCCTTTATGTCCACAGTTGAAACAGTCCCTATCATCTTTGATTTGGGCTCCAGGAACTGCCATTGCCGAACGAACAACAGGTGTGGTTTCAGATGCCATTACCTTCTGTCTGACCTCCTCTTCCTCCATCGAAGCGATGACCTCATTTAATGATGGGAGAGACGGCAAATGACATATCGTCGCCCTTCTTGCCTCAAATTTCGAGTTCAGACCCTTCAAGAAGCGAGCCACACGTCTTCTCTCAAGGTATTGCATGCCACAGAGAACATCTGTTGGATCCTTCAGTGACAAAGGATCATAGTGATCCAAATCAGCCCACAAACGACGCAATTCTGCTGCATACTCAAGAACTGATTTCTCCCCCTGGACAGTAGCATCAATTCTGTCTTCCACGTCAAGCATCAGCATCACACTCCCAGCTCCTGAGTACATCTTAGCCAGAGTCTTCCAGATATCTGTTGCACTTCTAATCGACTCCACCATTCCAGCTATGGCTGGAGACACAGATGTCAACAACCATGAAACCACCAGAGAATTCATATGACTCCATCTTACCCACACAACACTTGTCTTGTCCACAGAGCCCGATTTTTCAACGGGTTCAATGCACTCTCCATTCACATACCCTTCAAGTCCTTTCATCTGAAGGTTCAACAACGCTCTTCGAGACCAACTAAGATAATTTCTCGTCCCCTCGAGCTTGACATCATTAGATAACAATTCTATCTTTTGCACTACCTGTGACTGTTCTGACACAGACCCGGCTGTCTTGCCGGACGAGTTCTCCTCAAACTTTACATTCAACATCCTAGCCATTCCTTCCATAATGGCTTGCAAATCTTTAGTGGTCACAGGTTCACCCATCTTCACTACCAAACACAAACAAAAATAGAAACACAACTAGAGGACGAGATCAATCACACCTCAAATACAAACCGTGCGGATGCACACGATCACGGTTTCAGCATCTAACAAAAAATAGATCTGAAGAGGAAGAGAGAACACCTGACAGAACCATGAAAGCCATGAAAAAAGAATGAAAACTGCGCTGAAGACACTGGTCCAGATCGTGGTGTACAGATCTGATGCTGGCTCTGTCTTGGCGCGGTGCACAGCCTCTGGTCTACCTCGGCTCACAGACTCGCGTGGGAGATGGCGAGAGTACACACGACAAATTCCGTGCGGAAGATGGTGTTGAAGACTTGTGTACGGAAAAAGAGATTTTTTTTTTTTTTTAATGAACAAAGAAATTTGTGTACGGAGGCAGAAAAGAGGAATTTGTGTACGGAAGGAAATTGTGTACGGAAGTCGAAGAAGAAAGATAGGGATCGAGCACAGAGATGAATTCTGCGCAGCCTTCAACCGGCTCTTGATACCATGTTGTTTTAGACAAGAATTAGGGTAAAAAGTAGGGATTATGGCCTCTACAGAGGCTCCCCTATTTATATTAATCGAAACAGTTGTTCTTTTACAAATCCAATACCATATATAACCTATACCATAACCGATTTATTACCATAAAGATAATTCCTAATATAACTCAGAATTACCATAAAGATAATTCCTAATATAACTCAACATACATATGCTTGTGTTAACCATGCCTCCAACAGGTGTAATGCTAGTTACAAATTTGTTATGCTGGGTGCTATTCTGTGAATTACCATAATTAAAAACTTATTTAAATGTTCCTGCTATTCTTTATTTTCTTGAAAAAGGTGCTCAGGTCTTTGAATATGCATACCAGGGAAAACACCAGCAAAACCATCTGCTTTCTCGATTAAGTCATCAATGGGCAGACCAGCAATCGATTCATCTTTGTCCTGTCCCAATAAAGTAGAAGAAGGATACATGTTGGTACCCATTCCCAACCGGCGACCCGTTTCCTTGCCGATTGCCAGCTGATCACCTAAAATATTGCCAGATAAGTAAAATCTAGTACAAACAGTATAATTTCCATTGCAATTTCTTCCTACGAGAAACAATAAAGTATTATCCATTCTCTTGAAAATCTAGGACTCAATAAGTAAGTTTTTTCCTTCTAAAAACTGTTAATATCACCTTTGGTTATCTCTTTTCCAAAATTCAAAACACCTGCTTCACCCCCTTCTACTTCCCCTCTTGGCAAAAACCAACTCATTTAATATGCGGACTAGGAAATAACAGTGACTCTTATTTGCTTACCTGTTATCATTTTGACGTTGACACCAAGGTTGAGAGCTCTCCTTATAGTCTCAGCACTGTCATGCCTAGGTGGATCAAAAAGAGGAAGAAGCCCGATAAATTGCCAGGGCCCACCAGGGCTCTCTTTCCTTCCCTCTGGCACTTCCTGGTAGAAGAGCAAGTTCAAACAAAAGTCAATAATGCCTAATAAACTGAGATAAACCATAATGCACACTCATCTTCTGGATCTGCAATAGTATATACTCTTTGTTTAGTCTTCTGTTTAAACCAGTCAATGTCTGCCAGCATGTCAGTGCACGTTTGAATGGGAAGTTAAGTTTGTATAGTTTGTAACTTATAATGTGTGCTACTTATTTCATTGTGTTCCTCTGTGATTTCTTTGTATTCTGAAAATTAGCCAGTTTGTGACAAAACTTCTGTCTGTATCAATTGTACCTGATACGCAACAGCAAGAGAGCGGAGCCCACGTTCAGCGAATTTATCAATTATAGCATGTACCCTTCGTTCAATCTCTGACTTGTTATGGGCTAGATTCAGAATCTGTAGTTCATTCACAACCAGTGAACCATAGAACAAGAAAAGTACATCACAAAAGAGTACATAGTTACAGAAAAGTAAAATGGTCAGTCAAATTTTAATTACCTGCTCTGGAGCACCCTTGCTAACACGGTACATTTTTCCCTCAGCGTCGATATAGGTTAAAGCTGTTCTCTTGTCAGTGGGATTGAAAGGAAGAAAATGGACCTCTTGAATACCCGCACGTGCCTTTTTTCCAGTCAAATATAAATAGCCATTAGAACAGTAAAAGAATGAAAACTGAAGGATTCAACCAAACCAGACATGGTAGGCATAACTCAATAGAAATAATTTCACTCCCCTTACACAACATAATATATTACAAATACACCAGCGGGAAAAAGAAAATCATTAAATGCCCTTTACAACATGCAAAATATCACAATTACAGCACACCCCATCACACTTTTGACGAAATACTAAAAATAATCTTTGCTCTCTTGTTTATAGAGATAAATTAGAGAGAAAGGAGGGTAGCTTGGGCATTTTGAAGAAACTTACAAAGGCTCAAACAATTTTTTGCCATTTCCTTTATAAGGCTGCACATGATATTATCAATGTTTCATAGAAAAATTGCACGATATTTTGTCTCCTAATGGCTAATGTGATAGTTTAACATACTAGAAACAACATATGCAAATTGCCCCATATTATTGATTATGCACACAAAGTGATATAAAGATAAATTATATTTATAAACAATTATTGATGAATATGTTTTCCTTTGGCAGATTTCTAAGGGCTCCCTTCCAAATCAAATCAATTAAAGGCTAAATTGCAAGTACAGAGTAAATGTCATAAAACAAATGCCTACCAAATCCAATTACACCCCTTTGGAAAGGGGTGAGAGAGAGAGAGAGAGAGAGAAGGGGGAGGTACCTCCTTTGGATCAGCAAGCATCCCGACAATTGCAGTATCAATAGCATCTTGATTTTCAGTGCGGGATGCACGAGCGGCCATCAAAATAACCATATCCTGAGTTACACCTTTAGCAAAAACCTGATCAAATATGCACACAGGTAAATGTGCCAGTTTTGTCATTGCATAGAAATAAATTACCAAGAACTTGAAAGAGAGTATATATAAGTTATAAGAAGATTTACCTCGATAAGGTTGTTATCCACAGTTAGCTTGTTAAGAGTTAATGTGCCAGTTTTGTCACTGCATAGCACATCCATACCAGCCATCTCTTCAATTGCTGTCATTCTCTTTGTGATAGCTCCCTGCACCAAAGATAACCAGTGAGATCATACTGATACCTTTCTATAAACAAATCCAAGCTCAGTATAAAGCCTGCTCATAACAAAAGAAATAAATAAAAGAATACTACCATGCTATTTCTATAGGAAACCAAAGTTAACATGGGGCCGCACTGGTTACAATACAAGTTATAGACTTTAAGCAAAAAAATAAATTGTGAGAAAGATGCATAGTTGGACAGCTTTTCCAAGAAAATGTAAAGATAATGATAAATCCAGTACATACTCCCTTTCTAGCTTACCTAAGATATTTTCATATTGGGGGGTATACATGAAAAAGCTCTCATAAAAGGTACAATAATATATAATATTAAAAAAAATAAAATATTGGCACCTGCTGAGCCAACCTGTGGGACCCAATAGCCATTGTCACAGAAAGTACAGTTGGCATGGCAATGGGTATGCCACCGATAAGAAGGACAAGGAGATTGTCAATACCAGGCCGGTATTTTCTGTGTTGGATCGGGTACATGACTATGATCTCCACGAACATACCCAGAGCAATTGAGCAGATGCAGAAGTTTCCAATAGCGGTCAAGACCTACATTATCAAAATAAAAACAGAAAGAAAGATGCATTTGATCTTTAGATGCAATGAATATCACTACAATACATGATTCAGTGTTCCTGAAAAAGATTTCATAATAGTTAATAGGCTTGCCTTCTGGAAATGTCCGACTTGGTTAGTAGAGTCAACCAGGTGAGCAGCCTTTCCAAAGAAGGTGTGAACTCCAGTTGCAATCACAACTGCCTCGATCTCGCCTTGTTTGCATGTCGAACCTGAATAGACACCATCACCTGGTCCTTTCGTGACTGGCAGAGATTCCCCAGTCAAAGCAGACTAACACAAATAAGAATGCAAAATACAAGTCAACAACGAATAAACATGGTACAAGTACAGCACCCACTTGATCTGAAAAAGGGAAATCAGCTGGTTTAAGACTTTCATAGTATATCTCTTCCCGAGAACAACGACCATCGAAAAGCCTTCCAATAGGAACATCATCAATCACCCATTAAAATAGGTCCAAAACTATTTGTCATTCACCCCATTTTATTCAGAGATAAGAAGCATGATGACATTATGAAATTTTTGTAGGCTATGGATGGCAGTTCGCACGACAATCCCCTACCTGATCAATTTTTAAGGGATCTCCTTCGAGCAAACGAGCATCAGCAGGAATGATGTCTCCAAGTTTGATGCTTATAATATCTCCAGGCACAAGGATAGCCGCCTCCTCCTCAGCCCAACGGCCATCTCTTAGCACCTAAATTTGCAGAAATAAAAAATATACAATAAATATCACACACAAAAATTAATCATTTACCAAGTTTGCTAGAAAAAACAGTATGTACCTTGGCCTTGGGAGCAAGCCGGGCCATAAGAGCAGCGGCGGCATTACCAGCATTGTTTTCCTCGATAAAGCTTATAGTTGAGTTAATCACGAGAAGGGTTATAATTCCCACAAAATCCTGCCAATCTGGTGGTTTACCCTGTCCAGAGAAACATGTAAATATAAAAGATAGTTACTAATATAAAATAAGAAGAAAATAATATACAATATAAGAGTTGACTAATCTCTTTCACTCACTCCTCCATTCGCAAGCGCAATGGCCATGATAGCAGCAGCCTCCATGACCCATGAGAGCGGGTTCCACATAAACCCCAAAAACTTCAGAAATTTGCTCTCCTGCAATTTAAATAAAATAGAAATGTGTCACAAACTCTTAGTTACTTTGTTGGGGATTCTGAAAAATGAAGACACCTGAAAGCAGATGGTATTACATTTGTATGCTTTCTTTGTTATTATTAATTCCATTGATTAATTGACACCAGGTTCAAATCAGAAACATAACTCAAATATCAGCATTAAAAATTTATATCTATGAAAGTTCTGGCAGGTTTAAATCAGAAAGAATCCAAATGTTATAAAAAGTTGGAAATGCCTTAGATACAAATGCAAATAATGGAAAACCTAGCAGATGTAAATTCAAACTAAAATCATGTCTTCAAACTAGAGAGAAGCAATCAAAGCTCTCAAAAAAGTAGTTTTGCACAATCATTCTAAAAGAGGCGTGTAGTATAAGTATACTGAGTTGCTAACAAAATTCAACCTCAGTAAAAAGTACACTACTAAGTTGCTAACAAAATGCAATTGAAGTTAAATGTTATCCCGGATAAAAGTAGCCTTTAGAAACTGAAAACTATGCAAATTGAAAGAGAACAACAGAAAGTGTACCTTTTTTTCTTCAAGCTTGTTGGGCCCAAAAATGGCGAGCCTCTGTTGAGCTTGCTCTGATGTGAGACCTTCCCTTCTACATCTCAGATTTTCAAAAACCTCCTCCAAGGGAATATTTTCCTATTTTGTTCAAAAACCAAACAACCAAAATTAAATGCAAAAAAAAAAAAATTAAAATTAAACTAATACAATTAACTCTCAAAATATGTAATTTTGTACGAGCGCAGCCTTGTATCTTTTTAATCCGCTGTTTCACTTATGCAATCCTTCTCAACAATAACTAAATCTAAAAAAAAATTCTAAAATTACAATTCTTCTTTCTTGTAGCTTTTTCCTACTAAATTATCCTTCTGACTTATACATCAGTTTTAACCCCATCTCTGTGTTCTCTTTAACAAAAACCGCAATTTGAAAACCAAATACAAAAATTAAGATATTCTGCGCAGTTTTTCACTTCTGAAATGGACTAACTGTTGCCCACATTTTCACTTAAAAATTACTTAGATTACAAGACCTCAAAAGATCTACAATCCCAAAAGAGGAACAGAAATTTCTCACAAAAGAAGGAAGAACAACAAAGGAAGTAGTACCAAATCGACCGACTCTTTAAGCACGGCCTCGAGATTCGCGCCTTTCTCCTCGCCTTTCTCATCCATGGTGGTTTTCGCACTGTTCTGTTTCCTCTACTAGGCTCTTCTTCTTCTTCCTCTTCCTTTGGTGGCACTCTTGCAAAGCTGCAACTGAACACTGTACGGAGAGAGGGGGAGAGTTGGTGAGATGGAAATCCAACTCAAGTGGGGAAAAAAAAAGGCGTTTCTTTTGGAGGTTATAAAGGAAAGCCAGAAAGGTGAACTTCACTAGATATAATAGAATTTTTGAAATAAATAAAAAGGAATGTGGAGTGGAGGGGATAGGCAACGAAAAAAAGCGGAGTTTGCGCTGCCTACGCTGACAGGTGTCTATGTTGTGGGGCCCACATGTCAGAGATAACATGTTGTAGCCTTGTAGGTGATAACTTTTTCGGTGGGAGTCGCGGTCCTTGGTCCTGGCTTTTGGTTCTCTTAAAAGAAAAAATAATAATACATTGTTTGATGAATGATGATAAATAAATCTGGCTTTTGGCGCATGAACGGTCATTTTTCTTAACTGACCTCCTAGTAATTTAAAATTAGATTACATTTTATAAATGTGAAATGATCCGGAACACCCAGGAACTGCCAGATAATGGCATCTAGTGGATAAATATCCTCTGCAGTTCTCTATGCAGTTTTCATCATGACGGTCCGATTTAATCTCGACTGTTAAAATTAATAGCACGAATCTCGATATTAATCATGAGGCACCCATCATTTATCAGATATAAAACAATACTGCTCTCTGCATTATTGTAAAGGATATCAATTCAATTGGCATGAGACTTCACATAGCGACCATCGACCATATTTATGCTGAAAACTTATACGTATAATCTGCCATGGTTGGAATTTATATATGACTATATCTTTTTAGATTCGACAACCCATACATGTCGCACGATATTGAATTTGAATTATGTTTTATCTAAATTTTTGCTTTATTTATTATACTTGAAATAAAATTCGACATGGCATATGATACAAAGGAAGCGAATTGAATAGCACAATTTTCTTTTAATTTTAAGGTCATATATATTAATTGATTACGAAAGTAAAAATACTTATTACTTCTTTTATTATATTTAGTTGCTAATTTCGTCAAAACTTTAAAAACTACCGCTATCGTAAAATTTAAAGAGTACAGTTATTATATAATTGGATTGTGTATATTGAGTTGCTTGTTACAGCACACTAATTGCAGGATACTGAATATTTTCATGCAACTTTTTAAGTTCTTTCATTTATTAGACTTTTAATAAAATTATAAAGAATCTAAAGTTATTAAAAAATAATATCGCAACTGATTGTGCGTGAGTTATTAATATATTTTACTATATTATATCTTGGTGATTTTTGTTAAATTAATTATACATAACACATATAAAATTAGTTCTACCCATACTACCAGTCCAAAATTAATTCATCTTATGTTTGAACTTTGAACTGAACACTGGGTTAAAAATCATCTCAAAACAAAACACTGGGGGATTTCAAAAAAATGTTGTATGAGAGGTGTTTATCAAAACCTATGACATCAGTGGTCCCGGACAGATAGACCGTACGCAGAAGGACAGCTAATTAACCGGATTCATTTTTTAAAATAATGCAAATATTGTAGATTATCTCTAACAAGTGCATTCCGAGCATGACGTCCAATTTTTTATTTTCTCAGGAGAGATTTTCAAAGATTTCACGCTCGATTTTCCAAGAAAATTTGGGAAATGAAATAAAATAAATAAACGGAAATCACGTACATGTTAAATCTGTTATAAATGGATACAAATCATTTATAGATTGTTCATCTTTATTAATTTCATTTATTACATTAGATACATATCGGATATACATATCGGATATACATATCCTTGTCATTTATTAAAAGATCTCTTTTGTTGCTTATAAATAGAGACTTGTAAATTGTATGTCATATCAAAATATTGAGAATAAGAAATATTGTTGCCTCTCTTTTGCTCTTTCTTTCTTCCTCCACTTTAATTTTACAACACGTTATCAGCACGAATTGCTCAGGAGGAATCATCAACGAATTGCTCCGGTAGGAATTATAAAAGTCACCTTGATAAATTACGGGAAAAAAAAAAGATTGCAAAAAGGTAAATTGCATATATACATCAAGTTTTATAAATTTGTTTGATGGAATAATTGCCAACGTCATTGAAAGATTTCATTCATGATAATATTTCTTAATTTCGATTCTGTTTATGATAATATTTCTTAATTTTGATTCTGTTTTCTAAATCCGATTTTTTTTTTTGTTGCTATATTTTTTTTGTTTGAATTTATGAGAATCATTCCCCGAAGTGAATGACGATAAAAATAATTATTTAATGATACTATTCAAACTTGAAAGTTTATCAAGAACTCGAAGTTCTTATTACATGAAGAACCTGAAGTTCATATTTCGATTTAAAGTTATTTAGAACTTGAAGTTCTTAATCATTAAAATAATTTATTTAGAACCTGAAGTTCTTAAAACATGAATTTATTTTAATTTGTTTAAAACCTGAAGTTTTATTTATAAGTCATTGAATAAAAAATAACCTGAAGTTATTCTTCTAGTTGAGTAGTCAAAATTTTTAATAACTAGAAGTTATTGAATATTATAACCTGAAGTTATAATCATATGAATTATATTTTATTTCCTATTTATTATGTTGTAGCTCTTTTTATTTATTTTATTCATCATAACTTGAAGTTATGAAATCAATACCTGAAGTTTATATTTCGATTAAAATTATGTAGAACCTGAAGTTCTTGATACTCTCGAAGTAATTTGTTTAGGACATGAAGTTCTTGATTTTTAAATTTATTTGCTTAGAACATGAAGTTCTATTATAAATTTAATATAACAAGAAGTTATGGAACGCCACTGAATATTATTATATAATCTGCAGTTATTATTCAAAGCTGAAATTTTGTTTCAAAGAACCTGAAGTTCTTTTATTAATAACCAGAAGTTATTATTGGATACTGGATGAAAAATAACATGAAGTTATTCCCAATTTAATACATTAACAGTTATTATTTGTCATTCAATGAGAAAATAACCTGAAGTTATTTCATTTAAATTCTTTTTTATTGTGCAATCAAATGATTTAATAACCAGAAGTTATTAAATAAAATTTTCTATAACCTGAAGTTATAATTAAGTTATTGTATGTTATTTTATTTACTTTATTCATTTTTTTTATTTATTTATTTGTTTATTTATTTATCTCCATTTATTTATCGTAACCTGAAGTCACGATACTAATAACCTGAAGTTATGAAACTAGTAACCTAAAATTATGATAAAAGCACATTAATACTCTTGAAGAGTCTTTCAAAGAAAAATGAGACCATCAAAAATGAAAAGCTCATTATAATATGGTTGTGAGTACAATTCTCCATATTTTATGTCTCAAATTTGCTCCAGTAGTAGCAAAAGATACTCTAAGTATCATTTTCTCCTAAATACAAAATAATGAGTTTCTAATAAAATAAGTATGACTCACATGAGAATTCATTCCCTGAAGCGAATATGATTTTATATGAATAGATGACATGGTCGCATTAATTTTTGCAATGAAAAAGAAAAACATCTTGAAGATGTTTGTGGCATATAGAATAAAGTTGGTTTACTTAATTAGTTTAATTCTTTTTTATTTCGTGTACGGGAATAAAAAGAATAAAAGTTAATGAATAATTTTACTTTAATTTTGTTTACGAAAATGAATAAAGTAGTTTTTTTTTTCCTTTCTAAGTTTCATGTACGGGAAAATTAATAAAGCTAGTTTTATTTCATTTATTTTATTTTAAGGAAATGACTGACGCATTGTTAAGTAAAGGAGATCCATGTGTGGTTGACAGCGGAACTACAAATACCATATTGAAAAGTAAGAAATATTTTTTGCAATTGCATCTCGATGAGATTAATATCCAAACTATATCTGGCTCAAGTAATATAATTGAAGGCTCCGGAAGAGCTTGTATTTTGTTACCTGAAGGAACAAAATTAATAATAGATGATGCATTATATTCAAGTAGATCCAGAAGAAATCTATTAAGTTTTAAAGATATTCGAAAAAATGGTTATCATATTGAAACTATGAACGAGAGAAATTATGAATATCTTCATATCATATCTATTAAAAATGACCAGAAAAATATTATGGAGAAAATGCAAGTATTGTCTAATGGACTATATGGTACGTATATAAGTACAATAGAATCAAATATGGTGACTAACCAGAAGTTAGTTGATCCAAAATTATTTACATTATGGCATGATAGATTGGGTCATCCAGGAAATATAATGATGAGGAGAATAATTGAAAGTGCAAATGGGCATTCCCTAAAGGACCTGAAGATCTTGTTATCAAAAGAATTCACATGCCAAGCATGCTCTCTTGGAAAGCTAATTACTAGACCATCTCCAAATAAAGTTGGACCTGAAACTCCATCGTTTTTAGAAAGAATTCAAGGAGATATATGTGGACCAATTACACCACCATGTGGACCATTTAGATATTTTATGATTTTAATTGACGCATCAACACGTTGGTCACATGTGTGTTTGTTATCAACAAGAAATGTTGCATTTGCTAGATTATTAGCACAAATTATCCAATTGAGAGCTAACTTTCCAGATTATCAAATTAAAAGAATCCGACTTGATAATGCAGGAGAATTTACATCCCAAGCTTTTAATGATTATTGCATGTCTATTGGGATTACTGTAGAACATTCAGTGGCACATGTTCATACACAAAACGGTCTAGCAGAATCGTTTATTAAAAGATTACAATTAATAGCTAGACCATTACTTATGAAATCTAGTTTACCATCTTCTGCATGGGGACATGCCATATTACATGCTGCTGCACTAATTAGATTAAGACCAACTGCTGATCATAAGTATTCCCCCTTACAATTGGTCTCCGGAAGAGAACCAAATTTGTCTCATTTAAAGGTATTTGGTTCTGCAATATATGTTCCAATTTCTCCTCCACAACGCACAAAAATGGGACCTCAAAGAAGATTGGGAATTTATATTGGTTTTAACTCTCCTTTTATTATTAAATATTTAGAACCATTAACGGGAGATATTTTTACAACAAGATTTGCTGACTGTCATTTTGATGAATCAATATTCCCAAATTTAGGGGAAGAAAAACAAAAGTTGGATAGACAAGTGACTTGGAATTCATCATTATCTTATCTTGATCCCAGAAGTGGTCAATGTGAACTTGAAGTTCAAAAAATTATAAATTTGCAAAGAATTGCAAATGAATTGCCTGACGCATTCACAGATATAAATAGAGTCACTAAATCACATATTCCAGCTATAAAGGCACCTGCTCGAATAGATATTACAAAAATATCAAATGAATCCCATGAACGTAGAAAACGTGGAAGACCAATTGGTTCTAAGGATATAAATCCACGTAAAAGAAAAGAGCAGAATAAAGCAGTTGGTACAATCCCAGAAGAGATTTATAAGGTTCCAGAAAAAACTAAATCTCCAGAAGAGATTAATAAAATTCCAGAAGAGATTAATAAAATTCTAGAAGAAACTAAAACCCCAGAAGATGTTGATGAAGTTTCAGAAGAAACTGAAGTACCAAATGATTATGAAATTTCTATAAATTATGTGAAAAATGGTACAACATTGAATAGGAATAAAACTCAAGTTGATGAAGTTTTTGCATTCGCTATGGCTTGTGATGTTTTAAGCGAAGAGGATAATGTGCCAAAAACTATAGATGAATGTAGACAAAGAAATGATTGGCCTAAATGGAAAGATGCTATACAAGCTGAATTAAATTCACTTGATAAACGACAAGTATTTGGACCAGTAGTCCAGACGCCCAAAGATGTTAACCCTGTAGGTTACAAATGGGTATTTGTCATTAAAAGAAATGAGAAAAATGAGATTGTGAGATACAAGGCAAGGCTAGTGGCGCAAGGCTTTACACAAATATATGGAGTTGATTATGAAGAAACATATTCACCTGTAGTGGATGCGACAACTCTCAGATTTTTAATAGGTCTCACTATCACAGAAAATCTAAAAATGCAACTTATGGATGTTGTTACAGCATATCTATATGGTTCACTTGATAGTGACATATATATGAAAATCCCTGAAGGATTAAAAATGCCTGAAGCATATAAATCAAAGTCTAGAGAAATGTACTCTATAAAATTGAAAAAATCTTTATACGGACTAAAACAATCTGGACGAATGTGGTATAATCGACTTAGTGAATATCTTTTAAAAGAAGGATATAAAAATAATACAATTAGTCCGTGTGTTTTTATTAAAAAATCAAATCTTGGTTTTGCAATCGTTGCAGTGTATGTTGATGATTTAAATATTATAGGATCTCCTGAAGAGATTGAAAATACTGCAAAATTGTTGAAAAAGGAGTTTGAAATGAAAGATCTTGGTATAACTAAATTTTGCCTCGGCCTGCAGATCGAGCATTTAAAGAATGGAATATTTATCCATCAGTCAAATTATATAGAAAAAATGTTAAAAAGATTTAATATGGATAAAGCTCATCCTTTGAAAATACCAATGGTCGTGCGATCGTTGAACGTAGAAAATGATCATTTTCGTCCCCAAGAAAATGATGAAGAAGTACTTGGTCCTGAAGTACCATACTTAAGTGCAATTGGAGCATTATTATATCTTGCAAATAATACAAGACCTGATATTGCATTTGCTGTAAATTTGTTGTCAAGATATAGTTCCAAACCAACCCGAAGACATTGGAATGGAATTAAAGAAATTTTTCGCTATCTTTGTAGAACTCGAGATATGGGGCTACATTATCATAAGGATATAGAATCCAATTTAGTTGGATATGCAGATGCATGATATTTGTCGGATCCGCATAAAGCAAGATCTCAATCAGGATATGTGTTTACATACAGTGGAGCTGCAATTTCATGGCGATCGACAAAACAAATTCTAACTGCCACATCATCAAATCATGCTGAACTAATTGCTTTATATGAAGCAAGTCGAGAATGTGTTTCATTAAGGTCAATAATTCAAAACATTCAAGAAGGATGCGAGCTTCAAAACATTAAGGAAAATCCTACTCCAATATATGAAGATAATGCAGCTTGCATAGCACAAATTAGAGAAGGATATATCAAAGAAGACCGAACTAAACACATTGCACCAAAATTCTTCTCGGCACATGACCTACAAAAGGATGGCGTAATAAATGTTCAAAAAATTCAATCATGTGACAACTTAGCTGATCTATTTACGAGGTCTTTGCCAACAAGAATTTTTGAACAGCTCAGAAAGAAGATAGGTCTACATCGACTGAAAGATATCCAATAATATCAAAATGAGGAGAAGCATTATACACGCTGTACTCTTTTTCCCTTATCCAAGTTTTTATCCCAATGGGTTTTTCTTGGTAAGGTTTTTAATGAGGCAGTATAAATGATCTAGAAGTATCATATTAATATTGATCCTGAAGTATCATATTAATAGTGTATAATGAAAGATGAACAAAGGGGAAGTGTTATAAATGGATACAAATCATTTATAGATTGTTCATCTTTATTAATTTCATTTATTACATTAGATACATATCGGATATACATATCCTTGTCATTTATTAAAAGATCTCTTTTGTTGCTTATAAATAGAGACTTGTAAATTGTATGTCATATCAAATTATTGAGAATAAAAAATATTGTTGCCTCTCTTTTGCTCTTTCTTTCTTCCTCCACTTTAATTTTACAACAAAATCAACGCTATTTCCTCCAATTAGACGAATCTTGGTCCTTTCGATTTCCACGTTGAAATTTAGTCACATTTTGTAATAGTTTTTTTTTTTTTTTTTTGCTTAAAATATCACAAGATTTTGCCGTATAAAACCTTGGCATGTTTCCCTGTTTCCACGGCAACGTGTCGTACACAAACAATTCTTATCGTTTATATTTTAAAAAAATATCCAAAAAAACACCAGCTTATTATAAGGAAACCTAATATCATAAATTTTATATTTATATAAAATTCTAATGTGTTGGATCGCTTGAATTAGGATTTTGAAGATTAGGTTAGTTGTTGGTTGGATATTTAAACCATTGATATTATCTGCATATAATTAATTTCTTTTGAGAAAGGTTATCTGGAAAAAAAATTGCATTTGACATTTCTTCCTTCTTTTTTTTTTTTGGTGCTTTTGCAATGTCAGGTTGTTTTACGGTTAGGCTCATGTTTAAATCAATCCAATAATTGATTAGGTACGTACAATTGATTCGGATTTGGACTGACAGATCCTAATTGATAAACTTTTCAGAGAAAAATATACAGATATTCCAAAATCCATGATAAAGTGTACTTGTGAGGGTGTCAGAGTGTATGTAATCTGACAAGGTACAAATATTTATTATTAGCTGAATACCTCGTTAAAAACAACTAAGCTATATGCCCTTTAATTTATAATTCATGATAGCTCAAACATGTCAGGCGTAGAATATCAGCTCCTAGCCCTATCCCATATCAATATTAATTGTTCTTGGATTCTTGGTTGTCAAAGTTAGCAATTAGTAGAAAGTGGCCAGCTTTTAAGTAGAATAATTTTTATTTCAAATTAATATATTATTGCATATTATTTATCTTTTATAATACATTCACTTCATATATTGTAATATAAAATTATAGTGCGTTCTCCGTCATTTTGATATGAACAAATTACTGTAAAAAATTAAGCAATTTTTGTTCACTAACGTTTAAAAAAAATAATATACCTCAGTTTTCCATAATGTGCTTCATATGCGTCCATACAAGTAAATACACATGATACCAACAACATGTCATCTTAAATACATGCTACTGACTACATACATGTTGTCCATACGGCAACTAATAGGAATTCAATTTTATAGACAGGTACAAAGTAGCAATTATAACGTTTTCATTTAAATTGCTTCATATGCCAACATCTCACTTGGTCCTATAAATATGACAGAAAATAACATACATTTTTAAATATACAATTTGCTTTTTATTTTAAACAAAAATGGGAACTGATGCGTTTCCCTAAATAGCAACACGCTTTTGTGGAACCTGCATGTCGATGATGTCTGGACATGTTTTTTGTCTAAAACTTTTTTTTTTAGATAAATGTTTTTTGTCTAAAAACTTGTCACGCGTTTTGTACGACAACTTTGGCATATTTGTTTTGGATTCATAAATGAGGCGAAGGAGAAACGAAGATGAGTTTGTCCCTTCAAAATAAGTGCATTCAAGCACCGATAAAAGGTATGTAATTCAGAAAGCTTCCAGGACTGTTAAGTATACAAAGGATGCAGCACTTTTTTTTGGGGATTGAAATTAATCAAATAACAACTGTAAAGCCTATTATGTTGCTGTTTAATTACTTTGAATATAATCTGGAACTACATTATTTTAACAACTTGACAATCAACATCAAAATCTGAAACAAAAACCATATATATTATATTGTTTTAAGAACCAACTATTAGTCTAGCGACAAAAGACATAGCACCTTAGGTATAGATAGCAGGTTAGAAATCAAGTGGACATTTATTGTGAACATTTAAATTTCAAAACAAAAAAGTGGAAATTCGACCTCATCTTATCTATATGTATTAAAAAATATGTTTTATAATTTAAAGATTACGCATACGACAAAAGTAATTCCTTGCATTCTAAATGGCTGAATGAATGACCAATTAATCTTTATCAAATTTCTTGTACGATTTACTTTAAGTGACGAAATTGTATTACTTTATTTAAATAAAAAG
The DNA here is from genome assembly GCA_027562975.1 of Rhynchospora breviuscula. Taxonomy (NCBI): domain Eukaryota; kingdom Viridiplantae; phylum Streptophyta; class Magnoliopsida; order Poales; family Cyperaceae; genus Rhynchospora; species Rhynchospora breviuscula. Next base: position 22,800,461 of record CM050398.1, read on the forward strand.
ACCATTGGTTGACCAAAATATTTTGCTTTAACAAACATTTACTGGTTCAATGATTTCTATCAAATCTCACAACTCACAAGTCACATCTCTTGCATCCAAGCGTTTCATTTCAAACCGTTATATATGTTTCAGTTCATAGCCTGAAAACCCAACAGCAGTCTGTCTCTCAGATCCTCTTGTTTTCCATCCGGTTCAATCCGACCGTCCGGTCCGAGATGGGTCCACCCGAGCCACTAGGGATCAATGTGGGATTCTGAGTTGGGTCCGGGTCAATGGAACCACATGGAGCCGGTCGATTAATAATTAATGGCTCCAGATGGAACCGAACAGGGACAGATCTCCCCACGTGCTCCCTTCATTATTGCTTACCCTTCTCCTCTCCAGTAAAATAATTCACATTCTCTCTAGTTGTACCCAAAGAGAAATGTACAATTTGAATTTTTAAACATCCCATCTGGGTAAGATTAGGTTATTTCTTAGCGTGGAATTCATTTATTAGGTGGACAATTTACCTGTTACTATTTTTTGTATAAAAACATTTGTGCATCTTGTGGACAATATTAAACGTTCCATATCTCTCGCATCTTGAAAAGTTGCTAATATGAAACGTATTCGATATCTCTCAATATAATTCATTTATTTCAAATACTTTTATAGCCTTTGGACAAGTTTTGTACAAATTGAGAGGTGGAAAAGCTAGGGGTGTAAAAATTTTATAGAAGTGTCGCTGGCAGATCTGGACTTCCCATTACAGATCTAATGGTCTAGACTCTAGATCAGATATAATTTTATATTGACAAAATGGATCAGACTAAAAATGTAACGAGGGGCTACACACAATTAACTCTATTAACAATCGTTAAACTTAAATGAAGGTCTCAAATTTTTATCCAAATTTCAGATTATTAAATTCGTTGGACAGTAGCAGTACATATATCTCTGCAATATTTTTATTAGAGACCACGTGGCCTCACATTTATTTTGTTTGTTGTTGTCAAGTCAAAAATATATTTATGGGCCATCCCTGGCGAAAACTACTTAGTTGCTAATTTGTGCCCAAGCACATTTAAGGGAATCGCACAAATTTTGAGTGGCAATTCACGTGTTGTTCCTATTGGTAAAACATGTATACAAAATAACAATAAATGCATATAATAACAAAGATTGAAGTTTTGTATCCACATAAAGGGTATATCAATATCCTTGTGATTTATGAACGAAAGATCCATTGATAATCTATTGATTGACGAATTTTGACAATTATTCATATTTAAGGTAGAAACTAGAATTCGACATTTTAAGTTTAATTTACGGTACATATACTATGCATATCAATCCTTAAGGCTCTACTCTAGAATCCAAGTGGGAAAAGGAAAGAAAAAGAATGGGAAGAGAAGAGGAGTACACCTCAAATTTGGATGTAATCATAAGTGCACATCTCTTTATGTTTTTATAGAAGAGTTAAACCTCATTCTCCTTAATTCTCTTTCAAATATAAGTTTCTGGAGCAGGATAACGAACTTGGGTAGAAATTGGTCAGCTATCCTTCTCTTTCACTCTCCTCCATTCACCTCTTAGGTTTTGCTCCAGAAATCATTGGGAAAAGAAAAAGAAAGAAACGGGAAGAGAAGGGCGATACACCTCAAATTTGGGTGAAAATCTGATTACACTTTTCTTCGTATTTTTGTAAAGAGTTAATCTCCATTCCTCTTCATCCTCCTTAGTTCACCCTTAAATTTTTAAGTTCTGGAGCAGGTTAACGGACTTGGACATGTTTGGTCAGTTAACCTTCTCTCTCGTTCTTCTTGAGTACTCCTTTCTGGAGCAAGCCCGTAGCCTAAGAATACCACTTCTTCAAATTACCAAAGTAATATTTTGCAAAGACAGCCGACTTTCTATACCTTTCTAGTCATTTTTAATTAGAGGTTGAGACGCTGTAAACCACAGTGTTGTCAAAAATAAAACAAGTTTTTGTAATGACATAGATGGCATAGCTTAAATGAGTGTGACCAAACACACGGTTTGCTAGGTGTCGCTATTAAATATTAAATAACAATCAGTTTGATTTGATAAAAAAAAAAAAAAAACTCAGAAGGTAATGACACAAAGGACAACATCAATTTTTGGTGCCATTTTAATCGTCCTTTGTTTAGAGAAGCAATGCCTAGTTAAAGTCAATGATACCAACAAACAACAACCAAAAAAGGCTCATGTCATGGCATCTTTGGTAGAACTTGATACAAAGTTATAAAATCAAATACAATTACTATGTTTGTATTGTAACGATTCAACCAAAAGATACATGAGGGACACCACAAAGTACATGAACTTTCTAATCTCCTTTTAATTAGAGAAGACTAGGGCTGTCAATGGGTACGGTACGGTACGGTAGAAGGTATTTTCATATCCGAACCTGTTAAATTTTTCTTTACCCGTATCCGTACCCGTTAAAAAGGACTTTACCCGTACCCTACCCGTACCCGTTAAGAATTAACGGTACGGGTAGGGTAACGGTACATAATGGGTAATAATAATATTATTAATTTAATAAAAAAATGTATAATGTGCTAAATAAATAGTATCAAATAAATATATAGATAAAGTAAAACATTTAGATAATATTTTAGATATAACAAAAATCATGAAATTTATTCTCATATCAATTGAATTCGAAAAATTTATATAACTAATTATAAATTATAATATATGATACCACTCTAAAGGAGGCGGCTTAACCAAGGTTTAGCGGAAGCAATTAAGATTTTAGACCGGTTTGGTATGAACTACCCTAACACAATTCAATTGGTACCCAACACAAGCAAGCACACAAGCAATTCAAGTATAACAAGATAATAAAGAGAGAGAGAGAGAGAGAGAGAGAGAGAGAGAGAAATTGAACACTTGGTATGATTACGGAGTTCTGACCCGCTAGAAAAGGCTAGCCTTAGTCGTACGTCTCCGGGAGTTTCGCTACCACGAAAGGGCGCGCTCCGTTCAATTCCAATAAGAACGGGTCTACAACTTCGAACCTAATCACCTCGTCACAAGGACACTCGAGGTGGATCGGCCTAACTCAAATGGCACAACGGCCTCAAAGGAGAAGAGCTCTCAACCTATTCCAACCTACACCTAGCGACAATGTCGGGGCGGTGGTGTTTGAGGCTACTAAATCTCTCAAAATGGTCTAGCTATGAAAAGCTCAAGTATGAGAGTATCCCTGTGCTCAAAAGGCTTTATTCTGGTCAATTTTTGCAAAGCAAAGCTCTCTATGGAGAGAGAACAAAGGGTGGATATAAATAGAGCTCATCAAAAGCTGTAAAACAACTCAGTTTACTGTTGTGCGTTACACAACGCAATATTGCGTTACACGACCCACAGATAGCCGTTATAATAAAACAAAACGGATAAACTATCCGTTGAGTTGTCAGGTGCGTTATAGGACGCGGACCATCCGTTGTGCAACGCAACATTAAATGACATTAAATGATCAGGAAAAGTGAGTGAAAAAGGCCAGGGTAAAACCAAAGAAAGGTTGTACAACGTTTCAGTGCGTTATACAACGTTCTGGCTTGACTTGAGGATATTGCGTTGCACGACGCGTTAATTGCGTTGTATGATGCAGCTAGTGCGTTACACGACCTTCTGTTGCGTTGTGTAACGCACTGTTTCTGTTAAAGAAAAAATTCTGCACAAACAGGTGCGTTATATAACCCAATATTGCGTTACACAACTCACTGGTGCGTTGTGTAACCCAATATTGCGTTACACGACGCACTGGGTCTGAAACTGAGAAAGATGCTGAGTTCTTGAGCTTTTCTGCTATCTAGACCATTTCAAGGATAAAAGAACTAAAGTAAACCTTCTATTAAAGTCTAAACTAGCCTATAAGCTCTCTAAATACTTGATCTTGATCTTGCACATAGTTTTTATCCAAGTCTTCAAACTTTGCATCTTCTTCCTATAAAACTCAAAGAAGATCGTTAAATGCCAAATGATATTGTTTTGTAATCGACAAACTTAGAGACGTTTAGTACAACAATCTCCCCCTTTTGACGATTTGCAAAACAATATCATTAGTAAAGCGATTAAATTTTGGCATTTCACAAGCTTTATTACAATTCTCCCCCTTTTTGTAAATCGACAAAAGGTGAAACAATTGTAACAAGCTCCCCCTAAATTTATGGCTCCCCCTTAAATGTGGAGAAAATGAATTGGAGAACCAATTTAGGGCACTACATGAAGTAGTGTGACCAATTTTTAACCTCTTAAAGAAATATGCAAAAAATAAAAGAGGCTCCCCCTAAATGTTTGGCTTATAAGACCGGGGGTCAACTTGGTATTTAGGCCACATTGGTTACCATACCATTAGTTGTACCACTAGAGGTACAAGCTTTTGAAACCCATTTACCTTTGGGCTCACTATTTGGTTTCCTAAGTTTGCATTCCAAAGAGATATGTCCATTTTGACAACAATAGTTGCAAAATGCATTGGTTGGCTTAGGTATGGTAGAATCCTTGACAAAATGAGAATAGTAATGGGCTCTAAGGTATTCGGCCTTCTTCTTAGGATCGGTGGATGAGACTTTGAAATTCTTGTTGCGATCCTTTTGGTAATGTTGGGAAACATTCTTTTGATGCTCATTAGATTGAGCCTTGTGGTTTTGAGAGTAGTGTTGCTCTTTAAATTCATAAAACCATCCATCGGGTCCTCTAAAATAAATTTTATTGGATGCCTTTGGAGCAAAAACCTCCTTGTTTTGATGATGCAAATTCTTTTTGTTTTGCACTCTAGTGTTTCTAGGCTTCCGTTGGTACATATGTGCATGACCACGAGAATTCCTAGGTTTTTGAAATTGTGTATTTTGTGCATTTTGTTTCCCATCATTTTGTGACAAGTTCTTTTTCTTGGTTTGATAAGACTTTTGGTAACCAAGACCGGATTTGTCATGAGGTTTTTGACCTTTGAAAAGGTTTTTCAAATCCATTTTAGGGACTTGAGCTAAAATCGGTTTTTCAAGTTGTTTTTCAAGCTCCTTAATTTTAGCCTCATACTCACCCATCTTAGAAGAAAGCTCATCTACCTTGGTTCTTAGGGTTTCTATGTTAGGAAGTGCATAATTTTTATTTTTAGACTAATTACAATTAATTAATCCTAATTAATCATCATGCACTATGGATCTAGTGCTTAAGCATTCACACAAAGAGAAAGGTAGGAGATTAGTACCTCTCTTGATATCGCAATCAAGAGGCTAGTTCCTAGGCTTAGAAGTTGATGGCGTGCAACTCCAACTTCCTTCAATCCACGCCTCGAGTCCACCTAGAGATTAACCAAGCTCTCGATTCGATTTGTGCTAGCAAATCAATGAGAACCAAACTAATCCAAAGGAGATACCCTCTTCTAGATCAACCAATTGATTTAAGTGGAGGGTGTATGGCTCAACACATGAGCAAAGGTGGAGGTGGAAGAGAGGTGGCGCAAGGGCCAAGGAGGGAGGAGAGGAATAGGTGGCGGCTAGGTCTAGAGGTGAGAGAAAATCCATCCCAAGGGGTCCTTTTATAGCCATCTAACCCTAGGTATAAGTTGCTAGAAATTACACCTCATGCCACCCTACCTACCTCCATGTTTGGCCGGCCATATATGGGCTTTTGGGCCATTTTAAACCTCTCTAATTGGACTCTAATTCTATTAATTAGATCCTTTGTTATTTGCTCTATGTTTGGGCTATACATTTACTATTTAAATATTAGCCCGATAATTTAATATAACTATTTATATTAAATTGAGTTGAACCAAAATAATTATTAACTAATTAACAATTATTCTAGGATTAGTTTATGCAATTATTTATTTCTATATGATCCGTTTGACTCAATTAATTATTACGTTCTATAACGGTACATAATTAATTAATCAACATATCATATATTCCGCAAATTATACTGTTGCGAATAAACGAATAATGCATTGACTTGGTCAAAACTCTATTTGTGTGACCCTTTGAGGATTTATGCTACGTTGGCCATGAAATCAAATCGCTATTTAATTCCATTAATCATAAGCGGTATCTAGCAACACGTTATGACTCCCAATTCGCATAAATAGTGTACAGCTACAAAATCTTAATCCTGCATAAGAAATAATAGTATTTCCTTGTTCGATTCTTATGTCACATGATATCATCGTATAATCCAAGATAGGAATGTGTCACTCTTGCAGATTATACGTTTCTTGATCTAGAGATGACTGTATCAGTTGCTAGCAAACAGTCCATCTCCATCAAGGGGCCCAAACAGATATCATCGCTCACTAAGTTAATTAATGAGGGACATACGGTTTTCTTGATGAACAGCTTTTCCCCGCACAATTCAAGAGAACATAAATAAAGTCCGTATAGCAGCCCTTATCAGGAATCAACGGTAGACGATATTTATTGAACCTATCCTCATGTGGAAAAACTGAACCATCTCAAACTTAGAATCAAACTTAAATGAAATAAATAATGACACATAACACAATCCATATATTTATTTCACTGGGTCTCGTCCTGTACTATGTTCTATAACATATACATATGCAATTAAGTTGGCAACTCCTTACCTATGATCTGTAGAACTCAATCATCACTTAACTTGCATACTAATCTTATCCGATAATTAATATTCCTTGTTAATTATCAAGATTACGGACCTTTTAGATTTATTATTGTCATTTAATTATAAATGAACTACAGAGATCCACAATTCAGATCCTCAACCTGAATGATCTGTCAATTAATAAATCAAGGAATAAATGATAAAATATCATCAATGACATAAACCATAGAAGTAGCCATTTGATAATTGGCTCCTAGGACATAACTCTAACAATCTCCCACTTGGCCTAGAGTCAATCAACAGCGACTTCTAGCCAGTGCATAGTACTCAATGTAATATCCAAAATATACATGTCTTATACTAAAGCCTCAAAAGATAAAAGATACAACTCAAAGCCACTCAGGCATACGCCTAATCCCCATGGATGCAACGTGCAACTCATGTGCGGCTCGAGACAGAGGCTTTGTCAGAGGGTCCGCTGTGTTCGCGGCACCGTCCACCTTCTTGACCTTGATCCACCCGTCATTCACAAACTGACGGATGAGATGGAATCGTCGTAGAATGTGCTTGGTCTTTTGGTGAGACCTAGGCTCCTTGGACTGAGCTATGGCTCCCGTGTTGTCGCAGTAGAGATCCACTGGACCTGAGATGCTTGGAACCACCTCCAGCTCGGTCAAGAATTCCTTGATCCAAACGCCTTCTTTCGCTGCTTCACCCGCCGCTAAGTATTCTGCTTCGGTGACGGAATCGGCCGTGGTATCCTGTTTGGAACTCTTCCAACTCACGGCCCCACCATTGAGCAGATATACGAAGCCGGACTGTGACTTCGCATCATCTCGATCGGTTTGGAAACTAGCATCGGTGTAACCACTTACAACGAGCTCTTGGTCTCTACCATACACGAGGATGCTATCCTTGGTTCTCTTGAGATACTTGAGGATATTCTTGACTGCGGTCCAGTGTGGCATACCAGGGTTAGCTTGGTATCGACTAGTCACACTAATCGGATGCGCCACATCGGGGCGAGTGCATAGCATGGCATACATGATCGAACCGACCACAGATGGATACTTGAACTGATTCATGTACTTTCTATCTGCATCAGTCGTCGGACATTGAGTCTTGCTCAAGAATATGCCATGTGACATAGGCAAGTAACCCTTCTTGGAACTAGCCATGTTGTGTTTTTCCAACACTTTGTCAATATATGCATCTTGGCTCAAGCCTAACAACCTTCTTGATCTATCTCGATAGATCTTGATTCCTAGGATGTAGGCGGCTTCGCCCAAGTCTTTCATTGAGAACACCTTCTTCAATGAATCCTTGACTGCATTCAATTCGGGGATATCATTCCCAATCAAGAGTATATCATCAACATATAGGACAAGAAATACAACCACGCTCCCACTAATCCTCTTGTAAACACAAGGTTCCTTCTCACTTTGAATGAAGTTCAACTTCTTGACCTCTTCATCAAAGCGCTTGTTCCAACTCCTTGATGCTTGCTTCAATCCATAAATGGACCTTTGAAGCTTGCACACCTTGTTAGCATTCTTTGGATCCACAAAACACTCGGGTTGTGTCATATACACATCCTCTTCCAAGTTGCCATTTAGGAAGGCAGTTTTGACATCCATTTGCCATATCTCATAGTCGTAGAATGCGGCAATTGCTAACAAGATCCGAATTGACTTGAACATGACGACTGGCGAGAAGGTTTCTTCATAGTCAATACCATGAACTTGCTTGTAACCTTTCGCAACTAGTCGTGCTTTGTAAATGGTCAAGTTGCCATCCATGTCGACCTTTCTCTTAAAGATCCATTTGTTCTCAACGGGTTTTACTCCGTCGGGAAGGTCAACTAAGGTCCATACCTTGTTCTCATACATGGATTGCATTTCGGATTCCATGGCTTTGAGCCATTCCTTTGAGTCGGATTTTTCCTTCATGTCCTTTATGGTCAAGGGTTCGTCATTCGCAATGACGAGAACGTCGTGCAAACCTAAGTATCTTATAGGTGGACGACTTGGCCTTGCCGATCTTCGTAGGGTAGACGCTTGAGGTTCTTGAACTTGTTCCACAACGGTTTGCGGACTTAGTTCTTGAACTTCAAGTGTGGGTGCAACTTCAACATCATCGACTCGCGATATGTTTGAGTCTTCAATTGAGGGAGCTTGCTCTTGAACCTCTTCTTCCACAACAACTTGTGGAATGGGTTCGGCTACCACCTCATTTGGCACCACATTGGGAACAACTAGATTTCCTACTTGAGGCATCTCTTGTTGTTGCGGTTCTTGAATTTCTTCAATCACCACGTTGCTCCCACTACTTCTTTTTGAGAGAAACTCCTTCTCCAAGAACTCCGCATGTCGTGCAACAACTATCTTGTTCTCGACACGGTTATAGAAGTAGTAACCCTTTGTTTCCTTAGGGTATCCTACGAAATAACATTTGTCCGATTTGGGTCCAAGCTTATCGCTCATTAGCCTTTTCACATAAGCTTCACAACCCCAAATTTTGAGAAAAAGCATGCTTGGTTTCCTACCAAACCAAAGCTCATAAGGCGTCTTCTCAACGGACTTTGACGGAACACGGTTTAAAGTAAAAGCTGCGGTTTCTAATGCAAAACCCCAAAACGATTTAGGCAAGTCGGTTTGGCTCATCATCGATCGAACCATGTCTAGCAAAGTTCGATTCCTCCTCTCGGATACACCATTCCATTGTGGTGTTCCCGGTGGAGTGAGTTGTGGAACGATTCCACACTCCTTTAGATAATCACCAAATTCGTGGCTCAAGTACTCTCCACCTCGATCGGAACGCAAGACTTTGATCTTTCGATTGAGTTGGTTCTCAACTTCATTCTTGAACTCCTTGAACTTTTCAAAGGATTCAGACTTGTGCCGCATCAAGTAGATATACCCGTATCTACTATGATCATCGGTGAAAGTGATGAAGTATGAATAACCTCCTCGTGCACAAATGCTCATAGGTCCACACACATCGGTATGTATGAGATCTAACAAGTCATTTGTCCTAATCCCTTTGTTAGGAAAATGCGCTTTGGTCATCTTTCCCATCAAACATGATTCGCATGTGTCAATTGGCTCGAAAGCGAATTGATCTAAGAGACCAACGGTTTGCAATCTCTTAATGCGTTTCTCGTTGATATGACCTAAGCGGTAATGCCACGTTAGAGTCGTACTTTCATGTGAAATCTTACGTTTCCTACTGTCACGTTCAACACTCAAAACATGTTCGCTAGAATCAAGCACATAAAGACCATTCAATAAATGTGCAACACCATAACAAACATCATCACGCAACAAAGTATAACTTTTGTTCTTTATTACAACACCAAATCCATCCAAGTCTAAACAAGAAATAGAGATAATGTTTCGAGTGATACAAGAAACTACATAGACATCTTTGAGTTCCAAAATGAAACCAGAAGGCAAAGTTACATCCACATTCCCAACGGCCATAGCGGAGACGCACGTGCCGTTACCGACGCGGAGTTGTACTTCGCCTTTCTCGAGCCGCCTCCTACTCTTTAGTGCCTGCACATTTCGACAAATGTGAGCACAAGAACCGGTGTCAAAAATCCAGTCTGTGTTAGAGGTAGCGAGAAGGGTTTCAATGACAAATATACCTGAGGTAGAAGGCTGGACGGTTCCCGCCTTCTTGTCAGCGAGGTACTTGGGGCAGTTTCTCTTCCAATGGCCCGTCTTGCTACAGTAATAGCATACGGTCTCGGAAGTGGCCGGGTTCTTCTTTCTCTTGGAACCCTCGGGAGCTCCCTTGGCCGGACCTTGGGGCGTCACCGGGCCTTTGCCCTTTCTAGTTCGGCGGGTCTTTCTTTTCTTGCTCTTCTTGCTCTTGTCACTCACCGCAAGAACATCTTTGGGGCCCTTCTCTTTCTTGAGACTCTTCTCCGTCTCGACAAGCATGTTTTGGAGATCATCCATGCTCTTGTCCATGCCATTCATCCGGTAGTTCACAACAAAACCGGTGAAGCTGTGAGGGAGAGAGTTGAGAATAAAGTCTTGAATCGCCCCTGACGGGAAGGGCGTATCAAGCCTTTCAAGCTGCCGAAACAACCCCGCTATCTTCATGACGTGTGGCCCGACTTCATGACCCTCCGCCAATCGAGTATTGGCGACGGCCTTGATGAGACGAGCCCTTTCGGTGCGGGCCTTGGTTTGGAACATGTTCGAGAGACGAGAGACCATTTCAAACACTCCTAGACCACTATCCATGAACTCCTTTTGGAGTTCCGACTCCATGACAGCGACAATCAAGACGGACATCTCCATGTCGTCCGTGACGTGCTTGTCATGTTCATCCTGATCCGCTTTAGGGGCATCCGACTTGGGAGCCGCGGGGACGGGAGTGGTCAAGAGGTACTCCTTCTTTTCAAATCTAAGGACAAGCCTAAGGTTCCGGTGCCAATCCAGAAAGTTGGCACCGTTGAAGGCGAGCTTCTCTTTCTCTAAAAGAGAACGTAGCGAAAAAGACGAGGAAGACATCTACAACAATTTTCAAATTAAAGGTCAATTAGTTTATGTTTTGTTTTAATTTCCAATAAAGTAAAACTTTCACTACTTTAATATAAGTCCCTAAAAGTAATGAATTTCCAAGACCCCCACTTTCGTTGAGATGATGCCGGCGTCGACACAACATCAAAGCAACTAATAATGAGGTAGGTTCTCCTTAACCAATCATACAACTTTATGACTCTTGGTTCGCGTCGCGAACTTCACTCCAATGTCCAATCCGATTAGGGTCCATTGTTTAAGCAACTCCTCTCTATTTGCTCCTTGCAAATCCGATTTACACCCCGACTACCTATGGTGGACCACGATGTCCGCGTCGGCGGAATGCATCAATGGCCGAACATAAGGCGTGAAGGGGATAGAGAGAAGGAGAGTGATTTGGCTCAATCGTTTGGGACAAACAATTATGTGACTCTTGTTTGGTGGTCGTGTAAACATACACCCATACCTATCCTATGACATTCATAGCATTCACAAACATTCACATAATAAGCATCTCAAGCATTGTTGTGGGTTTGTATGGCTCCCGCTTGCATTAGTTTTCGCCGCATCTCCATGTAGCAAAACTAATCTAACCTTTGTCCCTCCCACTAAATTCTATATGGATCTAAATCCTATATAAAATAAAGGAACAAAATTACATGTGTAAATTTCTATTCCCATCCTAACCTTAGGGGCATGCAAGCCTCTCAAGTTACACAAAAATTAATCAAAATTAATTAATGGCACCAAAGGCCTTATTACACACAATCACACATGCATTCAATTTACAAACCACAAGGCATTGAGTCATGAGCCATACTAAACCCACATCCTCCTACAAAACAAAGTTAGCACAAGTCTATCCACTAGTGTAATTTGTTTATAATTAATGACTTTCAAGTGTCTTTGCGTATTATTTGCCATTCGCAATTTCCGTGTATAAATGCTCAAATTTCAAACAACCAAACTTGTTTAAATTCCTTTTCGAAAACTTTTCAATCATCAAAAACTGAAAGGAGATCGCACAAGGAGTATCCTAATTACTTTTTCAACTAGTTTGAATAATTAGATAAATAATACTTTGATAAAAAAAGTATCTAATGGGACACGACAAAATCCACAGTTTTCGGTCTCCAAAAATTATGAAATAATTTATATAATCTCCTTGTCTAGATTGTAAATACCAGTCAAAATTTCAGGAAGAGATCATATACCATCTGAGAGAATAAAAAAAGACAAATCTGAAACAAGTGCGCGAACGCACCGTTTTGAGATATTCTGTTTTTCTTCTCAACCATCCGGTCTGAAAGATCACCTTCCATCCAGTTTTTATACATACAATATACATAGAAAAACTTGTTTAATCTATTGGCTAACTATTCATGAAAAGAAAACCACTAAGTTCTGTTTAAGAAATTCAAGTTACAAGCTTAACAATCGACTAGACCTGTACAGGAACAGACTATCGACCGAAAAGGTTTGACCTGGTTGAGGTACCAAACTTCCATGAAAAATTATGAAATTAATTTTCTTGGAATCCTAACTTAAAAATAAACAACTCTATTCAAACAATTTTCCAGAAAGAGTTCTCAGTTGGTACAGTTTATTAGAACAATCAGTTTGCTCAATAAACCAGATCTGACGAGATCTTTCTTTTCATACTTGAAAAACCACGAATTAATCTGAACCATGCAACATTCTATACATGTCCAGAAAGTGTTTCAAGTCCTCTTTAAATCTAGCCAAAGAACACTGGTACTTATATTCAAAATATAAATCTTTTAAGCCATTCAAACAGAACAGTGCAAGCAGAAACTGGTTCTGCGCACCGTTGCCATTTTATTCACAGTAAATCCATACAATTTCAGAAAAATGTGAATCCAACGCCAAAAGAACCACAATCCACAGAAATTTGACAGAAAAAATTTTCAGAGAACATTTCATAGCGAAAAACGCATAACAACACAGAAATTGCTGTTTCCAGACAGCAAGCAATAGCATCAACTCTACTAATCCATTAATTAACTAATTTCTCTTAATTAAGTGTCAAAATAACTTAAGCACGACCTGGCTCTGATACCACTGTTAGGAAGTGCATAATTTTCATTTTTAGACTAATTACAATTAATTAATCCTAATTAATCATCATGCACTATGGATCTAGTGCTTAAGCATTCACACAAAGAGAAAGGTAGGAGATTAGTACCTCTCTTGATATCGCAATCAAGAGGCTAGTTCCTAGGCTTAGAAGTTGATGGCGTGCAACTCCAACTTCCTTCAATCCACGCCTCGAGTCCACCTAGAGATTAACCAAGCTCTCGATTCGATTTGTGCTAGCAAATCAATGAGAACCAAACTAATCCAAAGGAGATACCCTCTTCTAGATCAACCAATTGATTTAAGTGGAGGGTGTATGGCTCAACACATGAGCAAAGGTGGAGGTGGAAGAGAGGTGGCGCAAGGGCCAAGGAGGGAGGAGAGGAATAGGTGGCGGCTAGGTCTAGAGGTGAGAGAAAATCCATCCCAAGGGGTCCTTTTATAGCCATCTAACCCTAGGTATAAGTTGCTAGAAATTACACCTCATGCCACCCTACCTACCTCCATGTTTGGCCGGCCATATATGGGCTTTTGGGCCATTTTAAACCTCTCTAATTGGACTCTAATTCTATTAATTAGATCCTTTGTTATTTGCTCTATGTTTGGGCTATACATTTACTATTTAAATATTAGCCCGATAATTTAATATAACTATTTATATTAAATTGAGTTGAACCAAAATAATTATTAACTAATTAACAATTATTCTAGGATTAGTTTATGCAATTATTTATTTCTATATGATCCGTTTGACTCAATTAATTATTACGTTCTATAACGGTACATAATTAATTAATCAACATATCATATATTCCGCAAATTATACTGTTGCGAATAAACGAATAATGCATTGACTTGGTCAAAACTCTATTTGTGTGACCCTTTGAGGATTTATGCTACGTTGGCCATGAAATCAAATCGCTATTTAATTCCATTAATCATAAGCGGTATCTAGCAACACGTTATGACTCCCAATTCGCATAAATAGTGTACAGCTACAAAATCTTAATCCTGCATAAGAAATAATAGTATTTCCTTGTTCGATTCTTATGTCACATGATATCATCGTATAATCCAAGATAGGAATGTGTCACTCTTGCAGATTATACGTTTCTTGATCTAGAGATGACTGTATCAGTTGCTAGCAAACAGTCCATCTCCATCAAGGGGCCCAAACAGATATCATCGCTCACTAAGTTAATTAATGAGGGACATACGGTTTTCTTGATGAACAGCTTTTCCCCGCACAATTCAAGAGAACATAAATAAAGTCCGTATAGCAGCCCTTATCAGGAATCAACGGTAGACGATATTTATTGAACCTATCCTCATGTGGAAAAACTGAACCATCTCAAACTTAGAATCAAACTTAAATGAAATAAATAATGACACATAACACAATCCATATATTTATTTCACTGGGTCTCGTCCTGTACTATGTTCTATAACATATACATATGCAATTAAGTTGGCAACTCCTTACCTATGATCTGTAGAACTCAATCATCACTTAACTTGCATACTAATCTTATCCGATAATTAATATTCCTTGTTAATTATCAAGATTACGGACCTTTTAGATTTATTATTGTCATTTAATTATAAATGAACTACAGAGATCCACAATTCAGATCCTCAACCTGAATGATCTGTCAATTAATAAATCAAGGAATAAATGATAAAATATCATCAATGACATAAACCATAGAAGTAGCCATTTGATAATTGGCTCCTAGGACATAACTCTAACATTCTATGGTATCGGCTTTCCTAACCAAGGCATCATGGGTGGCATCAAGAATAGAATTCAACCTATCACAATCAACACATTTGGTTGAACTAGTTGGTTCATCACCACTCTCACTATCATCATCGCTAAAAGAATCATTGAGAGGGAGATATACCTTAGGAGAGCTCAATTTTGATGAAGTCGGTGGAGATGGAGGTGGTGGTGCCTTACGCGCTTGGATTAGTGGATGAACAAATCTTGTTCCTTGATTGAACTCGTTGAGGACGTCCTTCACGAAGTCATCTTCCACATCATCCGTTGAGAATACCACCTCTTCCACATTTGCCACCATAGCATACACCTCATGAGAATCCGAGTCGGACGAGCTTGTTTCGGATTCAACATCCCACAATGCATGCATGGCTTGAGCCTTTTTCTTTTCCTTCTTGTGCTTAGGTTTTAGCTTGTGGTTTTGCACTTGAGGGAAAAGCTTGTGACACTTGTGCATGGAATGTCCTTCTTTATTGCACACAAAGCACAACTCCCGTTCATCATGGGCTATTCTCTCCTTGTTGAACTTCTCCTCATGCTTGAGCAACCCACGAAACATTTTCTCAATCACCACTACTTGCCTTGCCTCATCAAGCTCGTAGAGGTTCAAGGGTGTTTGATGTGGGTATCGGCGATGGGAGGATTGAGAGTAGGATGTGGAGGTGGGATTGCTCGTGGATGTCATGGCTAGGGTTCTTGGAGGATGCCCTAGTTTGGCGAGTTGTTTGAGTTTCTCCTCCACACATCGAAGTTCGGTGTACATTTGCTCCGGTGTGTACTCATGATCCATTCGGATAATGGTCTCAAGCGAAGTGATATGAGCATCCCATTCGTGCATTCCACTCATAGCCCGCATCATCTTTCCTACAATCTTGCCATTTGTTAGGGGCTCACCTCCTTCGGTGAATTCATTTTGGAGTTGTACAAGACGAGTGTACATATCCTCAATGGATTCACCATCCTTTATGTGGAAATTCTCAAATTGAGAGTACAACTCATACAATTTAGAGTGTCTAATTTGAGAATTTCCCTCATAACGGGTGAGGAGAGCCATCCACATATCGTGTGCTAGATCAAAACGACTAAGGGTTACACCAATTGATTCATGGACCGAGGCTAATATGGCATTAACCGCACAATCATTGTCCTTTCGGTCATCAAGGGACTTCTTAGTCAAATCGGTAGAATTTGGCCTAAATTGGGGGGTATACCGATTTTCTACCATGTGCCAATATCCTAAGATATTGAGGTAGTTCACCATGCATCTCTTCCAAAAAGAGAAATTTCTACAATTTTGGCCTAATTTATCCGGTCTCTCTACAAATCGAGCCGCCATGACCGAAAACCGAGATTAAGACTAACTTAATCGAGGTTCCCGCTCTGATACCACTTTGATGTGCCTAAAGGAGGCGGCTTAACCAAGGTTTAGCGGAAGCAATTAAGATTTTAGACCGGTTTGGTATGAACTACCCTAACACAATTCAATTGGTACCCAACACAAGCAAGCACACAAGCAATTCAAGTATAGCAAGATAATAAAGAGAGAGAGAGAGAGAGAAATTGAACACTTGGTATGATTACGGAGTTCCGACCCGCTAGGAAAGGCTAGCCTTAGTCGTACGTCTCCGGGAGTTTCGCTACCACGAAAGGGCGCGCTCCGTTCAATTCCAATAAGAACGGGTCTACAACTTCGAACCTAATCACCTCGTCACAAGGACACTCGAGGTGGATCGGCCTAACTCAAATGGCACAACGGCCTCAAAGGAGAAGAGCTCTCAACCTATTCCAACCTACACCTAGCGACAATGTCGGGGCGGTGGTGTTTGAGGCTACTAAATCTCTCAAAATGGTCTAGCTATGAAAAGCTCAAGTATGAGAGTATCCCTGTGCTCAAAAGGCTCTATTCTGGTCAATTTTTGCAAAGCAAAGCTCTCTATGGAGAGAGAACAAAGGGTGGATATAAATAGAGCTCATCAAAAGCTGTAAAACAACTCAGTTTACTGTTGTGCGTTACACAACGCAATATTGCGTTACACGACCCACAGATAGCCGTTATAATAAAACAAAACGGATAAACTATCCGTTGAGTTGTCAGGTGCGTTATAGGACGCGGACCATCCGTTGTGCAACGCAACATTAAATGACATTAAATGATCAGGAAAAGTGAGTGAAAAAGGCCAGGGTAAAACCAAAGAAAGGTTGTACAACGTTTCAGTGCGTTATACAACGTTCTGGCTTGACTTGAGGATATTGCGTTGCACGACGCGTAAATTGCGTTGTATGATGCAGCTAGTGCGTTACACGACCTTCTGTTGCGTTGTGTAACGCACTGTTTCTGTTAAAGGAAAAATTCTGCACAAACAGGTGCGTTATATAACCCAATATTGCGTTACACAACTCACTGGTGCGTTGTGTAACCCAATATTGCGTTACACGACGCACTGGGTCTGAAACTGAGAAAGATGCTGAGTTCTTGAGCTTTTCTGCTATCTAGACCATTTCAAGAATAAAAGAACTAAAGTAAACCTTCTATTAAAGTCTAAACTAGCCTATAAGCTCTCTAAATACTTGATCTTGATCTTGCACATAGTTTTTATCCAAGTCTTCAAACTTTGCATCTTCTTCCTATAAAACTCAAAGAAGATCGTTAAATGTCAAATGATATTGTTTTGTAATCGACAAACTTAGAGACGTTTAGTACAACAATATAATATAGAGTGTAAGTTAATTTTTTCATCATCATAAATAAATTTGGATGAAGATCGAAATGAATAACATATCTTACGAAATATGCTAAAAACGTGATTATATATACATATATGTTTGTAAAATATTACCCGTTAGATAATGGGTACGAAATAGTCCTTATCCGTACCCGTACCCGTACTCGATAAGTTAAAGGAAATTTTTCTTTACCCGTACCCGTTAGTCTAATGAAAATAAAATCTTACCCATACCCGCCTTATCGAATACGGTACGGGTACGGTAAACGGGTTTCATTGACAGCCCTAGAGAGGACAACATTTAGAATCAGTAATGCTGCCAAATATAAAAAAGTTTTCTGTAATGACATAAATGGAAGAACCTGATAGAGAGCCATCATGCTAATGTGGCGTTTTAAATGACAATAAGTACAATTTAAAAAAAAAATGACAATAAGTACAAACCAAAACAATCAAACAAATACAGTTGATACTTGATAGGTCTAAGGAGCATATCAAACACCAATAAACCACTATTCAATCAGAAGTTCAAAGTTAATACCATCGAACAGAACAGCATTAACTTTCGGTACCATTTTAGTCATCTATTTTATTTAAAAAATAATAATAAATGAGATAGGGGTCAGACATATGACTTTGTTAATAAAACAAAGTTTCAATGTATAAACAGAATTTATGGCCCAGTGAGTATTAAATTGTTTGCAAAAATAAAACTATGTACTCCTTCTAAATTTATAAATTAAGAAAAGATATTGCAGTCAAAACGTAAATTGCAACTAAAAGTGCTTCTTTCATTTAACAAGCATGAAATTTTATTTCGAATTACATAAAGTAAATATGACTTGTTAATTCCTTGTCATCGCTTTTGACATATCAGGAAATAACTTCTTTCACGACGGGGGGGGGGCACTAAATAGATAAACTTGAGTTTTGTTTTACAGAAGATAGCCAAAAAGATAATCAATCGTCGTCCTTTCAAAGAATCAGCTAGTACTGAACAAAAAAATAACATAATTGGTAAATAAACATAAATTAGCTAGTAAGATACAAAAATATTCAAAATGACTATTGTGCCTTTAGATTTTTATTTGGACTCGAAAATGATTGTTACGAGATTTTATTTGTAAGTTTGTAAGTATATTTTGCCGTTTACGGAAAGTCGTAAACTCTCGTAATGGAAAACTGAATATTTATATCAAAATTATGCATGTTTAAAGTCTAGAAAATATTTCGTTTTATTTTAACTTTTCAAATATTTGTGGCTCATCTAGACCTCCGTTTCGTCTTTTAGTCGGTCCGAACTCCGAACTAAATATTCTTCAGCAGCTCGCTCCCATCAATTTTTGTGGATCCACAAAGAATTTTGTTTTGTTTTTTTTTTTAAATATCGTGAACAAGTCAACGACAAAATTTCGTTTATGACAAAGATGATAGAACTTTGATATAAAGTTGTCATGCTAGTGTACGTTCTAAAATTTTTACATGAAGTGTGATCAAAACAAATAATTGGTATATTTGAATAGTTGATCAACTACTAAATAATGATTCAACCAAAATTATATGAGAAAGTTTAATATGCACCATAATGCATAGGATTTTCTGTGCACCACGGATTTTTCCGGAAATATTTTTGTAAATTGACAAATTTAATTTAACCAATCTAATCTACATATGGAAATCTCATAGCAAACCAAATTTTATAATTTTTGAGATTTTATTACTATTTTTTTGAAACTTTAAATTATGCTATTATTGGAAACAAGCTACTATTTAAAACATTCCGAAAATGACAGGTTTTAAAAAATTCGAAAAAAGTAGTAATAAAATCTCAAAAATTATAAAATTTGGTTTGCTATGATATTGCAATATGAAATTAGATTGGTTAAATTAGATTTGTCAATTTACAAAAATACCCCTAAAAAAGTGTGCGGTGCATGGAAAACTCTATGCACTATAGTGCATATTAAACTTTCTCAAATTATATTGGTGACAACATTGACTTTCAGTACTATTATTTTTATAAGATAAGATGGGTTTAAATATTCCAACTTATTTCGAAATAAAATGCCACAAAAATGGAAAAAAAAAATTACAAGTAACTAAATCCAACACAACATACAAACTAGTGGTAATAAGCGAAATTGTACATAAATGAAAAGGGGATGGAACAAGAAGTTCGTACCTCTTTCCGAATCGTATCGGAAATGCTCAAACCACGACTTTGGAGGTGGCGGCGTGCTCTCCTCTTTCTCCTTGCTGCACCTAGGTACACAAAGGTTAACCAACCTCCAAATTGATTTATGCTAGTAAATCAACGAAGATAGTATAATTCTTTGTTTTACTTTCTCAATTAATTCACTAATTAATTAAGAAAACTATGCTCAACACATTGGCCATATTCAAAACGCAAGAGAGACCTTAAAACATATCAGAAAATTTGAGCCAAATGGAGAGAGAGAGAGGGGGTGAAATTGTTGTTGCCATAATTCACTAATTAGTAGTCCTTATATATATAGACTTTTCCAACAACCCTAAAGGGGACCATTCTCACCTTCTTAGGCTGGCCATTTAGTGGGTTTAGAAGCCCATTAAGTCTATTCCATTTTGTCATCTTTAATCTCCTTTTAATTGCATTTAAAACTATGCCCAATTTGATATACTACATGATAACATATTAATTAATTGTGTTGAGACAAAAATAAATATCAACTTCTTGATAATTATTAATGGATTATATTTAACATTAATTTAGTTTCATATGATCTCTTGAAATAATTAATCATAATGGTTTATAATTAATTATTAAATCTATCATATTTTGTATTCTCAAATACAAATAAACTAAATATAATGCAATGTTGGTCAAGAGTTTCGTATTGTGTGACTCTCAGAGGATTTATATTATGTTGGCAATAGAAATAAATTACCGTTCATTTTCAATAATCAAAAGTGGTATCTAGCAACGTTATAATTCCCATTGACATAAATAAATACTATACCTTTATAGTATTTCAATCTTGTATAAGAAATATATAATTTTCCTGTTTGATTCTTATGTCTCATGATATCACTGTATAATCAAAGATATGAATGTGTCATTCTTATAGATTATTATATATTTTTTTATATAGAGTTGATCGTCTAGTTTGCATACATACGATCCAACTCCATCAAGGATCCCAATAGATATCATCACTCATTAGGTCTACTAATGTGGGACATACGGTTGTCTTGGTGAACAACTTTTCACCGCACCAATCCTGTGAACTTAAATAGAGTCTATATTGTAGCCCTTATCAGGAATCAGCATTAGATAATATTTATAGAACCAATCCTCATGTGAAAAAGTTGAACCATCTCAAACTTTGAATCAAACTCATATGAAATAAATAATGACACATAACACAATTCATATATTTATTTCATTGGATAAAATTATGTGCTATATTTCAGTAATATACACATATACAATTAAGTTGGTAACTCCTTACCTATGATTTGCGGAACTTAATCATCACTTAACTTGCATACAAATCTTGTATGAATTATTAATGTTCCTTGTTAATTATCAAGATTAGTGACACTTTAGATTTATTATTGTCATTTAACAAATGAAATACAGAGATTCACAATTCATATCATCAACCTCAATGATCTGTCAATAATAAAATTAAGGAATAAATGATCAAATATCATCGATAATATAAACTAAATATGTAGCCATCAAAATATGATTGCCTTCTAGTACATAACTCCAACAAAAATCCTCCAGTTGAGTTCCAAATCCGCAATCTCCAATAAAAAATGTTGCGGTAAAGTGTTAAGAATTCAAGTGTCTAAGCAGCATAAGTTAAGTTTTAGGTTTGAGGAGGCACAATCTAAGTGCAACTGTACAAGAACCGTGTCCCTTAGAGTTACTCAGCACGAGAATTTCAGAACAAATACAAGATGTAAATATAAAAGTGAACACACAATTTAACGAGGTTCAGCACCAACTTGGTGCTTACGTCCTCCACATACACGCACACTTTTTTTTATGTTAATGTCTAAGCTACATTGTTTGAGTGAGAAGGAGAAGATAAATACATATAAAAATTACATAAGACAACTAGCTTTTTTTGGTAATTCATTAAAATACAAATTCTTGTCTTTATTCTTCAAATTTTCTTCTCTTCTAACATACATCAGATCATCTTCAATATGGAAAAGAACATCCCATGATTTGCACTCATCTTCTATGGAAAGATTTGACAGATTGTAATTTTTTCCTCCTAAATATGCTTGGTCGATAATTAATTTTGGTCCGAAATTCAACCTGTTCACCTCTGGTTCAGCATGATTCGGACTGAATCCAAACCATTTCGGTCCGAATCTAAATTTTTTAGTCCGAACACATTTCTTGTAGGTTGAATCATTCACACGAACCTCACGGTACATCATTCGATCCACATATATACACACATATTTAGACCAAATTGTTCAACACTCTCTTTCAAGTTGGCATGTACACACTTAAAAATGCCTAACTTGCGAAATTACTCGTTGGACTTGGTATCCATAATTGGTTATTCTTCTTATTTTATAACCTTGAACAACCTTGCTCTTGTTATTGAGTGTCACGCATTCGATCCAGAGCACGATCTTATGCAGCACTTTCTTACATAATAACTATAAAAAAAAATGATTCAATAGAAACTTCAAGAATAATCCTATAAAAGACCACATTGACAATTGGTATCATGTACATTTCTAATCGACTATTCATTAGGGAGGAAGTTTGCTCAATCAAAAACTAACAATGGTATCAAACCATAAGAAACTCGTGTAAAGACATGGATGATGTCATGGCAGAACTTGATAAATAGCTATCATGAAGTTGTACTTCAAGAATTTTTGTATTATGAGTGCGACCAAACGAAACACAATCACTTAATTAATTGAAAGGCAAACTAATTAATTTGTACAGAGCCATTTGTTTGTTTGTGGATGGATGATTATTCCAGGGCGCAAATGTCAATTTTTTATTTTTATTTTCTAGCTAGTTCACGATTTTCAGTTTGGTTCTATTTCTTTTCCCTCTCTATCCTATGGGTTTTAATTGTTTCCGCGTATTTATTTTTCTAAACTATAGGATATAGGAATGGTCCACCGTCCACCTTTGGTAACTATTATTAAGTGCACTATTTTGTCACAGCGTCTCTAGCTAGGTGCTTTTATTGGAACCTACATCACCGACTCTTTAAATTTCAAACACCTAATTTGTTTTTTTGGGAGGGGTGGTGGGCGGCGGGTAATATGCCGAAAATATTGACACATCTACTTGGTTTATGTATGAAATGTAAGTTCTGCCGGTCAGTTTTGGATTTTTTTCTGGCAGGTCCGTCAGGATTCTGACGGGTCCGTCTTAATTCAGACGGGTCGCCAGGGTGGAGACAGTGCATTTGGACAGAACATGTGATCTCAACGTCTTTTGGATTCTACCGACCCACAGCGCCTCCTGAGTGATTTCTGGCCCTTTTAATACCTTGTTCTGATGAAGAACAGTATGAGAAACATATCCTATCACTTTGTTCACCAAAATAGAGAGGAAGATAGAGATTGAGGGAGACAAGGTCTAGTCTGGCATCCCAAAAGCAAACCATCACTGTAAGGGAGCCCGATCGGACTAGTAGTGTCCTCTCTCTTGCATGAACTGGTGGCGTTGGTGTGCTTGGCGACTGAAAGTTCTTTCTCTGGTGAAACATCTCATCCACAACACTCAAGAACAAGCAATGGCTAGAGGTAATCTTAGATCATGGTTATTTTTGCATTAAGATCCTAGAAACACTTACATGAAAAAACATAAACTAATGGTTGGAATTGAAGTTCCTAGTTATGTGTTTGGAACGCGTTAGGAACATCTAGTTTGCGAACTAGCGCTCTTCGTGCGAATCAAATAACCCACGAACAGCACGAACAAGTTGTTCGAGTGCTTGTTCTTAGTTCCTGGATTTTGAAGAACAAGAACGTGAACAAGCTGCTCGTTGCTGGTTCGTGAGCAAGCTGTTCGCGCTTGTTCACATTGGTTGTCAAACACACAATATTTTAGATTTTTATTGAGATAGGCTAAAATCAGCCACGACTGACGGATGGACCCGTCAGTTGCGATCATATCTCAACTTTTGCGATTTTAATGGCTAATCTGAACCGTTCAATGTGTTCTCCATATTGAAATCTCATTGGAGACCAAATTTTATATTTTTCTGATTTTATTTACTATTTTTTTTGAGAATTTTAAAAATCATAGTTATTGAAGGGTCCAGAATTGTTTAGATTAAGAATTTTGTAAAATACCAAACAAATACTAAAAAATTTCAGAAAAATATAAAATTTTGTCTCCAATGAGATTTCAATATGAAGAACATATTGAACGGTTCGGATCGACTGTTAGAATCTCGAAAATTGAGATTTGATCGTAGCTGACGGTGTCATTTGTCGGTCGTGGCTGATTTTAGCCTATCTCATTTTTATTTATGCTTCTTTGAAATAAAATCTCACGCAGCAATTAATTTGTCATAAAATATGCGTACTAAAAGAATCTCAGTGATCTTTCCGAGGAGAATGACTGATTGGTGAAAATTGATGGAATGCATTTCGAAATAATATGAGAAGAAATGTCTATGCCAAACAGACTTGAGGATGGGTGAGATTATGCACACAGTTGGTATAAAAAAATTGTTTCGCCACACGATGTTTAAGATTAAAACTTTTACTAATCTGAAATTCACACTAATTATCTTATTAAAGATACATGTCAAAAAGTTCCTATTTCCTAAGTCCGGGCCAACAAGTGTGTGTGTGTATATATATATATATATAGAATGGCTAACGCGCCATCGATGGCACAAAGGGTCTCGTGCCATCAAGTCATTTTTCGAGATCCAAAATTCAAACGGTCAATCCGAACCGTTCAAGTTGTTCTCCATATTGAAATATCCTTGGAGACCAAATTGTATATTTTTTCGAATTTTTTTACTATTTATTATGATATTTTTAAAAACATTATGATTAGAGTATTTCAGCCCTCCAATTTGAAAATATCATAATAAATAGCAAAAAAATTAAAAAAATATAAAATTTGGTCTCCAAGGGTATTTTAATATTGTGATCAACTTAAACGGTTTGGATCGACCATTTGAATTTTGGATCTCGAAAAACGAGTCGATAGAAAATCGATGGCACGTGCCATCGATGGCGCATTAGCCACTCTCTCTCTCTCTCTCTCTATATATATATATAGTTTTGCTATGGTGAGTCGCGACTCACCAGAGGGTCTGTGAGTCGGGCTCAAAACTCATATTGAAATCTCCATGCAGACCAAATTTTACATTTTTTCGAAATTTTTAAGTATTTTTTTGAAATTTTAGAAAATCGTTAATCTAATTAGTTCTGAGCCGTTCAAAAACAATAGTTTTTAAAAATCCGAAAAAAATAAAAATTTCGAAAAAATGTAAAATTTGGTCTGCATGGAGATTTCAATAGGGAGATCGTATTGGACGGTTTGGATCGGTCATTTTGAACCAGATCTAGGAGTTTTGAGCCCGACTCACAGACCCTATGGTGAGTCAGCAAAACTATATATATATATATATATATATATATATATATAGAGTTTTGCTATGGTGAGTTGCGATCAAAACTCCTAAATTTAGTTTAAAATAATCGATCCAAACCGTCTAATACGATCTCCCTATTGAAATCTCCATGCAGACCAAATTTTTCATTTTTTTGAAATTTTTAAGTATTTTTTTTAAATTTTAGAAAATCGTTAATCTAATTAGTTCTGAACCGTTCAAAAACAGAAGTTTTTAAAAATCCGAAAAAAATACTTAAAAATTTAAAAAAAAATATAAAATTTGGTTCTCATGGAGATTTCAATAGAGAAATCATATTAGACGGTTTGGATCGGTCATTTTAAACTAGATCTAGGAGTTTTGATCGCAACTCACCATAGCAAAACTCTATATATATATATATATATATATAGAGTTTTGCTACGGTGAGTCGCGACTCACCAGAGGGTCTGTGAGTCGCACTCAAAACTCCTAGATCTAGTTCAAAATGATCGATCCAAACCGTCCAATACGATCTCGCTATTGAAATCTCCATGCAAATCAAATTTTACATTTTTTCGAAATTTGTAAGTATTTTTTTCGGATTTTTAAAAACTACTGTTTTTGAACGGTTCAGAACTAATTAGATTAACGATTTTCTAAAATTTCAAAAAAATACTTAAAAATTTCAAAAAAATGTAAAATTTGGTCTGCATGGAGATTTCAATAGAGAGATCGTATTGGACGGTTTGGATCGGTCATTTTGAACAAGATCTATGAGTTTTGAGCCCGACTCACAGACCCTCTGGTGAGTCGCGACTCACCATAGCAAAACTCTATATATATTCCATATTATGAATATATAAAGTGTAAGTTTCAACTTTCTTAGACATGTCATTTTATTAATGTTATCACTCATTCGATTTTGCATTTGTTAATAAGACGTTTCATGTGTTCCTATGTTTGTTTGCTTCTTGTATTAGTTTTTTTTAATGTGTTTGATATGCTTAAGAAGTAATAAATACAACTTTTTCAGAGTATATTTTCATTTGACAGATTTTTAGTTGTTTCAAATCAATATTAATATTTAGATTATCTTTTTAATAAATATTTTTTTGAGTAAATTAATTTTGGAAAGTTGGATTAATAATGTCAACAAATAAATGAGAAACACGTTGAATGGAAAGTTGGAAACTACTAGTCTACTAGTAAATAAATGGACCAGCATCGAGAATTACTCTCTGCAATTTTTCTCCTGACAGTCCGATCTAATCTAGACGGTTAAGTTTTACGAGACACTCAAATTGATTGGACGACAATCCAAATTGCTCTCTGCAGTTCCCGCGGAGGATGCCATTCCGTAAAAATAAATGCCTTGGATTCTTCTTATTAGCCTCGCACAGTCACGCTCAAGCCATAGACTACTACTATAGTTCCCCTGGGGACCAGTATCCTCTGGATGGTTTAATAAAACCATCCAGTGGACGTCTCTAGATCTGAGCCGTCTGATTTAATCTCAACGGTTAGATTTTTTCGGGCCTATTAATCTTGATATTATGCACGGAGCATCCATATCTATTGAGATTAAATCAGACGGCTGAGATCGAAAACCATCCACTGGATGGCCATCCAGAGGATGCGGAGTCGTTCCCTTGGACCAAGGTTTACATTATTAAATAAATAAATAAAATAGAAGAGAAAAATTGAGTCGTTATCAATCGTTTTTACAGAAAAAGAGACCCCACCGTTAAAACCCCAAAATTACATAGAAGCTCCAATCGTGTGGGCCCCAGTTATCAAGAAAACGTACGGACTCGGGCGATTGCGATTCGCATTTATTACTTGAATTATTATTATTATTATTTTTAATTTAGTTTGTGCTGTGTTTGTTTTCTCCGTACGGACGTCCTTTTAGTGGAATTCTAAGGTCCCCATTCCCTAAACAACTCCCAAGTGGTACACAGCAACTTGTACCACTCGGGGTGTACTGCTCCGTATCTCCCACGCTGTCCCCAGTCTGTGGTCGACAGGAAAAATCAAACTGTGTCACGTGATCCAGACTGCGAATTGTCGGAAGAGAAAGATTAGATAGTTAAATTTTCCCTAAATATACTCAACTCCGAAATATATTTATGAATTTATGAAATAAAGTAAAACAGTTCATTAAATCATTAATAATATTAAATTCGAAAATGGAATGCTTAGTTCAAGTTAAAGCACAGTATACGACGACTTAACATCATAAGATAGTTCTAGAAAATAAGAAATATATCGCAATGATCTAGTTATGACATAAAATACAGCAGCATAACAATATAAAATGAATAATAAATTCAGAAACTGCCATACTTAGTAAAAAAAAACAAAAGTTTAGTTTATGACTTTTTTTTTTTCAAGAAATAGAGATGACTTTGCCATACAATATGTATATATATTTTTTGAATTAAAATGAATGCATGACTTGAACTTTTGAGTTCGCCGGTCTATTATTCTTACCACTAAGTCACTAGACTGCATGTTTATTTTATGACGTTTTAACATCATAAGAATTCTTGAAAGAAATAAGAAATATATTGATGTAGTTATGAAATAAAATACAACAGTAACTTAATACAAAAATATGAATTAAGAAAGGTAAATGAGTGAGTACATAAAAGTTTCCATAGGTTGGAAACCGAGAGTAAAAAAAGAAACGAAGTAAAAAGGGGCCAATAAAAAGAAAGGCCGACAAAAAAATAAATAAAGAAATACAGATGGCACGAGGTCTGCCATTTAAACAAGAAAAAATAAAAGGAAGCAAAAAAAGCATAGTGTGATTAGATTAATCTGGATGCAACAGTCGCCACTCTTCAATGATGAGCAACGCCAGAGAGTGAATATTGCTGTGTTTTTCACTGAAAACTCTGCTACATCTCTCCCTCCAAACAAAGTACCACGCAATGGCTAAAATCTCCTTTTGCTTTGCAGTTATATCAGTTGTGAAGAAGGCTGAGCTTGCTGGTATTTGGATTTGATCGTACTAGAAAGATTAAGGACCTGTTGCAGGACCATTGAGGAAAAGATGCAGTAGTCAAAGATGTGCTGGATGGACTCACACTCTGATTTGCAAAGAGTGCACCTATTTACCAGAATAAAACCCCTGAGTTATAGGTTGTCCACTGTAGGTAAAACAGAAATTGTAGTGCATTTTAACATCATAAGATATTTCTAGGAAAACAGAAATGTATAGGTGTGGTGTAGGGTCTGCATCGTGGTCACCATTGCAATGACTTTGTATTATGATGAATCACGCATCCTCGACACAACATTAGTTGGCAATAGATCTTTATTTTCCTAGACTGCAATTGCAAATTAATCACTGTATTACTATTCCATTATCGTGAATAGTGCACCATGAGAAATTTAGAACACAGTTTTCAGGGTAGTTTTAGTTGTGGAATCTTATATTGCTCATGACAGTGTACATAGACCAACAATGTTTTTTCATGTCACAAGTTTTGTCGAGGTGCCATTATTGTGTTATGTTATATTTGGCGTTATTTGCCAACTTTCCATATCACTGATCAGTTTATGTAACATAATTAATTTTAGGACCTGTTTGCAATACGTCAAATTCTAAGGTCCTATTTGAAAAATATTCATTCTTATCTATTTGATCTTATCCATTTGAAAATATCCATTTAATTTAATTTTTTTACTTTCTTAATAGCTAAGTAATCAATATTCTAAAAAACTGTCACTAGTATTTTCAAAAATAGTAATTAAGTAATTTCTTTTTGCTTACTTAGCCATTAAGAAAGTTAAAATATTTACCTTCTTAGCCACTAAGAAACCTCCACTATAAATAGACCCAGCCTCATTCCATTTCATTTCGTGAATCATTTATCTTTCTCTCTCTATAATAATCTTGAATACCACCTTGGCTTTGGATAGTCCGTCATTTGCAATTCGAGTTCTACGTCACATTTATGTTGGATAGTCGTTTCGATTTGTTTGTGCTTGTGGATCGCTCAGTCAGGTAACCAGATTTCTCTATAATCTAATTTTGTTTTGATTGAATTATTTATCGTTTGTCTAATTTGTTGGATTTATTAATTGGAATTGTGACCGGTATATTTCGTTGGATAATGGGTCTTTGATGGATATTGTTTCTGGAAAAGTAAATTTGGTACTGGAATCGCCCATATAGGAATTTTAGTAATGGTAGCGGAATCGCCTGGTGTGGGATTCTGATGAAACTTTATGACTTGGACTGGTTGAGGAATCGCCCGGTGTGGGATTCCGAGCAATTTTTATGGATTGGACTTTGAAAAACCTAGACCCAGTTATCTCTATGAAATATATATTATTCATTTTGTATTGTTATGGGGATTAATCCATTCATTTGGACTTTGATTGTATAAATTAGTTATAGAAAAATTGCATCATTAAATAATCGGTTACTGAACTTTGTAGCTGACATCCATTTTGTTCCTTTTTTTTGCTTGCGACGTAGGTTGACGGGCCGTCGGATTGATGCAGAAGATACCGTCTCACCTTCACGTCTTGTGGCGCGGGGTGTGACAGTTTCAATAATTTCACACGATTTTCCAAAAAATAAAAATCGTTGACTTTCTCAACCTTATTATAAATGACAAATCAATTATTACGACTACACAAAATAATCAGTAGTGGATAACAGTGTTTGTCAAAGCCCCTAAATACCTATACCTAGGTAAGAGTTTTAATTTTGCATCGCCAGAAATTAATACTGAACATAATTATGTTAATTTCATGTTGGCTTTACAAGTCAAAAACAAAGAAAAGTGTAGTCATTCTCAGATCATAAATAATTCCATATACGATTAACTCTGTGTCGACCTGACTGAAGAGATTTACATGCTCACATATTTAAAGTCAATAAAGAAATAGTAAATGACTGTCATTATTACACAAGACTCTGGATCAAAACTTGAGGATGCTGTTCAAGTTGAAAATGTCAGTTCTTCGATATCACTGCAATAAATAGTGGAAAATATAAACTTGATGTATATGACCACCTAATTGATAAATTAGCAAAATATATATAATAATAATATTTTTTTATCGCCTAGAGGCTAGAGTAATTTCTTTGAAATTATGTGTACGCCTGACAAATACATATCCTTGAAATCATACGGCCTACAAAATCACGAAATTTTCTTCTTTTTTTTTTTTTTTCCTCCCTCTTTTTCTTTCTTTCTTTCTTTTTCTTTGGTTTAGATTGTTAAGTCATTATCGGGCGACAATTTACAAGCACAAACAGTGCCTATCCGGAGTGTTAGTTAATTTATGTTAAAACAAAAATCATGAGATAGCTAGATATCTTCATCTCTACTACTTATAAAAGCAAGTATGCAAAGGTAAAAAAAAATAAGCGAAGGGTGTAAATAATTATTTAATCTATGCAATCTTAACCATTGATCGTTTAAATCAATGGTTGGATGCTATCGATGGATATAAGTTTGCAAGCTCTTCACTTTTAATAGAAAGAAATTTGTAGTTGGATTGATTGTGCACTCATCAAAATAGAAAGAAATTTATTGCTGGATTAGTTATGCACTATGTTTGGGAAAAAAAAAAAACACAATACATATGAAAAATTTCATTAAAATCATAATTATTTTTTTTTTCATTTTGAAAATAGAACATCTATATAAAATTTTTCCATCTATATAATTTACCCACCCATTGAGTGAATATGATTTGCTAGTATATATAAAAAATCGGAAATCCAGATAACAATACAAATAGAGATCATGTGGCTGAATTATCAGATTAGATTAGAAAAGTTAGGGAATTTTTTAATAGGGCGGGGAGGGGGGGGGGGTCGATGCGAATTGTTGGCTAAAATGATTTTATGATTAATTGGTACCAAAAAAATAAATAAAGAAATGAAGAACAAATGATAATCACTAATTGGTACGAATATAATATATAGTTTCTGACTTCAGAAATCACGTCATTTATTCTAGAATAAAGTCATGTCTTCTTAAATTATTGTTTGGAAACTGAATTTAGTAAAGTATACATAGTCTCATAAGATAATAATTCCGAAAATTAAACTCAATGGAGATACATATTTTTTCAATATAAAGATCTGATATCTGCATGTTTTATCTTTTCATTCAATCATTTTTTTTGAAAAAATTAATCACTTAAATGATCAAAGCTTATCACGATAAAATTTTAAGTACGTCATAGGCTCATAGCGTTTTTTTCTAAAAAATACACATAAAAATTACGACTTGTCAATTTTATTTTTATAGGCATATATGGAATTTGTAAAATTTTGCTCGCGAGGAAATTTTTTGTCGTTACATCTTCAATTTTTATTTTTATCGATATTATAGCGTATTGCTATTCGTACGATGAAAAGGTGATTTAGATGTACTATCAAAAGATGTCCTCAATGGTCAAATAAAGAAACATAATAATGTTAGAAAATATAAAATTATCTAGTTGAATTTTCTAGATATAGTTGGATATCCTTCAAAAAAATAAATTGTTAACACACTCTTTTCTGTCAAAGAGTCTGACTTTTTATCTGAAATCGATCAACATATAAACCGCACATCAGATCAAATCACGTAAATCAATGGTCCATAATTAATATAACAATTGTTTAGATCACCTCTTGTGAAATTATTATGACTTTTTATGAATGCTTTTATAAGTAGCATATACATATATATGTTACTAATTTACTAGCCTGCTAACTTTTTTAAGTTAAAATCAGAAAATGTGAAAGTTAAGAATATTATGAAAGCATGGAAATAGAAACTTTTGCACCTTCCAGGCAACCGCTGTGTATATTAGGTGCCCTTTTTGCTTTATTTACTTATTATAAACAATTAATCCATGTTGATTGGAGCTATATTTATTATCTTCTTACTGACATTTCCGTAACTTTTTTCTTATTCAACACACATGTATTGAGTAGTCACTCTCCAATGACGGCTTTCATCATAAGACTTATGAGGGACATACAAATTTATGATAAGATCATAGGAAGCGAACAATTTTAACAAGAAAAATAATTTTCATTTGACAGCCACTGTCAAATTCTGTAAAAAAAAAAACAAGAAAAATAATTTTGAGCTTATTAGAATGTGATATTACCGTAATTAATTCATTTTAAAGGAAATTTAACTTGTGCTTGCCAAAAAATTAATGATTAAAGGATTGGATACGATATTTTGCATAATTTGATGTAACTAGTACAGATATAATTACATTATCTGATATATGTTATAAGCAATATTTTGCTTTCTCTTTTTAACAAATTTTATTTTGTACGATGCTTCCACTGCCAAAAACTTTAAGAACTCTAAACCTAGATATAAAAAAAAACACATCACATGTGTCTACGTCAATGTTTCGTATGCATTCATAAAAAATTACAATAGTTGAACTTTGTAATGTTGTAAGAACCCACTTAATTATGTGAACAATTTCTAGATATTATTTTTAGAAGTTTTTAATTTCATCAAAGACAATATCAAATTGCTATGTATTATTTTTTTTTTTCAGTATGAAGAAATAATAACAACAAAGGTAATAAATTTTACTGTCAGATATATAAGCTTAATTTCTGAGTTGTGACAGACCTCTATGCTCTAATCTTGACGATATGCTTTGCCACTTCGGCACTTCCTAATTTCCTCCTTTTGCTTCCCAAAATAAATAAAGAAAGCTCGTGATATCACGCCAAAAGATCACTTTAATAAATTTAATCTACGATTTTCTGAACACTTCTGCAAATTTGTATGCTTCTTTTAAACTTTTCAAAATCCATTCAATCTTAAAAGCTTTTGAAATTCATTCAATATTTAGATAGCTACGGATGTACGGAATCACGTGACTAATCTGACTTATTGACTAATTAATCAATTTATCAATCATGATTTCCAGAAGCAGGTGTTGTTTTCGACCGTACAAGTTATTACTTTATACAAGCTTTGTTGCATACTTACATTTGCATACATGTTAGATTTCGTGATTCCTGGCTGAATTTACGGTGAGAAAATTGGATCCAAGTGTCCCTTTTTTTTCTGGCTAGGATTCTGTTTTAGTAATTAATTTTTGAAAGATTCCATTTTAATAAAATTTTTAGGGTTTGTTTTATTTATGGTCGCATATATGTCATCAAGTCCAAGGTGCCTTCACATGGATGGAAAATATATAGTAATTCTTGCTACCATTCGGTTGTTTTCAGTTGGATTACGTCCGACCGTACACAAATGATAGGTACACTGAAAGGATAGTTCAAGATAAAATTATGTTTTTTCTAGTTTATCTAAAAAATGATAAAATTATGTTTTCAGTGTCATACTTTCAAACCCAATTTTAATAAATTATACTACACTTTGACCAGTGTCAAAATAATATTACTTTAACTTGTTTTTGGTACAAGAATTCGTGCATTTTTTTTTCATGTCACATGGATGGGAAGCAGTAATGTACCGTTCGGTTGTTTCTTATTTTTTTTTTAATTTATTTATTTTTGGCAAGTGACCATTAGGCAATAGATTAATACGAAAGAAGACAGTTCGGTTGTTTCAGTGTGCATTAGGTCTGAGCATGAAACAAAATGAAAGATAAAAAAAAAATTGAAGACATAATTATTTTTTTTAGTTCCATTTCAAACACAATGTTTATTAATTAGACTACATTTTCATCGATGTCAAAATAATATTACCGTACGTGACTAGTTTTAACGATGCATGAATTCTTCCAAAAGAAAAGAAAGAAACTGTTTTCTGAAATGGATTAATTTGAAGAAGAGGGGACAAGGTAGGTCTGAACCCAATTGTCAAAACTCTTTTCAAGGGTTTTTCAATTGTTCTATTAGATTAAGATTAAATGATATTTGTAAGTTTGATACGATCCGAGCAGATTCATTAACAAATATTTAATTTTAAAATGTAAAAGTTAGAACCAATCGATTTGGTTCCAAATCCAATGAGATTCAGCCCCTTTAATTTGCTTTCACCAAGAACTTGCTTTTGACATGTCCTGCTTATCACAATTCGGATTTTGATTCTCGTAAACAAATCACTCAAAGATTGTGATGATCTTACTATACATGTGTATGAACCTCATCCTTGAAAGGTTCTCCGGAAACTGAATTAAAAATCGAGAATAAAAAGTTTAATTATTTCAGAGAAGTCACCTTGGGAAACAAGATGTAAGAAGTGAAGATTAATTAATTAAAATGGTTCCTTGAGTGACCAAAAGAGAGCTTTGGTGTTAACTAAATGAAAAAAATCAAGAGCAATACACATTGAGTGAAAAGTCGCATGTTCGAAATCCGGCTGGAGGTCTTTCATAGACATTTAATTTAAAAATAAGTTGGGTGGCTTAGACCCTCAATTTATCTTCAAAACTAAATGAAAAAACGACACCTTAAGGATCAGGGGATTTTGATTAGTTCTATTTCCTAATAGTAAAATTCTGTTATTTAAGAAAAAAAAAATTTAGTATTCTTATGGTGTTTGAAACATATATTTATAATTTAAAAAAATATCAGGGGAACAAACTCCTTTTTATCTTTCTTTTTTAACCTTGTCAAAGCACCGAGCTAGACTAACCTTGTATGGAAATTAGGTGTTTAAAACGGACTTGAATGTTCAAGTCTGATGACTTGGACCAAATAAGCAGAGTTTTTATTTTGACGAGCAACGGTAAAAATATAAAGTTTTAGTAATTTTTAACATCATTATAATAAGAGATAGGCTAAAATCAGTCGCGACTGACGGATGAGACCGTCAGCTACGATCAAATCTCAATTTTCGAGATTCTAACGGTCGATCCGAACAGTTCAATGTGTTCTCCATATTGAAATCTCATTGGAGACAAAATTTTATATTTTTCTGAAATTTTTTAGTATTTGTTTGGTATTTTACAAAATTCTTAATCTAAACAATTCTGGACCCTTCGATAACTATGATTTTTAAAATTCTCAAAAAAATAGTAAATAAAATCAGAAAAATGTAAAATTTGGTCTCCAATGAGATTTAAATATGGAGAACACATTGAATGGTTCAGATTAACCATTAGAACCGCAAAAGTTGAGATATAATCGCAGCTGACGGGTCCATCTGTCAGTCGTGGCTGATTTTAGCCTATCTCTTATAATAATTACTTACGATTCACAGCGAATGAAGATTCATTAACAGTAAAACAATAATTATATTTGGAATAATTAGACATTTTTACAATAATTAGAGACATGTCACTCTTAAATTGTAATTAATTTTATGTCACTATAAAATAGTTAAAATTAGTTTTATGCCATTTTTTTTGTTAAAATTAGAGATTTGACATTGAAAGTAGAAAAAATGTCACTCTAACATTTAAAAATGTCCAAATTGCAATCATTAGATTGCATCAACTTACTGACAATACTAAAATATATTTTTCTTAAAAGAATTGAATATACAATACTAATTCAGCGGAGAAATATATCTGTATAAACTATCCTTTTTTCTTAAAATGTATTTTCCTAAATCACTCATTATATTTTGTATAGAGCTTCAGTATGTATATTTCTTAAAAGAATTAAATATACAATACTAAAACTATTACTTTAACTATATGTAATAAAAAAGATGAGAGACGATGTCCTCATTGTTTTCGTATTTAAATATGCCTACGAATTAGGATATACTTAGACTCAAAAGAGTTCTAAACCTTGCACGATACACGTCTGTCTGGAGACATGTTGTATATTTGTAGAATAGTTTATAAACTATGCATCAGTACGATTAATATCAACACAATTAGTTAGAGAGACTACTTCAACGGAGAAAATTTTCCACGCAAGGAGAGAATTTTTTGGGAACTGACACGTGGATGCTTCTATGTAAAATTTTCCTATAAGCAGCTCCTGCATCCGTACATTTGAATTTAAAAACGACAAAGAAGATAAAAAAAAATGCTATTCAGATAATAGAAAATTAGAAGACTTTTTTGTATATGCAGCGTGGTTTGTCTCATGGATTCATGTGGGAAGGCAGGCATCAAGAATCTTTTTCGACGAAATTGGGACCGCAGAGATTTTGTATTTTTCAAGGGGCTATTTGGATTAATTATTTATTCTTCCATAGCCACCTGTCAGTTAATCTCTGTTGGAGGTGATTGTCTGCAAATTAATAGCAGATGTCAAGAAGGAATTGAATTCGTTTGGAGCAGTATTCAAGTACCTTTTCCAAATTATAGAAGATAAAAAAGTTGTGTTAGCATGTCAGATTTCTTTGGGAATCCTGTAAAGTTGCCTTTATTTTTTCTTTATTAACAAAGTTGGCTTACTGTAGCATATTTATTGGGGAACCACTAATTATATGACATAAAGTTGTGTCTGATTAGCATGTTATGAAAGATAAAGCTAAAAATAAAATATTAGCTTTTGTTAGAGTTCTATAAGTATATATAATAGTTTATTTATAATAATACAATTTTTTTACAAAAGAAAAACATAATAAATAAGTATTTATATATATTGTACGTACTGTACGTAGGATTCTTTCTCCTAACTTCTCTAAACTAAGTCACGACAATTTATATAAAAAGAAAAAAAATTACAATTTGAACATATGATTTTTATTTTATTTTCTTTTATTTATTACTTTTCTTCTGAGAAAGGCCGGTAGGCAAATTAAGCATTAAGAACAAACAAATAACAAAGTAACAGACTTAAGGACATGCATGCAAAATTGGTTAAGTAAAAGTTGTGCAAAATCTCTTGCCGAAACATAATGTCGGATTCTTTTTGTTGGACCTTAGTTAGCTTAGCAAGGCTAGCTGTCCAAGAAAATATATATATGAAACCTTCTCAAATAATTAGAAACTTATCATGACTAAAGATTCGGGACCTATGTTCAATTTTTGAACATGTGGAGCAGTACGTAAAAGCAGGCAGCTAGACAGGGAGTGAGAGAGTGACTGCAACTCCTCTCCGTTTAAAATAGAACAGGGTATTGTGAAAGTCAAAAGGGCCGGACCGGATTGCAAAGGACCGGACTTAACGGGTTTTGTATAAGAACCGGACCGGACCGGGTTCGAGGAAGGGTCCAAGAAGGACGGGATTTGACGGATTTCTTTTCCGAATAGATAGTCCAGACCTTTGAAAACCTGGCCCTTCTAAGCCCTTGGTCTTTCAAATGGCCAGACTCAAGAACCCAAAGGACTCAAATGATTTCATACTACAATGATAAATTTTAATTTCTAGTAAAAATTAATCAATTAATATATTATAAAATAGTTCATATAATGCAAAATTCAATTTCTGGTATATATGCAATTATAAAATCCAGAATATTCATTTTAAGTATGATATAAGAAACAAAAAAATCCACAATTTCTTTGTTTGAAGGTTGGCATCGGCCAACGATTTGCATTAATAAGAATAACATGTACAAAAAATTCAATGACCCTTCCAAATAAACTGAAAAGAAATGTCAACTTCTTGAAATTAAAAACAAATAAACTAAAGAGTAATGAACCGGCCCTTCCAATATAAATGATTTGTATTCCTTTTTATTCTTTGACTTCTATTGATCCGGTCCTTGCAAATAAACCAAGTCGGATTGGACCGGACCTAGCCCTTCGATATCTGTCCCATCAAAATCCGTTTTTGTCGAAAATTATATCCATCCCTTTCAAAATCCGGCCCTTCTAGGTCCTTGCCCGTTGTAAATATTTTGAAGGACCGGTCCGGTCCGGATTTAAAGATGGACTTCCGAAGGGCAGGCCAGTACATTAACAACATAGAAAATAGTATTACAATTTTCTTCAGTAAAATGTAGTGTCCCAAAACAAATTTCTATGTATATTTAGGGCTTCTGTGAGTGAACATATATATTATGTTTTTTTCATAACTTAAAAAATGTTAATAGAGAAAAAATAATTCATCAAGAATTTTATCTTCTATGATTGAGTAATAGTTTTGTTAATAGATAAAACTTGATAGTACTATTTATATTTCTTATATTGGCACCTTTACATAATTACCAAGCTCATCCAAAGCAATGTGATGAATTACCTGATAAATTTGTTTTCTTGTTCAAATTTAATTCTGAACAATCAATGAATAAATGAAGTACTCTAATATGTTCATCGTGAGAAAAATTTTAATGTCATATTATAGTATATATTTATAGACAACGCTGAGATATCATGTAAATTATTAATTATGCATGTGATAAAGGCATGTATTTGTAAATTAGAAGACAACTAACTCCCTGCTGGAGAGTTATTTAAATATGGGACCAACATTATGTGCATCCACCAATTCGTATTTGAGCCCACCATATTAGCACAGACACAACCTTGTGATATATTGATGAAGATACGCAACGGTTGCAACCAAAGGAGAAATCCAGCTATACAACATTTTTAAACCTAACCGAAGAAACTCATGTTAGAACAAAAATATTGCTCTGTAGTCTGTACAAATAACATTATGCCAAGTGTTGTACGATAAATTAGTCTGTTTCTCTTTCTAGTCGGAAAAGCAGGAGGTCAACACCATTGATTTCTTCAAGTTTCTAGAGACATGCTAGTATATTATTTTTATACTTGCTTCACAAAGGTATGAGAGGGTAACACCAAAACTTAAAAAGTTAGTTACAGATTAAATGATGAATAGTTATATTATTTTGATACGGTAGGTCATTTGTAAGAAAGTAGGTGCATGACAGGTGCCCCCACTATATGGAATAAGGCATCAGAGAGATCCTCAGTGTAGATCTCTACTGCTGTTTTTATCATGATTTTGCAATAATGGTCCAAAGTAGAAGCACAGAACTAGAAGCAACTGAAGAGTTTGGCTTGACAAATTTTCATTGACAAGTCCTCCCAATTCTGTCTATTCAACAATCCGTGCAATCTTCCCAAATTGTGTGAGTTTGAACTTTGATGCGAGTGGTGTTGTGATATCAGTGATATGCAATTGATCACAAACATGTCCAAATAAAAGAAATACCCAACATTATTGAAACTCTCCAAATAACAAATTTTAAATTTTTTGTCCAATTTCTTTTTATTACAAGATATAATTCCAGAATTGTTAGAGCATCTAGGAATTCCGAGAGTATCAAAAACAAGCATATTGGATTTAAGTACTATGAACTTTTTGTATTTCAAAAGCTGCTACGAATTTCATTTTAGGGACTTTTTGTGTAACTAATTTTCTCAGCTCAATTCGACCCAACTCGAGTTTGATCAATTACAATCGTTTATAATTTTAAAAGAACAATATATATTTCAATCTATATAAAAAATTACTTCATTACATAATTTGTATTTGTATACTAAATTAACAAATTTTATTTATTAATAATTGTTGACTTCTTACAAATTAATATAATATTTACTCTCGAACTCTATTATTAAAATTATAGTTACATATAAAATATCTCTGAAATATTATGTATAGAATCTCATCGCTCATGCAAACACAAGTCTTATTTTAACGTTCATAATATCAGAATTGCTAAGCTTGTGTTGGAACACAATAAAATACTTGTGTGGATGGAAATGCACAACTGTGATTTGGAAATTGCATGAATCGCACAACTTTATGATTGCATAGGAAGAATGAAGAATCAAGGAAAAACAAAAACGAGAGAACTCTTGTTAAGAGTTATCTCATAGAGCATCAAATTTCATTGTCTGTACAGCAAATTGAGGCAGCAAGGATGCCAAATAAAGAATAGCGTCTAGAACTTGAACTACGCATCTCTCTACAGTTTGTAAGGTAGTCAACACACACACACTGCTTTTGCGGTCCAAAAAAAAAAGTGAAACATGGCCATCAATGATTTGTTTTTATGATGTTGACTAGTTGACTGGTTAGGCAACAGGTGAGAAGGTAACCAGTTCCAAGGACTGCACATGCAATGAGAGAGGAAAACATGTACGCTCAAGTACAAGTATTTCTAGTTTCTTGGTGGTTGGTTGGAGAAAAACAGGTGATGCAATAGAATTATTTTGTTGGTTTGTGAGCATCTTTGTTTATTTATTATATTATTTTCTGGGTAAGACTGTCGACTCAGGTACAAATGAAATTAATCGAGTCGAGCTCTATCTAGTCAAAGGAGTAGGAGAAGTTTTGGGGACTTTAATATTACAAAAAATGTATGTTTGGTCACATGTTGCGAAGTTGGTACATTTTATTCCGGTCCAAGTGCAAGTTTTAAGTTTTGACTTAAGTTAAAAGATTTGAAATCTTCAATGATACGTGCAATTGGCAGTGACTTGGTTAGGCATTTGGGATTTGGGAAGATCACCAATGTAAAGACTTGTGTTCATTAGTTGAAAAAAGTAAAAAAAAAAAAAAAAAAAAAAACGGTTGAAAAATGCAGCGCAAGAAATTTTCGGGATTTGTTGGCCTTGGCGGTGAAAGTTGAAACAAAGAAACGGATGTCGCTAAGAAAACACTTCACATTTGTTTGGTTATTTGTCCCCCTCATTCCGTCCCCACACCAACTGTCGTTTTTGCATTTGAGAAAATTTAACCACGGTGTACATCCCGCCGGTCCCTTTTATTACTCAAGATAACTAGGGTGCATAACGTCTAAAACGACCACGAAAATAGAGTGTTGCGTTAACCGTTTCGTTTTGAATACAAAACTGATTACGTGTTTGCGTTAACCGTTTCGTTTCGAACGAAACGATCGAAATCATGAAAATACCACGAAAATACACATGGACGAAACTGACTACGTGTTGCGTTAACCGTTTCGTTTTTGAAACGCAACCAAAATCTTTAACCGTAACGAAAGAACGGTTAAAACAGTTGCCGTTTTCACCCCTATTAGATAACTCTGTCGTTTGTGAGAAGGAAATGTCGATAGCGTTAAAATGGAATTCAGTAAATCATTTATTTTTTCCAATGAGTACCAACATTTCGCAACTGTATCTTTTACCGAAGGTCCAATATATCAACCGAAAATAGCCGAGTCCATGTATTACCCCATCTGGGCATCTGGCCCAAACATGAAACAGTAAAGAAACTTTCGAACGTTACTCTTCGTTTTGTAATTTCACTTAGTTTAGGCTACGTTTTGGACAGCATAGACGTTAAAAGCTTAAAATTTAACTAGTACCTAGCATAGTTCTCTTTTCATACTTCTGCGATTGAAGAAAAATGCGATGCCACATTTTGTCAGAATAAAAAACACTCATGAAATAAATACAAATTCAGAATTAACTTAAAAGTTCTGTACACAATACTTTACCAACAGCGATTTAGAACCAGAATCCAAAAGAATCTCAGTTCCATGTCAAAGCATCTCAAAAAAAGAAAAAAAAAAAGAAAAAGAAAAAAGAACAAAATTCAAATAAAAAAAAAATAAAGATGGAATACTTATTCACTTGAAAAATTGTACAATCTTAATTTCCCAAAGGTTCGTCCATTACCTATCTAAAGAACCAAAAAGGAGCAAATAGATTACACCAATACACAGCAATCTCTTAGTAAGAATCAACTGGCTTTAATGGTCTCATACTTTTCACCCATACTACCACCTTTCTGCTTCTGGAATTGAATGTATCGCATTGTACTGGCAAAGAAGGCCTCAGCTGAGGGATCTGACGTGGCATTCTCACCTTGCATCTCAGTCGTGATAAGTTCAATAAGTCCTTGGATAGCTGAGCTGGTAATTTGGGGATTCCCCTTCTCAAAGAAGTAAAGGTACCTACAATACATAACAGGTTAGTTAGCCTGCCTCTGGTCAGGTAAGCATCAGCTACTCAGCTTCCTGTCAGACCACACCTTGTACACTCTAAAATCATGTTGATTTGTTTTTAAGATTAATTTGAACCATGCGTTAGATGCAAGTAAAAAAAAAAAAAAAAGAGTTAGAAACAACTTCTCTATTGGCATAATTTTTTTGTGGCTGTGTTGTCACAGCCTCTTCTTTTTTTGCATAAATATTTCAAACTCCAAATTTAAAAAAAAACAAATCTGATTAGTTGATCTTGATCTTCTTCACGAGTGATGCATGCACATAGAGAAGCCCATATAGTATCTCTATGATACAACAACTAAAACAAACATTTACTTGTTAAGGATCTCAATGAAGAGGGAGATCGAGCCACTGCTTCCTCGTGCAGCGTTAGCCATCTGCTGTGCAGCATTTGCTATTCTCAAGGCACGTTTCAAGCACAGAAGAACCCTAACAGTGATATATACAATAAGAACATTAAACGAGCAAGAAAGTTTTTTGATTACTAATATGATAACAAAAGATAATGGAGCTGTTTCATGCGTGCAAAGTTAATATGTCATGCATACCACCCTAACAGTGATATAGTGTTCCCACATATGGTTCTCTACAAAACATGGAAAAGAATGTTCTGCAGTCATCACTTCCCAATTCATTATAAAGGATGCCCAAATTAACCATCTAACTGTTATCCACTTATACTAATTAAAAGAATTTGGCATAGCTCATGTATTTTGAAGAAACAGAAGAGATATCGGAGTCGGAGATACTTAGCATTTGAGGAGGGAAAAGAGTTTACTTTGGCAGGGTAGTTCTTCATATATGGTCGTATGAAATTATTCTAACAGTGACTGACGATAATTTCAAGACGCAATAATAAAAAAAAAAACTAATCAGCCATGCTGTTTCTCTCTAACAGAGAAATGACAGAAGGTTATTAGAAAAAAGGGATACAATTCCCAATATCCATGCTTCACAGCGAAGCATGACTCTATTTTTCCAGGGTCAGGAATGATAATTCCAGATTATTTAGGGGCACATAAAAGATACTTTCAAAAACAAAATTCAACCTACCTTTCACCATCCTTGACACCATCCTGATCTTCAACCCAAAAGAGATGTGAACATGCGTACACTGCTCTGCATTGGTCAGGCTTCTTTAGAAGCTTTGCTGAGTACTACAAGAGGAGATACATGAAGTTACAAAATACTTGCCAATAATAAACCAGGAAAAAAAAAAATGAAAGACATCACTAAACTGTAATACATTTTCTGAATTAGAAAATCAATACAGGAAAGTCCTTTGAAAAAAAACAAGCCCTCCTTTATTGTCCACAAAACGAACATGGTACACTGTTCATGATCCAATTTTTACATGGAACTCACAATCAAGGCAACTCAGTGTTAACTGCCAAAGTTATAACTCATTTGTGCATCATATGTAAAAAAGAAACATTGGTGTTTACTGCAAAGAAAAATAGATTGGATGGTCTTGCTATTTCAGTATATACTAGGTGTATTTGAACAAGTACCCAATAGCTATGGCAATGGTCAGGGTTTTCATTAATAGGAGATTTATTACCTGAAAGGACAAACAACCATTTCTAAAAAACAAAACACACACACACACACACATATATATATATATTGAAAATCAGCAAATAAGGAGCTTACCCCAGTTGCCTTGTGAGTAAGTGTGTCCCTATTTTCAACACCAAATATGTTCATTCGTTGCAATGTTCCTATTATTAGGTGAATAGCAGTCACTTGGGCTTTGGAATCCTAAGCAGAAGTCCATTAGAAAATAATTATAAAGATGTATTCCATCATGACTGAACAGCACATATTGCGAAAATTGATTTCTCCTCACCAAATTTGTATCACCCATTGCTATAATATTTGTTTTGGGATTATTATCTCTACTCCTTATAAACACACGGATCCAAGAGGTATTACACGCTAG
This sequence comes from Rhynchospora breviuscula, assembly GCA_027562975.1. Classification (NCBI taxonomy): domain Eukaryota; kingdom Viridiplantae; phylum Streptophyta; class Magnoliopsida; order Poales; family Cyperaceae; genus Rhynchospora; species Rhynchospora breviuscula. The sequence continues at coordinate 22,844,496 of CM050398.1, forward strand.
ATCTAGCGTGTATCCACCTGTTTGTATCGTTCAATCGATTTGATCTGTGGTTGGATATCAATCGCTAGATGAAGCAACAATATATTTTGGTTTTCCGTCTAATAAGGAAACAAATTTAACAACACATCTACCTGTATGGCTGATAGATTGTGCAACTTATCTTTATTGCCTAACATTATTTTGTTTCTTAATTTGACCACATACGAGGGCATCTTTTGCTAGTATTTTAAAAGTAAGAACAGGAATACCCAAGTGACATCTAAACAATTTTCTATTATATTAAATAAAACTAATTCACCAATAATTACCAGAAAACTACATAATTAACATCCGATCATGATCACTAGAAATAGTACGCAAACATTAATAAAAGTATGCAAAAGAATTGACTTTTTTTGGCTGGATTTTTTAAATTATTTAGATTGCCTAGTGGTTGGTTCATGCAAACTAAAGAATGTGCAACATCTATATTAGCTTGGCTATAGTTTTGTTTATTTTTGGATTAGAAACAATAAATATAAGAAAATTAAGAAAGACTTGTCATTAAGTTTCAACAATCATCCCATCAACCAATCCAGACTTACTTGCAGATAATTCCCAAAATTTGGGGCAGTACTAGCAAACACAAGATGCATTCTGTTGTAAAACGATAAAACTTAGTAAAATAACATTAAGTTGGTTAAGAGCAATACCGCAATTTCCTCTTCATACAAAATGAATGCCTGGGTAAAGAACTCATATGCTACAGGCTCCAAGTCACAATCATTTGCAGCCTGAAAGATGGAGGGAGAGACTAGTCAGAAGATATAAAAAGAGCAAACCAGTCAAATGTGAATTATAATGGAATACCTCAGCACATTGCAAGTATAGCCGCAGCGACAGCTCCGGGCATGGGACTGAATATAATGCCTCAATAGTCTGCAAAAAAAAAAAAGATGCCATCTCAATTTTCCATATGAGTTCCCCAAAGCTCTTTAATTATGCCTTGAGCTAATTTTACTAGGATAACTCTTGGCGGCAAAAACTAGGCCTAAAACTAAGTTCCTACAGTGCAATTGCATTGGCTGGGACCACTTGTTTTCCTGGTTCGTGCAGCAAATTAGCCCATACAAAGTGATGCATAAAACTTATTGCTTGATAAATATTGACCCAGTGTAATTCTTAGTTTCCTTCCAATATGTTCAATTCTACTCATCATTTTGCTATGGGAACAAGAAAATAACCTGATTAAGGATTTGAAATATTTTCTTAGGTGTCGTGGGGACATCTTCTCCAACTACATCCCCATCCTGACCTTGCAAGCGTCTCACCAACTTCAGACCAAAAGTAAAGCACATATTGACATAAAAAAGTAGAAAACTAAAAACAAGTGAAGACAATTTAACATACAAAAGCATACTCTGCAATGTTAGGTTTCAATCTCAATGCTGCCCAGTGGTATGTGTCAAATAAATAAGGATTAGAAATGGTACAGCAACCTTCTGAGAGGCCCCCACCATGTGTAATTTAGGATAGAATATTTCAGACACAGTTTTACCTCTACTTTTTTGTTCATAATTTTTCACCTTAATAATGTAAACGAACAAAATGAAAGAACCAAAAATGTATCTGATACACCAACTAAGCCTGAGCATGTGGTACATAAGCATTTCAATTCCCAAGTGAAATGATAAGAAAATTACTTTAAGAGCAGAAAAAACAAGTGAAGGCACAGTGAATGGAAGCCGCTTGGGACCACCACGAAGAATATGTTTCTGTACGGTGCAAATAATCTGAAAGAATAGGAAAAAGAAACATTTATATCTTAGTAATGTACGTGGCAACAGATATCATTGACCTATAGCCCATAATATTTTCATAAGATCAAGTATATTAACTTATGTTTTCATGTACACAAAGAAAAATATTAAAAATAGCAAGTACATGAAAAAACACAAAATTAGTCATCACAAGAACAGTTGGTACTGAGAGTAGGCATGACAAGTTACAGTCTCTGTTGGTTTCGAGTCTTTTGACACAGCTACTTTATCAGCATAGACAATAAGAACTCTTAGGCTCAAGCTATTAGTGCATATAGTTTAGACATACCTTTAACATCTCCTCCTGGTCCTCATTGTACAACATGTGGATGAGACGGGCCACAGAATTTTGCTCCTCCTTGAAATCCTCTTCATCCACATCATCATCCAGGGTCCCGTCCATGTCCTTAATTAGCCCTTTTATCAGCTCGAACAACGCCTCCACCTAAACATTAAAAGGTTTGACTTTACATCCTTATTTCTAAGTACATAAATGGGCGTGATATGAGTTTAACTGATGCCTGGACATTGAGATATTGATTCAGTTAATGTAAAAATGGGTGAATTCAACTTAAAGTTTCGAATTGCAAGTCTCATCTAGCAGCTTGTCTGGATGAAATTTTTTGATAGCATGGTTTAATTCAGATTACACCCAACTTAGCTTAATTTCAACTCGATGTTAGCTTGCTGATTTTGTTATTTTATTATCTAAGCCATTGTAATCAGGTTGGTGTGATGCTTCGGACTAAGATTGGGAAAACAATTTGTTTCTTATGTTTCTTTAACTTGAACTGAACTCAGAAATAAAAAAAAACTAACGAGTCCATTTCATACAAGTTGGTATGAGGCTACTTAATCCTTGGTCGGATATATACTCAGCAAAAAGTACCATATCATGCCATCAGGATCTAATCTGCCATGGACCAGCTACATTACCTTATCTGAAGTAGACACACAAGTTGTGTTCTTCATGATGCTTTGTATAATGACAACAGCCATGACCTTGGTTGTGGAATTATCCAGATGATCCATAACTTTGGGATAGTTTGAAAGCTCTAAAGCAGTCACAATGTTGCTATACTTCTCCAAAGGTGCACTCAAGAGTGCAACTATCTGTTTGGTTGCGCGGCTGTCTTGAAGCTTTTCTTTTCCTGATAGTTTCTTAACACATGCTCCCTTCAAAATAAATTATCACCAATAGATTCTTAAAATTTGTCCAACATTCATACAAAGTAAACCAAACAGGTACAAAGAATGTACATAAATCTAGGTTAAGAGGACATACCAGAACTTGATCAACATAATCGAGTCGATCAGGGTGTACACGAAGAGTAAATGTCAGAAGCGAGACATAGAGAGTTATTGCACTGACCGCAGGCATGTCAGGTTGTGCTTCTATGACCTGCCATCAATATTATCATCAGAAGTAAACCAACATACGGGTGGAAGAAGCATAGTAAGAGGACTACAGTTACATGGAACCATTTAACCAAATTGCCAAAGAACCATTTAACCAAATTGCCAAGTAAAAAAAAATGTCTAACAAGGTATGATTCTCATACTGGCTAGTGAAAAACTGGGGCTAAGACATCATCGGCACAAATATCAATACACTTTATGGTAATCATTTAATCAAGATTCCACATAGAGGTCACAATCTTGATTCCATAATGATAACAAATACAATAACACACCTTTCCAATCGCACTACTGAATTTCGCAAAGGCTTCAACTTGTAAGAATTCAGGCAGAACCTGTAGCATTCCAATTTGAGACATTAAAAGATGAAATTTATACAATACATATTATTTTGGAGTTGGATAAAATCATACCTCAGGGCTTGAAGCAGCGTAGTTTGATAACCTATCCATCAGTTGAGATAAAACAGTTTTTATATCTACACCAGGCTGCAGAAAGGAGAAGAACTGAAATTCTCAAACAAATATCTCCATGCAAAATAAAAGATAACATTGTTTGTCTTCCTGGTTTATTTATTTCTACACATTATGATCACTACCGAGCTGTTAAATCAAGTATCTAGTGAAGTTCAGTTCATCTAAATTCTTTCTTAAACCCATTATTGAACTGGTACCGACATGCCCAGTCAGCTCATATCAGTATGCTGTGGGAACTTCAAAACTAAACATGGAGTCAATCATTTCAGAAAATAAGTGCATGGAACTTGCAGAAACTCGTGTTAGAAAATAAGTTTCGCCAACCTGAAGCTGTGGGAATGCACTTAATAGTGTTTCCAAAGTTTGCAGATGGTACTCATCAGGAAAAACTTGAATTATGCAATCCATCAAGTAAAACTGTGCCAACTCATCTTTACAATTCACAACCTGTTAAAGCATTGACCAAATTGTCTCAGTGTACTAATACAACAGATTCAAAGTAACAAAGTACTACACTTTCCTTCTAATGTGCCAATGCTTGTGAAAAATTTTCAATTTGTAAACTTGGAGTAACAGCTCCATGTGGAATTTTGCCTTGTGTTACTCATGTAAGGATGTCGATTTCTTCTAACTAGCTTACAACAACTTTTTTTCGTGAGCATTTCACAAGCTTTGTTGTGCTCATGTCTCCTTTAACTTGATCGAAGGAAAACAGTAGGAGATGAGTGCAAGTAACTTTAACCTGTTCCAAAATTCTAGGAAGAACAGTTTCTTTGTACATCTCAAGATCAACACCTTCAATCTGACTTAGAACATGAAGATTTTTCCCCACCTATCAAAGGATGAGAAATTATATAAATTATAAACAGAATTAATTTCTCATCAAACTTCTGGAGTCAGATGTTGACCCATCCAAACTTTCATTTATGCTATTAATTAAAATAAAACTTGATAATTATAACCTCGCCTTCAATTTACCAAATAAAGTTCTTGTACAAAGATAATTCTCTTCCTTTCTTCAATTTGATATGATTAATCTAGTATTATAATCAGGGTAGTTGAGTTTGGATCAGATATCTCACTGAAAAAGGAGCCCTTAAGACAGCAAAATGGTATACTTCTTATTTTTTTACTTATGGTAATTTAAAGGTGAGGCACTAATCATTTTTCATTTTAAAGAATCCAGATATATATAAGGTAGTTGAATTTGGATGGGTAAATAGCAAATTATAAATTTAAATGAGGAACTGTCTAATAGTAGAAGTTTTGAGGGGCAAATAATAATTTTCTCATAATGACATATAAAGTTCCCAAATATGAATATCCAAAAGTAATAATCTGGAATAGTTTATATAGTATTTTACAAGGTCTCGCAGTTCGCTTCTTTCTTTCTCCCGCTTCTCTTTGTCTCGCTGTGGTCCCTGAAAACCATAAAGCAAATATCAACTAAAAGAGCGCAACATCTATGATGGGGCCAGGATGCCCTCTAACATCTTCTACCTCTTGATATTTTTGCAGTGTGCACATACACTTGTTCTCCAACAGACCCAAAATTGAAGAATACAATTAGAGCTAGCAGTGCAGCTATCGTGTCAAACAATCCCAATCAGAGAGTACACTATACATCAGTAATTACCAACTTGTTACGACAACTTTTCAAATCAACATCTAAACCAGCCAATTATTGTCAATTTAAGCTTCCCTTGGACCCTATTTAACCTTAATGCCCAAAGACAACAAATACACACATAGAAGGGCATCAATAAGTGACCCAACAACAATACACGCACTGTTCGACTAATATATAGAAAGAATCCAGTGAAAATAGTCTCAACATTAATCATTCCCGAACCTGATGTTGCATCCGAACCCAGAGCTTGTTCATTTCAATGAAGTTTTGAAGAACAAATTCAATAGCATCATTTACACTATCAGCATCCCTGTAGACAAAAAGCAATTGTGAGAATGCACTCATAAGTTTGTTCCATACTAGCAGAATGGAGCAATTTATGTTAAGTTCCAGTGCATTTTTATGGCTCACCCTTCATACTCGCTCCCAATATCAGGCAGTTTGTCACGGCTAATTTGGGAGAGGTAACTCCTCAAGAAAAGGCCACGGAGTGGGTGCTGAATACCCCTGGACATCTCCACCAGGTCCTTCAACACGTCCTTTGCCGGAGCCTCTTTTGATTTTATATACACTGATCCTACCGTGCATAAAAGATACCTGCAAACCAGCATTTTCTCTTCTGTTTTAATTACACCGAACAATAAAATTAAATGGGGAGGGGGTTGTTCAACCAGCCTTCTCTCATCGCATGTAAGATCAGTAATTGAAAATGCTGTAGCAAGTAGCTCATCTTGGTATGGACAATTTGATACCAAAATCAGCTTGGCTGTTTCAAAATGAACAAACATAACTTGGAATGTTGGTCAATGCCATGATGGTCGGTGAAGTGCTCAGGTTGCCACAATAAATTAATGTGATTACTGAAATGGTAGGATATTTTAGATTGGTATGAACCTAAACCAGTAAGACAGGATTATCCGCTTTTTTTACTGAACATTTGTAATGTTCATCTATAGCGGTCAAGTTTGGTTTCGGAGTATAACATTAGCTATACAATACAACCAAGGGAGCATTTGCTTACAGTCTTGGCAGGACATTGCCAGCATGTTGAACAAGCTCATAAAGGTCCACCACAGAGCAGTTGCCACGGGTTGTTTCCTCCCTGAAGAACATCTCCAGCTTCCTTAACTCATCAAATGCTCTCATATCTACAACAAAGCCAATTAAGTATGTAATCAACATTCCCTATTTATCCTTCTATATTGATAATACTTGAATGTTTTCATTTGTCATAGAATTGTGGCCAGGAATTGATACTTGAATCCTGCCAATTGATAATGGTCATACATTAAATTTTTCATTTAGGCTTATAAGGACTTCTCCTTGCTCAGCCTCTAAATAGGGTCAGTAACAAGCGGGAAAAGTTCCTGCAAAAGCAACAAGGAAATGCTTCCAAGTTGCTGAGCTAAAGTTCGGTACCATATCATGACCAGATTTGCGCCACAGCCAAACAAAAATAAATGCTCAATTTAAATTCTTCCTTTTCTTTTCGAAAAAAAAGCAGGATATAGATTAGAACCACATACAGAGCTCATAATATTTGTGCGGGGAAAGGCGGGAGGTTCGAAGTTCTGATAGCATCTGTGCCGAGAATTTGAGAGCATCCTTCAGATTATTTGAGTCCTGTCAATTAAGATATAATTCAAGTAAGAAAGTTGTAACTAGTAAATCCAAAAAATATTGCACCTTCTGCATAACCTACGACTTAATTGTTGTTGTATATCAATTTCAAATACCGGGTCATCCTGTAATAGTTGCAGTGAGCGATTCCTTTGCATTTTGTTTTGCTTGATTTCTGCCTAGTAACACATACTACAAGCTATAGATTTGCTTCTTATTTTAGATCATTCAATAGACCCATGGGAGATGACTCATTGCTGTTATTGACCAGCAATGTTCCACTGGTATGGACAAGCCATTTTCAATATGATCTCGAAATTGATTGTAAGAAATAGGTTCTGATTCCTACTTTAACAGTGGAAGAAATTATTCAGAAAATGTTAGCCTAACCACTATCTGTAACTGATTGACCTACAGTCAGAATTTAAAAAACAAAAAACAAAAAACAAAAAACCCATTGACCATTGGAGTTCTACTTGTCCAGTGAGCTTGTAAATCAAGGATTCAGATACTGAAGATCTCATCCCAAGCTACTTTCAATCACCAGACACACACACACACACACACACACACCTAAGACCACATAACCAGAGTCATAGATAGCAGAGAAGAGTGAGATTAGGGTTGGAATTAGGGCTTACGAGAGCACGGTGCATGTAATAAGCGTTTTGCTGGACTCCGGCGATGCCTTCGGCGAGCCACTTCTCCTCATCCTCCGCCACCGTGTCGGCGTGCATCTTCGCTTCTTCACGGCGACCGATCTAGCTCTCTCGTCGAATCGGAGATCTCGCTTAATGGCGATATCTCTGTTCCCTTTTCTCTTACTTCCTGTTTATAATCTATGATTGTTTGTTTCAGTGAATCTGGATTCGCTGCTCCGAGGAAATGTTATAATTGAGTTGTTTTTGTTTATTGTTTATGGTTTTCTTTTTCGTTTATTCGGTTTTCCTCTTGGTCTTAAAGAAAAAAAGGTTTGGGATCTGTTGCGACGAAGAGAGAGAGGAGAGTTGACGAGTTGTTGCATATTCGCTTCGGGTTCGACCGCGTCGGGTCTGGAACCGGTTTGCTCATCTAATGCCCTTATCATTTTTTTTTACATAAGATTTCATTTCATTAGAAATTTTTTTTTATCAAAATGAACGAATTTGATGTCATTTTATTAGAATTTTCATATTATTAGATCAAATGAAATTCTAAGAATTCAATTCAAATGAAATGAAATCTCGTCTAAAAAACATTTTGATTAGGGCCTAAGTAAGCTCACTGCGTAAAATATTTGAACCTAAAAATTTGACAGAAAATAACTTTACTTATGGAAATCGATGTATATGTAGACTTAGTATATTCTTTTATTTTCAGAAAAAAAACATGAGATTCAACCTCAAAAATCTTGAAAAAAAAAAATATTTTGGGGTTAAATTGATAAGTTGACAGGATAAAACTTCATTTTCTGTGACGGACAACTAAAAATTAACTACGATCAATATACCTTTTTGCTACTAAAAAAAAACGTTTACATTAAAGATTAAAGAGTACAATATTTATTTTAGCTAGGTGCTCTTATTTGAACCGATTTTTTTTTTCTCGTGCGAATTCAGCCTCCCCCCCCCCCCCTAAATTGTGGGATATCGGAGAAAAGGTTTTAAATTTTGTATTGCCTATTAAAAATAATATATTTGATAATTGGGTGTTACTGCTGATGTACTTGTAACTTGCATACCCTCTCGAACTTGGTAGCTTTCTCTAAGATTCTCAAGGGAGAAAAAAAGAATAACAACAACAATAATTATAATATTTAATTATTTATTATTATTATTATTTTAATATTTTGATTTAATCATATGTTACGAAGAAATTCATAGAAATAGTGGGATCTTTCTACTGCATCTTTATTATTGTTCTGTTTTAACTTTTAAAACGAAATGTAAAATGAAAAGTTTACTTGACAATTAGTATTATATTGATTTTGTTTTGTAGGCATTTATAAATTAATATTTGTATTCCAATTTCATCAAATTAGAAGTAGAAGAGTGCGCTATTTATCATATTAATTAAATTAAATTGAAGAAGTACAATTGTTATAATTGTTTTAAACTTTAATAATAAAATCTGTGGTGATCAGTTAAATACTCTAATTTCTTAAAAAAATACTAGTCTTAAATTGTACTTAGTTCCACCCTAAATCAAGTTTACCAACTAAAAGGAATAATATGGGACATTAATTTTGCAACAAAATTTTGACAATTCCTAATCCAAAACACTAATACCTAAGTCAGGCATACTAAAAGGTGCCAAGAATGACAGATATATCGTATATCAATCAACACAGATATAAGATATAATTGAGGTTTAATACATAAGAAAATTAGTGGATACATTTCTATGATATATATTAATGAATAATCATAGATTCTTGAAACTAACCAATATCCTTGAAACTCTATGGGTGTGTTTGGATGAGGGGTTGAATAAGGAATAAGAATAAGGAATTTCGGTATGCGTACTTGTCCAAATTTCTTATTCTTATACCATGGTTTTGTTAGTATAAGAATAAGGATCCAAATTCCTTATTCTTGTGTTATTTGGGTTGCACAAGAATAAGAAATTTGAAACTTATTCTTATCCAAATCTTATTCTAAGGCATCCAAACACACCCATATTGAATTCAATAAAAAATATATTGAATTTATTCGCCGATGACCCTAAAATTATTATTTTTACAATATAGTCCAATAAAATTTTTTGGTTATACATTAAATGTAAATATAAATATATAAAAGATTTTTTTATATACATTAAATATACATACAAATATATATAATTATAAATATAATATATGTATAAAATTAAATATAATTTATAGTATGACATGTTTAATACTTTTATTTGTATTTAATTTTACACATACATATTTGTATGTATATAAAAAATCTTATATATATGTATATTTATTTATACATTAAAAATCTTTTATATCTTAAATTATGCATGTTGAATAGCTTTATACATATATATTATGTATCATTTATTTTAATTATATACAATAACATGTATAACTATTTAATATGCATAATTTAATTATATATAATAATATATATTTAATATATAAAATATATGATACATAATATATATGTATAAAATAAGTATTATGCACATATACAATATTATGTATTTAACATGCATAATTTAATTATATACTTATATTTTTATAATAGATGTTTAAATTATGTTTAATTTCTAATCACAAATTATATATTTTGTAATAACAAAAAATTTGAGGGCTAAAAAGCAGAATTGTAAATTAAAAAATATGAATCACTTTTTTGCCGTGAATTTCATGTTTGTTTGGATTCGCATCCCGGATGCCGATCCAAGCAATTTGTAGGATCGGCATCCGGGATACCGATCCTACACCACTATTTTTAAAATTCTGAATTTTTTATAATTAATCTCGAAATTCGAGTGAACAGTAAAATCATATTTAATTTTTTCGGTATTAACCAACTCTAGCTCATTCTGAAGTCCAAGTAGCTTACTATACGCGATTTTACAAGATATTTTTGTAGGAAATACTTCTATCTAGAATTCAACAATAACTTAAAAAAATCAAGCCTATCTAGAGGCTTCTTGCAGATTGAGACACAGATAAATAACTCAATAAGCAAACTATTAAGCATATACAAATATCATACAGGTACAGAAGCGTAAATATTACAAATTAAAGCAGAACCTACTCAGCAACACAATTACATGGCATATATAATTCCCACAAAAATAGATTAAAGCAAACATTAATAAGACAAGATACATTGTGCATAATAGCATGATTCAATATTAACGACCAACATCAATGATTTCCTCAGCTTCCTTATCCATACTGAAATAGTCAGAATGATCAATTACTATATTATGGGATTCTTGACTATGCAAAGTTTCCATTTCTTTAGCAGTATACACTACTTGGCCCCATGGATGCAGCTTAAGTTTTCTGATTCGATCAAGTTCCTCAGCTACTTCCTTTATCGTAGGGCGCTCGTCTCCCTTTATATTAAGACATTGTTTAGCTAGTACAGCAACTTCCATGATCATTTGCATGTCATCTTCATTATTAATTTCATCATCTAGAAGATTTTGCATCTTCTTCTCTTTCATGGCAGAGGAAACGTGAACAAAGACTCATCTCTTTTTCTGGTGCATCAAAATCAATTACAGGCTTTCTAGTTAGAAGTTCGAGAAGAACCACACCGAAACTATATACATCACTCTTCTCTGTTAATTGACATGATTGCATATACTCTGGATCAAGGTACCCGCGCGTTCCTTGCACAAGCGAGACAAATTGCACTTCTTCTGTTAGAGCTAGTATCGAGGCTCCAAAATCAGACATCTTTGCTGTATAATTTTGGTCTAGAAGAATATTTGCAGACTTCACATCTCCATGAAAAATTGGAGGTGATGCTGAAAAATGCAAATATGCAAGTGCTTCTGCTGATTCTTGAGCAATCCTTAGACGAGTTGCAAGGGAAATGCATGGTCCTTGTTTTTTGTTATGGATGTACTGAAATAGAGTACCATTTGGGACGAACTCGTACACTAGCATAGGGACCTCAACTTCTAGACAACAGCCCACAAGCTTTACAATATTTTTATGGTTAATTTGGGAAAGGATAAGCATCTCCTTGCCGAATTCACCCTTCCTGCTCTCATCGATTATCTTGCACCTCTTTATGGCAAAAATTTGATCTCTTAAAGTTCCTTTGTAGACAGTACCTTGACCGCCATAACCAATGATATTTGTTCTATCAAAATTATTCGTTGCTTGTTCTATTTGTTGCCTAGTGAAAATTGTAAAGCCGAATCCTTGTTTGATTTAATTTCCTCCAACAAAATCCAACCTCCGTGCTGTTGGATGTACTTCTCTTTTATTTTAGAAATATCTCTTCTTTCCAGAATCATATATGTGCCCAGTCCCAGAAAACACAGAGCGACAATACCAGCACAAATTCCTAAAAAGGAGAGTGCAAACTTAATTTTATTTTATTTTTGTTGTCACTATGAAGATTGCAAAGTAGCTAGCTGGATTATGCTTGTAAAAAGGTAAAAAGCATTCAATATCAGGTAATCGATAACTAAAAAAAAAAAAAAAAAAGGATAATCAGGGTTCAAGCAGGTTGGATGGGTTAATTGGGTTGAGTCTCTGATTTTTTTTCTTTTATTTTGATTAATTATAGTTTCTATCGGTGCCATAGTTTTTCAAAAGGGCAACAACAAAAAAGTCTTCCGTTCCTTGTTTATATAAATGCATGGTTTGACATCAACAGTCTAGTTAACGCACAAAATTCTTCGATATACCACATATATTTTGTACCTGAAAGTAAACCTAAGTATGGTCCCTATTTCCAAAATTCCATTAACATAGAAAAATTAAGTTATTTATCCTAATTTCTAAGAAAGTAACATACCTACAAGAGGTGCCCAGTTGAGTTCGCATTCTTGTAAGTTGTTATGGTTATTACGCCAGCCTAAAGGACAAGAACAGTGATATCCTCCTTGCAGATTGTGGCACTTCCCTGGCTTAGAGCATGGATTTTTTTGAGTGGCACATTCATCAATGTCTACAAAACCATACCAGGATGATTAGTATGTAATGTCTATTATTTATGCCAACAATTTATGGTGTTACATTGTTTTGGTACCACAAGAACAAACTTTGATATTGGATTTTAACTAAAATAGAGCTATATATTCATAGACAATGCGAGTAAGAGAGAGATATAGAGAAAGACCTATGCACCCTCCTTGAAGATAAGGATTGCCTTGATAACCATCTGAGCAATTGCAGATATAACCTGGACCACTGTTTGAGTCTGAACAATTGCTGTATTTGCTTTTACATGAATAGGATTTGCTAGTCCGTGCAGCGTTGCATGTTGTATTTCCTACGACCCAATCAATAACAACTGTAACGTTTTGATCCTTCAGCTGACTAGTGGTGATGTAACCTGTGTTGAAATGGAACCCATCTTCTTCCACTAACATAGCATAGCTACAAGGGCTAAAGCTATACACCTCTGAGTTATTGAACTTGTCATCATCAAACCAAAAGGTAATATTATTTGTTCCAGCGGGTATAGAAGTTTCGCAACAGCCAATTCCAGAGCATGACCCATCTGTCAAGCTCTCTAGGCTGCCACAGCCTGAAACACACCCACCCAAATAGGAGTTTTGATCGTTAATAAAATTGACAAAGGCAAGTGTATCACAACCAATAACCACAAATTTATTTTTCTCATGGTTATAACAGAATGGTGGGACCCACAGCGACCAATTACTGTCTTCAACTTTCTTGGTTTTGCTGTTGTAGCACTGGTAAGATATTGGGGTGCTTGTACGTGCCTGGCCCAAGGAAAGGTTTATATCTAGAACCGCCAGTTCACCCCAGTAAGGAGTTGAAGATCTGTTAATTGTTCTGCAACTGAGCTCGAAGTCTTCAGATATGGAACAGTTGGGGCCGATGCCGAAAGGGTAAGGGATGGCAACTTCACCGCAGCTTTCACTGCAACCAGGTAGAGCTGTATTTGCAGATTCAGCTGTTTCGGTTCTGGCCGGCCAAATGAGTAGAAGAAAACGTAGGATAATTAGTATCATTGCCCCCACTGATCTCTAGTTTCTTAAGGATTTCCTTATTGATGGCTTCGTGACAGATGGCCTAGCTTGTTAGATTATTTCCATATAGGCTGACGAGTCTATATGGAAACAATCTAAATTAAGTATGGGCTGATTATTGTTTGGTATCCAAGTTTCTATTGATTATGGTAATAAGCTAAACATGGCTGTAAAGAAATAGCAGATTTTGTGCAATAGATGTGTTGTCTTTTATAGGTGGTTATATTTAGAAACATTACCTATTTTATGATGGACAAAATATGGTATTGTGTGGTGGCCAAGAAGCCCTTGACACTATAAATAAAGGGGTTGGTCCCCAAGGGACAAGACACACACGAGTATTGCTGCATACATGCGTTGATAGCAGCATCTCTGTCCCTCTCCCTAATTATTCCATCGATTAGAGAGAGATAGTGCTTTTGTTCAGGCTAAAGGCATCAAAGGGCGCGTCTTGTTCTCTTAGAAGATCTTTCTCCCTACTTAGGTGCGTGGAACAGTTTTGGTGAAGGTGCATACACGTCAGGACACATCAAGAAGTACTTAACATCAAGATTCAGACCATAGCAATGGAATTAGGTAAGCTTCCGCTCTCGATTTAGTTTTCTGGTGTTTTGGAACGGTCCGGTCTATGACCAGAACGGTCCGTTCCAACTGCTGGTTCTACGAGTTTATGTTTTCTGGATTGCTTATTTGACTTGTTAGAATTGTTTATTCCCTTTGGCTTTAAAGCAAACCAATACTGCAGTGTAATTAATTAGGCTCTAACGTATATATAAGCAGTTGATAACGAGTGGTACATATTGGAATTAAGCTTCGGCTTCACTTAATAAATTAATATTAATTGACCTTGACTTGCACATAATTAAGTTATGCGCTATTTGGAATGACATGGACTGTATGAATATTATTAACAGGAGTTTTGCTATGGTGAGTCGCGACTCACCAGAGGGTCGGTGAATCGGGTTCAAAACTCATAGATCTTGTCCAAAATGACCGATCCAAACCGTCCAATACGATCTTCCTATTGAAATCTCCATGCATACCAAATTTTACATTTTTTCGAAATTTTTAAGTATTTTTTTTAATTTTAGAAAATCGTTAATCTAATTAGTTCTGAACCGTTCAAAAACAGCAGTTTTTAAAAATCCGAAAAAAAAATACTTAAAAATTTCGAAAAAATGTAAAATTTAGTCTGCATGGAGATTTCAATAGAGAGATCTTATTGGATGGTTTGGATCGGTCATTTTGAACAAGATCTGAGAGTTTTGAGCCCGACTCACCGACCCTTTGGTGAGTCGCGACTCACCATAGCAAAACTCTTATTAACGGTTCTTAGGTTGATCACTAAAATAATCACTCAAGTTATTGAATGAAAAAGAAAAGTTTTAGATAACTATTTATTTGAAATAAAAGAAAATTAGAAAAGGGCATTCATTTCTCGTTGAAAATTTTAGCACTAGTTACATAGGTGATAGGCTCCATGAAATTTGCAATTTGCTGCTTATAGCGTTTCATTATCTTCATAGAAGTTGAACAAAATTGTTTGATTTGCAGAAGGAATGCTACAAAAAAGATTAATTTTCTTCTTTCTCAGTTATGCTATCATGCGCTGTCAATTAGAGCATTTTAATCTTTTTTTAAAGGTATAAACTGTCTCGTCCTAATCGAATCAATATCTTTATAATATACTTTAAATCGCAATATATATTTTGTTTTATTCTGTGGAATATATCACTTGGTCTGTAGCTTTCCCTTCTTTAAAAAGGCCACAAAACAGTACGTGGAAGGAAAAAAAAAAAAAAAGGAGTTATTGGCCAACAATATATTGTGCCCATTATTTTCAGGTGTAAACGAAACCGAAAAGCAGTGAATTTCATTTTGTTATTTCCATCGATCTTTAAAAAGACCAATACAAAGCGGGTACCTTCAAACTTGAACTAGATTGACCCTTGGCGGCTTTGCCGCAACAAATAGCTAGATTAACAATTTTTTTTTGGTTCACTCCAAGAGAAAAGGGAATCTGGATGGGCATTTACCTTTCAGTGGTGCAACTTTAAAATTTAATAAAAATTCATGCATTATCTATACATATAGATCAACATCATGTTGCATCATTTTTCAGTTTTGAATGAAAAAAAATACAGTCAGACAACCAGGCATGAAAATTGAACTTAGAAAAAAAAAAGATAATTTCAGAGAATAATTTTCTTAATTGAGATTATTATTAGCCAAGTTTTCAGTTGATACATACAAGGTCTTAGGTTACAAAAATATGTATCGGCATCAGATCAAAATTTTATTTTACATTGTGCAACTTCATCAGTTCATTGGGTTCCAGCTTCGTAACCTTGGCCTCTCTAGACTGCATAGGTCCATCCAACCACGGGAAATTCGAAGAGCCGATGCTGAAACTTGTTCGAAGATGGATTGATTTACTGATTTTCCATCGATTGACCATGTATACTTTCATTAAGCAAAACAATCTCCATTCTCCAACAATTATGTGGCTTCATTACACTTTTTATGTTTCTACCTTAGAAAATTAAATCCTAAACTATCAGTGGATCAGTGATTGTGTTTAGAAGTATTTTTTTTTCGTGGAACTCATAAAAAATTTTAAATAAAAATTTCATATTTAAAATTTTTTTTATCGGGATAAATGATTTTCATTCCATTTAATCAGATTTTTTTTTATTTTATTAGACCTAGCGAAATTCTAAACAAACAAAATTCAATTCTAATCAAATCAAAGCTTGTTTGTAGATCAAAGTCTATTATTTATTCACAGGAATGATAAGTGTCATCGCTAAAAAAACCATCGCGCCCCATCGCTGAGAGGAGCAGGTGTCTGTTACAATGTTTAGTTTAATAACCAAATGTGTTTGGTTTAATAATCAAAAGTGTTCAGTTAAATGTGTCAATTAATGATTTTATTATATAGAATCGCGCGTTAGTCGCATTAGTCTTGGAGAGAGGCGTGCCAGGGACAACAACAACTAAGCCTTTTGTCCCAAACAAGTTGGAGTAGGCTAGAAAAGAAACCCAACAAGAAATCCAACAAGAAAAGAAAAGTGAGTCTTATGTCCCAAACAAGTTGGGTAGGTTAGAAAAGGCTGAAATTTTACGCTGGCTCGCCAAACCTATCGCAAGCATGCGGTCTTAAACCCTGGACCTCCTAGAAGAGAGTCCAGTGCTCTACCACCCGAGCTGCTAGACCACATGCAAAAACAAAAATAGTAGTAATAGAAATAATATCAATAATAGCGATACTACTAATAATATATATAACAATAATAGTAATAGTAGAAACCTACATCTCAACCAAAATCTAATAAAGTGACCTACAAACCCATGCCATCGCTCCTACCCCTAGGTTCCTATGTCATGTCTCCGGTACATGAATTGCTAACTTCCAAGCGCTCCTATCAGTCGCCAGCTCCTTGGAAATGTTCCAATCTTTAAGGTCTCGTTTCACGGCTTCATCCCATGTCAATCTTGGTCTCCCTCTGCCTCTCCGTGTGTTTTCGAAATGATTTAGAATTCCGCTACGCACTGGTGCCTCCGGAGGTCTGCGTTGGGTATGTCCAAACCATCTCAAACGGTGTTGGATCAGCTTCTCCTCTATCGGTGCAACTCCAACCATATCCCGAATGTCATCATTTTTAATCCGGTCTCTCCTCGTGTGACCGCAGATCCACCGCAACATACGCATCTCAGCTACACTCATCTTCTGGACATGTCGTCTTTTAGTAGCCCAACATTCTGCACCATACAGCATCGCAGGTCTAATCGCTGTTCTATAAAACTTGCCTTTTAGCTTCTGTGGGACTTTCTTATCGCATAGGACTCCTGATGCTTGCCGCCATTTGACCCACCCTGCTCTTATCCTATGACTAACATCTTCATCTATCTCGCCATCGCTCTGCAGCATCGATCCCAAATATCTAAAGGTGTCTTTCATAGGTACTACCTGTCCGTCTAAACAAACATCTCCATTTCTTGATAGTACCCTACTAAACTCACACCTGATATATTCCGTCTTAGTTCTACTAAGTCTAAAACCTTTGGATTCTAGAGTTTGCCTCCACAACTCTAATTTTCGATTGACCCCCGTCCTACTCTCATCTACCAGCACCACATCATCAGCAAAAAGCATACACCAAGGAATCTCTCCCTGTATATCCTTCGTGATCTCATCCATCACTAAGGCAAAAATATATGGGCTCAATGCTGATCCCTGATGTAGTCCTATTTTAATAGGAAAGTCACTAGTCACACTATTACATGTCCTGATGCAAGTAACAGCACCATCATACATGTCTTGGATGAGAGTAATATACTTGGTGGGAACTTTCTTCTTTTCCAGTGCCCACCACATGACTTTCCTTGGTACTTTGTCGTATGCTTTCTCTAGATCAATAAAAATCATACGTAGATCTTTCTTCTGCTCTCGATATCTCTCCATCAACTGCCTTATCAAAAAGATAGCTTCCATAGTCGACCTCCCAGGCATAAAACCAAATTGATTTTTTGAAAAGTTTGTCATCCGTCTCAAGCGATGCTCGATCACTCTCTCCCAAAGCTTCATTGTATGGCTCATAAGCTTAATCCCTCTATAGTTTGTACAGCTTTGAGCATCTCCTTTATTCTTGAAGATTGGTACTAGAGTGCTTCTCCTCCACGCATCTGGCATTCTATTTGATCGAAAAATACTATTGAATAGTTTGGTTAACCAAACTATAGCCATATCTCCAAGACATCTCCATACTTCGATCGGTATGTTATCAGGTCCCAAAGCCTTACCTACTTTCATTTTTCTTAAGGTTTCTTTCACCTCGGACTCTTGAATTCTCCTAACGAAACGTCTATTGGAGTCATCAAAGGCATCGTTCAGCTCAATTCCTAGGTCATCGTCTTTTCCATTGAATAACTTGTCGAAGTATTCCCTCCACCTATTCTTGATTTCTTCGTCCTTCACTAAAAGCCTATCAGTGTCGTCCTTGATGCACTTAATTTGGTTTAAGTCTCTCGTCTTCCTATCTCGCAACTTGGCTATCTTATAGATGTCCTTCTCGCCCTCCTTCGTACTTAGCTTCTGGTATAGATCCTCATAAGTCTTACCTCTTGCTTCGCTCACAGCCTTTTTTGCATTCTTCTTGGCCAATTTGTACTTCTGCGCATTGTCTTCGGTCTTGTCACGATGCAAGCATTTGTAGCATTCCTTCTTTTCTTTAATAGCCTTCTGTACTTCGTCGTTCCACCACCAAGTGTCTTTAGGTTCACGGTTGCTTCCTCTAGTAACTCCAAGCACTTCTGTAGCTATCTTCTGGATGGTAGTTGTCATCTCTTTCCACATATTGTTCGCTTCATCACCTGCTTTCCACGGTCCTTCTTCAATCATTCTATCCCTAAATATACAAGACACATCTCCTTTGAGTTTCCACCACTTCGTCCTCGCAACTCGAGCTCCTCTACCTACTCTAGAACGTAGCGGAAAAAGAAAATCCGCCACCACAAGTTTGTGTTGTGAGACGACACACTCCCCAGGTATAACCTTGCAATCAACACAGGCTCGTCTGTCCTCTCTCCTAGAAAGGACAAAATCAATCTGGGAAATGTGTTGAGCACTACTGTAGGTAATTAAGTGGGATTGTCTTTTTCTAAAGAAGGTGTTAGCTATCATGAGGTCGTAAGCTATGGCCAAGTTCAAGAAGTCCTCACCCTCTTGGTTCCTATCGCCATATCCGAAACCCCCATGCACCCTCTCAAACCCTCCACTAGTTTCACCTACATGCCCATTGAAATCTCCTCCGATGAAAAGTTTTTCAGAGGTGGGCACACTTCTAATCATGCCATCCAAATCATTCCAAAATTGGATTTTGGTGGTTTTACTTAGTCCTACTTGTGGTGCATACGCACTAATGACGTTCAAAACTAAGTTTCCAAAAACTAACTTCACTAGGATAATCCTATCCCCTTGTCTCCGAACGTCGACAACTCCGTTCTTAAGGCTCTTGTCGATTAAGATGCCTACTCCATTCCTGCCCCGTTCTTTTCCGGTATACCATAGCTTGAAACCGGTGTTCTCCACTTCCTTGGCTTTCTGGCCCGTCCACTTAGTCTCTTGTACGCACAGGATGTTCACACGCCTCCTAATCGCCGTATCTACTAACTCTCTTAACTTTCCTGTTAAGGACCCTACATTCCAACTACCTAAACGAATCCTACTATCTCCGACTAGCCTCCTTGCCCCTCGCACCCGTCGTGAAAAAGTGCGAAGACCCTTGCTTACTTGCCACTACATCCGGGCGCCGATGTAGCGCGCCACTAAGGAAGTGACGATCCGGCCCTAGCTCATTTATCACCTTATCCGAGTTCCGATAAGGCGCGCCACTAAAGGGGTGGTGACCCGGCTCTCGCTCATTTATCATCTTATCCGGGTTCCGATAAGACGCGTCGCTAAGAGGGTTACGCCCCAACGAAAAGTAATTGGATTTCATTTCCATAGAAATGGCTGGGTTTTTTACGTTGGCTCGCCTAGCCTATCACAACCCTCCTCCTTTTACTCGGACTTGGGACCGAGCTATACTAAACAATGCAAGCAAAGCTTAATATAGGTGGAGTTAGGCGTGCCAGGGACAGAGTCGGAAAAAATTTAATTTGAACCGGACCAGTTCATGACCCCTTTTAATTTTTTCATGTGTTTTTTGTCCGGTTCGTGACCCCTTCGCTTGACATTGCACCTATTAAAAAAAACTGAAAGTAATACTTAATAAACTGAACATTTATATATAATACTTTGAGCATTTGTAATTACCAACCTGAACATTTATTCTTACTAAACTAAACATTTATACTTATTCAAATGAACATTTTTGCTTCTAATATTTATATTTTTTGTTGCAACTAACTGAACATTTATACTCAATTAACAAAATATTTGTACTTACCAAACTAAACATTTGTACTTACTAAACTAAACATTTATACTTAATAAAATGAACTTTTTTGCTTGTAACATTTATATTTTTTGTTGCAACTAACTGAACATTTATACTCAAATAACGGAACATTAATTTGTACTTAACAAACTGAGCATTTAGGTATGAAATAACCAGATATGAGAGAGATGAGATTCTGTGTGAAAGAGAGAAAGACAAACAAAAAGAAGCCAAAAGACTAGAAGAGAGCACCAAGAAGAGGCAAAAGAAGGAAGAGAGGGGACAGAGATAGCGCTGGCGGAAGGCACAGAGAAAAGAGAGCTAACGGGCTGTTTGATGAGGTCCACCATTAAAATGTCGCTGGGTAAGGACGATGGCGAGCGATGACAGAAGCAGCGATGGTATTAATCAATTTTCATTTATTCACGTGCAAGCGTGGGACCCTTTAACAGATATATGGTGCCGCTCCGTACTTAACAAGAACAATCCAGTATATAATTATAATACTAGGCCGAGAGTTTAAAACCCAGAAGCCTAAATCATGAAGCCCGTTAATCCTAGGAAAAAGCTTAAAGCCGTTAAGCGTTGAGCGATCCAACAGGAGGGAGAGTAAAAAGAGAAAAGAGTCCTTGGAAATTTTGTCTGGTAAGATTGGCTTCAATAACAACATATTTTATTTTTTCTAGTTTGCTCCATAATTTTCTCATAGTTCGAGTTTAAAAAAATTAGACAGAAATTAGGAAACTAATGTAAAAATAAAAATAGTAAATTACGCGAAAATCAATAGGTAAATTAGACAGAAAATCACCTTTCTACTTAAAATAGTAAATTATCGTTTGTATCAATAGGTACGCTTGCAAACGGTAAAAATAGAGATATTATATAAACTTTTGTATTATATCCTTGTAAAGAACAATCAATAAGAAATAAGAAAAGTTGAAAGAATTTACGCGAGAGGAGTTGAAAGAATTTACGCACCAATTCAAACTTGAAACTATATAGGAAGTTAGGAACTCATAGACATTTACGTTCGTGTAACTTAGCTTCATTGCAACGAAGTGTCAAATTTATTTAATGGTCTCAAAATGAGAAACTTAAATTCCAGGTTGAAAACCTAATTATTCCTCGCTGATTTCATTATTTTAGGGGACGGCAATTATTGAGGAAGAACTTATAAAAAAAAAATTGCGCTGATTTAAAAGAGTTTACAATTGATACACAAATTGGATATGTACAAAAACGAAGGAACACAAAAATATAAAGATAAATCTTTGTGACATTTTTTTGTATTCATGCTTTTCAGTAATGGAAAGTGGTGGGTTAATTAAGCCCACTTATTATTATTATTATTATTATTAAAAGATAAATCTATGGTAGCTCTGTAGATAAAAAGAAAAAAAAATTGATGCGTATAACTCAAACTCGTAATTCAACAGATAAAAAAAAAAGGTGCTTATATAATCTGCTTTCAATACAATTGTTCGGACTAATTCTAGTTTAGCCAACAAAATTTCCCAAATTTGAAACTATTGAAGGGGCGATACGCAAAAAGGTGCTTCCTCTTCAGAGTTCAGACTTCAGCTAGAGAGAGCGAAAGCATCTTTCCTAAAAACCTCACCTTCCCTTTCTCCCTCCCCCCAAATCTCCTATTTCCAAACCCTAGTATGGCTTTGTAATTATCGATCCAGTATCGACTTCATCACGAAAACCCTGGTTGTAATCCTGTTCGATTCTATCTTTGCATATATCTATCTCCATTGGAATCGAGAGAGAGGCCATGGGAGCTCTCTCTTCATCTTCGTCGGAGGTCGCTAAGTGGCTCCCAGAGGACGACATCTTACTCAAAAACTCTATTGAGGTACCTTTTTCTGTTAATTTGTAACCGTGCTTCCTTTTTTGTGTGATTTCTTTCTGGTAAGGTAAACAATGGATTGGCGAGCAAAAAAATTTCATGGAAAATTGCTAATAGGAACCTCGTGCTTTGTCAAAATTACAACAAGAAGCTAAAAATAGAGAACCCTGAGCAAGAATGCTGCACTTGTGTGCAGAGATAACTACAGGTCCTTACTGGTATACCTTAACACTAGCTTGTATTTGAGGCCATAGGCCTCAGCTGAGAGAAGATTTATTCCTCCCTTTTGTAACTCTGGAGCCCATAGAAAGGAAAGTAATCCATATATTGCTTTAGTCCAATCTCTGGTATGGATCGTCAGAATTTAAACCAATTTTTCAATTGCATACTATTCTCCTACTATTTGTAGTGTCGAATTGAAGCATCATTAGAAAGAATGGGTGCGTGTTGGGGGTGGGTTTGGGGGGGGTGTGGAAGAGAAGATTTTCGTAGGCACTGGTTATTTTCTTTTTTAGTATCCATGAATGCTGTTCTTTTCCTGCTGCTCAGCCAAAATACAGCACCACCAGTTAAGGATGGTTGCAGCTTTGTCACTTATTTATTTATTATTATTTTTTTCATTCTATGAATCTCTAGTTCCTAAAGGGAGTAGTTTTAAGCTGGCTAGACAATTTTGTACATTATGTTTGTCTTCTCCGGTTCTCCCCGCTGTCTCTAAATTACACCCATCACGTAGATAAAACCCAATATTTTTCATGTTCAAGTTGTAAAAAAATGTGAGACTTGTAAAAAGACCGGCTTGCCCCTGATATTTACTTTATTTGGCCAAATTGCTTTTTTTTTTAAAAAAAAATTTATTGATATTGCTGACCAACATCTGAGCTGATTTATTTTGTTTTAGCTCCATTCTCATTGGATGTTCAAAAAAGTTAAGGACTTGCATAATTGGGGAGAATTTGTCCATAACGAACTGAACATAATACTTTTCTATCTCGCTAACCTAGCTCAAGACGTTGTTTGGAAATTACTTAAGTTGGGTAGTACTTGCAACTGTGAGAGATGTTGATAGTAATTTGCAATATGTGAAATAGTATGTTCTTTGTTTTATTTCTTCTGTGAATACAGCACCTAACTTCCAAAAAAAAGCCTTTTTGTTTGCATTATAGCTGTATTAATTTTCATTTTTCAATTATTGTAGTCTGGAGCCTCTCTGGAGGCATTAGCCAAAGGGGCTGTGAATTTCACTCGCCGTTTCTCCCTGAAAGAATTACAAGAGAGGTGGCAGGCCCTACTCTATGACCCAGAGGTGTCAGCAGAGGCATCTGCTCGCATGATTGAATATGAGTCAAGTACTTCCTCAAACCCTCCCATCAAACCAAGTCCTAATCCTAGCTCAAATCCTTACAAGAGGATGGCTGATTCAGTGAGGAGCCAGTATTATTCCATGCGCAAGCGGGTGTGCACATACCAGCCAGCTGAGACAGCTGTAGCCAATGAGTTGCCACAGTATGGTTTTGAAAGTAACGATGTTTTACCCTTTCTATCTGATCAATCTGGTGGGGGCCCTGCATTTGAGCCTCCACCTGATTATACTGATAACCTCATCATGTCTCCTAAGATCTGCCCAGATATTGAGGAGAGAGAAGATTTAGAAATGGCTGAGTCGGATGGTGATGGAAAGAGTGGAGGTGAACCAGTGTCACGGGACCCTGATCCTTTTTGGCGATCTATCCAGAGAGAGGAGCAGCAGGAGGCACTTTCCCAGGCCAAGGAGGTGAGATCCAGCAGTGAACTAATGAATGATTTGATTGATTTCTCGATGGACTTGTTCCTCATGGATGAGGTAGAGATTGGAGATACATCTTGTTCCATGTTTCTGAATTCTCCACAGGATGAGGTAGTTAATCAGACGAATGAACCCAGTGCAGAACTACGAGTCACTGAGTCTGCTTCTTCTGATGGCAATGATACAATAAATAACGTCCGCACCTCAGTTAGTGCTGAGGTCGTCCCAGTTGATAAACTCATGGTTTGTATGTTGAACACTGAAAGTTGGGATATACCTGACAACGACTATTTAGACTTTGACGATGTATTGACAAACCCAAATGCTCATCATAACTCTACTCCTAACCCCAGCCTCAATCCCAACGATAAGGTTAATGAGAACAATTTAGATATGGCTACCTCCTCTGCTATGCCATTGGCTGATGGAAGGCCGACTACCGGAGGTTTGATTGGATTAAAGGAAATGGAACCAGCAACACCTGTACCCGTGCCGGCTATGATACCTTCTCTGATAACAGTACCTGCCAGTATAGAACCCTTAAAAACAACAGAACCTTCTATTTTGCCACAAAAGGTGGGTTTGACTCCTGTGGTGCATCCTTCCAGCAGTTCACTCGAATATGGTCCCAATCAGGTACCAGAATCCAATGTCATTAGACAAAACAGTACTGCCTCAAATGAACTGAACTCTGTAATGAATGAAGTTCCTGCACCTCAAGATATGGGTGATCGTGATATTTGTGAAAAACCCAAGGAGACAGAACCAGACAAACCAGTTCAGGCGCCTAATCAGATGGACTATTTCTCAAACCCTGTAAGTGTACCTATGGGGTGTAATACCATGATGGATGGTCAATTTGATGTTCCTGGGAACTGTGAACCATCAACTCAACCTGTCATGACAGGATTAGGAGAATGCAATATAGCTGGTATGGGTCTTGGTCCAGACCTGCCAACTGCATCTGCTTCAGACCACGAAGAGCAACAAGGTCCAGAGGAGAGTGATACTGAAGTTCCTAGTTTTTCTGATATTGAGGCTTTGGTATGAATCATAAATTCAGCCTTCCTTTTTTCTTTTTATATTTTAAATTTGAAGCAATATTTTGCAATACTGCAATGATATTAACAGTTCATATAGGCACTACTAGGATATTGGATTAGTGTAATAAGGTGACAGGAAAATATGTACTTTGCTAAGTTATGATGAAATTCACCTCATCATTATCATCTTATTCTTGATGAAATTAAAACTCAAAGAAATTGAAGTTTTAAATAGGAGTGTTTCAGTTTTCAAAGACTGATTAGTGCAAATTGGTTGTTAATATGAAAAAAGCAGGAATATATGGTCGTCTTCTCCTTGACCTCGTTCTTGGGTGTTTATTGCAAATAACTCAAGATATACATTTCATGATATCCTAGTACTTGCATTGTACTGCAAAAATCTTGGTGCTAATTTGTTATTTTCCTGTGATTTTTTACGGTTTTATGTAGGTACTGGATATGGATTTGAGTCCTCATGATCAGGAGAATCTTCTAGCAAAGGAAGGTGAGAATAGCTGAAGTTGTTTCTAATTCTGTTTGAATCTAAATGTTAATATTTTTTTTAAACTAGCTGCTAAAGTCTTATTCTTTTGGCTCAGCTTTTATTTTTGGAAAATGCCCAGACTGTCTCCTGAATCTCCACAAAAAGGGTTTAGCCGTTTAGGGTTTAGGCTTTTGGGTGTTGGGGAATAATTGGTTGGAACTTGAAACTGAGTCCCTGTTGGTGCAAAATTTGATATTGAGGATAAATTGAATGCAAATTAGACAAAATTGTGGTGCAATGGCAAAATTGGAACTTCTGGTTGAGTTACACATAAGTATTTAGGCTGAATTTGGTTCAAAATTACAAAAGCAAGCAGTTTTATAATGTTCCCCTGTAATCCTATTTGCAGTTACAAGGTTCCACTGTGCTGAGAGTAGAAAGAGTCTCATTCGGCTTGAGCAAGGCGCTAGGTCCTATATGAATCGTGCTATCTTATCTCGGGGGGCATTTGCAGTATTCTATGGCCGAACTTTGAAGTACTTCATTAAGAGTCCAGAGGTACTTAGGGGCAACAACTTTCATACTATTTTCATTGCCTTCTGCTGAAGCACTACAAGAGTTTTTCAGTATTTTCAAATAGCACTCAATATTTGTATGCTTCATATGAACAAAAAGCAAGCACATTGAGAGTGAAATTAAGCTACTAATGTCTCGACAAAAGTGAATAGGTGGAGAACAACAATAAATCTTTACTGTAGTAAATTAGAAACTCTATAAACATTCTGAAATGTTGTTAGAGAAACTTTTGATAATATAGCTGATTATTTTAAAAATTGAAGGTTTCAATTGGAAGAGAAACAGAGGATGTTAAAGTTGATATCGACTTGGGAAAAGAAGGACGTGCAAACAAAATTTCACGCCGACAGGTTTGTACACTGTTTTCAATTTTATTTGGAACTTCTGTTATTTTCAGCAACAATGTTAAAAAATCCCTCTTAGAATTATTTTGAAATAATTGGAATACTGTATGAAAAAGGATGATACCCTTGTACTCTATGGGCCTCGTGCATACCTGAGAAATCTTTCAAGTTGACTTTCCTATTCACTAAAACACATGAGATTAAAGTGCAAATTGTCTCATATAACCCTCATACTGAAGTTATCTTTTCCCCTCTTCATGATTTGTGTAATTTTCTTATCCCATACTGAAGTTGTAACTGCAGTTTTGACGTAGTTAATTTTTGTCTTATTTGGGCCTCAGGCAGTGATAAAGATGGATGAGAGCGGCTCATTCCACATAAAAAACATTGGCAAGTGCTCCCTCTTTGTCAACAGTAAAGAAGTACCTGCCAAAAAGCGCATAACATTAAATTCTGGTTCTCTTATTGAGGTATTCTCCATCCCTCCCTCCCTCCACCCAAGCACCCTCTCTTGTTTGATCGAGATCAGTTAGTGTTTATTTTGGTATTATTTATCCAAGTTATTGCAAGGGGAAAATTAATGTGCATTTGGCATTCTTTTTTATTAAAGTTATCTATATGGTTTAAGACCTGGTTGCAGTCGAGGGAAGAAATGAGGTTTTTGTGGGTCTGATTTAGGTTATGGTCTGACAGTCACCATTTACTAATTCATCACCAATGCACCCAAAACCACAACAAATTGATGCTTAAACACAGATTTCGTGTCAAATTAAAAAGATTTCTTTTAAAGCTTTTGTACCAAATGACAATCAGTGATGGTTTGCTATCACTCTATCAGATTTGTATATCTCTGTGCTGATTTATCTATCAGCTTTTGCTTACTATGAAATTATTATCATTTTTTATTGTAGATAAGGGATTTGAAATTCCTATTTGAAATCAATGAGAAAGCAGTGAAGCGATACATTTTTAGCATGTACCATACTGGTGAACCCCGCCGTGGAGATTTCGAGTGGATTCCAGTTTCAAAACCATTGATGGGCACATAGAATTTGAATTGAATTGTGTCCGTGTTTATTTTCCTTAATATGTTCCCTTTGGATGCATCCTACTCTTTCTTAGGAAATGCTTGCGGTGTTGAATCCTGATGCTTTATGGCACCATTATGTTTACATTTTGTGCACAAATCTTTAATAGGTGCCTTTCGAAAGAGTTTTTGGAGCTTCTAGTGGCTGCGTTGCAGCAAGTTAACGAGGCATCTAATCTAGTAATAAAGAGATGAAATTGCAAATGTACATATTGCAAATTTGGACGATACAAAATTAAGAAGACCGCTCCCACGCTGTGTTGTAAGACTCAGCAGATTTCCTTGAACCAGTACGTCTATATTGTACTTAAGAATTGATATCTTTAATTACCGATGCAAGTGTTTGAATGCCAATGGCATTTGTATTTTAGACATTATGTTGTGGATTACATTGTTCAAAGTTCGCCACGTCTCTCTTCATGCTTCAGCGCTATCAATTTATGTTTTACGCAATTTTGTTTGAACTCTTTATTTTATTTTATTTTTAACTCGAATGATGACTTGGTGGATAAGAGAAAGATCCGTTAAGAGATCCTCTCCATGTTTAACATAACGTTATACCAGGCCTTAACAAACCTTATATGTCGGTCCAGTTCTTTCATATTCTTTGGAAGTTTGACGAAGTATGATTTTTAGGCAACTTGGGTTTGTGAAATCAAACATTTTCAATTACGGAAAGATATCTTTTTATTCATACAGCATTAATTAAACCGATCCCTTTCACACTTCCGGCAAACGATTCGTTAAGCATTAGGCCGCCGATATCACAGAATGGTAATCTTTGATTAAGAAAATAGCATGTCATTTGTGTATTGTGACTATATAATAACAGACTCCAATGAATTTAAAATTAATCATTTGTTCGGAAAAATGTTAATATTTCTCGCAATTTAAATTTAAAATAAATTAATTAGATGTCTTAAGTAACGACATAAATTGATGCCCACGTGGTAGAAATCAATTTTTCTAATTTTTTTTCCTTTTTTTTTTCTTGATACACATCTACATTTTTCTCTTCGTGTTTTAATTAATGCTGTTGATCTTTCTAACTTTACACTTCATTTTCTTCGAACATTTGAATATAGGAATACTTGAACTTTAAGATCAGGACACAATTTATTCAACCATGGGTCCGTACTCCGTAGTTTTGCATTATTCGAAGCCTAATTTCCCATTAATAATCCCATTAACATGTATTTCTTTTCAATTTCGGAAACTTTCACCGATACATCATTAATTGCTCCAAGATTTCCCAAATAACCTTCCTGATTTTCATTCCCTTCCATAAACCAACCAAAGCTTATATCTACAACACCCTTCTCTCCTCTTCCAATTTCATTATAACATTTAATTACCATCAGCCGCGAGAGAGAGAGAGAGAGAAGAAGAGAGCGAGTAGGAAAGAGAGAGATGAACGAAGCAATGCATGTTAGCTCTGTTGTTGGTGCGAGTAATTACAAGAAAAAGAAAATAAGCAAGGGACGCCAGAAAATAGAGATCAAGAGGATTGAGCACGAAGAATCACGCCAGGTAATTACCATTTCCTAACTCTTCATTACATCATTACATGGCTTTCATGCGGCTAAAGTCTTTTCCCTGTTTCTTGAATACTTTTTAACATATAGAAAGGCAGCTTTGGTTTGTTTGGTTGGTTTTTTATTCTTTCACCTTTTCTTACTCTTACTTCGCTTCAATTTGTTTCGATTTTGTTTCAATCTTTCCTTATCCTTTTTTTTTTTTAATGTAGAACAACATATAGGCAATTTCTTGGCCTTAATCTTGACATGGAATCCCATTATCCACTTGCATTATTGCAGAGTATCTAAAGATTGCTATAGGCTCTGATTTGCTTTGTTTTGAAATTTGTACCTGCTTTTGAAATGCTTTTTCAAGCTAAAAAAAAAAAAAATACATGACATATTTTCTTCTGTAGGACAAAAATGGTTTGAAATTCTCTATTTTCACTGTGAGGAAAAAAAAAGTAGAAAACAATCCGGTTTCTGTAGATATAGTTTTTCATTTACCTTTTTCTCTTTTTCCGAAAATGAAAAGAGACCAATGCCCCTAAGAATTCCATAAAAAAAGAGGAATTACTAAGAGTTTTATTTTTCCCCCCTTTTTAGTGTAGTATATATTTGCACAATGAAAAGTAAGAGTCCGTATGCTCCGTTATCTTCCAATTTCTTTTTAATTACCTTTCTTTGGTCCCTCAATTTATTTTTTTCATGGGCTCTTTTTATCATTAAGCTAGATAAGACGTAGTAACTAGACACTGAATTTCTATTTATGCCATATTGTTTTCTTCTAAATGCACATATGCTCTTAATTCTCAGGTCACTTTCTCGAAACGAAGATCTGGGTTGTTCAAGAAAGCCTGTGAGCTATCGATCCTCTGCGGCTCTCATGTGGCAGTTATCGTCTTCTCCCCAGCCAAGAAACCCTTCTCATTCATTCATCCTGACGTCCCATCTGTTATCGACCGCTATCTTTCGCCTCAATCTTCTCAGCCACATTACTCCCAAGACCAACTCCTCGGTCATGTCTCTGCTCCTCCTGATGCCACTGTGTCTGATTTAAGTGCACAACTTGCCGAACTCACTGGTTTGCTTGAAGCAGCGAAGCAAAGGAAGGAGGCACTTAAAAAGAAGGCACGCACATTGCAGGGAAACATTTGTGTGGATGGTGACACGTCATGGCTGGGATTGGCTGATTTGAATGCCGTAAAGATGCAACTGGAGAGAGTCAAGGCCGATATCACGACACGGATTGATGAGTTGTGCAGGGCCGGTGGTCAGTTTATGGATTCAAACAGCATACAAAGCAGTGCTGTGTATGACTATGGGTTTGCATGCAACGATGGTGCTAATCTTCTTCCTGGCTCTTCTGTTTCTTTCTCTGACTATGCGGTCCCACCACAGCCTTTTCAGCCTAATTATGGCCCACCACAGCCTTATCAGCCTAGTTATGGCCCACCACAGCCTAATCAGCCTAGTTATGTCCCACCACAGCCTTATCAGCCTAATTATGGCCCACCACCGCCTTTTCAGCCTGATTATGGTTATAATTATGAGAGCTAGTTTTGTTATAATTAATTAAGAGACACTTATGATAATGTATTCAGTGGGTAAATGGGTAATTATCAAGGTAAAATTTTGGAAAGCAGAGCAGTGTTATTAATTTTAAATTTAATGACTTTTGGTTAGGTCTCTTATATACAATGTTTTGAAAACCGGACCAGCAGTCGAACCGGCTGAGCTATCGGTTCAGAGGTTTAACCGGTTTGGCCGGCTTGAACTGATGACAAAATCGGATTATCTGTCATATAATTTATAAATTTGGTTGTATAACAGAGCATAAAGCCCAACTTGGCCTAGTGGTAATTCAACAACTATAGCACGGTATTGACCCAAGTTCGATTCCCTAAGTTCACTACTTTGACTATGATTTTTCTGAGATTTGTAAAAATAAAAAACAGGCGGTTTTAAAGTCTATAAATGGACCGGAACCCAGTCCGGTTTGTGGTTTAAACTGGTCGAGCCGGCCGGTCCGGTTTTCAAAACATTTTATATGGACTGATTCATGCCTGTGTCCAAATGCCAACATTTTGAGATTAAATTATTTTTTCAAAATTTAAAATTCAAACGTTAAATCCAAATCGTTGATCTTATTTAGTTTAATGAGTAATGCGTTTTCATATAAGTTTTGTAAATTTTGAAATTTATTTGATACTCCATCAATAGATAGAAAAACAAACGAATCTTGATAGCTGTGATAGATTCATTTTAATAAGTTCATGTTTTAGCCTTTGATCGAGTATCAAATAAACTCTAAAATTTACAAAATTTATATGAAACCACATCGCTCATTAAATTAAATAAGATCAACAGTTTGGATTTAACATTTGAATTTTAAAATTTTAAAAACTACTAAATAATAAAATGTTGGCATTTGGGGGCAACCAAAATGTTGGTAGCGGAACTTTCCTCTATATTTTAATTATTTAAAACCTCATAAATATATTCCCGTCTATCTTTTGAAAAAGAATAAATCCAGTAATCAATTGTACCGTCCCTTGGATTCAACCCTTAACTTTACCGAAGCGACTAGTGAGGTAAGACCAAGGTATAAATTTAACCTAAGTTTTAAAGCCTCCATCAACGGTGTGATAGTAAACCGTTGGCAAACTTCAGAGAAGATGATTCACGGTATAAAAGTAAACCGTTGGCAACCCTCATGGAAGGTGATTCGCAGTTTCAAATTGATTAATTGTATTATGTGGATTAATTTGTTTTTACTAAAATTTGTTGTATAATAAGTTGGCAAACCTCAGAGAAGGTGATTGACAATATAAAAGTAAACCGTTGGCAACCCTAATGGAAGGTGATTCGTGGTTTAATTGATTGACTGCATTGAAAATATATTTGTTCTAAAATATATTATTTGTTCTTTGGATTACTCCAATCTTATTGAAATTTATTGTATAATAATTAAGTATAGATAATCTTCGTTGTTAAATAGACGGTTACTAAGTTTTGTAGCTGATTTTATTTATTTTCTATTGTGACGTAGTTTGATGGATTGCCGGATGGATGCAGAAGATACTGTTTCAACTCACGTCTCGCGACTAGTCACTGCGAGGTGTCACAAATAAAATCAGAGCATTCATTCCTCGGACTATGTCTAGATACAGTGCCATTTCATTTGAAATTTAGATTTAATTTGTTAGCTCCTCTTTGAATTTCAAGGATGAAATTCTTCTGAACGAGGGAAAAATGTAACACCCCACCTGTTTTAACCTAGATTGACCGAGAATTAATGTTATTTATTGCCAACTTCGAACCATCGACAAAGATTGACCAACTTTACCGTGATTAAACTTTCAATAGCTGAACCCTATATATTTTTTTTGTGTTTGTTGCACCGAATAAAAAGAACGATGACACCTCTTGCTTGAGCTTACACGTGTCCTCTTTACTTTATTATTTACCCTACTTATATTGAACCCATATATATATATGGAGTTTTGCTATGGTGAGTCGCGACTCACGTGAGTCGCACTCAAAAACTCTTAGATCTGGTTCAAAATGATCGATCCAAACCGTCTAATACGATCTCCCTATTGAAATCTCCATGCAAACCAAATTTTATATTTTTTTGAAACTTTTAAGTATTTTTTTCGGATTTTTAAAAACTGTTGTTTTTGAACGGTTCAGAACTAATTAGATTAACGATTTTCTAAAATTTCAAAAAAATGCTTAAAATTTTCTAAAAAATGTAAAATTTGGTCTGCATGGAGATTTCAATATGAAGATCGCATTTGACGGTTTGGATCAGTCATTTTGAACCAGATCTAGGAGTTTAGAGAGCGACTCACAAATTCTTGGTGAGTCGCGACTCACCATAGCAAAACTCTATATATATGTATGTATGCTGCATCTTCTTTCTTTATGTTTGCAAATCCGAAATGAATTTTATCCTTCCCATTTCATGAGCATATATTCCCTTTAAATGAATCATTTTATTTTCATATAATTGAAGACCAATTAGTATTTTGACTTGTGGCCGATTGAAGTTTCTACCTCAAAATGGTCTCAGATCATTGTTGCAATTTCGATCGTGATTTTTGATCCACTCAATCAGGTAACCAGATTTCTCTATATTTGATTTTGTATTGATTGATTGATTTGATTTATCGTTTAATTTTGATTGAATATGTTTTATTGGAATCGTGATTGGTATATTTGATTATTAAAATTGTGCTATCAACCGATGGCAACTCTTGTTGAAGATGATTCGAGGTGTGATAGTAAACCGTTGGCTAACCTCAGAGAAGGTGATTCATGGTATAAATGTAAATCGTTGGCAACCCTTATGGAAGGTGATTCGTGGTTTAATTGATTGATTGGTTTGAAAATAAATTTGTTTTAAAATATATTATTTGTTCTTTGGTTTAATCCAATCTTATTGAAATTTTAACATAATAATTAATTATAGAGAGGTTACGTCGTTAAATAACCGGCTATTAAGGTTTGTATTTGACTTTGTTTTTGTTTTTTTTTTTTATGTTGTGACGTAGGTTGACGAGCCTACGTCGGTTACTAAGGTTACTAATTAAGGTTTATACCTGACTCTATTTTTTTTTGTATTAGATATCATTTTCTCTCGTGTACCCGCGATCCTTCAGTGCAGGATGTGACATTACTATTTTCTCCCTTTTGTCTTTTTATTAACGAATCTGTTGATCTATTATATAACGGAATATTGTGTCATATAACGCACAATTAAAAATTGAATTGTTGTAGAGCTCTAGACGCTCTCTCTATATATATTAGACCTTTTGGTGCTGGTCCACTCTCTTGCCAACATTGTAAAATATCTATCTTTGAATTCCAAACAGCTAGTTCTCATACACTCTTTTCTTTTTTAGCATTTTCTAAGTAATATTCTTGAGATTGATTACTCTCAAGTTAAAACCACATCAGTAACAGAAACAAAATAACATCAACATCACAAATATTAAAATAAGATGAATATAACTAACTGGTTAAGAAGAATAAAACAGCACACAAACAAAATAAAAAATTTACTTGCGTAACATCATAAATGTGATAAATATAAATTACAATATAAAGAAAATAACATCAACATTAACAACAACGTAGGTTAGTCTGAACAGGCTTGATCCGGAGGGACGGCTGTCATCAATTGAAACTACGAGATAGGCTAAAATCAACCACGACTGACGGATGGACCCGTCAGCTGCGATTATATCTTAACTTTTGCGATTCTAATGGCTAATCTGAACCGTTCAATGTGTTCTCCATATTGAAATCTCATTGGAGACCAAATTTTACATTTTTCTGATTTTATTTACTATTTTTTTGAGAATTTTAAAAATCATAGTTATTGAAAGGTCCAGAATTGTTTAGATTAAGAATTTTGTAAAATACCAAATAAATACTAAAAAATTTCAGAAAAATATAAAATTTCGTCTCCAATGAGATTTCAATATGGAGAACACATTGAACGGTTCGGATCGACTGTTAGAATCTCGAAAATTGAAATTTGATCGTAGCTGACGGTCTCATCCGTCAGTCGCGACTGATTTTAGGCTATCTCTTGAAACTACAAACGTTCCCATTTATTAAGGGTTAGACCACCTTCGACAGGCACGATGGCATTCACATTTATTACAGTATTACTATTGCATCGACCGTCGAGTGGACGCTTGTATAGTGGTTCTTGCGCCTTACATTGTACCCCGCAGTCAAACGAATCACATATTTTATTTGATAATTTAAGGAAAAATGCAAAGCAGTAGTCTTTAGGTAGATCTGTAGGTTGTGGACCACCTATTGCTCCTGTATATATTCAGTAATTTTTTGTTATATATATATATATATAGGTGGGCTAAAGTGCCATAGATGACAATGTCATAGATGTCTTTTTTGAGTCATTTTTTTAAGATCCGAAATTCAATCGGTCAATCCAAATCGTTCAAATTGATCATCATATTGAAATACCATTGGAGACCATATTTTACATTTTTTTGAATTTTTTTGCTATTTATTTTGATATGTTCAAATTGGAGGGTCTGAAATACTCCAATTATAACGTTTTTTAAAAATATCATAATAAATATAAAAAAATTTCGAAAAAATGTAAAATTTGGTCTCCAAGGGTGTTTTAATATGGTGAATAACTTGAACGGTTCGGATTGAGCATTTGAATTTTGGATCTTAAAAAATGACTCTATGGTACGGGATCATCTGTGCCATCTATGGCACTTTAGCCCACCTATATATATATATATGAGAAAGCCTTCAATCAAAGCGCTTTGACCGGAGTTCCGGTTAAACCCCGTCAGATCTCAATTTTGAAATTTCAAATGACCGATCCAAACCGTTCAATGTGATCTCCATTTTGAAATCTCCTTGCACACCAAATTTTACAATTTTTTGAAATTTTTAAGTATTTTTTTCAGATTTTAGAAAATTGTTAATCTAATTTGTTCTGAATCCTACAAAAACTGCTGTTTTTAAAAATCCGAAAAAAATACTTAAAAATTTCAAAAAAATGAAAAATTTGGTATGTAAGGAGATTTCAATATGGAGATCATATTTGACGGTTTGGATCGGTCATTTGAACTTTCAAAATTCAGATCTGACGGGATTTAACCGGGACTCCGGTCAAAGCGCTTTGATTAAATCATTCATATATATATATATATAATGGATATAGAACACTGATGTGTACGGATAGTCCCCGTACACATGAGTCGTTTTTCAAGATCCGAAATTCAAACGGTCAATCCGAACCGTTCAAGTTGTTCGCCATATTGAAAAACCTAGATAGACAAAATTTTACATTTTTTCGAATTTTTTTGCTATTTATTATGATATTTTAAAAAAACACTATAATTGAAGTATTTCAGGCCCTCCAATTTGAAAATATCATAATATATAGCAAAAAAATTCGAAAAAATGTAAAATTTGGTCTGCAAGAGTTTTTCAATATAAAGAACAAGTTGAACGGTTCGGATTGACCGTTTAAATTTCGGATCTTGAAAAACGACTGATGTGTACGGGGACGATCCGTACACATCAGTGTATTTTATCCATTCTCTCTCTCTCTCTATATATATATATATATATATATATAAAGTCATAATTAATCATAGTTTATGAGACAATAACCAAATGAAAGTTTGATGATCGATCAACCAAGAGAAATACAAATAGATGTACAATTAGTTAATTCATCGACAAACAATTAAAAAGCAGGTTTGAGTTATAGTACGCACTAATCCGATTTGAGTGAGTTAAAAGAGTACACATAAATCGATGCTAAATAAATTGGCATATTTGCCTGTTACTTTCATGACCCCTAATAATGTTATTATTTTCTTGCCCGAATAACTATTAGCTTCCATAGGAGGAATTGTCAGTATATAGGTTACCTCCATCTAATTAAACAATGGTAACTTCTTCCCAAATTATATTTACAATATGGTGCAAAATAATTAAAGAAAAGTAATAAAAAAATCAAGAAACTATAAACAAGTTAAAAGAAAATATACCAGAGGATTGCATGACAACAATGATTAGAAAAATTGGGATCAAAAAAGAAACTTTCATCTTTTTCAATGAATTGTAGACCGTATGACTGATCGTAAGAAGCTAGGAATTTATAACAAGTGAAATTTTTAGTTTCTAATGATAGCTTTGCAACAGTTAACTTTCAAATAATGTGTGATTCACATTGCATTGACCAACTCACATCATTGCGATCTACAACTTCATATTTAAATATCTATTTAACCACATTAGAAACAAACTTAAGGCACAATGTGCAAAGTCATTCATTAAGCCTAATTAATAGTTATCATTGTGACGGTGTGGAATTCAGTTTCGTTGTTATTAACACTAGGGGATATATATCGAGCAAACTTTTTTAATCAATTGTAAAAATATTTTTTCGGTATGGGAATTTTTTATGTTTAATTTTAATAATTTTATTATTATAGCAATTTTTATATATGTGCATATAGAACTTCACTGCATAGTTATCAATTTTATAACTATGCAATTTAAGAGATAATATTCTTAATAATTATATTTTTATAATTAAGCACGACTATATCAGTTCATATAAAATGGAACGTCACAACTTAATAGACAATATTATGCAATTTTAAATAATAATATTGAAGAAAAATAGATATTAAAGATAAATATTTATAAGAAGTATTGACAATATTGAATATTAAAAGGTAAAATTCTAGTAATAAACATGTCAAAATGTAAAATTTATGATGTTGGTGCGTTGAAGCTATTAGCATGGTCATCCCTGTTAGAGATATGTCCTAAAAGCCAATCAATTTATGGCTACTTCTATAGTTTATGTTATTGATGATATTTGATCATTTGTTCTTGGATTTTATTATTGACAGTTCATTCAGGTTGAGGATCTGAATTGTAGATCACTGTGTTTCATTTATGATTAAATGACAATAATAAATCAAAACTATCCATAGTCTTAATAATTAACAAGAAACATTAATTATCGGACAAGACTAATATACAAGTTAAGTGATGATTAAGTTCTACAAATCACAAGATAGGTTCTATAAATATCGTCTAACGCTGATTCCTTATAAGGGCTGCTATACGGACTTTATTTATGCTCTTTTGAATTGTGCGGGGAGAAACTGGTCATCAAGACAACCGTATGTCCCTTATTAGTTCACCTAATGAGTGATGATATCTACTGGGCCCCTTGATGGAGATGGATTGCTTGCTAGCAACTTATGCAATCATCTCTAGATCAAGGAACGTATAATCTGCAAGAATGAAACTTTCTTATCTTGGATTATACAAGGATATCATGTGACATAAGAATCAAAACAATAAGATACCATTTCTTATGCATGATTGAAGTACTGTATTTGTACAGTATTTATTTATGCGAATTAGGAATCATAACGTGTTGCTAGATACCGCTTATGATTAATGGAAATAAATGGTGATTTATTTTTCATGGCCAACATAGCATAAATCCTCAAAGGGTCACACAAATAAGACTTTAACCATACGTGCATTATTTGTTTATTTGCAATAGCGAGTACTGCGAAAATATGATAAGTTGATTAATTAATTATATACCGTTGCGAATCGTTATAATTAATTAACTCAAGAGGATCATATAGAAATAATATAATGCATATGCTAATTCCAAATTAATTATTAATATGTTAATAATTAAGTTCGTTCAACGCATATTTATTATACTGAGCTAATTGGCATTTTAGTTAATCAGTTAACTGAAAGTCCGATTTGAGATGGATTAATGAAGTAAATTAATGGGCCATTATATCATGCGGATTAGCCCACATGGGCTCTGAAATTTTCGGCCATAGAGGGGCAATTTTGTCCAAGTAAAATTGGAAGAGAGCTATGCTTTATATAAGGCAGCGTTGTTTATGGAAATAACGTGTGGAAAACCTAATTGCTCTCTCTCTCTCTCTTTCTCTAGCCGACGGCACAAGCTAGGGTAGAATTCTGCCCTCTCTTGTGTGCGCCTCCCTCCCTCTCTATACTGCTCATGCGTTAAGCATTTTCTTCTTCCAATTAATCGTTAATGGCGCGAAGGAGAAAATAGAGAATTAGCTATCGTCTCGGACAAGTTAGCACTTGTCTTGAGATTTTGGTTAATCTTCTAAGTGGACTCGAGGCAATCGGAGGCAGTCGTGAAGGTGACGAGCACGCCACCGATTCCAAAAGATAGGTTCGAGCCTTCCGAATACGATTTCGGAAGAGGTAACTATCTCCTACGTTTCTCATTTTATGTGTTAACGCTTGAATGACTAGATCCGTATTTGCAATAGTTAATCAACTTGTTAATTGTAACAAAATAAATTAATTTTTGCACTTGGACTTGAGTTACTATCCCTACATATGTCATTGCCACTGCTAGCAGCCTTAAAACTTACACTTTTGAAATCAGAAAACAAAATATATTATTATTGTTAAAAGTTTGAAGCATATGATACTATTTTGAACACTACTTCTCGCTATATATCTATTTATGAACTTTTCCATATATTATCTATTTAAAATTGTTGTCTCTAACTACAACCTACAGCCTAGAGGGGGTGAATAGGCACAACTTCAAGTTCTATACCAGTTTGGTCAATTTTGCGGAAATTAATAAAACTCACAAGCAAGCAATTTAATTAAGTAAATAAAAAATGACAAGAGACACGCAAACTTGATTATGGAGTTCTGGCCAGCTAGGAAAGGTTAGTCTTAGTTAGAAGTTTCGCAACCACGAAAAAGGTGCGCTGCGTTATATTCCATAATGAACGGGACTGCAATTTTGAACCAAATCGCCTCGTCAAAATGAAGACCTCGAGGTAGATCGTCTTACCCTCAAGCTCTAAAATCCTTACATAAATAATGAGAAATATAATCTCAATCAATATCACTCAAAATCTAGCTATGAATTGATGTGGTCTTTGATTGTGATTAATTAATCACAAGGATATTGCTTCGAAATGCTAAAATAAAAGAGTGTATGAAAACTAGCTGTTTGGAGCTCGAAGATAGGTATTTTGCAATGTTGGTAAAAGAGTGAATCAGTCACAAAAGGTCTAATATATATATTGGGAAAACCCGTAATTTTGAAACATTTAAAATTTAAATTCGATAAATTGTTAATGTTTAGATAAATAAAATTAGCAACAACTTATAAATTTAATGGCTTGTAAAATTTGAAAATAAAATTTAATTTCAAAATAATAATAATAATAATAATATAATATTTAATGACTAAACTAATTAAAACTATTATAAAATAATAGTCGATCTGAATTTAACAGGGAATTATCAGAAATTATAATATAATTACAAAATGAAAATCAAATTATGAAGTCTAAGTAAAACTTCAAGCAAACAAATAAATCCAATTAACAAAGATTCAAATATCTAAACTATAAAATTTCTAAGGATTGAAATTGTATTAACAACTGAGCTCAGTGGTCAAATAAATCGAAATCATTTTCATCAAAATCAAATCCTCTGAATTTCCTCTCTCCCCCTTTTAATTTTCTCCTCCTCCCCTAATTTCCGAAACGGTTCGTTACCTACCCGTTCCCTCCCTTCTCTCGGCCAATCCGATTCATCTCCCGTCTCTCTCTCCATCGCCATTGGCGGAACCCACAGACCCCGCTCTCCTCTTCCTCTCTTCCCAATCGGATGGAAGCTGCCTAGGAGTAGGACCTCGATCAGTACCTCACCTCCCCCACTGACCTCCTCTCCTCCTCCTTTGCCTCTCACACACTCACTGCCCCTCTCACTCTCTTCTTTCCCTCTCAACCGAAC
This sequence comes from Rhynchospora breviuscula, assembly GCA_027562975.1. NCBI lineage: Eukaryota > Viridiplantae > Streptophyta > Magnoliopsida > Poales > Cyperaceae > Rhynchospora > Rhynchospora breviuscula. Next base: position 22,885,100 of record CM050398.1, read on the forward strand.
CCCACCAGCTAGTACACACTTCAATGGCTAAGCCGAATTGGATGCCTTCTTAATTGATGGCTTGTGTTAATTTATTTTTGGTTGCACATGTACCCGAATTCATCTAATGTTTAGTTTATTAGTTTAATTCGGTGAACAGATGTCTAAATAATCAAGCAAAGAGATGTTCGTGTGTAAAATCCATTAGCACCCGCACCCATTTGAAGTTTTGTCTCTTTTGTAAAATCCGAAGCTTATGTTTGTATTTGATGACTATTCTGTGTTGCGACCCCTTATGGGCCTTGTATTACGGTGGTACCAGCCTCTGTACCGATCTGGTACCATTAATTTTTTTGCTGGTTCCAGTTCCTTAGTACAAAGACTTATTTGTGAAGTAAAAGTGTTCTCAGGGATCTATTGTAAACCTTTTTGAACTGTTTAAGGACTGGTTTATAATAGATGTTGTTATTAAGTTCTAAAATGTAAATAATCTGTAAAATAAAATGATCTAGGGTCTGACATGCAAAATTCCTAGACTAGTGGGTCGGATCTGTGTTGTGTAAGTGGATTAGGTTTCCTGGCCTATCGGGTTGGGTCTGCATCCGAAACCATTAACTTGTGGGATTTTAACCCGGATCCGACCGACAGGTGGGCCCCTTTCTTCTCTTTTCCTCTGGGCCGTGTGTCCCTATCGGCCTGTTAGGGGCCTGTCAGATTTTCTCTCTCTTGGGCCCTCTTTATTCTGTTTTGGGCTAGAATTGAAATAGGTTTAATAATCAAAATTAAAATATACGCTTAATCACTTACTGGACCGAGATTTACAATGAAAATTTAATTAAGAACAATTAAGGATTTAATGAACTATCATTTGATTAATAACAAAGACTTAATAAGGGATTTAGAGTTAAAAGTAAACTTTGTTTAATGAACTGTAAGCCGAGAGTAACATTTGGAAAATGATAAGTTAATTGTTGGAAATAATACTTGTTTAGATATACAATGAAATAAACCACCAATTCAATATTTATTAACAACATGCATAACATAACTTATTAAGATTTCATATACTAATTCTACTAAACAAATCTTTAAAGACAAATAAATTAATGAGGAAAGTTCCGCTACCAACATTTTGGTTGCCCCCAAATGCCAATATTTTACTATTTAGTTAATTTTTTAAATTTTAAAATTCAAACGTTAAATCCAAACCGTTGATCTTATTTAATTTAATGAGTGATGTGTTTTCATATAAGTTTTGAAAATTTTAGAGTTTATTTGATGCTCGATCAAAGGCTAAAATATGAACGTATTAGAACGAATCCATCGCAGTTAACAAGGCTCGTTTGTTTTACTATCTCTTGATCGAGTATCAAATAAACTCTAAAATTTACAAAAATTATATGAAAACGCATCGCTCGTTAAACTAAATAAGATCAACGGTTTGGATTTAACATTTGAATTTTAAAATTTGAAACAATAACTTAATAGTAAAATGTTGGTATTTGGGGGCAACCAAAATGTTGGTAGCGGAACCTTCCTCATAAATAATATTGGTTAGCTATATACTTAGCACAAATAATTTTAAGTAATCTACGCTTAATAAAAGTCTAAACTACTTGAATACAAGTAATGACTAATTATAAGTAATTATATTAAACTACATACTTCTATAAACACGAGTATAATAACTAAACATGATATAAAAACAATAGATATATCCTAACTTACATATAGTTATACATAATATACATGTATGGTAAAATATCCTTTCTAAATAACATCGATAAATAATTTCCACTTTAAAGTAGATAATAATTAATAAGTTAACTATGTGTTTGACATAACTAAGATATGTTAACATATCTTCTTATTTGACAAATGTTTCATAAAAACTAACACATATGATAACCATGTTAGCTATACGCAAATAAATTCATTAGATAAATTCTTAAAGCAAGCTAGTTATATTAGATAAGTTTTTTTTTTCCCACTTCTAAAGAATATTGATTGTGATATACTAGTATCCGATAAGATAAGAACAAGTACTAATAAATAAGAAACACACACCGTCACATATCATTTGTGTAATGAAAAATATTAATACATCCGATACATTAGTAAAACTCATTTATTGATTTCATAAATAAACACATATAGACAGTAACTAATAAAGGTAATATAAATAGTATAATCACAAATGATGTTAATACTATAAACAAGTGTGGATAATATACCTGTATACAAATATTAGTAATATATTTACTGAATATTAACTTATATTTTTCTAAAATAATAAATATAAAATTGGACAATTATTTTGAGATAAAGCGATGAGTTCTAAATACCAATGTAGGTAAACACATTTTACACACTTAGTAAATGCTCGTTCAAAATAACTTAAACATCACAAAAGTAACACGAACGCATAATAAATAGTTTGGTTAATAATAATAAAAAAAGTGCAAGTATTTTATAAAACTAGTGCTTTAAAAGTCTAAGCACATTTAGACTGAAATACGTTTTTAGTTAAACTTATTATTCTTTAGTTGTGAATTATTCTATCAAAATGAATTCTAAAGACAAACTGAAAGTGACGCGACTCAAACGTGTAGATTAAGTTGAGATAAACTAGCTATTGCATCTCGCTCCGCGCGATGTAAGATCAATCTTAAGTGATTATATTGTTTGGTTTAGTATATTTGTTATTTGTTAATAGTACATTCGACATCAATCTGAATTGATTGTGATTGTTTGGCAAGCAGGAAAATTGAGAAAGGGAAAAGGTGGACTTGAGGACTTTACTATTATGTTAATTCTAATAAATTGAGTTTGAACTATTTGCTACTTCGAAGGACACCACAATGACCACATACATGATCATTTCTATTGTAACAGGATGTTTCTTGCAATGTAAAGTGATTTATCGAGCGTAGGTAACTTGGTACAAAGGGTATAAATAATAATTATATGAAATGGATTTGTTAATTGACTGTTTCAAAAAGGATACAGCAAAATATATATCAAACAGATTGTACAATAATGGATTGCACAAAGTCAATAGGCAATAGGGAGATAGATAAGCTTTTAAGCATATGAAGCTGAATAAGCTAACTATGAAAAAGCAAGTCAACAACATTACAATTTTATGAAACTAAAAAATTTATTATTTTAAATAAATTAAACTTAATTTAGTAGGTGAAAATCTCAATCCATTGATCCATAAAAGAGAGATTTTAACCATGAACGACCAAGATACATACAACATGAAATGACAGAACTTGCATTTGCTCCAAGCTTTAGAGGAAGGGATTGATTTTTTTTTTTCTTTTACTAAACCATTATAGCTTGTCTTAGGTCATACTTGCAAATCTGGCACACGCCTGCTTGTCACATAGCTCATTCAAATGTGCCAAACTGGCAAGAAGTATGAATTCAAAATTTTATTGAAAAGAATATATATACGATATGTTTATAACGTTCTATGAAGATCATTGATATGCGTACAAATTGGCATTGTTGAAATTTTGAAGAGAGGCAAGATAAAATTGCTGCACCAAAACTCAATCAAGCTTTATTTCTGACTTTATATGCCAAGTATATTCTGATTTCAATAATTCCAATCATGACCCTGTTAATATTATACTTAGAATATTAAAGCCATTGATAGGTAAAGCAATAATATTGTTTCATGAAAAAAAATTAGTACTCTATTATAAAAATCTTAGAGTTAGCACAATAACAAATAAACTTTTAAGTCATCGCTGATTAACATAATTAGATAATTTTAATCGTCATTGGCTACTCCCTTCTGTGCTTGCACATGCATCAGCATCAATACAATCAGTACAATAGAAAATAAAATTCAATATGCCAAGTTTACGTCAGACTTTCATCAAACTTGTTAATAGATCGACCTAATTGGTAGGCTCAAGTCAAGACCATTTTATCATTCTATTTAGTATAGTCATAGCATAAACAAATAATTATTCTAATAAGAGATTCTCAAATGTTCACAACATTTTTTATCTGACTACATTATGTTGAATATACTATATTCTATATAAGCAAGACATAGCGACAACACACAAAAATGCAATTGTTGCATGTGGAAATAAAATATCAGTAATTTAATATAAAGAAACTAAATACGGTAATTTACTGTGGACTTTAAAATCAAGAATCTGACTTACTGCATACACTTTTCTCTTAAATTGTGTTCAGGCTATCCCGTCACATCTTGCTGGCATCGCTTATCGTCTCACACACGTTATCGTCATTATCAGCATCGAAGAAAAGCACATTCTGTTAGCTGAAATTTAGAAAATAAAATGAGATTGAGAAAATGCATCACAAATAAGGAAATTTTGTATTAAATTGTTCATGCCATCTCATTGAAGTAGCTGTTTTGAATCAAATAAATGCAGTATCAACAAATGAATTTTACATTTTCAAATTTAAATTATCTGAATTGCATTATATCAATCCAACATACTGCTACTGCTTTATTATTGCCCTTTATAAAGAAGGAACTCGATTAAGTCGATCCAAACCGTTCAAACTGTTTTCCATGCAAGATAAAATGGCAAAGAATCACCATCAAATAGCAAAAGCATAATGAGAAAAAAATTATATTGATCAGATTGTTTGTCGATAGCAATCTCTATTTCTTGCTCTTACTTTTTAAGTTCCGCTATATTTCTTCTTCAATAACAATCCAACAATAGACCTCTCCTTGCTTAAACGCCATGACCACCAAAAGCAACATTCTTTGCAACAAACTAAACCTGGTAAGAAAAAAGAAAAAAATTGGTAAATTGAAGAATATGACATAACTACCATACTGTAATTCGCCAGCCGATCAGGAACCTAATTACCTCCTCAAATATGGTCGACTATCGCCATAATTGTCATATCATTGTCATATTGTTAAGAACATAGTCATTTCACTTGACAATTTTGATGAGAGAATTATCTGTCACTTCACCTAACATTACAGTTCAGATCCAAAACCTCATATATTATTGTCGATATCACCTCTTTCGAAAACCAAGGGAGAACCTTACCAAAATCAAGGCGCAATTAATCAGATCAATATTCACCCTACATATACAAGTTAATTAAAAAAGTATTAACTAACAAATTCCTCATCATAAATAACAAAAAAGAGAAAAAGAAGAGAAAAAAAGAAAGAAGCACCACTGTTGCAAGCAAACACGGTAGAGGAGAAAATACCAGACACAATTACCAAAATTTAGCCTTTAATCAACAACTAAATACCAGCTGTAATATTTAAAAAAAGCTAAAATTATACTAAAGCTAAGGTTGCAGGCAAGAAAAATATTACCTTCTCACCAAGTAGTCTCTATCAGTTCAGATAACTCCACTCTAAACTGTCTGAAACCACCACCAATAAACACTCTTTATATCTCTGGATTGAATACCTATCATGATCTGACATGAAACAAAATCAGCAACCTGAATATGCCAATTAGATTTATAATCAATTACTAAACACACCTCCAAAAATTAACCTGGTCTCTTCCAAGAACCTGAGAAGCCACTGAATTGTTGACATTTTCTAAGCGCATCAGTTTCTTCAATACAGTGTATCTCCTTTTCTTCAGTTTGAGGATAAGCACAGTCCAACAGCTGAAGATATGGCAGAGAAGTAGCAAGCTGGACTCCGCCTAAAATTTTAGAACATAAATATTAAAAAAATAAAAACTATACAAAAGAACCACATCAAGAGGTACAGAGTATAAAATTAAATGGAGTTATTCAACTACTCTCAAAAGGAAATCAGTACAAATCATGCATAAAAAGTTTCAAGCTTTTACAGTGGTGGGCAAGGAAATTTTCCTAAAGGACACAGCCAACTGTCCTTAACTCAGGTTTTATTTCACACCTGTACGAACTTTATTTTGAGAATCAACTGTTTGTAAAACAACATGAGAGCAAGTTATATACTGACTGCACAAATGCTTATTTCTAAGAAAATGCAGTAAAAGAGATCTTGACTTGTGGTAATATTTGGGCAAAGAGCACGAAGAAGTCTGGAAAGGGTGCGGGTGCGGGGATTAGCTTGACACATCATTCCGATTCCACAGTCAGTAATGTTTGATCTGAACGGAGCAAAGAAAAAATAAAGTACTTAAATTGTATTGGCACCACACAAAAATTAAGTTAAATTAATTAGTAAAAGGGCCAGCATGCAGGATTATTCAGACTTATACCGGCATTAATTGATTGATCCTTTTGCTCTACCTTGGCCCTCAGCTTATAATTTGCTGCTTGAGATGTATTTCTCAACCTCCATTATTTCCATTTTCTGATTTATCAGAGGATTTTGATGTAATTTAGAACATGGTGCAAAGCTAAAAAGGAGAAAAAGGAATAGTACCCGCTCAAACAGCATAAAGGACATAAAAAAGAAAATAGGCAGAAATCTTAGCAAAGAAAATAGGCAGAAATCTTAACAACTAAAGAAGACCCATAAAAAAGAAAATCTTGAAAGGAAGAAACTCCTATCAACAACTAAAGAAAATCGACATAAAGTAACAAAAATACAACCTCTGACCACCCGAGGAAGAGAGGTGAGGCGCTCAAATCGAAGCAGTGCTGGGAAGAGGAAGAGAGGTCAGGTGCTAAAATCGAAAAACCTAGATCACGACCTTTGAACAATCTTCTCATTTCCTCCACCAAAATTCTAAGATAAATTGGAGGCGGCAGCAATTCGACGACAAAAAATAACAACCAATTTCTTTCCCGGACAACCCAGACAGAAGAAAATTAAAAGGAAAAAGCATAGCAGCAACAAAAACCAAAAAAATGGACGAAAAAGTAAAAACAACGCACCAAAGAAAGCAAGGCAACAACAAAGAGAGACGGGAGAAGGCGAGGAGGCACTAAACTGTGACCTTCCTTTCGCTTTACATCGGCTGATATGGCGCAATGGTGGGGTTTCCATCTTTCGTTGCTCAGCGCCAAAACAGCGTAAATGCAAAAGAGGGAAAAAGGAAAAGAGAAAGGAGTTGCTCAGAACGAAGAAGAAGGTTGTAGAAGAGGTACGGAGGACTCTTCGAGATAGGGTGAGAGATAGCGGAGACGAAGGGTCCAGATCCAATCTATCACGCACAGGAACAGTGATACAACCGTTGCGATTTGATGTAATTCTACAGTCCTCTCGCAGCTTGAAATTAATATACTTATAATTCGACTAGTCGTCTTTCTTCACATCTTGTTTTCTAAATTAAAATTTTGTCAAATTATTTCTAGAAATAACAATAATGATGAACTTAAATAAATATTTCTTCACACTAGCTTCATATAAAGCTCTGCCGAATTTTATAAGTCAATTTAAAAGGTTTCCGGCACAAGACGTACATGGCCAATAACCCCGCTTTACTCCTACAATAGTTTCCTCAGAGCCTATCAGGAATCGCTTTTGAGTAGTACTATGCCTCATTGAAGGAAAATAGTATTCATTCTTGGAAAGAAATGATATATGCCTTTTGCTCTAAATTCATACTTCATAGTTGTTACTAAAGAGATTACCGTGATACAAATGACCGTAGTAAAACTAAAAAGAGGAGAATCAATTATGGAGTATATAAAAAGGTGCAGAAATCTGAGCCACGTGTCACCTTTCTCAATCAATCCTATGGCTAAGATCACATAAAAAATCGGAGGAGAAAGAAGATAATCGCATCCTCGTGCATAGATGAGGGAGAAGCAGGAGGTGTGCTCCCTCCATAGGCCACCTCCGCGGCAGCCACTCACAACACGACAGAGAGAGATGAGAAGCTTCGAGAGAAGTGTTAAAGATATGTCCTATAAGCCAATCAGTTGTTGGCTATTATATTAGTTTATGTTATTAATGATGCTTGATCATTTGTTCCTAGAGTTTATTGTTGACAGATCATTCAGGTTGAGGATCTGAATTGTAGATCTCTGTGGATCATTCGTCAGAATGACAATAATATCTCTCAAGAGTCCATAATCTTGATAATTAACAAGGAACATTAATTATCATATAAGATTAGTATGCAAGTTAAGTGATGATTAAGTTCTACAAATCATGGGTAAGGAGTTACCGACTTAATTGCATATGTATATGTTACTGGAACATAGTACAGGACATGACCCAATGAAATAAATATATGGATTGTGTTATGTGTCATTATTTATTTCATACGTGTTTGATTCCGAGTTTGAGATGGTTCAGTTTTTCCACATGATGATAGGTTCTATAAATATCGTCTAACGCTGATTCCTGATAAGGGCTGCTATACGGACTTTATTTATGTTCTCTTGAATTGTGCGGGGAGAAACTGGTCATCAAGACAACCGTATGTCCCTCATTAGTTCACCTAGTGAGTGATGATATCTACTGGGCCCCTTGATGGAGTTGGATCGTATGCGCGCAACTAGGCGATCAACTCTAGATCAAGAAACGTATAATCTGCAAGAATGACACATTCCTATCTTGGATTATACAAGGATATCATGTGACATAGGAATCAAAACAATAAGATACAATTTCTTATGCAGGATTGAAGTACTGTATTGGTACAGTATTTATTTATGCGAATTGGGAATCATAACGTGTTGCTAGATACCGCTTATGATTATTGGAAATAAATGGTGATTTATTTTCCATGTCCAACGTAGCATAAATCCTCAAAGGGTCACACAAATAGGACCTTAACCAAACGTGTATTATTTGTTTGTTTGCAGTAGCGAGTACTGCGAATATATGATAAGTTGATTAATTAATTATATACCGTTGCGAACCGTTATAATTAATTAACTCAAGAGGATCATATAGAAACAATATAATGCATATGCTAATTCCAAATTTAATTATTAATGTGCTAATAATTAAATTCGTTCAACGCATATTTAATATACAGAGCTAATCGGACTTTTATTTAATCAGTTATCTGAAAGCCCGATTTGAGGTCAATTGATGGTATGGATTAATGGGCCAATATAATATGTTGTATAGCCCATAATCCCACCTGAAAATTTCAGTTTTGGAGGGGCATTTTCGTCCATATGAAGATATTAGGAAGAGAGAATTTAATATGGAAAGGTTCCATGTTATATATACCGTCGTTTCTTTGGGAACAAGTCGAAGAAAAACCCTAATTCTCTCTTCCCTCTCTCCTTGGCCGAATTACTGTTCACGCAGTACTATTCACGCGTACTGTTCACAGTGGAGAAAAATTGGTTTCTCATGCGTTGAGCGTTTCCTTCCTCAAATTAATAGTTAATCGCACGCGAAGGAAAAACATGGAATTAGCTATCGTCTCGGACAAGCTAGCACTTGTCTTGAGACTTTGGTTAATCTTCTAGGTGGACTCGAGGCAACCGGAGGCAGTCGCGAGGGTGACGAGCACGCCACCGACTCCAAGAGATTGGATTCGAGCCTTCCAGATACGATTTCGGAAGAGGTAACCTCCTACGTTTCTCCCTTTACGTGTTAATCTCTTGAATAACTAGATCCGTTTATTCGTGCTTGTTAATTGCTTGTTAAATGTTAATAAAAAATTAAAATTGCACGTGGACTTGAGTTTCTAACAGTGGTATCAGAGCCAGGTCGTTATTCAAGTTTTTAACATTTTTAAATCGAGAAATTAGTAATTAACAAAGTTAATTAGTGATGTGTGTGCTTGCTGTTCTGGAAAAAGCTGTTTTTCTGTATTGTTGCTTGTTTTTCGTAATGTACATTTCTCTGTAATTTTTTCTCTCTTACTGGAGGTTGTAGATTTTTGAGTCGTGGTTCTTTTGGCGCTGGTTTCACTATTTTATAAGTAGTTATGAATTTTTAGTGAATTAAACGGTAACGGTGTGCAGATCTGCCGTTCTGCTGCACAGTTCTGTTTGTATGGCAAAAAGGACGTAGTTTTGAAAAATAGCTACCTGTAATCTTTGGCTAGGGTTAATCTAGACTTGATACTCTTTCTGGATATGTGTAATTTGTTACCTGTTTCGGATTTTATATGGATGTTCAAGTGTGGAAAGAATCGAAGTCGTCAGATCTGTTTTTCTGAACAAGCTGGTTGTTTTGAAAAATTAAATTTATTGAAGGACTTTTATAGAAAAGTGTTTGAATAAAGTTGTTCAAATTCGAATTAGAATTCTGTGAAAATTAGTTTCATGATTTTTCTTTAAGGTTTGGTATTTCAACTAGGTCAAATGGTTTCAGTCGTCAGTCTGTTTCAGAACAGGGCTTCTTGTTTGTTTGCCGTTTAACTCGATGATTTTGAATAGACCTTGGTATTTTTCTTTTTATGGAATGATAACCTAGTATGTAAAGTATTTTTCTATGTAAATTGTTTGCTTGAAAAATATCAAGGGAGTGATCACACAGACCGAAAGGTTGAAGCCAAAACAGAATTTTCTCTAACGGCGCTTCGCGCGCTGTCTGGGATTTTGTCTTTTTTGTTTCTCCCTGATGGTAGCTGATCTCTCCTTGAAATTTTTATTGGTAGTTACACTCATTGTAAGGAGCTCTCTGGATTTATTTCGGAATTTTTGGTGACCAAAAAATATCGAATTTTATCAGGTCCCAAATTGCTTATTTTAATTAGTTAAAATATATTCTAATTAATCAAATTAGTTGAAATGTTAATTAGAACGCTCCTTAAATACCCTCCTTTATGTTTTTGATTTGTTGATTAAATTTCAAAGGTTTAAACAAGTAGTTGTAATGTTAAACCTATTTGCATTTGGAAAAACGAGCGACAAGCATACACAAAGATTCTAATTAATGAAGTTAATTAAAAACTAGTGGAACATGTATATTGTATATGTGCTAACTCGTTTTTGTAGGAGGATCGTGGGTTTAGTATGGCTCAAGATTCCAATGCCTTGTGGTTTGTAAATGAATGCATGTGTGAATGTGTGTAATACGGCCTTTTGTGCTATTAATTAATTTTGATTAATTTTAATGTAACTTGTGAGGCTTGCATGCCCCTAAGGCCTAGGAGGGAATTAGAATTTTTTCACATGTATTTATTTCCATTAATTATAGGATATGATCATTATAATTAGTGGGAGGGCTTGAATTAGATTAGTCTTGCTACATGGAGATGCAGCGAAGATTAATATGCAAGCTGGAGCCATACAAACCCACAACAATGGTTGTGCCTTGAGATGCTTATTATGTGATTGTTTGCATACTATGAAATGTCATAGGATAGGTATGGGTGTATGCTGACACGACCACCAAACAAAGTCGCATAATGATTGTCCCAATTAATTTGATTAAGTCGACCGCCCTCCTTCTCTCTATCCCCTTCACGTCGCTTGCCCTCTCATGGCGCGGTCCGCCCAAGCGGACGTCATGGTTGTCATGCGGAAGTCGGGGTACAAATAAATGGATTTGTTAGGAGCAAATAGAGAGATGTTGCTTATCGATGGATCCAACTAGAGTTTGGACACCGGGGCGAAGTTTGTAAATATATATATATTCACAAACCAAGAGTCATATGATTGATATGATTGGTTGGAGAACCTACCTTGTCTAGTTAAGTAGGGTGACGTGCCATAGCAGGCTTTACTTGATGAAAACGGGGATCTTGGAAAACCAACTACATTTGGGACATTAAATAAATGTAGTGGGAGTTTTGTTTATCATTATAAATAAAATATTACGTAAACTATAAAGACCTTAAATTGAAATTGTTATAGATAATAAATGTGTTAATTTCGTTGCGATCAATCTTTGAAATTGAACAAGCTCGTTTCTAAAGGAACTTACTTGGAGAAGTAGTACCGATTCTTAAGACTTGTTCTTAGTGAAGAGAAACTTGAGCATGTTAGTTCCCTTACTTTCCTCGACTTCCCTAACATAACATCGCGCGATAATTGATAGACTTTTGCGAAAAGTTATTCAATAAAGCGGATGCCGATATCCTCATTTTAGGATATCTAGACCTTTGAATTGGAGAATTCATACGGACTAGATATGATTCCTACGCTCACATTCACTTACTCAAGAAGGAGTTCTTAGAGAAAGTAGATGTTGACTCAATCATTTATGATCGAGTAGTGGAGCATGAATTAAGTAAAAAGAGACTTTTTTTTGAGAAGGTACTTGAATGTTCCGATGGCTTGCGAACTGAAAGGTTTGAGTAGCTAATTGGCAACTAGAGATATTAAGATCTCCAATATCAAGGATTGTTGATATTGTCATTAAATGAAGGATATGATGTTACATTTCGCAAACTTGTTTGTGCAAATGGTAATTAGTTAAGTATTTAAGAAATACTTCGCTTAAGTATGAGTTGAGACTTCGAGACCCTCATTTGTGACCATGTGTCACACGAGATGTTTCATTTGCCGTTTATGGAGGCATTTGAAAGGTTGTCCGAAGTACCATGATTATCGTGTTGGAAATGTTCTAACCCTTCGAAAGTATTTGTCGTTCAAATTATCTCGTTATCTCTAAATTCATACTAGTAACTTAGTACTAGTTCATATGCTCGCATTTAATGAAATGTGTAAGCAATGATGAATAAGAGAATGTTCGAGAGTAGTAGAGTAAACTCCGTATAAGGAAATGGCTTATCCGGTTAAGCCACTACCATTGGATACGTAAAGTTGTCTTTACTAATAGGAATTGTAGGTCGAACACCTCGTTTCTTACATCCTAAAACTTTATCTCCATTTCATATAGATGATGGATGATTACGTTTTGTAAAAGACAAGCGATGTTCTTTTATTGTGGATTTGTTTATATGATTTCATGCCTATTGCTTGAATATGCTTGAAATAGATAAACGAGTTTTGAATGACAAATAGAATGCGTAAGACTTCACATAAAGTGTTCGACTTTCATGTGAAATGACCGCTTAGTGAAGCATAAACGAGAATCGCATTATGAGAGTCTACATAGCGTGGAACTCGTGGCTCAATTCGATTTCGAATCAATAGAGATATGCGAATCATGTTTGTTAGATGACAAAAGCGCCTTTGACCTATAAAGGTTCAAGGACAAGTAACTTGATTAGGACTTATACATGTCGATGTATGTAGACCTATAAGTACTTGTGTACTGAAAGGTTATTGAGACTTTACCACTTAGCCAACGATCAAAGTAGATATTAACGTATCTATCTGATAAGGTATAAGTATGAACCTTTTGACAAGTTCAAAGGAGTTCAAGAGTGAAGTTAAAAAGACCGTTCAAGAAGGTATAAGTCTTACAATTGATCATGGTAAATAGCTAAGTCATATGATTTTATGCATTATCTAAAGAGTGTGAAAATAGTTTCACAACTCACTCCATTAGGAACATTATATTAGTATAGTATGTTCAAAAATGGAGGTATCGAACTTTATTTGATATAGTTCGATCAGTAATGAATCGAATTGACTTAATCAACTCATATTAGGGATTCGTATTTGAGGACAATAATGTTTATACTGAATAATATTCTATCGAAGTCCATTGAGAAAGATATCTTACGAGATTTGATCTCTAAGTACATTATTTCTCAAGATTTGGTGTTAAGAAGTTTATTTCAAAGTTTGTTGATTAATAAGCTTTGACCCAAATAGGACGTTTAATGTTTTGTAGGATGCCTAAGCTAACCGAAAGGTATTACTTCTACGAACATGGTAAGAACAAACTAGTTGTTGCTCATCATGACGTAGTCTTGGAGAATAACATTCTCAAGAAAAAGTAGTGGGAGTAAAGTGAGCATTAAAGGAGTTTATGCGTCACTACAAGAAGTATCCTTTATGGAAAACTTGTTACTCCAAACATGGTGCTTAGTGGGAGTTGAGCGGAACTTCACTCACAAGCCGTTGTGAAAGGAAGAAGTTCTTTAGCACGCTCGCTTCTAATGATAACTTAAACATCTCACGAGCTGATGATGTTTGAGAAATTCAGTACATACGAGGATCGAGAACTTATTCTACAAATCATTGTGGAAGAAGTTCATGAATCTCGAGCACTAATCCTACAAAAGGTCAACGAAAGTGATTGTCTAACCGAAAGGTGCATAGACATCACGACATCCTCGTACCTGGCACATGAGGATCCGTTGATAATTAAAGAACCGATGGAAGAACCCGATTCCACAAATATGGTTTGAACCCATGTGATCTTTAAGTGCAATCCATGTATAACAATAAGGTATAGACCTTTGTTGATGTTCATGAAGGAGCAATCCGTCAAGAACGTTCAGATCTTTAAAGGAAAGATTGCATGGATGACAAGTCGACTATGCACGAAGCACAGCTTCACGCTTGTAGCTATGTCTAAGTCGATGGCGAGTTGACTATGTACAAAGCACGGCTTCTCGCTTGTAGCTATGTGTAAGTCAGTCAATAAAGATCATTCTAGCAGTAGTTGCATTTCATATATATCGATATATGGAAAGGTACATCAAAACCGCTTTCATTGATTGAATGAAGAAAGATGTTGTGTATATGACACAAATCGAGGTCTTGATTGATGTATTGCTAGAAACATATGCGTGCTTCAAGGATCCATTAATGGATCGAAGCGAGCACTGTGGAATAAATATTTTGACAAGGAAGTCAAGGAGTTGATCTTCGTCAAAAGTATCTTGTATAGACAAGATATTCAGTGGGAGCATAATTGTGTTATTTGTATTTTACAAAATAACTAGATATTAATTGGGAAATAACATTGATTAAATGAATATTGTCAAGATCTCATTGAAGAATGATTTCTTGGGCAAGATCACCTAAATCCTAGAAAACAAAATCTATGGAGATAGATTATGATGGATGTTAGCAAATGTGCATATAATGACGGAGTGTTCTAGAAACATGAAAGCTGGACTTTATGTCGAACCGCGTCATATGGCATATAACTTGGGTTTGACTCGGTTTATTTCAACTCAATTCGAGAAGAAGTGCATGAAACAGTTCAAGCATTCTTTCGTTACGAGTTTCATTATGTATGCCATTTATGCACATGCCCAAATGTGTTGTATCCTTGGAATGTGACAAGTAGTTGTCAAGTGGATACAAGAAAAATACGTTTGGACAATAATCAAAGGATATTCTCGAGTACTTTATGAGAAAGAGAGATATTTTTTCATTTATGATGAAAAGGAGCTCGTGTAAGTTGTTACACTGATGCTAAATTTTCGAAAGATTGATGTAATCACAATCAAGTTACATATTTTGCTTAAAGGTGGTGTTGTAAGTTTAGAAGGTGTTCTAAATGGGATATTATAACCGTTTCCGTCACCAAAGCAAAATATATAGCAATTTGTGAAGCAACGAAAGGGGATAGTTTGGATCAAGAAGTTCTCAGTCAAGCTAATATGGTTCTGTGCATCTCGAACCATAGCTTAGTCTTGAAGAACCCAATATCCAATTGGTGATCCAACTATGATCTATGACAGTATCACTTGATCTCATATGATGATGATCAAGACTATATATATATGAGTATATATATGTGTAGGTTCAACCAAAAGTGGATAGTTTCGCGAACACAGCGAAGACTCTGACATAACCTCTACCTTAAGCGGTATACGAGATGCTATCGAGCATCCATGCGTAATGGACGTATGAGTAATTGGCTTTAAGCGTATTATTTTCTTTTGAGGTTCGAGACATGTATATATATAGATATATGACATCGTTCTCAGGTCTTTACTGGCTAGAAGTCACTACTGATTGACTTTAGGCCAAGTGGGAGATTGTTAAAGATATGTCCTATAAGCCAATCAGTTGTTGGCTATTATATTAGTTTATGTTATTAATGATGCTTGATCATTTGTTCCTAGAGTTTATTGTTGACAGATCATTCAGGTTGAGGATCTGAATTGTAGATCTCTGTGGATCATTCGTCAGAATGACAATAATATCTCTCAAGAGTCCATAATCTTGATAATTAACAAGGAACATTAATTATCATATAAGATTAGTATGCAAGTTAAGTGATGATTAAGTTCTACAAATCATGGGTAAGGAGTTACCGACTTAATTGCATATGTATATGTTACTGGAACATAGTACAGGACATGACCCAATGAAATAAATATATGGATTGTGTTATGTGTCATTATTTATTTCATACGTGTTTGATTCCGAGTTTGAGATGGTTCAGTTTTTCCACATGATGATAGGTTCTATAAATATCGTCTAACGCTGATTCCTGATAAGGGCTGCTATACGGACTTTATTTATGTTCTCTTGAATTGTGCGGGGAGAAACTGGTCATCAAGACAACCGTATGTCCCTCATTAGTTCACCTAGTGAGTGATGATATCTACTGGGCCCCTTGATGGAGTTGGATCGTATGCGCGCAACTAGGCGATCAACTCTAGATCAAGAAACGTATAATCTGCAAGAATGACACATTCCTATCTTGGATTATACAAGGATATCATGTGACATAGGAATCAAAACAATAAGATACAATTTCTTATGCAGGATTGAAGTACTGTATTGGTACAGTATTTATTTATGCGAATTGGGAATCATAACGTGTTGCTAGATACCGCTTATGATTATTGGAAATAAATGGTGATTTATTTTCCATGTCCAACGTAGCATAAATCCTCAAAGGGTCACACAAATAGGACCTTAACCAAACGTGTATTATTTGTTTGTTTGCAGTAGCGAGTACTGCGAATATATGATAAGTTGATTAATTAATTATATACCGTTGCGAACCGTTATAATTAATTAACTCAAGAGGATCATATAGAAACAATATAATGCATATGCTAATTCCAAATTTAATTATTAATGTGCTAATAATTAAATTCGTTCAACGCATATTTAATATACAGAGCTAATCGGACTTTTATTTAATCAGTTATCTGAAAGCCCGATTTGAGGTCAATTGATGGTATGGATTAATGGGCCAATATAATATGTTGTATAGCCCATAATCCCACCTGAAAATTTCAGTTTTGGAGGGGCATTTTCGTCCATATGAAGATATTAGGAAGAGAGAATTTAATATGGAAAGGTTCCATGTTATATATACCGTCGTTTCTTTGGGAACAAGTCGAAGAAAAACCCTAATTCTCTCTTCCCTCTCTCCTTGGCCGAATTACTGTTCACGCAGTACTATTCACGCGTACTGTTCACAGTGGAGAAAAATTGGTTTCTCATGCGTTGAGCGTTTCCTTCCTCAAATTAATAGTTAATCGCACGCGAAGGAAAAACATGGAATTAGCTATCGTCTCGGACAAGCTAGCACTTGTCTTGAGACTTTGGTTAATCTTCTAGGTGGACTCGAGGCAACCGGAGGCAGTCGCGAGGGTGACGAGCACGCCACCGACTCCAAGAGATTGGATTCGAGCCTTCCAGATACGATTTCGGAAGAGGTAACCTCCTACGTTTCTCCCTTTACGTGTTAATCTCTTGAATAACTAGATCCGTTTATTCGTGCTTGTTAATTGCTTGTTAAATGTTAATAAAAAATTAAAATTGCACGTGGACTTGAGTTTCTAACAAGAAGCTCGCGAGAACAGAGAAGAAGAGAGAAATATATCGGACAAGAGAGAAGTCCCTGGACTTCTTTTATTGAAATAAGGTCGAATTTTCTGTGGCTGATGGTGTTGCTATTCATAACCATCTGATTTTGTAAATTGGCTATTTTTCTAATTAATTTAATTTGAAATACACAGAAGTCAGATACATATGGAAAAAAATATAGAAATATTTTATAATTTATAATGAACATTTTCATGTTCTCATATCAGACATTCCGTTAGAATTAGACTGTTATTTTAATTCATCTCATTTAATTTCTTGATCATAGAATATTCATGATATATTATAGTCTGATTTATATAATCATAATTTGACTCAGACAATTATGGGACTGTGTTTACCGTTCTAAAAGTCAGTAATGTTATAGATTAGTGACGAAGGGCAGAAGCGAAGGGAGAAGATGGAGAGAAGAAGACGTTGGAGAGAGAAGGAAAGGAGAAAGAAGGTGAAGAAGAGTGGAGATGTAAAGAGCACGGGCATGCCAGGAAAGGGAAGGGGAGAGGTAGAGGGATGAATGTGCCGGGGAAGGGGAGGGGGAGGGAAAAGGAGGGAAAAAGAGAGCGTGCTAGAGAAAGAACGGAAATGTTAGTTTTAGTTCAACTATAGCACGCGATGGCATACATATTACAGTTATCATAACTGATATTAAATGGCTATTACCACTACTTGATTGTATATATATATATATATGAAGGGAAAATTAGCTCCATGCCACTCCAAAAGTTCAAAATTAGAAAAATACCATCTCAAAATTCACTCTTAGTTAAATGCCACCTTAAACTTCATCTATTTTGAAATTTGCCACATCCACCATATAAAACCTCTTTCAAATACTATTTATATTCTTAATGGCCAAAATGCCATTAGTTTAATTAATTTATTCCTTCCTTTCCTAGAATACCATCTCCCTCCATTCACGACATTTTCATGGAGATCCAATTTTGAACCAAGCAACGCACTTGTGTCGTTGCTCTACTGTCGATCCGCCCCCCTCCACCTTTGCTCGGCCGCCACTTTGCCAGCCACTCCGCCGTCACTCCACCGTCAGTCCGTCGCACGCACCTGCATATAATTGATAGGCTTTCTCCTTTCTGATTGGGTAGGAATTCTAATCTCCATGTGCAAATAGTAGTCGTTGCAGTAAGAACCAAAGATAGAGTGAAGGTGGGAAGAAAAGAAAAAAAAACAGTACATGATACAACGAAGAAATCAAAGTGCAGGTGCGACAGACTGATGGTAGAGTGGCCGGCAAAGTGGTGGCCGAGCAAAGGCCGAGGGGCGGCGGAGCGACGGCAATCGACGACGCAAGTGTTTGTTAGGTTTGAAATGGGATCTCTGGTGAAAATATCGTAAATGGAAGGAGATAGCATTCAGGAAAGAAATAAATTAATTAATTAAACAAAGAGTATTTTGGTCACTAAAAAAATATATTGTATTTGGAAGAGGTTTCATACGGTAGATGTGGCAAATTTCTGAATAGATGAAGTTGTGGCATTTAACTAAGAGTGAATTTTGAGGTGGTATTTTTTTAATTTTGAACTTTTAGGGTGGCATGAATTCAATTTCCCCATATATGAAATGCTTACTAATTCGAATTCATTATTTATAAGTATAGATTTGTTTAATTATCGAAAACGAAATATAGTAGTCGAAATAATGATGTTATATTTATCCATTTAAATACTATATCAAAAATGCATTGCGAAATCATAATAACACAGTTAGGCTTATGGTCATATTAGCAAATCCCATCTCTGATCGAGAATCATAAGGATTCCAGTTGCACAGCTGGAAATGCAGACATCTAAGGCTAAATTTGAAAAAATAATGTCGTTCATTGTTTTGCTCTTTCCACTTTATCTTTCATGGGAGGAAAAGCTATGAGTTTTAGCACATTAGCATCCGATTCTGTTAGCTTTACGGCAGCACAATATTACGTACCGAATACATTATGCGCATGCTTTTGTCCCCTAAATTTCTTTAATTGTCCTTGAAAGAATTATTTGCATGTGAAACCATTCTTTTCCCTCTATGTTTTCATTTGCCTAAAGCCATTTGAGTTCTGCACTCCAATAGATTTTGTTTCTATTTGTACTAATTTAAGTTTTAGTTTGACTTTTGGACGGTTGCAGAAGGAATCCGAATTTGCCTTCCTTTTCTATTTTTTCTTTAAGAATACTTTTTTTTTTAAAAAAAAATAGATTTATACTTTCTCTCTTCCTTTCATTCTATCATTATGAAGCTAAGAACACAGATGATATATTCTCATTTCGAGATCCATGCACTTTTACTTTCCTTTTTTTGTTAAAAAAAAAGTTGTCTAAATTGGCTGCCTATTGTAATGAACCAGATAGAAATAACAAATTTCAATCTGCAAACTTCACGGATAACAGGCTTTCATAAAATAGTCTTTTGAATAATTATAGTTGAAAGTTTCCGGTAAGTGAATCGTAGAAAGAATGATAGTTAGGGGGGAAAAAAAAGAAGTGTCATTTGAAATAGAAATTGATTACCGTCTTCTGTAGTTTTGTCATCGCTTGCCATTGTTTGAACAAAATGAACACATAAAATAAAAAAGATAAACATATAAATGATCAAAGTGAATACATACAAACAAATAAGTTCAATAAAATAAGTTGAATATGCATATAAAAATCTGAACAAGGGATGACAAAATTTATTTTTTTTATATGTGTATGTTCACTTTAATCATCTATATGTTCATCTTGTCTAATTTATGTGTTCATTTTGTTCAAGCAATGGCAAAATTACATATGACATTTATGATTTCTCATTCGAAATTACTTAGGACCTAATTAGAATTATTTTTTTACGTAGGATTTCATTTAATTTGTAAAAAAAATTTTTATCGAAATCAATGAATTTGGTATCATTTGATCGAAATTTCTATGCTATTAAACCAACGAAATCTTGAGAAATGAATTTTAATCAAATTAAATTCTGCATGAAAAACATTTTGATCAAGACCTTAGTGTCTTTGACAATAAAAGCTGAAAGAGAGCGGTTCCGCTGCCACGGTATTTTCGCTGCCACAGATGCCACAAAATCCCGTCCGTCTGATTAAAAACGATGGATTGTGCTGATCGAATATGAATAAGAGCTTTTTATTAACTTTTTTTTTTGTCTCCTTCCTCATAACCCATGGCCCTGGAGGCCTGGAATACAAAACGGCAAAAATTAGACTCCCGTCTCTCTTTAATCCTGCGCTCTCCTTGTTCTATATTTTCTTATATCTTATCTTCCTCTCTGTCTTGAATTCCCTTTTTACTCTTCTCCTTCGTTCTTCCAATTACCATTAATTTGGCTATTTCATCTGAAAATCTGATTGGATTGCCACATATTTCTTGCTAGACGACACAACTCATAATAATCCTCAATAATACTGAAAAACAAAGGATCCCTTTTCGTTTCTGCTTGAGTTCACTGATCAAATGAAACAGGAACAAATATGATTATAGATTTAAAAAAAAAATGTTGAAACCAAAATTATCATGAAACGGATCAAGTTATGAAGCAGCAAAATTATGATATGAGGATGACTTGTTGCTGGTTTAAGTGTTATATTCTCTCTTGAATATCGTCCATAGTGATTTTGGAGAGATGCTCAGCTTTTTGGAAGAAAAAAATTGGATAGATTAAGGAGATCACATGTGCGAGAGAAAAGAGATCGAGCAACAGGGGATCGCATGTGTTGAATAAATCGCCGAGAGAAGAGAAAGGTAGAGAGTCCGATTTTTATCGGTTTCCATTTAGTTCCTTCCTGGTTTGGATTGTGGAGGAGGAGACAAAAATGCTAATAAAAGGTAAATATTAAAACTCAATCAGGACCATCAATCTATTTTAATCAGACGAACGAGATTTTGTGGCATCTGTGGCAGCGGAAAAAACTGTGGCAGCGGAACCGCTCTCAAGCTGAAAAATGTTATTTAATATTTAAATCTTTCCTTAAAAAGTCAAAAGTAAATAAAGAGAGCTGTTCTAGAAAATTATAAAGTTACATTTGACAACAATGTTCTCACGAAATGGCACTACTGTTTTGGATAGTACTTATTGTACCTAAAAGAGACGGCTAATCGCAAATTAGAAGAAGGAATTAAAAATTTTACACCGATGAACTATCCTTAAGCAATTCAATTGGTACCCAATACAAATAAGTACACAAAATTTTTTTTTAATATAGCAAGTAAAGAAAGAAAGAAATTGAACACGCGATATGATTACGGAGTTCCTACCCACTAGAGATATGCTAGCCTTGGTCGATGTTTCCGGAAGTTTCACACCTCGAATCAGGTGCACCCCGTTCAATTCCAATAATAATGGGACAATAACTTCAGACCGAATTACCTCGTCACAAAGACGCTCGAGGCAGATCAAACTAACTTGAATGACAAACGACACTACGTCCTCAAATGAGATGGGCTCTCAACCTATTGCAATTTACATTTAACGACTATGTAGGGGCGGTGGTGTTTGAGGCTACTTTATCTTTCAAAATAATCTAGCTATGAAATGGTCGAGACGGTGGTGTTTGAGACAACTTTATCTCTTAAAGTGATTTAGCAATGAAAAACTTAAGTAGGAGAGTATCCATAGACTCAAAGGTTCAATACTGGTCTAATTTTGTAAGATAAAGCTCTCTAGAAAGAAAGAATAAGGGGTCGATATATATATAGCTCGAAGGAAACTGTGTACTAGCAAAAATAACTGAAGCATTGTGTAACGCAAACGAAACAATATAGCCATTGAAAAAATTAAAAAGGCTAATTGAACTAGCCATTGAACTTGTCAGTGCGTTACACAGCACAAAGGATCGTAATACAATGCAAAGAGAATAATTCTAACTGCTACTGACAGCCAACAGAGATGCGTTGTGTGACGCTAAGATTCATTATATAACACAAGATTGATGCGAGTTAAGCTAATACCCAAAAGTGTCCTAAATTAACCGCAAGCGCACGGTAAATCGTTGGTTCAATTGAGATCGAATTCACAAGGACGGATACACAAGTACCGAACTCACAATTTCGCAAAGTCTAGATCTAGCAATTTTCAAGAGGTAAACAAACAAATTTGACTTAACAATTACTAAAAATAAAGGCTAACAACAAATAAGAGGAAAACAAGATATTTTTGTGGGTAATTTGGTTGCAATTTGGTATAAAAATGTCCTAGGGGGTTCAGTTTCAACATTGGTTAGGCCATGGGCTGTCAGCGCTTGTCACTCTCGTGCCTAATCACTGACCAATGCGGGCCAGAGAGCCCTGTGCGACCGCACAGCCCATGGTTAGTGTCAGATTGATGCGATAAGTTGATTTCTAGCTTGTATGGGACATGTCTAGCCGTACCTAAATTCTTGAACCTCAACTCTCGTAATGTTGGTCACAATATTTAGTGCGGAACCTAGCCTAAAATCCCCATTAGGTCAATTAACCCTCAACTCTCGTAATGTTGGCTTAATTATCTTAAGTCTATTTGTTGATTCATGAAGGCATCCACTAGACTCTCGCCTAAGTGGAAACTTGTCCCTTTTGAGGCTTAAGTTGGTCACCTCTCGGCTCCTAACCTACCTTGGTTATCTATTTAGTTCAATTAAACAATCTACACCTTTAGCCTAAGTTAAGTGTGGTCATTCACCTAAAAGGAGGTTCAATTGGTCAATTAAACACAAACAAGCATATTCATTCAACAATCAAGCAAATAGTACACAATAGAAACCAAATATCACATCAACTCAACAAACCTAACCTTGGTTTCCACTAACTCCCTAGAACATGTCTAAATCTAGCCTAACATAGTGGTAAAACAAGCAAACAAAATAAATAAATGCAAAGATACAATCTTCATGCTAAACCAAGTCAAAAGGGAAGGCAAAGTGCCCCTTCTCAAGCCCGATCGACTTCTGGACCAGCAAAGGATGTGCTTGGGCGGAATGGTGACGTGTAGGAGGTCGAGACGGCAAGATCCGAGACGGCAGAGGGTCTGTGCGGTCACACAAGGTGGCTGTGCGACCGCACGGGAGGTCGAATGGTGGGACAATGGAAGGAAAAAGGTTAGTTTCTGCTGCGGCGCCGCCTTGGGTCGAGGTGGAAAGAGAGATACCCTAGATGAGGCGATTGGGGCGCCTTATATAGGGGGTTTGGTAGGGTTTGGAGGTTGGTGCGGTCGGATAGAAGTCCTGTGCGATCGCACCAGAGTCGCTGGACCAGACATGAGTCGGATTCGGCCGAAATGAGCCCGAAATAAGGTGGTGCGGTCCCACCACATTCCAGTGCGGTCGCACAGAGGTGACTGGGCCAGACAAGAGCCAGAAGTATGCCATGTGAGCCGGGAGGGGCCTGTGCGGTCGCACGGGATCCGGTGCGGCCACATAGGGTCTTCTGGGACTTGGTTTGTGCGCCGTTTCGTGCCGAAATGCATTCTTTTCGCTGCGACTTGGCTCCAAACTCCTACAAAACCAAAATGAAACCCAAGCAGTACCAAATTTCTACAAAACACACTAAAATCAAATAAAACCAAATAAAATCAAGGGTTTTGAGTTATGATTTGGGTAGAAATCCGGCCTAAAACCATATATAAATACGTGACATCAAAGATCACAGAAAACTTGATTTTGTATAAATAATGAGCTTTTCTGCTAATTAGATCATTCCTGTCACGTCCCGCACCCTCGGATCGCGGGGCGCGAGCTAGAACGGTATCTTCTGCATCCTTCCGACGGCCCGTCAACCTACGTCGTAACAAAAAAAACAACTAGAGTCATGTACAAACCTTAGTAACCGGTTATTTAACGACGCAGCTTCTCTAAAATTAATTATCATAACAAAGTTCAATCAGATCGGATTAATCCATATAACAAATAATATATTTTACGGAGATAATCGGGTCTAGCCAGTCAATCAGTCAGAGGGTCCCTCTCCGATCTCAGGAGAATCAGGACCGGCCCCTCCCCTAACTCAGGAGGATCAGGGCTCAAAATTCATATTCAAATTCAGATTCAAATCCAATTCCAAACTCGATAACCCGTGAAATATACCAATCACAATTCAATAACCATATTCTATCAAAATCAAACGATAAATCAAATCAATCAATCAAGACGAAATTAAATATAGAGAAGTCCGGTTACCTGATTGAGCGGTCCAGAAAATCATACGAATGAATCAAATCAACTAATCCAATTTGAATGCGACGTAGAACTATGAATTTCAATCGGCATAGAACTTGAATAATCAATTGGATTTGAATCGCATGAACATGATATAATTTATTTATATTGGAAATAGGTTTCATGGAGCAGGTGTTAGAAAATCTAATTTTCAAATTTTTATGCTAATTAACCATTTAATTAATAATCCAAACGACTTAGACCTCGAAGGATCTAGTCCAAGCATTCACACATAAGAGATTGAGAATAGGAAGGCTACCTCTCTTTATATCGCAACAAAGAGGTTCGATCCAAGGCGTAGGAGTCGATGGCGTGCTCTCCTTCGCCTTCTCCTTCACCGGCGGCCGCCTCGAGTCCACCAAGAGGGTTAACCAATTTCTACTCTAATTGTGCTAGCAAATGAGATGAACAAAGGCTAATCCTTAGGTTTTCTCTCTTCTAATCAATTAAACCCTTTTAATTTGTGGAGAGAATTTGTCCAACGCATGAACTAGAGGTGGAATAGAGAGAGGATAAGGCAAAAGAAAATCTGAAATTTTCTTTTTCCCTTTCTAATTTTCGGCTAAGAGGAGGAAGAGAGAGAAGGTTGGTTGGAGGCTAGGGTTTCCATCAAATGGGACCTCTATTTATAGACCTCTCTTACCCTACCTACCACCAAATTAATTGGACATTATTTCCCCCTCTATGGCCGGCCTCAAGGGATGGGTTTTAATGGGCTACAACTTATTATAAAGGCCCATTTAATTTCCTCTCTAATTGCTCTTTTAATTCAACCTCAAATCGGGCTATTAGTTAACTAATTAAATAAAAGTCCAAATAGCTCAAACAAAATAAAATATGTTGAACATAATTAATTATTAACTTATTAATAATTAATTTAGGATTAGAAAATGCACTAATTTATTTCTATATGATACCTTTGACTTAATTAATTATAACGGTTCGCAACGGTATATAATTAATTAATCAATATATCATATTTTCGCAATACACTGCTGCGAATAAATAAATATTGCACTGTATGGTTAAAACTCTATTTGTGTGACACTTTGAGGATTTATGCTACGTTGGCCATGGAATTAAATCGCTATTTAATTCTAATAATCATAAGCGGTATCTAGCAACACGTTATGATTCTCAATTCGCATAAATAGGGTACTGCTACAATATTTTAATCCTGCATAAGAAATAAAAGTATTTCCTTGTCTGATTCTTATGTCACATGATATCATCGTATAATCCAAGATAGGAATGTGTCATTCTTGCGGATTATACGTTTCTTGATCTAGAGATGACTGTATCAGTTGCTAGCAAACAATCCATCTCCATCAAGGGACCCAAACAGATATCATCACTCACTAAATAAATTAATGAGTGACATACGGTTTTCTTGATGAACAACTTTTTCCTGCACAATTCAAGAGAACATAAATAAAGTCCGTATAGCAGCCCTTATCAGGAATCAACGGTAAACGATATTTATTGAGCCTATCCTCATGTGAAAAAGTTGAACCATCTCAAACTTAGAATCAAACTCAAATGAAATAAATAATGACACATAACACAATCCATATATTTATTTCATTGGGTCGTGTCCTGTATTATGTTCTATAACATATACATATGAAATTAAGTTGGTAACTCCTTACCTATGATTTGTAGAACTTAATCATCTCTTAACTTGCATACTAATCTTATCCGATAATTAATATTCCTTGTTAATTATCAAGATTACGGACCTTTTAGATTTATTACTGTCATTTAATTATAAATGAACCACAGAGATCTACAATTCAGATCCTCAACCTGAATGATCTGTCAATAAATAAATCAAGGAATAAATGATCAAATATCATCAATAACATAAACCATAGAAGTAGCCATATAATGATTGGCTTCTAGGACATAACTCTAACAATCTCCCACTTGGCCTAGATTCAATCAACAGTGACTTCTAGCCAGTGCATAGTACTCAATGTAATATCTAAAATATATATGTCTCATACTAAAGCCTCAAAAGATAAAAGATACAACTCAAAGCCACTCAGGCATACGTCTAATCCCGATGGATGCAACATGCAACTCATGTGCGGCTCGAGATAGAGGCTTTGTCAGAGGGTCCGCTGTGTTCGCGGCACCGTCCACCTTCTTGACCTTGATCCATCCGTCATTCACAAATTGACGGATAAGATGGAATCGTCGTAGAATGTGCTTGGTCTTCTAGTGAGACCTAGGCTCCTTGGACTGAGCTATAGCTCCCGTGTTGTCGCAGTAGAGATCCATTGGACCAGAGATGCTTGGAACCACCTCCAGCTCGGTCAAGAATTCCTTAATCCAAACTCCTTCTTTCGCCGCTTCACCAGCCGCTAAGTATTCTGCTTCGGTGACGGAATCGGCCGTGGTATCCTGTTTGGAACTCTTCCAACTCACGGCTCCACCATTGAGCAGATATACGAAGCCGGACTGTGACTTCGCATCATCTCGATCGGTTTGGAAACTAGCATCGGTGTAACCACTTACAACGGGCACAAAACCTAATTGATCTCTTACATAATTACAACTATGCCACTCCTACCTACCACAATTATGGGCCGGCCATATAAATGGCCTTTATGGACCACCTCACTTCTTTAATTTAGTTCTTAATTCATTTAATTAAGGTCTCTCATATTTGCTCTTTAATTGGACTATTCATTTACTATTAAATGATGGCCCAGTTAATTAATATAACCTTTTATATTAAAAAAGTGTTGAACTAAAATTAATTATTAACTTATTAATAATTATTTTGGGATTAGTTAATGCATTAATTTATTTCTATATGATCTCCTTGACTTAATTAATTATAATGGTTCGCAACAGTATATAATTAATTAATCAACTTATTATATTTTCGCAATACACTGCTGTAAATAAATAAATAATGCACTCTGTGATTAAAGTCCTATTTGTGTGACCCTTTGAGAATTTATGCTACGTTGGCCATGGAATTAAATCGCTATTTAATTTCAATAATCATAAGCGGTATCTAGCAACACGTTATGATTCCCAATTCGCATAAATAATGTACTGCGACAATATCTCAATCCTGCATAAGAAATAAAAGTATCTCCTTGTCTGATTCTTATGTCACATGATATCACTGTATAATCCAAGATATGAATGTGTCATTCTTGCAGATTATACATTTCTTGATCTAGAGTTGATTGTATAAATTGGCCAAACAATCCAACTCCATCACGGGGCCCAAACAGATATTATCACTCACTAGGTATACTAATGAGGGACATACGGTTTTCTAGATGAACGACTTTTCCCCGCACAATTCAAGAGAGCATAAATAAAGTCCGTATAGCAGCCCTTATCAGGAATCAACGGTAGACGATATTTATTGAACCTATCCTCATGTGAAAAAGTTGAACCATCTCAAACTTAGAATCAAACTCATATGAAATAAACAATGACACATAACACAATCCATATGTTTATTTTATTGGGTCAAGTCCTGTATTATGTTCTAATAACATACACATATGCAATTAAGTTGGTAACTCCTCACCTATGATTTGTAGAACTTAATCATCACTTAACTTGCATACTAATTTTTTATGATAATTAATGTTCCTTGTTAATTATCAAGATTACGGACGATTTAGATTTATTACTGTCATTCTAATGAATGATCCACAGAGATCTACAATTCAGATCCTCAACCTGAATGATCTGTCAGTAATAAACTCTAGGAACAAATGATCAAATATCATCAATAACATAAACTAAGATATTAAGTCATTAAATATTGACTTCTAGGACACAACTCCAACAACACAGTCCGAGGAACGAATGCTCTGATACCATCTGTCACATCCCGCACTGACGGGTCGCGGGGCACGAGCTGGAACGGTTTCTTCTGCATCCATCCGACGGCCTGTCAACCTACGTCGCAACAAAAAAAAACAAACAGAGTCAGGTACAAACCTCAGTAACCGGTTATTTAACAACGCAGCTTCTCTATAATTAATTATCATAACAAAGTTCAATCAGATCAGATTAATCCACATAACAAATAATATATTTTACGGAGATAATCGGGTCTAGCCAGTCAATCAGTCAGAGGGTCCCTCTCCGAACTCAGGAGGATCAGGACCGGCCCCTCCCCGAACTCAGGAAGATCAGGGCTCAAAATTCAGATTCAGTTTCAGATCCAATTCCAATTTCCAAACCCGATAACCCGTAAAATATACCAATAGCAATTCCATTAAACAGTTTCAATCAAAACCAAATGATAAATCAAATCAATCAATGAATATGTAATTAAATATAGAGAAGTCCGATTACCTGAATAAACGGTTAAGAAATCACAAACGAGTCAGAATGATTATTCAATCCACGGCGACATAGGAATTCCAATCGGCTGACAACTCAAAAATAATCAATTGAACTTCAATTCTATGAAAACAGTAAAGCTCATTTTGGTTTTCTCGGATGGAAAAAGCATTCTAAGAATACGAGTGTAAATGGGAAAAGATGCTTGGATCGGATTTATAAGAGGAAATATGGAGTTTACAAAGGAATTCATGCCGCTTAACAAAGTAACACGTGGCAACATGAATGAATATGCATGAAATAAGTGGGACACGCAAGGTGTTTTGTTGGCAGGTGTCAAAAATATATTTTCCAAATATTCTTTCAAATCCAAAAAGCGGTTTGAGTAAAATCTTTTTTTTTTTTAATTGATAAAAATGGTCAAAGTTTAAACATAAGACAATCTCGGTCAACATCAAGTCAATGATTTGACTGGTCAAATTTGTGGTCAACAATAGTCAAAGCTGGTCAAATATGGTCAAAGTTCAGTTAAATTTTAAATAAAATTTTCAGATGTCACAATTTCAAGGATAAGTAAAGACTTAGGAGATAGACTAAAATCAGCCACGACTGACGGATTGACTCGTCAGTCGCGACTATATTTCAATTTTTGAGATTCTAATGGCTAATCCGAATAGTTC
Source organism: Rhynchospora breviuscula (assembly GCA_027562975.1). Taxonomy (NCBI): domain Eukaryota; kingdom Viridiplantae; phylum Streptophyta; class Magnoliopsida; order Poales; family Cyperaceae; genus Rhynchospora; species Rhynchospora breviuscula. The sequence continues at coordinate 22,914,776 of CM050398.1, forward strand.
AGTGTGTTCTACATATTGAAATTTCATTGGAGATGAAATTTTATATTTTTTTGAATTTTTTTACTATTTTTTTAGATTTTTAAAAATCATTGTTATTGAAGGGTCCAGAATTGTTTAGATTAAGAATTTTGTAAAATGTCAAAAAAAATACTAAAAAATTTTAGAAAAATATAAAATTTGGTCTCCAACGAGATTTCAATATGGAGAACACATTGAACGGTTCGGATCGACTATTAGAATCTCGAAAATTGAGATTTCATCGTAGCTGACGGTCTCATCCGTCAGTCGCGACTGATTTTAGTCTACCTCCTTAATTATATATATCTTCTATCCAAGTCTAGACTAGCTACAAGCTCTCTAAAAATTTTATCTTGATCTTGCTAAATACTCTTATCTAATTCTTCAAAAATTTCATCTTTTTCCTAAATAAAACTCAATGAAGATTGTAAATGTCGAATGATATTGTTTTGTAATCGACAAACTTAAAAACGTTTAGTACAACAGTACTAAAATAAATTATTACCAGTCACTCATATATTAATTATTTGAATCATGAATCTGACAAATATATCAAGTCTCAAAATAAATGATTACTTTTTTTACTCATGAATCTGACAAATATATCAAGTTTGAAAGAAGTATGGATACCATCGTATGGATGGTGATGATTGATTTGTATACTATTCGCTATATATGGAGCTTAGGCCCAGCTAAAAAAATCGCAGGATAATGAAATGGAATGGAATGAGACAAGAGGGGAGAACTAAATCTTAATCTCAAATTTGAGGTGACAAAATCGAGATTCTCCTCTTTCCCTCTCATTTCCTTTGATTAGAACTTTTTTGTTCCGGAACAAGTGAACTCTTTGGACAGTCGAAGGATAGCTATCCTCCTTTCTCCATTCACCTCCTTTACTATCGTCTGGAGCATACCCTAGACCAAGATATCTTATATTTTAGCAACAATATGAATGTGTTGGCTACTTGGGTTACACCAAGAACAAAGAATAAGGAAGAGAAAAAAGAAAATAGACGCAATCAAACAAGAGATCACAGGAGGATAAGCCCTCTTCCCTTTTTCTATTAAGAGGTGACATATAAGCAGGAATAACCATCTTATTCTCTCTTCCTTCTCCCCTCTTTCTTATACTTATACTTGTGCAACCAAATACATGAGAATTCAAAAACTTAAGTACAACATACGCTAAAATGCTTACTATATTTTAGCCCTCTGTTAATTCTTAATTTGTATGTCACGAAGTTATTTTTTTTATTTTTCGCATCATATGTTTGTCTTGAACTCTAAATTTGTTCGAACTTCGCTTCTCATTGATGTGTCCAGTCTTAAAAAGGAACCAATCAAATCTTGGAAATTGCTATTTGTTGCAAAAGGCTACTACAACCCCGCCTGCTACATGTACCGTTTCAAAATTTTTGAGGAAAGTATATCAATCTAAATCAGTACTATTTTCATAAAAGTATCATGTTTGGCTAAAAGGGGCATATTATGAGGCACAGAAAGAAATGTTTGAGCTTCATTAGTTATGGTTTAAAACATGTTAGACGAGATTATACATTAATTTTTTTAGTTTATAGACTATTTATATCAGATCAAAGGGCTGGTCCGTGTTGCAATCCGACAATTAAAATTTGAAATTCTGCCACGACTACAATTTCTGAATCAGGCTTTAATCTCAACCGCTTATTTAAAATAATAATAATAATAATTTATTAGCACTCTTGAACGGTCGCGATCAAAGCCCGATTTAGAAATTAATTTCCATGACAGAATTTTCCTTAAAATTTTAGTAATTTATTGGGTTTAATTGTGAAGAGTACAAGCTGATTCTGATTTGCAACTAGGAAGCAGATTTGGTTTCAAATTTCTTGGAATAAGTTCGCCTTAATTTTATACACCAGTTTTATGTTTTCCTTTTTTTTTTTCCGCATGACTTAATACTGTCCGTTCGTTAAATCCTCTTCTCTCTTGATTGATTCTCTCTAAGAGTTGACATTCACAAAAAATGGAAACAAGCAATCAAGTAGAAATTTACAAATTGTCCATCGTTTATTCTTTGCTTTCACTTGTCAGATTCTCTCTGTAAGTAGTCACTCATTAAGCAGGATAAGTAACAAGTCGTAAGTGCTTTATATATAACCCGACATGCATGCGATTAAAAAACAATGAGAATAATTTATCAAAAATATTTTACCCCTTGGTACTGCCGATCCTTGGTGAAACCAAATCTAGTGGCGCGCGGCACCGTGCAGTGCGGAAATCCGAACCATCCAGATTAAATCCAATGATTATGGGTGCCCCGTGTATAAAATCAGATTGTAAGGCCTGAAAAAATCTAACCGTCGTGATCAGATCGCACGGTCCGAATTAGTGCGCGGCACCGGATAGGGATTCATCCTTGGTGTGTTGAAGGATCTGATAATATTTCAGCCATGTTTGTATGGGAAACGCTTTTTGATGGCCAACAACAGTCGCTTACCTTTAAATTAATAATTATTTATTTTTGTAAGTAGATATTGTTACATAATTATATACATACTAGCATAGATTGACACATAAGTAACGTATTTTAGCTCGATACTCGTGTTCCGAATTTCAACAGATCTGTATATAAATTATATAGGTTGATCCTCTGTGTCTTCCAAATTTTCAACAAGTCTGTTTATCAGAAAGATATGTTTAAATTGTACTTAATATTAAAAAAAGTAAGGTTCCGGTGCTACATTTTTTGATACCACAAATGTCATACTTTATTTTTTATTTTAAATTTTAAAATTTAAAATATAATTATCCGATTTGAACTGTTGATGTTGTTTATTTTAACGATGGATGTGTTGTCATAAAATTTTATAATTTTTGAAGTTTATATGATGCTTGACCAAAAAGTTGAATATTAGAATTAATCTATTATAGTTATTTTGATTCATTCATTTTTTATCTTTTGATCAAGCATCAAATAAACTTCAAATATTATAAAATTTTATGACAGTGCATCGTCGTTAAAATGAACAAGATCAACTGTTCGGATCGGACGATTATATTTTAAATTTTGTGGCACCGGAGCCTTGCTTGCAGTTTACCTCTTTAACGATATGTCGATATTAAATAATTATTTAACATGTATGGGTAGTTGCTTTTGTAACTCTAATGGGGAATCTAGGCGTGCTATATATATGTCAAAAGTAAAGAGAGGAAGAAGAAAAAGAAAAGATGAGATAAAAAAAAAATATATTGACGAAAAGAAAAGTGAGATTATTTTTTTATATAAAATGTAAAAGAATCCTTCAGACATATCCAACTTTTTTTTTATCATTCAGAAGGTATGATCAACATGGAACAAGTGTGATTGTCAATAAAATGGAAAAATCGAATCAACATGGTTTATTCAAAAAAGCAAATCAACATAGAGTCAAAATCGACTGATACTGTTCTATTTAGCTGTAAAAATTGCTCCATTTTTCCTGTTCACTTCGTCTTTTGCTTTTTATCTTTTTATTTTTAGGGCTTAACGAAGTTAGGATAGGAATTCTTACTTGTATCTTGGGTCTATTTTTTTGACACCAACGTAGAGTAAAATACAGTAAAAAGTAAAAGTGGAGTAAAATAACACATTGTTTTCTTTTTCTGTATTAATGAAGTTACCCATGTTCTTCATTTTTTTTATCGTTTTATTAGTAAAATAGAGTAAAAAGTGAAGTGGTGGTTAATTCACTTCATATTAAATCTGTTGATATTATATGATAAAATAAAAAGATTATTGTAGATAACCACATTGTCTTTAAACACAAGCGAAATAATTAGAGGTACATAAAAGTCAGTTTCTTGGTGAAGTAAAACTAATGCATCTCTTGAGGTACGAGATTAAGCTGAATAAAAAGATAACTTCACTCTCATTTAATTAATTAAAATGAAATTTAATTCTCGTATTTTATCAAAAAGTACTTTTATTTGACAAGATTAAGCTGAATAAAAAGCTAACATCACACTTATTTTACTTGTCAAATGGAGATATTGTGACCGTCTTTGTGTTATTTCTTATAAGAGTATTTTATGCCATGGAATTCTTCTGTAGTTCTAGTTATTTGTATTATTTCTTAAATTTGTCAAACTGAATTTAAGAATTTTGTAAGCGATTCTCGTTATAGGACTCAATCCCTATATATTATTATTATTATTATTATTATTATTATTAACAAGTTGGTAAGGAAGCATTCCTTAACTAGTTGTTAAAAAAAAAAAGCCCTCCACTAATAACAATAAAATGTATAATATGCAGATGTTATAAACTCCATAATACTAAGATGCAGGTTTGTGATATTTTGAAACGTTAAACAGATTTGTTCAAAGGCATAATTTAAATTTTAAATGATCCATTAAAATCATCGATAATAGTTGTGTGTTCTAATATTAAACAAGTATTTTTTTTTTAAAGTTAAATTGGGATCAAGCCTCCCAACTTATTTTTAAATTAAATGTCTATAAAAGACCTCCAATCGAGTTTGGAACCTGCGACCTTTCACTCAAGATGCATTGCTCTTAATATTAAACAAACATGTTTGACATAATAAAACAAGTTTAACTACTAACTGTTAGGAAGTGCATAATTTTCATTTTTAGACTAATTACTTTTAATTAGACTTAATTAATCATCATGCACAATAGATCTAGTGCTTAAGCATTCACACAAAGAGAAAGGAATCGGGATTTGTACCTCTTCTAGTATCGCAACTAGAAGGCGATTCCTATGCGTAGGAGGCGATGGCGTGCTAGCTCCGCCCTTCCTTCTTCTCCTTTCGGCCTCGAGTCCACCAAGAGCTTAATCACGGCCTTAAGAATCGTGCTAGCGACTCAAAGGCCAAGGCTAAACCCTTCTTCCTTGCGCGATTAATTCAACAATTAATAGGTGGAAGTTTTGGGCTCAACACATGAGCAAATAGTGGAGGAGATGGTGGTTCTAGGCCGGCCAAGAGAGGAGCCAAGGGAGATGGTGGCGGCTAGAATAGAGGAGAGAGAATAGGATTGGTTTGAGCCTCCAAGAGGGGTCTTATATAGAGCTCAAACCCTAGACCATAGTTCCATCTATTTACACAATTGCCACCCCACCTACCACCATGCCTAGGCCGGCCTCAATATGGGCTTTGATGGGCCACATCAACTCACCATTTGGGTCCCTAATTACATTAATTATAGGCCTCTTCAATTGCTCTTTAATTGGACTTTCGGTTTACATTTAAACGGCGGCCCAATTAATTAATATAACTATATTATATTAAAATGTGTTGAACCAAAATAATTATTAACTAATTAATAATTATATAGGGTTTAAAAAATACATTAATTTATTTCTATATGACCTATTTGACTTAATTAACTATAACGGTTCGCAACGGTATATAATTAATTAATCAACTTATCATATTTTCGTAATACACATTATTACGAATAAATAAATAATGCACCGTGTGATTATAACTCTATTTGTGTGACCCTTTGAGGATTTATGCTACGTTGGCCATGGAATTAAATCGCTATTTAATTCTAATAATCATAAGCGGTATCTAGCAACACGTTATGACTCCCAATTCGCATAAATAGTGTACAGCTACAATATCTCAATCCTGCATAAGAAATAATAATATTTCCTTGTCTGATTCTTATGTCACATGATATCATCGTATAATCCAAGATAGGAATGTGTCACTCTTGCAGATTATACGTTTCTTGATCTAGAGATGACTGTATCAGTTGCTAGCAAACAGTCCATCTCCATCAAGGGGCCCAAACAGATATCATCGCTCACTAAGTTAATTAATGAGGGACATACGGTTTTCTTGATGAACAACTTTTCCCCGCACAATTCAAGAGAACATAAATAAAGTCCGTATAGCAGCCCTTATCAGGAATCAACGGTAGACGATATTTATTGAACCTATCCTCATGTGGAAAAGCTGAACCATCTCAAACTTAGAATCAAACTCAAATGAAATAAATAATGACACATAACACAATCCATATATTTATTTCACTGGGTCGCGTCCTGTACTATGTTCTATAACATATACATATGCAATTAAGTTGGCAACTCCTTACCTATGATCTGTAGAACTTAATCATCACTTAACTTGCATACTAATCTTATCCGATAATTAATATTCCTTGTTAATTATCAAGATTACGGACCTTTTAGATTTATTATTGTCATTTAATTATAAATGAACTACAGAGATCCACAATTCAGATCCTCAACCTGAATGATCTGTCAATTAATAAATCAAGGAATAAATGATAAAATATCATCAATCACATAAACCATAGAAGTGGCCATTTAAAAATTGGCTCCTAGGACATAACTCTAACACTAACATGATTGTGTCTTACCTTTTATTTTAATTAATTGATTCGATTTTTCACTTTTGAGTAATAAATTATATAAATGGTCCTTAGAGTATCAGTTAGTTATCATTTTTATCCTTAATAATTTAAATTTATACTAAATTATTCATGTATTTAACATCTATTTAAGGAATAATATTTTTATCTATTTCAGTATCAATTTAGTACTGCAGATAAGGTAGATGTCATGGTGTAACCGTGTAAGCAATACAAGTATGAAGTAATATAGCTATTTAATATAATTATTTTGTGATAATATATTAAGCAATTGAATACTACGTTAATTTTTTTTGTCAACAAAATTCATCAAAAATAATATCATTAAATACAAACCAACATGAAATATCTCTACGATAAGATTATTATGTGGATCACTATGTATTTATTTATTTAAGTAATTAGTAAATAGTAATAAAGAAAAGACAAAAATTAATATAAGTTATAAATTGGAAAAAAAAACTAAAATAATAATTTTGAAAATTTAAAAGTGAAATTGATAATTGGCTGATGCTATAAAAAATATAATAATTATTATTGTTATATATTATTTATATAAATTACTTTTTTGACTTTTTAATATGACAAATAAATAATAATACGCGGCGCAGCCTATATATTTCTAGTGCCTCTTCCTTTCCCTCTCAAGTCTCAAGTCTCAACTCCATTTTTTCCCTTCTTCTCTGCACACGTTCAAAACCCTTCTAGAACCAGAAAAAGCAAGAGAATAATAAAACTATGGGGAGTTACCTTTCAAGCAGCCCAGCGGCAGAATACGAATCGCAAAGCACAGACGAGTCCAATGTGATAGCTGTGCACTCAAAGGATCGCTTCGACGAGCAGTTTCAAGCGCACAAGGACAACAACAAGACGGTAATTTTGTTCTTCATGGCGTGATTTTGTTGTAATTCAATCCGATCTGGGGTTAAGATTGGTGTTTCGGCTGAGACAATTTGGGGGCAATTATGTTGATTTAGGGTTTAATTGATCGGATAGGAAGTACAAATCCTATTAATATATAGTTTTTTATATCAGTATTTTAGAATACATAAGTTTGTTGGTCTTTCTCTACGTGAAAAATTTAAGTGAAGGCTTCAAATTGTAAAGGAAAAAAATTGTAGTTTCAAGAACTTTTTACTAATCTCTTTGTTCCACCTTTCTAGAGCTGGTCTAGGAAACTAATTTGTTTACCAGCAAATTTCTGTTTTACTAGATAGCTCCAATTAACCCTTAATTGAAATTCAATTGTGAGAGTGAGAGTAAGCCTCAATTTGTCTATCAGATTTGTCTTTTACCAGAATTAGACACAATAAATTGCTTACAAACTGTCAAATTACAGATCTCCTTTGAAAACTTAGCTAATTTGGAATTGGAAGATTTGTGTATGTAAATTTGACATGGTTTCCTTATCATTTTTCCTGCTATTTTTATGCAGCTGATTATAGATTTCTCTGCTTCTTGGTGTGGGCCATGCCGCATGATTGAACCTACATTTAAGGCTCTCTCTGCTAAATTCTCTCAGGCTATTTTTGTTAAAGTAGATGTTGATGAGCTTCCGGTAAGTAACCCCCTCCTCCTAACTCAACAAAAAGAAAAAGATAAGGTAACCAATGGACAATAAAGAAGGAAACATCCGTACATATACGCCGAACAAACAATAATAGTGAAGAGAAAACATACAACATCTTTACAAAAGAAAGAACATCTTCTATTGATTTTTTTTTTCTTTTAAAATGAGCAGTGTGGCTGCCCATTCCCATTAACAGAAACATCACAATTACAGCATTAGTAACAAAACATTAACAATGAACCAAAAAATTCAAGTTGAAGTCCACTTCCCTCTGAATTTTTCTATCTCGATTGATATGAACAATGTAAATGCAACAATTCTACATCGTAACCGTATAAAATAACAAAACTTGTACCAACATGGACAAGTTTTCAAACTTGCCTCATGCAAAAATGGCAAGGGCAAGGTTTCACCATAGTTTTTTTTCTGCTCTGGCTTCACTCTCCCATATCAGCTGGGGGACCCACCAAATGCAAAGGTAGACTGTCTAGGAACTAAGTGCCCCTTTAATAACAGAAATTAGCAAAACTATTAACTAGTGATATAATTAGTATAGCTGATGAACTTACACATTCACCTTGTTGAAAGTATAGCCTATTCCTCTCCTTTCAAATTATCCAACACAACTATGCAAATGAGGGTTAGGTTGTGTACCTCTCAAATCTTCCAGACAATCAATTGGAATCTGAATTTCATTATGCCTCAAAAATCATTTCCATAAGGCTCTGATCGGAAACCGTAAATTTAGCGTGAGAATCGGAAACGGAATTTTCTCTTTCCCAAATCTTCTGATCGGAACCGAGGAAGGAGGTGCGCGAGAGTTCATTTCGCGAGAGTCGGCGAGAAATTTTTGGCCCGTGAATTCCGCTCAAAAACCAAGAAATTTGGCGAGAATTCGTTTCGGCCGTTGGATCTTCTCTTTCTCCGGTGGGCGATTAAACTCTCGCGATTTCCTCCGACCACCGCCGATCGCCGGAAACGACTTCGCATCAGATTTCTTTTCTTTTCTTTTCTTCTCTTTTCTTTTCTTTTCTTTTCTTTTCGCGCTTGTTTGTGTTTCCGATCAGGGCCTAAGAATTTAGTGAGAGAACAGAGAAGAAAAGAACCTTACCAAGATAAAGAAACCTGCCAACTCCTAATGGACAATCATATATTTTTTTACTCTAAAGAGCCAAATAAACACCTTTATTTTAAGGGATATTGGACTATGGGGATCCTCCAAAGAACTTGAGATAAATTATTAGGAAGGTTTTCTTTTAGAGTTATTTAGACAATGAGCTGGTTGTAAATTTATCTTTCATATCTAAAGCCCAAACAATCTTATCCTCTGAATCATAGGGTGAAAGATATTTAATGAAAAAAATATTTGTATTCATTCCACTCTAAGCTGCCTTCAAAATGAATCAATTATGTTACTATCCTGTAAGGCATCATGGTCTAATATTGATGATTACATATTTGAACCAAATGTGGGAGTTGGATGGCCTATCGATCCACTTGGTGTACCAGAATCTAGTCATTTGCTATTCCTAGCAACAATGGAAGGGTATTTTTTCTCCAGAAATATGTAACCAAAATGGGGAATAGTTAGATGAGAATCTAGTATTAATGTATTATTCGAACTGTGATCTTTCCACCATCTATAGGTTTCGGGATCAAAGTATCTTCAATACCACTTGGCTAAGAGAGCTTTATACATATTATGTAAATTAAGAATCCTCGACCTACATCATTTTTGCTTCTGTATACATGCTTCCAGGTCATAGTTGCAAAATGCCTTGTCAAATATATTGGCAGCCAATCCTATCAATTTCTTCCCAACTTTATCTGGGAACTCTTTTGTTTTAAAATATAAAAGAGACAAACATATAATAATGCAGTAGTTATTCTACAAAAAGGTTTACCAATTGAAATGTCCACCAAAAGTGAACTCACCATATGCAAGATTTCACAAGGTCTGCAATTCTAGCAAACCTTGTGATTATATTACATAAACCATTGTCTGCAATTTTTCTCAGGAGGTGTCAAGGCAGTGGCGAGTGGAGGCAATGCCAACCTTTGTGATAGTAAAAGATGGCAAAGAGATTTCCCGCATTATTGGTGCAAAGAAAGACGAACTTGAAAGGAAAATCCAGATGTTTAGCTCCTAATTTTTGCTTGGTGTGTTTAATTTTAAAGCAAGTGTACCTTTGATGTTCCCTATATTTGCTTGTGCTTGATATTATGTAAGACAATGCATGATTGCTTGAATAAAGTGGTTCTAATAGTAAGAATTTTTCCATGGATGCCGGTAGAGAGAATCACTGGTGATTGGATTATGGTAATCATGCTTTATTGTAAGAAATAATGATGACTTGTTGTTGTCAGTGTAAGTTTCTACTTGTTTTAATTTGTATGGAAGGAAAAATGATACGTGTTGGTGAAAATTATGATATCAAACGTGCAGATGAACCTGATTGAGATTGGAGAAAGTAAGAAAAATTACAAAAAGTTAATTGTAAAATAAATTTGAAAGCTATATAATCAATTTCTTTGCAGCTCGATGGTATCATTCAATCTCCTATTGCAGGCTCCTTAAAAATAATATAAAATCATAAAACAATACCAAGCACACACAAACAACTATACCACGATTGACACAAAAGAACGAGAGCGTTTTTTTCTTTGTTTTTTCAGCGTAATGTTCATCTCCTCCAAAGCGGGAAAACAACCTGGTAATGATCTTTTAAGCCACACGTGGTCACTTTGATATCTCCTCTAACCTCTGTTATGCAAAATAACTGCGTAGATCCAAAATTTGAAATCTCTTTACTTTCATTGAGTGTACTATCTAACGGGCCCAAAAATTAACGAGTGACCTGCATCTGGGTCCGATACAAAAATTTGTTAGATCGGTAAAGTTTCCTCTTTCCTTAATTTTTCCGAGCAGAATCAACAAATACAGGTTTTCGATATTCATAACATGCCATGAAGACTGAAAGCGCATTTTGGAGCTTCTCATTTTAATTTGAAGCTGCATCTGAACCAGAGTAAACAAGAGAGAGAGAGAGAGAGTGATCAATGAACGACATAGATTCTGGTGCTGGTACTAGTGCTGGTAGCCTGGTACCAATGAGAATGTCAGTATTGTTAACAATGAAGAAGAGAATATTAATACCACCATCAGCCAGAGGTTAGGTACTGATACGTCTAGCTAAAGTAGAGAGATCAGCAAGAGTAATTCAGAAGTGAAAAGGGGTCTTTATTGTTCTTAATTGTGTCTACAATCTTGCCTCAAAACCTTTATTACGAAATGTCTAACCCCCTCTCCTAATGACCTATCCTTGTGGGGTCGTTTGGCAGTATCAAAGTTTAGTAAGATCAAAGGTTAAAGTTAGCATTTTTGGATTAGTGTTTGAGATTAAAATTAATAAAAGTTAGTACTAACTTAAAGTTAATAATTGTTGTTTGGCATGATAGGTTAAAGTTAGCGATCAAAGTGAATGCATTTACTTATAACATTCATTTTAATCTCAACATTTTAGAATTTGAATCTTGAAATTTTGAAAATTTAAAATTTGAAATTTTGAAATTTGAAAATTTGAAATTTGAAATTTTGAAATTTGAAATTTGAAATTTTGAAATTTGAAATATGAAATTTGAAATTTGAAATTTGAAATTTTGAAATTTGAAATTTTGAAATTTGAAAATTTGAAATTTGAAATTTGAAATTTTGAAAATTGAAAATTTGAAATTTGAAATTTGAAATTTTGAAATATGAAATTTGAAATTTTGAAATTTTGAAATTTTGAAATTTGAAATTTGAAATTTGAAATTTTGAAATTTGAAATTTGAAATTTGAAATTTTGAAATTTGAAATTTGAAATTTTGAAATTTGAAATTTGAAATTTTGAAATTTTGAAATTTTGAAATTTGAAATTTGAAAGTGGCAGCGATTTCTTCTCAAAATTTTTCTCTTCAGGTACAATCTTTTTTTTTTTTTTTGGTGTTTGGAGAACACTCAAATACAAAATTGCTGAGTTAGAGAGTTAGTGTTGATCTTGTTGATCCCAAAGTTGTTTGGCAATGCAAGGTTCATAGGTTAGCTCGTTGACCCGAAAGTCAAGCTAAACTTGACACTACGAAACGAGCCCTATATTTATAAGCGTTTGAAATAGATCCATTTGCTGACGTCACCAGACAGCCGTTATGCTACTTGCCTCTCTGATTCTCTCCGAGGACCCTTCGTACTCTCTAGCGAGAGAGGTTCGCTGAGAGGGAACCTCTTCTCGAAGGGTCGTCGCATTCCTTCCTGGGACCAGTTTGTTAGGCCAGTTGCTGCCCCCATTTTCGTTTCCCGCATCTTTTCCCACTCACTGTTTCAGTCAAGAAGCGGATTGCCGACGTTACCATTGTGGGCTGGGCCTCTAATTGTCTACTCTTCTTAACTTGTATTACACTGGGCCAGGCCTTTATATCTTGGCCCTATCAGGTACCGTGGCTGGAAATCCATGCCTTTTCTAATAGGTATTTACCAATTACTCAATTGTATACTTGTTCGAGCTTGGAAGTGCAAATTTTATATTATTTAAACCGAAAATGTTCCAAATAAAGAATGTATTATTATCTTTGTTCCCGTTTTACAGGAAATGAAGCATTTGAGAAGCTGGGAAGTATAGGTACAGCTTCTAATCTGATGGTGTATCTGACCGGGCAACACTAAATGTGTTTAATTGGTACAACCAACCTGGCAACGGTGGTTGGGGCATACATTTCAGATTCATACCTTGGTCGCTATGCCACAGTCGGGCTTGGCACTCTTGCGTCCCTTTTGTAAGTGACATTGTGCTTTGACGGATGATGAAATTGTTTGTATTGAATTATTGATTCTCTTAATTGTCAACTTATCCAGAGAAGGCATTTATAATTGGCGAGTAATTTCAACAGGATGTAATATGCAACACAATATACTTGAAGGTATAGCACGCAAAAGGTTCAGTTATTCAAGGGGCTACATATACAAAGATTGCCTTTTTTTCTTTCCCATTTAGTTAACTGGCAAGTGGCATCCAATTAATCATTTACTAAAACCAAATCATTCACAATTAAATTAAAACAAGTATGTAATTTAGAGTTTTCAACTTTATCATTTTGTTGACCAAGTATAAACAACAGGGAATGGTACTGCTTGCTCTCACCGCAGGCATCCCTGCTCTGCACCCCTCCTCCCCCCCAATAAAAATTAAATTACATGATCATTTCATGAACAGGTACTACTTCACATTGACCATAGCTGTTGGGGTCTTATCGACACTAATCATCTATATACAGAGCAATGTAAGCTGGTTTATTAGGTTTGCTATCCCTGCTGCCCTCATGTTTTTCTCATTCATCCTTTTCTATGGTGGTACAAAGATTTATGTCAAAGTGAAGCCTGAGGGAAACCTGGTTGTTGATGTCGTGAGGGCTTTTGTGGTGGCATTTAAGAAGAGAACACTTAGCCTGCCAGCTGACCCAGCTCGAGATCTTTTCCAGGCCAGGCATGTCAGCTCAATTATGTCAAAGCTACCCTACATTGAGCAATTCAAGTGAGTTTTAGCATACTCAGATGTAATATTTGAGTACTTTGGTGAGTGTAAAAATTAATGGTATTAATATTGTACCGATAATGGGCTGACTTCTAAGAGGTCAAGGGTTCAAACCCCGCTCACTTGCGATAGGATTGGCGAGCCAGCGTATAGCCATATACAAAAGAAATGACCAGGGTCGGAGTTTCATTTCTGGCCTATCCCAACTTGTTTGGGATAAAAAGCTTCAAACAGACAAACAAACAAACAAACTGATATTTGTACCAGTATGCAATTTTGATCTTGGATTAATAATCAAGCTAGTGGATACGGATTACTATTGAATGATTTTCAGCTTGTGTCCTGGCTTGTACAAATATGTTTATACTTAGATGAGGACTTCAGAAATTATACCATTCCATTCCCGTGGTTTGTACCTGCATACATTATAGCTAGTGCATACTATGCACCACTAAGGACAGAAATAGTGTTTCCTTTTATATTTGTTTTGTATGTGTACCATTATTCCATATGGAATGAACAATGTCCTGGTCATATTTTAACAGACATTACACCAAATATAACTGGAAGATTACGAAAAGATTTATTTTCGACTAAAAATTAATTTGAAGAAAATTATCTCATGATATTGACTTCATATTGATCATAACAGTTAAAAGTCTTGAAATACCGGGTGCCATGCTACCATCTTTCCCATGCTAGCACTCACAGTCTGGATCCCATTTTACAATCGACTACTTCTCCCGTGGTCAAAAAAGATCCAAGGAACTGTAGAAGGGTTTACAATGCTTCAAAGAATGGGAATCGTCATAGTTTTATACTTTTATTTATCATTGCCATGGTCATATCTGGGATAATCGAGGCAACATGGCCGAGGAGCAATTTCCACATTGTTGAGTCTTTGGTTAACACTCCCACCGTTAATTTTGGGGCTTGCAGAGGCATTTAACAATGTTAGCCAACTTGAATTTTATTGTAAGCAATTTCCTGAGAATATGCAGAGTATAGCGGGATCTGTACTTTATAGCAGCATTGGAGTTTCGAGTTATTTGAGTGGCCTTTTGGTAACCGCTCTGCATAAAACTACAGGCAGGCACTCGACGGATAGCTGGCTGTCAGATGACTTGAACAAAGGGAGGTTGGATTATTTCTATTATTTACTCTCTTCAATAGGCGTGCTTAATTTGATGTATTTTTTGGTTCTTGCAAAGTGGTACCGCTACAAGGAAAATATTATTCAGAGAAACAGTCAGGAGCTCCAAGCTAATTTTTGTTTGAATCATAACATTCAAATATTATAATTGTTGTTATTGGTTCTTTCAGATGAAATATGTCACATAACTAGTGGTTAAATACAGACAGTTCTGATCTCAATAACATGAATAAATAGAATGGTTCAATCTCAATAAATATAGTAGTTAATTATAGGCATAGTACTGCTCTCAGTAACAATATGAATAGTTTGTCTGGGTAGAACCGTAGAAAACTTTATAATAGGAAGGTTCTTTTTATTTTTTAAGTTGCATATATAGATAGAAGTAGAGGAATGAGGGTTACAATTTTGTTGATTGTGATAAGCAAGATTACTTTCAAAACTTTACATAACTGTACTGCGTTAACCTCATTATAGACAATCCAGAAATTTTATTGATTTCTTGCAATTTCGTTGGGTCTAATAACATAAAAATTCCGACCAAATGACGTGAAATCCATCTATTTTAATCAAGAATTTTTTAAGAAATGAAACGAAATGAAATCTCATATTAAAAAAAAAAATGTCATTCTGATTATAGCCTTAGTGGCAAATTTTTTCCTTTTTATTTTTTTGATGGGCAAAAGGGCGTTGCATTTTGGTTGTACTGTCATAAACGAAACATGCACTTAGACAAGTATCTTAATTATTAAAATTTTTTTTTTTTGGGTCATGGGGTTATCAGTTCAGTTTAAATTCTCTTTTTGATACTCCCCAAATAGTACTCCAGCTAAATAAATTTTGATTAAATAGTCAACAGCTTTGATTTGATTGTGTAGTTTATTATATATAAAATTTTTTATTTTGTAGTTTATTTATGGGAGAATGGGAGCACTCATTTATTTATATAATATATTTATTTATAGGAGCACTCAACACACAGCAAATAAATAAATAAATAATGAACCACTTTCTCTTTACTTCCTTTTTTAAGTATTCCTTTTCTTTTCTTTTTTGAGTTTATTGTGTTGAGAGCCGAAGACCGTATTGCAAACCTTCTCTCGGAAATTGCTCAGGACACGTCTGATTTGTTCAAACACTCCTCTATTTTTTTAAAAATGATATAAATACTCTCAATTTAGCACTGAAATCTGAGAAAACAACACAGAAAATATGAGGATATTTTAGTAAATTGAAAGTGTTTGAGCAAGTCAGACGTGACACGAGGAATTCCCCCCCTCTCTCTCTTTCTCATTCATTGGCCTCTACCAAAAAAGATAGAAAAAAAAAAAAAACAAACAAAATAAAATCCCAATATTATCAGCCATGGCGCAACGATCAAATCAAAAGGAACTTTAAACATTTCTTCTTCCATCTACACTAGTTAGTTCACTTCATTCAACCAACACTCCTTCGTCTCCACCCCAATTTTAGCGAAGGAAAGGAAGCCATGGTTTCTCTCACTCTCGCGTTATCTCCATCTTTGAGACCTTTCTCTTCAGAAATTAAGAAAACGCGCCTTGCTTCTCTCTCTACAAGGCCCGGTATCGCGTACTTCTCCTGCTCTTGTTCGCCTTCCCAACTCCAATGCAATTCGAAGTTTCCATCTTTCTCTTTGTTAAAGGTCTGATTTTTTGGTACATTTTCTGCTTATACCACCCAAATTTTTTTGTTGTGTGTTTAAGGCCTTAAAATTGTGCTGTTATAATTAGAAACCTGAACTGCATTTACTTATTATTACTGAATGGAGCTGGAAAATTATCCAATTAAAGTCCCCTAATCACCAATTTTGTAGTATTATTTTTGCAACAAACTGTACATGATTAGACAAAGGTTGCCAAACTTTGAATTCAGTGGATGATTCCAAATTCTGAAATCTCAACTATTAGTGTTTTTATCCTATATTACTCATAGTTTTGAAAATAATCTAACATAGGATCGAGACTTCCATGCTTATACCAGAACCCACTGAATTGACCTGATAAAAATTTACATTTGTGCTGCGGAATCTGCTTCTATCTTCGTGTAACCATCACCTGAGCTTCTAAACTGCCTCAATTAAGTATTGCTCAATATGAATGCGTGTTCAGACCATTTGTTTTCTCAAGGTCTTGATAGGATCTTGTAGTGTAGTTTTTTTTCTTGCTTGCAATAAAACAGGCAGCCATGAACTATTTTTCATTAAAAAAATAGTATTGATATTAATGTAAATTAGATTTACAAATGCCCAAGCATTGTGTACATAATAAAATCTTGTTGGTACCAGTAATGATTGAAACTGTGTGAAATCTATCATTGTCATTGCAGAATTATGGTAGCTAATTCTACCAGTACATGCTGACAGTCACTATCTTGCTACCAGACCTGGTATGCTAAGTATCATACTGACCAGTAAGAGGCTCGGGTTCTATTCAATTTGAACACTTGAAGAAATCACAAATGAATGAAAGGAGTATCTCTTAAGTCTTACCAGTGTAAAACTTTTAGTCATGGTTTCGGCCATGTTACATGGCAAAGTCATTTTGCAATGTGGGTTTCTCCATTAAGATGACAATGACATTTTGCAGGCTCATAGAGACAGAATTTTGTGTTCAGCACTACAGTGTCATCCTCAGTTGAAAGAAACTGAAGAAAACACTTCAAAAAGGCTACTTTTGTTTTCTCTGACTTGGGTTGCCATCTCTCTAGCATGTTTCGCTTTACCGGGTCTTTCCCATGCAGCTGATAGTCCAATAAAGGCTTCTGGATTTGGGTTGAAGGTTGCATCAGCTCTGCGCAAGTTTGGTTGGCCTGATGAGGCAGTTGTATTCACACTCGGGACCTTACCAGTTTTGGAGCTCAGAGGTGCAATACCTGTTGGTTACTGGATGCAATTAGACCCACTAAGATTAACTATACTATCTATTCTGGGGTACTTCTTGTCCTCCCATGTTTTAAGTTCAATTTTATTTTTATTTGCTTAAGTTATTCACATTAGGTCTCTCCAAAGTAAATTCTACATGACCTCGTGAAAGACCATTTCGTGGTGTCTTGTGCATTCTTACCTTATTGTCGGAAACCCAACTTAGGTATATATGAGTCTTACCAATAGTCACTTTTATCATATTAACTATTAAGGATTCATATACCACATTTTCAATTTGTATTTGGTTAGACGGTCAGACGGATTGAGGACCATGTACTAAAATCTACTATTTGGTTATATTATGGTAACAATTTAGGTAGAGTCTACTTTCTAGAAACCCTGTACCATTAAGAGCTTTTCATGATTACCTTTACTGCTACTTACTTAGTTCTGAAAACGCCAACTGCTTGATTATCCTTTCATGATGTAGAAATATGGTACCGGTGCCATTCATCATCCTTTATTTGAAAAGGTTCGCCTCATTTCTTTCTGAGAAGATCCCATCATCCAGGGGCATATTTGACTTTCTTTTTGAAAGAGCCAAAGAAAAGGCCGAACCGGTTCGGGAATTCCAATGGATAGGTCTAATGCTGTTTGTAGCAGTTCCCTTCCCTGGTACCGGTGCATGGACGGGTGCAATTGTTGCATCAGTACTTGGTATGACGTTCTGGCCAGCATTCTGGGCCAACTTTTTTGGGGTTGTGATTGCTGGTATTTTGGTAAATTTACTAATGAATCTGGGGCTGAAGTATGCTATTGGTATGGGATTTGTACTTTTCTTAGTTTCTACAGTGATGTGGAGTGTGCTTCGATCTGTTAGAGGGTCATTTAAGGCAAACTGAAATATTGAGTGTTGTTTTAGTTTTTAGCTAAGGAAATTTTCTAATGGTTCTTTATCTTTCGTTGTGTGTTTTTCGTATAGCTTATTTCAAAGCTCTAATATTCAATTCTGTTTTCTGTTGCCTAAACAATACGGTAAATTTGACTAATAGAAGGGAAATTCCTGGAATTTTGTTTTTCCTTTTTGTGCTTATCATGTTATTTATTCATTTGTGTTTTGCGTACTTTCAATTCTGCTTGAAATAAAGCTACCATTTTGGACTACTTGATAGGAATAATCAATGTTAGTCCTCGAAATCAACAATTCTTTTCGAAATTCAGTGTAAAATGTAAAGATAGATATAGGAAAGCTACCTCACGGAGTGACGGTCATTAAAGCAACACTATGCAATTTATGGGCTTTTTGGGGTTAGGTTCAAAACCTGGCCCAGAGTGGACTTAAATGCTTTAACTGTACCTAATGTTACTTTTTGAAATTAAACATGGTCGCCCGAAAAAATTAAAAATATTGTTAAAATATTCACGAATTTCGAAAATAATTCAAAAATAATCAGAATTATATCAATGGTGTTACAATATCGGTTTTTGAAAAACCGATATTAGCTAGTATCGGTTTTAGCCTTTTTTTGCTTTTTAACAATTTTTAATTAAATTAATGATTATTTTTATTATTTTAATTAATTTTAAATAAATATTAATATATTTGATTGATGAAAAAGATAATATATATTTGTTTCGAACATATTTATAATATAGATAATATATATTATTTATGACAATAATTATTTTTATTTATTTATATAGATTATATTTTAATTCTGCACACGCCCTTTTGAGTTAATTTTCGATTTAAAAATTGATTATTTTTATTCTTTTTTTTTGCAATATGTTGTGTATATATATATATTTATTTCCACCATAAAAATAATAAATTTTTAATTAAATATATTATAAAAAGATAAATGTAAATAATATTTGAACATATTAAATTAAAAATAATGATTAAAAATTAAAATATAATTTATATAATATTTAAGTATATTAAAATTTATATATATTATACTAACCTTTATAATCTCATCTCCTTTCAAAAGCCGATATCGCAACACCATTTATATAATTCCGATTATTTTTTAATTATTCTCAAAACTCGTGTGTATTTTAACAATATTTTTAATTTTTCCGGCATGGTCGTACTTACAAGTTACAACCTCAACCTGATGAAAGCCCAAAATTATCTTTGTCTACATTTAGTCTGTTTATTAGTCCGGCACGCCATTTGTTGGATTGCATCAATCTGTATAGCTTAAATAGGTGGATTTAAGATTCGAGGCGTTTGTTGAATTGTTGACTTGTTGTCGCTTTGAATGTTGCAGACTTGTAGGAGAGAAAAAGGTAACAGAGATGATCTAACGTTCAGATTTCGATAATTCAAGATCAGAATTATTCAATTAATTCAGATGTTCAGATTTCGGTAATTTCGGAGAATAATGCTTATGCAGGATTGATAGGTCTTATGATGAGAGAGGGAATGGGGCCATGGGGGGTGGGGTTTTGTGTTTAAGAGAGATGGCTGTATAATTACTAGTGGTACTGGCGCACTGGCGCTGGAAGCATTTCATCTCCCTTTCATGCTGAACTCAATGCAATTAATGAAGCTGGCCATACACTCAATTAATTGCTCGAGAGGAGGCACGGAATTGCACCTTCTTCACGGATTGTCAGGTGTTATGCAAGCTGTTAAATGGTGAAAAAAATCATCGGTGCTATACCTTGGCAATGTTTTTTCCAGGCTATGGATTTAATTCATGATTTTCTAGCTCCTCGTTATTATTGTGCTTATGTTTCCAGAGAGTTTAATTTAGAGGCACATAGGTTAGCAAACTATGCTAGAACATATTATAAGTATAGGGGCTCTATGGACACAATTCGCTTGTATGGGCCTGGGAATGTAAGCCTGTAAACTTTATTGTTCCTAATCGTACCTACGGGTTTCAATTCAAAATATATATATACACACACTTGGTGAGTGAAGCCGACTCGAGTTGTACATTAAAATACTAATCTACTATTACTAGATTGTCAATCTTATTCCAAAATAATATATTTACCTTGACTAAGAAAGATGCATCTTTATTAATGATAATAAAAATAGAGACATTAATTGCAGCGTATTGTTACGCCGATCCGTACGAGTAAGATAAGATAGGTGGATTACCGTTACAGGCGTTTGTTGTTATTTTGACTATTGTAGCCATGTACTTGCTTAAGATAATCCATGCACTCGTCTTTGATTTCTACCGCCAGTGGCTGACGTTGAGACTATTTTAATTTACAATCAATTTTTCAAGCTAAGATGCTAATTTCTTTGTCTAAGTTCCCTAAGCAGACCACTATTCCCTGCTGATTACTACCAATATTATTTTATTATTATTAGCAAGATAAAAGGAGGGGCTTAGGAAAAGTCATAACAAATATAATCATGATAACCATTAAAAAAGGCAATAATGTTTGAATTGAACATTTCGTACTTACATTGCACCTAATTAATTAAGATGAGCGTTCTATGCCACAAGTTTTTGGTGCCACAAATGCCACTACTCTTTTTCATTAATATTTCAAAATTTAAAAAATAATTTTTCAAATCCAAACCGTTGATCTTGTTCAATTTTACAAGCGATGCATTTCTACATAATTTTTGTGAAATTTGGAGTTTATTTGATATTTGATCAAGATATCAAACAATGAACGAATGTTGTTAATTATAACAGATTAATTTTAATACGTTCATGTATTAGCCTCTTGATCGAATATCAAATAAACTCCAAAATTTATAAAAATTATATAGAAATGCATCGCTCGTAAAATTGAATAAGATCAATGGTTTGGATTTGAAAATTGAATTTATAAATTTTGAAATATTAATGAAAAAGAAAAATTGTGGCATTTGTGACACCAAAAACTTGTGGAATCCTGCTCATTAATTAATGTGCCTGCCAATTTTAGTATTTTAAAAACTTGGTAGCCACTACCAAGGCTATCTAAAAAAAAAATTTAGTTACATCGATTATGCTTATGGCATGTGACATCCTAACAGATGTGTTTCTAATAAATTAAGAAAAGCGGCTAAGATATTCACACAATCAATTTGATACTTTTTTTTTTTTTGAAGTAAAACCAGCTTGATATTGATACAACCTTTTCATTATTGAACAGAAATGGCAGTACTAAATTACTAATCACTAACAGTTTCTGATTTTGACATTCTCCTCTATAAATTTTATAATTATATAATGCAAGTTTGAAAAGTAAGGCTCAACAATGGATAGTAGACTAGGTTTTGTTTGAGTGTGCGTGGTATTTTAGTTCATTTGAACAAAAAATTAAAGAGACACAGAATCTGGGTATATAAATTAGTCAACTTTATGCTGATAAAAGATTAGTTAATTATAAGTTAATGCCAATAATAAGTTTTGATATTGATTTTTACTCGACGTGCGTTATCAATGGTGCAAATTTTAAACTTATATGGGCACCTTCTCTAAACATTTGTGATGAGATTAATTGGGAAAATTTTATTTCTTCCCGGGACCCAAAATTGTATTTTCACAACGACGCGACATTGCAATTAATCTTAATCTCATTTATCACATGAGTACTCTAATAGGCCTGAAAAGCACACATAATTTAAAATAAATCTATCCGAAACAGGCTGAGTTTGATATTAGAACAATAGAACTTGAAAATAATTTACCTAATAACTTAATTTGACCCAAAACTAATAAAGGGATTTGATATTTCAATTGAGTTAAAATTAAATTTTAATCTGACTAAATAGAATTTAAATACAATTCGATCAATCGGATTTATCAAAATCTGATTTCATGCTTGAAAAAAAAATTATCCATCCAAGACCAACTACTGGCCGACACATCGTCCATGACTAGCAAGTTTTATTACTTCACTTGAGAAGTGGCGACGACAGAGTTGTAGATTAAAACACCTATCTATATATCAATTATTAATAATTTGCTGAATATCTGTGGAAACAATATTTCCAATAATTATTAACGTCTTTACCTTTGTACTTTCAAATCTTATATACTGAAATAATATATATATTTATCTTGACTAATAAAATTTAATTAATTCTTAAATATACTCGTGTATCAACACCGCAATAACATATTAGCTAGGCAGGAACTATATGTTCATTAATTTCGATAATGCACACAAAAAAAAAACAGATCTATTTAAAAAATAAAATAAAATAGATAGGCTAACTACTTTCCAGGGCTGTCAAAGAAACAGGGGGCGGAGGCACTAGGGGAGCAAAGGGGGCTTTGCCCTCCCTAAGATTTTAAAATTTGTGTGAAGAGCTTTTTAATTATATACTAAATTTTGTTAATATATAACATATTGCACCCCTAATAAAAAGAGTTCAAATACAATCTAGTTAAGTTTATTGTTTATTCAAACTAGTTTAATTATAATTTTTCTTTTAAGCAAATTTAGAAGACAAATCACAAATAAAACATTACTCAAATATGAAAATTTTTGCTTATTATTTTTTGAAGAAAAAATTACTTCTTTATTTATTTGACACAATTCATGTTTAGAA
The DNA here is from genome assembly GCA_027562975.1 of Rhynchospora breviuscula. Lineage (NCBI taxonomy): Eukaryota > Viridiplantae > Streptophyta > Magnoliopsida > Poales > Cyperaceae > Rhynchospora > Rhynchospora breviuscula. Next base: position 22,937,879 of record CM050398.1, read on the forward strand.
AATTACTACTATAAAATAATGTAATATTATTTTCTTTTGTAAATTTGTTTAGATTTTTAAAGTTTCAAACTTTAGTATGCCTAAGTCAAAATTCTGGCCCCCTAACTCAAAATCATGGCTTTGCCCCTGAATGAAACTCGTTTATCCTACCCATACCGTATTCGGTAAGGCGAGTACGGGTAAGATTTTATTTTCATTAGACAAATGGGCATGGGTATGGGTAAAAAAAAAAATTTCATTAGCTTAACAAGTACGGGTATGGGTAAGGACTATTTTGTACCCATTATCTAACTGGTAAATATTTACAAACATATATGTATATATAATTATGTTAATAGCATATTTCGTAAGATATGGTATTAGTTTCGATCTTCATCGAAATTTATTTATATCAAGGTTTTAAAATGCGATTTGTGTAGTTTGACGGTTGGGTGGTGATTTAGTGTTTATCGGTGATAAAATGGTGATAAAACAGATAAAATGGCGATAAAACGGTAGTGCGCTATGAACCAAAACTAAGATAAAACGGCGATAAAATGAAAAAAATGGAGTTTTTTATAAGCTTGGTTTATATTGCTGAAATAATTAATTTGCACTCTATTATATTATAATTTATAATTAGTTATATAAATTTTTTTAATGTCAATTGACATGAGAATAAATTTCATGATTTTTGTTATACGTAAAGTATTATCTAATTGTTGTACTTTATTTGTATATTTATTTGATGTTATTTATTTATCATAGTATATATTTTTTATTAAGTTAATAATATTATATCGTTATCCTACCCTTATTGTTATTTCTTAATGGATACCGTAGGATATGAATAAAGTCATTTTTTAATAGGTACGGATAAGATATGGATAAAGAAAATTTTAACGAATATAGATATGAAAATACCTTCTACCGCACCATATCGTACCCATTGAGAGCCCTAAGTACCATTATGTGATCATATCTAAATTGTCCCCGTCATTATTGCCAAAAAATCCGTGATGAAGTACGTGAAATAAAATCATGATTTGGTTCTTGTTATTGACGTCATAACCCAATGGCATGGGCAAGTGTTTGCCCATGTCTAAATTAAGATTTAAAAAAAAACAATTTTTTTTTGTGAACGATATTCAAATAAAATGAAGCATTTTAATGTGTTAAGTGGCAAGACTTCATAAAAAGGGAAAGTAGAGAGACAAAATTTATTACATATATAATTAATAGATTTCTTCGCTTATGTACTAGTTCCGCCATAAAATCAACATATTTACAAACAATGATTAATTGAAGGTTTGTAGTAATATCGGATCTAAGTTCAATTAAAGAATGGCAATATTTCAATTTATATTAATATGCTGAATATTTTTTTTTTGGTCAGGTTCTCAAGAGTGAGACGTTCAATTATGGAGCGTGAAAGGACCATTGATGTGTAGACTGCACATGTTTTGTTTCGTATTATTGAAACACACACACACACAAAAAGCGTGGAATTTGTAGTGACGTGCTTTGCAGAGAATTGGGTGCATCGCTATCTTGATTTGTCACCATTGTGACATGCACTATATTTTATATATAGAGAGAGAGGATAAACGGATTATCTCTGTCCACATGAATCGTTTTTTAAAATCCAAAATTCAGACAGTCAATTCAAACCGTTCAAGTTGTTTTTTATATTGAAAAACTCTTAGAGACCAAATTTTACATTTTTTTTTTGCTATATATTATGATATTTTCAAATTGGAGGGTCTAAAATACTTCAATTGTAGTGTTTTTTGAAAATATCATAATATATAGCAAAAAAATTTTAAAAATATAAAATTTGGTCTCCAAGAGTTTTTCAATATGGAGAACAACTTGAACGATTTGGATTGTCTGCTTGAATTTTGGATTTCGAAAAACGGCTCATGTGTACAGGAATGATCCGTACACATGAGTGTATTTTATCCATTCTCTCTCTCTTTTATATATATATATAGAGAGAGAGCTTTGCTATGGTGAGTCGCGCTCAAAACTCATAGATCTGGTTCAAAATGACCGATCCAAATCGTTTGGTACGATCTCTTTATTGAAATCTTCATGTAGACCAAATTTTATATTTTTTTTTAAAATTTTTAAGTATTTTTTTCGGATTTTTAAAAACTGTTGTTTTTTAACGATTTAGAACTAATTAGATTAACGATTTCCCAAAATTTCAAAAAAAATACTATTAGATTATATATATATATAAGGTGCAGTGTTATTTAGATATGTTTTTTTAAATTATATTTTGATCTTCATAAATATAAAATGCAAAAAATACTATTATTGACTTATCCGGATATAATAATCTAATAATTTTGATATAATTGTTTTATATATGAATATAAAATTTGCAAATAATAAAATGCCCGACGGGATTTATGTACCTGGCGAAAAAACAATTTCACATGTAGTGCTAAATTACGGTCTTCAATTCATTTCTTACTTCGAATATGCATGCACAAAAATAATAATTCGAAGAAAAATAACAAACATAAATTAGTTTATTATTATAGAGGGTTTCTAGACCTCGTTTAGAACACTATATTGTGCACTTATATTAAACGGTGCATATTATTTTCTGCCACTAACTTCTGTAGTAAACTTCATACTTTTCTTTAAATATCTAATTTATATAAATAACATTCAAATAATCGTCCGTTTCAGGATTCAAAAGTCATCCTACTTGAAGATGTATTTAATTTTTGTCTTTTTCAACTTTAGTTATTGTTTTTTTGTTTTAGCATCCTGCATTAATTTGCAATTTGAATTGTACTACATTTAATTAATCAAAACCTAGAAGCTTGATCCTGTCTTTTTTTTTCAAAAAAAAAAAAAGATTTAAAGCTGATCGGCTTCTGTAAAATTGTCTGTACGTCAATTAATTAACTGGTCATATATGTTTTAGATTTCCGTAGTTCTAACTAGCACCGTGAGATTCAAACTGTTTAATGGTGTGTAACTTTTTTGACACCCAATAAATAGTGATCCTGGTATATTTTGCCTTCTATATATATATTAGGTATCGGTCATATAATTTTCTGATCTCTTGACCAATTTGTGAAGACCTGAGAATCCATAATTTTCCTTCACATGGTTGGAAATCAATCAAGGCACCTCGGACCTGACCGATGACCTGGAAGTTGGAACAAAGATAATGTTGATTGTTATACTTTTCCTTTTGACATTGTTAAATATACAAATTTCTGCAACTGCTTGCTTGAGTAGAGATGCATTACTAAAGAGAAGCAATTGTTCATGATTGTTTAATTTATGTAAAAGGAGTACGTTTGACCCGCCATCAAGGAGTGATGACTGATGACACATTGTTTTGAACACTGCACAAGTTTTTGGCGTGTGTGGGTTTTTTTTCTTTTTTTTTTATGCTGGAGCTAAATAGTACTTCTTCTTGGAATAAAGATATTTTGACAATTGACCAGAATTCAACGAATATCAGCACATGGTTTGACTTCTGAATAACAACTTTTTATGATTTTATTCGAGAAAGATAGGATACTAGGCAGTAGGCACGCTATTTGTTGTTCAAATGTAGCATACAGATGCATTGCAACGGCGATACTATTATATTTATAATTTATTGGACAGAAATTTACAAGAAAGTACCAATAAAGAGGGAAATTTCTTTCCCAATTCCAGAGGAATAAATCATATGAAGTTCTATAGACATGGGAAAAGAAAAAATATATAACAATTTAAAATTATTCAAAATTTTTTTGCATTACAACTGATAATGTCTTGTACTGCATTTATGTCGACGGATAAGAGAAGTGAAAAGAAAAGAAACGAAAAGAAAAGAAGGAAATAAAGAAAGAAAAAGAAATGTAAAAAGTATTGGTAGCCCTGTACATTATAAGTTCCATTAACACATACCCATTCTAAGATATAATTCCGATGCTAATAAATTGGTGTTTGTACAACCCGTCGTTCCTTCATCAATTTTGATGGAATTTCTTTTGATTTTTTGGTATTTCTAGGCAGGGGATGTATCCTATTTACTGCAGCTGCAAAGCCTCCTTTTTCCTTCCCAGCAGGGAAAGGACTGTAGCAGCGATGTGCCGGGATGACAGCCCAGCCTCCTCGATTTGATCCACCGGTGAACCGTGGTCTATGTACCGGTCAGGAAGCACCATTGATCTCAACTGTTTAGAGCAAAATTAGGATTTAGTGAATAAACGACAATAATTAAAATTCAGAAAATATTACTTGATAATATGAAAAGTACGTTCTGACATCAATAACCAGAAAGAAACAGGCAATTATTTATAAATGTAATTAGTTTAACTTCAGAACCACCGATGGGTATTTTTTATTTTCAGGGTCATTTTTATTCTCCTGTGCGCCGTTGTAACTTTTTCCAAATTAATTTCATTCAATCAGTATCTTATTTCTACTTATATGCAAACATGAATATATAATAACAATGTCTAGCATAACAAAACTATACGACATGCATAATACAAGACACGTCACAAAAAAGGAAGTATGGGCAAATACCTTAAGGTTGCCATCTAAGAGGCCATTCAAGGCAAGGAAATGGGACACATGGGAGCCAAAGCCACCAATGGAACCTTCTTCAACAGTCAGAAGGATCTCATGCTCTTTTGCTAGGCTAGTGATCAAGGAACCGTCGAGCGGCTTGCAGAAGCGCGCATCGGCCACTGTGATGTAGATGCCTTGGTTCCACAATGTGGTGGCAGCCTTCATGCATGCTTGAACTATGGACCCATAACCTAAGATTGCTACTCTGGTTCCTTCCAAAAGTACTCTTCCCTTTCCGACCTATGAAAGTAGAAAAAGGACAGTTTAGTTTGAAGTCACAATTTATATGTCATAACTCATAATTATTTAGTACTTAAAAGTAAGTTCCTTGGGTAAAGTTTGTTTAGAATTGGATTGAGATAAAAAAAATAAAAAATAAAAACCAGTTAACCCAATTATCTGATCAAGTAACTTCTAAAGCTTCTGTTCAAATTTTGATTATTCTTTTGGCTGGCCAAAAATGTTGCCAATGATTAATTTTAATTAATAGACAATTTTATATTGCAAAAACTAAAAATAAGGGAAAGTCCAAAGACCGGTCTAAATATATTTCTTAGGTTAGTTAAAACATTAACAGCAAAAAATAGTACCTCAATTGGAGTGCCTTTATTGTCAGCAGGGAGGGTTACTCCAATTCCGTTTCCTCTGGGGAACCTAAAGCATGAAGGTCGGTCATCAATGGCCGCTGCTGTGGCAACCATGTGCATCAGTTCGGCCTCATCAGATGGTGCCATCACAACCATGTTAGGAAGGCATGCCATGTATGTTATGTCAAAGGCACCGCAGTGAGTGGGCCCATCAGCACCAACCAACCCGGCTCGATCTAGAGCAAAACGAACAGGCAACTTTTGCAAATCCACATCGTGCACGACCTATCCAATAACCAATTAAAATGCTTAGATTTGAAATTGTAACAAGCTCCAATATTGAAAAAAATGAAGATTAGCATCAAAATCAAATTTACTACCAGTCTACTTTGGAGTATATTCAGTTAAAACCAGAGCTATATTAAAGTCAAATGGGAACTGAACTGTTTTCAGTATTAATATTCCTGACCTTTTCCATCATATTTTGGCTTATTTACACATTCAAAACGCAATATGTACATTTTAAATTACTTAGAAGAATAATAATTACAATTAATGGAAGCTTTGTTACACAGTTGCTCTAAAAGTTTGAAAAATTAAGGTGGCTTAACCATACCTGATCATATCCCCTTTGCAGAAATGAAGAATAGATAGCACAAAACGGCTTAAGCCCCTCAGCAGCAAGGCCAGCTGCAAATGTGACGGCATGTTGCTCAGCGATACCAACATCAAAGCATCTTTCTGGAAAGTCCTTCTGGAAGTAGTTGAGGCCGGTCCCACCTCCCATGGCAGCATGGATTCCTACTATCTTGCTATCCACCTCTGCCTCCTTTATAAGTGCATTTGCAAAGTACTGTGTGTATGAGAGAGTTGGAGACTTGGTTTTGAATTGTTTTCCAGATTGAGGATCAAACTTCACAACACCTGAAAGGAAAAATTATATAAGGGAAAATTTACTGAGGGCATGCAATTAGTGCAGTTGTATTATGATACGCAATCTTTTATGCCCACAAAAAAAAGGATGAAACTTGATGACATAAATAAACAAAGAGTTCATACCATGCATTTTATCAGGAGCAGCCTCAGCAGGAGCATATCCTTTTCCCTTCTCAGTGACAACATGGATAAGCACTGGCCCTGGAGCTGGCGTCTCCTTTACCTTCTCAAAGATTGTTACTAAATCCTCGATATTATGCCCATCAACTGGACCTATGTAATATAGCCCAAGCTCCTCAAACAGAGATGCTCCGGAGGCACTTATCATACCCCTTGCATATTCATCAACCTTAGCTGCCACCTCATGTGTGGGGCCTCCTATTTGCTTCGTGATACTCTATTTTGAATAGTTGTGTTAAGTGATTAAAAATTTAAATATTCACAAAAAAAAATGAGATAATATGAATACTAAATTAAATTTACTCATTCATTCCAATAGTATTACCTTTGCAGCCTCGCGTAGTTTTCTGAGCTTGGTGCTGGACTGGAGCTTGGTGAGAGCCTTGCTTAGAGCCCCAACAGGGGTAGCAGGGCCATCGAGGGTGGCAGTTGGCAGAGAGACCTGCTTGTTATCATTTAAAATAATGATCATGTTTGTGTCGAGAAATCCAGAGTTGTTCATCGCCTCATATGCCTGCCCTGCCGTCATGGCCCCATCTCCTATCACTGCTATGACATGGTTCTTTTTCCCTAGTAAATCCCTTGCAACAGCCATCCCTGAACAAACAATTTCATTTTAGGACAATATCATTTTAGTTTCCATATGTGGCTCTGATTTAAATGGTGCGTTCTTCTTTTGCAATCTCTGTTCATGGGTTGAGGATAATGTACCAAAATTCAGTTTATATAAGAGAATAAATCTAAAGTACTCAACAGCTACATGACTCACGATTAGTGAAATTTGTATGCGTTATGACAAAAAGGGCCTCTTTGAACCATCTATTAAATAGTCGAGTCATGAGTTTCCGTTACTCCTATTAAGACCCTTTCATTGTATATTAAGGCCATATATACATATGTTCTCCCATAAAGAGAGATGAAAAATGAAAATACACACATGAATCTACATACCAAGGCCAGCAGAGATGCTGGTGGAACTATGGCCAGCACCAAAAGCATCATAAATGCTCTCATCTCTTTTGGGAAAACCAGCGAGGCCAGAGGTTTGCCTTATTGTGTGCATCCTTGACCTCCTCCCTGTCAGTATCTTGTGCGGGTAAGCCTGAAAAAAAAAAAGTCGGTGTACATCAGTTAAGCAGATATATTAGGAAAATGTTTTTTTATGCACAATTTGGGTTTTGATGTATGAAATACTACTTGTTATTTGGCAGTGCTTTCATCTTTGCTGTTTCGAACTTTCTTTTTTTTTTTTTTTTAAGAGCTTGTGTTTACTACACAGGATTTGGTATACTGAAAATTATTAGTATGACAATGATACATATGAGAAAGAAGAGAGCTAAATAATATTTTTAAAATAGCCATATGATGTGAAATGTCATTTTTAATCTATAAGTTACACTTACAAGTTTATAAATTACCCATATTATCTACGTTCTTAATTTTTGAAAAAACAAAATAAGTGACACATGTCAACAAAAAAAATGTCAGAATTTTGCAAAATACTTCAATCAATCTTGTCGGTACTCAGGTAGTCCTTTAACATTAAAATATATTTGCAATAATTCCTTGAAGTTGTTTCTGACTTTTCAATAGATGGTTAGTTAAGGAACTACAATTTTTATTGTCAAAGTCAACAAGTCAAAAATAGGTGGTGGAAGAGTAAAAGATAGAAAGGGAGAGTTTCGTGTTACCTGATGGCCAACATCCCAAATGATCTTGTCTTCTGGGGTATTGAAAGCATGGTGCAGAGCAACAGAGAGCTCGACCACACCAAGGCTTGAGCTCAGGTGGCCTCCTGTCTTTGACACTGAGTACACTATTTCAGCTCTCACTTCATCTGCCAATTGCTCCAACTCCTGGAATAGAGCACATTGGTACCAATTTTTTAAAATATAATTTGAAATTGACTGCCTTTCTTGCCAGTAAAACTAAAATCAAACGCTTTCGTGCCAGAGAAGGCAAAATCATCTCTCTTTAGTTATTAATTTTTGTATTGATGGTATCAAAATGGACGAGTTACCAAATATTTGCAGATTTTTGATAAAAACTCTTGTCTAAAAAAGTGCGTCAGAATTAACATTTATAAGATAATAGTACCTGAGTAGAGAGGTTTTTCATGTGAACTGGATAGTTAATTGTATCCAAAATAGGTGTTGGGGGTTTCTCTCCAGAGAAGTCTATCTTTCCTTTGTTATCCTTTCTAATCGAAATTTTCTTCTCGTCTGAATTTGCTCTTACAACCACCTGAAAAATACAAGTACAAAACACATGACACTAAATTAATATCCATTAGGAGCAGATTTCAGATATTTCATGCAGAATCACTTGCATGCTGCTTGTGCTAGTTGTGCACTTCATCAAATATGTATCCAATACTTTATTTTAAAAATGTCATTGGATAAACAAAATTGGTTGTTGTGACAGCATTCCAGTCAATAGACTTTAAAGGTTCATTTATTAGCTTCTCATGACACAATATTCAGTTTCATGTAAGAATAGTGAACCGATTTAGAGTGATTTGCGTGTGAATATCCTGTTTTATACCTGTCTCTTACGAGAATTGCATTTGCTTGATGGTGCCTTAAAAAAGGGAGAAGTAGCCGACATTAGAGAGCTTGCAGCCTCCATTTTCTCAGTCTCTCCCACACACAAACACAGAAACAGATTAGAGAGAGACAGAGAGAGATTGGGAAGGTATAAAGTTTTAGCGAAGGAGAGAGTTTTGGGAAGGAAAGGAAACAAGGTGTGGAGGTATATAAAGATTTGAGACAAGGGCAATTTGGGAACAAAACGTTTCGTTTACTCGGCTACTTTCCAGTCAAGTAACGGAGATGTCAAATTTGAAAAGGAGAGCAAACTTGAGCGTCCGGTAGTTGGTTAGTTTGATCTTTGAAACCAAAAAGATTGAGACAAGGGCAATTTGGGAACAAAACGTTTCGTTTACTCGGCTACTTTCCAGTCTAAGTAATGGAGATGTCAAATTTGAAAAGGAGAGCAAACTTGAGCGTCCGGGGGTTGGTTAGTTTGATCTTTGAAACCAAAACTAATTGATGGTGGATTCATTGACTTTGGAGTAAAATGCAAATATGAACAATTATAAGGGTTGAGAATGATACTTGATATTCATCAAGAATATCTTTTCCGAGAAAAGATACTTGATATTCTTGATATCTTTTTCCGAGAAAAAACTTGATAGTGGTTGTCAATGTACAATTGTACATTGATCAAGAATTGACATTATTGTTCCTTTATTTTTTGTCCTTTAAATTAAATAACTTTATTATTTTTATCAAAACTGTTGAAATTGGACGAAGCGTGTAAATAGAAATCGCACCAAATTTAACGATCCTGAATATGGTTAATTAGATAAGTGGATAAATTATCAAAATCATATATAATTTTTATTATACAATAAAAAATCCTTCTTGCATGTATTTAGTTTTTATCGGTTATATCCTATGAAATAACCTCATTTAAAACAAATCTTTATTTCTCCATACACTACCATTCTTTACTTACGTAATAGTTTACCGAGGACCAACCACATTTTAACATCAGTACCCTTTCAGCGCGGCTCAGTTTTTTTTTTTATTTATTTCGTCATTTTGATATAATACTACTTTTGATGAGTATTTTTATGTTCTGATGATAGTTTTATAAGTTGTATTTTTATGCGGTAATAATTTTTTCGATGATTTGGATCACCAGCCATATCAGTGAATGGAGCTCGTTTCCTGGTCTTGGTTTAAGATTAATGTTTGATTTCCTTTTTGGGTGTAATTTGGTTCTGATATAGTTTAGGGCTTTTTTATTTGGTATCGGTCCTGTTATTTGGATATAGATTGGGTATTTCATTTAAATTCATTTGTAGTTAAAATATATTCAATGTTTATGTTGTCAGTATTTCGTCCAAAATAATTCAATATTTATGTTTCAACCTATAAATGTGAATTGTGAACCTTATTTTACTTTGAAATAAATAAATATAATATTTGGAAAAATATTGTAAACTCGGCAGAAATCAACTTACAAATTTATTTACAGTAAGGTACTAAGCTATTAGTTTTCGGCCTGTTCATAGTGTACAAAATAAACTTTGGATGTTTTGATTTTTGTTATATAAATTCATTAGCAAAATTAACACATTCTAATTAAGAATTTAATTATCAATAATTTTTAATAATGAAAAAGACACCAATTACATTCATACTCTTCATTTTTAGTTGTGCTTGATGGGTTTGAGTTATAATGATTTAAAAGGAAAAAAAAATCTGCCACTTCAAATGGGAAGAAATAAAATAAGAAAGATTTGATCCATTCCTAGCAGAAGTCTCATGGTCAGAACTCAGAAGCGCCTTAGAAAATCTGATGTAAGATCCAACCAATCACCCACTCCGGCTATCCGGGCGCAGCCGGCAGCTAACTTGAACTTTCCAAATTAGTCCTCGTTCTTTAAAAAATGGATCACGTGTGTAATATATATTGCCCCTAATATATATTGCTATATATAAATTGTTTAAATGGTCAAGTTTCTAATTTTCTAATCATGTCACAAGTTGTCATTTTTCCAATTTGTTTATATATTATTATATCGATAATAGTATATTAAGTTTCCTAATTTCTAATCAGTTTATACATGCCATAAGTTGGCAACCACCGGATTTATGATTTTGTTTATTTTATTAGGATTTCTATCTTTTTATTATAACATCGTTGCTTGTGGTGTCTACGCTAGGCAGAATCAAACTCTTACGGTAATATAACTTTATGTTGCATTTTCTTATAAAAATTTTTGCAATTCACAATAGATTTCGAATTTGGTCTATACTTTTTTTTTTTTAAGTTGGATTTCTCACGAACTACTGACAATAAACAGAATTTTTTTTTGCTTTTTTTTCGATTTTCAAGTAAAATCTTACTAAAAATATGCATATATGTATTTCATCATCAGTGATATAGCATTTTATATTAACAGAAAATTTATAATCAGTTTTAGACTACAATGTAATGCTATAAGCCGTAAACAGAAATGTAAAATCACACAAAATATAATAAGAATAATTATGACGCAAAATTAAATACGGTGAGAGAGAAAATCTGATACATATGTGGTTTGCATTATGTGGCCAAAATTAACAAAGGTGAGGTCCCCCGTTGTGGGTCAATGATGATAGATAAAATAGAGTAAAGAACAATAATCAATGTATCACTCCTCCTATTACAAAAATAGACCTTTAATCATCCATTTTTGGATGTTGCTAACGAACTAAAGTATACCAAAATAATGTACGTTGAAATGTGGGTCGAACGAGAGGACATAAGTGATAAATGTCAAAAAAAAAAAAAAAAGGAAAGGGTAATATTAGCCCAAAACAATATGTCAAAAAGTCTAAACAACGCGTCAGAAAACATTTAATCAAAGTAACTCGTTAGTCAAATAAATGTGTGCATTATTGGCTCTGCTTAACTTAGGTTACCATCATACGTACCATATGGGAGCTTAGAAATTGAATTTTGGAATATTTGTGTCCATCATTCCATGGAGGTTCATTTGAAAACATAGAAATCACAAAGTATTGGTCTCCTAGGCTGCTACGAGCCATTTATTTCATAATTTATGTTCATATTAGAATATTCAACATATGTACGGACTGAGTCGGACGTAGAGGAATGCTTGTACTAAATATTGTGAGACTAAGACAGCCTATGATTTATGACTGCACGCATCGTTAAAGAAGAAATGAAATTGTTTTGAGGTACAGGGCTATACAGAAAAATAAAAATCCGTCCGATCCGATTTATATTTTAACGGATTCAAATATTATTTGGATTGGATCGGATTTTAATTTTATTAACCCGGTTGTACCGGATTGGTTATATTTTTACTCTTGATAACCCGGTTTATACCCGACCCGATTATATTTTTTTATTTTGAAAAAGGAATAATAAACAAAAAGAAACTCAATTCCATACCACCGACCCCGTGGATAGATCCTTACCTACATAATATATTGGAGAATATCACAAAAAACCGGAAGATACGTTTAGATTATGTTTTGATATTGATTTATGTTTGTTGCAAATTACACATCGCATGTATATATGCTCATCATCTCTCACTGATTACAAATGAGGAAACTATCATAATAACACATCTGCTTACAATCAAATCAATATCAAAACATAATCTAAACGTAACTTTGTGATATTCTCCAATATAATATATGGAAATCTTCAAAATCAGCACATAAAAAGTACCATCACAATAGAAATATAACACCCTTATATATTTTATTTTAGATTGGAAATCTCCACATAATATCTTTTCTATCACGAGGCCTCATAAATTACAATTGAAAATACAATCCGTTTGACCCGCGCAACTCGCATAATCCGTAAGTAAAAAGTTATCTGGGTTGGATTGGATTACGGATGGGTCAGTTAAATTTTTTTTTCAACCCGATATAATTGGGTTGGATTAAAATTTTGACCCGTCCGTTGTACAGCCCTAGAGGTATATACAACTCTAATTACAGTGTTAGGGGAATAGTGGAGCATAGAATCATTAGTTTTCCTCTAATAGGTTATTATTTGGTAGCCACAAACGAAAATTGATTATCGCCATCTGCAGTTTTGTCATCGCTTAAACAAAATAAACACTTAAAATAGACAAGGTGAACATATAGATGATCAAAGTGACAGATACAAACAAATACGTCCAATAAAATAAGTTGGAGATGCATATAAAAATCTGAACAAGGGATCGATGATAAAACTTATTTGTTTTTATGTGTTCATTTTGATCATCTATATGTTAACATTGTCTATTTTTAAGTGTTCATTTTGCACAAACGATAACAAGCGATGATAAAACTGCAGATGATAGTTATCATTTCTAGCCACAAACTACCAATTTATTATTAATTTTCCTCGGATCCTCTTTCTCCCTCCTTTCCCTTTGAGAAATTTTTATGATCTTATCCTGCACATCCTAGGGAAAAGAATCTATTCATGTCTACCCAGAAACTTTCTAATTGCGCAAAAATTAGTTATTTAAATAGGCCGATTTGAAGATCATATCATCAAAAATAATAAAAATGTGAAGGATATTTTTACGTCTTTAAACGACCACTAACCTTCGAAAGCTAATACTGTTCTTTGATTAATAAGCTGAATAATCTATAATAATGATTAATAAATTAATAATGTTCATATTTTACAAAAACGCTATAAATGGAGGGTCCATAATATTTTAGATTAATGGTTTTATAAAATATGAAAAGAATAGTAAAAAATTTTGAAAAATATAAATATTTGTTTCTAAAGAGATTTTAATATGGAGAACATACTGTATGGTTTAGATCAAACATTTGAATTTTAGAACTTGAAAAACAAATTTAAAGCACCGCTTGATCTGTGCTTTAGAATGTATCGTAATCATTCTTTATATATATAATTTGACATTGAAAAATGCTGCAATGTTTTGGCTGCATAATTAACTTCCAAGTTCCAAGAACGATTAAGTCGTTTTTCAATTATGAGCTGCATATTCACATGACCATTAATAATTTGAGCTTAACTCTATATATAAAAATTCGGAAAAAAAAAGTAAAAAATTTTAAAAATTACATAAAATTTGATTTGTTATGAGATTTCAATGAGAAATGCTAGAGTCCAATATATGGGATGGATGTGGTCTGTCCAATACGATCATTCTCACGATTTAAATTTCAAATGACCAATCCGAACCGTTCAATATGTTCTCCATATAGAAAACATATAAAAAAACTAATTTTTACATTTTTTTGGTATTTCAGAAAATTATTTTTATTGGACGATCCATAATCTTTACATCATGAATTTTCTAAAATACTAAAAAAATAGTAAAAATATTAAAAAAAATAAAATGTAAAGTTTGGTTTCTTATAAGTTTTCAATACGGAGAATATATTGAACGGTTCGGATTGGTCGTTTGAAATTTAAAATGTGAGAACGATCGTATTGGACAAATCCATCTGTCCAATATATTGGACACACACTAGCATTTCTCGATTTCAATATATAGATTGGATTAGTTTAATTAGATTTGTCAATTTGTAAAACTATCGACAGATATGATCACGATGTACAAAATTCTCAATACATCGTGATGCACCATATCATTTCTCTCTCTCCATATATATATTAAGTTTAATGGTATGGAACTATGGATAAGTTGTTCCATAATTGTATGAATATAGTTGTGATCACTAATCAGTAATCACGAATACTCAGGGAGAAGGTAAATAATTTATTTTGCAATCGGTATAAGTAGTTTTTTATACACCAGCAAAATGTCAAGATATCCATAAAATTAAATTGACTAAATTGTCCGAAATTTTTTTTTATTATATGCGCAAATTATCTAGCAATTTGTTTCCTGTATATGCTATTCATCATTTTCAAATCAAAAAGTTTTATCGGGCTTATGCTTGAGTATCATATATCTGAGCTCTCTAAAATTCAAATAAACTAATAAAGCCCGTATACAAACATCCTTCAAGGATAAAAATTATTATGAAAACTTAATGTATATCCGTAAGTTTCTTTATCATCCCATATACTTTCAACTGAGCTTATATCTTTTGAATTATTTTTGTGCTTGATGTTTAATTGTTCTTTTCAGAAGATGAGTTGTTTGGCCTAGTGATTTTGCTCTATTATGCCAACCAAGTGGTCTTTGGTTTGATTCACGGAGAGAGCATTTATTTTCAAATTTTTTATAACAAAATTGTTGGTTTCAAACCAACCTTAAAAAAAAGAAAACTTAATGTATATCCACCTCTGATTTCCCAACTATTTTTAAATTATCATTTTGTCAATCAGAAAACATGTTTAATTAATCTACTGAAGCGGAGATATCATAAACAGTTCCCTGTGGACTTATTGCAAAGGACAAAAATGTCCATACCCAAATGTCAAATGCAAAGAGGTAATGGACACTAATATATAGCTTACGCTTTGTTTTCCAAAAGATATACAATTTACAGTAGAAATTTCACAATCATTTTTTTTTCATTTTTTACTGTATTTAGTTTATCTGAGTAGATCAATTTAATTTTTAATAGCCAACTGACATGATAAATTGAAAAAAGAAAACCATGTAGCCACAGTTGTCGGGACCCAGTCAGGAAATATGCCAAAATGGGGAATCGTCGTTTAGTCTTTAAACCTGTCACATGAAATCTATCCAGATATTTCACTCAAAAATGAAAATATATCCTGCCTACGGGCGTATTGCCAAAAAAAAAAAATGAAAATATATCCAGACAATCTTAGTTCGTGTCAATAAAAGAATTATATATACATATGTCCAAATGTAACATGTTCCAAATTACAGCAAAGAGAAAACAAAAGATGCACTAAATACACGTTTTCAGTCAGGCCCCTTGAATGTTATTTTTTAGTTGGAATCACGTGGAGTCGTGGAGTATTATTTCCACGTGGGTATGAAGCATCAAGGATAGGGATGTCGTAATAGTAGAATAAAAAAAAAAATTAAGAAGATATATATTTTGCGAGATCATCACTTAGCTAGCCTAAATTTTTATGCACAACCGCTTTTTGGTGCATCTAATGACAGAAGTAGAAAGTTACACATTAAAATATTTATCGATCATCATTATTAATAGTTTCGTCGTCGTTTGACTCGTTTCTTTATAAGCAGATTCAAACCTCACTGAGCGCAAAAGATTAATTTTGGTGTAATTAATGTACACCGAAGTACGTCTCTCATGGGGAGAGTCTAAATGGTCTAAACTAATGGGGGGAAATGTCACCATTTTTTCCCAAATAAATATTTATATATATATATATATATATTATTGTTATGTAGACAATTTTCTACGGAAAAACACTATTTGAACCCATAAAAATAGAAATATAATTCCAATGTTGACCCTCATTATTAAAAATTCAATTTGTTGATATGACAATTTTATTAAATATCGATAATATTGATTATTTAATTTTATTTTATGAGTGATTTTCATTCAGAATTTTATAGCTTCACCACTCTCTTTAAAATACCTACATATATCTAAAATTAATTTAGCGATGAATCCAAAATGAAAATACACACTAAGTTATTATTAGCATGTTCCTAAAAAAAATTATTAGTTTGAAAAAAGTCCTTCTCATCTTAAGACAAAAAAAAATGTTATGTAAATCAATTCTAACGATTAAGTCACTACGCCATTTTATTTTTTTAGTTAAATACAAATCTTTAAAACCGGTGGGGCATCGGTGCTAATGGAGGAGGTGTTAAAAGTATATAAACAACCGGTGTTAAAAACAAACTGATTTTTTTTAATTGGTTTTTAGCACCGGTTTTGAACTAATAACTGGTGTTAAAAATCTAATTTTTAACACTGGTTTTTTTGTTAAAACCCGGTGCTAAAGATGGAACTCTTTTTTTAAATGTTTTGTTTGATCTTTAACACCGGTTTTCTAACTAATAACCGGTGCTAAATATATCTTTAACAGCGATTATTAGTAAAAAAAATCGGTGCTAAAGATCAACGTACAAAAATTTTTATTTTTTTTATTTTGGACTAGACCCTTTTTTGCTAGCCATAAATACTAATACCGATACCGGTATATCACCCCCCCCCCCCCACACACACAGACCCTCTTATTGCTATACATTCACTTTTCACAAAGCAAACAATTAATATATCAAAACAAACAACCATATATACAACAATATATCATGACATATATCAATATTAATTATCTAGTTAGATACACATTTACGTAAATAAAACAAAAAAAAACTCATCTAAAGATATGTTCAGTTCTTCATCGCTATAAGGCGCACCCTTTGATTTCAAACTCTACATTTTGACACTTTATATAATTAGTAAAATCTAAGCTAACTGGCTTCAAACTAATTCAATTAAACTTAATAATTAAATATAACATTGATTTTGAAATCCTAAACTCTAAATTCTCATTCTGAACCCTAAACCCTAAAACTTAATTTAGTCTTAAACCTTAAACCTTATAAACCCTAAACTCCAAATCCTAAACCCTAATGAAGTCTTAAATCCTAAATCCTAAACTACATGACAATGTTAAGTTGTAATAATTCATACAGCTGGCAACTCCTCATGCGTCAAGTATTAAAACATGATCTTGTGCATTGATCTCATCGCATAGAACCCATTTATTTTTTATATCTTTAGCACCGATTTTTCTTATTAACCGGTGCTAAAAATAAACTCTGACAATTACGTTATTGTCACTGACTATTTTTAAAAACAGTTTTTTTTCTTAAAAAAAAACAGTTGTTAATATGTTTTTGTTGTAGTGAGAGTGAGCCCTCGGCTCCTCGGAGTTCTCCATCTGAAATTTATTTATGAAATTCTAACAAATTTATGCCTTTTAATT
This sequence comes from Rhynchospora breviuscula, assembly GCA_027562975.1. Lineage (NCBI taxonomy): Eukaryota > Viridiplantae > Streptophyta > Magnoliopsida > Poales > Cyperaceae > Rhynchospora > Rhynchospora breviuscula. The sequence continues at coordinate 22,955,587 of CM050398.1, forward strand.
AAGCTGGAGTACAATTCCGAGAATATATATATAATATCCAAGTTCTCAAATTATTTAACAATTTTCTTCATCTTAGTCATTGCTATCCATCTTTTAGTAATTCTGTAAAGTTTAGTCTTATTCGGTTTTTTAAGAGTGGATCGATATTGGATTGTGAATATTTAATTAGTCTTTTTTTTTTTCCCCCTTGTCATCATTCATCACGGGTAGTATCGATATATTGTTTTCACAGTACAGCTAATGTGGCTATCTGAAAGTCGTTTTCATAAAAAAAAACGCGCCAATCTTCTAAAAAAGTTGCTTAACTTATTTTAGACGTGCGGAAGAAAATTTTGATCAATTTGGATTGTAAATAAAATATATATAAATAACGTTTTAATCATCTTTATTCGCTATATATAATTTATTTGTAAAAACAATTTTTTTCTTTTATAAACTGTCGTAGTAAAAATGAAATTTTAGTTACATTTTTAGTCTGCTTGATGATCGATTCATATTGGTTTCTATGAATACTTCAGACAGGCCGAACTAAGAAACATCTATTGGAGAAAAGCTTAAATTTTTTAAGATGTGACATATTATAAAAGAAAATTGTATTAAGAAAATTTTATTATAACTAGGTATCATATTTGAAACGGAAAATACTAGTATAAATAAATATAATTAGAAATAAAACACATGATAACTAACGCAATGGAATATATTGTTTTGTTGTAAGAATAACATTGCTTAGACACATCAAATGCATATATATTTTAAAAGAAAAGATAAGAAAATTAGAAGCGACAAAATCAAATAAAACAAAACATTGATGCAATAGCATGGCTAAAAGATTAAAAAAATTAATTCTTTTTATGGATCAAATAATAGATAGTTAATAGTTAATTACTTTTTAAATTGATTGGATATTTAAACTTAAATAACGACCTATAAATAATAGTTGCTCGCTTTTATGTCATAAGACTAGCTAGGAGCTAGGGGCCTAGGGCTCAATAATTGATCCCAAGCACCATACACGGTGAAATTTGTAATTTCAAGCATGAAAACAAAAGGTGCAACAGTTAGTCATCTGCGATCGGCAATGGGCAATAGACATCTGACTTGTTATTTGAAATGGATTTTAGTTTCCGCGATTTCCATATGATACATGTGATAGTCATTTGAAGATAATGTTGCAATCTGCATGTACACATAACGCAGTTGTCTACGGACCTAGTTGCTATTGATTTTGTCTACGCCTCTACGGACCTACGACTAAGAGCACAGTAGAAAAGAAGGGGTAGCTAATAAAGACCGCGTGCACACAGCTCCTATTCCGAAACTGCGTGGGACCTACTTGCCCATGTGATTATTGGTTTGGCTTGGCTAATGTCTCAGCGGGATTTCTAGTCTTCTGAGAACATATTCTGTGAGTTGACGTGTAGCCAGTCATATATGAACTAACATAGGAAGTGTTATATTTGAGTTGTATTCCGATTGCCGTAGAAATTCTTCAAAGAACACTGTTCTTTCTCTGTAGTTTTACCTAATACAAAAATAAACTTTATAAAAAATGTTAAAAAATGGTTGTGGCTTACTGGACTTCCGCAATGGAAATTAAGAACCACGAATACAAAGTGCTGTCGAGTTGTCCAGTTTATTTATATTGATATTTATTTTAAAAATAAAGATGAAGATAAATTTTCTTAACTTAATATATTTATATAAATTTTTCCCACGAGTTTTGAATTCATTACAATTTATATTATTATAATAAAAGTGGGTAAATGACACCTAATAGCTAGTGTCATTATTTGATTTGACAATTAGGCTTTTTATTCGGTTATTAAGATTTTTTTTTTTTGAAAAAAGTGAATGTATAGCGAAGCATAAAGGATAAAATGCAGTTTTCAAATTATTTATGACATTTGTTATCTGCAGGGAAGAATTAAAAGGATTTCTTTGGTTATATTTGAAAATGGAATTAGTTGGAGATAACTATACTGAGATAAGCCAACAAATAGTAACTTTATATTCTTTTTTTATTTTTCCAAAATCGTGATCACTAATATGACTAATCTATAGAAAATCATATAAATATTCTTATAAAGGGAGTAATTAAGAATTGATGTTTATATTTTGTAGTGTAACAAATACAATGATGACTAGTAATTTATTTTCTTCCTTATCTTGTCTAAAACTTTGTTTCAAAAGATAGGAACCTACAAAAAAACTACTCAGTAGGTTATAGTTAGAGCTTTTAATTGATCATTTTTAAAAGATAAGATCCTCTAATTTGATTTATCTATTTGACTTTAAAAAAAAATGAACTGGTCAGCTACATACTATTGCTTTTGTTTAATAGGATCAAACTTTGATCTAGATACCTACGATGATATGATCCGTACTTTACGACTCATATTGTTTATCAAATAAAAAAAAAAAAAGACTCAGATTGAATGATTCAAACTTTGTTATTCCTATGGATGAGACAAATTAACAATGTAAATGAATCCGAAAGACTGGTTTACTAAAATTCAGAATACTTGGAAGCTAACTACCTCTTCAACAGTCAAATATCAAAATGTTGTTATCCGCTAAGGCGCTGACATATTTGAGCATGCCAGTCAATGAATTCATATTGAAAAAAAAAAAAAACTGTTTTAATAATAGGCCCATAATTTGAAATTTTTCACTTTCATTTTGAAACCAAAACCATTTGAGAAATTTAAGAGATTCAATCATTTCCGAGCAAATATATTCATTGTGAGCTTGTACAAAATATAAGGTAACTAACTTTTCTTTTTATTAAAGCACTTGACTTAATCATTTAAGATAAAAGTAAGTCTTGATCTTTTGCTAAATTATGAAATTTAAATACTTATAGTTTGAAAAAGTAGATAACGACTTGACTAGAATCACGAGAGTAATTAATGAGTTTGAAAATGGTAGTAGTAAGTTAAGCATTGGCGAACGAGTTTGGTCATACAATGAATATTCAACTCCTGCTACCAAACACACACTCATAATTAACTCCCAAATTGGCCATGCACTCAGAATTTTGTGTACAACTTTTTGTTTGTGATGAACATTATTTTTAACAATCATTTGATACTTCACTAAGCCTTAATTTGTTAAAGGCTTAAAGCTTGTAGCTGTTAAGAAAAGGAATTTATTTATTTATATTGCCATCTGCATTCATGTTAAACAAAAATAGGACCACTCTATTATACATATACATCAAACACAAAAATTAGATCAAAAGAATTTATTCTTATATATTAGAATTCATTTAACAAACGATTCAGCGCTATAACTAGCAGAGAAAAATTCTTAAAAAAAAAAAAAAAAAAAAAAAAAAAAAAAAAACAGAGAAAAGGAAAAAAAAAAAAAGAAAAACGAAACCACGTTTTTATCATTTTGCCCATTTTATTTATGTAAAAATTTCTCAAACGTACAAGTCCAGTTTCTTGCAAGTACAAATAATTCACAAAAACATGGTAAGAAAACCAACTTTTGGATGGACCCGGCCGCTTGGCCGCTTATATAAATTAGTTCAAGTTTATAACAACGGTCAAGAACAACAGGGGCAAAAAGTCATGACCTTGGACTAACAACACTGATTCTATATATCTATAGGAAAATCCAGACCTTGGACTAACAAGATTGATTATATCTAATTTGGACTTGCATCTAAATAATAAATTGATTGCATCTGCATAGTAAAAAAAATATCAGTACGGCTTTTTTATGGCTATTTTCTCTCAAAATTTGCTCGTAGTCTTTATAAACAGACTAATAAAGGACGCGCGTTGAGACCTTACTATATATAATAATAAATTAAATTAATTATGAGTACATTGCATTAAGATAAGGAGTGTATAAAATTTATATAAATATATCAATTGATTTTTTACATTGCGTGATTTAAAGGATAATTAAATTGTATTTAAATTATACCAAATTTTATACATATATAGTCTACCAAAATTGTAGACGTCATATTTTTTTTTTAATTTTGATAATTTGTAAATGATATTTAACTTTAATGACTTGTCAATAGAAGAATATATATTAATATTTTATTATCTGAGAATCCTCGTATTACTTTTCAGAAGTAGTGAAATACCAAAGTATATACTTTCAATTTTTTTTTTCACCTCAAAAATAAGTCTAGCCCTTATCTTTTTTGTTGAAGTATAACTTTAACAATTTAGCAACTATACGTTCCTTGAAGCAAGTTATAATAACAGAAAACAGCCAAATAAACTAACGCCGACGAGAAAGAAAAAGTAAAAGAGTTTAACAATTCAACACTTAACTGGTCACACGAGGACCAGAAGGTTTTATGAGTAGTGGTATTTAAATATATTTTCAATTGTTAATTTAACGATATTTCAAGCGTGCAGGATTAAATGGTCAAAGAAAACGATGTGTTGCCTTGTTAGGTATAGACGTATAGTATAGACTATGACTATGAGCACTCTGGTAGGAGGTAGGAACCAAAGCTAGGCCATGAGAACCCTCTTTGGGGAGAGAGAGATTAAAAATTAAATAATAAATTTTTTCAATGCTAGAATCCAGTTCAATAAAAGGAGAAGCACAACAGAAAAGACTCGCCCAAGAATGACACTTGCCAACAACCACTTTCTGTGGTAGTAGCCAAATTTGAAAGATTTATACAGAAAATTCATATTAACTTGGTTTTGGAAAATTAAATAGTAACAATGAATAGACCTTTTTGTTCTATCTTGTTTTTATCTTATTATATATATATAAGAGCAAGGTTCCGCCACACCTTTTTGGTGCCACAAATGCCACACTTTACTTTTTTGTTTTAAATTCAAAAAATTTTAAATATAATCATCCGATCCAAACCGTTGATCTTGTTCATTTTAACGACGGATGCGTTGTCATAAAATTTCATAATTTTTGAAATTTATGCGATGCTTGATCAAGAGGTTGAAAAATGAACATATTAGAATTAATCTCTTTTAGCTATTTTGATTCGTTCATTTTTGACCTTTTGATCAAGCATCAAATTAATTTAAAAAATTATGAAATTTTATGACAACACATCCGTCGTTAAAATGAACAAGATCAACGGTTCGGATCAGGCAATTATATTTAAAATTTTTTAAATTTAAAATAAAAAATAAAGTATGATATTTGTGGCACCAGAACTTTGCTCTATATATAATTACGAAACAATATTAGGCAATTGTATTATTGCTTCAATAATAAAGTAAAGTGGAATATATAGATAGTTGGACGTTATAGTTCCACATTTATAAAATATTTTATATCAACCCGAAATGTATTTTTCTATTGATTTGCTATGGCAAGTTGATGTGGAAGCTTGAGCTTGAGCTTAAGGTCGATTGGGACAAAACGAATAGTGTTAAGATCATGTTTCATATTTGTAAGTTATGAAAGGAATCCATATATTTATATTAGACAATGGGCATTATTTTATTACTTTTTAGACGAATCTGATCCAATCTGTCGGAGGTAAGTAGTTTTTTACTCAGACCTACTCGAACAGGTCAGTAGTCATCTCAATGCAACCCGTGTGATTTATCACTTGTTATTATTTTTTGTTTAATTATATAGCAAATTCTTACTTAACATATAATAAATCCTAGTTATAATTAGTGTGTATTATATTTCAAACCAAGAAGTTCTGGTCCTGCGTCTATTCTTGTAGGAAAATTTACTGTGAACTAAATTTAGAACGTGGTTTAAATTCAGATCGTTAATTTAAAATTATGACTAAAGATGAATAATTATGATTCATGTCTAGTTTAAAATTTTACCATCGTAGAATTATTTGATACACTATTGTACTTTTTTTCACTGCTGATTCAGATCGTTAATTTAAAATTATGAATAGAGATGAATAATTATGATTCATGTCCGGTTTAAATTTTTTGTCATCATACAATTATTCAATATAATAATATATTTTTTTCACCGAGGACCTGGCAGGCTAGCACAAACTATAAGTAAATTTTGTCGGCCAGCACAAGAGGATCTGGCCTTATAGGCCCGTTTAGTATTCTGGGCTTTAAATTAAGAGGCCTTGTTTCAAGTTTCAACTATTATATATGAAAACATAAAACAGAGACCGAAACAAACCCAATTAGGCATTAAATTATTTCAGTCTAAAAATCATAATTTGGGCTCGCGGACTCGGTCATTTTTTGTTTTATTTTAAATAACACGTGGGAATAAGAGGAACAAACGAATGTTCCTTTTTCTCTGGTGAGGGATTTTTATTGGTTGGATGTAAATTTCAAAGCTCTATTTCTTCTTAAATTTTATTTGAAAAAAAAATCGAATTAATATAATTGGAAGAGAAGAAAGAAAGGAAAAGGAAACCTGAGCTTCTCTTTCTAGACGAAGAAAAGAAAAGACAACAAAGTCGTCGCTTTTTCTCTCGTAGTCTCCACATTTCGCCTTCCCAAACCCAAAATTTGAACAAAGATTAAACAAAAGGAACTCCTCTTGTAGTTGTGGTGGCGAAGCTCGAGAAGTTATCAATTCAGTGTGCTTCTGATCTGATCTGCTGGTAATTTTTCATTTTTTTTTGTTTTACTTTGTTCTGATCTGTGCTTTGTCGCTTTGATTTGTTTCATTTGTCGAGTTAGTTTCGTAGATTCGTTTTGGAATGTGTTAAAGTTGTAGTTAGCGTTCGTTAAATTTGAATTGACGTTATGGATCTGCTTATTTGTTCTCGTTTGGATTTAGTATTGAGAAAATACTAGATCTCATTTATTTTGTGCTACTAGATCTGGTATATACCAGGAATTTTGGTACCAAAACTGTCAATCGCAATTTACATATGGTATATTCTCATTTGTAATAGTTTGTTCTCTTAATGGAAATGGATGTTATAGTTTCAATTAAGCATGGTACATTGCTTAATTCGCCTTATAAAATCTGTCATTTGTAATAGATTGTTATTTTTCATGGAACTGGACTGGTACAGTTCAAGACTAAATTCACTACATCTTCATTTACTTGAGATAACAGCTACTTTCATATTACAGACCTGTATAATTGAGATGCTGATTGTCTTATATTTGTTTTTTTTTTCTGAAGCAATGTATGATAATTTCGCAAGTGGCCCAGGTGCAGACCTGCAAGGGCCACGACAACCGAGCCCATTTGGGAGTGCATTCTATGGTGCAGGCTCAGGTTTTATAAAAAGTGGGCTTGGTGCATATGGCGAGAAGTACTTTGGTTCGAACTCTGAATTTCAAAATAATGTATGTTACGTTGACAAATTTTGGTCTATTTATTTTAGTGTGAATTTGTTTCTTCTTGCTGATGTGCCAAATTTTCAAGTAGGGTTCGCAGTTAAGCATCAGTGAACTTCTGGGTTGGAAAATAAGCCTGAGTTTCATCCAATCTATCCAATTTTTGCAATAATGGGCAAGAGTGAGCCAGAAAAAATCCTACAGAAACCATAATCTTTTACATGTCAAGGCTGGGGGAACTGGTACTGAAACTAGTTGTGGTACCATATCACCCATTTGCGTGTGATTATCCTTGGCTTTGTTAGTCAGTTTTGAACTTGAATGTACAGATGAATTCTTGATCTTGAGTTTGCTGGAAAGTATCGAATTAAGTTTTTTTTTTTTTCTTTTTTTTTGTTGAAAGCAAAATTCAGAAATGAAATAGAATATGCGACAAAATTAGGCATTGTGGAAAGTTCCTTCTAGGATTTTGGTGTCTCTCTATAAAGCTGTTATTTGACTCTTTAATTTGAAATTACAGGTGAGCCGGTTCTTCTCAAACCCTCAATATTATTTCAATGTGAATGACCAGTACGTCTGCAATAAGCTTAAAGTTATACTTCTTCCCTTCCTGCATAGGGTAATTATTCTTGTTCTTATTATTTTTTTAGTTCTGATAATTGAATTTTAGGAAATCTGAAACTATGAAACTATGATGTATTTTATGCAAAATGTTCATTTAATAGAAAAAAGAAGATCATAGATATTATGAGCTAAAAATAAATTCTGTCCTCTGATATCACAATTCAAGCTTCCTAAAATATAAATATACTGATTGTATGTTTCACTTATTATGAGAGAACACATTATGCCCTTAAATTTTCAAGGGTATTCATGATTCCGGAAATTCTCTCCTTTTATTTTAATTTATTCCTTCTTTTACAGCGACTGAAAAGTCCAATTCATCTTCTTTTTTCCACTATCTTATTTCAGGGACACTGGACAAGGATTGCAGAACCTGTTGGTGGCAGATTGTCATTTAAACCCCCAGTTCAAGACATAAATGCCCCTGATTTGTACATACCCTTCATGGCATTTGCAACTTTTATCATTCTTGCTGGCTTCTCTTTAGGATTTGTGGGAAAGTAAGTCACTTAACCAAATGACATACAAAAATAGAACTGGTTCAACTCAACACCACCGGTGCCTGTGTGGAAACTGACCCATACTGGTGTCTGTCAATATAGAAACTACCCGTGTTATTACACAGTCAGGTACAATACCTTCTTGTCGCAAGCCAGATCAGAATATTGACCTTGACCAGTACCTACATGCCTCAGTAACCTGTACCAAGCTCATCAAACTTGATAGAAGTATTAATCCATGTTGCAGTTACCTGTGCCATCAACATAGTCTGGTACAATACCTTCTTTTTCAAACCACATCAGGTGTTAATGGGATGCTGACCTTAATCAGTGTGAACCTGCCTTTATAACCTGTACAGAACTCATCAAACTTGATAAAGTTAATTAATATACAAATCTATACCAGTGGGGACCAACTTATGTGATGCTAATGAGCCAATCAATTAAGCGTACTGTTGTCATTACTATACCTGCCATCTTTGTACAAAAGTTGATATTTACTGGTGTCATATATGTTGGCCTGAAAAATATCACGATAAAACCCCATTACCCGTGCCATTATAAATGGAGGTGCTATTACAAGTTTGTCAACAAGTACATACCCACAAAACAATACTCAAGAGTAGAAGTTATGTGTACCAAATCTAATGATATCCCCCACCCGTCAACTATTTCTAGGTTTAGTCCAGAAGCTCTTAGCATGCAATTCACCCGAGCTGTCGTAGGATGGGTCCTACAAATTGCTGTACTCAAATCCATCCTCTCTTCTTTAGGCAGCGGTGAGGTACCCTTTCTCGATGTTGCATCTTATAGTGGATATGCATTTGCTGGTCTATCGATTACCATAATCATGAAGCTAATTTGGGGCTCCACTTACTACTTCATCATGCCCTGTATGAGCCTCTGTATGGGCATTTTCCTGGTAAAAACTGCAAAGAGGATTATTTTTACTGAGGCAAGGAATTATGAGAGGCGATCAAGCCGGCAGAATTATTTGCTTCTTTTCGTGGCTATTGCGCAGTTCCCGTTCTTCTTCTTGCTAGGTAGAATAGGAGCGTAAAATATAGGATTTTGTTTAGTTTTTGCTTTTCTGATTTTTCTAGTATTTTTAAGAAATTTGTAATAGTAATTGATGTATTGTATTTTTGGTATATATAGTATTATAGGGGTCACTGGGTTGTTTATTTTGTAAAGGTTGTCCTGAAACAAGTCAGATAAATTTGCGGTTTCTTTTATGCTTTATCTATTTTTTATCATTAGGCTTTAAATTACCGCATTTTTTACTGTATATTTGCTTTATCTAATACAGTATCAATGATATGCAATAGGGAAATGTTAGTTTATTCTTCTATAGTAATACCATCATAGAAAAAATAATAAACAAATATTTTAGCCAAATTTATCTCTATCTGCTGTTCTTTTTATCTCCGGAACACCTAAAAGGTGAATGTTAGTTCATATATTTTTAAGTTGATATCGGTTCATATATTTTAGTGAATATAATGATCTAAAAAAAAGTGAGAAAAGGAAGCATATAAAACTTGTATTTTACACTTGTATAACACGCCCAGTGTTGCATTAATGCATGCATTCTGTGGGGACTCATGAACTTAACCAAAATATCAAACAAAAGGAATAAAAGAGACAGAGAAAAAAAAAAGAAGAAAGAAAATGTGAGAACAGCTGGAAGTTGAAACTCCTAACCATTCCGTGCGTGCTCATAAACATAGCGTTTACGGAATCTTTCTAATTGTAATGTCAAAAAAATAGTAAAGGGAATGTTTGGAAGCCTTGGAATAAGCCCTTATTCGGAATTGCTAATTCTGAGGGTTGCCAAACACATTTTAGAATAAGCCGAATAGCTTATTCGGCTCCTTACTCTTATTCCAACAAAATGTTGGAACTAGATTGGAACAAGCTAACCATCCAACAACAAATCATTATTTTATACTTTTTTTCTTGTTCTTATTCTTAACTAACCACCCAAACAACATCTCTTAATTTAAGAATAAGCAATTATTTAACATTCCTTATTCATCACTCTTATTCTAAAATAAGCTATTCTATTCTTATTCACCACACTTCCAAACACACCCTAAGAGGCTAACAGCAATTTTTGTGGGAGTGCGAGCTAAAATTATTCTCTAGAGAGGAAATAGAAGTAAAGTATACAAGGGTGTTGATTATTTTGGTGTATTAAAATAGTTCAACAAAGATTTCCTATGTGCACATAACTGACCTCTCGGCTTGGTTCGTTTGAGGACTGATAAGGATGAAGTTTTTTTTTTTTTTTTTTTGAAATGTTGATAAGGATGAAGTAATTGCTTATATTTTATGGAAATTATAAGTGGGGTATTGGAGAAAATGCAAAATGTTTCAAACTGTATAGTAGCTGGTTGTGGCTTCTTGAAGGTAGTACAATGCATGCCTAATAAATAATTAATTGTCCTTCATATTAAAACTATTAATCAATCAAATATTTTAGCTACTCAATAATTTGGCGTTATAAATTATAGCCGATTGTACTAACTCTTGAATTTATTATATGATTTTACAGGCATTGATGTCAATGAGAGTGATCGATGCTAACTCCTCGAACTACACAGCGATGCACCAATATTCTCAAAAAGATTCATAAAACAATATCCCTACAAAAATCATGTGCATCTAACCAACAAATAAAACAAGATATTAGAAGTAAATATTCAACATAACCATACATTATTTGCTAATTATTAGCCAAATATTTTAACTCTAAAAATTTTGAATTGTCACCCAACTAAATTATGGTGGTTATATTGGCACCTCCAAGCTTATGTGCAAAAATACCATTTTTTTTATCCACCAATTCATCAAATAACCCAACACCGCTGACATTTACACTCCTCTTTCTTGCAGAAAAGAATAATTGAAAACTCTTTAGTCAACACATTATAAGCAACATAGTCTGTCAGTATACTTTGATATTATAATGCAGTTTTTAAGTTCTCTAGCATGAAAAAACTTGTAACCTTGTGTTATTTTTTTTAAATCAAGAAAACAACACCTTCAATATCTACTACTCCAAGCATAAACTAAGTTCTTTATTGGTGGATAACCGACCCAAGTAGCCAAAGTAATTCATAAAATGAGTTGACCCTTGATAGAGAATAAATCAAACTATAATCACGATCATCTCGTGGTATATGAACAAAATGAAGAATATTTGCAAAATGGTTGTGTGTTGTCGAGCGTGTCACACTGCTTATATGTGAATTTTAAAAATTCAATAAATTATTGAAAGTTTATAATGATATTTTTGAATAGTTTATTTATTTAGACCAAATAGTTTAACATGTATTAATTTTAATAGATATATCAATTTTATTACAAGTATGATCTTCTGTTAGAAATTAGAATGCATACCTAACATAGTACATTAGCATTATTTTTGAAGTTGGGAGGCGAAAGTCTCTCCTATATACAATTTCATTGAACGGAGAGGTTTCATAATACAAATATACAGGAAAAAAAAAAATCAGAAACAGAAACAAAAGAGTACACGACTATGTATTTACGAAACACAAATCTATATATTAGCATCTTTACTTAAGTATGAAGTTCGACAAAATTCATCTGCTATTTCAAAAGAATTGATTTGTGTAATTATAAATGTTAAATATTTTCTGTCTGTTTGAGATGAAATATATCAAGTTGGGACATCACTTCCAACTTTGTATTTCGTAAACAGACTATTTTGACACGTGCAAATGACGGGGTCATTTTTCGTGAACATTTACCAAATAGGGGTCTTTTTTATATTTTTCCTCTCGTTATTTTTTAATTGCAAGGCATACCGTAAAAAGCACATTCCGAGTAGATCTTTCTTTCTTTAAGTCTCATTTTTTTTTCAGTTCAATTTTAATTTTTTAATTGTTCTTTGGAAAATTTAGATTTATGCCACCTCAAAATTTCAAAATTAAAAAAAATTGCCACTCCAAAACAAACACTTTGAAACATGTCACCCTAAACTCATTTAATTTAGATAATTACCACACGTACGGTTCAAAATCCCTCCCAAATACAATATATTTTGTATTGACCGGAATGCCATTTTATCTCAATTAATTTCTGAAGTGCTCTCTCCTTTCATGATACTATTCCTCATCAGATCTCAAGCGCTTGTTCCCAATCCTTGAATAAATTCACATCAGATTGGAGTATGCAATTTATTACAAGGAAGTTGATATCAATCGAATTACGTTAGTGTAAAAAAAATATATATTGTTTGGCCCTTTTATTTATAATTCAGATATCGCACAGATATATTTCTCGGCAACTTTCACGACCTCAAGAATAACATTGGATTCGTTAAAAATAAAAATCACATAAGTACATTTGTACTATCAATGGAATCTGATGCAATTTGATGTCAGAATTGTTTTGTTATTATCAGTGCTAAACAACAAGAAATTTTTCAAATTTACATCCCCTCGTTATTATTATTTTTTTTTATAACTGGTTGATATCAAGTGCCGTAATAGTTGTCTGTTATCAAAATTGGTGTGAACTGTGAATATTTAGCGGTTCTTTATTTTATTTGAGAACCAGTTCCCCTTTGGATTAAACAAGCATTTTCGTCATCTCACGAGTCATTGCAATTTCTCGTGGGACCCACTATCAATATCTTCTCTTTCTCATCAATAATTACTTCCAAGTGTTGGACGATGCAGAAGAGTAAAAGACTGGCAAGGTTTGGTGCTGGTTCGTCTATGATTTGAGGAAAGATACAGTGAAAGAAGAGAGTACTTCAGAAATTAATTGAGATAAAAGGACATTTTGATCAATACAAAAATATAGTATTTGGGAGGGATTTTAAGCTGTATATGTGGCAATAATTCAAATAAAATGAATTTAAGGTGACATTTTTCAAAGTGTTAGTTTTAATGTGGTAATTTTTTTATTTTGAAAATTTGATGTGCATAAATCTAAATTTATCTTCTTCTTTTTGTCTTCCAGTGTAGTCAAACAAGATTTTCTAAATAAAACACTGGACAAACTTGAGGAGAAAGCTCCAGCAATAAATGCCGAATTACTTATCCCCAGCCCACAGAAAACGGGCCCACCCGCGATTCGTGCTGACATCCAAAAGAGTGGGCCACACGGCCCACACGCGATCTGATGTTCTTGCGGAAGAAGCAATTTTGACATCATTCTGATCTGTTAGATCACGATCCAACGGTTCCAAACCATCCGGGACTTGTTTCGCTCTTCAAGCCTAATGTAGATTAGTTCGAAAATAGATAATCCTGCTTAACAAGCAATTAATCATCTAATCTAATCTAATTTAATAAAAAGAAAAAAACGATCCTCTCTCCTCTCTCTCTTATAAATACCAATATTCGTTTCATTTGCATATCTGTTCGCTCTTACGAAAATTAATTAAAACCTTTCCCAAATTCAAGTTCGAAAATGGCTCGTCGCAGCTCTGGAGGTATGATATTTCATTGACATTTCGTATGTTTTTCAGTGCTAGCTTTTGCTCGCGCTTCCATTTGTGTGCCAATGTAGTCATAAATCGGGAGTTTCTTGCTTTAATTCGAATTTTTGCTTTCGAAATTAGAATTTAGGTCTCCTTTTAAGGCTAAGGAGTTCATGAAATCATCAAAAGCAACTTAGATTGGTTGAATAGTTTAGTCGGTTCAATTTTTTTTGACAAAAATATTCTTACCTTTCAAGAAAGTAAAGAAACTAGAACATTTCTTAGATGTCCTTCAAATGAAGAAAATGTGTTCCAGCATCAATGGTCTTTTTAAAAAGAAATTGATGTGTGAGCTGTGAATTGGTATTGCAAGTTTCCATTGCTATAGCTATTAAAATGGTTAAGTTTTACTTATGATTTTCAACTTATATTGTTCTTCTTTAGTTCTCATTGCCTATATTAATAAAAATGGTGAAATATAAAGATTCTCTGAAATCTTATAGGTCGCCCTGCTCCTCGCCCTTCTCGGCCTAGAATGAGAAACCCACCTGCTCCTGGTATGCAATAAAAAATAGTATACAAATTAAATGAGATTAATCTAAGTGACTTCTCCATGACTTTTAACTTCAATTTCTTACTTCCTTTTGTTTTAGCTAAACCTGCCCCACCACCAGCACCTGCTGCTAACAGTGGAGGATCAATATTTGGTTCAATTCGTGGTTCAATTGCTGATGGTAGGTTAACATTTCTTTTACATTTTATTATTTTTTCACATAACTTTTATTCTTGCTGTTACCATTTAGTTTTTCTTTGTTCAAAAAATCTTTTAGCTCTTTGTAGTTTGTATGATATGCACTTAGTGGAGAAACTGGTAGTGATGTTAGGAATCTATATTTCTTCTGTCCACATTTCTTTCTTATTTTTCTTGTATTGTTAGGAATCTATATTTATATTGCATGTGGCCTAGTGGCTCAGTGGTAAGAGCACTAGGCTGGCCTCCAAGAGGTCAAGGATTCAAGCCCCGCATGCACTTTTAATTTCAGAAAAAGTTGAATGGCAAAGACCTCCCTCTTTCTTCAAAAAAAAAGGAATCTATATTTATATTACTGAAAAAGGGATAGGTAAAACATAGAAGCAAGATTATTCTGGTACTAGTTCTTGTCTCAGATTTGCGTATGATATGTACTTTCTATTACAACAAGAAGACTGGCTGTTCCTTTTGCTTTCATTTGGATATCTGAACTAAATTGATGATAGCTTACTTCTATTGGTTTATGAATTTACTGAATTGAGGGTCTGAACCTGCTGGTTAATGGGGTGCTATGAGGGAAACTTATGTAGGGTACCTTTTAGTATCACATACATTTTGTTCAAATCAAGGACTCTTGTGCCTTCATGGTATAACCCTTGTTGTGATAGAAATTGCCTTAGATTGCAATGGTTGCTAAATTTAAATGGTGTAAACTAGTTAACTAGAACAATCTGTACTTAATGTTCTGTTCTTTGTATGACTCTTTGTGAATATTGAAGGAATTGGATGGGGGGTCGGGACCTCAATTGGACACAGGGCAGTAGAAGCTGTGTTGGGCCCACGTGTCATTCAACATGAACATGTTTCCTCTGCACCTGCAGCCCCGGCTTCTGCCCAGGCCAATGCACCTGCAGACCCTAATGCCTGCAATGTTCATTCCAAGGCTTTCTCAGATGTAAGAATTTTTCTCATCTTGTCCTCACTCTCCCTCTCTCCTCTGGGCTAAATGTGAATCTACCTTTTTAAATGTTAGTCTTTGCAAATAATCCCTTCTGTTCTGAAGGGGAACGTTCAGGTTTTGGTTTCTGAACTTTTCTGAAGATATCTAAATTGACCCTGAACTTGCAAAATAAAATAAAGTATTGCAACTTTGAAAGATGACAAGTTGGTTCCTAAACTTACAATTGCTTGCACCAGTTTAGTCCTTCAAGTTTCAAGAAAGTAGTAAATCAGAAGGATTAAGAAATAGTACTCTTAAGAGAAGTTCAATGACCAATTTATTCTTGTTCCTAAAAAGTTTTGAGTAGTATGATAAAACTAAAAAAATTCAGAGACTATTGATTATGAGAAAGTTTGTAAGGACCAATTTGATTCTTTCAAGAAAGTTCAGGAACCAAACCTGAACTTTCCCTTTTCAAAACATGCTTTGAAACCCTTGACTGTTTTAAGTATAATAATGCAATTAATTCTATTAATTTTAAATGATGCAATCAAACTGAACTTCTGTTGTTGATAACTTGGTGGGGAACTGACTATAGGTTTGGTTTATGAGTTATGACCTTAATCTTTCATATGATTTTGACTCCTTGTTTATCAGTGTGTTGTTGTTGATATTTGTTACTCTGCATTTTTATCATTTTACATCAAAGGTATGAACCTGACTACAAATGAATCTTGCATATTTTCACATATTTTATCAATTTTATAGAAATATGTGTCCCTTAAACAGCGCTGGTGTGACCCTGCAACGTAAAAAAAAAAAATACATCATTCTGATATTTCCTTTTGATATAGCCACGGGCTATCATGTGTCCTTCTGGATCATGTGATGTTCCAAACCACATTTGAAAGTTAAGATCTTCTAAAGTTTATGTAGGGTGTCCTACAGTTGGTGCTTAATTCTTTAGTAATTGGTCTTGGGTTCTGAAAAGTAAATCATCAAATTATCTGCAAAATAGGATGATCTTATATGGTTCCTTTAGTTATCAGTGATTCTAATTGAACAATATTTTTCTGGAACAGTGTATCAATGCTAATGGGAGTGACATCAGCAAATGCCAGTTCTACCTTGACATGCTTAATGAATGCCGTCGCAGTTCCCCTGACATGCTCCAGGCTTAATGCAGTTGTTGCCTTCTTTTGTTCTGGAATTGATGATTTTATCAATTTCAGGGCATATTTTATCTAATGTTAGATTTGAAATTTGGAATTTTAATATGATGTCGAAAAAACATGTCTATGGAGAAGTGCTTGTAGCTTAGAGACACTGCTCATTTGAACTCAAAATATTCAAATATTTTCTATTTTGGTGCTGAAAATGTTTTACCTTATTTTTTACTTATAAAATTGGTTTATTATTTGCTAACTTGGTAGTTCGCTTAAACTTTCAAATTTTTGTGTAGCTCAACTGGTCAGGATATTCTTAAATACTGGGAGTCTGGGATGCATGATTAACCCTAGGGTTTAGACCGTAATAGGAAATGGCTAACGCGCTATCGATGGCATGGGACTCAAAATTTAAATGGTCAATCTGAACCGTTCAAGTTGTTCTCCATATTGAAATATTTTTGGAGACCAAATTTTATATTTTTTTAAATTTTTTTGCTATTTATTACGATATTTTAAAAAACATTATGATTAGAGTATTTTAGGCACTCCAATTTGAAAATATCATAATAAATAGGAAAAAATTTTGAAAAAAATGTAAAAATTGATCTCCAAGGATTTCAATATTGCGATCAACTTGAACGGTTTGGATCGACCGTTTAAATTTTGGATTTTGAAAAATAAGTCAATAGAAAATCAATGGCACGTGCCATCGATGGCGTGTTAGCCATTCTCCCGTAATAGTATTGTTGGGGCTTTTGAGCAATTTCTATACTCATGAAGCAGATAAAATCCGTGAGAACTTTTGTATGAAAATACGTTAGAAAATCGTGGTACAAACGGGGGAAAAAAAAACTGATTTGTTAAGTGAACTGTTGGAAATTTCATAAAAAAAAAATTCGCTTTAAATCACAAAAAACTCGACAGTCGCGAGTGCAGGAACAGGTTAATAATGTGGGGACTGTTCAAAGGCATCTCATAATTTCCACTAAACAATTATTTACATGTTAAATATGAGAATTCTATATAATATACAAGGACGAACAACTATTATGCGCGAGAAAAAACTGCGGATTGAAAACTCGAGATCTGTTTTGATCAGCATGCAATAAATAAATAAAACATATAATGTTATAAACACAATATCACCCAGTGTTTGAAAGAAGTTTTTTTTTTCAAATGTGTTGACTAACGATACTATCGAACACTATTTTATTACTACCAACTATATTCTTACAACATACACTTCCTATACATAAACTTGATCTTTTTCTACTTTGGTGCGCACAAGTACAACATTGAGCTCATGTCCTATTTATACAAACCTACATCGGTTAGAAGAGCAATATAGGTTTTTCATATATTTTCTATAACATACTAATAACATTGAGCTCATGTCCCATTTACACAAACCTACATAGGTTAGAAGAGCAATATAGATTTTTCATATATTTTCCATAACATACTAAACTAAGTCAGCAAGAATAATTTTCATATTTCTAGATTCTTCTTTACTTCGCTGGAAATTGGGCTGGGCTTCGGTGCAGACTTCAACACCCCTTCAGCACCGACTTCCGATTAGTGCATCTTTGGGCACTCCACGTCTATCAGGATCGTCATGCTTCTTACTATATCTATAGCTCTTTTTGAATGTACCGTTGCATGTCACTTCTTGATCTGTCTTCGATCTGCTCCACCATCGAATTTGATTTCTGTTGTCGAGTTATTCTGTCCATTACTCGACGAGTTCTACGACCATTCGCACCTTGTCGTGAAATCACATGTTCTTCTGCAGCCTTCTCCATGACTGCGACATCATCACTCACCTCAGTGATGGCTTCCATCGTTGCACCCTCTCATGGCTTCTCCTCAGCTACCACCGCGCAACTTTCCAATGCAGTCTCCTCCTCGACTGCCTCCTCGAAGAACCATGGCTCGAAGTCTATCTCCTCCTCAATCTCCGAACTTATCTTGTCGGCTATTGCAACTGTCGCCAAACCGTCTCACTCATCTTCACTCTTCACGTCTATTGGTGCCGTCTCCTTCATGGCCACCACGACTTTTCCTTCTTCATTCTTGAACTGGCACTCTCTCGCATAGTGCCCTTGTTGTCCGCAGCTGTAGCACACCACGCTTCTCCTACGGGATCCACGATCGGCTCCATTGCCCTTTTGGCCTCTTGGAGCTCCCCCTGAACACGTGCACCTACAACACTCGTGCACAATCTTCTCAGCCTTCTCGACAACCGGCTGCCTTCTGTGTTGGCTCATGTTCGACACTCTCTGTCGACCACTGTACATAGCCGTCTCATCTTCCTCCTTCGTCGTCAATCCGGCGAGCTGCTTGACAAGTGCCTCTTGACTTGCCAATAAACTCTCTAGATCTAACAAGGATAGTTGCGTTTGCCACCCTTGGATCGCCGTCACGAATGCGCCAAACTCTAGCGGCATCCCATTTATGATTATCCGTCGCATTCGATCTTCGCCAATTTTCGCATTGGCATCGAGCTACTCAATCTCTCTACATAAATTCTTAACTTTCAGAAAATACTCACTTACAGTCACGTTGGCTTGCAAGATGTTCATCAACTCTCTCTCAAAGAGTTGCAACCGACTCATGTTCTTCTTCAAAAACAGTGCGGCGAATGTATCCCACGCTTCTTTTGGTATCTCAACATTTTCAATATGCGACAACAAACTCTTATCAACTGTCGCCTTCAACACGAATAATGCTCTGCCAGCCTTTATCTTCCACTTCTTGTAAGCTCGGATCGAGTTCGATGGCGGCTCCGTCTCATCACCATCGATAAAATCCCACAAGTCTTGTCCCTACAAATAAGACTTGATATACATACGCCAATCTCTATAATTGTAGTTATTCAAATTCTCTATCAAACTAGTCATACCACTCAAATCTGACATATCAACTCGACCAACTTCACTCAAGATACACAACTACTCAAATTATGACTCGACAAACCAAACTAACCCAACAAGCTCTAACCGGCTCTGATACCAATTGTTGACTAACAATACTATCAAACACTATTTTATTACTACAAACTATATTCTTACAACATACACTTCCTACACATATACTACTTCCTATACATACACTTGACCTTTTTCTACCTTGGTGCGCACAAGTACAACATTGAGCTCATGTCCTATTTATACAAACTTATGTCGGTTAGAAGAGCAATCTAGATTTTTCATATATTTTCTATAGCATACTAAAGTAAGTCGGCAAGAATAATCTTCATATTTCTAGATTTTTCGTTAATTCGCTGGAAATTGGACTGGGCTTCGGTGCTGACTTCAACAGAATGCTTGACAACTGCTGTCAAGAGTCAGTGTTTGAAAGAAGTTTATCTCTTTATTCTGTGGTATACCCGTTGATTATGCAAGAACATAAGCTAATTTGATTTCTTTCCACCTAGAGTTTGTCAAGGTACTGTCAGATAAATTTGCAGTTTCTTTTATCATCCTTCGTTTTATCATTAGGCTTTAAAATTACATATTTAAGTCTATATTTGCATTATTTTTTCCCAAACTTATATCAAGATGATATGTAGTAAATAGTAATGCATGATTTTATAAGTCCTTTCTACATAATAGTCTTTTGCAAAATCGTGGATATTCTGTTTGTGCTGGCAGTAACTTTTTTTTTATATATATTTTTGTTAGTTAAGTAAAATGCAAGGACAAAATTTTCTAGAGCTTAAATTCATCCGTTTACTTGATGAAATAATTTACCAAAGCATGTGCAGAGCTGCTACTCTGTTGTCTTCAGAAGATTACAAAAGAAATGACTACGAAATGTTAGTTCATATATATTTTTTTAAGTTAATATTAGTTATATATTTAGTGAAACAATCTAAAAAATGACCAAAAAAAAAAGGAACTAGAAGACTCGTGTTTTGCACTCGCATGACATGTCCAGCTTTACGTGGATGCATGCGTGGTTCATTTTTTTATTTTATTTATTTATTTGGTGAAGACTCGTGATCTTTAGTCGAAGGATCTGAATTAAAAAAAAAAAAAAACAAAGAAAAGAACACAAACGAACAAAAGAGTAAACAGCTAACAGTACTCACAAGTATTGTGTGGGGTCTCATGAATATTGTGCTTTACCAATTAGTTATCTAAAAATTTTTAATAAATACGTGAAGAGGATAATACAAATAATTTCTCGGCGAGTTGGTGCTAGAATCTTTCTATAGAGAGGACATTTAAAAAAAAAAAAAAACTCTATATATACACGGGATTGATTAATATATTGCCAATACATGTCGCTTATTAAAAATTTAAAATGGTTCAACGTAGTTCTCCCTAAGATTGTTAAAGAGATTGATGCGCCTTTATAAATTCTATGATTTCTATCTGATCAGAATTCATACTGATACTAACTGAACGGTTAAGATTTCAAACTTTACAGTTAGGTAATGCACTAATTGTTTTTTTTACTTGAATATGCTTATATGCGCTGCAGTATGCAATTGTATCTTTTCTCTATCTAAAATACTACCTTGTTCCTTCTATGTAATTATTATTATTATTATTATTATTATTATTATTATTATTATTATTATTATTTATTTTGTTTTTGGAGAAATGAGACATGGTCAACCCAAAATAGGTTCCACTTATTGAAGAGCTGCTCTTTTGGTTACTTATTTTTCTAAAATTATCTACTTTTATAAAGGTTGTGAAATCAATTTGAGAAAAATTCAGTGCGCTCTATAAAATCTTAAAAGAGAGCAAATTTTCATTTCCTACTCCCTAGTGACTAGTTGCGGTTTCTCTCATACACATTATAGTATGCACCCAATGTAATAATATGCACATTAACGTTAAACTATAAATGACACAACTGATTTTAGAATATAAATTTAAAAAAATCTAGCATTTTCTTGTTGAAAAATTAGGACGCCGAGGAAAGGAACCATGACTATGATAGAAGGAAAAAAAAAAAAAAAAAAAACTTAGTGATTGAATGCTTGATGTTACTGTCATTTATTTAATTGTAACTTTTTGTATTGATAAATTTGATAATATCATTTTTTTTTGGAATATGTTGTGAGTACGTCTTTTGTTATTTTATGCTTATAAATTAGTCAATTTTTGCTAACTTGATAATTAATTCACTTATTGTTTTATAGCTGATATGCTGGCTTCTTGAGCAATGTATTATACTTATGAAACAAAGTGTGATGTTTTGTACGATCATGCTAGAAAAGTGCAATAAAGTACTTAATTGATGTTAAATCAAAGACTTCTGAGTTTCGAGGAAAAGAAAAGAAAAATGTAAGTTCTTTGACATTATGCCCTGATCGGAAACAACGTTACCAGGCGAGAATAGGAAACGGAATTCCGATTCTATCGATTCTTCTGATCGGAAACTTCAACAACGCGAGAGTTGATTTCATTCGACGAGAGTTGGCCAGAAAAATTTACCCCTTTGAAATCCCACGACAATCGACGAAATTTCGTGGGATTTGGTTTTCTCTTGAGCGCCATGACTAAATTGCCCTTTCGTTCTCATATCCGAATCTCTATTGAACTTCATCTCCTATCGGAAGGCAGCCATGGCCACTTCTCTTCATTCCTCTATTCCTTTCTCAAACCCAGAAAGTTCTCTCTCCTCACCCTCTCTTGAAAACTTGCGACTTGGGGTCTAAACAATCCTTTCTCTGTTTCAATCTCCGTTAGAGAAGGCTTGTTCACACTTGAAAAAGAGAGAGACACTGGCAGGAACAAAATGGTCAAAGTTCAACAGCCAAATCCATTTCCTTTGTATCTATTCCGATCACCGAAATTCAATTCAAAATGAATTCTATTCTATTGAAATGAAATCAAATCTCATTGGTAGTCCTTTCCGATCAGAGCCTAAATATATCCACACATAAGAACGCTGTGATGACACTAGCATAATTTGTACTGCTCTCCATTATGTTCTTCGTATTACAAATGTAGCTATCATAAAGTGCTACTGTGCTAGTGCAGCCGATGGTTATTGTCGAGCAAAGGCATCTAATAGTTTCCAGCAAATAAATATTTAAACATTTCAAACATGTGAATTCTACAAAATATTAGAACAATTGTTTTGCATAGAAAAGAAAACAAAATCACAGTCCATTTTGATCAGCATGAAATAAATAAAATGTGGTACTATTATACTGTCTGCAAGAAATTGTGTGCTCTCTCAGTATCAAATTCCAAAGTATTCAAGGGTTCATCAGTGCAGAACAAATTTGTTTCTTTGCACCCAGAATTTGGTTTCTCTCTAATTGTACCAAATTCATTGGAAGGTCCCAAAGCACTGATAAGTGTTCATTTTGGACAGACCATTCTAGATCAACCATGATGTTTGAATCATGTAGTCTGGCAGCTATTCCGTTAGGAGAAATGTGAATTGTCTGATCTAAAACAGTCAGTGCAGGTATGCAAGGGACTTCCAATAAAAAGTCAGTGATAATGGAAAGGGTATAAATATACGCATAAAAGCATTCCAGAATAACCTAAAGCATATACATTTTAAGCAATGAATACGCACAAAATGTGAAGGAGAATAAAATTTTTGCTAGGTCCGCTTCTGATACCAGTGTTTATTACTTCAAGTGCCAGAAAATTGCAATACAACTATATAAAGGGGTACAAAGTACAAAAAAAGAACTTGAAAGAAAGAAAAATAAATAAATAAAAAAGCAAAGCTACAACACATGAGAGATCACAAGTCAGAGGATGAAGAAGAGGATTGAGCCTCAGCTTCGTCTGGCGTAAGAGTTGACATGTTGTCGACAGCATGGACGGTGGATTGAAGCTCATCCCAGATGGCCTTGTACACCATCCTCTGCCTCTTCACTGGCGACTGCCCCTCAAATGCTTTTGCTATCACCACTATGGTGACATGTCGGCCATCGCCGTAGGTATCTCGTACAACTACGCTGTCAGCTTCCAACTCCTCCTTTATCTGCCAAGTCAGACATAAATAAGTACTCCCCGATTAGTGTTAGTCTGGAAAAAACTGAACAGTTATCACAAATTCAGCTAGATTCTGATATGACTTTATTCAGGTTTGTGACTGTACTGGAGCTTGCTTGAGACTGCTTGTTCTAAAAGCAAAGCAGAATACATAAAAATTGGAAATCGAATGGAGCTAGAAACCATCAAGCACTAAATCATACAGATATTATTCGGTTTAATTTAATCAAATGTAAAGTCTCAATGATGCAATGAAACAACCCATGATTTACTTCATAACCCGATGCTTAAAAAGACAATTGTGAGAAATTTAGCTAACAAAACCAGCATTAACACTCACCATAAGCTATTAAGCTATATACCAGTGGAAAACATTGCAACAAATTGTTTAGATAACCAATCATAAATGGTCAAAATAAACAAATGCCTCAAATCATTTGTTGCAAATCAGCATCCTATCTCAAGAAAAGGCTTAACAATTGAGGGACCCAAAATCAAATTCAATCTTAAATCAGCAACAGTGACACATACACAGCCAACTAGACTGCTTCATACAGACCCAACTGAGAATAATTCAAAACTAATTTCTGAGCAGACCTTGTTTTGCATGTTAACAATAAGAGGAGGGTTGATAGAACCAGGGTCGGAGACATGAGCAGCTCGAACTCCGCTGCACCAGCGCCTCCTCTGTCCTTCCCATGACAACTTGTTTACAACGATGGGAGAAGAAACCTTGAAACAGGAAACGGAGGATGAAGAAAGGATCAAAGGAGTGGTGTAGCGAACGACAGAACTGGTGTGAGAGAAGGGAAGGGAGAAGGCCATGGCGGCGGCGGCCAGAGCCGACGAAGGAGAGCACCTCATTGTCAGACGCATTTCTTTCTGATTCCTTTTCTCTTCTCTTCTCTCTCTTTTCTATTTCTATTTTATTGATTTTATCGACGTTTGAGGACTAGACTTCTTGATCTTTGTCGTCTGGACATGATTTGATGGTTGATTGAAGATCGATCAACGGTTCGGATCTTTTCTGACCGAATCGTTTGAAACTTCTCTTTTGTCGGCCCGTTGATTTTTTGCTTGTTTAGTTGTTTTTCTATTAGAATATATTTTACACGCATTTTATTATTTACATAAATTATAATTTTAGAATTTTTTTTTTTTCACTTGGTAACCAGTGCCAAGAATCTCGAAAAAATAATAAATATTTAGGTCCTTTGCTATTTTAGTTTCCACGGATATTTGATAATATAATGAATGGAAATAGTAGTCCTATGCAAATTTAGTTCCCTGGAGGACTTTTGTTTATTCTTGAACTGAAATGATCACCGAATAAATAGAAAATAAATAAATAAATAGTAGCGTTAATTAATATAATTGGAAAATCAGGAAAATCTCGTGAGCTCTGCAGAATGCACTTTTCAGCTCACCTATTCAACAACTAATTTGGCTATTGATTCATCATTCATCAGAAAGACAGATCGAAGCAGGGACAAATGAACTAGAAAGACTGCTGAAGTGTTTCAAATAAGTTATAAGTACAATTATTAGTATATTTTGGACATAATTTTATTGAGTTATTTCACACAATCAACAAGTTCACTAATCACAGGTCAATGCCACAAGAATAAACACAAGCTAAATCTTTCTACTTCTGAGAAGTTGGCATGGCAAGAGAAATGCCCTGGCCTGAGGATTCCTTCCATTGTTGTGTTATCGTCTTTATCTGTGTATAGAACTGTACACCGGCCTTACCTGTATCACAATTTCTAAATTGTTAATTGTCGGTTTTGAGTCAATTGAGATCCATTTAATGTCAGCATTGATTAATTCAGGTATCGCTCTCAGATATATTGCAACTTATTTGCTCAATAATTATACTGCTGTATCTATTGAATTTTTTTTTTTTTTTTCAGTCAAAAAAGTTACTAGCCTTCTTTTAAGGTTGTTCTGTCGTTTTTTGGTTTGACTGGGTCAAGTCAGAACACCTTATGGAGCAGTAGGGTTACAACTTTTTACTGAGCAGAGGTATCACTAAGTTCTTCTATTTTTAAAGGTTTTCTTTTTGAATGTTCCTGATGTAATACCAGAAGGATTCTCTATTGGTATGTAGGTCACGTGCACTGGGACATGGCAGAGTTATATTCATGATCCATAGATGAGCAAAAATTGGTGAATTTGTACCATAGAAATTTAGGTCTCCTGCAAATGAAGCCTTCGATCCAGTAAAGGAAAAGAATGGTAATGGAACTGGAATAGGCACATTTATCCCAACCTTCAAGAGAGGAAAACAAGAAATGGATGATAAAAAGTACAATAATTAAAAAAAAAAAACTACTACAAATAACAACAGAAAGTACGAAAAGTTAGTCTACAGGGGTACACTATATTTCTATTTTGCTCAGTCTGGTAGTATGGTGCGGTTACCCTGATATCGAGCTCCTGAGAAAGGATCACAATACCAGAAAAACAAAATAGTAAAACAGTAAACCACATATTGTGTGATTAGATCCTAGCAGAAACCCTTGAGATAATAGTGTTCAACTAGGCATACCTGACCAGCTTCAATCTCAGTCTGAAATTTTCTTGCAGAGACACCTGATGTGGTAAAAATGGAGGCTCCATTTCCATATCTGAGAAAGAAATGGCAATTTTTGTTTTCAGTTACAAAAACTAAGGAATTTTTAAATTCAAATTCCAATTGAACTAGGGATAAGGATTTTACTTGTTCCTGTTTACTATGTTGATTGCCTCTTCAAAGGTTTCAGCCTATTACCATAAGGCAGTTTTCAGCATTAATATGAAACATACAAGGAAATAACACATCCAAGAAAGGAATAGTTTGACAAGACATTTAGATCTATTGTACCTTCATTAGTAGAAGAACTGGGCCGAATATTTCCTCCTGTTCAATTTTCATTAAATTTAAGTCAATTGTGCTCAAACTTGTTTTTCTTTCGTAAAACAAAACAATTCAGAATAATATCCTTACTTTTTCCAAGTAAGTTGGTTTATTTGCAAGTAAATGTTATGTTATTAGTACCTAAGAAAGGTAAAATATGCAGCAAATGAGAATAAATAGCTGATTACTTTGTAACACTCCATGTCACTAGAGACATCAGCTAAGATGGTGGGACCTACAAAATTACCATCCTCGTACTTGGGGACCTGCAAAAATAGATGTAATCAGTGTTCAAAAAGAATATTCAGAGACATTATATTTAAATTATTCAGCTTTCCAGCCAATTTTATCTTATCTCTGATTTGGTAGCAGTATGTACAGGTTACTTGGTTTGTACAAGAAATGCATTTCCTTGCTAGTGTCAAGAACCTTCTAATGTTGTACCGCACATTAGTATGAATGACAGGTGCTGCTGTTATATTGCGGTGACCTAAATTGGTACAAGTACTTACCACAATGTCTCTTCCATCAAGTACAACTCGGGCCCCACTGTCGATACCACTTTGAATCAACCTACAAATGCGGTCCTTCGCCTACTCAAAGCAAATATTAAAAAACAAAAGTGAAAAAACTGGTAAAGAAAAGATACATCCAATCTGGATTAGATTCGTTTAAATTTACACATGGATCTTCATTAGAAACAATGGTACAAACAATACAACTTGTAATGCACCCGTTGAAGAATTCAACTGAATGTATGATTCATTCTATGATATACATTTCCTACGAAATTCAACAGTTAATATACTTGTATACTTCTAAGTAGCATACCTGCTTAGTGATAACAGGACCAAGGTCAGTTTCAGGTTCTATCCCCGCACTAACTTTGAGCTGCCTGGCACGCTTTACCAACTCATCTTCCCTGAATAAAGTAAACATGCAAACAATTATACTAATACAAATATGTATGTTTTCATTACAAATGACGTTTGGCAAACTATAGCTGATATTTGTATGGTACTGTCTGTGCCAAATGCTAGCAATTATGCAAAATCAATCCATCCAAATTCACATCTTCTGCTTCAAGTTCTTATGATGTAGTTAAGAAGAGATTTAGTCAAGGATATTAAGACATGTTTCTTTGCAGTTGACACAAAGCACATTTTTTATTAACAAATAATATGGAAAATACTTGGTTTTTATCCTGAAAATACAGTAAAGGATGTAATTCAGAAGTATCAACCCTCCACCCCAGTGAGCAAATCAAATTGGAAGAAGGGTAAAAAGACAAAAGTACATTTAAGAAAAAAAAAGAAGAAGAATACCATGGTTCTGAGCCTCCAACAAATACAACAGTACTTAAAGCCATGCATCTTTGACCTGCTGCACCAAATCCAGCAGCCACAAGTGCATTCAAGGTGGCATCCACATTTGCATCAGGAAGCACAATAGCATGGTTTTTTGCGCCCATGTTCGACTAAAATTATATAAAATGAAAATAGAAATAAGCGAAGGAACATGATTTTTACTTCTAAATCAAATCAAAGGGCCACTTCTATGATAAGTACTGCAATAAATTCCTGAGTTAGAACTGATATTTTGACTTAATACATTATATATTGATTATGATACTTCTCAAACTCTATTTGCACAGAAGTATATGCTTCCAGTGTGACGCCTACTTGCCTCCATAGTCGTTTTTAAGATGAAAATATAATTCTGTTTTTAAAAGAGAAAAAATACTACTTACCTGAACACGCTTTCCTTTAGCTGCTGCTCTAGCATATATATGCATCCCAGCCTAAAGGATAAAAGAAAGGATTGACCAACATATTTTTAAATCAACAAAAGGAAAGAAAAATAATCTCATGTTTTGGTCACGTGAACTTCACATACCATGTGTGCATGCAAATAAAAAAAATATCTCACAAACCAGTAAACATGAAAAGTATCATCATCAGTTATCAAAGCTTTTGAAAACATTCCCTAAATTATCCTTTTCCTCATTTTCAGTGATTGTTGAGGAAAGTCGGTGTAAAATATTTAAATGAAAATGCAGCAATGAAGGCTCTCATATTTTTATAATGATATGTTGAGCTTTTGCCATCGCATATGTGAACCAGAAAGAGGAAGTACATAATATTTATGTGAAGAACTGAAGGCCTCAGCTATGAATACAACTTGCTTCAATAGAAAAATTACTAAGTTAAAGAACTATTAGAAGCATTTGTTAACTTACAGTATTTGAGCCAACAAAGGATATAGCCTTGATATCCTCATCATCACATATACTATTCACAACATCCTAGGAAAGGAAAAAAAAAAAAAACACTTAAATCATTAATTAAACAAGAACACAGAACATAGATGGTGAAACAATAGCATAAGGTATGAGACCACGATTATCTTATGGATTACAAATACCATATTATATGAATGCTAAAACTAAACCAAAAGGGTCAACGAAATAGGAGATCACAATAATCAGGAGTACGCTAATAAAATTTAGTTACCAATACCATACTGTAAAAATGCTAGTACTGAATCAAAAGGATCAATAAAATATGAGATCACAATAACCTGGGGTATCCAAACTCTTATGTATGTTGGTCAAAACCATACATCAATGGAATCAATCAGGCTTGGTACTGGTACATTCCCAGTTTACTATTGATGACAGAGCTTACATTGGTACCGTGCACAATATTCAAGACTCCTTTTGGTAAGCCAGCTTCCAGTGCCAGCTCAGCAAGTATCATAGCAGCACCTGGAAACAGAGATCAAAATACCATGGTTTCCTATCAGAATTACATGCTGATATTTCATTGCAATATAAAGGCATTCTACAGGAAAGAGGAAAACTAAAATATCTACAAATTTTAATTTACCTGGATCTTTTTCTGATGGCTTCAAAACAAAAGTGTTCCCACAAGTAACTGCAATTGGGAACATCTGAAAGGATATTGAAACCCAAGTTAATTCCTTATTCCATAGACATTTCAATAATCATCCAAATACCACAAAACGAAACAAGAAAGACAAAACCCGTACCTATACCAGCAAACCTGAAATATCCAATATGTACTGGGATTAACAATTTTGTACTTTCAATTATTGCTGACCAAAAAAATTATACTTTGTATTACTGACAAATCTCTTGTTGGGTTTTATTTCTAGCCTACCCCAACTTGTTTGGGACAAAAGGCTTAGTTGTTGTTGTTGTATTACTGACAAAAAAGGACAGAAAGACAAAAGTCCCTTCTTCTGTTGTATCCACAAAGGCACAATAAGGGTGTATATGTGTAATGATTGGATAATCGTGTAAATATTTGGAAAAGAGGGATATATTTCTATAAGTACATACATACCCACAAGGGAATCATGGCAGGAAAATTGAAGGGGCATATACCAGCACATACACCAAGGGGCTCTCTAATACTATATGTATCGATGCCATTTGCAACATTAGTCACATACTCCCCCATTTGGAGAGTCCCCATACCACATGCATGCTCCACAACCTCTGACAAACCAAAACCATAATAACTAAGACATGTTGCAATATAGACAAGATCCATAATTCAGTAAGAAATGTTCTTAGTAACACTACCCAGCTAAATTCATTGATATATGTTACTATGTTAGTCTTTTAAACTGTGAAAAAAAGACAGCAAAGTTCAAAATCATAAAAACATTGCTTCTCTTGAATTACTGACTATGAACCATAAACAAGAGGAACATCACTATACTTCATAAGTTTATTTACTCTTTTTGGTTCTTTGTGTAGTTCCCCAGCCAAGAATATAAATAGATGTATAAAGAAATACTGCATACCCAACCCTCTGAAGACATCACCTTGTGCATCTTTTAATGTTTTTCCTTGTTCCGTGGTTATATTCAAAGCCAGCTTATCCTAAATCATGTATAGGAAAGAAATCAGACAAAATTGGGGAAAATAATAAAAATTGAAACATTGGAAATCAGATTGCTATGTTTTGAATTCTACCACTTGAAACCAACATAATACTGTTTTACAAATGGTGACTGGTGCGTACCATGTTACTTCTAATCAGCTCTTGGAGTTTGAACATAACCCTTTGGCGAGTTGTAACAGGTGTATTTCTCCATTGAGGGAAAGCTCTCTTTGCTGACTCAACTGCTGCCTTAAATTCTTCATTAGTTGTTAGTGGCAACTGGGATACCACCTCCTGTGTAGCCTATGAAAACCAAAATTTCAGTTTGAAGTTGCAGTCAGCGTTTTCCTTATGATCTATATCATGAATCTCTCCACTTTCCAATAAAACTTCATTTCCTTTGATAAATGAAACTTGGCATGCTTTATTTGCATATTAGCGAATTTTGAGGGTCTTCCATCAAATTTCTGGCTATTTCATCACAACAAATTAAGTTCATTACACTTAAAAAGGCGTAAGATATACACTTGGATATCTGAACAAATCAATTCATTAGGTGACATCTTATCATTTATAGATCCTTGTTGTGTGTTATTTGTTATATATGAGTGGTGGGTGTTTTTTTAGGATGCAATAAGTAATATTGGTATTTATCTTTAAGTACTTCATCTCATGTACTATAGAAACTATCTATGTGCTAATTCTATTGGTCAATACTAAACTTACAGGGTTTATGACATCAATCCAATCTTTTGCACTGGATTCCACAAACTCACCTCCTATTAGATTTGGCAGCCTCGCCTGAAAATAAAATTATACAATTAGATTTTAATAGATTTGATGAACAAATTGCAAATGTTGACCCAAGGGAGCTAATTTTCCTAGAGTCTCTGTCAACAAAAAGAAAACATTTGATAAAATTGGCGCCAGACTGTATCAGCCGTACAATTTCTACAAAAGGTCACATTTCGTTCTTGTTGTATTTGTATACCCTAAGCAAAAAGAATAGCTCAAAAGTTCATTTCAAGATACTTTTGATGCTCCAAAGAGTCAAAACCTCATCATTTGCGGTTCACTAATAGGGGATCGTAACTCGTAAGCCATAAATAGACAACCAAAACACAAATTGAAAAATCAAAGCAAAACAATTACTGGCTGGATCGATTGAATCGTGTCAGACGCAGTCGAAAGGCGTGAAATCGAGACGAAGGAAGCCGACAATCGCCATGGCTGGAATCCAGAAGCTACGATACGAGCAAGCACGAAAATTCCAAATCAGAAATCGGAGGTTCAAAACAAAACAAGACAAAACAAAAGTAGGGTTGCAGATTAAGAGATCGGAGGAGGTAATGATTTCCATCTCGCTTACCGCGATGAAGAGTTGCTCGGAGCATCTTTGCTTGCGCAGGGAAGAGAGAGAAGTGAAGTGGACAAGAGTAGCAGGTTTGATCGGATATATCATATATTTAAGTCTTTTGATTATACAAGTCTGAGGTGGCGCACAACAGAAAAGGACAAAGGAGGAGAATTTTTTACTTTATTAAACCTTTGGAGGTTAGAATAAATTATCCACAGTATTTTTTTTTTTTTTTGTGGATCAGTTATGTACAGTGAATCTACAGGGTCTCTAAATAAAGTATTGAATTAGTTTGTAGTATTTTAGGTTGTGGATAATTTTATGGTGGAATTAAATTTTAAATCGAGTTTGAATTTTAAGTATTTGTATTTGTTAATAATTTAGAATTTGTCTTAAAAAATATTATTTGATGGAGGATTATGGCGTAAAATTATTTATAGTATATATTCACATGAGATGATGACGAATTTTAAACTTCGTCATTTAGTATATATATTCACGTGAATCACGTGAGATGACATACAGAATGACGAATTTAATATTCATCAGCAGAGTTATATTCAAGTATTTTGTGCAATATTTAAGTATATATTGGCTTAATGTTTAATATATATATATATATATAATTAGAGTAAATCTATTGTGAACTATGGTTCATATAAGCTTTCGTGCACTATGACCGTTTTGGTCGGTGGTTTCACAAATTGTTAAATCTAATTTAACCAACTTAATCTATATATTGAAATCTTATAGCAAACAAAATTTTACAATTTTTTAAAATTTTTTACTATTTTTTTCGAATTTTTTAAAGCTTGTCATTTTTGGCTTATAAATACACTAATTTGTAGCAAAAAATAGTAAGCTTTAAAAATTTTGAAAAAAAAATGGTAAAAAAATTCAAAAATTGTAAAATTTTGTTTGCTATGAGATTTCGATATATAGATTGACTTGGTTAATTTAGATTTGTCAATTTGCAAAATCACCGATCAAACGGTCATGGTATACGGAGCCCTCTATGCATCATGGTTCACAATAGATTTACTATATATATATAATTTTGCATAGTAGAATTAGCTTGTAGTTTAGAGGTTCAAAAATTATTTGTTTGACAACTGTCGAAAAATGTTTTGATTCGTGATGTCTATTATTCATATACATATTTTGACCATACTTAGCACCAAAATGGCACTCAAACCAATATAATTGCTCATAATTAACAGTGTTTTTCAGGATTTTTTGTATTGCCGCCGTCTCTATCTTTGTTTTGTAGAATTCTCGTGGAAATCGAAGATGAAACACGCCGAACAAGAAGAATGGAGCCCAATTCTCAGCCGGATGACTCATTCCCGGCCCGTAAACACATGCCAAAGACTAGAGAAGACTTCCATGGGCCGAGACAAATCAGACATCGCGCGAAGGCCCTAGTCCCAGCCCAATTCACCTAGCCAGCACCTGATTTCGGTCCGAAATGCTCCCATTTCGGTCCGAAATCCATAAATGGAAAGGAGTTTTTGGAAAGTTTCGAGTATGGAAAGAACACCTCTTGCCCTAGCCGCCTCCTGACCTTCCTTGGGTAGTATTTAGGCATGTATTTTCGTGCAGAAGGGAGTTACACATAATTCCAACCTTCCACTTCATATTTTCGATAGTTTCGGCATTGTTTTCGGCTCTTTTCACGGTTTTCTTTGAGGAGCAGCAGCGTTTGTGTGCGACGACAGCGACCTTGACTCTCTACATCGATTCCTTGGCTTTAGAACAGTGAGTATTAGCATAAGGATCCCTCGGTTTACTCTTTTATGCTTCTATTTCATTGTTTTATGGTTTGTATCTTTATTATTCGCATGATACTTGTTATTTTCTGTTTGAACATGTTAGGCTAGATTTTATGATGTCTTAGGACCAGTTAGTAGTTTGATTTAGTACTTGAGTTGACTTGATGAATTTATATTATGCTATGTGATTTGTTTAGTTGAGAAAATATTATCTTGCTTAGTGAAATTGATTGATTGCTTGATTGTTTACCTATTAATGAACTGCAGCATTTATAGGGCATTAGACTAGAACAATTGATTAATTAGCTAAGTATTTGAGGTAAACCAAACACTCGAAAGAGGAGGTTAGTTCACAACCGAAAGGTATAACTTTTACTGATCCGACAGGACTTTAAATACCTCTAGAAATCCTTCTAAACGATCTTAAATAACTAAAATCCGACACAAAAGTTTAGCCTTAGTTATTTACGTGGTGAAAATCGAGTTCCTTACCAAATCCAACCCAAAATTGCGACAGCTGATGCTAGGGTTTAGGTCTGGTCGTCCAGTACCATTAACATAGTGTTGTGTAAATTTGCCAAGTCGAAACAAGAAGTTTAAAGTACATTTCGACACGACTTATATAGATTTCGGTCCGAAATCTATATATTTCGGTCCGAAATTGCCTTCTGTCTTGGTGAAAATCAAGATAGAAGCACTTTAAAGCTAAATTAAATGAACACAAAGTCCTGAGACATTTTATTGCATCTGTTAGAGTCCCGAAAAACACAAAAATTAATCCAAAAATGTTTTATTATTTATTTCTCTCATTTTTAATTGCTATTTAGCGTTGTTTTTAATTCAAAACCCACAAAAACTTTATTGTCTAGCTTTTAAGAAAAATTAAGTACGGTATTCATTTTTACCGTCCCTTGGGTTCGACCCTTAGCTTTACCCCAAACGACTAGTGAGGTAGAACTTAGGTATAAATTTATTTGATGCCAGGTTTAAATCCTTCATCAAATTGGCGCCGTTGTCGGGGACGGTTTTGATATCGAGTACTTATTTTAGTATTAAGAGACTAGATTTTTATTTTTATTTTTATTTAATTTTTCGTTGTTTCTTTTTGCATTTCAGGTTGAGAACTGCCTGGGAAAACCAAAAAGAACAAGTCAAAGCCCCATATTTTGCGCAAATACTTTACCAGAAGGCTTGACACAGATCCAGAGCTCAGTGACCAAGCGAACCCGAGCTCTAGCCACTCCGTGGACCAACCAGCGCTTCGACCAGCACCCATTTCGGTCCGAAATCCTCCCATTTCGGTCCGAAATCCAGACGAAACAGAGGAAACAGTAAGCAAAATGGCAGAAAACGAAGGGCCTATCAACTTGGAGATAGAGACCCAGCGATTGGAGGCCCTTAGACTCCAATTGGACCAGAGAGAAGCCCGTCTCACCGCCGATCGGAACACTCTCGCGAACCAAATGAGAGATTTCGAGGCCGAGCGGCGTAGGTGGACACATGAGGACGAGGCAAGCAACCACAACTCCGAGGACGAGGGAGATGATGATCAGAACAGGACAATCGGAGAATTCGAAGCTCCAAATGCCAAAGACGTGGGCGGACCTGTGGTGATTCCAGGCATCGAGGCCAACAACATGCAGATCGCCCCCAACCACGTCACACTTGTGCAATAGAACCCGTTCTATGGAGATGACAAAGAGGATCGCCATGCTCACTTACAAACTTTTATTGATTGCACTAAATTGATTAAGTTTAATGGTGTTCCTCAACAAGCAATTAGGCTATTACTGTTCCATTTTTTCCTTAAGGATAGAGCCCAAAAATAGTATAAAACACTAAAAAAAGGGGTCAATTCGGTTTTGGGATCAAATGGCACAAACTTTCTTGGATATGTATTGAACAATTTTGCTTAAAAGGAGGAAGAATCAATGAGAGATGCATGGGAAAGATTTAGGGATTTAGAGAATTCTTGCCCGCATCATGGGATTCAAGAATGGATGCTTATTAAATCTTTCTATGGTGGACTTTATGATAATATTAAAATTAACATTGATTCTCTTTCAGGTGGCGCATTCAAGAGACTTGATGCGGCACAAGGACGTGATTTGCTCGACTATTGTGCAAGGAACTACATGTGGTATCCTATGCCAACTCACAAATGTCCAAGCAGCTCTAAGCATCAGGTCCACGAGATCACAACAAAAGATGCGAGGATAGCCGAACTCGAAGCGGAATTAGCGGCTTACCAGTCAGTCCAAGGCACCCACCTCAATTCCAAGAATTGTGGAGCATGCGGAGAAGAAGGGCACACCTCAATTGATTGTCCGCTCGCGAAGACTGGCAACGGAGGACAACAAGTCAATTCGATCAACAACGAGTCCTCATATTTTCCAAGACACATATTCAGTCGAAGTTATTCATTGAGTGATGGAAAACAAGCGGATTGGAAAAATATGAACCACCCCAAATATCATAATAATGTGACAAATAGACCATATGTGCCTAGGAACCAGTACAAAAACATCAACCCACCAACTTTGTTTAAAAATGCTCAATTTAATAACAACAGTCGTGACCAACCCTTTCCAAAGAAATATGTTTACAATAGGGATGGTATACCACCAGTTGTTCAGGACTTTATGCATGAACATGGCAAATTTAATCAAATGTTGGTTGAAGGCATGGAGGAACTTAAAGCTAATTCTGGAACTTTGACCAGGTTGGAGCAAATGATGGAGTCGCACTATTCGAGGCAACAAGGGAAACTACCAAGCCAACCGGAGGTGAACCCAAATGCTCAGTGCAAGGCCTTGCATACCTTGCGAAGTGGCACACAATACAAGGATCCACATATGCCATCTGGAGCCGAGGCACATGCAACCACCATTGGCGAGGGGGCCAGTGACCAAAAAGAGCCAGTTCTGGAGCAAGTGCTGCCTTTCCCACCTCTCCAAGGCGCTGTAGATGCGACGGGATCTCAATCCGGCACACCAGCAGCAGAGAAGGCGTAGCCAGAGCCTTCATTTCGGTCCTAAATTCCTACATTTCGGTCCGAAATGACAGGTCCAGAGGGCGAAAAAGCGGCTCCAGAGAAGGAGAAAAAGGGCAAGTCCGTTCCAGAGGTTCCCTACCAACCCCCTGTCCCTTTTCCCAGAAGGTTGACTAGAGAGAGGGAGGATATTCAGTTCAGGCGTTTTTGGGAGTTGTTGAGGGAAGTTCATATCACTATTTTCTTCTCTGATGTGTTCACTAAAGTACCCATTTATTCCAAAATCCTCAAAGAACTGTGTACTGGGAAGAGGACCTTGGAAGAGTTGAAAACTGTGGCCTTGACAAACCGCAGCAGTGAGGCTCTACAAAGCAAGATGCCACCAAAGTTGGAGGATCCAGGAAGGTTCACGTTGCCCTGTGTGATTGGGAACGCTTCCATCAAACAAGCACTGTGCTATATGGGGGCAAGCGTGAGCTTGATGCCTAAGACAATCTTCGAGAGGATAGGATTTGGAGAATTGGTGCCGACTAACATAACAATACAGCTTGCAGATTCCTCCAAACGCCTACCCATAGGTGAAATCAAGGATGTCCCTGTGCAGGTTGGAAAGTTCTTGGTGCTAGGTGATTTTGTTGTGATGGACATGGAAGAAGACAGAGAGGTCCCTATCATTTTGGGGCGTCCCTTCCTTAGGACCGCAGGAATTATGATGGATGCCAGAAACGGCACGATCTTGGTCAGAGTGGGGGGGGAGACACTTCGTTTTTCCATTGAGCAAGCCATGAAGTGCCCTAGTTCTATCAACAACTCATGTTTCATGATTGAGGAAATCGAACCCACAGTTGAAGAATCGCTCGAAGATCAATATGAAACTGCTTTAAAGTCTTACCAAAATTTTCTCTCTGGTGTGCAGGAAGCCATAGGAGTCGAGGAGATCATGGAGGAGCTGAAAAACGACCAAAACGGTGATGAAACACCCCTGTCAGGAGCCATTTCGGACCGAAATCCAGACATTTCAGACCGAAATCTGTCCCTGGAAGAGATCCGAGCAGCAACAGCAGAGGATTTCGGTCCAAAATGAATCACCCCAGGTCGAATTAAAGCCCCTTCCAGCGACTCTCAGGTATGAATTTCTCGGCCCAAATCAAACATTTCCAGTTATCATTAATTCTGGGTTGGATGCAGATCAATCAGAGAGACTTTTGGTGGAACTACGAGCTCACAATGGTGCAATTGGTTATTCCATTGATGATTTGAAAGGTATCGATCCCTCAATTTGCACTCATAGGATTCTCTTGGAGGAGGGCCACAAACCATCCATAGAAGGACAGAGGCAACTCAACCCCAATCTCAAGGAGGTGGTCAAGAAGGAAATCCTCAAACTCCTCGATGCGGGCATCATTTATCCAATCTCTGACAGCAAATGGGTGAGCCCGGTGCATGTGGTGCCCAAGAAAGGAAGTACAACGGTGGTCAAGAATGAGAAAGATGAGATGATTCATACAAGGATGGTGACTGGATGGCGAATGTGTATCGATTATCGCAAGCTCAATACTGCGACTCGAAAAGATCACTTCCCACTTCCATTTGTGGACCAATTGCTTAAAAGACTTGCTAATCACTCTTACTTTTGCTATTTAGATGGTTATTCTGGTTTCTTTCAAATACCCATCCATCTAAATGACCAAGAAAAGACCACCTTTACTTGTCCTTATGGTACTTATGCATATAGACGCATGCCTTTTGGTCTTTGCAATGCACCAGCAACCTTCCAGAGAGCTATGATGGCCATTTTCTCGAATTTTATTGAAAAAGAAATGGAAGTATTTATGGATGATTTTTCTGTTTATGGCACTTGTTTTGATTCATGTCTAGCTAATCTTTTCAAAATTTTGCAGAGATGCGAAGAGGTTAACCTAGTCTTGAATTGGGAAAAGTGTCATTTTATGGTGCAGCAAGGAGTCGTGCTTGGACATTGTTTGACCCTAAAAAATTAACCCTGAAAACCAAACCCAAATTGCTAAAACCAAATTCAAATAGCGAAAACCAAAATTCGAACTGCGAAAAATCAAGTTCAAATTGCAAAAAAAAATACAAAACAAACTCCAAAAATTCCCAAAATTTATCCAAAAATTCCCTAAGAATTATGATAATTTATCATAATTTTTAAATCCCAAAAATATCAACAGAAACTCCACAATTTGCAAAGAAACCCCAAAACTCTACAAAATTACCAAAATAAATCTGTGAGGAATTTAGCAAAACCATTTGAACCATTAAATTGCTTATATTTTTCTGAAGTTACCCGTAAAATTTCATCCAAAAATACCCAAGGGAAGGCCCCTAAATAATTTATTTTGGTTGGGCAGCCATATAAATTAATTGTTTTAAGGAAATTGGACAGAAATTCCCACAAAAATCAAAGAGGTTTATCGCGTGCGTCCATTGGAGGGGATCCGCGCGAAAAAGAGATGTCGCTGCCCATTAAATGTTACTGTTCTGTTGGAAGTTTGGGTGCGCTCGGTTCATGCAGACCACGTGTAAAAAGAATTTTGCCCGAAGGCCGGTGTATCATGCTCCAGGTGCACATAAAACAAAGAAAGAAGGGGTCTTCTTCCTCAGGTGAAAAACGAGAAGGAAATCGCGATTTTTACCGCACACGCCGGGTGAAAATGACGAAACCAGTGACGTGGCCCTCCTTGAACCCAGAAACCAGAAACCGTGCGCCTCCAGTCCATGGTTTCTCAATTCCAAACCCTAGGCGCAGCTAATCTTGGAGCGTTGATGGAAATTGAACGGTGAAGATGGCTCTCGGCCATGAAAAGGTTGCCCTAAATCTTAGCCTATTTAAACCCCGAAAATGGGATCAGAAAAAGAGGAGGAGGGA
The DNA here is from genome assembly GCA_027562975.1 of Rhynchospora breviuscula. Classification (NCBI taxonomy): domain Eukaryota; kingdom Viridiplantae; phylum Streptophyta; class Magnoliopsida; order Poales; family Cyperaceae; genus Rhynchospora; species Rhynchospora breviuscula. The sequence continues at coordinate 22,995,077 of CM050398.1, forward strand.
GAGACAGCCACAGAGTCAGGCTAGGTTTAGATCATTGTCATAGTCAAAGTCGAGTTTGTAAGAGACATTAGATCAAACAGTGAGAAGAAGAAAGAGAAAGGTAGAGTTAGGGAATCCTAGCTTGTAAATTTCCGTGTGAGAATAAAAGAAGTCGATTTCAAACAGCGATTTGCTCTCTGGTTCTTTCTTCTCTCCTTTCACCTTTCGACCTCTCCTCCCATGGTCTATACTGGGGATTCCTCAGATATAAACCGAGGAGAGGTCGCCTAACTTGAGGTTTCCTCCTGTTAGGTGCAACTGATGGTCTAAGCTGAGGGCTCCTCAGTTCTAGACTGGGTTCCATGGTCTGAGTTCAAAATAGCTCAAATTATGGGACCTTTGAATAATCCATATGCTACTCAGATGTCATGCTGCTCAATTTACTCTAGAAATCATAACAAGTTGAAGCCTTACATCATCACAAAACAAAAAAAATATAATACATGTATATATGTATAAATCTGTCCAAAGTGAAATAAAATGAAAAGATAAGGTTTTCTTTGCAGGAAAACCTAAAAATGAATATGGACAGCAAGCACAAAGCTTAGGGGACAGCTGAGAACATTTCTTTCCCTTTTATGAATTTTATATGATTTTATATCGAATTATGAAGGCAGCAAGGGTATTTTCTAAATAAATTGTTATCTTGGACTTTCCTGCAAAAAGACTCACAAAGAAAATTCATAGACATGTTAAAGGATATTTCTGCAAATTATTAGAAATTTTGAATAAATATATGAGTGTTTTATGAGATATTTTCAAAAGGAACAAAAAAATTACATAAATACATTAGTATTTTCTTGCAAAAATATCAAAAGGTTTTGAATCGTTGAAGTATACTTCTCAAGGTGCACATTGAGGCCTCTGCAACTGAACTTCCTGCATTTTGAGTAACTCAAACAGAAGTCACTTCAAAACAGTAGCGAGATTGCTTAAAAATGAAAAGTGAAAACTATGAAAAAGTGACAAAAGTCTGGTCCTCACTCCCTGTATTGATGTGAACACCTAAGACAAAGTTAAAATAACCTAAATTGAGCATCTAATCAAAGTCACCTGCTGTAAAATCACTTACATGTAAAAATCAAAAGTTGAAATAAATGTGCAACTTAACACTTTCTGCCCTAATGCCTCACCCGGCGAATTGTGGTGTTCCAAGTCAAATAAAATCCATGAATAAGTTAAGTTTGATGCCCTGAAGCTGCACAAATGCTCTCTGGCACGAGAAGATGGTCGCATGGGCTCCACCAAATGAGCTCAGCGCTGCCCAATTTGAGACCGAGTTGCCTCAGTCCAAACCACCTCCATCAAAGCTCCTTCATGAAAAATTGGCACCACTTTCGCCTTCTACACACAGTGATGAGTGCGGGAAATCTAAAACCGGTAGAAGAAGGTGACCGGAAAGCTTTACACGTCATTAATGGTTGTTCGAGACCTCTCATGTTTTACATGGCAACACAAACTTCAATTGCTCCAATTGACAGTACCACAGTAATCTCACCACCTTCACGATTCCAGCGAGCCAAGCCACGACTGAAATGGTGGCTGGATTCGTCGTAACTTCGCCAGAGAAAGTTCAAGGACCTTACTGCAAAAAGATCACGATCTGTCGGAGAAGACGGGTCTAAATTCGCAGCCACAAATAATCCGTTGTGGCCAAACCTCGTGTAGCGAGTCACTAACACGAAAACAACCCGTTACACAAGCCAATCAAGGGGGGGTCAGCGCTTGTTCAAACTCCATTTCGCGCTCTGCCGCGTCAGCATGCCTCGTCAGCGGCCATTTCAGCTCTTCTGCTGACGTGGACCAATCAGAAAATTACAAATAATCAGAAAACTTTAAAAATTCATTAAAAATAGTAGGAGACTCAGAAAAATTCAAATAAAATATCCAAAAATTTCTAAAAATCTAAACAAACCAAATTTACTGATATTTTGATATGAAAATCTGTCAATTTATTGGTCTTTTCTATTTTTAAAGTATTTTCAAAAATTAAATGAATTTCATAAAATTCTAAAATAATAATGAGAAATTCAGATAAATTAAAATAAAAATATCCATAAAATTATAAAAATTCAAATAACTAAACTCACTGATATTTTGATGTAAAAATTTGCTAAATTAATGGTCTTTTGTATTTTTGAAGCATTTCTAATATTAAATAAAAATATAAAATCTCTAAAATGATATTAAACAAATTTTGTAAAATTCTAAAATGAAGTCAAAATTTATTAAAACTCTCCTAATAAATTTCCAAGCATAAAAATTAAATAATCACTAAATATAAATAATTCCAAAAAGAAATATGTCAAAAATCAAATACTTTCAAAAATAAACATAATTAAAAATATAGAAAGAAATTCTAAAAGTCTAGAATTAAAAATAGAAATAAAATCCAACTGTGAAAATTGTAAAACCCAAAGAGAAATTTCAGAAAATTAAAAGTCAAAACACGAATCCCAAACTCAAAGCCGAAACCTCTCCATCTGAGGAAAGGAAGCTCTTCAGCAAATCAAGATCAACTTCAAGCGAGTCCAAAAGCCAGAAACCCTGAAACTCAAACTCAAAATCCAGAAACCATGAAATTCAAACCCAAAAGACATAAACTTTGAAATTCAAATTCAAAAGCCGAAAACCCTGAAACTCAAATCCTTATTCTCACAAGTGGCCCAAAATAGCCCCGAGAACTCCCAAGTTTTGTTTCCACAAGTGACCCAAAATAGTCCCGGAAACCAATCCTTACAAGTGACCCAAAATAGTCCCAAGGATTGTCAAAACTCAAATTTTCACAAGTGGCCCAAGATAGCCCCGAGAAACCAAAATTCCGTTTCTACAAGTGATCCAAAATAGTCCCGGAAACTTTTTCTCACAAGTGACCCAAAGTAGTCCCGAAGAACTCAAATCAAATCCAAAAAGGCCCAAAATAGCCTTATGAAATCTAAATCAAATCCAAATTCCACAAAGGCCCAAAATAACCTTAAACAACCCAAACCAAATCCAAATGCCCCAAAATAACCTTAAGAAATCCAAATCCAAATCCAAATCCAAATCCTACAAAGGCCCAAAATAGCCTCAGAACCAAAAATTATACTCCAACATGAAAATCAAAACCAAGTCTATTTCAAATAAAAGTTCAAATTAAAAATCATTAAATATTAAGCATCCTCAATTAGGTTCCGTCAATTAGGTCTGGTACCATCAATTGAGTCCGGTTTAAGCCAAAAGAATAAATTCTCATATAAACACAAAATCATTTTAGAGACGATTCTCCTAGCCTATTACATACAATTCTTTAGATCCCTTAATCAGAGGTTCCCGTAGGCAACTACGGGGTAATTAACAGTAGGGGCTTGCGCCTACTGGAAAGAAAGGACCCGCGAAATTAATAAACCCTCGTAAGAAGCGACTCTTGTTTAGGTTCTCTTGTTGTCAAGAGATACTCAGCGCAGAGATCGAACCTTAAGGGGGGTGAATCTAAGGCTTATTCCAAAATCTCGAGGAAATCCATTCACTCTTCGAGAGATGACGAAAAAGTCCACACAGACATGTGGTGACTTCGAAAGGCATAGAGGTCGATAAGGCAAAGATTGAGATGATAGAGAAGCTTGATATGCCAAAAAGTGTCAAGGATGTCCGAAGTTTCTTAGGATACGTTAGATTCTATCGTCGATTCATTAAAGATTTTTCTAAAATGGCCAAACATCTAACAAATCTTTTGATTAAGGACAATAAATTTATTGTTAATGATGAATGTCTTGATGCTTTTTGTAGGTTGAAGGAGGCTCTCATCTCAGCCCCTATCCTACAACCACCAGATTGGAGCCAACCATTCGAGCTTATGTGCGATGCGAGTGATTACGCAGTTGGAGCGGTTCTTGGGCAGCGGAAGGACAAGAAGCCAGTGGCTATATACTACGCTAGCAAGGTGCTAGACCTCGCCCAAGTCAACTACACAACCACGGAGAAGGAACTTCTCGCCATAGTCTTCGCACTTAACAAGTTTAGTTCGTATCTTGTGGGCTCCAAAGTGATTGTGTACACTGACCACGCGGCGATTCGATATCTCCTAAGCAAGAAGGATGCCAAGCCTAGGTTGATTCGATGGGTGTTGCTTCTACAAGAGTTTGATCTTGAGATCAAGGACAAAAAGGGCTCTGAAAATTCAGTGGCAGACCACCTATCTCGTTTGCATTGGGAAGAGGAACAAGATAATGAAATTTCCATCAATGATCTCTTCCCTGATGAAAAATTATTCTCTGTGCAGACCTATTTCGGACCGAAACCAGACCATTTCGAACCAAAATTCGACGATCTGGTTGCAGAAATCATGGCGACAGCAGGCATTTCGGACCGAAATTCAGCCATTTCGGACCGAAATGGAGGAGAGAAACGCAGAACAGAGGAGCCTTGGTATGCGGATCTGGCTAATTTTCTGGCGAGTGGCTATGTACCTTCTAACATAACTGCCCAACAGAGGAAAAAGCTGAAATCAGACTCGAAGTACTACTTTTGGGAGGAGCCATACCTTTTCAAGCTTGAAATCGACAATCTTTTTCGAAGATGTGTGCCCTATGGAGAGGTTAGAGCTATCCTCGCTAGCTGTCACTCATCTGCTTATGGTGGCCATGCATCATTTTCAAAAACAACAGCCAAAGTACTCCAATCAGGTTTTTACTGGCCCACTCTTTTCAAAGATGCTCATTCTTTTGTTTCTTCTTGTGATCAATATTAAAGAACGGGCAACATATCCAAAAGGAATGAAATGCCTCTTAACCCTATCCTTGAAGTTGAAATTTTTTATGTATGGGGCGTGGATTTCATGGGGCCGTTTCCAAGTTCACATGGATTTGAGTATATTTTGGTAGCTATCGACTATGTCTCGAAATGGGTAGAAGCGATTGCATGCAAGGCGGCAGATTCAAGCTCGGTCATTCGCCTTTTCTCCAAGATTATCTTCCCGCGATTTGGCGTGCCAAGGGCGGTGATAAGCGATGGTGGCAAGCACTTCATAAATCGACACTTTGATGGCCTTTTGAAGAAATATGGTGTCATTCACAAGGTGGCCACAGCATATCACCCTCAAACCAGTGGACTTGAAGTGTCCAACAGGGAGATTAAGAGCATCTTGGAGAAGACGGTGGCCCGCTCGCGCAAGGATTGGGCAAGCAAACTTGATGATGCACTTTGGGCCTACCGCACGGCCTTCAAGACACCCATTGGCATGAGTCCTTTCGAGCTAGTCTATGGAAAGTCATGTCACTTGCCAGTTGAACTCGAGCACAAGGCATATTGGGCGACTCGTGCCATCAACATGGATTTGCTCAAATCTGGTGAAAAGCGAATTCTCGACTTGCACGAATTGGATGTGGTACGCCTAAACTCCTATGAAAATGCTAAATTTTATAAAAAAAAGACAAAGCTTTTGCATGATAGGAGAATTTCAAGAAAAAATTCAAGGAAGGCAATTTAGTGCTTTTGTTCAACTCGAGATTGAGGCTCTTTCCTGGCAAGCTAAGATTGCGATGGTCTGGACCATTTCGGGTGGTGAAAGTCTATCCTTTTGGCGCTATTGACATTTGTGACAAGGATTCGGAGCCTTTCAAAGTCAATGGACAAAAATTGAAGCATTACATCGCCAACGAGGATATGGAAAAGGTGGCTAGCGTTTACCTCTCCGAACCTTCAAAAGAAACGTAGCCATGAGTGGTCGAGCTAATGACCTTAAACGAGCGCTTCTTAGGAGGCAACCCAAGACCTTCTCTCTTTCTTTAAAATTTTTAAATTTTTAATTGATCTAATTTTTCATAAAATTTGAAAATACAAAAAAAATCAGAAAAATAAAAAAATATAAAAAAAATATAAAAAAAAATCAGAAACTAAAAAATTGGAAAAATGAGAAAATACAAAAAAATTAGTTTACTTCTTTTCTTTTGTTTTTATGTAGGTGAAAAAAAAGAGTTGATGGGAGTCAAACAGGGCAGCAACTCGTGCTAGAGCACCACTGACTAGGAAGCAATGGCCTACGCACGACCTCATGCGAGTTGCACCGCCTCAAGCCTTGGAAAACACGAGAAATGAAGACCTTTTTGAAAGATTCTGAAATTCCAGAGACAAATTGGACATTTTCCTTGCATCAAAAACTCAATTATCTCTCTCTGCATTTACTGTCAAAATTTCACAGAAAAAGGAGCAACAAAGCCACTAAATATTACATTTGAGTTACAATTTCGGTCCGAAATCCTTTGATTTCGGTCCGAAATCATGGCTGGTTCAAGAACTTTTGAGCTGAAATTAATTGTTTTCTGGGCTTCTTCTTATTTTCACTGATTTCTAGGCCTACCTAATTCTATTTCATTCATTTCTGTTGCAGGCCCAAACCGAAATGGAAGCTCACCCTTGATGGATGCGAATTCTCCCACTCAAAAATTCAAAACCCATCAACCCAAAATCCGATCCACTAACCTAAAACCCATCCCCACCGTTTCCCCTCTCTTCCCCATTTGAAAACGCAAAGCACCTCTTCGTTTTCCTCTCTTCTAGCCGAAACCAAACACCAACACACACGCACCCATCTCCTCTTTCCCATTTCGACAGATCAAGCCATCAATAGACTCACCTCACCACCCTCTTTCTATTAATACCATTGGTTTTGACTGAAACCCCTTCGTTGTGGTCGATTTTTGCAAAAGAAGTGGCGGTTTTGGAGCACGTTTGGGGCGAAATCAAGGAGAACTCAAGTTGTAGCAGTCTAGCAGGGCCCTACTAGACCTCACCTCACATCTCATTGCTGCCCAGACCATTTTCTCTCTCGGATTGGCATGGTTTGCAATTTTCTCATGGGTTTCTTCCTCTCACTTGGGTTTAATTTTTTCTGGGATGAACAGAGGTTGGAGAAGGGTTTAAAGGGATTGTGGAAGTTCACATTGGGTACACCCGAAATTTCACTGCAATTTGACAAAAGACAGGGACCAAACCGAATTTTTGTGCACATTTCAGTCCGAAACCCTACCATTTCGGTCCGAAATCAGTTTCTGGCCTAACTATTTTTGTGTTGCTTGTTAAGAAATGAACCCATTCAAGCGTAGAACAAGATCCCAGTATAGACAAAGGGCAGAGCCAGTGCCTCCGCCAGTGCAAAGGGACCCCATGGAAGTATATGACCCCGTGGCCGCTCCATACGAGCGTGAGGCCGGATTTCACATGCCTACCAAAAGGCAATTTGAGAACTACAGGAAGCTCCACAGGCGGCCGTTTGAGCATACAAGGTTAGTCGATCTGGATGTTTTGGCTGAATTTGGGGTTATGGAGGAATTTTTGGAATTGACTGGGCGAGTTGGGGTTACACCTGCATTTTGGAGCAAGGATGTCAAAGCCTACAAAAGGCTTACTCTTGAGTTTCTCTCTTCCTTGGAATTGATCAATTTGAATGGGGTAGACTGGATCGAGTATAGGCTTATGGACAACCATTGGAGGACTCCTGTGGATGTACTTGGAGAATTTTTTGGTACAGAAGAAGGGCATCCAATGATGACAATAGAGCAGATAGGGAACTTGATGGATAGGGATGATTTGTGGTGTAGAATCATGCGTTCCCCGGGCTCTGACACTCTTGGGACATTGATCGAGCACCCTACCTTAAGATTTTTGCACAGGAGCATAGCTTCTACGGTTTTTGCTCGAGGAGAGACTGTGCGACGTGCCACTCTTGGTGACCTTTTGCTTATGGACTTGATTCTGAGATCCACCACACAGAAGATTTGCATTCCTAGGCTTATGGTGGATCATTGGATTGAGCAGCGAGATCAGACTAGCACATGTGCCATTTCTATGGGTGCTTATGTCACGCTTATTGCCATGGGATGTGGATTGCCTATTCCTTCGAGGACGAATTGCAAGGCATGGTCTAGGGTTACGGTAGATAAGTACAGGGAGATGAAGTTCTTCGATGTTGTGAGGACCGGTTCTGGTTACCGGTACAGATGGAATATGAAGAACCGTCCTGGATTCTTCTTGTCTTATCCTCACAGGATTGATCTTAGGGACCGTAGCACTTGGTTGGTCCCACTTGATTATACTGCACCAGCTCCAGACATGGGTGCAGTGCCACAGTTGCAGGTCCCTGTTCAGACTGACATACCAGAGGGATCCCAGAGATACGAGGACCCCAGTGAGTATCCACCATGGTATGGGGAGTTGAGTGGTATGGTGAGGAGCATTCTGACTACCTCCACAGCGACATAGGAGGCGGTGGTTCGCCACGGGCAGCGTCTTGACGAGTTGACTCGCATCACCAATGCGAACAACTACTTTTTGCGACATGGACGGTGGCCATCCGACTGGGACTCCACGTCATCTTCCTCAAGCGTACCATCAGCTCATTCACCTGGACAGCAGCCACCTGGCGGGCCATTCGACGGCCCCGATCCTCCGCCCTACTGATTTGGTATAATTTTCTTTCCCTCCTTATTTTATTTTTCGTGTGATGAATGTACAGCACTAGGGACAGTGCTTAATTCAAGTTTGGGCGGGGGGGGGGGGGATAGGAAGAAAAGGAAATTCTGGACTTATTGAAAATTTTTTGTGAAAATTCATTTCTGTTTTGGCCTTTTTCGAAATTTTTTTTATCCCATTTCGGTCCGAAATCTGACTATTTCGGTCCGAAATCACTCTCTGGAATTTAAAATTTTGTGCAGAACTGCTTGAAAATTTTGGAAACTAATTTTTGATGCATGCTTGATCTCTGTTTGGACTATATTGATTGAATTACTCATTGTTTCACATTGTTTGAATTTTTAAAGCATTTGCAAAAAATTTTCTCAAGGACTCTTGCTTGTTTAAATGCTTTAAATTGAATTGTGCACCAATAGACCGAATTGAAAATTAATTTGAAGATAAAAGAACCTGAATTTGGATGCTTAAAAATTGTCAAAACAATTTTAGTCGATTCTCACAAGTTTTTATCGAGTGAACGGATTTGTATTTGACAAACTTTTGTTTAAAAAGAAATTTATCAACTTGGAAAATTATGAAATAAACTTGTCTTGTCGAAAATTATTTTAATCTCTTGAATCACCAACGAGCAAAAAAATTTTTAATGGGACAATTAAATCAAATAGTTGTGAAAACGATGACGCGTCGAGGCTTTTTCCACCAACTCAACCACAAAATTGGAGGCTTAAGGTACTTAGCAAAATGCTTGAGTCCGTAGTGGTCTGTAGCCAAAAATGCGTAAAAACCGACCGACCTCCCTGGTGCGACATGTGCCAGTAATTTTAACAAGGTCAATGACTCGCACAAAAATCCTCTAGGGTGCAAAGCCCCACGACTCGACTTGCACAAACAAATTGGTGAAAAATGGAATTAGTTTTGAGAAAAGTTCATTATAAAATTTTCGATTTTGATAAAGAATTTTACAAATTTTTGTGAGATATGGAAAAGAACGGGTAATTGAATTTGAGATCGCTTTTCAATTGACAAAGAGAAGGTTAGGTTCTTGCATTTGAAAAATGAAATTCATTAGGGCTAAGAGATGCACAATTTTAATCCAAAAGAAAATTAAACCCTTGTCCTTGAATTGAATTTTTGAACTTTCTTTACTTCTTCAAACTTGTGTGAAATTCGGGGTAAATTCAAAAAATTGGTCTTTCATAGATTGGTTTGAGATGGATTGATTGTAGGTCTAAATATAGTTAATTCTTTTAAGCTTAGGATCTTGTTTGAGGACAAACAAAGGTTTAAGTTTGGGGGAATTTGATGTTTATTATTCATATACATATTTTGACCATACTTAGCACCAAAATGGCACTCAAACCAATATAATTACTCATGATTAACTGTATTTTCCAGAATTTTTCGTACTGCCGCCGTCTCTATCTTTGTTTTATAGAATTCTCGTGGAAATCGAAGACGAAACACGCCGAACAAGAAGAATGGAGTCCAATTCTCAGCCGGATGACTCATTCCCCGCCCGGAAACACATGCCAAGGACCAGAGAAGACTTCCATGGGCCAAGACAAATCAGACATCGCGCGAAGGTCCTGGTCCCAGCCCAATTCACCTCGCCAGTACCTGATTTCGGTCCGAAATGCTCCCATTTCGGTCCGAAATCCATATATGGAAAGGAGTTTTTGGAAAGTTTCGAGGATGGAAAGAACACCTCTTGCCCTAGCCGCCTCCTGACCTTCCTTGGGTAGTATTTAGGCATGTGTTTTCGTGCAGAAGGGGGTTACACATAATTCCAACCTTCCACTTCATATTTTCGATAGTTTCGACATTGTTTTCGGCTCTTTTCACGGTTTTCTTTGAGGAGCAGCAGCGTTTGTGTGCGACGGCAGCGACCTTGACTCTCTACATTGATTCCTTGGCTTTAGAACAACGAGTATTAGCATAAGGATCCCTCGGTTTACTCTTTTATGCTTCTATTTCATTGTTTTATGGCTTGTATCTTTATTATTCGCATGATACTTGTTATTTTCTGTTTGAACATGTTATGCTAGATTTTATGATGTCTTAGGACCAGTTAGTAGTTTGATTTAGTACTTGAGTTGACTTGATGAATTTATATTATGTTATGTGATTTGTTTAGTTGAGAAAATATTATCTTGCTTAGTGAAATTGATTGATTGCTTGATTGTTTATCTATTAATGAACTGCAGCATTTATAGGGCATTAGACTAGAACAATTGATTAATAAGATAAGTATTTGAGGTAAACCAAACACTCGAAAGAGGAGGTTAGTTCACAACCGAAAGGTGTAACTTTTACTGATCTGATTGGACTTTAAATACCTCTAGAAATTCTTCTAAACGATCTTAAATAACTAAAATCCGACATGAAAGTTTAGGCTTAGTTATTTACATGGTGAAAATCGAGTTCCTTACCAAATCCAACCCAAAATTGCGACAGCTGAGGCTAGGGTTTAGTTCTGGTCGTCCAGTACCCTTCGCATAGTGTTGTGTAAATTTGCCAAGTCGAAATAAGGAGTTTAAAGTACATTTCGGCACGACTTATATAGATTTCGGTCCGAAATCTATATATTTCGGTCCGAAATTGCCTTCTGTCTTGGTGAAAATCAAGATAGAAGCACTTTAAAGCTAAATTAAATGAACACAAAGTCCTGAAACATTTTATTGCATCTGTTAGAGTCCCGAAAAATACAAAAATTAATCTAAAAATATTTTATTATTTATTTCTCTCATTTTTAATTGCTATTTAGCGTTGTTTTTAATTCAAAACCCACAAAAACTTTATTGTCTAGCTTTTAAGAAAAATTATGTCCGGTATTCATTTTTACCGTCCCTTGGGTTCGACCCTTAGCTTTACCCCAAACGACTAGTGAGGTAGAACTTAGGTTTAAATTTATTTGATATCAGGTTTAAATCCTTCATCAATTCGGTTAATAATTGTGTTTTAACCAAAATAAATAATACGCATCAGTACAATAGATAAAAGCGACAAAGTGCCTGATCGGTTAATAATTGTGTTTTTTTCTCTTGCATATATTTTCAAAGTTTACCTACAAAATTTTTGGAGATATAAACATTTAATTCAATCATAGGTATAAGCATTTTTCAAGAGAGAATCATTAATAATTTTCAGATGCAAATAAAGAAATGCTGATAGGAGTTACCATTATCATTATTGTACCGTACATTTCACTTTTCATTTTGTTCCTTAGCAGAAGTACTTGTCTATGCTCCTGACCTTCAACTAATCTATAGTATTAATTAAAGCACGTGCGCGTCGTCCCCGCTATTTAATCTTCTTTGCGACACGGCATCAGAACCTCCAAATATTTTCATTGATTGATCTGATCCGTTCACCAATTTAATTTTCTTTTAGCCTCTTTCCTTCTCCTATCTTTCCTCTCTTCTCTCACTCGTAAGTAATAAAGGATTAAAGGTATTTTGCGTTTATTTTAAGTTCTATTATGCAGATTAAAACTCTAACTGTAGTACATATATTTCCCCATATTGCATATTTGCATAATCTACATTCTAAACCCACCTAGCTTTAATCAGAAATGATAACTGTCATCTGTAGTTTTGTCATTACTTGCCGTCGCTAAACACAAAGTGAACACATAAAACAAACAAGATAAACATATAGACGATCAAAGTGACACTTACAAACAAATAAATATTATCATCTCTTGTTCAGATTTTTATATACACATTCAACTTATTTTTATTGAACTTATTTGTTTGTAGAGTAAAGTCCCGCAACCAACATTTTGTTGCCCCCAAATGCCAATATTTTACTATTTTAGTTAATTTTTTTAATTTTAAAATTCAAATGTTAAATCTAAACCATTGATCTTATTTAATTTAATGAGTGATATGTTTCTATATAAGTTTTGAAAATTTTAGAGTTTATTTGATACTCGATCAAAAGCTAAAATATGAACGTATTAGAACGAATCCATCATAGTTAACAAGGTTCGTTTGTTTTACTATCTCTTGATCGAGTATCAAATAAACTCCAAAATTTATAATACTTATATGAAAACGCATCGCTTGTCAAACTAAATAAGATCAACGCTTTAGATTTAACATTTGAATTTTAAAATTTGAGAAAATAACTTAAAAGGAAAATATGGGCGTTTGGGGGCAACCAAAATATTGGTAGCGGAACATTCCTCTTGTTTGTATGTATTCACTTTGATCACTATATATGTTCACCTTATCTATTTTATGTGTTCACTTTCTGTTTAGCGATGACAAGGGATGACAAAACTGCAAATAGCAATAGTAATCAATTTCTAGCTTTAATAGAGGAATGAAGAAGCAAGAATGATAAGTGTCATCGCTAAAAAAACCATCCACGCCATCGCTGTTGTCTGTTACAAATGTTCAGTTTAATAATCAAATGTGTTCAATTTAATAATCAAAAGTGTTCAGTTAAATGCGTGAACTATGATTTTACTATATAGGACCGCGTGTCAGTCGCGTCAGCCTTAGAGAGAGGCAAATGTGTTTAATTTGAACCGGATCGATTCATGACCCCTTCTAATTTTTTCATTTGATTTTTTTCCGGTTGGTGACCCCTTGGCTTGACATACACCTATTTAAACAAACTGAAAGTAATACTTAATAAACTTAACATTTATATATAATAACCTGAATATTTGTACTTACGAAACTGAATATTTGTTCTTGCTACACTAAACACTTATACTTATCCAAATGAACATTTTTGCTCATAACATTTATATTTTTTATTGCAAATAGCTGAACATTTATACTCAATTAGCAGAATATTTGTATTTATCCAACTGAACATTTACGTACGAGATAAAATGCGCTAGATGAAAAAAGGATGCGCTGGGTGAGGGGATCGCTGGCTTAGCGATGACATTCCTAGTGATGGCACTAATCAATTTTCATGAAGAAGCGTTGGTGTGATTGAGTGGGCCTTTTGGGCCGAGTTTGATGAATGCATTCGTTCGTTTACCATAAAAATAAAAAAAAATATTATTAAATTTTGGAAATATTACTAAAATAATCAGAATTATATAAATAGATTCAAAATATGGTGTTTTGAAACCAATAATGATACTGCAAACCTATTTATTTATTTCCGATTATTTTATTAATATTTTCTGAAATTTAATAATATTTTAATATTATTTTTTATTTTTTCGGCATTCATTTATATATTTATTGACAAATATTGCTATGGACTAAATTTTATAATTAAATAATATAGATTTTTACTTAAAATTATAAATAGAGCTAAATGATTAATTAAATTTCAAATTTGATTTAAAATTTGCGTAAATTATTTTTTGTTACTTGTTTGGGCTGCTGGGAGAAAGTTATCAATCTAATAGCTGTCTTTGTTTTATAAAGATTTGATGTAAGAGGGCCAAGTCAAAAAAATCGGTTATAAACACTTTTTATTGGTTCTATCTTGCAAGAAGTACTGCAAAGAAGAGAAGGAAAAGAAAAAGAATTTTTTAAAAAAATGAAGCGCTTAGCAAAATGCATAATCCGACAATAAACAGATTTCTTGAATTCCTTCTTAGTACCTAGCGTTTTCACTTTTAGGAGTGAGTAAAAAAACTCGTAACTCGTGAGCTAATTCGAACTCAACTTAGAAAAAATCGGTTGTAACTCGAGCCAACGAAACTTGAGTTGACAAAACTCGAGCTAAACTAACTCGGTTAGCTGACGAGTCGAGTTTGAGTTGGGCTCAACTCAGCTCACAACTTGTGAGCTGACTCGTGACATAATAAATTTATATTTCATATAGTATTATCAATATGATTTAGGAGTATTAAAATTCTATAAATTAATCATAAAAACTTTCTTCTTATATATTTTTACTTAAAATAATTGCAACATTCGACAGATTGAGTTTCAAGACATATTTTGCTTCAAATCAATAGAAATAATATAAAAGACAACAATTTTATGTTTTAAAATATTGTATATATCAATAAGTTTTAATACTAGAAGGACATATTATTAATTAAATAAATAAAATTTTAAAGAATATATGCTTATTTCAAGTTAGCTCATGAGTCACGAGCTAGCTCGAGTTGGAACTGAGCCATTTTAGCTAGTTTAAAAGGCTCGAAAGTATTTCTAACTCGACTCAAGTCAACTGGAGTTACGTGCGAGCCGAGTTTGAGTTGACTCCAACTCGCTCGAACTCAGCTCATATACAGCCCTACAGAGTCTATGACCAACATTACAGGAGTAGGGGTGAGCGAAAAGCTCGTAACTCGTGAGTTTACTCGAACTCAACTCCTGCAAAGCTCGGTTATAATTCGAGCTAAAAGAACTCGAGTTGAACTAACTTGATTAATCGATGAGTCGAGTTTGAGTTACGCTCAACTCGGCTCGTTGACTAGTGAGCGACTCATGACATAATAAATTTTAATTTTTTTTAGATTATCAACATGATCTATGAGTAACTGAGTATCAATATTGAGTTTCAAGACATATTTTTTCTTCAAATCAATGAAAAAGAATAAAATTGATAATAAATTTTATTTTTTATATTATTGTATATATCAATTACTTTAAATTTGAAATAATGTATCAATTACAAAATAAAAATTTGATGTAGACATACTTATGTCAAGTTGGCTCGTGACTCGTGAGCCAACTTGAGAAGGAGATGAGTTGAGTTTGAGCTAACTTAAAAAACTCGAAAGTATTTTCAACTCGACCCAACTCGAGTAATAACTGAGTCGAGTTTGAGTTGTCCCCGATTCGCTCGAACTCGGCTCATAGACAACCCTATATAGGAGGGTCTAGAATATGATTCAGATCTTACTTATTCAAAAAGATAGAATTATATCAAGTAAAGTGCAAATATGTAAAGTGCAAATAACTCTCATTCTGAGTAATTTGTGCATTTCAACCGTTTTTGAATTCATTCTAAGTCATTTCTTCAAAATAATCTACATTTAAACTCTCCATACGGTCTAAAATATGATTCAGGTCCTACTTATTCAAAAAGATTGGATTATATCAAATAATAACGCATATAAAATGCAAACTCTCATTCTGTGTAATATTTGAGCATTAAAACCGTTTCTAAATTTATTCTAAGTCATTTCTTCACAATAATCTACATTTAAAATCTCCATACAGTCTAGGATATGATTCAGATCTTACTTATTTAAAAAGATTGAATTATACCAAGTAATTACGCATATAAAGTGCAAATAACTATCATTCTGAGTAATATTTGAACATTTCAACCGTTTTTTAATTCATTCTAAGTATTTTCTTCACTATATATACTAGCAGAAGTGCCCACCCAATGTGTGGGCAGACTTTAATACGTGAAAAATATTATTTGACACAAATATTTTGTACATTTTCAATATTTCAGGTCAACGTTGTTGGTCGGTGTTGAAGGTAACATCAATATTCACCAGTTTAAACAAATATAATCAATAAAAGTAGACATGTGAACAACTCAAAAAAATAATTTGATGAAAATAAATATGTTTCTTAATAAAAAGTTTCACATAAAAATATATTGTCTCGAACAAAAAAATAATAATACAACATGACAAGATTCTTGAATCGCTCTTGCTCCACTGTTGTAACGAACAATGGTCATATTTAAGACGGAGACCTGTTTCATAAAAAATAATATTTTATAAATAAATTAAGACGAAAAATTTAAAATAGTTTTATCCGTTGAGCATGTGTGAGTGTGACATAAGAGAAATAAATATTTTTAAAATGAAATTTTGTTATCTTAATTCTTTCGCAGCACTTCTAAGTATACAACATTTTTTGTGCATGTTCCATCTTTCCAGGTTGATATTGGAACATGATTTCATCAGCATCTCTAAATGCATCTACAAAATAGTTCGTAAATAATAAGTGCATATGGTGCAACTTCAAATGACCTCGTAATGAGTAGTTACATCTGATATTATCTTCCTTATATTTATTAGAATATAAAAATTTAGTAAATTTAGATTTCAACTTAATCGGATTGTTATTTGTATATCCCTGAAAATTGATTAATAAATTCTAGTTAAGTAATAAAAAACAAATTTTCTGTCATGGTGATTCATCCATTCAAACAAATTTATCGAATAAACATTTTCTATTGTGTACAAATTTCATATATAATATTAATACTACTTTTTTTTTTTTGATTGTACATCATAGAACTATCCTTAAAATAAGTAAAACAACATACGTTGAACAATTTCAATCAAAAGACATTTGTTGCATTAACGGGCTATGTTGAGTTACAAGCCAATCCAATAACTGTATTTCTTGACGTCCATCAATATTATTTATGCCGATCACCATTTAATATAATATAGACTCGAGCAAATTAAAACTGAGATACATGTACGTACCATAATTGAGCTAATAAAATGAGAATAACAACCTCAGTTATCAAACAATCCTGAGTCGATTGAACTGGTGAAGAAAAAAACCTTTTGTTAATCAACGCAAGTAATAACTGACGCATATATGCAGTCATGCCTTCTGGAAAGTTGAATTTTCTAGTAAAATCTCCTAGCCTATTTCTCTAACAAATTATACAGAATGCATCTCATGACAAAAATTTGAAATGCTTTTAAACAAACCGCTCTATACATGACTAAAATGGTACCCATTCAATAGAAGTCCAAATAGACCTGCTTCTCCACCATTGCAACCTCATCAGGAAAAATATAATCGATGTACTCTGCATTTATACAATTACATAAAAAATCCCATGTTAATTCTATTTTTGAACATTATCTAAAGATTACCTCACATCACACACTGAATGTAACCACCAGCCCAGCTCTGTATAAATGCCCCTTTTAGCAACATTTTAATATGCTTTTATCTTTAAAAAGAAGGAAACAACAGCAAGATGGTCAACAGACCAATAATTTTGGTTCTATAAGCAGTTAGCATAATATAAGTCAATACAAGTGTGTAGCATACCAGTATCCCATACAAAAAAAAAAAAAAGAGCTGTAAACTCAAACCTCATAATTTCTAATAATTGAAAGACACTGGTAAACAAATTATATGCCAGTGTGTAACTTTAAGCTTCAAACATTTAGCAGCTATATGTGGCCAACTCACCAAAGGGAACAAATGAGAAAAATGACATACCGAGATAGTTTGTAGGCTCATCAAGCAAAAGAATGACGGAGTTCTGAACAAGCCTCTAGAAAGAGCAATTCTCATATGCCTACCATTTGAGATGTCCTTGGTTTCTTTGCTTGCATTTGGTTATTACAAAGCCAAGTCCAATTAGAATCTCAACTCTGTAATTTTTTAGCAGTTGAAGCATCAAGGACATCGAACTACTCGTATATATGGTCCAGCTGACCCCCTACCACCATCCTCCTGAAACCAATAAAACACATAGATGTCAAACAAATTAGTAATAAATTGGACCATCCATCAAACCGAAAAATCATACTAATTTAAAGAATGAATTAAGTCAAAAGCAGCTGTACCTTTTTCACTTTTGCTGCTCAGAAGGGAAAGGTGAAGAATCCACAAATTAGGTATCCAAAATCTGAATCCTTGTAGGAGAAAAAATATAATAAAGTTGTGCAAAAGTTACTGACAAATCAGCAGCTTCATTACTGACAAAAGTAAAATTTAATGGAACCACAAAAAAATAACATAAACAAATTGAATCCAGAGAGTGATTGAACAGCTCATGGCGGTGTTGCAATTGTTACATCGCCTATTACGTGCTTGAACGGCTCATGGCAGTGTTGAGAAGCGAAAGTCGTGTTCCAATCGGCACTGAGAGAAGCGAGGTCATGGTTCGGAGGTGGTATGGTGCGTTGGATGCAGATCGTGGTGGTACAGATCGTCAGGATGTGCGAGGCGGCCAGGCGGGTCGATCGGCAGGAGGTGCGGCAGCAAGGTCAATCTAGGATTTCTTTAATTAGGGAGATGGAGAGATTTAGAATTTTGACATCTGATCGATCGAAGATCAGAGGAATGTTGATATCTGTTGATCGTAGTTGGCTTGCATTGCTTTTTCCCTCTCTAATGCATAAAGATTTGCACCCAAAATACAAATCAAACAGTATATAACTCATCGCCAACTTTCAAAACTACAATCAAGAACACATGAAAGAAAAGAAAAAGAAAACAAAAAAAGAGAAAGGATTTTCTGATGGCATCATTAGAGAGGAGTACTCTGAGGTGCAAGAGAGGGGTTTTCTGATCCGAACGCCTTATACGAGGTCATCTGATGGAAAAATAAAGATGCGAGAGAGGCCGCTATTTCAAGTTACAACAATGGCAGAAATGGAAATAGAGAAGGAGACCGAGAGGTGGCAATGGTGCGGGGAAGCGTGGGGTGGCAGTCATGCGACTCACTCGACTGAAGAAACTGCTCTTGTCTCGTCGATCGTGAGAGAGAGAGAGGAGCTGTAACCGTAGCAATGATTTAGGGATGGGAGAAAAATTAGTGATGAGGCGCCAGATCTCGTAGTGCTGCACCATAAGCTTCTGATTCAGGTACAAATGGTAAGGCGAAATTATCTGCACCCATTTCAAAACACCACCAAATTCAATCAATTCACCCAATTCAATCAAAAAAATTGATCAAAGAAAAAAAATTAGGGAAATAAGCAATACCTCAAAGAGAGCAACCAACAGTGGTAACAACAGCAGTAGTTAGGTAAGATCGAGTGATGATAGGCATCCGCTTGTACCATTCCTCCACGTCTTGCGCCATTTCTCTCTCTCTCTCTCTCTCCTTCGAAACCCTAACCCTATTTCTCAGATTCAGCGAACCAGATTCGGGTCGGAGACACGTAGTTAGAGCTGGGGTGGCTTTATTGGAAGAAAAGGGAGAAGGAGAGGCGGAGGGAGCGGTGGAGGAGGGGAGGGTGTCGAGGGTGTGGAGGCGGTCGGCGTTTGCTGCCATTCGTCATGCCCTATCTCTCTCTAGTCCCTGCGGCTCTCCCTCAATTTTCATTCGAATTTCAAAATAGAATTTTTAAACACTGATTGAAAGGAGAAGCGAAGGGGCAACATGTAAAGATGTGAAGGGGACACAAAAATAGTTCGAAATTTGCAACATTTGTCAGTGAAAAAAAATGTTTAAATGAAGAGTCGAACCGTAGTCGGAATGAACTTCCAGCGCTCGTGCTCGAATACCTCTCGATCAAACGTACGAACAAATAAACCTTTGCTCCAAGACGTCATCTGATCCCTTCATCTAACAATTAATGGTTCGGAGACATCATCTGATCCATTGATCTAACAATTAATAGTGCAGATTATTCAGACCAAGATTATATCCTGAGATGTTACATCCTTCCATTGGCGCTTTTAATATAGTAGAGATAGAGATTTAAACTCTCCATATGGTTATATATGATTCAAGTCTTACTTATTCAAAAAGATTTGATTATACCAAGTAACTACGCATATAAAGTGCAAATCACTCTCATTCTGAGTAATTTGAGAATTTCAACTGCTTTTGGATTCATTACAAGACACTTCTTTACAATAATAAACACTTAAACTCTTTATACAGTCTATAATATAAAGAGTTTAAATGTAGATTATTGTGATGAAATGACTTAAAATGAATCCAGAAACGTTTGAAATGCTCAAATAATAGTTAGAATTGCATTCTTTTGCACATTATATGTGTAATTACCATGTATAATCCAATCTTTTTGAACAAACAAAACATGAATATCAGTCTGGATAGTATAAGGAGTTTACATGTAGATTATTGTGATGAAATGACTTAAAATGAATCAAGAAACGAATGAAATACTCTAATGATACACAAAGTTGCATTATTAGCACTTTATATGCGTAATTACCATGTATAATTCAATATTTTTTAATAAACAAGATTTGAATCTTAATCTGGACAGCATAAAGAGTTCAAATGTAGATTATTATGATGAAATGACTTAGAATGAATGTAGAAACGATTGAAATGCTCGAATTATACTCATAATTGCATTATTTTCACTTTATATGCATAATTACCATATATAATCCAATCTTTTTAAATAAACAAGATATGAATCATATTCTAGACAGTATAAAGAGTTTAAATGTTGATTATTGTGATGAAATGACTTAGAATGAATCACGAAACGAATAAAATGCTCAAATTATACTCAGAATTGCATTACTTGCACATTATATGCGAAATTACCATGTATAATTCAATTTTTTTGAATAAATAAGATATGAATAATAATCTAGACAGTATAAAGAATATAAATTTAGATTATAGTAATGAAATGACTTAGAATAAAACTAGAAAAGATTGAAATGCTCAAATGATACTTAGAATTGCATTATTTGCACATTATATGTGTAATTACCATGTATAATCCAATCTTTTAGAAAAAATAAGATATGAATAATAATCTAGACAGTATAAAGAGTTTAAATTTAGATTATTGTAATGAAATAACTTAGAATGAATCCAGAAACGATGGAAACGCTCAAATGATACACATAATTGAAATATTTGCACATTATATGTGTAATTGCCATGTATAATCCAATCTTTTTGAATAAACAAAATATGAATATCAGTCTGGATAGTATAAAGAGTTTAAACGTAGAGTATTGTGATGAAATGACTTAGAATGAATCATGAAACGAATGAAATGCTCAAATGATACTCAAAATTGCATTATTAGCACTTTATATACATAATTATCATGTATAATCCAATCTTTTTGAATAAACAAGATTTGAATCTTAGTCTGGATAGCATAAAGAGTTTAAATGTAGATTATTATGATGAAACGACTTAGAATGAATCACAAACGATTGAAATGCTCAAATGATACTCAGAATTACAATATTTGCACTTTATAAGTGAAATTATTATGTATAATCTATTCCTTTTGAATAAACAAGATATAAAACTTAGTCTGGACAGTATGAAGAGATTATATGTTGATTATTGTGATGAAATGATTTAGAATTAATCCAGAAAAAAATGAATTGCTCAAATGATTCCAAGAATTGCAATATTTGCACTTTATATGCGTAATTACCATGTATAATCCAATCTTATTGAATAAATATGATATGAATCATATTCTTGAAAGGCTAAAAAGTTTAAATGTAGATTATTGTGATGAAACGACTTAGAATGAATCCAGAAATGATTGAAATACTCGAATGATACTCAGAATTGCATTATTCGCACTTTATATGCGTAATTAACATGTATACTCCATTCTTGTTGAATAAACAAGAAATGAATCTTAGTCTGGACATTATAAAGAGTTGAAATATAGATTATTGTGATTAAATAACTTAGAATGACTCCAGAGATGATTGAAATGCTCAAATTATGCTCAGAATTGCATTATTTGCACTTTATATGCGTAATAACCATGTATAATCCAACCTTTTTGAATAAATAAGATATAAATCTTATTCTGGAAAGGATAAAGAGTTTAAATATAGATTATGGTGATGAAATGACTTAGAATGAATCCAGAAACGATTGAAACGCTCAAATGATACTCAGAATTACCTTATTTACAATTTATATACGTAATTACCTTGTATAATCCAATCTTTTTTGAATAAACAAGATATGAACCATATTCTAGACAGTATAAAGAGTTTAAATGTAGATTATTGTGATGAAATGACCTATAATGAATCAGAAACGATTGAAATGCTCAAATGATACTCAGAATTGCATTGTTTTCACTTTGTATGCGAAATTACTATGTATAATCTATTCCTTGGAATAAACAAGATATGAAATTTAGTCTGGACAGTATAAAGAGTTTAAATGTAGATTATTATGATGAAATGACTTAGAATGAATCCAGAAACGTTTGAAATAATTAAATGATACTCATAATTGCATTGTTTGCACATTATATACGTAATTGCCATGTATAATCCAATCTTTTTGAATAAACAAGATATGAATCTTCGTCTTGACAGTATATAGAGTTTAAATGTAGATTATTGTGATAATTTGACTTTAATTAATCCATAAACGATTGAAATACTCAAATGATACTCAGAATTGCATTATTTACACTTTATAAGGCTAATTACCATATATAATCCAATTTTTTTGAACAAACAAGAAATAGGTCATATTCTAGACAGTATAAAGTGTTTATATGTTGATTATTGTGATGATATGACTTAGAATTAATCCACAAACAAATGAAATGCTCAAATGATTCCAAGAATTGCATTATTTGCACTTTATATGCGTAATTACCATGTATAATCCAATCTTATTGAATAAATATGATATGAATCATATCCTTGAAAGTCTAAAAAGTATAAATGTAGATTATTGTGATGAAACAACTTATAATGAATCCAGAAATGATTGAAATACTCAAATCATACTCAGAATTGCATTATTTGCACATTATATACGTAATTAACATGTACAATCCAATCTTTTTTAGTAATCAATATATAAATCTTATTCTGGGAAGTATAAAGAGTTTAAATGTAGTTTATTGTGAAGAAATGACATAAACTGAATCCAAAAACAATTGAAATGCTCAAATGATATTCAGAATTGCATTATTTGCTTTTTATATGCGTAATTAACATGTATAATCCATTCTTTTCGAATAAACAAGAAATAAATCTTAGTATGGACATTATAAAGAGCTAAAATATAGATTATTGTGATGAAATAACTTGGAATGACTCACGAGATGATTGAAATGCTCAAATTATACTCAGAATTGCATTATTTGCACTTTATATACGTAATTACCATGTATAATCCAATTTTTTTTAATAAATAAGATATGAATCTTAGTCTAGACAGTATAAAGAGATTAAATGTAGATTATTGTGATGAAATGACTTAGAATGAATCCAGAAACGATTGAAATGCTCAAATGATACTCAGGATTACCTTATTAGCAATTTATATGCGTAATTACCTTGTATAATCCAATCTTTTTGAATAAACAAGATATGAACCATATTCTAGACAGTATAAAGAATTTAAATGTAGATTATTGTGATGAAATGACTTAAAATGAATCAGAAACGATTGAAATGCTCAAATGATACTCAGAATTGCATTAGTTGCAATTTGTATGCGAAATTATTATGTATAATTTATTCCTTTTGAATAAACAAGATATGAAACTTAGTCTAGAGAGTATAAAGAGTTTAAATGTTGGTTATTGTGATGAAATGAAATAAAATAAATCCAAAAATGATTGAAATGCTCAAATGATACTCAGAATTGCATTATTTGCAATTTTATATGCGGAATTACTGTATGTAATCCAATCTTTTTAGATAGACAAGATATGAATCTTACTCTGAAGAGTATAATGAGTTTAAATTTAGATTATTACGATGAAATAACTTAAATGAATCCAGAAACAATTCAAATGCTCAAAGATACTCAGAATTGCATAATGTGCACATTATATGTGTAATTACCATGTATAATGCAATCTTGTTGAATAAACAAGATATGAATCTTAGTATGGACATTATAAAGAGTTTAAATGTAGATTATTGTGACAAAATTAATTATAACAAATCCAGAAACGATTAAAATTCTCAAATTATACTCAGAATTGCATTATTTGCACTTTATATGCTTAATTACCTTGTATAATGTAATCTTTTTTAATAAACAAGATTTGAATCTTATATTAGACAATATAAATAATTTAAATGTAGATTATTGTGATGAAATGAATTAGAATTAATACAGAAACGTATGAAATGTTCAAATGATACCAAGAATTGCATTATTTTCATTTTATATGCGTAATTACCACGTATAATCCAATCTTAGTAACTAAACATGATATGAATCATATCCTAGATAGTATAAAGAGTATAAATATAGATTATTGTGGTGAAATAATTTAGAATAAATCTAGAAATGATTGAAATACTCAACTGATACTCAGAATTGCATTATTTGCATATCATATACGTAATTACCATGTATAATCCAATCATTTTGAATAAACAATATATGATTCTTATTCTGGAAAGTATAAACAGTTTAAATGTAGTTTTATTGTGAAGAAATGACTTAAAATGAATCCATAAACGATTGAAATGCTCAAATGATATTCAGAATTGCATTATTTTCACTTTATATGCGTAATTAACATATATAATCCATTCTTGTTGAATAAACAAGAAATGAATCTTAGTCTGAACATTATAAAGAGTTTAAATATAGATTATTGTGATGAAATGACTTAGAATGACTCCAGAAATTATTGAAATGCTCAAATTATACTCAGAATTGCATTATTTGTACTTTATATGCGTAATTACCATGTATAATCCAATCTTTTTGAATAAATAAAATATGACTCTTAATCTGGATAGTATAAAGAGTTTAAATATAGATTATTGTGATGAAATGACTTAGAATGAATCCAGAAACGATTGAAATACTCAAATGATACTCGGGATTACCTTATTTACAATTTATATTGGTAATTACCTTGTATAATCCAATCTTTTTGAAAAAACAAGATATGAAATATATTCTAGAAAGTATAAAGAGTTTAAATGTAGATAATTGTAATGAAATGACCTAGAATAAATCAGAAATGATTGAAATGCTCAAATGATACTCAGAACTGCATTATTTTAACTTTGTATGCAAAATTACTATGTATAATCTATTCCTTTGAATAAATAAGATATGAAACTTAGTCTGGACAGTATAAAGAGTTTAAATGTAGATTATTATGATGAAATGACTTAAAATGAATCCAGAAATATTTGAAATGATTAAATGATACTCAGAATTACATTGTTTGCACATTATATACGTAATTGCCATGTATAATCCAATCTTTTTGAATAAACAAGATATGAATCTTAGTCCTGACAGTATATAGAGTTTAAATGTAGATTATTGTGAAGAAATGACTTTTAATTAATCCATAAACGATTGAAATGCTCAAATGATACTCAGAATTGCATTATTTACACTTTATATGCCTAATTACCATGTATAATCCAATATTTTTGAATAAACAAGAAATAGGTCATATTCTAGACAGTATAAAGGGTTTATATGTGGATTATTGTGATGAAATGACTTAGAATTAATCCAGAAATGAATGAAATGCTCAAATGATACAAAGAATTGGATTATTAGCAATTTATATGCGTAATTACCATGTATAATCCAATCGTATTGAATAAATATTATATTAATCATATCCTAGACAGTATAAAGAGTTTATATGTAGATTATTGTGATGAAATGACTTAGAATTAATCCAGAAACGATTCAAATACTCAAATGATACTCAGAATTGCATTATTTGCACATTATATACGTAATTACCATGTATAATCCATTCTTTTTGAATAAATAAGATATGAATCTTATTCTGGAAAGTATAAATAGTTTAAATGTAGTTTATTGTATTCAGAATTGCATTATTTCCTCTTTATATGCGTAATTACCATATATAATCCAATCTTTTTGAATAAATAAGATATGAATCTTAGTCTGGACAGTATAAAGAGTTTAAATGTAGATTATTGTGATGAAATGACTTAGAATGAATCCAGAAACGATTGAAATACTCAAATGATACTCACGATTACCTTAATTGCAATTTATATGCGTAATTACCTTGTATAATCCAATTTTTTTGAATAAACAAGATATGAACCATATTCTAGACAGTATAAAGAGTTTAAAGGTAGATTATTGTGATGAAATAGCTTAGAATGAATCAGAAACGATCGAAATGCTCAAATGATACTCAGATTTGCATTATTTGCACTTTGTACGAAATTACTATGTATAATCTATTCCTTTTGAATAAACAAGATATGAAAATTAGTCTGGACAGTATAAAGAGTTTAAATGTAGATTATTGTGATGAAATGACATAAAATAAATACAAAAATGATTGAAATGCTAAAATGATACTCAGAATTGCAATATTTTGCAATTTATATGCGTAATTACTTTATATAATCCAATCTTTTTAGATAAACAAGATATGAATCTTAGTCTCGAGAGTGTAAATAGTTTAAATTTAGATTATTAAGATGAAATAAACATGAATGCAGAAACAATTTAAATGCTCAAATGATACTCAGAATTGCATTATGAGCATATTATATGTGTAATTACCATGTATAATCCAATGTTCTTGAATAAATAAGACATGAATCTTCATCTGGACAGTATAACGAGTTTAAATATATATTATTGTGATGAAATGGCTTAGAATGAATCCAGAAACGATTGAAATACTCAAATTATACTCAGAATTGTATTATTTGCACATTATATGCGTAATTTCCATGTATAATCCAATCTTTTTGAATAAATAAGATATGAATCTTAGTCTGAACTGTATAAAGAGATTAAATGAAGATTATTGTGATGAAACGACTTAGAATGAATCCGGAAACGATTGAAATGCTCAAATGATACTCAGAATTACATTGTTTGCACATTATATGCGTAATGACCATTTATAATCCAATCTTTTTGAATAAACAAGATATGAATCATATTCTAGAAAGTATAAAGTGTTTAAATGCTGATTATTGTGATGAAATGACTTAGAATGAATCCAGAAATGATTAAATTCTCAAATGATAACTCAGAATTGCATTATTAGCAATTTATATGAGTAATTACCATGTATAATCAATTCTTTTTTAATAATCAATATATGAATATTGGTTTGGACAGTATAAAGATTTTAAATGTAGACTATTGTCATGAAATGACATAGAATGAATCCAGAAACGATTGAAATGCTCAACTGATAGAAGTAATTGCCTTCATTGCATTTTATATGCGTAATTAACTTGTATAATCCATTCTTTTTAAATAAAGAAGATATCAATAACATTCTAGACAGTATTACGAGTTTAAATGTAGATTATTGTGATGAAATGACTTAAAATGAATCGAGAAACGATTGAAATGTTCAAATGATACTCAGAAAAGAATTATTTGCACTTTATATGCGTACTTCGCATGTATAATCCAATCCTTTTGAATAAACAACATATGAATATTAGCTTGCACAGAAAAAATAGTTCAAATATATATTATTGTAATGAAATGACATAGAATGAATACAGAAATGATTGAAATGCTAAAATGAAACTCAGAAATGCATTATTTGTAGTTTACATGCGTAATTACCATGTATAATCCAATCTTTTTGAATAAACAAAATATGAATCTTAGTATGGATGTTATAAAAGTTTAAATATAGATTATTGTGATGAAATGACTTAACATGAATATAGAAACAATTGAAATGCTCAAATGATACTCGGAATTACATTATTTGCACTTTATATGCGTAATTTCTGTGTATAATGCAATTTTTTAGAATAAATAAGATGTTTAAAATATTCTAGACAGCATAAAGAGTTTAAAAGTAGATTATTGTGATGAAATGACTTAAAATGAATGCAGAAACGATGGAAATGCTCAAATAATACTCAGAATTGCATTATTTTGCATTTTATATGCGTAATTACCATGTATAATCCAATCTTTTTGAATAAATAAGATATGAATCACATCCTAGACAGTATTAACAATTTAAATATAGATTATTATAATAAAATGACTTAGAATGAATTAGAAACTATGGAGATGCTCAAATGATACAAGGAATTGCAGGATTTGCACATTATATGTGTAATTACCATGTATAATCCAATCTTTTTAAATAAACAAAATTTGAATCTCATTGTGGACAACATAAAGAGTTTAAATGTAGATTATGGTGATGAAATGACTTAAAATGAGTTTAGAAACGATTGAAATGCTCAAATGATACTAGTAATCGCCACATTTGCAATTTATATGCGTAATTACCATATATAATCCAATCTTTTTGAATAAATAAGATATGAATCTTAGTCTGGACAGTATAAAGAGTTTAAATGTAGATTATTGTGATGAAATGACTTAGAATGAATCCAGAAATAATTGAAATACTCAAATGATACTCAGGATTACCTTAATTGCAATTTATATACGTAATTACCTTGTATAATCCAATTTTTTTGAATAAACAAGATATGAACCATATTCTAGACAGCATAAAGAGTTTAAAGGTAGATTATTGTGATGAAATAACTTAGAATGAATCAGAAACGATCGAAATGCTCAAATGATACTCAGATTTGCATTATTTGCACGTTGTATGCGAAATTACTATGTATAATCTATTCCTTTTGAATAAACAAGATATGAAACTTAGTCTAGACAGTATAAAGAGTTTAAATGTAGTTTATTGTGATGAAATGACATAAAATAAATTCAAAAAAGATTGAAATGCTCAAATGATACTCAGAATTGCATTATTTGCAATGTATATGCTTAATTACTGTATATAATCCAATCTTTTTAGATAAACAAGATATGAATATTAGTCTGGAGAGTATAAAGAGTTGAAATTTAGATTATTACGATGAAATAACTTAACATGAATACATAAATAATTCAAATGCTCAAATGATACTCAGAATTGCATTATGTGCACATTATATGTGTAATTACCATCTATAATCCAATCTTATTGAATAAACAAGATATGAATCTTCATCTGGATAGTACAAAGAGTTTAAATCTAGATTAGTGTGATGAAATGACTTAGAATGAATCCAGAAACGATTGAAATGCTCAAATTATAGTCAGAATTGCATTATTTGCACATTATATGCGTAATTCCCATGTATAATCCAATCTTTTTGAATAAATAAGATATGAATCTTAGTCTGGACTGTATAAAGAGATTCAATGTAGATTATTATTATGAAACGACTTAGAATGAATCCGGAAACGATTGAAGTGCACAAATGATACTCAGAATTGCATTGTTTGCACATTATATGTGTAATTACCACGTATAATCCAATCTTTCTGAATAAACAACATATGAATCATATTCTAGAAAGTATAAAGTGTTTAAATATTGATTATTGTGATGAAATGACTTAGAATGAATCCAGAAACGATTAAATTCTCAAATGATACTCAGAATTGCATTATTAGCAATTTATATGAGTAATTACCATGTATAATCCATTCTTTTTTAATAATCAATATATGAATTTTAGTTTGGACAGTATAAAGATTTTAAATGTAGACTATTGTCATGAAATGACTCAGAATGAATCCATAAACGATTGAAATGCTCAAATGATAGTAGTAATTGCCTTCATTGCATTTTATATGCGTAATTAACTTGTAAAATCCATTCTTTTTTAAATAAAGAAATATGAATTACATTCTAGACAACATTACGAGTTTAAATGTAGATTATTGGGATGAAAAGACTTAGAATGAATCGAGAAACGATTGAAATGTTCAAATGATACTCAGAAATACATTATTTGCACTTTATATGCGTACGTCGCATGTATAATCCAATCCGTTTGAATAAACAACATATGAATATTAGTCTGGACAGAAAAAAATATTTTAAATGTATGTTATTGTAATGAAATGACTTAGAATGAATCCAGAAACGATTGGAATGCTATAATGATACTCAGAAATGCATTATTTGCAGTTTACATGCGTAATTACCATGTATAATCCATTCTTTTTGAATAAACAAAATATGAATCTTAGTATGGACGTTATAAAAGTTTAAATATAGATTATTGTGACGAAATGAATTATAACAAATCCAGAAACGATTAAAATGCTCAAATTATACTCAGAATTGCATTATTTGTACTTTATATGCTTAATTACCTTGTATAATACAATCTTTTCAAATAAACAAAATTTGAATCTTATTGTAGACAATATAAATAAATTAAATATAGATTATTGTGATGAAATGACTTAAAATGAATCTAGAAACAATTGAAATGCTCAAATGATACTCGGAATTACATTATTTGCACTTTATATGCATAATTACAGTGTATAATGCAATCTTTTAGAATAAATAAGTTGTTTAAAATATGCTAGACAGTATAAAGAGTTTAAATGTATATTATTGTGATGAAATGACTTAAAATGAATGCAGAAATGATGGAAATGCTCAAATAATACTCAGAATTGCATTATTTGCACTTTATATGCGTAATTACCATGTATAATCTAATCTTTTTGAATAAATAAGATATGAATCTTAGTCTGGACAGTATAAAGAGTTTAAATGTAGATTATTGTGATGAAATGACTTAGAATGAATCCAGAAACGATTGAAATACTCAAATGATACTCAGGATTACCTTATTTGCAATTTATATGCGTAATTACTATGTATAATCCAATCTTTTTGAATAAACAAGATATGAACCATATTTTAGACAATATAAAGAGTTTAAATGTAGATTATTGTAATGAAATGACTTAGAATGAATCAGAAACGATCGAAATATTCAAATGATACTCAGATTTGCATTATATGCACGTTGTATGCGAAATTACTATGTATAATCTATTCCTTTTGAATAAACATGATGAAACTTAGTCTGGACAGTATAAAAAGTTTAAATGTAGTTTATTGTGATGAAATGACATAAAATTAATTCAAAAAAGATTGAAATGCTCAAATGATACTCAGAATTGCATTATTTGCAATGTATATGCGTAATTACTGTATATAATCCAATCTTCTTAGATAAACAACATATTAATATTAGTCTGGAGAGTATAAAGAGTTGAAATTTATATTATTACGATGAAATAACTTACCATGAATACATAAACAATTCAAATGCTCAAATGATACTCAGAATTGCATTATGTGCACATTATATGTGTAATTATCATGTATAATCCAATCTTATTGATTAAATAAGATATGAATCTTCATCTGGACAGTACAAAGAGTTTTAATATAGATTAGTGTGATGAAATGACTTAGAATGAATCCAGAAACGATTTAAATACTCAAATTATACTCAGAATTGCATTATTTGCACATTATATACGTAATTCCCATGTGTAATCTAATCTTTTTGAATAAATAAGATATGAATCTTAGTCTGGACTATATAAAGAGATTAAATGTAGATTATTGTGATGAAACGACTTAGAATGAATCCGGAAACGATTGAAATGCTCAAATGATACTCAGAATTGCATTGTTTGCACATTATATGCGTAATTACCATGTATAATCCAATATTTTTGAATAAACAAGATATGAATCATATTCTAGAAAGTATAAAGTGTTTAAATGTTGATTATTGTGATGAAATGACTTAGAATGAATCCAGAAACGATTAAATTCTCAAATGATACTAAGAATTGCATTATTAGCAATTTATATGAGTAATTACCATGTATAATCCATTCTTTTTTAATAATCAATATATGAATATTGGTTTGGACAGTATAAAGATTTTAAATGTAGACTATTGTCATGAAATGACTTAGAATGAATCCAGAAATGATTGAAATGCTCAAATGATAGTGGTAATTGCCTTCATTGCATTTTATATGCGTAATTAACTTGTATATTCAATTCTTTTTAAATAAAGAAGATAGGAATTACATTCTAGACAGTATTATGAGCTTAAATGTAAATTATTGTGATGAAATGACTTAGAATGAATCGAGAAACGATTGAAATATTCAAATGATACTAAGAAATGCACTATTTGCACTTTATATGTGTAATTCGCATGTATAATCCGATCATTTTGATTAAACAACATATGAATATTAGTCTGGACAGAAAAAATAGTTTAAATGTATGTTATTGTAATGAAATAACTTAGAATGAATCCAGAAACGATTGGAATGCTATAATGATACTCAGAAATACATTATTTGTAGTTTACATGCGTAATTACCATGTATAATCCAATTTTTTTGAATAAACAAAATATGAATCTTAGTATGGACGTTATAAAAGTTTAAATGTAGATTATTGTGACGAAATGAATTATAACAAATCCAGAAACGATTAAAATGCTCAAATTATACTCAGAATTGCATTATTTGAACTTTATATGCTTAATTACCTTGTATAATACAATCTTTTTGAATAAACAAAATTTGAATCTTATTTTAGACAATATAAATAAATTAAATATAGATTATTGTGATGAAATGACTTAAAATGAATCTAGAAACAATTGAAATGCTCAAATGATACTCGGAATTACATTATTTGCACTTTATATGAGTAATTACTGTATATAATGCAATCTTTTACAATAAATAAGATGTTTAAAATATTCTAGACAGTATAAAGAGTTTAAATGTAGATTATTGTGATGAAATGACTTAAAATGAATGCAGAAACGATGAAAATGCTCAAATAATACTCAGAATTGCATTATTTGTACTTTATATGCGTAATTACCATGTATAATCCAATCTTTTTGAATAAATAAGATATGAATCTTAGTCTGGACAGTATAAAGAGTTTAAATGTAGATTATTGTGATGAAATAATCTAGAATGAATCCAGAAACGATTGAAACATTCAAATGATACTCAGAATAACCTTAGTTGCAATTTATATGTGTAATTATCTTGTATAATCCAATCTTTTTTATTAAACAAGATATGAACCATATTCTAGACAGTATAAAGAGTTTAAATGTAGATTATTGTGATGAAATGACTTAGATTGAATCCAGAAACGAATGAAATACTCAAATAATACTCAGAATTGAATTATTTGCACATTATATAGATTACTATGTATAATACAATCTTTTTGAATAAACAATATATGAATCTTAGTCTGGAAAGTATAAAGAGTTTAAATTTAGTTTATTGTGAAGAAATGACTTAAAATTAATCCATAAACGATTGAAATGCTCAAATGATATTCAGAATTGCATTATTTGCAATTTATATGCGTAATTAACATTTATAATCCATTCTTGTTGAATAAATAAGAAATGAATCTTAATCTCGATAATATAAAGAGTTTAAATACAGATTATTGTGATCAAATGACTTAGAATATCTCAGAAATGATTGAAATGCTCAAATTGTACTCAGAATTGCATTATTTGCACTTTATATGCGTAATTACTATGTATAATCCAATCTTTTTGAATAAATAAGATATGAATCTTAGTCTGGACAGTATAAAGAGTTTAAATGTAGATTATTGTGATGAAATAATCTAGAATGAATCCAGAAACGATTGAAACATTCAAATGATACTCAGAATAACCTTAGTTGCAATTTATATGTGTAATTATCTTGTATAATCCAATCTTTTTGAATAAACAATATATGAACCATATTCTACACAGTATAAAGAATTTAAATGTAAATTATTGTGATGAAATGACTTAGAATGAATTAGAAACGATTGAAATGTTCAAATGATACTCAGAATTGCATTATTTGCACTTTGTATGCGAAATTACTATGTATAATCTCTTTCTTTTGAATCAACAAGATATGAAACTTAGTCAGGAAAGTATAAAGAGTTTAAATGTAGATTATTGTGATGAAATGACATAGAATAAATCCAAAAATGATTGAAATGCTCAAATGATATTCAGAATTGCATTATTTGCAATTTCTTTATGTAATTAGTGTATATAGTCCATTCTTTTTTGATAAACAAGATATGAATCCTAGTATGGACAACATAAAGAGTTTAAATTAAGATTATTGCGATGAAATAACTTAACATGAATCTAGAAACAATTCAAATGCTCAAATGATACTCAGAATTGTATTATGTGCACATTATATGTGTAATTACCATATATAATCCAATCTTTTTAAATAAATAAGATATGAATCTTAATCTGGACAGTATAAGGAGTTTAAATATATATTAGTGTGATGAAATGACTTAAAACGAATCCAGAAACGATTAAAATGCTCAAATTATACTCAGAATTGCATTATTAGCTTTATATGCGTAATTCCCATGTATAATTCAATCTTTTTGAATAAATAAGATATGACTCTTAGTGTGGACTGTATGAAGAGTTTAAATGTAGATTATTGTGATGAAATGACTTAACATGAATCCAGAAACGATTGAAATGCTCAAATGAAATCATAATTGCATTATTTACACTATATATGCGTAATGACCATGCATAATCCATTCGTTTTGAATGAACGATAGTCTGGACAGTATAAAGAGTTTAAATGTAGATTATTGGTAAGAAACAACTTAGAATGAATCCGAAAACAATTGAAATACTCAAATAATACTCAGAATTGAATTATTTGCGTAATTATAATGTTTAATCCAATCTTTTTGAATAAACATTATATGAATCTTATTCTGGAAAGTATAAAGAGTTTAAATGAACTTTGTTGTGAAGAAATAACATAGAATGAATCCATAGACGATTGAAATACTCAAATGATACTCAGAATTGCAATATTTGCACTTGATATGCGTAATTACCATGTATAATCTATTCTTTTTTATTAAACAAAAAAATAATCTTAGTTTGGAGAGTATAAAGAGTTTAAATGTAGATTATTGTGACAAAATGACTTAGAATGACTCCAGAAATAATTGAAATGCTCAAACTACACTCAGAATTACATTATTTGCACTTTATATGCGTAATTATCATTTATAATACAATCTCTTTAAAGAAATAAAATATCAATCTTTGTCTGGACAGTATAAAGAGTTTAAATTTAGATTATTTTGTTGAAATAACTTAGAATGAATCTAGAAACAAATGAAATGCTTAAATGATACTCAGAATTGTCTTATTTGCACTTTATATGCGTAATTACCTTGTATAATCCAATCATTTTGAATAAACAATATATGAACCATATTCTAGACTGTATAAAAAGTTTAAATGTAGATTATTGTGGTGATATGACTTAGAATGAAAGCAGAAATGATTGAAATGCTCAAATGATACTCAGAATTGCATTATTTGCACTTTATATGCATAATTACCATTTATAATCCAATTTTTTCTTAAAAAACAAAATATTAATCATATTCTAGACAGTATTAAGACTTTAAATGTAGATTATTGTGATGAAATGACTTAGAATAAATCCAGAAACGAATGAAATGCTCAAATTATATTCAGAATTGCATCATTTGCACATTATTTGCGTAATTACATTGTGTAAGCCAACCTTTTTAAATAAACAAGATATAAATCTTATTTAGACAATATAAAGAGTTTAAATGTAGATTATTGTGATGAAATGACTTAAAATGAATGCAGAAACAATTAAAATGCTCAAATGATACTCAGAATAGCATTATTTGCACATTATATGTGTAATTACCATGTATAATCCAATCTTTTTGAATAAACAAAATTTGAATCACATTCTGGACAGTGTAAATAGTTTAAATGTAGATTATTGTGATGAAATGACTTAAAATGAATCTAGAAACGATTGAAATGCTCAAATGATACTCAGAATTTTATTATTGGCACTTTAAATGCGTAATTACCTTGTATAATCTAATCTTTTTGAATAAACAAGATATGAATATTAGTCGGGACAGTATAAAGAGTTTAAATGTGGATTATTGTGATGAAATGACTTAGATTGAATCCAGAAACGATTGAAATGCTCAAATAGTACTCATAATTGCATTATTAGTACTTTATATGCGTAATTACCATATATAATCCAATATTTTTGAATAAAACAAGATATGAATCATATTTTAAAAAGTATAAATATTTTAAATTTAGATTATTTCGATGAAATGACTTAGAATGAATCCAGAAACGATTGAAATGCTCAAATGAATCTCAGGATTGCATTATTTGCACATTTTATGAATAATTACCATGTATAATCTAATCTTTTTGAATAAATAAGATATGAATCTTAGTCTGGACAGTATAAGGAGTTTAAATGTAGATTATTAAGATGAAATGACTTAGAATGAATCCAGAAACGATTGAAATGCTCAAATGATACTCAGAATTGCATTGTTTGCACATTATATGTGTAATTACCATGTAGAATCCAATCTTTTTGAATAAACTAGATATGAATCTTAGACTGGATAGTATAAAGAGTTTAAATGTAGATTATTGTGAAGAAATGACTTACAATGAATCCATAAACGATTGAAATGCTCAAATGATACTCAGAATTGCATTATTTGCACTTTATATGCGGAATTACAATTGCTAATCCAATCTTTTTAAGTAAACAAGATATGAATTTTTAGTCTGGACAGTATAAAGAGTTTAAAAGAAGATTATTGTGATGAAATGACTTAGAATGAATCCAGAAACGATTGAAATGCTCAAATGATACTCAGATTTGCATTATTAGTACTTTAGGGGCCGTTTGGATGAGTTGGGAATTGGAGGAATTTCCAATTCCAAGCATAAATTTTATTATAAACAATTCAACCTCTTCACAAAGTTACACACTTCCCAATAAATTTATGCCTAGGAATAGGCTATTCCCCAAATTCCTAACCCATCCAAACGGCCCCTTATATGCGTAATTACCATGTATAATCTAATTTTTTTGAATAAACAAGATATTAAGCATATTCTATACATTATAAAAAATTTAAATATAGATTATTGTGATGAAATTACTTAGAATGAATCCAGAAATGATTGAAATTCTCAAATGATACTAAAAAAATGCATTATTTGCACTTTATATGCGTAATTATCTTTTATAATCCAATCTTTTTTAATAAACAAGATATGAATCTTATTCTAAAAACTATAAAGAGTTTTAATGTTGATTATTGTGATGAAATGACTTAGAATAAATCCAGAAATTTTTGAAATGCTCAAATGATACTCATAATTGCATTATTTACACATTATATGCGTAATTATCATGTATAATCAAATATTTTTGAATAAACAAAATATGAATCTTAGTCTGGACAGTTTAAAGAGTTTAAATATAGATTATTGTGATGGACTTAAAATGGATTTAGAAACGATTGGAATGCTCAAATGATACTCAGATTTGCATTATTAGTATTTTATATGCGTAATTATCTTGGATAATCCATTCTTTTTGAATAAATAAGATATTAATCTTATTCTAAACATTACAAAGAATTTAAATGTAGATTATTGTGATGAAATTACTTATAATAAATCCAGAAACGATTGAAATGCTCAAATGATGCTCGAAATTACATTATTTGCATTTTATATGTGTAATTATCATTTATAATTCATTCTTTCTGAATAAACAAGATATGAATCATATTCTAGACTGTATATAGAGTTTAAATGTAGATTATTGTGATGATATGACATATAATGAATCCTGAAACGATTGAAATGCTCAAATGATACTCAGAATTGCATTATTTGCACTTTATATCATAATTTTCATTTATAATCCAATCTTTTCGAATAAACAAGACATAAATCTTATTCTGGAAAGTATAAAGAGTTTAAATGTTGATTATTGTGATGAAATGACTTAGAATGAATCTAGAATCGATTGAAATGCTCAAATGATACTTAGAATTGCATTATTTGCACATTATATGCGTAATTACCATGTATAATGCAATCTTTTTGAATAAACAAAATATGAATCTTAGTCTGGACAGTATAAAGAGTTTAAATTTAGATTATTGTGATGAAATGATTTAAAATAAATCCAGAAACAATTGAAATGCTCAAATGGTACTCAGAATTGCATTATTTGCACTTTATATGCATGATCACTATGTATAATCTAATCTTTTTGATACTCAAATGATACTTAGTTTTGTGCCCTTGTATTATTTCCTTAGTGATTATATTTTTCCTTAGGGATGGATGAGATCACGAAGGATATATAAGGAGAGATTTCTTGGTGCATCCTATTAAAATAGGACATGTGGTGCTAATCAATGAGAATAGGATGAGTGTCAACATGAAATTAGAGTTGTGGAGAAATTCTAGAGTCGAAAGGATTTTGGCTTAGTAGAACTAAGATGGAGTATATAAAATGTGAATTCAGTGGGGTACGATCAGAAGATGTAGATGTCCATTTAGACGGATATGTAGTGCTTATGAAAGACACTTTTTGATATTTGGGGTCGATGCTATAGAGGTGATGGCAAGATAGATGAAGATGTTATAGAGGTGATGGCAAGATAGATGAAGATGTTAGTCATAGGATAAGAGCATGGTGGGTGAATTGGCGGCATGCATCATGCGTCTTATGCAATAAGAATGTTCTACAGAAGTTAAAAGGCAAGATTTATAGGAAGGCAATTAGACCTGCGATGTTGTATGGCGCAGAATGTTGAGCTACTAAAAGACAACATGTCAAAAAAATGAGTGCAACAGAGATGTATATGTTGCGGTGGATCTGCGGTCACATGAGGAGAGACCGGATTAAAAATGATGACATACGGGATATGGTTGAGGTTTCACTGACCCAACATTGTTTGAGATAGTTTGGACATATCTAACGTAGGCCTCCAGGGCACCGGTGCGTAGCGGAATTCTCAACTATTTCAAAATGACATGAAAAGGCAGAGGTAGACCAAAATTGACATGGGAAGAAGCGGTAAAAAGAGACCTTAAAGAATAAAATGTCTCAAAGGAGTTGACAATTGATAGGAGCACATAGAAGTTAGCAATTCATGTGTCAGAGCCATGACATAGAAATCTTGGGGTAGAAGTGATGCCATAGGTTTGTAGGTCACATTATTAAATTTCGACTGAGGGTGTAAGTTTATTATTATTATTACTACTACTACTATTATATATTATTTTATTTTTTGATGATTTTTTTGTTGGATCTATTTTCTAGTCTATCCGAACTTATTTGGGACAGAAGACTTAGTTGATCCAACTTATTTGGAACAGAAGACTTAGTTGTTGTTGCTGCAGCAGCATTTTGGATCTCCTTCTTGGGAGCTTCGTTTTAAAAATAAAATAAGATAAATAAATAAGTGGTTCTTTTCAGTTTTTGGATTTTGTATCAATATATTATATAAAGATGTCGAGTTTAGTAGAGTTCATAGCTAGAGGTGTTGTGCAAAAGTATACCATGCTTTTGCGATGCAATATAGTTTTCTACCTTCCTTAAAAACAAAAGAAAAAAAAAAAGCTCCGTTACAATATTCCCACAATTTTCGTTTAGCGCCAACGTTATCTGTACGCAGTGACCATTTCTGAGCGATTGTTCTGACAAGAAAAGTTTAAATATTACGTTCTACAAATTTTATTCAAGAAACAAATTAATTTTGCACAAGAAGGAAGAAAGTTTTGTCGCCCCAACTTGGGCGATCTTATATCTGCTGCACGGCAGTAAACAGAATGCAAGATTTTTGACAACTTTGGAACTCTATATAGAACTTTACATAATTTGTATTAAAAAAAACTTTTCACATGTACCAAAAAAATTACAGTTTGTAGGAAACAAAGTCTTTCAATCTCTTGGGCCAACCTGAACATTAAGTCGTCTGAGCCAGATTGAATGAAGTATCATGTGAAACACATCATACCGCTTAGGAGGGCTATTAACCATGAAATGTCTTTGTGCTATCTTCACCCGCCTTTGCATTCTTATATACTGTCTAGGGGAAATGCTCATCAAAATTGCTTTTAGATTGGGAATATCCTCCTTTGAAACTGGGACTGAAAATGATTTCCAATTCAAAACATCACTGAAAGGTAGCACATAGTTGTCACCGATCGTAACTGGCACACACTCCAGATATAATGCCTCCACAATCCTGCAAATTTGTTATTTCTATAATGTATAATTAACGGGACAAACAAAATACAAGGCTTTATATTCAGACCAATATACTTTCTACAGGTCAATGGAAACAGAGGAGACATGCTAGGACTATATAATGGCCAACATTTTTTTTTTCCTAAAATTCTGATGTACACTGACAGCATGTCTGTTAGACACGTCAGATCAGAGAAGAGCACTAAAAAGAGGTCGCTTATATCATAGGTAACAGAAATTCTGTCATGTATGATTTTTGCCTAACATGTGCTCAATATAGGTCTAGCAAAAATATATTATGTCAAGTTGACCCAAAAGTTCATTGTCAACATAAATTTGAATTGAGGAATTGCTTACCTAGGACTTGCCACCTCATAACCACTTGGGCAAATACAGTACTTGCTCTTTCTCATCATGTCATAATAAGATACTCCTTTACGCAAGTACTCGTACACTTGGATATCATTGTCCTTGTTCTTCCAATGCTTCAGCAGCAATGGCCTGATTGGTCCATGATCCCCACCTGCGAAAAATGCCAAGATCGGGCGGTGAGATGCAGATGGGCCGCCTATCGTGCTAGCTATGGAGTCTGTTTTAAGGTTTATTTCTGGAAGTGAGACATCTTTGCTAGGGTTGAATCCTTCTGATGTATTTGCATTGCAGAGAACACGGATGGAATTGGAAAATAGGTGAGGATGACCTGATGAGACGTAAGGCCCCTAAAGTTGATCATGGTAACATCATAAATAACATGTTTAAAAATCAAAACAAACAACCTCCAGACCCATTATAATAATACCATTGGCACCCATAATAGTTTGAACATCATAAGGTTGACTAGCAGTCCTGATGGTATTCTCTCTTTTGACAAGAAAACTGACTGCAGCTTAATGATTCCAAATTTATATTAAATACAAACTTATATTAAACTACGGTTCATGCTTAGCATATCTCACATTTGGAGAGAAGCAGAGCCATATCATGCCACATACACTACTGCTTGAAATTTGCAGTTACCAAAGATTAAGTTCAATCTTCAAAACTATCAAGAATAAATACAAAAGAAAATTAACCCCTTACCCAGTCATGGCATGAGAGCATAAAATGATCAGCACCGGCACTTCTATTCCAATAAGGATATTTTGTTGCTATAACATCAATATAGTCTGAGATCGTTCTCCTCAAAGGCCCCATGTCATGAGAATTTGGCACATATATTAACTTAACCATCTTTACTACACTAAAAGGAAGAAAATATACATGGGCAAGCTCCGGATCTCTTGTTTGGAACTTGTCATCAATCTCCATGCTATGTATAAACCTCCCTTCAGACGAATATATACTTTTACAAGGTCCATCATGGAAAATCGGTGGTTCGCCTTCTTTATAGATATAAACTTTGAATTTCTTCTCCATCTCCACATAACTCCTATTTCCATCAATCATCAATATGAAAATAGATAAGATGAGTAAGCCTCCATTTGCAGTTAATTAGCTTAGACAGACATCACAGGGTTCCAAAAAACCTTGACAACTTTGAATTTATTACAAATTCTGATAAGAAAAGAAGAAAGAAAAATGAAGAACATTCAAAACCCTTCTCAAATCAGCATTCAATTTCATTAAATATGACAAGAAAGTGTGACAAAAGGACATAAAGATCGAATGCGCATCCAAGTTTTTATATACTTCCCATCATCGAATACACCTAATGACTA
This sequence comes from Rhynchospora breviuscula, assembly GCA_027562975.1. Classification (NCBI taxonomy): domain Eukaryota; kingdom Viridiplantae; phylum Streptophyta; class Magnoliopsida; order Poales; family Cyperaceae; genus Rhynchospora; species Rhynchospora breviuscula. The sequence goes on from CM050398.1 coordinate 23,036,914, forward strand.
AATTTTAAATTTGACAAATATAAGAACTTCCCTTCATCCTGGAGAGGGACAATTTCGTCAGTTTACCTTGTTATATAGTCGATGGACAGATATAGTTTGTATTAGGTGTACAGATCGAGAACTGAGAAAGATTCTCCAGTGGAGATCAAAGATGGTGTTGTAATTTTCGTTTTGCAAAGATACTCAATTTTATACAATAATTGAAAACCAATGGCTAATACTTTTTGGATGTACAGTTTTATGCTAAAACCACTTGCACATAATTAAGCATATGAGCTTCGGGTCTACAAAATATCAAACCAGGAAATTCTTGTTGGTCAATCACCCAAAATCTGTTAACCTGACAATTTATCTATTCACTTTCTCCAATTAATTAATTTCATCCTATGGCAGTCATTATCTGAACTCTTTATCAGTTCTAAATTTCAAGACTTCAGGAGCAACCTGTTGTTTCACAAATAGGTTACCACAGAAAGTTAAATCACAAAAATTACTAACCTGTGAAATGTGTATGCATTTCTATATACTGGCCCAATTGGAACATAATCCATGTCTGGTAGATTTGCCAAACTGCTTTTATTTTGGATCACAGCTCTGATAGCAGCACGTGCTCTGGCTAGACCAAGCTCAATCTTCTTTAGTTTGATATCTCTTCTTCCACTATCTCTGGTTTCAGGCAATGATATTGTATCATTCATCAGAGAATTGTTAAACAGTGTCGGGTCCTATTATGAAAAAATTAAAGCAGCATGCAATTTGTTAAAATTAGAACCTACAAATCAACATCTTAATATACTAGCCAGCACTACAAGTATAAGTACAACACAATCAAACATAGAATAAACTTCTCATAATTTTTCAACAATTTGATTCCTAAGCTATAACATGAAGTAATCAAATCATGTTTGTTTTACATGCCAGTACTGTACTAGGAAAGTACCCCAACAATAGCGTCTGACTGACGGTAGAGAAGCTAAGTCATATCTAATTTCTATTATGTAATTAAGGGTCTTGAATTTTCGAATTTTATGGGCTAGGTTTTTGTGGGACCAGTAGACCATGTGAGGTAATTCACTGACCTGTGGATCAGAACAAGAATTAAGACTATATATGGTCAAGCTAGTCATAGTCCCAGTGCATGTTTTGCCACAATATAGCTATATAAGACTTCCTAGATCCACACAAATCACTCTCTAGTCTTGGGTCCCCTTAAGCCTATAGGCTCATGAAAGAAAAAAAAAAAAATAGAGTGCATGGCAGTTGACCATTGAGAAAATATATTAAGAGCTTTTGTGCTGATCAAATGAAAGAATTTGATCGATCCGATTTTATGTGCCTATGCATAGCAATTGAGATATTAAAAAGTTGCAAAAACTTTTGTAAGCTTGATAGAATATAGTGCATATAACACCCTGATAACGTTAATTACTCTGCCAAGAGAATTTAATGTATGCAAAGCTAAACTTGCTACATCCTGCAACTATGGAATATGTATTTTGTGTACTATTAGTGAGCAAAGAAGTCCTGTTTATAATTGAATGAGCAAACAATGTTACAAAACAAAATAGAGGGAGATTTCCAAACTCATAACTAATTTGAGGTTTCATCTTAATTTGTTTTACGTCCCTTAACTGAGCATTCTAACAAATTGATTGATACTGGGGCTTGGTTTAGCCCCCACCAAATAGGAAGATTTAAATGTAGAGTTTAATTATCTTTTTTCATAAAATTTAATTGTAGCAACATTTTTTTGTTCACATGAATTTGGTTTAGTATTACCTATAATTAAACTGATGCTATAATAAATTCAACTATACTAATTAATTGTTTAGATACATGCATGAGCTAGTGAAGGGAAGAATATATAAGTCACTGTCCAGAAACTTAGATACCCTTACGAATGTCCAAAAAGAGAATATCTCTTTCTTCATCCCCTTTCTCCCATATGTAAAGACAGGGATCAAGACAAGAGGTCCAAATTCCACTCGGACAAGAAAAGCACTATCATTTCCTATTTATATATAGTCTCATCCACATCAAAATGAAAGGATTAATAAAATCATTTTGAATGAAATATTGAAAAATAAGGGAAGAACAATTGATGGTGCCCCACATATATAAAATATAAATCTCAACAATATTTACTTAATTAACAAATGGAAAAATTGAGAAAAAAACAAATTATTCCATTCATCAACATTCCCCGGGTGGTGCAATTTAATTCCATTCAGTAATAAACGCGAATGCACAGTACTAGTCCACACGAGAGAAAAAAAAAAAACCATGCATAACAGAAACAATCAAGTACAATTTTTACTTTCTCGTTTAACAACCTTCTACTGATTAACTTTGCTATCTTTAATTTAAGATGCATACAAAGAATGAGTCACCCAATAAAATTAGGAAAACAAAGAAAGTAAGGCCAATGTACAGAAGAGGTATGTGGAGAGAGAAAACTCACTGGCATTGGTGCGGTGCTCGGTGCAGCAACTGGAGGGAGAGAGATAGAAGAACCATGGCTAGAGTTTTCCACAGAATCCCTTGAATCCAGCTCACTTCTGTGCAACTCTACAAGTCTCTCCTTTCTACTATTTTTCCCACCAGGTTTGATTGAGTCAGACCTTGAAAACAAAACACCATCTCCACTTGCTCTAACCCTTGGATTCAACAAAGGAGACTCCAAAGAAAACCAAGAAACAGAGTTTCCATTTCTTGAATCAACAGCAAGAAATGCAAAAGAGATTAGAAGTAGAGATAGCAACATGCAAAAGATCGCTTCCCTTGTGCAAAGATTGCCATGCAAACATGGTAGAGAGCTCAGATGAGATGAGGAAGAGAGGGAAGAAGGCTTCTTCATTAAGAGGTGGTGATGTAATATGATTGAATTTTGGGGTTTATGGAGATAATAGCTACATATGAAAGCTTGTATTGCTATTGTTTCTAGGAGGCAGAGGCCATGGTTGAACAAGAGAAGGAGCTAGGTGATGTCTATTGGTTTAGCGCGTTGTATTACCTCTTTTGGGAACTGGCGAGGGATTAATTAGAGGAGAGGACAGTAGAATGTGCGCCAGGTCTACAATTAATAGCGTTCGGGCTTGTGTCTTATCTTTAATTAATTGAAAGTGCTACCTAGTGACAAATCCAAAATCTGTCAATGTTTAATTTAACAATGTTCAAAATTCATTATTTAGATGCAATCCATAATTGTATTAATTCTGCAATAATATCCACAAGTAGGATAATAGTTATAAGTAAAAGTTAGTTAATTAGTTTATATATGCATGTTGTTATTTTATTAAGTGAGTAGTATCATCATCCGAAGCATAACCCAAGCGGTCCTTGATATTTTGCGAGTTTTAATTCTAAATAAAAAAAAACTTATTTTGTAAACACAAAACGATTTGATCAATTTTTTTTTTTTTTTTGTAGGTATATATTTGAGAGAATCATTGATCCTTTTCTCTCTCTCAAGGTGATAACAATTAACAACTTCCATCATGCAGCTTGCATTAAAAGAAGTTGCCAATATTTTTGACAAAATTGCACATCTATACAGCACCTAAAAAGGATAATTACCTCAAACCTAACTAATACGAGACAAGGGGGACAAAAATATGAAGTGCTGATGCTATTAGAAAGTCATTAGTTCACCCAGAAATTGATCTAACATCAACAATACGTTCCCTAACAAACTCCACCTTTTCTAATTTGGCATTTCATGGTAAGGTTCACACTTAGTTAACTGTTTATTCTTGATAAATATATTAGTTCTGGTTCTATTATTAGCTTTAAATTAAGTGTCCAAAGTACTATTTACTAAAATTATTTGCACCACTACATAGAGTACTTATGCTGGCTTCCTCTACCAGACTACCACTTAATTAATCTCAAAGTCCTTTTCTAGCTACTAACTTGCTTTCACACGTCAAACAGATTTGACTAAAAAATTAATGAGGGAATTTTTAACGATTTTTTTGGTTTGTGCAATAAAGAGGCACAGCGCCAGCGCGCCATTTAATAGACGGAAAGAGAAAGGCAGAGCAATCCAATTTACGAAACAGAACAAATGTGCCACGTGGCGTGAGATGTGTCACACCTGGGTGCGGTGCCGTTGACACGAGGCTGTTATGTTTCATTTCTTCACTTTCATTTTTCATTTTTGGGAAAATGAGACATATGCCCTTCTAATAATGATAGCAAATTGAAAATATCTCCTTCTAATCTTTAAATTTAAAAATATTCTCCTTTAATTATCATCATTGTGATATGTATCCTTTTACTTATTTCTAATAATTTTTAATTATGAAAAAACAAAATTTAAAATATTAGACATAAATGTCCTTAGTCCTTGACAATTGATCTTCTGTTGTGCATTATTAGAAATAAAAAACAAATAAACGCATTCCCATCCCCTTTCAAATATTTTCTTTCTCAGCCCATCGTCGCAGAAAACTTTTTGTTCCTCCTTAAAACATGTCGAAATAACATCTGAATATAATAGCATTTAAGCATTTCTTCTAAGATCTTTGCGCCCTGGCATTTTTTTAAAATATTTTATACATTCCAGCATTACTTTTGAAAGATCCTTGCATCGATAAATGACAATTTTATCCCCTAGTGTCATTCGCACCGTTGATCATCTATTTCAATTTCAATGTCTTTCCTTATGAAGATTTAATATCAATTGTGTATTTGGAGAATAGATATCGTAAAGATAAGTATTTACCATCATCAAAGTAGTAGAACTTTAAAATAATAAAGATCGTGTAATGTTTTTACGGTGGGTAAGAAGGGAAATATTGAAAAGGGTTGGAGAATGCTCGACATTGTTTATTTCTTTGCAATATCACACAACAGAAAGTTAGGAGAAGATCAATTGCCAAGGGCTAAGGACATTTTTGTCCAATAATTTTAATTTTGATTTTTCAGAGTTAAAAAAAAATCATTAGAAATAGTCAAAAGGATATATATCTATTCTATATACTAATAAAGATTAGAAGGGGATATTTTCAAATTTAAAAATTAGGGGCTATTTCCAATTGGCAAAGATTTGAAGGGTGTATAACTGATTTTCTCTTTATTTTTTTTATGGAAATTTTCCTGGATGGATAATACATTTCCTTTCTTTTTCTTTTTGTGGTAATAGATACGTTTCTTTCAGCTTTGGTAAGCAACCCACACAGTCACACCATCCCCAAATTCTTGTGCTTGAACAACTCAATGACTCCATCCCCAAATTGTGGCGAAAAAAGCAATTAAGAAAATGTTATGGAGGTACCTCAATACTAGCGACACCCTAGTGTTCAGCTCAAATAAATTAATATTAGTATTACGTAATTGTTATTATGTACCTTATTTTAGATTTTAGTTAAGACACCATCAATAATTTCTTTGTAACACTATCAATAATTTAGCTTATATAAATCATTATTAATGTTATCTAATTGCTATTACGTATCTTATTTTAGATGGTATAGGAATTAAAAGTGTAAATAATAGATGAATAAATATACAACCTTTAGGGTGATTAATTTGTTTGAAGTCGAACTTACTAAATTGAACTGTAATAATATATTTATATTTTTCGGTTCATGGTTAATTAAACTAAAACTTAGATGAATAATGATATAATCATTAGACTGTATAATTTTCGCATTTTAAATCACTCGGTATTAGATTGTTGTATGCCATTTTTTAATTCAATGCTCATTAAGTACCATTTAAAATATAAAAATTATTAAAATACTCAATAACTTGTATATGCAGAAAAATATTTATGAATCGATAATACGAGTTAAATTAAGTATTCTTATCGAAGCATCATACACTTATTTTTGAAAACTTCTAAACCTTTTCCACATCAAGATTCTCATTGCAAAGTATACGCTAAAGGTGCATGTGCATCGTAATAAAGACGGATCAAAATTGTGCAGAGCTTGATGCGGTTCTATTCAAAGCATCAAGCCTCAAAGTCGCAGCATTTTCTTGACATATCATCAGCTGAATTAAAGTAAGTATTATAACTGCCATAATAATGGGCCTACGAGCAAAATCGTCCACATTTTTATATCAGATTTTTTTTTTAATAAATATATTAATCTTTTTTATTTTAAAGATAAATATTATATTAATTAAATTTTAAAACTAACTACCTAACTACTGAGTTCAAAAGTCCGAAGCTAACTTCGGACTTCCAAACCCAGGAGTAAGCCACGTGGCAGCATACCGTTCGACTATTGTGCGGAAAATTGAAATGGGTTGTCCGTTTGACCCGTTCCGTTGTTTTGAAGGCCGGAGTTAGCTAAAATAAGGAATAAAGTTTGCAACAATTTACCGTTATGTAATTAATAATTAATTAGGGTTATAATTAATGAATAACAATTCATAATTAGTAATAATTAATATTAATTAATATTTAATAATTAAATATACTTAAAAACTAATAATAGTTAATCTTAATCATTAATACTAATTAACAATTAATAAATAGTAATTAATATTTAATAATAAATAATAAGTATTAATTAATAATAATTATAAAAATTAATAAAAATTAATATAATAATTACAATAATAATGATAAAAATAATTAATAATAATAATATTTAATAAGTAATAATAATAATTATTTATTTAATAATAAATAGTAATTAATCATTAATAATAAACATTTAAATAAATAATAATTAATAACAATAAATAATTAATAATAATTAGTAACTAATTAACATTAATTTGTAAGTAACTAATTAACACTAATTAACACTCGTGCATCTTAAAAAAAAATAAAGCATAAAGAAAAAAAATAGTGCAAAAAGGTAAAAGCAAAAAGGTCAAAAGGTGGCCGGTTGGGAAGTGGAAATTAAAAAAAATTTACTTCGGTGTTTAAAAGGCCGAAGTTAGGCCACTTTTCACTTCGGCCTTTTGAACTCAGTAGTTGGATAGTTATTTTTAAATTTTAATTAATATAATATTTATCTTTAAAATAAAAAGGATTAATATATTTAGTAAAAAAAAAATCCGTTTTTATATTGAGCTTATTGGGCCGGAAGATGATTAAATTTGGGCTTGGTTCTAAATTTGTCAGAAAGCAGAAGCCTGGTTTCTCTCATCTTTACTTGTGTTTCAATAACTTCATATATAAGCCTTGAGCTCTGTTCTAAGCCATTATCCTTTCCTTCCCTCAAAAGGAGACATCTCCATTTGTAGATAGGAGGCTCACTACCTGGAAAAAAAAAAAAAAAAAAACGAAAGATTAATCGAAACCCTAACCCTAGCTTTCTCTTTCTCTCCAGCCAGCCATGGATAAAGTTTCCTCTGAGCGCGAGCGATCTACAAGGCGATCTCATGGTCATGGCGATCGCGATTCATCAAGAGACCACCACAGAGATCGTGATCGAGAGCGCGATTCATCGAGAGACCACCACAGAGATCGAGAGCGAGATCGCGAGAGCCACCGCCACCACGACAAGCACAGATACAGAGAGGAAGAGTACTCGCCGTCTGATCGGGATTCGAGGAGGGAGAGGTCTTCGAGTCGGGCGAGGGATTCCGTGGAGAGAGAGGTGTCAGTGGAGAGGCATCACCATTCTTCTTCTTCTTCTAGAAAGAGGAAGGATTACGAGGAGGGAGAGAGGGAGAAGGAATCGAAGAAAGTGAAGGCGTCTGAGGAGAGAAATGGCGTTTACAAGGAAGAGAGGGAGGATGATAGAAGGGATGAGAGGAGAGAGAAGAGAGAGGGAAGAAGATTTAGTGATAGAAGGGATAATGGTGAAAGGAGAGAGAAGGATGATGATTTGAAGGAGAGAGAGAAGGTAGAAACTAATGGAGAGCACAAGAGCGGTTCTGAAGCAGATGTAAGTATATTTTCATTCAATATTTTGTTCTTGAGAGAAATGCATTAGTTTTCCACCTTGAATATGGATTGCCATTGTGCAAATATGGCTCCTGTAATTTGCACGGTTAATTGTCCAGTACAACCTTCATCCTGCTCAATTTAAAACAAATTTGTTAACCTAATATGTCAAACTGATTGGAAATATACTAACTGTTGGTTTGTGAGTATCCCATCCATGTATTTAATACCAATTTACACTTTTGCTGTCCTCAATTAAACTTGGCCCTCATTTTTGTTAATTTTACATGTTATGATTTTCTACTGATCAAGATCTATTAATTTGGTATCCTACGAATATGATGCACAGGATGCTGCTAAGGAACCGCAAGTGGTGGTGTCAGCTGCACCGACTACCATCTCTCATCCTATTATAACAACAAAGGTATCATCAATTCCTAGCACCAATGAAAATGAGGGAGTTAGTATTAGATCTGATGAGGTTACTGCCAAATCTAGTACAGATGGTGGGAACCCTGCTCCAGGCAAGAGCTCTACTCTCTCCTCTCTTGATGCCTTAGCCAAGGCTAAGAAGGCATTGCAGTTGCAAAAGGAGCTGAAGGAGAAGCTGAAGAAGCTACCTGTGGTAAGCATACCAGAATTTTAATATTTCAATACTAAAAGATGTAAATTTTAGTCCTTTCTGGCACTTCATTTTCTTTTTGTTGGTGGTTCTAAATGTTTGGAGTGTTTGCTAGCTGTTGTCTAGATGGTAGGTCTGTGTTATTTCAGAAAGGCCTTCTGTGTTTTCACTGTGTTTGGCTATACAAGTCTCAGTTTCACATTTTATGTCTAGGACATTAATGTAACGAAATATGCACACACTAAACAAAGAGAAGAACATTTTAGGTCCAATGGAAATCTATCTGATGCATATTTGTTAGGAGGAAAAAGTTGTATAGGTTTCTTGTTAAAAGCTCTTCATATCAAATTTCTCTCTCCTTGTATGTTATAAATGGCAGTAATTATCAGTATATTATTTTTGTTAAAATTTTCAGCTTAATAAGCCAGGCACCCTGAGTTCTGACAACAAAACACATGTGGTTCCTAAGAAGGAGGAAAGTAAATCTGGCACAATAGTAAAACCACCTGCTGCAACTGAGGAAATGACGACACCTATAATTGCTGGAATACCAGCAACAGCCCCAAATTTGGAGGCAGTGAAGAGGGCGCAAGAGCTAGCGGCCAGGATGGGCTTTCGGCAGGACCCAGAATTTGCACCGCTTATTAACATGTTTCCTGGTTCATCTGCAACTGATTTGGTGGTCCCACAGAAACCTTCCAAGGCGCCTCTGCTGCGTCTGGATGCACAGGGCAGAGAGATCGACGAGCATGGAAATGTCGTCAACATTACAAAGCCGACCAATCTAAGCACACTGAAGGTATGTTTTTACCTGTTCAATTGTTTATGTTTGTGGACAATATATGTTGTAGACAATTACTGGAAGATTGAATTGAACTCTTCTGGTTTTCCATTGCTTTTTAAAATATTAAGAGGTGCCAAAATTATACTAAGAAGTAATTTAATTCAAATTGTGTTATGCATACATTTTGGATTAGTGAGAAAAACAATCCTGGTTACTAAATTTCTAATGAATATGCGTGGTCTCAATTTTCTCTTTCTGAACTAATATGATGAAAGCCCTTAGTACGATAATCTTCCCTTTGGTTTTGTTTTTCTCTTTTCTATTTGTACTTTCTAATTCTTAATTTTCTGTTTCAGGTCAACATAAACAAGCAGAAGAAGGAGGCTTTTCAGATTATAAAACCAGATTTTGATGCAATTGCATCATCAAGTTCTCATTTTGACCCAAGAATGGGTATTAATAAAAACAAGATACTTAGGCCTAAGAGGCCAAGTTTTCAGTTTGTTGAAGAGGGACAAATGTCCAAAATGGCTGAGATGCAAAGGATTAAGGTACCAAATAGTATTTTTTTTTTCTGCTTTATAACCCAATACCATTATCTACTTTCATCAATAGATTTATAAATGACAATAAATCAAGTACATATGCAATAATGAAGCCCTGGAAAGTAAAGTGTTACCAGTGGACTTGCGAATATGGGAGTATATCTAGTTCACCTTCAAATTTTTTGAAAATACCTATTTGCTCTTAATTTGTGTTGATATAAACAATGAGGAAGGAGGGGTCTAGTTGGGCATAGGCCTGTCAACAGCAGATGAAACCACGTGATGCCGTTCCGTATAAACGAACGGAACGAATAACGATACCCTTTTCTGTTTCGTTCCAATTATGAAACGGCAAACGAAACACCATATTGTGCCGTTTCACCTTGTTTTCAACCAAATTCAGTGTAATTTATGAAGTGGCACGGTTAATGGCATGGAATTCTGTTTTGTATTCAAAATGAAACGGTTTGCGAAATGGAATATGGTACCGTCTACCTTAACGGAACAGCAAACGGAACACGTTGTTCCGTTCCTTTTGTCCACGTTTGACAGGCCTAGTTGAGTATACTTTTTAAGTACATGCTCAATTAAACGGGTATTGAATACACTGCAGCATATATTTGCCGGATTTCACATTTTTTTTTTTTTTTTTTGTTTGGCAATCTCTGTTTGTTTAAACTGTCAACTTTGTATGTGCAGAGCCAATTTGGGGAGCAACAAGCTAAGGAGCAGAAGGTAAAGCAGGCCATATTAGCGAAGGCCAAGGCTGAACCTGACATCAATCCCAATCTCATAGCGGTTGGGACCCGAGTTGTTACAAAACAGAAACCTAAGGAAGAGGAAATACCTGACATTGAGTGGTGGTATGCTTCTTTTTTTCTTCTCTTTTGATTACCATATTTTATATGCAACTACATTAGGGTTGTTGGTCTGCAATTTCTACTCATGGGGTTCTGTGACTTTGCTAGTATTAAATTAGCTTTATTTTTTACTGGTGGCAATACTATACACTATTTGAGTATGGATTAGCACTGGTACAAAATATGTTATAATAAACCAGTGCATGAAGTATTTTGGGGGGATATTGGTTATCTTGTGAAAGTTTAGGAATTTCCTATGGAAAGATGATGGCCTGTATCAGTATGGATTGGTACAGCGACAAAAAGGTGCTATATGACTGGAATTAGTCAACATATAAAGTGTATCTGCAGATTTTTACAATCTTTTCAGCTTATGAGAACAGGACCTTTTTTAAAAAAAAAAAATTACCATTTTTTGTTCACTAGTGAGATACTGTATGACTCATTTATTGAAATTAGTAAAATGTGTTGAACCCGTAATGGCTGTTGATGAGTCCTTAAAAAGTGTTGCCCCGTATAGTAGTTTATGAATGTATAGTTTAGTAAAATGAATACTTGCTTCTCAATTTGATTTAATTAATTTTTTAATTCTAACCTTTCGTAAAGAAATTATATTTGTAATGGATCAGTATTGACTTGCTTTGTTTACCTGTGTCAGGGACAAGCCACTGCTGGTATCGGGACTGTATGAAGAAGACCTCTCAGAGGAGAAACTCAACATGGAGAAAATAACACGTTACGTTGAACATCCCCGGCCAATTGAGCCTCCAGCTGAGCTGGCCCCACCGCCACCTCAGCCTCTAAAATTAACAACAAAAGAGAGAAAGAAGCTAAGGACACAGACACGTATTGCCAAGGAGAAAGACCGTCAAGAGATGATACGGCAAGGCCTCCTTGAACCCCCCAAGCCAAAGGTCAAAATGAGTAATTTGATGAGAGTACTGGCTTCAGAGGCAACCCAAGATCCTACACGTCTAGAAATGGAGATCCGCAGTGCAGCTGCTGAGCGTGAGCAGGCACACGTGGACCGAAACACTGCACGAAAGCTTACACCAGCTGAGCGTCGTGAGAAAAAGGAGAGGAAATTGTTCGAGGACCCAAACACACTTGAAACCCTAGTTTCAGTATACAAAATCAGGGATTTGTCAGACCCAAAAGCCAGGTTCAAGGTGGATATGAATGCTCGTCAGAACCGGCTGACAGGTGTTGTTGTAAGGTCTGATGGGATGACTGTGGTTGTTGTGGAAGGTGGGAAGAAGTCCATAAAGAGGTATGGCAAGTTGATGCTGAACAGGATTGATTGGTCTGCAACTGGAACCGGAGAGGAAGAGAATGATGAGGAAATGGACGAGGATAAACCACCAAATAGCTGTGTTTTGGTCTGGCAGGGCAGTGTAGCTAAACCAAGTTTCCACAAATTTATTGTGCACGACTGCCGGACAGATGCAGCTGCAAGAAAGTTGTTTGCTGATGCAGGGGTCCCACATTACTGGGATCTATCAGTTAACTACACAGAAGAGTAAATTTGATTATATCATTAACTATTGCATATGAAATGGCAGTTAGGAAAGCTTGCATCGATTTTGTGCACTTCAGTATTCTGTTTCTCTCTTTGCAAAATTTGCATGTCTAGTGGTCTTAAAATATTCAGATTTTGTATTGTCATGTGATCGGAATTAGCATGCTTTCTTCGAGTATCATAAGTTGGAGTTGGAAATGGACTAATTAAGCAATCTTGGCTACTATTCTTAAGAAGGGTACTTCGGTCGTTTTTAAAAACTGTTGGATTTTTGTTGGACTTTTTTTGTGCTCGCAATAATGAAAGCTTCTTGTAAGAAATATTCAATGTTTTAGATAATAGTAACTGATTAGTGGTGAGATCTTTGCTGCAGTTGTGGAAGTTGTGCTGTATAGATTCTAAACTTGAAAGCAAATTTTTAAGAACGCTTTAAATCATTATAACTGATGGCTAATGTCGATAACTGTAATCTACGGAGGTCTGAGGGACAAGTATGTCTGGGTAATTGTCTTAATATTTTGTACCGACTTATCCATTTAAAACTACAATTGCTTTACCAGTTGACATATAAGAAAAAGTTGTCGCAGGTTTTATTTTCATCACAAAAATAACTGGAGAGCCTGGCTATCCTCTTTAACTTGTATCAGCCACGAAAAAACTTTTTCGTAATATTTCGTATTTACATCACAACATAGGAGATTATTTTCTCTAAAATTTAAAAAATTGCATAAGAATTTATTTGTAAATGTATTAGTTTTTTTTTTTTTCCTTTTATCCACAAACGTTCAACTTGTATGTCATACTGTCAAATTTCTCTTAAGCTGTAACTTAGCTGAGAGTACGGAATACATGTATGGAATGTGCGTATAAGTTGAACTTTCTGGCAGTGATCGATCTTCATTCTTCAAACTAGCATTTAGCGATTCTTAAGTATATCCTTTTTGACATATGAATGCTTTCAAAATAATAGTCTCAGAGCGAACGGAAAAATAGAGCTAAAAACGATACTATTTGATCCTATTATCCGTAACTGCTTATTAATACGCCAAAACTGAACAACCCTTCCATTCAACTCGCCTTTTCCATACCCTACACTTCCAAAATTAAAGTTGCACAATAAAATTCAAAACTACCAACAAAATAAACAGCAAAGGCTATTTTACTTCTCTAAAAGCACAACTAGTCTAGGATAGCTCATAAAACTCTTATTCAGGGCTCAAACTTGTTCTCTGTTTTATACTAGTTATTAAGAGATAAGATCAATACCCTGAACCAGCAGTGCATCTGACAAGACCTTGTTTGCGGATTCAGTAGGATGGAAGCTGTCCCAGAAAACATAGCCTGTAGCATTAGAGCATGTACCAGGTGCATTTGCATTGCACAAAAATGATGTCTCAATTGTACCAGTAGCGCAACATGCCTTTCTTGCTTCAAAAAATCCTAAAATGTCAATTCAATATATAAATCAGCATTTTAAAATTATTGTCATTGCTAATGTATTCAGTAAATCAGCTTTCTTAAGATAATTGGGACCATGAGATACAACTAAAAAGTAATAATACAACCAAAAAAACAGCAATGGTACTGGTAGTGTTGATATTGATACTTACCATGTCACATAATAAAAATAATTACTGGCACCTACCATTATCAGAAGGGTTCTTGATGAGGTCAAGGAGGGGCTTGTAAATGTCGAAGATGACAAGCTTCAGGTCTGAGTGCCTAATCTTGAGTGCTTGAGCAGAATCATTGACCTTCTTGTTGAAAGAGATTGCATCATTGTTCAATCGCTCGACACAATTGTTGCTTCCGCCTCCAAAAAGAGTTATGGCTGCTGGCAAGCACCCCAGTGGTGGGAGTGATGTCACACCAACTCTTCTAGCTCCCATCGTGTACAGACTCTGAGGATTAACAGTAAAAACTTTTTTAGGTATTTGATAGTAGGAGTAATGGAAATTGAACCTAGAAGTCTAAATTATGGGTACACAATAAATGTTTAATAAGAACTCTGCCTATACTGTTTAGTATAGCCCAGTCCCAAGCCCGTGTAAAAGGAGGAGGGTTGTGAGCCCAGCGAGCCAACATAAAAAAAACTCAGCTATCTTTATGGAATTGATCAATCGAAAGCCTATTATTTGTTGCTGTAATAAATGTTTAATAACTATCGAACACTAGTTGGATTGAGTTCATGTTTAAGAACTTGAGATATGAATTAAATAAACAACTTGGAAGGTTTGACCATGGGGAAACATAGAGTTAAGATATGAGCCGGAAATTGCAATTTGGATATAGAAAACCTATAAATCTTAGGAAGAATTTTTCTATCACCTAGAAAGAACTTGTCTGCAAAACTATTTTGTTCTAGCCAGGTTTTAAACATGTAAAGATAAAAAGGGAAATTAATTAACAAAACCAACTTTTTGTCAGCACACTGTCGACATTGGAGCATGCAATAACTTCATGACTGAAAAATCTAGGAGATGGGACCCCTACCTATATTGCAGTAAATACATGCTATATACAGTCAGGTTTCATTTAATTCTTCATTTAATAAGCTCAGTAGATAGTATTGAACCATATCTGCCACTAGTCTTGGAGAGAGAGCTTGCATGCAGTAATGGGGCAGTTGGACCATCTTCATTAATGGTCTAGAAAGATCCTTTTTATTTTGTATTTCCTTTTTTATTTCATGAAAAACAGCACTGTAGCTTGTATGATAACATAGATCAATATCTACCCTGTTTTTATTTGGAGTTCTATTTAGGAAACAACACTTTCGAGAAACAAAAAGGACACAGGAGGCATAAGGTATATATATACTTTATACATGTTTAATTCTCTCGCCTGATTTATCCTTTTAAGAAAAAAACAAAGAATTTGGAATCTTGATAAGATAATATGTATGTTTGTCTGGACTGGTGTTTTTGGAAAGGAATAAACATACACACAGAATCACACAAATAATTAATACTGAAATAATAATGAGGTGGCAGGCTGGCAGCATATCATGGGTATGATGGTAAAAGCGGGTAGTACCATCCAGACATATTCTGATATTGGGAAAGACAAGATTATTGGACTCAATATAGAAGAAAAACCCTGAAAATTGCCAAAAACAAGTGTGGTCACTGTACCTCAACGAATCTGTTAAAATTTTGGACGAGCAAGTCGGCGAATTGGTCAGGCGTGTATGCTCCATAAACAAGGGGGCTTATGTAGTAGTTCTGAATATAGTCGCTGCTACCAGCACTTACTAGATGTATCGCACCCGAGACTAGTGCCGAGGTGTTGCCCACAACCCCAGTCACCTTTGACTGGTACTCCCTGTAGTACTGTAATTGTTGGGTCAAAGAAACTGCGCTCTGCAATTGATTGATTGAGACAAGTGGTGATCAGCTAAAATGGCCTAAATGTTTTCTAAAATAAAAAGTAATCATAATACTGTGTGAAATTTGTGCAACTTGTATAAAAGCATGTTTATTCCCCCATGGAGCACACAACATTCCTCAGCAAAACTCAAATTCTTCCGATGTATGGTTTATAATAAAGACAATAATAACTTGCATGCAGAGTAGAATATTTAATGCTAGCTGGCCAATACCAGTTGGTCGGTGTATATACTGATTTTATTTGCACAGAGCTGTAACCTATTAACTTCATCATAATAAAGCTTTGGTGTTCATTTGCTATTTGCCAGATGTGACTGTTGTTACTTTTTAGGGGGATAGTACTGACCAATAATAAAATCGCTGGAAAACCACTACTTCATGTCCAGGAGAAATGTGGAGTCCCTTTATTTGGGTGAAAATATTCATCCCATTTTGACGTCCATCAGAAATTGAAAAGAAACTTACATAGAGCTGTGCCGTGCTGTCCCAATAACCAGAGGCTCCAGAGGCGAAGTTTGCACCAGTTGAGAGGTTATTTCCTTGTGCCTCTTGGCTCAGATAGGCTGGAGGATATTTAGTAAATCCCAGATTTTCCACTGCAATACCGAAAAATTACTATACCAAATTAGTCTAAACTGTCAATGCTTTTGTCCTGTTGACGTAGATAAATTTTGACATTATGGAAAACGAGGAGACGACTGGATAACACAACGAGTGAACATGAAAAATCAATTTGCCCCAGTGATTTATTTTGGTGCATAACCACAAAATCAGGCAAAATATACTGGAAGTAACAATTTACAAGAATCCATTACAATAATAATAATTTACTACTCCCGAAGAGAAGTTCAGAAACATTCTATTTCGTCTGGATTATTGGCACTTAGGCGATTGGTAGGTGATCTTGAAATTGTGCAATTAAAAAAGGTTTCTATCAGTTCCAACGATCAATTAAAACATAATATTGTTAAAAGTAGCACTATTTTTTTTTTCAAAACGACAAAAAAAAATACAACAATTTTTTTAAAACTCTCTTATGATACAAAAATATAAATTTGGTTATTAATAATAAATCTTAATAGAAATGTTGCGTTCATATTATATGAAGTACCTATGCTACTTCATATAATTTTAAAGAAAAATTAATCATGTGATTAGGTAAAAATGGAAGCCCAAAAAAGAAAAAAAAATCTCTAAGGTGCGCGCTGTGTCGAAACTCCACCAAGAACATATACTATATGAAAGAAGTGTTTAACATCTTGTATTAAAAAAGTATGTATAAATGAACTACCCTGAATGGCTGAACTAAAACGGTGTCTTTGAGATTTTTTTTTTTTTTTTTGTAGTATTTTAACTATTTTATTTATTTTTTACCCCTTTATAGCCAGAACTAAATTTTGAAAAACACACAAAGATTATTAATTTATAGAAAGGGTATCTAAAATAGTACCAGTGAAATCAGTGGCTAGTTTGCCATTGCAAAATCTTCCAGTGGGGGAATGAGAGCTAAAATCTCTGCCATAAGGAGGAAAGTTGGCTTTGACAATAGTGTAGAGGTTGTTGTTGTTGCCTGAATCCACAACCGAGTCGCCGAATATCATTACAGCTGGTACCAGAGGTTGGCCATGGCAGAGACCCACATATCCGACCAAAAGTTGGCTTGTTAGTGTAACTATTACTAATAACAATGCCATTTTTCGTTGCTTGAGAGAGAGAGAGAGAGATAAAGCCGCGCTCTTAGTAACCTTTGTAAGGCTTTAAAGAGAGGGAGAGAGAGGGAGAGAGGATTTCTGAAAATGAAAACTGAGCAAGTCAAACAGAGCAAGAGGGGTTTTATGAATTTTGAAGGGCTCTATTTTGTTGATGAGGTTTATAAAGAGAAGTGACGGCTAAAATTGTTGATTTCTGGAATGGAATAAACATTACTTTTTATGAGTAAATTGTAGATGCATGAAATTGTAATATTGTACTTGTTCTTAGATCTAGTTTGGCATTTTTTTTTGGAGATAAAGGGTTATGTTTTTGCTAGATTTTGAATAAATTTTATATTTAAATTAATTGAGGTTTTTACTATAAGTGAGGAAATTAATTCGTTTAACAGAACATTAATAATGACAGATTCAGTAAAAGTAAATGGGGACAATTGTTTGATATTTTGTGTCTTTGTTTCTTTTATTTATTTTGTAACTTTTCTTTAGTTCTAGTAATAATGTTCACCCTATTTTTTTGTCATATATATATATATATAGACACACACACACACACCTAGTTGTATTTCAAAAAACGAAGTCCTGTTTGAAGTGGTCAATAAAGCTTAAGAAAGCTTAACTTGATAACTAGTATAGAAGAGGTTGGAGATGTCATAAATGCTGTTTTATTGCACCAACGAGGAGAGTTGTTCATTTATTTATTTGATGGTTTTTGGCTCCCAATTCATACTGTTGGCAAGATATAATAAAATTCATTTTAATAATTTAGTGGGAGAGAAATAACTTGTTTTCATGTAATCAAATGCAAAATAATTAGGACTATACTACTTAATCAAGATAATAAAATATTTTAAATATTTTTTTAGGATGAAATGAGAGGCACAACTTATAGATTAGTGCTGAATATTTAATTTCATACCTTTCGTTTAAGGATCTTATTAGAGTATATATATGCTTGTTTGATTTTAGCAATTTAGTTGTTTTGTTTTACTGAAGTCAATTTGGTCCTGGTCTTCTCCGTGCTTATGATTTAAGTAGTTGAATTTTAAATGATCATGTTCCCGTATTGATGAAAAAAAAAATTAGTTTTTTTTGTTTTTTTTGTAAAGAGAATTTTTTTTTTAATCTGTGTAGAATTTGAGGAAGCATGTTGTTAAGAGAACTAAATATCTATAAATAACGTAAATTGATTTCTAGTAGGGCTGTCAATGGGTACGGTACGGTATGGTAGAAGGTATTTTCATATCCGCACCCGTTAAATTTTTCTTTACCCGTACCCGTTAAAAAGGACTTTACCCGTACCCTACCCGTACCCGTTAAGAATTAACGGTACGGGTAGGGTAACGGTACATAATGGGTAATAATAATATTATTAATTTAATAAAAAAATATATAATGTGCTAAATAAATAGTATTAAATAAATATATTGATAAAGTAAAACATTTAGATAATATTTTAGATATAACAAAAATCATGAAATTTATTCTCATATCAATTGAATTCGAAAAATCTATATAACTAATTATAAATATAATATAATATAGAGTGTAAGTTAATTTTTTCATCATCATAAATAAATTTGGATGATTTGGATGAAGATCGAAATGAATAACATATCTTACGAAATATGCTAAAAACGTGATTATATATACATATATGTTTGTAAAATATTACCCGTTAGATAATGGGTACGAAATAGCCCGTAACCGTACCCGATAAGTTAACGAAAATTTTTCTTTATCCGTACCCATACCCGTTAGTCTAACGAAAATAAAATCTTACCCATATCCGCCTTATCGAATACGGTACGGGTAGGGTAAACGAGTACACGGGTTTCATTGACAGCCCTAATTTCTAGGTAGTTTCGATTGGATTTATTAATTCTGGCTTTTTGGCCCAGTTGCGAATTGTAACTATGAGCAATCAAGGAATAACAGAAGAAAGACAGATTGAATTCCTCTGTTACGTTTTCCCTGCTTCCATTTATGTCGCAAGTCACCAACTATGGGCCCCACGGGTCTCGCGCACTATCAATTCTAACATGGTGTTCCAGTCAAAGTGTAACCGAGAAACGAGTGTCAGGCTTTTATGGCAGCGAGTGAAAATATTGCACATCAACTCCCAACTATTAAAGTGATATTAATTCAAAGCTCACAATAAACACAATAGATATGACTCTATTTCTATTCCTTAATCCATTCGGAATTCAAAGTTGGTCGAAATTGCTTAAAAAAATAAATAAATAAAATACTTGGTCCACTTTAGGTTTCTTTTTTCTAAATTTCGTCAAGGGAAATTCTCCAAGGCATGGATAAAATTTATTTATTTCTTATGTTATAGTAAAAACGGTGCTAATTCTATACTTCTGAAATAAATAACTCGTGGAGTCGTGCTAATATTAAAACTCATTAGTTTGTAGTACAAAAGAATTTTGTTTTTCTTCTAAGAAACGTTGGCAATGTCCGACCTTGACAATACTACTGTTCCTACTTCCTACCAAGTCATTTATTTTATTTTATTTTATATATGTAGCAGTTGCTATAGCTGGGAAAAATTGCAACATTATCATTTTCCTCACTATGACTAGCAAAAGAAAAATAATCTTGTCAAATTCCTGGAAAGTACTTTTGAGTTACAATTACTAATATAAACAAAATGCAGCTTGATTTCCGTATTAGTTTTATTTATTTCATTTTATTATGAATTTCAATTCCGAAGTATGGAGTCATGCGTGGAGTACCTCTTTTAAGCAATCCGGAAACACAAAATAAAAAAGTTATACCCTTCATTTTTTCGAATAAAGCATAGTACGAAAAGTTATTCCTAAAAATAAAAAAAAAGTATGTGAAAAGTTATTTGAAATATACAGGAAGCAAAAGGAAAAGAAAGCTCTCTGCTTGGAAACGTGATTTATAAGTAGCGGACAATGAAAAAATATATATGGGAATGGTGCTTCGAAATGTTTAACTCATTCAATATTGTAAAGACGGGGGCATGCAAGTGTACAAGTTGTATAATCATCAGTATTTACTTCAATATAATTCATAATTAGATTTTTGTACCGTTAGTTATCTATACAACATGATTTACAACTTCGCTTAATGGTTTTTATTCATGACATTCTACACTTTCCTTTCCCTTTAGCCCATCCCTTTAACTTACGAATCAATTTTGGTTTCCCTGAATTCCTCACCACGCTATCCATACAATTCTCTTCAGGGTTCGTAATCAAATTTGCACATTGAACAAGTGAATCAGATTGTATCACTTCATCACACTCTTGTGCTACTTCAATGATTTCTTCAATCTCATTTGTCTCCGTTGAAATTGGTACCGGATCTGTTGGTTCATAAAATGCGACTGGGAGTATGTTTTCTTCGAGTTTTGGTTCGTGTTTTATTTCCTCATTTGTGTTGTTTATTGATAGTTCATGTCGGAGGCATGTGGTGATCCATCCGATATATATCATCTCCTCCATATCGGCTGCCCACTGAGCCCGGATCTGGTCGATTTGTTTCGACATTTCTTTGTTTTGTGATAGATCTGTCAGGTGACCTTGCTTTATTTTTAGTTCCTTCATCTGACGAAAGAAGAATAGCTAATTTGTGAGCATGTTTCATATATATTATGTACAAGAACTGGAGTCAAGCTATATATTGTAAAATATTTATATTTTGATCGGAGTATAAATGATTCAAATTACTTTTTTTTTTTTCCATATTCAAATAATGGATTGAAGACGTTCAATGTGTTCAATGATACTAATTTGTTTGGTTTTTCTAGTTTTAGGATATTTTCATTATTTCTAGATTTTTGAAAGATGGTTATTGATCCTAAAAATAATAAAATAGTATCCATGATATTTTAACATGGAGAACACATAGGAATCTTGTATCGATAGTTCAGACATACAAAAGAAGCTATTGAAATATATATTTAACATGAAGCATAACTATATTTATAATAGCTTAACTCACAATTAGTGATTCATATTTAGTAATGATGTCTCATACATGCTGGGGAAAAAATTTAAGATACAGTAGTCAGGATAATCGTAGGTAGATAATATATTAATTTGAGTAAAATGGAAGATATAAATCAATTGAAATATTAAATAGAGACCATTTTTTCACCTTAGAAGTGCTCTTCTCCTTCATCTGTGTCATGTCTTTTGCATCCCTAAGTGCCATTTCCAACTCTTCGTTCCTTTTCAGAAGCTCAGATTGTCTAGCTTCATAATCTTGCATTCTTCGGTGAACCATTAGCAAAGTTTGTTCATTTCTTTTTGAAATCTTCTCAAAGTTTTTCTTCAAACTTTGAATTTCAACCGTCATTGCCTCAAACTCTTTTTTCTCCTCCTTTATTTTAGAAATGGTCTCCTCTAGACTTTGATTTTGATCCTCTAAGTGCTCTATTTTCAGTCCCAAGCACATTATTTGCAATTTTTCTACCAGAGATTCATAATTTTTCAGGTTACAATATTCACTAAAATCTGATTGCATTTGGTTTGCTTCCTCTTCTACGTCAGATACTCTGTTATTCAATCTCTCAATCTGTTCTTCTAGGCTAGCATCTTCCATTTGCTCAATTCTTACAATATTGGGAGTGACAAACTCGGTTTGCAAAACTGGAACAAGGGAATCCATTTGTTGTTGATATTCTTCTTCTTCTTCTTGAATTGAGTTGTTGTATGAATCGGTTTCACTGGGTGTACTGATAGGGGAAAGAGGGGGGAGGAGAAAGCCAACTAAAGGGAAAACCAAAGGAACAATAATTTTTAGGAACAACAGAGGGTTAATTTGTTCTGCTTCTTTTCCCATAGAATATAGATGCAGTGATAGACGAAAGTGGGGTTCCCATTTTAGAATTTAGTATAGGAATCGTTCAAAGACTTGCCTTTTTGTTCTACCTTTCTTTGCCTTGAGGTGGATGGTTAGCTAAATTCCCATGCAATAATCTTTGCACACCTTGGTAGCCACAACCAAGAATATCTAAAAACAAAAAATAACCTTTACGTCACTACGTGCACTATGATTCTTTTGTAAGATGTTTGGAATTAGAGGAATATTAATTTAATTTGTTAAGTGAGGAAATTTTTAGTTTTTCATTGAGTTTTAACTTTGCTATATTCCTTGGCTGTGGGCCATGTGTTTGCCTGTTTGGTTTGGCTCGAATAAGGACTTACTTCGACTCCTTATTCTTGTTTCACTATTGTCTTAGAATAAGGAGAATGAATAAGGACATGTTCAAATAAGACTTATTTCTTATTTGAAGCCCAAACCAAACACAACTTACTAGCATTTACATGGTATAGGCGTGTATCTTAGCGGTTCTAAAGTTGTTTAGTAGTCAATAAAGACGTTTCTTGACTAATCAAAATTTGAAACCATTTTTGCACATAAAATAGTTTTATTACGTTGCATGAATTACCAATTTACCATACCCTAACGTTATGTTTTCCATATTTCGTGGCTGATTGTTACAGTAAGTTCTTTTTATTGATATAAATGTTAGGAAAAAAAGCTTTAAAAATGTTTCTTTACGTCAGAGGAAACACAATTCCTGTATGCACATCATCAAGCTTTCGATTGTTATTCTTTTTTTTTTTTTTTTTTTTTTTTTTTTTTTTTGTTCCTTTACATTTCCAATAGTCAGACTCTTCTGAAACAATGATATCTTACATTTGGAGCTTATCTCAGCATGGAATTCTATAAAAATTATCTCGACATTTATATAGTTCATCCTTCAACGATCTTCACAGGTGTCCTGCACAAAAGTCACAAATCATAACCAACTTAATTCAGGCTCTGAAGTTTATTGCTGGAACTTATATAAGAATTCATGTGAAGTAGAAGGAGGTTCTTTTTTATCTTAAATGTGGTCGTTTAAAATTTGACATACCCAAATGGAGTTTGCTTCACTGATAATAGTTCAACATCCAGCTGTTCAACAGAAAATAAAAGAAAGAAAAGTTTCAATGAAACCAAAGAGATATATAACTTGTTATTATCATTAGACATGTCAACCCAAATTCTGAAACTGTGAAGTTCACCCAAACGCTTTTTCCTTCCCAAATTCTGAGCCAAAAAAAAAAAAAAAAAGCATCCACAGTACTGCCAAAACTCTAAGCAGGTAACAAACAAGGTATACTGAATTAACCGAATTAAACTTTTAAGCAGGTCAAAATATTATACTGGGTAGATAGAAAGAAGGCAGTATAATTGGCCATAAAAGGTTACTGCATAGAAGATATTGAGCCAAATAATTAAAAAAAAAAAAGATGTTTTGTTGCATCTCAGTTTGGTGCTCAGAATATTTTCCCTATTAATCAATATAAGAGGTTACCTCAATTGTTGCATTTGGTGGTATTTCTTGTACTCCTTTGCTTCCATAAGCCAGTTCTGGAGGAACTATCAATAATCTCTGTAAATTGTACTTATCCTATGTTAGTCAGCCTGAGACCACTAACAGAAGTTATATTTGTTAACAACAAGGTAGAGTTGCAATTATACAAAGGGCTTATTAACTTACCCTATATATAGTTTTTTAAAGGAAATCCTATATATACTTTTAGTACTTACATACTAAAACAATTAAACATACGAGTAAATCAAACTAAGATAGGAAGACTGCAGAATTGAGGTACAATCCATTTGAAGAGAAGTGTTAAAACTGCAATAGGATCCTTTCTTCATTACTTTAAAATCTTAAAAACACTTCTATATTTGCATAAAAAAAAATCTAGTCACGGAATTGTTTTATGACTAACTCTCCCTTCCTCTCCTGACACAACAATGCACCAACTTTAGTCCCTTTTAGTGAAAAAGGAAAAAAAAATCATGTGAATTGTGGTAATATTGGCCAAAATAATGCATGGAAAGACAAATAGAATTAGGGTATGATAAGACCTGCCCGCCTACTTTCATTCCCTCAACACCAAGATCTAATCCTTTCAATACATTTCCTCGCTCTGATTGGCCTACATCAAAACCATATGGCTGAAAGAAATGTCAAAAGTAAGCATAGATCAGAAAAATTTTGGGTGTAGCATTAGAAATATGAACATCACTTTATATTTATATCTACCCCCTCCCTCTCTTTTTTAACACAATATACCAATAAATCAGCCCAACTCTTTCACTATCCTCTCTAAAAGTATTATAAGTTTATAACAAAAGAATGTGCAGGTATTTCTCTATGATGATTGGTTGTTCCTTTTATTTACTTAAGTTACAAAGGTATAAGAAGATCACTTTATATTTTTTACAGTGATATTCCAAATATTCGACCTCCAACACCGAAAAAGGATTTTTTTTTTTTTTACTTATTATTATCATTATTATTATTTTTGCATTTTGCAATTTCAAGAATTAGTATAGAAAGTAAGATAGAAAGTTGACATACAGTTCCACCTGTAACACCAAGACCTTGGCGACTGGTCATAAAGGTTACTCCCTTCCACTTGGCTACATAGTGTATCTACATTACACAAGGCAACTATCATATGATAAGATAATGAAATTTGCCCTTGAACTGTAGGGGTTGTATAATCTTGATTCGAAGTTTATGTTTTAATCCAATCTTGTTGCTTGTTATAATCAATAGTGATGATAATAACACTATCAAGTTTCAACCTACAGATTTTTTAACATGACCTTGCCATTAGTGTGATTTAACTCACAAGAAAACTACATTGAACCAAAGCACAAAGTTCAGGTACCTAACTGAAAAGAAAAGATAATTTTCATCTGATTTTAGACTCTTTTTATCTTATTACTCTTTTGCAAAAGACATGAATAGAGAACTTTTTTGAGAAATGGAAAAACTACACATACAGCCACACGAGATCCTTTCAAAGCTTTTGCCCCACCCCCCACCTTTACATCATAGTACCTACATGAAATCATAACAGCTATATGACAACAAATAATAATAGGCAAAATACAATGCCATTATTAATACCCAAAAACAAAATACAATCCCAATATAACTGAATTTATTAATACCCAACAGAACCAACACTGATGTATTGATACAGATAAATAAGATAGGTCATAAGTTGAAACCAACAAGTCATATATGTTAACACTCTCATACTTTCTGAACCAATGAACTTAAATTAACAGCAATTCTAAGTTATCTATACACGAGCCGCAATATGCATAAAAGAAGGGAAAAAGTATAATAAATGTGAAGATGGTACAGAATCCAAGAACAAATCAACAGTGGAGCTATTATCCACTAATTCATATGTATGCACTTACTTGAGACCACTTGGAAGGGTTTTGAATTCACTCTCAGGTATCTTTGAAGCCCTAAGCTGAAAATTGGCAATTTTTTATCTGTTCACTAGGTAACTAGTAATCAATTTCTATGATAATGACGAATGAGTCAATACATATCTCTTACAGCTCTTCTACTTGTTGAAACTGCCTCAGCTTTGCTACCCATCGCTAATCCTGACGGTACAAAACATGATTTGATAAGAATTACCCCCATCAATAAGTAAATTTTTTAATAACAGGAGTTGGTTTCAGTAAAAAAATTGTCCCCAGTCCAATATCCAACTTATTGGTTTTTCTTAACAGAAATGTAGTATTACACACTGAACATGGAATTAACCAACCTAATTGAGTGTTAATATCTCCTAATGCCATTATAAAATTCTCTTTGTAGAAAGTTTCTGAACTTCCTCAATACAGGGTTAAAATTATCTACTTGAAATTGGGAGAGATTCTAACCAGTGGCAAGGAGAAATCCCATGAACCACCTCCTTCCATCAGAAGAAGGCACTGAAACCTCATCAAAACTCAAACCCACATTTTTGTTCTCTACACTTGAACTATTGGAGCAGTGGCACCGAAAAGAGACCACATTTCTCTTCTTTGACACGCCTCTTGCTTAAATTCCAAAGAAACCAACAACATAAATCCCTTGTGAGAACAAAGAGATCGAAACACACAGAAAGAGAGAGAGAGAGCTTTACTTGAATTTGGGAGTGGAGTTGAAGGATTGTTGCGAAGGAGTGAGAGCTCCATCAATGCTAAAAGCAGGACTTCTTTCTTTATTATTTTTATTATTATTCACACCTCTTTTTATCATATTTCTTTTCTTTCCGACAAATTTGTGTGAATTTTGTGATGAAATCCATTCATGTGGATGTGAGAGCTTTTATTTTTCTTTCAAGATTACGTTTTCAGAAACTTCAAAGAATCTCTTTAAAACACTGGATTTGGTTGCAATTTTGCAAATATTGGTAGAGGCGATGAGAAAAGAGATATCTAAAATGGGCTGTCAGGCCCGTTTTAATGGGCTCAAGTCTTTTCATTGTGAAAGACTGAAAGTTTGCTTTTGCTCGACATAAATAAAATCTAGAAACAACATTGGAAAATGGTAATTACTACTTACCATCCTCTTAATCGCCATCCAAGTCATCCAATTAATCGCCGCCCTTCAATTTCAGCGATCTCCTTCTGATTCGAGCGCAACTCTCACCCAGTTCCCTCTCCCACGCGTTACCTCCCCTCCCTCCCTCTCCCAAGCGTGGCTCCTTCTCCCCTTGCTCTCCCAGGCGTGGCTCCCATGCGTTATCTTCCCTCCCTCTCTTTCTTCGTGAGTTTCCACTCACTCCCTTCGCTCCCTTCTTCTTTCTTCCTTCTCATTTCCTTTCTGCTCTCTCTATTCCCTCTCTATTGATTTTTTTTTTGTTTCTCACTGGCCCTTCCTTCTTTTTATTTTTATAATGTTCAAATTATTTTGTTCTATTTGTTCAATATATTTGTTATAACTGTTCAATTTATTTGTCATTTCTGTTTAATTTATTTGTTGTATATGTTCAATTTATGTTCACTATTTATTTTTTTATACGAGTCAACATGTTTGTTACATCTGTTCAGTTTATTTGTTATAACTGTTAAATTTATTTGTTATTTATGTTCAGTTTATTTGCTCACTTTTACTTTTTGTATGAATCCACATTATTTGTTACATCTGTTCAGTTTATGTGTTATAACTGTTCAATTTATTTGTCATTTCTGTTCAGCTTATTTGCTCACTTTTACTTTTTGTATGAATCCACATTATTTGTTACATCTGTTCAGTTTATGTGTCATAACTGTTCAATTTATTTGTCATTTCTGTTCAGTTTATTTGCTCACTTTTATCATTTTTATGAGTCCACATTATTTGTTATATCTGTTCAGTTTATTTGTTATAACTGTTCAATTTATTTGTCATTTTTGTTCAATTTATTTGCTCACTTTTACTTTTTTTTTTTATGAATACACATTGTCTGTTACATATGTTCAGTTTATTTGCTATTTATGTTCAATTAGTTGTTATATCTGTTCAGTTTAAGAAGGCAGGATAAAGTGTGAGGGAGGGGAAGGAGAAATAGAACGCCAGGGAGGAAGGAGGGACAGAAGGGAGGGCTGGCAAGGAAGGAAGGCGTGTTAGGGAGGAAGGGGCGCGAGGGAGGAAAGGCACGTGAGTGAGGGAGAGAGGGTGCTTGAGGGAGGGAGAGGCGTCTCCAGAGACGCGCAGAAAAAAAAAAATCGGAAGTTGGAGGGGAGAGAGGGAGCGCGAGCGCTAGGGGGGAGGGAGGGTACGGAAAAAAAATACTGTGGATGGCGTGGATGGTTTTTTCGTGGATGACGCTTATCATCCCTGTTGGAAAATTGGAGTCCAATATAAGAGAGAATCGTTTTTCAGTAATGATAAGTGTGATCCTAAAAGAACTATCGCCCATGATCGCTGAACAGAAGACATGTGTCTATTACAAATATTCAGTTTAATAACCAAATGTGTTCAATTTAATAATAAAAAATATTTAGTTAAATGCGTTAACTAATGGTTTATTATATAGAATTGCGCTTCAGTCTTGGAGAGAGGCGCGCCAGGGGCAAAGTTGGAAAAAATTTAATTTGAATCCGACCGGTTCATGACCCCTTCTAATTTTTTCATGTATTTTTTATCCGGTTCGTGACCCCTTCGCTTAACATCGCGCCTATTTAAAAACAGAAAAGCAATACTTAATAAACTGAACATTTATATATACTGAACTGAACATTTGTACTTACTGAACTGAACATTTGTACTTACTGAATTGAATATTTGTACTTACTAAGCTAAACATTTCTACTTAATAAAATGAATATTTTTTCTTATAACATTTATATTTTTTATTGCAACTAATTGAACATTTATACTCAATTAAAAGAACATTTGTATTGACCCAATTTAACATTTGGGTAAAAAATAAAAAAAGTAAAATAAACATATCTAATAAAGTGAACAATTATAATAGAAAGTGAACATTTATATCTAATAAAGTGAACAGTTAGAACAACGGAGTGAACAAAAAAACAAACGCCTGGTGATGGGATCACTCAAGCGCTCGCTGAGGGGAGCGCCTCAGGCCTCAGCGATGACGCGCGATGGTAAATCACCCGATGGCGATAATCAATTTCCATTGTTCTTTTTTTTCTTTTGTAGATAGAACGAATTTAAACTCACTTTAAAACAAAAAAGTTGTATTGTACACTTGGATAAAAAAAGACGCTGTAATTAGGAAATTTAATAATTTTTTTTCTTTCAATAATTTAAAAATAGATTCTTCTGCAATCTAAGCTTTTCAATATTGCTTCTTCACCTTTTGGGTTATTTGTGCATAAGTGGAGGAGAATAAATTAAGGTCTAAATATGGTTTCTTAAATAAAATTGGACTGTTTATTCCTAGGAGAGTAAAAAATGAAATGAAAGGAAGGTTCGGAATCGTATAGAACTGTAAACAAAAATAGCAAGTATGAAGTTAACATGCTGTATTTTTGCTGAAAATAATATATATTACCTATTATGGTTGCTTGATTATGGCATTTTCAGAGCGAATTGAAGGCAATCGATTGAAAATGTATTTTTGACGTGTTTGGCCAATTATGGCGCGTGAACAATAAATAATTTACGTTATTTTTCCTGAAATGTCCTGCTCATTTTATCGAGTATTACAGCAAAGAGCAAACTAAGATTTTATATTGCAAAAAAGCATTTCTTTTTCTTCTACCTAGAGTCTACTCTAAAAAATATTATGATTTTGTTTTAAATTATTATTTACAATTAAGTTCAATTAAACATTTAGAAATTCGAGTCTTGAATTTTGAGAAATACAGGAAACAACCATCCCAACATGTTTTCTCCTATGTACATATATAATGCAAAATAGAAAAAAGGAAACAGAAGCTTAGTCTGGCTGATGTACACAATGCAAAACAGAAAAAGAAACAATCCAAAATCTAAAAATGCATATCATATTTTGAACTTCCTAATTGGAAAAAAAAAATCCATATACGATTTATTAATAATGAATTATATATAGTTATAACCACATCTCATTTATTATTTTAGAAAGTAATTTGGGGAAATGTGAAAATGAGAGCATTTTGTGCCTAGTCCAAATTGACACTCCACATTTAACACACCAAATATGCGAATTCTGATACATTCAGAGATACTAAAATTATCTAGCAAAACTTTTTCTAAACCATTAGTTCCCCGCAGAAATTGGCGACTAAAAACAACATATGTGTTTAATATTAGACCTTGCTATATAACCTTTGTTTCTGCCAGCCCACCTCACGTCTGTTTCTCTCTCTTTACCTTCAATAACTTTACTTCTCAGTTCTCTCACAATCTCCAATTTCTTTCTTTATGGAAACCCTCCACAACATAATCACCTCCCCGCCTTCCGGCTATTTTATCCCTTCCACCGCCAACCTCGGTCCTATCGGCCGCAACATGAGTCCTATCTCTCCAAGCAGCAATGCAACTACCCCATCCCCAACCGGTGCAGCTTCAGCTCAAGATACGGAGGCGAGCCATGCGCTGGCTGCTGCATTGAGGATCCAGACTACTTCTAGCAATGGCAACACCAGCAATACTGCAGATGCAAATGCGAATGCAGATGGAGTCGGAAACCAAAATGTGAATGGAACTGCAAGCAGTAATGGGAATGTGAATACGAATGCGAATGCAGCCCCACACTCAAAGTACGTATCACTATATGTGGGCGACCTGAGCCCAACGGTCAAGGATGAGAACCTGTTTGAGTTCTTCCAGAAGGAGAACCTCAAGATCGTTACCGTCAAGGTTTGCCGTGACATGCAAACCGGGGAATCACTCGGCTATGGCTATGCCAACTTCCTAACTCATGAGGATGGTATGCTTTGTTTTAATAATTGTAAATGTAAATTTGTGTTATCAGTTTATCACCGATTTATGTGCAAACGTTTATTTATTTTATTAATTAAGATTGTTTAATTCTCTGATCTTTTGCTGTAAGGAATCCCAGTTCTCTCCTGCGTTTATGCATATATCTTTTTGAGAACTTGTTCAACGGCAGTATGTCCTCAACAGTATTTTGATTACACAAGACTTAATATCAAATTCGGTTTATTAGCTATTTATTGGTATGTCATTGTTTTCTGAAAATATTATCTAATCGATTAGATTGCTATACAAAATTTAAAAATTCATGCTTAATTTGGGAACATCTTCCTTGATCTTTATCACAGTGCATCACTTCATAAAGAGGGGCTGCTTTTTAATTTGTATAATAAAAATTCACCTTCTGTATTTTTTTTTTTTTTTTTTGTATCAAGTTTCATTCAATTTTGATTAATTCTTTTTTATTTCCCTATTGGCAGCCTCACTTGCTATCCAGAAATTAAACCATACAGTGTTCTGTACAAAACCCATAAGACTCATGTGGTCCATACGAGACTCTGAGGCCCGTAAGAATGGAATCGGCAATCTGTTTGTGAAGGTAGAAATGATAATGCCTTCGAACCTTTTTTACAGTGTATTATTTTCAGTTCTTATTAATACATTTTGTTATCATTGTTTTATAAAGATCCTCTTTGTTTCCTTAATTTAATTTATTTAATTCCATAATTTTGAACTCTTATATTGGTAATTTATTCTTTGCAATAAGGCTTTTTTTTGAGACGATATAATCAGCCAAGCAAAGAAAAATGGCAAAAAAAAGAAAAAAAAAAAAGCACCATGTCAGTTCAGTCATATGTACCAGTAGCGGCTGATATGATCATTCTTAATTTAATGTGTTCCCTCTGGTATGCTATCACTTTAATTATCCATAGTGAATGCATTAAAATCTTATTCCATGCAGAATCTCAACTTATCTTGCGACAATGCAAGACTTTATGAGATTTTTGCAAATATTGGGACTGTCTTGTCTGTCAAGGTGGTAAGAAACGCTGACAGGTCAAGCCGAGGGTACGGGTATGTCCAATTTGAGTCCAGGGAGCTAGCTGATGCAGCAATAGATGCACTGCATGGCACAGTAGTTGATGGAAATAAGCTGTAAGTCAATTGACATGTAAATTTTATTAGCCACACGTTCATTTTTTTTCCTATTGATATGCATGGGGTCCTCATAGTTAAATTAAGAATTGTGTGCCAAAACCATATCAAAAATACAAAATTCAAAGTATTAGAAAGCAACTCAAGAGTACACTGGAAAGGACTGGTTATTGACCAAATTACAGGGGCAAATTAAAACAAAAAATTCTGAGTATTAATTAGACATAAAAAGTACCAGCAGGAACTGCAAAATCCAAATCTGGCACAACACAATACAAAAAAGCATAGTAGCGGAGTATTAAGACAAAAAGAAAAAAAATAATACTAGTCACTGCTATAGTCAACTACCAAGCAGGAACTATGAGTTGGGAGGCTACCAGGCGTTACTTTAGGTGGTAAAGTCAGTAACATTGCTGAGGCCTATTGTTATTTCAGGTCCGTAGCACATTATATCAAGAAGAGTGAACGAAAGGGTACCAGCCCTGATGGATTCACGAATATCTACATGAAGAACCTTGATGAAGACATTGATGAGGAGCTAATCCGACTCAAGTTCTCTCAGTACGGTCCAATAGTTAGTGTGATGATAAAAAGGGATGACAGTGGGGTTTCAAAAGGATTTGGGTTTGTTTGCTTTGAGAATGCCGACAGCGCAAAGAGGGCCGTGGAAAGCATGAACGGGTTGCAACTAGGTACGGAAAATTTCTTTCTTTGAGTTAGAAAGTGTTATATATAATATTTATGCAGCATATAACAACTATATATTCGGCCTCAAATTATCTTTCTTTTTGTTTCTAAAATTCTTATTTTGTTCTACTCTTGATTGAACAACTTTCTCTCTTTTATCACATTTCTTGCGCATGGTAAACATAATTTTTTCAGCAATAGTAACAACAAAATCTAAATTTTGCAAGGATATACTTCTAGGCTGATATAAATTAGTTAAATTTTTTGTTTAAACAATTTTGATATTTGTATTCCTCTTAATAGGTAACAAAACTCTTTATGTGTCGAAGGCTCAGAAGAAGGCCGAACGTGAACAATTCTTGCTTTCTCAAAAAGAAGAAAGGCTCAAAGAAAAGCACATGAAAACATTGGTATGATATGTTAAAAACTCTTTCCACTTTATTTTTGAAACTGAGAGCTGTTTCGCTGTAACAAAATGAATACTGAAAACGATACACAAACTTTCAACTATGTATCTCCTTTCCTCTTTGTTTTATTTCTTTCTTTTTTGTGTTGGCTACATTATTTCTTATTTTAATTTCTTGTTTATTTATTTATTTTTCTTGTTCTTTAGGGGGCGAATGTATATGTCAAGAATCTACAAGAAGATGTTGATGACATGACCTTGAACAAGTACTTCAGCCAATGTGGTAGCATAACCTCAGCCAAGGTAATGCGCAATGAGCAAGGTATTAGCAAAGGGTTCGGCTTTGTATGCTACAGTTCTCCTGAAGAAGCTGAGAAGGCAGTCGCCACCTTGCACCGTAATTTACAATATCTCTTAATTAACCTACCTTTTTTAATCCATTGCTTTTGTATTACATGGTGTCAGGAAAAGGGGCAAGCAAATACATTAAAAATTAATTGCGCTCGCAAAATTCTAAATGTAGCATTAAAAATTTGAATATTGTTACAAAAAAGCAAAAATAATCGAGTAATTGAATGATAAACCTGATTTGAAGATGTTAAATGAATCGTACATATCATATTAGTAAACTGCAAGTCTTCAATATCAATACATATGGTTGAGACGCTTTTACTCACTTACATACCCACTCTTGATTAAAACAGGTCAATTTTTTCATGATAAACCATTGTATGTGGCAATGGCTGAGAGAAAAGATGATCGTAAGGGCAGATTGCAACAACAATTTGCCACTGCCATACCAGCCAACTCATTTGCATCTCCTTCAAATGGCTATGCCTCAACCACATACCCGAGTTTATACTTTACCCCATCCCGTGCCAGTCTTGTGCCACAAGTGCCATATAGCAGTCAGGGACTTATGGCCCAATCCTTCCCCGTTGGGACTGTTGGTACGATTGGTGCTGCTGTTTGGGGCTCCACCTACATTCCTGCATTTCAACAAGTGACTTCGCCAATTGTAATGGTTCTTTTAACATTTTCTTATAGATTTTAGAAATTATGATATTCATTGCTCTTATTTGGTGACATTCCAAATCCTAGAAGAATTTTAACTGACCAATTTTGTCAATACAACTAAAAAAAAAAAAAAAAAAATCTTTGACAATAGAGACCCTCGGTATTTATGATTGTGCCTTTGAATGCCAAAAAGGCTTCAAAATATTATAAATATTATGCATTAGAAATCAGTTAAAAGTTGAATTCAGAAAAATCTAGGTACATTGTACATAGAATGTATTATTTTGCAGGCTACACAAATTTCTCCTATTAAATGTATGTTTGTCTTAATTTTGTTTTTATAGGTGCCTACCACTTCAAGGCAGAGACTCTACAATCGGGGCCGCAGCACAGCATATTCTCATAGAAATTATCGCTATCAACCCCGCTACCAACAAAATTCAGTTAGTGCAGAAATCTTTCCATTGTCCTTGATATAAAGTTCCTTCATTTATATCACAGAAAAAAATAGTCGATCACATTCATAACTTCAATGCTCTTAATCAAACATGTGCTTCAATTGCATCATTATGAATTACTATGCTGAATAAGACATGAGACAAACCTCTTGGTTGAGCATCAAATTAAACAACAATGGAAAATTTTATGATGGTAGCAACTCTTAGCATCTCTATATATGCATTAATCCAAATTCTTACATGCTTCTTTTTGTCTCGTCTCTTTTCGAATTCTAAAGAGAAACGTGGTAATGAAGTATATGCCGACGTCAGAACGATTTGATGCAAACATAAGTGAGACGATGCCATCAGGCGGGGCCTCCACTTCACGCACAACTTCTTTGGAAGCTGGGGAATCTTTTTTCACAAATCCCAATGCAGCCGGGGCAATCGATAAGCAACGCCTTCTACTTCGTGACCGCCTCTTCCCTCTCATTGAGAAGTTCAAGGTAAATTATAGAAGATCTCTTGTTTGCTTAATTAATGCTAAAGTCATATAATTTGCAAGCTAAAAATTTTATCGTGAATGGGGCCGTTTGGATTACTTAGGAATAAAAGAAATAGTCTATTTCTAAACGGAAAACATTGAAAAGTGTGTAATTTTATGAGAGAGATTTAATGCTTAGGAATAGCATATTCCTAGGAAGAGGCTATTCTTAGCCCCATCCAAACGGCCCCAATGAGAATAACATTAAATTTCTGGTTCATTAATAAATTAAGTTCTCTGTAATCCTCAGTCCTCGCATATTTTCCTGTAGACAAGGAAAGATCTGCCATCTCATCTTTGACTTTCAATATTTGAATTCCTTGAGGTTCTTTCATGAGCATATATATTAGATACTTTTGATTCCTAGCAGTAGGGTTCTCAACATTTTCTTCGGTTATTTTAACTTCTTGATATATAATTTCCACATGTAAATGTTAAATATTATTATCCAGGGTTATACTTACCAACATTTCTTAGACGTTTATTCTAAATGAACAAACAAATGATTTTTAGAATTGTCGACACAACACATCATGTAACTAAAAGAAAAAAAAAACGTGCAATTAAACTGTTTATGTACTACTGATCAATGGACGAAATATCACCTCTAATTCATACAGAAACGCTTCAAACGGGTAATGAATAAAATACTATTATTGTGTACTTCTTATTTGTAGCCGAATCTTGCGTCCAAGATCATTGGACTTGTCATGGAAATGGAGATTGCCGAGCTGGTAGAGCTAATTGAAAACCCAGAGCTGGTACCAGCCAAGGTGGAAAATATGGTACGCAAAATCGAGCTAGAAAATCCAACTTACCAATAAGCAAGTTGTTAATTAAATTTGCACACATTGCAAATTTTAAGTTAGAGATAGTCTCAATTGTGTTTGGAGTTATTGTCTGTACCTTTCGTTATGGAGTAAAGTAGTCTAAAAACAATTAATTCTTAGGTAAATTTTTGTTTTTCTTTTCTAGGAAATAAATTTTTTTTAGTAACAATTTTGTTTAGGAAGTTCAAAAATTTTGGTAAGCCTCTATTGTGTTGTGGAAACTGGAAAGAGAGGTAGAAATAATTTTGAGTTACAAGATGTGCTGTTGTAATAAAGATGGGCACTCTGCCCAGTAGGGTTCTCAACACGGGATACTTTTTTTTAGTATCCTCTGCCCATCTCTATCAAGATGGGCACTCTGCTCATCTCATCATGACCGTCCGATCTAATTTCAACTGTTAACTTTTTTCGGGCCTATCAATCTGGTATTAATCACGGGGCACCCATAATTGATCAGACGGTTGTGATGTCTGATGGGCACGTACTCTGTCCGACGAGCAGAAGATTTGAATTCGAGTTGATGTGCTGTTGTAATAAACTAAATAAAATTTTGGTAACTAGGACGGTTATTGTATGCTATTTTGTAGGATATTTATGTGTTCAGATTTTCCTTTTTATCTTTTTTGAAAGTTCAATTTCTATTTCTTTCTTAGGTAAATATCATCTCCGTCTTAATTTTGTATGAACTGTAGATATCCTCCTGTATAATATTATGTG
This sequence comes from Rhynchospora breviuscula, assembly GCA_027562975.1. Lineage (NCBI taxonomy): Eukaryota > Viridiplantae > Streptophyta > Magnoliopsida > Poales > Cyperaceae > Rhynchospora > Rhynchospora breviuscula. Next base: position 23,073,212 of record CM050398.1, read on the forward strand.
CTCTTTGATTAACTTGCTGCGTATTTCTCGCATGGAATTTCTAAATCTCTTTCCAGTTGTCTATCGTTTGGAAAAAGTTATATATATCGATGATGATGGTAGTTAATAAGCTCTCTTTCCTGTTAATATTTCATACCATTGGTACTGTTGGAAATTTTTTTTATTTTAACATTATTCTAAATAAATATTATTTTATGCGTAAAAATATTATCAAATAAAATTTGCATTAAAGGCAGTGACATATCCCAATAAAAAAATTTACATAGCAAAATAGAGGAAACTTGAACAGAGAGAAATGATATTATATCCAAAATTTATAATCTATTTCAAGGGGAAAAAATATAAAATTGCAAAAAATTGGAAGAGGAGAGAGGAAAAGATATCTTATAGAGACGTGAAGTTGGGATGAATTTTTCCAGAATATTTAAAAACAGAGAAAGGTTTGGTTTTGATTTTTATCTAAAAAATATATATAGGTATGATTCGAAATGACAATATTACTTTTTCAACAAATTTTCTCCATACAATTTTCCAATATCACAGCATTACAAATCAGTATTTGGACTTGAAAATTGAGATCATTATTTTCTCGTGTGGAGATCGCAGATACAGAAATAGATTTGGTAAAATTGGGAGTCTCGATTTCTTTCTACCAAAATTCTTATATTGTTTCTTCATTTATCAAAGGAGTTGCCGTTGTTTAGGTTAAATTTAGTGGAGAAAATTTGAGAAATGCTAGAGTCCAATATATTGGACGGATGGAGTCCGTCTAATACGATCGTTTTCATATTTTTAAATTTGAAACGATCGATCCGAACTGTTCAATATGTTCTCCATATTGAAAACTTATAAGAAACCAATTTTTATATTTTTTTTAATTTTTTTACTATTTTTTTTTTGTATTTTAGAAAATTATTATTATTGGACGATCCAGAACTTTTCTATCATGAATTTTCTAAAATATCAAAAAATAAGTAAAAAAATTCAAAAAAATATAAAAAATAATTTCTTATAAGTTTTCAATATAAAGAACATATTGAATGGTTCGGATCAGTCATTTGCAATTTAAAAATATGAAAACGATCGTATTAGACGGACCCATCCGTCCAATATATTGGACACTAGCATTTCTAAGTAAATTTTATCCGAAAGTTACTAAAGTTTGTATGTTGTTCATTTTTTATCACTAAAGTTCAATTTGTCATTCCAGAATCATTGAACTTTAATTTTGTCAAATTTTAATCCTTCCGTCTCTATCCCAATAAATTCCGTGAAATTGATAACGTTGGGTGCAAATTCTGCGATCTGAATCAAAATTCCTCTCTCTCTCTGTCCCCTGATCCCCTCCGTGAACCCCTCTCTCTCTCTCTCTCTCTCTCAGAAACCTCTCTCATAACTCTCCTCCGACTCTCGAGGGTTGGGCCGGTTGGCCTCGCCAAAAACCCGATTTATTAATAAATCGGATTGGGCCTTTCCACTCTTTTCGGAACTGTTATCCCATAAATGATAAATCGGACCCAAAAAACCCGATTAATTAATAATTCGACCCGCGTAGCTTGCTCTCGAGGGTTGGCCACTTCACTGGCGAGGCCCGCCACTTCGTCTCGGAAACACTAAGAACTATTCCCATGGGAAGACACAAGGAAAGCAGCTCTTCTTCGAGGAAGAGAAGAGGAAGAACCCCTTCGCCTACCCCTTCTTCCGACGAATCACCCCAAACCAACTCCAACTCCGACTCCGACTCTGCCCGCCGCCGGAGCAGAAGCCGCCGGAGCCGTGGCCATCGTGACCGGAGTGGATCGAGGAGGCGGCGCAGTAGGAGGGATGATACCGAGAGTGAGAGTGCGAGTGCGAGCGAGAGGTCGGATGGAGAGTCGTCGGATTCGGGATTGGATAGACGGAGAAAAGGGAGGAGGAAGAGGGAGATTACTGAGGAGGAGATTTTAGAGTACAAGGCGAAAAAAGCTCAGAAGGAGGTATGTTCTAGTTCTTGTTTAGTTTTTTGTAGTATTTCAATTGAAACTAAGTAAAATGTCTTTTTAATTATGTCACTAGTTGGCCAAAAACGGGTATTGAAAGAAGTAAGCCACAAGGGCCATTCAAAGTAGATATTAGGGTTTTATTTGAGGGTTTGGAGCAATTTTTATTGTTTTCGTTCTCCTAGAAGCTAGACTGCTGTAATAAAAGAAGTTTTTTACTTGCATTGACACAGGGAGAATGGTTTGATGAGGATTGGTAATAATGTAGAGAGCTACAGACAGAATTAATTTGATTTTTGGCTTTCTGTTATTTGCCTTTGTGTTGCTGCTTATATAATAGTCCAACCCAAAACTTGGAAGTTTGGCTTGTATATACTGGTGCAAGTTTATGGTTCCATATTATGTAATTTTCCTTGTATTAGTTCAAATTTTGCATCTATTGGTCCTGCTTAAAATAAAACCTGAGTAGGATTTGAAATGTTAGTTTAACTTCCCTTATATCCAGTGTTCGTATATTATGCAATGCATCTGATTGGAAACTTTATCAACTGAAAATTGCTCTTCTAGTAAATTTAAGCCGAGTAAAACCTTAAAGTAAAGTAGTGCTAGGACTAGTAGTCTACCCATCATTTGTTTTGTTTTATTGCGTAATAGGAATGGAACCCCTCATTTTATTGATATACTAATCCTTGAAGAAATTGCAATCTACCATGCTTGCTATGTGTCTTTTCTGAATTTCCGTTTAAAGTTTGACCTCTCTGTATTCTGGATATGATAGGCTGCAAAGGTGGCGAAGAAGCTTAAATCAAGTTCAGTTTCTGGCTACTCTAATGACTCTAATCCTTTCGGTGACCCCAACCTTACTGAGAGGTATTCAATACGTACTGTGTGCTGAGAGAGCAGAAAATATCATTTTTTACTACAATAGTTCATAACTTCATTATTATAAACTTCTGGATGGATGTTGAATGAGTAAATGTTGGATGGGATAAAGTTGTGTATCTGAGTTATCATCTTTTATGGATTTGTGACTAAGGTTAAATTTTAGATGGTGTGTCCTATTGTTCTAAAAATTGCTACCCTATTAGCTGTGGCTATTATTGTGGGACCACATGCTCATATTTATAAGTAATTTGAGCTAAAACAGCATCAGCATTAAGGTTCCACTGTTAAGGTCTCAAAACTTATAATAAAGAAAAGAAAGAGGATAAAAAGTAAATCAATCTGTTGGCAGGAGCATAATTATGCCATTTGGCATTTGAAGCTTTATAAAGTAATAGGTTTATTTATTTACTTATTTTTTTTATGCTATCTATTTTGGCTTCTATCAGGGAACATATGCTGCGACAACTTGTGATCTTAAATGGCCATCGTTGTACATGAATTATTTAGAAATTTACAATAACTGAGGGAAATGACAGAACAAGAAGATAAACCCTTGAGTTATTTAGGTTCAATAACTTGCTGGGATAACCATTACTACTGATTCATACTCTTCTAATTTGATATTTTTAACATTGTGAATCTGGGATTCTGCAATGAACTTTGCATTTCAAATTTTTGTCCTAATTATATCTCATTATCTCATCTTTAATTAATCTCAGATTTGTATGGAGAAAGAAGATTGAACGGGAAGTTGTACAAGGTCATGATCCAGAGATATCTGTCAAAGCTGAAAAAAAGAAACAAAAAGAAAGAATGGTATAAAGCTTTATTTATACTCCAAAGAAAAAAGTACTTGCTTGTATAATAGAATTAACTTAAACTGTGTATTTTTTAAACTTTTTTTGCTTTGGCCCCTGAAGATTTGCAGTCTCTACTTTGGGCCTAAGACTTTTTAATTTGTGTCAAGCTGGTCTATGACGCCAGCATTCACGGCCCAATAACATGGAATGATATCTCTAGTTAAACAAGACATCAAATCCTTGTTTCACGTTCATATTGTTTCTATGTTCAGATCATCAGATAATTAAATGATGGTCAAATTGTTGTTGATCAATGGAAATTACCTGGTTAAATATTATCCCTTTATGATACCCAGTCTACATTTTAGCACATGCTGAAGTGATTATCTGAGGGTTTTACTGCCTAGTAAAGGCACATCACATTGATGAGGGTTTTACTGCCTAGTAAGGAAAATATAGTATTTGTCTTTGGAACTGATTTATAGCCTGGAATTGCTGTAAGTTTTGTGTCCTCTTATAGATATGTTGATAAATGCTCTCTTGATTTGCAATTTAATGCTCAGCCTGTAAAATATAGGTTTGTCTTCTCTTTAGGTGCAGCTGTAGAAAAGTGTGCTCTTGGTTTGCAACTTAGTTATTTGCCTGGAAAATTGCATATTATACCTGATTCACATGTCTTCTTTTGTTATCTGTCTGGTCAGGCTGAGATAGAGAAAGTTAAGAAAAGGAGAGAAGAGAGGGCTATTGAAAAGGCTCGGCGTGAAGAAGAAATGGTAGGTTCCCCAACCTTAGTTGGCTTATTTTTGTAACATCATGAATTAGCACAGCAGTCTGTTAATTAAACAAGAGTAATGGTTAGTGCATGATATTTTGTAACTGGTATCATACCCAAATGGTGTCAGTTCAAAAGGGTAACTGTCAATTCTTTATATAACATTTCTTTTACTATCTTGTCAGGCGATGCTAGCAAGAGAGCGTGCTAAAGCTGAGTTTCAAGATTGGGAGAAGAAAGAGGAAGAGGTTTATTATTTTAATTTATGCTTCCATTTTTCATGATTATTATGGGTGACAATATTGCATAGTCCTGGAAAATGGATAGGTGCTATACAAAAATCTTCAAGGATTCAAATGCGAGGAAAATATTAATGCTTTGAATTTTGATGAAAATGAGAGAGCTAAGATAGAGATATTTATGATTTCTGATGTTTGTTAGGGATAAAGATTTCTTCCTAATTTATTTACTCAAGTTTTTCTTATTCACTTTCTTTCTGTTGAAATGTAGTTTCACTTTGATCAAAGCAAAGTTAGGTCCAAGATCAGGTTGCAAGAAGGTCGCACAAAACCAATTGACGTTCTTTTGAAGAATCTCAATTTTGCAGAAGACTTTGATGTTGAGTTGGATGAACCATACATGGTATTTAAGGTATGATGTCTTGTGTTATTCATATTTCTTTCTTTTTCCCTTATTTCGGCTAATATATATATAGTGTAGTTTCATCCCTTGTTTTGTTAATCAATTTCATTTGAGGTCACTATTACAAATGTTAATGAAGAGGATATTAGCTTTCTTTGAGTATATGTACTACTGGTATTTTAACTATATCTTGTTTCACTAGAACATACAAAATTGAGAACCCCATATTACCTAATTTGTAGTTTTTAATTTTGAATCTCCTTAAATTCTATTCTGATTTTTTATACTTGAACAACTTAGGGATTGACAGTAAAAGAAATGGAAGAGTTACGGGAGGACATCAAGATGCATCTGGATCTTGACACAGAAAGCCCCATTAATGTTGAATACTGGGAGGTAATTCTGATTGAAGATTTATTTATTTTCAATATGTCCTTAAGTTGATTATAAATGATTATATGCTTATGAGTGTTTATATTACAAGACCACATCATTTGTTGGAAAACCTCATGGGCCCCCAATGTTTGTTGGATCTATATTAAAAAAAAATAACAGAATTCTTCTCTGTGCTTATCTATGCATCTTACGGTGTCCAATTTTGTTTCCTCACTTCTGCATACTTGAAATCTGAAACTATTGTTTAGTCTAATGAGAAGGACTATATGCCTGTGGTTCGTTGCTTTCATCATTAGAAATTTAGAATCACTTAAATAATTTTGAAGAACTTTGGTTTGGGTTCAGAAATTTTTTTATTTATTTATTTATTTTTTTTGAAAACTTCCACAAAGCTTTTCCAAGGAATTTCAAACATTCTGATTATTGTTACGGCTTGAACCCTCAATGTACTTAAATCCAAAGCCTGCTGTTGCATGTTTATATTGTTTGAAATCTTTGAGACTCCAATTGCATTAGTGAATTTAGAAATGCTGAAAAGCTATTCATGTTTATAATGTTTCAATTGTTTGGAAATTGCTCAGATAACAGGGAACCATTAATTGCTTTGAAGCCTCAAGCTAACAGATAAGGTGGTATTAGTTGTTCCATTCACCTAACAAATCACATAATAATTTCTAGGCACTGATAGTGATCTGTGACTGGGAGCTACTGGAGGCACGAAAGAGAGATGCCCTGGACCGGGCCAGGGTTCGTGGAGAGGAGCCACCCCCTGAGGTTTTAGCAGAGGAGAGAGGCCTCCATTCGAGCATCGAGTCAGAAGTAAAGGAGCTTCTAGAAGGTAAGTCATCACGGGAGCTCGAGAAGATGCAAACCCAAATTGAATCACAGATGCGTTCTGGCAATGCCAAGGTAGTAGAGTACTGGGAAGCTGTTCTAAAAAGGCTTCACATCTACAAGGCCAAGGTATGATCTTCTTCTCTTCAGGCAATAGGATGGTACCACTGCTACTACTTTTAAGCCCATAAGTTGACAAAACCTCAATTTGCATTATCCTCTCACGTTTCAAAATTTAAACAACAATTTGGACAGTTGATCTTTATTTTTTTTTTTATTTGCACATAATGCATACACATGAATTTCTAGCTGTTGTGTATGCTGGAAAATTTCTAGCTGGCTTGTTTGTTAGAAATAGAGGAACTCTGTATGCCTCTGTAAAATTGGAGAACATCCTGTATACAGAGGAAATATTTCTGATTGACCTCAACGAGTTTACCAAAGTTGACCAAACTTACTCTCTTTGAATTTATAAGTGAGAGCATACTTTGGTGTTTTCTTGTCTTTTTGTTTCACTTGCTTAAGAGGAAAAACAGACAGCACAACTAAAGCAAAATTTGCAGTTCTAATTGACAATTAGAAGTTGTTAAATTCTATGTAACATGTAGATATGCTAAATTCCAGTTGCTATATTTAACTTTTAGCAACAACAGTTGAGGATTATGGATAACATGTACATATTACAAATGACACTTGGTATGTAAGATGCCAACATGTGAACCCTTTATCTTGTTCTATATCACAAATATATTTTGAGTATTGATTTGATAAGGTCAAAAATCAATTTTTATAGATATGTTAGATGCCAGCATGCAAACCAAGACTAAAATAGATACTGAGTGACAAAGTCAGTTCTAGTTGTCTAGTCCTGCAGACATTTCTTAACAAATAATTTCACATTTTTATCATGATATTCATTAAAAACTTTAACTCAATGTGAAAATTCTTTGTAACAGGCACATCTCAGAGAAATTCATGCATCTCTTTTGCGAAAGTACCTGCAACAATTAGAGCAAGGAACAGTAGCAGAAAAAGAAGGCCCATTACCTATGAAGGAAACTGAGCCTGAGGAAGAGGATATGGGTTATGATGTAGAAGGTTTCGTTTTGTCTTCTTTGTTAATTTAGTCAAGTTCCATCTTTATCAAATATACCATGCTTTGGCACTCTTATTTGTTTAACATTAGTATATGAATAAGACAGTTCATTCTTATTTATTCCGAAATTCAGCCAGTGCTGTCAGAGAAATCGAATAGATATGAACTTCTTTAATTTTTTGATAAAATTGTATATTTAAACTTAATTGACCAAAATTGGAATCATGTGAAATCAATACTAAATATTATTGTGCTTCGTCTTTTCTGCCAATAGTTCTGTGAGATTTTGTAGCTTCTTTTCTGGTAGCCTCCCTACTTACGTCCTACTTAATTACAGATGAAAGGGAACACTCTCTTGAACCTATTATTGAAGAAATAGAAGAAGATAATGAAGAGGAAGCAGGTTCTTTCTCACCTGTGCTGATGCATGGCAGTGAAGATGAAGAGGCAATTGATCCTGAGGAAGATAAGGCTGAATTGGTACACTTTTGTTTGCTTTCTTATTGCTATGGTTTGAGGTTGTACACTTTTTGGGGCCTCTTTTTTAGAATATTATTGTTTATTGTTCCACATAATGAATGCCAGTTAACATTAAGATTGGTAGAAAATTAATATTGGAAAAAGAAACTAGAAAAATACTGTTGATGCTACAGGAAAGGAAACGGGAGGCAGTGGTAGCTGAGCATCAGAGGCGGATTAAGGAGGCAATGGCAGCTAAAAAGGCAAGTGTTCCGGACGAGATGGAACTTAAGGCAATGAAAGCCATGGGTGCCATGGAGGAAGGTGATGCTGTCTTTGGCTCTGGTGCTGAAGTACACCTTGATTCTCAGGTACTGTAATCCTAAAATGACAAAATGAAAAATTGTGATGTTAATAGATGTTAGTATCAGAGCAACAGAGCTATCACTAAGGACAGTTGGCTTGTACAGTTGTACTAATGGTGCGCTGGGATTTCAAGTTGGCTTAGGTTTTTCTCTATTCAATTGTGTCTTAGGATTTGATCAAGGCTCAAGTCCCTCGTACCCCAGAATCACCAAGATTGTTCATATCATCCTTCCTCACAATTAGACCTGTTTTATGTGGCACATTTTAAAAATCAAAACTTGTTTATATCCTAATAAAACATACAAATAGATAAAGAAATATTACTGGCAATGGTACTCAAACCTTACATTGTTTGGCATTTCCAGGTATATTGGTGGCATGACAAGTATCGTCCCCGAAAGCCCAAGTACTTCAACAGGGTGCATACAGGTTATGAGTGGAACAAGTACAACCAGACGCACTATGACCATGACAACCCACCTCCCAAGATTGTGCAGGGGTACAAGTTCAATATATTCTATCCTGATCTTGTCGACAAGTCCAAGGCGCCCACCTATGTTATCGAGAAGGATGGCAGCAATGGTGAGACCTGCCTTATTCGCTTCCATGCAGGCCCCCCTTATGAGGATATTGTATGTTCTTTTGTTCTCTTCTATTGGAATTCTTTTTCTTAAAAATTATGCCAAGTATTCACTGCAATTGCACATTACATGACATTTTTCATTTGTAGAACTGACAACCTGCATTTTTGGAGTTGTTTGCAAAATGATTAAATGCTTTCACTTTTTGTTAACTTTAGATGGCTTGGCAACTTTAGTTGCTAAATTCTTAGCAAGAATTTAAATTCACATATCTTGATTTTAGTTTACAGTTTACACTCTAGCAAAACTGGGGGTCCTTACAAGGAATGAAAAACAACAACTTGGTGGAATAAAGTATTCAATGGATATATACTTTTTTCCTTTATTTCCATTTGAACTATAATATCACCAATTCAAACATGTGAAAGAATTCAGGTGTTAGTTTCATATCTGAGAAACATTATGCTATATTTTACATATTGAGATAAATGGATGTCATTTACAAAAAAAATTTAAAAATATGTATAGTGTTCATTTCCTTATATTTCTAGGAAAATTGTGAGTGGACCTTAGGAGTGGACCTTAGGAAATGATAACTGCTTTAGATTTTTCTGTTAAATTTGTTTTCTCATCCCTTTGAAGTACCCTTTTTATTTTTTGTTGGAGACACTTGACTGATTGTTCTCAACTTTCATGGTGAGCAGGCTTTTAGAATTGTAAACAAAGAATGGGAATATTCTCACAAGAAAGGTTTCAAGTGCACCTTTGAGCGGGGTATTCTCCATCTCTACTTCAACTTCAAACGGTACCGATACCGCCGGTAGTTCTATAAAAGATAACAATGGAAATGATTTTATAATATTTAATCTGTTTTCCGGGAATTAATTGCTTTATGAGGAGAACATTAGTCAATATATTGGAAATGACTGTGAATGTGTTGGGCTTCAAATCTGTAATTTCCATTATATTTGTAAAATTTTCCACCAGTAGGCACTGTACTCGTTCCTGTACAATATGATAGATGTGTAGTATGACGTTGTCTGTTTATTGATCATCTTGGCTTTAGTGAGTTGGAGCGAATAGCGATAAGAGATAGAGAGGGCAATTTTGAAATAGCTTTTTAAAATGTTGAACGCATGTAGTAAGACGTTAATGTAGGCTAATTGTACCATTATTTATTACGAGTATATAAATATAACGGTCGATTTACCCGTGCATCTTGTACCCTCTTTCTTTCTTTCTTTTTTTTCCAACTTTTTTGGTTGCTTGAAACCTTTCTTGCGATTTCATTGTCACCTCATTTGTCTTGTTATTGCAATGTCTACCCATGTGCATACCAACTTGTTTGTAGAGTCAATGATCCGGGGGGCCTACAAATTATTCTGAGTAAAAGTTAAGTAAACACTTGTTATGTGCCTCAAACAAACTATCCTTATCAACGACCGTGAGATTTCTTCAATAAGTTGATTTTGTAAGCCAGGTACCTGTATCATTTTCTCCTTTAATGGGACCAAGCATCTAACAAGTCAATTAGTCAACCAAGGCGGAAAGTGAATAATAAATTTGATTTCAGATCTGAACAAGTACGGCTTCATCAACGGTCCGATAAAACAAAACTAAACCTGTCACTCTTACCTAACTACAATAATAATTATCTTTATTTGTTCCAGTAACATAGTTTTAACTTCCCAATGAGCCACATGCAATTATCTAACATAATCTTCCAAGTTGCACTCATTTCTCACATTGCCACATGCAATTATCTAACATATTCTTCCAGTGTCATCTAATTTCAACAAACATGTCTTGCAGTTTTCTAGGCACGGCAGAACTCGTTCAAATAAATGATAAAACCAACCAATTGCACACTAAGTGAGATATCTTGTTTACTAGCAAATGAACAGTTGAAACTAGAAATATGATTTGTTCTCCTGCCAAAAAAATAAAAAACAAAAATAAAATAATGCATTCATGTATATGGCATGATCATTTCCATTAATTTCAGGAATCTAATGCCTTGTCATGAAGTTTCTAAGTTCTTGCAAATTATGAGCAACCTTCACTTTCTCACTCCCACCTCCAACTAACTAACATGTGTATTTCGCAAGAATTCTGTAACCAAACAAACTCTAAAACCAGTAGCAGAGCCTGTAAAGGCATTCCACCATCCAAAGGGACTGCTTCCCATTTGTCTGGCAATGTGGCCTAAACTTTTGTGCTGGATCAGAGATTTCTAGAAAGGCTCCATCCCAATTACACAATCACCATTAATTTCAGATGGAATGGTACAAATCACATTGAAATACTTGCTTTTCAAAGACAGCTGTTTAGATAAATATTTTAGTCAACATAATAAAAACAAAAAGATTAGATGACTGAAATCTATCTGGTAGTTATTATCAGATGACTTGCCAGACTATTGAACAAAATTCTGTTCTGAATTTATTGGTCCATGCCTTTCACTAGAGGGAAATTGACCTAAAATTAGTTAACGCATCCATGATGGATACGTTGCATCGCTCATTGATTCCAAATTATAACTAAACATAAGAGCTTAGACCAAAAAGAAAAGTGAATAAGTAAGATTAAAGTGTTTTTCTTAGAAAAAACTTTAATCTTGCTAATAAGAGGGAAAATGTGTGCCTCCCAAGACCAGGTTATTGGTCCACATCCTTCGTCTCATTAAATTCTTGAAAGCTAATGGGCAAAGCCATACTGATCTAGCCAAACTCCGCTTTGAGCCTTCAAGAACTATTTATTTTTGAAATATATATATAGAATTTTTTTTTATCGAACTTTATTTTTATTGAATTTGAAGAATAGAGTACTATCTAATACATGAAACTTAACCAAAAGCAGATTCTGAACCGAACTTTACTTTTACTAATGAAAATAAAAATTTTTTGTAAAAGTTTCAAACCAGAGTAAATGTGACAAGTTCATTTCTCTGGGAAGATTTAAAAGGATAACCCAGGTTGGTATATTCTTTACTAAAATTGCATTAAGTTTTAAACGTTAATTTGATGCGTACTTCTGTAAGTTTTGATCTATAATCAATGGGTAGCTACGCAATTACTTAAACACATTTTATAATCCACCTGCATTAACAATCTAACCAGACAACATTGACAAATAAACGATAGTGAGATGCAATTGGGGCAGATCTTATACTGAGCAAATCAATCAATTACATGTGAAAGAAGCAAGCCCTTTGTAAGTGGTGCTTGCAATTCCTGATAAGACAAAAAGATCTGTCTCCTTTCCAAGTTAATAGGGACAAATTTTGTGTTTAGCTGTGACATCTCTCATAGATAATCTGCATAGCGAGTTGCGTTGAAGACAAAAGATGAAAAGAACTCTCAGCTTGCTATGAATAATTACGAAATTAATTTAATTTCAATGATATATTATTACATAAAAAAAATTGAGCTAAATATGTTTATCATTTTTCTCCATTAGTTGAATAATTTAAAGGAGAATTACGAGGAGCAAATCAGCAATCTTGACAAAATATTTGAAGAATAAAAAAAAAATTTCGAAAACCAAAAAGTAATTCGTGACATTTGATGATTAGAGGAATTTATAGATATATTTAGTGGATACTTAAAAGCCAGACAGTTATATGAAGTTATGAACAATAAATTGGAATATTTCATCTATACATGGATTGCTACATATATAATCGTGCCTTATAGAGCAGGTTGTCCATGATGCACTAACTAATATGAAAGGCATGATTGCAATCATTTATATTATTGAATGATTGAAAAGTTAATATATTCTTCGAACATTTGCGAAATAAATTCTCACTTTTTTTCCCTTCTTTGGAATAACTCAGGTGAATTAATTAAAAAATCACACATGAATCTTTTGAAAAAATAAGCTCGGAAGAGATACATTTTCTTTTCACAATGAAAAGTTGTGTATGGAAATATTCTTTCGTTCACGTGGTGCTTGATTAGTGTCTTGGAGGGTGAACTCACTATTAAAATTTTTTAATAATTTGTTCTTTGTATGCACAAACGGAAATTTCAAAAGTATTTTGGAGAGATCCATTTAGAATAATTAATACCCAAGGAGTACAACAAACATATAAAAAAAAAAAAGAATTTTAGTAACTTTTCATGAGATAAAGATAGAATCATGCCTTCCAATAGTAAATTTTTATGTTGTACTCTGTAGTACCAGTAGAACCTAATTCCCTGTATAACTGTATTTATTTAAACGGAAGCAAAATTGTTGTTGAAACATATCATTTTGGTTGGTGTGGTGCATTAATGGCCATGTACTATTTACCAGTACTAACAGTGGGTCCTCTCTCCGATCCATGTTAGGAACCTTCGACTTGGCAAATAAATGAGTACAATGTATATATGGGTATATATATTGGTTGCCGGTTTTAAGTTTGTTTGATTAGTTGCTAAAATGTTAGTTAATCAATGAAACCATAGGTTTTCCAAAAGGTAAAAAGATTGTTGAACATATCATGTTTGTAGGATCATATATACCTTATTCAAATCCTCAGAGAAATACCACACTTTTCCATTTATCATATAATAAAACTTTACAGCAGTCCTTCAAAAAGGGGGGAAAAAAATTAAAGGAAGAAAGAAAAAAAAAGGGTGAAAAAGTGAAGTGCTTCTGCACTTGTATAATGCTTATATATGAAGCCAAATTGCAGACTTACATTATGCACTGCTGTGCTGCATACTCAGTTTTAGAACATTGATTCAAAGTTCAAACCTAACCTAGGTAGTCAATTCCTTCACACTACTATTTCAATTTCTTTGACTTACCAGTCAACAGCCGACCCCTCCGTCCTTAACCCTTGTTCTCACTGCCAGGCTCTTTCTGCTTTTCATTCACACCATTCTTCTCAATTTTTTCCATGTTTACACTCTCTACTGTCATTTCCGTTGGTGCCGACTCCCTGAACTTCGCGTAAATATCACCGCCATAGAACTTCCTTGTTCTCCAAACTAAGAGTAAAGACACCATTGCCCCAAGTGCTGTCACTGCTGTGATAATAATAAATGACAGCTTAAAGCATTGCACACCTATACATGTCAGATCTTTACCGGCATTCTGCTTCCGTGCCTCGACATCATACAAATGCCCGGTGACTCGAACGTTCAGAATGTACAACCCGATCGGGCTTGCAACAGACCCAAAGTTGTAAAGTGTAGAATAGTATTTAAGACCAAACACTTCAGAGATAATAGCGAATAATAGTGGCCATTGTGCCCCGAAACAGAAACCTATTATGACAGAGGCAAGGTAGAGAGATTGTGGTACTCCAAAGGCTATGAGAAGGTGGCCAACACAAGAGAGGAGTAGCACAAGAGTGAGAGCCAATGGTCGAGGGAATTTGTACTTTGACAGCACAATTTCTGATACATAGCCGGATGTAACACGACCGGCATAGTTCCATATGCTTATCAGGGAAACAAATGTGTTGATGCTCTTTGCAGGGTACCTTAGAGACTGCCCTATTTGCCCCATGTTGTCAATAGCTGTGAGTGTGCCTCCAACTCCACAAATTGTTGCGAAGAAGAGAATTAGCATATCTATGCTTACTAATGCTTGGAGGATTGAATAGTCATCTCCCATAGCAGGTGGCTTGAACATGTTGGTTATACATGAGAATCTCCCATTTGAAGAAGAGTTATTTTCTGGTTTTTGTGGTGGTGATGGTGGTGACGACGGATTTGGGGAGGTGGAGGGCTTTTCAATGGTTATGGTTGGTGGTGTTTCTAGCTCTTTGTTTCTTCGAATTAGGTTCTTAACTTCTTCTTTTATGACAACAGCAAGAGGGAGGAAAAGGATGAGAGTAAGAATGAATGCGCTCATCACATAAGCAGAGTGTGAGAACTGCACAAGTTTTTGCACAATGGTCATAATTAATAGAAACACTGCAAGCGCAATGGAGATGTAGAGAAAGCAAAAGAAGGGCTTGGTGTTCCTGGCTTCAGATGAGGTGTACGGCATGATACGAATGGTGTGAACAAAAACAACGGAGATTGCGGCAGGAAGCCATGCGATAAGTAACACGACAGATTTGGAATCATCACCATAGATGGCTACATATAGTTGGGTGAAGATGACACCACTTAGCCCCACGAAACCCTTGAGCAACCCTAGCACAGTGCCACGGCTCTCCGGGAAGTTTTTCACACATGTGACAAGTGCGCCGGTGTTGGCGAAGGATTGAGAGTTTGCTCCAATACATATATAAAGGCACATCATCCACACTCGTGGAGCAGCAATACGGCCCGTGATAGCGAGATATATCATTAGATAGCCAAACAAATTCATGGCAGCGCCGATCAAAAGCACGACCCATGGCGGTGTCACTTCATTAATCAGGCCAGATAAGATCCCGACATTTGCACCGAGATCTTTGAAGAAACTAAGAGTGTTTAGGGTCTGCTGATTGTACCCCAGTGTTGATTTGATATCTTTGGAATATATGCTAAAGATATAGGTGGCCCCGGCAGCCGACATGATGAGGAGACATGCAAAGACCATGAACCACCGGCCTCGAACCACTTGTGCGGCAAAGCTGGGTGAGAAGATTTGGCGCATGGGCAAACCTCCATCCATGCCTCCAGCGAACACCATTTTCTCCTCTTAGTTTATTTTGTGGTTTTTGTTTTGTTTTTTGTTGTTTCTCTGGTAGTTTGCGCAATGCCAGGAGTCTAGGTACGTATAAATAGGGAGAGAAAAGATAATAATGCGAGGAAGTATGGGAAGTTGGGAACTGACTATAATTAAGAGAGAATTGGATCTGCCTTTTTTGCAGTGGTGGAATGAATTGACTAAGAGGTAAGAAGAGAGGAGAAAAGGATCTGTGTTGACTAAGAGGATCAACGGCCAACGGATAACTAGGGAAGGCACAAGAGGGAAGTAAATAATTATTGACAGTTTTCTCCGTTTTCATAAAAATGGAGACTTCTTTTTGCTCCGGATCTGGTCAAATAATTATTGACAGATGACAGTATCACGTAGTCCAAGTGCATCGTCATTATCGCATTAATTGTTGATTGATAATGAATCAATATGCGAATTAATATATCCAAAAGTTGCGGAGTAATAGTCTATGCATATCACTTCAACAAACTGATGCTACATTTCTCAATTTTAATTTTTTAAATATTCAAAAAGTGAATTTATGCCGTTTTAATTTAATTATAATAATAGTCAATATAATACTCTTAAATAAAATTCAGATGTAAGAAATTTTAGAAAACTATCTATACTACTTATAAAAGCAGCCATAGAAAGGTCATGAATTCCAACCACTAGGGGTGGAAACATGTGTTAACATCAATTATAAACCATTGATCTATGCAATTTGATATGATGTGCGGTTCAGATTTGTATTTCTAACAAAGAGTCAGACTCTTTGACAGAAAGTGTCCGGTCGCTGAATTGAATTAAAGTTTTTAGGGAGTTTGTCAATATTTCCTGAGTTCGATTATTGACTCTAGCGATTTTATTATTTTTTTTCTTGCACTATTTTTTAAATTTCTCCTATTGCATGCACCATTTCAAGGACGTTCCAAATCTGTTTTTTTCAAATAATAACTTGACGCATATTTTTTATATTGCGTTTGCATATCATAATTTTCTTTGCATCTGGAACATAAATGATGCAAAATACTTATAGCTTATATGTACATAACTATTATTTGCTTTTATATTTAAGCTTGACAATCCCACATAAATTTTTTAATAATTTTATTCGTTAAAAAATATCCATGTTCATCAATTTACCTTTTCCCATATTTATATGTTTATCTATTATCTATTTTATTTAAGTGTAACAAAATAATAAAAATTTCCCCACACATTGAGTGGGCGTCAATGTGTGCGTATTTGCTAGTATATTAAAAAAAAAGATATAAAACATTTGTAGAATTCAGACGAAAATAATTAAGTATAGATAATGTGTGGTTATTACTTTCTTTTTTCTAAACTGATGAAATTATCTTTCCTAATGTGACAGAAGAGAAGGTTAAAAACCTTGGAAGAAACACGGAACAGTTGCATTCTTTTTGGTAAGTCGGTGGTAAGATATCCATAAAATATGGTTAATCAAGCAATATAGATTTAGACAGACAGCAGCCTAGACAATCAATAGGACAGAGTGGCTAAGGCTGAAGTGTTCAAATAATCCAAAGCTGTGATATGATAAGTTCTCAGTTTGGTATGAATTAATTATTTGTTTATCCGTATTTCTAAAAGATAAGCAATAATATCCGGGTCTTAATTTTTCACCACGTGTGTAGCCGTTGTTTTATCTATGCATTAAAAGTATCGGATAAATAATTTATGAATTTTAAACGAGAGAATTAATTTGATCCTAATAAATTATAAATGCATGGTGCTTTATGTTAAAAAAAAGTTATATTGGATGCATGCATTTAAATCCGATTCATTCTTTTCGGATTTAAAATATCTTTTTGGGTACAATTGAGCAATAAATGTTATGTACATAGGGGAGAAAACCATTATTGCATATAAAATTGTTCAGATCAATGGATGTACTCCTCATAAAATAATATAATAATTTAACCTTTAATCTGCAAATTTCTCTAATCCGCAGATTACATTGAGCATCTCTAATCAGCCAATTAAGTTTTAAAAGTTGAAATTTCAGTACTTGTAATTCATCAATTCTTGCTAATATTACTCTTAAAATATCGCATTATAGGAAAATAAAAGGAGTGAATATAGCCGGCAACAATGGAAATAAATCGGTTCAAAATTACTAAATTCTTTAGAAAACAGCACAAAAAATTTTACAGAAAAAAAAAACACACACACACACGTGTAGGGAATAACAAGCTTTGTTTGTAAAGTGAACAGTAATTGTGTAGATTGAAGTTTTTTTTTTTTTTTTTGTAGTGTTATAAAACACAATGCGCATGAATACATATTTTATCGTATATGTATGTGCGATTTAAAACCCACACGACAAAAACTCAATGTTGAATATTTAATAGACTAATAGCATAAAACATTCATTCTTAAAAATAACGTATAAAATTTACTGCGAAACTTAGAAGAATAATAACACTACATAAATTTCTCAATATTTTCATCTAAAATGCCATACATAAGCCAAGATTTATTTTTTTAATTAGTTAATAAAATTAAGGAGGAACCACGATTTCCAAAGCTTTGGAACAATTTCTGGAGTTGGAAACTTGGAATAAAGTATGACATTCCGAGTCATGCTCATTTTTTATTAAAAATAAAAATAAAAACACAAAATATTCTAGGACCTAGATTTAAAAGTTCGACGCATGAAGAGCCAGAATTTCCATGTGCAGCCCTTTCAAGTGCCGGATTTTAAAATTCCAGTCCTTCATGAGTCGCTATTTTTTGAATTAAGAACTGACTTGCAAGGTCTGCAGCTTCAAAGTGAGATTGTCAATGTAAACTTAACTTTTGGAATTTTTATTTTAAAAAAAATATTAGAGCTGGGAATTAAAATTCTCATCACTTTATTTTAATTTTATTTATAATTTATCGTATAATTTTTTTTTTTTTTAATTAAAATTTTTTTAAAGTGAGTGGGTTGGTGTCTTGGTGAGGCCAATCCCTCTCACATTGAAATAGTAAATGGCGGCCCCACATTGGTTTCGACTTTACCGTGACTCACAGTCGCAGGGAGACTTGTGAACCGAAAAGAAGTCCGATATTTTCATTTTTCTTCTAAAATTGACCCCACAATTAGTGAACGTCTTCCAGGGCCGGGCCGGACTTTTAGGAGATTGGATCTAAAAGGACCTATTCAAGGGCCGGACTTAGGGAAACTTTTGGAAGGATCGGGTTTAGAAGGGCTTAAATATGAAGATTGAACCTTCTCAAGCTTGGCTCTTTTAGGCCCTCCGGGATTCGAGAGGCCGGGCTTGAAGAGCCTGAAGGGCTTGAAGGGCCAACGGACATACAATATTTTTCTTTAAATATTTATTTAAACTATATTTAAATAAGCAATTTTTATTTGTAAAAATAATAAAAATACTATAGATTATTTAAATATAATTGTACACATTTATTTTTCATTATATATAATATTTTTTATTTTTTTCATCTTTAATTTGGATTTAAGACCGGTTATATTATAATAACATAGAAAAAGTAAAAAAAATAGTTTTTGTTAACGCATTAATGAATTAAAATAAACTAAAATTACGAATGTATGAAATAATGTAACATAAAATATGAGAAATATATATATATTTTTAACTTGTCTTAGCATCATGTTCAGAAATTTTAATATTATTTGAAATGATCCGTTCAATTTACATTAGATCAGATAGGATTTTACCTTTCACTTGAGATTATACTTCATTATTCATAACTTCGGTCTCTCTAGGCCTTAAGCCCTTCCTAAGCCTGGCATCTTGTCACACCTCGGAAGTTAAGTGTGACGGTTTTCTTGCCACAAGAGAGAATTAATCTTCTTGTAAGGCTAACAGACAGAGGGTGAAAAACTTTTTCATAGACGACCTCTTCCATTTTCTTGATTTTGGTCCCAGGTTTACATAAACACACAAAGTTTATTATTCAAATTATAAAGTTTTACACACAGCAAGGAACAAACAAACAAACATGTTTTTAAGCCCGGATTTATTCTTACCTCTAACCTACGATCTTTCCAGCTATATTATACAATAAGAAGTGCTAGAGGATCCAAACCAACTATCATATTCCAGGCATAACATAAAATATTTACATATATACAATAAAGTTTCTTTTATAAAAGGGCTCAACAACAACTAGGCAGGTAGGGCAGACTCACATAAACCATACTCCAAAAGACACAAACAAAACAACACCAGAGGGAGAGCATCACAACCCTCCTGACGAGTGTATCTATAACTCGTCATATTTCCTCATGCAAGTCCGGTTGAGGTTCCCACTCGGGCACCACTCCATCAGGCGGAGTACCAGGATCAGGAAACTCAAAATAAACATAAGCAAATACCTCCAGTAGGTCGTCAAAGGGGAGTAGGATAGCGACATTACACTGCAAGCTGGGCACAAATACCTCGAGTTTAACAAAGGAACACTCGATGGTTGCAACAGCACGGGGTCTAATAAGCCGGCGACGCTCTTGGAACCCCCACATCAAATGAGGCACATACAAAAGAAATAACAAACGGATGAGAATAAATTCTCAGTGCGAGTTTTAGTTCCAGTACGCGGATCTTGGTAATATCCGAGCATAGGACTAATCCTCGTTTAAATAATTTAAACACAGAATTAACAGAATAAGTAGAAACATATTAATACCGTTGGTACAAGCCTGAACGGTTCTAATATTGGCATGCTGCGATATAATGCAAATATAACAGATTTAAGCATATTTGTCACAGAATTTCAGTTGAAAATTTTCATGCTTTAAGTTCTCAAGGCCCGCAGATACAGAGAGAACCCTTTCCAAACCATTGATTAAAATCATATAGTACAGAGCAGACAGAGGGAATTACCCAGAGATAGTAGCGCTAATAATCTGGCCGGGTCGGTGGCCAAACCGAATCACCGGTTGGTGAAATTATTCATAAATCAAAAGATATGCTTAATGCAGATCATTAGGGAATGGTTATAAGAATATTTAATTCTTAATCATGTTTAATCAGATAAGAAAATTCAACCATCCCGTAGTAAGTCCAACTGTTATAGTAACTCAATGGATTATGAAGTCGGACTTTTCAATTTTCAAGTATTCAAGCGGTTTATGTAAATCAACATGCAGTTTTATTTATTTAGGGCTTCTATGTCTAAATGACAAATAGAATGCACAATTTAATTGATTCAACATGCTATGCATGGAATTTAAAAATATCGACTATCCAGATTTTACAAAGAAACCGCGTATCCGCACCTTCACACAGCTCAGGGGGATCTGAGTCACGGGTGATGCCTGTTCACAAATTATAGATCAAGGTCCGTTAACAACAGTTTAACGGTTCTATAATCTTTTGGGTGAACTATCTTATAAGTCTGGTTTATTACCATATTTAATTGACAGTTACAGTTCCAAGTTTCACAAGTTAACTTAAAATGTTTATATTAGTTATTTGCCCAATCATCATTAAATAATAATAATGATGATGATTATTATATATCGAAATCAGAATCAGTCTCAAATAAACAGAAGTCAGAAAATTAATTTCAAATCAACAGAAACTCATAAACTCATAAAACAAATGTTTATTTATTTTGTGGGATCAGAGTTGTCTGAGTATTGCCATAGTATCCGTTCTTTAAAAATCAGACGTTTCGTCACTTCCCTAAAGCGCCCACGAGTTAGACTATTTACATTGAATTCAAGTCATATAGTCTAGTAATAAATCAAGCTCAACAGAATCCGAATAATTAGTTGTCTAATTATTTCTTAATTAAGTTTAATTTATCCGAAACTTAATTATTAAAGCCCACAGAATTAATCGAAAGCCCACAAAAATTTATCGAAAGCCCACGAGAGTTAGGCCTAGATAGCAGCCCAATTCTCCTTTTTCTTTTCCTTCTCTATTTCCTTTTTCCAGTCGGATTAAGATCCGACAAATAACAAAACCCAATAGGCCTCCGAAAAACTGCATTCAAGCCCACACAAAGTAAACATCCAGCAATTTATACACGATAGTCCACAGAAAGTTATATATACTCCTCATGTCACAAATAAGTGCCTTAAATTTTACAGAAAAGCCTCCAACTTTAATTTCCTAGCGAATATGCCCCTGAATCAAAGAATCAAGGTGCCAGGTTACAAAATTAGCCAACTAGAGCAATTTGCAAGCTTCAGAAACATCAATTTAATCATGACCATGCATCATAAGCCTAAACATGCCATACTTATTCTTTTAATTCCCACTTTATCCTTGAATATGACTAAACATAACCACTGACTCAAAGTATAACTCAATTATTACATGCTGCACAGTTTAGAACTCATGAATATGCACTTAAATGCACTTTAAATCCCAATTCATGCCACAGTATGAATAACAAGTGATTATACTGTCTATCTTTATATTTATTCAATCTACAACACCTGAAATGTCACAATTTCCATTCAACACTGAACCTGCCATGCAACTTACACAATTAACCAGCTTATATTCTTCCTATGCAATCAGTATACCTCAGTAGTATACTTACCACCCTGTTTCAGATTAACACAACAATCTTGGCAGCATCAATTAAGTATATAAATTGCTATTATGCATATGAGATGCACAAAGACGCAAATAAATGTCTAAAGCCACTGTCATAGTTTTGGGTTGAATGCCTATATGCTCAGTTCACTCAAAATAAGCCAATAATATGCAGCAGTAGTACATGCAAATGCACATAGCCACTGTTAACAGTTCTAATTATATGTCTACATGCTCAATTTTCCTTAAGTAACTCCATAAACCAATAATATGCAACAGTGATGCCATTACACAATATAAAATTCAATTCCACCTTTGTTCAGTGCTTAATTATAAGTTCCAAGAATAACATTATTCTTACAACTGACCATGCACTATTTTAAGCCCTCAAAAAAATGCAAAGATGCATTTATTCTCCAATAAATTCACTCACAGAACGGATGTGAATATGTTCATTAGACTACATAAACTCAATTCTAGTTTTATTTCATATCTTTTCACAGTCTCATGCATATAAGAACTGACACACATACAGTAACCATAATGAATGAACTATAAACTAACTTATGCCACAGACCATGCAACTATGCAACAATTCACCAGCTTGCTCAGAATTACTCAGTTGCTACTCATAGACAGAACCACTTTGACAGTTAGCTCTAATTTATCACTCAATTAGTCAACTCAAGCATCTAAACCAAGCACTTCATAAACAGATTACACCATATGCAACACAAAGCAATCAAACAGATTTAATCAAGTCATCACAGAAAATTCATCACAGTAATAAGATAAAGAGAAGAAGTATACCTATCTCGTGTGATTTGAGAAATCGCCTCAGAAATTCTAACAATACCAAAGCAATGATCAAAGATAGACTAATGAGAAACAAAGCCCAATCCATGCATATTCAAATTCCTAACAGCAAAACCTTAAGAATTAGGATTCTCAAATTCAAACGAAATTGATTCAATTGATCAAAGAACTAGACATAGAGAGAACGATAATACCTCCTCGTGCTTCCAATTTCCTCTCCTCAACTCCGATTTAGACCCAAATAAAATTTCCTTTCCCGACCCAATATAAAGAAGATTACCTCAGTTCAAAGGAAGAAGAGGAAGAGAGGGACGAAGCAGAGGCAGGCATCAAGCCACGTCAGTTCAAACAAACCGACTAACAGCCGCAATCGATCGACGACCAAGAGGCGAGCTCCTCTCGTGCTCATCGTGTGAATCAGCAAGGTCAATGAAGAGGTGCCATCCTCTGATTGGAAGGGGCAGAGGCAGCCAACCCCTTCGACTAATCACAGAAAGCCACCAGAAAACCAAGGCACGAGCTCGAGCAGAGCTCGAAGAAATCGAAACGAGACAGATCAGTCGGAGGAGACGAGACAGAAGGAGAAAGCTCCTCGTCGCCTCTCTTTCTATAAGATTTTCTGTGACAGAATCCGTGTTGCCTTTGGTGTAATGAGTTACTGACAGTATTTAATTAAATTAGCTATTTCACCTATTAATTCAATTACTCAAATCTAGAAATCAGATAATTATGGCAATAATACAGAAATACTCAGAAAATTTCAGAGATCAGCCCTACAATTTCATATTAGACATTCCATCAAATTTTACTATTATTTTAATTTATTTTATTTAATTTCTTGATCATATAATTTAATTAAATCAGATTAATCTTTAATTCAGATAATTTGGAACTTGATAACTGTCTAATTAATCAGAATTATGACACCTCTCTAGGCCCTAGCCCTTCCAAAACCTGGCCTCTCTAGGCCCTGGCCCTTTCAAAGCTTGACCTCTCTAGATCTCTCTTCAACTGAGATTGTGGCCTGGCCCTTCTAAAGCCTGGCCTCTCTAAGCCCTGGCCCTTCTTAAGGACTCAGAGAGGCTGGGGCGGCCCTTTGTGTTAGAAGGGCTTGGCCAGGGCAGGGTCCAAGGCCAGAGATTTTTGGATGTTCTCTACCCACAATGTCCATAGAAGAAACTGGAAGAGGTTTGCCAAAGAATTAAAAAAAAAATGAAAAATGCACGTCTCTGCTAACACTAACACTTGCTGATTCTTAATTAGGTACTGACAAGGAAGGCAAAATTAATTAATAGGTAAATTTGACTGAGGACTAATTTTTTTTATATGATTATTTTCTACAAAATGAAAGTTTTTACTCCAAATTGTTATTGTTTTTTTAGATTTGAGAAAAATAAGGTTCAAAACCAGACTGAAAAAAGTGGTACACAGAAAAATATCCCTAATTAATATCAGCATTTATATCCGTTTGGATTAGGAAAGTGCAAAAAGAATGTAAATCCGAATTTGATGTACAATTATTAGAGATTTCAATCCGAATTTAATTTTCATTAAATAAAAAAAACATTATATACCATCTAATTCCCACGTTGCACGTACTTTATCACAATCTTCTAAGCCACTAAGGATCCTCTCTCTTTATTTGTTTCCTCAGCTAGACTTTTCTGTGTGTACTTTTTGAAGATTCTATGTATATCTCCTTCTTAAAGGTATCGCATTAAATATGAGATGTTGAAGATTTTGTTGTGACTTCGAGTCCGGAATCAGGTAGTTCAACCGAAACTAAAATTATATAAGGAATGCATATCTATCAGACTATCAACGACTAATAACAACATGCCAAAAATAAATGCACTATAAGAAGTTGGCGATGTTAATCTTCTTCTGAGTTCAAACTCACTAACGAACATTTTTTTCCCCTTTTGAGATAAATATTGAGATCAGTACTTTGATTTTTTTAGTCAAAAAATCTAACCTTCATCCGTTTTAGCGCTTTTCGCTTTAACTGTTTTCTCCTTGTTTTTCTTCTTGTATTTATTTATTTATTTATTTGGCTTTTAACATAGCCTGGCATCTCTTCTTGGGAATTGGGATCAATTTTATAAAAGAAAAGGCTAACTCCTTAGTTAGATTAAATCTGAACGACAATAAAATAAAATTAGTTGGAATTTTATTAATTCACATCTTTGATCTTTATCTAATTGACGAGTCAAGCGTTTATGTTTTATGTATAATTATATTTGCTTATAAATTCTTTTGTACAAAACTAAGATGAAGATGACCGAAATTTTTAATGCTAAATTATTTTGATCTTGTATGAAACTAACCCAAAAAACCAAAAGTAAAGAAATAGAATTGGATGCTTGGCTCATTAAGCAAATCAAACAGTTCAAATTCATCGTTTGAAGTCTAATATGATGATTTTATTATTATATTAAATTTCGACAATGAAAAAGACTTCACAACAATTAATTCCTCTGAATAAATTAAGCATATGTGCTAGAAATACTGTCGTAGTGACTTATGATATATTTATGCATTTTTAGTTAGCAGCTAGAGTAAATTATTTTCCGACAACTTCAAATTAAGTGAACAATAACGTTGTACGTGTAAATGTAATAAATAATTAAGTCGTTGAATAGGAGAGTATTAATGGCTATCATGGCATCTTAGCTGTCCAGATTCTTTGAAAGTTTTGACACATGCATGAATAATATCATTCGTTCCTCAAGTCAATCTCCTAGAAGAGAGTGTTTCTATAGAATATTTGACATGGGAAACGGATGGTTTCTTGCATGCTTGTACTTCATTTCTTTGTCAATGATCTATATTCCACATAACATATTGACAGCCATTATTTGTTGATCATATTGCCTAACTTTTTAGTATTTTTTTTATTGTTTTAATTGTTTGTCATCTCTGATTTTATGCATGCTCTTGGACCACTGTATCTCCTTTCCCATTTCTTTTCTCATTGTCCACACAAACAGATTCAACCTACAGCATATGGCCCGAAAATAAATAAATAAAATTAGTTGGATATTTTCTTGGAATTCTATCTACATCTGTAACACTATCGATGCAATGATCTTAACCTTGGACAAGCAAGTATTAGATTTTGTATGCCGAAATTTAATTCCTTTTAATTTGTATTTTGCTAATTCCAGAGTATTCGGTCTTAAATTAGTTACTGTAAGATTCATCTTTAACCCGAATTAGCCTCTAATTAGTAATGTTTAGGTATCCTCAGCAATGGCACAAATAGTGTTTTTAGTTATCCGTCTAGGTCTACTGTGATTGCATCAGGCCTAATGAAATAGACTAAAGAAGAACAATTGGATTAGGCACAACTCACAACTTTGTACGTAGTACATTAATTCAATTTGAATGTATAATTTGTTAAATTTTTTAACTACATAGACTGAAAAAAAATCTATATTAATTGCTAATTGATGCCAAGTCACAGCTGTAGCAGAATCTGGACCATGTTATTTGTCCAAGAAAAAAAGGAAGAACAAAAAAATGATGGTTCCGTATTTTATTTCACATAAAGATTGTTTCAATAATTATTTATTTCTTTTGAAATACGTCTATGGTTACAGAAATGGTACATCAGTCGATGTCACCGCTTCGATATAAGAATATAAACATGAATATTTATTATTAATTGCACGTGTCCTTAATTTGTTATTAGTTACAATATGATGGTAATTGCGTGAATTTTGACATTAGAATAGATTAAGTGTGAATTATATAACTTTAAACTTTTTTTATATATTTTATGCAAGGATTTTATAAAAAGTAAACTCTAATATATATCTATTTCTATTAAGGACGAAATATATACAAATTTAATTTATATATAGTTCAAACTTTGTGCTATAGAAAATGTAAACCACCCTTGTATTATCTACTCTCTGTCCACTCTTTTTAAGTGGATTCACATATAATGATTAACAAATTCTAAAGATGTCAATCAGTCCACAAAATATTTTTAATTTTCTCGATTGACAAGAATTACTTACTTTCACTCAACAGATACAAAATTACTACTAACAAATCAGATACAAAAATTGTCACTAATTTGACAAATGAGGAGTGGGAGATGAGTGTAGGAAAAATGGATTATGAAATCAAGCCTTATAAGGATCATATTTTAGATTCTTCATCTCCATCATTCTCTTAGAAAATGCGTTTTACCTTTCCATTTTAGTCAGCACTATTTTTCTTTTCATTTTTGTCACTAATTCCTCATACCATAGCGTACTCCCCCTCTCCTCTCCTTCCCCCACCTCATGCTGACCTCCCACGCCACCCTCTTCCTTCCTCATATATTATTTTCCTAATTATTCTAGTTCTGTAAAATAATTATTCTGGTTTTATAAAATAATTGTCCTAGTTCACAGGATAGTTAATAACATTTTCTAGCATAATTAATTTTTTTCAAGAACAGTTAGTATTATTTTCCTAATTGTTCTAGTTCTATAAACTAATTGTCCTAGTTCTGTAAAAGAATTGTCCTAGCTCTCAGGACAGTTAATAATATTTTTCAGAATAATTATTTTTTTCAGGACAATTAGTGTTATTGTTCTAATTATTTTTTTGAATTTTTTAAAACATGCTATTATTGGAAACAAACTACTATTTACAACATTTCAAAAATGAAAGGTTTTAAAAAATTCAAAAAAAATAGTAATAAAATTTAAAAAATAGTAAAATTTGGTTTGCTATGAGATTTCAATATGTAGATTACATTGGTTAAATTAGATTTGTCAATTTACAAAAATATCCAAAAAAGTTTGTGGTGCATAGAAAGCCCTATGCACTATGGTGCATATTAAACTTTCTCCCATAATAGTGTTTACCAAACGGGGCGGGGCGGGGCGGGTCGGTCCAACCCGCGGCGGTCCACAGGTTATGACGGGGTGGTCCTCTATGGATTGACGGGTTATTGCGGGGCGGATTATCACGGTCCATCCTAGAAACTTTGGCCCAAACCCACGTTAAACCCGCACCATGCAACTGTTAGGAACTCAAGTCCATGTGCAATTTTAATTTTTATTAACATTTAACAAGCAACTAAAACGCACGAAAAAACGGATCTAGTTATTCAAGTCATTTAACACGTAAAAGGAGAAGCGTAGGAGGTTACCTCTTCCGAAATCGTATTCGGAAGGCTTGAATCCAATCTCTTGGAGTCGGTGGCGTGCTCGTCACCCTCTTGATTGCCTCCGGTTGCTTCGAGTCCACCTAGAAGATTAACCAAAGTCTCAAGAAAAGTGCTAGCTTGTCCGATACGATAGCTAATTCTCTTTTGATTTCCTTCGCACGATTAACTGTTTAACTGGAAGGAGAATCGCTCAACGCATGAGCTAAGAGAGCAATTAAAAGAGAGCAATCAATGAGAGAAAACAATTTTTCTCTCTTGATGAACAGTAACCGTGAATAGTATTGCGGCCTAGAGAGGAAGAGAGAGAATGTTGCTAGGGTTTGTGCTGACTTGTTCCCAAAGAAACAATCAATATATATATGGAACGTTTCCATAATTAGATTTCTCTTTTCCTATTTTCTCCTGGACGAAATTGCCTCTATCATGGCTGAAATTTTCAGCCCTCATGTGGGCCAGGCCACATGATATAATGGCTCATTAAATCACTCCTTTAATTCGTCTCATATCGGGCTTTCAGTTAACTGATTAACTAAAAGATCAATTAGCTCAGTATAATAAATATGCATTGAACTAACTTAATTATTAATATATTAATAATTAATTTGGAATTAGCATATGCATTATATTATTTCTATATGATCCATTTGAGTTAATTAATTATAATGGTTCATAACGATATATAATTAATTAATCAACTTATCATATATTCGCAGTACTCGCTACTGCAAATAAACAAATAATACACGTATGGTTAAAGTCCTATTTGTGTGACCCTTTGAGGATTTATGCTATGTTGGCCATGGAAAATAAATCACTATTTATTTCCATTAATCATAAGCGGTATCTAGCAACACGTTATGATTTCCAATTCGCATAAATAAATATTGTACCAATACAGTACTTCAATCCTGCATAAGAAAAAGTATCTTATTGTTTTGATTCCTATGTCACATGATATCCTTGTATAATCCAAGATAGGAATGTGTCATTCTTGCAGATTATACGTTTCTTGATCTAGAGTTGATCGCCTAGTTGCGCGCATACGATCCAACTCTATCAAGGGGCCCAGTAGATATCATCACTCACTAGGTGAACTAATGAGGGACATACGGTTGTCTTGATGACCAGTTTCTCCCCGCAAAATTCAAGAGAACATAAATAAAGTCCGTATAGCAGCCCTTATCAGGAATCAGCGTTAGACGATATTTATAGAACCTATCCTCGTGTGGAAAAATTGAACCATCTCAAACTCGAAATCAAACACGTATGAAATAAATAATGACACATAACACAATCCATATATTTATTTCATTGGGTCATGTCATATACTATGTTCCAATAACATATACATATGCAATTAAGTCAGTAACTCCTTACCCATGATTTGTAGAACTTAATCATCACTTAACTTGCATACTAATCTTATATGATAATTAATGTTCCTTGTTAATTATCAAGATTATGGACTCTTTAGAGATATTATTGTCATTCTGACGAATGATCCACAGAGATCTACAATTCAGATCCTTAACCTGAATGATCTGTCAACAATAAACTCTAGGAACAAATGATCAAGCATCATCAATAACATAAATTAATATAATAGCCACCAACTGATTGGCTTCTAGGACATATCTCTAACAGCAACCCGCGCGGGTTATCACGATCCGGGGCGGGACGGTCCAACCCGCACCATGTAACCCACATTTTCCATAACATTTTTTTTTGCCGTTTTTTTTTTGTCATTTTTTTTTTGCTTTTTGAGTTTAATTTTTTTCGTTACTTTTTTTTTCTGTTTGATTTTTTTTTTCTGTTTGGACTTGTAATTTTTTCGTTTCTTTTTTTTTTCTCCAAAATTTTTTGCTGTTTAATTGTATTATTTTTTTCATTTCTTTTTTTGTTTTTTTCTTTACTTAAATTTGATTTGTAATTTTTTAATAAATAAAAATTTAAATATAATTATAAAAAGTTACCTTTTTTTTCCGGACTTGGGACCGACTATGCTATTAAATTATTTTATAAAATAATAACATAGGCGGATCTTACCACGGGTTTAAGATGGATATAGTATGGATTTAAGACGGGTTCACGGGACGGGACGGAGTGGTCCACGGATTAACGAGGGGTGGATTAACGCGGGTTTTTGCAAAAAGGGTGGACCAAACCCACGATAAACCCGCCCCGCGTTAACCCGTCGGTCCATAGACGGTCCGGATTGGTCCATGGGACGGATTTAACGCGGGACGAATCCGACCCATCGGATTTTTTGGTAAACACTATCCCATAATAATCTCGCACATCGGCCGCATGCACAAGAATAAGTTTAACTTTTATCGAATGGATTTTCTGTAGTCTAAACTTTGTACGTCTAATGAAGCGAGTAATATGCCTAATACATAAATCTAACCTATTTTGACCCGCTACATCATAGATTCATTCCAAGAAACTCTGATTAAATTACTGTATATTTAACGTACCAATCTTATGGCTTTTATATATGTGTAGATGTAGATTGGCAAATTTTTTGCTTCGCTTATATATAATTAACACCAATCTAACAATAGACTTCACTTCTCTCTTTGGAGGCCAAATATTTGAGTATGTCATATGTTATGAAATATATTTCCAGATTTTGTTCGAATATGGTGACAATTGAAGGATAAACCTTATCCGGCATCAAAATTTCCCAATATTAATAAGAAAAATAAATATAACTATTATACATATTGACATATTATCCGTCATGATTTTGACAGATATTGACCAAATTTAATGAACCCCACTAAGCTCCAAGTGTGCTGTGTGCATGCGCACTCCATTCAACTCTCTTAAGCTGCTGCCTTTTGGATTTTTCTCCAGAATTTTCTGTATTGAATTCTTGCGTACTTCTTTTCTATCTATTTCCATCATCTAAGGAAATTGGAGTTATCAATGATAAGTGGACCGCAATGAATATAGCCTTTTCACAAGTACAACTTTAGATTATTATTTTTTTTTTTAGTTTTCACTTTTCACACCTCTCCGAATGAACTTTTTCCTCCTTTCTCTCTATTTTTCTTTTTTTTTTGTTATTTATTTATTTTTTGGTGGTGGGTGAATATCATGCATGCCGGTGGTCTGCAATTCAAATTTCTAAGTGTGCAAATTGTATTTCTTAAAAAAAAATGTGCAAATTGTAGCACGCCGATCGAGAAGTGAGAGAAGTCAAGCTTGCATTATCACCTATCTATATTGTAGCTAAATATGTAAGATTCCATGAAAAGGACAAGAATGCATCTTTATAACAACTAAGTATCTACAATAGCCTCTATCTATGACGAATTAATTTGTGGCAGATTTAGCCAAGAAATAAAGTTGTATTTTTTTATCTTTTTTATTTATTAAAAAAACAAAATACACAAGTAGGATACTATTTTCGAATCTTAAAACTAAAAATGATCCTTTTAAGTAAAACATGATGTATCTTTATAAATATCCAAAAAGGCGCAACAATTTTCTCCCTATAGTCGGGTTTTCTAAAAGTACGAAAATGATAGTCAAG
Organism: Rhynchospora breviuscula; assembly: GCA_027562975.1. NCBI lineage: Eukaryota > Viridiplantae > Streptophyta > Magnoliopsida > Poales > Cyperaceae > Rhynchospora > Rhynchospora breviuscula. The sequence goes on from CM050398.1 coordinate 23,104,721, forward strand.
ATAACTGTTCTCTATGGGGGCGTTTGGATGGGCTAAGAATAGCCTCTTCCTAGAAATAGCTTCTTCTTAGACATAAATCTCTCTCACAAAGTTACACAATTCCCAACGTTTTACCCCTGAAATCCTTATTCCTTCCTAGAAATAGTTTATTCCCATACGATCCAAACGAGCCCTATATTATGATGAGAGTCAGAATACAGAGCACCATCAGTTATTCTAGGTTGACGATAGTCAGAACAGAAACTCAGAATATATATCACAATCCTTTTTTTTTTTTGTGCCAAATAAAAATATATTACCAGCATTCATCTAATCAAGAAATGCCAAATGCGTACAGAGGCTCGCGGCGCTTAAACTGTGACTAAAGTTGAAACCACAAAATTAAACTAGCTACGCCACCTGCTAACCAACTCACAGCAAGTTAAAGACTTGAAGAAAGCTAACTATTATTGTAAAAAAAAGGTCATATTTTATACTATTTATTTTTTGCTAACAGGTGATCATCTACTACATCAAAAGAGAAATTAGCGACTTTAAAGATTTTTATATATATATATATGAAACTACCCATATATCCATTATGACAAAAGTTCTACTATGTTAGCACCAAAATCACTACTGATGAGATGAATCCTACAATGAAAACTAGAATCAGATCTAAAATCAAGGTATAATATGAATTTTCTAATTTTAATTGGAAGGATTCTGTAATGATAAAATATTTACTGCTAAAATAATAACGACAGCAAATACGGAATCCACATATCCAACCAATTAAGCAAATAGCGGCATCGTATGATGAAATGTGTATAGTCAACGACTTGCCGACCTAGATTATACTTTTTGAGTTCTTGACTTTCGAGTCCATTGTAGGAAACGCAAAAACAAATTTCTTATTAAACAAACTGGGTTATATCTTACACTACCACAAAAACGTCTATCAGTAACCCCCTTTTTATAACGGTTTTCGAAAAAACCGTCACAGAAGTCGTAATGGCAGCGGTGTAAATATTATCAAGTTCATTCAGTAACGGTTTTTTTATAAGTTCATTCAGTAACGGTTTTTATAAAAAAACCGTTACAGAAGAACCGTCCGGAAAAAAAAATTATGTCAACTCATTTGTAACGGTTATTATCTAATAACCGTTACAAAACTTACATTTTAAATTCTTAACGGTTATTATCTAATAACCGTTACTAAATCTCCGTAAATTAATAGGATTTCTCCTTGCTCGCTCTTTTTAAGTCAGTAAAACCTAGAGTCTCTCCATCCCGCCTCTCTCATTCCAAATTTTTCTAAGTCTCACTGTACCCTCTCTCTCTCTCTCGGCGACTCACTCTCAGGTACCTCTCTCTCTCCGCCATCTCTCTCTCTATCTCGGCCGTCTCTCTCTCTCTATCTCGGCCGTCTCTCTCTCACTCTCTCTGCCTCTCTCTCTCTCGGCCATCTCTCACTCTCTCTCTCTCTCTCAACAGGTCCTCAATCGAGACCCCTCGACAGCACCTCGACTCCCTCTCGACAGCACCTCGACTCCACCTCGACTCCCTCTCGAATAGACCAAGCTGACAATCGGTATTTTCTTCCCTCTCTCTTTCTCTTGATTTTGGTCGTTGTAACTGAGATTTAGTGTTGTTTTGTCTTGTATGTATCTTTTGTGACTGAGATTTTGATGCTTAATAGCTAAAATCCAAATCCCAATTTTGCATTTTCTTACAAAATTGAAGCTTAATTACTGATATGCATGCTATATATAGATTGATTGATAATATTATTGATTGATATATGTACCAGTTGGTACACTTATTTCGGCTAACAACAGGGGCTAGCCATAGAAAATTGAATTTTTTTTTTAATATTGACCTTTTGTAACGGTTATTAGATAATAACCGTTACAAAAGCCTTATATCTGTAACGGTTATTATCTAATAACCGTTACAAAAAAAAAGATCGTTTTGTAACGGTTATTTTATAATAACCGTTATTAAACCATGGTAATATGTAACGGTTATTTTATATTAACCGTTACAAAACTCTCGTCCATTGACGGCAAAATTGTGACGGTTAATATAAAGATTTGTTACGGGAGCTACTGTGACGGGGGCATAACCGTTACTATTCGATTTTATTAACCGTTACTGATGGAAATATTTCGCGTAGTGTTATATGCCCAATTGAAGACCTATTTGGAGGCTCAAATTTAAAACCAACCAACCCATGGGTCATACCTCATACGAGAGAGAGAGAGAGACGCTGCGATAGCGGAGAAAAGTGGCGCAACAAATTTCTCTGCCGACCTCCAAAATATGTTGTTCTCCTCTTAGGGTGCGTTTCGCATCCCAAAGGTTAGCACTAACCAAAGTTAGTAGCACTAACCAACTAACCTCAACTTACCAAATGAATTGAGGTTAGTTAAGGTTAGTGCTAACCTTTTGCTAACCCGCTAACTCTCTCAAGAGGTGAGTTAGCGCTAATTTTGTATTAACAGTGATAATTTATAATTAACAATAACTACTATATATTAATTATTAATATTTAATAGTAAATTAATAATCAATAATTAAATAATTAAATAAATTTTAATAATAATTTTAATACATATTATTTAATATTAATTTATAATCAATAATAATTTATAATTGATAAAAATTAATAATAAATTGTAGTTGACTATAATTTTTAGTAATTAATACTTATTAATAATTAATAATAGTTAATTAAAATAATTTATATTAATAATTGTAATAATAATAAATAATAAAAAATTAAATTATTAATAATTAATACTAATTAGTAACTAATTAATGATTAATAATAATTAACAATAATTAATTAGTATAAATTAATAATAATTAAAAAAATAATAAATAATAATACTTATTATTATTTTAATGACTAATAGTAATTAATAAAAATTAATAACAATAAATAAGTAAATAAATAATAATTACTACTAGTTAATTAAAAATAATTAATATTAATAATTGTAATAATAATTAATAATTAATTAGTAATTAATTTTAATAATTGTAATAATTATTATTGATAAAAAATAATTGTATAAATTTAAATAATAATAATAATAATTAATAAAAGTTATTATAACAATGATAATAATATTTTTTATTAAAATTAATTATTATTAATAACAACCAATTAATAATAGTTAATAATAGTTATATTGCTAATAGTCACTAACTTTAGAGTGCTAACCTCAACATACCACACCAAACAACATTCACTAACCTTAGACTGAACTAACCCCACCCAATCACTGTGAGGAACTAATTCCATGTGCCATTTTAAATTTTTGTTACTAATTAACAAGTAATTAACAAGCACAATTATAGATCTAGTCATTTAAGCAATTTTCACTTCACGAGAAAGGAAGAATTGATTACCTCTTCTAATCTCGTAATTGGAAGATTAATCCTTATCTTTTGGAATTGGTGGCGTGCTCACCAACTTCGCTACGCCCTCCGGTCGCTTCGAATCCACTTAGAAAATTAACCAAAGTCTATAAACAAGTGCTAGCTTGTTTTGAGATGATAGCTAATTCCCTTTGAATTCCTTCGCACAATTAACTGTTTAACTGGAAGGGAAATCGCTCAACGCATGAGCTAAGAGAGTAATTAAGAGCTTAAAAATGGAGAAACAAATTTTCTTCACTGTGAACAGTATCGTGAACATTGACGGCCAATGAGGGAAGAAAGAGAAGGTGGAAAATTAGAATTTTTCTTTCTCCAAAAATATTCCCTTTTATAGACCAACAATTCTCCGAACAAGTTGTAACAAATTACAACTATGCCACCCATATGGCTGCCCATAAAATAGGCCTAAATGGGCTCCATCAATTGTTTAATTGGTCCTCTAATTCAATTAATTAGTGGCCCAATTAATTGCTCTCAAGTTGGACCTTTAATTTACCAATTAAATAAAGACCCGTTAGCTCAAATTAATTATTTTAATTAATTCGTGTTGAACAAAATTAATTGTTAACTTATTAATAATTATTTTTGGGATTAGCTAATGCATTAATTTATTTCTATATGATCCATTTGATTTAATTAATTATAACGGTTCGCAACGGTATATAATTAATTAATCAACCCATCATATTTTCACAGTACCAACTGCTGCGAATAAATAAATAATGCACGTATGGTCAAAGTCCTATTTGTGTGACCCTTTGAGGATTTATGCTATGTTAGTCATGGAAAATAAATCGTCATTTATTTCCAATAATCATAAGCGGTATCTAGCAACACGTTATGATACCCAATTCACATAAATAAATACTGTACAACTACAGCACTTCAATCCTGCATAAGAAATGAGTATCTTATTGTTTTTTATTTTTATATCACATGATATCCTTGTATAATCCAAGATAGGAGTGTGTCATTCTTGCAGATTATACGTTTCTTGATCTAGAGATGATTGCACAAGTTGCTAGCAAGCAATCCATCTCCATCAAGGGGCCCAGTAGATATCATCACTCACTAGGTAAACTAATGAGGGACATACGGTTGTCTTGATGAATAGTTTTTCCCCGCACAATTCAAGAGAACATAAATAAAGTCTGTTGTACTAAACGTCTTTAAGTTTGTCGATTACAAAACAATATTATTTGGCATTTAACAATCTTCTTTGAGTTTTATAGGAAAAAGTTGCAAATTATGAAGACTTGGATAAAAGCTATGAGCAAGACCAATATCAAGTCTTTAGAGATGTTGTAGGCTAGTTTAGACTAGGGTAAAAGGTATACTTTAGTCCTTAATTATTCTTAAAATGGTTTAGATAGCAGAAAAGCTCAATTTACCAGCAAAATCCAGTTTTCAGTGACAGAGCGTCGCACAACGCTATATGGTGTCGCACAACGCTGTGGTTTCAAAATTAAAACAGCTAAATTCTGACAATTTGTGAAACAACGTCACACAACTCTAAAGAGCATTAGGTCACGCTGAGTCACAACGTTGTACAACGCTCAGTAGCATTGTACAACGCTCCAGTTAAAGACTTGGAAAATTCCTGTGTACTTAAGACAGAACGTTGTACAACGCCCTTTAAAGTTGCACAACGCTCCTGGGTACAAGTGTGTAACGACAGCGTTGTGTAACGGTCTTTAGTGTTGTATAATGCCCCTTTTGAATTTATCAGAGTTGCTTCTCACCGATACTAGTTCGTTTACCAACGAAACTATCGAAACTTTCCTTTGACTTTACACTCCATCTTTGTGCAACGGTATTTGGCATTGCACAACGTTCTGACAAATTCCAACGGAACCGTCAGAGTTCTCCTTTGGCTGTACACTCCATCGTTGTGCAACGGCATATAACGTTGCACAACACTCTGACAGTCCAACGGCTATATTAAATAGCCGTTTGATTTTACAACGGTAATATTCAACGTTGTACAACGCTATTTAGTGGCAGGCAACGCTCTGTCCAGTTTTTTGCTGGTAAACCGCTCATTCCGAGCCCTATATATATCCACCCATTGTTCTCTCTTTTCAGAGAGCTTTGCCTTGCAAAATTAGACCAGAATTGAGCCTTTGAGCACTAGGGTTACTCCCCACTTGAGTTTTTCTTATCTAGATTATTTTTGAGAGATAAAGTAGCTTCAAACACCACCGCCCCGACATTGTCGTTAGGTGTAGGTTGGAATAGGTTGAGAGCTCATCTCTATTGGAGGTCTTGGTGCCATTTGTCTTTCGAGTTAGGCCGATCCGCCTCGAGTATTATTGTGACGAAGTGATTCGGTTCGAAATTGTAGTCCCGTTCGTATTGAAATTGAATGGAGCGCGCCCTTTCGTGGTAGCGAAACTCTCGGAGACGTACGACTAAGACTAGCATTCCCTAGCGGGTCAGAACTCCGTAATCACATCGAGTGTTCAATCTCTCTCTTTCTCTTTCTCCTTTTATTTTCTTGCTAATTGAATTGCTTGTGTGCTTGTTAATTGTTGGGTACCAATTGAATTGTGTTAGGGTAGTGATAAATGGTTTTCATACATAGTATTTCAGCCATTTATAGGACTTAATTTCATGCATTTCATCGTAATTTCTGTTGTTTAACTGATAATTTAGGTTAGAATCTAGGTACTGCCATGTTTGCTCTGTTTTTGTACAGGATTGAAGATAAGCTACTCAAAACGACGAAATCTGCATTGATTGGCGATCCACCAAGAGCACCAGCGGGTAGAAGAAAAGACTGGCGACACAGAAGTTTTCAGCGGGCCGCTAGGTTCGACAGCGGGCCGCTAGGTTCGACAGCGGGCCGCTGGAAAGGAGGAAACCACAGCCAAATATAGACAGTCAGTTTTGTTAACTTCTCAACCGCATTCTGAGCTATTTCCGGAGCCTCTAATTGCACGTCCTTGACCTCTACAGAACCGCCAATGCCTATTATAAAAGAGAGAAGCCTTGATGCCAGAAGGGACGCAAAATTTGGAGGTTGATTGCACCTAAGTTGAGACAGCCAACAGGATCGCCAGCGGGTCGCCGACACCATCAGCGGACCGCTGGAGAGTAGCAGAAGACAGAAAGATAGAGTCCAAGTTGCAATCTGTTGTAATCTTTGATTCTTTCTTATGTTTTTGTTTATCTTTGATACCTTTTGGTTTTATTTGATGAGTTGTAGCGAGTAGATACTGATTAAGGGCCATGGCAGTGAACCTTTTAGTTTATGATTAGATAATATACTTTTTAGTTAATTTCTTTGTTGCATGTTGTGTTTTATTTCCTTTCTTTGATATCTGATCTGATTGCTTGAATTGATTAAGTTAGATTTGCTCGCATTCGTCAAGTATAGGCCTTGCTTGATTGTTTAATGGTTAAGTTCAAACCAAACTTAAGATATTTGATGCAATTGTACTAACTTGAAGGTTTGAACTGAGAGGTTCAAACCAGGACTAATAACGAGAGTTAGGTCCTTTCTAAGAGTGAAAACTCGAAGAGTTCATTAGGTTAGAAAGGTATAAACTTATAGAAACTAGACCATGAAACGAGAGTTGAAATCTAGGGTCTATACGAAGGGATTTGAGTTAATTGATCGTCAACCAGACCTAAAACGAGAGTTTGATCTGTTAAACATCAACCAAACCCTATTCCTTACACAAAGCGACTTCTAAATTAACTAAACTGTTGAATCTGCACTAATCCTGGCGGGCCGCTGAGTGAACCAGCGAGGTGGTCTATGCCCGCCAAGTAGCCAGCGACCAGTCAATAGGATTAGCGACCTGAGTTCTTTCAGCGGGCCGCTACGAGAGTCAGCGGGCCGCTAGAACTGGAGTAAACTGAAGAATTAACTTGCCTTAAGCCCCTAGTTTTAATTAATTGCGTTTTAATCCTCTTCAATTGTGATCTGTTAATTTAGGATTTATTTTACTGTAAGTTTTTAATACTTTGTTTCTGTGACCAAACAACTTTTATTGCTGTTCGTTTAATTTAGCAAATTAAATTGAATTAGAATCAAATAATCCAAACCGTCCTTTTAGTTCGACCCCGAAATACTTTGACGATTGTCGTGCGCTTGCGACTTAATTTAGATAGATTAGGGTATAAATTTAAAAGCAGGAAAATCCAAACCAAGTTTTTTGGCGTCGTTGCCGGGGACGGTAGCGAAAATTAGGTTTAAATTCAATTTTAGTTTGTTAAATTCCTTTTACCATTCTTCACAAGATTCTGTTTCTTCAAATTTCAGGTGTGAACACTGGCAGGTGGACGTGGAAGGAAGAAGACCACCAGTGAAAGCAGCTCAGGTGCGAGGAAACTGAGACTTTCCGAAGGAGGAGTCTCTCTGCCTGAAGCACAACCACTCTCAGCGACCCGTCGTCAACCTTAGCGGGCCGCCAAGAAGTTGACAGAAGGCAGAGGGAAGTCTGTTGCGACGTCGTCGAGTCCACCGCCTCTTCTCGTATACCAGAGACGAGGAGGAGGGTCGATCAGCGATCCAGAACAGACGACACCAGACCCAGCGGACCGCCCACTCATCCAGCGGGCTGCTGACTTGGGTCCTGACACCATAGAGGACCCCAAAATCGAAGAATCCGACCTTTCCGATACTGACGACATGGCTGGGAACGGCGATGGGAACCGGTTGACTGAATTAGAGCGCAGGGTGCTCGAGGAAATTCAAATGAGGGAGGCTGCCGCCCACAACCGACCTTTGCGCGAAATGAGTGTGCCCGCCGCAAACAATATCGGTCTTGGAGTCAACCCACATAACCCCCAGCGAGCGAGGGACTTTGCGTTTAATCCCGGAATGATCAATCTGGTGCAGCAAAATATGTTCGAGGGGGACTCGCATGAGGATGCCAACCTACGCTTAGAGGAGTTCTTACAATGTTGCATCCTCCTCAACTTTGACCAAGTTCGAGACGACACAATTCGCCTTACTCTCTTCCCTTTCATTCTTAGGGGACGTGCGAAGACTTGTCTTGCCAGTTACAAGACCTATCCATTTGAGTCTTGGGACGAGCTAGCCAAGGCGTTTTTGGAGAAGTTCTACCCTGGGGAGAAAACCGTCCAAATTGTTCGCAAGATCTACAACTTCAAACAAGAGAATGATGAGAGCCTTGGAGAAGCATGGGAGAGATTTAAGAATTTGCAAAGGATTTGTCCACACCATGATCTAACTGAATCTAAATTAATAAGTTGCTTTTATGACGGTTTGACTCATCTAACTCGTCAAAATGTTGACAATACTGCAGGTGGATCACTCTTGAACTTGGGAAGCGAAACGGCAATTGACTTGGTTGATAGGATGGCACGAGCACAAACCAACTACTCGACAAGATCTCAAGGCCAAACTCGTGGAGTGCTCGAAGTGGACAAGAACACACACCTCCAATCTCAAATTGATGCTCTCACAACTATGCTCAAGAAGATGAATGAGAAGAAGCTACCCTCCGTGGTTCAAATCCATTCATGCCAACTTTCTGAGGAGGAAGAACGTTTGGCTCCATAATGTCCTCGTTTTCATCAAAATGAGACCGAAGAGGAAGAGGTGAATGCTATCAGCAATGGACCCTCTTTCTTTCCGAATGTGGGACAACGGGATAGACGTAACCATCCGGGGCTCTCCTATTCTAACCCCAATGGTGCGGCTAATCCCAGCGTCTACGCAAACAATGGAGGCAATCAACAAAATCAACCATTTCAGCACCGCATTCAGGTTGACAACTTAATGCGCGACCAAGGGATATGGAACAACAAGGTGTTTGTGGAGATCAACCGAATCGGCGAAGCCTTGGACCAAATTCTCAAAAATTAAAATTCGGTAGTGAACCAACCAGGCAATGGAGTGATAACAAAGACAGGCATGTTTCCAGGCCAACCAGAGCCCAATCCAAAGGCTGACGTAAATGCCATTACACTCAGGAGCGGCACGAACTACGACGGACCCGAAATGCCTGAAGAACCAGCCTCTGGACTAGAATCAGCGGACCGCCAGATCAACCAGTGACCCGCTGAACCTGAGATGAGGTTGGTGTCAGAAGAGGACAGCGGATTTGTGCTGGTCGAAGCAGAACCAGCGGCCCACCAGGACACCCAGCGGCCCGCCAGTTCTGAACCTGCCAGTCAAAAAGAGAAGGGCACGGCAGTCCAGCAGGCCGTATCTCGCGCCACTGTGCCCTATCCACAGCGACTAGCCAAAGCCAAGCAGAATAAGGAGTTCGGTAAGTTTTTGCAGGTCCTGAAGCAGCTCTCCATCACTATCCCATTTGACGGATGCCTTGACACAAATGTCAGCTTATGCTAAGTTCCTAAAAGACATACTTAGCAATAAGAGGAAGATCGACGAATGTCAAACGGTGGCCTTGACTGAAGAATGCAACGCATTAATCTTGAACCAATTGCCACCTAAAATGAAGGATCCAGGCAAGTTTGCAATTCCATGCAAGATCGGAAGAGCGAGCATTAGAAGAGCATTGTGTGATTTGGGAGCTAGTGTGAGCCTCATGCCTAAGTCGATTTTCGACAAAATTAGAGTTGGAGAATTGCAACATACGAGGATGTCTCTCCAATTGGCCGACCGTTCCGTTCGTTTCCCTCTCGGAGTTGTTGAGGATATACCGCTGCAAGTAGGTAACCTCTATGTCCCTTGTGATTTTGTTGTTGTAGATATGGAAGAGGATTTGGAGGTACCGATCATCCTTGGACGGCCCTTCCTTGCCACCGCTGGAGTGTTGATTGATGTGAAGAATGGCAAGATGTCCTTAGAGATCGGGGATGAGAAAGTCGAGTTTCAAATCGACAAAGCCATGAAGATGTCCTCTCAACATGACTCAATCTTCATGGTGGAAGAACTCGACGAAATGGTGGAGGAGACGATCCAGTCAGATTCTCAAAGTGTACAACTTCTTCTCCGACACCGATGAAGAAATGGTAGAGGCAGACTGGATATTCAGCGAGATTTTGCAAGCAATAGAGCCTCATCCACCTTTCTGGCCACAAGCCAGCGGCCCGCAAGCCTCAGCAGCGGACCGCCAGGCGGTTTCAGTTCAGCTCAGAACTGCAGCACAAACAGTGCTCAGCCTCGACACAGTCAGCGGCCCGCCAAGATTGTACTCCTGAGCCTCCAAAACTGGAACTGAAGTAGCTGCCCGACAGCCTCAGGTACGAATACGTGGGCCCTGGCCAGACCTATCCCGTGATAGTCAATGCCCAGCTTGATGAGGACCAGACTGACAAGCTTTTGAAAGAACTGAGAGCACATAGAAGGGCAATTGGCTATTCAATTGAGGATCTAAAGGGACTTGACCCGTCAATTTGTACACACCGGATTTTGCTCGAAGATGGATACAAACTCTCAGTTGAACATCAAAGGAGACTGAACCCTAACCTGAAGGAGGTTGTCAAGACAGAGGTGTTGAAGTTGTTGGATGTGGGTATCATTTATCCGATTTCCGATAGTGAATGGGTGAGCCCGGTCCATGTTGTGCCTAAGAAGGGAGGAACGACGGTTATGAAGACCGATAGTGATGAGTTGATTCAAACAAGGGTGGTAACGGGATGGCGGATGTGTATCGACTACCGCAAGCTAAACACCGCCACGCGCAGGGATCACTTCCCATTGCCTTTTGTGGACCAACTATTGGAGCGCCTCGCCAACCATTCTTACTTTTGCTACTTGGATGGCTATTCCGAATTCTTCCAAATTACTATCCACCCAAGTGACCAAGAGAAGACTACATTCACATGCCCGTATGAAACTTATGCATATAGGAGGATGCCATTTGGGTTATGCAACGCTTCCGCCACATTTCAAAGGGCTATGATGGCTATATTCTCGGATTTCATTGAGAAGGACATGGAAGTTTTCATGGATGACTTCTCGGTGTATGACACTACTTTCGACGGTTGCTTGGCTAATTTATCAAAGATTTTGAAGAGAAGCGAAGAGGTCAACCTAGTGCTCAATTGAGAGAAATGTCATTTCATGGTTCAAGATGGAGTGGTGCTTGGACACAACGTCTCATCCAAGGGAATTTCGGTGGACAAAGCGAAGGTTGAAGTCATTGAGAATATAAGCAATCCAACATGCGTGAAGGATGTGCGGAGTTTTCTTGGACATGCCGGGTTTTATCGACGATTTATCAAAGACTTCTCTAAAATTACAAAACTCTTAACTAATTTGACCATGAAAGATGTTGATTTTGATTTTGACTCAAATTGTGTGGATGCGTTTTGTAGGTTGAAGGAAGCTTTGGTCATCGCACCAATATTGCAACCACCGGATTGGAATCAACCTTTCGAGTTGATGTGCGACGCAAGCGACTATGCCGTAGGAGCGGTGCTTGGCCAACACAAGGATAAGAAGCCATTTGTGATTTATTATGCGAGTAAGGTGTTAGATGAGGCTCAAATCAACTACACCACTACCGAGAAGGAGCTTCTTGCTGTTGTCTTTGCTCTGGACAAGTTTCGACCTTACCTAGTCGGATCCAAGGTGATTGTGTACACGGACCACTCGGCTCTCAAATATCTCATGAGTAAGAAGGATGCCAAACCGAGACTCATCCTATGGGTCCTTCTATTGCAAGAGTTTGATTTGGAGATCTGTGACAAGAAGGGGACAGAGAACTCAATCGCAGACCATCTGTCCAGACTCAGATGGGATGAACCGCAGCCGATACCGATCAACGAGAGCTTCCCAGACGAACAACTGTTGGCAGTCGACCCAGTACCAGCGGCCCGCTGATGTTTCAGCGGCACGCCAGGACTATCAGCGGCCAGTCAGAACTGGAAAACCACCATGGTTTGCTGATTTCGCGAACTATTTGGCCACCGGTGTCCTGCCTCCTGAGCAGACTTACCAACAAAAGAAGAAGTTCCCCTCAGATGTCAAGTTCTACTTTTGGGAGGACCCTATTTTGTGAAGGCTAGGCGTGGATGGGATGTTTCGGAGGTGCGTTCAACATGAGGAGGTTGGTGCAATTCTATCTCATTGCCATTCGTCGAGTTATGGAGGACATGCTTCTCATTCAAAGACAGCCACTAAGATACTGCAAGCAGGGTTCTATTGGCCATCAATCTTCAAAGATGCCCGTGCATTTGTTCTCACATGTGATCAATGCCAAAGGATGGGCAATATTTCAAGTAGACACGAGATGCCATTGAATCCTATTTTGGAAGTGGAAGTGTTTGATGTGTGGGGTATAGATTTTATGGGTCCTTTTCCATCGTCATGCGGACTCGAGTACATTCTTGTAGCGATGGATTATGTGTCGAAATGGGTTGAGGCCGTGGCATGCAAGAAAGTCGATTTGGATGCGGTAAGGAGGTTGTTCTCTAAGATCATATTTCCTAGGTTTGGAGTTTCTAAAGTTGTGATAAGCGATGGAGGGAAACACTTTATCAACCGCTAATTCGAGAACTTGTTGAAGAAGCATGGAGTCAACCATAGAGTGGCTACACCATACCACCCTCAAACTAGTGAGCAAGTGGAGGTTTCCAACCGTGAGATTAAAAATATTTTGCAAAAGACGGTTGGAAGGTCAAGAAAGAATTGGGCCCTGAAGTTAGATGATGCATTTTGGGTATACCGCACCGCATACAAGACGTCCATTGGCATGAGCCCGTTCAAGTTGATTTATGGAAAGGCATGCCATCTACCCGTTGAATTGGAGCACAAAGCATATTAGACCACTCGAGCCATTAACTTTGACTACAAGGAAGCGGGGGAGAAAAGAATATTGGAGTTGCATGAGTTGGATGAGATTAGGTTGAATGCCTATGAGAATGCGAGGATGTACAAGGAACGAACCAAGCAGTGGTATGACAAGCGCATCCTAAGGCGTGAATTCAATGAAGGAGACTTGGTGCTCTTGTTCAACTCAAGACTAAAGCTATTTCCGGGCAAGTTAAGGTCAAGATGGTCAGGACCATTCGAGGTCAAGAAGGTCTTTCCGTTCGGAGCGGTTGAAATTTGGAGCGAGACTCATGGTAGCTTCAAAGTCAATGGCCAACGTCTCAAGCTTTACATGAAAAATGTGTCGAGGGGAGAAGATGCGGGAGTCATACACCTTACTGCCCCGACACCTAGCGAGACGTAGACATGAGGGGTCGAGCTCAAGACCCTAAACGAGCGCTTCTTGGGAGGCAACCCAAGGATTTAGGAAAAAATAGATTTTAATTTTGTGCAATTTATTTTCAGTCAAAAAAAAATCACAAAACAAAAAAAAAATATAGAAAACAAAAATACAAAAAAATGTAATAAAATTGAAAAATACAAAAAAAAAAATTAGGAGTAGTTTAACTTAATTAAAACTTGGCTTAACTTTCAGGTGAAAAACAGCTCTGTCGCCTATTTCAGCGGCCCGCCGAGACTTCCAGCTTACCGCCAGTAGACCCGCTGGAATGGCCAGCGGCTCGCCGAGCATAACTGAAATTCAAAAAATATATGGGCGGCAGTTAATAGAGGGTAGAATGGTCTTTTCACCATCCACCCCTCTCATTTGCCTACTCTCTCTCTCTTGATCTGACTCTCTTGCGACCCGAGATCGACACCAGCGACGCCGCCGACTTTGATCGCCTCAAGCGCCGCCACTATCGCCGCCGACCTTCTCGAACCTCTTTACGCCGCGGCCAACTCATTGCACCGCCACAACCCGCCGGAGATCGACCAAATCAACGGCAACACTCAGCCTTTTCTCCAATTCGAGTGTTAAAGGTACCCAACTCACCACAATCCTTTCAATCTCAATTTCAAACGGTACAAAGACCACCAAACCAAACCATCCTTGTACCATAACCCAAACCACCGGAAAACCCCAATTCCGGTAACCGCCGACCAATCTCCAGCCATAATCAGCGGCCCGCTGAACCTAATATCCAATCAACCAAAACCTCTGCTAACCCCACTTTCTGCGACCCGTCGAAACCTTCAGCGGCCCGCTGATACTGGGGAAACCTGATCCAGAGCCATCCCAAAACCTCGACGAAACAACCGAAACCTCAACTATGGCACCAAAGGTCTTCCGCAGAAGGCTTAGGGCAGTCAAGAGAGCATTGACAGGGGGGTTCCTCCAGCCGACCCTCTCGAAGGGCTGAGGAACCACCTCTCAATTTGGATGAGGCGAGTCGAGGTGTTTTCGGAACCGACTCGGGAAGCGAAGATATGGAGGTTGATCCTCAAGTGACTGAAGAAAAGGGCAAGGCCCCGATGAAGGATGATAGTGGAAGTGAGGAGGAGAGTGGGGAAGATGGTGGAAATGGATCCGGTAGTGAGACCGGGAGTGAATTTGAGGAAGGGAGCGAGGAGGAGGAAAGTAAAGAAGAGGAGAGGATAGAGGTGGTGCCTGACGTGGTAGAGACAACCACCCGGGCAGCAAGGAAGTCCCGGACAGCGGAGGAAAAGTTGAGGGGCAACGAGCCCCGCTTCTTGGAGGCCGAGGCAAAGGCCCGGTATGAGCACCTCAAGAAGAAGAAGATAGAAAACAGCCGCTGCCTCGACCCGAAAGTCTTGAAGGATCTCGGCATAGAGACCGATTTTTATGCTCTCACGGAGAATGCCGAGATCACGAGGGCTTTTTGGGAGATAGTGGAGCCGAGCTATACCCGCCTAACCATCGAGTTTCTCTGCACATTGCAGCTCGAATGGTTGAAAGAGGAAGGTGAGCATAGAGCATCTTGGACGTTTCATGGAGTTCCGTGCTCTCGACTTGAGAGTGAGATAGCGGACATATTCGTCTTGAGGCGAGGAGGATTGGATGTGAGAGATGTTGATGAAGGGCTGTGGGAGAGGCTCACGGGGTTGCGGGCTCCAAAGGAGAAAAAGAGCATGGACATACAAATGCCAGTGATCCGATTCATTCAGCGGGCACTATCTTAGTCCATCTTTTCCCGCGGTGAGTCTGGTAACAAGGTGGTAGTGGGGGAGATGTGTGTGCTGTCCCAGATGCTCCGCCGCGGCCAATCGGAGCATCAAAACCTCGCTTGGCGGATGCTCAAGCATTGGCACGACATCGCCACGAGCCGTGCGACCGGAGCGGGGCAGATTACCATAGGTGGGTACATCACCCACCTGGCCAAGCATGTGGGAGTTGCAAGATTCCGCATGAAGCAAAGCGCGGGGCCTGAACGACTCAACATGGAGTTGTTGATCACCATGGGGCACGTGAAGAAAACGCCCCGAGAGACGCGCTACGTGGTGGGAAACTTCAGACTGGGCATCCCCATCACCTTCAGAATTGGCCAGATGCGTACCGGCGACTATCTTCTCGTCCGGAACAGCCAATTGGTGCTGCCAGCACCAGCAGCAGGCCCTCAGCTTGTAGCCCGCGGCCCCCAGAAAGTGCCAGCGACCCGCCAAACAGCTGCAGCAAACACACTTGCCAGCGGGTCGCACACTGAGCCAGCGGCCCGCCAGTTTGGGCCAAGAGCTGAGCCAGAAGTTGCTGGAGGAGTTTTTGCGGGGACGGGCACATCTGATGTCCCCTATACAGGTGCAGGCAGCAGCTACCAGCCCTACATGCAGCCGGGTTGGGGCCAACAGGCATACGACCTAGTTGCACACTACCAAATGCTCGTAAATGTGCATGGGTACCAACGTATGCTCCGCCACGATGTCTCCGAGCTTCAAGATGGCTACTCCAATCTCGACCAGAGGATTGAGTTGATTGAGAGGAGACAGGCCGAGGAGCTGAAGGAGGCCCGAGCCTTCCGTGAGTACCAACGCGAGTGGTACGAGCGGGAGGATGCACGGAACCGGACGAGGGACGTCTTTTTCGACCATTGGGCGAACCAAATCTTTGGGGCACCTCCTCCACTACCTGCTGACGTGCCGTTCTACCCACCACCACTACTGGAGAATGAGCCACCGCAGCCACCGACCGAGGATTGAGCCAAGCATGTGAGTTTTCTAATTTCCCTCTATTTATCTTTCTAGTGTAATTAATGGCCCTAGGGACAGTGCCATGAATTAAGCTTGTGGGGGGAGGTAGAGAGAAATCAGAAAATTTGCATTTAGTTAAGTTAATTAGGTTAATTAAGTTAGGAAATTGCATTTCATGCACTTTAGGCTCTGTCAGCCTTGTTACCAGCGGACCGCAGTCCCTACCAGCGGGCCGCTGATAATAGGTTGGCAGGACTTAGAAAATTCTAAGTACTTGAGATTTTCAGTGGGCCGCTGAACCCATCATTTGGGTCGCTGCTTAGGCAGCGGGTCGCTTATATAGCCAGCGGACCGCTGGAAATGACCAGAACTTAGGGTTTTCTTGCATAATCATATAGTTTTGTAAATAATTGCATAATCAGTGGCATTTTTCATTTAGGTTAAATTAAGGAGTTGTTTAGTGAGTTAACTGACAGTGACTTGAGCAAAAATAAAGATGCATAACTGAAAAGCAAAATTGTTGAATTTTTCAAAATTTGCATGAATTTAATTGGCAAAACCGAGATGTAATTAGGATAGGAGTTTGAGTTTTTCATAATATATCTCAACTGAACCTAAGTTTGCTGAATTGATAAGTTAAAAGAATTGATCGAAACATTTGAGACGATAGCCACCACAAATCAAAATCTCGTTGAGATCAACTTTAGCAACACAAAGACATGACAAATTAAGGAATGATCGTTAGGTCTAGGGAATTTAACTATGTTTTCAAGTTTAATTAAAAGTCGAAGATGTATAAAAACACAGCTTGTAAATAAAAAAATGATGAAAAAATGAAGAAAAACACAAAAATAGGGGAACTAAAAAGCGTTCAATGCCATGGACATTGCGGGAGGCTATAGGTAATTGTGGATTAAAAGAAATTCCATAAAATCATGGGTAAGAAACAGAAAGGCTCATAATAAAAAAAATAATAAAAAAAAAATAAAAAAATAAAAAATAAATCAAATAAAATCCACTCTAATCTGGCCGACCACTCCACCGCGGGAAACCCTCCTAGTCCCGGGAGAATTAATTAAAGTCCAACCCAAAAACTTTGGAATTGGTTGGGTAAGGAGTTGTACCCTTTTTTCCGCCTCACTTTAGACCAATTTCAATGTGTTTTCGAAAATAAATGGTTAAGTACCCAAAGACTTGATTGAGAAATGAATTAGTATGTCATGGACGTTTGTGTTGGTAGGGTTAGATCCCGTTTCAATTGCAAGACCAAATGCATTAGCTTTGATAAGTCAATAAACTTAGGTATTGATGAGATAAATCATGGAAAATAATTGCGAATATCTTGGTTGCATGTTAGGTTAGCCAATTACACAACAACAAAACTTGGATTTTGAACTTGTAATTGAAAATTGATTTTGGTTGAAGTTGTTAAATTTGCTCAAGTCTTGATTAGTTAACTTGTTAATTAACTCTCTAACTTGCAGAAATAACATGTAAATAAATGAAATTAAGCCTAAAAACCATAACTTAAACTTAGGATCTTGCTTGGGGACAAGTAAATGTTAAGCTTGGGGGGTTTGATAAATGATTTTCATACATAGTATTTCAGTCATTTATAGGACTTAATTTCATGCATTTCATCGTAATTTCTGTTGTTTAACTGATAATTTAGGTTAGAATCTAGGTACTGCCATGTTTGCTCTGTTTTTGTACAGGATTGAAGATAAGCTACTCAAAATGACGAAATCTGCATTGATCGACGACACACCGGCTTGATTGGCGACCCACCAAGAGCACCAACGGGTAGAAGAAAAGACTGGCGACACAGAAGTTTTCAGCGGGCCGCTAGGTTCGACAGCGGGCCGCTGGAAAGGAGGAAACCACAGCCAAATATAGACAGTCAGTTTTGTTAACTTCTCAACCGCATTCTAAGCTATTTCCGGAGCCTCTAATTGCACGTCCTTGACCTCTACAGAACCGCCAATGCCTATTATAAAAGAGAGAAGCCTTGATGCCAGAAGGGACGCAAAATTTGGAGGTTAATTGCACCTAAGTTGAGACAGCCAACAGGATCGCCAGCGGGTCGCCGACACCATCAGCGGACCGCTGGAGAGTAGCAGAAGACAGAAAGATAGAGTCCAAGTTGCAATCTGTTGTAATCTTTGATTCTTTCTTATGTTTTTGTTTATCTTTGATACCTTTTGGTTTTATTTGATGAGTTGTAGCGAGTAGATACTGATTAAGGGCCATGGCAGTGAACCTTTTAGTTTATGATTAGATAATATACTTTTTAGTTAATTTCTTTGTTGCATGTTGTGTTTTATTTCCTTTCTTTGATATCTGATCTGATTGCTTGAATTGATTAAGTTAGATTTGCTCGCATTCGTCAAGTATAGGCCTTGCTTGATTGTTTAATGGTTAAGTTCAAACCAAACTTAAGATATTTGATGCAATTGTACTAACTTGAAGGTTTGAACTGAGAGGTTCAAACCAGGACTAATAACGAGAGTTAGGTCCTTTCTAAGAGTGAAAACTCGAAGAGTTCATTAGGTTAGAAAGGTATAAACTTATAGAAACTAGACCATGAAACGAGAGTTGAAATCTAGGGTCTATACGAAGGGATTTGAGTTAATTGATCGTCAACCAGACCTAAAACGAGAGTTTGATCTGTTAAACATCAACCAAACCCTATTCCTTACACAAAGCGACTTCTAAATTAACTGAACTGTTGAATCTGTACTAATCCTGGCTGGCCGCTGAGTGAACCAGCGAGGTGGTCTATGCCCGCCAAGTAGCCAGCGACCAGTCAATAGGATTAGCGATCTGAGTTCTTTCAGCGGGCCGCTACGAGAGTCAGCGGGCCGCTAGAACTGGAGTAAACTGAAGAATTAACTTGCCTTAAGCCCCTAGTTTTAATTAATTACGTTTTAATCCTTTTCAATTATGATCTGTTAATATAGGATTTATTTTACTGCAAGTTTTTAATACTTTGTTTCTGTGACCAAACAACTTTTATTGATGTTCGTTTAATTTAGCAAATTGAATTGAATTTGAATCAAATAATCCAAACCGTCCTTGTGGTTCGATCCCAAAATACTTAGACGATTGTCGTGCGCTTGCGACTTAATTTAGATAGATTATGGTATAAATTTAAAAGCAGGAAAATCCATACCAGGTAGTTCATACCAAACCGGTCTAAAACCTTATTTGCTTCCGCTAAATCTTGTTTAAGACGCCTCTTTTAGGGACAACAAAGTCCGTATAGCAGCCCTTGTCAGGAATCAACGTTAGACGATATTTATAGAACCTATCCTCATGTGGAAAAACTGAACCATCTCAAACTCAGAATCAAACACTTATGAAATAAATAATGACACATAACACAATCCATATATTTATTTTATTGGGTCATGTCCTGTACTATGTTCCAGTAACATATACATATACAATTAAGTTAGTAACTCCTTGCTTATGATTTGTAGAACTTAATCATCACTTAACTTGTATACTAGTCTTATCTGATAATTAATGTTCCTTGTTAATTATCAAGACTATGGACAGTTTTGATTTATTATTGTCATTTAGTCATAAATGAAACATAGTGATCCACAATTCAGATCCTCAACCTGAATGAACTGTCAATAATAAAATCAGAAACAAATGATCAAATATCATCAATAACATAAACTAATATAATAACCATCAACTGATTGGCTTCTATGACATATCTCCAACAATCACTACTCTCACCATTCTACCCCTCTAACCCCAAAAAGTACTAACT
The DNA here is from genome assembly GCA_027562975.1 of Rhynchospora breviuscula. NCBI lineage: Eukaryota > Viridiplantae > Streptophyta > Magnoliopsida > Poales > Cyperaceae > Rhynchospora > Rhynchospora breviuscula. The sequence continues at coordinate 23,124,841 of CM050398.1, forward strand.
TTACACCACTAACCCTACTAACCTTATATTTGCCAAACGCACCCCAAAAGTGTTGTAATCAGCACTCAGTTGGAGCAGGGGTCAAAACGGTCACTGTTTCGACCGTCCTTTCGTTTCGTCCAAAGCAAAACGAAACGGTTAAAGATTTTGGTTGCGTTTAAAAAACGAAACGGTTAACGAAAGCTTGAAACGGTTTCGTCCATGTGTATTTTCGTGATTTCGACCGTTTCGTCCAAAACGAAACGACGCAAATGGTAGTCAATTTTCGTTTTCAAAACGAAACGGTCAACGAAACCGAACGTTTTCGTGATCGTTTTAGACGTTATGCAGCCCTAAGCTGGAGCCTGGAGAAGAACAACATTAAAAAAAAAATGTTGTTTTCCTCCAACTGATTACATCGACACGTCGACACTTGTGGATGTACACAGTAGAGTCGCATCCCTTTTATTTTGAGTTAAAATAAGAATTTCGGCCCATATTTTGTTAAAAAAGCAGATTAAAATCCAAATTCATGAAGCCCAAGAGTTTTAAAAATTACCTGTAAGACCCATATAAAGAAGTTAGAAAAAAAAAAAATTGTAAAACAGGAGAAAAAAAATCAGGAAAAAACTACCTGATTTTTTGTTTATGTTTCATCTCCTGTTCTTCAGGAAAAAAAAATCATTTTCTAAAAGTAATTTTCTGTTCTGAGTACTTTTCAACAATCAAGATAATGGGCAGCTTTCGCAAACTCTACAAATTCTGTTGCACCTTTCTTTGTATTTTGTGAGGTGTGAACATGGCAATTTGAAGGATATCTCTTTTTTTTTTTTTTTTTGAACCTTCATTACAATAAAGATGTGAAGAGCATCATTATGCAAATCAGAAACGAAAATATTCGCCGTGCCACCAGAAAATAAAAGTCCTTTCATCAAAACGGAGAGATGATAAATTGACTTACTTTCTGCCCTTTTAAAGAAAGCACATATCTTCAATTTGCATCGCCTTTGTATTCTATGATTAATTAAAGGACAATTTTTAAAAAAGATTGGCTCATTTCCTCTTTCTAGCAAAAGGATTTGTTTCAATCTCAGCAAATTGATGGCTTCCTCTCTGTACATTACATTCTCCCAAATTAAGTGGCGCCCCAGAGGATATTGTTTGGATGTCAGAAAATAGGTGGCTGTTGAAGGATCTTTGTGGCAGTATTCTCAGATATGATGGGGTGAATACGGAACGAGATCCTCTGGGCTGCCGACTAGAGAGATCCTTTGGTCGTTTTTAGATATGGATCGTTTGATTTAATTTCAACGGTTAAGGATGCCTCGTGCATAATACCAGAATTGATTGGTTCGAAAAAAGTTAACCGTTGAGATTAAATCAGACGACCCAGATCTAAAAACGACCAGTGGTTGTTTATAAAAAACGACCAGAGGATCCGGACCCGGGTGAATACTATATGTTTTCTGGCTTTAATAGACACATATGCCAGAAACTTGATTGAGTTGTTGTTAGACAGATAGATATCAATGCCAAGCATTAGAACACTTCGACCATGGTCAAAGTAGTTAGAAAATTCTTAGTGAGTTGTGACATTGACATATAGATAGTCTCCATTGAAATACAACACTTTCAACTTTCTTTGTAGCTTAAAAATCAGATAATAGACATTTACAGTAGGCATTTAATTCCCAGAGGGAAAAAAAAGAAAGAAAGAAAAAGAAGTAGTTCCAAAGGAAATATGGAACTAAAAAATGCACCTTCATAACGACCATTAAAGCACTGATTCAAACTAGCCTAGCTTGCCAATTGTTACATTCTTATTTCAATTTCTTTGACTTGTAAGTCAAGTGCTTACCCTCCCTCCTGCACCTTGTTTGCATTGCCTGCTTCTTTCGGCCACACACCTTTTTTCTCATTGTTTTCCATATTTTCTCCATCCGCTGCCATCTCAGCAGAACTATCCACCTCATGAATAGCTGCCGACTCCCGGTACTTCGCATAAATATCACCACTATAGAACTTCCTTGTCCTCCAAACTAACATAAAAGACACCACAGCACCAACTGCTGTCACTGCTGTGATAATAATAAACGATTTCTTAAAGCATTGCACGCCGATACATGTGAGATCTTTACCGGCATTCTGTTTATGTGCCTCCACATCATACAAATGACCAGTGACTCGAACATTGAGAATGTACAACCCAATGGGGCTTGCAATAGACCCAAAGTTGTAAAGTGTAGAATAATATTTGAGACCGAACACTTCGGATATAATGGCGAAAAGAAGCGGCCATTGTGCCCCAAAACAGAAACCAATAATAACAGAGACAAGGTAGAGAGATTGTGGTACTCCAAATGCTATGAGGAGGTGGCCAACACATGCTAGGAGAAGCACAAGAGTGAGGGCCAACGGACGGGGGAATTTGTACTTTGAGAGCACAATTTCAGATACATAGCCAGCTGTAACACGACCGGCATAGTTCCATATGCTTATCAGCGAAACAAATGTGTTTATGCTTTTTGCAGGGTACCTTAAAGACTGGCCGATTTGCCCCATGTTGTCTATGGCTGTGAGTGTACCTCCCAATCCGCAAATTGATACGAAGACAAGAATTAGCATGTCTACACTTACTAATGCTTGGAGGATTGAATAGTCATCTCCCATGGAAGGTGGCTTGAACATGTTGGTTATGCATGAGATCCCTTTAGAGGAAGGGTTTTGTTCGGCTTTTGGTAATGGTGAAGCCTGTGATAATGGACTTGGGGCGCTGTATGCTGTTTCAATAGTTATGGTTGGTGGTATTTCTAACTCTTTGTTTCTTTCAATTAGGATCTTAACTTCTTCTTTTATAACAACACCGACCGGAAGGAAGAGGAAGAGAGTTGAAATGAATGCGCTGAGCACATAGGCAGAGTGTGAGAATTGCACAACTTTTTGGACAATGGTCATAATTAATAGAAACACTGCAAGCGCAATGGAGATGTAGAGAAACCAAAAGAATGGCTTGGTGTTCCTTGCAGCTACAGATGAAGTGTATGGTATGATACGGACAGTGTAAACAAAAACGATGGAAATTGCAGCTGGAAGCCATGCGATAAGTAACACAAGGGATTTTGAATCATCACCATAGATGGCCAAATATAGTTGGGTGAAAATCACACCACTTAGCCCAAGAAAACCCTTGAGCAACCCTAGCACAGTGCCACGGCTCTCCGGGAAGTTCTTCACACAAGTGACAAGCGCGCCAGTGTTGGCAAAGGCTTGAGAGTTTGCCCCAATGCATATATAAAGGCACATCATCCACACCCGAGGAGCTGCAATATGGCCAGTGATAGCGAGATATATCATGATATATCCGAACAAGTTCATAGCAGCGCCAATGGCAAGCACGACCCATGGCGGTGTCACTTCATTGATCAGGCCAGATAATATCCCGACATTTGTACCGACATCTTTGAAGAAACTGAGAGTGTTTAGGGTCTGCTGATTGTACCCCAGTTCTTTTTTTATGTCTTTTGAATATATGCTGAAGATATATGTGGCACCAGCTGCTGCCATGATTAGGAGACATGCAAAAACCATGAACCACCGGCTTCGAACTACTTGCACAGCGAAGCGAGGTGAGAGGATTTGGCGCATAGGCACAGCTCCATCCACGCCTCCTGCAAACACCATTTTTCTCTGGTTTAGTGGATATTTGTTTTTCTGTATTTGTTTAGGCAGTGATCTGCACAATGCCAAGAGTCCAGGGATATATATATATATAAGGGAGGAAGAGAGACAATGTGAGAGTAAGTATGAAGGATTAGTGTTGACTTTGAGGATCAAACAGATCATCACTAGGAAGGCACAGGACGGATATGTAAAATCAAATTATTGTTGGTATCTATTTCGTTTCCATAAAATTGGAGATCTCCGGATCAGGTCAAATGTGACATTTTCGCCAAGTCTAGTGAGTCGCTGCCGCATTGATTGTTGGTTGATAATTAATCATCCCAACGTTGCGGAAGTCAAGGATGGTTATCCATTATTTTATTAACTTCGAGCAACTTATGCACAATAATAAATTATATTTTTAATTGTGGTATGTACATGTTGTTGCTACGCTATAATAACTGGTTGGCAACGGTAGTTTTGCTGTCCTGACCATTAGTAGTATTTAGTACTAGATAGGTAGTTGTTTGAACTTATATTTTTAATATATATTTTTTAAATTTTATATTATTCTTTTATAGATGAGCCATACTCTTAAGTTGTTAGAAAATTTGTAATAAATATTAAACTTGATTAATTTCTTACCATGTACATTCATATATATGAAGTTGTAGTATATATATCGATAGATAAATACTACATATTAGCTAGCATCCATAAACTTAATTTGGCTGAAGAAAATGATTAACCATAATTATTTTTTTTTTTTTTTGCTGAATACAATCATGTGCACAAACAATTGTAAAAGTGTTTATAGTTTTTTATTAATGTGAAATTATCAGCAGGAAGTCCTTAACTCCTTATCCGCATCTACCTGGTTAAAAGATTGTTTATCACTTTTACATACTAAATTAAAGTACATTATGTAGCCAACAAAATATATGTAATTAAAATTGAACGGATATTAAGATATTATGCATGCTTAATATTGTCAACAAAATTTTCAAATATATCAATAGTTTTGGAAATAAGTATATATATATGTATTTTAAAATAAGTGCAAATCTTTTCAGAACTAGATTGAAAAAAAAAAGAAAAAAAAGAAACAGTGTATTGTTGCTGATTTGTCTTCATGAATTGATGTAATATCGGCAAAGGAAAGGATATATTTTTTCCTAATCGGAGAGATGAGAAGCCTTAAAAGCCTCGGATAGAACAACTGAATAGTTGCTTTAATTTTGGATGTCGGCATCAAGATATCATTAAAATATGGTTAAATCCAACAATAAAGATTTAGCATAAAGCCCATTATACAATCAATAGGGTAGCATGGGGTAAGGCTGAAGTTCAGATTCTTCTATGTAATGGTGTGACCTGTTTGCAGTCTGGCATGGAATTTTTTATTTATTAATTTATCAGTATATTAAAAAGATAAAAATGTTATAGTATATTCACCACGTGTGCCATGTACTTGCAACTTACTATGAACTTACTCTAAAAGATGATTCTGAATATATATATAGTTATGAATATATACTCTATAGAACTGCATTGTTTCAACTTTCAAGTAAACCTTTTTAATATGTTCAAGAGCTGAACTCATAATTCCTTCTATAATTTTTCAAGTGAACGCAAAAAAATTATGAGCCAATTTACTGAAATGCCTTCATAATAATGAGGCAAGCAACTAACTAAGAAAAGCATTATTCATACGTAGCCTCGTAGGGCTTTGAAGAAAGTCTGAAAGTGGTCTTTCACAAGAAAAATTTTAATGGTATAGAAGCCAGCTTATTGTTCCGACTGATAGTACGTGGAATATTAAAACCCAAAAAAGTGTGATAATGTCAAATTGATTAATTAACATAATTAAAATTTCTGACAAGAGTTTGATAATTTGCAGGGAAATTATCTCTATTTCAGCGGTTTCAGAACAGATATTGTCACTTTCTTCTAATTAAAACAGGCCCCTACAAAGTCAACGGACTGTTAAAAGAAAAAGAAAATGGAGCATGGACCAGGCGTAGTCTACTAAGCTGTAAAGAATCAATAAGGCCAGCAAGATACATCAGCTTGAAGTGAGACATATATACTGGAGCTACGTACGCGTACTTTGCATCATGCCCGGAGGGAGGCTGTGAAATTGTGAATTCAGCACATGCCTTAGCTTACATTGCAAGGAGGCAGGAAATGCATTATCAAGGCCGGCCACATATGGCATTAATTGCCGCAACAGGGAAAGTTGAGCAAGACTTTGGAGGATAGATTCTTTCAAAGAGTTCAAGAAGTACCGCCTTGAGTTTAGTTATTAGTATCTGTCGGCTTGGTGTCAGTACTAGGGATCTGGTGATTAGGGGTTTTTATGTTATTTTTTAGTTAATTTTTTTGTTTCATTTCTGTTGCTTTTGTTTCAGTTCGGGTTAGCACTGTGTAGTGCTTCTGTTTAATTAGACACCAGGCGGTATTTTCAGATTTTATTTCAGGGGCAATCTTTGCAATAGACTGTTATTTATTATTATTAATGTTATGCCTATTGGCGATCATAAAATATATATATATATATATATATATAAATAAATAAATAAATAAAAAATGGCCAGCAATGCTTTGCTGATTCTTATCAGGTAGCAAGGCGGTATAAAAGCGTTTTCTCCGTTTTGACTTTTGACTTGGAAGGAATAGTATTTTAGACCATATTAAAAAAATTGTGAGCCACGCGACCGGTAGAATAGTATTTATTATTTCAATAATAGTAGGAACTAAGATATTTTGTGTTAGTAAATGGCATGATTCCACTTCCAGTGGGAACTAAGAATTCTCTCCTTTTCAACCCAGGTGATCTGTTTCCGCAGTTTGACTTTTCAATGTATACTAATAAAGTTATACTTGCAGAAGATTCAAAAGATGCCATCCTTAAATATTTTATCACATAAATTACGAGAAGCTGAAGATTTTGTGCGACTTCGATTTTGCAACCAAGGAGTTCGACCAGAACTAAATCATGGTCATGCTCATATAGGTGGCGTTTGGTCAAGGAATAACTTAAGAAGAATAAGTTAAGGAGGAAGAACTTATGTCAAATTATGTCATGGTTGTTTGGTTATGTGAATTGAAGGAATAAGAATATAAAAATATAAAGTTAGATATATAGTAATTATTATAATATTAATTATTGTCATTAGTTTGCAAATATTAATCATAATATTACTAATAATTATTATTATATCAAATATTTTTATTCATAATATATCAATGATAATTATAATTATAATAATTAATATAATAATTATAATTTTTATTCTTCATGCTTAGCGGTTGTCATAATACTAATGATAATAATAATTAATACAATAATAATAATATCAATAACAATAATTTCATTAATGATAATGAAAATTATATGATAAATAAAATATAATAATAATAGTATTATTATTATTATTATTAGTACTATATAAATTAATATATTATTAAATATGTGTTATACTAATTATAACATTGATGATAATTATAATTAAAATGATAAAATAGTAATATTTCCTATATTGAAATTAATATATTATTTATTTTTTATTATTGTAACTAAAAATATTATAATATTACATTAATATATTAATTATAATTAATAATAAAAATTAATGATAAATTATTCGAAATTCGAGACTAATCTATAACGGGACCTACCGTGGAAGAAGTTATTCCACCAATTTTGGTGGTATAAGTTCTTCCTCCTTAAAGAAGCTTAAACCTCTCTTGTTTGTTGAGCTCTTCCTCCTTAAAGAAGCTTAAAGAAGCTTATTCCTCCTACCAAACATGCCCATAGTAAATTAGTCTCTCTCACCCCCCCCCCCCCAATTGGAGGGTTTATAATTATTTAATAACCACATTTTTTTCTAAAATATTTAAAAACTAGTGGAAAATAATAAATATATGAATTTTTGTTTTCGATTCAGATTTCAATTAATATATATAAAGAATAAAATTCATTTTGTTGTAGACATTTGCCGAGTAAAAATATTATATGGGACTTTTGTGGAGCTTAAGTGTGGTCTTTTGTGGTGCAAAATTAAGTAGAGGAAGTCTATCCCTTTTCTTCGTTTGAGTTGAATAACTTGCTCATCTCTTATTTTATATATCTTATATCCCAAAGAAATGAGCAATTTTTGAAATTTAAAATTCAAAACGGCTGATCTGAACCGTACAATATATTCTCCATACTTCTTAATTAGAAACTATTTTTTTATTTTACTATTTATTTATGATTTGGAAATCATTTTTATTTTTACTATTTTTTTATGGTGGATTGGTTGTTAAAATTTGGAATTTTGAAAAATAACTTTGAAACGGAAGACTCTTGCATGATATTCTTTATTTCTTTGCCAACTCTGATCTATAAATAGTACATTCCACGTGACATGTGACAGGCGTGATATGCTGATTATATGCCTTACATTTCGTACTTTCTTGTTGTATTTTATACATATCTCTATTTTGAATCATGATATCTACCAACAGTACTCTATGAATTTGATGGAAATTTATCTTACATATTAAGAAATTTGGTATAATACATTGACCTAAATATATATTCGGGAAACAAAATGATATAAACTTCTAATTCATGAACACTATTAGCACTTCTAACTTACTATACTAATAACTTTTACTTTGCTCCTTCAGTTCTGGTCTTCTGGAGGTGAATTTCCTTCAACTTTCTTTATTTATTTTTTAAGATTATTTCCTTCAAATACTGTACTGCCATAACCTTTTCTTATTGAAATTTAGTACGAACGTGGGATTATTTATTTATTTATTTATTTTTGAAAAAAAGGTGACAAATGACAAGCATCTATCTCATTACACACCCTGATCAGATTCAAATAATTGTTTCTTCCACTACGCGAAATATGAGATTTTGTAACGTTCTAAAAAAAAGGTTTGTAACGTTCATGGGCACGTTACAGTAGGTCCCGTTACAAAAAGTATTAAATGTTACAAATCTACAACGTTCTTTTAAAAAAAAGTTACAGAACCTTATTAAATTAATTTTTTATACGGCTTTCTGAATATATTTGTAATGTTCTATTTGAAAAAAATATTACAGATTATAGGATTCTGTAAAGTTGTTTAAAAAAAAACGTTGCAAATTTGTTTAATTTTTTTTATATATAGCTGATATTCTGTGGCTAGCCCATGTTGCTAGCCGTACCAACTGGTACATTAATGTACCAAACATATAATTAACATGCATATCACAAACACAATATCACATATATATCAAACATATGCATATACACATCAAAATAACAAACAAGTCAAGCAAATGAGTAAAAAAAAAAAATAATAAGTTCAACAAATATATATCAATTTATTTACAAGAGTCATGATACATTTCAAATTGATTATCCGAATATATTACTATACATGAATTCCATGACTTTATCTACGATTCCTCCAATGTCTTCTTTCGTGTATGGTTTTCCAACTGGATCGATTTTCTGCATTTGATTATAAGCAAACCAAAACATTAATTATATTAGTTGATATCATAAATCCTAAACTATTTATGTCGTACCAGTCAAATATCCGGACTTTACGTATACTCTTCCCTTCCTTTTCCATCTTGTAATTTTTATATGCCCTACATGCAATTCAATTAATTAAATTTGCTATCACAATTCAAATGAACTTCATAACTTTGTCTTTTTAGCCTATTTCTTCCAAACAAAAAAAACATAAAAAAAAAACTTAAATTGTGTTGTTCTCTAAATAACAATTAGCCTTCTGTTAGTTAACAGTTAAATTTTCAAACAATCCACACAAATTGCAGTCTAAAATTCAAATTAAATTAATTTAATTACCTTCTCCTTCTTGAGGTGTTGTGGTGGCTGTCGAGGGGAGGCAGTGGTGGCTGTCGAGAGAGAGAGAGGAGGTAGTGGTGGCTGTCTAGTGGAGTTCGAGTGATGTCGAGGTAGTGAGAGGAAAGGAGAGTGACATTGGCTAGGGTTTGAGGTAGTGAGAGAGAGAGGTGAGGAGGCCGGTGAGAGGAGCTTCGATTTGAGGTAGTGAGAGAGAAAGGATAGGAGGTCGGTGAGAGGAGTTTCGAGTGTTGTCGAGAGGAGGCTGACGAAAGGAGCTTTGAGTTTTGTCGAGAGGAGAGGATGCCGACGAGAGGAGGCCGACTAATGCAGTCGAGAGGAGCTTCGACTTGGCCGGCCAAATAAACGAGAGGGAGGCGTCGAGTTGGTCGACCGGCTAGGGTTTAAACGAGAGGGAGAGTCAAGAGAGAGAGAGAGAGACTTAGAAATTTTTCAGAAATTTTTTTACCTTAAAATTGCTCTCCTTCTCTTGCTCTTTCTAATTATTATTTTTTCAGAATTTTTGAAATTTTTTTGGAGTGGAAAAATGAATATGAAAAAAAAAGAGAAAATTTCGGTTTTCCTTGGTGTGGTTGCGGCTGGTATTTGATGAGGAATAATGTGAGGAGAGAGGAGAAAACTAGAAACCCTAACAAAAATATCAAGAAAATCTATAACATTGTTTATACAAAAAATGTTACAGAAGAGAAATGATAATCTGTAACGTTTTTTATATAAAACACGTTACAGATCTGTAATGTTTTTTATATAAAAAACTTTATAGAAGCTTTGATATTTTTTTTGACGGAAAATTTGTAACGCTTGATTTATAAAAAAACATTACAGATTAGATCCACTTTTTTTCACGCGCCTATTTTTGACAGATCTGTAATGGGTATTAAAGAAAACGTTACAGATGACCCATTACAAAAGCCTGTTTTTTGGTAGTGTTCCCTTCCTTTCCGATCAAAAAAATGGATTTGTGAAATCAAATCAAAGCTTTTCGTCTCCCATGAATCAAATCAATTCTTTTCCTCTTTCTTTCTTTCTTTCTTTCCGATCAGAGTGTAAACTGTAAACGAATGTTGAAACAAACAAGAACGTGGGATCTCTTGCAACGAAATCTGTGTAGCCATACATGTTTCCATCAAATAGGAATATCCCCAAATGTCTTACTGAATATATTTTAAATCGAATATCCCAAATTAAACAGCCGCTAATTATCCATATATGCATTAAAAGTTTTTATGATGGAAAAAAAATGAACATTGGAGAAAGGAGATACTGAGCGAGTTGAGAAAAGGAAAGAATTGATGGGCCGATAGTGGGCCGTAATATAGATGCTTCGGCGACGAAGAAGGGAATAAAATCAACAAATTCAAATATTTTCTTAGACTTTCTTTAATTAAGGGGCGAATAAAGCCCTAGGAGTGTTTGATCGTGCAGTAATGAGTTGTATATAGGGGTGCAAATGCAACTCATTTCGTTTCGTCCATGCAAAACGATAAAGGAAACTATTTTTCTATTTCGTTTATTTTCGTTTAACTGTTTTATATCGGTTTTTATGTATTTTTTAAGTATTTATGAATAAATGTTGATTAACTAAGAATAATATAGTATCGAACCGACCGGTTATGCATGCGAAATAGGAAAATAAGTATAAAAATTAATTGCCAAAGAAGCGAAAACATTTGCATGTGAAATAGGAAAACAAGTATAAAAACTAATTGATAAAAAAAATTAACGTTTCGATCATTTTGATCGTCTTTTGAAATAAAACGGTTAACGCAGCTCAATTTTATTTCGTGACATAAAACGCAACGGCTAACGCAAGAGGTCAATTTCGTGACCGTTTTGAATGTTATGCATCCCTAGTTGTATGATTCAAAGATGCAAAAGTTCTTATGTAATGAGTATTTGATTATTCAATAAGAAAAAATAATTTATGTTTTATATATTCATGTAAAAATATTAAAATGTTCTTGAAAATACTAAAAATATTTTAGTAAGAAATTAATAAAAAAATATATAGTTAGAAATTTATTGTGGAGGGATTATTTGTGTGATTTATGCAATTTTTTTAGACATAATAAGTTAAAAATTCTTATGCGCGGAAACCGAAAGGTCATAATAAAATCACCACTAAAGGGTCGAACATGTGTTTACACCATTTATATACCATTGATCTGTGTAATTTGATTTGATGTACAGTTTAGATTTGTATTTTAGACAAAGATTCAGACCCTTTTATGTAAAAGGGTCAAGGCGTTGGATATACTAATAAAAACTAAACGATTTTGTTCACTTAATTTTTCGTTTTGACATTAATTTTTCGTTGTTCACTTATTTTTTCCCTGTGAGTCTGTGACCCCTTCCCTGCTCCTAATGCAGACGTAAACGTGAAAATACAGAAATATACCAAAATTGCTCAACTCTTCTCTCCCTTTCCTCATTGATGCCAGAATGGAAAGATCAAGGCAAATTACACCACTCTGGAAACGAATCATAAGTTGAATAGCAGGATTTGTTCTCTTATTTTGTGCCCCCTCCTCCTAATCGATGTCAAAATTGGAAATAAAAACCCTAGGTTATCGCCTCTCCTTCAAAATTCTTTCGCTGCTCTTTCAGATGTTGTCAAGTTAGCAGTATAAAAAAATTGTTAAATTTTCTTTCCCACAGATACACCACCAGACCTTGTCGTTGAGAATTCCCTCTCCAACTCGAGTTCTATCTCCTCTCAACGACCACTTGTCTTGTCCTCTCCGCTCAACCGCTTGCCTAGATCCACCAAATCCGACCATTAAAGACGCAACCCGACTGATGCCATCTCAGCATCTCCAATTGTGCTTGCATGGGACTCGACATACCTGGACACCAAGAGCAGGCTCCTCCATCAACGTTCAGGAGAATCATAATTATGGTTGCCTCACGCACTGCCGACCCTTCTCCAAAGAGGTAAATTAATAAATTAATTTTGTAATTTGAATAATTGTGGTTGATATCTCATATTTATATCTATATTTTGGCTGGATTTTACACTTAAATCATGACTCAAACTATTACATTCATTGTGCTTTTATGCTATATCTTCCAAGATTGGGTACTGCCGTGGTATTTGTCCTATATTGCAGAAACTTGGTGGATTGTACCTAATAATTGCACCAAATGGAGGACGTAGGCGAAGGAAATAATCCAAAGGAAACCATATAACTGTAGAGCTAATTCTAAGCTTTCCAACGGGTTTTGAAACACCTCAATTGGAGTCCGGATGAAGAAGTTATGCCCAAAATACAAACACTACATTGTGCTGGAATTGTCATACGGCCTGCAACCGCAGGGCAAGCCGCATGGTCCACATTTGGCAGGTTTTCATGCATAGAAATTCCTATTTTGGTAACTTCTCACCTATGGAAGGTTCCTGGTCCTTCTAACCTTCAGTCAACACTGTTTTGAGACCATGAGGTCGAGCTTACCACCACAAACAAGCCTCACGCACCCATGCCACACATAATGGAGTGAAACGACCACATAGGAACCTGGAGAAAGGCCTCACACAGCATGTCCTAGCCTTGTTCAAGCCAGATGACTCATTTCTAGCCCACATATCTCTCAACCCAAGCCAAAACTAGGCCCTATGGCTAGTCCTACGGCTAGGCCTGCGGCCTTAGCCAGCCGCACGCGACCTCTGGATCATATTTCGAAGGTTTACAGCGAAGGAAACTCGGATTTTTGGCAATTTTTCAACAAAGGCAACCTTCTCTGGTGCCCTAGCACGCCTCCTACTACCATATAAATCCCTCATTTGCTTTGGAGAAGGGGATCCGAGATCATACCATCTCTCCCCCGTTTTGGCACGTTTCCACCACCGTTCTCGCGCCGAAAGGCGTATGATTTTTATTTCTCCACCATCACACGACCTTGGAGCAGATTGTGACGCGACGGCGGTGCAGTTGATCCATACCACATGCCCTACCACGTGGCCTACCACGACTTTAATAGTTCCATACCACGAATTCAAGGAGTATTGTTGTATCTCTTCTTGGCTTTTTTATATTTGGAAACTTATGGAGTTGTATCTTATTTTTGCGTATTTATTATGTATTTTGCAACTATGTTAGGCTAGTTTTCATTATGCCTTAGGATGTAGGAGTAGTTAATTGATTAGGGTTGATGTAGACTTGATTATTATTGTGATTTGCTTGTTGGAATTTCATATCGTGTTGAATAGCTTGTTGACCATTATATCCAACTTGATGAACGCACGCATCTAGGTTAGGAAACTAAATAATTGGATTAACAAGTTGAGTAAACAAGACTATCATGAGGTAGGTTAGAAATCGAAAGATAAACCATCTAAGTCACAAGATGAAGTTTTTAGGTAACAAGTGTTAGTTAGATATCTCTAGAACCACAACAAGTGATCTTGATCAATTGACCAACAACGAAAGTTTAGGTTGTGATTCGAGAGGTGTTAGGTTAGTACAAGTACCAAACCCTTATCCAAAAGACAAAAGTTGAGGATTAGCGAGATTTAGGTGTTGTCACCAAATCCTTCATAGCATGTAATATCAAGTATAAACTGAGAATACAACACTTACATGGAGCATACCATCTCCAGACAGGGGCATGCCACTAGGCCTGCGGCTACCTCTGGTGGTAGGCCCGGGGGTACGCCTTGCCTGCAGGGGGCATGAGCTAATTTTAGCACCGAAAGGTTGCGGATTTGGCCCTCCATGACCTAATCATTAATGAAAGTACTTCCCTAGGACATTTATTTGCATTATTATTAAATCATAAAACCTTATAAAAATATTTACCATATTGTTGTTTAATTCAAGTTCTTTTATCTTATCAATTGTTACACCCAAAAACACATAAAAATCAATCATCTAGCTTTTGAGAAACAGTTAGAACTAGTACTCAGACTTCATCCCTGTGGATTCAACTCTTAGCTTTATCCCAACGACTAGTCAGGTAAAACAAGGTTTTTATTTGAACTTGGTATTTGTCTCTATCAGTGGTATATCAAGGTAACGCTGCTTGACCCTTCTGACTAGGTTTTTATTTGCATTTTATTGGTTTTGATTTTTATTTGATATCATCTGAATTGTTTTGGAGTCTCTTTGTTTTATTTTAGATAATTAGATGGTGTAATTTTTGGATGGGTCAAGAAACTGGTGTAATTTCTTTTCCTGATACAAGAAACAATTGCTCGAGGCTTATAGCAATTGAATACAAAATGTCAGTTCTCAAAGTATTTATATTTATATATTTTGCTTACTTTTTATATCAATATGTATGTAATTTTTGAACTTGTAGGGGCGCATCGGATTTTTTCTTCCATTTATGAGGGTATGTACAAGCACAACATTCAGCAATTCTGGGAATACTTGTTTGTCCTACAAGGCTACAACTAACAAGCTTCATGTAGTTTACAAAGATTTATGGCTGACATGTCAGGTTTTTTATTCTGCATATATGTTAACAAGCACACCTGGTTTGTCAAATCTCATTCGTATTACAAGAGTTATTAATATCCAAGTCAGAATAATGAAGATATAAATATTGACCCAAATTGAATTTGCTAAAACTTACAAACCCGTATTTGTTGATCATTCAATTATAAAGCCAACACTTGACCAGAATGTCTAGCTTTCTTGCAAAAGGTTCTTGATTTTGAGTTGGCATCTCCCTTTTTGGTGAATCACGAATTGCGGACAATAACTGGAGAGCGGAAACCAAGGTTGTTCGATTCTTTGTTCTTGTCTTGTTCACACGTCTCCCAAACACTAAGGTACATATAAAAAAGAGAGAGATGAAAGCATTACTCTTGCATTATGCAATAACATAATAGATTGCACATGGTTGTCTAATTTAGAAGTCTATAATCCAGTCTATGTTGGCATATGAACTGGCATGGTTTTATTTTTATTTTTATTTTTGAAGTATGTAAAATACATAATTTTCTATATTTTTAGCTGGCATGATTTTCTTTAACATGTATGAGTATGAGACCAATCGGATGGGCCGTGAAATATACCATGGAGAGCTGAAGGTGACACCAAGCCAAGTTAGAGCCTATGAACGGGTGTCAGAGTCTCGGGGATGGAGCATTTGACCTACTGTTGAATTAGGCACATTTCTAATATAAAACTTTTTCAGTTCATGCTTAATAAGTGAGTGCTGCATACTAAACAAATTGTTTTTTTTTTCTTTTATTCTCTCAAATTCACATATTCTTACTCTTATACCTTGATTTTTAGGTGTGACTAATGATGCATATGATCTTTTTGATGGAGATGGAGCTCACCTTTGGATCTGAATATATGCCTTTTATCCCATGTAAAACTATGTCGTCAACCAAACCAACATTGATACTTATTGTTATATTGTGTCAAATAAGGTATTGCGGAGTCACGTAGAGGGAACGGTTGTGCAACTATGTCGTTCAGCACTTCAGCAGTAATTTTGTTTTGCCTGATCGGTTAATTTTCAATAATCGCATATTTAAACACTTAAAATTGATTAGGTTTATAAAAAATATATATTGTCATCAAATTATCATCAAATTATTGTTTTTTTCTATTTCATATGTTTATCATTATTTTGTCATTGTATAACAATATAATTTTAAAGAAATATTTGCCCACACATTGGGTGGGGATGATTCCTCAAAAATTAGATCGCTAGATAAATTACTTTATAACTATATAAAGTTAAATGGGGCAGTTTGACCCTATGAACAGTGACATTTTGCATTTTCCATTGGCTTTTCCGATGAATTATTTGGGCAGTTGGATGTGGATCAAAGGGTTGGATATAATCGGTGGGTTTGTTATATTAATAGGTGCAGGCGGCGTACGGTATTTAATGGTCTTCTATGAGGGACAAAAGCGTTGACCATGTAGAGCCACTTTGTTGTCTTCATGTTGAAACGTGTGCCGCGTTCATTTATGTTATTCATGAGATAATCTACCTGTATTTCCCGAATCGGCTTTCCCTTTCTTCTCTGTCGGCTTTGTCGGTCTACTGCTCTGTCCTCCTCTCTTTTTTCGCCGATCCCTCCTCCGTGGCCACCGTCCTCCTTTCCGACAAAACTACCTACGGCCTTTCCCGACAAGACGGCCGCCTCCTCTCTTCCCCAGATGTCTGATTGAACAGAGAAATCGAAGGAGAGGCGCCGCCATGGACGCAGGAGGCACTCTCCATCTCCTCCGACGACGGCCCCAACTCACAAGCCCTTCTCCGACAAGACCGCCGCCGCCTCTTTTCTCCTTTGGCAGTTGCTGTCTCCACCGGTTTCCGCTTCCTCTCTTTTTCTTTCCGGACAATACTGCCGCCTGATTGATGTAGAGCACTCCGACGATTATAATTCCGCCTCAATCTCGTCGTCTCTGCTCTTCTCCGTTGTTGGTTCCTGCCTCGTCAGCTGACTTCTGGCATCAGATCCTGCCGTAAAACCTTCTCCTTTGTCTGCCTGTCCAACCACCTCCACTCTGAGACAAAATTGGTGCTGCGATTCCTAATCCGATTATTCTTTTCAGCTTCGCTGGTAAGTTCCATCTCTACTTATTCTGCAATAAAAAATTAGCACTGCCACCTCGAAGTCTTCGGGCTGAATCAAGACTTGACTTTTGGATTAGGCTAAAAGAATAATGGCAGAGGAGTCAGACTGGAATAGGACGGAGCGTATGGTGGGGTCGTCTGGTCCTCAGCTTTGCACGATTTATAACCACCTCGATGCTCAAAAGGAGTAAGCTTTTCTTCTGTTGCCAAAGCAGCAAGGTTTTTTTTCTACCACAGACAAAGTGAGTTAAAGCCGGTGCCATGCGCAAACACAAAAATGTATCAAAAGAAGAGGTGAGGGTTTGTCGTTCCTGTTGATTACTTGTCTAATTTCTTAGTTTTTATGTTCCTCTTATCGTTGTATTAAGAATTTGATAGAATTTGGTATTGAAATGTTAGATTGAAAGCTCAAATTCTTACAAATTTGGTGGTAACCAAGATTATTTTGTGTAAATTATTTTTTCTTTGTTTCTTCTGTTAGGCTAAGTTCAGTGTAGTTGCTGTGTCATGTTTATAAGCATATATCTTTTTGGTGGTGAAGAAAATGCATAGGAATGTTAGACAAGCGTGATCTCCATGTCATGACCATTTTATAGACATTTATTTTCAACACTTTCTACTGAGACTCATCAATGGCATCTAACAGGCTTGGGAAGATCTGACCGTAAGTTTCGACGAGATGGTAATGAAAAGGTAAAACTCTTTGGTTTGGACTTATCTTTTTCTATTTGTAGAGTCTGGACCGTATTTTTTTTAAGTGATAACTTCACTTTGAGCAATAAAGCTGACCCTCAAACGATTTTCAAATGAAAATGTCAACAAATTAATTAGATATTGCTTGTAGGGATAACGAAAATGACTATGTTGAAATCTTTTGCATGTTTATTAAAAATTTCATCAAAATAAAGTCATGTACAAAAATCCAATCAGCATGGTGTTGTCTTGAAATTTGGAATATCAAGCTCCAATACGTTTGGGGCCGATTAAATTTTGTTTCAATGGTTGAAAATAGGATGTTCTTTTACTCAAATATTATGTCAATTTTCAACTGTCCCAGCCATTAGAAACTATTATTTAACAATTAATTTCAATTTGGGGTTTAGCCTTAAATTACTTTGTTAACATAATTTCTGACCAATTAATTTCAATCTTGGGATCAGTCTTAAATTATTATTTTTTTGCTTTTGATGACCGTTACACTGAAGTCGTTTTCTTTGCCCTTATTAGATGGCAATATCTAATGTCCAATGATGTTTTATCGCTTGGTAAAGAAACAACAATGCTGGTAAGAACTATAGAGGAGGAATTTGTAAAGATGTGATTGTGATGAAATAGTGAAATACCTAATTATTAGTTTTTAATTGCTCATTTGCTTCGTCTTTCAATGAATAACTCACATACCACACATGTTATAATCTTAATTGGATCTTAACTGACTTGGTGACTATAATTACGTCGACCAAGGCTTAATTGGAGTCATTGGAAATAATAATGTCAATCATATTTGTTTAGTATTTTTATCGTGCTGATTAAGTTGTGTATTTTGGAATACTTTGATGAAAATATGAACAGTGAGGGATTTCTCTTTGAAATTTATAGAAGCAATTTGTTTATATCATCTTTAAAAATGGAAGATCCTGAAGAAACATTATTTTATCGATTTTGATCCAGAATTATAGTGTTGATAAATTTTTAAAAAATATTGACAATGACAATTATCATTTTTTTTGTTTGTAGACAAGATTGATGAGTAGAGAAAAGCTAAGTATAACATCAGTTGTTGAAATTGATCTTATTATCACAGCTTTGGCTTCAGCCACAATTTGCCTAGGTAACTTTTCCTATTTTAAACATGTTTCTAATTTGAAAGATGATTGGAGCGAAGAGATAGATCAAATGTCCAGTGATATAATTGAGAGGATGACTACACAAACTACACTTGGATGAGATAAATGATGTGCCATAATTTGTGAGAGAGAATTAGCCAAATATTTGTAGTTCTATTTTCTTAGTTTATTGATATAACGATCAATTAACTTTATCATGTTGCCTTTCACTGTTTTCTTTTTCATGTTCCTTTTACATTATATAGGTTTAAAGCCCAATATGATGAGCCTGTCGGTTACTTGCTGCTGAGTACTCTGAAAATATTTGAAGGTTAAGGTAGGTGCCTTTTAATTTGTTACCAATTCGGCTCAGGTTTTACTCTTACATATTGTTAAAAGTAAGATATCATAGAGGCTAATGGCATATAAATTAACATTTAATAGATTGATTGTAAATTATTCTACCATAGAAAGCTGACTGGCTGTTTTTTGAAATTGAAAATTGATAAATAGATGTCACATTTTTAAAAATTAATTAGGTTATTTCTGGCCCTCATTATACGTGCAAAGCACTAATAACTATATGTTTTATTATTTAATAGATCACTTTATTGCTTGACCGTTCTAACATGAAATCATTCTTAAGATATTAGTAAACTAGGTCCTAATGTTCTAATTATATACATTTGTACAGGAAAGGATCTTTAGTTAGGTTGGAAGTTTATGCACAAAACAACTCCTGGAGCTAGAAATTAGGCTTTGGTGGTTGATTTAAGAAAGTAGATGGAAAGAAGAAATTAAAGTTAAAAGGTGATTACAATCTTCTGGGAAATTACTTTGTTAACAATTATCTATTTATTTAATATTAGCCAAAGAATCAAGAACGGATTAGTAAGATTGAATTGCAGCATTTTTCCTTAACAGTACAATAAGTTACTGACTTTTAGTATGATGAACTCTTTGCACTAATAAAATTTAATTTTTTTTTCCTTTTTGGAAGCAAATTACTTTCATGAAACCAAAGAAAGGAGAATAGATTACAAGCTGGAAAATTGACCGATTTATGTTGCTTAAAAGTGAAGAATTACTGAGTTCAATAGTTGTGTAGTGTTTTTGCTATAGTTCATTATTGTGTAAGCAACAATCACAGCTAAAGCTGGTCAGAATAAATAAAGAAACTGATTCAAGAAAATAGAAAAATTCTTGCTTGCAGCGACAATGTAGGAACTAAATAAAAGGGGGGAAAATTATTCAAATTCGAATTAATTTTACTTCCACAATCCAATTAAATTAATTAGAATCCACTTTATTCTTACAGAATTAGTAGGAGGGATATTTGCATATTCATACTGATATTGTCTGCTATTTCATTGACGTATAGGTATAACTTTATCTACACCATTTTATTATTGTTGCACATATTTTAATAAAATTGGCATTTGTATTTTTTTCCTTTTTAGTTTTGTCAGGAAGAGACCATAAATATTATGTTAGTATTTCTTCAAAAGATGTGTAAATGTTTGATTCCCATGACACAAACAAGGTTTCCTAATATGGTATTTTGCTCTCAATGGATTGGAGGTTGGCATCATAATCATAGAAAAAGACTTCTCTGGGAGCATTTTCTTTCAATGTTCTTTAATTAAGATATGTGTATATTAATTTTACAGTTATGTTTTGAAGGTGAGGACAAAGGTCAGGATGCTTCCATAGAATATATCATCATTTGCTCAAACAGGATTGTAATTTTTGGTGAGTTCTTTCTTTAGAAAAGACCATTCTCTACTGTCAAAATCATGCTATGTTCTGATTAAAGTTTAAATAGCAAATCAGTTCATATACCTAATACACAACAAATTCCAAGACAGTTCATTTGTATTCTGGCAATGTAAATTATTAAGTATTTTACTAATAAAATTGTTGATGTATGTATCTAATTTCTAAAGAAAATCTATGTTGCCAAATATTCTTTAAGATAATAATATATGCTTATAGTTTTGTTGTTCAATATATATATCTTTAACATTTTGTCAGAAGGATAGTCCTTGACTCGAAATGTATTGTAGATGATCCAATGGCCCTCTTAATTTTGCACTTGACAAATTGTTCCAAAGATATACACCAACCACTAACAATAAAGAGGTGCTACAATTTTTGTTAGCTTTTGGCTCATTATTTACATTTTTATGATCCTAATTGAGAATTGAAAATTGTGTTCAACAAAAAATGGAATATGGTCCACTTATTTGTTGTTGCTCCCTTGATCGCTCAATATTTTCAGATCCCTGTAGTTGCAAGTGTCGATGTGAATACAAAAATGGGATCCCATTGTTGATCATTTGAGGAAGACTGGTGATCTAAAGACGGTCAATGATCCGACATTTGAGGAACCCCACAAGATTGAGGAGCTGGTTGCCGAACCAGATTGAGTCGAAAGAGCAGCACATGCAGGAGTAGGAGTGCAAGTACAATGAGACCACATCGTTTATCAATTGATGGCAGAAAGGGAGCAGTTGTTTGTTTCTTATAGTGAAAGTCGTAACCTCTTTTAAATCTCTTATATTATTAATGGTAGAAAGGGAGCAGTTGTTTGTTTCTTATAGTGAAAGTCAGTAACTTCTTTTTAATCCCTTATATTATTCTTCAAGAATGATACGTTGGTTGCCGCATGATTAGATATAAATTAAGAACTAAGTTTGAATTCAAACAGTAAGCCTAGACTTTTGTTGCAGACCTTAGTTCTTTCAGTTAATTTGGTGGAAGCCATTGTCAACACTTGCAGAGAGGTTTTGGATTGGCTTATTTATCTTTCCGTTCTGACCGGAGCTCATCAATCTACCTCCAGCATATGAAACAAATAAATACATGCGGAAGAATATGTCGGAAAAAAAAAATACACGAAGTATAATCATATTTTTTTAATCTTAATATAATTTTTGGTACAACGAAATTAATTATACAGAAAACTACAATTTGAAGAGGTTGCGGCGAAGCCGCGACAGACAGAGTCCCCTAGTTAGTATAATAGATATATGGAGCAACAAGCTACTTGATCAAAAACATCAAGTGTCAACTGTCAATATATGTCCAATTGATCATAGACATGTAGACGCAAATCATGAGAAAAAATTTTGTAGGAGATAATAACTTGTTATTATCTAAGAAATCTCATCTCATATGTTTTTTTTTTTTGTTTTTTGGAAATAAGTAGAGGAGCGCTCTACCACTTTTTCTTTTAAAAGAAAAAGCAATCTTACAAAGTACATCATATGTTAAAATTATCATTTAATTTATTTTTACCCACACATTAGGTGGGCGTGTTTGCTAGTACTAGTAAATATAGAAATAGAAGTGCTACGCATCTTTGAGATAATTCATATTTTGGGTAGTCTAGTATCTAGCTTGGGATGATTAAAAGAACAAACACACTAATAAGAATTAAGAATCGGAAGTCAATGGGAGGATGAGGGGACAAGGGCAATTTTGTCCTAAACTGTTTAATTATATACTTCAGAAATAAAATATTACTATAAATAATCAAAAGGATAAATATCCATACAAGTTATAATTAGAGGGGTATTTCTAAAATTAAAGATTACATTTATAGGGTGATATACGGAGAATTGCTCCTTCCACTCCTCCAATTTAAAGATCCACTCCTTTGTGGACGAAAATGTCCCTTGCATTCCTTCAATTTACATCTCAATCCACACACCAGTTTAAAACGTGAGGAGCATTTTCGTCAAAAATGAGTGGATCTCCAAACTGGAGGAGTGTAGGAAGCAATTCCTGTGATATACCACTGATTTTCCAAAAAAAAAAAAAAAAAAAAAAATTGATATTAGATCGACGCCTTCTTCGACTAAACCTCTCTCGCTCTCTTTCTTTTGAAGAATCGTTGGAGAAAAGAGAGAGAGTCCAGCTGGTGCTCTCGCTCTCGAGTTCACTTCGTGTTTGAAGTAAGTCATCTCTCTCTCGATCCATCGATTTGATTCGTTCCTGTTTGTAAAGAATGAATTGTTCCTGACTTCCTGTTCTATTGTTCGATCTTGTAAGATGAGAGTTACGCTTCAATTACTTAATGTTGTTCTTGAAATGAGTTTACGCTTCAATTGAATACCCCCATTACCTGTTAATGGGAAACTTACAAATGCTTCTTTATTTTTGATGGGTTGGGATGGATGGAGATGATAGTATGCAGTACGGTTCGGTACAATTACAATTAGAGGTCATCCCTGTTGGTACTTGAGTCATTCGGCCAGAATTGGTATTGAACTATGTTGCTAATCCTTGATATTACTTAATTTATAGATAAGTATATATGTACCATAACCATTGATTATTAGCTTAGTGTTGTGGCCAAATCTCTTGCCCCTGTGATATATAATATGGTTTCTTAGTTAATTCTATTTTGAAGTATCTCTGTACTAATTAACCAATAAATCATTGCGTGTTAAATGAAACCAACTGAACTCTCACAATGGACAATTGTCAGCAGCAAAAGAGGATGGCTGACTCAGATTTTTTAAGTAGCATGCCCCCGGAGATAATCGAAAAAATTTTAGTCAAACTTCCAATAAAAGAGGCAGTGAGAACTAGCGTCCTTTCCCGCAAATGGAAGTCATCATGGGCCTCAATACCCGATTTGGTGTTTAGTGCAAACACTATAGAGTCTCAGCTAATAGAATCAGTGGATAAGGTGTTACAGATGCACCAGGGTCCGATTCTGAAATTTGAAGTTGCACTACGCACTGATCAGCATGTACCTGAGGAGGCAATCAACAGATGGCTGCTTATTCTGTCCAAAAATGGACTGAAGGATCTTCGTCTCATTTTTAAATTTGATGGAGATTGCAGGGTTCCTTCAAGCCTGTTCTCATGTCACAAACTAGAACGTCTTGAAATTGAAAGATGCACTTTAAATGCACCTCAGTGTTTCCAAGGCCTTAAGCTTCTACGAGACCTAACCTTAGCTGTTTGTTATTTAAAAGGGATTACCATAGAGAAGTTTGTTTCGGTCTGTCCCTTGCTGGAGAGCTTGACACTGCTTGGAATTGTCAACCAAGATTGCATTGCAATTCGTGCACCAAACCTCAAACAACTGGATTTTCTTGGGCCATTTAACGACTTCCTGTTGGAAACACCAAAATTAATATCTGCAACCATCTCTACCTATGGCCTGCCTTTTGCTTTTTCAGATTTCAGCCTGCCAAATGATGGATGTAACAGCAAACTTCTGCGTGCCATGGGTGCACTTTCTAATATTGAAAAAGTGAAGATAGACTCAGATTTTTGTCAGGTAAGAGCTACTTGTTTGAAAGTGTTTCATTCAATTATTGTACCTCTGCGTGAAATGATGATTAAAGCAAACAAAATTTTATAATATAGGAAAAAATGAACTATGCTTTCCCAATGTGAAATCCAGTTGTATTCTTGCCATGACCATACTTGAGCCATACCTGACTAGCCATTACAGTTTCAAGAAGCAAACATGGTTTGAGTGTTACTGAGGCACTGTCATGGAAACCTATGGGTAAAGGTTAAAGTATAGTATGGTCAGTTTTACATCTAGATCCCTTGAGTCCTGATTGGACTTAATTTTGAATATCCGAAAAATTTCAGGGTGGTGGACTAAGTTGGAAGTCATGAGTAATGTAGTGCATATTTGAAAGATCATTTTATGTAGTTGAAACACCTGAATTAGGATTCGATTGGTCAACTAATGACAACTCCATCAATATCATTAGCATTTTATAGGAACTTTTCACCTTTCTTTTTTTTTTTTAAAAAAATATTTACTTAAGAGAAGTGCAATTATTCATTTTGCCATGCATAAACTGATTGATCATTTTTTTTTGTCCTGTAATATACCCATTAGTCTGATGAATCCAAATTTGGCACTTGTTTCAGTATTTGGCATCAGGGCTTATACCAGAGAAGCTTTTAGTAACATTCCACCAATTGAAGTGGATTTCAATTGTCCTAGATGACAGAACCAAGGTGATTGATACTGCTCTTTGTATTTTCCAAAAGGCCCCAAACTTGAAAACACTCTGTTTAAAGCTGCCAAGTCAAATTATCTGGGACCAGCAAAGGATAACAAGTATTTCCTTCCCTAAGGGGCTGGAGGTTGTGGTGATATGCGCGTTCAATGATGTTGTGTCCCTGCTAGAATTTGCTAAGTTTATTCTTAGTACTGCTCCTCAGCTAGAGAAGTTGGTTATTGACCAATGGGGCTTTGATAATTTAGATGATAGGATGGGATTTCTGATAGAGCTAGCAAGCTTTCCAAGGCTATCAAGTAAAGCTGTCATCTTATTTGATGTAAGTTGCAGATATTGACTTCCTTTTGGTTTTTTAATTTTTCTGCTGCGATGACTTTGGAGATAGATTGTCTTGCTCTATTTTATGTTATATAAAAGTTGTTTGTTCTGAAGAAGTCTTCATTCTTTTGGTTCTATATTGTTGCAACTTGCAAATATTATTCTCTTCTGTCTTTCTTTCTTTCTTTCTGTCATTCTATGTAGGAACTAAATCAGATGCTGGTAAATAACTTGTTTATGGTGTTTCTGGTTTGAGGCCAACATGTGGACCAAAACAATTTTCTGTCCCGCAACATTATTTTGGTTCTATATATGTTCAGTTTCTTAGTTTACCTTGAAAATCTCTCCTTTTTTTCTTAAAAAAAAAAGTTTGGTTGGCAGGAAGTTGCGGCATATAAGTTTTTCGGGTTAAGAATTGCAGCATATGTTATTTACCTTGTGATTCGATAATTAAAAGGATCTAGTCTTGTAATTTGTGTGCATTTCTGGGTTCTCATACTGTTTTCTTATTTTTTAACGATTTAGTGTGAAATTACTGTGGTGCTTTTGTTCCTTTGTTCACGCAAATGTGAAGTAAGCAGCAGAGTAAATTAAGGCTATTGCACAAGTATGATTTAGAGTGGATATAATGTTTATTCTGTTATATCTGTATCGATTGATTATGGGCAAATTGGAGAGGTGATGCATTATCTCTGTGAATGAATGCCGTGAAACTTTGCCAATATTGTTGTCATAATTATTTTTAGTTTTTAAACTATTACTTATATGTATGCTCAATTGCTCATGCTCCTGCCTTCATTTTCTTTTTCCTTGTTGTATATATGCTTTATTTGTCTGACCGTGCTGTAATTCGCCACGTACTAGAGATCGATTTAATGAGCTGCTGCTTCCCTAGCTAACATTGCAATGCTTTATGTACCATGACAAATCTTACAAAATTGTGCAGAAATTTTGTACGTTATGACGGAAACATCACCAACTAAGCAATTACATTTGAGGAGAAATTTAGTTACCAACTTAATTTTTCCCTTCATCTTGTAAAGTCCAGTTCTGTTGTGACTGCCAAAGATCAAATACTAGTCAAGTACAATGTACCAAATCCTCCCAGTCCCTTTTACGCCTGACATGCTTTTAGACTTTAGCGATGACAATCAAACTTGTTTCGTGTGAATTGTTGGGATCGAACAACCAATTGGTACTTTAACTAAATTAAATATTCGGCTACTTGTCCTGAACCCATTTTCCGTTCCAGTTAGACTTATCCAATGATGTTAATCTTTGGTTTTTCTAATTTGTTATTTATTTCAAGGAGGAATGTTGTAGCAACAAGGCAGTAGTGGCTAGTAGCCTTTCGGCATAAAAACGAGAAAAAAAAAAATCTTGAAAAGTGTGAAGATGTATTTAACGATATAACACCTTTTTATTAACAAAATATGTTCCTTATTAAATTGGGTTTTCAATGTTTCTAATGTGATCACTTGTGTCACGAAATTTGTCAATTCAATTGACGGATTGACGCAAGTAAATTCATGCTGTATCGTCAAATACTTGATAAAACCTAGCTGAATGTGGCATTTGGCTCGTTCGCACAAATGCAAATAACCGTATTCTTCTTCCCAATTTAAACAAGTTTTAGATTCACACTGGGAAGATCCAAATGTGAAAATGGACTTGGGTTTATATGCAAATAGTGCACTAAATGAAATCTATCAGAATTAAATAGATTCGTTTATCTTTTTATCATTTATCTCGTGTAAAATGACCTATAATAATATTTAATTTTAAGTGGATGCATTTCTCATAACAAATAAATCAGATTGATAAATAAATTCCATAAAAATAATTCAAAATTTGAAATATATATACCGGTGCAGCTAGCGATTAAATCTTTTGAGATTGTGTGAACTTTTTGTATTAGTTGCTTTTTATTAATGGAAAGTGGTGGAGCATATATCCACTTATTAAAAAAAAATTGAAATATACGAAGGGGGAAAAAAGAGAGAAAATTCTGACATTTTGTGAAACCCGATCATAGTTTAGCACGATAATATAATTTTTTCAATGATTTCAATCTTTGTACAGTTGTACAATTTTTCTAGTAGAATATAATAGAATAATATATAATATATAAGGGAAAAATATGCACACTAGCGCATCATATGCCATATTTTGATACAAGTCATGACACGTCGTACTTTGAACATGCCGTGACATGCCATATTCAAATGCAAAACATGTTATGTCCAAGCATTCTTAAAAAAGGAAGGAATAATGTTTAACATGTTTTATGACTTAAGTAGGGGTGTACAAGTTGATGATATTTTATCAAAATTTGAACCCAATCCGATAATATTGGGTTAAAAAATAAATTTAGTTAACCCATTCATAATCCAACCCAACCCGTCAATTTTTTTATGTATGGATTTTTTCAAATTAAGCAGATTAAACATGTTTAACGGATTAAAAATTTGATCAAATAAAAATACACACACAAATATCATTTTTCAACTTTCGAGGTCTTGCGAGAGGCATAGAGGGCGTGCATGGCTATGAGGGAGATCAAAACGTCGTGAGAGAAAAGATCTTTGAGTAGGGACATGAGTAAATGTGAGACGGAAATGAGTAAATAGTAATAAACAGGTGGGTTGTAGTATATATATACGGGTTACTAATACAAAATCCGTAACCCAATACAAAGTAACGCATTTGTCAAAATTAGAATCCGTATCCGACTCAACATCATGTTAACCTGGTAAAAAAAATTCAAGTCGGGTGGATTGAACGAATTATACGGGTTGACGAATTTTTTATACACTGCTAGATATAACACATCACGCTAAGTTCATTTTAAGTACTGCTTCTCAACTAGAGAAGTTGGAGCTTTTATAATCTAGTTGATGACATGAGATTTCTCATGAAGCTACTAAGCCTTTCGAGGCTGTCTAGTAAAGCTGTGATCTTGTTTGATCGATGTTCCATATATTAATTTTGTTTTTACTTTTCTAGTTCTGCCGCTTCGGTCTTTGTTTTGGTTCCTGATATTACTGGAACTTTTCGGTATCCGGTACGGTATTGAAAACACTAGTTAAGTAGTTAGTATACCAATTGGCTATTCTCGGTCAATAATAAGTCTTGTTGCTATTTTTGAGCATTTAAATTAGTTAAACCTGCTGTACAACCAATAGGTGTATGGTACTGGTCTTTCCGTCCTTGGTACGTTAGAATCCAAACTGACATGTTTCTGTTGTGGGTCTCGGATCCCAATGGTATTTATGTAAGAGACCAGGAAATTTGTGGTTTAATCAGCTCAAAAGGAGGGGTTTGTTCTTTCAAAGGGACCGAACTATAAATGTATTAACTTATCGGATCGGATCGGATCGGATTCATCTTCTATTCTCCTATTGGATCCCGTTGGGCCCGTTGAGGATGGAGTCAAGTTGACTTCACTCGATTATGCAGGGGTGCAGAACGTCTAAAACGACCACGCAGATGGAGTGTTGCGTTGACCGTCTCGTTTTGGACACGAAACTGACTACGTGTTTGCGTTAACCGTTTCATTTTGAACGAAATGATCGAAATCACGAAAATACCACAAAAATACACATGGACGAAACTGACTACGTGTTGCGTTAACCGTTTCGTTTTTAAAATGCAACCAAAATCTTTAACCATTTCGTTTCGTTTTGGACGAAACGAAACAAAAAAACGGTTAAAACAGTCGCCGTTTTCACCCCTACGATTATGTTCTTTTATGGGCTGTATTGGATTTCCTTTGTCGGCTTCATGATTTCCTTCTTGGGCCCAGTGTGCAGCAAAGTTTGAAGTCAAGTAGGCTATGTGAATTTCTAGAAAATTGATTAGTGCCATCGCTAAAAAAACCATCCGCGCCATCGCTAAGCCAGCGATCCTCTCACCCAGCGTATCCTTTTTTCATCCAGCGCATTTTATCTCGTACGTAAATATTCAGTTGGATAAGTACAAATGTTCTGTTAATTGAGTATAAATGTTCAGTTAGTTGCAATAAAAAATATAAATATTATCAGCAAAAATATTCATTTGGATAAGTATAAGTGTTTAATTTAGTAAGAACAAATGTTCAATTTCGTAAGTACAAATGTTCAGGTTATTACATATAAATGTTTAGTTTATTAATATTACTTTCAGTTTTTTTAAATAGGTGCATGTCAAGCGAAGGGGTTACAAACCGAAAAAAATCACATGAAAAAATTAGAAGGGGTCATGAACCGATCTAGTTCAAATTAAATTTTTTCCGATTTTACCCTTGGTGCACCTCTCTCTGACGCGCGACTTTGACCCATGTGGCCATACGCGACTCTGCCCTTTAGTTGACGCATTTAATTGAACACTTTTGAATATTAAACTAAACACATTTTATTATTAAACTGAACATTTGTAACAGACACCTACCAGTCAAGAGAGAAACTCATGCTCGCGTTGACTGTTCAGCGATGGCACGCGATGGTTATTCTGTCGATGGCAATTATAATTACTGAAATTTCTAGGTTGTGAATCTCTTATTGGACCCGAACTTAAAGAATTATTGGAATTCTTAAAAAGGACCGCACCAAAAGATAATTGGACTTTGGACTTCATAAAAAGGACCTTTCGATATAAAATATAATATTACGACGACCATGACTATTATTATAATAATAATAATAATAATAATAATAATAATAATAATAGTTAACAACAACAATAAAAAAAAAAAACTCAAAGACAAATAAGATAATCAAATATCAATAAACAAATTAAGTTCAACCAAATATTCTGAATAACAACTACTTAATAATCGAAAATTGATTATTGTTATCTACAATTTTTCCATCGCTTGAACAAAATGAACACACAAAATAGATAAAGTAAACATATAAATGATCAAAGTAAATATATACAAACAAATGAGTTCAATAAAAATAAATTGAATATGCACATAAAAATTTGAACAAGGAACGACAAAACTTATTTTTTTGTATATGTTCACTTTGATCATCTCTATGTTCACCTTGATGATCATATGACGAAACTTATTTTTTTTTTGTATATGATCATTTTGTTCAAGCGATGGTAAGCGATGACAAAACTACATAAGAGTATATGACAACCCTCGAGATTTTTTAAAGGACAAATCGAAAGAGAAACCGGGATGATCTACCAACTGATGATGATGAGGTTTTTCCTTCAAAGTAAACATATACAAATAAATGAGTTCAATAAATATAAATTGAATATGCATATAAAAATCTGAACAAGAAATGACAAATTTTTTTTTTTTTTTTTTGTATATGTTTACTTTGATCATCTCTATGGCAAAACTTATTTTTTTGTATATGCAAACGATAAATGATGACAAAATTATATATGATATATGACAACCCTCGAGATTGTTGGAAGGACAATTCAGAAGAGAAACCGGAAAGGTCTACCAACTGATGATGATGATGAGGTTTTTACTACTTTTCTGTTAGCATGAGTTACTGGGTGTTTGTCATGAACTCAAGTTTTCTAGGTGTTTGTCATGAACTCAAGTTTTCAACACAGAAAATTACTTGAAAATATTCCTTAATTAACGAAAAGATTGATAGACTGAATTTAAGCATTTCATACCCCACAAGTGTTTTTACAGAAAAAAAAAAAAACAAAAACAAAGAAACGAATATTGCTAGTTATAAATAATTAGAAACCAATATGAAAGATCCTAAGTCCTCTACTCAGTGTAGGCATCTTCCTTGACGGACTCAATCCTCTGTGATCTGATTTGCTCTCTGAATCTTATGATAAACTCATGTACCATCTTAGAGACCTTATTCACATTTCTCTACTATTGCTCTCTCCATTTTTGTTCTAATTTTGATTGTGCTCAAGTTTGACTTCTCTATCATTACGCTTCTTTTTTGTTCTAATTCTGATTGTGCTCAAGTTTGACTTCTCTATCATTACGGATGATGTTTTAGAATTCAGATTATTCTAACTTCTAAGAACTTGTTTAATGGTATCAATAGAATCCAGATCAGTACATTAAGAAACTGAAGGATGCACACGAAAAAGAATCATGTCATTTAATTGAGTACGAGACAATTACTTCTTCGCGAGTTACGACATTAGCATAGTACTAGGATCTGGTATCTATAGCTATCTTCACCATCTATCTTAATTGATTTCCTCTTATATTTTATATATATTTAATGCGAACTGCGGAAATCCTAAAAAACATTTTAAGTACGTTAAAATATTAAGGTCATTACTAATGATTATTTTTCTTTAGCCAAGAAGCAGTAGGTAGTACACAATATATAGTTAAACTTATATATCATGCAACCATAATGACATGATTAATATTAGGTTTGTCACGAGGAATTTACCTTACTAAATTATTTTTTATAAAGTTTTCTTTTTTCTTTCTTTTTTTTTTTTTAGAAAACAAGGTTCAAGCTCTTATCTTTAATTTAATCATTATTTATAAAGTTATAACATTCAACGTCATCTAAAGAGATGTGTAAATGTTTCTGATTAGACGCGGTACTTTTTAATTTGATTCATGATATGATAAAAGGATAACAATATATACTATTAAAGTAATAACAAATAAACATAATAATAAATAAAAAAAATTGATTACTGCCATATGCAGTTTTGTCATCACTTGAACAATGTGAACATATAAAACAGACAAAATGAAAATATATAGAAGATCAAAGTGAACACATACAAACATAT
The DNA here is from genome assembly GCA_027562975.1 of Rhynchospora breviuscula. NCBI lineage: Eukaryota > Viridiplantae > Streptophyta > Magnoliopsida > Poales > Cyperaceae > Rhynchospora > Rhynchospora breviuscula. The sequence goes on from CM050398.1 coordinate 23,156,788, forward strand.
AAGTTCAATAAATATAAGTTGAATATGCATATAAAAATCTAAACAAGGGATGACAAAATTTATTTTTTGTATGTGTTGACTTTGATCAATTACATGTTCATCTTATCTATTTTATGCGTTCACTTTGTTCAAGTGATGACAAGCGATAACAAAACTGCATATCACAGTTATCATTTCTCTTAATAATCTGCCCATTAGTTAGATTTGGGTTCGGGACACCGTCAGTTCAGCTCGATTAAAAAAATCGTTTATCTAATCTTTAACGGGTTTTGTCCTGTTTATAGGAGACTCAACTGGAGCAGAGACGAGAACGACTGAAGGTATGGAATTACTAGAATTTTAAAGAAATTTAAATTTTGGTAACATGAGCATGTTGGAAAATCCTACCTACTTTTGTGTACATCTCAATTTTTCAGCATTCTAGTGATAGAGCCCAATAATATATATTTTAACTTCATGTTTACTTGATCTCAATTTTAGAGGTTCGAGACTACGGGTCTACTCCAGAACATTAAATCGGAGGGAGAGGAAAGGAGAGTAGTGGAAACAATTAAAAACTTTACTCTGTCCAAGAGTTACTTGCTCGGATAAGATGTTTGAGAATGGAAAGAAAGAAAAGAGAAAGTGAGAAATAGAGTGATTTTATGAAGAGTTTACTCTACTGCTCTATACTCCGATTTGGAGGGTAATAAACTCTGGACAACCTTCCTCTCCTTTATTCTCCTTTCCTTTAATGGTTCTGTTCTGGAGCACAGCCTATGAGTCAAACATTTTGTATTTCTCCTATTATTAATGGATTTGATTTTGTTATGGTTGGACTTGATCTTGACCGGACTCGTTTCTGTGAAGAACGAATCTAGCTTGCATTTAACATGATAGTTTTGTTTTGTTGTTCAAATGGTCACAATTATATTACAACCACAGACAAAAACAATAATCGTAGCACAATAATAGAATCCAACATAACACAATACCCCGCATATAAATCCATAAACATATATAACAAAAAATTAGAATAAATATTAGTATCATAACTAAAACTTAAGTACGACATCCACAACAAAACATGATCATATCAAATAATAAACAAGCAATAAAGATTATTTTCGATGGAGTTCCTTGAGAATTATATTGGACGGTTTAGATCGATTATTTTGAACTAGATATAAGAATTTTGATCGCGACTCACCGGAGGGTCCGTGAGTTGCGACTCACCGTAGCTAAACTCCATAAATCAATACAAATGAACTAGTTAACTAGGAATACATAGACATGCATTCTTAGTTTAAAAGTTTGAGCTTATCTATGATGCTTTTTCCTTCCAATTTCTTATTAAAAAGCGCTTTCATGAACTCTTGGTAACTCATGCTGCCATAATTCAGCTTACCATCCCTTACGACCTCCGGCAACGGTTGAAGCATTATCGAATTGTCAGGCCCATGAAATGCCACTAGAGAGATCCGAGGATTTTCGGTGTTTATCATGGCTCTGTGCTCTATGCTTTTGTATAGTCCGTTGCTCAGTACCTTTGAAGAGAAATAAATTAATGATAAAAATTTATTAGAATTTATATACATGTACCCGTTCCAGTAATCACTCCCCTTGGGTCAATGTCCGTTTTGGCACGCCTAACTAAGTAAGATTATCCATATTCTTTAATTTTGGAAGGTAAAGAAGATTTCCTTAGAAACATATATATTGCACTACATAAAATTAAGAAACTTTTTTTTAAAGATAAATACAATAAAGTCTCCCCAACTTATTTTTAAATTAAATGTTTATAAAAGACTCTAGCCAAGTTTCGAACCTGTGACCTTTCACTTAAGATACATCACTCTTTGTCACTAGACCGTTCTCATAAAATTAAGAAATTTGCTTTCAAAATTCCGAGTTGCTCAAACGTTACCTCAGTAATATCACCCAAATTCACAATGAATGCATTAGGTAACGCACTAACGGCAATCCATTCTCCATCTTTTCTTATTTGCAAACCTTGTACATCATTTATTTGAAGAAGAATTGAAAATCCGGTGGCATCTGAATGCGGCGAGACACCTATGACTTTATCAGCCTCCGGGCACGGTGGGTAGTAGTTGAATCGCATCCCCTGAGGGTGATCTTTGAACAGTTGTGCAAAAACCTCGGTTGCAACACCTAGGTTTGTGGCAATGTACTGCCACAGGCAACTTGCCATTGTGGTAAGCTCAAGAGAATATCTGTCGATATTATCTCTGCAATTACATGTAAATTATGGATCATAAGAATAACTGCTTAATTTAGGGAAATAAAATTTTATTTTTTATAAAATTTGAAAATAGATATCCATCGTACCTCGGTATTTAGTTTTTACCGATTTCAAAATGCGATGAGAGACTACACTGGAAGTCAAACTTCCAATATTGCAGTTCTGGGGCAATTATTATTTCACTTTTTCTTTTAAATATGTTCCAATTTTACTATCTCTTAGCTATATTCCATAATATATGGAGAAATTTTTGTTGTTTTTGATAGTTCACCGTAGTAGTATACAAATAAGAGGTTCTGAGTTCAAACACTCGTGGGTCACAAATCACATTTTCATGTTTTTCTGAGGACAAATTCTACTCAATACAATTTGAATATAACAAAAAAAAATAGGCAATGATCTATCACTCATACCTGAAAGTTGAAGGGCTAGTGGGCCAAAATTTCATGTTTCGAAGCGCAATTGGTCGGGTCATGACATAGAACATATCGGACCAATCGAGCTTTTGTTCCTCTGACATTACAAAGGCCTGACCATAGCCCTGTAGAGTTCCATCATTATCTTGCTTGTATAACATTTTCTCTTCCAAGGGTTTGTTGAAAAACTCCAAAGTATTGGCCTTCAATCCTTCGATCAATTCTTCTGGTACACCATGGTTCACCAGCTACAGTTCATATCATATATGTACAGAGATTTCAGTTGGATCATGAATTTTATTTTTGGCTGCACAGAATAATAGTTTGGCAGAAAAATGCTTTATAATTAAATGAATTTCTTATGCCTGTAGTCTTGTACATGTTAATTTTCCGAAGTACATTGAATGAAAGCCCCACAAATTTTACAAAAATGTCACTTCACTTGAGAAGGTAAACGAAATAAATTACAAAGAAAGGATCAAATTGGACAAAAGCCCACCTGGAAAAAACCCCACTCTTGGCAGGTAAAGTGGAGCTTTGCAGCTTCTTCTTTGGAAAACTCTGGATCAATCAATTTTGCCAAATCTATGACTGGTAACTCAATCTCATTGTTACGAGCGATTGGATCGGCCTTGGCTTCAGGCCGGACATATCTTTCAGGGATCTGAGCCGATTTATCAAGAGATGTAGCAAGACTTTGCACGTTTGGTACTGGGAGGGTGTAACCTGCACACTGAGAATGCACTTCCCCTTTTGCCATACTAGTGTACTAGCCGTATTAATCCTCACAAGTACTGTTTCAGTATTTCTGGTAAAAGAGAGAGGTTCTCTCTTCTTGAATGGAGTAATACTGGGCAATGATTCAACAGATTTATATATAAACTGACCGCACTACATGTCCAATAAACTAGAAGTTGTCATGATGTAACACTACTGAAATTACAGCCTTTACTTTCTTTTTTTTTTTTTTTTTCTTTTTGATGATAAGCCCGTTGGATAATCATTAAGCAGATAAAGGCTGGACCCGCGTCAACCATCCCCGCCTTTTTTTTAAACATAATATCCAGTCCAGTTGTCAAAACACTTTCTAAAATCAAGCAGACTTTTTTGCTTGCGTGCTGGACCCGTTAACTAATTTTGCTTGCGTGCCGGACCCGTTAACTAATTTTGGTTGCTAATCACCTGCAAGATTGCATATGACGGACGGAAATCCTCAGCAGTCTTTTTTTTTACTGCTCCAAGCAGTCCTTTTTTTTTTATATTTAAAAATTTTTAAATTCAAATGGAGAATCCAAACCGTTGATCTTGTTAAATTTTACCGGCGATGCGTTTTCATATAAATTTTATAAAATTTGAAATTGATTTGATACTTGATTAAGTGACCAAATTATGAACGTATTAGAATTAATCTAACTAGATTCGTTCATTTGTTAACCACTTGATCTAGTATCAAATCAATTTCAAATTTTATAAAACTTATATGAAAACGCATCGCCGGTAAAATTTAACAAGATCAACGATTTGAATTCTCCATTTGAATTTTAAAATTTTAAAATATTAAAAAAAAAAAAGACTATTTAGAGCAGTAAAAAAAAAAAAGACTGCTGAGGATTTCCGTCCTGCATATGACAATGTCTTGCTGCACATCACGAGGCGTATATTTTCTCTCTCTCTTTTCTTTAGATCAAACATTTATGAGGCTCGGTCAAGTTGTTTTACTTTTACTTGTGTTATGTGCACTGCATCGTAATTCGCATGAATTATAGTATATCTGTATATGTAACTTTTCAGCGTTTACAGAGTTCACACATGGTTTGTAAAAAAAAATATTGTTCACATACTGTAATCTCATTATCGAATCTAGGATGTCATTGTGGTACTCATTATCGAATCTAGGATGTCATTGTGGTAGATCTACGGTGCTTTCACAGCCGAATCTAAATCAAAAGATTAAAAAAATATACATACAAATCTTATATAGTTAGGTACATTCAGTGGCGGAGACAGGGAGGAACTGGCGAAAGCCCTGTCTCTCAAAATAATTAGTATTTTTTCATTAAATGTTAATTTTATTAAGGTAAATTTATATATTTAAGTCCACAGGCCTTCCTAGGCCCAAAACACAATTCAAGCATCCGAAAAAATTGGTAATTACTATTGACCATCCAGCAATAAAGCATCCAGCGCATCTAATAGAGCCGCACATGATAGTCACGTGATAGGCACGGATCCAACAGATGCATCCCTTCTCCATTTCATTTCTCTCTCATTTTTTTCTCTCTCCTCTAACATACAAAACCCTAGATCTGACCATGGATCCTTTCCTCTCTCTACTCTCTCTTCTCCTCCTCTTCTCCTTCGTTCTGTCCTTCCAATTCGATCGACGAGCTCCTCTTCAACGCGATGACGAAAAAGGCTAGGGTTTCCGCCTCTGCCTCATCTCTAGCCGAAAAAGACGCTTTTCTGCATTTCTCTGATTCCGATCAGACCCTAACCCTCCAACAAGCGCCGCCATGGTACGACATCGGGTTTCTTTCTCAAAAAAACTTTGAAAAAGGATTTTAAGAAACTTGATAAATCGAGATCTACAGCGATTTATGATGTTCGATTGATAAAAAAAATCCTCTATTTTTGATGAATGCCGAGAGAAAGAAGGAGATCTATGCAGAGAAGAGGGAAGAGAAGAGAACAGATGACGCAATTCCAAGAAATTCAGATAGAATTCTGCGATTGATAGAGATTTCATTGAATCTAAGTGAGTATCTAATTTTTGTTTCAACATGATTGTGTTTATTGATGATTTGAATAATTAGTGCATTTACATATATGTATATTCTTGTTCTATCTTGGTGTAGTTTTGAGTTTTGATATATACTGGTATTTACTGGTACAAGTAGCATGGAGTTCTTTCTTTCTAAGTGTTTGGTTTTTACTGGTACAAGTAGCATGAATATCTAGCTTTCTAAGTGTTCAGTTAGTTGCTTTAGATGTTATGTTAAATGCATCTAGGGATTAGATTATTATCATTGCTGGCACACTGTTATTCATGTTTATTTCTACAAGTGTTCAGTTAGTTGTTTTATGAAAGTGTTCTGTTAGTTGCTTTACATGTTGTGTTAAATGCATCTAAGGATTAGATTATTTTCATTGCTGGCACACTATTATTCATGTGTATTTCTACAAATGTTCAGTTAGTTTCTTTTTATGTTATGTTAAATGAATCTATGGATCAGATTATATAAATCACCCAGGTTTAGTATTGCTGACGCACTGTTCTTCATGTGTATTTCTATAAGTGTTCAGTTAGTTGCTTTACATGTTATATTACATGCATGTAGGGATTAGATTATTTGCATTGCTGGCACACTGTTATTCGTGTGTATTTCTACAAGTGTTCAGTTAGTTTCTTTATATGTTATGTTAAATGCATCTATGGATGAGATTATATTAATTGGACAGGTTTAGTATTGTTGTCACACTCTAATTCATGTGTATTCATACAAGTGTTCTGTTAGTTGCTTCATTTGATATATTACATTCATCTAGGGATTACTTGTGCAAATGTTTATTTACTTCAAGTTTTGCATAAATGATGTATTAGATACAGCAAATGTCAAGTTTTTTATTGTCATAAACTGTTTCTGCATAAAATTGCCTGATATGATTATTTAATATTAAATTGTGATTTATTTATCAAATTAATGGATCATGTTGTTAACACTTTATATATGTATTTGTATTCATCTTACGCAGGTTTGGACTGCGGTTCAATTGAGTTTGTATGGCGTTGTGTGTTCGTTCTTCACCAACATTCAGATTTTTAGCAAATTGAATATGTGTTCTAATATTTGTATGAATTGTGTTGTTATTATCTTCTGGATTGGTTAAAATTTGTATTGTTTTGGATTGTTAAAACTGATCATGTTGTTTTAGGGATCAAATTATTGTTCTTTTTTTATGGATCATATTAATGTTTTATTTTAGTACTAATTGCTGTATTTTTTTTGTTATATTACAAAGCTATCAAATTGAACATATAACACATGTTAAATCATCCCTTGTGTTAACAAAATGAATCTTAAATTGATATAGTGTCCCAAAATTTGTCGGCTGAATACGCGAAAAAATGATATAAAATCATTACTATGTCACTTTATAAATATATCAAACTAAACACTTAACGCAAATTAACTCATCCCTTGTTGTATTTAGTTCAAAAAACTATTAAACATTAATCGCATCCCTAAAGACATCAAACATAATACTAAATGCTGACGTCAGCATGCGGTAGATGAGCGCTCAACACGTGAATGACGTCAGCGCGCTGACGCGCGCGAAAAATATGGGCCTGAGCGTCCAATAAGCCCATTAAAATGTCGCTGGAGTGATTGGATGCTTGGATGTTTTTTTTTTGGATGGTGTATATCACACCCGTAAAAAATTAGAAATAATATTAAAATATTCATGAATTTATAATCCAAAAATAATCGAAATTTTTTAACTAGTGTTGCGATATCGGTTTTTGAAATTTTAGCGATAATTTAAATAAAATAATAATTTGTATTATTCTAATTAATTTTAAATACATATTAATATATTTGATTGATGAAGAAGATAATATATATTTATTTTTTAACATATTTTTAGTATTGTCATATAAAACCGATACTAGCTAATATCGGTTTTTCAAAAACCGATACTATCTTATATTGATTTTTCAAAAAACCTATATGGAAACACTAGTTAAAAAATTCTGATTTTTTCGAATATTTTCAAAATTTGTGAATATTTTAATAATATTTTAAGTTTTTCAGTTTCAAGTATACCTATTAAATTAAAACTACAGGGATGAATGGATGATATACACCTTACGCTGTTTTACTATTCAAATCATCCATAGGATAAAATTAAAGGTCTCGTTTGGATTGCTTAGGAATAAGGAAGAATAGCTTCTTCCTAGGCATCCAAACTCTTTCCAAAGTTACACACTTCTCAATGTTTTCTTCATAAAATTCTTATTCCTTCCTTATTCCCATACGATCCAAATGAGCCCAAAAATTATGCTCTTCTCACAATCTGCGCACTCCTCTCTCCCTCCTTCCTTTTCCCTGGTGCACCCTCTCCTCTCACTCTTTCTCCCCGTTCACTTCTCTTCGTCCTTTTCTCCTCCCAATATGCTTAAGCCCAACAAAGAGCAGCGGCCCAACCCAAAAAATGGAGAAGAATTCCAGAGGCCCAACTGTAGCCTAAAACAAAAAAAAGGGAGCCCACGAAGGCCACTTTCTCACTTCCTCTCTACACTCGTCTCAGCCCATCGCCTCTCCCTTACTGACACCGGAGTCGCATCCTCTGGATGGTTCGCAAAAACCATCCAGTGGACGTCTCGTGACCTCAGCCATCCAATCCAAACGGACGGTTGGATCTCTAGATCCATCGAAAGAAATAAAAAAAGAAAGAAAAACGTAGGTCGTATACGGAGTCTCCTCTTCGTACGTATTCCCTCTCTCTTTCCTGAGCTTTCAAAGAGAAAAAAAGAAAGAGAGGAGGCGATCGTCGAGCTAATCTAGTTCTCTCGCACAAACAAAGACAACAAAACCCCTAGCTTTCGTCTCTCCATTCCGATCGCCTGTCGATCGCCTCTCGATTCTCGAAGCACCACTGCCTTCGCCTTACTCCTCTAGTAGCACTACGAAGCAAGCAGCAACTTCTAGGGTTTCGCTCTCGCTCGAACCATGTAACTCTCTTTCTTTCTTCCGATTTTTTGTCTCTCTCTTTCTCCCGATTTGGATCTCTTTTTTTTTCCCGATTTTTGGTCTTTGCATGTCACGTTACTGATATGAAAAAGTAATTTATTTGGATCTGAAACACAAACTGGTTCAAGCAAGATACTGGTCAATTTTATCATTGTTAGAAGTATGACTCAGGGTGGTACCAGCATACAAAATATGAGGATTTCCACCTGAGCTTTTTGGTTTCTCTCCCTCTTGTTTACCTATGCTGACTGTTTGTCAAACAGACCCCTTATGTCTGGAATTGATTTGGATTTACGTCAAGTAACCAGACTACTAAACATAGACCACTGTGAAGTTAGGGAAATATAGTATTAATATTTTTGTAATACTTCAGTAAATTACTTTAAAATGGAGTATATCAGTTGGAATTTATATTACCATTAATTTCTGTAAAATATAAGGCGAAGTGTTTATTGTAGTAAAAAAATTTAGTCAATGGCTGTCTTTAATATTGTAAAGAGTTAGCTCCTTCAATTGAAATATATAAGTATGGTGTGAAATATTGTTTTGCAAGTTTCAGTATCTAATGCAATGTAATCCCAAAATGTGTTTATTAAATTATTCAAATAAAATGTGTTATCTCTCCTCCTTATATAGATTGCTTTGGGGGTTCGATACTCAAGTGAGTTCTTCAACCGGTATGGTGACTTCGCCAGTTGCGGTTCTGGCCACTAAATAAGGTTCTGATTGAAAAGTATGACTTCAATGAAAGGGATGCAAATGATATGTCTGATTTTTTACTACCAATTCTAGACTTCGTACCTGAGAAACAACCAAGAACAGCTCAGTTGCTTAATCATCCCTGGCTCGAGGCGGGGCCCTTCGTGTGTGGTTCAGCACTGGGGCTTGATGGTGGCTAATGAGTGACAACAGTAGTAGCTCAGGGGTGGGGAATAGTGAGGAGTTTAATGTTTTGTATCATTTTTGCTGTGATTGGGTTGCTCTTTGTTTTGTGATGGTTCATGCATTTATTTTCATTTAGTTTCATAGATAGCTTTTGTGCACTGATACCGGCTTAACTAGTACAGTGTAGTTGCGTAGTTGTTGGTTTGTAATAACATCTTACTTGAGCCTGTTTTATTAACATTCATATTATATTTAACTATCTTATTACATGTGTTGTATGGGCCGAAAAAATACTCTTGATCTGTTGAAAATGAAAGCCTGATTTGCAAATGAAATTGGTAAAAGTAGAAATAAGTAAAGATCATTTTGGTGTTGAAATAAGCTTAATCATAGAGCTATAAAGCAAAATATATTCAATTCAACTGGTATGTGTCAGGTACCAATTCTTTGTACCAGTTAGTGTACATCACTGAGACACTGACTTGAGCAAAATATATTCAATTCGACTAAATATAAGATGACAAAGTTACAATAATGAGAAATCTAAGTATTACTCTCATTGCAACCCAACAAAATGATATAAAAAAAAAAAAGATTTTGAAAGAGGATTTAAATCGCTAGCAAAAATAAATTAGCTTTATATTCTACATCAATACCCTTTTGACAAGATAACACAGATGACTACACATTTCAGCCACATTTGATCTATAGTTAGTGTTAGGTTTGAGTCTCAGATGAAGTGTATCAGTTAAGTGTTTGTAACTGTTTTTCTGGTAAGATATACCAGCTCTACTCTGCAGGGTATTAGTTGCGATATTAGTCACTAGTATTATAAATACCACATGTACTTGTAAAGATCATTCAAGATCAGTATCAATAAAAGATAATTTGTTCTTCTCAGTTTCTGTCTTCTTTCTATCTTCTTGGTTAAACCATTTCATGGTATCAGAGCCATTAATGGCGTCTCAATCATCTCCGATCCCTCTTTCTCCTACCACAACAACTACTGATCTCTCAATTGATCCAGTAGTTCTCATCAATCTTCCGATTGCTTCTAAGCTCTCTCCTTCGAACTATTTGGCATGGCGTGCACAGGTTCTTCCGCTTCTCCATGGCTACAACTTAGCCAAATTTGTTGAATCGCCTCCGCCTGCTCCGACTAGACAGACCACCACTGGTCAATTCGAGGTTAATCCAGCGTTTACCTCATGGCGGCGACAAGATCAGCTCCTCTTGGCGTGGTTTCGCTCCTCTCTTACCGAATCTGTTCAATCCCAAGTTGTTTCTTGTGCGACTTCTATGGAGATTTGGCTCGAGCTGCAGAAGCTTTTCGCCTCCAATTCAAAGTCTTGAGTAATGAAATTGAAGCGTCAGATTCAGTGTGCACAGAAGGGCGCTTCCTCATGCTTTGACTATCTTCAACAATTGAGAAGAGTTGCTGACGAATTGGCTTCAATTGGTTCACCATACCCTGAGGATGAGCTTGTGATGGCAGCAATCAATGGCTTAGGCTCGGATTACAATTCGGTCGTTGCTGCAGTCAACGCCGCCAGCCTCTACTCTAATTTTACCTTCTCTGACCTCCATGATTTGCTTCTTGCTCAAGAGGCGTTGATCAAGAATCAGCTTTCGCCTGCTACTGCCTTCTACGCTGGGAGAGGTTCTTATGGCAGAGGTCGGCCTCCTAATCCTCATCAGTTCTCAACCCGACCCGTTAACAACCAAGGCCTTCTTCCTCGATCTGGTTACAGAGCCAATGCTTCTCACACCTCTCCTAGTACATCTTCTAACAATCTCTCCTCTAACAACAGGCCTACGTGTCAAATTTGTACAAAGATAGGTCATGAGGCAAAATTGTGCTATAAGCGGTATGATCATGACCCGGATTGGCAGCCTAATCCCCGGTTTCAAGCCTACACTGCTCAAACTCAGCATAACACGACAAATTCAACCGAGTGGATCATTGATTCGGGTGCTAATAACCATGTGACTAGTGACCTCAACAACTTGTCAACCTTCTTTGCTTACAATGGAGGTGATACACTACAAATTGGAAATGGTAATGGTCTCCCTATTCACCACATTGGCTCTACCTCTCTTGCAATCTCTAATCATTCTATTCATCTTTGTGGTGTCCTACATGTGCCTAATTTCTCTTGTAATCTAATTAGTCTCTCTAAATTGCTTAGTGACAATCCTTCTTTGAATATTAACTTTACTCCCTCTCATTGCATTTTTAAGGACCTCCTCACCAAGACCAATCTCTTTCAAATGAGTAGCTCAAATGGTCTCTTCATCCTCAATTTGAAGCAATCTCCTCAAGCTTTTCTCTCAACTTCAAATGTTTGGCATGCAAGATTAGGGCATCCTTCCAATTCTACTACTTTAGAAATTCTCCATTCCAATAAATTGCCATGTATTAGGAATAAACTTTCTTTATGTCATGATTGTGCTCAAGCAAAAGCACATGTTTTACCATTTTCTCCTTCTATTAGTTCTTTTACCTTTCCTTTACAAATTGTACATTCCGATGTTTGGGGACCTTCCCCTATTGTATCTTCTCAAGGATATAGATATTATGTTACTTTTATGGATGATTATTCTCATTTTACTTGGATTTATTTCTTGAAACAAAAGAGTGAAGTTAGTCATATTTTCATTATGTTCAAAGTTCAAGTAGAAAATCTCCTAAATGCTACTATCAAAATTCTTCGCACGGATGGTGGAACCGAGTACAAACCGATTACTACTCTATTTTCACAAATCACTCATCAAACTTCTTGCCCTTACACTCCACAACAAAATGGCCAAGCCGAAAGAAAACATCGTCACATTGTAGAGCTCTCTCTTGTCACTATGTCTCATGCCTCTATTCCTTAAAAGTATTGGGACGAAATCTTCTCGAGTATAGTCTATCTCATAAATAGACTTCCCTCTAACAAGTCTATTCCTTTCACAACTCTCTTAAAAAAAATCCGAATTATTCTCTTCTTTATGTTCTTGGTTGTAGGTGTTTCCCTCTCACTAAACCTTACAACTCCCACAAACTACAACTTAGATCCCTACCATGTGTTTTCATTGGTTATGCATTGTCTCAAAAAGGTTATAGGTGCTTACATTTACCTACTAACAAAATTTACATCTCTCGAAATGTGGTATTTGATGAGGACATTTTTCCATTTCAACAAAATGAGGATTGTACAAACAGTTCTTCAGTCTTGGCTGCCTCTGTATCACATCCAGCGTTGCCACTACCTTTACAAATTTCTCAAGTTCAGCCACACCAACATTCTGGCCCAGCGATCAATACAATTCAGCCCAACAACAATTTCTCTCAAGGGCCCAGCAATGACTCCTCTGAAGAGATCATTAGCGATTCTTCTCGACAGCCCAACAATATCTCTTCGACCCTTCTGCCTCAACTTGAACAAACAGTTCCTTCTTCTTCCTCCAGAGACTTAGCTGCTCCGCCGTCTCAAATCGAGCAAATTGAACTTACTCCTGCAGCTACTCGTCCCTCCACGGTTTCTACTCACGCCATGACTACCAGGACGAAGGATAACACAAGGAAAACCCGTCAGTTCTCTAAATTTGTGGCTCATCTGGCCTCTCTCGACATTGAACCGCGATCTTTCTTACAAGCAAACAATTCCAAAGAATGGAGAGATGCGATGTCTTCTGAGCTCAATGCCTTGGCAGCTAACAACACCTGGACTCTTGTCCCGCCTCCTAATGATCAAAAAGTCATTGGTTCAAGATGGGTTTACAAGCTCAAAAGAAAACCAGATGGCTCAATTGATCGTTTCAAGGCCAGGCTCGTTGCAAAGGGGTTCAATCAGGTAGAAGGTGTCGATTTTCTGGACACCTATAGCCCTGTAGTTCACTCAACCACCATTCGAGTGTTGCTCTCAATTGCTATGACCAATCACTGGCCAGTCAAGCAATTGGACGTACAAAACACCTTCTTACACGGGGGACCTAGCTGAGAGGGTGTATATGGCTCAACCGCAAGGGTTTGTAGACCCTAACTTCCCTTCTCATGTCTGCTTTCTACACAAGTCGCTGTACGGTTTAAAACAGGCACCACGTGCTTGGTTTCAAAAACTAAGCAGTGCTTTAGTTGATTTCGGCTTCAAGCCATCGAATTATGATCCGTCATTGTTCATCTCCAACAACAGCGGCCACAACCTGTTCATCCTGGTGTATGTCAACGATATCCTAATAATTGGTTCTGACAATGGCGCAATTGATGCTTGCATACTCCAATTGAAGGAAAAATTTTCTATCAAGGACCTAGGTAATCTCCACTATTTCCTAGGGATAGAAGCAAAATTCACTGACCAAGGCCTTCAATTGACACAGTCTAAATATCTAGTTGATCTTCTTACAAGGCTAAACATGCTAAATTGCAAACCTTGCCTTACACCCATGGCTACTATAGTGTCTCTGTCAAAAGATGACAGCTCTCTTTTTTATGACCCTCATCTCTATCGGAGTATCGTGGGAGCTTTGCAGTACGCTACCCTCACTAGGCCGGATATCTCCTTCACTGTAAATAAACTCTCCCAGTTTATGCATGAGCCAACACAGTCTCACTAGATGGCAGTCAAACGTGTGATGCGATACCTGTGTGGAACTCTTCATCATGGTATTACTATTCACTCCAATTCATCTACCTCTATACATGCTTACAGCGATTCGGATTGGGCCGGCAGCGTTGATGACAGAAGATCGACCTCAGGATTCTGTGTATATCTCGGCAACAACCTTGTCTCTTGGTGTGCAAAAAAACAACCGACAGTGTCTAGATCGAGTACTGAGGCTGAGTACCGCAGTCTTGCTCTCACTTGCACAGAGATTAAGTGGCTGCAATTTCTTCTCAAAGAACTGGGTATTCCTGTAAATGGTACTCCTTGCTTGTGGTGCGACAACATAGGAGCCACCTTCCTGGCTGCAAACCCTATGTTTCATGCGCGTACAAAGCACATCAAAATAGATTATCATTTTGTACGTGAACAAGTCGCAGCAAAACAGCTCCAGGTCAAGTTCCTGTGTTCCACTGATCAACTTCGTGACATTATGACTAAGCCCTTGCCTTTACCTCGTTTCCAGTTCCTGAGATCCAAGCTCAATGTGCTTTCTAGCCCATCGGCTTGAAGGGGGGTGACAAGATAACACAGATGACTACACATTTCAGCCACATTTGATCTATAGTTAGTGTTAGGTTTGAGTCTCAGATGAAGTGTATCAGTTAAGTGTCTGTAACTATTTTTCTGGTAAGATATACCAACTGTACTCTGCAGAGTATTAGTTGCGATATTAGTCACTGGTATTATAAATACCACATGTACTTGTAAAGATCATTCAAGATCAGTATCAATAAAAGATAATTTGTTCTTCTCAGTTTCTGTCATCTTTCTATCTTCTTGGTTAAACCATTTCACCTTTGCTGAATTTACATCAGTACTGTATCAGATTTTGAAAGAGAAAAAAAAGAGAAATATATTCATATATGTAAAAAAAAAGATCAATTGAGAGACTCGATTTCTCCTATCATCTATAGAATGTTTGTGCATGAATTGAGGGTACTGTTGTATGTTCTTAGAGAAAAAGGGATGACTAATTCTGTCATCCTATGAAGCCATGAAGCCATGTGTGTCAATTCTTCATGATCAGCATAGCAAGAGAGAACCACATTTGCACAAACTGTATCAATTTCCAATCCAGATTCCTCCATCAACCTCATAACCTTTTTCAATCTCTGAAAATGATCCCAACTTACTATAGCTTTGTGCAACCAAAGCAAACTCAAACCGACAAGGATGGTAACCTAACAAAATCATTTCCTTCAACTTTGATTCAGCTTCAGTGGGCTTACCCATCAAACAAAGAGATTTAATTGCAAGTTCAAAACTTCTTCGGCCAGACAACGGCATTGATTGCAATTTCGTGTATACCTCATTGGCTCTTTGGGCCAAGCCATGATAAGAGAGAGACTCTATGAGGTTAGAGTAGAATATAGAGAGATCCTTTGAGCGCACCGAGAGAATTACGAAGGGAGAGGAAATGGAGAGGAGAAAGGAGAGCGCGCCGAGAGAAGTCGACTTGGAGGAGCCGGCGACGAACTTCTTCACTAACGCCTCCGTTGGGAGTGGCGTCAAGTGAGCTGAGTAGCCACCTTGCGCTCTTGACGCTTCCGCTGGATCGAGATGCTAGCATAGGAAGGGAGCATCGCCTCCTCTCTTTCTTTTTTCTCTCTGAAAGCTCAAGAAAGAGAAAGGGAATACGTACGAAGAGGAGACTCCGTATACGACCTGCGTTTTTCTCTTTGTTTTTTATTTCTTTCGATGGATCTAGAGATCCAACCGTCCATTTGGATCGGATGGCTGAGGTCGCCAGACGTCCACTGGATGGTTTTTACGAACCATCCAGAGGATGCGACTCCCACTGACACCGGCACCCACTCGATAAACAACAACTCCTTCTCCCTCTCGCTCACAACTGACGACTGACGCCAGGTGCTGCATTCATGGGACCCACTTGTCAGAAGAGAAACGCTGACATACTTGGCTGCTAGCCAATCAGCATCTTCTTGAATTTCCCTCTCAACACTTGTGATCGATAGTTATTAGCTAGGGCCCCACCCGTCGACAGGGATGATAAGGATGTCAGATGAGCATCGACTGCGAATCCCTCCGTGCCCCCTCGCTAGTATCTTGTGAATGTTTCGAGCTCCATATTTTAATTTATTAATAATTTAAAATTAATTGAAATAAATTAATTACGAACAATTTTGATTACAAACATAAGTATATTGGAAGCAAGGACGTCCATCCTACCAATTTTAGAAGAAATGGTTTTGACATACTGCAACAAGTATCTTGACCCAAAGCCTCTAATAAGTAATGGTTAATTACTTTGCGCAGTGCCAAATAGTTCTTTTAATTAGGCATAGCAGGCCGACTATCTCTGATTACATAACATCTGGCCAAGTTAAATATACTGAAGAAAGAACAATCGAATTGACACAAACACACAACTTTGGTCCACAATCAAAACTATTCAGACCCCAGCCTGAAAAACTTGATAGGAGGATTGATCGTCCTTGATCTTTCTATACAAGCTCAGTGAATCTTCACCAAAAAAGGGGGTCACTTGAGGTAAAATTTAGAGTCAATGTTTTCTCCTACGAAGGATTATCACTCTTATGGTTTGTGTTCTCTGTAGTTATTGAGAAATAGAACTGAATTGTCTAGGGATTTTTATTATCAAAAAGAAAATGTTTGTTCTGCTTGTGCTTTTGCCTTTTGGATCCATGGTGCCAAAAGCGAAACCAAATTGCATATTTAGTACAAACCAGGTTATAAGCCCAATTCTAAACTTATTTTGAGACCCAACATCCAAACTAAGCTCCTAGCATCGTTGCCTTTTTGTCTATTTTTTCAATAATGACGAATCCACAGAACTATACTGTTATTCCCGATTCTTCAACTCTTGTTCCGCCACCTATTAAATTCCCGACCAAATTTCTACTGAAAAATGTATATCAGTATGGTCAATTGGTTAAAATAAATAAATTAAACTGAATGGCAAAAATTTACCGGTGTCTCAAAACGACACGTATATTGAATTCAACAAATTCGGAGGACACGCGTATAAATTAAATCGCAAACAGTACAATTGAAGAAGCTTTTACAGATAAATTTAGACACAAAATTTTGTTTATGATAAAAAATTCTAGGCATAAATATGTGTGGATGAGATATATAGGTGTCAGTCGAAAAATTTCAATAAGAGATCAAACCAGAGCCCAGTCTTTGAATCATAGGATAATTAATACCAGGGTACAACAAAAACAATTAAGAAGTTCATACATGTAGACCTTACAAATTAAACAAAAAGTTCACAAAACACCCAATACAGATAGCCTTCACTACGCCATTTTTTCTTATTTGTACCGGTTAATTAAGAATTATTAGTACTGGTTGTCAAGCGGTACTAATAATAGGGGTGCTAAAGATAATTAAAAACCGGTACTAAAAATCCGGTGCTAAAAACGCCCTGGAATTCGCGGGAAAAAATGCGGCGATCTTTAGTACCAGTTTTTAACTAATAACCGGTACTAAAGATATCATCTTTAGTACCGGTTATTAGTTAAAAATCGGTACTAAAGATTGCCGTATTTTTTTAAAAATATTTACCATCTTTAGTACCGGTTTTTAGGCTAATAACCGGTATTAATGATATCTTTAGTACCGGTTATTAGTTAAAAACCGGTGTTAAAAATTATTTTTAAAAAAAAAATTACAAATTTTGTTGGTAGTCTATTTTGCTAGCCATAATTTTTCACATATATATCCATATATATCACAGGAAATATATAATCATCACATAAATTCACAATTATCACAAATGCACCACATATATTCAACTCAAATTAACTTACATACCCATTAACATTTATTAATCCATGTATCATTTAAGATTACAAGAAATCAAAATAAGAAATTAAGTGACGAGATGAATTAGAGGAAGGGATCGGTGAAGCTGTCCATCTCTTCAGTTCTCAAATAAAGCTCTGATCTGTTTTTAATAAAAGGAAAATAATATTACATGAAGTCCAGGTTTCACAAAGTATCATAAATAATGATGTACAAAACAGATAGCAACAGAGTTTAATAAACAGCTATATGGTAAATTTGTTGTTTTGAAAATGAATCATACTGTTATGCTTCAATATATTCTTCTCATAATTGCATGAACCATCTAATATAACAAGGCATGAGAAAAAATATCAATTACCACAGGTTCACAATATCAAACCATTTCACAAAAGAAGCACACAGAACAGGTAAATAAATTTTTCTTTATGTATAAATCTAGGATTAAATGGGTTAGAATATGTGAAATTTCCTACATCAAAGACTGCTTTACCTCACTCCCCATGCTATCGTAATCACCACTTTCATGCCGATCCTCTTCTGATGAGAACTCCTAATTAGTGAAGATGTTACTTTTAAGTGGAATTAGCCAAAACAAATAAGAAATAAAAAGGCTAACTGCAATTTGACAGGTTTCGAGAGGACGGCGTTGGAGAGATGCGAGAGGACGGCGTTGGAGGGATGTAGATCGGGCGTCGGTCCAGGCAGCGATGTCTTCGGCATCCTCGACGCAGAGAAGGCTAGATGAGGCGGAGAGGTCTGGTGTGAGAGCCATGAGGAAGCGAGAAGCGGAGGTGAGAATGAGAGTAGTGATGGTCTAGGGTTTTTGTCTCGGATTTTTGTCCAGAGTTGGTTTGGGAAGGAGGGATAAAGGCGAAATTATGGGGAAAGGGAAGAGAGACGAATTAATTTGGGTTGATTTGGGAAGAGAGATAGCCTAGAGGTGAGCCGCCATGTCTCGACAGAGGAAGGGAGAGAGGTGGGGTTCTCGGCTTGTTTGAGTGAGAGGAAAAAGAGTTGAGAGAAGAGGTGAATGAGATGAGTAGCTAATTGAAAGAGGCGGGGTTACGTCTAACGAAGAGAACAAGAAAAAAATTAAAAAAAATGGTTTTTATTTAGTATCGGTTTTTCTTAAAAACCGATACTAAAAGTACTATCTTTAGTATCGATTTTTTAGAAAAACCGATACTAAAGATAAACCATTTTTTTTATTTTTTTGGCCAACCTTTTAGTATCGGTTTTTCTAAAAATCCGGTACTAAAAATAAAGCCTGAAAATTACGAAATTGCCGCCGACTTTTTTTATACTAGTTTTGTTAAAAACCGGTGTTAATGAAGCGGTACTAAAGCTCTTTTCTGGTGTAGTGCTTAATAATTATTAAATCAAAATGTACCATATGCCGTGAAGGTAATTAGATCGTCGATCCACATCCATTGATACAGTTTATGAGCTGTATTAGCAACTTAATGTTGTCTAGTGTTGACATAGATTGATCATCATCTCCTGTCATTCCACCTGGAGTAGCGGTCGGAGCCTGTGTGCCACCTAGAGCAGTCGGAGCCTGCATGCCGTCTGGAGTAGTCGGAGCCTGCATGACCTGATTAAGATCTGTCACATTGTATCCCTTGTTCTGGCATTGACCTTGAATTTGATTCATTATTATGTCAGAATTTACAACACGAGAGTTGACTGTAGTCGTTACGTATATACTAAGCCAGGGCAAATATAGTGAGCAGACGTGCATATTGATAGCAAATATATTTAGTTGACTTACGGATAAAAGAGTTTTACACTTTTACTCCGGAGCAATTATGTTTTTGAGAATAAGTTAAGCATGAAATAAGACTTGCCATGTCTAGGTCTGCCTCGGAAATAGATGTATTTCTATGAAAATAAGAAAACATATATCTCCATTTTAATTCCGTATTTTGAATTTTTTTTTAAAAATCAAATGGGAAAAGCATCTTCATTTATGACTGTGTCTATTTAATTTATAATATATAGTGAACGTTTGCTTTTCCCTTTTCTCTGGTCATTCCAATCATTTAATATATCTCCCCTAGCTGATTAACGATATTCTTAAATATGAAATTAAGGTAGTCTGAGCTAACCAGTGGCCATGTCATAGCCTAATATTACGAGCTGACGATACTCCTGGCAAAGCGCACAGCACATGCAGCAAACATGAGCGAGGCAGTCGGGGTATTTGTCAGTTTTTAAGCCAACTCTTTTTCTCATCTTGGGTCTAGTAATAGGCTGAATAGCAGCAGCACAACCCCATGTAGCATGTCGCAATCAATATAAAAGAAAGCTTGGCAGAGACCATAACCAGCTGCATTTAATAAACAAAGGAATTTAGGTCCAGAAAACAATTTTACTATTAAGCTTTTTGTTATTGCAAGTATGATAAGTATGTAACAGTATTGTACGTGGGGTGTCAACTGTCAACTAATTATAGCAAGATAAATAAATCTCACAGTTGCGAATAATCTTGAGATTTCACTTAAATATACGTACAGGGCTCGTTTGGATTAGCTAGGAATATCTCTTCCTAGTAAGAAAGTATGAAGAATTATTCCTAATCATCCAAACAATTTAGGAAGAAAGTTAGGAATAACTCTTCATAGGCTTCTTCTAGGAATAGCTTCTTTCATATTTGTTTTTTTTTCATCCCGTCCCACTTCCAACAATTAATATTTTAATTGTTAGAAAATTATTATTTTATTATTTATAATAATATTAAATGTAATATTAAAATAATTATTTTTAATTAGTACTTTATTTAATATTAAAATAATAATTTTTTAATAATTTACTTAAATTAATATTAATTTGCTTAAACTACAAATGATAAAAAAACTAATGAGAAATTATTATTAATTTTTTATTATAATAATATTATTATCATTATTACTTATCTAATATTAAAATATTAATATAAATAAATAAAGAACAATAAATCAGAAATTAGATGGAAAAAAAAACAAATGAATATTTTATTATTTTCTTCTATTTTTATTCTCAACTCACCATCCGAACAACATTTTAAAATATTATAATACTACAAATTAATTATTTTTAAATATAATTATATTTATTATTATTATTATTAAAATAATTATTATTTTATTTTAAAATATTAAATATTAAATAAATAATTATTATTTTATTTTAAAATATTAAATATTAAATAAATAATTATTATTATTTAAAATATTATTATTTTATTATTATTATTATTATATTATTATTATTATTATTATATTATTATTCTAATTATTCGCATTATTAATAAATAAACTACAACAATAAAGAAAAGACAAATGAATAAATTATAAAAATAGATAAAAAAAACAAATGATTATTTTAATTCAACTCTTCCATTTCTTATTTCTAACTCATCATCCAAACAATATTTCTTCTTCCCGAAATAATACTCTTCTCACTTTTTCCAAAGTTACACTCTTTTCAATATTTCCAGTTGGAATAGTTCTTCCTTCTTTATTCCTAGCTAATCCAAACAAGCCCACAGATATGAAACTTCACGAAGAAACTGAAAATAATATTAATATAAATAAGTAAATTACAAAAGAAGAAGCAATTAAAGTTCGATTGTGTTGAGACAAATTTACTTACGGGTCTTCTGACCATTATCGGCAATCACAGCAATCTGTCCGAAAACACATAGCATGGGCATATGCACGTCAATACACCTACAAAAAAAATAATAAAAAAATGAGAGAGGAAAATAAAACAAGAGCGAACAAATATAGTCAGTATTTTATGAGAAACAGAAAGATGGAAGAGACTTGCTGACTTCCAGTTTGGGACAATATATGTAGAGCTGTCAATCCTACCGTTTACCACGTTCTGCCGTTCCGCATAATCGAAACGGAACGAATAATGGCACTAGTATAAGAGGAGATTCATCCAATTCGTAAGGAGAAAGTTTTTGAGGTTGTTATCTTATTAGCTATTAGCGATCGAAATTTTTGAGGTTCTTATTTTCAGCGATAGAAATTTTTTACCGTTCCGGTGCCCCAGTTTTCGCTGCCCACAAATGTCACGAATCTGGGGGCCGTTGGATCGAAATTAGATGAGTGGCTTGGATAGCAGTTCCTTTAAAACTAGATGATTCTGATGTCGCGAATTTTATTTTTTCATTTACTTCTGGCCAAAAGAATTAATTTGATCATAATTTCAAAGTTTTACGAGCTACAGTAACCAACGAAAATGATATAATTTACAAGCCACATAAATAAATAAACAAAAGAATTGACATCTATCTATCAAAAGTTACAATACGAAAATCTGCTGGTTCTAGTCCGAAGCAAAACATTTTAAAAATACTGAAATATAACATGATATTCAAGTTGCACAAATTTAACTTGACAGCTGTTGTCACCATCTCGAAAAAAAATTTCCACAAAATTCTTGCATTTCTCCAGTTTTGACTTCACAAGCTGTAGTTATCGCCGTCAAACGTGCGAAAAGATAGCGGAAATATCCTCTGCCATTTCCGTTCCGTTTCGGCAATGAAACATAAGATTTATTTCGTTTCCGTTCCGTCTAGTTAAAAGAAACGATTTTTCCATTCCGTTTCTGTTCCGTTTGCAATTTTCCATTGATTTCATTCCATTTTTTATTGATTTCACCCAATTTTCGGTAAAACGAAACAGTGACATGTACCATTTCCTGTTTCATTTCCGTTCCGTTCTCAGAAACGAAATCAGTTTACCCATCCGTTTCTGTTTCGTTTTGGACGGAACGGAACGTAAACGTTCCAAACGGATTTCGTTTGACAGCCATAGGTGTAAGTAGTACTAGATCGTCCTCAAAATGAAATAATTGACTTTGAGCGGGGTGATTGTCCTGGGCATGAGAAGAGTGACTGCAGGAGAGGGATGAAAGACCAATGTAAGTATGTAACAGATATTCGATGACTCTGCGCAACGGCGAAAGGACAACAACAGCATCGTTACTGCCAATTTCTTCGGCGACTCTGTTTGCTATATCCGTTCCAAACCACTGTATATACTGTTTGAGCTATGCTACATAAAAAAAAATATAAAAATAATCCTTCACTATTTTGACAATCACCTTTAATCCATTTGTTCAGATTACACATCTTTAGAAAAATAATTATCCGTATTCAAAGTTTAAGGTCATTGGCTAGCATAGCCTAACAATAAAAACTTAATCAGCTACACCAATAAAAAGTAAATTAAGTAAGATAGAGTGAAAATGTTCAAACTAATTACCTAAATTTTTAGACCTTATTTCCATCGGTACCGCTTGCGTTAGTACATCATACCATCTCCTTTTCTCTTCTACTCATCATATAAGGAGAAGAAAAATATAAATATTTTCCATTCAAGAATAAAAAAAAGTAAGAAGTGTATAATCTTTTTAATTTCTTCAGATTACCGATTAAAAATATTTAAATATTATTAACTAAACCCAAGCAATTCAAATCAGTCATAAAAAATTGTCTCGCCAAACATAAAATAGACAAAATAAATATATAAATGATCAAAATGAACATATATAAATAAATAAGTTCAATAAAAATAAATTGAATATACATATAAAAATATGAACAAGGATTGACAGAACTTATTTTTGTGTATATGTTCACTTTAATCATCTATATGTTCACCTTGATCATCTTTATGACGAAACTTATTTTTTGTATATGTCCATTTTGTTCAAACGATGGTAAGCAATAACAAAACTACATGATGATGTTTTAGAATTCAGATTATTCTAACTTCTAAGAAGTTGTTTAATGGTGTCAATAGAATCCACATCAGTACATTAAGAAACTGAAGGATGCACACGAAAAGGATTCATGTCATTTAATTAAGTATGAGACAAACTTCTTCTACGACCTTGGCAAAGTACTTGGATCGATCTGGTGGTTTTGGTAACATATCTGTCTTCAACATCTATCTTAATTGATTTTCTCTAATATTTTATATTTAATGCGAACTGCGGAAATCCTACAAAAAACATTTAAGTACGTTAAAATATTAAGGTCATTACTGATGATTATTTTTCATTTGCCAAGAAGCCGTAGGTACACAATATATAGTCAAAATTATATATCATGCAACCACAATGACGTGATTAATATTAGGTTTGCCACGAGGAATGTACCCTATTAAATTATTGTATAAAGTTTTCTTTTTCCTTTTTATTTTTTGAAAAAAAACAAGGTTCAACCCCTTATCTTTAATTTAATCATTTTTTTTACATGAATTTAATCATTATTTATAAGGTTATAACATGCAACGTCATCTCATTAGATGTGTAAATGTTTCAGATTAGAGGCGGTACTTTTCAATTTGATTTAGGGTATAATAAAAGGATAACAATATATATTGTTAAAGTAATAACAAATAAACATAATAATAAATAAAAAAATTGATTAATGCCATCGTTTGAACAAAGTGAACACATAAAATAGACAAGATAAATATATAGATGATCAAAATGAACGCATACAAACAAATAAGTTCAATAAAAATAAGTTGAATATGCATATAAAAATCTGGACAAAAGATGTCAAAACTTTTTTTTTTTTTTATATGTGTTCACTTTGATCATTAATACGTTCAACTTTTTCTATTTTATGTGTTTATTTTGTTCAAGCAATGACAAAACTACAGATAAAATTATCATTTCTCTTAATAATCTACTCATTATTTAGATTTGGGTTCGGGACACCGTCAATCACTCTCGTAATCTAGGACTGGTCTAGGATTAGGTCAGTTCAGCTCGACTAAGGAAATCGTTAATTTAATCTTTAATGTGTTTTGTCCAGTTTATAGGAGACTCAACTGGAGCAGAGAAGGATAGAACGTATGGTCCGTATGGAATTACTGGACTTTTATAGAAATTCAAATTTTGGTAACATGAGCATGTTGGAAAATCCTAGCTACTTTTGTGTGCATCTCAATTTTTCAGCATTTTAGTGATAGAGCCCAATATTATTTTTACCTCATGTTAACTTGATCTCAATTTTAGAGGTTCGAGACTACCAGTCAGACATTTTGTATTTCTCTTATTATTAATGGATTTGATCTTGTTATAACTGGACTTGATCTTGACTGGACTACTTTTTGTGAAAAACGAATCTCGCTAGCTTGCATTTAACATGCTCTAATATTTTGATATGGTCTAACTATGTGTTTATTCTGTGTCATTCTCTTTGTTTGTTAATTGGGATAAGGGATAAGGATACGTCACTTTTGTGCCCTTAGATCTAGGATGATGTCTCCTCCCAATTCTGTGGCCATAGGCGGCATGAGGGAGGGCTTCTTCTTCTTCTTCTTCTTCTTCTTCTTCTTCTTCTTCTTCTTATTATTATTATTATTATTATTATTTTCATAACTTTATTCTGCTCTGCTTTGTTCTGTACTGATTCTAGTAAATTTGGTCTGAATTTATGTCTGGTAATTGATCGGTTAATACGGTATAAACCTATATATGTAGTATGGTTGTGGAGAGGGAAGTGGATTCTGGTGGGCCATCCATCAGGAAAGATCAAGTCATCTTCACATATGATAATCTATTCTAGTGAAAAATAAGGTACACACTACAACAAAAACGATTTTTAGCACCACCACATTAACACCTGTTTTTAAGAAAACCGGTTCTAAAAATATGCAGTGGCAATTTAGTAATTGTTAGAGTACCTTTTTAGAACCGGTTTTTAAAAAAAAAACAGTTCTAAAGAGTTCTAGGAAAAAAAAAAAGAAAATACGGTTTCTCTTTAGAACCGGTTTTTCTAAAAAACCAGTCCTAAAAATAAAAATTTTAGCGCCGTTTTTTTAGAAAAACAGATTCTAAAGAGAAACCGTATTTTCTTTTTTTTTCCACAACTCTTTAGAACCGGTTTTTCTAAAAAAACCGGTCCTAAAGACATAACATGGATTTGAATTTAATACAAACTACATAACTCTAATTTGTCACCTTGTTATAAAAAAAAAAATTCCACACTTGCCAATATGTTACTGGAGAAACAGTAAGTTCAATTATAAGTTTTTTTTTATTTTATCGTTATATGATAAGGATAACAAATATTTTTTATCGTTATATAATTAGAACAACAAATATATGTATGTATATTTCTTTCTTCAATTGTTCGACTGGATAAGAATCTTAATTGTAGCAATTAACCTTGATGGTTGCAAATATGTTAAAGTTTACTCCAAATTAAAAGAAAGAAAGCTGAATACAAACCATTTTGACATTAAAAAAAATTGAGAAAAAGAGAACAATATATATGACACGTAATGGTACGAGTTCAATTTTTTGTCCAAGAAGCTGTACTGAATAGTTTGAATTACTACTAGACGGTAATCACATCTTAATATAAAATATATTCACTACAGACATAGATCTAATCTCACTTGAATTGAAGATTTGCGAAAAATAATATACCTGGTTCCCTGCCATATACATACTAATACATCATTTCATTAATTTTGACAAGTTTGACGAAATAGATTGGATTATTCTCAATAAAAAAAAAACATAGCGCATTGCTGCAACTGCCATGTCTAGTTTTAATTTTAATTTTAAAATCTGGATTCTAAAAATAAATTCTAAATTTTATTGATCAAAAGAGAGTAGAAAATATATATATGCATATATATAGTGATCAAATCAAAGTGTCTTAATTATTGGGATTACTCAAATTGAAAGTTTGAAATTGTACATACTTTCATTTATATTAATTTCCGTGCTCTTTTATGACTCTTCTTTTGCAAAACCAACTAGATAAAGAATTTTATGAAATTCAAATTAAATAGTAAAAAAAAATTGAAAAAAATATAAAATTTGATCGGAGATTTCATTACGGAGAACAAATTGAACTGTTCAAATTTGTCGTTATAATCTCAAAATTTAAGATCTAACATGAGCTCAAGTGCCAAACACGTTTGGCTCTATCATTACTGAAATAATAATAGTCACTTTACTTATTGAATACTAAATATATAATTAAAATTAGCGCACACATCAATTTTTTTTTCCAAAACAAAAGGCAATTAACCATATACATTATTATTTGGTATGCCAGTAAATCATAACAAACAATTCACAAAGTACTTTTTCAAACTATGGTCCTTTCTAACTAGCTGATCAATTTATTAAAGTCAAATTATTGCAATATGTTATAAACAAAAAAACCCAATTTGTAGATCATAAGTTCATGTGTACAATTCTATCACGTTTTGTTACAGATTAAGCTCTATAAAGAAGTAAGGAAGAAATGATAAATTTCCTCATCCTGATCATTGTTCATGTGTACAATTCGTTATTCAGAAAAAAAAAGTGTACAATTTTATTTTGATTACGAATTTGGATCCTTTTCTGATCCTCTGTGGCCCTTCCTACATGATTTTCCGAACAAGAGGAAAAACTTTGTATAAAGCACACATGTAAGAGACACAGAACCTACGTCACAAAAGTTCAAATGTGCTCATGATTGGTATGCGGATTATTGGTACATCTGCTTGTGCTTTGGACCAATAGAGAAGTTATTTCTTACCCATTACACTATTGATGTAGAATAGACGGTATGGAATATCGAAAATAGCCAGTCTGTCGGATTAATCAGCGATAAACCTCTTCGTTTATTCTCCGCATCTCCTCTCTTTTGCTCTTTACCCTAAATCAAAACCCTAGAACTCTCCGCCTGCCTCATCCACCTCCTTGTTAGGAAGTGCACAAATTTAATTTTTAGACTAATTACTCTTAATTAATCCTAATTAAACTAAGTGCAAAGGAGATCTAGTGCAAAAGCCATCCAAACACACAAGAGAAAGAGGGAAAAAAGGGCTACCTCTTGCGAACTTGTAATCGCAAGGCTCGAATCCGTCGAGTCGAGGTTGTGCGCACCACCACGCGTGTCTCGGCCTCAAGTCCACCAAGGTATTAACCAAAACCTCGATCTATGCTAGTAGATGAGAGGTTAAGCCTAATCCCTTCCTTCCCTTTGCCTTAATTAACTATTTAATTGGATGGAGGCAAGAGGTGCTCAACACATGAGCTTAAGAGAGCAATGGTGGAGAGGAAAAATTCTGAAATTTTTCCTTTAATTTTCGTCCAAAATATTAGGGAGAGAGAAAAAGGCAAGGTGGCTAGGGTTTTGGCTCCCAAAGTGGTCCTTTTATAGACCAACCACTCTCCCAAAAAGTTGTAACTAATTTACAACTATGCCATCACTAGGGCAGCCATAAAATGGGCCTAAATGGGCTCCATTAATTATTTAATTGGTCCTCTAATTCAATTAATTAGTGGCCCAATTAATTGCTCTCAAGTTGGACCTTTAATTTACAATTTAAATATAGGCCCGTTAGCTCAAATTAATTACTTTAATTAATTCATGTTGAACAAATTAATTATCAACACTTTGATAATTATTTAAGGATTAGAATATGCATTAATTTATTTCTATATAATCCGTTTGACTTAATTAATTAATTATGACGGTTCGCAACAGTACATAATTAATCAGTCAACATATCATATTGTTGCATTCCTTAATACAACCAAATAAATAATGCACGCATGGTCAAAACCTATTTGTGTGACCCTTTGAGGATTTATGCTCTGTTGGACATGGAAAATAAATCGCTATTTATTTCCAATAATCATAAGCGGTATCTAGCAACACGTTATGATTCCCAATTCGCATAAATAGTGTACTGCTACAATATTTTTAATCCTGCATAAGAAATAATAGTATTTCCTTGTCTGATTCTTATGTCACATGATATCATCGTATAATCCAAGATAGGAATGTGTCATTCTTGCAGATTATACGTTTCTTGATCTAGAGATGACTGTATCAGTTGCTAGCAAACAATCCATCTCCATCAAGGGGCCCAAACAGATATCATCGCTCACTAAGTTAATTAATGAGGGACATACGGTTTTCTTGATGAACAACTTTTCCCCGCACAATTCAAGATAACATAAATAAAGTCCGTATAGCAGCCCTTATCAGGAATCAACGGTAGACGATATTTATTGAACCTATCCTCATGTGGAAAAGCTGAACCATCTCAAACTTAGAATCAAACTCAAATGAAATAAATAATGACACATAACACAATCCATATATTTATTTCACTGGGTCGCGTCCTGTACTATGTTCTATAACATATACATATGCAATTAAGTTGGCAACTCCTTACCTATGATCTGTAGAACTTAATCATCACTTAATTTGCATACTAATCTTATCCGATAATTAATATTCCTTGTTAATTATCAAGATTACGGACCTTTTAGATTTATTATTGTCATTTAATTATAAATGAACTACAGAGATCCACAATTCAGATCCTCAACCTGAATGATCTGTCAATTAATAAATCAAGGAATAAATGATAAAATATCATCAATCACATAAACCATAGAAGTGGCCATTTAATAATTGGCTCCTAGGACATAACTCTAACAATCTCCCACTTGGCCTAGAGTCAATCAACAGCGACTTCTAGCCAGTGCATAGTACTCAATGTAATATCCAAAATATACATGTCTCATACTAAAACCTCAAAAGATAAAAGATACAACTCAAAGCCACTCAGGCATACGCCTAATCCCCATGGATGCAACGTGCAACTCATGTGCGGCTCGAGATAGAGGCTTTGTCAGAGGGTCCGCTGTGTTCGCGGCACCGTCCACCTTCTTGACCTTGATCCACCCGTCATTCACAAACTGACGGATGAGATGGAATCGTCGTAGAATGTGCTTGGTCTTTTGGTGAGACCTAGGCTCCTTGGACTGAGCTATGGCTCCCGTGTTGTCGCAGTAGAGATCCACTGGACCTGAGATGCTTGGAACCACCTCCAGCTCGGTCAAGAATTCCTTGATCCAAACGCCTTCTTTCGCTGCTTCACCCGCCGCTAAGTATTCTGCTTCGGTGACGGAATCGGCCGTGGTATCCTGTTTGGAACTCTTCCAACTCACGGCCCCACCATTGAGCAGATATACGAAGCCGGACTGTGACTTCGCATCATCTCGATCGGTTTGGAAACTAGCATCGGTGTAGCCACTTACAACGAGCTCTTGGTCTCCACCATACACGAGGATGCTATCCTTTGTTCTCTTGAGATACTTGAGGATATTCTTGACTGCGGTCCAGTGTGGCATACCAGGGTTAGCTTGGTATCGACTAGTCACACTAATCGGATGCGCCACATCGGGGCGAGTGCATAGCATGGCATACATAATCGAACCGACCACAGATGGATACTTGAACTGATTCATGTACTTTCTATCTGTATCAGTCGTCGGACATTGAGTCTTGCTCAAGAATATACCATGTGACATAGGCAAGTAACCCTTCTTGGAACTAGCCATGTTGTGTTTTTCCAACACTTTGTCAATATATGCATCTTGGCTCAAGCCTAACAACCTTCTTGATCTATCTCGATAGATCTTGATTCCTAGGATGTAGGCGGCTTCGCCCAAGTCTTTCATTGAGAACACCTTCTTCAATGAATCCTTGACTGCATTCAATTCGGGGATATCATTCCCGATCAAGAGTATATCATCAACATATAGAACAAGAAACACAACCACGCTCCCACTAATCCTCTTGTAAACACAAGGTTCCTTCTCGCTTTGAATGAAGTTCAACTTCTTGACCTCTTCATCAAAGCGCTTGTTCCAACTCCTTGATGCTTGCTTCAATCCATAAATGGACCTTTGAAGCTTGCACACCTTGTTAGCATTCTTTGGATCCACAAAACACTCGGGTTGTGTCATATACACATCCTCTTCCAAGTTGCCATTTAGGAAGGCAGTTTTGACATCCATTTGCCATATCTCATAGTCGTAGAATGCGGCAATTGCTAACAAGATCCGAATTGACTTGAACATGACGACTGGCGAGAAGGTTTCTTCATAGTCAATACCATGAACTTGCTTGTAACCTTTCGCAACTAGTCGTGCTTTGTAAATGGTCAAGTTGCCATCCATGTCGACCTTTCTCTTAAAGATCCATTTGTTCTCAACGGGTTTTACTCCGTCGGGAAGGTCAACTAAGGTCCATACCTTGTTCTCATACATGGATTGCATTTCGGATTCCATGGCTTTAAGCCATTCCTTTGAGTCGGATTTTTCCTTCATGTCCTTTATGGTCAAGGGTTCGTCATTCGCAATGACGAGAACGTCGTGCAAACCTAAGTATCTTATAGGTGGACGACTTGGCCTTGCCGATCTTCGTAGGGTAGACGCTTGAGGTTCTTGAACTTGTTCCACAACGATTTGCGGACTTAGTTCTTGAACTTCAAGTGTGGGTGCAACTTCAACATCATCGACTCGCGATATGTTTGAGTCTTCAATTGAGGGAGCTTGCTCTTGAACCTCTTATTCTACAACTACTTGTGGAATGGGTTCGACTACCACCTCATTTGGCACCACATTGGGAACAACTAGATTGCCTACTTGAGGCATCTCTTGTTGCTGCGGTTCTTGAATTTCTTCAATCACCACGTTGCTCCCACTACTTCTTCTTGAGAGAAACTCCTTCTCCAAGAACTCCGCATGTCGTGCAACAACTATCTTGTTCTCGACACGGTTGTAGAAGTAGTAACCCTTTGTTTCCTTAGGGTATCCTACGAAATAACATTTGTCCGATTTGGGTCCAAGCTTATCGCTCATTAGCCTTTTCACATAAGCTTCACAACCCCAAATCTTGAGAAAAAGCATGCTTGGTTTCCTACCAAACCAAAGCTCATAAGGCGTCTTCTCAACGGACTTTGACGGAACACGGTTTAAAGTAAAAGCTGCGGTTTCTAATGCAAAACCCCAAAACGATTTAGGCAAGTCGGTTTGGCTCATCATCGATCGAACCATGTCTAGCAAAGTTCGATTCCTCCTCTCGGATACACCATTCCATTGTGGTGTTCCC
The DNA here is from genome assembly GCA_027562975.1 of Rhynchospora breviuscula. Classification (NCBI taxonomy): domain Eukaryota; kingdom Viridiplantae; phylum Streptophyta; class Magnoliopsida; order Poales; family Cyperaceae; genus Rhynchospora; species Rhynchospora breviuscula. The sequence goes on from CM050398.1 coordinate 23,188,467, forward strand.
GGTGGAGTGAGTTGTGGAACGATTCCACACTCCTTTAGATAATCACCAAATTCGTGGCTCAAGTACTCTCCACCTCGATCGGAACGCAAGACCTTGATCTTTCGATTGAGTTGGTTCTCAACTTCATTCTTGAACTCCTTAAACTTTTCAAAGGATTCAGACTTGTGCCGCATCAAGTAGATATACCCGTATCTACTATGATCATCGGTGAAAGTGATGAAGTATGAATAACCTCCTCGTGCACAAATGCTCATAGGTCCACACACATCGGTATGTATGAGATCTAACAAGTCGTTTGTCCTAATTCCTTTGTTAGGAAAAGGCGCTTTGGTCATCTTTCCCATCAAACATGATTCGCATGTGTCAATTGGCTCGAAAGCGAATTGATCTAAGAGACCAACGGTTTGCAATCTCTTAATGCGTTTCTCGTTGATATGACCTAAGCGGCAATGCCACATTAGAGTCGTACTTTCATGTGAAATCTTACGTTTCCTACTGTCACGTTCAACACTCAAAACATGTTCGCTAGAATCAAGCACATAAAGACCATTCAATAAATGCGCAACACCATAACAAACATCATCACGCAACAAAGTACAACTTTTGTTCTTTATTACAACACCAAATCCATCCAAGTCTAAACAAGAAATAGAGATAATGTTCCGAGTGATACAAGGAACTACATAGACATCTTTGAGTTCCAAAATGAAACCAGAAGGCAAAGTTACATCCACATTCCCAACGGCCATAGCGGAGACACACGTGCCGTTACCGACGCAGAGTTGTACTTCGCCTTTCTCGAGCCGCCTCCTACTCTTTAGTGCCTGCACATTTCGACAAATGTGAGCACAAGAACCGGTGTCAAAAATCCAGTCTGTGTTAGAGGTAGCGAGAAGGGTTTCAATGACAAATATACCTGAGGTAGAAGGCTGGACGGTTCCCGCCTTCTTGTCAGCGAGGTACTTGGGGCAGTTCCTCTTCCAATGGCCCGTCTTGCTACAGTAATAGCATACGGTCTCGGAAGTGGCCGGGTTCTTCTTTCTCTTGGAACCCTCGGGAGCTCCCTTGGCCAGACCTTGGGGCGTCACCGGGCCTTTTCCCTTTCTAGTTCGGCGGGTCTTTCTTTTCTTGCTCTTCTTGCTCTTGTCACTCACCGCAAGAACATCTTTGGGGCCCTTCTCTTTCTTGAGACTCTCCTCTGTCTCGACAAGCATGTTTTGGAGATCATCCATGCTCTTGTCCATGCCATTCATCCGGTAGTTCACAACAAAAACGGTGAAGCTGTGAGGGAGAGAGTTGAGAATAAAGTCTTGAATCGCCCCTGACGGGAAGGGCGTATCAAGCCTTTCAAGCTGCCGAAACAACCCCGCCATCTTCATGACGTGTGGCCCGACTTCATGACCCTCCGCCAATCTTGTATTGGCGACGGCCTTGATGAGACGAGCCCTTTCGGTGCGGGCCTTGGTTTGGAACATGTTCGAGAGACGAGAGACCATTTCAAACACTCCTAGACCACTATCCATGAACTCCTTTTGGAGTTCTGACTCCATGACAGCGACAATCAAGACGGACATCTCCATGTCGTCCGTGACGTGCTTGTCATGTTTGTCCTGATCCGCTTTAGGGGCATCCGACTTGGGAGCCGCGGGGACGGGAGTGGTCAAGAGATATTCCTTCTTTTCAAACCTAAGGACAAGCCTAAGGTTCCGGTGCCAATCCAGAAAGTTGGCACCGTTGAAGGCGAGCTTCTCTTTCTCTAAAAGAGAACGTAGCGAAAAAGACGAGGAAGACATCTACAACAATTTTCAAATTAAAGGTCAATTAGTTTATGTTTTGTTTTAATTTCCAATAAAGTAAAACTTTCACTACTTTAATATAAGTCCCTAAAAGTAATGAATTTCCAAGACCCCCACTTTCGTTGAGATGATGCCGGCGTCGGCACAACATCAAAGCAACTAATAATGAGGTAGGTTCTCCTTAACCAATCATACAACTTTATGACTCTTGGTTCGCGTCGCGAACTTCACTCCAATGTCCAATCCGATTAGGGTCCATTGTTAAGTAACTCCTCTCTATTTGCTCCTTGCAAATCCGATTTACACCCCGACTACCTATGGTGGACCACGATGTCCGCGTCGGCGGAATGCATCAATGGCCGAACATAAGGCGTGAAGGGGATAGAGAGAAGGAGAGTGATTTGGCTCAATCGTTTGGGACAAACAATTATGTGACTCTTGTTTGGTGGTCGTGTAAGCATACACCCATACCTATCCTATGACATTCATAGCATTCACAAACATTCACATAATAAGCATCTCAAGCATTGTTGTGGGTTTGTATGGCTCCCGCTTGCATTAGTTTTCGCCGCATCTCCATGTAGCAAAACTAATCTAACCTTTGTCCCTCCCACTAAATTCTATATGGATCTAAATCCTATATAAAATAAAGGAACAAAATTACATGTGTAAATTTCTATTCCCATCCTAACCTTAGGGGCATGCAAGCCACACAAGTTACACAAAAATTAATCAAAATTAATTAATGGCACCAAAGGCCTAATTACACACAATCACACATGCATTCAATTTACAAACCACAAGGCATTGAATCATGAGCCATACTAAACCCACATCCTCCTACAAAACAAAGTTAGCACAAGTCTATCCACTAGTGTACTTTGTTTATAATTAATGACTTTCAAGTGTCTTTGCGTATTATTTGCCATTCGCAATTTCCGTGTATAAATGCTCAAATTTCAAACAACCAAACTTGTTTAAATTCCTTTTGAAAACTTTTCAATCATCAAAAAACTGAAAGGAGATCGCACAAGGAGTATCCTAATTACTTTTTCAACTAGTTTGAATAATTAGATAAATAATACTTTGATAAAAAAGTATCTAATGGGACACGACAAAATCCACAGTTTTCGGTCTCCAAAAATTATGAAATAATTTATATAAGCTCCTTGTCTAGATTGTAAATACCAGTCAAAATTTCAGGAAGAGATCATATACCATCTGAGAGAATCAAAAAAGACAAATCTGAAACAAGTGCGCGAACGCACCGTTTTGAGATATTCTGTTTTTCTTCTCAACCATCCGGTCTGAAAGATCACCTTCCATCCAGTTTTTATACATACAATATACATAGAAAAACTTGTTTAATCTATTGGCTAACTATTCATGAAAAGAAAACCACTAAGTTCTGTTTAAGAAATTCAAGTTACAAGCTTAACAATCGACTAGACCTGTACAGGAACGGACTATCGACCGAAAATGTTTGACCTGGTTGAGGTACCAAACTTCCATGAAAAATTATGAAATTAATTTTCCTGGAATCCTAACTTAAAAATAAACAACTCTATTCAAACAATTTTCCAGAAAGAGTTCTCAGTTGGTACAGTTTATTAGAACAATCAGTTTGCTCAATAAACCAGATCTGACGAGATTTGCTGACTTCCAGTTTGGGACAATATATGTAGAGCTGTCAATCCTACCGTTTACCACGTTCTGCCGTTCCGCATAATCGAAACGGAACGAATAATGGCACTAGTATAAGAGGAGATTCATCCAATTCGTAAGGAGAAAGTTTTTGAGGTTGTTATCTTATTAGCTATTAGCGATCGAAATTTTTGAGGTTCTTATTTTCAGCGATAGAAATTTTTTACCGTTCCGGTGCCCCAGTTTTCGCTGCCCACAAATGTCACGAATCTGGGGGCCGTTGGATCGAAATTAGATGAGTGGCTTGGATAGCAGTTCCTTTAAAACTAGATGATTCTGATGTCGCGAATTTTATTTTTTCATTTACTTCTGGCCAAAAGAATTAATTTGATCATAATTTCAAAGTTTTACGAGCTACAGTAACCAACGAAAATGATATAATTTACAAGCCACATAAATAAATAAACAAAAGAATTGACATCTATCTATCAAAAGTTACAATACGAAAATCTGCTGGTTCTAGTCCGAAGCAAAACATTTTAAAAATACTGAAATATAACATGATATTCAAGTTGCACAAATTTAACTTGACAGCTGTTGTCACCATCTCGAAAAAAAATTTCCACAAAATTCTTGCATTTCTCCAGTTTTGACTTCACAAGCTGTAGTTATCGCCGTCAAACGTGCGAAAAGATAGCGGAAATATCCTCTGCCATTTCCGTTCCGTTTCGGCAATGAAACATAAGATTTATTTCGTTTCCGTTCCGTCTAGTTAAAAGAAACGATTTTTCCATTCCGTTTCTGTTCCGTTTGCAATTTTCCATTGATTTCATTCCATTTTTTATTGATTTCACCCAATTTTCGGTAAAACGAAACAGTGACATGTACCATTTCCTGTTTCATTTCCGTTCCGTTCTCAGAAACGAAATCAGTTTACCCATCCGTTTCTGTTTCGTTTTGGACGGAACGGAACGTAAACGTTCCAAACGGATTTCGTTTGACAGCCATAGGTGTAAGTAGTACTAGATCGTCCTCAAAATGAAATAATTGACTTTGAGCGGGGTGATTGTCCTGGGCATGAGAAGAGTGACTGCAGGAGAGGGATGAAAGACCAATGTAAGTATGTAACAGATATTCGATGACTCTGCGCAACGGCGAAAGGACAACAACAGCATCGTTACTGCCAATTTCTTCGGCGACTCTGTTTGCTATATCCGTTCCAAACCACTGTATATACTGTTTGAGCTATGCTACATAAAAAAAAATATAAAAATAATCCTTCACTATTTTGACAATCACCTTTAATCCATTTGTTCAGATTACACATCTTTAGAAAAATAATTATCCGTATTCAAAGTTTAAGGTCATTGGCTAGCATAGCCTAACAATAAAAACTTAATCAGCTACACCAATAAAAAGTAAATTAAGTAAGATAGAGTGAAAATGTTCAAACTAATTACCTAAATTTTTAGACCTTATTTCCATCGGTACCGCTTGCGTTAGTACATCATACCATCTCCTTTTCTCTTCTACTCATCATATAAGGAGAAGAAAAATATAAATATTTTCCATTCAAGAATAAAAAAAAGTAAGAAGTGTATAATCTTTTTAATTTCTTCAGATTACCGATTAAAAATATTTAAATATTATTAACTAAACCCAAGCAATTCAAATCAGTCATAAAAAATTGTCTCGCCAAACATAAAATAGACAAAATAAATATATAAATGATCAAAATGAACATATATAAATAAATAAGTTCAATAAAAATAAATTGAATATACATATAAAAATATGAACAAGGATTGACAGAACTTATTTTTGTGTATATGTTCACTTTAATCATCTATATGTTCACCTTGATCATCTTTATGACGAAACTTATTTTTTGTATATGTCCATTTTGTTCAAACGATGGTAAGCAATAACAAAACTACATGATGATGTTTTAGAATTCAGATTATTCTAACTTCTAAGAAGTTGTTTAATGGTGTCAATAGAATCCACATCAGTACATTAAGAAACTGAAGGATGCACACGAAAAGGATTCATGTCATTTAATTAAGTATGAGACAAACTTCTTCTACGACCTTGGCAAAGTACTTGGATCGATCTGGTGGTTTTGGTAACATATCTGTCTTCAACATCTATCTTAATTGATTTTCTCTAATATTTTATATTTAATGCGAACTGCGGAAATCCTACAAAAAACATTTAAGTACGTTAAAATATTAAGGTCATTACTGATGATTATTTTTCATTTGCCAAGAAGCCGTAGGTACACAATATATAGTCAAAATTATATATCATGCAACCACAATGACGTGATTAATATTAGGTTTGCCACGAGGAATGTACCCTATTAAATTATTGTATAAAGTTTTCTTTTTCCTTTTTATTTTTTGAAAAAAAACAAGGTTCAACCCCTTATCTTTAATTTAATCATTTTTTTTACATGAATTTAATCATTATTTATAAGGTTATAACATGCAACGTCATCTCATTAGATGTGTAAATGTTTCAGATTAGAGGCGGTACTTTTCAATTTGATTTAGGGTATAATAAAAGGATAACAATATATATTGTTAAAGTAATAACAAATAAACATAATAATAAATAAAAAAATTGATTAATGCCATCGTTTGAACAAAGTGAACACATAAAATAGACAAGATAAATATATAGATGATCAAAATGAACGCATACAAACAAATAAGTTCAATAAAAATAAGTTGAATATGCATATAAAAATCTGGACAAAAGATGTCAAAACTTTTTTTTTTTTTTATATGTGTTCACTTTGATCATTAATACGTTCAACTTTTTCTATTTTATGTGTTTATTTTGTTCAAGCAATGACAAAACTACAGATAAAATTATCATTTCTCTTAATAATCTACTCATTATTTAGATTTGGGTTCGGGACACCGTCAATCACTCTCGTAATCTAGGACTGGTCTAGGATTAGGTCAGTTCAGCTCGACTAAGGAAATCGTTAATTTAATCTTTAATGTGTTTTGTCCAGTTTATAGGAGACTCAACTGGAGCAGAGAAGGATAGAACGTATGGTCCGTATGGAATTACTGGACTTTTATAGAAATTCAAATTTTGGTAACATGAGCATGTTGGAAAATCCTAGCTACTTTTGTGTGCATCTCAATTTTTCAGCATTTTAGTGATAGAGCCCAATATTATTTTTACCTCATGTTAACTTGATCTCAATTTTAGAGGTTCGAGACTACCAGTCAGACATTTTGTATTTCTCTTATTATTAATGGATTTGATCTTGTTATAACTGGACTTGATCTTGACTGGACTACTTTTTGTGAAAAACGAATCTCGCTAGCTTGCATTTAACATGCTCTAATATTTTGATATGGTCTAACTATGTGTTTATTCTGTGTCATTCTCTTTGTTTGTTAATTGGGATAAGGGATAAGGATACGTCACTTTTGTGCCCTTAGATCTAGGATGATGTCTCCTCCCAATTCTGTGGCCATAGGCGGCATGAGGGAGGGCTTCTTCTTCTTCTTCTTCTTCTTCTTCTTCTTCTTCTTATTATTATTATTATTATTATTATTATTTTCATAACTTTATTCTGCTCTGCTTTGTTCTGTACTGATTCTAGTAAATTTGGTCTGAATTTATGTCTGGTAATTGATCGGTTAATACGGTATAAACCTATATATGTAGTATGGTTGTGGAGAGGGAAGTGGATTCTGGTGGGCCATCCATCAGGAAAGATCAAGTCATCTTCACATATGATAATCTATTCTAGTGAAAAATAAGGTACACACTACAACAAAAACGATTTTTAGCACCACCACATTAACACCTGTTTTTAAGAAAACCGGTTCTAAAAATATGCAGTGGCAATTTAGTAATTGTTAGAGTACCTTTTTAGAACCGGTTTTTAAAAAAAAAACAGTTCTAAAGAGTTCTAGGAAAAAAAAAAAGAAAATACGGTTTCTCTTTAGAACCGGTTTTTCTAAAAAACCAGTCCTAAAAATAAAAATTTTAGCGCCGTTTTTTTAGAAAAACAGATTCTAAAGAGAAACCGTATTTTCTTTTTTTTTCCACAACTCTTTAGAACCGGTTTTTCTAAAAAAACCGGTCCTAAAGACATAACATGGATTTGAATTTAATACAAACTACATAACTCTAATTTGTCACCTTGTTATAAAAAAAAAAATTCCACACTTGCCAATATGTTACTGGAGAAACAGTAAGTTCAATTATAAGTTTTTTTTTATTTTATCGTTATATGATAAGGATAACAAATATTTTTTATCGTTATATAATTAGAACAACAAATATATGTATGTATATTTCTTTCTTCAATTGTTCGACTGGATAAGAATCTTAATTGTAGCAATTAACCTTGATGGTTGCAAATATGTTAAAGTTTACTCCAAATTAAAAGAAAGAAAGCTGAATACAAACCATTTTGACATTAAAAAAAATTGAGAAAAAGAGAACAATATATATGACACGTAATGGTACGAGTTCAATTTTTTGTCCAAGAAGCTGTACTGAATAGTTTGAATTACTACTAGACGGTAATCACATCTTAATATAAAATATATTCACTACAGACATAGATCTAATCTCACTTGAATTGAAGATTTGCGAAAAATAATATACCTGGTTCCCTGCCATATACATACTAATACATCATTTCATTAATTTTGACAAGTTTGACGAAATAGATTGGATTATTCTCAATAAAAAAAAAACATAGCGCATTGCTGCAACTGCCATGTCTAGTTTTAATTTTAATTTTAAAATCTGGATTCTAAAAATAAATTCTAAATTTTATTGATCAAAAGAGAGTAGAAAATATATATATGCATATATATAGTGATCAAATCAAAGTGTCTTAATTATTGGGATTACTCAAATTGAAAGTTTGAAATTGTACATACTTTCATTTATATTAATTTCCGTGCTCTTTTATGACTCTTCTTTTGCAAAACCAACTAGATAAAGAATTTTATGAAATTCAAATTAAATAGTAAAAAAAAATTGAAAAAAATATAAAATTTGATCGGAGATTTCATTACGGAGAACAAATTGAACTGTTCAAATTTGTCGTTATAATCTCAAAATTTAAGATCTAACATGAGCTCAAGTGCCAAACACGTTTGGCTCTATCATTACTGAAATAATAATAGTCACTTTACTTATTGAATACTAAATATATAATTAAAATTAGCGCACACATCAATTTTTTTTTCCAAAACAAAAGGCAATTAACCATATACATTATTATTTGGTATGCCAGTAAATCATAACAAACAATTCACAAAGTACTTTTTCAAACTATGGTCCTTTCTAACTAGCTGATCAATTTATTAAAGTCAAATTATTGCAATATGTTATAAACAAAAAAACCCAATTTGTAGATCATAAGTTCATGTGTACAATTCTATCACGTTTTGTTACAGATTAAGCTCTATAAAGAAGTAAGGAAGAAATGATAAATTTCCTCATCCTGATCATTGTTCATGTGTACAATTCGTTATTCAGAAAAAAAAAGTGTACAATTTTATTTTGATTACGAATTTGGATCCTTTTCTGATCCTCTGTGGCCCTTCCTACATGATTTTCCGAACAAGAGGAAAAACTTTGTATAAAGCACACATGTAAGAGACACAGAACCTACGTCACAAAAGTTCAAATGTGCTCATGATTGGTATGCGGATTATTGGTACATCTGCTTGTGCTTTGGACCAATAGAGAAGTTATTTCTTACCCATTACACTATTGATGTAGAATAGACGGTATGGAATATCGAAAATAGCCAGTCTGTCGGATTAATCAGCGATAAACCTCTTCGTTTATTCTCCGCATCTCCTCTCTTTTGCTCTTTACCCTAAATCAAAACCCTAGAACTCTCCGCCTGCCTCATCCACCTCCTTGTTAGGAAGTGCACAAATTTAATTTTTAGACTAATTACTCTTAATTAATCCTAATTAAACTAAGTGCAAAGGAGATCTAGTGCAAAAGCCATCCAAACACACAAGAGAAAGAGGGAAAAAAGGGCTACCTCTTGCGAACTTGTAATCGCAAGGCTCGAATCCGTCGAGTCGAGGTTGTGCGCACCACCACGCGTGTCTCGGCCTCAAGTCCACCAAGGTATTAACCAAAACCTCGATCTATGCTAGTAGATGAGAGGTTAAGCCTAATCCCTTCCTTCCCTTTGCCTTAATTAACTATTTAATTGGATGGAGGCAAGAGGTGCTCAACACATGAGCTTAAGAGAGCAATGGTGGAGAGGAAAAATTCTGAAATTTTTCCTTTAATTTTCGTCCAAAATATTAGGGAGAGAGAAAAAGGCAAGGTGGCTAGGGTTTTGGCTCCCAAAGTGGTCCTTTTATAGACCAACCACTCTCCCAAAAAGTTGTAACTAATTTACAACTATGCCATCACTAGGGCAGCCATAAAATGGGCCTAAATGGGCTCCATTAATTATTTAATTGGTCCTCTAATTCAATTAATTAGTGGCCCAATTAATTGCTCTCAAGTTGGACCTTTAATTTACAATTTAAATATAGGCCCGTTAGCTCAAATTAATTACTTTAATTAATTCATGTTGAACAAATTAATTATCAACACTTTGATAATTATTTAAGGATTAGAATATGCATTAATTTATTTCTATATAATCCGTTTGACTTAATTAATTAATTATGACGGTTCGCAACAGTACATAATTAATCAGTCAACATATCATATTGTTGCATTCCTTAATACAACCAAATAAATAATGCACGCATGGTCAAAACCTATTTGTGTGACCCTTTGAGGATTTATGCTCTGTTGGACATGGAAAATAAATCGCTATTTATTTCCAATAATCATAAGCGGTATCTAGCAACACGTTATGATTCCCAATTCGCATAAATAGTGTACTGCTACAATATTTTTAATCCTGCATAAGAAATAATAGTATTTCCTTGTCTGATTCTTATGTCACATGATATCATCGTATAATCCAAGATAGGAATGTGTCATTCTTGCAGATTATACGTTTCTTGATCTAGAGATGACTGTATCAGTTGCTAGCAAACAATCCATCTCCATCAAGGGGCCCAAACAGATATCATCGCTCACTAAGTTAATTAATGAGGGACATACGGTTTTCTTGATGAACAACTTTTCCCCGCACAATTCAAGATAACATAAATAAAGTCCGTATAGCAGCCCTTATCAGGAATCAACGGTAGACGATATTTATTGAACCTATCCTCATGTGGAAAAGCTGAACCATCTCAAACTTAGAATCAAACTCAAATGAAATAAATAATAACACATAACACAATCCATATATTTATTTCACTGGGTCGCGTCCTGTACTATGTTCTATAACATATACATATGCAATTAAGTTGGCAACTCCTTACCTATGATCTGTAGAACTTAATCATCACTTAATTTGCATACTAATCTTATCCGATAATTAATATTCCTTGTTAATTATCAAGATTACGGACCTTTTAGATTTATTATTGTCATTTAATTATAAATGAACTACAGAGATCCACAATTCAGATCCTCAACCTGAATGATCTGTCAATTAATAAATCAAGGAATAAATGATAAAATATCATCAATCACATAAACCATAGAAGTGGCCATTTAATAATTGGCTCCTAGGACATAACTCTAACACTCCTCCACCTCCGAGATCGCCATCGTCGACAGCCAATAAGTCCTTCTGTTTGGTCTCTCTACTTCCCTCTCTCACTTGAAGTTAATTTTTATATATAAAATTTCGGATGTCGCACACCCCCTCCCCCGTCACCCCCTTCACACACCTCTTTCTCTTCCCCTGACCTGATTTAGTGATTTCTACTCTTTCTCTCTGCCTCAAACCCTAACTCGTGTTTCACCTTGCCGAAAATTGTTGCCACAACCACGTAGCGCCTCCAAAACTGCTCCAAACCCTAGCCTCACTTCAAATCCGACCCGCTGTGGTACAAGACAGCCAGAATTCTAGTAATTTCGCTATGATTGATGCTGAGGTGCGAGCCCTGCTCTCTCTCATTTAGTGAGAAAAGAAAGGATGCGATCAAGAGGTTCTTCATTTCTATTTTATTTACTTTTTGTGATTCTTTTTGTTGCTTCATAAACTCAGCAATTATTTGTTTGTATCTATATATCAACCTTGGCCAACTTCAAAAAAAGACAAATTAACCCTTTTTCCTGATATTATGGATGAATTGTAAGAAGTAGTTATTTGATCAAATCAGAATTAAAACTGAACATTTTGGCTCTTAGCAGTATCTGTGTTACGTGGATGGACATACAAGCAACCTTAAGATTTGATCATTGAAAACTGAACTGTAATGAAAATGGTTATTTGATCATTAAATAATATGCATAGAATTTTAGTTCAGTTTAACACGAATCTGTGATGACGAACAGTCAGAGAGTATGAATTATGTGCCCTTCTTTCTTATTTTCTAGCATGGTTCTCATAATGTTTTCCTTCTTAACTTGTAAGTTGGAAATTGAAGGTATAAATGGATGACTTATGGAAAAGCAAGCACAAGCAAACTGACATTGGTTCTAGCCTGGTCAATCATGGAATACCTCAGGTTTATCTCATTTTAATATTTAGATATAGCTTGTATATAGTCCCTTTTACCAGATATTCAGTTTATTTCTTTATTTAGTATGAAATAGGGATCAAACATTAGATTATACTTCATAAACCTGCCAGAGTGGACAATAGTGGATCGTACATGCTCAGCTTATTCTTGTCTCTGTACCATTGTATGATATTTTTGGTATGATTTTATTCTTATGTCTCTGTACCACTACATGTACAGGGCCTGATGCTGTGCAATACATCTTGAACCATGCATCTGTGCAAGTTATATTCTGTGTGCCACAAACATTAAGCATAGTAAGCATTCTCCATTTATTATTATTTCTTTTAATTACTCCCACTGAAATTCTAGCAGAGGGAACCTAATGTTAACATTCTACTTTTTACATCATCAGGTAAGAAAGTCGTGACCGAGCGGATGTGGCCAGAGGGCAGAAAGGTCGTGGCTGAGCGAAAGGAAACCGTTGCCGTGGTGAAAGACATCTTTTAAGGGTTTTTGCAATGATTATATTGTAGTTTATATCTTGTCAATAATTTGTTTATTACTTCTGTTTTGAATTTTTGGTTATTACACACGAGGATGTTGTGTTATACTATTTTAGGTTGTAAAATAAATTATTGATATTCGAATTAATTAATTTTGAATTTGTCAATATTGTGCATTGTCTACATTTTATTAAATAATCATTTTTTTTAATTTATCTATTTGTGCGTACAGTAGGATGAGATTTTAGAAAGTCACGTGCATCGTTAAAATTTAGAACTGGATATCTTAGGACCGGTTTTTTACTTAAAACCGGTCTTAAAGATTGCATATTTAGAATCGGTTATTAGTACAAAATCGGTTCTAAAGATCTTCTGTTTTTTTCCATAACGAATCTGACTTGTTTTTAGCACCGGATTTTTAACACCGGTTTTCAATGATTTTTAACACCACTCATCTTTAGCACCGATGTCCAACCGGTGTTAAAGACCATTATTTAACCGGTTTTAATTCTCAAATATGGCGTAGTGACACCTAATTAATGTGGTGCAATGTGGTCTCCCGCACGCATCACAAAAAGGGGCATAATTTTTTATCCTACTGCGTTATGTCAAACTGTCAGCTCGGATTTGCTATATGAGCATTCCTTTATAGACTTTTGGGCTTTTTTATATAACTTTAATAATTTTAGAGTTGTTTTAGTAATTTTTATATATTTTATCTTTCTAGGGTTTTGTATTCTGCTTATTTAAGACAGCCGTCGTGTCTTCTGACAGTTAGTTATGTTTTGAGAATTAAAACTTTATCAAAAATCTGTGAATCTATGTGATTTTAGAACCAAAATCTCTCTTGTTCGTATTTTTTCCATTATTTTTCTCTATCGTTCGTGCATCATAATGTTTAATTCTGTTGTTCCGGCATATCGTACACTTTGCACTTAATCTTGTTTTATAGTAATTTAATTACATTGTTATTCTACAAGTATTACTTTTAGAACTTGGATACTAAAAATTCACGTACGTACTTGAACTAAAACTGACACTAAAAATTAAATTCTCATCCATGTGCTTTTTTGCATGTTTCTCAGCGGTTGGAGGTTCCAGAAGGCATATCGGGCACCGAAGTCTCTATTGATCTTGACTATTGATTGTCCACACCTATAGTTGGTATTTTGAGTTCTCAGGATATGAATCAGTTTTGTCTATATAGATTTATTCGTACCTGAGATTTTTAAAGGGTTAATATTTAGGTTATGTTGGTATGTGTGGCTAATCTCCATTTGTTATTGATTAGTGTTTAGGTTTTTGTTTGTGCTGATTTTTGGATTATTTAATTTTTACTTTCTATATTCAGATTGTCTGGTTAACTCTAAGCCGTACGAGGTGTATACATTGTCACGTACTTTTGTGGTCGAAACTCGAAACTGTGTCACTGTAATACATAACCTCAGAATATGACAATCCGACAAAAAATATAGTTAGTTATATCATTATCCGATCCGTTTTCACCCATGGCCGGAGCCTATTACCCCCAATTTTTATTCCTCGTTCTGCCATGTCTAGGCATATAAGTCTGTAGAGATTTAAGTGTCCCAAGAGACAAATTTGAAATAATAAATAAAGAAACTTGATTTTGCTCGCAAATTGCGACATTGGGCCGGTACGGTACTTTAATAGAAACAATTAAGAAGTTCCTGGAAGCCTTACAAATTATACAAAAAGTTCATAAACGCACAAAACAGATAGCTCTATTCAGTAAAAATACCAGCATATGCCGTGAAGCTAACTAGATATGTCACTTATACAGTGTATGGACTCTAATAGCAAAATAGTCTTAACATGTATTGACATAGGTTGATCATCTCCTGTCATGCCACCTGGACTGGACGGAGCTTGCATGCCACCTAGAACGGTCGAAGCCTGCTTAACTTGATTAGAAACTGTTGTGTAGTTTCTCTGATTTGGGCGACCTTGAAACAATTGATTCATAAATTATGTCAAAATTTACACCAGAGTATATAGAATATACTAAGCCAGGGAAAATATAGTTGACCATCTCTAAAATCTCCGACCCTTGTGAATTTTGTAATATCTTGCAAAATTTAAATTCCTTGAGATATTAAATTTTGGATGTAGGATTTTTAACTTAATATCACAAGGAATCAGCTCAAAAACACAAGACTTAAACTTAAATTAGAAATGTAGAATAAAAAAATATTAGAATTAATCTTAAGCACGAAAGCTTACCTATATCCATTCGGAACTTAATGAAGTTGGTTACTTTTTCTTGCGCCAAATTCGACTTGACACTTGAGGAAGAGGATCGATCTCCCGAAATCTTTTGGTGGGATGTATAGAAACAATCAAAATTAAAAGATGCCATCAACACCTGTATGCAAACTCTATTCGAGATACTCTTCTCTTGGGCGCTATTTCCTGGTTTTTATATAGGAGAGGACAAGAGGGAATAAATCAGTGAAAAATTCCAAGTGGTTAAAAACGTTTATTAAAAAAATAAACACCGAAATAATTATAACTCAGGCTTCTGTATATATATCTAAAAAGCACGTACCTTTCACAATCTGTCCGAAATTATAATCATTTCGTTCTAGAAGGTCTATATTAGTTATGCAACACACAAGAATAGTATAGTACAACCCATAATATATTAACCAATCTAACAGGGATCCTGAAATCTCCCTTCAAGAACCAAATAACTAATGGTTAAAAATACTTTGCGCAGGTCTAAATAGGTTCTTTAAGTAGCCATAACAGGCCGACTATATATTTATCATTGTAAAAATTAGAGTCGGTGTATTCTCCTACGAGGATATATTATCTCTTCGATGGTTTGTACTATCATTAGTCAATTAATGTATACTCTCTGTTGAACGAAATTTGTCTAGACATTTTTATTGTAAGAAAAAAAAAAAAAGACTACTGTTTGTTCTGCAGTTCTGCTTTTGCTTTTGGATCCATGGTGCGAAAAGTGAAACCAATTTTTTTATATTTTGTACAAACCAGGTTGTAAGCCTAATTCTAAGCTTACTTTGTGCCAACATCTAAACTAAGCTCCAAGTATCGTAGGTTTGCCCTTTTTGTGTTTTTTTAATTACAAATCCACAGAAAGTATACTGATATTCAATTATCAGTACTTCAGCTTTTCTTGGGTCACCAATTAGAATTTTAACCCAAATTTCCACTGAAAGTAACTTCTTGATTTGTTCATTTTTTTTTTCAAAATAACAAAGTAATTTCAGCTGGTATGTTACTTTCTCTTTTTAAACCAAAATAATAAAGTAACTTTAGCTGATATGTTCATTTTTTTTTACCAAAATAACAAAGTAACTTCATTTTATGTTAAACTTTTTTATTGATAAACGTATTTATTTTCATTAAATTATTTTTTTTAGTTGCTCACATGTCTGTTTTTATAGATTTCATTTGTTTAAATCGGTGAATACTGCTGCTACTTTCCATGCCGATCAAATCAATGTTGACCTTAATTATTGAAAATGGATAACATATCCATGTCAACTAATATTTTCACATATTAAAAGTTCACCCACACGTTGGATGGACACTGCTGCTAGTAAATTTAAAATGAGTGTAAGACAATATTGAGCGGAGGATGTGGATTAAAATTCGGTTAGAAAATTTAACTTTATCGTTTTCTCTATCTTAAAAGAAAAAGTATCGTTTTGTCAATACAATAAAAGGTAATTTTAAATAAGTGGTTTGCCAATTGCCATGTTTAATTAATTGAATCTAGATTATTGCCATCTCGTTCTAGACTTTTTTGACATAAATATTTGAATTTAATGGGTAGGATTACATCTGTATTAATTTCGTGCCAATATTATCTTCAAAAAAAAAAAATTCGTGCCAATATTGTGATATTTCTTGTTTTTACAGTAGTGTTGCGCGCCGGCTTCAAGTGAAAAGACACATTGACAATTGTTTAAAGAAACCGGATAATTATTGATTAATTAATTATGTTTGAAGTTGGAAAGATCAATTTACTGCGCAAGATAAAAATATCGTGTCTTTGCAACAATTCGAATTATTACCATATACCGTTCTTTTGCCTGGGGGAATTGATAATGAAATAAGACATTGAAATATTCACTTTTTCTAATGCGTAAAGACAAGTAGTTTATGAACCATCATTCTCAAGATTCATCATCCCATCATCCTCCAGCAGTTGGATTAATTGTATTCCGAAAGAAAAGAGGATGATGGAATAATAGGGATGACCACTAATAACATAATAGGGATGACCACTAATAACTGATTTTCATTTTCGGAATACTTTTCCCATCATCCTCTGGGACTCATGCATCCTCTCTCTCCCTCTCTATTTCGCTCTCCCTCTCTGTTTCCATTAATAACTGTCATATGCACAACTAGATTAGTTAGTTTTTTTTCGATAACAGTTAGTAACATTAACTAGAAAAATTAGTATTTTTTTTCCAGCACAATTATTTTTTCCAGAACAACTAGAACAATTAGCTTAACAACTAGAACAATTAGTTTACCAACTAGAACAATTAGCTTACCAATTAGAACAATTATTTTACCAACTATAACAATTAGCATTTTTTTTCAAGCGCAATTATATTTTTTCCAGAACAACTAGAATAATTAGCTAATTGTTCTAGTTAATATATATAATTGTTCTTTCATGAAATCAAAAGTACAAACCAGATCGAAAATGAAAAAAGTATACATACTCTAAATATATATTGTGGAGCTTTCATGTAACCTAACAAACGTTGGCTAGTATGTTATAATTAATAATTATGTTTCTTACTAGAACTTTCCTATTAATTTTCAGATCGAAAATGAAACTTAATTAAAAAAATGCAGAGAAGGAAGGAGGGGAGTACACTGGATTAATTGCATTTCAAAAAAAAAAAAAGAGGGAATGATTTCATCATCCTCTAAACTTCTCTATTAATGAAGACATGTTAAATAATTAATAAAGACCTAGAAACGATGGGATGATGGGATGATAAAAAACAATTTCGTTTACTGTCCCAACTGATCGAGATATGACAAAATTACGTGTGACTTGATAAGCTCTTCAGAATATATAGATGGTCTATATAATTAACGCATCCTAGAAAGCATATATTAATTAATTTTTAACAATCATATTGGTAATTAATTATTCAATAG
This sequence comes from Rhynchospora breviuscula, assembly GCA_027562975.1. Lineage (NCBI taxonomy): Eukaryota > Viridiplantae > Streptophyta > Magnoliopsida > Poales > Cyperaceae > Rhynchospora > Rhynchospora breviuscula. The sequence goes on from CM050398.1 coordinate 23,206,188, forward strand.
TATTCATTATACAACAAAAAATTGAATAAGAAAATGGGTATTTCTGTATATTCTACAGGTCCATAATCATAATCTTTCTTCATGCTATAAGCAGCTTAATTACGTTGCTACTTGGTACTTAATTTACAAGCAAGACAATTCCAAATCAGACGGCTACAAAAGTTTTCTTTTTTTTTCTTTTTTGAAAAATCATGACAGTAACTGTGAAGGTACAAACAGCTACATCAATAAATTAGCTACTCAGTTAAATAGTCAAGTCCTAGTATCCTACGTACGGAAGTGATGATGTTCTAAAAAAACAATAAAAAGCTTGGCCACCATATATAACCTAGCTAGAATGAAAAATGTTGTGCGGCTGATGAGAGGATCTTCTCATTTTTGTTTAATTAGTTTGCGTACTTTGTATCTTCTGTACTGCGTTTATATATAGATTATCAAATGACTTTTAGGGTCTGCTCCAGAAATGCTGGTGGAGAGGAACGGAATGGAATGGCAAGGAATGGATCAATTCCTCATTTTCATTGTGTACACCCCAAATTTGGGGTAACAAATTGATTGAATTTATATAGAGTAACTACTCTCCTTTTCCATCTATTTCCATTCCATTCCATTCAATTTTATAATTCTGGAGCAGGTTAAAGGTGTTGGGCAGCTTGGTCAGTTGTTCCATCCCTTTACATTCCATCGTCTACTCCCTTCTGGAGCAGACCCTTAGCTAGCCTTAATTTAGGGTATAAAAAGGCCATAAATTAATTTTCCATCGATATATAAATGTTATATATACACATAATTTTTTTAATATCTTAATAAGGATTATAGGACTATAGTCAGTCTTCCTTATGACGACATAGCTTATATATTATATATGACTTATAATGCAACATAAATTAAGGGACGATAGCCGTAATAATCTTGGACTTTTTATTATTGTTTTTGTTAATAAAGCAGCAAGGGTATTTAGGTCAGAAAATTTTCCGCCGGTCTGCGCCAAACCAATTCGTGGCAAATTTCTACCTTTTTCACGCGATTTCAACAGACCTAAAATTTCCTTCTAAATCGCGCCAATTGAATTCAACTCCCCACCGAACGCCGGTTCTGATAAAAAATTTTAGTTTCTCGAAAAATCCATTTGACATTTGAGTAGATAATTATTCTTTCCGATCATACATACGCACAGGAGAATTAGGAAGTTCTGTGAAATGTCCTATTGAGACGTTTTAGGAAGAGACGAAGCTAGATATTATTATTAGAAAGAAATACGCACTGGGATTAGAGAGACGAAGCGCTTGGTGTTATGGGAGAGAAAAGAAGCGCTGACTCACGACTCCAACTTTCACCCCATTTCAATTAATTAAACAGAATTGGATGGAATTGTAACAGAAAGACTAAAATTGAACAAAATCAAAGTTCAATGGTTCACAGAGGACAAATTAAAATTCAATGACTAAAACTAAACTATGTACAAATATTAGTGACTTCCGAACAAATTTACTCTACTTAAAATACATTAAAAATCACCAAGAAGTGGTTAATTGGGACTTAAAAGTTCATTATAATTATTTCATTTCGTTTATCTTGGTTCCTTTATCCTACTATACAGTATGAGTGCACTAGCTCCTTTCATCAAAATTCGGAAGTTAGCCACTTTCTATCCTCTTAAAAATATAAAAGTTATATCTTATATGATATCCACTGCTTGTAGCCCAAATTTCAAAATCAGGTGATTTATACTTGATTTGGAAAATTGATTACTTTCATTTGCAGTTTTGCCATCACTTATCATTGCTAAACAGAAAAGTGAACACATAAAATAGACAAAGTAAACATATATAATGATCAAAGTGAATACATACAAACAAATAAGTTCAATAAAAATAAGTTGAATATGCATATAAAAATCTAAACAAGTGATGACAACACTTATTTGTTTGCATGTGTTCATTTTGATCAGCTATATGTTTACCTTGTCTGTTTTATATGTTCACTTTGTGTTTAGCGATGACAAATGATGACAAAACTACATATGGTAATTATCATTTCTGCTTGATTTGTACTTAACAGATCAGGTTGTAAGCCCAATAATAGGCATATGCTTAGCCCAAACTTTGAAATGATAATTATTGCCCTAATACAGTCCATGTTGATGGCAACCTCCAAACGAGTTTAGTCAATGTTCTCAATTATTCCCACAACTATATATCGTTGACAATTTTAATGAAAAGCCAAAATACTCTCAAAACGGCTGGATACAGCGCTGACATTACGTAACCACAGTATCTTCTCGAGAATTATGCCTTTTCCTTCCCTTTTTTAAAATTTAAAGAGGAATTATACTTTGGTTCATTTTCTCACCCAACTCTTGTCACATCAGCGATTCCGTTGACTGGTTTTTTTCGATTTAACTCCCTCGGATTATTTAAAATATTATCTCAGAAATTGGCTCCTTTTCTTTTAGGTATCTTGCAAAGTTAAAATTCTCACTTCATACTTAACGCTGATATCATAAGCACATCATAAGTTTGTGATTAAACTACAAAAATTGGTCGATTAGTTCTAAAAGAACGAAATAAAACAATAAATCATTTCTATTTAAGAAATCAAACTTTTACAAGTAAACTATCTTTTTTTATTTTAGCATAAGATGAATTATTTTGGTTCCTTCATTTCTTTTCAACAAATTCAAAACATACAATATTATATAAAATAACGTGCAATGAAACTTGAAACACAAACATTTAGGTCATTAACTAAAATTAAAAAAAAAACACCGTTTTAATTTGTTATTTGAAGTTAATTTGATAAATTTGGACTTGTAATTATAACTTATTTACTAACTTTAAATTGATATAATATTCTGGCATTGAGGCAAAGAAAGTTCAAGGACATGCAGTATTTTTTTTTTAAAAAAAAAGAAAACTTCTATGAAGTAGTATTTGGACAATCTTATAATTGTTGCTTTTAAATTTGTTTTGCAACTCCAAATGCATAGGTTAAGCTGCAGTCATGCTTTGATGATTTATACCGTTAATTCCAAATGCAATAATGTAGTTAACTATATCATAAAAGGGAATGATTCAAATGAATTTAGTTTTCTCGATCATTTCATTATGCATCTATTTCTAAATTGTAATAAGAAAACATTAAAATTTAAATAATATATTAAACCGTTTGGTCTGATCACCATCACTTTTTCTTTGCACACAAAAGTTATTAAAATTTAATGCTTTCATAATTTGAAATCTCAACATCCATCAATTGTTCACATCACTACTTTTTATACAAACCCTTGGCGTCAATAAAACAACGAGAAAAGTCATACATTCTGTATTTTTGTGCTTAAAAAAAAATGAATATATAGATTGAATATGTAAATTATAAAATTTGAGTCATTAAAGTTTGAAAAATAAAAACATAAAGAGAAATGCATTCGAATCCTCTTAATTGTAAGGAATTAAATTTCCCCAAGTATTACTGCTGATCCTACTCACCATTTATAGAATTCAATTAAACGTATGTGTTTTACTCCAAAGAAAGAGCAGCTTGCATATTTTTGGAGGTTAGCATAAGTCGGCCTATTATTTACAAAAATAAAGTACTTTCACAAGGCTTTATTTAAAAAGAAAAAAAAAACTCTCAGCACCTAAATAGAATAGCTGTTCCCACTACTCTCGCATAAGTTCCTGCACCAATTTCATTGAAAGAACCACGTACAAGTACAACCAAGACAACAAGCTATTGTACTTCAGCTCTCCTCTCGATCTTTCCGAATTCCATCCAAAAAGAGAGAGATACGAAAAGAGAAATAGAGAAGCATCAATGGCGACAGTACAGGAGTCGCAAATAGTGGCGGCGCCGGAGGGGAAGAAGAAAGAGGTTGCATGCTCGGCGTGGATTAGGAGGAAGGAGGGAAAGAACAACAGCGACAACAAGCTGTTGGTGGTTATGGGGCGGAGCGCCACCGCAGTTACTCCGGCGTTGCTTGAGCTTTACACCTTTGACCCCAAAACCTCCTCTCTCTCCTCCGATCCCTGGGTAATTTCAACTTTTCTTTCAACTCTCTCTCGCTCTCTCTTATAATTAGTAAAAGAATTGAGAAGAAGATTTTTCTAAAGGAAACCGTTGATTGAGGAAATAGTCATTACGGTTCAAATTTGAAGTTGGGTTATTCTCTTGACGCTAATTTATTGACAGAAATGAAGACATGAACCAACTCCAGCTTAAATTCTATTAACCTCAATTGACAGTCACTGAAATATATGCATTAAATTGTCATGTATGCATCATTTAATGACGCCTATGGTACTTGTCCTGCAAAAATACTGAACTGATACTAAATGCCAGGTCATGGTAGGAGAAAGGGACCAACATAAACAAAATGTAATTATTGTGATGAACTTGAACTCCTGTAAAATAGATTTGACAGAATTTTAAAGTCAACTCTGTGATTAACCTGTTGTTTACATTTTATTATGGGTTTCCATTATTGCTATTAGAAATTTGTTATTGGGGAAGAAGGAGCCAATCCAACTGGTTTTGCGGTGCATCCGAGTGGTGATGAGTTTGTCTGCGCCACAACTAAAGGATGCAAGTAAGTTTTAAGTTACAGTGAATGCTTTTAATTTAAATGAAGTGAGTTAATGGAATGTTAGACCAATTATAAGATCCCAAGTAAACATAGAGAATACACAGAAGAAGGGCTCTGCCAGTACTGGACTGCTACTGGTATGATGTTGAAATGATTGCTAATTTGCTACATTTCCAGATTGTACAAGTTGGTTCCTCAAGAGTTTGCATATCACCTTATTGCTAAGGATGAACCGCGACTTGAATCCGTTGGTCGCCAGAAATGCTTAGCTTTCAGTACCGATGGGTCCAAGCTTGCTATCGGGGGCGAGGTACTTCTTACAGAATTCTTCTGTTCTTTTTTATTGTTTTGGCTTGCTATTGATCTATATTGTACCAAAAGCCGACAGACCAACTTGGTAAGATGTTGAGTTCTAAGTTCTAACAAGGTGCTGCAATTTTATCTCGTAGGATGGGCATCTCAGGGTGTTTCACTGGCCTAGTTTGGATACTCTCATAGATGAGCCTAAAGCGCATAAATCTTTTAAGGATATGGATATCAGGTTAGATGTGCAAAACTCTCTTACCTCTAAAGCTGTTTATTTTTTATACTTGCTTTATTTTTGCTTAAAACTATACTAGTTTTTTTTTTTTTTTTTTGTAACTATCAGTGTGTATTTTGGTGCAGCATCATAAAAATTGTAATGATTAGACTGATAAGTGATAAGGATGGTTATCGTCTTATCTATTAAAGTTGTTCAAAGAAAATGGCATAATTAAATAAAACATTGAAATGAATCTGAGAATGTTTATTTTAAAGTAGGAACAATAAGCATACTTAGGCCTTTTCTCTGCTTTTGTACAGCTTAGATTCAGAACTCTTAGTGTCAACATCTATTGATGGTTCAGCTAGACTCTGGAAGTTAACCGATGGGACACCATTGATGAATCTGGATAGATCTGCGGTATTTTCAGCTTTTCTATTTCCTTATTTTCCTTTTGGTTATGGAAAGGTACTGATATTTGTCTTGCTTGTGAGGATGAGGGGGGTCGGGGGTAGAGGGGTTTCATTATGTATTTTGAGGTTTGTTTGGGGCATCTTTCTCAGTTTGTAAAACTGCATGTACTGATTACCAGTGTTGCAGTCATAGTACTCTGCCAGTACAAATGTCAACGTTGCTAAGGTCTCATGACAATCTCAGCAGTGTACTTTTATATCCATGATTTATCAGATGCTAACTTTGCCAAATTCTCTTCAAACTTTATAGGAGGAGAAGATTCAGTGTTGTAGATTTTCAAGGGATGGCATGAAGCCATTCTTGTTTTGCACAGTAGAGAAAAGTAAGCTTCCTGTAACCAGTACTCTTTTTGAAAGCTGGAAGCTACAACATATTTCAGAGTATTGTCAATTGATAATTGCACACACCAATTTAAACATATTTGGTTGATTTCACCCACTAATTTATATTTACAAAAGGATGCAAGATATTTGATAAACATTTGTTTGTGTTCTCTAATTGAGTATTCGGTAGGTTTTATGCATAGAAACTGTACGGTGTCAATTTCAGGATTATGAAATTTGGATGGCTGATTGGAAAATTTGATACATTGGATATGGTCAGCTGGTTGTAGTAACCAAATTAATAGTCAGCTGGTTTGCAGTTGTCAAGCCAACTAATGTATTTTGTTTGTTTTGCATGAAAAAGGCGGAGGTAATGTGGTAACTGTTGTATGGGATATGGCCACCTGGAAGAGACTTGGATTCAAAAGATTATTGAGAAAACCTATTTCTGTCCTTTCTGTTAGTTTGGATGGAAAGTACCTTGCATTGTAAGTACTAACTCCCTCCTAATCAAACTTCTACTTTGTATTGGTAATATTATATGTGATGTGTAATTGTTTGTTAAAATACCGGAATTGATTCAGCTTAGTTCTGCTGAAGTCATTTTGCTTGTCACTGTTGATATACCAGTATTAAAGATATCATGAACTTTACCAGCCAACCTCATGATTGCTCAATGTTTGGCTTTTCTATTTTATACTCATAACATCCAGTACTTCCAGTTAAAATGCCACCTCTACTGGTGCTGAAACTGAAAACTGAATTAATTTTATTTTCCATTTATAAAAAAATATTAGTTAATAATTAATATCGTCTATAATTACTGGAATTGTAAGTTCTGTCTTCTCCGTATAAAGGAATAAAGATCTTTGTCTCTAGTCAAATAGTCAGCTGTAGTTCACACCTACCTTAATCTGAAATACACAAGTTGATTTCTTTATTTGATTTTCTTATATTATTTTTTGAAGAGGGAGCAATGATGGCGACTTCTGTGTGGTGAATGTTAAAAAAATGGAAGTTCAGCACTGGAGCAGGAAGGTCCATCTCGGTGCCTCCATTTCTGCTATCCATTTCTGTCCTACAGAAAGGTAGACTTATCAAATCCTCTTCGAAAATAGTAAATCGAAATCATCATGCAAGTATCCAATTTTATATTTTTTTCTGCAGAGTTGTCATCTCCAATTCAGATAAATGGGGAGCTGAGGTCACCAAATTGACTGTGCCAGGAGATTGGAAAGGTATCTGTCTCACTATCTCTCATCGACACATAGATGTTCACCTTCATGTTCCAGGAGATTGTGATTGTTTTTTCTGTAGTTATTTTTTAAATGGTAGAACTATTATATTAAAAAACCAGCCATTCAGATAAAACTATGCAGAATAAATACGAAAATTTTCTATATATGCTTCTATCAGATAATTAACATCTCTTGCTTTTGTAATTCTTGTAGTGTGGCAAGCCATGCTAGTGTTACTGGGACTCTTCTTCGTGTCAGCCTTAGCGATGTATTTTTTCTACAGAACTTCAGATTCTTTTTGGAATTTCCCAATGGGGAAAAATCAACTGCCAGCTTGGAAGCTCCAAGAGCAGTCACACATTAAAGACTCAGGATCTATGTTTATAGATGATTCTGAGTTTCCTGATGAGTTGTAGTATGAATCTAATTTTTACATTTTACAATCCAGAGTTTTGTATTAATATTTAAGTAGTATAAGTTATTATTTGGTGTTTTCACGGCTGATTGATGGTTTGCTAACAGAATAAATGAAGACCGGGTTTTGCTTATTTTTTGTATCAGACTTGTCAAGCTCAGTTTAATATAAGGCACCCAATTTTATTTTTGTTCTCGTAAGAAAAGAAAACTAGTTGTAAGTGGAATATTCTTCCTTTTGTAAGATACTGTTGCAATATACTTGCATAGTTGCATCTCCAATCCAAAGATGCCTTATATTGTACTAGTCGGGTTTAGTTGTTCTCAAATTAGTTGGATATCACCAAACTTATAAGCTTAACAAAAATATAATACTTGTTTAAATTCATGTCTCCAATTACAGTTTGCAATATTAAGGTTATTTTGATGTTAATTAGCTTGCTTCTGACTAAAATAAGGAAACTTGTCCATTTAATTTTCTACTAACTAAATATGAGGAAGACTTGCAGAACTATTTGAAACGTAAAAAAAAGAAAATAGTAAGAGTATGCTCCATAAGAACCATGTCTGGTTTCCGGAAGATAATGGTAAACCAACGATACATTATATCACTTTGTTATTACAATATTGGATCAATGTTGTCAGAGATCGTTGAATTTTATCATGAAAATGATACTAAATTATCTACATCAGTCATCAACTGATATCTGATAGCCAATTATTTGATATCTATCAAAATAAAATGAAAATGAGATTAAATTTATATATACTAAAAAAATCGAGATAGATTATATACATAACAATTTAAATTTATATCTTGAATTTAACTTGTTCGATGAAAAAATAGAATATTTAAACGTAACAAAGTAGAAAATAAATAAAAAATTATGTAAAACCCTCTCTTTTGTATGCGTATTTCATCTTGACCTTGCTTCAATTCGCTCACTCGCAAGTCAAATAGAAGAGACGTGTCATACTCTCAGAATTTACAATGCATTGACTAGTAAAATTCGCCAAGTGGAGACAAATTATTGGCCCATTCCACGCTCAGTAATCTATGGCGTGGCGTATAGTCTACTTCCATTGGAAATCACTGCCCAAGTGGCCAGTAGTTGCTTAACAGAAAATAGTAGTGAAAAAAAAAACAGAAAATAGTAGGCTCTTGTATAGTGTTGGTGCTGTAGCAAACTGCAAGCATCACCCCCAAACTGCAATTTTAATGGCAACTATTTTGGCCAAGGGGCTATTTATAAAAAAAAAATTTTGACAAAAAATAGAGGTCTAGCCTCTATCTTTTTTAATAATTAAATTTAGATGAAAGTATTACAGAGTCTGACATTTAACTAACCGTTAAATGTCAACAAAACAAAATAAAAATAGAGCTTACTGGCTGAAGAAAGAAACAACCTAAACAAGTTACAACAAGGAATAAACAGCAAGAAAAAATGAGCTTTTTATAATTAGAAAATTGAAAAAATGGCATGAATAAACAGTGACAATGCAACTGAGTTAATAATTGCATAGGTGCTCAAGCTATTTATTATGCACGAGCCGCCTAAAATCAGCCAACCATGCACTTAAAAATCTCATTCTGTTAACCTATTTGGGGACAATTATTTAAAACGATTATTACTAACGGTTCATATTACTATCCTAAAAACCAGGAATAGCCAATTAAAATTTTCCAACATTTTATTCCCGTCACGAAACAGTAATAAGAAAAGACCAAATCCTTTTCTTCTCTGATCTTCCCTCAACATGTGGACCGCAGCCCTCGTGCTGATTGCTGCCACCTCCGACCCCAACCTATTCACCACTCCTTGCTCCCGGTGCATCATCTCAAGCACAATACTGGTTTGTGGGCCCCAGTTTACATCACCTTCCAGGTGGTGTGCCAGGAGCAGGGAAATGTTTTTCCTACCTCCTCTCCTCCCGTGGCGGAGAGTATGCCTCCTTTTCTTCTCCTTTTTTTCTCAAGAACTTCATCTCCCACGCAAAAATTCTACCTCATTTTGTCCATATGTTTTTCACGAGGATTACTAACCAATAAGACCGAGCCACGTCAGTATCGGTAAATTGCGTATGATAGTACCCGTGAAGGAGCTAATTTGATCATGTTCCCTTTTCTCCAAAGCAATTAAGATACCGTAGAATCTACTCTTTCTCGATTCCAGTTCCCTTCTCCTCTTCTCCACTTCCGCTCCCCACCCGTTCGACGAAATATCTCACTGAACCAATCAATATAAACAACAGACACATCAACACACCAACACACGCTCTTCAAACAAAACCACACACAGCACCAGATCAACATGCTAAAGGCATTAACTCCGATCTCTCTTCAAAATCCTGTCTCTGGCCTTGTAGTCACTGCCTCTCTCCGGCGGCTTCCCGGTGCACGCAAGGCGATTGCCAATCATCCGATTCGACGACCCAACAACGAACAATACGCGCCATGGAACAATGTTGGGATGGGTCAGAACCAATTGGGACTAGGTACCTCAGGTAGGAAGCTTGATGAGGTGGCCGGGGAAGGCGCAGGTCATGGAGCTGGGGATGAATTGGAGATGTTTCTTGAGCTGGTTCCACCTAGGATGAGAAAGGATCTGGCTAGGCATGAAGAGATCAAGGAATTGGTGGAGGTGGTGTTGGATTTGGGAAGAGAGCCGGTTGCGCGGTTTCCCACTGGCGATTGGGTTATGTCGAATGAGTCTGTGGGGCTTGAGGATCTGAGACATGCGGTTTCTAAGGTAAATTGTGTGGATATGCAATAATATGAATCTGTTGTTGGTTGCATAGCTTGTCAGTTTCAATTACCAGCTCAAAGTGTCACATGATCATCTAAGCACTCTGTGCTGACTTGTGATAGTGGGAGTGTTTTAACATTTGATCCCGGTATTTCTTTTTTAGAATTTGGGTCGGACCAGATTTTATGGAAAGTTTAGTGCCATGATCTGATTGAATAAGATGCTGATTCACTTACAAGCACTCATATTTCAATGTGTCGAGGATACTGCAAGCGTTTATTGTCCCATTCACAAGTTATACATCTGCTGTCATGTTAGCATCTGAAATGTTGTGATTTCACATCTCTTTAACTAATTTGTGTAGTTATGCTGTTTTTAGGTTGGTGACTTTGCCGAAGATAACCGATCTGGGATTAATAGGTCCTTGCACCGTATAAGTGCAATTAGAAATCGCAAAATGCAAATAATTGGGCTCACTTGTCGTGTAGGCCGTGCTATCTCAGGAAGTGCAGAGATGATCCGGGATTTGGTTGAAAGTGGGGATTCCATTTTGGTTATCGGACCTCCTGGTGTGGGAAAAACAACCTTGATAAGGTATTATAGAAAGGATAGATTCTTTTAGATAACGGTGACATCCAATATTTCAAAAAATTACAATTTTTCTAGCCCTGTACAAGTCCAAATATCACATGCCTCATGAAAGGGAAAATGTCCTAGAATGCATTTGAATTGTTATACATGTGCTCTCTTCTCTCTATTTCTTAAAAATATTACCTGTATTAGCCCCTTCTTTTATTATGTAGAAAAAGAAACATGAAAAGAAGATTAAGTAAGTATGAGCATAATATGAAGACAATGAAAAGTGATTGATCTTTGCTACATGTACATGACAGTCCTTGTACTCTTTCACTGGTAAATTGTACTTCTTTTTCTATGGGGTCCTATGTGACATTAAAAATGTGGTTAAAGCTTGATTGAATGCAATTAATTAGTAAAGGGAGCCCTTATGTGATTTAAATTCAGGACTCCCACTGTGGCCTCACCTTAACAAGAGTGCATTCATCTTAATGCAGAGAAATAGCAAGGATATTAGCAGATGAGCACAAGAAACGTGTTGTCATAGTAGACACGTCAAATGAGATAGGGGGCGATGGGGACGTTCCTCACTCAGGTATAGGCCGTTCCAGGAGAATGCAAGTCCCCAAAGTTAGCATGCAGCATGATGTGAGTGGACACTTATTTCCTTGACTTATGATTTTTTATAGGCTTTTGAGATATAGCATTGGTTCAAGGTGTTTAAATTATGTTTATGGTTAACATATATTAACAAGGAGAGCCAAATGCTAACATTAATCTCATTCATGACAAATCCGTTTGAAGTTGCCTTTAATATGTTTATCTCTATCTCACAGCACTGAAGGACTTGCACAGGACATATTTTACCATATAAATTGCATGTTATTGCATGGTATGGTGAAGTTTTTTTTGAAATGACTAAGGCTGTTAGCTATTTTGTTTAATGTTTCGTTAGATTATGATTGAAGCGGTTGAAAATCATATGCCTGAAGTGATAGTAATAGATGAGATTGGAACAGAACTTGAGGCACTGGCAGCCAGCACAATTGCTCAGAGAGGTGTTCAGCTTGTGGGAACAGCACACGGTGTGACAATTGAGAGCTTAACCAAAAACCCTAGCCTACAAATCCTTGTCGGAGGCATAGAGGTGAAAAAAGCATCCTTTAGAAATTTCTTTAACATTTTGGTCAAAAAGTTTAAGAAAGAGTGTTGTGTCAATATAGCAACAAATAAACAAAAGTAAGGCTACTTATCCAGTAAAAAAAATGGAAAATCAGATGAAACTTTTATCAGAATAGTCTACAATAGCATAACTAGCTTTTCTCAATGCTGCCATACATATTCACTTACAGAGAAAAATGGCACCTAAAAGCGATATTTAACTCTCGGCTTCCAAAAAACCATGTGTAAGGTAGTTAAATTTTTGTGTTGCTAAAAATAAACTTCATATTCAGAGTGTCACGCTAAGTGATGAGGTGGCGAAAAAGAGAAAAGTCCAAAAGACTATACTTGAGAGAAAGGGACCTCCAACATTTAGCTGTGCAGTTGAGATGATATCAAAGACAGAATGCAGAGTGCATCGTAAATTAGATGGCACAGTGGATGATATCTTAGCAGGTACCTATGAATGTAATAGTTACAGGCTTTACTTTAGTTATATAGGCAGACCCCTAACTGATGGGTAACAGTTGGGACTTAAGAATTCTTAATTTTTCAGTTCTAATGATTATTTATCTTTATGTTTGTTCTTAATCTATAGGTGCTAGATTAATGATATTGTTAAATTGTATTACTTTGAATTTTATGCCATTTATTTGCTATTTCCATGTATGCCTCTTGTAGTTGATCATATTGCTGTGGTGTTTCTGTAAATACAGGAAAGCCGCTAAAATTCGAAGTTAGAAAAGCAGATGGCAAATCGAGTGAGTTTGATGAATCTTGGTCCGTATTTGGTGATAACAAAGAAGAGCAACCATCTCCATCAATTGAACAAAATCAAACATTTACTCCCAACAATTTAAAAGGAAATACTCTAAAGAAGGACAATACTGAATCCAGTTCTAGATTTGTGAGAAAAAACAAGAGGGAATTATCAAGAACTTTTGTCAGGGTTTATACTAATGAGGTAATATTGAAATCTGTCATTCTAGAATATTGTCTAGTTTTGTTTTCCTATATCTTTATTTATTTTTTATTATTAGTGTGATGAGTGACCCTTGAAAGTTTAAACCTTGGTCAACCCTCAATTTCTCTCGAAGACCTTAACTAAGGATCATAAATGACAAGAAAAACTCAAAAACAAATGATGACACCTACTGGGTATAGCATGATGCCAGTGCAGGATAGCTTTGACCTCAGAAATTTAAATATTTTGACACATAGGATTGATCCTTATTCTGTGGATTTTATTTCCTGTGCCAGATCTTGGAATCTGATCTGTTGCAAGTTGCAAAAGTGTTGGGGTACGAGCAAGAGTTTGGAGTGACTGATGACATCAGATCAGCAGATGCCTTTTTGGTATCACATGCTGAGTTGAAACATGATCCATCTATCCACCAGGTCGCCAAATTACATCGGATCCCTATTTATGTAGTTAAGGTAATTTTGTTACTCGATTTATTGTGCTGTTATCATACAAGAATTGCAGTTCGTTTGATGTTCACTCGAACCATAAGAGCCAAAACCCAACCAATCTCCAGGACACGAGCACTAATTTTCAAAGAATAAATTGAGTGATCGAGATTGTAATTGTTGTTAAGTAAGGAACTCATTGTTCTTTGTATTATAAGTGTTATATCTTTCTGGTGACATTTATTGTAGTCCTATACCATGGCACAACTGGTGAAGGCTGTTAAAATGATTCTCGGAAAGAACACATCAAGTCCCACAGTGGAGACAGAGACAATGTCTGGCAGCAAAACCACCGAAATGGAAGATATAGAGATACAGGATGATGCCCCCAAAAGAAAACCATCCTTGGAGGAGATTGATGCTTTAGAGGTACCTATTCTATTTGAAGTTTGAACTTCTAGAAAGCTAGTTATTTTCTGAAACTTCTACATTTCTTTTTTCCCATCAATTTGAACTGAACAACTGAGTTATTTGGTTTTAACAGGAGGCAAGATTAGCAATAGAATATATAGTAATTCCAGGTGGAGAACCTGTGGAACTTCTCCCAAGGTGCTCTGAAATTGTTGCTCGTCAGCTGGAGCTTGTGGAGAGCTACCAACTGACGGCTGAGACATCTGGAACTGAGTTCGAGTCCTGGTTACAGATTCTTCCTGTGAGATTGAATAAAAAGGACTCCATTAACAAACCAACACTTGATTCTTCAAAAAAGGGGAAAACTGGTTTCGGCTTCTTTTCAGATACGAAAGGAGGGTCCAGTGTTTCTCGGCTCCCCCTTCTGCCAGAGTGAGTCACTGAGATGGGGTTTGTACAGTGTGATGACACAGAAAGATGTACATATAACAAACACATCAATATTCTCTTACTTAAGAGAATTGTAATTAATTGTATAATGTAATTCATTCCCATTCTTTTAATAAAAATCAAAAAGGTCTATCTATGTCGCAGATGAAAACATTCTTCTTTTGCGTAGTTGAAAGAGAAAATTGTTTTCAGGTTAAGGCCTCCCTCAATTAGATTAACAAAACTAAAATTTTACTAAAACTTATGAAATAAAATAAGACTACTATGACCAATAAGCATGTTTAATCAATTTTAAGTCCATTAATTATTAGTCTTATAAATCCAATTTTTTACGCTAAAATCAGTCATATTTTTCAGGGCTTAATCCACTTAATGATTTTGGGCCAGAAAGTTCAAAAATTATATAATCAATATTATCTTTTTTTTTTTTTTTTATCAACGGCTTCATAATAACAGATACCATTGTTATGGGGATATATAGAGGGTCACTTTGACAATTGCCAAAACTATTTAAAAGTAAAATTTAACATTTTTAAATTGATATGTTTGAACAGTTGTACACATCATCTTTAAATTTTTGATGGAATTTGATGCACGTTTTATTATTCGTAAGATTATTCGAATTTTCAATAATATGAAATTAATGGTACTTAATGCATCACAAAATATAAATAAAATGTATAAAATATTAAAATTACAATAAAAGACTATTTTATGTCCAAAATTATATTTATCAACACACTTTTTTTTACTTTTGAATCTTATTTAAATTTATTTGAAAATACCTCCAAAACATGTATCTTTGGTCATTTGTGAAGTTTTAAATGAGACATGCATTCAATGAATGTTTTTTTTTTAAAAAAAAAAAATTGAGAGTAATCCATTTCAATGAAAAAGGAATTTATAATTTATGTTTAGAAAAAGTATTAATATAATGAATTATTAATTCATTATGATTATAAAAAATGAACAAAAATTTCATATTTTAATATGTCTAAAATATGATATACGTGAAATCTTGTTTTCAACAACCCCAATATATTTAAACAGAAGATAATGTGCGCATTCTAAAATTTACCCTCCAATACTTCATTAAATTTTTGTAGACGAAAAATCGTTTTTGTTTGCAAGAATATAACCAGTAAAATAGAGAAAATAGACTGCATATAACTAAATTTAAAATGATTAAAAAAAATAATACTGATAATATTAATATCAATACTATTTTTTTGAAACTGACCCAACTGACCCAACTAACCCGTAAAAAAAAATCAACTTTTGTAAGAATTTAGGTTGAATTTTTTTTTTTTTACGAAATTTCGGTTTTAAATAAAAAAAAATTGTAAAAGTGTTTTCGTTGTAAAAGAAGATGAATCGGAGAAGAGGGGGCAGTTCGTGCAGGGAAGAGATTTATCTTTATTTGTGAGCGCACCGTTGGATTAGGATCCAAGAGTCCAAATGGGAGGTTGGCACCTTTTAAAGGATACGATTCCCAAAAGCGTGTCCTGTCCCGACCGACCAAACAAACCCTCGTGCCTCTTGTCTCCCTCAGTCCCAGTGTAATCCGTACCTTTTCAATCTGAATTTTGATCAGCGATTTACGAGACCAAAAAAAAAAAAAAATTATTAAACAAAATTTCTCTTCTTGAGTAATCTCTCTTTCTCCCTCGCTGGCGACGAGGTATTAGAAAGGTGCAATGGCTGGAAGGGATGAGAATCGGGTGTTCGTCGGAGGCCTTTCGAGCCGTACGAAGGCGCACCACCTCGCCGAAGCATTCGCCCACTTTGGCACCGTGGTTGAGACCGAGGTATTGTTCTTGATCCCTTTCCTCTCTTCTTCTAGGGTTTTTCCTGGTTATATTGGTATAAAATTGGGCATGATTAATGGGAAGTCGAATGGAGGAAATGATGTTTGGTTATGATTTAGTGATGTGATTGGGAGATTATTAACAGATTTTGTTAAAGTGATCTGTACATTTGATATGTCGCACCAGATAAAATCTTTGACTTGTGTAATTGCCCTATTGAAAGAATTTAGAAGGCTTTCTATTTATTTATTTTCTGAAATTTTAGAATTTGTTGTTTAATTGCTAAATTGACACAAAATGAAGACTATTTGAGAGCTCAAGTAAGGCTTAAGTCCAGATATCCCCAATCCCAATTAATGTCAAAAAAAAAAAGAAAAAAGAAAGAACAAACTATGAATTGTTTCTGAACTTTTGTACTGCTGAAAATGTGGGACCACCTGCATACTGGTTTTACCAGTAGTTATTTTATACTCTGGTTTTACCGATTTGAATTCTTCTACTCTGTCTATGCTGTGGTTTGCTTGTCACATTTCTTCTTTTTTATTTAGATAGCCATGGACAGAAAAACAGGCCGACTTCGTGGATTTGGGTTCATCACTTTTACAAACTCTCATGATGCTTCTGCTGCCATTCATCATATGCACAAGACAGAGCTGCATGGTCATACTATCAGAGTCAGCCTTGCTTACAGCAGACCTAGCTTTAACGATGAATACAATTGTTACCATGGTGATGGTGGTACTAGTAATAAATATTATAACAGTACCAGCTGCAAATATGGTACCAACAAAAATAATAGCAGTTTCTTTACCCCTTTCGAAGGTTGCTATACTGGGAATGAAGGTATGAGTGGCAGTTACCCCAAAACTCATAAAGATTGCCATGATGGACATGATGGTGTCAATGGCCAAAATAGAAGCAAGAGGAATAATAGAAATCACTTCCCCCTTAACAGTGATTGCTATGGTAATAATGGAAATAACAGTTGTTTTAACTGCGGCCGTACTGGGCACTGGGCCCGGGACTGCACCTATCCAAGAGACAGTGAGTTTGATAACTATTACACTGGTTATCATGGTGGTCCCAAATTTGCTAGCAATCCATTCTTTGATAGTGACTGTGCTACCCAACGGAAACACAATGATGGTAACAATGGAGGCAAGAAGTGTTTTAAATGTGGTCGCACTGGGCATTGGGCCCGTGATTGCCGTAATCAGAGATATGACAGTCCTTCTGACCTGCGTGGAAAAAGGCCTGTATCACCTGATGCATTTGATTTTGAAGATTTCTCTCAGTTAGATTTTGATGATATTACACTTTATTGCGATAACTGTGAAGATTTTGGTCATTTTATCTTCGAGTGCCCAAATTTGGGGTGCTGTTCAAAAGCACACCCAGAGTACTGCGACTGTGATGGTGGTCCCTATTTACGTGAGGACAGATTTGATGGCTCCTGCATTCGATGTGGTGGCCGCAGCCTGTGGAGTGCGTACGGCTATCCTAATAGTTCCTCAAGGGAGCACGGTGAGTCCAGCCATGGGCCTCGTTTTTCTGGCAAGAGATATAGTGGTAGGCCAAAAGGATATTATGATGGTCAATATGGGTACTCATCTGGCAGGGCTAATTTCTCAAATTCAAAAAAGAAAAATAGTAGGATCTTTGATTTGTTTGGAGATACATTTGATGAAGACGGCTTTTTTGATGCACATGATTTTCTGAATAGCTTGCATTATGATGCTTTTGAAGAAGATTTCTATGAGGAAGGTGGTTTCAAAAACCATGTTCAATATGACAATTCTTATGGTAGAACAACTATGCCTAATAGGGTCCACATGAGAGGTGAAAGATCCAGTGGCAGACAAAATAGTGGCCGTAAGAATGATCAGTTTGATCAGATTGATGAAGATGATAATGGTGGGGAATTTTATGAAGGTGGTTCCAAAAACCATGGTCAATATGGTAATTCTTATAGTAGAATAAATATGCCTCATAGAGTCCGCATGAGAGGTGAAGTTTCCGGTGGCAGACAAAATAGTGGTCGACAGTATGATCAGATTGATGAAGATAAGAATGGTCAGGAATTTTATGAAGGACGAGAGGTGCATAACCAGAATGCCAGAGGTCAGAGTCGGCCTAGTGGGCCCCGCACATCAAGTAGGCAGCCTACTGGAGGGTCCAGTCGGAGACCTCGAAATGGTGCACAAGGTGGAAGTAGTGTGAGGCGTGACAACCGTGATGATGTGAATGAAAGAAGGCAGCATGGGAAAGATCCAATAAATGTTTTTATTTTTGTTGAGAGGGGTGAAAGATCCTGATTGTGATGAAATGTGGTGTTGGTTGTTCATTTGAAATAATCGAACTGGTGAACCTTTGCAGCACCTTGAAATGTTAAATCATGTGATGATCTTTTGCAAGTATTTCTTTTTATTTTTTTTTTATTCAGAGATGTAACTGTCGATTTATACAAACTGAGAAGAATTTTTTTCTCTCAGTTCTGCAGCCTATAATTTCTATGCTCGGTAGTTGGTACTGTTCTTTTGTTGGTAGTTTCTGGTATAACAAATGGGGTACGGTTTGAATAAAAAATTTCCAATTTCTGATTTATTTTGTTATATGTTAGCAGTGTTTCAGGCTACATATCTGAGACACCGGAAGTACTAGTTTATTCATGAAAAAAATGAACTTGCTCTTATGGCCATTATAATACCAATTTAAAATAAGGAAAATTTTGAATCGGACTTTAATCGCAATCGTTCATGAGTGTTAATCTTTATTAGAAATGTACAGTTGATATTAAATCTTGATTCAGAAATTGATTCTCACAACTGAATTTCCCTTAAAATAATAATAGTGAAGCATCGACTTCAAACAATTTTAAACAGAACAGTTGCAAGTTTGCAACTGCAGCAGTTTAATAGGCCGAACAAATATTTACAATTTGGAGGATCAGATTGCAAAATCCAAACCTGATATCATTAGGCCTAATCTATCTAGGGCATCTAACCGAGGTTGGCTCCTCTCTTGCAGTAACACGTTCACTGCATAAATCCCTGCAGATCTCATCCGTCAATTTCAGATCGGACACACCAAATACAGCCTACGGAACAGGCAAAAAGGACCGTTTAACAACCAAGATTAATCTCAACCGTTCATTAAGAATAAACGGCTTAGATCTGTCGAGGATCTTCGCAATGAAACCGTCTAGTTGGAGTGGAAAGAAGACTCCGTCAAAGAACGCCGCCTTGGTCTCTCATCCGTACTTTTCTTTTTCTATTTCCATTAGTTCCAAAAAAAACTCTAAACCTAGGTCTTTTCCTTCTAGAGGCTGTTATTATTTCTCTCTGTCTCTCTCTCTCTTTCGCTTTGAGAGAAAATGGCGGGTAAGGATGATTGCAGAATCTTTGTAGGTGGATTGTCGTACGAAACCAACGATCGCGTTCTTCAGAGCGTGTTCGGTCGATTCGGGAAAGTTTTAGAGGCTCAGGTATTGTTGTTTTGTTCTTTTTATTTTTGGATTGATAGATGCTTTTTGATTTGATTTAATTATACGATTGTTTGAATTGTTGTACCTTCTTGTGTTCAGCATGTAATCTTAAAAAATTAGAATTAATTCGGAGAAAATAATTTGAAATTTTTTTTTTAACTTGTGATGTTTTATCTAGTTGTAAAATTAGAGGGATTTGTGTTCATACCCTCCTTTTGAGGTTTTTTTTTTTTAATCTTTTTAAGATACATCTGAGAGAGCGTTATCAAAAAGTTTCTTATATTCTTGATTTTCAAAATTTGTTCAATTGTTAAGTTTTTTTTTAAAACAAAAAAAAATCAAAGAAATTAATGTTATATCATATGAATTTTCTATGTTTATGTTTCAATAACTGAATTTTGTAACATTGCAGGGTTACTGATTCTATAATTTGCTTTATGTCCTTGTTTCGAGGTCACATGGTAGTGTTCACCTGTTATAGGAAAGAATTTGCAGTTATCTGAACTTGAACAATAATTCTAGATAAGAGGACTTGATGTTGCAGATTCTGAACAGATTTAATTGCTAGACGTACAAATAATAGAGACTGGGACTACTTGTCAGACTTGAATTCACATTTACTAAACTTAACCTGGCTTTGTCTCGATTACCATGTTCCGGACGTTATGCAATTTGATACAAACAATGAGATCACTTGGCTGAACGGGGTTATTTTAGTGTATCCTTGATATCCGTGGAGCATAGCACACGCTGTATTGGCTTGGTTGTTTGGTTTTCAATAGGGGCTGCCACTTTCGACTATCAAACTCTTTTAATTTTTAATATTAGAAAGCCTATCCCTTTGTTGGTTATAGTAGCATTTGATTTTCAGATGCACTTCCTGATTAATAAAGTAGTTGTGATTGCTGTTTCTTTTAAGATACTGGTTGAATGCCTTGACATGAACCGAGGCACTAATAGGACGTGTAAGATTATTTTCTAGTAACTGCTTATAAGGAGAGTAGTATTACCCTAACCTTGTATGTTGCATTTAGCCTTTTACTTTTCGGATTCATACGTCTTTCCTGGCAAGTTTAAGTGGAATGCTCTAATATGTTGTGTAAATTGTGCTCATCCTCTTCTGACCTGAGATGCTTGCATATGTTATGTTCCTTGTATTAGTTGATGCTGAGCTTTCGGGACTAAAGAGAAAGTACTGCATCAGATTAGATACAAGCCTATTCTCTCCAAGGCATGCGACTGCAAGTGTTATGGCTTGAGTTGGGTTCATAGTGCCTCTGAATGCAAATAGGTTGATATTGTTGTTATAGGTATAAAACTTCTTATGTGTGCATCTTGTGCAGTGAATTTATTAGATCGGTTACTTTAGACCAGTAGCATTTCTGTTTGTTTGATCTCCTTAGCATTTGAAGAGAAGCCTCTCTTGAAGCCTTTTTTTAGAACTCCCATCTTGATTTCATTTCGTGATCACAGTTAACCTGATAAAGTGAGAATTGCTAAATTTGGTTTCCTCTTGAGGTTTCTTCGATTATTCATGCAGTATAAAAGAAATACTTTTACCAAAGAACACAACAAATAACTACTATCATGGAATTAAATGTTATTTACATGGATTCAAGATGGGACATGGTAAAGTGGAACATTTAGTTTGCAGTTACTGTTCTTTGGTTCTTTAATAACCAAAGTTAAATTCAAGCTGCTGTGAAGTGCAAAAACTGAGAGAACATTTCAAATAATTGTTCTTATCTGCTGGAGGGGCGATAAGAGAACCAGTGACTATGCTACAGGAAGATGTGCAAGTAAAGATTCATAATGAAAAGAGCTTTCTGAATGTGGTACCCATGTTGTCTTACGACTGTTTTAGCAGATCTTATTGGGCATCACATTACTACCAGTAGCACTGTGGACAGTCTGTGCTTGTCTTTTTCAGTAACGAATTATTTTCTTCTGGTACACATCATGTTGCCTTGATCACCTCTTATCATAATGGTTTTGAATATGCAAATGGATTGCTGCTTTGAATACTGCTTACCTTCTCGTCCCTTTCTATCAAAATCTATTTCTAATATTTCTGTAGTTCATGAGGTTAATTTTTGGCAGATAGATATATTAATGGTTCAAGGAGTTTGGAGTCTTTTTGTTCTTTGAGCAACTTGAGTTATATCAGTGAAGTGAGTATTAGATTAGAGCCATTGTTACCATTCCCGCTTCATAATTTTCTGTCAGAATTGGATTCAGTTTTTATTGATCACAAGATTTTCGTTGTCATTAATGGTCTCTTGCCTGCATGATGAGTTCTGTACTGGTCGGTAAAGAGGATTGACTTGAAAGAGATGAAGGTACTGTCAAGCACTTAAGAGTCTGTAGTTCATCAATTTTGGTTGGTTCTATGAAGAACGTCTATGAAGTTGACTATGATATTTTTTTTTTTGTGCATGGGCAACGTTCCGGCTAGGGAGAAATGGTTTTGTTTGGGTATCTAGATGTACATTAGTGCACCAAGCAGACTTGGATAATCAAAGAACTTGATCTATTTAACAGAACTTATAGAAAATCCCTTAGTTTGTTTCATCTTGAGATTTGACTTCTGCATCTCTCTACGGGTAAGTGAAATACTTTTCCCTCACCTTATAGGTTATAATTTTAATCAACTATAAAGATCAGTATAATTTTGTCATCACTGTATAATCACAAGCAGAAAGGGTTATTTGATATTTCTCCCTATAAACTCAACCATATGGTTTGCTATGTTAAATTTATAGAAGACTTGACACGAACATTTCATATTGTAGTCGTTTTATAAATGGGTAATTAATTCTTCCTATGTACTGTCATGCATCATTGTTTGTTTTAAGAAATACATATAAATATTTTTTTGAAATGTGTATGTTTGTTCAGTTGCTGCTACAGCTAATTCCCTTATTGCTGCTAATTTCGAGCATTTCAATTTCATTGGAAGCAAATGCTTCTGTTTGTTTAATATTCCATTGTAATTTCATATTACTATTTTTTTTTTTTATTCTTTTCTGTAACGAACTTCAAACATCCTTTTGTCTTGTCCTTTGTAATACAGATAATCACAGATAGAGACACGGGTCGTCCACGTGGATTCGGATTTGTCACTTACACTGACAGATTAGCTGTGGAAGCCGCAATTGCTGAGATGAACAATGTTGAGCTGGATGGCCGCATCATCTCTGTCAACCGGGCTGAACCCAAGCCAAATACTGATGAAAGCTATGGCAGCCACAGTCGAGCTGCTCCGAGAGGAGGAGGCTACCGTGATGATGGCTCTCGTGGGCTGCCTCCTGGTGTACGGGACAGGGACCGGGACCGGGACCGGGATCAGGATGAATGCTTTAAGTGTGGCCGTGCTGGTCATTGGGCCCGTGATTGCCCTAGTTCGAATGGTGGGGGGCGAGGAGGGAGAGGTGGGAGGTACTCCTCTCCACCTGCTAGGTATGGCAGGGGAGGTGGTGGACGTGGTGCTCGGGAGGACCGGTTTGGAGGACCAGATCGGTATGGTGGCGACCGCTTCTTTGATGATAGGTAATTTGAGCTTGCCAGTATAACTTAATCAAACTGTTATGCAGTATGCATTGTTGGCTATATCTTTTAGTTTTGCTGATTAAGTCAATTTGTTTACTTGAAGGGTAGGGACCTGCCCAGAATCTGACTATTCTGATAGCATGGTTGTAACCTAACAGCATAATTACTCTGTTAGGGTTCCTTCGTTAGAATAGGGAAAAAAATTTACAGGGATCTCAATTGAATGTTATGTTAATCAGTAAAAGAGAAAAAAAGAATGAAAAATCAGTATGAGTGGTGTTTAGCACCGACTAAGCTGCGAGCATTGCTAGTTTTGTACCTGGTGGGATTTGTGTCCATTGAATGAAAAATTTATATGGGAACTTGCAAAGGTTTCACCTTCTTTGGTCTTAAATAGGTATGATTTTGATCGTTATGATGATCGGGATAACATGGACCGGTACAACAGTGGTGGTCGTGATCCACGTGATCGCTATGTGGCTGGCCAGTATGGACCTCCTCCAATGTATGGGGACCGTTTTGCTGGGGACAGGTATGGTGGTTTACCTGATCGGTATCCTCAGGATGGGTATGGTAAAGAGAGGGGCTATGATAGAGATTTTGGCCGTAATGCAGGTGGTAGTGCTTACTACAGAGATGCCCCTAGGGGTGGTGGTGGGTATGAAAGGGATATGGCACCCCCGCGCATGGCTGGTGGACCCACGAGGTATGAAGGAGGTGGGAATTATCGTGACCGTCCCAGGCCATATGATCGCCCACGGGGTGGTCGACCATATTAAGTCGCTAATAGTCCAGATGTCGTATGGGGTAGATACTAGATAAGATTATATGTGCTTTGTTTTTGTTCTGAGATTAGATTTCATATTTAGTCAGCAAAAGTGCAAAACCTCAAAATGTCAATGTACCCATGAGGAGTAGAAACTCTTTTAAGATGAGAAAAGTCACTTATATCTGCTCTTGCAATATCTTTGAAGGCTTCCAAACTACTACTCCTTACCCCTTAATTTAGTGGAGAGAAGCAATGCTGAACAGGAATATTGAGGGGCATTCTAAAGAGATGTAGGCATAGCTGGTAGAACAGATTTCGTGATGGAGAGGTGTTATCATGACAGAGATGTTGTATGTTGGTTTTCTACTGCTTAATTTGTCTTTAGATTATCTGCAAAGTTTGCTGAACATGCTGAAGTCTTTGTATCATAATCTGTTGTTTTATTGTTGCTTTGGAGCTGAATAATGGATTACAAAATACGTTAATTCCTAATATTTGTCCACCCAGTGCATGTAATTTTCTATGCTGGTTGATGTGTTAACATTCTTGCAACTTTGCTGTACTGTAATACACATAAGAGGTTCTCTAGCTGAATTTTTGAACAGACATATTTAATATCCACAAGTTGTATTTAGATGGATTTCAAATTTGCACTCTCTACTTAAATGATCACTTTTTTTAGTTATTGGATGAAATACAAAATTCTTCAGCTTCACTGTGCTCCTTGGTATATCGAGCAACACTGGGGAAATTACAGTGTCATGGTAACTGGTAAGATATGACTTCTCTGCTTTCTTGGAAGCAAACTAACACTGTCAGAAGGCTGTTTTCGAGTTGAAAGAATATTGATGGTCGTTATTTGCTTGCATAGGATTGATTGGCTCCCTCGTATCCTTTTCGTTTGGATCTTTATATTTTGTGGGGCCAAACAAAATGCATATCATTATGGTTACTCTATATGAAGCGAAAGCAATTTCTCTTCTTCCTTGGCTTCTCCTTCAGCTAAAGAAGTGAGTAATTTATCTGTAACTGTAAGTATAGGCCCTCGAACATTTTAGTTATTACCTTCCTAATTTCTATTATACATTTAAAATATTACCATCTGTTCCATGAGTGATTCTGTTACTTAGATTCGTTTCAACACCAACACAACAAATTTTATGGTAATAGTACCATCAGAAATACTCCCAAAAAAAAAATGTCAACCAGCCTCATTTAGGGCCTAGCATAGTGGAGCTTCTCATTTTCCTAAAATCTAAATGTGAACTACTATCTGTAGTCCAACATAACTGTTATAGCAGTGTGAATGTTTGTAATGTGATGTATATATCACTGTTAAACTCAGCTTCTTTTTTTTTTTTTGTTTATTGATTTTGTTTATTGATGAAACAAAAAGCTCAGGTCCTTGTTTTCAATACCAAAACAGAAATCACCGGGTTTCGAACCTACGTCTCTTACAAGAGAGATAAGATTTTTACAAACTGGGATGGGCCGTAGTTCGCTACTGTCAAAAGATAAATTTGTAACTTGTATCTGACCTCTGCTGGATTATATAAACCTCAAATTCACTTTCCCCTTTCTCATCTTCCCCATTTGGAAGATTAAAAGGGTTCTTTTTTTCTCCTTGCTTAATCCTCAAGTAAGTTCTTCCTTTTTCCTTATATTTAGATGCGAAGCTCTCGCCTACGAATCAGGCCAACGTGGTGGAGTTGGGTAGGTCCGGTGGACATAAGCTTTGTTTGATCGACTTTACCAATTATATTTGTTCCTTTTTCCCATAAATAATTGTAATTTTGACCCTGAATCTCTTATCAAATTTTCTTGAAAGCCACAAAGTAAAATTTTTAATTATTACAAGTGGAGGTTTTGATCTAGCTAGCTAGTCTGTTCTAGATCTGATGGAAAGCCTTTAGATAGTAGATTCATACTATTATTGGCATGAGTAATGGCAGATTGGACCCAATAGTCAGACTTGTGTTTCTATCTCATATATTCTCTATTTGAGAATAGAAAATCTTCATTACTTGTTGGAATTTCTTATTTTACACATAAGGTAATTGATTACACACAATATTTTGGTCAAAATCTTCCTTTTTCACCTAATGATTATTTTTTCAATGTAGAATATTCTTTTAAAATGTTAAAATTATTACAAATAGTGGACACATCAATGTCTTTCTTAAATAAGCATAAAGTATATCGTTGGCCGTATCTCTGGGAAACGTGAATAGAAGGCAGAGCAACGGAAGCAGGATTTTACACAGAGCTCACGCTCGTACTTCTTAATAGAAATATTGTCCAAGTGTTATCACAATATCTAAAGGACATGTTTTTTTAAGTTAAACGTAAAAAGTGAAAACAAATACTGGATATCTCAATTGGTGATTTACTTCAATTCTGATGTTAACTAGGAACTGTTGCCTTATAAGATGGATTATTGTTTCAATTCCATGTGATGATAAACTTTTCTCTGTTCCTCCAACATTATTAAGCTAAGCTGTTGTAATCAGTAATTTATATTACAAATTTGTACCAAGAAAACTTTTTACTTTTCATTTTGAACTGCTATAATTTAACCCTCTAGGATCTTATTAGAACATTCTATCAGATACTTGGTTTTCTCTAAATTTATTGAACTAAGAAAATAAAAAATATATATTTTTCGTTTAACATTGAAGTTTCTTGTTGTACAGGAAATTAGGAATACAATGGAGAACAGTAACAAGGTGCCTCAACTGTCTCGGAATGACATGTTAAGTCATCTACCAGCTGAGATACTGTTGGTGATACTGTCTCTCTTGCCAAGATCTGATGCTGCAGCCTGCAGCTATGCGGTGCTTGTCTCGTACATGGAGGAAACTCTACGACTCCATGTTTCTGAGCTTTTTCTGTGACGAGTTTGACCGTCTTGGGAAAAAGGAGTACATGCGATATGTAAAAACTGCATTGCAGAAACGCAAGGAAAAGGGCCTAGAATCATTCCAGGTAATATGGCTTCATAAAAAAAGTGATGCATGGCTTCATTATGCAGCGCGCAAGTGCGCAACCATGCAAAATCCATTCATGTCATCTACCTTCATGATGCCTGGGAGCATTTCTTACCCGAACACCTGTTATATTCTAGCTCACTTGAGGTAAAATAGATTATATACTATTGTGAAATATTATGTTATCTTATGTACGTATGATCAGAGAATAACTCTTAAATAAAACCATAAAATCTTATTCTTTATTGATTGGTTTTTTGTATGATTAAAGATCACCAGATTGTTGCTTCTTGGTTAATCTTACAATAATTCACTAATAATCATAATATCAGGAGTTGGCAATATATAGTTACTAACGGAAACCGGAGCTTGTAGTATGTGACATGCACCTGCAATCTCTTAGACGGTTGATCATTCTATCATTGACCATCGATGGAGATTTCAGTTATTTGGTCTCTAGGCGATGCCCTGTTTTGGAAGAACTGTATTTTGTGAGCTGCAAGCTTGAATTTAAAGAGCTCGCTTCTAAAACCTTGAGGAATCTTACTATCGAGAGGTGTTGTGTTGGTAGTGAATATATTAAAGGCGGACTGAAAATTAACACACCCAAGCTCCAGCATCTCCATTACAATACAGTCTGCCCAGATTATCTACGGAAAAAGCAAGACCGTCTTGAGTATGTGACTATGTGTATGATATTTGTACAAAGGTTGGTCATATTTATTTTCTCCATTTGCATGGTTTTACGGATGATCTCTTCCTTTGTAGACCTCTGTACTGTATATTGATAATTGACATTTAAATCTAGTTAATAGTTAAGTAGTGTCAGTATGAAAATGCCAATCATATCAGAATTTTCTGAGCATCCCAAGGAATACTTGTAAGAGAAGAATTGGTGTGTCCGATTGACTTATTAGTTTACAAATTGTACTTTTTTTTTCTTTTGGCTAAAATATGGTCGTTATATATTTTCCTAAGCTTCAACTAGATAAGACTAATACTTTATACAATAGAAAACCAAGATTAAGGTTTGGGAACGTGACTTATCTTACTCAAAACAAATTACAATATTATATCTTTTTCCCCTGTGCTTGGTGAAGCTTGATATTGGAATACCAGAGCTCAAAACTTTGACACTTAGCGGACTTTGGTTGACTGGTAGGATCCATGCAGTGGATTCTTTCCTAGAAAAATCAGGACCACTGGAGCATCTCACTTTTCTCTGCAACTCGGTCAGTACAATAACAACCTTAATTAATGAACTGGGTGACCACTAATGAACTGATTTTCATGTACACATAACATTTTAATTAATGAAATTCCATATAATAATCTATGTTATTTAAGGAAATAATATAATAGATTAGATATTACTTGATATTATGTATCTTTCCATATTTTTTAGTTGGCTGATAGATAGACAATTGATTTATTGCAAAAAAGCTCTATATAAGAGAAGTTGAATATTATCTTCAAAAAAAAAAAAGAGAACTTGAACATTGTATTATGAAATTAAGAGAAATCAATAAAAAATAATCTTATTTTTATCTCTATCTCTCTTCTCCCTTTTCTCCAGTGGCAGATCCAGGAATTTTTTTTAGCCTAGGCACAATTATAATATAATAAAATAAAAAAAATTTAAAAATGAAATAAATGATAATTTTAACAAAAAAAATCATTCCAAACATATATAATTGGAATATTACAAAATACATCATCTTTTTAATCACTTTTTCATGATCTTTACTTCTCTATCAATCACTAAAAAACAAAAAAAAAATCTTATTCTAATTTTCTAATGCAAGTAACAGTCCTTTGCGCGATTTCATAGTTTGAAATCTTTGCATAATTACTTTCCTTGGAACCTTTTTGAATACATCTCTTTCTATGTAGGTAACCAAATTATCATTCAAAAAATCATCTCCCATTCGGCTTTTCAAACGAGTTTTAATAAGTTTCATGGCAGAAAATATTGTTTCAACACTCGCCGTTGCAACCGGCAAAAGTAAAACCAACTTGATCAATTTATACACCAAAGGATAAACAACATCTTTTCTTTTTTCAACCAACTTTTGAGAAAGAGCACTCATTCCATCCAATTGTTGAAAGTCTTGATCGGTACGCAAATCTTCTATGTAACAATCAAGTTGTGTCTCTAAGAAAGAAAGCTCACTCATTGAGAAATTATTTGGATAAAAACGAGCCAAGTCAATCAATTTCACCTTATCAAATGCACAAAAGTTACTACGAGGATGTAAACATGACATACATCGAAGTAACTCGGTGTTTGCTTCTGAGAATCGATCATTAAGCTCTCGAAGTATCAAGTCAATCACAGAATAAAATAACTCAACACGATAGTAATGTTGATTTGTCATTCCATCTGATCGCCGCTCGGACCGTTTAGTAACTTTTTTATCTGCCATATTCAACGCATCAATTTTGTGCTTTAAACAAAAAGAGTGAACTTCATCCAACAAGGAGTTCCAACCATTATCTTTCATGTTTTGCAAACGACTTTTAGTAACTCCAACCAATTTAACAGCATTTATGATCTCTTGCTCACTTTTTTGCAAGGCTTGTGATAGTTCATGAGTTATGCTCAATACATTCTTCATAAAGATACAACTAATAACAAATTCAAAACTAGAAAGAGAATCTAACAACTTTGAAGCTTTACCCACTTGGCAGTCATCATCTGCATTCTCCATGATATCATCAATTACAGCCATCACAGAACCAAAGAGAATGATTAAGTTAGTTAGAGACTTGTAATGTGAACTCCACCTTGTGTCACCTGATCGTGCAAGACCAATCTCTTGATTTAAACCCGTCCCAGTTGAAAGTTCATTGTTTCCAAGAGATACCGAATACAATCAACCGTAGCAGTCAATCTAAGTCGGTATGCATTTTGAGAACGCTTGCTTTGCCCTTCTAAAATGGTTTGGATGTGTTGTTCTTGCTTCATGAGGTCTTGGCATTTTCTTACGGTAAGATTGTGAGCACTCTTCGCTCCACCAACATGCTCATCAAGACTTTTCTTACTCTTCCAATTTCTAAACCCGGTGCTTGTAAAAGCATCTCCCCCGCTCCCTCGATTTTCCAGTTTGAAAAGGTAACAACATAAACAATATGCGGCATCTTTTTGTATGCTATACTCCAACCAATAAGGATATTGAGTGTACCATTCCTTGTTGAATCTTCTTTGTTTGTCACCGAAGAGTGTTTGTGGAAAATTTTGTAAGATGGGTTGTCTTGGACCGGCTTGTAGATATTGTCTTCTTACAAAGTCATGATCATTTGGATCATAGTAGCTAATTGGTGGTCGAAGGCCTGGATCGGGAGGGACTTCAAAGTTTGAGTTAGGATCCAAACATGTTCGCTTCCGATTGGGTTCTTGCTCTTGAGTTCCAATTGATGATGAATTTGCTTTTTTGAAAAACCTCTCCATATCTACAATAATAAATTTAAACTAAATTACTCCATAGAAAAACAATTCTCAACATATTATGCATCAAGCATCAAATGAGATTACATGACAGATTGCAAAAAATATTTTAAAAATTAAAGAGGAGGCGTACTGGTTTCTAAGATATACAAGCAATAATTGATTAATTTGATTTACAAGCAGCAGTACAACTACAATGTTATGTCTAATTAACCATAAAGATCTATATGGGACTATAACATAATTTTCATTTTTTTTAAAAGGAAAAATTAAGGCAGTAAGGCACCATATGACAATCCAATTATGAATATATTATAAAGATGAAATATACCTCGAGTACACAGACAAAACAAGAGAGTAAAATAAACTAAGTCATAAGGAGGGCAGATGAAATAATTGATGAATAGTTTATAGTTGAACAGCAGCCTTAATTTCGCCTTGTACAAAATTACAAGCAAGTAGCGACAGTACTAGTACACATACTGACATACAATTACAAGGATTGAAAATTTGAAATTTATCTCTTATCTATATTGCAAAACGCCAAAACACAAATTGAAATTGAATAATCAAAATGAAAAATTTGAAAGAGAAAAGCACCATGTGTCAGATCGCATGAGACGAGAATGAAGAAATTAGAAATCAAGATGTGTTGTCCTGGTGTACTTGGTGGAGTCGGACAGTCAGTGGAGATTAGAGAGCGCAGAGAATTTCAGAGATGGCCAGATCAGATGGGAGTCGATCGGGGAGATGTGGTGGGACGAATCAGCGAGAAATAAATTAACCTAACCTTAACCTATCAGAAAAGCTTTCGAATCAGCGTTATTCAGCGATAATAGATTTCGGATCCGGATCCAATTCAGCGCAAAATCCAAATGCACAGATTGTGAAAAATTTTTAAGGCCCGAAGCCCAAAACACAGGCACAAACGCACAAGTCACAGCCAATGCCTGGGCACTATTTTTTTTTTTTTAAGCCAGGCATCGGATAAAAGTATGTATATCTGGTCTTTAATTTTTTATTTTTTACCCTGGACACCTGCCGTGGCACCCAATGCATTGGATCCGCCACTGCTTTTCTCTCTTCTACACCATACCAAAGCCCGTAACATCTTGGTATTAGATTCAGGCACAATGTGTAAGGATAAAACAACCGTACCCATATTTGACTTTGTAGTTGCATGCATTTGAAACCCTTCTCCAAAGCAACCAGCAAATTGTTCAAGGCCAAAAGAAGTTCATGCGCCATCTTGAACTAGATGAAGGACGCCCTAAATTAACAATTCGAGTTAAGAGAGAATTGAGCTAATTAATTGAGGTTTAGGGGATCAGATTAGTTTCTTCTTCAATTTATTCTAGTTCTAGCGGTCCACTGACTCACGTAGCGACCCACTAGAAACTCAGGTCGCTAACCCCAATAGTGAGTCGCTAACTGCTGGCTGGCACAGACAACCTGCTGGGCAGTTAAGCAGCCTACTAGGGTTAGCGCATATATAGCAATTATACTAGTTTTTATGTTATTTTTGTGTAGGCTAATCATTTAATTAAGTCTCCTTAATCCAACTTTCGTTTCAGGTCAAGTTTCTATTAATTAACTCAATTATCCTCGAGTAGATCTTAGGTTTCAACTTTTGGTCTCTTGGTCTAGTTTCTACAATTCTATACCTTTTTCTAACCTATGATATCCTAGACTTTCGCCATAGGAAAGGATTTCACTATTTCTGGTTCTTGATCCTGGCTTAGCGTTTCGGCTCCACCATCAAGTTATACATGATAATGCATAATAATCTATATTTTGGTCGGGCTTAACCACCTAGCAATTAAGTAAGGCCTTCTACTTAACGAGTGAATATCGAATCTATTTAGATCATTGCGGCAATATCAATTAAGCAATAGACAAGGCATAGAACATATATATAACAATTAAAACTAATATAAATACATAATATCAAAATAAACTAAAAGTTCACTATCATAGCCCCTAATCAAACTATTCATGAGTATACATCACAAAACAATCAAATGTATCTATGAAATTAAAAAACATAACGGAGAAATAAGATTACATGTACAATAGTTTAACACCAAAAGTATGATATTAATCTTGCATCCCATGCATATATATAGTATATATATAACCTCAGACTACAGAAACGAGTCAAGTTTCAAGAAGGGACGACCAAAAAACCATTGTAGGTTATAAACCCACTCATTGACTGAAACTCAACAGAAGCCAAACCGAAAGGCATCCACACAAACTCATATGATTTACCTTGGAAGCGATAGTGATTATGAGGCATCAGAAGGAAAAATTGCCGGTGAAACACCTGATTATAGCTCTGATAACAGCAAGGATTCGTCAAGTCAAACTTCGTTAGTGGTTGAGGCCTTGAGAGGGTGCCAGATAAGCATTCAAAAGACCTCCCGCCAAGAGTAGTGCACCAAGTCAGGCGGCTCCAGACTTTCTTTGTCCCACCAAAGATTTAATATGTGTTTGGACGAGAAGTGGTGCACAAGGAGATTTTTTTCTACAAACCCCAGGAGATAAACCCTTAAAACAAAGGTACAGATCCTGAAAATTGGGATAGATGGTTGGTGGATGGCGATATGGCAGAATAAATGGTAAGAGTAGAATGTTGTGGGTTCTATGGGAGGGAACTCATGCCCCTCTTTGAAAAGGCACATTGTTTCGACCCCATTTCAAAGTCGAGAATGAAATTGTTCCAGAGACTATAGAATGGCACTTCTCGGAAAGTGATGGGAGTTGATGGAAAGATGAAAAACACCCGAGAATTAGGGTATGTACTATGTAGATTACTTTGAAGATAGAGACCTCTCAAAGATATATGAGGGTTTTCGAGGCATTAGCGGCCAAACACATTTTTGTTCATTGATGTGTGACACAGATGAGCCATACTTCTCGTCACATGGCGGCAGAAGAAGTGATTGAGGATGAAGAGCGTTTAGTTAGCGAAGATATATCCTTTCCATGTCCTGACGTTATATATAGATGTCCAGATCTTAAAAAGGTTGAAATAATATGCTGGGAACAGGATTGGAGGGCGACAACGTTGATGGATATCTTGAGAACCCATGTTCATTTTATAGAAGATATAACTGAAATAAAGTTTGCTACAAGCAAAGACTGTTTTAGAACTCGTACGCCCATTCTCAAAACACTTAATCACATCTCGGAATGGATTAAGGATAAGTGGCAGTAGAGACATGGAACCGGCAGCTTAATTATAAATTGGGTTGAATGAACATCGTTTTTATGCTATATCATTGTGTTTTCTACATAGTGAATTTATATTGGCAAGCTATGGTATGGTTTTGACATTTTTATTGTGCTGGAACAGAATGTCGTTGATGTTTCTTTTGTTAGAGTGTTGAACTTTTCTAATACTTGTTTGCTTTTGAGATGTAATATTTGAACAAATATTGATCTGTGGGATTGATGTTATATTATTTTATTTGTGCATGACTTGTTAAACTGTTTCAGAGCTGGTACCCAAAGCTCCAAACACTTAACTGCATCTGGAATTGGATTAATGCTCATAGGCAGTAGTAACGTGAACAGGGAAGCTTAATTTTTAACAGGGTCAACCTGACCACAATTTCATGTTATATCATATATGAGGAATATTGCCACTAAAAAGTCTAGAAATTTGTGGTGCTTCATTACTGAATTTCTATGGTATAGCGGATTTTATTGGTTAGTTATGGTTTGATTTTGAAGTTGTTATAATGGTGGAAAAATAGGTGGTTGATGTTTCTTTTATTAGAGTGTTGAAGTAAAACATTTTAATACTGGTTTGCTTTTGAGATGTACTATTTAAACAAGTATTTGAACTGTAGGGTTGATGTTATTTGTTGGTGGAATTGATGCTAAAGTCATGTTATATTGTTGTGTCAAGAGATGTGCTATTAATGATTTTGCATTTGTAAAAATTAGAGAAATTTTTTTTGACATAATATATAGCTCTCGTGATTAACCACAAGTACAATAAATGATAAATATGACTCCTTTGTTAGTAACTCAAGTCCTTGTGTAATTTTTTATTTTTATTACTAATTAATATCAATTAATCAAGCACAACACATAGTTCTAGTTAGACATCAAGCACACATGAGAAATTGAGGAGAATCGTATATCTCTTCCAAGCTTGTAATTAGAAGGCTCGATCCAATAAATAGAAATTAATGACGTGCCTCCAATCACCTCCTTCTTCAAGGCCTCGAGTCCACCAAGGAGATTAACCAATCTCTCTTCTCTTGTGCTAGCAAGAAAGAGAGAAGAGCTAATCCACCTATTCTTCTCTTCAAGCAATCAACAAGTTTAATTGTGGAGAGAGATGCTCAACACATAAGCTAAAGAGAGGAAGGGAGAGAGCAAAGGAAGAAGAGAGCTTGTCTCTCTTCCTTTGTGAAAGTGGCGGCCAAAGAGGGAGGCAAGAGAGAGTGGAGAGATTAGAGTTTCAAGGCACCAACTAGTGGTCCTTATATAGAGCTCAAACCCTACCTAATCAACTTACCACAAATTATATCCATGCCAGCCATATGGCCGGTCTCTATATGGGCCTAGATGGGCCACTTAAGTTGCTCAATTACATCACTAATTCATTTAATTAATGACCCCTTAGTTTGTTCTTTAGTTGGACTTTCAATTTACAAATAAATAAAAGCCCATTTAATTTATAATCAATATAATTTAACTAATTATATTAAAATGTGTTGAACAAAATTAATTATCAACTTATTGATAATTATTTTAGGATTAGCATATGCATTATTTTATTTCTATATGATCCCTTTGATTTAACCAAGCTTTTAAAAAACGCCGTTTAAACGTCGTTTTTTCGAAAATAACGGTATTTTGTACTCAACTGCACGAACGTCACAGAAAAAAAAGATAAAATAACGTGACACGTCATTTACGTTTTTTCACCAATTAAACGTAAAAAAAATTGCATTTTTTCGCCAATTAAACATGTACAATATCAAAAGACATATCGTGTATTGAGAACATAGTCTATTTTGTACATATAGTGAATAAAATGCTTAGAGATGTTCAATATCGTGATTCACTGCCTTTCTAAGTATAATATCATGTACCAATCGTCCATACAAATGTAATAATGTACACAAGAATACATATGAGTTTGACGCAGATATTCGCATACACACACCGTTAAATCAATTCCGAACCGTTATACCGAAAAAAACGTATTTTAAAAGCTTGGATTTAATTAATTATAACGGTTCACAATGGTATATAATTAATTAATCAACTTATCATATTTTCATTGCATTCACTGCTGCAAATAAATAAATAATGCACTGTATAGTTAAAGTTCTATTTGTGTTACCCTTTGAGGATTCATGTTATGTTGGCTATGAAAATAAATCATTATTTATTTTCAATAATCATAAGCAGTATCTAGCAACACATTATGATTCTCAATTAAAATAAATATTGTACTGCTATAATATTCAATTCTGCATAAGAAACAAAAGTATTTCCTTGTTTTGATTTCTATGTCACATGATATCACTGTATAATCCAAAATAAAAATGTGTCATTCTTACAGATTATACATTTCTTGATCTAGAAATGATTGTACAAGTTGCTAGCAAACAATCCATCTCCATCAATGGGCCCAAACAGATATCATCACTCACTAGATAAACTAATGAGGGACATACGGTTTTATTGATGAACAATTTTTTCCCGCATAATTCAAGAGAACATAAATAAAATCCGTATAGCAGCCCTTATCAGGAATCAACGTTAGACAATATTTATAGAATCTATCCTCATGTGGAAAAGTCGAACCATCTCAAACTTAGAATCAAACTCATATAAAATAAATAATGACACATAACACAATCCATATATTTATTTCATTGGATCATGTCCTATACTATGTTCTATAACATACAAATATACAATTAAATTGGTAACTCCTTACCTATGATTTGTAGAACTTAATCATCACTTAACTTGCATACTAATTTTTTCTGATAATTAATGTTCCTTGTTAATTTATCAAGATTATGGATAGTTTAGATTTATAATTGTCATTTAATCATAAATAAAATACAGAGATCCACAATTCAGATCCTTAATCTGAATGATCTGTCAATAAATAAATCAAGGAACAAATGATCAAACATCATCAATAACATAAATTAATATTACAGCCATTAAGTGATTAACTTCTAGGACATATCTATAACACTGTTACCACTAAATTGATACTGCTATACGTAATTTACAATATTTGGTGTAATGATTTAAGATAGTGTTCCGTGAATGAGGCATGCAAGCTTAAAGTTTTGCCGGAGAGTTTCTTATAGATATTAAACTTTATTAGCGGAATGGCCTAAAAGAGGATATCAGAATTTTATACAGTTTAGCCCAAGTGAGCCTAAGCTTTAAAAAAAAAAAACAGAAAATCCAAATGCTCAGTTTAGCCGAAGTTTAGTCCAAGTAAGCCTAAGCTTTTCTGGTAATTGATTGGATTTCAGTCAAATTATTAAAAGAACAATTTTTTTTTCCATAAGCCTAAGCCTTAGCCCTATAAGAAAGATTTAAATTTTGAAGAAATAATATTTGAGAGATGAAACTAATTGCAGTGAATGCTATTACCATATATTCACGATTAATCTCATTCGTAAAAGCAATGTTTTGAAAACCGGACCGGACCGGACGGTTCGACCGGTTCAACCGCGAACCGGACTCTAGTTCGGTCCAATCTGAGCCGGTTTTTTGGCTGTTAGCGAACCACAACGAACCGGCCGGTCCGGTCCGATTTTCAGTGAAACCGTTGAACCGAACCTTCTGGTTTATAAGTTTTTAAATATTTTTCATTTGGTTCAATGAAATTCTCAAAAAATGTCATAGGGAGGATTGAACCTGGGATGTCTTGAATAGAAATGAGATGCTCTACCACTGGGCCAATTGGCTTTGATGTAAACAAGTGAACATTTAATTTATATAAACTATATGGTAACAATAACGTCATCCGGTTCATTCTACCGGTTCGATCGGTCGAACCAATTGAACCATTGAACCGATGGCTTCGCTGGTTCGATGTCCGGGTCGGTTTTCAAAACATTGCGTAAAAGTATCAACTATCAAGCTTTTCAAATTAACTATATTGCTTTCATGCACCTGCACTCTTCACCAAATTTAGTCCTTTATCTTTTTTTTTTTTTTTTAAAAATAACGTACTGTAAATGGAAGCACAAAATCGAATGAAACGAAATTGTGGATACAATTTGTTTGGAATATGACGATAAGTGGGGTAATTTTTTATCTAAAAAACACTGCATTTCTGCCGGTTCTAATATAGAAACAAGACGAGTATCATTACAGACTAACCGACTCTATTGAATTATTTGTACTACTATGAGAATGGGAAGTGCTTTGGGCAGCAGTATTTTTTTCTCCAAGCAACATTTTTTTTTTTTTTTTGAAATCTAAAAACCCGTAGGTTACAACTTATATTTTTTCAAACTGACTAATTTGCCCTTCAATATTTCTCTCTACAACTTAAATCTCCTTGGCACTAAGTTTTAATTCCTCCTTCCTTCACTCTAATCTCCCCCATCCTCTCCCTTCTCTCCACAATCTATCATCTCCGTCTTCTCTGTCTCTTCTCTTAATCAGTTCTCTCTTCCCGCACTATTTTATAGCTAATAACATTGATGGCTTCATTCAAATAACATAGACTCTACATTAATTCCTTTAGGCTTCAGATTAATCTTTGACTTTTACATTATAATTTCGAATGGTAGATTTTTATTTTTCAATTCATTTTAACTTTGTTTTTTCTTCCGGTTTACGATTCTTCATACACATCCAGAGTTAATAAAATAAAACCTTCACGTACGTAGGGGCAGTTTAGTCATTTGGAAGAAAATAATGTTGCTCCTAGTTAAAAACCTGTTGCCCGAAGCACCACCCCGTGAGAATTGCTGAACTCAAAATCAAATCTATAGGTCTTCTCTAGAACTCTCGATCTCCTCGTGCATTCTAGGAGAAGCAAAATTTCTAAGAATTAAAACAAACTCTAAGCAAACAAGATAGGTAATTGGTATATATCATCCAATAATATAGCATTCAAGCATCCAGCCGCGTGTAGACATGATATCCACGTGATTTCTTTCTCTTCTATTTCATTTCCCATTCGAAAATTCAGATCTGGATTCTGATCTCTCTCCTCCTTTCTCTTCTCTCTTCTCTCTCCTCTCGCGTCGTTACAGATCGCCTTCCGAGGCTCCGACCATATCGCCATGGTTTCTCCTCTCCATCCATTGCTTCTCCATTGCCTCTCCATCCATCACTTCTCCAGGTCGCTTTTCTGATCCGACACCCCATCGCCTCTCGCTATTTGATCTAGGGTTTCGCTGCGCTAAAGGAAGAGGTGAGGAGGGGTTGTCTCCTGGGAGGTTGAGGAGGTCGAAGGCGGCACCGTCGAGATCCGGTTTTGGAGTTCTTGTTGGAGGTGGAGGCGACGCCGTCGAGATCCGTCGTGATTCCATCTCCACGCGATCCGTCGTGTTCATGATGTCGTTGAACCCTAACACAGGCTTCGTTCTCTCTCACCACCTAGATCGATCGATCTTACGAGGAGGTATGCATTATTCAATCGAATGCTATTAGTTGCTGGTTTATTTTGAGTTGTCCCCTAAAATTGTGAATTATTGATTAAGGCACTGATTTCTGGGATTTCTTGTCTTAACTGGTTCGTGTGGCTTTGTGATTCTCTGTTTAGTAACTCCTTCGATTTTTTAGCTGTAAACTTGATCAAAATTGTGTTGTTTATGTCGTTGCCTTTATAAATCTTTAGATAGATTAAAATAAGTGGTTAGGGGATTAAGAGAATGTCGTTAGGCCTAAATCTTTGCTTTTTGTTTCTCTCAGATCAGTACAAAGCTGGTACAGGCTCTGAACCAGGTCCTCTGTGGCATACTGGACTGTTACACAGTGTTCACAATAGGGTTGAGTAGCAGAATAACCATGTTGTACAAGTGTTCATTTAGTGTCCATATATGTTTTTCTTATTGCATCTAGGGATCAATTACATCAATTACAACAAGTTGCATGGTATTTATTACTTTGTTGTCTTTAGTGTTCAGTTAATTGTAATTATGGATTAAGTTAATTATCATTAAGTGTTCAGATATACTAATTAATTATTTAGTTTCCCTAATGGATTAGTTAGTCATCATATGTGTTAAGTTAGTATCTCTAAGGGATCATCTTGTTTCATTATGTATTCTTTTAAAACTTCATTTGACCTGAAAGGATTAAACATTATTAGAGCACTTAATTAGTAATTGGTCTTAATTGTTTTTTGTTTTGTTTGTGTAGGAATTACAGGACAGGATGAGAAGAGGTGTGCAGAAGAAATCGAAGGAGGAGTTGATGAATTGTGTTAGCTTGTAGTGATTAAAACTGCGTAGGATTTGTGTTATTATTAATGAATGTTATTATTAATAGAATTGTTCAGTTTGTTGAAATAATGGATATTATTCTTAATAAATGATCAGTGTTCAAATTACGGATGCATCCAACTGAACACATAAACAAATTTTAAATTATCCCTTAACCAGTTTAAGGGAACACAAAAAACTACGAAATCAATTTTCTACTGCAACTAACTGAACACATAAACATTTAAATTCATCCCTTATTATATTTAATTGAACACAAAAACCTAAAACTTCATATTATTACTGCATCTAATTGAACACTTAATTAGTTAACACATCCCTTGACGCATCTAACTGAACACAAAAATCCATCCATTTGATGACGTCAGCGCTCAAAAAAAAATTGAAAAAAAAATTTTTTTTTCGAAAAAATTTCGAATGCGAAAATGATTACGTCAGCGCGCGAAAAAATTGAGCCTAGACGCCCAGAAGCCCATTAGGAAGTCGCTGGTGAGGGGTGGATGTTTGGATGTTTTTTAGCGGGAATGATAACCATCATCCAACGAAAAAACATCCGCGTCATCCAACCCCTTCCCTCCCCTTCCTCTCGCATTTTTCTTTCCGCGCATCGTGCTCCCTTCCCTCATCCAGCGAATCGCGCTCCCTTCCCTCGTCCTTTTCTCTGCCTCGCCTCCTCTCCTTCATTCCATCACGCTTCCTTTTCTCTGCCTCATCTCCTCTCCTCCTTTCCGACAGATTTTTTTCCCCATGAATTCCACCTCTGTTCCATGACCTCTACCTTTTAAATGAACATATACAACAATAAATTGAACAGATACAAAGATAATATGAATATATGATCAAAGTGTATATATAGAAGAAAAAAATGAACATATGTGGCAAATAAACTAAACAGATATAACAACTAATTGAACATAAATAGCAAATAAATTGAAAAGATGTAACGAACAATGTGGACTCATACAAAAAATAAAAGTGAGCAAATAAACTAAACAGAAATGACAAATAAATTGAACAGTTATAACAAATAAATTGAACTGATGTAACAAGCATGCTGACTCGTATAAAAAATAATCAATGAACATAAATTGAACAAATATAACAAATAAATTGAATAGATTTAACAAACAAACTGAACAGATATAACAAGCAAATTGGACTCATACAAAAAAAAAATGAACATAAATTGAACAAATATAACAAATAAAATGAACAGATGTTACAAATAAATTAAACAGATTTAACAAATAAAAGTGAACATATATAAAATAGAAATAACAAATAAAGTGAACAGATATGACATATAAAATGAACAGATATAACAATAAATTGCACAGATATAACAATACATAAAACAAATATAACAAACAACCTAAAACTCATAACAAAAGTGAGCATAAATTGCACATATACAACAAATAAATTGAATAGTTATATCAAATTAATTGAACATATGTAACATGAGATAGAAGAGAGAGAAAAAAAAAAAGAAAGCAAAGGGCCAGTGAAAGAAGGGAGAAGGGAGAAGGGAGAAAGAAAGCAAGAACAAAGGAAGGGAGGGGAACTCACGAAGGAAGAGAGAGGAGGGGAGCCTGGGAGTGGAGGGAGCGAAGGTAACGTTGGGTGAGAGAAGGTGCAAGCGCTCAGATCCGTCGGATGAGATCGATGCGCTGGATGAGAGGTGCGCGCGCTCGTGGATGACGGGGATGGCATTAAGGTGGATGGTAAATAGTAATTACCGTTTTTTAGTTGGATGGTGTATATCACACCCGAACAAGATATATGTCTCAAACTCTCAAATCTAAATATACCTATATACCCAAAAGAAAATTGATTACTGTCATCTTCAGTTTTACCATCCCTGCCATCGCTAAATATAAAGTGAACACATAGAATAGACAAGGTGAACATATATAGTGATCAAAGTGAACACATACAAACAAGTAAGTTTAATAAAAATAAGTTCAATA
This sequence comes from Rhynchospora breviuscula, assembly GCA_027562975.1. Taxonomy (NCBI): domain Eukaryota; kingdom Viridiplantae; phylum Streptophyta; class Magnoliopsida; order Poales; family Cyperaceae; genus Rhynchospora; species Rhynchospora breviuscula. The sequence goes on from CM050398.1 coordinate 23,247,979, forward strand.
TACATATAAAAATCTGAACAAAAGATGACAATACTTATTTGTTTGTAAGTGTTCACTTTGTTAACCTATATGTTTATCTTGTTTGTTGTATGTGTTCACTTTGTATTTAGCGATGGCTCGCGATGGTTTATTTGCCGATGGTGGTTATAATTCCTGTACCCAAAATCTAATTCGGTTAATTGTCATTCAAGAAGGCCCAAAATTATATAATTGTTCTTATACACAAAAATATATTGGGCCTACTTACAGCCCAATAAGATAAACTCTTGATATTTTCTCACTTTTACACTCACCTTTTGTTCTCAAAAGAAAGGAAAATATCCTTCCATTTCTCCAGTTCACTTTGCTCTCCGAAAGAGCTTTCAATTTCTTCACACTCGTTCATGGCTTTTACACTCTACCCGGTGTCACTTGGACTTGTACAACTACGCAAGGAGGTTCCATTAGGTTCTCTCTATTACAGCCCTGCACTCTCCTCCTCTATTAGGTCAAGTTCAAGTCTCTCTTCTCTGTGAAATTTCTCACTATTGTTTCAATTCGTACTTGTGAATTTTAGTTCACATTAGTTTCTTTTGCACTGTGGTTCGACCAATTTTGTAAATATGATGAAGTTTTCAATGCTTCCCTGTCTAAAATGAATTTCTGTATGACTAGATAATAATAGAAAGAGACTACTACAAGAGCGCTCACATATTACTGACGTTGTTTTATTGATAAATTTAGACCCAAGCTACAATGATGGTTTTGGTATCCACTTAAAATGAAATTAAAATTGTCTGACATAAAATTGGGTGTTCTCTATTCTCTGAAAACATATTTTTCTAGTTCCTTTTGTATACCTCCAAAATATTGATTCTATGATGTGTAATTTCCATAAAGTTATTTTCTTTTTTTGTTTTGAATTTGCAGTGTCAGAAAGAGACTATCCAAGACTTTGGTGATTACATGTAGAATTACAAAGTCAAGAGATTCTACTTCCATCAAACAGGCCTCACTAATGAAGGAGGCACACAAGTACTTTGATCATGCAATGATTACTGTGCGGGCTGGGGATGGGGGCCATGGTGCTGTTTTAACCATGCCGAGCCAAACTGATAGCAGTTCAAAATCTCAAACAAAAGACAAAAAGAAGAAGAATTTTACTTCTTTCAAGAGGGACTCAGATGGATCACTCATTTTGCCAATTGGGGGGCATGGTAGCGATGTCATAATTTATGCAGATGAGACCCTTGACTCGCTCTTAGAGTTTCATAACAAAAATCGGTTTTGTGCCAAAAGAGGGGGGAATGTGGATGCAATGGGAACTATAAATTCTCAGATGCGTGATGGTATCGCTGCTCCAGCCTTAAGGATTCCTGTCCCTGTAGGTTTGTGAGTTTCTTGTTCTGTGGATGTTTTTCCCGGTAGATAGGTGATTTTTAATGTAGTTCTGTTGTGAATCTGCCTTCTGGAAATTATGCTGATAGCCGGTAGTAATGATTCTGACTCCATTTCAACCATATTCAGCCGCAAAAACCTTACATGATAGTTATTCTCAAGGGACATATTGTTAGTGTAGCTTGGAATTACTTTTAACTCTCTATCGTGAATATTTGTTTCAAGAAAAGGTTCGAATATGTAATCTTATGAAATTCCTTATATATAACTGCCCTGTTTATCCCCAACTGTCCAAGTTTTATTTGGAATTGTCTCTATGCAGCAGCACCAACAGGCTGACCTAGGTCATCGTTGCTCAATTGAAAGTGAAATCAGATTCCGTTTGAACTGTCCACTAACTGAAAATTTTTGCCTATCCGTGGGCTTACACTTGGGTTGGTATTAGTTTACATACCTTTTGGGTTTTGATCACATGTTTATATTTCTCGGTGAGAAAACAATATGGGGTTGCTTTAATATGAACCCAACCCAATCTGATGGAGGTTACAATATCCTGATGATTACCCTATCCAACTGCCACTCCTAGTCTTACATAGTGAAGGAGAAATCATTCTGACTTCAATTAATTATTTTGATATGAAGTTCTGTTTGTATTTATGCAAAATGTTATATATGCCCTCATGTTAAAAGAAAACAATACCCTGATGCATGACAGGTACAGTTGTGAAACGCAAAAAAGGAAAAGTACTTGCTGATTTAGCTAGCCCGGGTGATGAAATTCTTGTTGCCAGAGGTGGTCAAGGCGGGGTAACTACCAATTCTCTTATTATATCTATTAGGCTTGGTATGGTACCTAAAGTTCAATCTGTGAAATTAGCTGGTGTGCAAAGGTACTAATGGGTGCTTCCGGTTTCTAGACTTATGTAAAACCTTAGATTATACTTTAAATATAAAACAACCTTAGTCTAATAAAAACAAAGCAACCAGCTGTGGCAGGAGATGGCAAAGGTGTTGCTATTTTGGATGTAGTTGCTGAGCTGCATTGAAATGCCATGGAATTTCCATTCCCAAAATTTGTACAAAACTCCTATTTCACTTAGTGCTGATTTTAACAAAATTTGCCCACTTGGTCCTAAATTTGTAGTTATTTTCCAGCTTAACAAGATAATCTAAAATAACCCTTGTAGAATTAAGCAGAAAATAGATCAGGCAAGGCACAAAAGAAGGTGCATAAATGCAGCAAAAGTCAGTCATGTATCAATACCTTATCAACTGGCTTGTTCTGGATCCTGACCTGACCAAAGGAAAATGAAATCTGAGAACACTTGCCTCTATGCAACCAACACTTATTAGTTTTACTGTTACATGTGGGTTTCTTGCTCTTGTTGCAAGTATAGGCTGCTGCACCATCTACTCATGTACACAGATCAGAATTCTAAAAAAAGTCAAGAGCCTTTTATCCCAAACAGAACAGAATTCTCTTTTTATTATATTAATTTTGCCCTTTTTGGTTGTTAATGACAGATAAGCTTGTTGGAGATGCCTGAAAGGCAGAGGAAAAGAATGACGGCCCTGTCAACTAATGCCATGCGAGATCCAAGTGACAAGGTCATCTCAAGAATACTTACTTAGTCACTTGCATATAGCACCAATGTACTTTTTTATTCACACATATCTTATGCATATGACTCCCAGTGTCCCTTAAGATGTGGGCAAATGTGAGCTGTCCATTACATCAGTATTATAGGGGCTTGTTATGTTAAATATGGATAGTTTTTCCCTTGATTCTACTAATCCTTTCCTAAGTCAAAAGCACTAAAATCAAGGCGCGGGAGTTAGAATATTCAACTTATCTGAATGAAGGAATCTTGTTCAGCTAGTAAAATTAGGCTGTTTAGACATTACTTCATTGCATCCATCTTCTTTATGTTTAATTTTAGCAGTAGGTGTAAATTTAAAATGTGATCAACCTTTGGTTTAATTTGCAAAAAAGCTTGTTTAAGCATGGTTTCATCATTTCTGATCCATGACTACTTGCTAATTAAGTACTGTTACAAAGTGGTTTATTAGGTAAAGAAGCTTTTTGCATGTCTGTTCTGAATTTCATGCTACACATGTCTTTGGGTACTAATTGTATGTCAAAATTATTTTTCTTTGTGTAGACATAACAGTAGTTTTAAATTGCAAATTTGATGAAATTATTAGTATAACTTGCAAAAACAACCTACACTTTATGTTTGCATAACTTTGACCAACAACAACTCAGTATTTGTACTAGGAAAAGATAATTAGTTATAGCACCTTTCTGTTTGCCTTCATTAAACTTCTCAGTACATATGTTCATCAGGTACTACTACTTGGTCAACCTGGTGAGGAAATCAGTGTGGAGTTGATTTTAAGAGTAGTTGCTGATGTCGGTCTTGTGGTATGAGCTTTTTCTTCTTTATTATGTATATTGTTTCAAACTGCAGATGTTATTTAAATATTTTTGCTGCTGACTTACATTTATCTTTAATGCTTTTCAATTGCATCACTTCAAACAAGAAATATCAAATCAGTAATATAATTGATATGTTTTCCTGGAAAATCTGATTTGTTTTCCTATATGTTGCTTTATAACTTTGATCAATTGTCTAGATTCTGCTTCATCATATGAAGTCACGATTTTATTAAGATAGCATGCGTCTATGTCTATATTCACATAAGTTTGGTGTAATATGGCAACTTGTCCTTATGAACCTAAAAACAAAGTCATATGCCTTTCAGTAACAGTTACAGTTCAATTCAATTGTTACCTGTTGTTGTGGTTAATTAAATTGATTATTTTCCTTTTTCCTTAGGGTCTTCCAAATGCTGGAAAATCAACCCTTCTTGCATCTCTAACCCTTGCAAAACCAGATATTGCTGATTATCCATTTACAACACTAATGCCAAATCTTGGGCGACTCAATGGTGACCCAGCCTTAGGGGCATTACAATTCTCGTCTGAAGCAACAATGGCTGACTTGCCAGGTCTGATTGAAGGTGCTCATTTGGGAAAGGTACTCATTAGTGATCTTAAGTTTTTTTAACAGCATATGGTAGGTACCAGACCTGTGCTGCTCAGAATACCTTTGGTAATCTCTCTCTGTTTTTGTCAAAGGGAGAAAGACTTTAACAACTGAGGGGTTTTTTGTTAAGCTAGTTTCTTATCAAGTGGGTTGTATTGACAGATAAATAATAGTACAGACGTAGTGTGAGTTGTGTAAAAAAATATGAACCATATTGCAAAATTTGTTATAATTGTTGTATGCTTTACAAATTGGATGTTTCATTCGAAATATGAGGTGAATCAAAGAATTGCATGGGTAGTTCTGTGAATTTCATACTGTCCTTCATTTTTAGTTTTTGAATTATTTTTTTCTTGTTTCTCACAATTATGAGAAAAGTGTAGGGTCTTGGTCGTAATTTTCTGAGGCATCTCAGAAGAACTAGATTGCTTGTACATGTTGTTGATGCGGCTGCCATGGACCCTGTAAAAGATTATAGGACTGTTAGAGAGGTAATAGCTCTTTGGCTTCTTTTTCTTTTGTTTTCCCCTTTACTGAACTAACTCAATAAAAAATGCATCTTCCACAAGTCCATCTCACGCTGCAAACTGTTGCATTCAGATTTTGATTTCTGCAGTTTCCTTTATGATTGCAATCATATTTTCCTTTTTCTTTTTTTTGGCTCAGGAATTAAGGATGTACAACCCCAATTATCTTGAGCGACCATATATTGTCGTGTTAAACAAGATTGATGTCACTGAGGTATATTCAAAAAAGATCTTGTTAATGACTTATCATTTAATCTTGTAAAATTTCAAAAGCCTTCTGAGCTTTGCAGAATGAGGAATATACTTACAATTTATTGTATATATTGATCAAGACCCTCTTTGGGCGTTCTTGAAATAGTGAAGACCATAGGAGTATATGAACTTTTTAATGAGATCTTTGAGGTTTTATGCAGTACAGATATAAGTATCCTACTTTTATCATATAATAAGAAGCAATTTTGACTCCCATCTCTCAGGCTTATGAGAGGTTACAATCACTAATTCAAGAAATATCGTCAATCGGTTGTAGCGAATACACTGATTCTAGTGAAGATGTACGGATTGAAAACTCTGAGTATGAAGAAAACAAAGAGAAGGAATTGGAGGACTATCCACGACCTTTGGCAGTGGTTGCCGCTAGCTTACTGTAATATGTTGCCATTATTTCTAATTATAATTTGGTGCTCTTTTTTGGCATTATTTTGATTTTTTTTTTTCTAGCTACATTACAAGTACCCATATTATGATTGATCCCTAAACAACAATGAATAAAAGTGAAGATAAATTGCTTACTGTTGTATGGTATGAGCGTGACAGAAATTTAGAAAAATGGTATATTTGTGGATATCAATACCTGTAATGCAACCCTTTGGTTTCTTTCTAGTTATTGTTTATATGATTATTTATGATTATGTGTTATCATTTTTATTTTAAATTCTATTAATGCAACTACTATTGCAACTCTGTCTATTACTAAGATCATGCTATTGTTGTAGGAACCGGGTCGGGATTGATGAGATGCTTAAAGAGATAAGAGCAGGTCTTAGAAAATGTACTGATATGACAAAATTGTTGGGACCGGAAATGGCATTAACTTTGCAATAGTTGTTCAGTTGTAAGTTTGTAACAGTATATGAGTTGTCGTGAAATGACAAATTTTTTTTTCTTTTACAAAGCATACTGAGGAAACTCAAATTTTGTGCTTGTAATTATACGATTCAATGTTGTTAAACCAGTAATTCCTTATAGTAATAACCATTAATCTAATGTATCATTGTGTGCCAATACATATCAGCAAATGCCTGCATTATTTCCTTTTGACTCGGTCTTTGGAATCTTTTGACCTAGTATTATTAGGTGCTACCATTAATTTGGATATAAGATGTAACTAGATCATCATCATCATCATCTTCTTCTTTTCTTCTTCATCATGTTCTTTTTTGCAGAGGATATTTGTTTTAAATAGATAGGGATATAATTTTTAATATAGTAGGGTCTTAACTAACAAAAAGGTTGAAACATAAAAAGAAGGGAAAAAAGGAGAAGTGCCTGTGCCTTACAAGTGGATATGTCAGACGATTTTTCGCAAGATATTCTTTGTATCCATTTTTATAGAGAGCAAGATTTGTACAGTAAATCGACCCAAAATGACTCGTCACACATTTGTTGGATTGCAAAAAAATAAAAAAATTTAGCTATAGTACTGCGGAAGTGCGGAGGAACAGTAACTCCTCATGTTACCATCTCAAAAAACAGGCAAAAAAAGAAGAAAAAAAAAAAAAAAAAAAGAGAGAGAGAGAGAATCTCATTTGACTTATTAAATATAAATACGATGGCAAATTTACAATTCAAACTGTATATTCCCGTTGAAAACGTTTTGAAGGCACGTTCAAGCGATTAAACCAAGACACATTTAAATAGGCTAGCAATCACCATTGGTAACGGGGACTCCTGTCGGGCAGTAATCGCCGTTACCGATGGCGATTCCTAACTATTGGCAGGCCGAAATTACTACTATTATTAAATATTATCTTGATTTACTAAATAAGTTTATTTATTTATAATATTTATTAATAATAAAAAAATCGGCAAGAACTTAACTTACTGGTGTTGCCCTTGTGCAAGTAGTTGGCGGTGTGAGTCTACTCATTACAGCTCATGATCCCAACAAAATTATGGACTCTCCTTACCTAGCATGTGAGTTTGTGCAACCACATATTTCACTAGGTACCCTGCATTTTCCAGCATGATTTGTAAAATTAATCCTCAATTTTTTTTTTCTCAATTACCATTTTAGAAGGTACATTCTATTTGACCCACAATATAAACCGCCACACTTTATCAAGTTGTCTTTGATAAGGAAAATTTGGTTATTGGCCCTTAAACTTTTCTGAAAAAAATTAATGTTGTTTGTGAACTTTTTCCCATTATTTTTTTTTTAGATTACGAAAATCCAAATTATGTTTCTGAAAATTTGAAAAGTAGTAAGTTAGTTGCATTAAAAAAAAATAATACTTCTTTATAAAGTTCACCGAGTCATTACAACAATTGAAAATTGAAGTACCAACTTATATTTTTAATAAGTTTCAAGGACAAAAGCTTAATTTCCCCAAATAGAAATAGAAAACAGTAGCACCTGCTCCGCTCAGTTCCCATCTCTACCATCTTTCCTTGGAAGCTTTGATCAGACAAATGGCGAGACGAAGAGCTTCGCAACTTCTCACCTCTCTCTCATCGCCTAGTCGATTTCCGATTGGGCGATGCTTATCGGCCTTTTCTTCCCCTGGTCTGTTGTTTACATAATCCGAAATTGTATCAATTAATTTAGTTGATCGTGGTTTCTATAGCCAGAAAATATTCGGAGATATTGTTCTAGGTTTAGAAGTTGGGTATCTTAGCATGCAATTTGGTTGGGATTTTAACAATCAATAGCATTTGGTTCCGAGAGTTGGTACTTGGTACTGATTGTTGATTGCAGTAATCAATGTATTTGGATTTAAATTTAAGGAAGCTATTGTTAAAATTGGAAGTGTAAGATAAATGAAAGTAGATAGGTTAAGATACTGATAAATGTCTGACACTTGCTTTAGTAAATCATGCTATGGATTTACATCCTGGAATAAAACATTATTATTTGGTAATTGGGCCATTTAAATGTTTAAGCTTTACCCGACGACTTCTAATTTAGCTTCAATTAAGAAATTAGACCATGCAAGAGAGTAAAGTGGATACAAGAAAATGATCGAATGGAGCTGAGTTGGTTAATCAGGATTGAGACAGCAGTATTTAATTGTTTCAAAATCCAAAGTTGTCTAATTTGTGCAGTCTTATGTTATGATTTGTGCAGTCTTACGTTTTTCAAGAGTTTCTTAACTAATATTACTGCAGATTTACCTGAAGAGTTTACTCCAAAATCATGGCAATCAAGTTCACAATGCAAAACTTCCATGAATAGGGGCTTTTCATTTCAGAGGCGTTCATTTTCTTCAAAGATCGAAAGGAATCCGAGCTATTCTTTCTTAAACTCTGATGATATTTCCTATTTCAAAAGTGTACTAGAGGAGAAATCTGTGGTGCAAGACGAAGAAAGGCTGTCAGTTGCAAATACTGATTGGTTGAGGAAATATAAGGGCACTAGTCGCCTTTTGCTTCTACCTAAGAACACTGATGAGGTTCTCTCTTTTCCATTTAGTACACAGTACTTTACTGTATCTATTACACAAGGAACATTTCTTGTGCTTAAAACTAACCATTAACTGCTGGAATTATTAATTATAGTGGTACTTTAATTATTTTTTCAGGTGTCTAAAGTTCTTTCTTATTGCAATTCAAGACAACTGGCTGTGGTCCCACAAGGTGGTAACACAGGTCTTGTTGGCGGTAGCGTGCCTGTTTATGATGAGGTAAACTTGGTCACCTATTTGTACCTGCAATAGATGGAGTCATTAAAGCATGAGAGGAAGTTGTACCTTTTAGTCCTTCATGTTCCTTCATGTTCCTTTGGTCAAGTTATTAAAGATTATAAACTCAAAAAAGTGTATTTATAGTAGCTCCCATTATTTTATTGTCAGTTATTCATTTATTAATTTGATTTCTTAATGTTAATCTCAATACTTGATGTACTATAGTGAGACATCTTAATGTTACTGCTATAAGAACAAAAGTACTTAATTTTGCTTGCATTGAAACATGGTGTTTTCTTTTCTAGAAGATATTCTCTTTTAAAATATTATTGTAAAATTGTTGACTTCAGGTTGTCATCAGCCTTGCAAACATGGACAAGATAATTTCCCTTGACAAGGTAATTTTTAAGGCAATGGTTCATGCTTACCAGCATTTCTGGCAAATTTCTGAATAACTTTGGTAAATGTTATTTGCTTCTGAACAATCATGCTCTCTAAAGGACTCAGTAGTTGATGCAAATGCTCTTGTATTATACCTTATCAAGTGCCATCACAATCTTGGAAAACTTATATCTGAATGAGTAATTTATTTTTCAGTATTAGTTATATCTATGTTAGAATTAATAAATATACTGTCCCATACAAGCTTTGTCAACTAAACTGAAAGTGGCTTTACTGGTCACTCTAATAAATGAAAAGGAAAGTACCAATTATCTTTGATTTTGTATTGTAAGGTCAATGGCATCTTAACATGTGAAGCTGGATGTGTACTGGAGAACTTAAACACATTTCTGGAAAATGAAGGGTAAAATCTATGTTTGGTCATCCAGGAACAACTTCCTTTTCTGTTTGGTTTTACTGAATTCACATGCAATTCTTTACAGTTTCACAATGCCACTAGATTTGGGTGCGAAGGGGAGTTGTCAGATTGGAGGCAATGTTTCCACCAATGCTGGTGGCTTGCGCTTTGTACGGTATGGCTCACTTCATGGAAATGTTCTTGGTTAGTTTTTACTACCAAAACCATATTTCAGTTCCATTTTGGTGATGAAACAATGTTCGGAAATTGTCAACATAATTTAATTTTAATATTTTGCATGCACAATAAAAGATAAAAACATTGTTTGGAATATATATATATATATAAGATAAAAACATGATAAAACAATGTTTGGAAATTGTCAACATCAGTGGATTTATGCAAACTCATAGTGCCTATTTGAATAACGTCGAAATGTCATGAGCTTTTGATACAAGTATAGAATGTGATGTAGATCACATGAATAGTTCTATTTCTGTCTAAATTTTGTAATTTTCTATGCACGTGTGGAGAATGTGCAGTAGATCATAGCATACAGTTTATTTTTATATCTGATTTTTAGATTTTTGAGTTTATTTACATTTCAATACAGAGGCATTTGAATTCTCTTGTTGTATTGTTTGGATTGTAATTTCCATGTAAGTGCTACTTGCGTGGTGTTCTGCTTTAACTCTTCTTTTTCAAATTATACTTCAGGCTTAGAGGTTGTTCTAGCAAATGGAACTGTACTAGACATGCTTGGCACCTTACGCAAAGATAATACAGGATACGATCTGAAGCACTTGTTCATTGGTGAGATTCACTGTTCTTACAGTTTTTGTTCCAATCCAATACACATTTCATTGTGTTTGTGCAAGTTGTGTTCATACTTTGCTTTGTTTGAGTAGAACTTATACTGTAATATATTCTGGACTGATTTGCTTCAGCATATGTGCTAATCGCACCCTTCTTTAAACAGAGTATGATGTGTTCTTTTAAATGTGACAACTAGACAATTTTGCCCCTACTGAGAAATATCATAGTAAAAGTCCAGATGAAGTTAGAGTTAACCTTAAGAGGGTTTAGATGTTCAATTTTTTTTCGAAATGAAAAAAAAAGAAAAGTAAACTTTTATCATATTTATGGACTTAATTCTTGTTTCATCACAACTCAATAGTTCATATAATGCTTAGGTGTTATCAGCTAATTACATGAAATAAATGAACTGAATACTTTATCAGGAAGTGAAGGTTCCCTTGGAATAGTTACAAAGGTCTCAATACTTACCCCAGCTAAATTACCATCAGTAAATGTTGCATTTCTTGCTTGCAGTGACTACCTAAGTTGTCAGGTAAGATCTTTCCCTTCTTTAATTTGCAAAAGGCACCAACCATTTATTCTTAATTGCAGAAGATAACACTGACTTTTGATTCTTTGTACAAGGTTCTAATCTTCTAGTGATTAAGAGAATGTCTATAGAAAATTTATTTATGAAGTTATTTTATTAGTCATTTCGATCCTTCAATTAATTATACTAATTCACTGTTTATTTATAGCTTAATTTTTACTATATGTGTGGTTAGGTTCAAAGTCTAAAGATGAGATCAAAAGAAAGTCGAAAATGAATTAAAAATTGGAATATAATGTTGAACACGATAAAGGGAAAGGGTACTTTGTTCTTTTTCCCTTTCTGATATCCAAGTGCTAGACTTGGATATCCGTTTATATTCTTTCCTTTGTTTCTCAAATGCTAATGGATGTAATGAGGAAAAATAAAATCCATTTCTTTCTTATATTCAATTACTTTGTTACATTGTTTATCTTCTTTTCATGCCTCCAGAAACTTCTAGTTGCAGCCAGGAGGGGATTGGGAGAGATTCTTTCTGCATTTGAATTCATGGATAGTCATGCTATTAATTTGGCAAGTTGCTCAAGTTTCTTTTGATATGGATGAGTATATTTTTCCCTTTTCTTTTTGTTAATTTATATCTTTTTTCTTTCACAAGGCTTTGACTCATTTGGAGGGAGTTATCAATCCTTTACCCCAATCAGAGAGCAAGTTTTATGTTTTAATTGAGACAACCGGAAGTGATGAGGCAAATGACAAGTAAGTGACATGAATCGGCCTTTTGTCAATTTTAAATTTCTACTTTTTCTTTTCAGTCATATGAAAATAGACCTTAACTTCAATCAATGGCTAAATTCAAGATTATTGTAATTGATTTTACCATAATGCTGCTACCACAAGTATCTACCGTCCTCATAATTACGATGCTGCTGATGAAGGTTAGGTTGATTGTGATGACTAGTACTCCTACTAACTAAGTAACCATCAGGTCATCAATTAGCTCAGCAAAGGAAAATAAAACTGTAGCTTGCTTTCTGCCTAACTAAACAACAACACCGACCAAAGAACAAGAACAATGAAAAATATAACTGTCGATAAATATATACTATCATTTAAACTTAATTATTATTGTGTCCTTAGGGCTAAACTCGAAGCATTTTTGCTGCGTACACTAGAAGAAGGCGTAGTATTGGATGGTGCGATAGCTCAAGACATCAGCCAAGCATCTATATTTTGGAGAATTCGTGAAGTTATTCCCCTTGTAACTTACAGTTGCATTGAAACCATTAGGCATTGACATGCTTTGTACTGGCTGGTAGAGGATGCAAATGGCTGGCTGGGTCAAACCTATTAAATTGATGCATTTTGGTTTTGGCTTAGTTGGGTTATATTTTGTAAGCTCGACAAATAGTCCAGTATGTTCAGCCCAAATTTTGAGGTTGAAGACAGGAAATATAGTCTCAACTCATGCATTCAAAGATACCTTGTATGAACCAAGATATTTCTCAACAGTCCAGCACCCTACTTTTCAGTTTAGAGGTTTCACTGGAATGAGTCTAAGATCATTATATTTTCTGAAACCAGATAAGTTAAAACAAAAGAGTAGGATCCAATTACTCAAAAGGTTGTTCAACTTGAGGTTTAAGAAGGCAGTATGGTAACTAACATGTCTTTTAGTTATTGGTGTGGTCTGTCAAGTAGGATACAGTATCTGGTGTGGCCTGTTGAAGAACTGTATAGAAAAAAAACCATGCACAGGGTATCTCTGTGAGAACTGGAAATAAAAAGTTTATCTGTTAAAGCTCAAGTAGCATGTACTATATCTTTACCTGGTGAAACCCAAACAACACAAGAATAAAGAATTTGGGCTTATTCGGGTCCTTATCATATTCTAACAAAACCATGGAATATGAATAAGGAATATGGATAGGCACACATTTCTAAATCCTTATTCTTATTCCTTATTCATGGCAACATCCAAACACACCTAGATTTACATGTATATACTACCATGCACAGGGTATCTCAGAAGCTTCAGTCAAAGAAGGTGCATGCTACAAGTATGATTTGTCATTACCTGTTGAGAAGCTTTACGGTATTGTAGAAGAAATGCGCCTTAGGCTCGGTAATTACTTCACATTTAGTGTTTAGTCCATACTCCATTCCTCATATTTCATTTGTGCTCCTTTATCTTTTGGTCTGGTTTATGTGCTTTGGTTTTATTTGGAAGTGAACTGACTGAAAAGGCACAAGCTATGAGGTTCTCTATGAGAATCAACTATTTAGTAGGTTGTAGCCTCAGGTAGAAACTGCCCTCGTCCTAACAGTTTCTTCTTTCTTTATTAGGTAAAATGGCAAAAGTAATAGGTTATGGTCACCTAGGAGATGGAAACTTGCATCTAAACATCATGACTTCAGAGTATACTGATAATGTATCACTTGAAACAAAGTAATATATATTTTTCCTTAATTTATGTTAAGGATGTTATTGATGGTTCTCTTTATTGTGAAATTCTACAGATCCTTGCCAAAATTGAACCATTTGTGTATGAGTGGACCTCTGTACAAAGAGGGAGTATCAGTGCTGAGCATGGATTGGGTTTCATGAAAGCTGATAAAATTCACTATAGCAAATCTGCTGAAACAGTAATTATATTCTTCCTAATTTCTTTTACACATGGATTTGTTTTTTAGGAAAGTAGGTATCGCCTATTAATTTTGTTTATTATAAAGTAAAAAAGATTCACAAGGTGCAGGAAAAGATTACATGATCAACAATAAAAGATCTTGCACTGTTGATATCATGAACTACAACATTTTTTTCAGCCAGAGTTATTCATTGATTTCTTAGCCCAATCTTATGAATGGAGTTGAAATTTGACCAAGGCTTTCCTGAGATTTAGTGACACCAAAAAATTGAATGTTGTACTCTATGCTAGCAATTTGCCAAAACTTTTTATAGATCTAGCGTGCTTATAAAAAGAAAATCACATTGTCAATGCTGTATTTTATTTTGCCTTGCATATTTTCAATTAGTCTGATGTGATTAGTAGCCAAAATATTTCTATGGCCGTTAACTTTTCACAGCATGGATTTTATTTCTCTATAATTCAGGTGAAACTAATGGGTACCATGAAGAAAATGCTAGATCCAAAATTGATATTAAACCCATACAAGGTTCTACCTCAGTCCATCCTTAACTAAACAAGGTAATGATAAATTGAGTAAAGCAGTTGTCATTTCCAATATAACAAAGTAGTAGCTCATTTAATGTGATAAAACAGCACATTGCGCTTAGTTTGATTTTGATCTTACTTCATGTAAATATTATATCTTGCACATCAAATAGATATTTCTAATGGTAAAAAAATCTTCATTCTAAATTGAATATATTATTTTTTTTTCTTTTTGAAAATTTGCTTCTTTTTTTTTTTTTTTTTTTTTTTGCTAATGTATTAAACTATGTTCTTTGCTGTAGTTAGTGGGACATTGCTGGTTAATTATGTACAGGGTTGCAAATAAGACCTGCTAACACACTTCAGTGCCTTTTGAAGTTTTGATAAATCTTTTGGAACTGTAAGGAGGCTAGTTCAGAAGGGAGCTAAAGATGTTCTCTTTATGTATTCAACTTCCAAGAGCGTGTGATATATTGCAGGCAATGCCTAAGATGGATATCCGAATAATTTTAGATTGTCTGGAGCCGTCTAGACTGTAAAATGGTCTTCGTTGTATAATATTTTCAATTATTACATGTCCATTGCAATGTCTGCATATCGTTTAAAGATTGAAGATTCTTTGTTGGAATTACTGTCCACTTCAAATTCCTTTAAATCATCAAGCCAAGGAGCTATTTTCAATACTTGTCCAACCTATACACCACCACAAGACGAACGTAGGGAGGGGGAGAGTTTAAAGATGAATTTCTACGAATCTAAAATAGCAAATTGAGGGTACAAATCCTAAGCGAAAAAACTCCAAATGCTGTTAAACCTACATGGATTCAACTAAAATCATACAAAGCACAATGGAAAATCTCTAAAAAACTACAGCATGAGAACTCATCAAGGCTCTTTTAGCACACAGCGACCACAACAAATCTAGCTTATTTTCACTTCGGTCGGTATATACACCATTGTGGATCTTACGATTCTTAACATAACATAAATATTTCCACTGGCAAACTACAACATAAGCTAAGCAGCACACGACTCTGTACAAAAAACCACAAGCAACTCCATGACACGTGAATGCTGACAAGTGCTTCAGGTTGTCACCTCTTCCTTCTTTTGGATTCAACCTGTGGAAAACTCGAATATGTTAATGTAAGAAAGAACCTAAAATTTGAAGCACTCATTCTATTTTTAACAGTTTACATTAGACTGCTTACATATATTCAATGGGCCACAAAGGCCACCAAATGTATCACTCATCTTAAATAAATACTTAAAAAAGAAGATATATCTCACTTATTATCATGGTTTACAAAACTTTTTTTAACCCTCCATCCCTCATTGTGGAGGAGTTCTGGGAACAATAAATAGCTAGGGCATGTCTACAACAAGGCTACCAAGGATGCACATAAAATGTTTTTATGTTTAGTAATATGTGCAGCAATTCCTGTGATTAGGATTTGGCAGGTTCATGACATCGTATTCCAAAGTACTGCATAGCAATACTTAATACTCTACCTTTTCCTCTGTTTCCCCAGAAGTATTGTTGGGGTTTCCAGTCTTTTTGCCATTTTGAGGGGAACAGGCCTCGCAGAAGAAGTGCTCCAGCTTTTTTGCCTCCTTTATAGTCATACCTATGCAAGCAGGGTGGTACCTGAAAGAAATCTATAATTAGTTTATACTGGTTTCATGCAAGTTCCCACATTTACTCTCCCTATAATTGTCTTTTCATTTGTCCAAACTTATCAATCTAGTTGCTGTTTTAGGCAAATTTATAACCACTACAGAATACATCTTTTGCACCTAGATCTAATTTAGTTAAATTCAATCTCAATGAATAAGTTCAGATATTTGTCATTTTTAACTGACAAGGACTATGATTGTTCTCTGAATACAATCTTCCTCTGTCAAACTGATTTATCAAGTAATAGTCACCCACACCAGATCCAAAGTGCACAGTATCTAGAAAAATATGATACCAATAATGATATCATTAATTTGAAGATTGTGCTGGCTGAGTATCCACTAATTAACAAAAGAATCAGAATAAGAAGAATGAAAATCACGTATGCCAATATCTGCTAACAGTTTCAAATTAAAAATAAATGAAAAATTCTACGCACCAGTCAGAACACTCCTCACACTGGATCATGAGGTCATCAGGATTATAAGGCATCTCACATTTGCAAAACCTGTCAGAAAAAGTATTAGATCAGGAGTAAATAACATAAACAAATAATATCAGCTAGTATCTAGTACCATTCTTCAGTGCTCGTTTAAGAATTTTCTTGCATGTAAGAAAGCTCAACAAGCACTGACAAGCATGAATATTAACGTATGTGACGTTGGCCTGTTTAGTATCTTAAAATCAAACCGGTGTCAAACACAATGTTTAAAGGGCCAAATAAAATGCCAACATACAATCAGCTAAGTGTACCAAAGGTCCAAGGGTACTTGTAAAGGTATATTAAATTAGAGTAGGGATCCGATGCCACTTCCTAGGTCCAAGGGTACTTGTAAAGGTATATTAAATTAGAGTAGGGATCCGATGCCACTGCCTCTAGTGTCTTCAAATACCACTAAACATCAGCCATTTATTACAAATTGAATGAATAGCAAGATATAGTTCTCCTGTTATTAGTTTACCTCTTTACTACACTAAACCAGTTTGGGAAAGTCCTTTTCGTTGAGGAATCTACTCAAAGGCATACAAGATATATTGGTAAACTAGTGGCTTACCTCTTTACTACACTAAATCAACAATATTCTGGTAATTGAACAAGTTCATCTAGAAAAGAATGACCATTATTTATTTTGTACTTTAGTTTTTTTAAGGAATACAAAAATTAAATATAAGAAAAAACTAATAATTGGCTCTTTTAGAGCTAGAAATGAAATTGGTTTGAGCTCGATAGCTCAATTAATTTCTAAACTGAATTCAATTTTACTGATAAACAATTGAGGAGGGTTCTAATGCCAACATTCTAGATGCCCCCAAATGCCAACATTTCACTATTTAATTATTTTTTTCAAAAATTAAAACTAAAATGTCAAATCCAAACCATTGGTCTTATTCAATTTAACAAGTGATGATGTGTTTCCATATAAATTTTGTAAATTTTAGAGTTCATTTGATACCTCATCAAGAGGTGAAAAATTGAATGAACATTGTTAACTATGATAGATTTATTCTAATACGTTCATATTTTAATCTTTGATCGAGTATGAAATTAACTCCAAAATTTACAAAAATTGTATGAAAATATATCACTCATTAAGTTGAATAAGATCAATGATTTAGATTCAACAATTGAATTTTAAATTTTGAAAAAGTAATTAAATAGCGAGATGTTGGCATTCGGGGGCATCCTAAAAGTTGGCAGCAAAACCCTCCTCTAAACAAATTAAGCTAGGGCTAGGGTCACATTGCTCAAGCTCAACTGAAAATGCATGTAAATGTTGTTTTTTTTAATTAAACAATTTTATCCTTTAAAATCAGAAAGAAGTTAAAATCTATGTAAGAAAATGGCACATATATAAAAAGTTGGTATGGGTAGGTCTTGGGTGATCTCTTTATAACAAACAAAAAAGGAATTTTCTTTTCCAAATTTTTTCTGACAAATGAACAAATAAAAATGCTACTCAGCCTTTTGCATTTCTTTAATTGAACTGCTGTTCAAATCTGAAGCTTTACTTTCTTATAGGAGCTAAAAATCTGCACAATGAAACCTTGTGCTAAGGCAATAAAACGCCAGAATACTTTGTAAAAACTTTTTCGCCATAATCAGAGAGAGAGAGAGACTCTTCCCTCCAATTTGTATTTTGGGTTTTTTAATAAAATGTTTACCTACATAACAATTGTTTCTTGTCACTTGAGCAGAAATGAAGTAATAAAAAACAAATAGAAAGACCCCCCTGACCTTGCACAAAGTATGAAGGTATTAAAATTCCTGGTTAGAATATACTGATCCACACCAAAATGTTGTTAGTACCAGTACACAAGTCATGTTTTACTCCCATTTTTATCTTAAGAGGATTTCTATTCAGAACTCCTGTCTAAATAAAACTTTCTGAAAAACATCTGTAACTTACACTGCAATACGATCTGGCACAAAACTTCCCGTAGAAGACTTATACTCAAACCGGCAAAAGAAATCCTCTGCTCCAACAGCATCAAGCTTGGTGTAGTTACGAAACGAGTGCACAAAGCACTTATCTTCGATGGTATCAGCGCTCTGAACATCATAATGGTCAGATAAGAACACTTCTTTTGCACCATGAAATTGGCGTCGGCCGCCAATTGACTCCTCGGGCCGGTAGTACCAGCGCACCCTCACCTTGACATTTGAGCCACGGGCCCCACCGGCCTCAATTGACTCGATTCTTGCCACATAAGGGGGCCGTGAAGAGTCTGGTGACCGCATTAGCACGCAGTCATTAGCTGCAGATAAAAAAAAAAAAGTCAATTTTTGTTTAATGTCAGTTTTCTTATTTAAGTCGTATTTGGTCGTGTACTTATCTCGGTTTCAATTTTCATTTCCCATTTGGCCATTGCTATGTTTGAATGTTAGTCTTGTGAAAACAGTATACTGGTTGTGACTCTTTTGTCTAATCATTTTGGCAATACTCCATTGTTCATGCCTCAGCTGAGCTGTCAAAAGACCTTGATTATTCTTTCATTATGTCTGAACTAAGCAGTTAGGGAAATACAGAGCAAAACAAATACACACACACAAATGGATCAATAGGTTCTCAATCAGACCGTCATGTCAACTAATATGTGTATCAACTATCAAATAACTTGTCCCACCTGCCATGTAAAATGGAGAATACCTAAAAAGAATCTTTCCATGGGTCAAGTATTGGTCGGTACCTGACCCCTCCCCCCCCCCCCCCCCCCCTTCCCCCCACCCTCCCCAACACACACGCACGCACAAGGAGAGTGATAACATAGTAATCATGTTTAACTAGGACCAGTAATGGTGGTACAGCCAGCCAGAACATATGGTACAGATACAAGCTGGTAACTTTATACAGGTAATTCGACACACTAAACCATATACTCCAAGTCCAAACCCCAAAGAATAAAATCAAAAGGGAAGAACAATGAGAGAAGAATACAGCTCAATCAACACAAATTAAACATTAATTTCAAAGCGATATAAAACACCAGTGTGCACCCTTTATTTCTCAGATGGAATAATTAGGAAAAATCACCCTTATGTAATGGTTAACAGAAAACCCTACGAACTAAAAATGAATGATACCAAAAACCAATAACCCACAATCAGCTAAACTAAACAATCGATCCCAAAGAGATCTTCAAATTGGAACTTGAACAAATACAGAAGGAGTCAAATCAAGCATGTTTTATTACCACAAATAGATTTAGGTTAGGTCACTGCAAAAACAAAATAGGGAAACGAAAACCTAACCAAAACCCTTACGCTTGATAACTTTGTTGGTCCCTTTAATCGTGTACGAATCGAGGGTTCGCTTCGCAGCTCGAGGTTTCGCCATGAAAGAGAGAGAGAGATTAATTTGAGAAATTGAGAAAGTGGTGCTTGGATTGGTCCGAAACTGTTTAAGATGTATCCTTGATTTTTGGCTTGGGAGGAAAAAGAGGAAATATGTCGTTTACAAAAAGGGAAGATGTATCCACCGTCCGTTGAGGCATGAAGAAAGATCTGAACCGTCGGTTCATAAGCACGTTATGTAAGAGGATTTGTTTTCTTTTGCTTTTAAATTTTTCTTTTGGGGATGTTAATGGATGGAGTGGGTTGTAAGAAAGCGATTTATTTATATCGGTCCGAATTGCATTTGCATGCAACAAAATTAAATTTCCGACAGGGAAGTTAAAGTGTGTGAAATTTTTGTAACTGCTCTTATCTGTGACAGTTTTACTTTTTTAAGACTAATTATTTTTTTCAAAGTTCTGGGTCCGCATGCGTTTAATTACCTCCATTTTTGTAAAAAAAAAAAAAAAAAAAAATTAGTTGTTCCAAAGTTAATTAAACTTATCATGTGGACAAATAGATACATGTCGAATTGTCGATACATGAACATTAGGGAAATATAATTTATATATAATTAAATTGAGGGGACTACGGGAGTTTGCTCGATAACCTTCACTTTTCTTCGAATATTTTTTTTATTTCTAAATGACGAGATTACTCATGATGTTACTACATCCATCTGAATGCTCTTCGAATTTCTCGAACTCTCTCAATCTATATATATAAACTTTCGTAAAATTGTCTGGATGAATTAAGGGTGAAAATTTTGTTGATTTTTATCAATGCTATTTTATAAATTTAATGCATTGTTATTTAATTTGTCTAAAATATTAAACTTAACGAGAAAGAAAATACATTTGTCTAGGTCCTCCACTGTCATTAGAAAAAGGAGACAGTAATTTCACGCTATAGGAAATTCTAGTAAGTTTGAAATATTCCGAAAAACTTAGTCAACCTAGCTATGGAACTTATATATTTTGATTTGTCGATTTGGGTTTATACTCTCAACATAAATGGTCCTATGTAAACAAAGAATTAAACCCAGAATGAGGTCTTTCTAGCATAAATGAGAGAAAATTTATTAATTTAAGACATTAACTACAGAGAAAATTTGAGAAGGAAAACAAACAAATCTGGATTAACTAACTTGCTTTCTTATTTACCACAAATGCACTTTTTTTCTTTATTCATACATGTCTATATACATATACTGATATACACACACTTTATCACGTTTCACAACCAGATTTATTTGTATTTAGTATTTAGCCATTTTTGTTGATTTACCTTAAGTCCTAGATCGAACTTTTTTTTAATTTAGTCTACAAGTCAACTTCAAGTCTATTAAGATAACGATGGAATAAAGAGAAAAAGAGAGCTTAATAAAGAATACAAAACGACAAATGTGTACTTATTTAACTAGAGGAAAATAACAAGCCTACTATTGTTACAAAAGTTGAAACTAAGCTGCGAGTGAATTGCATTCCACTCTCATATTTGGAAGAACGTCAGGCAATGCAACTCTACAAATTGCATTTACTTTTAATTAATACAAAATTAAAAGAAATTTTTGTAAAGTTATTGCCATTTACTTTTATTATAGTTCAATGCAAAATTTAAGAAATTAATAGTAAAATTATTACTGCGAAAATTTTCTGCACTTCCGAAGGTATATATATATTTTTTTTTTATCTATTATGTAAAGGACATAAATATTTTTATCATCAAGTAAAATCATTTTTTTTATTAATGTAACTAAGAACTTAAGTGATAAGTTTCTAAATTGAAGCATACCAACAAAAAAATAATTCCGACACGCACAAGGTTAAATATTTCTAAATTGAAGCATACCAATAAAGATGAAAAAGGCGACACTGACTAAAAGCGATTGAGAGTCAAAAATGGTGCGAAATCAATTGAACTTGCCGCGATTTTTCATTCATTTACCTACTCATATCCATGTGATACGTATCTAATAAGACGCAACTTTGAGTTTAAGATTTGTGTACGGAGTGAATGAATGTGCCCGTAATGTACTTACGACTATGAGCTAAAGCGATTATCTGTTTGACGATATGGGCATGTCTATTTATTAAAGTATAGATCTGAAATTATGCTGGCGTAAACATCTGAAATTATTCTGACAAGAGGGTCTAAAGATTATATATTTTGATCCAAATTGACATATTCAGGAACATATATTGTACTCGAATTTGAGGTGAACCCCAACCTTATGAGCCTCTCAGGATAAAACTAATTAAGACAATATTCCGAACTGTTTATTATAGGTTTCATTGAACTGAATCATATAAAATCCAACAAGCAAACTACTTAATTATGGACTGAAAGAGACCCTGGAAGCAGGTTCTATTTCCACGTGTATCGGTGACTCAGTGTACGTACATAGAGCAGTCTGACTAGTTATTGATTACCAAGAAAAAGGTGACAGTGCATCCGAGAAGGTTTTAGATTAGTATCAATATTACAACATCCAAATACAGTGACGACTGACGAGCAATAGGTAACAGTATTCATATGTTTTTTAGCTTCACAAATCCTAAACATGTTTAAAGAACATATCAACCAAAGGTCCAAACTAGACCATCAATTCTATGCATAGAAATTTAAGCTACCAACTAGCGGATAGCTTAGAGGAAGCGACGCGATAGGCGATTCCATGGAGTTTGAACAGCGCGACGACTCTGATGGCTGGCAGACGGTCCGCCGTGGTAGAACTAGAGCAGCTCCTACTTCTGCCGCTACCCAACCCCTCCGCCAGGCCATTGAGCTCTCGGTCTATGGCGGGAGACCCTCTTATGCTCAGATCCTCACCACTGGCAAGCCCAAAACCGCTTCCCCCACCAACAAACCACCACCTCCACCCAATAACTTGCCTCCACCACACCCAGCTCGCCCACGACAACCCACTCTCATTACCTCACCTGATAGCCCCACAACTTTGACCTTCCCACCAGATCTCAATGACTCAACCTGGAACAACCGGTGCTTCCGGTGCTTCAGGAAGGGTCACACGACGCCTAAATGTCAAAACCCTAGCAGGTGTGCGGCTTGCTGGAAAGAAGAACACAGCTACCATGAATGCCCAGACACCAAGAAGCAAGCCGCCTTAGTCAGGAGGACTTACAACAATAATAGGAGGCCACCAACTCGACAGCGCCGTCAAGCTCCTGCTCAGCATCGTCATCAGTCACAAGCTCAGCGCTGCCAGCATAAACAAGCTCAGCATCCTCAAGCTCCTGCTCGGCCGAGCAATCAGGGCAACCCTCCTGAGGTCACTGCGCTGCCGCGTGTACCAATGGAGGAACCAGACTTCCTGGATCTGTTAACAGATCCCAAGGCCTCCTCTGTACTACCACCTGATGAGGCCAGGCCAACCTCGGTCTCCTGCTACCTGAGTAGAGATGCGTTTTATTTCGCAGAAGTGGCAAAGCTTTCAAAAGCAATCCTGATCACTCAACCCCAAGACCTTCCAATTGAGCTGTCGCTTGATTATGTTGCAGCCATGGTAGAAGAAACTGGCCTGGTCAAGGCAAACCAGTTGAAGGTGGGTTCTCTGAATGGGGGCCGCTTCTTGGTTTCACCACCTAAAGAGGTGGAAGCATTCGATATCTGTATGGCTTTCTCGGAAGCTTAGTGGGAGCAGGGCTACACAGTGGCGCTCTGGTCACCGTTTCTCAACGCTGAGGTGGCTATTCCAAGATTCAAAGTATGGGTGAGGTTAGTGGCGGCTTTGCCACATCTGTGGAGGGAGGAGTATGTTATTCAAGCTATCGGAATGTTTGGCAACTACCTAGGATCAATTGTGCACAATGAACCGGAGAACTTGGCAAGCTGGGATGCTATGGTGGCGGTACCGGATTTAAAAAAAATCCCTCATAGAGTTACCTTGTCAATTGGGGGTTTAGAGTATCATGTGTCAGTTTTGATCCAAAAATGGCTGCCTTGCCAAGCCTTCACATTGGCTGACCTTCCACAATTGCCGCCGGTGGTGGATAGGCCAAGTGTCAGGAGTTTCAAAGAGCTAGAAAGGATGGATACACCACCGGTCGATCCCGACGGAACAGTAACAATTCATGTGAGAGACTTGAGGCGGATCTTTCGCCATGTTGACCCATCTCAGATCCCTGCGGGCATCACAGCGGCAATGCATACCGCCGAGAGAGAAGATGTGCGTGGCAAGCGGCCGGCGCAAGGAACAGTCACCATCCTCAAACGAAACTTTGAGGTGACGGAACCTACTAAAGGCGGGTCATCATCTCACATGGCTGAGGCAGGGGCGGGTCACGACGACATACATCACCCCGGTCAGCGCAAGGGCGCCTTGCCACTTAGAGAGACCCGTCAGTTCAGAGGCGGCTTGCCACACAAAGGTTACACACAGGATAGGCCACAGAAAAGACTCTCCGCTGTGGATCTGGAGGAATTGCAGGCCTCTGTCCGTATTGGTGCTGACCAGCAAGCAAACAAAAACCAGCTGTCGCTTACTAATGACATGGTTCAGGTTCTATCCCCTTATCAACATACTGATTTGGTTTGCAAAGAGTTAATCTCTGTTTCTAACCTGTTCCCTGAGACAATTTTGAATGGTGGTCAATTACAGACAACTAAAATTATTAATGAGGGTCTGAAACATATTTCTGCGAACAAATCAAAACAGAAAGGGGTTAGTATAAAGAAAACTAAGGTTAACCCTGCTAGAAAAAACTTGCCTCGAACATGCAAAGTGGGGTCTAATAATGCACCAATGATTGCAACTGTAGAAGCAAACAATTTTATCAATGTACCGCTTACTTATGCTGAGTCTTTGGACATAGCTTCTTTAATTGGTGCAAATAGCAATCAGCTAGTGGTTTTTTACCCCAAAACGGCCCAACAGAGCCCACCAGCCAAGCGTATTGCTCTTAGACCTGCTAACTTGACAGAATGTCATCAGGTCGTCAGCCCACTAAAGCCCAGAGGCAGGCCCAGCAAGAAGACTAAGCTCTCTTTAAGCAGAGAAATTGCTACACCAGTACAACCAGCCCCAGCGTTAGACCTGCATGGTGCTTATGCACAAGACCCCTACGATCATGAAGAATGTATCCAGCTGGATGCGAGTTCAGAGGATGAACTCTCAAGCTGAATGGCTTTGCACTTTTTTTTGAGCTAGCTTTTGCTAATTGTGGTGGCTTTTTTTTGTAATAATGAATTGTAAGCCAATTAAACTCTTAACTTGGAATGTTAGAGGATTAGGAGGTGTAGCAAAAAGGAGAGTTATTTCAGATGGATTGAGATCCTCCAGATGTGATATTGCTTGTCTACAAGAGACAAAATTGCATGATCCCGATTTTTATTGCATACGCACTCTCCTTCCCACCTTTTTTTATTCCAACATAGTGGCACTAGATGCGATAGATACGCATGGGGGATACATCATTTGTTGGAAACGTTTCTACTCACTCACAAACTCGTGGACTACACGATACTCTTGCTCGGCACTCTTAAGGAATACTAGAACAAATTGTGACATTTTAATCACATGTGTGTATGGCCCACACACTGCAGCTCAGAGAGAAGAGTGCTTCCAACAGCTTTTAAACATCTCGTCTTTATCACCTGGCTTATGGGTGGTAATGGGAGACTTTAATTCTGTTAGATGGGTGAATGAGAGATCAACTCTTTGTACTGACTACCCTGCTATGCAGGTCCTAAATAGCTTCATTCAAACTGCTAATTTAGTTGACATTCCAATTTAGAACAGAAAATACACATGGTCAAATATGCAACCAAATCCAACCATGTCGAGGCTTGACAGAGTACTCTTATCTGTAAACTGGCAATCTATTTATCCAAACATAACGTTGGAAGCATTGCCTATTGTAGTTTCAGATCACAGCCCCTTATTATTGCGTTGCAGGCAGTTAGAGACAAGGCCAAAACCTTTTAGAATTGAGAAGTTCTGGTTGGAAAACAAAAATGCAAATGAATTGATGGCTTATGTGTGGAACTCTACAGAGTATGAAGCGCTACCAATTGACACCTTCAAAAAGCGTTTCACAAATGTTCACATAGCCCTGAGGCAATGGCACAAGAGCAACTACTCACATCTGGCCATTTTCTTAATTAATGCAAAATCTATTGTTGGCTGGTTGGATAAACTTGAAGAAATGCGCCAATTGACATCTCTTGAGAGAACAGTAAGGATCATGGCGAGAGAACGTGCCTATGAACTGTCAAATGTCTTGGAGAAAAAATGGCACCAACGTGCACGTAGCAAATGGGTTGCTTGTGGGGACCGCAACACACGTTACTTCCATGCCATTGCAACGATTAAAAAGAGAGCCAAGTTTATCTCAGAGGTGCAACAAGGGGAACAGCTGGTTAAAAATACTCTTGAGATTGCTAATATATTCACTTCACAATTCAAATTGCTGATGGGTACTGAAGTGCCGACTGCTCATTTCTCACCTTCGGCTTTATATGCAGACCAATCAATAGAATTAGGTGACCTGGCATACCCTTTCAGTCATGGGATTGTCTAATAATAAGTCTTGTGGACCAGATGGGTTGCCGAATGAGTTCTTCAAAGTACATTGGCATGTGGTAAAGCAGAATTTGATGCAAATATTCAACTCCTTGTACTGCAATAATCTGGATCTGTCCAATTCAAACCTTGCACATATAATCTTGCTACCAAAGGAAGCAACTGCATTGCAGCCGTCAGCTTACAGACCCATAAGTTTAATTTGTTATATCCCCAAACTGATCTCAAAAGTATTGGCAAACCGATTGGCAACTCACATCCATCTTCTGATCTCTATTGCCCAAACAGGTTTCATCAGTGGCAGATTCCTAGCAGAGAATTTCAATTCGGCCAGAGAAATCATTTCTGAAATCTCAAAGCAAAAGGAGCCAGCTTTCTTGCTTAAGCTAGATTTCCAAAAAGCATTCGATTCAATAGCTTGGCCTTTTCTCTTTCACATTCTAAGTTCCAGAGGGTTCCCACCTCTGTTCGTTACTTGGGTGAAACTTCTTCTTGAATCATCAACTTCATCAGTTGTAATTAATGACCATGTAGGCATCCCCTTCTTACACAAGAGAGGCCTACGTCAGGGAGACCCGTTATCTCCTTTTCTGTTTATCCTGGCTGCTGATGTTTTAGGAAGAATGGTACAGGCGATCTCTACTGCAATCAATGTTCCGCTCACAAACAAGCTACGAGAACCTTTGTACATACTTCAATACGCAGACGATACCTTGATTTTTGCAACCGCCAAAGGAAATGCTCCACATGCTTTAAACTGTGCTTTAAGACAGTTCTCGGCCATTTCTGGGATCGCAATAAATTTGGCAAAAAGTGCACTTATCCCCTTCAACTTGACTGAGCAGGAAAAAAACTCACTGCAAGCAACCCTAAACTGTTCAATGGATGACCTTCCTCTTACTTATTTAGGGTTACCCTTGACAATTAATAAACCAGGAAGGCAAGCATTTCAGTTGTTAATTGATAAGGTACAGAAGAAGCTAGAAAATTGGAAAGGCTGCCTACTGTCAAGAGCTGGGAGAATCGTTTTAGCATGTTCAGTCCTTTCCTCCATTCCAATTTTCTACATGTCAGTTTTCAGGCTACCGGCATGGGTAATTAAAGCAATAGATCAAATAAGAAGGGATTTCATTTGGGGGAATAATAAAACTGGACGAAGAGGTGTCCCACTGCTCTCTTGGGATCGGGTGTGCTCACCAAAATCACTGGGGGGCCTAGGCTTGATGAATCTTAAATTGCAAAACATTGCATTGCTGCTACGTTGGTGGTGGAGGTTATACGCCACGGATAACTCTCAATGGTACTTGATTGCTAGTTCTCTGTACAGGAAAAGAGCTACTCATATACCACCAATCGGATGGAAGAAAAAGGGATCTTTCTTTTGGAAAGATCTGATGACATTACGTTTTTACTTCCAACTATCAACCAACTCCGTAGTTCAATCGGGAACTGAAACCCTTTTCTGGTATGACAAATGGGGGGATGAGAGATTATTACTCTTTGGTCAGGAAGGAGCACCCCCTCCAAGAAGCATGATCCCACTCGCAGATGCAGTACCAGTTCTAGACACTCTTCTGCCACCTGCATTGAATTGGAATCATGAACGGCTAATTGCACAAGCAAATCATATTTCTACTGCATTTTCTCGTGATCAGGACCGCTTGATATGAAGATGGAATTCAAATGGTCAATATACAGCTGCTTCTTTCTATAGCACCTTCATCAAAGCTGGAAGACAGATCTTCCCACTTCAGCAAATCTGGAAATTAAAGGTCACACCAACGGTTAAGTGTTTCCTTTTGCTATTGATTCATGACAGGATACTAACGCAGGAACAGCTTCACAGAAGAAAAATTTCTTTCGAAGTAGGATGTACGCTATGTAATCAAAACATTTGTGAATCATCATCACATCTATTCCTCTCGTGCCCATTTGCAATTGAATTATGGAGTCGGATCCAACTGAATACTGGTATAGTTCCCTGGTCAACACAGAATAGCTGCTCAGAGGCATTGTTACATGCTTTTGCGCTACCACAGATAACAGCATTTCAAAAGGCAGTGGCGGCAACTGCATTTTGGGTTATTTGGTTGGAACGAAACAGCAGGATTTTCAGAGGAGAGAGCAGATTACTAGGAGCCGTCCATGACTGGATAATTGGAGAAGCAACTTTTTTTATGAGGCACTGCTAGTTAGTTCCTGTAGCTTTACAGTACGGCTGGTTTGTCTCAGCTAGCACTGTACTTGTGTTCCTTTTTTTGCTTCTTTTATTTCTTTTCTTTTGTTTGTTCTACTAGGTAGCCACCGCCTAGTTTCTCCAAAAAAAAAATTCTATGCATATATTCATCTGACGACAACTTACCAAACTTGCAACACTGCCTGAGCGTTTACTACAGCCGATCTATTTTGTTATATCATGTATGTAACGCAATATAATTATCCTTTGTACAAATAAATCATGGCAAATTAGAAGCTAAGTGGCCGGTGTTACGAAAGTATGTAGAGCAAACTAAGTGATTCTAATATATTTGAAACCATGACAATTAAATTTCTTACGAAACACGATGTACTATGTGTTAACATTTTTTTTTTTTTCTGTTTCCCCAACTATGGTAGTTAGTTTTTTGATGTAATGCATATTCAATTAGTCGTTGATTTCTTAATCATTACATTGGGTGTAGCTATTTGATTGTTCCTTGTCGATTTTGTCATGATGGCTTAAAGAAGGGCTGTTAAACTTTAAATGCATCTCACATAATAACGAGAATGCATGAAAAATGTCCAAGGAATCACCAAACTCAAAACCTTTCTTATTTATCAACATTCCTTAACAAATACTTGTCAATTGCCTACTACAAGCGAGGCCGATTAACATTAACAGCTATAGCTACAGTAACATTTTGCTTTATTGCACAAAAAAGATAATGGCGGATACGATACATGCATGTATCGGAGAAGAAGATAAAAACGATCCAACAACTTCAGGCGCACTTAGCTTTTTCTGGATTATTCAATGGTGTTAAGCTTGCGAATGCTTGATAATCAGGGTTGAGCTTGGGAGTTAGGAATGATCTGCGTAGCGTACTTACGTAGTAACAGCTACTATCAATTATCGATATCTCGAAATAAGCGCCACTGGGCTTTCCAGCAAAATATATTTGTTGCTTTCCAGAAAAAATATATTTGTTGCGGACTTGAGGACTGCAATTTTGGTTCTTCACCTAAAGAACAGGTTAGAAAATATCTAAGGACTCGTTTGGATCATATGGGAATAAAAAAGGAATAAGAATTTTAGGGATAAAACATTAGAAAGTGTGTAACTTTGTGAGAGAGATTTATGCCTAGAAAAAAAACTATTCTTAGGAATAAGCTATTCCTAGCCCATCCAAACGACCCCTAAATAATAAAGTTGCTTTCATTTTGCGCTTGTGCGACGTACCTGCGCAGCAACTATAAGTCTAACAAAGATGAGAGATATAAACTTATTCACAAGTACAACCATGAGTTTAGGTAGTTATAACATTGTCTTTTCATGAAGGCGATCATAACATATCACATATGGAGCTAACACTAAGAATACTTTTCCCACAAGTACAATACACGTAACTCCAGCCCACTTATAGATCCGTATGAAAATCTCCATTTCCCCTTTTTCTCCTGCAGGAGCTACCAAGAGCATCCGTCTCAAAAGCTTGGTCGCCAATAATTTTGAATCGACCTTAAGCAACACACTAAATTACTACTTAGATTTGTTCACATGAGACAGCTCAAGAGGTAGAATACACAAACTGATTTAAACTCGACCTGATATCTCATGTTGATTTTGCTAGCATCATGACCAAAGAAACACATCCAGAAAAACTACAACCCTTAAATATAGTATATGGCAAGATTTGTTTGTCAGAAAACAAAGAAACAAAACAAAACTGTCAGCACTTCACACCCTAAGATGCTCAAAACAAAATCTCATTTTCTGATAATCAGAAAAGAAAAAAGAAATCTATTGGATTCTTCTAAATGGGGTCGAAAACAAAAACATACAGCTAGATAGATCAGTACATTACCCCCATGGCCAGACTAATAATGGCTACTAACCTTACCCCAAGATATTGCACACCCAGAGAAACAGAAAAAAAAAAAAAAAAAAAAAGAAAAAAGGAAAGGGTAGACACTAAACATGAGGTACTGTGTTCAAAGATGAAACAACCAAGATGCTAAAATAACTAAGCTGGTTTACGCATATTTCGACCAGCACGTATAACCTCATCCACCAGAAGCAACTGTGAGGCAATGACCGGACTGAAGCAAAACAGCAGGTATGTTAGAGCAGATTTTGAACAATAATTTCATGTACCACAATTGCATTCATGTCATCCAATCTTAGTTTAATAATCTTGTTAATTTCTTATAATTCATTTTATCCTGTATTATTCAGGCTTGTCTACAATTGCAGCTGTTAAGTGCCACAGAAGTCATAGACCCCTTAATCCTAAAACAATGAAGATTTCTATGTTTATATAAGTAGCCTGTTTTCTTCTGTAATATGATGTTTGCATTTCTACACATACAATCATGTCCCCCTTTCATGTAGAACATTATGCATGAATTACGTTTTCTTTTAATAAATTATTTTGCTTATTATGAACAAAATTATGTTAAAAGTGCTAAAATTAAAAGAATTTATTTTTCTTTTCGGAAAAAAAAAACTTTATATTTGCATACCCTGAGTTTATGATCTGGCGCTTAACGGAGAAATTGTCGAAAATGCCCTCCATCTGGGGATCAATCGGATCGCCAGTGTGATGGTTTAATCCTGCTACAGTACCTTGATCATGCTCATTCTATATCAAAAGAACATAATATAACAGGCATCAGTCAGAAAGAGATGAAAGAAAAAGTACTACAAAATGAAAACTTATCTATGAAAGCCCTAAGGAATATACTAATTGTTTGAAAAATTCTGTTTCCACTTGAAGCTCTATGATTTTGTATTTTTAACAAGTGTCAAGGTTAACTTTCATTTAGCAAGTGTCAAGGTTAACTTTATTTATGATAAGAACGAGGAATGGAATCTGTCTGGTTACAAGACAAAATCAAGTATAATTGGCATCGCAGTTCAGGGTAAACTGTGTCATAAATGAGCAACATATTTGCCATTTGATCATTTGCTAAAGGACATAATTTTTTAAGAATATTCTTCGGACATATACATAGGGGGGGGAAGAGGGGGGGGGGGGAGAGAGAGCATACTTGGAGAGAGACAATAACATCTTGGGTGTCAAGACCTGAATTCTCAGCAAGAGTTTTTGGTATCACAAGAAGTGCATCTGCAAATGCTTCTACACCAAGTTGTGCACGCTGTTCCACAATGATATTTAAATATTAGAGATTGGTACACCAGCTATAAGGTTTCCATTATGAACTAACAATCTCAAAATTACGCCCAATCCTCTAACATGCAGTTCCTTTCTTACTTTATTTTTTTTTTGCAAAATGAACTGGCTCCTATACAAGGACTGTTATGGTGTATTGGTACTGATTAGACTGTCAGCTTCATTTATTATTTTTTTCTCATGTTCAAAATCAGTCAATTGATTGATTATAAGGATACATGGAATATAAATGCCAAGATTGTTGCAGGATGAATTGTAATTTTGGGATATTGAAGCAGAATGACACAAACAAAGCTACTGAATAATAGAACTAGTGCAATTCATACATTTAACGTGGCTAAATTGACTACACCAAGGATAAATGGAATATCCAAATCAGGATGAATTTCAAATTTGGAATAAATCGATGATTCATTGCTCAGTACAAATGTGGCTAAATTTTGCAAGACCAACAACATTCAAGTAAATTGACTCTGCAATTCAGACAAGTTTGGCTTTTAGCTAAAATTTGAAATTAGTGGTTTAAACATAGATAATGCCAAGTTGGTCAACACACATGAACACAAACGGAGAGAGAGAGAGAGAGAGAGTACCCCTTTAGCAGTTCTCTTAACATTGTCCAGAAGATGCTTCCTGGCAGCAACCTCAAAAGCGCCAGCTCCCTGAAATATACATGTTAATCTTATGTAAATTAGAAAAGATCTTTTCACTCTCTAGTGACGCCCAGTATATCAGAATTATTGCCTCACATGTCAGAATATCAATAAACCCAGTTTAAGCATCATTATGGGCATCTCAAAATTGAGACATCATCAAAGTGCACAACATCTATGCATTCCTCAATTGCCAACAAAACTTTATGCAATGAACAAAAGCAATCTAAAGATTACCAATTTTCAGTTTTACTCTTCATTGCTAACTTGATCACTTTAAAAAAAAAATCACAAAAGAGGTTAACTGTATTGCACATCTAAAAACTGCTCACCACTAAGAACAAAGCTCTCAAAGTTACAGAAACTAGTTCGAACAACATAAAAGAGTGTTAAGGAAAAAATAATCATACAAACTCACCAAAACAACAGCTTCATCTTCGATAGTATTCTTGACAGACCTAAGACCATCTCGTACAGCATCCTTAATTTGTGCTATAGTATGATCATTGGGCCCTGTAAGAGAGACCTGGTATTAGACCTCAGACAAGCTACATCTGTACAATTTTATACAGGCCAGAATCCCTGTTCTGACCACATGTTTGACCACAAGTACTAATCGTTCAGTCTGTTTTTATATTTTTCATTATACATTTACATGCTTTACTGTTTAATCACACAAAATAGAGGGGCTGGCTAAAATTTACGAAGTATAATTTTGGTTAAAAGTGAATTTCAATTGGGCAAAGAAGAGGCTTATTTAATTATCTGGCAGAAGGTATGTTAATTATGTATGTAAAGAATAATGGACCCCATAGCCAGAATTGCCACAGTATATTTATATTTTTTTTGGCTAAGCATTTCAGTGCATAGCTAACACTCCAATATTTAGCAAACTATAAATAAAACAGCTACAAAAAAAAGAAAACTTGCAGTAATAAAAAAAGAAATAATACCTTTGATAAGGATGGTACAAGAGAGCGGGTTCTTGACCTGTTCAACAAAAGTGTACTTCTCTTCGCCAAGGACATGCTCATACACAAGACCAGCCCAACCAAGGCAATCTTCAGTCAGGTCATCGACTGAATTTACAGCTTCACCACCACATGCAAGAACCAACCTCTCCATGTTTCTCCTCTTTGCTCTCCTCAAAGCAATTATCTAAATCCAAACACAAACAAAGGAATGGGTAAGGAATTCATACATTAAATTGTAGATTGTCTTTTGGGAAGGGTTTTTTTTTTCTCTCAGATTCTGAAGAGTCTTGGTTTCATTTTTCTAATGGAACTGGCAATTTATTGCCTTCTATATAGAAAACAAAAGAATTGTAGATTAAATTTAATACATTTTCTTAAGCCACATAAAAACTAACTTGTCAGAAACTAACAGATTAAAACCTAAACAAGCTTGGAGGTACAGTCTTGACCATACACCTTTGAAAGACTTGTGTATTTCAAATCTCCAATTTTAAATTTTAGAATTTAAAAAATTTACTAGCTGAAAAAGAACACAAAATAAACATTTAATATAGATTAATACATGTAAATCCAAAAGGCTTCAAAAAATTGTCCACAGTCTCATGCATAATGGAAGCAGGCATTTATAGTATAAAGTTGGCAGACAAAAGAATAAAAGATCTTATATATGAAAGAAAAAGAAAGTTCGGTGTTTATTATTCTTGCAATGTTTGCCCTGATTATGCAGGTTTATCCATAAGAAGAACCAAGATCATGTACCATGTAACATTTGAACAGATATTTTGGAGTTAGGATAACAATAAATTACCCCAGCCCGAGCAAGGAGATCAAGGGATGGAGGATCAATGCCCTTCTGATTTATTACCACAAAGTTCTTATCAGCACCAGAGCAGACCTGTTCAAAAAGACAGCACCAGATGAGTAATCAATAGAATGAACGAAATAAAATATAATAACTAAACCTCAATTTGTCCCATTTAACCATTTTTTTCCCTAGTCTTCAACAAAATAGAGCAGAAATTAAAAAAAAAATGGGTAGAGCATTTTACCAAAG
Source organism: Rhynchospora breviuscula (assembly GCA_027562975.1). NCBI lineage: Eukaryota > Viridiplantae > Streptophyta > Magnoliopsida > Poales > Cyperaceae > Rhynchospora > Rhynchospora breviuscula. The sequence goes on from CM050398.1 coordinate 23,282,286, forward strand.
CCCAAAAGCAAGCACCCCTACTTTTAAATCATAAGCATGCTGTCAACTTTGGTTCAATCCGTTGATGTAAAGTAATGATTCTTTGACTTCTGATTTTGTTTATTTTTTTTTTCTTTTTGAAGTATTGCTATGTTGCTGCTTGACTGCTAGTTTGACTCTATTAAGAGTGCAACTGACTCTAAGCATGACAATAAAAAATAAAAAATAAAAAAGAGCACCCATGGTGAGGGGATGAACATCCAACGAATGACCTAATAACACTTCAAATACCTATATGATATATGCTGGTCAGGTCCAGCATTCGAATGCAAATAAATGGAAACTACAGGTAACTGGTCTCAATAAACAGGAAACATCTAAGAAAATATTTTAAACAAATAGAACATCAAAGCACCTTCTCTTTCAACTCGATAATTTTCATCACACGCTGATCAACTTGACGCCTCTCAGCAGCAACCATTTTCTCTCTCTGCTCTGCATTCGAGTAGAAGAAGCCTGCATTTATTTCACTGTACAAACAATTGTTAGTCTTCAATATGGATTCTACTCTATTACACACAGCAATAACAGTTGACTGATGATACTTTTATCTCTTTTACTCATTTAATATTAGCTCTTATACTTGTTCAAAGCATGCAGAGGCCATCAAAATTGGCTTGGAAACAAATATTTGCAGATCACCGATAAAAAAAAAAACCCAACAAACTATATAGCAATTGGATCTGAATCGAAACAAAATGAAAATGTGTGGCATTGGTACTTTTCTTGTTGCTGTGATCCAAATTCAGATTTTAAAATTTCAGAAACTAAAATAAGAAAACCTAAACCTTCTGTTCAATAAACTCATTCTCTAGTACTGAAACTTAAAAACTATTTAAGCTTAGAGGTGAAAACGGCATATATCAACATATACCTTTTATCATACTCCAACGAAACATTGCAGGTCAAAATATAGCAATTCTCAGCCCGTCTTTTCATATCAGGATGGCGGGAACCATGATCAAGTACAAGACCCTCCACCTAAACAAACAAAAAACAGCAGATGTTGGTACAAGTCGAAAACGAAATATACAACACAGCTTAGAAGGTTTTTGGGCATTGCTGAAAAATCTAGGTACATTTAAGAATTGTATATCATTAAACCCACTCCAGTATAATTAATTTTTTCCAAAAGTACATAATTGTAGATTGAAGTATCGCCAAAGCGTATTATTTAAGGTTATTTAGGCCAATGCAGAAAATGCAGCCAAGATGAAACACTTGGAAATATAACTCAGATAACTGAAATGTCAAACATACCCTACAATTTTACAAACCAGTAAATTCATCATTCTCAAAGAATTTTCCTTTATTTATAAAGAAACGAAAATCTTGATATGTTATACGATTATTTGCATAAGATGATTAAAAAGTTGTAGAATACTATGATGCACAGTTTCATTGTTTTAAATTTGTAAAATAGGAAAAGTAGTGTATTTGCATTGCCAATTTTTCAGCATATAAAGACTAAGAATATAGTAAATTTTCCACCAAATCTAGATATGGAGAATGAGCAAAGGTTCATACAAGGCGAGTATCAACATCAAATTTGTGCCGCATATGCATTATCTCCACCATGAAAAGATCTATTGCCTCCTCTGGTTTGCGTATGCAAAGGACCTACAATATACAAAAGCAAAGGAATTTAACAATTACACAATTACAGCAAAAAATGCTCAAACAGGCCTTTATTTTTCTTTCAACATTATCCAGGGTGTGCGGGCTACAAAAGAACAATGAAATGCACTAGAAAGAATATACTCCACAAATAATGCCTTAAAATTTTCCTCATGAAACCATGTAATTGTTGATATGAAATTAGTCATGTGCAGCTGAGATCACCTGCAAAAAAGCACCCACATTTTCTCTCTAAAGGAAAAATGGGTTCCAAGAGGAGGCATGCCTATTGTACCAATTAATTTTCAGGGTTTCAAATGCATCCCCTTTGTAAAATTATCAATAACAGAAAAAGTCTAAAACTCAAATAATTACAAAATACACCATTGAATACAATCAACATACATGTAAAACTTTGTGGCATTTTCATTTTGATGGAATTAAGATCATCAATGTTGATAGTTTCGATGAATATTAATACCATGAAAAATAATGGTTTGAAATCATCCACATTGATTAATATTTTAAATTCCATCAAAATAACATCAAAATACTACAAAACTTATATGCACGGAGAAGGTATAGATCACATCTAATGGCCTTTGTCGTTAAGGATATAAAATGTTTAACAAAAGCATGGGAAATGGAGGCATTGAACCATCCTCATTAATTTCATTATCCTTCCCTCAAATTAAGTACTAAAAATAGCCTTAAGGGTGAAGCCATTAATTACCGCATTAACGACGATATCTGTCAATTGATCTGCCAGAACTTCATAAAGCTGTAGATCACAAACAAATTAATACAAGAAAGGTTAGAAAGAGTACACAGATAAGAAGTTAGGACTTAAAAACAAAGCACTTACTCCATTCTAACTAATGTATATTCATGAAGGCACTCTCTCATACAGACAAATTATGTTTGTCATTTTTCTTTTGTTATTTCTTTTTAACCATTTTCTTACCAGGCATTGAAGCTTCAGTTAAAAAAAATGCAGCACAAGTATCCTAACCATAACTTTTGGGTCCCCTTATACACAACTGACAAAATGGTGGTTCTTACAAATTAGCTAAGCTCAGAGAGCTGCAAGGAAGCACAAAACAAAAGAAACACAAACCAACTTGCAGCATGTACATAATAATAACTGTACTATAATCCTCAATTAAAATCTGAAAGCTAAATTGTTGCTGATTATCGACATTTGGCAAAAACCTCAAGAGAAAAGTACCAGACTGATACAAATGTCATGCATAAGAAACTGAAGCACCATAAACTACACACAAAAGAGAGAGAGGTGAAAGAACATTGTACCTTCGTCCTGAGAGTGGTTCTCGCAACCATCTTCAGTATTTCCTTGTCAGGTGTGTCTCCTATGACTACAGGCGTTTTAAATTTCTCTAGAAATTCAAGTGTCGCTCTTTTGGCAATTTCGAAACCGTCAACCAGAAACCTTGGATGTGTTCCTACATTCAAAGTAACAAAGACAATTTTAGTGAGCAATTTCACATGTACTACAGGAAATAAGGTTAATCTCATTTATTACTAAATAGAATGCAACAAACAAAGTACAAGATAGAAGAACTTTCTCCCTTATGTAGATAGAAAAAGAAAGGGAATCAAGTTTTGGCATCTCATGAGGAAAACAGTGAGAGAACAGAGATATCTGCCATGCTTTCATGGATATAATTAATTTACCATGAGAAACTCAGTCATTTACCATGCTAAACATATATCTCATACACAGATAAAAGCAAGCAAGTCCTCTGTAACCCTACCACTCGCCACCCAACCCAAACTCTCTCTCTCTCTCTCTCTCTCTCTCTCTCTCTCTCTCTCTCTCTCTCTCTCTCTCTCTCTCTCTCTCTCTCTCTCTTTCTTTTGGAGTTTTAGACTGGATACTTTGAAGACACTAGAAATTGTGTTTATAAAGATTATATATTTAAAAAGTGTTGAAGGGTAGCATGTGATATCCGCATTATGTTTTGTTGAACGAGATTGTGAGGTGCTGTTTGGTGATATTTTAAGCCCTCCTTACTAAAGAACAGTCAAAAAGACCAAACCTTCGTCTATGCAGCGTTCAGACTGCTTCATCAGTTCTCCTATAAATAAAACTGTGGAAGTTGTGCCATCACCACTTGAATCATCTTGTGCCACTGCTGTTCTCGCAATCATGATGGCAGTCGGGTTTTGGATTTGCTAAATGGAAAAAAAAACAAAAACAAAAACATAACTTGTCTTTGTGACTCACAAACAATTTGCTTTATTCAAATATTGTGTGAGAGCAATTCAATTTGATTTTTATGTGGAATGAAAGTAATTATAAAGATGTTGATGTTAATAGTATATACTAGGGTGCTGAAAAAAAGACTAATTGCTGCATGGCACACACTGGCTTGCAAGCAAATACATAATTTGAACTACTATTACTAAAGGTTCTGGACAATACTATCACATTTATTTTTTTTAAAAAGTCATTTCAAAATATCATATGCTGAAGCATTGGTGGATCTTCAATAGTTTCAAAAATATCAATCTAAGCAACATGACAAGTTGATTGGTGTGAACTGATTACAACCAAATCTGCAGGCTGTCATCATTAGCACCAGCAGCTAAGATGGTACTAAATACATGTGTTTTCATCATATTTCCATAATAGATCTAATTTCAAACAGATTTCTATATCATCTCATGACCATATATTTTCAATTAAATTGATAAAAGGGACAGTTGCAGAATAATCTTTCATATGATGCTTGATTTGTACCATTTCCTTAAGGAGTGTGTTTCCATCTTTTGTCAGCTTAATGTCACCAGCTCCTCCAACAAGCCTGAAAGCAAAAGAGAGGAAAAATAAGATACGAAATATCATAGTTATGCCCCACAAACGCAGTATGAGTACTCACTAAACAGAACCAGTACAGCATGGTGCTGGTTTTGATTGTAGCTTTTGATACCTCTTTTAATCACCCAAATTATGTCTTTTGACTTTGTAAGCACCATTTAACTAATGAAAGAATACTGAGGGGTGGGGGGACATAATAAACCTAAAATGAAAGGTATTAAACACCATTTTTAACCAAATAGCAGAATTACAAATTATCTAGGAAGGCTAGTATAGATCTTACAACTAACAACTAAAAAGTTTTAACCTACCAACTCCACTACAAGACAATATCATGTAGAGAACTGATGCTAAACAGTCTAGCAAAGTTATTATGACGCGATACGGTTGAAAAAACATACTCAAGTCACACATAAAAGTAGAAATATACAGAATACAGATCAAAAGAAAAGAGAGATCCACCAAACAAGGACACCCCAATTCATGATCACAGTATCTAGTCACTCAAACTTGTACCTTTTTCCCTTCCCTACGCCTAAACATTACTAAAGTTAAAAGGAGGCCATTACAAGCACACAGAGATAGAGATTTGAAGTACATTTTGATGGTGCCTTTGGGACCGAGGTTGGATTTGAGCACATCTTGGAGACCCTTAGCGGCATTGATGGTCATGTGCAGAGCCGCCGACTTGTTAAGCACCTCGGCGTTCGGATTCAACACCCGAATAGACATTTTCGCTCTTTCTTTTCTTCTTCTTTTACAAGTGATAGAAGAGAGAGAGAGAGAGAGATCTACGATGGAAAAGTAGTTAGGGTTCTTTCTGATCGATCTCTCTCGAAAAACCCTAGCCGGTACAGAGAGAGAGAGAGAGAGGCAAACGAGCGAGGGAGAAAGCTATAGAAAACACTAGAGAGAGAATAAAGAAGAGGAGGGTTTAATATGGGCTGATCTCAGATTTCAGAGCGCTACCCGATTTGATCCAATATGAAATATGGTTCGGGTTGGGTCGTACTTCAGTTACACCCGATCCAAACATGTCTCAAAACAGATCAACTTTTGTGTCCAAACTAAAAAAGCCTAATTTATATAAAGGCAACTGCCTACAGTGAAGATAAACTAGCCCATTTGAAAGAAAGAAAGAAAGAAAGCCTATAAAATCAGGAATGATAACCGTCATCCACAAAAAAATCATCCCCGTCATCCAACCCTTCCCTCCCCTCTATCTTCTGCTTTTTTCCGCGCATCAGGGTGAGGCGCCTCACGCGCCCTCAAGCGTCCTCCCTCCCTCACGCGCCTTTCCTCCCTCGCGCCCCTTCCTCCCTCGCGCGCCTTCCTTCCTCGCCAGATCCATCCCTTTCGTCTCTTCCTCCTCCCTGGCAATCTATTTTCCCTTCTTCTCCCTCACACTTTATCCTACTTTCTTAAACTGAACATATATAACAACTAACTGAACATAAATAGCAAATAAACTGAACAGATGTAACAAACAATGTAGACTCATACAAAAAAGTAAAAGTGAGCAAATAAACTGAACATAAATGCCAAATAAATTGAACAATTATAGCAAATAAATTGAACAGATGTAACAAACATGCTGACTTGTATAAAAAATAAACAGTAAACATAGATTGAACAAATAAAACAACTAATTGAACAGTTATATCAAATAAACTGAACAGATGTAATAAACAATGTGGACTCATACAAAAAGCAAAAGTGAGCAAATAAACTGAACATAAATGACAATTAAATTGAACAGTTATATCCAATAAACTGAATAGATGTAACAAAAATGTGGACTCATACAAAAAATAAAAATAAGTAAAAAAACTGAACATAAATGACAATTAAATTGAACAGTCATATCCAATAAACTGAACAGATGTAACAAACAATGTGAACTCATACAAAAAGTAAAAGTGAGCAAACAAACTGAACAGAAATGACAATTAAATTGAACAGTTATATCAAATAAACTGAACAGATGTAACATGAGATAGATGGAGAGAGAAAAAAAAGGAAGGGCTAGTGAGAAACCAAAAAAATCAATAGAGAGGGAATAGAGAGCAGAAAGGAAAAGAGAAGGAAGAAAGAAGAAGGGAGCGAAGGGAGTGAGTGGAAACTCACGAAGAAAGAGAGGGAGGGAAGATAACGTGTGGGAGCCACGTCTGGGAGAGCGAAGGGAGAGGGAGGGAGGGAAGGAAATGGGTGGGAGAGGGAACTGGGTGAGAGTTGCGCTCGGATCAGAAGGAGATCGCTGAAATTGAAGGGCAGCGATTAATTGGATGACTTGGATGGCGATTAAGAGGATGGTAAGTAGTAATTACCCTATAAAATTGTTATTGAAGGTTGCATACTTGCATCTGCTGATTCTCCTAACAGTATAACAACAGCAAGCAATGAAGCTACAGAATATGCGAACAAATTTTCCAAGATTTGAAGTTAATAACCGATTTGTTACAGAGTGGGTAGAACTGTTTATTATCTAATAAACAATTTCATTAATATTTAATGAGTAGCTGTAGCTTCATAAACATTTCAAAACCAATTTTAGACCCTAATACAAGGATATACCTCATCATTTCTTAAACAAAGGGAACACGGGTTCAAAAATAATGAAAAACGGACAGTAAAAATACATTAATTTCTTCATACAGTACACACAATTGATTACAACTGGACAAGATTCCTGAAACAGTATGAACCAATCAAAAACCAGCCAGTCAATGCAATAGCAAATGCAACCAACCCGATCAAAAACATCGATCCGCCCCAAACAAGCCCCAACCCAACAACCACAAAAAAGGGCAAGAACGACTTGACCATGGCCTGTTTGTTCACAAATTTGCCACGCAAGAACATGATTGTTGCCAAGCTAACTACGTTCCACTTGTCATGGCCATTGTAGAATAACCTGTTCAGGTTGTTCGCCACAAAAGAGTGGCAGTTGCATGTAAAGAGGTTGTAGGATCTGTTCTGGTACTCCTGTATTCCTTTTCTCAAAGCTTCATCCCATGTCATGTCTCCCTCAGGATCAATCAGCTTATAACACTGCAAATGGAGAAGAATGAGTTTCACAAACTGTCAGCAAAACAACCCAAAAATGTCGAGCCAAATAATATATGCAACAATCTATGTCAGGGCCAGTAGAAATTTAACTACTATTTCAACCATAAATTACAAAGGAAATAACAGTCAACATACCTCATCTCCATTAATTTGAATGTATCGGGTGACAGCTCCAAATGCGAAATTATCAACTGAAACAAAGTATGGACCTGCAAAATCCAAAATCACACCATCCTCTCTGCAAATACCTAAATGGCCAATGAAAGGGACCAGCCATGTAATGAATGGCAGGGGGGTCCACACAATGGAGCATGGAAACCGAGCCCTTTTAGGATCTATAGGCCCCAGCTGGGAGAATTCTGTAGCCATTGCTAATCTTAATATTAAACTTCAAGATGAAGATACCTGTTGCAAGAAATCAAAGTTAAATAGTGATATTGTAACTCGGTATTTTAATAATAAACTACACCAGTATCATTAAAGTATCACAGTCCCTTGACCTCTACACTTGGGTTCATTTTGAGCTATCCCTATGAAACCAGGAGTCATTTCTGAGCAAAAAATTGATCATGTTATTAGTATATGATTGCAGAAAATGTATAATATATGCACTGATATGGACTCAGGAACATGTAGGGACCGTTATGTAACAATGCTAAATAATGCCTGACCTACTTACAGTTCGAGTGAGACCTGAACCAACCTACGGATCTGGATTTAAGGATGAAAAAGGTGCTACTATGTACATTTGTAACTTGTAACAAATTAACAATTGAGTTGACACAATATACAGTCAATTACATCAAAAATTTTGAAGAATTTTATAGCGTGGCTCCATGCTCTTTTTTCTTTAACCTAGTCTCCAATTCAAATGGATTCAAAATAATTTGGTATTCTGGTAAAAGTACAAGGTCGGGTGTTAGTTTGTACACCAGTCTAACTGGGAACAATTTGGATATGGACCAGTCCACAGTTTGGATATGGGAGCAATTTTTTTAACCTGATCAGTTCAGCACAATTTCGTACAAATACTTGAAATTGAAGCATCATGACTGCCTCCAAGGCATGACTTCACCTGTACTGACATACTGGCCTTAGTACTTCTGTCTGGTATTAGGTTCTACGACATTTGATCTCAAAGATAAGTTTCTCCACAACTTAGAATGAGATATTGAGAGAGATTGTTTTTTCACTACATTTGGTTTAGTTTAAATACCAACTACTCAATGCTGTATATGTAAGGACCAGAACAAGTTTTAGTACCAGTAAACATACCAGTAAAGTTTACACTTGAAACCAAACCGAAACAAAACCAGGTAACCAAATAACTTTGACATTTACTTGAACAATTGGTGCTTATTAAAGCCTTTTTGAACCATACCTTTGCTGGTTTTTAAATTTTGCAACAATCACAGAAAGTAGAAATAAAGGACCTGACAAAGTCTATAATGCTCAGGTACTGAAAAACAACTAATATAAGCTTTCAAACAATTTCTAACAATTCTGATCATTCTGGGAAGAAAGTACTGTTCCAAAACAAGATAGGAGACTGCAATTATTACTTCCTTTAGAATTAATTTCGATCCGAATCTCTTTCTGAAGAGTAATTCGATTGGATTCAGCTCATTCGACTCATAAAATTTATACCAAAAGAACTTTAAATTAAAAGATTCAGGTCAAAAATCCATGATGTGGTATCTCTGTCAAAGGTCTCTTGATTGGCAAAGGGAGAGTGTGAAGTAGACTATAACGCCAGAGCTTTGAGTTGGACTTGAAAAAAGAGAATCAAAAGAGGAAATCTAACAATGAATTGCGATTTTTCTATTACCTTTTCCCCTTTTATTGCTTGTTGCATCCAGTAGCCGACGGTAGAAAAGGAAGAAACAGATAGAGAAGATATTCAATTTTCAATGGGGAGGTAGATTTCTATTTTTCTAATTAAACCCCGCTAAATTTTAAAATTGGTTCTCTACTTTGGAAAAAGGGTCTTGGATTTGCTTCCGTGAAGTGGGGTTGCTTCTAGGTTTCAACTACACAAGGTTGAAAACCAAGAAACAGGTTTGATTGACTTTTAATCCGAGGTGTTTTCTTATTCCAATTTCATTAGGGTTGAGCTGTTTATTCTGTGTTTTCTTTTTTCTTTTTTCTTCTTCTTCTTCAGTTTTAGTTTGCTATCATACAGTTATTTTCGAAATAGAGTGTTGTAATTATTTTCTAAATATTTTTCTTTTAATTAATTTTAATTTTTAAATAAAATTTGTTATCATATTTGTTGAAAAAAATTAAATATGAAGAAGACAAATTCCGAAATGAAATGGATAGTAAGTGAAGAATAGTTTTGCTAACAAAAATAGAAGAATTGTCGTTCTTTCAAAAACAAAACAGCAAAAAAAAAAAAAAAAAAAAAAAAAATCTTCCATCATCGAAACACATATATTAATCCTGGCAATTACGCCAATTGCCCGGATGCGATAGTACTGTTTCTAAGGCACTATTGATCTACAGTAAATGAATCTGGGCCATTCATTTGGTTGCTCAGACCATGTCCGTCCGATTTCCTTCCTTACTGCCGTTTGATGGGTTCTGGCTCTGAAATTTTTCGCTGCTTATCTCGATTTTCTCCATTACATTCTCTCTCATTTCATTTCCAGAGTTCTCTCTATGGACCGGGTAGATGCCAGTGCCATGTGGGTTGTGTACGATGAATCCGAATTTGCTGTTGCGCGACAAATGGTGTAGCGCACGTACGAGCCGTCTGATCTTGATCGGACGGTTAATTTTGTACGGGCCTATCAATCTAGGTTACATGCACGGGGCTCCCTTGTCCATTGGATCTTGATCAGACGGCCAGCATGCCGCGCTACACCATGTGTCGCGCGGCAGCGGATCTGAATTTGTGTACGATTGTGTACAATTAGTCTCAGTCTTTTTCCATGACCACAGTAGTAGCACGCCTCGAAAACCATTTTTTTTTTTCTTTTGAATAACGCCCTTATGCAGTTATGCCTCGAAAACCATTTCCATCTCTGCACCACTACCTGTGCCCAAAGACCTATCGTACCTCCTACATATATTATACACATAGCATCAAGCTTTGACCAATTGACCCCCAAATAAACGAGAGAACAAAAATCAGCACAAAATATATATATATATATATATTCCTCACCCATGTGAAGAAAAGACAAAACTTTATACACAAAAATCATACATAAAAAAAAAACAACCATTCCATCTCAGACCTCATGTCTTATTCACAAAACAGATTAAAAAAACAAAAAACTGACCATTTCCTTATTTTTGGCAAAAATACAAAAAACCAATCTAACTACTATTCACGTGAACAACGTATATGTACAATATTTTCATGCTCCATCTCACATCATTTTCCTTTTTTTATGGCCTGACAAAATTCCAGATACTATACTTTATAGACTTTTCCATTGTGTATACGCTCAATGCTAACCTTATCGTAACTGTGCATGATAACATTTGCCATATATATCTCATTACCCCTTCGATTAAACTCTATTCTTCTCTACAATTTAATTACATGGGTTTTCATAGATATCCAAGAGGCATCAACCATAAATAATGTATACACTTATTTGAGCATCTACATTTTGATCTTTTAATCTACTCAACTTACAGTTTTGAAAAAAAAAAAAAAATTCCGCATCCTATACTACAACATGCTATTTTATTTTCTTTTTCCTTTTTTTTTTTTTCCCTTACAAAAACTGTCCAACAATTTAATCAATCATTATACCAAACTATAATAGCATCATCAATACAAGAACTATAATATCAATAAATTTCCTCTGATATTTACAATGCACAATACTTATTTATAATACAAAAAATTATATTAACAATCTATAAACAACTGATGAAAAAAAAAATAGATCGCGCAACGTGCGAGACCCTGCTAGTATCTATCAAAGTATACGAATGGGATATTTAGATTTGTTAGACAATAGTGTACTTATTATTAAGACCTTATTCCAAAATAGATCTCCAAGTATTTTTTTTCCAAAATTTTAAATAAATAAATATGCATTATATAATAATTAAGTGTGCATTGTATGATGATCAATATGCATCGTGCTTTTTTATATGTAAAACGTGCAATTTTATGTGTGGTTTGGAAAACAGGTATAAACATTCAAAACTATCTGTATATCAAATAGAATACTTGTAATTGGCAATAATAATGATGTAATTCTCATCTCCAAAATTACACGTTTGACTACGTTGCATGATGAGACGCCTTATATAGTAACAAACAGAAAACACAACGTTCTTTGTTAGAGCTGCCTAACTGAATACACAAGTCAAACCCATCTTAGACCTAAGCAGGAGTCCATAATTTCTCTACTATTATGAATTTATGACCCAATTCCAATTGCATAACTTCTCAAAACAGCGTACCTTTCTGGTCCAATATAATGTTTGTTATTCCTTTTTTCCTTTACCAATGTCTCTATCTGTTCACTACAATTTAATTCAATTTAAACAATATCTTTTGATGATATTCTTCAATTCAACATCACTATTGGTGGGCTCAACGGTCTCAATTAAACATCAGTTGCAATTTGCAACAGGGTAACAAAAATGAAGCTTTTGGAAATTGGAAGGGAATAAAGTGGCTCCATTTGCTTACAAAACTTGTGCATCAAAGTAGCACGCACCACACACAGGCTTCAGCAAAATTACGTTCGCTAATTCTCAGCTTAAGCATAGCCTTTACTTTAGGAGTTACAGCATTATTCGTTTCACATCTCTCTTTACAGATTCTTATTAAAAAAAAAATTTCTCGTTTTCCTTATGTTATTTGGACTCTAGAGGATGTTATCTTAGAGTGTTTTTGCTGCGAATTATGAAACATAATTAGTCACTATTTTATTATAAATTTTGAAAAAAAAAAATCAGAGCAACAATCTACCGGTACCAATTATTTTATAACTAAAAATCTTTATAAATGATGCTAAATTGCTATACAATGACTCGGCCACAGAGCCATTTTAGTTCTTTGTTTGTCAATATGATTTTTTTAAACTCGAATGTTTGAAAAATGACACTCAATATTTGTCATATGCAAAATTTCTTTCCCGGTTTTTATCTTTCCAATGATTATCTGCTAATGAAATGTTACTTTTTAAAAATAAATAAAACAAAATGTTGCTTAATTCTGAAGTTCCGAATAAACTATATACTTAACTTTTAGAAATATGAAAATATTTTAAATCAATTTTACTTAAATTAATGACAAATGAAGCATTTTTTTTATTATTTCTTGATGACTTAAACATGAGCAAAATTGAGTATTTTAATACTTAATCGATTCATTCACCCAATTATTTAAATCAATTTTACTTAAATTAACTACAAATGAAGCTTTTTTTATTATTTCTTGATGACTTAAACATGATCAAAATTGAGTCTTTTAATACTTAATTGATTCATTCACCCAATTATTTTCGTTTGAGAGACATTCACCCAAAAAGAAGGTTCAGGATACTGGAGACCATAACTTGGGTAATTGCCGCGTTGCCGTCTATACGTATGCACAAACCTAAAGGTACGTCTTGAAAAGTACATGATGTAATTCTGTGGCACAAAATATCATACTCCTGTGTACGAACATGTCAAAGTCAGTCTAGTTTGTTGATAATGGTTCAAGCTGTAACCATCAACAGAAACAACACATATGGTAGCACAAGAAATGCCGCAACAAAACCAAGAAAGAACCTCAAAGGGTAGTTTTGTAATTACATAGTAAAATAGGTCTATAAATTCACTTCACCTCGGTAGGGATGCCGCATCAATCGTTTGGGCATTTTCATTGAATTTGATTCCCTGCGAAGAGTAATTGAGTAAAGAAAAGAGAGACAAAAAGAGAGAGAAAAGAACACAATAATGGCGGAAGAAGGGGCTGTCATCGGTTGCCACACCATGGATGAATACAAGCACCAGATGCAACAAGCCAAGGAGGCCAAGAAATTAGTAATTATTATTCGCTTATTCAACTTTTTTTTTTTCTGAATTTATTTGATCTAAAGTTTACTAAATAATATATTTTCGGTCCCCAAGAGAGAAAAAAAAAAGAATACCTTGTTTTCTTAACAAAGGATATATTGAAATGCCCAGACAACCCTTTTCTTTTTAATGACTGAAATATATTAATAGGCTAACCAGCCTAGGCGGACTACTAATTATTCGTTTTTTAGTATAAGTTTGTTTTAAAACCCCTCTAATCTCTGTTAATTTTTTATCTTACCAATGCTTCTCCCCAGTTGGAGGGGACTATTGGAATGGACCAAATACTAATGCTTCTAGCAGGTTCTAGAAAATTTTCAATTATCGCTTTCCCTTCTGTTGGGTTGGGCTTGGTCTTGGGCCACACACTGCGTGGTCAGATATAATCCCGAAAAAATAAATAATGACGTTACTGTTCACACGAATTACGATAAAAACGGTTAAAAATTCGGAATTTTAATAATAACGTTGTTGGATCGGCGTTTGGATCGCCGAAAATACAGAACGCTTGAATCGACAATTAGCTTGGATTGGCAATTGGAATGCCGATCCAATTAATATGCCGTTTCCAACTTGTTTTACTTGTTTTTTATTTGCAATTTTACTTTTTAGCCCTCAACTTTTTTATTATTACAAAACATATAATTAGTGATTAGTAATTAAACATAATTGAAACTTCTATAATGAAATATAAGTATATAATTAAATTATTTATGTTAAATACATAATATTGTATATGTGTATAATACTTATTTATACATATATATATTATGTATCATATATTTTTTATATTAAATACATATTATTGTATATAATTAAAATATATGATAAATATTATTATATGTACATATATTTCTATGTATATTTATTTATACATAAAAATTTTTATATATTAATATCTACATTTAATGTATAACAAATTTTTTTTATTAGACTATTTTGCAAAAATAATAATATTAGGGTCATCGGCGAATAAATTCAATAAAAATATATTCAATTTTTTCGCCGATGACCCTAAAATTATTATTTTTACAATATAGTCCAATAAAATTTTTTGTTGTACATTAAAAGTAAATAAAAATATATAAAAGATTTTTTTGTATACATTAAATATACATACATGTTGAATATACATACATTAAATATATAAAAGATCTTTTATATCTTAAATTATGCATGTTGAATAGCTTTATACATATATATTATATATCATATATTTTAATTATATACAATAATATGTTTAACTATTCAACATGCATAATTTAATTATATACAATAATATGTATTTAATATATAAAATATATGATACATAATATATATGTATAAATAAGTATTATAAACATATACAATATTATGTATTTAACATGCATAATTTAATTATATACTTATATTTTTATAATAGATGTTTTAATTATGTTTAATTTCTAATCACAAATTATATATTTTGTAATAATAAAAATTTTAGGGGCTAAAAAGTAAATTTTGCATTAAAATAAAAGGTCAAAAAAAGTTGCGAAAGTTTTTGTTTGGATCGGCAAATGGATTGCCGATCCAAACAACAAAATTCAGTTGACTTTATTTTAATGCAAAATTTTCTTTTTAGCCCCTAAAATTTTTATTATTACAAAATATATTAATTGTAAATAAAAATATATAAATTTTTTTAATGTATAAATAAATATACATATAAATACAAATATATATAATTATAAATATAATATATATGTATAAAATTAAATATAATTTATATTACGACATGTGTAACACTTTCATTCGTATTTAATATACATACATATTTGTATGTATATTTAATGTATATAAATTTTTTTATATATTTATATGTATATTTATTTATACATTAAAAAAATTTTATATATTTTTATTTACATTTAATGTACAACAAAAATTTCATTTGGATTATATTGTAAAAATAATAATTTTAGGGTCGTCGGCGAAAAAGTTGAATATAATTTTATTGAATTTATTCGCCGATGACCCTAAAATTATTATTTTTGCAAAATAGTCTAATAAAAAAAATTTGTTATACATTAAATGTAGATATTAATATATAAAATTTTTTATTTTTTATGTATAAATAAATATACATAGAAATATATGTACATATAATAATATTTATCATATATTTTAATTATATACAATAATATGTATTTAATATATAAAATATATGATACATAATATATATGTATAAATAAGTATTATACACATATACAATATTATGTATTTAACATAAATAATTTAATTATATAATTATATTTCATTTAGAAATTTCAATTGTGTTTAATTACTAATCACTAATTATTTGTTTTGTAATAATAAAAAAGTTGAGGGCTAAAAAGAAAAATTGCAAATAAAAAAAATGTACAAAAGTTGGAAACGGAATGTTGTTCATTGTTATATGTGCATTTAATTGGATCGTCATTTGGAATGCCGATCCAAGCGTTCTGTATTTTCGGCAATCCGAACGCCGATCCAATAACGTTTTTTTTTTTAAATTCCGAATTTTTAACCGTTATTATCGTAATTCGTGTGAACAGTAACGTTAGTTTTAATTTTTTCGGGATATAATCAGATTAAGTCAGGAATTAGAATTGAAAGATGTTGTTTGAAGCTGGATCCATGTTCCTTCTTTTTTTTTTAATAATTTGAGTCTAATGTACCGTTCAAGTAATAACTAACAAAAAAAAAAAAAATAGATAAAAAAGACAAATTTGTTTGTACCGTAATTGATTTGCTGAATGGACTTCAGGTTGTGATCGACTTCACTGCCTCATGGTGCGGGCCATGCCGTGTCATTGCGCCGGTTTTTGCTGAATTTGCCAAGAAGTACCCTCATGTTGTCTTCCTCAAAGTCGATGTTGACGAACTCAAGGTAACTTTTTAATTTAATAATTTCACTAATATAGTCTACGAATCTTTAGGGCTTGTCAAATAATTTGGGGGTGTACAAAGCGTGATTAGGGGGGGGGGGGGGGGCATCCTAATTTCCAAAATGCCTTCATTTTTGAGAAAAAAATAATATTCTCAACAATAACCCGAGCAATGCATTATACCTTACAGGTGGTAAATGATGAATTATGCCTTCATTTTTGGCATAATAATTAGGAGAAATTCCAAGCATGAATGTTTGCAAATTAATCTTGTTTTGCATATTGGAAACAAAATTAAAATGGGAGTTCTCTGAGTTCGGTATTATTGACTACACTATAGTTAACAATAGTTGGTACTTGGTAGTATCCCATGCATGTTTCGTTTTTCTTTATGAATTTGGGGATTATATATATTGGAATTAGTTTTAACTAATTGACATCACATTTGTTGATAGGCTGTTGCACAAGAATGGCAGATAGAGGCAATGCCGACCTTTGTTTTCGTGAAGGAAGGTAACGAGATTGACAAGTTTGTTGGTGCGAAAAAAGACGGAATACAGAAAAAGATCGAGCTGCACGCTGCTTGCTGAATAAATTTCTTATATGTTTACTCTTAAAGACTATGTAATATATAATTCATGGTTGAAATAAATGTGTAGACCTCGAGTGCCTCACGGCCTTTTAGCAGTAGCCGGGCTTAGTTTGAATGTTAGTTAATTAACTAAAGTACTGTGGTAATTAAATTTGCTTATAAGTTTGTCTGATGTTTTTCTACTATTTTGAAGTTAGGAAATATCCTTAGTGTCAAACTGCTCGTAATGAATTATTTATACTGTAATTTATATGTAACAGCTGCATTTTTTACTAGCAGAAGAAAATGGGAAAAAAAAAGGAAGTATGACTACATTAATTTGGAACTTACAAAACCATAGCATAATATTTTTTCCCCTGTTTGTGAATTTCAATAAAAGCCTTTGCTTGATTAAAGCGACAAGAAAAAGGAAATATGACTACATTTTTGCGTATGTTTTAATAATACGGTGCGTTAATAGTACAACTGAAATAAAACATGGATTTTTGTCTACCTTCTGCATATTATTCTGATAACATGGCCAGCCGCAATCGCAACTAAATATGACATGAACTTCTTAGATTGTTAATTTAAATGGGCTAAAAGCAAGAATTATGTGACCTTTGCTATCTCAAAGACCTCAAGGCCTTCCAAGATTAAAAGGGGATAGAATTGAATAAATTGACTGATTGCTTTTGTTAAAACATTAAAGATTTTCACCTTTAATGTTTCAGTCCTCGAGTTCATATCTTCATTGTCCTGATTGTTTGTGTTATGTGCAGTAAGGAGTGAAAATAACAACAAAATTCTCTTAACTCAGGGTCAATTATCACTAATCTCTTTCGCTACCACAATTTTCTAGATTGTAAGATGATTATATCTTTTAGCTACAAATTCCAAATAACCAATTAGATACATAAGGCATAACAAAATTTTTTCTAGTCATTTGCTGATGCAATGACATTAGTTGAGAAACAAATATAACCTCTTCTAATTAGACTCAAATTAAAAAAAAAATTAGACTCAAATTAAACACAAAAAGGAATCATACGAAAATGAATTACATGTCAATTTCAGACTGGTGGTGGACGAATCAAGGTTTGATGGGCATGCTCTTTCTCTCTCTCTTTCGGCTAGTTCCTCTCTTGTGGCACTACTCTTTTCAATTTCCTCCTTTCTTTTCTGGTCCGATTATATATGTTGTGAACTGTTGGTTGCAAAGCTGTGTTTATAAATTGGTATGATCAGTTCAAAGTAACTAGTTAGCTCATTCAATGTGTAAACTAACTTCATTTCTAAAAGCATGATCCTCAACATGAATTGTATTGGGTTTAAATATTATCGGCATTCTCCCTTCTCTTTAATTTTTTATACCTTCAATTTTAGCTAGCTAGATCTGGTTATGAATATGTGTTTGCTCAATCCAGTAAAGCTTAATTGTTTGATGTACTCCTTTTTATTTTTCCTAATTGGTCCTTTTCATTTTCTACCTAACAGTTCTCAATATTGAATGCTATATGTTAAATGCTATATGTTAGGAATCATGTTTTGTCTAGGTATGAAAATTAACTTTATTTCAAATATTTCATTTGTTATCAAAAGATGAGAACATTTCAATTACCTTATGACAATAATAATGGAATATTTCTATTTATTTTAAATATTCTTATATTTGTGACCCACACACTGTGTCGATAAGAAGATCTAGTTTGCATGATGCGGTGAAATCATTTTATATTTGCAATGTTATTAATTACCCACCGACTAATGTTGAAAAATCATTTTTGATATTAATGATAATATTTTGTGCCAGTTTGATAATTTGATTATCCATCAATATCTCAAGTTTTGTTTATTTTCTTCACTACCAAACATATAAAGAGTGATTTTTTTTTTCAAAGGCTAATGACGAATAGCCAACTGCAAATAAATTAAAGAGTGATTTTAAATATAACAATTTTTATTGACCAACTCTTACACAATTTTCAATTCAATTTGTATGATTTTAGTTTATAGTACTTTAACTTACTTTTTGCATGAACTCACAAAAAAGTTTCGGTATGTAGCTTTAGATGCATGTGTTATTAGCAATATGTTTCAAAGTGATGATCAACATGATTTTTTTGGTCCTTGATTTTGTAGAATTTCTTGATAGCATTATTTGTGCATAAAATTCTATTTTTTCCTTTCATTAAAAGTATTTTTTTAATATGAAGATGAATTTGTCGTAAACGTCTCTTAAATATTCAAAAGGTCATATATAAATAATGCTAGTTCTTTTGCGAAACTTTTGTTTTCAAGCAAAATTTTGAAAATCTGCTCGGACCACCAGTTCAACCGATTCAACTGCAAACAGGAGACCATTCAGTCCAAAATGCCGAAAAAATTAAATGTAATTTTATATTAATATCGAATTTTAAAAATAAATAAAAAAATTTCAAATTTTAAAAATAAAGTTGTAGTATCGGATTTTGAGAATCCGATCCAAACTCTAACTAAATTTTGTTTGAAGAAATTAATAAAAATATTAATTAAAATAATAAAAAATAATAGAAATATTAATATTTATTTAATATCTATTAATAGAAAATATTAATATTTATTTAAAAATAATTATTATACAAAATTAAATTTATTTATGTTTGAAAAAGAATATAAAAATATATTTTAATTTAGAAGTATAGTTTTTCGGAAATATTTTCTTAGGTACTTTGGCGATTTTCAAAATATTTACATTACAGGTAAATGAACCGTGGTTTGTATACTGGAAGATTATACTTATGTTAGAATATTCATTTTTGTGTGGTTGAATTTTGAGATGTTTACATTTTTTTTATAATTATCTTATATATATTTTATATATGTAATTGCGTATATTGAAAAAGAACAGTGATAGTCGCCATGAAAGATGGAGTGCAAGGTTCAGCTTCTAAATATTTGATTTGCTGCTACCTCACTCTAGATATTCATATTTATCGTTCATTTCCTCTTCTTCTACTGTTTTGGTTTATTCACTCATTATAGAATTATTTTTTTGTTGCATAAACTCATTTCAACCTTTCTTTTTATTTTTGATAATTGTTAAAGGCCTCTAACAAGCAAAAAATCAAATGCACTAGTTCAAAAATTAACCTCATTGCTGTCTCATTTCTAAAGCAGCTTATGTTGTTTTCTCTTCCTAATTTCAAGCTATCTATTGTGATATAGCTTATAGTCACTTCACTTTACATTCTACGTGTCTTACATTGTTATAACGATAATTCCTATTAGTCATTGCTAATTTTCTAAAAATGTGATGTTCTTTGAATTCCATGATAGATTGAGATAATAAAGCATCTAAATTGGGATAAGGCAGCTTCAATGGGACGGCATGTAAAATTGGCTTAAATGCAAAGAGACAAAGTAACAATTTCGGCACATAGAGGTCAGATTTCTTACTAAACGATGCCCCTTTAATTAAGTACTGATGGGCATGATAACTGAAAAAAAAATTATATTGTTTGCGAGGTTCTTAAAAGTAATTGAGAGTTACGTTAATCACATACTTTTCTATTATCATCGACTATTTAAGATTGTTCTTTGTTTGAAGAACTGGTCCTACTAGCATCTTAATGATTGTTTGTGTTTATTTAAATTGTGGTATATGTATTTGCATTTTCATTTTGATCAAATTTCTTTTCTGTTAATTGTCAACATTGCAATGTAGTGCTGCTTTTATCAGACAAAATATATTTTTTTGAAGTGAATTGGTGTGGCTAGAAACATTCATATTGAATAGTTTTATCCTTGTACTTTAACATTACTATATTGCCAAACAATATGTTTCTTATAATTTTCAAGAGTGAGATAGTTTAAGTCACTAATGGAACCAACAGCTGACGCTGGTAGGCAAAAGATACAAACAACGAAATTGATGACAAGTATAGAGATTGTAATTTGTTGATCAAGTTATCTTTTTCAAAGCTTTTTGAGTTTTTGCTTTTTGCATCAACATGAAACATTGTAAGATATCGAAGATTTGATGAGCTTTAAATTGATTACTGTTCACTCTTTTAACATGTTGGTTAAGTAGAAGTGATGTTTGCTTTAAGGAAGGTGCCCCTCTATCTCTTACAGCCTATTGTACTACAACTACATCTATTGGTCAAAGCCGTGGGCCTAGCGAAAGTAGCGGCTCTCCAGATAGGATGGAAGGCTGAAGTGTTCTGTGCTTGAAACTATTGCATGGATTTGTTACATTTCCTTACTGCACTTTGTTTTTTGTTTTTGCTTCTATGTTGATTTGGTGGCCTTAATGGCCTAACTTTAGGACTATGATATGTTGCAAATTATTAGCAAGTTTTATTAATTCTTTGGAAGCATGTTCAATGATGCATTCAGTGGGGTGGTTGCGGCAAAGCCGCAACGACAAAACCCCCTAGTGTGGGTTTAATGTGGGATGCTATGTTTTAGCACCAGGGTATTTTTATGTCTTTTGGAGGCAAATTTGTACTACTTAAAAACTTTGTTTAATGCTACGCCTACTGGCTTTCAATAAAAAAAAAAAAAAAAAAAACCAATGCCTCTCTATCTGTTCACTAAAATTTAATTTAAACAATCCTTTTGATGATATTCTTCAATCAGCATCATGGTGAGCTCAACGCTGTCAATAAAACCTCAGCTGCAATTTGCCACAGGGTAACAAAAATGAAGCTTTTGGAAGGGAATATAAATAAAGTGGCTCCATTTGCTTACAAAACTCGTGCATCAAAGTAGCAGGCACCACGCGCGCACAGGCCTCAGCAAAAAATTGCTGCCACTAATTCTCAGGTTGTGCTGTTGTGCATAGCCTTTACTTTAGGAGTTACCGCGTCATTCTTTCCACATCTACTTTCACACAGATTCTTTTAAATTTATTCACGATTTCCTTTGTTCTTTTGGCACTCCTTTCTGTTGTTCTTTTCTTAAAAAAAAAAGATATTTTCTGAGTATGACTAATCTCTACAAAATTATGCTAAAATGTTTTGCATAATTCTCTTATATAAAAAAATTTGAAGGGTAGAAAACATTCTTCATTCAAGTAATAAATAGTGTTTTGGTTTGATTTTCTGTTGCAATTTTATGTTTTATTTTTGCTTGGTTTTTTTTCAAAAAAAAAAAAAAATACTAATTTGTTGGTGAAAATTATGTTGTATGAGGGTAACACTGGTCCAGTCCTGATCTGGTAATCAGTTGTTAGTTTTGAGTTTTGAAAGTTATCTTCTATAGTTATGTAAAACGGATCTATATTGATTCATAACAACCATATAGCATAGTGTAGTTAACATATGGTGACAAATAATAGAAAAATTGGCCACTGTTTATTCCATTCATTTTTTGCACTTTGCACTTTTTCATTTGAGAGAAAAAAGAACCAAATTGACTTTCCTTTCTTACCATAGGTAGTTAATTTCATATTTATTTCTCTACTTTCTTGTCGTGGAAAAAAACAAGTTGACTATTTTATTATCTCGCCGTCTTCAAAAGTGCCTAACATTGACTTAAACTCCAAACTTGTGTTTTTACATACAACTGAATAAAAACCAACCATCGAATAAGCCATAAAAAATCCTACTATTACGAACTAGGTCAACAAATATGAGATCCTGCCGCTTCTAGCTTTCTACCAGCCCATCTTTGCTCCTTTTTTCTTTTTATATAACTCATAAAACCATTCAGATAATGTAACATGCTATCTGTATCATATTATAATTTTATATTTGTTTTAAATGCTATTCGACGTGTCACAAACAATTTCACTCATTTATTAAGCACAAAAAAAAAACTATACCAATTAAATAACAAATAAAAAGTTATAAACACACAAACATGAATAGAACAATTTCATCCGTCAGTCGTGGCTGATTTTAGTCTACCTCATAGAAGAAAGGCAAATATCTGCTGCGGAGCCGAAACACAACCTCTAGTGACACTCAATATATGTCATATGTAGAGCTGTACAAAAAAATTGTCAGCCCGTTCAATCCACCTAAATCAATCTGTTATCTACTGGGTTTAGATGATGATGGATCAGGTACGGATTTTAGTTTTGACAAACCCGTTACTTTGGGCTGGGTTACGAATTTTGTAGCAGTAACTTGTTTGGATCCGATTCATTATGATCTAAAAATAATGTATCCTAAGTATGATCTATATGCTAAAATTTCATACGATTTTGTCATATTTAATACGAACTCTACTTCTATTCTTGATAATGTATTTTCTTATTGTTTGCAAGCACTCATAAACTAAATCAACATTTCAAATTTTGAAGATACTTAAGAGTTCAGCTTCTATAATTTGAATTTTGATTATGTTATCAATTTTTTTATCAAGCTACTATGATTTATTTTGTTATAATTTTATTATCGACCATATCTCAAACATTTCCTATGCTATATGCTAAATTCTCTTTATGTTATTTAAGTACGTATTTTTATCTGATCAAAATTTGAACCCATGAAACCCGTCAATAGAAAGATTGATGGGTTGGACTATGGGTTGGTTAATTAATTTTTTTTCTTAACCTGACATTATCGGATTGGATTAAAATTTAAGTAAAATATAGTGAGTTGTACACCCCCGGTCATATGCACAATTTCTTTCCCGGTTTTAACTTTCTTATGGTTATTTGCTAATGAATTGTAAATAGATTCTAAAGTTTCAAAAATTTTGTGTACTTCAATGTTTAAATGCTTTTGGTAAGATATATAAAAATATTTTTAATCAATTCTCTTTAAAGAGATTTTGGCATAATAAATAAATAGGAAAATATTTCGAGCATGAATGTTTGCAACTCTTGCTTTGCATATAGGAAACAAAATCAAATTGGGGGTTCTCGGAGTTCGTTATATTGATTTCACTATAGTTAACAATATTGGTACTTGGGTAGTATATATCCCGTGTATGTTTTCGTTTTCTTTATGAATTTGGGGATTATATTGGAATTAATTAGTGTTACCTAATCCATGCTGACAATCACTTGCACATTTGTCGATAGGCTGTCGCACAAAAATGGCAGATAGAGGCAATGCCGACCTTTGTTTTCGTGAAGGAAGGTAACGAGATTGATAAGTTTGTCGGTGCGAAAAAAGATGAAATACAGAAAAAGATCGAGCTGCACGCTGCATGCTGAATAAATTTCGAGAAATGCTAGTGTCTGTTTTCACATTTTTAAATTGCAAACGATCGATCCGAACCGTTCAATATGTTCTTCATATTGAAAACTTATAAGAAATCAATTTTTACATTTTTTTGAATTTTTTTACTTATTTTTTGTTATTTTAAAAAATTCGTGATATAAAAGTTCTGGATCGATCGTTCAATAATAACGATTTTCTAAAATACCAAAAAAAATAGTAAAAAATTTTGAAAAAAAAATGTAAAAATTGGTTTCTTATAAATTTTCAATATGAAAAACATATTGAACGGTTCAGATCGATCGTTTGAAATTTAAAAATATAAAAACGATCGTATTGGACGGACCCCATCCGTCCAATATATTGGAATCTAGCATTTCTCATAAAATTCTTATATATTTACTCTAAAGACTCTATGTAATATATAATTAATGGTTGAATAAATATAGACGTTGGGTGCCTCTTAGCAGTATCCGGGCTTAGATAATGAGTCAGCAAATGAATTAGCGAAGACGCCAGTTAACTTTTAAGTGTGGTAAATTGCCTAGCAGAAGGAAATGAAAAAAAGAAAAAGAAAAGAACTATGACTACACATTAACTTTGAACTTCGTAAAACAATAATATTTTGAGTTATAGAATGTGTGAATTTCCAAAAATGCACTTTGTAAACACTAAACATTAATAAAATGCCTTTCGCTCGATTAAAACGACTAGATTTACTTCTATTCAAAACAGAAGAAAAATATAACTGGCTGACTTATGTTAGAAACAATGTTTATCGACTTCTACTTGATACACATGACATGAGAACTGTATCTGGTGCATGGATTAGGATTTGAGAATTGTATCCAGTGCGGTGAGGTGTCTGTGCGGCGATTCAAAAATCTCCGATATGAGTGCGGCAATATATATATAGAATGGCTAATGTGTATCCATTTTTTTTTTGAGTCATTTTTTTATATCCAAAATTCAAATAGTCGATCCAAACCATTCAAGTTGATCTCTATATTGGAATATTCTTGGAGACCAAATTTTATATATTTTTTTAATTTTTTTTGCTATTTATTATGATATTTTAAAAAAACATTATAATTGGAGTATTTTAGGCCCTCCAATTTAAAAATATCATAATAAATAGCAAAAAAATTCAAAAAAAAATATAAAATTTGATCTCCAAGGATATTCCAATATAGAGATCAACTTGAATGGTTTGGATCGACCATTTGAATCTTGGATATCGAAAAATGACTCAAAAAAAAGGGTGGCATTGCCATCCGTGGCACATTAGTCATTCTCTATACATATATATATATTTATTTAATTTTTTTTAATTATGATGACTGATGAGAATTTGATAATTTGTATATATGAAATTTTATCATTATTATTATTTGAAATTGCATTTAGTTACTTTGTGCCTTTGAGTTTGAGGTGCACGTGTATGTAACAAGTAATAAATAACAAATAAGGATGCTCAACTAATAAGTGCAATAGCAATTTAACAGATAGGTATACAACATAAATCCAAGTAATAAGATTATAACAAATTGTCAAATTCCAAATAACAAAATTCCATTCACATATACTGCAATGGCATCCATTCACAGATACGTACAACATTACCTGTCGAGTGGCATCCAGCATCCATTCAATAAAGCATTAGTACTACCAGTAACATGAATACATGATTCCAATTTCCAAGTAATAAAATTAAAACATGATAATTTTATGTAGCATAATTGGGTATCAAGCACCTTGTACCATATAACAAGAGTTGAAGTGCACAATGCATGCATGTAACAACAACAATAGTAGTAGTTATTCGCACCGGTGCCGATCGGACCCGAACCCGCACCTGATACGAGCCGGGGTAGTATACTCGGTGATCTCCCTCGAAACTCGACCGAACTATATATGGATCCGGTGTACCCGGTGCAGGATGATCGGAGGAGGAGGAGAATCCGACCCGGCGAAAACTCTAGAAGAAGAAGGAGAGGAAATTAGGTCTTGGGTCTCACGAAATCCAAGGGATGAGATTCGAATTCGATCCCATGGAGACAACTCAAGGAGACGAAGAATCAAGAATTGGCACTTCTGCGTCGAAGAATAATTTACGAGAGGATTCCTCTCTAACGCCTCTCAATCTCAATGAGAATGTTTCTCCCAGGTATCAGCCTCCTGCTCTGTCCCGCCACATATTTTTCTCTGGAAATTTCTCCAACGAAATTATGTCTTGGTTCAGTTTATCATATCATGCCCGTCCCTTGCCCCCTTTTTATTTTGCAATTGGACTTAGACATACGCAAGTTATCATAATATTGATACTAAAAAGTTCAATTGACTTTGTGCTGCTTCATTTTAAACTCCATAGAGCTATTTGGCATTTTCTTTGTAATCTCTATTCTCTAGTCCTAATGTTGTGGAGTGGTACTCGAAACTGTTCAGAGAAACAACTGAAGGCGACTGGTACCGGTACCAGTGCCACAACTCTATTTATCTATATTACTGACTTTCTGACTATGTATAGAAAATACCCTGATCGGAGGTAAAACCTAAGTCAAATTAAACCTCAAATCTAATCTAATGCAATATAGCTTGAGGGTCGAATCACAGGGACGGAATTTCTAAACTTTTAGTTTCTAGCAATTCTATTCTATTTAACCTAGGGGTATAATGGTCAAAAATAAGTAAATCAAGTTTGTTTAATTTAGAACTAAGAATTAAACTAAGGAAATTAAACCTAAATTACTGGAATACTCTCTAAATTAATCTAAGACTTAAAGGAAATTAAATAACTCGAATTTATGGCTTAAACTAGGGTCAATTGATCGGGTTCCTCTACCTGGCCCTATCCAGGCGGATCCGCCAGCTTCCTGGCGGGGTCGCCAGAATAGGTCGTTAACTTTGTTTAATTAGTTTTATATCCTCTCTAAGTGCAGGTTGTTGATCAAACCTCAGGGTCAAATATAAACTCTCGTTCTCTATTTGGATAACTAAGTTTTAACCTTCAAACCTCCTAAAAATCCTAAGTTTCAACTCTCGTTCCTTGGCTTAGGATTTCTAGGTTTACCTTTCTATTCGGTAGGATATCCTATATCTCTCGATACTAGGTAAAGACATACTTCTCAGCTAAGTCCTGGTTTCTCCTCTCGGTTACTCCCTATCCTATATTGTGCGACTTTGAACTAACTTGAAATTAGGGTTTTTGATACCAAACTATTAGACAAGGCCTTAATCTAACGGGTAAACCTTCAAATCAAGCAATTCGAAATCACAAACTTCAACAATAAAGATCAAGAAAGGCAAAGCAAATAGAAAAGATATAATCCTAATTAAATTTATATTAACTACCAAGTTAAGAGATTCCCTACAATTGCCCCTAAACTAAACTACTCACAACTTAACATACTCAATGTACAAAACTCAGGTTTTATCGAATCAAACATCAAAGCAAATAAATAAAAGGAAGAATACAACAATAGGCAATGATTTCTCCTCTCAGCTTGGATTCAGGCGGGGTCGACAGAATCCTGGCGGGGTCGACTGGATCCTGGCTGTGATGGTTTGCTGCAACTTCCTCCCAAAATTTGCCCTAAAATTTGACTCCCTTGAAATCTCCTCAAACCATGTTTATATAGGCTTTAGCATTGATAGGAGACGCTCATAATAGCAGAGAAATGCTTCTGGACGTGATGGGAATAGGAAATAACCACCTTCCTAACATAAAGCTCTAAAACGGGCACTTTCTGCTAATTCTGGCAGGTTTCGGGCGGACCCGCTTGAATCCGGGCGAACCCGTCTGAAATCTGGCCGAGAACAGGTCGTTTGGAAATTTCAGCACTGCGTCTTGTTCGTATTTTGCCCATATCTTCTTCATCCGGACTCCGTTTGAGGTGATTCAAGAATCGTTAGAAAGCTTGTGAGAAGCTCTACGTCTTTATGGATTCATATATGTCATGTTTTTGTCCAGAATCTGCATAAAAAAGAGAGATTATTGTAGTAACTCCTTCTTTGACTCAAACTTAATTAAAACTAACCTAAATATATCAAAATCTAACTAAAACACAAACATTTAATTGAAATTAAGGCCTAAAAGCGTTGAATATTTCAATGTGAAACCCGTCTATCAAATCTCCCCAAACTTAAACTTGCTTGTCCCTAAGCAACAATTCAAACTTAGAAAGATAGTTTAGGACTTAATTGCAATTCAATGGTTGGTTTTCTACAAATCTAGGAAGGGTTCTTGACAACAATTAACATTTAAACTTGAGCAACTTCGACTTTGAACTCATCAAAACATTTTTCAAATCTAATTTCAAATCAATTTGAGTTCAAGTGACCAATGACTTCACACAAATAAGATTTTTAAAGCAATTGTTTTTCATTGTTCAAGATCTATCTCGTTTTTCTCCAACTCCAATCGGTTTTCAAATTCCCAATTTACATTAACAATCAAGGCACGGGATCTAACCCTTCCATCACAAACGTTAGCTCAACAAATTTAATCACACGCAAGAGTCAAGAGGTATCACCACGAATTTTTGAAAACGCACTGAAAAACGACTAAAGTGGGGCGGAAAAAATGGTACAACTCCCCACCCATCGTCTCCAAAATTTTTGGGTTGGAACTTTTAATTTTTTCTCCCGGGGCTAGGAGGTTTTTCTCGCTGCGGGGGGATCGGCCAGATTAAAGAAGGTTTGGACTTTTTGAGGTTTTCCTCGTCCTTTTGATTTGGTGGATCCTTTTTTACCTTCAATTACCTATAGCCTCTCGCAATGTCCACTTCAGAGCACAGCTTTTTAGTTCCCTTTTTTTCTTTTTTTATTTTGTTTTTGTTTTTTTTGTATTTTTTTTTGTATTTTTTTGTTTTTTTTTTTTTTTTTTTTTGTCTTCGACTTTTAATTAAACTTGAAAACAGCGGTGAAATTACTTAACTCTTACAGCTCATTCCTTTGTTGAATCTCGATTTTGTGTCGCAAGAATTGATCTAAGGGCATTTTTGGTATTCATTTTGGGGTGGATGCCTAAAAAACCGAAATCTCAAGTTGTCAAAGCAAATAGTTAACTCAAAAACTCAATTGAACCTAAAGATCTACGAGATAACTCATGCACAATGCTTTCTTTCACTTTAAAAACCTAATTGTGTTAAGGTTGGTCAAATTCAAATTCAATTTTCTCAAAATTTTGTTTTCACGACACATTCAAACCCTAATTTGCTCAAATCTCAACACTAATTAATGCCAATTATCTTCCTAAACTTCCTAAATGCAAATTATATGAAATTATAATGCAAATCTTCAATGAATGCAAATCGATAACTAAAATGCCATGATGCAAATCCTAGATACAAATTCCTATTCTCTCCCCAAACTTAAAACTTTGCATCATTTGATGTAAAGAAAATAAAACTTAAAAGAGAGAAAGGAATAGAGAAACTTATCGGATCTTTGTAGAGGCTATGAAAGGTCGAGTCACGCAACATGAGCCTTGCTTGCTTTCATGAATCATTGCACTTCAAGTTGTCTCTAGGTTCGTCTCGTTGGAGAAGGCATGTCTTGAAAATAGTGGAGATGGTTGGTTTTGGTTAAGGATAGAAATTGTTTAGGGGTTGGTACAATTCTACCCTTAGGTTAGGGTTTGGTGAGAATTTGATGAATGGCAAGATTGAGCAAAAATTTGGTTCGTCGACTAACCAATGAAAACTCAAAATCTAGCCATTGATATGAGTTGGTTTAGGTTGGGTTTAGGTCTAGGTTTTGGTCTCAGGTTGGTTTCAGGCGGGGTCGTCTGGTTTCTGGCGGCCTCGTCTGGAACAGGTCTGGATTTAGGTGGTCTCGGGATAGTTTCTGACGGGGTCGTCAGAATTCAGGCGGGGTAGCCAGAATTCAGGCGGGGTAGTCTGAATTCAGGCGGGGTAGTCTGAAATGGTTCAAGTATGGCACGAGATAGTTTTTCTCCGCTATTTTAAGACTTGTTGGGTTGAGTCGACTCATATGCTCCTTCGTGGTGTGTTCCCCAAACTTGAGTTCTTTCATATGGTGCGATTTTTCAACTTCCTACATCCTTCTTCCATGTGTTGTGATGTTTGCGTTGAAGTTTATTTGACCTTTTGACACTTGCATGACTCGAACGGTTGTGCTTCTAAAAAGCTTGTATTTTCATTTAAAATCTGAAACCAATCAACAAAGATCAATAAGTTCTACCTAACTTAACTAAACTAAACTAAATTAAACTAAAGTTAAACTAAATGCAAGAAATTGAAATTTTTAGTCTTGGGTTGCCTCCCAAGAAGCGCTTGTTTTAGGTCATTAGCTCGACCCCTTGTGTTTGCTCATCTTATCTTCGCTTTTCTTCCTCTCAACGCATCATAGTCTTTCCAAATGTGCTCGAAAGGACGCCTTAAAACATGCTTGGTGTGTTCTTCTTTAGATGTCATCTTCTTTGGCTCGATTTGGATGTGATATTTGAATGAAGTTTTGTTGCTTTCCATCACATCGATTTTCTCCAAGCGTAGTCTAGGCGTGCTCAAGTTGATGTTGTGGCCTCCTTGGTTTCTATTTGCTCTCCCGGAAAACGAACGGTTTGGGAAGCAAATGAAGCGGAAGGTCGGGGTGTCTCGTCGCTCTTCGCTTGGCTCTATGTAAAGTACTTGCACTCGCTAACGGGTTGTTTTTGCTTAGGCTTCTTCTTCCCGGCCAGCGTGTACTCCTACTAGACAAAGAGTAAAGAGTGAAAAGACAATAGATCAAACAAAATAGAATTACTAAAAACCCTAATTTAGTCACCGTCCCCGGCAACGGCGCCAAATTTGATCGAAGGTAAAACCTAAGTCAAATTAAACCTCAAATCTAATCTAATGCAATATAGCTTGAGGGTCGAATCACAGGGACGGAATTTCTAAACTTTTAGTTTCTAGCAATTCTATTCTATTTAACCTAGGGGTATAATGGTCAAAAACAAGTAAATCAAGTTTGTTTAATTTAGAACTAAGAATTAAACTAAGGAAATTAAACCTAAATTACTGGAATACTCTCTAAATTAATCTAAGACTTAAAGGAAATTAAATAACTCGAATTTATGGCTTAAACTAGGGTCAATTGATCGGGTTCCTCTACCTGGCCCTATCCAGGCGGATCCGCCAGCTTCCTGGCGGGGTCGCCAGAATAGGTCGTTAACTTTGTTTAATTAGTTTTATATCCTCTCTAAGTGCAGGTTGTTGATCAAACCTCAGGGTCAAATATAAACTCTCGTTCTCTATTTGGATAACTAAGTTTTAACCTTCAAACCTCCTAAAAATCCTAAGTTTCAACTCTCGTTCCTTGACTTAGGATTTCTAGGTTTACCTTTCTATTCGGTAGGATATCCTATATCTCTCGATACTAGGTAAAGACATACTTCTCAGCTAAGTCCTGGTTTCTCCTCTCGATTACTCCCTATCCTATATTGTGCGACTTTGAACTAACTTGAAATTAGGGTTTTTGATACCAAACTATTAGACAAGGCCTTAATCTAACGGGTAAACCTTCAAATCAAGCAATTCGAAATCACAAACTTCAACAATAAAGATCAAGAAAGGCAAAGCAAATAGAAAAGATATAATCCTAATTAAATTTATATTAACTACCAAGTTAAGAGATTCCCTACAATTGCCCCTA
The DNA here is from genome assembly GCA_027562975.1 of Rhynchospora breviuscula. Lineage (NCBI taxonomy): Eukaryota > Viridiplantae > Streptophyta > Magnoliopsida > Poales > Cyperaceae > Rhynchospora > Rhynchospora breviuscula. The sequence continues at coordinate 23,314,164 of CM050398.1, forward strand.
AACTAAACTACTCACAACTTAACATACTCAATGTACAAAACTCAGGTTTTATCGAATCAAACATCAAAGCAAATAAATAAAAGGAAGAATACAACAATAGGCAATGATTTCTCCTCTCAGCTTGGATTCAGGCGGGGTCGACAGAATCCTGGCGGGGTCGACTGGATCCTAGCTGTGATGGTTTGCTGCAACTTCCTCCCAAAATTTGCCCTAAAATTTGACTCCCTTGAAATCTCCTCAAACCATGTTTATATAGGCTTTAGCATTGATAGGAGACGCTCATAATAGCAGAGAAATGCTTCTGGACGTGATGGGAATAGGAAATAACCACCTTCCTAACATAAAGCTCTAAAACGGGCACTTTCTGCTAATTCTGGCAGTTTTCGGGCGGACCCGCTTGAATCCGGGCGAACCCGTCTGAAATCTGGCCGAGAACAGGTCGTTTGGAAATTTCAGCACTGCGTCTTGTTCGTATTTTGCCCATATCTTCTTCATCCGGACTCCGTTTGAGGTGATTCAAGAATCGTTAGAAAGCTTGTGAGAAGCTCTACGTCTTTATGGATTCATATATGTCATGTTTTTGTCCAGAATCTGCATAAAAAAGAGAGATTATTGTAGTAACTCCTTCTTTGACTCAAACTTAATTAAAACTAACCTAAATATATCAAAATCTAACTAAAACACAAACATTTAATTGAAATTAAGGCCTAAAAGCGTTGAATATTTCAATGTGAAACCCGTCTATCATACCCCACAACCGTGCACCCTTTACAACAATACAACAACGATTCTGACTTGGATTTAAGATGCAGATAATCTAATGAACAGCCTAACTACCTTATATTTGCAATTTGTTTTTTTTTTTTTGCAGAATTGCGATGGGCCAAAAGCGTATTTTAATTGAGATATTTGCAGTAAATATTTCTGAAAAAGAGGATCCACTTGATGAAATTCTCGATGAAAATCTCGTCTTGACTACTCATCCTAATCAATCTGAGTACATCCTCTATGATGTCTCAGGTGACAAAAGCATAAAAATCAATTCAGAGGGTCATTTAATTATCCAGTGGCCTGACCGTGGCATAGAAATCGAAGATTTTGTTACTATACGACCTTGTTATGATTCCTTATCAGACATAAAATTGTCACAAATATTGTTGTGGTGCGGGTGTAGCATGCCCGAATGTGTCAATCGTACTGACTGTTTCATGCATCAATATGTGGAAACTACAAATTGCTTCATGGAATTTAATTTTGCTGTGTATACCGACGGTTTAGAGGCTATGATCGATATCACTCTTTCTAATTTTGAATCACTTGGTTTGCCATTGGCGGTTTATGGTACAGTGACAACATCAAACAGTGCTATCACTCACCCTTAAGCTAAAAGTTTTCTATTCGACAGAGAAATGTACAGATGATGGTTTTATTGCACATAAAACACATCCTCCAACTGGTGAGGATGAGTTATCCCTCCCATTATCACGAAGAGTGACAGCTATTCCTAGGCAGTCAAACTTTATTGTTGATATCCAACTCTTTGTTCAAGACATATCAATTGCCAATGGTTCTGTCATTTTTTATGTCGAGACAAGGTCCAACACCATTGCTGAATAGCAGATTATAGTTGGTAACTTTGGCAAAGTTAAAGTGAAGGTGACTTGGATGGTGGCTGTCGATGATGCCAAAGAAGAAGAAGGTGGTGGTTCTGCCAAAGAAGAGAAATATAGGGCATTGGATGATGATGAGAAGAAGTGGATTGAAGAGGAGAATGATGAAGAAAATGAAGGTGATAAAGAATCAGAATCTGAATTTGTCTTTGATGATGATGACTCCTTTACATCTTTCAAGTCACGACGCCTTAACACTCATGAAGATATTTCCACCAGGTCTGCTGAGTGCTGACATGTTATTATTTTTTCAGTTTTATTTAGTTTGCCTTTTATATGACTCAAGTGAATCTGAGTTAAAGCCTGAATTGCTTCTGAGTTCTACTGTACTCCAGTTCTACTGTACTCTAGTTAATTCTGAGTTACAAGTTTGTGTCTCGGTTAAACCTAAGCTCACCTCCATCCTGCAATTATGCACACTAAAATTAAAAAAAAATGTTTTTTTTTAGAAATTCATATAAAAAAAATGTTGGAAAGTATATTAAAAATATTTGGTTGGACCTTGCCAGTACTCTAAAGGCCTAGGAACTTGACCTTAAGTTGATCAATGGATGAACTCGAGTAACAGCCCTTTAGTCTCCATAGAAATATCGCAAAAAATATATAATGGCTAATAAAAAAAATGCAATAATCAGATTCATATCTACATTTTTTGACCATTCACATTTTTCTCCTTTCTAGAATTAATTGCCAGTCTGCCAAAGAAGAGGAGGATGGTGGGTCTGCCAAGGAAGTGGAAAATTGGCAGGAGGAGAAAGAAGTGCGGTATCAAGAGGAGAATGATGTTGAAAGTGAGGGTGATGTAGAGTCCAAATTTCAGTTTGTCTCTGATGACTCATGCCTTAACACTCAAGAAGTCATTTCCACCAGGTTTGCTTACATGCTATTATTTTTCTAAGTTTTCTGTAATTTACCCTCCATATGCCTCCAGTGAAGCTGATGTTGAGCCTGAATTGCTTGTGATATTGTGGTCCAGTTAATTCCGAGTTACAAGTTGGTGTCTTGGTTATACTTCTCAGTTCACCTCTGTCACGCAATTATGCACACTAAATCATAAAAGAAAATTGGGGAATGTTTCAAAATCTTTGTAATGGTTAAAAACAAATGACTAAATGCAATAATCATATTTGAGATCTACATTTGTAGTCATTACCAATTTTCTTCTTTTTTTTTCATCTATTTGGTTGTTTTGCATGTGGTCTAGTAGCTCAGGTGGTAAGAGCACTGGACTCTCTTCTAAGAGTTCCAGGGTTCAAGCCCGCATGCTTGCGATAGGCTTGGTGAGCCAGCGTAAAAACTCAGCCATATATACAAGAAATGACCAGGGTCGGGATGTCATTTCTAGCCTACCCAACTTGTTTGGGACAAAAGGCTTTTAACTATTTGGTTGTTTTCTTTTTCGATGGTCCTTCTATTGTAAGACGGTAGCAAGTGTAGATCAATAATGCCCTTTCCACCTTAAGGGCCACCAGTAAGTAGATAAAATGAAAGAAGGAGAAAGATTAATTTACTTTTGTTTTTTTACTGTTAATAATACATTTCATGCATTGATTTCATTAGTTATTAAATTGATTATTTATATATATATGTTTTTATTTGTTGTGCAGTTCTTATGATTATGATATGAAAGAGAATGCGGTGATGGAGAATAATGATGGGGACCAAGAGGCAAGTTTGGACAGTAGGCCACGCAGGAGGAACAAACAGACTTTTTTGGAGGTATTCTCCGTAAGAATTGTCGATCCTGAAAATGTAAGGTTAGACGAGATATATGGTTTTATAATGATAGACGCTTCTAGTTCCCCTCGCCTTCTCTTTAGACGTGAGCGTGGTGATCCGCCCAAAATCAATTCTCAGGTAACTAGGAAAGTAATCATTTAATGTGCATGTTTTTCTTCTGTAATCACCTGATGTGATGTGTGCCTTTATATAGGGATTTGTGCTTCTTGAAGGCCCAAAACAAGTCGCGTGGTTTATTTATGATGAAGTTTTCATCGTTCCGTTCCTCTTTAAGTACCAGGATTTTGAATTCGTAAATGAGGAAAATTGTGTTCATGACCTCTGGCATGAAAAAGAGTATGACAAGGTGTTGTGCAAGACATTAAGTAATGAAGTGGGCGACATTGAAGTGACTTTTGCAGTTTATGGAGATGGTGCAGAGGCTCATTTAAACATTACGCTATCGGACAGCTTGTTCTCCTCAACTGAAGTGTACGGGACCATAACTGCAACAAATTTAAAGCTCAAAGACCTTAGAGCTTCAAGTACTGTATTCAAAAAGGAGGAACCTAAGCATGCTGAGGAATGCGTTTGGTCTTCTGAAGAGGTAGCTCTCCCTCTATCCAAACCCATAATTGCACTTCCATTTGACTCCACCCTCCAGCTTGATTTTAATATTTATGCTCGAAAAAAAACAATTTTCGTTCTTCCAGTTAAATTTGCAGTCCAACTGGGCACGTCAGAAAAGAATTTGCCAGGAAATGGTTGTAGTGTTAAAATACTGGTGGATTTTTTTGCGGGTTCTTTTGATAAGAAACCAAGGGATTTTGATTGTAAGTATGAAGGTTACTTTTAGAGGTCTACTCCTGTCTGCATTTCTCTTTGGTTGCTGTTCTTCTGTATGTTTATTTATGTTGTGTTATCACTGACTGCTGCTATAATGATTTGTATATTTATGGTACCTACTTTAATAAATCAGTTATAATTTGGTAATTTATTCGAAAATTCCTTTCCAGTTGCTCTTGTTGTTTTCTCTGACCAAGGATATATGTTTAGATTTTTTATCTACCAAATGATTTTCGATTCGATGCCTATTGGCAAACTAATTATGAATCCATTAGAGAAACAATATTATCCACATTGGAATATTATCACGGTCATTACAATTTGAGAATTGTTTCCCGTTTTAATGCCATAATTGAGGGAAGGTACCAACAGATGCATTTGCCGATGAACTCAGAAGAAGAATGACAGTATGTACAACACGAGTATTTCGAAACAAGAAGACTATAGGCCCTTGAACTGCACGTGGATTTGCTTCTAATAACAACCCCTCACCCCCGCCCCCGCCCCCTCACGAGGCCGAGGCACCCCACTCCCCCGCGAGGCCGAGGCACCCCAATCCCCCGCGAGGCTGAGGTACCCCGCCTCCCCCCCCCCCCCCCTCGCGAGGCCGAGGCACCCCACCTGGTCCCCCGCCCCTACCCCCTCGGCCCCACATATCCTAACCTCTCTCGCAACTTAAGTTTTTGTAACTTTAGTTTGAAAATATAACTTTGATTTCTGAACGACAACCTTACCATTTATTTATGAGGTTTCATGGTCAAATGGCAACATAGTTTTGCAAATCATTTTGATATATTAACTTCCGAATGTAGGGGCATACTAAGTCAATTCATTTTGACATAAAGTGATCGAAATGTTTATTATCACAAGCAACTTGAACTGTTATCCGGACCACTTACCTAAATTTACTTTCCAACTCCAAAGATAACACCGGCATGAACTCTTTTCTTTTTGTAGGTTATTTGATTACATCCAAGGAAAAAACGCATACAATGAGAATAAAGATGACAGGTCCTGTGATCACTCAGATCTCACCCAACAATGGACCATTCTGTGCATCATCCTTTGTCATGAGTTTCTATGTGCCAAAGAAGAATCAAGCAGATCCACCATCAGCTGACGGGCTCCACCTTCAGAAGTGGGGACCCACGTATGCTGCGGTCAGGCAATTTAGTGGATTTGTGTCTGATGATTCCCTTGGTGAGGAGGCATTCGCTCTATATTCGAGTCTTCAGGGGTCTAATTGGGCATCAGCTGTGGACCAGGGAAGGAAAGCAGACCCCACATCGGCATATACTGTGGCACAGTACAACTCCCCATTTGAGTTTACTGGCAGGGTTAATAAGATATGATGTTGTTTTCTCAGGAAAGTAGCAACACAATTTGAGGCTTGCTAGTTTCGAAAATTTAAGATGAGGAGTCTCCATTTAAGAGCTTTATTTTGGCACAGTATATATCTGAATGACAATAATTTTGGTAATGTAGCAACTCGTAATGTCCTAATTTCTTTAAGGAGCAGAGCTTAATATAACGTAGAGATATTCCTTTTTTACATGAGGAGAATAAAGTTTGCAGATAGATGTAAAATACAAATAAAATTTTGTTCCTCGGTGATTGATTTGAGTGCCAACATATGTTATTACTGGCACTGATATTCATAAGCAAATTGACCTGCACTTTTAGGTATTTCATCTAAACAACTGATAGTGTATAGATGCATTTCATCCAAAATGACATTTGTACTTGCCTACAGGCTTTGATTTGCTAAAAATAAAAATAAAAAAATATTTTTGCAAAAGTATATTTTATATTTAAGTTTTAGAATGGAAGTGGTGATTTGCTCCAATAATTCAATTTATTCAAAAAGTTTAGATAATACATGGTAATTACGCATATAAAGTGCAAATAATGCAATTCTGAGTATCATTTGAGCATTTCAATCGTTTTTCATTCTAACTCATTTCATCACAATAATCTACATTTAAACTCTTTATACTGTCTATAATATAATTCATGTGTTATTTATTCAAAAAGATTGGCTTATATATGGTAATTACGCATAGAAAGTGCACATAATGCATTTCTGAGTATCATTTGAGCACTTCAATCGTTTCTGGATTCGTTCTAAGTCATTTCTTCACAATAATCTACATTTAAAATCATTATACTGTCTAGAATATTATTCATGTGTTATTTATTCAAAAAGATTGGATTATACATGGTAATAACGCATATAAAGTGCAGATAATACAATTATGAGTATCATTTGAGCATTATAATCGTTTCAGGACTCGTTCTAAGTCATTTCATTACAATAATCTACATTTAAACTCTTTACACAGTCTAGAATAAGTTTCATATGTTATTTACTCAAAAAGATTGGATTATACATGGTAATTACTTATATAAAATGCAGATAATACAATTCTGAGTATCATTTGAGCATTTCAATCGTTTCTAGATTCATTCCAAGTCATTTCATCATAGTAATCAACATTTAAACTCTTTATACTGTCTATAATATGATTCATGTGTTATTTATTCAAAAAGATTGGATTATACATGGTAATAATGAATATAAAGTGCAGTTAATGCAATTCTGAGTATCATTTGAGCATTTCAATCGTTTCTCGACTCGTTCTAACTCATTTCAACGCAATAATCAACATTTAAACTCTTGATACAGTCTAGAATATGTTTCATATGTTATTTATTCAAAAAGATTGGATTATACATGGTAATTACGTATATAATATGCAGATAATGCAATTTTGAGTATCATTTGGGCATTTCAATCGTTTCTTCATTCGTTCTAAGTCATTTAATCACAATAAACTATATTTCAACTCTTTATACTGTTTAGAATATGATTCGTGTGTTATTTGTTCAAAAAGATTGGATTATACATGGTAATTACGCATATAAATGCAATTCTGAGTATCATATGAGCATTTCAATCGTTTCTCGATTTGTTTTAAGTCATTTCATCACAATAATCTACATTTAAAATCTTTTTGCTGTCTAGAATATAATTCATGTGTTATTTAATCGAAAAGATTATATTATATATGGTAATTACGCATATAAAGTGTAGATAATGCAATTCTGAGTACCATGTGAGCATTTTAATCGTTATTGGATTCGTTCTAAGTCATTTCAACACAATAATCTACATTTAAACTCTATATATTATCTATAATATGAATCATGTGTTATTTATTCAAAAAGATTGTCTTATATATGGAAATTACGCATATAAAGTGCAGATAATGCAATTCTGAGTATCATTTGAGCATTTCAATCATTTCTGGATTCGTTCTAAGTCATTTCCTCACAATAATCTACTTAAATTCTTTATACTGTCTAGACTATGATTCATGTGTTATTCATTCAAAAAGATTGAATTATAAATGGTAATTACGCATATAAAGTGCAAATAATGCAATTCTGAATATCATTTGAGCATTTCAATCATTTCTGCACATGTTCTAATTCATTTTAAAACAATAATCAACATTTAAACTCTTGATACTGTCTAGAATATGATTCCTGTTTTATTTATTCAAGAAGATCGGATTATACATGGTAATTACGCATATAAAGTTCCGATAATGCTATTCTGAGTATCTTTTGATCATTTCAATCGTTTCTAGACTCATTCTATGTCTTATTTAACGCAATAATCTACATTTAAACTCTATATATTGTCTACAATATTATTCATGTGTTATTTATTCAAAAAGATTGGCTTATACATGGTAATTACGCATATAAATTGCAGATAATGCAATTCTGAGTATTATTTGAGCATTTCAATCGTTTCTTGATTCGTTCTAAGTCATTTCATTACAATAATCTACATTTAAACTCTATATACTGTTTACAATATGATTCTTGTGTTATTTATTCAAAAACATAGTATTATACATAGTAATTACGCATATAAAGTGGAGATAATGCAATTCTGAGTATCATTTGAGCATTTCAATCGTTTCTTGATTCATTTTAGGTCATTTCATCTCAATAATCTACATTTAAACTCTTGATACTGTCTAGATTATAATTTATGTATTATTTATTAAAAAAGATTGGATTATATATGGTAATTACGCATATAAAATGCAGCTAATGCAAGTCTGAGTATTATTTGAGCACTTCAATCGTTTATGGACTCGTTCTAAGTCATTTCGACGCAATAATCAACATTTAAACTCTTGATACAGTCTAGAATATGTTTCATATGTTATTTATTCAAAAAGACTGGATTATACATGATAATTACGTGTATAAAGTGCAGATAATGCAATTTTGAGTATCATTTGAGCAATTCAATCGTTTTTTGATTCGTTTTAAGTCATTTCATCACAAAAATCTACATTTAAACTCTTTATACTGTCTAGAATATGATTGATGTGTTATTTATTCAAAAAGATTGGATTATACATGGTAATTACGCATATAAAGTGCAGATAATGCAATTCTGAGTATCATTTGAGCATTTCAATAGTTTCTTGATTCGTTTTTAGTCATTTCATCACAATAATTGATATTTAAACTTTTTATACTATCTAGAATATAATTCATGTGTTATTTATTCAAAAAAATTGGATTATATATGTTAGTTACACATATAAAATGCAGATAATGCAATTCTGAGCATCATTTGAGCATTTCTATCGTTATTGGATTCATTCTAAGTCATTTCAACACAATAATCTAGATTTAAGCTCTGTATATTATCTATTATATTAATCATGTGTTATTTATTCAAGAAGATTGGCTTATATATGATAATTACGCATAGAAATTGCAGATAATGCAATTCTGAGTATCATTTGTGCATTTCAATCATTTCTGGACTCGTTCTTAGTCATTTCATCACAATAATCTACATTTAAACTCTTTATACTGTCTAGAATATTATTCGTGTGTTATTTATTCAAAAAGTTTGGATTATACATGGTCATTACGCATATAAATTGCAGATGATGCAATTCTGGATATCGTTTGAGCATTTCACTCGTTTCTGGACTCGTTCTAAGTCATTTCAACGCAATAATCTAAATTTAAACTCTATATATAGTCCATAATTTTATTCATGTGTTATTTATTCAAAAAGATTGGCTTTTATATGGTAATTACTCATATAAAGTGCAGATAATGTAATTCTGAGTATTATTTGAGCATTTCAATCGTTTCTTGATTCGTTCTAAGTCATTTCATTACAATAATCGAAATTTAAACTCTTTATACTGTCTATAATATTATTTATGTGTTATTTATTCAAAAAGATTGGATTACATATGGTAATTACGAATATTTAGTCCAGATAATGCAATTCTGAGTATCATTTGAGCATTTCAATGGTTTCTGGACTCGTTATAATTTATTTTAAAACAATAATCTACATTTAAACTGTTGATACTGTCTAGTCTATGATTCATATGTTATTTATTCAAAAAGATTGGATTATACATGGTGATAATGCATATAAAATGCACATAATACAATTCAGAGTATTATTTGACCATTTCAATCTTTTTTGGGCTCGTTCTAAGTCATTTCAACTCAATAATCTACTTTTATACGCTTGATACAGTCTAGAATATGTTTCATATGTTATTTACTCAAAAAGATTGGATTATACATGGTAATTATGTAGATAAAGTGCATATAATACAATTCTGAGTACCATTTGAGCATTTCAATCGTTTCTGGATTCGTTCTAAGTCATTTCGCCACAATAATCTACATTTAAACTCTTTATAATGTCTAGAATATGATTCATGCGTTATTTATTCAAAAGGATTTGATTATACATGGTAATAATGCATATAAAGTGCAGATAATGCAATTCTGAGTATCATTTGAGCATTTCAATCGTTTATGGACTCGTTCTAAGCCATTTCAATGCAATAATCAACATTTAAACTATTGATACAGTCTAGAATAAGTTTCATATGTTATTTATTCAAAAAGATTGGATTATACATGGTAATTACGTATATAATGTTTAGATATTGCAATTTTGAGTATCATTTGAGCATTTCAATCGTTTCTTGATTCGTTCTAAGTCATTTCATTACAATAATCTACATTTAAACTCTTTATACTGTTTATAGTATGATTCATGTGTTATTTATTCAAAAATATTGGATTATACATGGTAATTACGCATATAAAGTGCAGATAATGCAATTCAGAGTATCCTTTGAGCATTTCAATCGTTTCTTGATTCGTTTTAAGTTATTTGATCATAATAATCTACATTTAAAATCTTTATGCTGTCTAGAATATAATTCATGTGTTATTTATTATAAAAAGATTGGATTATATATGGTAATTACGCATATAAAGTGCAGATGATGCAATTCTGGGTATCGTTTGAGCATTTCAATCGTTTCTTGATTCGTTTTAAGTCATTTCGTCTCAATAATCTAAATTCAAACTTTTTATACTGTGTAGAATATGATTCAAGTGTTATTTATTCAAAAAGATTGGATTATACATGGTAATAATGGATATAAAGTGCAGATAATGCAATTCTTTGCATCATGTGAGCATTTCAATCGTTATTGGATTCGTTCTATGTCATTTCAATGCAATAATCAACATTTAAACTCTTCAGACAGTCTAGAATATGTTTCATATGTTATTTACTCAGAAAGATTGAATTATACATGGTAATTACGTCTATAAATTGTAGATAATACAATTCTGAGTATCATTTGAGCATTTCAATCGTTTCTGGATTCTTTCTAAGTCATTTTCATCACAATAATCTACATTTAAACTCTTTATACTGTGTAGAATACGATTCATGTGTTATTTATTGAAAAAAATTGGATTATACATGGTAATAATGCATATAAATTGCAGATAATGCAATTCTGAGTATCATTTGAGCAATTCCATCGTTTCTGGACTCGTTCTAAGTCATTTCAACGCAATAATAAAAAATTAAACACTTCATACAGTCTAGAATATGTTTCATATGTTATTTATTCAAAAAGATTGGAATATACATGGTAATTACGTATATAAAGTGAAGATAATGCAATTCTGAGTATCATTTGAGCATTTCAATCGTTACAGGATTTGTTCTAAGTAATTTAATCACAATAATCTACATTTAAACTCTTTATACTGTCTAGAATATTATTCGTGTGTTATTTATTCAAAAAGTTTGGATTATACATGGTAATTATGCATATAAAATGCAGATGATGCAATTCTGGGTATCGTTTGAGCATTTCACCCTTTTCTGGACTCGTTTTAAGTCATTTCAACGTAATAATCTACATTTAAACTCTACAAACTGTTTAGAATATGATTCATGTGTTATTTATTCAGAAATATTACATTATACATGGTAATTACGCATATAAAGCGCAGATAATGCAATTATGAGTACCATTTGAGCATTTTAATCGTTTCTTCATTCGTTTTAAGTCATTTCATCTCAATAATCTAAATTTAAACTCTTTATACTGTCTAGAAAATGATTCAAGTGTTATTTATTCAAAAAGATTGGAATATACATGGTAATAACGCAAATAAACTGCAGATAATTCAATTCTGAGTATTATTTGAGCATTTCAATCGTTTCTAGACTAGTTATAATTCAATTTAAAACAATAATCTATATTTAAACTCTTGATACTGTGTAGAATATGATTCGTGTTCTATTTATTAAAAAAGATTGGCTTATATATGGTAATAACGCAAATAAAATACAGATAATGCAATTCTGAGTATCATTTGATCATTTCAATCGATTTTGGACTCGTTCTAAGACATTTCAACTCAATAATCTACATTTAAACTCTTTATACTGTCTAGAATATAATTCATGTGTTATTTATTCAAAAAGATTGGATTGTACATGGTAATTACGCATATAAAGTGCTGATAATTCAATTCTGAGTATCATTTGAGCATTTCAAGCGTTTTTGGATTGATTCTTAGTCATTTCATCACAATAATCTATATTTAAACTCTTGATACTGTCTAGAATTTGATTAATATGTTATTTATTCAAAAAGATTGGATAATACATGGTAATAATGCAAACAAATTGCAGATAATGGAATTCTGAGTATCATTTGATTATTTCAATCATTTTTTGACTCGTTCTAAGTCATTTCAACTCAATAATCTACATTTAAACTCTTGATACAGTCTAGAATATGTTTCATATGTTATTTACTCAAAAATATTGGATTATACATGGTAATTACGTATATAAAGTGCAGATGATACAATTCTGAGTATCATTTGAGTATTTCAATCGTTTCTGCATTAGTTCTAAGTCATTTCACCACAATAATCTACATTTAAACTCTTGATGCTGTCTAGAATATAATTCATGTGTTATTTATTCAAAAATATTGGATTATATATGGCAATTACGCATATAAATTGCAGATAATGCAATTCTGAGTATAATTTGAGAATTTTAATCGTTTATGGACCCGTTCTAAGTCTTTTCAACTCAATAATTTACATTTAAACTCTTTATACAGTCTAGAATATGTTTCATATGATATTTATTCAAAAAGATTAGATTATACAGGGTAATTACGTGCCTAAAGTGCAGATAATGCAATTTTAAGTATCATTTTAGTAATTCAATTGTTTCTTGATTTGTTTTAAGTCATTTTATCCCAATAATCCATATTTAAACTCTTTATACTGTTTAGAATATGGTTCATGTCTTATTTATTAAAAAATATTGGCTTTTATATGGTAATTACGTATATAAATTGCAGATAATGCAATTCTGAGTATCATTTGGGCATATCAATCGTTTATTGACTCGTTCTAAGTCATTTCAACTCATTAATCTACATTTAAACTCTTGATACAGTCTAGAATATGTTTCATCTGTTATTTATTCAAAAAGATTGGATTCTACATGGTAATTACGTGTATAAAGTGCAGATAATGTAATTTTAAGTATCATTTGAGCAATTCAATCGTTTCTTGATACGTTTTAAGTCATTTCATCACAAAAACCTACATTTAAACTCTTTACACTGTCTAGAATATTATTTATCTGTTATTTATTCAAAAAGATTGGATTATATATGGTAATTACGCATATAAATTGCAGATAAAGCAATTCTGAGTATCATTTGATTATTTCAATCGTTTTTGGAGTCGTTCTAAGTCATTTCAATTTAATAATCTACATTTAAACTATTTATCCTGTCTAGAATATAATTCATGTGTTATTTGTTCAAAACGATTTGATTATACATGGTAATTATGCATATAAAGTGCAGATAATTCAATTCTGAGTATCATATGAGCATTTCAAGCGTTTTTGGATTGGTTTTAAGTCATTTCATCACAATAATCTATATTTAAACTCTTGATACTGTCTATAATATGATTCATATGTTATTTATTCAAAAAGATTGGATAATACATGGTAATAACGTAAATAAATTGCAGATAATGCAATTCTGAGTATCATGTGATCATATCAATCGTTTTTGGACTCGTTATAAGTTATTTCAACTCAATAATCTATATTTAAACTCTTGATCGAGTCTAGAATATGTTTCATTTGTTATATACTAAAAAAGATTGGATTATAAATGGTAATTACGTATATAAAGTGCAGATAATACAATTCTGAGTATTATTTGAGCATTTCAATCGGTTCTGGATTCGTTCTAAGTCATTTCATCACAATAATCTACATTTAAACTCTTTATACTGTTTAGAATGTGATTCACGTGTTATTTTTTCAAAAAGTTAGGATTATACATGGTAATTACGCTTATAAAATGCAGATAATGCAATTCTGAGTATCATTTGAGCATTTCAATCGTTTACGGATTCTTTTTAAGTCATTTTGTCACAATAATCTACATTTAAACTCTTGATACTGTCTTGAAAATGATTCATATGTTATTTTTTCAAAAAGATTGGATTATACAAGGTAATAACGCATATAAAGTGCAGATAATTCAATTCTGAATATCATTTGAGCATTTCAATCATTTTTTGACTCGTTATAATTCTTTTTAAAACAATAATCTATATATAAACTCTTGATACTGTATAGAATATGATTTGTGTTCTATTAATTCAAAAAGAATGACTTATATATGGTCCCGTTTGGATAGGTTGGGAATAAGGGGGAATAAGGTATTCCGGGCGGAAAAGTGGAAAATTTTATTATAAACAATCCAAACTCTTCACAAAGTTACACACTTTCCAATACTTTCCGCCTAGGAATAAGCTATTCCCCTTATTCCCAATGCATCCAAACGACCCCTATGGTAATAACGCAAATAAAGAGCAGATAATGCAATTCTGAGTATCATTTGATCATTTCAAACGTTTTTGGAGTCGTTCTAACTCATTTCAACTCAATAATCTACATTTAAACTCTGTACATGGTAATTACTCATATAAATTGCAGATAATTCAATTCTGAGTATCATTTGAGCATTTCAAGCATTTTTGGATTGGTTTCAAGTCATTTCATCACAATAAGTAGTTAAACTCTTGATACTGTCTATAATATGATTCATATGTTATTTATTCAAAAAGATTGGATAATACAAGGTAATAACGCAAATAAATTACAGATAATGCAATTCTGAGCATCATTTGATCATTTCAATCATTTTAGGACTCGTTCTAATTCATTTCAAATAAAAAATCTACATTTAAACTCTTGATACTGTCTAGAATATGTTGCATATGTTATTTACACAAAAAGATTGGATTATACATGGTAATTACGTATATAAAGTGCAGAAAATACAATTCTGAGTTTCATTTGAGCATTTCTATCGTTTCTGGATTCGTTCTAAGTCATTTCAACAAAATAATCTTCATTTAAACCCTTGATACTGTGTAGAATATAATTCATGTTTTATTTATTCAAAAAAATTGGATTATATATGGCAATTACGCAAATAAAGAGCAGATATTGCAATTCTGAGTATCATTTGAGCATTTCAATCGTTTATCGACTCGTTCTAAGTCATTTCAACTCAATAATCAACATTTAAACTCTTGATACAGTCTAGAATATGTTTCATATGTAATTTATTCAAAAAGTTTGGATTATGCATGGTAATTACATGTATAAAGTGCAGATAATGTAATTTTGAGTATCATTTGAGCAATTCAATCGTTTCTTGATTCGTTTTAAGTCATTTCATCATAATAATCGACATTTAAAATCTTTATACTGTCTATATTATAATTCATGTGTTATTTATTCGAAAAAAATGGATTATATATGGTTATTACGCATATAAAATGCAGATAATGCAATTCTGAGTATCATTTGAGCATTTCAATCGTTTATGGACTCGGTCTAATTCATTTCAATGCAATAATTAACATTTAAACTCTTGATACAGTCTAGAATTTGTTTCATATGTTATTTATTCAAAAAGATTGGATTATACATGTTAATTACGTCTATAAATTGCTGATAATGCAATTTTGCGTATCATTTGACTAATTCAATCATTTCTTGATTCGTATTAAGTCATTTCATCACAATAATCTACATTTAAACTCTTTATACAGTTTAGAATATTATTCACGTGTTATTTATTCAAAAAGATTGGATTATACATTGTAATTACGCATATAAAATGCAGATAATGCAATTCTGAGTATGATTTGAGCATTTCAATCATTTATTGATTCGTTTTAAGTCATTTCATCACAATAATCTTCATTTAAACACATTATACTGTCCAGAATATGATTCATATGTTATTTATTCAAAAAGATTGGATAATACAAGGTAATAACGCAAATAAATTGCAGATAATGCAATTCTGAGTATCATTTGATCATTTCAATCATTTTTGGAGTCGTTCTAAGTCATTTCAACTCAATAATCTACATTTAAACTCTTGATACTGTCTAGAATATGTTTCATATGTTATTTACTCAAAAAGATTGGATTATACATGGTAATTACGTATATAAAGTGCAGATAATACAATTCTGAGTAACATTTGAGCATTTCAATCATTTCTTGATTCGTTTTAAGTCATTTCATCACAATAATCTTCATTTAAACACTTTATACTGTCCAGAATATGATTCATATGTATTAAAAGATTGGATAATACAAAGTAATAACGCAAATAAATTGCAGACAATGCAATTCTGATTATCATTTGATCATTTCAATCATTTTTGGACTCGTTCTAAGTCATTTCCACTCAATAATCCACATTTAAACTCTTGATACAGTTTAAAATTTGTTTCATACGTTATTTATTCAAAAAGATTGGATTATACATGGTAATTATGTGTATAAAATGCAGATAATGCATTTTTTATTATCATTTGAGCAATTCAATCATTTCTTGATTCGTTTTAAGTCATTTCATTACAAAAATCTACATTTAAACCTTATATTGTCTAGAATATGATTCATGTGTTATTTATTCAAAAAGATTGTATTATACATGGTAATTACGCATATAAGGTGCAGATAATGCAATTCTGAATATCATTTGGGCATTTCAATCATTTCTTGATTCGTTTTAAGTCATTTCATCACAATAATCGACATTTAAACTCTTTATACTGTCTATAATGTAATTCATGTGTTATTTATTCAAAAAAATTGGATTATATATGGTTATTACGCCTATAAAATGCAGATAATGCAAATCTGAGTATCATTTGATCATTTCAATCGTTTATGGACTCGTTCTAATTCATTTCAATGCAATAATCAATATTTAAACTCTTGATACAGTCTAGAATATGTTTCATATGTTATTTATTCAAAAAGATTGGATTGTACATGTTAATTACGTGTATAAAGTCCAGATAATGCAATTTTGAGTATCATTTGATTAATTCAATCGTTTCTTGATTAGTTTTAAGTCATTTCATCACAATAATCTACATTTAAACTCTTTATACAGTTTAGAATATGATTCACGTGTTATTTATTCAAAAAGATTGGATTATAAATTGTAATTACGCATATAAAATGCAGATAATGCAATTCTGAGGATGATTTGAGCATTTCAATCGTTTCTTGATTCGTTTTAAGTCATTTTATCACAATAAGCCACATTTAAACACTTTATACTGTCTAGAATATAATTCATGTGTTGTTTATTCAAAAAGATTGGATTATATATGGTACTTACACATATAAAGTGTAGATAATGCAATTCTGAGTATCATTTGAGCATTTGAATCGTTTATTGACTCGTTCTAATTCATTTCAATGCAATAATCAACATTTAAACACTTGATACTGTCTATAATATAATTCATGTGTTATTTATTAAAAAAAAATAGATTATATATGGCAATTACGCATATAAAGTGCAGATAATGCAATTCTGAGTATCATTTGAGCATTTCAATCTTTTTTTGATTCGTTTTAAGTCATTTCATCACAATAATCGACATTTAAAATCTTTATACTGTCTATATTATAATTCATGTGTTATTTACTCAAAAAAATGGATTATATATGGTTATTACGCATATAAAATGCAGATAATGCAATTCTGATAATTATTTGAGCATTTCAATCGTTTATAGACTCGTTCCAATTCATTTCAATGCAATAATTATCATTTAAACTCTCGATACAGTCTAGAATATGTTTCATATGTTATTTATTCAAAAAGATTGGATTATACATGTTAATTACGTGTATAAATTGCTGATAAAGCAATTTTGAGTATCATTTGATTAATTCAATCATTTTTTATTCGTATTAAGTCATTTCATCACAATAATCTACATTTAAACTCTTTATACAGTTTAGAATATTATTCACGTGTTATTTGTTCAAAAAGATTGGATTATACATTGTAATTACGCATATAAAATGCAGATAATGCAATTCTGAGTATCATTTGAGCATTTCAATCGTTTCTTGATTCGTTTTAAGTCATTTCATCACAATAATCTTAATTTAAACACTTTATACTGTCTAGTATATAATTCATGTGTTGTTTATTCAAAAAGATTGGAATATATATGGTAATTACACATATAAATTGTAGATAATGCAATTCTGAGTGTCATTTGAGAATTTCAATCGTTTTTGGACTCGTTATAATTCATTTTAAAACAATAATCTGTATTTAAAATATTGATACTGTCTAGAATATGATTCGTGTTCTATTTATTTAAAAAGATTGGCTTATATGTGGTAATAACGCAAATAAAGTGCAGAAAATGCAATTGTGAGTATGATTTGATCATTTCAATCGTTTTTGGAGTCGTTCTAAGTAATTTCAACTCAATAATCTACATTTAAACTCTTTATACTGTCTAGAATATATTTCATGTGTTATTTATTCAGAAAGATTTGATTGTATATGGTAATTATGCATATAAAGTGCAGATAATTCAATTCTGAGTATCATTTGTGCATTTCAAGCGTTTTTGGATAGGTTCTAAGTCATTTCATCACAATAAACTATAGTTAAACTCTTAATACTGTCCAGAATATGATTCATATGTTTTTTATTCAAAAAGATTGGATAATACAAGGTAATAACGCAAATAATTTGCAGATAATTCAATTCCGAGTATCATTTGATCATTTCAATCTTTTTGGACTCGTTCTAAGTCATTTCAACTCAATAATCTATATTTAAACTCTTGATACTGTCTAGAATTTGTTTCATATGTTATTTACTCAAAAAGATTGGATTATACATGGTAATTACATATATAAAATGCAGATAATACAATTCTGAGTATCTTTTGAGCATTTCAATCTTTTCTGGATTCGTTCTAAGTCATTTCACCACAATAATCTACATTTAAACTCTTGATACTGTCTAGAATATAATTTATGTGTTATTTATTCCAAAAGATTGGATTATATATGGGGATTACTCATATAAAGTGCAGATAATGCAATTCTGAGTATCATTTGAGCATTTCAATCGTTTATGGACTCGTCCTAAGTCATTTCAACTCAATATTCTACATTTAAACTCTTGATACAATCTACAATATGTTTCATATGTTATTTATTCAAAAAGATTGGATTGTACATGGTAATTACGCATATAAAGTGCAGATAATGCAATTTTCAAAATCATTTGAGCAATTTAATCGTTTCTTGATTCGTTTTAAGTCATTTTATCGCAATAATCCATATTTAAACTCCTTATACTGTTTAGAATATGATTCATGTGTTATTTATTATAAAATATTGGCTTTTATATGGTAATTACGAATATAAAGTGCAGATAATGCAATTCTGAGTACCATTTGAGCATTTTAATTGTTTTTAAATTCCGTTTAAGTCATTTCATCTCAATAATCGAAATTTAAACTTTTTCTACTGTCTAGAATATCATTCATGTGTTATTTTTTCAAAAAGATTGGATTATACATGATAATAACGCATATAAAGTGCAGATAATTCAATTCTGAGTATCATTTGAGCATTTCAATTATTTTTGGACTCGTTATAATTCATTTTAAAACAATAATATTTATTTAAACTATTGATACTGTCTAGAATAGAATTTGTGTTCTATTTATTCAAAATGAATGGATTATATATGGTAATAACGCAAATAAATTGCAGATAATGCAATTCTGAGTATTATTTGATCATTTCAATGGTTCTTGGAGTCCTAAGTCATTTCAACTCAATAATCTACATTTAAACTCTTCATCCTGTCTAGAATATAATCCATGTGTTATTTATTCAAAAAAATTGGATTGTACATGGTAATTACGCATGTATAGTGCAGATAATTCAATTCTGAGTATCATTTGAGCATTTCAAGCGTTTTTGGACTGGTTTTAAGTCATTTCATCACAATAATCTACATTTAAACTCTTTATACAGTTTAGAATATTATTCACGTGTTATTTATTCAAAAAGATTGGATTATACATTGTAATTACGCATATAAAATGCAGATAATGAAATTCTGAGTATGATTTGAGCATTTCAATCATTTCTTGATTCGTTTTAAGTCATTTCAACTCAAGAATCTATATTTAAACTCTTGATACTGTCTACAATATGTTTCATATGTTATTTACTCAAAAAGATTGGATTATACATGGCAATTACGTATATAAAGTGCATATAATACAATTCTGAGTATCATTTGAGCATTTCAATCTTTTCTGGATTCGTTCTAAGTCATTTCACCACAAGAATCAACATTTAAACTCTTGATACAGTCTAGAATATGTTTCATATGTTATTTATTTAAAAAGATTGGATTATACATGTTAATTACGTGTATAAAGTGCAGATAATGCAATTTTGAGTATTATTTGATTAATTCAATCATTTCTTAATTCGTTTTAAGTCATTTCATCACAATAATCTACATTTAAACTCTTTATATTGTTTATAATATGATTCACGTGTTATTTATTCAAAAAGATTGGATTATATATTGTAATTAAGCATTTAAAATGCAGATAATGCAATTCTGAGTATGATTTGAGCATTTCAATCATTTCTTGATTCATTTTAAGTCATTTCATCACAGTAACCTACATTTATACACTTTATACTGTCTAGAATGTAATTCATGTGTTGTTTATTCAAAAAGATTGGATTATATATGGTAATTACACATATAAATTGTAGATAATGCAATTCTGAGTATCATTTGAGCATTTGAATCGTTTATGGACTCGTTCTAATTCATTTCAACGCAATAATCAACATTTAAACTCTTGATACTGTCTAGAATATAATTCATGTGTTATTTATTAAAAAAATTGGATTATATATGGCAATTAAGCATATAAAGTGCAGGTAATGCAATTCTGAGTATCAGTTGAGCATTTCAATCGTTTATGGACTCGTTCTAATTCATTTCAACGCAATAATCAACATTTAAACTCTTAATACAGTCTAGAATATGTTTCATATGTTATTTATTCAAACAGATTGGATTATACATGATAATTTCATGTATAAAGTGCTGATAATGCAATTCTGAGTATCATTTGAGGATTTCAGTCGTTTATGGACTCGTTCTAAGTCATTTCGACGCAATAATCAACATATGTTTCATATGTTATTTATTCAAAAAGATTGGATTATACAGGATAATTACATGCATAAAGTGCATATAATGCAATTTTGAGTATCATTTTAGCAATTTAATCGTTTCTTGATTCGTTTTAAGTCATCTATCACAATAATCCATATTTAAACTCTTTATACAGTTTAGAATATGATTCATGTGTTATTTATTAAAAAATATTGGATTTTATATGCGAATTACGTATATAAAGTGCAGAGAATGCAATTCTGAGTACCATTTGAGTATTTTAATCGTTTTTAGATTCGTTTTAAGTCAATCCATCTCAATAATCTAAATTTAAACTCTTTTATACTGTCTAGAATATGATTCATGTGTTATTTTTTCAAAAAGATTAGATTATACATGGTAATAACGCATATAAATTGCAGATAATTCAATTCTGAGTATCATTTGAGCATTTCAATCGTTTTTGGACTCGTTATTATTCATTTTAAAACAAATAATCTATATTAAAAATCTTGATACTTTCTAGAATATGATTAGTGATCTATTTATTCAAAAAGATTGGTTTATATATGGTAATAACGCAAATAAAGTGCATATAGTGCAATTCTGAGTATCATTTGATCATTTCAATCGTTTTTGGAGTCGTTCTAAGTCATTTCAACTCAATAATCTACATTTAAATTCTTGATACTGTCTTGAATATAATACGTGTGTTATTTATTCAAAAAGATTGGATTGTACATGGTAATTACGCATATAAACTGCAGATAATTCAATTCTGAGTATCATTTGAGCATTTCAAGCGTTTTTGGATTGCTTTTAAGTCATTACATCACAATAATCAATATTTAAACTCTTGATACTGTCTAGAATATGATTCATAAGTTATTTATTCAAAAAGATTGGATAATACAATGTAAGAACGCAAATAAATTGCAGATAATGCAATTCTGTGTATCATTTGATTAGTTCAATTGTTTTTGGACTCGTTCTAAGTCATTTCTACTCAATAATCTACATTTAATCTCTTGATACTGTCCAGGAATATGTTTCATATGTTATTTACTCAAAAAGATTGGATTATAAATGGTAAATACGTATATAAAGTACAGATAATACAATTCTGAGTATCATTAGAGCATTTCAATCGTTTCTAAATTCCTTCTAAGTCATTTCATCACAACAATCTACATTTAAACTCTTGATACTATCTAGAATATAATTCGTGTGTTATTTATTCAAAAAGATTTGATTGTACATGGTAATTACGCATATAAAGGTCAGATAATTCAATTCTGAGTATCATTTGAGCATTTCAAGCGTTTTTGGCTTGGTTCCAAGTTATTTCATCACAATAATCTATATTTAAACTCTTTATACTGTCTAGAATGTGTTTCATATGTTATTTACTCAAAAAGATTGGACTGTACATGGTAATTACGTATATAAAGTGCAGATAATACAATTCTGAGTATCATTTGAGCATTTCAATCGTTTCTGGATTCATTCTTAGTCAATTCATCACAATAATCTACATTTAAACTCTTGATACTGTCTAGAATATAATTCATTTGTTATTTATTCAAAAAGATTGGATTATGTATGGCAATTACGCATATAAATTGCTGATAATGCAATTCTGAGTATCCTTTGAGCATTTCAATCGTTTATGGACTCGTCCTAAGTCATTTCAACTCAATAATCTACTTTTAAACTCTTGATACAGTCTAGAATATCTTTCATATGTTATTTACTCAAAAAGATTGGATTATACGTGGTAATTACGTATATAAAGTGCAGATAATGCAATTCTGAGTATCATTTGAGCAATTCAATCGTTTCTTGATTCGTTTTAAGTCATTTCGTTACAAACATCTACATTTAAACTTTATATATTCTAGAATATGATTCATGTGTTATTTATTCAAAAAGATTGGATTGTACATGATAATTACGAATATAAAGTGCAGATAATTCAATTCTGAGTATCATTTGAGCATTTCAATCGTTTCTTGATTTGTTTTAAGTCATTTCATCACAATAATCGACATTTAAACTCTTTATACTGTCTATAATATAATTCGTATGTTATTTATTCAAAAAAATTTGATTATATATGGTTATTACGCCTATAAAATGCAGATAATGCAATTCTGAGTATCATTTGAGCATTTCAATCGTTCATGGACTCGTTCTAATTCATTTCAATGCAATAATCAACATTTAAACTCTTGATACAGTCTTGAATAGGGTTTGATATGTTATTTATTCAAAAAGATTGGATCATACATGTTAATTACTTCTATAAAGTGCAGATAATGCAATTCTGTGTATCATTTGAGCAATTCAATCGTTTCTTGATTCATTTTAAGTCATTTCATCACAAAAATCTACATTTAAACTTTATACTGTCTAGAATATGATTCATGTGTTATTGATTGAAAAAGATTGGATTATACAATGTAATTACGCATATAAACTGCAGATAATGCAATTCTGAGTATTATTTGAGCATTTCAATCGTTTCTTGATTCATTGTAAGTCATTTCATCACAATAACCTACATTTCAACACTTTATACTGTCTAGAATATAATTCATGTGTTGTTGATACAAAAAGATTGGATTATACATAGTAATTACACATATAAAGTGTAGATAATGCAATTCTAAGTATCATTTGAGCATTTCAATCGTTTATGGACACGTTCTAATTAATTTCAACGCAATAATCAACATTTAAAATCTTGATACTGTCAAGAATATAATTCATGTGTTATTTATTCAAAAAGATTGGATTATATATGGAATTACGCATATAAAGTGCAGATAATGCAATTCTGAGTATCATTTGGGCATTTCAATCGTTTATGGACTCCGTCTAATTCATTTCAACGAAATAATCAAAATTTAAACTCTTGATACAGTCAAGAATATGTTTCATATGTTATTTATTCAAAAAGATTGGATTATACATGATAATTACTTATATAAATTGCAGATAATGCAATTCTGAGTATCATTTGAGGATTTCAATCGTTTATGGATTCGTTCTAAGTCTGTTCGACGCAATAATCAACATATGTTTCATATGTTATTTATTCATAAAGACTGGATTATACAGAGTAATTACGTGCATAAAGTGCATATAATTCAATTCTGAGTATCGTTTGAGCATTTCAATCGTTTTTGGACTCGTAATAATTCATTTTAAAAACAAATAAATTATATTAAAACTCTTGATACAGTCTAGAATATGATTCGTGTTCTATTTATTCAAAAAGATTGGCTTATATATGGTAATAACGCAAATAAATTCCAGATAGTGCAATGCTGAGTATCATTTGATCATTTCAATCATTTTTGGAGTCGTTCTAAGTCCTTTCAAATCAATAATCTACATTTAAACTCTTTATGCCGCCTAGAATATAATTCATGTGTTATTTATTAAAAAAGATTGGATTGTACATGGTAATTACGCATATAAAGTGCAGATAATTCAATTCTGAGTATCATTGGAGCATTTCAAGCGTTTTTGGATTGGTTTTAAGTCATTTCATCAAAATAATCTATATTTAAACTCTTGATACTGTCTAGAATATGATTCATATGTTATTTATTCAAAAAGATTGGATAATACAATGTAAAAACGCAAATAAATTACAGATAATGCAATTCTGAGTACCATTTGATCATTTCAATCGTTTTTGTACTCGTTCAAAGTCATTTCAACTCAATAATCCACATTTAAACTCTTGATACTGTCTAGAATATGTTTCATATGTTATTTACTCAAAAAGATTGGATTATAAATGGTAAATACGTATATAAATTACAGATAATACAATTCTGAGTATCATTTGAGCATTTCAATCGTTTCTGCATTCATTCTAAGTTATTCCATCACAATAATCTACATTTAATCTCTTGAACTGTCTAGAATATAATTCGTGTGTTATTTATTCAAAAAGATTGGATTGTACAAGGTAATTACGCATATAAAGTGCTGATAATTCAAATCTGAGTATCATTTGAGCATTTGAAGCGTTTTTGGCTTGGTTCCAAGTCATTTTATCACAATAATCTATATTTAAACTCTTTATACTGTCTATAATATGTTTCATATGTTATTTAGTCAAAAAGATTGGATTATACAAGGTAATTACGTATATAAAGTGCAGATAATACAATTCTGAGTATCATTTGAGCATTTGAATCATTTCTGGATTCGTTCTTAGTCAATTCATCACAATAATCTACATTAAAACTCTTGATACTGTTTAGAATATAATTCATGTGTTATTTATTCAAAAAGATTGGATTATATATGGCAATTACGCATATAAAGTGCGGATAATGCGATTCTGAGTATTATTTGAGTATTTCAATCGTTTGTGGACTCATTCTAAGTCATTCAACTCAATAATCTATATTTAAACTCTTGATACAGTCTAGAATATGTTTCATGTGTTATTTACTCAAAAAGATTGGATTATCAATGGTAAATACGTACATAAAGTACAGATAATACAATTCTGTGTATCATTTAAGCATTTCAATCGTTTCTTGATTCGTTCTAAGTCATTTCATCACAATAATCTACATTTAAACTCTTGATATTGTTTATAATATAATTCGTGTGTTATTTATTCAAAAAGATTGGATTGTACATGGTAATTAAGCATATAAATTGCAGATAATTCAATTCTGAGTATCATTTGAGTATTTAAAGCGTTTTTGGATTGGTTTTAAGTCATTTCATCACAATAATCTATATTTAAACTCCTTATACTGTCTAGAATATGATTCATATGTTATTTATTCAAAAAGATTGGATAATACAATGTAATAACTCAAATAAATTGCAGATAATGCAATTCTGAGTATCATTTGATCATTTCTATCGTTTTTGGACTCGTTCTAAGTCATTTCAACTCAATAATCTACATTCAAACTCTTTATACTGTCTAGAATAAGTTTCATATGTTATTTACTCAAAAAGATTGGATTATAAATTCTAAATACGTATATAAAGTACAGATAATACAATTCTGAGTATCATTTGAGCATTTCAATCGTTTTTGAATTCCTTCTAAGTCATTTCATCACAACAATCTACATTTAAACTCTTGATACTATCTAGAATATAATTCGTGTGTTATTTATTCAAAAAGATTTGATTGTACATGGTAATTACGCATATAAAGTGCAGATAATTCAATTCTGAGTATCATTTCAAGCGTTTTTGGCTTGGTTCCAAATCATTTCATCACAATAATCCATATTTAAACTCTTGATACTGCCTAGAATATGTTTCATATGTTATTTACTAAAAAAAATTGGATTATACATGGTAATTACGTATAAAAATTGTAGATAATACAATTCTGAGTATCCTTTGAGTATTTCAATCGTTTCTGGATTCGTTCTTAGTCAATTCATCACAAAAATCTACATTTAAACTCTTGATACTGTCTAGAATATAATTCATATTTTATTTATTCAGTAAGATTGGATTATATATGGCAATTACGCATATAAAGTGCAGATAATGTAATTCTGAGTATCATTTGTGCATTTCAATCATTTATTAACTCGTTCTAAGTCATTTCAACTCATTAATCTACATTTAAACTCCTGATACAGTCTAGAATATGTTTCATCTGTTATTTAGTCAAAAAGATTGGATTCTACATGGTAATTACGTGTATAAAGTGCAGATAATGCAATTTTAAGTATCATTTGAGCAATTCAATCGTTTCTTGATTCGTTTTAAGTCATTTCATCACAAAAATCTGCATTTAAACTCTTTACACTGTCTAGAATATTATTCATCTGTTATTTATTCAAAAAGATTGGATTATACATGGTAATTACGCATATAAAGTGCAGATAATGCAATTCTGAGTATCATTTGAACATTTCAATCGTTTCTTGATTTGTTTTAAGTCATTTCATCACAATAATCGACATTTAAACTCTTTATACTGTCTATAATATAATTCATGTGTTATTTATTCAAAAAAATTGGATTATATATGGTTATTACGCATATAAAATGTAGATAATGCAATTCTGAGTATCATTTGAGCATTTCAATCGTTTATGGACTCGTTCTAATTCATTTCAATGCAATAATCAATATTTAAACTCTTGATACTGCCTAGAATATGTTTCATATATTATTTATTCAAAAATATTGTATTATACATGTTAATTACGTGTATAAAGTGCAGATAATGCAATTTTGAGTACCATTGGATTAATTCAATCGTTTCTTGATTCTTTTTAGGTCATTTCATCACAATAATCTACATTTAAACTCTTTATACAGTTTGGAATATTATTCACGTGTTATTTATTCAAAAAGATTGGATTATACATTGTAATTTCCCATATAAAATACAGATAATGCAATTCAGAGTATGATTTGAGCATTTCATTCATTTCTTAATTCGTTTTATGTCATTTCATCACAGTAATCTACATTTACACACTTTATACTGTCTATAATATAAATCATGTGTTGTTTATTCAAAAAGATTGGATTATATATGGTAATTAGACATATAAAGTGTAGATAATGCAATTCTGAGTATCATTTGAGCATTTGAATCGTTTATGGACACGTTCTAATTCATTTCAACGCAATAATCAACATTTAAACTCTTGATACTATCTAGAATATAATTCATGTGTTATTTATTCGAAAAGATTGGATTATATATGGGAATTATGCATATAAAGTTCAGATAATGCAATTTTGAGTATGATTTGAGCATTTCAATCGTTTATGGACTCGTTCTAATTCATTTCAACGCAATAATCAACAATTAAACTCTTGATACAGTCTAGAATATGTTTCATATGTTATTTATTCAATTAGATTGGATTATACATGGTAATTACGTGTATAAAGTGCAGATAATGCAATTTTGAGTATCATTTGAGCATTTCACTCGTTTGATGATTCATTTTAAGTCATTTCATCACAATAATCAACATTTAAACTCTTTATACTGTTTAGAATATAATTCACTTGTTATTTATTCAAAAAGATTGGATTATACATGGTAATTACGCATATAAAATGCAGATAATGCAATTCTGAGTATCATTTGAGCATTTCAATCGTTTCTTGATTCGTTTTAAGTCATTTATCACAATAATCTACATTTAAACTCTTGATACTGTCTGGAATATAATTCGTGTGTTATTTATTCAAAAAGATTGGATTGTACATGGTAATTACGCATATAAAGTGCAGATAATTTAATTCTGAGTATCATTTGAGCATTTCAATCGTTTTTGGCTTGATCCAAATCATTTCATCACAATAATCTATATTTAAACTCTTGATACTGTCTAGAATATAATTCTTGTGTTATTTATTCAAAAAGATTGGATAATTACGCATGTAAAGTGCAGATAATGCAATTCTGAGTATCATTTAAGGATTTCAATCGTTTATGGACTTGTTCTAAGTCATTTCGACGCAATAATCAACATATGTTTCATTTGTTATTTATTCAAAAAGATTGGATTATACAGGGTAATTACGTGCATAAAGTGCAGATAATGCAATTTTGAGTATCATTTTAGCAATTTATTCGTTTCTTTATTCATTTTAAGTCATTTTATCACAATAATCCATATTTGAACTCTTAATACTGTTTAGAATATGATTCATATGTTATTTATTAAAAAATATTGGCTTTTATATGGTAATTACGTATATAAAGTGCAGATAATGCAATTCTGAGTACCATTTGAGCATTTTAATTGTTTTTAGATTCTTTTTAAGTCATTTCATCTCAATAATTTAAATTTAAACTCTTTATACTGTCTATAATATGATTCATGTGTTATTTTGTCAAAAATATTGGATTATACATGGTAATAACGCATATAAAGTGCAGATAATTCAATTCTGAGTATCATTGGAGCATTTGAATCGTTTTTGGACTCGTTATAATTCATTTTAAAACAATAATCTATATTTAAACTCTTGATACTGTCTATAATATGATTCGTGCTCTATTTATTCAAAAAGATTGGCATATATATGGTAATAACGCAAATAAAGTGCAGATAATGCAATTCTGTGTATCGTTTGATCATTTCAATTGTTTTTGGAGTCGTTCTAAGTCATTTCAACTCAATAATCTACATTTAAACTCTTTATACTGTCTAGAATATAATTCATGTGTTATTTATTCTAAAAGATTGGATTGTACATGGTAATTACGCATAAAAAGTGCAGATAATTCAATTCTGACTATAATTTAAGCATTTCAAGCGTTTTTGGATTGGTTCTAAGTCATTTCATCCTAATAATGTATATTTAGGCCCTGATCGGAATGATTGGCAAGTAGAATTCAATTCATTTCAATAGAATAGAGTTCAATAGAAATGATTTTCAAATGAAATCTGGCAATCGGAACAAAGAAAAAAAAATTGAATGGAAATGAATTTTGTGATCGATGCGATATGAAAATAAGAAAGAAATGATTTTATCTCCTTATATTTGACCATTTTAGCCTTGCTCTCTTTGAAAACGTCTAGGATCAATCTATTATTTATGTCTAGCATATATCTTGTGATTCCTCATTGGGATCAGTAAATTGGATCATGATCTTACTCCTCATGATAATAAATTTTATGAAATACGCATATGCCAAGCAGAGGCCGTGTATATATTGGCACATGCCTTGACAACTTCTGTATCATTTTCCAGTAGAGGCCGTGCGCACAGCATATATCTTGAAATACGCATATTAATCAGCCAGTATATATTGGCACATGCCTTGACAACTTCAATACCCTGAAAATGCAAATAATTTTGAGCGCTTGAAAAATGCAAGCATGGTGAAATTGAAAGAGCCGTGTGCACAAAATATATTGGCTGTGCCCATGCCAGTAGAGGCCGTGTGCACATGCCTGAGAAAGGACTAAAGGACTCATTTTGTATAGATCAAGAGACAGATGCCAAAAATAGTTTTGAGCCTCAATCAAGCACTCAGCACTCAGCCTCAATCAAACAGAAACTGATATATGTGATACAATGTCAAAATTTATTGAATTAAGTAATTGAAAGCACTGCATAAAAACATTGTAATTAACTAATTGATGGAAAACATCAATACTACTTAATGGTTGCAGGTTCTACATATCATAATATATAAGATTTATTTTTATTGGACTAAAATAATATTATTCATACTAATAAGATGATGCTACTTAAAATCTTTGTTACCCCATCCCCAAACAACTTAGGAAGAAAACATTGGAAAGTGTGTAATTTTGGAAAAAATTTGGATGTTTAGGAAGAAGCTATTTCTAGGAAGAAGTTATTCTTCCTTATTCTCATACCATCCAAACAGCCCCTTAGTATCTAGAAATTAAAGTAAAAAAATCCCAAGTAAAAGGTAGAATAAAAACAAACTAAACCAAAGAAACAACTAAAATTATATGCTAATTCATTAATCTTTTCAAGACTCTTATACGGAAAAAAAAAAAAAAAAAAAACTAATCTGAAAACATAAACTGGTAAAGACAAAAAAAAAAAAGTAAAGAGACCCTAGAATTAATCGCAAAAAGACAAAGAAAAAGTTATACCTTACGAAATGAGGGGGTTCGCCGCTGCTTTGCTCGCCTCCAAAACCAATGACTGAGCAAAGAGGACAGACACACGGTTGGGTTTTTATCGCAAGAGAAAGCGCGGGATGGGTAGAAGCGTCTAATATTTTTCTGCCGCTTTTCATCCAGCAAAATTGTGGCAAATTCCTTGGTTTTTCATGCGATTTGGACAACCCTAATATTTCATGTCAAATCACGCTAAATGAATTGAAGTCGCGTGTGGAGAACCATTCCGATCAAGAAATTCTGTTTCTCGTCAATTCCAATTGACGTTGAGGCTGCTTATTTTTCATTCCGATCAGGGCCTTAAACTCTTGATACTGTCTAGAATATGATTCATATGTTATTTATTCAAAAATATTGGATAATACATGGTAATAACGCAAATAAATTGCAGATAATGCAATTCTGAGTATCATTTGATCATTTCAATCGTTTATGGACTCGTTCTAAGTCATTTCAACACAATAATCTACATTTAAACTCTTGATACAGTCTAGAATATGTTTCATATGTTATTTACTCAAAAATATTGGATTATACATGGTAATTACGTATATAAAGTGCAGATAATACAATTCTGAGTATCATTTGAGCATTTCAATCGTTTTTGGATTCATTCTAAGTCATTTCATCACAATAATCTACATTTAAACTGTTTATACAGTTTAGAATATGATTCAGAGGTTATTTATTCAAAAATATTGGATTATACATTTTAATTACGCTTATAAAATGCAGATAATACAATTCTGAGTATCATTTGAGCATTTCAATCATTTCTTGATTCGTTTTAAGTCATTTCAACACAATAATCTACATTTCAAGTCTTGATACTGTCTAGAATATAATTCGTGTGTTATTTATTCATAAAGATTGGATTATATATGGTAATTACGCATATAAAATGCAGATAATGCAATTCTGAGTATCATTTGAGGATTTCAATCGTTTATGGACACGTTATAAGTCATTTCGACGCAATAATCAACAATGAATCTCTTGATACAGTCTAGAATATATTTCATATGTTATTTATTCAAAAAGATTGGATTATACAGGGTAATTACGTGTATAAAGTGCAGATCATGCAATTTTGAGTATCATTTGAGCAATGTAATCGTTTCTTGATTCATTTTAAGTCATTTTATCACATAAATCCATATGTAAACTCTTTAAACTGTTTAGAATATGATTCATGTGTTATTTATTAAAAAATATTGGCTTTTATATGCTAATTACGTATATAAAGTGCAGATAATGCAATTCTGAGTACAATTTGAGCATTTTAATCATTTTTAGATTCGGTTTAAGTCATTTCATCTCAATAATCTAAATTTAAACTCTTTATACTGTCTAGAATATGATTCATATGTTATTTATTCAAAAAGATTGGATTATACATAGTAATAACGCATATAAAGTGCAGATAATTCAATTATGAGTATCAATTGAGCATTTCAATCGTTTTTGGACACGTTATAATTCATTTTAAAACAATAATCTGTATATAAACTCTTGATACTGTCTAGAATATGATTTGTGTTCTATTTATTCAAAAAGATTGGCTTATATGTGGTAATAATGCAACTAAAGTGCAGAAAATGCAATTCTGAGTATCATTTGAGCATTTCAATTGTTTCTTGATTTGTTTTAAGTCATTTATCACAATAATCTACATTTAAACTCTTGATACTGTCTAGAATATAATTCGTGTGTTATTTATTCAAAAAGATTGGATTGTACATGGTAATTGCGCATATAAAGTGCAGATAATTCAATTCTGAGTATCATTTGAGCATTTCAAGCGTTTTTGGATTGGTTCTAAGTCATTTCACCACAATAATCTATATTTTAACTCCTGATACTGTCCAGAATATAATTCATATGTTATTTATTAAAAAAGATTGGATAATACAAGGTAATAACGCAAATAAATTGCAGATAATGCAATTCTGAGTATCATTTGATCATTTCAATCATTTTTGGAGTCGTTCTAAGTCATTTCAACTCAATAATCTACATTTAAACTCTTGATACTGTCTAGAATATGTTTCATATGTTATTTACTCAAAAAGATTGGATTATACATGGTAATTACGTATATGAAGTGCAGATAATACAATTCTGAGTATCATTCGAGCATTTCAAATGTTTCTGGATTCGTTCTATGTCATTTCACCACAATAATCTACATTTAAACTCTTGATACTGTCTCGAATATAATTTATGTATTATTTATTCAAAAAGATTGGATTATATATAGCAATTACAACATATAAAGTGCAGATAATGCAATTCTGAGTATCATTTGAGCATTTCAATCGTTTATGGACTCGTTCTAAGTCATTTCAACTCAATAATCTACATTTAAACTCTTTATACAGTCTAGACTATGTTTCATATTCTATTTATTCAAAAATATTGGATTGTACATGGTAATTACGCATATAAACTGCAGATAATGCAATTTTGAGTATCATTTGAGCAATTTAATCGTTTCTTGATTCTTTTTAAGTCATTTTATCACAATAATCCATATTTAAACTCCTTGTACTGTTTAGAATATGATTCATGTGTTAATTATTAAAAAATATTGGCTTTTATATGGTAATTACGTATATAAAGTGCAGATAATGCAATTCTGAGTATCATTTGAGCATTTCAAGCGTTTTTGGATTGATTCTAAGTCATTTCATCACAATAATCTATATTTAAACTCTTGATACTGTCTATAATATGATTCATATGTTATTTATTCAAAAAGATTGGATAATACAAGGTAATAACGCAAATAAATTGCAGATAATGCAATTTTGAGTATCATTTGATCATTTTAATCATTTTTGGACTCGTTCTAAGTCATTTCAACTCAATAATCTACGTTTAAACTCTTGATACTGTCTAGAATATGTTTCATATGTTCTTTACTCAAAAAGATTGGATTAGACAAGATAATTACGTATATAAAGTGCAGATAATGCAAATTTGTGTATCATTTGAGCAATTTAATCGTTTCTTGATTCGTTTTAAGTCATTTTATCACCATAATCCATATTTAAACTCCTTATCCTGTTTAGAATATAATTAATGTGTTAATTATTAAAAAATATTGGCTTTTATATGGTAATTACGTATATAAAGTGCAGATAACGCAATTCTGAGTATCATTTGAGCATTTCAAGCGTTTTTGGATTGATTCTAAGTCATTTCATCACAATATCTATATTTAAACTCTTGATACTGTCTATAATATGATTCATATGTTACTTATTCAAAAAGATTGGATAATACAAGGTAATAACGCAAATAAATTGCAGATAATGCGATTCTGAGTATCATTTGATCATTTTAATCACTTTTGGACTCGTTCTAAGTCATTTCAACTCAATAATCTAGATTTAAACTCTTGATACTGTCTAGAATAATTTTCATATGTTCTTTACTCAAAAAGATTGGATTATACATGGTAATTATGTATACAAAGTGCAGATAATACAATTCTGAGTATCATTTGAGCATTTCAATCGTTTCTGGATTCGTTCTAAGTCATTTCACCACAATAATCTACATTTAAACTCTTGATACTGTCTAGAATATAATTTATGTGTTATTTATTCAAAAAGGTTGGATTATATATGGAAATTATGCATATAAAGTGCAGATAATGCAATTCTGAGTATCATTTGAGCATTTCAATCGTTTATGGACTCGTTCCAAGTCATTTCAACTCAATAATCTACATTTAAACTCTTGATACAGTCTAGAATATGTTACATATGCTATTTATTCAAAAAGATTGGATTGTACATGGTAATTACGCATATAATGTGCAGATAATGCAATTTTGAGTATCATTTGAGCAATTTAATCGTTTCTTGATTCGTTTTAAGTCATTTTATCACAATAATCCATATTTAAACTCATTATACTGTTTAGAATATGATTCATGTGTTAATTATTAAAAAATATTGGCTTTTATATGGTAATTACGTATATAAAGTGCAGATAATGCAATTCTGAGTACCATTTGAGCATTTTAATCGTTTTTAAATTTGTTTTAAGTCATTTCATCACAATAATCTAAATTTAAACTCTTTTTACTGTCTACAATATGTTTCAAGTTCTATTTTTTCAAAAAGATTGGATTATACATGGTAATAACGTATATAAAGTGCAGCTAATGCAATTCTGAGTATCATTTGAGCTTTTCAATCGTTTATGGACTCGTTCTAAGTCATTTCAACTTATTAATGTACATTTAAACTCTTGATACTGTCTAGAATATGTTTCATCTGTTATTTATTCAAAAAGATTGGATTATACATGGTAATTACGTGTATAAATTGCAGATAATGCAATTTTGAGTATCAGTTGAGCAATTTGATCGTTTCTTGATTCATTTTAAGTCATTTCATCACCAAAATCTACATTTAAACTCTTTATACAGTCTAGAATATGATTCATGTGTTATTTATTCAAAAAGATTGGATTATACATGGTAATTACTCATATAAAGTGCAGATAAAGCAATTCTGAGTATCATTTGAGCATTTCAATCGTTTCTGGATTCGTTCTAAGTCATTTCATCACAATAATCTACATTTAAACTCTTGATACTGTGGAGAATATAATTTATGAGTTATTTATTCAAAAAGATTGGATTATATATGGCAATTACGCATATAAAGTGCAGATAATGCAATTCTGAGTATCATTTGAGCATTTCAATCGTTTATGGACTCGTTCTAAGTCATTTGAACTCATTAATCTACATTTAAACTCTTGATACTGTCTAGAATATGTTTCATCTGTTATTTATTCAAAAAGATTGGATTATACATGGTAACTACGCGTATAAATTGCAGATAATGCAATTTTGAGTATCATTTGAGCAATTCGATCGTTTCTTGATTCATTTTAAGTCATTTCATCACCAAAATCTACATTTAAACTCTTTATACAGTCTAGAATATGATTCATGTGTTATTTATTCAAAAAGATTGGATTATACATGGTAATTACTGATATAAAGTGCAGATAAAGCAATTCTGAGTATCATTTGAGCATTTGAATTGTTTCTTGATTCGTTTTAAGTCATTTAATCACAATAATCGACATTTAAACTCTTTATACTGTCTATAATATAATTCATGTGTTATTTATTCATAAAAATTAGATTATATATGGTTATTACGCATATAAAGTGTAGATAATGCAATTTTGAGTATCATTTGAGCATTTCAATCGTTTATGGACTCTTTCTAATTCATTTCAACGCAATAATCAACATTTAAACTCTTGATACTGTCTAGAATATAATTCATGTGTTATTTATTCAAAAAGATTGGATTATTGTATGGACTTTTTCGTCATCCCTCGAAGAATGAAAGGGTTTCCTCGAGAAATCGGAATAAGCCTTAGATAAATCTAATTTTCCCTTCAAGATTTTGTTCTTTTCCTAAAAATTGTTGGAGCAAAAAGAACAAAAAATGTATGAACTTTTCTAAATATAAAATATTCAGCCTTAGATATAGAAAATTATTTAGGACAATAAATTTTTAATTATTATTATTATAGTTATTATTATTGTAATTATTGTTATTATTATGTGTTATTGTTATTATTATAAATAAAAATAAATTATTATTATTATTATATTATTTTCCTCAATTCTCGTTTTTAACACATCATTCAAACAACATATTCTTATTCATGGACAATCTATTCATCCTAATTTTGATTCACAATTCTAGTTTAAGAACAATCTATTAATCCTTGTTCACCTCATTTCAAACACACCTTGATTATCGCATCCTTAGACCCTTATTACCCCACTTAAAATTAAGATAGGAATAAAAATTGGATTTTTGTATAACTTCTCATGATCGAAACAGAAAGGAAAGGAGAGGAATTTGACTCAGTGGGAGTTCAATGAGCGTTCAAAGCACTAAATTCTGTTTTGAAATCCGATCAAAATAAATGAAATTTGCAAAATCTAATATTCTCCACCTTTTTTCTTTCCTCCTTTCGATCAGCAGAATGGATTTGCAGTCTAATACTCTCCAATTGACTTCGCTAAAATCAAATCCCTTTCTCTTCTTTTTCGTTCCAATCGGATTATTATTTAATAGATTGCTTTTCCAGATAAAGGAAACTATTTTTGCTCTATGGTTTAACTTGGGTGAATATGGTGAAAGATGGACGGGTAATGCTGTAAGCGACAATGTGTCAGGGGGTCATAGAATTTGATCAAAATATTGTTCTGATTAATCATCTCTTATCTTGCATCATTTAAAGAATTAACTCGGGAATTTGATCAGAATGCCGCTGAAAACTCCGTCTTCAGTTCCAATCAAAACTCCTGCAGGGAGGAAGTGATGACCGTGGATGCCACTGGAGCATTGAGATTGATTTGAAGACATTCCTAACCGTCGGATTATATCAAATCACGTGCCTGAGCTATGCCTATGAATGTGATATCACCGTTGGGAGTTGGGTCCGTAAAAGCGCAATAAAGCATAAGGATAGCGCTTGGAAGAAACAACTGCATGTGTCACGGATTGCTCCAAATTTTAAAAAACTATTTAAAAATAATCATGCAAAACTGATTAAAATCTAAAGATTAGAGAGCAGGACACAGCTGGCAGTGGAAATGCATTTTGCATGTATACCATATCCATATCGGAATGCTCAAACTACCAATAATATTCTATATAGAAGAAGATACAATGTCAGATCACATAGCACCTAAGCACAAGTTCACAACATTCTGGTAAATTTGTAAAATGGATTTCACAGATTACCATCTACAGAGAAAAAATTATGACGACCAGAAAGGATAAGGAACAGTACAAGGACACAAGTGGAAATTCTTTCTTTAAGTTGACCAAGTAACGTCAACTTTGACAATGGCACGTGCCCCGGTAATAGTCTTCTCTTGAACAACGAGGCTTGATCTTGATCTAGGATCAAATGTCACAGAACCAACTGCGATAGATTCGCCTGGGGGTGTACAACGGAGTGATAGATCCACATCAACGATAAGGGATGATTCACGAGGAATCACGGTTACATTTCTAGTCAAAGGGATGAATATCTCAGCCTTACCACGTGGCCAAGAGAATGGCCTATTGAACAAGGTACTCCTAGCCTTAGACTGATTGAAATCACTATTCCAAGTCTTCACTGTCCCATAAATCTCACGCGAAGTATCTGATGGTAACGACCCTTCTTCTAATCCCAAGCCTAAAATAGTAATCTTTATGCGAGCCTGAACACCGTCACTATACACCGCAAAATCCACTTTTATTAGCATAAAGGCAATTTTACTTCTAAAACCCTTACTTATGACTTGGTCTGTTCTTGGTGAGTGAGGATTCCGCAACCATAGAGTTTTACCTTTACTCCTGTCGCAATCCAAAGTGATCTTATGAAATAACCAAGGATACATAACAAGTTTATCCTCTACTTCTACACCACTTTCTGGCCCAATAAGGGTAAAGTAACCCTCTGAAATGAAGTGAGAACCTCTTTCATCACAAGGATTTTCATGAAGAACATAGTTTTTGCCAGAGCCCCTAAGCAAGATGACCCCACCGATATGTTCAAATTCACATGATCTTCCAATCATTTGCATAGAAAATACCTCCACAAGAGCACGCTTAGTCCTCTCATATCTGCAAAAACACAAGCATAGGGTGAATGTTTAAATACTTTGATAAATAAACCTATCACGAAAAGGAACTATAGAACATGAGTTTGAACATAGCAACTGTACACAAGCAAGCCACAAATCAGAAAGAACATGAGTTTAATGCATCCAAGGTTTCAACTTTCAACAACAACACAAAGTCTTTAGTCCCAAGCAAGTTGGGTGAGTAGGCTACAAATGAAATCCAACAAGATCAAAGTCAGCAAAGAAAAGTTCATCCAGCAATTCACTACAAATGAAGGATGGCCAACATCCATTGATATGTTTGTGGGTCAATGGCCATCTGGTGTTGTATCTAGGATAGAGGTCTAGGTCCAGTTTTTCTCTGGTTGAATCATCCAATGCAGTCACAATATTTATAAAAGGGCCTCCATTTAACACACCAAACATAATTAAAGTCTTCAGAGAAGAGAGGGAGACGCAGACTCTGGGGACATGCATCAGTTAGTTGTTTTTATATTATTGTAAAGGGTGCACGTTTGGGGGGTTAATTTTCCATACGTAGTCAGACAACCAGCAAAAAGCCAGTGCCTTTAGTTGTTTATCTTTAGGTCCTGAACAGAACAGTTTCGAGTATCTTTCCACAACATTAGGACTAGGGACTACTGACTAGAAAGAAAATGCACAAAAAGCCATATGGAGTTCGATTAAATCTTACTATATACATTTAAATGAAGCAGCACAAAGTCAATTGAACTTTGTAATATCAAAATTATGATAACTTGTGTGTCAGTGTGCCTAAGTCCAATTGCAAAATCAAAAGGGGGCAAGGATATGATATGATAAAATTAACCAAGATATAATTTTGCAATTAATCATTAATGGATGCAAAAACAATATTGTTCTGATTAATTTCAACCAGTCAGAGGTTTCATTGGAGAAATTTTCAGACAAAAATAATTGGATGGGACAAAACAGAAGCCAGAGGGCTGATACCTGGGATAAACTTTCTCTTGAACCTCTATCCTCCTCCAAGGGTTTTCTCCGGATCGTTTTCTCCTGTAG
This sequence comes from Rhynchospora breviuscula, assembly GCA_027562975.1. Lineage (NCBI taxonomy): Eukaryota > Viridiplantae > Streptophyta > Magnoliopsida > Poales > Cyperaceae > Rhynchospora > Rhynchospora breviuscula. Next base: position 23,353,780 of record CM050398.1, read on the forward strand.
CAACACTACACCGCCGTCTCGGATTCACTAACTATTCACATACGCATACGGTAGGGTTCGGTCGTGTGGCAAGCGAGACCAACTAAAGAATCTGGTCTTTTTTTATTAGGGAAAATTAGCCATATACTCTCCAAATCTTACCAATTGACCCAAATAAAAAAAAAAATCTTACCAATTGAAAATATCCCCCTCTAATTTTTAAAATTAGAAATATCCCCTCCAATCATCATTGCTTTAGATATTTACCCTTTTATTAATTTTAATGGTTTGTTTATTCTGAAAATTCAAATTTTAAAACATTGGACAAAAATGCCCTCAATTTCAGACGATTAATCTTCTTGCTAATTTTGTCTGTTAAATTGGAAAGAAACAAGCGATATCAACAATTTCCCAACCCTTTCCAATCATTTTTCTTCTTACCCCGATAATTCCTTAAAAATTCCTTCTAAAGATCTTTGAATTCTAGCATTCTTAAGAGAAAATGTTAATACAAGCTTTAGCAAGAAGCTAAAGAAACATTTACAAGAAGGGAAAAAAATAGAAAACACGAAAGTTAATTTAAAAGAAAAGGCAAAAATGCCAAAATCAGCTACACGGGGAAATATGAACTGGATTTATGAACTTCCCACTATGAGAAAGCTTGGGAAATCATATCTTGGAAAAAAATATATATCGGAAGGATTGGTATTTACTAGTATCTAGGAGAAGTAGAATCTTGAAATAATAAAGATTGTGCAATGTTTTTTCATTAAATGAACAAGTATGTCTAGAGATAACTAACACTCAAATACGTTCTAAAGATTGAATACAACCCACATGATGAACATACGGTGCCACCTGATCAAGTTTTTATGATATACTAACTTATGCGATATATCTATGCCATCGGTTCAAAAACTTCCGAGAAATATTGTCAGAATTCAGAAGTGTTCTCTAGTGATTGTAAGAAGGAAAACAAATTTTACTACTGCAACGAGGTAAGAAGGGAAATATTTGAATGGACATTTTTTGGGAAGGGGATACTAAGTATTGTTTATTTCTTTTGTTCAAAAAGTATTGTTTATTTCTTTCTAATATTTCATCGCCATAGACGGTGAGAAGATCAATCGTTGGTTGAGGATATTTTTGTGTGAAAATTTGAATTTGCAGAATTAAAAAATCATTAGAAATATCAAAAGGGTAAATATCTAAATTAACAATGATTAGAGGGGGATATTTCCAATTTTAAAGATTTAAAGGGTATATAGCTAAGAAAGGGAGAAACTGGGGAATTGCTTTCCTCATTCGCTCAATTGGAAAAACACTCCCATCATTGCATAATGACTAAAATACCCCTGATTTATTTACATCTGCAAAAATATAATATAAGATCTCTGAGAATATTTTGGTCATTACTCAATAAAATGGGAGTGTACCGCCAACTGAGGGAGTGAGGAAAGCAATTCCCGAGAAACTGATGAGAAGTTGAGAACATCGTATTATAATAATATGGGTCGTTCTATTGTGGACAGAAAATTAATTCTGTTTTTAGACCATTATCCTCGAAACGAGATCCTCTGGTCGTTTTTATAAAACGACCACTGGTTATTTTCAATCTCAGCCATCTGATTTAATCTCAACGATTATGGATGTCCCGTGAATAATACTAGATTGATAGGCTCGAAAAAATTTAGTCGTTGAGATTAAATCGGACGGGTGGGATCGCAAAACAATCACTGGTCATTTTATAAAAACAAACAGAGGATCCGGGTCCCATTATTCTCTGCAGCTTCAAAAAAAACCAACACCGTAAATTCTTTAAGGTAAACCGTCCGATCTAATTTTGAGGGATAGATTTTTATAGACCGCACGATTTTGACGGGCTTGATATTAATTATGGGCATTCATTGATCGGACAACCACGAATGAAAGATTTGCACTGATGGTATTTAAAAAACCTACGGAGAATTTCGTTCCGATTTTAACCCGATTTCCATTTAGCTAAATCAAACTCTTTGATACTTTCGAGGACAAAATAACTATTAGTACTTCACTGTTTAATCTCTCCATTTACCCTGGGAAGTAGGACATTGAGTTCACAGAACCAAAATATTAATTAGTTTACAGAACTAGGACAATTAAAAAAATAATACTAATTATCCTGAAAAATATTATTAACTGTCTTGAGAACTAGGACATTTAGTTTACAGAATCAGGACAATTAGTTTACAGAACTATGACAATTATTAAAATAATACTAAATGTATTGGAAAAAAATAATTATCCTAGAAAATGTTATTAATTGTCATGAAAATTAGGACAATTAAATTTTACTCGGACAATCAGAATACAAAATTAGGACAATTAGCATTCAGAACTAGAACAATTAGAAAAATAATATGTGAGGAGAGAGAAGAGGTGCGGTGGGAGGTTAGCATGAGGTGGGGGAGGGAGGAAAAGCTAAGTGCTAGAAGTGGAGTGGGAGTACACTCTGAGTGATAGGATGAGCAATAAAATTAGAATGAAAATTAGCGTTGATCTAAAAATAGAAAGAGAAAACGCGTAGGATGATGGAAATGATCCTCGTTAGGTCTGATTTCTTAAATATCCTTGTTAAACCTTATTCAAAAACTGAACTTTAGCGTATCTAATTTAGTGCCTAAATTTTGCTACATATCAAACTCAACCGATGTTTCATATCAAAATATTTCAGATGAGTGATTAAAATAGAAATGTCAGTGCAGTTACTACTCAACTCTCACCATGGAGTAGTGGGCCATCTCAGTACTGTACCCAAAAATACAAATTATACCAATTCCATGATTCAAGATAATTTAACTTGGTCGATCTTGTGCATGCCATTGTGTCTTCTTAATAGTATTGCAGAACTACTGAATGTTAATCTCAATTTCATTCATGTAATTGGATTGAATTCGTGGTACCAACTGAATTTCATTCATGTTGTTGTGCAAGGAAATATGATATCTTTTGGTACTATACCAAAACAAAATCCAATACATGTGTTGATTTCATCTATGAGAAGCATGTACTCAGTAGCATTTTCTAGTCTCTCTTGTGTAAAATTTATGCCCTTTTTGTCAATGGTTACTAGTTTGTAAACAATCCTAATCTTTGCATTTCAATTTCATTATGCTGCTCGACTTTCACAATATTACCCGTTTAGACTCTCTTATGCTTTAATTTCCTCATTTAGGCTTTCCTGAAACAATTTTGGGACCTTAATTGCCAAATCTTTTAGGCACCGAGGCAAAGTTTGAACTCACGGAGCCCCCCCCCCCCCTCCCCCCGACGGAACCGGATCCTGAACAGTCCTTAAAAGGACTGTACCGAACAACTTTCTTTTTTTAAATTTAAAAATTTGAAAATTCAAATGTTGAATCCAAACCGTTGATCTTATTCAATTTTATGGGAGATGTGTTTTTATATAAGTTTTATAAACTTTGGAGTTGATTCCATACTAGATCAAGTGGTTAATAAAAGAACGAATATGGTTAACTATCACTGATTAATTCAGTACGTTCATAATTTGGTCACTTAATCAAGTATTAAATCGACTCCAAATTTTATAAAACTTATATGAAAACGCATCGTCCGTAAATTTGAACAAGATCAACGGTTTGGATTAAGTATTTGTATTTTTAAATTTTTAAATTAAAAAAAATGACTGTTTGGTACAGTCTTTAAGACTGTCGAGGATCCCCGTGCCCCACCTGTTGGGGTTCTAATTAGGCATGTTTAATGTTTACAACGGCAATGGGATGGGCCATTTTGTTTGTCGTTCCATTCCATCAACGGTATGACCATTCCATTCTGTTTTCCATTCCGTTTAAGAAAACGAAATGCCATTTCATTCTGTCATACATTCCGTTTGGACGGAACAACATAGATTTACACTAAAAACTGCAGTATTTGTCAAAACGGAAGCGAAATAGGCCATTCCGTTTACCGCTCCGTTTCGACAACGATATGTTCTCTCATTCCGTTTACCATTTCATTTTCTTAAACGAAATAAAATTTCATACCGTTACTCGTTCCGTATGGACGGAACGTCCACGGAAAACAAGTAACGGTCATACCGTTCGTCACCCCTAGTTCTAATAAATAGAGGTCAAGGTATACAAGTGCCATTTTCTAGTTTAGCCAAACCTAGCTTAATATCGTATATTAGACATTTCGATATTTTTCCTGAATTGATATAATTATTTTTTCTTGCTTTTTTTTAAAAAAAAAAGAACTTACATTTGAATTAACCAGTAGTATCAGGGTGCGTTTGGCATTGAAGGGGGTTAGCACTAACCCATGGTTAGTGGAACTAACCAACTAACTTCAATTCACCAAATGAATTGAGGTTAGCTAAGGTTAGCACTAATCTTGTGCTAACCCACTAACTCACCCAAGAGGTGGGTTAGCGATTTCACCATGAAGGGATTAGCGTTAATCTTGTATAAATAATGATAATTAATACTTAATATGAATTAATAAAAAATAATTATTAATATTTAATAATCAATAATTAATTATTATAAATTAATAATATTTAATAAGTAATAATAATTATTATTAGTTAATAATAATTAATAGTAATTAATAATTAATAATCAATGATAACTAATAATTAATAATTAATGATGATTATCAATAATAAGTAACTAATAATTAATAATAATTAGTAATTAATAATTAATAATAGTTAACAATTAATATAATAATAATAAAAGTAATTAATACTTAAGAATTCAAAATAATAATAATAAAAATAATAATAATAATTAATTAATAACTATGGTAATATTTATAATAATTAATAATAGTTATTGTAATATTAATTATTTATTAATAATTAATGAGGATTAAAAATAATTAGTAACTAATAATTAATAATAATTAGTAATTAATAATTAATGATAGTTAACAATTAATATAATAATAATTAATAATTAATAATTCAAAATAAATAATATTAATTATTATAATAATAATTAATAATTGATAATAGTTATTGTAATATTAATTGTATAAATTTAAATAATCTTTAATGTAAAATTATAATAATAATGATATTCAATAATAGTTATTATAATAATGATAATAATAATTAATAATGGTTTATTTTTTTTTATAATTTATAGTTATTAACTACTAATTAATAATAGTTAAAATAATTAAATCACAAATAGTTGTTAACCTTAAAATGCTAACCTCAACATACCGCGCCAAACAACATTCGCTAACCTTAAGTTAACACTAACCCCATCAAATCACTACCCTCACCATTCTACCCCTCTAATCCCAAAAAATACTAACTTTACATCACTAACCGTACTAACTCCTGTCTTGCCAAACGTAGTCAGCATAACTATTGGCTGCACGTTGTTATTTTATTTTATTTATTATTATTATTATTATTTTTTTTTTTGAGAAAAAGGCCCGTAGGCTTATCAAAGTGTATGTATGACCTCAATTAATTTCAGAATCCAAGGGCATACTCTAAAGTTAGTGGAGGTAGAAGGGGCCCACATAATTGCAACGTGACTGGTATCTTGATTTTATACAAGGTATCGGTGCATTTGTGGAGGTACTAATAGAGAGGGCATGCTCTCAAGTTATATGCCGTAAAATAGATAGCTCCCCTAACTCCCGAATTAATATTTCTCGTACATTGTTATATGCCGTAAAATAGATAGCTCCCCTAACTCTCAAATTAATATCTTGAGTTTTATACAAGTTATATGCCAAACACATATGAGGTTAGCGTTAAGTTTGGCCAATTCACTTAGGGCTCGTTTGGTAGTGTCAAGTTTAGCTTGATTTTCGAGTCAACGAACTAACCTATGAATCTTGCATTGCCAAACAACTTTGGGGTCAACAAGATCAACACTAACTCTCTAACTTAGCAATTTTGTATTTGAGTGTTCTCCAAACACCAAAAAAAAAAAAAAAAAAAAGATCGTACCTGAAGAGAAAAATCTTGAGAAGAAATCGCTGTCACTTTCAAATTTCAAATTTCAAATTTCAAAATTTCAAATTTCAAATTTCAAAATTTCAAATTTCAAAATTTCAAATTTCAAAATTTCAAAATTTCAAATTTCAAAATTTCAATTTTCAAATTTCAAATTTCAAATTTCAAATTTCAAAATTTTAAATTTCAAAATTTCATATTTTAAATTTCAAATTTTCAAATTTCAAATTTCAAATTTTCAAATTTCAAAATTTCAAATTTCAAATTTCAAATTTCAAATTTCAAATTTCAAAATTTTAAATTTCAAAATTTCATATTTTAAATTTCAAATTTCAAAATTTCATATTTTAAATTTCAAATTTCAAAATTTCATATTTTAAATTTCAAATTTCAAAATTTCAAATTTCGAATTTTCAAATTTCAAAATTTCAAATTTCAAATTTTCAAAATTTCAAATTTCAAATTTTAAATTTTCAAAATTTCAAGATTCAAATTCTAAAATGTTGAGATTAAAATGAATGTTATAAGTGAATGTATTCACTTTGATCGCTAACTTTAACCTATCATGCCAAACAACAATTACTAACTTTAAGTTAATACTAACTTTTATTAACTTTAATCTCAAACACTAATCCAAAAATGCTAACTTTAACCCTTGATCTCACTAAACTTTGATACTGCCAAACGACCCCTTAGGGTGCGGGTCGTTTGGCAACCCAAGGTTAGCGATAACTTGGGGTTAGCGACTAACCTTCCGTGAGGTTAGTTTGCCAAATGAGTTCCGGTTAGTACGGTTAGCGACTAACCTTCTACCTCTGCGAAAAGGAGTGGTAGCGCTAACCAGTCTTTTTTGTGCGTCCGTGAGGGAATAAAAAATAATAAAGTATTGGATAAATGATAAAATAAGATGCACTCTCTCTCTTCAATTATTTCCTATCCAACCGTTAGCCCCTCTCTCTCTCTCTCGATCAGAATCAAAACCGAAGAAAATCGGCAAGTTCTTTCCTTAGATCTACGGAGGAGCGCATAGAAATCGAAGAAAATGGCAACACCACCTTGCTCCTCGACTTGTGCTGACTAAAATGCACCCCGAGGTTTAGGCACTTTGTTCCCTTTTTTTTTTTTGGATTATGTCGTATTCCTCTCTTTTTTCCTCCTTTTTTCTGATCTAAAAGTGATGTATTGTTAGTTTAATCTACTGATTTCAATTAGCAGAGGCTTTGGCTGGTATTGAAGGTACGATAGGCTGGAGACCATTGAATCTGATCACCTCATCTCTCTTTAGTCCACTAGTCTAAGGTACAACCTCTATTTTAGTTTGATTATTGATTTTGTGTGATACAGAATAGTAACATTTGTAATTTCACTTGTTTTTAAAGTCTTTTCAATTGACATTTGCATTGAATCCTTGAGATTATTGAATTCTGTTACAATATCTTTTTTTTAGACAATTTGATAGTGGCTGCCCAGGGAATTATGGTACAATATCAGTACCAACTTTGTATCCCTTACCAGTATTTACATAGTAGACAATATTGTTCAATTGCGAAAGAAAGATTCTATCGTATTATCTGCATATAAATGTGTTGGTCTTTTGACTTTAAAAAAGAAGATACTATCGTTTGAAAGAAATTCATATAGCTCAGTAGAAGAAAGAGACATTTTTACAAAGTTTACAAAATCAGGTTTCTAACCTTTTTGATTGTGATAAAGCAGTTATATAAAATATCGGATCAGTAAATTGAAACTGTAATTATGTAAATTAGTCCTTTCTATCTAATTATTGTAAGAGGTTTATTAGTATTTTTATGATTCTTCTCTTTTACTTGTATAATTTGATATTTGATTTTGCCCAATTGCAGAGATTTCAGAAGGGGTTTTTGGGATTGAGTGTGTTGTAACATTGCTTGTGATATGTTAATCTCTCTTGCTTGATACATGGCTGTTTATTTGTATTGGAGTGAATAAATACTTGGAATGTGTCTTGTAATCGCTTGTGGTAGCGGTACAGGCCTTGTGCCAGCTTTAACTAAGGCTATTCGAAATCTGGTACAGTTCTGGTACTAGTTTCTGGACCAGGGTCATTTGCGTTTTTTTTTTTTTTTTGTGAGGGTCTTGATATTCTTTGATTTTAGTAATTAAATTTGCTTGCAAGGATTATATTTGTAGGGCCTGGATGTTTTTATTTACTAATGTAATTTAGGCCTAAAAGCATTTCGTCAAAAAAAAAAAAGAAGTATTTGTAGGGCCTGGATGTTTCATATTGTTTAACAAATGCAATCTCTGTAGGAGATCTAAATATTTAACATTTGATATCTCTATAGAACGTTTTTTATTACTTAATTATTTATCAAAATTAATCACTTCAAAATTAATAATATTGTAATTATTAATTATGATGATAATAAATATTTATTATTAATAATATATGTAGCTCCATCCAATAAAAAAGCCAATAGGCAGTACAAGTCACACATACCACACATTGATGTGCATTTTGATGACATCTAATAAAAACATAAGTAATCAATAATTTATTTATTTCCCTCCATCACTAACCTCAATGTGTCACACCAAACAACATTCACTAACCTTAGACTACCACTAACCCCTTCCAATCACTCCCCCCACCATTCTACCTCTCTAATCTCAAAAAGTACTAACCTTATACAACTAACCCTACTCACCTTTGTTTTGCCAAATGCACCCTAACTCAATAATTGGCGAGTTATTGTTACTAATCCGAAGTACGTTCTTCTTTTTCAATTTCAATTTTTTTCATTTGTGCCTTGTACCAAAATTTTAAATTAAAATTTAATTTGAAATTTTTTATTTTCTAATTTAAATTTCTAATTTGAAATTTCAAAATTATAAATTTAGACCTTCAAATTTTTTATTTCAAAAAATTTTAAAATTTCAAATTTAAAAATATAACTTAAAATTTTCAAAATTTTGAAATTTTAAATTTTGAGTAAATACATTAACTATGATCATCATTATGTACTCTTAACATATCACACAAACAACATTTACTAATCTTTGCTAGTGCTAACTTTAAACTCTACTAACGTCGCACATTGAACTCACTAACCTTTAGTAAAAATGTTGCCAAAAGCCCCGTGGAGTATATGAATATATATAGTACAGTTTATAAATTTAGTCACATCGTCCGAATATTAATTATAAGAGGTCATCCAAATAGAACTATATTTTTTCTTATAAAATTAAATGACATTATGAGAATTTAATTATTCAAGTCATCCGGATAACTCATAGGTGACATCATCTGATATATATTTTTTTAAATAATGTTCTGAACAGCTGTTAGCTATGTGTGTCTATATAAAAATGACAAATCTTGTTCCATAAGAGTTCTAGAATTTTGAAAGAAATTCTAGAATTTCTGAAGTAAATTCTAGTACTCTTAATGTTCTGTAAGCATTAATTAAATAATCTTTTCTTTTTTCTGAAGTAAATTCTAGTACTCTTAAATCCGGCATTTGAATATTAAAATTTGAAAATAAATTAGATCGAAGTATTTTGTGGCATTGAAACCCCCTAACAATTTATAGGGATTGTACAGTATAATATAATACAGATTCAAATATGATCATTAGAAACAACTAACAAATATCTTGAACTTTTTTTATTATAGACGACCCGAGCCGTCCGCTTCAAGATATCTAATGAAATGGCATTATCGAAGTCCAAAGTTTTTGTCACAATCAAAGGAAGAATCTCCACGTAACAACCATTAAAACATACACTGAGTTTTGAAGACGTGATTATATATTATCAGAATTTTGACTGTCAAACAAGTAAACTGACTACGACAAATTTTATTCATGTTGATTATAGATTGGCGTGCTAACTGTGGCGAAGACAATATTGTACCCGGCTTGTCCCCCAATAAACATCTTTTAATATTTCTCGCAAGTACCAATTTGACAAGTGACAACGATGTCAGCATACGTTTTGAATAGTGCTCAACATAAATAGAATTGACATTTGCAAGTTATGTTAATACATATCCACTGTGGACGAATCGAAGCAAAAAAAAATCCTCGATCCATCGAAATGATTTCCTATTCAAAATTTCTTTCTACTTAACAAGGAGTGAATTTTATGCCATGTAACATATTTAGATTTACCATAAATAAAGTTATATATTTTAAGAGAATATCTATGGTGCATATTATTGTACTGGAGTTCCAGTGCATACTAAGGTACACGAGTTATGGTGCATATTGATTCAAACTCTTAGATTTGCATCAAAATGACCGATCCAAACCATCTAATATGATCCAAACTCTTGGATACTAATATATTTAATTTATGTCATGTAATATATCTAATTTACCATGAATATAAGAGAATATCTATGGTGCATATTAATGTACTAGAGTTTAGATGCATATTGATCAAAACTCTTGAATTTGCATCAAAATGACCGATGCAAACCGTTCAATAGATTTCTTTATTGAAATCTCCTTGTCAACCAAATTTTACATAATTTTCTTTATTTCTACTATTCTTTTTGAAATTTTATAAAATTGTTAATCTAATTTTTTTGAACCGTACGTTCAAAGCTACAGTTCTTAAAAATCGGAAAAAATACTTAATTTTTTTTTTAAAAAAATGTACAATTTGGTCGACAAGGAGATTTCAATAGGGAGATCATATTGAACGGTTTGGATTGGTTATTTTAAAATAGCTAGATCCTAGAGTTTGGATCAGTATATGCAACAGAGTTCCGGTATATTATTAATTAGTATGCACCATAGATATTGTGTAATTAATAATTATTTAATTTGTCTTATTCGTCTATAAGTCGTGACTTTATCCCTAAGATCAAAACATATTTATATTCTTTCTCAAAGTCTTTTCATGTCTTATCCATTCATACGTACTTGATGTTTCTTTTATCATAAAAGTCTCAGCTTAACCTAGTTGTACTCTCGGACTTGTATTGTATGGAATTACGTCTTTCGATGTAGAGTTGTCCAGCCATAATTTTTTTTTTTTTAAGATAAATTGGGGATCAAGCCTCCTAACTTATTTTTAATTTTTATTTTTAAATAATAAATAAATAATAAATAATAAATAAATATAAATAAATGTCTATAAAGACCTTCAGCCGGATTTTGAACCTGCGACCTCTCACTTGAGATGCATTGCTCTTTGCCACTAGACCAAAAGCTGGTTCTGTTGTCCAGCCATAATTAAATTATATGAGAAGCATATTTTTGATAACTACATGGATAACGATGTATCTGCCCTCAATCAAAGAGCCTAGAGAGAAGATAAATTTGACCAAACAAATATATAAAAAGCGTAGGTTGGCTACGTACGTATTCATAATAACCGACCTTTAAAAAAAAAAAAACAACCATAATCATAACCGAACAGAATAAATTTTAATTGTTTCAGCCAAATACTCTTCCAAATTTAATAAGTAGGCATAATTATCGTCAGTTACATGAACAGTTGCACTATAAAAGAATCCACCAGTAGTGACCATGCTTACAGAACATTAAGAGTACTAGAATTTACTTCAGAAAAAAGAAAAGATTGAAATTGAAGGGGAGAAATGATTCTGTGGCGCCTAGTTCTTCTGCTACTAGTTTCAGCTACTATTCGAGTTCACAGCCAGTTTGATTCTAATGGTAACATCCTTCTATGCAATCACATTAATAGAATCTTCTCTGTTCTCTCTCTCTCTCTCTCTCTCTGTCTCTCCCTACTCTTCAGCAGGGGCTGCCAAATTGTTTACAACCTGTCCGGTCACTCTTAACGCCTGTCATGTGGTTACCAAATTAACTTGTTTTACAATAATAACAACCAGCAAAATAGTTATAAAAAAATAATAATAACATGCATGTTAGTAAAATTATATTTATTCTCTATAATTATAAGGTTCAAATTGAATACAAGTTATGAATTGTTTGGTCAAGAAATTTTACATACCTAGAAGGTTAATTAATTTCTTTACACTTTTCTTAAACTTGAAAGAAATAGACGAACTTTGTACAAAACAAGGTAATGCACGAACGTTAAAAGGAGAAAAAGACGGTGTAACAAGAGGAGGAGAAGAGAATATTTTTTTTCCTAACTAATTACATTTGCAGGAATGCCATTTGTAGTTTGGTGTTGTACATGGTGCATACAATTAATTTACTTGACTACTAATTTAGTGCGTTTGAAAACAATTTGGGTAATCTTATTCTTTTTGCAGGGTTTCTCAGCATTGACTGTGGACTCACCGAAGTCCCTAGTTACATTGAAAACAAAACAAGTTTAAAGTTTGTATCAGACGAGAAATTCATCGACAAAGGAAAGACTGCACAAATCATTGACAACAGGGATTTGGTGCGCAGAGAATTTCAGACACTTAGATACTTTCCCGACGCATCATTTTTTAAATTCGACACCTGCTACACTATTAGATCCCTGACAGTACAGTCTAAGTATCTTATAAGGGCAACATTTATTTATGGAAACTACGATAATTTAAAAAGGCCCCCTATCATTGATATTTACTTGGGAGTCAGTTTTTGGGGTAAAGTAAATACATCCATTCCCACATATACTGAAACTATCTTTGAAGCGACTGCTGATTACTTGCAAGTTTGTCTGCAATATAATGTGTTTGTTCCTTTCATCTCTTCATTACACTTAAGGAAATTGAACAATGGCATGTATGATCGATATGTGAGTTCAGCACAATTTTTGGCCTCTGTCTGGAGGTATAATTTGGGAGAAAGCAATAGCCAGTTTATAAGGTCATTTTTTACTTGACTATTATCCGTTGGTTGAACATATATATCTAAGCATTTTATCGAACAACTTTCTTTCATTACCTACCCTTCATGGAATTGGAATGCATTAAATTTTAAATAGGATATTCGAACTTATGGATTTATATATGTCAAAATTACTGAGATTTCTCAAAGTATATTATTTAGGGTGAATCTTGTAAAACTAGTGTAGTGTTCCTAGTTAGAGAGACTTTAATTAAGCCATGTTTAATTAAAAGGTTACTGAGATTTGTCAAAATTACTGAGATTTTTCAAAGTATCAGAAGAAATCGAAAATTAAAATTTGAATAATTTTCAAATTAATGGAACAAATATAGCATGTTTGATTAAAAGGTTACTTAGCCAGAACTTGTCTATAAATTGGAAAAAATAACCCATCATTTTATTGCTACCAATGCATCCAGCAGTCAATTAAGGCATAACTCTGTTCCTACAAGAAACAAGGCATTCAATTGTACTTTCAATGGCGGTTAGGGTAGTCTGTGATGGTCTCGGTTGTGGTTGTCTACGGACAGCAATCAATAGAAATTAAATAAAAAATCATCATACAGTTGTGATAACATCTCATTTCATTCCTTTGTGTGGTAATAACTGAAAAATAGATACCCTGATGATAAGTATGACCGGTGGTGGGCAAGCTACTCCAAAGCCGCATGGGCAAACATCTCGACTAACGCAACTGTGGCCCCTAACGCAGAGTTGGAGGATCCCTCTCTTGTCATACAGACTGCTGCCACCAGTTTAACTACCAAAGAACCCCTTGTCATGAATTGGACTAATGATAACATGTCTGCCACATATTGTGTCATTCTTCACTTCGCTGAGATCCAGCTGGGCAACATATCAAAAACTGCTCGAAGGGAGTTCAATATATTTGGCAAAGGATCTATTATGTCAAGCCAACCATACACCCCGGCATTGCTATCTACACAATTTATAGATTTCAATTACACAAATGCTCTCACTTATAACATATCACTGGAGGCTACTTTAAGTTCGACTCTTCCACCGCTACTGAATGCAATTGAGCTGTATACCATTTTGCCCGTCACTGCCACCACTTATGCTCAAGATGGTAATTAAATTCGTTTTTTTTTTCCTTGTTTACTTATTATTGATTGCTGATTAGATATCCTTTGTTAAATTAAAACTCTATAGTCAAGAGGACAGGCACTTAATTAATTACATAGTCGAACCTTCAGCATCAGAAGGTCAGAATGGAAGCTTAATTACTGCCCAGCTGGGATTGTGAGATGGAAGCTCTATTGTGTTGTCTACCTACACTTCTCTTCCCTCGGCTGGAAGAGAATTAATAAACATAAATTATATATGAGGAATGCTAAAATACTATGCATATCACGGATGGTCTTTGTGCTATGGATTCGTACTTAAATAATCGATCCAAACCATTCATTATCTTCTTCATATTGAAATCTCATTATAAACCAAATTTTACATTTTTTTTAAAATTTTTTACTATATTTCTCAGATTTTTAAAAACCGCTATTATTGAAGGGTCTAGAATTAATTAGATTAAGGATTTTCTAAAACAGTAAAAAAAATAACATAAAATTTTGAAAAAATGTAAAATTTGGTTTCTAATAAGATTTCAATGTGGAGAAGATAATAAACGGTTTAGATCGGTTGTTTGAAGCATAAAATTTAAGAACGAATCCGTAGCACGAAGGCCGTCCGTGCTATGCATAGCATTTTAGCAATCCTCATTATATATACTACTACTGCTAAGCAGAGGTTCTGTATCATACAGTGCCATAAATTTTTGTTGATTTGACACCCTTCATTCAAATCGTTTGTGCTTTTTGACATACAGTTCAAGCCATTTATAGTATCAAGAAGTATTATAAGATTGACCAACAGTGGAGTGGTGATCCTTGCATTCCATTCTCGTGGACAGACGTTATCTGCACACGTGTCTTCAACGTAATGAGGATCACTACCTTGTGAGTAATTTTTTGCTTTATTTATTCTTCTTGTATATTTTGTAGAACGTATAACAGTTTTCTCTAACTATTAAAGAATGGATTGTTTTTTCTAGATTACTATCTAGTAATGGATTGGCAGGCGCTGTGAGTCATCACTTTGGAAATCTAACTGCCCTCACGTCATTGTAAGTTGCTGCAACATTAGATGAATAGATGAAGTACTTCTCTTCTTTTTAAACACCGTATATAGAATTTATTTATTTGTGATATAGTAAGATTACGAACATGGTGCATTTTGATGAAATTTGTATGAATTTGTTCTTTGCTGCAAAATCTGCAAAAAGTCTTTCGACCACATCATATTTCCATGTAACTAATTGCTTTAAAAGAAATTTTGATGGACAAAAATGTCATTAATTAATTTCAATCAAGATTCGGTTATATGTAAATCTGTAAATTTGTTCTGAAATGATCGCTGTGTCATCATTTTTTAGTTAAATTTTGTTGTTTGGATCTTTTGGGCGTTGTCCGGAGCAAAGCCCAACATATGGTCCCACCTGGCTCATGACCAGTTCCTCCAGCCTCCAACATGTCTCGCTCGCCCCTAGCCACCCCACCCTGCGTTTCCGCAAACCTTCACCTCTCTCCATTGTTGAACACCACCACTAATGATTGTTTTTTATGATGTCTAATTGTCAAGTGTCAACCCCATTCCATTCCAAGCCCATCATAATCGGCTCATCCCCGACTGATTTCATTCCGACTCGGACGAGTCAGATAGGAATTGGCTGAGGTGATAATAATCCCCAAAGTTGATCGTATCAGAGTCGGCTCATCTACAGCTACTTCACCAAATCAGATCGCCTAATTAGAATTTGATAATTGATGATCCCCTCTACACGAGGCAATCATTTTTCACTTCTATATATTGGTTTTATCACTTTCAGCAACTTAATTGCTGCTTACTATTTTTTTTTTCAGGTACTTGGATCGCAATAATTTATCTGGATCAATTCCTAATTCTTTTAGCCAATTAACTAATCTTGAGAGCTTGTAAGTTCTTCACTGGAAGATCAAGTACTTTCTATTTTCGTTTATACGCGACTACGTTTCCACATAGTCCATCAAAATTAATTTGGGAAGTTAAATACATGTGTCTCGGTCAATGTATTAGAACCTAATAACACTCGGTGCTTGAATTGCTCATGATTTGCTCATTATGGCTCAATGAATCAGACTTTTTATAAGGGAGTTTTGGGGTATAACTCAAATGACCCACGTTAAATAATGAATGATAAAAGTAATTATTTGATAACGAATGTGAACTCAAATGCACTTGTGCTTTAATTTTTATTTGAAAACATCTGATCCATTAATTTTTGGTTAATATCGCATTTATGATTTTATTATATTTGTCCACTTAATGATGCTCACATATTTTTCAGGGACGTTTTGAAGGTTTTTTTTCTCCCACAATTCCAACTTCTTTTTTTTTTTCCAATTTATTAGTCCTCATACATATATCCAATTTATTTTTTCAGGAAGTTGTCTCACAATGATTTGTCCGGATCCCTTCCTAAGTCTTTAGGCCAATATTTAACACGTCTCGAGTTCCTGTATGTTTTTCAAGTATACTTATTATATGGTTTAATTTCTAACTATATTTAGTATAAATCAGTTGCAATAGCTAAATACATCCCACTTTGGAAAATAGCTAGATTTTATATAATAAAATGTATAGCTCATGATGACTCTAAACAGATTTACTAGGAGCGAGATTTGGGGGTCTCCAATGGCATAGATTGACATTAATTATTGACAACAA
This sequence comes from Rhynchospora breviuscula, assembly GCA_027562975.1. Taxonomy (NCBI): domain Eukaryota; kingdom Viridiplantae; phylum Streptophyta; class Magnoliopsida; order Poales; family Cyperaceae; genus Rhynchospora; species Rhynchospora breviuscula. The sequence continues at coordinate 23,370,325 of CM050398.1, forward strand.
ACATGGATTGAAACAATTATCGGCTAATTATTCCTTTTCTTTTCAGGAATTTGGCTTACAATAATTTATCTGGATCTCTTCCTGATTCTCTTGGTCAGCTAGCACGTCTTGCTACACTGTATATATGCTTTTCAAAAAAAAAGATAAAAAAGATATCGTTTCAATTCTAACTAGATTTGTTTAATAATCATTTTGATAGCAAAATGATTTCATGTCATTGTATTTTCCTTGGATTTACATCCAGTACTTTGCACATTTGTTTACCAATTGCTGGAAAACAGTGGAAGGACATCCATATTTTCATTCACCAAATAACATCAGATTTAAATTATTGGTTAATTCTTCCTTTAATCACACGCATTAACTAATCGTTTGATTTCTATATGTTCAGGGACGTGAGTTATAATCCTTTATCTGGATCTCTTCCTAAATCTCTAGACAACACAGCTCTCACAGCGCTGTATATTATATGCCCTTTTGATCATTTTCTTTCATGCGTGTTTTGAATAGATTGCTCGATATATATAAGAAAACTTCGCGTTTTCCTTTTCTTTCTAACTTTTCAGGGACATAGCTGGAACCAGTATTTCGACTGTCCTTCCTCCTGGGCTTCAGAGAAAGAAACAAGATGGTGATTTACTATTCAGGTATTACGTACAATACTTTGTTTTATTTAATTTCCCTGTACTGTCTTTCAAATTTTTTCCCAGATGCTGTAGAATGTTGAGAAATTTATTATATGGTAGTTATTTAGTGCTTATTGTCTATCTAGAATTACAACATTTAAAAAATTCTAAGATTCAACATAAATATTTAGCTTAAGGAACGTGAGAGTTTAGTACAGATGGTCAGTGCCTCCGTCATTATTCTAGAAGTAACGGGTTCAATTTTCGCTTGATGCGGAAGATGGATGAAGTCTATTTCACAGAGTGGGCTATGCCTCTATAAATAAATGTACCTATTTTAAAAAATATATATATTCCGCTGAAGATAATTAAGGAAAAGATAATTAAAACATGTACTATCAATCTTAAGCTAACAAGCACATATTTTCATTTAATTAATCCGATTTCAAAAACACATATACCCATACTTATGTTATATATACGAAGAAATACAAAACAAATAGCAACACAAACTGCAATAAAATCAAGATTATTCAACATATCGTAGCGGAAATCGATCTTCTAAGATCTCTTAGAATTAATTCCTTTCATGATATGACACGCACAAGCCCTTCTTTTTTTCAGGACCATCGTCTTCATGTATTAGTGGACAGCAACCACAATTAGAAACGAGTTTAAATGAGTTATGTCACACTATTCACAATCACGATGACAGACAGACTACCACATGCCAACCTCATGAATGGGTTGCAGTGTTTCACTCTTCATCGAGTGCTTCTACTGATTAAACAAGTAGAAAAAAAGTGGATCTCTATCTCCTTTTATTCTGTCTCTCTGTTCTAACAGAATGGCATGACTCTCTTTCCTTGAGAATGGATAAGATCGGAGAAATACAAAGAATAGGCAACATATACCAAAAGGTGCATCCATGCCAAGCGGCCCGGTACCAGGTCAATCAGCCCGTTTGGAATCTAAGCGGTATGCTATAATCATTACAATCGCAACAATTATCTCCACTTCTAAATTTCAACATCTCTCTTGGAGACATTTGTTGAAAGCAGTCACAGTTTTCATACGGTACATAGACCGTGCAACTAGCGTATATATCTACAAGCAGGAGCTACAAGAACAAACTTTACAGAAGTTAAAGCTAGTCAAGAGGCATCAACCATTTCCTAAAAAATAGTAGTTTAATGTGTATACCCATATTCTTAATTATTTCAAGATCAAACACTAGACAGACACATCTCCAACTGCACTTACGTGGCCTATGTGTTATCCCTTTCAATCTAATTTGCTTAAGTGTTCCTAATTAAGTCATATGAAAAAAATTGGTGGGCTGGAACACAAATAAATTATCGTGCGCAATCTAAAACCAATATTCCTTCCGCACTCATGTCAATCTAAGCAAAATCAACTGCTTTTCCAATAATGTACCGGTAGACCGAATCATACATGTCCATAGGTAACATACCATAGTGGCAGAGCATTGACTGTACTTTTCATGACATAGTCAGCAGTCATAAGTGTGCGTATTTGGAACTCACACCATGAGGAGACAGCGGTATTAGTCCTGAGATCACTCGACTTATTTTCCAACGTCGCCAAGCACACATGGTATGAACACATGCTACAATGAACCATCTATCCAACATATGTATGTTAGTTCATTATACGAGTCTACATGTAGCTGCAAACCAAGTAAATACTATTATTTAATACTCAAATGTTAATTTATGACATTTATTATGCAACTCAAATTTTATTTGAATTCATTCCAAGATGCCACCATATTGTGCTTCTTGTGCTTGTCAAAATTTTATTGAGTTTACAACTCTCAATCAATAATTTATTATACTATTTAACAAAGATAATAAATATTATAACTTAAATTGCTAACACAAACTACTTAACAACACAAAGCGAGAAGAATTATTGCAAATCTGTAACCTTGGCGGTCCACCTAAAGGATAAGCGACCCGTTTGATTACACTTTCTCAGTTTCTGACTATTCCACGAATTTTTTTGGGATTTAGCATTAAATATGATGATTTCATGTTCATCCTGATCTCCTATAAGACAATAAGATATTGTAATGTCCCGCAACATATGTACATCAATGTCTTCTCCAATTAGTGATCAACGACTCCTAATTATTAATTCAAAACCACATAAAGTCTAGCACTATGTTAGCACACTCAAATAAGTCATAACATCTCAATTATAATTAAAAAGCCTCACTGCACAATTCTAGAGTTATTATTAAAGATATATATAACTTAGCCTATATGACCAAACGAAGGTCTAAGACAATCAATCAAATCATAAGAACAAAATATAAATACTCTTGCATAACTCAAATCGATACAAGAATCGGAATCTAGATAAGACACGATAACAAACACCAATCTAAATTCATCTAGTGTATGCCATCACACATTACTAACAAACACCAACATGTGTTATGCAAGCCATCACAATTATGGTGAGATTGTACTACATGTATCATCCATCACCATCAACAATCAAATATCAGAGGGATACAGATGAAATTATCGAACAGATAACTTCAATCATAATTTATAATTTATTATGCTTGTTCTGGTTAAAGTATATGGCAATTAGAAATATTTAAGATGGTTTATTTGAGGAACCAAATAGTTTATTACCAAATGAAATTTCTATTGATTAGTTTGAACTTCAAAACGACCAGTTTGGATATCATTAAGACACGCCAACCTCTGGTTGTCTACCCACGATCAGTTTTGATTTTGACATTCAATATCCCTCAGAATCAATGTCTGATTATCATCAAACTTTTTAGACCTTGACAACAACACTCAATTGCACTATCAAGTCTAGATTGGACAACACCAACACATGGTTTCTCCCATTTCGATACTTGAACCGGCCTAAAGTCAAATATCCAACAAAAATCGTATGATTATCGCATAGATGATCTTTAAAACAAGTTTGGCTTATACTCTTATAATCTTTGGTCTTCATGCGTCTCAATTTCTGATGATATTCGGTGTTTTTCTTATTCAGACTGCCAACCAGCCAGTAAGACAGCTTGTCTTCTAGTCAAGTTATCTACATTCTAATCTAGCTACCCGCTAGAAATCTAAGAGACCCGCCTAAAATCCTAGCTACCTGCCAAGAGGCCTGATAACCCGTTTGTACTGGCCAGAATTGCATAATCAACATAAAATTAGATTATACACCCTGATTTCAAACCCACGATATCTCAATCATACTTCGATGGAAAATTATGTTCCATGTATCACTGGAAAGCACACTCGATGATCTATCCAATCATAGCAATCATAAATTTTCAATAAATTTTAAAGTATGAGAATTACCTTTTGAACTTCAGGTCAAAAACACTAAGTTCTGATTCTTACCAGAATAGACCCAACTTGCGAACACGATTACTCACTCATCGTTTATCCAAAAATTGCAAACCTAGACTCTATGTAAAGATATCTAAAATCTCTATTTCTAGTCCAAATTTGAAAAACAAACAAATTACGATGTGATTACAAATCCATTCGAACCACAAAAAGATCAGAAATTTCAAAAACCATACTGACCGACATCCTCTTATTGCGAGGCCAATAACTTTCTGTATGCTTGGTTGTTTTTCGAGTTCTTAGACTCTCTGAAAATAAGACTAAGTCCTTTCTAACATTGCAAACCTCACTCAAAACAAGTAAACTCTAGTTATGCCTCCGCGAAATCAGACAATCAAATTTGAAATTCTATTTGTAGACAAAACTGAGGATTTGCCCTAATTCTCCCTCAAATCACGAAATTAAAAATAGAAAATCACTCAATATTGATAAGAAATGAAGGAGACTATCAATCTCAACTGAAAAGGAACCTAATGACTCTGATACCACTATAAAAAAATCGAGAGTATTCAACATACCGCAACAGAAATCTATTTTCCAAGATCTCTTATGATTTCTTTTACGGCATGACACACACAAGTCCTTCTCGTCTTAAGGATCACCACCTTCATGCACTAGTAGACAGCAACCATGATTAGAAATGAGTTCCAATGAGTTCTGCTGCACTATTCACAGTCACTGTGCTATATGGACTGCCACACGCTAACCTCTTGAATATGTTTCGTTCTTTCACTCTCCATCAAGTGCTTCTACTAATTAAACAAGTAGAAGAGAAGTGGATCTCTCCCTTTTCCTCTATTCTCTGTCTCTCTATTCTAAAGAATGATACGAGTCACTCTCCTTGAGAATGGGTCAGATCAGAGAAACATAAAGAAATAGGCAACAGACACCAAAAAATGTGTCGAGGCCAAGTGACCCGCTACAATCATTGCAATCGCAACAATTGTCTCCACTTCTAAATTCCAACACAAACACAATAGCATTTGACTCGAAGAACAAGCATCCGTGTTGTTATATAACTCGACTATGCAAACACAAACACAAACACAATAGCATTTGATGAATAAAATGACTCAACAATTTGATAATGACAAACATACCAATTTTATTTCTAACACCTTTGATACCAATTTATCATGAAATAAATTTTGATGTAAAATTTCACAATTCAAGTAAATCTCTAATTTGCATGCATATTGATAATAAAAACTTTTAATGCTAGAATGTGCAATACACAATTTATCATGACATACATAAGAATTTGAGCCAATCTTGATAAACATGTATTCAAAAGATGACGCAATTAATTCCGAAAGCTGAGTCTAATAAATCGAGATCATAATTAATCAATTTCAATCATCCACCTAACCATATTAACATAATTATGAACAAAGCCTATGAGGGATAGAGAAGTCACCAAAATAGTAAGGAGTAAAAGAAGCTGCATCATAAAATAGGTACTTCATTGTTCTGCGAAGAAAGAGATACGATAGGTTTTTTTTTTGTTATTCGTATAAGTTCTTGAGATTATGGAAAATGCTCCAATATGAGCGTCACACATTCGTCATGACTCATGACCATGCTGCTCCATACAGTGCTTGGGAAGATGAGCACTTGGTATAAAAGAAGCGAACAGTTGAAAGATAATAATAATAAAAAAAAAAAGTTCAGGACACTACTACAAAACGTCTCTAATGTGTTGGCAGCTTTGTGTCGGACTAAATGTTCATGCAATTTGTTTTAGTTAAAAAAAAAAAAAAAGACCTGTGTAAGCATCTCTGTGTCCTCAAAAGTATAAAAAAAAAAAGAAAAAAGAAAACGAACAGTTGTTTAAGAAAAACCATAAAAATTGTCCTGTTTGTTATCCCAATCTTTTAATTTCTTGTCGGAAGGTACTTCTAATTTCTGTTGGTATTTTAATATTTAATGATTTGGTGATTAGTTATGGTGCTACAAATCCTACTCCATCGCCAGCGCCATCGCCTTCTCGCAAGAAGCATGCTACAATAGCAATAGCAGTGGTAGTTCCACTTCTGGTTATTGCAGTTGCCACTGCAACAACCCTGTGGTTGAAAAGAAATAAATGTAAGTTCCTCTGTCTCTCTCTCTATTTAAATCCAGCAATTGAATAATAGTAGAGGGGATACTCGAAAAGCAGAAGCCCACCATTTCCATACATACGTACATACATATAGAGAGGCCGACATGTCATCGATGGCACATACAATCGATGACACGTGCTATCAATTTGCCATTGAGTCATTTTTCGAAATCTAAAATTCAAACGGTCAATCCAAACTATTCAAGTTGATCACCATATCGAAATACCCTTGGAGATTAAATTTTATGTTTTTTCGAATTTTTTTTGCTATTTATTATGATATTATCAAATTTGAGGGCCTGAAATACTCTAATTATAATGTATTTTTAAAATATCATAATTAATAACAAAAAAAATTGAAAATGTAAAATTCAGTCTCCAAGGATATTTTAATATGGTGAACAACTTGAACGGTTTGGATTAACGGTTTGAAATAGGATATTTCGCCTACCCTGTGCAAGTTTTTCCACATACATTATAAATTTTTCATTTGTGGATCATTTTCAATTATGAGCTTTGAGAAACAAAGAGACACAATTCATTAAATGTTATCCGGAGTGGTGGATCCTCAATGAAGACAGATTGCCAATTAATTTCATTTTCAGCATGAACATGCTTATAATAACAGTTTTTTTTTCTTGACACATTTTTTCTAAATTAAAACCTGTAAATGTGCACCTCTGATTATATATATTTTATATATAGATAACCGATTTATCAGTTCACACCCCAACGAAAGTTATGACTCGAATCGTCAATTTAGTTACAATGATATCAAGAGAATCACAAACAAATTCGAGAATAATATTGGCACTGGAGGATACGGATCAGTTTATTTTGGCCTCCTGGAAGATGGAGTTCAAGTTGCAGTAAAGGTCCGCTCTCACTCATCAAAACAGGGGATTAAGGAATTTTCAGCGGAGGTAATAATATCATTATATGAAATTTAGCTTTGGTAAAGTCGTTTATGTTTCATAAAATAGTCCAGAATATGCATTTAATACATTCTCTATTTCAGGCTCGAAACTTGACGAGAGTTCATCACAAGAATCTGGTCTCTTTAATGGGCTATTGCATTGATAAAAAATGCATGGCAATTGTGTACGAGTACATGCAGGAAGGAAATCTGCAGGATAAGCTCAAAGGTCATTTTTCTTGTGTTATTTTTCAAAATCAAAGGTAACGAACTATTATTGAGTGAAGAATATTATTATATATATTAATTTAAGGTTTCAAAGCTGTCAACTGCAGATAATGAAATGCCTCTCTCGTGGATTCAGCGACTCCAAATTGTATATGAATCTGCACTAGGTATGGTACAAAAGTAGTTTTTAAAAAAATGAATCAGATATAAATTCATTTTGCTCCTTTAATTACATGTAAATGTACAAGATAAACCTGTTTGATTTAGTATGTCAACAGTTTAACTCTTTTCCATAAAATATAAGTATATAATTAACTCTCAATTAATTGGAACGTAATACAACTAAATATATATATGAGATGCTGAAATACACATTGTAGGATTGGAGTATCTGCATCAGGCTTGTAACCCACCACTAATCCATAGAGATGTCAAGACCAGCAACATCCTCTTGAATGCAAACCTTCAAGCCAAGGTTGCCGATTTTGGCCTTTCCAGAGCTTTTGACAGTGAAGCAAGTTGTCATGTTTTAACAACAGTAGTGGGCACTATTGGCTATTTGGATCCCGAGTAAGGCCATTTTTTTTCTTCACCACACCTCTAGCTGCAAAATATACTTATTAAACAATCACACACGCAACAAATGCAACAGCATAAAATAATTTAATTCTGTTTTTTTAGACTAAACCGCCGATTCAGGATATAAAATGTGAGCTATATATCAAGTCTTATATGAGCCCAAGTTCTACGATTTCAAATTTCTATTATTACGTTTTCTTTTTTTTCCTGAAAAATTAACGTACGTAACATAAAAAGAATAAATTTCATTGCATATCAAAAATATCATATTTCAAATACGGGAAAAATAGAAAGGTAATTCTTTTATAAATTTGTATGTTTATGTAATTGGACAGACCGAACGCTTGAGTCGGTACATACGTGTTAGTATGGTTGGACACAATTGAGTTTATATATATTTTCTATTGGTTGCCTTGGAAATACAAATTTATTTCCTAACATTGAGTTACATTTTTGCATCATGGTTAGGTACTTTACATCAAATCAACTAAGTGCAAAAAGCGATGTGTTTAGTTTTGGAATTGTTCTACTGGAAGTCATCACGGGTCAGGCCCCTATAATCCCTGGCGAAGGACCCAACTTGGAAGAATGGGTGCATCAAAAGCTATCTGAAGGAGATATTCAGAGCATAGTGGATCCGAAGATGCAGGGCAATTATGACTTAAATTCAGTCTGGAAGGCAACTAATTTGGCAATTAAGTGCACTCAGAACGCCTCTTCTGATAGGCCAACCATGACTGAAGTTGTTGCCGAGCTCAAGGAAAGCCTGAATTTGGAACTCTCAGCAGCTGGGTTGCATACTGGAGACACGGAAAAATTTATAACTGATGTAAGTCATGATAGTGCTGAAATAGCTTTCATGGGTCCCACATCAGTGTCAGGACCCGTTGTGAGATAATTCTGCATATGCCCCCCCTCGAAAAAACCAAGTCAGGTACTTTGGTGAAGTTTGTACTGTATTCTGCTATAAATGTAAGTCTCACTTGCGAGAACTTGGAAATATATATTAGGTTGCTGTTGTCAACAGTAATTTGGCTGCTATATACTTTGTTCGAACTTGAAAATATTAAGTAGGTGCTGTCAACAGTAATTTGGCTGTATATTACTTTGCTCCATGATTTGATTGGATTCATTATGGGATATTTTTACCCATACTTATTTTCCCTTATGTTCCATACTTTTCTTTGGTGTTCAATTGGTTCTTTTTTTTTTTTAAGAAAGCAGTGAATAAAGTTATTTACTATAAGTTTTTGTGTAGGGAAATATGCATATCTAGCACTATAACAGTAAATTCTATCAATGACAAATCTGCCAGATTTATTTTTCATCTATTATGCATCATGATGTGTAGAGACTATCATGCATCATGGTATTATCGGTCAATAATTTTTCAAATTAACAAATCTAATTTAACGCATTCAATAAACATATTAAAATCACATGACAAGCGACATGAATAGAGACTAACCGACAACCGCGATGGGGAATCTCTCTAGATGAGCCACATGAATATATTCAAAGAGAACACCACATCTCGACTTCTCACTAACTTCTTTTCAATCGGATCCCACAACCTATATCTAAACTCACCATTTCTATACTCTAAGAAAATACACTCTTTAGTCTTGCTATCAAGATTTGACCTTGGGTATATGCACAAAAGCCCTACAGCCAAACACTCTTAGATGGTCATAAGAGACATCTTTACCTTTCCAAACCCTCTAGGGTATGTCACCATCCAATGCATTCGAAGGACAGCGGTTAATCAAATGAACCGCGATGTTCAAAGTTTCACCCCAAAAGCTTTTGAAAAGCTCAGAATGAGAGAGCATGCAACGAATTCTCTCACAAATGGTGCGTTTCATCCGCTCGGCCGTACCATTTTGTTGTGGAATTTTGAATACGATCTTCTCAAGTTTGATACTATTGATTTTGCAAAACAACTCAAAGGGACCACGGTATTCTCCTCCATTATCAGACCGGATGCACTTCAACTTCCGACCGATCTCTCTTTCAACCTCCACAACCTATTACTTGAACACCTCCAAGACTTGATCCTGCGTCTTCAAAGAATATGCCCACAACTTTCTTGAGTGATCATTCATAAAAGTAATAAAATAAAGAGCACCGCCAAGAGTTCTATCTCCCATAGAACAAAAATCGGTATAAACTAAATCAAGCACACCTGACCTCTTACTTGTTGGATTTCTCTTGAAGGCCACACGATGTTGTTTGTCCGCCAAACAATGTGTCCATGAGGTAAGTGAAGTACCATCAATAGATACATAATTCTTTTTAGAAAGAATCTCAATGTCCTTCTCACTTATGTGACCCAACCGCAAGTGCCACAAATCGATTGAGTCACATTCCGCAGCATTTACCTCACCATACACCTTCACTTGAGTGACATAGAGTGAACCGGATTTGATTCCTCGAGCAACAACCAAATGACCCTTCAACAACTTTTACTTTCTCCCAATGAACCAACTTTGATACCCCTCATCATCAAGGACACCCACCGAAATCAAATGAAGCCTCATATCCGACACATACCGTACATTTTTTTAGAATAAGTTTGCATCCTAAACTAATCTCCACACAAACATCTCCAATGCCGAAGATTTTGCAAACTCCATCATTCCCCATTCTAACAACACCAAAATCAACCTCCTTGTAGGAAGTAAACAAGTCACGTCTAGATGTGACATGGAATGAGGAGGCGGAATTTACCACCCAAGTGGAGTCTTGACCAATGAGGTTCACAAAACCCTCATCGCAAGCTATGAAGACTTCTTCATTTGTATTAATTGCGGTGGTATTTTCTTTCTCATCATCTTCTCTTCTTCCCCTAGATTGATTTCTCTTTGAGCCATCTTTCTTAGCTTTTAACTTCCGGCATTCACTTCTTATGTGACCGGACTTATTGCATGTAATCCATTTTCTTGACTTAGACCTCCCCTTTGACTTATCATTATTATCATCACCATGAGCATTCCTTTGAGTACTCCTTCCACGATTACCTTTTTGGTATTTCATGTTTATCAACTTCCTAATGTAGAAGGCCTTATTTTGAGCGATCTTGCGCTCATACAAGCTTTCAAGCTTTTCCCACAACACCTTGACATCGATTTCGGATGAGATATGGTGATAAACGGAATCATCATTCCATTGTCTAATTATGGCTATTGTCTTCCTATTAGAAACTTTCCAAATATCATCGGAGGTAATAGCGGGTTTGATATCCAAAAGAGATTCATATGCATCCTTGCAATACAACAAATATTTCATACGAGACTTCCAAATAGAGTAATTAGAAGATGTAAATTTGACTATGGTACCACTATTGCTCTCTTCCATTTTGGACACAAACTCTAGATCCCAAATAATACAATACACCGGTCAAATATAACCTCACCTCAATATGGAGAAACAACGGCCACTTTCGACTCGACGGCAACAACACAATTGATGTCAGAAATGGAGGTGAACAACGGCTGCGGCTGGGCAATGGCTAGGGTTTGACAGCGGTGACTCGACGGCTACGATTTTCACCATAGCGACTTAGCGACGACGAACCTTGCGCTCTAATATCAGTTGTTGAGAGTAGAGAGGAGAGAGATAGTGGTACGATACCGATTTGGTACAGTGATTAAGAGAGAGAGGAGGTTGAGTTTTTCTTATCGCACAAGTGTGCACAAAGCAACCAGAGAAGAAAACACTAGAGTATTTTTCGTGGGGGAGCTACTGCCCCGATTTTTTCTTATTCTCTTTATTAATCACAATAGGTTTTACATTTACAGATTAACCCTACTAAGTAAGTTAATTACAAAGGGACATAAAAGAAAGCTAAACTAGGAGGGACCCAACAAATCAAGACATGTTTCTTTTCTTTTCTTTTCTTTTCTTTTTTAGAAAGATTGACAGCAGCTGTCAATGGAAAAATCAAGACATTTTTCAATTTCTATCCAATTAACACAAACGCATTTCATTTAAATAAATATTATTTATTAGCTGTATCCACCGACGGAACTGTACGGAGAAACATAGAAAATTGTACTTAAACGATATTCTAGCCAGCCAATCAACCATCAACAAACGATATTCTAGCCAGCCAATCAACCATCAACAAACGATATTCTAGCCAGCCAATCAACCATCAACAGAGTCAGCAAATCCCATAAATTTCCATACAACTTATGCACCTGCCGTGCCGTGTCGTACGTGTCAAATACGTCGTGTCCGAATCATTTGTCGTGCTGTGCCGTGTCGTGTCTAAATATTTCACGTGTCGTGTTATGTCGTGTTTAAATTCTAAGACATGGACACGACAAGCCTAAGGACACGGCACATCTCGTGTCCTCGTGTCCTCGTGTCGTGTCGTACCGTGTTTTCTTTAAACGTATTGTGTCGTGTCGTGTTTGAACACGTTTGAATTTCATCTGACGGTTGCGTAAGATTTTAGACTATCCCTTTTTAATAGTCATGTCTTGTAATTTGATAGCCCGTTGTTATTGCAACTTGTTTTTTATGATTTCAAAAAAGTTTAGAGATTAAGGAGTTTTACTAATTAGAATTGTACTTAAAACAATACCATTAAACTAATTCTTGTAATTAGAGATATACCTTAAAGTTTTATGTCGGAGTTTCATAAGGCCCGTGACCTTCTAGGCCCTACCGATCCGGCCCACCAGACAGCCCAAGACTGTAGATCACGCAACCTCATGGTACTACTGAAGAAGCACCCCGAGCTCGATCAAAGCCCGAGTACTCGAGGGCCCTGGGAGGCTCGAGGGTAGCCGCACAATGCGGACGAGTACGACCTTGCAGGTCTGACAGTGCCAGAAGAATGTACTATCTACAATAGAATATAAATAGAACACCCCTCCCAAGGTCCACACTTTGCTAAATTGTACCTGTAACTAAACTTAATTATTAATGAATTGAAATATTTCCACTTTAATCGTTGATTTACCTTCTAATATGTGCAAAGCACCTCTAATCACTTGACACTCTACATTAGACAGTGACAGAGTTACTATGATTATGATGATCATCATCATTATCATTATAGTTAATATCGTGGATATTGTGTTAAAACCTTAATTTTCCTTGATTGTAATTAACTATATTTTTAATTGGAATTATAATTGATCTATTTCTTTTTAAAATTCAATTAAAAAATAGAAAAGTCATACACTCGAGTCAAGGATTTAATTATTGTCATTATTAATACTTGATATATTTCTAATTAAGCACATAATATTCATTATATCATATGCAATTTAATTTTGGTGTTCGTATGACTTGAAATCAAACCACAATTAATTATGGACATAAACACCTGAAAATTGGTACGTGCATTTTAGTTGTTATTACTTAGTAATTGAGATTATATCATAAAGACATTACTCGTTATAAATGTTTCCAACAAAATGTTCTATATAAGTGCAATAATTAAATCTGTTTCCATGATTCCATATCAGTATTTGAATTATCCCAATTTTTTATTATTGAGATTATTTTAACATAATATTTGGAAATGATTATCAATCACATGTTCATTCATAAATTACTTGCAATTTTTTTTAGTTCAAAATTGTAAAATTGACGAAACTTGTTGAAGGCGTTGATACCAATTTGGTATTGGCCCAGTATAGAGAACTAGGTCCAAGCAATTTTATACATCTCATGACCATGTGCAAAATTCACGACTAACAAAGAAACAAGTATTGGGTCAAATTTTTAAATTGAGTCCAAAGCAATTGAGGAATTAGTACCCTTTCTTATACAAGGACATTTCCGATGCTTACAAACTGATATGGTCTACCACTTCGGACCATGCGCCTCTACTGCTCTCGCTTAAGGTTCCTCCTACTCATAAAAGGAGACTTTTGAAGTTTAAGGCCTTTTGGTTTCGGGCGCCAGAAATCAAACAAATCGTTGGCCACGCTTAGACTGTTGCAACCCTGTCCATGAACCCCACTCGCAACCTTTTAAATAAGTTTGCTAAGTGTGAAATTTACAAACTCTAACATGTTTCTCTCAAGAACTAAACTCATCGTTCAATTCCTTGACATTGTTGAAGAATCCAGATTACTCTCTAGAGAGGAATTTGCCTTACGTATAAAGTTGCCCGAACATACTTATTCTCTTATTTCAATCCAAGAGGAGAAATGGAAACAACGCAGTAGAGCCAACTGGTTAAAACTAAGGGACAAGAATACCAAGTTCTTTCATGCAGTAGCCACTGCACGCCGCGCCAATAATTACATTCCCTCACTTTCCCTGTCCACAGGGTCAGTTTCTGAACCTTCGGAGTTAAAAGAAGCTTTGTACTCCCACTTTATAGCCACTCTTGGAGCTGACCCACCTGTGCCTCCACCTTTCGACCTTTCAGGCAAAGTCGGGTCACATGTCGACCTCCAATCGATTAGGCTGCCCTTCACTGAGCAGGAGGTATTAAAGGTGATTGAAGAACTCCCTTCAGGTAAAGCCTTGGGTCCAGACGACTTCCCTATAGAGTTCTTCAAAAAGTTTTGGACGATAATTGGACCTAACATCATGGTTAGTTTAGCCGCCTTTCAGCAAGGTAGCCTTGACCTTTGAAAAATCAATAAAGCAACCATTACATTAGTTCCAAAAAAACCTTCATCGAGCAACGCAAACAATTACAGGCCGATTAGTGTTATAAATTGTTTTGCCAAAATTATCACCAAAATTCTTGCAAACCGTCTCCAAAGCTTTATGTCCATGCTTATCTCTCCATTCCAAATAGCTTCTACCAAAAGCCGATCTGTTATGGAATCTTTCATGATTGCAAGGGAATACTTGTCCTATTATCGTAAGCGCAAAATACCTGCACTAATGCACAAGGTGGACTTCGCTAAGCCGTTTGACTCGATTTCTTGGACATTCTTGACAAACTTACTAGTGGAGCGAGGGTTCCCTCCTAGATGGATTGCCTGGTTGCTTGTTATTCTCAAGTCCTCCTCTACTATTAAGGTTAACGGAGAAATCACAGACTACTTTTTCCACCATAGAGATTTAAGGCACATTGGCCCTCTCTCGCCTTTACTTTTCAATCTAGTGGCACATGCCCTACAATCGTTCCTTTAAAATGCTTCCCCCTCACCACTGGACCAATCATCATCCCTCCAAGGGCACTATAGTATGCAGATAACACAATCATCCTCTTGGAGGCCTGCCCTCGAAACCTTGCTATTAATTGTTAAGGAAATCATTTCCAACTTTGCTAAGCTAATTGGCGTACACATTAATGATGACAAGTGTCTTTTCATTCCGGTAGCCATTCCAGATGCTTCTCTTCCTACCTTCTCACGGATATTGAACTGTGCGCCTAAGGATATGTAGTGACCTACTTGGGATTGCCACTCTCCATCCGCAAATTAAAAAAAAAATACATTTCAAGCCTTTGTTAGATGCTTCCCAAAGGAAGTTAGACGGTTGAAAGTTCTGTTTTCTCTCCTTGGCTAGTCGGCTTACTCTTGTGAAGGCAGTGCTTACTGCGCTACCTCTTCACTACATGCAAGTGATCCAACTTCCGCCTTGGTTGATAACTCACTTAGACGGAATCCGTAGTTCTTTCTAAGGACAAATTAATGTCTTGGCGGTCATTGCCTAGTCAATTAGAGCAGGTGCTACACCCCCAAACGTTCTCGAGGTCTAGGTATTTTAAGCCTAACTCTGCAAAATCAAGCACTGCTTATTAGAAGGTTATGGAAATTGATTGCAGAGCCTAATTCTACCTGGGCTTCTATCATACAGTCACTCTATGGAATGAAGGACACTGCCTTGTTAGTCCATAACAATCTCCTTTCAAATGAACTTAGTGACATTATGAAGTTCCTTCCTTTTTTTCTCGGCCTCCACTGACCTCTCCAACAACAATCCCACAATGCCTTGGCGTTGGACTAACTCGGGTTTGTACACTTTCACGAGTGCTTATGCCATGTTGGATGACTCTAGTGTTAGATCACCCTACCACCTCAAACTCTGGAAGTTGAAAACACCTCCAAAAGTGAAAATCTTCCTCTGGCTACTGCTACAGGATAGATTACTTACCTAGCAAAATCTTTTGATAAGAAATTGGCCTGCTAACATTGGTAGCCCCTGTTGTTTAGCACAACCGTTTGAGACGATGATTCATCTCTTCCTTCACTGACCTTTGGCCTTCTCCGTTTGGAACAAGGTGCGCCAACATTACAATCTCCCTACTTTCTCCCTAACAGAGGATTTGCCCGGTTTTTGACTTACGAACATATCCTCGGCTTGCGACGTTTGGGATACTATCTAGGCGGTCACCAACTAGACTATCTGGAAAGAGCGTAATAATCACATCTTCAATTCTTTGGCAAAACCTTCGTTCATTCTAGTGCAAGAGATAACGGCGCTTGTGGGTCCCTAGAAAGCTCTGACTTAGTTACCTTCTTTTGTACAGGATTTTGTTTTTTTTTTCTTCGTTTCTTTCCTTTTATTTTCTCTTACTTTTGTATAGGTTTGCTTTTCCTTTCTTTTCTTTGAGTTCATTGTAATTATGTTCTTTTTTCTTTGATTAAAACAATGAAGGATTCCAATGAAGGTCTATGATTCATATTTTTTTCTACATTAATTCTCTAGTGAACTTTGAGAAATAACTCACCTAATAGAAATTAGAACGTCTATCTAAAACCTTCATTGGCTCTCTTCTAATATGAATCATAGACTCATATATAGTAGCTAACTATTTGGAGGCAAAGTTTCAGATAAATTCTTGATCAAGTTTGAAAGTGTGATTTGGTATATATTTATTGAGCTGTTAGGTCACTTAAAATATTTAAATTTAGGTCTATGGTTGTAGCTAAGACTAAATTACATAAATTAACTAAATCTGAAGTTTGGAATATTATCAGATAGAAGAAATACTTAACAGCATTTAGGTTTATTACCTCTCACATCCCAATTTTATATTCAAATTCCTAATTTCAGAGTTTTAAATGAAGAAACAGAATATATATAAGTTTCTGCGGGAGAGATTTTTTTTTTAGCTGTTAGGCCACGTCTCATATATGCAAATCCAGTCTCCTGAAGAAAAGGAAACATGAAGGCATATTAAATATGTATATACGAACACAATTTCAAGACTAAATTTATAGCTTACCTTTAAGAACTTCAGCCAAGTAATAATTCTTAATTATAATGTGAAATAGTGTTTTGATGATGTCAGTTGGAAAATAACCCATATCATATAAAGCTACTTTAGAAGGGCGCAAGCATCATCAAATTTCCCCTCCATTACATTCTTTATCATGTTCTTGACATGGAAAGGGTGAGGCTGATCACAAACCTAATCAAATAAATGAAAAAAAAAATTAAAAAGAGATTCATGCCAGCTAACGAACAGTAATCGTAGCCACTGACCTTGAAAAATTTTCCTGGTTAACAAATCGAAACCCACAAAAAGTAGCTTGAAGATTGTTCAGAGCCTGCCTCGTATCTCCATCAGCAGTGAAGATAATTGCTTCAAGCCCTTTCGGCACATAAGGCACCTGTGCAACAAAAAAACTGTGAACTAAAAAGCAAATATGATAGCTTCCAATCACTACACACAAGCGACCGTCTATTGATGCTTATACCTTTTATACGGACCATCATTTTATTTTGTGCAAACCTACAGAAGACAATACTTATGAAACCAAGTGAGCAGCCCCCTTTTAAGTCGTTTTACCAGATGCACTAGTACCATTCATTCTAACTGGTACCTGTGCACCATCATCTATTTACCCTAAAACCCACACACCACATGTTTGAACAGTAAATAACCCCAAAAGAATAGAAATAAAAACAACAATCTGTACAGAAAAGCAAAAAAAAAAATATAAACTGATAAAAGAAACAGTATAAGAACAAACAGTTAAGTAGCTCATAGAAAAGAAAGTAGGTGCAGCAAGGTGGAATATATCTTGGACTACTGGAATATGTCTTGTTCTCAACTCACAGTGTAAAGCAAGCAGAAAAGACATCCCACTCAGCATAATGCAGAAATTTTTCCCAAGACCCATATACTACATGGTTGAACTGTAATAACCCCAAAAGAACAGAAATAACAACCACATTCTGCACACAACAATACCAGTAGTGAATGGCAAAATGGTAATAGCATTTGTACTTTTGATTTGAAGGTAATTTTCCAATATATTGTGATCTTTTTCTCCAATCACAATTTAAGATTTTCTTTAGTCATGATGCAAATAATCTATTTGTATCGAATTGGATCAACTTTAGATTGAAGGAGAACTTGATTATGCAAAAGACACCTTGAATCAGCCATTTCTGATACACAGTTTCCATATCTATGATAACATTAAAAAGAATCAATCATTTCTTTCACAAATGAATAAAAAGAACATTTTTGTATAAACAACCTCTTTATATTAAGAAAAAATAAAAAATTTAAAACAGTATAACCATCTATATAAACCAATTAGCACATCAAGTATAAGATGGTAAATTTTACTCCGACCTTTCCTAAGGTACACTTTTTCTTTATGGTTTTATACCAGATGTACCTTTTCTTTAATTTGTCGTTGCAAATCACTTTTTGCTTGATGAATCAGTTTAGGAAAATTAAATCTCAGAGCTAACAATATTTTTTGCTAAATGAATTGTATATTTACTTAAGCTTTAGATCTCAAAGCTAATCAGAGACCAAATCGAATTAACAAACAACAGAAATCGAAGTATAAAATGCATTTAGAACACATAATAGCAAATTAATTAAAAACTTGAATTACCCAAGACATCCCAGAAAAGAGCCGATCAAGCATAGGCACAAGGAATCGATTAAGTTAAAATAGAAAAGGCAATCTAGCACTAGCTCTTCTCTATTCAGTATGCTACAATAGAAAGATGGTGGCGACGACGAGGTTTAAGAGGGGGAAGAGCGTCGTCGGAGTGAGGAAGGAGGTGCTCTCGGTTTGATCCTGAGGTTACAATATTTATGGTTTCAAAAATCAGCGATTCAACTCGGAATCGGCGGCCGACGATCCGAGTTTTGGCGATTTGGAGCGGATTCGGGTGAGATCACCATTAATGGCGGTTTTCATCTATGGAGAGAGGCGAATGAGAGTTGGCGAACGCTGGAAGGGGTTGGTAAGACGGAGAAATCGTGTGAAGAGGTCCGAAAAAGATCTACTGTGTCTGCTCGTGAATGGTATTTGGTCGTTCTCTTGTACTTCATCGCAAAAGAGAGGGAGAGGCGAGTGGGGACGGAAAAGAAGAAAGAAAAGGAATGGATCTGGAACTGGACACCTCCGTTTTTTTGTAAAATCAGATTTAGAATGGACATCTCCATTTTTATAGTTCAAGAGGAAAAATAATTTAAAAAAACAATAATTCTTGATGAAAAATCGATCCAAGAACATAGCAAAAATGAAAATTTTATTCTCTACAAATTTTAGCTGATATAATAAAGCATTATAATGAAAGTATCTTCATTAAAAATATATTTTCTAATTTTTGAGACATTAAAAATGATTATCTATGAAAAGCCGAGTTTCCGATCCGATTCATCCGATTTTTTCCGAGTCGCCCGATTCGAGTCCTTGGACCAACAGTCTGATTCCGATTCCGATTTTTAGAACCTTATAAAAGAGAAAAGAGGAGAAGCGATCAGAGTTTCGCTATTTTCTATCGCTGCGCGTCACCACATGATTTTCAAGTGAGAAGAGAAGTGAGTGAGAGGAAGACGAGACGGATGGTTTATTTAGTTTTTCGTAGGAAGAAAAAAAATGACATTTGGAAATGGCGTTAGGTTTGAAGAGGAAAGATGCGGCGCCCAATTTTTCTCGACAGAGAAAAAAAATAAAATTTAACGAAATTTTCAAGAAAGATGGAGGGAAGTAATCGCGCCAAAAAAAATTTGTTGTTTGCTACCGTTTTCTAGTCTTCATTATTATTATTTTAAGTTTCATTTTTTTTAAGGAAAGTAAAAGAAAATTATGCACAATTGTCAAGTATTGTAGGACCCAACTGCAATATTTATTCATGGGTGTTTGAATATCCATGTAAATAAGTTTTTGGCCTATGAGAATAAACAAAATTCAAGTGGTGCAGACCCCACTACAACATTTATTGATGGATATTTAAAACACAATCATGAGAATATGGTTAAAATAGTTTTTGTCTTGTCCTCACATGGAATTTCTATATTATAATCAAGGTTCCATTAATATCCATGTAAAATTTACAAATAATCGAAATTCTAGTAGTGAGAAAAAAATATTTTATGCTCACTAAAAAATAATAATCGACTTTATGCCACTTGCGCACCTAAAAATTTTGCTTTCACAACTACAATAAAAGGAAAATTAAACTTTAATACTAGTTTCTCGTCACTAAAAGTCATTGCTGAATTTTCATCCAGTCATTTAATTTGCTCGCTTTTGAAAACCTGATTCTTCCAAATGTCAGATAGGCACGAATTAGATGGGATGATATAATATATGATGATAATCATTGTGTTTAAACTTTTACATGTAATATATTACAAACAAAAATAGAACACTATGAAACTTGCGTTTCTACTTAAACCACAACACATTAATGTAAATGAACTAACATTAGAATCCCCTGGTACATAACCTAAAAAAAACAGTGCATTTGTTTTAAATTCAATATTAAACTATATTAATTTAACTTAAAAGCAAGAATTAAAGAAAATAAAAACAATGTATTCGGATGTCACTTTAGAGCTGATCTCTATATTCTAATAACACAAATCAAATAATTAATAAACTCCGTGTGTTCTTTAAGCCCTATATAATTATTGGGCCATAACTGGCATTTGAATTGTTGTCTTGCGTGATGTACTTGAAATTTTCCTACAATTAAATTATACAAATAGTAAAATGAGAAAGTTCAATATAAAAATTAAGAATCAGACTTGAAGAATCTAAACTCACTTTGCACAATGCTCGAAATCATCACATATGGACAAAAATATTTGCTGGTAAAAGCGACGATCCGATCAAACCTAACCTAATAAAAGGAAATTTTGGAATCACCTTGCCATGGAGTTCAATTTTAAGAGATGTAAGATGGTCAGACAACGACGGGAAGACGGTGGATTTAGGGGCGGTGGATAGGCGACGAGCCGACAATAGGAAGGCGGGTGGGCAGGCACGACAACAAGAAGGCGGTGGGTTTTGGGTGCCGTAGGTAGGCATCGAAGGAAAGGCGGTGGGGTTTAGGTGCGGTGGCCGGTGGCCGGTGGATAGGCGTCGACCTTCCTCCAGTTGCGAGCTTGTACTTGCGAGGGAGACGTTAATTTTTTAATAAGAAAGGTAGTTTGGGGTTTTTTGAATTATTGACAGATCTTGAAATGACTATTATAGATTTTTTTATAATTTAGAAAGAATTAATGCTATAAAATAATTTTTGGCAATTGTATAGTGGTATATTTTTAATTAGTCATCTAAGAGTGGTATATTAGAAATTGACAATTTTAATAGTGGCATAAAATAATTTTTCTCTAAAATTAAATGACATTGTCATAATTTAATGATACACTAGCGGACTCTATTGTCGCGGCTTCGCCGCGACCACCCTCATATTGTATACATTTATAAACGTAAGTGGATATTATTGACTGATTTGATTTGTTTGCAACAATTGTGGTTCAATTAAGAATTAAGATAGATTATGCATTTTTACAATCAATATTGTTGTACATTTAATTGTCCAATCTTTTAATGTATGAAAATGGAATTTTTTAAATCAAAAGACATTCGTTTTTTTTTAATTGTACAATTTATTTATGTTATTTATGGAGTTTAGTTGAACGTACAATTCATTCTGGATATTCCTTCATGCAAAAAAAAAAAAAAAAAAAAAAAATGAATGCTCGCAATGACATCCAGGCTGTTCTCCAAATCTGTTGTATAAATTCAAACAATGCCAAAAAGTTAAATTAGAACCAACAATTTTCATTTAAGACATGAATTAAGTATATTCATTATTCATGATGAGTTGGTTGCTTGTGTTGGTTTTGGAAGCTGCGTGTCCTAGTTTTTGAATAATAATAGTAGCTCGATTAAATTTTGAGGAGAATAAATTCAACAATTCAACTCTGATTTGACCTTGGAAATTGATTGCTCCAGCCAGGTAAAATGATGCTTCTTCAAGAGAGAAAAGAATATCATATCAATTTTTTTTTTTTGGGGAAATAAGCGGAGGTTTAAACTCCACCACTTCAATTAAGCAAAGTATTATTACAAACCTGACAACAACCCTAAGTAAAATCTTTGACACTACCCTCCTCATGAGTAACGACATTCTTGTACTGGTACCAATATCAGATCAAAATGTTTGTACCGTTTTATTCAAGGGATTTGTAGAAAGTATGAATAAACTAAAGATGAAATTGTTTGTAGGAAGCAATTCATATCAAGTTGGCTGCCACAAGACTGATCAGAGATTCTTATATACATGCTCTCTTCTGAGCCTCACCTAGCCATTCTAACAATTTCTGAAGAAAATTGGTATGGACGGTAGGTGGGTCAATTCATGTTGGCATTGGCTTAAAGAAAAAAGTAAAAAAAGGAAAGATCCTCTTAGAAACATTGCTGGATCTGGATTTTTAATTTTTGAATTAACGCCCCATAAGCAACACTCTATTAATTTAAAAAGGCATGTATTGGTGTTCCATCTTAATCCTAGATAATCTACGAGAACAAAACACTGATCCCTCCTTCCATGGTATGCCAACAATAGTCAGCCACCAAAAAAAAGCTATCAGTGATACATCAAGCCTACTAAAAAGAAATAGAAGAAGACATTAAAATGAAGTATAAAGCAAACATAACTTACCTTCCTTACTACACTACTGAATGATAAACGACCATAAAATCAAGGAGGTCTATCTTGCAATTGGAAGAATCTGCTATCTAGGTGCCGGACACCTAGTATGCATTGCATGATCAGTGAACCTTTTTGCAAGGTTTGCCAGGATGTGTGCAGCTCTACCACCTTTCTACCAGCATGTACCAATTCATACCGGCCAGCTTGCTTCACAAACTCATTCATAACCTGTGCCACCAAGAGACTCGCCCGCCAAGATGGTAGGTCCTCCATGTCTTGATCAGTAATGATGGTAACCGGGTTTAAGCAATATGATAAAAAGACCACCTTGCCCTCAGTTCCTCTACTATGATAATCTTACATGTGCTTCAGATCTTTTGCCGGAGCCAATGTCTCCCCCAAAAACAAATCCACCTCTATATGATTTTTGAAGCCTAATACAATTAGTTCTATATTCTGGTAGACAAAAAGGTCGTACCAGCTCTTCCATGGCCATAACATGATTCTTCCATCAATATCATCCACTCTATCTACACAATTTTGTTGGTATTTGACTGCAACTGAGCATTAACCACCAACTCATTAACCTCCCTCACACTTTCTTACATATGGAGCCCTGCCCTTCTTCGGATAGCTGTCAGATCAAACTTATTGTGCTGGAGTTAGACTGAATTACAATATTTAGATAAATGATTTGTTGTTTCGTAATTTACAAAAAAAAAAACTTTCTCTTTGCTATGGAGTTATATGTTGGATGCTAGTTTGGATATGCCAGTACATATTTGCGGCGGATTTTGGAATGAATGGGTTATATATTCTTCAAGTTTTGAGATACATTGTCAGAGGTGTTATTACTATGGGTAGCCCAATGACTATTTTTAAAAAAAAAATAAAAATAAAATCTGAACTTGTGAGAATTTGCAGTTTGGTTACTGTTATCACAAACACACAGCAGAAATTTTCAGTCAATTGCAATTACAAAGTGCACCTACGACTCCCCAAGATATTGAAATACAATAAAAATGATGAATAGATGAATGGAATAACATGGTCTGCGTTTATTACTTCAAAGTTGAACTAATTTGGTCCAAACTATCTTTTTCTTAAACAAAGTCATGACATCGTACCAAATAAGAAATCTATATTATTAATAAAGATCTGTGACCGCTTTTGTTGACCGCATTTTTTATAAGTTAAAAATAGTTTTTTTTTCATTTTCTATAATTAAAAATAAATATTTTCTCTTTTCTATTAATAAATATATATAGTCGTACTAATTAATAATAGTCGTACCAATCATTAATATTAGCAAGATTATTTTGGGCAGAAATTTATATCAAGTTTATATATATAGTGACTTTTTTTGGAAGAAATTACTAATTTTGAACTTACAAATTTTTATCTATAAATTTTAACAAGTTTTTTACATTGAAAATTTTGGCAAATTTGACGAAATAGATTTTGTCTATAAATTTTGACAAGTTTTTTACATCAGAAATTTTGGCAAATTTGACGAAATAGATTGAATTATTCTTCAATCTAAAAAACATAACGCAGTGAAGCTGCGTTTGCCATATCTAGTTATATAATAAACACATCACACAATACCTGACCTAAAAAAAGGTGCTTCGATTTCCATCCCAAAATTTCATGTAAGAGGAATTGTGTCTTGTGCCTCTGTCGATGGTATCCATCATGCATTATGAATCAGCTAATCAAATTTGAGCACAAATATTTTTAGCGACAAAGAATCACCATCAGAAACAAATTAAGAATAAGTACAGAAGTAAAGTTGAGATATTTGTTGAAATATTGTTATAAAGAATAAAATTCAAACTAAATTTATTATAGCAGAGTTTGAATCAAGGATATAAGAAGCTACTGTGGCATTTCATAGAGGTCCTTGCATTTTTTTTTTTTTCATTTTGTTGGGATATTTTTGTTATTCCATGCATGACACCAATGTGAGTTTATAGTTTTCATCACCAAAATAAAAGGTTGCTTACAGTAAATTAAAATAAGTTCCTTCTGTCATCTATCATTTACTAAGCTGCAAAAGGGAGATTATGTCAAAGAGAAGTGGAGGTAAGTAGCTGCATCACTACGTCAAGCTGCTTCTTTTTGAAATGAATTATACAATAAAATTGGTTTCCTTCCTACTTGGAAAAACCATGTTCAACTGCAAACACCCATAATCAAGTACCTTCTTTCTTCATCTAGGTTTCTCTCTAGAAACAAAAATAGGAAAAAAAATTATAGATTTCAATTATTTTCAAATAAAGTCCTGATTAGTTCTTGAGAAAATACATAACATTGATAGGAAAATACATAACATTGATAGGAATTGACTCACACGCATAATCAGAAAGTATCAATTAGAATTTACATGATATGTCATGGAGAAGCGGCATATCTCGTGAAGCATCCTAAGCATGTTTCAAATGCATTTTACAAATCCATCCCTGGTATGTAGTCGCGTATCATCTAATGGGATCTGTGCATCTTCTTCTTCTTCTTCTTCTACACAAAGAGGAGTGGGTGGTGAGTTGGAAGAAGTGAGGGGGACAGAGAGGTGTTTCATTAAGCTTGTGGCATATTGAAAACAGAACCACCTTATGCTTTCAACTGAGAAAGTTTCATGGAATGACTCTAAATTGTGCCATAAGGATAATCACCCAAACATTCCTCAATTGATCTTGGAAAGAGAAGTGAATAAAAGACAGTTCTTGTGCCTCATTTTGAATGATTCATGGACTGTGTGGAAATGGGTATGTAACACATTACTTCACAGGTACATATGCGACATGCATGTCTTATGGGCATTTGCATGGAATGCAATATTTGCCAGGAGTATATGATAATTTGTGTTTTTTTGAGGATCAGTGTTACAGACAAACCAATATTTTCAACAAATATTAGTATTTAGTAGCAACAAAGGAAACTCAATATTAAACCCACATTGAGCGTTAAACTCATGTAAACATGCAATCAACTATTGAATCGTGCAATGTTAAGATAGGAAAGGATGGTATACATACCTAAGTAATCAAAAGAATTTGCTTTTGACGCCACATCTGCAGACCTACTGGGACCTCCTTTTAGGCCATATCAGAATTTACTTTAGGGAACATAACATAAATTCTACATGGATAAATTATTTGAATATTATTTGTCATCCAGTAACAAATCATGTAATTGCAAGCATGCTTTTGGAACTGAATTTTGATTCTATGTTGAATTTTGCGATACACTAAAAACCTTACAAATTCCAAATCTTAAAGAAAATATCTCTCGTAGGATTGAAAGAAGATAGTAAAATTTGCAAAAAAAAAAAAAAAAAAAAGAACACCCTGCTTTTCTATGAAATCAAAGTAAAACCCTCATTGTTATTTTAAAAAAAAACCTAACCTGTGAAGAACTAATCCAAATGCAAAACAGATAAGCAAAGATTATAAACTTTACAAACACAAACCTGTAAAGCAAGCTTGCGAAAAGCTTTCTTGACTTCTTTCTCGGTTGCACCAGGTCTCAGACTCAACGTATTGTAGTAATTCTCTTCGGAGACAGTAGCGGGCATCTAATCCCTCTTCTTCTGACGATCGCCGGAGATGTAATACCTCTACGCGCCATTGTTGAAGAACTCATCAAAGTAGCGATTTCTCTTCTTTTTCCGAACAAAAATTACTTCTCAAAAGGAAAGGTACCCGATTCCGAACTCGATTGAACAATTTGGAAGTTTTGCCTGTAAATGATTTTCTTCTCTTTCACCGCTGTAGAACAATTGTCTTCAAATGAAGCCACGCAACATAAACAAATCTAATTCCCGTAAATTAATGAAGGTGATTGGATTGCGAGAGAGAGGAGCGGGGGTGGAGATGATTTGGAACGGCGAAGAGGAAATTTGGAAGAGACGAGATGGAGAGAGAAAACTTTCGGGAGTTATCAAGCGACAGGTGTACAATTAAATGTCACGAACCAAAGCCTGAGAGGATATCAAAACTCAAAAGAATAGAAAGAAATAACGGTCCTCACTTGTAATCGTACACCCGGTTTGTTCAAATCTCTAGACCACCGCCAATCTCCTAAAAGAGCATCTAACCGCACAATCTGAAACAACGACCCAGATAATTCCCTAGAAAATGAAAAATAGTACTGTTCATAGGGTCAAACTACCCCATTTAACTTTATATAGTTATAAAGTCATCCAGATAACTCATAGGTGACATCGTCTGATTTTTTTTTTTTTTTTTTAATAATGCTCTTAACAGCTGTTAGCTGTGTGTGCCGTTATAAAAATGACGAATCTTGTTCCATAAGATTTCTCATATGTATGCCATATGACTAGAAACTTAAGACAATTGGTTAATTCATTACTTATTAACAAATATACCGCAAAAAAAATAAAAATTTTGACTTAAATTAACTATGCAAGATATTGTTAATACCGATTGAAGACGGAAGAGGTGCAAGATTGATTGAAAACAGTGGAAGATAAACAAAATTAGGCCTGAAAAAATTAACACAAAAACAATGGCGGCCAGATCGAGGATTTGTAAATTTGGGCATCATAAAAGAAAATAAAAAAATTTACTATAACAACCGAAGTTATAATATAAAAATACTTTTAAAAAAATACTTTAATAATAAAACCTAAACATTATTACAACAGTTACAAAATAGATATTTTTCATAAATTTGATGAACAAAATTTAATTGCTAAGATGTTAATCTTTGCCTATATATCTTTCCCACAAAAAAGAAAAAAAATAAAAAATAAAAAATAAATAAAATACTGCAATTACCAACAAATTTTATGCATCTTCATATTTTAAATTTTGAGAACTACTCATTTTTGTTTCATCTTAGTATAGCGCGATACGATAGCAAGATCATTGCTTGGATCATATCGCGGTAGATCAGGCGCTTCAGCTATTCATTAATGCTTCGTCTTTGCCATTCATTCGATGAAGAAAAATAATCGTCTTTCATTTTCTGGTCAGAGGCGTGCTTGTTTTCTTAATACCGGCCGCAGTTTCCATTCAATGTGTGGAAGGACTTTAATATGTGAAAATAAAAATATTATTGTACATGAATATATTGTCTATTTTTCAGCTGAAATTAGTTTTTTATTTTGAAAAAAAATGAACATACCAACTAAAGTTACTTTGTAATTTTGGTTAAAATTAACAAAAATAAACAGACCAGTTGAAATTAGTTTGTTATTTTGGTTTAAAAAAAAATGAACAGACCAACTGAAATTAGTTTTTTTTATTTTTGTTAAAAACTTAACACATCACCTGAACTTAGTTTGTTATTTTATTTAAAAAAATGAAAAAACCAACTACAGTTAGTTTTTTTCGTTTTAAAAAAATAAGCAGACGAGCTGAAGTTATTTTGTTATTTTGGTTAAAAAAATAAACAAAATAGTTGAAGTTAATTTATTATTTTGGTTAAAGAAATGAACAGACCTATTGAAATTAGTTTGTTATTTTAGTTTAAAAAAAAAGAAAATGAACAAATCAGCAGAAATTAGTCTTCTATTTTGGTTAAAAAAATGAAACAAGCCAGTTGAAGTTAGTTTTTTATATTGTTTAAGAAAAATGAACAGACCAATTGAAGTTACTTTGTTATTTTGGTTCAAAAAAATAAACAGACTAGCTTAAGTTACTTTGTGATTTTGGTTTAAAAAAAAGAAAATGAAAATGAACAGTCCAACTCAAGTTAATTTGTTATTTTGGTTAAAAAAATGGACAGACCAAATCGAAACTAATTTGTTATTTTGGTTAAACAAAATTGAAAATAAACAAACTAACTAAAATTAATTTGTTAGTTTGTTCATTTTTTTTCAACCAAAATAATAAACTAAGTTCACTAATCTATTCATTTTTTTAAAACTAAAATAACAAAGTAACTTCAACTCATCTATTCATTATTTTTTTAAACCAAAATAACAATCAAACATCAGGTGGTCAGTTCTTTTTCTTTTTTTGTAACCAAAATATTAAACTAACTTCAACTGGTTTATGCATTTTCTATTTTGAAACCAAAATTATAAACTAATTTCAACTGATTTTCATTTTCATTTTTTTAAAACCAAATAATAAACTAATTTTAGTTGTTCTGTTTATTTAAAAAAACAAAATAACGAAGTAATTTTAGCTGGTCCATTCATTTTTTTTATTTAAACAAAATAAACAAAGTAACTTAAAGTCGTCTTAATTTTCTTTTTTTTTAAACCAAAATAACAAACTAATTTCAAATTATTTGTTTATGTTTTCTTTTCTAACCAGAATAACAAATTAATTTCAACTGGTAAGTTTATTTTTTGACCAAAATAACAACGTAACTTCACTTGGTCTATTCATTTAATTTTTTAAAAACAAAATAACAAACTTACTTTAGCTGGTCCTTTCATTTCAATTTTTTTTAACAAAAATAACAAATTAATTTTAGCTAGTCTGTTCATATTGTTTTTACCAGAATAATAAAGTAACTTTAGCTGGTCTACTTATTTTATTTTTATAAAAATTATAGACATTTTTCTTTTTATGAAAACCATTGAATGCATACAAAGTATTATTATTTTGAAATTCTATATTTAAATTAGTAAAGTCTTATAACCACAATATATATAAGAAATTCAATAGAGTATAAAATTAGTACACTTTATCAAGTCATCACAGCGTCCGAATTATAATTATAAGAGGTCATCCCGATAGAAATATATTTTTGGTTAATAAATTCAATGACATTATCAGAATTTAATTATACAAGTCATCCGGATAACTCATTGGTGGCATCGTTTGATTTTTCTTTTTATTTTAAATAATGTTCAGAACAGCTGCTAGCTGTGCGTGTCTATATAAAAATGATGAATCTTGTTCGATAAGATTTCTGATATTTTAATTAATTCATTACTTATTAACAGATATACCGCACGTAAAATAAAAATTTGGACTTAAATTAACTATTCGACATATTGTTAATAGCTATTGAAGACGGAAGAGGTGCAAGATTGATTAAAAACAGTGGAAGATAAACAAAATTAGGCCTGAAAAAATTATCACAAAAAACAACGGCGACCAGATCCAGGATTTATAAATTTGGGCATCATAAAAAAACTATAAAATTTACTATAACAACCGATCGAAGTTATAATATAAAAATACTTTTAGTAATTACTTTATTATTAAAACCTAAACATTAGTACAATTTTATTTACAAAATATATCTTTTTCAGAAATTTAATGAACAAAATTTAATTGCTAAGATGTTAATCTTTGCCTATATATCTTTCCCGCAAAAAGGGGGGAAAAAAAAACCTAGTGCAAATTACCAACAAATTTTATGCATCTTCATATTTTAAATTTTAAGAACGACTCATTATTGTCTCATCTTAGTATAGCGCGTGTACAACAGCAAGATCATTGCTTGGATCATCTCGCTAGATCACAAGCAAACCG
Source organism: Rhynchospora breviuscula (assembly GCA_027562975.1). Classification (NCBI taxonomy): domain Eukaryota; kingdom Viridiplantae; phylum Streptophyta; class Magnoliopsida; order Poales; family Cyperaceae; genus Rhynchospora; species Rhynchospora breviuscula. The sequence goes on from CM050398.1 coordinate 23,400,507, forward strand.
ATGAAAAGATCAGCCACTTGAGCTGTTGATTAATGCTTCGTCTTTGGCATTCATTCGACGAAGAAAAATAATCGTCTTTCATTTTTTGGTCAGAGGCGTGCTTCTTTTCTTAATATTATTCCTCCAATAGATAATAAATATATTAAAATTAATCTATTAGAATTAATTATATTTGTGTACGTAATTTCTAGCGTCTTGATCGAATTAATATGAACTTAAAAAATTGTGGAAACACATCTTTCAAAATTGAACAAGATCAATTTAAAAATCCGGCATTTGAATATTAAAATTTTAAAATATAAAAATTAGATCGAAGTATTTTGTGGCATTGAAACCCTCCATAACAATTTATACGCATTGTACAGTATAATATAATACTGATTCAACTATGATTAGAAATAACAAATATCTAGAAACTTTTATAACATAGACGACCTGAGCCGTCCGCTTCAAGATATCTAATGAAAAGGCATTATCGAAGTCCAAAAATTCTGTCACAATCAAAGGAAGATCAATCTCCACCTATGTTACCCCGGTACTCCAAATATGCAGGAGTACCGGTACCGGATACGAGTACGCGTCTGGTACAATACCGGTACATACCGGGTATGCCACGTAGCGTACTAGATTATTTTAATATATTTTATCAGCAGGTACGATCTTCAGTACAGCTGGGTACGGCTGGAAATAGATAGGTTCATTTACCAAAATATGATTTCATTTTTTGATTGTTTGGAGGCCTTTAAAATTTAATTTGGCTATAAAATTTTATATGAAAGCTCACAAAAACATGAAGAATTCGGTGATATAAAATTTTATAATTATAGGCTTACAAAATTTTAGAATAAATTTCTAAATCTCATAAATTTAATTTTCATAAAGATGTGATCATTTTTATAATTGTTTGGAAATCTTAAAAAATTTATTTGGCTGTAAAACATAAGTGCTCACAAAAATATGAGATATTTAGTGATATAAGATTTTCTAATTATAGATCTATAAAAATTTAAATAATTTACCAAATCTCATAAGAAATTAAAAAAATTCAAATGCAGCAACTCTAATCATATTTGAAAATAAATTAAAATATAATATATATCGCCGTACTTGTACTGGGAATTTTTTAAAATTTTCATACTATCATATCCGTATCATACCGAGTAGTTGGGTACGATACTCAAACTTGTATTCATGCAACATAGATCTCCACGTAACAACCATTAAAATATAAACTGAGTTTTGAAGACGTGATTATATTATCAAAATTTTGACTTTCAAACAAGTAAGCTGACTACGGAAAATTTTATTCTTGTGGAAAATAGCGGTGCAAAGTTAAAAGTTAGTAGCGTTAGTGGGATAAGGTTTGTACTTTTTGGGGTTAGAGAGGTAGAATGGTAGGGGTAGTGATTAGGTGGGATTAGTGCTAGCTTAAGATTAGTGAATGTTGTTTAGTGTGGCATGTTGAGGTTAGTACTTTAAGGTTAGTAAATATTAGTGCTATAATTATTATTAATTAATTTTAATAACAATATTATTAATTATAAAAATAAATAATTTTTAATAATTATTATTATCAATATTATAATAACTATTATTAATTTATTATTATAATTTTTATATTAAAGATTATTTAAATTTATACAATTAATTATTATTTACTAACTATTTTTACAATATCTATTATTAATTTTTAATTATTAATTATTATTACAAAAAATATTATTAATATTAATCATTAAATAATATTACAATTATTCATATTATTTATTTTGAATTAATTATTATTATTTTATTGTTACTAATCAATATTAATTATTAGTTACTAATTATTATTAATTATGATGAATTACAATTAATTATTGCTAATTATTAAAAATTATTTATTATTATTATTAATTAATATTTAATAATAAAAAAATTACTTATTAAATATTATTATTTATCATTAATTTATATTAATTAATTATCTATTATTAAATATTAATAATTATTATTTGTAAATAATTGTTAATTATTAATTATCATTAGTAATACAAAATTAGCGCTAACCTCCGGAGTGGTGAAATCACTAACCCATGTCTTGGGAGAGTTAGCGGGTTAGCCTTAGCTAATCTCAATTCATTTGGTGAGTTGAGGGAGGTTGGTTAGTTCCACCAATCTTAAATTAGTGCTAACCTTAGTAATGCCAAACGCACCCGAGATTGCGTGCTAATTGTGGCGAGGACAATATTGTACCCGGTTGCAAAGCTGTCAAACGTGTAGAACAGACACGAAAGATGAAATAGACGTGTTCCGTTTTTGTTCAGTTTCAGGTAACAATACAGAAATGGTCTTTTATTCCGTTCCGTTTCGTTTCATCAAACAAAATGAAAATTTTCGTTATGTTTAGGTTCTGTGATGATATTTCCATTGTAATTTCTCCTTTCTAGCTATGTTTCGTTGTCCAAAAATGATACTTCGTTTACGTTCCGTTTCTGAAAATAGAACCCATTTATCACTATATTTCTATTCTATTTCGGATGAAACGGAACGAAAACGTTCGAAACGACATTACGTTGACAACTTTACCCGCTTGTTCCCCAATAAACACCTTTCAGTATTTCTCGCAAGTACCAATTTGTCAAGTGACAACGATATGTCGACTCAGTATGCGTTTTGAATTGTGCTCGACATAGATAGAATTGACATTTGCAAGTAATGTTAATACATATCCAATTGTGGACGAATCGAAGCAAAAAATCCTCGATCCTTCGAAATGATTTGCCATTCAAAATTTTTTTTCTGCTTAACAATGAGTGAATTTTATGTCATGTAATATATTTAGATTTACCATAAAACTATAGGTGCTCTTGTCGCGGCTCCACCGCGACATGTACCTATAATATGTTATGTATAGCAGTATATTTGTTGTATTGTATTTTTATAATGGTGTATGTTAATCGACATTTACTTATGCCGTGATTGTTTTATTGTGTGGGTATTGATTTTCAGGATATTTATTTTGCAATATTTTTTTATTGGGCTCACTATTGGAGGGCAAGTATAATGTGTTGGGTAATTTACCAGTAGTTGTTCTTCCAATTTACTCGGATGTAGAAACTCATATTCCGCTGATTGAATAGAAGTTTTTGAGGAATATTATGATTTATATATTTATTTGTGTTGCACATTTACGAATTTGTTGGAGGAGAATAAACGGAAATGTTGCTTGTGTTAATTTCCTTAAGCTTCCATTGTAAACTATACGTGTATAATGACGAAACATGCCATTTTATTGCAGCAATAAACGGGTGTCAAATACAACGCATAAATTATATACGTATGATCATATCTATTCTTTTTGTCTCCTAAGAACTTGAGATACCAAAAACAAATATAGAGCAAGGTTTATAAATTAATATGTTGTAAAATCCTGTAAATTGTGTAAATTTGCAAAAGTTAAACTGATTTTTTACAAATATTGCAAAGTCATCTAATGATGGCATATTATTACATAATTAACTCGCACATGTACACTTGGAAACACTTAATTCATGGTGTAATTTAATGCAAATATTGAGCACCTCATATATACTAAGCAAATCATACACCTTATTGAGCAAATGGAATTTCATTGTAAATCTTTGCGAATAATTGGTGCCGACCTTTAATAATTGTAAATCTATGAGTAATTGGTGTTGATCAGTCGACCCTTATCTATATAGATTTGTATATTTTGCCAGCTTTTGTCTAAGCTAGAGACGGTCTTGCTTCCTGATTTAAGAGCATTGATCCTTGAACCAATTTCTAGCTTGAATTTTTTAGAGCATTGATCCTGATTTAAGGACTACAAATAGAAAAATCTTTATAAATTGTGCATGTATTATGTATCGGCAGATCCTCTTTTTCTAATTTTTACTGATTCTTCTCTCCCTCTCTCATCTTTTCTAGCTTTCCTTGGTCAAGTGAAGGGGTCATGAACCAGACAAAAAATAGATGAAAAAATTAAAAGGGGTCATGAACCGGTCCGGTAAAAATTAAATTTTTTCTGACTCTGCCCCTGGCACGCCTCTCTCCAAGACTGACGCGCAATTCTATATAATAAAATTATTAATTGACGTATTTAACTGAACACTTTTGATTATTAAACTGAACACATTTGGTTATTAAACTGAACACTTGTAACAGACACCTGCTAGTCATAGTGATGGCGCACGATGGTTTATGTACCGAAGTTCCGGTGCATACTAATCCAAACTCTTAGATTTGCATCAAAATGAAAGATCCAAACCATCCAATCTGATCCAAACTCTTGGATACTAATATATTTTATGTCATGTAATATATCTAATTTTCCATAAAATGTATACCTTTAACGTAAGAGAATATCTTTGGTGCATACTAATGTACATGAATTCTAGTGTATACTGATCCAAATTCTTAGATTTTCATCAAAATAACCAATACAAACCGTCCAATAAGATATCCTTATTGAAATCTCCTGGTCGAACAATTTTTACATTTTTATTTACTATTTTTTTAAATTAAAAAAATTGTTAATCTAATTTTTTCTAAACTGTTCAAAACAATAGTTTTTGAAAATCAGAAAAAATACTTAAAAATTTTAAAAATATAAAATTTGGTTGACAAGGAGATTTCAACAGTTTGGATCGATAATTTTGAAGTAACTAGATCCAAGAGTTTGGATCAGTATGCATCAGAGCTCCGGTATATTAATTAGTATGCACCATAGATATTATGCAATTAATTATTATTTAATCTGTCTTATTCGTCGATAAGTACTGAGTTTATCCCTAATATCATGACATATATATTTACATTTTTATTATTTCTCAAAGTCTTTTCATGTCTTATCCATTCATACGTACTTGATGTTTCTTTTATCATAAAAGTCTCAGAGTAACCTAGTTATACTCTCGGACTTGTATTGTATGGAATTACGTCTTTCGATGTAGAGTTGTCCAGCCATAATTAAATTATATTAGTGAGCATTCGCGTGTTGCACGAGCTATTTTTTCATCAGTTGTTTGTAAATTGTTAATATAATTTTTTGCATTATAAATAAGTATTGTGCATTGTGAATATCAGAGAAAATTTATTGATATTATAATGATATTATAGTTCTTATATTGATGATGCTGTTATAGTTTGGTATAATGTTTGATTAAATTGTTGGACAGCTTTTTAGGGAAAAAGAAGGAAAAAGAAAAGAAAATAACATGTTGATTAAATTGCAAGTAGAGTAGATTAAAGATCAAAATATAGATGCGCAAATGAATGTATACATTATTCATGGTTCATGCTTTCTGGATAAACTATATCCACATGACCGTTCATTTATTTGCACATAGGTCGTGGTGCAGAGGCATAGTATATTTGCGCATATATTTGATGCCTTCTGCTTAAAATTTTCGTAGGCATAGGTAGTGGTGCAGAGGCGCGTGACCTAGTGGTGCTGAGACTCTGTACGATTGTTGTTGTGTACAACCATCTCCCGTGGGTAGTAAAGAAGGGAATCAGATGGACAGATCTGAGCAATCAAATGAACGGTCCATATCGATTCACTGTGCACCAACAGTACCACAACAATAGCGGATCTGGATAGAGTAGGAAGAAGATAATGAACAGTGCGGAAAGAGTGTTATTCCGAAAATCCAAATCATGTGGCGCGCGACACAGCGTGTAGCGTGGCACAGGACCGTCTGATCAGATCTGGATGGATGAGGGAGCTTCGTGCATGTAACCAGATTGTAAGGCCCGAAAAAAATGAACCGTCGAGATCTGATCGGACAGTCCGTGTCGCGTGCTACACGCTGTGTCGCGCGCCACAGGATACGGATTCTTATTCCGAAAGAAAAACAGTGCAAAAAACAATGCAGAAAGAGTGTTATTTCAGTGCAGAAAGGGTGTTATTCCGGTGCATACTCTTCCGTGAAGAAAAATAAGGAAGAGTGTTATTCCGAAAAGAGTAGGAATAATGTCATTCCGGAAAGAAGAAATATTGTTTGGAAGGTGAGTTGAGAAAAAAAAAAATAGAAGAGATGAAATAAAACAATTATTTTTTTTTATCTGGTTGTAGTTTATTCTTTCTTTATTTTAATGTTTGATATTATAAAATAAAGTAATTATTTTTATTTAATACTAATAATTAGAAAAATAAAATAAGTAGAAATAACAATAATATTAAAATAAACATTAAAAATAATTAATATTGTAGTTATAATATTATAATATTTATAATAATTTTATAAAAATAATTAATAATTTAATATTATAATAATATAGTATAATAATAATATTTTAATAATTATATTGTAATAAAATTATAATATTATTATAATAAGCCAATTAATATTGTCAATGAATCTAAATAATATGAATTATAAAATAAGTAAAAATAATAAATATTATAAAAATTATTAATATTGTAATAATAAAATATTAGAATAATATAACATCAATATTAAATGTAATTAATTAATTGTTAAAACAATTGATTACATTCTCGATTATTATTGATGGAAAAATATTGTTGGAAAACATTTCTAAATGATATTACTAATGATTCTTGAAAGCAACAATAACTGGTAAAAAAAATCATGATAGATACGTCCTAATTGAAATATCGAAAGCAAAAATAATTCTTATTACCTATCGTTACATGTACGTGCAATTTGCAATCAATAACCCTGCCAAAAATATTGAAATATTTTATTTGGGTATGGTTGTGGGGAATGGCATAGAGATTGCATGCGTCGAACCAAAAGAAAGAATAAAATATTTGCAATCTTTCTCTCTCCTAATTTTTGGTTGATTTTTCAGTCTTCCAAGTTCCAACTTCCAAGTTTCGTTCTTTCTCTTCTTCCAACTATTGGCTGGAATAACTCTTCTGGAAATTTGTCGCTGTTTCTGCTTCATCCGGTCTGACGACATTTGGATGATGTATTTCTTCCAGAAGAGCATTTTTTTCGGGAAGAGGGCTTATTCCGCTCCATCCAAACAAGCCTATATTCAGGTACATTAACAGTTGCACTATAAAGAATCCACCAGTAGTGACCATGCTTACAGAACACCAAGAGTACTAGAATTTACTTCAGAAAAAGAAAAGATTGAAGGGGAGAAAAATGATTCTGTGGCGCCTAGTTCTTCTGCTACTAGTCGCATCTACTATTCGAGTTCACAGCCAGTTTGATTCTAATGGTAACAGCTAGCTTCTATGCAATCACATTAATATAATTTTTTATGTTCTCTCTTTCTCAATCTCTCTGTCTCTCGGTCTCCCCCTCTTAAAAACCAGCAGGGGCTGCCAAAGTGTTTACAGTCTGTCTGGTCACTCTTCACCCATCTTGTGGCTACCAAAATAATTTTAACAACCAACAAAATAGATAGCAGAAATAAATAATTAGCATGTTAGTACTATTTTGTTTATATTCCCTATAATTTATAAGGTTCATGATTCAAATTGGACACAAGTTATGAATCTTTTGGTCAAGGTTAATTATTTTTTTTTCTTTATTTATAATCAGTCATTTATCATTATCACAGTTGTCACATAAGTTTGGGTTTGTGAGAACGATAACTAATTAATAGTGCTGCTTATATTGATTTATGTATGCTGCTCATTCTAATTTTTCTGTATATGGGCTTTGTTCATTAATTTGTCAGTTTAAAAACCGTTAATTATTCAGTAAAATTTGTTTACTTCAGTTAGAGCTGCACAAGATTAAAAAAAAAATCATTATTATATAGCTTCAAAATGGTGGGATGGAATACAGAAAATAAAAAAAAACCTCTTTGTAAAAAATTTTCGTATTCCATCTACCAGAGAAAAAAAAAGAAATAGACGAACTTTGTACAAAACAGCAATGTTAAAAGGCGAAAAAGAGGTGTAACGAGAGGAGGGGAAAGAGAAAAGTTCTTTTTGTGTTTTTTTTTTTTTTCCCAAACTAATCACATTTGCAGGCATCCCATTTGTAGTTTGGTGTTGTAGATGTGCTAATACAATTAATTAATTTACTTAACTTTTAACTTAGTGCGCTTGAAAACAATTTGGGCGATGTTATTCCTTTTGCAGGGTTTCTCAGCATCGACTGCGGACTTACCGATGTCCCTAGTTACATTGATAACAAAACAAGTTTAGAGTTTGTATCAGATGAGAAATTCATCGACACAGGAATGACTGCCCAAATCATTGAAGACAGGGACACATGGCGCAAAGAATTTCAAACACTTAGATACTTTCCCGATGCATCATCTTTTGATTGGAACGCCTGCTATACTATAAGATCCTTGACAGTACAGTCAAAGTATCTTATAAGGGCAACATTTGTTTATGGAAACTACGATAACTTAGACATGCCCCCTATCATTGATATTTACGTAGGAGTCAGTTTTTGGTGTAGAGTAAATACATCTATTCCCACCTATACTGAAATTATTTTTAAAGCGACTGCTGAGTTCTTACAAGTTTGTCTGAAACATTATATATTTGTTCCTTTCATCTCTTCATTACACTTACGGAAATTAAACAATGGCATGTATGATCGATATGTGAGTTCAGCACAATCATTGGCCTCAGTCTGGAGGTATAATTTGGGAGAAAGCAATCGCCAGTTTATAAGGTCATTTTATATCTGAAGATTTTTTATTTTGACTTTTTTTTTCCGTTGGTTGAACATATCTAAGCATTTTATCGAACAACTTTCTTTCACTACTTACTCTTCATGGGATGTATTAAATTTTGTATAGGATATTTTCTTACTTATGGATTTATATATATCAAAATTACTGATATTTCTCAAAGTATATTATTAAAGGTAAATCTTGTAAAACTATTGTAGTTTTCCTAGTTAGAGTGACTTTAATTAGGCCAATATCAGAAGAAGTAGAAAATAAAAATTTCCATTATATCCAAATTAATGGGAATAAATATATAGCATCTTTGATTAAAAAGTTACTTAGCCAGAACTTGTCTATAAATTGGAAAAAATAAACCCAGCATTTTATTGCTACCAATGCATACAACAGTCAATAATTAAGGCATATATAAATCTGTTCCTAAAAGAAACAAGGCATTCAATCGTAATTTCATTGGTGGTTAGGGTAGTGTGTGTGTGTGATGGTCTCTGTTGTGGTTGTCTACGGATTGCAATCAAAAGAAATTAAATAAAAAACATCATATAGTTGTGACAAGATCTTATTTCCTTCCTTGGTGTGGTAACAACTGAAAAATAGATACCCTGATGATAAGTATGACCGGTGGTGGACAAGCTACTCCAATGCCGCATGGGCAAACATCTCGACTAACGCAACTGTGGCCCCTAACGTGGAGTTGGAGGATCCCTCTCTTGTCATACAGACTGCTGCCACCACTTCAACTACCAAAGAACCCCTTGTCATGAATTGGACTAATGATAACATGTCTGCCACATATTATGTCATTCTTCACTTCGCTGAGATCCAGCTGGACAACATATCAAAAACTGCTCGAAGGGAGTTCAATATATTTGGCAAAGGATCTATGATGTCAAGCCAACCATACATCCCGGCATTGCTATCTACACAATTTATAGATTTCAATTACACAAATGCTCCCACTTATAACATATCATTGGAGGCTACTTCAAGTTCGACTCTTCCACCGATACTGAATGCAATTGAGCTGTATACCATTTTACCTGTCACCGCCACCACTTTTGCTCATGATGGTAATTCATTTTTCTTTTTCTTGTTTACTTATTATTGATCGTTGATTAGATATATATCCTTTGTTAAATTAAAACTCTAGAGTCAAGAGGACACGTACTTAATTAATTACATAGTCGAACCTTCAGCATCAGAAGGTCAGAATCGAAGCTTAATTACTGGCCAGCTGGGATTGTGAGATTGAAGCTCTGTTGGGTTGTCTACCTGCACTTCTCTTCCCTCGGCTGGAAGAGAATTAATAAACATAAATTATATATATATACTTCTACTGCTTTATATAAGAAGAGGTTCTGTACCATACAGTGCCATAAATTTTTGTTGATTTGATACTGTTCATTCAAATCGTTTGTGCTTTTTGGCATACAGTTGATGCCATTTATAGTATCAAGAAGTATTATAAGATTGACCAACAGTGGAATGGTGATCCTTGCATTCCATTCTCGTGGAGAGACATTATCTGCACACGTGTCTTCAACATAATGAGGATCACTACTTTGTGAGTAATTTTTTGCTTTATTTATTCTTCTTGTATATTTTTAGAACATATATATAACAGTTTTCTCTAACTATTAAAGAAACTTCTGTTTTTTCTAGATTACTATATAGTTATGGATTGTCAGGCCCAGTGAGTGATCACTTTGGAAATCTAACTGCCCTCACTTCATTGTAAGTTGCTGCAACCTTAGATGAATAGATGAAGTACTTCTCTTCTTTTTAAACAACGTATATACAATTTAATTATTTGTGATATATAGCAAGATAACTTATATTAGCAGTTGAAAGTAATTTACGAACATGGTGCGTTTTGATGAAATTTGTACGCATTTGTTCTTTGCTGCGGAATCTGGAACAGTGCTGAAAGCCTTTCGACAAACATCATATCTCCATGTAACTAATTGCTTTAAAAGAAATTTTGATGGTTTACAAATTACAAAATAATGTTAGCTTCATCATGATATCTTGCAAGATCTTTGTTATTGCAAACCTTATATAGCAAACTGCAAACTAACTCTTTGCTATAGATTTTTTTCTTTTCAATTTTACGAAAAGAAATCCCGGTTTATATATTCACAAATTGGAATAAAAAATGAAACTAATATTTTTCTGTCTAGGTTCAGTATTTCCAAAAGTAAATTCTGACAGAGAAAAATAAACCCCTGAACAACGTCTAGTACATTCAGTCTAGTTTATTCGTTTTTCTGTTGTATTCTTCTCCACTTTCCAGATCACATCCCTTTGTCCCTCCCGATAAATCATAGAGTGATTAGAAATGGAAATTGATTACTGTAATTTGCAGTTTTGTGACTTTTGTCATCGTTTGTCATCGCTAAACAGAAATTGAACACATAAAATAGACAAAGTGAATATATATAATGATCAAAGTAAACACATACAAACAAATAAGTTTAATAAAATTAAGTTGAATGTGTATATAAAAATCTGAATAAGAGATGACAACAATTATTTAGTTTAAGTGTTCATTTTGATCGTCTATATATTTAACTTGTCTATTTTATGTGTTCACTTTGTGTTTAATCAATAACAAGCGAGGGCAAAATTACATGTGGCCGTTTTCATTTCTCATTTAATCTGAAATTAGATTCGGAGCAATTGGTTCATGTCGAAGTCAACACCGAAAGCTAAATTCTATTTTTGGGCCGGCCCAAATTGATGAATGCGTGATTTCTCTCGAGGTCTCCGATGAAAATGCATCATCATGAATTTACTAGAACTATTGAGAAGTTAACTTTCATATTTCGGTGAAGACATCTAGAAAATTCTTATGCATCTAGATATATCTAATAACCGACATAGAACACATATAAATAGGAGGTTGTGCTCGTTTGTCATATGAGCCAATGTTAGAAATAGTTGATAGGTATCAAAGATGTAGCAGTCAGTGAAATTTGTAGTAAGTAGATGGTATTATTTTGTATAGTAGAGAGTATAAGTTATTGTAATAGTAATTTAAATTTGGATAGTAATAAAGTATGTTTGTGTAGTATTGTTAAGTCAATAATTGATATTAGAATCGGTTAGAATTTGTTGGGTCAGATTGGTTTGTCAAGTCATAAATTTAGTAGTCGTATGTCTTGAGTTAGATTAGTTGAGTCAATATGTCATATCTGAGTAGTATGAGCAGTTTGATAGGAAAGTTGTACAATTACAATTATAGAGATTGACGTATGCGTATCAAGTCTTATTTGCAAGGACAAGACTCATGAAATGTTGTTAGTGGTGATAAGACTGAACTGCCACCCAACTCGATCTTAACTTACAAGAATTGGAAGATAAAAGGCTAATATTCTTGTTGAAGGCGACGGTTGTTAAGAGTTTATTGTCACATATTGAAGATGTCGAGACGCCAAAAAAGAAATTTAGGACGCATTCGCCGCACTATTTTCGAAGAAGAACACAAGAAAGTTGCAAATCCTCGAGAGAGTTGATGAACAAGGAAACATGACTGCATGTGAGTACTTTTTGAAAGTTAAAAATTTATGTAGGGAGATTGAGCAGCTTGACGCCAATGCAAAAATTGATGAAGATAGAATGCGACGGATAATCATAAATGTGATATCGGTCGGAGTTTGGCGCATTCGTGACGGCAATTCTAGGGTGGCAGATGCAACCACTCTTGTTAAATTTAAAGATTCTATTGGCAAGTCAAGAGGCACTTCTTAAGCAGCTTGTCGGGTTGATGATGAAGAAAAAGGAAAACGAGATTAGCCTGTATAGTGGTTGACAGAGAGTGTCAAGCATGAGCCAACAAAGAAAACCAATGGTCGAGAAGACTAGCAAGACTATGCACAAGTGTTGCAAGTGCATGTATTTAGGAGGAGCTCCAAGATGCTAGGAGGGTTATGGAGCTGATCATGAATTCCGCAGGAGAAGCATGGTGTGCTATAGTAGCGGACGACAAGGGCATTATGCGAGAGAGTGTCAATTTTAGAATGAAGTAGGAAACGTTGTGGTGGCCATGAAGGAGAAGGCACCATTTGGCTTTAAGAGTGAAGAAGAATGAGACGGTTTGACGACTATTGCGATAGCTGATAAGACGATTCAGAGTCTGAATTCGAGCCATGGTTCTTTGAAGAGGCAGTCGAGAAAGAGACTACATTGAAAAGTTGCACAGTGACAGTTGAGGAGAAGTCACGAGAAGGAGCATCAATGAAATTCATCATTGAAAAGAGTGATGATGTCGCAGTCATGAAGAAGACTACTAAAGTACAATTGATCTCACGACGAGAAATGATTGATCGCGCAACATGTCGATCAGAGGATAGAGAAACTCAACGACGACAATTACAGATATCACGTGCCTTGAATTCGATTGTGAAGCAGATCAAAGACAAATCGAAAGTAAAAATATGGCGGTATATATATTCAAAAAAGATATATATATGAGAAGAAGCTTAGAAGCACGAATGGACGTAGAGTATCGAAGGACAGAATATTTGAAAGTTGGCATTGATGGAAGTGTTGAAGTCAACACCGAAAGCCTAATCCCAGTTTTGCCCCAGCCCAAATTGATAAATGCGTGATTTCTCTAGAGGTCTCCGGTGAAAATGCATCTAATCAACTTTCACATGTCGGTGGAGACATCTACAAAATGCTTATGCATCTGGATATATCTAATAACGTACGTACCGACATAAAACACATATAAAAACAGGAGGTTGTGCTCGTTTGTCGTATGTGGTAAGGAATAGTTGGTAGGTATCAAAGATGTAGCGGTTAGTTAAATTTGTTGTAGTATGTAGATAGTATTATTTTGTATGGTATAGAGTATAAGCTATTGTAATAGTACGTAGTTTGGGTAGTAATAAAAAGTATGTTTGTAAGTATTGTTAAGTCAACAGTTCATGATGTGGAATCAGACGTCTCGAAGAAAAAAAATCTGAGTCCAAATGAAAATTCGAACTTTTTAAGCATTTTTTTTAACTTATATTTAAATTCTGTAAAATCTGGACTTTCCAAATTAAAAATAAAATTGGAACTGAATCTTTTCAGTTCAGATCTTTCTACTACATTTTTCCTTCTCTTAATTTGTATATATTGCGCCATTAAACCACACCACAATTTTTTTTTTTTGGGGGGGGGGGGGGGGGGGGTGGGGGGGTGTTGTCCGCAGTACTCAAGTCAAATGATCCCATATCATAATTTAATTAAATTTTGTTGTTTGGATCTTTTGGGCGTTGTCCGGAGCAAAGCCGAACATATAGTCCCACCAGGCTGTTCCTCCAGCCTCCAACATGTCTCGCTCGCTCCCACCCACCAGCATTTCCGCAGACCTTCACCTCTCTCCATTAATAAACGAGAAATGATAACTGTCATCTGCAGTTTTACTATCGGTTATTATCGTTTGAATAAAATGAACACATAAAATAGACAAAATGAACACATAGATTATCAAAGTGAATATATACATAAAAATAAGTTTTACTATCACAGTTCAGATTTTTATATGCATATTCAACTTATTTATTTATATATGTTCATTTTGATCATTTTTATATTCACTTTATTTGTTTTATATGTTCATTTTGTTCAAACGATGACAAGTGATGACAAAACTGCAGATGACATTAATCAATTTTCTTAATGAACACCACCACTAATGATTGTTTTTTATGATGTCAAATTGTCAACCCCATTCCGTTCCAAGCCCATCATAATCGGCTCATCCCCCACTTATTTCATTCCGACTCGGACGAGTCAAATAGGAATCGGCTGAGGTGATAATAATCCCCAAAGTTGATTGCATCAGAGTCGGCTCATCTATATATGGTTTTATCACTTTCAGTAACTTAATTGTTGCTTACTATTTTTTTTCAGGTACTTGGATCGCAATAATTTATCTGGATCAATTCCTGATTCTTTAAGCCAATTAACTAATCTTGATAGCTTGTAAGTTCTTCACTGAAAGATCAAGTACTTTCTATTTTCGTTTATACGCGACTACGTTTCCACATAGTCCATCAAAATTCATTTGGAAAGTTAAATACATGAGTCTCAGTCAATGTATTAGAACCAAATAACACTCGGTGCTTGAATTGCTCCTGATTTGCTCATTATGGCTCCATGAATCAGACTTTTTAGAAGCGAGTTTTGGGGTATACATCAAATGACCCATGTTATTGAATGCCAAAATTAATTATTTGATAACTATTGTGAACTCAAATGCACTCGTGCTTTAATTTTTATTCGAAAACATCTGATCCATTAATTTATTGGTTGATACCCCGCATTTATGATATTATCATATTTGTCCACTTAATGATGCTCACAATATTATTCAGGTAAGTTTTGAAGGTTCTGTTATATAATAAAATGTATAGCTCATGATGACTCTAAAGTCTAAACAGACTTTCTATGAGCGAGATTTGGGGGTCTCCAATGACATTGATTGACATTAATTATTGACAACAAACATGGATTGAAATAATTATCGGCTAATTATGCCTTTTCTTTCCAGGAATTTGGCGTACAATAATTTATCTGGATCTCTTCCTGATTCTCTTGGCCAACTAGCACGTCTTGACTCACTGTATATATGATTTTCAAAAAAATAAAAAATATATGGTTTCAATTCTAACTATATTTGTTTAATAATCATTTTGATAGCTAAATGATCTCATGTCATTGTATTTTCCTTGGATTTACATCCAGTACTTTGCACATTTGTTTACCAATTGCTGGAAAACAGTGAAAGGACATCCATTTTTCATTCACCAAACAACATCCATTTTCTTCGTTTAATTACACACATTAACTAATCGTTTGATTTCTTTATGTTCAGGGACGTGAGTTATAATTCTTTGTCTGGATCTCTTCCTAAATCTCTAGACAACACAGCTCTTTCAGCGCTGTATATTATATGTCCTTTTGATCATTTTCTTTCATGCGTGTTTTATAGATTGCTCTCTGTATATAAGAAAACTTTGCATTTTCCTTTTCTTTCCAACTTTTCAGGGACATAACTGGAACCAGTATTTCGACTGTCCTTCCTCCTGGGCTTCGGAGAAAGAAACAAGGTGGTGATTTACAATTCAGGTATTACATAGAATAATTTGCTTTATTTATTTCCCCTGGCTTTCAATTTTTTTTCCTGATGCTGTAGAATGTTGAGAAATTCATTATATGGTAGTTTTTTTTTTTTAGAGGAACTAAAAAAAAAACCATATAATGAATTTCTAAACATTATATGGTAGTTATTTAGTGCTTATTGTCTATCTAGAATTACAATCATTTAAAATATTCTAAGATTCAACATAAATATTTAGTTGAAGGAACGTAAGAGTCTAGTACAGATAGTTAGTGCTTCTATCGTTATTCTATTTAGCTAACGGATTCAATTTTCGCTGGATGCGGAAGATGAATAAACTTTATTTCACAGAGTAGACTATGCCTCTGTAAATAAATAGACTTATTTCAAAAAAAAAACAAAAAATCAGCCGAAGATAATTAAGGCAAAGATAAAACATGTACCAACAACCTTAAGCTAACAGCACATATTTTCATGTAATTAATCCGATTTCAGAAACATATATACCCATACTTAGTTATATATACGAAGAAATACAGAATCAATAGCAACACAAACTGTAAGAAAATCGAGAGTATTTATCATAACGCAATAGAAATCGATTTTTCAAGGTCTCTTATTATTCCTTTCACAGCATGACATGCACAAACTCTTCTCATCTCCAGGACCATCGTCTTCATGCTTTAGTACATAGAAACCACAATTAGAAACGAGTTCTGTCACACTATTCATAATCACGGTGCTAGACGAACTGCCACACGCCAACCTCTCGAATAGATTGCGGTGTTTCACTCTCCATCGAGTGCTTCTACTGATTAAACAAATAGAAGAGAAGTGGATCTCTCTCTTCCTCTGTTCTCCGTCTTTTTGTTCTGAATAGAATGATATGACTCTCTTAATTTCCTTGAGAATGGATCAGATCAGAGAAATATAAAGGGATAGGCAACAGACAACCAAAAGATGCATCCAGGCCATGCGGCCCAGTATCAAGGCCCACTTGGAATCTAAGCTGCATGGTACAATCATTGTAATCACAACAATTGTCTCCACTTCTAAATTCCAAAATCTCCCTCTTGAAGACATTTGTTGAAAGCAGTCACAACCTTCATATGGCCACATAGAGTGCGACCAACGCATACACCTGCAAGCGGGAGCTACAAGACAAATCTTTAACCGAAGTTAAAACCAGTCAGGAGGCATCGATCATTTTCTAAAAAATAGCAATTTAATATGTATACTCATACTCTAGATTATTTCAAGATCAAGCACTAGACAAACACATCACAAACTTCACTTACGTGGCCTATGCATGTGTTATCCCTTTCAATCTAATTTGCTCAAGTGTTTCCAATTATGTCATATGACAAAAAACAAGTGGGCTCCAACACAAACAAATTCTCATGTGCAATCTAAAATCAATATTCCTTCTGCACTCATGTCAATCTAAGTAAAATCAACTGCTTTCCTAAAATGCACCGGTAGTCCAAATCATACGTGGCCATAGATAACATACAAAGTAGCAGAGCATTGACCGTACTCTTCATGACATAGTCAATAGTAATAAGGGTACGTATTTAGAACTCACACAATGAGTAGACAGTGGTACTAGACCTGAGACTACTCAACTCATTTTCTAACGTCGCCAAGCACATGTGGTATGAACACGTGCTACAATGAACCATCTATCCAATAAACGTATGTTAGTTCACTTTACGAGTCTATGTCTAGCTGCAAACCAAACGTCCATGATCTAGATCGCATACATTGCAACTCACTGTCAAAGTTTGTACAAGTCTTCTACCTTGAGCGACAAGAAAACTCTCACCTCAACTTACTATAGGCTACATGGACTGTGGGGGACAATTCATGTCGACTCACTTAAAAACAGATAAATCTCATCTTAATCCTAGATTATGGTGACAACGTGCTTTGTCTACCATAAGCAACTCCTTAGTCCTCCTCGACTAAGTGCACATAGCTTGATAAAGTCTCATCTCTGCCCACCCCAGGTATAAGAGGAGATTGGTCATCTAAGCAACTCAATCTTAACCTATTAACATACTACTATATAATATTAACATATATTTGAAGAATAATAAAGTCATCTTTATGTTCAAAGTTCAAGTATATATTTATACGAGGATCTGATCTCTAAACGGACAACCTAGAACAGGCTGTATAACACCTCTGACAAAACATCAGAGAATTTTTTATATCCTAAAATGAATTGGTTAGCATCCTAACAGACCATTCCATATAGGAATATACTCATATCAGATCAACTATGTGCTATCATATCTCTAATAACATATCTCAATGTTTGGTTAGTCCATGTCCCCACAATGAGTTATTATTGACTCTCTCGAAGTCACAACAACTAACAATTGTATAGACTATCTCAAACAAAATTCCCTCCGATATGAAAATCCATAATGTCAAGTTGCTCAGTCTCACAAATGAGAGAGCATGTATGACCACTCAAACATGCTGTTGACTCCACCTCCACAAAGTATTCCATTTACTCAAATCTACACCCCGAAAGAGTAAATTAACTTGTTTATTATCACAAAGAAATAATATTTTAGCAAGTTAATATTATCCATAAAGTATACTTGCATGTATATGAATTATCCATTCGGAGGCAAAATAATTACAAGTATTTAAACTTGATAACTTAGCATGTCACTTATCATACTTGTATTCAGATATATATAACTCACATACCTACACAAATAGGTATTTTGTTTGGCTCAATTTAATATCAAACTCCTAGCATAACTAGAGTGAGATATTTTAACTATCTGTATAAGGGAAACATTTAATTATAGGTATTGCATTTTGGATGACCATTGATCGAGGTGTAAATCTAGGTCAAACAAATTAATCTTGTACTCGACTAGTCATTTATAGTAGAGTAAAGGTGTCGATCCCACAGAGATGGATATGATTACTATTCTTATTGGTTCATTAAATCTAAACAATAAAAGTTTAGAAAAGTTCTCGAGTCACAAATCGAATAAATAAAAGAAAAATGTAAGAATGCAATTGCAAGTATGAAAATAATACAAAACAATTAAAGTAAATATTTTTGGGGATTTTTAAGGATTTAAAATATAATGAGAAAAATGTCTTAGGGTTCGATTTCATTAGCTATTTCGATCAACAAATCAAGTAGTTCATAGCAAACCAAAATTCTAAACTACATCTATCCCTAAAGAAATAAGTTTCTAGCCTAACATACTCCTAATTAACATGCAAATAACAGTAGATAAAAGAGAACAAGTCATAGCATCAAAAGTAATAGAGAGAGATCATGAAATACAACAAATAACTAAATTTCCCAAGCCAATTACTACCGCCGTTGCGCTAGAAACTCCTTGAGACCTTGGAACTCATCGAAACAGCCAAGAAGAAGCCTTGAAATCGTGCCCCTTGCTCTGCCCTAGTTGCTCAAGAGGAGAGAAAAAAAATAGATCTGGAGCTGAGGAGAGATAAAGATTGTTGGTAGAATGAAAGATGCTCCTTCCTTCTTTGGAAATCGCCCCCAAATACCTCCTCTGCCTCCTGGACGAGCTAGCCAACTTTCCACATCAAGCCCACGCCATTTAGAGCCCATTCCATAAAAGAAATTGCCTCCAAAATACAGCTAGACTCTTTACCTGTATAGTAATTCGGACCGAATTGTAAGGAATTCGGACCGAATTGTAAGGAATTCGGACCGAATTAGATTCACTGGATTGAGGCTGCACATGAATTTGGTCAGAATTGTAGAGGATGAGTGAGATGTGACTGTGGATTGCATGGCATCGCACGTGGCTGCTACATTGGGTTGAGTCGGGGTCTGATCTAGGCTAGGAATGAGTCTTCTAGCTATCTAATTTGTTGTTTCCTTATTGTTTTCCTTGAGGTCCTGTAAAAATAAAATAAAACACAACGGCAGTGCCAAATCTGGAAAACAAACACAAAAATAAGATAAAATCACAGTTTTAGTCATAATTTCGATGCAAAGTCTGGCCAAAATATCGATATAAATATGAGATATCAACCATGTACCACAATACATAGTTTTTACTAATGCTCATCAAACTCTTTTATCATACACATATGTTGCTTTCTTTATGGACTTATATCAAAAACACATTATAAGTTTTATTCCACAATTAAACAAGAGTCTCTCAACTTATTCAACCAGCCAATAGTGCACCACATGTGCTATACCGATCAAGCATATCTATTGTTTAGACTAAGCTAGGTAGAGGAAAACTCATCTGGTAACAAGAGAATTTCCTCGATTTATACTCCATATGTTGTGTGCCATATGAATTGTTTACCACGAAACGAATCGTTTCACATGTCCAACATAGTCTCTGTTGCTACTTAGTGTCATATGGACCGTTGAACCCTTACACAGATCATTACATAGTTGTAAAGTTTGTTTAATATCTAACAATTGATTTATTAATCTCTCATTTAATCTCAAGAACCCAAGTGTTCTCTAAAGATTAATATGACAAATCAAATAAGTCCCATCATATTGTTTCTTCATTTGCTCTATCTCATCTATAATATCATTTCATAATCTTTATTGTATTGAACTTGTGCGAGGATGTGAGGAAGAACATCTTTCATTTCTCCCTTTCTTCCTCAACAACCAAGTTCAGTTCACAGTTATGAAGCTTATATAAGAACCTATAAGTGATCCTCTTACATGGCACTTCTATGGATTCTTCTCCAATAAATTTTTAAAATTTTATGAGAATGTGCATTCCTCATGTGCAACTGAACCTATGATCACATAAGTATCCATCTAAGGATTTGTTATAATTTATAATTTAAACCATAGACTTGGAGTTTTTTTAAAATCATGCACTGATAAGAGGTTCGATTGACAACCCAACGATTCGCCTTCTGTTGAAGCGACTCACTTTCCCATCAAGCGATCCGTAGAAATTCCATAATTGAAAATTCTCTCTACTATATACTTATTGCTGCACACTGTATTACCATTTTGCAAAGCACAGTAATTGTCACTTAGCCTTTTAAGAATCATACCAAAATAGTACTTTAGCACCATCCCGCAACACCATATAATGTGATAAAAGAAATAGTGAATCATACAACTAATTCTATTTTGTCACAACTCTTTAATTTGTCAAACAGGTTCAAATGATCGCGACATATTTATAGAGATTTCACAAATTTCAAGACTATATTATCCCTAGTCATGAATGTGACAAAATAAAGTTTTAAGTGCAGCGCTGCAGCGCACATAATAAATCTCCATAACTTGAACTTCTTATCCAACAAGCATTCAAGTTGCCTCACATTATTTACTATGTCTCTAAGTTGACAAAATTGAATTGGCAATCTGATTAAAATTAATTCTAATCAATTACCCTCAACTTATATAACATAGCATGCCAAATAATCACTACTCATGAGATTAAAATTAATTCTAATCAATTACCCTCAACTTATATAACATAGCATGCCAAATAATCACTACTCATGAGATTATATAATTAAGAAGCAAATAATAGAAAGAGTACTTAGTACCTTAAACCATAGCATTTAAGTACTAAATATCATCATTCACATGCTCAATGTCATAATCCAACACAAAAAAATAACCACATGTACTATACTTTGGAAGTATTTAAAGTTTTATGGAGTAAAGATATATGTCTCCTTGATGAAACAACAAATTGCATGTGACAATTTTCATAAATTGCACCATTACAATTATTTTCCATTTGATAACTTTTAGTTCATGTTATGACAAGCAACTCATATCTAAATCATAATCGAAATGCTATGTAACTTAAAACCACATTAAGATACAATGAATAAGTATTTGCAGTTTTAGATTATAATACTTCAATCAAATCTAGAAACATTTGCATTTAAGTTCACAACCATGATCTCTTAGTATGTCAATCAATTACTTGACTTATCATCAAATATAACCAAATGAGCAATGTTCGTTTAGAAACAAACAATACCAAAATAGTGAGATTTACTTGTAGACAAGTAAATATCATCATTTAATACTCAAGTATTAATTTATGACATTTATTATGCAACTCAAAATTTATTTGACTTCATTCCAAGATGCCACCATATTGTGCTTCTCATACTTGTAAAAATTTTATTGAGTTTACAACTCTCAGTCAATAATTTATTATACTATTCAACATAGATCATAAATGTTATAACTTAAATTGCTAACACAAACTACTTAGCAACACAAAGCGAGCAGAATTATTGCAAATCTGTAATCCTGGTGATGATCCGCCTAAAGGATAAGCGACCTAATTGATTACACTCTCTCAGTTTCTGACTATTCCATGAATTCTTTTGGAATTTAGCATTAAATATGATGATCACACATTTCATATGTACATCAATGTCCTCTCCAATTAGTGATCAATGACTACTAATTATTAATCCAAAACCACATAAAGATAAGCACTATGTTAGCACACTCAAATAACCCATAACATCTCAATTATAATTATAAAGCCTCGCTGCACAATTCTAAAGTTATTATTAAAGATATATATAACTTAACCTATATGACCAAAAGAAGAACTATGACAATCAATCAAATCACAAGAACCAGGTATCAATACCCTTACATAACTCAAATCGACACAAGGATCATAATTGCTAGCACACATTGCTAGCAAACACCAATCTAAATTCACCCAGTGTGTGCCATCACATATTGCTAGCAAACACCAACATGTGTTGCAAGCCATCACAATTATTCATGGAGAGATTGTACCAGATATATCATCCATCATAAACAAGAAAATATTAGAGGGATATCGATGACATTATTGAATGGATAGCTTTAATCATAATTTATAATTTATTATGTTTGTTATGGTTAAAGTATATGGCAGTAAAAAATATTTCAGATGCTCTATTTGAGTCGTCAAATTAGTTTATTACCAAATGAAATTTCTATAGATCAATTTGAACTTCGAACAATTAGTTTGGATATCAAAAAGACACACCAATCTATGGTTGTTTGCCCATGATCAGTTTTGATTCTGACATTCAATATCCCTATCATCAAATTTTCTAGACCTTGACAACAGCACTTAACTGCATTATCAAGTCTACATAGGACAACATTAATACATGATTTCTTTCATTTCTGTACTTAGATCAGCATAAAGCTAAATATCCAACAAGAATCGTATGATTATCGCTTAGATAATCTTTAAAACAAGTTTGTCTTATACTCCTAAATTTTTTATGATATTGGGTGTTTTTTCTCATTCATACTACCAACCAGCTAGTTCACTGCCAGTTTTCCTATCAAGATACCCACCTGCCAATCTAGCTACCCTCTAGAAATCCAAGCAACCCTCCTGAAATCCTAGCTACTCGCTAGGAGGCCTGACGACCCGCTTGTACTGGCCAGAACAGTAGAATCAACAGAAAATCAGATTATGCATCCTGATTTTAAACCCACGATATCTCAATCATACTTCGATGAAAAATTATGTTCCATATATTACTGGAAAGCACACTCAATGATCTATCCAATAATAAAAATCATAAATTTTCAATAAATTCAGAAGTATGAGAAATACCTTTTGAAACTCAAGTAAAAAATTCTAAGTTCTGATTCTTACCAAAACAGACCCAACTTGCGAACACGATTACTCACTCATCATTTATCCAAATGTTACAAATTTAGACTCTCTACCATAGGTTTAAATAGCGTTACTTTGTGGTACTAAAGCGCTTATTCAGCGGTTCAATTGGTCATCCGCTAACATGCTAAATATATATTTTTTTCCATTAGCGGCAATTGATTGAATTGTACATATAATCAATATATATTGGGATGTTCATGCAAGTTCAGTACACCAAATGAAAAAAAGCCCGTAAGCCCATGTTTTTAGTCTTGTTTATGGGAAGTTCTAATTATTAGCACATGACGAAAAGTACTAAATTGTTGTCACGTTTGTCCTAATTTGGTGAAGCTGGAATGAAGCGGTACATTGATTAATTACATAGTCAACTTCAAAAAAAATTAATTACATAGTGATAATTTAGCACATTACTTTATATGTATTTTTTTTAAACTAGAGTGAGTGGTTTCAGGTAATAGACTGTATGCAATTTAAGCAAAAGAGATAACCTTGTTGAGTTGTTATATATTTCATTCTTTTGTTTTATTTTTTTAAGAAAAAAAATGAGATATTGTGTGTTTAGAAACTAAATTGGATTTATCGACAACATTTTAGTATTGAGAAATTTAAAGTATAGTTAATTGAAGTATGTACATTTGATATTAAATTATCTACTCTCATGACATTTTTATGTCTTAATACATTGTGCATAAGTATTGTTGATGATGTTTTATATTTTGATCCGAATATCCAATAGCGGCCGCTAAACACCTGCTATCCGCTAACCGCTGTCCAAAAGCATTTTCGCTATGAGCCCGCTAACCACTATTTAAACCTTGACTCTCTACAAAGATATTTGAAAGCTCTATTTCTAGTCCAAATTTGATAGACAAACGAAATACGATGTGATTACAAATCCATTCGTACCATAGAAAGGTCAGAAATTCCAAAAACTGGACAGACTGACATTCTCCGAGTGTGAAGCCAATAACTCTCTGTATACTTGCTTGTTTTTCGAGTTCTGAGGCTATATGCATAGAAGACTATAACACATTTCTGATGTTGCAAACCTCACTCAAAATAAGTAAACATAACTCCAATTATGCCTCCGCGAAGTCAGGCAATCAAATCTGAAATTCTATTTCTAGACAGAACTTAGGGATTCTTCTAATTTTCCTCAAATCACGAAATTAGACACAGAAAAATTACTCAATAACAACCAAAATAAAGGAGAGGAGACTTAATTATCAATCTCAACCGCAGAGGAATCTAACGGCTCTGATACCACTGTAAGAAAATCGAGAGTATTCCACATACCACATGAGAAATCGATTTTCTAAGATCTCTTGCGATTTCTTTATCGATATGACATACACAAGCCCTTCTCGTATTTAGGACCACCGTCTTCATGCACTAGTAGACAACAACTACAATTAGAAATGAGAACTAACTATTCACAGTCACCATGCCAGATGGACTGCCACATAGCAACCTCTCGAATAGGTTGTGGTCTTTCACTCTCCATCGATTGCTTCTACTGTTTAAACAAGTAGAAGAAAAGTGAATTTCTCTCTTCTTCTATTCTCTGTCTCTCTGTTCAGAACAGAGTGATATGACTCTCTCTCATTGAGAATAGATCAGATCAGAGAAACATAAAGGAATAGGCAACAGACACCAAAAGATGCGTCCAAGTCAAGCGGCCCACTACAATCATTGCTATTGCAACAATTGTCTCTACTTCTAAATTTCAACACACATACAAAAGCATTTGACTCGAAGAACAAGTATATATGTTGTCATATTACTCTAACTGTGGAAACACAAACACAATAGCATTTGATGAATAAAATGACTCAACAATTTGACAATGACAAACATACCAATTTTGTTTCTAACATCTTTCAAATCAATTTATCATGAAATAAATTTTGAAGTAAAATTTCACAATTCAAGTAAATCTCTAATTTGCATGCATATTGATAATCAAAACTTTTAATGCTAGAATATGTAATAATCAATTCATCATGACATATGTAAGAATTTGAGCCAATCTTGATAAACATATATATATTCAAAAGATGACACAATTAATTTCGAAAGCTGAGCTAATTAATCGAGATCATAATTAATCAATTTCAATCATCCACCTAACCATATTAACATTAGTAATAAAGTCTATGAGGGATAAAGAAGTCACTGAAGGAAAACTCAATTGAGGTGTAATTGAAAGAGAAGAATGATTTTTATTATCAATCTTGAATCTTTACAAGCTATATCAAGTCTATTTATATGCTACTCAATATTACAACGCATGAGTGTCCCTTTGATTATACACACACACTAAAGAGATTAAAACACTCCAACTGAAATTGGTTATGTTGTCTGTTCTTCTTTCTCTTATGACTCAACACTGGAGGTGTCCAGTTCTACAGACTTTGTTTGTTTTAAGGCCTCCTCAAACTGTGCTGGTCTTGTACCACATGCAGTTTGTCTCTCAACAACTGAAATCTAGCTTTGGATAATTTTTTTGTGAAGACATCTCCCAGCTAATCAACAAAGCAAATGAACTTAACATTGAGCTGTTTTTTCTCCACTTTTTCTCTGACAAAGTGATAGTCAAGCTCTAGATGCTTGGTTTTTGCATGGAAAACTAGGTTGGCAGCTAGAAAGGTTGCACCCAAGTTATCACACCAAATTGTTGGTTTGTCTGCAACTTGAAACTTCAATTCAACTAGAAGAGAGTTCAACCATACCAATTCTGAGGCACTAACAGCTAAGCTTCTATACTCAGCTTCAGTTGAGGATTTTGACATTGTGGCTTGCTTTTTAGAAGACCATGAGATCAAATTAGGTCCAAGATAGATGGCAAAGTCTGTTGTTAATCTTCTATCATCTGGAAAGCCAGCCCAATCTGCATCACAGTATGCATGAAGGACCAAGGTGGAGGGTTGAGCTGATTTTACTAGTAATCCATGACTCAGTGTGCCATTAATGTATCTTAGTATCCTTTTGACAAATTGACAATGCACATCAGTTGGAGAAGACATGAATTATTATGCCTTGTTAACTACAAATTGCAGGTCAGGTCTAGTGATTGTAGCATATTGCAAAGCCCCTACAACTAACCTGTAGAGATGAGGGTCTTCCATTTTGTTGCCAGCAACCTTGGAGATTTGAATTCCTATCTACATAGGGGTTTGGCGAGGATTAGATGTATTCATGAGTGCTTTTTGCAATATGCTTGTCAGGTATCTTGTTTAGGTGAGCATTATGTCAGACCCTTGATATTTGATTTCAATGCCCATAAAGTAATTCAACTTGCCAAGGTGTTTGAGAGAGAAATGCTGAGCAAGTGTGTTCATTAATTGTTGGATGCTGGCAGGGTTATTTCCTGTAATAACAATATCATCTACATACACCATGAAGTAAATGATAGTGGCATTAGATTGAAAGATAAATAAGGAGGTGTCTGATTGAGAGGAGGTGAATTGATTGTCTACCAAAAACCTTTTCAGTTTGGAAAACCATGCCCTTGGGGCTTGTTTCAAGCCATATAGTGCCTTCTTTAATTTGCACACATGATGAGAGTATATGGTATCATGGAATCCAGGAGGTTGCTCCATGTAAACAGTTTCCTCTAGTTCACCATGCAGAAATGCATTATTTACATCTAACTGTTGGATTTCCCAATTATGAGCTAGAGCAATAGTAAGAACTGTTCTAATAAAGGTTAGTTTAACAACTGGGCTAAATGTCTCCTCATAATCAATCTCTTCCTCTTGATTGTATCTTTTTTCCACTAGTCTGGCTTTAAACCTTTCCACAGTTCCATTAGATTTGTATTTGATTTTAAATAGCCACTTGGCCCCAATAGCATGAGCATCTGTTGGCAAGAGTACCAAGTCACAGGTTGCATTCTGTGCAAGTGCAGTTAGTTCATTGGCCATGGCTTTACGTCAGTGTGCATGCTTTATGGCTTGACTGTAACAAGTTGGTTCAACTTGAGTTGGAATACCCTCTTCAGAGTTGTACACCTGATGGTCCGGGTATTGTCTTTGTTTCAGCTTGTTTGTTTTGGATCTGGTCACCATTGGGTGAAGTGTTGGTGTACTGGGGGCATTTGTGGAAAGTTGTGATGTCAGTCTTGTAGGAGGAGTAGTGATGTTCATTATCAATTAAGGTGTAATTGAAAGAGAAGAATGATTTTCATTATCAATCTTGAATCTTTACAAGCTATATCAAGTCTATTTATATGCTACTCAGTATTACAGTGCATGAATGTCCCTGTTATGATTTTTCTTGGATTTGAGATGGAATTTGAGAAGCAAGAGGGAAACGTAGAGAGAGAGTCAGAGAGCAACCAGAGAATGATTAGTAAAAGGTCTAGAAAATTCTATTCAAGCAATATTCTTTATATTACATTAGAGCAAAAGAAATACACGAAGCCCATTGGGCCTAGCAATTTGGGTCACGACTATAACAATCTCCACCTTGAGCCAAATTGCATCAAAAACAAACTAACCATAACTCAAAATACAAATTAACCTACACTAGTAATGAACTAGTGTCATACTAAAAACAAACCGAAATTGCCCTTGAGCAAAACTTGAACTTAGCAATTGGAAGAGGCTTGGTGAGCATATCGGCCGGATTCGATTCGGTGCCTATCTTCTTCACAACAACCTTCCCCTCCGAAACCACATCTCGCACAAAGTGGTACCGGATGTCAATATGCTTGGTCCTCTCATGAAACATACGATCATTTGTCAAATGAACGGCACTTTGATTATCACAAAATACCGGTATAGGACCATCAAGAGAAGAAATCTCACCAACAAACGCCTTGAGCCAAAGAGCCTCCTTGATAGCCTCCGTAATTGCCATGTATTCGGCTTCGGTGCTAGAGAGTGCAACGGTGGATTGAAGTGTAGACTTCCAACTAATTGCACATCCACCAAGGGTAAAATGTACCCCGTCAAAGACCTCCTCTTATCCAAATCACCTGCAAAATCTGCATCTACATAACCCTTTAGTGTCATATTTCTATTTCCAAATTCTAAGTGAGAATTAATGGTACCTTTCAAATAGCGGAAGATCCACTTCACCGCTTCCCAATGCTCTTTTCCGGGACAAGAGAGATACTTACTTACTACACTAACGGCTTGATCTATGTCGGGTCAAGTACACACCATCAAATACATGAGACTCCCAACCGCACTTGAATATGGAACCTTTTCCATATAGCTCTTCTCATGATCAGACTTTGGGCACAAAGCGGCCGAAAGCTTGAAATGCGGCGCAAGAGGAGTTGAAACAACCTTCGCTTTCTCCATGCCAAATCGGCAAATAACCTTTCCGGCAAATTCCCTTTGAGAGAGAAAGAGTTTTCGATTGGACCGATCTCTTGTAATCTCCATTCCAAGAATCCTTTTGGCGGCCCATAAATCTTTCATCTCAAATGCCGAACCAAGTTGCTCTTTCAACCTCACAATTTCATCCATATTGGAGGCCGCAATCAACATATCATCAACATAGAGCAACAAATATATAAAATCCCTGCTACCCAACTTCTTGAAATAAACACAACTATCATAATTAGAGCGGGAGAAATTTATACTAACCATGAAAGAGTCAAACTTCTTATACCATTGCCGAGGTGATTGCTTGAGGCCATAAAGGGACTTCTTCAACAAACACATATGGTATTCCTTTCCCGCAACCTCAAAACCCTCCGGTTGCTTCATATAAATTTTCTCTTCCAAATCACCATGTAAGAAGGCCGCTTTCACATCTAATTGCTCCAACTCCATATCCTTCATTGCCACTAAAGAGAGCAAAATCCGAATGGAGGTATGCTTCACCACGGGAGAGAAAACCTCATTGAAGTCTACACCTTGAACTTGGCTATAACCCTTAGCTACAAGCCTCGGCTTATACCGAAAACTTTCCGAACTTGAGCCATCAATCTTTTTCTTAAAAACCCACTTGCAACCCACAATCTTCTTACCACTAGGTGGCTTCACAAGAGTCCAAGTGTGATTTCTTTCCAATGAACAAAGCTCTTCATTCATGGCGGAAATTCAATCCGCCGCATACTTGGAAGAAATAGCTTCCTTGTAGGATGACGGCTCACTATACTCCACCTCTTCGACAATTGCAAGACAATAAGCAAAATCTTCATACCTTGCCGGTTGCCGAATTTCTCTTCTTTCTCGGTCCCTTGCCAACAAATATGGTCGCTCCTCAACTTCTTGATGTTCTTCCAAATGAGCACCATCATGTGACATAGACTCTTCTTCATCACTTCGTTGGACTGGCACCTCAAACTCCACCTTCTTTCCAACCTTCTCATTCTCCTTAATAGCCGACTCATGTGCAACATCATTTGCCTTCAACATAGCCGACTCGTCAAAAGTGACATCTCTTGAGATGAGAAATTTAGAAGTTGCGAGACACCACACTTTATACCCCTTCACATTCATGGGATATCCAACAAAAACACACTTCTTTGCTCTTGGCTCCAACTTTCCTTCATTCACATGCACATAAGCGGGACAACCAAACACCTTCAAATTTGCATAATCAGCTGGCTTACCCGACCACACTTCTTCGGGTGTCTTGCACTCAATGGAAGTGGTAGGAAACCGATTCACCAAATAGCAAGCCGTGCTAACAGCCTCCGCCCAAAACTCCTTACCCAAGCCCACATTGGAAAGCATGCAACGAGCCCTTTCAAGTAGTGTTCTATTCATTCTTTCCGCAACTCCATTTTGTTGTGGAGTATTAACCACCGTCTTATGCCTCACAATCCATTCGGCCTTGCAAAACTCATCAAATTGGTGGTTACAAAATTCTAAACCATTTTCGATTCTCAATCTTTTCACTTTCTTTTCGGTTTGGTTTTCTAAAAGAGTTTTTCATTCTTTAAACACCTTAAAGACCTCACTTTTCTCTTTCAAGAAATAAACCCAAACCTTTCTAGAAAAGTCATCAATGAAAGTAAGCAAATAACGAGAACCGTTACCTTTTAATGGCTCACGAGATGGCCCCCAAAGATCCGAATGAATGTAATCCAATGTTTTCTTGGTCGAGTGAATGGCCGTCGAGAAGCTCAACCTCTTTTGCTTGCCAAATACACAATGCTTACAAAACTCCAAACTACTAGTGCATTGGCCACACAACAAGTCTCTCGTACTCAAGATGGTCATTCCTCGCTCGCTCATGTGCCCTAACCTCATATGCTACAATTTTGTAGTATCAGCATCCGAGGTAGGACCCGAACCCGCAATAGCGGCCGAGCCCGTGACCGTGGAACCTTGCAAGAAATAGAGAGTTCCAACTCTCTTTCCCTTCATGATAGTGAGAGCCCCTTTGAAAACACGAAGGACCCCACCTTCACTTTGGAACTTGCAACCCTTCTCTTCAAGAGAGTCTAAAGATATCAAATTCTTGCTCAAATCGGGTATATATGCCTCACACCCGTCAATCTTCGGATCTTGCCATCATGGAACTTAATTTTCACCGAGCCAATTCCGGCAACCTTGCACAAATGGTTGTTGCCCATGAAAACCTTACCACTTGAAGGTTCATATGTCTCAAACCAATCTCTATTTAGAGTCATGTGTTGAGAAGCACCCGAGTCCATAATCCAAGAATTCTCATCATTGACACAACTATCAACAACACAAAGTGTGTCATATGTGTCATCACCACTAGCCACATTGGCATCTTTCGAAAAAATACCTTTCTCCGCCTTTAATTTATTTTTCAACTTATAACATTCGGCCTTAACGTGTCCCTTCATTTTTCAATAGTAACATGTGAGATTCTTATGATTCGACTTTGATCGGATTTACCTCCCTTCGAGGTCCTTTCCTTTGACCTACCTCGATCGGCAACCAAACCAACATCTTGACTCCATTTTCCTTTCTCAACATTGATCATCTCATTATCTAAATGCAACTTCGCTTGCAAGGTGCTCTTAACATCCTCAAGAGAAATTTTCTCTCTACTATAAACCATCATGTCCCTAAATGACTTATATGAAACGGGCAAAGAACACAACAACAACAAAGCTTGGTACTCATCCTCTACCTTAACACCTAATCTATCCAAATCATTCAAGATGGAGATAAACTCCGCAATATGGTTAGAAATAGATGTACCTTCATCCATACGAAGAGTGTAGAGGCGCAACTTTAACCTCAACCGGTTAGTTAGAGACTTTTTCATGAAAATATCCTTTAACTTATCCCACAAACCTTTAGCGGTTTTCTCCGAAATGACCTCTTGAAGTGTTGCATTACTCAAACACAATTGGATAGTGGAAAGCGCCTTGTCATCCATATCCTTCCACTTCTTATCCGTCACCGCTTCAATCAACTTGTCAGGGCCATAAATGGCGTCCTTAATTCCAAGACTACACAATATGGCGGCCATACGCACTTGCCATAGTGCAAAACTCGTCTTCCCATCATACTTCTCAATATCAAATTTTGTTGACATCTCCATCTCCACAATTTCCTAATTACAAATTTCTCCGATTCACCGAAATTCCGGATTAACCAAATCCAATCACCAATTTAATTAAGACACCAATTAAAATAATTAAACTAATTTGGCCAATTCTAACTTCACTGAAGCACTTAAAGTGGTGTTGGATAAATACAAAGTGCTCACCAATAAACAAATCGGAGAAGATTGCACCAACAAAATCGGAAGCCTGCACGAAACCCTTAAACACGAGGTCTCTTCTCGCGACTCAGTGGAAGCACTGGTTTGAACCTTGAGAACACCTTCGACCTTACGGCAACGATAACCTTGCTCTTGATACCAGTTTGTTATGATTTTTTTTGGATTTGAGATGGAATTTGAGAAGCAAGAGAGAAACGTAGAGAGAGTCAAAGAGCAACCAGAGAGAGATGATCAGTAAAAGGTCTAGAAAATTCTATTCAAGCAATATTCTTTATATTACACTAGAGCAAAAGAAATACACGGAGCCCATTGGACCTAGCAATTTGGGTCACGACTATAACAGTCCCTTTGGTTATACACACACACTAAAGAGATAACACTTCAACATAAATTGGTTATGTTGTCTGTTCTTCTTTCTCTTGTTCCTCAACACTACAGGTGTCAAGTTCTTCAGACTTTGTTTGTTTTACAGTCACCAAAATAAAAATGAGTAAAAAAAGGTGCATCATAAAATAGGTACTTCATTGTTCCGCGAAGAAAGAGATATGATAGGTTTTTTTTTTTTTTTTTTATTCGTATAAGTTCTTGAGATTATAGAATATGGTCCAATATGAGCGTCACACATTCGTCATGAGCATGCTGCTCCATACAGTGCTTGGGAAAATAAGCACTTGGTATAAAAGAAGCGAACAAATGAAAGATATAAAAAAAAAAAAAAAAAAAAAACAAGTTGATCAGGACACTACTACAAAACGTCCCTAGCTAATGTGTTGGCACTTGGCAGCTTTGTGTCGGACTTGATGTTCATGCAATTCTGTTTTAGTTCAAAAAGACCTACTGTGTAAGATATGTGTCCTCAAAAATATATTATAAAAAAAAAAACGAACAGTTGTTTAAGAAAAACCATAAAACAAAAATGGTCCTGTTTGTTTTATCCCAATCTTTTAATTTCTTGTGGGAAGGTACTTCAAAATCCTCTTGGCATTTTAATATTTAATGATTTGGTGATTAGATATGGTGCTACAAATCCTACTCCATCGCCATCACCTTCTCGTAAGAAGAATGCTACAATAATAGCAATTGCAGTGGTAGTTCCTCTTCTGGTTATCGCATTTGCCAGTGCAACAGCCCTGTGGTTGAAAAGAAATAAAAGTAAGTTCCTCTCTCTCTATTTAAATCCAGCAATTAAATAATAGTAGAGGGGATACTCAGAAAAGCAGAAAGCCCACCATTTCCATGCATACATACATATATATATATAGAGACACACACACACACACACACACACACAGGCTCACGTGCTATCCATGGCACATGCCATCGATTTGTCATTGTATCTTTTTTTTAAATCCAAAATTCAAACGGTCAATCCAAACTGTTCAAGTTGATCACCATATTGAAATACCCTTAGGGACCAAATTTTATATTTTTGTTTAATTTGTTTACAATTTACTATGATATTTTGAAATTTGAGGTTTTGAAATACTCCAATTATAATATTTTTAAAAAATATCATAATAAATACAAAAAATATCTAAAAAAAATGTAAAATTTGCTCTCAAAAAGTATTTCAATATGGTGAACAACTTGAACGGTTTGGATTGAACGCTTGAATTTTAGATCTCAAAAAATGACTCGATGGCAAATCAATGGCACGTTCAAGTTGATCACCGTATTGTTAGCCCTACCATGTGCAAGTTTTTCCACATACATTATAAATTTTCATTTGAGGATCATTTTTAATTATGAGTTTTGAGAAACAAAGAGACGCAATTCATTAAATATTATTTGGAGTGGTGGATCCTCAATGAAGACAGATTGCCAATTAATTTCATTATCAGCATGAACATGCTTATAATAACAGTTTTTTTTCTTTTTCTTGACACATTTTTTCTAAATTAAAACCTGTAAATGTGCACCTCTGATTATATATATATATATAATATATATAGATAACCGATTTAACACTTCACACCCCAACGAAAGTTATGACTCGAATCGTCAATTTAGTTACAATGATATCAAGAGAATCACAAACAAATTCGAGAATAATATTGGCACTGGAGGATACGGATCAGTTTATTTTGGCCTCCTGGAAGATGGAGTTCAAGTTGCAGTAAAGGTGCGCTCTCACTCATCAAAACAGGGGATTAAGGAATTTTCAGCGGAGGTAATAATATCATTATATGAAATTTAGCTTTTGTAAAGTCGTTTATGTTTCATAAAATAGTCCAGAATATGCATTTAAATATTTAATACATTCTCTATTTCAGGCTCGAAACTTGACGAGAGTTCATCACAAGAATCTGGTCTCTTTAATGGGCTATTGCATTGATAAAAATTGCTTGGCAATTGTGTACGAGTACATGCAGGAAGGAAATCTGCAGGATAAGCTCAAAGGTTATTTTTTACTCAATCCTGGCCTTGTGTTATTTTTCAAAATCAAAGGTAATGAACTAGTATTGAGTGAACAATAATATTATATATATTAATTTAAGATTTCAAAGCTGTCAACTGCAGATAATGAAATGCCTCTCTCTTGGATTCAGCGACTACAAATTGTATATGAATCTGCACTAGGTATGGTACAAAAGCACTTTTTAAAAAAAATGAACCAGATATAAATTCAGTTTGCTCCTTTAATTACATGTAAATGTACAAGGTAAACCTGCAGTTTGATTTAGTATGTCAACAGTTTAACTCTTTTCTATAAAATATAAGTATATAATAACTCTCAATTAAATGGAGTGTAGTACAACTATATATATATATATATGAGATGCTGAAATACACATTGTAGGATTGGATTATCTGCATCAGGCTTGTAATCCACCACTAATCCATAGAGATGTCAAGACCAGCAACATCCTCTTGAATGCAAACCTTGAAGCCAAGGTTGCCGATTTTGGCCTTTCCAGAGCTTTTAGCAGCGAAGCAAGTTGTCATGTTTTGACAACAGTAGTGGGCACTATTGGCTATTTGGATCCCGAGTAAGGCCATTTTTTTTTTTTCCATCACACTTCTAGCTGCAATATTAAACAATCACACACGCAACAAATGCAACAGCATACAATATTGTAATTCTGTTTTTTTTTTTAGACGAAACCGCTGATTCAGGATATAAAATATGAGCTATATATCAAGTCTTATAACAGTCCAAGTTCAACGATTTCAAATTTCTATTATTATGTTTTCGTTTTTTCTGAAAAATTAACGTAACATAAAAAGAATAAACTTGTTTTCATATCAAAAATATCATATACATTTCAAATACCGGAAAAATAGAATGGTAATTCTTTTATGAATTTGTATGCTTGTGTAATGGGACAGAGTACAGACTGAACGCCGGTGCATACGTGTTAGTATGGTTGGACACAATTAAGTTTATATTTATTTTGTGTTGGTTGCCTTGGAAATACAAATTTATTTCCTAACATTGAATTACATTTTTGCATCATGGTTAGGTACTTTACATCAAATCAACTAAGTGCAAAGAGCGATGTGTTTAGTTTTGGAATTGTCCTACTGGAAGTCATCACGGGTCGGGCCCCTATAATCGCAGGCGAAGGATCCAACTTGGAAGAATGGGTGCATCAAAAGCTATCTGAAGGAGATATTCAGAGAATAGTGGATCCGAAAATGCAGGGCAAGTATGACTTAAATTCAGTCTGGAAGGTTACTAATTTGGCATTTAAGTGCACTGAGAACGCCTCTTCTGATAGGCCAACCATGACTGAAGTTGTTGCCGAGCTCAAGGAAAGCCTGAATTTGGAAATCTCTGCAGCAGGGTTGCATACCGGAGACACCGAAAAATTTATAACTGATATAAGTCATGATAGTGTTGAAATAGCTTTCATGGGTGCCACATCAGTGTCAGGACCCGTTGTGAGATAATTCTGCATATGCCCCCCTCGAAACAACCAAGTCAGGTACTTTGGTGAAGTGTGTATTCTGCTATAAATGCAAGTCTCACTTGCGAGAACTTGGAAATATTAAGTTGCTGTTGTCAACAGTAATTTGGCTGTATATACTTTGTTCGAACCTGAAAATATTAAGTTGGTGCTGTCAACAGCAATTTGGCTGTATATTACTTTGCTCGATGATTTGATTGGATTCATTATGGGATATTTTTACCCATACTTTTTTTTCCCTTGTGTTCCATACTTTTCTTTGGTGTTCAATTGGTTCTTTTTTTTTTTTAAGAAAGCAGTGAATAAAGTTATTTACTATAAGTTTTTGTGTAGCACTATAACAGTAAATTCTATCAATGACAAATCTGCCAGATTTATTTTTAATCTATTATGCATCATGATGTGTAGAGACTATCATGCATCATGGTATTATCGGTCGATAATTTTTCAAATTAACAAATCTAATTTAACGAATTCAATAAACATATTAAAATCACATGACAAGCGACATGAATAGAGACTAACCGGCAACCGCAATGAGGAATCTCTCTAGATGAGCCACATGAATATATTTATAATTATATTTGCTTAAATCCATGCATGTATATGTGCACAGGCCTCCACAAACACAACAAAATTCTCATTTATAGGGGAAAATTTAAACCAAAACCGCTAAATTTTCTGTTAAAATTTCTGATTTTTTATTTAGTCTAGTACTAATTAATGAATGTTAATAATCAAAATCTTTCAGCACTCTTATGTAACACTGTCAAATTAGAGGACTTTCAAGTTTCAATTTATGTCTCTCTCTAAAGAGGAAAATGGAAAAGAGTTCTTTATTGCCAGAACTCATAAATTTTTGTTTTTACAAGATATTTCTACTTTTTTTCAAAAAAAAAAAAAAAGAAAAAGGTGGGAGCGCCACCCGTACCTTTTTAATAAAATGAAACAAATACACGACAAAGAAGAAAAAAAAAACTCAGTGACTGGTCACAGTGACCAAATCAGACCCAAATCTAAATTGTTCCGTTCCAGAACAGATAAGCATCCGCCACTACTTATCATCAAACAACCACGTTACACTAATCAAACAATTGTGAATTCCTGATCAGGGTCTATGTTTATATACTAGTATGTTCGTGTGATGATGGATGTCTCTGAGACTTGAGTCATGTTTAATTAGATCTGCTAGACACAATCTGACTGGATATATTTTCAGTTAGTTGCCATGAAATGCATATTTTTATTGTCTTAACAAAGAATTACATTTTTGCATCTATGTTTAGGTACTATACAACAAATCAACTTAGTGCAAAAGGCTATGTGTTTAGTTTTGGAATTATTCTACTGGAGGTCATCACAGGTCAGCCCCCTATGGTTCCGGGCGAAGGAGCCAACTTGGAAGAATGGGTGCATCAAAAGCTATCTGAAGGAGACATTCAGAATATAGTGGATCCAAAGATACAAGGCAAGTGTGACATAAATTCAGTCTGGAAGGTAACCAATTTAGCATGCAAGTGCACTGTGCACACCTCTTCTGAAAGGCCAAATTAACATGACTGAAGCCGTTGCCGAGCTCAAGGAAAACCTTAATTTGGAAATCACAGCAGCAGGTTTGCATACCGGAGGCACCGATAAATTTGTAACTGATGTAAGTCATGACAGTGTCGAAATAGCTTTCATGGGTGCCACATCAGTGTCTGGACACGTTGTGAGATAATTCTGCATGCCCGCCTCAAAACAGAGCCAAGTTATCAGGTACTTTGGTGAAGTGCGTATTTTGCTATGGATGCAAGTCAATTACTGGAACTTGATTACTGGTGTTGTTAATAGTTTTTTTGCTATTACTTTGTTTAACGATATGGATTGGGTTAACTATTTTCCCGTACCATTTTTCCTTTCCAAACTTTGTTTTGCTTTGGTGTGGAGTTGGTTTAAACTTTTCTTTCGGGTTTGATAATGTATTGTGCTATATACATTAGTAAATATCATTACTGATTATCCATCAAAATACTGTGCTCCTGCCAGAATCTAAACAGATTCTCTTCGGAACTGGCAATGCTTTATTTATTTTTTTGTCATATTTTTGTAGTGCTTTGATTTGGAAAAATATTATTCTCATGTACTGTTTCAGAAATCAGAATATCATTGATTCTATTCGCTAGTTTGCCATATAAGTCTTTTATAATAAAACCACAAACGTACTAACATCCACCACCAACAGTAACTGAAATTCTTAAAACAACAACCATTTTTAAATTAAAAACACTTTCATACTGTTTGCAACTATATAATTAACAAAACAATTTTTACAACTATATCTATTCACCCTGGCTTAGTGTATATATGTTTGCCTAAATATTAACAAACAACCAAAAAGTAAAACCAATCCATGATTAAATTTTGTTTAATCTTTTTTGTAAATTTTAAAATTAATAAGCATTGCCATTGTTCTGTTTCTTCAAACATCAATTGCGGTGCATAGTCAATTTATGTACCTTGTCTATCCATAACTCAAACAGCTTTCTTCTGTCCACGCGTTCTTTTATGGCGAGAAATTAGCTGTCCAGAATTTCTGGACATCTCCATTTCCCAAATACTGGAGATAATATGAAAACCAAAACTCCCATCTTCCCTAAACCCCACCTTTAAAAGCAACACGCCGAAAATCGCCGCTTCATCTCTCCCATTTTCCTGTCTTTCATGGCCTCCATCTGGGACGCATTTTGACAAGTGACAACCCTCTCTGTTACTCTCCCACCTGCGTTTCCTCTCTCCACGCCATTTACAAACTCTTTCAAAGAGAGAGGTAACAGTTTCGAATGGGGAAGTACGCGGAGTTGCTAGATATGGGGGTGAGAATAGCAGCGAGGTTCCATTCGCACTGTCCCCAGACTGCGCGCATGTACTACAAGCCTCCTTCCACCTCCACACAGGACGCCTCCAGTGTCGGCGCCACTGGAGAAGAGATGGCCTGCCTCGGCGGCAAGCTTCATGTTGGTGGTGATGCTGCTGAGATTATTCTTTGTTCTGTTGTTTGATTAAATTGAAAATTTTGAAAGATAAATTATTTGTTGTTTTTTTATTGAGAAGAATTGTGTTGCATCTTAGATGTTGTTTTGTTGGGAATTATCTAAATTATTTTTTATTGAGAAGTATTTTTGTTCCTCTTTGTTATTTTGTGTTGAATTAAGCGATGTCTCTGTTTGATGCAATATTTAAATTAAGCATTTTCTTCACGTTTTGTCCTGTTGAAAATTCTGAAGAGGGTAGAGTGTGTAACACACTAGCACCTCTATAGAAATTTTGAAAGGCATTATGTTTACATTAATGGGTTTGTTGGTCGTTTTTTGTTGGACATTACCATTGTTCACATTTACTTCATTAAATACTGTTCGCTTTTCGCGTGAAGTCTAATAAAGGTTCATGTAGTACACCTAAAGTCATATGAAATGCACTTTGGCGCAAATTTAATCTTGTTCATGTTCGTAGAATTTTGTTATAATATCACTTGTAGAAATTTGCACACTGACAAAAATAACATCTCCCTTGTATCGTATAATTAGTTCAATATATGAGTTGTTCTTTGCCTTCTTTCTCAAAAAAAAGAAATGGGGATGTATTGGAGACAACTTGAAAAATTGAATAATAATTACATCCAGCTTGAAGTTAGGAGTTTTAGGTAATTCACCTAAATTATATTTCAAAAGAGCATATATAGAAAACAAATTATGGTTTGATCAAGTCCTAGGATTGAAGCGGCAGGTAATAATGGTCCCTCATTCTTTCTTGTTAGCTGGTGGCCAAGAATAGTTCCTAGTAGGAGTAGAATATCTCCGTAAACAGATTCGGTTTCTTATTTGTTAATGGCACGCAACAAAAATCATAGTATCCATTCCATTCCTTTTTTTGGTTCGGCACATATCTTCTGAAATAAACGAGAAAAAATAATGAAAATACAGTAAGGCAACTTGTGATTTTCACGGCCATCAATTGCAAACCACCAAGTTGGCACGTTACAACTGTTGTCTGCTGATTTAAATATCGGCACTCAATTTGTCTTCAATTTGTTTACTTATTAATATAAAAAGGGCCAAACTAATCCTAATGACAGCGTAATTTGAGCTAATATAGAGACAATTTTTGTTGGGATAATAACCACCAGACAAATTGAGAATCCCATATTATTGATCCCATTCTAGTTCTAGTACACAAATCAAGACATTTTTCTTTTCTTTTTTAGAAAGATTGACAACGGCTGTCAATGGATAAATCAAGACATTTTTCAATTTCTATCCAATTAACACAAACGCGTTTCATTTAAATAAATATCATTTATTAGCTGAATCCACCGGCGGAACTGTACGGAGAAACATAGAAAATTGTACTTAAACGATATTCTAGCCAGCCAATCAGCCATCGACAGAGTCAGCAAACTCCCATAAATTTCCATACAACTTATGCACCACTAATATTTGTGAAGACCAAAGAAAGAAATCTTTTGCGAGATAATCCAGAACAAAAACTTTCATGCAATCAAACATATAAAACGAGATTTATAAGTTCACATGCAACAAACTAAACTACCAATAAAACTAAAGTTTCCTACAGACAAGATTTA
Organism: Rhynchospora breviuscula; assembly: GCA_027562975.1. Lineage (NCBI taxonomy): Eukaryota > Viridiplantae > Streptophyta > Magnoliopsida > Poales > Cyperaceae > Rhynchospora > Rhynchospora breviuscula. Next base: position 23,441,136 of record CM050398.1, read on the forward strand.
TCTTAAATACTGGCGCCAATTAAAGTGGGCACTAAAAGATAAAAAATAACATAGATCTCAATACTTCAGCAGATACCGAAGTTGACCACCTGGACAACCAAAATTGTAAACAAAGAAGCCACCCCTATACCTCTCTAACTAATCAGCCTTCTTATCTTTCTTCTTCTTTTTCTCTTTCTTTGGCTCAGGCTCAGTTGCCTCTTCTTCTTCAGAGTGCTTTTTCTTTTTCTTCTCCTTTTTACCAACAGTCTCCTCTCCATCATTCTCACTTATTTCTTCTTCCCCTTTCTTCTTCTTCTTCTTTTTCTTGTCTGATTCCTCTACTGGTTCTTCAGGAGCAACAGCTTCCTCAGCCTTCTTTTTCTTCTTCTTCTCTCTCTTTTCTTTTTCATGACCTTCTCCAGTCTCTTCTTCAGTATCTTCATGCTTTCTCTTTTTCTCTTTCTTCTCTTCCTTCTTAGAAGGTCCAGTTGAATTGCCAAGAACAAGATCAGATGCAGGGTTGTAGCTCTACAAATCCAAAAGAAAAGGAATTAGAAAAATGACACTCTTATAACAGCAAGGTGTAAATTGATTTCCTAAAGGTATATAACCAGCAAGACTAATGTTGGTCTGTACCAAACCATACTCAGCAAATAGGGTAATAAGTAAGATGCTTAACTTTAACTCAGACTCCAGATTTCCCGCTCTTATCTAATTCAGTTGCGAGAGCAGATTAAAATATTGAATGCATGATTTACTTAATTTACACCCTTACATTTAATGTTACTTGAGGTGTTGCCTAAAAGCATGAAAATGTGTAATTTAAAAACTCCCAACTAAAGCTTATTCCTTGTTTGACAGCTGCTGTCAAACTTTCAATAATCTAAAACTTATTCCATCCATTAGCTAAAGAGCCATTAATTAAATTCGTCTTAGTTGAAGTCACTTTCACCATTTGAATACAATATATAATTTAAACCAAGCAAATCATAGTATCAAATAAATAAAGACTGTGCTGGGAGGAATATAACAGAACTCTTAACAATATAGATAAGAGGAGCTTTTATCATAAACTCTTGGCAATTTAGGTCGTCTTAAATCTTTGACAACTTAGGTATTTTTTCTTTAGTTTGACATGTTTCAAAGAAAGCAGATTTGAGTCATCCAGCATACACAGTCAAGTAAACTGAGGGTAAATTGCTAACCTTAGCAGGAGTAATCAAAGCACCAGAACCCTTCTTCCTATCTTTATCATAAGCTTCAATCTTTGGCTTCCCTTTGGCTGAACCAGCTGATTTACCCAGCTCTTTACCCTCCAATATTCTCAAACGTGCCTCAAGCTGTCAATAAAACATATAATTTTTATTAGCATATGCAGTTGCTATCTAAATTTTCCCATGCCTAGGGTAGAAATAAAAAGCAGTGCATCTCTATCTCTAATTAGAGAAAACAAGATCATGTACCTTGGCTCTCTGTTCAAGACCAATGGTGTTGTCTTCAGTATCACCAAAGGCATCATACCGGACAGCCATTGCAGTCTTCGCTGAAAGAGATCGAGCTATCCTTCCTTTGTTGCGAGGTGCAGCCTGACCAATCAGAGATGCATGGTAGATGAGGCCATACTTTGGTGTAGAGTGCTTTGACTTCAAGGCTCTGAACAATGCCTAATAAAAAGAACAAGCAATCCAAAAATTTTAATATTTCATGTTCATAAATAAATAATAAATAAGTATACATAAAGAGCTCCTCTAGCAATTTTATGCCTATAGATACATCCATAATAAGATAATAAATTCAGTGCCGCCACCAAAACCAACAAATCATAAACACATTATTTACACAAAGTGAAACAATAGCCTGTCTAATGGCAATTCTGTTACAGAGTTTCTAGGCCCAGGCAACTGTAATCAACTAGAAACACCAAATACGATTTCTCAAAAGAAACAAAATAGAAACAAAAAAAAAAACCAACACTATCTGTAAATTTAGGATCTTCAACATATAATAGAAACTTACATACAACACAAGGTCATGAAAACAAGTGAAAGAAAAATGAAATACCTTCTCTGCACCAAGAATCTGTACTGTACTGCCAGGTTGCTTGGACAAGTTCACCAAGCTACCACCATGTGCAATAAGACGAGCCCCTACCAGTTCGCCAACCACAGCTGTCAGGTTAGGGGCAATTGTATTCATCCTGTTCTTCAGATAGTCATACAGCTGAGCTCTATATTCAGCAAGAGCCAAGACTTGGTCCGCTAGCTCCCTTATATTTATCAAGTCAAGGTCACTCACTTCAGTACCCATTGATATAAGAGCTGCCTCCTTCAGTTCTGCTTCAACTTCTTCTGATAATATCTGCATAAAGCACAGACATTCAATTAATTTTATTATCTTAGTCAAGTTATGTTTAGGTGCTAAAAGTAATTCAACTTATTTATACAGCTACAACTAGTAATTCCTTTTGTTAGTTCAGTACTTGTAACTTCACAAATCAGGTACTTGTATTGTTCTATTGCACTCAATTTTTCTACTAGATGTGCATCAGTGTTCTATCAAGTGGTAGTACCAATAAATGCATAAGCCAGCACCAACACATAATCTGAACAAATTAAAACACAAGATTATAATGCTCAACTACCTTGGCACATGCGTGATGCGATGAAAAGAACAGTAAAAGTCTATGTACCTCAGAGAAATCAAGGCCAACAGCATCGGTACGATTTCCCATGAGCTTGACAGCCTTTGCGTACTGGATGTTGTCTTGTACAATCTTAGTCAGCTCCGGAAAATGCCAACCATACCACTCACGTACTCTCATTGCATATGTATTCAATTCCTTGTCTAGGTCATCCAATAAGCCTATTGCCTGAACTATCATTGTATCCACCTACAAGCAGACAACCATAGAATTAAATTATATCTTCCAATAACAACAAACAGCGTAATCAAGAAACTCATTAACACAAGTCAAAAGTCATAAATATTATAGAAAGAGAAGTAAAACAAAGAATTAGGAAATTGATTTATACCTTGTCAGGACTGAATTTGAGCTTATACCTAGATAAGCTGTGAGAAAGACCCAAACTCATAGGTGCCAAATCTTGTGGGGCCAACCCTGATATGAGTTCGGTCAGTTGGTTCCGAAGACCCCTCATAAGTTCCATCACAGCATTGTTATGCACACAATCAATTTTCTGCATTATATATGTTACATTGTTTATTACATCCAGTAAATCAAAATATGAAAACATTTTGTCCCCCATTAGTCACTTTCCATTAAAAAAAGAACAACTACTGCAGGAGTCCATTAAATAAATTAGCACACAAAAGGTTGTATGAAACCCTATTGAATAGTAACAGAATGACGGGTTAGAATGACAATCTCACAAGCTTTTCTTTGATCGCGTTGCCAAGCTTAGAATCAGCCACACCTAAGGTTTCTCCCTCACAATTCTTCTGTAAGAATTTTCTCAGGCCCTTACTGGCCTTCCCATCTATCAGCAATGTTGCAGCTGATAGGGCCTCTGAAGTGTTTTCAAATTTGTTAAATGCTTTCAGTTCGACCACCTGAAATAAACACAGAATACACACATTGAAATGTATCAGATCAAGAAAAGATAACAGTTTGTACATATTACCACATGAAAATGAACATTTTATTTTTTGAACCCAAAAAGAACAAAAACTCAAAACAATACTCCTCATAACAATTCAGATGATTAGTAAATGCATTTCAGATCAAATGCAAAATTGGTTCTGATTATGCAAACATAAGAACGTAATATATATATACAGAATGAACTGTAGAAAACCATTATTAAAAAAAAACAAAACTCCCAGCTGATAGCTTAATAGAATGACTACTAAAATACTTCAATTAATACACACTTATAAGCGGACAATAGAAATCATGTCCAGTAAATTACAATAATCTACAACTTGAGAACATGCAACAATGGTCTAGCATTAGAGAATATAGCAGTAACAGAATAAGTACTAGAAAATAAAAGTACCTTTCTGGCAGCGTCTGATGTAGTGAAATCCTGCCATAAATCCTGAAACAGCGCAAGGTACAAAAAACCCACAAAAAAAAGTTACAACTTGACTAATTGAAAACAAGCTATTAGACTAAAGAACACAAATAATAACCAAATAAAATTACCTCAACTTTTTGAAGCTTTCCCTCGTTTAGCACCTTAAACAATGCGAACCCAGCGGGGGTCTCAAATAGTACCAACATCTTAATTTACAATCCTTAACGAAGCGCCTTAATTCGCAAAAAAAAAGCACTAAATAAAACAAGGGTTTTAAATAACTTCTCGTAAGGTAACAAAACAAGGGTTCAGAGATTGTGTATAGGTAAAGGAGAGAGTGTTTTCTTCTCTACGGGGTATTTGCTCCGACGAAATCGAGGCGGCGCGTGAGAAGAGAGCAGCAGCCGCCGCCAGGAGTAGGGTTTTGGTCTAGGAGAGGTGCAAGGGTTTTACGCGAAAAGAGAAAAAGAAGCATTTATAATAAAAGACTACTGGAGAGTGGAGAGTGAAAGAGCCGATGGTTTTTGTCCATCTCAGCCGTTGGATTGGTCGACGGCTGAGATTGTGCGCTTTCTCTCTTTCTATATGTACCGAAAGTTTGTAAATATACCCTTGAAAGTTATTAAATAATATCTATAGCCTTATAACATATAAATACCCGGATCATTATCCTCTGCGGCTCCAAAAAAAACCAGCACTGCCAGCTTTTTACTGTCAAATGTCTGCCCGTCGAGATTAGATCGGACGGTTCGGATCAAATGTCTGCCCTAAGAAATAAGAACATTAATTGGGCAAAAAGACTAGAAGGCCTGATCAAAATCCTCTTTTTTTTAATATGACATTTCATTTCAATTCATTTCATTAGAAATTTTCTGATTAAAATGGATGGATCTGGCATCATTTGATTACAAGTTCTATGTTATTAGATCTAACGAAATCCTGAAAAATCAATCGATATGAAATGAAATCCTGCTTAAAAAAACATTTTGATCAAGGTCGAAGTGAATTTTGTATTACAATTAGGCCTATAGTGTATTTATATAACCACAAAAATTACAGTTTATATAACTCGAGTGTTCGTTGGATCATGCATTCTGGAAATCTGAAATTGTGGTTAGCTCACACATATTCATGGTCGCCTTACATACAACATGGATTACACCTTTTCTTTGTAGAAGAAGTCTTTAAAGTTGTGGAAGCTCAGAAGCAATATTAGAAAGCTCAAAATTTAGGTCTATTGATTAAAGCCTATTGCGAAATGATATAATCATAAATAAGTTGGTAAAGAAGAGAGCGGCATCCAATTATTGAACTGATGATAGCAAGATGGTGTCATTTTTATTATTTATCATTGCTTTGGAACATTGGAGGCACCAAAATGAAAGTGAGATTCCAAGATATATAATTTTCTCACATAAGCTCAGAGATTCTGGTACATTTAGGCTTGCAAGGTGGTCTGAAAGTCCTCCTTAGTGGTCATGAAAATGAAAATTACGGATCAGTATGGATTCTGACAAGTTACTTAATTATCAGATCAGCATGTTCCGACTCTTGCCTCTTTTCTCTAGGGCATTTGGTCGAATTTCTATCTGGTTTAATTGCTTATCTTTGAAATTTATAACCGTCCCAAAGTTCATTTTTTCGGTTTTTTAGATTTTACTTTTAAAAAAAGAGAAACTAATTGATATTGTACACTGTGGTTTTCTATGTACAGCTGTATTACAAATTTGGGTGAATTCACTTTCTTTGTACGATGTAATTGTAAATTCAATTTTATTTAGGTACGAATGACTTGTTTATATCTCAACTTCGGTTGGATAAACTGTGTATATGTTGGTACTTAAGTTATGTATGATTTTCTTCAGCTTAGTTAACAAAATAGCATTGTTATTGTATCATAAATGCAAAAGTGACAATAACATGATCTAGTAAATTTTTAATTTGTAACAGAAACGTCGAATTTTATTAACTAAAAATTTTCTAACCACAGGTTAAAAATTAACGTCGAATTTTATTAATTTTAAAAGTGACAATATATGTGCGGAACAGATGTTTCTCCTATTTTCTAACCACAGGCTAAAAATTTTATTATTAATAAAGAGATAGATGCTTGAACCTATTTTTTACTCAAAAATGATATTATTTCCACCGATATTATATTATATTAATAAATCCACTCAACGATGCTGCAAAAAATTAAAAAATGTTATTTTAGTTATTTAGTGGGAGAACCAATAATATTCTGGATTTAAATCATGAATAATTAGACTTTAAAAATCCGGACTTAAAAAAAATCCGGCCCATTGATGAATCCAATAATAAAATTACGTTCGTTAGTCCGATCACCCCCCCGGAATTATTAAGTGTCATCACACTTCCGTGCCATCCTCGCCATCCTCTAGCGATGACGCATCTAACACAGCCCATTCATCCAGCCCAAATATATGCTCACATTTCCTTCCTTTGCAATCTCCCCTCTCCTTCTGTTTCGCACTCTCCTCTCTTCTATTCCCCACCTTCTCTCCCACCTTCTCTATACCCACGCCCCTCTCTTACTCCCGTCTCTCTTCTCCCTTGAGAGTTCACTTTCTCTACTTGTCCTTTCTCTTCCCCACAAGAAAATAATGAGATTCATTAACAGATTGTCAAATATATTGTCGTTTATCTTTTATTATGTAAGTACGTAATTTGTGATAAGAGAGTATCTAAATACTCTTTTATCACAAATATATTTTCATTTATCTTTTATTATAGAAGTACGTAATTTGTGATAAGGGAGTAACTAATTATTTTTAAGAGAGTATGTAAGATAAATTAAGAGAGTTAAATATATTTTCATTTATCTTTTATTATGAAAGTACGTAATTTGTGATAAAAGAGTAACTAATTGTTTTTAAGGGAGTATGTAAGATTCATTAAGAGAGTGTCAAATATGTTTTCATTTATCTTTTATTATGGAAGTATGTAATTTGTGATAAGGGAGTAACTAATTTTTTTTAAGGAATTATGTAAGATTGAATAAGGAAGTGTCAAATATGTTTTCAATCTTTTATTATGGAATTACGTAATTTGTGTTAAGGGAGTAACTAATTAGTTTTAAGGGAGTATGTAATATTTATAAATGAGTGCCACAAGTGTTTTTACTTTAAAGGAGTATTTAATTTGTTATACGAGAGTAATTATATTTACGTAAGGGAGTAGCTTATTATATTATAACATAAGAGAGTATATTATTTGACTAAAGAGAGGGAGTATTTATTATGAATCAAGGGATATATTAAATTACTATGTGCGATTGTATACGAAAATAAATAAAGAACAAGAAGAAGAGAGGGAAGAAGGGAGGGCGGTGAGGGAGAGGAAGAGAGATCGGAAGGGAGAGAGCGACAAGACAGCGCGAGAGAAGGGAGGAGCGCAGGGAAAAGATTAGCGAAAGAGAAGAAAGAGCGGGACTCAGAGGGGAGCGTGCAGGCCTAAAGGCCCAGTACGCGCAAAATCCAACAGGATGGCAGGGATGTCAAAATATCAGGATGTCCCATATCAGCTCCGATCACCGCCACTCCAAGTCCAACTACTTTGCTTAGGTACTTAGTGCCGATATGGTCCGCTATAAATTTGATAGATTGGCTATGCATATAAACATTTCGAACCAAATTTAGACTCTAGTAGCTGCATTACATTTGTCAAATCAAATTTTGTTTTGACTGGAATTTCATTTCGAGTCTTTGGCAACTACAGAGTTCATTTCTAGATCCCGAATGGCTCACTTCCATCTGAGCCGTTGGATGAACGAACGGCTGATATTCTGCGCTTGCTCGCTTTCAATATTGAGCGACATTTTGTAAATATACCCTTGAAAATTATCAGAAGATATCTAGATCCTTATGACGGATAAATGCCACGGTCGATCCTTACCAATTTATGTCCAGCATTAAACTCGTTTGGTTCTTGTTTAAAAAAGTCAAATCTCTAATCTCAATCCCATTTTTCTTAAGAGTAAGTGTAGAAATTTTATTTGCAAAATCAAGTTGACTATTGATAAACTGAATAAGGGACAATTAAAAAAAGAAAAGAAAAGAACAAGAACACTTGAGTAGTTGAGTTCTTTTCCAAATAAACTTGAACATCTTAAAGTACTTTGTTATATATCACCACAAAGCTATTATGTAACCATTCGCATGATACTTCATTGGGATCCACATCTGTCCTAACTTCTAACAGCCTACAACTTAATTCTTACAACAGTTGAATGTTGATCGACAAGGATGCTGGAAATTTTTCAAAGAGTTACTGAAGTCATAGCTAGGGTCCTCCAACTAATAATATTTAGATTTAGATTTAAAACACGAATAGATGGACTTTAAAAATACGGCCCATTCATGAATCCAATAATAAAATGATCTTCCCAAGTTCAAGCGCCGACTGCACGGGCTTAGGTACTTAATACCAATTCAGCTCGCTCTCTAAATTTGATAGATTGATCAGAAATGATAATTGTCATATGTAATTTTATCATTTTTTGCAATCGTTAAACACAAAGTGAACATATAAAACAAACAAGCTAAACATATAGATGATCAAAATGAACACTTACAAACAAATAAGTGTTGTCATCTTTTGTTCAGATTTTTATATGCACATTCAATTTATTTTTATTGAACTTATTTGTTTATATGTGTTCACTTTTATCGCTATATATGTTCATCTTGTCTATTTTATGTGTTCACTTTCTGTTTAACGATGGCTAGGGATGGTAATGTTAGAGTTATGTCCTAGAAGCCAATCATTATATGGCTGCTTCTATGGTTTATGTTATTGATGATATTTGATCATTTATTCCTTGATTTATTAATTAACAGATCATTCAGGTTGAGGATCTGAATTGTAGATCTCTGTAGTTCATTTATAATTAAATGACAATAATAGATCTAAAAGGTCCGTAATCTTGATAATTAACAAGGAATATTAATTATCGGATAAGATTAGTATGTAAGTTAAGTGATGATTAAGTTCTACAGATCATAGGTAAGGAGTTGCCAACTTAATTGCATATGTATATGTTATAGAACATAGTACAGGACACGACCCAATGAGATAAATATATGGATTGTGTTATATGTCATTATTTATTTCGTTTGAGTTTGATTCTAAGTTTGAGATGGTTCAACTTTTCCACATGAGGATATGTTCAATAAATATCGTCTACCGTTGATTCCTGATAAGGGCTGCTATACGGACTTTATTTATGTTCTCTTGAATTGTGCGGGGAAAAGTTGTTCATCAAGAAAACCGTATGTCCCTCATTAATTTACTTAGTGAGCGATGATATATGTTTGGGCCCCTTGATGGAGATGGATTGTTTGCTAGCAACTGATACAGTCATCTCTAGATCAAGAAACGTATAATCTGCAAGAATGACACATTCCTATCTTGGATTATACGATGATATCATGTGACATAAGAATCAGACAAGGAAATACTATTATTTCTTATGCAGGATTAAAATATTGTAGCAGTACACTATTTATGCGAATTGGGAATCATAACGTGTTGCTAGATACCGCTTATGATTATTGGAAATAAATAGCGATTTATTTTCCATGTCCAACAGAGCATAAATCCTCAAAGGGTCACACAAATAGGTTTTGACCATGCGTGCATTATTTATTTGGTTGTATTAAGGAATGCAACAATATGATATGTTGACTGATTAATTATGTACTGTTGCGAACCGTCATAATTAATTAATTAAGTCAAACGGATTATATAGAAATAAATTAATGCATATTCTAATCCTTAAATAATTATCAAAGTGTTGATAATTAATTTGTTCAACATGAATTAATTAAAGTAATTAATTTGAGCTAACGGGCCTATATTTAAATGGTAAATTAAAGGTCCAACTTGAGAGCAATTAATTGGGCCACTAATTAATTGAATTAGAGGACCAATTAAATAATTGATGGAGCCCATTTAGGTCCATTTTATGGCTGCCCTAGTGATGGCATAGTTGTAAATTAGTTATAACTTTTTAGGAGAGTAGTTGGTCTATAAAATGACCACTTTGGGAGCCAAAACCCTAGCCACCTTGCCTTTTTCTCTCTCCCTAATATTTTGGACGAAAATTAAAGGAAAAATTTCAGAATTTTTCCTCTCCACCATTGCTCTATTAAGCTCATGTGTTGAGCACCTCTTGCCTCCATCCAATTAAATAGTTAATTAAGACAAAGGGAAGGAAGGGATTAGGCTTAACCTCTCATCTACTAGCATAGATCGAGGTTTTGGTTAATACCTTGGTGGACTTGAGGCCGAGACACGCGTGGTGGTGCGCACAACCTCGACATCGCCGGATTCGAGCCTCCTTGTTGCGATACAAGGAGAGGTAGCCTTCCTAACCTCTCTCTCTTGTGTGTGAATGCTTGGACTAGATCCTTCGAGGTCTAAGTCGTTTGGATTGCTTATTAAATGGTTAATTAGCACAAAATAAATTTGAAAACTTAGACTTCCTAACAGTGGTATCAGAGCTCTAGGTCGTTCTAAAGCATTTTAACACATAATTAGTTGAGAAATGATTAATTAACACATGGATTAGTGATGCACTTGCTTGCTGTCTGGATTTCTGTTCTGTTTTCGACATTGTTTTGGTTTTTTTGCTGAGAAAAGCTTTCAGAAAAATTCTAAATTTTTATTGGAGGTTGTAGATCTGTGAGATGTGGTTCTTTAGCCACTAGTTTCACCTTTTTCTAAGTTGTTATGAATTTATGGTGAATTAAACGGTAACGGTGCGCAGATCTGGTACTCTGCTGCACAGTTCTGTGTTTTAGGCATGAAGGATTTATTTTTCGAAAATAACTATCTGTATTTCTTGGCTAGAAATCTTGTAAACTTGATGCTCTTTCTGGAAATGTAAAATTTGTTGCATGCTTCGGATTTTATGTGGGCGTTCAAGTCATGAGAAGTGAATCGGTTGTCAGATCTGGTTTTCCAACAAACTGATTGTTTGGATAAACTGTACTTATTGAGAAAACTTTATGAAAAAGTGTTTGAATAGAAAGTTTCTAATTGAAGTTAAGATTCTGTGAAAATTAGTTTCAAAGAATTTCATTAAGGTTTGATACCTCAACTGAGTCAATAGTTTTTAGTCGTTAGTCTGTTTCAGAACAGGTTAAGTGGCTTGTTTGCTATTTATCTTGATGATTTTAAATAAGACTAGTTGGATTTCGTTTGATGGATTGGTAGCCAATAACATATAGTAGATTTGTTATGTAAAATGTTTTCATGAAAACGTTTTGGAAGATGATCCTACAGACCAAAAGAGTTAGACAAAAACAGAAAATCGGATAACGGTGTTTCGCGCACAGTTTGACGATTTGTTAATTTTTTTTCTCTCTGATGGTAAGTGATCTCTCCCTGAAATTTTGACAGATAGTTACACTCATAATAGGGAGTATGCATTATTTATTTCATAATTTTTGGAGACCGAAAAACTTCAAATTTTATCGGGTCCCATTTAATATTTTAAATAGTTAAAGTATTTTCTAATTAATCAAATTGGTTGAATAAATTAATTGGAATACTCCATGATATTCCTCCTTTCTGTTTACAATTGTTGAATTGGTTTTTCAAATGGTTTAAGCAAATTAGTTGTTTAAAAGTTAAACTTTTATGCGGAAAGACCCGAACTACAAGCGATGTGCAAAGACTCTAATTCATTGTTGTTAATTAAGAAACAAAGGGACATGTGCTAACTTTGTTTTGTAGGAAGGATCGTGGGTTTAGTATGGCTCAAGAAACCAATGCCTTGTGTGTTGTAATTTGTGAATGCATGTGATTGATTGTATGTAAGGCCTTTGGTGCCATGGTTAATTAATTAATTATGATTATTTTCTTAATGTAACTTGTGAGGCTTGCATGCCCCTAAGGCTAGGAGGGAATTAGGGATATTTTCACATGTATTTTGTCCTTTAATTATATAGGATAGGATCCATATGATTAGTGGGAGGGACAATTAGATTAGTTTTGCTACATGGAGATGCGGCGGAACTAATGCAAGCGGGAGCCATACAAACCCACAACAATGCTTGAGATGCTTATTATTATGTGAATGTTTGTGGATGCTATGAATGTCATAGGATATGTATGGGTGTATGATTACACGACCACCAAACAATAGTCACATAATTGTTTGTTCCAAATTTGATTAAGTCGACCGCCCTCCTTCTCTCTATCCCCTTCACGTCAATTGCCCTCTCATGGCGCGGTCCGCCCAAGCGGACGTCATGGTTGTCAATTTGATAGTCGGGGTACAAATAAAGGGATTTGTAAGGAGCAAATAGAGAGATGTTACTTATCGATAGACCCAACTAGAGTTTGGACATCGGGGCGAAGTTCGCGATGCGAACCAAGAATCATAAAGTTGTATGATTGGTTAAAGAGAACCTACCTTATCTAGTCATTTTGGGTGACGTGCCATAGCAGGTCCAACTTGACGAAAATAGGGGTCTTGGAAATTCATTACTTTTAAGGGACTTATATTAAAGTAGTGAAAGTTTTACTTTATTGAAAATAAAATAAAAACATAAACTAATTGGCCTTAATTTGAATTAATTGTTGTAGATGTCTTCCTCATCCTTTTCGCTTCGATCTCTTTTAGAGAAAGAAAAGCTCGCCTTCAACGGTGCCAACTTTCTAGATTGGCACCGGAACCTAAGGCTTGTCCTAAGGTTTGAAAAGAAGGAATACCTCCTTACCACTCCCATCCCCGCGGCTCCCAAGTCGGATGCCCCTCAAGCGGACAAGGATGCCCATGACAAGCACGTCATGGACGACATGGAGATGTCCGTCCTGATTGTCGCTGTCATGGAGGCGGAACTCCAAAAGGAGTTCATGGATAGTGGTTATGGAGTGTTTGAAATGGTCTCTCGTCTCTCGAACATGTTCCAAACCAAGGCCCGCACCGAAAGGGCTCGTCTCATCAAGGCCGTCGCCAATACTCGATTGGCGGAAGGTCATGAAGTCGGGCCACACGTCATGAAGATGGCGGGGTTGTTTCGGCAGCTCGAAAGGCTTGATACGCCCTTCCCGTCAGGGGCGATTCAAGACTTCATTCTCAACTCTCTCCCTCATAGCTTCACCGGTTTTGTTGTGAACTACCGGATGAATGGCATGGACAAGAGCATGGATGATCTCCAAAATATGCTTGTCGAGACGGAGGAGAGTCTCAAAAAGGAAAAAGGGCCCAAAGATGTTCTTGCGGTGAGTGACAAGAGCAAGAAGAGCAAGAAAAGAAAGACCCGCAGAACTAGAAAGGGCAAAGGCACGGTGACGCCCCAAGGTTCGGCCAAGGGAGCTCCCGAGGGTTCCAAGAGAAAGAAGAACCCGGCCACTTCCGAGACCGTGTGCTACTACTGTAGCAACAAGGGCCATTGGAAGAGGAATTGCCCCAAGTACCTCGCTGACAAGAAGGCGGGAACTGTCCGTCCTTCTACTTCAGGTATATTTGTCATTGAAACCCTTCTCGCTACCTCTAGTACAGACTGGATATTTGATACTGGTTCATGTGCTCACATTTGTCGAAATGTGCAGGCACTAAAGAGTAGGAGGCGGCTCGAGAAAGGCGAAGTTCAACTCCGCGTCAGTAACGGCACGTGCGTCTCCGCTATGGCCGTTAGGAACGTAGAGCTTACTTTGCCTTCTGGTTTAGTTTTGGAACTAAAAGATGTTTATGTAGTTCCTTGTATCACTCGGAACATCATCTCTATTTCGTGTTTAGACTTGGATGGATTTGGTGTTGTACTTTGTTGCGTGATGATGTTTGTTATTGTGTTGCGCATTTATTGAATGGTCTTTATGTGCTTGATTCTAACGAACATGTTTTGAGTGTTGAACATGACAGTAGAAAACGTAAGATCTCACATGAAAGTACGACTCTAATGTGGCATTGCCGCTTAGGTCATATCAACGAGAAACGCATCAAGAGATTACAAACAGTTGGTCTCTTGGATCAATTCGCTTTCGAGCCAATTGACACATGCGAATCATGTTTGATGGGAAAGATGACCAAAGCGCCTTTTACCAACAAAGGTACAAGGGCAAGTGGCTTATTAGACCTCGTGCATACCGATGTATTTGGACCTATGAGCATTTGCGCACGAGGAGGTTATTCATACTTCATCACTTTCACCGATGATCATAGTAGATACGGGTATATCTACTTGATGCGGCACAAGTCCGAATCCTTCGAAAAGTTCAAGGAGTTCAAGAATGAAGTTGAGAACCAACTCAATCGAAAGATCAAAGTCTTGCGTTCCGATCGAGGTGGAGAGTACTTGAGCCACGAATTTGGTGATTATCTAAAGGAGTGTGGAATCGTTCCACAACTCACTCCACCGGGAACACCACAATGGAATGGTGTATCCGAAAGGAGGAATCGAACTTTGCTAGACATGGTTCGATCGATGATGAGCCAAGCCGACTTGCCTAAATCGTTTTGGGGTTTTGCAATAGAAACCGCAGCTTTTACATTAAACCGTGTTCCATCATAGTCCGTTGAGAAGACGCCTTATGAGCTTTGGTTTGGTAGGAAACCAAGCATGTCGTTTCTCAAGATTTGGGGTTGTGAAGCTTATGTGAAAAGGCTAATGAGTGATAAGCTTGGACCCAAATCGGACAAGTGTCATTTCGTGGAATACCCTAAGGAAACTAAGGGTTACTACTTCTACAACCGCAATGAGAACAAGATAGTTGTTGCTCGTTATGGTGTGTTCTTAGAGAAGGAGTTTCTCTCAAGAAGAAGTAGTGGGAGTAATGTGGTCATTGAAGAAATTCATGAACCACCGCAAGATGTGCCTCAAGTAGGCAATCCAACGATTCCCAATGTAGTGCCAAACGAGGTTGTAGCTGAACCCGTTCCGCAAGCCGTTGTGGAAGAGATTCAAGAGTACACTCCCTCAAATGAGGACTCGAACATATCGCGAGTCGATAGTGTTCAAGACACTCAAACTTTTGAGGATCAAGAACCAAGTCCACAAGCTGTTGTGGAACAAGTTCAAGAGCCTCAACCCCAAGCACCGATCCTACGAAGGTCAACGAGGGAAAGTCGTCCACCCGAAAGGTACTTGGGTTTACACGATGTTCTCGTCATTGCGAATGACGAACCCTTGACCATAAAGGACATGAAAGATAAACCCGACTCCAAGGAATGGCTTAAAGCCATGGAATCCGAAATGCAATCCATGTATGAAAACAAGGTATGGACCTTGGTTGACCTTCCCGACGGAGTAAAACCCGTGGAGAACAAGTGGATCTTTAAAAGAAAGGTCGACATGGATGGCAACTTGAGCATTTACAAAGCACGACTAGTTGCGAAAGGTTACAACCAAGTTCATGGTATTGACTATGAAGAAACCTTCTCGCCCGTCGTCATGTTCAAGTCAATTCGGATCTTGTTAGCAATTGCCGCATATTATGACTATGAGATATGGCAAATGGATGTCAAAACTGCCTTCCTAAATGGCAACTTGGAAGAGGATGTGTATATGACACAACCCGAGTGTTTTGTGGATCCAAAGAATGCTAACAAGGTGTGCAAGCTTCAAAGGTCCATTTATGGATTGAAGCAAGCATCAAGGAGTTGGAACAAACGCTTTGATGAAGAGGTCAAGAAGTTGAATTTCATTCAAAGCGAGAAGGAACCTTGTGTTTACAAGAGGATTAGTGGGAGCGTGGTTGTGTTTCTTGTTCTATATGTTGATGATATACTCTTGATCGGGAATGATATCCCCGAATTGAATGCAGTCAAGGATTCATTGAAGAAAGTGTTCTCAATGAAAGACTTGGGCGAAGCCGCCTACATCCTAGGGATCAAGATCTATCGAGATAGATCAAGAAGGTTGTTAGGTTTGAGCCAAGATGCATATATTGACAAAGTGTTGGAAAAACACAAAATGGCTAGTTCCAAGAAGGGTTACTTGCCTATGTCACATGGCATATTCTTGAGCAAGTCTCAATGTCCAATGACTGATACAGATAGGGATTTCATGAAGCGGTTCAAGTATCCATCTGTAGTCGGTTCGATCATGTATGCCATGCTATGCACTCGCCCCGATGTTGCACATCCGATTAGTGTGACTAGTCGATACCAAGCTAACCCTGGTATGGCACATTGGACCGCAGTCAAGAATATCCTCAAGTATCTCAAGAGAACAAAGGATAGCATCCTCGTGTACGGTGGAGACCAAGAGCTCGTTGTAAGTGGTTACACCGATGCTAGTTTCTAAACCGATCGAGATGATGCGAAGTCACAGTCCGGCTTCGTATATCTGCTCAATGGTGGAGCCGTGAGTTGGAAGAGTTCTAAACAGGATACCACGGCTGATTCCGTCACCGAAGCAGAATACTTAGCGGCTGGTGAAGCGGCGAAAGAAGGAGTTTGGATTAAGGAATTTTTGACCGAGCTGGAGGTGGTTCCAAGCATCTCTGGTCCAGTGGATCTCTACTGCGACAACACAGGAGCCATAGCTCAGTCCAAGGAGCCTAGGTCTCACCAGAAGACCAAGCACATTCTACGACGATTCCATCTTATCCGTCAATTTGTGAATGACGGATGGATCAAGGTCAAGAAGGTGGACGGTGCCGCGAACACAGCGGACCCTCAGACAAAGCCCCTATCTCGAGCCGCACATGAGTTGCACGTTGCATCCATGGGGATTAGGCGTATGCCTGAATGGCTTTGAGTTGTATCTTTTATCATTTGAGGCTTTAGTATGAGACATGTATATTTTGGATATTACATTGAGTACTATGCACTGGTTAGAAGTCACTGTTGATTGACTCTAGGCCAAGTGGGAGATTGTTAGAGTTATGTCCTAGAAGCCAATCATTATATGGCTGCTTCTATGGTTTATGTTATTGATGATATTTGATCATTTATTCCTTGATTTATTAATTAACAGATCATTCAGGTTGAGGATCTGAATTGTAGATCTCTGTAGTTCATTTATAATTAAATGACAATAATAGATCTAAAAGGTCCGTAATCTTGATAATTAACAAGGAATATTAATTATCGGATAAGATTAGTATGCAAGTTAAGTGATGATTAAGTTCTACAAATCATAGGTAAGGAGTTGCCAACTTAATTGCATATGTGTATGTTATGGAACATAGTACAGGACACGACCCAATGAAATAAATATATGGATTGTGTTATGTGTCATTATTTATTTCATTTGAGTTTGATTCTAAGTTTGAGATGGTTCAACTTTTCCACATGAGGATAGGTTCAATAAATATCGTCTACCGTTGATTCCTGATAAGGGCTGCTATACGGACTTTATTTATGTTCTCTTGAATTGTGCGGGGAAAAGTTGTTCATCAAGAAAACCGTATGTCCCTCATTAATTTACTTAGTGAGCGATGATATCTGTTTGGGCCCCTTGATGGAGATGGATTGTTTGCTAGCAACTGATACAGTCATCTCTAGATCAAGAAACGTATAATCTGCAAGAATGACACATTCCTATCTTGGATTATACGATGATATCATGTGACATAAGAATCAGACAAGGAAATACTATTATTTCTTATGCAGGATTAAAATATTGTAGCAGTACACTATTTATGCGAATTGGGAATCATAACGTGTTGCTAGATACCGCTTATGATTATTGGAAATAAATAGCGATTTATTTTCCATGTCCAACAGAGCATAAATCCTCAAAGGGTCACACAAATAGGTTTTGACCATGCGTGCATTATTTATTTGGTTGTATTAAGGAATGCAACAATATGATATGTTGACTGATTAATTATGTACTGTTGCGAACCGTCATAATTAATTAATTAAGTCAAACGGATTATATAGAAATAAATTAATGCATATTCTAATCCTTAAATAATTATCAAAGTGTTGATAATTAATTTGTTCAACATGAATTAATTAAAGTAATTAATTTGAGCTAACGGGCCTATATTTAAATGGTAAATTAAAGGTCCAACTTGAGAGCAATTAATTGGGCCACTAATTAATTGAATTAGAGGACCAATTAAATAATTGATGGAGCCCATTTAGGTCCATTTTATGGCTGCCCTAGTAATGGCATAGTTGTAAATTAGTTACAACTTTTTAGGAGAGTGGTTGGTCTATAAAAGGACCACTTTAGGAGCCAAAACCCTAGCCACCTTGCCTTTTTCTCTCTCCCTAATATTTTGGACGAAAATTAAAGGAAAAATTTCAGAATTTTTCCTCTCCACCATTGCTCTCTTAAGCTCATGTGTTGAGCACCTCTTGCCTCCATCCAATTAAATAGTTAATTAAGGCAAAGGGAAGGAAGGGATTAGGCTTAACCTCTCATCTACTAGCATAGATCGAGGTTTTGGTTAATACCTTGGTGGACTTGAGGCCAAGACACGCGTGGTGGTGCGCACAACCTCGACATCGCCGGATTCGAGCCTCCTTGTTGCGATACAAGGAGAGGTAGCCTTCCTAACATCTCTCTCTTGTGTGTGAATGCTTGGACTAGATCCTTCGAGGTCTAAGTCGTTTGGATTGCTTATTAAATGGTTAATTAGCACAAAAAAAATTTGAAAACTTAGACTTCCTTACAGGTAAAACTACAGATGTCAGTAATCAATTTCCTGGATTGATTAAGCAAACTAGCGAAAAGATGACCTCAATACGTGGGCAAATAAAGAAACATAATAATGTTAGAAAATATAAAATTATTCGGTTGAATCATCCAGATACAGATGGATATAAAATTAAAAGGTCTGACCCTTTATCTGAAATCAACATCTAAACCACACATCAGATCAGATAATGTAAATCAATGGTCCATAATTGATATAACAATTATTTAATTAGACCTCCCTTGTGAAATTATTATTAACTTTTATAAAATAGTATAGATAGATAAACATTGCGAACTGAAAGCTAGACTTAGGGACTGCGTTAGATTTGTCAAATCCATTCTGTTTTGACATTTTACTTGAATTTCATTTCGAGTGTGCTTGAGAAGAGACGAAGAGGAGGAGGAAATAGAATAAACTATAAAGGGATTATTGAATCTGTCGTCTCTTTTATTTGCTCCATAAATAAAAATATAATTGAAGAGAAAAAAAGGAAATATATGAATTAAGGAATAAAACAATTCTTTATAATGCTTGCTCATCTTCTATCTTTCAATTTGCTCATCTCATATTTTACTGACATAATAAGGTAAACATAATTCCATTCATTTTTTTAAACAAAAATATAATTTAGAGCCTCATTTTTCACTTGACTTTTAACATACAATATTACGATCAGGACTTCATTTTTCACACGTCTTGTGTTAAGCCCACAAAGGGTGAATAAAGTAAACCCATTCACTTCCAAGCCCTAAGAAGTAATCGCACTGGGTGGTGAATTACAATATTAGCGTGTCGTGTCAAATACGGATGTGTTTAGCATTGTATCATGTTGTGTTGACACAGATTATAATTACAATTGTGTCATTTCGTGTCATGTTGAGTGGAGGAAAATGCCAACGCAATACGGAAACTGGCAGTCTAACACGACACAATTGGAAACGGTGTTAACACGTCACGTCACAATTGTGTCAAACCGTGTTAGAAGCTTATTGTTCTTTTTTTTCATAGAAATTGTAAAAAATGTTAAAATTTATTTTAAAATTGAAAAAAAATCTAAAAAAATTCAAATTCAAATTTTGAGTTTCATTGTTTACTTGAGAATTGTTCTTTTTTATATTTCATGATAAAATGTATAATTAAAAAAATAATAGAAATCATATGATGTTAATTCGTAATATCTTGGTTGAAAAATTGTATGTTTTTTATGATATCTTTTTGCTTGAAATTTCAAATAATTCGTCACTATTAATTCTTATGTAATGATATTTTTGTGCTATGTTAAAGTTTTGAATTTAAAAATTATAAAAATATGTGAAATTTTTTCAAATCATTCTTAGGTTTTTTTTATGATGCATTAATATTTCTATATTATTTTTTATTTTGAATTTTAAAATTTTAAAAATATATAGAACTGTGTCATCTCATGTTGTAACTGTGTCGGTCAAATCGTACCGTGTTGAACCGTGTCGTATTAAACCTTTTCACTTTTTTAAAAATACCAACACGACACAATTTTAACACGCCACCCCAACACACCCGTGTCGTGTTAAATCCGTACATGTGGTGTGTCGTGTCGTATCGTGTCGTGGTAACACAGATCTGTATTGTGTCAACACACCAAACACGCCACAATTTGTAATTCACTACCATTGAGCAAAAGATAAGCAGCAAATTTCGTACTGTTAGGCCTACAGTGTATTTATATGACCAAAAAGCCACAGTTTATATAACTCCAGTGTTCGTTGGACCATGCATTCTTGAAACCTCAAATTTTGGTTAGCTCACATATTCATGGTGGCCTTACATATACAACATGGATGAACTTTTCCTTCGTAGAAGTATTTAAAGTTGTGAAAGATCAGAAGCAATATCCGAGCGCTCAAATTTTAGGTCTACTGATAAAAGCCTGTAGCGAAATGATATAATCACAAATATGTTGAGTAAGAGGATAGCGGCATCCAATTATTGACTTGATGATGGCAAGATGGTGTAGATATTACTATCGATCGTTACTTTGGGACATTGGAGGCACCAAAATGAAAATGAGATTCCAAGATGTATAATTTTCTCACATACGCCCAGAGGTTGTGAAAGTTCTCGGCTCGTGAAAGGGTCTACATGCACGGCCTCCTTCGTGCTGAGTAAAGAAGTAAATATGGATCAGTATTGGATCTGACAAGTTACTAGGGCGGATCCAAATAAAAATAATCCCACGCACTTGCATAGGGTCGTTTTTGGAAAATTAAAGATCTGAATCGTGAGATTTGATAGGTACCTGGGTTAAAAATATCATAGTGTCTGGACTAAGATAACGGACATGTCTAAAATAATATTTTTTTTATGATTGATAGAAAAGTAAAGATCATGAAAAAATGATTCAGTTTATAAAAAAGATGATATGTTTTGTAATATTCCAATTATATATGTTTAGAATGATTTTTTTTAAAAATTATTATTTATTTTATTTTATTATAATTGTGCCTAGGCTAAAAAATTTCTTGAATCCGTCAATGAGTTACTCATCCGATGATCATGATCCGTCTGTTGCCTCTTTTCTTTAGGGCATTTGGTTGGATTTCTTTCTAATTCAATTCCTTATCTTTGAAATTTATAACAGTCCCGAAGTTCATTTTTCGTGTAATTTAGATTTTACTTTTCGAAACTAATTGTTTTTGTATATTGTGGTTTTCTATGTACAGTTGTATTATAAATTTTGGCAAATTCGCTTTCTTTGTACGATTTAATTGTAAATCCAATTTTATTTAGGTAAGAATGACTTGTTTATATCTCAACTTCGGTTGGATAAACTATGTGTATATGTTGGTACTTATGTATGATTTTTTTCAGCTTAGTTAACAAAATAGTATTGTTATTGTATCATAAATACAGAAGTGACAATAACATGAGAAAATTACAAGCTTTTACCAGAAAAGGTTGAAACTATCAAATACGAAAGGAAATCATCAAAAAAGAAAAAATTTATTGTTAAATATTATATTATTATATAAAATAAAAAAGAAAAAATGACAATTAGGAAAAGAATTGATCATTTAGAGTTTGAAAGAGGAGAAATTTCCCTGTCTTTGATGGTGCAGAAAAAAAATTTCCTAAAATTATATTCCAAGTCCGATCACCCACTCCAAGCTTACTTAGTGCCAATATTTCCCGCTATAAATTTGATGGATTGACTATGCATATAAACATTTCGAACCGAATTTAGACTTTAGTGGCTGCATTAAATCAAATTGTGTTTTGACTGGAATTTCATTTCGAGTGTGCTTGAGAAGAGACAGAAGGAGAGGTGGAAATAGACAAAAATAATAAATAAATAATGAAAGATTATCGAATATGTCCAGTCTCTTTGCTCCAAATTTCATGGGAAAAAAAAGTGTGAGAATCAAATCAATAAAACTATATATTCTGTACAATTCTTGCTCATGTTCAACCTTTTAAATTGGAATGCAAACAGTCTCAAGTGTTCCCATCAGAACTCAAACAGTCTCAGCACTCTGAGCCTACTTGCTACACACATGCAATTAAGCAAGAATGCTGGCGCCAAGCAATGGCACATGAGCTCTCAGCATTAGCTCAAAACTCAACTTGGGAACTAGTTCCTCCACCACCTGGAGCTCATGTGATTGGGTCAAAGTGGGTGTTCAAAGTCAAACAGAAAGCTAATGGTCAAATTGAGAGATACAAAGCCAGGCTTGTGGCTAAGGGATACAATCAGCATGAAGGCATAGATTATGAAGAAACATTCAGCCCAGTGGTTAAACCAACCACTGTCAGAATAGTTCTAACAATTGCATTGACCAAACAGTGGACTGTTCAGCAACTAGATGTGAATAATGCGTTTTTGCATGGTGAACTTGAAGAAGTGGTGTATATGGAGCAACCACCAGGCTTTGTTGATCATCTATACCCACATCATGTGTGCAAACTGAAGAAAGCCATTTATGGTCTAAAACAAGCTCCTAGAGCTTGGTTTTCAAAACTCAAAAACTTCCTACAAGGTCACAGTTTTGTATCCTCTCAATCTGACAATTCTCTTTTCATTTGGCACAATTCCCATGATATCATCTACATTTTGGTTTATGTAGATGATATATTGATCACAGGAAGCAACTCAAACACAGTACAAACCTTGATGCAGACTCTCAACAACAAATTTGCATTAAAAAATCTGGGCACTTTAAATTACTTTTTGGGAATTGAGGTCAAGCAAAATGATTCAGCTCTGCACTTGTCACAAACCAAATATCTTACTGATATCCTTCATAGAGCCAATATGCACACTGCCAAGCCAATTCAGACACCCATGCAAACTGGTGTTCAAATTTCAAAGCATTCTGGTACATTGATGGATGATCCTCAATTATACAGGTCTATTGTTGGTGCTTTGCAGTATGCCACAATTACAAGACCAGATTTAACCTTTGCTGTAAACAAGGCATCTCAATTCATGGCTACACCTACTGACATTCATTGGCAACTGGTCAAGAGAATTCTCAGATACATAAGAGGCACACTATATCATGGATTGTCTTTTCAGCCTGGCACAGCTTTATCCCTTCATGCATACTGTGATGCCGACTGGGCTGGATGTCCAGATGACAGGAGGTCAACAACTGGACTTGCAGTATTCCTTGGACCCAATCTCATATCATGGTCCTCAAAGAAACAAGCCACTGTGTCAAGATCCTCTACTGAGGCTGAGTATAGAAGTTTGGCAGCAGCAACTTCTGAGCTAATGTGGCTATCCTCTCTTCTCCAAGAACTTAGATTGAATCCTTCTCAGAAACCAACAATCTGGTGTGACAATTTGGGTGCAACTTTTCTAGCAGCCAACCCAGTGTTCCATGCAAGAACCAAGCACATTGAGTTAGATTTTCACTTTGTCAGAGAAAAAGTTGAGAAGAAGCAAATATTGGTTCAGTACATATGTTCAGCAGATCAAATTGGAGACATCTTCACTAAAAGTCTGTCGAAGGCAAGATTTCATCTCCTCAGAAGCAAGCTGCACGTCTTACCAGAGCAGTCCAGCTTGAGGGGGCCTGTAGAAGTAGCTGTAACAGAAGAACTGGACAAGTCCAGTGAAGAACAAATGGAGGAGAAGAAAGTCTTACAGTAACAGAAGTTTGTTAGAGAACTGTCGAATAGATTAGCGTGTGTAATTTGTCTAGGAATATATGAGTAGTCAATATAAATACTACACAGTGTACATTGTAAAATAAGAGAGAAATTAATAAAACTCTGGAGAATGATTTCATTCAAGCATAATCTAATTTTATCATACAAATGTATTAGTTTTTATTTTTGTTATTGTTGTGTTTGATAACAAAAGATGAGCTTCATAAAACTCAATCACATGATGTTTTGCAATTAGATAATCCAATTATATGTTACTCAAGAACTTTTTTTTTTAAGTAGGTTATAATTAGTTAGTCATATGACTTTGTTCATTCATAAAGTAAATAAATTGTTACCATGCTCTGTTTCAGATTCGAAATCCAGAGCAGACACAGAAGCCAGGGATTCCGATACTTTTGGAGTTTTGGCTAGCAAGGAGGTTTGGACTCTTACTTAGATAGTCTCTGTCTAGTTTATCCAAAAAAAAAGAGGTCTGGACTCCTCTTTTGTGGTTACGATAAAGAGAATTTGAGTTATTATTATATCTGACAAATTACTTATCCTATCAGCATTATTGATACACCAAATGTCTTCGACCCTTGGCCCATACTTCGAAAGACTGTGTGACAACCTGGACTAGATCGGCCCTTTGAAGGACTTGTAACGGGCTAGGACTTAGAAGGGCAGGTTTTTGGAAGGTCCGGATTTAATTTTCAATGAAGACAAATTTTGATGGGACGGGTACCAAAGGACTCGGTCCGGCCCAGACTGGTCCATTTTATTCGGAAGGACCGGTTTAAAAAATTGCATCAATTAAAATTTAAAAATGAAATAAATATTAAAAGTAACATGATAAGTATCCTAATCCTACATGCAAGTACCGATTTTTATATTGGGTATTGCTACATGTAGTATTTATTGGACATATCAAACCTTTGATTTCGTATGAGTATCCTTTGATTCCTGCAATATCCTTTGATTTTGTTTGCAATTTCTAAATTCATATGAGTATGAAGGATATGCACATAAATAAATATTTGTCTCTAAGAAACTTTAGAACTAGCAAACTAAATATAGTTTTAATTAATAACGCTGAATATATATTGTGACAATATCTTCTTACTCCATACAATTTCTCAGTTCCTATCTTTATGTTAAATAATTTTAAACGTTCTTAATTTTTATATATTCAATTACATTTAATCCAGTTACAATCACAAGCCATCCTACATTCAATTACATCATATGGCATCCACATTCAATCATTACAAGGAAGAAAGGAAGAGAATGCAACTCCTTAAATTACCTTCGAAGTGGCTATGGAATGTTGAGTTGAAAATGGTTCGACAAGACCCGAATGGAAGCACCAAAGGAACCTCAAGAGAGCTGCAAATTACATGATGATAAAGGTTAGAATCATGCAAAATATGATAGAGGATGTTACAAGCTTTATGTTAGAAAATCGAGAGAATTCAACATACCGCAGCAGAAGTTAATTTCCATAGTTTCGGGGCGATTCATTTCACGACATGACATGCATAACCCTTCTCATTGTCTGAACCTCTATTTTCATGCAATAGTTGACAGCAACCACAATTGAGAACGAGTTATGCCTTTAGTTCTAGTGGCTAAAGTCCAACATGTTGGACACATACACTCAACCAACATGATGAAATTTCAATTTTTTAGATTAGAACGGCAGATTCGAACCACTCAAATTGTTCTTTGTAATAAAATCTCTATGAAGATCAAATTTTATATTTTTTTTCAATTGTTTTTACTATTTTTTTGGAATTTTAGAATATGCTCAATCTAAAAATTTTAAAGTATTGTTAATACGATTATAAAGCCTTTCACAAGAATGAAGACTCATTTTAAAACAAGAACAATTTGAAGACTCATTTTTACAGCAGATAATAAAACAATCTGATCCATCTGCGTTATCCGTAGGCAACTTATGATGAACTTACAATCTGATCTTGAAATGAAACAAGACTTTCAGCTTATGTTCAAATTTTGTTTATTTATCAATGAGATGGAAAGTAGAGAGGGCAATAAAGCATGCTAGAAAAAACAGAGAAAGAGAAGAGATAGAAACTGGCAGGGAAATAGCGCATGTTGGTTTGGGTATTATAGTCACTATTTTAAAATTTAGATTGTTTTGATTTAAAATATAATTAAAAACTGTGAAAAGGGCTTATATCCAAATTAGAGGGGGTTATATCCGATTTTAACAATCGACTGTTAATGCAACACAATAGAATTGATTATTTTTTTTTCTCTCAAAAAAAAACAGCTAACAGTGCAGCCCTATTAAACAGAAACACTGAGTATGCATCATGCCATCATCTATAGATGTCTTCCCATACAAAATGCAATATCATTTGTTTTTAGCACGCACTCCTAGAGAAAGCTGCTTCTTTATGGATGATAAAATTTAACTCTAGATAAGATCAGGACTGGCAAAATTCTCATCATAACCAGAGACTGCAATCAGATACTGAGAAAATTAACAAAAGCTAAAATAATACTGTGTAAAATTTCTTCCAACTTAAGATACTGAGCTCCTTTCACCTTTCATAAAAGAGAATAATTCAATCCCCTATTTCCCTTACTCTTTTGTTGTGAAGGCCCGATGATAAAACTCTGAGGCCGTAGTTCTAAATTTTATATCATTCAATATATACATAAATACACTAATTAAATAGCCCCATGATGGGGAAAGAATCATAAATCAGCAAAGAAATGGTAAGTCTGGGAGTCGACCATGATAAGCCTTACACCTGCAATAAAAGCTAAAACCGCAAAGGCTCCGAACCCCAGAACATTTAGCCAATGCCATCCCTTTTGCATAGTCGAAAGTTTGTTCTGCTTTACTTTGAGGTACATGTGATTTGCAAGAACAAATGTGAGCGGGAATGTGCTTATTGCACCGGTTAGGCTCATGAAATCACCCAGGAATGGCAGAAAAGCTGCCACAAATGTGTTTACGGTGAGGTAGCCTCCTCTCACAATCACCCGAAACAGAATGTTGTGGAAGGCAAATGGGCCCCCAACCCCACTTCCAAATCTTGTGTCCAAGTATTCATACATTGGGCTTGCAAATATCTGTTGTAAGAAAGCAAAAGGGAACCCATTTTTCAGATGGTAGATAGTTCCATTCCATGAGAGACCCCAAAAACCATTAAAGGGAAAAAGATATGTACAGTGAGAGTTAAGGGGTATAGATGACATACATGCAAGGAGACAACAGTCTGAAAAAAGGCAGAAACATTAGCAAGGGTTTTGACCCAAACAGGCCCGTTTGCACTATTCAAAAGGTAGGAGGAGGTAGAGGAGCCATAGGCCCAATAGCCTATGAAGGTCACAGCATACATTGGTAATATCCCAATTGTGAATTGAAACCACAATGCCTTCTCCATGTTCTTCACCACTGGAGGCAGTATTGTAGCCTGAGCAAATAACAAAGCTTCCCAGTATCACAAAAAGAACTAAATGCAACCAACTAAATGTTACTTAATTCATAAAAAGGGGGAAAAAATGATGAGGACCTGAATTTCAGGCAGCATGCCAGTGTTGTAGGCAAAAACAAGAGTGGCACCAGCACCAATGGTACTAAATATCTTGCTTGTGTGGTCTCCAGGGATGCTGTAATCCCTTGGTGGTGCATTTACACCTGTCAATTTATATTTAAGTACCATGCACTTTGAAAATTAGCATTGTAGCGCACGCTCGTACAATTAAAATATCATTGATGCGGAATGTAACTGAATGTCGAAAACAAGTACCATCATGGAAGGATAGTACAAAAGCCACAATGATGTAGATGAGACTCAGGACAGTAGAAACACCCAGCCATATGCGCAGAGCCGATAAGTATGGGATGCCAAATGCAAAAATGGCACAAACAAACCCTGCTATGGCTATACAATAGGGCAGCTTCAAAATGTCATCATCCCTGTATAACACATACACCGCCTGTCCTCGCAAAACCAAAGAAATGCATGAACTAACTGAAGCCAATAAATTTGAAATCGAGCAAAGTTTATCAATGAAAACACAAATTATCACCTCAATGCAGATAACTACCTACCTTTAAAGCCTGACCAGCAAGAATAATAAAGCCAGTGTTAATCATGAAAAGATTAACATACTGCAGTGTCCATGTCAGGGCATATGTCTTCTTCCCTACATGTGAGCATTTGCAAGAGTTGCATTAAGTATATTATGTTCCTAATGAATGAGAAAAATGAAAAGAGAAAAGAAGTAACAATGCTTTCGTACCATATATGTGGCCAGCAAGATCTCTGTATCGGATGTGTCGCTTTCCACCAGTTTCATGTAGGCGTGCGAGGAGGGCATTGGCATACATGGAGATGGCAGCGGCGAGAACCAAGCCAACAGTTCCTCCAACCCAGCCAAGAGGAACCATCACTGACCCCGAATAACCCAAAACATATGCACTGTTCACTCCCGTTGTCAGCACAAATGCCACCTGATACCAGGGATCTGCATTTTTTGTCCATACTTAATTCAAGCTCAAACTAACAAGACTACCAATCCATCTGTCCTCTTAATGTAATATAATATAACAAAACCCCAACATCAGGTTTCACAAGAATCCAATGCCAAAATTTCATATCACAGCCTCAACAGGAAGGATTATGCCCTTTATGAAAGAGGTACCACATAATTACCAGTACATGTGCCAGTACCCCCTACCACTACACCTAACATCATGTGAACCATTATAATTCTTAATAGTGAATACGAAAGAGTGTAATGAATAGAAAGCAAAACAATAGACAAACAAACCAGTGCTGATTTGGTGAGCGGTGTCGTCAGAGACGCCTTGGTCTCTGTCATGAGTAGAACTCCCCTTGTTGCTCCCTCTCTCATCGACAGCGGTGGTGGTCGGTTTCTCCATTGCGGGCATTACTTGGTAGCAGTCTCTCTCTCCTAGCAACAAAGGCCAGATGAGAGATGACGGAGATGGTCTCTGATCCTCTGCTCCTCCAACCTCTTCCAATCTTTTCCTGAGCATCTATTAATGGAAACCAGCGGGGCTTCCCAAATATATACATCAGCCAGGTGAAATATTGCTATTTAGTACACATGGATGTATCTAATTAAAACTACTGTACCCATATCTTTTTTTTTTTTTTTACCAGCTATGCCTATACTATACTCTGAAATTAAATTATAAACTATAAATAAAAGATAATGAAATTAAAAAAAGGAGAGGCTTACATCCATCTATGGCAAATTAATGGGCGTGAGAGAATCAAGGAATTGTGGGGCTGCGACAGCTCCACTCCAACGAATAAAGCTCCAATTAGGCAAATTATTAAAAGGAGAGAGAAAAGAGAGAAATGGAAATAGAGAAAGAGAGAGATGCTCCTCTTATTTTGTTTGGATTGATTGATTCTCCTTTGATCGTCCTTTTCGAGTTGAAAATCGAAATCAATAAGAGAAGATTAAAGATGCCCAATTCCTTTTCTTTCCTTTTTGGTGCCAGTCAAGCTCAGACTCAGGCTCAGACTGAGCGAGACAGCACCTCTCTCTCTCTTTAGAGAGTCTTCTCTAATTCTCAGTAGAAAGCAGCTTTTCTTTTTAATTTGAGAAAAGGAAGATGAATTCCTGGAAAGTTACTTTGAGAGGATTCGCTCCTCTGTTCTCTCTCTTTGCTTCTCTCAATTAGCAGTTGGTTTCTTGTTAGATTATCTTTTTCTTTTTTATAAGCTCCTGGGTTTTGTTACGTCTTTTGTTTTGTTTATATTTCCAACCATCTTGTGGGTCCAAGATGATTTGTTGCAAGTTGTAAGTAACTTGTAAGATCGTTTTTCTGGCTGAAATATATTTGACCAAAGGCGTTTTCCTAAATATTAAAATAATATTTAAATGACGTTGATAACAACCACCACACAGCGTCGCCAATGGAGTATCTCCCGCGAGATTTCTCATTCATCATAGTTTGAATGAGATACGCACTTATCTAACTTGAAGTAATACACATTCGTTTCAATTCTAAACATAGCAGATGTTTTAATCAAATACTTTGGTCAAATCAAACTTTTATAAAGTATTTAGCCACAATTAACGATTTGTAAATTAAGCAAAAACTTCAAAAAAAATCTTTTATTAGAAAGACTTAATAGTGGGTATCAAGATTCAAAACAAAAGTGATAGATAATTAGTGGGGGAGATAGTGGAATAGCGACTTAGCATGGGCTAACCTGGTAAATCTTTTTTTTTACGCTAATTTTTTGTCTTCTATTCCATTGAATGATCAAAATCTATCAATTTTACAGATTTTAATGAAAAAATCATTTATCAATTTACTTTTGTTGTGTTTTCTGTTTTAAAAGGCTTGATGAATAAACCTTTAACGATCATAAATTGCTTTCTGGCCTCTTAAGTTCATTAAATGAATTATTTCAAATTTACATTTTTTTTTTTACGGAATGAACAATCATTTTCAGCTTGAATTTATGCTTCTATAAATTAAATGAATGCTAACATAAATATTTTCTTATTAGAAAGTAGATCAAAAGCTCGTAAAAAAGTAGTTAAAAAAACTAAAACTTTAGATAGCTATGATATTCCGAAAGGTAAAAATTGGCAGTTCGACTCAATAGTCTCATGTGATTCTAACATAGTTTCCTCCAAAAATGAAAAACACATTGATTCTTGATTAGAAAGGAATAGAATCTGGAAAGTTTTGCACTAAAGTGACTTTGACGACTTTGACCCCGTATTCTTGCTGTCTTAGCTGTCACTGTCAATTGATGCGGTTCCTTTTGATCTTTCACTTTGTAATTCTTTCTTACCATTTTTCTATCCGCTGATTATTTAGTCATTTAGGGTGTGTTTGGCAACGGAATGAATAAGCTTATTCCGAATAAGGCTTATTCGGGATGTTGCCAAACGTCTTTTGAATAAGTCTTATTCCGAATAAGGCTTATTCAAACCCCTTATTCTAATACCACCTCTATGGTGGTATTAGCTCTTATTCGGAATAAGAGGAGAGAGGAGAGAGAAAAGCTTATTCCAAAAGTTGAATAAGCTTATTCCGGCGGTTGCCAAACACACCCTATAGAAGCATAGACAAAATAAACAAAAGTCAGATAATATCAAAATAAACAAAATAAATAGTTACAAGAATTTTACCTGTTCGAGTTACGAACTTCCTACTCAACATGTAGAATAAATTACCACCAAAATAATTCGGAGTTGTCTCTTCTTGGAGCACGATGTTTGAAATGACTAGTGAAGTAGTGATGGCCTTTCCAATTTTTAGCGAAGATGGCCCTTACAATTTCTAGCGAAAATGAAACCAAATCAAAATTTGTAATGAATTAGGAACATACTAAAATTCTGAAGAATCGGATCATTGATTGAAAAATGGTTTTACATTCCCGAAAAAAATTGATCAAGTATCAATCACGTATATAAGATGACACGTGTGTTACTTTTTCTGAGGAAGTATATATCTTTCTCTACCGAAATGGGGTTTATATATGCATCTATTTCCATCTTTGATTAATCGTTATTGATGAAAATATAATTATGATATTCAGTTGGTCGAGTAATGAATGTGCAGAGAAAACATATTCCAAACGGAAAATCCTAACTATGTTATAAATGAATTAATGAAATGTTCCATGACGGATAAGAAAGGGAAATTTGAAGGTAAGAATAATGAATATTTTAATTTAGAAGGGGGAAATAACAATAAAATATTGATTCATATACATCAAATGAAATATTTTAGTTTCCCAATATATATTTAACAGAAAAAAGCTAGAGCGAGAGTTTGAGACGGCGGCCTAATTAAGCTGGTCCCTTAAAATGTTGTAACAACTCCGTCGTAATTATTGGCGGTGATTCCTAACTTTGGAATTAAAGGCATAAACAAATGAAGATGGCATTCACATGCGGTATTATATTTTTAAAAGATACCCATATCTTTCCCGTTTTATAGAAAACGATATTCTAACAAACTACCTTCCTTTGTATAAGATGTAGTATTTGCAGCAATTTTTTCTTTCTTTCTTTTTTTTTTTTTGGCCTTTCTGACTCACAAATTCCATTTTATTTAAAAAAGATTGACAAATTAAAGTTCAAAATTTGTTGGACATTTAATTATAATTTTATACATGTAGTCAGTAATCAGTATTTGTTATTCTCTGTCGAGGTTGATTTAATTATTCCAATTTGCAAAAAAAAATTCAAAGAAAGCAACAAGCAACAATAAACATTGTCACATTGATTGAAACATGTGATATTTTTTTATGCTGACTGCAACTTGGCTTATAAGCTTAAGCAGCCCATTAATTCTGCCAAGTTGCCTGGAAATTTTAAAAAGATGAAAGAGCAACCATTAATATTTTTATAACTTGCAAAGAAATAGAAAGAGCGACAATATTGGGATCATCTATGGGCGTGACAAAAAAAAATTTACTTTGTCAATTGAAACAAAATATGAAAAATTGAAAATGGTTTCTAAACAGGAAATTATTTAGTATATTCATTTACTGTGATTTGAACTTGCAATTGGAATGGAGAAACAAGCTAATAATGTGGCCAGTGGTGGCCACAAGAGTGGACATGGCTTTGTCTACTTATTTTTTTTTATTTATTTAATGAATTATCAATAGGCACACACTCACACACGTAGACCCATACCTTTTTTTTTTTTTAATAAATAAAGCCCTTAGGCACACGTAAACCCATACTCAAAAATCTATCTGGGATCCATCCTATATATATCCTTATGCGGGAAGAGAACGCTGGATGAGTAGGGAGCACTAGATGAGAAGAAATGAAGAAATCGCTCGTTGAATGAGAAGGGGTGTGGAGAAGGGAAGAAATCGTCGGGTGAAAAGAGAAATCACTTTCTGGGTGCCCGGTTGCCTGGATGGCATGGCTGGATGACTAGAAGCGATTTCCCAAAAGAAATACTCATACTATGATAGTATGATTCCATCCCACTGAATGCACATTTTAGCAACTGAAAAAGCGAACACGCTTTAATTTGGACTGGAATAACTTCTACCCACCTTACATGTAAAGTTTCATGGCGGGGTGCAAACTTGTAAATTGGGGCGCAAATTTTTAATCGCAAAGTGACACAGCCATCATGAAAGGTGGAGGGGCGAGTGTTTTGACTGACTCAGAGGAAAATATGTAGAGTACATTCGTTGTACGATTTTATACAAGTGTCATGTAAACATAGAGCTTACATAAAAGGAATGGCGATTGCTCTCGAACAGCCTCCCTAGCCTTCAGCATACTGGCAATCTTCTTGTTTTCTCGTCTCCACTCCAATCTGACTGTACCTCTTTATTTTTATTGTGTACATCTTCAATCTACTTGGTTGTTTTTCTATTGACTTCCTCCTTAGTTTCTTTAATGCTGCATTTATCACCTCAACTACCTTCTAGAGCTATTGCCAGGAATCAACCCCTCTGTGGAAGTAAGAAGGTAATGGACATATCCTGTGGGTTACAAACTGGAGCTGATTTTGGAGTAGGTAAGGGAAGCAAGCCTCATTTAATGCTGACTGATGGATTTGGGAATAAGCTGATTAAAAGCAGCTGGCCTGGTAATGCAAGTTCCCTCAAACATTACTGGTCTCTGTCTGTGGAAAATCCTAGGGCCCACATTATGCAGTTCCCTCAGACGTTACTGGTTGGCCAGCTGAATATCCCAATTACTTCATCGTACATTATGATTGGACAGATAGCAACCCCTATTGACCCATGGATCCCACTAAATCAGAGGAGGCTGTGCTCATCTAGGCATGCTTTTAATGTACCTGAATTAATGACCTCTTACTGTACTACCACTCCAGACCTAACTAAGGAAATCCAGAACCTTCATACACACAAAACTGATCTCATTGTTAACTCATGCCGCCCCCTCTCTGAACTCAACCAACAGTGCCCGAAACAGAACCACTTACCCCCTTACACAACCCACGGCTTACCCCCCTCGAAAACCTGTTCTAACACAGCCTCCAATCTACCCTACCCGATAACCTGCAATCACTCTCTAATCTCTCTGATGGATCTCTCTGACGAAGATTTTCTCAAGAAATATGTTGAAGCTGAGGCAACAGAATCTCAACCAGCGGCTGCCCTACACCTGTCAGAATCTTCTGACCATGTGGTCAATTGGTCTCGTTGCTTACTGTTGCGTGTGGTCACAGATAGAACAGTGGGACTTCAGGATCTCTCTGAACAACTTCTCAAGGCTTGGAAACTAACTGCCACTGTCTCCTTTTCTCGGAAGGGTAATAATCTATTCTTGGCTGAGTTCTCCACAATTCAGGATCTAAACTCAGTTTTCAATGGCGGCCACTGGACATATAGGTCTGATCTAGTTGCTCTTAAACATGTCTCTGGGCCCCAGGATGTCCACCTAGATCATGTAACGCATGCTGAGGTCTGGGTTCAAATGTACTCCAAGCACCTGGAACTTATAACCTCCTCAGATATTCTTAAGCTAGCTCAACATGTTGGTACACCTGCATCTGTCCCCATGAAAACAACCAATGGTGGTCTAGAATGCTACCGTATCAGAATTGCCATACCAATCAAAGAAATTATCAAAGATAAACACCCGGTTTCACACTCTCTGGTTGGTAGTTTTGATGTCTACTTTGTCTATGAAAGACTGAAGAAGATATGTGTGTTCTGTGGGATGCTGGGCCACGAATATGCGTTCTGCCAAGAATGGGCCCGCTACTCACGCATGGTGGTTGACCCGCGATACCAACACCTCTTCAAAGATAAAGATGTCTCACCTTTCAGAAAGGGTCCTTGGGTTAATAATGTACAGAGTCTATTCATGAATGAACAGCCCTTGCCTTCCAATAGACCACAATTGGATAGGTTTGGGCTTAAACACTGCACCTCCCTTTCAATGAACTCGATCCACACGGTCAACCCCTCCCAAGCTGACAAACAGGAACCCCAAAGCAGCCAAACCCACATAACTGGCATTGATCAGGCAAATTCCCTTTCTCTGGATATGGAGGCATTCACACGTCCCCACAAACCCCCCTATCTTGAACTACCAACCAAGGAGCTCAGCACTGTCTCTTTGCAGCAAATTGCTCAAACTCAAAACAGCTTCAAAAGGCCTAGGGCGGAGGCTATACCGCCCCGGGTGCCCGAATGAGTATACTCTCTTGGAACTGTCGCGGCAGTGGGGGCCAAGCGACAGTCCCTACATTAGCTAGGTACCTCCACAGTACACGAGCATGCCTAGCTTTTGTATCGGAAACTAAGTGCTCGTATTTACAAGCTGTTCGTAGGATTAGGAACATCCCTCTTAAAAACTATGATATTATACCGGCTTCTGGTGGTTCTGGGGGGCTCTGGTTGCTATGGAGTGATGATGTTGATGTCCAACTAGTTGAGAAGTCTCACTACTTTTTCTTTGCACGGGTTCGTTTCAGCATGCACAGCGATCCATGGCTATTAGGTGCTATATATGGATATCCAAATAATAAAGTGCTGGGATACATTTGGGAAAGGGTGCTATTTTATGCAACCTCACAGAACATGCCGATGTGCATCATTGGTGATTTCAATTGCATCCTTGGTGAGAATGAAAAGCAAGGAGGGTCATCTCGGGTCAAGCTAAAAAATCGTGCTTTCAGTAACTTGGTTGCCCGAGCGGGATTGATTGACCTAGGCTACTCCGGCCCTGCCTATACCTGGACGAACAACAGACAAAGCCATGCTCTAATTAGGCAGCGTCTTGATCGGGCTATGGCAACTGCCACGTGGGTAACCATGTTTCCAACAGCCAAAGTCCTGCATTTACCTATGTTCAATAGCGACCACATGCCCATTTTGCTAAATACTTGCTCTAGTACCAAGAAGAGAACCAGAACCTTTCGAGTTGAGAATTGGTGGAGCTTGCATCAAGACTTTGGACAGGTGTGTTTAAGCTCTGTTGCCTCAAGTAGGAATGATTGGGGACAATTCACAATGAATTTGAAAAAGAATGCATGGAAATGGGAAGCTAAAAAGCCTAACCCCCACAGAAGGCTGCAAGAAATTGAAAATGAATGGTTTGCGGCACAACAACACCCATATGATCAACAAACACAAACCAATTTGCAGCAGGCCTACAACGAGGCCTTGATTGCATCTGAAATATATTGGGCGCAGCGGTCCAGAATTAGATGGGCATACTATGGGGATTCTAATTCTAGATTTTTTCATGTTGCTGCCTCAGCCCACAAAAGAAGAAATCGAATTGACTCTATCCAGGTTGGTCAAAATGTGTGGGCTACTAAAGAAAAAGATATTAGAGCTCAGTTTGTTCAGCACTTTCGCAACATTTTTTGTAGCTCACATAATCTGCCTGGCAGAGCTCTTACTGACCTGGGGGCTGCTTTTCTTAATAGCTTACCTTGTCTCCAGCCAAACTACTCACTTTTTCTAGATCAGTTTCCCACAGAAGATGAAGTCACCAAAATTGTCTTTTCCCTACACCCAGACCGTGCTCCAGGTCCAGATGGGGTCAACGCAAGATTCCTCCAAACTAACTGGCAAATCCTTAAACCTCTTGTGGTTCAGCAGGTCATGCAATTCTTTCAATCTAAGGAGATGCCGCCGCATATTGCAAAGTCCAATATAGTACTCGTGCCAAAGATTGAAAGACCTGCCCTAGTCACTGACTACCGCCCAATCAGTGTGTGCAATGTCATCTACAAGATTATCTCTAAAATGCTCACCAAGCGACTGCAACCCGTCATATCACAGCTTGTTGCTGACACTCAAGCTGCCTTCACTCCAGGAAGGCAAATTAGTGATAACATAATTGTTTTTCGAGAGGTCATTCATTCCTTCTCCTTGCGTTCATACAAACACCACTCTTTTTGCTTGAAGGTGGATCTCTCAAAAGCATTTGACAGGTTGAAATGGCCCTTTATTTTCTCTGTCTTGGAAGCATATGGATTCCCGCCTTCTTATATTTCCTGGGCTAAGGCGTGTGTTACATCGGCAAGATACTCAATTCTTATCAATGGTGCCGCTGATGGGTTCTTACAGCCGAGTAATGGCCTTAGACAAGGATGTGCCTTGTCACCATACCTCTTCATCCTTTCACTGGATATACTAACAAGATTGCTGCATCACATGGTCAGCCAGGGACAGCTAAAAGGAGTAAAAATTGCACGGGGAGCCCCAACACTAACAAGCTTGATGTATGCGGACGACTTACTTATCTTTGGTGAAGCTAGTACAGATGAAGTGACTAAAATAGTTCAAGTTATTTCTCTTTTCTGTGAGATTTCGGGCCAGCAAATTGGTTCTGAAAAATCAAGAATATGGTTTTCCAAATGCACACCTTTGGAGGCAAGAAGAATGGCGGTGGATATGTTTGGAGCACAAATTGCTAGTGGGTCTGAAATCTATTTAGGTTCCCCAGTTGCAGCTGCTAGACAATTGGATTTCGCCCCTCTAGTAAACAAGATAGAGGCTAAATTGCAAAACTGGAAAAGCTCACTGCTGTCCCAAGCCGGCAAACTGGTATTGATCAAATCAGTTGTTGAGCCTACAATGATGTATGCCATGCAAACTGCTGCTGTACCTATTACAACTTTGAGGAAAATCCAGTCTAAGGTTAGATCCTTTTTCTGGAGCAAGGGAAATGATGCCAGGATGCCGTTGGTGGCCTGGAATAGAATTACGGTTCCCAAATCGCAAGGGGGCTTGGGACTTAAAGATCTGGTGATGTTTGCTCAAACTCTTCATATGAAACGCCTTTGGTTGATTGCAAAAGGGGCTCATCTCACTTGGGTTAAATTGCTTTCAGCTAAATACCTTCAGAGATCAGACATATGGAACTCAAATAGAACCCATAGGTGCACACATCTCTGGAGAGCTATCATTGCTGTTAAACCCATGTTGAAGGATCACGTCAAGTGGCAATTAGGGAATGGAAAGACATGTAGAGCCATGGCACAACCATGGCATGACATGTGGACCTTTTATGTGCCAGTAAATGCTGCACAGAGGAAACTGGTAGTGGCTGATCTTGTGTCAGAAAATGGTGAAGGCTGGAACAATGAGAAGCTTATTGAGCTTTTTGGTTTTCATGGTGCCCTCTACATAGCTCTTACTTTTCCAACAGGACCTAACCTGAACCAGAGAGAGGATAGGCTTATTTTTACTTTCAATAAGAATGGGGATTTCACAATTAAAGGGGCATACAAACTCCTCATTCAGGGCACATCTGGCGCCAGTCATAACATGCCTAGAGAGGTTCACAAGTTAATTTGGCACACCAAGGGTATCCTACCAAGAACAAGAATCTTCCTGTGGAGAGCGGTTAAAGAAGCTCTGCCTGTGGATCAAGTAATTTCCACAAGATTATCTAAATCACCACAAGGATGTGCACTGTGTGGTGGGACCAATGAAACGGTGGCCCACAGCATTTTCAAGTGCCCCCAAGCGCGACAGGTATGGTTACTATCTGACTTTGGTATTAGAACTGACAGCTTACCAGACATCTTTGTAGATATTCTTTCCTACCTGATTCAGCCACTATCTGAGCAACAAAGGGCGAAGCTTGCTGTCACTGCATGGTGTTTTTGGAAGGATAGGTGTAGAAAGTTTTTCCAGGGCAAGAAAATCAGGCCACAACAAACTCTGGCAGCTGCTTGTAGTTATGGAAGAATACTGCAATTGGCAGACATTCAGTTCCAGAACAATCCCTCTCATCCAGTTACTATTGAGCAAACTGCAACTGGGTATCACAAGTGCTGGATAGATGCTTCCTGGGCTGATAGCAAGCAGAATAGTGCAGGGATAGCTTATGTGCTGTTTGATAATACGGGACTGCTGCAATACCAGTTGGCCACGGTTACTGCCTCCTCCCCTTTTCACGCTGAGTTGTTAGCGCTAAAAAATGCTGTTCAGGCTGTATTAAATTTGGGGATTGCCGACTGTTCTTTTCACACTGACTGCAAGGAGCTCCAACAGGTTATTTCTGGTGAAACTAGTGCAACAACTGTTGAATGGCAGGCCTATGCTGATACTCTCGATACCCTACTCATTTGGGGAAATAGCAGGGATTTGGGGATGAGCTGTATTCATGTAAGTAGGGTAGAGAACGGTCTAGCAGATAGCCTAGCTAAATATGCAAGAATCATGGGAATTAACTGTACTGATTATATGTTCCCAACCTGTTGTATCCCTGTAAACTGACATTTCTGAATGCAAGCCTACGGGCATTTTCTCAAAAAAAAATATATATCCTTATGCAGGAGAAATAAATGTCACTACCAGCTGCGATAGCTAGTCGGTGGCTGCCAATTTATCCGCTGTGAGGCTCCCTGACATTACCAAAATGCAATGTTTTGATAACTAGACCGGACCGGCCGGTTGAACCACGAACCGGAGCTCTCTCCTTTTCCATTTTAACCGGAAAAAAATCCGGTTCGACCACGATTAAACTGAAAAACCGATCGATCCAGTGGCCTTCTGGTTCAGTTTCCGGTTCAGTTTTTAAAATATTGCC
Organism: Rhynchospora breviuscula; assembly: GCA_027562975.1. Lineage (NCBI taxonomy): Eukaryota > Viridiplantae > Streptophyta > Magnoliopsida > Poales > Cyperaceae > Rhynchospora > Rhynchospora breviuscula. Next base: position 23,480,462 of record CM050398.1, read on the forward strand.
AAAATGAGAGAAATTGTTCGTATATTGATATGTCAAATCCAGCAACTTATTATTTTTTTTTTTTATTCGGAGGCATGATTGGATTTTAACCATGCAAGAGCCGCACATCGTATCTTTGAAAAAAAAAAAAAGCAGCAAGGAAATTTTGTTTTGAGTGAACTCAAAATCCAACTAAACAACGCATGTTCGCATAATAAAAAGGAACAAGGATCAACGCAATAAAACTAAAAATGAAAAAACCCAATTTCATAGATTCAATAATAGGTCATATTATTTAATCAGATATTATAAGTGCCATCTCTAGATTTACCATCGCGCGCCATCACTGACAACCGGAACGCGCGAGTCTCGCGTAAATTTTGGACCTATCAGCGCAGATGTTTGTTATATATGTTCAGTTTAATAACCAATGTGTTTAGTTAAATGTGTCAACTGATGATTTTATTTCATACTAATTGTAAAGTGAAAACAAGTATTTGACATTGAGATAATAACTGAACAAACTGAACCCATTATATAACAAAGTAAATATCTATAATAAATAACATGAACACTTATAATAACATAAACAGCACATACAATAAACAACAAAATGAATACTTGTTACAATAAAAATGAACACTTATATAAAAAAAAATACCAAACATAGAATATTAATTGAATAAGAAATAAAAAATTAGATAAACATATTGAACACATACAGTGAATTTCTAATAACAAAAAGTGAACGTTTAGAACCAATAAAGTGAACACTTATAGCAACAGAGTGAACAAAAACAAGCGCGCTGGGTGAGAGGACCACTCAAGCGCTGGGTCAGGGGAGCGCCTCAGCAATGACGCGCGATGCTAAATCGCGCAATGATTGCACTGTATTGAAGTGCATATCTATCAATACAATCAATTGTGGTGAAATAGACATGGAAATATTTCCATTAAATATTAGGGGAAAAAACATAACTCCGTGTTTTTCTTTGTTTTTTTATTGTTAGTACATTGTGATAAAAAATAAAAAATAAAAACTAGATTGGGTCATCATCATGCAATTAGATAAATAACTTTGGCAAACTTTTTTTTTCCGCCATTTCTAACAAGCAAGGTTTAGGTACTATATAATAATTACAGGTGACACAATCATGCACATTTTGCCGATGCTTTTTTTTTTTTTTTTTTTCTTTTTTGAAGGCCGACTGGCAATTACCATGATGCCGATGCTTGGAAGCAAATTTTGTCATAACGAAGGGAGAGGGGGAAAAAAAAAAAAAACTTGTCTTATGTTTGTATTTGCATCAGTGTTGATCTAATTTCTGTAAATTTAAACCTCAAAACTTTTAAAATTGCCAAATGATAGTTCCATCACTTCCATGAATTTTTCAAGTTATCTTTGTTGTGATTTTCCTATTAACGGAATATCCATTTAAACGAAGTTAGCAATAAAATAAAATAAAAGTGTGCCTTCAGATAGATTAAATTAAAAAAAAATCATATTTCCGTAAAATCGTATGCACCACAAAAAGTGAATATTAATACAAGTTTTAAACTTTTAATCAGTCTGTTGATAACAAGAAAAAAAAAAACGAGCAACATGATTTCATTATACCTTCAAATTCTGCTTGAGAATATTACTATTACTGATCTCAAAACTTTTAACCATATCAATTTTCATGTAGGCTAAATCTACATATTATGGTTAATGATATTATAAAAGTGCTTTAAAAATTAGAAATGCTCATTGGAGTATAATTTGTGAAATTTTAGTTGTCTCAATCGAATTTACGTACCTGTGCATACACGTTTTTTAATTCTGCTAAAATTTAATCACATTCTAATCATATTTTATATTGTAGTGAAATAAAGATGCAAAATGGTTCCATTAAATATCAGAAAACCATACTCTTATGTTTTTTTTTTTTAGCTGTTACTGCAATGAGAATTTGAGATATTTAACCTTTTTTTTATAAGTTTTTTTTATATGGGACGGATTTCAGTGAGAGGATTGGTTTTGTAGTTGGCGCAACTTTCCGTAATTCCATTCCCACATTCCCCAAATTAGAGCTCCCTTTCTCTCCTCTGTCTATCTATGAACTAATTTTCCAACAGCTATTATAAGTGTCATCGCTAAATAAACTATCGCTGCCATCGCTGTTATATGTTACAAATGTTCAGTTTAATAATAAGAAATGTTAAGTTTAATAATCAGAAGTATTCAGTTAAATGCGTCAACTAATGGGCAAAGTCGCGCCAGGGTCAAAGTCGCGCGTCAGACTTGGAGAGAGACGCGCCAGGGGCAAAGTCGGAAAAAAATTAATTTGAACCGGATCGGTTCATGACCCCTTCTATTTTTTTCATGTGTTTTGTGTCCGGTTCATGACCCCTTCGCTTGGTTTAGTAAAAACGAGTTACGATTGGCCGACTTTGCAACTAACTGAACATTTATACTCAATTAACAGAACATTTGTATTGACCCAACTGAACATTTGGGCAAAAATAAAAAATAAAAAACAAAATGAACATAGCGAACACTTATAAAACAGTGGACAATTATAATACAAAGTGAACATTTGTATCTAATAAAGTGAACACTTATAATAACGAAATGAACAAAAAATCGCTGGGTGAGTAGAAGGGGGAGAGCGCTGCTCAGCGAGCGATGACTGACTCACGATGGCAGCGATGGCACAAAGCGCGATGGCAGTAATCAATTTTCATTTTCCAATCATGGAGGCTTCTTCACCTTCTTCTTCCAGACCAATTCGCAAAACTTAAGCGGTATTCTCATGTAATTTTCCTTTCAGAATCCAAATGTTGCTTTGATTTAGGAATCTAATTTTAACTCTTTTTTTAGGAAGATATAAATTCTCGATTTATTGCTGAAGGGATATTATATGATTAAAACAGAGATATTAAACTTTAATTACTACACATTGCCAAATATTTAAAAATTAGAAAGCTTTTGAACACCACAGTACTTGTTAAACACTAAGAATTGGAAAAGCAACAAAATCTCAGTTTAATAATGCCTTCACTTGCTGCTTAAACTAAGCTTGTTAACAAAATAACACCTCCAATTAGGCAGGAAAGCATGCTTCATTGAAGCCAAAAGAACTAGATTTATTGCAAATGTCTGGTCCAAACATCAGGACCAAGAACAGCTGACTTGTAGCTGGTACCACACATACCAGCAACAATCCCAATATCCAAACCATATAATCTAGAATTTAACAAATCAGCTCAAAAACACTAAATATGTTCAATCATGCAAGTCAACATCATCCTGATATTGCAGCTACTTAATTTAAGCAAGCTAGTTTCCTAATCTTCATAGGCTGCGGTTCTGACCACAACTTGACTTCGGTTGGAAGGTCGACTGGAGTTGCAGCTGCAGTGCTAACTGTCCTACTGTAGCTAAATTGGGATCGTCCGTACTAGCAGGAGCTTGGATGGGCATTCCAGTTGTTATTGGTACTTGCTGCTGCACAACAGATACCTGTACCAGAGGTATAGAATTATTGTACTGCTTATAATATAGAGAACAAATCTGTAACAATAATAAATCAATGGGAAAGAGTATGCCATAAAGAGAATAAATTGATGGTAATGGTGTGAACTAGTTTGAATACTGAACCTAATTAGGATGTGTTAAAAGAGTGCCTGATTCCAAAGCTCCATATTAGAACAATCTCCTCTTGCTGGCCACGATTCATCTTTGGTTTGAAAGCCATTTGAGCTTTTAGCACAAACCTGGCTATTGCAGCTGATTTGGAATGGGTCTGTACAAGCTGGAGCTTGGTGCAGCACAGGTACATTTGGTGCAGTTTGCACTGAGATTGGTGTAATAGATTGTTGAGGCATCTGACCTAGGTGAGATAAATGTTGTTGGTTCGTTGCCATCTGCATCTGAAAATTTACAAATTTAACTAAGAGTTTTTTGGACACTATTCAACAGTTTATAATATGCAAATTTTGATTATTTTAATGATTTTAAGTTAGGCATACCATTTCAGGTGTTGCTAGCCCAAGCATCATATCTACCTTTAATAATAAAGCAGATAAAAGTTAAATTTAATACTAGTATTGGTAAAGATATTGGGAACTTATTTGGCTCCAAAAGTAAAATGATATAGCATTTCTGCCAATGTGAAATAATTAAGCCTATACATTGTTCCAAAGCACCGTAATAGAACCATATCTACTTGGTGGCCATAGTTTAACTAGGTTACTATCCCAACCCATTCAATCCAAAACAAATAGTCAAATAGATAAACTTCTGGACTAGTAGATAACTAAACAAGGACTCCATATTCAAAATTGAAAACAAGAGATGTACATGAACCTGAAGTTGGGCTCTCATCAAAATTGGGTTATGTTGGACGAGCTCTCTCACCATTTGATTGTTGTCTGCAACCAATAACTATTTTGCAAACAAAAGAAAAATCAGAACAGGAGAACAAGTGAGTCAGTGGTGTTCATAGACAAGCATACATAACTTACAATGGAGCTATTAACTTTTTCTAACCTTAATCTCTGATGAGATGGCTTGTAACTTGGATGTAGGCTGCCTGGCAAGATGGTTGGTTAACCGCCAAACCGGTCGAAGTCCTCTTGGCTGATCATCTTGCTTTCGGTTCCCTCGATAGCACCCACCATTGCTGGCACGCCAGCTAAAGTTGAGAGGCGAAGCGGTTCACATGCAGGTGGGATGGCTAAAATTATAAGGGTAGCTAGTAACTCGGACATAGCAGTTTATGATTATATATGAAAAAAAAAATTGATTTTTGGTTTATTCGTTTTCTGTACTAGTATTTTCTACCTTAATTATTACATTACAATTGTGGATAAATGAATATATGCCTCAGTGTCTAGCCGGTTGTGTTTTTTCCTTGGGTGATTTGTTGTAAAGATTATGGTAAGTTGTGTATTAACATGCTTCTTCCAGAAAAAAAGTGAAAAGCAAGGAAAATTTTCTCTTGGGTCCCTTCTATTCTATGCCAATTCTTTTCTAATTATATTTGAATCATACAAAGTTCCTTGAATGACCGGTCTAAAAAAATATTTTACTAGACAAACAGAATGAAAATGAAAACAAACCTAAAGCCTAAACACTAAAACTACACAAATAAATAATTAGCCAGCTATATCAACAAGGGGGGCCCACCCGTCAAACTCTTCCCTTATCTATCCTCATTTCTTGCCATCTACCTAATCATATCATTCCCAATTGCATCATGGCATACCAATATACCATATCACCTCAACAAAACGAAACAATTGGTACATGCAAGCAACAAATTAAATTAAATTAAATAACACAGTTGGTCCACCGAATATTAAATACTACACATCACACATGCCATACACACCATTTTAAAAACTTAAAACTCTTATGCATATTCATTATGTATACATGGTCTTGTACCACATATATATGCATATACGGTTGCATTATAAAATTAACATTAATCAATTGTTCTTTTTTGTACTGAAGGATACCAAAATTGAAATGCTTTTAGTCGGGCGAAATACTATTACAGGTTCTCTATCGTTATTTTTTGAAGCACATATTGATCCTTCTATTTTGAAATAAAAGTTATTCCAATTTGATCCTTTATTGGTTCTACCAATTTACTGCCCCACATGCGAATGTGATTCTTTACGTAGTCACTAATCTCACTATGAGAATTTTCTTGCATTTTGAAAGGAAAATGGGGGCTTCATGAGTTGCTGTAAATTTGAGTTATTATCAAACTATAATTATTTCGGTTTATTCTTGTCATTCTACAAAAGACAAAAAGTACCTAGCGTTCTGTTTACTCAAAAAAACAAAAAAAATATATCTTAATAAAAAAAAGTATCATTTTCTGTTTGAAGTGATAATTATGTTACATATCCTCTCCATTCTCATTTCAGCTCACTCTCTCAATTTTCCTATACTCTCTTTCAAGTTTCAACTTAGAACTGAACTGAAGCCCACTCAAGATCATGCTTACAGGCCGGCTTCCGTTCATAAAAAATGCGAACAGAACCCAAAAGATGAAAAACCAGAATTAATGGATAAAGATATTCCAATTAGTTTTAAGCCCAAAGGAACTCTTATTTGCTATGGACCAAACTAGGTTATTAATTGGACCGTTGGTTCATGCAATTTAAACTAGAATTTTTAGTGATCGACTGATCGTCTCTTAGAAGTAGGGCTGCATAACGTATTAACGTCTAAAACAACCACGAAAACGGTCAATTTCGTTAACCGTTTCATTTTGAAAACGAAATTGACTATCCATTTGCGTTAACCATTTCGTTTTGGACAAAACGGCCGAAACCACAAAAATATCACTAAAATATACATGGACGAAACCGTTTCAAGCTTTCGTTAACCGTTTCGTTTTTGAAACACAACAAAAATCTTTAATCGTTTCGTTTCGTTTTGGACGAACCAAAACGAAAAAACTGTCGAAACAGTGACCGTTTTCACCCCTACTTAGAAGTTTGTTGATGAGTGATGAGTGATGAGCGAGCAAACCAAACTCAGAACTGTCTTCAAAAAAACTTTTTTTTAAAAAAAATAATATAATTTATTTTGAGAGCCACAGCCCATAGCCCATTGCGTGACAGCGTGAATGTACAAATCAAATATATAGCCCATCCCTCTTTCACTTCTAACGAAAATTGAACAAAGTCGTCCGTGGAGCAACAATGAAATTACTCACACTGACCATTTGTGTTGCACTTTCAAAGACTTCAAATTTAATTCACGCTTGTATCGAAGCAAATATATGATTTACAGGACTGATAAGGATCATCTCCAATATCCACCGTCCTCACCATCCCGAGCGGTTATTAAACGTGTTTTCTATTTTTGGCTATCATCCCCATCCCCTCTACGCGTTTTCTATTTTTGCTATCATTCTCCATTTCGCTAACTCTTTCCCGCCCTTCTGCTTCGCTCTCCTTCCCCGCCCCTCTGTTTCGCTCCCTTCAACAATTACAATATTAAATTCAACAGTTACATATTAACTTCAACAGTTAATATATTAGCTTCCCAGCAGTTATTAACTTCAACAATTATATATATTAACTTCTATGATATTAACTTCAACAGTTAATATATATATAACTGTTCCATTTATATATATTAACTTCAACAGTTATATATATTAACTTCAATAGCTACGATATTAACTTCAACAGATATATATTAAAAGTTAATATATATAACTGTTCCATTTATATATATTAACTTCAACAGTTATATATATTAACTTCAACAGCTATGATATTAACTTCAACAGCTACGATATTAACTTCAACATTTATATATATTAACTATTATGTACTTATGTATATTAACTTCAACAGTTAATAGAGGCGCTCGATAATTGTTGAAGTTAATATGTAACTGTTGAAGGGAGCGAAATATAAGGCAGGGGAAGGGGAGCGAAGCAGAATATTGGAGATAATTAATGAGGGCGCTGCGCTGGATTTCATCCCTGGATTCTATCATCCCATCATCCCGTGGAATCCTCATTAATTATCCAGTAATGAAGACCAGGGGATGATGGGGACGATAGAATCTTAGAGATGGTCTTAAGCAATTATGTATGATTCAGGTTTATTGTTATACTTCCATCAATTTTTTTTTTTTTTTTTTTTTTTTTTTTGCAGCGTTGCTAGAGGTGCATGAGAGATGATGGCACGCCCAAATTACTAATTTATGAGTCATAATGTAGACCGCTCTGAAAAATCAGTTCTAAATTTGATTACGCGTCTTTTCTATTTCATTTTTTTTAGAAAAAAAAATTGAAAAACTTTGGTAAGAATGCTCTTTCAGTAAATTTGTATTTCTTTTTCTATAATTAAAAATTGCATGAAAGCAGCTTTAGTTAAGTTTTTTGTTAAGGATGCTTTGTCAGGGGTAATGCTTTTAGTATATCGTGCCCCTAATTGACATCAATTATTTAAAAAAAAAAGAATAATACACACAAAGACATTTCGGATCACAGTAACATTTTAGATTTAAAACGAATTTATTAAATTAATTTGTTTGGCACATCAGAAAATTGATATACAATGAAAATAAAACAAAATGACGGTGAGACTATATCTGCTATTATATATTCATATGAAAATTTTAAATTGTACTCTTCATTTCCAAGTTGCCCAATAGATAATTTAAATTATTCAAATGGAATAATAGAAAAGGATGTTTTGTGAGAAACTATTTGTAATTTGTTTGTTATAGCTCAGAAGATTTATGTATAAACAATAAGAATTAAATGAACAGTAGGCATCGGTGGAACCACAGCAATAATTTTTTTTAATAATCAATATAATTAAAATAATTGTAATGTAAAGTATGATTTGTACTTAATATGGATCAACAATGAAAACAATGATCATATTGTTATAGATATCAAATTTTTATTGTTTTAATTGATAAAAATACATTTAATTGAAGAAAAAAAAAATGAAAGCATTGTATTGTAAAGCTATTATCTTTATAAACAAAGCTGTATTCGACCTATAATTAACGCGTTCCCAGCTCAGAAACAACATACAAACAAAGTTCAATGTTAGGTTTCATTTTCAACGCCTCCATAATAAAGGTAATCGGCGCCGTCCTTAACTCCATACCTAGGTGTGTTTGGATGGAGGCCGAATAAGAATAAGAATAAGGAATTTTTAGAATCTCGTGCCAATTCTTATTCTTATTCAAATTCCATGATTTTGTTAGTATAAGAATAAGGGTCCAAATTTCTTATTCTTGTGTTGTTTGGATTGCACAAGAATAAAAAATTTGAAGCTTATTCTTATTCAAGGCTTATTTTAGTCCATCCAAACACACCCAAAAAATCTCTGATATGTATATAACATCACAAAAGCATGTGCGAATATTCCTTCATGACCGTTTAATATATAGTAAGGATTTTCTGTTGCAGGACTAGTTGTCAAATGGTGTATCAAACTACTGACATTAACAAAGCGCAAATATCTTCGATCGTGTAATATAATCGTCTCACGAATGCGAATACTATGAAGATCTCACGGTTCAAGTACTCAGTCGTATAGTAGCATGCGTTACTTATTTTCTGTACATCTGATGCCAAACATACTTAAATTTCCCCCAAGTTAGCTTTTATTAAATGCGCCTAATTTTCTATCTTTCATCTGTCGCTCGCTGTAAGCCTGTAACTAAAGAAACAGCGTCTTAACAACTGAAACAAATTAAAGCTGTTGTAAATTCTTAAAAACAAATAAATAATAACAAACAAAAAAGGTAAAGAAAAGCATGTATGGGCTTTAATTTATTTAAGAATAATTTTTTAAAAAAATTGTATAATCTTAAAGACCACCACAAGTAATTAAATTGGTATTGGAACCTAAACTCCGAATTTACATGCATCGTGGTCTGAATTTGAATCTACAAACAGTATACTAGGAAAAAAAAAACCAAATAAATTGACTCTTTTTCTCATAATTAAAGACTCAGCTACATTAATGAAATACAACAATAAAGAAGAAAAGAAAATAGAGACCATAAAATTAAAAAAAAAAAAAAAACTCAAAGTTTTGTCCTAAATTCTCTTTGACAAGAGGAGCAGAGAGCGAATCTAATACTTACCCTCTCCAGCATTCTTTATTTCTTTCCTCTCATACCGTAAACTTTTCTATTTCTCTACTAAATCTAATTTCTTCTCTATCTATCTTTCTTTCAAATTAAGAAAAAAATATGTATCACAAAGCATAAAGAACAATTTCAGAGGGGACAGCTCCAACCCGAGGCAGCCCGTACTGGTGATTCCGATCCTCTTCGTTAGGGACGCCACTGGAGACGTCCTGTGTGGAGGTGGAAGGAGGCTTGTAGTACATGCGCGCAGTCTGAGGACAGTGCGAATGGAACCTCGCTGCTATTCTCACTCCCATGTCTAGGAAGTCCATGCACCTCACCATTGTTCGATTTGAGAGGTTGATTGGGGGAGGGAAATGGGGAGATTTGGTGAAACAGTGAAGGAGAGGTGGTGTTGTGTTTCAGTGGAGCTTTGGGGGAAGGAGAAAGAGAGGTTGCTATTTATAAGGGTTGTTTTATTGTTTTCTTTTCTTGCACTTAAATAAAAGTTAAAACACAACAATGAAGGAGCTTATTTCTCAAAAAAAAAAAAAAAAAAAAAAACAATGAAGGAGCTTGTTGCTTTGTACTCGGCGTCTTTACATATTTCTAACTTGATCGTTGATTTAGATTCAAAGAAAAGGTAAGGAATAAAAATGAGACACGTGTAATTAAGTAAATAATCGTAGAATTTACCATACTCATTAGTGAAAAAAGAAGCGAACGGGAGGGGGAGGAAAAGAATATGGGACGCGTGACGAACAGCAGTGAGAGTTTTATAAGAAATATAAACCAAGTTCATGAATGGTTCAAGAAACATAAGATTCTCTCACCTCCCTCTGAAGGAAAAGCGTTTGTATTTGATAAAGACCGGGTTCATTTGAAGAACAACAAAGTAGGCCCGTGAAGGAGAACTGCACAGATTCTTAAAGATCTTATGCGGCAGTTTTTGTTTGTAAGCGTGGGAGAATGCTGAAACATATGGCTAGTTTGGGAGTTCGAAAGTAAGTGTTTGCTTGGGACATGCAATAGAAAATCCTTCCAAGGTCGGTGAGTTTTGTCTGTTTGACCGCTTTGCATATCCTATTGTCTTTCCTTTTTTTTTTTCTTTTTTCTTTTCTGAATTGTTTTTCCTAGGAAAATTGGGAGGGGTAAAAACTGAAAAAAGTAGTGGGTCGGTGGTTCGATGCGGCTGAGTTATTTTGTATTTTATTTTCCTTGCTACTATTTTCTTTTTTTATTAATTAATAATTTTATTTTTTAGTATTTCCCGTGAACAAATTCGTATATAACATTTGTATTGTTTTTTATTATAAAGTTCTAGCAAGTAGTAACTGAGAACAAAAACAATGTATATATTTGTTGTTAGTGAATTATCCGTTTTATAGATGAATTTATTTTGAAGTTAATAATAATGGATATTATGAAGAACGAAAAAAGCTTAACAGGTGACACGTTGTTTTTCTTTATGTCTTGTCATCCGCAGAGGCTGCCACGTGTTAGTAGTTGCCACTTACCACCTTATATTTTTTCTCCGTTTGTGTTTTGCTTTTTTTTTTTATATATAATTAAGTTTGTACTTACGATTTACTACATTAGCTATACGTACGTCTTACTCTTTGTTGTGTTCTTTTATTAACCTAACTAAAAATATGAGTATTCTTTAAAGTGTTTTCTTCATATTTAGAAAATAGTAAAACAATTTAAAATAAAAATATTGAATTTTATAATAAATTAATTTGAATCGGCTGATCATATGCTTAAAATTAATAATTTTCACGAACTCCTTTGGGAACAATTTTGATAACATTTAAAAAATTATGACAAAGAAAAGAATTGAACCAATATAAAACGGAAGTAGTTTAATCATTAATGCACAAGCTGCACAACCAGTGGATCCAATCTGTAATTTGACTTTGATTTAGTACGGATGAACGATCAAAGTGGCAGTCCATAATACATTAATACTTCTTTGGGACAAAGTCCACTCACTGTACTTTTTGACTACTTCTTTTCTTTCTTTTCTGAGGTAAGAAAAAAATGTAATTGATGGGGACCGGCATTTTTGATGCCCCGTTATTTTTATTTTTTTCCACCCTAAATCTTGACAAATGCTTTCAAGTTTGCCCCAGCGGAAGATGAGGTCCATTTTTCACGTTCTGACAATTACAAGCTGAGAATATCGAGTAAGATGTTCTGAAGAGCATGATTAACTTAGCAATTAAAAAAATATATACTATCTATCATCCTATAATTTATTCCAAACTAAGCAAAAATATAAAATTACCAAATAAGTCCTAAAACGTCCTAAGCATTAGAAGAACGTATAATCCCAGATTTGATATCTAGATAAAATTCGTCATATTCGAATATAGCATAGCACGTATTTTTGTTAAAATTGTCAAGCTATACGTTGATTAAAAATAATACAAATAATAATATGAAATTAATTTAATAGTGACTAAGTTTACTTGTATGGTATATTACTTTTTGGTTTGTTCTTGGCAACATTTAAATCGAAGTACTAATTTGTAGTACTTGTAAATACTAGTGGCAAAATTTATTCTTATTTCAAATCTTATTTTTAAGGTAGGATAAATTTTGTCACTAGTATTTAAAAAATAAATCGAATTACTGCCATCTTCAGTTTTACCATCCCTGCCATCGTTAAATATAAAGTGAACACATAGAATAGACAAGGTGAACATATATAGTGATCAAAGTGAACACATACAAACAAGTAAGTTTAATAAAAATAAGTTCAATATACATATAAAAATCTGAACAAAAGATGACAATACTTATTTGTTTGTAAGTGTTCACTTTGTTAGCCTATATGTTTATCTTGTTTGTTGTATGTGTTCACTTTGTATTTAGCGATGGCTCGCGATGGTTTATTTGCCGATGGTGGTTATAATTCCTGTGAAAAAATGGTTATCTTATCAAACTTGTGCACCTAAAGCCGCGTCTAAACACTTACCTAAAAACAGAATACAATTAAATGAGACAATGATCCTGCCTCAATAAAAGAAGAAACTAAATGATGCCATTCTCTTGAACGTCCTTTCTCGAGCAACTTAAAAATTTTGGAGAAATCTTCTGTGATTGCAATATAGCTATTTGGTAGGATGTAATATGACTTATTTTGACCGAACAAGCCCTTCAAAAATGAATTATTTAATTCCAGTTTGTGAACTTTGTATACTTAACTAAATCTGTTGTTTTATTTAATCTTGATTGCAATATAATTAAGATTAATTGACTAATATTATACGATAACAGTAATGTAAGAAGTAATTCGGCCTTTACATTGATTCCAGGATAATCCATATCTTTTTTCACTCTAATTTTACCATAATTCTCTTATGCACGAAATGGAACTCGTAAATCAGCAAAATTAAATTCCAAGATTTATGTTGTCAAACGCTATATAATCTCAACTGTATAGTTCTAAATAAGGCATCCACTATGTTTCTTCAGGTATCACGTTTCAATAAACATAAGAAGTTTATTGAAATGATGTTTTTTCTCAAATTGCTTGCCCAAAAAGAAGACTAAAATAACAAAATGAGTTTTTAGTGACAGAAAAGATAATGCATCCTTCAGTTGCGATTGCAGATTCGAAAGTTGATTGAATGTTTCGCGCGCGGATATTTGAATTTCAAAAATCATAGAAAATTTTACTCGCATTAAAAAAAAAAAAAGCTAAAACAAACGTCTTACTAGTTGCATTCATCAAGGATATTACGGAGTAGTTTTGCATGCAATCTACGAAATGAGCAATCCGCGCAATTGACATATCTTCGCCTCTGCCCTTACCCTCATTCTTTTTTTTTTTTTTTCCCGAGAACTTGACAGAAGCTGTCAAGGAATACCCTCATTCTTTGTCACTTTCATTTTCCATTCCTCTGCTCTCGTAGCCCACCTCTCACCATACTCCGGTCCCTTGCCACCTCTTAACCCTCTCCATGGTTCGGCCTCCTCCCCGCAATTGCTTCCTCTCCCTAGATAGATCTTTTTTAATTGTTCACCCCCATATTCTAATTATCCACCCTGATATTTTATTATATTCTAATTATCCACCCTGATATTTTATTATATTCTAATTGTCCACCTTCGTATTTTATTATATTCTAACTGTACACCTTTATATTCTAATTGTCCTCTTTCATATTCAGTAATATTCTAATTGTTCATCTTCATATTTAAATTATCCATCTTCATATTCTAATTGTCCATCTTTATATCTTAATTGTCCAACTGTTGTGAGGAGGAGGATGCTGGACGCTCATTCTAATTGACTAACAGTTAGTGGCGGAGCCAATAGGGGTGCAGGGTGGGCTGCTGCCCCTATATTATTAGTACTAATTCTATTAATTATATATATGTATTAACCAATTTGCCCTCCCCTAAGCATTGAAAATTGTAATTTTGACCCCTCAAATATTAATTCTTGATTATATATATATTTTTTTAAAAAATAATTGATTGTGTGAATTGCTTAATCAGTGGATTGCTGCTATCATATCTAAATTTGAAGATTGCAATAGACCAAATTAGTTCGGGTTTATATAAAGACTCATTCAATGTTGTTGCAAATTTTTGGTTCGTCGTATAGAGTGTGTTTGGTTATGACTTAAAGGATGTATAACATATGATGAAGGAATTAAATTCTAGTACTAAATAAATTTATACCTAGACCTAATCTCACTAGTCGTTCGGAGTTTAACTTAGGGTCGAACCCAAATGAAGGATTAACGATTACCGGACTTATTCTTTTTATGAAGCTATACAATAAAATAAGGTTTGAGAATGTTGTAAAAATAAAAGAACTCAATGACAAGGCAATTAAGTAGATCTTTTTGGGTGATTTTGGTATTAAATAATAATAATAATCAAATAAGACAAACTAAAGCAGGTAAATTTTGGTGTTTTTAGGTATAATAAGGCACCTTAGGGGTCAGCATTCACTTAGATTTAGCCTTCGATTTGCCAGATCGATCGTTGTCGCATTGAATACCAACAAATCGAAGTAACTGTCGTCAGTTCGGTCCGAACAAGACCTGTTCGGTCCGAACTGAGACTGGTATGTTGAGTTATGACAGTACAACTTGAGTTTTAACTTTACGAAGGGCTCGGATTGGCTATAGCTACATTACCTAATCCTCAACTGTCGTCTTTTGGACTAGAGATTAGTACAGGACTCTACCTTGTCCACATAGGCAAATTAAACCTAAACATTTATGTCGGTATTTTAATTAACCTATGTCTTATTTATTTATTTTCTTAGGGATATTTGTCACACCCCGTATCCGAGATACGAGGCTTGAGGTGAGACAGTATCTTTCGCATCCATCCGACGGCCCGTCAACCTACGTCACAAGAAATAAAAGCAAAACGGAGTCAGCTACAAAGCCGAGTAACCAGTTATTTAACGACGCAGCTTCTCTATAACTAATTTATATAACAAATATCAACCGATCGGATTAATCCACACATCAATAACAAGAAATTAAATGTATTTCACAGAGATCAACGGATCAAGGTTTTCTCAAATCAGTTTCTCATATCACTTTCACATTAGCGCGAATTCCTTTCTAGGCGATTCCGCTTCACTTTTCCATTTCAAATCAAATCACATCAGAGACCCGTTGACTCGTAAAATACAGCAGTCATAATTCTCATATATCAATTCATTCAAATAAACAAATGGTTTTTAAATCAATCAATGCGAAAATTAAATTATAGAGAAATCTGGTTACCTGACGAATGATAAAACGACAAAGATCGTGACGTAGAACTCAAATCCCAATCGGATGGATGATTAAGTATCACTCTGTATTCGAACAGGGCTTTTTTTTTTTCAAATGTCGATGAATATCCGAAGTGAATGAAAAATCAAATATAAATATAAATGAAATTTCTTTCTCGGATTCGATACACAAGGAATTAAGGAGTTAGACATTTGGTGCGTGGGCTACAAGTTAAATAAACATAAAAGGATTTTTTATCAAAGATAGAAAATGAGGAATCAATTAGGATTTGAGGTCGAATGGTTTAATCAGTTCATACAGAAATACTAATAACTAAAAGGAATAAGCGAGATGAGCATATATGGCAGTTATAATAACTAAAAGGGATTTGATGTGCGAGATGGGAATATGGCGGTTAAGTAAAAGGAAAAGTTCAAGGGATATGAGTACAGCATATTAATCTATAGAAAATATCATTAATAGATTAACTTTTAAAATTGTAATAATTTCTATGCAATATTACGACAAAAATAGATAATAAAAAAAATATGCATTACGTAATATATATATATATATATATATAATATTTATTTATTTAAGAAAATATGTCTTTATCTATTTGAAAGAGAAACAAACCAAAATAAATTTTCGAATGAAATAAGAATTTGAAAAATAAAACAAAAGTTAGCAAACCAAAATAATACAAATATCATTATGTTTGAAATTTAAGTCTTCAAATACTATTTATAATTTTATATAATAAAAATCAAAGTATTTAATAAAATTACGGGGTGTTACAACATCTAAGTTGCCTTTCAGCAAATTTAGAAGCTACACCTTTCAGTGCGAGCTAATCTCCTCTTTCGAATCGTCAACTTATCCCAAGTACTTTACTTAATTCAAATCAATTAACCTAACTTTGTAACTTGACTAAACAGGCCTAGAATTTAAAAGTAAATCAGGTCAATCACAGAATTAAATAAGCAATCAAAATACTACTCAATAAATAGATCATAAAGGTAAACGTCAAGTCACATCAAGTCATATCGTCAAAC
Organism: Rhynchospora breviuscula; assembly: GCA_027562975.1. NCBI lineage: Eukaryota > Viridiplantae > Streptophyta > Magnoliopsida > Poales > Cyperaceae > Rhynchospora > Rhynchospora breviuscula. Next base: position 23,496,868 of record CM050398.1, read on the forward strand.
TAAACATAAACTACATCCATACCCTAAGACGATAAGTAAACTACTCTAACATGTTCTCAAAACAGTAAATAAACATAATAAAAGCATAAAGATACAAGCCCATAGAGAGATAATGAAATAGCATAAAAAGACAAGGGTTAACAACTCCTTTTACGCTAAGTCTTTGTCTTCTAGGCAACGGAAGGTAGGAGAGGTGAGGGAACTGCTTCTTGCTGGTGCCGTCGCTTCTAAGAAGAGGTAGAACACAAGGTCGATGAAAAAACAATTGCTCAGATTGCTCAAGGGAAGGTGGCTATGCGTGTGAAACCAAACATGCTGTCTTAGCAGAGGGAGATGCCTTTATATAGTGCCTGGTTGCTTGGGAGAGAGGCTAGGGCGTTCAGACCATCAGAAGTTGCCAAAAGATGTCTTTCCTTTGCTGAAAAGACTTGCCATTTGTGCTCGTTCGACCTTGTAAGAGTAGAGATCGTTAGTTGGTAAACCAAGTCCTATTTCTGTATGAATGATCATGATTATTGTTAATCATGAATTATATGATCAAGAAATTAAATAAATAAAATTAGTAACAGTAAAATTTGTTGGGATCCGTAAATTGGAATAAAATTTAGTTATTTCAGATTGAGAACGAGAGTTAATATTTGAACGTAAGGTTTAACTAACAACCTACACTTAGAGAAGGTATAAACTAATTAAACCGAGTTAACGAACCTGTTCTGGCAACCCCGCCAGGAAGCTGGCTGATCCGCCTGAATGGAGCCAGGTAGAACAACCCGACCAATTGACCCTAGTTTAAGCCCTATATTTGAGTTAGTTAATCCTTCTTAATTGTTAAGATAATTTAGAGGTTAATTCAGTAATTTAGGTTTAATTTCCATAGCATAATCTTTAGAATTAAATAACCAATTTGAATATTTATTTGTTTGAGACCATTTTATCATTAGACCAAATAGAATTGAATTACTAGAGATTTAAATTTAGAAAATCCGTCCCTGTGATTCGACCCTCAAACTATACTGTATAAGATTAGATTTGAAGTTTTAATTTGACTTAGGTTTCACCTCCGATCAGGTATATTATTCGAGATTGATTTTTTAAAAAATTGAAGTTTATACTTGCCGTTTGATATTTTGGGATGTTAGTAGTCAGATAGTTCTTCGAATTATCAACACTTGCCAATCTTCATTTCACCATTGCTAAAATTAATCAATTGATTGGAGGAAAGACAATGAAAAGAAAATATCTGCATTTAAATGATCTGGGCACGAACAAGTTGAGGACTGTAGTTGTACATCTATATCAGTATTTTATGATAGATTTAGTATTTCTAAAAAATATATATATTAGCATTCTGAAATTAGTTCTTCCATCTATGAATAGTAGTAAATTCATATTTTATACATAGCAGGATTATAATTTATATTACCATGCAAATATTTTAGTTTTGCTTAGATTTACTTTTTTTTGTTAATTTTAATTCCGACTGTGGCCTCATCTTTTCAGATCATTGAAAGGAGCTCTGGTGTTGTTTGTTCTCGAATCTTTTTCTCCTAATGATCATCCTCACATCTTACGCTCTCTGGCTCAACTAAAGCATTGGTTTGGTAATTGGTAGTTAAAAGTTGGCTTTATTTTTTAATGGCTGGATTTTAAATTTGGTGCACAAACGCTGCATACATGATATTCGTGATTTTGATACTTGATATTTTCTTCCTAAAAAATAAACAGTTCAAAAAATAATTTAGGTCCACCTTACATCGCGCGAAGCACGATGCTGCACCTAGTTTATCTTCATTCCTGAAAGGGCCTCAAATCCAATAAAGGTCCATTTAAAACTTTGTATCATTTTCTCATCAGCTTGACAAAATAATATGGTATCATCAAGATTAGTAAGAGGTACCCCATTATCTATTGGAGGCCCTAATCAGTATTATAAATAAAAAGGCGCGGGAGTCCTGTTTAAAATTTTTATGCGCTGGCCGACACGGCAAAACTTTTGGTAATGGGAGATATCTGGTGTTAAAAATTTTGGATTAGTTGAAACAAAAACTCTGTATGATATTATGTTGCCGATAGTTGTTATCAATAGTATGACCCGTTCTCAACAAGTGGTGGTAAATGGCAACGCAAAAAATCAATACGTTGTGTCTCTTTTAGTTTTACTTTAGTATTTGGTATCAGAGACTCAGACAGAAGGAACGCCAAAAACAGTTTATGCATGAATATAGAATGGCGAGTAATTTTTCACAAAAATCATTGACGAGTACAAATTTTCCACAAATATTTTTGCACAGGCAGCTTATTTTTTTGCACCGATTCGTTGAGATTTGATTGTGTATAGAAATATTTAATCTTTGATTATAATATTTCTTTGAATTTCGTATTTTTAATTTTTTTTTCTTATTTAATCTGTAAGCAATTTAATCGGTTTCCTTCTTGGTTAAATTTTCTTATTTCCTAATCAGTTTCTTGCACAAAATACATCTGGATCAAGAGAGCTTGATAAAATACTAGAACGTATTAATGGTAAATCTGAGCTAGAAATTATGGTTGATTCTTCTAGCTTTTCAATTTTGTACCAAACATCTTGCCCTTATTTTCTTTTTCAATTTTCAATCTTGCTTCTGAATTATTGTCGAGACGCTATTCATTTTCAAATTAATACGACTATACGGCAAGTATGCAACAAAACTTTAGTACTGAACAAAATTTCATCCTACTTATTCTTTTAGCCTACGGGCATAAAAAAATTCAAAAAAAAATGCTACTTATTCTTTTGCGTGTCAAACATAAAACATACATGTTGAATATATCACAAGAAAACTCAAAATTGCTTTTGATTCTTTCTTATCTCTTTAAATTCCATCGAATTAATTTCCATCACTTTGATTAAACATCAATGTCTTTTATTTTTTGCTATCCGTTTCTAAAGCACAATGAATTATTTGCTAATAGGCTCATATCAGTTTTTTTATTTCATATTAATTATTTGCCCGTTATTGATTTACCCTTTGTTTAATGGACCAATTAACAACAACAACAACAACAACAACTAAGCATTTTGTCCCAAACAAGTTAGGGTAGGCTAGAAAGAAAACCCAACAAGAAAAAAGAATCCATGAAAAAAATCAGAGCCTTTTGTCCCAAACAAATTGGATAGGCTAGAAAAGACTTAGTGAAGGAAAATAAGAGAGGATGTAACTTAATTCTTATGTAAAAACAAGAAGAGAGGTGTACTTGTGATTACACTCAAATTTAGAGTGTACTTTTCTTTTCTTCCCACCTTCTCTTTTCTTTTCCCACCAGATTTGGAGCAGACCTAACAGGAGTATCACCGATAGGTTAAAAAATCGTACTATTTTTATGGTTTCCTTTCAAATTATGGTTGCTATATGCATATATCGTAGGGGTAAGCACTAAGCAGCGAACATTAAATTGTATTGTTCGGATATGTTTGTATTAGAGAAAATAAAAAAGGTATGCAGTCGATTTCGCCACACCCCCAACAAAAAAAAAAACAAAAAAAATGAAAGAAAGTAACCCGAACTCATGTCTCTGAACTTCTGAAGCTGCGGCGCTCTCTCCCAAACCCTAACTCTCTCTCTCTCGCTCTCGCTCCGAATCTCTATACTCTATAGTCTGTCTCCTTCATCACCAATCCACTGATCCACCGACTCAGTTCTCTCCTCTCTCTCTCTGGTGCTCTCTCCCAAATCTCTTCTCCAGACACGCACCAATCCTTCAATAACTCCCTCGCCGACGCACCAGTTCGAGCTGCCTGTCGATATACGATCCGATCTCATCCAGCAGACCTACTCATCAGCGGTGATCCAGCTCTTGCTTAGCTTGCTTCTTTGCTTATCGAGGTCATATTTTTATTAATTATTTGAACTGAATCTTTGTGCAGTTATGTATGATTTCTTTTTTCTCTAAAATAATTGCAAATGACAGGTTATTCAGAGGTAACATGGCACCGGTGAGCTCTGGGCTGCAAAACATGAGTGGCTCGGATTTATCTAGGAAGCGGGCCCGGCCCGATCCAAGCTCGAGACCTACCACAGGCGCTTCACTGACTGAGAGAGATAAGATACTGGAGTTGATTAGGAGTAGAGCCAACAGAGGAATATGGTCGGCCGACATAAAAAGAGAAACCAATATACCGCAAACTATTGTTCAAAAGCAAATCAAGATGCTATTAAGCAACAAATTGATAAAGGAGGTTACAGACATACGGCATAAGAGCCGAAAGGTCTACATGGCTGCTGAGTTTGAACCCTCTGACGAGATTTCAGGTAATGTTGATTGGAGTTCTATTCAAGGCCTCTTGCTAATAATATTGAAATGGCACAAAATTGCTGGTAACCAAGGGTTAGTTCAACAATGTCTGTGCCTCTATGGGTTTAATTGGCTGTCAGAATTCTTGCATGGTACCAATTAGGATAGAGTTAGTTGGAAGATGAGGCAACTGGTATTGTTTTATAACAAGAATGTCAATTTAGAATTCGAGGTGATTGTTACCTGTATATGCAATCTCCTGGAGTGTACACTCACACGACAATCACACAAGGAAATAAAAAGAAAAAAGTACAGTGAAGGATGGAACTTGAAAGTTGTAATCATTTACTGTACAATTCAGTGATGCATGTACCAATTTGTTGATCTTAAACTTGTAATGTCTACTATCTCAATAATGTTGGATATAAATGTACATGCAAGTTTAGGATTTGCAGGATTTTGATTTGAGACACTTATCCAGCTCGTTTGCTGGTTTTCTTTGTTCATCACGAGCAGGTGGCACGTGGTTCTCTGGTGGATCCCTCAACAAAGAAGTAATCAATGATGTAAGGAAAAGATGCAAGCAACAGATCATGATGCTCAAAGCCGCAACTTCTGACATGATATATAAAGGGATGAAGAAATCAGATCCCAACATAACGTACACCATGCAACAAATTGGGGACATTCTACAGTCACTGGTGATTGATAAGGAGGTAGAGGAGATCAAGAGCACTGGGAAGGGCGATTTTGCAAATGTACCAGCTGGGAAGGTTTGCTATAGAACAGTGCAGAGCAGCAGTAGGACCCAAGTTGGTGCTTTGGCCTCGATCCCATGTGGTGTGTGCCCGCGGCTTAGAGACTGCACGCCAGATGGTGAAATTTCACCTAGGAATTGCGAATACTATAAACAATGGCTTGGTGCAGAATACTTCTAGATGAACTATTTCAAATTTTTTTTTTTTTTTGTGTTTATTTCAGGCTCTAAATACAAGTTTGAAAAATAGTTGATAATATCAGTTCTGTAGTTTTTGTTTAGTTCACTCTTGTATGTTTTTAGTGCCTGTGACAATCGTAATTAATTGAAATCATTATTTTGCATTGACTTCTGTCGTTTCTTTTGTAGTATGTTTATAGATTTTTTTTATAGCATTTGGTTTATATTTCATATTCGGTTACTTCAGGTATTTTTTTCCTCTCTTTCCCAAGCATTTGTGATTATGGATTCTGCAAGGATCTTTTGTTAAAAAAAAGAGGGTATTTTTCTGCCAAATTTTTACTTAGTGTGAACTCCTTTTCCTTGCTGTCCCCACTTGGCTTATCTGAACTTTTTTATTTTGATAAAATTCATGTCCCTACTTACTATTTGGAGATGCAAAGTTTTTGTTTGAAGCTCTTAATCTTATTTATGCAAAATGTTATAAATTACAATAACCTGAGTAAGTTAAAAAGTTATATCAGATATGCCAGTATCTGAAATGCTTGAAAACTAATAAGATATGTTTGCATTGTGTTTCATCTTAGACCTTCTTTTTTATATATGTAGTTACGTTTCTTGAATTATCAGTCACAGTTCTGGGACCCAATGCTTTGCTTTCGTGATTGATAAATTTTATGCATTTACAGGAGTATGGTCATAATGTGAGGTTGGCTACACATAAATTTCTGTAAATTTGTGAAATCAGCTGGTGTTGACTTTTATCCCTTGGGTGGAGATCCCAGAATAATGGCTGGATGTATGCTTCTTCCCTTTTATCTCCTTGATATTTCAATTCTTTCCCACATTTTTTTTCCCTTGTTGTTTCTATGAATGCTTTCTTGTTGTATAAGGTTAGATCTCATAAGAGTTTTGAAACTGACAGATATGGCTAGGACAAAAGGTTTTCTCTTATCAGGGCCAACTGAGATTTCAATACAAAGGAAACAGCTGAAAGAAATCATATACTCTCTTCTTCCAGCTTGTACAGAGCCGGATCTAGACACTGGTGTTCCATTCCGGGCTCAAGCTATTATTGCCAACCCTCCTGCTTATGGTGAGTCATCAAGCTTTTTGGTCATATGGGTGTAGTGTCAAACTTTGGCATTTGTAATAGTCTTTTTTGCCCTTATGCTGACAGGGCATGAACATGTAGCTGAAGCTCCGGGGGTTCCTCTTCACATATTCTTCACAATGCCATGGACGTGAGTCTTTATTTTCATTACATGCTAAAATATCTTCAGCCTTTTAATTTATACTCGCATATCTTATTTTAACTTATCTTGTTAGAAAAGAAAATCTGTAATCTTATGGCGGTGATCGAAACATAAATGGCAACCGAATCATGGAAAATGATTAATTAGTGTATACTAAAACATACTTGTGTTTTTTTTTTTTTTTTTTCATAATGATATGTACCTAACTTGTACTTATAGGCAGGCCAACTAATGATTTCCCTCATCGATTTGCACGTGTTCCTCATAGCGCTGCTTATAGGGTTCTCTCTCTCTCTCTCTGTGTATGTGACTCGGGTGTGCATATTTAGTAGGCCTTTTGCAAAAAGCTCAAAAAATTTATTGCCAACATTCTATTGGATATCTCTTAATTCTTCTTATTAAATCAACTTTGACTCTTTAAGATAAGCACAGTTAATGCCTTAATTTTGAGAACTGAAATTAAGTTAACTTTTAAATCCAATTTGTTCAAGTTTTGTTCCATTGGTATAGAAAATAAAAAGGGACTTTTGAACCAGGGCAAAATTGTAATAGAAACATTGGAAGAAATTTGCCAGTGCAATAGCATATAATAGTTGGATCCTGTAAACATTTTTGCAGTGTTTATTGTTATTTTCCAGTGGAACAGAACATTGGAAGATAAAAAAAATTCATCGAATATCCTGATTTCTCCTCTGTTACTGTTTCAGCTGTCGTATCTTATAGTTGACTTGGTTGTATGGTGGGGTATCAGAGGGTACGTAAATGAATTTAGAAAAAGGAAGTTGAAGTTGCCTCCAATAGCATATTTCAGCACATACCATGGATCCATTTCTCATTTACCAACCAGTTACATGTGGAGCCCACAGCTTGTCCCAAAGCCTGCTGGTACTTCTTTATTTCATTAGTATCTCTTTCCTTCTGTATTTATCAATTCCTTGCAAATTTTCTTCGGCAATTTTGACAAGCCTAAGATGGTTGAGGTCTTATGTAATTTTGAAATTCAAATTTTATGGTTGAAGCCGAAATTGCTATTCTTGAATTGCAGATTGGGGTTCCCAGGTGGATGTAGTAGGCTACTGCTTTCTCAACCTTGGTCCAAAATACCAACCACCGAGAGAGCTTGTAGAATGGATTGAACAAGGGACTAAACCCATATACATCGGTTTTGGTTCTATTGTAAGCACTTTGTGGAATATTGATTGTAAACTTATTTATAACAGTTTTTAGTATGATCTTATTCTTACTCATTACTACTTTGGTTAAAGCCTCTTGATGATGAGAAGAATATAACAGCTATAATATTGGAAGCTCTGAAAGAAACAGGTCAAAGAGGTATCATAGGCCGAGGTTGGGGCTCTCTAGGAAGTTGTAAGTTCATTTAATGACCTTTTTCTTTCTTTCTTTCTTTCTTTCTTTTTTTTTCTTGTTTGCTCTTTTGTTTTTGTTTTTGTTTTATCGATGGCCTTTAAATAGTTGACACAACTTACAAACTGAAGAGATTTAATTTGTGCCCTTGGAAAACCTCAAAAGAACTTTGCTACGTTACAGTGTACATAGCGTTTCTGGTACTTTCCTGGGTAACCTTGAAATGTCCCTTCTAAATTTTGTTCTTGTACTGATGCACAGTATCAGAGGTACCTGTAGATGTTTATCTTCTAGATGACTGCCCTCATGACTGGTTGTTTCCTCGCTGTGCCGCTGTGGTATGTGAAGGTTACTACCATCTTTAATTCTGAAATGTAATGTTTATTATTTTCACTAAATTTATGGGAAATTTGTTAATCTTTCTTAGATCCATCACGGCGGTGCTGGTACTACGGCTACTGGCTTGAGAGCAGGGGTAATTTCTAACTAAATTTGTCGCTTTGCTCTAGTTTCATTCTTTGATACGTGAAATTCTAATGTTTCTATACATATTGTTGTATAGTAGGTATTGTGAGGGTGAATTGTATTATACACTTTAATCTATTTATGTATTCACATTAGGAGACAACATGTACTAAATGATTGCTTTATTAATTGAGTAAAAACTTATGCAGTGTCCAACTACAATAATTCCATTCTTTGGGGATCAGTTCTTCTGGGGAGACCGGATACTTGCAAAAGGGGTGTGGCCTGCACCAATCCCTATATCTGAACTCGCTGTTGAACGCCTCATTAGTGCTATTAAATTTATGCTCGAGCCAGAGGTAAATTTTCTTTTGTTTTACTGACATTCTCGGACAAAATACAAATGAATTTCACAACATATTAGCTGGGAATATAGTTTGAATTCACAAATACCAGTTGTTATAGGGTTTAAACTTGATAAGTACAGTGACTCATTTTGTGGTTTGGGCAAGAGTTAGACAATTTAAATCTGTATTTACTACAGTAATTTCTATATGGACAATAATTTGTATAAAGGAATTTATGTTTTAACATGTGATATTTTTTATGCTGACTGCAACTTGGCTTATAAGCTTAAGCAGCCCATAATTCTGAAAAGATGAAAGGACAACCAGTAATATTTTTATAACTTGCAGAGAAATAGAAAGAGCAACAATATTGGGAACATTTCGATGTCATCTATGGGCGTGACAAAAAAAAAATTTATCTTGTCAATCCAAACAAAATATGAAAAATTGAAAATGGTTTCTAAACGGGAAATTATTTAGTATATTCATTTACTGTGATTTGAAAACAAGCTAATCATGTGGCCAGTGGTGGCCACAAGAGTGGACATGGTTTTGTTGACTTATTTTTTTTTATTTAATGAAATATCAATAGGCACACGCTCACACACGTAGACCCATACTTTTTTTTTTTTCTGAATAATTATAAAGCCCTGACCCATACTCAAAATCTATCTGGGATATATCCATCCTGTATATATCCTTACGCAGGAGAAATAGATGTCACTACCAGCTGCGATAGCTAGTCGGTGGCTGACAATTTATCTGCTGAGGGTTGGTAATGTTGAAAACGGAAACTGAACGAATTGTTCCAGTTCCGTTTTAGTAACGGTATGTATCGAAACGATTCGTTATTCGTTCTGTTTCGATGGAACATGGCGAAACGGTTATATATGAACTATATTTTACACAAATCATAAATGAGTCACGAAACACATTTCGTTTATAGTTTCGTTGGTTAAACGAACGAAATTCATTCTGTTACACGTTCTGTTTGGACGGAACGGGACGGATTCGCGTATAAACTGTATATTGCGCCCATGCATAGCTGAGGTTTCCCTGACATTACCAGAATGAGAGAAATTGTATGATATATTGATATGTCAAATCAAGCAACTTATTTAATTTTTTTTTCAGAGGCATGATTGGATTTTAACCTTGCAAGAGCAGCACGTCTTATCTTAATAAAAAAAAAAAAAAAAAGGAGCACGGAAATTTTGTTTTTAGTGAACTCAAAATCGAATTAAACAACGCATATTCGCATAATAATAAGGAACAAGGATCAACGCAATAAAACTAAAAATGAAATGAACCGAATTTCATGGATTCAATTCTCTGCATATTATTCTATAAAAAGAAAAAAGTACCTAGCGTTCTGTTTTCTCTAAAAAGCAAAAACAAAAAATTTGTAAAAAATATTATTTCTGTTTGAAGTGATAATTATATTACATATCCTCTGCATTCTCATTACATTTCGAGTTTTCAACTCTCTCTCAATTTTCCTATAATCTCTTTCAACTGAGAATTGAAGCCCACCCAAGATCATGCCTACGGGCCGAAAATTGGATTAAGATAATCCAAAATCCGAAAAAATTAATATTAGTTTTACTGTTCACTCTAATTTCGATAATAATTGAAAAAAATTCAAAAATTTAAAATGGTGTTGTAGGATCGCTTTCCCAGAATCCGATCCAAAAAATCGCTTGGATCGCTTTCCCGGAACACTATCCAAACTTGGATTGGATTCTAGGAAACCGATCCAAGCTTTGATCAGTTTCCGAAAAACCGATCCTAGCGTTTACATATTAATTGATATTCTATTTTGTCGTTTATAGTGATAAAAACATTTGTCCATTAAGCGCCTTGAATAATGTTTTCTGATGTGCCTGAAAGATGAGAAGCATCTCATTAATATTTTATAGAAAGAGTTGACCTAATTTGGATTATTGTTTGAACAATGGGCACTTTGGCGTATATGAAAATCTCCCTACGTCATATATATATACTGCTTTGATGTAAAAAAAAGTTTGCACCAATTTATAAGGAAAAAAATATTTATTTTTATATTAATAAGTTTCTAATGACAAAAATATTTATCTTTTGAAAAGTTAGTTAATAAAAGGTGATTGATCAAAGTCGTATTTGTAAAATGTTAGTTAATATTTATGGAATTAGCACGACACACATGTGTCGGTGTGTCGTGTCAAAGTCGTGTTGTGTTGAAGATTTCAAAACAATGACACGTCTTAACACAACTAGTGTTTACCAAATGGTCCGGTCCGGTCCAGGCCGGTCCAAACCCCCACGGTCCACGAGTTATCCCGGGCCGGTCTAGCACGGGTTCAAGGGTTAAAACGGGACGGGTTATCACGGTCCACCTCCCAAACCTTGACCCAAACCCTTGATAGACCCGACCCTAGGTGAACCGGACGGGTAAAGGCGGGCCGGTCCGGTCCAGTCCGGTCCAAGTGCAGTTTTTTTTCAGATTTTTAATTTTTTTCTTTTTCATTGTTTTCATCTAAAAAATTTGTAAAATAAATTTATAAAAATTTGTTAAAATATATTATATTTATATATCAAATAATTAAGTATAATTTTATAGTCTATTTTAAATTTGATTTGTAATTTTTTAATGTTTTTTTTATTGTTGATGGTTTGCATGACAAAAGATTGTAAAATATAAGTTATAAAAATTAGTTAAAATATATTATATCTAATAAAATTAATAATAAAATAATTTTGTAGTCTATTTTAAATTATTTTATAAAATAATAACATAGGGGAGTTCTATCTACAAACTATTCTAAGAGCTGGCATTAGTTTGGGGCTAGTGAAGAGCAGCAATACAACGTCTGATCTTTAATTACATGCTATAATCTTATATTGAAATAATATTTTGAAAAATCAGAAAGTTCTTATCTTATGTATTGGATAGTGAAATGTAATAATTCAATGGTTAAAATTTGATTATGACTCAAACATGACACGTATAGAAAAATAATTATTTTTTTTTAAATTGACTACATCTTCAAACATTTGTCTATTATTATTTAGTATAAATTATTAAAAAATTTCCTACTTATGTCACTGTATAACACTATTATCTCTCATCAGATGGATGCATTAAGAATTCGTCGACAAAATTTAAAAGATTACAGATTTTTATATTATTCTTTTCTTAATTCATACTTTTTTAGTCAAATGGTGAACTTGACTAAAAAATAGAGCCGTTGCAGTGCAGAGCCTGTGTTTTCCATGACACGTGTCGCCTCTCCAGTGGGCAGTGCACTGACGCAGGACTCACGCGGTCGCAGAAAGAAAAGAGAGAATGAGACGTTGGGTTGGGACTTGGGGTTGGGAGGCGCCACGTGTCCATGTCCTATTGGGCAGAGAGAAGAGAGACGCGTGTCGCAGCCCAATTGGGCGCAGTGTGCCTGGCGAGTGCTGGCGCTTGCTGGCGCATGGTCAGGCAAGGTTGATTTTTTTTTTTTTTTTGAGAATTAGGATTTAGGGGTTGGCCGGTTGGGTTTAGACTGGTTTTCACGGGTTTAGGACGGGTTTAAGGTCCGGTCCAGGCCGGTCCACGGGTTAAGACGGGACGGGTTTAGGGCGGGTCTATACTAGAATGACGGCCTAAACCCATGATAAACCCGACCTGGACAACCCCCTCGGTCCATCACGGTTCATGCACGGTCCGGGTCGGGTCGGGAAAAGGGCCGGGTTTATCCCGGGTCGGGTCTGACCCGCCGGGTCAGTGGTAAACCCTAAACACAACACGACACGACACGACACGATATGTGACACGAGTTGATACGACAAAAAAATTAATATTACTTAGAATTTATGAAATTATATTGAGTTTATATTATAAATTTAATAACTTTGATTCATAATCTTTTTATTCAATCATTAATTTTTATTTTAATATATAAAATTTCAACAATTTATTATATTTTTCTAATTTAAAAATTATTTAAATATTTTTTAATGATTTTTTATGAATAAATTAAAATAAATTATAATATGGGAAGGGAGTCTGTGAGCCATTTCAGAGCCCACTCTTCATCCTTGGTACCTTTCTCTTTCTATTTTTTTCTATTTCTGATCATTTCTAAATTTAAGCAACTGGTTAGTGTCTATCTTCCTATAAAATTGGAAACATAAAAGGAAAAGAAGACAGAAAGGCCGCTCATCTTCATCTTTGAGACATTTGGCATTTGTACTACCGATTTATTCTTTAAGCTGATGCAATATAGTATCACCTTCCTAAAGTATGTTGCTGAGCTCTTGATGATATGTCTGACAGGAATTGATGCTGCAGAGTTTGGCATAAGGACAATTTGGTTTATATTTAGAAGTTAATGGAGGAAATCTAAAATAGTCAATTCTGATAAGTTCCACAATTAACACATACAATATGATAAAAGTGATGATTCATACACCTTCCAAAATATTTTAAATTTTTGAATTTTTTTCAATTATTATCGAAATTCGAGTGAACAGTAAAACTAGTATTAATTTTTTCAGATCCAAAATTGCGTTCGAAACCGAAAAGAAAATAACCCAACACTCCAACAGATTAAAGTGCAGAATTATTGGATAAAGATAGTCCAAGAAGTTCGAAGCCCAAAGGGCTCCTATTTGGTATGGACCAAATTGGGGTAATAATTGGACTGTTGGTTCATGCAATTTAGAATTTTTAATGATCGTCCCTTAAAAGTTTGTTGGTTGAATGACCAAGCAAATTCAAAACTGTCTTAAAAAAAATTTAAAACAAGATAATTTATTTAGAGTGGCATAGTCCACTGTGTCAATATACAAAGTTTATCTCTCTTACACTTTCTTGAATGTATACAGTAATACGGATCATCCCTCTTTTACTTCTAGGGAAAATTGTGCACGTCGTCTGTAGAATAACGGCGAAGGCACTGATAATTTGTGTTGCACTCCAAGACTTTCAATTTAATTCACGCTTGTAAATATTTAAGCCAAAACATGATTTATTGTTTTATTTCCTACAGTATCACTAGAGGTGCATGAGAGATGAAGGGACGCCCAAATTACTCATTTACGAGTCATAATTTATGAGCCAATCTGTTATGAAATCAGTTCCAAAAGGATTTTTCAGTTTTTTTATTTATTTTTTTTTTTTTGAGAGAAAGATTGAAAACCTTTGGTAGGAATGCTCTTTTAGTAAATTTGTATTTTTTTCTATATTTCTAAAAAAAATGAATGAAATCAGTTTTAGTGAAGTTTGTTAAGAAAGCTCTTTTAGGTTAAGAATGCCATTTTTTTTTTTAGGAAAAAAAGATTGGAAATGTCTGTTCTATTTTTCTATATTTCCCAGAATTCCTGCTGTAGTAGGACCGATTTTTCCTTGTTTTAATTAAATCCTATTTTTAGAGCACCGGATTGCAAAATAGAAAATGTGGATAGGATCTGAGTTCTTTCAATATTCCACGATGCGCTGTATTTTGTGCCCCTAATTGATATCAACTTGAATTCTTACTGACATTTAATTATCAAATTTGTTGCAACAAATCGAGCTTCATTATAAAAAGATTTTCTTAAAATTTTAATGTTGATTATCATTTGCAATGATTATATTGCAAGTTAGATCATATGATATTATTCCCAACAACGGTTGAAAAGGTAAAATAACAATTAGGCATGAACTACCTTAGATTTTCAAGTACATTTAATTCTTGATTAAATAATGATTGGTACGACTATTTTTTATATATTTAAACATAAAAAGAAAAAAATAATTTTTTTATAGTAAATACGGTCATAGTTTTTAATTAATACTATACAAAGATTTTTCGGATCACAGAAACATTCTAAATCTAAACGAATTTATTATTCGGCGCATCAAAAATTTGATAAACAATGAAAAGAAAGAAAAAACGGTGAGACTGTTTGTGCTATTTTTCATATGAAAATTAAATTTTATTATTCATTTCCAAGTTGCCCAATAGGAACTTTAAATTACTCAAATGGAATAATAGAAAAGGACTTTTTTTTTTATGAGAAATGATTTGGTGTTGTTGCTCAGAAGATTTACATATAAACTTCAACGGAAGTCAGCAATAATATTTTTTTAAATAGTCAATTATTATTATAGTAATTATATGTAACGTATGATTTGTACCTAATATATATGGAATTATGGATCAACAATGAAAACAATGATCATATTTTTATAGATATAATTTTTTTTATTTTTTTATTGATATAAAAAAACATTTAATTGAAGAAAAATTTGAGAACATTTTATTGTAAAAGTGTAAAGCTATTATCTTTGTAAACCAAGCTGTATTCGACCTAGAATGAACGCGTTCCCAGCTCAGAAACATATATAAAAAAGTTTCATGTTAGGTTTCAACACCCCCATAACATTGCAAACGAACAAAAGGTAATCGGCGCCGTCCTTAACTCCATACTATAAAAAAATCTCTGATATTTTTATAACATCACACAAAAGCATGTGTGGTCGGATACTTCTGCGAATATTCCTTCATGACCGTTTAATATATGTAAGGATTTTCTGTTGCAGGACAGCAGGACTAGTTGTCAAATGGTGTATCAAACTACTGACATGAACAAATTAAGCGCAAATATCCTCAATCGTGTAATATAATCGTCTCACGAATGCGATTAGTATGAAGATCTCACGGTTCAAGTTCTCAGTCGTATAGTAGCATGCGTTACTTAAATTTATTTTCTGTACATCTGATACCAAAACATACTTAAATTTATTTCTGTGCATTACTGAAATTTCCCCAAGTTAGCTTTATTAAATGCGCCTAATTTTCTATCTTTGATCTGTCGCTGTAACAACTAAAACAAATTAAAGCCGGTATAAATTCTTAAAAACAAATAAATAATAACAAACAAAAAAGGTAAATAAAAAAATGCATGTATGGGCTTTAATTTATTTCAGAATAAATTTTAAAAAAACACCAAACAAATTGACTCTTTTTCTCATAATTAAAGACTGAGCTACATCAATTTCGCACATGATACCAGTTATGATATAACGAATTCACGTACTGTTCCTAGAAATACAACAATAAAAAGGAAAAGAAAATAGAGACCATACAATTAAAAAAAAAAAAAAACTCAAACTTTTGTCCTAAATTGTCTTTCACAAGAGGAGCAGAGAGCGAATCTAATACTTACCCTCTCCAGCATTCTTTCCTCTCATTTTTTTCTCTATCTATCTTTCAAATTAAGAAAGAAATATGTATCACAAAGCATAAAGAACAATTTCAGACGGGACAGCTCCAACCCGAGCCATCCCGTACTGGTGATTCCGATCCTCTTCGTTAGAGACGCCACTGGAGACGTCCTGTGTGGAGGTGGAAGGAGGCTTGTAGTACATGCGCGCAGTCTGAGGACAGTGCGAATGGAACCTCGCTGCTATTCTCACTCCCATGTCTAGCAACTCCATGCACCTCACCATTGTTCGATTTGAGAGGTTGATTGCTTGAAAGGAGTGAAGAAGAGGAGATTTGGGAAGGGAAATAGCGAGATTTGTTGAAACAGTGCAATGTGTTTCAGTGGAGCTTTGGGAAGGGAAGGAGAAATGGAGGTTGCTATTTATAAGGGTTGCTTTGTTTTCTCACATTTAAAACACAACAATGGAGGAGATTATTCTTTTGTACTCGTAGGTTTTACATATTTTTATCTTGATCGTTGATTTGAACTCAAAAAGGAAAATAAATTAAAATGAGTCATGTGTAATAATGTAAACAGTCGTATAATATGGTATGTGCATGTGAGAAACAATGAATGGAACGGTACAGAGGAAAAGAATATGGGACGCGTGAGGAGCAGCAGTAAGAGTTTTATAAGAAATATAAACCATGTTCATGAATGGTGCTAGAAACATAAGATTCTCTCACCTCCCTCTGAAGGAAAAGCGTTTGTATTTGATAAAGACCAGGTTCATTTGAAGAACAACAAAGGTGGCCCGTGAAGGAGAACTGCACAGATTCTCATAGATCTTATGCGGCAGTGTTTATTTGTAAGCGTGGGAAACTGCTAAAACAGATGGCTAGTAGGGGAGTTAGAAAGTAAGAGTTTGCTTGGGACATGCAATAGAAAATCCTTGTAAGATCGGTGAGTTTTGTCTATCTTTGACCGCTTTGCATTTCCTATTGTATTTCCTTTTTTTTTTCTGAATTGTTTTTCCTAGAAAATTGGGCGGGGGTAAAAAGTAAAAACTGGAAAAAGTTGTGGGTCGGTGGTTCGGTGCGGCTGAGTTATTTGTATTTTATTTTCCTTGCTACTATGTTCTTTTTTTATTAATTAATCATTATATTTTTTTGGTATTTCCCGTGAACAAATTCGTATATAACATTTGTATTGTTTTTTATTATAAAGTTCTAGTAAGTAGTAACTGAGAACAAAAAAATGCATATATTTATAGTTACTTGTTAGTGAATTATCCGTTTTATAGAAGAATTTATTTTGAAGTTAATAACAATGGATATTATGAAGAACGAGAAAAAGCTTAACAGGTGACACATTTTTTTCTTTATGTCTTGTCATCCGCGGAGGCTGCCACGTGGTAGTAGGTGTCACCTTATTTTTCTCCGTTTGTGTTTTTTGCTTTTTCTTATAATTAAGTCTGTACTTGCGATTTAGTACATTAGCTATACGTACGTCTTACTTTTTGTTGTGTTTTTTATTAACCTAAAAATATGAGTATTCTTTACAATGTAATATTGGTGAAAAGATATTTTTTTAGTGTTTTCTTCATATTTAGATAATAGTAAAACAATTTTAAATAAAATATTGATTTTTATAATAATTTAATTTATAGATAAATAATTAATTTGCATCGTCTGATCATATGCTTAAATTAAGAATTTTCACAAACACCTTTGGGGACAATTTTGATAACATTTAAAAAATTATGACAAAGAAAAGAATTCAACCAATATGAAACGGAAGTAGTTTAATGCACAAGCTGCACAACCATGGATCCAATCTGTAATTTGAATTTGATTTAGTACGGATGAACCATGACCGATCAAAGTGGCAGTCCATAATACTTATTTGGGACAAAGTCCACTCACTGTACTTTTTGACTTCTTCTTTTCTTTCTTTTCTGAGGTAAGAAAAAAATGTAATTGATGGGGAGTTGGGGACCGGCATTTTTTATGCGCCGTTATTTTTATTTTTTCCCCCCCTAAAAATCTTGACAAATGCTTTCAAGTTTGCCCCAACGCCAACGGAAGGTGAGGTCCATTTTTCACGCTCTGACAAATACAAGCTGAGAATATCGAGTAAGATATTCTGAAGAGCATGATTAACTTAGCAATTAAAAAAAAAAATACTATCTACCATCCTATAATTTATTCCAAACTAAGCAAAAATATAAAATTACCAAATAAGTCCTAAAACGTCCTAAGCATTAGAAGAACATATAATCTCAAATTTAATATCTAGATAAAATTCGTCATATTCAAATATACACATAATACGTATTTTTGTTAAAAGTGGCAAGCTCTACGTTGATTAAAAATAATACAAATAATATGAATTTAATTTAATAATAGTGACTAAGTTTACTTGTATGATATATTACTTTTTGCTTTGTTCCTGGCTACATTTAATTTGAAGTACTAATTTGTATTACTTGTAATTACAAGTGAAAAAAATATTCTTATTTCAAATCTTATTTTTAAGGTAGGATATCAATTATCAAAGACAAAAAGAGGTGGAATCAGTCCGAACAATCAACTTCGAAAAAACTAAATCAGTCCGAGCAAATGGCTCCTTTTATGATTTTGTCCGCTCAGGAGCACAGAGGACCATCACAGCATAAAGCCATAAACAGAATTTTAATGTGGTGCATGTGAAAATGCTGCCAATACCCAATAGTAGTATCTCAAGCCCAAATTTTGCGCACCTAAAGCCTGAAAATGGTAACCTTATCAAACTTGTGCACCTAAAGCCGCGCCTAAACACTTACCTAAAAACAGAATACAATTAAATGAGACAATGATCCTGCCTCAATGAAAGAAGAAACTAAATGATGCCATTCTCATGAACGTCCTTTCTCGAGCAACTTAAAACATTTTGGAGAAATTTTATGTGCATCCTTCATATCCCAATGTAGCTATTTGGTAGGATGTAATTAAATTTATAAAACTTTTCAATGTAATCTGACTTATTTTGACCGAACAAGTCCTTCAAAAATGAATTATTTAATTCCAGTTTGTGAAATTTGTATAATTAACTAAATCTGTTGTTTTATTTAATCTTAATTGCAATATAATTATGATTAATTGATTAATATTGTACGATAACAGTAATGTAAGAAGTAATTCGGCCTTTACATTGATTCCAGGATAATCCATATCTTTTTTCACACTAATTTTACCATAATTCTCTTATGCACGAAATGGAACTCCTAAATCAACAAAATTAAACGGGGAGTGATAAGTGCAAACTTGCACTGTATCATCCGTATTCAACTCAAAAATGAAAAGACACTCCAGCGTCTTTTTCATTTTAGCGCATCTCTTCCTCTAACTTCTGTTTTTCTTTCTCTCATCTCTGTCTTGTTTATACTTAATAAACTGAACATATATTATATATTTAATAAACTAAACATATATACTTAATGAACTGAACATTTATAGTTAGTAAACTGAAAAAAATGAAAAAACACTCCAGTATTTCTTTTTTAGCGCATCCCTCCCACTTCCATTTATGTCACAAAAAATTAGGGCTGAACAAATGCCCCCACAAGAACTAGTTGTGATAATTCTGGATGGGAACAACTAGTTTTGGTGGTATCTTTCCATAATCTTGTTGTCATCTTGCCTTCATCTTCAATTATTTTTCATGCATTTTAGCTCATGCCACACCAAGAATTTCACAGCCCAAGCCATCATAAATCTTTCCTGATCACTTCATTGGTTGGATCCCATGAGGGTTCTTATTATTTGGGGTTTGTTGTTTCGTCAATCGCATCCGGCCCTTAATTTTTGATCTAACGGTAAGTCTAATTCTCCTTTCTTCCTTTGATACTCGACAACAGAACCATCCTCTTTTGTTTCACTTAAATTCGACGACTGAAACTCTCTCTTGGTTCCTCTCTCGATGGGAATTGCTTTTAAGTTTAACAAACGACTTTTCGGTGCTTGCAATATAATATTTTTTTCAAATGACCAAGCTGCCCTCCGACCGGTCTAATCTTTGCAAAACAACTTGCGACCTCCTCTCCGCCCAATAATCACAGTCCCTCCACTATATTTTTTTCTATTTTAATTTTTGAAATTCAGCTAGTACAGACTACAGACCAAACTATTAGCTTACAATAGATATTCAGGGGTGTTATGAAGGTTTTAAAGTGCAAAATACGAAATCAGAAGTTAAGCGTTCTGACAAGGACTTATTCATTTCATTTTTTTTTTCTTTTTGCATGTTTTCCTTACACTTACAATTCAGGAATTATTTGTTAACTATTAGTTCACTGACAAAGATATGATGAAATCCATCATATTTTAGCTTAGAAGCAACACTGCACAATTCACACAACAAACAATGTTCCCTTACAAATTGTTACCTCCGGAAGAAATAAATTTCATCTCCACGAGTAAAAGTAAAAATTAGTCAAAACTAAATTTTAAATTTTAAATTTATTAGAAAAAAGAAAGGATGACATGGTTATTGCAAATCTCAAATTTCTTAAAATATTATTTGAGTGAGAAGAATACAGTTGTCTCTTAGCGAGGAATTTAGAAAAAAAGGGAAGTATAATTTTATTAAGGAAGTAAATTAGAGAATAAAAATTTTAATTCATACTAAGGGTAGTTTAGTCATTTGAAAAAAATATTATGTTGCGAACCGCAAAAATCCGTTTGTCAAAAGCAATTCCCCTCTTTCAATATGGCTAGCTGGTGCGAGCTCTCATCCTATATTTTCTTTCTGATCCAATTACTTTCTTCTTTAATTCCTCTTCTTTTTTTAAACTCAATTTCACACACAGTTTTTTCCTTTGTTAGACCGATTGAAGAGAAACTCAAACAAAGCCTGCTCATCTCACCGACGTTCAATTTTTACTTAGGTATTCTTTCTTAGTTTCTTATTGTTTGACCCTAAATGTTTGCGATTGGAAAAATAGATCAATTTACAAGGAACTTTAAAAATTCACCAAAAATGTCAAACAAACTCCAAAAATTACCCAAAAAAATCCACAAGAATTATGATGAATTATTATAATTTTAAAACCCCAAAAATATCCACAGAAATCCCACAATTTACAAAGAAACCACCAAAACCTATAAAATTACCAAAATAAATCCATGAAAAATTTTGCAAAATTCTTTGAACCATTAAATTTCTCATATTTCTGTGAGTATATCCCTAAATTTTCATCAAAAACTACCCAAGGGAAGGCCCCCGAATAATTTATTTTAGTTGGACAGCCAGATAAATTAATTGTTTTAAAAGAAATTGAATAGGAAATCCTAGAAAAATCACAAGAGACTGGCGTGTGCAGCCATTGTAGCGAATCTAAGGCTTATTTCCTTTCCCGAAAAAACTCATTCATTCTTTGAGAAATGACCAAAAAGTCCATACACTTATCTTTTGATCTTATTTTAACATCAGTTCCTTTTTACTAAGCCTTCTGCTTCATTATTTCATCTCATTTCCTTCGTCTCTTCTTCTCCCCTTTTTTTTACAGAGAAACAATGGTGACCTAGCAATCAGACTTGTTCGAGTATCTCCGACGATCCACGATCTCGCGAGGTTAGGTCTCCTTCCATCTTTCGTCCTTATTGCGCCATGGTCGTACGGAACAACACCATTCTATTTTGTCTCATTCAAACTCTGGATCGGGTTTCTGCTTTGGTTTTGGGTTCTGGTTTTGCAACCCTTCTTATCTCCTTAAACATGCCGATAGGAAGTGATCATTTTATTTCTTTTGTTTATTCCGTCAGTCCAAGAACTTTATTTTATTTTCTCTTGGGTTATTTTTCTTTGGGCCGAGAGTTTTATTTTTACTTCATTTTCAAATAATACTAATGAATTTCGCTCAGAATGTTAACAGACAAAGGGAACACATAGTCTCGCACTGCACCATGACTATTTTTCCTGCCACATTTTGAAAAAAAAAAACACTTTATTCAACCCTAAGAATTCCTTTTTTTTTTAGGTAGACTAAAATCAGTCGCGGCTGTCGGATGAGACCGTCAGTTACGAAATTTCAATTTTCAAGATTCCAATATTCGATCCGAACCATTCAATGTGTTCTCCATATTGAAATCTCGTTGGAGACCAAATTTTACATTTTTCTGAAATTTTTTAGTATTTTTTTGGCATTTTACAAAATTCTTAATCTAAACAATTCTAGACCCTTCAATAACAATAATTTTTTAAAATCTCAAAAAAATAGTAAAAAATTTAGAAAAATATAAAAGTTGGTCTTCGATGAAATTTCAATGTGTAGAACACATTGAACGGTTCAGATTAGCCATTAGAATCTCAAAAATTGAGATATCGTCGTGCTGATGGGTCCATCCGTCAATCGTGACTGATTTTAGTCTACTTCTTTTTTTTATGTCACATGTCCAATACATTTTTTATTTGTTCAATCCTCATCAACATTGTCAACATTCTTTTTGGCATTTCATTATTGTCGTCGTTATTATTATTATTATTATTATTTTAGGTCTCTTGGTGTTGTTTCGGTTTTTTTACCTCTTGTGCTTTCTTCATCAGGTATGCATTGTCTTACTCTCTTTTGGGGATGAATGCGATTATCTGACAGAGAACGCCGTTCTCGTTTGTCAGTTTCACCCCGGATTTGGTGGATAATATTGTTTATCATTTCTTCGTTAGGTATGCATTGTCTTACTCTATTTTGTAGATGAATGCGATTATCTGACAGAGAATGCCGTTCTCGTTTGTCAGTTTCACCCTGGGTTTGGTGGAGAATGTCGTTTCTCGTTCGCTGGAACCTGTTATGGGTATGTTGTTTCGAAAAATTGCCCAAAATATATACATGGGAGATGCTGTCTTGTGATTCTTTCTTCTTATTGTAGCGATGAGGATCCTGAATATGCCATTAGGGGTGAATTGGTCCCTGCTCAGGGTGATGCTTCTGAAAACAACGGTGGCAGTGATTACATTTATTGATATTCTCTGATCTCTCATTGCAAATTTTAGAAATACATATAGAGTTATGAATGTACTTATATGGAATTCGTATCATATTGGGTTCAAAAAAAATAAAAAAAAAGATAAGATTTTTTTTTTAACTAATAGCTCGTCAATTTTTTGTATGCATAATGAAGTATAATCGACATTCATTTACATAGTTATAAAAAAAAATTTATAATACGATTCAGGTTAAATATGCATGATAGTTCATGCAAAATTCACCTTTTTCTCTATCCCCCCCTCCTTTTGAAATCCACTTGCAGTACGTTTCTTGATGTAAGTTTTCAATGAATTTTGAATATCAATTTGAATGCTAGTAAATTGTAGTATTTGCTTTTATAACATGGTGTTAAAAATAACTGTAAATTTTAATCATAGAATGGTTGCTAGTTGATGGATCGGGTCATGACCTTAACTAGGGTTTAAATTTAATTGTCATCCTATCTGCTTAATTAGCCAGTTGGCGACTATAGAACGAACGAAGGGTCCTTGTGGCAGAACACTTATTCTCTGAAAATAATTATAAATGTATATTTGTAAAATTATATTTCCAATGATATTTTTATAAAATCAGACACTTTTTTATAATTATAAAATATATATATTATGTTATGTTAAATTTTGGCTCATTCTATTTAATTTTCCATCTTCGAACCTATTCAGGCTTGATATTGTTATGAATAATAAAGTATATGAAAATGAACTGCAGACAATTTAAATCGGTTTTGAATTTGATATGCATCGGATCCTTTTTACGTATAACTTGCCACTGTTGCCGGTTGCCAGAAATGCAATGTCCCGCCTTTTTTAATTTGTTCCTCATTATTATCTTTCTTTCTTATTAGGATTTAGGAATATAATTTCCCTGCTGTTCCTCGCTGGCATCATACGTGGTATTCAATTTCGGAGGAATGTCCCACTGTTTTTGTTGCTTATGCTCTTCTCTTTTGTCTTTTTTCTTACAAAAATTATTCCCCACTATCTTCGCTCCAGCATCAAACGTGGCGTATTTCATGATTTTCCAAAAATAATAAAAGCACTTTTTATTTTTTTTGTTCGATATGTACTGGCATATTTTTTCTATACTCACTTATGTATTGTCTATGCATGTATCCATCTTTCTTTTGAAGCACGATCGTGGTTATTAAATGCATAAATTGTCTTATAACTTTCTCATTTATGATTCAGATAATCTCTAAAACAAACACTCATTTGTTTTCTAATAACATGTGAATATTATAGAATGCACACTAAACTATTAAGTGATATTTGAAACTTTGACAAAAAAAAAAAAAGCTGTGAAATATTTAGAGGGTCAAAATTTAAAGGTAATTATAAATTTTTTTCGAACTTTTATGAATGAAAGAGTCGCATGGATGACAACTTGGATTTTGGATGTGATTAATTATTGGCATGATTGATTTAAAAACGAATAAATCTTGGAGTTTTGACTACACATTAAAAAATTTCGCCGTGACCGACTCGGCCCGGCCTACCAATGGAACAAACAGCGAGGGAACACGTATTAATCATTTTTAATTAGCATTATACGGCTATTGATGACTGCTGAGGTGCTGATTTCTGACTTTGAATTTTTGTTGATTTAGATGAAATCTCATACGTCAAAGACTCAAAATCCCATATTATAGGAAAAAGAATACACTAATGACCACAAAATATTGTATACGCGTTATCAATAATTTGATGACCTTGCTAATCGTAAAAAAAATATCTTTATATTAAAATACAACAATAGAATTCGACGTATGGAGTAAATTAATATTATGCACACAAAATTATAAAATGTTGTTTTATATTAATCAAAACACACACTTTTCAGGTGGTAACAATGATTTTCTAAATTTTTTTTTTTTTGACAGCTAGGTAGCGGCTACCCAGAGCAAGAACAGAAAACAAAAAGAAACAGTAACAGAAAAAACAACAAAGCAGGAAAAAAACCACAGCTAACAGCAGTTCATGAAAAGAGTGGCTTCATTAATGATCCACTGGTGTATAGCTCCCAGCCTTCGTCTCTGCTGTCGAAAAGTCCTGTTATTTGTCTCTATCCAAAGGCCCCAGAGAGTAGTAGCTATGAGAACAAGTATGCTTTGGTTGTTGCCAGTAGGGGCAAAAAGTAACAAAAGTCTATCTTGCAAGCTGGTAAGCGGGTTGGTTTGTGATCCTAATTGAGAAAAGCCCAGATTTTGCCAAAGCTGTGCGGAGTAAGCACAATCAAAGAAAAGATGCACTGTTGTCTCACTGTCTGTGTGTGTACACATAACACAACCTTGAACACAATGTATATTTTTCTTAAGTAATTGATCATGTATTAGGAGTCTCCCATGTGCCAAGAGTAGTAAGAAAAACTTAATAGAAGGAGGGACCTTAATTTGCCATATAAATCGTAGAGGGGTCAGCACTTTCCCTACAAAGATTAAAGCTCTTGTAAGCCGAAGCAGCCGTATAATTGCCATGATGTGTCCATCTCCAATAGAGTCAGTCAGGTTGTGCTGTGAAGGTGATATTGCTGGCCTCTTGAAGCAGAGAGTTTTGCTGGAGAGTGAGAGGAGGTGGTAGGAGATCAAACCATAATGGTAAAGCAGAGCGCAGTGAGATAAATCGCCTAGAGGGTGGGTTGGCAAGAGAATTGCAGAAATAAAGAGTAGAGCCTCCCCAATTATTGTACCAGAATAATGTGTTGTCCCCACTTCCAATCACTGAAGCTGTACATAGCTGGAAATAAGGCTTTAGGGAGAATAAGTCATTCCAAAAAAAGGAGCCATTAGTGTTCCAGGCCAGAGGCGGTATGTTAACATCTCGTTTCCATAAAAACGACGTGCCATTTTGCTCCACAGTGAGTGAGGATCATGATAAAGCCTCCACCACCATTTGAGGAGGAGAGAGATGTTGTGCAAGCGCAAATCTAGCAGGCCAAAACCACCAAGTGCCTTTGGTAGGCAAACTCGGTCTCAACACAGTAGATGAATGGTTCTTCCATTGGTGCCGGAAGATCCCCAAATGAAGTTACGTCTTATTTTATCTAAAGCCTTGATAACCCAAGCCGGTAGCTTAAAAACCGACATAAAAAAGACTGGTACAGTGGACAGTACAGAGCTTGCTAAAACTATCCTCCCTGCTCTGGACAACAATGAGCTCTTCCACCCTTGAAGTTTGTTTTGTACCTTATCTATGATCCCTTGAAAGATAAGCCGATCAGGTTTGCAAATTGTCAAAGGAAGTCCCAAGTAAGTGAAAGGCAAGTTTGTTGCATTGATTTGTAAAACAGCCTTAATTTCTCCTTTTTGCTGGTTATTCAAGTTAAAGGGTATGAAGGCTGATTTGGTGAGGTTTAAGTCAATGCCAGAGGCCTGAGAGAAGGCATTCATTACATGGTTGAGGACATGCACTGCTGTGCCTTTTGCGGTGGAGAAAAGCAAAGTATCGTCGGTGTATTGAAGCATGAAGAAGGGCTCATGAATCTTAGCAGAAATGCTGTGAGGTACCATCAAGGAAGCCGCTTGTATCATTTTGGTGAGGACATTTGCCGCCAATATAAACAAGAAAGGGGAGAGCGGGTCTCCTTGACGGAGGCCGTGTTTGTGTTGGAAAGCTTGGCCCATGCAGCCATTGAGCAAGATAGAGGATGTGGCTGTTGAAAGTAACATGTTGAGCCAATGTAAGAAAAGTTCAGGGAATCCTCTTTGGCGCAGAACATCAAACAAGAAAGGCCATGCTACCGAGTCAAATGCCTTTTTAAAATCCAACTTAAGCAAGAATGTCGGGTCTGTTTGCTTGTCAATCTTGAAGGCCATTTCCCTTGCCACGTTGAAGTTCTCTGCAATTAGTCTTTCCTTCAAAAAACCGGTCTGTGTCTCAGGGATCAGCAGGGAGATGCAAGTGGCAACCCGGTTTGCTAAAACTTTAGAGATAAGCTTTGGAATATAGGCAATAACACTAATTGGCCTGAATGCAGAGAGAGCTGTTGCATGTGGTTCTTTTGGTATAAGAACAATGTTTGCTCGGTTAAACGGCTGCAACTGGATGTTCTTGCTAAAAAGGGAGTGAACGATGTCTATTAAATCCGGCTTAACCAGCTCCCAATTGAGTTTATAGAACTCATTAGGAATTCCATCCGGCCCAGAGCTTTTATCATTTGATAAAGCAAAGACAGCCCGCTTTATTTCAGCCTCACTAAAAGGGTTAGCAAGGTGGCTCAGGTCCGGCCCAAAGTCTGGGTACAAGGTTGAAGGGGAAAAATGCATCGTGGCTTTTTCAGTTCCTAAGAGCTGCACATAGTAAGAGGTGAAGGCATTAGAAATCTGATTGAAATCGTTTAGCTCCTCACCTTGCACGATCAACTTAGAAACGTGATTGATCCTTCTCCTGGAAGTGGCCAATGTATGGAAATATTTGGTGTTACGATCACCACATCTTAGCCACCTCGATCAAGACCTCTGTCGCCATTTTATTTCAGTTATATTAGCTATTTCATAGGCACGTTCACGTGCCATGATTCGCAGGCGATTCTCCAGAGTTGTGAGATGTCTCAGCTCCTCAATAGTATCTAAACAGAGCACAATTTGCTTAGCATTATGGAGGAAGACATTGGCCTTTGCAAAATTTGCTACATGCCAGTCCCTTAGGGCATGATGTAGGCATGTAAACTTGTCATTTATCTTTTCCAAAGGTTGGCCAGTGTTTCCCGCCGTTTGCCAGCTTTGTTCTATTATTTTTACTGCCTCCTTGTTAAAAAGCCAGAATAGCTCAAGTCTAAATGGTTTTGGGGTAGTACTAAGTTGTCTACATTTTAGGAGGAGGGGTGTGTGATCAGAGACAACGGTAGGTAGTGGCAAAAGCTATATGAAGGGATAGCTAGTATTGCAAGCGCAAGAGAGGAGAACTCTATCAAGTCTTGAAAGAATTGGGTTCGGTTGTTTGTTAGACCAAGTAAAAGATTTACTTTCCAGGGGTGTGTCAAAAAGTCTAACTTCATCAATGAAGCTGTTGAAGAGATCCATAGCCACAAAATCTAGACATGTTGTTGAGCGCTCATGTGCCCAGCGAACCACATTAAAGTCTCCCGCGATGAGTCACAAACCAGGAGAGAGAGTAGAGGTAAACCTCAGCTCTTGGAAAAAGGAAAGTCGTTGCACGGGTTGCTAGGTCCATAGACGCATGTAACAAGAAAGGAGATATTTGATCTAGAATCTAGAAGAAGTGCTGAGCATGTATGTGTGGCAACCCAAGAATTGATTAAAGAGAAGCAACGCTTCCGGCAAATCACACATCCCCCACGGGTATGTATGGCATGTAACGCAACAACATTGAAATCAAAAAAGGAAGGAAGAAAATCACGTGTCAAAAAACTATCAATCATGTCCAACTTAGTTTCTTACAAATAAACCACGTCACCACATGACGTGCGGATTAGGTCAGCAACAATCCTTCTTTTAGTAAAATCTCCTAATCCCCTAACATTCCAAGTAATTAAGTTTAAAGGTCTACAATTCATTAATACAAAAAAAAGCCTCAAAAAGCAACTAAGATTGCTGCGAATTATTGGGAAGATAGCTCATCCGAGGAGCTTGCATCCAGTTCAAGTCTATAGCCAGTCTGCTGTAGGCTGCTAAGGCCTACATCATTAGGCTCTGCTAGAGGCTTTGTCCCTTGCTTAGCTCTTTTAGCACCAATCTTTACTAGGCTAGCGACCTGATGAATATCTACATTAGTAGCAGGCCTTACAACAATTCTGCTAGAGAGATTAGACGGGCCTTCACCATGAGAGGTCTGTTTTGCATTGACACTTTCAGGGTTGAAGAGCACCAAGGCCCTGCTACCCACTCCAATAAGAGAAGCTAGGTCCAGTGACTCACTATAGGTAACAGGCACATTAACAAAGTCCAAGGGATCTAGACCATCTATCATTGGCACATCATGCTTACAAGAGTTGTTTGCTTTTTGTCTTTTTTTGTGATTTGGTGCCAACTTTGGTACCAACTTTGGTACCAGTGTTAGTATGAGCTTTTGAGAATGGCTGCAGTTCTGAAATTTTTGTAAGTGCCACAGAGGGGAAGTGAGAGGTTGGGCCCAACTGGGTCAAAGAGGACTCAGGAAACAGAGTATCAAAAGCTAAATGTAAAGGAGTAGGAGAAGAAGAGACAAATGAGGAAGGGATAAGAACCTGTGCCGCTTCGTCATGTAGCGGCAGAAGTCTCTTGTTGGAGCGTGACAGAGCACCTGCTGCAACTGACGCCTGGAGCTCCAGCTCATCAATTCTGGAAAGTTGCCTCTTTGTGTGTCCTTCTTTTGACTCTATGCCACGTACTGACAGACTTGGCTTAACGGGTCCTGAGTTAGCTGGTAAGGTTTTCGGGTTGGGAGATCCTCTGGTAAGTGTGGAAGCCTTGTTGGTTTCTGGCCTGAGAACCAAATCTCTTCCCGTTTGGCTAATTGGGTTTGCACCCGAATTGCTAGCAGGCAGAGAGGATCCACTAGCTTGGTTGCTGACGTAGAAGTTCCGTTTCAGGATGGTAACAGCGCCGTCAGCTGGCATCTTCCCTTTACCAGTATCTGTTCTGGCTGGCAGCAGCGCCGCTGCTAAGTCCTCCGGTAGCTCCGCCGGGTCCACTGTTCTGAATAAACGGCGGAGTTCACTGAGCTTGAAGGTGTAAGAGACCTCCCCAGGGGAGTCAGAAGTGTCATCATTGGGGGAGGGAGGATGTCTATTGACGGCTGCTCGGCCTTAGAATTGGCAGCGGAGGAGCCGGAATGTCATTCACTGAGTAAACTGTACCCTGCAGCCAGCGCTCAATCTGGACCGGCACATGATAATCAAACGCGCCAGCTGTCATAGCAAGACAGTGTGGGATTACTCTGAGGTCATGAACTGCTATTGCAGCGTCCCAAACGGCGAGGTTGCCAGGGTTGTTCGACACAATGGTGCCCAGATATGTGCCGAATTTATCCAAACTTTAAACCTTAGAAGGGAAACTTCAGCATCCAAATGTGGTGACCAGAGAGTGGCAGTGAAACCCCTGTTCCACCAGGCTTCCAGGAAGGCATGGCAAATGTCTGAGGCAGCCACACTCTCTGGAGGGGTAACTATGTACCTTCCTCTTGTTAAAAGGTCAATTACGGCTCAATCGATACAGTGTTTCATAGCGAGTTAGACCATCATCATATGCAATTGACTTCATATTTTTCATGTCTGTGATTCCTAAACCATAATCATGAAACAATCTAAATTCTATTAAATGGAAATCATTCAAGTGCCGACTAATAACAAAATTATATATATACAAACTTAAAATTATACAAATTTCACACTTACAAAAATCTGTACGGGACTGATGTTTCCTACGGTTTCAATACAATCTTTACTTTCTTAGTTTTTCTTTTCAGTTATAAGTAACAATGTGTTCATTTCTTGTTAATAATGTACATACATTATTTTATGATTTGGTTTGTATTTTTTTGAAGATAAAGATGGACTCAAGTCCTCTAATTTATTTCGAAATTAAATGTCACAAAGAACTTTTCTATTGGATTTCGAATCCACAACCTCCACTAAAAGTGTGTTACTTAATCTCTCTTATTGTTATCTGATACTTTTTGAATTTGTTCAATTATTGATTTCTATGGATTTATTGTCACCGTAAATTTAAGAATTAATCAGAAGTTACGTTCTCAAAGCATAACTAAATCGTAATAAACTATAATTTACATAAAAATATTAAATTTCCTAAATTATACCCAACATTACATCATCAAATTTTTCAAGAAGTTCTGGGAAAATGATATATGAGTTGCAACAAATTGGACACAATTAAATATATAATACGAGACTAATAATATATCTACAAGTTTTTTCTACTTTTGAAAATTTGAAATTTATTTGATAGAATTGTCAAGATTTTCAAATTAACCATTATCAGTATATTCATCCGTTAATTTATTTTGATGAAAGTGATCATTGATACTAAAATATATAAAATTAAAAATAAAAATTTGTGTGAAGTATGATCTAAATTTTTTTAGAATCAAATTTAATACATTTTGAAATTATTGAAGGCCAATCAAAACTCGTGAAAACTAAACCACTATACATTTCCCTTATTTTAAATCGTTATATTGAGATTGAAAATTGGATTTATAAATTTATTCAATAATGCCCGTTACTTCCTTCCTGATGGGTCGTTATCGCGCAATGTGCCGAGACGGACCCGTATCAATTTTTGTTAAAAGATTTTGCACCGATTGCGGTCGCCCTGTGCTAAGTTCCATATCAATTCTAGAACTTATCACTGATTATTTTATTATATTACATTATACGAAGAATAAACAAACATCTCACACATGATTTTGACCTTGGACACCAATTACGCGTTTGGATCCATTGTAGCGGTTGCTTGTGTTTGCTAATAGTGCAGATTAAAGGTACTTCTCTGTGCTTTAATGAATACTCAAGTTGAGAAATTGTTGAGATTTGTTAAATAAAAAGTTAAAAAACAAATAATTTTCTATTGTTATATGAACGTTCAAAACTTCAAATTAGACTTTCCTATTACTTTACAGTTATATACTTTTGACAAATTAAATCCTCTGAACTAAATTGTACACATCCTATTAAAAATAGAGTTCCGTTAACACAATGTTATCGCGCTACAAAATTCCATAAATCTCTCTTTTTTAAAATTTTTAAATTTAAATATAGAATTCATATAATTAATCTGGTTCATTAAAAGAGAGATGTTTCAATGCAAGTTATAATTTTTAGAATTCATTTCATATTCGATCAAATTTTCAAAAAGGAATTAGAATTAATCTATCATACTTAAATATGCATTTATATTTTTGAACCTTTTGATCTAACTATCTAGCTTATAAAAATAGCACTATAAAAAAATTAAATGAATTCTAAAAAATATATTGCTTTATCCTTTGTGACAAAATAAAAAATAAAATAATACAACTGATGATTTTGATTGACATTTAAACTTCAAAATTTGAAATTTAAATGAAAAGATGATGTGGTTGTGACAAAAATAGTATTAAAATTAAGTAAAACACATCCTTTTGATGTTTAATGATTTACAGCCGAAATTTCATTGGAATCAATAAAATTTGCAGCATATAAATAGTTAAATTCAACAATTTTAAAATACAGTCATCAAAATCAAAACAAAAGATTCAAACAATTTTAAATCAAAATTTATACTTTCGAACGTTGCTCCAACTTCATTTCTCCTTGAAACCCTAGTCCGTTTCTTCTTTTTTTTTTAATAATTTCAAACACCCTAACTTTTCAAAATGATTTTAATTCTTTATTATCGGTGTGTGTTTGGATGGAGGCCGGATAAGAATAAGAATAAGAAATTTTTAGAATCTCGTGCCAATCCTTATTCTTATCCAAATTCTATTGTTTTGTTAGTATAAGAATAAGGGCCCAAATTTCTTATTCTTGTGTTATTTGGGTTGCACAAGAATAAGGAATTTGGAGCTTATTCTTATTCAAGCTTTATTATATTCCATCCAAACACACTACGTGTTTTCTATACATGCCTCTAATATATGGACAAAAAAATAACATGCACATACATGCGCAATAATTTAAAAACAAAAAAGAAGTAAAAATTTGTGAAGTTTAATTTCAGTCGCAAATGATTTCATGCCCAAGAGTGGAAATAACCCGACATACTAACAATCGGCAGCTAGAATTTGGATAAGCAGCATGTGAAGCCGCAGATTGAGCCACATAGTTGGAAATTACAGGAGATCTGGGTAAAAGCTGCCAGCCGGCGCCACTATCCATAACATGCAGAGCTGATCCTTCATCTGCCTATCTTTTCTTTGAAATTAAAAAAAAATCTTTTCTTTGTGTTTTTTTTGGTTAAAAAACCAACTTGTATCATAATTGCCCTTCAAGATATTCTATTATTGTACACTTCCATGTGAACACTTTCTTGTCCATATTTCTTTTGATTTTGTTTTTTTTTTCCTCTTCTATAAGAACGTCTCCTCTAACACATTAGGCACAATATTGAGATTATTTTAATAATTGTTAAAATCTCAAGGCCAATGATAATATATTTACTTTTGTATCATAATAATGAATGAACTTTCTAAAATGTAAACTATTACTAATTAATAATAAACCATTGAATATGATACAGAGGGGGAAAAATAATTTGCAGGTGATTTTAAAATTTTCAAAGGTATTTTAGCATCTTAATCCTAACAAACCGATTCATTAGTATGGAATAAGTTCTCTTTCTTTATCCTTTCATTGTCTCTTTTTTTTTTGTTATTCTTTATCGAACTTTTAAAGAACCTATACATATATATTAAACTTCCTTTGTTTCTTGTTAGTTATTTTTGTCTTTAAATCGACACAATCGAATACAAATTCCTTCACATAAACTTAAAACTTAATTCTCACCGAAGTTTTACAAGCTCAAAGCATACAGAAACTAAGTAAATTTAATATTTTATAGGGTCTTTCTATAAAAAATCCAATTAAATAAGTAGCATCGATGTCTCTAGGATCCGTTTCCAGTTCTTTTTCGTACAAAGAGCAGCGGACACAGTAGCAAGTATCTTACCGTTCGATTTGGATCCTACAGTTTGAGTCAGATTTTCGTGAACGGATCATTTCCTGTTGTGTAAATCTCGTCCGTTAATTATTGATCATACGAACGAGATGCAGGTATCAGGATCTCGTTTTCAGTACTACATAACAGCGGATACAGAGACACGCAGTGCTTCTCTCTCTCTCTACATTGATCGTGTACTCACCTTCCCCAATTGCAACAATATACAAGCAAACAGAAAACAAAGCATTTAAGAGCATCACATAACTATGCTAATCTGAGCTCATTAAAATATTTCCCCATTTCTCCTTCATTTCATCTCTCTCTCTCTCTCTCTCTCTACAAGGAGGCAAGAACTTGTCTCCTTCTACAATCGCTTTAGATCGGAGGAGGAACTCAGGCGGAGCTACATCGTTGCGTTTTTGCAACAATGCGGAGTTACAGGAGGTGGAATGTGGCAAGTAGAGTTGCGTCTCTTTTGATTTCTTGTGTTTTGTTGCAACTCGGTCTCGTCTCTTCTCAGACAACTTGGAAAACCTTGTCAGGTAACTCTCTCTCTCTCTCTCTCTTTTTTTTCCCAAGTATGCGCTCCAAATTTTTGTAGGAATTTTTAGATTGGGAGTATGTTTCGGCTTGAACTATTTCAGAGTTTCTGTTTTCTTTGGAAAGTTTTTTGCTTGTGCCCTCCAAAAATGTCATTTTTTTCAATATTAGTCCTTGTTGTTCCTTAAAATTTCCCTATGTGGGCAAATTTACAAAGTTAAGTTGTTCATGTAAATTATTTGGATCATGTCCTTTGTGGGTATTATTTGCAAATAAACCCTTCCAAAGATCTAGTTTGTACTTTTCACTGGAGATATTTTGTTGTGGAGCGGAGCAAAAAGCCAGAAATTTACAATGCTTTGACCATTTTGCCTCCCTATATCATCTATATGATAGCAAGGTTTGTTTCGTGTGATTATGGTCTATGGATACAAAATTTGTTTTTGAAGGCGACCGAATGAACGTTTTTATGGGCGTTTCTTCAAATAAAATGTTTTGGAAGGATCAGTACGCAATTTGGAAATTGTGTATTCAAGTTTTACAGTTTTTGACTTTCTCGTTAAATCATCAAGTGAATTAAACTTGTACACTTTTATGTGGCCATCAAAATGATCAGAACTAATTATGAAAATAACTAATCAAAATTTGTGTGTATTAATATTTCTGGCTTTATCAAATATTGTTCCTCCAATTTTTAGGGGCATTATTGAGCAGATAAATTATAAGTTCCTAGCTGTAAATTTATATACCCAAAATTTTCTCTAATGCAGGAAAAGCACCCACTGTAGTAGCAAAGGGAGGTTTTTCAGGTTTATTTCCTGATTCGAGCCAAGGTGCATATAGTTTCGCATTATCAGTCAGCTCGCCATCTACTGTGTTACAATGCGATGTGAGATTAACGAAGGACGGGTTGGGAATTTGTCTCCCTGATATTAAAATGGATAATTGCACAGATGTTGCAAACTTTTTCCCAAACAGCAGTAGCACTTACCTGGTCAATGGTGTACCAGTTTCAGGATATTTTCCTATCGATTACATTAGCACAGATCTTGGCAATGTTTCTTGTGAGTTATAATTTACTCTTCTTTATTTTATTTTCCTCTGTGATTTTTTTGTTCACATAATATTGCTGTGCTAGGTTATTACCAGTGTTCTTTTCTGTACATACACATCAAGCTTGTGTTTGATAAATTAAATTGATTTTGAAAGTGACACAGTTGATTGTATAAAATTGGTAATGGTTGAAAAAGAGGAATAGTTTAAACATTTTATTTGAGACTATTATTTTATATGAAGCCAATCTTCATGTAAAATTGGTAATGGTTGAAGAAGAGGAATACTTTTTCCTTTATCCAAAATGATGCATTCTTTCTTATTTAATATATTTTTTTATTGTTTACTTGTGAAGTAATACAAGGAATATACACACGAACCGACCGATTTGATCGAAGCTTTGCCATTCTTCCTGTAGAAGCTGTTGCCCAATTGAAACCTCCGGCTCTATGGTTGAATATAGAGGTATTCCTTTATTTATGCATGCAATGGGACATGATTTTCTTTATCGAGCAATAAAACGTATTCAGTGTAAACTACAACTGTTAAGAGAAAAGTTCTCTGAAAAAATTTTAAAACTATGTTGTCTACATCTATAAAAACTAATAAACTTTTTAGTAGCATTTATTTTTCACAGAAAAATCTAGGCCCTATAACCTAGTTAATCTAGTCCAATTATCTTCAATAATGAACACACACAAAAAAAAAAAAAAAAAAAAAAATCTTGAAGCTGCTCTCAATTCACCCATTCTTTCATTTTTTGTAGCATGACATGTTTTATACGCAACATAACCTAAGCATGAAGAGCTACATGAAGGGACTCGTAAAGAATGTCAAAATAAACTACATCTCTTCCCCTGAGATTGGTTTTCTAACCTCTATCTCTTCTCTCACCTCTACCCAAACCAAGCTTATTTTCAAGTTTCTTGATCCAACCTCAGCTGAACCAACCACTAACCTAACCTACTCCTCTCTCCTTTCCAACCTGACTTACATTAAGACCTTTGCTAGTGGTATTTTGGTACCGAAGACCTACATTTGGCCAGTTTCGGCAGATAATTACTTGATGGATTACACGACAATTGTGACAGATGCACACAAAGCTGGTCTTGAGATTTATGCTGGGAAACTTGCGAATGATAATTTCTTTAGCTACAACTACAGTTACGATCCTTTGGCTGAGTATTTGTCATATATTGATAACGGTGTGTTTTCAGTTGATGGATTTTTGTCAGAGTTCCCCATCACACCTTCTGAGGCCATCGGTGAGTTACTATTCTTATAGATATACAATTCCAATTATTATTTTGATTAATGGGAATTAATCTTTCTCCTCTCTCACATAAAGGTTGCTTCGTGAACCTAAACAAATCAAGCATCTCCCATGAGAAGCCACTAGTTATCTCCCATAACGGAGCAAGCGGCGACTACCCTGACTGTACTGACCTTGCTTACAAGTATGCAGTAACTGGTGGAGCTGACATAATAGACTGCCCAGTACAAGTGACCAAGGATGGTGTGTTAATTTGCATGAGTTCAATAAATCTTGTGGATGATACCACTGTTGTCAAATCAGTATATGCAACGCGCATGAATGTCATCCCGCAGTTACAAAGTGGTCCTGGGGTATTCACCTTCAATCTTACATGGGATGAGATCAAGAAATTGAAACGTAAGTTAGGCAAATGTTTTGTTTTGTTATAACCCATACCTATTTTTGTTCGCATTGTGCCCAAACCAGTGCATATCTAGTTATGGTCAAGGGGTTTGTGTACTGGAGGGTTCAGCTCAGGAGCATCCCCTCGTATCTGAACCAGATCTAATTGTTTTGGTGATGGAAGGAGACTTCTGTTGTAGTGACCCACATCTTACTGATATTCCTTGAACATTGGCCTGTGCCATGATGCTCTGGAAAGTGAAACTCGAGCAAATAGAAAATACCACAATACCAATGATGACTTTTTGAATCCCATTCTTCCAAGAGATAGATATCATACTAATATACAGTGGTTAGCAGATGCAAGGATGCAGCATATTGGTATTTTTTTTTTTGAGTATCATGCAGCATATTGATATACCTGTTGATCAGTTTACTATACGTACAGGACTTGAACTGTTAGGTTCCAGATTTACATTTTAAGGAATGCCCAAAAC
This sequence comes from Rhynchospora breviuscula, assembly GCA_027562975.1. Taxonomy (NCBI): domain Eukaryota; kingdom Viridiplantae; phylum Streptophyta; class Magnoliopsida; order Poales; family Cyperaceae; genus Rhynchospora; species Rhynchospora breviuscula. The sequence continues at coordinate 23,534,033 of CM050398.1, forward strand.
TACATAACCAAAAAGGGGTACGGAAAAACAACATCCAACCTCAAAGACTGTTTAGTAGTGATGTGGAACAGGATTGGTATGGCTTTGACTAATATGCTAGAATTCTACAGTGGCAACGAAAGTGAGGGAGTTTGAAAGACAGGGCCTTTTTCAGTATTAGACACAATTTCTCTTACATTCTTACTAATTTATATCTTAATTTTTGTCTGCTTATTTGTAGCGGTAATATCGCAACCACTAAGTCAATTCAAGACAGTCAGAAATCCAAGGTACACCAATGCGGGAAATTACATGAACTTATCCGATTTCTTAGCTTTTGCCAAAAACAAGGATTTAGCGGGAGTTTTAATTACAGTTGAGGTAAAAGTTTATTTTGAATAGAGTATAATCCAGATGAAACAAAAAATATCGTCTAATACTGTTATACTATTACAGCCTTAAAAAGATTTTAATGTACATTTTTTTCCTGCTCTGATAGAATGCACCATTCATCGCACAAAACTTAGGCATTAGCATGGTGGACTCAGTACTGGCGGTCCTAAATGCCTCTGGGTATGGTAGCGCCACATCTCTCCCGGTGATGATCCAATCAAGCAATAGCTCGGTGCTGCTTGCCTTCAAGCAGAAGGCGCCGCATTACAAGCTCCTCTACACCATCAATGAGGAGGTATCTGATGCTGCTGTGCCAGCAGTGGCTGACATAAAGCGATTTGCAGATGCAGTGGCAGTGGAGAAGCAAAGCATCTACCCAGAGACCCATCACTTGATAACCACACAAACGAAGCTGGTGAAGAACTTGAAGTCACAGGGGCTATCAGTGTACGTCTATGTCTTGATGAACGAGTTCCTGTCGCAGGCTTATGACTACTTTTCTGATGCGACAGTCGAGATCAATTCATTTGCGCAGGATGCTGGGGTTGATGGCCTTATCACTGACTTCCCAGCCACTGCTCGCCGCTACAAGCAGAACACATGTCAAAACATGGGCAACAGCACGCCTAGTTACATGATGCCAGTGCAACCAGGAGGTCTTCTCCAGGCCATCAGCCCCACAGCTCAGCCACCTGCAGCACAACCACTGCCTGTTTTGTCAGAATCTGACGTGGCAGAACCACCTCTTCCTGCAGGTACTACATCTGGGGCACAAAATGGACCAGCTTCATCACATGCCTCACCGCAGCTGCCTGCTGCTGTGTTGATTTCTGTGCTGCTTGCTATCCTATCTAATGTGTTGCTCTTGGTTTGACATCTTTAGATTTCATGTTTTGTTATTTATTTTGCTCATTTTTTGCCGCTTAGATTGATTCTTTGGTTCATGATTATTGTAATATTTTGCCATGAGGGTTTCTTTTTTTTTTTTTTTCCTTAATTTTTTTATTAACGTACCATGATGTGATTATATCTATTTTTTGGTACCTATGTGCAATCAGAATAGAGCTGTATGCGTAATAGGAATTTAATTAAGGGTTGATTGCATTTCAATATTAAACTTCCGTAACATCAATTTGTGACTCAAAAGGTTCATATCAAACTACAAAAATTATAGGGAACAACTAACATCGCCAACCTCTTCACGTCGGAGCTAGTTTGCATTTGTACAAAATGGTCCTATGTAGAAAATTAGAAATCAAGATTAAGACACGAGTAACTACTTCAGCTAAAATAATTATCAATGCAATAGAACTATAGAAGTCCTTGCAGAAGTTAAGGAAATTTATTCAGACTAATAATTATTCGCATAACCTTTTACTAAACTGAAAATTTTCAATTGCAAAGCTTTCTAAGAACAGAAATAATGACTAATATATGAGATATGTTTTAAATTTTATATCACTTAAGAACACTGTTTTCTTTGCTAAAATGATCTCTTTCATCCGACTATGTGAAGTTTGGAAGGGTAACTTATATATATAATATATCATGCAAAGCCCAAAGTTTGTTTCATGCATAAGAAGATTGCATAAGAAGGTATGCATAAGAGGTTGCATAAGGATGCATAACTTATTAGATCTAAGGAGGATGCATAACTTATGCACCGAATTCTTCTCATCTCATTTGACATTTGTATCTTTAAATTAATTCTCACCGGCTCTAAATGTTCAGCACTAATGTAGTTCATAATAATAATTTTTTAAATATTTATATTTATAATAATAATAATAATAATAATAATAATAATAATAATAATAATTATTATTATTATTATTATTATTATTATTATTATCATCATCATCATTATTATTATTGTTATTATTTCTACTACTAATTTGAAAGAAGAAATATGATTTGTTTTATTTTATTACATATTTATTATTCAAATTACTTTTTATAATATTATTATAATATTCTTTTTATTATTACTTATTTTATTATTAGTATTAAATAATATAATTAGGTCAAATTTCAATCGTCTGATTTGAAATAGACGATCCAAGTATGTATTGCATACTTAACAGGTATTGTCCTTTACTAAATCAAATAATTCAAATTCAAGAACATTTTAGTTTTTTGATATAAATATATGCATGCATTAAGTAACTCTTCTTTACTAAACAATCAAACATCTATTACATAACACTACATAAACACTTATGCAATTCCTTACTGCACTTAGGCCGTTACAATTCATACATTTGGGTTGCTCTAGTTTGTAATGGGAGGCATAAGACACAGAAATAAAACCGCAATGCATATGATGGAAATCGCACAACACATGACATACAACTAACCGTAAAGAATTAGAATGTAACAAAGAAATATCAACCAGAAACCCCTCTTGCTGGATCCAATAAAAGAATAATGCTTCTTTAAAAAATGGTTACTTCTCTAGTTTACAAATATTATTATCATCTTCACATCTCTTTCGCATCATTGTTATCCACCATTTCCTTGCCATCGCCCTCGTGCTTCAAATTCCTAAGTTCCTCAAGCTGCAAAACCCACCATAAATAATTATTTATTTGTTTTTTTAGTTTCTTTTAATAATTGAGAAGGCCCAAAGTTCCTGATACATATCCAATCTATAATCAGTACCATTGAGTATACCCAAAATTAAGTGGATACCACATCTTATCTAGCCATTATTGGTTTATAACTTGGGGGTACAATGCCGCAGAATTTTGGTACCAACAACAACCAAATGGTGGCTGTGTAGTTTAAAGGTAATTAGTGAGATTAGTACCTCTTTACATGTGTCTCTGTGTGCAGCAAGAAGTTCATCATACTTGCGCTGCAGGTCCATTTTCTCTGCTTGCAGCTTTTCATGCTCGGACAGTGAGGGCCCGCCTAGCTTTTGTTTAATAAACCTACATATTATTTTTTGAGTAAATTACATACTGATTGAAAACAGCCTGGCCTTACTACATCATGCGAATCAAAGGACAGTTGTGCTTCTGGTACAGAACTGGTGCAAGGAGCCAGTATAATATGGTACTAAACCAGATTGGCAATGCACACAGTCCCTCGCCTGCCGTTTTTTTTGTCCTATCCCAGACTATGATTTTTATTATAGTGTGACTAGTCCTTACATTTGCAATAGTCCTTGCATTCGGAAAAAAAAAGTAAAATAAAATAAATAATATAAAATAACAAAAAATATATAAAGAGCACAAAAGACAAAGGAGAAAGAAGGACAATCTGGTTGGCAGCCAAAATGCCAAATGGTTGCACTTTGTCCATATCAAACCCCTTAGCAAATATGTAGTTTGGCCAAAAGAACCGAAAATTTGCACAAAAGCACGGAATAGTGGCTCACTGCAGCAGCTACCAGTCATGTACACTATTGTTATATGCCCGACCAAGTACCAAGATAAAATTGGTGGTATTTACTATTTAGTAATCTGGTTTAACTTACTCTACTGCAGCAGAAGGCTTGTCACTCTCTTCATATAAAGAAACAAGAACTGCGAGCATTGTTAAGACAGAATAAAACTTTCATAAGAACCTAAATTAACTCAGATAACAGAAAATAAATATTAAATTTACAAATTATTAATAAGAAAACCTTTTGTAAGAGCATCAAGCACGCCACTGGATTCTAGATACTTGCGAAAGGCTTCCTTCTTTGCTTCCCTATCCTGAAAAAGTTAAATAATACACCACAAGTTGATCTATAGCTCTTTTATACTGTACACTGATTTAAATTAGTAAATTAATAATTTACTATAGATATATCACATAAAAGGCATGACAATATAATATCCTGATACAGTATGAGTATGGTATACAACTTATAGGCAACAGCAAAATACTTCCTATAAGTTTACATTTATCTTTCAGGAACTTGATTGATGAGATTTGTTGACAAGTTACCAGGTCAGTATACTGGTCAATTAGCTGTTTGAATACAAATCTCACAACAAGAGTATTAGAGTAACAAGTAATGAAGGAACATTCAATTGAAGGCAATAACTTATCAGGTATGGGTTTTCAAATAGCTGCTTGCCTAAATAAATAAACCAAAAGAATTGACAAGGAAAGAGATCTATTCACCAAATTTAGAAAATTGAAACTACTCTAGTAACTCTTCTTTCTTTCCGCATGCTTTTCGTTTGCACTAAACATCTGGGGATCTTTCTACTAAAATACATTACGCACGCGTTCTTGCAATTCCAATTAACATATTCAAATTTCGTAAAAGCTTCAACACTTTTCGAATTTCGAACAAATTAAACGAGGTGGAATTAAACAGTTTGAACTAAAATGAGTTAAGTAGCGATGCAAGATCTAGAAAAAACGAACCATGGATAAACAATTTGGAACTGAACCAGATGAAACCACGGAGATCTGAAGCTTAGATTTGTCGAACGAGGTTATGGTTTAAAATCACAGCCCTCGCTAGAGAAGTGTGTTCAGTGTAACTTGAAGTTGGTGACGCAATACTAGCGAATTCGTAATCAATGAATGATTTCTGCTTGTTTCGTTTCCTTTTTCACATATATCCCTTAACATGTTTTTATTTGCAATGTCATTTCACCTCTGCTATCCAACATAACCCACCTTTTTGTTTCCGACTTATATGAAGCACATAGATGAAAATCTAGTATTTACGGATAAATCGGAAAGATAGGAATAAGTATGTATTTATAATAGAATTGGATTGGATTGTCTATTTTGAAATTAATGGTGCAGATTTTTCTAGAATTCTTCAAAAAAATATGTATACTTGGAGAAGATTTATGGTACCGTACCTTTAATCTCCCTTGTGAAAGAAGCGAAGCAAAAAGTTGACTTTCTTTGTATGTATAACAAAAAAGGAAATTATTTGTAAAAACTACTGGAGTTATGAAAAAGGAAAACTAATGTATTTCATACAAAGTGGTACACCATTTTCGCTCAAATAAATTACTAAAAAAGAAGTTAAAAACATAATAAGATCTGCATTTGATGTCATAACGTTGTGAACTTGTGATCATGACAAAGTTCAAATCAAATGCGTCGGATCAAAATGCGACATTTTAAGGAGGTTTTTAAAAACTAATGTTATGCAACTTGAACTTTGTTCGACTGCGAAAATTATTTTTACCGCATGAATTGTTTCCCTCTATAATAAAATTTTCTTGCACAAGAAGCGAGTCAAAATACCTTGCAAAAGTCAATAATTATTGTATTCAAAAGTAACTAGACAGCAACAACTGGGAGCTTCATGCAGATATAACTAAACAGCACTTTTTTACTGGCTTTAATTGTACCGATCTACTATTAGTATCTCTATACAAATGCCTTCGCTGGTTGATTAGTGGTACACAAGATGCCAGCATTTGCAGCTGCAAAACTACACCAATTTCACTATTTCTCTCTACCGCTTTTAGGCATTGTCATTTCATCATTATATCTCACTGTTATACTGTAATTTCCTATAATACTGAAAGTTTATAAGCACCAATTGAACATCAATTGATTATTATATATAAACAATTAAACATCGCATAATTAGCTCAAACTACAGACCTACAGAATTATATCCATAGAAGCATTCACATGTTTATCCTAAAGATCTCAAAAGTTATTTCTTCAATTTTGTTTTCCTACATCCTGACGCCAACTCAAAATTATATCCCAAAGATAACAAATCTCAGAAAACATTTTTTGCAGACAGTATTATTTTCACTTTACTATTTCAAACATCAAATGACGAGTCACCAAATGCCTTGACCTGAATTGCCAACTGAAGCCTTCCCTAACAAATATGCATCAATATTAGGCACAATTAAAGAATACTGTTTTGTCAAAATTATAACAACAATTGGGTTCACAAAAGATAAATACCAAGAAATAATATACCAGTGAAATTAAGTCTCAAGTTACAGTTAATTTAACCAAAAATTCAAGATGATTATTGCGATTATTATTAGCCACCATTACACATCCAGTTTGAACAAGTTAGCTCAACTCACACACTTGCATAAAATGACACACAAAAATTGGAAAGAAATATAAACAAAGCAGAAAGTAGTAACTTGTGCAACAACAATCCTACTGAAATAAACTAGTAAGATGAACCTCACTTTCTAAGTAAAGCGCCAAAGAAGCCAAGCAATAAAAATAATTTATATAACAAACTTGGCGAGGTAATAAGGAATTGAGCAGGATCCTCCTGGAGAATTAGTTTTGATTAAGCATAGAAAAGACAAGTCAAGCACCAAACTATTGGAACTTGGCAAAAAGATGTATATTTGGTTTTTTCTTCAGTGGCAGGGTTGGGGGGAGAGAGATGCAGACCCCTTGGTGGATTATCAAACAAATTTTCAATGGAGATGAAGAGAGAGTTCCATTGTAGCACTAAGGAGATGAAGCAAGGATAGGGAGAAGTTGGGGAGAGGAGGCATGGAAGGAAAAACTGAGTCACAGATGGAGATGGAAAAGAAACTGAGCATTTCTTTTTTAGCACCACCAGGACAAGTAACAGAAGGCTTGATTGAATCTAGTTATAGATTTCAGGGTTTATTTGAAATGAAGAAAAGGTTTAAAGGTTCATTTGAACCAAATAGAACCAAATAAAATAATTCATCGTTTGCTTGATAGCCACTATCAAGTCCCTTCTAAAAAAATAAATAAATAAAATAATTCATGGGCCAAAAATAAACTTCTCTCTTTGGCATTTACAAAGTATCTGGATGTTGAAAGTCATTTAGCACATAGATTATTCCTTCAATGAAAGTAACAAGAACAAATTAAAAAAGGAAGTAACAAATTACCTTGTTTATGTACCCAAATATTCCATAAGATCGTCATCACCAAGCAAATCATCAAAGTCAAGAATGGGGCTTCCAATACCAAAAAAATCTAATGGTGGATTATCAAACGAACCACCAACAAACTTATCCCGCTCTACAGTGTACAATGGCTCCATAAATTGATGATGCATGTTTCCATGCCCATATAAATTTTCAACATCATTGCTGTTACAGTTATTATGATTTGCCTCAACTCCTGGTAATTCCCCTTGCTGGTGAGATGAAATCGGTAAAAGATGTGGATGATTTTGTCCTTGTGAATGTGGAGTATGAAATTCAAACCCAGTTGTGTTCCCTAATTGAATCTGATTATTTTCAGGCTGTAGTTGCAATAATTGCTGAGAACCCACGTACATGCTTTGAGCTGTATTAACATTTCCACCCATAAAATTGTAACTGTTATTATGAGTGTTATTACTGTAGTCAGTATTACTTGTATTGTTGCCATAAGCAACCACAGGAGCATGCGAGAAAAGTTGGTCACTAGCCATTTCAGGGGAGTCGGTTTGGTTGATATCAGGAATTACAGTGCTCAGCAAGTCCTCTTGGGGGTTATCATCCTGATTAACAGCAACTTGTTTTGTAGCAAGCGAAGACATACCACCAAACCGAGGCTTCTTTCTCTTTGGTTCTGGTTGCTTCTTAAACCTCACAATTTGCTTTTTTCTCGCACTCGCACTAGTACCAGCTGCTGCTGGTGTAAGGCTCCTCCCATCATCCTTTGCCAACGTGGTCCCAGAAACAGGCACCATGTCAGACCCATCAACATCATATTCATTATCATTACTACTATAAGTGCACACATCCTCTCTCCCCTCCTCCTGGTCATTATGCTGAGTTATGTCTGAACATCCGTTATCTCTGTCTCTTTCTCTATCTCTGTCTGCTGCAAATTTCAGCGACACCAAATTCTCCTCCCTGCTCAAGACTTTCAACCAAATCAAGCTTTCTTTTGCTGTCATCTTGTCTTGCAAGCATTTTGACTTTCTCACACGTGTTCTTATCTTTTCAAAATTTGGTGACATATGCTTTATGACACCTGTCAAAACCCCCACTTTCCAAACCTTCTTCAAATCATGTGGCTTTTTGTAGGGTGGTACCTGACCCTGTGGTAAACCCATCCCAACCCACCAATCCTCAGTGCCCGAGGGCCACCATGGAGGCGGGATCCCCTTCTCTAATGGGAATTTCCTCTGGGGCGGGTTGCAGTGTTGCATCAAAGACGACAAGAGAGAGCCCAGAGTGGCGTCTTGCAAATCCATTAAGCTTTGGTGGCCCTTCCCTCCACTGGAGACCACCAGACCATCCTCCAGTGCAAAATTTTCTGCCTCATACTTTGCAATAGCTGCGGGACCATTTTTGTCAAACTTCACCTTCTCCTTCCACCATGCACGAATATTATCTGATGCACCACTAACGGGTTTCCCCTTCTCAGGTATAATGCCATAAACAAACCCACGAACATTGCAAACCTCCATAAGCTTCAGCATGTATTTGAGAATGCCATCCTGGGCTCGTGACATCTTTTTGCGCAGAGCTTGGTCAGAGATGCGTTTCTTGGAACCAGAGTTATCTAGTGAAGCCTGTTGGGTGGTGACCTTTTGCCGTTCCTTAATTCGGTGAAGCCTGACTCGGTCCTTCCACATGCGACGTGCCAGCTCCTCAGCATCGATTTCCTCATCACTGACATCATTTTCTGTCAGATTTCCATAAGGAATGCCATCCACTTCAAAATCCGACGCATCTCCTAGCTCAGTGGCAATAATTGCCAGATGGTCCATAAAAAATTGTTAATTTTTTATGAAGTGTTATCTTTCTGATGTGTGTCCAAAATGCTCATGCACAAAACCTGTATTGAGCAAAGTTAAATCGAAAAAAATAACTATGATTTATAAAAGAGAACTTTGAAAAGGAGAGGATACGGAACAAGTGAGGAAAACACAATGGGAATTCAGTTAGGCATCCAAAGAAACTTAGTAATTATTTCCTTTTTTGGCAGAATCAGTATCTTGCATGTCTCTTTCTGTATACATATATGTGTTTTTTCTTAAATCGAGAACTCCATCAACACATAAAGTGCACTATCCTGATTACCCTGCCCTTTAGATAATGGGTCAAATATGGCCTGCTATAATTTTCATTTAGTGATATACATCAAACTTTAACAATCATTAGAGGAAATCAATAAGCTGTCACATGCATATTTCCAATTTCCAAGTGTACTTGTGTCCCCCAAAATTTCTAAGTGTATTTATTTTCGTTTGATTCAGATTACAAATAGTGAATTTATGTGCTCCATTGCAATATGAATGGTACATTTGAGGAAAACAATTTGATACAAAGACCTCGAGTTAATTTTTCTTTGGATAAGACCATAGTTAATTTGCATATTTTGTCTAATTGCAGTCGCATGTTGGAAGTAGTGTATAAATATGTATATAGGAAGCACTGGATAAATATGACATGATAAGCTTGCAATAGTTTATAAGTTACTGCAGTGCAAGTAAATATGCAATAGAATCATAGAGACCCAGCATTTTGTAATAGATCATCCAGATAGAAACATGAAATTGAAGTTGAGAAATATAACAAGGAGGGAAAGTACCTCTATAATCTGTCACATGTTGACATAAGCCAATGTTCTTGTCATGGCCAACACAATAAGATGACCAACTGCAAGTGACCTGTATAAAATTAAAAAAGCAAAGTTTTTCTCACTCAAGTTTGTCTCGATAAGAAACCTTGATCAATCAAATCAGGTTCAAAAATCGAAGGTGATTGAAAATAGACTTTTACAAATGAATAGTAGTGTACTTGTACAGTTATATCAGTGGTTCCAATTAGTCATATAAACTGCCTGTATCTTTGACAAATGTGTTTCAATGAAAGCTTTATGCTCCTTGCTTTCTGCGGTAGTGGAGTTTAGGTGAGAATTGTATGGTGGTATTTCACCCTGAATGCGAGAAAGAGGCGGTGCTGGGAGTATTTGGGGACTGTTAATATTGTTTAGTGCTTTAAAATGTGACAGTTTTCATTTGGAATTCAGGACTTGTATTAGGAAAGAATTGGAATTTGAAGCCTTTTGAGCACTGGTCTGGTAAATTAATGATTTTCAGTCATTATTATGTAATTTGCCATAGGGATTCAACTGCGTAAAAGGAGGCACTGTTGTGGTCCTCAAAGAGAAAAAAAAAGAACAAGAAATAGACCAGGCACTGTATGATGTTATAAATTGTAATCCCCTTTGCTAGCAGATGGAGAGATAAATAAAAGAGCAACATTTGCATGCAATATCAGATATATGAATAGAGAAATCCTTTGTAAATCACCTTAAAACCAAGCATATTATTCTCAAATCAAGGTTTCGGAACTAATAACAGCCTCTGATTATCCATGCATACCGTTGAACCCAATGGAAATAACGTCAAAACGAAATCAAACAGTAGCTTACAAAGTTGCGAGCGATACCTTTGATTACCTTAGCAGCGATGGTAGAGAAGAGCAACACCTCGGGGCCTTAGAATTTAGAAATCAGAACGGAGAGGAGAGAAAAAAGAAAGAGGTCGACGACGAAAAACCATCGGCCGAGAGAGAGAGAGAACGAGAGAAATGGAAAACGTAAACGGGACCTCTTGAACAAGAAACCAACGGCAGAGATGGAGAAGCGATCTGATCCGACGGAGGAAAGTAAGGCACTGTTGCGTGTTGGTGTTTAGTTGTTTACGCAGTGCGAACCTCAACTGTATATGTACGGACGAGATTGAGGCATGCCTCAAGTCTTTTCATCTATCCTACAATATACAATGCGGATGGTGCATTCTAATAATATTTCTTTTTTCGAAAATTTATTTAAATAAAAATAAAAAAAATTAAAATTAAATTTACATTTGTATATGTGTTGTTGGATATATCAATAGAGATAAACTATTGTTTATATAATTTGAATATTTTTTGGTGATGGGTTGATGTTTCAAGAGTTATTAATTTTTAATTTTTATTTATATAATAATATATCGGATGACCTTTTTTTTTTTAACTCTGGTTCAAGAAACTTTTCCTTCATTTGAGTATGCCAAGTTTTGGCGACCTTAATTTGGTCTTTCATTTGACTACATTAATTTTTTGGTTGTCTTTGGTCTTAAAAGGGTAAATCATGTGGGGAATCTCAACATGTAGATGCGCATGTGGGCCTCATTATCAGATCTGCCTCTGAGCATAAAGAGAATTTCTACTAGTATTTCTGTTGCAGTGGGAGCAAGGCCACATGTTGGACAAGATTGTGGGCGCTGGTCAGATGTAGGTGCACTGGCAGGATGTGCAGGTGCACCCAGAGGTTGTGCAGGTGCACTGACAGTTGATGTTGTCTGGTCCTTCTTTTCGACTCCCGCCTCAAGCTCTTCCCTAGAAAGTTGAAGTCGAGATGGACAAGCCCGTTCCATGTCAAGAAGGTTTTTCCATATGGTGCAGTCGAGATTTGGAGCGAGAGTGCAGGCGCACAAAAGGTGAACGGACAGAGACTTAAGAAGTACATCGCAGGTGAACCAATTGGCAAGGGAGACGACATTCCCTTGGCAGATCCAAACACTGAGTGAAACATGCAACGGTCAAACTAATGACCTAAAAGAAGCGCTCCCTGGAAGGCAGCCCAAGTTTCTTAAAACTTTAGCTCAATTCTATTTTTATTTTTCTGTTTTATTTTTATTTAGCACTTTGAATAAAATAAAGATATAAATATTCTGATTGATTCTTGATTTGTTTTTCAGAAAAAGAAAAGACAGTACAGAAATTGAAGGATGTAACTGAGGATGCAACCAGGGATGCACCTAGGACTTCTCAACACGAGGGTGCATTCTGATGGCAGAAAATGAAATTTTAAAATTTGATTTTTTTGCAGTTAAGGCTGGAAGAGGCAATTCTGTCGGGTACAAGACAACATGGATTAATTTTAGAAGAGAGATGATTTGGCGGGCCCACTTTCCATTCTTTATTGATTCCTTTGTTACTTACCATTTTGTTATTTACCCCACTTAATCTATTTTCTTTTCTAACAAGGTCCACTTCCTTTATTTTATTCTAACAGCCCACAATTTCTATTTTTCCCATTCCTTTTATTTTTCTTTTCCTTTTCTCCACTTCACTGTCAAACCCACCTCTTCACTTCTCTTTTTCTTCTCTTCTTCACCAAGTCACAACACTCACTGCTCCCTCCTCTACCAAATCGCCTAACCCCCTTTACTCATTGCCTCTCTCACCTAAGTCGTGCAATACTTCACCATCGCTCTTTCTCTCACCAACTCGCTGCCATTACTAAACTCACCCATTCTCCTCTCTACTTTCCGCCTCTCTTCTTCGTGCGCTGCCACCAGACCCGACACACGCAACCACCTCTCTGCCGGTAGCCCTCTCTTTTCGCCTCTCCAGTGCCGTTCTCTCCCTCTCGTGCGCTGCAACTAGACCCGAAACCCACTCACACCTCTCTTCCACTGCCAAAACCCTAACCAACAGATCCGACCTGCTAAAGCCAAACTCGCAACCCTCTCTCTTCTCCACTCTCTCTGCTGATCTAAACCCTCACTCAAACCAGCCATGAAGACTAGAAGGTCCACAAAGGCAGGAGAAAGCTCTAAGAAGAAGGAAGCAGCCACGCAGCCGGAGCAACCGGAGGGACCTGAGTCGCAACCTGATGACAACCTCCCCCTTAACAAGCTAGTCTACAAGAGAAAAAAGAAAGAGGCCAACTCCGAGCAGCGGCAACCGAACAACCTGAGCAGCCCGTGCAACCAGAGCTTGTTCCGCTACAACCTGAGTAGCCCATGCAAACAGAGCCGGAGCAACCGCAACCTTTTGAGACTGAGGGTAACACAAAATCAAATATCAAGAGGGCGAAAAATGCGATCTGCAAAAGACCTAAGAAGAATGCATAACCATCGCTGGTCTCCCCCGAACTCAACACCGACTTGGGTTTCCAATGCAAAGATGAAGCATACAAGGCAAGGTATGAAATTACTTTCAAAAGGAAGTTGTTACCAACTAAGTTTTTTTGTGTTGATAGTTTAAAACAACTGGGGATATTTGATGACATGAATGAAATGCTCCAAAGTGTCGGGGTGTTTATTTTTGTAAAAGAGGGCAAGCCGACAAAGAGGGAATTGACTGTTGAATTCTTCTCCTCTGTGGTATCTGATGACGGGGTCTTGTATTTTAGGTAAGGATCTAAAGACCATGCACTTGATGTAAAAGAGTTCAGAAAGGTTTTTGACCTATCAGCCTATTCAAATGCACCTGCACCTTGGGGTGCATCCTATCAGATCAAAGATTTCTAGGGTCTGATGTCAGAGAATCCCTATACTAATGTCGCGAATGCCTACGCATCGCAGATTTTTCCTCTCTGTTTCAGGTATTCATCGAGGCTGATGGCATACACGGTATTCATTCGAGGGAATTGTGCACAAAAGGTGAGGAACCCGGAGTTCGAACTCCTACACGCCATGATCTATAACAAAGGGAATAGCCTCGACATCGCCACCACAATGATGAAGGAGCTCGCTTTGGTGGGCAGCAACGGTGGGGAAATCTCGGCCGTGGGGATAGTAACATTCATCGCTGATTACCTCACCACAAAGGAGGCTAATCTGATCTCGTATCCCACGACCAACGTGGACAATGGCAGCTATCTCCTCGACTTGAGATCCCTTGTTAACATGAAGATCATCAGGATAGATGGGTCCAAACACTACATGCTAGACGAAGGGATTGGATTCAAGCTCTACAATCCTAACCCCGACCGCACCAAGTTCAGTGCCACGGAGAACTGGCGGCCTAGCAAAATCAGCAATAGTGCAGGTGCACCCGGAGGTTGTGCAGGTACACTGACAGTTGATGTTGTTGGTGCAGCTGAGGATGCACCTGCATTACTGCTGATTTTGCTAGGCCGCCAGTTCTCCGTGGCACTGAACTTGGTGCGGTCGGGGTTAGGATTGTAGAGCTTGAATCCAATCCCTTCGTGTAGCACGTAGTGTTTGGACCCATCTATCCTGATGATCTTCATGTTAACAAGAGATCTCAAGTCGAGGAGATAGCTGCCATTGTCCACGTTGGTCGTGGGATACGAGATCAGATTAGCCTCCTTTGTGGTGAGGTAATCAGCGATGAATGTTACTATCCCCACGGCCGAGATTTCCCCACCGTTGCTGCCCACCAAAGCGAGCTCCTTCATCATTGTGGTGGCGATGTCGAGGCTATTCCCTTTGTTATAGATCATGGCGTGTAGGAATTCGAACTCCGGGTTCCTCACCTTTTGTGCACAATCCCCTCGAATGAATACCGTGTATGCCATCAGCCTCGATGAATACCTGAAACAGAGAGGAAAAATCTGCGATGCGTAGGCATTTGCGACATTAGTATAGGGGTGCTCTGACATCAGACCCCAGAAATCTTTAATCTGATAGGATGCACCCCAAGGTGCAGGTGCATTTGAATAGGCTGATAGGTCAAAAACCTTTTTGAACTCTTTTACATCAAGTGCATGGTCTTTAGATCCTAACATAAAATGCAAGACCCCGTCATCAAATACCACAGAGGAGAAGAATTCAATAGTTAATTCCCTCTTTGTCGGCTTGCCCTCTTTTACAAAAATAAACACCCCGACACTTTGGAGCATTTCATTCATGTCATCAAATATCCCCAGTTGTTTTAAACTATCAACACACAAAAACTTGGTTGGTAACAACTTCCTTTTGAAAGTAATTTCATACCTTGCCTTGTATGCTTCATCTTTGCATTGGAAATCCAAGTCGGTGTTGAGTTCGGGGGAGACTAGCGATGGTTGTGCATTCTTCTTAGGTCTTTTGCAGATCGCATTTTTCGCCCTCTTGATATTTGATTCTGTGTTACCCATAGTCTCAAGAGGTTGCGGTTGCTCCAGCTCTGTTTGCATGGGCTACTCAGGCTGTAGCGGATCAAGCTCTGGTTGCATGGGCTGCTCAGGTTGTTCAGGTTGCCATTGCTCGTAGTTGGCCTCTTTCCTTTTTCTCTTGTAGACCAGCTTGTTGAGGGGGAGGTTTTTCGTCAGGTTGCGACTCAGGTCCTTCCGGTTACCCCGGCAACAGCGCCAAGCTTGATATGTTATTTTTAGGTACACAAGGCTAATAAAAACTCTAACCCTAATCAGTCGGAATGCAAGCGTACTATCTTACCGTGTAGTACTTAGGGGTCGATCCCACAGGGAGGCGGTTTAGAACTACCGGACTAACAACTTTGGGTAATCTAGACCTGGCAAGTAGTTGGATTTGTATTTAAACTACAGGGGTAAAACAGGAAAGTAAAGAACTAAATTAAATGACAGTGCAGGGAGACAAGGCAGTCGCACTTGACTGAGTGCAACCAGAGATGCAGGTGAAGTGCTGAAATAGGATGTAGGCTAAGGTATAACTAGTTTAAGACTGGATGCAGGTTGACAGAAAGGACTCGAATAAAAACTGAATGTAAACAAGTGTTTTTAGGCTAGGGTTATGACTTCACAACTGTGTAATACTTGGATTAATTAAACTTGTTTACTTTTATTCTCATGGCTTAATAGATGAGTGTTAAAAAGTGGTTTATAAATACTTTTGTGCATGTCTACTTGTCTAAACCTGAAATCATTTAACTTGTGCGAACCGTTTGGTAATAATCTATCCTAACCTCCTCTTGAATTTATCTACTCAAACCACAAACAAATAGTCTAAGCGGATTGCTAGAAAGTTGGAAAATCAATCACACCTTTGTGTCTAACTACTCAACAAAAAAGCCAAACAGATTTATAATAAGCGTGCAAGTGATCAAATAAATCGCACCACACAAATTCAGCAAAGGATAGAAAGAATTAACAAACAGCCGTGACATACAAATAAACTAAGCATTCAATAATCCAAGCATTTTCAGTCGTTACATCATAACCCTAAATGAATTTAGCTACTCATAATGAAATAAAAACCTACAACTATTGTTTTGGATACAAACATTATGAAAGAAAACAAAAGATAAGATAAAATCGATTATCCCTTCAACTCTAGCTTCTTCCAAATAGTGATCCAGCATCTCCAGCTTTTTGCTGTCACTAAGAGAGGCGGCTCAGAACCCTAGTTTCGAAATTAGAGAGAGAGGAAGAAAGAGTGGATCTGGATCTGAAAATTTTAGAGAGAGAGAATAGACAGCAGTTTGAATTCCTTTTATTGTTGGCCTAATTCCAAATTCCTTGATGTCCTCCTTGATTTTCTCTTCTTCAGCCTGGAGAACCTCTAACTCATTCCATTTTCAGCCTTGCAATAAAGAAAATTGGATTTGAGAGGAGCACCTAGCTGTCACTTGAGACACATCACAGTTTCCAAATCTGCGCCAGGATGCACCCTGGGATGCGAGTGCACTCTTAGACTACAGCATATCATTGTTTCCTAGTCTGCGCCAGGATGCACCGTGAGATGCGGGTGCATCCTTGAACCTGAAATGCAACAAAACAACAAAATTGACAGTATCTCTATCTTTTGTGCAAAACAGACAAAATGATGTAAAATGAACGTGAAAAGGACATGAGTTAGAAAAATAATTAGACTTAACCAGACAAAAATACCATGTCATTTTCATGTTCATCAATACACATTCAATATAAACTATAAATAACAAGCTATAATTTCACTTTTTAAATTTGGATAACTATTGCATTAAAATGGTCTATACTGGCGGCAACTATGTTGTGCTTTCATGAAAAATTGCCTCAATATTGTTGTTGAATTTCAATTCAGTGGAGTAAGACAATCCACACATATTTACTTCTCTTTTCCCCCCCTGTAAGAACACTTTATTGAATATTACTGCCGAAGCAAGAGTAAAGAGATCGTCAGCCTAAATACGCTATAATCTTGATTAAAAAGCTATAATTCTTTTTATTTTAGCAACAATGCATACATAAATGAAAGAATGAAAACGTGATAGTACAAAATATGCTAAAAGTATACTCGTTTGATTGTTATTTCTGAATTTCCAAATTAAGACAACAGAATATTTTTCAAATAATTACTTTAACTGGGGCTGATAAGGATCATCCCCTAGATTCATCATCCCCATCATCCCCCAGCAGTTAGATTAATTGCATTCCGAAAAAGAAAAGAGAGGATGAGGATGATGGGCCGAAAAAGGAAAAAAGAGATGAGGATGATGGGGATGATTCCCCTGGTAGTTATTAATGCGTTATTAGCCTCTCATCCCATCATCCCCTGGCGCTCCATTCCCTCTTATCCTCTATGTTTCGCTTCTTCTCCCTTCCCCTGGCACACATTTTTTTTCTTCTGATAACTGTTCTAACTGTGAATTCTAACTGTTCTAGTTAAATAACTAACTGTTCTAACTGTGAATTTAAATAGAACAGTTATTATAACTGTTCCAGTTATTATAAGTAAATGTTCTAGTTAAAAAAATAACTGTTCTAACTGTGAATACTAACTGTTTCAGTTAATATAGCAACTATTCCAGCACAATTTTTTTTCAGAACAATTAGAACAGTTAGTAACATTAACTAGAATAGTTAGCTTTTTTTTAAAAAACAGTTAGTAATATTAATTAGAACAGTAATTAGAACAATTGCTATTTAATTAGAACAGTTAGTGCATAGAATTTAGTATCTTAAGATACACGATACGTAACTCACGATACGATACGATTCATAGCCCAATCGATACGTATCTTGACCATTGTATCTCAATTGCAGTGTATCTTAATGTATCTTAAGATACACGATACGTAACTTACGATACTAGAATGTATCTTAAGATACAAACGATTCGATAATAGTCAATAGTAACATAATTCGATTTTAGTAGAATAATAATAACAATAATCATTTTCAATTATAATTTATATAGATTATAATAGAATATTAGTAGAATAATAATAATCATTTATACAAATTATATAGCATAATACTATACTATAATGATTAATAGTTTAATACTTTCTATATATATTATACAATATAATATTTATAATTTATACAAATAAAAAATATATTCAGATTATACAATATAATGTTATAAAAATACATTACACTATTATAAAAAAAATATAATGATTAATAATTTATACATACAAAAATAATTAATAATGAGTATTATTTATACAGATTTTACAGTTAATATCATAAAAAATAATTGTAGATTATTTATACATATTATATATTATAAAACTTAAGTAAAAATCCAATATTTATATACTATATTTGAAGATGCCTTAATTATCGAATGATTATAAGGATATAGTGTGATATTAGAACCTTTTAATGAAAATAGTTCAATATAAATTCTAATTACTTATTTTACATAATTTTAAGGATAGTTTAGCGTATCTTAAACTAATCGATACGTTACACGATACACGATACGATACTTAATGTGACGATACACGATACATTTTACGATTCAACTTCTATGAGTTAGTGTTTTAACTAGAACAGTTAGTATTCACAGTTAGAACAGTAACTTATTTGACTAGAACAATTACTTATTTATCTAGAACAGTTAATATTCATAAAAAAAAATATACCAGTGGAAGGAGAGGAGCGCAATAGAGAGGGCGCTGGATTTTAATTGTCAGGGGATGAAGGATGCTGGATTTAATTGTATTAATGAGGCAATTAATAAGGTGCGGTTAGAGATGAGGGATGAGACATTTATTAACTGTGGGGATGATGGGATGATAGAATCTTAGAGATGATCCTAAGCAATTCCCTTTAACCGCTCTTTTAAAACTTCGTTCGGGCTTCCACTGTTTTGCGCAAGTGTACGTAATGAAAAACAATTTAATCAAAGCAAGCTAAAAGTGATAAAGCATCTGTAACGACATTTCAACTACAAACAAAACTGGGCCGTTCTCTGGCACAAACATGAAGTTTTGAGGTTTCTTATATATATTGCTGAGTGTTGTCCCTAAAACTAGGCCTAGAGGGGGGTGAATAGGCACAAATTCAAATCCTAAACTGGTTTGGACAATTTTACGGAAAAATAACAATTCAAACAATTCAAATTGGTTCACACACAAACAATCAAGCACAAGTCAAAAGTAAAGTAAATAAAGAGAGAGAGAGAGATGACAAGCGATTGATTACGGAGTTCCGACCCGCTAGATGAAGCTAGCCTTAGTCGTACGTCTCCGGGAGTTTCGCGACCACAAAACGGGCGCGCTCCGTTCTATTCCAATCGAACGGGTCTACAAATGCGAACCGAATCGCTTCGTCACAAGGATCTCGAAGCGGATCGGCCTAACCTCTAACTAATCACCAAATAGCAACAAAGATTGAGGCTCTCAACCAAATCGCTCAATAATTTAGCTATAAAACTATGGGTTTGATTGATGCTCTCTAAATCTCTACAAATTGTCTAAGAAATGCTCAATTAGGTGAAAGGATGAATCTCCCAGGTTTAGAGCTCAAAAGCAGGTATATAGCAAGGTATGCAACACCTTTCATCAGCTCAAAAAGGTCTGATATATATAGAGGGCGCCAAGAGCTCTAAACCAGTCAAATTCTGAACATAACGTTACACAACGCTCCGAAACGTTACACAACGTTTCAATATATCCGTTAAATAAAACAAAATTCGACAATAACGTTGGAGGGTGTCATAAACGTTACACAACGTTTTAAAACGTTATATAACGTATTGAACAGAAGACTCCAACGTTCAAAAGTTGTTGACAAGCGTTACATAACGCTAGGAAGCGTTGTGAAACGTTTTAAATACAAAACGTTGTGTGACGGACATAACGTTACACGACATACGCCAGAACACCCTCAAAATGGCCAGAGACCTCAAAGCGTTAGAATTTCCTAAACAAGCGTCTTGTAACGCTTGTTTTTGATCCGTTGTGTAACGCTAGGAACCGTTACATAACGCAAAGGTGCAGAGAGAAAGATTTCTGACTTGGTCAATCCGTTGTGTAACGTCTTCAATCGTTACACATCGTTTGACTAAGCGTTACACAACTGAATGAAGCGTTGTGTAACGCATGAAAGCTGTTTTTGCGACTAGGCACAGTTGGAGGTGTTCTGTAACGTTGTATAACGCTAGAAAACGTTGTATAACGTTATTGGTAAAATCTGAGCATTAAACTTAGAATTTTGAGGAGATTAGTTTAGAATTACAACCTTAAACAATTCTGACTATCTAACTAATCTTCAGCAGTCTTCTGCAGCTTTGTTTGACTCACTCCAAGTCATTCTTCCAAAACAATCACTAGATGACACTAATTTAAATGGTTAGATAAGAAGTTTGGTGTTGTTTTGCAAATCGACAAATCGAGAGTTAGAGTTAAATCCAACAATCTCCCCCTTTTTCCGAATTGCAAAACAACACCCAAGTAAATTGATAAAGAATATAGCAAAAAGATACAACTCAATTTACATCTCAATTGTTTCTCCCCCTTTTTGCAAAAAGGCAAAAGTCGAATGGTCAATCCTATACCACTAAGGTTTGAATTCAACAACGCTCCCCCTTACGAGTTTAATTTTGCAATTGAGGTACAAAGAAAGTGAGCAAAAGAGAAGAGTAATTTGGATCGAACAAGAGGTAAGCACAAACAATAAAACGAACCAAAACGGCAACAACAAGCATTTAACAAGAGCCATTTAGCACATCAAATTTAAGATAATTTAGCACAACAATTTTAAAGCCATTTAGCACAGAAAAACACAAATTTAGCTTATCCAACAACAAACCAAAAGAAAGATAAAGAAAAAGAAAAAAGAAGAAAACGAAAGAAAATTAAAATCTTGGCTTGTCACGGCTTTAGAGTCTTCTTCCTCCGAGCAACATAATCATCAATCCTCCTCCGAGTCATCATCTCCTCCGCCACCACTAGAGGAACCCTTGCGAATAGCCAAATGGAGCTTTTGGAACTCATTTTGCATGGACCCCCAAAAAGTTTGAACGTCCGTCTCAATTTTGTCCAACTTGGCATCATTCTTAACCCGGTAAGCCAACTCATCTTCTTTCCATTTAGCGTCCTCCTCCTTCCATTTGGTGTCTTCGGCCTTCCATGTTGACCAATCATTCTCAAGATTGGTCAATCGGGTCCCGTAACCCGTTAAGGTGTTGTCCCAACCACCAAATTTCTCATTGAAGTAGGCTTGGTAGTTGGAATCCATGGCTTGTTGGCTTGAGGAGCTAGGTCCACGTAGAGGACCCGTGGGTTCTTGTCCCACCGGTGCATATTGATTGGGTTTTGCACCATCTTGGAGGAGATACCGGTTTTTGATATTGTTAGGATCGGGAATGAGAATACCGGTGTTTTCATCAAGTTGCCACCCGACTGAAGCAAGGATATTGATGAGGTTGGTTGGCCCAAATACTTCGGCTTCCCGACCGAAAGTGTTAAACCGTGGAGGAACACCGTCCTTGGAAAGAAAGTAAGAGATCACATTGGCATAGGGGAGAGAGGTGTTGCTTGTGTTCTTGATTTTCTCCAAGTGCATGAAGAAGAGATAGGCAAGGTTAACTTGTGGGCTCTTCTCAATAAGGCAACGAAGATAGAACACCTCTCTAAGCTCCACATTGGTTTTGATTTGTTTCTTGGGAGCGAGAATATTGTTGATAATAAGGAAGAAGAGACGGTGGTAGGCGGGAAGCTCGGCGGCGGAGAATTGCTTGAGAGAATAATCCCGCCAACAATAAAAGAACTCATGATATCTCTCGAATGGCTCTATGTCGGCATCCCTCGGCCATGCCTTAGAAATGTAGACTTGCTTCCCCTCATTCCTCAAAAACAGCTCACGAACCACCCGATCCAAGTGTATGGTAATAGGTGTGCCACACACGTAAGAATGAACCACCGGAATATAGTCCTCCCAAGTGATAGTCATGTTGGCATAGAAGAGTTTGATGAGGTCTTTGTTGTATGGTTGAGTGCAATTCAAGAGACCCCATGCACGCAAGTAATCAAGGTGCGGTTTGATTCTATCCCAATCCGGATCACTAATTCTCCATTCATTTTCATTTTCTTTGGGTTGCACCAAGTAGTAACATTCACTCACAGTTCGGCCATTGCCTTGGATATTGCAAGTGTAATACCGGTATGCATCATCATCCTTAAACAAATACCGGTTTAAGGGTGAAAGAGTCCAATTTTCAAGAGAAGGAGATGGTAGTGAACCGGGTACGGTACCTTGTAACGGTGATTGGACTGGTACAAGACTGGAGGAACTAGTGGTACCGGTTCTTGGTCGTTTTGCGGGAGCCTTGGGTGGTGCCCCGCTACGAGACTTGGGTGGTGCCATTGGAGAAGAGAGAAAAGAAAGTAACCTTGAAATTGAAGAGGGGGAAGTGAGGAGGATGCCGTGAAGAGGTTGAACTCGAAGCCGATTGAGAATCCAACGGTCGGATATGCCGGATTCGAAGAGAAGCCGAAAGCTAGGGTTTTGGCGAAAAGGGTAAAATAGAGAGAGAGAGGAGAAAGGAGGACTTGAAGCTTGTAGAGGAGAGTGAGGAGAGTTGATTTGAGTGTTTGGTCGAGGTGATTTGGTAGAGTAGAGGTAGTATTGAGTGAGTGGAATGAAGAGGTGTGAGAGAGAGAAAAGAGGAGAAGGCTGTCGGTTTGGAGAAGAAAGAATGAAAGAGAAGAAGAAAAGACGCCAGCCACAAAAAGCTCCGTTCAAACGTTATACAACGTTATAAAACGTTGTACAATGTTTCGGAGAAAAGATTCGAATTAAATGCGCAGAGTCAATTCAAAAGACAGATCTGAAGCGTTGTATAACGTTTTGTAAACGTCCTGTAACGATACCAAACTCGTTACACAACGTTTCAAAACGTTTTACAACGTTTCACAACAGTGAAAGAAATTCAAAATTCCAAATCCAAACGTTGCATGACGTGTATTAAATGCTGTGTAACGTTTTACAAAACGTTATGCAACGTTTAATAACGTTGTACAACGTTATGGACAATCAGACTAAAAGCGCAATGAAAATCCCTTTTTTTTTTTTTTAAAATAACAAAACGTTGTACAACGTTATAAAACGTTATACAACGTTTGTACCAGAAAAAACTGCTTTTCAGACACAAAACTGAAGTAAAGTTGAAAACAACTGGTTTTTAACTGAAAGAGGAACGAAAATATCGAATAAATGTAGTAAACAGACAGACAAGATCATGATATGCATAGAAATTTAATCTTTGAGTTCAAGCATACCGAGTTTGAACCTAAGTTCAAGATGTTGTTGTGTAGGCAATGGTTTGGTGAAAATGTCGGCAATTTGCTCTTTTGTGTCAACATGTACCAACTCCACATCACCTTTTTCAACATGATCTCGGATAAAATGATGTCGTATTTCTATGTGCTTGGTTCTAGAGTGCAATACCGGATTTTTGGATATAAGAATGGCACTAATATTGTCACACAAGATTGGTACCTTTTGGAACTTTAACTCATAATCCCTAAGGGTTTGCATCATCCAAAGTAGTTGTGTGCAACAACTACCGGCCGCTACATACTCGGCTTCCGCGGTTGAGAGAGCAACCGAGGTTTGTTTGCGGCTAGACCAAGAAACTAGTGAACCACCAAGAAATTGACAAGTTCCACTTGTACTCTTTCGGTCCATTCGGTCACCGGCAAAGTCGGCATCGGTATACCCTACCAAGTTAAGGTCGGTTTGTTTACCATACCAAAGACCTAAACTTTGGGTACCCTTAACATATCTCAAAATTCTTTTTACCGCTTTGTGGTGAGAATCCTTAGGATTGGCTTGGTACCTAGCACATAGACATACGGCATACATAATATCCGGCCTACTCGCCGTGAGATAAAGCAAGCTTCCAATTATTCCTCAGTAAAGAGTTATGTCCATCGGCTTGCCTTTCTCATCCGCATCAATATTTGCACTCTTGCCCATTGGTGTATCCAAACTTTTGCTATCTTCAACACCAAATTTCTTGATTAACTCCTTAGCATATTTTATTTGACTAATAAAGATGCCATCTTGGAGTTGTTTGATTTGTAGTCCCAAAAAGAAGTTGAGTTCTCCCATCATGCTCATCTCAAATTCACTACTAATCAAAGAGGAAAACTCTTGTGCAAGAGTTGCATTAGTAGAGCCAAAAATAATATCATCCACATAAATTTGCACGAGTAATAAATGATCATCTCTTTTCTTGGTGAAAAGAGTTGTATCCATTTTGCCCCTAGCAAAACCATTGTCAAGAAGGAAGGTACAAAGTCTACCATACCAAGCTCTAGGTGCTTGTTTTAAACCATACAAAGCTTTATGAAGCTTGAACACATAGTCGGGGTTAAAATGGTCAACAAAACCGGGAGGTTGTTGGACATACACTTCCTCATCTATCCACCCATTTAGAAATGCACTCTTGACGTCCATTTGGAATAGGGTGAAACCTTTGTTAGCGGCATATGCCAAGAGCATTCTAATGGATTCAAGACGAGCAACGGGTGCAAAAGTTTCCTCAAAATCAATACCTTCTTGTTGCTTGAAACCTTGTGCAACCAAGCGGGCTTTGTTTCTAACCACATTACCAATTTCATCTAGCTTGTTCCTATAGACCCATTTGGTACCAATAACTTGCTTACCACTTGGTAAGGGTACAAGTTCCCAAACTTGGTTTCTCTCAAATTGGTTCAACTCCTCTTGCATGGCAACAATCCAATTTGGGTCAACATTGGCCTCTTTGAAAGATTTTGGTTCTAGTTGAGACACAAAAGCACAATGACCAATCATTTGATTCAAACCCGACCTAGTCCTAACACCTTCCCTAGGGTCACCTATAACATTAGAAAGAGGATGAGAGGACACTTCTCTAAGCACTTCGGGAGGCTCATGAACCGGTTGAGGTATGGGATGAGTTTCATCATGAGGTGTCTCATCTTGAGTTGTGTCAATTGTGTTTTCCTCATGATTCTCTCCCCCTATCAAATTGTCATCGTCCCGGTTCAAAGGTTCCTCAAGTATAACCGGTGGAAGTTCATCCTTTGGTTGAAACTCAATTTCTTGAGTTGTTGCTCCATCTTGGATATCTACAATAGAGTTACCTTCCTCGGTTTTCTCATTAGCATTTTCATTAAATTTGACATTTATGGATTCAATTACAACTCTTGAGGTAGGCAAATAGACTCTATACGCTTTACTTGTGTTTGAATAACCAACAAATATACCGGTCAAAGATTTAGCATCAAATTTGGTTACTTTAGGAGACTCATCAAGGACAAAACACTTGGACCCAAATACACGGAAATATGATATATTTGGAGTTCGACCAACCCACAATTCAAAAGGTGTTTTCTTGAGTTTGGAACGAATACATGCACGGTTTACTACATGACATGCCGTATTTACCGCTTCGGCCCAAAGAAACTTGGGTACGGCAAATTCATGTAGCATTGAGCGTGCTAGCTCTTGTAGAGTTCGGTTCTTCCTCTCCACTACACCATTTTGTTGTGGAGTGCGTGGAGCGGAAAACTCTTGTTTATATCTTTTTTCTATGCATAATTCATCAAATTTAGCATTTTCAAATTCCCTTCCATGGTCACTACGAATTCTAAAGATTTTTAATCCTTTTTCATTTTCCACCCGGTTGCTAAATTTGACAAAATAGTCAAATGCTTCTTCCTTATGAGCAAGAAAGAAGACCCAAGTAAAACGACTATAGTCATCAACTACCACAAACACATACCTCTTTTTGCTCAAACTCAAAACATTTATTGGTCCAAACAAGTCCATATGTAGTAATTGTAAGGGTTGAGAGGTAGAGATAACTTCTTTGGTCTTAAAACTAGACTTGGTTTGCTTGCCTTTCATGCAAGCTTCACACAATCCATTTAAGTCAAGTTTGTGTGATGGTAGACCACGGACAAGGTTTAATTTGACAAGTTTCTTTAAGGAATCTATTGAAACGTGCCCAAGTCTTCTATGCCATAGCCATGAACCGGAAGCCATGGCACTAAAGCATTGTTCACCGGTGGTAAAGTGGTCAAAGTTCAAATAATAGACATCATTTTTCCTTTGTCCGGTATATACAATGGAATTATCCGAAGTTTGATGCACAAAACAAGAGGAGTGATCAAACTTCAAATAATATCCGGCATCACACAATTTACTCACACTTAAAAGGTTGTAGTTAAGACCATCAACAAGATATACATTAGATACCGTAAGATTTTGGTTACCAACCGAGCCTATACCAATAATAGTGCTTTTCCTAAGATTATTTCCAAAAGTAACCTCACCACCATCAAAAGATTCAAGTGCCTTGAAACAAGATTCATCACCGGTCATGTGATGTGAACACCCACTATCTATGATCCAAGCACTTTTCTTGAATGATGATAACAAACAAACCTACAAGAATATATATTAGTTAGAAACAAACAACTAACATAAATCTTGTATTTTCTCCCCCTTAAAATTTGACTATAAGGTCCGGGGAAATAGAATGACTTTTCAAGCCACATTAGAACCGCTTCCACTAGATGAAGTGGAAGTGGAAGCGATTTTAGGAACCCAAACCATACTCTTTGAACCGGATATATGGTTTACTTTCCTAAACTTGCATTCTAATGTGAGATGGCCATTCTTACCACAATAGTTGCAACATGCACTAGTGGGTTTGTTCATTTGTGACATTTCTCTAACAAAATGGGTCTCATAATGACGCCTAAGCTCCATGGCCTTGATCTTTGGATCCTTAGAGAAAGTGTATGATTGAGAACCTTTCAAATTTGGTTTTTGAAAATTCGTTTTGTTTTGTTGAGAGGCATTCTTATTTTCCCCATTATTTTGAGGTCTAGTGTGTGTGCTATTCCTATTTCCCCCATTGTTTTGGAAAAGATGAAAGCATCCATCGGGTCCCTTGAAATACAAATTGTTTAGGCCCCGATTGTTTTGCAAGTTCTTTTGAGGACCCTTGAAACCATTTCTATTCCTATCAAAATTCTTTTGAGCACCATTTTGCGAACCAAAGAAATTCTTTTGCCCTTTCCCATGTGTGTTCCTACCATTGGTGCCCTTGTTATAATGTCTCTCATTTTGTGTCGGGCTATTCGAGTTCCTTAATCCAAAAGAGGATTGATTTCCTTTCTTGAAACCAAGTCCCGATTTGTCATTAGGTTTTTGGCCCACATACATTTTATCAAGATCCATCTTAATACTATTTGAAGCACTAGATAAACTTGATGCCCTTACATTATTTTTCAAAGTATTTGCCTTACTCAAAAGAGCTTGACATTTTTCACAATCTTTTGGTTTTTCAAAACTCTCAATCATACCCTTATACTTACTCACCAAAGCTTCAAGATCATTTACCTTAGCCGTCAAAAGACTAATTTCTCCTTTTTGACTAACAATAGTCTTAAGGGACTCATCAAGATAATCATTCAACCTATCAATTTGAGAGTTTGTATCATCATTCAAGCACAAGCTAGTTTCACTATCGCTATCGCTATCACTATATAGAGATGAGTTTAGTTGTACCTCATTGGTAACCTTAGGCGCTTCAATAGCTACCTTAGGTACCACTTCTTGAGTTTGAGTGGAGATTGGAGTTGTGATCGATGAGGAGGTTAAGGCTTCTCCAACACTTGCTTTGCTCAATGGATGCACATAAATGTTGCCTCGATTGTACTCGTTGAAGACCTCCTTCACCAACTCATCAAGATCATCATCCATGGGCATCTTCACATCATTAACTTGAGCAACCAAAGCAAGGTTGTCAAAGTCACATTCGGACTCCGAATCGGATGAGGAGGATGAGCTCGAGTCGGAATCATTGTCCCATGTGGCTTGCATAGCCCTTTCTACTTTCTTCTTGCCCTTATAGTGTCCCTTTTTGGACTTGTATCGGCCATCACCTCTTTTGTTGCCACCATCTTCCTTATCCTTCTTCAAGTGAGGGAAGAGCTTGAAGCAAGTGTACATGGTGTGACCCTCTTTTTGACACACAAAGCAAAGAGCCCTCTCATCATTGTCAAGCCGTTCCTTGTTGAACTTTCCCTCAAAAATCATAATGGCCCGAAACATTTTTGAGAGCACGGCTCCTTGCTTGTCCTCATCAAGGTCGAATATGCCCTTTGCCTTGTCACTCGAGTGACGGTGCCTACTTTGATGGTTGTCATTTTGACGGTGTTTGGAGGGAGAGGCTTTGTTCTCACTAGCCGACAAAGCAATGGATTTAGGCTCATATCTCAACTCCCCAAGTTGCTTGAGCTTCTCTTCTACACACCGGTAGTGAGTATAGATGATCTCCGGTGTGAGGTTGTTGTGGGACCTTTGTTGTGTCTCAAGAGTCGAGATGAGATTGTCGAATTGAGGTCTTCCCACCAAAGCCCTAAGCAATCTTCCTATCACACGGCTATTAGATAGGGTTTCTCCAATGTTGTTGAATTCATCGAGCAATTGTATAAACCGGGTATACATTTCTTCGATGCATTCACCATCCATTATGCGGAAATTGTCTAATCTTGACTCCAACTCAAATTGACGGGAGCTTTTGATTAGAGAATTTCCCTCATAACGGTTCAAGAGAGAAACCCACATTTCATGTGCATTGGTTGAGCTACCGAAAATGGCCGCTATGGACTCATGGACCGAGTTAAGAAGAACATTTACGGCATTGTCATTTTTGGCCCTAAGCAATTTGGAGGCATGAATCTCCCTACCTTCACTATCTAGGTTTGGAGCATATGGCTTATCCACTACATCCCAAAGGTCAATCAAGTTAAGGTATACAACCATACACCTCTTCCAATAACGGAAGTTTTTACAAGTGGAACCAAACTTGTCCGGTTTTTCTATCACCCTAGAGGCCATGAATCGAGGTTATCTAATACACAAAAAGTCAAAAAGACAACCCCTGCTCTGATACCACTTTGTTGTCCCTAAAACTAGGCCTAGAGGGGGGTGAATAGGCACAAATTCAAATCCTAAACCGGTTTGGACAATTTTGCGGAAAAATAACAATTCAAACAATTCAAATTGGTTCACACACAAACAATCAAGCACAAGTCAAAAGTAAAGTAAATAAAGAGAGAGAGAGAGATGACAAGCGATTGATTACGGAGTTCCGACCCGCTAGATGAAGCTAGCCTTAGTCGTACGTCTCCGGGAGTTTCGCGACCACAAAACGGGCGCGCTCCGTTCTATTCCAATCGAACGGGTCTACAAATGCGAACCGAATCGCTTCGTCACAAGGATCTCGAAGCGGATCGGCCTAACCTCTAACTAATCACCAAATAGCAACAAAGATTGAGGCTCTCAACCAAATCGCTCAATAATTTAGCTATAAAACTATAGGTTTGATTGATGCTCTCTAAATCTCTACAAATTGTCTAAGAAATGCTCAATTAGGTGAAAGGATGAATCTCCCAGGTTTAGAGCTCAAAAGCAGGTATATAGCAAGGTATGCAACACCTTTCATCAGCTCAAAAAGGTCTGATATATATAGAGGGCGCCAAGAGCTCTAAACCAGTCAAATTCTGAACATAACGTTACACAACGCTCCGAAACGTTACACAACGTTTCAATATATCCGTTAAATAAAACAAAATTCGACAATAACGTTGGAGGGTGTCATAAACGTTACACAACGTTTTAAAACGTTATATAACGTATTGAACAGAAGACTCCAACGTTCAAAAGTTGTTGACAAGCGTTACATAACGCTAGGAAGCGTTACATAACGCTAGGAAGCGTTGTGAAACGTTTTAAATACAAAACGTTGTGTGACGGACATAACGTTACACGACATACGCCAGAACACCCTCAAAATGGCCAGAGACCTCAAAGCGTTAGAATTTCCTAAACAAGCGTCTTGTAACGCTTGTTTTTGATCCGTTGTGTAACGCTAGGAACCGTTACATAACGCAAAGGTGCAAAGAGAAAGATTTCTGACTTGGTCAATCCGTTGTGTAACGTCTTCAATCGTTACACATCGTTTGACTAAGCGTTACACAACTGAATGAAGCGTTGTGTAACGCATGAAAGCTGTTTTTGCGACTAGGCACAGTTGGAGGTGTTCTGTAACGTTGTATAACGCTAGAAAATGTTGTATAACGTTATTGGTAAAATCTGAGCATTAAACTTAGAATTTTGAGGAGATTAGTTTAGAATTACAACCTTAAACAATTCTGACTATCTAACTAATCTTCAGCAGTCTTCTGCAGCTTTGTTTGACTCACTCCAAGTCATTCTTCCAAAACAATCACTAGATGACACTAATTTAAATGGTTAGATAAGAAGTTTGGTGTTGTTTTGCAAATCGACAAATCGAGAGTTAGAGTTAAATCCAACACTGAGCTTTGACATTTCAACAAGGTCAAGTTACAGCAATCCCTTTGGTACAAATTATGTAGTCCTCACTCATTGTTTATTTACAAAGAGGACTTAAGGTTCGACATTAAATATGCCTCTAGTGATTGATTGCAGATTCTTAGGTAGAGAAAAAAGAGCATGGAGAAAGATTATATAATAAGATGTACATAAAATTACAAAAGCTCCTAGTCAAACCATCTACTGAAAGGCATCTCAAGATAATACAAAATCTTCAACCTAGTAAAACCTGAAAAATCATACAAGCAGTTTTAATCAGTAAAAAAGTAAAGCAAAGAGGGATCATGTATAACTATATACAATCATACAAACAGTTTTAATCAGTAAAAAAGTAAACCAAGGATAGATCATCTACAACTATAAACAAGTACTAATTTGACAGGGAGATGTCTAACAACCTAAGTTTTAGTTAATGTCCCAGCAATGGACCTTACTGACACAACAGAATACTCAATTAGGTCTATCTTTTCAGACTAGCAGACTTCATTCAGAATCTTAAGGGGGAAAAAAAAGGGAGTGGCTAGTGTCCAACATGTAGGACACAAGCACTCGTCCAACATGATAACATTTCAATTTTTAAGATTAAAATGGTCGATCTGAACCGCTCAAATTGTTCACCATAATAAAATCTCTGTTGAGACCAAATTTTATATTTTTTTTCAATTTTTTTTACTATTTTTTTGAAATTTTTGAAAATGCTCAATCTAAAAAGTTATAAACCCTCCAATTTTGGAAATTCGAAAAAAAAATAGTTAGAAAATTTTAAAAAATATAAAATTTGATTTTCAAGGATATTTTAATATAGAGATCATATTGAGCGGTTCGGATCGGCCATTTAAAATTTTAACAGTCGACTTTTCAAATTGTGTTGGACGTCCTATATGTTTGATTCTAGCATTACTCAAAAAAAAAAAAGGAGGCTCACACATTGCACCATAAAAAAGGCTTATCTAATTTCTTTGCGTACATATTTCTAAATAAAATCATGGTAAGGTAAATTCTGCAACTGCATTTGCTCAAAACATCCTATGACAATAAATGGTAGAAACGGCACTAAATACAACCAACAATAGTGACTATTTTAATTACCTTAAACAAAAGTGGCAATTTCTTTAAGAGAATGAAAAGAAAGGGGCCCTTCATCGATTCCATACTTAGGTTTCGTGTCATTTTCCCAAATTATATAATATTTTGGATACCTTATGAAAATTCTAAGGAAAGCAAAAGAAGACGAGTTAATAGTTTGGAGCTTTGTACCTAAATAAGCACACAATAACGGTCCAAAGTTGTCTAAGGTTAACTGAGTTGGTGAGGGGCCTGAAGAGCACGCACACGCTGAGTTAGCTCCTGAACTTGCCTTCTTAGCCGATCAGGATTACAAAAGAAATCCACAAAAACCTGCCTCTCACGCCCCACCTCCACCTGATTGTGCTTCACAATCTAAACCATTCACAATTTTTATTATGTTTGTTAGATAGATCCTTGAAATGAGAACACGGGGGTCTGACATTATATCAGCCCCGCTGAAAAAAAAATATTATTGATAATGAATTAAGACTACATAATTTTTGTAATAAATATAAAAAAATGTGTTTATCTTTATCTTTGTGTTGGCTAGAGTTTTTCTTATAATAAATTGTTAAGGACATCCGATAGGTCATTAAAACAGTGCAGTAGATGCATACAAAAGATATTTATTCTCTATATTATTGATAATGAATTAAAAGATAAATTTGATTCTTCTGTTTTAATTTCAAAATAACCCCACTAGTCAAAGAACTTGTGCCTAAAAAACCTCTTCTTGTAATAGTCTTCAAGAAAACATATTCCAAGAAAAAATGCATGAATAGAAGGAAATTAGTACCTCAGCCTTTTCACTATGAGCCTTTGTTACTTCCTCAACAAAAGCAGAGACTTCGGAGTTTACTTTCTCCATTTTCTCTAGAGCATTCATTAGAGCCTAAAATATGCAAATGAATCTTTGACAATTAAGAGTTTATTTTCATTATTGGCCCTGTTCTAGTATGTTTCGGATATTAATTGGATCTCAACACTCTTTTAAGGTTCTCTGTAGCCTTATCCGTGTTTAGTAGTGTGATCTCTGACACAACCTGTAATGTGCTTGATGCTAGGTTGAAATATTCAAATTTTCAAATAAAGGAAAAAAAAACTTATATTTACCCTCGGAGTTAGTACTGGTTCAGCAGTGGTTGAAGATGAAAATAACAATTGCTCCAGCATTTGAATAATAGTGCATCTAAAATGACACAAATGAAAGGGCATGAGAATTGAATCCAAGGTGTATGATCATGATTTGCAACAGTATATGCATATGGTACTGTGCCGATATTGCTATAAATCTTCTACATTTCTCCAAGATATTTGTACCATACCATCTAATCAGTATACCAAGGATTAGTATGATCTCAAGCAATGAAGCAAATGAGATTTTCTTTTTCCTACTCTTTATTAGGTTTTATGAATTTTCCAATTAGGGTTTAATTCAGGTAATAAACCACATTCAGTCCACAAGACAGAATGCATGGAAAAAATTGACCCCCATTATAAAATAAAGTTGTACAGAGAAACAAACTGAACTAAAAGGAAAGAAAACACACAGTTCATTAATGCATCTTCTCCTATCAGCTGGGAGGGTGTTCTCCAGTTCAAACTGGAGAGATGACAAGTGGGACCGAAGAGTTGAGATCTGCTGTACCATCCCATGTGCCGACACATATGATGGCAGTGCCATTTGAACATCTACCAAGGAATTCACATTAAAAAAGAAGTAAGGTACTATCACTTTCACCTCTGTTAAGTACTAACATGCAAAAACAGTTTAGGTCCCTTAGCTAACTTCACACTTTGTCTAAGGTAATAGACTCATATCCTGAGTCTGACAAGTCAGGAACAGCTTAAAGTAGGAACTGCCTGGACTAGACCTGACAGAAACTGAAAATTGTGAAAAGGAAAAAGACCTGAAAGCAACCTGAGCAAACCTGAAATTCAACCCAATGAAAACAGATAACTAAAATTAAATTAAAGCTGCACCAATAAACCACAGTTCCAAATAACTGAAATCCAAAGATGAGTAAAACTTTTGACTCAAGGAACCACTTAGAACCCTAATCCAACTCAATCAAGGAGCTAAACAAAGTCAAATGACCTGCATCCAAACCAGATAACAAGCTGGAATAAAAAAACCCAACAAGCTGAATTTGAACTGAACGACACAATACACATGAAACGAGCACAAGTACAGAACAAAGAAAGCTCTTACTGTTTTGGAGGACAATAACTTCCAGGCTTGAATTGAAAAGGTAAGAAAAATACTTACTGGAGTGAATGTTCAGAAGGTCCCTGACACCATGCAGAAATGTATCTCGGTCATCTACTGCTCCTTGTTCTTGCACCTCTGATGATGCTTGAATTAATGAAAGATAGTGGCCCTAAGTTGGAATACAAAATAAATAAATTTGAGAAAAATTGCTCTTTTGCACAAGAAAATAACGAAATGGATTACCTAATGTAACATGCAGTACCATTGTGATATTAAATAACCATTTTCGAAATACAAGTGTACCCTTAACATCTGATGTATATCCTAAAAGTGGAAGCTTGTATTCACCTAAACAAACTAGAAATCATGTACTACTCCCTCAGTCCCTCTAATACTTTATTCAGAAATTCCAAACAGCTCTGGTTTTCCTTCCTTGTGTGGGCTAAAAGAGTTAAGGAGAGCATATTGGGCATCTAATGTGTACCTAAGATACTTTCATATTTCCCAAGGAAATGTATATAACCCCTTAAAGGTTTGCGAGAGAATTCATGATAGTCTTTCTTCGTGTTTCGCATGTGTTATTTAACATTGCAGCCATATATACGAAACTGTGACAGACATTAGATGAAAACTCATATGCATACTGCACAACTATCTAAAAAGCTATCCATAAAGATTTGAACCTCAGAATCTGAAAGGTTCCAGATGTCACATAAATAAATATAGGCCCAGTATTATTTATATGATAAGGTAAGGGAATTTCATTAATAGATTAAACTTAATTTACCAAAAGAAGTTTTCGCCTTACCAATCGGACATTAGTTGCTGATAGATATCCTTGCAACTCAGATTCAATCACTTTAAGTAAAGAATTTGCACCAGATATAGTCTTCCTCTCAAGCTGGCAAGCTATTTTTAAAAAACAATGTCTGGCAAGCTGATTTGCTAGATGATTTATGAACTGCAAAGGATTAAAGTGCATCTCAGGTCAACATGAAATGTAGAAGGTGCAAACTAAAATTTGAGATCGTGGATTCATCAATATAGGAGGCAGAAAGTTTAGCCTGTTTTTTGCTCATGAATTGGAAAGTGATATCCAGATATCTAAGCCTAGATTAGCACAGACCCAATAAAAACCAAAACACAAGGAAAGAAAATAAAAATAGATCATAACATTCAAAAACAGTGCTAGCAAATTCAATAAAGCATATACCATTTTTTGTCGGTTTATGTAGTGATCCTGCCGCATGACCTTTAAATCGTAATCTCCTGGTAAATCAGACCAGAGAAACAAATTAGCCCATTTTATGACAAAATCTACTAGATAATTTAGTATATTTTACCAAAATTCTGCACCTTGTAAAATATATGTATCTTGAAGCTGAGCAAGCTCAGAGCACAGCCGTGGAATAGTCTGAAAAAATAATCAGGGGAACAATAAATACAGTAAAGATTATGGAAATATTTGGCATCAAATGTTAAGCCAAATTTAGACCAGCAAATACTGCAGTCTGGCAAGATATTATCTGGTGTTAATTTTTTCTCTTATTCATGAACTTCAATTTTTTTTTTTTTTTTTACTTTTCTTCTGTTTTGCTTTTTCTACAATGCAGTGGGGATTCATAAACTATTACGTCCCTACAGAGTTATAATCCAAGATGTTTCCTACTTTCTCCATAAATGCTGAGATTTTGAGTCTTTTTTGACAAAATAAGAATGGGAAGAGAAAAAGGCAAGTTCTAAATAGGTGCTAATGATTTTTCCCATTTTTTAGGTCATGCTGCATTTTGTCATGCAACACTAGAAATAGATACAACTGTCGAAGAAAAACATTCAATTAAACTGAACATACAAGCTTCTCAAACAAAACAAAAATACCTCAGATAAGAACTTCTCCACTTTAAGGGAAAGGTTGTCCAGCTCAGCAGATAGGTCGGAGCCTTTTCGCCTGGAAATACAAAAAGACAAAAACATATAAATAATATTCTCACCAAGGGGAAAGACCCATATTTTAAACCTGATTTTAAAGCATAATCAACGCCCAACATAGTTCAAACCTGATTTCATATGCGCTGATAAACCCTATATCATGTTGATCCCTAAATGAGGAAAATCACCAATGCCCCTCCTCAAATACTTGGTATAACATTTTGCACACTTCTCTAATTTCTTCAGTAAATGAAAAGACCCATATTTTCATCCTTAGATGAGGTAAACATCAACAACAGTCACGGTAATTTGAACATGACAAGAGCGAAATCCAGAGCATTTCGTAGGGTCAACGTCATATTTCCCACAATTCGAAAAGATTTCCACAATTCAAAAAGGTGCAAGTATATTTCAATTGCAGGGAAATACATGGAAATAGCTCCAAAAGAATTAAGTTTTAACATGTTAATCACGACTCCTGCTCCTCCGGTTATAGATTTTGTTAAATGCTAAGTAGTCCTCAACACTTTAAATTGCACATGAAAACTTGCACAGAAAAATAGTGTGAAGAAGGTACCTAAGAGAATTGATGTCAGGATGAATATGAACTTTATCTGAAGAAATTTGGGACTTGAGTGTAGAAAGGACGGCTTGTTGTTTTGCATTTTCTACTTGCGCCTCCACCCACTGTCTTTCACTTGTGGCAAATCTGTTCAGATCATACACCAACAAACTTATTCATGTTCTTGTTGCAATCCTGTAGTTAATTTATTCATTGGTACTTATTCATACAGTTTTCTTTTCACTATTATTAGTTCTTTAGTTTTGCAAGAGTAAATTTAGCAGAAAAAAAAAATGGGCCCATAGTATATGCCCGTTACCTCCTTTCTCTACCTAATTCTTACAATTTCAATATTCCCTTTTTCTCACAAATTTTGCAGCATGTAACACTTTGGTCCAATTACAATGTTCACTTCGAGAAGTTCATAGCAATTCACATCAGCGTTGATTTCAGTATTAAATTTACTGTCAATACTCTTTTCTTCAATCACACAAAATTTTTTTGAAGTTTCAGGCTAAACATTTTGGTCCAAACTTTTGATTAGTTCCATTTGCCCCTTAAGCTTTGAGATTTTTCCAGTTAAGACAGCTTGCAAAGAGTCCATTTTTTTCTTGAACTTGGGTGATTTTCTAGCAATGGAAAATGTCGGCAAATCAACACCATAACAGGAGAATGCAAAAAGAATTGGGGTCCAAAGTAGAAATAGTCTAGAAATCACTGGATCCAAATAGAAATGTTGAAGTTTGAGGATCAAATGGAAACTGTTAACAAGCTTGAGGGCTAAAATCAAGAGTTCCAAGAACTTTGAGAAAGTTTGTGCGATTGAAAATAAAAGGCGTCTTGGTGAAAACCTTTTCACCAAAACTGTCCCGGTATTTATCACCTATTGAGAGGAAGTCATGTCATTGTATTGACTAGGATGTTAAATGGATTATCACCGAACTTGTAGCATCAATATGACTTGGAAAGTTACAAGATAAAAAAACTTCAAAATTAAGGGACCAAAACCAGAAAAGATATACTTTATGCATTCACGAGATATAATTGTCTTTCTTTTTCCTTAAATCATTGATATTCTCAACTAAAACAAAAGCCATTAAATATTTGAGAAAAATAACGCTGAGGTGGAAAGACATACATGGAACGAAGCCGTTGCAATTCAGCTATTCGGTGGTGATGTGATTTCTCCGAATCCCCTATCAAAATAGAGCTACTAATTAATTTGAATTATGAAAACAACTACTAGTGAAGTGGAAAGATGAGGAGAGGATGGAACACTGCACAAATGAAGGATACTTAAAGAAATCTTTATCTTAGGAACAAGGTGCAGATTACAATTCAGGATTTACAAGGTACACAAAGGAAAGCATGTATTACGATCATGACAAAAAGGCTAGAACTTTTACCCCTTCTTAAGCAATTGGTGATGTCATCCAGGCTCACCCATGAACACTTTGACTTTCCCTCATCCGCCACCAGCCTAAATGGTCCCTTTTAAATAAACAAAAAAACAAAAAACAAAAAACAAAAACAGAACTGTCAAAGTTATTTTAGAAAAATAATATAATTTGTTCTTTGCAAATGTAAGCACCAATGCTAAATCAGAGTGCATTAACATCTTGCAGCACTACATTGTTTTTTTCCATGTGCGTGTGCGTGTGCGTGCGTGTGTGTGTGAGAGAGGGAGGGAGAGAGAGAGAGAGAGAGAGAGAACCTTTTCAAATTGTTTAGAGAACCAGTGGTTTAGCTCCTTGGTACAGGCTAAATCTCCGAGCACGTACGAGTGAAAATCCGAGTATTCCAGGTAGAAGCCATCCTCTGGACAAAATGCATTATGGACAAGAAATTACAAAAGCAATAGTTGAATTTATTTCAGAACATTTTACCTGCAAACAATCTATGCTTTACCAATAATATAGAAAAACTCTTCAGTAACTTCTGTTTCCACTTTACTTTTCATTAATGAAAGGTTACCCTCCAATAAGTTCACAGAAAAGGCTCACCATCTCCTGAGTGGTAGTGGGCCAGTTCTTGAGCTGTAGCAGCCATCTCTCCTAAAACCTCATTCATCTAATTTACAAAACAAATAAAATATACCCAAATTAGAATTGACGGATAACCAGATGTAATGCTGGCTGAGTCGGTCCACAATATCAACTACTGGCCGCTGTCCATAATACTTTTTTGTTTTGGCCTCTTTGTTCTTGGATTGATTTGAAGTTTAATTGAATAATTAAGGTTATCCAACAATAAGCAGAAAGTAAAATTCTGCCTTTCACTTGATTCTACTACATCTACATCAATCATCTATAGTAAATCACAGTCACATTTTATTCATATGAGTGTAAGTTAAAAATCAACTTGGTATTGTCAGGTCTGATGATATAATGAACAGTGTCAGGGTTTGTATCATATCATGCTGATTTGGTACACCAAGTAAACTCCTCATCTTGATTCTCATGATTTCTCTCTCTTTTTTTTTTCTGCCCTGATCTCATTGCACAATTGATTCCCAATATTGATTGAAAACACTAAACAAAAGATATATTTGATGAAAAAAAATACCCCTCTATTTCGAGTAGATAGCTGCTCGTCTAGTACAATTAGCTGTCCATTGACAGATGATGTGGCACCCACACGGGACCTCCGTCCTTGGATAAGTGATGAAGCTTGGTTTGCAAGCAACTCAAACTGCACTTGCTGTCGCTCAATTTGTTTCTTTAACTCCAATGCCTCTTTCTTGTATGCATTCTTTGACTCTCTACATGGCACAACAGAGCAGACTAATTAAGATTGGAGCCAAGTTCCAAATAGTAGCAATAAGGCAAACTAATGCTACAGAGGGCTTGGCCTCGAGTTTTGTAGCCTGTCAAGCTTCTGTTCTTTCTTGAAGTGCTAAATGTGAAATCCTTTTAGGCAAATAATTGCTGTGAGGTATTTATCTTATTTGCATTATTTTGGGAAAATGGACTATTATTTATTACTATCTTCTACTTCTATTGAGAATGTTGATTTATAAAACCTTTAGTAAAACAAAAACTAAATCCTCCAAAAAATTTAAATAAATAGTTTCTTTAACTCAAGTACTAAATAACTTCACAGAGAGAGAGAGAGAGAGAGAGAGAGAGATTACATAATGTCACTCAGTTTTTCTTCGGTACCAAATAGTGCTTCTTGGTTATCCCTATTAGTAAAGGCTGAAATGCTGTAGAAAGCAGAATCCAAATCTTCCCCCTGCCAAATAAGGTGTCCTTAAGTTTGTATTTATTTATTTCATAGTAAAGTTGCTTGGTCTCGTGACCTCATTGTTATTGAAAATACTGGCACCAGACCTGACAGGTGGTGTCTGAACCTTTAGCAAAATGCAAATTCTGCAGATTCTAAATACATAATTTGAGGTTGTTTTATACCTCCAATAGCTTTCCTTCTTGCACAAACCGTTCATATCTGAAAAGGAAAATGTTAAAGGATCTGTCAGTATTATTAAATTAAGACAAAAGCCCTCAAGTTTGTAGCAGTCACAAAGCAAAAAAGGCCCCTCTAGACAATCAACAAATGCAAAAGAAAAAAAAAAAACAATATAGTTTCTCTGTCAGAAGATGTTACAGTATTTTTAAATTCAGCTCTTGAAATCTAATAATTGTTCCATTTCTCACAATAAACTGACTGTGAGTGGATAATGCAAAAGGCAAATCCTCCCAAATTTAAAAACAATGTCGATTGCATGAAATGTGAACACAATTTAGAGGGCTCTGACACCAGAAATTAAGGATTTCTGACAGTTCAACTTTCCTATTTAAAAATTACGCAAATTCACAAATTTAAGACCAAAATCTCTATATATTGCGAAACAGGAAAAGTAAAAGAGGCGAGAAGTAATACACATACTAAGAAAGCCCAGAATTGTAAGCCCCACAAAAGGAGAAAATGGAGGCATTTGGGAGATACAAAGTTAATGAATTCATCAAATTCTTATAACAAAGTTAGAATCAAAACCTCCAGAGCTTCTAATAACAAATTCCTCATACAAATTTCATAAATTAAGAGCACCCAAACTGAATTCGAAGCATTTAAGGCTAAACCAATGATAAATTGAAGCAATGCAGAGAAGAGTGAAGAATGAGTCGATCAAATAAAATAAGAGAAGAGAAGGAACTGGAGGCGTACTGAGAGAGTTCGGAAACGGAGAGGACATTGGAGGGACGGAGACTGGAACAGATCCAGTCGAGAAGAGGCCGCGCCTCCTCGTACTGGAACGGCCACTCGAAGCTGTCCGGATCTAACGACGAATCCTGGCCGTCCAATCCCAGTTCCTCCAACAGCGCGCACAGTCTCGCGCCGCTCATTTTTCACGGCGGCTCCGTCAATGCCTCGCTGTTTTCTTTTTGCTTGGGAATGACGGAGACGGAGGTCCCGGCGCTTCTGAGTTGTGGTTTTTTTTTTTAAAAAGGCTTGTCTGGTTTGGTGGGGAGTGGGGACTGATGAAGGAGAAGGAGAGTTTATAAGATTTGGTAAGTTAAAAATAATTATATTTGAAAAGTTTTGGACCCGACTTGAAATTTTGAAAATAAAATTAAACTAGTTCATGAGCTTCCAAAATAAAATATGAAGTTGATGTTTTAAATACCAAATAAATCTCGAAATTTTCAAATAAAATAATTTAAAAATTTTGATAATTACTTTTGAAATTTTCTTAGATTAATTAATCAAATTATATTTGGGTTTAAATCCGCAGTCATAAAAAAAACATGCATCTTGTATTCTTGTCACCGTGATTTTAATGAACTGCCCTAACAAAATCAAGCACCATTAACGCGATTGTTTCATAACTTAAAAAAAAAAAAAAAGCAAAGCCTTATGTCCGAAATTTTCATACACTACTTAATTTCGAGGGAAAAAAAATAAACCGGTTGATGCTTGAATTATTTAACATCAAATAATCTCAATAATTTTAAAATTAATGACAAATAGATTTGACCCTTTTTTTTAAAAAAATAACCAAATTAGTTCTTTTGTGTCTAGTCCTGAAAACACAGGCGAATTTAAACCGTCAAATGATTTTTTATAGAAAAATGATTTAGTTTGTCTTCCAATCTAAACTATACAATTTTGATCAGATGAACTACGTGTAGAATATTTTATTAATCTACTTACAACAAGTTATGTATGTAATTTAAGTTTTAATCCATTTTGTACCCGAGTACAAGTCAAAGGTAGCGAAGTTCAAAAATACACTGCAAAGCATTAAAGACGACAAAAATACGTTGGCAGCTTTGTGGATCATTTTAATTAGGTTCTTTTGGCTCTCAGCAATGTTTTGAAAACCGAAACGAACCGGCACCCTCTCCGTTTCCGGTTTAATCAGAAAAAACCTGATTCAACCACGGTTAAACCAGAAAACCGGCCCACCCGGTGGCCTTCCCAGTTCAGTGGCCAGTCCGGTTTTCAAAACATTGGCTCTCAGGTATTTTGCACAACATTTATCTGGATTTTGCGACCAATTGATTTTAGGTTGGGTTTTTCAATGTTACGGTTCAGCATTTTTATGTTATCAGTAGATTTCTGTTGCTAGTATCATCAGGTTGGAATTGTACCTTTTTTGTAGATTAATAGATAACATATATATTTAATTATAAGTTCGTTAGATCCGTTTTTGACAAAAAGAAAAAGGCTCCAAGCTAAATAAATTCTGAGGATTTTGCAATTTTTGCTACATTATCACACTGAATCACTATGCATACTTCCGTTCCAGTGGTTTCATATTTCGTTAAACAATTACTAAAGCAACTTAACAACGCAACATGGATGTTGTTACAACATTAGAAATATATACATTTTGTCCGGCGTGACTTGCACGTGAGGAGCCCTTCGGCACTGTAGATAGCACAGTGCTCTCATCCTGCCCGCTCATCTGTGCCTATTGATCCTGGCCGTTGGATCGGTTCTGCCGAGCGTGCCTGCCTTTTCTGCTATCGCCGTGCGTTCCGCCAGTACGAGTGCCATTCCTCCGCTTTAGGTCACGTTCTCCTCCGCTTTTCGATTTGTGCGTTGTCGATCGCTGGCTGGCTCGATTTGTTCGACACGACGTCTTTGCTCGCGTCTGCTCCGCTTCGATGGTCTTGGTGATCTGCGCGCTGTGCTCCTCAGGTACTGTTTCCTTTTCGCTTACTCTCTGGTGTTGTGCTCCGGTACTTTTTAGGGGTTGGCAATTCGGTTTTGGGTGGTTTGATTTCCCCTTATAAGCGCGCCAAACACTGCTCATTGTTCCTCCCTTTCGCTGTCTCGCTTCTGTTTTCTGTTTGTCTTCCTTATTGTTCACAGTGTTGGTAGGCTCCTTTTCCTCCCTTACTCCGGTCATGTTAGCCAGCCGTTACTGGTTTCTCACGTGTTTTCGATTTTTTGTGGGCTCATTTCGTAGTAAAACAAACACCCTCTACTATTAAAACAGAAAACAGATACATAAAACAAAATGCTGTATTAGATTGCAATGTGACATTGTTGGTGCGCTTTGGTGAACTTAAATTTTCATTGTTTTTTTCAAAAATGTCAGCACAACAAGCAGATTATGTTTCGATTTCAATTACGGTGCAAAAGATGTTCGATCAAACGATTTGCGGTGCTTCCATCAGAGTGTCTCTTTGGTTTGTTTGTAGTTTGTGTCTCATACTTAGTGAGTTTAAAATTAATCGGCAATTTGTAGGATGCGTTGTGTTTGGTATGTTCTGGTTTTTTAATTGTTCTCTGCTGATCCAATAGCAAACGAAAATATTAAAAAACCTAAGCCTTTCTTTTTGGGAACACTGTACGCTGTCTTTGGTTTGTTCTATTTTTTATGTAGTGTGTCTTAATTTTACCTGTAAAAAAAAAGAGGGGGGCCATTGAGCTTGTTGGGGGATTACCATCTTGCTGTTTCTTCTGCTTGGATTATCCACGCGATATCGTGATTTAGATTTCAATCACCGTCTCGATCGCGGCCTCACATTATTGACGTTCTTTTTAAAATCTCACTTTCGGTTGTTTGTTTTCCAAAATGTGCACTGTCTTTTTTTTTTGCTCATTAAAAAGAAATGTTGCTGTTTGTATAGCGCTGCTTCGGAATATTTCTGTTGTCTGATCGAAGGTGTTTTTCTTTTCCAATGCGAAAGCTGTTCGATCAAAGGATTTCCGGCACTTTGTTCGGGTCTGGTGCTTTTCATGTGTTTTTTTTAGGATTTTCTCCTTTGTGTGCGGTCATGGGCTATTTACTTCGGTTACACCAGCTCTATTATGGTTTGTGTGTATCGCACTGATCCCTGCTTTAAACTAATATTTTCCTTAATTGATTGCAGGAAAAAGGAGCAGAATCTGAAAGTCAAGATAGATTTCAGAGAAAGACGGTACTATTGTATACTGATATATTAGTTAGATATTGATTTTCTTTCTATTTGGCAGAGAAAACTAAACTAATAAACATACAGTTTCAGAGAAAGAATGTACTATTGTGTCCTCCTTAATTTATTTTCTTCGTATTTGGCATTGATAACAAAAGATTAAATGTATACTGATATATTAGTTAGATATTGATTTCATTTGCAGTAGTGATCTAAACTAGATTTTCTATTAAATGTATACTAGATTTTGTATCGATTCAAGTTCTAACAATTATTTTGTATTGAAATCATTTTAAAGAATAACATGAACTATATTTATACTTTTGCCTTATTGTACTTCTTGTATTGCAACATTGAGGAACAAAGCTTTCATTATATAACAATTTATACAATTGGGATATTTGTATGAATTGTTTTGTACAAGTAGCTTTATTCGTACAGGTGACTTAGAAGAACAACTAATATCTCGGTATTTTCTTTTAGATTGATAAAAATCCAGAGGCTCCGTGGGGAAAGCAAGACTGGTATTGATTATCGAGTGTGTTTTCAAGTCAACTGGTTTGTTTACTGATAAGGAGAAGATTGCTGCTCATTTTAGGTTAGGTTTTTTCCTTTATTGATAAACCAAGCTGAAGTGCAACTATGTTTGAAGTCACCATCTCTTGCTCTGAGCAAAAATGCAACTATGTTTGAAGTTGGCAAGGGTCATGGCAATGCTTCCTCCATACAGCTCCATCACCGCTTACTTTGTCCAACTTGCCAAGGTAAGATTATTTAACCAGTCTTCACACCAGTTTATATTTCAAGGTACTACTTTTTGTTCATGATAGTGATGCGAATAAGCATTGAAACTGAAATTGGAACACTAAAAATTCTTCAAAGCTGTTCTGTTTCAGCTTCTATGTTGTGGTGTGTTCTCTTGCACACACCCTACTAAAGATTAGTTGTTTGTTTATCCCTTACAACACTCTGGATCTTTCATTAGAACCCCTTAATAT
Organism: Rhynchospora breviuscula; assembly: GCA_027562975.1. NCBI lineage: Eukaryota > Viridiplantae > Streptophyta > Magnoliopsida > Poales > Cyperaceae > Rhynchospora > Rhynchospora breviuscula. The sequence goes on from CM050398.1 coordinate 23,578,760, forward strand.
TTATGTTCTCTCACAGAAATTGATTTGTTAATAATTATATTGACAGGGGTAAAATGGTACAAAATGCCAGTATTAGGTTAGTTCGAAAATATTGGTTTCATTTATTGTGCGAATGTTGATTCCTTTTCAGTGGATATTATCTTATGTTCAGTGGGTTTTATGCCAATGATTTCATGCAAATAATTTAGGTTACTGACGGGCCAGTGAACTGATGTGAGTAGCACTTCAATATAGGCATAGAATTAGCAAGAATAGTAAGATAAAGCCATGTCAAATGAGTCTCTCTTTTTTTCTGTGCAATGAATTTTCAGGCTTGCAGAAAGTACAATGAGCTGGAGTAGGTTGCAGCCATGTCGAATGAATTTTTTATGGACATTAGGTATGCATTATTAAATTTTTCAACTCAATATTATTCTGTTTGCAGAGTGTTACTGATAAACAATTTGACACTGAGCAATTCTATGAAGAATCTTTGACTATTTTTCTTTATTCATGCATTTTATTTTATTGCTGTTGGCAGTGTTATGTACAAAATAAATATGATAGTATTCTACTGTTATAGAGATCAAATGTCTAAGTATTTAACCTGTATCTTCGCTTTAAAAAAAGCTTACTTATTAAATATCAGATAATAGTTCATGACTGTTTTTTTAAAAATGTTTACAGAGATAGTATGGATTGAAGGCTTTCAGTGGTACCAAGTTCTACTTTGATAAAGAAATTCCACACATTTCTGAATTTACTAAGAGGTATACATTTCTTTGTTTATTTAGAAAAAAAAATATGCAAACATATTATGCCTCTAAATTATTTTTTATGTATATAGACATTTTAGATAATGTATTGATCTTAATATATTCTAATACTGCGTTTTATGTTTTCTGCCCAACTCTCCTACCGTCGAGGTTGATCCTATTCCACCTGATTTAACACCTCTTATAGTACCAAAGAGAAAAATGACAACTGTTGTGTCTGATGCTGAAGACAGCGAGCACTCCTCTGACAAGAATCCCATGTTTGCATTAATCAATATATACAATATTATACTTCAGTTTTGTTGGTAAAAACCATCCCACACCAATATGACTTCATACTGATGTAGTAATATAGTTGAGCATATCTTTCTATGTAATATATATAATTACCTGACATAGTATTTGCATTGTTTTTCAACACCTCAGCTCCTTGAGAACTTTCTTCGTAAACAGTGCGTACAAAGAAATTTTTACTATCTGGTATTGTTCTGGAAAAAGAGTACGTCAGAGCAATTTTTTTTGTTTAGAAATTTTTTGGTCAGCGCAGTTTATTCCCGTTAATTTTGTTGTTTTTTCAGGCTTTGTGGTGTCTACCCGTGGATCTTCCATTCTTCCTCTTTTCACCTCCAGAGTTGATTGTTTCCAAGGCAACTGTTCCATTCTCCAGGTGAGTTGTCATCACTTTAGGAATAATTACTTCTGGTCGGTGCAATTAAAGAGTTGATCCCATTTAATTTTCCTCTCTTTCAGTTTGATCTTTGTTGACGATGAGTTTTGGGTAGCTGCTTCGGGCAGCATTCATTTTCCTCCGCACAACATTAATGGGCAAAATTGCCCCTCTTACTAAACAAACTCAATTCAATATTATGTTTTAATTTACAATTAATCGTAATGGCCTTATATAAATCCACATTATTTACGTTATATTATGCATATGCTCAGTTACACATGGGCATGCCAGTATAAAATATATTTGATAAATTTTTTACATTGGAAAAAAAATTTCATTAATTTCACTACTAATTTTAGATAAAAGAATTTATTATATTTCTTTATTAGAATGAACTTGATTTTTTCTCAAACTCTTATTTTATAGTATTTTAATTGATTGTATTTAATCAAAGAATTTTAAAAAATAATATTGGAATGCATCTACTTAGTTTAAAGGGGCAATTTTGTCCACAAATGTTGTTCGAAGAAAATTGGACGTTGCCCAAAGCAGTTACCTGAGTTTTGCATATTACTTTCTGATTTTATTTTTTCATTGATTTTTTTTCAGTTTGATCCTATCATTTTGCTTGGACTTTTCCTACAATTAATGTAATGTCTGTGACTATTTATCTGGCACTGTATCTATGTACAAATTTTCTGCAGCTATATTTATGCCACTGTATGTACAACTATTCATAATATGCCACTATATTTGTGTGCAACTTTTGTGCAAATGTACTTATGCCACTATATTTATGTCGTCCAAAACATATCCACCCTCATTAGAAATCATTTTGTCACATATTTAGATAAGAATGCATCGCGCAACGCGCGAGAAAAGAACTAGTTAACGTTAATGTTACGTGATCAGTTTGTTCCACAAATTATAATGCCAACATGAATCCCGTAATCCGATTTACTACAAAGATCCTAAATCAGATGGTAAATTTTACAAAGATAACATTATGGAAGCCATTTTATAAACATCATATCAGTTTCTACAAAATTATAAATACAGTAGATGTAGAATAATAAAAGAAAAAAAAAAAGAAAATTCAAGTTTTCTTCCTTAAACTTTCTAAAGCACCAACTTAATTTATGACTTTTATTTGCACCATATAGGTTCTTGGGCAATCCAGCAATCCTCGAGTTGATCTCTAGAGCTCCATTTAAGTTAGTTCCTAAAACTTCTTGTCTAAATAATCAAATCTATCCTCAGGACTGATTTGATGCAAACAATAATTGAAGGATCATCGTTGTCCTATTTCAAGAAACAATTTGGTGCAAACTAAAGTTCGGGGAGGTTCTATTTTCAATAAAAGCTCAAGACCAAAAACTGAATTTTCCCAGCTCGAACAAGAGTGACAGCTAGATCACTTCAAAACTGGTCCTTTTCGAGGTTTTCTTGGGGCACTTATAGGCCTGTTACTAGTACCTGGATCCGATTGAGGATTGACTTTGGTTTCTCTTCCTCTACCCTTGCGAGGTTTCAACTCAGTTTTGTTTTGCATACTACCATCTTTCCTAGATTCTTTCTTTTGTTTTGGTCTCCTTGAGTTGGCTTGATTTAGTTCTTGAACTAGGGCAGATGCATCTCTTTGTCCTATGGGATGATTTTTTTCACTGTGACACACCAAAGTATCCAGGACCTAATAAAGAGAGAAAAAAAAAAAAAGGGTTACCACTTTGACCCTTTTGATTACTGTTCTCAGCTAAAATATACTGTGCCCCTCTGGGAATACCCTTTCATAGTGTACAAGTATTCAACCAACCTTTGACAGCTTTATATTAGTATAGCAAGATACTAATTTAAGGTCACTATGATCATAACTTATTATTTAGGCCTCAATTGAGCTCAAAACTAGCTATACATAATCAATTAAAAAATAGAGAGCAACAAATTGACAAGGTATAGGAAAGACAGCAATCTTATGTCGTTTAAGTCTGGCAAATTATTGGTGAGGTGATCAATATCATGCAAGTGAGCACCACATGACACCACCTTTAGATTTTCTCTGCCCATTGGGATCTCAAGTGTTTAAAGGTTTTCACGGTGCCAGTAACTCAAAACTTTTTTTTTTTTTTTTTTTTTGTCATTTGTCTCTAATTCTTCTTATTCGTATTATTTAATTAAGATAGTTGTTCGCCTACTAAAAAGAAAGAATTGCCCAGAATACCCATGCAAACTTAAGAAGAAGGGCTGTTAGAAACCACCAGCCGAAAAATTAAACAAAGAGTCTCTTATTCTTAAAATGATGATAAACCCAGGAGATAAAAAAATGAACTAACTTGAGGAGGCAAAGTAATAATAAACTTGTGCTCTGTACAGAAGTCAGCCAATGCATTAAGAGGGATCAAATGCTAATTGGCTCGTTTGAAAGGTGCTATTTCAATGGAAGTTGAGATATACTTGAATGCTAATGAGTTCGGTAAGCAGTGCAAACTTTGTATTTTAGTTCTGAATCAATATTTTCAAATCATTAAAACTGTTTTCATCATCTCAGCTTTGTGGACAGATGCACAGAAATGGGTGGCGTATTTTGATCCATTGACGTCAATGGATCTATTAATGCATATCAAAATAGAGTCAAAATGATGCAATAATTCGTGTGCATATGGTGCATGACATGTATAATATAGGCCATGCCATAATGGCAGAACGCTGGAATAGAAGCACTATACTCAACCATGGGAGTAGCAAGGTAGTCTTTATCCAACAAACAAAATCTAAAACATGGAAACATACAAGATAAGAGGAACAGAATGACCTCAATTTCAAAGGTAATTTAATACATAGGATAGAAATGAGAACGTGGGAGTCCAGTACAGCCTCCGTTTACCTAAAGGTAACAGGTTCAATTCCCGCTAGACACGGAAGAGGGATAAAGTCTCTATTGACTGAGATATGCCTCTCTAAATAAATATCCTTAAATAAATAAATAAAAAAACATAGGATAGAAATGAATATCACTAGGAGCAGTTCAGAGGTTTCTGTAATGACGGTAAAACTAATATTTCCAAGCTTAAAGAGGATGATGAAACGGAGAAACAATACAAGCTATTGCCCAAGTAATCAAGCCCCTTGGTGTATCTAACAGTTCCACTTGGAACGGAGGCAAGATGTGTTTTTCTTGGCCTTACTAGTAATTTGAAATTGTCATTTTGATTCTGTTATCCCCCCCCCCCCCAAAGGTTTTCTAAAATATAGTTTTAGATGCAAATTGGTTCAAAAATTGTAATGCATATCTGTTTATTTCCTATGTCTCCACAATTCTCCTCTATAGATGGATTGTGCATTTAGGTCAGTTATCTTTGAGTAAACAACTTAATATAGCTGTATGGATATGAACTTGACATACTTGTGTGAAGAAATTGCTTGGTTTGTTTTTTAGATGAAATGTATATGGTAAAACTCTAATTAACTTATATACTTCTTGTCCTATATATTGCCTTTCACCCCTCCCTAGAAGTTTTTCTGGCTTTGCCTCTGGCTTTACTGGACCTTTGACTAAAATAAATAACTAGATAAAACAATCCCTCTGATTATACATTCATAGCTGCATTCATCCAATAAGACAGATGATGAAATGAAAGAGAAATTACCGGTGATTGTTCATCATCAGAGTCTGCCATCTCCTCACACTCAAATTCCACATGCTCACTGTCGTCACCGCCATCCTCAGAATCACTGAGCTCCTCTTGCTCCATCACTATTCCCTGTATCGAGTCCTCATTTATCATCAGAGCTTCAGTTTGCAGGTAGCCACTGCTGTTTTGAGCCTCTGCCACTGCAAAAGTACATATAATTATATAAAGTCTTACAAATTGGAAAGTAGGCATGAAAGGAGTAACAAACTCTTAGGACATTTCACTGCAGTCAGCAGAAGGCATTTTTCTTTTTCTTTGGTAGAATGCTTCCAAATTTATGATAGTGCCAGTACCTCTAATGTCTTCGTAATGATTGGAAACTATTAATTCAATTTTTTAAATATATAAAACATAACTAAACTCTACTAATAAACCAAGCACACAGTGCCCTGAGCTGTCAAAGATCACAATTCAAATGTGTAGCCAATTTCAGTCGCTGAGATAAATATTAGAGGAAAATGAAAAAGCTATTGGATGTGGAAATAGGTTTGCATCCCCCCCCCCCCCCCCCACCTATTTCTCCCTCCACAGTCAAGAATATCACATCATTAGAATATCCTCTCCCTTAATTTCTCTCCATTCTGAGTTGAGTTCTCAAATTCTAGTGGTTTCTTTTCTTATTCATTTTGTTTTTTAATTTTAAATTTCCTTTGTATTACTTGCATTTTCCCTATTCTTCTTTGCTTCCTTAAGTGATTTAATTTTTTCTCAAAAGTCGAAACAAAAGAATCCCTAACTTTTGACCAAAAAGATGGTGATGGAGATAATTATTAGCGTTGGACTTTGAAATTGAGGAACATTAGACTTGCACCCAAACTAAGGTTCAACCGAAAAGATCAAAATAACAAAACAAACTCGAATAGGAAATACCAATCAACAAGAGTACCTTGCTGCACTGTCCTTTGCTCGAGACAGAAGGCATTGCCTGCTTCTAGATTCACACACACATTTGCATCAACACTATCCATGAGTGTGTTATTATTAGCCCCACAAGGAGAAGAATATAGCCGTATATTCAAGTCGAGATTATTGTTTCCCCTCTCACGCTCTGTGCAACAATTCCTCTGACTATCAAGCCCATTATCAGTACTAATTCTTTGTAAAAGGGGATGAAAAGCAAGAGTTCGAGAATCTCCAGAGACCTCTTTGCAAAATTCACTATACCCACTAGAAGAATTATCATTCATCGGACGGGTCGCAATGGGTCGGTATAAGCTTAATTGCTGGTCTGGAGTCATCTGGAATAGCAAAGGATGCATCTGGAATTCAGCCTCAGTTTGGGAATTGCTATTATGGGTACTATCTGGGAACAAGTTGAGTTGCTTGGGGGGTTCTACTTTGCTTAAGCTAGTATCATTTGTGGCAACTGTTTGACTTGTATTAAATCTAGCTCGAGAGATTACTCGTACTGAAGGGGGGAGGTTAACAGGTGGCAAATCAGGTGCCAATTTAACAACTTTATAAACCTTCTTCCTTCGATTTGGCAGGGGAAGAGAGGAACTTTCTTTAGAAGTGGAATTAGGTGTGGAGAATCTGGTAGCAAGAGGTGCTAATGATTGGCTGTTATTGTTTAGGTTAGAAGTGGATTGTCCAGTTACTTCTTGTGGGATACTACTGGTGTTTGGATCATCCCTATGCTCTGAGTCTGCCAAAAATGCCTCGTGAACATAAGCTTCTTCCTCGTAAGCATTATTATCATTCTCATATTCTTCATTTAAACCTTCATCGATCTCATTTTCCTGAAACATTAGATTATTCAGATCAACTAACTGAAATTTAGTAAATATTTCTAATATATTTTCCCCAATCTATGTTTCCCAGACTTTTTTTAGAATTATTACAATTCCCTTCCATCTACTCTAAAACATAACTCAAAATACCAGATATCTACAGTGAAAAAACCACCTATAAAGGACAAAACAATAAGGCCACAATTATACAAAACAATTAAAACGAACCTCTTCTGTGTTGATATCTCTTGAATTGGCCACAAGAGCTATCTTTTTCCTGCGCTTCGCTTCATACTTTCTCCTTTTCTCCTTTATAACTTGACATTTTGCATATGATTTCTGGGTGCCCATTGCAACTCTCCACTGACGAGGCAGCAGAGAGGGATCTCTGTGTGGGACCACCAGCTTCCAGACCAATGACCAATCATTTTTATACAACTTCAGGCCCTGAATATAAGAAAACTTCAGGTTTTAAATTTGAAAAAAAAACTAGGTGCTAAAATACAAATTTAGTAGAACATGCACCTCTTGAATTTGCTTTATTTCATCTGGTCCTAATGGGGCAGTTTTCATGCGCCGCACAACCTACATAAATTCATATTTTATAAGACAAAACTGTTTTTCCTGACAGAACAAAAATAGATGAACCAGGATTCGCATTACATTCTACATTTTTCTCCTAGTCTTTTTGATTATTGAAGACAACAAACCTTGATGGGATTGTCTGGAGCTTTTGAAGAGCATCGATTCTTTTGCCTTACAAATATCTACATAAGGAAGAAGAATGACGAACAAGACCAATCACATTAGTTAGTACTAGATAAAATCTTCAGGAACCAGGTTTTTGGCATAGTCTATACGAATGTAATTGTCTAAACTAGGGTAATTGTGACTGGAGAGCCAGAATTCATTATTGTAGATGTCTTCCATTGTATGAAACTTGTAAGGTTATGAATTTTCTTCTCGAACCATCATAATGTAGATGAAGATTTCAAATCTTACCAAATAGAAAAGGAGGTATGGATGTGATTGCATAGCTGTAATTGCTCTCTCAACTCTTATTTCGAGAGGGAAAAAAAAAAAGCCTGGTACAAAAGAGAACCACTCCATTTTCTAAACCCAAATAAGAGAGGTTAAGAATAATAACCTGGTGTGTCGATTTGCATGGAAGATAGTGCTTTTGTATTGCTTCCCAGTCAGTGTTATAGTCCATCAAACCCATTGCTAACAATCTATATGGAATGGAAAAATACATATATTCATTTCAGAATTAAAGATCTAAAAGTTCAAAGCCTTTGACCCAAACAAGTTGGGGTAGGCTAGAAATGACAACTCGACCCTGGTCCTTTCCTTTTTATATGGCTAGATTTTTATGCTGGCTTGCCAAGCCTATCACAAGCATACGGGGCTTGAAACCTCTGAGAAGTCTTCCCAGTGCTCTTACACTTGAGCTACTAGGCCACATGCTCATTTCAGAATTAAAGATTAAAAGAGAACTTGCTAAAATATTACAGCTGACCTGTCTTCAGCATCAGTGAAGAGTACACGGTTGGCAACAGCTGAAACAGGAGGCTTATGAGGCAGCATCTCCGAATTAAAAAGTGAATAAAACCGCTTCGCAAGCCTAGCAATATCGGTAGGCACCAATGCAATTGTTTGTTTCATTGAGCCTTCCACAAGGGTTGCAGCTAGCGTCTTCTTAGGCTGTTGCTGCCCCTTATCAGTCATAGATGAGATATCAGAACCATTGTCAGCTAATAGAATGCTGCGGGTAATGGGCATAGGGAAGAGAGGCTCCCTCTTGGTGTAGCTCTTGTCTACCGTGCTCTCTAGATGGCTTTGCTTGTACCTAACAACACCTGAACATGTAATGCATAATGCGTAAGATTACAAGAAAGAACAAAAGCTGGCCAAAATTAAGATTATGTTGAACCCTAGTACCCATTATGACAACACAAACACACTTGTAAGAATAAAATAAGGATAAAGAAAAACAAGTACAGAGGTAATAATCGACACTCACTGGCTGCAACATCTTCTAAGTAATTCTTTGCCAGCCTAATAGGCATGACATCCAGAACAGAAAAAATAGGACCATCAATTGAAGGCATCCATGTAACTGATTTGGGTTTCCCATTGGCATTACAGCTAACGGTCGAGCAGAGATGTGGAGCCAAGAAACACGACATTGAATGAGCAACTCTTTTCCCAGTCAAGGCTTCCTCACGCTTTACCATCATTTCTTTTATCAAATTTTGTATCTCACTGGCAACTTGCTGACGTGCTGGGTCCAGCACAGATATAGAGAACACCTGAACCAGTAGCTGCACATGCTCATGCAGCATCACATAAAGCTGTCCTATCTGCTGCGCTGTGAACCCAAACAATTGACCTGGCATACTTGGTGCAGAAGCCACGGTGACTTGTGTATGGGTTACATAAGGTAGAAGGGGCCTCAATGGAGCTGTCTTCATAAGCCCCATTACTAAGTGGGACTGGTGAGTGTCTGAAGAAGACTCCTTCATCCGCTTCTTCTGACGGGTTTCAGGTCGGCGGTGGGCCCCACTTCCCCTAGCTTGGGTTTCATTTAACGTGTTGTCAACAGGTTCATCAGGTTCACTCTCTAGGGCTTCTTCGATCTCCAGTTCAAAATCTGCATCATTCTCGTCCTCATCAGCGACACCCACTTCTTCAGTGTTGTATGGCAGTTCATCTGTCAGCACTGCTGCTAGGAACCTACAGTTGGGTACATCAGAATAAATTAGAACTTGTCTTTAGTGGTACCAAACATATCTGATGTGATGCCAAAGTTTGGTACTGCCAGAATAAATCCCAGTCACCACTTAATGCTGTTTGCCCATTGCAACTTCACAAAATCCTTGAATTGCAAATATCATTACAGGAGTACAAATGCCTCCATATTGGCATACCTCCAAATTTTTAAGGCCATAATAACAAAAATCCTAAAACTCAGATAACACCATAAAATAGATCTTATATGGATTTCTCTACATATAAAGTATTCAGCATTTGGACTTTCTTTTGATGAGAATCAAGAACTAAAAACTCAGATGTTGTCCACATCAGTAACTTTTTTACAAACTCTTGATGCCTGTCAAAACCGACTGTTTATTTTTTGACATTTAAATTTTTTATTTTGAGTTATCAAAAATTTAGAAAAGGAGACTATAGTTGAAATGTGGGGGCTCCGATGTGGAGGCATTTGAATCCACCTCTTCATGAAGGAGGAGATAAACTAGTTACCAGAAACAACTAATTAGAAGTATATTGCTGAAATTCAGAAAGATCATGCTTATTTTAGGCACCGACACAGAGCAGCGTAGTTAACAACCATTAGATACAGTTACCGAATATACATGATAATGTCCAGCTACCAGTCTACAAAGTACAGTCCATATATTTTAATAATGCAAAATTAAGTATAAAATTTCATACCTCCTGTACTCTTCCTCCTCATCAACATTCGGCCCACCGCCATCCTCATCAGACTCCTGTAGGAAGGCCTCCAGTTCATCCAGACTATAATTTTCCAGCGAAAAGCGGGCTCGAGTCCTCTTGCATATCGCATCATCTTCCTCCTCTCCCATACTCAATCCCGTCGTCAGCTCCATTTGACCAGATGGACCCTCAGCCAAACCATTATCCCTATTATTATTATTATTATTATTTACATCTAGAGGGGATTCTTCTGTCGGCGTGGGACCCGCACCTTCATTTTCTGAGGTGAGACCAGACGAGCCGTCGTCGGACGGGATATCTTCTCTGAGAAAAGGAACAAAATCAAGGTCCTCTTCTTCCTCTACTTCTTCTGGCTCCATTTTTCTGTGTGCTCTCTTTCACAGACTAGACACAATTGGTCCCAATCTCATCCGTTGCAATTGCAAATAAAACGCAACACTCAAAATTGAACGAAGAGAAGAAGGTAGCGGCGCGCTGAGACTCTGAGAGGGGAAGGGAACCGCGCAAAGGGTTTGATTTCACCTCTCGAAGCAAACCTAGTCAAGTTTCTGTCAGCATTCGGGGCTGTGAATGCGCAATTAAGATGGGATTGGGATTGGGATTGGGAGATTTTATTACCTCACTCTTCACCAGTTTCCGAATCGAAGAAGGTTTATCCTGTTCTCTTATTTCCCTCCGCTCAGTTTTCCTTTCCGACAAAATTTCGCTCCTGCTTTCTGTTATTATTTTGTCGGTCCAAAAGACCTGAAGCTTCAGGCTTCTTCAATGTGTTGCGCTTGAGATTTGAGTTGAGAATAGTTAGCAAGAAGCCAAGAACAGAAGAGGGACCTATTTTGCTTCTTGGTACGGCCTGTGTAATTTGTTCTGTGCCGGGTAGCTATTTCGTTCCGCTCCAATTTATTGATCAGTAAAAAATGTATTTAGGTGCCGCACCCGCACTGCCGTTTGGTGTTGAAGCAATGTTGCGTAAATTTTCACTATGCACCATTTAAGGATGAGCGTGAGGCAGGCTACATAAAACACATCTAGGGAGGTATTTTAAATTATGCATTAGGTATTATTTTTTATTGTTATTTCCAACTATACCCTTCAATTTATTACCCTTCAAATTATTACAATATAATTAATGAAATAATAATTAATAATATTTAATAAGTAACAATAATCATTAAAAATTCATAATTAATAATAAAGATTTATTATTATAATTAATAATTAATAATATTTCATATTTAATAAATAATACTAATACTTAATAATAACTATTTATTATTATTATTAATTATAATTTATTATTATTAAAAATAATTTATTATTATTATTAATTAATTATGAGAAATGCTACTGTACAATATATTGAACGGATGATGTCCGTCCAATATGATCGTTTTCACATTTTTAAATTTCAAATGACCGATCCGAACCTAATCTATCCTTAGAGTCTAGATACATTGTAACCACGGTCACTGAATGTTAACCTCTGGTGTTAGAGATATGTCCTAGAAACCAATCATTTTATGGCTACTTCTATAGTTTATGTTATTAATGATATTTGATCATTTGTTCCTGAATTTTATTATTGACAGTTCATTCAGGTTGAGGATCTGAATTGTGGATCACTATGTTTCATTTATGATTAAATGACAATAATAAATCAAAACTGTCCATAGTTTTGATAATTAACAAGGAACATTAATTATCAGACAAGACTAGTATACAAGTTAAGTGATTATTAAGTTCTACAAATCATAAGTAAGGAGTTGCTAACTTAATTGTATATGTATATGTTGCTGGAACATAGTACATGACATGTCCCAATGAAATAAATAAATGGAATGTGTTATGTGTCATTATTTATTTCATACGTGTTTGATTCTGAGTTTGAGATGGTTCAGTTTCTCCACATGAGGATAGGTTCTATAAATATCGTCTAACGCTGATTCCTGATAAGGGCTGCTATTGTTAGAGTTATGTCCTAGGAGCCAATTATTAAATGGCCACTTCTATGGTTTATGTGATTGATGATATTTTATCATTTATTCCTTGATTTATTAATTGACAGATCATTCAGGTTGAGGATCTGAATTGTGGATCTCTGTAGTTCATTTATAATTAAATGACAATAATAAATCTAAAAGGTCCGTAATCTTGATAATTAACAAGGAATATTAATTATCGGATAAGATTAGTATGCAAGTTAAGTGATGATTAAGTTCTACAGATCATAGGTAAGGAGTTGCCAACTTAATTGCATATGTATATGTTATAGAACATAGTACAGGACGAGACCCAGTGAAATAAATATTTGGATTGTGTTATGTGTCATTATTTATTTCATTTGAGTTTGATTCTAAGTTTGAGATGGTTCAGTTTTTCCACATGAGGATAGGTTCAATAAATATCGTCTACCGTTGATTCCTGATAAGGGCTGCTATACGGACTTTATTTATGTTCTCTTGAATTGTGCGGGGAAAAGCTGTTCATCAAGAAAACCGTATGTCCCTCATTAATTAACTTAGTGAGCGATGATATCTGTTTGGGCCCCTTGATGGAGATGGACTGTTTGCTAGCAACTGATACAGTCATCTCTAGATCAAGAAACGTATAATCTGCAAGAGTGACACATTCCTATCTTGGATTATACGATGATATCATGTGACATAAGAATCGGACAAGGAAATACTATTATTTCTTATGCAGGATTGACATATTGTAGTTGTACACTATTTATACGAATTGGGAGTCATAACGTGTTGCTAGATACCGCTTATGATTATTGGAATTAAATAGCGATTTAATTCCATGGCCAACATAGTATAAATCCTCAATGGGTCACACAGATAGAACTTTAACCGTACAGTGCATTATTTATTTATTCACAACAGTGATACTGTGAAAATATGATAGTTTGATTAATTAATTATATATCGTTGCGAACCGTTATAATTAATTAAATCAAATGGATCATATAGAAATATTTTAATGTACATGCTAATCCTAAAATAATTATTAATGAGTTAATAATTATTCTTGTTCAACAATATTTAATATAGTTGTTAGAATTATATTAAATAAGTAGGCCTAATTTATCAAGTCTAATTGAGCCCGAATGGAATGCAATTTAAAAGGCCTATTAAATATAAGATTTAATATGTTAAATGGGAGATTAATTAGATGGATTAAGTAGCCCATTTAAGCCCATTAAGGGGCCGGCCAAATAGTGGCACAAGTGTAATTAGTTGCACTTGGTGGTAGGTAGGGATTTGAGCATTATATAAGGGGGTCATTTGGAGTAAACCCTAATCTAATCTCTTTCTCTCTCCTTGCTCCTCTCTTGGCCGCCACTTAATCAAAGAAGAAAAAATCTGATTTTCTTCTTCCTTTGTCTTCTCTCTTGCATCCCATAGGAAGCTCATGTGTTGAGCACTAGTCCCACTTAATTAAACAAGTTAATTAATTGGAATAGAAGAGAGGATTAGCCTTGTTCTTGGTGTGCTAGCACATACCATTAGAACTCGGTTAAGCTTCTAGGTGGACTCGAGGCCGAAAGGAGAAGAAGGAAGGGCGGAGCTAGCACGCCATCGCCTCCTACGCATAGGAATCGCCTTCTAGTTGCGATACTAGAAGAGGTACAAATCCCGATTCCTTTCTCTTTGTGTGAATGCTTAAGCACTAGATCTATTGTGCATGATGATTAATTAAGTCTAATTAAAAGTAATTAGTCTAAAAATGAAAATTATGCACTTCCTAACAGCTATACGGACTCTATTTATGTTCACTTGAATTGTGCGGGGAGAAACTAGTCATCAAGACAACTGTATGTCCCTCATTAGTTCACCTAATGAGTGATGATATCCACTGGGCCCCTTAATGGAGATGGATTGCTTGCTAGCAACTTATGCAATCATCTTTGGATCAAGAAACGTGTAATCTGCAAGAATGACACATTCCTATCTTGGATTATACAAGGATATCATGTGACATAAGAATCAAAACAATAAGATACCATTTCTTATACAGGATTGAAGCAGTGTATTGGTACAATGTTTATTTATGTGAATTGGGAATCATAACGTGTTGCTAGATACCGCTTATGATTAATGAAATTAAATGGTGATTTATTTTCCATGGCCAACATAGCATAAATCCTCAAAGGGTCACACAAATAGGACTTTAACCATACGTGCATTATTTGTTTATTTGTAGTAGCGAGTACTACGAATATATGATAAGTTGATTAATTAATTATATACCGTTACGAACCGTTATAATTAATTAACTCAAATAGATCATATAGAAATAATATAATGCACATGCTAATTCCAAATTAATTATTAATATGTTAATAATTAAGTTAGTTCAACGCATATTTATTATACTGAGCTAATTGGTCTTTTAGTTAATCAGTTAACTGAAAGTTCGATTTGAGGTTAATTGATGGAGTGGATTAATGGGCTAATATAACATGTTATGTAGCCCATAATCCCATCTGAAATTTTCGGCCATAAAGGGGCATTTTCGTCCAAGAGAAAATTGCAAGAGAGCTTGGTTTTATATATAGGTGTTATTTTATGGAAATAACACAACACACAAACCCTAGCCTCTCTTCTCTTCCTCCTTGGCCGACGGCTACACAAGAGAGACGAAAAAGTTCTCTTCTTGTGTAGGCGCCTCTCTCCCTCTCTCTAGCTCATGCATTGAGCATTTCCTTCCTCCAATTAATAGTTAATCGCACGCGAAGGAAAAACAGGAAATTAGCGATCGTCTCGGACAAGCTAGCACTTGTCTTGAGACTTTGGTTAATCTCCTAGGTGGACTCGAGGCAACCAGAGGCAACCGTGAGGTGACGAGCACGCCACCGACTCTAAGTGATTGGATTCGAGCCTTCCGAATACGATTTCGGAAGAGGTAACCTCTTACTATTCTTATTTTAAGTGTTAATTCGTTTGAATGACTAGATCTGTTATTTGCAAGCTTTAATTAACTTGTTAATTGTAACAAAATTAAAATTTGCACAAGGACTTGAGTTCCTAACATCTGGTATTGTTGCACTGACCGAGTCTCCATCGGTTTCTTCATTTGATTGGATGTGTCCATTAATCGTTGATTCCTCAATTAGAGACAGTCATATATTAATGATATGCAAATATGATTCCAGTATGTGGTTTAACAGGTGGATACTGGTTATTGGATAATATTTCGCTATTTGTAAGGGTGAAAACGGGGCGGATAATCTCCGCTTCGACCCGTATCCATATCCAAAAAATAGTGGATTCGGATATTAATATCATGCGGATACAGATTTTTTAAACGGATATGGATACAGATATGAGAAGCAATATTGATCCGAATTGACAATTATGATCTACTAATATTTGTTGGACATAGTTTTTTTTTTTTGTAAATCTTGAAATATATTACCATGCTTACTATTTTAAAATTTAGTAAAAAGAACATTTTACTATCAATTTTGTTGAATTGATGAATTTTATTATATTTTTATGGCTTTATTTTTGCTTAGATGAATTAAAAAATATAGATATATATTTTTTAATTGTCCGCCAATAATCATGATATAAAAAGTTTGAGATTGAAATTTTTGATGGAAAATGGATTATCGATGAAGATGTCATTTTTTATTTAATAAAAAAATAACATGCAAAATAAAATCGGTATCCGACAAAATATATCCATATCCGACAATAACATCCGTACCGTATCCGTATTTAAATCTGAAAAAAATATGTATACGATATGGTATGACCACTATTCGATCCGTTTTCTATGGGCAGGAAAGCTGCCTATACGGTCATACGGATGTCTTCACTACGTCGGGTTGTCACAGTGTGAGTTTCTTTCCAAGAAACAAAAGGCAAAGAAAGATTTTCTATGACTCATTTTTGTAACCCAAAGTTCGGAATTCCTAATAATGATGTTTGCATAACCCATTCTCACTTTTTTAATGTCATATAGTCAGCATTGGATGAGACATTTTGACGTAGACCACATTCCCAACACGCAACAGGCAGGGGCGTCAATGCGTCATATATATTTCCTCAGGACACAGATGATCAAGGTCAACCGGATCAAATAAGTTTTATTGATGTAATGAATAAAGGAAGATAGCACTCGAGCACTGGTACCTTACGATTGGTGCCAGTGCATCAGACTTTTAGAGATGATGATTGAAAGAGTATTATAATAAACTGTTTTTTCGTTTTAATGAAAAGCGAGATAAGCAATTTAAGCTCACTTGTTTCAGTATCAAGTATCAACACAGAATTGAAGTTTGGATGCCAAGTAAGCTTTGGACTTGTGTGTTGACCACGAGATTTCTAAATCAGGAAACTAGAAGTCTATAACTAATAATAATAACTACCGAGAGATAAAACACGAGATTTCTAATGCCAAGTAAGCTTTTGCAAGTTCATAAATAACATGGAGCTCCAAAAAATGTTCAAAAACTCATCCATGACTACGTTTATCTTTGCTCATCGGGGGGGGGGGGGGGGGGGGCTACGTTTATCTTTTATATTTTCATTTTCTAAAAACTTCAACTAATTTCATCCAACTTCTCAAAAGAAATTAATAGTTGTTTCCTGATTGTGTCTAAGGATGTCCTTTTTTTTTTCTTTGTAAATACTTTTAATTAATATAACATAAGGGTTCGACCCTTTTTTTTTCGAAAAGTTAATTTAAAAGCTAAAAATATGTAAATTATTCTATAACTCTTGAACATAATATTTAACAAACATAATTTAATTTGAAAATTAATTTGTTTATTCACCAATCGATCAATAAAGTCCGGCCAAAATATAGATATAAATATGAGATATCAAACATCATATATATTTTTCAATGTTATGCCTTAATTTATTTTTTAATATATTTATTTATTTATTTATTCATTAATGTATTGTTATTATTGTTGTTCTTTCTGTTTCGAACATGTCATCATGGATCAGTTTTAAATTGTTCGTAATTTTGAAGGAAAAATTAGTTTTTTAGCTCATATATCACCTTGATAGGATTTTGAAAATATTTTTGTCAAAATTGATATCACCTTGATATCACCTAACAAATTTAAAAAAAATCTATATGAAAACGCGTACGGCGATTCATTCATCCAAATTTAATAACAGATACAAGAATGAAAACCCGTCCCCAAAAGACAAAACAACATAAAAACAATAAAACAAACATGTTCAAGTTTGCCTAAATTAATCACTACTTCTTTCAAAGGTAATCAACAGGAACAATTCTTTTGATCTCATTCTTCGACCATGGTTTATTATTTCTATCCCTTGAATAAAGCGAGTAAAAGGAATGCTTCCTTCTCAGATTGCTGCTTCCACCACATTTTCTCCTTCGGCAATTGGTGGCGTTTGCAGCAAGGCGGCCGTAACAATTGCGGCATATCATCCTGATTACATTCTTCTTATGCGCTATACGCATGCTTTCCCTATCTGTCATCCCCCACCAGCAGCCTCTGTAGCCGCCTCTGAGCCTGAGCACCAGATGCAGCGTTGACTCTTTCTGTATGTTGTAGTCTGCCAGGGTCTTCCCGTCCTCGAGCTGCTTCCCTGCGAATATCAGCCGCTGCTGGTCCGGCGGGATCCCTTCCTTGTCTTGGATCTTTGCTTTTACATTGTCGATCGTGTCGCTGCTCTCTACCTCAAGGGTGATCGTCTTTCCTGTTAGCGTTTTTACAAAGATCTGCATCTTGTTCTGCATGCAGTTTCAATTATGCAACTGTTAGTTGCGGCAATTAAATTATTTTCGGGGACAATTTAAGCCCAATTTAATGCTAAAAACGAAACGGAAATGTATTTATGAAGAAAGATGAAGAGTATTTTTGACATGCTAATTGCTATGTTTTTAGTGGGAAAATATTATTCTTGGGAACAATTGTTATAATCTGCTGAGTATAGATGTCTAGATAATATTAAGCCTTCGAAATATAATTTCAATCGTTCGAGTCTAAGTCCAAGTTAACAAAGAATAAAAAACGAAAAAAAAAGAAACAAAGAAAACGAGGAAAATTATTTGATTAAGAAACGAATAATTCAATACAGAAATTTCTATTTCTAATTCTCTCGTACCTTTACTCGGAGACTTGGGACAAACTCCAATAAGACGGATTGTGGGGTTCAAGGTAGAGGATACTTCGCTATTTATAGAAAATTAGAAACAAATCACTATATATGATGCGTTCGTAATGTCGGTGCTTGAGGTTTTTTTTTTTCGCCCCCAAAATAACCTTCCTTCTAAAAACAAATAAACAGGTGATGTTCTGTGATTTAATTTTTCAGATGGATCTAAATCTAAACTATTCATTCAGAATAATTAATGATTGTAATTTGATTAGAACTTAAATGAAAATTTTAAATAGGAGCCCATATATATAACTATTCATAACAGAATTACCCATGATAATAATAGTAATAATATTAATAATAATAACAATGCATGCATGGCCCATTCCCATATTTTAATGGTTCTACATAGAGTCAGCATTGGTCCAGACATTTGACTGTTGACATGGCAAAATGTCCCAACATGCAACAGCCAAGAGCGTCATATTGCTCAGGATACACCACAGATGATCAAGATCTACTTGATCAGTATCAACAGTCAACACAAAAATATAGAAGTTTGATAGCCAAGTAATCTTTACACTAGTTAATTACTTGACCACCAAAATTTTTAAATCAGAAAATTATAAAACTAATAAAAAGTACAGAACGTTTTTTGAAGTTTATTTTGCACGTTCCCATAAATAATATTATGTTTCTTTGAAATTTTATTTTCTAAATACTTCCAACTATTTTCATCGATCTAACTTCTCAAAAGAAATTAATAGTTATAGTTATTTTCAGTAGAATCCAATTAGTGCATTAGATAATATATGGAAGTGCATTTTAGTAATTATTTGCATAATAGATAAGAAAGTTTGAAATAACAAGTGCTTAATAGAGAAAAGATGAATATACATATAGGGTATATTTGGCATGCCTCACGAATATCCAATTTGCGAACATCAGCTATTCGCGCGAACCAAACCTGCACGGAACACGAACAACTGCCTATTCGCGAGTGTGTTCTGGATTCTAAAATTTTGGGGAACTCACGTGTTCGCGCGAACGAATTGGGAAACCAATTTTTTATGGACCTGAGTTCGCGAACCCACATTCTTTGCAATATCCCAAACATAGCCATATACATAAAAAATATATATAATGCGCATCATAATTTTTTTCATAATATGCCTTTATATTTATTTATTTATTATTATTATTATTATTTTATTTATTGATGAATATATTATTTTGTAATTATTATAATTACTATCGTTGTTGTGATTGTTTTTCTATTATTATTAGCATAATTTTTTATTATTATTGTTAAATAATATTGCGGTGCCACGAAGTATTGTGGAAGAATCAGGTGATGGAATCAAAGATGTACGAATGAAACTGAGCTCATGCATTTTGTCTTCTTTTCCTCCCCCGTGAAGGGTACAATATAAATCGATTGAGTAATTAATTGGCTGGGTATTATCCCGTTCCTTCCGGAATTGCTTAATATCATCCTCTAGATTCTATCATCTTTATCATCCCCAAAATCCTTATTAATTATCCAACGTCCTCATTAATATAAATTCAGGGGATGATGGAATGATAGAATCTAGGAGATGAGAGGATGAACGTCAAGGGATGAGGACAGAGCGAATCGGAGGGGAGGGAGGGCAAGGAAAGGGGGAGAGGAGGGGAGAGGGGGGGGGGGGAAGCGAAACAAAGAGGGATAGAGGGATGAGATTCCAGGAAATGATTTATTAACCAGAATAATTATATATATAACCAGAACAGTTATATATTTAACCAAGACAGTTATATATTAACTAGAACAATTAACATATAATTACATGTGAAACATAGAAGGAGAGAGTGAATCAGATGGGAGGAGGAGGGAGCGAAACAGAGAGGAGGATGACTCCCAGGGGATGATGGATGGAGATGACGGGATTTAATTACATTCTCAAAATGAAAAACAGTTAATTACGTGTTTTCTAAAAATAAAAAACATGTCATTAGAGAGATGATGGGAATGATGGATCTTGAAGATAATTCTTACGAGCCCCATTATTCCTTCTCTCTTGCTTTTTTAATTTCTTTCGCTTTGTAAACAACTGTAACTCTTTTATTGAATCAAAATTGCGGGATATATATGGTGATTATCATCCTGCCCTTCGAAAAAAAATAAAAAATTTAAAATAAACAACAGGTACATTGCTAAAATACATCGGTACTGGTCTGATAATAGACCAGGTACAATTAGTCTGGTACACCGTACAGTATTATCTAATACCACTGGTTCCAACTAGCACCGTGAAGTACAATTAGCATTAGAATAGTAGATAATGAGTTATTTGAAGGATAAGTAATTTGAAATATTGACATTAACAACGACAGAAAAATATTTAAAAAATTGAAGCTGAATATAAAATCCATAAGACTTACCAAATTATAAACATATTTGCATCATGCCAAAGAGAAAAAACTTCTTGTGCTCATTAAAAAAAAAAAAAAAATCCAGCTAAGAAACTTAAAATTACCAGCATTTGAAGGTTGCGGAACACAAAACAATGAAACAAATTTATCAAGTGCCAAAACCAGAACTGCCGATTAATTATAAAGTTCACTCCCATCGTCAAAGGTTAATCAAGTAAATGATGTTGTTACTATTTATTAAAAAAATGATCATCTAATCAATACACAAGATCCCTTTGGCGTTCCTTTATTTTTTATTTCCATAATCTATAACTAGCACATTAATTAAATATAAATGTCCAATCTAATATCTTGTCTTAATAAAAAAAATAAGATTGTAAATTTGTAATATAAGTAGAAATAAATCTGATAATCACATCTAGTGCAATCAATTGAGATATTGTCCTATATGTAAAAATCTTTATCACAATTTTAGAAATTACAAGAATGGAGTTCACAAGTCATTAATTTAGATGATTCTCCAAGAATTAGTTACACTAGCAAAAGATGTCCTCAATATGTGAGTAAATAAAGAAACATAATAATGTTAGAAAATAAAAAATTATCTGGTTGTTCTATCAAATACATGTGGATATCTTTCAAAAAATAAATTGTTAACACCTTGTGACTCTTCTGTCAAAGGGTCTGATCTTTTATCTGAAATCAACATCTAGGCCACACATTAGATCAGATCACATAAATTAATAATCCTTAATTTATATAACAATTGTTTAGACCCCTCTAGTGAAATTGTTATGACCTTTTTATAGGTGCTTTTATAAGTAGTATAGATAGAAGTATAGATTCTGCAAAAAACTATTTTGGGAGTAAATTAACTTGATTATTTACCAAACAAACTATAAACTTTACAACTTAAATCTATCAAAACTTCAAATTTATAAATCAACATACAGCTACGACATGAACTCTTTGGAAGGAGCCTAATGGACGTATATAGACTGCCGGAAAAGATCCGCTTAGTTAGGAGTTTTTATAGGAATCTCCTTTGAGATCCTTTTTATTTTATTTTTTCCTTTCTGTTCTTGTTTTCTTTTTCAATTTTCTTCCTCTCTCTTTCTTCTTTTGTACAATGTGTAACCTTTCACCTTTTATTCCAATGAATTGCTGGTGCGGCACTCGCCACTTTCCCTTCAAAAAATTAAATCAACATACACATCTTCAACATAGCAAAGTCAAATGCATCTTAATGATCAGGCGCAAACCCCTTATATTGTATTTTTTGGTTCCGCCTCTGATCGCCAGTCCCAAGCCAGAGATGCTGATGGACTTCAGAAAATAGAAAAAAACAAAAACATAATGGCTACTAGTTCTTTCAAATTAATCAACAATACAAAAATGCCACAACAGTCGAACAGCACAAACAATAAATCAAACAGTTTGCCAGATGTAACCCCTCTCTCCTTGAAGATTTTTTTTTTTTTTGAAGAAACTCCTTGAAGATTTAATATACATGTTTTAGTCCTTTTATCACATTATCGGACCATACTTTATTTTTTACCTTATGTCCATCCCAAATAGCATGCTTCCTTCTCAGATTGCTGCTGCCGCCACATTTCCTCTTTCGGCAATTGGTAGCATTCGGGGACAGGCGGCCGTAACACTTGCGGCATATCATCCTGATTACATTCTGCTTCTGTGCCAAATGCCTGAGTTTATCATCATAGATGTAGCCGCGGCCGCCTCGGAGCCTGAGCACCAGATGCAGTGTAGACTCATTCTGGATGTTATAATCAGCCAGAGTCCTCCCGTCCTCCAACTGCTTCCCAGCAAATATGAGCCGTTGCTGGTCTGGAGGGATCCCATCTTTTTCTTGGATCTTCGCCTTCACATTATCGATCGTATCGCTGCTCTCCACCTCGAGAGTGATCGTATTTCCTGTAAGCGTTTTCGCAAAGATCTGCATCTTGTCCTTCAAGTAGTTCCTATGAAGCAAGCAACTGTTAATTGCGGGAATTAAATTTTTTCTATTGACAATTCAGACGGAATTTAACGCTAACACTAAAAGGATATGTACGAAAGAAAGATTAGTATTGGGCATGCTAATCGATCGGTTATTGGAAAAAGGAAAAATAATTCTGCTCGATCGAGAATTATATTTGCTATAATGTGTTAATTTAACATGCATCGCAGATGTCTAGATGATAACAAATTCAAATTAAGAAAGATTAGTATTGGGCATGCTAATCGGTTTTGGATAATTTTTCGCTATTTACAGAATAATTCCTTGTAATTGCGCTCAAATGGCGGGTTGTGATAATTTATTCCCAAAATAACATCCTTCTCTTATTTAATTTGGCTTCAATGTCCTCAGTCATTTTTTACTTTATACACAACTACTTGGATGCCTTGACGCAACATGTTTAGTCCGAACGTCAGATTTCACTTTGTGCCAATATAAGCAGCTGCGGATAATTAAAATTAAGCACAAGGATTAAGGATTCATTTTTAAAAAAGTAAAAAAAAAACAATCTGACTGAAAGATTTTAATTAATACTTTAATGTGAGAGATGTGACATCCCCCTTAATCTATACTAAAAAAAATACAAAAAAGTAAAAAGTAAGACTGAAAATGCTGCAAATTCAATTGATACGCCAAGCACACCAACATGATGAAGCTGTAAATCTAAATTTTTACTATCGTTGGATGCTTAAAGATAATCTGACTAATAAATTTGACCAAATTTTAAACAATTCTCGCCTTCCAATTTCAGTGGCATCTAAATCTAATCTGGCATCCTAATAAAATTGTCAGTTGGACAGAAACAATAGAGAAAATACAACTTTTTTTTTGTTTTGTTTCTTGATATAGCTAAAATGATCACAACTCAACTTATTTCATTTTTTTTTTGTTTTTATTTCCATAACCTATACCAAGCTAATTTATTAAAGCAAAAAATCGATCTAATATCTTGTTTTATACAAAATAACATTGTAATATACTGATTATAAGCAGAAAGAAAGCTGAGAACCACATCTAGCTCAATTAATTAAGAGATTGTCCTATATGGGAAAGATTGTATGCTCCAAATCTTCTTTATTTACTAAGACAGCTCAAGGACTTCTGTCAAAAGAAAAAGAAAAAAAAAAAAAAAGGAAGCTCAAGGGTATATATTTGTCTTGAACGATGAAATTACGAATTACTTTTGTCGTAATTATTTGTTTATTTTTTTTTTTACAAGCCATTTCTGGTAGTTCTCTAGTTCTCTTAGAATTAATAATACTCTACCATGACAGTGTAGCAGATAGATCTTTGCTGATGAAAAGATAAACTGCTGTGAATTTTCTGCGGACATTTTCATTTCAGTTATTAGTTTTGTCTCATGATATTTTATAAAGAGGACATTCGAGGCCTACAATTTCATCACTATTGGACATTAAAATTATTATGTGTAATTTGAGAAGTTAATTTGATATCTCGATTTCTAAATTTTTATATTGAAATCTATCAATTTATGAGACATAGCAATATTCAAAATTCTCAATTTCCCTGGCGCTTGCCAAGAAAAGGAAACCTCCAAAAAAAGAATTTTTAATTGGTTTTTGTATCAGGGATTCGACAGTCAAATGCATCTTAATCAGACATTGTAGGTCCATATCCATTCTACTTTGTTTTCGCCTCTTGTCACAATGGACCTAAGAAAAGTAGAAAAGAGAAACCATAAGATGATTCATTCATCAGAATTTAATCAGCAGTACAAGAATGAAAACCTGCCCTAAAAAGACAAAGACTAAGAGTTTGCCTCAATTAATAATCTACAACTCTTTCTTTCAGATTCAAAAAATCCTCCACTTTCCACTAATCTCTTCCTCCGACCATGGTTTATTATTTTTATAATTTTATTCATTGTATACGTTTCAAACCTATGCTTTCTTCTCAGATTGCTGCTGCTGCCACATTTCCTCCTCCGGCAATTCATGGTGTTCAGAGCTAGGCGGCCGTAACACTTGTGGCATATCATCCTGATTACATTCTGCTTCTGTGAAATATGGATACGGTCTGTTTGTAACCACCAGTTAAACCCGCATCTGTGGCCACCTCCGAGTCGCAGAAACAGATGCAATGTCGACTCCTTCTGGATGTTGTAGTTTGCCAGGGTCTTCCGTCTTCGAGCTGCTTCCCAGAGAATATGAGCCACTGCTGGTCTGGCAGGATATCTTCCTTGTCCTGGACCTTCGCCTTCACATTGTCAAAGGTGTCGCTGCGCGGCTGCACTATCCACCTCGAGCGTGACTATCTTCCCCATTAGAGTTTTCACAAATATCTACTTCTCCTACAGTTCCAATTAGGCAATTGTTAATATGCGGTGTTAATTTGCGATAATTAAAATTGTTCTTGGGACAATTTAGGCCCAATTTAATGCAAAATGAAAAAAAAATGTATTTATGGTAGAAATATGACGAGTATTTGACATGCTAATCGCTATGCTTAATTCGACAAGTAAAAACTAAAAAGAAAGAACAACAGTGATTGATATTTTGCGAGCAATTGCTACGAATTAATGTGCACTACACTAAGCATTCGAAATGCAACTTCAATGATTGAAATCCAAGAAAAGGAAAAGTAACAAAAGAAAACGAGGACATTTTGATCCAGAAATGAATAAATTCTAAATTCCCAAATTTAGATAGCACATAGACATAGAGTCAGTATTGGTCGGCACATTTGACGCTGCCAAATCCCCAACACGAAACAGCCAAAGAGCATCATTACTGCTCATGATACGCAACAGATGATTAAGAACTACATGATCAGTATCAACATATAGATCAACTTAACTTGATTATCTACCAATATATCTATAATTTTGATTCAAATCTATCAACAATTCCAAACTTCGAATTTATAAATCAACTTGCAGATCTTCAACATCAAAGTTAAATGCTCGCAAACTCACAAGCCAGAGCTGCTAATGGAACTCAAAAAATAAAATAAAAAAAATGACAAAACATAATGGCCATTAATTCTTTCAAATTAATCAACACTACAAGAATGCCCCGATCCTTGAAGATTTAATATACGTTGTTTCTTCCTTCTATGTCATTCTCGGACCATACTTGATTTTTTTTCCTAAGTCCATGCCAGATAGCATGCTTCCTTCTCACATTACTGCTGCCGCCACATTTCCTCCTTCGGCAAGTGGTAGCGTTTGGGGGCAGACGGCCGTAACACTTGCGGCATATCATTCTAATTACATTCTGCTTCTGCGCCATATGCCTGAGTTCTTTGTCCTGGATGTATCCGCCTCTGAGCCTGAGCACCAGATGCAGCGTTGACTCCTTCTGGATATTGTATTCAGCCAGGGTCCTCCCATCCTCAAGCTGCTTCCCAGCAAATATCAGCCGCTGCTGGTCCGGCGGGATGCCTTCCTTGTCCTGAATTTTCGCTTTCACATTGTCAATTGTGTCGCTACTCTCCACCTCGAGGGTGATCGTCTTTCCTGTTAGCGTTTTAACAAAGATCTGCATCTTGTCCTGCAACCAGTTCCTATCAAGAAATGTTAATTGTGGTAATTTAAATTTTTTCTATTGAGAATTCAGGCGGAATTTAACGCTAAAACGAAAAGGGCATATTTATTAAACAAAGAAGAGGAGTATTGGGCATGCTAATCGGTATGTTTAATTCTTTATTGGAAAACGAAAAAATAATTCTGTTCCATCGAGAACAATATTTGCTATAATGCGTTAATTTAATGCGCATCACAGATGTCTAAATGATATCAAATCCAAATTCAAACCCCAAACCGAAACCCCAAGAAAAGACAAGTTAAAAGGACGCAGACCGTTTGATTAATAAAAGGATAATAAAAATTCAGATTTTAATTCTCTCATACCTTTACAATGAGGAGACTAGAGAGACGAACTCAAAAAACACAAAATTGTGGTGGTCGGGGTGGATAATTTTTCGCTATTTACAGAAAAAGTCCTTGTAATTGCTCTCAAATGGGGGGTTGTGATAATTTCTTCCCAAAAAATAACATTTTTTTATTTATTTCCTTTCATAAAAAAAAAAACTGTGGTTCTTATTGTGTATCTATAGCACATTCCCTTCTTTTTTTGTTTTAAGATAAAAGGCATATAAAATCTTTCAATTTATTTTGAAATTCAATATCACAAAGTTATCTCTAGTTGGATTACGAAGGATATAAAATCTTTCAATTTACGATGGATATAAGGCAAATTGTGGGGCTCAACGATATTTCGCTATATTGGAGGAGAAACTTCCTATACGGATGTCAGTTTCGTCCCAAATAACATCCCTTCCAAAAGAAAAAAGAAAAAAGGCAAGGAATGATTTTCTGTATAGTTTCGTCCCAAATAACATCCCTTCCAAAAGAAAAAAGAAAAAAGGCAAGGAATGATTTTCTGTGACTCTTGTTTTGTGGCCCTGTGTCACCATTGGTCTCTCCATCTGAGGTGGTCTAATTTCCGACACTTACAGCCAGGGAACGTCATCCTGCTCATGATACACCACAGTTGATCAAGTCTGCTTGATCAGAATATAAGTTTGGAAGCCAAGTAATCTTTGCACTAATTATTTGACCACCAAGATGTCTAGATCACAATCATTAAAATTGATTTATTAATTAACAATATTAATATATTTATTGTTATATTTTAATTTATCAATATTTATTATTTTTATTGAATAATTATTATTTATTTAGTCTATTAATTACTTGACCACATTGTGCTTCTTGCTTAATTCCGTGGAGTTTACCCATTTATTATTATTTTTTTTTATAGAACTAGTCATTATACCTGTAAAAGAAAAAAATAGATCAAATGTAGGCAAAATTCGCAAATCGTGCCTTTAAATAAAAAAAAAATGTAACTGGTACAAATTGAACATGCTGGTACGAGCTTTCAACTTTCAAATGAACAACCAAAGCCTTATGTTTCTTCTACCAGAAACTATGATCAAACTCTTTAAAACCAGAAAATAGCTTCTTTCTCAGATCTGATCGACTATCAGTTCACGCACATGCCACACTCATCACCGTACAACTCAATTTCAAGCACAGATAATGTACACTTAACGAGGCATCATTTCTATCAAATTATCAATTACACATCTTGTGTACTTAACTAGCACAAACTCCTAATTCGCAGCATTTCAGCTTCATGTGTATTTCTGTATAACGAAATAGAAATTTACTACCATAATGAGGTGCAAGAATTATTAGCTCTAAATGCTTGTAGTAGTTATATATAGTGATTCAAATCAAATTAAGTTCCCATGAAATGAAGTATAAGGATATTAGAAAATGAGACATTAAAATGAACAGCAATATGCATTATTGACATTACGAAAGCAAAAACAAAAAAATATAAATAAATAAATAAATTAATTAATTAATTAATAAATAATAAAATAAAAAATATATAAAGATGGATATAAAAGTCCATAAACCATATCAAATTATCAACAGACTTGCATCATGCCAGAGAGTGAAAACCTGTTGCACAAATTGAAACAAATCCGTGCTGAGATACCAAAAATCTACCATCATTTGAACGCATGCAAATCATAAAACAATTAAGCAAAGATTAAATAATTCGTGCTGCCAATTTTTGGTATCTCAGCAATTAATTTATGAAGTTCACTCTCAGAGTCAAAGATTAAGTAAATGATGTTATTTAAAGGTCTGATTAGTGTCAAAGATTAAGTAAATAATGTTATTTCAAGCTAGGTCTGATTAGTGCAATCAATTAAGATGTTGACACCTAAAATTTATTCTAAATCGATTTACAAAATACAAATTTTCAACATAGCAAAGTCAATTTGTCCCCCTTCTTGGCCCATGACTATCTGGAAGGGACTAACTCAACTGGAACCTATATTATATAAGGCTGGGCACCTATCAAAGACGATATTAAGTGCACAAAATACAACTTCATTATTTGGTTCCAAATTCAGAGTACATAGAATAAACGGAAAAATAATATGATCTTGATAGGATTTTGAACATATTTTTGTCAAAATTGATATCACCATGATATCACATAACAAATTTTAAAATATCTATACGAAAACGCGTTCGGCGATTCATTTATCCAAATTTAATAACTGATACATGAACGAAAATCCGTCCCCAAAAGACAAAACAACATAAAAACAATAAAACAAACATGTTCAAGTTTGCCTGAATTAATCTACTATTTCTTTCAAAGGTAATCAACAGGTACAATTCTTTTGATCTCATTCTTCGACCATGGTTTATTATTTCTATCCCTTGAATAAAGCGAGTAAAAGGAATGCTTCCTTCTCAGATTGCTACTTCCACCACATTTTCTCCTTCGACAATTGGTGGCGTTTGCAGCAAGGCGGCCGTAACAGTTGCGGCATATCATCCTGATTACATTCTTCTTATGCGCTATACGCATGCTTTCCCTATCTGTCATCCCCCACCAGCAGCCTCTGTAGCCGCCTCTGAGCCTGAGCACCAGATGCAGCGTCGACTCTTTCTGTATGTTGTAGTCTGCCAGGGTCTTCCCTTCTTCGAGCTGCTTCCCGGCGAATATGAGCCGTTGCTGGTCCGGCGGAATCCCTTCCTTATCCTAGATCTTCACTTTCACATTGTCGATCGTGTCGCTGGTCTCCACCTCGAGCGTGATTGTCTTTCCTGTTAGCGTTTTAACAAATATCTGCATCCCGACCTGCAAGCAGTTCCAATATATTTGTGAAATTGTTAATTGAAGGAAATCATCTGATTAAGAAGAGAAAATTTGACTTCTAATTCTCTCGTACCTTACAAGTAGAGTAGAGACAAATTTTGGGGATCAGGCTATAAAATATTTCGCTATTAAAAATAAGTTGGAAAGTTTGACTCCAATTTATCTTCCAAAAAAAAATATTTCGCTATTTATAGGAAAACCTTCTTATACGGATGTGATCGATCATTATGTCGGTGGTCAGTTTCCTCCCAAAATAACCACCCTTCAAAAATAAAAGGGGAAAAGGAATGATTTCCGTGACTCTTGTTTTGTAACCTCGAGTTCGGAATATTTAGAAGTTTGTAGCGCCATCTATATTACTCGGGATATACCACAGATTATCAGTGACTATTTTCAAAAGGGCTTAAATTAATATTAAAATTTCCACTAGCGGCGTCAAGCGCTCAACCCCTTATAATATTATCCAAAAGGGCCGCGTTGGACCTCACGGATCCGAACCTCCATTTTGGAGAGTAATATCAATAAACCAATAGACCATTATAGATGCGTGTTTGGATGCAAGCTGAATAAGGAATAAGTTTCAAATTTTTTATTCACGTGAAATCAAACAACAATGAATAAGAAATTTGAACATATTTAAATGTTTATTCATATTCTAACAAAGTATAGAATATGAATAAGCCCTTTCTTATTCGGACCGACAACACGTGGGCTGCTGGTCCGACGTGATCCACTGATCCTTCCTTATCCTGGATCTTCGCCTTCACATTGGTGATCATCTTTACTGTTAGTGTTTTTACAAATATTTGCATCTTGATCCTGCCGGCAGTTCCAATTATGCAATTGTATATGATTATTAAGAAGACAAAGGAATGATTTTCTGCGACTCTTATTTTGTAACACGGAGTTCTGAATTCCTGATAATGAAGTATGAATCATAACCCATTCTCTTATTTTTTAATGTTACAATGTTATATGGAGTCAGCATCGGTCGACACATTTGATGTGGTCATGTGGACAAATTCCCAACACGCACCAGCCAAGAGTGCCATATATATTACTCGGGATGCACCACAGATGATCAAGGTCTACACGATCAGTATTAACACAGAATAGAAGTTTGGAAGCCAAGTAATCTTTACTCACCACCAAGATTTCTTAATCAGAATCATTAATTAATATTGGTTTATTAATATATTATAATATAGATTATTATTTAATTGATTCATCAATGTCGTATTATCTTATTGAATAATTATTAATTATTAATTTATTAATTTTTTTTTACACGGAAAGGCCGTAATTACTTTACCACATTGTGCTTCTTGCTCAATTCCTTGAGTGTGCCCATTATTTGTTTCTGGAACTATTCATAATTCATTACATGCAAAACGGAAAAAATAGAATTAGGAAGATTTCACAAATCGTGCTGTTAAGATATAGAGACAATGTAGGTGCCACCAATTGAACATGCTTGTACCGGACTCGCATCCTCTACAGCCGAGTTAATCGGCTGTACATGTCTAGCTGTCGTAAAATTTTAAAATTTAAATGTAAAATTCAAACCATTGATCTTGTTCAATTTTATAGGCGATGCATTTTCATATAAGTTTTATAAAATTTGGAGTCGATTTGATACTTGATTAAGTGACCAAATTATGAACGTATTAGAATTAATCAGTGATAGTTAACTATATTCGTTCATTTGTTGACCACTTGATCTAGTATCAAACTAACTTCAAATTTTATAAAACTTATATGAAAAATGCATCGCATGTAAAATTGAACAAGATCAACGGTTTGAATTCTACATTTGAATTTTAAAATTTTTAAATATTTTTTAAAAAAAAATACAACGGCAGGACGGTACAGCCGATTAACTCGGTTGTAGAGGATGCGAATCCTGCTTGTACCAGCTTTTGACTTTCAAGGTTATGTAAGGATACACGCGAACAGTTTTGTTCGCGAACTACACCAATTCGACGCGAATCAAACATGAGCCGAATACGAACAAAGGCCTGTTCGCGAGTGTATCTTGAGTTCCAAATTTTCAGAGAACTCACGAACAAGACTCACGAATTGGGAAACTATTTTTTTTATTATGACTGAGTTCACAAACCCAAGTTCTTTGCACGCTCCCAAACACACCCAAATGAACAACCGAAGCCTTATGTTTCTTCTACCGGAAATTATATGATCAAACTCTTTAAAACCAGAAAATACTTTCTTTCTCAGATCTGATCACCGATCAGTTCACACACATGCCACACTCATCACCGTACAATTCAATTTCAAGCACAGATAATGTACACTTAACGAGGCATCATTTCTATCAAATTATCAATTACACATCTTGTATACAATGAAAAATAAAAACAAAATGTATATGCTCAATTTCATTTATAAACAGATAAACTTTTCTTTCCACCACAGCAAGATATTGATTCTCGAGTCACGGGTCACCATTGCGTCATGACCTGCATTAATAAACTGCTGCATCACAAAATTCACAAATAAACAATATATGTCTGTATAGATCAACAGATCGAGAACTGGTACACCATATTTCCACTAGTACGGTGTTGTACAATTAGCATCAGAATCTCTATACTTATAAAAGCATGTATTCACGGGCTAAAACAATTAAGCGAAGGGTGTAAATAATTATTTACTCTATGAAATCTTTACCATTGATCGTTTAAATTAATGGCTGGATGTTAGCGATGGATATAAGTTACATGCTCTTCACTTCTTAATAGAAAGAAAACTGTCATTGGATTGGTTGTGCACTCATCAAAATAAAAAGAAATTTATCGCTGGATTAGTTGTGCACTATGTTTAAAAAGTAAACACAACAAATATGAAAAACTTCATTAAAATAATAATTATTTTTTTCATTTTGGAAATAGAACCCTTAAAAAAAATTTTGCCATCTCTAATTTATCCACCCACTGGGTGGGTAAAAAATGAGCCATTTGAACGGAACATCAATTTGCAATATTATTGACACTAAGAAAGCATGAAGATGGATATAAAATCCCATCTTAATTAATTGATTGCAATAATTGGATCATCTCGTGTTTTAATTATACAATCAGACCTTTCAATAACATCTTTCACTTAAGACGTAACCTTTGAAACTGAGAGTGCACCTGTGTACTTCATAAATTAATTGGCAGTTTGGGCTTTGGCACTTGACAAATTTGTTATTTGTTTTATGATTTCCAAGCCATCAAATTGTAAAACCGGTGTGAAAGTTTTTTCTGATCTCCTGCTTTCTACAACGCCTCTTTTGCCCCGTTTTTTTTTTTTTTAATAATCATTTAACACCCCCCTCCTCTAAACCGGTGAAAATCTGTTTTTAAAACTGATATAAAAATCCCATTTTGTAGTAGTGATGGATTTGTTTCAATTTGTGCAACAGGCTACTCTCTAGCTTGATGCAAATCTGTTAATAATTTGATATGGTTTTAGCTTTTTCTCAGCACAATGTACAATGAAAGTAATTGACACCAAAATTTTATTCTTAATCGATTTACAAATCTTCAAGCACAAACGATTAAGGCCGGGCACCAATCAAGATGATATTAAGTGTTCAAAATGCAACTTCATTATTCGGTTACAAATCCAGAATACATAGAATAAAACGGAAAAATAATATCATCTTGATAGGTGCCCGGCCTTATATAGTAGAACATTGAACATATTTTTTAGTTCAAAATTGATATCACCTAAAAAAAATTTATAAAATCTATATGAAAACGCTTGTGGCGATTCATTCATCCAAATTTAACAACTGATACAAGAATGAAAACCCGTCCCCAAAAGACAAAGCAACATGAAAACAATAAAACAAACATGTTCAAATTTGCCTGAATTTCAATCTACTACTACTTCTTTCAAATTTTATCTAGAGGATTAATTCTTTTTATCTCATTCTTCGACCATGGTTTATTATTTCGACCATCCCTTGATCTAAGCCAGTCAAAGGAATGCTTCCTTCTCAGATTGCTACTTCCACCACATTTTCTCCTTCGACAATTGGTGGCGTTCGGAGCGAGGCGGCCATAACACTTGCGGCATATCATCCTGACTACATTATGCTTCTGTGAAATATGCATGCTGTTTTTGTCTATCATCCCCCACCACCAGCCTCTGCCTCCACCTCGGAGCCTGAGTACCAGATGCAGCGTCGACTCCTTCTGGATGTTGTAGTCGGCCAGGGTCCTCCCGTCTTCAAGCTGCTTTCCGGCAAATATGAGTCGTTGTTGATCTGGTGGGATACCTTCCTTGCCCTGGTTCTTCGCCTTCACATTGTCTATCACGTCGCTGCTTTCTACCTCAAACATAATCGTCCTTCCTGTTAGCGTTTTCACAAAGATCTGCATCGTGTTCTGCAAACAGTTCCAATTATTTATGCAATTGTTAATTCCGGCAATTTAACTATTTATTTGGTTAATTAAGGCGTATACAACGCTACAAGGACTTTGATTTATTGAATAGAGATGAAAAGTATTGGACACGCTAAACGCTAAGTTTAATTTGTCAAAGATCCGAAGGAAATGATGTTTTCTGCTCGAAAAGATGAATTGCTATGAAGTAATGAGGAGTATGATAAATAATAAAAAGGATAAAATTGGTCAACTCGAAAAGCAACTTAATGAATAGGACAAAAAAGTCATGAAAGAATTAAATATAAAAAAAAGTGTTAGAAATGCAACTTAATCAATGGAATTAAATCCAAGATAAGAAAAAAATAAAAGAAAATGAGAGAAATCATTTAATTATAATAAAGAAAAAAATAATTCAACAGAGAAAATCTAATTTTGATTCTCTCGTACCTTGAGGTTTGGAACAAATTCTAATAAACGAATTTTGGAGATTTTGGAACAAATCTTTACTACTTATAAAAGCACGGACCGTACAGGTATTACACGCTAGGTCTAGCATGTAAACAGATGTTTCTGTCGTTCGATCGATTTGATCAGTGGTTGGATATCAATCGCCAGACGAAGCAATAATATATTTTAGCTTTCCGTCTAATAAAGAAACAAATTGAATAGAATATCTATTTGTATCGCTGATAGATTAAGCAACATATTTTTATTGTCTAATATTATTTTGTTTCTTTATTAGTTCACATATGAGGACATCTTAGACTAGTTCTAATAAACGAGGAGATTTGGAACAAATTCTCTCGTACCTTTACGTGGAGGGTACTTCGCTATTAATATAAAAAATTGTTATATTTAATTTTTCCCTTAATTTATTGGTAAGGAAAAAGAATTACTGTATGGAATAATGTTTTGGTTTCTTCCCAAAATAACCTCCCTTCAAAAAAAGAAAAGAGGAATAGAATGATTTTCTGTGACTCCATTTTTACAAACCCGAATTCAGAATTCCTGATAATGATGTATGCATAAAGTATTCCCAAATTACAATGGTATATTGGGTCGAGACATCTGATGTGACCTAATAATAGTCCAACACGCACACGCACAGGCACAGCCAGGGAAATCATGGCACACCACAGTTGATCAAGGTCTCCTTGATCACTGATCAGTGTCCACACAGAATAGAAGTTTAGAAGCAAATTAATCTTTACACTAATTACTTGACCACCAAGCTTTCTAAATGAGAGCCATTAATATTGATTTATTAGTATATTTGTTATTCTATAAATTCATTATCAGCATCGATCTTATTATTTTTATTGATTCATTATTAATAAATATTTTATTAATTAGTTGACAACATTGTGCTTCTTTGCTCAATTTCTTGGGGTGTACCCATTATTTGTTTTTGGAACTAGTCATTACCGGTAAAAGAAAAAAAAAATAGAACAATAGAACAGATTTAGGGAGAATCAGATCTTATCTAATGACAAAAAGCAATGCATCTTAAGTGAAAGGTCGCCAGTTCGAAATTCGACTGGGAGGTCTTTCATAGGCATTTAATTTAAAAATAAGTTAGGTGACTTGACCCCAATTTATCTTCAAAAAAAAATAAAAAACAAAAAAACAAAATAGAACAGATTTAGGCACACTTCACAATTCGTGCATTAAGATAGGAATAACGTAACTGTTACCAATTGAACATGCTTGTACCTGCTTTCCAATGAACAACTAAACCCTTATGTTTCTTATACCCGGAAATCAAGATCAAACTCTTTAAAACAGGCAAATACCTTTTTTCACAGATCCGATCACTCATCTGTTCACTTATATGGGACACGTATTACTGTAACGCACACTTTCAATCACACATTTACAAGACACCCTTTCTAATTTCTATCAATTACATATCTTTTATACTTCAAGAAAATAAATATATGATCAGTTTCATTAATAGACTTTTGGTTCCATCATAATTAAAATGTTGTTTCAACATAGCAAACTCACATGCATCTTAAACAGCCAAAACAAAACATCCCCTGTTAGGAAGTGCACAATTTTAATTTTGAAGCTAATTACACTTAATTAACCACAAACAAGTGCAATGATCTAGTGCAAAAGTCAATCGACACAAGAGAAAGTGTTGGATTTATACCTCCCGCGAAATCGCATCCGCGGGGCTCGATCCAATGGCATTAGAAGTTGGTGGCGTGCAACACCATACGTCCTTCAATCCAAAACCGCCTCGAGTGCACCACGAGATTAACCAAAACCTATAAGCTATGCTAGTAGCTAGTAAGTCTAAACTAATCCCTAGTTTTCTCTTCCTCTTAATTAACGAACTTAATTAGTGGAGAGTTTAGCTCAACACATGAGCAATGGTGGAGGAGATGGAGGGGTTTAGCCGTCGGCCAAGAGGAGAAAGGGGGATGGTGGTGGCTGCTAGGAGAGGGAAGAGAGAGAAGCTCTCAATTTGCTTCTATGCACCTCCTTATATAGTGCACAAATCCTAGGGATAAGTTCACCATAATTACAACCATGCCACCTACCTACCACCATCACTAGGCCGGCCTCCTCTTGGGCCTTTTGGGCCTCACACATCCATCTAATTTATCTCTAATTCAAACAATTAGATCCTCTATTATATGCTCTACATTTGGGCTATACATTTAATATATAAATATTGGTCCATTTATTTAATATAACTGTTTATATTAAATTGTGTTGAATTGAAATAATTATTAACTAATTAATAATTATTATAGGATTAGCTAATACATTAATTCATTTCGATATGATCTATTTGACTTAATTAATTATATCGGTATATAATCAATTAATCAACTTATCATATTTTCGCAATACAAATTAATGCGAATAAATGAATAATGCACTGTATGGTTAAAACTCGATCTGTGTGACCCTTTGA
Source organism: Rhynchospora breviuscula (assembly GCA_027562975.1). NCBI lineage: Eukaryota > Viridiplantae > Streptophyta > Magnoliopsida > Poales > Cyperaceae > Rhynchospora > Rhynchospora breviuscula. Next base: position 23,615,654 of record CM050398.1, read on the forward strand.
GGATTTATGCTAAGTTGGACATGAAATTAAATCGTTATTTAATTCCAATAATCATAAGCGGTATCTAGCAACACGTTATGATTCCCAATTCGCATAAATAGTGTACTGCTACAGTATTTAAATCCTGCATAAGAGAATAAAAGTATTTCCCTATTTTGATTCTTATGTCACACGATATCATCGTATAATCCAAGATAGGAATATGTCATTCTTGCAGATTATACGTTTCTTGATCTAGAGTTGATCGCCTAGTTGCGCGCATACAATCCAACTCCATCAAGGGGCCCAAACAGATATCGTCACTCATTAAACGAATTAATGAGGGACATACGGTTTTCTTGATGATTAGCTTTTTCCCGCACAATTCAAGAGAACATAAATAAAGTCCGTATAGCAGCCCTTATCAGGAATCAACGATAGACGATATTTATTGAACCTATCCTCATGTGGAAAAGATAAACATCTCAAACTTAGAACCAAAATCATAACGAAATAAATAATGACACATAACACAATCCATGTATTTATTTCGTTGGGTCAAGTCCTATGCTATGTTCCATAACATACACATATGCAATTAAGTTGGCAACTCTTTACCTATGATTTGTAGAACTTAATCATCACTTAACTTGCATACTAATCTTATATGATAATTAATGTTCCTTGTTAATTATCAAGATTACGGACCGTTTAGATTTATTATTGTCATTCTAAAGAATGATTCACAGAGATCCACAATTCAGATCCTCAACCTGAATGATCTGTCAATAATAAACCTAGGAACAGATGATAAAATATCATCCATAACATAAACTAATATTTAAGTCATTAAATCATTGACTTCTAGGACATAACTCCAACACCCCCTCCCCCAGCGCCACCAACAACACACACACACACATTCTACTTTGGTTCCACCTATGACTGCAATTCACAAGCATCAGCCGCTGATTGACCTCAGAAAATTAAAAAAGACACATAACAGTGATTCATTCTTTCAAATTAATCGATAATACAAGAATGACACAAACCTTGGATAACATGAACAATATACAAACAATATGTTCAAGTTTTCTTCAATTAATCAATCATTTCTTCCGGATTTAATGAACATTTATTCTTCCTTCTATCTCATCCTTGGACCATACTTTATTTTTATTATAAAATTTAAAATGGTAAAAAGTATGCTTCCTTCTCAGATTGCTGCTGCCACCACATTTCCTCCTTCGGCAATTGGTGGCATTCGGGGGCAGGCGGCCATAACAGTTGCGGCATATCATCTTGACTACATTCTGTTTTTGCGCAATATCTCTGAGTTCCTTTCTCAAGATGTAGCCACCTCTCAGCCTGAGCACCAGATGCAGCGTCGACTCCTTCTGGATGTTGTAATCAGCTAGGGTCCTCCCATCCTCCAGCTGCTTCCCAGAAACTATCAGCCGTTGCTGGTCTGGGGGGATCCCTTCCTTGTCCTGGATCTTAGCTTTTACATGGTCGATCGTATCACTGCTCTCCACATCGAGTGTGATCGTCTTTCCTGTTAGTGTTTTCACAAATATCTGCATCTTCTCGTGCAGGCAATTCCAATTATATATGTAATTGTGAAAGTCTAGACAACATTAAGTGTTCGAAATGTAACTTCATAATTTGGAATCAAAATTCGAGATCCATAGAATATAAAGGAAAAATAACACATGAAAACAATGCAGGTCATTTGATTAGAGTAATGAAAATTCAGATTCTAATTAGCTCATACCTTTACAACGGAGATTTGAGACAATGTCTAATAAAACAAATTGTGATGGTCTGGGTGGAGAATATTTCGCTATTTATAAAAAACTCACTATATGGATGCGTTCTGATAAACGGTGTTTGACTTCTTCCCAAATAATAATTAAGAAAAAAACAAAGATTGATTTTCTATGGTTCTTGTCCTGTGACCCCGAGTCCTGAATTCCTGACTCCTGATTATGAATTGTCACATACAGTCTGCATTGGCCGAGACATGTTGCGTACCAAATTTCCCAACACGCAACAATCGAGGAGCATCATTCATTAACAACAGACGATCAAGGACTACATGATCAGTTTCATGATGTAGAAGTTTGGAAGCCAAATAATCTTTAAACTAATTATTTGACCAAACTGTCTACATCAGAAATCCCTTACTAATAAAAAAACAAACATGTCTGAAAGTTTATTTGCAAGTTATTAAATAAACAAAATATTACTTTCATTTTAAGTTTTCATTATCTAATTGCTTCGAACTATTTTCATCTAAAAATTAAATGGTCATGACCACATTATCTATTATCCAAGTGCACTAGATAACATACATGCTCTGTAGTTTAGGAATGGTTTTTGATAATATATAAGAAAGTTTGAAGCAACGAGTGTGTGGGTGGAGAATAGATCCATGTACATCAAACAGATATAAATTTGCGTCATGTTGTATTGAACATCATATTATTTTCATTTCATGCCTTAAATTGATTTATTAATATATTAATTATTTTATCTATTCGCACATATATTATTACTGTTGTTTTTGTTATTAGTATTATTATACCCCTGCCACCAAAACCATCTTGCGTCCTGATGGCTGCAGGTCGATATTGGCAACTTAGACATTGGCCTACCAAAAATGGTGGTGCTTCTAAAAAAAAAAAAATGGAAATGACAAAAACAAAGTGGCGATGTTGTATGGCAAATTGTGCTTCTTGCAAATTCCATGGAGTGTACCCATTGTTAGTCTCTCGAACCAATCATTACCTGTTAAAGAAAAAATGGAACAAATTGAGGCAAAATTCACAAATCAAGCCGTTAAGATAAAAAGCAATGTAACTGGTACCAATTGAACATGCTTGTACCAGCTTTCCAATGAACAACAGAAACCTTATATATGTTTCTTGTACCAAAACAAAGATCAAACTCTTTAAAACCAGAAAATACATTTTTTGTCAGGTCAGAACACCAATCAGTTCAAACAAATGGTACACTCATTACTGTACCGCACAATTCCAATCACATATTTTGAACACTTCACAAGGCATTCCTTCTAGCAATTACACTTCTGATCACTTCACTTAAAATAAAATTCATATGCTCAGTTCATTCATAGACCTTTAATTCCATCACTACAAGAAACTGACTCTTAATTCATCATCGCATCACTGACCAGCAGTTTGTAAAAAGTACTGCATTGCAAAATTTTGCAAAGAAAGAATATACATGGGTTCAGTCCAATTGGCCAAGTACTGGTACACTGTACAAGTGTACAATATTACTCAATAGACCAATATCATTGGTTTGAACTTGAACTAGGACCATGATTTACTGTTAGCAACAGAAAGCAAAAAAGCTCTTAAATTTGCAATATTGATGTTAATAAGGCAACAATAGTATTCTAAAAATTGAAACAAATTTATATGTCCCAAACTAAAAATCGCCAATTAGTCTATCAAGTTCGCTCCCAGTATCAAAGGTTAATTGTATGGAGTTATTTAAAGCTCTGATTGTCTAATCAAGAAAGAAGATGATCCAACTACTACAATCAATTAAGATATTGTCCCAATTATTTTTCTCATCATAATGTACAATCAAAGTAATCAACGCCTATATTTTATTTATAAAATCGATTTATAAATCTTTGACCTAGCAAAGTTAAATGCATCATAATTAATCAGCCGCAACTTCCAATATTCATTGTATTTTGGTTGCACCTCTGATAGAATTCTCAAGCATGAGAAGCTAATTGACCTCACAAAATTAAAAAAAGACACATAGCAACGTTCACTCTTTCAAATTAATCAACAATACAAGAATGAGCCGAGCTCTAATAACATGTATAAACAATAAATTAACAAAACAGCATGTGCGCCCTTCAATTAATCTATCAAATCCTCCAGATTGTACGAACATTTTTTCTTCCTTCTATCTCATCCTTGGACCATACTTCATTCTTTTTATATGATCCACTACGAAAAGCATGCTTCCTTCTCAGATTGGTGCTGCCACCACATTTCCTCCTTCGGCAATTGGTGGCGTTCGGGGGTAGGCGTCCATAACACTTGCGGCATATCATCTTGACTACATTGTGCTTGTTCGTAATACGCAAAAGTTCGGGGTCCTTCCACCAAAAGCCGCCTCTTAGCCTCAGAACCAGATGCAGCGTCGACTCCTTCTGGATATTGTATTCAGCCATGGTCCTTCCATCCTCGAGCTGCTTCCCAGCAAATATGAGCCGCTGTTGGTCCGGTATGATTCCTTCCTTGTCCTGGATTTTTGTCTTCACATTGTTGATTGTGTCACTACTCTCCACCTCGAGGGTGATCGACTTTCCTGTTAGCGTTTTCACGAAGATCTGCATCTTGTTCTGCATGTTGCAGTAATTTGAAATTTTCATTGACATTTTCAGGCGGAATATATTGCTAAAATGGGTATGAATTTATTGAATTGATTGAAGGAGATGAAGAATATTGGACATTCTAATCGTTAAGTTTAAACTTTAAGTGGAAAAAATAAATAAAATTTTTCTGAGAAGAGTTGCTATAATCTAATGCGCATCATAGATGACTAACACAAGTTGGCGAATTTGGCAAGAGTGAAAGGTTTTACTGCAAATGGGTTCACGTTTCCTTTGTTTCCTTTTGTCTCTTAGTTTTTTATTATTTTGTTTTAACTGTTTTTTGGGGGTTTTTTGTTTTGCCGCTTACGGATAGTTGTGATAGTAGTTAGGCTATTGTTAGGAGATATTATTATCTTTCTTTGAACTTTTCTCAGCGTTTGTACCTTACGTTTTTTATATTAATGATGCCTATGGGCCTTTCCTAAAAAAATAATAATAATAAATAGATGACTAACTAATAATTAAGTTATTCGGAAACCAAATTCAGGATACATAGAAAAAAAGAATAATAGAATAAAATGAAAAAAATAACAAATGAAAACGAGGCAGATCATTTGATTAATTCAATAATAAGAAAATTTTAGATTTTTTTTCTCATACCTTTACAACGAGAAAATCTGAGACGAACTCTGCAAGACAAATTGAGTCGTCCGGGTGGAGAATATTTCACTATTTATACAAAAAAAAAACTTCTTTAATTATGCTTTCACAAAGGCGGTGTTTGACTTTCTTCCCAAAATAAGTAAATAACTTTCCGGAAAAAAAAAACAACACAAAATAAAATGCAAAGAATGATTTTCTGTGGTTCTTGTTCTGTGACCCTTTGTACTGAACTGACTCCTGATAGTGATGTGTGCTGTATGCATAACACTTTCATTCATTTTTCAATGTTGCTTACTGTCTGCATTGGTCGAAATATTTAATATTTTACGATACCAAATTTTCCAACAGGGTCAATCTTTAAATAAACCTTTTTTATACAATATTGCTCATGATATACCGCAGAAGATCAAGGGCTACTGAATATTTTGTTTTTTTACCACTGCCCGTAGGCAATATGTAAGCAAGGCTACTTAATCAGTACCATGACAAATAGAAGTTTGGAAGCCAAGCAATCTTTAAACCCCGCACCAAAATGTCTAAATCAGAAAAACCATAACTAATAAATAGGCAAAATTGGATATAAATCTCTCAAATATTCTCCGTCCGAAAATAACTCCAGAACTTTTTAAAACCAGAGATAACCCCTTTTACGCTTGTTAATTAGGGATATAGACATTTTATTATTATTATTATTATTATTATTAATTTTTAAAAAAATACTTTTTAAAATTTCTGACTATATTGCTCTCTAGCCACTGATTGGGATTATTAGATTTTAAGTTTGTTTGCAAGTACTATAAATAATATTATTTAAGTTCAGTCTTTAAATACTTCCGAATATTTCTATCTATTTTTGTAAGAAAATTAAAGTGAATTCCATTATTTACGAATTAATGTATATATTAGAAATCAGGGCTGATAAGGATCATCCTCAATATTCATCATCCTCACCATCCCCAGCAGTTATTAACGCGTTTTCTATTTTTGGCTATCATCCCACATCCCCTCTACGCGTTTTCTGTTTTTGAAAATCCAACACTCATCCTCCGTTTTGCTCCCCTTCACCGCCCTTCTATTTCGCTCCCTTCAACAGTTACATATTAACTTCAACAGTTGTATATTAACTTCAACAGTTAATATATATAACTAGAACAATTATATATATTAACTTCAACAGTTACGATATTAACTTCAACAGTTATATATATTAACTGTTAATATATATAACTGTTCCATTTATATATATTAACTTCAACAGTTACGATATTAACTTCAACAGTTATATATATTAACTTCAACAGTTATGATATTAACTTCAACATTTATATATATTAACAGTTAATATATATAAATGGAACAGTTATATATATTAACTTCAACAGTTAATAGAGACGTTGGATAATTAATGATCCTTAATATGTAACTGTTGAAGTTAATACGTAACTGTTGAAGTTAATATCGTAATTGTTGAAGGGAGCGAAACAGAGGGGTGGGGAAGGGGAGCGAAGCAGAAGGGCGGGGATAATTAATGAGGGCGCTGGATATTAATGAGGGCCTGGATTTCATCCCCTAGATTCTATCATCCTATCATCCCCTGAAATCCTCATTAATTATCCAACGTCCTCATTAATAGAAGACGGATGGTCTTAATCAATTCTGTTTTAGAAATGGTTTGGCAAATACAGAAAAAAAGTAAGAAACTTTGAAACACGTAACAACAAGCATGATCGAAGATATACGAATGTACATCAAACAGAAGACAAATGTGCATCAGAGAATAGACGAGCAGGGAAGTTGGAAGTTTTGGAAAACAGTTACGTAGTATCAACAACGTGTTTTGATTTAGTCAGAGACAGGTGACATCTATGATCTATCAATGATTATGTTTGATTGAAATGGATTAACGTGCACTAGACAATAAATAAGTATACATGCTTGGTGAGGAAAAAAAAAAGAGGTAGACTAAAATCAGTCGCGACTGACGGATGAGACCGTTAGCTACGATCAAATCTCAATTTTCGAGATTCTAACAGTCAATCCGAACCGTTCAATGTGTTCTCCATATTGAAATCTCGTTGGAGACAAAATTTTATATTTTTCTTAAATTTTTTAGTATTTGTTTGGTTTACAAAATTTTTAATCTAAACAATTCTGGACCCTTCAATAACTATGATTTTTAAAATTCTCGAAAAAATAGTAAATAAAATCAGAAAAATGTAAAATTTGGTCGCCAATGAGATTTCAATATGGAGAACACATTGAACGGTTCAGATTAGCCATTAAAACCGCAAAAATTGAGATATAATCGCAGCTGACGGGTCCATCCGTCAGTCGTGGCTGATTTTAGCCTATCTCAAAAAAAATCAGTCTATATGTAAATCTGAATAATCTGCATTATGTCTGAATTAAATTTACAAAACTGATAAATCCATTTGATGGTAAGACCAAAAAGGAAAATAATAATAAGGGTTGAAGGAGCACTGGAGCAGAATCACTTCCTTTTGCTATTTCCCAAGAGAGAAAATGAAAGGCTCCCAAATCTAGCTTCCACCTCAAAAATACTACTTCTTTCTCTTTATTATATAATTATCTTGTTATTATGTTAGATCTAGTGTTTGGTGTTGGTATTTGTTGATTACTTTCTCTTGTTTCATTTCCCCTTTTTCTCCACCTTTCGGATGATACGGCCGCCCCGACCCTCCCTTGTTTTCCAATCCTGATCATGTCCTCTCTGCTCTTCCTCCTCAGGCTCAGTTTCACTCCCCTATCTCACCTCACCATCTGACTTCTTTCTTGTGTTTCTCAACCAGTATAAGTTTGTGATTTTTGCAGATAGTTTTGCAAAATTTTATTGGTATTGGTACATATATCAATAAATTTTTAGTTCTTCCTCTGCTTCAAAACGACTTGTGAATTTATACACTGCTGTTGGTAATAATTGATCATATTTTATACATTCAGGAATGGATCAGGAGGACATGAACATGTCACTGGTTCGACGGGACATTCTAACATCCTAAAAGCTGATATGCATGAGTTATCTGCAAACATCTCACCTCAATTATGCTATAGGTTATCTGCAAACATTTTATCACCTCAGTTCTGCTATGAATAACTACAAAGATTTATCTCAGTTTACAAGCATTATCTAAGAATAAATTACAATGAGGATAATTAAACAACACAAAACTTTATCAAAATTTTAAACTAAAACTGCAAAAAAATTTTCCAACTCTTGAACATAATATTAAACTAATACAATGTAATTTGAAAATTAATTGATTATATTATCCGCCAATAGATTTATAAAAAGTTCAGATATATCAATATATGATGAACCAAAACTTCAAATTTATCGATCGATTTGCAAATCTTTAACATAGCAAAGCGAAATTCATCTTAATTAATCAGGCAAACCTGCGACTCAGAAAATAACATAAACAATTAAACAAACATTTTCAAGTTTGCCTGAATTATCCTATATGATCTTTTCCTCCGAAATTAATAAACCTTTGTCCGTCCTTGTATCTCATCATTCGACCAGGGTCTATTTTTTATCTGCATTTTAGTTCGAGACATCCAATACGTATGCTTCTTTCTCAGTTTGTTGCTGCCGCCGCATTTCCTCCTTCGGCAATTCGTGGCATTTGGGGACAGACGAGCGTAACACTTGCAGCATATCATTCTGACAACGTTCTTCTTCTGTGCAATATATCTGAGTTCATCGTCCCAGATGCCATAGCCACCTCTCAGCCTTAGCACCAGATGCAGAGTTGACTCTTTCTGGATGTTGTAGTCGGCCAGGGTCCTTCCATCCTCGAGCTGCTTCCCGGCAAATATCAGCCGCTGCTGGTCCGGTGGAATGCCCTCCTTGTCCTGGATCTTCGCCTTCACATTGTCAATTGTGTCACTGCTCTCAACCTCGAGTGTGATCGTCTTCCCTGTAAGGGTTTTCACAAAGATCTGAATCTTGTCCTGCTGAGCAGTTTCAATTATAAAACGAAGATATGAATTTAGTTAAGACAGAGAGAAATATTGCACATGTTAATCGCTATGATTTATTTTATTTTTTATTTTTTAGAGGGAAAAAAAAGATAAACAGATTTCCTGATCAATGAGATCAATTGCTATAATTTAATTAATGAGCAATATAATAATGTTCATCATAGATGTGTAAATTTTATTAAGTGTTCGTAATTTCAATCTTTGGAATCAAAATCCAAGATACAAGGAATTAAAACGAATAAGAGCGAAAGAAAACAATCAAGGAATAAAATCAAATAATAACGAAAGGATTCGATCCAGATAATTCGATTAAGAACTGAATAATAAGATAGAGATAAATCAGATCTTAATCCTCTCGTAACCTCTTACCTAACAGATGGGATTTGAGAAAAACTCTAACAAGACAAATTGTGGGGTAGAATATTTTCTATTTATAAAAAATAAAAATGCTACTTACAGAAAACGTCCAAGATTTGGTTGGAATGATATAATGCGCAGTACTGCAGAGGGCAGTGGTTCGTCACGACCATCCGATCAATAATGGATGTTCCATGATTAATATTGAATCCATACGGCCCATAAATCTTAACCGTCGAGAGTAGATCAGACTATGGTGTTAAAACCACCGCAGATGGCAGAACTACAGCGGCTCTGTGGTTCGGGTTTTGTGACTCTGATTCCTGAACTCCTGATAATTATTTATCTTTATCTTTACTACTTATAAAAGCATCCTACAAAGGTTGTAAATAAAATCAGACAAAGGTTGTATTATACCTCTAACATCAGATATGGATCATTGATTTTATTGATCTAATATGATCTACGGTCTGGATTTGTATATCAGACAAAAGGACAGCCATTTGTCTGAAACTGGGCAGGCGGTGGAATGGTGCTTAATCAATTTTTTCGTTGCTATTCGGGAGTTTGACTCTCCGCTAAAACATTTCATTTAATTTTTGCTTCTGGTATCCGCTGATCCTCTCCCTCATGGGCTCATCCCTTCTGATTAGAAAAAAAAAAGGAAAGAGAAGTGGCTAGGGTTTTTATTTACTGCGCCCCCCTTAATGAAGAACCCTTCTCTCGCTCTCTCTCCTTAACGGCGCCGTCGCAAGGTCTGTCGATAAAAGACAATGGCGACCTAAACGGCGGGTCCGTCGACGCAAAGAGGCGGCCGTCAGGGAGGAAAACCCGCTCTAGACGACGACGGCTGGGGTGGAGGTGGTGACGACCTTCGACGAATGGCGATAAAAGACAACTTCCTCAGAGGATTTTACGCGTACGGATTCGAGAAACCCTTGGCGATTCAACAGAGAGCTGTGATTCTGATCATCTCTAGCTGGGATGTCATCACTTAGGCACAGTCCGGGACGGGAAAGACCTCCATGATTGCTCTCACTATTTTCCAGATTCTCGACACCACCAGCCGAGGGTATATAGTTTCATTCTCGACCGACACGTGGTGCTGACAAAGCAGCATATGCGCCGTCTCCGCTAAGAGAGCCATTACGGCTGTCGCCAGATCCAAGGTTGGATTTCTTTTGTTGCTTTCTCTTTACATCTTAAGTTTTGATACAATTTCTGATGGATTTGATGTTGTTGCTTTCTCATTATACTGTTTGGATCAAACCAGATCAATGAAATTCAAGGGCACCTGTACTGTTTAGTTAATCAGCTTGACCACAGAGCTGAAGAGTGCCATGTATGATATTGAACTGACACAGTACAATTAAAAGAGAAATACTAAAATGCTCGACTTTTCAGGTAAATGGGGTTGAGACACCAGAGAATATGCCGAGGTGCATAAGTAATTGCCATGACTTGGAGACATTTTGGAAAAGCTGGCATGCTTCCTACAACAGATGGCTTGTTAGGTAACCTATTTTAAAGTTTGATGAGGGAGCATCTGTAGTTTCTGTGATAAACACAAGTGTATAGGAAATTCACAATTTTTTTTTATTCCGGTACTTATTGGTACTGGCACATGCCAGTATAATTAGATCTATTTGTTTTTTTCTCTTGTATAACTCAATTTACTAATGTCTGCATATATTTGTTACTTTATCCTTAACACTCACAAATTCTTTGATGGAAATGCCTATGAGAAATCATATCCGCGTTAACTTATCTTCCAAAGTTCCAATATCTTCTAAGGTGTTTGCTATTAGGAATACACATACAGGTTGCGCTTTTCTCTAGCAACTATTATTAAGTAAAACTAAGAGTTAAGAAAAATACATTTTTCTACTTTTAATTTTCTTTGTGATTTTATTAATTTTGAAACCCCTGACTGTACCTAGCAAGAGTCAAGGTTAAAATTGATTATTGCATGCACTCTTGACAGCTGTTGTCAAGCTTTCAAAAAAAAAAAATGATTATTGCATGTGGTATATTGGGCCTATATCTTGCTTGAATTTAAGAAGGCTCAGTAATGAATTAGATACAAGATAATGGGAATTTAGGCAATTGTATATATAGGGTTGAAGCTTCTTCCTTATTAATGTTATTATTGATCATAGATATTACTTGTATTTTTTTTATTTAAGTTTGAACATGTTGAATTTAAAATTGATTTGTGATTATTTATAGCTTTCACAGTGTTTGATCAAGCTAGAGAGGTAAAGTCATTTCTTTAAAAATCTCATATACAATTCATTAATGTCTTTAAGTATTTCTTTTTGAATGTTTTTAGCATCTAATAAAAGACGGATTTCATGGGAAGGATTTTTTGAGTTGCTCTTATAAACTATTTTATGACTTCTGATAGATAACCCTGCTTATTTCTTGGTTAAACAGTTAGCGAGTTTGAGCCTTGATGACGGTTATAAAAACTTAAAAAGTTTAGAAGATGTTGAAGCATTCTTAGAAAACTGTAGAAACATAATGATGATTGATTACAGTGTATTACTTGGCGCATAGAAAATAATGATGATTGATTGGGTCCTGTAAATTTTACTGCCTGAAATGTATTTGCTGATATGAGAGTACTCTTTACCCTTGAATTTGAGATAATGAGTATAATTGATTCTGGTTTTTGTTCATAATCTGCTAAAATTATTATAAACTATTTCTAATTTTCACTACAAAACTGCTGCTCAATTGTGCAGTGACTTTTATTCTGTTTGTTCATTTCTTTTTAATTGTCATGTAGGTACTGTTGTTCTATCTGATCTACTGGCTGGAATGGATAGTCGAATTGCAAAGGCAAAAGAACAAGCTATAAGTAGGAAAGATATTCTAGAAAAAGTAGAGAAATGGAAATTTGCTTCAGAGGAAGAAAGCTGGCTTGATGAATATGAAAGGGTATTCCTTTTTTGCCCTCAACTTTTGTTAAATTCAGTTCATGACCTTGGTTTTTGTCGAGTCAATGTGCACACACTACAAAAACAAGAAAGATTTTGTCTAGGTTTTGTCGCTCCGTCAGATTTTGTCTAGGTTTTTTTTCCTCCCTAACAAATCCTACTTTCTATCGGATTCCATTGTCAACTCATTTGAAAGTTTCATTTGCCTCTCTTATTTTCTTTCCCTATTTATTGGCAGGAACCGATGGACATTAATCGCTCCCCTTTTAAAACAGCAAACTGATGGACATCAACCGCACCAGGTTTTGTTGATTTCAAATTAGCAATATAAAAAATTGTTAATTTTATTTCTCATCTCTTTTACTTGTCTCTCTTAGATTTTTTTGTCATTTTTGAGGGTATGTACAAGCACAATATTCAGCAATTCTAGGAATACTTGTTTGTCCTACAGATGTAACTATTGACCCAAATTAAATTTGCAAAAACTTACAAACCAGTTTTTGTTGTTCATTCAATTATAAAGGCAACACTTGACCAGAATGCCTAGCTTCTTGCAAAAGGTGCTTGATTTTGAGTTGGCATCTACTTGTTTACTGAATTAATCATTTAAGACTATTGAGTTTTTTTTTTGTAAAAGCAGACAAGTGGTGCTTCAGGAAATTATATTGTGATAATGTCTATCGCCTACATGAAGTTGGACAAATAGAACATTTTATGATTATAACATCTTTTTAATTCTGTTATCGCAGTATTTTTGCGCAGACCAGAAAGAGATCAGGACAACTCTTCCACGATCCAGTAATTGCACTTCAGTTTTATCAACTCATTTCAAATTTTCAAGAGCTTTACTTTTTTTTTTCTTCTGCGCTATAGGAAAAAATGGAAAGAGAGCACTGCTGCCATTATATGTTTCAAACTTTTGTTTCCCTCTTTTTATTTTTTCAAATTTTTTTTTCAATTCCTCATCAAATAGGTTGAGTTGTAAGGAATTAAGTGGCTCGAGTGAGACAAAAATTGTTGTAAATATGGTGTCAGTGTTTTCTTCAGTATTCATATTTTTAAATTTGTAAGCAAATTGTGCACTGGTTCATCCGGATACAAGGTTTTTTTTTATTTCATTTACATCTTGTATGAATTTAATCTTCAATGTTCAAACATATATGATTTTTGAAGTATAGGCGATGTTATTGGTACATGTAGATGTTGCTTTTTTTTTTTTTTAAATAGCTTTGCTGAAACTGAAAGCCACTGATAAGTTAAATATGGAAAGATATCAGATTGATTACAGGATTGATGAAGGACAAAATTAGAACGTAATTAATGCATATACCATATACTAAAAATCTTTTAACTTTTTGAAATACATCAAAATAAAAAAAAAATGCCCGCGCATGGAGCGGGCACTGCTGCTAGTGTATAAAACATTTCCATTATAAAATCCATACTTCTTGTGAAAGCATCAATTAAATGGTATATTCGATTTCAGACTAAGGTGTATTCAACCCTTTATATCAAATATGAAACATCGATTTATAAATATATGTAGATGTTTTCTTAGTTTCAAGTTTTTATTTCAGGATAATCTACAATATATGAGGCCATGAGGATGATCGACACAAAAAGTTCTTAAATTTGAAAAACTAAAACTGTAAATTTAAGCTTTACTCTTGGACATTATATAAATTGAAAGTTAATTTGATTAACTAACAATTGATTTATAAATTCTATTATTTAAATTTATCAATCTGTGGCATAGAAAAATCTTCAAATTTCTCAATCAATTTACTAATCTTCGACATAGCATAAAGTCTGATAATGCATTTCAATCAGACATAAATTCCATTTCCATTGTATTTTTCCGTCTCTGGTCCCAAGCATGATTGTAATTTTTTGAAGAAAAATAGGGGTCAAGCCCCTATCTTAATATATTAAATAAAGAGTTACAAAGGTTACAAAAGTTATTCAGCGAGCAGCTGAAAGAAATAAAATGAAAAGAAAACCAAAGTAAACAGAAAAAATAAAACTTGAGCAAAGTGAAACAAAACTGAACTAAACTATTTCTTCAAAATAGTCCATTCCAACAGAATTTCTTGAACCAGCTCCTGTTCTGGCTTTTGAACATCTCTGAAGACTCGATTGCATCTCTCTCTCCAAACAATGAAGAAAGAAATTGCAAAAAGATCCCTGACCGGGTCTTTGATACTGGGGATGAGAGGATGGCAGTATGGAGTAGAGGAACAGAAGAATGAACAGTAGCTTGAATGACAGAACTTTTTGTAAGCAGTAGAGATTTGAGGCGCCTATAAAAAGTGCATGAATTGAAAAGATGTAAAACAGATTCACTGTCCTTGAGACATAAGAAACACCTATTTGGCAAGGACCACCCCCTTTTCTGTAGATTATCCAGTGTTGCTATCTTGTCTTGGAACATGAGCCACAAAAACACCTTAAACCTTGGTGGTATTCTCAGTTTCCAGATATGAAACAAAGAAGAAGAATGTAAAGGATTGGAAGTAAAAAGCCTGTAGAGTGAGTTGGTTGTAAAACTGAGAGAAGTTGCAGAAAGAACCCAAGTAGCCATGTCTGCATGATTGTCTGTAAGTTGCACAGTAGCAATAATTTGCAAAAGAGAAAATAACTGCTGCACTGCCAGAGGTGATGCAGAAAGCAAAGGAGAAAATAAAGCAGCACAGTTATTTAAGCTATTCAAGAAAGTGTGAACAGAGATGAGGGGATCAATTGCAAAGGAAAACAATTGAGGAAAGACAAACAGGAAGAGTTGAGAGCACCAATTGTGATACCAGAAAAGAGTATCTTTCCCATTAGCTATCTTCATTTGCAAGCCTACATGTAAATGACTTGCACATCTCCTTAGTGTATTGGTGAGCTTACTGTTTGTTGGAAAGAAAGAGATAGCATTATTTTGCAGAGCAGAAGCAATAGTTTTCCATAGAGAAGAGCCAGGAACTGTCCATTTCCAAAGCCATTTGGTTAAAAGAGCATTATTGAGAGCTGACAGGTCTATTATTCCTAAACCACCCACTTCTTTTGGCTTGATAACAGAGCTCCAGTTCATCATGATTAATTTCCTCTTCCCCAAATTAACCCCATGCCAAAGGAATCCTCTTCTAATATTGTCAATCCTTTTTATTACCCAACTTGGCAATTTAAAGACTGACATAAAGTAAATGGGGAGTGCAGAGAGAGTTGAATTGATTAGTACCATTCTACCAGCTATAGAGAGCAAGGAAGCTGACCATCCTTGCAGTTTGCATTGAAATTTGTTGAGTAGCGGCTGAAAATCAGTCCTTCTCAAAGCTTTGTAAGAGAGAGGAAGCCCCAGATAAGTAAGTGGAAAAGAGGAGATTGAACATCCCAGGATAGTTGCAATCTGCAGCTGTAAATCAGAAGAGCAGTGTAAAGAAGCTAGCTCAGATTTGGAGGGGTTTAGAGCTAACCCAGAAAATACAGAGAATGCTCTGAAGATGATCTTTATGAATTTTGCATGCTTGACCGACGGTTTGAAGAATAAAATTGCATCATCTGCATAGAATAAACTAGAGTGCATTCCTTGAAGAGGGACTGGCAAAGCTCCAACAGTGGTCAATCTAGCTATCCATCTTGAGAGGAAATCAAAGGCCAGGATAAAAATGTAAGGAGATAAAGGATCTCCTTGTCTGACACCTCTCCTTAAAATGATTTTTTTGCCAGCAATTCCATTAAGAATAACTCTAGAACTCCCTGACAACACACAATCGACAATGGTAGATACAAAACCAGAGGGGAATCCCAAAGCTTGTAAAACCTTTGAGATGAAGGACCAGCTAAGTGTATCAAAAGCTTTATGAATATCAGCTTTTAATACTGCAATTGGTGTATTTGATTTGTGGGAATGATGAAGTACTTCTTGAGCATAACAGAAATTTTCAACAATTGATCTTCCTCTTAAGAAACCAGTTTGATTTTGAGAGACTAAAGAATGAAGTAAGGGAGTAACTCTAGAAGTTAAAACCTTTGAGAAAATTCTCTGAATGGAGTGTATTATGCTGACAGGTCTGAAATCCTTCACAAAGGAAGGAGAATTGCTTTTTGGTATGAGAGCAATGATAGAAGAGTTTAAAGGTGCCAGGCTGCCACTGTGCACAGCAAAGTTAATAGCATCAGTAATTTTAGGAATTAATTCCTTTGAAAAAGCTTTGAAAAAGTCACCTGTGAAACCATCTGGCCCTGGAGATCTGTTAGATGGCCAGGAATTGATGGCTAAAAGAACCTCTTCCTGAGATATCTGTGCCAGCAGAGAAGAAAAATCAACATCACTTGAGTGTTGATAAAGAGAGCTCCAGTCAATATCTGAAGAGGTTGAAGATAATGACCCCATCAATGAGCAATAGTATTCAAAGAAAGCTCTTCCCTTTGATTTTTGATCAGTAACAGTAGATCCATTGAAGTTAATTTTCTGAATAAAATTCCTTCTCTTGTTACTTGAGGCTCTTGCATGAAAGAAAGCTGTATTTCTATCCCCTTCTAATCTCCATTTAAGTGAAGATCTTTGTTTCCAAATTTTGTCCTCAACTACTGCTAACTCAGTGAATCTCCTTTTGAGTAAACATTTGAGCACCTTTTCTAAAGGAGTTAGAAGCCGCAATTCCATCACTCTATCACATCTCTGAAGAAATGATCTTATAAATAAGGATTGCTCTCTTACAGCTGAAAGTCTCCCCCTAGCCCAAACTCTTACTTCTTTGGACAAAAGAGATAACTTATCATGTAATTGCAAAGGATTGGTTGCAGAAGGCAAGGAGAACCATAAATTAAGTACCAGATCAGTAAAAGTGGGGTAGCTGAGACAGAAATTTTCAAACCTAAAAAGATTTGAAGGTCTGAAGTTTGATTTGACCACACAGAGAAGGGGGTAGTGGTCTGAAGAAGTATTTGGCAGCACTTCTTGAGAAACATTTGGGAATTTACTAGTTAAAGCAACATTCACAAAAAATCTGTCCAATCTGGCAAGAGAAGGGGTTGCTCGATTATTTGACCATGTGAAGTTTCTTCCTTGTAAATGTAAATCAACCAAACTTAGAGAGGAAATCATACTTGCAAAAGCCTGTATCTCACTTGAAGAATGACCAGTACCAGTTGAATCCTGAGTCGCAAGAATAGTGTTAAAATCACCACATAACACCCAGGGAGTATTATCAGGTGGAGCAAAAGAGGAGATAGCAGAAATAAAATGTGATCTTCCAAGAGTTGTTGAGGGGCCATAGACTGTAGTTAGTCTGAGAGAAGAACCATCTAAAAGAGAAGTGAAATCAGCAGATAAGAAGTTCATGTTTGCAAAAGAGTTTGTGCAACTAACAAAATTCTGGTCCCAAGCCAATAGAATACCTCCACAAGTATTTTGTGAGTCCACAGTGACATAAGAACACAGTTGAGAGCCACAACACTCTTTAACCAAATCAGAATTGGTTGAGTCCCATTTTGTTTCTTGAAAACAGATAAAATCAGGCTTCTCAATTAAGACAGTTTGTCTGATTGCCAATCTCTTGTCTCTATCATTTAAACCTCTAACATTCCAGCAAAGAAACTTTAACTTATAATTCATTGCAAAGCCAAAAAGATACATCAGAGAGAAGGAAGAAGAAAGATATAAGAGAAGTAATAGAAGAAGAATAAAGTAGTAGCAGTAGCAAAGATTGAACCATCTTCATAATACTATAATTCCAAAACATCAGTCTAAAGAAGAAAGAAAACTGATACATTGAAGTTATTCTATCCGAGCTTCAGCCAGGATTTTCGCCATGTCAGGAGTTAAATCAAAGCCCGCCAGATTGATTACGAGCTCCGCTTGGGTCAAGGTGGGGGGCTCTTCTCCTTTGAGAAAATCATCCAATGTTTTTGCTATCTTGGAGCGAGCTTTGTTGGCAGAAGTCTGAATTGAATCAGCAAACTGAACTTTCTGAGCTTTAGCAATAGATGAGATGTATGAGCCAGAACTCTTCGATTTAAGGCGTGTACTTCTCCTTGGTTCAGAACTGGAAAGAGAGCGAGCTGCAGTGATGGAGGAGGGAGGAGAAAAAGCAATCTCCTGAACAGGAGGAGAAAATGTAGTCTGCTGAGTAGCTGTGTCAACATGAAACCCAGGAGGTGGGCCTAAATTCTCCGAAGTAATTGGGCCACTCAAAACCGGCCCATCTGTAGAAGAAGGTAGCTGAATCGGTAGTGGCTGATCTGCAACAACAACCGAGTCCTGAGACGGCTGCTCAATTAATTCTGTTAAGGATGCTCGAGGAGGCGGAGCAATAAAAGAATTAGCAAGAGAGAGGTTTGAAAGCGGATAGTCGGCGGCAGAGTAAATGAAGTTGCCGTTGGGAGGAGCAGTAAAAGCAGAGAAAAGAGCATTAAAAAACCAAGTCATAGTTTGGGAAGAAGTGACGGCCAAGAAATTGTCTCCAGTTAAGTGATTCCGAGAAGTCAACTGGAGATCACCAGTAAGAGGAGATACTGGCAAGGAAGTAGCTGATTGTTGTACTGACACATTAACAGAACCAACGGAAGGGGGTAAACAAGCAGAAGGGTCAGTGATGTTGTCAGAATCAGTAGAAGGCGGCGGAGGTGGTGGCGACGGTGGTGGAAGAGGTGGCGGCGGTGGCGGCGGCGGTGGCGGTGGAGGTGGTGGTGGAGGAGCCCATGGTCTACCTGGACCAACAAAAGGAGGTTCTGTAGGGTACCCAACCTGTTCGAAACCTTCAATAAAAACTCTCGCTCTTGCTGCTCTTGGATCAGCTGAAACAGCTAACTGTCTTGGAATGTCAAAGGGATGAGCACCCTTAATCAATAACCTTAAATGTATAAAAACTCCATCTGAGAAGTGTGGAGCCATCATCACAGGATAACCAAAGCCAGAAACCAAAGTACAAATAGCATTTCTATGCCAAAGATGTAAAGGCTGACCAGTGATTCTAATTCTGGTACGGTATAGAGGGGGTTCATAAATAGTACCAGTTCTTTCAGACCATCTTGAAAAAATTAGCTGAGTATTACAGAGATAGAAGATCCCTATAGAGCAAATTGCATTTCTGACAGCAGCAGTAGGGCAAACAAGAATGAAGTCACCTGATGATCTAGTGATAGGAGATAGCCTGTACTGGTGCACAGCAAAACCAAATTGTCTGACAAATCGGAGTCCCAATCTATGTTCAAGATCAGGAGGTAGTGCTTGATCTGCATGAAAAGTGACAATAGCTGATCTCTGAAGAACTTCATTCTCCGGATTTAACTCAGTGAAAGGTGAGTAAAAAACATTCAAAATGTCAGGTCGATGCTCTTCAAATTCATCAACACTATTCATTGGAGTAAACTGCCAGTCGACAGGAAAAGCCATGTTATCAGAAGATGTAGTAGATGGAGTTGAAGGAAGGGGAGAAGGATCACAATTTATAGCATCAGTAGGTGGCTGTTCATTTTCCTGATGCTCTGAATGTGGTCGTTCAATTCAAGAAGGCAGTGAAGAGGTTCAGATGAATCAGATTGAAGAGGAACCAACTTTTCAGTAAGTTGAACCGGCTCATCCCCAGATTCATTAAAAGATGAAACCGAAGAGTCGCCAAGAGAAGCTGAAGAGCACTTGCTAACCGTGTGACCAAACTTAAGGCACAGAATACACCTCTTTGGTAAACTACAATCAGCCTTAAAGTGTCCATTAAACAGGCAGTTGAAGCATTTCTTTTCTTTTTTAAAAGAAAAGTACTTGGAAGCAATGAACTCTTTCAGAGAAGTTTTTTCTAACTGTCGTAAGTTAGACTTAGCTTTTTTAGGAATCACTTTTCTCCAAGTAAAAGAGTGATCTTTTTTAAGAGAAGAGGAAGATTTGACTTGCTTGGAAGAGATAGAGGGGGAAGGAGAGATCTTTCTTTTAGCTTTGGGAGGTAGATCAAAGCAAGCAAATCTAGTTTGATAAGACTTAGAAGTAACCAGTTTGAGTGAGAAAATGGTGAGAGGGGGGCTTGGAAGAAGAGGAGCAAGTCTAGATTTAGCATTCGTAACACCAGCAGAAGCAGTAGGGGAAATGGAAGAGGTTACTTGAGAAACATTCTGAGTTTTTTGAAGATGTAGAGATGAAGAAGGTAAGTCTGAGTAGCTAGTCTTTTCCTTGATGTAAACATCCAACAGCGGTGGTGGAGGAGGAGCAGAAGTCGAAGCAGAGCTGAGTTTAGATGATACCTTCGCCTGCACAGTCGCCTTAGCAGTCGCCCTCTTCATCGCCTCTCTGTTTCGTCTTGATCAGGACCTATATTTCAATCTAGATCATTTCACTTCGATATTGTAATCAGCATGATTGTAATTGACCTCCGAATTTTTTTTTTAAATAAAAGAAGCCGATTAGATGAATCAAACCGGTGATTTACAAAATAACATAGACAATATAAAGGTTCTCCGTGTCTAATAACACAATGAAACAAACAACATGAAAGTTTGCCTAAATTGATGCGCAAAACCTTTCCTTCTGGATTTAATAATAGAAAAGTACTCTTTCTTGTTTTAACTCATCCTTCGACCATGGTTTATTTTTTTTAATATGCTGTGGGTCGAATCTGTAAACGGGACGCTTCCTTCTCAGATCGGTGTTGCCACCGCATTTCTTCTTTCGGCAATTGGTGGCAGTCGGGGGCAGGCGGCCGTAGCACTTGCGGCATATCATTCTGATTCTATTCTGCTTATACGAAATCCTCTTGAGTTCCTCGTCCCAGATGTAGCCACCTCTAAGCCCGAGCACCAGATGCAGCGTCGACTCCTTCTGGATATTGTAGTCGCCCAGGGTCCTCCCGTTCTCAAGCTGCTTCCCGGCGAATATCAGCCGCTGTTGGTCCGACGGGATATCTTCTTTGTCCTGGATCTTCGCTTTCACATTGTCAATTGTGTCGCTGCTCTCCACCTCGAGGGTGATCGTCTTTCCGGTTAGCGTTTTAACAAAGATCTGCATCTTGTCCTGCAAGCAATTCCAATTAGGCAACTGTTGATTGCAATAAAAATTTGTCTTTGGACAACTGATGCGGAATTGAATGCTAAAACAAAAAAATTATATGCATTTACTATTTTTCAAAGAAAGATGAGGAGTATTGGACGTGCTAATCGCTAAGTTTAAATTTTTTGTCAAAAAAAAAAAAAAGAAAAAAAATTCTGATGGAGAACAATTTCTATAATCAAATGAACAATTTCTATAATCAAATGAACAATTGATTAGGTATTCAAAATCCAACTTCAATTTATGGAACCCAAAACCAATATATCAAATGTACAACGAAAAACTAGCAAAAGAAAACGAAGCAGATCATTTGATTAAGAAAATAATAATTGAACAGAAAAAATTCCGGTCTTAATTTTCTCATACCTGTACGAAGGGATTTCAGTCAAAAACTTGAACAAGACTAGTGGGAGATTGGGTGGAGAATATTTATAGAAAAATAGAAAAACTTCTAAGTTGACCCCTATATAATTGCGTTCACCATGGCGGTGCTACTGTTCTGTTCCTTCCAAAAACTGACCCGCCTTCAAAAAGGAAAAAGAAAAAAAAAATATTATGATTTTCTGTGGTTTTTATTTTGTGGCCCCGAGTCCTGAACTCCTGACATACATATACACATTTCAATGTTATACATCAGTAACCATTTGTCAAGATATTTTGGTTGCCCAAATTATCCAACCCGCAACAGCAAGGGAGTGTAAGTTATAAATAACGCTTTTGATGCATTATTGCTCAATGCTCATGATTCGCCCAGAACAGAAAGTTTGGAAAGCAAGTAATCTAGAAGACTGACAAATTACTTGGCCAGCAAGATGTCTAAATCAGGAAAACATAACTAATAAAAATATATGTACTCCTTATGAAAGTTATTATTCTTGCAAGTTTGGTTTATTCGAGCCGGTATGCACATGGAATTAAAAAAAAGTATATATATGATACTGTACAAACTTTCATTGAAATTAGTACCAAAAAGAAGTTTTTCATTTATAAAATTAAAAAAAAAGATAAAAGTAATGATAAGTTATGCATGATATAGCATGCACATCTTACTTAACTCATATTTTAATTATCTCCTGAATTAATTATAAATGATTATGTTGTTGTATACAGAGAAAGAGTCAAAATTTCCTTAAAAAAATTACTACCGTTTTCAAATAGAAAGTTTTATCAAAACATGTATCCAATAATTTGGTGTAATTCGTAACTTTGTGCACCCTTCTAAGTATTCTGAGACGCTAAAAAGTAATCATTATGGTTTGATTGCAGACATCAGAAACAATAAATGAATTGAACAGGTTTGCAAAATCTATGTGACTTTAAGTAATCATTTAAGATTTTTTAGAATGAAAATAAATAAAATACTAGAGTATTATGCGCTGACAAGTAATATAACTATCATTATGGTTTGATTTCAGACTTACATCACCATTGGATCTTCATTATGTGCTCGAGCGGTTGAGCATCAATTGTATAGTTTAGCTCTCATAAATATGCTTCATGGAGATATTTGGAGGATCTGGTTTTTGGTTATTTTCTCTGAACCATATTGCCATTTAATAATTAATTAAAGTCATGAACATTTGATATGATTAGTGAAAATAGGTATTGCAGAAGTTATTATACAATTAATTTGTTTATATAACTTTTTAAAATTTTAATCAAATTTTATAGTAAAAACTAGCTAGTATACATAATATAATTTATATTAATTGACAATATTAAGAAAATATAATTCCAGTAACAATATAATTAAATGTAATAACTAGATCAAACATATTTACCAAAAGTAAACTATATATCAATATGGATAACTGAGTGATATGTCCACTAAAATTAGTTCTGTCAATTTTAATTTAATAATAACATAATTTCGTTAGTAACAATTTTAATTGAAAAGATGCGAGTCAAAAATAGATACTATAGTTCCGTGAACACGCACTACTAGAATGTGAGTTATTTGCTTCGCCAATAGGCGTCCGTATTCCGACACGAAAAGCGTTCTGCGTCCACCTAGAGACGTTGCCTAAGCGACACCGATAACCTAGCCGCTAATAATAAACATCTGTGTCAGACGGACGCGAATTACTTAACGCGTCCCTAAATATGTTTCTAACAGTGTCGGCATAACGACGTATATTCTGTTGTCCGATGGCTCATTCAAACAGTAAGTGCGTCCTTATTTAGAAGTTACTATGTCGATATACCGACGCCTTCGGTCAGCGACTCAGATAATATATTGTCAGAATTTATCGGGACCCACAATCTATTATAGTAGGTATGACGACGCTTTTGCTCACCGACCCAGATAATATATTGTCAGAATATAGTGGGACCCACAATATATTCCTATATTTGTGTTGCTATATATTAGATCAAAGACGTCAATATACCGACGCAATTATTCATATCCACATCAATTACATTTATATAGCCATTCATTTCTTCCTGATACCGATTTGGTACCACCATTATTTAATTCATACGATTTATTCACGACTATTTGAAATTCTCAACCATACACATTATTCACATTGAATGAAACAAAAATCACACAAATATCTATTATGAATTGAATTGCAAATCAACATCTAATAGAAATAACAAACATGCATATGTTTTGACACAAACCAGAATTCAAAGTAAAAGAACATTAAAATTTAAATCAATCTAAACAAAAAAACTTTAGCACTTAAAACCAAAAAGCCACAATGTCGCGACAAATAGTCTATCTAGCTAAAATTCTCATAACCATGCATATAATCATATTCAATTTGCTTGCGCGAAGAATTGGTAAGTAACACCATGAATTCTCCCATAGCATTTGAATTGATTGTTGATGCTGCACTTAAGCCCTCTTCATTTGTGGGCACTTGTGAAGTGTTGTTGCCAATAGGTGGTAGTGCAAAATTTCTATGTTGCTGAAAAATTGACCAAAACATGGAACCAAAAGTCCATTAATAAAACAAAACTAATAAAAAACAATAAAAAATTGCCCAATTAATATGCAAGTTGTACAATTAAACTTCTAACAGAAAATCATAAATAAAGAATGAAAGTTTATGATTTACCTCATATTGACTGCAGAGTAATAATGAAAATTAGCCTTCTGTTGCTCTAAACAGCGCATCTAGAAAGTAAGAAAGTTAGAAAAGTATAAAAAGGAAAAAAATAAGTTAGCAAGCCTCAACGATTTGCAATCAGGACTAAAATATTACTTGGACCTGCATATATATATTGATACGATGACTAATGAAATAATTTAAACTATCATACCAAAAATGGCATTGCTTAGCCATAGTTGAACGTAAAACAAAGGACAAAATGAAGCTCCACTCTTGCGTTTCGTTTTTGTATCTTGTCTGGTGTTCTTATGGCTTTAATCAACTCCTAGAAATTTTACTTCCATGATATTGCTCTGTACATCAATTACAATTTACTAAATTTTTCCAAATAAATTGTCCAATTGAATTTACAAACAAGAAACATACATTGAATCGAGCACCAATTGAAGAAAACTTCGAAGATTCAGATGTCTCCTCAGGAAGTGCAGGAAACAAACCTGCTACAAAAAGGGCATGCTGATGCATTAAGCAAATCTTGGTGCTCAGCCACCACATAATCTTTGTTCTTGTCTAGAAAAAGATCTACCTGATAGGTCACCTGTGCAACAAAAACAAACAATAAAAACAGATGTATATTAATAAAAAATTAAAATTAGTGAAGCAAATGAAAAAGGGGGGAATAAGTAATTAGATGAGGTAGGAAATGAGCAACAGACCTTTGTAGCGGACGTGGTGTACTGAGGTTTGAATTTTGCCCAAGAGCTTTTGTTGCCCCATTAAAATAGAAAACAAAAATAAACATGTAAGAAACATTTTTTTTCAATTTAGAATATCTAGTCTTGTTATAAGATATATTGTATGTTTGTTGAACAGTTCATTCTAGATCGGACATTTGAAATTGAACCTGATTGGATAAATAAAGAGGAGGATTTAAAGTCTAAATGAGCCTAACAACTAAAATTCTCACTAAATAACTAGTTTCGAGGCACGTGCATGCTAGATTACGCAACTATAGTATCAAACAAATGAAAATAAAGCTAATCTAAGAAATCTACGAGTCAGAGAGAAATAACGTGAGCTTACAATTCCGATCTTGAGATGAGACGAGAAGCGGCGACCGAGGATGGGAGCGTTGCTCCGCCTGGATCGGGAGAGGCGACGAGAGGCACAGAGGGGGTTGGGGTTACGAAGGAAGAGGCGGCTAGGGCAAAGTCTGCGAAATTTTTGGGGGAATTTTGGACTAAGGAAGAGGCCACTGGTGATGACGGCGCAAGAACTAGGAGGCGATGGGGGCTAGGTTAAAAGGCACATAGGATAGAACATATTAATGTGAAAAATGGGGAGGGGACTTAAATGCGGGGGAAAAGAGGGAGGGAACCAAAATTTTGGGAAAAATTTCGTGATGGGATATATGTAATATGTTGCGTTGAAATAAAGGGATTGAATTGATATACACTTAATAAATGAAATTGAATATAGTTGTAATTTATTTGTCCACCAATTTTATTTTCCTATATTATACACATATAATTTTGTAAATCTTACGAAAATTGAATTGATAAATTTCTGAAGCGAATTAGGAAGATTGATCTGAAAATGGAATTGAAGAAGTTAAGATAATAATTTTTCTTTCATAGAGTTTCTTTATAATTTACATGAATAACTTGAAGAATCATCAATGCTCAGAAATGTCTTCGAGATTTTAAAAAAATAATTCTAATGAATGAATTGCTTATCTATCCAAAATTAAATCAACGAGATAGTCGAGCAGGTGATTATTTTTGGAAATTGATTAGTGTCATCCCACTCCGCGCCATCTGCGCCATCGCACTGCACAGAGCCTCAGCGAAAGTCAGAGCAGCGCTCTATCCCCTCTACTCACCCAGTGCGTATTTTTTGTTCATTTAGCTTTTATAAGTGTTCACTTTAATACGTACAAATGTTCACTTTGTAGTAGAATTGTTCACTATTTTATAAGTGTTCGCTAGACTAAATATGTTCATTTTGATTTTTTTTTTTTTTTGCCAAAAGTTCAGTTTGGTCAATACAAATGTTCAGTTAATTGAGTATAACTGTTCAGTTAGTTGCAACAGAAAATATAAATGCTATGAGCAAACATGTTTATTTTATTAAGTATAAATTTTTAGTTTAGTAAGTACGAATGTTCAATTTAATAAGTACTAATGTTGAGTTTAATAAGTTAAATGTTCAGTTAGTTGCAACAGAAATACAACTGTTATAAGAAAAAAAAAACCAAGCGAAGGGGTCACGAACCGGACAAAAAATACATGTAAAAATTAGAATTGGAAATGAACCGATCCGGTTCAAATTAAATTGTTTCCGATTCTACCCCTGCCTCCTAGCGCACCTCTTGACCACGCGCGACTCTGATTTTAGCGCGATTCTGACGCATTTAACTGAACAATTCTTATTATTAAACTGAACACTTCTTATTATTAAACTGAACATTTATAACACACATCAGCGATGGTTGGGATGGTTTATTTGCCGATGGTGGTTATAATTCCTGATTATTTTTGAAGTACAGAATGATTTACCACTTTTATATATACTGATATAATTTGTCCATACATAACCACCAGCTTTAGTACCTACTAGGTGGGAAAATCGAGCTTCGCTCGATATATGAATTATATAATTTATTAAAAATATATAATAAATGATAAATTTGCGAAGCTTAGTGCGTGTAATAATGTAAATCTATTACACCAATAAAGAAATTAATATTTGAGGGTGTATAATTATACTATTTAAGGTAAATAGACCGCAGATTATATCAAATTAACAAAATCAATGATCCACATTTGATATTAGAGATAGTTAACACCTTTTATCTGACATATTTATGTCTTTTTGATGGATGCTTTTATAAGTAGTAATGATAATGATCAAAACTTTGACAATGTAATGCAAAGTACTTATCAAATATAAAATATTTAAAATTAAAATATTTTAAATGAGCTGCTATCATCGTCTTTTAGATTTGTCCCAAAAGCAACAAAATCAGTAATTAAAATCAAAATTGTACGTTCAATTGAGCTTCTCAACAAAAAAAATAAATTTTTATGAAGGTAGCGCTACGTACCATGTAGGATTTTGCTTCAATTGTATGGAATTTAATGGTTGTCATTTGAAATTTATAGAATTGATCGAAATTAGGTGCTAAAAAAAAAGACCTATCCAAAGCCTCTACACCTATCGTTTTTCTCTCCACGTGCAAACTCCCAGCAAAATGGAAGTTTGTAGGAGCCGATAACTATGATTATTAAGCAATAAGAACTGTACTTATAAAAATAAGTCAACACAAAAGAGGAGAAGATAAACATACCCTTCAGTGACCAAATTCCAAGCCTATTTAGAGAGCAGTGCGAGAAAATCCCAATTTGTTCAAGAATTCAACTATACACACTCTAGTTATAATTGCAAAAATTCCTAACTATGTCATGATTCAAAATTTCGTGATCATGTATTCATGTGACAATAGGAGAAAGAATTACAAAGGAGCAAGAAAGAACTATGGATACAAAATAACAAACCAACCAAGGAAAGTAAAAGCAACTGGTAAAAGCGAGGCCTGAAAACCAAGACCATCTTTTAATGAATGAAAATGCCACGTAATGGGCATTGCTACTATGTGACTCGGTAATCGGCAACCATGCATCTTGCGTATTAAGTCTCGTCAAATGACCCACATATTGAAACAAACATTAAATGGTGATCATGTCCAGTACTGGTACAACATCATCCAGACACTACAGAGCATTCATATTGTTGCACTCGGGTTTTGTTCTGTTAGATTTGTTATCGGTATCCTTTAAGGCTTCCAATGATCCTCTTCATTGGGGTACCAATTGCCGAGATAGACACCGAGCTTAGAAGCCACGGCAGTGTCGAGTCTAAGATGAAGGCTTAGCAGAAACAACCCCAGCCATTGGCCGAGGCAACGGAAGCCCCAATAGGGTCGGTGCATTGGTCTCTAACCCAGTCATTGGCCGAGGCAATCAAAGCCCCGATAGGGTCGGTACATTGGTCTCTGGTGTAGACAAACCGCCTACTTTCAATATTACTGATATAGATACCAGCTCTGGTTCAGACAAACCGCCTTCTGATTTTGATGCTGGAAAGGATGTGGCAGTTGCAACCAACTACAAAGAATGGATAAGACAGTTAAACAAATAATAAAAGTAAATATCACATATTAAATGAAATGAAACAAAATATTCGAATATCAAATACATGAAGCTTTTGTCTTCAAGCCAGATTCCAAGATTTACTAATATGATGATGAACTACTTTCGGTAGCATAGTTCAGCTCGAGTGTTGGTTTGCATGTTGCATTAGTAATGCCAGTTTAATGTAGGAAAAACAATAAAAAAATAATAGTTAGTAAAAATTAATTATTATATGAGTGAGAATGTGATCTATTTTTTTCCTCATTTCCGAAAATAGCCATGTCTGAATTTTTACCTGTCACTTGCATTATGCAAAGAGTGCCATTATGGCATATATCAACACATTAGCAATCAAGTCCAGTATGAGAATTGCTTCTGTTGTTACTGACATAAAATTATGATCCTGTACAAATTTTAGCTCATACAATATAGAAAGTAACCGTTCATCATGCATTATATAATCCCTAACTTTGCAATTTGATATGCTTGTTTACTCTAAATTACAATAAATCTTTCACTTTTGCATCTGACATGTCTTGTCCATAAAATTAAGACATGCTTGAGTTCTCCTAGAAGAGCTTTTCATTTTTTACAATTGTGAGTTAATATATCATGTGACTTAATTAGCACAGTTCTTTATTTCCTTATAGTTCGCATTACATGTCAGTTCAAACAAAATTGAAATCTATCCAACCATGTGGAAAAATGAGTTGTTTGCTCAGTATAAAAAAAGCAAACATTTTAAAACAAAAAAAAAAAGTCGAGGGCAATATGCTCACCTAATTAAATACATATTCCATAGCACTCGATGATCTGAATCTCTATGAGAGAGACCAGTTTTTATATATATTGTTCATATGAAATGTAGTGACATCCAGCTGTCTTATCACCATTTCAATTTCTATGTTGTTCATGAGCATAAGTGTGTTTCTCTCAGGAATTGACCATTTTTAGCTCTAACTGATAAAACTCAGCAGACAACAATCCAGATATTTGATAATATATTTAAAATAAGAGAGAATTCAGCTTTTGACTGCAATACAAATGTTATAAAACTGCAAGAATTCAAACCTGGTTTTCAATTAGAGCTTTGAGAAGTAGATATTGACAATCAACTCTCGTAGTATCCCTCATTCCTTCAGAGGCAAACAAATAGATCTATAAAAATAAATACCTATCATTTGCATTCCGGTTCTTTCTCAAGCACTCATCATAGATAAATATGCAATAAACTGTGGTACAAAATAAATCAATTAGGAACTCATTTGGGACAAATCAATGGTACTGGCAATAATGACAGCTATATAAGTATATCTGTTATTTTTTTTTCAATTTGAAGGTACCCTTGCACTAATAATTATGGTAAGAGTATTACCAACTAATTACCAAGAGATTGAGGCCTTTCCCTTTAATCAGATATTAAAAATATAGAATTGAAATTTATTCCACTAATTTATTCCCTTTAATTACCAACTAATTGAATTTATTCCACATGGAGTGACAAATTGAAATCTGTCGAGAAAACTGTGTATAGATCAAGCAAATCTAACAAAAGTAAGACAATCCTTCACTTATTCTAGGAAGAATCAGAAAAAATTCAAATTAGAAAGAGAATGATACATTTGGAAGACAGAGGAGACATGATCTTGATATCATACTCGATGGCTTGATCTGTGTGGAAGGTTTCATTCTTTCTGATGATCGCCTTGCAGATCACGCGCGTGTTCTTGTCTACGAACACGACGGGCTGAGGCAACGCCGCTGCCGCGTAGACGCGCGTGTAAGCGAAGATATGCGGTGCCTCGGCATTGGCGACGGAGTTGCGGGAGAGGAGGCTACCGGAGGCGAATCGAAGAAGTCGGGAGGAGTGATGAGACATGACGACTCTTGCTGTCTGGTCCGGTCTCATAGAGGCGAGAAAGAGAGAATTTTAGGGTTCGGAAGAGATGGACAGATCTAGGTTTTTTTTCCCGTCTCCGATCAGTCAGAAATGAGAAGGACTATCGAAGGGAGGGGGTGGGCAAGCTTGGCGACAAATAGCGGAGGTACTTCTGATAGTTGAGATGAGAGGGCGACGCAGTTCTAACATAGGAGGAGGAGGATGTATGGGATATCAGAAGAGGGAGAATGTTTACAAGAAGAATCCAATACGGAGACGGAGATGCCATGAAACGGGTCATTTCTATACTCAATAAAATCCATTACACATATATTCACAGAGTTCAAAGATGCAAGAACGGAAAAAATAAAATTTTCGTATTCCTTAGGCATAGCCGTGTCGCCCAGTATTTAACAGACCAATCAAGGACTCGCACGCCTCTTTATTTATAATACTGATTAGTTTCATCTGCAATTTCATTTATCTAGTTGGAAACAATTTAGTTAAAATTTAGAATTGTTTTTTTAAGATTGATATTTTTCTAAGTTGTTACTCAAAAAAAATGTAGCATTTTTTAAAATAAAAATGTTGCAAATTTTAAAATAAAAATGTTACATTTTTCAAAATAAAATCAATTGAAATTTATTATATAACAAGCAATTAACATTGTTCGGGTAATTAACATGTTGATGTGTCGCGTCAATATCGTGTCGTGTTGGATACTTCTGAACATTGACACAAGTTGACAAGACAACATTTTTTTTCAATATATAATTTAGAATATATTAAATTAAACTGAGTTTATAATATAAATTTAATAGTACAAAGACAAATCAAATTAATACCAACCATCATTTTGATCCAACATTCTATATACAAGCACAAGTCATCTATCCGTGGCTATAATTCATGCCACATGGAAGCTATGTAATTCATTGAAATATTATTTTTATACGAACTTGCATTATACTACTAATATTAACCTTGTTTGAACTTTAATGAAATGGTCATTTATTAACTTGTTTGAAAATTATTAATGTTTTGCCATGACTATATTGATAATTTGTCAATATACAACCACCGACTTTGGTACCTCCAATTTCGTTTGATTTTTCAAATTGTAGCTGAAACAATAGCATTTGGTTGATATTTTCTCCAAGATTGATATTATTAAAGTTGTAACTCATAAAAAGCATTCCATTTTTTTTTAAGTGAAACTCTAGTTGGGATTTATTATAATTGTACAAGTATTTTTTTTTCAACTAAAGATTGACAACCGATATATATACAGCCATAAATTTTGTTGTACTTCATATGTATAATAAAATTGAAATGAGAATATATTTTCATTTTAACATATGAGCTTGTAAGTTTAGTCTCGTTATTTTTGAAATATTAATATTTTATTGAAAATAAAAAGTTTAATTTTACGAAATAAATATTCAAATAGTTTATATTTTGAGTTTGGTCATGGGAGTAATGCTAGTTAAAAATCCTCAATATAATTAGTTTCGGACCAACCAATTAAAAAAAAAGGAAAAAATAACTACAAATTTTGGAAAAATTGTAAAATTTAGTCCTGAAAAAAATATATAAATTTAGTCTTGAAAAATAACTATAAGTATAGAATAGATAGCCATAAATTTTAAAAAGAAGTTTTGACTTCAAGAACTTATTTGTTTGTATGTGCTCATTTTGATCATATAAGGCCCACTAGTAATTTTTCACAAAAAAATATAAATTTTTAACTGTTTCTAAGATTACTATTTTTATTATAGAATACAATATAAATCATAGTTGTAAGCTCATGTAATTTACATGGTTATATCATATGATAAAAAAAAAAAGCACATGCACAACTTGAATTAGTAGAGGCCATCGGATTTGATCCAACGCTCCATGTACAAACACAAATAATCTATCCATGGACATGATCCGTGGACACCTGAAAGCAACCAGTTAAGAGATGCCACTTGTCAAATTTTGATTGGGTAATATTACGAACGCTTAGGAAAATGCATCGGAGTCGGAGAAGGAAAATCGGGATGCATTTAATAGGACAAAAATATAATCTCCAATAGTTGCATAAATGGAGGATTGCGGCCAGAAAATGTTGCCTTTTATATATAGCAAAACACACGATAATTATACTTGTGAGCATTATTATTGCAATTACTATTATTAATTGTGTAAATTTCAAGTAATATTACCTTATTTTCGTTATCATGCAACATTAAATAGAGTCGAATTGCATAAACATGAACAAAATTTTTTGAGATACTATATGTGCAATTAAATGGTCAAATTACTATTGTAGTTGACTTGGTTATTTAACGATTGTTATTCGAAAACAAATATTTTACGGTTGGAAGTGAAATAATATCTTTTAAATTCTTTTAAAAGAGGGGATTGTAATGTCACAATTTTCTTTGTTGTTAACGTCACAATTTCTCTATTTCATTAATATTTAGAATTTAGAATCTAAACGGTTGAAATCATTTAAATTATTGAGCGATATATTTTTATATAACTTGAGCGTTTCTTGAATTTTTTTATACATTGAGCGTTTCTTGAATTTTTTTTAGAATATTGTATTTATATCTTTTATATCTAATTATAATAAGCTATGAGTGGCACCAACCATGGTAAAAAAAAAAAAATAGGAAACAAAATCTCTACCAAATACTTTTAGCAAAAATATTTTTGGCGCCACTTCCTAGAATAACTCGGCGCCATCTATAAAAAAAATTATGTTGAAATTATTGGCGCCATTTGTGAAAAATTATGTGAAAAGAAAACTAAAGATTGATAAAAAAAAAATATTAATAGAATTCGTGCTGCTCAAAATTAGTCTGGCATGTGGTTTTGACATAGTCTATAAAAGTTTTGGGGTGAATGATTTTGGCGCGCAAATTTTGGCGCCGTCGACATTTAGGTGGAATTGGAATATGGTTGGGAAAATGAGGCAGAAAAGAAATTTTAATTTGCATTTTCAATCTATTACTCACTAAGATTGTAAATGCAAAAATAATAATATGGCATGATCATTTTTATTATCTATAGACAAAGTTGTACACATAGTGAAATTTGAAGGAATTCAATTATTGTGTTAAATTATTTTTAATTATTTTTTGGAATGAAAATTCTTTTTTCCCGTGTTAAATTCAATTCATATGTTTTACTTGAATTTTTTAATATATTCATTTTGGTTAGCTATAAGATTTCAATTTGTAAATTAGATTGAGAAATGATAATTGTCATTTGCAAATTTATCATCGCTTGATATTGCTTGAACAAAGCGAACACAAAAAATTGACAAGGTGAACATATAGTTGATCAAAATGAACTTATAAAAACAAATAAGTTTTGTCATCCCTGATTAGATTTTTTTTATATATTAAACTTATTTGTTTGTATATGTTCGCTTTGATTATTTATATGTTCACCTTGTCAATTTTATGTGTTCTAATGTTAATGCAAAGGGATAATATAGGATCACAATACATTGACTCATTAAGAGGTCCAAAATAAAAGAATCCAGTTAACAATGATAGATTAATTTTAATATGTCATGTTTTAATCTCTTAATTAAGTATCAAATGAACTCTAAATTTTATTAATTACAAGAGAGTATTGAGGATTATAAGATAGTGATTAAGGTATTTTCATTTTACTAATCAACGATTACGGTGGAAAAAAATTGGAAAAATATAAGAAAAATGTTTGCGGATAGTTTACAAGCCAATTTCAAATTTTATTGATTTAAAAAAAAAGAATACTAGTATTGCTATCTATAGACACATATTTGGTCAAATTGATAAATTTAAATATCAACGTATGAAAAAAAAGTATCAAAGTATCAAATTTAAATTCAAACAAGCATTCGAACAAACTCAAGCAACTTTCATTTTTTTCACAAGCATTCGAACAAACTCAAGCAAATTTCATGCATAAATTATTGAAATCTATACGCCAAATTATATTTTTCTGTACTTGGTGGCCTCTACCAAGCTATATATATATATTATGGCATGAAACTTTTTAATGACTTTTTATTTTACTTTTTATGAAATTATCAAATATTAGTGTATGCGTTGTAAATTTTTCAGTATAATTTCATTTTGAAAAGATATTAAAAAAATAAGTTTAGAAATTTATGAATTTGTCATTGTATGCAAATAAACACTAAATGTGAATTTTTCACAAGGTAATATAATTATTTGTAAAATGCTACCAAAGTACATGCGACCTAAGGTCGGACCTCGTGCAGAGGTAAAGGACGTGGGCAGATCATCTACAAGCAACTTTTGCAGCCTTTTGCCTTGTTAAGATAAGTAGCTCTATTTTTATTTTATAACAGTAGACCACACAAGAGGGCTCATAAGGATGCGCACATTGGAATGTGTTTTATGGGACCCACATGGACCATGTGCCGGAGCAGACCATGGGCCGTTTGATCCTTTACTAAGTCCCATCTCGTGCAGCTACGTGAAGCGTGTCAAGTTGAAGAAACATGAACGACCTGCCATAGAAAAGAAAGCAGTGGGAAAAACAGCATCAGTGCAACACCAATGTAGCAATGTTCGATCTTTATATATGTTATAATATATAATATAATTATAATAACATAAAAGTTTTTTTTTTTTTAGAATTATAATAACATAAAAGTAAAAGCATGACAGACGACTTGAATTAATAGAAGCCGTTAGATTTGATCCAACGCTGTACATACAAGCACAAATAACCTATCCATGGGCTCGTTTGGATGCATTGGGAATAAGGGGAATAAGCAATTCCGGGCGAAAATTTTATTATAAACAATCCAAACTCTTCACAAAGTTACACACTTCCCAATACTTTCCGCCTAGGAATAGGCTATTCCTCTTATTCCCAAGCGATCCAAACGACCCCCATGGGCATAATCCGTGCCACGTTAAACCAACCAGTCAAGAAGCGCCACTTGTCAATATCTGAGTGGTGATATTGAAAGATGGTTAGGAAAATGCGTCGGAGAAGGAAAATGTGTTAATAAGGCTATAATATCGATATCTGTACAAATGGAGAATTCTATGCGTCTAGAAAGATATTATATTTGCCCAGAAAATTCCAAATGTTAGTAAAATTACAAAACAGTGTAGACATATTTAAGGGAATCTGTCGATCTTGTATAAAATGTGCTTTTAGTTTTATTTCTTTATTGAATGGTTCCATTTTTATTTCTTTACTAAAATTATCAATATCCTGACGTTGTTATCAATTATTATTTGAATAAAAATAATAAATATCATTTGATTATTTTGTAATACTGACACATTAGATCAACGAGTAATTTCAATTTAAATAACTTACTAATTTGTTTATTAGCGTTCCCAATTATACGTGTCAACTAGCGACTCCAATTATATTTAGATTACGCGCTCCTGTAAAAAAAAAATAAGCGTCTCTATCTGAAGGAGTTGAGCGTCTCAAGTAATATGCGTCTCTGATTATATGTGTCGGTATACCGACGTCAATTACATTCAGCATATTCGCGTCCCTGTACAGAACTTGAGAGCATCTCTCTTTGAAATATTTATGCGTCCTAATTAATCTGCGTCGCCTACTGACGCCTTTTAAAAGTCCTCCAGTCCGCTTTTTTTTTTTCTGCGTCCCTACTTGATTTAGCGACTCTAATATGTCGGGGTTCCGACACAGATAAACGAAATTCTAGTAGTGACGTTCATCCCTCCAATTTAGACTATCGCAACTATTCCTCTATGTTTGTTGGTTTAGAAGTTATAAAAAAAGATAAGTATCATAAACTGCTCGTATTATTTATTTTAATATGCTACAGGAATATTTATCTTTTAATAAACTTTTTTACTATTGTTTATTTAATTATGTATGCAATATTACTCCGTTCTTTTTTAACTTTTCCAATCTGAATCCAACCTTAAATAAAATTCCGATCCGATTCCCTAGTAGGAGACATGTCATTACATTATGCTTGGTGCCGTTAGACTATTTACAATAACACAGTTTAAATAAAAATTCACACAATTATAATCTTTTTGATATAAACAAAAAATAGTCAGCCTCGCTGATTTTGAAACGCACGTTAGTAATTGTTGGATTGATTTTGCTACTTTGTTATTCTGTGTCTTGCTTAATTTCTCTCATGATCGGAATGAAAGATTTATTGCGGAGACGTCAAATGGATTTGACGAGAAACAAGATGTCCTGATCGGAATGGTCATTAAGCCGTGACTTCATTTCATTTTGCGCGATTTGGAAGGAAAAAATGAGGTCGTTCAAATCGCGTCAAAATGCAAGAAATTTGCCACGATTTCGTTGGATGGAGAGCGGTAACAAATTTGTATACCCTTCTACCCTTCCCGCTTCTCTATTGCGATAAAAAAAAAAAAAAAAAAAAAAAATCCAACTTCACCATTTTTCTAATGTCGTCAACTCTAATGAATTTTCAATGCGACCACTGAGCACGTGGCGAACAATTTGACAAAAACCAAACCCTTCTATACCCTTTCATAAGATATCTTTTGTTTTGTTTGACTTTTGTCTTTTTCCGATTGTAAGAGTCTGAGAAGTAGAACTTTATAACTATATAAAGTTAAATGGGGTAGTTTGACCCTATGAATAGTAACTTTTCTCTTTTTTCGGCTGAATTATCTGGACCGTCCATTCTGATCGTACGGCCATATTTGAGGGGATGTTTTACGGATGGTCCGATGGAGACACGTGCGCATGCATCCTCTCCTCCTCCTTCCTTGCGATATCTAATCTGAGTTTTTATCAGGTCGATAATCCTTTCGCTCCTCCTCTCTTCTTTCGTCGACCCTTCCTCCGTGGCCACTACCCTCCTCTCCGACAAGACTACTTAAGCCCTTCTCCGACAAGACCGCCGCCGCCGCCTCTCTTCTCAGCGCGTCTCCGACTCCTCGCTAACCTCGCCTCACCCCTAGCTACACCAGTACCTTCGCCAAACCCTCCTCCCTTTTCTTGCCAACCCCTCCTCCTTCCTCTTAGCCAGCCCCTGCACCTCCTTTCCTCCTCTCTTTTCTTCGTGCGCTCTCTTCTCGATTCCTCTTCCGTAGTCTTCCGTAGAGACCAAAAAAAAGAAAAACGAACCAATGAAAGCAGCGAGAGAAAAGGGCGAGCCACGGCGGCATGGAGGCGACAGGCAAAGCAAAAGGTAGGGTGTAGGTCACGACTCCACTTAAACGGTGGCCTCTGGCTGGACCCGCTCTCATTCTCGGATCTCGCCTAAACCCTAGAGGAGGGGGTACAACAGGCATCTCGATCAACGGA
The DNA here is from genome assembly GCA_027562975.1 of Rhynchospora breviuscula. Classification (NCBI taxonomy): domain Eukaryota; kingdom Viridiplantae; phylum Streptophyta; class Magnoliopsida; order Poales; family Cyperaceae; genus Rhynchospora; species Rhynchospora breviuscula. The sequence continues at coordinate 23,653,427 of CM050398.1, forward strand.
CAGCCTCTGCCCCACAGTTGCCTCTGACAATTGTCGCTCTATGCCCTTTCGCATCTGCTCAATTAAAGGTTGGGATTTTGTCTTAAATTTTATTTCACGATCTTGATAACATCGGATCTGAAATTAAGGTTGAGATTTTGACTTATCTAACTTTCTTTTTTCAGTCCCTCTTTCCATCAGTTCTATGCTGTTCCTATAACAATTGGAGGTCAGGACCACCAGTCCACCACACTCACTTTTCTCATCTCTCTCTCTTTGGCCTCAGCACCAACCACTCTTCACCATCACCAGCGATTTATGTTCGAAATGAGTGACCATGAGAAGAAAAGGGGACCCTGCGTAAAGGTTGCCAGAGGTTTCTATTTGAGGTCAGGACCAACACATTTCTCCATTCATAACAATTGCCAAAGGTATTGAGATTATCTTTATCATTTGCTAATTCCGTAATTTTAAACATATATCAAGTATCTAAATTATCCTGATTGGACAATTCCATGTTCCAAATTTGCTATTTAAACAACTGCTCAATTAAAGGACAAATTAAAGGTGCTTTTCTCAATTTATAAAGACTAGGATTGGACATCGAGCTTCGCTCGATAAAGCATTTTTTACATAGTATGAAATTTGAATTACGGAATATGATAAATTGATATTTGAAATGGAATGAATGTATGTTTTACTAATGCTTCTTGAATTGTTTCTTTAGGGCGGTACGATCCAGGATATTATGTCCATCAATTATTACCGCCGAATGCAGAGGGATTTCATGGAGGGAAATGTATGTGAAATCCGAAGGTTCATGGTGGGGCATATCAAAGAAAACAGATTCCTAACAGTTGAACATGCCTTCACATTATCATTCTCTAGACAAACCTATATGGCTCCTTTGTCCTCTAATCTAAAAGACATCCCCACATGTTACTTTGTTTTTAAGTCGCTTGAAGATATTGGCACAAAAATAACTGAAGAGACATAACCAATCGGTAACTATATATTAGTTAATTTATTTGTAATTTTTATTTAATTTTGCTATCTCAAAGTTCTGCCTACACTGCATGGGACAGATGTCATAGGTTTTGTTTCAGACTTCATTCAGATTGAAGACAAAATGGCTAGAAACAAACCTGCAAGGATGCAAGTTGTGTCTATAAGCAATAAAAGGTTCTCTTTTTTGACCTTTACTTTTTGTCAGATACATTAGATTTTCATGTTTAAACAATACTTTGTCATTTCGATGTGTGAATATATATGACCATCTCTGCTAATTAATATATTTTAAACCATAAGGGTCATACCGTTGATCCACAAGTGAGGGGTTAAATTGAATAACACTTCAATTTTGTTTTTCCCGGTACGAGTGGTACAAGTAGGATGCTGTACGATTTTTGTAATTATGTTTGTTTCTCCTAAATAATCAAATTGGGTGTTTTTGAGTTTAAATAATCTCATGTTTAAATATCTAAACATACTGACTAAAACAAATTTTGAAGATATAAATCACTATTTAAATGGGTGTACCGATTCACTTATTAAATTTCATTTATTACTGGTGTACCGAATCTCTTATATATTGAATACCTTTGGTATACTTTGTTTTTTTCTTTCAATGTGGATAATGGTATGTTGTCTAATTGGTGGATGATGAGGGGTTAAATTGAATAGCGCTTCATTTTTTTTCCCATCGAATTACAAATACAGATAAAATTGTTGCTGTTAATTGATTGCTTTCCCATCAAATTGCTTTATAGGTGAAATTTTCAATTGAAAATTTAGTGACTGGATTCATATAATTTCCTAAGTGCAGAACATTTTGAAGCTGTCAATTTTCGAAAGAAATGAATTACTGGCATAATTTAAAGAAAAACTTCGAATTAATGATTAATTTGAATGAAATTTTAATAATGGAGGGGCTTTTGTTGATGCAGGTTGCTGCAATGCTTCCTGAAGGAGCCTTCACAGTTGCGAGGAAATCCTTTGATTTAAGAAAGGTACATTGAACTACAAATATAGCCGATGATTCAGAATGCATCTATTAAAAAGAGCTGAAAGTGCATATTTGGATAGAGAAAATGAATCAAAACAATATTGTTAAGTGTTGCATTACTTTTGGTTTATTTGGTTTTGTTGTGATCTGTCAAAATCAATTTGATTAAAGCTAGCCTCAGTTATGTTCTTTGAGTATATACATCAAATTGGACACAAAATTAGAGATCTAAGCATAATTTATGTCAAACTGATTTTGTAATCGAAGACTGCTCTCATATAATTAAGTCCTAAGCATAATTAATGTGGTAAAGTTTGGAAAAATTAGAGATCTAATTATCATATGTTTCTAGGAAATTGAAAGCATACAATGCATATTTTGTGTCAACTTTAACGTTGGCTACTATTAACTAAACATTAATCAGGTATTGAAGGAACCAGCATTTGTTTACACTGTAGACATGGATGTAAAGAAACTTCTACACCTTGAGCCAAGAACTTGGGATTTCATCTCCCATTTAGAACCAAAACTTGGCATCGTTTAATATAGGGAGGATGAAAATGCCCCGACTGATTTAGTTGACATTCTAGACAAAGGCAAGGTCAAGGTTGACGGGTCTAACCCATCTAATGGCTTTGCCTATACTGAAAAAAGACCAAGAGTGGCTGTTGTAGGAAGTGGCCCATCAAGCCTATTTGCTGCTCTATTAATATTTTCAAACATTTATTATAATAACATATTATATATTTTTTTTATGCACTAATTTTTGGGATAAACATGTGCTCGATTGAGCTGTTGTTTCAACAGTGGTGGTCTTTTAGATAAAAATGTGTTGTATTTTAATCAACTCCTGCAAGATCTAGGCGTTACATTTTTTTCCCCAAATATTTACAAACCACTTAACTGTGATTATTTATCACTTACCAAAAAAAAAACTTATACAAAACAAATTACACCCACGAACTACTTTAAAAAAATATATATTATGGGGTGTTCACCGCGATGACAAAGTCCCCTAATTTATAGTATTATTATATCACTAGATTGCTCGGGGCCGCGACTATTCTTTGCAGGAAGTTCTGTGTAAAGTTTTGGCAGCATTTACTATTTTTTTGAATTGATAACTCGCCGTAGAGCGGTGAATGTGTATAGGAGGTATTGTGCTAACATCTGTCAATTGTGGTAACACATGTCAATTGCTTGGATACTTTTATTTATACCCTACTAAAGTTTGATACCCCTTTTCTTCCTATGAACAGTACTCTTTATCTTTTTTCATGTGAATTATCTGGACCTTTTTTAGGAATCGTGCGGTTGGATTTTTGGATGAAAGAGCGGTGGCTCTTTCTATGTGAATTTGGACCGGGTGCAGTGGAATAAATATGCACCGGTATTCAATTCAGTCCTCTTCTTCATGTGTATGGGTATTGAGATCGTGGTTCGTGGCATTTAGTGCTGCTCCGTTTTTGTCCTTACGGTTTGGCATGCCTTCTCTCTTGCTATTTCCACCGAGAACCGCATCCTCTGATGGTGTTGGCTTTTTTTACGCCTGTCAAAGGCACAACACACTTCGGCGATCGTGTGCCTCCCAGATTCTCCCCGATGACACGCCATCCTCGCCCCTCTCGAAAAGTCGAAATGAATCAGTGAGTCAGTCTTCTCCGGCGGCAGCGGCTGGACGTGGCGTGGCGTGGTGTTTGATCTCATCTGAGAAGAAACAGAAAATTTGGACGGCTGGTGGTTTTCTGACTGTTCGAGCTTTCAATCAGTTGATAATTAGCCATGGGTTTTTCGGCGTCTCTTTCCGGTGAGTTATCCATAGATTTTTATTTGTGATTTTTTATTCTTCATTCATGTATGCTTGTGTATGGATTTATTATTTCTAATTTGTTGTGGCAATCCTATTCAATTTTTCAAACTGAGAACACCATTTGTAAATTTATTGCATATTAACTTCATTTTTTTTAATCCTGTAAAATCGGGGGTTGGAGTCCTGCCTTTGCATAGATTATTTTTATCATTGCAATTCCTCTCTCAGTTCTTTAGTTGCTATCAATTGAGCTTTTTCGTGGCAGTTAATTTTTTTTTTCCATGAGTGAAATCAGGGGTTGTAGTTGCAAGCTTTGAATTTATTGGTTGCGATTTTTATTTTCGTTCATTAATTGTGGTCGGCAAAGCTAATTTATTTGTGATTAATATGATTAATATAGGCCGTCCTGATTCTGTTGGTCTTCCTTTTTCACATTATTAAGTGGTCGCCAATTTTCTTTGGCAGCAATTATATAATCAGATAGTGAACCTATTTTTTTAGTTTGATATGGGTTGTTTGAAATCAAACATTGAATTTCTTCATATTATTATCCTTCAGCTCCATACAACCATGTACTGGTATCATACTCTTTGTTACTTTTTGTTTCAAGTTATGGCAGTCAATTAAAGTTCCAATGCTTTTAACATTGATTTATCATTTAATGGGGTGATTATTTGTTGGATTTAATAGGAGGGCACACAGCAGAGATGCTTAGCATTGTAAACGTCTTGAGGGCAAATATGCTCCTAGGTCAAATGTTGCTGCATTAACTGATGACATGAGCCTTCATAAAGCTCAAGTTTATGAAGAATCTTTGCTAAATTCTGAGGTTAGCACTATTCCACACTTTACATTTAGCTTAATTCAGATTTGTTGACTCAGTTATCTGGATTGCTATTACAGGAAGCTGTCCAGTGTGGTGCAATTTATGAACCAGATCAGTTTTTACAGTTTACCCTTTTATTTATCTTCAAGTTTCTGCAATTTTCTCAATTAATGCACAAGAGGTTATAAATTTCTATTGCATTGGTATTCTGATCACTGTCTCTAAGAAAAAGAATCATAAATATTATATGTTGCTTGGTGAGTTTATATTTCACGGTTTAATTTTGTGGCAAAACAATGTCGAAAAGAAAAGAGAAGGTGCACAATTTTTGCAAATACACCGTAGCCGAGAGGTTTGGCCAGGTTTATATAACTTATATTGGCACGACTATAGTAGCTACTGTACATGCTATGTGGATTGTCCTCAAACTGAGACCACAAGTGGTACTGCTATTCCCTTTGAAAATGAATTGTTTTACATATCAAGAACTTCAGAAGTTTATATTTTTCTAGACTTCATTTGTTATTTTTTTTCCAGATTTTGTGCAATGGTCCTGGGACCTGCATTCCGTTATGCATCTGTGCATACTTATTGAAGGTTATTCTCTAATTATGTGTTATTTCTGCTGAGCATTTAACTTTATTGTGTCAGTTTAGGTTTCTACATCAAATTGTCATGTGGTTTTAGTTAAAATCCATCTCTTTTTTACATAATATCTGAATGTGCTACCTGACATGTGTTATATGCTTCCTTTGATGCAGTTACTAGGATGGAGATGGTGCACTATAATATACACTGAAAGCATATCCTGAGTGAAAAAATTGTCATTAAGTGGCCTTTTGCTATACAAATTGCGACTAGCTGACCAATTTTTTTGTGCAGTGGCCGCTTTTGCAACACAAGTACCCAAGGTCACAAGATGTAGGTCCTGTTATGTAGTTCGATAGGGTGACCACTTTTTCTTCTTGCTAATGAACCAAACCAAAACTTAGATTAGCAAACTGCTTAACAGCCTCTATGAAAGTTGAGATCTACAGTAACAATATGGCCCTGTCGAAATGATTTTTACGTGGGATTTTATTTCATTTTATTTCAATGGTCTAATAATATAGAAATTCCGACCAAATGACATGAAATCCATCCAATTTGATAAAAAAATTTCTAACGAAATGAAATCCGATGTTAAAAAAATGCCATTCTGATCAGGGCCTATATATATATATGCAATTTGTATTTGGTTTCATTTCATGATAAATGAAATATGGTAGCCTTCAGTTACTTTCTATTCAAGAAAAAAAGTTAATGTTATAATAATGAACTTTCATATTTTTTTTATTTATAGTTCTAATTTAATTTTCAGTAGATAGAATTGATCAGGTTCTAAGTGGTCATTCTCTCATGATCATTGCATATTAGAATCTATGAATGGATGAATCAAGTCCCAATTTTAGACCATTTTTGGCTTTGTGACAAAAAAATTAAAAAAAGAAAAATTGATTTTGTTACCTTCCATCAAACAAAGGTATTTTATTTTTCTTAATACCGTATTTTTCTTAGATAACTGATTATATGTTGTCTTTGATGTAGTATTGATCGAAGTCACTGGCTTAGATGCAAGGTGGGATTCCTTATATCTATTCTTTTTACGAATTAAGTAAAATTTCCTAATTAACTATAGCATTTTCCTTTTATACTTATCCTGACACCGAGTTTTGTGTTTCTTAGTGGAACAATCAATTGATATTATGTTATTACGTGGGACTAATATGATAATAGTTGCTCAATTTTTTTCCTCTGTCATTGTCTTATTGTATCTTAAGCCATGTCTACGGGTAATTGGCGACAACATCTTTATAATTTTGTGTTTCCACTCTCAAAATATATAAATTGTATTGGTTTATTTTCCTTCTTTCCTTTTTAAGTTTTCGGATCCACTTCGCTGCAGATACTAGCGTCACGGAAGGTTGTTTAAAATTCTTATGACTAAAGTAGCTGAGCAAAGAATAGGCCCAAGCCCGACTCCAGCCATGGCCAATGCCAAGTCGACACAGAGGCTGTGGCACAATATGTTGTACGTGTTTTTGATGAGGTAATTACAAATAATAGATGGGAAGCTTCTCTTCAGGTGTCAATATCTTCCCTTTATTTCTTTTTGTTTGATTGGGATTTTTGCCTCATGCTCTTTAACAAGCAATTACCAACAATAGGTCATTTAAACCTGTGAAAGACCTTGCCAGAAAGATGTAGGACTGATAGTGTAGGAGTTTAGGTGCAAATTCTACAAAATTAGGGGTGATGATGGATTTCTATTTTGATTTCAAACTTTTAATTCACAGGTTTATCAAGTCTATGCTATAATTGTGGTATCTTTTTAATTATTTGCAGATGGATTAACTTGCCATGCTATAGTACTTGGTGTCCATTAAACAAGTGATGATATTTGTTTTTGTAAGCGATCAAAATTTCCTGTCAGTATTATTGGATAGTAAAGTTGTTATTTAGATAATAAATAGATCTTATACCTATTAAGCAATGCGAGAGCAAGAGGTAGTTTCTGACCTTGAATGAAATTATACAATTATTGAGTGTTTCCCAACTTCTTTCCAATCAATCTATGCCACTTAATTTGCCCATCCCAGAAAATCAACCACTAGGCATGCAGTTGTCTTGGATATATATCATAATGGGTTTATTGCTTGATGGAATGTTATGCTATGTTAAAAGTCAGAGCCTTTTGTCCCAAATAAGTTAGGGTCGGCTAAAAATGACACCCCGACCTTGGTCATTTCTTGTATATATGGCTGAGGTTTTACGCTGGCTCGCCAAGCCTATCGCAAGCATGCGGGCTTGAACCCTGGACCTCTTAGAAGAGAGCCCGGTGCACTTACCACCTGAGCTACTAGATCACATGCTATGTTAGATTTGTCTATTTATTATTGGATCTCAATTAGTCTCCCTCTTTTTAAAGTTATTTGTATATAATTTATTGTATCTTTTGAAGAATGCACACGTTTGCACTTCTAAGTTCTAATTTGAATAATACTTATCAAGTTGTTATTTATGATTAATTTATTATCGTATAAACCATGATTATATCTTAATTTTTTTAAATGTACTATTAATCTGTATATAATTCTTATGGGATTGCCTGCAGCTTTGAGAGCGAAGCAATGAAGAAAGTGACAGGATTTGTTAAAATTTGAATAGTATTATGCGAGAATATAAGAAATTTACAATCAGGGCCTTGAGTTTGCTAATATTGTCAATAGTTGCATCAAGAGCATGCAAAAGGATCAATGTCTGTAATGTCTCTCTCTCTCTCTCTCTCTCTCACTCACACACACACACACACACACACACAACATATATATGAATAGGATTTTATAATTTTCCTTCAATGTGTAATACTGCATTTCTGCACAAAATGCACAGAAGTTGGTGATTTCTATACATTTTGTTTATATTCTTGCATTCTAATATTTGATTTCATATATTTTGGTTATGCTGGGAGGGGAGCAGTAATATACCAGTTGTGTATTTAAACATAGTTTGGATTTTCCGTATGTCTATTTGTATTTATTGCGTGGAGAAGAGGATGAATATAAAAAAGGAACAAGATAGTCTACATTAAAATCTACTTCTGTTCATTTAACAAGTATAAGATAAGATAAGATGAATCAGTGGGTACGCAGTTTACCAAACAACATGTCTTTATTAAAGTATATATATATAAAAGGGTACAATCATAAAGTAGGAACAACCGGTGGAGGGGAGCTTCAGATGATTGGTAAAGAAAGATTGTATTTCAAGGATATGTTTTTTACTTCTTTTAGAAAAAAAGTAAATACAAGTTGAAGACCATAAAAGATAAGGTAATGTCTGAAAACATAGTGACCCACAATTGTTATGAATAAATCAAATCAGTCAATTACTGGCATCAGATTATTATATCTTAGTACAAGTTTATTTTTATTGCTACTTTTTTTAGCAACATCAATGAACATTTTGTAAGAAATCAATCATCACTTGGGATTTTCATTTTTTTCCTTCGGAGTATATTACTGTCAATCTCTCTCATATATACACATATTTTCTTATCAAGAATGCAACTGAAAATAAAAATAGCAGAGTAACCTGCTATAAAGGACCTTTGAAAGTAATTTTATCAGCAAACTGGATGCTTTTGAAATTGTGTTCTAAATGTGTATATTGATTACTGAGAAATTTAGATGGAACATAAGATTTGGAATTTGCTATATTAATTATATTTTTTATACCACTTTTAAAAGGAATTGACCTTTCATGAAACTTATTTTAGACTCATTTATTACATGGTTATCTACCACGTTTGTCATTTTATTATAATTTTTATGTACTTTTAAAAGAAATTGACTGCACATAAAAAATATTCTTGATTGTTGCATGCTTAAATACCATGGTATTCAGATGGTTCTGATCTTCTGTGAGCACTTTTTGTGGAGTTTTTTTTACTATTAATTACACCTGAATTCTAAATCGTTCAAGTCTCTTAATTAACCAAATTATAAATAATAAATATTCTTTTAGATAGTGGGAAGAAAATATTAGAATGTGAGTCTAATGATTTACTGATTTTTCTACACTCAATGAAAAAAATGGTAAACTCTTCTAATCTTATTTTCTTTTTTATTAGAAAAGAGTGTGGTAGTTGCTACGGTAGCTGGCCTGCCACCAGAGCAATGGGAGAATACCGTAGACGAATAAGTAATGCACAATGGGAGAACAACTATTTTCCAAACTGGTCTGCTTGCAAGGGCGCAGAGAGGTGTGTTATATGTGGATGAAATAAACCTCTTGGGTGAAGGAATAAGTTACTTCCTTCTGAATGTGTTAACTGGTAGAGTTAATTTAGTCGACGGAGAAGGGATCAGTGTTTGCCACCCATGCAAGCTACTTATAATTGTCACATATAACCCTAAAGAATTGTAATAAATTTGAGGTACCCATTGAGTTTTAAGTGTCATAAATATCTTCCGAAGTATATAAAAGGTTATGCAATCGGCAAGATGCTTTGGTTGTCTGTTTAAGACTCCATTTGCAAATTGAGCCTCATTTCTACAATTACCTCATCAGGTACCTTTTCAATCGATACTTAAATTATGCAAGTGAACACTAAAACTATGAATCTTGACTTAGCTGGTATGTTAATGGTGTCTGGATGATATAAATTTAAAACATATAAGTTGAATACACTTTTTTCTTTTTTTATTTATTTACTTGATTTTCCTGCAATGCAGATCTTCAAATGAGCTTTGAGGAACGGATTGTTTTTGTTGGTAAAGTAACCCAGTTACAACAGTCAAGTAGAGAGGTCTTGAAGTTAGTAGAGGATGAGCTGAGAATGCAACAACTCAGGTACTTATGCTGGCCCAAACAATGTATTTTTAGGTTGTTATGTATTGTAATACTAAATTAATAAGACACTAAACTTGTACCAACTTGCATATTAGTATGAAAATTACTTTTGTATCAGTGATTTTTATTAAAATATGATAAAATAAAGAAATCTTTTATAAAGTTCCATTCATGATTACAAAAAAATAGAATCCAGCCAATTAACAACAAAACATTCTCTTGCATATCTTTTTGTTTAACAATTTAGTATATTGGTCTCAGATTTTACTAAGCCCTGTATAACATCTTTTATTCTATAGGGAAAAGTGAGTTGTGAATTAAAACCTACTAATTTTAGATGCATCTCCGCTGGATATTGATCGAATGGTGACCTCTTAGATAAAATATTATTTCTGTTGGAGTTAGCATATTATTCTCAATTTTTTACCGAACGGTCCTATGTCTCCAGGTGCAGCGACTCATTCAGTTGTACTTAGAATGGCTGGGCTATACCTCCACCAGATTCTTCTCATGAACAGCCGAAGAATGCCCAGGCCATGCAGTGCTGCCCATGAAAGAAGACTCTGAATAAAAAATTCTTCAGATCAATCTTTTTCAACTTATCTACATTGTATGTGTGTACCTTTATTGTAAGTTTCTCTTACTTAATTGCTCTGTATTAATCTTATTTAGAACTCCTTTATATTTTTCCATTTTATAAACAGGGAAGCTGGACTCAGAATCAATTTAGATTGGAAGGCAACAGACAAACTTAACTAAAACTTTCCTCTATTTTAGCCATTGTATAAGAAGGATGTTAGAGCCAGAATCAATCTGATTGGAAGGCAACAAGCAAAGTATAGAGTATAATTTTCTTTCAGTTAGTTAAAATTGTATTATATTATGTGTGAAAGTATTTTTTATTTCTAAATAAAAATTCAAAATTTCAGCTGCAGCAAAAACAATATTTTATTCAGCGTGGGGGAATTAATTACAAACAAAAAACTCATTTGCTTGTAATTATGCACACCTATCATTTACTATATAATCATGCACACAATATGGAATACACGAACAAACTATTTTCAGAAAAATCCATCCAAGAGGTGGTCGCGGCGAAGCCGCGACACCAAAGCCCCCTAGTTACCATCAATTGTTCGATTACAATGCTTCTAAACATCTATTGGTGCTTTATTTATGATACGTGCTATTTGTTTTTGTCTATGGTCAATCATCTTATTTTGTTATCTGGCAGTGAAACCAACATACGCAAAAACGTGTAAGTCCACGATTGATGCTATAATCTAGCAAAATTCTACAGTTATTCCATTCGTACAAGTACAACCCCTATAATTCGGACATGATGGCTTCATAGTTTAAAAGTAATAATATTCTTAAAAGGAGAACAAATATATTTTTAAGATATCAAGAGTAAAATAGTCAAATTTATGAAGAACAAATCATTTCTTTCTTATTTTCATTTGTATCCGATCAAAAAATTGATTTCTCTTGAATTCTTTTTCTATTTGTTCTGATCACTGAATTTCATTTGAAAATCATTTCTATTGAACTCTATTCTATTGAAATGAATTGAATTCTTTTAAAAAATCATTCCGATCAGACCCTAAATAAATCTGCATGTACAATTTGAAAAGAGACTATTTTCATCTAGACCGTTTATTAGTTCGCAGAATTGCAGACAGAATTAATAGAGAGCATCCGTTTTAGTCGTCAGTTAATGTTAATGAGACGACCTCTACAGTTACCTACCACCGAGACTGCTTTCCTTTACATCCATACCATCATATTAAAATCCAACGGCCGATGTTACCTTACAGACTTATGACGAGTGTTCATTACTCATTAGCGCATGGGCGAGTCAATGGAAGTTATCTTTGACATCTACGCGAAAAACTCTGTAAAAGAAGTCATTTTGTATGAACCTTTCTGAATTGTCAACTCGCTACGAGTTTATCACACGAAAGAAAAAAAAATATAAAAAATGAGACGGGTCCTAGAAAAGACCATGGCAAAGACTCAAAAAAGCGAACATAAAAACGCTACTGCTTGTAAAAACATTCATTAAATTAATGGTGTAAATAATTTCAAACAAATGTGGTAAATAATTGTTTTGTTATATGCATTCTTAACTATTTATTACTTAGGGTTAATTAGTTTTATGTCACTGCGAAAAATAAAAATTAGAAAAATATCATCACTAAATGACAAATTATTTTTATGCCATTACACAATAGTAAAAATTACTTTTATGCCATTGATCAATTGAAATGACATTTTTATCCTTTTAAATATGCCACTACAAAAAAATTGAAATTAGAAAAATATCATCACTAAATGATAAATTAGTTTTATGCCACTGTAAAAATGTAAAATTAGTCTTATGCCACAAGTGCATTAAAATAATAGTATAAAATAAAACTTTATAATTTTGTAGTGACATATCTTAAATTAGTCATCTAATAATTTCATAAATCAAACAATTCAAATGATTATGCTGATAAGTACTCTATATATTATTTCGCCCATTCATGCGTTATTAAGGAATTTAATTATTTTTTATTTGAAATAAATAAATATTTTGACTGTTATACTTCTCCTAATAATTTGAAACAAAAATCAAAACAAAATGACAACAAATATACAAACTAAGCTAGATTTCAAATAGGAAACATAAGATGCACCTTTGGAGCAAAAGATGGGCGGCGGGCCAACAGGGGTAGTTTTGAAATTTTTAAAATAAGGACAAATTGGAAAATGACATTTTTAGAGAGTATCATGTTTTTAGAAAACAATAATGACATGAATCTAATTATAACCTTTTTATGGTGGTGATGTCGATTTTCCTGCTTTTAAATTTATATCCTAATCTATCTAAATTAAGTCGCAAGCGCACGACAATCGTCTAAGTATTTCAGGGTCGAACCACAAGGACGGATTGGATTGTTAGAATCTAACTCAATTTAATTTGCTAAATTAAACGATCAATAATAAGAAGTTGATTGGTCACAGTAACAAAGTATTAAAAACTTTCAGTAAAATAAATCCTAATTTAACAGATCACAATTGAAGAGGATTAAACGTAATTAATTAAAACTAGGGGCTTAAGGCAAGTTAATTCTTTCAGTCTACTCCAGTTCTAGCGGCCCGCTGACTCTCGTAGCGGCCCGCTGAAAGAACTCAGGTCGCTAATCCTGTTGACTGGTCGCTGGCTACTAGACGGGCATAGACCACCTCGCTGGTTCACTCAGCGGCCCGCCAGGATTAGTGCAGATTTAACAAGTTAGTTAATTTAGAAGTCGCTTTGTGTAAGGAATAAGGTTTGGTTGATGTTTAACAGATCAAACTCTCGTTTTAGGTCTGGTTGACGATCAATTAACTCAAACTCCTTCGTATAGAACCTAGATTTCAACTTTCGTTTCGTGGTTTAGTTTCTATAAGTTTAAACCTTTCTAATCTAATGAATTCTTCGAGTTCTCACTCTTGGAAAAGACCTAACTCTCGTTATTAGTCTTGGTTTGAACTTTTCAGTTCAAACCTTCAAGTTGGTACAATTGCATCAAATATCTTAAGTTTGGTTTGGACTTAACCATTAAACAATCAAGCAAGGCCTATACTTGACGAATGCGAGCAAATCTAACTTAAGTAATTCAAGCAATCAGGTCAGATATCAAAGAAAGGAAATAAAACACAACATGCAACAAATAAATTAACTAAAAAGTATATTATCTAATCATAAACTAAAAGGTTCACTGCCATGGCCCCTAATCAGTATCTACTCGCTACAACTCATCAAATAAAACCAAAAGGTATCAAAGATAAACAAAAACATAAGAAAGAATCAAAGATTACAACAGATTGCAACTTGGACTATATTTTTCTGTCTTCTGCTACTCTCCAGCGGTCCGCTGATGATGTCGGCGACCCGTTGGCTCTCCTATTGGCTGTCTCAATTAGCTGCAATTAACCTCCAAAATTGCGTCCCCTCTGGCATCAAAGCTTCTCTCCTTTATAATAGGCATTGGCGGTTCTCTAGAGGTCGGGGACGTGCAATTGGAGGCTCTAGAAATAGCTCAGAACGTGATTGAGAAGTTAACAAAACTGGCTGTCTATATTTAGCTGTGGTTTCCTCCTTTCCAACGGCCCGCTGGAATCTTCTGAGTCGCCAGTCTTCTCTTCTACCCGCTGGTGCTCTTGGTGGGTCGCCAATCAAGCTGGTGGGTCGCCGATTGATGCAGATTTCGCTGTTTTGAGTAGCTTATCTTCAATCCTGTACAAAAATAGAGCAAACATAGCAGTACCTAGATTCTAACCTAAATAATCAGTTAAACAACAGAAATTACGATAAAATGCATGAAACTAAGTCCTATAAATGACTGAAATACTATGTATGAAAACCATTTATCAGGTGGCATAAATCTAATTAACAATTTATCAATGGCATTTTTCAAATTAACAACTTTTTGTAATGGCATAAATCTAATTATCTCTATTAAACCAACTAATTAAATCAATGGTTGAATGTTATTGACAGATATTAGTCACTTCAAATAAAAAGCAATTTATTGCTGGATTGATTATAAGGCACTCGTCAAAATAGGAAAAAAAATTATCACTAGATTAGTTTGTTTACTGTGTTTAGGAAGAGAGCGCAACACATATGAAAAACTTTCTTTGAATAATAAATTATTTTTTATTTTAGAAATAGAACACATATGTAAATTTTCTCATCCATAATTTTTCAAAGAATTTCTTTTATCAAAAAATATACATTTCTATTGAATTATTTTTTATTGATGTGTCGATTTTTAATTTTTATTGAAGTATAAATATTTTTTTAATATTTTTATTTACTTGCTCATTAGGTGGGACGTTTTCTATACAAGTAAAAACATTTTTATAAATATTATTTTTCTATATATATTTTTGAACAATAGTTCCAAAAGATGTTTTGCATGTATTGAAAACAAAGAGAGAAGGTGAGTGATAATTTTGCATGATATAGCATGCACATCTTACTTGATCTTATTTTAATTATCTCTTGAATTATATAAATGATTATGTTGCTGTATAAAGAAAAAGGAGTCCATATTTCCTTGAACAAAATTACTTCGTTTTTTAATAGAAAGTTTCATATGCAATAATTGTATTCCTACTTTTCTGTACTTTTCTAAATCTTTCAATGAGACATCAGAAAAAAAAAATCAAAATAAAATATGTTTGCATAATTGATGTGCATCAGAAAATAATCTAAGTTTGGTTGGATTTAACTTCCTATCATTCAAGTTTGGCCTTAACTTGATAGGAAAATACCAAATCTACTTAAAGCAATTCAAGCATATCAAATTAATAATTCAAACACAAGAAATAAAACTCAATCAATAAAAATATTAAACTAATTATCCATGCAAACTAGCCAAGTATCTGTTTCTCAACCATAGCCCCCTAATTAATCTACTCAAGTATCAAATCCATAACAACACAAATACATGTATCAATCATCATTACAGAATCAATCAAGAATTAAGAGAGATTACAACAAATCAGATTTGAATTCCGGATTGTCTGCTCTAGCATGTAATGAGCAGTCCGCTTGACTCCGGGTTTGTCGACTGAAGACAAGGACTACTCGGTTCCTTCTCTATTAAAATGCCAAAACTTCTCTAAAATTCAGAACCTCGAGCCCTCATGTCTTATGTCCTTATATATGAGTGGAATGTAAGCATCAGGTGTCAGTTAAGTGCTTCAAAGTGGGTCAGATTGTGTCAGAAGTTATGTAGGAGAAGTTGTCAAATATAACTATCTAACCGTGGAAACTGTCGGATGCTTCTCAAGCGGCCTGCTCATTGCAATGATATGCCCGCTCGAAATACTTTCAGTCGTCTCTTGGCTTTCTCCTTCTGATCTGGTTGTCTGGCTGCCTGATTTGTCCCCTTGTGCACTTGGTTGGGTTGCTCGATTGCTGGTGCTATATACAAATTTAAGCCTTATATGATGATAGTCCTGTCAAAACACAAAGGGTCATAGCAGTTGCTAAAACTAACCTATAAAGGATGAAACTAAGTTAAAATCACATAAATTCAATCATAATTTAGGACCAAATTAGATCAAAATCATAGTATAAAAACGTCCTATCAGGGCAGAAGCGGAGGAAGAAGAGGGCTAGAGAGGGTGAGGAGGGAGGAGAGGCGTCACACAGAGTGCTGGGGCCGAGGAATTAAACTGGCGCATGCAGAGTGAGGGAGAGGGGGTTAACGTCACGGCACTCTGACTGCTTGATTGCGCAGTGCGCTGATAGCACAGAGTAATTCTCAGAAATAAATGCAAATTAAATTAATAGGCTGATTACGGCTCATCATTCTAACGCTATAATATTATATTATTTAAATAAATGCCAAAAAGACTAGGTCAAAGGGGCAGCCAATAGAACAAAATAAATAGTACATTTAAAATAAATGGAAAAGTAGGCTGTAAGTATAATTGGACGTAATTTGGAAAAGAAAAAAAATGTAATTAAAGGATAGAAAATGAATAACGAGAATTAAATAGAAAACATAATTTTGTCCAAAATTTTGGGGTGTTACAATATACTTTTTCTATTTTGATGCCAAAGATATATTTTGTTTATCAGCTATTTTACTAAGCATATCATTTGCTATTTCACTCTATTTTTAGTATCATTATCATTCATTATTGGTCATCGATTGAGAAAAAAAATAAAAAAAATTAATAATAATAATAATAATTTAAATAAAAATTTGCCCACACATTGGCCGGCGCGATTATTAGTTGATTAAAAATTATACTTTTGTATTATTACTACAAAATGTCGAATTTATTAATTTGTTTGGTATCAAAATAAAAAGAAAATACTTGATAGAACACTTTACTTGTGGTAGGATCACATTGCTGTTGTCTAATCTTAAACAGCTTAGATTTGCATTTTTTTTTTTTTTTTTGTAATTCTCAATCCAATACTCTGCTGAAAAATACCTAAAAACTAAAAGAGACATCAAACAAAACACTATAAACATAAATTTTGAAGGTATTGATTTGCAATAATCAGGAAATTCTTACCTGACAAGAAACGGTGGCATTCCTGCCATGGTCACTTATAGCATTTAAAACCGATGCATTTATTTGCTGCATCAGAGGAATTAGGTAAGCAATATTAGCTTAACCAAAAAGGAGGGCAGCATGAGCCAACCATATTGCCATCCTCTAATAAAACTGCCGTGAATTATATGGAGATGTTCTCTAAAGTTTTTCTTTCAGGATAATCTACAATATATGAGGTCATGAGGCTAATCGACACAAAAATTTATTTAAAATTTTAAAACCTAAAACTGTAAATTTATGCTCTTAACTCTTGAACATTACATTTAAAAAATATGATATAAATTGAAAATTAATTTGATTAATTAACAATCGATTTATAAATTTAATAATTCATGTGTATAAATTTGTGGCATAGAAAAACTTCAAATTTCTAAATCAATTTACAAATCTTCGAGATAGCATGAGTCAAATGCAATTCAATCCGGCATAAATTCCACTTCCGTTGTATTTTTCCGTCTCTGGTTACCGACTCACCGTTGCTAATTTATCTCAGATTTTTTTTAATATAAAAAAAATCAAGACAAACCAAACCGGTGATTTACAAAATAATTAACATAGACAATAAAACAAACAACATTGAAGTTTGCCCAAATTGATATGCAAAACCTTTTCGGATTTAATAAAATAAAAATATTCTTCCATCTTTTATCTCATCCTTCGACCATGGTTTATTTTTTTTCTTACTATGTGAGCTCCATCTGTAAAAGGGACTCTTTTTTCTCAGGTCGGTGTTGCCGCCGCATTTCTTCTTTCGGCAATTGGTGGCATTCGGGGGCAGGCGGCCGTAACATTTGCGGCATATCATTCTGACTCTATTCTGCTCATGCGAAATGCGCTTGAGTTCCTCGTCCCAGATGTAGCCACCTCTGAGCCTGAGCACTAGATGCAGCGTCGACTCCTTCTGGATATTGTAGTCGGCCAGGGTCCTCCCGTCCTCAAGCTGCTTCCCGGCGAATATCAACCGCTGCTGGTCCGGCGGGATGCCTTCCTTGTCCTGGATCTTCGCTTTCACATTGTCAATTGTGTCGCTGCTCTCCACCTCGAGCGTGATCGTCTTTCCTGTTAGTGTTTTCACAAAGATCTGCATCTTGTCCTGCATGCAATTCCAATTATCAATTGTTAATTGTGCAATTAAAATTTTTCTTTGAACAGTTGACGCGGAAGTTAACGCTAAAACGAAAAAGAATTTGTATTTACTATTTTTGAAGAAAGATGCATGAGTTGTATTTCACATGCTAATCGCAAAGTTAAAACTTTTAATCCGAAAAAAGAAATAAAATTCTGCTTGAGAACAATTGCTATGATCTAATGAACAATTGATTAGGTATTCGAAATCCAACTTCAATCTTTGGAATCCAAAACCAACATATCAAAGTGTAAACGGAAAAATAACAAATGAAAACGACGCAGATCATTTGATTAAGAAAATAATAATTACGCAGAGAAATTTCGGATTCTAATTTCTCATACCTGTACGATGGGATTTGAGACAAAACTTCAACAACAAAAAATTGGGAGATTCGATGGAGAAATATATTTATATTTATTTATAGAAAAAGAGCTCCTTAGTTTGACCCCTATATAAATGCGTTCACCGTGGCGGTGCTTCTCTTCCTTCCAAAAACTGACCCGCCTTCAGAAAGGAAAGAAAACAAAATAATATGATTTTCTGTGGTTCTTGTTTTGTGGCCCCGAGTTCTGAACTGATGTGTATATAACACATTCCCACGTCACCCCATACATCTAGTAACCGTTTGTATATTTTGGTCACCCGAATTATCCAACCCGCAATAAGTTATAAATAACGCTTTTGATGCATTATTGCTCAATGCTCATGATTCGTCCAAAAGGACCAGAACAGAAGTTTGGAAAGCAAGTAATCTAGAAATACAATCAAATTACTTGGCCACCAAGATGTCTAAATCAGGAAAACATAACTAATAAAAATATATGTACAACTTATGAAAGTTTATTCTTATAAGTTAAATATGTCTTATATATAATACTTTTTTTTAGTTCTCATCCTCGAAATATCTTTAATTTTTTCAGTTAATTTTTTGGGCAACATTGAATAATCAAGTATGTTATTCTATAATTTCCAAATGCATTAGACAATAGACAAGTGAATATATTATAAAAGATGGTTTAATAATGTCAGAGTAAGTTCGAGACAACAATCGTGTATCAGACAACAGAACAGTGATCATACAAAACAAAATACAAATGCGTATCGAACAACATATGCGTATTTTCGGTTCGGGCAAGGAGCTTGGCATAGATGGGTGCAGAGAACTGTCTAAATACATGATGTCTGTTTTTCATCTAATTGAAATAAATGAATTATTCGAAATAAACGAGCGTGCATTGTGATAAAATTTTATCTATTTGGTTATATATATGACAAGATTAAATCTAAAAGAAAGATGAGTTAGCCTTATATATGTCCTCTGTTTGACAACAATATATTGGAGCCTCTGTCAAGTTTATTTTAAAAAAAAAAACAATATATAATGGAGGATGTTTTTTTTATTCCAAACCGGTCTTTTCACTTCTTATCTATGATTAGACATGACAGTCACAGTTCGTTGCGCTATGTTTTATAGATTGAAGAACTAATCCAATCTATTCGTTAAACTTGTCAAAATTTATGGACAAAATTTTGTAAGTTTATAATTAGTGATTTTTGACATAGAAAGTCGCTATATAAACTTGACATAAATTTTCTGCCCAAAAAAACTTGCTAAAAGTAACTTTTGGCATAAATTCAGATCGATCGATCAGTGAAAATTGGAGAGCTCAGATTGCATATCGTATGAGGAGATATTTTTTTTACATAGACTAGGCATGAATTGCCTTAGATTTCTAAATATATTTAATTTTAATTATTGGTACAACTATTTTTAATTTATTAAAAAAACTATTTTAATTAAAAGTCAATAGCGGCCACGACTTTTAATTAATAGTATAGATATCTTAAAACATACTCCACAGTATGATGGAATTTGTTATTGGTACAACTACTAAGAATTTAAGATAATTACCATCGACAACTTAAAGAAGAATGTATTGCTTAATAATTTTCAAATATCAGCTTTACAAATTAATGTTAAAAAATAATAAAATTGACTAATTGTATGTAGTTAAATTAAACTAATTGATCATACTTTCTAAAAGTTGGCTTATAAATTCTTATTAGTGTTTAACGGTAATTACTTTTTTATGATATCAAGTGTACCTTTAGTTTTCCATTTGTGGTTTAATCGAGTCTTTATGTACATGGAAATTAAAAAATATGATACTGTACAAACTTTCATTTGAGAACAGTACCAAAAGAAGTTTTGCATTTATAAAAAAAAAAAAATGAGATAAGGTCATGATAAGTTTTGCATGATATAGCATGCACATATTACTTGATCCTTATTACAGTTATCTCCTGAATTATGTAAATGATTATGTATACAGAGTAGTCAAATTTTCCTTTAAAAAATTACTTTCGTTTTCTATTAGAAAGTTCCATAAAAACATATATCCAATAATTATACAATTTGTAATTGTAACTTTGTACATCTTTCTAAGTATTTTAATGAGACATCAAAAAAATTTCATTAAAAAAGCAAGACATCAGAGAGAATCATTGAATTGAACATGTTTGTAAAATCGATGTGTTTTTTCATAATCATTTGAGATTTGTTAGAATGAAAATGAATAATATACAAGAGTATTATGCGATACTAAGTAAGATATCAACCATCATCTTCTTGGTTTGAACATAACACAACCCTTGGTACTTCTTTTATACGGTACTTCTTTTATACGTGTGACACCCCGAAACCGAAGTCACGGAGTACCACGGCCCGCCGCGACTATGTGCTTACCTTAACGCATCCGCAAGGCTTACATATCGCAAAACATTCTAAGTTAATTGCATGAAGCATCACAAATCTAAATGTAAATAAATATATAAGGGTTTATAAGTATTGATTACATCTTGGCATATGGCAAGTTTCAACTGGTTAAACTTGTACATGTAACATCAGTTAGCTTTACAATAAATTAAGTACAAGTTAACTATACAAAATCATCATATAGAAATCCCACGCTTCATGCTTCTACTCAAAATGTAGATGGCTTACTCTACAACTCGATTCCCGCTCGGTCTATAACCTGGAACCCACAAAGTGGAGAGTGAGATAATTATAAAAATTATCCCAGTGCGGTATTTAATTCCAGTCACACAAACCCCGAAGGTACATGATCAGGAACTAACTACTGACTGAGTTAAAAACAACATTTCATTATACAAGCAGATAATATAACAATATACATATCAATTAGTTCAATCAACCTCTCAAGTTAAATCATGCAATGCATCATGAGCACGGTAAATATGTCCCTTCAATAAAGATTTCAATTACAAGACGGCATTTCAGAAACCGGCTCGAGTTGGATAACACATAGCATGCAAGTCTGGTTATAAATCATTACGACTTCCTTCACAGATTTTATAGTCCGTAGACTCAGATTTTATAGTCCGTAGACTCAGATTTTATAGTCCTTAGACTCAGATTTTTATAGTCCGTAGACTCAGATTACTACAATTAAGACAATTCATAATTACAAACAGTACCACAAGTTGAGAACATCGTCAGAATACCGGATCAAAGCGCTTATCACTCGGGGCTCAAGGAACGGGTCATGACTCCGTCCTCGAGTCAACCAATGTCCATTCATTTATATAAGTAGCACAGACCTTTTGAAGTCATTCAATCGGTAACCATTCATCATGTATAACAATTAATAATAATATTAACATATGATACAATTACAAATATGCATGCAATGAATGAACAATTCAACATGATGCAATGTCAGAATTAAATTTCTAAGATGCAGATTCAGAGTAAGTGTAACATCCGCACCTGCAACACAAGTAGACACAAGCAATGACAAGCAAATCCTAATTACCACCGGTAGTATCGGCCTCCTCGAGTTCCGATACGTCCTTATCCAAATCTACATTAATAAATTATTCTAAGTACTTACTCAAGTAAAGAACACAAGAAACAAGTAAAAACAAGCAAGAAAAACTAAATACAAACTCCAATTATAACTCATTATGTGGCCGGGTTAGGGTTTACCACGGCTTAGACACGAACAATGATTGTACAAGTAAATTTAGGGTTTAAACCATACTTTTCTGATCTCTAATGTATCAAAGGACTTTTATGAGGTTGTGGAGCTCTTCAAGAGCTTTCAAAAGGGCTTTGAATCACCTAAAACGGACTCCGGATGACAAAGTTATGGCCAAAAGAAAATCTGTTCTCAGAGGGAACAATTCGGACCGAATTAGACCAATTCGGACCGAATTGTAGAAGCTGAAATTTCCAGAAGAACCAATTCGGACCGAATTAGAACAATCCAGACCGAATTGTTAGATGCAGAAACTCGTTTTTCAACCAAACCAAGAGCTAAAATGCTCAAAACTTCACCAAATCAAACCTAACTCAAAATGCAGCTGCTATAGTATACTACTAACTTAAATCAACAAGAAATTTAAGTTCTCCACCTGATTTCAAACTACATTTTTCAGAAATTACTAAAAAGTTTAGAAATTCATTTTAGAACAAAAATCCCCTTTTTGCATAGAACCAAAATTTCAGAAAATAGAAAGTACAATACTAAATATAACTACTAGTGTTTTGCATGCAACTAATCCCAAGAGAAAAACTTAATTTAAACCTGATTCAAGCTCCAAATTTCAGAAATTGCTCAAAACCGAAATGATTCAAGGTTCAAAGAAATACTAACCAATAAGCACTCAAATTCAAAAATAGATGGGTTGCATGTACTCTCCTTGCCTTCCTCCCTTCAATTTCGATTTTTGCCAGATTTTAGAATGATTTTAAGTATTTTTCGTGGAGGGTTTTCTAAGGTCTGAACTTGGAGAGTTTAGAGAGAAGAGAATGGGATATTTTCAGTAGAGGAGAAAGTGGGAAGAAGAAAAGAGAGAGAGGGTACTGCTGAGGGGTTTTGGGGTAAAAGAGTAGGGTTGATTTTTGCAAAATAACCCCTTAACTTTTGTCAATTTCGAGGTACCACTAAATTTTCAGATTTGAGCCTTATAAAATCCAGAATTTTAACAATAACTTATAATACTTTTATCATAGCTTTAGTACACAACAATATATTCATACTATACTAACATACTAGCAATAAACCATACAATCAAGCATTCAATTTGGTCAGAATTTCAAAAAATTCGAAACAACATAAAATTAACACACTAATACCTAAGGACTCAACAAATTAAAAAACTTAGGTATTACAATACGGCTCGAGTAGTTGAGCATCAGTTGTATGGTTTAGCTCTAACTAACTATACACGATGCATTAGTTGAGCCTCATATGGTTCACGAACCATAAGATTCATCAAACATGCATCCCCATTTAGTTAATTTTTTTCCTTTAATAATTAAAGTAATGAACATTTCATATGATTAGTAAGTTTAATTATTGCGAAAGTTAAGTTATATTTATTGCACAATTAAATTTTTCATATAACTTTTGAAAATGTCAATCAAATTTAAAATAATAAAACTAACTAGTAGCATAATATAATCTATGTTAATGTTGAGAAATATAATTCCATTAACAATACAATTAAATGTAATAACTAGATCAAACATATTTACCAAAATTAATCTATATATTAATATGGATAAGAGACTAATATGTCGACTGATATTAATTCTGTCAACATTAATTTAATAATAACATAATTTCGTAAGTAACATTTTTTAATTGAAAAGAGTGAGTCAAAGAATAGATATTATAGTTTGCAAACACGTTTATCCCTCAAATTTAGACTATCCCAGCTATTCCTCTATGTTTGTTGTTTTATTAGAAGTTAAATAAAAGAAAGATAAGTATCCATAAACTGTTATTATTATTTATTTTAATATGCTACCGAAATATTTATCTTTTACTCTCTTTTTTAACTTTTTCAATCTAAATCTAACCTTTCATAAAATTTCGATCCGAAGTTCGCTGGTAGGAGACATGTCATAATTAAATTATTATGTTTGGTGCCGTTTGGCTATTACAATAACAGTTTAAATGAAATTTTTTAACAATTATATGTATTTTTTTGAATTAAACAAAAAATAGTCAGGCTCTCTGATTTTGAAACACACGTTAGTAATTGTTGGATTGTTTTATAATAGTCAGGCTCGCTGAATGGAATCCCTGAGGTAGTCTATTCACTTCTTGATTGTTTATTTGATTTTATTTCTTTCTCTTTGTTTCTGGTAGGAATCTTGCTGTCATATTTTTTTTTCTTTTTTATTTCGTTAGCCACTTGCTAACATTTCCATATGTACATACTTATTTCATTTTTCATTTAAATTATAAAAGGCAAGGGCATGACTTTTGTTTTTCTCCAAAAAAAAAAAAATTGTTGGATAGTTTTTGGTGGACCTTTTTCAGTTTTTTGTTATTATTATTTTTTTTTTTTTGGAGAGAAATTTTGTTACTTTGTTATATATGTTATATATATTCTGTCATGCATGATTTGTCACTATAAAAGTATATATAAATAAATCAGTACAATTTGAGAAGAGACTTTTTTTTTCATCTGGACCGTTTATTTCCCCTTGCATCATCAATTCGGCGAACTAAGACGGGTTACTGGAGAGCATCCGTACAAACAGACCAGTCTTCAATTTGGGGAAATCGCTAGTCTGAAATTGGGCCGGATCTACTCTGCACGAATCTTAGTACAACGGAATGATATCCTCTGCCAACCTTTTAAGGTTGATAAAGTGCCCACCTTTAATCTGAACCGTTAGATCTAATCTCAACGATTAATGGAAGTCCCGTGCATAATATCAGATTGATAGGTCCGAAAAATTTTAACCTTCGAGATTAGATCGAACGGTTCGGATCAAAAATTGACACTCTACCAACCTTAAAAGGTTGGCAGAGGATACTATCCCCAGTACAACATCTCGTTTTAGACGCCACTAGTTAATGAGACTTCTCTACGGTTACCCGATACCATGCTTTCGTTACGTTGTTACTGTTAGATTAGAATCCAACGGCCAATGTCAGCTCACAGACTTATGATGGTGTCTCAAGCAATGGCATTAAATGACCCGTTATTTCAGTAACGAGTGTCCATGGACATTAAATTTCTGAATTTCCTTATAAATGGGTCTATTTTTCTAATCGCAAAAATTTAGTATCAAACATTCACATATACCAAAGTACTAGTATTGACTGCACTGAAACCATATAATTGTTTTATGAACATAATCTAAATTAAGACTCTCCATCTTACTAGAACCACTTGCATCAGGATCTGTGCGTCACCAAAGCTTCAATTTCATGCGTGTCAGGTGTAACAAAATATTCACATTATCTAAACAATAAAAAGGACAGATGCTCAATAGTAGTAAATCCAAATTCATGAACATGAAACTTTGAATTTGAGGAATGAAAACATGAATTAAAACTATGGACTTGAATAATTTTTTATAGACCCCTGATGAAGTCATAAGCAGCACGCTAATTACAGTTAGAGTGTTGCTTCAAAACTGAAAGGAAACAAATTAGATGTACATAACCTCCACGAAGAATAAAAAGAATTGGAATCAGGTTACTCTGATGTACAATAGCTAGTGTATTGCAAACGTGTCGTGTCATGCCGTGTCGTGTCAAACACGCGCGTGTTAGAGCTCGTGTCGTGTCGTGTTGACACGAGTTAATATTTTCAACGTGTAGTGTCGTGTCGTGTCAAATGAAGAAATTGGTTAACAAGACACGCGTTATGACACGACACGTCTAACACGACGTGTCGTGTCGTGTTGACACAACGTGTTAAACGTGTCAAGCCTATTATAATTTATTTTAATTTATTCATAAAAAATCATTTAAATAATTTTTAAATTAGAAAAATATAATAACTTGTTGAAATTTCATATATTAAAATAAAAAATAATGATTGAATAAAAAGATTATGAATCAAAGTTATTAAATTTATAATATAAACTTAATACAATTTCATAAATTCTAAATGATATTAATTTTTTATCGTGTCAACTCGTGTCACGTGTCGTGTCGTGTTAAGACGTGTCAATGTTTTGAAGTCTCCAACACGACACGACTTTGACACGACATGCCGACACGCACGTGTCGTGCTAATTCCATAAACGTGTCGTGTCGTGTCGTGTCAACACGCGTCCGTGTCGTACCAACACGCTCGTGTCGTGTCATTTTGGAGAACACTAACAATAGATCCATGAAGAGCGCAAAAGGTAGAAAGGCACGAGGAAGGGGTAGGGTTTCCCTAACAATTTTGCCCGTGGCGGATATAGGACTTTTTTAAGCCTGGGCACAACGAAGTGTATTAAATTAAAAAAATAATAATAATAAATTAATATTTTTAATATAAATAATTTTAAATATAATAACTAGAACCATTACAATTTTTTTCATATATTTAACAGACAAAATTAAAAAATTATATTGTTTTCAGTGACAGTTGTACAAATGTATTATATTCAGCAAAAGTTGGGCAAATTATCTAAAAATGAACTAAAAAAACAAATTGGAAGTCCAATTTTCTTCTTCCAGCACCCAAACAAACAAAATCAACAATAAATAATAAAAAATATTACTTCTAAATGAATGACTAATTTTTTGCTTTGCTCCACATGGTTTTGCACTTCATAACCATTAACAAAAAAAAATAATAACCATTAACAAAAAAAAAAAAATTTGTACAAACATAGAGCCTATGCTCCTGGGGCCTAGTAAAATTCAAAGGAGCCCACAAGGGGAGTAATCAATGTTAAATTTTCACCTCGTATCGTATGCATATGCTCCAGAGCTAAGATAATTTTAGAAAAAGATGGAGAGTAGAAAAAATTATTAAATATAAATGGATCTGCGCCAATTTTAGGGTGCCTCATTGTGGGTCCACCAAGATGTAACAGAGGAGAAAAGACAAAAAAGAATCAACGGCAGGCATTGGAGTGGAATATGTCCAGGCACTGGCTTTCTATCGTTGTAATTACACAGAAAATCAACACTTAGATTCAAATTTCATAAAATCAAGCCCAGGCATGTGCCTAGACTTGTCTCTGAATAAATCCGCCCCTGAATTTCGCCAGAGGGGAGCAAAAGGTGTACGAATTGAGAGGGAGAGGAGATTGGCTAAAGGGGTTCGCGAGATAAGGAAGAAGAGACGGAGAGCCTTCGACGATTCTGAAATATTTTATTTAGGCTCCGCTCCAAAAGCAGTGAATCGAGAGGAAGGGAAGGGTGAAGAAGAGTGTTCACCTGCTCCAGAGTTGATTTGCGTGGTGAATCGCTGGGAACCGAAGAGACAAATTCAGATCTACGTTTAAACTTCTTCTCCTCCAAAATTGGTGGGTACAAGAATTAACCGAGCGACTCTTAATTGGTTATCGATATTGCCCTTAAAACAATTGTCGCTGACCATAGACCCCACAATAAACTGAGTTCTCTCCGTAATTTTCCAAAGCTTCCGTCACCAGGATAAGTTTGTCATTTTATATATGAAAGGAAGATGATAAAAGTTAACTTCTACATAATCTTGGAGCAAGTGATAGACGGGTTTCACATTGAAATATTGAACTCTTTTAGGTCTTAATTTCAATTAAATGTTTGTATTTTAGTTAGATTTTATTATATTTAGGTTAGTTTTAATTAAGTTTGAGTCAAAGAAGGAGTTACTATAATAATCCCTATTTTTATGCAGATTTTGGACAAAAACATAACATATATGAATCTATAAAGACGTAGAGCTTCTCACAAGCTTTCCAACGGTTCTTGAATCATCTCAAACGGAGTCCGGATGAAAAAGATATGGGCAAAATACGAACTAGGCGCAGTGCTGAAATTTCCAAACGACATGTTCTCGGCCAGATTTCAGTCGGCCCCTCCCGGAAAGCGAGTCCGCCCGAAACCTGCCAGACTTAGCAGAAAGTGCCTATTTTAGAGGTTTATCTTGGGAAGGCGGTTGTTTCCTATTCCCATCACGTCCAGAAGCATCTTCCTGCTATTATGAACGCCTCCCATCAATGCTAAAGCTTATATAAACATGGTTTGAGGAGATTTCAGGGAGAGTCGAATTTTAGGGCAAATTTTGAGAGGAAGTTGCAGCAAACCATCACAGCCAGGATCCAGTCGGTCCCGCAAGGATTCTGTCGCCCCCGCCTGAATTCAAGCTGAGAGGAGAAATCATTGCCTATTGTTGTATTCTTCCTTTTATTTATTTTCTTTGATGTTTGATTCGATGAAACCTGAATTTTGTATGTTTATTATGACAAGTAGTGAGTAGTTTAGTTTAAGGGCAATTGTAGGGAACCTTTTACTTAGTAGTTAATATAAGTTTAATTAGGATTATATCTTTTCTATTTGCTTTGCCTTTCTTGATTTATATTGTTGAAGTTTGTGATTTTTAAATTGCTTGACTTGAAAGTTTACCCGTTAGATTAAGGCCTTATCTAATAGTTTGGTAGCAAAAATCCTAAATTCGAGATAGTTCAAAAGTTGCACAACATAGGATAGAGAGTAACTGAGAGGAGAAACCAGGACTTAGCTGAAAAATATGTCTTTAACCTAATATCGAGAGATATATGATATCCTACCGAATAGAAAGGTAAACTTAGAAACCCTAAGCCAAGGAACGAGAGTTGAAACTTAGGATTTTTAGGAGGTTTGAAAGTTAAAACTTAGTTATCCAAATAAAGAACGAGAGTTTATATTTGACCCTGAGATTTGACCAACAACCTGCACTTAGAGAAGGTATAACCTAATTAAACCGAGTTAACGACCTATTCTAGCGACCCTGCCAGGAAGCTGGCGGATCCGCCTGGATAGGGCCAGGTAGAGGAACCTTATCAATTGACCCTAGTTTAAGCCATTAATTCGAGTTATTTAATTTTCTTAAGTCTTAGGTTAATTTAGAGAGTATTTCAGTAATTTAGATTTAATTTCCTTAGTTTAATTTTTAGTTTTAAATAACAAAACCTTGATTTATTTGATTTTGACCAAATTGCCTTTTAGATTAAATAGTATTGAATTACTAGAGATTAAAGGTTTAGAAAATCCGTCCCTGTGAATTCAACCCTCAAGCTATACTGCATAAGATTAGATTTGAGGTTTTAATTTGACTTAGGTTTTACCTCCGATCAGCAAGCTCAATCAAGTTTCTTCGCTTCCCTTTCCAATGCTTACCTTATCATTGCCTCCCTTCACCGCATCTTAAAACTTCCGGAGCAGATCCTTAAGGGATAAAAGCTCCGCTTGAAATCGAACCGTCCATTTTGATCGGACGATCCTTGCTGAGAGTTATGCACTAAAGATTTTCAGAGGATACAGATCCGCACGGAGAGATTCAATTTCTGCAAGAGAATACGGAAATTAAAAGGTGTTAATGGAGAAGCGGAACTGACTTGACGGAAATAATTAAAATATTCCTCTAACCAGCGTATCCATCTGAAACGCACATCTAGATCGCTTGCACGAATATTAAAAAAAAATCGGACTTTTAATACACAAAAATAGTCATGTTGGGTGAACCCATTCGTCATGTACGTTGGACTTTAGCATTTTTCTCTCTCTAATAAGCTAAATTCATAGGGTTTAGTTTGAAAGAATTCTAACATTGAAAAATCTGCCTATATAATTTGGCCCCAATTTAATGGAAAGCAAACGAGCAACGCATGGATTTTTCTCTCATATTTTTAACCTAAAACTTGCCCACACGCATATCCCATGACAACGTGAAATATTAAGTATCAGTATAAATATTCAAAATTCAGGCCCTAAGATAAAAGTTTCCAATTAATTAGGGGGGCGTTTGGATGGGCTAGGAATAGCTTCTTCCTAGACATAAATCTCTTTCTAAAATTACACACTTTCCAACGTTTTAGTCATAAAATTCTTATTCATTCTTTATTCCCATACGATCCAAACGAGCCCTAGGTGATTTTGAGAAGTGGGAATTAGGAACAGGGCGGAACTGTCCCTTACAAATCTTCCCTCTAATCAATGAATATCAAAAAGTTTCCTAATCAATGAATAGCAAAAAGTTTCCTTGCCTACCAACTCATAACTAGGACTGTCAATACCATACCGTTTCGACAGAAACGGAGAGGAAAATAGTTTCGTTTTCAGAAATGAAACGGATATTGGTAAACGTTAGTGTTCCGTTTACCGAAAATTAGACTGAAATCAATGAAAAATGAAGAACGAAACAGAAAATGAAATGGAAAATTGTTCCGTTTTACGAAATGGAATAGAAATGAAATGTAATTTTGTTACGTTACTAGAAAGGGAATGAAAACGAAACATACCAGTTCCGTTCCGTTTTTACACGTTTGACACCCTTACTCATAACAACCCAAGAAGTTTGCATGTGATGTGGAAAAACAGAAGAGGAGAGCACCTTGTTTTGTCCAAAAATTAAATGCATTATATTATCCAACATTGGGGGGCGGGGGTTGTTCAGAAAAATTCTTCTCAAACCTACCCTCTGATTTTAGTGTTTCATTCATGCTTAGATACTTCTATAATTCTTGATTTTGGGTTCATCCACATGTTTTGAATAATGACGGAGGACTTCACCGACTCCGCATCCTCTGGATGGCCATCCAGTGGATGATTTTCGATCTCAGCCGTCTGATTTAATCTCAATGGATATAGATGTTCCGTGCATAATATCAGAATTGATAGGTCCGAAAAAATCTAACCGTTGAGATTAAATCGTACGGCTCGGATCAAAAGACGTCCACTGGATGGTTTTATAAACCATCCAGAGGATACGACTCCGGACTTTACCATTCAATTTTTTTGAAATTAAAATTCCATGCGAGACTAGAATCATTAACCTTTTTGAGGCCAACCTAGTGCTTTCATCACTGAACCACTAGACCACATGAGTTCATCCGCATGTTCATGTATTACACAGTTGCACTTGTGCCAAACTGGTACATGTCAGATTTCTGACATATTTTCTCTCTGTTTGTTTGTTGATGACGAATCAATGTTTTGTGGGACAGATCTTATCAAATCAGACCTGATCCGACGCTGTCTATTGTAACACTACGAGTTACAAGAGAAGTCATTCATTAAATCAACAAATACATCAAATTTTTATATATTTTTTTAATAATATATATACAAGTAATTTTATTTTACAAAAACACGTTTAGATCTTATAAAATATGAATCTTGTTATAACGTTCATTTTTACCATAGGCATTTTAAAATTGATCAAAATATCGTTTTGGGACAAGTAACATCACCAAAATGTCTTTGAGGGCCAAATTGCTCCAATTACCCTGTTGCTGGGATAAAATGGTCAGAATATTTTCCAAGTTATAAGGACATTAAAAAAGATCCTAGATGGACTAAGAAGTACCTAATATAAAAATAAAACTCATATGGAATTACTAAATGATCTGGCATAGACATACCAAAGTTCGATAACACACCTCAACTGAATCCTATACAATTCTAAAATAATTAAAATCCTGTGAAATAATCAGACTAATATCATCAGGTGTATAATTTTATGAGATATCAAATAAATCTAATAAATGTGAAAAGTTAACATGTCATGAAATTTAACAAAATACATGGAGAAGTCATAAATCTACAAATTAATAAAATTCACAAGAAATGTCTTAGTTCGATTTTTTTTTAAATTAAATAAGATCCTAAAATTTGAAAAAAAATAATGAAAAAGATTTTGATTTCTATAATTGAAAAATTATATAGAACTAGATTTGTTGAATTTTTGTTACTCTACTCATAATATAGAATGCATAAAACTCATCGGTAAATGCTCCAAACAATTTAAAACTGATTTGATAAAATCTAACTTTTTGTTTAATAAAGGAATTCTCCCTTGCTGGACAATTTATCTAAGAAGAGATTTATAGACCCCGTAAGTAGATTCGTGAAGCCTAACTAGGAGCCTGCTAACAAAAGAAGGAAATGATGAAATTTAAATCCTGAAAGCCCAATATTGGAAAAATCTAGTACTTACACAATCATTTAATATATTAACGGCTGCGCTTTGACTTTCATCTGACCACACTATAGGTGAACAATTGTTCATACAGTAACAAATCCTGGCCGCTTATTTGTGTTCGTTGTGCTTCGATGGCTCTGATGCATTTTGCGCTATTAGTTCAGTCTTTCTCTTTGTGGCAGACAAAAATTGTGCGCTGGCTTCATTCCCATCCCTTCGATCTGTTTCCTCTCCTTTTTGTGCGATTTCATTCTGTGAGGATATTTCGAAAAAATCTTTTTCTTTCTCATGCTGCTGCTGTTTTTTTCTTCGTTGCCTTTTCTCCTCTCTTTTCGGAGGTTTGGCCTCCAATTGATCCCCATGTGCCGTCTGTACGGAGGTCTGCGGGTGGTTGCGCCTGGTCTGTACGCCCTTACCTCTCGTTTCCTTGCGGTCTATTCCGGGTGTATCGTACAGTGTGGGCGTCTGCTTTTCCTTAGGTATGCTTCTAGAATTGTTTCTTTCTGCTCCTGCTTTCTCAGATTCATTATTTTTGTTGGTCTTTTGTGCTCTGAGTTCATCGTTCTAATCCCAGGACTGTTCGCCTCATGTTCGGCTGTCTAATTCAGTACTGTCCTTCGGTATTGTCGTCTGTGCTTCCTGATTATTCTTATTCTCCACTTGCTCGCTTTGTCCTGCCCTTTTCCTTTTTCGCACCAGGTTGCTTTCTCTGCTCTTTCTGTTTTTTTTTCTATCTAATTTCTTCTTCCTTTTCCATTCTCATGCTGATTTTCTGCGCCTATTGTTGCTTATTATTTTCATCTTTTTGCTTCTCGCAGTTTGTTGTCCCCCTACTACTGCTCCTTCTGTGCAAAGGTACCAATTGTTGGTCTCCGGTAGCTCCTGCCAGTTTTTTCCTTTCTGTTTTTTCTCTGCCTGCCTTTTTTTAATATTTCCTTATGCTCATGTCAGGCTGTACTGCTCGATGTATTTTTTTCATTGTAGGTTTAAGCAGCAGGTTCTATCGTATCACCTCTGCTTTTCTTTTGCTTTGCTGGTGCGCAATCTGATTCCAACTGGGCTATCTTGCTTCTCCTGCTCTCATTCTGTAAGTTATCTATTTTTTTGCTTTTTTTTAAAGATATTTGGTTAGCTTTTTTTATGGAATTGTATTGTGTGTATCTTTCTTTCTGTTTATTGTTTTATTCTATGCTTCTACTTGCTTATTTGTTGATTGATTAGAGCTCTGATTTTGTTACGCAATATTATCAGCGACACGTTAAATTTAGAATTTTTTTACATGTGCAAGAATCGACTGTAGTGAGCGTTCAAATGCATTTCCTTTTTCTGAAAAAAAAAATTCCTGCTATATTATAGTTTACAAATGCTGGCATGCTAATTATATTTTAATTTTCTACAGACTTTGGTTGGTTGGAGAAAGGAAGATGAATGGTATGATTTCTCATTATTTTATACCCTTATGCATATTGTTATATCGAGTTTTAACATTTACAAATAAAAATAAAAAAATCGAAACTAGAGAAGCAGTGTTTGTGTGGTTGTCTGACAGCATTTGGTTAATCTCTTCAGGAGGCCAATAAATATGAGGTGGTTGTGTGGCATTGTACATAGACGGGTACCACTTTACCGTCTCAGCTTCTCGAGGTCCAATCTGTATGATTAAGCTTCAATTTGACAAATTTGTGAGCACTGAGCAGCTGAGGTGGTGATGGCAAAGAGGTAAAAGTCAAGTGACAACAAAACCAGCGACTAGAAGATTCAAGGGGCCTGCTTGATGTTCTGAAAAAAAAAAACCATTGCTTTTGGTCTGCTCAGTCCCTGCTTTTTTGAGGTAAACAACTAACCTGACTAAATATTTGAGTTTAATCCTCCATCTATTCATTTTATTACTATTGTGCTATTAAAATATCTACTGAGAGATGCTTTACGATTTTGCCTCATTAATTAATTGTTAACAGAAACTGATATGTTACAATTGGTGTTTTTACTGTTGTGCATTGGATTGATGAACCAAATAAAAATGGTTGTGCCAATTGATATCTCTTATTTTTATACTCATTTTGACCATGCTTAGCATCAAAATTACACTCAAACCAATGCAATTATCTCATAATTAACTGTGATTTTCAGGATATTGGTACTGCCGCCGCTTCTTATTTATTTTGTAGAATTTTCGTGGAAATTGAAAACGAGACACGACAAGCAAGAAAGATTTGAGCCTAATCCATAGCCAGACGACTCATTCCTGGCTCACAGACGCATGAAATAGATCCGGGAAGACCCACAAGCACCAAGGCAGATCAAATTCTTCACGAAGGCCCAAGTTTCAGCCCATACCTCGAGACAAGAGCGACATTTCGGTCCGAAATCCACAGATTTCGGTCCGAAATTTGTATATGGAAGGTGAAATTTGGTAATTCTGCAAGAAAGAAAAGGCTCTCTCTAGCCCTAGCCGCCTTCTGGACTTTCCCTGGGTATTTCTAGGCGTAATTCACAGGCAGAAGGGGATCTTACCTTCTCCCACATAGTTTTCCACCTCTTGCACAAGTGTTTTTGGCTCTTTCCACGAAGTTCGAAGGTAAGGCAGCGGAGTTTGGACACGGCGGCAGCTACCCAGATCTGTTCTCCATCGACTTCTGACCATAGAAGAAGAAGTAAAGCATAGAGGCTATTTGGTTAACTCTTTCATGACTTTATCTTGTTATTCTATGGGTTTATTTGTTGTTTTATGCATGATACTTGTTGTTATTCGTAGTTTGAATATGTTAGGCTAAATTTTAATATGTCTTAAGGTTAGGTAGTAGTTTAATTTGGTATTTGTTATGGTTTGATGAGATACGATTACGTTATGTGATGTTGCTGTGTTGAGATATTATTTATATGCTTGGCTATGTTTATGATTTGTTTGATTGTTTACCTATGGATGAACTGCAGTGTCTTTAGGCCATTAAACTAGAATAGATCGTAAAAATTACTAAGTATTTGAGGTAAGCCAGTCACTCGAAAGAGGGGTTAACTAATCAACCGATAGGTGCAGTTTCTACTGATCTGAAAGGACTTAGATATCTCTGGAATTCCAACACAAAGACCTTAATTGACTAAATTCCAACACGAAAGTCTAGGACTAGTCGGTTACGTGGTAAAAATCGAGTTCCTTACCAAATCCAATCCAAAATTGCGACAGCTGAGGTCAGGATTTAGGTCTGGTCGACAAGTAACCTTCACATAACTTAACCAAAAATTATCAAACCAAAACAGAGAGTCTGGAGTGAATTTCGGCACGATGGTCTATAGATTTCGGTCAGAAATTTATAGATTTCGGTCCGAAATTTCCTCTGTTACGCGCGAAAGCGAGTAGCGTTGACGCTCCAGAGCCAAATTAAATGAACCCAAACCCTTAGGACATTTTCTTACATCTCTTTGAGTCTAGAAAAATACAAAAATCAACCCAAAAAAAATATTTTATTATTTATATCTTCAATTTTAATTGTTATTTAATATTGCCTTTTTACATTAAAACTTCACAAAAATCATTCTGTCTAGCTTTTAAGAAAAATTAAGTCCGGTAATCATTTTTATTGTCCCTGTGGATCGACCCTTAGCTTTGCCCAACGACTAGTAGGGTAGAACGAAGGAATACAAATTCATTTGACCTAGGTTGTGAAACCTCTATCAAATTGGCGCCGTTGCCGGGGACAGTTGTGATATCGAGTACTTATTTTAGTATTAGGAGACTAGATTTTTTATTTTATTTAATTTTTCGTTGTTTTCTCTTGTGTTGTAGGTTGAGAACTGGCCGGAAAATCTAAAAATAGCAAGTCACAGCCTCAGATTTCGCGCAAATATTTCACTAGAAGGCTTGATTCAGATCTAGAGCTCAGCGACCAAGCGGATTCAAGCCAGACTCACTCCGTAGTTCAACCGGCACCCGAAACAACACAAATTTCGGACCGAAATTATCAAATTTCGGACCTAAATTTTCAAGAAAAAGAGAAAACAGCGGGCGACATGGCAGGAAACGGAGGCCCTCTCAACATAGAAGAAGAGACCCAAAGGTTGGAGGCCCTGAGGCTCCAGCTTGAGCAACGGGAGGCCAGAGTCGCAGCCGATCGCACTCGTCTTGACAACCAAAGGCGAGCACTTGATGACGAGCGTCGGCGATGGGAGAATGAAGACGAGAGCGTCCATGGCAACTCTGATGGGGAAGATGCAGAGGAACCGGCCAGATCTCTAATGAAGATTGCAGCCCCGAAAGCCAAGGACGTAGCAGAACCAGTGATCATCCCAGGAATCGATGCTAATAACATGCAAATTGCTCCAGCGCATGTTACATTAGTGCAACAAAATCCATTTTATGGAAATGAAAATGAGGACCCACATGCTCACTTGCAAACCTTTATTGATTGCACACGTTTGATTAAATTTAATGGTGTCCCTCAACAGGCCATTAGACTTTTGTTGTTTAGATTCACTCTTAAGGACCGAGCCCAAAAATAGTACAAGACTCTCAAAAAGGGGTCTATTAGGAGTTGGGATGCGATGGCACAAACTTTTCTTGATAGATACTTCTCTTCTGATAGGGCAAATTCAATTAGGAGGGAAATCAATAATTTTCAACAAAGGGAAGATGAATCAATGAGGGATGCATGGGAACGTTTTAGGGACCTAGAAAACTCATGCCCACATCATGGCATTCAAGATTGGATGGTAATTAAGGACTTTTACAATGGTCTTTATGACAACATCAAAATTAACCTTGATTCT
Organism: Rhynchospora breviuscula; assembly: GCA_027562975.1. NCBI lineage: Eukaryota > Viridiplantae > Streptophyta > Magnoliopsida > Poales > Cyperaceae > Rhynchospora > Rhynchospora breviuscula. The sequence goes on from CM050398.1 coordinate 23,690,388, forward strand.
CTTTCAGGTGGAGCATTTAAGAGACCTGATGCAACGCGAGCACGCGACTTGATAGATGAATGTGCAAGGAGCTATACATGGCTACCACTTGTTAACAATCGATGCCCAGTTGGCAAGCAACAAGTGCATGAGATCACGACAAGGGACACGAGGATCGCCGAGCTCGAGGCGGAATTGGCAGCTTACCAGTCAGCCCAAGGCACCCACCTCAACTCCAACAATTGTAGCGCATGTGGCGAAGAAGGGCACACTTCAATTGATTGCCCGCTTGCAAAGACTGGCAACGGAGGGCACCAAATCAACTCGATCAACAACGAGCCCTCCTATTTTCCAAGACACATATTCAGTCGAAGTTATTCATTGAGTGATGGGGAACAAGCAGATTGGGAAAACGTGAACCACCCCAAATACCATAATAATGTGACCAATAGACCATATGTGCCAAGGAACCAGTACAAAAATACCAACCAACCAACCTTGTATAAAAATGCACAATTCAATAATAACAGTCGTGACCAATCCTTTCCAAAGAAATCTGTTTACAATAGAGATGGTATACCACCTGTTGTCCAAGACTTTATGCATGAACAAGGCAAGTTTAATCAAATGTTGATTGAGGGCATGGAAGAACTTAAGGCTAATTCTGGAACTTTAATCAGGTTGGAGCAAATGATGGAATCGCAGTTCTCAAGACAACAGGGCAAGCTACCAAGCCAACCGGAGGTGAACCCGAATGCTCAGTGCAAGGCTTTGCACACCTTGCGGAGTGGAACACAGTACAAAGACCCACCAATGCCATCTGGAGCCGAGGCGCGTGCAACCGACATGGGCAAAGGGGCCAGTGAGCAAGAAGAGCCAGTTATGGAGCAAGTAATACCTCTCCCACCTCTTCCAGACGCAGCTGGTGCAACAGGGGCTCAAACCGACGCACTGGCAACACAGAAATCGCAACCAGTGTCTGAATTTCGGTCCGAAATATCTAGTCCAGAGGGCGAGAAGGTGATTACAGAGAAGAATAAAGGCGAGAAATCAGTTCCAGAGACCCCCTACTAACCCCCTGTCCCTTTTCCTAGGAGGATGACCAAAGAAAAGGAGGACAAACAGTTCAGACGCTTTTGGGAGATGTTAAGGGAAGTCCATATCACTATTCCATTCTCCGATGTGTTCACCAAAGTACCCATTTATGCCAGATTTCTCAAGGAACTGTGCACTGGAAAGATATCCTTGGAAGAATTGAAAACTGTGGTCCTGACGAACCGAAGCAGTAAGGCTTTACAAAGCAGGATGCCACCAAAGTTGAAGGATCCAGGGAGGTTCGCTTTGCCCTGTGTGATTGGGAATACTTTCATCAAACAAGCATTATGTGACATAGGAGCAAGCGTGAGCCTAATGCCTAAGACGGTCTTTGAGAGGATAGGATTTGGAGAATTGGTGCCTACCGACATGATAATACAGCTAGCAGACTCCTCCAAGCGCTTACCCATGGGTGAAATTAAGGATGTCCCTGTGCAGGTTGGAAAATTCTTGGTGCCAGGCGATTTTGTTGTGATGGACATGGAGGAAGACAGAGAGCTCCCTATCATTTTGGGGCGTCCATTCCTAAGGACCGCAGGAGTTATGATGGACGCCAGAGACGGTACGATCATCGTCAGAGTGGGGGGGGAGACACTTCGTTTTTCCATTGAACAAGCCATGAAGTGCCCTAGCTCCAACAACAACTCATGTTTCATGATTGAGGAAGTCAAGCTCACAATCGAAGAATCGCTCGAAAATCAATATGAAATTGCTCTCAATTCTTACCAAAATTTTCTGTCTGATGTGCAGGAAGCCATAGGAGTCGATGAGACAATGGAGAAGCTGGAATATGACCAGAACAACAGCGGAACCCATCGGACAGATGACATTTCGGACCGAAATTCAAATATTTCGGACCGAAATTCATCTCTGGAGGAGGTCAGGGCAGCTGATACAGATAATTTCGATTCGAATTCTTTAATTTCGGCCCGAAATTTGTCACCCCAGGTTGAATTAAAGCCTCTTCCAGCGACTCTCAGGTACGAATTTCTTGGCTCAGATCAAAATTTTTCTGTTATTGTTAATTCTGGGTTGGACGCAGATCAGACAGAAAAGCTTTTGGTGGTACTTCGAGCTCATAAGGGTGCAATTGGCTATTCCATCGACGATTTGAAGGGTATCGATCCCTCGATTTGCACTCATAGGATTCTCTTGGAGGAGGGCCACAAACCATCCATAGAAGGGCAGAGGCGACTCAACCCTAATCTCAAGGAGGTGGTCAAGAAGGAAATCCTCAAACTCCTCGATGCGGGCATCATCTATCCAATCTCTGACAGTAAATGGGTGAGCCCGGTGCATGTAGTGCCCAAGAAGGGAGGTACAACAGTGGTCAAGAACGAAAAAGATGAGATGATTCAGACAAGAATGGTGACTGGATAGCGGATGTGTATCGATTATCGCAAACTCAACACCGCGACTCGAAAAGATCACTTCCCACTTCCATTCGTGGACCAATTGCTTGAAAGACTTGCTAATCATTCTTATTTTTATTATTTAGATGGTTATTCTGGTTTCTTTCAAATACCCATCCATCCAAATGACCAAGAAAAAACCACTTTTACTTGCCCTTATGGTACTTATGCATATAGACGCATGCCTTTTGGTCTTTGTAATGCACCAGCGACCTTCCAAAGAGCCATGATGGCCATTTTCTCAGATTTCATTGAAAAAGAAATGAAAGTGTTTATGTATGATTTTTCTGTTTATGGCACTTGCTTTGATTCATGTCTAGCTAATCTTTCTAAAATTTTGCAGAGATGCGAAGAGGTTAATCTAGTCTTGAATTGGGAAAAGTGTCACTTTATGGTGCAACAAGGAGTCGTGCTTGGACATGTGGTGACATCTAAAGGCATAGAGGTCGACAAGGCGAAGATCGAGGTGATAGAGAAGCTTGATATGCCTAAAAGTGTAAAGGACGTTAGAAGCTTCTTGGGACACGCTGGATTTTATCGTCGATTTATCAAAGATTTTTCTAAAATTGCCAAACCTCTAACTAATCTTTTGATCAAAGATAATGAATTTATTGTTAATGATGAATGTCTTGATGCTTTTCGTAGGATAAAGGAGGCTCTCATCTCGGCCCCTATCTTACAACCGCCGGATTGAAGCCAACCATTTGAGCTTATGTGTGACGCGAGCGACTATGCGATTGGAGCAGTTCTTGGGCAGCGAATGGACAAGAAGCCAGTGGCTATATACTATGCTAGTAAGGTGCTAGATCCCGCCCAAGTCAACTACACTACCACTGAGAAAGAACTTCTCGCCATAGTCTTCGCGCTTGACAAGTTTCGGTCTTATCTTGTGGGATCCAAGGTGATAGTCTACACTGACCATGCGGCGATTCGATACCTCCTAAGCAAGAAAGATGCCCAGCCCCGATTGATTCGTTGGGTGTTGCTTCTCCAAGAATTCGACCTTGAGATCAAGGACAAAAAGGGCTCTGAAAATTCAGTGGCAGATCACTTATCTCGATTGCGTTGGGAAGAGGAACAAGGTAATGAAATTCCTATCAATGATCTCTTCCCTGATGAAAAGTTGTTCTCTGTACAGGAAAATTTCGGGTCGAAACCAGAAAACTTCGGGGCGAAATTTGATGATGTGGTGGCCGAAATCATGTCGATGGCAGAAATTTCGGACCGAAATTTACAAATTTCGGACCGAAATTTTGATAAAAAGCGGAGAACAGAGGAGCCCTGGTATGCGGATCTGGCTAATTTTTTGGCGAGTGGCTATTTACCTCCTGACATGACTTCCCAACAGAGGAAAAAGCTGAAATCAGACTCTAAGTACTACTTTTGGGAAGAGCCGTACATTTTCAAGCTTGGAATCGACAACATTTTTAGAAGGTGTGTGCCCTATGAAGAAGTTAGAGCAATCCTCGCCAGTTGTCACTCGTCTGCCTATGGTGGCCATGCATCCTTTTCAAAAACAGCAGCCAAAGTACTCCAATCAGGTTTTTACCGGCCTACTCTTTTCAAAGATGCTCATTTTTTTGTTTCTTCTTGTGATCAATGTCAAAGAACGGGCAACATATCTAAAAGGAATGAAATGCCTCTTAACCCTATTCTTGAAGTTGAAATTTTTGATGTATGGGGCGTGGATTTCATGGGGCCGTTTCCAAGTTCACATGGATTTGAGTACATTTTGGTAGCTGTTGACTATGTCTCAAAATGGGTGGAAGCAATTGCATGCAAGGCGGCGGATTCAAGCTCAGTCATTCGTCTTTTCTCCAAGATTATCTTCCCTCGATTTGGCGTGCCAAGGGCGGTAATAAGCGATGGTGGCAAGCACTTTATCAATCGACACTTTGATGGCCTTTTGAAGAAACATGGTGTCATTCACAAAGTTGCCACAGCATATCACCCTCAAACAAGTGGACAAGTTGAAGTGTCCAACAGGGAGATCAAAAGCATCTTAGAAAAGACGGTGGCTCGCTCGCGCAAGGATTGGGCAAGCAAACTTGATGATGCACTTTGGGCCTATCGCACAGCCTTCAAGACACCCATTGGCATGAGTCCTTTCAAGCTAGTTTATGGCAAGCCATGCCACTTGCCAGTCGAGCTCGAGCACAAGGCATACTGGGCGACTCGTGCCATCAACATGGATTTGCTCAAAGCTGGTGAAAAGCGAATTCTATACTTGCATGAATTGGATGAGGTACGCCTAAACTCCTATGAAAATGCTAAATTTTAAAAAGAAAAAACAAAACTTTTGCATGATAGGAAAATTTCGAGAAGAGAATTCAAGGAAGGCGACCCAGTACTTTTGTTCAACTCAAGGTTGAGGCTTTTTCCTGGCAAGTTGAGATCGCGATGGTCTGGACCGTTTCGTGTTGTGAAAGTCTATCCTTTTGGCGCTATTGACATTTGTGATAAGGATTCGGAGCCTTTCAAAGTCAATGGACAAAGATTGAAGCATTACATCGCCAACGAGGGATGGGTTTTTAGGTTAGTGGGTCGGGTTTCAAACCCATCCCTCTCCCTGGTTCCCTTTCTTCCCCATTCGAAAACCTCAAGAAAACGAAAATATCGGCTCACACCTCTACCCGAAACCCAACCTCCACCACTCACGCCTCATCTCTTCTCCACCATTGCCAAAGATCGAACCTCCATCAGAACCACCTCGCTGCCCTCTCTTCACTGGTGTCGTTCGTTTCGGACGAGGCGGTCTATTCGCGACGGATTTTTCAGTTGAAGCCGGCGATTTCGCACCAAAACAGATCCGAAATTTGGTTCCCTTGGTCTTCTTGCAGTGCATTGAGCCTCTTGCCTCTTGTTCCTGCAGCGGAAAGTGCTTCCTTGATGCACAGAATGGAATTCGAATTCTCCAAGGATTTTTAAAGGTCGAACTTCTCATATCTCTCTTCTTTGATTTTTCTGGGACGTAAAAGAGGCTAAAACAGGGGTTAAAAGGAGTGTGGAGGAAATTTTGAATTATAACCGAGAGATTGGAGGAATTACACAAAAGGCAGGGACTAAACTAAAAATTTTCTAAAAATTTCGGACCGAAATTTTCGACTGACTGTGTGATTTTGTGAAGAAAAATGAACTTTTTGAGAAGAAAAACTAGGTCCCAGACCCGGGGAGAGGGAGGTTCTTCTTCCAGACAGCCGCCTCTGGGCAGTAATGAGGCCAGGGACCCCGAAGCTGCGAGGTACGAAGCACAAGCCGGTTTCTACATGCCTACGAAATGGCAATTTGACAATTACAAGCGGCTTTTGAGGCGACCCATCGAGCATACCAGGCTGGTAGATTTGGATGTGTTGGAAACACTTGGGGTCAAAGATGAATTCTTGGAGTTGACAACAAAAATTGGGTTTACTGAAGGGTTCTGGTCAATTGAACACCATGCCTACAAAAGGTACACTCTTGAATTTCTCTCTTCTCTAAAATGGATCAAGAGGAATGGGGAGGATTGGATTGAATATAGGATGAATAATGCTGATATTAGAACCACACCGGATGCAATTGGACATGTGTTTGGGTTGGAGATTGGATGCCCGGTTAGGGATATCAAGGGGCGAGGTAGTAAAGGGAGAAGAGATAAGGTTTGGAGCCGGATTACACGCTCCCCAGGATCTAACACTTTTATCCACTTGATTGAACACCCTACTTTGAGGATTTTGACCCGATCGATAGCATCCATGGTGTTTTCTCGAGGCGAGACCATGAGGCGTGCCATCACAGAGGATCTCTTGCTCTTGGATCAAATACTTCAGCCTGAGCCACAGAAATTGTGCATCATTAAGCTCATGATAGATCATTGGATTGACCAGCGTGATCAGACAGGTACTGGTGCTATCTCTATGGGTGCCTTTGTTACTCTTCTTGCACTTGCATCAGATGTTCCGCTACCAGAGCGGACGGATTGCACAGCATGGTCATTTACTGATGCAGACAGGTACAGAGAGATGCAGTTCATTCAGATTGAAGGAGTTGGACCATTGTACAAGTACAGATGGAGGATGCATAACCGCCCAGGTTTCCTTTTGCCATACCCAAACAAGGTAGATCCTTCTGACCCTTCTACTTGGTTAGTTCCTTATGATTATGCAGAGCCGGAGCCAGCACAGCACAGAGGCTCCATGTACTTTCAGCCCACTCCCATGCACACAGACGTACCTAAGAGCTCTGGGGGACGTGCCAGTACGACTGAGTACCCACCGTGGTATGGAGAATTGACTGATCTGATGAAGGCGATGTTGGTTGGTATCAAGGATGTGAAGGAAGGGGTGAGAACAAGCATTGAGAGGCAAGATGAGTTTGGCCTACAGCTGGGCAGAGTTTCTGATGAAGTGATGAACTATGGAAAGCAACTTGAAAGCTTTGGGCAGCGACTCAGTGACTCGATTGACACAACCAATGCCATTAAGTTCTATTTGGAAAAAGGGTATTGGCCAGGCAGAGGCAATGACCCAAACTTGCCTTCTCCGGATTCCTCGAGCATTCCCTCCGTGCACTCGACTCACCATGAGCCTACACCACAGCAGCAACCCCAACAACCAAGCGCTTCTTGGCACGGTCCTCCTCCAGAGACACATCCAATTGCTCCACCTCGACAAGCGCAATCCAATCCGATCTTCGCGCCAAATGAGCAGCAGCAAACAGGAGGCTTCCTGGACATTTTCCCCAACTACAACCCCAACAACCCTCCAGGCGGGCCATACGGTGGCCCCGGTCACTTCTATTGATTTGGTATGTGCAATTTCCCCTCCTTTTTACTTTTTCTGTGAATGTGAAGCACTGGGACAGTGCATTATTCAGTTTGGGGGGGGGATACAGAGGAAAAATTGCCACATTTTGAATTATTACACGCTGTTTTTGAAATTGAATGAAAAATTTCGGTCCGAAATTTTTTCTGGAAAAATGGATTTTGGGTACCAGGGTCATTTTGGTCTGAAATTTTTGGCTGTTTAAGTTTTCTGATGCATTTTAAATTCTGAAAAAAAAATGGGAAATTGATTTTTTATGCATGCGTGGTCTCTGTTTTGATTCAATTGATGGGATTTCTCATTGTTTCACACTGTTTGAATTTCAAAAGCATATTAAAAAAAAAAATTTCTCAAGGACTCTTGATTGTTTAGATGTTTTTAATTGATTTGTGCACCAATAGACCGAATTGAAAAAAAATTGAGATAAAAGAACCCGAATTTGGATGCTTGGAAATTGTCGAAATGGTCTAAGTCAAATCTCATAAGCTTTTGTCGAGTGAACGATTTTGTATCTTGCAAACTTTTGTTTAAAAAGGGATTTTATGAATTTGGAAAATTATAAGATGAATCTGGATGTGTTTTGAATGCTTGAATCACCAACGAGCAAATTTTTAAAGTGACTTAAATCCAAAATAGTTGTGAAAACAAGGACGCGTCGAGACCTTTTCCCACCAACTGAACCACAAATATCGGAGGCTTAAGGAACTTAACAGAAATAAAAATCTGCTTGAAGTCCGTAGTGGTCTGTAGCGAAAAATGCGTAAAAACCGGACCAACCTCCCTGGTGCGACATGTGCCAGTAGCTTTTACAAGGTCAATGACTCGCATCAAATCCTCTAGGGTGCAAAGCCCCACGACTCGACTTGCACAATGAAAATTGGTGAAAATGAAAATGTTTGAGAAGGGTTCATTATAAAATTTTTGACTTTGATAAAATACCTTTACAAATTTTTGTGAGACATGAAAAAGAACGGGCAATTAAATTTGAGTTTGCAATTGTTTTGACGAAGAGAAGCTAGGGTTCTTGATTCGAAAAATGAAATTCATTAGGACTAAGAGAGGCACGAATTTAATTCAAAAAACTAAACCCTTGTCCTTGAATTCAATTTTTGAACTTGCTTTAATTCATTGTGTGAAATTTTTGAGTAAATTTGAATGATCGATTTTTCAATGCATTGTTTGGTTTCAGATGATTTGATGGTAAGTCTAGGTATTGTCGATTCCTTTAGACTTAGGATATTGTTTGAGGACAAACAAAGGCTCAAGTTTGGGGGGATTTGATATCTCTTATTTTTATACTCATTTTGACCATGCTTAGCATCAAAATTACACTCAAACCAATGCAATTATCTCATAATTAACTGTGATTTCCAGGATATTGGTACTGCCGCCGCTTCTTATTTATTTTGTAGAATTTTCGTGAAAATTGAAGACGAGACACGACAAGCAAGAAAGATTTGAGCCTAATCCATAGCCAGACGACTCATTCCTGGCTCACAGACGCATGAAATAGACCCGGGAAGACCCACAAGCACCAAGGCAGATCAAATTCTTAACGAAGGCCCAAGTTTCAGCCCATACCTCGAGACAAGAGCGACATTTCGGTCCGAAATCCACAGATTTCGGTCCGAAATTTGTATATGGAAGGTGAAATTTGGTAATTCTGCAAGAAAAAAAAGGCTCTCTCTGGCCCTAGCCGCCTTCTGGATTTTCCCTGGGTATTTCTAGGCGTAATTCACAGGCAGAAGGGGATCTTACCTTCTCCCACATAGTTTTCCACCTCTTGCACAAGTGTTTTTGGCTCTTTCCACGAAGTTCGAAGGTAAGGCAGCGGAGTTTGGACACGGCGGCAGCTATCCAGATCTGTTCTCCATCGACTTCTGACCATAGAAGAAGAAGTAAAGCATAGAGGCTATTTGGTTAACTCTTTCATGACTTTATCTTGTTATTCTATGGGTTTATTTGTTGTTTTATGCATGATACTTGTTGTTATTCGTAGTTTGAATATGTTAGGCTAAATTTTAATATGTCTTAAGGTTAGGTAGTAGTTTAATTTGGTATTTGTTATGGTTTGATGAGATACGATTACGTTATGTGATGTTGCTGTGTTGAGATATTATTTATATGCTTGGCTATGTTTATGATTTGTTTGATTGTTTACCTATGGATGAACTGCAGCGTCTTTAGGCCATTAAACTAGAATAGATCGTAAAAATTACTAAGTATTTGAGGTAAGCCAGTCACTCGAAAGAGGGGTTAACTAATCAACCGATAGGTGCAGTTTCTACTGATCTGAAAGGACTTAGATATCTCTGGAATTCCAACACAAAGACCTTAATTGACTAAATTCCAACACGAAAGTCTAGGACTAGTCGGTTACGTGGTAAAAATCGAGTTCCTTACCAAATCCAATCCAAAATTGCGACAGCTGAGGTCAGGATTTAGGTCTGGTCGACAAGTAACCTTCACATAACTTAACCAAAAATTATCAAACCAAAACAGAGAGTCTGGAGTGAATTTCGGCACGATGGTCTATAAATTTCGGTCAGAAATTTATAGATTTCGGTCCGAAATTTCCTCTGTTACGCGCGAAAGCGAGTAGCATTGACGCTCCAGAGCCAAATTAAATGAACCCAAACCCTTAGGATATTTTCTTGCATCTGTTTGAGTCTAGAAAAATACAAAAATCAACCCAAAAAAAATATTTTATTATTTATATCTTCAATTTTAATTGTTATTTAATATTGCCTTTTTACATTAAAACTTCACAAAAATCATTCTGTCTAGCTTTTAAGAAAAATTAAGTCCGGTAATCATTTTTACTGTCCCTGTGGATCGACCCTTAGCTTTGCCCAACGACTAGTAGGGTAGAACGAAGGAATACAAATTCATTTGACCTAGGTTGTGAAACATCTATCACCAATCTCGACATCGCAATAAATTTTGTATGCTCTTGAATTGTCTGAAAAAATTGACAGATGAAAATCTCAGAGATGAGCAAGAGGTACCATTTTTATTTGGTTGATCATCTCTTTCCCTTTGCAGATTTTGTAGCCTTTTTTCTTCCTTGATTTCTTGCGTCAATGCATTTCATTCATTTGTTTTTTTGGATTTTTTATATCCATGTGTAGTGGTTTCATCTTTTACACCCTGGATTTCATCGTCTTCTATGCACCTCTTGCTCAATGTAAGCTCATCCATTTGAATGTTAATTGGTGCTTCACTTCATGCAATATATTAACTGTACATGTAAAATTCTTATTTCTTAACCAGGAGGCAGGAGCTTATCAGTAAAGGAAACCTCGAAATACTCACCATCAAGTATTATATCATTTTTCCATGCTTTTACTAAATTATTTTATATGACCTGTAGCATATTTTATGGATAAATCTTACATCAATTGCCTTCAACCCTTGCTGCGCTTGATAGTTAGTTTTCATGCCCTCTCAATTGACTTAAGTTAGTACAATTAAACTACGTGGTTAGTACATTGTTGGCATGCATTTGGTTGGTAAAAATTTAAGCTGCACACTGCTTTCTTTGTTCAACAATTAGTACATGATGTTTCCTTTTCGTTTATGGTGCTGGCAGCTGAACTCATGTAAGGTTCTGAACTTCTGATCCTTCAACTTTTTAGGTTTTACAAAGTGGTAGTGAGCTTTTCTTTTCTCCTCATTTAAAAACTTCATATGATCATGAGAGTGGAAAATTAGTTCAGTTTTGAAGGAAGCGTTGTCTGAATCTTATATATTGTAATTGTTGCATAATACCTTTTATTTATTTGTGTTTTCTTCAAAAAATTTTCACCATGATGCCCTTTAATCCTTATTTAGAGACAGAATATTTTGATTTTGAGAAAATTTTTATAGGCTTCTTTGCTGTTTTTCAGAATTAAAAATAAATTTTATAAAAGCCGAGCAAGGTTCGCTGAAGGTGGCGAAGGTGAAAGAGATTGTTTTACTATGACCTAATACTGATACCAATACAAACCTGAATCTAAAAGATTATTTTACTGAGCAGGGACATTTTTGGAACACAAAAGATGGTGCTTGATTTATTTATATTTCAGGGCTCCCTAAAATTTCTTTTGCTGGTATGAAAGAACCTGGACTCACTTCAAAATAAAATACAAAAATTATTTCTAACAACTAAGCATGCTGTTTGTTTTAGTTTAGTTAAAAAATATCGATCTATTTGCATTTTGTTAAACTTACATGAGTTGTTGACTCAACAAATATATTTTTAGATGTTCAATTTTCAAGTTAATATGGAAGTTTATCATAGAAATATCAAGTTCCCTACATGCATGTTGTTATTATACTTTGTTAGTCAGCTTAATTGTATGCCTTTTTGTTGGACCATTCGATTTTCGCATATGGAATTGATCTATTTTATTTGGTACATAAAAATTTTGCTTTCTCATTTCTTTACTAATACAGACTGACTTTATAATCTTCAATTGATAGGAAGTTAAGACCAAACTGTTATTAATTGCTTACATAACACAATTCGTTTTCACTACAAATCTCAGGTTTGCAGTGATATGAAAAGACCTGTCTTCAAATTTGACATATCAATAGTTAGGTATGGCTTTGTATCAACCTCTATTTTCTGCTTCTTTACAATGGACTTTATTTTCTGTTTTATTCGATGTGTTCTTTTGTGCACACAGAGATTAGAATAATTAATTCAAGATCAATATTGAAGGATGTTTTTGCCAGTATGCTCCTGGGTTATGACAACTTAATTATTGCCAAAGTAAATTGTCTTTGGTTTGGATGGATCATTTTGATTAGGTGCAACATTATTCCGTACCAACCAATAAATAATCGAAACTAAAATTTGACTGGTAGATCTCAGTAATTAGTCTCTATGAAAGCAATTAATATTTTCTTAATTGGGTAGCACATCCTCGATTAGGCTACTGAACTTCAAAACGGTTACTTGCACCTCATTGCACAATTAGCGATAAATCAATATCTTTGAAGATCTAATCTGGAGAATATTAAAATTATGAAAAAAGTTAGTTTAAAATTGTATCAGCAAGAAGTTTTTTTCTAAATTTCTACTTTCATTTTCAGTTTCTTATATGGTACTTTTCTTTCAGATTACATATTAATGTGGAAATATTTATAGATGTCTCAGCTTTAATTTGAATCAAGCCTCTATAGTCCACTTTGTATCTCATTATGATTCTATCTTTAATGTGCTACTATCATTAGTATGCATGTCAAAAAATTAATCGTCTGTTGTTTCTTATTTCTTTTAGTAAGTTTGCCAACCAAATGAGGGACAGGTACGGGGACAATGTTTTTAATGAAGATTTTGATGGCTATGCAATCTTTGCTTGGAAATTGAAATTATAGTGCTGACGATTGTCAATCAGAATGAATTTCTTTATTAGTCTCCTCTTAGGTATAGTTAATTATGTTCTACTTTATGTGAAACCTCTATAAGAGATATCCTGCAATCAAGATTGAGCACTGACAAATGGACCATAAACACTAATAGACTAATAGTCATTCGAATGGACATATTGCAATGTTTATTTATTGAATAGCTGTAGTTCTTTTGATTTAAAAAGACAGGTGCCAAAATTGTCTGTCTAATCCTTTTATATTTTTCTCACTGCATATATTTTACACAAAAGAACAAATAAAAAGCTTTTTCGTGACAATATGAGACAGTTTATAATAGTTTATCTGTTATTCATAATAATTTTTTCATTGCGTAGAGTGATTGTTGGATTGAATAATACTTTTGCAGCTATATGAAAGCAGTCAATAAAATTGAGACAATAGAGATTTTGAGAATTATCGCTGCTATGCAATAACAAAAAGGTTTTTTTTTATATACTTATATATAATTCCTGTAGAGTTTATAATTGAGAAATTTATTTTATTTCCTTTACTCTGTCATATTTCAGCATATTCACCAAATCAACCTGCAAATAAAATCAACTGTGTTGCTCAACTTGGAAAAAAATTTTAAAACACAAATAGGTCGCGCGACGCCGCACCTAGTCTACATTAATGTTTGAATGTGCACGACAACTATATGTGATCTGACCTAGTATTTCTAGAAAACTATATATGTGATCTTGATCAGATAATAAATAAACTTGTTAAAATTGAACTTTAAATACATTTTGTTTGGAAAATATTTTTGTTTTGGAATATTCATTTTTCATCTTATTCCTTCAGATATAGGGGGGAAAAAAGCTTGTTTTCCTTGCTTCAAAGAAAATACATAAAATAGAAAAGGTCGTACATAGCCAGACATCTAACGTGTAGTGAATAAAAATCATTTACATGCACCTGTTATTTCCAGCAGATGGTTTTGACATGTTAAAATAGAAAAACTGCAACGTACGCACGAGTTACTAACAACACCAGTTGGAATTATGCCCAATAATGGCATTTCTTAACATACCTACGATTGATTGGCCTTGTCACTTAATTATCGGTAGACCGATATACTGATTTGCCAGAAACATATATAAAAGAATTCTACAATTAATTTCTCGCCGTGCAATATGTCATGTTTAGTGCTCAGAATTTAAAAAGTGACGAGTAGCCTATAGCCATCGACTAGTTAGGAGCGAGTAGGATAGTTATTTCGTCATCTTGAGGGCGACATATATTATATATATCACATTTTAAATCTAAAATACCCGCGGGGAAACTTGATGCTCATATATATAGTTCTTTTTCTATAGGCAGCTAGCTACTGCCTAAGTGCCTAGGGTTCCTAAAAAAATAAAAAAGGAAACTTGATGCTCATATATTATACTATATAGTCTCTACCTTAGATGGCGCGCTAAGTCGCGAAGATGTCGGCCAGGTCTTGGGCGTTCATACTTTGGATAACGAGGTAACGACCACCTCACTCGGGAACTTCCATAAATTTCATGGCCTTTTTCTAAAGGCAAAAATGGGTGTGTACCCTAACTCTTTTCAAATTGAAAACGTATCCCTTTTCTTTATAATCAAATATTTACTCTTCAATTAAATCTTATTAATTATGGGTGTTTGCCCAGTTATCTTAGTTTTGTTTTTCTAATGTATATTTTCCTTCAGGAGTCCAGCGCACAAATTCCAACTTAATTAAATTTCAAATGTTTCAAAAACACATTGAATCTAACGTATCACTCGCTAATATTCCTAAATAAGACAGAGTATCTAAAGAGTAGTCCCCACCTAGGACTGTCCGAGATTAATCTCTAGACACGACCTAAAATAATTCAAATTTCAGTAATTTGGTCATATATGACAATACAACTAATATATGCAAATGCCAAATAATTATTTAATTAATCCATATACATCCAAATTGATAATTTATCAAATTAAAATTATTGAGGGTTAAAATAAAAAATTACTGAAATTCCCTCCAAACGACGATTTTCTCGTTTCAATAGAATCACCTTCTCTTCCTCTTCCTAATTTATCACATCAAAATGAAAAGATGAATTACAAATACAAAAAATTTCCTAATATATAAATAATAAATAAAAGATTCAAAAATTAGAGAGTATACCTCAAATGCGATTTTTTTTTTCACTTATATTTGCTCTCCTTTGCCTCCTCTTTTTATTTTTCAATTTTTCCGGATTTTTCTAAATTTTTAGCTAATTTTTGTAAGTGGATTTGGATGAGAGCAAATGCTCTCAGTATTGGATGGAAAAAAAACGGTAATGAACAGTAAAGGAGATCGAATGGCGGCGAGGGGTTGGAGAAGGGGAAGAAAAGCAAAAAATGACTCTATTTTTAGCACTAGTGCTAAAGAGTTGCCAAAAAAAAAAAAAACGGTCCAGTGCTAAAAATAAACTCTTTAGCACCAATTTTGATAAAACCGGTGCTAAAGGGTAACCGTATTTTCGTTTTTTTCAGCAACTCTTTAGTACAGATTTTTTTTTAGAAAAATAAATTCCGACAATTACGTAATTGTCACTGATTATTTTTAAAACCGATCTTTTTAATAACTGGCATTAATATGGTGGTGTTAAAAATCATTTTTATTATAGTACAGGTAGGTAGGTATTCACTGAGTTTGATGGGATGCGCACAAAGCAGCTAGCTAGGCCGATACATCATGTTTGTTTGGTGTGTCCCCTGCCCTCCTGAAAAACTGAACGACTAACAAGCTGCATCAATGAATCTCTGGTTGGGATACTGATGTAGTGATGTCACGATCCGGTGATTCTCCGACAAAAAACAAGTGCTTTGAAGCGGTAATAAACCTTTATTATTTAATTAATTGATAAACCGACATGGATTTACTTATGGAGAAAGTGAACAAACTTCCGTGTACTTATTTCTTTATTAATCTCCTTTTTCTTTTTTTGAACTATTGATGTACCGAACTTTGAAGTCATGCATCACGAGAGCGACACATGCATTAACATATGGCAAATTGGCAATGTTTCGCAAAAAAATGCTGGCAACTTCAAGTTTTCAACACAATAAGGACACCAATTTGAAAACTGACAAGTTGCCGTTAATTAATACATAAGCCAAGTCATCGTCAAAATGACCATCGATCCGTAAGGGATATGCTCTGCTGTATGTAGCGTGAAAGGCTTCACTCATTTCGTCATCATAATCAGGCCAGATTTATAAATATATAGCACATTTTGAAAAGAAAATAAACAGGATAAATGTCTTTGACGTTGTAAAAACACGTTTCTTACACGTACAGAAGTCAATGTGCTTTTAAATTGATGACAGACTGCTTCATTGGAAGTAGACCAGTGATTTCCTGCTTGGGTTGAAAACTTCACGCTCATATACGGGAATTGATTTGTACACCCTAAAATTGATAAAACACTCCATTTTAGATTAAAATACTCTTAATCAGTTGAGAGTATTATTCAAAAGATATCATCATTATTGTAATATTTTCAATTCATTAAGTTATTTTGGTCTAACGAGTGTTGAATCATTTTTTTGGGTGAGCAAATAAATTTCCCTCATATACTCTCATCCCCAGATAGATGTTGGTCGGGTAAAACTATCGGGTTTTTTTTTTTTTTTTTTTGAGGATCGGTAAAACTATCGGGTCATTCATGTGAGGTTTATTGACTGAGTCACTCCGAAAATTTAACTGCCTTTTTTTTTCTTCCTAAAGCTTCGGCACATTCATTCATCCATAACGGCCCATAAAAATATGTTACACTACGCGAAAAAAGACTTTCTGTAACGGGTCATCTGTAACGGTTTTTCAAATAACCGTTACTGTATAGTGGGAAATAGGGCGGAAAAATTGGCGCCAGTCATCAGTAACGGTTTTTCTAAAAAAAGCGTAATAGGTTTTTCCGTCATTGTTTGGTAAAAAAATGGCTAACTAATCGGTAACGGTTTTTACATAAAAACCGTTACAGAAGGTAATAAAAAATCTGAATGGTTTTTATATAAGAACCGTTACAAAGGAGATAAAAATTTTAAAAAAAAACTGTTGATCTTCTGTAACGGTTTTTATATAAAAACCGTTACAGAAGGTAATAAAAAATCTGAACGGTTTTTATATAAGAACCGTTACAGAGGAGTTAAAAAAATTTTAAAAAAACTGTTGATCTTCTGTAACGATTTTTATATAAAAACCGTTACAGAAGGTAATAAAAAATCTGAACGGTTTTTATATAAGAACCGTTACAGAAGAGTTAAAAAACTTTTAAAAAAACTGTTCATCTTCTGTAACGGTTTTAACATAAAAACTGTTACAGAAGCTAAAGAGTTTGTAACGGTTTTTATGTAAAAACCGTTACAGAAGGCTTCGATTATTACTTCTCCCTCGATCTCTCCTTCTCTCTTCCATTATTGCTCATCAATAAGATCGAGCTAGCCGCCGCACCTTTCTCTCTTCCTTAATAGCAAAAAATTTGATATCCAATCTCACTCCAAAAAAATAGCAAAAAATTTCTAAA
Source organism: Rhynchospora breviuscula (assembly GCA_027562975.1). Lineage (NCBI taxonomy): Eukaryota > Viridiplantae > Streptophyta > Magnoliopsida > Poales > Cyperaceae > Rhynchospora > Rhynchospora breviuscula. The sequence goes on from CM050398.1 coordinate 23,707,599, forward strand.
AATTCTGAAAAAATATGAATTAGAAAGAGAAATAGAAGGAGAGCATATTCAAGGTAAAAAAAAATTAAATTTGATCAGTATTTCATATTTTATTATTTTTTTCTTATTTATTTCGATTTTTTTTAATTTATGGTTAATTTATGTTTTTTTTTATATAATTTCAGATTTTATTGGATAGTAGAAGAATTACATCGGCCGGGTTGAAGTCACACAAGTGTAACGGGTTGAAGTCACACGATTAAAGGTATATTTTGATAAACTTTTCTATCTATTACGAAATTATGCATGCATTAATAATTTGCATATGCATTTAATTAGTTAATCGTATTGTCATATAGGACCAAAATACCGGAACACAAACGAATTTAGGTCGTTGCCCGTCCGAGATTAATCCATTAGGGATTAATTTCGGATAGTACTCCTGGTCGGGAGTACTGCTCTTTGGATACGATCTGTCTCATTTAGGATAGCGAGTTGTACGTTAGATGCAATGTGTTGTCTGAGAAAAATTTGACGGCATTTTCCCTTATGTTCCCACGGATACGTACGTACGAGCAATCGTGTGTTGGCGTATTCAGGGAACATAAGGGGAAATGCTGTCGAATTTTTCTCAGACAACACATTGCATCTAATGTACGCTCGCTAATGAGACAGAGTATCCAAAGAGTGGGCTAGGATGGTGACCGGCCCGAAAACCTAATGTGACAAATTGACCCATGCATAACCCAGAACCCTAACATTTTGCATACATTTTATTGTTCAGATGGATCGGACGTGGATGTACTCAAGTAATCGATTGTCGTCTACATTTTTTAGAGGGCTTGAAAAATTTATGGTTTGTGCTAAGGAGAATTTAAAAAAGAAAGAAGATGATAAAATGTATTGTCCTTGTCGTGTTTGTCAGAATTTATTGAAATGGTCTAATTTCGAAGAAGTGAAAGCTCATTTGATTATAGATGGATTTTAACCGGAATATACTCGGTGGACACTCCATGGAGAGACCGTGGGAGAATCTTGTAGAACTAGTACTAATGAAAATGTATTTGATTCACAATATGAGGAAGAAATTGTATTATTGGATGATGAAATTGATGATGTGAATTTATTTACTGATGAAAATGTAGATGATGATAAAAATGTAGATAATTCAGAATTGAATGCTGATTTAGATGAAATTGTAAACAATGTGGATGAAAATTTTGTTGACAATGTTCAAATTTTTGGTATATTACGTGAAGAAGGTAAGATAGCTTTATATCCTGGTTGTGAACTGTCAAAACTTAATGCTGTTTTCAAACTGTTCAATCTTAAAGTCAAAAATGGATGGAGTGGTACCAGTTTCACATCTTTGCTCAAACTTTTGCGTACAGATTTTCTTCCAAAATATAACCAGTTGCCGGATTCAACTTATAAGGCTAAAAAGATGTTGTGTCCTTTGAAAATTGGAGTTAAGAGAATTCATGCATATCTAAATAACTGTATATTGTTCCGGAATGAATACGGAGATTTGCATAAATGTCCAAAGTGTAATGCGTCACGGTATAAACCGAGAGACGATCAGATTGATGAAGGTAGTAAGGGACCAGCTGCGAAGGTGTTGTTTTATCTCCCAATAATACCAAAATTTCAGCGACTTTTTTCTAATGCAAAAGATGCCAAATTGTTAAGATGGCACGCAGATTGCATGAAAAAAGGCGATGGCATGCTCAGGCATCCAGCAGACTCTCCAGATTGGATGAATATAGACAGGGAATTTGAAGATTTCGGCAGTGAATCTAGAAATTTGAGATTGGGTTTATGCACGGACAGAATGAATCCTTACGGCAACATGAGTAGCCGTCAGACTACGTGGCCGGTTTTATTGTGTATTTACAACCTTCCTCCATGGTTATGCATGAAAAGGAGATACATGATGATGCCCTTATTGATTTCAGATCCTAAACAACCAGGTAATGACATTGATGTGTATTTGGCTCCATTAATAGATGACCTTGGTGAATTGTGGCGTAAAGGAGTGACAATATTTGATGCACACTCTAAAACTGAGTTCAACCTCCGTGCCATGATATTTTGCACAATCAATGATTTTCCTGCATATGGTAATCTGTCGGGGTATAGGAATAAAGGAGCGAAAGCTTGTCCTATTTGCATGGAAGACACCCATTCTGTTTACCTGAAAAATTGTAGGAAAAATATTTACTTGGGACACCGGAGGTTTCTTAAGAACCGCAATCACCCTTACCGGCGAGACAAGGAAAAGTTTGATGGTAATGTGAAAAAAAACAAGGTCCCAATACCGTTATCCGGTTTAGGAGTGTATCGGCAGATTAAGGACATAAATTTAAAATTTAATAAGAAATTTGCAAATGAGATTCCGAAGGAAATATGGAAGAAGAAGTCTATATTTTGGGATCTTGAATATTGGCAGAGTTTGGAGATTAGGCATTGCTTAGATGCGATGCACATAATCAAGAACATATGTGAAGTTTTGATTGGTTGCATGTTGGAAATTCAAGGAAAAACTAAAAATGGTCTGAATGCGAGGAAGGACATGGTTCAAATGGGGATCCGGAAAAATCTAGCGGCACAAAAAAATGGTAAAAACCGAGCTTGGCTACCTGCAGCACAATTCAATTTATCAAAGGAAGAGAAAAAAAGCTTGTTGGGATGCCTGAAGTCTATTAAGGTTCCTTCCGGTTATTCCTCGAATATATCAAGAAAGGTTTGTGTTAAGGATAACAAATTAATTTGTATGAAGTTACATGATTATCACGTCTTGCTGACCCAGTTACTTACGGTCGCAATTCGAGGAATTCTCAAGGAAGAAGTGAGGAAAACCATCACTAAGTTGTGTTTTTTCTTTAATTCCATTTGATGTGAGGTGATTGATCCGAATAGTTTGGACAAGTTACAGGAAGGTGTTGTACTGATCCTTTGTGAGCTCGAGATGTATTTTTCGCCGTCGTTTTTTGACTCAATAGTACATTTAACCATTCATTTGGTTAAGGAGATAAAAATATGTGGTTCTGTATTTTTACGGTACATGTATACTTTTGAAAAAGCAATGGGTCAATTGAAGGGGCTCGTTCGTAGCCGTTCTAAGCCTGAAGGAAGCATAGTGGAAGGATATGTTGCCGAGGAGGTTATTGAGTACTACACCGATTATTTGGAAGATGTAAAATCAATCGGTATTCCAAAGTCTCGGCATGAGGGTAGACTAATATCATCAGGTGAATCCTATACAATCCTAAAATAATTAAAATCCTGTGAAATAATCAGACTAATATCATCAGGTGTATAATTTTATGAGATATCAAATAAATCTAATAAATGTGAAAAGTTAACATGTCATGAAATTTAACAAAATACATGGAGAAGTCATAAATCTACAAATTAACAAAATTCACAAGAAATGTCTTAGTTCGATTTTTTTTTAAATTAAATAAGATCCTAAAATTTGAAAAAAAATAATGAAAAAGATTTTGATTTTCTATAATTGAAAAATTATATAGAACTAGATTTGTTAAATTTTTGTTACTCTACTCATAATATAGAATGCATAAAACTCATCGGTAAATGCTCCAAACAATTTAAAACTGATTTGATAAAATCTAACTTTTTGTTTAATAAAGGAATTCTCCCTTGCTGGACAATTTATCGAAGAAGAGATTTATAGACCCCGTAAGTAGATTCGTGAAGCCTAACTAGGAGCCTGATAACAAAAGAAGGAAATGATGAAATTTAAATCCTGAAAGCCCAATATTGGAAAAATCTAGTACTTACACAATCTAAATTAATGTTTGAATGTACACGACAACTATATGTGATCTGACCTAGTATTTCTAGAAAACTATATATGTGATCTTGATCAGATAATAAATAAACTTGTTAAAATTGAGCTTTAAATACATTTTGTTTGGAAAATATTTTTGTTTTTGAATATTCATTTTTCATCTTATTCCTTCAGATATAGGGGGGAAAAAGCTTGTTTTCCTTGCTTCAAAGAAAATACATAAAATAGAAAAGGTCGTACATAGCCAGACATCTAACGTGTAGTGAATAAAAATCATTTACATGCACCTGTTATTAGAGGTGTCAAACGTGGACAACGTTCACGGAAACTGTAACTTCCGTTTATGTTACGTTGTACTTAACGTAATCATAATCATTTACGTTTACGTTACGTTATTTAAACGTAACCAAAATTTGTTCCGTTTTCTGTTACGTTTTTTTAAACGTAACAAACGTTAAACACGTTAAATTTTCATACCGTTTAAAATGACATTGATTTTTTAAGTTGCCAACAGAAATCATAACATAAAAATCTAAGCAAATTCAAATCTTACAAATAAAGCTATACATAAGATGTTCAAAATTTACAAATTCATAACATAACATAATAATTTATAAGTCGACAACACAATCACAAATCCAAGTCATAGAGATCAGAAATCACAACTCACAAGTCACAACTGTATATAGAATTATAGACTACAAATCCAAATCTTACAAATCAGAAAATAAAGAACCTACATCTACATGAAGTTGAAACCCATAGTCCCAACAACAAACTCAACCTAGTCTCAAGCTATCTTCTCAGTAACCTTTCTCAGCCATGGACTTAAAATAAAGCTTACTATGAAGCCAATAAACACATACAACATCATCGAAGAATCCCGGCTTGAGACTAAGGAGCCCAAGAGCTTAAAACTCCAGGCTTCAACATACACAACTACTTGATCTTACTAAGAGTAACAGCTAGCTAATAGACAATAAACTGACAACAGGCAAACAACAAGTTGTCACTTGTCAGTACACAAAAGGCAAACAAGCTAACAACTGATAAGCCAATAAACTGACAATAGGCAAACAACAAGTTGTCACTTGTTAGAACACAAAAGGCACAAGCTAACAAGCACAAAAGCTAACAACTTACAAGCAATATCATGCTTGACTGCCACAAATTGTATCATCCGATATCGCGTCGGCACTATGCCATAGTGTAGCACCAACTTCTCCACCTTTCTCTGCAAATGAAGACAGTTACACAGATGCAATATAATTATGCTTAATTACCAAATATTGAACTTACCCAATATAAAAAATAAAGAAGTAAACATAAAAGAATAGAGCTTACCTGTCACTTTACTACGTAACCAGTCTTGAGCACAGATGAGAGCTTCTAAGCTCTCATCATTCAAAGAATTTCTCACAGGTGAGAGTGTCCTGCCACTAGTGGAGAATGTGGACTCTGATGCCACTGTTGATGCCGGGACCGCCAGGATGTCTCGGGTTAGTCGTGCCAACACTGGGTATGTATGCACCTTCAACTTCCACCATGCAAGGATGTCAAATTCTTCCTCCAAAGCAGTAGCATCCAATGGCTCACTTAAGTATTGTTCAAGCTCAGACTTGATTGGTTTTGCAGTTTTCTTCTCAGCCAATAAACTTTTCAATCCAGCCCTTATATTATTGACAGTGCCACTACTTGATGCCCCACAAATTTGGTTCCTGAAACAATCAAACAAGCATAGTAATTAACTATATGTTTGGCTATGAGTCAATAATTAAAGCAGCAATTCTCAATTGACATAAGCAGCAATAACAATTCACAATTCACAATCTAAGTAGCAATTCACAATTTCTAATTAAAGCAATTCACATAATTTTATTATCAGATAGTAATCATATAATTATTATCACATAGGTTTATTCAATAAACAAGCCAATAAACAAGCATAATACTTGTTACCTCTGACTTTGACTCTGAGTTCCCGATGAACTATCTGTTTGGGTCTGCAAGGATGTGGAGTATGCCTCCAAGTACTCCTTGATGAAAGCATTGATGCAGGCATTCAAATTTTGCATATACCATTCATAGTTGGCAGGGTATATCAACTTAAAATAGTACTCCACAACAGTCAGCTTGCATCTTGGATCCATAACACATGCAATAGCTAACAAAGTGTTTCCACTGGTCCAATATCTCTCCCACTTAGGTAACATTTTTTGGGCCATCAAAACAATAAAAGGATAATCACTCTTCTCCATATTTTTAATGCTTACAAAGATATCACAGAATTCAGGAAAGAAAAAGTTAAGTGTTGGATACTTGGTGCCACTAAATTTTAAGGTGGCCGTGTAAAACACCTTCAAACAGTCCATTAATGCCTCCATTGCTTCCCATTCCAAGTCATCTAGTTTTATTGTGTAATTCTTATCATGAGTACCATACCTATCAATTGCAAGTCTGAGCTGCAAAGCAAGCTCCAACATTAGATATGTTGAATTCCATCTAGTTTGAACATCCCATGCTGGTTTCTTAAATGGAACCTTAGCCTGAAATAAAGCAATGTAATTAACATAAGCAATTCACAATTCAGGCTATTTCTAATTTGTAGTAGCAATTCACAATCTAAGCAGCAATTTAGATAGTAATTATTTGATAATTATAGCAATTAAAAATCTAAGCAGCAATTCAGATAGTAATTATCTATGAATTCACATAATTTTACTATGAGTTACTATCTAATATACTCAAAATGTAAGCAACTAATTATCAGTTCACATAATCTGTAATAGCAATTCATAGCAAACAAAATGCAAACAAACTTAGGTTTAAGTACATACTTGAGATGCTGCCAACTTAAACCTTTCCATTCTAGCTTGCGAATGACGAAGGTACTTCATCGTTTTGCGAATTTTTTTAATCTCATCAGCTACCACAGTAAGGCCATCTTGAACAATCAAGTTCAAGATGTGGCATCCACATCTTTGATGAAACACTGAACCATCTACAGGTAAGGCATCTCTCTACATATAAACAAACAACCATAAGATAGTAATTAGTCATATAATTATGTAAATAGCAAGGACATTTTATCATAAAAAGATAGTAATTACCATTGGCCCATTCAATAGCTCTCTGATGCAAGCATCATTAGAAGATGCATTGTCAACCACAAGGCTGAATGCCCTTTTATCCAAATTCCACATTACCAACATACTAAACAAGGCATCAGCAATGAGTTTTCCAGTGTGTGGAGAGGGAAGAGATGCAAAATTAATGATCCTTTTTCAAATTTTCCAACTATCATCTATGTAATGACAAGTCAATGCCATAAAACCCCTGTCCCCTAAATGATTAGTCCACAAATCAATAGAAAAACTCATTTTACAATTGAGTTTACCAAACTCTTCATACAACGATTTCTTTTCTTCTTCATAAATACCAATGCAATCAGACCTAAGAGTGTTCCTTGATATCAACTTAAACTGTGGTTGGAGTTCTTTCAAAAACACTCTTAAGTAGTGGTGAGTCACACAATTAAAGGGGTACTCATGGATAATCACCATGATTGCAAAGTTTTTTCTGCATGTGGCTTGGTTAAATTCCCATGGAACAACTTTGTTTTCACCTGAAACAAATAATCAAGTTAGACTTCAATATGCACAAAATAATTATGCTAAATTGGTTAACTACAAGAATTGAACAAAGAAGGAAATACCTGCCACATTGCTAGTGTGCAACATTTTTTGCAACCTATCGCGTTGACCCTTATCTGGTCTTTTCTTGCATGCCTTATTTTAATGATGCTTCAATGATCCAGTACCCCTTTGATTTCCCATTTCATATAGATGTCCACAATACTTGCAAACAGCATTATAAGAACCATCATCTTGTACTTCACCCTTTGTGAAGTGCTGCCACACCTCTGCTGTCATATTTTTCCTAAATTTCCTCTTCTTTTTGTTTCCAACATCTTCACCATCAGGTGCAGTAGGGTCTTGTGCTTGTGTATCAACATTGTCAGCATTGTCAGCATTACGGGCATCAATCTCAATTCTTTGAATTTCCTCAAGGGTATAATTAGGATCTAACCCCATGCTACAATGTTCAAGCCAACAATTAATATCTCATTTGTAAGCAACTAACAATTTCTAATTTTAAATAGCAATTCACATAATATTCACATAAAAATTTCAAAGCAGCTAACAATTTGAAATAGCAATTCACATAATTTCTAAGTCTAATTTGTAAGCAACTAATAATATCTAAGTCAAATAACAATTTTTAAGCAGCTAACACTTAAGCAGCTAACAATTTCTAATTTCACATAATTTCTAAGTCTAATTTATTAGCATAATATTTAACATAATTTGTAAGCATAATATTAAAATTGAGCTAACAATTGACATAATATGAACTTAACAATTGAGCTAGAAAAATGACATACTCGTCTTCAGCTTCATACACAAGATCTGGCTCAGATACATCACTCCCTGGATCAGCCATTAAAGACAGCTAACGAAATTCCAACACAAGTCCACAAATCACAACTGCAAAGTAGAAAAATAAATAGAACAAGATTAGTACTATGCCACAGAAAATCGGAGAAAATCAGAGGCTTCTGTTATTAGTTACACATTAATGTGACTGGTGTTATTAGTGTCTAACTATTACTGCTAATGATTAGACATTAATGTGTCAGATGCTAATAATTAGACATAAATGTGTATGGCTGTTACACATTCTTTTGCTAACAATTAGACCTTAATTAATGTTACACATTCTTTGTCTAACATTAATGTGTCTGACATTAATTACACTCTGCCGCCGCCTGCCTCTGCCTGGACTCAAGCTAACAATTAGAACTCAACCTAATGACATTAATGTGTCTGACCTTAATTAAGACTCAACCTAACAATTGAGACATTAATTGACTGGTGTTTCCAATATTGTTTTAAAGAAACCAAAAACCAGACAGTGAAAAAAAACCGTTTAAATCACTCACACCAAAAAACAGACAGGGAAAAAAAACGTTCAAATCATTCACAAATTAGAAGCAAAAATTGAAAATTGAGTTGAGTTGCTGAGCATACCTTTTTTCCGTTTCTGATTTCCTCAAGCTCCTCTCTATTCTTTCTCTTTGTGACTCTCTCTCTAACTTTCGTATATAATAGCAACAATTATCTCTAACTTGTACCATACTGACTGTCTGTGCGTGCGAGTGTGACTGGTGACAACAAGCCCTAGACGGCGATGCAATCATCTCTTCTACAAAATGTAGTATCTGCTCAAATCAGTGTAATAGACTAATAGCCACACAAATCGACAACAATAGGCATAGTACACTTCATGACTGCATCGTCGACAAGGGACTAGAGCCTCACAGTCACAGACTCACAGCTTGGCACCGACACAGAGACACTCACTGACTCACAGATCTGCTCAATCGAGGTACAAAAGAGAGAGAATGAGACACAATCGAGGTTGAAGAGGAGATAAAAGAGAAAGAGGATCACTGGATCGGATCACTGGATCAAACATCAGAGGACTCAGAGGCAAGTGCAGCCGTGCAGCGTGCGACTGCGAGCGGCTCTAGTGTTAGGGATTAGGATTACTAATGAGTAATGACTACTCAGCTCAACAGCTGCACGCGCAATCCTCGACTGTATCTCCGCTCCTCACCTCACCCCCTCTGCAATTTAACAGATTGTACCACGCTGCAAAATTCAATATGGTGCTGGCAAACTAATGGGCCAAACGTAAGAACGTGCATAAACGTAACGGAAGCGGCCGTTTCGTTTACGTTCCGTTTTTACCAACGTAACTGGTATAGTTTCCGTTTCTGTTCCGCTGACTGAAACGTAACCAAAATCCCTTCCGTTTCCGTTCCGTTCCGGACGGAACGGAACGTAAACGTGCGAAACGGAAACAAATTGACACCTCTGCCTGTTATTTCCAGCAGATGGTTTTGACATGTTAAAATAGAAAAACTGCAACGTACGCACGAGTTACTAACAACACCAGTTGGAATTATGCCCAATAATGGCATTTCTTAACATACCTACGATTGATTGGCCTTGTCACTTAATTATCGGTAGACCGATATACTGATTTGCCAGAAACATATATAAAAGAATTCTACAATTAATTTCTCGCCGTGCAATATGTCATGTTTAGTGCTCAGAATTTAAAAAGTGACGAGTAGCCTATAGCCATCGACTAGTTAGGAGCGAGTAGGATAGTTATTTCGTCATCTTGAGGGCGACATATATTATATATATCACATTTTAAATCTAAAATACCCGCGGGGAAACTTGATGCTCATATATATAGTTCTTTTTCTATAGGCAGCTAGCTACTGCCTAAGTGCCTAGGGTTCCTAAAAAAATAAAAAAGGAAACTTGATGCTCATATATTATACTATATAGTCTCTACCTTAGATGGCGCGCTAAGTCGCGAAGATGTCGGCCAGGTCTTGGGCGTTCATACTTTGGATAACGAGGTAACGACCACCTCACTCGGGAACTTCCATAAATTTCATGGCCTTTTTCTAAAGGCAAAAATGGGTGTGTACCCTAACTCTTTTCAAATTGAAAACGTATCCCTTTTCTTTATAATCAAATATTTACTCTTCAATTAAATCTTATTAATTATGGGTGTTTGCCCAGTTATCTTAGTTTTGTTTTTCTAATGTATATTTTCCTTCAGGAGTCCAGCGCACAAATTCCAACTTAATTAAATTTCAAATGTTTCAAAAACACATTGAATCTAACGTATCACTCGCTAATATTCCTAAATAAGACAGAGTATCTAAAGAGTAGTCCCCACCTAGGACTGTCCGAGATTAATCTCTAGACACGACCTAAAATAATTCAAATTTCAGTAATTTGGTCATATATGACAATACAACTAATATATGCAAATGCCAAATAATTATTTAATTAATCCATATACATCCAAATTGATAATTTATCAAATTAAAATTATTGAGGGTTAAAATAAAAAATTACTGAAATTCCCTCCAAACGACGATTTTCTCGTTTCAATAGAATCACCTTCTCTTCCTCTTCCTAATTTATCACATCAAAATGAAAAGATGAATTACAAATACAAAAAATTTCCTAATATATAAATAATAAATAAAAGATTCAAAAATTAGAGAGTATACCTCAAATGCGATTTTTTTTTTCACTTATATTTGCTCTCCTTTGCCTCCTCTTTTTATTTTTCAATTTTTCCGGATTTTTCTAAATTTTTAGCTAATTTTTGTAAGTGGATTTGGATGAGAGCAAATGCTCTCAGTATTGGATGGAAAAAAAACGGTAATGAACAGTAAAGGAGATCGAATGGCGGCGAGGGGTTGGAGAAGGGGAAGAAAAGCAAAAAATGACTCTATTTTTAGCACTAGTGCTAAAGAGTTGCCAAAAAAAAAAAAAACGGTCCAGTGCTAAAAATAAACTCTTTAGCACCAATTTTGATAAAACCGGTGCTAAAGGGTAACCGTATTTTCGTTTTTTTCAGCAACTCTTTAGTACAGATTTTTTTTTAGAAAAATAAATTCCGACAATTACGTAATTGTCACTGATTATTTTTAAAACCGATCTTTTTAATAACTGGCATTAATATGGTGGTGTTAAAAATCATTTTTATTATAGTACAGGTAGGTAGGTATTCACTGAGTTTGATGGGATGCGCACAAAGCAGCTAGCTAGGCCGATACATCATGTTTGTTTGGTGTGTCCCCTGCCCTCCTGAAAAACTGAACGACTAACAAGCTGCATCAATGAATCTCTGGTTGGGATACTGATGTAGTGATGTCACGATCCGGTGATTCTCCGACAAAAAACAAGTGCTTTGAAGCGGTAATAAACCTTTATTATTTAATTAATTGATAAACCGACATGGATTTACTTATGGAGAAAGTGAACAAACTTCCGTGTACTTATTTCTTTATTAATCTCCTTTTTCTTTTTTTGAACTATTGATGTACCGAACTTTGAAGTCATGCATCACGAGAGCGACACATGCATTAACATATGGCAAATTGGCAATGTTTCGCAAAAAAATGCTGGCAACTTCAAGTTTTCAACACAATAAGGACACCAATTTGAAAACTGACAAGTTGCCGTTAATTAATACATAAGCCAAGTCATCGTCAAAATGACCATCGATCCGTAAGGGATATGCTCTGCTGTATGTAGCGTGAAAGGCTTCACTCATTTCGTCATCATAATCAGGCCAGATTTATAAATATATAGCACATTTTGAAAAGAAAATAAACAGGATAAATGTCTTTGACGTTGTAAAAACACGTTTCTTACACGTACAGAAGTCAATGTGCTTTTAAATTGATGACAGACTGCTTCATTGGAAGTAGACCAGTGATTTCCTGCTTGGGTTGAAAACTTCACGCTCATATACGGGAATTGATTTGTACACCCTAAAATTGATAAAACACTCCATTTTAGATTAAAATACTCTTAATCAGTTGAGAGTATTATTCAAAAGATATCATCATTATTGTAATATTTTCAATTCATTAAGTTATTTTGGTCTAACGAGTGTTGAATCATTTTTTTGGGTGAGCAAATAAATTTCCCTCATATACTCTCATCCCCAGATAGATGTTGGTCGGGTAAAACTATCGGGTTTTTTTTTTTTTTTTTTTGAGGATCGGTAAAACTATCGGGTCATTCATGTGAGGTTTATTGACTGAGTCACTCCGAAAATTTAACTGCCTTTTTTTTTCTTCCTAAAGCTTCGGCACATTCATTCATCCATAACGGCCCATAAAAATATGTTACACTACGCGAAAAAAGACTTTCTGTAACGGGTCATCTGTAACGGTTTTTCAAATAACCGTTACTGTATAGTGGGAAATAGGGCGGAAAAACTGGCGCCAGTCATCAGTAACGGTTTTTCTAAAAAAAGCGTAATAGGTTTTTCCGTCATTGTTTGGTAAAAAAATGGCTAACTAATCGGTAACGGTTTTTACATAAAAACCGTTACAGAAGGTAATAAAAAATCTGAATGGTTTTTATATAAGAACCGTTACAAAGGAGATAAAAATTTTAAAAAAAAACTGTTGATCTTCTGTAACGGTTTTTATATAAAAACCGTTACAGAAGGTAATAAAAAATCTGAACGGTTTTTATATAAGAACCGTTACAGAGGAGTTAAAAAAATTTTAAAAAAACTGTTGATCTTCTGTAACGATTTTTATATAAAAACCGTTACAGAAGGTAATAAAAAATCTGAACGGTTTTTATATAAGAACCGTTACAGAAGAGTTAAAAAACTTTTAAAAAAACTGTTCATCTTCTGTAACGGTTTTAACATAAAAACTGTTACAGAAGCTAAAGAGTTTGTAACGGTTTTTATGTAAAAACCGTTACAGAAGGCTTCGATTATTACTTCTCCCTCGATCTCTCCTTCTCTCTTCCATTATTGCTCATCAATAAGATCGAGCTAGCCGCCGCACCTTTCTCTCTTCCTTAATAGCAAAAAATTTGATATCCAATCTCACTCCAAAAAAATAGCAAAAAATTTCTAAAAATTCTGAAAAAATATGAATTAGAAAGAGAAATAGAAGGAGAGCATATTCAAGGTAAAAAAAAATTAAATTTGATCAGTATTTCATATTTTATTATTTTTTTCTTATTTATTTCGATTTTTTTTAATTTATGGTTAATTTATGTTTTTTTTTATATAATTTCAGATTTTATTGGATAGTAGAAGAATTACATCGGCCGGGTTGAAGTCACACAAGTGTAACGGGTTGAAGTCACACGATTAAAGGTATATTTTGATAAACTTTTCTATCTATTACGAAATTATGCATGCATTAATAATTTGCATATGCATTTAATTAGTTAATCGTATTGTCATATAGGACCAAAATACCGGAACACAAACGAATTTAGGTCGTTGCCCGTCCGAGATTAATCCATTAGGGATTAATTTCGGATAGTACTCCCGGTCGGGAGTACTGCTCTTTGGATACGATCTGTCTCATTTAGGATAGCGAGTTGTACGTTAGATGCAATGTGTTGTCTGAGAAAAATTTGACGGCATTTTCCCTTATGTTCCCACGGATACGTACGTACGAGCAATCGTGTGTTGGCGTATTCAGGGAACATAAGGGGAAATGCTGTCGAATTTTTCTCAGACAACACATTGCATCTAATGTACGCTCGCTAATGAGACAGAGTATCCAAAGAGTGGGCTAGGATGGTGACCGGCCCGAAAACCTAATGTGACAAATTGACCCATGCATAACCCAGAACCCTAACATTTTGCATACATTTTATTGTTCAGATGGATCGGACGTGGATGTACTCAAGTAATCGATTGTCGTCTACATTTTTTAGAGGGCTTGAAAAATTTATGGTTTGTGCTAAGGAGAATTTAAAAAAGAAAGAAGATGATAAAATGTATTGTCCTTGTCGTGTTTGTCAGAATTTATTGAAATGGTCTAATTTCGAAGAAGTGAAAGCTCATTTGATTATAGATGGATTTTAACCGGAATATACTCGGTGGACACTCCATGGAGAGACCGTGGGAGAATCTTGTAGAACTAGTACTAATGAAAATGTATTTGATTCACAATATGAGGAAGAAATTGTATTATTGGATGATGAAATTGATGATGTGAATTTATTTACTGATGAAAATGTAGATGATGATAAAAATGTAGATAATTCAGAATTGAATGCTGATTTAGATGAAATTGTAAACAATGTGGATGAAAATTTTGTTGACAATGTTCAAATTTTTGGTATATTACGTGAAGAAGGTAAGATAGCTTTATATCCTGGTTGTGAACTGTCAAAACTTAATGCTGTTTTCAAACTGTTCAATCTTAAAGTCAAAAATAGATGGAGTGGTACCAGTTTCACATCTTTGCTCAAACTTTTGCGTACAGATTTTCTTCCAAAATATAACCAGTTGCCGGATTCAACTTATAAGGCTAAAAAGATGTTGTGTCCTTTGAAAATTGGAGTTAAGAGAATTCATGCATGTCTAAATAACTGTATATTGTTCCGGAATGAATACGGAGATTTGCATAAATGTCCAAAGTGTAATGCGTCACGGTATAAACCGAGAGACGATCAGATTGATGAAGGTAGTAAGGGACCAGCTGCGAAGGTGTTGTTTTATCTCCCAATAATACCAAAATTTCAGCGACTTTTTTCTAATGCAAAAGATGCCAAATTGTTAAGATGGCACGCAGATTGCATGAAAAAAGGCGATGGCATGCTCAGGCATCCAGCAGACTCTCCAGATTGGATGAATATAGACAGGGAATTTGAAGATTTCGGCAGTGAATCTAGAAATTTGAGATTGGGTTTATGCACGGACGGAATGAATCCTTACGGCAACATGAGTAGCCGTCAGACTACGTGGCCGGTTTTATTGTGTATTTACAACCTTCCTCCATGGTTATGCATGAAAAGGAGATACATGATGATGCCCTTATTGATTTCAGATCCTAAACAACCAGGTAATGACATTGATGTGTATTTGGCTCCATTAATAGATGACCTTGGTGAATTGTGGCGTAAAGGAGTGACAATATTTGATGCACACTCTAAAACTGAGTTCAACCTCCGTGCCATGATATTTTGCACAATCAATGATTTTCCTGCATATGGTAATCTGTCGGGGTATAGGAATAAAGGAGCGAAAGCTTGTCCTATTTGCATGGAAGACACCCATTCTGTTTACCTGAAAAATTGTAGGAAAAATATTTACTTGGGACACCGGAGGTTTCTTAAGAACCGCAATCACCCTTACCGGCGAGACAAGGAAAGGTTTGATGGTAATGTGAAAAAAAACAAGGTCCCAATACCGTTATCCGGTTTAGGAGTGTATCGGCAGATTAAGGACATAAATTTAAAATTTAATAAGAAATTTGCAAATGAGATTCCGAAGGAAATATGGAAGAAGAAGTCTATATTTTGGGATCTTGAATATTGGCAGAGTTTGGAGATTAGGCATTGCTTAGATGCGATGCACATAATCAAGAACATATGTGAAGTTTTGATTGGTTGCATGTTGGAAATTCAAGGAAAAACTAAAAATGGTCTGAATGCGAGGAAGGACATGGTTCAAATGGGGATCCGGAAAAATCTAGCGGCACAAAAAAATGGTAAAAACCGAGCTTGGCTACCTGCAGCACAATTCAATTTATCAAAGGAAGAGAAAAAAAGCTTGTTGGGATGCCTGAAGTCTATTAAGGTTCCTTCCGGTTATTCCTCGAATATATCAAGAAAGGTTTGTGTTAAGGATAACAAATTAATTTGTATGAAGTTACATGATTATCACGTCTTGCTGACCCAGTTACTTACGGTCGCAATTCGAGGAATTCTCAAGGAAGAAGTGAGGAAAACCATCACTAAGTTGTGTTTTTTCTTTAATTCCATTTGATGTGAGGTGATTGATCCGAATAGTTTGGACAAGTTACAGGAAGGTGTTGTACTGATCCTTTGTGAGCTCGAGATGTATTTTTCGCCGTCGTTTTTTGACTCAATAGTACATTTAACCATTCATTTGGTTAAGGAGATAAAAATATGTGGTTCTGTATTTTTACGGTACATGTATACTTTTGAAAAAGCAATGGGTCAATTGAAGGGGCTCGTTCGTAGCCGTTCTAAGCCTGAAGGAAGCATAGTGGAAGGATATGTTGCCGAGGAGGTTATTGAGTACTACACCGATTATTTGGAAGATGTAAAATCAATCGGTATTCCAAAGTCTCGGCATGAGGGTAGACTTGAAGGAAAATGTATAATTAGAGCTAGTACTTATGTACCGGATCTTGAAACGAGAACAAAAGTACATATGAAAGTTCTCCAACACCTTACTGTTGTGGCGCCTTACATCAATGAACATCTGGCCGAGTTACATGAACAATACCCTTCTTACACTGAAAACTTAATTACCATAGAGCATAAAATAAAATTTGTCCAATGGTTTCAAGAAAAAATAGACTCCCAGTTGAAAGAAGGGATAGAGGTCGATGAAACCGTGAAATGGTTATCAAGACGTCCTGATGCGGTGGTCGAGACGTATCAAGGGTATGACTTGAATGAATTTACCTGGTACACAAAGAAACAGGATGGTAAGAGTGCTGTGCAAAATAGTGGAGTCACAGTTGTAGCTTTATCTAGTGATAATGGAAGGTTAGCTACTTATTACGGGTGGATCGAGGAGATTTGGGAACTACATTACCTTAAATTCAAGATACCCTTATTTAAGTGTGCATGGATCGACAACGGTCACGGTGGAGTCAAAAAAGACAAAATGGGGTTCATAACTGTTGACTTCAATAAAAGGGCTTATCGAGATGACCCTTTTATACTTGCAAATAAGCAATGAATGCAAGTTTTCTACATTCATGATCCGGCGGATAAGAAAAGACATGTTGTACTTCCAGATAAATGTTCACTTAAAACATAATAAATGTTCATTTCATTACATATAAATGTTCACATTATTAAGTACAAATGTTCACTTAATTAAGTAAAAATGTTCACATTATTAAGTACAAATGTTAACTTTAAGGAAAGAGGCGTATTGTCGGTGTTGGAAATGCCGTGAACGAAGAAGCATACGACCACTTTGAAGAAATACCTCCATTTTCCACTGGTATCGACGATACATCACAGCCAGTATCGATCAGTTATCGGCGTACAGATAACACCGAAGGCGTGTGGGTCGATACGCGAGTAAAAAAAAAGAAAGCAGCTACATAATCACATGTGCGTTAAAATCTAAGTTAATTTTAACATATATTCAAAATGTGTTCATTTCTAATATTAATATTTTCAATTTTTTAATTTTGCAGGTTGTTGGTTTTATCATTTTCTTAAATTTTTTTTAAATTGTAATTTTATTTTGTTAAATTTCAATTTATTTAATTTAATTGTAATTTTATCATTTTCTTAATAGCAGAAAAAATTACAAAAATGAAAAACAGAAAAATAGGACATTTCAGTTTATTTTTATTTGTATTTTATGGAATTTTATTTATTTAAAAATGAAAAACTGAAAAATAGTTAAAAATTAACCTATACCTTCTGTAACGGTTAATACCTATTAACCGTTACAGAAGGTTTCTAATCTGTAACGGTTAATATGTAATAACCGTTACAGATTAGACCTTCTGTAACGGTTATTAGATATTAACCGTTACAGAAGCTTTTTGATAAATTTTTTTTTAAACCTAACTTTATAATTTGAATTAAAGGCCTCGACGGCAGCCCCCCTCTTCACTCTCTCTCGATAAACCCTAGACGACGCGCCTCTCTCCTCCCGACAGATCGACAACCCCTCTCCGGCAGCTCCTCTCAGGTAACTCCCTCTCCTCTCACTCTCTCACATTCTCTCCCTCTCCTCTCACTCTCTCACATTCTCTCCCTCTCCTCTCACTCTCTCTCTTTCTCTCCCTCTTCTCTCACTCTCTCACATTTTCTCCCCCTCCTCTCACTCTCGCTCACTCTCTCACTGTCGACAGATCCGGCGACAAGTCTCTCAAAGTCGATCGACAGCAACTTTTCCTCTCTTGACAGCACCTTCCACTCGACAGCCGACAGCCGGTAACCTTGCACACACACACTCTGTCTCTCAATTTGAATTAATGCTAGATTAGTTTAATTGATTAGAATTGATTAATTATTGAATTGTCATGGAATTGATTGGAATTGCCATGCATTTGTGTATTTAGAATTGTTATTGAATTGTCGATCATGAAATTGATTGGGATGGATTAGTTTAATTGGAATTGCCATGCATTTGTGTGTTTAGAATTGCTATTGAATTGTCGATCATGATATTGATTAGAATTGATTAATTATTGAATTGCTATTGAATTGTCATGAAATTAATTGAAGGGATTTAGATGGATTGCCAAGCAATTGAATTAATTATTATATATATATGGATTGGAATTGATTATGGATAATGTGTTAAAGAATTAAAATTGCTATTGAAATTAGATGGAGAAGGATCAGAAAGTGGTGGAGGTGGAGAAGGATAAGGTGGACGACGAAACGCCCAAGGTTGTGAAAATATTTTTTTACGGACCTCCCAAGAGAAGGACCGTCTCTGCTGTACGTCGTTTCCCTCCAGGATGTGGGAGGACCCCTGAGGGATCTAGTCAGAACAAGGAGGAGAAGAATAAGGAAGATGAGAACAAGGAGGAGAAGAATTAGGTTTAAATTAGGGTTAAGTTGTGGCTAGGATTTGGGTTTATTTGAAGTTTTATTTATATCTATGTTATTTTGTATGAACCTTTGTATGAATTATTGTGTATGAAGTTTTTTATGAATTGATTATCTATCTATGTTTAAATATATTAATTATTATCTAAATTATTGCGTATGAATTTGTGTATTATATAATATGGTTAGGGTTAATTAAATATATTAATTATGATGTTTCAATTAGGTAGTAATGGAGAAAGGTGAAGGAAGCAACCAAAAAGGGAAAAAGCCGATCGAACGAGTTTATGTCCAACGTAATGTTCGTGCCAACCAAGCAATAGTTAATTGTTAATTGTTAATTGTTGTGTTAGGGTTTGGCTTAGAGTTTGGTTTGGGGTTTGAACGATTTTATGTTTGGCTTGTTTGTTTTTCAGATTTTATGTTATTTGAGATTGAACTTGTTTATTTGATTGTCAATTGTTATGTAATTTGAGATTAAATTTCTATGTTATTTGAAATTGAATGTGTTTGAATTTGTTTGTTTAATTGTCAACTGCTATGTTATTGTTAATTATTTGTTAATAGATATGTCTGGAGAAGATAGAGACCTACAAGCTGGACAGGATTTGGAAGAATCCGGCGATGAAGAGATCACTCAAGATATTGATGGATCGAAGAAAAGAAGTAGGACGACAATGGAGGAGTTCAGAAAACTAAAAGCGGCCGGGCACAAGTTTCAGATTAAGTTTGACAATGAAGGAGTGCCGACTGGTGACAAAGAGTCGGTGGCCAAATTTGTATCATATTGCGGATATCTCGCTAGGGCAAGAGTGCCAATCACAATTGATAACTAGCACCACGATGTTGCAAAGGAATTGAAGAATGAGTTATGGGAGGACATCAAGGTACATAAATAAAATTTTAATTTAATTCAATCATCTAATTAAACTGCCTAGGTACAAACCTTAACTAATGTTTGGCTATCTTTCAGAAAATGTTCAACATCAAGGAAGAAGCCACAGCCAAGAAGAGCACTCTCACAGCCATGGGCATCAGTCATAGGGCTTATAGGAGTAGGATTGCTGACGAGTACATCACAAATGCCGATCCAAACAATCCAAAAAATCCGTGCGATAAACACCCAATCTCACAAAAAGAATGGGTAGAATTTTACAATAAGAGGACAAGTGCAGAATTTGTGGAAAAGAGTAATAAAGCGAAGGAGTTGAGAAAGTAATGGAAGGAGCCTCATAGAATGGGTTCCTCTGGCTATAGAGGAAAAAAGGATTCGTGGAAACCTACAGACAAAATTGTCATACCTGGTGATTCTGAGGGTGTCGGTTCCACAAGCATTACCATCGGAGAATTGGAACCGAGGAGTCAGAGGTATTTTATGGGAAGAACCTGTCAAACGAAGACAGAAGGTACAAATACATACATAGATTATATTTTATGCTAACACAAATTCTCTCTTATAACCACTAATAATTATTCTTTGTTGCTAACTAGGTAGTTACACATTCCACAGTTCAGATTCGGCGACTATTGAGGCATTCAGTCGATTACATGCCTTGTCTGACGAAATCAGTTCCGGGTCAATCCAGCCACAAGAAGTCTTAAGTCGGGCAGTTGATAGGCCGGAACATTCAGGTAGAATGAGAGGATCCTCTTCATAGACCAAGAAGAAAGATTTGTATGATAGAAAGGTTAGAAAGAATGTGCATGAAGGATGCATGACACCGGCCTAGATTTTAGATTTGGTGAACCAGACCACCGAAAAAGCTAAATTAGATTTAATTAACTCTGCGGAGATAAGGAATGCAGCGAGACAAAAAGCTTTTAAGGAGGTCAAAGAATGGTTGGCCATGAGTGGAGTGCAGGTTCAAACACCGCCTCAATTCTTCACCCTCCAGCAATTCGTTGAAGCCGAGGTGGACTCAGGAATGCCAAACGAAGAGTTATTTCGAACGGTCGCCTCAAGCTATATGCCTCCAGATCCGAGTGGCGGTGTTCAGGTTCATATTATTATGTCATTTCTATCAAGTAATGAATTTTATTACATTTGTAACTACAATGATTATCTGAATTTATTTGCGAATTTCAGAAGGAAACGCCGTGCGATCTCTACCTCCTTGATAGCCAAAGTCAGAGGATTAAGATGGCCGAGGGAATTATTATTTCGAGTACTATTGGTCAGATTGTACACGGTGTGCCCTTATCTGATCAACATGTTTATATCCAACTTCTCAAAGTAGGCGACGATTTTCGCCACTGGCAAGTCCTTGGTTGGACAAAAGAGCTATTAGGCGATAATATTGGAGGGCGATTTGCGTGGCCGTCATTTCTGGTGGAGGTATGTCACAAGGTATCATTTTATTTAATTTATGACAATCTATTTCACACATCTCTTATCTTGACTAATTAACTATATGATGATCTTGAATGCAGATTACGAGCAAAAAAAAGCCACGTGCGAAGAAACAGATGGCGAAGAAGATGGCGGAGAGTCCAAAGGTCCCAAGTGCGGGGTCGCATATTACTCGCGATGCACTCCTCGAAAAGGACATTATTGACGGACTTACCCCATCCGAACTCGCAGTATACAAACTGTTGATGCTCCAACCGGAAGATGAGAAAAATTTCGAGATGCATGATTGCAATCCTTGGGGTACGCACGATAGTGAAGTTAAGTTCAACGTTAATGTCGGTGATATAGTTGAATGTTTTAAAAGAGAGGAGCTTAACTATACGATCCTCAAGTTTTACTCCTGGTATGAATTTTCTAACTTAAATGTTTCTTTTTTCTATATTCATTTCAATCTGAAAATATTGAAGTATGATATCCATGAATGAATGTAGGTATTGGATGGAAGAACTTTCAACAAGTGAACTGCCTTCCAATACCATCACCGTACTAGATCCAGAGATGTTGGCTGAGGGAAAATTCAAACACGAAGAACCTGCTACGGTGGATTACCTCATGAGGGCATACTTACAATATACATCCTCCTATCTTGTTTTGCCGTATAATCAGGAGTAAGAACTATTATAATCAATAAAATACTAATGAAAGAAGTTTTTAGTTTCCTTTAATTTCATTTATAATCAATAATCTCTATTGCAGTCGTCATTGGGTGCTCATTGTTATTAATATCGAGAAGCACACCGTTCACTTTGTTGATTCTTTGGAGCGCAGGAATCCAAAGTTATATATTAAGCCATTCATATCTTCGTAAGTTTCTGCTTCTAAATTAACAAAAATCATGATGAGATTTTGTAAATTAGATTATCTATGCTGATTTAATGGTATTGCATGCAGGATATATAAGCAATACCTAATGGAAATCGGAAAATATAGTCCAAAGATAAAAACAGGATTTGACTGGTACCGAATTAAGGTACGGAACTTACGAATATGGGTCTAAAAGATTATTAGGGTTGGTGAAATTAGCAACAAGTTTAACTATTTGTTTTGTTGGAATATCTTAATTAGGGACCAATACAAAAGGGCGGCAAAGAATGTGGATATTTCACAATGCTCAACATGAGGGTCTTTATAAATACTTGGAGAATGCTCGGAGAAATACCACAGGTGATTTTTTATTTCAATTATAGGGTTTAAGGTTTAGGATACCAACTATTTAGGATTAATTTATAGAATATTAACTAATAAAATTATTTAACTTTGTTTATGATTAAATGCAGATAATTGAGCCGGTTGGACTACCATATGCAAAAGAAGACATTGACGCATTCGTCTCGGAGGTTATGGATTTCATGCATGGGGTATTATTTTAGAATAACTTCATGTAATCACTTGTTAACTCTATGTATTAATTATATATAGTTACTTGTTAATTTTGCTATATATGACTTGTTTGATATATATGTGTTAATTACTTTGATATGTTTGATATATGTGTGTGTTATCTGTTTGAGATTGGTATCAATTGGTACCAATTGGTAACGGCTAGCAAAATGGGCTAGCCAATGAAACAGGCCAAATAAAAAAAAAACAAAGAAAATTTGTAACAGTTATTACATAATAACCGTTACAGATGAACAATAATTAATTTTTTTTTAAATTCAATCTGTAACGGTTATTATGTAATAACCGTTACAGAAGATAACCTTCTGTAGCGGTTATTACATAATAACCGTTACAGATTGAATTTAAAAAAATCCGTATTTTTTTCCATTTAACTGTAACGGTTATTACGTAATAACCGTTACAGAAGGTTATCTTCTGTAACGGTTATTACTTAATAACCGTTACAGAAGATAACCTTCTGTAACGGTTATTAAATAATAACTGTTACAGAATTTGTAACGGTTATTAGACCTTCTGTAACGGGGGCTACTGTAATGTTAGGTAAACCGTTACTAAGGGCTTTTATTAACCGTTACAGGAGCCAAAATTTCGCATAGTGTTATGAGCTTCAGTGCCTGTTGATGTATTTCAAGATTTTAAAGTTTAGATAGATTTATCATGAGACCATTCACTCAACATCTACTCAATATAAATTAAAATGAGAAAGGTTCCATGCCATAACTTTAGAGTGCCACAAAATGTCACAATTTTATTTTTCATCAATAATTAAATATTTTAAAATTTAAATGTTGAATCCAAACTGTTGATCTTATGCAACTAAATGAGCAATGCATTTCCATATAAATTTTATTAAGTTTGGAGTTAATTTGATATTTAAATATCAAATTTGATCAAGAGGTTAAAAAAATGAACGAATCTTGTTAACTATGACAGATTAATTGTAATAAGTTCATGGTTTAACCTCTTGATCAAATATCAAACCAACTAAAATACATATGTGGATGATTTTTGGGAATCATAAATCTATATAAAAGTTTAGAGGCTGTATTTTATTTCAAAACAGTTGCAAATGATCAGCAAATCCCAGTGAAATCGACAACTAAATTATGTACTCCCACATTACCAGTAAGAAAATAAAGTGCATGCATCAATTAGAATTATCCTTCATAGCAGCTAGAGAAATTCAAGGAAATAAAACTCATGGTAATAAAAGTTGATCGAAATCGATTTTTAAAAACTTATATTTTTTCTCTCTTAAAATAATGTCAGCTCAATTAATTAAACAATTATAGTGTTTTATATATATAATAGGTAACTAAACGATAGCAATTTGGTTTATATATGCGAGCCAATTATTTATTTCTCTCTATTTTGGTGTATCAGGTTGGTAAAAATTAATAAACATAATTTTATACCTTCATTTGCATGTCACTTGATGAAAAGAAAAATCCATAATTATAATTTGCCATTTAGAAAATAATTACTTTCATAAAATATCGTCCGGCCGAGCAAGAGCTTATTAAATTTTGTTAAAAGTACTGGTCACGATTATTATCAATAATTGTACTTCTGAATTTTCGCTGGCTAATATATTCCTTAGTCCTTCCGCATAATTCATGTAATAAGAGAAATTCGTTGGGTAATTTCATAAAAAAACCTGAAATCTCTCTATATATATCCCAGTATCCCACCAACTTGATCAGCAGCAGATAAGCAAATTAAATCATGGATTCTTCTCTCAAAACCCTCAATAAATTAGCCTCCATCGTCTCAATCACGCTCTGCCTGATGGGCAATCTAATCATGCCTACTGTCTCAGAAACCTTATCTCTGTCCAACCATAATATTGGGTCCATCTATGTAACCATGAAAATAGGAAACGCCCAACAACATCTCATATTTGATACTGGGAGTACATTGACTTGGGTTCGGTGTCAGCCCTGGGATCATGCGAGACCACATTATTATGCTATCGACCCTGAAAAGATCCTTCCGTGGTTGAACTCCAGTTGCCCCAGTGAAGATCCCAATTTTTTCGATGACAAAGGCTTTTGTGCACATGAAGTGAACTATGCTGATGGTACACGAACCCGAGGTAAACTTGCAGTGGAGACATTTCATGTCGGCCTCGAAGATATGTTAATCAAATTTGGGTGCTCCAGCAGCATATCACGTTCATCAACTTTTGGCAGCTCCACAAAGATTTCTGGAATCCTGGGGATGAGCAAAGGCCCATATTCCTTTATAAACCAAACCGGAGGTTTGTATGGTGGTACATTTTCCTTTTGCCTTGCGCCAGGCTCAGGCACCTCTACATTTCAGAGGAGCTACGTCACGTTAGGCAGAGGACTCATGGTTTCTTCACATGCAAATGCATTAGAAATGATAGAGGGAAGGGTTGCACCTTCTCTCTATGATGTCAAACTGGATAGCATGTATTTTGATGACCAGAAGATCAATGTTGCTCCAGGGACATTTGATGGAGGTTGTGTGCTTGACACGGGCAGTGGAGTGACCCGTTTTGTTGCAGACGCCTATACTACACTTGTTGAATTAATGGACAAATTCTTTTACTATCATCATTATGTCCGAGATTCGGACACTAATAATGTTTGTTATAGTCGTTTACCTCATGCGTGGCCAGTCGAAGCACCACCAGTATGGTTACGTTTTAAAGGTATTTCCAGAACAGTAGTTTGGATGAAATGGGGAGAAAAACAACTATTTGATGGCGACAGTGATCATAAATGCCTCCAGATCTTTCCATCATCAGATAATTGGAGCACAATTGGATCTTTCCAAATGGCTAACATTCACTTCACTTTTGATCTCGAGGCGAAGCGAATTAACTTCATACAGGATGCAGCGTGTGAATACATATAAGATTTTCTGTATGTGTGTGCGCGCATGTGTGTTTGTGTGTTTAAGTGTTATTTATTTTCCTTGTTTTCGTCCTTAATTATTTTCATGTCGGAAAATTGTTGTTTGAATGAATAAACCACCCATTATAAGAAATTGATGTCTGAATGATTAGATATTTTTTATGATAAGCTCATGTTCAAGTCTCACAATTTATTTTCGAATTTAAATGCGTACAGACTTTTAATCAGAGATTTTAAACCTACAATTTCTACTCAAGATCATATATTATTCTTTTTCATTAGACTAAAAATTGGTGCTTGAATGAATGTCATTATTGCGCCATCTTATTTTTATATTCATCTTCTCAATGCCAAGATCAATCAAATTGATTTTTTGACGTAGGATTTGTTAGCACAAAAATTTATAGCAATGAAGTATAAATACATGTGTTCAGCAACTTAAATAGAATTAATAGCAACAAAGTAGCGTTGCACCATTCTGATCACAAGGAATCAATTGAAGAAGAAGAATAAAAACTTCATCTTATTGTCTCTTTCGATAGGATAAATTATCCTATATATAAACCTTCATTTTACACCCCGAAGGATAATTTTCTGAAATGTTCTGTTAAAATTAATTTGTAAAATTTCACCATAATTTTACAGATTATTAAATATTTAAATCACACGGCATTTTGAATACCAAAAAGGCGTACTTTAAAAGATCATTCTTCGACTCTGAATGTCTGATACGGTTACGGGCTCGATATAGTTAATACATCAGGTACCTCCTGCGAATATGTAACGGGCTTCGGTTTCGGGATGTCCAAGTCCAACTAAGGCCAGATTGATATCATAAATCCAGAGCCTTATATCAATTTTATACAAAGTCCAATTACCGAAAAAATTAAAACTAACGTTACTGTTCACACGAATTTCGAGAATAACAGTTAAAAATTCGGAATTTTAAAAATAACGTTGTTGGATCGGCGTTTCAATCGCCGAAAATACAGAACTCTTGGATCGGCGATTGAAACGCCGATCCAACACACTTTGAATTGTCACGGCTTTTACTTTAGCCAAAAGTGCACTTTGTCAATTTTTTTATTTTCTAGGTGGGTCCCACAGCATATTTTTTTTTTCCTCTTTCACTTTGGTATATTTTCATTAGGTCCTTCATCTCATTGAAATTATAATTCGCTCCAAGTATTATTTAGATAAATATTATACTATCATTCATAATATATATTTATATAAAAATGGATTTAATGCATTCAAGTTTCTTTTTGTATTAACAAATACAACATTAACATATTCTTAGATTAATATTATACTATCATATTTTTTTGCCTATAATTGTGTGAAAATTTGTATACGATATTGAACCGTAATAAAAAAAAATGTATATCAAAATTAATATACTGATAAAAATTAATTGATAATTTTATGAATTTTCATACCTACCATTTTTTTTCAATTTTAGTTTGTTAAGTGATAAACCCATTGTATACAACATCACATTGAATAGAGGAGCGCATCGTAGAAAAATAAAAATAAAACAACATATATCTAATTCTATTTTTAAATTTAATTTGTGTCATTTATTATTTAATAATTTATAGTTTAATAATATAAATAAATTTAAAATTGAATAAAATATTATCATTGAAAATGACAAAAATATATCGAGCGAGTGCAGTACGCTCTTACTTAAAAAAAATTACTTCATGTGATAATACTCAAAGTCAAACCATGCAATGTTATGAATAATTTAATTATATACTTATATTTTTATAATAGATGTTTAAATTATGTTTAATTTCTAATCACAAATTATATATTTTGTAATAACAAAAAGTTTGGGAGTTAAAAAGCAAATTTTACATTAAAAAAATAACCCAAAAAGTGACTCAAAAAGTTGCTAATTTTTTTGTTTGGATCGGCAAATGGAATGCCGATCCAAACCAAAAAAAATACAGGCCACTTTTTTCGGCAAAAAGCTTTAGTCCTTACTTACAAGTAGTCGTACATTTGGACCGGACCACTTTCGTCTCATCGACTTTTATGCACCAGAAATTGTGAAACTGCATCCTGCGGAAGTTCGGAAAAAAAAAATTTGTGAAATTATACGTGACACATTTTAAGTAATATCTCCTCAGGAAATTATTGTATAATTTGTGATTAAGCTAATATGGCGTAGTGGAACACATTATAATTTCTAAATTCTGCAGTGGACTAGATCTACTAACTGGATTTAAATTCATATTCTTCATTTAAAAGTATGAAGGTATGATTCGTTCATAATTCGACTCATATTGGTTTTAAATTTTCAGTGGCTATCAATTCGAACAAATTGCTACACAGTTTTTAAGCGTGGAAATTGCATTGCCGATATCACATATTCACATTCAGCTTAAGATCAACGCTACGACGAAAGTGCTAAACAGCATCGTCTAAAGTGCTAAAAGGAATTAAGGATAAAAATGACTAAATTTAGATTTTGGAGTTATCATCTAATAATTCAAACCACTACATACCAGAAACTTGCCGATTGATTCTTAAATTTTTTAGATTTTTTTACTAGATTTTTCTTACTATTTTCAAGAGTTTGTCCAATATAAATTTGAATATAAAAACCACATAAGAAGCTTGCATATATTGTTTAAAATATAATTTTGAAAATTAATGCATAATTGGAATCATTTAGATGTTACAAATTTATAGTTGTCATCATCTACCATTTAGATTATGGCATCCTATATTGTAGAGGAGAATGTCAAGTGACGGGTTATTGCGATGCCGACTATGCTGGAGACTGTGACACGAAGCGATCAACAACCGGGTATGTCTTCAAATAAAAAGTGGCCTGTATTTTTTTTGGTTTGGATCGGCATTCCATTTGCCGATCCAAATAAAAAAATTAGCAACTTTTTGAGTCACTTTTTGGGTTATTTTTCTAATGTAAAATTTGCTTTTTAACTCCCAAACTTTTTGTTATTACAAAATATATAATTTGTGATTAGAAATTAAACATAATTTAAACATCTATTATAAAAATATAAGTATATAATTAAATTATTCATAACATTGCATGGTTTGACTTTGAGTATTGTCACATGAAGTAATTTTTTTTAAGTAAGAGCGTACCGCACTCGCTCGATATATTTTTGTCATTTTCAATGATAATATTTTATTCAATTTTAAATTTATTTATATTATTAAACTATAAATTATTAAATAATAAATGACACAAATTAAATTTAAAAATAGAATTAGATATATGTTGTTTTATTTTTATTTTTCTACGATGCGCTCCTCTATTCAATGTGATGTCGTATACAATGGGTTTATCACTTAACAAACTAAAATTGAAAAAAAATGGTAGGTATGAAAATTCATAAAATTATCAATTAATTTTTATCAGTATATTAATTTTGATATACATTTTTTTTTATTACGGTTCAATATCGTATACAAATTTTCACACAATTATAGGCAAAAAAATATGATAGTATAATATTAATCTAAGAATATGTTAATGTTGTATTTGTTAATACAAAAAGAAACTTGAATGCATTAAATCCATTTTTATATAAATATATATTATGAATGATAGTATAATATTTATCTAAATAATACTTGGAGCGAATTATAATTTCAATGAGATGAAGGACCTAATGAAAATATACCAAAGTGAAAGAGGAAAAAAAAATATGCTGTGGGACCCACCTAGAAAATAAAAAAATTGACAAAGTGCACTTTTGGCTAAAGTAAAAGCCGTGACAATTCAAAGTGTGTTGGATCGGCAATTGGAATGCCGATCCAAGCTTGGATCGGCGTTTCAATCGCCAATCCAAGCTTGGATCGGCGTTTCAATCGCCGATCCAAGGGTTCTGTATTTTCGGCGATTGAAACGCCGATCCAACAACGTTATTTTTAAAATTCCGAATTTTTAACTGTTATTCTCGAAATTCGTGTGAACAGTAACGTTAGTTTTAATTTTTTCGGGTCCAATTATTACGATTTAGGAGTTTAGTTTAGAATTGTGAATTGACAGGGCTAAAGTAATATATGATCTGTACTTGTATTTGGGCGAACATTGGCAGTAAGTGAATATCAAAACTTTAAACTAAATACAGAGACTGCGTACAAATACGGGTGCGTAACGTCTAAAACGACCACAAAAATGGGGTGTTGCGTTAACCGTTTCGTTTTGGACGAAATGATCAAAATCACAAAAATACCACGAAAATACACATGGACGAAACCATTTCAAGCTTTCGTTAATCGTCTTGTTTTTGAAACGCAACCAAAATCTTTAACCGTTTCTTTTCGTTTTGGACGAAACGAAACGAAAAAATAGTTAAAACAGTCGCCGTTTTCACCCATAAGTACAAAGATAAAGTACGAATAATTAATTAATATTTATAAATACGAAAGGGGGAAACATTTTATTATAACGAATGCGGAGGATATAAAGAAGAGCCGAAGAGGGGTAACATTTTATTCGGATCCCCAATTTGCACCTT
Source organism: Rhynchospora breviuscula (assembly GCA_027562975.1). NCBI lineage: Eukaryota > Viridiplantae > Streptophyta > Magnoliopsida > Poales > Cyperaceae > Rhynchospora > Rhynchospora breviuscula. The sequence continues at coordinate 23,737,814 of CM050398.1, forward strand.
GATTGATTAAATTAGATGGAGTTTGACGGAATTATAACAAAGAAACTAAACTTGAATTATTTGAAAATTTAATACTTTTATAGGGACAAATTAAAGTTCAGTGGTTTAAATTGGATTGTATTCAAAATTTAGGGACTTCTGAAAAGTTTGCATGAATTTAATTATATGGTAGGAGGCATATCATTATGTTTGGCGACGTTTGACTATAAATATAACAATAGTTTTCAGACAATTTAAAAACATTTATAATTTCTTGTGAATTAACAAAAAGTACTCAGGCTCTCTGATTTTGAAACCCACGTTAGTAATTGTTGGATTGTTATTGCTAGATCATTTTTATGTTATTAAACTCGGACAGAATGGGCAAGAAATGTACATTAGTACACTGTCATGCTTAATTGAAAAGTCAAACATAAATAAGTCTGTACAATTTAAGAAGAGACTATTTTCATCTAGTCTAGATGATCTAGACCGTTTATTTCCCGTCGCAGCATCAATTTGGAGTAAACAGAGTTGCTGGAGACTGGAGAGCATCCGTACAACCGACGAGGCTTCAATTTGGGGAAATCGCTAGTCTGAAATTGGACCGGATCTAAGTTGCACGAATCTCAGTACAACATCCCGGTTTAGACGCCTCTGTAGTAAAGGAGCCTTCTCCACAGTTACCCGATACCGAGGCTGCTTTCCTTTACATCCATACCGTCAGATTAGAATCTAACGGCGAAAGTGTGCTCACAGACTTATGACGGTGTCTCAAGCAATGGACATTAAATGACCCGTTATTTCAGCAACGAGTGTCCATGAGCGCAAGGGCGAATCAATGGAAGATTATCTGTAACATATACTTTATAAACTATGTAAAACGAGTCATTTTTGCTATCCCAACTCGCTACAAGATCATCGTACGAAAGGAAATAAAATGAGACGCGAGATTCGGGTTCGGGTCCCAGAAAAGACCAGGGCAAGAATCCAAAAGCGGAAATAAAACCCTGGTTTCGATAACTCCTTTGCAGTTTGCAATTGCAATCTCTTTTCATAGCGGCCATACCTACATCGTCTCTCTCTCTCTTTCTCTCTCCTCGCTTTAGACCTGATCCCTACAAACTCTTCTTCCCTGTCGGCTCCTCTCTCTCTCTAAAACCTTGATCGAAGAGGAAGGCACAGTCTCTCTCTCCTCTCTCCCCCTCTCCTTGTCAAAGTCTGATCGGAGGTACAGTTTCTCCTCTCTCTGTCTGGTTGGAATAAGTTTATTCTTTCTGTCTAGTTCGGTATAACTTGTCCGTGTTATTCCTGAGATGCTCTAGGTTGTTGGGTTTTGCAGATATGACCTTGGAAAATTTGCAATTTGTACAGATGCCTTTTTTTTTTTAAAATTTGTTTGCCCTCACAAATAGCTTCTGTTGGGTGTGATTATGTGATTTCCAAATTAGTTATTAGCGGCTGTAGCAAGGGGTGATAGTTGGTCGCTCTATTTTGCTTCAGGGTTTTGGTACCTGCTAAGAGCTGTAATTCCAAAAATTGGTCTCTGATACCTTTAATCCGTCTCTCTATTATGGTTTTTTATTCTGTAAATAGATGGTTTCCAAAAATTACGGTTAGTTGGCTTAGTTTTCTTTGGATTCCATTTTTGGATGAATGTTATTTACCTATTAGAAATACATGAGAGCTGCCCATGAGTACATTTAGGCCTTGCTCCAGAAGAAGGGAACGGAAGAAAATGGGGAGAGGGTGAACTGACCATATCCTGCCCAAGTGTTGTTCCTTGCTCCAGAACTTATTTTTTGAAGGAGAATGAAGAGTAACGAGGGAGAGTGGAGGAGAATGGAACAGATTTTCTATGTAGAAAAGAGGAGAAAGAAGAAAAGCTTGTTACACCCCAAATTTGAGGAGTAACTCAATTTCCATACTCTCCTCTTCCATTCCTTCCTCTTCCTTTCCAAGCCTAGTTCTGGAGCAAAGCCTTAATACCAATTGGAAATTTCTCTTCACCTACAAATTGACTTTCATTCACATGCATAACTATCTCAACTCAAAATTGTGTATTGAGGACACTTAAACTATGTTCCCTTGTTCCTAGGACTACAAATTTGCTCTTTTAGAGGAGAAAGACTATGTGTTGTTGTTTTGTAAACGGTTCTAGGCTTCTAGCAATTATGTAAAAAACTTATCAAGATGGCCAAACGTTTTATTCTTTCTGATTCAAGAATTTAAACATTACAGCATCATTCAAGCAATGTCTGTGAGTGCAAGTGATGATTTTGAGGCAACAAGCCGCTGCGGGTCCTTGGATGCAAACTCTGAGTGGCGGTCCATTGAGCAGGTCGAGAATGGGACCCCTTCCACATCACCTCCTTATTATGATTCTGATGATGATGATGATGGTAAGGTCTTATATTGATATTTAATCTTATTTTTATTCATCTTTGTTTTGACTTCTTTTGGCAAAATAACTTCTACAACTGGGGGAAAAAAATTAAACAAAGGTTCAATGAAGAGTGAGATCTTTCTTTTGAACCAACCATGAGAAAAGAGGGGCTTATACTGTTGAAAGTTGTATATTGGTGTTTGATGGACTTAAGAGTAAGTTGCATGTAACTTCGTAATGAGCTTGGTTAATCAACCAGCTTGTCATTAGTACTAGCCACATAGTTGAACCTTATTCTTTGTTTTCGCCTTAAAACTTTGTTTGGAGGGTGGAAAAATCTAGGGAATGGGAGGAAAGGAAGTTCATAAATTACTCTTGTACAGTGGGATTAATATTAATATATTATTACTAGGAGGGTAAGGTTAACAGAGGTTGATCTTTGACCTCCTGAAGTATATATTTTGTTACTCCTCAATTTGGTGTGATGGAAGGATACAAAACCAATAAAACAAAAGAATGGATAATATGATACCTTCCTTCCTGTTCCTTTCCATCCCTCCTTCATTGTACTTCCGTCTGCATTCACCTGATGTAAACCAAACAGGATGTAAATAATTGAGTTATTTGTCGATATTACTATTTTTCTTATTTTTTGTTTGTACCTGTCAGGACCCAAGCCATCTGAACTGTATGGGAGGCACACTTGGAAAATTGAAAAGTTTCAGACAATAAAAAAGAGGGAGCTACGTGGAGATGTGTTTGATGTTGGTGGTTACAAATGGTACGAGGTTCCTCTATATATGTGCCTATGTACTGTCAGTACCGTCTCAATACCCACACCATACTGTTTTGTTTGTTGCTATGGTGGTATCAAACTTATATCAGTATCCACTTGGCAGCCCTTACAAATGCCTCCTCTTTGAGTTTTCTTATTATTTGACCTTCTAATAGGAGGAACCCAATAACTTGTGGGGCTTTCCATGTGCTAAAATAATATTATAGATATCTAAGTACTTGTTGGATTTGAGAGGTTGTTAAATTGGTTTCTAGGTACATCTTAATATACCCACAGGGCTGTGACGTTTGCAATCATTTGTCACTATTTCTTTGTGTGGCAAATCATGACAAGCTTCTACCTGGTGAGTCGTCCTTTGTTTGAACTTAAGTTTTGAATTTTTTACTTTCTAATTAGTATCATGACTAATGTTGTGACATAAAACATTTATCAGGATGGAGCCATCTTGCACAGTTCTCAATTGCTGTTGTTAACAAGGATCCAAAGAAATCCAAGTACTCAGGTCTGTTGTAGCCAATTTTTATTTTGTCTTTTATTGTTTGGACTTCCTGTGTTTAGATATTGTGTTTCTTATATAGACACTTTGCACCGGTTCTGGAAGAAAGAGCATGATTGGGGTTGGAAGAAGTTCATGGAGTTGTCAAAAGTTAAAGATGGCTTTATTGACGATGATGAGAATCTCATAATCAAGGCTCAAGTACAAGTGATCAGGTGAAGAACCTGATTGTATCATTATTTAACTATGCTCTTTAGACCTCACAAAACCACAGCCACAAATATCGTCCCTGGAAAACTGAAAAAAAATGACATGTGTCTCCTCACTACTCACAGAAACTATTAGATGTAACCCTTCTATGTCAATTATTATGTCTAAGAAAAATGTTGAAGTGGCAGCTTTGGATATTTGTCTAGGGATTGAGGCATTGTGCAAAGATGATATATTAGATATTTGCTGCTTTTGGAATGGCATGTGAATTATGGTCATTTTGCAGGCAATAGTTATCTTGGTAGGCACATCTAATGAATCTTAGTGCAGACTTCTAACTAACCTTCTTTTACAAATAAATTTTTTAGTGGTTGGTATCAGTATTTATCTAAGAGGAGCAGCATTCTAGTATTTTCTTACATTAACGTTGAGTGTATCTGATGGACTGGATTGTTATTGCAGAGAGCGAACGAATGGCCCATTTCGGTGCCTTGATTTGCATTACCGGAGGGAGCTAGTACGGGTTTATTTGTCAAATGTCGAGCAAGTCTGCCGCCACTTTGTCGAAGAAAGGAAAAACAAGCTCAGCAATTTGGTTCTGGATAAAAATAAGTGGCCTAGGTATGCCTTTAATCTCCTTGTTTCTACAAAGGACAGCAGTCTTTTACTTCAGAAGAATTTCCACACAGTATATGAAATGCCTTGCTTGATGATTCCTGCACTTTTGCACCTGTACACAGGGTTTAGTTTTTGTTTTTATTTTGCACTTGTGCATTGTATTTGTGCCTTGATGTTTTTTGTGCTTTCTGGCTCATCAGAGGGAGAATTTTGAATATTATGGGTTGGCATCAATCGTCTTTTTTAGGTTGTGGGAGAAATGGTTGTTTTCTTGTTGACATTTGCGAACTACATGGCTTGCAGTTTTCGTGCTTTTTGGGCGGGGATTGACCGAATCTCAAGGCGCCGCATCACAAGAGATCGAACTGACTCCATACTTAAACTACTTGTCAAGCACTTCTTTATAGAGAAGGAAGTGACCTCTACGCTAGTGATGGATGCTCTCTACACTGGCCTGAAGGTGCTCGAATGGCAGAGCAGAGGAGATAATGTGAGGTTAGCATTGAGGCTACCAGCTCTGGACGATGTGCCTGAACCGTTAGTTCGGATTGATGAGGATATGTTTGTGTTGGCTGATGATATCATAAATCTGATTGAGAGGGCTGCATCAGAGCCTGCTCTTCGTCAGAAGGAAGAGAAAACTGCACAATCTGGCAAGAAAGTATGGAAAAATACTTTTCTTATTACTAAATTTTAAATTGATTAGTACTGAAAATTGGGGTATGAGCTGAATCATCTAAGAAATGGGATCTGATTTGGAGTTTTCTTTGTATTTTTTTTCAAGTATTGGCTGTTGGATGACATTATTTGAAGGTACTTAATTAGAAATATGATACTTATGGAACAAATTTTACCAGGATGGTGCTTCTGGCGAAGATGTCCATAAAGATTCAATCGAATATGATGAAAGGCGTTTAACAGAATTGGGCAGGAGGACCATGGAGATTTTTGTTCTAGGTCATATTTTTAGGTATGCCATCTTACCTTGACTTAGCCATATATCATGTGGCAACAAGTGCTATAATGGATTCGGTAGCTATTTATGGTGAGCAAGATTGAGAATCCATTGTTCTATTCTCTTTCTATGTCTGCCTTTATTTAAATAAACTTTTTTGTGAGGGTTTGCTGACACGAGATTGTTATTAACAACAGTAGGATAGAGATAGCTTACCAGGAGGCTGTGGCACTGAAGAGGCAAGAGGAGCTTATTCGGGAAGAGGAACTGTTTGGAAGTTCCTCTGATTTGAGGGGCAAAAATGGTGTAATCAACAAGGAGAAGCGTTCTTCAAAGAAAAAGCAGGTATACACCTCTAGTATGTGCTGGGGTTGTAAAAACAAAGGTTCATAGTTCATACTGAATCAATATAAATCCTGATCCAAAAAACAGAAGATAAAAAAAAGGAAAACCACTTGTATTGTACTAATGCCTGATGCAGGAGTCCTATTCGGCTGGATTTCTTTTCCTTTTTTTTTATTTTGTTTTTTGCCAGTGCTTAATTTCCTCACATCCCTGTTTCCTTTTCACTCAACTTATATTGGTTCAATCGATTAGTTTGTCATGTGAATTTTGATCATTTTAGATGAAGCAGAAGCGCAATAGCAGGAAAGAGAACAAGGGAAAAGCAAAAGACTTCACACTTGACGGCAAATTAGTTGATCTCTCCAATGAATCTGACTCAATCAATAACAAACCAGAGGATGCATCTGACTTGTCAGATAGTGCAGACTTGAAAACTGAACCATCCCATCCTGACTTGAATGAAACCAATGAGCCAGAAGAAGCAATGCTTCCTTCTGTAGATGTCAAAATCCAGGAGTTCACACCTAGTGGGGGAAACAGGAGGAGATTGTCTAAAAGTGGGAGTAGGAGGAACAAGGAGGGAAGTAATCAGTTCAGCGGTGCGAGTGCCGGGGCTGGTACTGGTACAAGTAGCCCACCCCCTGACGTGCCTACACACTCTGGCCGGTACTACTCAGGGAGCTATAGGGGGCCTAGGTCAGAATCAGAGAATCTTGTTGTTTCACTCAAGGATAGGATCAAGCTACTACAACAAAGGCTGGTCGAGGTAAAGGTGGTTTTTTTCTGTTAAATGACCTGCATTAGTACATACAATTTAGATTCCGTACTAATGTCCCAACATTGCAATTTGGCTCCACAACCTTAACTCTTACTATTTTAGAGGGTTGTTCAAATTATTTGCACCCGTAGAAAGCAAGGTGGTCAAGTTTTGGGTCTGTATAATTCTTTTGAGTCTGAGAATCATTCAAATTGTTGTTTCTGAGCATGCTATTATAGTTTGACAGTTGATTTGTTTTTTGTTATGGTTTATGGGAGTACATATTGATATGTGTTTTCTGTTATATGCTTTGCTAAAGTTTAAATTTAGAGGGCTGCAAGAACCTTTAATTTAGATTAAATTTCTAACAAGCATTGTTTTAGCAGAATAATTTAAAGAAAAGAAATATATAAATAGGGTTTGCTTTTGTTTGTTCCGCACATCCAGACATTGAGCAGTCCACCTGATAGATGCAGAATTCTGTTCCATGTGAATTATATAAGCTTCTCTATGACTTGCTTAGTTTAATTAATTTATTGATTGGCTATATATCTGTTTTTTTTATATTTTATTATCAGGTTGAGGATTCTCTGTTAAAGAAGTTCAATGCAAAGGAGCTTGGTGAAGTGTTTTCTAAAACTGAAGGTGGCACCGAATCAGCCTCACCCTCAGCCTCTGCCTCCTCTTCTTCAAGTCCCATGAAAAACCCTAATAAACCCTCTTCTAAACCTTCTGTAAATTTACCCTCCCAAGAGAATTCCAAGCAAATCTGTGAAAAAAACACGAGCCCTGCTGTAAAGCCTTCTGAGCCCATAAAATTGACCACAAAAGATCCTGTGAGTGTTACAAGTAATCCTGTACCAACTAACAGAGCTCAAGCAAATGGACCTATTTCTTCTTCTTCCAGCTCGAAAACTGAAAATCAGATACAGAAACAGAAACAAGTAACAAAAGAAAAATGCGCTAATGCTGCTACCAGTGCCAGCAGTACTAATACAACCTTAAGTTTTCCTGTTACTGCCAAGGTGACTTTGCAACAGAAGCCAGCCCCACAACCAGTTTTCTCCATGGCACCATCAACTCCTGTTTCAACCCATGCTCCTCAGTCCTACCGCAATGCTATAACGGGGTCTAACACCCCTGTTATGCCGTCTCAACCTTCAGCTGTGGTACCGCCTGAGCATGGTTTGAGGTTTGGTACTGTCACCATAGAAACGTTAAATGGAGACGCACAGTTTGAATCCTCTTGCCAGGAGTCATCTATCAGCAGCAGTGTGGAGGGGCTTGAGTTGTATGAGCCACAGAACAACAGCAGTGAGGAGGATGTCCCTGAAATGGAACAACCCAGTTTGGGCTCGCATCAGCAGTCTGGCCTGGGGCCTGATGAGTTTCCCCACCTTGACATAATAAATGAGTTGCTGGACGAGGATCAAAGCAACGGATACAACCATAGCTTCTTCAGTCGCCAATACTCTTTACCCGACAGGTCAGGCATGGCTACTGATGTCAGCCCTAGCTGGACCCGCCAACCAGAGGCTTACTATGAAAGTTTTCCTAGGGTTTATGGATCTTTCAACACTCCTCAAGTCAACGTCTCAGCCTATTCTGATAGCCAAATAGAGGTGTTACGGAACCATTATGGATACTTGCGTACAAATAATTTTTCTGTCCTGCCTGGTGTCAATGTTGGAGATGTGAATGGCTATTCTATGTATGGTAGCCGTGTAGGAGAATATTCTACTAACGTGACGAATGGTGGGGTTAGTAATGGGTACTCACAATACTACCATGGGTTAAGTCCCAATGGTAACTTGGGGTCTTTGCAATCTTAAATTACACAGTATATTTACACAAAAGGGTAAATGCGTTTTGAATCTCAGCTTTCACGTAAGGTGTATGCCTAACCTTAATAATCAATAATGAAATTCTAATTATAAAGATTGAGTTGCTCTTTTATAGCCTCCATTTTTTTTTTTATCTTTTTTATTTAATTTTGTGCTTATTCTGTGGGTATCTAAATGGCGGTGCTTCTAAATGTGGCTCCCTGATATCAGTACATTTAGTTGACGACTCTTGGCTTGTACTTATCACAGTCTCTCTTCGTCTTTATTAGAAGAATTAGTGATTTGCTGAGTGCCAATAATAGGTAAATCAGGGGGGGGGGGGGGGTGTAGAAGGGTTGGAGTATTAAATAAGGTCCTATTAAGTTTAACAGCGGGGTTGGGTTTTAAGGTCTACATGATTTTAGAGAACAAAATCAAAGGCATCATATGAGTTTCTAAACAAGTTTGGCACGAATCTGCTATACATTATGATTCGTATAAAATGTTTTTCGTGTTGTTTGTCATAGCAAATGGTTCGTGTCTTTTGAAAACAATGGCAGTCCGGATAAAGCCACAAATTATGGTACTTTAAGAACCATAATCAAATTAACATATTGTTAATTTTACCAAAGAGAGCGAATTGTGTGATGTGTTTGGTTATTGCGTTGATGCTGTTAGAAATGAACTCCAGCATTTATAAAACAGGCTGCTTGTCATGTTTGCTTGTTCGCTGCCTACCAACCATGCACTTAATTCTTTCCCTGTCTTGGCTAAACTAGAATCAGGAAAACGGCAGCTTGTGCTTTGTCACTGCCATTTATGTTAAGAGAGGGAAAGACTAAGAGAGCTGTATGGGATCAAAACATCTTTCTTAAGTGTCTACAACTTAATAAAATAAAAGATGATCTTCCGAAATAATATAATCCTAGTATCTTTTTCTAATTAAAAATACAGAGTACTTAACAAAAAAGAAAAGAAATAAAAAAGAAAAAGAGGTGCAACAGTAATATAAATGATAAAACATAAACTGGAAGTAAATCAGCAAATAAAAAAACATCAGCTATCCTCCCCCACTACCAATGGGGCATGGAGTGCCATTGTTTGCATGCCCGTTGGTGCAGCCTGAAGGCTGAGACGACGACGGCGCAGAGCCTTTCGAAAACGATTCAAATGTTGTATTCTTATTCTGTAACCTCTGCACTCCAACAACTCTTGCTTCTGTTTTCCCGTACCAGAAAATTAGCATGGTTACTAGTATGACCACGGTTACAACCTTGTAGAATTCTCTCTTACTTAAATACATCACAGTAGAGTATAGAGGAAGCTATCAGAGGCAAAGACGAACAATATGCAATGAGAGTAGGTATAGTCTAGTGTGCCTTAAATTAATTGTTATTTATACCGAGATAAAGTATAGCTAAGCACTGACAATTGAAGAGCCGTATAACGCAAGAATTTGACGTAGATAGTACTTGGGTTGGACTTATGGGGCGTATGGTGTGGGCCCACGAGCCCCAGTTTGAGACTGTGAAAGGAGTGTGTGTGCAGGGAAGCAACCAGGTAAGTGCGTTTATATAAGGTTTTGATTATCTGCTTTAACTACTGGAACGGGACATGATTTCCCTACTTGTCAGATGTTTTATGTTTCTTTGTTAACAATTAATAGTGAACTGCTGACAACTAGCTGGTTTTGAACGAAGGTCGTGAGTTCGAAACCCGACGGTTATATTCACTATGAATATATGAAGTCGGAAAATTTAACCTATCTTTATTAAAAAAATATATAAAAACTATAGCTACTTGCTAAATGTTATTATTAATTCTCTTTTTACGTAAAAAAAAATGTCTATTATTCACATTGAAAATTGCATGCCAACATATTGGATTGGCATTTAGAATAACGCCCGGCTACTTCGAGATTTTAATTTAAGTTGCTGAAGTCAATTAACATGTTGAAGCAATTGTATTAGTACGATAGTACCATGTGAGGAAATGGTGGTGTCCAGCTTTGTTATAAGAGAGATCAGATGATCCCGATCTGAAGTAGTGAATGCTGTGAACTCCTTTCCCTTGACCGAGTAAGAGATAGAATAAAAAACAATTCTTTGATAAATTAATGGAATTAAATATATTTTTTAATCCTGACAGGACAAAAGGAATTAAGAGGATGGAAGCAATCCAATTAGAGACAAATCAGACAATATGAGGTGGAGTACGAGCTTCTGTTTGCAATCATTAGAGCTGCTTTGTTTTAATCTGCACGTGAATAATTAAGTATTTTTTTGAGCGACCCATGTTGGCACTTCAACATATTCTGCAATGTTTAGCCAAAAAGTTTCCTTTACATTTCTCATGACAGTCATGCCAGCTTGACTTCCATAACATTGTTTTTCCCGAGTACTATCTGTTACAAAATCCGAACTTTTGGAAAAACAGCTACTTTGCTTTTTGACAATAGGACATTTGAGATAAAATTGCAGCAATAGAAAATAAAGACAGCAGACTACTGTTGCATGCCACTAGTTTTTTTTTTTTTTTTTTTTTTTTTTTTTTTGATGATTGCATGCCACTAGTTTGGTCAATTGAACCTGATGAATAGCTTCTGGCTTTAGTTGTGATATGAAACTATCAAATTCTTCTCAGAGATATCAGCCCACGGCTAACCATTAAATAGAGAAAAAAAAATCCAAACAATAAGCTCGTTTTTTCTTTTAACAAATTAATAAAGAAAAAGGCTATCCTCTACCACCAATCGGGCACTCACCGCCATTGTATGCATTCCCATGGGTGCAACTAGAAGCATGCGATGGCGGTACTGATCCTTTTGTCTGAATCTGGTACGAAGAGTTGCTATTCTCTATCTTTACAACTCTGGTAACAAGTTGTCGCCCTTCTGTTTGACTATACCACAAACCCTGAATACACAGTAGCAAAACTACAGTGACAACAAAATTGAAAGATATTTTCTGAATGCAGCACATCACTCCCAAAAGCTTTTTATGCCAAAGTGCAATTAAATCAATAGGCGTGGAGGAGTACTTGTAGTATATATAAGAGGCAAGTGCTGCTGATTGGAAAGCCGTATGGCCCAAGAATTTTGACTTGTCACCTGGGTTGGGCTTTTGGGTGGCATGCAGATGGGCCCACATTGTCTGACTGCAATTGTCAATGTAAGTGGGAATAAAATAATTACAAGATAAACCATATATGATATATAGCATTGCATGAAGCACTGAAACTCTTCTTTCCTTTATTTTATGTTCATTCCTCTCCATTTTGTGATGAATGAAGCATGTCAGTCCATGTACCAAGTAGAAGATCCTTCCTAATTGCATGCGGTTTTCATCCAACTCAAAATACATGCTATTTCAGTTAGAATGAATATTTAATTTTGTTAGAATGTATATTTGTTTAGACCAAAATGAAAACTATCTATTTTAGTTTAATATATTCATTCACAGTAGTAGTTTGAACTTTCATAATAATTTTTGGGCTCAAGAAAGATTTTTTTGCAAACCAAAATAAGCATTTTTTTTTAGCGAGAATGAATACTCGTTTGAATCAAAGTAAATTCTAATCCATTGATTTTTTTTCCCTACCTGGAAACTTAAGTTCCTAAAAAGTACTAGGAGAATGAGAATGCTGGAAATGTCAATAAAGTATTTTATCTGTCAAATACAAAATAATAGGATTCCAATTATTTCAAGCACTCTTAGCTTCCCATGGCTGTGCTGTGCTGTTCTTATCGCAGTCGCAAAAGAAATTTTCTCCTGTGATGGCATGAATGTAGATGATCATAAGGTGATTTTATATAATCATTTTAATAATAAACTAAACCCGTTTGCCCCAAAAGGAAAATCGACGGCAAGGAATTAAGAGGATAGAAGCAATTAAGTTAGGCTAAATAGGAGCAACAAGAGCTAACAAAACTCCACTTGCAACGATTGCAGCTCCTCATTCAAAGAAATCATTGGAGCTCCTTTTGCATGTAAATAATTAAGACACGCTTTGCTCATAATTATTGAGCTATGACTTCAAAGCCTTTAAGCCTCTAGATTAACTAGACCTCTTCTATTGAAATTTTCAGTTTAATCTAGCCCCCATTTCAAAGTTCAAACAATAAAGTCATCAAAGTTGACGATCATTAACTTTCGGTGTCATTTCCCTTGATTTGTCCGGCGCACAACGATTTCCAAACCAATTTTTGGGTCCATATTTTCATCTAATTCGGCAAAGCACGTTAAAACTGCAAGGAAAAGAAATGGATCGAAAGATAACACTAATCATTGTATGCACTCAATTCAGCTTGTAATTTTATGTAGCCTCACTAAAATCGGAGAAAAAGAAAAATGATTATATCGTATGCTACAATAAATCAGCATTGCGTAGGTATATTATTTATTATTTTCATTGATTTTATTCTATCCAAAGTTTTATTTTTTTTCTCTTATAAAACTTCTTTTAGATGGCAGATCTTATTTTTATGAAATAACGCCTTAGATCAAAAGAATAAAAATAAAAAAAATGGACATTTGTGTATTACTCAGTGATACTCAATTAGCTGTCATATATAATTGCACATAATACGCTATTCACTGCCAAATTACTATCACTAAAAACACAAATGGCGCGTCCTGATTGGTGGGGAAGCCGCATGTGCGGATCAAACCATGCCAATAGTTTACCTTTTTGGAATTATGAAAAAGTGGTACATTTGTGTAATTTTTAGACATTTCAATCCGACCAATTTGACCTACTGCCTCACTATATGGTACTTACTGCAGTATTATTGGACCATGGTCCATAGATAAAATATATTTTCCGACATGAAAAAGGTTGTTCTACGTGCCAAAATGGTACGGTGCCCAATTATATTAGAAGCAACTATCATTGTTTTTATCAATAAACAAGAGGAAGTACCAATCGTTTTCTCTTATGAATCATGAAGGAAACCTAACACACTTACCTTTGGTTTCAACCAAAACATTCTTATCAAATTTTATTAGATTGTAAGCTCTCAGATTCACCGACAAGTGTCAAAAAAAAAAAAAAAAATCGAATTTTTTAAAAAGACTCGCAGTAAATTTGATCGTTTCGTCAACCTCTCTGTGCCGTACATACTAGTAAATATATTCAAATGCTCATGCATGCTTTCACTCTAATGAAAACAGTAGGCATGACAAATGTGTGAATCAATAGCTCACATCTTTATCATTGCATGATATTAGCTTACTACAATGAAATGAAATTAGCTTATGCAAAGGGGGAAAAAATGGAGGTTACGTAAGAGATTTTACAAAGATAAGCCCTTTTCTTTATTCAAAATTCATCAAACAGCAAAAAAACAGCTAAGGTTATAAATTTTTTTTCTTTAGTGAGCTACTTACAAAGGAATATCCTTTACACTTTTTTACAACACAGGACCCAGGAACAAAAAAAGCTTATCTAAACAAACAAAATTACACCCTGGAGAAATACAAAAACAAACAGAAGAGAGGGGGGAAAAAAAAAAAAAAAAAAAAAAGGAGCCTGATTCTGCAAGTAACTCCCAACTACAAGCATGTACACTTACGGACCTTCAGTAATTAGAAGTAGCACATAAATTGAATTCTTCTTCAAGTCATGACACAGATGACAAATTTGTAACGTCTACACGAGCACCATAACTCATGCATCTGAAACAGAAAAGTAAAAGCACATAATAAGTAAATCATTAAGAAAATATTTTTATGCACCCTCAAAGTTGGAAGTTGTAAAAGATGATTAATTGCTTTTTCAACACATTCACTTTCCATCTTTTAAAAAGATATGTAATGTGCTTTCAAGATTCTAGCAAGGCAGACAAATTCTTTTCACAACTTATGTATATGACAGGCATATCAAGGTTTGTATCTCTATGAAATTAATTGTATGTGGATCTAACTAAACAGACTTGGTACAAAGAGAGCAGAACAACAAGGCATACCAAACCAAATAAAAGTTGTTGGTCAGCTACACAATTTCACTTTATTCCTTTTTGTTATGCCACTATGTCTGTGGATTGGAACAAATTTTGATCATTTTCAGTGATATGCATCTGATTTTTTGATGATTTTTAGGTATACAAGAAACCGTACGATAAGAAAAATATGTTACCTTCCAAAAATGGCCACAACTAGCATATGCTAATCATTCTCTATTTCCCATGGGTAATCCCAAGATCCCTCAGGTCCCGCAATGATACTGCAATTTCCCGAATAAACCGTGCGCCTTCTCCTCGGCCGCTTTTGAGGGAATTCAAACTATGCTCTAGAAAATTATTATCTGCCTCAAGTGCTTTTAATCTCTTGGATAGCCGAGATATCTCCTCCTCCAGTTCAACCAAATCCATCTTCCCACTACGGTTCTCTTTTACCGGCATTGATTCTGAAACCTCGCCATTTTCTCTTAGGAAATTCTCTTCATCTACTTCCTCAATAGAGTCCAGTTTTGGGGACTCTGCAAAGGAGCTATTATTGGAGAAGTGATGCAGCCTCTCTTCTAATTCGTGCAATTGATCTGAGATGTAAGCCTTTTGTTCTCCAAAGCCTAATGATGATATGTCACTAACATCAGGAGACACCTCAGTATCTCCTGGCTGCTCTCGGTAGATTGCAAGCTCGGCTTCGAGTTCTTCAATATATTTCTCTTTCTGGGAAATTATTTCATTGCATTTTTGAAGGGCTTCCTGATTGTAGTCTACCTGTTCTTCCATCACTCTCTGGTATTGCAATGCCTCCATTTGCATAGCAGCTTTCTCCTCCTGTGAGCCCCACATTATAAAGGATTGAATAAATAAAGGTAGAAAGAGAATGGAACTGATTTTAAGAGGTGCGCTGTGTTGCTTTGCAGAGCACTGATCCCCTTGTGCTTCATGTCCATTCAAGTTTTGCAGAGCACAGATCACTTGTTTGAGTATGAAAAAATTGAGATCTAAAGCCAAAGCATAAGAGAAGTGGTTCTTTGCAAACACAGCCCACCTCCTGATTTCAATGTTATTTTGATATATTTTGTTCATTCAACCAGAAGTCAAAATATTTATGATCATAGTTAAATGATAACATGAAAAACAAAAAACTATTAAGTGGATTGAACAAATAAAAGAGGCATGGACTAAACATGGGTCAGAAGTCAGAACATATGGTAATACAGGTTACCGCCTAAAGTTTATCATAGGAAAGCCAGTAACCGGAGTAATATACACAAGTGCTGAAAGCTAGTAACACTCTTATGCTATGGATAACTGCTTATCTGTGCCCATACTGGAATAAACTGTAGTCAGGTTTATTGTACATTTTGACCCTTATTATATAGAGTTACATGCTATTACAGTACAGGTGCCATACTAAATGGCATCTGTGCCAGAATTAGGGGTTTCAACAAGTTGGGTTACTCAGGTTTGGGAAGGGTGGGCATTCTGCGAGCCCGGACTAACCTGATTTGTCACAGGTCAATATTTTTACCAACAAGGATCACAGATTGACCTGACCCAACCCACACAATTTATGAAATGATTTATAAAATTGTGAAGACCCACACCAACAAAAAGTGATCTAGCTGACATAGTATATCGGGTCATATAATAAAGAAATTATGTTTGTTTGCCATGTTTGATATTTGACCTCCTCTCTCTTTTTCCCAGTCTTTACAATACCTAAAGTAATGTTTTTCCCCTTTTGCTTTACAGTACTAATCAGACATAGAAAAAGACATGCATATCTGATGCACATTCAGAACTGGACTTTAATTGTTGGAAGGAAGATATGCTAATTACCAGATTCCCAAGTCACCGGTCAATGGACATGACTGATAGGTCTGCTAGAAAATATGCCAAGTCCATGTACTATTGTTCGCTCTAACCTTATCTGGCCTCAATTAATCACAATTAGAATATGCCTTAATTAATTGCCATATTCCAAGCTACAAATATACAAAGTGGAAATAAGTAGATCAGGTTGGATGGCAAGCCATTTACCCATGACCAGGTTCCACCCAACCTGACTAGTGACTAGTAAAATGTTTTAGACCCAACCCAACCCAACCCATTTAGTTGGGGCTTCTTAGACAAGCCCAGTCAGGTTGAACAAACAGAACATATCAGAAATTGACAACACTGGTTGGACCAGAATACACCTTAAACAGTACATGTACTTTAAGGTACATATCATTCAGGCAATCATACCTGTAGTCTTGTGATCATGGCCATAGCCTGATTGGCAGCAATAGCACTTGCACTCCTCTCCTCTTCCAATTCTTTATACAACAGACTAATTGATTTTCGATCCAAGTCAATCTGCCGCTTGAGCCGATCAACGGTACCCTCCCCTTCAATCTCACTAACAATGCTACCCTCCATTGACACCATCGACTCACACCTCTCCAGAGACAGGGTCTTAGTTATGTTATACAGCACCGACTCTTCCCCAGCTTGCAGGATCCGAGGGCTGGTGCTGATATCGGTCCACGGCGAGTCAACCCCACGTGCAGCTGAGATTTGGGAAATCAGGAGTTTAAGCTCTTCATAAACCCTGGATGAATCTTTTCCTGTTATCACATCTTCGTATCGAGGGGAGGTTGTGGCCTGGTTGTGTATGGCAAGGTTGTACGCATCGGTTAGACTCAAGCTACCACTTGGAGATGGAATTGGGTCAGGTATAGGGTAAGGGTTTTCTGAGCTCAGATCCTTTGCAGATTCCTCAATAGAAGGAATGCTATCTTGTGGGGCTGCATTTACCAAAGTAAAGGAGACAAAATGTTATATAGATCCTTTTGTTTGTCGAGAAATAATATAATGAACATTACGACAAATTACAGCTGATATTTATTTTAGCAATACAATTATCAATTTGGATGTTATTTAGGGCTTGCAGACAAAGTGAGATGCATTCTTCTCAGTCGTGATTGATGTTTTTGTTCTTGTAATTATTATTTTCCAAGTGAAGTTCTCAAGGGCAATTAATCTTCAGCAAGACCAAGCAAAAGAATAATCAACTTTAAAACAGAAACACCAAAACTTTTGATGACTGTTATGGCACCACAATCCTAAATAATAAACAAACCAACTTAAATAATAGATGAAACAAGCAATAATACCTTTCTCAATCGCACTGCTCAAATTAGCACCTGTAGAATCTTCACATGATAGGTCACTTAACAAATGCTTCTCTGTTTTCTCATCTGGCCCTACATTGTGCAATTCATCCAAAATATTCTCATGTATATTTGTATTGCTAGAAGGAACATATACTTCCATTTCTTCACCACTCAAAAATTGTTCCAACAAACTACCCTCAGTGCCACCAGCCTCTATTTTGTGCGAAACATCAAAATCATTTAAGTCATTTGTGTGAATCTCAGAATTTGAATCCTCATTTTTGAGCTCACTATACTCGACATGTGGCAAATTATTGGTATCTTTCTCCAATGTAATCTCGCGGTTCACGCCAGTCTTAGCAGCATCAATCAATTCAATTCCATCTCTGTCAATTGTACGAACCAACCTAAACACATGACCTTTTGCTTCTTTCAATGGCTCAGCACAACAGGAACAGTTCTGTGAAAGTGGACTTGCATGCAAAGAATCCCCATCCTCAGTCAACAATAGCACTTCTGATGTGTCAGTTTCGCTGAATTCGATGCTGAGAGTCCGCACTAGGGAGTGGTGCTGACCATTATTCGATGAAAACAAACATTTCTGACACGTGGTATGCACATTTGACAGACGACGGTGTATACAACAATAGGCCAGACTGGACATCTCCATTTTGTGCGAATCACAGAGCAACTCGCTGTACAATGCATGCCCCGAGTGACCTATAATATAGTCGAGCCTCGAGCAAAGCACACAAGGGGGCTGTAATTTTGACCTTTTCGCAAATTTAGATATCAAATAGGAGAAAGCACCGTTTATAAATAGCAGTAGTAATAGGAGCCACTCTAGCACCGCAGAGGAGAGAGCTGAGGAAAATTGGTGGACAATTGGGTGTTTTCTTTTTGTAGCCTTGGATCCCATTTTTTTCCCTATTGTTTCTATATGACAGCAGACTTGGTAAGGGATAAATATCCTTCTTGCTAAGCTGTAATGAGAAAGAAATTTATTTTTAAGCATAGAAACTGCACATTTAAAATCTTACCATAACAAGGTGTACCCCCAGAAACTGTCTTATCAAAGTGCAGATACCAGCAGTACTGATCTGATTTATCTAGTTTTTTTGGGTCTCACTTTTTGTTGCTTTGTTCCATTGATTAAGTTAGACTTAAGAGAGGCTTAATTTGGTGCTAGTATGAAAGGAAAAGAGAACCAGACTTCGATTTTGGCCCACTATGCTAATTATATCAGGTGTGTTTGTGTAACAGTACCCCGGCAATTAACAGGTTTATAATAAATAAACCTGTTAAACTAAATGCCAGCTCAAGTTTATAAGATATATACAAGATAGTACAGTTTATTTAAATGCCAGCTCAAGTCTTAGTTACTTCATGAATTCCAACTGTGCTAATAAATCAACTCATTTATTTATGAATTAAGGACCCAAATTTAGATGGTTCAAATCACATAATACCTGGAAGTACAACAGTACTGAATGGGAGTCGCAGGTTTTAATAAACAATAGTATACAAAAGAATGGATCCAATTACTTTATGAAACCTAATGGTACTGACAAAATAGCTCATTTCTTTATCAACAGAACCCAAATTTAAAAAGTTCTAATAACATAAAAGAAAAATATAGAAAGCCAAAAGTTTTGAAGCAAGTGATCTGATACCCATAAGGAACCAAAAAATTAGTACAAATTTAAGAAGTATTGCACCAGAATTAGCATCTAATATAATCATATTGCTCAATTAACTATAATCAAGAATGGAAAACTTATATACTCAAGTTTCACTGCAAGAAGATCTAGTGAAAATTTGCCAAGAAAAACACAATTTTTTTTTAAGGTTTATGAAAAAAATGCTGTAAGATTTCAACTTCCATACAAGTTGACAAGTAGCAAAGTATCGGTACCTTAATGAATCTCAACTGTACTTTATGATCATCAAATTTCTCGGATTACTTACACCTAAATAAAGAGAAACACAGGAAATATTTGTTAAAGCCTATACCACTTTCCCCAAAACCAAAACCAAAACCAAAACGACATAAACAGAAAACCCCAGATCTATAAGTGATAAAAAATGAATGAAATACATAATAAAAAGAAAAAAAAAAAAACAGAGGTAAACGCACCTGAAAAGTTCGCCAAAATGGAAGAGAAGAAAATTAAAAGAGAGAGAGTGTTCAGCGCTTTAAAAGTTAGAGAGAGAACCGAAAGTAGAGAGCTTTTCACCTCACCCCACCGTCCATGGGATCTCTCTCCACTCTCTCTCTCTCGCCTACTGTTACTAAACACACCCAATTAGTTTACCAAGTCTTTACTATAACGACACTCGAAATAATTGGAGTTAATTACCAAAACTAAATTATTGGAGCCAACGTGGGTGCAGTGCTGTGTGTTTTTAAGCATATTTTTTTAGCAACATAAACCAGCGAACAATGGGAAAAATCACACATAAATAGTGTTTTAAGTTTAATATATACCATTTTCTGTCTACAATCCTTTAGAAAAGTTACGATGAAATTCAACCTAATTTGTAATCTGGAATGGATATTGCTATGGATTCTCTTTCATGAATTTTTAATATAAGATATGTTTTTGTCTTAATGTGATAGAACTGAAATTGGTTTTTTTTTTTTTTGTTATTGAGAAATTACAAGTTGATCAAAGCTGATTGTTTTCTAACTACTTTTGGAACATGTAGTAATTTGAATTGATATGTATTGAGTTTCTTTTAAATGTGAAATTAGCAAAAAAATTTCTATAATTTTATGTATTTTTTATAACGTTCATTGGATATATAGATAAAAATTGTCGCACACTATAATTTGATTAACTATGTCTACTGTCACATTATTGTACTAGAGCATCGATTGCCGAAAGTGTCCTTTTTTAATTTTGACTAATAAATCTAGGTGATATAGTTACATGATTGTAACAAATGTGTAATGAGATTTATTTAAGTTTATTGTGTCAAATGGTTTGTATATATTTTTGTTGGCAAAAGTGTTATAATTTTGTTTTAAAAGATTTATATAAAGTTGTAAGAGGTCGTGACAAAAACTAGTGAATCTAGCATTGTCAGGCTTATGCGTTGTCTAATTATCCGAAAGCGCTAGTAGGATTCTCTACAAACTTTCTGGCAAGTCAAAGCCAATGGTTCCATGTATCTTAGATATTCTGGAGCTCTTTAAGTTGCACCGAGACCCACAGATCAGTAACTTACAACATACACTATAACAGGAAGATTGTTACAGACGATTTAAATTTTAAACAGTGACGCCTAGGCCGCCTACCTATCTAAAGTCGGCTGGAAAATAATGACATGACCAAAAGACATTTGGATTATTTTCTGTTAGTTAGGGTTAAGGTCCTAATTCTTCTGCAACCAAAGGGATCATTAAAAATAGGAAAAATTGGATATAACCCCTACAATCTTGCTTATCTGGATATAACCCCCTGTAATCTTCAAAACTAGATATAACCCCCTCTAATCTTGTTGGATATAACCCCTTTTCAGTAAATCTGATCATATTTAAAATTTAAAAAATCATACTTTACATATTATGACCAAAATACCCTTATTTTGTCACCTTCAAATCAAAGCTGTTTCATATTCCCACCTTCTCCTGCGACATTAAAGGAAAAAAATGAAGCAAAGACAAAATCTGTTTTTTCTTTATTTTCAAATCGCGTTATAGATTGTGCAAATATAGTAGTTGTTTCATTTTTTTTCATGTTGATAATTTACCATATTGTTTTCCTAACCAGCGAAGGCAGCCAACAAGGCAACAACAAAGCACTGATTATCCATTCTAATTTTTTTTGGAATGTTGTTCATTGCAATTAGTGATATGAGTGGATAACTATATCAAACCAGTACGCATGCTTCCAAAAATATCAGAGAAAAGTGGTATAGAATGATAGAATAAGGGAGCATTATCTTCGTCCAATCTGTTAGATTTCAAGTAAAAATGTTCCTACAATTCGCTGAGGATCTAGTGGTGTGCTTTACGTTGAACTACTATTGTTCTTTCAAATCGGAGGAAGGAGAGAAATACGAAAGGGCTGTGGAATAAAGACTGGGCAATAAGGGTATATTGGTCATACTATGTAAAAGATGATTTTTTAAATTTTAAATATGATTAGATTTAATGAAAAGGGGTTATATTCAACACAAACAAGATTAGAGGGGGTTCTATCCAGTTTTGAAAATTACAGGGGGTTATATCCAGATGAGCAAGATTGTAGGGGTTATATCCAATTTTTCCTTAAAAATAACACTCACAGCCCCTTTCAAAAAGAAACGTTCGTAATTGAAATGTAAGATGTACATGCATTCATATTGGAAATCACTCCTTTAATTATTTGTAGGTACAATGATCATTTGTGAAGCAAAATCCCTGATAATTCATTTCTCAAGTGTTCATCTGGTGCATGTGTCTTATTTATTGACCAGAATTAACCAACAGGATAAATTTGAGGTCAAAGTCAACAAAATTATTAGAAATTGAAAATTGGCAACAAAATAAATTTGGGTAAACTGTTAGAACCAATATTATTTATTCTGCTTTAACACATACTTACGGAAGCTAATTTACAAAGTATGATATCATAATAAAATATTTAGTTCTTATTTAGAAGTTGAACCTATACAATCTTTTTTTTCCCCCTAGAAAGATTATATTAAAGACGTATTTCTTATATATATTTCAACTTACAAACTAATACAAAGTAGAAAAATAACCGCATGCATGCATAGATTATGTATGTAATTTTCCAGAAATTAATTTAGATTTTGCACGAGGAGAATTTTTTTTTTTTTTTTTTTTGTAATTTTGTTCGTCCATTTTCGTTTGTTTCTTGCATTTTTTTTTTTGTTTAAAAGGCGAAGGAGCTATTCTTTCAGAACAAAAAGATAGGGAACATGAATAACAATAATAACATTATATCGCAAAGTTTTAAGTTGATCCACTTAACCAGTTGACCTCAAAAGTATCGAAAGGTAGTAGTAGAAATGAGATCGAACAGGATGCAGGATTTCTCAAGTTCGCTAAACTGGAGATGTTCTGAAGGGTTGTAGAAGTCGGTTTGGTCGGTGAAAACAGGACAAGGACAACAGGATAAGCCGTGATTTTTTAAAACCGAAATAACCCAAAAATTTAATTTAAGAATAAACCTCTGACTCAACATTTACAGGAATAAACATATCAGTATGGACTTCGTGGGCTCAGACGGCGTCAGTGGCGCTGGCGCGGGCATGGCGGCCCCACTGCCAATGGTACGGGCAAGTCGCGGCACGGTGTACATTAAAATTATAGGGGCCACCTCATTAAAATTATCTGAAAATTTCCATCAGAGTTGCCCGCGCCACTGGCATTGGCGTCGTCATGCCCGCGCTACTGGCACTGACGCCGTCAAAACCCGTGCACTGGCATGTTTATTCCTCTAAATATCTAAATCAGAGGTTTTTTATTAAAATAACATTTTGAATTATTTCTGTTTAAGAAAATCACGGAGGAGATAAGAAGGGAGGTACGCAAGCCCATGAGACGTCTTAACAAAAACTTTGGGAAACTAACAAGTCAATAAATAAAAAATGTTGAATTGGAAATTGTCAAACTCCACCTTGAAAGGAAAAAGGATATAATCTGAATTTTAAATTTTACTTGGTCTTAAAATTGAGGTCTGATCCGCCCATGTAAAGTTATAAATAAGTAGAAATTAGAAGAAGCTTCAGTTAAAAATGTCGTAAAGACGGGCATTGCAAGTAAAGTGCCACAAAACACAGGCCCTTAATAAGTACCAACTTACGTGTACCTCAAACAAGTGTCATACTAACAGCAACCCAAAGCTAATTTTTAAGTTACAAACAAAATTAGACATGGCTGATAATTGATATGATTTTTAAGAGTATCATGTATTCTTCCCCTACAATACCAAAATATATTCAGTACACATCAAAATTGAAAAAATACAAATTTTTTGGAGGTCTTGAGATATAGAACAATTTTTTTTTGCAAAAAATATAGCGGTACTACTGGAGGTCTGAGTATGAAGAACAATCCATACACGTGTATAATATATAGCTACTGTAGTTGTGTCCCTGAAGTTGACTGGTAAACTTCTGGCCGGGTATATTTCGGCCACATAATTAAACCGTGTAATATGGGAATTTCTTTTTAAAAGTGTCAAGTAACATAAGTTATAAATGATTCCTTTTCTAAGAGAGAGTAATGTTGTCAGAGGATTCATGCAACACAGATGTATTCATTGAGGAATTGTCTGAAAATTGAAAAATAAAGGGTACATAATAAAAACTAATTCAGTTCATGAACTGCACCATACGGGACAGCTTCAGTGCGATAATATAGATAAGTGAGAAGCTAAATCTGAGATTAAATAAGTGGAAACTTATGTATTGAATAAGAGCGAACCACTAATCTCAGAATTTAGCAAAGAATCCTCATAAACTTGAACTTTGTAGGGCTCACATTATCAGTTAAGACAGCAATTTAAAGCGTAGGTGAAAATTTGTCATTTTGAAGGATATTTACGATGCTAAGCATCCTGCTGTGTGCCATCCTATTAAGTCCAACAAACCATTACCACATTAATATCAATGTCAAATTTAAAACATAAAATCAATAAAGAATCTGATACCATAACATGCTAGTATGGAGCTGAAGGATCAAGCATAAATAAAAAATATTTTCAGTTCAGACCTGCACATGTTATTCTGGTAAATAAAATTGCTAAAGGTTGAATTTTTGGACTGAATTACAAACAGGCTGTGGATCACATAACTATTCATTGTTCTTTTGTGAAGAAAGTTTGGAAAAGGATGGACAATTGTTTCAACTACTTTCGATACTATTCCAATTTTGATGATATTGCTTTTGTGAAGAAAGTTTGGGAAAGGATGGACAATTGTTTCAACTACTTTCGATACTATTCCAATTTTGATTATATTATTTCATTAGCTTTACAATTGTCTGTTGTTGCTTTTGGCCAATGAGGAATGACATACTGTTTCATAATGAGGTGCCTAAATCTATTAAATATTTACTTATTCAGATTTGTAACTATGTAGAGTACTAGTACCAGTACCAGTACCACCATTACAAAAAAGACCACCTTGTTCCTAGTACCAGTACCACCATTACTGAGGAAGAGATTAGACGGGCGCAGAAAATGATTGCAGCTTATTGAGATGGCAAAGAAACAGCCAAAGCAAATTTACAACTTTCTAAGGACTTCAATGCAAAAGAACGAATAGCTTTGCCTTTTTCTTAATGTCTTTGCAACTTTGTAATAAAGAAGAGATGTTTACTATCACCATTCCTATGATCTGCTTGTGTTGAGGAGTTATAGAATATTTGAGAGTGGTACCGGTTTGTGGTACTGGTATTCATGTGGTGGGAGTCTGCATATATTGGGATGGTTATCATACCAAGGAGAGGATATATATATTGGAGTAAGATAAAAACCTTTGTAACTTGTGGTTTCGTTATATGTAAATGAAACATGTTAATATTCTTTTTTACCATTATACTTTAGACAGTTGCTGTCAAGCTCTCGATTAAATATATAGAAGAGTTATGTGCTGAGTCTGAGGTGATAAGCTATAAGACATTGAGAACATGGTTGCTAACCAAAGAAAACTCAGCATAGTGAATAAGATTCAGCAGATATAGGTCACATTGTCTGTTACATATCATAACAAAGAAACAGACAATATTGGGGTATTCTTTTTATACGAATTTTGGTCAATATGCTTAAATTGATATGAAGTGCAATAATAGTGCATGAATTGTAGAATCAAATGCCAAATGTAATTCGATTTCTACTGATTCATTAATTGTATTTGATATGAAGTGCAATAACAACCTGAAGAAAAAGAAAAGAAACTAGTTTAAAATAAAGGGACTCAAAATTATGAGATCTCTTCCACATTTCATCTCACAAAACCTAAATTTTCACTCTGCCCCAAATAAGTTATGTCATTTACATATAACACCTGATCTGTTGTCTTTCACGACTCCATTATACACCAAATAGACACCGAATGAGTCTGTCCTTTCCACGACACATTTACAAAATAGCCCGGCATATATAATTTACAACAAACCACAACTCATTGTAAAAATGGAAAATAATTCCACCAACAAAGCACACTAGTCTGAAGAGAAGCTGTTTCTTGGCATAAGAGAGGTATAAGAACAATAATTTTAAATAAAATTTAAAATTAGAAACCGGCTCATCACTGTAAGAAAATTTCCCTTTTAGACAAAAGAAAGAGGTAACTTGTAGGTCAGGTCTGTACAGTGATATTGGTGCCGTTACTAGTTTGCTCTGCCGGCTTTTCTCTAACAGGCTTGGTGGCAGCCTTTGTTTTTGTGATTACAGCAGTCTTGGGGGTGCTAGGTGCAATTTTGGCTGTATCTTTGTTGCATGAGTCCAAGCTATTGCGATGCATCCGACAACAATAACCATCTCTCTCTTTCGCATCACTACAGCTCTTTCTTCGTGTCAACTTTGGAGATTTGGCACGGGTAGGAGGCACCTTTACAAACACAAAAGAAAAGAAAGAAAGAAAACCGGGATGATATAACATATGGAAGAACTAGATAAATTATGTGGGCCCTTGAAATCAACAATTTTAGATAAATTCCAACATGAAATTTCTTGCATGTCCCTTTTAATATCACAAAGACCAGTTGTTTCTGTACCCTTGAGTATTAATATCTTCAAAATTTACCAAATTATAAAAATTTTTATTCCTGGTACTTTATTTGAAAAAAACATTGCTTATTTTGAATCCAAGTAAATGAGAAAGGCAAAGGTACACAAACTAATTGTACTCTGAAAAAAAAAACAGAGAAATTTTGCATGGCTAAACATGAAATTGTTCTCTGTGAAAATTGATATGAAATTTCCTCATTTTGTTAATGGCAACTCCATGCTGAACTGAAAAACCTCTCTTTGATATCCTAGCTCAAGTATACAAAATCCACAACAACATTACTTGTGGAAAGAAGCTATAGATGTAAAATGTTCATTCTACATGGACAAACTTACCAACTCTTAGATTCCGAATATGTTTCATTCACTGACCGCAAAAAAAAAAAAAAAAAAAAAAAATCTATTTTGACCACACAGACGATCACCAGCATAAAAATAACATACATTAGGTTCTATTAAATTTTATGTATTACTGATCCCCTAAAAAAATAGCTTTCTTAAAATAAGAAAAAAAAATGAACACAACAAATTATTGAGGCTGTTGAAAGGAAAACTTTGTTATGACATTTGCTTTTGAAATCCAAACAAATAAAACAATGTATCAGAATATCTTCTATATTGTCGGATTTGGTCTATGTTAGCTTCGAAATGTGAGAGGATGAAGATGACTAAATAAGAATTGTAACTAGATTTCAAAAACAAGGAACCCAAGATGTGAACCATTAGACCATTTAGTCTATTTTTTTGTCGGTGAAAATTAAGCATCTCAACTCTCAAGTGCAAAGAAGCCAAGAATCAATATATGAAAGTTACCTTTTTTAGTTCGACCTTAGGAGGGGGTGGCTCATGATAGAAGCTTGGTACTGGGTTTGCCCGATACATCATCGTCTTCCTTAGTTCTCTTATAGCTGCCTCTTGTTCTTCCTAATTTTAATTTGACATTAAAAAGCATGATTTTAATGGCTCAACATTCCATTGTCTGAAACGTTCAGGCTATGTCTAAGCCACGTTTGCATGTGTATTGAAATTTTGGGTCTGTTACTCATCTAATCTGGTAGTAAAGAGTGAAATATGGTTACAAGAAGGCTTAGATTGCAGCGAGTACAAGAGAATACAATGGTAGAAATGAACCAAATAACACTAAATCGAGCTAGAAACAATGTTAGAGATCCCCAAAGATATGTTATGTGACTCCAGATATATACATTTGAGAAAAAAGAAGTCATTGAACTGCTCTTGGAATAAGAAAACATCTATTCGTATTCAGTTATGTACTTTTGTCTAATATATAACTATCGTAATAAAAAATCATTTTGAAAAATTAATAGGGAAATATAAAAGAATATAAGTAAAACCTTCTTTCTAGCCTCAGCTTGGAGTTTCTCTGCCTCCATGACCCGATGCTTCTCCTCTAACTTGGAGTAGAACTATACCAATGAGTACAAACAAATAAACATAAATATGCATAATCCTTAATTGAAGACAAAAGAATATGCCCAGAAAGAGCGAGAGAAACTTATTTGGAGGTTGCATTTGGTGGTTGGAGAGACCTATTCAGGCCATGAAACACTAAGCTTCCCCCAAATACCCCAAAAAGAATAAAGAAAAAGAAAAAAAAAAGTTTTAAACCCCCATAAAAGCAGCAATATCAGGATCCCAGCCCTTTCTTCTCTTAAAGGTAACAAAAAATAGAAAAGAGTAACTCTAAAACAATGCTCTATGGCACGCAAACATAATAAAAGAGCTATACCTCTCTCCTTTTCTCTAGACGTTCTCCAATTCTGAAGGTAGGAGCAACTGGTACTGTTAACTTTGATCTTGAAGACCGTAAAGATGGTGTTATTCTTTCTTCAGCTCAGGAAAAATTATTTCTTGTAACTTTCCAAATAACATCATAAGCCATGACAAGTTTTCTCAAATAAAAATAATAATAAACGATGACAAAACAAGCACCAGACTCCACACACTGTATCGCATGGTCCATTATAGAGTCAAACCCATTCCCAATCTTATTAATAGGCCCAAAGTAGCCCTTTCTTATGAGATCTGGCTTACGAAAATATATTACCTGTTCTGAAACCTTCTGTTATATTGCTCGTCTTTGACAGTTATGCTCAATATTTCAGTCTTGAATGCAGTTGAAATTTTCTCCTTTGAGAATGTAAATCTTTTTAGGCACATAATATTGGAAAAAACTGACAGTAAGAAAAAGGATACGAAGAAGTAACAGAGCATGTGTCATCGTTGTCTTGGTGCAGTGTATTGTCTGGATGCAACGGCTTTCGAGTAGCAATGCCCTGCATTATTAAAATAATTGCAGAATAGATTTTACAGATCTCGTTAAACTATTATATAGATATAGTTAACTAAATAACATCTGCAGTCCATGAAATATTAATAACTCTTTTTAACAATTTGGGGGCTTGAACTTCCAAAGTTCATATTGGTCCCTAAAGTTTCTAATTTGTACGAAATAATTCCTACACTTAAATGATGTTAAAAAGTAATAGACGATATGGCTACAGGTTGATATGGATGCTAACGGTAGTATCCATATCATCGATATCAGATGACGTCAATGATTCCATTAATGTTATTCGACTTTTTAAAATGGAAGAGATGCTAACTCTCATAATGACGCCAGTGTTACATTACAAAATTTAATCACTTAGCATCCACATCAAAAATCAGCATCCTGATATATCATGAAGAAAAAAATTTGTATCCACTCTCTAAATAATAGTCAATTAGAGGACTGACTTGGTACACACTAAAAACTTCATGGATCAAAACAAGGAAATTTGATACTTTAGGGATCACAATGAGAAAAAGGGTGATACTTTTAAGTACTATGTGTCATTTACTCAATTACCTTTCCTCAAAAGAAAATAACAAGAAAAAGAAAGGAATGTGCTTGCTTGTACTTAACTTTAAATCATGATCAGGTACAAAACCACAAAATTAAAACGAGGAACCTTAATAAAGACAAACTTGACCCTAAAGAAATGATTTTTTTTTTTTTTATGTTTTCCTTCTATTACTAGCATAAAGGTTCCAATATCTGGTGCAGGTTCATCATCATGGCTAACATAAATATTCATAATATATTTCAGCTTCTTTTTATTATAACAAAAAAAATCTAATTTACGCCAAGAAAGAGGCTTTTTTCACAAACTGATTTAAAAACAATCAAAGGTGTTAGAAATGAAATGGAGTTGGAAAGTTATTTTGACTATACAGATAAAAACATGCCATACCAATTTAATACCTAGATTTGATACAATTTGTAAAAAACGCTTGGTCATCCATCGGCGATTTGAAAACTAATATTTCAGTTTAATTGACATTTGATCGGTGATCAAGAAGCTTCCAAATTGCATCAAATTTGTTAAGCAACCTATCTAAACTATAGAGGAGGTATCTACAATATTCTTTTTTATTTGAATATGATTGGTGTGATTGTCACTGCATCCCTCCCTATTTTCTAATATATTTGTTCCTCGAAAGAAAAGGTTCTCATCTGAAGGTTTTGGCAGTGATCACATCCTAAAAACTCATCCTGGAACATCACCAAACTGGTAATTCAGGAACAATCTATCAATAAAATCATACATCTCAGATATCGCAAACAAATGTTGCAAGACAACTCTGGAAAAGGAAAAGAAAACTAAGGGAAAAATAGAAGAAAAAAAAACTATAATTTAATACCAAACCTGGATCTTATGTGAGCTGCTCTTCTCCAAAACACGTTCTCCATTTCTTGAACCAACCGGTGAGACTGAGGGCCGTGAGGGTTTCCCAGTCGCCCTCTTTTCAGTGGCAAGTGCAAAAGGAAGAGACACCATGTGTGGCTTCTGTGCACCATTACCAGCATCCTCAACAGGTGTACTGGTACCAGTCCTAACCATTGATTTTGAATAAGAGATCGACTTCTTGACCCTCGTAGAGTCTAACTTCTCCTCTTTGGTGTCGCTAGCCATCTCTGACATGTGTATCTGAGGTCGTGCTTTTAGTTCTATATCTTCTGTTTCTTCTTTCTCTGGTGTTTCTTCTATGCCAGGTCTTGGTGAGTTGTCACATTGACTTGAATTTATAGCATGACCATTTGAGGTAGATATAACCACGCAATCTGATTCTTCCTCGATCGACATTTCTAGGATTTATTTAAAAAATTGATGTCAATTTGCAGTTTTGTAGCATGGAAGAAGAATTTAAGGGTGAAAGGAGGACACTTTCAAAGTTTCTCAGAAATGACATGCAGGCATGTATGTTTAATAGATAAATAAGTAAACAAATGAATAAATGAACTAATAATAAATAAAAATATATGATAAGAACAACGGCATAGAAAATTTGGTGGTTTTTCAATTTTCATAAATAAAAAAAAGTGACATATCAATATAATTTATATTATGACGAAGTATCTAGAGAAAGTTGGGCCTTTTGTCTCTCTTATTGTAAAATAAAGAGAAATGGCTTTTCTATTTTCTATGCAGTAAATGCATTATATTGTTGATGACAATGTAGTTAGTAACAGCTTTTTCTAGTTAAAAATAATTAAGCCTGTTTATTATTAACAAGTTATATGTGTAGTTACAAATGGGTCAAAAGGTAAGATTAGTACTCATATCTAGAATGAAATAAACTAATCTAAAGAAGGTTTAGAAAATCCTACTAATATAGAGAAATAACTGAAGAAATCTTCAACCTTACAGCTGTAGCACTAAACCTCTAAACTAATACAAAAAATCCCAATAAAACCAATGAGCAGATTATATTATCAATTAAAGAAACAAAAATTCAGATGTCACTGAAACAATGTCGACACCCCCACCCATAAAGTAAGGCAGCCTACTATTTCAAAGCCATTAAATTTTTTAATTAAAAAATATATTTTATACATTAAAAAAAACTATAATATCTGATACTTCTGTTGAAGAGACCCCACAAACAGAAACACAATTTCAATTCCTCAATGTATTCTTAAACCAAAACCCAAAATTCAGTACATAAATATTAATATTCCCAAATTACAAAACTCTGAGACCAACAATTTAAATAAGAGAGCTTAGCAGGTAATTGAAGCAAACGACACCAATTCCAGTGAAGAAACTTCAATTCTATCGCCGCCAAGGAAATTAGTATCACCACGTCGACTAATTAGAAACAATAAATTATTAATTAAACCGAGAACTAAGAAAAACCAACAAAAGATAATCAAAACATGACACGCACGAAGAGATTCAGAGCTGAACAGGAGCGCACATCCCCAATTTCTCTTCTCTTTTCTTTTCAATAAAAATCAAACCAAACACCCTTTCTCCGACAAATCCAAAGAAGAGAGAATGCAAAAACTAATACTAACCAGACGGCACGGATCCAAACAGAAAATCTCTTAAATTAATAAAAAAAAATAGGAGAAATAATTGTACTAAAAACTCACAAAAAGGGTATTTTTGTAATGGTGTAAGCAACGGTCTGGTCGGAGCTGAGACGAAGGAAGGAAGGAAGCAAGGAGGTATAAATCTTTGCTTTAGTTTTGATTTATAGTTGCCATCCAAATCGCCGTTAGAGCGCCGTTAAACGGTGGTCGTTTGTAAATCTCTCTCTATCCCCTTGTATCGTCGCAATGTCTCCCTCCGTGGATAGAGACGTGTGGTCGGGCGTCGAGCAGAAGGGTAATTTTGTAATTTTCTCAGATTATTCTCTGTTACACTCTGTTCGGAAATCCCTGTCGGTATACTCTGACATATGGGTCAGTAAATTAAACGGGTGCTCAGTGTTTAGGATCTGTGGGGTGCACCTGCCAGTTGATGTATTCAAGCTGCCACAGGAGATCCGAGAACTATACAACAGCGAATTCGGACTTGTTAAATGGAGGTCCGAAACTAACTACCCACGAGCTGTAGTGATAAATTTTAAGCTTGGGGTACCCATTTTGTGAATCCCTATCCGGTGCCGCGCGGCACGGTGCCGCGCACTAATCCGAGCCGTTCGATCTGATCTCGACGGTTTGATTTTTTCGGGCCTTACAATCTGGTTACATGCACGGGGCACCCATCATCATTGGATTTAATCTGGACGGCTCGGATTGCCGCGCTACACGGTGCCGCGCGGCACTAGATTTGATTTCCCATTTTGTAACCTACAAAATATTGCATGGGGTCATTTTGGGTCCGAATTAGAGAATTTTATCTTTGTTTTAGATTTCATTTTTAATGATGAAAAAACTGTAGATCCTTGTGAAAGTGAATTATTGGGACCAAGTTATGCTAAATTCAGGTTGAGTATGTTTAACAAATGAATTTTCCATCTTTGAGTTCATTATTTGTTAAAGTAATCAAAATGATTAAAATGTAAACTTGTGGTTTAGCTGCTTAGGAGACGATTGGCAAAGAATTTTAATTGAATAGGCGTCAATTAATTTTAGACGATAATCATATAATTATATTTTAATGAGATAAGATTACAAGGCAAACGACTTATGTCTTGAATGAAGATATTCCAATTAGCTGGCCCTCAAAAGAAGATATTCCAATTAGCTACAATAGAAGCTGATTTATAATGCTTTCTTAATGTCACTTTTAGTTTTAGGTGGTAGTTGTTATGTATAAAGCTTTCTCATGTACGTCATGCCTATAATGTCATGTTTTATTGACATATTAAAAATATGATATATTTAAAAAGCTAATTTGTAAATTTCTCTCATATACAAAATGTTATATTTTAGATTTTTTTTTTTTACTTTACATCTAATGCTGTCAAGATTATAGAAGTAAATATAGTTACAAAATATTTGACAATAATTACATAGAAGTACAAAAACATTTACGTAAACATCTTATAAATAAAATACTTGACACTATGGGTCATTGTTCTTTAATTAAGAGCAGACGACAATTTTGTTGCAGTTCTTTTCTTTTTAAAAAATTACTCTTCATTCTTTTTCAGCGATAATACCATCAACAAATTTGTCATCGCTGAACAAAGGGCGCTCCATCGCGTGTCGCTAGCGCTAAATCATCTTTCCTATCTTATTTATACGTAATAAACTGAACATTTGTGCTTAATAAACTGCGCATATATACTTAACAAACTGAACATTTATACTTACTAAATTGAAATTTTTTTAGACAAAGGAGAGGGACGCGCTAGGGGTAGAGCGGAAAATTGTTTAGTTGAACCGGACCAGTCATGACCCCTTCTAATTTTTTCATGTATTTTTTGTATAGTTCGTGACCTCTTCTGTTTCCATGCACGCGTATTAAAAAATTGAAAATGAATACTTAATAAACTGAACATTTATATATAATAAACTGAACATTTGTATTTACTAAACTGAACATTTGTATTTACGAAGCTAAACATTTATACTTAATAAAATGAATATTTTTTCTTATAATATTTTTATTTTTTATTACAACTAACTGAACACTTATACTTAATTAACATAACATTTGTACTTACCCAACTGAACATTTGAGTAAGAAATAAAAATAAATAAAATAGAAATATTGAACACAACGAACATTTATATCTAATAAAGTGAACACTTATAACAACAGAGTGAACAAAAAAAATAGACGCTAGGTAAGGGAGCAATTGAGAGAGTGCTACACAGCGATGGTGCATGATGACATTTCTTCGGATAGTAGAAATCAATTACCATTCTTTTTTAGCTACTGAGCTTTTTATTCGTACCAATTAGGTCAATCTTCATTTAGTCAACAGAAGTCACATTAGCATCAATCTTTCGGTCCAGAGCTTGGGGCCTAGAATTTGAAAAGTGGAACTTGTAGACATTAGCGTTTTAAGAAAAATAAATATTCACCTAAGTGCAAAAAAATGACCATTTCAACAACACATGTACACATCAATACATCATCACACATTTAATTTTACTTTCGTACATGATACCTTAACTACAATAAATTAAATGTTCAATAGCTTTTGAAGATAGCTGACAAAATTTGGTGCCCCCTAAATATGCATATCCTTTGTATTTTTGCTTAAAATAATTTGACTGTACTATTTCGGTTCTTAAGCTGTTTTGGTACACATTCTGGAGGAGGATAGCAAAAATAGAGGAGGAAACCAAAGTATTGGAGTCGGAGAAGAGGACAAAGTTAAAAACGAACATCCACTGCGACAATTATATAAAAGCCACCTCATCTTTTCAATACTATTAGTCTATTACGATAATTACTAGCGGCGCTACAAAATGACCAGAGTACCCCCGAAGTGGTCATCATTGTGTTTCCCATGCAACTCCCTGCCACTGAAATTTCGGATGCAGATCTGACCGTTGAAATTTGATAAGTGGCTGAGAATTCAGATTCGTTGCAATTGGAAATTTTTAATTGGACAACCGTAATTCTCAAAAGAACAATTTGCCTCCTCTTCAGTTGTACAGAATTGAGAATTAATTTGATACTCTTAAATATATTTGAGAAGTCAATTTTAGATCGGTGGTCCATGTATATTTATTAATCAAGGCAAGATAATCATTCTATTAATCATGGTAATTATAATTTGAATGGTTAAAATTTGTCTAAAATCATTCAATGAGTTCTATATTAATAAACAACTTGATCTCACAATTACTAAAAATGATCCAGCTTTTAATTCTTTTACTTTTAATTTGATACCTCACAATCTCACTCATTGTTGAATGATGAAAGAAACATGACCAGTTTGAGTTCAATTGAAAAAATAGAGAAGGGGGGATATACGAAAATTTGGTACATTGATTCTCAAACAAAACAAAAAAAAACTAATACTTTAAAAATTTTAAGGATTCTAACTTTTAAAGGCTGTTCTGAGGTTTTTAAATTGGTTGAGTAAAAAGAAAAATTTAATTGGTTAACTATTCCATATTTTACGTCACTTTATGTGCTGGAGATTGAACACAGAAAAATTGACATCGCATCTTACATATAAAAATATCCATAATACAATGAATTATTTTATTCGTAACAGAATATTAGAGTATTAAAAAAAATTATATATAAATAATAATATCAATAAAGTATTTTTCAAGTTTCAATAGACAAATAAAGCATGCACATCAGCACATGCATGTCATCCAAAAAAAAAAATCCAGAAATAATAAGGGTATTTTCGTCAAAAAAATCTTATGTGGCATATTCATCTTCTTGTGCTTCCCCTATAAATTATTAACCATGCATTTTGTGCATGGACTAGATAAATCCAAGATTAGTCTTCAAGTTGTTGCCATAAATGTTCCCAGAACAGGCAACAGCCAGAGTAGTGCAGGGCCCCTGTATCCCTTTCAAGTCCTCTCAGCGAATATGAATGACCACATGTGTGGCTATATAGTCTGACATGCAAAAGATCTGCTAATAAGAATGGTGGGGATGGGGACGGGTCAATAGGGACGTCGGATTTATCCGTTTAAGGTCAGGAAAGTCCAGGACATCTCCATTTTCAAGCGGACAGTTTTCTCCATTAAATGATCAGACTAAAATCAAGTAATTCCTACAAGAAGTATTAAAAAAGTATGACATTCTACTTTCTATTTAAAAACTTCACTTTCTTGCGAAAAGATAACAAATTCTCTTTATAATGTCATTTTTCCAATTCTATACATACATTTTTTGTACTATATATAACCAGTTTGATTTGATGGACTCTTAATTCAGTTGCACATTTAAGTTGACTTTAATATTCCTATATTTTTCTCCTTATCAAATATTTTACACACATTTTTATGAGTATATAGACATTTTTCTTAAAAAAATCCCACAAAAAAAATATGACTATAGTTCCACTGTTGACTCTCATAGTAAAAGAAAAATTATATTTTTTTATACGACAATTTATTGATATTAATACAAAATTAATTATTTAATTAAAATTTTAGTTACTTCGATGAGTCCAATTTAAATATTGTATCGTTCCGCTAATCTCCTAATGATCAGTAGTCCAAATGAAAAAGGAAATAAACAAATCTTTCAAATTCTTTTTTTACTAAGTTTTAAATTGATTTGATCAATTAATCAATAAGGTCGGTTGGTACTGTTATATATACTGTACCTTAAAAGCTCCAATATATAACTATTATCAAAATTTTCATTGAATAGGATTTACTGCACCAAATAAATATTGGTCATGCCCCTTTCAGTCCTTGGTTTAGTTCCTGTTGAACTGGTGAGAATGATATGTGTGAATTTTTTAAGACCGGAGACAATTAGCATCATGCCCCCACCGAAAGGTCAAGTGGGTCTCTCCCTTTTGTTTCTCAACTTTTCTTTGTACTACATGATTTTCTCAAAGGCTATTGAAATGTACCTGCCTATACTTGGAACTATTTATGGTACACCAATGAATAAAGTTCAATTTTTGTGAGGATAACACTTTGTGAGACAAAATTTGTTTGGAGGTAGACAGTGTCCGATCTCTTGAAGTAACAGGCACTTTGATCATGTCGTCTGTGCTCTCTTTTTTTTTGATAAGAGGTTTCGGGTACATATATGCTAGTGGAAGCTATAAATATGAACAAGGCTAGGTTGATAAGAGGTTCCGGTACATATATATATGCTATTTTGTGTGTTTAATTAATTGTTCAATTTAATGTATTCAATTTGTATTGAAAGTTTGCAACAAAATTCAATCTGAGCGTTTTATTATTTAATTTAACAAGAGTTGACACTTAACAAGTTGTGTACTTTATTATTCACCCTACATGCTTTGTTGTCCAATTGCTTTGTTATTCCGGCTTTAATTACAGAAGTGCTTAATTAACTACTTATTCACATTGATTGTTTTTTTTTTCTTTTTCCTTTATTGATCATGCATGTCGAATTTTTCACTTTGTGTTTGACGAGTTTAACATCTATAAAATGCCGAATAATAATGCTAGCAGTCAGTTGATCAGTCAAATCACGGTCGATATATCAACTTTTTAAAATAAATGGGCGTGCTAAGATTATTTTTAAAGTATATCCATTTTTAAATAAAAGGAGCATGGTGGCTAAACCAGCTCGGCAGCTCGTTTTTCCTCTAAAAGAAAGTCGTCTCGAAAAATAAATGCGACAAAAAAATTGCTTTTTTAAGAATAAAAAATATGACTCACGTTTTTTTTATATATTTTTAATGGCCTTTGCTGACATAAGAGGTTCACAAATCAACTTCCGGCATCTAATTTTGGGGTCCATGTTGTAAACTAAACACAGTTCAAGTAATCTTACTAGGCGGTCTACTACTCATTAACATCTTTTTCTAGATTAAAAACCTACTTAGAATATATAACATCATGATCAGAGAGAGTAGCCAAAGGTACAGGTGGTTGACACGGATTGCTATCAAAGCACATAGCATCATTTTTACGGAAGGTGCATTGCAAATTCCAAACCAAGATATTTTCAAAACTTAATTAAATCTTAGTTGATTTTAAATTAGCATTCTATAGTAAGGTCATGCGATTGTTGAATTATGGATAGTAGGTATGACCGCACGTCCTCACATATATGATATATGTACATTAGTACATATGTAAACTTGGTTTATTTGAAGTGAAAATAATATGTATGCGGCGACATGCCGTTCTGTTAAAAATTAAAGTCTGTGATCGCATATAGACTCGGAAAATCCATTTTGTAAATTTATTACAATTCTTATTAAATTATAATTCCTTAATCATTCTAACATATTTTCTAATGTGCTTTTTTTTATTAAGCAATTCATTAAGTTGATCTCATATTCTGTCTTCTTATTTTTTGTAGTTATGTAGTAATCAATAAATAACGCAAATATGTCCGCATGAAATTTTTGCGATATCATCACCTATATGTTCAATAGTGTTTTGTATGGAAACCACATAATCAAATAAGGAAAATCGGATATAACCCCTCAAATCTTCTTCATTTGGATATAACCCCTCTAATCTTTCAAATTAGATATAACTCCCTCAAATTATATCCATCAAGGATATGACCCCTTTTAACTAATTTTAATTATATTTTAACTTATAAAAATTAATTTTTGAAAATTCTGTCCAAATTACCCTTTTCCATAAGTCCATTTCTCATTTCCTATTTCCCTCGCCTTCTCTTTGTTTCATCTAAGCTAATAAAAACTCCTTATTTTGGATCGCTTAGGAATAAGAGGAATAGCATATTCCTAGGCGGAAAATATTGGAAATTGTGTAACTTTGTGAAGAGTTTGAATGGTTAGGAATAAATTTTCGTCTAAGAAGAGATTATTCCTCTTATTCCTAAGCGATCCAAACGGCCCTAAGTGCTAGCTGTTAGTATAAAACTTGTTGTTTCACAACTTCCTGTTGGTTCAATCTCATATTCCCACTTCTTCCTCGAGCCTCTCTCCAAGATAGTGCCTAGAGAAAAAAAAGATAAAATCGAATTTTCAATTTGCTTGGAATTCATCTTTTCTCTCAACTCAGCTTGCTTTCTTTTTGCATGTGAACAGCTCGGTTGGAGAACACTTGTTTGTGGTTCATAAATGACTCTTTGAGATATCGATGTACAAATGGCTTTACATATTTTCATGTAAATAAAATTTCCAACGCCATCTCTGCTATGCTTAATATATATAGCCTAGTACTACATATTACTAACAAATTCAAAATTTGAATTGGGCTACGTACAAACTTAGCGCCATAATAAAATATGCTTCTTTAATGGCAGGGAAGATGAAAGGTTTTCAAACAAGAAAGGTAATTTGGTCAAATATTTTAGAAATAAATTTTTATGAACTAAAATAGATTAAAATAATGTAAAATGGGTTTATATGTCAGATTATTTCTGGCATATAGATAGCCTGACGAGCCTATGTCCAATGGACCTATTCAGGACTGAGCGGATTGCTTAAGGATCAGGTCAAGTGGACTGCTTGTGGACTCAGCGAGTCGCTTAGATTGGTGTGGGCTGATTCTACTTGGTGATCAAGGTATTGTGTAATATGGTAATAGGCTAAATGTGGCTGTGAAGGAATGACAGATTTTGTACAATAGATGCGTTGCCTTTTATAGGTGGTTATATTTAGAAATAATTCATATTTTATGATGGATAAAATATGGTATTGTTTAGAGGCCAAGAAGCCTTAACTCTCTATATAAAAGGATTGGTCCCTTAGGGACAAGACAACTACGAATTTGGCTGCATACATGCGTTGGTAGCAGCATCTCTGCCCTTCTTTCTAATACTTCCATCAATTAGAGAGATATTGCTTTTTTTTAGACGAAGGAAATCGAATGGTATGCCTTGATCTCTTGGAAGATTTCCTCCCAATCTTAGTGGTGCTCACGCGACACTAAGGACTGTAAATAGCTAGGCACGCTCAGCATCAAGATCTAACACGTAGCAATGGACTTAGGTATGCTTCCGCTTATGTTCTGTTATCTTATGGCGGGCCGCTAGATTTTCTGTCGAACCGCTAGACTGTTGGTTCTGTTGAGTTAAGATCCTGGTTAATTTGCTATTTGACATGATTTAAATTGTTATTCTGTTTTGGCTATAAATCAAATCCAACGATATATCCTTAATGAATATGATTAGAGGGGATATTATATCCAAATAGAGAAAATTTGAGGAGTTATATCCAATTTTCTCTTTCAAATATTTGTATATATAATGCGAAAAGCCTGCGACCTAAATTCCCAACAAAAAAATAAAGGAAAAGAACACACAAACGTGATATGACCATGAACTCTAACCTCTATAAAAGGGACAACTTACGCTCATGAGGTATGGAAAGCAATTTGTCTGTATAGAAGGGACCATGGCTGGTTCATGCTTAAATTATTGCTTGACATTGATAGTTAACTCATTTTTTTCTCATTGATCCAATGATATGCAAGAGAATGCATGTCCAATTGAAATTGCATAGCTATGATGAAAGTAAGGCTTGCAAGCAAGCAAGTCTCATTAAAAAAAAAAAAAACAAAATCGTTATATCGGATATTCCCAGATGCTAATCAAAGCATTTTGATTCGGCTCTCCAATTATATATAGAGGTAACACCTTTGAAATGCAGTATATATTGATGTGGTATTAAACATTGATTCAACAGCTTTCGCCGCCCTGCCTTCCTCCAAAAATAAATAACTTATAAAAGTTAAAAAATGTGAGTTTGAATAAGGTATAGTACTCTAATAAAGTAGATGACTATAGCGTCATATGTATATGGGTACGTGTTGGATGACTCGAAAGAATAGCTACTAAAATTTTTTTCTTTGTTCGTTTGAGATAAAGTTGAGGTTCCAATCTTTTTTCAATTTAATTTAGATATATATGCAAAGAATTTTCCGCTGAGTTTCGGGTATTCTCTTTTGGAAAATATTATCCTTTAGTCACCAGAATAAACTTGATTTCTGCTCCTAAAATTCTCACCACTAGATTCATTATTTTTATTTTCTTTTTCAATATATTAGCACAGTCTCGATTTATACGTAGCTAGATAGTTTTCTTTCTATCATTTTTTAAATGAAGAAGCTAACGTATCGTTATGGACAGACATTCTGTACATCTCAATTGCTTACTCAACCTGTTCTTATAATGTGCAAAATCAGTAAAGGACCACGGTACAGATTCGATTAAAATAATTAGCAATTAATTATCTAACAACATCCATGCAATCATTATTAATTAATAATATAATGACTTTATAAGTGTCACATGTTGACTCGGTCAAACAACAAGACACATGCATATAATTAATTTAAAATTTTCAAATCATAATATAAAATAATAAAACATTTTATTCGAATTAGATACATGATAATGCGAATGATACATCTCTATCTTTACAAACGAAACATGTGCCAGTCGTTTCCAACTTATTATGCATCTGTACCAATAGAAAGGAGCATCCAACAAACGATGAAAAGGCGACTTGAAACGGTCAGCATCTCTTTACAAGCCAAGTAAATGCGTCAATGGCTAGCTCAAACGAGACAACTATCAGGCTTTCTTCTCCATGTTACTTCACTTAATGACTTGAACTGTAATCGTGCAAACTCCTTTTAAGGTATCATTGCGAGAGTTCTTGCCAAATGTTGCCTTCAAAATTGGAAATGGTAGTGTTGTTTCCTTCTGGCAAACACAATCGGTTCATGAATTCTTAAAATACTCACAACCCAACCCAACTATACTTCTCAATTTGGCAACGTGTAACCGTGCTAAAAACACTTCTCCAACAAAACTTGTACTCTCGATTTGCAAAATCAAAGCCAACCATCAAATATAAACAAAGCAAAGATAATTCTGCAAAATCATATAATAGAACTGACTTGGCACTAAAGAGAAGTTTGACGGGCCAAAATATATTTTTCTTTTTCAAATTTTAAAAAAAAAAATTAAAGCAAAAAATTAATTTAGGGACCATATATATATATATATATATATATATATATATATATATATATATAGTTTTGCTATGGTGAGTCGCGACTCACCAGAGAGTCTGTGAGTCGGGTTCAAAACTCATAGATCTTGTCCAAAATGACCGATCCAAACTGTCCAATACGATCTCCCTATTGAAATCTCCATGCAGACCAAATTTTATATTTTTTCGAAGTTTTTAAGTATTTTTTTCGGATTTTTAAATACTGTTGTTTTTGAACGGTTCAGAACTAATTAGATTAACGATTTTCTAAAATTTTAAAAAAATACTTAAAAATTTCGAAAAAATGTAAAATTTGGTATGCATGGAGATTTCAATAGAGAGATCGTATTGGATGGTTTGGATCGGTCATTTTGGACAAGATCTATGAGTTTTGAGCTCGACTCACAGACCCTCTGGTGAGTCGTGGCTCATTGGAGGGTCTGCGAGTCGGGCTCAAAATTCCTAGATCTTGTTCAAAAT
The DNA here is from genome assembly GCA_027562975.1 of Rhynchospora breviuscula. NCBI lineage: Eukaryota > Viridiplantae > Streptophyta > Magnoliopsida > Poales > Cyperaceae > Rhynchospora > Rhynchospora breviuscula. Next base: position 23,779,883 of record CM050398.1, read on the forward strand.
GACCGATCCAAACCGTCTAATATGATCTCCCTATTGAAATCTCCATGCAGATCAAATTTTACATTTTTCGAAGTTTTTAAGTATTTTTTTAAATTTTAGAAAATCTTTAATCTAATTAGTTCTGAACCGTTCAAAAACAGCAGTTATTAAAAATACGAAAAAATACTTAAAAATTTCGAAAAATATATAGTTTTGCTATGGTGAGTCGCGCTCATAAACTCCTAGATCTGGTTCAAAATGATCGATCCAAACCGTCCAATACGATCTTCCTATTGAAATCTCCATGCAGACCAAATTTTACATTTTTTCGAAATTTTTAAGTATTTTTTTCGGATTTTTAAAAACTGATGTTTTTGAACGGTTCAGAACTAATTAGATTAATGATTTTCTAAAATTTCAAAAAAATGCTTAAAAATTTCAAAAAAATGTAAAATTTGGTCTGCATGGAGATTTCAATATGGAAATCGTATTGGACGGTTTGGATCGGTCATTTTGAAACAGAACTAGGAGTTTTGAGCACGACTCACAGACTCCTGGTGAGTCGTGACTCACCATTGCAAAACTATATATATATATATATATATAGAGAGAGAGAGAGCAACGTTCCGCTGCCACCATTTTTTGTTGCCACAAGTTGTCACAACTTCATATTTTATCAATAGAAATTTTTAAAATTCAAACGCTGAATCCAAACCGTTGATCTTGTTCAATTTAACGAGCGATGCATTTGTATGTAAGTTTTATAAAATTTGAAGTCGGTTTGATAATCGACCAAGTGACCAAATGATGAACGTATTAGAATTAATCAGTCATAATTAACTAGATTCGTTCATTTGTTGACCACTTGATCGAGTATCAAACTGACTTCAAATTTTATAAAACTTATATAGAAACGCATCGCTCGTTAAATTGAACAAGATCAACGGTTTGGATTCAGCGTTTGAATTTTAAAAATTTCAAATATTGATAAAATATGAAGTTGTGGCAACTTGTGACAGCAAAAAATAGTGGTAGCGGAACGCTACTCATATGTGTGTGTGTGTGTGTGTGTGTATTTAATTTTTATTCTCGATGATTAACTTTCTAAGACTCCTAGCTCCAAGGGATTGCTTCTTTTACCATTGTTCACATCTGCTACTATATATAGCATCTAATGACGACATTTTACAATTGAATCACTGACAAATTAAATAAATTCTAAAATTTTCCTTCAAGAAATTATGTGGGGTGATTGTCTGGTGCTACTGAATTATATGCCAGCGGATTGAGACTCCTTTACCTTAGGTAGTAAAAAACAAAATTAAAGATTCAAGAATTTTCTCCTAGCATGCATCCGTTTGAAGCCAGTCCCACCTCAAAGAGTGAAGCAAAGAGTAAGTTAGAAATAAATGGGAATTGTGATTCTTCCGTGAAGGAAGCGAAGTACAGGTGTCGTTTAATGAAGCATGGAATCATGAAGAGAGACTGCGCATCCCTCACGGAAAAAGAGTGTGTAACTTCGCATCTTCATAGTTAATTAATGCTAGCTAGGTTTACTCGCGATCAATAATTACACACGCAGACATGCAGTTACACTCTTGACATTGATGGAATTTAATGTAAAAACAGAAAGCGCACAGTGACCCAATATATTTCTCATGAAACATTTGATTAAGGAAAGTTGAAAACACTAGTTCATTGTATGAGCATTCCACAATTGGAGAAAAGTTCAATATCTAACAATTTTTACAATTAAATGGAACTTTCAGGATGGAATTTTTGCAGCAAAAGTCTTCCCTTCTTAATCCTAATAAATCAAGTTGATTTATTATTTAGAAAAATAAAATTAAAGTTGATGGGAAAAACTGCAAAAGAATTTAAGGTTGCTGGTAAAAGGGGCAAGCTCCATCTATTTTAAATTCAAGCATACACCTTTTTTTTTCCTTGAACCTGGCAGACTTCGGATCCTATTTAATTTCCATCCAAGCACCTCTAACAAATCCAGTTACGTTACGTCTTAAATACCTTAACAAAGAAAAGTAATCATGCATGCCATCTAATCATGCTTTATTACCTCATTTAATGAATGCTAATTGGGCCACTATAGGATCCAAAGCATGCTCTTAAGAATTATGTATGATGTTGGCCTTCAAAAAGAGAATTGTTCATGATCTAGAATCTATATAATATATGTTATACTCTCAATTTGACCAATTTGTCCTGGTTGTTGAGAACTAGTTGTCCAAGTAGCTATACTATACAGTCTATACTATAGAGGAGAAGGGATGGTAAAGTGTTGTCCCTTTTTTGTAGGCTTGTAGAGACTAAATTAGGTAGACTATAAATTTAAAGTAATTGCAGTATTAAATATAAAATGGAGCCTTATAAGTTATAAGGCTGCATGCATGGACAAGATTGGAGTCGTTCCAAGACTATTTAGTTAAGTAGTTTATCCATTATTAAAGACATATTAAATTGCATAAAATGGCAAGATTTATATGATTTGGACTCAATTTTTTTGTTCATGACTACACAGAGTGGCAATTCACTTGTATTTTCACTAACTTATAAATGTAATAATGTATCATAACTTAAAAATAGGAGAATACATTTTTCCTATTTAAAAAAAAAAGGCCTTTAAGGACAGATTTTTTTAATTCCTTTATTGGTATAATTGACTTAATAATTTGGCAACGTGCTTGAACAGTTTAAAGCTTGCAGCTTAACATGTCAGGTATTATCTATAATACATGCATTCAGTGGCGGATCCAGAAAAATTTTAAGCCTAGGCACAATTATAATGGAATAACATTTAAAATTTAAAAATTAAAACTAATGATAAATTTAATAAAAAAAATCATTTTAAATATATACAATATAATATTATAAAAATAAATCATTTTTTCAATAATGTAGTCTTTTTTTTTTACCTGTCTATCTAGCACCAAAAAGCAAATAAAAAAAATTAATGTAATTCTAATTTTCTAATGAAATCAAATCATTTGTGCGGTTTCATATTTTAAAATTATTGCATAGTTGCTTCATTGAAAACATCTCTAAATACATCATTTTTTCTATGTAGGAAACCAAATTATTACTCAAAAAATCATCTCTCATTCCATTTTTTAAACAAGTTTTTAATAATTTTCATAATTAAAAACACCCTTTCAACACTCATCGTTGCAACTAGCAAAATTAGACCAACACGATCAATTTATATAACAAAGAAAACTTAATTTCAACAAGATAAAACTTACAAGTTTAGCAAGATGCATAGAACCTTAATTTAAATTCGTACATGACAACTACAAGTCAGAGAATGACTATTTGCAAGAACTTTTTTAAAAATGTTTTTGTCCTTTGGCCGAAAATTATGAAAGAATTATTTTTAAATTTAAATTTCAAATTTGTACGTATAAACACAATTTTTATAAGAAAGCTTACCTAGGTTTGTAGATATTGTCGGATTTAGATAGGTGGTTAGTTGGAGGCATGAGCCGCATGAGGAGAAAGGAAAAACATTTGTACGAAGAAAATGAAATTTGTACGAAGGTCTAAGATATGAATCAGCGTCTCAGCAGAGGGGAAAAAAAAAAAAAAAAACACTAACTCGTTTCTCGCTCTGTGGTCTGTCTAGCGCATCGGATGCAGATCAGAGCACAAAATTAATTTGTTTTTTCCAAAAAATAAAGGGGAGCGTATGGACTATGGACTATGGTCTACGGAGCAAATCAGAGCAATGCGATTCAGCGAAGGAAAAAATGGAAATTTTCAAGCCTAAAATTGATTGGACAGATCAAGAGCCTAGGCACGATCTAATATTTAGCCCAGGCACAGCTCTAAAATCCACTAAATGGGTCTTAAATTCCAGAAATTATGCCCAGGTACTTGCCTGGGTTTGGGTCTATTTGGATCCGCCCCTGCATGCATTACATAATACAGATCACATAATGCAATCATGTAGTAACGAAATATCATTCTAATTGTTAAGTGAGACCTAATTCTAAATTTTCTTGTTATATAGTCAGTATTGTCAAAAGCACCTTTTAGGACTAAAAAAAAAATAAGCACCTTTTAGGACTAAAAAAAACAAAAGGCAGAGAGCAAGTTCCCCAATTTAGCCTGTTTCTGTGCCTAATCTTAAGCTCAAATTGGGCTGGTTTTGAGTTTCTGTGTTAAAACTGAAACTCCGTATGATTAAAACCAGAGCCCAATATTAAGACCCAATACAATCGCCAGTACAAATACATTAATTAGTTGAGAATATCATTTTGTACTCCCTAAATAATATAGAAAACAAAAGAAAAGAGGAACAAAAAAAAAAAAGGAAAGTAGCGGAAAGAAAATAAAAAGTAAGCCAACTGCATACAAAAGCCACCTGTATAGTCCCTATGTTCATAATAAAATGATGGATCCAGTTAGCGCACATTACAATACTGCGCAAACGATTAAGAAATAATATAATAATTGAATTGAGCTATATTGACAACTTAGAAGTCTATAATGATTTAAAATTTCATTATACTGTTCATGTCTTTTCTTGGATTGGTCGGTTTGCCAACTGCACTAGTTCTGGTTGGTGTGCAAACTGTCTGTAGCACATATCTCATATTTTATGGGAGGTTCGGAGGGGATGTGATGTGTGCTATAATAATACTTTAAAGAGCCCGTTTAGACCAAGTAGTTAAGTTATAATACCATAGCCTGACTATATCTATGGTCATGCAATTGATGACAGCTATTTTGATCAATTTGGTAAGAGATCATATGGTTATGATAAACTTTAAAAATCTTTCCTAAAAATAAAATAAAATGTATTTCTAGTCATTCAAAACAATTAAAAAACTACTCCTCTCCCCTTCGCACTCTCCTTTCACCTCCTCTCACCGATTTTCTCTCCCCTTCACACTCCCCCTTCACCTCTCCTCTCACTGATCTCATCTCTTATGTTCTCCTCCACTTTCTTTTTTATCTTTTCCTATCTCTTTTTATAAGTATCGTCTCTCCTAATAAAAATCAGAGAGTACATATTATACATAAAGGAGTATATGAGATTCATTAAGGGAGTATCAAATATGTTTTCATTTATCCTTAATTATAAAAGTACGTAATTTGTGATAAGAGAGTATTTAAATATTATTAAGGGTTTGTAAAATTCATTAAGAGAGTATCAAATATGTTTTCATTTATCTTTTATAATGAAACTACATAATTTGTGATAAGAGAGTAATTAATTATTTTAAGGGGGTATGTAAGTTTCAAAAGGGAGTGTCAAATATGTTTTCATTTATCTTTAATTATGAAAATAACGTAATTTGTGATAAGAGAGTAATTAATTAGTTTTAAGGGAGTATGTAATATTCATTAAGGGAGTGTCAAATATGTTTTCATTTATCTTTTATTATGGAAGTACGTAATTTGTGTTAAGAGAGTATGCAAGATTCATTAAGGGAGTGTCAAATATATTTTCAGTTATAAATTTACTTTAAATGAGTATTTAATTTGTCTCACGGGAGTAATTATATTTACGTAAGGAAGTACCTTACTATATTATAACATAAGAGAGTATATTTTTTAACTAAAGAGAGTAGTTATTTGACTTAAGGGAGTATTTATAATAGATCAAGGGATATATTAAATTATTATGTGCGGTTGTATATGTTAGGAAGTTTAATTTCAAATTTTTATGCTAATTAACCATTTAATTAACAATCCAAACGACTTAGACCTCGAAGGATTTAGTCCAAGCATTCACACACAAGAGATTGAGAATAAGAATGCTACCTCTCTTTGTATCGCAATAAAGAGGTTCGATCCAAGGCGTAGGAGTCGGTGGCGTGTTCTCCTTCGCCTTCTCCTTCACCGGCGGCCGCCTCGAGTCCACCAAGAGGGTTAATCAATTTCTACTCAAATTGTGCTAGCAATTGAGAAGAACAAAGGCTAATCCTTAGGTTTTCTCTCTTCTAATCAATTAAACCCTTTTAATTTGTGGAGAGAAATTGTTCAACACATGAACTAGAGGTGGAAGAGAAGAGAGGATGAGGCAAAGAAAATTCTGAAATTTTCTTTTTCCTTTCTTTGATTTTCGGCCAATGAGGGAGGTAGAGAGAGAAGGTGGAATGAAGGCTAGGGTTTCCATCAAATGAGACCTCTATTTATAGACCTCTCTTGCCCTACCTACCACAATATTGATTGGACATAAATGCCCTCCTATGGCCGGCCTCATGGGTGGGTTTTAATGGGCTACAACTTATTATAAAGGCCCATTTAATTTTGTAATTGCTCTTCTAATTAAACCTCAAATCGGACTATTAGTTAACTAATTAAATAAAGGCCCAAATAGCTCAAATAAAATAAAATATGTTGAACATAATTAATTATTAACTTATTAATAATTAATTTAGGATTAGCAAATGCACTAATTTATTTCTATATGATCCCTTTGACTTAATTAATTATAATGGTTCACAACGGCATATAATTAATTAATCAACTTATCATATTTTCGCAATACACTGCTGCAAATAAATAAATACTGCACTGTATGGTTAAAACTCTATTTGTGTGACCCTTTGAGGATTTATGCTACGTTGGCCATGGAATTAAATCGCTATTTAATTCTAATAATCATAAGCGGTATCTAGCAACACGTTATTGTTAGAGTTATGTCCTAGAAGTCAATCATTATATGGCTACTTCTATGGTTTATGTTATTGATGATATTTGATCATTTATTCCTTGATTTATTTATTGACAGATCATTCAGGTTGAAGATCTGAATTGTAGATCTCTGTGTTTCATTTATAATAAATGACAATAATAAATCTAAAAGGTCCGTAATCTTGATAATTAACAAGGAATATTAATTATCGGATAAGATTAGTATGCAAGTTAAGTGATGATTAAGTTCTACAAATCATAGGTAAGGAGTTGCCAACTTAATTGCATATGTGTATGTTATGGAACATAGTACAGGACACGACCCAATGAAATAAATATATGAATTGTGTTATGTGTCATTATTTATTTCATTTGAGTTTGATTCTAAGTTTGAGATGGTTCAACTTTTCCACATGAGGATAGGTTCAATAAATATCGTCTACCGTTGATTCCTGATAAGGGCTGCTATACGGACTTTATTTATGTTCTCTTGAATTGTGCGGGGAAAAGTTGTTCATCAAGAAAACCGTATGTCCCTCATTAATTTACTTAGTGAGCGATGATATCTGTTTGGGCCCCTTGATGGAGATGAATTGTTTGCTAGCAACTGATACAGTCATCTCTAGATCAAGAAACGTATAATCTGCAAGAATGACACATTCCTATCTTGGATTATACGATGATATCATGTGACATAAGAATCAGACAAGGATATACTATTATTTCTTATGCAGGATTAAAATATTGTAGCAGTACACTATTTATGCGAATTGGGAATCATAACGTGTTGCTAGATACCGCTTATGATTATTGGAAATAAATAGCGATTTATTTTCCATGTCCAACAGAGCATAAATCCTCAAAGGGTCACACAAATAGGTTTTGACCATGCGTGCATTATTTATTTGGTTGTATTAAGGAATGCAACAATATGATATGTTGACTGATTAATTATGTACTGTTGCGAACCGTCATAATTAATTAATTAAGTCAAACGGATTATATAGAAATAAATTAATGCATATTCTAATCCTTAAATAATTATCAAAGTGTTGATAATTAATTTGTTCAACATGAATTAATTAAAGTAATTAATTTGAGCTAACGGACCTATATTTAAATGGTAAATTAAAGGTCCAACTTGAGAGCAATTAATTGGGCCACTAATTAATTGAATTAGAGGACCAATTAAATAATTGATGGAGCCCATTTAGGCCCATTTTATGGCTGCCCTAGTGATGGCATAGTTGTAAATTAGTTACAACTTTTTGGGAGAGTGGTTGGTCTATAAAAGGACCACTTTGGGAGCCAAAACCCTAGCCACCTTGCCTTTTTCTCTCTCCCTAATATTTTGGACGAAAATTAAAGGAAAAATTTCAGAATTTTTCCTTTCCACCATTGCTCTCTTAAGCTCATGTGTTGAGCACCTCTTGCCTCCATCCAATTAAATAGTTAATTAAGGCAAAGGGAAGGAAGGGATTAGGCTTAACCTCTCATCTACTAGCATAGATCGAGGTTTTGGTTAATACCTTGGTGGACTTGAGGCCGAGACACGCGTGGTGGTGCGTACAACCTCGACATCGCCGGATTCGAGCCTCCTTGTTGCGATACAAGGAGAGGTAGCCTTCCTAACCTCTCTCTCTTGTGTGTGAATGCTTGGACTAGATCATTCGAGGTCTAAGTCGTTTGGATTGCTTATTAAATGGTTAATTAGCACAAAAATTTGAAAACTTAGACTTCCTAACAGTTATAATTCCCAATTCGCATAAATAGTGTACTGCTACAATATTTTAATCCTGCATAAGAAATAAAGGTATTTCCTTGTCTGATTCTTATGTCACATGATATCATCGTATAATCCAAGATAGGAATGTGTCATTCTTGCAGATTATACGTTTCTTGATCTAGAGATGACTGTATCAGTTGCTAGCAAACAATCCATCTCCATCAAGGGGCCCAAACAGATATCATCGCTCACTAAGTAAATTAATGAGGTTGTTGGAGTTATGTCCTAGAAGTCAATATTAATGACTTAGTATCTTAGTTTATATTATTGATGATATTTAATCATTTGTTCCTAGAGTTTATTACTGACAGATCATTCAGGTTGAGGATCTGAATTGTGGATCTCTGTGTTTCATTTATAATAAATGACAATAATAAATCTAAAAGGTCCGTAATCTTGATAATTAACAAGGAATATTAATTATCGGATAAGATTAGTATGCAAGTTAAGTGATGATTAAGTTCTACAAATCATAGGTAAGGAGTTGCCAACTTAATTGCATATGTATATATTATAGAACATAGTACAGGACACGACCCAATGAAATAAATATATGGATTGTGTTATGTGTCATTGTTTATTTCATATGAGTTTGATTCTAAGTTTGAGATGGTTCAACTTTTTCACATGAGGATAGGTTCAATAAATATCGTCTACCGTTGATTCCTGATAAGAGCTGCTATACGGACTTTATTTATGTTCTCTTGAATTGCGCGGGGAAAAGTTGTTCATCAAGAAAACTGTATGTTCCTCATTAGTATACCTAGTGAGTGATGATATCTGTTTGGGCCCCTTGATGGAGTTGGATTGTTTGGCCAACTTGTACAATCAACTCTAAATCAAGAAACGTGTAATCTGCAAGAATGACACATTCCTATCTTGAATTATACGATGATATCATGTGACATAAGAATCAGACAATGAGATACTTTTATTTCTTATGCAGGATTGAGATATTGTAGCAGTACATTATTTATGCGAATTGGGAATCATAAAGTGTTGCTAGATACCGCTTATGATTATTGGAATTAAATAGCGATTTAATTCCATGGCCAACGTAGCATAAATCCTCAAAGGGTCACACAAATAAGACTTTAATCACACAGTGCATTATTTATTTATTCGCAGCAGTGTATTGCGAAAATATGATAAGTTGATTAATTAATTATATACCGTTGCGAACCGTTATAATTAATTAAGTCAAGAAGATCATATAGAAATAAATTAATACATTAACTAATCTCAAAATAATTATTAATAAGTTAATAATTAATTTGGTTCAACACAATTTAATTATAAAAATTAAATAGAGCTTATGGATCTTTATTTAATTAGTAAATTAAATGTCCGATTTGAGTACAAGAGAAAGATCCATTAATTAATTGAATTAGTGGACATTTGACACACCACAAAATGGACATGATAGCCCATATAGTGGCTGTCCTAATAGGGATAAAAAGGTCCCTAAAGTTTGTGGAGTGGTTGGTCTATAAAAGGAGATCATTTGGAGAGAGAAATCCTAGCCACCATAGCCTTTTATCTCCCTCTTCCTCCTAGAACGAAAATTAGAGAGAAAATTTCAGAATTTTCATCTCTTTCTCTTGCTCTTTTCCACCCCATCTAGCTCATGTATTGAGATTTCTCCCTTCTCCATTAATTAAACTAGTTAATTGACAAAGGTAGAAGAAAGAAAACCTTGGGGATTAGTTGTTCTCCTCTTCCTTGCTAGCATAAGTTGAAAGATGAGGTGATTAAACTTCTTGGTGGACTCGAGGCGACCGTTGACGGAGGAGAAGGCGAAGGAGAGCACGCCATCAACTCCCATACATTGGTCGAGCCTCCCGGATACGATTCCGCGAGAGGTAATCGATTCCTTCTCTTTTCTCATGTGTGTGTTGATTGCTTGGCAAGGTCCTTTGTGCTTGATGGTTAATTAAGTTAATTAGTAACTAAAATTGAAAATTGAGCACTTTCTAACAGGACATACGGTTTTCTTGATGAACAACTTTTCCCCGCACAATTCAAGAGAACATAAATAAAGTCCATATAGCAGCCCTTATCAGGAATCAACGGTAGACGATATTTATTGAACCTATACTCATGTGAAAAAACTGAACCATCTCAAACTTAGAATCAAACTCAAATGAAATAAATAATGACACATAACACAATCCATATATTTATTTCATTGGGTCGTGTCCTGTACTATATTCTATAACATATACATATGTAATTAAGTTGGCAACTCCTTACCTATGATTTGTAGAACTTAATCATCACTTAACTTGCATACTAATCTTATCCGATAATTAATATTCCTTGTTAATTATCAAGATTACGGACCTTTTAGATTTATTATTGTCATTTATTATAAATGAAACACAGAGATCCACAATTCAGATCCTCAACCTGAATGATCTGTCAATAAATAAATCAAGGAATAAATGATCAAATACCATTAATAACATAAACCATAGAAGTAACCATATAATGATTGGCTTCTAAGACATAACTCTAACAGTATACGGAAAAAAAAAATGAAAAACGAGAAGAAGAAATTGAAGAAGGGAGGGCGGTGGGGAGAGGAAGAGAAAACTATAGATGGTGAAGGCGGAAGGAAGACCGAATGAAGGAGAACTGAAGGGAGATCGGAGAGGAAGGAGAGCGAGGGAAGAGGAGAGCGAAAAAAAAGAAGAGAACGGAAGATGAAGAGGAGAAAGACAAGGAGAGCACGGAGCCCAAAATAAGGTCCAGTGTCATCAAATGTAATAAAATGGCAGGGATGGTAAAATTTGGGATGCCCCGTATCAGTCCTATGCTCAACTCGAGAAAACACTGAAGTTAGAGAAAATTGATTACTGTCATTTACAGTTTTGTCATCCCTTGTCATTACTAAACAAAAAAGTGAACACATAAAATAGACAAAGGTGAACATTTATAGTGATCAAAGTGAACACATACAAACAAATAAGTTGAATGTGCATATAAAAATCTGAACAAAAGATAACAACACTTATTTTTTTGTAAATGTTCACTTTGATCATCTATATATTTATCTTGTTTGTGTTTATGTGTTCACTTTGTGTTTAGCGATGGCAAGGGATGACAAAATTGCAGATGACAGTTATGAAGTTAGAAGGTGGCAAAACAAAAATGGGCCGGAAAAAAGAAAAACAATATTAGGTCGTTCCCATTAAATGGTCAATTGGTAATGACTTATTCGGCCCAATACTAGATTTAAAAACCAGAGAACACACATTGACAATTTGACATTGCACGGAATAGAGAACAGAGCACAAATATTCAACATCAACATAACAAGTTAATAACAGTGTGCATGGCATATGCCATTATGCCTACAAGCTTTTATTTGCTTTTAAAAAAAAAAAAACACAGTGTGCGTGATATAAGGGAATTTTATTATACTTGATCTACTCACAAAGAAAAAAAAAACCTTATAAATATAAGAACCAAAACAAGAATTAGTACCGTTGACAAACGTCCTGTCAAATCTAGTACTTATATTTTTAAAAAACTGTAAATATATTATTATCCTTATAAATGATCTGTGTATTGAATGTTACATAAGTATGCCCATAATTAATTATATAGAAGCAACTAATATATTAGGAAACACCAAATATAAATTCTAACATATGATGGTGCTGGTGCGCGCCTCTTCAAGTGCATTGTTCTTGTAAAGTTGTAAACATTTCTTACCGACAAGAACAGTAGCAGCAACCACAACAAAGTCTTTTTGTCCCAAATCTTGACTTTCTTATTATCCTACTTATTAAAGATAAGTAATTATGAAATAATCATGTCATGTGATCATGCTTTATCTCGTTTAAGATGATTGGATACTGAAGGTTCCTAATTAGTAAGAACATTTTGCAACATATTGCAATAAATTAAAAGCTCTAAAGAAATATTAATGTTCTATCGTCACTCTAAACATTATTTTGTAAGACGTATTTAGATGATTTAAGGTCAATTGGATCAACCATAATTTTTTACTATTAGTTTTTAGTAATTTTAATAATTTTGATCACGTAGAATAAGCTTAACAGAATTTGCTTTTAAAAGTGGTTCACTATTATCTTTTTAATTGTCGGAGCTTTTTTTTTTGTTTTTTTTTTTATGTTTTATAATTATTGGTGGCTTGGTGCTCTAGTAATTTCTACGTCTTACAATGGAAAAGGAAAGAGTTGCCCAGTATTAATTGCTCGAAGCTTCCACAGCCTCACGTTGGAGAATTGCTATCTAGCTCCTAGATGAGGAAATGACTTGGCAATTGTTTCTTACATTACGTCCATGCGAATCTATGTTGCACGGGTGCGGGTGAGGGTATCGTATCGGATACAGTGCGGGTGCGGGGATACATCATTTTTAAAAAAACTAGGATATGGCAGTATATATAAAATAATTAAAATAATATATTTTTCTAATTTATATATTCTGTAATTAAAAAACTAATTATTTATTTTATTAAATATATATTTTATAATTTTTAACTAATTTATGTAGTAAATAATTTGTACTGATTAAAAACTAATTATGATAGTTGTTTTATAATTTTTAGATTTGAATACTTTCAAAGTGGATTTCAGAGGTTTAGACAACGTTTTTTGGTCCCGAAAATGGTCGATACGGGTTAAACCTCCGTACGTAAACCCATGTAAAACTTGTAGATCTTGTTGCGAGCTTTCCGGATTGTGGTCATTCGTCCAAAACAGACATTCCTATAAAAATTATAGCAGTTTGAAGTTCTAATATTAAAAAACGTATCTCAGGCGTATCCTGGCCGTATCCCAGCCGTATCCAAGGCGTATCCTGACCGAATCCGCAGGTCAAACACATTAAAATAATAGGATTCGCCACGTGGCGTATCCGGTGCGTATCGCACGCGAATCCGCGTCGGATACGCGTCGGATACGGGATACGGGTATTATTTGAAGTATCCGGGTAATATAGATGCGAATATTTACGATGTTTTGTATGAGATATACTGTGGTTTTGTTTTGTGTTTATGACTGTGTGTATTCTGAGGGTTTTAATATGTTTTAGTTGGTTGTAACGACTTATGTGATATTGAGGTGTTTCATTCGTTCTGGTGCATTTCTGTTTCGGATGTATTAAGTTTAGATAAAGGTATGTTTAGATACCATACAAAAGGTAAATAAAAAAATTTGTAACAACTGATTTAGTACTTACTTGAATTGTTTCTTCAAAAAATTAATATTATATATTTTTCTTAGTTCCTTATACAATGTAATTTGGAAAATGATTTAATCACCAATTAAATAATAATAAATAAAATTATAATAATTGTAGTGGATAAATATATATCATGCACATTTATGAGACCATTGAGACCATACACCACGTGCTTAAATAGAAACTATACACCACTACGGCACTACACCGTATCATGCTCACAAGTAAACAACACACACTTGACAACTATGTCGCAACAAAAGATCCTAACATCTCCATTCAGCACACGTGCTTCCGTTCCTGCATCTCTAACTCAGTAAAATTAATCAAGCCGGGTCTACATTTAACTTTCCATCAAGCTGCTACACGAAAATCACGAAATACAACGTCACAGAAATCCACAATACATGGTGGGGGCGATATTAACATTGAATAAGTCGGTCGGCCAGAGACGACCACGGACTCTTTACAGTCGGAAACTCAAAAGACACCTACCATACATAATTAAATATTTCCAAAGGGCCTAATCGAAAAAAACAACATCCAGTCAATTAATCCTTCTCCTAATCCAATCGAAGCAGTGTTTCTCAAGCAAAGGAGAGAGAAACCAAACCATGAACAACCTTCTTCTCACCTCCTCTTCCTCTCGACCTCTCCTCCTCTCTCGCTTCGCAAACCCTAACCCTAGCCGAAACCCAACTCCTCTTTTTCCTCCTGACCTCTCCAAACCTCTCCATCCCTCGACGCAAACCCTAAGATTGCCTCTGCGCGTGCGCCGCCTACCTGCGCCATGCGCCGTCGCAACCACCGCCTTTACGAGCGTCTCCGCCTTCACCACCACCGTCTCGGCCTTCACCTCGGCCATCTCCTCCTACATCTCGCCTTCTTCCTTCTCTACCACTATGGAGATGTTTCGGCCCCCGATTAACGCTGCCATCGCTGCGCTTGCCAAGTGGCTCTGCCTTTTCAGAGAGGTGCTGCTAATTAGAGTTTTGTTAACCTGGTTTCCCAATATCAATTGGGATAAACAACCTTTCTCGGCTCTTAGAGACCTAAGCGACCCCTTTATTGCGCTTTTCGGAGATATCATACCTCCATTCATGGGGAAATTGGATGTTAGACCGCTTATTGCGTTTCAAGTTCTAGAGGTGGTGATTTCAATCTTGAAAGTAAAGCAGATTATGTGATTTTGAGGTCAGTACAATTTTCTTCCTTTTGAATTTTTCTTTTTCAATTGTTGGCAATGGGGAATTAGGTTTTTGATTGGAAATGTTCAATTTTCCAATTAACTTGTATAATTATGTTGTATGGCACTGGTAGTATTATACCTGATAACTCTTGCATCAGAAACTTTAAAAAGGATTAGAATTAGATTGAGGTAAGGATGGATTCTTGTGAATTTGTGTTTATTTGTACAGTAACTCATTTATACCTTTCTTTTTTCAGGCATGCTATTGATCAGGATCAGGCTGGAAAATTTGATTGCGGAGGGGAAGAGGAGTACAGTTGATAGGTTAGATAGCGAGCTGATTTCATTTTCTCGATTGAGAATATAGAAATAATGCATTTCTTCTTTTGTACTGTTGAGTTTTCTATTTCTCCTTTCGGGTGGTGGTGGGGATTTCTTAAGTAAAACTTGAGAGCACATTGTGAATGCCCTAATTGGGGTTTTGTGGAAGAAGGAAAACAGCTCTAAGTATAAACTCTATGATATTATTGGATCACAAGGTGTGGAATGAATTTCTTAAGTATTTTATTTTTTTTTGAGCTATGAAATAGAAATTAGCATTTCATGGTCTGCAGAATCGCAGATTAAAAGATGTTCATTGCTTACAAAGGCACTAACTACCAAGTCAGTATAGACCTTTACTGGTACTAATTGGAATGTGTATTGTACCAACCAATGAATTGTATAAAGTTAAATACCCTGGTGGTACTTTCTAACTCAAACCCTGGTTTTCTCTCTTCACTACATTGGGTTTAGATATGTATGTTTATACAGAAGCAAGGGACATAAATCATGTCAGTGGGGAGTAAATTACACATAAATTAGACTGTCAATGATTCGGTTCAGTCTGTAATATTTTACCATTAAAACTATCGGTATCACTCCGTCAGGTGAAAAGATCTTGATCCATTGACCTGACTGTTGTGTAACAGGATCGATCAGCTGATCTGTTTAATCCTGGCCGGGACTGCCACAACTAAGTAAAATACTTTACAATTGATTCTTTAGGATTGATGCTGTTCTGTTTAGTTCTGGTCAAGATGACAAAAATGATGTTGATTATATTACAATTGATTCTTTCTGTTGATGATATTGACAACAAATAGTGGCTGTGTTTTTTTTTTTTAAATTTGAACACCTATGGCTTTTGATGGGTTAGAATTCGTTTTCTTAGGAAAATTAAGTTTGAAAATTGGGGAAGTTTTTTTTAGAAGATAAAACGAAAACTAAATTTATGTGTACGTGTGGGGGCTGGTTGTTATGATGTTAGTTAGATTCATTTATGTCTATAATTTGCATCGATCTTAGTTTTGACAACGCAACAGATATGGAGCAAGCTCTACTATTACAATTTGATTGTGCACATTGGATTTTCTTTTCGTTAGATGAATTTTTGTGTTCTAATACGGAACCAACTTATTGCAAGAGCTACAACCGTATTTAGCGCGATGAATTGTCCAGATTAGAAATTAATTGCTAAAGAACTAAATTAAAAATGGTGCAATAAGAGTTGCTTCTTATCCAGATATCCAGACCAATGGTCTGCAATCCAATTGGTACCCGCTACATCGTATCTGTTTAATTCGGGGGGAAAAAATAAACAAAAACAAACCTCAATATGACAACGACACAACGTTTCTTAGGCAACGAACTGCTTGCCTTTTCTTTTGCTACTATTCTTCCAAAGTAATCTCGGTCCAAAAGAGGAAGAAAGGAATGGTTTGGCATCTACACAGATTTTGTACAATTTAAATAGGGGCAAGCGGTTCTGGCTTTTGCAAGCATTGGACGACAGGTTCATCAAAGGCGCCATGTTAGGCCTCTCGAAGCTTGTCATGCACGTTCTCATCGTAGTTAGCATGTTATTATTTCTTAAGTTTACCCTAAAAAAATTTATTTCTTGAGTCATAAAATATAAGGAAAACCCATTGATTATTTGAATAAATGAAGATCTACACTACACAGGAAGTCGACCATCTTTGCACCAAACCCAAATCACTACTTTTAATAAAGGTATTCTACAATAGTTCACAAAAACGTACATCTGTTCTACAACATTCTAACATTGGTTAATATTTTCTCTAAAAGTTAATATCAGTAATATAGCCACATTACATTTCAATTTTTCCATTTCATGGGTAGGTGATGAAACACTAGGATGATCACATGTACATAGGGTAAACAACACAAAAAGAACCCCAGTTCCATCCACCACATGAAACAAAAACAAGGTTCCCAATATGAAAAAGAAAAAAAAAAATCATTTGCCCAAGTGTGTCAAGATGCGATTTATCAAGAGTTCTTTCTTTCCAATCAGTGGGAGATTCTGCGCTGTCAGGTAGTACTTCAACTCCACGACAGTTAGCTCTTTCAGCTGCCACAATATGTCATTAGTCAATTTGAAACTTTTTTTTATAGATACGGCAGAGGCTACCAAGTTATTCATTAGTCAATTTGAAACTTATCAAGGACATTTTGCCTCAACAGATATTCACAAATTTCCCAATATGCCCCTACAAGTCCCTGATTTAAATCCTAGTCTCTCCTCTCCTTATCCACAATAAATTACCAGCATACCCATCATTTCTCACTTATTAATTTAAGGAAAAAATCGATCCCTATAGTGTTTTCATCTCCTTTTTTCTTTCTCTGCATCACCCTTTTCTTTTTTCATGTACTGGAAAATTTCTACTATGTGAACATGTGACACTTCTTTTGATGATTATAAAAAAACATTCAATTTTTTTGGGACAAGGTAGGATGTATTCCAGTCTTAGGGCACATACCACTTCAACTAAAACTTATTGTAGACCGAAAGGTAAAAGTTAAACTACCCACACTGAACCAGCTCGAATGTTTGGAAAACCAAAACTGGAGTATTGTAACTGACAAAATGGGAGATGTATGATACTGGAAAAACCAAAAAGTAAATCTGAAATTATCCACATCTGCCAAGAAGTTTCAATCCTATCCAAGAAGGAACTTCAAAAATCAAAGCTCATTTGAGAAGTGCGTTGGTTCTACCTTTCCTTTGTCAGCAAGATCTGCCCAGTCATAGCTCTTGCTTTCCTCAGCAGCCTTCTCAGCAATGGCCTTCCTCTTTCTTGCAGCATCTGCATGGGCCCCACCTGCAGTCTTTTCTTCTTCTTCCTCGTTGTAGTTTTCCCCATACAATGCAGTTTTGAACTCTTCTATAGCCTTCACAACTCCAGGCCTTAATTCAAGTAATTTTTTACATCAATTAATTAATAAGTTTACATACGAATAAATCAGCATGTGGTCTAGTAGCTCAGGTGGTAAGAGCACTGGGCTCTCTTCTAAGAGGTCCAGGGTTCAAGCCTACATGTTTGCGATAGGCTTGGCGAGCCAGCGTAAAAACTCAAGCCATATACACAAGAAATGACCAGGGTCGGGGTGTCATTTCTAGCCTACCCCAACTTGTTTGGGACAAAAGGCTCTGATTTTGACATACGAATAAATCAGCTGATTGCTGTTGTTTCAGGTGCACTTTGTGACCAATACATTTTACATTTTCTTGAAAATTTTTTAGGCCAGACTTCCAAACAAAAAAGTTATGCACAAAACCAGTATGGTATAACAAAAAAGAACACATAAGAGGTAAATGGAAGAAACTAAATTACCTAGAGAGGCCATCTTCATCAGGCAATGTCTCATCTTTTATATCAGGCATCTCATCCTCACCCAGTGCAAATACTTGCAATGCCCCATAGTGTCTCTGTAGAGCTATGAATTAAAAAGTAAGTGAATTAATAAGGTATAGAAAAGCTGCTTGTCAGTATAATATGTATATAACCATAAAACAAGCAGAATTGGGGGGGGGGGGGGGTGAAAGTCTACTCCAGGCTCCAAATTTTTATTGACAATACCGACTAAACAAAGAAAACAACAATAAAACGAAAATCAATACAATGCCAAAATTGCAACATATTCAAAGGATTCCAATACTGGCCATAAATGGCAAATACTAAAGTTTTAGACTCAGCTGAACTCGATAACCACAGTGCACAAGAAATGATTCATCCAGTAAATGGATGCCAAAAGTTAAGAGTAAACTGGCATTAAAATGTAAGTACCCGGATTAGCAAATTGGCACACAGAAAAGTCTTTCAGATCAATTCTCTTGATCAAAGCTGATGCCTTCTTAATTTGATCATCCGTTGCACGAGGTGCGACACCATCACTCACAGTGTGAATCTGCATGGGAAAAAAAATGCAAGTATAAAACACAACCTTCTGACAAAAACAAGCAAGTAATAAATTGGTGAACTAATATCACTATTTTGGATAGATTTCTATAAAATTTTTTGGACATATGTTAGAGGTTAACCACCAAGAGCAAAAGTTGAGTTTTTACTAGGAAAAAGTAACACCGCCAAGAGTCGATACCTTTCTACACAACTGGTCAGGTTAATTACCATTATGTACCATTCTAGAGTCAAGAGTTAGCAAATTTTACCAGACCTCCACCTTGACAATCAAAAAGGAAAAGAAACAAAAAGATTGGAAAGTAAACAAGAGGAATCGACCAAATATGACCCAATAAACTTGATATCAGCCCAAAGTTTATTAAATTGAACAGATTATAGATACTTGGCTGTTCCAGAGCCAAACTGGGCAGATACGCTCAAAACTAACATCATCCTAAAGAGAATATTTTACCACCCACACAACCCCCTTAAACTCCTTGAATAAGTCAACCCAAATAAGGAAAAAGACTTCAGAAGCTCGCCTCTTCAACCGATCTAATATCATCAGAGTAAGGCAGGTAGATCATGTGCATTCCTGGTGGCTCAACTTGACCGCTCGAGGTTGTGACCTCTTCCTGTTTACAAAACAGTCACCATTAATTTAGTTCTGCTATAAAAAATCAGGTTTAAGAGAGAAGAACTTTCCATTCATGGATGTCTTGGGGTCTTCCATGTGGAAACTCGTCCTTATAATCTAAATTATCTACAGTATTCTCTTAATGTTTCATTTCTAGCCTACCCCAACTTGTTTGGGATTAAAGGCTTTGTTGTAGTAGTTGTTGTTGTTGTTCCTAGCATGGAAACTCATTCTCTGGAAAGACACAGATAGGAGAGAGCGAAAGGTTATTTTGGGTATATACTATGATTATTTGCGAGGAACAAAGGGGTCTGGAAGTATGAAGTATTTCCATGCTTCACAGTTCACACTACGTTTCTCATTTTCCAGATATACTGAATATTTCTAGATTTTACAGGGATATAAAGGAACATCAATAAATAGTAATAAAAACTTACCTGCGCAACAAGAGCAACAAGGTGCGAATTAGAAGAAGTTCCATAAAACGCAAGTGCAAACCTGAAAGTTTTACAATTTGGTGCACTTTCAATTAGGCTGTCACAAAACATGCTGGTTGCTACTGAACCAATTTCCATTGGTAGCACAAATAAATAACAAACGAATAGAAACGAATGACCTTCCAAGTCTCAACATAGATTTGTGCAATGCAATAAATGCTCGAGTGCTTCCAAATATATCCTGCATGATTAAATTCACCACAAAAAAGTTAATGCTGAGGCACCTTTTTTACAGAAAAACATTGCTATTGAGAATTAGTCCACAAGACATACAAAATATAAAGAATATTGCATAAACACAATGAATGTGAGAAACAGAACCTAATAATTGGCAATTTAGCATGGCACTGAACAAGATTGCTATTGAGAATTAGCTAACTAGACATACAAACTATAAAGAATATTGCATAAACACAATGAATGTGAGAAATAGAACCTAATAATTGGCAATTTAGCATGACACTGAACAGTTGTGGTGAGACCAGGTATCCAGTAAATTCTGTTATTAAATTTGGCAGAAGGCTGATTCATATAACAATACCTGACCTGGACAAGACAGGTTTAATCTGAGCTGGACTGGTTGGTCAGACCAACTGGGCTAATGGATCAGATCTTGATTTAGATCTGTTGCTGATCACCTGATCTAATCTATTCCAACTGCTTAATTTATTTCTTTTTTGATAAAAGTAGAGATTCCCATAATCCAAGGTAGCCAAATATTTTCCATTAAATGTAGGAAAGGAGGAAACTAACACAATTTAACTGAAACTCGTAGCTGAAATAAAGTCATAGTTAATGTCTAGTTTGAATCTAAAGCTCATGCAAATGACCTAACACGAACCCAAGAAAGGTTGACCTGGCTAGATAGAGCAACCCAATGGGTCTTGACCTGATTTTAGTTTTCAAAAAGACAAAAAGGTTTGCCATTTAACACAACCTGACATAAAGCTATTTTGTGAACTGGTTTCACTATATATTCCACAGTTTTTCTTTTGTCTTAACGGATTAGTCGGTGCCAAATTGCATGATCAGGAGTTATCATAAATTAAATCTTTAATGTTCTGACCTCATCGCTGGGAAAGATGAATGTTGAAGGTCGTAAATTGTGATAATCCTTCAAGCAATTCAATGGTTTAAATCCCAAAAGTCTAAGATTGTTGGCAGTATTTGGCAGCTTCTTTACGGCAGATAACTCTGCTACAGAAAATTTGACAACCTCACTACAAAAGAAGAAAAGGAGATGAGAACATTTTTGAGATCTTTTTTCTGACCTTGATTTTAACAGGTAAATGCTGATATAAAGTACATGTAGATTGTAATTGAATAAGTTCAAATACTTGAAATAGACAATGTAGAATATCATTATTAACTAAGTTCTCTTTTACATCACAAGAAAAGATTTGGCTTACTATTAGTAGGTGCAAAATATTTCAAGTTTTGATGGAATAAATATGTTTCCGTTATACTAAACCAATGGCATGGATACTGGTGTTATTTATAATTTACAAATTATAATGAAAATGTGTACCATGATCCAAATATGAGAAACATACTAATGCTAATTGCAAATGTATAAATTTTGGGTTGTCACAAACTCTTAACCTACTTGTTGTAAGGATGAAATCGCTTCGGTGCCTCTTCTAGCAAAGCTCCAGTGTCATTGCAAATGAAAGATCTTTCTGTCTGCACAAAAAAAAACAAAAGAAAAGAAAAGTTACTCTCAGTTGCTACCAATAAGAAAACAATTAACATATTGACAGTTTACACAAGTATAGCAGTGAAACTGATACTGCACTTGAATGATATGGAAAAAAAGTAATCTAGTAGCAACAAATAGGTGTCAAATCGTTATGGTCCCTAGATGAGCCACAACTGTCCAACCAACCAAAGAACCTAAGAGACAAGGAGACAAAAGCCAAACTATAAACTGAAAGCAAGGACTGCAATAAAATTAAAACAAAGCTTGGGATAGAAATAGGTTCAAGAACCAACTATTTGCGTTTCTAACAAGTGGCTCCAGTTTTGTCAGATTCAAGACAGCTGCTATAGAATAATATATAAGATTGAAGGTGTACCCTTAAAGGAATGTTAGTCATAGCATCAAGCCAGGTAATAGTCCCTGTAATGGCAGAGAAACAGAAGGTCAGAGACAATATAACTTCCAAATTTACATCAAGGTCATTATTTGTACAGATAACTGCCATATGAACCTTAATCCATAATAGCACACCAATTATGCCAAAAGAAAATGTAGATGAAAGTATTTACATGCTTGACAGGTCCAGCAATAGAATATACGATGCTGAATACTTGGTATAAGTATACCTGGTACAGTAGGACGAATCAGAGCGTATGTATTAACTTCAATGCAAACATCATTTGTCAATTGAAATGTTAAGGTTTTGACTTTGCGCTTTTTAAAGATCCTTTTTCTCAATTGATCGGTCATATCCTCCAACCTTTAGTTCAAAAAAACAAAATAAAATGAAAAAGCAGACAAGAATCCTATAGTTAACACAATTAATAAGAGTAAAATTAGCTTGCTTGAGACTGCAGAGGCATTCGATACACAACAACTAATTCAATTTTGGTTTCCAAGTTCCAAATTTTTGAGGAAAATGATCAAAAAATTTCATCAAGAAAGGTAGAGACATTATTTTGTTGATGCAATAGGAAAATACCTTTGGCTAGCTAAAGGCAAGAATTGGGCTATTTCATCGCCTTCTAATCCCATCATATCCTGAAATACATAATGCAATAGATTTTTAAGAGAAAAAAAATATACAAGACAATTGCAACAAGACATTTTAGGAAAAAAAAGGTTGGGTCCATACAGCATAAAATATAGAGACATTGAACTCCTCATCAGGCCGACTCAATGGTAGAAGCTCAATTAAAATGCCAAGATCTTGTACATCCTACGTGAAAGATCAAATATATAGCCACTGTCAAGTAAAAACAATAGTGTGCAGTCTACCAATCTGTATTACTTGCAGCAAGAATTCATATTTCTTTATTTTGTTTTCATTTTCATTTCAAGTTCTATTCTTTCTGCATATTTGGCTACTTACAATAGATGCCACTGGTCCACATTCACTTATGCTGGGACTAATTTTTTTTTTTTCATTCCTCAGTTTTTCTTATTCATAATTTTACTTTTATTTTTGAATCATATTTGCTCCTGTGCAGACTGCAAATAAAGACAATGTTACTTGTAAACATGAACATGCTTGCTAATTTTTTTTTTTTGGTTGTTGCAATCATGGCAAAATATATTGTTCGATTCGCAAGATACAAAAGAATAATTAAGTCAGGTATTTTATTACTTTTGCACGCTGAACGGTTGTCCTAATCATATCAGTTTTGGTAGCACCTGTCACACTTCCGAATGGATCATCTTCATTCGTGAACAAAACCATACGTTTTGTGGTAGTTTTTGCTGATCTAGATGAAGAACAACGGCAAAATTGTAAAAAAAAAATAATGATAATAATACAAGAAGAAACATAGTGGGCTATTATATAAGTGGTTTCATAACTGTATTGACATTTTTTCCTTTATTTTCACATGTAGTAATTTTAAACAAGAAATGTCATACATCCCAAGAAAACAAGGAAATATGATATTGCATACACCTTCCTTCAGTATTTTGCTATTTACTTCAACAATCAATACCATCTCTCCTTCCTTACCTTTTATCTCAAGGTAAATGAAAACAAAGAGAGCAGATGCTGTTTTGGATAACTGAGAGGTATAATTTGTCTTTGCCATGTTCTGTGAGATATTTCGTGTTCTTTAGATTACCTAAGCTAATTTGGTGGCATGCAGATTCACACCAGATTATTCCTTCAGTTAATTAAACTGATATTCTTGTTTACTAACGAAGAAGCTTGAGACTTAAACAGACGCACCAAGAACCATTAGTACATATAAGCTGAACAGCCCAAACCCAGTGAAATCCCAAAGTAATAAAAATCATCAATATTCAAATAAACCAGGCTAATGGTACAAATTTCAAACAGACGTACCCCTTCCGTAACAATGCCTGCGCAACCCATATAGCATTGTTAAGGGAATTCTCACGGGACCCAGGAGTGATGCCATAACGACTTCCAATATTGCTCAGAAATGTATCTGTCAGATAAGAACCACAAAGAAGGTTGCGATAGAATAAATCATAATAGAACGCCCCCCCCCCCCCCCCCCCCCCCCCGCTAAATGGAAAATAGACCGCAAAAGGTAAAGCCACAAAGTTTTCAGTTTTACAAAGGCATTCCTCATTGCAACTATCACTCAATATTTTAAAGTCATTTGTGAACATTATGAAGTCATTAGTAAAATCAGCAAGGTATATCAATTTAGCATTCAGCAGGAATGCTATTCAGTGAGCACAAAATGAACAAAAGTTAAAAGAAAAAAACTAGCTTCCTATGATTCGTCCCAAATTATATAAAATGATATAATTATGAACCTATTAATGTTATTAGATTTTGAAATAGAAGGCAATGTATACATTAAGACGACGGATGATATAACCATTCTTTGATTTGACTTAAACAGTAAACCTATTTTTTTTTGCTTTAGAGATGTTCGCAAATAACCCCAAAAGAGGTGGACCTTCTTCAATATAGGGTGGAAGATTTGGTATAATTGGTACAACCTAGAAAGAAAGGCACAATTAGTACCCTCAATGGAGGAGAGCTCTTTAATGAGCCTAGCAGTGGGCTTGTCAAGGGGCTCTCTCTCCTCCACATTGAACACATATATTGCCTCCTGGTCTTGCAAATTCTTCTTTTCCTTCTGAAGAGAGGAATACAAAGAGAAGAACAAAGTTATTACCAAACTTCGTTAATTCTGAAGAAGTTGAGTTTAGTTCAACAAGACATATCTGAAAAAGCTGTCCCTGACACTGACAGAATAAGAGGCCACATTTAATAGGGTTTCTTGATCTCATCACATGTCAGAAGCCCAGCTCTGTGTGTCGCAATCCTGACCTAACCTATTTAGCACCTAGGTTTAATGTTCTTCACAACTAATAAGTTCAACCTTCTATTAGCCAAGTACCATATTAGATTCAAGAGCACAATCAGTTTTATTTTGTTAGAAAAAAAAAAGTTGCCTATTAGGGTCACCTGTAGCTACTGTTACCTACTTTCTGATCCAAAGGCAGTATAAAACAAAGAAAACCTCTCAAAACAAGGAAAAAAAAAAAAAGGAAAAAACCATGATTAGTGAAGTTATAGTAGCAAGTGATCCATTATTTGATACACTGAAATAATTAAGCATTAGTATTATGCTT
Source organism: Rhynchospora breviuscula (assembly GCA_027562975.1). Lineage (NCBI taxonomy): Eukaryota > Viridiplantae > Streptophyta > Magnoliopsida > Poales > Cyperaceae > Rhynchospora > Rhynchospora breviuscula. The sequence continues at coordinate 23,805,394 of CM050398.1, forward strand.
ACAGTATTAAAGAAGACAATTGAAACTTCATCATATGATCTGCCAATAATTTGCGCCTTCAGAGCTTGAACAAGACAGTTCATTACAGCATGGAAATGGGTATCATCTTTTCCTCCCTAGAATAATATTACAAAGAAAAACTGTTTTTATCATACTAAGTTTAAAATTCATAGAAAAATGTGTTACCCGACCACCTGATGCCCAATACGACCAGTGTGACACCATGCTAAAAGGACATGACTGGCATAATATCTAGATCTGCCTCTGCACTTCACAAACTTCTATTTGACAACATATGGAGTCCACACGAAATATAAATGTAAATTAGAAATGGAAAGCCGCAAACAGTTTTTCTGGTAAACATGACTCAATAAACTTATGCCTTGAATTGCAAATGTTTACATCATAATGGAGTCATAACTGCTTATGGCCATATAAACTACTTTCCTTGTAATATTTACAAAATAAGATGGACAGATATGTAATAACAAGGGAATCTTACGCACATCAGTTGTTGTGGGGCTAAACATTTTGGGGGAGGCATCAACTAAGTAGACCACTAGATCTTTAGTTGGTTCTTTTTCCTGCTTGACAGAAAAAAAAAGACAGAATTTATAAGAAAGAGACTATCCCATATTAATCTCTAAAATTGTTCAAAACTCCCATATAATATATTTGCCAATTCACCTCTGCAATAATCCTGAGGTAAAAAACAGTAGAAAAAAATTTCTATTCCCCAAATCCAGAGAAAGGGATATTTTCAAATCGTAAGAGGTGCATACTGTCAGCTACTATTGATATACACTGTAACATAATCTCGAGCTTGTGCACATCCTAATACAGTTTTTAAAAAGCTCTTTACACATTCCTCACTTCAATGTTTCAATGCGATTCACTAGTGTTCAAACATTTCAAAATGGAGAAGGTTCTGTTTCTCTCGAGGTAAACAGGAGAAATTCTTCACAAATGAAATGTTAAATAGAAAAAAAATATAGAGAGAGAGAGGAAATATACCTGAGAGAACTCCTCATCGGAATCTGAGTCGTCTCTGAAGATACCTTCGGGGTCTAAATCCATGGGGAATGCTATAAGCTATAATATACCGAATAGAGAATGGGAAAATGAGGTTGGAGATATCTAGTGTGTGATTTCGGGAGAAAGGAAGCAGATCCTCCTTTGCTTCTATCCTACCGATCAGACAACCATTTGTGATGTCGCACCAGTGAAAGAGGGTTTTATAGACTTGTACCAAAAGAGAGGTTTTGTGCTGAAGAAGGAGACGGGAGATTTACAGTAAAGTCCTCCTATACGGCAAAATTGTGTCAAACAGTCCTCTACTTAAAATGTAATGAATCAAAACTCAAAAGATATCCTAATTTTTTTTTTTTTTGGTTATATAATTTAAATGTTTAATAATTATAGTTGTTTTCGATTATAATTTTTTATGGATTTTTTTCCCAAAATGGAATGGTGCTAGACTCCTAGCTGACTTCTTTTCAAATTTTATTATCCAATCTCTGGCTTGGCTACTCTTAACGTTTTAATCTCTGATTCTATCGAACATCCAATTAAAAATTCAAATGCCTTACCTCAATTTGCAAAAAGAATTTCTAAAATTCCAATTTTCCTTCAATAGGAAATTTCCACTTTCCAAATGTGCGAGTCACATTTAATTGACTTTTAAATGAAAAGTTCACTGCCTAGAGAGTAATTTAGGCACATCATGTAATGGGCTTAAGTAAAATACCGAATTCAGCACGAAATTGATTACTGCCATCAGCAGTTTTGTCATCCCTTGCTATTGCTAAACAGAAAGTGAACACATAAAACAGATAAGGTGAACATACATAGTAATCCAAGTGAACACATACAAACAAATAAGTTTAATAAAAATAAGTTGAATGTGCATATAAAAATCTGAACAAGAGATGGCAATATTTATTTATTTGTAAGTGTTTAGTTTGATTGTCTATATGTTTATCTTGTATATTTTATGTGTTCACTTTGTATTTAGCTATTACAAGGGATGACAAAACTACAGATGACAGTTATCATTTCTGAATTCCGCATTTGTAACTTTTCGGGTCAAGTACTCGGGGTAAAATTTGTTAAAACTTAAAACAAAAGGTAATTGATTATCACCATCTGGCGATTTATCATTGCCCGACATCGTTGAGGCGCTCCCCTCAGCGAGCACTCGATGGTCCCCTCACCAGCGAACTTATTTTTTACCAAATGTTCAGTTGGGTAAGTATAAATATTCTGTTAATTAAGTATAAATGTTCAATTAGTTGTAATAAAAAATATAAAGAGATAGGCTAAAATCAGCCACGACTGACGGATAGACCCGTCAGCTACGATTATATCTCAACTTTTGTGGTTCTAATGACTAATCTGAACTGTTCAATATGTTCTCCATATTGAAATCTCATTGGAGACCAAATTTTACATTTTTCTGATTTTATTTACTATTTTTTTGAGAATTTTAAAAATCATAGTTATTGAAGGGTCCAGAATTGTTTAGATTAAGAATTTTGTAAAATACCAAACAAATACTAAAAAATTTCAGAAAATTATAAAATTTTGTCTCCAACGAGATTTCAATATGGAGAACACATTGAACGGTTCGGATCGACTGTTAAAATCTCGAAAATTGTGATTTGATCGTAGCTGACGGTCTCATCCGTCAGTCGCGACTGATTTTAGCCTATATCTGAAATGTTATAAGAAAAAATGTTCATTTTTTTAAGTATAAATGTTCAGTTTCATAAATACAAATGTTCAGTTGGATAAGTACAAATGTTTTGTTAATTTAGTATAAATATTCAGTTAGTTGTAATAAAAAATAAAAATATTATAAGCAAAAATGTTCGTTTTATTATGTATAAATGTTCAGTTTATTATATATAAATGTTCAGCTTATAAAGTATTAATTTTCAGTTTTTTTAATAAGTGCGATGACAAGCGAAGGGGTCATGAACCGGACAAAAAATACATAAAAAAATTAGAAGGGGTAATGAACCGGTCCGGTTCAATTAAAAAAAATTTCGACTCTACCCCTTGCGCATCCTTCTCCAAGACTGACGCGCAATGGTATGTAATAAAATAATCAATTGACATATTTAACTGAACACGTTTGATCATAAATGAATGTAAAATCACTTGAAATGCTCAAATATACTCTGAATCTAAAAAATATGCACAATATGTGCGTAATTACAATGTATAATCCAAATGTTTTGAATATATAAGTTCATAAACATATTCTAGACTATCTAAAGTGCTTAAATATAAATTATTTGCAATCAATTGACTTAAAATGAATCCAAAATCGATTGAAATGCTCAAATATACTCAGAATCTGTAAAAATATAGAGTCTAGAATACTTAGATTATATAGAGATTCTGATTATATTTGAGCATTTCAAGTTATTTTGCATTCATTTTAAGTCAATTGATCGCAAATAATGTATATTTAAGCACTTTAGACAGTCTAGAATATGTTAATGAACTTATTTATTCGAAGCGATTGGATTATACATTGTAATTATGCACATAATTTGCAGATTTTACAGATTCTGAGTATATTTTAGCATTTCAAGCGATTTTGCATTCATTTTAAGTCATTTGATCACACTAATCTATATTTAAACTCTTTATATAGTCTAGAAGATATTTATGAACTTACTTATTCAAAACTATTGGAGTATACATTGTAAATACGCATATAATGTGCAGATTTTACAGATTTTCAGTATATTTGAGTAGTTCAAGCGATTTTGCATTCATTTTAAGTCATTTGATCAAACTAATCAATATTTAAACTCTCTATATAGTCTAGAATATGTTTATGAACTTGCTTATTCAAAACGATGAGATTATACATTGTAATTACGCACATAATTTCCACAATTGACTGATTCTTAGTATATTTGACCATTTCAAGTGGTTTTGCATTCATTTTGAGTCATTTGATCACAATAATCAATATTTAAGCTCTTTATATTGTATAGAATATGTTTATGTACTTAATCAAAACGATTGGATTACACATTGTAATTACGCACATAATGTGCAGATTTTATAGATTCTGAGTATATTTGAGCATTTCAATCGATGTTGCATTCATTTTAAGTCATTTGATCAAAATAATCCATATTTTAGCTCTTTATATATTCTAGAAAATGTTTGTGAACTTACTTATTCAAAACGATTGGATTATGCTTTGTAATGACGCACATAATGTGCAAATTTTACAGATTCAGAGTATATTTGAGCATTTCAAGTGATTTTGCATTTATTTTAAGTCATTTGATCACAATAATCTGTATTTAAGCTCTTCATATAGTCTATAATATGTTTACGAACTTACTTATTAAAAACGATTGGATTATATATTGTAATTACGCACATAATGAGCAGATTTTACAGATTCTAAGCATATTTGAGCATTTCGAGCGATTATGCATTCAATTTAAGTTATTTGATCGCAATAATCTGTATTTAAACTCTTTATATAGTCTAGAATATGTTTAGGAACTTACTTATTTAAAACGATTGGATTATACATTGTAATTACACATAATGTGAAGATTTTACAGATTCTGAGTATATTTGAGCATTTCAAGTGATCTTGCATTCATTTTATATTATTTGATCAACATAATATATATTAAAGCTCTTTATAGAGTTTAGAATATGTTTGCGAACTTACTTACGCACATAATTTGCACATTTTACAGATTCTGATTATAATTGAGCATTTCAAGCGATTTTGTATTCATTTAAAGTCATTTGATCACAATAATCTGTATTTAAACTCTTTATATAGTCTAGAATATGTTTATGAACTTACATATTCGAAACGATTGGATTATACATTGTAATTATGCACATAATGAGCAGATTTAACATATTTTGTGTATATTTGAGCATTTTAAGTAATTTTGCATTCATTTTAAGTCATTTGATCACAATAATCTATATTTAAACTGTTTATATAGTGTCGAAAATGTTTAGGAACTTATTTATTCGAAACGATTGGATTATACATTGTTATTACGCACATAATATGCCGATTTTACAGATTCTGAGTATATTTGAACATTTCAAGCGATTTTGCATTCATTTTAAGTCATTTAATCACAATAATCTATATTGAAGCTCTTTATATTGTTTTAGAATATGTTTAGGAACTTACTTATTCAAAATGATTTTATTATATAATGTATTTACCCACATAATGTGCAGATTTTACTGATTCTTAGTATATTTGAGCATTTCGAGCTATTTTGCATTCATTGTAAGTCATTTGATCACAATATTTAATATTTAAGCTCTTTATATAGTCTAAAATTTGTTTATAAATTTACTTATTCAAAACCATTGGATTATACCCTATAATTACGCACATAATTCGCACATTTTACAGATTCTGAGTATATTTAAGCAAGTTAAGCAGTTTTGCATTCATTCTAAGTAATTTGATCGCAATAATTTATATTTAAGCTCTTTATATAGTCTAGAATATGTTTACGAACTAACTTATTCCAAACGATTTGATTACACATTGTAATTACGCACATAATGTGCAGATTTTACAGATTCGAGAGTGTATTTGAGAATTTCGTGCGATTTTGCATTCATTTTAAGTTATTTGATCACAATAATATATATTTATGTAGTTTATATAGTCTAGAAGATGTTTACGAACTTATTTATTCAAAACGATTGGATTATACATTATAATTATGCACACAATGTGCAGATTCTGAGTATATTTGAGAGTTTCACGCGATTTTACATTCATTTTAAGTGATTTGATCACAATAATCTATATTTAAGCCCTTTATATAGTCTAGAATAAGTTTAGGAACTTACTTATTTAAAACGATTGGATTATACATTGTAATTACACATAATGTGCAGATTTTACAGATTCTGAGTATATTTGTGCATTTCAAGAGATTTTGCATTCATTTTCTGTCATTTTATAAAAAAAAATCTATATTTAAACACTTTATATAGTCTAGAATATGTTTAAGAATTTACTTATTCTAAATGATAGGATTATTCGTTGTAATTATGCACATAATGTGCAAATTTTATAGATTCTGATTATATTTGAGCATTTCAAGCGATTTTGCATTCATTTTAAGTCATTTTATCACAATAATCTATATTTAAGCTGTTTATATTGTGTAGAATATGTTTACGAACTTACCTATTCAAAACAATCGGATTATACATTGTAATTACGTACATAATGTGTAGATTTTACAGATTCTGAGTATATTTGTGCATTTTAAGCTATTTTGCATTCATTTTAAGTCATTTGATCACAATAATCTATAATTAAACTCTTTATATAGTCAAAACGATTGGATTATACAATGTAATTACGCACATAATGTGCAGATTTTACAAATTTTGAGTATATATTGAGTATTTCAACGGATTTTGCATTCATTTTAAGTCATTTGATCACAATAATGTGTATTTAAGCTCTTTATATAGTATAGAATATGTTTATGACTTACTTATTCGAAACAATTGGATTATACATTGTAATTATAAACATAATGTGCAGATTTTACAGATTCAGAGTATATTTGAGGATTTCAAGCGATTTTGCATTCATTTTAAGTCATTTGATCACAATAATCTGTATTTAAGCTCTTCATATAGTCTATAATATGTTTACGAACTTATTAAAAACGATTGGATTATACATTGTAATTACGCACATAATGAGCAGATTTTACAGATTCTGAGCATATTTGAGCATTTCGAGCGATTATGCATTCAATTTAAGTTATTTGATCTCAATAATCTGTATTTAAGCTCTTTATATACTTTAGAATATGTTTAGGAATTTACTTAATCAAAACGATTGGATTATACATTGTAATTAAGCACATAATATGCAGATTTTACAGATTCTGAGCACATTTGAGCATGTCGAGCGATTTTGCATTCATTTTAAGCCATTTCATCAAACTAATTTATATTTAAGCTCTTTATAGAGCCTAGAATATGTTTAATAACTTACTTATTCAAAACGATTGAATTATACATTGTAATTGTGCATATAATGTGCAGATTTTACAGATTCTGATAATATTTGAGCATTTCGAGAGATTTTGTTTTCATTTTAAGTCATTTGATCACAATAATCTATATTTAAACTCTTTATATAGTCTAGAAGATGTTTATGAACTTACCTATTTAAAACAATTGGGTTTTTTATCGTAATTACGCACATAATGTGGAGATTTTAAATATTTTGATTACATTTGAGCTTTTCAAACGATTTTGCATTCATTTTATGTCATTTGATCGCAATAATCTATATTTAAGCTCATTATATAGTCTAGAAGATGTTTATGAAATTACTTATTCAAAACGATTTGGTTAGGCTTTGTAATAACGCACATAATTTGAAGATTTCACAGATTCTGAGTATATTTGAGGATTTCAATCGATTTTGCATTCATTTTAAGTCATTTGATCATAATAATCTATATTTTAGCTCTTTATATATTGTAGAAAATATTTGCGAACCTACTTATTCAAAACGATTAGGTTATGCTTTGTAATGACGCACATATGTGCAGATTTTACAGATTCAGAGTATATTTGAGCATTTCAAGTGATTTTGCATTCATTGTAAGTCATTTGATCACAATAATCTGTATTTATGTTCTTCATATAGTCATATGTTTACGAACTTACTTATTAATAATGATTGGATTGTACATTGTAATTACCCACATAATGAGCAGATTTTACAGATTCTGATTATATTTGAGCATTTCAAGCGGTTTTGCATTCATTTTAAGTCATTTGATCACAATAATCTTTATTTAAGCTCTTTATATAGTCTAGAATATGTTTACCAATTTACTTATTCAAAATGATTTGATTAGACAATGTAATTATGCACATAATGTGCAGATTTTACAGATTCTGATTATATTTGAGCATTTCAAGCGATTTTGCATTCATAAATCATTTGATCACAATAATCTGTATTTAAGCTCTTTATATAGTCTAGAATATGTTTACCAATTTACTTATTCAAAATGATTGGATTATACATTATAATTACGCACACAATGTGCAGATTTTACAGATTCTGATAATATTTGAGCATTTCAAGCGATTTTGCCTTCATTTTAAGTCATTTGATCACAATAATCTGTATTTAAGCTCTTTATATAGCCTAGAATATGTTTACCAATTTACTTATTCAAAATGATTGGATTATACAATGTAATTACGCACAGAATGTGTAGATTTTACATACTTTCAATATATTTGAGCATTTCAAACAATGTTGCATTCATTTTGAGTCATTTGATCACAATAATCTGTATTTAAGCTCTTTATATGGTCTAGAATATGTTAATGAACTTATTTATTCGAAACGATTGGATTATACATTGTAATTATGCATATAATATGTAGATTTTACAGATTCTGATTATATTTAAGCATTTCAAGCGATTTTGCATTCATTTTAAGTCATTTGATCACAATAATCTGTATTTAAGCTTTTTTACAGTCTAGAATACGTTAATGAACTTATTTATTCGAAGCCATTTGATTATACATTGTAATTATGCACATAATTTGCAGATTTTACAGATTCTGAGTATATTTTAGAATTTCAAGCGATTTTGCATTCATTTTAATTCATTTGATCAGACTAATCTATATTTAAACTCTTTATATAGTCTAGAAGATGTTTATGAACTTAGTCAAAACTATTGGAGTATACATTGTAAATATGCATATAATATGCAGATTTTACAGATTTTCAGTATATTTGAGCAGTTCAGGCGATTTTGTATTCATTTTAAGTTATTTGATCAAACTAATCAATATTTAAACTCTCTATATAGTGTAGAATATGTTTATGAACTTACTTATTCAAAATGATGAGATTATACATTGTAATTACGCACATAATTTGAACATTTTACTGATTCTTAGTATATTTGACCATTTCAAGCGATTTTGCATTCATTTTGAGTCATTTCATCACAATAATCAATATTTAAGCTCTTTATATTGCATAGAATATGTTTATGTAGTTACTTAATCAAAACGATTGGATTACACATTGTAATTACGCACATAATGTGCAGATTTTATAGATTCTGAGTATATTTGCGCATTTCAATCGATGTTGCATTCATTTTAAGTTATTTGATCACAATAATCTATATTTTAGCTCTTTATATATTCTAGAAAATGTTTGTGAACATACTTATTCAAAACGATTGGATTATACTTTCTAATGACGCACATAATGTGCAGATTTTAGAGATTCAGGGTATATTTGAGCATTTCAATCGATTTTGCATTCATTTTAAGTCATTTGATCACAATAATCTGTATTTAAGCTCTTCATATAGTATAGAATATGTTTAGGAACCTACTTGTTTAAAATGATTGGATTATACATTGTTATTACACATAATGTGAAGAATTTACAGATTCTGAGTATATTTGAGCATTTGAAGCGATCTTCCATTCATTTTATATTATTTGATCAACTTAATCTATATTTAAGCTCTTTATAGAGTTTAGAATATGTTTACGAACTTCATTATTCAAAACAATTCGATTATATGTTGTAATTACGCACATAATTTGCACATTTTACAGATTCTGATTATATTTGAGCATTTCAAGCAATGTTGTATTCATTTCAATTCATTTGATCACAATAATCTGTATTTAAACTCTTTATATAGTCTAGAATATGTTTATAAACTTACTTATTCCAAACGATTGGATTATACATTGTAATTATGCACATAATGAGCAGATTTAACAGATTTTGTGTACATTTGAGCATTTTAAGTAATTTTGCATTCATTTTAAGTCATTTGATCACAATAATCTATATTTAAACTGTTTATATAGTGTCAAAAATGTTTAGGAACTTATTTATTCGAAACGATTGGATTATACATTGTTATTACGCACATAATATGCCGATTTTATAGATTCTGAGTATATTTGAACATTTCAAGCTATTTTACATTCATTTTAAGTAATTTGATCATAATAATCTATATTTAAGCTCTTTATATTTTTTTAGAATATGTTTAGGAACTTACTTATTCAAAACGATTGGATTATACAGTGTATTTACCCACATAATGTGCAAATTTTACTGATTCTGAGTATATTTGAGCGTTTCGAGCTATTTTGCATTAATTGTAAGTCATTTGATCACAATATTTTATATTTATGCTCATTATATAGTATAAAATATGTTTATAAATTTACTTATTCAAAACCATTGGTTTATACCCTATAATTACGCACATAATTTGCACATTTTACAGATTCTGAGTATATTTGAGCATGTTAAGCGGTTTTGCATTCATTCTAAGTCATTTGATCCCAATAATCTATATTTAAGCTCTTTATATAGTCTAGAATATGTTTATCACTTACTTATTCGAAACAATTGGATTATACATTGTAATTATGCACATAATGTGCAGATTTTACAGATTCAGAGTATATTTGAGCATTTCAAACGATTTTGTAATCATTTTAAGTCATTTGATCACAATAATCTGTATTTAAGCTCTTCATATAGTCTATAATATGTTTACGAACTTACTTCTTAAAAATGATTGGATTATACATTGTAATTACGCACATAATGAGCAGATTATAAAGATTCTGAGCATATTTGAGCATTTCGAGCGATTATGCATTCAATTTAAGTCATTTGATCACAATAATCTATATTTAAGCTCTTTATATACTTTAGAATATATTTAGGAATTTACTTATTCAAAACAATTGGATTATATATTGTAATTACGCACATAATGTGCAGATCTTACAGATTTTGAGTATATTTGAGTATTTCAAGCGATTTTGCATTCATTTTAAGTCATTTGATCACAATAATCTGTATTTAAGCTCTTTATGTAGTATAGAATATGTTTCTTACTTATTCGAAACAATTGGATTATACATTGTAATTGTGCACATAATGTGCATATTTTACAGATTCAGAGTATATTTGAGCATTTCAAGCGATTTGGCATTCATTTTAAGTCATTTGATCACAATAATCTATATTTAAGCTCTTTATATTATTTTAGAATATGTTTAGGAACTTACTTATTCAAAACGATTGGATTATACAATGTATTTACCCACATAATGTGCAGATTTTACTGATTCTGAGTATATTTGAGTATTTCGAGCTATTTTGCATTCATTGTAAGTCATTTGATTACAATATTTAATATTTAAGCTCTTTATATAGTCTAAAATTAGTTTATAAATTTACTTATTCAAAACCATTGGGTTATACCCTAGAATTACGCACATAATTTGCACATTTTACAGATTCTGAGTATATTTGAGCAAGTTAAGCAGTTTTGAATTCATTCTAAGTAATTTTGATCACAATAATTTATATTTAAGCTCTTTATATAGTCTAGAATATGTTTACGAACTAACTTATTCTAAACGATTTGATTACACATTGCAATTACGCACATAATGTGCAGATTTTACAGATTCAGAGTGTATTTGAGAATTTCGTGCGATTTTGCATTCATTTTAAGTTTTTTTATCACAATAATATATATTTATGCTGTTTATATAGTCTAGAAGATGTTAACGAACTTACTTATTCAAAACAATTGGATTATACATTATAGTCTAAAAGACGAATTCACCCAAACGGCTCCCTGCGTATAGAACTTTCTGCATTGGCTACTCTCTGACTAATGGAACTTACTTGACTCAATTTTTAACATGTTTATATCGTGTAGAATATGTTTAGGAACTTACTTATTCAAAACTATTGGATTATGCATTTTAATTACGTACATAATGTGTAGATTTTATAGATTCTGAGTATATTTGAGCATTTCAAGCTATTTTGCATTCATATTAAGTCATTTGATCACAATAATCTATATTTAAACTCTTTATATAGTCTAGAATATGTTTATGAACTTACTTATTCAAAATGATTGGATTATACATTTTAATTACACACAGATTTTTCACATTTTACAGATTCTGATTATATTTGAGCATTTCAAGCGATTTTGTATTCATTTTAAGTCATTTGATAACAATAATCTGTATTTAAACTCTTTATATAGTCTAGAGTATGTTTATGAACTTACTTATTTGTAACGATTGGATTATACATTTGTAATTATGCACATAATCTGCAGATTTTACAGATTTTGTGTATATTTGAGCATTGTAAGTGATTTTGCATTCATTTTAAGCCATTTGATCATAATAATCCATATTTAAGCAGTTTATATAGTGTAGAATATGTTTTGGAACTAATTTATTCCAAACTATTGGATTATACATTGTAATTACGCACATAATGTGCAGATTTTACAGATTCTGAGTATATTTGAGCATTTTAAGCAATTTTGCATTCATTTTAAGTCATTTGATCACAATAATCTATATTTAAACTCTTATATAGTCCAGAATATGTTTACGAAATTACTCACTCAAAACTATTGGAGTATACATTGTAATTACGCATATAATGTGCAGATTTTACAGATTCTGATTATATTTCATCATTTCAAGTGATTTTGCCTTCATTTTAAGTCATTTGATGACAATAATCTGTATTTAAGCTCTTTATATAGTCTAGAATATGTTAATGAACTTATTTATTAGAAACAATTGGATTATACATTGTAATTACGTATAAAATATGCAGATTTTACAAATTCTGATTATATTTGAGCATTTCAAGCGATTTTGCATTCATTTTAAGTCATTTGATCACAATAATCTGTATTTAAGCTCTTTTTACAGTCTAGAATACGTTAATGAACTTATTTATTAGAAAGCGATTGGATTATACATTGTAATTATGCACATAATTTGCAGATTTTACAGATTCTGAGTATATTTTAGCATTTCAAGCAATTTTGCATTCATTTTAAGTTATTTGATTACACTCATCTATATTTAAACTCTTTATATAGTCTAGAAGATGTTTATGAACTTACTTATTCAAAACTATTGGAGTATACATTGTAAATACGCATATAATGTGCAGATTTTACATATTTTCTGTATTTTTGAGCAGTTCAAGTGATTTTGCATTCATTTTAAGTCATTTGATCAAACTAATCAATATTTAAACTCTCTATATAGTGTAGAATATGTTTATGAACTTACGTATTCAAAACAATGAGATTATACATTGTAATTACGCACATAATTTGCACAATTTACTGATTCTTAGTATATTTGACAATTTCAAGCGGTTTTGCATTCATCTTGAGTCATTTCATCACAATAATCAATATTTAAGCTCTTTATATTGTATAGAATATGTTTATGTGCTTACTTAATCAAAACGATTGGATTACATATTGTAATTATGCACATAATGTGCAGATTTTTTAGATTCTGAGTATATTTGTGCATTTCAATCGATGTTGCATTCATTTTAAGTCATTTGATCACACTGATCTATATTTTAGCTCTTTATATATTCTATAAAATGTTTCTGAACCTACTTATTCAAAACGATTGGATTATGCTTTGTAATCACGAACATAATGAGCAGATTTTACAGATTCAGAGTATATTTGAGCATTTCAAGCGATTTTGGATTCATTTTATGTCATTTGATCACAATAATCTGTATTTAAGCTCTTCATATAGTCTATAATATGTTTACAAACTTACTTATTTAAAACGATTGGATTATACATTGTAATTACGCACATAATGCGCAGATTTTACAGATTCTGATTATATTTGAGCATTTCAAGCGGTTTTGCATTCATTTTAAGTCATTTGATCATAATAATCTTTATTTAAACTCTTTATATAGTCTAGAATATGTTTACCAATTTACTTATTCAAAATGATTGGATTAGACAATGTAATTATGCACATAATGTGCAAAATTTTACAGATTCTGATTATATTTGAGCATTTCAAGCGATTTTGCATTCATTTTAAGTTATTTGATCACAATAATCTGTATTTAAACTCTTTATATAGTCTAGAATATGTTTACCAATTTACTTATTCAAAATGATTGGATTATACAATGTAATTACACACACAATGTGCAGATTTTACAGATTCTGATTATATTTGTGCATTTCAAGCAATTGTGCATTCATTTTAAGTCATTTGATCACAATAATATATGTTTAAACTCTTTATATAGTCCAGAATATGTTTACGAAATTACTTATTCAAAACTATTGGAGTATACATTGTAATTACGCATATAATGTGCAGATTTTACAGATTCTGATTATATTTCATTATTTCAAGCGATTTTGCCTTCATTTTAAGTCATTTGATGACAATAATCTGTATTTAAGCTCTTTATATATAGTCTAGAATATGGTAATGAACTTACTTATTCAAAATGATTTGATTATACATTGTAATTATGCACATAATTTGTAGATTTTACAGATTTTGAGTATATTTGAGCATTTGAAGTAATTTTGCATTCATTTTAAATCATTTGATCACAATAATCTATATTTGAGCTGTGCAGATTCTAGACTATATAGAATTATGCACATTGTAAATTATGCACATAATGTGCAGATTTTAGACTATATAAACAGCTTAAATATATATTATTGTGATCAAATGACTTAAAATGAATGCAAAATCACTTGAAATGCTCAAATATACTCAGAATCTGTAAAATCTACACATTATGTACGTTATTACAAAGCATAACCCAATCGTTTTGAATAAGTAAGTTCACAAACATCTTCTAGACTATATAAAGAGTTTAAATATAGATTATTGTGATCAAATGACTTAAAATGAATGCAAAATCGTTTGAAATGCTCAAATATACTCCGAATCTGTGAAATTTGCACATTCTGTACGTAATTACAATGTATCTTCCAATCGTTTTGAATAAGTTCATAAATATATTCTTGACTTTATAAAGAGCTTAAATATAGATTATTGTATTGAAATGACTTAAAATGAACGCAAAATCGCTTGTGATGCTCAAATATACTTAGAATTTGTAAAATCTGCACATTATGTGCGTAATTACAGTGTATAATCCAATCATTTTGAAAGTATGTTCATAAACATATTCTAGACTATATAAAAAGCTTAAATATAGATTGTTGTGATCAAATGACTTAAAATGAATACAAAATTGATTGAAATGCTCGAATATACTCGGAATCTGTAAAATCTGCACATTATGTGCGTAATTACAATGTATAATCTAATTGTTTTGAATAAGTAAGGTGATAAACATATTCTCTCCATAAAAGCGATTCATTTTAAAAATGAGACATAATCCGATATATTTTAAAATGTTGAATCGTAATCATATTCTAGACCGTATTGAGAGTTTAAATTATGATTATTTTGATGTAATGACTTAGAATGAATTTAAAAACTGATGAAATGCTCAAATGATACTTAGAATGAGCGTTATTTGCTCTTTATATGTGTAATTACACGGTATAATCAAATATTTTTTAATATGTTAGATCTCAATCATATTCTAGATCATATAGAGATTTTAAATGAAGACTATTATGATGAAATGACTAAGAATGAATTCATAAATATTTGAAATGCTCAAATGATACTTTGTATTATATTCATTTTATATGCGTAATTACTTGGTATAATCCAATCTATTTTAAAATGTTAGATCTGAAGCATATTCTTCCTCGTATTGATAGTTTAAATGAAGTTATTTTAATGAAATGACTTACAATGAATTCAGAAATGAATAAAATATTCAAATGATACTTAGAATGATCGTTATTTGCACTTTATTATATGTGTAATTAGTATTGTTACTGCTCATTTCCTAGTCCCATGGCCTGCACCAGTACCTTTCGTCTATCTAAGTACCGGTGCACCTTTATTATCTAATTCCAACAATTAATGTCAAATACAAACTAAAACCCATAAGCCCAGTAATTTTAAAGTACCATCCATCCCACCTCCTGGTATTACATTGGATCCATTCAAACAAAATTGAAAGAAAACAAAACATCCTCAAGCCTATGAATTCCCAAAACATCCCATCATTGGTATACAATAGCATTTCCAATTTGTGCGGCCATCATTTCTGTCTCTGTGCTCTCATGCAGCGGCTCTGGGACTCACTGAGAGTACCGCAAGAAGTGGTGTCATACTCAGAATAGCATTCTTCAATTTGTCAGGTCAGAGCCCCTTCCAGTAGTCCATCAACCCTTTAATAGCTGTACCCTATACACACTGAGATTAATGAGTGAGGTTGAACATTGTTAAAACATACCGAATTTCTGTTTTTCCATAAAATCCAGAAAATTGATGCACACCAGTGCCGAAAAGCAATAGTATTAGTGAGAGATAAAGAGATTGCCATTAGATCTTCTGAAGAAGTAGGCTTTGACTCTTGCCGGCATATTGACACCTCCTTGTCAGTCCCTGTGGAAATGCAAAGAAGGAATATCATCACTACGCTTTCTTGCCAAATTGTGTACTCAGGGTCATAATGAGACCAGCTTGCATCTCTTCTTTGAGTGCCCTTTTGCTAAAGCAGTCCGGACTATTGTTCAGAATTGTACAAATGCTCCCAATCTCTCATCCAGTTTCTCTATAAAAGAATCGCTTATTGCCTGCTTCAATGCTTTGGTGAATATGGTTGGAGAGAAATCAGAGGATCTTCAACTCTTCGTCCAGAACGGCTAGTGCTTTGGTGGATTGGATTTTGGTGGAGGCTGCTGCTTGCTTCAAGTTTTACTAGCTTTTGGGTTTTCTTTTCGGTTTCTTTTCTCTTTCTTTGACAGCCACTGTCAATTCATCTAAAAAAAACATTTTCCCATAAGTGTTTGATTGACAAATGACAGGAGCAATTACAAAAGTCTAAACTTAAATTGAAATAATCTTCCAAATTTCCCTGCAACTCTACCCATGACATTTTCAAATTGTTACCTTTTCTTGAATTGAAAGGTAGGTAGAGATTAATCATGTGCACCCAACTCCTCATGTCGATTTCATTAAATTGTTTAGATGAAAATAAAATTCAATTTTTAATTTCAGATTGTACCCACCTCGACAGTAGTGAAAACTTGACATATGTCCAAACAAATAATTGCAACTTCATCATTTGTGTTGGAATTTTTCAGATTTTGAATTAAATTGGTGTTTGAATATTTCATTCATTCCAAAAGGCAACCAACAAAGAAATTAAGCTCTGATTCTTTGCGTTCATTTATGGCGCTTTCAGTCTTCTATGTGAATTTTTTCTTTAAAAAAACATAAACTCAATATGAGTTTTTAACTGATTTACAATTAGATATACGCTACACGTTCAATAAAGTACGCATGAAGCAAATTAAAAAGGCGAAGTGCTACAACTGGCTTGTTACTTGAGAGGGAAACAAGCAAAATCAATTATGACTTGTACGGCAAATTTTAAAAACAAGTAGAAACTTTAAAAAGTAAATTAAAAAAAAAAGAAAATTGAGTGTTTCAAAAAAAAAAAAACAATAAATGTTATTATCAGCATTATTGTTAAAAAAAATAATAATAATTTCTTTGCTTAACGTACTTCTGCTGTATAATATTCCGTATTTTAGATGGAATGCTTCCTTTTACCTTTTCGACGCGGTCTATTAAGGGAATTGATTTAGAACAGAGAGAACACTATTAATAAGGATTAATCTATCTCCAAAAGACAAGTAAACACCTATCAAATAAGGAAAATACAAATTGTCAACATAAACAAGTTCCTAATGTGGAAGAAAACTAAGAACTGGATGCACATTATATAGGGACAATGGAATCCGACGTTGCTAAAAAAAAGAAATACAAAAGGCAACTCAAACTAGATAGAATTTGTTATTGACTGGACTCTGCACTAACAGACTACCTGTAAAGAGATACTTCCTATAAGTTGCTTTCTATTCAGGGTTAATAATGCATTTAATTTTATTTATACAGCGACAGTTGCAGTTGCTTTGTTTTACCCGTTAGATCTACCAACAAAAAAAAAAAAACTTTAGAAGACACTTTGTATTCGGGTCCTCTCCGGTCCAGCGGTCGCTGGAAAATCATTTGCATATATTTAAAACATTTTTTTAATCTAACAATTTAAATCCGATCAGACTTGATTTTGCAAACCTCTTGCAACATGAACCTGGACAATTATATGACGTGTGTATTCCCGTTTTTAATCTGCTGAATCGCAATCTAAAACAAAATACGTCACTCCGATATGTTAGAAATCACTTCTACTTTTTGATAAATTAATTATTTGATGGAGAAAGAGATAAATTTTAAACACTCAACAATAGAATTTTCTATTCATATGTTCCTTTCTTATCTCTTACATTATCATATGACACTAACATACTTATAATTATAAAGACTTATGACTACATTCAAATCATTCAACAAAGTACTAATTATTATTTAAACATACTTTCTCATATGCATATTATAGAAATACGAATTTTATATTTTTCTAAACTATTAACTCTCAAGTAGTACGTAGAACTTTGACTATTTGACCAAATTAAAATTTATATTTACTCCTTAAACTTAATTTTCTTGACATCCAACATCCAAGAAGATTCTTGAATTTTTTAAACAACTTGATTGGCAACGGCTTAAAATGTCGGCCACTTGATCTTCACTTTCACATGAATTAGCTCGATAATCTTCATCTTCACTTGCCCCCGAATAAAATGATATCTCATATCGATATGTTTGCTCCTTTCATGATGAAATAGATTTTTTGTCAACTCAATTGTCGACTTTCTATCCAAATAAATTTGAGTAGCATCTTCTTGAGCAAAATTGATCTCCTAGTAGTTGCTTTAGCCAAATTGCGTGACACACACATGCCGCCGTCGCGGCATATTCCGCCTCACATGTCGAAAGTGTCATGATCAGTTGTTTCTTCGAAAGCCAAGTAAAAGCCATGTTGCCAACATAAAACACAAATTACGAGGTACTTTTTCTATCATATATCTCTCTGCCCCCAAATACTATTCGAATAGCGACAAATTCCGAAATCTTTAGCAGAAGAATCATAAAACAAATCAAATGTAAAGTACTTTGAATGTAGTGGCGAATCTGCTTGATGACTTTCCAGTGTGTTGATATATGCGTAGAGTTTATAAAAAAAACACAAACAAATATGACGTAACTTTCTTACTCTTACAAATACGAACAAAAAAGACAATAATCGGGAATTATACTCTTTGAAAACCTAGAAAAAGAGATATTTCAAATTTTGTATGTCCGAGCTTGATTGTATAATATATTATTAAACTTGACTATCATATTATGTCTAGAATTATTTAGAGTCTGAATAACACTGATATGATACGTTTGTTTGCTGGGCTCCAATAATATGACAAAATAATTCTATACATGTTTTTCGCATACATTTAGTAGATGCTTTCAATTTTATGATATTAAAAAAGATACACTATAAATAAGAATTCACTAATAACTTCGATCATAGTCAAAAGTCGATAGAATATTTCATAAAATATGAAATTCAAGCCTTGTTGGGCTTACGACATATATGATGGGAGAAATTCGAGCTAGGAGCCTTATTTACTCATAAAAAAGGAAAAATATACACTAAAAAAAAATGATGTAAGCTTCATCACCAAGAAGGAACATCTCTCTCTCTCTCTCGATGTGGGATCTGCCGAGTCCCTCAATCTAAAATAAAATGCATGAATAACATCAATGTGTATACTCCCGACCAAGTTCTTATATTTTTAAATCGTTAGAATTAACCATAATTTATTATGCTGAATAGGAAAAGTGTTTTGAGCACATGTATTCGTGTTTCCACAATGTATTAATGGTTTATTAGGTCTTCTAATTAAGTTATTATACTTATGCAATTTATGTGATTTAAGTTTTTTTAGTATGTTTAATGAATTATAGGTTATTTAGTAGCGTAGAATAAGAGAGAAAATAATGTGCCATGTGTTTGCATAACTAGCATGTTCATTAATTTAGCATGACAAGACACGCCACAATATTTGACATTTGTCAAATATTATCAGTGGCGTATTATGTCTAGTGGGCTTACCGAATAGAAGTGTGGGAGAAACCAACATATTAAAACATAGCACATGTCATCCCAAAACATGTCACAACACGATACTAAACACGTCTAGACACATCTTGTGTTACGTCAATTTTACACATTTTGGCTAAAATACAATTGAAAGGTACAAAATAACTTGTTTGTTTCATTTAATGTGTTTGGGAAATTTATGAAATATTGTGGTGAATTAGCATAACTTTTTGAGTAAGTATAATTTATAGATAAGGACTAGCTTTTTCTTTTTAATGGAGTCGAAATTTTCAAAACTAAATGATTATCGTAGGTAGAGATATGAAGAAATATTAAATAGTAGAAAATAAATGGAAAATGTTTAAAACATAGCAATATTACGGAAACTTAGCTGGAGTTCATTATTATAATTATGAAACGCCTTTAGTTTAAGAAAATTATCATGCCAAAACATCAATAGTTTTGAATTTCTTAAATATAATAAAAAGAATTTGAAAAATGCAGGAAAACTAGAAACGAAAGTCAAAAGTTTGTGACCGCGATGTGCCATTTTTTTCTAAATTGACCGTACTACAAAAATATATATAGGAAAAATTACGAATGCATGGTTTTGTAACTCATGTTTCCTGATATAGGTAGTCACAACTCTTTTTAAAAAAAGGAATTACTACAAATTACTATTCTAATTAATACATGAGGCCAGTGTCTGAACATACGTTGTGATTATACGTAAATGAAATTAGAGACTATGTTCTGAAATTGAAGAATTCCAATTTCCAATTTGAAGGTCAGGAAGGAGCATATCCGCCACTAATGTTGGATAAAATATATGCTAGATAAAATAATGGTGGATCTTTCTTAGATAATTGAAGAAATCACCATACCAGATATAAAAGACAAGATTATTATTATTATTATAGTAAACAATAGAATTAGATTGTTTCTTCTCTTTTCGTTTTAATTTAACCACTGGCTAAAATCTGTAATCAACTTTATTATCATAAAAAGATGAGGGCTAGACCCCCAATTTTTTCTCAAAAAAAATATATATAGAATTAGAAAAATAAAAACAAAATAGGGAACTCTAATTTTGTGTCTTGATATAGGTAGTCACAACCCTTTATTATTGAAAGAAATAGAGGAAGTACGAAAATAAATGCAAGTTTATCTAATATTACAACGCCATATGACTTTTATCCTTTTAAAAAAAAAATTTATTTTGCTACTGTAAGTAATCCAATGTAAAGACAACCACATATGTCCTAACATGTTCAAGTGTCGTGTGTTGCATCTTTAAACTTGCCGTGTTCACGCCCTAGAGAAATTGAGACGTTTAAGCATTGCAAGTGATGCTAAGACTAATATCGAGCTAACATCTTTTGGCAATGAAATATGCACCGGGGCATCTTCTTAAAATCCCTATATAAGTTGATTTAATAATAAAGATTGTGATATGTACAAATATGAATTAAATTAAAACATACAAACAAATATGAATTGATTTTTTTTTTAAACTCTACGAACAAAAATGAGGAATACTTTTTAAAAATATGGAAATAATAATAGTTAACATTTTGTATCTCTGAGCTTGATTTTATAATATAATATTATACTTGACTATCATACTATGCCTATAATTATTTAGAGTATGAATACACTACTGATATGATACGTTTGTTTGCTGTGCTCGAACGATATAACATGAAAAAGAAATAATTTTATACATGAATTTCGCATACATTTAATTGTTGCTTTCAATTTTATGATATCAAAGGTACACTATTAATTAGAATCCACCTAACAGCTTCGGTCATATCATAAGTTAAAAGAATAATTTCCACACAAATTTCAAATTCAAGCCTCGTTGGACATAACGACATAAGATGAGCGAAAATTCATGAGCCTATTAAAGTATTAATTACTCAAAAAGAAGGAAAAATTATACACCATAACAAAAATGATGCAAGCTTCATCACCACTAGTTAGCATAAAGACAAAAATAATAAAAGAGGATAAGTTCCCTTGTGGAACTAAAACAGAAAATAAAAATCCAGATCAGAATGAATACCACACAAGAAGAGATTGTGCCTGTGCCTTAATTCAGTGCGCTTTTTTGTTAAATTATTTTTTTAATAATGCAGGATACTCACCACAATTTTCTCAAATGACAATATTTCACATCACCGACCTCCCTGTTGCACTCTTTTCTCCTCTTTTCGTTTCGAAAGCAAGCGCGCTACTTGAAATATCTGATCTACTATTATCTCTTAACCTTTAACAAAATGTAGCGGATATGATGACCCTTTTTCAGACGACCCGCTACGTATATGTTGAATTTCCTGGGAATTAGAAAACCTTGAGAAATCCTACTTTATCTGAAAAAAGTGTAGGATCAAAAGGAAGCAAGACAGCCGAACATCAATAGCTCACACGAATCTTGATGCACCGAACAGAATTATTAAACTGTTATAAGTATTGACCGCTTTCTTAAATGGGCCCTACAGATATTCTTTTCGTCATAAAAGTCTATCCGTAAACGAAAGGAGCCGTTGCAGGTTGGCATCTCTCCAGTTTGAAAATATCCTAACTCCCTTTTTCTTTCCTCTTTTTCCATTGTGGTGTTACTAATTATATCTTCCATTTATTATCCATTGATTGCTTATCAGACAGCGGTACACATTGGCCATGTGCTCAAACCCTTGCTCAGTTCTGTGACAGTTGTATTTAGACAACAATTTAACACACTTTTGCGTGTAAGGTACTCAATTTAATACGGGTTGTTGTTAGCTTGTTTCTGATAATTCTCTTGTTAAACAACGTAGTTATCCTCAGGTCAGACGACTTCAGACCAAAAAGAGACTAGAGTACCTAGGCTTTTTACTTCGAAGTTGCAATTTTTTTTAATGCAAGAAAAAAGATGGTAATTAAAAAGTTGAATCACCTCCTGTCTAAATGGTGATAAAAGTCTGAAATTCACCATTTGAAGTTATCCAAATTCAAGTACCATTGTCAGCTTTTTTATTCTATCAAAGGACAACTTGACACAACAAACTTTATCCTATATAACCTAATACCAAATAACAAATCCAAATGGACAATAGATATTTAGAGCCAAGTGAATTTCCAATAATCAAAGCTACCAAAAATTCGGTGTTTTACTATTTTGGTGCGTATGCACAACTCAATTAAAACAAGCAAACATAAGACCAAAATGTGGTTTAAAACAGCCCCCAGAAACCTCTTAATCTAATGAAAACAAATCCACAATTTCCAAAGATCTAATTTCTTCTTTAACCAAATATTAGAAAATTAATCCTCTCATTCCTAAGTAATATAGCATACATTACCATGTTTTCAAAAGTACCTGCAAATACCACTAAACTGGTGTCAAATGTACAGACTCTAACCCCCTTACAAATCAACCTAAAAACATCTCTCACACCCAATTTTAAGTAAAAAAGATTAAAAAAAACTCTAATTACTTTCTATCTACTTCTTAGCCTTCCTAGCATGCAACTTTCTAGTTGGTGTGGCTGCCTTCTTAGGTGCAGCCTTCTTTGCCGCTGCCGCTGGTTTCTTTGGTGCTGCCTTCTTAGCCGGAGCAGCAGCTGCTTTCTTTCCAGGTGTATCCTTAGCTGAGGTCTTTGCTGCCTTGGCTGGCCGAGATGCTCCCTTTGGCTTAGCTGCAGCCTTGGTCTTAACTGGAGCTGCCTTTGGCTTAGGTGCTGCCTTAGCCTTGGCCGGAGCAGCCTTTGGCTTGGCCTTTGGAGCTGCAGCCTTCTTCGGCTTAGGTGCTGCTTTGGGCTTAGGAGCAGCAGCTGGCTTGGCTGCTGCCTTCTTAGGCTTGGCTGGAGCCAACTTGGCCACTGTCTTCTTTGGTTTGGCTGGAGCAGCTGCTACTGCCTTCTTTGGTTTAGCTGCCACCTTGGCTTTTGGCTTAGCTGCTGCCTTGGCCTTGGCTGGAGCAGCTTTGGTAGATTTGGCCTTCTTGGCCTTTGGCTTGGCAGCTGTTTTGGCCTTAGGCTTAGCAGGCTTCTTAGCAACAGGTTTAGGTGCTGCCACACTCTTAAGTTTGAAGGAGTTCTTCACTTTGGAGAGCTTGCCTGATGCAGTTAGCTTTTTGAGATGAAACAAAAGGAGCTTCCTGAAATTGGAAGGCAAGTGAGCCTTGTGCTTGTCTTCTATGAACTTCCCAATTGCATAAGGGCTTGATCCAGTTTTCTCTTTGAGGGATGTGATTGCCTCAGTAATCATCTGAATTAAGACAAAATTGAATCAATTGTAAATACATATGCAGATCAATTGTAATGCTGATAACAAATTGTGACAAAATGTTACAGATTGGGATTTTAGTATATCATAACGATGCGTTCTCCACTAAATAGACATTGCTTGTACATGAATCAATAGATTTATGATTAAGCAGGTGGATCAATTGTACAAAACTATCCTAAAAATCTCCTATCAGTTAATGCTCACTCTGTTGAATAGATGTAGGTTAATGACAAATCAATAAATTAACAGTTATAAAAGTATAATTGATATAGAACAGCCACAAATTTGTTGTTATAATAGGTTGAATCTACACTTTACCTTTTACTTAGGTCTGGTTTTGCACAAATCGGTTCATTTCTCTCTAATTAAGCTAATAAACCAAATATATATTTGATTTCCAATGACCTAACTACAGTTGACAATGGTTTGACGAGATTCAATCCAGTTTTGAGTACAAACAGAGACAGATAAAACAAACCTCAGCATAAGGCGGATGCGCAGAAGGAGCACGAGGCTTCCTAGGTTTCTTCTCCTTAGGCTCCTTGGCCTTCTTCTCCTTAGGTTTATCAGACGCGTCGGCCTCAGCGGCTGCGTTGGCCTCGGCGTCGGCGGCGGCTTCGACCTCCATCGGCGCAGGGTCTGTCGGAGCCGAATCGACGACGGGATCCCCGGACGGAACTGGCACAATATCGCCAGACGCCATTACTAGAGCTCAAAGTTTGATACGAGAATTGTATAGAGAGAGAGAGAGAGAGAGAGAGAGGTTTGTATGTATGGTGTGAGAGAGGCGAAAGAGAAGGTGAGTTTAAATATGACGACCGTGTGGAAGGGAAGACGTAGTGGCAAGCGCTGATTGGTCGAGAGGGGTGTCACACGGATCGAGCGCTGGCGCTGAAATAATTGTGGGCCTTTGGATTTGAATCAGATCTACGGTTCAAAGTTGGTCAGGCTGGGAAGGGAGGATGCTTGGTCTGAATAGAAGGCTCCTTGTGTGCCCTTCGGGTGTGCTTCTCCTCTCACTTTGGGGATTAATTTCTCCACCTATGATTCATGGATATTGATTTGGTTTAAATCAGGATTTAGGTATTGAGATGTAGTTTATGTGGATTTAAAATTTGGTTGAATTGGTAATGTGTACAGGGAGAAATTAGTTTTTGAATGGAAAGTGGTCAAGCACAAGGGTTTGTGTGAGTTCGTCGGAGTTTTTCGAGGTTTTAACGACAATGGCGGGACCATTTGAACTATTTTTTGTTGCGGTTCCATTGTAGCCTTGATGATGAATCTATCGGTCTTTGAATTATCAAAATCGGGAAAGAATTG
The DNA here is from genome assembly GCA_027562975.1 of Rhynchospora breviuscula. Lineage (NCBI taxonomy): Eukaryota > Viridiplantae > Streptophyta > Magnoliopsida > Poales > Cyperaceae > Rhynchospora > Rhynchospora breviuscula. The sequence continues at coordinate 23,831,087 of CM050398.1, forward strand.
AAGGTATACGGCAAGTTTGAACGCGACTTAACTGACACACTTGCCTTAAATGATTAGTAGTCGATATAATTACTGCCCTAAACGCAAGCCGTTACTTGCCGATTATCGATGGTGTAATCCGGGAACTTTTCCGACATGTAATGTAACTTGAAAGACGGTTAAATCGACTACATTTACGCGATAATGTAACACACATTGATGATGTAACATGATGGTACAATGGATAAGGGCTTTTTGACAAGTGCATGATTAACATGATCAGGTTAGGTTTCTTTGAGGCTGAATCAAGGTGTCTAATCAGAAACTAAATTTTGCTATATTGAAAAAACATATCAAGAATTTGCATTTGGAATTCTTCAACCAAATGTTAAGAGCATAACCTGAATATGTTTATGCAAATCTAACATGCATGTCTCAGGTTGGCAGAAAAGGACACAAATAGGAACAAACATTCATTAAGACCTTGCGCTTGTACATCTATCATAGCATATTTGGACTAATTTCATGAGAAAACTAAAACCAAGTTATAATTTACCATTTTTTTCCCTGAATTATCTTACAAATATAAAGAACTCTCATATGCATACCTAACTCAGGTCTCAATTCCACTAAAAACACAATCTATCCACTGATAAAATGAAACTTTCTTGTTTTCAACCATGTGCTACCCCTTCTACTCTTGTAAACTACTAACACATGAAGATAAACAACTGCATATAATGAAATTTTCAGTGTTTAGACACATCTTGTTAATTACAAAATTCAGATAGAAGTAATTTCTCAATCAAAAAGGTAACCATGTTATGTGCCTTCTAAGTATTTGTTTCTGTTGGTCAAAATTCAATTGCTCTTTCCTTGTGAAAAGATTTTGACTTACTATTGGTAAGATACGCAAGTAAGAAGTTCCATTTTGTTCCATGCCTTTAACAAATCTGAATCTCTATCATGTCACCAATAATGGATGTCAATAATCCACTACTGGTTTACAGAACATCAATTGAACTCCATATAGAAACAAAATTCGTCATGTGATTGATCTCCAATTACATTATAGTAAAACTTTAGTTCTAACTCGGCATAACATAGATATTAGACTGATCAGTTAAATGCTTGAGAACTTCTTGAAAGGACCCTAACTGTTCATAAAAGATCAAAACGAATAAAATTGCTCCATATATATAGTCTTTCCAACATTCCCAATTATAACAAGGCGTGTAAGAATTATGCATAATTGATCAAGGACCAAGATTTGTTTTAAGTAATTTGTTCCATATCATCAATTTTTGGATAAACTCCATCCTACCTTTTGCAAGACGTATCGCAACAAAAGAATATATACTTCCCTGTGATTGATCTCAATTTTGTTAATTCACAACAAATACAGATGAATTAATCCCCAAAAATACATCAAGGACCAACCACCCCAAGTACAACTTTTACTAATCGCTCATATTCTTTATTAGTTTCAACTTCTTCAAGAGTTTTGTAGAAATCCCAAAACAAGAGTAGAAGACCTGGTCAACTAACCATGATGCTTATCCTTGAAAAGGGGTTAGAAAGGGATGTAAGAGACCACACCATGACTCCAGCCTCATCGACATGTCTCAGAAGTAGCTAGAAACTGACCCAACATGCATTCTCAGTTAGAGTCAGAAAATTCTTAACTTAGGTGACATGCGCATTATTCGAAAGAGGGGTTATCTAACCTTTGTGAACCCAACATTATAAAAAATGCCTAACTAGTCCCGTCTATATAGTTGGTACTATAGGTAGTCAATCGCTAGTTTTCTTTACATGACATAATCCAATTAATTTTTCATTTGACCTGACAATGAACAACTTTTAGACTATAGAAACAATTATGATATTTCTCCAGCGAACGGCTTCTGTTAGTCTCATAGCAACAATTGAACCCATTCTCTGTTTCCTCCAATAGACTGAATGGTAAAAAAAGCCTCTTATCTCCTTGCTGGCGGTTTGACCCCAAAATTTGATCCCAATTTCCTAGAGCTCTGGTAATTGTTGCCATGAAGCAACATCATCAAATTAAATAATCTACCTCTTCAGTTTTTTCCTCATTAACAGAAAAATAATTGCAAAAGAGGGTTTATATCTAACAAATGAACCCAACATCAAAACATGCCTACCTAGTCCCCCTAACCAAACCATTTTCCGTCAAGTGATTTTTGGGTCTAGGTAGCTAATTCCTAGTTTTTTTTTTTTTTTTAACAATTGACACAATACATGACCCAATTATAATTCCCATATTTACTAGACGAAGACCTAACAATGTCATTATTACAAACAGCTTCTAGACATCTATAATACTACATGCCCAGCCAAACAGCCTGTCAGTGTCTCAGATCAACAATTGAACCCATTCTCTCGTTTAGCCAAGAGAATGAATGGTACAAAGAGCCTCTTTCTCCTTGCATCCAGCACACGTTGCTGGCAGTTTGACCCCAATTAATTACTTTCCTTATAATCAACTTTCTTAGTTGAAAATTTAATTTTATGTTCCTAGAGTTCTAGTTACTATGTCATGGAGTTTAATCCACGTCTTCGGTTTATTGCACATATATATTGCACGAGTAAATTTTGCAAAATTCTCTTGAATATTAGTGTCTCTTGTGAAAGAACTCCATCATAATTTTCGTCTTTCACAATTTTTGCCATCAATACGTAATTAGTCAAAGTGCCATGATTCTAAGTATTTGAAGAGTAAATGAAATCTTGCATTCCAAAGCAATTAACTGATCGAACTGTATCTTATTTTACAATTTTATGCCCAAGGACATTATCCATTTCAATTTATCAACAACGTCAAGAGTTAGACTTGGTCAAATATTAATGAAGTTGGGATCAGCCGACTTGATTTGCTTAACATGGTATCACAAATTTTCACATGTTATATGACAGGTTCCAATTGATTCGGTCTTAACCCCTTTAGGCTCAACCGGTGAAGTATAGAATCCGTATCTGCTCCTGCGCGGGATGGTGCAGCGCACCCATCTGCACCGTCCGATCTGATCTGGACGGTTCGAGCCTATCAATCTGTATTATGCAGTGGGCTCCCTTAACCATGAAGATCAGATCGGACGGTGCAGATGGTGTGCTGCACCGTCCCGCGCGGGAGCAGATCTCATTTGGTTAAGTATATATCAAAAACAGAGAATAGCTTTGTTGACTGACTGTTGAGCCTAGCTACTTGCCTTTTTAACATGCTCTTTTCTCTCAATCATGATATCATCTTATCTATCCATTTCCTGTTCGTATTCCCTTTCATATGTACCGCACAATAAAATGAACGTTCTGCTATTTTTTTCATAAATATAATAATATTTGTACGATTTTATTTCTATTTTTTTGGTAAAGTAAAATGCGTATATCTCACTTTTTGTACAAATTGCAATCCTATAATGAATCTATGAATAAGATAATACCTTTTAAGTATCAACAGGAATAATACAATTTAAAACAGACCATAGAAAGGACCTAGCTAGCTAGCTAATTTGTAATGTTTCATGTGAAACTTGCTGATGATTCTCGATATTACCTCTGTCACGTACAGCTATTTGATCTCAGCAAAGCAAAGTGACCCACTTGTGCCCCAAAACAAAAAAGAATAGAAAGAAAAATGAAATATTTGCATTTTGGTAAAAAGTATTTTGACCATATGATCATGCATGACTAATTTGTTTTGCAATATCTTTGCTTAAAGATTCCAATTAGCATCACACAAAATATGAAATGGCCCAGGCAAGGGTCAAGGGATATAGGGAATGTACATGGAATGGCCCTGGACCGTCCTTTCTATACTTTTTGTGGGTTGTACACAACATGACGCTAAATTAAAATTAGACACGTCATCACAATAACAGGAACGGATTTTATATTTTTGCTGGTCCTTGACAACAAATTCGAATGCTTTTTATACATTGGAATTTATTACAGGGATCTGATTTTAAAGGGTTATAGATGTTCATTAATTAGACAGTAAACTGCAGTTTCCAAAATCTTTTATTTTCTTAACCGAATTGCAGGGCTGTCAACGGTACCTTTTAACCGTTTACCCTACCCATATCGTATTTGATAAGACGGATATGGGTAAGATTTTATTTTTGTTAAGTTATCAGGTATCGGGTATGGGTATGGGTAAAAAAAAAAATCGTTAATTTATTGGATAAGGATAAAGGCAACGCTATTTCGTAACCGTTATTTACCCATACCGTTATATATATAATATATAATTTATAATATTTAATGGAGAAAGATATGATTATAATATCCAATTAATATGTTAATAACTAATAAGGCAATTGGATTGGTAGATTTAACTGAGACAATATACTACATTAATAATTTCTAATTCATGATGATGAGTAAGTATTAATTGATTCTTCAATTTAAAATTTTCAATTATTAATTAGTTATATATATATTTTTGTGATAATTTATATGAGACGATATTATATGATTTTATTATATTTAAAGTATTATTCAATGCTGCACTTTATTAATATATTTATTTATCTATATTGTACATTTTTTTATTGAATTATTATTATCCTTATCATTATTATTCGTTTTCTACCGTTATCCTATCTTATCGTTAATTCATAACGGGTAAGGGTAGGGTACGGATAAGTTAATTTTTAACGGGTACGAATAAGATATGGGTAAAGAAAATTTTAAGGAATACGGATAACGAAAATATCTCTACTGTACCCTATCCTATCCATTGACAGCCCTACCGAATTGGTCTCTTACATTTTATTAAGACCCAGAATATTTTAGATGAAAGTTATTGTTTACTTATCTTTTTTGCTCGATCAGATCAAAATTTCCTCTTTTTTCCAAGACAAGAATGACAATATAAATAGTCATATAGTCTTATAACCAAAAACAAAATTGTTCACATGTGACCGAGAGGACAATATTTTCCTACTTACGGTTTGATATTTGAATTAAACAATCCATATACATGGATACATTTCCGTCATTGTCATAAAGATACAATATTTCCTACTTACGGTTTGATCTTTGAATTAAACAATCCATATACATGGATACATTTCCATTTTATTTTAGTTGACGCAAAATTTGGTAAACCTATATATATAATATAAATGACCTTATTTGGATACAAGTTCCATATATAAAAGCCCTTTTTTTATGCGTAGATATGGACATATTGTTGACAGAAGCCGCAAGAATGTATGCAAATGGAACTTGGATATATCTGGCATGTTTTAATAAGGAATTCAAGATTATATCCCCTCTTTATAGTTCACTCATTTAATAATTTTTTACGAACATAATATTACAATTATTTTATCCGGGGTGATAAGGATCATCCCACTATTTCTCATCCCATCATCCCCACGCGTTTTCTCTTTCCAGAGATAGATCAATACTAATTAACTTTCTATTTTTGTCTACCATCCCATGATCCATTGGCTTCCAGTGCTAATTACTCCCTTACTTCTGTTTCGCTCCCTCTCCCCTTCCCCCAACGTCATACTTACCCCTTGCCCCACCCCTCACTCTTAATTGTTCTAGTTTTGAATACTAATTGTTCTAATTAATACAAGCAATTGTTCTAGTTAATATAAGTAACTATGTTATTTAATATATCTAATTGTTCTAGTTTCAGAACCTAATTGTTCTAGTTTTAGAACATAATTGTTCTTAAAAAAAAATTCTTGTTTTGGAAAAAATATTATGAAAATGAAGAAAGAGGAGTAGAGTAAAAAGGGCAGCAGGACTGGGTTAAGGAAGTTACGGAAAAGAAGGGGATGGGGATGAGATTCCATAATGGAAAAAAAATACGTGGATACATAAATGGACATGGGGACCATAGATTAGGATGAGGGGATGGCATTCTTCAAGGATGATGGTAAGCAATTCTGATTAATTACATATTTTATTTTAGACTTTTGGTAGTACTACTTCGTATATCAATATTAACAATGAGACAACTTCAAATTGGTGTGGTAAATTCCACCGTGGGTCTGTTCCAGAAGAGGTGAATGGATTGACCGGAGAGTAATGAGATAAACTCTGATATTCACCTGCTTCCAAACTCTAAAACATAATGAAAACTTGGGTGACTGGAGAGTAATGGAATAAACTCTAATATTCAAAAAAAAAAAAAAGAATAAACTCAGAAGTTTGATCAATTTTGTTACCCCAAATTTGAGGTGAACACTAATTTCTCCCTTACTCTTCTTCTTCCTTCTTGTTTCTGGAGCAAGACCTTAGTTATACTATGGACATAAGCACTATTTTGTCCATTATTCACCGAAATCATCGATTACTTTTTGGTCAGTTACTATTCCTAAATAAACAATGGGCTTATCAATATGTTGTATTGCAAAACTGTTTGCTATCTTAATAATTTAGATATTATTTTTAGCTTTTATGTGAGTTATGACCTTCTAATAATAATAGTAGTATTATTTATAAATTCGAAAAAAATAGTTAAAATATTTTATAAAAAATGTACAAAATTTGGTTTCCAATCATATTTCAATATGAAAATCATATTAAATTATTTGAATCAGTTATTTAAATTTCCTTAATTAAGATCTAATCAAATTTTCCAGAACGACATGTCACATCGATTTGACCATAATATTTCTCCTTCTTTTGCTTCTCATAGAATACTTTCGCTACTCTGTTTCATTATCTCTATCTGTCATTTGAACACAAATATATCATACTGGTTCCAGCCAAAAGATTCAAATCATTGTCCGCAGTCATACTTATAATTTACTCACACTATAGCACGTCAATTAATTCTTACATTTTAAGTCTTCGCACAAATCTCAATCACTATTTAGAAAAAACACATTGCATCGTGTGTGCTTGATTTGAATTGGATGTATCATGTTGCTTCTCATAGTTGTAATTTCATTACATCTACATTGTAGATACAGATTCGTTTTTTATTATTCTTATCTGGTTCCACATGCCAACACCCAACTCTTTACATTTTTTGTAGCCTTGAAATTCTATTGTAAGCATTTTTTTTTATTTATAAATTTTCTTATTCAGGTATCAACACCTTTTCTTCTAATCACACCTTCAGTAATGTATCGTCGTTGCTCGAAGGTTTCATTTTCCGATTAAAGCTGAAACTGCGAACTTTCAACAACTTCGATTTATTTTTTTTATTAAAAGAACTTCTAATATTAAATCTCTTGTGTTTGATCAGGTGAAGTTCCTGTTGGGAACACTGAAAAACAAGCAAAATTTGGATGTGTTTAATTATCAAATTAATCTCTCTAAAAGTGCCACGAATTGCCCGGAGTGTGACGAATCTAAACAATAGAAAATTAATTTATAACTTATGTGACAGTATAATTGAATGTTATTTGATTATTCACAGCTATTAAATTCGTTTTTGAGGTGGAATGTGAAGCATTTGAAAAAAGAAAAAGAAAAACAGAATGGGAAATTAAAAAAAAAAAGTTAGAGCTTCATAAAATTAAATAAAGGTCTAGAATCACAAACAAGAGAATAATAATGTTGCCAACTTATTCTGCACCAAAATTGAAGATGATGCTAAAAAAAAAAAAAAAAAAGATTCAAAATATTGACTTCCCTACGCCTTTCTAGGCCAGACCCGCTACATATTCTGACCCTTTGACTCCGCTCAAACAAATGTTGGCGTAATGATCCGGCCACAAGTTATCGCGTAAACAGTCTTTGAATAGTAGGCAAAATTGATCACACGTACCCCTCAAATCTTTCTTAATTGAATATTTACCCCTCAAATTTTTTAAATTGATCACGTACCCCTCAAATCTTAATAAATAGGTATATATACCCTTTTCAATTATTTAAATAAATTTCTGAATATTAAAATCTGATTTTTATATCTTGGGACAAAATTACCCTGCCCAAATTTCTCTCCTCTGCCAGCCTGAAAGTCCTTTCCTCTTTCCGCTATATATCCTCTTCAAGCGATATATCTACTCCGATATATATCCCATTCTAACTTTTTCCTAATTATTACTGAAACTATTTCTTTATTATTCTACGTTCTCTCATTGATCTCCACCTTTCAATTTGGCATAAAGGGTTAACTTGGCGCCTCGTGAAAGAAAATGTTATATCCCATTCGAATATCATCTAATGATATATGACAGAGAAATCTCAATTGTTTGCCTAAACAAATTACAGATATAGGTAACATTGGAAATTAATTAAATAAATACCAGCAAATTTATTTTGCCTCCTGATACAACATGGCCTTTATCATATGACTCGATTTCTTTAAGGAAACACGAGTTAGAGGTCAGAGTACTAGAATATTTTAGCAACCAATTATCCTCAGGGTATAGTTCCAAGGGGATATAAGGATTATGGTAAATAAATGGAGTTATTAAGAAATTGTTAAAACTGGTACTCCCAGATATTACAAATAGATCAATAGTCACACTAACGAAATTATTTTCTTGTTAGGCAATAGATGTATTTACCCTTTCTTCTTGCCTTCAATTTCTAGTTTGGTTCTTCTCAAACTTCATTTTGAGAATCAAATTGGTGAGTAATGAGTTCTGAGAAGTAGTCATCAGTTGATTCCCTTGCTTTCATGGTTACTTGGATATAAAGGTGGAGATGAACGAAAATAAAATAAAAAGAGATATTCTCACTAATAACATTTAGGAAGAGATCGAATTCCTAAGATTGATTCTTAGTAAAAAAATGGAAAAGAACATATATCGGAAGATATCTCTTTCTTGGTATCGCTTGAAGAGGAAATAGCGGGAAGATGAAAGGTTTTAGGGCTGGCGAGAGAAATTTGGGCAGGGATAATTCTGTTCCAAGATATAAAAATTAGATTTTAATATTTAGAAATTTATTTAAATAACTGAAAAGGGTATATATACCTATTTATTAAGATTTGAGGGGTACGTGATCAATTTAAAAAATTTGAGGGGTAAATATTCAATTAAGAAAGACTATTAACTCCGGCCTCGGATGATCAGCAACCAATGATCGATCCCCATAATAGAAATAGGCTATAGTTTTGTCAAGAAACGATAGAGAATATTTTGATAGTAAAAATTGTTAGGAAGACATGCAAAGCTCAATTTTAATTTTATTACTTATTAATAACTCTAAAACGAGCATGTAAAAACGGATCTAGCTATTTGAGCAATTTTAACACTACATGAGAGCGTATGAGGTTTACCTCTCGCGAAATCGTATCCGCGAGGCTCGAATCCTTTCTCTTGGAGACGATGACGAGTTCACCGGCACCACCACCTTGCTTGGCCTCGAGTCCACCAAGATATTAACCAAAATCACAAGTCTATGCTAGTAGACACGTGATTAGGCCTAATCCCTTCCTTCCTTGCCTTAATTAACTAATTAATTGTATGGAGGCAAGATGTGCTCAACACATGAGCTTAATTAATATAAGAGATAGCTAAACAAAATTACAAAAACCAGATTTTTGCTCTTTGTTATGGCTGGCCTCAAGGAAGAAGAAGGAAGAGAGAAAAAAATGGTGTGTTGGCTTACTTTTTCTCTCTAAAAAATGCTCCTTATAAAGCAACCATTCCACAACAATTAATAGACAAATATGCCCTTGTATGGCCAACCATATATATGGGCTATATTGGATTTTATCAATTCAATTAATTGATCTCTAATTCATTTAATTAGAGGCCCAATAAATTACTCTCAAGTTGGACCTTTAATTTACCATTTAAATATAGGTCCGTTAGCTCAAAATTAATTACCTTAATTAATTTATGTTGAACAAAATTAATTATCAACTCCTTGATAATTATTTAAGGATTAGAATATGCATTTATTTATTTCTATATGATCTGTTTGACTTGATTAATTATAACGGTTCGCAACGGTATATAATTAATCAATCAACATATCATATTATTGCATTCAATAATGCAATCAAATAAATAATGCATATATGGTCAAAATCTATTTGTGTGATCCTTTGAGGATTTATGCTATGTTGGCCATGAAAAATAAATCGTTATTTATTTCCAATAATCATAAGCGGTATCTAGCAACACGTTATGATTTCCAATTCGCATAAATAAACACTGTACTATTACAGCATTTCAATCCTGCATAAGAAATAAGTATCTTATTGTTTTGATTCTTATGTCACATGATATCCTTGTATAATCCAAGATAGGAGTGTGTCATTCTTAGAGATTATACGTTTCTTGATCTAGAGATGATTGCACAAGTTGCTAGCAAGCAATCCATCTCCATTAAGGGGCCCAGTAGATATCATCGCTCACTAGGTAAACTAATGAGAGACATACGGTTGTCTTGATGAACAGTTTTTCTCCGAACAATTCAAGAGAACATAAATAAAGTCCGTATAGCAGCCCTTATCAGGAATCAACGTTAGACTATATTTATAGAACATATCCTCATGTGAAAAAACTGAACCATCTCAAACTTAGAATCAAACACGTATGAAATAAATAATGACACATAACACAATCCATATATTTATTTCATAGGTCAAGTCATGTACTATGTTCCAGCAACATATACATATGCAATTAAGTTAGTAACTCCTTACTCATGATTTTTAGAACTTAATCATCACTTAACTTGCATATTAGTCTTATATGATAATTAATGTTCCCTGTTAATTATCAAGACTATGGACAGCTTTTGATTTATTATTGTCATTTAGTCATAAATGAGACACAGTGATCCACAATTCAGATCATCAACCTGAATGAACTGTCAATAAATAAATCAAGAAATAAATGATCAAATATCATCAATAACATAAACTATAGAAGTAGCCAGATAAAAATTGGCTTCTAGGACATATCTCCAACAAAAATAAATTTCATTAAACAATCGTAGAAAATTTTGTGGGTAGTTATACATCTGTCCTAAGTCAAATTTGGATGAGTCTAAACTCGATTCAAAATTGACCTTGTTTAAGTCCAGCTCTGCGTCAAATTTTCTGCAATTATTTAAATTTGGGTTATTGTAATTGAAGCCAAATCAACTCGTTGAAATGAAAACCTCAATAGATAAGGTGGACTGATGGATGCAGAGAAAGATCCGACACGGATGCATCAGAAATTTTTTCCTTCTCCCGTTTAGATTTGAAGAAAACAATATAACATGAAAAAAAAACACAGAGGTAGAGAGAGAGATTCGTTTCGACTCACAAAATTCAAAAGCTAGCATGACATCCTCAAATTTTGTGAGATGATGGTTGAAAACTTATCTGTGGAGAACGCCAAGTTGAGATTGCGCATGGACAGAGGAAAGGATGGAATCAGTGAATATTATCAGCATGAGCGGTCTAGAAAACTAATTCTATCTGACGCAAAAAAATTTTACGATAACTTAAACAACGCTTCTAATTTAGAGAGAATAGTTGCCTTCAAAAAAAATTTTAGAGTGAATAGTAACCTAGTTTTTCCAGATTCTCATGCTCACAATATTCACTAACTGCAACTTCCTTTCCTCAAGCTCATAATTTCAAAAAAAAAAAAAAAAAGAATAATAATCTTCTAAATGACATTTTTTTTCCTCTTTGGCTTGAGTTGGAAGAGAAGGACAAAAGCATATATATAATAGATAGTATGATTGTGTGGTATTGTAAAACTATGATCTGGTTTGCCCACTGTTTATATTTATTGTAAACAGTTTTGCACAAAATGATAATTCAAACGTATATATAGATAGTATGATTGTATGGTAGTGTAAAACTTTGATCTGGTTTGCCCATTATTTATATTTATTGTAAATAGTTTTACACAAAATGATAATTCAAACGGTCTTTAAAGATTCCTATATTATACAATTACAATTACGATGAATCATATATATAGATAGTATGGTTGTGTGGTATTGTAAAACTTTGATCTAGTTTGCCCACTGTTTATATTTATTGTAAACAGTTTTGCACAAAATGATAATTCAAACGTATATATAGATAGTATGATTGTATGGTATTGTAAAACTTTGATCTGGTTTGCCCATTGTTTATATTTATTGTAAATAGTTTTACACAAAATGATAATTCAAACGGTCTTTAAAGATTCCTATATTATACAATTACAATTACGATGAATCATATATATAGATAGTATGGTTGTGTGGTATTGTAAAACTTTGATCTGGTTTGCCCACTGTTTATATATATTTATTGTAAACAGTTTTACACAAAATGATAATTCAAACGGTCTTTAAAGATTCCTATATTATACTATTACAATTACGATGAATATGATTTTACGAAATATATTAAAGAATTTATGACATACAATATTAAATTAATATATTCATGCATAGAGAGTTAATAACCTTCCATACTTAATTTTTGACTTAAAAATTCTCATATGGAGCAAATCTCAAGTGATGATTTGGTATCTTATTACTGCAAATTTATGTTTTTAATTTTTTCAATAATTTGCCTAAAATGAACTAAGAGACCATACAATTTCAGTAAAATATTTAATTGATTTATCTATATAATTTAATTAATTTTCGAAATAACTCATATCCATAGTTCAATCTTTTATCCTTTTTTAATTAAAAAAATTATTGCAATTTGAACAAAACTTTAGTATTGGTGGATGGCCGTTCATTTTAAATGTCACTAACATTTCCAAAATATTAGAATATTTATCGGTAAAATTTAAGTAATAAACATAAAAGAGAAAATCATAATATCAACAAGTAATATTATATTTTAATTGGTACATATGGGACTTATTTTATGTTTGAAATAATCATGGAATGTATCAACTATGACGTGCAAATATTTGATATGATGTATCATATTTATGACCATTTGTAAATTCGGACAATCATACACTTCAAAAAACTCGAACTAATCATATTAAACAATGGATGAATTTTACTGCCTGGAGTGAGATAGAGTAGGGGATAAGAAGATAAGGATAAGAATATAATTCTTATTCTATACGAAAGTAATGATAAGAGTTATTGTGTAATCATCGTTCTGTACCAACAATCTAGCGCTAGCAAAACCTAAAATGGTTTTGTAAAATACCATGCACTCACTAATAGTATACATCTTTTAATTTATTCGTTACTCAATATAACTTTATTTATTTTTTATTGTATTTGTCAGTTATAGTTTTATTCGATTTACTTCTTTTAGTAAACAATAGGTACTTTTTAATGTGGTATTGTTAAACCATTTGCGATCTAATTAATTATATATTACTTACTGAATTGATGCGGCAAATTAAACCAGTAGAATATCTTTTTGATTTTGTATACGTATTTCTATTTTATTGAACTTTTTCGTTGTATTTTAGCTCCGACTAAATCTGGTATTTTACAATAATGAAAAGTAGAAGGCATGATCTCCATTTTTCTTTCAAAAAAAAAGAAAAATCATTTTGTTCATGATTTGATGAATAACGGCAATGGTATTAGCCATCTAGTAGAACCATTTCTAGAAGTAATCAATGACTGGATTTAGAAATATAAATGTTATTGCAAAACCATAACCAGACTCTTAAACAAAACACATATTAGTATATTACTCGTTCACTTTTTTCTTCAGTGATTTTTTGAATGTTTAGTTAAAATTCATTTATCATTGACTACTTGATTGAACGTTAAAGTTTCTGTCGTTTCTCTTAAAGGCACCGGATTTTAATTTCCGTTGGGTGCGAAAATGAAATAAAGTTTCTATTAATTGGGCTGTACATCTCTAAATAAAAAAAAATCTTATTTCAAAAAATATCAAAATGTATATCGTATATGAAAAAACAATAAATAAATGTCCCCTTGCCCACAGTTTATTGCACCCCTCAGTAATTTTTTTTTTGTTTGGAAATTTCATTCATTAGAGGTAAAATAAATTTTTTTTTCAAAACCTACTCAATATTATTTGCATTAATGTCCTTTCTCCATATCAAAGCCACTAAAAAATACGGTACATATAGACTCCGTTTTATCTATGATTCATAATTTTTTTTATTATTTATTTGAAAGAATGGCCGCAAGGACCGTTATTCCATAGTTTTAATGAACTCTCTGATTTCCGATCAAAGCAAAAATAATATGAAAAACAACATGACCGTCGTTTCATCTCCTATAAAAAAATGTCGGTGTCTTCCATGTTCGAAAAAAAAAAAATTTGCATAAACCCTTTGTTGTAAAAGCAAAGCTATTTGAGATCAATTACTGAAAAAACGAGAAAATATTAGACGCGCCTAATTATCACACTTAAATCTCTAAACTCTAGCACTCTGCTCCACAGAGAACTAAAAGGGGTAAGGTGTGTCGGTTTTAAACTATGGAAAATTAAATTTATAACTTATGCGTTCTTAATTCTGGATTTGCAGTTTCATTTAATTTTTTTTATTATTCACAACTCACAAGTATTCAATTTGTTTCAGAGGTGGAATATGAAGTATTTGAAAAAAAAATAAATAGAAAAGGAATAAAAGAAGTAAGCACATAATAAGTGTAAAAAAGTTCTACAAAAACATAGTACAGAATATTCTCTCTTGCCAACTGTAAACACCAGTCACTTGCTACGTACAAAATTAGTCTGCATTAAAATTAAAAATAGTGCAAATAAAACAAATAAAAAAAAAAGCAAAAAGAACATGCATGTTTTATATGCCTTCGTCTGACTCACTACATCACTACGTCATTTGATCCTTCCACTGCTTAGATAAAAGTCGCCACAAAGATCTGGCCAGAGTCGGAACCGTATCCTCTGGATTTCTTTTAGAGAAATCCAGTGGACTTCCTCTCATCTGATCCGTCCGATTTAATCTCAACGGCTAAAATTTTTTCGAGCCTATCAATCTGGTACTATTCACGGAGCATCCATAATCGTTGAAATTAAATCGGACGGTTCAGATGCAAGAAAGTCCTCTGAATTTCTAGAGGATCTCATTCCGGCCAGAGTCCACTATTTCAATTAAGCAATATATGACGGTAAAGGCATCTTGAGACAATGAAATTGCAACTCCGAGTATCCTGCAACGTATGACTGATGTGATAAAAAACAGTGGAGCAATAGATTCTGCAATTGTTGTCATGAAACTCGAGTTACTATAAATGAAACAAGTTAACTCGTTGAGGAAAAAAAAATATATATCCTAGAATGAGAGGGACCGTGGGATACGTAGATTGATCAGATACGGATGCATAAAAATTTTTCATTTCCCATTTTAGATTTGAAGTAAAACAAATATAAAGTGAAAAAAATAAAGGTAAAGAGAAAAATTAGTTTCCAACTCACAGAATGTTGATTATCTAGATGAGGCTAGGCTGGCTAGCATACGTCCTGAAATCTAGCGAGAGGATAATCCAAAAAATCCTTTATGAAGAATTTTACGAGGGATGACACATGAATAGAGGAAAGGATGGAGTTAGTGAAAATCATTAGCATGAGCAGTCTAGAAAACTAATCATATTCAACACAAAATTTTGTGGCGTAAACCGAACCTATCCTTCTAATTCAAAGAGAATAATAGCCTAGTTTTCTAGATGCCCATGCTTACAATATTCACTAACTACGGCTTCCTTTTCTCAAGCCCATAATTTCAAGAGAAAAAAAAAAACTTTGAATGATATATTATTTTTTTTCTTTGGTTTGTGTTGGAAGAGGGAGACGAAAGGTGTATATATAGATAGTATGGTTGTGTGGTATTATAAAACCAGGTTCCAATTCTCCCGTTGTTGATCTGTTTTAAGTAGTTTCATCTAAATAATTAAATAATTTTAAAGATTTCATACAATAACAATGAATATTATTTTAGTATTTTACTAAATAAATGATACATTTATGACATATAATATTATATTTATATATTCATGCATAGAGATTTAATACCCTTCACTATTTAATTCTTTCCCAAAAAAAAATTGCATGGAAGTTTTAATAGAATTTGAAATTTTGTCGATATTACAAAATTTATTGTTTTTATTTCATAAGTACACTCTCGAACCAAGAAATTTCAGTAAGATAGTGAAAAACTGCATCGATATAATTGAATTAATTATCAAAATAATAATATCCTTAGTAAACATTTTTAATCGTTAATTTGTTTACAATAAATTTTTATTAAATTTGAATAAATTTTTAAGTTGGGTGGACATTCATGTTGTTATGCCACTAAAATTTTTCATGCGGAAGATTAATGCTTGAACTAGAAATACGAAACAATAACATAATACGAATGTTATATTTTTAATTTGTGTTATAAAATTTATTTTATGTTTGGAATTAATAATGGGAAAATATCTGATGATAACAATAACAATTGATAAATTCTAGGATAAACAAGAAGATAACTCTTTATTTTTTTGAAGTGCGTCTGGATAAGAGGTTTTTTTTTTTTATATCCATTCTTTATCTAATAAAAAACGCAATCTAAGTGGCATAAAAAGAACCATCCAACTCACACTACACATAAACAATATTTTTTCATGATTCACTTTCAGTTACATTTTAGTCACTTACATTAAAGTAAACAATTGGCAAATGTACAAGTGGTATTGTAAAACTATTTGCTATCTAATAAATTATAAATTATTTTTCACATTAATTTAAGTAAATATAAACAATGGGCGAATGTTTAATTAGTGTGGCAAATCAGCCTTAGATACTACCAATATAAGCATCATTTTTTTCAAAATTCACCATAATAATCAGTAATTTTTTTAGACTAACACTTACGAAAGCAATCAACAAGTGAATTTTGAAACGATATATATACTCTTTATATAAGACATCTTTCGTCCATATTCCCTCCATGGCTCCATCTGATTTGTATTCGGAGTCGCAGGCCCCTTTTATAAGATAGGCTGATTGTAATTTTGGTCCATGACAGAAGAATACAGGCTCAACATAAGTTAAAGGCTTAAAGCCTCAAAGTATGCTGTTTGGTTGATGATATGCTACATCATACTAACCATCACTTTTATTCGGGACAATTTGAGGCGTGTAACTTATTTTAGTCGAACTAATTTCCCTTACTGTAAGAGTTATCATTTTCTCTTTTTTTTTAATATATTTTATATCTTTTTTTCTTTATAACTATATAAAGTTAAATGGGGTAGTTTGACCCTATGAACAGTGGTCCTTATCTTTTTCCGAGCGAATTATCTGGGACCTTCAATTTTATCGAACGGCTTGGTTAGGCAGAGTAAAACGGAGGGCTTCTTATCCCACCGATCTTTCCTTCTCTCGTCTCCTCTTCATCTAAATCTAAATAGACAAAAAAAAACTCTCTCCGCCGTTGTCGCTAGGGTTTCTCCCAATCACAACCGCACTCTCGTCTCAGCACCTCTGAGAAGGCACTCAAGGACTCCGAGTCGCACCTCAATCACCTCAAGGCCTTCACCCAGGATGTCATCAAGAAGCGGGACCAAGCGCTCCGCCTCAAGGACGATGCCCTATCCCAGCGCCACGACACTCTTCGCTCCCAATCTGAGGCCGCTTCTTAGAGGGGCGGTGCTGTTTGCCTCAAGGACGAGGTCTCTGGTCAGCTCCGGTCTCTCCAGTCTGAGATCGCCACTTTCACTCAGATGCTCACATCTAGCATGGAGAAGTTCTCCTCTTACAGAACTTTCGCTGATGGATTGCCCAAGTCTCAAAAGTACAGCGACCTCCCTGCCGTCGCCTACGGAGTTATCAAATGGGCCAATGAGATTGTAGAGGATCCGGATCCTAACCGTAACACAGTCAGGGCAACAAAATTGAGGTTTTTTCCCTCTCTTTCAGTTTTCGTGTTAAATTCCAGGGACAAGTACGTACTCACCTTGATAATCATTTAATTCCAGGTTTTTGCTTCTTTCATGTGGAATCTTTGGAAGCAAAGATGCAAGGTTGTCTATGATGGCCTGATGGGAGTAATTTTGACGTCCGACAAGAAGGTTTGACCATTTCCTCTTTCTCAGAAAACTTCCTTGCTTGATTCTTTTCCGCCGCCTCAATGCTCCGATAATAAAAAATTCTAGGCTTCAAGTTTGCATACAAAACAATCCTGTGTTGAGAGGGTGTAAAAGGTAAATATAGAACTAATTCATCAGCTATCAAGCTCGATTCAAAGGCACCTTAAGCATATACCTTAATTATGCTTTGCTTTTCTGTAAATTTACCCTTTCTTTCCTCTTTTTTGGTAGTTTTTGATGGATTCCAGTGCTCACTTTTATTTATTTATTTATTTATTTGTTTGTATTTTGGGAAAAGCGCAAAATAGGGAAGATGGATATGCAAGGATAGAAGCAGATGGAGGCAAAATGATACAAATGAATGGGCACTGCATGAGGCAAAATGCGGAGAGGTAGCACACATTGCACACTGGCAGTCACAATCCAAAAGGGTATTTTTACTGCACAAGAAACTCAATAAGCACAATTGTACTTTATAACATCTGACTCTTAAGTTAATTAACATTCCAATAGTGCATTAGAGTCTGTATGATGAATTATCCAGTCTGATCTCTATGCAACCTCGATTGAGCTTTACTACCCTTTATTCTACAAGTAAGCACCAGAAAAAAAAGGACTAGCACATAATAAATATTTAATAGAGGCCAATGAACTATTTGACACGACTGGCGCATACTATTCGATATGGCATTCTTTTTTAAAATTTACTTTTAGTGGACATATTATGGGATTTCTAAAATTTCTAACTAAATGCAGACAGAGGATGAGAAGGAAATGGTGGTGAGGGCAGTCTATTGTACAAACATAGATAAGAAGGTATGTGTGTTTTACCATTCTATACAATCATTATTCAGAGATACATTATTATTTTATAAAAGATATGCATCTTCTTTTCGTGAAGGTTTTACAGAAATAGATGTAAAGGGGTTTATCTTTGAACAACTTTCTGGTGAGGTAAGATATTTTGTTTATATTCTCCTATAATTCGTGTAATTATATCACAAACTGCAAATTGTTATTCCTTTTTTATGAAAATGATTTGAGAAGTGAAAAACTGGTCAACAAGTATCTCAATCGAGGCTTATGGGTGATAATGTGCACAGTACATGCATTGCTTTTGTTGTGTTTGTTCAGGTAATTCAAATTGGTCATTACCGAGCGATTTATAATTAATTTGTAAGCTATTTTTTTGTTCAAATAATTGACATTGACTGTCAATAAGACAAAGATACAACAAAGTAGCAAGTTGCTGAAGTTGATCTGTAGGTTTAGCTACATATATTGATTGCTATATCAAGCCTGTGTCGTGGTTTCTTGACCAAATAAAGCCTCAATCGGGAACCATCTAACTAGATGCAGTTGGAGAAAACAAATTAGTTATAATTAATATAAACATAATTAAAACACACCATCTCTTGTAATATGGGATATATCCAATAAAAGAGATAAAAAAAAATAGTCAGAAAAATAAAAGAGATAAAAAAAAAATCACCAATAGTAGATGCATCAGAGGTCACCCTCGGTGCAGTTACCTGAAAGGATTAAAAAATGCTTTGTACTAGAATAGGATTGCTGTATGAAATTTAAAAAGTATTCCTGAGTTATAATGAGAATGTGAATGTTTGGTCTGTGTGACTAAATGTTGCTCACATTGTTGCCAAGACAACAAGTATTTATGTTCACTCCCATCTTTATTTCTTCCTGGCCACACATTTAGGGAAAGGGCTTAGGAGTTAGGAGGGAAGGCGAGAAGGTGCCTAAGGGGCATGAGAAGAAAAAAAGGCGACATAATGATTGGAGGTCAACTGCAGCAGTCATCCACTCTCTATGTCGTTTCCCTCTTCGTTGGTTTATGTCAATCGTGCACTGCCCATAGACAAGGAAGACAGCATAGATGTTGGAGGTTTGCTGGATTGGATTCACCGCCAAGTGTGTTGATAGCTTCAACTGCTTCGTGATAAGTCATTTTTTGTGAGTTTCACCTTTGTTTGTTCGAAAAATTCTTCTTTAGGCTCTAAATCTATTCCATTTTTAAATATGTAGTTTTATATTGAGTTTTGAATAAAGTTTTTGAAAGGGAATTTTAAATAAAGTTATTTTAAACACAACCAAATATTTGGCTAAGTCGTAATATCATAAAATATTATTTTTAAATATTTCAAGTTTAAAGTCTGAACATAATTTATTTACTCATGGCCAGACTAACCAATTGATCACGAAGCTGGTAGACATAGGTATGATCCAAATGATACTCTTTACATGGCTATAATTTTCATAAAAAGAATTGCATGCACTGATCTCTTCATATTCTTTGAAATACATCCTGTTTGTAAATTCGTAATTTGTCATCATCAATTATTTTTGGGTTTGATATTATTTTGTTTTGAAGCGGGATTTGATAGATTCAATTTCTTTGTGCTTTCATTTTTTGTATTATTAAGTTCTATGTTATGATATATCAATACAGATTGTATTAATTTTGAATAAGAGAATGGAATTGTGTGAAATTAAATGTTAATCAGATATTTTATCATGCCTTTGTGGTTTATTTCAATTCTACTATATTTATGGTTCTTTTGCTTCTTAATTTTTAACAAATTTCCAAGTTTAAAATGATGAGTATAATTATCAGCCTTTCTGAACATTAATTTTTTAGTCATTCGTATGCTCAATTTTTTTTTTTTTTTGTGTTGTTTCCCTTTTTGTAGGGTTCAGTTGAGCTTCGATTTGACATATTTGGGGGCAATTGAGGTGGCAGTGGTGAGGAGGTGAAGTTGGAACGACAACAATGCTAGCAGAGGGGCTCCCCCGATATTGTTAACAAACCCCTGCTTTTGATTTGTGCAACCCCTTCCCTTTTGAGGTAATTAATTACATGAACCGAGTAATTGAGTTTAATCCTCCATCTTTTAATATTTAATAACTTCTTAATCTCCTCCTTTTGTGTATGGAGTAATTTGGTGATATAAGCTCTGAGGAAATTCAATTAGAAAAGTGAAGGAATTATGTTGATATAATTGTGTGTATAGGATTCTATAATAAAAGTGGTGGATTCCTGTTGAAAAAGTGACGTGCATTGTAACTGTGATGATCAAATTCCATAACTGTGACGTGCCAATTTTGTCAAACAATCTAATCAAATATGACCACGAATTAATGATCAAATTCCATCAAATACTTATGACATTGCTTAAGCATTGACCACCGTTAATGGTCAAGTATGTGATACGTATCAAAAAAATAAATAAATAAATACGACCAAATATACGGATGTACATACCCAAATACACTAACTAGCAACACACAATGACTTATGTTTTCAAGGGGTCGCGGCTTCGCCGCGACTAACAGAGTTCCCCTAGTAACTATATAAAGTTAAATGGGGTAGTTTGACCCTATGAACAGTGCCGTTTTTCTTTTTCGGACGGAATTATCTGGAGCGTCTATTTTGATCGTACGGTCGGATTTGAGAGAGGTAGAGAGTCCGACACCTGTTCATGCGCAGCTTATCTCCTCTTTTATTTCCCCTCTTTCGTCGACGGCAGAAGGAACAAAAAATTGCTGCCGCCTCTTTTCCCTCTCTCCTCCGACACATCGCCGCCGCCTCCTCCTCCTCAACCAGACGCGTCACCTTCGGTCGTTTCTCCGCTAACTCCTCCATCCTCCGTTGACTTCCCCCAACCCCCTCAGCACCTTCTCTATACTTTCGGCATGCTGTTCGTCGCTTCTTTTGCGACGTTAATTCATCTCTTCTACCCTTTACCTCTGATTCAAATCATGGTTTGTCATTTTATTTGACTGCGAGAGGAGCATTTGTTGTTCAGTTGTTGGTTGATAACAGTTATTTAAGAGCTATTTAAAGGTATTACTTCTTTGTTCTTCACTAATCCTTCTGGTAGGTTCAAAATTTGTTCTGCTGTCCATTAATGCATGTTTTGAGTACTTTTGACACCTATTTTTAGCAAGAGAATTGACTGAACAACTTTTTTGTTCATATGAATGATAATCAGTTTCCCGTTTTAATTTGATAGCATGGCTAGAAATCTTTAAATGAGAAAAAAAAAATGCTAAATGTAAGCTCTATTCATTGCTTGAGAAAGTTTTTCTTTGCCATTGTCAGTTTTTTCCTTTTATGAATCCAGTTGTGCCTGTTATAATTCTAGGTAAAAGTTTGGGGTCGAGGAAAATAGGGCTATAGTTCACAATAATTTGAAGATTCGATGGTAAAATGTTCATAACGATCAGCTATTTGTGTGTAATATTCAGGTAGTTCAACTTTAAGATCTTATTGTGTGCTTGCTTAATTTGTTTGAGTTTCTTTCAAAGTTTATTTTCTTTCAAATAATGCTCACTAGAAGTAAATTTTGACCAGAGCAAGAATCAATACTTTGTCAAATTATATCCTCTTATTACTTTTTAACGTTTTTCAGATTTACAAAATTTACATCCGATTTATGTTCAGTTGCAACTTTATAGAGGATAAATAAGTAAAGACTTCAATTTCATTTTTTATAAAAAAATTTCATATTTTAATTAATGATGGGACCTTTATTTATGTATTGGGCTGGATTTTTTGAGGTTTGGGTTGAATCCTTCACCTAAATATTTGCTTATTTACAATATTAAATTGGCCTTTATTGATTAAGGAGGATCAGATGGGATGCCATGAGTAACCTTACATGGAGAAACCAAGCAAAGAATCCCTTTACCAAAAGTAAGTCTATCGGTAATTTATTTTTAACCATCGCCCCTTATTACAAGTTTGCAACACACACACAGATACATGCTCGCGCACCCACACACACAGGGACAAAGATGCTCCACCCAGGGCATGTACAGCAACTCCACTGGACTGCTGACTTGGATCATGTATGTTATTATTTAGTTAATTGTATAATTATGTTATTAACTTTAGGAATGAAAACATAGTTGAAAGAGGTGTGACTATGCGCAAATTTGTAGGAAAAATGGGCTGAGAGCAGTGATGACACGATACACATATCAGCCAACGCGATGAACATAATTTGGGGATCACATAATTTGGGGCAATGATCCCGTTGGTGTGTGTGACCGATGAACAAAAGGTTAGGGCCACTCGGAGGCTGTAAGGTGAAGGGCATGGCGAAAGACATGGCTTCTTCACTCAAACAGTCGAATCTGATTGCGGCATGAAAACGAAGGTATGCAATTTTGTTATCGAATAAAATGTTACTACTCCTCTTCTCTCTATCTCACCATAGATAAAAAGATATTACTTCATAATTATTTTTTGCTTTTATAAACTCCAATATCTAATATATTATTATTTTAGTGATAAGCATTGCAAACTCAAGGAGTAACCAATTTGGGCTGATAAATCATGCATATATTAATGCGTTAATGTCTTTGCACACGATAGGTGTGGAAGATAGATGAAATAACAATTAGGCAATTATCATATCCTTTTTCCTTGAAGAAAAATTAAACAGATGCAATTGAAATCGATACAATAGCAAGAATGAAAAGTTATAGTAATAAGAATGGAACTAGGCAACTAAAGATATTCAACAAAGCACTTGAAATTGAAGCATAAATTGAGGGAGCAATAAATAGGAAAATTTACCTCTAAAACGAAAGTAGCTATAATTACTATTTATCATTTATCATTTGTAGCATAAATTGAAGGAGGAATGTTGTCTAGCATAAATTGAGAGAATTAGATAGGTACTCATGTACAGAATCATGTCCTCTCCAATTTTAGTGTTAATACTTAATACATTTTCTCTTTGTGCTCATTATTATTGCGTTATTAAGTTTTTTTTCCTTTTATCTGTTTACTTTTTCTTACTGTATCAATTATAAAGTTATTATAGGCTGAGTAAAGAGGAAAGAAAATAGCCTCAAGGCTTGCTGATTACTTTGATTCTTTGATATTTTACAGTCAACATATTTTAATTACAGTACTGGAATGCATGCCTATATCATAATCATAAAACATTCAAAGTTGAGTGACCCAATCTACAGTTCCGCTCTGTCTAATGGGGGCCGTCCGATTCTCTCTCTCCGTGGATGGATTGAATCTACTCCATTCGTCTCCGCTAGGGGTTCCGTACCCAGATATACTGGATTTTCTGTTCTTCCTCTCTTCGTCCGTTCCATGATGCTCCTTCGTTCCTTTCCTTTTTCCCGTTCTGGGCTTCGGTTTCTTGACTGCTCCACACACCGAGTTGACACAGTTGATCCTAGGCTCCGCTGACGCTATCTTTTCCCTTCTCTCTCTCGCGAAGGTTCGCCCATACTCCAAGCCGACCTGTTCGCTTTCGCTAGGTCTTGGATTTTCTCCTCCCCACAGGTTTCGCCAGAGAAGCCATGACTATTAAACCCTAGGGTTTCCGCCACGATTTTTCCTTAACCTTTCGATTTCCCTTCTGGTATGGTCTGAACTTCTTCGAATTGATCTGCTATGTACTCTTCCCCCTCTTCTTATGTCATTCTACTTGGTATTTTGGCTGTATTGCAGTTAGTTTCCTTCGATTTTTTTTGAGCTTTTGTACTGTTGATATTCGCTGACTTTGTCTCTTTTGCTTTGGGTAGGAAGTTCTTCTTGGTCTGTTCTACGGACGAATGCCTAAGGTTTTTACAGATCTGTTCATCGTTTTTTTCCTTCCTCGCAAATTTTTTTTCTGTTTGGGTTTTGGTGATGGAGGTTTTTTGAGATTTTGATGCTGATAATTAATTTGTTGCCTCTATTGTAGGAATGGCTTTTAGGTTTCCTTTTATCTCTGTCTCCTGTTCGACAAGGCTGCTGAGAAGGGTAGGACCGAGATGAGAGACTACAAAAGGAGATAAAATCGTACAGCACACTCTGGATTTAGTGGATATGGTATGGTAATTGATTTTAAGGTGAAGCTTATAAAGAGAAAAATTCAATTGCTATATTATTTCTTATGTATGATGGTTATTTAAGAGTTATTTCGAGGAGTATCCTAGACATTAACTAAATTGTCTTCGTATAGATTAAATTCCTTTCAATATTTAAGAGTTATCTGTACTTTTACAGATATTGAATTTTCTTTCATGTTCTCTTTGATAAAGTTAGACTATTGCATTTGGCAGGATATGCTCATGTGGTGCCAGATAACTGATCTAACCTTTGGGTGATCAAAAGGAAGAGGTCAGTACATTTTTTTTCTTTTTCCCCAATTCATGATAGATAGATGTTGTGTGATGGTTATTGTCGATGAAATGTTTTTTTTTCTTTTTAACTTACCTCTGTTGTTCTTTTTTTCAAATTTTGGAAAAAAAAACTCCACTGCTTTCCTCAGTAGATCTGAATACGAATTGATTTTACCATGCTACCCTAACTTTATGGATTGACCTAAAACATTCAAAGTTGAGTGACCCAATCTACAGTTCCGCTCTGTCTAATGGGGGCCGTCCGATTCTCTCTCTCCGTGGATGGATTGAATCTACTCCATTCGTCTCCGCTAGGGGTTCCGTACCCAGATATACTGGATTTTCTGTTCTTCCTCTCTTCGTCCGTTCCATGATGCTCCTTCGTTCCTTTCCTTTTTCCCGTTCTGGGCTTCGGTTTCTTGACTGCTCCACACACCGAGTTGACACAGTTGATCCTAGGCTCCGCTGACGCTATCTTTTCCCTTCTCTCTCTCGCGAAGGTTCGCCCATACTCCAAGCCGACCTGTTCGCTTTCGCTAGGTCTTGGATTTTCTCCTCCCCACAGGTTTCGCCAGAGAAGCCATGACTATTAAACCCTAGGGTTTCCGCCACGATTTTTCCTTAACCTTTCGATT
This sequence comes from Rhynchospora breviuscula, assembly GCA_027562975.1. NCBI lineage: Eukaryota > Viridiplantae > Streptophyta > Magnoliopsida > Poales > Cyperaceae > Rhynchospora > Rhynchospora breviuscula. The sequence goes on from CM050398.1 coordinate 23,856,802, forward strand.
TCCCTTCTGGTATGGTCTGAACTTCTTCGAATTGATCTGCTATGTACTCTTCCCCCTCTTCTTATGTCATTCTACTTGGTATTTTGGCTGTATTGCAGTTAGTTTCCTTCGATTTTTTTTGAGCTTTTGTACTGTTGATATTCGCTGACTTTGTCTCTTTTGCTTTGGGTAGGAAGTTCTTCTTGGTCTGTTCTACGGACGAATGCCTAAGGTTTTTACAGATCTGTTCATCGTTTTTTTCCTTCCTCGCAAATTTTTTTTCTGTTTGGGTTTTGGTGATGGAGGTTTTTTGAGATTTTGATGCTGATAATTAATTTGTTGCCTCTATTGTAGGAATGGCTTTTAGGTTTCCTTTTATCTCTGTCTCCTGTTCGACAAGGCTGCTGAGAAGGGTAGGACCGAGATGAGAGACTACAAAAGGAGATAAAATCGTACAGCACACTCTGGATTTAGTGGATATGGTATGGTAATTGATTTTAAGGTGAAGCTTATAAAGAGAAAAATTCAATTGCTATATTATTTCTTATGTATGATGGTTATTTAAGAGTTATTTCGAGGAGTATCCTAGACATTAACTAAATTGTCTTCGTATAGATTAAATTCCTTTCAATATTTAAGAGTTATCTGTACTTTTACAGATATTGAATTTTCTTTCATGTTCTCTTTGATAAAGTTAGACTATTGCATTTGGCAGGATATGCTCATGTGGTGCCAGATAACTGATCTAACCTTTGGGTGATCAAAAGGAAGAGGTCAGTACATTTTTTTTCTTTTTCCCCAATTCATGATAGATAGATGTTGTGTGATGGTTATTGTCGATGAAATGTTTTTTTTTCTTTTTAACTTACCTCTGTTGTTCTTTTTTTCAAATTTTGGAAAAAAAAACTCCACTGCTTTCCTCAGTAGATCTGAATACGAATTGATTTTACCATGCTACCCTAACTTTATGGATTGACCTAGGGAGTTTTTCTTTTCTCACCATGAAAGCACATGCTATATGGCCTGGCCATTGTGCTGGTACAAATCTGTGTTCTTTTTTTGTTCTTCATCTCGCCTTTTCATTTGCTGATCCTTGGGGTTCTCTTCTCTCCATGAAACTACTAAGCTTTTTTGTGTTTCTAATTTAGTCATATCAGCTTTCAAGCTCATGGATGGAGAAGTTTCGAAAGAGCTGATGCATTTAGGCTTGAGAAAAATGATGAGGTTTGTTGGGTCGTTGTATCATAAAAATAGCTTGAAGGTATTTACCTTTTTTAAACAAATATGTGTTGTGTTATAAAAAAAATAGTTACTTTATGAACATTCAATAATATCTGTTGTTTTACTTAAAATAAATCTTTTCCTATCGACAAAAGATACTGCCTAATCAGTTTCGGTTGTGTTTGGCTTAAAGCATCAAAATATTTTTTGCGAAAATTATGGGTTTGGGTTTGTGGGCTGATAATAAGTTTGTGTTAGTTTGTCATTCAATATTTTGAGATGTAAATAGTCGGATGACTTTTTTAGTTATCGAGTCTAGGCGGGTCTACATTTGTCAACTGGTAGAAAAGAACAATTGGTTGTTAAAAGGACCTTGAAAAGGTAATAGCACATGATCGATTTTCCTTGCAGCTTAGAAAAAAAATGAAGCAAGCACAGAGACTTATGATATTATAAGGGTGAATTAATATTCTGCCATAGTTTAGGTGAATTGGTTTATTCTCCGTGTTTACCGTCTGTGCTTTTTATTTACGGCGAATGAAAATCATAGAAGCTTGGACTCAACAGGTTCACTATATACAAGGATTAGGTCCATTTTACTAAAGGACAATTTATCCTTAATCTTAATTTGCTAATGAAATTTTAATTTGTTCAGAGAATCTGATAGGAAATTATTATTATTTTTTTAATTTTTTCAGGAAATGCTTTTCGCATAGAATGTTCATACATTATTTGATGGGGATGATCTTTAAACTTATACAGATATCTGAGGTACAATTACTTCTATATTTTTTTATTAGTTATATCGATGTTTACAAGTTTGGTAATGCATTGCACTAAAAAAAAATCTAAATCTTCTACTTCGTCAAAAGACAATTACTTTTTTTTTGGGCAATTTGTGATTTGTAATAATGGCTATAAGGAGTTGATATAATAAATATGTTTTAATGTCCAATATTAAATTCGCCTAGCTTGGATTAGTTGATTGTCCTCCAGATTTAGCTTCGAACGTAACCAAATTATGCTGCAAAATAATCTATGACTATCATACCAGTATATCGTTGATGATCAAGGCCTGCCATTGCCCTATTAAATAAAGAGGTTAGCATTTTTTATTCCCTTCTTTTAAAACTAAGAATTTATATACAATGCTATGTTTAGTTCCATTCAGCATTGTTACCCTTCATTGAGTTCCTCTTTTGTACAGAGCAATGATAAAACATCTATTTAGTATCACTAAAAAAATCAACTGATAGAATGCAGCTTAGAAAATTTAAATCCAACAATTCCAAATCTATTTATATACTGCAGTTGTTTGATACAAAGCAGTTCCTTCAAAATCGAGGGGAGCAACCAAGTGGTGATGCCACTTAAAAGAATTTACTTAAAGTAAAAGGCAATTCATACTATCTTGCTTGGGTATTTTTTTTTTTTTTACTTTTCTACAATGCCAATGACATGGCAATGGAAAGGAGCAGCCAAACGGTCAGAGACACATAGGCCTTGCATGCTACAAATGGTCAGAAACACAGAGCCCTTGCATCCTTCGAGGTTTGTTATTTTCTGTATAGTAATTTTTGGAAAAAAAATATGCTGGATTTAGCTTCAGTTGAACAATTTTAGTTGGGTAGGATAAAATTAAGAGTTGCTCGACTGTAGTGCTTTATTGTGTATTTGTGTTTTTGATATTTAGTTCTTTTTTCGTACTTGATGAAGAAACAATTTTATTATTTCTATAAGCTCCTATGTAGTTCTAATTTCTGGTATGTTGACAAAAAAATATATATATATATATAAAAACAAAAAAACTTTCTTAGGATGGTGCAAAAAAACTTGCAACGACAAATTTACGTGTTCTCTTACATGTCCAAGTATATCTTAAGTTTCTCATTACTAATAGTAAGTTTTCATGAAAATCTCGATCAGTATAAAAATATCATGCCAATATCAGCATACGATTCATGTTTATTTCTGTGTGATGTAGCTTTAATTATCTCATATGATGAGTACCTTTTACTCCTTGAGTTATCTGTAATTTTAGTAGCATAAACTGCAGACTAAACTTCATTGCGTGTGTGATGTAGCTTTAATTATCTCATATGATGAGTACCTTTTACTCTTTCTTGAGTTATCTGTAATTTTAGTTGCATAAACTGCAGACCAAACTTCATCGCGCTTCGTTATTATTATTAACTGTTATTTGTATATAATGATCAACATTAAAGGATCAGGTGATCAAACAAAATTAAGATGTTGACATCCTTTTTTCTCTTCAGAAACTCGAGTTTTATGATCAGGTCATGTTTAATCAGGTGATCAAACAAAATTATTGCTATTAAGTTAATTTATATTTGCTACTTTTGTTATCAAATATCTTCTATTTGTTTGCACAGAAAATTAAGATGTCTCAGTCCCATGCAAGTAGATGGTATGTAAACCAAAGCGACATCAGACGATTCAGAACCCCTAGATGGCTCATTTATAGTTCAGAGAGGCAAATATAGAAGCATACTGATGGCTGCAGTGCACAACTCTACTGTTTTCTGAGAGTGTTGCTATCAAATTTAAGAAGACAAATAATCGAGTGAAAGCAACAAAAAGGAGATAAGAGAAAGGTCCTTTTACCAGAACGCTTGGTACCCTGAGTATTAAGGGTATTTTGGTCAAACCTTCTTTATTAGAAGATGAAGAGAGAAAGGTTTTTTTCCTTTTTTTTTAGATTTAGTTTACTAAATGAGCCAATATGAGCTTTCAGAATAAGACATAAAATATGTTTCTGTTTCCTTCAGATTATAATAGAAAATCCTGGTAATTTTGTCGAAAATATCCTCAATGCCAATTTATGGCAGCCATTTCCTTTGGAGTAAACACAGTTCATTTACTCAAAAAGTGTGTCACTCAACCTCATAATGTGGAAGTGGAGGTGTAAATTCTATTAAATTTACCATTTTATAATAACAACATTTCATGTCTTCCCCTAACAAACGAGATAACATGATCACCAAGTATCTGATATGCTCCCAAAAAAATGAATGTATTACATACAAGTCTCTTATCTGCATAAATGTAGTTGGTAAAATGGGACTGAACGGGGGTTCTAGATATTTTTTTAAAGTAGATGGAGGAATAAGGAGTGGACATATTTTCATGTTTCAGTACAGTGCTAGTCCTTTTGCATGTTAAGACCATGCCTGATATTACTTCTATTGAGATATGCTTGACCTTTATTTTATTAATTTCATTCATACTATATGTGTAGGTGCTTAGGGATAAGCTTGGGAATGTAATATATCTATATGTGAGAGGTTTTAGCTGGCAGAGAAGGCGTCAAAGGATTACAGAAGAGACACCAACAATTATGATCAGTTTTTGGAGTAATAAAATTTCAGACCTGCAGATTGTCTTTTGTTCACAATTTTTTTTGTAGTACTCTTATGCTTTATCCAACCAAGCGTCACAGAAGGGTTCCAATCCCACATAGGTGGGTCTGCTTTATTTTGAATTAGTGCTTGATTCACTTGAGGTTTGCTATCTTATCTCACCTATTTTAGTCAGATTTTAATCAACTATTATTGAAAGTAGCTATAGTACTGGAATGGAGTTTATAGTAGACAATAAACACAAACACTCACATACACGCACAACTTTGGCCAGTGATACAAACTTGAGAAAATCTAAAAAAAAAAAAAAAATGAAAATTGACATTTTCTTGCATTTGTTGTTTTGGAAATTTCCAAATGCAGAAGACTTCCCTTTGTATTGAAAGTGTACAAAACACCAAAAGCTCAGTAAGAGTACAGTTTGCAATCATGTCTTCTTTTCAAAATTATTATAGTCTGTACAAATAACAGCGAACACATATATTGTGGTATACCTGAATTATCGCACCACATATTACGCTTACGAGCAACTTACAGTAGACCAAAGTATGAGGGTGGTCGCGGCGAAGCCGCGACGACAAAGCCCCCTAGTTATGCAATAAAGATCATAGCCAAATGTTGTGTCTCACTGATACCATGTCATAATTATGATTTCGTCAGTTTTTATTTCAATTACCTTTTCCAAATAAACAATGGGCAAATTTACAAGTGGTATTGTTAATATCATTTGCTATTTAATTAATTATAAACTTATTCTTTTTAGATTTTGGTAACATAGTAGTACCACTTACCAATCACTATAAACAACTAGCGAAATATAAAATGGTGTTGCAAAACTGCCCTAAGATAATCTCAATATTAACATGATCAGTTTGTTCCCGGTACATATATTTGAAGTTAATTTATTTTAACCATCTGGTTATATCGTTTATTAAATAATAAGTAATAAATGAGTAGATACGATCATTAATGGAAGTGTACGCACAAAAATTTATAGCATTTTAATTCCGTTTTGATGCAAATCAAACCCCTAAAAAGACAAAAAGTTTTAGCAATTGCCAATGTCGTAAGCTCTTGATGTTGATAGTTAATGTCAAAATATCATAAGGATTTTAAGTATTCATATAAAGAAGTTCTACAAAATATATAGAACGAAATAATCGCCCTTGCCAACTATAAACCCCAGTTGCTTGCTAAAAAAGTAGTCTACATTAAAATTAAAAATAGTGAACATGTTCTATATGCCTTTCTTTTTCTGACTCACTACTTCGATAAAAGATGTCACAAAGATCTGGCCACAATCGATCAGTTGAGTAATATGTGATGGTAAAGGCATCCTAAAATTGCAACTCCGAGTAACCTGCATATGACTGATCACTGATGTGATAAAAAATAATTAACGCAGTAGTACTTTCTGTGATTGTTGTCATAAAATTCGAGTTACTGCCAATAAAAACAAATGATCTTTGAAAACAAATTCCTAGACAGCTAACGAGATGGACCATAAGATACAGATGCCTAAAAATTTTCTATTCTCCGGTTTAGATTTAAAGAAAACAAGTACAAAGTGAAAAAAGAAAAATGAGGTAAAGAGAGAAATTAGTTGACATGAGGCTAGCATGACGTCCTCAAATCTAGCGAGAGGATAGTCGAAAAATACTCTACGAAGAATGTCACGAGAGACGACACATGGATAGAGAAAAGGATGGAGTCAGTGAAAATTATTAGCATGAGCGGTCTAGAAAACTAATCCTATTCATCGCAAAAGTTTATTGCGAAAAATTCCAGTAATACTGGATATCGGAACAGTGACCGAAACAGTAGTATCCGGTTATGTGAGAGAAAATACCGAAAATTTTCAGAAAATATCAGAAAATATGAATTTCGGTCACCAGGTCAGTAGAGGTGCCGGCACATACTAGCGAAAACAAAACCAAAATTTCTACTCAGAGAGAACAATAACCTAGTTTTCTAGTTGCCCATACAATATTCACTAACTACGGCTTCCTTTTCTCAAGTCTATAATTAAAAAAAAAAAAAATCTTTGAATAGCATATTATTTTTCTTTTTTATTTGTGTTAGATTAGAAGAGAAGGACGAAAGGTGCATATATAGATAATATGGTTGTGGTATTATAAAACCATGTTCCAATTCGCCCTTTGTTTATCCGTTTAAAGCAGTTTCGTAAAAATAATCAAATAGTAATTAAAGATTTCTATAACAAACAATAACAATGCATATAATTTTATTAAATAAATTAAGCATTTATGACATAAAATATAAATTCATAACGAGTTAATGCCTTCCCACTTAATTCTTTCCCAAAAAAAAATCATATGAAAATTTCAAGCGAATCTGAAATCTTGTCAATATTACAAAATTTATGTTTTAATTTTATAAATACACTACAGAACCATGAAATTTCAGTAAAATAATGGGAAAAAATTCAAATCAATATGATTCAATTAATTATAAAGAATAAAAATCAACATCCTTAGTAAACATTTTTCATCCTTAATTAGTTGACAATATTTATTAAATTTGAATAAATTTTAAGATGTGGTGGACATTCATGGTTTTATGTCACTAAAATTTGTCATGCGGAAGATTAATGCTTGAACTAGCTAGAAATACGAAACAATAACATAATATGAACATTAATATTGTGATATTTTAATTTATGTATTTGAAATTTATTTTATGTTTGAAATTAATTATGGAGAAAAATCTGATGATAAAAATAATAATTCATAAATTCTTGGATAAACAAGAAGACAACTCTTAATTTTTTTTTTTTTTTGAGGGCGTCTTGATATTATCTTTTTATCACCGTTATTTGTCCAATAACCAAACATAATAAGTGGTATTAAAAAACCGCTCTCGACTCACACTATATAGATAAAAATAATTTTCATGATTCAATTCGTCAGTTACATTTTAATCAGTTATTTTAAAGTAAACAATGGGCAAATTTACAAGTGGTTTTGTAAAACTATTTGCTATCTGAAAATTATAAGTTCATTTTCACACCACTTATCTTTCAATATAAACAATGGTCAAATGTTTAATTAGTGTGGCAAAACCGTCGTAGATACTACCAATATAAACATCATTTTATTCAAAATTCGCCATTATAATTAGAAATTTTCTGAGACCATCTGGTAACGCTTATGAAGCAATCAACGAGTGAATTTTGAAACGAAATATTCTTTCCATAAAACATTTTTTATCCATGTTCCATCCATCTGATTTATATAATTATATTCGGAGGCATAGGCCCCTTTTATAACACATACAGGCTAATTGTAAGTTTGGGCCATGATAGAAGTGCACTGGCTAAAACATAAGTTTAAGCCTTTGATACAGTATACTTTCGGCCTTTTGCGTTTGTAATATGCGACATCATTCTATCCATCACTTTATTAGGGACAATTTGAATCAGGCTAAAACCATGCTACATCATATTATATTGATTTTCAGTAGGGGTGAAAACTGCGACTGTTTTAACCGTTTTTTCATTTTGTTTCGTCTTGGACGAAATGAAACGGTTAAAGATTTTTGTTGTGTTTCAAAAACGAAATGGTTAACACAACACGTAGTCAATTTCGTCCATGTGTATTTTCGTGGTATTTTCGTAATTTCGATTGTTTCGTTCAAAATGAAATGGTTAACGGAAACACGTAGTTAGTTTCGTGTCCAAAACGAAACGGATAACTCAACACCTCATTTTCGTGGTCGTTTTAGTCGTTATGCACCCCTAATTTTCAGTTTAGTTGTCAAAGATCTATGTTGCTCGTTGCAGGCCTATTTGTATATTTGGGCCGTGATAGGAAGAAGATACAAGCTGAACACAATTTTAAGCTTTACAATAGTAGTTTTAATTTGGTTTGTTTGATATCTATGCTACACCACACTATGCATCATTTTATGGAAAATTGATTAGTGTCATCTGCAATTTTATCATCGCTTGAACAAAATGAACACATAAAATAGATAAAATTAACATATAAAAGATTAAAGTGAACACATACAAACAGATAAGTTCAATAAAAATAAGTTGAATATGCATATAAAAGTCTGAACAAACAATGACAAAACTTATTTATTTGTATGTGTTCACTTTGATCATATATTTGTTCATCTTGTATCTTTTATATGTTCACTTTATTCAAGTGATTGCAAAACTGCAGATGACAGTTATTATTTCTCTCATATATATTATTGGGCACAATTTGAGGTGTGTAACATTTTGTTAACGGATATTATAGACAACATATATGTTTATTTGAGTGTTTAAATCTCGACAGGATGAACCCTATACGTTTCAAATATGAACTCTTGTTTTGCATTTCCTCTGTAAAATGCACTTCTTGTAGAACATATTCTTTAAAACCATTTTTCGGTAAATGATTGCATGTCACTTCTAGAGAGTATTATTGCACGTTTCAGAAATAATTATTTGGAACTTTTTAGGTTAGTTACAAAGTTCCAGGGTGGCATGAACGGAAAGTAAAAGTAAACGAAAAGAACGATACATATTTGATTTGGTAGGTTTGGTGCCAGGTTTTCTAGGTCAAACCTGGACCCAAAATATTTGTCTCGTACTTGTGACTCTAATTAATAATTGCACGTGAAATAAAAAAATTGTATCCCGTCGTTTTCAATTGTTGTACTTTTATAATTTTATTGAGGAGTCTCAAACTGATTATATGGCCATTTTAAACAGAGTATGTAGACCTGTCAAACGTTAGTAACACTCACGGAAATAATCTCTAACGTTTAATGTTACGTTAATGTGACGGAATTAACTTTTGTAACGTTTAACGTTTCATTTATTAAACGTAAAGATATTTTCTTCCGCTTAATGTTACGTCTGTTTTAACAGAAGAAACGTTAATAACGTTAAAATGTTCCTTCCGTTTTTTCTCCTCCATCCAAGTTAAAAAAAACAGTTTACAAACTGTAACAACTAACGTAGAAATTTTCTAAGTAAAAATCAATAAGCAAGCCAGCCAAACAAATCTCAACATAGCAAAGAAAATATACTAAACATGACAAATTACATCTCGAGCAAACAAAACCAAACAGTGAACACATCTCAAGCTAGAGCATATTACATAAACTATAGAGAATTCAACTCAGAGCATAAACCACATAAACTAGAGCATATTGCATAAACTAAGCATATTAACTACTTTGAATTACACTCGGATCTCAAGCTCTCTCCTCAGATTTTACCAATCTCAGCCAATGGCTAAATAGAAAAATCATAAAACACATAATCATCATTGGATGTCACTGCTTGAGATCCAAGGAGCCAAAGAGATGCACAACTCCAGGCTTCAACCACGCAAATACAACACAATCCAACAAGTTACCCAACTCCAGGCTTCAACCATGCAAGGAGCCAAAGAGTTACACAACTACACAACTACACAAGTACACAACTCTAGCTTGATGGATCCAAAATGCCTTGTAAACATCTAAACCATAACGCAAGGCATACAAAATGTACCAAAATGATTGAGAATACCTCACCAAAGTTCCCACTAACAGTGGTCAATGCCATCGGCATCCGGTGCCGTTTCATCACTGGACCAAAGTACCTCACCAAAGTCACCACCATTTTCTACATATAGCATAATATAAAGATGCATGTTAGTATATATGAATATATGATATTGATATATCTGACAGGTACATATGAGAAAGAATTTTTGTATGAGAGTTAGAGAATGAGAGAGTATGTACTGCCGTACCGGTGACTGAAGCTCTCAACCAGTCTTGAGCACATATAAGAGCCTCAATACTTTCATCATTTAATGAGCTCCTTATTGGACTTAGAGTTCTACCACTATTACTAAATGTAGACTCAGATGCCACAGTAGAGATTGGCACAGCTAGGATGTCTCGAGTAAGCCGAGACAAAATTGGATATTTGGCTGCCTTTAATCTCCACCATGACAAGATATCAAATTCAACATCCAAGCTATTTTCATCTAATGCATCAGTTAGATATTCCTCTAACTTTGATTTTTTAGGATCAGCCCTCTTTTTATTTTTCATGTAATCTTTCAATCCAACCCTTGTGTCACTTTCACATTCTCTAGCTGAGGCACTAATATATCAAACAGATAAACACATTACACAAATAATTATTGAAGAAATAATTGCTCAAGACAACTAGACAAGTGCTGAACTGCATGCATGTATTAATGTATATGCATGTAACTAAAAATTGCTCAAGACACAATAAACAAATAATGTCTCTGACCTGCATGCATGTACTTTACTATATAATGCAATTCAGATAAATAACATGAAAATCACATATTCAGATAAATAACAAGTGAAGAGTTTACCTCACTTGTTGTGATGAGCTACCAATTTGTCCACGTGACTGCCTATCGTATTCTTTCTCATAATACTTGAATAATGCATTAATGCAATTATTCAAGTTGGCCATGAATGTGTCATAGTCATTAGGATACATCTCCTTAATGTAATACTCAACAACACCAAATTTTAATCTGGGATCAAACACACAAGCAATTGCTAGCAACATGTTACCACCAGTCCAATACTTGTCCCACTTAGCATACATTTGTAAACTCATCTCAACTATGAATGGATACTTGGAATTCCTCATCTTCTTAATACTTAAACAAACTTCACAGAACTCTGGAAAGAACAAGTTGAGAGTTGGATATTTGGTTCCACTAAGTGTTAAAGTAGCATTATAAAAAACCTTTAGACAGTCAAGTAAAGCCTTCATTTTGTTCCAATCAAGATCAGCAACTAGGTTGGAATTTTTGTCAAGAATGGAAAACCTTTCAATGGCTCCTCTCAACTCAAATGCTAATTGCAACATGAGATAGGTGGAGTTCCACCTTGTTTGGACATCCCATGCAGGTTTTTTATCGGGGGCCTTTACCTGAAATTGCATACAAGTATACAACATAATTACTTAATAAAAAATGTACCAATTCAACAAAAAATTTAAATAAAATTTAGTATCAATTCATCAACCTGAGCTGCTGCTCGCTTGAACTTTTCCATTCTTGATTGCGAGTGACTAATGTACTTCATCGTCTCTCGAATAGTTTTTATCTCATCATCTAATACAGCAAGTCCATCTTGGACTATGAGATTTAAGATGTGACAACCACACCTTTGGTGGAATAGTTGTCCATCAGCAGGCAATGTATCAAGAATGGGTCCACTAAGCATTTCCTTAACACAAGCCTCATTAGCACTACTACCATCAAGTACAAGGCATAAAGCTTTTTTTATCTAAATTCCACAACACTAACTTCTCATATATAGCATCAGCAATATTTTTACCTGTATGAGGACTTGACAAAGGGGAAAATGCAATGACTCTCTTATGAAGCTTCCAACTTTCATCAATATAATGACAAGTTAGAGCCATAAAACCTCTATCTCTACCCTTGTTGGACCATAGGTCACTAGTAAAACTAAACCTACAATCTAACTTGCTAAACAAATCATACAACATGTCCTTTTCCTCACCATAAATGTTTAGGCAATCAGCCCTAAGTGTATTCCTTGATGGTACTTTAAATTGAGGTTGCAATTCTCTCAAGAATTCTCTCAAAAAATAATGATTGACACAATTAAAAGGGTAATCATGAGAAACTACCATTCTTGCAAGGCCCTTTCTGCATTTCATTTGATCAAATTCCCACACATTAAGAGCTGGTGCTGCATAAAAAATAGAACTACACAATATAATTTACAAGTACACAATATATTTTAAAAATGAAACATGGGGCAAACACTCAAGTTGTACCTGTAGTAGTACCAGCTTGCAACAATTTTTGTAGAGCATTAGGTTTGTGTCTCAAGGATTTGGGCACTTTCTTGCAAGACTTTTTAAAATGGTGCATCAAAGAACCAGTGCCCCTTCCATTCCCCATGTCATAAATGTGTCCACAGAACTTGCATTTGGCCTCATAAAAGCCATCTTCTTTAGGCTCACCCCTTGTGAAATACTGCCAATATTTAGAGGTCATTTTTTCTCTTTTTTTCCTCTTTTTGGTGGATTCAGGATCAGGGTCAGGGACTTGAGTTTCAGGGACTTGAGTTTCACCATCAGCTTGTCTAGCTTCATTTTCAATTCTTTGGATTTCCTCTGGAGTGTAATTTGGATCTAATCCAAAGCTACAATATAAGATAAAAAATAGCAGTACAATATAAGATATCATGTAATATAAAAAAAAAACTTGTAATATAAAAAAAATATAATATATCAAGTAATATAAAAAATTCATACCTGTCCTCAGAGAGATCTGGTTCAGATGCACTCTCTGAATTTGCCATTACCAATCTGAGAAAGAGAGAGACAAATGTGGTTCACTACTTAACATAAATACACTTGTGATATTATTACTCAAAGGATAAAAAATCTACAAGCATTTAAGCATTTAAACATTTTCTGTTTACATATCATACAAGGTCAAAATTTAGTTGTATCACTGCTAGGTATTAAGTACTAAAAAAGAAGTTCATTCAAATAAAAAAAAATAAGTACAAGCATTTAAGCATTTTTTGTTTAGCATTTTTCATCACTCAACACAAAAAAAAAACCTAACAGAACACAATAATTAGCTACATATATTAATACTTCTGTTAATTAGTACATGTATAGACACGGTTTAATTAGTACATGTATTAATTCTTCTGTTAGCAATTAATGACAGACACAAATCGCACAATAATTAGCTAGCAATTCTTCAGTACTTGTATTAATCCTTCAATAATTAATGACAGACACAATGATTAGCTACCAATGATTAACTAATTAGTACTTGTATTAATTGTTCAGTAATTAATGACAGACACAACACAATGATTAGTTATCAATTTCTGTTAGCTTTAATCACAGGCTTAAAGAAGGACAAAAAGAATGACAGTTTAATTAGTTATTAATTACAAAAAGAATGACAGAAAAGAATGATAGAAAATGATTAGTTATTAACTACAGCTATTAACTACACCTATTAATTACACCTAATAATTACAGCAACCAATTCATATTTGTATATCTCTTTTAGCGCCACTAATTACAGCTATTAAATATAGCTGAGTAAATATAAATGTGCCAGAAATTTGAGCAAAAAAATGTAACACAAATTTCAACAATTTTGCAAAAAAAATTGTACCACAATTCAGATCTGTTTCTCTTTTCAAAAAAGTGTGCCACAATTTGAACAAAAATAAGCAAAGGAGAGAAATAAGGTTTGCTATTGTACCGGAAAGAGGCAAAGGCGAGGAGGAGTCCGGCCAGCCACACCTCGCTTTGCAATTCTGCCTTGCTTCCACCTCACGAAGCTTTCCACAGTTCTTTAGCGACTTCTTTCTTTCTCTGACTCTATCTCTTTTTTTCTCTCTCTTTTGTGTCCATTTTTTCCCTTCCCGATCCATGTATAAAAGAAATTGAAAGGAAACAATCATGATTGCTATTGTTCCCTACTGGCTAGTGGCTACTGCTTTGTGTTAATGCCTACAGTTCACAGAGAAACGGCGGAAGAAGTGACTGGTGAATGGTGATGAGTGATGAAGGCTTAGGGGAACAGTCGTACGCCGATCTGCCTTGCCATCGACCATCGTCACACTCACATGGCTCAATACTTGTCAATTTGTCAAGGGCAGTGTGTTGTGTACTTGTGTGCGAGAGAGTAGGAAAGAGACAGAGAAAGAAAGAGAGAGAGGAGCAGGCGTGCGAGAGGAGGAGGCGAGAGAGCGGCGCATTAGGTTTATCATCGACACATCCTGATCCCTCGTTGTCTCCGTTGTCTCCTCTACAATTCACCCTATTCCAACTAGGTGGAATAATATGCGTTAATACGGAAAAAAACGGAACGAAAATTGGGCCTTACGTTTACGTTACGTTTATTTACGTAAATATCGGCCCATTTACGTTTAATGTTCCGTCGGCCCAGCAGAAATAAAATTTCGGCCGTTTAACATTCCGTGGCCCAAAAACGTAACGTTAAAACGTTAAAACGTCCACTTATTGACAGGTCTAAGAGTATGTGTCCGGATCTGTCAACTCGTTGAACAATCTCGTTTCTATAAAACATAACGTTAAAAAATAAAAACCCACTTGAAAATTGAAACTCATTGCACAAATTTTTTTTACTAATTACTATAATTTTTATGAAAAAAATGTATCCTAAATGTTTTTTTTATTCCAAGTACGAAACCCTCTCTTTTCAATTGTCAACGTCAACTTAAGAATTAATTACAACTGATGTGCAATAATTGACCGTGATAACATTATCAAACTTGCTAGTAGAAAAATAAGCTCATCATGCATGGTATGGTGCTCGTAGACTAATTAAACTGCAAAGGAATGAAAGTTAACTAATATGTATTTTTCCTTTTTTTGAAATAAATAACGCACGTGTTATTGCTCAATTTAATTACTTTTTTTTTTATGGACAGAGACATTTTAATTTAGTCCCAATATATATGACCCCGGCATGTTGTGAACTTAACGATAAATTAGTGTATACTCTATTCCTGCTACATACTTTATTGACTTCGTTATGCATGTGAGTTTTTTTTTTTCTTTTTTTTTTTTTTTTTTTTGCCATCAAAATTACGTCCGACGTGCTTATTTACTTGTCATTTGTGAATTATCCAACCGTGTTTGTGCCGCCACCTGATTCTTTTAGATTCCTCCATCTAAGCCAGAATTTTCGATTTAGTATAATTTAATTGAATAGGACGAATTTATGCTTTTTAGCTAAAACTGTTATGCTCTCAAAAAAAAAAAAAAAAGGCTAAAACTGTTATAGATAGTCTTAATTAGCGGGCAACATGAAGATGATTGTAATATACTAATATGTTATTGTGTTTCTTGAGAAAAACAGTGGCAAGAGAGGAGAAAGAAAATCCTAGAGAGCCACAGAGGCACAGAGGCACAGACCACTGTTCTCGGTATGATAACACAAAATGTGCAGGATTTTACTGTTCCAAGTGGGTATTCGCCGATTGAATTATAATTGTGAAGCAAGCTGTCTAAAGAGATTTGAGATGACACAAGGCGTGATTGACTCGAGATCAATATAGAATTTTTCTGCATTGTAAATGCTTTTTAATCCCAAAGCTAGTTCTATAGTTTATTTTAAATTTTTTTATTATTAACCATTAGTGAATATTTGATTTTCAACAATCCAAAATATATAGAAGCTAATATGAATAAAGGATAATACAACAGGACTCCCTTTATATGTACCATTAATTAGATCTAAGCATTCAGAAAGGGAATCCCCCTCTTTCATTTTACACAACTATTTCTTTTTCCCCTAAAACTAGTGGCAGATTTGAAGAGACAGAGAAGCACTGACACAAATAATTATAATAATAATAATGAAAATAAATAGTTATTTTAATTAAAAAAATTAAAGTTACACATACGACATTATTGTGCCCCAAATCCGTCCTTGCTATAGAGCTTTTTTTTCTTGTGGGATAGCCAGATTTGTTTTAGCGGCTTTTGGATATAATATATTATTAAATTTTAAGAATAAATTGACCATACAACAAAGTGTAATTCACAATTCTTCAAATATTTTCTGGGGATAATGCATGCACGTTTGCTCTCCCTTAAATAATGTGATCCAATACGTACTAATTATCTGTATCTAGACAACTAAGCATTCTTTATTACTAGATGCCTTAACTGACTGCTAGACCATTATTAACTATTAAGCATTCATTGGCTGTTAAATAATTTAACAATTTCGTAGATGCTGGATCAGTGATGCGTATATTGTAGAAAAGATAGTATCCCAAGATCAAATCCCCTGCTGATACTTTCTGATGTACGTATACGTATACTATTATTTACTTAGGAGTTAGAAGAGAATTAATATAAACATAAAAATATTTTAATATTTGAGAATATTGCTATTAGAAATATCTGTGCTGGTAGGCTGGACTTCGGTTTGAAAAATTACGTGGACTATACTTTCTCCACAAAATCTCCATTAATTTAATGGGGATGTGCGATGGAATGTGTTACGAGAGTTAATATGCAACGGATGTTCTCCGAAACACAAGTGTTTATTTACATTTTTTTCCTTTAAACTGAATAACATATACGTTAATCATAAATTTATTTTTTGAGAATTTATTTTTAAGAAGGCAATTATCAGGCCCCTCTGTATATTTATTTATATTTATCTACGTGCTGTATTATATTCTCTGCGTATATATTAAGAAAAACACAAATAATCATTTTCATTGTAGACCTCGCCGAACTTCTTTTTTGCATTTAAAATCATCGATAGTATGGAGTTTGCATGGTCAAACCACAATTTCTATTTTGCTATTATATGTATAAAAACAGCATTTTCTTAAGCATCACAATTCAAATAAAAAAAATAGTATATGACAATTACACAAAGGTGCTATGACCTAGCTATATTCTTTAATTTCTTTTAGCAACATGGTGACCTAGCTAGTTAAGTTAGGCACTAGAGGAAATATTTTAAGTAGAATTCTAAATTGAATTATTTTAAGTGAGGAAATTTTTTTTTATCTTTATAGCATGCATAGATTTTTTAAAAATGTAAGAGCTAAACAACAATAAAATCACATCAATTTGCCAGAGTGTTTAAACTTACTAATAATAATTTCGTTCCATTTTATTCATAGAGTAAAATTTGAAACATCTTAGCGGCATAGGTAGTAGAATACCAATGGTGATAGAAGCACTAACAAATATTTAATGAAAAAAATTATAACATAATAAAAGCGTGCGGTACTGGGTGACTAGATAAAATATTTGCCAACTTTTTGTTTGAGAAAAAAAAATTTAGCCAACTAAAATGGTTATACTGTACAAGCATCAAAGGATAAGGCGGCAACTGCCAACCACAAGCTGCGACGTGGAAGCATGTTTCTCTTTTTGACACTTCCTTTTTATATTATCTACCAGTTAAAAAATATATAATATGTTGATTCATCCATATCCAGTGTATGTTGGTACGTAAGGAGTTCATCAACTGATTAGGGTGCTCTAATTCACCAGAAATGAGAAAAGTAAAGCAAGATATATTCATTGATGGAAAAATTATCCACCCTGTCAATGATGTTTTGAAAAAAAAATTATTGAACAGAAATAGTTTAAACTCGCTTTTCAGTAATTAACGATATGTTGTCTGTAAATGTCGATTATGTTTTGTGTTAAACTTGTACCTAGTGAACAATTGACAGGACATTTGGCATATCCAGAGTGAGCAAAAAAAAATTGTAACTCGTGAGTTTATTCGAACATAATTCGAAAAAAAATTAGCTGTAACTCGAATAAACATAGTTCGAGTTGCACAATTCGATTTGCTGATGAGTCGAACTTGAGTTAAGAGGGTCTCATTTTGTTATATCAAGCAATTAAAAAACTATAATAAAATTAATAAAAAAGAATATGAATAAGCTTGCACCCTCGATTCTGCGATTTGAGAAAACGAATCTGAATCTTTATGCTTGCTTTCCATTTTATTAAAATACGAATCTATGTTAAAACATAATCATGCTTTTGTGCTATTTAATATTTGAAATATGAAAAATATATATATTTTTTGTTTGGGCAAATCCCCAATCCTTGATCGTAATTCGTCCATCAACTACAGTGCAAGTATATAAGGAGTACTGTATGATTTTCCAAATCTAAATTTTATAATGTTTCAGTGTAACATGTATTGATGTACAAAATTTGTATTATACTCGTAGACAAAAATATGAGGCGACGGGGTACGCTTTAGATTGTTGACAAGTCCCATACGTAAAGATCACAAGAAATTGTAAGTAGGCTTCTTAAAAATAATTAACTAATACCACGACACATGGTTTATTGAAAACAATAGCCTTATGCCTTGCACAAATTTCACAAATGTAGGATTAAGGGAAATCTAGAAAGTGTACAAAATAAATTTTGGTGTCAATATTTTTTAAATATTAATGCTGAATAAATAAGTTTCGTTGAGAGAAACTAAAATATGATGACCACATAAATTTCCATATAATTTTTTGTTTTGCGCCTCCGTGTAATATTTCTCATAATTAATTTTGGTCAAATGCCAAATGATTTATAATTGGTTGTCGTGCTGCTAAATTATTAGCTTAGCTTGCATGAGAGGCTGACATTGACCTGAATCACATTATTGGATTTCCCACATTCAATTTTTTAAGCAAGGTTCAATTTTGCAATTTTGGCCTAATAGCTTGTGCAATTTTGTTGTCAATGTAACTTACCTTTTTTATAAATATGTGATTATTCTAGTTTATGCTTAAATTATAGCAGTATTTATATTCAACAATATTTAATATTTATCCCAGCTCATCTAATATAATAAGTTCGATTCATTCATGCATGTATTCAAATATATTTATATCCGTATTTTTAGAGAAATAAATACGAATTAATGCGATTAACCATTACATCAACAAGTGTATGCACTGGTCATCTTCTAAGCTTGCCACTATATATATCTGCGTCCTTATATTTTTACTTGCGCAAAATTAATCTCAAAAAAGGTTAGCTTTCAACTTTTCTCGCCTGATAGATTATATCGCATCAAGAAATCTTTTATTTATCTGTTCTGCCTTTTCAAAAAGTAACATTAATGTTTTATATTTTAAAATCAAACATATCCGTTACGTACTCGTGAGATCCAAATGGAACATTTCGTGGGATCAAAATAAAGAAAATAAGATCATAATTTTATAGCACGGAGTTAACATGTTAGTTGATATAGGATTTATCAACGTAAATTTAATAATTTTTATTTTTGTTTATAGTACATATTAATACATTAAAATCAATTCTATTGTAGCTAATTAGCTTCATCCAAAAATGAAATGGATCTTGAAGTGTCATGGGTCCAGAAGCATCTTTCCATATTTTTCGTCCAAACATAGATAATCCTTGTTTAAATTCTAAATAAAATTTCTCTTTAATTTACAAATATTTAATAATATCTGTCAGGATCTTATATCAGGATCCTATGAGTATTGAATCCTTCCCAATTAATTCGATCATCCGCAAATTTATATCCCAGTCGTTGCTTTCAAATTTTATATACCTTTACTTCGCAGTTTATAAGAAAATATTTAACTTTGATGTATTTTGAAATGTTTTGAGTTCAGCCTGTAAATTTTGCTAAGGCAATGGGCTTTTGTCACTCGAATTGTATGACCTTTTCAGCTGTCTTTTTTAAAATCATTTTATTATAATTTCTTGTTAGGACTGAGCTACTGTGGCAAACTCTCTACGTTTTAAGATCAATATATTTGAGCTGGAGGAGTTGACCTTCATTTAACAATATTTATCAACACTCAACTACCTTGAAAATGACGATAAATAATGCGGATCTGCGTATCTTTCTCTTTGCACTTTTAAAATGAAAAATTGAAAGGCGGCCTTAAATAATTAATACGCTCTTCTAATGTCACACTTGTCACAAGATTTGCTGCATGTCTTAAGATTGAATAATTTGTCAAGGCACCTCAACTTGCTATTTTGATCTTATTATAATGATCATAAACTTATTTTAAAGAGGACAGTTTTCAAGTTGAACCGTTAAAAACCATCCATAGGAAGAGCCGCCAAAAATATTCAAGCACAATTGAAAATTGCAATACTAATTTAAGCCACTCATATATCTCATTGTAAAATTTGGAATTAAATCGAAGAAGAGGAAAAAAGAGAACTCGACTCAAATCTCCTCAAATTACAGAATTTACAAGCCCTCATAAAGTAAAAAAGGAGAACAAAGATGTATTTACCTATTTCACATCCTCTCTAAATGGCATGCTATCAATCACAACATGAAACAAACTCAACTCTTTATATCAAGATTTTAGAAACCAATTAAGTCATAAAAAATCAGACAATTAATACCCTAAAGAATATCTAATTTTCTAACCCTTCCAGAATCTCAATTATCAGGCTGAATCCCTGCAAATGAGAAATACATCATGCATTACCCTTATCCCTCCGATTGATGTCCAGGTAGCCGCCTCTTTTTAGTTTCTAACTACATGAAACGTTTGTTTAGGTATCCTTTTAAAATTTTTTTTCTACTGACTATACTTTGAGAGGAAGAATATAATGGCAATCCATTCTGTGAGGTATTTCTTCTCTTGCAGGGCAACACAAGATAACTTTTGAGATTTTGTCAGGCACAATGATTTTCATTCTCACTTGAAAATGCGGGAGACAGCGAATTAACCAATGAGAGACCAAATTTGAAAGAAAATGAATTAAGGCTTCTATGTTGTTTGTGCTGGTTGGTTTAATGGCTTTGCATGGTTGTGTTCTCCTTCATATGTTACAATAAGCATGGAGGGCTCGTCTAAACATCTCTCTACATGCTTTTTCGCAGGGCAACCTTTCACTCCGCTGCATTTGTAGTAACCCCTGGAAATAAAAATAATAATTACTTTTAACTACACATAATTATTCTGATAGTATGTTACATTGGGTGGAGCAAAATTAATATATCTTTGCAATTAAATAACGAAATAACAAATAAAACTCTCTCTCTGATCGACATACAAGTATCCTTCCAGAAAGAAAAAGAATTTAGCCGAACAATTAGCAAACTAAAGAAGAAAAGGACAAAGGAAAAGAATGCCAAGAACAGTAATATTATATGGAAATATCCATAAAGAGAAATTGGGAACAACTGAACAACAGATGCTTAAACTTTACATAGCATTATATATTGTTATACTGTGACAACTGTAAAAATATATCTGAAAGCTTAGCTTTGACCTTTGTATTCGTTATGCAGAAACTAGTATCCAATTAGGAAGAAAACTTCAGTAAAAAATTCAAGAGAACTAAGAGGAATAAGACATCTTCAACTGTCGAATTATTGGAAGAGTTTGTCACATAAATAAGGGGCATGAAATTATTGAAAACTCACAATGCAGGTTTGAGATTTCTTAGTTAATTAATATTTAACGTAGCACAAAATGAAAGCATATTTACAAAAATGTAAAACGGCATAAATAAAAAGAATACCTGGGATGAGGTGAGCCTTTAATTGGCTTTTGACCGTATTTTCTCCAGGAGTAATCATCCGGGGGTATATCTGCAATTTTGTCACTAATTGCTGGCACTTTAATTGTTTTCTTCACTCTATATTTCCTGTAGACAAAGTAAAACAAAAGCAAAATGAAGACAGGATCTAAAGAACTTACATTAAGATTTCAAATTCAATGATGCTGAGAATTTCTTAAACAATTGAAAGCCAACTCATTTTCAGAGGAATAACACCAGTCAATTCGATAGGATATTATAAATTGATATATAATTGAAATATTAAAAAAAATAGTCAATAGGCTACAAATTGGAATAATTTTCTTTCAACTTGCATATAATAAAACCCCCATAAACTAAAAGAGTCAGAATTTGCAAAATAATACCTCTTTTTAGCACAATGACATTTTCCACTAGTTCCACATTTGCTCTCGCCATTTTCTCCCTTTTCATGGCACTTTCTCTTAAAAGAAGGCGGCTGAGAGCTGACAAGGTCTGATGATTGGGCACCACTTATGAGCTGAAATCCACTTCCATCAACACTAAGGGAAGAATATACTGAGTTTGCTTTTGAAAAATTTTCAAAATCTATGTTAATTCCACTAGGTTTGCTCCGCTCATCTTTGAATTGGAAATGGGTTGATTTTGGTTTATTGGACTGCGGTACAATTTGATGATTTTGATTGACTGAAGAAGAAGAGGGGTCTATTTCCAGAATTGGGGATTCTAGAAATATGTTTTGGTTGAATTTAGGTGTACTTGCAGTCTTCGCAAAAGAACCAGAGCCCGAATCAATTGAAAATTTATTCTTTGGGTGAAATTGGAAAGAATTGGAAGGAGAGGGGTCCAAATTGGGAGTAAATTGGTCAAAATTGGACAAAACTGGGTGGTCTAACAAGCAAATAGGGTTTATTTGAGGTAGGTTTCTGTTCTTCCTTTTCTCTGTTCTTGATCTTGCATGGCCCTTATTGTTGCTTAGAAGAAAAACAACTTTATTGAATTTAGAAACAGACTCTCCTGTCTCGAGTGCGATTTGCCTAAACTGGAGTTGATTCTTGGGCAGCGATAGAAGGCTCAGAACTCTATAACTACTGTTTATGGCCGCTTGATTTGCCTCTTCTACTCCTTCCATCTCAAAATGATAGCATTAACAAAATGCAGTTTCTAATTTTGGCTTCAAATTGAACCTGAAAATTCAGAATTTGGAATTGTCACAATTGCAGAGTAAACCTCATAAATATCTAAATTCTGATTCTGTTGAGCACTTCCAGTTCAACAAACCGATACTACTCATATGACTAAAATTTTCAATATTTGAGGGTCAAATTGCACAATATTGGAATTACAAAACTGATGAGACAAAACCAATAGATTAGAGACAGGTTCACCAAGTTGGGAAATTAAATTTGATGGGCTGTTTGCATTTCTGTCTCAAATTTTACCATTAATCAGACTCAGACGCAGAATTTCAAAAATTGAAGGAACTATGAGAACATAACTCAAATATAAAACCCTAGTAATCGCCGTAAAAACCCATCAATGAAAAAACCAAATTTAAGTAGAAAAGGAAGTAAGTAGCACTAAACCAAGAGAAAATTCCAGGGACTAATTTACAATTTTGGGCACTATTTTTCTCCCCTAGAAAGATACTAAAGCGCAGTGGAATTAGCATTTCAGGAAGCAAAGCACCAAGAAAACCAACAAACAGGTATATTCTACAAAGTACCCCAACAAGAGAATTGTACAAACTTTTACCGAGTAACAAGTGCTCTTCCTTTTGCTGGCTACCGAAAAGAGATTGTAACAGAAGTGACCATGAATCGGAAGCGATGGAGAGGAGAGAGGGAGGCAGAGAGGAGCGAGCGAGCGAGGAGAGAAGAGAGAGAGAATTTGTAAAGAGAAACAAAATTTTTTCTTGGGGCAGTTTTATACGGGAAAGTTATATTCCACAAGCAACAAAAAGAACTTTCTATTGGAAAAAATAAATAAGAAGAAAACATTTTGGGGCCTGTCTATCACTACCCCTAAGTAATTATTAAAATATACCTTGTTGATAGAAAATTACAGGAATATACCCATAATGTAGATCTTATGCGGGCTGAGGTGTGTGTTATTACGTGCTTCATTTTGAATCCGCTTCTGTCAGGTGTAGTGAATATCAGGTTATGGCAGCAGGCATCGGCAGCAAAATATCAGAGTGGAGGCATAGTCATGTAAATTGTTTGAGAACGCGATACGCGGTGTTGTTTTGCAAAAGGTCGGGATAGACACGCTAGAAATTCGGAGCGAGAAGGGGAGAGTGGATTGTTCGTAAATAACTCCCTAGAATTTGACTTTTTGAATTAATAATACACATTTACTGTGGAGGCAGGCTGAATTCAGCATATGACCCATAATTAAGCACTGCTTCATTCGCATATTAGCCCTCGAAAATCAATAAAATTTGATTGGGTAGGGATTTATTTCTTTTTTATCAACTAGGAGTCTAGGAAGGACTTTATTTCTATTTTATTTTCGTACAAAGATTAAACAAATGGTAACTTATTATTTTAGATGGTATCGACCGGTCATAATAGAGCAAATTCATTGCTTTTACTACGTAAGATTCAAAGCTGTCATACAATAAGTCCTCGAAATTAGAAAAAAAATCCTTAAATAAATAACGAATATGTTAAAAGGAATATTCTGCTTCAACGAAATATTTAAATATTATATTATATTTTTCATATTTATTCTAGAATATTGTCCTGTTTTTTGTAATTTTCTTTTCTTGACTTATCAAAATTAAAAGGAAGAGAAAGAATTTAATCAACATATTTAAAATAACTTAATCATCCACAGAAGTTGAATATTTCTCTTGGACTTCACAATTGGACACTACTTCTCCAACACAAGTCTGTTTTATTTAATTAGTTCAAAATAATTTTTATAAAACTGCAACACATTATAAAAAACAATAATTTGATCTAACAAGAAAGTCATAAGTCTATCAGACTTAATTGTTTCAGTTATAAGTTATTAGGAGAGTTTAGACCAGGTAATCATTGCAAGAAAAATGTTGCATTGATCTTTACTAAGATATTTTATTGGTATTTTGAAAGCATGACTTATTTTAACCTAACAAACTTCTTTCACGTGATGAAAATCATGAAATTATCTAAAAAAAATTAACTGATATTCCATAACCAATTTAACGGTGAAATAAACCTCAAAATATTATAACTTCTGCGAGTATAATAAAATTTGTTATTGAAATATTGGCTAATGTTAAATTACTAGTGACACATTTTTATCTAAAATGAACATCTTTTGAGAAGAGAGACGGTGTAGGGTATGTGTTCAAGAAATAAGTAAAAAAAAGAGAGTAATAAGAGTAAGAAGTGAAGAATGATGTTTATTTTTTATTCCAGAATGTTGTTTGAATAGAAAAGTGAGAACAATGGACCAAACACATCCTCTCTCTTAAACCAATTCTTTTGTTGGAAGAAAACGTGAAGCTTATCTCCTATTCTTTTTTTGTGTATTGGTTGTGTGCACATCCAAAAATAAAAAGAAGACTTGATCTTTATTCTTGTTTATCCTTGTGTAACTAAATACATTTGTAGTGTATATGCAATTGTCATAAAAAAAATGAGACATATAAACTATTTTCTAAATATATAATTTATCTACTTCATCAAACTCAATAATATAATATAGAAAAGATTAGAAGATATGATTTCTAAAACATCTTAAAACAAATCTACTTTTTCCTTGTTACTTCACACTTTATTTGTAACTATGCACATTCCTTCTTCCCTCTCTGTTCTTCTTTTTTTTTTTTTTTTCTTCTTCTTCTTCTTCTTCCTTTTTTTTAGACTTTTCTTTTATTTTATTTCCTTTTTCTTATTTTTTTATCTTTTTTTTCTCGAGGGGGAGGGAGGTCTCGACTCTTCTTCACGCCATCTGTTGCTATCTATTGATCTAAACAAGTTTGGCATTCCTATTAAAATAAATAAATAAATATGTTGATTTTGGACAACACTTTAAGAATGCTAATTCGGGTAATGCTAAACTCATCAAATATTTTTCATACAACTAGATAGAAGCTCATCCTTTTGCTTTTTGACTGAATTTGTATGTTGTCTTCATCATAAAGCAAAAATTTTGTTGTGGTTCATGTGGATGACTATCAAAAGTTCACAAATTTGCAAGATTAGGCGCCATCAAAACCTCCCTTAAAAATGTATATCAGAAGCACCATAACGTGTCGAATATTGGCGAAATTCAGACTTTTTTGCGTTATTATTGTCCTCTAAGTCACAGATTTACATGGTACAATTTATTTAATGATATGAAGGTGGTCAAACTTTTCATACAGGCACTCTTATACAATTAACTTTTTATCGTTAAATTTTTTGGACTATGTTAGTTCATTAATTTTCAAAAATATGTATGTTTTAAACAGTACACTGTCTTTATATTTTACACTCATCACTATTTCGGTGAAAACACTTAGATTCAAGACATTAAAATACTCAATGCTGCTTTATTATTAGTTCGTCGCTCCTGACATGTAGGGCTGTAAGATCCGGAACGAGCTTATACGTATATTGTAAATAAAAGGAGGTATAAGGGTTAAAGTGAAATTGTGTATTTATGTATTATGTCACATGGAACTATGGAAGTGTCATTTAATAGTAGTACACGGAGAATTCTTAATTTAAAAAAGTCATTTAACGTTAGTGAAGGGTAAAAGTGGTCCCTTTTCCTCTGCTTTCAAATTTCAAGTCTGCAGTGCTGCGTGTTTCACAAAATAAAACAAACAAACAAAAGACCAAAGAAAAAAGAGAAAGGTCTAAAATGGTGCATTGGAATCTTTTTCACCTCGCCGGTGCACTTGGCTGGGAGATATGTTAAGTGTTAATAAAATTGGTTTATGGATAACATAAGTATAAAAATACGAATAATGATTTCCCCTTTCATTTTATGTAATAAGAATAAGGATATATACAGAAAATTTTCACTATCTTATTATCAGATAAATTTATTGGTAATAACTATTTTGTATATATTTTCTATGAAATGATTAACTAATATAATCATGTTTAATAGTTTTATCAATCATTCACTTGATTACGTAATGTTTATAATTATGATAAATATTTCATGTAACTTTTTAATAAATTATTACTTTACTTAATTATGAGATATTTTATTATGTTTAAATTGTATAAAATTACTATTTTATCCGATAATAATTCATAATCTATATGTTGTACGTTGACAATAATGAGTAAGGATAGAATATTGATATGAGTACTATATCTTAACTAATAAAAATATGGATAATACCAATTCCTAATTCATTTCAATATGCAAATCTGTCCATCAAACTCTTATCGTACTTGATGAGACTCATCAGAGAGACGGCAAGGTGTTGAGACAGAAAGCAATGAGGAGAAAATATTTTTACTATTTCTCTGAGCTTAAAAATACAACGGCAAGCTACTGCCTTATATACAAGTTGCTCTCTGTTAGTTCCTAACGGCTACTTAACGTATACTTTGCTGTACGTAACGGTAACTTTCTAAACAAAAGAAAAAAAGTGAGATGCTTATTTTTAAAAATTAAAAATAAAGTACTCCTATTTTTCTAAATAGCCTATGATGATTAGTCTGAGGCTATTAAGACCCTAATCTTCTTTATTCTCAACACTCCCCCTCAAGCTAGGCATGTAGATATCGTACAGGCCTAGCTTGTTTCCAATATCGTCAAAGGATTTGATGCTTAACCCCTTCGTAAAAATATCCGCTAGTTGATCTTTGCTTCTTACGAACGGAGTTTCAATTTCTTTGGATTGAACCCTCTCTCTTATAAAGTGACAATCTACTTCGATGTGCTTGGTACGCTCGTGAAATACCGGATTCGCCGCAATATGTCTAGCCGCTTGGTTATCGCAAAACATCTTCATTGGTTCCTTGATATCCACATCTAGATCGGCTAGTAATTGTTTTATCCAAGTTAGCTCACTTGCGGTGGATGCCATGGCCTGATACTCCGCTTCCGCGCTCGATCGTGCCACTACACTTTGCTTATTGCTTTTCCACGTGACTAAATTTCCGCCTACAAATATGCAAAAACCGGTAGTAGATTTTCTATCAAAGCTTCCGGCCCAATCTGCATCGGAATAGCCACATGGTATGTTAGTTCCGTTACACTTCATCCATATTCCCTTGCCGGGACAACCTTTTAAGTATCTTAAAATCCTATGTATAGCCTCTAAATGTGTGGTCCTCGGTTCATGCATAAATTGGCTTACCAAGCTTACCGCAAAGGATATGTCCGGTCTAGTTACCGTTAAATAAATCAATTTCCCTACTAATCTTTGGAATTGGTTAATGTCATTTAATGGCTTACCATCCTCACTATTAAGTTTAACATTTATGTCAATCGGGGTTTTGGCCGGCTTACATCCTAGCTTATCCGTTTCCTTAAGTAAGTCAAGCACATACTTTCTTTGACATATAAATAGCCCTTTCGAAGAGTAAGCTATTTCTATTCCAAGAAAGTATTTTAATTTACCAAGATCCTTAATGTCAAATCTATCTTTGAGGTTCATTTTTACTTTATTGATTGCTAAAGGGTCATTTCCCGTAATAATTATGTCATCTACATAAACCAAGACAACAACAATAGTGTTATTTAATTTTTTTGTAAATAAAGAAGTATCGGCTTGACTAACCTTGAAGTTACAAGAAGTTAAGAATTGACTAAGCTTACCATACCAAGCTCTAGGAGATTGTTTTAGGCCGTAAATCGATTTCTTCAATCTACACACAATGTTAGGTACATTCTCTACTTTGTGACCGGGTGGAACTTTCATGTAAACCTCTTCCTCAAGCGTTCCTTGAAGGAATGCATTTTTCACATCCATTTGTTGCAAGTCCCAATTATTGTTAACCGCAATAGAGAAAAGTATCCTAACGGTCTTCATTTTTGCAACAGGAGCAAAGGTCTCATGATAGTCAATTCCTTGGGTTTGGGTATACCCTTTGGCCACTAACCTTGCTTTGTATCTTTCAATTGTACCGTCGTATTTATATTTGATTTTGTAAACCCATTTACATCCTACGGGTTTTTTTCCTTTAGGTAATTGGCATAATTCCCAAGTTTTATTTTTTTCCAAGGCCATTAGTTCTTCTTTCATAGCCGCACACCAACTTGGGTTCTTTTTGGCATCTTCATAAAAAATTGGTTCCTCATTTTTTGACAAATTGGTTAAAAAAGCATAGTGGCTACTAGAAATATTTTCATAAGATAAATAATTTTGAATGGGATATTGTACCGAGTAGGTTACAAAATCTCGAAGTCGAGTCGATGGTTGCGTTTGACGACTTGAACGTCTTGGTTGGATATCCTCTTCGTTGCTTTCTTCAATTTGCTCCGAATTATCTTCTTCTTCACTAATTGTTTCTTGAGATGCTTCACCTACATCATTACTTGATCCCTCTTGGATCTCTCTTGTATCAAGGTTAGTAACAAAAGGATATACAAAATCACTTAAAGAATTTGTTTCTAAAAATCCTATATGATTTTCTTTGTAAAACGGTTCATTTTCTAAAAAGAAAACATCCCTTGAAACATAAAGCTTTTTATTTTTAGGATCATAACATTTGTACCCCTTTTTTTGAAAAGAATATCCTAGGAAAATAGTTTTAATCGAAGTAGAATCAAATTTATGCAAACGGTTTTTGTAAACAAAACAAGTACACCCGAAAATTTTTAAATGGTCAAGATTAATTTTCCTTCCAAGAAGAATTTGTAGAGGACTCTTGAATTCTAAATTGGCACTTGGCAATCTATTGATTAAATAGGTTGCCGTGAGAACGGCTTCGGACCAAAAAATTTTTGGAACGTTGTTTTGAAACAAAAGAGCTCGAGTAACTTCAAGAAGATGACGATTTTTTCTTTCCGAAACGCCATTTTGTTGAGGAGTATAAATACAAGAGGTTTGATGTAAAATTCCTTTTTCTTCCAAAAAGGTTGAAAACGCCTCGTTGACAAATTCCGTACCATTATCGGTCCTCAAAATTTTAATTTTTTTGTTAAATTGGTTTTCAACAAAATTAGCAAAATTTTGAAAATGAGAAAAAACTTCACTTTTATTTCTCATTAAATACATCCAAGTATTTTTTGAGAAATCATCAATGAAAATAACGAAATATTTAAAACCATTGTAAGAAGTAATAGGAGCGGGTCCCCACACATCGGAATGAATAAGTTCAAGAATTTCATTGCTCTTAGAATTTGAATTACAAAAAGAAGTCCTAGTTTGTTTAGCAAACTTGCAAGTCTCACAACTACTACAATCAAATCTTGGTAAATCAAATAAAGATTTTAAAATCCTATCCGAAGGATGCCCAATTCTCCTATGCCATAGATCACCTAAGTCCTCATTTCTTCTTATATTCAAAATCGGTTTATTACTACTCAAAAGATAAAGCCCGTTTTCTAGAAAACCTTCACCAATCTTCTCTTTGGTGAGAGAGTCCTGAAAAATAACATAATTTGATTTAAAAACTACTTCACAATTCAAATCTTTTGAAAGCTTGCTTATAGAAAGTAAATTAACATTACTATTTTCTACAAGAAAAACGTCTTGGAGAAATCCTTTTTCAAAAAGGCTAACAAGACCCCAACCCTTAATTCTAATTTTTTCATTGTTGGCCACGGTAAAGAAATGGTCACCGTTAATTGGTTGGAAATTTTTAATTAAATTGAAATCACCCGTCATATGGTCGGTAGCACCGGAGTCGAGAATCCATTTATAACAATTGCTAGAACCATTTTTGGTACTAAAACCTATGGTTAAGCATTTGTTTTCACTAAACCCTTCTATTCTGGTCTGATTAATCAAATTCTCTGGATCAAGTCTATTGTTGGGCTGAGAGTTAAAATTTAAGAGTTTAATTGAACCTGTTTGGCCCAATTTTTGGCCCAGAAGGGAGGCAAGTTGAGTGATCTGAGTTTCGATGCGATCGAGTCGAGAAGCTTCAGTCGGTTCAACTCGAGTCGTTTTATTCGGTTCAGCCGCTTCGCCATCCTCTTCTCCTCTCACGCACAGACCCCTCTTCTCCTGATCTAGGGTTTTCCCCATTTTTTTCGTCGCCTCCCACTGACCTTGATTTCCTCTTTCACCTCTCCACTTTGGTTTGAGGTGTGGATGGAGAACCCAGCACCGATCAATAGTGTGTCCATTTTTCTTGCAATGGGTACACTTCTCGTCCCTATTCCCTTTATTTCTCCCCCTGTCGGAGTTAGAGGTTGAGCTGGTGGCTGCGAAGGCTTGACTCTCTACCGCGTGGCGTTGCTCTTGCGACTCTTTGTTCATGGTTGTTCGTCTCGAGTCTTCTCTTTGCACCATAGCAACCACGGCCGAGAAAGAGGGCAGCTCTGGACTGAGCAAGATCTACGATCGGACAGCGTCATAGCTGGAGTCAAGGCCGCCTAGGTAGAGATACACCTTCTCATGTTCCTGCCGCCTCTCTAACTCCAAGGGGTCTGAGGTTGGAGGGAGGTATTCTTCGAGTTCATCGAACTTGGCAGTGAGTTCGACCAGATACTCAGTGTGATTTTTGGTACCTTTTGTGGCGTGGTAAATTTCTTGCTTCAGCTGATAGATATAGCAGTAATTGTTCCTCTGGCCATAGACTCCCTCAATTTTTTGCCACATTTCTTTTGCTGTTTTGGTGTACAAGAACATTTTTGAGAGCCTTGGTTCGATGGAGGCAAGGATCCATGACATGACACAGTGGTCTGCCATCTGCCATTCTTCCATCTTCTGCTTCTCCTCATCAGTAATGTCAGATGACTTCGCAGGAACTGGCTTCTCCTTGGAGCCAGTTACATGACCCAATTTTCCTCTGCCACTGAGAGCAAAGGTGACAGATTTTGCCCAAGACATATAATTCTTTTCATTGAGCAATTCTGAGGTAAGCTTGCTGATTTCTATGCTCATTTTTATTTTTGAGGAGTTTGAATCTGGCTAAAAAATTTCTGAGAAAAGTTGTGCTGCTTTGATGGGTTTCGGGTCTGATTTTCAGAAAAAAAAAACTGATAAGAACAGAATTGGAGGATTTTGAAAGGAATTTAAATTGAGATGAATTTTGAGTTGCCGTTTTTGGCTGAGAAGGGTTGGATTTTTAGCGATTTGTTGCCCAAGAGCTTAATGCTCTGATACCATGTTGAGACAGAAAGCAATGAGGAGAAAATATTTTTACTATTTCTCTGAGCTTAAAAATACAACGGCAAGCTACTGCCTTATATACAAGTTGCTCTCTGTTAGTTCCTAACGGCTACTTAACGTATACTTTGCTGTACGTAACGGTAACTTTCTAAACAAAAGAAAAAAAGTGAGATGCTTATTTTTAAAAATTAAAAATAAAGTACTCCTATTTTTCTAAATAGCCTATGATGATTAGTCTGAGGCTATTAAGACCCTAATCTTCTTTATTCTCAACACAAGGCAATAGGTCAGATATTGTTTTTCATTTTCTTCATATGTCTTCTCTATTTTTGTTATATTAGACTAGAATTGTAAGACTTGATTTTACAAATTCCGATATTTTATCATCAGCGGATCAATCTAATAAATTAGATTAAAAGTGAACAATTAATACCAAACAAGTACAAAATTGTGGTTTGAGTTCAATACTTACGGCAAAATACATACTCTATTACACCCATATTGCATAATATAAATACTATAGTTGCGAGAGCACATTAGAGAAACTAACGCGAACATCTTTGCTCATGCATTTTAAAGCGTCGCACAATTTGATAAAAACGAATCCTCAGAATATCTTTTGATTACTGTCCTTATTTAAAATTTAAAATTACAATTTGTTTTAACTGCTTGTGTGTTTACAAAACGATTACACTTTTCTTAAGATAAAACAAAAAAAATCGAACCTTGAATTGATTGATATTTAATTTAAACAGTACAAAATAAAATAGGGCTTACTAGTCTACCATATGATTCGTAGCTACAGAGCCCTTATCTTGAGTCAATACACATTTTAAAAAAAAATACAGTCAAAATATTCATCACGACTGTAGATATGTATTCGATTAAACAGCCTCAAACTTTTTCATAATTTTATTGAGAAAGTTTAATATGCACCATAGTGCACAGGGAGTTCTATGCACCGCGGATTTTTTCGGAAGTATTTTTGTAAATTGACAAATCTAATTTAACCAATCTAATCTGCATATTGAAATCTCATAGTAAACCAAATTTTATTATTTTTGAGATTTTATTACTATTTTTTTCGAATTTTTTAAAACCTGTCATTTTTGGAAACAAACTACTATTTACAAATTAAAAAAATGACAGGTTTTAAAAAAATCGAAAAAAATAGTAATAAAATTTTGTTTGGTATGAGATTTCAATATGTAGATTAGATTGGTTAAATTGAATTTGTCAATTTACAAAAATACTTCTAAAAAAGTCCGCGGTGCATAGAACTCCCTATGCACTATAGTGCATATTAAACTTTCTCAATTTTATTTGGTCATAGATTGATTAAAATTGTAAAATTGTACAATATTTGGAAAAACAGAAGAGTTAAAAGCCAGGTCACTGGAAGTGGGCCCACTCTGGCGCATCGTTGACTTTTATTTCTTAGGTGGCACGGGTCTTTATGTGTCTCCAATTCCATAGATTGGCTCGTGTTCACATGCTTTGATCCATTGTTGTACGGATTTCTTGTAACTCAATGTTTGCATTAATTGGTGCAGCCATTGGCTGAAAAGTAGGTAAGTACGAGTACGTAACTACGAATTCGACCAACAAGAATCTGCTTCCAAGTTCCAAAAAAATGGGGGGAAAATATAGAAAAAGGAAGCTAATGAATTCGGATAGATTAACATACTCATCTTTGTAATTGAGATGGAGAAACAGGTTGGTTTTCTCTTTCATCAAAAGGGCGGACGTAGAGAAGAAATAAATTCAATGGGAATTGTTTTGTGAAATCGTTTTTCTAAAACAAAAAAAAAGTAGTGAGAATTTGTATAGAAAGAAAAAGTGACATCTGACCAAGAATTAATCGCATCCGAATTTTATATTAAAATATTTTATTCAACTGATTACCTCATTTTATTAATCAGAAGCATGATTTTTAAAAAAATATCGAGCTAAATTAGATGAGTGGATAGTTTTAGTGCATACATTTTTCGTATTTCTAGATCCCAAAATTTAATTTTAATTTTTTTTTAATTTAAGATTCAAATATGAATTCTTTAAGTGTTGATCTTGTTCAATTTAACGGAAGATGCATGCAGTTTCATATAAATTTTGGAAGTTAATTTGATATTAAATCATTGACCAAAACATTAATATTTTTTCCAATAAATTGATCATAATTAACAAGGTTAGTCTTTTTCTTTTTTTACACTGCTTGATTTAGAGATCTTAACAAATAATTAAAAAAATTTTGGTATTTGAAGACATCCAAAATGTAAGCACTGAAATATTCCCGTAAGATGAAATTTTCAGATTATCCTAAGATTGATTGCATAGTATATGGTTACAGTTCTATTATATTAATTAGCAGATTATCCAACGACTAACCGAAACAACCTAGCAGAAAAGAGCAGACATTATTTTGCTAATTCGATTTTGTTATGCTACCTAATAATATACCGTGGGAATTTGCATGCATCGCATGCTAACAAGTCAATGCACGAATGAAATATTTATATGCATATAATATAATGATAGGGACATGCGGCTCTCGAGCGAAATAAGTCACATATATGATATATATCATTGTGGATGCATATGAGCTGGCTATTGCATTGACCACAAAAGAAAGGTTTCCAATGGACGTAGCACATAAATTGTGAAGGCGTGCGTAATTTTTAAAAAGATAAGGCCTTTGTATTATATACTTGAATAATTTTTAAGACGAAAAATGGTAAGGCAAGTTGAGTACATTTTATTCAAGTTTTATCTGGGTGGCGGGTTTTTTGTATTTTATGATAGTTGTGTACAAATAAAAATTCTGTTCCGTGATCGAAAATAATTCACCAAATTGAAAAAAAAAAAAAACAATGTACCCAAAATGCATGACAGAAATAAGCCTATTAGCAAATTACAAATTCTTAAACAAGACATTTCGGGCTCGTTTGGATCGTATGGGAATAAGGAAGGAATAAGGATTTTAGAGGTAAAACGTTGGAAAGTGTGTAACTTTGTGAGAGAGATTTATGTTTAGGAAGAAGCTATTTCTAGAAATAGACTATTTCTAGCCCATCCAAACGACCCCTTCAAGAGGATGGGGATGCGAATTGTGAAGTCCTAAGAAAAAAATGCTGATTGATATTACAAGTTGGTGATCTACTTTTCATATTGGGCCTAATAGGGCTTATTTAACACTCATAAGCCCAATATCGGTATGTACAAGAACAAGGGATTATTAAAGAAGCTTAGTTGCGCTTTGGATTATACGGTCCTTCTCTTGGACCGTTATGACAGGATAATATCACCAACCCAAATACCCAATCTAGCGAAGTTTCATGAGACCATGACATTGCGCATGTTCAGGAAAATTAATGAAGAATTCGGAATACTGTAATCAACAACATTTAACTTTGTTATTGTATTGATTCACCAATTTCATAATAAATTTAATTCACATAGAGGATGATATAATATTGATTCTCAAATTGGAAACTTGCTAGAAGTTGAAAATTTAACTCGACAGTTTTGATAGTAGTCTTACCGAGCGATAACTAAATGCCAAGCTAACAAGAGAATTATTAAAATCCTAGATTTTGTTTCTTTTGAGTTCAGCACCAAAGCATAAACTCTAGGCTCTAGCTCGCAGGCTATGCTCTTGATTGTGCATTTGTGCTTGAGAGTAGCTGTTCAGAGTAGTATTGGACGCATCGTTTCTTCAATAAGCCCAAATAGACATTCTTTTTTTTTTTTTACAATTAATCCTATCAAGTACCGACCAAAATCGTTGCCAAGAATAATTATGACCTCAATTAATCTCTTAAAAACAGCCCCGGTGGTAACCAGGCCTTGTTGCAGTATGGAGTTAAGGAACTTACCAAAAATTATGTCAACCAATTTTCTTAAAAATTAATTTTCTCTAATATCATAAGTGCTTAAAGTTACTAAAAAAAAAGTTTCAGTTGTAGTGGATTTAGATTTTGTTCAATATCAAATATAAGCAAATAATAAAGAGAAATGCTAGTGTCCAATATATAGGACGGATGGTTCCATCCAATATGATCGTTTTCACATTTTTAAATTTCAAATTACCGATCCGAACCGTTCAATATGTTCTCCATATTGAAAATTTACAATAAACCAATTTTTACATTTTTTTTTCAATTTTTTTACTATTTTTTTGGTAGTTTTGAAAATTTATGATATAAACATTATGGATCGTCTAATAACAACGATTTAGTAACTTTAAACATTATGGATCGAACCGGTGGAGCCACCGGTGTGGGATTTTTCCGATTTGACCGGTTTGACCAGTTATAAAATCGGATATATTTTTATACAAATAATATGGGAAAGTTTCACGACAAAAGCACTATTACTCCAGTGGCTAGTGTAACTCGGGTTTTTTTTTTTTTTTGATATATGCCCGTAGGCCCACACACCCACTCTATTTTTCTCCACTCATCAGTGGGGATCGAACTCTGGTCTCTCCCGTAGGAGACTAGTGCCATACCAGCTGCACTACAGCAGCTTCGGCGTGTAACTCGGGTTCAACCCGAAAGCATTTAGGAGATCAACGGCGTCATGGTAATTCTGACATGTCAGTATGGCACATTACCAGGTGAGATTTTTGCTGTCAGGATCTGCTGGATCATCAAACAGTCTGTGTAAAAAACAATTCCCGCACTTCCATCTTCACTATTGATGATACCGAAAGTAGTCTGGATGATATTCTTAAACTATGATGATATAAATATAAGAAACAACAGCCACTTAACATAAACAAAACTCTAGAACTATTAAATTTTTTTTTTTGCATTACCGATTTGTCGTACACTGATGAAACGGGTAATTTTCTGCGCTGTGATACTCGGCACACAAATATTCATAGGGGTCACGTTTCAAAAATCGAAAAAAAAATTTGAGCGCACATTCTTGGACAAGATCCCGTATTCCCGTGTCCACCTATATTTAAAATGTAGTCTCACACTCCCACACATCTTTATTTATAATAATAATAATAATAGAGAAAATCAGTCAGTATACCCTTCTCATTTTTTCTAATTGAAAATATACTCTGTAATCTTTATTATTGGATATATACCCCTGAAATCACATTGATTATTGTTATTTACCCTTATAAGTGTTTTTACTTATTTTTTAAATCACAAAAATAAATTTCCAGAATTTCGAACCAAACTACCCCTTCTTCTTTTACTGAGTATTTCCTTCCTTTTTTCGTCAGTATGTTGAGTCTTTCCTTTCTTCTTCCATCAGTTTGTACTCTATCCTATTCTTTCTCCGATGTGTTCTCAACACCATAAACTCTCCTCTACGTAATAACTTCCTCTGAATTAAGAAACCTGACTAGCCCAACATTCTACGTTGGGTCTCTCTTCTTAGCTTGCTCTTCATTAATCCACGTCACCAAGCAGGGGCGGAACCAGAATCTTGGAATAGAGGGGACGAAAAATTATAGTATAGATTTTTTTTTAAAGTTTTTAGAGTGTGCCAGACAAGAATTTTAAATTTTTTTTTTTTTAAATAAGTGGGTTTTGACCCACCACTTTTCATTTACGAAAAGTAGAATCACATACAATTCAATACGCAAAGGAATAAAAAATATCCCCAGACCTATCTACTTAACCCTCTATATCCCGATATCAATCGGTACCCAATATCTCACTATACCCAAAAAGAAAAAAACACAGTAACCCCCACCCAGTAACCTCTTCACCAACTATCACCATTCTTAACTACAAAAATCAGTCAAACACAATCAATGAGACTAAGAACTATAATAGAAAGTTTTGAAAACAAAGCAAGCTTGTCAGATAGCACAACTATCCACCCATCATCTGCAAACTTTCGCCCTGTACTTCCAGCAACACCATCACAGTGTCCTCTGCAATCCTCTTCCGAAAAATACAAAACAATGCAATCACTACAAACCCCTGGGACAGTACTGAATCAAATATCAAAATTTTCTTATGGCATCAAGCACTTATTACAACTAACAGATCAATTGATTAAGGTTTAATCAGCAGTAATCAAGGTTCTAGTTCCTCTCCCCAATGGTTCTACCACTTGTCTCTCTATCTCCTTCTCCATTGGCCAAATGCTCCACACCTCATCCTTCAAACTCCCTTTCCACATTCCTGACCAGTAAGATAATAGTCTTGTTATTTCACCAATATATCTCCTAAAAGTATAGCAACTACCATTGTTGAAACTATAATCATTTCTATATCTCCAAGTGATCTGTAAAATTGCAATGCAACAATATTTATATGCCCCACAGTGTTTACTTTTTTGTGCAAAAGTATATAAATCTTCTAACCTATTAGGCACCTCATCTATATTATTAATATCATGAAACCATTTCCAAATACCATTCACCTGATTGCATCGAAACATGAGATGATCAACAGTTTCTAGATTATTACAAAAAATACATCTTGGATCCCCCTCCCAGCCTTTCAAAATCAAATTGTCTCTTGTCAACAACTTTCGTTTACTTAAAATCCAAATGAACATTTTAATCTTCAAAGGAAACTTTAATTTCCACACTTCAATATGATTCGACAAGATCGAATCCTCAAGCGGATTCTTCTTAATCTTCTTCCCCTCCTCAAGCAGATCATCCTCATCCATTATATAAATGAGAATATCTCTGAATTTGCGTAAAGAAATTTCCGCGAATTCTCGTGACTTTTCCTGGTCGTCTTTTTGCTTTTCCTTTTCTTCCCCATGTTTGTCCTCATCTTTAGTTTCACTCTCTTCTTTTTCCGGCCTTTCTTCCCTCACTTCCATGTCGTCCATAAAGCTACTTAGCCCTTTAGGAAGATCTTTCTTGATTTCCTCGAATTCAATAGGAAAAATATCAAAAAAGCTTCTTCCCCTTTTTGGCATTTTTACGACTTTTTTAGTAGTTGGATCAGTGCCTCTAACTCTGTGAATTGGGCTAGGTCCAATTTTAATTGGCCAGCTACCTGTTTCATAGCTTTAATTTGAGCTGCAGATCCTACTCTGGAAACAGAAAGACCCACATTAATAGCAGGTCGGATTCCAGCATTGAATAGATCAGCAGATAAAAATATTTGTCCATCTGTAATACAAATTACATTAGTATGAATATAGGCTGAAACATCTCCAGATTGAGTCTCAACTATTGGTAAAGCAGTCATACTTCCTTCACCTAAACGAGAACTTAATTTAGCAACTCGTTCCAAGAGGCGTGAGTGCAAGTAAAAAACATCTCCTGGATAAGATTCACGACTGGGAGGCCTTCTTAATAGAAGAGACATTTGGCGATAAGCTTGTGCTTGTTTAGAGAGATCATCATAAATTATTAAAGTGTGACGTTCACGGTACATAAAATATTCAGCCAGAGCCGCACCTGTATAAGGAGCGAGGTATTGTAATGTAGCAGGTGAATCCGCCATTTTCAGCTATGACAATAGTGTATTCCATGGCCCCTGTATCCTGGAAAGTAGTCACTACCTGAGCCACAGAAGATGTTTTTTGACCGATAGCTACGTAAATACATATTACATTTTTCCCTTTTTGATTAAGGATCGTATCTGTGGCTACTGCTGTTTTACCAGTCTGTCTGTCCCCGATAATTAATTCTCGCTAACCCCGTTCGATAGGGATCATTGCATCAATAGCAATAAGCCCGGTTTGAAGGGGCTCATATACAGAACGTCTCGAAATAATACCAGGCGCAGGGGATTCAATTAACCGGGATTCAGAAGCTGGAATTGGGCCTCTTCCATCAATAGGTTGAGCCAAAGCATTTATAACACGACCTAAATAAGCTTCACTAACAGGTATCTGAGCAATTCTTCCTGTTGCTTTTACAGAGCTTCTCTCTTTTATCTTCAAACCATCACCCATTAATACGACGCCAACATTTTTTGATTCCAAATTCAGAGCAATACCTACTGTACCCTCTTCAAAATGTACTAATTCACCTGCCATGACTTCATCAAGACCATAAATACGAGCAATACCATCACCTACTTGAAGTACAGTACCGGTATTCACAATCTTGACTTCTCTATTATATTGTTCAATACGTTCACGGATAATATTACTAATTTCGTCGGCTCGAAGAGTTCCCATTAGTCTTTCTTTATTCTTTTTCGAAAACAAAGAGACAAAAAGTAGTGCCTAAGTTTGAACCTAAAGTAAAAGTTTCAGGGCTAATCAGTTATGTTATTTCTGCCATTCTATAGCACCGAGAATGGCAATATTAGTACAAATCGTACGAGAGTGTAACTCACTATTTAAAGAACTTTTTAAAGTTCTTAGAGCTCTTTGTAAGGCTTGTTGCAGAATTCGTTGTCGAACTTGATTTATCGCTCTTTCTTGTTCAAAAGAAAGGGTTTCTTTTTTATTATTTTCAAATTGTTCGAATGAACACCAACCCATCCGTGTATTTTTAAAAAAATTAGAAGGATTAGTATAGAATTTTCAAATTTATAAGGATCTTTTTAGAAAATTAGTATATGCCAAGCACAATTTCAAGCGTACTTGGTTCTGCCCCTGTCACTAGGTGCTTGATAATTGATTATTCTTTATTCATTATGAATTTTTTGGAAGATTTCAAATCTTCTTCATGAAATTTTCTTTTATTTATTCTAGAGCTGGTCATAAAGATGAGTATTACATAAGTAAGAGAGGACGTATACTAATTAAGTTGATGATTAAATTTTATTCTCATACAAAAAAAAAGGCGTACATATGGATTCTGATTCTCGAAAAAAGAAAATGGTGCAAATTGTTTCATTTCTACATCCATAATTTTATCTATCTGGGAAGAAAGAATCAATTGAATTTGTTAGTTAATTAAATTAATCATCAACTATTGTCTTAAGTTCACTAGGTAGCCACTGCCTAGTTTGTCCAAAAAAAAACAATTGTCTTAATTAGATGATCGAGTTTACAAGTCGAATGCAGTTCAGACTCTTGTTGAATTGCTAAGCTCAATTTGTATGAATGCATTATGTCAAGATCAATTTGTATATATGCTAATTTCGTATGAATACATTACATACTGGTCTCTAAAAAGATTTCTACAACTCAATAAGAGACATTTGATATTTGTTTATTGTAAAAGTAGTGAATGTTGTATCTTAATATCGTAGTAGTTGATGTTGATAGAAATTTGAC
Source organism: Rhynchospora breviuscula (assembly GCA_027562975.1). Taxonomy (NCBI): domain Eukaryota; kingdom Viridiplantae; phylum Streptophyta; class Magnoliopsida; order Poales; family Cyperaceae; genus Rhynchospora; species Rhynchospora breviuscula. The sequence continues at coordinate 23,897,861 of CM050398.1, forward strand.
AAGTGCTGTTCAAATTTCGAAAAGCCGAAAATGATATTTATGAAAAGTAAAAATTGACTGCTAGATAGCCAATATTTAGTTTTCCTAAAAAAAATAAAAAAAAAGTAAAAAAAAAAATTTGAGAGCCGCCTGTCACAGACGAAAAATTTGAGGCGACCTTCCAAACACTAATAATGGGCTGAAGAGATGGCACAAGGCCCATGGACCTGTAATTTTACTCGTTAAAAATAAAAGGAAATCGGTACAACGTTAAACACTTAAACCGGATTGACTGTAGATGATCTATCCAATCAGCGATCCTTCTCATCCAATTTTCAACCAATCAGAAAAAAACACACGGAAAGTGTTTTTGTTCTAAATCAATCCACACAGTCCGATCATTCCAATTTGACCGTTTGTTTGGAATCTCTTTTGTTTCTAAATATAAAAACCCCAAGTCAAATCACTTTCGAAACCCATCTCTAAAAACGACAAATCAAATCCTGAAAACCCTAATTAACCCTAAATCTCCCGCTCCTCTTCTCTTGTTTCCAAACCCTAACCTTCGATCGGAGAATCCATGGCTCGTACCAAGCAAACTGCTCGCAAGTCGACTGGAGGCAAGGCTCCTCGCAAGCAACTCGCTACCAAGGTACGCTTTGTCGATCGATTTTTTACTTGTTTTGTACCAGATCGGTACGAATTTTGGGATCTCCCGATTGTTCTATTACGATGGAGAGTCGCTTTGTGCGATCTGTTAAATTCCTCTTTGTTTAACGAAATCGTCGTGTTTTGTAATGTTTTAGCAATAATTTTCGTGGTTTTTCGGTTTTGAATTACATATGAATTCCAGACTAAAAAAGCAGAAATAGTACCGAATCAATGGGAGTTAATAATCGATTCTTTCAGAATTGTATAATTTTTTTTTAATATCTGTGGCCTAATTTTGTTTTATGTTGATTTTGTAAAGGCTGCAAGGAAGTCGGCACCAACAACTGGAGGTGTGAAGAAGCCACACAGGTACAGACCTGGTACTGTCGCCCTTCGTGAAATCAGGAAGTACCAGAAAAGCACTGAGCTTTTGATCCGCAAGCTCCCTTTCCAGCGTCTCGTCAGAGAAATTGCTCAGGATTTCAAGACTGATCTGAGGTTTCAGAGCCATGCAGTGCTTGCTCTCCAGGAGGCGGCCGAGGCGTATCTCGTGGGTCTTTTTGAGGATACAAATCTGTGTGCAATCCATGCCAAGAGGGTCACCATAATGCCGAAGGATATACAGCTTGCGCGCCGCATCAGAGGCGAGAGGGCTTGATTTGATGAAATTCAATGTGTATTGAATTGGTTGATGGTTATTTTGGGATATTTGAGGCGAGAGGGCTTGATTTGATGAAATTCAATGTGTATTGAATTGGTTGATGGTTATTTTGGGATATTTTAGTGGGTTGGATTTAATGGCAGTTATATTTAGTTAATAGTTGATGTATGAAAGACAGAATTTGCTTAATTCAATGTTTAGTTGAAGTAATTTTTTCTGTGTTGGTTTGTTTATGTTTTATGTGATCCTCCATTTAGGGGGTCCGGATCCTCTGGTCGTTTTTAGATCTGGACCGTCTGATTTAATCTCAGCGGTTAACTTTTTTCGGGCCTATCAATTCTGATATTATGCACGGGGCATCCTTAATCGTTGAGATTAAATCAGACGGTCCAGATCTAAAAACGACCAAAGGATCTCTCTGGTCGGCATACCAGAGGATCTCGTTCCCCATTTAGGCGCCATCTTATAGATATATTTGACTAAATTTGGATGAAAAAAATAGTACTCGTACATGATTTATTGGTTCAAATCAAAGTCGGACCCCTTGTCAAAACCTCTTTGATACCCAATTGTGGAATGACAAAATTCTAAAATTGGAATTGCCATTTAAACAATCACTCAAAATCAATAGCTTAAAAATGTCTTAAAAAAATTTATAGTTTTGATTAATGTAACTTTAAATTTCATAAATTAAATGAAAAAAGTTGCTAATGTATTCAGTTGTTGTACTTATTCCATGTCCGTTTCGATCAAAGAATTAACAATTGCAAAGTCCAAAGCTGCAGTAAACTTGTCTAATGATTTACAGACCGACCTCACCTCACTGCTTCTCTCGACAAAGAATTCACAATATCAAGAATTTAAGAAAAAAAAAATATCTTGCGAGTCTTCTAGTACTGTTATTTTGTCATGCATTTTGATACTTTCCATCCCTTGCACCTTAATTAAAAAACTTCTACCACCACAGCTGTAGGACGCAAATATCGTGCTTTTTGAGCAGTCGTAAACAATTGCTACATTAGAACTGTTTGATGAAAGGAGGGTTATAATACACAAGTTTTGGGTGTCACAAATGTCATAACTTTTCTTTTTCATTAATATTTCAAAATTTTAAATTTTAATTTTCAAATCTAAACCGTTGATCTTGTTCAATTCTACGAGCGATGTATTTATATATATATAGAGTTTTGCTATGGTGAGTCGCGACTCACGTGAGTCGCACTCAAAAACTCCTAGATCTGGTTCAAAATGATCGATCCAAACCGTCCAATATGATCTCCCTATTGAAATCTCCATGCAGACCAAATTTTATATTTTTTTGAAATTTTTAAGTATTTTTTTCGGATTTTTAAAAACTGTTGTTTTTTAACGGTTCAGAACTAATTAGATTAACGGTTTTCTAAAATTTCAATAAAATACTTAAAAATTTCGAAAAAATATAAAATTTGGTTTGCATGGAGATTTCAATAGGGAGATCTTATTGAACGGTTTGGATTGGTCAGTTTGAACCAGATTTAGGAGTTTTGAGCGCGACTCATAGATCCCTGGTGAGTCGCGACTCACCATAGCAAAACTCTATATATATAAATATATATATAATAGCTAATGCGCCATCGATGGCACGGAGGGTCCCGTGCCATCAAGTCATTTTTCGAGATCTAAAATTCAAACGGTCAATCCGAACCGTTCAAGTTGTTCTCCATATTGAAATATCCTTGGAGACCAAATTTTATATTTTTTTGAATTTTTTTTCTATTTATTATGATATTTTTAAAAATATTATGATTAGAGTATTTCAGGCCCTCCAATTTGAAAATATCATAATAAATAGCAAAAAATTTTGAAAAAATGTAAAATTTGGTCTCCAAGGGTATTTCAATATTGTGATCAATTTCAATGGTTTGGATTGACCATTTAAATTTTGGATCTCGGAAAACGAGTCGATAGAAAATCGATGGAGAGGCCAATATATGAACGTATTAAAATTAATATATTATAATTAATAACATTCGTTCAATTTGTTTGTTATTTATTTTGATATTTTGTAAAACATTATATTTTAGCCCGTCCAATTTGACAAATATCATAATAAATAACAAACAGTTTGAAAAAAAATATAAAATTTATTCTCCAATGATATTTCAATATTATGATCAACTTGAACGGTTTTGATTGACCGTTTGAATTTTGGATCTCGAAAAATGACTAATGAGTTGATAGAAAATTGGTGGCACGTGCCACGGATGGCACGATAGTCATTCTCATGATATATATATATATAGAGTTTTGCTATAGTGAGTTGCAACTCACTAAAGGGTCGGTGAGTTGCGATCAAAATTGCTACATATAGTTCAAAAAGACTGATCCAAACCGTCCAATATGATCTCCCTATTAAAATTTCCATGCTGACCAAATTTTATATTTTTTTGAAATTTTTAAGTATTTTTTTCGGATTTTTAAAAACCGCTGTTGTTGAACGATTCAGAACTAATTAGATTAACGATTTTCTAAAACTTCAAAAAAATACTTAAAAATTTCGAAAAATTGTAAAATTTGGTCTGCATGGAGATTATAATAGGGAGATCATATTGGATGGTTTGAATCGGTCATTTTAAACTATATTTAGGAGTTTTGATCGTAACTCATCGATCCTTTGGTGAGTTGCAACTCACCATAGCAAAACTCTCTCTCTCTATATATATATAGAATAAAACATATGGTGCATACTAATGTATGAAAGTTTCGGTGCATACTGATCCAAACTCTTGTATCTGCTTCAAAATAACCGATTCAAACCGTCCAATATGATGTACCTATTATAATCTCCTTATCAACCAAATTTTATATTTTTTCAAAATATTTAACTATTTTTTTTAAATTTTAGAAAATCGCTAATCTAATTTTTTCTGAACCGTTAAAAAATAACTGTTTTTAAAAATCCGAAAAAATACCTAAAAATATCGGAAAAAAATGTAAAATTTGGTCGGCAAGGATATTTCAATAAGGAGATCATATTGGACGGTTTGGATAGGTCATTTTGAAGCAGATCCAAGAGTTTGGATCAGTATGCACCAAAAGTTCCATATATTAGTATGGACCATATGTTTTATTCTCTATATACATTAAGTTTTAATACAGAAACTCAAAACCAGCCCAAAATTTGAGCTTAAGATTAATCAAGGCACAACAACTGGCTAAATTGGGGAACTCGCTCTCTGCCTTTTATTTTTTTTGAGTAAAGTTCTGCTGCCAACATTTTTATTGTCTCCAAATGCCAACATTAGACTATTTAGTTAATTTTTAAAATTTTAAAATTCCAAACGTTAAATTCAAACCGTTGATCTTATTTAATTTATTGAACGATGTGATTTCATATAAGTTTTAAAAATTTTAGAGTTTATTTGATACTCGATCAAAGACGCATGAACGTATTAGAACGAATCTATCATAGTTAACAAGGCTCGTTTGTTTTTCTATCTCTTGATTGAGTATAAAATAAACTCTAAAATTTACAAAACTTATATGAAAATACATCGCTCGTTAAACTAAATAAGATTAACGGTTTAGATTTAACATTTTAATTTTTTATTTTTTGGACTATGTTAGTTCATTAATTTTAAAAAATATGTATGTTTTAAACAGTACACTGTCTTTATATTTTACACTCATCACTATTTCGGTGAAAATACTTAGATTCAAGACATTAAAATACTCAATGCTGCTTTATTATTAGTTCATCGCTCCTGACATGTAGGGCTGTAAGATCCGGATCGAGCATATACGGCAGTGGCGAAGCCACATATGGTTTAGTGGGTCCATGGACCCACCTCAAAAAAAAAAAATTTCCTTCATATTGTATTTATTTGTAATTAAAAAACTCACAAAAAGTTAGGGATCCATCTCAAAAATTTGAAGGACCCAGCTGAACATGTCATGTTTGATTTGAATTGCATAGCGACGCCTAAAAAATTACATAGGGACCCAGGTAGAATTTGTTCATGATTAATCGCCTTCTTTCTTCCTCCCCAATAAATTTTATTAAGACAAAACTTAGAATAGAATAGAATAATTATTTGTAGCATATCTTGCGCATTGTGTGATTCATCTATATAATGTTTCAGGACATTATAAACAAAAAATATCATAGAAGATCAAAAAATGCAATTCAAATATTATATAAAAACTGACACTAAAAATCTTAAATATTGTTTCTGTCAAAAAAATTTCAAACGCCACAAAAGATCAGAAATTGAGGTTTGAATAGTGACCGAACTCCTCCGTATGCTCCCATCTTTATATATATCTATAATATAGGGTATGTTTGGATGTGTCAAGAACAAGGAACAAGGGCCTTGTTCCTTTGTTCACACAAATCCAAACAAGGCATGAACAAGGAGCAAGTTCTTGTTCCTAGTTCCTACAATTCATGGAACTAAAAACAAGAACAAGAACAAGGCTTGTTACTAGTTCTTGTTCTAATTCTTGAATTGCCAAACACACCGAGAAAAATAAGTGATCAATGAGATTTCTAATGAACTTGTACAAAATTATGAGAAAAATAAAATTCCAAGGAAATTGTTGTATTTTTTTATTGTCTTGATTTCTGAATTATTATTTTGTATATTAAATATATTATTTTAGATTTTTTATTATTATTAAAATATATATTTAATTTCTCATGAATTTTTTTTAATGTATTCTTATTTTAGAGTTGTTTATTTAAAAATTATTATTATATTATGTCTATATTAGACGTTACATCATACATATATATGTTTTCAGCAAAAAAAATTTTACGGACCCTGCTGACACAAAATCCTAGCTTCGCCACTGCATATACGTATATTGTAAATAAAAGGAGGTATAAGGGTTAAAGTGAAATTGTGCATTTCTGTATTATGTCACATGGAAGTGTCATTTAATAGTAGTACACGGAGAATTCTTAATTTAAAAAAGTCATTTAACGTTAGTGAAGGGTAAAAGTGGTCCCTTTTCCTCTGCTTTCAAATTTCAAGTCTGAAGTGCTGCGTGTTTCACAAAATAAAACAAACAAACAAAAGACCAAAGAAAATAGAGAAAGGTCTAAAATGGTGCATTGGAATCTTTTTCACCTCGCCGGTGCACTTGGCTGGGAGATATGTTAAGTGTTAATAAAATTGGTTTATGGATATATAACATAAGTATAAAAATACGAATAATTTTGTAAAATACAAAACAAATCCAAAAAAATTTCGGAAAAAATTATTTAGATTAAGAATTATTCGATCTATGATGGGTGCCTCGTGAATAATACCAGATTGATAGGTCCGAAAAAATTTAACCGTCGAGATCAGATTAGACGGTTGGAATGGGTGTGCTGCACCGTGCCGCGCGGCACAGAATTTATACTCATTTATGATGAATTCAGTTCTACTGTCGCGCAGTACCGTGTAGCGCAGCAAATCTAAATCATGCAAGCTATCTAACGGTGCGCGTCCAGTGGTAACTTAACCCAGGTTAAAAAGTTCAAAAAAGCTGTGTACTGTTACTGTAGTTATGTAGGACCCACGTAAAACATGATGTTTCGTTATCTCTCACATGTGAATATGTGATACACTGATACACCTCATATTTTCATTTTTTTGTATAACTCTTTATAAATGCAAAACTAGCATTAATTCAACAACACAAGAATAGGGTGTGAAGAAGAATAAATTTGTGTGCAAAAAAAAAAAAAAATGTGATGGGATGGGTGCACAAAAAAATTAATGCTAGTTTTTTTTGCACACAAGCATTAATTCAACAACACAAGTTCTAACTCTTTGGTACTGCCAGAAGTACTTGTGTGCAAAAAAAAAAAAAAATGCAATAAAGTATTAATTCACCCCATCAATGCATTAATTAATGCTAGTTCACTTGCTAAACAAAAAAATGTGATACACCTCATATTGATACGGTGAGTTTATGCTAGTGTTTCAAAAAAAAAAAAAAAAAAAAAGATTGTGCTAGCGTTAATTCATAGATTGATAATAAACTAGCATTAAATAATGCTAGTTAAAAATTCATAAATTGATAACAAACTAGCATTAATTCACCCTATTTCTTTTCATAAACTAGCATTAATTCATAAATTGATATTGTTTGTCAGAATTGACAATAAATTCGCCATTTCTGGCCGTGAATAGTAAAAGTGAACATAAATTGTAAGCATCTGGTATAATTTATGTTTTGTACAAGTCCAAAGCTGCAGTAAACTGGTCACCTCCCTCTTGGTCATGTCGCCAGCCTCCCGCCCCCGAACAAAAAAAAAAAAAAACCGTACTTCTTTGTTTGGAAAATTGATGAAATTATTGTAATTTGCTGCGACTCTAGGTTATACATGAATAGTTCGTTTATTTAGGGTTTTAATCCGAACATAATTGCTGTAAAATCCCTCTATTTAGCTTTCTCCTCAAAATTTAATTTTGAGGGTCATAATCGTTCCTCCATATAAGCTTGCAAACAGTTCAATTCTTCCACATAATCTGTTTCTATTCCCAAAATATTGCAAGCTTCAGAATTTAGTTTTGATTTAGGAGAAAATTAACATTTTAGTTCAGTTTTTGTGGCAGGCCTTTTCTCCTACATGCTTTTTCAGTTTAATTAAAATTACAACATTAGCCTAAACATGGACAGAACTTCAATTCTTTTCTGCGACGGGTCACAATCACTTTGCAATGCAAGGGACTTTTCTCAATAATTTTGCAGCAGGAAGGAGTCATTGCCCAAAAAAAAAAAAAAAAAAGGCAAAAAGAATCAATAGGGATGTCACCAACAATGAAGATGATAAATTGCTATAGATTTTACTTTTTCTTTTTTAAATTTGATAATTAAGTAGCATTTTGTTAGGTGCTAATTGGCTTGAAGAACAAGAATATTTGTTGTTTTAGTTGATGTTTTGGTGCTAGTTTTGGCTTCAAGTTTTTTTTTTTTCTGTAATTTGTACTTAAGTTGGGTATGACGTCTGATACATTGCAAATTAAAGATGAGATTCGTTTTTTCTTTTAACTGATCTGCTATTATCAAGGTTTCTTGTTTTCATGTCTACCTTTGTAGAAATACTATTTTTTGCATGTCAATTGCTCAAGTCTGAAAGAACTACTGAAGAGGCAAACTCCAATCATTCTACATTGAGCCTTTGTTCTTCATATTGAAACAAATCTGCAAATTCATATGTGATTTCTTTTTTTCTACAACATAATTAAAGTACCATGAGGGGAAAGTAACTCTTTAAATTCTCATAAAGCGAATTGATCCAGGCAAAACCTTTCAAATTTGACTTAAGGACCCAAGTTTTGCTTATAGCACATGTTGCACAACGAAGAGTCTCTTTCACAAACTTGATTATCCATGACAAAAAATCAATTAAGTTACTGTGCTAGAAAGAATAAACAATTCTAGTAAATGTATAAATGGAATTAATTTACAAATTACAAAGGAAAAAATTAGCATCAAAGTTTGACACTAACATAACTATAAGGAAGGCCGATCAAAATCGATTTGTACCAAGTAATTAATTGATAGTTCTCTTGCTAGGATTTAGGGTGAGAGAGAAGGGAGCGATAGAAGAGTTATCGGGGTCCGGGGGATAGAGGAGAGAGTGGCGTCGACAGGAGCCAAATAAAGAGATGGAGCTGAAAAGGAAACGACTGAAATAAGAAACCGTCTATCTCAACGCTGTGATTTGCACGAATTTTGACGAGGATTAGCGGTCCAGATTATAGGTGACAGAATACCCCGTCAGTCATAGCTGATTTTAGACAATCTCTTTTTTTGATAATTGCCCCATCAGTCATAGCTGATTATGGCTGACAGAATGCCCCGTCAGTCATAGCAGATTATAAAAATAATTTGTTATCTTTTGTGCAAGAAAAAAGTTTTTTAAATATAAAGTAGAATGTCATACTTTTTTTTAATACTTCTTGTAGGAATGCCTCGGGTGGTGCCTCACGCACTTGTTTTGAGAAGGGTTCATTATAAAATTTTCGACTTTGATAAAATTTCTTTACAAATTTTTATGAGACATGGAAAAGAACGGACGAATGAATTTGAGTTTACAATTGTTTTGACAAAGAGAATCTAAGGTTCTTGCATTTGAAAAGCGAAATTCATTAGGGCTAAGAGATGTGCAATTTCAATCCAAAAGAGAATTAAACCATTGTCCTTGAATTAAATTTTTGAACTTGCTTTAATTTTCTCGGTTGTATGAAATCTTTGAGTAACTTGAAAAATTGGTCTTTCATTGATTAGTTTGAGATGGATTGATTGTAGGTCTAAGTATAGTTAATTCCTTTAATCTTAGAATGTTGTTTGAGGACAGACAAAGATTTAAGTTTGGGGGGATTTGATATCTCATATTTATATAAACATTTTGACCCTACTTAGCACCAAAATAACACTCAAACCAATACAATTACTCATGATTAGCTGTGTTTTCCAATATTTTGGTACTGCCGCCGTTTCTATCTTTATTTTGTAGAATTCTCGCGGAAATTGAAAATAAAACGCGCCAAACAAGAAGAATGGAGCCTAATCCTCAGCCGGATGACTCATTTCTGGCTCACACACACGTGCCAAGGACCAGAGAAGACTTCCATGGGCCGAGACAGATCAAATATCGTGCGAAGGCCCTGGTTCCAGCCCAATTCACCTCGTCAGCGCCTGATTTCGGTCCGAAATGCTTCCATTTCGGTCTGAAATCCATGTATGGAAAGTGGATTTTGAAAAGTTTCGAGAAAGGAAAAGGAATTCCTTGCCCTAGCCGCCTTCCTGACCTTCCAGAGGGGTATTTAGGCACGTATTATTCCTACCTTCGAGATCATTATTCTCCATCGTTTTGCTTTGTTTTTTTGGCTCTTTTCGCGGATTTTCATTTTGGAGCAACAGTGTTAGCGTGCGACGGCAGCAATCTTGTGACTCTCCATCGATTTCCTGCCCTAGAAGAAGGAGTAAAGGCTAAACGATAATTCGGTTTAATCTTTCATGCTTTTATCTCTGAATTCTATGGCTTGTATCTTTATTACTTGCATGATATTTGTGTGTTATCTCGTAAACTTGTTAGGCTAGATTTTTATGATGTCTTAGGGGTAGTTAGTAGGTTAGTTTAGTATTTTGTGATGACTTGATACTTTATATTGTGTTATGTGATATATTTTGTTGAGAATTATATCTTGCTTGGTTATTTTAATTTTTTGTTTGATTGTTCACCTATTGATGAACTGCAGCACCATTAGGACATTAAACTAGAACAAATAATTAGATAGTTAAGTACTTGAGGTAAGCCAATCGCTCGAAAGAGGATGTTAGTTTACGATCGAAAGATGTAGCTTTTACTGATCCGACATGACTTAAAATACCTCTAGAAATCCAACCAAAACATTCTTAAACAACTAATATCCGACACGAAAGTTTAGATTTAGTTGTTGACGTGGTAAAAACCAAGTTCCAAACTAAGTCAGAATCGAAATCGCGACAGCTGAGGTTAGGACTTAAGTCTGGTTGTTTAGTAACCTTCACATAGTACTGTGTAAAAATATCAAGTCGGAACAAAAGGTCTAAAGCAAGTTTTGGCACGAAGAGCATGAATTTCGGTCCGAAATCCATGCATTTCTGTCCTAAATGTGCCTCTGTCCAGGTGAAAGCTGAAGGCAGAGGTGTTTTAGAGCTAAACTAATTGAACACGCAACCCTAGGACATTACTTGCATCTGTTTGAGTCCAGAAAAATATAAAAACCAACCCAAAAATATTTTATTATTTATTTCTTGAATTTTAATTGCTCTAAATTTTTATCAAAACCCCACAAAAACTTATCTGTCTAGCTTTTAAGAAAGACTAAGTCCGGTATTCATTTTTACCGTCCTTTGGGTTCGACCCTTAGCGTTATCAAAAACGATTAGTAGGGTAGAACAAAGGAAATAAATTTATTTGACCTAGGTTCTGAAGCATCTATCATCTTCTCTTCAATCCTGTAAGTTCTAATTACGATTGATTAATTTTATATGAAATTACATGATCTTGGAATATTGATTAAATATCATTTCGGATTAATATTTGAAACTCTAACATTTGGTATCAGTGCAGTATGTATTTTCATATAAAATTAAATATAGTAATTTCGTATTTTACTAGAATTTATTTCTGGAATTTACAGTATTTTTACTGGATTTTTCCTTGTCTAATTTCCTGCATTAATTTCTCTATGTACGCTTTTGGAGTTGTGAATGATTACTGTACTTATTTATTCGGTTCCATTCCATTGTCTACACATATGAGAGAGAAAAGGAATTCGCTCCCATGTGCGAACAATGTTTTGTTCAATCTAGATTGGATACAATTAGTGCGTACAATTTTTTCGTCCAAACTTCATCTCATGCATTATTTGCTGTAACAATTGCCGCAAGCCCATCTATCTTACTTATATTGTCGCAACTTTTGGACTTGTTGGTCTTTAATTAATGATGTCCGTCCATATGTTGCTACTCATAGGCTTTGCTTTAATTAACAATATCTTATATTCATATACATATATACGATCCATGAATGGAACTTATTTATTAATTTGTATAACCATTTTTATTTTATTTAAATATGAATATGATTTATTAAATTTTAAAAACTCATATATAATTTTTCTTAAACCGTATGTATATATTTTTATGTATGGTTTCTATATATGATATTATATTATATATATCAACTAACCCAACGAAACTATGTTATATATAATTTATTGTCATATAAATTTACTTTTAATATCTGGTCATTATCAATTTTACCAACTTTAATTGTCAAATATGATTTATTAAATGAATTTCGTCTTATGTTTCAATTTATTTCTGTCCAACGGTGATATGAATTGATTTTAGTAGATCAACTATTAAACCTGAAATATTAATTAGCGTTTTATTATTTCAGATTAGTTTATTATTAGTCCCCTTATAGTTGATCTAACCTTATTATATCTCTGTGGATTTTAGTTAATAGTAAGCATTTTATTTGTCATGAATTTGCAGCATTGAGCAATATTAGTACTCAAATGTCTGGAATAACATTACTAAATGATACTAATTTTTCAACTTGGAAAGAGCAAATTGAGATATGTCTTGGTGTTGTATGGACTTTTTCGTCATCCCTCGAAGAGTGAAAGGGTTTCCTCGAGAAATTAGAATAAGCCTTAGATTCACCCCCCTTAAGGTTCGATCTCCGCATTGAGTATCTCTTGACGACAAGAGAACCAAAACAAGAGTCGCTTCTTACGAGGGTTTATTAATTTAGCGGGTCCTTTCTTTCCAATAGGCGCAAGCCCCTATTGTTAATTACCCCGTAGTTGCCTACGGGAACCTCTGATTAAGGGATCTAAAAAATTATATGTAATAGGCTAGGTTTATTTCTTTTGGCTTAAATCGGACTCAATTGATGGTACCAGACCTAATTGACGGGACCTAATTGAGGACACTTGAATAATTCTAGATTTTCATTTGGAACAGATTTGGTTTCTTATGTCAGGGTGTGGTTTTCAGTCCTGAGGCTATTTTGGGCCTTTGTAGGATTTGGATTTTGATTTTATCAAGGCTATTTTGGGCCATTTGGATCTGAATTTGGTTTGGGTTGTTTAAGGCTGTTTTGGGCCTTTGTGTAATTTGGATTTGATTTAGGTTTCATAAGGCTATTTTGGGCCTTTTTGGATTTGATTTGAATTTCTCGGGACTATTTTGGGTCACTTGTGAGAAAGGGTTTCCGGGACTATTTTGGGTCACTTGTGGAAACAGAATTTTGGTTTCTCGAGGCTATTTTGGGCCACTTGTGAGAATTTGAGTTTTGACAATCCTTGGAACTATTTTGGGTCGCTTGTAAGGATTGGTTTCCGGGACTATTTTAGGTCACTTGTGGAAATAAAACTTGGGAGTTCTCAGGGCTATTTTTGGGCCACTTGTGAGAATAAGGATTTGATTTCGGGGTTTTCGGCTTTTGAATTTGAATTTCAAAGTTTACGTCTTTTGGGTTTGAGTTTCAGGGTTTCTAGCTTTTGGACTCGCTTGAAGTTGATCTTGATTTGCTGAAGAGCTTTCTTTCCTTAGATGAAGAGGTTTTGGTCTTGACTTTGGGTTCGTGTTTTGACTTTTAATTTTCTGAAGTTTCTCTTTGGGTTTTACGATTTAACAATTTTCTTTTATTTTATTTTTTTAATTTTAGGCTTTTGAAATTTATTTCTACATTTCTAATTATGTTTATTTTTGAAAATGCTTGATATTTAACACATACCTTTTTGAAATTGTTTTCATTTTCGAAATTACCTCAATTTGATTTTTGGAAATTTATTGGAAGAGTTTTAATGAGTTCTGACATCATTTTGGAATTTTATAAAATTTATTTAAACTTGAAAATAATTCAAAAATAGAAAAGACCAATAAATTGATAGATTTTTATATCAAAATATCAGTAAATTTGGTTTGTTTATATTTTTAGAAATTTTTGAATATTTTATTTGAATTTTTCCGAGTTTCCTACTATTTTTAATGAATTTTTGAAGTTTTCTGATTATTTGTAATTTTCTGATTGGTCCACGTCAGCAGAAGAGCTGAAATGGCGCCGACTGGGCGCCGACTGAACTTGCTGACATGGCAGAGCGCGAAATTAAGTTTGACCGAGCGCTGACCATCCTTAATTGATTTGTGTAACGGGTTGTTGTCGTGTGAACGACTCGCCACATGAGGTTTGGGTACAGAAGGTCAATACGCACACGGGTTTAAACCCGTCTTCTCCGACAAATCCTGGCCTTTATGCAGAACGACCCCTGGCTTTTCTCCGGCGGAATTGCGGCGACTCTGGCCTTCATTTTGATCGATGTTAGATTTTTCGGATCCGTGAGTTCAAGGAGAACACGCCGATGCAATTATTTGGAGTTGTAGAGGCGTGGTTTGCTACGTGGCACCTGAGAAGCTTCGAACGGCCATTAACGGCGTTTGAAGTGTTCTGGTCATCTTCTTCTGCCAGGGAGAGGTTCAATACACTCGTGAGCATGTATAGAAACCCATTTTGAGGTCAGCTTTGTAATGAGAAGCTTGTAGAGAGGTGAATTGGACTGAGACATCTCGGCTTAATGTTAGTCCGATTTGAATTTTCTTCGTGGGGCCCACGGAGAGCTCCATTGATGCTAGAAATGTCTTGGTTAGATGAAGGAGCTCAAACTTGGCTAGTCTAAGCGTCTAATTCGATTTGAGGTGTCATGGTTTGATGTGAGGAGCATTGAGGCAGGATATGACAATTTGTACATTTTTGCTCAACTTCAAATTTACATGTAACTGGACTTACAGCAGTAAAGTTGGATCTTACTCTTCATTTGGGTCCAGTTGAATTTGTTTTAAGTGTTTTGATCAGTGCAGAGAGTAAGAACAAGTCTTTTAGCATTTGCCACAATTTTCAATTTTTCATTTTTGAGCCATTCTTCACTGTTTTGGAGCAATTTTTATTTTACTTGTCTAACTGCAATGAAAACCACTTACACAGGTCCAAGCATGTATGAGAAGTGCAATCCAAAGCTGTAGAAATCCATTTTTTATTCTTTTGCAAAATAATTGTCTATTTATTCCCTTTCAGTCACTTTTGAAAATAGATTGGAAAACTCTTTTACATTCAGCCAAAAACTTTGTGAATTTGCAGGAATATTCATTAATATACTTATAATCTTTCTGTGTAATTACTTTTGCAGAAAAGTCCAAGACTTGGAAGAAAATAATTTATTTAGAGAAATACCCCTGCTGTCCTTTATTAATTCATATAAAATAGTGCAAAATTCCAAAAAAAAAGAAAAAAAGTATCCTCTGATGTCCAATAGACATGGCACCTGCAGTCCATGCATATTTTTATGTTTTTATACAAATAAAACCCCATATTTTTATTTATTTCCACTGCTGGCCAGATTTGAGCATTTGTGTATATATTTTTATTTGATGACAATATAAAGTATGCCTGTGGAAACACAGACTCCATACTATTTTATGCATTTTGGTCCTATATTTTGAGAAAATTACAATCATGGGGCTGGTTAAGGTTAACCTACCATTTATTCATTACTTTTTGAACTTTTGCTAACATATTGAACATGGCTAGGCCAGAGCTAGGCTCTGGACCCATACCAGGTCAATTTAAAGCTTTCACAAGAGGATTGAGCTAGGCTACAAATCCTCAAGTAATAGCCATGGAAGATTTTACATTTAACACGAGAACACCTCATGAAGCAAGGAGCTATGCTCCAAACCTCCATGGGTGTTTTTAGTAGGACCTTTCTCATGGCCATGGCTGATGCTACGCTTCAGACCATGGCTAAAAGGAGCTATGTTTGTATGGCTCAAGCTGATTTTGCACATGCTGCCATTGAAAGCCCAAAATCGAAGAAGAATAACGGTAAGGGTAAGAATAAGGGCGAAACATCTGGTGTTAACAAAGCAAGTACATCTGGTACAAAACGTGCTCCTAGGTGCAATCACTGTAAGAAATCTGGACACGTAAGGAAGGAATGTACCAAGTTCAGGGGGTGGCTTGCTAAGAAGAGTAATGATTTAAATTTTATGATTTGTGAATCTCTTTTAATTGATATTTCCTTAAATACGTGGTAGGTTGACACTGGTACCTCTGTGCACATTACGAACTCATTGTAGGGATTTCTTTCCGTGAGGATGCTGGAAAAGGGAGAAAGGAAACTTAAAGTTGCCATTGAATTAGAGGCTGAAGTTGAAGCTGTTGGAACTCTTCGTTTAGTCTTGAAGAGTGGCTTTATTCTCAATTTACATGATGTAGTTTATATTTCTAGTGTGATTAGGAATTTAATTTCTGTTTCTAGACTTGATGCGTGTGGTTTTATGTTTCAGTTTGGAAATAATGAGTTGAGACTATATCATAACTCTAAGTTTGTTGGTTCTGGATTATTATGTGACAATCTATATAAATTATGTTTGGATTCTTCCTTTTCTGATTCTTTATTATCCCTGAATGTTAATTGTGTTGATCATAAACGTGGCACAAAGAGAAATCGTGATGTTGGATATTCTTCCAAATTATGGCATCGCAGATTGGGTCACATTTCAAGAGATATAATGTAACGTCTCATTAAAAATAAAATTCTTCCAACATTAAATTTTTCTGATTTTGAAAACTGTGTTGAATGTGTTAAGAAAAATAAGAAAGGAGCCACTCGAAGTGGGGGACTATTAGAATTAATTCACATCGATATATGCGGTCATTTTCCCACTCCGAGTCTCAATGGACACAAATCATTTATTACTTTTATTGACGATTACTCACGCTATGCTTATGTGTATTTAATTTCTAAAAAATCTGAGGCACTAGACAAATTGAAAATTTTTAAGGCTGAAGTTGAAAATCAGTATAATCTTAAAATTAAAGTAGTGCGATCAGATAGAGGCGGTAAGTATTAAGGTAGGTACACCGATTTGGGTCAAAGTCCAGGTCCATTTGTTTTGTTTCTTCAAGAAAGTTATTGTTGTCCCTAGAGGAGGCGGCTTAAACAAGGTTTAGCGGAAGCAATTAAGATTTTAGACCGATTTGGTATGAACTAACCTAACACAATTCAATTGGTACCTAACAATTAACAAGCACACAAGCAATTCAATTAGCAAGAAAATAAAGAGAGATAAAGAGAGAGAAATTGAACACTCGATGTGATTACGGAGTTCCGACCCGCTAGGAAAGGCTAGCCTTAGTCGTACGTCTTCGGGAGTTCCGCTACCACGAAAGGGCGCGCTCCGTTCAATTCCAATAAGAACGGGACTACAACTTCGAACCGAATTGCCTCGTCACAAGGACACTCGAGGCGGATCGACCTAACTCGAAAAACAAATGGCACCAAGACCTCCAATAGAGATGAGCTCTCAACCTATTCCAACCTACACCTAGCGACAATGTCGGGGCGGTGGTGTTTGAGGCTACTTTATCTCTCAAAATGATCTAGCTATGAAAAGCTCAAATGGGAGAGTATCCCTGTGCTCAAAGGCTCAATTCTGGTCTAATATTGCAAGGCTAAGCTATCTATT
Source organism: Rhynchospora breviuscula (assembly GCA_027562975.1). Lineage (NCBI taxonomy): Eukaryota > Viridiplantae > Streptophyta > Magnoliopsida > Poales > Cyperaceae > Rhynchospora > Rhynchospora breviuscula. Next base: position 23,915,220 of record CM050398.1, read on the forward strand.
GAGAGAGAACAAGGGTTGGATATATATAGGGCTCGGAATGAGCAGTTTACCAGCAAAAACTGGGCAGAGCGTTGCCTGCCACTGAATAGCGTTGTACAACGTTGAATATTACCGTTGTAAAATCAAACGGCTATTTACTATAGCCGTTGGACTGTCAGAGCGTTGTGCAATGTTATATGCCGTTGCATAACGATAGAGTGTACAGCCAAATGATAACTCCGACAGTTCCGTTGAAATTTGTCAGAGCGTTGTGCAACACCAAATACCATTGCACAACGATGGAGTGTATAAGTCAAAGAAAAATTCCGACAGTTTCGTTGGTAAACGAACTAGTATCGGTGAGAGTAACTCTGACAAATTCAAAAAGGGCGTCATACAACACTAAAGACCGTTACACAACGCTGTCATTACACACCTGTACTCAGGAGCGTTGTACAACTTTAAAGGGCGTTGCACAACGTTCTGTCTTAAGTACACAGAAATTTTTAAGTCTTTAACTATAGCGTTGTACAACGTTGCGACTCAGCGTTACCTAACGCTATTTAGCGTTGTGTGACGCTGTTTCACAACATGTCAGAATTTAACTGTTTTAGTTTTGAAACACAACGTTGTGCGACACCATATAGCGTTGTACGACGCTCTGTCACTGAAAACTGGATTTTGCTGGTAAATTGAGCTTTTCTGCTATCTAGACCATTTCAAGGATAATTAAGGACTAAAGTATACCTTCTACCCTAGTCTAAGCTAGCCCACAACCTCTCTAAAGACTTGATCTTGATCTTGCTCATAGCTCTCATCCAAATCTTTATAATTTGTAACTCCTTCCTATAAAACTTAAAGAAGATTGTTAAATACCAAATGATATTGTTTTGTAATCGACAAACCTAGAGACGTTTAGTACAACAGATGTATTATTCATCAGTTCTCCATGCCAGGTGATCCTCGGCAAAATGGAGTGGCTGAAAGACGTAATCGTATATTAATGGATATGGTACGAAGTATGATATGCAATACCACTTTACTAGAATTTTTGTGGTCTGAGGCTTTTAAAACAGCCACACATGTTCTCAATCGAGTTCCTAGTAAATCTGTTAACAACACCTTATAAATTGTGGACTGGAAGAAAACCGCAACTAAGATACTTATGTGTGTGGGCTGTCTTGCTGAAGCAAAAGTTTACAATCCACAAATTAAAAAACTCGATTCCAAAATCATTAGTTGTTCTTTCATACGTTATCCAGAGAGGTCCAAAGGTTTTAGATTTTATTGTCCCTCGCATACCACTAGAATAGTTGAAACAAGACATGCAGTATTTTGGAAAAATGGCGACATTAGTGGGAGTAATAAAAAACGAACTATAAATCTCGATGAAGAAAACCAAATTTATGTTCTAACTTCGGTCATTTCGGAGGCTACAAATTATGTTTCTCCATTATTACTAAATGAATGTACTAATGTTAGTAATGTTCCTAATAATAAAGAAGTACCTTTGTTGCCACAAGAACCTTTGTGCAAGTCGCAAAGGGAATGAAAATCTGCAATACCTAATGATTATGTTGTATACCTTACTGAAGAAGGTGGCGATATAGGTCATGGAGATGATCCTATCTCCTTTAAGGATGTCATGAAGAGCGCTAAGTCATCTCAATGGCTGGAAGCCATGAATGATGAGATGAACATAATGCAACAAAATGATGTATGGGATCTTGTAGAGTTACCTAAAGGTGTTAAACCCATAGGATGTAAATGAGTTTACAAAACTAAGACTGATTTGCATGGTAACATCGAAAGATACAAGACCCGACTAGTTGCTAAAGACTTTACGCAACAAGAAGGTATATATTATGATAATGTTTTTTCTCCTATCTCAAAGAAAGATTCATTAAGAATTGTTTTAGCTCTTGTAGCTCATTATGATCTTGAGCTGCATCAAATGAACGTGAAAACCGTATTCTTTAATGGTGACTTGCATGAAGAAATTTTCATGAGACAACCTGAAGATTTTGTTGTCAAAGACAAGGAACATATGGGCTGCCGGTTGAAACGATCAATTTATGGGTTAAAACAAGCTTCAAGGCAGTAGTATCTCAAGTTTGATGAGGTCATAACGGACTTTGGATTTAAAGAAAATACTTTTGATCAATGCATATATCTCAAGGTTAGTGGGAGCAGATTTATTATTCTTGTTTTGTATGTGAATGACATTTTAATAGCGAGCAGTGATTTAGACATGTTGTACGAGACCAAACGTTTTCTTTCAAAGAAATTTGAAATGAAAGATCTTGGTGAAGCCTCTTATGTTATAGGCATTGAAATTCACCGTGATCGGTCTCGTGGTCTCTTAGGTTTATCACAAAAGGCATATATCAAGAAAATACTTAAGCGCTATAAAATGTAAAATTGTTCTCCAAGTGTTGCTCCCATTTTCAAAGGTGACAAATTCAGCAAGACTCAATGTCCCAAAACTGAATCAGAACGTAAGCAAATAGAAAATAATGAGTATGCTTCGGTTGTTGGAAGTTTAATGTATACTCAAGTTTGCACACGTCCAGATATTGTTTTTATAGTTGGCATGCTAGGCCGATATCAATCAAATCCAGGACTGGATCATTGGCGAGTTGCTAAGAAAGTCTTACGCTATTTGCAAGGGACTAAAGACTACATGCTTACTTACAGAAAGTCCGATAACCTTGAGGTCATTGGTTATTCCGATTCGGATTTTGCTGGATGTGTAGACACGAAGAAATCCACATCATGATACATATTCATGTTTGCAGGGGGACCAATTTCATGGAAGAGTGCCAAACAGTCTTTAGTTGCATCTTCCACTATGCAAGCAGAATTTGTGGCGTGTTTTGAAGCTACTGGTTAAGCAGTTTGGTTGACGAATTTCATACCTGAACTTCAAGTAATTGAGAGTATTGCGAGACCACTCACGCTATTTTGTGATAATGAGATTGCTGTTTTCTTTTCTAAAAATAATAAGTCCAGCGGTGCTACTAAATGGATTGACATCAAGTATCTTGTTGTTAGAAAGAAAGTCAAGGATAATATTATTGTCATACAACACATCAATACAAGAGTTATGTTAGCTGATTCTCTAACAAAAGCACTACCACCTACTCTTTTCAAAGAGCATATAGCCGGCATGGGTTTGGTTAGTGACTTGTGATGTTGTAATGAACAATAATGTATTAATTAAGTTATGTAATGAAGCTTCATTTATGTATTGACTGAATTTTATAATGTTTGCTTATCTCTTATGTTGCGCATTAATGTAATTTATATAAGCAAATATGCTTATGTGGATTGAATGAATTTAATTAACCATATGTTGGAAAGAATGCCATTTCTATAATTAATAGGGATCAAATAACAATAATAGTTATTTTGATTATATTAGTTTAGTTTGGTATTTCCAACTGAACAAGGTTTAAGTTTTATTGGCCAATTCAGAATTTGTGTTTTATTATGATATTTTATAGGCCAAGTGGGAGAATATTATAATTAATATTATTAATATTATTAATTATAATTAATGTGGCCTATATTATTAATATAAACCAAGTTCATTTAGAATTTTTATCTAAAGGGAGCATCAGATTTTGATGGAAAATCTGATGGACCATATTCATTTAATTCTGATCCCTTCAATTGCCTTAGTATTAATGAAAATATTCTGTCATAATTTGGCACCCTTTCCCTAATTTCGGCCATAAAAGAAAGATTAGACAGAATAAAACACCATTATTTTTCTGCCATCAAATACTACTAAGGAAAATTGGAGAAGTTCAGATATTCCGCCTAACGTCATGTCTTCTCTCCAATCCTGTAAGTTCTAATTACGATTGATTAATTTTATATGAAATTACATGATCTTGGAATATTAATTAAATATTATTTCGGATTAATATTTTAAACTCTAACAGTCATAACTCATAACAATGATACTTAATTAGGGTTAAGAGCGGTGAAGACATTAACGAATAACAACGCTAATAAAATTGGAAGAGTTATTAGCACGTAACTAATAAAAACATTACAATATTTAAAAAAAAACATTATCATCCACACAATTAATACATATCATGTGTGCTGCCTCAGTAACTAAAAGATACAGCGTGAATCAGCATCTTTATAATTAAATTAACGAAGCAGTATCAAAAGGAAGAGTATAGTACAGTGGGTTCTGTTATAATTAATTATATTAATTATAATTTAATGTGGCCTATAATATTAATATAAACTAAGTTCATTTAGAATATTTATCTAAAGGGTGCATCAGATTTTGATGGAAAATCTGATGGACCATATTCATTTAATTTTGATCCCTTCAATTGCCTTAGTATAAATTAAAATATTCTGTCATAATTTGCACCCTTTCTCTCATTTTTCGTCCAAAAAGGAAAATAGACAGAATATTAAAAAACGCCATTAATTTCTGCCCATCAAGAAATACTAAGGAAAATTGGAGAAGATCATATATTCCGCCTAACGATATGTCTTCCCTTCAGAATTGTAAGTTCTAATTACGATTGATTATTTTTATATGAAATTCGTGATTCTGGAATATTAATCAATAAATATTAAATAATTTCGTCTAATATTATGGTATCAGAGCAGATACGTACTTTCATATAAAAATAGATAATTTTTTCGTATTAAAATCAGTATTTAATGAAATTTTACTGATTTGTTTTTCGGATTTGTTTCAATGAACGTCGTGTGTGCACTTTCTTGGAGTTCTGAAATGTTGAGTCCTTTATTTAATTCATTTTCCCATGTGCAATCTGTTGGAGAATGAAGATAAATGCCCCGTCACATGTTTCCAAATGCATACTTTTCTTGATTGGATTGAATACAACTTTTGGGTATAGTATTTTAGTCCAAACCCTATCTTGACTCTTATTTTCGGCAACTATGGCCGCACTTGCTGAATTTTTCGGCAGTTCCAATACAAGGCATCTAATTAGTAAGTACCAACACTTATATTTCTAATTTGTATAGAATCTACACCACCAAACCTTATTACTTGTACGCGAATTTTCTTGTATATCTGATTCCACTGAAAGGTCGCTATTATTGGTTCTGATGCTTAACCAATATTATTCACTTTTAAACTATCATTTACGTTTTTTTTTTTTTTTTTTTTTTTTTTTTATTGATTACTTGATAAATATTATCATATAATATGTATATTTTTATTTTAAACCGTATATAATGTTTGTATGGTTTTACATGTGATAATATTAAGTATATGATTTTATATTATATATACCAAGTAACCCAACGGTACTATATTATATATAATTTATTTTCATATGAATATGCTTTTAATATATGGTCATTATCAATTTGACAAACTTTAATTGATACTACCATTTTATTAAAGATAACTATATTTTACATTATGTTTACTGTATTACAATTATGCTTTACATTTAATAAATTATAAATGTCAATTTTACCAACTTTAATTGTCAAATATAATTTATTAAATGAATTTCGTCTCATATTCAATTTATTTCTGCCCAACGGTGATATGAATTGATTTTAGTGGATCAACTATTAAACCTGAAATATTAATTGGCGTTTTATTATTTCAGATTAATTAATTATTAGTCCCCTAATTATAGTTGATATAATTTATTTAATTTTATATGTTTGTGGATTTTAGTTAATAGTAAGCATTTTATTTGTCATGAATTTGCAGCATTGAGCAATATCAGTACTCAAATGTCTGGAATAACATTACTAAATGGTACTAATTTTTCAACTTGGAAAGAGCAAATTGAGATATGTCTTGGTGTTCTTGAAATGGACCAAGCATTACGTATGGATAAACTTGAGAAACCAAAGGATGATGCTGCAGATGATGAAAAAACTGCTTATGCCAAATGGGAGCGTTCTAATCGCATGTCTCTCATGATTATGAAAAGCACCATTTCTTTGGCAATTCGGGGTGGCATCCCTGAAAAGAATGCTGCTGGTGAACTCTTTACTGCTAGAGAATTTTTAGCCTCTGTTGAGGAGCAGTTTAAGAGTACATCAAAGGCTAATGCAAGTGCTCTCATAATGAAAATGCTCACTACCAAGTATAATGGGACTAGCGGTGTACGTGAACATATCATGATGATGAATGATATGGCCGCAAAATTAAATGGCATGGATATGGCAATTTCTGAAGGGTTTTTGGTTCATTTCATTATGACTTCTCTTCCTGCTCAATTTGGTCCTTTCAAGATCAATTATAACACGCAGAAAGAGAAGTGGAAAATGAGCGAATTGATTGCCATGTGTGTTGAAGAAGAAGAAAGGATTAAGATTGAAAAACCTGACTTTGCACATGCTGCCATTGAAAGTCCAAAACAGAAAAAGAATAATGGTAAAGGAAAGAATAAGATTGATATGGTTCCTGGTGTTAACAAAGCAAGTACATCTGGTACAAAACGTGCTCCTAAGTGCAATCACTGTAAGAAACCTGGACACGTAAGGAAGGAATGTACCAAGTTCAGGGCATGGCTTGCCAAGAAGGGTAATGATTTAAATTATATGATTTGTGAATCTCTTTTAATTGATGTTCCCTTAAATACGTGGTGGGTTGACACTGGTGCCTCTGTGCACATTACGAACTCATTGCAGGGATTCCTTTCCGTGAGGATGCTGGAAAAGGGAGAAAGGAAACTTAAAGTTGCTAATGGATTAGAGGCTGAAGTGGAGGCCGTAGGAACTCTTCGTTTAGTCTTGAAGAGTGGCTTTATTCTCTATTTACATGATGTAGTTTATATTCCTAGTGTGATTAGGAATTTAATTTCTGTTTCTAGACTTGATGCGTGTGGTTTTATGTTTCAGTTTGGAAATAATGAGTTGAGACTATATCATAACTCTAAGTTTGTTGGTTCTGGATTATTATGTGACAATCTATATAAATTATGTTTGGATTCTTCTTTTTCTGATTCTTTATTATCCCTGAATGTTAATTGTGTTGATCATAAACGTGGCACAAAGAGAAATCGTGATGTTGGATGTTCTTCCAAATTATGGCATCGCAGATTGGGTCATATTTCAAGAGATAGAATGCAACGTCTCATTAAAAATGAAATTCTCCCAACATTAGATTTTTCTGATTTTGAAAACTGTGTTGAATGTGTTAAGGGAAAATTTGTTAAGGGAAATAAGAAAGGAGCCACTCGAAGTGGGGGACTATTGGAATTAATTCACACCGATATATGCGGTCCTTTTCCCACTCCGAGTCTCAATGGACACAAATCATTCATTACTTTTATTGACGATTACTCACGCTATGCTTATGTGTACTTAATTTCTGAAAAATCTGAGGCACTAGACAAATTTAAGATTTTTAAGGCTGAAGTTGAAAATCAGCATAATCTTAAAATTAAAGTAGTGCGATCAGATAGAGGCGGTGAGTATTATGGTAGGCACACCGACTTGGGTCACAGTCTAGGTCCATTTGCTTTGTTTCTTCAAGAAAGTGGTATTATTCATCAGTTCTCTATGCCAGGTGATCCTCGGCAAAATGGAGTGGCTGAAAGGCGTAATCGTACATTAATGGATATGGTACGAAGTATGATATGCAATACCACTTTACCAGAATTTTTGTGGTCCGAGGCTTTAAAAACAGCCACACATGTTCTCAATCGTGTTCCTAGTAAATCTGTTCCAACAACACCTTATGAATTGTGGACTGGAAGAAAACCACAACTAGGATACTTACGTGTGTGGGGCTGTCCTGCTGAAGCAAAAGTCTACAATCCACATGTTAAGAAATTAGATTCCAAAACCGTTAGTTGTTCTTTCATAGGTTATCCAGAGAGGTCCAAAGGTTTTAGATTTTATTGTCCCTCGCATACCACTAGAATAGTTGAGACAAGACATGCAGTATTTTTTGAAAATGGCAACATCAGTGGGAGTAATGAAAAGCAAGCTATAAATCTCGATGAAGAAGACCGAATTTATGTTCCAACTTCGGTCATTTCGGAAGCTACAAGTTCAGTTTCTCCATTATCACTAAATGAAGGTACTAATGTTAGTAATGTTTCTAACAATGAAGAAGTACCTTTGCTGCCACAAGAACCTTTGCGCAAGTCGCAAAGAGAACGAAAATCTGCAATACCTGATGATTATGTTGTATACCTTACTGAAGAAGGTGGCGATATAGGTCATGGAGATGATCCTATCTCCTTTAAGGACGCCATGAAGAGTGATAAGTCATCTCAGTGGCTGGAAGCCATGAATGATGAGATGAACTCAATGCAACAAAATGATGTATGGGACCTTGTTGAGTTACCTAAAAGTGTTAAACCCGTAGGATGTAAATGGGTTTACAAAACTAAAATTGATTCTCATGGTAACATCGAAAGATACAAGGCCCGACTAGTTGCTAAAGGCTTTACGCAACAAGAAGGTATACATTATGATAATACTTTTTCTCCTGTCTCAAAGAAAGATTCATTAAGAATTGTTTTAGCTCTTGTAGCTCATTATGATCTCGAGTTGCATCAAATGGACGTGAAAACTGCATTTCTTAATGGTGACTTGCATGAAGAAATTTTCATGAGACAACCTGAAGGTTTTGTTGTCAAAGGCAAGGAACATATGGGCTGCCGGTTGAAACGATCAATTTATGGGTTAAAGCAAGCTTCAAGGCAGTGGTATCTCAAGTTTGATGAAGTCATAACGGACTTTGGATTTAAAGAAAACACATTTGATCAATGCATATATCTCAAGGTTAGTGGGAGCAGATTTATTATTCTCGTTTTGTATGTGGATGACATTTTAATAGCGAGCAGTGATTTAGATATGTTGTACGAGACCAAACGTTTTCTTTCAACGAAATTTGAAATGAAGGATCTTGGTGAAACCTCTTATGTTATAGGCATTGAAATCCACCGTGATCGGTCTCGTGGTCTCTTAGGTTTATCACAAAAGACATATATCGAGAAAATGCTCAAGCGCTATAAAATGCAAAATTGTTCTCCAAGTGTTGCTCCCATTTTCAAAGGTGACAAATTCAGCAAGACTCAATGTCCCAAAACTGAATCAGAACGTAAGCAAATGGAAAAGAATGAGTATGCTTCGGTTGTTGGAAGCTTAATGTATGCTCAAGTTTGCACACGTCCTGATATTGCATTTATAGTTGGCATGCTAGGCCGATATCAATCAAATCCAGGTCTGGATCATTGGCGAGCTGCTAAGAAAGTTTTACGCTATTTGCAAGGGACTAAAGACTACATGCTTACTTACAGAAAGTCCGATAACCTTGAGGTCATTGGTTATTCAGATTCGGACTTTGCTGGATGTGTTGACACGAAGAAATCCACATCAGGATACATATTCATGCTTGCAGGGGGACCAATTTCATGGAAGAGTGCCAAACAGTCCTTAGTTGCATCTTCCACTATGCAAGCAGAATTTGTGGCGTGTTTTGAAGCTACTGGTCAAGCTGTTTGGTTGAAGAATTTCATACCTGAACTTCAAGTTATTGAGAGTATTGCAAGACCACTTACGCTATTTTGTGATAATGAGGCTGCTGTTTTCTTTTCTAAAAACAACAAGTCCAGCGGTGCTACTAAATGGATTGACATCAAGTATCTTGTTGTTAGAAAGAAAGTTAAGGATAATATTATTGTCATACAACACATCAATACAAGAGCTATGTTAGCTGATTCTCTAACAAAGGCACTACCACCTACTCTTTTCAAAGAGCATGTAGCCGGCATGGGTTTGATTAGTGACTTGTGATGTTGTAATGAACAATAATGTATTAACTAAGTTATGTATTGAAGCTTCATTTATGTATTTGACTGAATTTATAATGTTTGCTTATTTCTTATGTTGCGCATTAATGTAATTTATATAAGCAAATATACTCATGTGGATCGAATGAATTTAATTAGCCATATGTTGGAAAGAATGCCATTTCTATAATTAATAGGGATCAAATAACAATAATTGTTATTTTGATTATATTAGTTTAGTTTGGTATTTCTAACTGAACAAGGTTGAAGTTTTATTGGCCAATTCAGAATTTGTGTTTTCTTATGATATTTTATAGGCCAAGTGGGAGAATGTTATAATTAATTATATTAATTATAATTTAATGTGGCCTATAATATTAATATAAACTAAGTTCATTTAGAATATTTATCTAAAGGGTGCATCAGATTTTGATGGAAAATCTGATGGACCATATTCATTTAATTTTGATCCCTTCAATTGCCTTAGTATAAATTAAAATATTCTGTCATAATTTGCACCCTTTCTCTCATTTTTCGTCCAAAAAGGAAAATAGACAGAATATTAAAAAACGCCATTAATTTCTGCCCATCAAGAAATACTAAGGAAAATTGGAGAAGATCATATATTCCGCCTAACGATATGTCTTCCCTTCAGAATTGTAAGTTCTAATTACGATTGATTATTTTTATATGAAATTCGTGATTCTGGAATATTAATCAATAAATATTAAATAATTTCGTCTAATAGGTTCCACATAACTACGGTAAAAGTTGCGGCTCTTTTGGACTTTTTAACCTGGGTTAAAAGTTGCACGTAGGCCTGTCAAACGTGTCAAACGGAAACGGAATGGACCGTTTCGTTTGGACGTTCCGTTTCAATAACGAAACGTACCGGGCGTTCCGTTAGCTGTTCCGTTTGGACGGAATAGGACGGAATGACCAAATTTCAACTGTATACCACATAAACATATAACGAAATCTGTTCCGTTATCGTTCCATTTTTTAAAACGAAATAAAAATTCGTACTGTTAGCCGTTCCGTTTGAACGGAACAGCCACGGAAAACGTGGACGAATACTCCAATGACAGCCCTAGTTGCACGTGAATTATAGTGGGTTACAACTTTTTTTTTTTTTTTTGGATGATTGCCCATAGGCCTAAAATCATTAATTGAACATAACATTACAAACTAGTGTTGCTTGAGTTAACAGCCATAAACTGGTGCCACAAAACCTCTACCTAAGAGGTTACATGAAAATACTAAAATTCAACCAAATAAACCTAAAAAAGAACAAATTGAAAATTTAAACATGAAAGAGAAAGCATACTACTTTGGCACCAGACTAAAAAAAAATGCTTAGTAGCTTTTCTATAAAGGAATTGCGGAGGGGACGCAAGAGAGAGGATTCTAATTAATGAACAAAGAATGAGTTGTAAAGGAAAAAAATATGTAAAGAAAAAGGATGAGGGAAATTGGCATCTGGCATTTATAGCTGATAATAACAAAATGTTGGGTCTGTTATTTGGCACTGATATCTAGCTAGCTAACAGATTTAAAAAATTATCACTATTTCAATAATTAATTAGTACATAATATATTTTATAGTGCCTATTACGTTACTAACTAGTGTAAAATTTGAAACTTGATACTTTTGATAGTTCATTCTGTACTTTGGGCTAAAAAAAGAATGTCAGTACACTGTGCCGAAAGCTGACTTCAACAGATCATATACACCTACACGGACATGGCACATAATGAACTAACATATGTGATAGCATGTAATTAGATAGATAGATATAAGCATTAATTATATATTAGCACGGTACGCAATGACACGATGTCTATTTAACTAGGAAAAATTGGATATAACCCCCTCTAATCTTCCCTATCTGGATATAACCTCTTGTAATCTCCAAAACCGGATATAACCCCCTCCAATCATGCTTAATTGGGATATAACCCCTTTTGATCAATTTTAGTTATTTTTAAATAAAAATAATCAGTTGTGACCAAATTGTCCTCTTTCTTTTTTTTTGAAAGACTAGGTAGAGGCTACCTAGGAGTACAAACAGAAAAGAAAAACACAAAATTAAAAAGGCTACAGGCACAAATTGTCCTCTTTCAATACACAACGCCAGACTGTCCAAAATAACTTCATGGCGTTTCATGTCCTTTAAAAAGAATTCCCGATATACACGACACACAAAGGAAAATCAAAGACCTAATTTTAGTTGTGAAAACATGCGTCTATAATTCTGCACTATTGGCCTACAGCCCCTATCCGCTCCTGACCGTGTCTAGCTAGAGGCATATTCATGTGATTGAGAACTGAAAAGTGCTGAATTATAACTTTTTGTTTATGATTAAATTAAATCAAATAGCATATATAATTTGAGTTTATTTTAAATCATAATTTCATTGAAAGATTAGATAATGATACAAACTATTCTCTTTGCATGTAGAAAAGCAAAACAAAAGAAAATATCACCTTTGTAATGACTGACCTAAGCTGGGTTGTTTGGTCCAGTGATTTGCCTTAGTTTCATCAACCTATTATTTTTTTGTTCGAATTGTGGAGAGAGTATTTATTTTCAAATTTCTTATGAAGAAATCATTAGTTTCAAATCAATCTTCAAAAAAAAGAAGTAACGACTGACCTATATATAACATGCATAGAGAGAGGACATTTTTTCTATTTTTTATCTCAAGTTCAAACTGGCCTTCCGAATGCATGTTGGGAAAAATAATGTGTTGCTATTTTTAAGTTGAGTGTTTTGATCGAGATCAAAATCAACAGTTTCGTCACAATTCGAAAGTACAATCTGTGCGCACTTTTTTTTTTTTTTTTTTTTTTAGATAACTTGACAGTGGCTTTCAAGGAAAATCTGTGCGCTCTTTGACTAGCCAATATGCACATGAATTGTGTACTTAACACGTATTAGTTAAATGGGAAAATTGGATATAACCCCCTCTAATTTTCTCTATTCAGATATAATCTCTTGTAATCTTTAAAACTGGATATAACCCCCTCCAATCATGCTTGATTGGGATATAACCCCTTTTGATCAGTTTGAGTTATTTTTAATTAAAAAAAATCAACAACATAAAATTTATGACCAAACTACCCTCATTTCCCAAGATCACTTCACCTTCCTTTTTGCTTTATGCGATACCAAAATTCTGTCCTTCTCCAAATAAATTCCAGAGCACTTTTTGCTTTAGACACGGTCAGTGCTCTGGAATTTATGACCAAACTACCCTCCTTTCCGCTGTCAATGCTCTGGAATTTATTTGGCAGAATCCAAGTAGAATGATTGATATCTTAAAAGTGGTACCAAGATAAAGCTGCATGCAGCTAGGAAAATATATCTGATTGAGAAAGTTATAATGACTGACCTAAGCTAGGAAAATATATCTTATGGACATATTACCACAATGGATAAAGTTATAATTTAAATTGTTCAGTTTTGGCTGGTGTGTTAGTAATCATCAATTTTAAAGTGAGATTGAAACAAATATCGTCTAGGAAGGGGAGATGATCGATATAATTTATGTATACAATAAGCAATTTACAAATTCTTTGTTTTCTTCAAAATGAGAATTCTTAATTAATTAATTGAATGAGGAGACAAAGTCAACCCGCAACATTAAAAGTCAACAAATCCCGTTGCTTGTTGGGGAGACTTTGAGTTTAGAATTGAGAATTCATTCGACTCTTGAATATATTTGGGAAGTCAATTTAAGATCAATGGTCCATGCATATTTCAATTTATTGGAATAAAAAGTGGACAGTATAATCAAGGCCAGATTATCATTCTGTTAAACCTGAATGATTGAGATTTGTCTAAATTCATTCAATGAGTTTCTTTTTAAGTTTATAAGAATTCTAATTTCTGAAGAATGTTGTGAGGTTTCTAATTAAATTAACCCCTGAAACGAAAATAACTTTCTCAACTATTCCGTATTAATTTTACGTCACTTAATTTATGTGCTGGAGATTGAACACAGAAAAATTGATATGGCATCTTACATATATACAATATCCATAATATAAAAAAATTCTTTTATGCGTAACAAAATATTAGAGTAATAAAGAAAATTATATAAAGTATTTTTCCAGTTTCAATAGACAAATAAAGCATGCACATCAACACATGCATGCCATCCAGAAATAATAAGGGTATTTTAGTCAAAAAAAAAATTTCTGTGGCATATTCATCTTCTTGTGCTTCCCCTATAAACCATGCATTTTGTGCATGGACTAGATAAATCCAAGATTAGTCTTCAACAACCGAAAAATGTTAAAATGTGTGAAATCCCGTAGCATTCCGTGACAACGACGGATTGACAGTACACACGGAGTGTACGCCGCTGATGTCAGTTGCATCCGTTAGATTTAAATAAGTCTATTTATAAATTAATTTTAATTATATACAATTATTATCCATGTCAAATCTAAATTTAAAAATATTTATTTAGATATAATATAAATTCTACAACCATCTCGTTACACAGTCTGGTTCAAACAAGTTGCTAATCACAGAATCCAATGGACCGCTACTCGTCTCGCTGTCCAGCACTCAACCAATTGTGGAAACAATGCAAACGCAAAGAGTTATCTCTATTAGAAAGTGCTCAATTTTCAATTTTAGTTGCTAATTAACTTAATTAATCATCAAGCAACAAGGATCTTGCCAAGCAATCAACACACAACATGAGAAAATGGGGAGGAATTTGTACCTCTCGTGAAATCGCATTCGCGAGGCTCGACCAATGCATGGGAGTCGATGGCGTGCTCGTCTCCACCACCACCATCATGGTCTCCGCCGCCTCGAGTCTACCAAGGAGCTTGACCATGTCCCAATCTCTTGTGCTAGCGAGAGAGAGGAGATTACTAATGCTTCTTCCATTTTCTTCAAATAAACTATTTTATTGGTGGAGAGAATTGCTCAACCCATGAGCTATAGAAGAGAGCAAGAGAGAGAGCATCAATAGAGGAGATAAAAAATCTCCTCCAAAGATGGAGGTGGCGGCCTAAGAGGAAGGGGAGAGGAGGCTAGGGTTAGGGATGACTTTCTCTCCAAGGCACCTTCTTATATAGAGCTCCAACCCAAGTTGACAAATTACAAGTTTGCCACTCTTCTAGGGCTGGCCTCATTAGTGGGCTTGATGGGCCACACTAATTGTTATTAGTCCACATATTCAATTAATAAATGGACCCTCTCATATGTTTTCTATTTGGGCTCAATTTAGGCTAATAATTAGAAGCCTATACTTTTAATTTAATTCATTCAATTAAATTAAAGTATGTGTTTGACCCTAAATTTTAGCGATTGGAGACACAGACCGATTTACAAGGAGTTTGAAAAATTTATGGAAAATACCAAATGGATCCCAAAAATCATGGAAAAATACCTAAAAATCCAAGAGATGATGAAGAAAATTGTGGTGCCTTCAGAATATTCAAAGAAGTTACATAACTCCCATTTTATGCAAAGAGGCCCCCGATATTGGAGAAAATAAATAAAATAGGTGGATGGGTTTTTTCAGAAAATTCTTGAAACCATTAGATTCTACATATTTTTAAGAGCCTTTTTATAAAATTTCATGCGAAAACTCAATTGGAAAAGGCCTTAAACAATTTATTTGGGTTCAGCAGCAATTAAAATGTGATAAAGGCTGATAAATGGATGATTGCTGTGCATGTTGAAATGGAGAGGAGAAACCAGCGAAATTTAGAAATTCTCCATACAGAAACGGAATTGGATGCACCCGTTCTTTGTAAGCCGTGTGCAAAGGAATATTCAATGTTAATTGGTGTACAGAGAACCAAGTGCACGAAGCCAAAAATGAGAGATCGCTAGCCTAAACCAGACCCCACCTGAAAGGATCTCCTCTCCCAAACAGAAAATCGGCGAAAAACAACAGAAAAGAAGGAGAAATCCGAAGGTATCGCAACAAACTCGTAACCGCCTGGTCAATCGCAAGTCCAACATCATCTCCCAGCTTCGCTTGACCACCCAAAGAAGCACAGCGTGACACAACAACAGCCCTTGGATGCGATGGCGATCCGTGTGCTCTCCAACGGACGGCTGAGATGCGATGAAATCCCAAGCTTCTTGAAGAAGGGGGCCGTCACAATTGCCTATAAATACAACACCAGACGATGAAGAAAGGACCTTTTTCAGGACTTTTCGGGAGAGAAAGAGAGAGTGAATCTTGGAGAGAAAAGCACTTCTTGGAGCGCCTAGCTGCTCTTTGAAAGGATCTGAGAATAGTGCCACACGTTGTACACACGCACTGTTTAGAGAGAGAGATTTCATCATACGATTGTTAGGTAGTTCGAGAGGAGAGGAATTCAGCGAAATTGAAGCCCCTTGAGCAATTGTAAACAACGAGAAGGTATAAGGTAGGTGTGAATCATAGGTTTGTAACTCAGATTTGAAGTTTTGAATGAAATCAAGTGTTTCTGTTAAAGAATTGATTGACTCCTTGCTTTTACTGTTTGATCTATAATGTGATCCCCTAATTCTGAAGTTGATCTCTATTGATTACCTGATTCTTATATAGTCGTTTCTTGTAACTGATTCATGTAGTAGATGCATTCTTACATTTCAATTAGCATCAATTTATTTTCATTCTTGTTTAATTAGTGTTGATTACGAGATCGGATGAAACGACGCCAAGCGTCAGATGATCTTGATCAAGAATTGCATAAAGAGCTTTAGGACAGAATCAGATCTGATTCAAGAATGCGCATGGCGTGTGAAAGGATCAGGTCTGATTTCATTGTCAAAACATTTAGCATTGCCATCTTCATACAAGCTCTGATTGTGCATGGCACATGAGGAGAATAATTAGGAATGTAGAATTGATTTAGGAATGTATAGTTTTTTATCTATAAAAAGGTTTTATTTTGTGAGAAAGCTTGAATGTCAGTTGAAATGTGAGGTATCATCTGATTTGATAAAGGAACTATTACTAATCCATGTTATCAGATCCAATTTCATATCCTAATCAATTTCTGTGAATTTAGCTTAATTTCTGACAATTGAGTTAGATTATCTTGTTCTTGCCATACAATCGAATAAGGTAAAGACATGGCTTTTCTGTTGATATAACTCTCCCTATTTACACTGTTTCATGGATTAATCATGTTCTTGATTGCGCAATGGCGCATGAAAGACAATTGATTTTGAATAAGGTAAAGACATGGCTTTTCTGTTGATATAATTCTCTCTATTTATACTGTTTCATGGATTAATCATGTTCTTGATTGCGCAATGGCGCATGAAAGACAATTGATTTTGAATAAGGTAAAGACATGGCTTTTCTGTTGATATAATTCTCTCTATTTATACTGTTTCATGGATTAATCATGTTCTTGATTGCGCAATGGCGCATGAAAGACAATTGATTAACACACCAACCAGGCTTTACTTGATTATACTTCAATGGCGCACAGCGCTTGAGAAGCCGAATTAAGGTTTACAAAACTTGTCTGGATCACCTCCATAGCACAGCTTTGGTAGGCCCAGTCAAGAAATTGCTGCTGTAATTACATATATTACAAGCAGGATATGCCATGTTTGTCATGGAGTTAATTAAATATGTATAATCTCCATGGAAAAATATCATGTCATGCCCCTTCTGGATAATGTTAAACAGATTTGCAATTGTTTAAAAATCAAGGACCTAAGTGAAGTTTTCTATTTAGCAATGTTTTACGGTGAATTCTATTGTTTCCCTTGAGTATTGTGTAATTACAGTTGCTGCTCCCTACTTGTTATTTTACTTGTTGCCTTTATCATAGAATTCTGTGAAAATGATAAAAATGCAAGGGTTCCTTTTTGTAGTTGTTATGATTGAAATTGTTAGTTGCTGTAAGGGCATAACTTAGGCACGGGAATCTGGTATCTTCTCCTTTGATTTGGTTCTTTATTGAATACTGCCACTGTCTATAGTCTTTGTATAAGCCGAAATACAATTCTTGAGCAGCTGTAATACAAGGATACTAGTTTGATACTGATTGCTCCCTGTAAAAATAATTGTGCAATAATGTGAAATATATGGGCTTTCTTATAATCAATATGACTGGAATTGCTAGACAATATGGGAATCTGTGATAGGAGACGAATATAAAGTAATAATTGCTAAATAGAAATCTTCTTTTAATATGCTGGTTTGCTGCTACTCACTGTCTCTTCATATGTTCCAGTATAATTTATGAAGAAGTCCATAATCCAAAATGTTATCTTGATGCTTGATAATCCTGGTAAATAGCTTTCTGCAATACTATAGGGTTTGTGGGTTTATTTATAAAAATAGGTATAGTTGGCTGTTATGATTCTGAAATTGCATTCCTGGACATATGACCATTGTATTGAAATTATAGCCTGAGTGAGATTCTAACTTCTTCAGTATAGGAGTCAATATAGAATGTTGTACATGGCCAAGACACAGACATACTCAAATACTTTTAAGATCTTGTAAATAATATGTGTACACAGGAGCCTGTATTGTCAAATTGTAACATTGACATATTCTTTGACATAACCAATCCATGATTATCATAAGTAGTAACTCAACCTGTAAAGATAAAAGTAGAAATAAGGACACACTTTGCTGTCATATTGAAGCATAGGGAATTACATTCATGACGAATCATTGCTGAACATAAATCTGTACTAAACTTGTCGTTACATATGTCTTCACAAGACTTAATTGTGAATAAATGTTAAGCCACTTGTTGTATACTAGACCACTTGTGACATGGAAATGAAACTAAGATAACCTTCCCATTGAAATGACGTTGCGAACTTGTGTTAAATAATTAAAAATGACATTAGCTACATCATGTATGACCCTTGAGATTGAGCTGTTTCTTATCAATCGTTCACATTGAGTTCTGGTACCAATGCCTTCCACTCCCGTACCAATCAAGTGGTACCCACATGAAACTAAGATGACGCGACCTAAATTAAATATACCCTCGTGCTCTCCTTTGAATCAATATTCAAATGAGACCAGCCTCGCTGACCGCGGTGGCGACGATCGCCCGAGAACAGAAAATAAAAACCTTCAGGGACCGAATTGAATAACCGTCGATTACTAATTATTAAAGGCAACGCGACAAAAACGGAGGCCACCATCGTCTTCCTCTCGACCTCACGGTGCCATGGGTATCCTCTTCGACAGCAGCGGCGGCCGGAGTCGTTAACGGATCTAAATCCGTTATCTGTCGAACCCGTTAGCGAAACGAAATCTCTTTTCTATTTCGAATCTCAGCGCCATGTTCTCTCTAAAGAAACGATAATTAAAAGCCCATTTAATGAAATTGATAAAGAAGAGAAGAAATAATACGGCGGCCCAAGACAGACAAGAAATCGGTGAAGCCCAACGCGAATTCTTCACTGCAATCTCATTTCCTGCTGCCGACGTGGACCAATGACAATATTCCAAGTAAACAGAAACTTTAAAAATCGGTTAAAAATAATGTATAAATTAGAAAAATATAAACAAAATATCCATAAAATTCTAAAAATCAAAATAAACCAAATTCACTGATACTTTGACATGAAATTATGTCAAAGTAACGGCCTTTTATATTTTTGAAGTATTTTCGCTATGAAAATGAATTTTATAAATCCTAGAAACATAATAAAGTCGTCTAACATTCTCTTTAACAAAATTTTCAAAACCGAAGCTAGTTATTCTCAAAATATAAAAGATATTCAAAGCAATATTTTCAAAGATAAATATTTTCAAATATAAATATTTTTAAAACTATAAAGAAATTAAGAGAATAAAGTCTACTAAATGTCTTCTAATGAAATTTGCAAAACAAAAACCTAAATACTTTCAAATAGCAAATGATTTCATAACTGATATTTTCAAACGCCAACTATCTTCAAGAATAAATATTTTCCAAACTGTCAAAATGAATTTCTAAAACTCAAAAGTATAGAAGGCCAAAGTGAATGAAAATTATAAAATCACCAATATCCAAAAAGAAATGTCAGAAAATTAAAAGTCAAAACACGAAACCCAAAGATAAAGCCGAAACCTCTCCGTTTGAGGAAAAGTCCCTCGCTGGGGTTGAGATCAACCTCAGATGACTTGAAATTGAAATCTTATCAAATGACCTCCCTGTTTGAATAATTCAATTTTGTTCTCATAAGAAGCCGCTAAAGGGCCCGAGAACCAACTCTTATTAAGAAGGCCGCCCAAGAGGCCCCTAGGGTTGTAAAAGAACCAACTCTCCTGAAGAAGGTCATTGAAGGACCCCGAGGGTTGTAAAAGAACCAATTCTTATTAAGAAGGTCACCTAAGGACCTCTAGAATTGTATTGTTTTGTTCTTATAAGAAGCCGCTAACGAGCTCGAGAACCAACTCTTATTAAGAAGGCCGCCCAAGAAGCCCCTAGGGTTGTAAAAAAACCAACTCTCCTGAAGAATGTCACTGAAGGACCCCGAGGGTTGTAAAAGAATCAATTCTTGTTAAGAAGACCGCTGAAAGGTCCCTAGAATTGTATCATTTTGTTCTCGCAAGAAACCGCTAACGGGCCTGAGAACCAACTCTTATTAAGAAGGCCGCCCAAGAGGCCCCTAGGATTGTAAAAGAACCAAATTTCATAAGAAGGCCGCCTAATAGGCCCCGAAGGTTGTAAAACTCCTCTTATTCCTACAAGAAGGCCAGCCGTTGCCCCAGGAACCCACTCTCACAAGAAGGCCAGCCGTTGTCCGGAGAGCTATCCGGTAACTTTAATCAATATTGAATAACCTTAAATGACTCTAAGACAACTTTGAACAAATATAAAGAATCTTAATCAACTTAAATCAACTTTAAGCAACTTTAACCAATTTCAGACAATTCTAAACGACTTTTAACAACTTTAAACAATCCTAAACGACTCTAAGACGACTCCAAATGAAGAGCTCTTCTCTCCAAGCGAAAACCAAAACTAATCCCTCCTTTAGAATCTTTAGAATTTTAGGAGTTCCTTAATTGAGTCCCGTCAATTAGGTTTGATACCGTCAATTAAGTCACTTTAAGAGACGATTTTTCCTAGCCCATTACGTATTTTCTTTAGACCCCTTAATCAGAGGTTCCCGTAGGTAACTACGGGATAATTAACAATAGGGGCTTGCACCTATTGGAAAGAAAGGACCCGCAAAATTAAGAAATCCTCGTAAGAAGCGACTCTTGTTCTGGTTCTCTTGTCGTTAAGAGATACTCAGCGCAGAGATCGAACCTTAAGGGGGGTGAATCTAAGGATTATTCCAATTTCTCGAGGAAACCCTTTCATTCTTCGAGGGATGACGAAAAAGTCCACACAGTATGTTGAACATAATTAATTATTAACTTATTAATAATTATTTTTGGATTAGCATATGCATTAATTTATTTCTATATGATTCATTTGACTTAATTATAACGGTTCACAACGGTATATAATTAATTAATCAACACATCATATTTTCACAGTACTCACTACTGTGAATAAATAAATAATGCACGTTTGGTCAAAGTTTTATTTGTGTGACCACTTGAGGATTTATGCTCTGTTGGCCATGAAATTAAATTACTATTTAATTCCAATAATCATAAGCGGTATCTAGCAGCACGTTATGATTTCCAATTCGCATAAATAATATACTGCTACAATATCTCAATCCTGCATAAGAAATAAAAGTATCTCCTTGTCTGATTCTTATGTCACATGATATCACTGTATAATCCAAGATATGAATATGTCATTCTTGCAGATTATACATTTCTTGATCTAGAGTTGATTGTACAAGTTGGCCAAACAATCTAACTCCATCAAGGGGCCCAAACAGATATCATCATTCACTAGGTATACTAATGAGGGGCATACGGTTTTCTTGATGAACAACTTTTTCTCGCACAATTCAAGAGAACATAAATAAAGTCCATATATCAGCCTTTATCAGGAATCAACGTTAGACGATATTTATAGAACCTATCCTCATGTGGAAAAGTTGAACATCTCAAACTCAGAATCAAACTCATATGAAATAAATAATGACACATAACACAATCCATATGTTTATTTCATTGGGTCATGTCCTGTACTATGTTCTAATAACATACACATATGCAATTAAGTTGGTAACTCCTTACCTATGATTTGTAGAACTTAATCATCACTTAACTTGCATACTAATCTTTTATGATAATTAATGTTCCTTGTTAATTATCAAGATTACGGACAATTTAGATTTATTACTGTCATTCTAATGAATGATCCATAGAGATCTACAATTCAGATCCTCAACCTGAATGATCTGTCAGTAATAAATTCTAGGAACAAATGATCAAATATCATCAATAATATAAACTAAGAAATTAAGTCATTAAATATTGACTTCTAGGACACAACTCCAACAATCTCAGTGCGATTTTTAGTTCCAGTCACATGAATTTTAATAATACATGTTCAAGGACTAACTACCGTACCATGTTAAACTAATAAAAATTTAGATATAAAAATATTAGATAAATAAATCAATTAACAAAAGCAAACATTTATAAATAGATGCAATGCAAATGAGCACGACTAATTATTCAATTCAGATACAATTTAATATTTCAAAAGTCGGCTCAGTTTGAATAGCTATTTAATGCAAGTCTAATATCATAGATCAGTCAGTACAGAGTCAGATACCACGAGTCTCCTTCTAAGAGGGCTGCCAATTGTTTACAAATACTGTGAATCACCTTCAATGAGGGTTGCCAATGGTTATTCAATTCCATTTACAATTCAGACAATCACATAATAAAAAAAACTACAAGACAAGAACACTGCCAAATCCGGAATATAAGCGCTTACTTCACAGTGCATTGCCAGGTTAGGGCGCGACCCAAATCCCTGTACAAAAGAAATGAGTGTCTATTCAATCGCACAAGCAGTACATATAATAATTTCAAATTAGCAAGTGGCAATCATTCAATGTGCATGTAACAATAATAATAATCAATTGATAACTATTCAAATATGACATATGACAATTCATCAATTTCAAATATGCAAATGTAAAGCAGTTCAATTCTGAAAATGCAAATTAAAATGTATGAAATCAGCACCTGAAAGCAAGAAGGCAAAACACACAAGATACAAAAGCAGTCCTAATATTATTCGGTCGTACCGGCCGTCCTCGGCTCAGCTACTCAACCTCCACACTCTAAACAATAGAGATACTAATTCTAAGAGTTTATTCTAAATAACAAATCAAAGTGTTTTATTAAAAACAGTCCCTTAAAGAATCTACATGTGTGGTCGGTTTGTTAGTGATGTATTGTACTAATTAACTAACTTAATTTCAATATCAGATACTTGTATCATGATTTTTTTTATACAATCACCGCCATTTGTACTAATCTTATTAGACTCAAAGTAATAAGGTTCCCATGTTATACAAAATAACAAGCAACTATTTGATCGAGTAACAACTAACAACTAGCTAGTTTGACAATTAATTTGCATATAATTCCCATATATAGGTTGCCACAATAATCAAGACCGGTACTTAAATATTTATTTTGACACAACTTAAACTTTTGATAATTTTGCAAAATATAAGAAGGCACAATACAAAATATCAAATAGCTTGTAAAATTCTTAAGAAAATTTGGCTATCTACCAAATAAATGAGCAAGAAACCCCAAGAAAAAGGAAAATTATTCAAAGAGCTTTTGTCAATACCTCTCTACATTTAATAACTATTGAGTTTTATTTGTGCACCACACTTTACCAGCCCTCACTTAGCTCCTCTTGGTTTCGAATGAAGAATTGCATTTCTATGGGTTTCACTACGTCCACTTTTTATTTTTAAGACCTGTTAATTAATGGCCTTTAAGACCGGTTTGGAGGTGGTGCTAATAATATGTGGTGTTAAAAATATATAAGAAACCGGTGTTAAAAAGGCGGTGCTAAAAATCAGACAGAAGCTGATCAAAAAAAGAAAGCGCATCTTTAAGACCGGTTTTTTTATAAAAAACCGGTCTTAAAAACACAATATTAAGACCGGTTTTTTTGTAAAAAACCGGTCTAATTATGTTTCTGTTTTTTTTTCGTTTTTTCGTATCATTAAGACCAGTTTTTAAGGTTAAAAATCGGTCTTAATACTATTTTTAAGACCTATTTTTAGTTAAAAACCGGTCTTAAAAATTAATAATTAAAAAAAATTATTTTTGGGCTAGCCCCATTTTTGCTAAGCCATAATATTCATGCAATATTCATATTCACATCAATCATTTATATATCACATATCACATAATCATCAAAACAAAAAACAACAATTATAAATATATCAAAATTCATAAAAATTATAATTATCTAACTATAATTGCAACTAATTTCAAGTTAGTCTAACTTAATCTCAATCGAACATACTCTTAGTTGAGAATTGAATCTGACTATTTCATAGATTTGAAGAAAAAAAGTATTTTGATTTCTGGATGCACAAAATTCACAACTAAACAAATTTATTTGTTCAGTTTAAACAATATATTTTTTTTGTATTAAACAAATTTATTATATAAAATTGCACGAGGTGTAATATACAAATTCACTGTCTACTTGAAATTTAGAGTAATGCCAGCATTAAGAATTATATTAAGGAAATGAAATAAAATTGCATTTTACCCTTTATATCCAAAAATTATATTAAGAATTATATCAAAGATGAGTATTACAATTGCATTTTACCTTAGATAGAGGAGGCGGCTCGGGTAGAGAGCGGAGAGGCGGAGAGATGGAGAGAGGAGGTCGGGTAGAGAGAGGAGGCGGCTCGGGTAGAGAGTAGGCGGCTCAGGCGGCAGAGAGACGGAGAGGCGGAGAGGCTCGGGCAGAGAGGGTAGAGAGTAGAGAGAGTAGAGTGAGAGAGGAGTTGAATTTCGGACTTAGAAGAAGAGAAGAGAGGAAGAGAAGAGGAGATGAATTTCGGATTTAAACCTTTTGAAAATTTAAGACCGGTTTTTAAGTAAAAAACCGGTCTTAAAGATTAAACTGAAAATTTTTTATTGATCTTTAAGATCGGTTTTTTACTTAAAAACCGGTCTTAAAAAATTTGAAAAATTAAATTTCTGTTTATATTGTGGTCTTTTATCTATTAGTATTAAAAGTTAAAAATTATTTTTTTAAACTAGAATATTTTCTATGTAATGATAAATCAGCTTTTTTAATAGATTTCTTTAATTTTATTTTTTTATAGATTTTTTAAAAATTTATTACTAAAAACTTTAAAAGTTATGTATATTTTTTAATAGATTTCTTTAATTTTATTTTTTTATAAATTTTTTAAAAAATTTATTACTAAAAACTTTAAAAGTTATGTATATTTTTTAATAGATTTCTTTAATTTTATTTTTTTATAGATTTTTTTAAAAATTTATTATTAAAAACTTTAAAAGTCATGTATATTTTTTAATAGATTTCTTTAATTTTATTTTTTTTTATAGATTTTTTTAAAAAGTTTATTATTAAAAACTTTAAACTTGATATATTAGTATTATTATTTTCTCTTTTTTAATTTAATTTTTAAAACTTTAAATTTATTATTCAACTTTTCAGATTTTTTCTAGATTTTTAGCTATTTTTTTTTGTTTGGTTTTAGAGAGAAAATAAGACTCGGTTTTTAGAGAAAAAAAACAGCCATGAATTGAATGTGCGGCCAGAACAATCAATGAGGGAAGGAGATAAAAAGGAAAAATCTGCCAATTTTTAAGATCGGTTTTTTTTTATAAAAAACCGGTCTTAAAAAGTCGCCGAAAAAAAACCGATCTGAAAAAAAATAGAAATTTCGGTTGTTTTTGAGAACTCAGTAGGACCAGTTTTTATAAAAAACCGGTCTGAAAAAAAAATAGAAATTTCGGTTGATTTTTGAGAACTCTATAGGACCGGTTTTTATAAAAAACCGGTCTTAAAAAAAATTCTGACAATATCAAAATTGCCACTGAATATTTTTAGAACCGGATTTTTTAAAGATCGGTCTTATTGTGGCGGTGCTAAAAATATTTTCTGGTATAGTGTTTTGTGTTTTGGTACAGAAATTTGGTGTTAATTTCCATCAGTTTTTCTCTTCTACAAGGACAGTTTGTGGAGCATATTTCAGAAAGAAAACGGTGTAAGAGGTGCAATATGGTGAAGCACTCAATGTTAAACAAGATTGAGTTGCTTTGTGTGACGTACGTGTGGCAAGATGGCATGACAGAGAATTAATGGGTGGTACAAACTCGGTGACTTTGAGTGGAAAATATATATGGACAAGATTAATTGAGTTGCTTTGTGTAACTGCATGCAGCTAGGAAAATATATATGGACAAGATCAACTAATTTAATATGTAGTCTGATTTAGAACTTGCTTCTCCACTGTTTATTTTATTCACAAATCCTGTCACCTAGCAGTTGTACGGACGTAATTAATTGTCCCAGACCCAGATAGATTTGCGCTTTCTTTTCTTTGATCTTTTTCTTTTTTCTTTAATCAAATCCATACGGAGTGATCTGCGCATATTTAATTTAGCATAAAAAAAATGAAAAGCTAATCAAAAGTGAATTTAAATGTAAATTCAACACATTCGATTTCAAATTGTAATTGTCTCTCCAGTTACTTAGATACATACAAGAGATTTGAATAAAAAAATAATTTTTTTTTTCCAAAATCACCCGTTCCGTTCAAGTGGGTAACTAATTATTGTCATCGATCTTACCCCAGATCTTATGGACATATTACCACAATGGATGAAGTTATAATTTAAATTGTTCAGTTTTGGCTGGTGTATTAGTAATCATAAAATTTAAAGTGAGATTGAAACAAATATCGTCTAGGAAGGGGAGATGATCGATATAATTAATGTATACAATAAGCAATTTACAAATTCTTTGTTTTCTTCAAAATGAGAATTCTATATTAATTGATCCTGACAGCTGATGCCTGTCGTCCAATATTAACATATAATTTTGAATACCAAGTTGCATTGAGCTAGATGACTCCATTGTTGTTTTAACTTTTAAATATAAAAATTTACCATCTTAATTACGAGTCACAAAAATGAAAAATATGGACATTTTGGCTTTTTCAAAATTTACCATCTTAATGCCTGTCGTCCAATATTAACACAGAAGATTTTTTTTGACGAAAATACCCTTATTATTTCTGGATGACATGCTCACATGCATGTGTTGATGTGCATGCTTTATTTGTCTATTGGAATTGGAAAAATACTTTATATAATTTTGTTTATTACTCTAATATTTTGTTACGCATAAAATATATATTTTTATATTATGGATATTGTATATGTAAGATGCGATGTCAATTTTTCAGTGTTCAATCTCCAGCACATGAAGTGACGTAAAATTAATACGATATATTGTCCTAGGTAGTCACTACCTAGTATTTCAAAAAAAAAAAAAATTAATACGATATACTTGAGAAAGTTATTTTCTTTTCAGGGGGTTAATTTAGAAACCTCACAACATTCTTTAGAAATAAGAATTCTTATAAACTTATAAAGAATCCTCCCCCCCAGTCGAATCAATGTAGCAATTTGTGTCTATCCCCTTTCTATGTTTAAAATGAAGAATTGGTCCTGTCCATTCATCTATCAACAATGAGTTGAGATCGTGAGAAATAAATAGAGTTGAAAAAATATATAAGAGGGGAATAATTTTAGTATTTGTGAGATCGAGCCATTCATCAATATATTGAACTCATTGAATGAATTTAGACAAATCGCAATCATTCAGGTTTAACAGAATGATAATCTGGCCTTGATTATACTGTCCAATTTTTATTCCAATAAATTGAAATATGCATGGATCATTGATCTTAAATTGACTTCCCAAATATATTGATGAAGAGTCAAATGAATTCTCAATTCTGTACAACTGAAGAGGAGGCAAATTGTTCTTTTGAGAATTACGGTTGTCCAATTAAAATTTCCAATTGCATCTCTATGCTGACGAGTGACGATTCCGAATTCGCAACAACTTATCAAATGTCAACGGTCGGATCTGCATCCGAAATTTCAGTGTCAAGGAGTTGCATGGCAAAGTGGCAAACACAATGATGAGTTGATGTGGTCTTGGGAGTACTCTGGTCATTTTGCAGCGCCGCTAGTAATTGCGTAATAATATTGAAAAAAAGATGAGGTGGCTTTTATATAATTGTCGCAGTGGAGGTTCGTTTTTATTTTTGTCCTCTTCTCCGACTCCTATACTCTGGTTTCCTCGTCTCGTTTTGCTATCCTCCTCCACAATGTGTACCAAAACAAAACAGCTTAAGAACCGAAATAGTACAGTCAAATTTGATGGCATTATCATTCTCTCTTGAGAGAACTTTAAACAATGAAAAAAATTATCATGACCTACTAAAATAAACACAGGCATTTTGAAACTTTTGACTTCTAGTTCTATAACTCCACTATTAGGAAAATCATCTAGTGATTTCCTACCGAAAAATTCATAAAGCTTCAACATAAGTTGTATATGACTGCATGTGGCTTTTATTTACACAGGCTTTGTAGATCATAACATAAATCAATCACTACTCCGGCCGGCCCAGTGATTTTATTTAAAATTAATAACGCGCCTCAAAAATCCATGCATGATCACGAATTTAACTTGGTGCTTGAGTGAGATTTTTTTTTTTTTTCTTTTGTCCTCTCCAAAATACAGAGACGTAGCGGCCGGTAAATGTTGTAACCTCCGCATTAATTAATAATTTTTTTCTGACTCATTAAGCCCGCAGGCAAATTTCATAAAACTAATATATATAACATTACATTTGTACACAAAGAGGGCTAGTATAAATAAATAAACAACTCATGACCTACATTTATTCATATTTTTATTGGAACTGATTAATCGACGTCTAGGTTTATGGAAGTCCCATTAATATGGATAGTATAGTCTTTTTTCTTTTTCCTTTTTATTATTTCTTTTTTGTGATGAAAGTCTAAGAGATGATTGGTAAGATAACTGAGGTTACACTTCATGACAGCATTGTTATGCACACAATCAATTTTCTGCATTAAAATGTTACCTTTCCTGTTCTTGCAATAGTCATACAGCTGAGCTCTATATTCAGCAAGACCCAAGACTTGCACTAAAAACTTAACACATCAACTAAACAAACTAAACCCGCCATAAACCTAACAGATCAACTAAACTAAACCCACTTAACTAACTAAACAAACTTACTACGCACCAACATGCAACTAAACCCACCAAATGATCATGATCATCTAACTAAACCCACCAAATGATCATGATCATCAAGAAGAACTTCTCTCAGTTCTTCTTCTTCTTGGTGCGTTCATGCTTGTTCTTTTCCTTTTCTTCATCCTCTTTCTTCTTCAGCTCTCGGGCAGGACGAACTCTGCAGCTACTGTTGGACTGGTGTTCGGACATTGCAAAGTGTGCATTCACGCTGTCGTCCTTGTCATTGTATACTTTCTCGTGGCAGATGTCGCAGAAGAGTGGCTGAATTTTTTTTTTGCTTGAACTCGAAGAAGAAGCCATTGATATGGGATTTTTTAAGGTTTAAGTTTAGGAGATGGGTGACTGGATGGAGTTGGGACTTGGAGAGAGAGGGGTTAAAAAGGCGCTGGGGAGGAGAAAAGGTTAGTTGATCTTCTGTGGCGAAAGATCTTGTGTAGACGTTTGGCTACTGGATTTTATGTTTCAAGTATCGATTGCTGGCTCAACATGACATGTTTCAGCAACGTAAATTGACCAAATTAGTTAACACGTTCAAGTGTTAGCGTCTCTGTGTTTTAATTTTCGTATAAAATTTGGCTCTTATGATCAATTTTATTTCCTTTTTTTTACTTTATAATTAATAAGAAATTTCGAACAAACTGCATGCGTAGTGTTAATTTTCTAGGAGGTTCTCATAGATGAATGAGAATGTATATGATATTTTCTTGAACAAACCAAATATAGTAAGGTAATGATAAAAGATTCAAGTTTTGAAATTTAACTATGCCGAACTCAATAAAATTGTTTTGTTAGATAGATTTTAAGCTCGGATTCGACTCGGTACAATTTATTTATATTCAAATCAAACTAACTTTTAAAAAAATCAGCCCATCTAACTTGATTAATTTACAACCCAATCGCTCCATAAAGTCATAATTAATCTTTTCACTCATGCTTTGAATTTTAAATAGTCATATTCTGTTCCAATTTTAAATACTCATATTGGTTAATTTATTGTTGTATTTGGGTTGTTCCTTTCCACCGTGTACCAAACTGAAAGAGAATTAGTGTTAGAGCTCTGACAGAAAAACCATGCGCGGAAATTTCGTAATTTCTTTATATTTATATTTTATAGTCATGTATATATTTTCTTGGGTATTCAAGCTAGTAAGCACTAGGCAAACAACCATTGCAACTGAAAAACTATGGCGGAAATATAGAATCCTTATCCCGTGCCGCGCGGCACCGTGCCGCTCAGAGATCTGAGCCGTTCGATCTGATCGGACGGTTAGATTTTTTCGGGCCTTACAATCTGGTTACATGCACGGGACACCCATGATCATTGGATTTAATCTGGACGGCTCAGATTGCGCGCTGCACGGTGCCGCGCGGCACTTGATTTGAGTTCGGAATATAAGGTTCTGACGCGTCCTGATCAAAAGGATTTTCCCGTCATTTGGCACCTTACCTCAATTTTCTACACAATTTCTCCTACGCGCCAGGAACTATCAACAACGGCCAACGACAAGTGTCCCCACCTGTCAGTCATATTGGTTCGCCGAATTTCCTTTTGCAAACACCCCCCAACCACCCCACCACAAGATTCACTGATTCCACTGAAATATTTAGTGGTTTTCTTACAAGCAATAAATATCTAGACTTGTGCCAGGGCTTGAAGTGGTTTTCTTACCATTTTAAGATTTAGTAGAACCTAGCTTAAGTGGATGCGCAATAAATATTGGTCACATGAAGCAAGAGTTGTTGCAAATGAAGCCAAACAACTCATTAAAAACCAAGTCCTAGATAGCTAATGAAATTAAGTGGACGCGGGACCCATATCACGTCTTTATCAGTTATAATTTGCTCCTCTAGGCGTGTAGAAAACTAATCAAAATTTGTGCAACCAGAACCAGTGCAGTTGGCAAATCGCAAGAAAATACATGAACAGTAAAATTAAAATTTAAATTATTATAGACTACTAAGTTGTCAATACAGCTCAATTTAATTATTATATATATTATTTCTTAATCGTTTTGCGACTTTGCGCAATATTGTAATGTGCATTAACTGGATCCATCATTTTGTTATGAACATAGGGACTATATGCAGTTGGCTTACCTTTTTTTTTTTTCCTTTTTTTTTTCTTCTTTTTATTGTTGTCCCTCTTTTTTTTTTTCTATATTAGGGAGTACAAAATGATGTTCTCAACTAATTAATGTATTTGTACTGGCGATTGTAGGGCTGTCAATGGGTACGGTATGGTACGGTAGAAGGTATTTTCATATCCGTACCCGTTAAATTTTTCTTTACCCGTACCCGTACCCATTAAAAAGGACTTTACCCGTACCTTAACGGTATGGGTAGGATAACTGTACATAATGGATAATAATAATATTATTAATTTAATAAAAAAATGTATAATGTGCTAAATAAATAGTATCAAATAAATATATAGATAAAGTAAAACATTTAGATAATATTTTAGATATAACAAAAATCATGAAATTTATTCTCATATCAATTGAATTCAAAAATTTTATATAACTAATTATAAATTATAATATAATATAGAGTGTAAATTATTTTTTTCATCATCATAAATAAATTTGGATGAAGATCAAAATGAATAACATATCTTACGAAATATGCTAAAAACGTGATTATATATACATATATGTTTGTAAAATATTACCCATTAGATAATGGGTACGAAATAGCCCTTACCCGTACCCGTACCCGTACCCAATAAGTTAACGAAAATTTTTCTTTACCCGTACCCATACCCATTAGTCTAACGAAAATAAAACTTTATCCGTACCCGTCTTATCGAATACGGTACGGGTAGGGTAAACAGGTAAACGTGTTTCATTGACAGCCCTGGGCGATTGTATTGGGTCTTAATATTGGACTCTCGTTTTAATCATCCAGAGTTTCAGTTTTAATACAGAAACTCAAAACCAGCCCAAAATTTGAGCTTAAGATTAATCAAGGCACAACAACTGGCTAAATTGGGGAACTCGCTCTCTGCCTTTTATTTTTTTTTTGAGTAAAGTTTCGCTGCTAACATTTTTGTTGCCTCCAAATGCCAACATTAGACTATTTAGTTAATTTTTAAAATTTTAAAATTCCAAACGTTAAATTCAAACCATTGATCTTGTTTAATTTATTGAGCGATATGATTTCATATAAGTTTTAAAAACTTTAGAGTTTATTTGATACTCAATCAAAGGCGCATGAACGTATTAGAACGAATCTATCATAGTTAACAAGGTTCGTTTGTTTTTCTATCTCTTGATTGAGTATAAAATAAACTCTAAAATTTACAAAACTTATATGAAAATACATCATTCGTTAAACTAAATAAGATTAACGGTTTAGATTTAACATTTTAATTTTTAATTTTTTGGACTATGTTAGTTCATTAATTTTCCAAAATATGTATGTTTTAAACAGTACACTGTCTTTATATTTTACACTCATCACTATTTCGGTGAAAATACTTAGATTCAAGACATTAAAATACTCAATGCTGCTTTATTATTAGTTCATCGCTCCTGACATGTAGGGTTGTAAGATCCGGAACGAGCTTATACGTATATTGTAAATAAAAGGAGGTACAAGGGTTAAAGTGAAATTGTGCATTTCTGTATTATGTCACGTGGAAGTGTCATTTAATAGTAGTACACGGAGAATTCTTAATTTAAAAAAGTCATTTAACGTTAGTGAAGGGTAAAAGTGGTCCCTTTTCCTCTGCTTTCAAATTTCAAGTCTGAAGTGCTGCGTGTTACACAAAATAAAACAAACAAACAAAAGACCAAAGAAAATAGAGAAAGGTCTAAAATGGTGCATTGGAATCTTTTTCATCTCGCCGGTGCACTTGGCTGGGAGATATGTTAAGTGTTAATAAAATTGTTTTATGGATAACATAAGTATAAAAATACGAATAATTTTGTAAAATACAAAATAAATACTAAAAAATTTCAGAAAAAAATTATTTAGATTAAGAATTGTTCGATCTATAATGGATGCCTCGTGAATAATACCAGATTGATAGATCCGAAAAAATTTAACCGTCGAGATCAGATTAAACTCATTTATGATGAACTCAATTCTACTGTCGCGCAGTACCGTGTAGCGCAGCAAATCTAAATCATGCAAGCTATCTAACGGTGCGCGTCCAGTGGTAACTTAATCCAGGTTAAAAAGTTCAAAAAAGCTGTGTACTGTTACTATAGTTATGTAGGACCCACGTAAAACATGATGTTTCGTTGTCTCTCACATGTGAATATGTGATACACCTCATATTTTCATTTTTTCGTATAACTCTTTATAAATGCAAAACTAGCATTAATTCAACAACACAAGAATAGGGTGTGAAGAAGAATAAATTTGTGTGCAAAAAAAAAAAAAATGTGATGGGATGGGTGCACAAAAAAATTAATGCTAGTTTTTTGCACACAAGTATTAATTCTAACTCTTTGGTACTGCCAGAAGTACTTGTGTGCAAAAAAAAAAAAACAATAAAGTATTAATTCACCCCATCAATGCATTAATTAATGCTAGTTCACTTGCTAAACAAAAAAAATGTGATACACCTCATATTGATACGGTGAGTTTATGCTAGTGTACTTGTGTGCAAAAAAAAAAAAAAAAGAATGCAATAAAGTATTAATTCACCCCATCAATGCGTTAATTAATGCTAGTTCACTTGCTAAACAAAAAAATGTGATTCACCTCATATTGATACGGTGAGTTTATGCTAGTGTTTCAAAAAAAAAAAAAAAAAAAAAGATTGTTCTAGCGTTAATTCATAGATTGATAATAAACTAGCATTAAATAATGCTAGTTAAAAAATTCATAAATTGATAACAAACTAGCATTAATTCACCCTATTTCTTTTCATAAACTAGCATTAATTCATAAATTGATATTCTTTGTCAGAATTAACAATAAATTCGCCATTTCTGGCCGTGAATAGTACAAGTCCAAAGCTGCAGTAAACTGGTCACCTCGCTCTTGGTCATGTCGCCAGCCTCCCGCCCCCCAACAAAAAAAAAAAAAAAAAAAAAAAAACCGTACTTCTTTCTCTGGAAAATTGATGAAATTATTGTAATTTGCTGCGACTCTTGGTTATACATGAATAGTTCGTTTATTTAGGGTTTTAATCCGAACATAATTGCCGTAAAATCCCTCTCTATGTAGCTTTCTCCTCAAAATTTAATTTTGATGGTCATAATCGTTCCTTCATATAAGCTTGCAAACAGTTCAATTCTTCCACATAATCTGTTTCTATTCCCAAAATATTGCAAGCTTCAGAATTTAGTTTTGATTTAGGAGATGTAGTGTTCTGTCCATTTAGGCTGGGACGGACCGCCCCATGGTTTGGACGGACCGCCCCATGGTCTGGGACGGATCGTTCCAATCAAAACAGTGCATTTGGACAGAACGCTGTGAACATCGCACCTTTACATCCAGTCGTTGCAATTTGCATCTTCTGAGCGTTTTGGACCCTCTATTTATATTCCCTGTGATGGAGAGATTATGAGAGAGGCTTCTTTCAGTTTTAACCCTAGTTTAGACAAGAGAGAGAGAAGATAAGGAATTTCAGAGGGAACGAGTCAAGGCCGACAAACTCCTGTCAAACACCATCAGTTGGGGTACGATACATCGGCTTTGTGGTGCTTCTCTCACTGCAGGATATGGAGCAGATATGCCTGAAGAGAAGGAGTCACGCTAGACTTGCGGAATTCAACTTCATCCACTCAATGCTCGATTTCGATTAGCGATGGCACGAGATATTTTACGATTCATGGTTAATTCCGCATTCTAGAATCGTTGTAGCACTTACAGGAGAAACTTAACATTTTAGTTCAGTTTTTGTGGCAGGCCTTTTCTCCTAGATGCTTTTTCAGTTTAATTAAAATTACAACATTAGCCTAAACGTGGACAGAACTTCAATTCTTTTCTGCGACAGGTCACAATCACTATGCAATGCAAGGGACTTTTCTCAATAATTTTGCAGCAGGAAGGAGTCATTGCAAAAAAAAAAAAAAAAAAAAAAAAAAGGAATCAACAGGGATGTCACCAACAATGAAGATGATAAATTGCTATAGATTTTTCTTTTTCTTTTTTAAATTTGATAATTAAGTAGCATTTTGTTAGGTGCTAATTGGCTTGAAGAACAAGAATATTTGTTGTTTTAATGTTTTGGTGCTAGTTTTGGCTTCAAGTTTTTTTTTTCTGTAATTTGTACTTAAGTTGGGTATGACGTCTGATACATTGCAAATTAAAGATCAGATTCGTTTTTTCTTTTAACTGATCTGCTATTATCAAGGTTTCTTGTTTTCATGTCTACCTTTGTAGAAATACTATTTTTTGCATGTCAATTGCTCAAGTCTGAAAGAACTACTGAAGAGGCAAACTCCAATCATTCTACATTGAGCCTTTGTTCTTCATATTGAAACAAATCTGCAAATTCATATGTGATTTCTTTTTTTCTACAACATAATTAAAGTACCGTGAGGGGAAAGTAACTCTTTAAATTCTCATAAAGCGAATTGATACAGGCAAAACCTTTCAAATTTGACTTAAGGATCCAAGTTTTGCTTATAGCACATGTTGCACAACGAAGAGTCTCTTTCACAAACTTGATTATCCATGACAAAAAATCAATTAAGTTACTGTGCTAGAAAGAATAAACAATTCTAGTAAATGTATAAATGGACTTAATTTACAAATTACAAAGGAAAAAAATTTAGCATCAAAGTTTGACACTAACATAACTATAACGAAGGCCGATCAAAATCGATTTGTACCAAGTAATTAATTGATAGTTCTCTTGCTAGGGTTTAGGGTGAGAGAGAAGGGAGCGATAGAACAGTTACCGGGGTCCGAGGGAGAGAGGTGATATGTCATATTTATATCTATATTTTGGTCGGACTTTACACTTAAATGGTAGCTCAAACCCTTACATTCACTGTGCTTTCATGTGCTTTGTGCTATATTTGTCTAGAATTGGATACTGTTGTGGTTCTTTTATTGTATTGTAGGAACTCGGTGGATCACACACCATTATTGCATAAAATGGTGGATTTAGGAGAAGAAAATGATCAAATGAAATCAATAGCATTGAAGAGCTCATTCTAAGCTTTCCAACGGTTTTTGAATCACCTCAATCGGAGTCCGGATGAAGAAATAATGCTCAAAATACTAGCGGGGACCAAAATCTGAATATCACGCTTACTGTTCGGTCCGAACACAGTGCGTTCGGACCGAATGAACAGTGTTCGGTCCGAATGAACAGTAATTCGGTCCGAACGGGACTTCATTCGGTCTGAACAGAGAGCCGACAGAGCTGTTTTGGCAAGTTTTCGATGAAGGAAAGACCATATTTTGACAATATTTCGTGATCTTTGGACCTAGCCTCCTTCCCAAGTCATCCTGGACCTGCTATAAATGTATCCTACTGCCCTGGGATGAAAAAAAAGCCACCATACACGAAATTCCACCTCCTACCACGTTTTGGCAACCTTTCCACCACCGTTCTCGCACTGAAAGGCGTGAGATTCCACCTCTTGCAGCAGAGCACGACCATGGCATCATCTTTGGAGCAATTCTAGGCTCGACAGCGGCAGAATCAATCCAACCACGGCTCTAGGCTTTCGGTATCTTGAGTTAGAAGCGATACTTGGTTTATTTCTTCCTTTCTCTTGATATTTGATTTGATGGAGCTTGTATCTTGTTTTGCTTTCATGTTAGACTAGATTTATGTTGTCTTAGGAGTAGGAAAGTAACGTAGATTTGGATGTGATGTTTTGACTTGATATGCTATGATATGTTTCGTGATTTGTTTGTTGAGAATTATGTTAATTACTTGCTTTGAATTGCTTGTGAATCTCTAATCAACTTCTAGATGTACGGCCGCATTTAGTTAAGTCTAAGTTAGGATAATCAAGTTAATTTGAGTCAAGTACATGGGATAAATCGTAGATCCGAAAGGGGAGATTAATTGGCATCAAAAGTGTAATTTTTAGATAGTTCAAGAGATGTCTAAATATCCTTAAGAAATCCAACAAACAAGTTTAGATTAGTTAACGCCTATACCAAAAGTTGTGGTCTAATTGATCTAATTAGATTATGTTGTGATTAAACCAGTTTCTAGTCCAACAAGCGAATGCTGAGGTTTAGCAAATCTAGGTTTAGCCAACAAATCCTGGCACAAGACGTTGAGTACCATATCAAGTTGAAAACACACACCTTCAACCTCTGTTCGGACCGAACAGATCCTTGTTCGGACCGAACAGAGAAGTGATTGCTTGAAAAATACCGTTCTATGCACGAAAGTGACGTGTCCTGTGTTCTAGAGTACAAACCTAGGTGAAACCTGAACCCTAAGACGTATTTTATATTATTTAAAACCCAAAACTTTATCTTAATTGTTTAGATTATTTTAAATATCAAAAATATCCAAAAATATCTACTTTATTGCACCTTTAGATTTAGTCAACCAAAATCCATAAAAATATTCTCGTCTAGCTTTCGTGAGGAAGTAAAGTCTAGTAATCAATTGTACCGTCCCTTGGGTTCGGCCCTAAAGCTTAACTCCAAACGACTAGTGAGGGTAGCTCTAGGTTTACAAATTTATTTTATTTCTAGGTCTTAGGCCTTCATCAAGAGGAGAGAGTGGCGTCGATGGGAGCCAAATAAAGAGACGGAGCTGAAAAGGAAACGACTGAAATAAGAAACCGTCTATCTCAGCGCTGTGATTTGCACAAATTTTGACGAGGATCAGCGGTCCAAATTAAGGCTGACAGAATGCCCCGTCAGTCATAGCTGATTTTAGACAATCTCCTTTTTCTTTTATGATTGCCCATAGACCAAAAATCATTAATTGAACATATATAACATTACAAACTAGTGTTGCTTGAGTTAACAGCCATAAACTGGTGCCACAAAACCTCTACCTAAGAAGTTACCAGAAAATACTAAAATTCAACCAAATAAACCTAAAAAAGAACAAATTGAAAATTAAAACATGAAAGAGAAAGCATACTACTTGGCACCAGACTAAACAAAATCAAAGTGAAAATTAAGGCGGGGCTTCCTCAACCCTCTGAAAAAAGGTTAAATCCAGCTCCTCCCTGATCCTTTCTTGTTGCTTCAATTGCCATGTCAGACTTCCTCTAAAATTCATAGCTCTTCTCCTTACCACGTTTACCAGTTTTTGAGCTTGCTCTACAGCCTGCCTTCTTACATGAAACAGTGTTGCTCCCTACAGCCTACCATCCTTCTCCTTAATTATGTCATGTATCAGATTAGTAGCTCTCCTGGATGGGAGTTTAATATATGTTTCGATGAGGTGTAGTTAAGAAGCTAAGCATTAAAGCTAATGCATGCCTTGGAGGCCTTGCTAATTATATATATCGTTTTCCATCAGTGTATATTTATTATTTTGCCATCTCTGTGGCGAAATGAATTTTAATCAATGTGCCGTTTGGTATTATTGTCAGCTGGGTCATTTACTCATGACTTGGACATATGTTATCTAACTTTCCACCAGAGAGAAAGCTCCAAATTTAATTAATACTTAAGTAGTGCTCTATCCTGACAACGTTTAAATGGGAAAGACGATCGAAAGGTGTATAGATAATATATATGGTTGTGGTTGTGTGGCATTACAAAACCATGTTCCAATTCCCTCGATGTTTACAGTAAAATTTTAAGTTGTGGTGGACATTCATGTATTTATGTCACCTTATTTGTAAGTAACACCACACATAAATTGCAAATTGGACTTGCAGTTTTTAAAAAATAATGAAAATATATTTAGTGTAATGCCCCTTTAATCTTACCGTATTGCAAGTAACACAATAAAAAGGTCGTCGGAGCCAAAGCTGAGGCATATTAAGTTGGTTGTTATTTTTTTTTTCTTTGTGATTTAATAACGTGTACTTGTGGGCTTGTGCTCCACAATCGATCAATCTTGTTGTTATTTTGATGAGTATAAGTTTTTAAAACGTGAGAGGGTGACAGATTGGGAAAAGAAGAGCCTATAACCTGAGTTAGGGGATTTGAGCCAGTGAAACGAACCAAAATAATGCCTACGGGCTTTTGTCAAAAAAAAAAAAAAAAAAAAAGAACCAAAATAACGGAACGATAGGAAGGAGGCCACAGTTAAAAAATGACATTATAAAAATAATTTGTTATCTTTTGTGCAAGAAAAAAGTTTTTTAAATATAAAGTAGAATGTCATACTTTTTTTTAATACTTCTTGTAGGAATTACTTGATTTTAGTCCGATCATTTAATGGAGAAAGCTGTCCAATTGAAAATGGAGATTTCCTGGACTTTCCTGACCTTAAAGGCTTAAACGGATTCATCCGACGTGGCGACGTCCCTGTTGACCCCGTCCCATCCCCACCATTATTATTAGCAGATCTTTTGCATGTCAAACTGTATAACCACACATTTGGTCATTCATATTCGCTAAAAGCCGAAAGGACTTGAAAGGGATACAGTGCCCTGCACTGCTCTGGCTGTTGCCTGTTGCCTCTTCTCTTTTCCTTTCGTTTTACACTGACGGACTGACCGGAGCAAATTCAAATATTTTGTCTACATGTTTCTTTTTTTGTTTTTCAGAATTCAGGGTATTTATATTCATAGATTTTTACAACAGGCTTGATGAAACAAAGAAATAAGAGGTTTGTACCCTTTTATTACTTTAATTATTAATTATTATTTCTTGATTTTATATTATATTTTTCTTTCAATTCAACATTTATATGATTTATTTGTTCTTATCAGAAGCTATTTTTCATTTTATATTTCTTTACCAGATTACAACTCCAGTGGAGGTACGCAGCATGTATGGGCATTAAGCAAGCCAAGCAACAACTATACAGTGCAACTAATTTATTTATATGTGTTATACAAACTTCTATACATTGTCCTCTATACAGAAGAAGCAGGAAGACTTTTAGAGCAAAATTTGATTAAATGAATAGTCTCAATTAATTGTTGACGATTAGCTGAAAATACTGATTTTGAAGGCATTAAAAGCTAGAATCAATTTTTTTCCCCGTAATTATAAAACTTTTTGCCATTATTTTGAAGAAATTATCGCAGGAAATGACATTGTTGATTATCTCATAGCTCAAGAGTTGCAATGCTGGTATTAGTGATCGCAACATTTCCCACCAGAATTGATTCCAAAAAATGCTATATGGTAAAAAATGAATTATATTGCCTTATTGGATACATTATTTTTCGAGTACTAATTTGTTTTGAGATGCATTTAGGATAGGTTTTAATTTACTTTCTATATTTGTATGTAATGAAGGATTTTATTCCACATTCGCATTCTGGTTCGTAATTAGCAATAGCTAACTTAAATCTGTTGGAATTACTTATGGCATGTTCAGATTTTTTTTTTTAAATAAAAGATATCGTTGTTTACCATATGCGTCTATATATTGAACCATTTCAATGTTTATTACCTATTCTCATTAGCTAGAATATTGATAGATCTTGATATGATCTCTTTTTGAAATTATAGTAACATATTTTGAAAAGATAATTAACGATAATTGCTCATTGGATCTCATGCAAATCTTATTATAAATAAATGGGTTAATTAGATTTATGCCATTGTGAAAACTTGAAATTAGTAAAATGCCATCACTACATGACAAATTAGTTTTATGCCATTCTAAAATTGGAAAACTTAGTTTTATGCCATCGACAAATTGATTTGCCAGTTTTACCTTTTAAATATGCCACTACAAAAATTTGAAATTAGAAAAATACCATCACTATACGACAAATTAGTTTTATGTCACTACAAATTAATTAAAATGAGTTATTTTTCACTGTAAAAATATAAAAATTAGTTTTATGCCACTAGTGCATTAAGATAATGACATAAAACAAAACTTTATATTATTAACAAGTTGCAAATAAAATAAATTGATTACGGTAACGAAATATAATGGACATGGGTAAAATAAATACGTCTCTTTTATGCTAAAGAAAATCAAATTGATTATCCTTCCAATGAACTTTGGTTTATTTTATCAAGCTACTCAAATTCATATCAAATTGATTATATCCTTCAAATGAACCGCATATATTCATTCTACTAGTGTTCTTTTTAGAGTTTATTGACAAGGGCTGTTTGGGAATTTTTTTAAATAATGAGAGATTTCAGGATGACAGTTTTAGAATTTAATCTTTTTAAGAATAAGATAATGACATATATCTAATTTAAACAATCTAACAATGGCATAAATCTAATTAACAATCTAACAATGGCATATTGCTAATTAACTAATTTTCACAATGGCATAAATCTAATTAATCCTAAATAAATAGATTAAAATCAATGTCAAGTTCAGCAAGAGACCTTCATACATATTATGAAGAAAAAAATCAACTAAATTAAGTAGATTTGACATAAGTAGAACTTATATCGAAATTCATAAAAACAATAAATCTTGGCGTGAATAGAAATTCATATATGAGTCCTCTCTTCGTTAAGAAGATAGTTATATCGAATTGTGACGCATAGAGGGTATCTGGATAGATCTTTTTCTTTTTCCGCGGAGATAAAAAGGTCCAGACAGTATTGTTGCTATCTTCAGCGTCGATTAAGACAACATTGATCTATAATTTTGAAAATGGATAACATATTCATGTCAAATATTATTTTCACATATTAAAGTCTGCTCAAACATTGAGTGGGCCATGCTGCTAGTTTTGTTAAATAACTTTAAAGTAATAATATATATTTAAAGATCATTGGGCATCATGTTATTTATTACGGTAAATATATTATATTATATAGTAAGCTACAACTTAAAAGTAGTTCAGTTAAATTTGTTTTGATATAGGCACCTCCTGAGAGTCGTGCGTGGGCCTCTCATGAACATATAAAATTTCTATTATACTTAACATGTATTTAATTGTATTTTCTATTTCTCACCCCTTGTATATAAAGAGATCTATATTCGCTACATGGAATCATATATGGATACATCACATATAAATCCCTAGCTATCTATAAATGTAGGTCCCACCATGTGCGCTTAGTTGAACGAAATGAAACAAATTTTGCATCACAAACCTCCTCGAACAACTCTTCTCTCTTTTCTCAATGCTACTCTTATTCGTTTCACGGTTACTCGCAAAATCTACATCACTCTTTTTCTTCTCTTTAGAATCACATGAAATCAAACGGTTCAACTAAAAATTTAATTCAACGGCTTAATTAGATAATTCATTGTCAAAAAAAGTTCATTGTTGATTGACGGTGCATAATGTCGTGCTTTTATTATTTTATATTTATGATTATGATATATCCATAATAATGGGCACTTCTATTTTGAATAGAAAAACACCACTCTTACCATAATCTTACAAATTAAGAGTGAAAAATATTTTAGTCGAAGACAAAATTTGGCGGGAAGGTTTGGAAAAAAAAATTTTGGCAGGAAAATTTAGGAATGTAATTCTTGGCGCCATGTGGTTTGTTAAAAATACGAGAAAACTGAATCTGGGTTTTAATATTAAAAATAATTGTTTTGCTACACAATATTTGATCTTTCCAAATTACTTGCGACAAACATTATCTAAGCATCATAATGATTTATCTTGCAAGCTAATTTTGCATCAGAATACAATTAGCAAGAAACGTAAAAACTCTTCCTACTATAATGTTGCTAAACCCGTTCAATTAATTCTTTGATTCTGATTGCTTGATAATTCTAATATTATACATTTGTGCTTAATATTATAAGTTTAGTTCATAACTGTAATGCCAGGGCATATGCTCTTGAGGTTTGCGTTGGTGGTGAACTTGAGGTTTGTGTTGACGGATTTAATTAGCGTAACTTTTTCTTGTTGAAAAAGTCTCATT
This sequence comes from Rhynchospora breviuscula, assembly GCA_027562975.1. Classification (NCBI taxonomy): domain Eukaryota; kingdom Viridiplantae; phylum Streptophyta; class Magnoliopsida; order Poales; family Cyperaceae; genus Rhynchospora; species Rhynchospora breviuscula. The sequence goes on from CM050398.1 coordinate 23,958,120, forward strand.
ATTGCCGATAGCGTTATAGAAAATCACAATTAAATATTATTTCGCCCGATTTCAATTATTCCCGAGGAAACACACAAAGATTTCCTGAGGAAGCATTGTTTATCCTTTTTTGCTCTATTATTCCCGTGGATAGTTAAAATATCCACGGCGATTTAATTTCGATCCACGGTAATAATCAAAATTCTTATACGTCAATCAAAAGCCGATGTTGAGGGGGAGTGTTGAAATCATCACCGACTTTGGCCCAGTCCAAATATTGATTTCGCTAGAAGACTCTATAAACACCACCAAATGGCTAGAAAGATGGAGTAGCTAGTACATGTTGGTGGTCACAAATCTAGATTATGTTTGTATATCTAGAACGTTCTATTAACCGACATAGCATGCCTATAAATAGGTAGGAGATGCTATTGATGTATATGCATCAAAGGTTAGGAAAATTAGCTAGTATCAAAATGTAGTTGTAGTATTAGGATAGTAGAGAGTATGTATATGATAAGTATTAGTATATTGTAATAGAGTTATTTGAGTATTAATAAAATTATGTTTGTGTAGTATCGTTAGTCAACGAAATTTAAATACATAAATATATGGTCCCTAAATTAATTTTTTGCTTCAATTTTTGTTCTTAAAATTTGGAAAACAAAATATTTTGGCCCGTCAAACTTCTCTTTAGTGCCAAGTCAGTTCTATAATTCTATTATATGATTTTGCAGAATTATTTTTGCTTTGTTTATATTTGATGGTTCGCTTTGATGTAGTAACAATTAGTCTTGATGCCAAGTCTATCAAAGCATATACCATCTTTTTTACGGAAAGGTGCATTGTAAATTCAGACTTGATTTTTTTCGAAGTCTTAGTTCTTTTCGAAGTTTTGGTACTATTAAATTCAGACTTGTAAATTCAAGGACAATCTAAAACTATCATTGGTATCAGAGCTACAAGGTTCTTTTTGTAGTTTTGGTACTGTTAAACCCCTAGAAATTCCTAGATACCCAGATCTTAAAATCCAAAGTCACTCTTTGTGTGATTTTGATATCAGAGCCACAAGCTCCATCCATTTCTTCTACAGCGTTAGGGCCTCGTGGTAGCAACTTACAATATGTTCGCCAAAATTTAATTACATTATTATAAATTTGTAACTTTCACACATGCATATTCTCACAAAATGTTCACCGCACCAGATCATATCATAACATTTTCTCCCCAAAGTCTTTTTAAACGCCTCTCTAAGCGACAGTAACCAGTCACCACAACTCTTCTTCCCACAAACCTAAAAGGCTAAAACCTTATTATATCACCTCTAGCTTATTCAATCAATGGCTTCAAGTTCCAAAAAAAATGAAGGCTATGTATTGCCCACATTGCAGAATGTTCTTACACGAAGAAAGACTCCATTGAGGTGATGAAGATACAGTCCGAGCACACTGGAAACAGCTCGTGTCAAGACCGCAGTTCCCAAATCGCCAAGCAAGAAGCCACAGAAAAGAATAAGAAGGACAAGCATGAGCGGACGAAGAAGAAGAAGAAGAACTGAGTACTGTGTTCAAGCTGGTACTGTGTTGTGGGTCTTTTAAGAAGGTTTTCTATTGTAATTTTTTAAGTTTTTTTTTGTATCTTTTGTTAGTAAGGTTTTAAGAAGAAGAAGGTTTTATTGTTTCACTACTGTTTATGGCCACTTGATTTGCCTCTTCTACTACTTCCATCTCAAAATGATAGCATTAAAAAAATTTAATTTTTTATTTTGGCTTCAAATTAAACCTGAAAATTCAGAATTTGAAATTGTTACGATAGCGGAGTAAACCTCATAAATGTCAAAAGCTGGGTTTAAAAGTTTCAGTTTTGTTATCTACTATAATGTATAATAAAATTAGAGGAACAATTTTTTTGGAGCATTACAGTAGAAAGTATGACTTATCGTTAGCCATTTTATAAGCCGGAAATTAAACAAAAAAGCAATTAATACTATTAGTCTGTTAGAAGTTGACTAAAATTATTTATGTTTTGGCTGGTCACCTACTATATATCTATACATCACTGTCTTGAAAAATCAAGTATTATACAAGGAAGTAATGCAGCTATGTTGCTTCAAACCTTATAAATGTCTAAATTCTGATTCTGTTGAGCACTTCGAGTTCAACATACTGATATTACTCATATGGCTAAAATTTTCAATATTTGAGGGTCAAATTGCAGAATATTTGAATTACAAAACTGATGAGACAAAAACCAATAGATTAGATACAGGTTCACTACGTTAAGAAATTAAATTTGATGAACTGATTGCATTTCTGTCTCAATACATTTGCAAGTTGAACGAGTTTTATCTCAATTGTGCAACTTTGCTCCTTTTATTTATAGATATTAAACAATACAGTGCTCTCAATTAAATGAATTTGCAAGTTGGTGATAAAAGATAGGAAGGATAACCATACATATAGCTTTTGGAGATACTTATCTCAATACAGTGCTCTGATGTTTTGTTGTTTAAGATGCTTACTAATAAATATTTTCCTTAATTTATAATTTTCAGCATGAATGAGAATGAGCATGTAGCAGCACATAAAAATGATGATATTGGCTGTACACGGGCGGGCTCAAATATCAACAAAAATTTTAGTGTTGTGTTATATAACTTTATTTATTGAATATTGGTGTAGGACTCGTTTTGTAATTGAAAATAAATGATAAGAAGACATGCAACCTTATTTGAATATCAATAGGTACTTGTAAGACTCGTTTTGAGATATGCGTGTTTCTACAGCGTGTTTGTACAGAGAAATTTTACAGCCAGTATTAAAGAGGCATGAATAAATTTTATATCAACATGTAACCTTAAGTGCATGTTTGAATATCAACCTTAAGTACAGCGTATTTGAATATCAACCTTATTTGAATATCAATATGCATCCTTATCTTGAATATCAAAAGGTTTTGTTTTGTCTTATGCAATTCTTTAGACATGCTCTTTGGATACATACTGTGTTTTTCCTAATCTTATTATTGATAATGTGATGTATTTGTCTTGGAAATTTTTCAAGAATTTGGGTATGGAGTACGCCTGTTGAATTAACAATTGATGGTACAAAAGTCTCAGTATTGTACCTAGATACAGAGGGATTTGAAAGTGTAGATAAGTCAAATATATATGATGGCAGGTATGAACTTAAGATGCTATATATGTAGCATTTGGAAAAGTTTCATCCTTAACCAAAGAAAAATTTAACAGCAGAAGTCATACAATTTACTAGAAACTAAAATTATTTTGAAAAATAAGACAACAGATATTTAATGGTATGGCACTTTTTGGTAAACTTCATGTTTGTTTGGGCCATGATTACAAATATAAGCTTCTGTTAATAATTGTGTTATGTATGTATAAAATTAACGGGAAGCACGAAAAAAGCTGAAAAAAGAATGATAAAGGAAATAAGCTACAGAGAATACATGGTTCACCAAAAAATTATCCTTTCCATTTTGATTGTAGGATTTTTGTTCTGGCTACTCTATTGAGCTCTGTGCTTATCTACAATCTCCCTAAAGCCAGTTTGCTTCTTGAACCGATATGATATATGTGAATTTTTTTTTCTTTTTGACATTACAAGGACTGATCAACGTAACTAATTTAGTGCTCTTTTAAATAATAGTTGTTTTTTTTCTGTTTTGTCCATTTCTAATATACTATTTTAAATAATGTGGAAGCCTGTGGAGGTAATTAATTTGTTACTCTTTTGTCAATTTCTGGTGATGTTGACAAACGATACTACACAAACACACTTATATTACTTACTCAACTATACTAATACAACACACACTACTAACGCACATACATATACTAGCCTATACTATTTTGGTGAGCACAAATACATACAAGCATCTTGCTCCAATTTATAGTAACATAATGTCGGTTGATACAAGTGTCTAGAATTTTATAGAATTCATTCTTCTAGTATATTTAAAGTCGGCACTTAGATCTTGATATTTCTAGATAATTCTCCATGCTAACCGCCATATAATCTTCTTGATTACTCTGGATACTTCAATGTTGTTTGATAATGGGCTATCCCGATTGGTCTTGGGCTTTGAAATGCATTTGGGCTTTTCGGTGTTGAATTCAACACTCTCCTTCAACACCGACTTTTGATTATTCTGACTTTCGGTACTCCGCGTCCATCCGGATCATCATGCTTCTTGTGATATCTATGATACTTTCGAGCGTGGCATCTCATTTCTATCGTTGGTCTATCTTTAATTTGTTTCACCATAAAATTCGACTTTGTATGCGGTACTTGCAATTGTTGTCGTCGAGTTCTTCTGTCATCTGCTCGACAAATTCTGCGACCATTTACTTCTCGTCGCGATATCGCTTGTACTTCAATGGCCTTCTTCATTTCTATGACATCATCACTCTCTTCAGTGATGGCTTCCATCGCTGCGCCCTCTCGTGGCTTGTCCTCAACTGCCACCGACGCGCAACTCTCTATTGCAGTCTCCTCCTCGACTGCCTCCTCGAAGAACCATGGCTCGAAGTCTATCTCCTCTTCGGACTCCGAAATGATCTTGTCAGCTATCGCAACAGTCACCAAACCATCCCATTCTTCTTAACTCTCCACGTCTATTGGTGCCTTCTCCTTTATGGCCACCACGACGTTTCCTTCCTCATTCTTGGACTGGCACTCTCTCGCATAGTGCCCTTGTTGTCCGCAGCTGTAGCACACCACTCTTCTCCTGCGGGATTCACGATCGGCTCCATTGCCCTCCTGGCATCTTAGAGCTTCCACTGAACACGTGCACCTACAACACGTGCACAGTCTTCTCAGCCTTCTCGACAACAGGATGTCTTCTATGTTGGCTCCTGTTTGATACTCTCTGTCGACCACTGTACAGGACCGTCTCTTCTTTATCTTTCTTCATCGTCAATCTGGCAAGCTGCTTGACAAGTGTCTCTTGACTTGTCAATAAACTCTCTAGATCCAACAAGGATGGTTGTGTCTGCCACCCTTGAATCGTCGTCACAAATGCGCCAAACTCTGGCCGCATCCCGTTTATGATTATCCGCCGTATTTTTTCTTCGTCAATCTTCGCATTGGCGTCTAACTGCTCAATCTCTCTACATAAATTCTTAACTTTGAAAAAGTATTTACTTACAGCCATATTGCTCTGCGAGATATTCATCAACTCTCTCTCGAGGAGTTGCAACCGACCCGTGTTCTTCTTCGAGAACAATGCGGCAAATGTATCCCACGCTTCTTTCGACGTCTCGACATCTTTAATATGCGACAACAAACTCTTATCAACCGTCGCCTTCAACACGAACAAGACTCTACCAGCCTTTACCTTCCACTTCTTGTACACTCGGATCGAGTTCGGTGGCGGCTCCGTCTCATCACCACCGACAACATCGCACAAGTCTTGTCTCTATAAATAAGACTTGATACACGTACGCCAATCTCTATAATTGTAGTTGTTTAACCTCTCAATCAAACCACTCATGCCACTCAAATCTGACATATCAACTCGATCAACTTCACTCAAGACACACGACTACTCAAACTACGATTTAAGAAACCGAACTAACCCAACAAGCCCTAATCGGCTCTGATACCAATTATTGACAAACGATACTACACAAACATATATTACTTACTCAACTATACCAATACAACACACACTACTAACATACATACATATACTAGCCTATACTATTTTGGTGCGCACAAATACATACAAGCACCTTGCTCCTATTTATAGTAACATAATGTCGGTTGATACAAGTGTCTAGAATTTTATAGAATTCATTCTTCTAGTATATTCAAAGTCGGTACTTAGATCTTGATATTTCTAAATGATTCTCCATGCTAACCGCCATATAATCTTCTTGATTACTCTGGATACTTCAATGTTGTTTGATAATCGGCTATCCCGATTGGTCTTGGGCCTTGAAATTCATTTGGGCTTTTCGGTGTTGAATTCAACACGTGACAAATACATAGATCATTCCTTGTGTCGAATTCTTGATCTTCCATTTTCAGGTGCCTAAACAAATTCTATAGACCGAACTGATCTTGGTCGATAGAATTTGATTATTATATCTCCTGAAGATCAGTTCGGTTGCAAGAATTCGAGAGAACAAGATTCTCGCAGTATTTAATAATTATTATTAATATATTTGAACAACACCTATAAATAATTTAATACAATGTCATCTGAAAAAGAGATCGAGAGAATATATAATATATAATATATAATGAAAAATAGAAAATAAACTGAAAGAAATCCGACTGGGATCTTTTATATACATAGACATTTAATTTAAACTATAAGCTAGGAAACTTGACTCCCTATTTATCATCAAAATCTTCAATCTTCAAAAAATAAAATAAAAGGAAAAAAAAACTGAAAGAAACGATATGGCCAATCCATTTTTTTCCAGAACAAGTCGCTCGTGATTTTCTAAATCAACATTGAACGATGCTTTTTTTTTGTAACTAGAGTTGGACATCGAGCTTCGCTCGATATATAGTAAATTTGCTCGATACACAAATTTTACTAACTATAAAAGGCTTGAGACTTGCATTAAAATAATATCTGCACATGAGAGAAGATGGATTTGGCAGTTATTTTCTCTCCAAGAAATAATTACCTTGTGAGCAACTGGAATGCAATTTCCAGAGAGAGGAAGAGAGAGACATCTCAATAAACCCATGATCTAAACATTGCTATACAAAAATCATATAATTGATATAAGATAAATTTAATTACATTGGTGAAAAACTGAGCTAACAGCTAAAATAAAATCATCTCATAGCAAAAAAAAGAACTATTAATTTTAAATCCTAGCAACCCAGAGTGTTCAATTTTTTTAAGAACAGCTGGATTTTCATAACGAAAATGTAGTTAATATTTATTTATTTATTAAAGAAAAGTTGGACTTTGGATTTTCCATCCAGGAAGTGTAGTTGGTTTTCAGGAACAACTAAATTTTTTTTAATCGAAAGCCCCAAGTAGGGAAATCAAATATCCATTAAAAGTTTAAAACTAAAGTCTGAGTTACACATGTGACTCGAATACAACGATCGGTAAAAGTAAAAACAAACCTAGGAGAATATTAAAAAGCAAGTACTGCTTCTAAATCCTTCCATGGCATCTAACAAAGACCGGTAAACGTAGCAACAAAATCACAATTTAGCACACAACTCAAAAAAGAAAACTATATATACTTAACAGCATTGAAGCAACAGACACCAAATCAGACAACTAATTAATCATGCTGATCTTCCTCAACATCCCTCGCTTCATTGGTTGTTGTGGTCTGAGTGATGAAATGCCCATCAGAAATCCATCTCTGAGTCACTAACTTCTATAATCAGCTCTGTACCAGTCCCTGTACCTGTCCCTTCAGCATGAGCAATAGCTAATTCACAATATGCAGTTGTTCCTCTCTAGGCCTGATTTGACACTTGTCCATTGAAAAAAAGATGCAGAAAAAAAGAGGCGATGATGTCAAAGAGAAGTGGAGGCAAGTAGTTGTGTCACTTAGTCGGTTAGTCCAGCTACTACTTCTGAACTGAATAAAATGCTTGTCTTTCTATTGAAAAATGTTCAGATAACCCACAATCAAGTACTTCCTTTCTTCAGTTTGGCCTCTGTAGAAGTAAATGGAGGCAAAACTATTACAGATTTAAGATAATTTCAAATTTCAAATAAAACCCCAATTATTTCTTGAACTTATGCAATAATTTCAGTCAGTTTTAGCTTGTAATGGCACCTACTGGCACTCAACTTTATTTGCAACCATGTAAATCAATTCACCGATCAATTAAGAAATTTGATTACTTTCTAATTAAACCAATACAACGTAAAATCTTAAACTGAAGAACTATGCATGAGATAGCTATCCAGTAGCTAACTTTGGTGGACAACTTTTGTGTTACCAATTAAACCCATTATCTATTCATAATTATGAATAGGGTAAATGAAAAGGAGCACCTGGAATCACACACCCATAATAATTGTATAAACCACAATAAGAACGTATATTGTTATTAACTACTTAAAAATAATTATTTATTGTATGTGAAAAATCAAGTCTTTCAAGTACATGCCAAAGAGTTTGCATCAACCGACCCACACAATCAAGACAACCTTCCAATTACTAAATTTCAGAAATTATAAGGATCATGCGCTCAACAAAACAATCATTTCAGAGAGAAAAGATAAGCAGAAAGATACATACCTGCAATCGTGCAGAGGATTGGCATCCGTCCTTCTTCCAATACATTTAAGGGGTTTGAAGATTTAAAAATGATGATTAAGTTTATATCAAGCTAATGTGGGTAAAGCTGAGATGACCCGTCTATGTTGTAAACTGAAATCATGATATCTTGCTTGGGTTAACTTTATAATTTCTTGGAAGCACATCATCTACCAGTGTCCAGTGCCGTTCTTATTAGCACCTAAGTTTGAAATTAAAACCATCAATCATATTAGTAACATAAGCCAATTCTATGTGCCAAATATAGGTAAAGTAAAAACAACATTAAAAAATAAAAACACACCAGGAAATATACATGTAGATGCTAGTAATTTTCATACTTTTCAGGTGAAATAACAAATGGTTACAAAATTTTTTCATAATATGCATATGTATATATGTCTAATAAGTAATAAATAATAACTCTAAAAAGTTATTACCATTTTTACCACCTGTACCAAAACGTACAGGAATTAACTGAGCATTAAATTTACCAAAAAAATAACATCTGCACATGAGAGAAGATGGGTTTGGTAGTTATTTTCTCTCCAAGAAATAATTACCAATATGTGATAGCAGAATTAACTACACTTAAGAATGAATTTGGCATTTTTTCTCTCATAATTGAAAATTAAGACGTTATTGAATAATTAAAGGCTGTAGATACTCATCTGCCAATTGTGGTATGTTGTTTTTGCTAATAATAGATTTATCGCTCATTAATGCTCATAATTAACGTTTTCTCATGGTCTAATGTACAGAAAATTAACCTTTATTAATTGTACGTTGAAAAAAATGCCCACAATTATTAATAATGCAAATCCGATCAATTACAAAAATACATTATATGGTAAGAAAACAAATTAGTAATGATTAAATATATTAGCAATTCAAGAAAAGAAAACTAATTAGTATGCAATTGATTTCTTTAATATGCATATGGTAAATATCATACCAAAATTTTCCCTATATACAATTGGTCTAACCCAATCAACCTAACCAGTAACCACCAACCAGATGATAGACATAGTGGCTAAGAGGTTTTGTTTTGCTAAGAGAAACTAATTAGTATGTACTGGTAGTGATATGTAGCTATATTTTAACCTGTGACCAAATCTTATTACCTCCTCATTTTCTGTTCTATTTTAATTTCCATATAGGATATGTACTGGTAAAGAAATCAATCCCTTGTATATATGTTACCATTCTGTATCAATTACAAAATTAAATGTGCTTAATCAAAAATTGTATCTGTCATGTCTCTTAAACTTCCAACAATTAACATGGAGAAGCATTGGAACAGTAACAAAGGGTTAATGCTTGTGAATTTATGGCACACATACCAACAAAAAAAAAAGCCGTAATTGAATGAAAATGCTTCGATTCCTGATCTAGTAGATGAACAATAAACAATATGTAAGAACTCGATCAAAGGAAGATCTAGGAGCAGCAGCAAGCCATTCAAAATCGAAATCAATTTTGTAAAAAAAAAAAATCCAACAAACAAAACTAATTTGTACAAAAACAAAATCAAAACATAAGTTCATACTTTACCTTGTCTCCATCGAGAAGGATTATCCAACAGCCCTTAATCGTCTTGCATGTTGCTCTCCACCCCATACGTGGCCAAAAAATTGAAAAGAAGCAAGCTTTTTCATCTAGGCTAAGGTTTAATCCAACAATAAAGAAGAGGTTTAATCCCGCTCAATGAAATTGGACAACGGAGATAGAAAATACGAACTACGGCTTTCCATCTAGTCGACCTGGCACTCTTTGTCATGGCGTCCTCTTTTCTTCTCCTCTCCTGGACTCTAATGTTTTCCATGCGTTAGTGAAGAATCGATTGGCGAAAAGGGGTTGGTGGTGAGGCAAAATAGAGAGATGAGGGAGATATATCTTGACCAGTGCGAATGAGAGAGACGATCGGAGAGAGAGGGGTTTCGGTGGGCGTTCGAGTGGAGAAGAGGGAGGGAGGCGCGATGGCAAAAGCAGCGCAAACGAAGAAGTCTGGGAGGCGCGAATGAAGAAAGCAACAAAAACCAATAAGGGAACAGTTTACATTGTGTGAACGGACGAGATTTAATTAATCGGAAGGATATGATACCTCGTCGCGTAGCTTTAAAATTCGCACAAAAAAGTCACGCAAATTATATTAGTATATATTGATATTGATATTGATAAGAACCCATAGATAAATGACCGTTCCTATTAATAAGAATATCAACTGACATTTCAATTGACGGTTCGAACATTGCTTACAGGAATGAAAGATCTTAAAGACAAATTTATTTTTGAATAAATAACAACAACGCTAAATAACTACTAACAAGTGCATACACGCCGGCCTTTGCTAGCAGGGTGCATTCATTAAACATTTTCTGATCAGGTTTGGTTCAAGCCAAACACAATCGAACGGCTTCTTCGTATCACAAAAATGAATATCATATCTTTTGCTTTCCATGCAGTAAGTTGCGCAAGTCTTGATTGTAGTAGAGCAAAATGCAGTAAAGAGTATCTTGTTAGACCAGCTTTTGTGTGGGGACGGCTTCGCAAAAGAACTTCTAGGGTCAAGAAAAATTGTCCAACCAGCTAGGTCTTTTACTGGTATCCATTCCATCTTCTCTGTATCCAACTTGATAATGCGTACATCATTATTTGAATAGTTGCATTTGAAAACTGATATCAGATTTCCATCTAGTTCTAGCAGATAACAATCTTCCATGCCCGTATTAGGAATTTCATCCTCCAAGTATACCGATCTTAATTTATCGAGCATCCTCCATGTCTTGTCAACTGGGTTAAAAATTCCGAGCTCCCCAGTCTTTGCCAAGCAATAGAACTCTCCCTGGAAAAAAATAGGATTCGTTTTGGCGGCGGTATGCATAGGAGGAGATTCGTAATCACATATGAAGGTCCAATCCTTATCCCCGGAGTGCCACTTGTAGATATAAATATCACCATTTATGTCGGCACAGAATGCCAGCACAACACAATCTGGAGAAGTCGGAATTGATGTAAATGTGATACCGCAGAAATTTGCATTAAATTTTTTTAGAGGGGGTAGTTCGACTACATCTTCATTCAATGGGTTGACCATGAACATTGCATTAGCTGCATCGAGCACAATAACCCAGCCCTCTTTGGAACAGAGCATCCGAATAGGGAAAACAGACGAAGGCAACCCAACACTTGTGGTATATTCTTTCCCATTCAAAGGGTCAAGGAGCTTGCACGTGCCATCCGATTTTTCCTGATACATGAGCCATGGCCATGTTTTTGCCTTCTGAATTGAATCTGAAGCCAAATTCCATGTCTTACATACCGTAAAAAAACGTAAAGCGTCTACTGATGACAAATGCGGTAGGAGTGACTCCACCAAATCCATAGGAAGATCATTCCATGGCCTAGAGAAACTACTCGTAATTTTGTTCTCCATAATTATCTTGTCTGTAAATACCTGTGAAAATGATTGATTGACCATTATAATTTTATTTATATTTTATTTATAAATATTTAAATAAATTGCAAATTCATATGAACAACGTTTTCATTGAATATGCAATTAATCACGAAGTAATAAATAAGGTCAATAAAATCATATAGCATTGATTTCCTTATCTTAATCAATAATCAATCATCATCATCATCAATATAATAATAATAATTCGGGCAAATAAAGCCCAACAAACCTCATTTAAATCATTTGTTGGTAGTGCAGAAGAACCCATAATCGTCCTTTTCGGCCTTCTGAAAATAAAAAGATTAGAACAAAAAAAAATTGATCAATAATTTTCACAGTGAAGATTGACATCTTTTCTTGGTTTAAATCTTTTCATATAAAACGATCCCTCAATAATCTGAATAAAAGCACTGAACAAATAGACCAGTAAAGGATAGAAAAAGTGAGCAACAAAGTGCACACAATTGTATAGGAAATTAGGAATTGAATTGTGGCAAATTAGACACTACTGTGAGTAATTAGTGATCAAGCAAAGCACTGCACACTTGAATGTATAGGGATAAAATTATGGCATATCTAAGATTTAGTATTTAAAGCAAGGGAGTGACCACTTGCATATATAATCTTAAACAAGATGGAATTTCTCACCTTGTAGGCACAAACCAGCAAAATCTACTCCCAACTGCATTTTCATCTGTTGGTGTTAAACTAAAGGTCATGGTATGATCTTCCAAACAGAACTTATAAATTCTTCCTTCATTTCCACCATAAAACGATAAATAATAGATGCAATTGCACTCTACTCCGACATCAGTCGCACAAACTGATACACAACTCATATTAGATAGGAAAAAAGCACGATCACCCATGCTATCTACCCTCAACCATTCATGAGAGGAAATATCTAGACAGTAGATGTCAATGTTATTGATTGGTCCTTGACAATAATGGTGGAGTCTCACCAAAAAAATACATCCACACGATTCGACCAAATTCTGATGAACCATGTTTTGTATGGGGAATTGAGGAAGCTTTGGTGTTGATATGGTCCTTGCATCTACCTGACCAGCGAGCAAGGATAGGACATCAAATACAATGACACAATCAACGCCGTATGTATATATTTTCCCGTCCAAGATGGCACTAGGAGCTCCCCAAATTACTTGATCATGAAGTATCTTATTCCACCTTGCATCATGAGGTTGACAACACATGAAAAAACGTTCTTGCACTATAAAACGTTCCGTATCAAGTTTCACTGCGTGGAGTATGACAACACAATTGGGATGATTGGGAGATGATGAGAGACTAAAATTTGTGTAAATGATTTTCTCTCTTGGTAAGGTAGTCAATTCTGGTAAGGAAGGAAGATGAACTTTCAATAGAGAGTTCAGGTCAAGAAAAAAACATTCTTTGCTTTGTTCGTCCCTCAAAAATAGCCATTCATCGATGCACCCAAAACACAGTTTTCCTTTCATCTCAAATATGTTCTTTTCTTCGACCGTTTTTTTCATAGGATCAATAAAAGTTGTTGTATGCTTATCCGCTCCGTGACACCCAATTATCCATGGTTGATAAAAAAAGTTTGGGGGGAACATGTCTTCCTTGATAGAAAAAGTTGGAGGGCTAGTCTTTCTTTCTTTTAGTTCCTATACCAAAGTAAAAAGGAAAGAAGAATGTTAAAGCTAGTTATGTTTTTGTCATTAAACAAACCTAGAATTTTATTTAAAAAATTGAAGAGGTTCTCTGAGTAAGGAACTAATTAAGCGCACAAAAGATAAATTAAAGAAGTGAAATTTGTTTGCGAGACTGTCATATTAATATTCTATAATCTGAAGTATAAATATAAATATAAATATATATATATATATATAAATAAAAAATATATATATGAGGACAATTGATGTGATATTATTCACAAGTAATATGACGTAGGAAAGAAGATGGAAATATAAGACACTAAGGCCAATCAAATCCGGAAGAAGCAATTGGCGGAACTTCATGAGGTACGTTATGAAAATTATAATTCAGATCTATATTATCTTTTACAAATATTTAATCACCAATCTATTATTTATGATCATCTACCATAGGCAACTCAAGAAAATCTGACCCCACAACCAGAACTCGTATTATTCTAAGGTCCTGTTTGGTATGGAGGAATAAGCTTTTTTTAGTGTGAAATAAGAAGTTATTCCTCGGATCTTTCACCAAACAACAAAATAACTTATGTAGCTTAGTGAGGAATAACGTGACAGAATAGAGAAGTTATGACACCAAAATGGTGTCATAAGCCACGCTGGTGGGTCCCACACGTGGAGTAGTGAAAAAGAAATCATTTTTTTGTGCTTCTTTTCCCATTCTTGCCCTGGGGTTGAGTTTTGTACATTGCAAGGTGTGGCAAACATTGACGATTTAAACTGAATTGAGTTTCTTGTAGCAATACATATTTTGTATAGTTAATTTAAGGATATGCAAGGAGAATATAAGAAGCTTCGATATTTTCATGATTGCTATATGGGATACTTGATGACTAGCTTCCAATAATAATATTGCCTACTAATTACCAATGATCATGTGTTCTTGGAAATCATAATTTTATAAGTAATGTCGGAAATTTCATATTTGGGTTTGAAATAAAATCCACTGTTGAGATAAAATCATTAATTGGTTTCGCAGTATATATATATATGCAACAATTGCATGTAATAATAATAATAATTGATGATGATGATGGTATCAATGATAAATTTAGATTACACACAAAATTAATTGACACTAGATGAAGGGTAATGTGGTCTTTTCATCTTTTAATTTTTTATTTTTTTTAACATCTCATCTTATTCTTCACTTGACATAACCAAACAATAAATAACTTAACTACACAACATGACATAAGTTCTTCTCCTTAAATTATTCTTCTTAAGTTCTTTCCTTACCAAACGCCACCTAAGAGTTTCGCTGATTCGCTCCGTAGATATACAGGCGATCCTTTTCTTTTTCGTAAAGTAAAAATTAACACATGTTTGGTTGACTTATGCTAGATTTTGATAGCTTGAACGTGTTAGCAGCGATATAGGCCGTATTGAAGATCCATTCGCACTTTACGTACTTTATACAATCTAATCTCAAATAAATAATCTTATCGAGCACTTAAACGGATTTTTAATTGTATGTATCTACCTAGTTGATGTGTAGTTAAAGAGTATACAGATTACAAAATTGTACACGTGCTCCTCAGCCGTTGTCGCAATTTGATTTTCTAGTGTCCCTTCATTTAATTAGGTATAAAAAAAGTACGAAAAGAAAAAGATGAAATATTTATTGAAAATGTAATGAGTGGGACTGTGGGGTACCGGGTACGTATAGTGGTTGGTACCCAATGTACTGATACACACAGGTTGCCAATGGAAAGGATTGGAATATTGATTCATCTATTATAGTATTATAGTTAGTTAACTCATCAAACATCAAACATAGGATTAAAAAACCGTATAGATACACCATTATTTCAGAAAGAATATTCGTTTTCATTACAAGATATTTAATTTATTTTTTCAGCTCTTCAATTTTTTTTTGTTTTTATAAATTAGATTTCATGAGATAATCTTTCTAAAGGTTCAGTCATTCAGTAATAAAGATGTTTCAAATATCAAGAGCCAATGCAGTGGCGGAGGGAGTAGGGGTGCAAGGGTGGGCTCTTGCAATCAATTTTGATAATATAATATAATAATATATTAATCAATTTGCTCCTCTAAATAATGAAAATTACAATTTTAACCCCCAAATATTAATTCCTGGCTCCGCCACCGAGCCAATGGTTATCTAATTTTATGAAATTGAATATATTGTACAGCTGATGTGATGCAATTCATGTCATTAATTTCCGCTTTTTCCTCTGATCTTATATTATAATTGTGGGTTGAGAGTTGAGGATTAGAGTTGTTTCCACGGCGAGCTTCTTTTACTCGGCGTGATTTTGACCTAACAAATACAAGAGAGAGAGACTTGGAGAAGAAGACTAATTCTTTATTAATTTTCTACCTTTCCCTTATAACTAAATCATTCACATACAGTTTCATAATAATCAAAACCCTAATATATTTTTTAATTCAACCTATTAAAACTTGGAAATAGATAATATGAAAATAATTAGAAATTGTCTAATTTTGTTGGTTTACTTTTTTTTAAAGCACATATCACTTTCACAATATTTTTACGATCGTGCGCCATTTATCTAATTAACATGTTAACTTTCTGTATTTAAATTTATTATTAAGAATTGTACAAATTATGTACAAATTAAAAATAAAAAGCTAAGAGTTAAAACGTCTTAACTATTATTAAATTTATAAAAAAAATTATATTATAACTGGAAAATTAGACCACATTTTTTTTTATACTTTTAGGACATGGTTTCCGTAGCGATTCACTGACAAAGTCAGAGGAGTATTGGCTGCTTTATATCATTTATTTATGACTTTACTTTTATAATTATTATTATTTATAATTAATAATTTAAATTTAAATTCCACTCTCAGAGAGCGACAAACTACAGTGTAGCTCGTCTACAATTTTATGGCAATGAGCGACATGGCTTTCCATTACCGACACATGCTTTTATCTCCCAAGGTTTGTAGAAATTAAAATAATTTCATTATACAAATAATTGCATTAAGTCCTACAAGTGCACTGTTAGAACATATTATATTACAAGGCCAAACGACTTTAGATTTTATTCTAAAAAGCGAAGAAGGAATTCTTAACTGTGCATATATATTCGAATTGCTAATTTCACCATTTTCCAAATTCTGTTATAGATAATTTACTTTTGAATGATTCTTACAGGTTATGGGGAAAGGCTCTGTTTCATCAAGCAATCCGCTTACACATTCTATTATTTGAATTTTAACATTAAGCACATATAGAAACAATATAAGTGTACCAGTAAGCAGAACAGAAGATCCTAAGTATCCGGAAGCAATTCGAATCTGATTGCTCCTGAAAATGTTCCAAGCAATTCTATTCAGTGTTTAATGAATAACACCTTAATTACGTGCATAACTGTGACACACAATGTGCATATAAGACTACAAAGCAATCTCATAAGTTTTACTTTTTAAGGAAAAATCTTTCAAATAGAGCAATGTCCAGTTAGAGTGAGGAAAAAAGACAATTATAATTTGACCAATTAATAAAAGCTAAATAGTGAAAAATATATATATATAAAGAAATAATGCACACCTCAAAGTCGCCTGCCTTAGTCGATCAATCTTTATTGCCTTGTCAGTCCAGCTGCATCAACATAATCCATGACCAATTGACCATTAGTTAACATATCACAAGGAATCCTTGATGTATTAATGACGGAGAGATAAATTGTAGTTGTCATTAAACAACTTTATTTGCATTTTCAGAATATTTTAATTATTATATATTTGTTTAATTATAATTAAACAAGAAAACCTGAGAGTCCAAACATAAATTAAGTAAATCCCAGATGACCCTGACAAACTAGAAATATACAAAAATATTTTAATCCAAGAGTTTCTTGGGAACAAACTTGACTTGATCTCAACCAATTTATCCAAACTCCCATCAGTACAATCCATATGTTTATTATCTCCATGTCTACAGATATTACATAATTGAATAAACAGCATGCGTGGATGCTAGAGCATAAATCATTAGCAATGTGAGAGAAAATCCTAATTACCAATATTTACTAAATCATTAGCAATTTATACACAATACCAGAACATAAAACTGAGGTAAGACAAAAGCCGTGGCCCAAAAGAAACCAACAAGAGGAAACAATCATGAAATTGAAGACAATAAACTATGTTTCAAACTGACTACTACTTTTTACGCCTGATAAGAGATGTGACAATAACATTGGAAAAGCCAATTGAGTCTCGGAGAAATCAGATTACTTAACTCGAGGAAAAGCAATGGCCGAAAAAGCCGTGGCCGATAAGAAACAAATGGTGATTTCAAATTAATTACATTGAAAGAGGATGGTGATGAATTACCACAATACACAGCTACTTGCAAGGTGAAGATGATGGCCCGACTGTTAATGATGCTCTGAAATATTCCCCACAATCTAAAATAGAAAGATCGCAAATTATCAATTAATATTGTTTTATCTCTTGCAACAAAAACCCAAAATTTTAATTTTAACAATCGAAATATAACTTTCAGTCCTGATGATAAACCATGCTGACAAACTTATACCACCTACAAATGGCTTCAACTGAGAGGCTTACAACTGATCAAGTCTTGGTATAAGGTGAAACATGGGCTAATGAAAATCCAGAGATAAGACAGGAAGAATCGCCCAATCCGCATTTGAAAAGAAAATCTCTGGCACTACCCAGACCTGAACCTAGCCGATACAAGTACCAGCGCTAGAAAATCCATCTAGGGCGGTTAAACAATCACAAGCTTTCACTTAAAATGCGCACCACGAGTTTGTGGTTTTCATTCATTTAATTTAACAGTATATAATTAACCAACTCAGACGATTGAAATTATTCAATTATAAATTTAAAATCACGGGTAGATGTATAGAAGATGAACTTATTTGAAATTTTTGTTCGAGAACAGGACATGAAACCAAACAAATCAACGTACCTGTATTGCTTAGGTTAGGCGGCTCGTTAGATATACGTCACAACTGATTAATTAATTACCTAGAAGCAATTCGAATCTATTTATACCTCAAAATTGTTCCAAGAAAAGAAAATATAAGATAAGATCGCTTGAAGTTTCTAATAAGAGTACTACTAAATCATTACCAATTTGTATACAATACCAGTACTAGAACAGAAAACTGAGGTGGAATAGGGTGATGTGTTTCTGCTACTGGTTGGTGGTTGTGCAGAAATTGATTATGTTTGTTGGAATTTGCAATTTGGAATGAAGTAAAACAAAGGTGAGCCTCTCTGGTTTATATGGTTCGAACTACCTTATTAGCTTGCTTCACAATTCACAATATATGATATGATCTGAAGAAAAACATTCCTTATTGTAAGAAAGATAACAAAGAGAGAATGAGAAAGTAAATCTATTATAGATTTGCTTGTGGCTTTTAAGGAAACAGTAAGATGGCATAAAAAAAAATTCTTTTGTTGCATAATTTTCCCGCACAAAATTTTCCAACCATCCAGTTTGAATAGTTGCACAAAATAGATTGATATATTTCCATTTTTCTCTTAATCAACAATATCACTATCATAATTAACGTGTGAAAGATATCTCAAAAAATCTAGCTACCTAAAAAAAAAAAGAATATTGGAGCAAGGCTTAAAAAATTAACGTGATGAAAGATTTCAGAAACATGAGTCCGCCTATCTCACAACAATTAATACCAGTAAAATCTAACACTGTGTTGGGATACTAGAAAGGGAATGGAAAGGGAAGAAAAATTTGGAAGGGAATTGAATGAAAAGGAATGGAAAGGAAAAAAACATTTTTTCCCTTCCTATTTTATCGTGTTTGGATTAAATAATTAAACGAAGGTAAAATAAAACTAATTAGAGAGAAGTGACCATAATATCCTTGACAATTACGTTTCTTCTTTGATTATTTGATTTAATAAATCCACTGTGTCCTTGAATTTAATTTAAGTCTTGATACCTTACCCAGTAAAGTTAATAAAAAGGTTCATTTTTATTTTGACAGATGTCAAATGATAAACTAATAACATATTCCTACCACAGTAAGAAACAACCTTTATGTTTCACTTCAAAAATATTACGTTTTGCGAAATTTGATTATAATTATTACTCTAAGCAATTTTATGAGCTTTAGAAAAGTCTTTTTACACTAAAGATACCATCCAACCCAAGAGTTCATGAAATTGCAAAAATTGCACAAGACCCAGATATACTGGTACAGGTTTCTGAAATTACCTTTTTTTTACTCTATTTGGTACATTTTGTTCATAACGCACGACCAAAAATTCTCATTTAAATGTCATGATTAATGGAATAAGAACGGTGCCACATTTAAAAGTGCTATTATGAATCTACTGGTAGTTGGTACAAAAAATTCTTTGTTATGCAAATATCTCAAAATTACAAACAACATTTTTTAATTGAATATTCTTGTAGTCATACATGCCAGATCACAAAAAACCATGTTTAGAGGCGAATAGTTAATTAAAATTGTTGTAGCACCAGCATGTACAAAAAATAAGATGTAGCACCAGGAAAGAAAATAAAACAAAAACTTAGCAGAGGGAAGAACTTAGAGAGTGAAGCAAAATCTTCGAAAGATAGAACTTCAATAGAGAAAGCAAGGAGAGCAAAATAGGATACAAATAGAAAAAAGGTATTAAAAGATTTTGGCGCTGAAAGAAATCGTGCTAGATTGAAAGAAATTGCGTCATAGAGCCAAGGGTATCGCTGTCCAAAAGAAGAGCGACATCTTCTTTTCTTCGGTTACACCCCGATTTGGGGGGAATTTTTTTTGTATAGAAAGTAAATTGCAGAAGGAAAATAATTTCCCTTGTAAAAAAAATTCCCTTCCGATCCAAACAAGGTGAAATTCACAATTTTCCTTGAGAAAGTTTAATATGCACCATAGTGCATAGAGAGTTCTATGCACCGCGGATTTTTTTGAGGGTATTTTTGTAAATTGAAAAATCTAATTTAAATATTGAAATCTCATACCAAACCAAATTTTATAATTTTTGAGATTTTATTACTATTTTTTGCGATTTTTTTAAAACCTGCCATTTTGGAATTTGTAAATAGTAGTTTGTTTCCAAAAATGGCAGGTTTTAAAAAATTCGAAAAAAATAGTAATAAAATCTCAAAAATTGTAAAATTTGGTTTGCTATGAGATTTCAATATGTAGATTTGATTGGTTAAATTAGATTTGTTAATTTACAAAAATACCCCTAAAAAGTCCGCGGTGCATATATAGAACTCTCTATGCACTATGGTGCATATTAAACTTTCTCATTTTCCTTTCCTTTCCTTTATTTTCCTTCCATTTCCTCCAATCCAAACAGACTCTAAGGACAAATGCTCACCATGTATCTTTTGACAAATCATCAAACGTATATTCATTAACAATGATTTGGAAAGATTATATGCCCCACATATAATATCCTCTTGTATCTACTCAAGTTATATGATTTTAATCAAGATGATTTTCTTGTTATTTTTAGAAACGTAATATATGCATAAATGAGAAAAAGGAATATACATTGTGGGGCCCATGCCAAATTCTTATTTTATATTTAATGTCATTCCTATTCTATCCAATGACAAACAGTGATATTTAGAGTATATGAAAATAATTATATATCACAAGATGATTTCTATTGAATCTGACAACTTCATTTGTTAATATAAATATAAATAGGGTCATGGTATGGAGCTAACATGGAACAACAATTAAAGGAAATCAAAACATGTGCGCATATATATAACACTAGCATACACGTACGCCCATCGAATCTGTGGAAAAATTACTAACAAATATAGAGAAAGTTTAATATGCACTATAATGCATAGAGATTTCTATGCACCGCGGACTTTTTCGGAGGTATTTTTGTAAATTAACAAATCTAATTTAACCAAGCTAATCTACATATTGAAATCTCATAGAAAATCAGATTTTACAATTTTTGAGATTTTATTACTATTTTTTTCGAATTTTTTAAAACATGCCATTTTTGGAATGTTTTACTATTTATAACATTCCAAAAATGACATGTTTTAAAAAATTCGAAAAAATAGTAATAAAATCTCAAAAATTTTAAATTTTGGTTTGCTATGAGATTTCAATATGTAGATTAGATTGGTTAAATTAGATTTGTCAATTTACAAAAATATCCTTGAAAAAGTCGACGGTGCATAGAAAGTCCTATGCACTATAGTGCATATTAAACTTTCAAATTAAATAATCACCTAAACATGATTTATGGCAGTAATTTTATAGAACTTTTAATGACATTGAAATGCAAGATTTTCTAAAAATAATATAACTTCTTATAAAACATGAACCTACAAATAAATTGTGTTATTTAAGCCAATATCTTGTGAAAAAAGTTTTTCAAAAAAAAAATATATACATATACACACAAAAAAAAAAAAAAAACTATTCCAATCAGTTCGTTGCTCATTTCACCTTGTCCCCTTGACAGTTGCAGTAATTAGAGAAAATACACCTTGTACCCTACTGTTAATTATCTGAGGATTAACTGCGAGAACCTCTGATTAAGGGATTCAAAAGATTATATGTCGTAGGTTAGAAAAAGTCGTATTTAAAACAATTTTGTATTTGTGTGCTTGAAATAACCCTAAGTACATTTATTGGCTTAAACCTAGACTTTTTTTTTTTTACTCTATGAATTTTATTGAAAATTTTATGCTTTGGTTATGAAATTTATTACCAAATTATAGTTTAAAAATTCAAAAAAGTATTATTTTGACAGATTTTTATATTAAAATATCAGTAAATTTGGTTTCTTGAGGTTTTTCTAAATTTGTGGATATTTTACTTGATTTTTTCTAAATTTCCTACTAATTTAAATAAAATTAAGAAATTTCTGCTAATTTGGCAATTTATGATTGGTCCATATCATCAAAAGAATGGTGAAGTGGCAATGACACGTGGCCTACGTCATCAGGTTGGAAACTGGAGAAGGTGTTAATTCGAATGGGCCTTTATTCTTAATCACTTCTCTGGGCCTAAACTATTTTGGACCGAATGCCTTCCTTCTTAATTACCTATTTACCTTTATGAGTGGGAAAATTGATTAGTGCTGTCGCTAAAAATACCATATGCGTCATCGCTAAGCCAGTGCATTCTTTTCTCATCCAGTGCATTTTATCTCGTACGTAAATGTTCAGTTCGATAAGGAAAAATGTTATGTTAATTAAGCACAAATGTTCAGTTAGTTGCAATAAAAATTATTAATGTTATCAACAAAAATGTTCATTTGGATAAGTATAAGTATTTAGTTTAGCAAGAACAAATGTTCAGTTTCATAACTACAAATGTTCATATTATTACATATAAATGTTCAGTTTATTATGTATTACTTTCAATTTTTTTTAATAGGCGCATGTCAAGCGAAGAGGTCACGAACCGGAAAAAAACCACATGAAAAAATTAGAAGGGGTCATGAACCGATCCAATTCAAATTAAATTTTTTCCGACTCTGCCCCTGGCGCTCCTCTCTCCAAGGTTGACGCGACTGACGCGCGGCCCTATATAATAAAACCACAGTTGACGCATTTAAATAAACACTTTTGATTATTAAACTGAACACATTTGATTATAAAACTGAACATTTATAACAGACAGCAGTGATGACGCAGATGGTTTTTTTAGCGATGACACTTATTATTCCTGAATGGGGTGGGTTCGTGTAGTGAATCTCTTACAGGGTTTTTAAGTCACGGCTACACACAATCAATATATGTGCGGCGCGAGGGGTTCAAAACTTCAAGTAGTGGAGATCGGGTTTATTTCCTTTGTTAGTGGGTTCATTTGATTAACGGTGCGAACCCGTTAGATTTTTCGGTCACTGCAACTCTCAAGACGGGTATCGCAATTAATTTCTGCAGCTTATATTTGGTATGCTGTATAAGGAATAAATCTTCATTAATTGAGAAAAAAATGGATATGGACAGCATAAAAATGGATAAGATCTGGATTCGAAAATTAATTTACACATGATATTTTCAGAAACGATTAGTGCTAAAAACTATTAAAAAAAAGAAAATCATTATGGTGATTGATAGAAAATATTAAATTGAGAGAAATAAAGAGAAGTTTTGTATACTGAGAAATATTTAATGAGATAAGGGGACCAAGTTGTGAAATAAAGAGAAGTTCTGTGTCCGTGAATAAAGGTGTCTTTTTTATATATGGAGATATAGATCTATGCAACTTTAGGACTATTTACAATCTAGTACCTGATTATTATGGAAAGTAAATAAGTTAAGCATTAAATTCTTTTTGTGTGCCAAAATACAATCCAGATAAATCGTGATTTTGGGGGTGTACAAAACCATGTTAATTAGAATCACGTTTCCCATATTGTGTTATTCAAATTTTTTTATGATTGTGCTATTGTTCTTCAGCTATATGAATCATCGCTTTTGGAATAAATTTTGAGGCACGGTGACATAATGCCAATTTTTTCTGTGGATTTTTCTTTTTTTTTTTTTTTTGAAGAAAGAGGGAGGCTATGTTACCCCGGTACTCCAATTATGGAGGAGTACCGGCACCGGGTACGAACCGGGTACGCCACGTGGCGAATCGGATCAGGTACGCGTACCGGGTCGATTGCAGTGCCTATAGGATGTAGGTTTTTTTATATTATTATATATTATATTATAATTATAACTATAATTTATAATGCATAATATATGCAGTGGAACATGACGTGGTATGCACGTGCAGCCCCCTGATGGGCATTCTCATCTGCGTTGCACCATCATTACTCCTTTCTTATATACTATTCTTGTATTAGAAATTTTTCCATGTGGGACTAACGTTGCATTTCAAAACCGGAAAACCATAATGAGTACGGATAGAATATTACTATTTTATCCGATAATTATTCATAATCTATATGTTGTACGTTGACAATAATGAGTACGGATAGAATATTAATTGATATGACTATATGTCTATATCTTAACTAGGGGTGTTTTCGAGTCGAGTAGCGATCGAGTTATACCCTACTCGAAGTCACGTCATTCCATTTCGAGTCAACTCGTGACTCGATCGTAAAGCACTCCGAGTTTCCATGAGTTAATCGAAATCAACTCATGACAACTCGAGTTAAGTCATAACTCGACAAGTCAACTCGAAATGTGATTTCAGTATACAGAAGACACAAAGCTATTCTTAGATTAAACGATAAAATATATATTTTCCCAGCCCTACTAGTTAAGATTGTCAGTTTGTCACACGGTAGCTGAACAAGAAAGGGATATCTCAAAGTCAAATACACTTATACACAATTACACACAAGTCACAACGCAAAAATTAAAAGAATTATAAACGATAAAATAGAATAATTACCACACAAACATGTTAAATGATACATTAGCACACAAAGTCACAAACTACATCAGTTTAAATTTCAAATAAAACAAAGAAACATACTGATACTACTAAGTACTAACTAATAACTACTACATAGCTGAATAGTAACTGCTGCAAATTTAAGTTTCTACATAGCTTAATATTGAAATCCTGCAAATTTAATTAGCTAGCAATAGGAGTAATGCATTAGCAACACCATAATTCTTTCTGACATTTTCTCCATGCCTGAAGTTGTTCCTGTGATAAATAATTCAGGAAAAACAAAATTAAATTGTTAACCATAATTCCTTACTTCTTATCTCAATCTACACAAGATCATATTTAAATTTCATACAAACAGAAAAGATCAAATTTAAATTTCATATAAACAGAGAGAAGATCAGATTTAAATCTCATACAAATAGAGAAGATCAACTAAAGTCTATAGACGAGTACAAGTACTGAAGTACATACCGACAGAGATCAACTCATGGAAAGGTTCTTCATTGCAATTTCCACTTCTAATTGCTCCTCCTCTTTTGCTAGTTGCTGAAATGAAATAAAAATTATAATATTATCACTGAAAATTTAATATTTACAATATGGAAGTTATGATATGAAAATTGTCTCACTTGTAATGTCAAAACTGTAGATTTTGATGCTGCCCTTAGCCAATCACCTCCACAAACAAGAAGCTCTACCATATCCTTTGAAAGTGAACTCCTGTAGTCATCTAAGACACGACCACCGGCACTAAAGGCCGATTCTGAAGCCACAGTTGTGACTGGAATACAAAGCACATCCTTTGCCAACTTGCTTAAAATGGGAAATTTACTACAATTTTGGCACCACCATACTAGCACATCAAATGGACGGCCTCCTTCAGGAACAAAAGGCGGTTCTTCCAAATACACCTCAAGATCAGATTTAGACCTGCTTTCTCCATTCATTTCTTTAATGAAAGCAAATATCCGCGACTGAGCCGCTGATAATGCCTCACTAGAGGTGCTTGTTTCTTCCATGCTTGATGTGCTTGTGGCTGCATTAGAGTTCAGTGAGTTCACCACTGCCTTAGCATATTTCTCATATAATGCTCTCAAATGGTCAGTGACTTCCTTAATACGGTCAACAACCTCATATTCTTGATACAACTCTCTGAAAGTATACTGAACCGATGCCAATTTAAACCTTGGATCAAAGATAGAAGCAACCGCCATAAGTACTCCAACTTCTCCCCAATATTTCTCAAATTTCTCAAACATAGGCTTACTCATCTTTCTCAAAAACTCATCAGATGATCTATATGCCTCACATATCTCCTTCTTCACATTGTAAGTCTCCACCAAAAATAAATTTGCAGTTGGGTATGTTGTACCCGAAAATATATTAGTTGCTTCTACAAACACTTCAAGAAACTTGCAAATTTTTCCAGCTTCATCCCATTCTACATCTTTTGGTTCCCACTCATAATTAGGGTCCCTCATGGCATACTGATGAATAACTGTCTTGTAGTGAAGGGCTGATTTTAGCATTCGGTGGGTTGAATTCCACCGGGTTTGAACATCACTACATAATGACCGCTTAGTTTCTACGCCATGTGCAATAGCAATCTCTCCAAACTTAAAAAGTTTACTCGGCGACTTTCTAAGGTACTTAACTCCTTCCCTAATTTTGAAAAGACACTCCTTAATGACCTTAAGTCCATCTTGAACAATTAAGTTCAAGATATGAGCACAACATCTGACATGGAAAAACAACCCACCAAAATGCAACTTGTCCCTCCCCTCAAAATTAGACTTCAAAAGATATGCAGCCCTATCATTACTAGAAGCATTATCTAATGTAATGGTGCCAATTTTGTCTTGTATACCCCACTTCATGAGACAATCAAGAATCCCATCTGAAATCACTTCACCACTGTGTGGTGGTGCAAGATCAATAAAACTGATGATTCGCTTTTGTAACTTCCAATTTGCATCTACATAATGTGCTGTTAAGGACATATAACCAACACTTGTATTTGAAGTCCAACAATCACTTGTTAGTGAGATTTTTGATATATCTTTAAACCATTTTTTCATCTTCTCTCTCTCTGATTCAAACACTTTCATACATTCTTTTTTTATAGTCTGCCTACTCACTTTTTGAAACATGTGATTGTTGTACTTCATTAAAATATTGAACCATGTATACTCTACAAATGCAAATGGCAGCTCGTGGGCTATTATCATCTTTGCCATTATCTCCCTGTTCTTTGCATGATCATAACCTCCACCAGGTCCAGAAATACCCAACGAAAAATTTGTACTCTCTTGAGATTCAAAATTTAGCATACCTTGTGTTTTGCCACGTTCCTTTTTTAAGGCAGCACATTTACTTTTAACATGCAACAGGAGAGTTGATGTTGGACCTCCATCAACATACTTGTACCTCTTCTTACAATGTTTGCACTCGACTTTTGGCACTACTTTTCCCTTCTCTTGAACTTCAATCTCGACAAAATGTTTCCATACTGGTGACTTCCTCTTACGCCCAGCTTTTGACAAACCAGGCTCTTCTATATCCTCATTAACCGTCTCACCATCTTCTTCTTCTAAATGAACACTTTGGCTCTCCTCAATTGCAATTGAAGCATTGACATTTTCATCTTCAACTTCAATTGGTGTGGACATCCTACAACAGCATAATGAAAGACAAAAAATGAGTTAAACTAATTTAGGAGAATTATCAGAAGTTCACAAGACAACAAGGAAAGTGTACAGTTCACTAATACATCATGTACAATTCACTAATTTATGAAAGACAAACCTTGGTAATGTGTACAGATCACTAATACATCATGTACAGTTCACAGTTTTAGGGGATTCCAAACTGTGTACAGTTCACAGTTCACACTAATACAGTTCACAGTTCACAGTTCTCAGTTTTACATAACTTAACCAGCAAATGGTCATTAAACAGAAAAGAGAGAGAGAGAGAGTTAACATTTAATTTTTTATCACATTTTCAGTTAAAACTCACCAGATATTGCAAATCACATTCACATCTATGAAAAAATAACCGAGAGACAGAGAGAGAGAGACTAGCCTTAGCAGATAGCAGTTAGCACAAAAATTAGGTGGGTGGTTCAGAAATCAGAAGTTGTAAATTGTAAGTTCAGTGGCTCAGAACTCAGACCTACAGACAAGAATTGTCAAGTTTGAATAAATAATAATAATTTTTTGTACAAAGAAAATGCTCAAAGAACACAAACATGCTACAGAAATAAACGATGCAACTAAAGAAAACATGTAACATGAAAACAGAAAAAAATCGAAGATCAAAGTGAGAAAGAGCAGAGATCGAACCATGTTGTAGCTATAATCGGAGTTCCAGAGTTTCAGGTGAGAGAGGCTGCGCGGTCAGAGGTAGAGCGAGAGGCGGATTGAGCGAGAGTGAGACTGAGAGAGTAGAGAGGCTGCGCGGTCAGAGGTAGAGCGAGAGGCGGATTGGGCGAGAGTGAGACCGAGAGAGTAGAGAGGCTGCGCGGTCGGAGGAGGTGAGCGACATGATAGTTAGGTTTGTGAGAGAGTAGAAGAGTAGAGAGACTGAGAGTTGATTCAGTCGAGAGACTAGAGAAGAGAGTAGAGAGACTGAGCGAGAGAGAGATTGAGGAGAGCGGCGGAGTGACCAAGGGGTAGGGTTAGCGGTTAAGTTAGACTGATAGTGATACAAACTATATGGGCTTATTGGGCTACGCTGATAACTCGAGTTAGGGCCGACCGAGTTTGGGCCTACTCGAAATCACGTCATTTAATTTCGAGTTGGGCCTAACTCGAGTTGTAGTAACTCGATTTTTCCTAACTCGAGTCATATCCGAGTTTTTTTCGAGGCGAGTTCGATTAATTCACGAGTTACGATTTTTTTGCCCACCCCTAATCTTAACTAATAAGAATATGGATAATACCAATTCCTAATTCATTTCAATATGCAAAACTGTCCATCAAACTCTTATCGTACTTGATGAGACTCAGAGAGACGGCAGGGCAATAGGTCAGATATTGCTTTTCATTTTCTTCATATGTCTTCTCTATTTTCGTTATATTAGACTAGAATTGTAAGACTTGATTTTACAAATTTCAATATTTTATCATCAGCAGATCAATCTAATAAATTAGATTAAAAGTGAACAATTTATACCAAACAAGTACAAAATTGTGGTTTGAGTTAAATACTTACGGCAAAAATACATACTCTATTTCACCCAAATTGTATAATATAAATACTTTAGCTGCGAGAGCACATTAGAGAAACTGATGCGAATATCTTTGCTCATGCATTTTAAAAGCATCGCACAATTAGAAAAACGAATAATCAGAATATCTTTTGATTACGAGCCTTATTTAAAATTTTAAATTACAATTTCCTTTTAACTGCTTGTGTTTACAAAACGATTACACTTTTCTTAAGATAAAACAAAAAAATCGAACCTTGCTCTATAATTATCAGTTTAGGATTAATATTTAATTTAAACAGTACAAATAAAAAAGGGCTTACCAGTCTACCATACGATTCGTAGCAAAAGAGCCCTTATCTTGAGTCAATACAATTTTTTTAAAAAATACAGTCAAAATATTCATCACGACCGTAGATATGTATTCGATAAAACAGTCTCAAACTTTTTCATAATTTTATTTGGGTCATAGATTGATTAAAATTGTAAAATTGTACAATTAGTTGGAAAAACAGATGAGTTAAAAGCCAGGTCACTGGAAGTGGGACCACTCAGGCGCGGCGTTGACTTTCATTTCTTAGGTGGCACGGGTCTTTATGTCTCCATAGATTGGCTCGTGTCACTAGGGCTGGGCGCGGAACGACGTTGATTCGCGAAATCGTTCCGTTCCGTTAGGACGGAACGTATGACGGCATCGATTTCCATATCGTTTCACGAATGGAACGTGACACGGAATGCAGACTTGTAACGTTGGTATATATGGAACGTTAACGGAATGGTCTCGTTCTGTTATTCGTTTCAACACGTTCCATCTTTAATTCTAAGCATTTAGAATATATGCAATAGTAGATTATAGATTAGGGTACTCACATGGAAAAATCTCGAATGTGTTATATTTTATATCTCCTCTTCGTCCTTTCCGCCGCTCCCCTTTTTCTCTCTTCCTCACAGCCTCACTCCTCAGTTTCTCTTTCCATCTTTCCCCATCAAATCAGACCATGCCGATCGACAACACTGTCGCCTCTCCTCTTTGACTCTCACATCCTTGCAACGTCGATTGTCAGCTGTTGTTTCTTTGCCTATTAACCAAATCATTACCCTCTCTGATCTCGCTTAAACCTAGATCCCTAATTTGTGGCTGTCTTGAGCCATGGCTGTCGATCTGTCAGCCTGTCGCCAGTTACCATTAGGATAAATAGTTACATACTGATACTATCGCCCACTCACCCTTTGTCTGAGTGCCTGAGTTGACGTATTAGTGGCTAATAGCTTACATAATCGATTTGTTGCCTACTGGCTAGCTGTCAAACGGTGACAAATTAGATGGCCAAGGCATCATCGCCAACTGTTAGGGTTTCGAGAAGGGAAATGATGAGATTTTTGGTTATATAAATGCTGTTGTTTGAAAGAAGAAAAAAGAGAGAGGCTATCAGGCTGACAGGAAGAAGGAAAGAAAGAGAAAGGTTTGAACTTGCGTTTTTTTTTGTGGGTAATTTTTTCTTTATTTCTTTTATATTCTGAATTTCTGATTCTATTTGTCTCATTTTTTTTCCTTTTTTTGGTTTTGAACTTGTGCTAGGGATTTAACCTGTGCTGTCTGACGTTCTGTGTTACTGGTCTTTACTGGTCTCAAGCAAAGGAAGAAGGAAACAAAGAGAAACTATAGAAAGGTTAGAACTTGTGCTTCTATTTTTTTCAAGTAATTTTTTCTTTATTTTTTTTACTAGTCTATGTTTGAATCTGATATGATTCTATGTTAGTATGCTTGTTTTTTTTTTTGTGTAACTGATTGTGTACATACTGTATGCTTGTATGTGTTTGTATGTTATGCTTACTGTTTTTACATACAGTATGCTTGTATGTATCTATAAATATGCATGTATGTTATGCTTTTTTGTAAATATGCTTTGTAAGTTGTAATTGATTGTGTACATTCTGTCTTTTTTAACTGATTGCTAGTATGTTATTGTATAAAAAATTACAATTCTTTTACGGTATTGTGACACAAGAAAAAATAGACGTTTATAACGTCTAATTCGTTGAACTATTCTGGCTCTGCCACCGTGACTTTGGAAAAAATAGCCCAATTCTTCTTTCTTGCACTAAATACCCAACGCAAAAACGTCCACCCAGAATGGAACTATTCTCTATTCTGGCTCTGCCACCATGACTTTGGAAAAGTTACAACAGATGTTTGGTCAACAGGGAATCCAACCACTGATCCATTGGCATCTTTCAGGTCTAAGATAAAGCAATTGCACACGGAATTGAGGTGTTGGAGCAACCAAACTTTCAACAGGCCAAACATTTCACTCCTAAATGCAAAACTTTTGATAGGTGCTCTTGATAGTTTGGAAGAGCTGCGATGTCTGACTGCGCTTGAATTTGCTCTCAGAATCAAACTAAGAGAGAAAGCCTTCGAGATTGCTAACCTTCTGGAGATGAAGTGGCATCACAGGGCGCGAGTTAAGTGGTTGCAATGCGGGGACCGCAACACAAAATTTTTCCACGCAATTGCTTCCACCAAGCAGAGATTGAAGTTTGTGGAATCACTTTCAGTGGATGGCACAACAAAAACCACCTCTCATGACATCCTGGCTGCATTCACAAACTTCTATTCTCAGCTTTTTGGGGATGTCGCAAGTACTCTTCCTTTCTCTGGAAATTCTCTGTACAGTGATGACTTCGACCTATCAGAATTGGCCGCACCTTTCTCAGAACATGAAATAGCAAGAGCGGTTAATAGAATGGCTAATAACAAAGCTAGTGGACCCGACGGCTTACCAAATGAATTCTTCAAGCTGAACTGGCAAGTGGTCAGACCAGACTTGCTCTCCATTTTTGACAGCCTCTTCAATGCTGACTTGTCCCTCGAAGGATACAATGAAGCCAACTTAGTTTTGCTACCCAAAGTGGAAGGGGCTAACCGACTGACGGATTTCTGTCCAATCAGTGTCATCAACTTCGTACCCAAACTTATCTCCAAAGTTTTGGCTATGAGATTACAACCTTTCCTACCCAAACTCATTTCCTCTTCACAAACTGGTTTCATCAAGGGACGACTAATTTCTGAAAATTTTCTAGTTGCAAGAGAATTGCTAAACCACCTCTACTCAGGAAGCTTTCCGAGTGTCATGATGAAACTGGATTTCTACAAGGCCTTCGATACGGTTGATTGGGGCTTCCTCAACACAGTTCTTACTTTACGAGGCTTCCCATCAGCTTACATCTCCTGGATCAACTTGCTGCTCACTACCTCTGTCTCCTCGGTTCTCATCAATGGCCTCAAAGGTGTTCCCTTTAGTCATAAAAGGGGGCTCCGACAAGGCGATCCTTTGTCTCCGTTTCTGTTCATCTTGGTGGCTGATGTGCTCTCTCAAATGTTGCATGCCACCTCAATTGCGCTGCACAGTTCCATCTCCCATCGTTTCACAGCCCCCTTCTTCATTTTACAGTACGCGGATGACACACTTATCTTCTCAACAATTCAAGGAAATGCTTTGCAAGTCCTGCAGCTGGTGTTGCGCTTGTTTCAACTAGCTTCTGATCTACGCATTAACACACAAAAATCTTTTTTTGTCCCTTTGAGCTTGACTTCAGCCCAAGCTGATGCAGTTATACATCTTTTTGGTTTCAGTACTTCGGCTTTGCCAATTGAATATTTGGGACTTCCTTTGACTCTTGGAAAACCAGACAGGTCATGCTTCTTGCCTTTGCTTCAAAAAATCGAGTCACGGTTATAAGGATGGAAAAATTGCTTCCTTTCCAGAGCCGGTAGAGTTACTCTTGCCTCCTCAGTTTTGACGGCTTTACCTTCCTACTTCATGTCAGTTTTCTTGCTACCAAGATGGCTGGTTGATGCTATTGACAAAGCTAGGAAAAGATTCATTTGGGGTACCAATCTTGAAGGAAAACAAAGAGTGCATCTTGTGGCATGGGACAAGCTTTGCCTTCCAAGAGAGGTGGGGGGGTTGGGACTCAGAAACATCACACTGCATAACCAAGCTTTTCTTCTTAGATGGCTATGGTTCCTGTACAGTAATCGCACTTCACTGTGGTTCGAGACAACTTCTAAGATCTATTCTCCCATCAGAGGAGATGCGCCTCCTTTAGTCTGGAACAAGAACGGCTCCTTTTTCTAGAAAGACATTAGGTCCTTGAGTTATCTATTCCAAATTTCAACTCAATCAACCATTGCTTCAGGTCTCAATACCTCTTTTTGGTATGATAATTGGGTTGGGAAACCACTTGTACCAGTCCTCAAAGGAGCAACCAAGCCTCCAAGGGCAAAAATTAATTACAAACAAGGCATAGCATTGCTGAACTCTTTGTTACCAAGACCATGGGAACTTACAACTCAATTGCTTTTGCAAAATCATCAAGCTACTTTACACAGTGAAGAGAATGATCGCTTATTCTGGCGCTGGACCGCTGATGGTAACTTCTCAGTTTCTTCTTTCTACAATACCTTCTCAAAAGCAGGGAAGCTATCCAACAACCTCTCTTTTATCTGGAGATTCAAGGTCCCCCCTTCCCTCAAATTCTTCTTGTTCCTGCTTTCTAATAACAAACTGCTGACACGGCAGCAATTGCTAAGAAGAAACCTGCTGTCGCTGCCCCCACACTGCGTGATGTGCAACCAATCTCTCCTTGAGGACAGCATCCACCTCTTCTTTTCCTGCCCCTTCACATCTCTAGTCTGGCTCAGATTGAGGAATCGCTTCAACTTACCTCCCCTAGTGGAGTCTTTTTTAGTTAGAGAATCCCTCTCAGCTACTTTGCAACAGAGAAGCACAGATGAGCTTTTCCATACATGGCTGTCGACTTTCTTCTGGGCCACTTGGAGGGAGAGGAACAATCGAATTTTCAGAGGGTGTACCAGGGATGTGGAATTGGTGTGTAACTGGATCCAGAGTGAGTCGAGCCTCTACTTGAAGCATTGCTGATTCTGCTGCACTGCTGGTACTGGTGCATGCGTGGTTTTTCTGTTTTTCTTTTTTTCTGTTTTGTTCCCTTTGACAGCCTCTGTCAAAGTTTCAAAAAAAAAACGTCTAATTCGTTGAATTAAAACGGAACGTCAACGGAATGAAATTATGTGACGTTTAAAAAATGGAACGTCAAACGCCAAAAAAATTATATCCATCCGTCAAACGGAACGACTCACGTATCTGCTTAATTCCGTTATCGTTATACACATTACCCAGGCCTACGTGTCACATGCTTTGATCAATTGATCTATATATTGTTGTACGGATTTCTTGTAACTCGATTTTTGCATTAATTGGTGCAGCCATTGGCTGAAAGGTAGGTTGGTACGACCGTACGAGTCCGAAAATACGAATTCGACCAAGAAGAAAAAGGAAGCTAATGAAATCGGATGGATTAACATACTCATCTTTGTAATTGAGATGGAGTAAAATATAAATATTGAAGAAACAGGTTGGTTTTCTCTTTCATCAAAAGGGCGGACGTAGAGAATGGGAATTGTGTTTGTGAAATCGTTTTTCTAAAAAAAAAAAAAAAAATTAGTGAGAATTTGTATTGAAAGAAAAAGTGACATCTGATCAAGAATTAATCGCATCCGAATCTATATTAAAATATTTAATTCACCTGATTACCTCATTTTAATAATCGAACTAAATTAGATGAGAGGATAGTTTTAGTGCATACATTTTTTCTATTTCCAGATCCCAAAAATTCATTTTAAATTTTTTTTATTTAAGATTAAAACATCAATTCTTAAGTGTTGATCTTGTTCAATTTAACGGAAGATGCAGTTTCATATAAATTTTGTAAATTTTGAAGTTAATTTGATATTCAATCATTGACCAAAATCTTAATATTTTTCGAATAAATTGATCATAATTAACAAGGTTCGTCTTTTTTTTTTTTTTTTGTAAACTGCTTGATTTAGTGATCTTAATAATTTAAAATAAAATATTGGTATTTGAAGCCATCCAAAATATAAGCACTGAAATATTCCAGTAAGATATATGAACTTTTCAGATTATCCTAAGATTGATTGCATAGTATATGGTTACAGTTCTATTATATTAGCAGATTATCCAACGACTAACCGAAACAACCTGGCAGAAAGAGCAGACATCATTTTGCTAATTCGATTTTGTTATGCTACCTAATAATATACCGTTGGAATTTGCATGCATCGCATGCTAACAAGTCAATGCACGAATGAAATATTTATATGAATATAATATAATGATAGGGACATGCGGCTGATCTCGAGCGAACTAAGTCACATAATATATGATATATATCATTTGTGTATGCATATGAGCTGGCTACTGCATTGGCCACAAAAGAAAGGTTTCCAATGGACGTACCACATAAATTGTAAAGGCGTGCATAATTTTTTAAAAGATGAGGCCTTTGTACTATATACTTGAATAATATTTAAGAAGAAAAATGATAAGGCAAGTTCAGTACATTTTATTCAAGTTTTATCTGGGTGGCGGGCTTTTGTATTTTATGATAGTTGTGTGCAAATAAAAATTCTGTTCCGTGATCGAAAATCATTCACCAAATTGAAAAAAAAAAAATGTACCCAAAATGCATGACAGATATCAGCCAATTAGCAAATTACAAATTCTAAAACAAGTCATGTCAAGAGGATGGGGTCATGGGGAATTGGGGATGTGAATTGTGAAGTCCTAAGAAAATGCTGATTGATAATACAAGTTAGTGAATAGTGATCTACTTTTCATATTGGGCCTAATAGGGCTTATTTAACACTCATAAGCCCAATATCGGTATCTACAAGAACAAGAGATTATTAAAGAAGCTTAGTTGCGCTTTGGATTCTCTTGGACTGTTATGACAGGATAATATTACCAACCCAAATACCCAATCTAGCGAAGTTCCATGAGACCATGACATTGCGCATGTTCAGGAAAATTAATGAAGAATTCGGAATACTGTAATCAACAACATTTAACTTTGTAATTGTATTGACTCGCCAATTCATAATAAATTTAATTCACATAGAGGATGATATAATATTGATTCTTAAATTGGAAACTTGCTAGAAGTTAAAAATTTAACTCGACAGTTTTGATAGTAGTCTAACCGAGCGATAACTAAATGACAAGCTAACAAGAGAATTATTAAAATCCTGGATTTTGTTTCTTTTGATTTCAGCACCAAAGCATTTGCGCTTGAGAGTAGCTGTCCAGAGTAGTATTGGACGCATCGTTTCTTCAATAAACCTAAATAGACATTCTTTTTTCCAGTTAATCCTATCAAGTACCTACCAAAATAGTTGTCAAGTTTTTTGGAAAAAAATGAAGTACCTCAAGAGATAATTATGACTCTCAATCTCTTAAAAACATCCCAGGTGGTAACCTTGTTGCAGTATGGAGTTTAGGAACTTACAAAAAATTATGTCAACCAATTTTCTTAAAAAATTGATTTTCTCTAATACATAAGTGCTTAAAATCACTAACAAAAAATGTTTCAGTCGTAGTGGATTTAGATTTTGTTCAATATCAAATATAAGCAAAAAATAAATCAAGCAAAGTGGAAACGTACAACTTTATCATGTTCATTCGAAATTAACTTTCATTATTAATAAATGTCATTGATATTGAATGTATTTATATTCAATATGCACTTGCTTTCATTTCTGGCATCTTAACATGTATCAAATAAAATTTTAATGAACAGGTGATGAGTTCAAATTTATTTGAATAAATGATGTTATTGGTACCGGAACGATTCAAATTCGAACATTCTAGAATTTGGCTTGGTCTGAAACTCTGAATCCATCACATCCAACTCAAAATAACATGAGTACTTTAGCATTTTAATCTGACCTTAACATCAGTCAAATCTGATTCTTAATCAAACATGACTCAATTTCGATTGAAAGGCACTTAGGTGGAATTAATGAAGTGTAGTTAAGAAGCTAAGCGTTAAGGCTAATGCATGCCTTGGCGGCCTTGCTAATTATATATTTCTCCACAGTGTATACAATTCGCCATCAAAATCAAATAACATATATAATCAAAGACCTGGTGCTAGTACAAAGTCCCTAAAGACTAGGAACAGAAGAAACTTAATCTTAACAACTACAGTTCTTGAGATTAAGTTGCAACAGGAAACTAAATACGTAAAAAACAAAAAAAAAAAAATTTTAGAGGAGTTGGCGACTCACATGGCTGCCTAGCTATCAGTCTGTGGCAGAGCAGAAGGTAAGAGGTGCAGTGCTACTGTTGCAAAAAGAGTACAAATCAGGTAAAAACAGCAATCACAGGTCACAAACTATATATTACCACCCGTCTGAGTCTGACCCACTTTTTTTTCTTCTTTTTTATTTTGGAATAACCCACTATATATAAATGTTGCACGTGAATTATAGTGGGTTATTACTTAAATTGGGTTACGCTTGCAGGAGGAGAGTAATTATTTCTTTCTTATTTTTAGCAGATGTTGTTTTCTGTCAGTTTTTAAATTTGCAATTTACTTTACTGGACTGGATGTGGGTAGTTTCGTAGTTAAGGTGGATGGACAACACTGATCTGTCAGTTTGCTGCCTATTTGAACTCTTTTTTTCTTATTTATGCAAGCGTTGTAACACCCATGTACCACTCTTTATTGTCTTTTAATGATTTAGTTGCCTACGGGCCTTTAAAGTTCAAAAAAAAAAATTATAGTGGATTACCACTTTTATTTTTTATTTATTTTTTTGATTATTGCCCATATAGGCCTAAAACATTAATTGAACATAACATTACAAACTAGTGTTGCTTGAGTTAACAGCCATAAACTGGTGCCACAAAACCTCTACCTAAGAGGTTACATGAAAATACTAAAAATCAACCAAATAAACCTAAAAAAGAACAAATTGAAAATTAAAACATAAAAGAGAAAGTATACTACTTGGCACCAGACTAAATAAAAATGCTTAGTAGCTTTGCTAGAAAGGAATTGCTGAGGAGACGCAAGAGAGAGGATTCTAATTAATGAACAAAGAATGAGTTGGAAAGGGAAAAAATATGTAAAGAATAAAAAAGGATGGGGGAAATTGTCATCTGGCATTTATAGCTGATAATAACAAAATGTTGGGTCTGTTATTTGGCACTGATATCTAGCTAACAGATTTAAAAGATTATCACTATTTCAATAATTAGTACATAAAATATTTTATAGCGCCTATTATACGTTACTAACTAGTGTAAAATTTGAAACTTGATACTTTTGATAGTTCATTCTGTACTTTGGGCTAAAAAGGGAATATAAGTACACCTGTGCCGAAAGCTGACTTCAACAGATCATATACACGGATATGGCATATGACGAACTAACATATGTGATAGCATGTAATTAGATAGATAGATAGATATAAGCATTAATTATATATTAGCACGGTACGCAATCACACGATGTCTATTTAGCTAATACGTGTTAAGTACACAATTAATGTGCATATTGGCTAGTCAAAGAGCGCACAGATTTTCCTTGACAACCACAGTCAAGTTATCTAAAAATAAAAAAAAAAGATCGCACAGATTGTACTTTCGAATTGTGACGAAACTGTTGATTTTGATCTCGAGCAAACCACTCAACTTAAAATAGCAACACATTATTTTTGCCAACATGCATTCGGAAGGCCAGTTTGAACTTGAGAAAAATAGAAAAAATGTCCTCTCTCTATGCGTGTTATATAGGTCAGTCGTTATTTTTTTTATTTGTTTTTTTTGAAGATCTAGTTTGAAACTAATGATTTTGTTATAAGAAATTTGAAAATAAATATTCTCTCCGCAATTCGAATAAAAAATCACTTGGTTGATGAAACTAAGGCAAACCACTGGACCAAACAACCCAGTTTAGGTCAGGTCATTACTAAGGTGATCTTTTCTTTTGTTTTGCTTTTCTACATGCAAAGAGAATAGTTGGTATCATTATCTGATCTTTCAATAAAATTATGATTTAAAATAAACTAAAATTATATATGCTATTTGATTTAATTTAATCATAAACAATAAGTTATAATTCAGCACTTTTCAGTTCTCAATCACATGAATATGCCTCTAGCTAGACACGATCGGGAGCGGATAGGGGGTGGCCTGGCATACGCCAAAAAAAAAAAAATTTTGTAAAACGTAAAAAATACAGTGCTAATTTAGTTATTAATTTGATGTATCCGATCTACTTTAATATCAGAAACTCTAACTAATAAAATGCAATTGAATTCGAACCTTAGCACGCCAAACCTGACACGTGTCGTGCCGGACTCAAATTCTTACCAATAATATAACAAAACAATAAAAATAACTCTGTATATATACATTGATGAATAATTATGTATTTGTAAACCGTGCGACTGCAAGGAGATGGATCAGTTAACCATAACAACATTGTTGCTGAGATCACTTCAACTTGGAAGAGAACAGATCGTCTTTTCAGACCTTTCGAAATCGAAACAGAGTAAATATATGAGATGGAGAGAAGTATGGAAACTCAACGGAGGTGGTTTTGACCTGTCATATCAGTCGGACAATTGCATTTCATCAAAAAAAAAAAAGGACAATTGCAGAGCACACCCGCTGTCAATGCTCTGGAATTTATTTGGCAGAATCCAAGTAGAATGATTGATATCTTAAAAGTGGTACCAAGATAAAGCTGCATGCAGCTAGGAAAATATATATGGACAAGATCAACTAATTTAATATGTAGTCTGATTTAGAACTTGCTTCTACACTGTTTATTTTATTCACAAATCCTGTCGCCTAGCAGTTGTACGGAAGGAGACCCAGAGAGATTTGCGCTTTCTTTTCTTTTGATCTTTTTCTTTTTTCTTTAATCAGATCCGTACGTACATATTTAATTTAGCATCCAAAAATGAAAAACTATTCAAAAGTGAATTTAAATGTAAATTCAACACATTCGATTTCAAATTGTAATTGTCTCTCTAGTTACTTAGATGCATACAAGAGATTTGAATAAAAAATAATTTCTTTTTTTCCCCCCCAAAATCACCCCGTTCGTTCAAGTGGGTATAAAACTAATTATTGTCATTTTACCCCAGAACTTATGGACATACTACCACAATGGATGAAGTTATAATTTAAATTGTTCAGTTTTGGCTGGTGCGTTAGTAATCATCAATTTTAAAGTGAGATTGAAACAAATATCGTCTAGGAAGGGGAGATGATATAATTAATGTATACAATAAGCAATTTACAAATTCTTTGTTTTCTTCAAAATGAGAATTCTTAATTAATTAATTGAATGCGGAGACAAAGTCAAACCCGCAACATTAAAAGTCAACAAATCCCGTTGCTTGTTGGGGAGACTTGAGTATAGAATTGAGAATTCATTTGACTCTTGAATATATTTGGGAAGTTAATTTAAGATCAATGGTCCATGCATATTTCAATTTCTTGGAATAAAAATTGGACAGTATAATCAAGGCCAGATTATCATTCTGTTAAACCTGAATGATTGAGATTTGTGTATATTCCTTCAATGAGTTCAATATATTGATGAATGGCTCGATCTCACAAAATACTAAAATGATTCCCTTTTTTTTTCAACTCTATTTATTTCTCACAATCTCAACTCATTGTTGAGAGATGAATGGACAGGACAGGACCAACTGTTCATTTTAAACATAGAAAGGGGATATAAGAAAATTGCCACATTGATT
Source organism: Rhynchospora breviuscula (assembly GCA_027562975.1). Lineage (NCBI taxonomy): Eukaryota > Viridiplantae > Streptophyta > Magnoliopsida > Poales > Cyperaceae > Rhynchospora > Rhynchospora breviuscula. The sequence goes on from CM050398.1 coordinate 23,998,777, forward strand.
TTGGGTGGGGGGGGGGGGGGGGGGGAGGATCCTTTTTAAGTTTATAAGAATTCTTATTTCTGAAGAATGTTGTGGGGTTTCTAAATTAACCCCCCGAAAAGAAAATAACTTTCTCAACTATTCCGTATTAATTTATGTGCTGGAGACTGGAGATTGAACACAGAAAAATTGACATCGCATCTTGCATATACAATATTCATAATATAAAAAAAATTATAACATAAGGCAAGATATCGGTGGGCCGCCTACTAAAATAAACACACACAATAGTCATTACAGAGCTCTAAATTCAGCAAGACAATACACTTAGACTAAAAACTTAAGGAACAGTACCATAAACCCACGAACATACGCAGTACCCTACTATAACAACAGATCTGAAAACTTAATAAGTACACAAACTTAACACACAACTTACTATACTCGCCCACATGCACTGCGCACCAAGTGATCATGATCATCAAATTAAACTGAACCCACCAAATGAACATGATCATCAAGAAGAAGAACTGCTCTCAGTTCTTCTTCTCCTTGGTGCGTTCATGCTTGTCCTTTTTTTTTTGTTCCTCCTCCTTCTTCTTCTGCTCTTGGGCGGGACGGGGTCTACAATTACTTGTGGACTTGTGGCTGGAGAGTGCAGAGTACGCACTGATGCTGTCGTTCTTGTCATGCTCAACTTTCGCTCCACATATGTCGCAGATCGAGTAGGGCTTGCTAGTCTTTGAACTGGAAGAAGCCATTGGATAGTTTCGTAGGTTTATGCAGATGGGTAGTCGGCTGGAGTTGGGACTTGTGAAGTTGTGACTTGTGAGTTGTTAGGAGAGGAAGGGGTTAAAAAGGCGCTGGGGAGAGAGAAAAAATGTTTGTTGATCTTCTGCGGCTATGGAAAATTGGCAATTTGGTTCAATGTTGCACATGAATTATAGTGGGTTATTACTTAAATTGGGTTACGCTTGCAGGAGGAGAGTAATTATTTTTTTCTTGTTTTTAGCAGATGTTGTTTTCTGTCAGTTTTTAAATTTGCAATTTACTTTACTGGACTGGATGTGGGTAGTTTCCTAGTTAAGGTGGATGGGCAACACTGATCTGTCAGTTTGCTGCCTATTTGAACTCACAACTTCACAAGGATGCTTGGTAGCTTTGCTATAAAGGAATTGCGGAGGGGACGCAAGAGAGAGGATTCTAATTAATGAACAAAGAATGAGTTGTATATAAAGAATTAAAAAGGATGAGGTAAATTGGCATCTGGCATTTATAGCTGATAATTAATAACAAAATGTTGGGTCTGTTATTTGGCACTGATATCTAGCTAACAGATCTAAAAAATTATCACTATTTCAATAATTAGTACATAAAATATTTTATAGCGCCTATTATACGTTACTAACTAGTGTAAAATTTGAAAATTGATACTTTTGATAGTTCATTCTGTACTTTGGGCTAAAAAAGGAATATAAGTACACCTGTGCCGAAAGCTGACTTCAACAGATCATATACACGGATATGGCACATGATGAACTAACATATGTGATAGCATGTAATTAGATAGATAGATATAAGCATTAATTATATATTAGCACGGTACGCAATCACACGATGTCTATTTAGCTAATACGTGTTAAGTACACAATTAATGTGCATATTGGCTAGTCAAAGAGCGCACAGACTGATGAAAGCCTTATACATAATTTTCAGTGAACACACTGATTTGGAAAATTTTATGGATTTGTTTCATTTCTTGTTAAATTGTTTAATTGAAATTGGATGAAACATAGAAATGGTCGTCTATGTTATGATTTCTCATAAAATTATAAACTCCCTAAAATTTCTTTGAGCAGATCTCATATAATAATTTTAAAATATTTCTGGTGTCTAAACATGTTCATAAATATGTACAAATTATACATATTGGGTTATCTTTAAAATTCTATAAAGCAAATAATATCCTGAACATTGAAGAATTATTTAAAATTATTTACATAGCCTGTAATTAAAAAAAATTATAACATGGAACTTTTATATTTTACTGAGTATTCTCATAAAATTTGATTTGGAAAAAACTTTAGAAAGGGTTGAAACAATTTTTTTTAAAAAAAACAAATGACTTGATGAAGGAATAATAAAAACAAGACGATAAGCATATGCATGGTCCGCACGGAAATCAATAACTTCATTCCTATTTTCGTAATTCTAAAGAGCATCTTCCTAATGTTGTAACTTTAATTAATCTAATTCCTACATTCAAATATTTCGGCACCCGTCAGATCCAGATTTTTATTTCTGCCTTTTTTGGTTGGGTTAGGGATCCCGTCAGATCCATTATTTTGATGACCAAAGCAACAAAGAGCCGAAGAAACAATGAAACGGTGTTATTGGTACCGGGACGATTAAAATTCGAACAATCAAGAATTTTGCTTTCTCCTGAATCCATCACATCCAACTCAAAATAACATGAGTACTTTAATATTTTATAATCTGACCTTAACATCAGACAAATCTGATTCTTACTCAAGTCAAATTTGATTCTGACTCAAACTGGACTCAATTTCGATTGAAAGGCACTTAAGTGGAACTAGTGGTGCATCGCATTGCGCTATCTTCAGTTTTTTTTTTTTTTTTATATCAAATGTTTGCTTGTGCAAAATATTTGCGGTAATATATAATTATTATAACATAATAAGATTGGGTTAAAGAAAACTAATAAAAGACTAAAAGATATTGAGGTAAAAATAAATTTTATTTTTTATAAAACAAAAAATGTCTTTTAGCCTTTCATCAGGTTTTTTTTATAGTTTTTAAAATTAATTATTTGTATGCAAAAAAAAAATTGGGAAACGATCAAAGTAATTGAATGGCTAAAAGATATTTTTATATAAATGAAATTTATTAAAAATATTATTAATTATTTAAATACCAAAAAATTAAAAAATTGGTCCCGCTGAATTCTATATATTCTCTTTGATAATGAACATAAATTTTGATTAAAATAATATGCCCTAGAAAACTCTTAAATAAAAAAAAACTAAAAATAACTGTTTTGAATTTGTAAAACAAAAAATGAAAAAAAATTTAAAGTATTTAGGAAGTCTAAAATAAAAAAAAAGAATATGGAACCTTTAAATTTTCTGTAATTTTTTTAGCATGTGCATAAAAATTATTGTAGAAATTTATTTTGGAAGGCCCTACAAATATTGACAAATTTAAACTTTTAGAAATCACAAAAATAAAATATCATGAGGTCTAAAATTATTTAAATTATTTTGGAAGTCTATAATTGAAAATTTTTATGCCACGGAATTGTACATATTTCTATGAGAATTAATTTAAAATTTCATGGTGGTATAAAACATTTTATTGGCCTCAAATAATTTTAAAAGAGATTAGAATTTTCTGAAAGGAACAAAAATGGAGGAGGCCATTGCTTAAGAGAAATGGAGATAACAACAAATGAGAAGAGATGGGTCATGCTGTCAGGTTTGGAGCGGGCCATTTGTCCAACTCCAACATGAGAATCAGATTTATTTTTTTTTCCCCCTTAATTTCTACACATGATGAGTGGTGGTCGCTACGCCATAGCTCAACAGCCATTTAATTTTCTCGGAGTTTCCTAGGTTGCTGCCTAGTTTTCTAAAAAAACATTTCTCTTGAGTTTGTCGCTGGTCCTGCCTCTCTCTGCGTCTTCAGATTCATTCGCACGTAGGCTGAGTGAAGACACGTGGCGCACTATCAAAAGAATAGAATTGGGCAGACAAAAACGGATGATCTTGATATTATAAAAAATGTCAAGGGGCCAAAGTGACACGTCCCTTAATTTAATCTCACCTTATTGCAAGTAACACAATAAAAAAGTCATTGGAGCCAAAACTGAGGCATAAGTTGGCTGTTATTTTTTTTTTCTTTGTGATTTAATAACGTGTACTTGTGGGCTTATGCTCCACAATCACTTAAGTACCCTCTTAGAATTTGTAAGCGCTTGTTTCTGTCGTTCAAAAATATATTTTAGTTTTCTGTCAAAAAAAAAAAACAAATTGAATAACAAATCTATTTGTATAGCTGATAGATTAAGAAACATATTCACCACATATGAAGGCATCTTATGCTAGTATCTCTAAATAAACTTGTTATATGTCATTAGTTTCTCAAACAAGAAGGCCAGAATCGCTTAACTTTTAAATAAATGAAAGATTCAAAATTCCTTTATTTTTTAAACACTTAACAGAAACTGACTTTTGAATGCATTTTTCAAATTAGAAACTGTTGCCTTAAACTAACAACATAAGTTTTTTTTTATAGAAAAACAAATTTTATTTAGCTCAAATTTGGAACTTTCTTTGCACTAAATATTTATGTCACAAAAATCCTGATAAATAATTAGTTTAAAAATTATTAATATGATTATAAATAATTTATTCTATATTTTTAATTATAATTACATTGTTGTACTTCATAGTTAATAACTCATTTACATATTTATAAATATTTCGAATGATGCCGACAATAATTTTGTTCTCTTGTAAGAACAGTGATCTAAGTAATTATTATTTGTAATGAATATTGATTTCAAGTTAATTTGATTAATAACTCATTGATTAATTTAAATATGAACTATATCTAAGTAATTTAGATAAGGGACATAATAAAAAACTAAAGATATAGTGAGAGTGGGAGTTTCTCGTGTGCATGGGGCCCACCACACTCACCTCTAATTTCGTTTTTTTAACTCTGGACCTATGGGTGGCTAGGCCTGTCAACGGTAGGCCGTTAAGTGGCACGGTTAACGAAATAGAATTCTGTATTGTTTCGAAAACGTTAACGGTTAACGGAATGGTTGTTTATACCGTATTTCTTAACGAAACGGAAACAGTTTCATACCGTTCCGTGTTTTTTTAACACGTTTGACAGGAGGTGGCAAGCAGTAACCGGTAAGTTGGAAATATGAAAAAATGAACAGAAAAAACATATAGGCGCACAGGCCTTATGCGCCTTCTTTTGATGAAGATTTTGGGCGCACTGGCTTCTTGCGCCTTGGGCCCTTAGTTCTTTATGGGGTCGTTTGGATGGGTTAGGAATAGCCAATTCCTAGGAAGGAATAAGGATTTTCGTTGGGAAGTGTGTAACTTTGTGAGAGAGATGAATTGTTTATATTAAAATTTATGTCCGGAATTGGAAAATCCCCAAATTCCGGACACATCCAAACGACCCCTATGTAAATATTATATTGCTCTTGGTGCTTTGTTGAATAAGCCTTTGAATAAGGCATGTGGGCCCCACGTTGTCCTCTCTCCTCTCTCCTCTCTCCTCTTTTCTCTTATTCGGCTAATTCCACCTTTTGGCCGAATAAGAATTGGAGGCTGAATAAGACCGAATAGGGCAATCTCTCTCCTCTCTCCTCTGTCGAAAGTACACCCTCTCTCCTCTCTCCTCTTATTCGGCTACCGAATAAGAGTGCCAAACATACCCATTATTTAGAATATAGCTGTTTAAGAAAAAAAATCCGGATACGGGGGCCCTGCACTACTCTGGCTGTTGCCTGTTCTGGGAACACTTATCGTTGAAGACTAATATTATTATTTTTTTTTTTGAAATGGAATGCCCTTAGGCTACTTAAATTAAACAGCAAGCGATAAACGCTGCAAATTGAAATCATACAAACTAGAGCAGCCCCTAAAAATGCCTGGCCATCTACCTAAAAACTGAAACAAAAAATAACAGTCACTTGCAAAAGACTAAACCAACCTTGCGAAAGAAACATCAGCTTCCTAAAAAAAATACCAGAATATGCCTCTAGCTAGACACGATCGGGAGCGGATAGGGGGTGGCCTGGCATATGCCAAAAAAAAAAAAATATGTAAAACGTAAAAAATACAGTGCTAATTTAGTTATTAATTTGATGTATCCGATATATACTTTAATATCAGAAACTCTAACTAATAAAATGCAATTGAATTCGAACCTTAGCACGCCAAACCTGACACGTGTCGTGCCGGACTCAAATTCTTACCAATAATATAACAAAACAATAAAAATAACTCTGTATATATACATTAATGAATAATTATGTATTTGTAAACCGTGCGACTGTGCGAGTGCAAGGAGATGTATCAGTTAACCATAACAATATGGTTGCTGAGATCACTTCACTTGGAATTTGAAGTGAACAGATCGTCTTTTCAGGCCTTTGAAATCGAAACAGAGTAAAATATATGGAGATGGAGAGAAGTATGGAAAGTACGGAGGTCGTTTTGACCTGTCATATCAGTCGGACAATTGCTTGTCATAAAAAAAAAGGACAATTGCAGAGCACATCCGCTGTCAATGCTCTGGAATTTATTTGGCAGAATCCAAGTAGAATGATTGATATCTTAAAAGTGGTACCAAGATAAAGCTGCATGCAGCTAGGAAAATATATATGGACAAGATCAACTAATTTAATATGTAGTCTGATTTAGAACTTGCTTCTACACTGTTTATTTTATTCACAAATCCTGTCGCCTAGCAGTTGTACGGAAGTAGACCCAGATAGATTTGCGCTTTTTTTCTTTGATCTTTTTCTTAATTTTTTCTTTAATCAGATCCGTACGTAAATATTTAATTTAGCATCAAAAAATGAAAAGCTATTCAAAAGTGAATTTAAATGTAAATTCAACACATTCGATTTCAAATTGTAATTGTCTCTCTAGTTACTTAGATACATACAAGAGATTTGAATAAAAAATAATTTCTTTTTTTTTTTTCCAAAATCACCCCGTTCGTTCAAGTGGGTATAAAACTAATTATTGTCATTTTACCCCAGAACTTATGGACATATTACCACAATGGATGAAGTTATAATTTAAATTGTTCAGTTTTGGAAAGTGAGATTGAAACAAATATCGTCTAGGAAGGGGAGATGATATAATTAATGTATACAATAAGCAATTTACAAATTCTTTTTTTCTTCAAAATGAGAATTCTTAATTAATTAATTGAATGCGGAGACAAAGTCAAACCCGCAACATTAAAAGTCAACAAATCCCGTTGCTTGTTGGGGAGACTTGAGTATAGAATTGAGAATTCATTTGACTCTTGAATATATTTGGGAAGTTAATTTAAGATCAATGGTCCATGCATATTTCAATTTCTTGGAATAAAAATTGGACAGTATAATCAAGGCCAGATTATCATTCTGTTAAACCTGAATGATTGAGATTTGTGTATATTCCTTCAATGAGTTCAATATATTGATGAATGGCTCGATCTCACAAAATACTAAAATGATTCCCTTTTTTTTTCAACTCTATTTATTTCTCACAATCTCAACTCATTGTTGAGAGATGAATGGACAGGACAGGACCAATTGTTCATTTTAAACATAGAAAGGGGATATAAGAAAATTGCCACATTGATTTTGGGTTGGGGGGGGGGGGGGGGGGGAGGATCCTTTTTAAGTTTATAAGAATTCTTATTTCTGAAGAATGTTGTGGGGTTTCTAAATTAACCCCCCGAAAAGAAAATAACTTTCTCAACTATTCCGTATTAATTTATGTGCTGGAGACTGGAGATTGAACACAGAAAAATTGACATCGCATCTTGCATATACAATATTCATAATATAAAAAAAATTATTTTATGCGTAACAAAATATTAGAGTAATAAACAAAATTATATAAAGTCTTTATCCAGTTTCAATATATAGACAACACATGCATGTCATCCAGAAATAATAAGGGTATTTTCCGCAAAAATTCTTCTGTGGCATATTCATCTCGTTTTGCTTCCCCTATAATAAACCTTGCATTTTGTGCATGGACTAGAGAAATCCAAGATTAGTCGTCAAGTTGTTGCCGATAAATGTTAAAACGTGTGACACCCATCGCATTCCGTGACAATACACACGGAGTGCACGCCGCAGATGTCAGTTGCACCCGCTTAACTAAGTTTGATTTATAAATTAATTTTAATTATATACAATTATTATACATGTCAAATATAAACTTAAAAATATTTATTTAGATATAATATAAATTTTACAACCATCTCGTTGTTCAAACAAGTTGCTAACCACAGAATCCAATAAGCTGCTACTTGTCTCGTCGTCCAGCACTCAACCAATTGCGGAAACAATGCAAAAACAAAGAATTATCTCAGTGCGATTTTTAGTTCCAGTCAAATGAAATTTAATGATACATGTTCAAGGACTAACTACCGTACCAAGTTAAACTAATATTCTAATAATAATTTAGATATACAAACAATAGATAAATAAATCAATTAACAAATGCAAAAATTTATAAACGGATGCAATGCAAAGGAGCACGTACTAATTATTCAATTTAATTCAATTTAGATACAATTTAATATTTCAAAAGTCGGCTCAGTTTGAACAGCTATCTAATGCAAGTCTAGTATCACAAATTAGTCAGTAGAGAGTCAGATATCGCAAGTCTTCTTCTAAGAGTTGCCAACGATTTACAGATATCATAGAATCACCTTCAATGAGGTTTTCCAATGGTTATTCAATTCCATTTACAATCCATACAATCATATAATCAAAAGTACTACAAGACGAGAACACTGCCAGATCTAGAATATAAGCGCTTACTTCACGGTGCATAACTAGGTTAGGACGCGACCCAAACCTCCGTACAAAAGAAATGAGTGTCTATTCAATAGCGCAAGCAATACATATAACAATTTCAAATTACCATATGGCAATCATTCAACAATAATAATAATCAATTGATAACTATTCAAATATGACATATGACAATTCAACAATTTCAAATATGCAAATGCAAAGCAGTTCAATTCTGAAAATGCAAATTAAAATGTATGAAATCAGCAACTGAGAGTAAGAAGACAAAACACACAAGATACAAAAGCAATCCTAATGTTATTTGGTTGTATTGGCCATCTTTGGCTCAGCTACTCAACCTCCACACTCTAAACAATAGAGATACTAATTCTAAGAATTTATTCTAAATAACAAATCAAATTGTTTTATTAAATTTAGTCCCTTAAAGAATCTACATGTGAGAATCTACATGTGAGGTTGGTTTGCTAGTGATGTATAGTACTAATTAACTGACTTAATTTCAATATCAGATACTTGTATCTTGGATGTTTTTTTATACAATCACCGCCATTTGTACTAATCTTATTAGACTCAAAGTAATAAGGTTCCATGTTATACAAAATAACAAGCAACTATTTGATCGAGTAACAACTAGTTTGACAATTAATTTGCATATAATTTCCATAGGTTGCCACAATAATCTTATTAGACTTAAACTTTTGATAATTTTGCAAACTATAAGAAGGCACAATACAAAATATCAAATAGCTTGTAAAATTTTTAAGAGAATTTGGCTATCAAATAAATGAGCAAGAAAATTATTCAAAGAGCTTGTGTCAATACCTCTCTATATTTAATAACTATCTGAGTTTTATTTGTGCACCACACTTTTGGTACCAGCCCTCACTTAGCTCCTCTTGGTTTCGAATGAAGAATTGTATTTATATGGGTTTTGTGTTTTGGTACAGAAATTTGGTGTTAATTTCCATCAGTTTTTCTCTTCTAGCTAGACTTCTACAAGGACGGTTTTTGGTGCATATTTCAGAAAGAAAACGGTATAAGAGGTGCAATTAATATATGAAGCACTCAATGTTAACAAGATTGAGTTGCTTGTGTGACGTACATGTGGCAAGATGGCATGACAGAGAATTAATGGGTGGTACAAACTCGGTGGCTTTGAGTGGATTTGGTGCTTCATTTAATCCTTATAACATAGGGTGTGTTTGTTACTCTTATTCGGTAACCGAATAAGAGGAGAGAGGAGAGAGGGTGTACCAACTGTCAGAGGAGAGAGGAGAGAGAGTACTGAATAAGGCTTATTCGGTAGCCAATTCTTATTCGGCCAAATGTTGGTATTAGCCGAATAGGGAAAAGAGGAGAGAGGAGAGAGGAGAGAGGAGAGAGTGGGGCCCACCATCCTTATTCACATCCTATTCCGGGTGAATGCCAAACACACCCATAGTCTTACACATGGGCCCTACTTGTCATTCTCATATTTTAAAGTATACAAAAGTTCATGACCAATTCTTCATTTAACCCGACCAGAGTTTCATTTGGTTTTTATAATAAGAATAATTTCCTTCTCCAATTATTCAAAATAAAAACCGAAAATAACTTCAGAATCGTTTACATTTTTAGAAATTTTAGAAATATTAACAAGCCAAATTTCATTTCAATAAATTGAGAATATGCAGTAAAACAAAAACACACAAGAAGAGAGCTCAAAAAAACATCAAATTTTAATTACCAACAGAAATTAAAAATTCTAAGACTCAATGATTGATAAAAAAAAAAAAAAATCATAGGTGCAAAATCATAGTTTACAAATGTGTAGTGTAACAAAATGTTCCCAGAACAGGCAACAACCAGAGTAGTGCAGGCCCCTGCATCCCTTCAATTCCTCTCACGAATTTGTATGACCACATCTGTGGCTGTATAGTCTGATATGCAAAAGATCTGCTAATTCGAATATTTTACAAAATATTTTTACGAGTATATAGACATTTTCTTTAAAAAAATCCTGCCAAAAAAAAAATGATTATAGTTCCACTGTTGACTCTCATAGTTGAAAAAAATTATATTTTTTATACGACCATTTATTGATATTGATACAAGATTAATTATTAAATTAAAATTTTAGTTACTTCGATGAGTCCAATTTAAATATTGTACATCTTTTCTCTAATCTCCTGGTGATCAGTAGTCCATATAAAAAAACAAATAAACAAATCTTTCAAATTTCTTATTGTACTAAGTTTAAATTGCTTTCATTAATTAGTTAACAAGAGATTAAAAAGTAATCAATAAGGCCCGGTTACTAGTACTGTACCTTGTAAGCTCCAATAACTATTATCGAATTTTTCATTGAACTGGATTTACTGCACCAAATAAATATTGCTCATGCCCCTGTTAGTTCCTGTTGAACTGGTGTGACAATGATATGTGTGAATTTTTTTAGACCGGAGACAATTAGCTCATCATGGCCCCAGCGATAGGTTAAGTGGGTCTGCTTTTGTTTCTCAACTTTTCTTAATTTGTACGACATGATTTTCTCAAAGCCTATTGAAATGTTGCCTATATATACATGGAACTATTTATGGTACACCGTTAATGAATAAAGTTCAATTTTTGTGAGGATTATGAAACAGAATTTGTTTGGAGGTCGACAGTGTCCGAGCTCTTAAAGTAACAGGCTCTTTGATTATGTCGTTTGTGCTCTCTTTTTTTGTTGATAATAGGTTTCGGGTACATGGGGGTGACGGTATACCATTTTTCGTGGACGTTCCGTCCAAATGGAACGGCTAACGGTACAAAAAATCATTTCGTTTCGAGAAACCGGGAGGATATACCGTTGCTGAAACAGAACGGTAAACAAAATGGCTTATTTCGCTTCCGTTTCGACAAATAGTGTAGTTTTTTGTGTAAAAACAAGTCATTATGTTCTGTTTCGTTCCATCTAAATGGAACGAATAACGAAATGAAATGACATTTTATTTTCTGAAACGAAATGAAATGGCCATACTATTGATGGAACAGAACGATAAACGAAATGGGTCATTTCGTTACCGTTTGGAACGTTAAACAGGCCTACGGGTACATATATGCTAGTGGAAGCTATAAATATGAACAAGGCTAGGTTGATAAGAGGTTCCGGTACATATATATATATAAGCTATTTCGTTGGTTTAATTGTTCAATTTAATGTATTCAATTTGTATTGCAAGTTTGCAACAAAATTGAATCTGAGCGTTTTATTATTTAAAAAAAATTAGCAATGGGTAGCGTCTTATTCACATTGATTGTTTTTTTTTCTTCCTTTTATTGATTATGTCGAATTTTTCACTTTGTGTTTGACGAGTTTGACATCTAAAATTCCGAATAATAATGCTAGCAGTCAGTTGATCAGTCAAATCACGGTGAGTATATCAATTTTTTAAGATAAATGGGCGTGCTAAGATTATTTTTAAAGTATATCCATTTTTAAATAAAAAGGTGGTGGGTAAACCAGCTCGTTTTTCCTCTAAAAAAAGTCCTCTCGAAAAATAAATGAGACCAAAAAATTTGGAGAAAAGTTAAATATCTAACTCTATAATATTTACAATTATATGGAACTTTCAGAACGAAATTTTTGCACTAGCAAAAGTTTTCCGTTCTTAATCATAAGAAATCAAGGTGATTTATTATTTAGAAAAAAACTGCAAATTGCTGGTAAAAGGGGCAAGTTCCATTTATTATAAATTCAAGCATACCCCCGAACCTGGCAAACTTCGAATCCTATTTAATTTCCATCCAAGCACCTGTAAGTCTGGAACAAATCCCGTTAAGTTACATCCTAAATACCTTAACAAAGAAACGTAATCATATCGTGCATGCCATCTAATCATTCTTTATTACCTCATTTAATGAATGCTAATAATTGGGCAACTATAGACTAAATTAGGTAGACTATAAAAAAGTAATTGTAGTATTAAATATAAAATGGAGTCTTATAAGGCTACATGCTGGACAAGATTGGAGTCGTTCCAAGACTATTTAGTTTAGTAGTTTATCCATTTATATTTTATTAAAGACATATCAAATTGCATAAAATGGCAAGATTTACATGATTAGGACTCAAAATTTTATTCATGACTACAGAATTACAGAGTGGCAATTCACTTGTATTTTCACTAACTTATAAATGTAATATGTACAATAACTTTAAAATAGGAGAATACAATTTCCTATTTTAAAAAAGGCCTTTAAGGACAGATTTCTTTAATTCGTATATTGGTACAATTGCTTAATAATTTGGCAACGTGCTTGAACAATGTAACGCTTGCAGCTTAACATGTCAGGTATTATCTATAATGCATGCATACAAAATACAGATCGCATAATGCAATCAACTAGTGACGAAATGGTATTAATCTAATTGTTAACTGAGACCTAATTCTATATATATATTTTTGTTATAATAGTCACTAGCTATTGTCAAAAGCACCTTTTAGGACCCCAAAAAAAAAAAAAAAAAGGCAGAGAGCGAGTTCCCAATTTAGCCAGTTGCTGTGCCTTGATTAATCTTAATTCTTAAGCTCAAATTTTGGGCTGGTTTTGAGTTTCAACATTAAAACTGAAACTCCGTATGATTAAACCAGAGCCCAATTCGTTTTTGTAATAAGCTGCTTTCTTTGAATGGAAAGTGGTGGGCTTTTTTAAGGCCCACTTATTTTAAAAAAACAGAGCCCAATATTAAGACCCAATACAATCGCCAGTACAAATATATTAATTAGTCAGGAAAGATAACTGCCACAAACAAATAATATTGTCATTACTTGTTTTACATGCATATTCAACTTATTTTCATTGAACTTATTTATTTGTATGTATTCACTTTGATCATTATATATGTTCACCTTATCTATTTTATGTTCACTTTGTGTTTAACGATGACAAGGATGACAAAAACTGCAGATGGCGGCAATCAATTTCCTTAATTAGTTGACAACATCATTTTGTACTCCCTGCTGTTTGATTCTCCTTTTCTGTTCCTTTCTTTTCTTTTTCAAGGTAGCCGCAACCTAGCTTTCAAAAGAAAAAAAAAAACATCATTTTGTACTCCCTAATATAGAAAAAAAAAAGATAAGAGGGACAACCAAAAAAAAAAAAAAGGAAAAGAAGTGGAAAGTTGCATCGTTCAATGTTGATTTAGAATCCATAGATAAATGACCGTTCCTATTAATAAGAATATCAACTGACATTTCAAATGACGGTTCAAACATTGCTTACAAGAATGAAAGATCTTAAAGACATATTTATTTTTGAATAAATAACAACAACGCTAAATAACTACTAACAAGTGCATACACGCCGGCCTTTGCTAGCAGGGTGCATTCATTAAACATTTTCTGATCAGGTTTGGTTCAAGCCAAACACAATCGAACGGCTTCTTCGTATCACAAAAATGAATATCATATTTTTTGCTTTCCATGCAGTAAGTTGCGCAAGTCTTGATTTTACTAGAGTAAAAAGCAGTAAAGAAGATCTTGTTAGACCAGCTTTTGTGTGGGGATGGCTTCGCCAAAGAACTTCTAGGGTCAAGAAAAATTGTCCAACCAGCTAGGTCTTTTACTGGTATCCATTCCATCTTCTCTGTATCCAACTTGATAATGCGTATATCATTATCAAAATAGTTGCGTTTGAAAACTGATATCAGATTTCCATCTAATTCTAGCAGATAACAATCTTCGTCACCCGTATTAGGAACTTCGTCCTCCAAGTATACCGGTATCAATTTATCGAGCATCCTCCATGTCTCTTCAACTGGGTCAAAAACCCCGAGATCTCCTCCCTCTCCCAAGCAATAGAACTCTCCCTGGAAAAAAACAGGATTCGTTTTGGCGGCGGGACGCATAGGAGATTCATCATCTAATATGAATGCCCAATCCTCTTCCCCAGAATGCCACTTGTAGATATAAATATTACCATTTCTTATGTTGGCACAGAATGCCAGCACAACACAATCTGGAGAAGTCGGAATTGATGTAAATGTGATACCACAGAAATCTTCATCAAAATCTTCTAAAGGGGGTAGTTCGACTACATCTTCATTCAATGGGTTGACCATAAACATTGCATTAGCCGCATCGAGTACAATAACCCAGCCATCTTTGGAACAGAGCATCCGAATAGGGAAAACAGACGAAGGCAACCCAACACTTGTGGTATATTCTTTCCCATTCAAAGGGTCAAGGAGCTTGCATGTGCCATCCGATTTTTCCTGATACATGAGCCATGGCCATGTTTTTGCCTTATGAATTGAATCTGAGGCCAAATTCCATGACTTACATACCGTAAAAAATCGTAGAGCGTCAACGGATGACAAATTCGGTAGAAGTAGCTCCACTAAATCCATAGGAAGATCATTCCATGGCCTAGAGACACTACTCGTAATTTTGTTCTCCATAATTATCTTGTCTGTAAATACCTGTGAAAATGATTGATTGACCATTAATTTTATTTATATTTAAATATTTAAATAAATTGCAAATTCATATGAACAACGTTTTCGTTGAATATGAAATTAATCACGAAATAATACATAAGGTCAACAAATCATATAGCATTGATTTCCTAAACCTAATCAATAATAATAATAATTCAGGCAAATATAGCGCAACAAACCTCATTTAAATCATTTGTTGGATGTGCAGAAGAACCCATAATCGTCCTTTTCGGCATTCTAAAAAAAAAAGATTAGAACAAAAAAATTGATCAATAATTTTCGCAGTGAAGATTAACATCTTTTCTTGGTTGAAATCTTTATCTTTATAAATTAATAACGATCTCTCAATAATCTGAATAAAAGCACTGAACAAATAGACAGGTAAAGGATAGAAAAAGTGAGCAACAATTTGCACACTACTGTATAGGAAATTAGGAATTGAATTGTGGCAAATTAGACACTACTGTGAGTAATTAGTGAAGCAAAGCACTGAACACTTGAATGTATAGGAATAAAATTATGGCAGATCTTAGATTGAGTATTTAAAGCATGCGAGTCAGTTACCACTTGCATATATAATCTTTAACATGACAGGATTTCTCACCTTGTAGGCACAAACCAGCAAAATCTACTCCCAACTGCATTTTCATCTGTTGGTGTTAAACTGAAGGTCATGGTCTGATCTTCCAAACAAAACTTATAGATTCTTCCTTCATTTCTACCATAAAATGTCAAATAATAGATGCAATTGCACTCAACTCCGACATCAGTCGCACAAACTGATACACAACTCATATTAGATAGGAAAAAAGCACGATCGCCCATGCTATCTACCCTCAACCATTCATGAGAGGAAATATCTAGACAGTGGATGTCAATGTTATTGATTGGTCCTTGACAATAATGGTGGAGTCTCACTAAATAAATGCATCCACACGATTTGACCAAATTGTGATGAACCATGTTTTTTATGGGGAATTGAGGAAGCTTTGGTGCTGATATGGTCCTTGCATCTACCTGACCAGCGAGCAAGGATAGGACATCAAATACAATGACACAATCAACGCCAAATGTATATATTTTCCCGTCCAAGATGGCACTAGGAGCTCCCCAAATTTCTTGACCATGAAGTATCTTATTCCACCTTGCATCATGAGGTTGACAACACAAGAAAAAACGTTCTTGCACTGTTAAAGGTTCCGTATCAATTTTCACTACGTGGAGTATGACAACACAATTGGGATGATTGGGAGATGATGAGAGACTAAAATTTGTGTAAATGATTTTCTCTCTTGGTAAGGTAGTGAATTCTGGTAAGGAAGGAAGATGAACTTTCAATAGAGAGTTCAGGTCAAGAAAAAAACATTCTTTGCTTTGTTCGTCCCACAAAAACAGCCATTCATCGATGCAGCCAAAACACAGTTTTCCTTTCATCTCAAATATGTTCTTTTCTTCGACAGTTTTTTCCATAGGATCGATAAAAGTTGTTGTATGCTTCTCCGCTCCGTGACACCCAATTATCCATGGTTGATAGAAAAAGTTTGAGGGGAACATGTCTTCCTTGATGGAAAAAGTTGGAGGGCTAGTCTTTCTTTCTTTTAGTTCCTGTATTCGAAAATAAATATAAATAAATAATAATAATAAATAATAAATAAAAAGGAAAAAAGAATGTTAAAGCTAGTTATGTTTTTTGTCATTAAACAAACCTAGAATTTTATTTAAAAAATTGAAGAGGTTCTCTGAGTGAGAAACTGATTAAGCACACAAAAGATAAATTAAAGACGTGAAATTTGTTTGCGAGACTGTCATATTAATATTCTATAATTTGAAGTAGATATAAATAAATAATAAATAAATATATATATATATATATATGAGGATAATTGATGTGATATTTTTCACAAGTAATATGACGTAGGAAATAAGATGGAAATATAAGACACTAAGGGGCCAATCAAATCAGGAAGAAGCAACTGGCGGAACCTTATGAGGTACGTTATGAAAATTATTATAATTCAGATATATATTATATTATGATATTATCTTTTACAAATATTTAATCACCAATCTATTATTTAAGATCATCTATCATAGGCAACTCAAGAGAATCTGACCCCACAACCAGAACTCGTACTTTTTTAAGAGTTTCGCTGATTCGCTCCGTAGATATACAGGCGATCCTTTTCTTTTTCGTAAAGTAAAAATTAACACATGTTTGGTTGACTTATGCTAGATTTTGATAGCTTGAACGTGTTAGCAGCGATATAGGCCGTATTGAAGATCCATTCGCACTTTTACGTACTTTATACAATCTAATCTCAAATAAATAATCTTATCCTGCAGTTGGACGGATTTTTAGTTTTATGTATCTACCTAGTTGATGTGTAGTTAAAGAGTATACAAAATTATCTTTATGTTTAGAGAAATTACATAATTGAATAAACAGCATGCGTGGATGCTAGAGCATAAATCATTAGCAATGTGAGAGAAAATCCTAATTACCAATATTTACTAAATCATTAGCAATTTATACACAATACCAGAACATAAAACTGAGGTAAGACAAAAGCCGTGGCCCAAAAGAAACCAACAAGAGGAAACAATCATGAAATTGAAGACAATAAACTATGTTTCAAACTCACTACTACTTTTTACGCCTGATAAGAGATGCGACAATAACATTGGAAAAGCCAATTGAGTCTCGGAGAAATCAGATTACTTAACTCGAGGAAAAGCAATGGCCGAAAAAGCCATGGCCGATAAGAAACAAATGGTGATTTCAAATTAATTACATTGAAAGAGGATGGTGATGAATTACCACAATACACAGCTACTTGCAAGGTGAAGATGATGGCCCGACTGTTAATGATGCTCTGAAATATTCCCCACAATCTAAAATAGAAAGATCGCAAATTATCAATTAATATTGTTTTATCTCTTGCAACAAAAACCCAAAATTTTAATTTTAACAATCGAAATATAACTTTCAGTCCGGATGATAAACCATGCTGACAAACTTATACCACCTACAAATGGCTTCAACTGAGAGGCTTACAACTGATCAAGTCTTGGTATAAGGTAAAACATGGGCTAATGAAAATCCAGAGATAAGACAGGAAGAATCGCCCAATCCGCATTTGAAAAGAAAATCTCTGGCACTACCCAGACCTGAACCTAGCCGATACAAGTACCAGCGCTAGAAAATCCATCTAGGGCGGTTAAACAATCACAAGCTTTCACTTAAAATGCACACCACGAGTTTGTGGTTTTCATTCATTTAATTTAACAGTATATAATTAACCAACTCAGACGATTGAAATTATTCAATTATAAATTTAAAATCACGGGTAGATGTATAGAAGATGAACTTATTTGAAATTTTTGTTCGAGAACAGGACATGAAACCAAACAAATCAACGTACCTGTATTGCTTAGGTTAGGCGGCTCGTTAGATATACGAGACAACTGATTAATTAATTACCTAGAAGCAATTCGAATCTATTTATACCTCAAAATTGTTCCAAGAAAAGAAAATATAAGATAAGATCGCTTGAAGTTTCTAATAAGAGTACTACTAAATCATTACCAATTTGTATACAATACCAGTACTAGAACAGAAAACTGAGGTGGAATAGGGTGATGTGTTTCTGCTACTGGTTGGTGGTTGTGCAGAAATTGATTATGTTTGTTGGAATTTGCAATTTGGAATGAAGTAAAACAAAGGTGAGCCTCTCTGGTTTATATGGTTCGAACTACCTTATTAGCTTGCTGCACAATTCACAATATATGATATGATCTGAAGAAAAACATTCCTTATTGTAAGAAAGATAACAAAGAGAGAATGAGAAAGTAAATCTATTATAGATTTGCTTGTGGCTTTTAAGGAAACAGTAAGATGGCATAAAAAAAAATTCTTTTGTTGCATAATTTTCCCGCACAAAATTTTCCAACCATCCAGTTTGAATAGTTGCACAAAATAGATTGATATATTTCCATTTTTCTCTTAATCACCAATATCACTATCATAATTAACGTGTGAAAGATATCTAAAAAAATCTAGCTACCTAAAAAAAAAAAGAATATTGGAGCAAGGCTTAAAAAATTAACGTGATGAAAGATTTCAGAAACATGAGTCCGCCTATCTCACAACAATTAATACCAGTAAAATCTAACACTGTGTTGGGATACTAGAAAGGGAATGGAAAGGGAAGAAAAATTTGGAAGGGAATTGAATGAAAAGGAATGGAAAGGAAAAAAACATTTTTTCCCTTCCTATTTTATCGTGTTTGGATTAAATAATTAAACGAAGGTAAAATAAAACTAATTAGAGAGAAGTGACCATAATATCCTTGACAATTACGTTTCTTCTTTGATTATTTGATTTAATAAATCCACTGTGTCCTTGAATTTAATTTAAGTCTTGATACCTTACCCAGTAAAGTTAATAAAAAGGTTCATTTTTATTTTGACAGATGTCAAATGATAAACTAATAACATATTCCTACCACAGTAAGAAACAACCTTTATGTTTCACTTCAAAAATATTACGTTTTGAGAAATTTGATTATAATTATTACTCTAAGCAATTTTATGAGCTTTAGAAAAGTCTTTTTACACTAAAGATACCATCCAACCCAAGAGTTCATGAAATTGCAAAAATTGCACAAGACCCAGATATACTGGTACAGGTTTCTGAAATTACCTTTTTTTTACTCTATTTGGTACATTTTGTTCATAACGCACGACCAAAAATTCTCATTTAAATGTCATGATTAATGGAATAAGAACGGTGCCACATTTAAAAGTGCTATTATGAATCTACTGGTAGTTGGTACAAAAAATTCTTTGTTATGCAAATATCTCAAAATTACAAACAACATTTTTTAATTGAATATTCTTGTAGTCATACATGCCAGATCACAAAAAACAATGTTTAGAGGCGAATAGTTAATTAAAATTGTTGTAGCACCAGCATGTACAAAAAATAAGATGTAGCACCAGGAAAGAAAATAAAACAAAAACTTAGCAGAGGGAAGAACTTAGAGAGTGAAGCAAAATCTTCGAAAGATAGAACTTCAATAGAGAAAGCAAGGAGAGCAAAATAGCATACAAATAGAAAAAAAGGAATTAAAAGATTTTGGCGCTGAAAGAAATCGTGCTAGATTGAAAGAAATTGCGTCATAGAGCCAAGGGTATTGCTGTCCAAAAGAAGAGCGACATCTTCTTTTCTTCGGTTACACCCCGATTTGGGGGGAATTTTTTTTGTATAGAAAGTAAATTGCAGAAGGAAAATAATTTCCCTTGTAAAAAAAATTCCCTTCCGATCCAAACAAGGTGAAATTCACAATTTTTCTTGAGAAAGTTTAATATGCACCATAGTGCATAGAGAGTTCTATGCACCGCGGATTTTTTTTAGGGTATTTTTGTAAATTGACAAATCTAATTTAACCAATCTAATTTAAATATTGAAATCTCATACCAAACCAAATTTTATAATTTTTGAGATTTTATTACTATTTTTTTCGATTTTTTTAAAACCTGCCATTTTTGGAATTTGTAAATAGTAGTTTGTTTCCAAAAATGGCAGGTTTTAAAAAATTCGAAAAAAATAGTAATAAAATCTCAAAAATTGTAAAATTTGGTTTGCTATGAGATTTCAATATGTAGATTAGATTGGTTAAATTAGATTTGTTAATTTACAAAAATATCCCTAAAAAGTCCGCGGTGCATATATAGAACTCTCTATGCACTATGGTGCATATTAAACTTTCTCATTTTCCTTTCCTTTCCTTTATTTTCCTTCCATTTCCTCCAATCCAAACAGACTGTAAGGACAAATGCTCACCATGTATCTTTTGACAAATCATCAAACGTATATTCATTAACAATGATTTGGAAAGATTATGTGCCCCACATATAATATCCTCTTGTATCTACTCAAGTTATATGATTTTAATCAAGATGATTTTCTTGTTATTTTTAGAAACGTAATATATGCATAAATGAGAAAAAGGAATATACATTGTGGGGCCCATGCCAAATTCTTATTTTATATTTAATGTCATTCCTATTCTATCCAATGACAAACATTGATATTTAGAGTATATGAAAATAATTATATATCACAAGATGATTTCTATTGAATCTGACAACTTCATTTGTAAATATAAATATAAATAGGGTCATGGTATGGAGCTAACATGGAACAACAATTAAAGGAAATCAAAACATGTGCGCATATATATAACACTAGTATACACGTACGCCCACCGAATCTGTGGAAAAATTACTAACAAATATAGAGAAAGTTTAATATGCACTATAATGCATAGAGATTTCTATGCACCGCGGACTTTTTCGGAGGTATTTTTGTAAATTAACAAATCTAATTTAACCAAGCTAATCTACATATTGAAATCTCATAGAAAATCAGATTTTACAATTTTTGAGATTTTATTACTATTTTTTTCGAATTTTTTAAAACATGCCATTTTTGGAATGTTTTACTATTTATAACATTCCAAAAATGGCATGTTTTAAAAAATTCGAAAAAATAGTAATAAAATCTCAAAAATTTTAAATTTTGGTTTGCTATGAGATTTCAATATGTAGATTAGATTGGTTAAATTAGATTTGTCAATTTACAAAAATATCCTTGAAAAAGTCGACGGTGCATAGAAAGTCCTATGCACTATAGTGCATATTAAACTTTCAAATTAAATAATCACCTAAACATGATTTATGGCAGTAATTTTATAGAACTTTTAATGACATTGAAATGCAAGATTTTCTAAAAATAATATAACTTCCTATAAAACATGAACCTACAAATAAATTGTGTTATTTAAGCCAATATCTTGTGAAAAAAGTTTTCCAAAAAAAAATATATACATATACACACACAAAAAAAAAAAACTATTCCAATCAGTTCGTTGCTCATTTCACCTTGTCCCCTTGACAGTTGCAGTAATTAGAGAAAATACACCTTGTACCCTACTGTTAATTATCTGAGGATTAACTACGAGAACCTCTGATTAAGGGATTCAAAAGATTATATGTCGTAGGTTAGAAAAAGTCGTATTTAAAACAATTTTGTATTTGTGTGCTTGAAATAACCCTAAGTACATTTATTGGCTTAAACCTAGACTTTTTTTTTTTTACTCTATGAATTTTATTGAAAATTTTATGCTTTGGTTATGAAATTTATTACCAAATTATAGTTTAAAAATTCAAAAAAGTATTATTTTGACAGATTTTTATATTAAAATATCAGTAAATTTGGTTTCTTGAGGTTTTTCTAAATTTGTGGATATTTTACTTGAATTTTTCTAAATTTCCTACTAATTTAAATAAAATTAAGAAATTTCTGCTAATTTGGCAATTTATGATTGGTCCATATCATCAAAAGAATGGTGAAGTGGCAATGACACGTGGCCTACGTCATCAGGTTGGAAACCGGAGAAGGTGTTAATTCGAATGGGCCTTTATTCTTAATCACTTCTCTGGGCCTAAACTATTTTGGACCGAATGCCTTCCTTCTTAATTACCTATTTACCTTTATGAGTGGGAAAATTGATTAGTGCTGTCGCTAAAAACACCATATGCGTCATCGCTAAGCCAGCGCATTCTTTTCTCATCCAGTGCATTTTATCTCGTACGTAAATGTTCAGTTCGATAAGGAAAAATGTTATGTTAATTAAGTACAAATGTTCAGTTAGTTGCAATAAAAATTATTAATGTTATCAACAAAAATGTTCATTTGGATAAGTATAAGTATTTAGTTTAGCAAGAACAAATGTTCAGTTTCATAAGTACAAATGTTCATATTATTACATATAAATGTTCAGTTTATTATGTATTACTTTCAGTTTTTTTTAATGGGCGCATGTCAAGCGAAGAGGTCACGAACCGGAAAAAAACCACATGAAAAAATTAGAAGGGGTCATGAACCGATCCAGTTCAAATTAAATTTTTTCCGACTCTGCCCCTGGCGCGCCTCTCTCCAAGGTTGACGCGATTGACGCGCGGTCCTATATAATAAAACCACAGTTGACGCATTTAAATAAACACTTTTGATTATTAAACTGAACACATTTGATTATGGAACTGAACATTTATAACAGACAGTAGTGATGACGCAGATGGTTTTTTTAGCGATGACACTTATCATTCCTGAATGGGGTGGGTTCGTGTAGTGAATCTCTTACAGGGTTTTTAAGTCACGGCTACACACAATCAATATATGTGCGGCGCGAGGGGTTCAAAACTTCAAGTAGTGGAGATCGGGTTTATTTCCTTTGTTAGTGGGTTCATTTGATTAACGGTGCGAACCCGTTAGATTTTTCGGTCACTGCAACTCTCAAGACGGGTATCGCAATTAATTTCTACGGCTTATATTTGGTATGCTGTATAAGGAATAAATCTTCATTAATTGAGAAAAAAATGGATATGGACAGCATAAAAATGGATAAGATCTGGATTCGAAAATTAATTTACACATGATATTTTCAGAAACGATTAGTGCTAAAAACTATTAAAAAAAGAAAATCATTATGGTGATTGATAGAAAATATTAAATTGAGAGAAATAAAGAGAAGTTTTGTATACTGAGAAATATTTAATGAGATAAGGGGACCAGGTTGTGAAATAAAGAGAAGTTCTGTGTCCGTGAATAAAGGTGCCTTTTTTATATATGGAGATATAGATCTATGCAACTTTAGGACTATTTACAATTTAGTGCCTGATTATTATGGAAAGTAAATAAGTTAAGCATTAAATTCTTTTTGTGTGCCAAAATACAATCCAGATAAATCGTGATTTTGGGGGTGTACAAAACCATGTTAATTAGAATCACGTTTCCCATATTGTGTTATTCAAATTTTTTTATGATTGTGCTATTGTTCTTCAGCTATATGAATCATCGATTTTGGAATAAATTTTGAGGCACGGTGACATAATGCCAATTTTTTCTGGGGATTTTTCTTTTTTTTTTTTTTTGAAGAAAGAGGGAGGCTATGTTACCCCGGTACTCCAATTATGGAGGAGTACCGGCACCGGGTACGCCACGTGGCGAACCGGATCGGGTACGCGTACCAGGTCGATTGCAGTGCCTATAGGATGCAGATTTTTTTTACATTATTATATATTATATTATAATTATAATTATAATTTATAATGCATAATATATGCAGTGGAACATGACGTGGTATGCACGTGCAGCCCCCTGATGGGCATTCTCATCTGCGTCGCACCATCATTACTCCTTTCTTATATACTATTCTTGTATTAGAAATTTTTCCATGTGGGACTAACGTTGCATTTCAAAACCGGAAAACCATAATCCCGTACTGGGCCTTGGGCCGAATATCACATGCATTAATTCATTAATTGTCAATATCACACAATGCTTTCGGTGATTCCAATATCAACAAATTGCCTGAATATCACATGCATTAATTGCAAATTTGCAATGAACGGGTCGAATCTCACAATATTGCATTAATTGTCAATGCACCATAGCAATAAAAAAAATAAATATGAACTTGGACCACATTATAAAAGCATATTTCATATACAAAAATTGTCAAATTCTCATAAGTCATCATAATTAAAAATAAATAAATAAATAAATATATTATATATATATCGCCGTACCAGTACCGGAGATTTTTGAAAATTTTCGTACCGTCGTACCCGAATCGTACCGGGTACAGTACTCGTACCTGTACCCATGCAACATAGGAGGGAGGTCTTTGCCATCCAACTTTTTCTGAAATTAAAGATGCATGCGGGGCTTGAACCCTTGACCTCTTGGAGGTCAGCCTAGTGCTATTACAACTGAACCACTAGGCCACATATAATTTTTCCTGTGGATTTGTACTCTGGTAAAAGCTGAATTTGCAACAGAAACCAGAATTTCCCAGATTTCCTTTTTGTTTCTTACCCCAATACACTGGTGGCATAATATTACTAATCTATTTCTTGTATAAAATATAAGTTCATATAATTTCAATGCATGTAAGCATACTATTTAATAGTAAAAACACTATTATTATGTGATAAATTCTTACAAAGGAAGGTTGTTGCCATACATTACCAAAGAAAATAAAAAACAAAATAAACTAACTCCATAGGTTTCATTATGCCTGAGTCATACTGTATATAGATACTTATTTCAGTACAATAATTGTTCATGAAAGTTTCACTTTTTCTAACATATGTGAACATTAATTAAAACATTAGCAAAACATGAGAGGTTGGAATGAGCGAATCACGTTTGATGAAATCTCTCATCTATAGACCTAGGACCTAAAAAACTAATTTAATGAGCAAATCATATATGGTTGAAAATAAATACTCCTTGATAATTGGAACATCTGCTTAACATAATTATTAGTTTCTATGAACACGTGTAAAAAAGAGCACATACCTGGTTTGTTATTAGAGCACTTCAATATTCAAACATTGACAGTAGAAAGTCTGTCAAAAGGACAACCAAAATCAATCCATAGAAGTTATCAAAATAGCACACCAAAAATAAATAAATAATAAATAAAGATAAAAGAGAAGACATAGAGAAAGAAAACATGGGGAAAATACAATGACAAACGACCCAAATATGCACCATGGACTATTCTTTTTTTAATTCTCTTTTAGGCTCTGTTTGGATCATATGAGATTAAGGATATGATTAGTTATTCAGAATTAAATTTTTTAATCCTAAATTGTTAAGAATAAGCTTACTCTCAGAATAAGACTTTTTGTTTGGATGATGAAAGGATTAACTAATTAATCTCACTTCTTACTCTCAAATTTTTAATATATGCATATAGATATGCATACATTATATGTAGTTTGTATATGCAGACATTATATGTAGTTCGTATATACAGACATTACATGCAATTCGTATATACATTATATGAAAAAGATATGTTTGTAATACTAATTATATATCAGCAAAAAATACATTGCTTAGCAATACTTATTATGTTCGTAACTTGTTGAGGTACCACTCATGATCTATACTTTATATTTAAATTTTGAATTTTTAATTACCATATTATTTCTAACTTAGCCAATATAGGAAAGAAACCTAGCAAATTAATTAGAAGAAGATACCTAACTAACTATAATTATTAAAGTACAAGCTACTTTTCTGAATTGCTATCCTCCAAATCCAATGACTTCTCAACTGATGATTCATCTTTTGTTAATTCTTCATTTTCTTTAGCAGCTAATTCCTCTTGGGCCTTTTTTTTTTGTCTCTTCTTCCTTTGTTGCCTCTATCACTTTGATCGGGTTCTCAAGACATGCACCGACATTCTTATTTCTCAACTTCTTAAGCATCAACTCTTCCGCCACATATGCTGGTGAAATGTTTACTTCACAAAGAAGAGTTCGTATGGTGTCAAACATGTTGTGTTCCACAATCCCGAGATAGTTCTTGGCCGACACCTTAAATGCCTCAAAAGTGCAATAGGACATCTCAATGTGCATGTCCATCCTACTCCTTCTGATCAATACCGGGTCGAGTTTCTCTAAATGATTAGTTGTGTATATGATGATCCTCTCACCTCCACACACTGACCATAGCCTGTCAACAAAATTGAGAGCCCTGAAAGAGTGAGCTTGGTGTTGTCATCTGTTTTCTCCTTCCCTAGCAACATCTTCATAATTCCTTGTGTTTCCTGGTTAGTCAAGAGAGCAGTCAATATCCTCAACAACTATAATGGACTTGCCAGTTATCTCAATGAAAATTTTTTGCAACTCTATGTTGGTCTTGACTGCTGTCAGCTCGAGATCATATACACTTAATACTCCAAGAAATTGGCAATAACAGCTATCATGAATGACTTGTTGGTGCTAGGTGGGCCATAAAGGAGGTAGCCACGCTTCCATGTCTTGCTTATCATTTTGTAGTACTCTTGTCCCTCGCGAAATGTCAGACATACTAGTTTCTAGTGGGGCTGTTTGTGAAAATCTTCTGTTGTCGTCTATGTATCGTCCAATGTTTTGAAAATCGAACCAGATCGGCGGGTTCAACCGTGAACCGGACCTTAGTTCGGACCAAACAGAGTCGGTTTTTAGTATGTTTGCGAACCACAACGAACCGGTCGGTCCGGTCCGATGTTTAGTAATACCATCGAACCAAATCGCCCGGTTTATTTTTAAAATTTTTTTTTGTCTCTGATTCTATGGTTTGCAGAAATTGTTGTTGATGGTTGCAGCAGCTCAATTGGGCCTTCACGAAGCCCAGTTAAAGGCATGAAAATTACAAGGCCGAAAGATGCACATTCTAGATTGGTCTTGTATCGACTTTGATATTTGTAGAAATTTCTAGTATATTTTAGCATAATCATGTATGAATAAAGATGGTTAGTGTGTATTCTAGAGAAGTTCTATAACCGACATTATACAAGTATAAATAGATAGTGAGGCTCATTTGTATAATGTAACCAAAGTGAGAGTACCAAGTAGAAAGAGTGAAAGAATGAGAGTAAATAAAGAGTGTTATTTGTACTCCTTCAAATTACTAAAGAGAGTTATAAGAAAATTATCCTCTCAGTTAATCCCATAACTCCAGATAAATACGAGATAATTACTCAACAATTGGTATCAGAGCCAAATCGGTCAGACGTGGGCATAGAAGGGGTAGCGACGTATTAGTAAAGATCAAAAGAGCATCTTAGTCGATGACTTCAAGTGTCGGCGCAAGCATAACGCAGTCAATGGTTTCGATATTCACCGGAGAGAACTACGACATTTGGAGGATAAAAATGCAGACGTTGCTACGATTTCAAGGATTATGGGATATCGTGGAGAACGGCTACACCGAATATGCTAAACCGACGGTGCAGCAGAAGAAGCAGTTGGCGAAAGACACAATGAAGGACGCCAAGGCATTGTTTCTAATCCAACAAGGTGTTGCCGAGAATCTATTTTCTCGTATCATGGGCACGAAGAAGGCGAAGGAAGCATGGAAGATTTTGCGAGAGGAGTTTCAAGAATCTGCAAAAATAATTGCCATGAAGTTGCAGACCTTGAGAAAACAATTTCAGAATTTACAAATGAAGGAGTCAGAGAAGATAAAAGAGTATTTCACAAGAGTAATTGAAATCATCAATCAAATGCGAGCATATGGCGAAGGTATGTCAGATCAGAGAGTTGTTGAAAAGATCTTGATTAGTCTGCCAGAAAAATATGAGCATATCATCGTGGCAATTGAGGAGTCGAAAGATTTATCAACTCTTTCGGTTCAACAACTGATGAGCTCGTTGGAGTCGCATGAAGAAAGAAGGTTACAACTTGGGGCGAATTTGAACTCAACGAAGTCGAACTCGGTTGAAACTGCGCTCCAGACAAGGTTCAAACTTCACCAAGCTCATAGTAAAGAAGATTCAAGTACGCGCAATCCATCTCTATGATGCAACGTATGCAAGATGTCTAATCATGATACGTCAAGATGCTGGCGGAAGAAAACGATGCAACAAATGCAAAATGATCGGTCATATAGCTCGAAAGTGTAGATCCAGAAATGTTGATCGAGCAAACTTTGTTGAAGAGGACGACTACGAAGAGAGTATTTTCTATGTGTGCCACTCTACAATTGAAGAGAAAGATGATATGTGGTACCTCGATAGCGGCTGCACAAACCACATGACAGGCAATCGTGAACTCTTCAGAGATATCGATACATCATATACACTAGAGGTACGCATGGGTAATGGTGCTTTAGTTAAAGCAAAAGGAAAATGAAGTATTACCATCCAAACTAAATTAGGCCTGAAATTATTCAAGACGTGTTATACGTACCGGACCTGAAGCAAAATTTATTAAATGTGGGGCAGTTAGTTCAAAATGGATATGTAGTCCATTTTGAAAATGGAGGTTGCAAAATATTAGATAGGAAAAATAAAAAATTGGTTATTGCAAGGTTCTCTATGGAGATATCTAGAAACTTTCAGTTGAGATTTAGTTATGCTCCACAACCACCGGTAGAAGAAGAAGCACAATTTGTGTTGAGGGCTCAAGTAATCAACAATCCCGACAAAGTTAAGAAGATGACAAGTGATAAAGAGAAGAGCACACATGAAGGGGGAGCTCGAAAAGAAACGAAGCACCAACAAGGTATGTGTAAGGCATCACATATGAGAAGTATAGTGTGCTACAACTGTAGAAGACGAGGACACTATGCACGACAATGTTGGTACAAGCAAAAAGAAAGATTTGTTGCAATATACAGTGCAACAAATTCAACAAAGAAGATTAAAAAGGATCGAGCAAATGAAGAGAAGATCGAGTCGCTGCTGAGGAGGAGTGTTGATGGTTGCAGCAGCTCAATTGGGCCTTCACGAAGCCCAGTTAAAGGCATGAAAATTACAATGCCGAAAGATGCACATTCTAGATTGGTCTTGTAGCGATTTTGATATTTGTAGAAATTTCTAGTATATTTAGCATAATCATGTATGAATAAAGATGGTTAGTGTGTATTCTAAAGAAGTTCTATAACCGACATTATACAAGTATAAATAGGTAGTGTGGCTCATTTGTATAATGTAACCAAAGCGAGAGTACCAAGTAGAAAGAGTGAAAGTAAATAAAGAGTGTTATTTGTACTCCTTCAAATTAATAAAGAGAGTTATAAGAAAATTATTCTCTCAGTTAATCTCATAGTTCCAGATAAATACGAGATAATTACTCAACAATTGTGAAAAATAAAAAAACTACAAGAAGAATCAAACCCTTGTTCTCCAAGGTACCAACTATGTGCTCTATCCACTGGACTATATGGGCCTTTATGTTTTACTTATGAATTATTTATATATACTAACATAATCACATGATCGAAGAACAGCTTATGAAAATCTAATTAGCAAAGTTAATCAAATATGAAGCGGTTTGAATGCCGCCATTTCTTTCTGCAATATTCTTAATTTTGCCTTGGTTGACAGCTTCCTTCAACTTCCTGCCAAGGTAATAAGTACTATATCTTAACTAATAAGAATATGGATAATATCAATTCCTAATTCATTTCAATTTGCAAATCTGTCCATCAAACTCTTGTCGTACTTGATGAGACTCAGAGAGACGTACGGTAAGGCAATAGGTCAGATATTGTTTTTCATTTTCTTCATATGTCCTCTTCTCTATTTTTGTTATATTAGACTAGAATTGTAAGACGATTTTACAAATTCCGATATTTTATCATCAGCAGATCAATCTAATAAATTAGATTAAAACTAAACAATTAATGCAAAATCATGGTTTGAGTTCAATAATTACGGAAAAATACATACTCAAATTCACCCAAATTGCGTAACATAACTACTTTTAGTTGCGAGAGCACATTAAACAAACTGATGAAAATCTTTGCTCATGCATTTCAAAACATTCCATTGTTTACAAAACGTTTAGATTTTTTTTCTTAAGATAAAACAAAAAAACTCGAACCTTATTTAACATCTGAAATTAGAATTATTTTTTACTACTATTGTTTACAAAACGATTACACTTTTTTTTTTAAGATAAAACAAAAAAAACTCGAACCTTTCTGTATAATTATTAATTTAAGATTAATATTTAATTAAACTGTTCAACTAAATAGGGCTTACCAATCTTGCCTTTTCTCGAGTTAACAAGGATACAGATAAGTTAATCTACTCATCTTTATAATTGAGAAGAGTACAATATCAATGAGAATTCGCGTTGGTGAATTCGTCTTTCTAAAACAAAAGAAAATTTGGTGAGAATTTGTATAGAAAGAAAAAGTGACTTCCGATCAAAAATTAATTGTATCCAAACTTAGATTAAAATTATTCTATTCATCTAATTACCTCATTTTATTAATTCAGGAGCATTTTTTTTTAAAAAAAAAAGCTATATATATAAGATCAGAAGAGGGTTCTAATGCACACATTTTATGTCTCCAAACAGCAAGATTTTTTTAAAATTAATGTTTAAACATCAACTCCAAACCGTTGATCTTTTTCAATTTGTGAGCGATGCAGGTTTGTATAAATTTTGTAAATTTTTTAGTCCATTCGATACTTGATAGTAGACCAAATTATGAATGTTTTAGAATGAATCTATTATAATTAACAAGTTTATTTTTACACCTATTGATCTAGTACCAAATTAATTCCAAAAATTACATAATTATGTTACAATACATCGCTCGTTAATTTGGGGGGAAAAAAAATCAGCGGTATGATTCGATGTGAGCATGGAAATCTCCTCATTAGATGAATGTTTTTGGTTTTCGGAAGATTGATTGCATAGTACATTGTTATAGTTCTATTATATTAGCAGATTATCCAACGACTAACCGAAACAACCTGGCAGAAAGGAGCAGACATTATTTTGTTATTTCGATTTTCTCATGCTACCTAATATTATACAGCGGGAATTTGCATGCATCGCGTGCTAACAAGTCAATGCACGGATGGAATATTTTTATGAATATAATATAATGATTGGGACATGCAGCTCTCGAGCGAAATAAGTCACATATATTTCATTGGATGCATATGAGCTGGCAATTGCATTGACCACAAAAGAAAAGATTTCCAATGGATGTAGCAATCAGCACACAAATTGTAAACGCTTGAGCAATTTTTAAAAAGATAAGGCCTTTGTCCTATATATTTTTAATAATATTTAAGAAGAACATGAGAGTCCAGTATAAATGTTCAGTGGCTCTGCATTTATCTTAGAGGTAACGGGTTCAATTTTCGTTGGACAAAAAAGAGATAAACTTTATTTCATAGAGTGGACTATGCCTCTATATATAAATAAATGGCCTTAATTATTTCATAATAATAATAATAATATTTAAGAAGAAAAATTGATAAGGCAAGTTGAGTACATTTTTTTCAAGTTTTATCTAGGTGGCGGGGTTTTGTATTTTATGACAGTTGTGTACTAATAAAAATTCTGTTTCATGATTGAAAATAATTCACCAAAAAAAATATTTCATAGACTGGAGAGTTCATTTCTAGTTCTAGAGCGGAATGACTCTCTTCCATCTCAATCGTTGGATGGACGAACGGCTGAGATTCGGCCCTTGTTCTCTTTCAAAGTTTCAATATTTAGCGAAATTTCATAAATATACCCTTGAAAGTTATTAAATGATATCTGTGGCCTTATGACATGTCATATAAACGCCAGTCAATCCCAAGCTAGGTCCAGTAGTCCCTTACCAATTTATGCCCCGCGTTAAGCTACTTGCCTTTTCTTTTTTTTTTCTGTTGTTTGTAAAAAAAAAAAAAAAAGGTCAAATATCTAGTTTCAATCGCATTTTTGTTAAGAGTGAGTATTAGTTATTTAATTTGCAAAACCGAGTTGACTGGTGATCATGATACTTCATTAGGATCCATATCTGTTTTAAGTTCTAAAAATCTACAACTAAATCCTTCTTACAATCACCGAACATAAATCCACTCAACGAGACTGCAAAATTTTTCAAAAAAAGTTTATTTAGGCTATTTAGTTGGAGAACTAATAATACGTTGGATTTAAATCATGAATAGCTGGACTTTAAAAATCCGGCCCATTCATGATTCCATAATAAAATTATCTTCCCATATGTCCAATCAGTCAATCACCCACTCCAACTGCTTTAGGTAGCCTATATAGCCCAGTATAAATTTGATAGATTGTTGTTCAAAAAAATAAATTTGATAGATTGACTACGCAAATAAACATTTCGAACCGAATTTAGACTCTAGTGGCTGCTTTACATTTGTCAAATCAAATTGTGTTTTGACTTTTGACTGGAATTTCATTTCGACTGTGCTTGAGAAGAGAAAGAAAGAGAGGTGGAAATTGACAAAAAATAAATAGTAAATAATAATAACAAAAGATTATTGGATATGTTCAGTCTCTTTTATTTGCTCCAAATTTCGAGGAAGGGAAAAAAAAAAAGAGAAAATGTGTAAAGCTCAAAGGAATAAAATTATATATTCTGTAGAATTATTGCTCATCTTGTACCTTTTCAAATGAGAATGTAAAATTATATTCCCTGGGGTTAACTAATTAAAATGATAAAATGCACCTTGCTGCTCGTGCTTTTCGCCACAGTATCTCTAATATCTACTTATCTAGGATTGGCATCCTCTGCAGCCAAGAATTTGGCTATTCCAAACAGCCAACTTTTTTTTTAATATTTCAACATTTTAAAATTTAATATTGAATCCAAACCGTTGATCTTGTTTATTTTTACGGGCGATGCGTTTTCATATAAGTTTTATAAAATTTAGAGTTAATTTGATACTAGATCAAGTGACCAAATTATGAACGTATTAGAATTCATCAGTGATAGTTAACCAGATTCGTTCATTTTTTGATCACTTGATCTAGTATCAAATTAACTCTAAATTTTATAAAACTTATATGAAAATGCATCGCCCGTAAAAATGAACAAGATCAACGATTTGGATTCAACATTTAAATTTTAAAATGTTGAAATATTAAAAAAAAAAAAGAAGTTGGCAGTTTGGAACAGCCAAACTCTTGGCTGCTGAGGATGCCAATCCTACTTATCTAGGTCTATCGATTCAAGGTAAGTGAAACTGTTCCGGATGTGATGAAAGTAGAGACGTCTTTGTTGTACTAAACATCTCTAAGTTTGTCGATTACAAAACAATATCATTTGGCATTTAACGATCTTCTTTGAGTTTTATAGGAAGAAGATGCAAAGTTTGAAGACTTGGATAAAAACTATGTGCAAGATCAAGATCAAGTATTTAGAGAGCTTATAGGCTAGTTTAGACTTTAATAGAAGGTTTACTTTAGTTCTTTTATCCTTGAAATGGTCTAGATAGCAGAAAAGCTCAAGAACTCAGCATCTTTCTCAGTTTCAGACCCAGTGCGTCGTGTAACGCAATATTGGGTTACACAACGCACCAGTGAGTTGTGTAACGCAATATTGGGTTATATAACGCACCTGTTTGTGCAGAATTTTTCCTTTAACAGAAACAGTGCGTTACACAACGCAACAGAAGGTCGTGTAACGCACTAGCTACATCATACAACGCAATTTACGCGTCGTGCAACGCAATATCCTCAAGTCAAGCCAGAACGTTGTATAACGCACTGAAACGTTGTACAACCTTTCTTTGGTTTTACCCTGGCCTTTTTCACTCACTTTTCCTGATCATTTAATGTCATTTAATGTTGCGTTGCACAATGGATGGTCCGCGTCCTATAACGCACCTGACAACTCAACGGATAGTTTATCCGTTTTGTTTTATTATAACGGTCGTCCAGTGCGTCGTACAACGCAATATTGGGTCGTGTAACGCACTAGCAACGGATAGCTCGTTTTGTTTATTTTATTATAACGGCTATCTGTGGGTCGTGTAACGCAATATTGCGTTGTGTAACGCACAACAGTAAACTGAGTTGTTTTACAGCTTTTGATGAGCTCTATTTATATCCACCCCTTGTTCTCTCTCCATAGAGAGCTTTGCTTTGCAAAAATTGACCAGAATAGAGCCTTTTGAGCACAGGGATACTCTCCTACTTGAGTTTTTCATAGCTAGACCATTTTGAGAGATTTAGTAGCCTCAAACACCACCGCCCCGACATTGTCGCTAGGTGTAGGTTGGAATAGGTTGAGAGCTCTTCTCCTTTGAGGCCGTTGTGCCATTTGAGTTAGGCCGATCCACCTCGAGTGTCCTTGTGACGAGGTGATTAGGTTCGAAGTTGTAGACCCGTTCTTATTGGAATTGAACGGAGCGCGCCCTTTCGTGGTAGCGAAACTCCCGGAGACGTACGACTAAGGCTAGCCTTTTCTAGCGGGTCAGAACTCCGTAATCATACCAAGTGTTCAATTTCTCTCTCTCTCTCTCTCTCTCTCTCTCTCTCTCTCTTTATTATCTTGCTATACTTGAATTGCTTGTGTACTTGCTTGTGTTGGGTACCAATTGAATTGTGTTAGGGTAGTTCATACCAAACCGGTCTAAAATCTTAATTGCTTCCGCTAAACCTTGGTTAAGCCGCCTCCTTTAGGGACAACAGTCTTGATGTACTACTTTTGCATTAAACTTAAGAAATGTCAATTATCTTGTTACTCAACTTATATTTATGAAGTGCAAAATACTACATGTTGTTGAAATATCAGTATCTATTAAAATAATTTTTATATAGTGGAACCGCTTAAAACTTCAGCGGAGTCGATTGTTCCTATTAACCAAAAGTCCCTTTAGCAGACCATATGGCAAACTCTCTGTTACCAATTCAACTTGAACTTAATTTAGGTATAACACTGCTAAAAGGACTTTTGGTTGATAAATAGGAAATCCCTACCTTTTGGGTATGTTTGGCAGCGTCGGTGAATTGGATGTTCGCAAACTACAATTGTTCGCGCAAACCAAACAGGCGGCGAATAAGAACACGGCTTGTTAGCTAGTGTGTTCTGAGTTCCAAGTTTTTGTTGGATAGAGTGTGGAGTGCAACTTGCTAGAAGTTATGGAAACACCAGTGCAAAGCTATTTTTCGAACTGAATCGACTACCCATCATAAGATTCTTTTTGACGTCGAGCTTCAAGTGCGCAACTGGTCTTTAGTCGGCCATAGTTACTAGTTAGCACACTTTGTTCACTTAGTTTAATATTTACTTTAAACTTACCCTTGAAAGAACTTTTTTTCTTATTGAAAAAATTAGATATATGTCACTCTAAAATTTTGAAATTAAAAAGCTGTCATTTTAAAATTGATCTTTGGAAAAATGCAATTGGCTTCTGGCCAATCAGCCAATGGCGAAGCCACGCTATTTTTGGTGGGTCCAGAGACCCACCTGAAAATAAAAAAAATTGCTTGACACTTAGTATGTTTGTAAATAACAAATATATATAAGATGTTAGGGACCCATCTCAAAAATTTGAAGGACCCACCTGAACATCTCGTGTTTGATTTGAATTGCGTAGCAACTCTTAAAATATCACACAGGGACCCATGTCGTATTCGACCTAATGAATCGCCTTCTTCCTCCCTCTGCAATAAATCTTATTAAGATAAAACTTATAATAGAATAGGAGATTCTTGGATGAATGATTTCTTGTCTCTTGAATTATTATTTTGTATATTGGATATATTATTTAGATCTTCCATTGTTGTCTTAATGGTGTTTGATTTTTCATGTTTATTTATGTGATATTATTTTAGAGTTGTTTATTAAAAAAATATTATTATACTATGTCTATATTGGATGCAAGATTTTAAAATGTGATTTGTGTGGTTTAGCGATTGGGTGGTGATTTAGCGTTTACTAGTAATAAAACGACGATAAAACGGTTGTACATCGATAAAACTGTGATAAAACAAATAAAACCGTTGTGCGATATAAACGAAAATCTAAATACAACAGACAGTTTTTTAAAAACTTGATTAGATATTATGTCATTGTCATACCTATGTTTTTTCTAAAAAAAATAAATAAATATTTATGGACCCTGCGGATCCTAGCTACGCCCCTGCGACCAGCCTTCGAAAAAAAATCATCACACTCGGTGCTTTTCCTGGCACCTTTTTAGTCTTTATAGAGATGTTAACGAAAAATAAATTTTCTATATGTTAGATTTGTGACTGGTCGACTGGACATCAAATGTCCATCTATGAATGCACCCAATCCTCTTCCGTCAGTATGAACAGAAATATTTTTTTAAGCAAATATATCAAGTATCGACATAAAATCAAAAACTCCTCTCCAGCTTAATAAACAGTCTGTATTCTCGTTAAAATTAAAAAACAGTCTGACAATTTCTGTGGCCGTGTATAAATAATGAAAGTGTCTCATGTACTTATTATTGCATAAAACGGAGACGCCTATGCATCAAATCATATGCCATGGATCACCAGATCGTCATAATACTAATATTCTTGATTTTTCTCGAGAAGCTGATTAATCTGTCGGTCTGTCAGTGAGGAGCTGCATAATTGTTGTCTTAGAAAATCTGGAATTATTGTGGGCCTTATCCATTCCTGTAAAGCTGGCAAATGGGGCAATATACCGCCTCCTCTCATTCTAATTTATTTTCTTTTTTTTTTCCATACAAATGTTACACGTCACATGTGTTGTTATAATTAAATTATAAATCATTACAATGGAAACATTGGTTCAGATCACCACCTTATTATACCCAAAAATAAAAGCTCTTACAAACAAAATAATATATTGGGAAAAAAAAATTAGCATACTTTTATGATGCGTTGGTTATTTTTAAAATCACATCATCGGAAATTCAGACGTTCAATAAATGATAAGCATACACAAAACCTTATGAAATTTTGATTTTCATGATGCATGTACAATACAAGTCATTTCTGCAATGTGAGAATTCGAATTTTAATAAAATATAGTTGTTGGAATATTCTTACTACTAATTTGTATCAAAAAATAACAAGCTAAAAATTCGTACACGATAGTAGAAAAATTAAAAAAGATAAGATTTTATTTATTATAATATTTATATATATATATATATATTAGATTAATTAAATTAAATTTGTCAAATTACAAAATCACTGCTGGAGATTTACTCTATATAAATAATCTACAACACTAATTTTCATCTTGGAGATGCATAACTGTAGACAATTATCAACCACTATTTTCTAACACATGCCCATTCGCATGCCCACACGACGAAACAAAACAAAACAACTCAAACCGAAACATCTCCGATTCGATTCAATTCCCAACTCTGAACTGAACCCCCGCCTTTCTCAGATCCACCTCTCTCTCTCTCTCTCTCAGCTTCCAACCGATTTCTCCTACAAAACAAATTAGGGTTTCGTTTCTCCGATGACGCGCTACGGGACAATCCCGACCTCCGACGATCTCCCCACCTCCAGTGCTCCCACCACCACTTTCTTCTCCCGCGCAAGGGCACAAACCAGCGCCTTCGCTTCTACTCTCCGTCCATGGCGCGAGTTCGTCGATCTCAGCACCTTCTCCCGTCCGTACACCTATGGCGAGGCCAAGGCTCGGGCGCGCCGCAACCTCCTTCACTTCCGATCCAATTACGCTTTGATAACCCTAATTATTCTCTTCGTAGGTTTGATCTACCACCCAATTTCAATGATCGTGTTTCTACTTATATTCACTCTATGGCTCTTTCTCTATTTCGGAAATGAAAACCCAGTTGTGGTTTTTGGGAGAGAGATTGATGATCGGGTTGTATTAGGGTTTTTGTTTGTGATCACTATTTTGGGGCTTGTTTTTACGAGCGTTGGATTGAATGTGCTGGTTTGCCTCGTGATTAGTGCTTTGATTGTTGGTGTACATGCTTCACTTAGGGTTCCAGATGATGTATACCTGGATGAAAGGGAGTCGGTACAGGGCGGCTTGTTCTCAGTCGTGAGCGGTCAACATAATTTTCCATGAGTTTCTGATATGAGAAGTTTTTTGAAGTTAAATTGACAACTGCTGGCTGTTTTCAGATTGGAATTTGGAACTTGGGTTTTGAGATTTGGTGGTTTGTTTGCATAACTTGCAATTGGGTACATGGTTGTGATTGGGAGATGTCCAAATTCTGATCAGATTTTTGGTCTGTTGCATTGGAAATGATATTGGGCTTGTTGTTTGTTAGGAATCATTACAAAGTTTCTGCAAAGAAAATTCGGAGCAAATTGAGATTTTTTTTTTTTTTTTTTTTTTTTAGTTTCTATGAATATGGTTTTATTGCAATTGATGGAATATGAGGTGGCATTTTGGTGTATCATCAGTGATGGGCAATAAAGTGCAAATTCAATGGCTTTGGAGATTAGAGACGTTTAAAATAGCATAAATTTATGTTTGTTTCTGTATTTAAGCTTAATTCTTGGTTTGATTTTTCTCTTATTTTTCGTGTGCCTTTGTAAATATCACCAGAGCTGACATTCATGTTATTTGTGTTTGTATTGGAGTATTGGACTATTGTTAGTACTTAGTAGGTTGAGTTTTTCCTTTAAATAAAGTATTTGCAGTGGCGACCAAGTTGAGAACTTTGAGTAGGCTGTTGTCCAATTTATTTTGTTTACGGAAATTCTTATTGTAGTTGTTCAGATTAATATATTTCATTAATCTTGCAAATGATGTTGCAGTCTAAGATTAATCCAGAAACTACTTTTAAAATTTCCGTTCTGGCAATGTTGTTTGTACGCATTCTATTTCGAGCTTAAATTTAGCTGTGTCATGTCTGCATCACCAAGTGTTAACACATGCGGTATTTGAGTTGAATTGAATTGGCGTAGTTCCGAAAAAAAATTTATTTTAGCATCACACATTACAGAGAAGTTGCATAAATTGTTGATCATTCGGCATATTTAAAAGTAGTTTGTGCGCTCGGAGCTGGATTTGGAACTCAATCGTCCGCCAGGTGAACTAAATTGAATTTTATGATTTGAATCATAAACTAATTTTTCTTTTTGGTCAGGAAAAAATTGACGTGTCTTGCTTGCTAGCTGTTAAACTTCTTATCAAATTCTCAACGAGTTCTAAAATGACCTCAACACGAGTAGCAAGAGAATTAAAGAACGCAGTAATTTTTTGTTGGAAATCTGGAATCAGCCGGTGTCTGACAGTGGCAAAACTGAATCAAAATCGGTACTAAAATCTAAGATTGGATTGATTGCTAGGAACCAAACTGAAGACGAGCTAATAAGAAAATATATGTAAGAATACTGGTAAGCACAGTGGGGGGAAAAAAAAAACAGTGAAAAAACGACAAGAGTTGGGTTGTAGGTAGGTCTACAAGTGACTTGCTTATTCGTAGTGTAGGTTCCTTGCTCCCGTCTTATATGTTTGCATTTACTTACGGTGGGGTATTGCTTTAGCAGTTGCTTGTTTGGATTTAAGCTAAGTTTCTGTTTCTGCATCGTCGGTTGGAAGATAATTGCAAATGAAAGATCTGTTCAATTAATTTAGTATCAGAGTATAATCCAATAAAGGAAAATAGTTTCTTTATTCATCAAGCAAAAATTTGATAAAATTTTATCTAGTCCATAGTTTTCTGATTTCTATACTAAAAAAAGTAAACTTATGTAAAAAAAAAATGGGAGTGGCTAGTGTCAAACATATAGGATACAAGCACTCATCCAACATTATAAAATTTTAATTTTTGAAATTAGAATGGCTGATTCAAACCGCTCAAATTGTTCTACGCTATAAAATCTCTATGGAGACCAAATTTTATATTTTTTCAAAATTTTTTACTATTT
Organism: Rhynchospora breviuscula; assembly: GCA_027562975.1. Classification (NCBI taxonomy): domain Eukaryota; kingdom Viridiplantae; phylum Streptophyta; class Magnoliopsida; order Poales; family Cyperaceae; genus Rhynchospora; species Rhynchospora breviuscula. The sequence continues at coordinate 24,039,018 of CM050398.1, forward strand.
TTTTAGAATTTTTGAATATGCTCAATCTAAAAAATTATGAACCCTCCAATTTTGAAAATTTGAAACAAATAGTTAGAAAATTTGAAAAAATATAAAATTTGATTTTTAAAGATATTTTAATATAGAGATCATATCGAATGGTTTGGATCGGCCGTTTGAAATTTTAATGGTTGGCGTTTGAATCGTGTTTGACATCCTATATGTCACACCCCGTATCCAACGAGCACGTGACAGTCTTCGCCACGACTACCACACGGTAGGCGCAAGGCATAACAATTTATTCAATAAATTATACAAGGAGTTATATCACCACTAAATTAACACAAATTCCTTAACTACACAAGTCATAAGCATTCAAATCCAATACTTTGCCTTAAACATTCAATAGTACGTGGAGAAATTAAGATAATTAGATGATATATGAATAGATCAAGACAAAGCATAGCATTTGAATTTATCTTAACATCACATATGTCATAATTAAGCCATGCCACCAAATGTAAGTCTACCACAACAATTCATACATCATTATATATCTAAGTACCAAGTGGTGGTACCAAACCAAGAACATATAATCATACATCAAATATAACTATGGTACCACACCACACGGTACACACAAAATGACAATCAAGTATAATAACATACATAGCCTAAATAAAAGTAATACAAGTCATATGGCATAAATACCAACCAAAATGGCCAAAAGACCACTAGTGGTGATAATAACTCGAGACTGGACTTACTCCTCGCCAAAAACCGTCTCTGACCCCGCCTCAAAACCTGGAACCCACAAAGTGGAAACGGTGAGAAATAAAATTTCTCAGTGCGGTATTCAGTTCCAGCACATGAATTTTTCGCTTCCATGTTTGGAATTAAATACCCGCAAAAAAGAAACAAACAAGAAATAAACAAGTAAATAATAATAATAATAATAATAATGCACAAGTATGATGTAATGCCGACTAATAAGTTCAATCATATCAGATTTCAATGTATCAATTAATCACAAAGGTCGGCAATATAAGTGGGTCCATACCATGCAACTACAAGTCTGGTTTGCAATCAATCAAATCATATCACAACTCAATTCAATTCTTTTCCTTGTTTCCAAAGCAATATCAAATTGACCTTACTTGACATTCCAGAATCACTCCCCTCATACCCCGTCTAGCTCGGGTATCTGAGTCCCATGTAACAGTGCTGACTACATAGCGTGCACCGGTAGCTAGCCGGCATCCGCACGATGTTTCGTGAAACTGGCCAACCGTACAAGTAGTAACATAACCAATATACCATCCAATCTTTCCATTTCACAATTTGAGTACCATACAACATGCAAACAATTCAATTCAAGTACCACTATCAATTGAAGTCATAGTAATACAAAATAACAATTTCATATGCAAAGGTCATATGATAGTCATGCAATCATCAATGAATCAACATGCATAATAAGTAAAATAAATAATTCCTACTAATTAAAAGCTTTGAGTTCATGTGAATCCGCACCTGAACTCCACGAGAAAAGAACCTGACTAACGTGAACTCGAAGCACCGACGTCACCCGCAACGAAATCCTCGTCTCCTAAATCTATAAAATAAGCAAAACCCTAAATTAAACCCTTTTAAATTCATAATTAAGTTAAAAATTTCAGATTTGAAGATTTTATCATTTTTCACAACTTTTAACCTAATTTGCACAAATCAAATACTAAAGTGCATAAAATGATTCTAATTATTAACCTAACATCTAATGATACCAAACAAGTCATTATAACTCATTTACCATGCTAAAACTCATGAAAGTTAACATGTTTCTTTGCTGTCCAAAATATGCCAAAATAGATTTATGCATGCCAAATATTTTACTACAAGAATACCATGAAAATGCAACTTTATGGTGTGTCTAAGTAAAAATTCCAGATTTTTCCTTTGCTGAAATTTTTTCTCTAAAGTTCAAAACTTTTTGTAAAACTCATACAACTTTAGATTTCGCACGATATCAAGTACTCCTAATAATATACCATATATATTAACCAAAATCTCAAAAAGAAGGGTTAAATTCGGGTAAAATAATTATTCAACCTCAAACTTAGTTTTAATTCTCATTTTATGCTAAAAGAAACTATTTTCTAGCAATAACAACTATATGCAAGCTTAATAATAGCTAAAACCCTCCATGCAACACTAATTTTCATCCAATTTCGGAATATTTTTTCAAAAATCCGAAAATAACAAAAATAATTTCAAGAGAAGTGAAATACCTCACTATTTGGCACAATAATCACAAATTAATCCCATTTTGCAACCATGCATCTCAAAATCCGAAATAATTTAAAGAAAATTAGAAACTTACATGGATATAACTTGTTTTTGAGAATAAAAAGCTTGTATGCATAGATCTCCACTTCAACTCATCATTTCCGATTTTTCCCGAATTTTTCAGATTTTATCTCTATTTTATTTAGTGGATTTTGTGTGAGAATCAAATGGAGCAAAAGAGAGAAGAAAAGAAAAAATAGGGGCTGCGCAAGAGAGAGAGAAAGAGAATGGAAATTCTCTGTTGCACGGTGGGGAAAGGGGTTTGGGATTTCTCTCTTTTTTTTTTGTATTTAAACTCTTTTGCTACTCCACCCCAAAATGCACCCACAAGCAAACAATTAAATGAAAATGCCAATTATCCATGCCATGCAATAAAGTGATGCTTAAATAAATTATCTTCACACTAACCATATCTATAATTAGCTAATCAAATCCTTAAAAAAAATATTTCAGAAAATATATATATATTTAATTTCATAAATGTAACACTATATGTTTGATTCTAACATTACTCAAAAAAAATTCTACAGTATACATTTTATGTGCATAAAAAAGAGTACACTATACACTAATAAAAATTGAGCAAGATTTAACAGGACCCTTCCAGAAAATCAGCACCTTATCCTACTGTAACTGTGCCCAAGTATTTCAGGTGAAGATGAACTTTGCGGTAGAATTTTCCACCAACAGATTTCTAGCACATTAAAAGGTCAAAAGCACGAATGCTTTTCATATGCTGGAAAATGCAAAATTGAAACAATGCAAGACTCACTTAAAACACAGATCAAAGTTGAATAAACCAGTAAAACCCATGTTACTGGAAACACAGCAGGAGAAATCTAATATTCATGCACATACAAGTTGCAAAGAAATTAAAAAATATTTGATACTACAACTAGCAATAATCACATGATCGAAGAACAGCTTATGAAAATCTAATTAGCTATTCAAATATGAAACGGTTTAAATGCCGCCATTTCTTTCTGCGATATTCTTAATTTTGCTTTGGTTGACAGCTTCCTTCAACTTCCTGCCAAGAGCATACGCAAGAGGTGGCGGTACAGCATTTCCAATCTGCCTGTGCTTATTTATAATATTTCCTGAAAACTTGTAGCTGTCTGGGAAGCCCTACAATTTCATTGAAGATTCTCATTTTTAAATCTTATCATAAAAAAAACTAGATGTTGTAATTATCAGTAATATTGTAGTAGCTGAGTGTTAAAGTTTTTCTATATTTATTTGCAGTCTAGTGGTTCAATTATGGTATTACCATTATGTTGATGCACATTCCACATGCTTATAACATCTGAACAAATTTTTTTATTTTTTATTAATTAGTCAAATACTGTTTTGGTTGTTGCAAATAACATCAACTTTGACATCAGAATTTATAAATGCTTATACTTTTTCATACAAGCAAAAATTTAATCAATAAATAATGCAGTTAGCTCAGAATATTCTTAGTTGAGGTTATTTTTTAAAAGCAAACTGAACTGCAGACATCCCCAATTGAATTTTTGTTGCAGTTAAAGATTTTCTAGCCTTCTCTTTCTAGAAATACTCGAACACTGAACTTTGAACGACCATCATAATGCTACATGCAGTCATCATAAGGAACCAATACACAAAGTAACCACTCAACATGCCTACTATTCTACTCTCTGCAACCAATTTCTTTTGCTTCAAAATGAAACATTAATGTCAATTAAATTATTCTATGATTGAACTTTTTTCTCTTCAGAAAGGCAATTTTTCTTATTTTAAAAATTAAATGTGATTTATCAGAGGTTTCATAAGTAATGTGCATTAATATTACTAAACCTAAAAAGTTTTTAAAATCAAATCCAATTTTCACAAAGCCTACAAAAGGATTTGATACAAGTTATGTTATAAACAAACCTGGGAGCGAGCACATTCCCTGACAGTGAGAATTCGGTCCTGTTCAGGATGGAAACACATCCCAACCTTACCCATGGGCTGAGGATCAGTAATGGAGGTTGGGAAGTTTCCCTCCCAGTCGAGCCGCCCAAAGAGACCCTTCCATTGATTATGGCGCTTCGCAGTGTTTGGCAAGCACCACGGTATCAGGTCAGCAGTCTGACCTGTTGACAGCTTGACCTGCATTCCAAAAAATAAAGAAAGATATTGTAGCTCCCTTCAACTTATTTATTAGTTGTGTGACAAAACTGTCTTTATCAGGTTAAACTTTCTATGGGGAAAGGGCTGACCAGGGTAGCATTAAGAACACAGAGGTTAAGCTTCTTTGTTTACATTGCCGTGCCTAATCCGGTAAATGCATGACTACGGTAACAACTCATAACAATTTGTTTTTCCTTTTCTTCTTCTCCCATTTCTTTTTCTTCACATGCATTCTATATAAGAAGGCAAGTGGAGACCTAATTAAGGTTAAAATGATTACCATGAACAACCCAAAACCCAAGAGAACTTAGTATATCAACACAGGACTGCTGAGCTTTGGAACCAGATTTTCTTACAAGACACAATAGTTCTCCACTTGGGAGTAAATTGCTCTGGTAATAATTTTGTTTTTTTTAGAGTAAAAAATAACATCTACAATGAAAGGATTGATTAAAAAAAAATGATCGTCGCTAGGGCAGAGAGTGAGAAAGGGACAAATATATATAGATAGAGAACCTTATCATCAGGCAGATCGCGCCAATCGGCACCAGGGCGCTTGGGGATGTGTTTGCACCGAATAAGATTCAGTTCGTTCATCTCCTTCGAAATATGGTCATTTAAAGCTATCATGTTCCCTCTTATTTTCTTTTGGTACCAAGAGACCGGATCACTTTTATACTACAAGAGGAAGGAGCAAAGAAATGAACTTGAATAATATAGATCTTTTATATTTATCAATTGTGTTTATTTATAATTTTAGGCAATGTTAAGGCTTATTTAAGGCCAAATATATAGCTGCTGTGGTTCATGCTAATCATAGATGCAGCAATTATGTTAGATGTCTTACCAAAACCAAAACACACACACATACACAAAAGAAAATAAAAGAATTTAAAACAGAGTAGAAAATTACATCCATGGTGACTTTATTGGCTCCATTCTCAGCTTCAGGGAGGTCCCCAATGGTGTCCCTTACAGTAATTGACCGGAAGGGAGCTCCATTAGCAGTGCTGCAGACAGCTGCATAGGACTGGCCATCAGATAAGGAGATTCTCAACTGTGGGCTTGCAAAAACGTGCAACGGTTGGGGCCAATCAGGTAGCGTTTCGTTAGGAGCAGCAGCCCAGATAAAAGCACGCTTCCTTGACTGAGCCACCCCAAAAGCTCCTGCTTCAAGAATCCCAAATCGCACCTAAAAGGGAGAAACGATTGTCAGTTTATAGTTAGATATATAACTGTTTCAAATAGTTGCCTGAGTTTGCATGTGTTCCTGGATTTCTATTTTTGGTTCCTGTACATAAGAAAAAACATATATTGTTCGTTGTCGAAAAGGGTTTCACGAATATCATGGCTGGTATAATGATTCTTCCATGTCTTTCCCTTTTCCCTTTTTTTCTCTTTTTGTGTGTCATATTTCTCTCATGCTAATTCTGGTGTTTCAAATTGAATTGATACTGAAGAAAGATGTCATCCAAATCAGTACAGAGATAATTTGACGTCCATACATCCTGAGCCAAATAATCAGCAAAAAATGTACCAGACTTACAAATTATCCACCTGCATCCAGCACATCATGCTTGAAAAAGTACCTGATATCGCATCTCAAGGAGAGAAGCAATAGCTAGCCGAAAGGTCTGGCCCTTGTTGAACGAAACAAAATTTCTGACATTCTCCAAGAGGAAATATTTTGGTCGAAAGTAATCGGCAAAAGACAAAAAGGCCAATATCATCTCGCATTGCACCTTGCTCCATGTGCTTTTGTTAAATCTGTTCATTCCTGAGAATCCCTAATGTGCCAACAGATTAAGAGTTAAGAGTTTGTTGGATAAAATGTCTTCACCAAAGTCTAATTTAAGTTTTTTAAAAGAGTAAAAGAGCTATTATTATAATATCCATCAAGAATAGTGCTTGTTCTTTGAGTATGTTAGTAATAATACCCATACTACTCATTGTAGATACAGCTCAGGTTACATTCACATCTCACACTTATATCTCACTTTGTTGGACAAAGGAGGGATATTGTTTGACCAGACTTTAATGCATAATCCTCAACCATAAATCTTCCTTAAATTTGATTCAGATACCAACCAGAAGGACGTAAGCAATGCACAGCATATACGTCAAAAAGTTTGGGAACCAATGCATACCACAGTGTGACTAGACTCAAGAACTCCAAAACCATCCTTCGACTCAGTACTGTGGCATGTTCCCACAGGGGAAAAAAAAATTAAAAAAAGAAGATGAAAGCAAATACTTGGCATGGTGGACCGCCATTGATGAATTCGACTTCTCCAGGTATTGGAAGGTTCTTAATCTTCTCTTCATCAAACTTGGCAGCAAGCTCATCAGCCTCAGTTGTTGAGATACAGTCATCAACATCCCCACATTTTTCCATAATTGCCCTTCATTAAAATTTGATTTTCTTTTATTGCAGGCAGTTAAGATAAAAGGATGCTGAATAAGTACAAGATTATAATGTTAAGTCTCAACACCAAATATCTTTGCAATTTCTTTGTTCACATGTACTAAAATTACTCCATTCTCCCTGATTCAAAAAGTCTGCAAGGTAACTTGAGAAATTTGATAGAAAAAGGAAATGACGAACACACATAATTTCATTGTGTATGGCTATTAATCTACATTGCCTATATTTTCTACAGGTTCCATACCATTTGGAGATTCTGCAATGTACATATGATGTTGCAACTCCATGGGTTCTTGCACCATTCTCTGTGTGTGGGTGTATGGAAGGAGAGAGAGAGAGAGAGATTTAACCTCAAGATGACATTGCAATTATCAATGAACATGTGCCCTTCAGGATGGTTCTCGCTAAAAGCTTCTCCAGCAGGTTGTTCATACTCGATTGCCCATTTTGTAAGCGATACTCCTAATAAACAGTAAAAACCAGTGAAGATAGAAAATTGCAAATCCACTACTTAAAATAGAGAAGGTATTTTATGTACCAGATCGTTGTAACCCTTCAGACAAACCACCGCAGCCAGCAAAAATATCTAGTGTGGCCAAACGATCCTCTTGTGGCTCTTCTCTTTGTTCATAAGAATTGTTGTCATCTCCATTACAAATAGCCTTGCCCTTATTCTTTCTAGATATAGTTTTGCCAGCCTTTGGTGCGAGGGACACTAATCTTACACTTGGAGGCAGCTGTTACACAATAAATTTTATTCCAGTTAAACATTTTAGTATTGCGGTCCTTGTTTATTGCACCGTCAATCCCTCACAGAACCTCAAAACAAAACACTAATCAAGAAAATTGATTTGAATGAATTATGTCCTGCTATACGGCACGATACTTCTTAAAAGAGAAAAAGGAAAGAAAGTAGCAACCTGTTTGAGAGATCCGTTGGTGGGATCATACAAATGTTCACAAAAGAAAATGTGATCTGTAATCACAGGAAGGTCAGAGCTTGGAAGATCATTCTTCTTTATGACTTCACATTTCCCCTCTATCATATCAATTGGTACAGTTACAATCTCTTCGCTGTAATATACCTGAATCATGGAAATAAAAAAAAAATTGATCAGTAGTCGATATAACTGGACCGAATTGGTTATGATCTTATAAATGAGAAAGACTGATCTTATTGTCTGGAACTCCAGATAGTGGATACCATACAGGCATGGCTAAATCTTTGGCTACTGGATATTAAGCATGTATACTGGATGCCAATACCGTACTAGTCAGGATCAGTCCAGGCATAAGTTATGATACTGAAAAACCAGAACAATATTAATACTTATAAATAAAACACTCTACAAACTGATATAACTTAGCAACTTATAATAAATATATAAATCTGAGAGTGACAGAGAAAGAGGGATAGGCTTACTTCTCTCACATCCGAATAATATGCTTTCTCTGAAGAGATATCATCTGGCCTATAAAACCGTCTAGCTTTTACCTTAGTAGATACTGGTGTAGCCTTATTACCACTTGGTACCAGTATCTCTAGCAAATGACACACTACATATGGCCTCAAACCCACATTTCTACCACCCTTGTATGTACCAGTAGCTCTATCCCCTTCATCTTCCCCAAAAAACTGGGGCAATACATACACAAAATCATGAACCTTATACTCTACCTTGTCGAAACAAAATTCATTCTTTGACAGAACCTTGAATTCACTGTTTTCAAACTCAGTTCGCTCCTCACAAGAATTACAAACACCATTACCAAGACCCAATTTATTCAACGGAAGGGAAAAGAACCCGCCTTTTACAGGACAGTACAAACTCTTACAGTAGTACTCAGTTGGCAAGCCCTTTTTCTTCCTCTCCTCAGCTTTTTCTCTATCAAGTTTGTCAAATTTTATATTATTCTTCCTGTGCACATGGCCCCATGGTAACGATCGAATGCTCACAACTTCTACTTCTTTTACTTCTTCCAGTTCAAAATCAAGGCATTCATTGGTTAGGAAAACCTCTCTTTCATTTGCAGCATTTCCAAGAACGGTATCTATGCCTTTTTGCATCACCCTTCCATGCGCCATTTTGGTGCCACTTTCTTTCTCATACATGTATTCTATATAACATATGGGTCCATCTTCAATAACCACTACACCTCCAACTGTCACTTCCATTCCCTTTACAACTGCCTTTCGGTACATTGTTTCACCAGATTCTGTTTTACTCAATTTCTGGCTGACCCATTCAACATCTTCACATGGACCAGATTTCGACTTCCTTGAGTGTGTTGATTTCACTGACTGTGGTGATTGTACCAATTTAGTACCTGATTCCTGGTCAGCAGGAATTATATTGATGTTTTCATTATCATTTTCATCCTCATTCTCTTCTTCATTGTCCTCTTCATTTTCGTTTTCGTTTTCCTCTTCACCCTCCTCCTTTGGTTCCTTCTTATCCTCTGGGAAATCATTTGAGTAATAGTCACTCCAAATCCGGTTAATGAGCTGGGTTGTTGTGGCCCGCATAACTTTCCTTCTAGAAGCAATGTCATGACCCATACTAGCACTAGGGTTCAAATTCTCCCCTTTTTGCACTGAAGCCACCTTTCTCTTCATCTGCAGTTTTATATGCCTCCTCTGTTCCATCCTTTCAGTGAGTCCAGTCACAAAAGCACATTTGCGAATTGTGTCATCTGGGTATTCAGCAAATTGTTGAAGTATAATCTGGCCATGAACCACAATATACCGCTCAACAAGGGCTTGATTTGTTGAGATGTAAGAAGCATGCTCCTTGTTGAATTCTGAGACCTTTTTTATTACATCAGAGAAGGAGAGCTTAGATGCGCGGCTCTGTTCTTTTAATAGGGTTATGATTGCAATTGCAAGACGTGCTGTTTTCAATACGGGTTCATACCAGGGAGCATATTGTTTGGTTGGTTTGCCAAGTCGATACCTGAAAATAGGATAGTGTGGAAACTCAGGTTATGTCACATGCAGAGAAAATTTGGCCATTGACCTTGTAGTGTTTCAATTTTTCTTGGGTTTTCTGTCCTGGTTTTATACTGTATCAATCAGGTTAAGTATCAGGGTATAATGCCATTGTTTTAACCATGGCAAGACAAAACCATAGGCAGTTTACAGGACTAAAGAATAGAGTTTGTTTACCTAACAAATATATATATAGAGAGAGAGAGAGAATGGCTAATGTGCCACGGGTGGCAATGCCACCCATTTTCTTTTGAGTCATTTTTCGATATCTAAAATTCAAATGGTCGATCCAAACCGTTCAAGTTGATCTCTATATTGGAATATTCTTGGATACCAAATTTTACATTTTTTTTTTTTTTTGCTATTTATTATGATATTTTTAAATTGGAGGGCCTGAAATACTCCAATTATAATGTTTTTTGAAAATATCATAATAAATAGCAAAAAAATTCGAAAAAATGTAAAATTTGGTCTCCAAGGATATTCCAATATAGAGATCAACTTGAGCGGTTTGGATCGACCATTTGAATTTTGGATATCAAAAAATGACTCAAAAGAAAAATGTGTGGCATTGCCATCCGTGGCACATTAGCCATTCTATATATATATAATCCTCCACTTCCTAACAATTCCTAACATATACATAAAGAGGCTTCATATTCTCTTACCATGCTACATCAGTTCGCACAGAGATAAAAACCATAGAAGAGCCAAACTCAATCATCCATTCTTTAATTGCGCTAAGGTATATTGCAACACCATCAGATTCTGATCCACCAGACCCACTCCCTGAAGCCTGACCTACTTCAGCCTCCAAACAAAATCCACTCCCATCATCCTCCTTCATGAATCCCGACCCAAACACCATCACATCATTTTCTGTACCAGGTGTCATAGGCACGAGCTCTAGAGAAATTAATCTCGAGTCAGAGTTGTACAGTGCCCAGTTGTTTAGCACTCTCCTAGGCAGATCCTGAGTGTACAAGATATCATCACTATCAAAGATATACTCATCCATTTCATCAGTAACAGGCTTGTAAAAACCAGGTAGAGGGTAATCGTTTGCAATTTCCTCTTCACTGATCTTAATGTAAACATTCTTCTGAGAAGAAGTTTTGCACCGTTTTTTTTGTTGCTTCATCAGCTTCCATTCTTCCTCTTCTTGCAAAAGCCTTGCCAACTTTTCATCTTCATCTTCATCTTCATCATTAATATCATTTTTCTCTACCTCTTTAATTTTTATGCTCCCATTAGGGGCAGTTTGGGGACATCTGCTAACCCCATTTCGACTCTTACATTCATCTCTTAGAGAAACCAGAGCAGGTATTTCAACATACCTCACATCTTCAAGACCATTTAATTGGTTGTACACAAATTCACCAAGAGAGATAATAAAATCTTTACTAGTTGAGTCAATTGACCTAACTACCCCAGCAAGCAACTCCTCAAGACCCAGATCAGGATTTCCACCTGCACCTTTAGCTAACTTTCTGTAAACCTCAATGCAAATCCAGGCCTTTTCGTAAAAGATTTCATAATGCTTTTTGTAGCTCCCAGCTGGCTTTAGGCACTCATACTCAGCAATCTCAGTAGAGACCCAAATGATAGGGAACCCCTCATCATACCCTGCAATGGCCCATGACTCAATTCGGCCAAATCCTTCACACCTCACACCTCTTTCTTTCTCCTTTATTAGTTTATCATCCATCGGCATCACCAGAGCAGTTATGAAAAGTTCACCTATTTCTGACATCTCAAATGGCTGAGGGTTCCCTTCAGAATCATGCAGTATAAAGTCAACAATTTTTCGGAATGGCCGGGAGTCCTCAGGGCCAAGTTTTGTTAGTTCAACTGCCACTACTTCATCATCTACAACTCGGTTTTTCTCCTTGGAGATCAGAAGGCAGTCCTTTTCGGAGAGTTGCAGGGATTTCTCCTTGAAGCTGGCACATGCAGCAGCTCTTCGTGGTCGCTTGGAAATATTCAGAGCTTCTCCATTTTCAGATGGTACATTTATGGCTTCATCCCCATTTGCAATAGCTTTTTCTGCAGCATTGGACGTCTTACCTCGGCCCCGCTTTGAACCTGAGATGAGAGATGTAAAAATGAAGATTGATAGAAAGCTGGAAATTCTGGAGATAGAAAATTTAAGGTGTAAAATCTATGATATTTATGGTTTCCCTGCATAAACCAGTATTACAAGCATGTTTCTAGACATGAACCAGAAGTTCAAAGAGTACAGTACTAATAAGTACAACTGTTCCTATTAAATTCAGTTTTTCAGTCTGTACTATGTATCCATTTCAGTGCTGCAACAAAAGAAACATACCAGTTTTGCTCATTGTATGCTCTTCAGTCTCTGGTGGCTTGATTTTACCATTTTCAGTAATTTCTTCATTTTTAGATGCCTTTTCTCTGCTCCTCTGTGTAACTGCACAAAGCATATAATTTGTGCTCAGTTCAAAAGAGTTAGGTTTCTCAATATTTGGTACTGTACCAGTCAGGCTGCATAGCGGCCCTAAATCAGTAGTCTGAAACTAAACACGAGAAAAGATAATGATTTGTGATATTAATTTATGAGAATATAGCCATACTAGTCGAGACTGAAGAGCCAGAATTCCTTGCCATATTGTAACCTCCTGCGAAATTTCAAATAACAAACTTTTAGGAAACAATTCCTACAGGACTGAAACTTGAAACCACATTGGCAAATAAAATTTCTTCCAGGCCTTGTCAACAACAAAATAAATCACCATGCCACTCATGAAAGTCTTACACCAGCCATACAACCCCATTCATAAGCACTGAGACATAGTTGTAAATGAAAGAATGCACACTGGTATATCTATTTTATCAGGGCTTGCATAACATACCCTGATACCCAACTTCTCTTAGGCATTCTATCAAGCAGTGTCAAGACACGATAGCATCAATATTTTGGACTGAATTACTAAAACACGCTTAGTTTTTATTCATCAATTATTGACAGATTGAACCACTTGTATCTAATTACTGATCACCTCACCTCAAGATTTAAGAACATTTTTTTCTCTGAGTAACCACGAAATAATCCCATATCTGATACGATTAGGATTTCTATTAGTCACTGATCAATAAAAAACCATATCTAATCACTGATCACCCTGGGGTGTTTGAAATACCATTTTTATGAGAAAAGCCAGGCCAAATACCAGATCTGATACTTTTTTTTTTTTTTATAATATCGATCCATAGACCTAAAATTACTGATCACCTCGAGAGTATCTAAAAAAAAATTATGAGAAAACACCCCGTAATCACTGTAAATCTGGTTCTATTGTGCAATTCAAGCAATAACAAGTTCATAATGCAGAAAAATAAACAAGCTAAAACAGTTTTTTTTTTTTTTTTTTTTATTTGTGTGGTAATCACAAGAGAGAGAAAACCTACAGTCTCTAAAGTCTAAACCCTTATCCCCTCGAAAACGTCAAAAGAAAAAAACAGTAGAAATTCACGAAAAAAAAAGGAGAAAAATCAACTAACCTAAACTCGCTGAAGTGGAGAGAGCAACTGGAAGCACCTTAGTAGCAAGCGATCAGCCCAATCTACCTAGAGCGCGGCGGAGGTAGAGAGAGAAAGAGAGAGAGACATCATTTCGTCTGGGGTTTTATAGGGGATGCTTATCCACTTTTTCTTTTGGCGGGAAAGAGAGAAAAATTGCGGGGGAAAAGGAAATGGAAATGGGAAAGGAATCAGAGAAGATACAGTGAGTGACACTGAGCGAATCTTTTCAAACGGCCCGTAAAAAATCGTAATTCCTAAAACCTACTTTCCAATTGAGGTGGGGGTTAAAAGAGGGAGGAAGTGGAAAGCTTTAACTCAGACTCTTCCTTTCGACTCTCAGAGCCAGTGTTGTATACTTGAAACAAGGAGCAAGTTGCGGGGTTCAGTCAATGGATTTTTATTAACTAGGTGCGGTGAAAAAAAAAAATAGAAGTGGGATTGTTTCTGTGGAGCCCTTTGTGTAACGAGTTATCGTGCAAATGAATTTTTTTTTATATTTATTACATAAAATTTTCGAGAGTTAACTTCAGAACATTCGACTTTTTTCTTTTACCCGAAGGCTTATTATTGGCTTAGATGCCAAGAAGAAGATTGAATTAAAAAAGATAACATCCTAATTTAGTAATTTATCATAACATAAAAAAAAAAAGAAAGGCAGCAGCAGCTTGCCACTTGGCTATAACATTAAGCCACCTGTCTTTACGTGGCTTCCTCTTTCTATTATAAAAGCACTCTGTTTTGATCTGTGGCGGACATAGAAAAAAATGAAGAGAGAGTGCTTTTAATCAGTGGAGGATATAGAAAAAAATTAAGCCTAGGTACACATATAATACAATTAAATTTAATATTAAAAATAAAATAAATGATTTTCTTAAAATGGTCATTTACAACATATATAATATTACTATTACAAAATACATCATTTCATCATATTAATTTTTTTTTGTCTTTTATTCTCAATCTATCACCAATATGCACAAGAAAAATGTAAAATCTGATTTTTTATTTTCTAATGCAATTAACAATATGTTACACAACTTCATAGTCTAAATCATTGTATAATTGCTTGATTAAGAACATTTCTGAACATATCCTTAGAAATGTAGCTCTAATTTTCTAATACACAATTGGTTCTTGCTCTTGAGTTCCAACTGACAGCGAAAAAAAATCTCCATATCTACAACATATAAATTTAAAAATAAATATCATTTGAATGACATTCCACACTATGTACTTATTCCTGTATGTACAACATCATTAATATGTAAGGACCATAAACTTTGTACTGAAATAAATGCATTAAACTAATAAATGCGCATAAAATCTTTTTAACTATTCTTTCAAATAATTACATGAATTTGTTGCCTTCAAATGCCATAAACTATTACAAACTCTACAAATGAAGTACCTATGCATTTGCACTATCAGGAGCTTAAAACTTGATGCATTTTTGCAAGTGGTTAATTAGCACTTACTCAAATCAAATTAAAATTTGACTATAAATTGGGGTAAAATTTGACTGCAGATTTGACCATGTACTTTCGTAGAACATATACATGAACATTGTATTAAATCAATCAGGTACTTAATTGTTGGTGCTTCATGCATTAATTTTCAAATATCCCAAGTCCATACCCATATAACTATGTCCAGTTTGTTAGCCGAAGCATACCCATATAACTATGTCCAGTTTGTTAGCTGAAGCATATCCATATAACTATGTCCAGTCTCTTAGCTGAAGCACGAAACAAGAAAAAGAATATACTCCGAGTGAGGTCGAACCTAACATTTTCTTTGCCAAGCCCAGGCTCAGCCTCAATTAAGCCCAAGAACAAATGACTATACTACTAACAAGTCCCTGATTTTCAAGAAACAAGCCAGTCACGTATCTGGGCTTGCCCCTCTTTAAGTCCTCCCCTGCTTTTAATACCATACGGGCACCCCTACCTACTGGCTTGGTCGAAATATGATATTTTTCGATATTTTGTCTCACTATCATTTCGGTCATTATTCTGGTTTCTAGTATTATCATAATTTTTCAATGTCTGATACGGTATTAAAAAACACTGCTATTTCACTCATTTTTTTCAAGTGTCTTGTTCGTGACTAAAAATAATATTTTTCGAGTGAGAACATTTTGGATATTTAAAATTAGAAAGTTTATTTTGTATCATTATTTGAAAAAAAATATCACACTAAAAAATACAAAATAAGTATATAATCATACGTATATGCGCATATATACACACATACTCTCTCTTCAAAGAACTATAATCAATTCACCTGGTCGGTTATATTAGTACTATTAATAATATTTATGTTTGTAATATAATAATTATTGCATCATAAATCAGTTATGTGTTTATAGTTGTTCCAGATAAATGTTGGTTTAGTGGCAAAGAGCAACGTACTTTCATTGAAGGATTTGAAACCCGGTAAGAGTCCTTTGTGACATTTAATTTCAAAATAAGTTGGAGGGTTTGATCCCATCTTAGCTTTAAAAAAAAAAATATTTCAGATAAATGTTGTCACCCTAGACTATTCGTGAGTTTGGTATTATTTACTGTTCCATCTAGATAACACTTTTGCTCCACCAACATTTGTCTATCGTGCTAGTAAATTCAATATTAATTTTGGCTTCATAAGAATTTGGTCAGTACATACGGACCCTTGATCGATGGCTTAAATAATTCAACAGTTACTCGTTATGTTAATTAATCATCAAAAAAATAAAAGACCAACTTAATGCAATTAAGATTTTACCTCCAGTTGAGACTTGAGAGGGTTTCACATTCAATGCCCTTGGATCTAGTGGGTTAACATGGGTCTAAATATATATTTTTTTTTTAAAAAAAAGAGATGATGCCATCAAGATTCAACATTACTAGATAGCCTCTATCTAGTTTATCTAAAAAAAGATTCAACGTTGTTGTAGGAAATAAAAAAAAAAAAATCAACAGTGAAACATAAAATGAGATGAGTAAAGGGGGAGAAGTGAGGAAGAATCCCATCGATCGCTGTCCTTTTTAGTTTACAAATAGTAAAAAAGATGCAATTAAAATATATTTCTTTTTTTTTAAAAAAAAACAGATACCCATTGCGATATCGAACAAAAAGATCAGATGGTGAAGTGATATTAGGGAGTAGCATAAAAAATAAAATCTTCAACCGACGATGTAGATTGCTTATGTAGAGATAAAAATATCATCTTAAAATGGTAATTAACTTGATTAATGGTATAGATAAAATAAGAAAGTAACAAAATGAATTACACAAGAAATCTAAGATTAGGTTTGAACTTTGAAGTAGGCAAAGGGAGGAAAAAGATAATGCATCAAGCGGGGAGCTAGAGGCATTTGACTCCTCTTCATAACTTCATTTAATTAAGGACTGTATACTTTTATTTCATGAGATATATAGAGGAAGTGAGAACTTATTAATAATTTTTTGAGAAGATCTCTAATGTTTTCTGTATATATAATTGTGTAATATATCTAGTTATTTTACCTTTATATGGTATCTTCACTAGCTTGGCTAACCGTAATTGAATATTAAATATCGACAAATTTCTTTATCAAACGCTAGTCGATTACTTATTAGAATTTCATCATGAAAAATATATATGAAGAGAATTTATAGATTTTTGGCATAGGAACATGAATATGAAGAAAGAAAAATGGAACATTAGCAAAAGTAATGAAGGTTCCTAGGTAAAAGTAAGAAAAATTCTAACATAAAAAATCTAATGTCAGCTGAGATTAGATATTGATATTACTTCTGATTATAGTATGCATCATAAACTATTTGCTACTGGCTTATGGTATCAATCTCCATCTAGATATCATAATTATTGTTCTTGCAGTATCTGTCGATTATAGTCAAGTAACAACACATTCAATACTAATTAATTCTAACTTTGTAAAAATTCGATCAATGTATATATCAATCATCAACAGGCGGTTTAAATTATTCAACATCAATTAATCACTAGACAGTTGAATTTTTACCTTGAATTGAGAGAGGATGAGAATCGACTCTTAGATCTTGTGGGTCAACTCAAGTCCAAAAAGCTAAAGAATAGAGAAAGATATAAAACCGTTAAAATTTAATATTATATATGAAAAGAGGAAAGATGAATGTTAAAAAGCTCTATCTAGGATGGGTATAGAAGAAAAAAGAAGGAGAATCCTCATCAAGTACTATCTTTTTCGTTTTATGAAGAAACAATAAAAAAAGAAAGTAATCGAATATATCTTTTAGAAGAAAATGAGATACCCATGATGTTATCGAATGAAATCAACACGACGAATAATATGATGACGCGATACTAGAAAATAATCATCGAATGGCGGCTTGTGTAGAGATAGAAGACGTCATCGCGAAATCGCAATTTGATTTGCGATGAGGATGAAATAAGAAAGTAGTCAGGAGAATTGCGGAAGAGACCTATGTGGCTCGCTTATGAGATTGGCGGGTTTTTTGTATCATAAACATGTCGTATGTGGCTCGCTTACGTAAATTATCAGACATAACATACTATTTCAATCAACAAATGGGAAATAGATTACAAGACTTATCAAGCCCATTACACCTCACATCAGTGTAAACTTCGTCTCCCGAAAAAATTAAAACTAACGTTACTGTTCACACGAATTTCGAAAAAAACGCTTAAAAATTCAAAATTTTAAAACTAACGTTGTTAGATCGGCAATCGGAATGCCGATACTGGAAATGGCTTAGATCGGCAATTGGAATGCCGATCCAAGCTTAGATCGGCATTCCAATTACCGATCTAAGCTTAGATCGGCAAATGAAATTCCGATCAAAACAAAAAAAATGTCTGACACATTTTCTGACACATTTTTGGACGGCAAATGTTAAAACATTTGTTTAATTTACACTTTTTCATTTTAGCCCTCAAAATTTTTGTTATTGCAAAATATATAATTTGTGATTACAAATTAAACAAAATTTAAACATCTATTATAAAAATATAAGTATATATTAAATTATGCATGTTAAATATATAATATTGTATATGTGTATAATACTTATTTTATACATATATATTATGTATCATATATTTTATATATTAAATATATTATTATTGTATATAATTAAATTATGCATATTGAATAGTTATACATATTATTGTATATAATTAAATACAAATAAAAGTATTAAACATGTCATATTATAAATTCTATTTAATTTTACACATATATTATATTTATAATTATATATATTTGTATGTATATTTAATGTATATACAATTTTTTATATATTTATATTTACATTTAATGTATAACAAAAAAAAATATTGGACTATATTGTAAAAATAATAATTTTAGGGTCATCGGCGAAAAAATTGAATATATTTTTATTGAATATTTAATGTATAAATTTTTAATGTATATAATATAAATATAAATATATAAAATATTTTTAATGTATAAATTAATATACATATAAATATATGTACATATTATGTACAATAATATGTATATATTATGTCTCATATATTTAAATTATATACAATATCTACATTAAAAATCTTTTATATATTAATATCTACATTTAATGTCTAATAGAAAAATTTTATTGGACTATATTGTAAAAATAATAATTTTAGGGTCATCGGCGAATAAATTCAATAAAAATATATTCAATTTTTTCGCCGATGACCCTAAAATTATTATTTTTACAATATAGTCCAATATTTTTTTTGTTATACATTAAATGTAAATATAAATATATAAAAAATTGTATATACATTAAATATACATACAAATATATATAATTATAAATATAATATATGTGTAAAATTAAATAGAATTTATAATATGACATGTTTAATACTTTTATTTGTATTTAATTTTACACATACTTTTATTTGTATTTAATTATATACAATAATATGTATAACTATTCAATATGCATAATTTAATTATATACAATAATAATATATTTAATATATAAATATATGATACATAATATATATGTATAAAATAAGTATTATACACATATACAATATTATATATTTAACATGCATAATTTAATATATACTTATATTTTTATAATAGATGTTTAAATTTTGTTTAATTTGTAATCACAAATTATATATTTTGCAATAACAAAAATTTTGAGGGCTAAAATGAAAAAGTGTAAATTAAACAAATGTTTTAACATTTGCTGTCCAAAAATGTGTCAGACATTTTTTTTGTTTTGATCGGCATTCCAATTGCCGATCTAAGCCATTTCCAGTATCGGCATTCCGATTGCCGATCTAACAACGTTAGTTTTAAAATTTCGAATTTTTAAACGTTTTTTTTGAAATTCGTGTGAACAGTAACGTTAGTTTTAATTTTTTCGGCTTCGTCTCTTTACTTCGCGTCTGGCATATCCATAATCCAGGGAAGGAAGCCCAGAGAAGAGACGCCATTAATAGAAAATAAAATAGATTGGCCGGCCCAATATAAATCATATAACATGTCACTTGGGGGAAAAAAATGTAACGCCAGCCCATATCAACAATTACTGCACAAATTTTATTTAGTCTTGGTCGTGATTCCGGAGAAAATGAATAGGTTGACAATAAAATGTATTTCTTTATATTATTGAACGTCAGTGTACAGTTGAAACAACCACTAATAGCTCATTTTTTTAGCATTTGCATGTGCATATTGATCAGATATAAGAAACAAAACTATATCATCATATTTGCATATAAATTTGCGTCAGACTCCTATCTGAATCAATGGTGGTCGAAAATGGAAAGGACTGATAGGTGCAATCAATATCTAAGGCAATCACGCAATCAGATTCCGAAAATGGAAAGAACGCGTTCACCCCTCACCCGCACATCCCTGCCTTCCTCTCACCCACACATCCCTGCGTTCACCCCTCACCCCCACCTCACCTCCTCTCCCCCTCTTTTCTCCCCCCCCCCCCACCTCTCAATGCCATGTTCCCCCTCATGCCCTATCTCCCCTCTTCTCTCCTCTTTTCCACCTTCATGCCCTTTCCTTTTTCTCTCTCGGCTCTCCTCTCCACATTTCCCTCTCCCCTTCATCTTCTCTGAACCTCACCTCTTCTTTTTTCGCACCGTTATAAAAATATACTTCCTTGTCAAAATAAAAATGCTCCCTTATAGTATACAACTATATGATTTATATTAAATACTCTCTAATGAAAAAAAAATATACTCCTTGATGATAATTAAAATACTCCCTTGCACATGTTCATTACTCTCTTGTATTGTTTATTTACTCACATAAATAATTATTAATTTGAACTTATTAAATACTCCATTCTTATTATTAGTTACTCCTTTATCATTAATTATATACTTCCATAACAAAACATAAAATAAATGTTCATTTAAACTTATTAGATACTCCCTTGTCAAATATAAATACTCCCATAATACAAATAAAATACTCACTTATATACTTCCATAACGAAACAATGATGTTTTTTTTCTTACGACATAAAAATATTAGATACTTAAAGCTTAGTAGTTACTCCTTCGAAAATATTTAGTTACTCCCTTAGAATCATTAGTTATTACTTTAATGAGATACATATAACAACTTATTAGTTACTCCCTCAACAATGTATTTACTCCCCTTTTATTTTTTAATTACTCCCTAATAAATGTACACAGAAAAGTTACTAATTACTCCCTTATTTTTAATAAATACTTCCTTCTACTATTTTAGTTACTTCCTTACATAAATTATACTGTACAACTTTGTTCTAAATTTTTCCTTCATGTTTTTCGTGCCCTTTCTCTTCCAAATTGGACAAAATCAAGATAGAAAATTTCATAGAGTAAAGAGAGAAGCAAGAAAAAAGGAGAGGGTGAGGAGAGTAGAGTAGAGGTGGAGGAGGTGGAGCCGTAGATCGAGGTGAAGAGGAGAAAAAGGCGGCGACTGCGAGAGGGGCAGAAGCGGAAGAGGAGGAGAAGGACACGAGTCGCGTGAGGAGAGGAAGAGGGTGCGAGTCAGAGAAGGACGCGAGTCGTATGAGGAGAGGGAGAGGTGAGGGGAGGCGCGTAAGGGGAGGGGAGGGGAGGGGAGTCGAGTCAAGGAGACTCGCGTGAGGGGAGTCGTGACTCCTCTGATTGCGTGATTGCGCGGACTCTGATTGCATAGAGTAATTCCCTAATTTTAATTATGTAACTTCTACATGAAAAATAATATCTAACAGCAGCTGTCTCAGGCGTGAATCTGTAGAAAATGAATAGGTTGATAAAATAATGCATATTATGCATTTGAATATATTATTGGACCTCGGTGTATAAATGAAACTTTTTTAAGTAAAAATTATATAAACTGTCCACTAATAGCTCGTTTGTAAGCACTTGTGCATGTGATCAGATAAAAGAAACAAACTTTATCTTCACGTTTGCCTCTAAATTTTGTCACTCCTATCTAAATCAAAGGTGGTCAAGTAAGAACCAAGTTGTAGATGGATCTGACATTGTCAAATATATATGAAAGGAAATAAAAAAAACAAAACAAATTTTTATAAGTGGCCCTTTAAACGGACCCACCTGTTTATATTTATTAGAATCATGTTTGAAAACTACCCTAAAAGAATAATACGTACTAACATTAATATAAGTACTTAAATAATTTAAATATATAATTTGTAAAGAAATTCTTAGAAGAAGGATATTCCGTTGAATTGTAGGCGACATAAGATATTAGAAGCTTTAAGTCTTAAATTTACACACTTAATTCCACCATCATCACACTATATATAGTTTCGCTACTCTTTAAAAATTTTCAATATACATGTTATCATGGCTTTAGAGTTGTGATAGCGATATATAGCTCTACGGATTATAGATGTTATAATGGCCTTAGGGGTTATCATGGCAATATGTTTCTTTAGGAGATATAATGGCGATATTGTACTAAACTTTTGCACAAGGAGAAGTTATTATTATTTCATCCCTCCACGTGTTTTGATTCAGTCCCTTTCATTTCTAGACTTACTTTAATTTAATTTTTTTGATCTTTGCTTATGCTGCCCTCACCTTTCTGTCTCTCCATTTCCTTATATGTCTCTCCGCTCTTTCATCGTCCTCTTTCACTCTGCTTGCAAAACTCAAGCAACCTGTCAGCCCCATTATATACTTTTGCTCTTGTAATCTTGTTTGATACCTTTTTCAACTCATGATTTCAATCTCATATTTTTCTATCAAATTTTGCAACGATGCCTTGAGTACTGAACAAATGAACCTTTTATTTTTATATTTTTGAGTACTAAACACATGTTGTCAATATTATAAATCAGTTAGTCATAACAAAACAACCTTTTTAGTTTTTATTGTAATTGTATTAACACCGCAACAATCATGTAAACGCAATCTCAACTGACAAATTAATATATTTGTTATAAAATCTTTTTATTTAGTATAACATTTTTATAATATAAATACAACTTAAAAAATTAATATAAGGACTAATTCAAATAAAATAAAGTATCTGCTTAAATCAATTAAAAATATGTTATTATTAAAAAATGTTGCACAGTCAAGTGTACATGTAGAATAGTATAACATATATAAACATTTTGCATTACAGTCACACTTAAACAAGCGGAAAAGATGGAGATGCAGACTAGAAAAAAATCAATCCCAAAACAAAAAAGGAATTGTGCGAGTGGAGTTACGTCAAAAAATGAAAGCGGGTGAATGGACGCCGAAAATGCAAAACGCACTCCATCAAAAGCATGTGCATGTGCGGAGGATAAAAGTTGTCAAAATGAAAATAAGGTCTCTTCATCACATATAAAACAGATGTTTCATTTCCTGGAACCAACAGTTTGTTCCTTCCTAATCCTTATTTATTCTTAATATCAGTATTTAGTGGTTAACTTTGGACCGCAACCAGCACAAAACCAAACAAATATTAGAACATTGAACCAAAGAGAAAGCTCCTTTCTGCCAAGAAAAACACCGACACTGACTAATAACAATAAAATACTGTACAAGGCTCAATAATACTAGTGTATTTGCCCATAAATGTGAGCAGCATATCTTGATAATTAGATACGCTCACAATATTCAAATAACATAGCCATGATTGTGTGCACATGGTCTGCTTCTAGACCTCGCTGGCACTTCAATTATACAGCAGCACCCAAGCCACTTTACCTATTTCATGGACCAAATAATGGGTACCATCCAATCAACAACAGACAGTACCAGCATGGCAAATGCTATTCTGAGTATTTTTCTATTAACACTTGGAACTCCACTACTCAATAAACAATTCACATACACCAAATTACACAAATTAAGAAAGAGTTCACATCGTTTCTACACATAAAATCCCTTCGGTAGAATTCCAGATACAGATCCTAGATTGGTCCAACAATTGTACTGGGGTTCTACCGAAAGGATTTTACTCAAGTTCATTACACAGGCAAACAAATTTCTCTCATATAAACTAGAGTTAAAAAGTGAGGAAAAAGAATAAAGGAAAATGGCAAGCTTGATACAAGTAGTTTTGTCTATTTGGTTTATGATACAATGAAGTAAGAAGGCTTCTAATTTCGCATATCAGCCTGCTTTGCTGCATTTATCTCCTCCTTTTGGTGCTACAAGTAAAATAACAACATGAATTTAGCTTGAAGCAAAGAGATAGAACAAATAAAATATAAATGAAAATAGCCAACTTCCTGCCCATCCTATACAAGTAAGAAATACAAAGCAAGCCTCTGTGGAATAAGAAAGGTTGCCCAGCTATTACATTTATCATCACTTTTCTTGCACCAGTTAGAGACTATTCCAAGACACTATTAGGCGTTTGAATGAGTGGTTAGCAGTTCACGATAGTTGCTAACTCTGCTGTTCTATTCCAATTAGCAACCATTTGAAAAACTCTGGTGGGCACACTAATGGAAGACATAAGAGTAGATTTGTGATCTTTTCTTGGATAGAAGGGCATAGGTGTACAAAATTTTCTCCATCTTTGTGCTCATAAGAAAGCTATGTGAAATTTCAACATTATGAACCACAAGCAATTTATACAAGTGGATTAGACACTAACCAAGTTCCATGGCATCTGATCCTTTCATCACACGAAGCCGCTTGCATGTATCAACAAACATTCTAGAAAAATTGACACAGAGAAGTTAAATGACAAGTGATTAAATGTCAGTGGTTATATAGGAGGTGCAGTTGAGCACCAGATAGTAGATACTGGTACTAGGCTACAACCTAAAGCCAGCCTTGATTAACTCACATAATCCCATTTTAAAATACTAATCAATCAGAAAAATGAAAAGAATAAACATAGTTGTCACAGTTGGTAGCAGGTAAGATACCATATGCTACCTGCAGTTACAAGTATAACAATTGTTCGTAAAGGTACTTACTCGAATGGGAGATCACCGACAAGCATCCAATCACCATCTTTGTCTTCATAAGTAACAACAAATTCTGCAAATTAGGAAATAAGAGCATTAATCGACAGGTTTTGATGATGATGCACTGATACCAATTCTGAGAAGTTTGTACAGTACTAAAGAAGCCCAGCATGTATCATTTTCTATTAGTTCTAGTTCAAATACCAGTCAGTATGCATTAGCACATCATGAAATGCAACACGGCAGTACTGTGCCAGGTTAGCACAAAAAGCTCCTAGTATTTAGCAAAAAATAACAAAAGGTTTGTAGATTAAAGTCATACCAGTACCAAAGGAGCCGAACATATTGCGTAAAGCATTTGAGAGTTCTTTGTAGCCTCTATACATCTTCAGGTCAACCTTGCGAAGATATGGAGCACCATCCATGCTGACTTTAACAAAGGCCACGCTGCCCTTTTCATTTTCTTCCTTTTCTTTCTCAGAATTGCTTGTCAGTATATTTTTTCGGTAAGACCTAACTGGTGGCCAACCCACTACTTGTGCCCTGATACAATAGTGGAGATAGTGTCAGAATCCACGATTAGCAGCACAAGTACAGGACCAGTGTCTGGTAGACCACATTTATGATAGAGGTTGAAGAAACTTTTCGAGGAAAAAAAAAAAATGAAGTTAATGAGATCTTCCAAATTGAAGTTATAATAAAGTACTGGCTCTTCATTGGTTATCTTTCATGGGTGTATCAAGAATTGTTCAGGTAGCAAAATGTAATTTGCATAAGCTCTCAACAGAATTTCCATCTTCTGTAGATTTAAAGTTGACTTCCAAGGAAAAATATCTATTGTTAACAAAGGAACAAGAATATCTTGTCTTTTAAACCCACCATTTATTGCCCTTGCTTGTTGTAGATGTAAATCTCTATCCTTAAATTAGAATATATTCTCATACCACTTTTTAATTAAACAAGAGGCATAATGCTCATTGTTAAAGCCAAAAGTTATTTTTTTTTTTAGATATTCTTGTTAAAGCCAAAAGTTAACAAACAGGTACGAAGCAAAATTAGTATCTGGCACGAGGCCAAATCAGAAAAAAGAACAAAAATGTAAAACAGTTACTTTCAAGCAAGCAAGTAGTAACATTCAAGCGTGTACCGGTACCTGTCAGTGTAAAGTATGTACTGGTTTAAAACATCTTTTTTGCTTCCCTTATTCTCTATTATTTAAATTCTTTTCAGTTTCCCTCAAAAGAATTGTTCTTCAAAGCTTCCCAAAACCCCAGATGTAGACAAGCAAGGAAAAAAGGCACAACTATAAAAAAAAAAAAAAAAAAAAAAACAGGACTACTAAGCAAAAAGAGAAAGTCTCTCTCCACATAGGCTTCTCTCTGTTTTTGATAATATATTTTTTTGAGATAGCTTACAATAACCATATAATATACCAACAAAAATTAGTTCTTAAAAAAAAAAAAACAGTTTCTTCTCAAGTTAAAAAAAAAAAAACAGTAACAAAAAGGTTGGTTAGAGAAGATTAAAAAAAACAAAGAAAGAGAATTAAGCATACTTAGAAGCAGGAGGCCTGACAGAGGTCTCGGCGCTGGATTTCTCAGCTGGACCCCGCTTGGGCTTCTCGGAAGAGACCTGATTGGTTGGCGTAGTGGGTCCCACAGAAGTTTGGAGCTTGAGCTTGAGGTCAATCGTTGGCTCAACCTCAGTTTCGGTGAAGCCTCTCTTGCTTGAGGCGTTGGTCTTGACACCGCCTGGTAAGCCTAAGCACAGCTCCGTCTCCTCCAAACCCAAGTCCGTTGCTGCTCTCTCGCTTCCCATCCTCTTCTCTTTCTCTCTTTTCTCTCCTTTGCTTTGTTGTCTCTCTTTTTCTTCTCTTTTCTTTTGCACTTGGTATGTGGCTGTCTGTTGTGTTGTGTTGGGAGAGCTTTATTTTTCGCTTTCTGCGGATGAGTGGGATGTATAATTAGGAAGTGACTCCGCTATAAAGCACTCTTATCTTCATTACAAAAAGGGTAACCTTTACATTTATGTCCTTGTATTATTCAAAATGTTGTTTCACGGATGCAACCTCAAAATTATGTAAGAATAAACTGTACCTTTTTTATTTTGGGGCAACATTAAATGTTATTAGTCTTATATATATGTTATTATTGCCTTGATATGTAGGAATAATTTCATATTAGTTGTTTATATTGTAGGGGTGTGTTTGGTAGTGCATCCAATAAGCAATTGGCCCAAAAAGCTTATTGGTGCAACATCCAAACATGGAACAAGCAAATCCAATAAGGATTGAATTACTAATTGGGGGTCTTATTCTTATTTCATGTATATGGATAAATAAGAAGATGAATTGCTAATTGGGGCGAGGAGAGAGAAACTCAACATCCAAATTTGAAATAGCCTATTCAACCCCAACATCACACCCCTAGAAATTTAAGAAAATAAAAGTAAATATTTAGGAGTTGGGGATAAAAAGGGTAAAGGACAATTTTGTGGTAGTACATTTGAGATTTGAGACATTTTGGAGGTGCACGTGAAAAGGAGAAAGAGCGGAGACTAATCCGACAGATTACAGAATGTGGAAATGTGTATACTTTTTGTAAAAGCTGACAAATTTACCCAGGTCGATACATGCATATGAAAATTAATTTTCAATATCTGGAATGTAACTTGTATGGTGGGTGGTGACATGCAATAATTCAAGCAGGGGATGGTAGAAGGTCAGATTCTCTGTGGCGGGAACACAGTAAATATTTTGGGGGAGATTCCAGAGTCATTGTCTTCTTGTGATTGATTTTGAAGAGATTTAAAATTTAAAAAGTGAACTTTAAAGTTATATCATTCTATTAAATATTTTCAATAATACTGACATATTTTCATAATATAATATGTCACATACCCATGGTTTTATCACATATAACCTCATTTTGTTATTTATATATTCTTTTATCATCTAAAAGTCAGTACTCTCAACTTAAGTAACATAATATCAATATTTTTGGTTTTATTCACACTATAGTAACATAGTTATTTTACTCTAAACCAGTTGGTGATTATTTTTTAGAATTTTGAGAAGGAATAGACATGGTAAAAAAATAGAGAGTAGCTGAGTAGGTAATAAAAGTAAACTTCTTTTGTCTCTAATTATTTATATTACATGTGCCAAAAGAAATAACAAAGACATAAAAATTTAATGTGTTACTATGTGTAATTTTGGTTAACATAACAGAATTGTTCAACTTATATCAGAATTTTAATAAGGCATAAATTTTTGTAAGAGAGATATTATCAACTTTTGCTTTGTTAATTAGAACTGTAATACAAGATGGAAGCAATAATGAGTTGCACTACTGTATAGGCTACTGCACAAAACTACTACACGAATAACGCCACACGTGAACCTAACATAGCAACATCGAAGAATTATTTCACCCGACAAAATTTCTGTCACTGGTTTGTGCCTCGCTTGGGTCCAAATTTCTCCTCTCAAGTTGACGATAAGCTGCTACCTACAACAAACACATCCTGTTACTGAAAGATAAGTAATCCAAAACATACTGTAATTGCCATTTTTTAATATTATGCAAATGGACCCAAGAAGAGTTAAGTAGTTAACAATAGATAGGAAACTACAATGGATGATACTCTCCATTTGTTTTGAAATGGAGAAGATTTCAATCATTGCTGAATTGGGTCGGACAGGATTGGGCAATTGGACCGGACCTACTTGACCTGCTTTGACGTCTTTTGTGCTCTCCAGCCGAAAGCTTCCAATATTTAGACATGAGCATTAATAAACATAAATACGGGAGTTTCACTGTCCCCAAAATTGATTCCTTGCACATTTCTTTTGTGAAAATAAATAATAAAATTTTATAAGAAGGAATTATAAATTAATTATACGATGCACAATGTATAATTTTCATTTGATTATGTCAACCTAAAAATTGGTTAAGTCAAGTTTTATTTTGAGGAGTGTTTCACAAAAAAAAAAAAAGAAGATGCATATAATTATCCACAATAATTTAACAATCAATTTACACTTTACACGGCATCTACCAATCCATAGAGCTAGAACATTAGAACTTACACATGCAGGATTGCACGTTAAAAATATGACACAATTTTGTATCACTAGCTTTTATTTGTGGTTTGATCTTACAGTATATTGAATGCAGGATTGCACGTTAAAAATATGACATAATTTTGTATCACTAGCTTTTATTTATGGTTTGAGCTTACAGTATATTGAATCATCTCAACAAAAATGGGAGACTAATGAAATAGTAGATCCTCATCTGATGTGTTCTGACAAGTAGCGGAGCTAGAAAAATTCTGTATATATGGAGCTCAAAATTAATATTAAAAATTGAAATTAATTTAATAATCATATTAAAAGCACAAAAGTTGGTGCTAGAAAATTTCAGTATGGGGATCAAAATTAATATTAAAAAATAAAAATAGATTCAATAATCATTTTAAAAAGCACAAAAGTCCAACTATGGAGTCACAATAGATTAATTCTTACATATTTATGGGGTTCAAAAATGAACATTCTTACATAGATAATATAGAAAATTGCATATTGTTTGCTCTAATTAATAAATAAACGGGGGTCAGATTAAAAATATTCTTTATTTATATATTTGGCTCCGCCTCTGGTTCTGACGGATAACATGTTTTCGTTGTAGATAGTCAGATTTAAAAAAAAAAAATAAACATAAAAAAATAAACCTACTTTGTTTTCATAGAAGAGGAAAAGAAAGACAAATTTTAATATCTCATTTGTAAATTTTACAAATTTGTATATCTATATTTAATTATCAATTTGTCTACATCTGAATCATTTTTTAAACGGCATTAAGGGGTCGTTTGGATGTGTCCGGAATTTGGGGATTTTCCAATTCCGGGCATAAATTTTAATATAAACAATTCATCTCTCTCACAAAGTTACACACTTCCCAACGAAAATCCTTATTCCTTCCTAGGAATTGGCTATTCCTAACCCATCCAAACGACCCCTAAGATACTTCAAATTGTACTATTTGATTTGAAGTGTTCCCTGTATACATCCAAGAAAAGAATCAGTAGCTCAAATAATGATAAAGTCTCTTTCAAAATAGTTAAGCAAGATGACAAAATGGTCTTATTATTATGGAAAAATCATTCTCTCGTATTAGAAATTTAGAACAAGTGCTACTTCGGATAACATTTTTTTAGTTTTTCTCCGAACGCTTTTTTAAATTATAAAAAACAAAACACTTACTGTTGAATTCATACACAAGTAAAACAGAGCGTGTTCAAATTAACTAGTATACCATGTGGATTTGAAGAGGGTGTGCATATGTCTTGCTTAATGTTTAGACACATGTAAATTCATTCCTTTTTTCTTTAAAAAATATGTTCGCTCAAACAGGACCCCTTAAATACTGTTCTATTCTAAGTTTGATTATTCAAGCTGGATCTCGGATCTAGTAGTTTTAGATTTTATAGGCCATGTCATAACAGACTTAACAGTCCATATAAGTGTTTAACAAAAGAGATTGAATTAGTCCATTTCAATAATTATAACACAAAGCAACAATAAGGGTAAATTCATAATTTAAAATTAATGAAAATAGCGTTGGACGAAGAATGAATTAATGGCGTCGAAACAGATTCCGCTCTTGGTATATAGGAGTGGGTTTTGAAAAATACGTTAGCACGCATCTCGAAACAAAGCGACGGGGAAGATTTCCTATTCTATATTTCATCAGGGTAAAGGATTTCATATCCATGCTATATATAAACATAAAGTTGAACTAGCTTCTTTAAAGTTGGACTCTTCTTTCATACTATATCATATATAATTTGAGATAGGAAAAAAAGATGGGAATTTAGTGCCAGCCTTCAATTATCGGTAATAGAATTGCCCTGATCTCAAGTCATTAAAGTACATGCACTGAATTAAATAATGTCACAATTGCTTTTGATATTTTTGCTCATAAAATTTTTACAGGGTGACGTTGAATAAAAATTTTAGAAACTATAAAATTATCTTCAACCATGCTATCGCTTAATTGTTGATTGGATGATGTTGCATTACTAGCTAAAGTTCTTTTGCAGAATGAAGAGTGAAAGACAACTACTAAGTCGATGTGTTTTTCTTGACTTGAGGGCTAATTTTGAGATATCGGTTTAGACTAGTCTACTTTGTATTTTCTATGTTCCTCTTTTATTTGGTGCTTTATGAGTGATAGAGAAGTATCTAACACCATCCTTAATCATAACAGGGATAGATATAGAATAAGAGATCAATAAATTAACATGCGCAACCAACGGATGCATTCAAGAGGCGCTGAGATATTAGAGCTGTCAATGGGTACGATACGGTACGGTAGAATGTATTTTCATATCCGCACCCGTTAATTTTTTTTTACCCATACCCGTTAAAAAGGACTTTACCGTATCCTATCCGTACCCGTTAAAAATTAACGGTACGGGTAGGATAACGGTACATAATGAGTAATAATAATATTATTAATTTAATAAAAAAATGTATAATGTGCTAAATAAATAGTATCAAATAAATATATAGATAAAGTAAAACATTTAGATAATATTTTAGATATAACAAAAATCATGAAATTTATTCTCATATCAATTGAATTCGAAAAATCTATATAACTAATTATAAATTATAATATAATATAGAGTGTAAGTTAATTTTTTTCATCATCATAAATAAATTTGGATGATTTGGATGAAGATCGAAATGAATAACATATCTTACGGAATATGCTAAAAACGTGATCATATATACATATATGTTTGTAAAATATTACCCGTTAGATAATGGATACGAAATAGTCCTTACCCGTACCCGATAAGTTAACGAAAATTTTTCTTTACCCGTACCCATACCCGTTAGTCTAACGAAAATAAAACCTTACCCATACCTGTCTTATTGAATATGGTACGGGTAGAATAAATGGGTAAACGAGTTTCATTGACAGTCCTATGAGATATCGCCTTGTTCACTCTATCGAGTCAGTCAGTCCACTAGCCAGCCAGTCTGTCTACCCGCCATATATAACTGAAAATCATGGCAACCCGTCCAGATTTAATCAAAATACTTTATCGTGATCAATTCTTAATTAAACTTATGATTCTCAATAATAACGATATTTTTATGATAAAATTAGTGCACTTTCTATATACTCTTTTTTTTTGTAATACTTGTTGAAACCTAACATTATTATTTTTTCTTTCTTTTTAATAAATAAGTCTTATTTAGAGAGACGATTCAATGTTTTTGACATCATATTTTTTTTCTTCTCGTGGAGTATGAATTCGTTTTAAAATCATCTATTTTTTTTTAAGACTCCACATTCGAAACATAATATTACTTTGAGTTAGAAAATTATTGATTACTTATCCGTAGTTTGTACTTATTTGCTAGTCAATTATTATTATTTTTTTTTATTGATGGCCATAGCATCACACTCAATCAGCTTCAAGTTGGGATCGAACTCATGCCCTCCTATTGGAGAAGCACATGCCACTACCTAAGTTCTAGACAACGGTGGCTTTGCTAGTGATGCGGTGTTTTCTAGCTCTTAAATTTATACCCTAATCTACCTAAATTCAGTCGTAAACGCACGGAAATCGTATAAGTATTTCGAGGTCGAACCACAAGGACGGTTTTGGAATAATTAAGTTCTAACTCAATTCAATTCACTAAATTCAAGGGGTTTGTTGAAAGAATAGTCGGTAACAGATCAAAGTGACAAACAATTGCAATTAAATAAAATCCTAATTAAGTTAACAGTTCACGGAATTAAAGAGAATTAAATAAGCTAATTGAGACTTAGAGATTGTTGGTAAGCGAATGCTTCAGTTACTCCAGTTCTAGCGGTCCGCCGACTCTCGTAGCGGCCTGCTAAACAGAACTCAGGTCGCTAACCTAATAACTGGCCGCTGGTTTACCTGCTGGCACAAACAACCCGTTGGAATACACAACGGCCCGCTAGGGTTAGTACAGACCTTTTTGGTTAATTTAGAAGTCGTTTTGTGTAGGGATTAAGGTTTAATTAAGGTTCCTAGATCAAACTCTCGTTTTAGGTCAAGTTACCGATTAATTAACTCTAATTACCTCGTATATAACATATATTTCAACTCTCGTTTTGTGGTCTAGTTTCTATAAGTTTATACATTTCTAACCTACGAATTCCTTAGTTCTCACTTTTGGAAAGGGCTTAAACTCTCGTTAATTGGTCATAGTTTTACCGCTCGGTATCAACCTTCGTGTTGGTACAATTATGCTAAATAATCTAAGTCGGGTTTGGACTTAACCACCTAACAATCAAGCAAGGCCTATACTCGACGGGTGTAAGCAAACTAACTTAGATAATTCAAGCACAATCAGATAAGCAATCGAAACAAGGCATAAAACACAACATGCAATAAAGAAATTAACTAAAAAGTATATTATATAATCATAAACTAAAGGTTCACTACCATGACCTCTAAATAAGTATCTATTCACGCATAAACATCATACGGCACAAATAGGTATCTAAGATGAATGAAAACATAAGATAGAAATTAAGTTTACAACAGATTGCAACTTGATCTCTAATCTTCTATCTTCTACTATTCTCCGGTGGTCCGCTGATTCTCTTGGTGACCCGCTGGAATACCTGTGGCTCTCTCTTACTTAGCAGATTTCTCTCTCAATTTGCGAACACCTCCGGCATTGAAGTCTGGTGTTTAAATAGTTGGCAATGTCGGCATTGGAATGTGGAGGTTGTGCAATTGAGGCTCCAAGAATAGCTCAAAACGTGGTGGAGATAGTGCCAAACTAGTTGTGCTAAGTTTGGCAAGTCGGTTTCTCATCTTCTAGCGGCCCGCTGGAGTCTTCAAAGTCGCCAACTCCATCTGCTACCCGCTGTGCTCTCGATGGGTCGCCAATCATGTCCAGACTTGTGTCGGTCGTCGTGTTGAGTAGCCTCATCTAGTAGATCCTGTAAAAAATGAAGCAACCAAGACAGTACCTAGCTTCTAATCTAAATTAGCAGTTAAATGTCAGAAATCACATATAAATTATAGAAATTAAGACCTATAAATGATTGAAATAGAGATATGAAAACCATTTATCAACTAGTCAATTTGAAAAAAAAAAAAATACACACTATAACTATGTAGGAAATTTCTACATTTGGCATTTTTCTCGAAAAAGAAATTTCACAACCGACATTCAACTGACGAAAACAGCCAAAAACCATCAACAAGGCTTGCATGAGGAAATTATTTATTTTTTAAAATTTTTTTTTTTGAAAAATATGAGGAAATTATTAAACAAAGAAAAATGTTTCTCGTTTGTATTTTAGTGATCTTTAGAAAAATTACATCCACTGATCAAGTTGGAATAAACGACAAGGTGCACAGATTCTTAATGGCATTTGGTTTGATTGATTGGATTGCACTCCAATTACAAGTTGCAACGAAACAGTTAGGGTCAACATTTAAAGTTTATTTATTTACATTTTTCGGTGATAAATCCTATTAACGGAGTTAGCAATAGTACTTTAGCAGTTCATTTTGATTATAGCACAGATAGTTTTTGGCTGCATTTTGCCCAATTATCATCACATTTTGGCTGGAATAAAAAAAAATGAAAAAAAAATAAAATGTTGTGACATAGGTTGCGAAATGAAGGGGTACCCTAAAGATCTAATTATCTGTAATGGCATTTTTTTAGTACTCTACGTTTCACATCTGACAATACAATGCCCTGATAGAAAGGAGCAATTTAGGCTGTGTTCATAAATCTCTCATTCAAGGAAAGGAGGGGCGCCGAGAGGAAAGATGCTCGAGGTTTGTTTACCTCAAAATCAGAGGTTATACGAGATCAGAGATTGGCTAGTATATTTTGTGTTGTCCTAAGTATAATATACACAATTTTAAATTATATACCGGTTTGAATAATTTTACAGAAATTAACAATTCGCACTAGCAAGCAATAAATAAGAAAATAAGAAAGGAAAGAGACACACAAATTTGATTATGGAGTTCCGATCTACTAAAAATTGCTAGCCTTAGCTCGAAGATTCGCAACCACGAAAAGAATGTGCTATGTTCTATTCCACAATGAACGGGACTACAACGAACCGAATCGTCTCGTCACAATAGACCTCGAGGTGGATTGACCTAACCAACAGAATAGCTAAATTCCTCACACAAACGAGGACAATGATACTTACAATCAAATCACTCAAAATCTAACTATAAACAGATGTGGTGTTTGATTAAGGCTAACTAATCTCAAGGATTTTGATTAGAAAATGCTAAAATAAAAAAAGTATGAGAATTAGTTGTTTGGAGCTTAAAGATAAATATTTTGCAAAGTAAGCAACAACTTGAATCAGTCCCAAAAGATCTGATATATATAAAACGCGTCAAAAGTTCCAAAACATACTAATTTTCACTTTTGCGTTATATTAATGAAATATTGTGTTATATAACGCAAGAATATATCCGTTAATAAAAAATAAAACGGATAAAGTAGCAATTTGAATTGTCAATGCATTATATAACGCAAATGACCGTTATATAACGCACGAATAGAAATTTCAAAATGGTAACTGATAAGTCAGATTGGTACATAACGCAATATACAACACATCAGTCCCATTTGTTATATAACGCAATTTAGCATTTAAAACAAAGCCTGCAGAATTCCTGTGTGACAAGGGGTGCATTGGCCTGGCATGGACCAAGCATTGGCCAAACAGTGGAGACGTTATATAACGCAAGGTTGCATTATGCAACGCTTCCGTTCATCTGTTGTATAACTCAAACAAACGTTATATAACACACATGCAGAATATAACATATTTAATGTGGAGATCTTGGCCATCCATTGTATAACTGAGTAGAGCGTTATACAACGCACTGGTTTTGCGTTACACAACGTGAAATTACGTTGTATGACGCAAGAGCACATATTTTCAAAATTTCATAGGAATTTGACTCTTACTGGTACAGTATATAACATAATATCCCACAAAATGAGCATTTAGCTAGCAAAGTGATTTTAATGAGTTTAGCAAGGAATTATACATATTCGAATGACTCTATAAAACCTAACTGAGTCTTGTACAGGTCCACAACTTGTGTAAGCCTTGCTTTAATCATTTCTTCAAACAATCACCTAATAAATCACTTCAATGAAAAATTAGTAGGAAATGTGTTGTTTTGCAAATCGACAAACTCAAGAATTAATTATTTAATAAATATTTCTCTCATTTTGCGACACCTCCTCTAACCTCGGGAAACCTTCTTATCTCTCGTGCTAGAGTGAGTATCAATGCTGAGTTATAGCAACAAGCATCGGTACATGAAGGTATAAGTTTGCAGAGATCACGAGAAACCATCCATACCAGTATGGTATTTTTACACAAAAATTATGGTTGTACACTATTTCAAGCCGTTTGGCCTTTCCAAGTTCATAATTATATCATTTTGAAGAAGCATAGGAATATTCAAAATTTAGCAGGGACCAAGAAGGCAAACTATTTAAAAGTTTCTGAATAAAGTAAATACCGTCTCATACATAAACTTCAAGTAAATATTTTACTGAGCTATCGGTTAATCCTCCTCATTTTACTCATTGGAGATTAAATATCTCCATATGGATCTGAGAAAATGCTAGTACTTTCAGTGGTGTGGCTCAAACATGGCGCTTCTGGTACATCAATTGCGCTATCTAGTACGAACGAAACTAACAAATCATTGATTTTAGTTGCACCGAGATGCATCCTTACTTTATTTTGAATCATCTCATAGCAATCTAATACTCTCTCCTGCATTAGTTGATACCTAAAACTGTAAATAGCGCATCCTAAAAGTATAAATTAAAAGAGACAAGAATGGATTATCATACCGATACCACCAAATCAATATAGATCAGTAAGTATGGAGTTCTGGTTAAGAGTTAAAAGCACCAAGGTGACAAATGAAAATCAATTGGTATCATATATGTATGTAAATGTACATGCTATACCATAGTATATAGTACATTACTGGAATCAAATATCTATGTCGATCCAAGAAGCAAGATATATGATGAATGATGAAAGCAGAGAATATCGTACAAGTCGCAATACAATGCATGTGGACACGCAACTAGACTGGTAATAATATTTTGAAAGCAAAATTAACCAAGTTATTATGTTGTATATACCTTCTCTAGATAAACACAAGTAGCAAAAGCCTTCTCTATTTCAATAGATTGGAATTCTTCTAACACTGTAATTGCAGCTGAAGTAGCTAACTATGATGGCTTGAAGTCCAGAAAGTCAATTCCTAAAATCAAATTAAAAAAATTCTCCTCATAAAACCCTTTAAGCAACCAATGTTGGAGTTGTGTCCTAGAAGTCAATATTTAATGACTTAATTTCTTAGTTTATGTTATTGATGATATTTAATCATTTGTTCCTAGAGTTTATTACTGACAGATCATTCAGGTTGAGGATCTGAATTGTAGATCTCTGTGGATCATTCACTAGAATGACAGTAATAAATCTAAATCGTCCGTAATCTTGATAATTAACAAGGAACATTAATTATCATAAAAGATTAGTATGCAAGTTAAGTGATGATTAAGTTCTACAAATCATAGGTAATGAGTTACCAACTTAATTGCATATGTGTATGTTATTAGAACATAGTACAGGACATGATCCAATGAAATAAACATATGGATTGTGTTATGTGTCATTGTTTATTTCATATGAGTTTGATTCTATGTTTGAGATGGTTCAACTTTTCCACATGAGGATAGATTCTATAAATATCGTCTACCATTGATTCTTGATAAGGGCTGCTATACGGACGTTAATTTATGTTCTCTTGAATTGTGCGGAAAAAAAGTTATTCATCAAGAAAACCGTATGCCCCTCATTAATATACGTAGTGAGTGATGATATCTGTTTGGGTCCCTTGATGGAGTTGGATTGTTTGGCCAATTTATACAATCAACTCTAGATCAAGAATTGTATAATCTGCAAGAATGACACAATCCTATCTTGGACTATACAATGATATCATGTGACATAAGAATCAGACAAGGAAATACTATTATTTCTTATGTAGGATTGTAATATTGTAGCAGTACACTATTTATGCGAATTGGGAATCATAACGTGTTGCTAGATACCGCTTATGATTATTGAAAATAAATAGCGATTTATTTTCCATGTCCAACATAGCATAAATCCTCAAAGGGTCACACAAATAGATTTTGACCATACGTGCATTATTTATTTATTCACATCAGTAAGTTCTGTGAAAATATGATAGTTTGATTAATTAATTATATACCGTTGCGAACCGTTATAATTAATTAAATCAAAGGGATCATATAGAAATAAATTAATGCATTTCCTAATCCTAGAATAGTTATCAACTAGTTGATAATTACTTTATGCAGGACACTTTAATTTAATTATGGAATTAAATTAACATACTAGGCTATTTAATTGGTAGCCTAATTAAGCCCAAATTGGAATGGAATTAAAGGGATATTAAATATGAGATTTAATATAGTAAATGAGTCCTAATTAAATGAATTAGATAGCCCATTTAGCCCCTAATAAGGGGGCCGGCCTAATAGGATGGCATAATTGTAATTATGGAAGAGAGCAATTAGGTTTTGGCTTCTCTATATAAGGACCTCTTATTTGGAGAACAAACCTAATCACCTCTCTTTCTCCTCCCTCTCTAGGCCGCCACCTCCTTCCAAGAAGAGAAAATTTCAGAATTTTCTCCTTGGTTCTATCCATTGTTCCATCTATAGGGCTCATGTGTTGAGCATAGATCCACTAATTAATAGCTTGATTAATTGGTGAAGGAAGGGATTAGGTTTAACCTCCTATCTACTAGCATAGATCGAGGTTTTGGTTAATACCTTGGTGGACTCGAGGCCGTGGAGACCGCCGGTGTTCGTGCAACCTCGACATCGCCGGATTCGAGCCTCCTTGTTGCGATACAAGGAGAGGCAAAGAACTTCTTATCCTTTCTCCATGTTTTGATGTGTTGAATGCTTTCTAGCAAGATCCTCTTTGTTGCTTGAGTTTAATTGAGATTAATTAAGTGTAATTAACTTGAAAAATTAAAATTGAGCACTTTCTAACAACCAAATGGTTTAATATGAACTGTATGTACCTTTTCTGTTAGATTTTAATTTTATTATATGTTGGTTGCTACTGCTTAACTGAGATTAGCATAGTTCCTCGACAATACAACCTAAACTAATCCCTATAGTAATTTCAGTATTACCTACATAAATTCATTGATGGTTTAAATTTTAATTTTACTATATGTTCATTGCTACTGCTTAACGGAGATTAGCATATTCCCTCGACAATATAACCTAAACTTAATCCCTATAGTAATTTCAGCATTACCTACATAAAATTCACCGATGGTATAAATCCTGATAGGACTACTATAGTAATTCACGATGTTATATTCTAATGGGTTTAATGGGATGAATGTCAAACATAAGAGCATACCTTTAATCATGGTCAATATGAGATTGGCTGACTGTAAAATGAGAAACTTCTTGGGCCACTACCATCAATAAATTTGTGGAGAAAATAATCCATGAAAGAGAAAGGTGTCACTGCTTGTATTCTGAACTTGAGAGCGCTTAGAACCGAAAGTTCCATTGATTTTATCTTTCTAGCTTCAAATAGAAACTTCGCTTCGCTAACTTTTCAATCAGAGACCCAATTTAGAAACTTCCACAAATAGGTAAACTCAAAATAAAATATAGTGAAGCCAAAAACCTTCTACAAGTTCAAGAGAAGTGGAACTAGAGTTTCGTCCATTTTGGATGCCAACGACAAGCATTCAACTGATAACAGTTGTGTCATCCAAGCATTACCATCCTACAAAATTAATGCAATTTTAGATTCTTAAATCTTAATGGAGCTCTTTTCAATGGTTAATGATGTAAAAAGTGAGATCTTTTGCATTCCTTATAAGTATTTCATAGATTGAGAGAAATCTATCTAGATAGTTGACAGAGAGATAAGCACTCAAAGGCCCGAAATGGAAATATGCATGACCTTGTTCATTCTCATAATATGTTCGTTGCAGAAGATCAAATTATAACTTTTTCTCCCCAGCCAGGGCCTTTTTAAACCCCTCTCCCCAAGTGACAGTCACCACAACTCTTTTTTCTTCGTTATTCCCAAGTCTCAACCTAAAATCCTATCTCACCTCTAGCTAAAACTGTAACCTTTAATGGCTTCAAGTTCAAGCGCTAGAAACAAAAAAACTGAGCCATTAATCTACAAAAAATGCCAATAGATCATGTAGAAAGACAAGAACGACACTAAGGAGGCATTCACTCGAATGATGTGTGTTTGTGTGGTTTATGTGATGATGTGTGTTTGTGTGGTTTATGTGTCTTTTGTTTGTAACTTGTGTGTGCAGTGTGCATATGTTCTTGTGCATATCAGACTATCAGTTCATATTTTCAATGGTTAAAGATATAAAAAGTGAGATCTTTTCGCAGTCCTTACTAGTATGTCATAGACTGAGAGAAATCTATCTAGATAGTTGACAGAGAGATAAGCACTCAAAGGCCCGAAATGGAAATATGCATGACCCTGTTCATTCTCATAATATGTTCGTCGCAGAAGATCAAATTATAACCTTTTCTCCCCAGCAAGGGCCTTTTTAAACCCCTCTCCCCAAGTGTCAGTCACCACAACTCTTTTTTCTTCGTTCTTCCTAAGTCCCAACCTAAAACCCTATCTCACAACTAGTTAAAACCTTAAACCTTTAATGGCTTCAAGTTCAAGTGCCACCAACAAAAAAACTGAGCCATTAATCTGCGAAAAATGTCAAGAGATCATATATAAAAACAAGAATGAACCAAGGTGGCATTCTCTCAAATGCCCCAAAATTCCCAGCTCCCGAGTTGCGAAGAAGAAAGAGGAGGAAGACGAACAAAAGAAGAAGCATGAACGCACCAAGAAGAAGAACAACTTAGAGCAGTTCTTCAAGGTAGTGTTGGTGCATAGTTTTTATTTATTTATTTATGGTATTGTTTTAGTGGATCTTTGTGTTTGAATTTGTAAGTTGCTGCCACGAAATTATTTTCCGCTTCAATTTAGTTTTGATATCGTATTTATGTATGTTGGGCTTGTATCGTTTGTATAACCGAAGAAAGCATGTGATGATGTGCATTTGTGTGGTTTGTGTCTTTTGTTTGTAACTTGTGCGTGATGTGTGCATATGTTCTTGTGTGTACGTTTTTGGATTTACGGGCTTGTAATTTTTATTATGGACAAAAGCATGAAATATGCATGCAGTAGTACTGGTCTATGACTTATTAATTGATGTTATATATGATATTTAAGAATGTGCTCGTAAATATTTTTTTAGTAAATGTATCAATGCTAGTCAAATACGCTTTTGCTGACCACCCTTCACACGTATATTAGTATATACCAAAGGTTTAAATAGCGGATAGCGGGTTCATAGTGGACAACCTCAAGTCATAGTGGATATTGGATAACGGCCATATAGCGGCCGCCATAGGATTATAACACGATGTACAAATGTACTTATTTATTGCATCAGATATATTTTTTAATTAAAAATTTAATATATTATTACATTATATACATACTATAATAGTTTAATTTTATATATGCAGTTTATATATGCAAACATTATATGCAGTTCGTATAAGCAGTTTATTTATGCAGACATTATATGCCAATTTTAGATTCTTAAATCTTAATGAAGCTATTTTCAATGGTTAAAAATGTAAAAAGTGAGATCGTTTTGCAGTCCTTACTTGTATGTCATAGACTGAGAGAAATCTATCTAGATAATTGACAGAGAGATAAGTACTCAAAGGCCCAAAATGGAAATACACATGAACCTATTCATTCTCATAATATTTCGCCGCATAAGATCAAATTATAACTTTTTCTCCCCAGCCAGGGATTTTTTAAACCCCTTTCCTCAAGTGACAGTCAACACAACTTTTTCTTCTTCGTTCTTCCCAAGTCCCAACCTAAAACCCTATCTTACCTTTAGCTAAAATCTTAAACCTTCAATGGTTTCAAGTTCAAACGCTAGCAACAAAAAAACTGAGCCATTAATATGCGAAAAATGCCAAGAGATCATATATAAAGACAAGAACGACACCATGGAGGCATTTGCTCAAATGGCCCAACACTTGGGCAACAGTAGCTGCAAAATTCACAGCTCCTGAGTTGTGAAGAAGAAAGTGTAGGAAGACAAACAAAGGAAGAAGCATGAATGCACCAAAGGTTTAAATAGTACATAATGGGTTCGTAGTGGACCACCTCAAGTAATAGCGGATAGTGGATAACGGCCATCTAGCGGTCACTTTGGGATCATAGCGGGATGTACAAATTTACTTGCTTATTGCATCAGATACATCTTTTTTAATTAAAAATTTATTATCTTATTATATTATATACAACTTTAATAGTTTAATTTAATATACGCCATTCGTATATGCAAACATGATGTGCAGTTCATATATGCAGACGTTATATGCTAAAGATATATTCATAATACTAACTATATATCAACAAATAGCAAATTGCGTAGATATATTTCACTAAAATACCAGTAAATATATTTATTTTATTAGTTTGTTTTACTATTTTAGACACCATAAGAAATAAAACATTAAAAATAGATATTTAAGTTGTATTGTGGTACACTAATAAATACCACTATGGCCGCACTTTTAGTTTAGCAGTATAGCGGTCTATCAAGTCACACCGCTATAG
This sequence comes from Rhynchospora breviuscula, assembly GCA_027562975.1. Taxonomy (NCBI): domain Eukaryota; kingdom Viridiplantae; phylum Streptophyta; class Magnoliopsida; order Poales; family Cyperaceae; genus Rhynchospora; species Rhynchospora breviuscula. The sequence continues at coordinate 24,081,658 of CM050398.1, forward strand.
CGACGCCATGGTCACTATTTAAATCATTGATGCTGATAGTAGTTATGGCTAGATCATCTTTCGATCACCTTCCGTTCTTGTAGGAAGGTGTTTCCATGTGAAATTTTAATTTTTCTTAACATTTAACACTAATTAAACAAGCACATCAACAAGATCTAGTAGAAAGACACATAGCACACAAGGAGGATTGAGAAAATGAATATACCTCTTCCAATATCGCAATTGGAAGACTCGACCAATTCGCAATTAGAAAATGAATATGCCTCCAATCACCTCTTCTCCATGGCCTCAAGTCCACCAAAAGAGTTAACCAACCTCTAATGGTTTGTGCTAGCAAACCTAAGAAAGAAGCTAATCATTTTCTTTTCTTCTTTCTAATCAACAATTAATTAGTGGGAAGACTAAGCTCAACACATGAGCAACCTAACAAGAGCTTGAGAGAGAGCTCTAATGGAGGAGATCAACATCTCTCCATTAGAGGAAAGTGGCGGCTAGGGAAGAGGAAGAAAGGAGAAGAGACTTAGGGTTTTGTTTCTCTCCAAGGGGCCTCTTATATAGGCAACCAATCAACAATTAATTGGACCAATATACCTTTGTATAGCCGGCCTATTAATGGGCAATATGGGTCACTTAAACTTCTTAATTGCTCTCTTAAAAACACATAAATCAATTATTTAATAGACCTTTCAATAGCTTCTTGTTTGGGCTTAAATAGACTATTTAAATAAAACCTATACTTTTAATTTAATTCACACAGTTAAATTAAAGTAAGTTGAAAAAAATTAATTATCAACTTATTGATAATTATTTTAGGATTAGCATATGCATCATTTTATTTCTATATGATCCTTTTGATTTAATTAATTATAACGGTTCGCAACGGTATATAATTAATTAATCAACTTATCATATTTTTGCATTCACCAATGTAAATAAATAAATAATGCACTGTATGGTTAAAACTTTATTTGTGTGACCCTTTGAGGATTTATGTCATGTTGGCCATGAAAAATAAATCGCTATTTATTTCCAATAATCATAAGCGGTATCTAGTAACACGTTATGATTCTCAATTAACATAAATAAATACTGTACTGTTACAATATTTCAATCTTGCATAAGAAATAGAGTATTTTCTTGTTTTGATTCTTATGTCACATGATATCACTGTATAATCCAAGATATGAATGTGTCATTCTTGCAGATTATACATTTTTTGATCTAGAGATGATCGTATAGTTTGCATGCATACGATCCAACTCCATCAAGGGGTCCAATAGATATCATCACTCACTAGCTAGGTCTACTAATGAGGGACATACGATTTTCTTGATGAACAACTTTTGCCCGCACAATTCAAGAGAACATAAATAAAGTCCGTATAGCAGTTCTTATCAGGAATCAACGTTAGACGATATTTATTGAACTTATCCTCATATAGAAAAATTGAACCATCTCAAACTTAGAATCAAACTCATATGAAATAAATAATAACACATAACACAATTAATATATTTATTTTATTGGATCGAGTCCTATGCTATGTTTCAGTAACATACACATATGCAATTAAGTTGGTAACTCCTTACCTATGATTTGTAGAACTTAATCATCACTTAACTTACATACTAATTTTTTATGATAATTAATGTTCCTTGTTAATTACCAAGATTATGGACGATTGAGATTTATTATTGTCATTTAATTAAAAATGAAACATAGAGATCCACAATTCAGATCCTCAACCTGAATGATCTGTCAATAATAAATCCTAGGAACAAATGATCAAATATCATCAATAACATAAACTAAAATTGAGTCATTAAATATTGACTTCTAGGACATAACTCCAACAGTTCCTTGGTATTTTGTGGTCTGGACAACAACTGATATCATTTATTTATATATACATTTTGACCATACTTAGCACCGAAATAACACTCAAACCAATGATATTTACTGTTTTTTTGAATTATATTTGTCAAGATTGGGTACTGCCGTGAAATTTGGTGGATTGGACACAATAATTGCATAAAAGGGAGAATTTTTGAAAAAAAAATGACTAAATGGAATTCATGGCATTGTAGAGCTCATCCTAAACATTCCAACGATCTTTGAATCACCTCAATCGGAGTCCGGATGAAGAAATTATGGTCAAAATACTATCAGTGCTCAATTCTGGAATTTTGGTCCGAAATCCATGTATGGAAAGTGAAATTTTGGCAAGTCTAGAGAAGGAAATGAAAGAGAGACGCATTTTCTTGACCTAGCCTGCCTCCCAAGTCTCTCCCTTGGCCATATATGCACGAAATGACATAAAGGAAAGGACCCCACCTTTCATAACATAATTTTCACCTTTTCCACCACCGTTCTCACGTCTTTCGGCGTGAGATTCCACCTCTCGCAGCGGAGCACGACCATGACAGCAATCTTGGAGCGATTCTGGACGCGACAGCGGTAGAACCAATCCAACCACGATTCCAGAGCCTTGCAAACAAGAGTTTAGCAGAATTACTTGGTTGTATCTCTTCTTCTCTCTTTACTTGTATTGAATATGGAGTTTGTATCTTATTTTTCTTGCATGTTAGGCTAATTTCTTATGTCTTAGGGCTAGGTAGTAGTTTAGTTTAGTATTTGTGATGACTTGATGGATTTATTTATGCTATGTGATTTGTTTTGTTGTGAATTAATTGTTATGCTTAATTTGATTAATTGATTGCTTGATGTTTACCTATAGATGAACCGCGGCATTTGTAGGGCTTTAAACTAGAACAACCATTTAATTTATTAAGTATTTGGGGTAAGCCAAACGCTCGAAAGTGGAGATTAGTTCACGATCGAAAGGTGTAGCTTCTAAACGATCCGAAAGGACTTAGATACCCCTGGAAATCCAACTTAACAAACTTAAGTGACTAAATTCCAACACGAAAGTCTAGGACTAATTTACTTACGTGGTGAAAATCGAGTTCCAAATTAAGTCCAAATCAAAATTGCGACGGCTGAGGGTAGGACTTAGTTCTAGTCGACAAGTAACCTTCACACAACATTGTATAAAAATATTAAGTCAAAACAGAGAGTCTAGAGCACTGTTCGGCACGAAATATATATAAATTTCAGTCCGAAATTTTTGGTATCACGTGTGAAAACACGTGATAACAGCGCTTAAGAGCTAAACTAAATTAATCCAAAACCTTAGGATATTCATTTGCATCTGTTTGAGTCCAGAAAATATTGAAAATCAACTAAAAATAATTTAGTTACTTGCATCTTTACATTTAATCATCTTAAAACCCATAAAAATTAATTGTCTAGATTTCGTGAGAAAGTAAAGTCTAGTAATCAATTGTACCGTCACTTGGGTTTGACCCTTAGCTTTACCAGAACGACTAGTGAGGTAAAACAAGGTATAAATTTATTTGATACCAGATTTAAAGCCTTCATCAATAACCTTAAGTACAAATTTAGAATTGGAATTTTGATTCGGTCTAAATTAGATTATCGGAATGGAGGAATTTAAATTATGAGATTTGAGTTGATGGAAGCTCATTGCCCTCAAATTTCATTTTAAAATATCATCTAAAAATTTTTTAGAGAGAATTGATGAAGAGTGTCGGATCATTCTTTTTTGTGGTCACTAATAAACACCCTTTAATTCTCCTTATAGCTCATCTGATCAATAAATTTCATTTTACAATTAAATCTTTTTTTTTCATTACAATCAATTCCAATCAAGTTAACTCCACAATTCTTTCCGATCAAGAGTCGCTCAACTCACTGTATTCACTCTTCATTAATTTGAATCAAAATGAACACTCATATTAATTTGTAGCAGTTGAAAGTTATCACATGTTTTCCTAAAGTCATAGACATTGAAAGTTGTCGAACGGTATGACAAAAGTCAAAAATACACTTTAGTAGCCTCAAATATCTATCTTGAATTGAAATGCAACAAGTATTGTTTGAAACTTTGAATCAAAACCAACACCTATTGACTTGAACTCTCTAAGTCCAAAGAGTTATGGGTTTGTGGTAAGGTACCAAAGAAAAGAAGACCAAATAGCAAGTCAGTTGTAATTAGATTAGTTGAAATGGCAATTGTGTTTACTGTAGGTGAAGCCTCAACATCTCTCAAGCAATGGAGAAGAAACAGTGATTTCTAAATGAAATTTTGGGTCCAGAAATGGGCAAGGATACAAGAAAACTGTGCACGGAGCCCACTCGTGTGGGTTGTGGGCCATCTCTGCACACCCCAAAATTAATTACAGACAGTGAACTGAAGCACGCAGCACTCTCTCCGTTACCTGCGCCGTCAATGTCTGTCAGAGTTCACGTTAGCTGTTAGCACGACTTATGAAGGTTATTAACAGGTCTTAGTCAGTACTGCATGTCTACTTCACTGTTCAGGTACCTGAACAAATTCTAGCTACACTGATATTTTGGTTAGACTGTTACATCGTGATAACAGTCAACTTTTGGAGCTAATTCAAAAATCTTTAATAAAGATGATTTCTTTTTACAGACAATTTGGAAGTGCTTTAGGGATCAGTAAAGTGCACGATAAAATTGAACCATTTAGGTATTTGTTCTTAAGTCGTTTAATGGATGACCAATTTATTTTCAAATTGCACTGAACTAGTTGACATATATATAATATCTATGATGTAGAAATTAAATATTTCAGTTTACTTTTTGCATTTGATAACTATCTAATGAGTTGTTATTGTTGTCAAATAAGTATGTTGACAATTTAATTAAGCCGTCTTCATACATTTTACTTTTACATAAATTCTTGATTTTTCATACTTTTTATCATGTACAAATTTAAGCCATTTCTGTAATATTGACGGAAATATATTAATTTAAAAATAAAACAGTTCGCGTTTTTTTGAATTAATATTTTAAATTAGAAACAAAAAGCTTTTTTATATGATCACTCTCAAACACCAAAAAATTGAATATTAAATTTCTCATTATTTTATTAGAACGGTAAATTGCCCGAAATCAATTAGTTTCTGAACCAAGCAGGAGAGCAGCTTATAACAAATTAACAATTGCGTAGGTAATAGCACTGTTTTTTCAATTTCCTAAGAAACAAAAAAATAGATATTAGATGGGGAAAACAGCAAGAACCAGGCCACGTGGCAGAAAATAAAACACTGTTTTATGTCGGCACGGGGGTACGGCCAGTCCTTTTGCATAGCATTGGTGGACCCAAAATCCCAAACCGATCACAAGTTAGCTGTGCATCCATGCCTCATTTAACTTGGTCATGATTATTTGATTCGGTTGTCTCCCTTCTAGTTCAAAGCATTGCTAGCACAGTTAAACTTGGATGTCAGGTTTACACCAACTTTGTAAGAGGCAACTTATGACAAAGATTTTGGTCTTCTAGAGAAGGAATTCCCAAGCAGCTGTCAGCATAAACCTTTTCAGTTTCAACCCTTTTGTTGGGGTGTAGCACCTAGCTACAAGCTAGTGTTCTAATAGGTTTGTAATTATTTATTCAAGTATCATTGTGGGCTTTTTCATTCTTTTTGTTTTTGTTTATTTACACCAATATAAGTCTTGGAGGGTTTCAGTAAAATGTTTGGAATAAACTCTAGGTGCTGCTTCAAGCTGACTTTCATTAAAAACATGAATTCTGCTGTTTGATAAATGATCATGCAAATAAGATAATACCGACTTCAAATCATTGGCTAAAACTGCTACACCAATAAGTGACCTTACCTTAATAATTGAAAAAATATATTAATTGCTCAAACTTGTTGGTTTAACATTGTCATATGTACATCAATATATAAGAGTCCAAGAACTATAGCTAGTATACTAACTGATATCAGGAGCTAACTTGATAAGGCGCTGTTGAGACTGAAAAAAAAAAGAAAAATTAAGTAAAACAAAAACTCTTTTTATCATTAGTTATTTAAATCTGCCCAAAGCATATGTAGTTTTTTGAGACTCTAAAGGCCCATCATACAAAGTGGTTGCAATGAGCTTGGAGGAAACATTATATAAATATGTTCATGTCAACAAAAATTGACGTTATCATAAACTCGATGTGTTCTCCATTCTTTGTGTTTGTGTGCGTGTGTGGGTCGACTGGTGTGAGCTGGCTTTTTAAATGACAAATTGACAAGACAACCCAACCCCAAATAGACCATGCATGGGAAATCAAATCTAGTGCCGCGCGGCACCGTGCAGCGCGCAATATGAGCCGTCCAGATTAAATCCAATGATCATGGGTGCTCCGTGCATGTAACCAGATTGTAAGGTCCGAAAAAATCTAACCGTCGAGATCAGATCGAACGGCTCGGATTGCTGAGCGGCACGGGATAAGGATTCCATGCATGGAAGCAATGCCGCAATGGGGCTGTTTGATATACTTCTCAAAAAAAAAAAAAAAAAAGAGTTCTGTTTGATATGGAAAGTGAGTTGGCTTTTTCGATGTGGACCCCGTCGTGCGGCTGCCCGTGTGGCACGTCTGTTTCGGAGTGTGGTTTGCCCCATTTAATGGTGGGGCTGTGCACATGTGCGGGTGTACAATTTTTTGAGATGAGGTGTATCATACAAGTCTAGAATGGGCGAAGCATTTCCATGTTCCCTATTATTTTAAAATTTTATATCCGTGAAATTTATTTCTACTAAGATTATAATGAAATAGAGAATTACATATAATAACAGAGGATTTAGATTTATGACTAAGGAGGGTATGGGTTTGTGATGCATCTCTTTCAGGTGAGTTGTAAGGTTGGCTTCTAGGCATTAATGGATCTTGTTCTGGTCTCCTTATTTTGGTCCCACAATTATACACAATAGTGTGCTTTTTTCACCTTAGCTGCAATTTTTTCTAACTTGTTAGACACGTGCAAGATAATCAAGTCCTTATTTTGTTGCCGTTTTTGTAACTTGTTTGATGGTGTAAGATTATTCAACTACCTGGTTTGTTTTGATTGGATGAGAAACAAAAAAATGAAACAAGACAAGGTTAAATTTTGACTTAAAAATGAAGAACCTGCCAATAAGGTGCTCATGATTGATATGATATTCAAGATTAGTATTTCTGTATTTGTACAAACTAATTTTTTTTTATAACAATTAAATAAATAGCAGCTTTTTCTACTTTAGAATCGCCATCCATATATATGCAAACAGAGCAACAATTTTTAATGAAAACTGTCTCCTAAGTGCTTGTCTAAGTTCCCTGTATCTTGATTCTTTGAAACCCATCCCGTCCATCATAGATTTTGTCACCAACTTTTCTTTACTTGTATACTTCCTAGACAATAATTATGTTTGATTTGAGTAGATTTTTTTTTTAATTATATACATTTATGATCTTAGTGCTTATAGTTTAAACCGTTAATGATAACGTCCACTTGCAAAGATTCTTCACAATACTTAATATTTTATTTACCAGACCGGTGACGCTAGAATAATTAGTTCTTCAAACATCAGGCTAATTATTTCCTTAATTTAAAATTTGAGCTGATAAATAGCTTTAAACCATATTTCATTAGTGCAGCTCAAGAGAAGCGGAATTGGAGGTTAGGAAATGGGTGGTGCTTCGCTAGATGATAGTTTACTTCATTGTTTTATTATTGTTTTTTTTTCTCTTTGTTGGAATTTTTTTTTTCTGCTTTTGTTACAAATTAGACCGTAAAATAAAAAATTATTTTAAACACTCCGCTCTTTAATTATTTAATAAAATTGTCGGTAGATCATCACCATCTAACTTTTAAAAGATTTTTTTTTATCAATGTAAACAAACAACTAAAACTATATATAACTCGAGAAAAATATTATACTAAAAACACATACTGATACAGATGGTCATAATACTTTGTAGATATATAGTTCTATCAGCCTTTTCATTTTCTAGCTTCATCTTCTATCCGTCGAAAAAAAAAAAGTGAAGCGCTAAGAAGATTTTTGTTTTGGTGGACAATTTTTCTTTGCTTTGCTGATACAGATGGCGATACTATGTAAGTAATTAAAGAACCTTTGATTTGGGCATAGATGAGTGATTTAATTGTATAAAAAATACAATGGCTAATTGTTGAAATAACTTAAAATTCAATGACCTTTGAAGTTTATCATAACAAAGGAAACAAAAATACATTAATTCTTTGTTTCTTTTTTGTTGTACTTTATTAGCACTTCATGGATATGTTTAGTATGTTAATTCACAAGGAGTTTTATGGGGAAATTTGACACGGTATCCGTTAACATCTCTTACTCATAAAATATGGTCAAACTACTGGCAAACCGTCTAAGCTGAGGGGGGAAAAAAAAACTTTGGGCTCATATATTTTGTTGAATTAAAATTTAAAAGACCTTGTTGGTGAAACAACTAACATAAAACAGAGCTAATTTCATATCATTAGCTTTGAAAGTGAAGTTGCCCGGCAACTTACAGAATCTTTTGCACAATTCTTGCAATTTGAAAGTAACAGAATCATTGCACGAGCTTCATTTATATATCTACTATTTATTTCGTCATTTATTTATTTTCCAGAAGGCATCTTTGAAAAAGTTAAGCTTAAAGAATCAAAACCTAATCATCCGTTGAGCAAATTATAATGAAATGTTTCATCCAAATTGTTTCTTACATGAAAAAAAAAGTGAAAATAACTTCAATTAAATTAAATACTACTGACCCCTCTTCATTTCACCCAAACAAGAGCTTCTTTCAAACTTTCTATTGTAGAGCAAACTACTGATACATTATTGAAGAGTCCTATAATAAAATCGTTAAAGACATTTTGCTGTGAACTAACCAGCACGATCAAGTCTAAGTATGAATCCTATAAAAATTTTAAATTGTACATTTTCACACTCAATGGGGAAAAAAATCATATAAACTATATATATACACTTAACAAACATTAATTGTGTCCTTCAAATTTTCTTAGACAAGTGCCAACCTTTCAAAATATCAAATTTCTGCAAATTCATGCTTAATTATAACCTAAATTCATAGCTACGTACAAGTGTTTCTTTTTTATTCGACTGATCTGAAAAAAAAAACCCATCAACAGTGTGAAATAAACTGCGCTCAATGCTCGTCAAATGATATTTAAATTCTATAAAATTTGATTGGTACTTTGTTTATATATCTAAACCAAATATGTATAAGCTTATATTCTTAATTCTCAATCATATATATGTGAATAAATATCGAAAGTACTATAACGCAAACGTGTTATGATTCTTACATGCAAAAAAGTGAATAACTGTCCGTACAAAAGAACTAAAATCCACAATGACATTAACATTGCAAAGAAATTGGCATCGAGAACTTATTTTCGCATTCACTTATATTGTACTTATCACAATAGCACCATTACTTTGGAATTAATGTGAGATGCTTGATATAAATATATTTTTTCTTTTGAGGTGGAGAAGCACGATATAACATACTGACGGCGGGAACTGCCAATGCGTAAAATTTTTTATTTTTTATTATTATAAAATGTTAATTTACACAGTTGATTTGGATCCTCAATATAGGATAAGGACCCGACCCGTTAAACTAAATAGTTAATGCTCTAAAATGGGCGGAGCTGAGTCAATCTAATCCATGTTATCCAATCACATGCGGATGCCGGGTCAATCGTTTCGGGGACCCACCCATGTGGCCCTTGTTTCCTGCACGCGGTTCACTTGCACCGCCTTTGGAACGGCGAAGGAATCTCAAACCCAAACAGGATCCAAACCTCACGCAGCTTTGGTCGGTCCCACTTGTCGCGCAATTGACCAGCATTGTACTTTTCCCTGCCTCCCCTGTTTTTAGCTCTCACCTGAACATGGTTTAGCTCATCAATACTAGACCAATTAGGCTTATTGGTTTCAACCTCAGAATAAATATTGATAGTTATATTGTCCTATTATATAGTACAGTAATGATTATATATAATTTCAATTGAATGCTATAAGATTCACATTATAAAATTTGTAATTATATATTCCATTAATTTTAAAAAGTCTACTACATAAAACATGTCCAAAATTTTTATTATAATTTAGTTTATTTTCTAGTTGAAAAAACTTGCTGCAAAATAAAACTTATCATCACCCACATCCAAGACTATATCACCAATTTTAAGAAATAAGGAAGAATATGAAAGTTTGCTACTTTTATTGTATATTAATTATTGTTTTCATGTAATCATGTTTTAATAAGTTTATATATATATATATGAGGAAGATTCCGGTGCCACAATTTTAGAGTGCCATCAAATGTCATAACTTTACTTTTCATCAATAGTTATTAAACCATGAACGTATTATAATTAATCTGTCATAGTTAACAAGACTCGTTCATTTTTTAACCTCTTGAACAAATATCAAATTAAATTCAAATTTAATAAAATTTTTATGAAAACACATCGCTCATTTAGTTGCATAAGATCAACGGTTTGGATTCAACATTTAAATTTTATAAATTTTAATTATTGATGAAAAGTAAAGTTGTGGCATTTGGTGGCACTTTAAAGTTATGGTACCGAACCTCTCTCTGTATATATATATATATATATATATATATATATATATATATATTCATTTCTAGGAGCCTATTTTAGAAACGGAAAAGATAATAGCTTTAAGGTGCATGACAAAAGCGTGAAACAGATCTACGACAGTCAGTTTGCTCAACAGTGTTTTTTAAGGGGCAAGACTTCTGAGAGTGGACAAAGAAACCAAAATATAAACTACAACAGAAACCAAAAAACAAACTCTACACTAGGTTCATTATGAACCATTTCCCTGAACAAACTATCAACTTCAAAATGGGCCATTAGACCAAATCTATTCAATATTTCATCCCTATCCAACCCTACTAGTCCTGGCGCAACCATATAAGAATTGCCTAGGCCTCTCTCATTCCACCAGATTAAGCAAAGCATTCTCATCTTTTATACTTCTCAGTCTTCTCAATCTCTACATCTCCAGTTCTCAATTACCACCATCTCACCGGAGAAGCTTGTCATAAAGCAAGGATCCAACATTTGCTGTATTAAGCAAGGAAAGGAAAAAAATGGAAGGTCAAACACAGGCACGTTACGACGCTGAGGTCAACAACCTTAAAGATACCGAGTTGAGGCTCGGATTGCCGGGAAGCGATGAAGAACCGAAGAAGGCACCCAAAAAGAGAGGCCTTGAGGATTCATCGGTTAAGGCGCCGGCTGAGACTGGACCAACTGCTAAGTAAGTCTTAAAGCAAAGCCTGTCTTAGCAAGATTTGTGATGAATTGTTCAAATATAATTAAGTTTATGTACAATCTTGAATTTAAGTCCGGTTTGCTAATTGTGTAGATAAAGGTTACCACCTAATATTGATAATTTCATTTGTAGCTCAATTATCTAATATTATATTTCCATTATATTATTATCTTAGTAATAAAAAAATTATTTATTCATGGCAGGGCACAAGTTGTTGGTTGGCCACCGGTTAGATCATATAGAAAAAATAGCATCCAAATGGTAAAGAAAGGAGGGGATCAAAATAATGAAAAAGGAGGGCTGTTTGTGAAAGTTAGCATGGATGGTGCACCATACCTTAGAAAGGTTGATCTAAACATGTACAAGGGGTATAGAGAGCTCAGAGAAGGCTTGGATGTTATGTTCAAGTGCTTTCCTGCTGCAAAAGAAGAATTCGCCGTTGCCTATGAAGACAAGGACGGCGATTTGATGCTCGTCGGAGATGTCCCTTGGGAGTAAGTATATATACTTTACCTATTATTCATTACTATGTCACAAAATTACATGATAATATATATTGGACAAAAAAATGTATAAAAATATGAATACATAATATTATGCGGTAAACAACAAGAATTTACTTAGTAAACTAAAGATATATATGATATATCAGAAAAAAAATGTATTAACTTGTATATTGACCAAATTTTTTTTTTTCTGGTACAGGATGTTCATCACTTCTTGCAAGAAGTTGAGGATAATGAAAGGAAGTGAAGCAATTGGCTTGGGCTCAAACCCATGATGAGTCCCCTGAATGCTATGAGGAACAATTAATTAACCAGTTAATTTTTTTTTTGTTTTGTTCTTCGGCTCTGTACTGGATATTTCTAAAAGCTTTTATAGAGTTTATACATGTCATGAAAAGAGGGTTCACAGCATAAAGAGAACGTCGATGAAAAAGAAAAGAGAAAAAAGGGAAGAAACTCAACCAAAGTTATCTCTTATATTTTGGTTTGATGTAATCTTCCTTTCATAAGTTTTAGGTCCTGTCCTTAAGTTGTACAGAATTGGTATTCTACTTAGATGTAGATTTTTGCTCATTTCTTTATTCTTTTACAAATATGTAACATCGAAGAAATTTTAATTCGATGATATGCAAGTACTTGTATCCAAACTTTCGGAATAGTATACTTGTATCCAACATTTCTCAAAATTGCTAGCTAGTTTTCTGGTCAATTTTATGATCTGTATCAAAATCTGGCAAATTTCCCCAAGTATGAATTGAAGATGGATGCACGAAACCCTCTATATTGTAACATCAGATATCTCTAGGTATTAATGAACAAATCTTTGGCACGCGTATGAAAGGACAATATATAACCAGTAATATAGGCTTAGCACTACGCAAACTCAATAATTGTTTTTTCTCTAGAATTAAAAAAATGCTAACAGCCGGCAATGATAATTTATTTTTGACGCAAATTAATTAGATGTTGGCACTTATTATTACACTAGAAAAAGGATTAGATACTACTTAGAAATTATTTTTGACGGTTCAATATTACGATATTTGTTGTGACGGGAAGTTTCTTACAATAATTGCATTCCCATAACTTGTTTTTGGGTAGAGTAAACCAAAATTTTCTCCAATTATGTCCAATTTAGATTTAATTAACATGCTTCATACTTTACGCAAATTTGGGTAACACACTTTTCATACCTTGTTGATACTTGTCAAGTTAAGATTGTCGTTTGTTTCTCAATATGGATTAGTATCTAGCTAGCTAGTTGCTATATAAGACTAGTTTGGTTAACATACTGTAAAATGTAAATGGATGATTAATACCGTCTAGTTCAGAGTTGATGTTTATTTTTTAATATTTAGTAGTTGTAAAAAACTTGAACAACTTTAGAATATATCTCATACTTCACAGGTCAGAGTCGACTGTTGGGACAAAATGGCTGATGCTTAGATTAATAAGCTAGCATTAAACAATAAGGTTGTTATATCAAAGCTCTATATTTCGTTTTTTAAAGGAAACATGAAACCATTTTGGTACTTTTAAAAAAATATAATAATAACTGGTACTTGTTTTCATTCACTTCATTCTTTTTTTGCCATATCTAACTGGCAAGAGGAGTTGCCATATATTAGCACCCTACTAGTGGGCAAGCATGGCCGCATGGGCAAACACCTTTTAATTATGGGTAAACATTGAATATTTCTGAAAAACAAATTTGAAATGAAACTCTCCGGATCTCAGGGGAGTGCTTTGGACTCGGAATTTTTTTTCTGGGAGCATTCTGTCAATTTTTTTGGACAAAATTGCCCCTCAAATAAAGCTAGAAGCTGCGCAAGTTTAGCCATTTATCCCCTATGTGAACTTTTGTGATTTATAATCTGCAAGTATTATTACTATTTATCCTTTTGAAGGTGCAATTATATTATTTATCACAACAGAGTTTATATATATTAAGTATTATCTGTTCACCAGTGCCATATCCATGGCAAGCAATGAGGGGCCGAGGCAGAATTTAACTATGGGGATTGAGGGGAATATGATCTCGTGTTGACTACCTATCAAAATTTTTTATTTAGAGAAAGAAGAGAAGACAAATAGCCTTATTAGACAATTGGGCTTGGGTACCTAGCTATCAAAATTTTTAAATTTTTGCTCTTTGCCACTAGTAATTTTCATTCATTTTCAAAAAAAAAAAAAAGTAATTTTCATTGAGTTAGACATTTTTGGGAGCAATAGCAGGAAACTAACATAATACTGATCATCATTCTTTGATTCTAAAATCCTAGATGGCAAAAGCTGAGCAGTAAATGTCTATAAAAGACCATTTCTTTTTCAAAAAGCTGAGACTCATCGAATTCCTTTAAAAGAAATGTTTAATAGAAGTTTATTTGTCACTATTTTTTTTAAGGTAAATGGATCAAGTCTCCCAATTTATTTTAAAATTAAATGTTTATAAAAGACCTCTCAGTTGGATTTCGAATTTGCAATCTTTCACTCAAGATGAATTGTTCTTTATCACTAGACCAAGAGTTGTTTCTCTATTGATCATCACTATTGTTTGAACAAACATTTTATGAAGTGATTGGTATATTCAAGACGATACAATCTCCATAGCAATGAACCAAAACTCTTTACCAAATTGAGACGTATTTTCAAATTTTTCGAAATAAAAGAGCACTATATTTTAAATATAGAAAATATTGAACATATATATATTAATTAAGTAGGTCAATCTATTAAGTAGCACTATTACTTGAGATTCAATAAATTTTGAAATTATTAATATTGAACTTGTGTAGGCTTAAAAATTTATCAGGCAATCTGAACCACTGTTTCATCTTTTTAGAAAATTTTTAGGATGAAATACTTTTGGGCGATCTTTAGACTCATAGAAAACCAAAACGACATGAAGTTTCGAAACCTTCAACTGTAATTTGTTATAAACGAAAACAAATGCATTTCCTCATTTTTTTTCATTTTACAAAAATGATGAAATCACCAACTTCCATTAATGTAGAAACTAGAGTACAAATACAAAAAAAAAAAAAAAAAAAACTCATACAAACCACATATCTCAATTAACATATGGTTCTAATAAACCAGATCAAATAATATATGTTATGAAGTCCGATCAATATATTAATAATATATGGTTCTAAACCAGGAGTTATATGTCGGGTACGAAAACCACAAAAACCAAACGTCAAAATAAGTTTAAACATATATTGCTCTTATCAATAGGCCTGTCAAACGTGGAATACGGAAGCGGAAACAAGGATTTCCGTTTCTGTTCCGTTTCGGTAATGGAACAAAATTCTTGTTTCGTTTCCGTTCCGTTTCGTCAAACGAAATAGATTTCTGTTCCGTTTAACGTTCCGTCCTTCATTTTCCTTTGATTTCAGCCCATTTCCGTATTCCGTTTCACTTACGTTCACAAATGTCAATTTCGTTTCCGTTTCGTTTCTGAAAACAGAATCCATTTCTTCTTTCGTTTTCGTTCCGTCCAAATTTTAGCTTATGAGAACAGTGTGGTGAAACGTTAATACTGACAGGTCTACTTATCAACCCGCTTATGAGAACACTGTCCAGACTATTATGCTTTAGTCAACCCGTTTGTAGCACATTCAAATTTTAGCTAATCCTGCACCATAAGCACAAAAGATTGAATTGAAGGGGATGACATTTTAAAGCACAGTTAATCAACTAAATCAGGAGGAATCTATCCCAACTGAAAATGCAATAATAGAGTATCATAATTACAAATATAGTCAGTCATTTGTAAATTCACATGCATGTAACTAAGTACAAAACACTTTTTTACTGTATAATTAATTCAATTACATCATTATCTTGTCGACAATTTGAAATTATTATATCAGCGGAAATTGTAGAAACTATTCATTATATTTTTTTGTAATTCATATTTTGGTTTTCTCCGATGCCTTATAATTTCCTTTTCTAATATAGAATACATGCTAGGGATTGGATTGATGGAAACTTATAAAGGCATGCTAGCTACTGACTATCGTTCATTCTGCGTGCATGATTTCTGGTTAGGTTAATGGCATTTCTTACCGAACAAATAACCGACAACATAAGAAGCATGAGCATGCTCGATGCATGCTTAAAAGAACCTTAATTCCGGTTTGGAGGTCTTACTTGGGTTCTCATTTTCCAGGCCTAAAAATCGCTTTGTAGTTTGTACCCATTCAGTGCATGGGCCGTCAATATCCATATGGCTATACCTTCTTAGGCCTGTCAAAACGGAAAATAAAAACGTGATGCCGTTCCGTTTTCAGAAACGAAACGGAATGTGGCACCAATTTTCTCTGCCATTTCAAAAAACGGAACGAAAACGGAACGAAAACGGAACAGATGATTATACCGTTTTACCGAAATGGAACACGAAAATAAGGAATTATAGTGGAAAACAGAAACGAAACGGAATGTGGCACCAATTTTCACTGTCGTTTAAAAAACGGAACAGAAACGAAACAGTTATTTTGGTTCCATTTCTGAAACGGAACGAAAACGGAATGTGGTATTCCGTGAGCGTTTGGCACGTTTTCCAGGCCTATACCTTCTTTTTAATGTTCCTTTCCTTTCCCATAAACAATAAATGTAATGTGTAATTTTGCTATAGTTTGTCATCACTTAAACAAAATGAACATACAAAATGATCAAAGTGAACACATACAAATATATAACATTAATAAAAATAAGTTGAATATGCATATAAAAATTTGTACAACAATACAAAAAATAAAATATAACTCATAATTAAATAAAGCGTATACATAGATAAACAAACTGAACATATAAATGAATAAAGTGAACAAATACAATCCAAGGAGATAAGAGTAAAAAAAGAGACAAAAATAGAAGAGAGCAGAGAGAAAGATGAAGGAGCATGAATGAAAAGTTAAGAAAGAGGGAACACTGGGGTGACAGAAGTGAGGAAGCGCTGGGTGAGAGAGGTACATTTGAAAAAAAAAAATGGCACGTGATGGTGCTGGAGAAGAATATGACAGTAAGCAATTTCCTTTTCTAATTGGCACAAACGAAGCAACATAACGAAGCTGATAAAGTAATTGAAAAACTATGGGTGTGTTTGGAAGGAGGCGAATAAGCCCAATTCTTGAATTAGCCAATTCTGAGGTGACCCAAACACACAACGAATAAGGAATAACGGCCTATTCGCTGCCTTATTCTTATTCGAGCCAAAACTAGAAATTAGAATTGGAATGGCTTGGTGATGCTAGGGAAACAAATTAAATATTCATGTGGAGAGAGAAAGAAATAATATTTTATTCAACTAAAGTGGGCACTTTTGACCGCTTGATTGAATACAGAATTCACTCCATAATTATTATTATATTATACTTATTAGTATATTATTATCATTATAATAATAATAATAATAATAATTAATATATTGTAATAATAAGTATTATTATAAATATTTATTTATTTATGTTATAATAATAATAACAATATTATTATTATTATTTATTAATGATTTATTAAGCATTATAATAATTATATTATTTACTAATGATTTATTAAACATTATAATAATGATTTGTAATAATAATTTATTAATAAATTATTAATTATTTATTAAACGTTATAATAATAATTATTTTAATGAATTATTAATTATTATTTATTAATGATTTATTGAACGTTATAATAATGAATTTTTCATAATTGTACTATTTATTAATGAATTATTAATTATTATTATAATAATGATTTATTAAACTTTATAATAATTATTATTTTATTGATATATTAATTAATATTTATTATTGATTTGTTAATGATTTATTAAACGTTATTTATTATGAATATATATTATTATATTATTTTCATCCATTCTTATAATGAAAATTTATTCAAAACAAAATCAAATCATTATTATATTCTTTTTTTCTCTATTCTTATTCACAACACACCATCCAAACAACACCCCCTTATTCATGAATAGGCATTTCTCCTAATTCTAATTCTAATTCTTATTCATCCAAATTCCTTATTCACTCCACTTCCAAACACACCCACTTATATATATTTGCGAGTTGGGGTGGGATTTTATACAAGTCTTTATTAGTCTCTTGCGTCATTTTATTTTCCTTGAATGATTTGATGAACCTAATGCATCCAAGAAATTTAATCCAAGGGATAATAATCCGAAATCATATTTGGAGAAATATTAATATCTGCTAAGAATTTCCCATTTTTTGGTTTAGTGTGATCGAAACAGGATATTTTCCTGTTATTTTTTCCTACTACACAACCCATAATAGCCTAAAATCAAAGAATTACATTTTCTTTGCACATCAGACATCTTAATACTGCATTGCATTATGCCCATATCTCATTCACTGGATTAAAATTTGAAATCACATTGATTATAATCTGGTTACCCTTTTCAGATAACTCGGACATAAGCTTGAGACACTGGGGAAAAAAAAAAGTAATCATTAAAGAGTCCCAGAATCGGAGCATGTATCCCCTTTCGTTCGATAAAATTAGATTTTGTTCAAATCTTATGCTTGATTACTAACCAAATGAGCCATTTGATCTTTACTATTTTAATTCCCAAAATCTTGCACACTACCGAAAGTATTTTTCTAAAGGGATTCCGAACTAAATTATATAAACAAAGACCTTGCATATTTTACATATAATACTATTATAGTTAATCCATAGAATGTTGTGAAGTTTGGCTAGCATTACCACTATACTTCTTCGACATTTCTCCCATTAAGTCCATTTAGATTTAACACATGCATGCTTCATGCTTTAAGCAAATTTGGTTAACACTCTTTTCTTACCTGGTTCATGCTTGTCAAGTTAACAACTGTCGTTTATTCTCAATATGGATTAGTAGATAGTTGGTACTTTAGACTAGTTTGGTCAATATATTATAAAATGTAAATACATAATTAATACCGTGTAGTTCAGACTTGATGTTATCTTTTAGTATTTAGTAGTTGTAAAAAACTTGAACTACTTTAGAATTGATACTTCACAGGTCAGAGGTGAGTTTTGTACCAATGTGGCTGATGCTTAAATAAATAAGCATTAAATAATATGGTTGATATATCAAACCTCTATTTCGTTTTTTAAATGAAATATGTTAGCATTTTGGTTCTTTTTCTAAAAATAATATTCGACTGGTAATGGTTTTCATTCACTCCATTCTTTTTATTTTTCCTATATCTAACTAGCCAGGGGAGCTGACATATATTGGGACCCTACGAGTGGGCAAGCATGGGCAAACATGGGGCAAGCATCTTTTTTTTTTCCCCCTTTGGTAATTATGGGCAAATATTGAATCTTTCTGGCAAACAAATTTGAAATAAAATAAAACACTCTGTATCTCAACTTTCGAAAAAGAAATTCTAGTATAATAGTTAAAACTGCTCACCAGTCACCAGTAGTACTGAAACGAATATTTTGTGAATTGATTGGTACATTAAAGATGAGAGTTTTGCTATGGTGAGTTGCAACGCACCAAAGCCTCCGTGAGTTACGATCAAAACTCATATATCTACTTCAAAATGATCGATCCAAACTGTCTAATGTGATCTCTATATTGAAATCACCATGCAAACCAAATTTTATATTTTTATGAAATTTTTAAGTATTTTTTTCAGATTTTTAAAAACTGTTGTTTTTGAACGGTTCAAAACTAATTAGATTAATGATTTTCTAAAATTTCAAAAAAATACTTAAAAATTTCGAAAAAATTTAAAATTTGATCTGCATGGAGATTTCAATAGAAAGATCATATTAGATGGTTTGGATTGGTCATTTTGAATTAGATTTATGAGTTTTGATCGCAACTCACGGAGGCTTTGGTGAGTTGCAACTCACCATAGCAAAACTCTTAAAGATGATACAATCTCAATTGAAGTCAAGCAAAACTTTTTACCAATTTCAGACGTATTTCCTACTTATCGAAAAAAAATATTATCTTTTAAAATATGAAATGCTCGCAATAAAGAGAAAAGGAACAAAACAAATTTAAAATTATACCATAGTAGCTTGAGCAGAGATTAGCAGATTGTATTTGTAGGCCCTTATATTTCCAAGGCCACTTATAAAGATAGTCAGGGAAATTGGATGGGTTCTGCTTTCCCTATGATTGAAATCAAATTTAAGCCCAATAGTCCAAAACCTGAAACAGGGTACTCATCCCAGAGACCCAGACTAACAGCAAACGGATTTTTCTTTTAATAAATATATTAACCCTTTTTATTTTAAAGATAAATATTATAATAATTAAAATTTAAAACTAAGTACCTAACTACGGGGTTCAAAAGCCCGAAGCTCAGAATAGCCTACTTCGGGGTTTGAAACCCCAAAGTGCTGACGTGGCTTGACGAGTTCCATTTTTATATTCCATTAAATTGTTTTTATATTTAATTCTATCCATTATACCCATTTCGGCGTTGTTCAAACCCTGAGGTGAAGTCAGCTCAAAATGTTGACAAAATTTACTACTATAACATCTATCCATTGACCATTATATATACGCGGACGACTATGATTATCCTATTTAATGATTAGTTCAAATTAATTAAGCCAAAATTAATGATATTAGCCATGATTAATCATTGATTAGTACTGATTAGTCCCATTTAAGCCTATATTAGCACAATTATGAATATTATTGATTTATTTGTGCCTAAATTAATTCATATTAGGTATTATTATTCCTAAATTAGTATTGATTAAACCGATGTTAGATGCTAATTAAGCCGATATATTTATTTGGAACATAATTAATTAAGCTGATATATATTTGTTAATTTTAGGAACAATAAAAACATAAAAAGATTCTCCCTAGAACTGCACCACAGGATCATGGTAGACGGCAGTAGTGTCGGACAAGATCACGTTCTGATGTCGGTGAGGCTTCGAAGCCGAAGTTGTTGTCCTTACCACGCGAGCATTTTCTTTGCACCGAGGTATGAATTTTTTTATTAAATTAAATTTGAAATGTATATCTACCCAAATAATTTCAATAAATAACTGCAAAATAATTATTATTTGTAGAAATGAACCCAATTATATACAAATCTCAAATCAAGACAATGCTAGCGATCTATGATAGGTTGTCTGCACTTGATCTCATTCATCATGGAAGTGCAAATCTAATCCTCGAGGCTCAAATAATGCTAACAATGAGTAATATGTTGAGATTATTTCTAATAATTGATAAACTTCAGGGTTGAAAACCCCCGTAGGTATTTTTGTTGTAACATTCCCTTACCTCTGCCATTAAAAAAACCACCATTCGGCTTTTGGACTTCAAAACCCGGAGTGAATTGTAGCAGAAAGGAAAAAAAAACGCAATAGTATAAAAAAACAAACAAAATGTTACACGTGGCAACTCCGGGGTTTGAAACCCAGAAGTGAGCTGATTTCTGCTCCGTGGTTTTGAACCCCGTAGTTGGGTGTTTAGTTATAAATTTTAATTTTTTACATATTTATTTTTAAATTAATGATGGTTAATATATTTATTTAATAAAAAATCTGAACAGCAAGTCAGCAAGCTAGGAAACAGGATACATCCTCCCACAGATAAAAAAAAAGAACAAAAACAAAAAACCTCTAAGTTGCAAGTGAAATGATGATTTTTGAATGTAAAAAAAAAAAGAGATAGGCTAAAATCAGTCGCGACTGACAGATGAGACCGTCAGCTACGATCAAATCTCAATTTTCGAGATTCTAACAGTCGATCCGAACCGTTCAATGTGTTCTCCATATTGAAATCTCATTGGAGACGAAATTTTATATTTTTCTGAAATTTTTTAGTATTTGTTTGGTATTTTACAAAATTCTTAATCTAAACAATTCTGGACCCTTCAATAACTATGATTTTTAAAATTCTCAAAAAAATAGTAAATAAAATCAGAAAAATGTAAAATTTGGTCTCCAATGAGATTTCAATATGGAGAACACATTGAACGGTTCAGATTAGCCATTAGAACCGCAAAAGTTGAGATATAATCGCAGCTGACGGGTCCATCCGTCAGTCGTGGCTGATTTTAGCCTATCTAAAAAAAAAATGACATTTATACTATTGAAAATATAAACACAATTTTGGACTCCCCAGGAATATTTGTTTACTTCTTAATTTCGAAAATTTTACAAATGTCACATTAGTTTGTTGTTTATTAATTGCATGTATCTGCATCTGCATCTTTTATTTAATCTTCATTTTTCACAGTATCCACGGCTTACCATAATACACCTTTTTTTTTTTTTTGCATTCTTGATCTGACACAAAACAAAATCAACGTATCGTTGCCATAGTTACTACACACTATATATATCGATGGGAATAAAATGTATTTACTTTTTGACAAAAGCCATAAAAAACACCAGCTTCATTAATTAACTTATAAACTATAAGTATTGTTAATAAAAAATAGTACAAGTCTAATTCACAGAAATCAAACACCAACAAATTGGGTGAGAATAATTGACCTGGTCGCAGACTAGCGGAACCCAAGACCCGAGTACATACCAAAACCAACAAACTAAGCATCACAGTTCTGTAGCATCTAACACTAATAAAAGATCATGGGAAACAGATATTCAGAGAAAACTGACTAGGATGTAGGGAATCCGAATTTGCTGTTGCGCGACAAATGGTGTAGCGCACGTACGAGCCGTCTGATCTTGATCGGACGGTTAATTTTTTACGGGCCTATCAATCTAGGTTACATGCACGGGGCTCCCTTGTCCATTGGATCTTGATCAGACGGCCAGCATGCCGCGCTACACCATGTGTCGCGCGGCAGCGGATCTGAATTTGGATGTAGGAGATCCTCAAGTTAGCTTAGTTTCATGTGCAGAGGGTCCCCATTGCTGAGTTATTTTCCTCCATGCATTTATTGCAAAAATTGAGCAAATGGGTGAGCTTAATCCGCAGTGTCATCACAAATGTAGTATGTCGTTCGTCAGATCGATCCAACTGTATGCGACTAACCACAAAATCATTTTTACCAGGCTGTTGATTAACTCAATTACGTCTTATTTTTATTTAAAATCTCAAGTTACTTAATCAACTTTAGTCATGGAAACTATTCATCAGCCTTTTTTGTAATTCATGTTTTTGGTTTCCTCCGATGCCTTACAACTATTATTATTATTTTTATTTCTGATATAAAATCCATGGTATATATCGGATTGATAGAAACTAATTCAATTGAACTCATCGCGGGTGTATGATTTCTGGTTAGGTTGATGGCATTTCTTGCATAACAAATGACTAACTACATAAGAAGCATGAGTAGTGTTCTAAATACGTACGATAAGAAACATGAGCATGCTTCAACAAACCTTATTTCCAGTTTGAAGCTCTAATTTGGGTTTAGGTTTGCAAACGCAACGAAACGATCATGAAACAATCAATTTTTGTTAACAGTTTCGTTTATGATACAAAATAAAAATTAATTTGCGTTAACCATTTCGTTTCAAAAGACGATCGAAACGATCAATTAACTGACAATTAATTGTGTACATGTTTTCCTATTTCGAAACGATCAAAATGTGTAATTGTGTTCGATTTGTTGCTTTGACAATTAATTTTTATATATGTTTTTCTATTTCACATGCATAACTGATTGATTTAATACTGTAATATTCATGAGTTATCAAAATTTATTTATAAATACTTAAAAAATACATCAAAATATATAAAAAATGACATAAAACGGTTAAACGAAAATAAACGAAACGAAAAAGGCCGGTTTTGTTAACCGTTTCATTTAACAAACCAAACAGAAAATAGTTCCGTTAACCATTTCGAAAGGGACGAAACAAAACGATCAACGGTTAAACGGAGTTTGCGTTTGCAGCCCTATTTGGGTTTTCCATTTTCCAGACCTAAAAGCACTTCTATGCATTCCATGCATGGGTCGTCAAATTCATATCACTCGGCCTTCTTTTAAAGTTCATTTCCTTATTGGCACAAAGAGAAGCAACATAATAAAGGCGATAAAGTAACAAAATATATGCGTATATAGTATTTTGGGGGGATTTTATACAGGGCTGTATTAGTCTCGTGAGTAATCATTTTTTCTGGTTTTAGTTTCTGAATGATTTGATGAATCTAATGCATCCAAGAAAATTCTAGGCCAATCATTGGAAATCATATTTAGAGAAATGTATTCATATCTGCTATGAATATATATATATATATATATATATATATATATAGAGTTTTGCTATGGTGAGTTGCAACTCACCAAAGGGTCGGTGAGTTGCGACCAAAACTCCTAAATATAGTTCAAAACGACCGATCCAAACCGTCTAATATGATCTCCCTATTAAAATCTCCATGCAGACCAAATTTTACAATTTTTCGAAATTTTTAAGTATTTTTTTGAAATTTTAGAAAATCGTTAATCTAATTAGTTCTGAACCGTTCAAAAACAGTAGTTTTTAAAAATCCGAAAAAAATACTTAAAAAACTCAAAAAAATATAAAATTTGGTCAGCATGGAGATTTTAATAGGGAGATCATTTTGGACGGTTTGGATCGGTCATTTTGAACTATATCTTATAGTTTTGATCACAACTCACCGATCCTTTGGTGAGTTGCAACTCACAATAGCAAAACTCTATATATATATATATATATATATATAGAATAGATACAGTACACAAATGTGCATATGGGACTTATGCACAGCATCTAAATACCGTCGGATCACTTCAAAATTCGTGCGGAGATCTTAGATGGGTGGTCTAGATAGAAGCGCTGAAGGCTCCCGATTTTTCCGTTTCCATTAAATATTTCCGTCCCTTCCGTTTAATCATCTCCGTCTGGTTCGTATTTTTAAACTCTCCCCTTCTTCTCACAGTTTCTGCCGATATCTCCTTGCAAACAAAATCAAAGACGAACCCAAGTCTCAGCCTCTACCTTCTCTTCTTCTCGCTAGCACTCCCTCTCCTCTCTCCAAGCGAGTTCTTCCACAGCTGGGACCTGCGACCTTCCTCAAAACCCTAAATCGCCGCCTCTAATCTCTTCTTCGAACCAATATTAAAGTCTGCCTCCGCCGCCTCCTCTTTTCATTAGAGCTCCGCCCCAAAGCTGGACCTGCGGCATGCCTCAAAACCCCCTCTGCCGATTCGTAGATGCAATTTCCCCTTCTTCAATCAGTACACCTCTTTCTCTTTTTCCCTTTTTTTTGCGATTTAATCTCTTTATTTTTTTTTTCCGTCAGTTTAATTTGTCAGCAATTTTGATATAATTTCAGTTTAATTTTGGGTTGATTTTGCTGTCTAATTTCAATCTGATAGTAAAATTGAATCAATTTCAGATTGGGTTAGTTTTAGTTCTAGCATACTGATTGAATCAATTTCTAACATTAGGTTTCTATTTACTGTTACCAA
Organism: Rhynchospora breviuscula; assembly: GCA_027562975.1. Taxonomy (NCBI): domain Eukaryota; kingdom Viridiplantae; phylum Streptophyta; class Magnoliopsida; order Poales; family Cyperaceae; genus Rhynchospora; species Rhynchospora breviuscula. Next base: position 24,106,805 of record CM050398.1, read on the forward strand.
ACCAGACCATACCAGACCATTACACCAGCAAAGAGCTTACTGGCAAACACTGGAGCTATGTTGACTAACATGGTGTCGCGTCAGTTTGCGCCTGGTCCACTTTTTTTTTTTATCTCAATATTTGCCTCATGGAACCGCCTAACACCTTCAAGCATTTCATCAAGCAGCACCAATGGAATTCATCATTCGCTACTTTAGCAAAGTTGTTTTGGAATGGTTCAGGTTCTAGTCTTGACCAATTATATATGTCTCAAATTTAGATCTGTTCAATCTCAGAGTCAAAGGGGAACTAATTTCAATCGTACCATTCTCATTTTAATCAATTAATAAATTCAGGGAAGCCATAAGCAAATTCAGAGAAGGTGTCGAGGTAGTGAAGGAGAGATTCGCGAGAAGATGTGGCGAGAGAGAGAGACAGTTGCCGAGGCAGTGGAGGAGAGAGAGGCTGCCCCTGGGTTTTCTCCTTTTTCGAAGGTTCGACGGAGGAAAGCGAGGGTTAGGACAAAGGGTCGATGGGAACGACGGAGAGAGATAAGGGAGCAAAGCTCCAGTTAGTCTAATTTTCACCGAGACGGAGAGAGGAAACAAAAATGAACGGAAAAATTAAAACAAACTGAGCCTCCAGCGCCTCAATCTCATCCCTTGATCTAAATCGCAATGTGAATTTTAAAACGGATCCGACAGCACAGAAATGCTGTGCATAAGTCCCATATGCACATTTGTGTATTATATCCATTCTCTATAGGTATATATATATATTTAATTAAAAGGGCATGCAGGACTTAAATCCTTGACTCTTTGAGACCAGCCTAGTGGACTTAAGAATCTCCTACTTTTACAATTTAGTTGACATTTTCTTTGCACATCACACATCTTAATAATGCATTGCCATATTTCCATTACTGGATTAACATGTGAAATCACATTGATTATAATCTGCTTACATTTCCAGATAACTTGGACAGAAGCATAGGACACTGAGGAAATAGAAAAACGTAATCATGCATGAGTCCCATCATCTGAGCATGTATCCCCTTTCGTTCGATAAAATTAGATTTTGTCCATAACTTATATTTGATTACTAACCAAATGAACCCTATGATCTTTACAAATTTTGTTCCCAAAATCTTAATCACTACCGAATTCATTTTCCTAAAGGGTTTCCAAACTAAATTATATAAACAAAGACCTGCATATTTACATTAGTAGTTAATCCATAGAATGTTGTGAAGTTAGACTACCATCACCACAATACTTTCTCGACATTTCTCCACTATTTTGCCTCTTCTTTCTGATATCTTCTTCCTTGGTATCCCACATCTCAATTAATTCTTTAAAACTTGAAAAAGAAGCAAGCTGCCTTGGCTGCTGCTTGCCACATTTCAACCTATTTTCAGGGTGGGTAGCTTGATCCTCTCTTGTATCAGTACTTTTTTTGTAGTGTTTTTTGAACTGGATACATATCATTATGAAATATATAATCAATGCTAAAGAACAAACGACCCCGCTTATTAAAAAAAGTCCCCAAAAGCTGCTTAGACTTAGACGGTTTGCCCCGATAACAGTATCTTCAGCACTGCATTCATTGCTGCTCAGATACTGGTCATGGATGCGCTGTAGTTCTCCATTCTCTGACAATGTCAATATAGCAGTTGAGAGGTCGACTGCAAGAGGAGAATCTCTTTGAAATGCCTTTTAAGAAAGAAAAAAAAAATGATACAATGGTTAGGAATACATATGCAATCACCATAGATTTTATAGTAGTCTAAAATATGAACCTAAGGACCTAAATGATCCCAGAAAGCTGTATTTAAATAGGTTCAAGTACTCTATTTTCAAGATGCCTCTTTCTAAATGCATGGCAGCAATGTTTCTAAAACTCGAATAACAATATAACAACTGCACTTGATATCATCTATCCTCCTATCTCTACACTTACATACAAAACTATGACATTTCCAATTTGTTTTAATTGAATCAATGTTTTTTTTATCAACATCTGAAATTGTCCACATCATCAGATTACAATTACAAATTCTTGTTGCCAATAAAAACAATATATATTGAAATGGCTTAGTTCTTTATGCATGCATAGGAAAAAGTGACATAGATCACACCTAACAGTTTTAATATGACCTTAGAGTTTTAGATTTGAATTATTAATGTGTTCTAAAAGTGGATGGAATGAGGCCTCAAAATATAGACACCTCCGGAAACCAGACCGAATGCATTACAATTGATTTTCAAATTATTCAGTCTTCAAACAATATATGAGTTACAGCTTAATTATAAGCATATCTTCGAATAAAAATGAATTGTAATTTCACTATGTAAACTATAATTTGCACTTTGTGAAAAATCTGGGAAAATGACTTACAAAACCCCATCCTTCTCGGGTGAACTCTTGACCAACAATGCGAAAGTTGTCGCAATAAGTTAAGAGGAAAAGATCAACAAATGGCTTCTCATCAACTATTGCCGCGACACCATCCCCCTGGGGACCACGCATCAGGGCATCAGCGTACTCCTCAATGGTGTTTAGTGGCACAAGCCTGGACTCAGGTATGTTCAACTCCTCTATGAGGTAATTTTTTGTGAATTTACCAACCTGATACCTGAATAAAAATTTGTTATATAAGTTTTATTTGTCATGAGTCATGACCCACATATGGTTGGGAAAAAGGATAGAGTTGTTCTCTAAGGATCATCCCATTCCCATGATAACTGTGATAGTTCTCGCAGATAAAATTTACCCTTTTGGTCTCTTAACAAGAGTTGTGTGATGCTGTCTCCTGCCATTTTTGGTAAGACAATGATATATATTGGAGAACAATGATCACTGCCTTCTTACTTGTAGACAATCCAATAAAGTATTCTTCAACATCAATAATTCGAATTTAATTTCTCTATATAACGGAAAATAAGTGTAATTTTTTCAGTCTTAACAATCCAAATAATAAGCATTCTACCAAAATGGCTAATTTAAATCGCTGAACAAATGCTCGAATATTATCAAAGGTTTCTGTTTATCTGCACTGTTATCTATATATGCAGAATAAACCCAAAAACCTTAGTATTTTTTGATTAAAAGTATTGTGTATATATCCAAAAAAGGTTATATTCAAATGGAACAGATAGATTAGGGTCTGTAGTAATAAGTTTAGCTTTGACTGTTTTCTTTTTAAAAACTATTAATTATATGCATCTTTTGCAAATAATAGTAATTAGAAGCATCAGTTCAAAAAAACTATTGCTTAACAATATAGAGATATGGTTTTACAATACCCGATGGGGTCATGGGTGGCTATGAGGCTATCGAGGCCTGTGATACCAGAGGTGAGTTGCTGGACGGTTAGGATAGAGGTCAAAGATGCAGTATAGCTGGATGTAATAATCAGGACAACAAATAACCACACGATCAGCACAAACCGGCCGAGAACAGATACCGTGTTCTGTCCTAAAATTGTAAAGGAAAAAGAAAAGCCAAAACAATATAATAATAATATATTAAAATAATTGCATCCTATTTTTAAAACTACTATGCGACTACAGTATGCACCTGGCAACGTGTCTTGTCTACCATAAAAAATGTTGGAAGACAAATTCATCTCATAATGTATTAAGAAATTCCTTACAAAGGTCCTCCCCATTATATATTTTCCATATCATTTTTTTTTTCTTTGTTTTCGGTTGCATATTGACACCCGTCTCCTAGAGTTCAGTTTGGGTGTATTTTGATATTATATTAGTCAGAGATGAGAGAAGAAAACATACTGTGTGCGAAGAACATAGTGGAGAAGCTAAACCTGCAGAATAGTCAAATAAATTAATATATATTTAAACAAATAAGACAAATTGAAAACAAGTACTAATGCTAAAAGTGAAAACTATAATGTACTTTACTCTTTTAAGTTTGTAAGAAATAGAAATCCATTATATGGTATTGACTAGTCCAGTGCTGGTATAAGACTTTGGAAAGAGGGTAAATAAAAATAGAGGTAGAGAGTGAAAGCACACCAAAAAATAGTGGCGACTTGTTCACGAGGCGGGCCCCGAAATTCCTCATTGGTTCTGTGTTCAAGAATCCAAACAACAATACCGACCAAGAGGAAAAATGCACCGATAACACACCACATTGGGAGTGTAAAAGGTTTCAGAAAGGCCCAGGCACTTGAGCTTTGGTGCTTAACTGGGGCAAGTATCACCAAACCTGCTCCAGTGTAAGGTTGAGTGAAATCTACTATCTTTGTTCGATTTTTCACTATTGCTATGTCCCCCACTGCTGCATCCAATTTCTAACAAGTTAAAAACAAATAAAGAGGATCAACAAGTAAACTAACAGACATAAAATATCCAAGTTGATCTGTTACAAGCTATACCCACATGACTAAGTTCATATAGTACATTAGTACTAGTACAGTTAACTACCGAAATCAGACCAATAAGTCACTGGATATCTCAGTATCAAGCGGACCAACTTAGTACCAGTAAATTCAGTTCTTGTTGGTCTTCTAGCTACCCATAGTTCAAAACCTTCATACATGTATTACCGTCGTCGAATGTCTTGGTAGAAATCTAATTGACATGCCTTCAGTATAACTCTGGTCTGGTATTGGAACTTTCAACATGCCTACCAGATGTCAACCAGGATTTCTCCACTAGAGGCTATTGAATTAAGAGTTAACCAGTATAAGTCCTGATGCCAACTATTATTGTACACTTGGCTACCAAGTTTGGAGAGAGAGAGAGAGAGAGAGAGAGTACATTTTGAGCAACCATATTGATTATATCATCATAGATTGGGTTACTGGTACCATTTCCAATCAGTACAAATAAACATGGCACCGGGTATGGCAATAACTTGACTGCCGCATTGAAGACGTCAATACAAAACCCACTAGCATTGTTGTTGGATCCAGAATTAGACCCACTTGACACGAACTGCCTAAAGCTGACTTTATTAGGCACTCCAATTCGCAATGGCTGGCCATTATTTGGGAAAACCCAACCACGTGGTTGCTGTGCTGTCCCACCAGGCCACAGCACATCATATAGCTTGCGGGTCTGACCTGACAAATTCTGTGGCTTTTGATACAGCATTTCGGGTGAAACAACAGACAGACCTGAGTAATTTGACCAGTACCCAATCAATTGTGGCCCAGTAGAAACTACATTGATGATGTCATATGCAGGTTGGATCAGGTCACGACTTGGTCCAAACTGCACCTGTCCAGTAACACCTGTGAAGTTTGTGCTCAGCAGGTTTTGGAGTAAGCCCTTGCCGCCATTAAAAACTTTCAACATTGCCAAGTGTAAAGTGCTCCCGTTCACATCATGCAATTTTGGATCAATTGAGAAATTTACACTGTTACCTTTTGTTTTTAAATATTGGTCAATTGCATGTGCCACTATCCACACTGAATCATAAGCATACAGACTGTATGCATTAAGACCTGATCTAGAATCTGTATTGCCTGTTTTATTTCTCCACCTGGACACAAATTTCATCCTGAGATCTGAATCAGGGGTGTGCCATCTCAGCACAATCGACCCTTGTGTCAGATTAAAAACATCGGGATTGGCACCGACCGACTCATACCCATACCCTAGGCCGTACCCTTTAGAATCCAAAACAGCAGCAAGCCAATCAGTTACTATCCATACATAACCAGATTCCATCATACACAACTTTTGGGCCACAGAAAAGACATTTAGGCCTGAATCTGGGTTCACATGCAGAACAAAAACTCGCGACTCCAATAAATTGACCCTAATCAGCAAGTCAGTGATCTCAGTGAGGTCTGCAGCCTGCCCAAAACCAGCTTTGTAGGAAATCTTTGCCCTTCTAAGAGCCAGTTCATGCCCCAATGCGGCAATGCCGTTGCGACCATAGTCATCATCAACATAAATTGCAGTGACCTCTCGCCATTGGAAGAACTCTACAATGTTGGCTATAGCACACATTTGAAATTGGTCAGATCGAGCAGCACGGAGGAAGTAGGGGAATTGTAAGGAAGAGAGGGTCGGGTCGGTTGCAGAGAAGGAGAGTAGTGGTACTTGTAAGGAGTTGGCCACATGGGAAAGTATGTGGCTTCCCCCTGATGACTGTGGGCCTATGATCGCCACCACATTCTTCTCGAGTACTTGTAATGCTGGAAAGAATCATGAACAGAACAAGTGTTTGTTTGAGACGAGTTTTTTAGATGGAGTTTTACACACATGGAGAAACATTAACCTACTTGTTTATCTAGTCTCTTAACACCTACTTGAAATTTGAGTCTAACGGACTACTTGTTCAATGCTCAGATGATGAATGGTATTATAAATAATTAGTCATCCTAGGCTGGAAGCAAAACAAATCTAGCACCTATAACAGGTATTTGCAGGTGATACCAACTACAATTATGACATTTGAATATATAAGTAGCCACATTTTAGCAAATCATCTAGTAAGTTATATGCTACTAAGGAGGCCTTCAGTAGGATATGGGTGTAATCCCGTATGCCACTAAATGTAAACAAAGGACTTCTGAGCGTTCTCATTTAATAAGAATAAAGAGAAGGTACACTAGATATAGGCTTTCCCTTGCCCTTGATGAACCAAAAAAGTTATTGAGAACAAAAAAGAGAAGAATTTTGACACAATGACCATAATAAAAAGAAAGCTTACTAAAAAAAGTCAGGTGCTTTTTAATAAGAGATTTACAGAGAGAGAGAGAGAGAGACATGCAAAAGACAGCAGAACCATGATATTTTTACATGAAGGACGTCTGTTTGTGTACATGCATGCGCATACATCCATCCATGAAATGTTTTGCTCAAGTTTTCTTTATATCTTTGGTATCTAACAAACTGAACTAATACAAACTTGTTAGATTTTATAGTTTTATACGTTTATTCTTAAAAAATAAATGGCATCTATAAATGTACAAAACATTGTCTGGTAGCAGGCTGGCCAAGGTCAGTATAGGTACTGATACATAAAAAAGCTCAAAACTCTGCTGCTATGAAATGCAAAAGTTAAAGGTCGATCTGTCTTCTATAACACCAAAGTCGATCCACTGCTACCAAAAATTATCTTAATTTTTTAATAGAAACTGTACTTTATTTATAAGATTAGAATGGAACAGAGAAAGATAAACAACAATAAACATCAGTTTAACATCTTTTATTTCAAAAAAATCTAAAAAAATATATATATAATATATAGCAATAGGGTGACTTAAGAAGAAAAAGGATATATTGACATTTGACAACCAACTTATTCGACAAAGGCAACAACCAACATCAGAATTTACCATAATTTTTTCCCCCATAGGTTTGTTTGCTATTATCTTAAATAAAGTGCTCAAAAAATTAGGCATGTATAAGGATTGTTTCCTACTTATCAATCCCAGGTAAAAAGTAGATTATTAATTTTAAAATTGTTTGATTGATCAAATTGCACTAAATTTGATACAGGATGATAACATTGCAAGAGTTTTATTTTATTTTTCTTAGTTTTGACAAGCATAGTGTCTTGTTAGGGTTCTCAGTATAACTATCCCAGTTAACATGAGCTCTTTTTATAACAAAAAGCAGATACAGAAGATACAATCTAATGTATCCTTGGTCAATTGAAACTCCCTTGTAAGCTAAACCAAAAGCAATTGTTTGCATGTACCTCTGCCTCAATCAGATCTTGCCATGTGAATAATTGTGAACTAAAATTGTAATGCAAATTTGAAATTCCTTGTTGCACATGTACCCACCCAAAATATTTTTTTTATTTTATTTAAAAGCAGATAGCAAAGAATACATCCACTTGGGACCAAATTGTACATTTCTTTTTCCAGTACACTACTTTGTGACAACACTTTTTAATAAAAAAAAGTCAATCACTGTTCTATCACATTGAAAAATAAAATAATTAAAGAATTAAATTGGTTGGTTACCTTCAACTGTAGCAAGAAACCCACTACATTTGGTATCCTGTGAGACAAGATTGAGCTTGATGCCAGGGAGTATGGTGGGGTCCGAGTTCACATCTTCAAGTGCCATCTCAATCGCCAGCTTGGCAGCGCGACCAATGACGGAGTTGTATGTGTAGAGAGCTCCAATGTTAATACTAGTGATGTTTTGTGTGTTTGTAGTTTGGGATTTGGTAATCGTAGTTAGAGAGAGAGAGATTAGGAGAAGGGAGAGCAATGGAGAACGACCCATTTGAGTTTGTTGGGTTATTGCATTTCTCTTGCTCTCTCTCTCTATGGATTTTGGTTGGTTTTATACACAGAATCGAAAGGAGGGAAGAAAACAACAGTGCTGGTGCTGGATTTGGCGATGGCACTGTGCTCATGAAACGAAGAAGAGGCGAATAATTTATGTTTTGGAGGGTCATTTTGCACACTTCTAAATTTCACAGTTAAGAACCAAAATATCCCAGTCTATTTGTTGTACTTGTACATGAAATCGAGATATTTCTCTGATTGAGAGTATTTTGGAAATAAACCCCCGAATTTTATTGGTCTTTTTTCTCTACAAGGAAATATTTTTAAATATGTGGATGGCGTTTTCTTAATTTATGCCTCCAAGTCTAATCCACATACATAAGCAAATTAATAATTAATAATTTGCAAAAAATAAAGAAGATTATGCGTTTTCCGTCAATATAAAACAAAAATTTCCATCGATTAAATGTGCATGTTAAAAAAAATTATGATAAATTCTGTGTATCTTACTAATGACTTCTTATTCAATAACTTATGAAAAGATTATCGTTTTACAACAAATTATTTGATGATCAACACAAATTTCGTAAAATTATTAAATTCAATTTTATAAATGTTTTATTCTTTGGTCACAACTTATTTTATCACCTCTCAATGTTCATAAAGCCTATTTGTCAAGGTCTTGCAACATAATTTGCTTGAAATATCTGCACTTGTTTACTGTATCTTCAATATATTTGTTATCGCGAAAAATCTATTTTTTTTTAAAATATATAAGCAATTACTGGGATAGAATTCAATAATGTACATGTAGATAGACAAATGAACGCGTTACATTTACTGATTTATTTCTCATTTACATTCACATGGGCGATCATTGTCCAGCTGTCAAGTCGGGGAGAATGTTATTCCGGCTATTGAAATTAGGAAACTATAAATAATTGATCCTTAATTTGCCACGTGGGTGCAACCAATTGGCCTAGAGCATTTGTCGGGACAGTCGTAAATGTGACTTGTTCCCAAATCATGGGCCCATGACCAACCGGAATCGTATCATCTCCTCACCTTTCTCACCTTTAAAAGGTGAGCAGAATATACAATTCCTGGAAATTGCTCAGGCCACGCCCTACTTGCTCATTCACTCTCCATTTTTTTTAAAAAGACCAAAATACCCCTGTGCAGTAACTGTCGCTCTCTAAGAGATGGTCGATGTGATTCGAAAATCGAAGGTTAGAGATTCCATCAGTAGGCGATTTTGACAACTCCTTGCCTCCGCTGCCAAGTGGAACTGGAGCGGCGCTCATGGCGATTTCAGCCAATCGATGTAGCTTATGGGGTTTCGTTACGCACACGAGCGGAAGAGGGCTGTGAATTCGGTGAAAGAAGCCAGTGCTTGCGCAGATAAAACGAGCGGAAGGAAGAGTGGCAAAGTTGTCGTTAGGCGGAGCCGGAGGCGAGAGAGAAGGAACAGAGAAATCGAGCTCCAGCGCTAGAAGTCTGAGAAAAATAAGCGAAAAACGAAATGGAAGAGGGAAGGGTATTTTGGTCCAATGGAGAGTGAATGAGTAAGCGGGGCGTGTCCTGAGCAATTCCCACAATTCCTGACCAATGGGATGATTTGGATCTATGATCTTGATCTAAAAAAAAAATAATAAAAAAATAATACTTGGATATCTTTTTGATCCGGTGGCACCAAAACCGTTGGATTTGAAAGATTCGCTCATCAAATGCTACATGCTCTTTTTTTTAACAACATCTCTCCTTCGCCTAGGGCATTCAAATAATAAACTTTTTTTTTTGGGAAAAATCTTCAAAATTTTTTTTTGAGAGTTCATAACAATTTCACTAAAGAGAGTCTAAATAATTGTTATATCAATTATGGACCATTGATTTACGTGAAAGTCAGATCTTTTGACGGAAAAGAGTCAGGTCACTCAGGAGGTGTTAACAATTTATTTTTTTAGAAAGATAGCCACATGTATATAGAAGATTCAACCAAATAATTTTATATTTTCTAATGTTATTATATTTTTTTTATTTGTCCATGTATCGAGGATATCTTTTTCTAGTTTCTGGTAATTACACAACTAAAGAACTAAAGTGACTGTTAAATTTGGACCTCCTCGTGAAAGAATGTCGCTAATTTCTTTTTATTTATTTTTATTTTCTGTTTGTTACAAGCATGTCGCGTTTTATCAAGCTTCCTATTTTTTTCTGAATTCACATCCAAGTCGGATGTAAACCATTGGAATGAGATAACTATTATTCAACGCGAAACTAAAAATTGACCGTTTTGCTTAAAACATCTCGTAAATTATATTGAAAGGTCCACAATTCAACATCATTTTAGTTGCTTAAGTTGCTATTACTATAAAACACGTAGGTGCGTTTGGATGCACAAAACATAAGAAATTATTCCGAATTAATTTTTAATTCAAAATAAAAAATGATGTAAATAAGTTCGAATTAAAATTTATTCTAAATTGAGAACTGGCTAGAATAGCATATTTAACTAAACAAATTTATTCTTACTCATCTTAAAATAAAATTTTTTAATCATGAATAACTAATTCTAATCTTATTCTCAAACATTCCAAACTCCTCCTCCTCCTTAATAGGCCTGTTGAGGATTAGAGATACTTTCTTAATTGCTGGTAATAAATCCGTTCTTGGATCATCGAAATGACTTTTCACCCCATATTCCTTTTGAAAATCTAAATTTTACTCTTCAATAATAGTCTTGGAAACTCTTTATCAACCTTTTTTGTAATTCATATTTTGATTTGCTCCTATACCTTACAAATTTTATATATTTGATATAGAATCCATGCTGGGTATTGGATAGATAAAAACTTATAAAGGCATGCAATTGAATTGCATTCATTCTGAGTGCATGAACTTTGGTGAGTTTAATGGCACTTTTTTTTTCCATAACAAACAAACAATTTCATAAGAAGCATGCATTGATGCATATGCTTCAAAAGAACCTTATTTCTTGTTTGGAAGTCTTATTTGGGTTTCTATTTTACAGGCCTAAAAGATCAATTATTCAATGCACGGGGCGTCAAATTAATATGGCTCGGCCTTCTTTTAATGTTCCTTGTTGGTTCACAGGAAAACGAGATAACGAAGGTGATAAAGCAACAATTTGAGAAACAATATCGATCTAGCAACTACCGCTTGCATAAAATAATTTACTCCCTACTATGTTCTGCTTTGATTTTTATTCCTATTAAAAGCGAAAGGAAAGGAGAACTGATAGTAATAATTTGCAAAAACAACAATTTAATAACACCAAATAGTCACTACATAAATTAATTTTAATAAACTACAGTTTTTCACCCTTGTAAATCATTAAACTGAAAAAATATTCGATCTTGTATGTCCAAGACATCAAAACTCCATTAAGATAAATAGCTCGTTGTTAGTACACAATTAGACACGGTCCAGTTAATAGCTCGTTATTAGTACACAATTAGACACGGTCAGTAGTGCTACAGACCTTATTGACCAAATCCAAAATGGCAAAAACAGCTAGCTCGTTGAAATACAAATATTAAACTTCTAGTTTATGAAGTAAAATTCTGAACACTAAACATGCATTCATAACCAACAAATTCTATTTGACGGCACCAACTCAGTGAGTGAGAGTAGAGATAAATAAGGCAGAGCAATATTTATGTTAGCATGTCATTAGCAGACCCAATTTCAAGTCTTATACATGATTTACTCTATCAATTTTTCATAGGTTCTAGTTCAATTAGAAGCTTCATCTTTAATTAAAATTTCAAAGAAAGGCGCCTGGCAAGATTCCTTGTAACTCTTTACTTATAGAACCCTCACTACAAGTACCACATGTACAATGTTCCATTACAAAAGAACGTAATGAATCTCAAACGTAATGCCCAAACCATATGTACAATGCCCAAATTACTAAGCTTGATTAAAGCATCCTGAATTCTTGCACAAAACAAATTAATTGATTCGTTATAAACCATAAATCCGGCAATAATATCATACAAAGAATTTTGATCAACTTGCAACTCATCGTTTGCACTGCCTTGGCAACCTCCACTTGCTCTATCTTTGTCTACTGCTCGCACTCGACATTCTGCATTACCAGCTTAGCATTCGCCTACAGTGAATATGCTTTCACCAACACAGTGTTGTACCCATGTTCCGTGAACTGTGGGTACATGTACCCAGTACCCAGTGAACATAACCAGTAACAGAATCGAACATCCATTTATTAGGCTCAGTCCAATAACAGAAAGGTCACATGTTACTCTTTGCAGGCTTGCAGCACTGTATGCCTGTATCAGCTAATCATTGAAATTCTAAACAAAATAAAAATAGGATAGAAACAATAATTGCTTTCTGAAAGATGAAAAAAATTCCATAATCAAATTCCCATGATACTAATTCATAAACTTTTGATACTTTAAACAGTTCTCTCTCACAACACGAACAAAGATCAACAAGATTCAACAATATTTAATCAGAACAAAGTAAGATTGTTAAAAATAGAGGAAGAATCACACAAAATACCTAAAAGCAAAATGAATGAAAAACCACGAAATACCTGGATGTCTTTCTTGCAGTGCAGCAGTTAGCTCACTTGAAAATTTGCTGAAATAAACAAACAAAATAAATTCAAATAAACCAATGTCTTCATCCGATTTCATAATGTAAAGGGACATGAAGTGGTCTTCCTGTATTCATATCAAATTGCATACATCTCATCAAGCTTTTACACAAAATATCAATTAATAGGGTTTAGGGCAAAAAATTAACCTGAATACTTACTGCAGCAACAGTACTTCCTTCTCTGAATTTTCTTGAAAACAACAAACAAAATATATTAAAACGAATTTCTTAATTGCTCACTACTTATTTCTTATTGCTTAATGCATGATGATTTGCTGTTAAGAGTCAACTGGGGATGAAAATCGTGGAAGAGTAAAAAAACAAATTGTATGAAGAATCACATGGGTGTTAAGGATGAAAAATGACAATTTAGTTTCAAACAACTCTACTAAAATAAAAAAATATAGTCACAAACAAATCTATATCAAATTTTTTGAAAGATATAAACAAAAATCCAGACTTTTCGGAGGAAATAAAAAGAAATCGAATTAAGAAATCGGACTGAATAGAGCAATAAAGAGGAATAATTCGAGTATGGGATTATATAGCGAAAGAGTTGCCATCCAATCCAAGTGGCAAAATGAAATTTGAAAATCCCGCTCCTCTTTTCAATTTCGCTGCCAACAATAATGAAATAAACGTGAGCGGCAAATGAAAATTTCAAAATCAGATGAAAATTTGAGAGAAAAACCTAGAGAAAAAGAGGGAGCGGCACATCTTTTTAAACGGAAAGGAGAAAGATATCTCCAGATGTATCTTTCCATATCAAATCGATGGACAGCAGAGAGGAGATCTGATCGATCACTTGAGAACGGAGGGGAGATCACTCGAGAGAGAAAACCCTAGATTGAGCGAAGAGAGTAAATACGGCGCATGGAGTGAGTAAAAAGATGAGTTGTGGACCGAAATAAAAAAGCATTATTGTAGGAAGGGAGCGGAAATAAAAAGCATAAAAAAATAACAAAAGATCGGAGAATCGAACCTACGTACTTTTAAACCGCAGCAATCCGCTCCAGCGCAGTGCAGTGTTAACATGTTAACATTAGTTAGTAGTCGATACCAAAGATTTAATCCTTTGGTATCGTTATTAAATCCAGACCACAGATCTGATCAGATCATAAACAATCTATGACCTATATCGCAAATTGTTAACAAGTCTAACATCCTTTGGACTCAAAATTAGATAGACCTTTGGATTGATGCTTTTATAAATATAAGTAAAGATAATGAAAATCATTGAAAATTAAAAATTATTTTTCGAAAAATTGAACTAGGATTTTCTTTAACTGGACCAGATTTTTTTAGGCTAGGTTTTGACTACGTTTAAGTAGGCCAGCGGAAAAAAAAAAAAAAAAAACAAGCAGCTTAAACTTACCACTGGTTCGACAATTCTATTGGAAACTGTACTGGCTTGGCTTTCTATTAGTTCAGGAGCGTAGCTAGGATTTCATGTCAGCAGAGTCGTAAAAATTGTTTGCTGAATTTTTTTGGGGAGGAAGAAAGTCAGGAATAAATACTATCTGGATCCCTATGCAATTTTTAAGACATCGTTATGCAATTCAAATCAAACACGACATGTTTAGCTGGGTCCTTCAAATTTTTGAGATGGGTCCCTAACATCTTGTGATTTTTTTTAATTACAAACAAATGCAATATCATGTAAATTTTTTTTCTTGAGTGGGTCCATGGACCCACCAAAGCATACATGCCTTCGCCGCTGAGTTCAGTTCCACATCAGTTTTATTATGTTTATTTTTGACCGACCTGGTGACCAGTTACTAGTTGAACCATAACTTGCTAGTTCGGTCTGATTTTCAGAACTTTCCTCACAAGTTATACTAACAGCATTCATTAGAAATTGATCTAGATAATATTTAGAAATTATTACTTCTATTGTTCAACATTACATTATTGTTGTCATTAATGCAAGTGAAATGAAGATATATATTTGCTTTTTTGAAGGTTAAAAATGAAGATATTTGCATATATAATAAAATGAAATTTCTACTTAAATTGTAAAATGAAAACACAATCTAACAAAATCTATACCCCATTTGTACCAACAGCGATTTGGTAATGACTCATCCAAACCTAGCTAGCTCGTAACCTGCCAGCCAATACTTAATAGCCGCCTTCAAGGTGATGCATAACCTCACATCATACCTAGCTAGCTACCTCATCCAAGCGCAGCATGTAACCGAACGCCTATGAGCTGCTTTGATACAAAACAACACTTCCGACCACATCATATTTTTATTTAAAATCTAAATGTTACTCGTTAAGTATAGTCTTGGAAACTCTTCATAAATTTTTTTGTTAATTCATATTTTGATTTCCTCCGATGCCTTACAAATTTACCATATATGATATAAAACAAACCCATGCTATGTATTGGATTGATTGAATTACTTATAAAGACATTTCTTCATTTCATTTGTATTCTCAAATTACATTTTATTCATTATACATGCATGATTTCTGGTTAGGTTAATTACGCTTCTTTCATAAGAATCATAACAAATAAACAACTTAATAAGAAGCATGAGCATGCTTCAAGAGAACCTTATTTTCCAGTTGGAAGTCTTATTTGGGTTTCTGTTTTCATGGCCTAAAAGATCACTTATTCAAATGCATTCAATGCATGGGGGCGTCAAATTAAACTGGCCTCGGCCTTCCTTTATTTTTTTTTAGATCAGTTGGGCAGAGGCTGCCAAACAGGCTCGGCCTTCTTTTGATTCCTAATAGGTTATACCTTATTGGCTCACATGAAAGCGAGATAACGAAAGGTAATAAAGTAAAATTTTGAGGAACGATATAAGACGGTCGAATACTTGAATATGAAATTGAAAATGATTTAAGACATCGGAACTGCCATTAAGATAATTTAAGACGGTCAAATTCTTGAGTATGATGTTGAAAATGATCGATCAGAGTTATTATTATTATTATTATTGATATCCAGCACTAAAGTGTTGGAAGAATATTTAGGAAATTAAGCATGAGTTATTGGATCAATTACGATATAATTATGTTTAACATGTTGAAAATCCATTTTAAAAAAATTACTAGGATTTTCGTTAACTAAAACAGGTTTTTTTTAACGCGTTGAGTAGTTTTTAGTAGACCAGCGTAAGGAAAAAAAAAAACAAGCAGCTTAAAATGGCTAAATGGCTAGTCTGGTTCGCTTATTCTATTGGAAAGTGGAAACTGTACCCGCCGGGTTGACCCTTTATTTATGACCAGGTGACCGATTCCTAGTGAACCATAACTGGCAAGTCCGGACCGATTTTTAGAACAGTCCTCCTCACAAGTTGATAATTACAGCACTAGAAAAATGATCTAGATACTATTTAAAAATTTTTACTTCTATTGTTCAACATTACATTATTGTTGTCATTAAAAAAAAAATCATTATTACAATTATTAATTCACATGTTTTTGGGCTGAATAAACCACATAATTTTCTCCCAATTTCGATTGAATAAGCAGTATATATACTTAACGCAAATCTAATTAACACTTTTTTACTACATGGTTGATGCTTATCAAGTCAAGGATTGACGTTTGTTTGTCAATCTAGATTCAATATATGGTTCGTACTTTATATTAGTTTGATAAGCATACTGTAAACACATTGGTTGATACATCGTCCAAGTTAAGAGTTTATGTTTATTTTTAATATTTAATAATTACAAATTCAGGGTTAAAAAATTGAGTGTTGATACTTGTTTTTAATTCACTGCAATGTTTATTTTATTTGTGCCATATCTAAGTACCTAACTAGCCTGTCTAGCCAGTAGGGTGCTCACACATAAGCATCCTACTATTGGGCAGGCATGCGTCAACATAAGTCGTTTCGAAGACAAAAATTTGAAAGAAAATTTCAACTTCTCGAAAAAGAAACGTCTAGTATAGCAGTAGAAAATTGTTCATCACTATTATTAAAATGGACATTTCATGAATTGATTGGTATATATTTTTAAAGATAAAACGATCTCAATTACAGTCAACCAAAAGTCTTTACCCATTTCTGACGTATTTTTCTAATTGTTCCCCAAAAAATCACTATTATTTTAAATTTGAAAAGATTCAACCTATTCAGTAGCAAGTCAACATAATAAGTAGCACTATATTACTTTAGGATTCAATAAATTAACATTAAATTTATCTAGGCTAAAACTTGTTGGTTTTCTGAATCTTCCATGATTCCTCTTCTTATTTAGCAGTCTTTAAGTTGAAACTCATTTTGGTAATCTTTAGGACTAATATAAAAGAAAAAACAACATCAAGTTTCGAAACCTTTAACTATAGTTTATTACAATATAAAGAAAAACAAATTTATTTCATCTTCTTTTTTGTTTTTTTCCTTAAAAGAAATTGATAAACCACCAACTTCCATTAATGTGAAAACCAGAGTAAAAAATACAAAAAAATAACCTAAATGATACAAACCAGACCAATTAACATATGTATCTAAATCAGATCAACAAATGGTTCAAAGTTGGATCAATTAACAGTATATATATGGTTCTAACCATATCAAACCACCAAAGAAAACATCAAAGATCAAGATAATCACTACTGATTAGTTATGAAAAAATAAAATAAACCACAATATTCAAATGTAGAAAGTAACAATTGAAAAATGCTCTTGTCAACCCGCTGGTCAGATTCTAGAAGCTCTAGCATTTTAGTCCTGCCGGCTGTAGTCAAACTTCTCAATTCTCATGTAGTATAGTTATTCACCTCATCGACCTGCTCCACTAAATTGTAGGGGGTCCCATTCATTAAAAAACAGTCAATCAACTAGTTTAGGAGGAATCTATCCCACCATAATTACAAATAAAATCAATCATTTGTAAATTCACATGCGTGCAACTGAGCACAAAGCATATTTTTACAGTATAATTAATTTAACTGCAGTATCTTGATTTCTTGAATCTGAATTTATTACATCAACGTCATTTGTGGAAACTATTCATAAGATTTTATTATAATTCATATTTTGGTTTCCTCCAACGCCTTAGAAAATGTATATTTCTGGCATAAAATCCATACTAGGCATTCGATTGATGGGGACTTATATTAAGGCATGTAATTGAACTGCATTCATTCTGCGTGCATGATTTCTGGTTAGGTTAATGGCATTTCTTACACAACAAAGACAAGAAGCATGAACATGCTTCCAAAACACCTTATTTCCGGCCCGGAGGTTTTATACTTTTATTTCGGTTTCCATTTTCCAGGCCTAAAAGATCACTTTTATACCAATATAATACATCGGTCGTCAAATTCGTTTGACTTGGCCTTCTTTTAATGTTTTTTTTCCTTATTCATTGGTGTCCGCTTGCCAAGATTTTTTTTTCCTAGAAAAATGTTCCTTTCCTTATTGGCGCAAAGAAGAGCAATATAATGAAGGTAAAGTAGTAATAATAAGAAATATATACGAGTCGGGTGGGATTGCAATCCATTTATATTATCTGGTTTAAAAAATTAGCATCAAGAATTATTTGTCCAATAAAAAAAGTCTGAACTATATTAAACTAACTAATCTAAGATATATATTAATTCCCGTGGCCGCTATTCGTGACTGATATTTCCTTCGCGAAATCTCACCGTTCATTCATATTTTACGCGAAATCTAATCGTTCATTTTATTCCAGCCCAAAGCTTCTCCTTCTTTCGCCTCTCTTCAATCTCTCCAGCCTCACCGCAATCCCCGCCTCACCCCTGCAACTCATCCCTCATCTCTGTCGCTTTGGCGTTCGCCAGATCCTCTGCCTCTCCTTCTCTTTGCTTCCTCCTCCACCAATCCCACCTCAACCCCTGCTCCTCATCCCTCCTCTCTGTAGCCTCCTCCTCCGCTAACACCACCTCTTTGTCACATCGCGTGAAAAATCAACGTGATTGACTCCTCCAGCCTCTCCGCCTCCTCCTGCTTTGATTGAACTACACAATTAGCAGTTGCTAAGCCTCCGTTAGGCCAGCCTTACAGCAGCTATTGGCATGACGTTGCCGAGGCTGTGGCCATGACAAGCCCTGAGACTCTTTTCAAAAGAAAATTTTTAGGATTTTCGTCAATGTCTCCTTCTAAGAGATGGTAGCATGGTGATTGATTGGGTAAATGTAAATTCATCTTTTTAATTAAGTTTTCATGTCCTTCAAATTTGATATTTTCACAATACTTTACCGATTTTCACCATCTTTCTTTACTGGATCTGTTTTGGCAAGTTTGACCTAATTTTTTTTTTCATTTCTATTTCACAGGTTGAATAATCATTAAAGCAGCAACAAGAAGCTTCCCGAGTTATATTTCTTTAGATTGAGCACATATCTTTTAGGTATTAAAATTTATCACCCTTTTCTATTATCCTGATTTGCTCGGTTCTAAATATTTATCAATGTCTCCTTTTTGAGGTATTTACTAATACAATCACACAACCACATGAGTTTATTTGCTTTACTTGAAGTATTTTAGGTTTCTAGAAAGCGTGACTTTATAATTTCTATGAACATTACTGTTACCAAATAGATGAAGGAGCTTTAAGAAGGTTATTTTTTTAATATAATTTTTATAACATAGTCTGGTTTAAATTGTGCTTTCATTATTGCTTGGTTGTTTTTATTAAGAATTAGTCACTAAGTTTCCATTATGTCGAAGTGTAGAAAAGCCCCTGCAGTATTAAACTGTTGGTGAGACTCAATTTTGAGCATTGAGCTCGAGAGGCAGTACATTGATGAACATATTCAGCAAATAAATGCTAAAACTGAGACAAATTTCGGTATTTGTTTCTGTAGAGGTGGCGAAAGAATTGAGCCAAGGAAGAGGGATAAGAGATAGAATCAAAGCAATAAAAGATAACTTTGGTAATGGACACACAGTCCTTCATCTCAGTGCGTTCTATGGGAGGATAGATCTTTATCAGTATTTTGTTGAGCATTTGGGTTTTCAATTTGTTTTCACCAAGAGGTATCTTGTGCTTCTTTTTTTTTTTTTTTAAATCAAATGTTCCTTAGTTATCTACTAATTACAACGAATGAACAAGGGTATGAAATCTGTATCTGATGAAGAAAAAGCGAGTGTTTTCTGGTGAGACAGAAGAGTACAATATTAATTAATCAGCTGAAAGGCATTATGTCTCTTGAAGAAGTATAGTGTGTCTTATAGAAAACAAAATAATTATTCTTTGAAAATTGTCATGTGCAAGTATTGAAAGCTGCCTCTGGCTACAAGTCATTATGTTCATTTGATTATGCAGGTGAAACTCCATTATTCCATGCGGCAAGGACAGGCCATGAAGCCACGGCGAGGTAATTCATCACCCGTGGAGCTAATTCTGCTGTAGATTCAAGATCTCATTTCAGGTCCATGGACCTTGCTCAAAGAGGAAAAGCATTTGGTTTTGACAAGATAAAATCATCTGATTCAGATCTCACTTTAATTATACAAGAAATCATTTTATACATGTTGTATATTAAGTGAACAATAATGGAATCCGTTTATTTATATATACATGTTGAACTACCATTTTACTTTTGCTCACTGATTTTTTCGATTTTCTTTACAGAGATGGTGAAACTTGAGTAATGTATTGCTTCCGCTTCCTCTTCCACGTGTCAGAATTGCAAACCAACTAAAATGGTAATTTTTATTTTTTAAATTTTATTTCCAAACAAAATAAAATATCATTTTATAAACTTTATTTACGATTTCAGCATCAGTTTTCCTTTGATCCCTATCTCACAGGTTATGTGCCCAGTTGTATGCTTCAATTGATCATAGATGTGATCTAAAGTAAGATGAAGTTTGCAATTCTCTTTCTAAAAGTATCGACAAACTTCGTTTTATTACAAGTAGGATGGCTAATATTTCATATAGCAATTTGAAGTCAATTGCTTGCTGAAGCAATTTCCATTCAAGGTGGTAAGCAAGGTGAGTCTGATTTTTTATTCCTATTTATTTTACATATCTTATTTGGTTTAAGTTTTATTTTATATATCTTATTTGGTTTAAGTTTTATTTTACATATCTTATTTGACTTTTCTCTTTTTAATTTATTTAGATATTTTCAGAGCTAGCACCATATTATCAGATTTTAATGTAATTGAGTTTTGCTTAACCATAGATTTATCATTTTGCTCACCAAGTACAGTCATCCAATTGGAACTACAAAATTTAATTCTGATTTGTTTATTTATATTTGATTATTTCCTTCAGTAAGGCTGACAAGGGTAGCAATTTGATTTGTTGTTGTACAGGGTAAGATACTATGAGCCAAAGCATTTGGAAGATTGCGGATTCTGGAAATAAGTATTTAAGACATGGTGCTGGCCAGCCATATTATATTTCAAAGGACCTTACTGGTAGGAACTGAAGTGCTATTTCTTTCAAACTTAGACTAATACTTGATTTTTATCACAATATGGAATCTATGGAACTTAATGAAAGGATAAATTATTAGACTTCATTTATGGTTTAATTGAAATTATCAGATTTCAATGTTAAATGGAAATCCTCATCAGATAGTGAATTCTAGAATTGATTATCTTATCTCAGATTTAACAAATTTCAATTCAGACTTAGATGTTCTGATCTAAAGAAACCATTTTGCCCCCCTCATCAACAGCTATACTTTTGGTTCAACAGGCGCATTGGGGTCAACTCCAATTGTAGCAAGTAATCCCGCTGGAAAGGTCACATAATTTGATTTATCACAAGCTCAATTATTAGAGCTATTCTGTGGATCAGCTAATACTGTAATGTTCTTTTGTGATTTTGTGATTTTGTATTTTTAATTGTTGAGAGGATGTGATGGATTGTTCTATCTAATTGCAATGCAGCTAGAAGTAAATCCAATCAATTGAAATACAAAAAAATATATAAAAAAGCCAACAAAATAATGAAACCCGTGCTTAAGTCTTTTTATCATTTTCATGCATATACCAGCTTTTGTGTTGTGTGTTTGATGTATAGATACTTGGGATGAGTTTTATAGGGCCTTATATTTAGGGTACATGCTTGGTACCAATCCTTGGTACTGATATGGTGAGATTGGTACCATATCTGGTATGAATCTCAGATTCCAGAGGCATATTTGCAACGAACTAGAAAATTAACGGTTTCAATGCCAAAAAAGGAGGTTGATTATTAATAGAGGAATGTACTGGTACGGGATTTTAGCAAATTGAATGTACTGGTACAGAAAGATGTAATAAACCCTTCCTTTTTGGTGCTATATATATATATTCAGACGTGCATCACATATTCTGTAAATTGGGTCCGATCCAACAGTTTCAACAAGTGCATAGCTATTGATTAATAACTTTTTGAATCTCAGTTTAAAATAAATAGATGTTTATTAATAACTTCCGTACAGTCATCTATTATTGAAAAGATATCTTATATTGCATAGCGATAATTTTAAAGAAAAATTATGGTATTTTGTCTTTGCACTTATATGCCTGTCGCACACAATTTAAACTTAATGACAAATTTTTTATGGTTCTTAAAATTAAAATACAAAAAATCCACTAAGGCGCGGCGAAGCCGCGCTTCACCACCTAGTAAAAATTTAATTCATAATTGATACACAAGATCAGACTTGATATTTATTTTTTTTATTCGAAATTTATTATCATAACTATACTCGACATTGTTAAACTAACTGATAAAAGTATGAATTGCCCTCAACTTTTCAATGTAAAAGGTTATCTTTCGAAGGTTTTTTTGGAGATGGTTTTTAGAAATATTCAACTGCTGTAGCCAGGCGTCCTTTTTGGAGGGATTATCGGACGTTGGAAACTTCTACACATCTACAATTCGGCACAAAAAAAAAAAGAAAAAAAAAGAGAAGATTTTCCTTCAATTTTCCGTAGGGGAACAGAATGCACCAATTCTGTTCAAATACAGCAAATATTGAGCTGGAGAGCGATGATGATTCTGACACTGATGTCGATCTTCTGGACTAATCTTCATGCTAATTGATAGTCAGGATAGAGGCTTGTTCTATCCATCTTTAAACTTCTTGCTTGAATAGTGAATACTTTAGGTCTCTCTTCACTTTTTAGCGTTGGATTAGGCTGCTGGTACAGACTGGTACCATTTACTTTTGTGTTTCTTTTTGATGTACTTATTAACCTGGCTTTAATGAAAGTAGGGAGTCAAGTCTTTTCATTGCTTTATTCCAAAAAGGATCTATAGCCACATGAGGGTAAAGATCTAATCAGGAAAACTGTCAGAAATTATCATATGTCAGATTTCAAACACAGTAGTGAGATTTTTGATGATGCAAGCAACTATAGATTGTCAGATCAGTATCTTAATCCAGCCTCAAAGGATTTAATCGTTAAAACAGTAAATAAAGGAAAGATTTAATCGACCATGATACTCAAGTTCTATTATCAAGAGAATTAGTGTCATGCTTTTGCAGTTGTTAATGTTTAAATTTGACAGTTTTGTTGTACTTCATAGAATATTCACCTCGACTCATTTCACTGCCGAGATGGCATTGGGATTGTTTGCTCAAGTATTGAAGAAACAGTAAAGCAAGCAGCCTTTAATAACTAAATTCCCCAAGCTTGTTAAACACTTCAGTACAGGCTTATCCCAATAAAGAAATGAAAAGAACCACTTTTTGGTAACAAGATAAAAATCTCATGGTACCTAAGGTTTCTCAAAAAAATTACAAATTAATGTCTGAAAAACATAATCGAATGCAAATTTCTCATATCAGAAACAAGCGAGACATTTCATAATAACCAATTCTCTCTACAACTCCGAATAAAGTATTGCTCGTAATTTATTCAAACCATCTAATCCATTTTACCATATTAAACTCCATGCATCCTGCCCCGAAATGAGGTACTTCATAAAAAAAGAAGTGACCCTGGAAAACTACTACTGATAGACAAGTCTTTGCTGTAAACTGCAGTGTCTGCATAGCACTATTCATTTTCATTTCATTTCCCAGATGACTCCACCATCCTCTGCAATTTACCAAAAACAACAGATTGTAGAACCAATACAAAACAAATAAATATCAATGGGTATAGCCTTATCGTTGCACTGGGTATTCAAAGTAGTCGTGTTGGAAGGGTCTGTATATATGTTGGAGTTTTCAAATGTTAGACATGGAATTGTCCCGCACTCCTTTACCTAATCGATGTTTTCCATTATTATGGGATATATACGATGCACAAATTCAAACACCAATCAAGTACATTACCAGACTACTCCTATGATAAGAAATATACCCATTGCATCCACATTAACAGTTATAATAGGTCATGCAGCTAACATAAAATTTGTAATTTTAGCAAGCCTAGGTGACCGAGATGCCAATTTGACACCAAGAAATTCAAAAGGCCAACATTTCATATCAGCCAATTTAGGTTTTAGAGAGGAGGAAAAATGATTCAATTTTCAACTAAACTAGGTAATGTACTGTTATTTACACTATGAATTACCTTTGATCTTTTTCTTTATCCAGATCTCTCCTAACATTCCCGCACCAATACCAGCAGCAATGCAGGCCCCATAGATAACGAAAGCCTTTGGTCGAGAGAGACGCGGCATGAAGTAGTAATCTGGTACCTGTCTCATTTTTTTCGGCAAACGTTTTTTCACAATTGGTGTGCTTGAACTTGTTGTAGTAGTAGATGTACCGGTTTCTCCAACTGTTTTCCAATCCACATTTTTAAGCATATCTTTTGAGTCACCAGTTGCCATATCAAATGAAACTAATCTTCCACAAACAAAATGAAAAAATAAATAAACAATTTCATATCAGCAGTGATCAATCACATTTCTATTCACAATGATCAAACAATACAGTCATACAGTCTTCGTTTTACTGTGGTGTACCATTTAGGTTGTCAGTTTCATGCCTATGAGTTCTTTCTAATAATATTTTGCCTGAGCAACATACAAGTACTTACAGCTGTTATCAAGTATCGACTAATATTGGTACTGACAGGTAACAACAGCAAAAGGGCCAATTCAAAATTTCCAAATTTTATGCAGCTGGTAATTTCTGTGAATAATGGAACTGGACCTAAATGCCATTGTGCCAGGCCGATCTGATACCAGGCAACAAAAATGAACTGGACCTAATTTCAGTTAATTGGATTAGTTTGGTGTTCAGTCTCAATTGATTCTCATCTGAACACACCATGATTCAGACAAAAAAGAAGGTTTGAAATTTCAATATTTGACATGCTATAACAACAATAACTTGTGATTTGGGCCACAAATTCCAAAAACAAAATAAAAGCCACAATTTAGCATAACAACTGACTTTGATTATAGACCAGTATTCATAAAACCGTTTCCTAGTGATTTGTTGGAAAACTACAAGACTAGTACCTAATCTTCAAAGAAATAACAATCTGATAACTGTACACTGCTTTTTAACCCAGTACCGATTCAGGTACTAAAAGGCACAAAAGTTGTAAATAATAAACCAATCTGTCAAACAAATAGATTACATTCAATATAATGTACTAAAAAGACTAATTAGCCCAAAACTAGACACCACACTGATAGTAACAAACTAGTCATTCTTTTTTCCCCCAAAAAAGCAAGACAAAGTAGTTATAAACTACCAGATACGCACATATATTTCTTTCCTTAACAACAAAAGGAAAAGAAAAGAAAAA
The DNA here is from genome assembly GCA_027562975.1 of Rhynchospora breviuscula. Lineage (NCBI taxonomy): Eukaryota > Viridiplantae > Streptophyta > Magnoliopsida > Poales > Cyperaceae > Rhynchospora > Rhynchospora breviuscula. Next base: position 24,132,316 of record CM050398.1, read on the forward strand.
AAAAAGAGATTGTTGGGTATATAACAGAATCAGGAATATGCTGCTTTTTCCTCTACTCCCATTGTTGAAAACAAAGGTCAACATAACAGAATCGATTGATATCTCAATTATTCGATCCTCAAACAACTATTTGAACAAAAGAGGAGATTGAGCACAAGGTGAGGCCAACACTACTGAAACTAACCTCTTCTCTGCTCGTTGGGTTATGTCCCTTTCTTTCTCTGCCTCTCCTTTTAACAATATGGGAAACTGGAGTGATGTGGCTTGCTGCGACACTGCGTGAGGGAGAGGGAAATCGAGGAGTTGGAGGTGACAGGTGAGGGAGTCGAGGTCCTCGAGGAGACGAGAGAGATTTGGGTCGGGGAGCGATGCGGCCCGAATCGGAACTTAGGACGCAGTTCCTATCCTGATACAGCGAATTCCGATTCAACGAAAAGGAATTAGATTATTTGTGGCACCATGCAAAGCGGTTATCTGTGTTTCAGCCCAACAATATTTTTGAACTCTTTTTCTCTAGTCTGCTAATATTAGCCCAGCGCTGTCGGCTGGGTAAGGCACTTGCTTGGCTCCAGTGGCGAATCCAGAGAAGGACTAACAAGGGCATGTCTCCCCCAATAATCATAAAATTTCATTTTTTATCTTATTTTGTTAAATCAAATTGATCAAGTTTCTTCATGTGTCTCTATTAATCCAAGCCCAAATTATATTCAGCCCCCACTATTTTCTTGGGCTGGCTTTGCCACTACTTGGCTCCATGGAGACCAGAGTTCGAATTTCAGCATTTGCTGATTGAGAGTGTGTGTGAGTGGGCCTACGGACAATTATAAAAAAAAAATACGCTAATATTACATGATTCTAAGGAACGCCAAATGATATTATTCTATGTTATCTCGGTTCTTCTGTGACAGAAAAGAACTAGTATCGGGCACGTATCAGGTGCGAGTTCGAGCCCGATACGGCACTGGTACGTATTCGATTCGCCATGTGGCGCACCTAATTATTTTATTTATAATAATATTAACTAACATGGTTCAGTCAATGATACGACAAGGTACGACATCGGTGCATGTATCGCTCCATTAGGCCATGTTTGGTAGAGGAGCAAGAGTGGAGTAACTCATTTAATTCACTTTTACTCCTCCAAACATGATTTAAATTTGACGAAGTAGTGTGGACTGTGGAGTAGGGAAGAGTAAATTACTCTCACCATTTTAGGTGGAGTAAAATTACTCCAAATGGATTAAGAAATAGTTATCATTATTTAATTACTCTTACTCCATCGTATCGAAGATTTTTGTCTGTTCTCGAACCGAATCCATGCAACATAGATATTATTAGATTAATACTAATATACGGACATAATGCAAATTATTTTAGGACAATAAATTGTAAAACTCGATTGTGAGGGACCCGATCCAACTCAATGTATTTTATATGATGGCAGTAGCAGTGGATGTGATTCATGTGAAGCACTTCAACATTTCTAACTTTCACTAAAATTTTGATCCATTTAATGATGTTGATTTAATTATTTCTGATCCCATCTTCTCTTTCTTAGTCTTAGAACATGTGTTATCTATTGGCTCAAACGCATGATTCATAAAATTGCATAACTGTCAAAACTTCCTTGTCAAACGAGTTTTTACATTTTTGACCTTTTGTTTTATTCTCTCTAACTCCAGAAATAAGAAAAAGATAGTTTTCTGTCTTGAGTAATGCTAGAATCAATAATGAGCCATGTTCCAAAATTTAAAAGATGTAATATATAGCTAGACCATATATATAGTCAGCATATGTTGTTCATAAAATAACGCAATTTTATAGAATGATATATAAAAGTTTACATCCTACAATAATGTGTCACATTTTAAGGAGAGCTTGATCCCTTACACTGATGCAACACAATGTTTTATAGGCCTTAAAGTGGCTTGTTAAGCTCTGGACTGCTCCTCTACCGTTGATCTAATGTGACAACCAACATCCACATTTGATATTTTAAAAATCGCTATTATTTTAAATTTTAAAAGAGTCAACCTATTTAGTAGCAAGTCAACTTAATAAGTAGCACTATTTCGATTCAATAAATTTAACGCATTATTTAATTTTAAATTTGCCTAGGCTCTAATAAAAAAATTGTGCATTTGCAATTTTGTGCCAAAAGTTATTGGTTATCTGAATCTGCATGATTCATCCTCTTGTTTAGCAATCTTAATTTAGGTTTACTCTTTGTGGCATTTTTTTTTGTTTTTTTCTTACAAAATTAGTAAAAACCACCAACTTTCATTAATGTGAAAACTAGAGTTCAAATACAAAAACAATCACCTACAAGTCTACAAACCAGATAAATTAACATATGTATCTAAACCAGATCAACATATGGTTCAAAGTTAGATCAATTAACAATTAATATATGGTTCTAACCATATCAAACCTCCAAAGAAATCATTGGAGAGCAGGCTAACAAATATTGATTAATTAGTTAAGCAAAAATAAAATAAATCACAATATTCAAATAATCAAATGTAAAAATAAGGATTAAAGACTGCTATGATCAACACGCTGGTGAAAAGCACGTGCCTTTCCATCCGGAGCTAGTCAGCATTCTTGTAGTGCATTTAAATCTAGTTAATCCTGCTCCACAAGCACCAAAGATTGGATTGAAGGGCCGTTCCCAATTCTAAAAGTGGTTAATCAAGTACTTTAGGGGGAATCTATCCCAACTGAAAGGGGATAACCAAAGAACCATGCTTACAAATAAAGTCAATCGTTTGTAAATTCACATGCATGCAGTTAAGCAGAAATCACTTCTTTACTGTGTAATCAATTGAATTACGTCATATTTTTATTTAAATTCTGGACTTACCTAACCATCTACAATTGTGCAAATTATTTATCACCCTTTTAAATAATTTATATATTGGCTTTCTCCAATGCCTTATAATTTTCTTTTCTGATACAAAATGCATAGTAGGGAGACGGGAGTAGGGATTGGCGGGTTGCATTGATGTAAACTTATAAAGGCGCAATTGAATTGCAATCATTCTAAGTACATGATTTCTGGTTAGGTTGATGGCATTTCTTACAAAGATTCAAAGAACCACTTGCACAGGAAGCATGAGCACGCTTCGTGAGAACCGGTTTTCTTGTTTGGAGCCTAAACGAATAAACGATCACTTTTGTCCATTCAATTCATGGGCCGTCAAATTCATTTGAGTCGGCCTTCTTTTACTGTTCCTTTCCTTATCGGTACAAAGAAAAGCGACATAGATTATGAACGTGATATATATAGTAAATTAGCTAGTAATAAAGAAAATATGCAGGAGTTGGTGTGGAATTTTATAATTAATATCTGAATTATAAAAATTCGAATCAAGAATTATTTGTCGGATTAATCAAAATTGAGCTACACTTGACTATTAAAGACCTAAATTCATAATTTACAGACTAGATCAGACCTGAAATTAGTTGTATAAGAACTATATACAACAAAGCTAAACTAACTGATTGGAGTATGAATTGACCTCAACTTTTTCATTGTAAAATGTTATCTTTCATAATTTTTTTGGAGATGCTATCGGACGTTCGATACTTCTATCCATATACAATTCGGCGCATAAAATGACTTTCCTTCAATTTTCCTGTTTTAATTTTACTTTCAAATATCCTATTCATTTTTAGCAAATATTGGATTTTTCTCTGCTTAATCTATAAACTATAGCAACCGGATGATAAATTAATATCTAATCAGGAGACTGTCATAATTGGCAATTGAGTATGTCTGACCTTAAAGTCGGTAGTGGGTTATTTCATGAGCAACTATACATTGTCAGATTAATCTCCTAATCAAGGACTCAACCGACCAAGAAAATCAAGTTCTGTTATAAAAATAATGTATTTCATAGTATTGCACTTGACAATGCGTTTAGTGGACAGTTTTTTTGCTTTCTATATATAGTATTCACCTCGTCCCTTTCCACTGCCTAGATGAGTAGATGTCATTGGATTGTTTGCGCAAGTGTTGAAAACAGTAAACCAAGCAGCCTTAATTACTAACTTCCCCAAGCCTCATAAACACTTCAGTACAGCTTTACCCCTAAAAAAGAAAACGAAAATAACACTTTTTGGTGACAAGATAAAAGTCTCAAATTATCTATGGTTTAAGAAAAAAACAATAAAGTCTTAAAAAATATTGCATACAAATTTCTCATATAAAAAACACACGAGGTATTTCATAATAGCAAATTTTTCTACATTCTGGAATGAAGTATTGCCAATAATTTATTTTTAAACCATCTGAAGCCATATAGTACCATATTAAACTCAATGCATCCTGCCCCGCAACTGAGGTATTTGATATAAAAGAACAACAGTGGTAACTATTACTAACAACCAACTAAGCAAGTCGTTGCTCTAAACTGCAAGAGCTACCTGGTACTGTCCATTCTTCATTTCATTTCCCATACGACTCCACCATCCTCTGCAACTTAGCAAAAAATTACAGATTTTAGAACTAATAAACAAAACAATCAAAGGATAAATGGGTATGACAAAGTACTCATTTTGGGAGGGTCACATGGGGTATTCAAAGTACTCATTTTGGGAGGGTCTGCATATATGTTGGAGATTTTTTCCAGAGGTCTACAAAAAACTGCTCCTCACTCTTTTGGAAACAACTTAATCGATCTTTTCCCTTAGGCTGAGTTGTATAAGATGCACAAATACAACACACCAATTACGTACCATATCAAATGCAATTCCATTTACATATATAACTACCTATTGCATTCACATTAACTGTGTATAGGTCACGCGGCTAAGCATAAAACATAAAAGAATAGCCAGCCTTGGTAACCGAGATGCAAATGTGGCACCAAGAAACTTAACAGACAATATTTCATATCAGCCAATTTTTGTCGAAACAGAACGGGGAAATTAATGTTTCAATTCTCAACTAAAAAGTGCTGTACGTTTTTTTACACTATGAATCACCTTTGATCTTTTTCTTTATCCAGATCTCCTCACATTCCAGCACTGATACCAGCTGCAATGCAGACCCCATAGATAGCAAAAGCCATTTGCAATCCAGATCTCCTAGCATGAAGTAGTAATATCGTACCGTTCTCATTTTTTCGGCAACCATTTTTTCACAATTGGTGTGCTCGAGCTTGTCATTGTAGTAGATGTACCAGTTTCTGAGACTTTTTTCCACTCCACATTTTTAAGCATATCTTTTGAGTCACCAGCTGCCATATCAAATGAAACTAACCTTGCAAAAACAAAATAAAAAAAAAATGAATAAATTTACTATCAGCAATGATCAACCAAAAGAAAAAAAAATCAAACACTTAAGTGTTTGTTTTACTGTCCTTTATCATTTGGGTTGACAGTTCCATACCGACAAGTCTTTTCTTATACTTCTAATTATCTTTTGCAAGTACTTAGAGCTGTTATCAAGTATCGACTAAATTGAAACTGACAGGTAGAGCAACACCAGCACAATAGCCAATTCAAAATCTCGGAATTTTACAGATTAGTATGTTAAGTAAAAAAATGGAAACTGGACATGAAGAAAGCCACAATTTAGAATAACCGCCAACTTTGATTCTACACAATTACACAAATATTCATAACCACAGTTTAGCATAACAATTAACTCTGATTATACAAAAGTATTCATAAAACCATTTCCTAGAATTTTTTTTTTTTACAAAACTACAAAACTAATACCTAACCTTCTGATAAATAACAATCTGATCACCTTAGACAGCACTTCTTAACCAGTACCAATTCAGGTACTAAAAGGCACAAATATTGCAAATAGTAAAAGTACGTATATGTTAAACAAAGAGATCACATTTAATATAATGCACTGAAAGACTAATTAACCCAAATTTAGACATCACAATACCACACTGATAGTAACAAACTAGTCATTATTTTTTTTCTAAGAAAGAAAGACAGTAGCTATAAACCACCAGATACATACATATAATTTCTATCTCGAATGAAAATTAGAAAAGAAACAAAGGGATGGTTGCGTATCTTAAAATATCAGTGATATAGTACTTTTAATATAAGAGAACCGATTAATATACCAATTATTCGATGGTCAAACAACTATTTGAACGAAAGAGGAAATTGAGCAAAGGTGAGGCCAATATTAGTAAAAAACTAACCTCAAAGTCAGTCATTTGTAAATTCGCATGCATGAAACTAAGCACAAAGCACCTTTTTACATTTTTACTGTATAATCAATTAAATTATATCACCTTCATGTTAAAAATGTGAATTTACTAGATCAACTATATTTGTAAAAACTATTTGCCAGAATTTTCTATAATTCATATTCTGGTTTCCTCCCATGCCTTAAGCTTACTATTCTTTTTCCTGATATAAATTACATGCTCGGTATCTATTGATTAAAACTTATATAAGCATGCAATTCAATTGCATTCATTCTGCGTGCATGTTTTCTGATTAGGTTAGTGGCGTTTCTTACATTATCAAAGAACCAACTACACAAGAGGATGAACATGCAAAAGAATCTTATTTCTGGTTTGGGGTCTTATTTTGGTTTAATTTCTATTTTCCAGGCACAAAAGATCACTTTTATCCATTCAATTCAGGATCCGCTAAGTTCATATGACTGCATTTTTTTTTATGTTCCTTTCCTTACTGACACAACGGAAAGCAACATAATAATGAACTCGATAAAGTAATAAAATATATATTGGAGTTTGGGTGGGATTTTCTACTATCCGGTTTATAAATTTTGCATTAAGAATTATTTGTTGGATTAATGAAAATCTGAAGTACATTAATAAATTTTCTAAATTAATAGTTTATAATATATCTGACATGAAATTAGTTGTATTCGAACTATTGTCGACATAATTAAATCAACTGATAGAAGTATGATTTGGCCAAACTATTATTGTAAAATGTTATCTTTCATAGTTTCTTTGGAGAGGTTGTATGGAGGGGAACATAATGCACAAATCCTGTCCAATTATAGAAATATTGGTTCAACGCATTGAGTATGTCTGATTTTAAACTAAATATCTAACCAGAAAACTGTCAGAATTGACCGTCGAGTAAGTCTGATTTTAATCACAGTAGTGGGTTTTTTCATGATGCAAGCAACTATAACTTGTCAGATGTACCTCCTAAGCCAACCTCAATGGAGGCAAGGTTGAAACACTAAAATAAAGCAAGGAATCATTGGACCAAGAAAATCAAGTTCTATTATCAAGAGAACTAATTTCATAGTTTTGCAGTTGTTAATGTGAAAATTCGACAGTTCTGTTGTACTTTTTAGAATATTCACCTTGACCCTTTTCACTGCCTATACATGTCATTGGGATGGTTTGCGGAAGTATTGAAGTAATAAACCAAGCATTCTTTAATTACTAAATTACCTAAGCTTGTTAAACACTTCACTAAAACATCCCAATAAAGAAAATGAAAAGAACCACTTTTTGTAACGAGATAGTCTCAAGATACCTAGGTTACAGAAAAAGTAATAAATAAATGCCTGAAAGAACATATAATTGGATGCAAATTTCTCATATAAAAAACACACCAGGCATTTCATAATAACAAATTTTCTCTACATCTCCGAATAAAGTATCGCCAGAAATTTATTTAAACCATATGAATCTATAATACCACATCAAACTCGATGCATCCTGCCCCAAACTGAGGTACATGATATAAGAAGAAACACTGGAAAACTATTACCAATAAATAAGTCTTTGCTCTACATGAATCCAACCATTTTCATTTCATTTCCCAGATGACTCCACCATCCTCTGCAATTTACAAAAAATTACATACTGTAGAACTAATATACAAAACAAACCCCCCAAAAAAAAGATGAATGGGCATGGCCTTCTGGCTGCACTAAGGTGTTCAAAGTACTACTCATGTTGGGAGTATATATATTGGCGTTTCTCGAGAGGTACACATGGCATTGCCCCTCACTGTTTTTGAGACCACCTCATCAAAATTATTCATTAGACTGAGCTATATAAGATGCACATATTCAAACTACCAAAGTACCTCAGCATATGCAACTCTGATGATATAATACATTCCATCCACATTAACTATTAAGAGAATGGGTTCTGCGCCTAAGCATAAAAATTGGAAGTTTATCTGGCCTAGGTAACTAAGATACAAATTTGGCACCACAGAATTCTACAGGTAAACATTTCCTATCAGCCAGCATTTGTCAAAATGAAAGGGGAAAAATGAATCAATTCCCAACTAAAAATGGTACTGTACTGTGATTTACACAATGACTCACCCTTGATCTTTTTCTTTATCCGGATCTCTCCTAACATTCCCGCACCAATACCAGCTGCAATGCAGGCCCCATAGATAACGAAAGCCTTTGGCCGAGAGAGACGCGGCATGAAGTAGTAATCTGGTACCTGTCTCATTTTTTTCGGCAACCGTTTTTTCATAATTGGTGTGCTCGAACTTGTAGTACTAGTAGATGTACTGGTTTCTCCAACTGTTTTCCAATCCACATTTTTAAGCATATCTTTTGAGTCACCATCTGCCATATTAAATCAAACTAATCTTGCACAAACAAAACAAAACAAAAAAAATCAATATCAGGTGTTGCTCAACAACTTTATATTAAAAACAACATAAACAATAATCAAATGCTAATAGTCTTAGTTTTACAGTCCTGTATCATTTAGGTTGACAGTTCCATACCGATGAGTTATTTCTTCCATTTCTAATTATCTTTTGCCTGACCAACATACAAGTACTTAGCTGTTATCAAGTATTGACTGATATTGGAACCGACAGGTACCAAAACCAGTAAAGTGGCCAAATAAAAATCTTAGATTTTACAGACCAGTAACTTTTAAATGAAAATAGAACTGGACCTGTTTGCCATTGTATCAGGACGTTCGGATACCAGTAAAAAATTGAAAATCGTTTGTATTATCTGGATCAAGTTTGATGACATTTTGTAGTTATTAAGATTTAGTTTGGTTTTCAGATTCAATTGATTCTCATTTGAACACAACATGATTCAGAAAAATATTAAAAAAAAAAAAAGTTTCAATAGTGGAGATACTACTACAGCAATAAATTGTGGTTTGGACCAGAAATTCCAAAAATAAAAAGAAATCCACAATTTAGCAGGACATCTAACTTTGGTTATACACAAGTACTAGTGATTTGCGGCAAAAACTACAAGTCTAATATCTAACCTTCTAAGAAATAACAATCTGATCACACTAGTCAGCCAGTAACAATTTCTATACTATAAAGCATAAATATTGTAAATAATAAATTACATGCCAATAAAAATAGATTACATTTAATAAATTAATATAATGTAGTAATTAGCCCAAAATTAGAATCCACACTGGTAGAGTGGTTATTTCTTAAGAACAAAGTAAAGTAGTTGTAAAGTACCATTTTCTTTCAAGGACAATTAGAAAAGGAGCCAAGAGATTTTGTGTATAAAACAGAATCAGGGATAAGCTACTTTTTCCTCTAGTCCCATTGTTGAAAACAAAGGTAAGAACCGATTCATATCTCAATTACTCGATCGCAAGCAACTGTCTGAATGAAAGAGGAGAGGAGATTGAGCACAATTGAGGCCAATACTAGTAAAACTAACCTCTTTCTCACCTAGTTGGGTCTGTCTCTTTCTTCCTCTGTGCTTCCTTCTGACGACTTTTACCCTATTTGATTCAGGACTTGGCAATATGGGGCTCAGGAGTGATGTACCTGGCTTCGTGAGAGAGAAAGTTAAGTAGGAGGTGCCAGTCGACGAGTCCAGGAGATGAGAGAGATTTGAGTCGGGGAGCGATGCGGATCGAATCGGAACTTAGTGATTCGGCGAATTCCGATTCCATCAGAACGAATAAGGTTTGTGGCACAAGACAGCGTGGTTATCTATGTTTCAGCCTCATAGCCTCATATCTCCCACCAAATTCATCAAAGCATAAATTAAACTAGAGACAATTCTACGCTGACTGTCTTGTGGTCCCTATTTCTGAAATATTTTATATTTTTTTGACAATAAGAAGGTTCAGGCCATCACAAGTGTACTAAAATTTGTTTTTTATTGAATGTAACTCTATAGAATTTTATATATAAATAAGTTTGGAAAAATCCTCGAAACTATTAATAATCTAAACATATATTAATCGTTTAAAATATATATCAATGAAAAATTTGAAAAATCATTTAAAATATTTTGAAAGTTTATAATTGAAAATTTTATATTAATGGATTATTTATATGTTTAGTAGAACGTATATAAAATTTTATACCCAAATGAATTTTTAAAGATCCTCAAACAATTAGAAACATAAAATATTTTTTTTTAGACATCGCACAATAGAGATGTGTATTGAGAAGGAAATGAAGAGTATAAGGAGGGTACATGAACCCACAATGTTTGAAAAAAATTGTCTAGCTTCTTTATATATATAGATATAGATATACAGATGAGTCTCCACACTTAATATTGGAATTGAGATATAATTTTGGACTGACTCATGTGCGCATGCTCCTTCATATGGTTGCAATTTGTACAAATGTGCTATTTTAACTAAACCGCCAAAATCTAACACTGTGTTGACGTCATCCAAAGTTACTGTAGAAAATGGCTCCCAACATAAAGTATTCTTTGATTGTAAAAAAATTAATGATATGATATAAAAATGTACTTCAATTTTTAAATATTATAGAAGAATATTTGGTTAAATAAATACACCATACTTCATGTAGAATAAAAAAAATATAAATAATATTGTATGTTAAAAAATTATTTACTTAGTGCACAGAAAATTGTTATATATTTTTTCATATCATAAAATATTTTTTTCACAAAGTATTTCATTATTAAAGTGTTTGTTTTAAGTTGGATGTGTGATACTCTGTCAATTATGTGCTAAAAAAACTTTGAATAATAAAAATTTTGTTTTAATCTTGACCAAATTTACTTGAATTTCAATCTTAATTCTCTAACTAAGTATAATGGTATTAAAAAAGTTAATATACAAAAACAAGAACTTTACTAAAATATTATATAACAAGTTAATTTGAATAAAAAATTAGATTGACTAATTATAATTGAATATTACAAACTTGCAACTATAAAATATATATATATATATATATAGAGAGAGAGAGAGAGAGAGAGATTGGCTAAAGTATACTCCAGCATACGGATCAAACCCGTATGCTGGGGTCGTTTTTCAAAATCTAAAATTCAAACAGTTGATCCAAACCGTTCAAGTTGTTCTTCATATAAAAATATTCTTGAAGACCAAATTTTACATTTTTTCGAATTTTTTTGCTATATATTATGCTATTTTCAAATTGAAGGGTCAGAAATACTCCTTTATAGTGTTTTTTTAAAATAGCATAATATATAGCAAAAAAATTCGAAAAAATATAAATTTTGGTTTCCTAGGAGATTTCAATATGGAGAACAATTTGAACGGTTCGGATCAACTGTATAAACTTTAGATTTGGAAAAACGACTCCAGCATACGGGCGATCCGTATGCTGGAGTATACTTTAGCCAATCTATATATATATATATATATATATATATATATATATATATATATAATTGAATTTTACAAACTTATTAAAATTTGAATTTTATAAAATACTATCTACGACAATCTAGCTATTTCATTGTTTAAATAACTAATTTCCTAAAAGTGTATGTCTGAACTTTGATTTTCGGATGAACGGCATCGTTGGATCAAAGTATTTAAATACAAATAAATCTAGATGATTAATTCTTTGTTCTTATCCATGAGAATTCAAAACATAATTTAGTTTCTATCTCTCTTTCTCCATTTTGAGTCCCATCTGACCCCTTCTTTTTTATCCCCAAAAAAAAAACTGCCTTTATTTTGATCTTATGCCTCTTGTCATATCTAGACTTTGGATAACTCTTTGGAGCATCATTCTTATCCATATGCATGAACTTGAACAATGTGGCATCTTAGATCTATGCCACCGTGATCAATCTCAACAGTCGAATCTTATTTCTCTAGTCTATAAATAACATCTCTAACTCCAACAGTTCTTTCTATTTCTCAAAATTGAATCTTTTTGGTAAGAGACAAAGTGTGAAGATGCTAATAAACAAAAGAGGCAGTGACTAGTAGCAACCTTCTGTTTGTTTTGCTATATTTGTGGTCTGTCCCTTTTCATTTACTTGTACGATAAGGACGAAATCGGATCGGAAAGTGGTCAAACCTTATTGTATCCATATTTTTTTCGGATTTGAATATGAATACTGATATGTACAAATACGGATACAGTTCAGATATTAAATGGATACGAATATAGTTTGGATATTGTCGGATACGAAATGAATACAAACATATTTTATCGGATATGGATCACATTTTGTTATATGATTTATAAATTATAATTATCATAATTATTATATTTTATCGTCTAATATTATATTACATTAGTATATGATATGTATAAATTACAATTCCATAATCGTTATTAATCATTATATTGTATTGTGTGATATTTTACTACGTAATTATATATAGATTTTAATTATCACAATCATAATGTTATTTTATACAATTATATTATATTATCTATATTAATTATAGTTATCATGATCGTTAATAATTATATACAAGTTAAGTAACAGAAATCATTATTCACATATAAAATTTTGTGTTCGAATTTTACAATAAAAATGAAATAAAAAGACATATGAAGGAAAGAAAATAAATAATAGAAGTTAGATTTAGCCCAATTTTATTTCTAATTAATAAAGGTCCCGCATGTAAGTTTCATCCTCCCCGTTTACTATTTTTCTTTCCCATTTCTCTCCATGGTGCACGAAGATCTAATTTTTTTTTTTTTTTTTTGGAAAATCGAATCACCGCTCCACTGCCCAATAAACGAATCGTGTATGGTTCGTTTGTCTTTTTTTTGGAAAATTGAGCAGATGCAGCACCATGATCCTCATCGCTACACTAGCCTTCCACCTTAGATGCAAATTCGGACATTCATTTTGTAATAATTTCGGATACAGATTTTTATTCGTATTTGTATCCGTACTTGCATCAATATATATTTTTATATCCGTATTCATATCAATTTAAAAAAAATCCATATCCACATCCATGTTCGTTGGGATATAGATATTAACATCCAAATCTGTAATTTTTCGTATTAGATATGAATTAGAGAGAATTTTATTCGATCCGTTTTCGTCCGACTCGTACGAAACCCCAGTAGTCCAGTACCAATCCCTTGCTTGAACTATTGAGCTATTTATATTCCTTTACAATTTTATGACCAATTTCTTATTTGAAGCTTTGTTTTGGTCTAGACGGTTTCTATGCCACCTCTGTCCGTTTCTTTTGTTTCCTTTAATAAAGAATATGCAACTTTCTGATACTCCAAAATAATTTATTTTATGTGATTATTGAAAAAAAAAATATGTAGCATGACTTAAAACTACTAAGCAGAGTTCATCAAAATAGCATATCTGATATTTATAATTTTTTGAAGAGAGATATATTTCATCTAAAAAAGCAATATAACTAAACTTCAAAACAATCATTTACTCGTGGAATCTTTTCATAAGACTCGAACAATCCATGTTTTCACCTTTTGAATGACACGTATGTAATTAAACAAAAAAAAAATCAAAGCAACAAATTCCCTTTTATTTGTCAGTTGTCACAAGTTCGATATTAAATTCTGTTTTTGCATTATCAACATGAGTTATAGGCGCCAATCAATACAAAAAAAGACGGGTTTTGTCCAAACAAACAAGCATGAAGATGGTAGTTGCAAATTTAAAATCGCATGAGCTGCAAACTATTTATATGTGTTTTGTTGCGTTTTATATTTTGGGAAAAAAATGATTCACTATCATTATTCTATCAAGTTCGTTTGAATTCACAGAACTTCTAAATTTGTAAAAGCATCTGCTAAAGGCTTCAATAACTCATCTAAGAAATTGGTGGAAACTAAAACTTAATCAAGATAACATGACTACTAGCAATATTACAGTGCTGCCATTGCAACTTTACAGTTTTTTTCATGCCATATGATTTCGGTGATTGGAGACAGCTCCACAGAGGATTTAGTGTCCTTATCATATGCAAACATGATGGGATCTAACTAGTGTTTGTACTCATCTCACTAAACTACTTCGTCAACCATTTTGTTATCTTTTATTTCCAACAATCACGTTAAAATATTCATTACACAAAACGTATGACAACATTACACATCCTTGAATTAGGCCTCTCTTTGGTTCAATGAACCCGTCATCCTTCCAATCAAAAAGGAATTGCAAACTTTCCAAATGTAATACTGATACATGATCATAACCAAGCTATTGGAACTCTCTGAGAAAACTCATTCAATGCAAGACCAGTGTGAAGATAGTCTCACTCGATCTGATAAATATTTGATGATGTCAAATTTATAGTAAAAAAACATTATTAGGGTGATAGGGTCTTGCTTTTTGGATATTTGAAGCTTAATGAAACTACGCCCGATGCAATGTGGCACCTTAATCTTATGAGAATAATATGGTGGTGAAAAATTGGGAAAAAAAAATTGAGAGCATACAGAACCAGCTCTTGGTCTAGTGGCAAAGAGCAATGCATATCAAATGAGAGGTCGCAGGTTGGAAATCCGGCTGGGGGTCTTTATAGATATTTAATTTAAAAATAAGTTGGGAGGCTTGATCCCCAATTTATCTTCAAAAAAAAAAAAAAAATTGGGAGCATACAGTTGAGTATTCAAGTATTTTACATTCTGTAATATTAGTTAAGTTCAATCAATTTATTTTATTATTATTTTATTTTGAAAGTTAGTCCAATCTATCAGCTGTTATTTAATAATTGTTTCTACCGTCTTGCCAAATTTTGCACAAACCGGACATGAAGCATTGATTGGAGATCCCAATTCGTTAATAATACGCACATGATTTTTGTTTCTTATAACTACTTTTTGGCGTTCATAGATGAGGGAACAATCAAACAAACATAACTTTTAGATTTCAATAAATGAATGGTAATTTTTAGAGAACCAGACACCACAGATTCTTACCTTGTCGTACATACTTTCAGCACCTGTTACAACTTACATAAATAAATACGTTTGGCTCGGAGTTGTTTATTTTATTATGCGCAAGGTACAACCATCTTTGAAAACCATTGCCTACGCAGCTTTTATCTGAAAACAATATTTATAAAAAATTCTCAAAGACACATTTTGGATCCACATAGACAAATGTTCACCTCAACTCAGCGAAATATATTTGTGGAACGCATTGCAAATTAGTTTTACCACCGTGGAAGTTCCAGTGTTATTCTACAACGGCATAGACAACGGCATCAGTAAATTATAGACTATAGAGATACCAAGAATATCATCCATATAATATGACCATAAATTTGTTTTGAAGATTGATAATCCTTGTTCTGCATAGAGAAATTGCAAGTTTGCAACTATTACACTGACAAATCAGCAATGACGTTGTGTGCATGAAGAAGAAATACTACAAGGCTCCTGTTTCTGTATATCACATCCAGCCCGGTGAGCAAATTCAATTTGATTTTTTTTTTTTCTCTATTTGAATCAACAAAAAATCATTACCCAAAGCCATAAGAGAAAAAAAAAAAAAATGTGAAACATGAATCAAACAGTATACACCTCAACTGAACAATTTCCTTCATATTTCATGGTCATTGAAGCGTTCATTCTCTTCACTGGGAATGTCAATTTTTCTAAGGAAACCATTAGTGCCATCAGTACATGCTTCCTCCTCTGCATCAACATTTCTTCTAGAACCCAGAATTGCCTCAATAGCTGCTTTACTGGCGGCAGCTGCAGCTGCCTCTTTGGCTGCCAACTCAGCCCGCCTCCTTTGTCTCTCCTCTTTCTCAAGCGCCTTGGCTCTTTCCTTCTCCTCTGCTTCCCGAGCTGCTGCCTCGGCCTTCTCTCTTTCTACCTCCTTGTATAATATCTCCATTTCCTCTTCTCTACCTCCTTTTGTAAGCTCTCCTACCAGAAGCTCCTTCATTTCATCCCTGAAAATTATTCTATCATCCAAAAGCATCTGCTTTGCTATTTTTATACCATCTTGTAGGTTCCCAACTTCGAGATATCCCTTCAGAAGCAACTCAAAGCATGCTGTACTTGGCTTGACACTGCTCTCAAGCATTTTATCGAACACCTCCTGTGCAATATTTACTTCACCAGAATTCACCAGCCCACTCATAACCACCACATGTGCAATCAAACCTGGTTTTAATCCCGATTTCACCATCTTTTTGAAATAATCGAAAGCATCAATAGCCCTATTAACTGCAAAACAAGCCTTCATGAGCAACACATAAGTAGACTCATCAGAGTCAACATTTTTTGAACGCATCTCTTCAAACACAGCCTCTGCCGTGGCAACCAACTGGTTCCTTCCCAAATGCTCAATCAATTTATTGTACGATTTTACACCAGGGCTGATATTCTTCTTTTCCATCTTACCAAAAATGGTGACCGCCTTGCCAAACTCACCAGCAAAGCAATATGCATCAACCATAAAATCCAAACTATTGCCATTGAGTGCAATTCGCACCGGCGGGTCATGATCACTCTCCATCCTCTCGAATAGTTTATCAGCCTCATCCAATTTTCTATTCCTACCAAGTGCATCTAAAGCCGAATTATTACTGTCAACCCCAAATTTAACCCCCGAGCCATCTCCCATATCATTGTTGTAGAAATCCATAGCCTCTTTCTCCATGCCTGACAAGAAATAACCTTTCATCAAATTCCCACAAACCACACCATAATACACTTTGGCATCCTCACCAAGCTTCTCTTTGAGCTCCTCAAACAAACCAACAACCGCATCACCATTACCGGCCTTTGCAAAACCGCCCATCAAAATGTTGTAAACTTTACAATCAGGCCCCACAAAGCCCTTCGCAAGCATCTCATCTTTAAGCTTTACTGCATCTTTAAGCCTCCGGTTCTCCACCAGACCCTGAATGACAACCCGGTAACTACTCGGCGAAGGGGTAACAACAGAATCATCCTTCTCAAGCAACCTCAGTTGCTCCAAAGCCGTATCGAGTCGGCCAAGACTGACATAACACTGCAATAGAAGGTTGTGGGTTGTGACAGAAGGGGGCATACCAGACTGAATAGAGAAACGGTGGAGAGAGAGGAAGTCAGAATGGTGGCGAGAAAGGAGGAGAGATCGGAGAGTGGCATTGACGGTGTGAACAGAAGGTGGTAAATTGGAGTAGAAAGAGTGGCGTAGGAGAAGGGAGGCCTCAGCGAGGTCGCCGGAGTATAGGAGCTGGAGGATGTTGTTGTGGAGAGAGAGTAGGGAAGCGGAGAGGGAGGAAGGAGGTGGAGGGAGTGATGGATTGAGGCGGCGCCGGAGGTGGCGCGAAGCGGAGGCGGCGGAGGGAGTGGCATGGGAGAAAGAGAAGAGCTTTGTGAGGTGTTTGGAGAGAGACATGGTGAGATGAGATGAGACTTCAGAAGGAAATTTTGAGGTTTTGGGTTTATTGTACCTTTCGGGTTATTGGGCTTCTATATCCGTAGTTTTTCGGATTCTCTATATGTGTTTTGTGCTTTTTATTCTGCTGTAAAGGCCTTTTAAATAATCCATAGTTGTGGATTTTGAGCTTAAATGGGCCGAAGGTTCTATTCATGGGCTTTTCCATTTCGTCTGGTAACGGCAGCAAAATTGTTTACATTCTGTAAAGTAGGGGGTGAAAACGGTGACTGTTTTAACCGTTGACGAAACGAAACGGTTAAAGATTTTGGTTACATTTCAAAAACGAAAATGTTAACACAACACGTAGTCAGTTTCGTCCATGTGTATTTTCGTGATATTTTTGTGATTTCGATCGTTTCGTTCAAAATGAAACGGTTAACGCAAACACGTAGTCAGTTTCGTGTCCAAAACGAAATGGTTAACGCAACACCCCATTTGCGTGATCGTTTTAGACGTTATGCACCCCTGCTGTAAAAGGCTATACTCTCTAGTCTCTACGCTAACCACCTCAACAAAACTAATTACCTCAAAAATAAATAAACAAAACTAATGATAAAAAGGCAAAAATAAAGGCAGAAAAGCCACCAAGTATGACAAAGCATAAATTTTCTAGTTAGGCCATTTTCTTTGAGGTACAGGCACAAGAAGCCATGAGCTGAATTACTAATGATTTAACAATTTAACAATAGTATAAAAACATGTAAGAAGTCTTATCGTGGATAAGTCAACCGTTCAAGGAAAACAGAAAAGATAGATTCAAATAGCAGTTCGCTCCTTGGGTGTATTATTGTTGATCGATAATTTCCACACAAAACCAAGTACATTATTTTGAACATTTCCAAAAATATATACACGCTACATGACCGGCCGGTCCAATACTAAAGCCGTCCTTGTCAAACGCAATGGGCACTATGGAGAAGAAGAGAATAGAAAGAGAAATCTCAACCCCACTTGAGAAGCATATCCCACTACCAAGCAAAAACAAATGCACGCCTAAAAATAAAACAAATCCATACATTTTAAAGAAAATGAGATAACATTGCTAGCAACATCACTTTCACCATCAGCATCCATTTTCAACACACAACCCCCTTTTTCAAATTTTTGTCAAACATAATGTGTGAAAATTATGGACACAAAGGCCATTTCTGATTAGCCCTAACACATTCCACTAGCCCACAAAAAAGTAAACTTAGACCCCACCACCAAGTGTATGGCTAGTGCACTACAGCCCCAAAAGCCATCACACCCAAAAAATAAGGGAAGCATGAGAAAGAAATAAATAAATAAAGGATTTTATAGTAAAATTAAGCTACCTTTATCTCTCTTATCTTCAATTCACTCATAGAGCAGTAGAAACCAGAAAAAAAGATGTAAGAACACGAGTAGACCCCTTTTGGGCACTCCTATCTCCATTTGCAATCAAATACATCTTTGACAAAAGAAAACCAAAAAGCGACAAAAGATAGAGAAAGAGAGAGAAAAGGTGACATCATACAGCATTCTTACACGTTGAGATCTTTGAGGTCTCCTCCTACTACATGTTAGATGGTGAAATGCACAATTCCACTTTTGCTCTTCAACTTCTCACTTTCATGCAATTCTTCATTGCAACTTCATTCTTTTCATAGTAGTCCCTCAAGTTCTTAATAGGACGATTGAATTGCACATTAAGTATGCAAGTCAAAGAGTACCGAAAGTCGAATTGCCCCAGAACAAAAAATGTAAATCCTAGTGATTAAGGGTTATTATATATATAGTGTATATATCTATGGAACTATGAAGGGGTGTTGGGCTCTGGTTTTACGCCTGGTTGGTGTGGGTCAGGTGCATGATGGTGCTGCGTATCATAAATGGCCATCGCAAGAGAGATCGGCATCATGCATAACGCCTTTGACTGAAGAAATTGCATTGCAGCTCCGATATCTTCCTCCATAAGCTTGGCAACCTGTCTCTCTGTTCCATCGGTCGCCCACTTCTCCCAAATCTGCTGGTGGGCCCCACCGCCACTTTCGCTTGCCTCCCCCTGCTGAATTCAGTATCAGATAGAGATGATTAGTAATCACAAAAGGTCTGTAACAGTATACTACCACTAGTTGACTTCCTCTTCAGAATAAAAGAAAGAATCATTTACTGGTAGGTATTACTATTAGTACCATGCTGAAAACAACCACTTATGAACAAGGTGCAGTACTAACCACTTGCAAAAAATATGATTCTTATGATGTTTTGGAAGTTGTTAATTCAATTATAAAAATTGAAAAGGGCGAACAAGATTATACTTTACTTCTAGCATACATGCTGTGACAAAAAAGCAATGATAGAAGGGTTCTATTATTAGAAGAATAAAAAATTTCAACAGAGAATAAGCCAAAAACTGAAAATGACAAAGGAATAAAAAAGTTATCATCACCACCCCTTGTGGGCTGGTTAACTATTCAAGTCATAATGAAGGGGAATGGCTAAATCAGACAACTGAATTATAAATAATGAATATTTAAATGTAATAGTTATGAAATAAAAGGAGTTCCACAAATCACTGAAAAAGACAATAATATCCAATTTTAACAATAGAAAATTGAAAAAAATTGGTCCAGACCTACAATCCTCATCTTCTTTTCTATAGATATACAGGAAACATGAATTTCGTAGATTGGACATCTGTTTGGTTTCTGGAGGGTGCATAAGAAAACTACTGAAAAGAAAAAAGATGTTTGAATTCAACAGTATTTGTGGTGCAGAAGATGTGTCAGAGAATCAAATTTTAATGTTTCAATGACTCAAGTGTAGGGTATTGAAAATAATTCATCAAAGGAAAAAGGTAAGACAGCACAATTCTGACTTGCCAATCATAGACAAAATGACTACAGTTTGATTGAGAAAACATCATAAAGCATTATGATTTCTATTTTCTAAGATATCTGCACTTCTGCAGACTAGAGCAAATCATGGTCTGAATTAGGAGTTTCAATAACTCCAAAAAAGTAGAGAACGAATATTATTATGTTCTCAACAGCACCTAATTGGTAACAAGAATCAGAAAATTGGGTTAATTTAGCACTTTCTCAAGATATTAGAAAGAAAAGCAAGGACAATGGATAATTACACAATGCTTTCAAGTGCAAGTACAATATGATATTTTCATATCTTGAAGAAGGTACAACTCCCTTTAGAACTATGCTGTTTAATTCTATCTTTTTTAATTAGGCATATCTCATAAAATGACTGATTTTCGAAGAAGGTATTGAAATAGTACTTACCCATTTGAAAACTATGCATTGGACTTCCGCAATTTAATAGATATATGTTGGGTAGTACAAAAGATTTTTGGAATGATATAAAATAGGAAATAGCACCATTAGAAACATGCATATAAATTTAATGTTCTTAGAAATTAATTCTCTCTTCATATTTTTGCAAAGAGATACCAACCATTCCAATTTACTTTATCCAATTATAAATTGAAATCAATAATAAAAATTTAAATACCGCTATAGAGACAGGAATGTCGGCCACAAGCTGTGCTACGGCACCAGCACCTCCAAGTCTACTCATGCTCAACACCTAATATTCAAACCAACCATCATCACAGTATAAGAAAAACTAAATAAGTAAACAAGAATAAAAGAGTAAAAGAAACCATGATGATGGCTAAATACAAAGTTATAACAAGGGCGCATGAGATTCCTCAGAAAATTGTCGAAAAATTTCTTTTCAGCAATTGCCATCATGTGGTCCCTACGCCTTTCCTTTTTTTGAAATAAAGGTGGCCGGTTTTACACCTACTATAAATTCCAGAGTGCCAGACACTTTTTTGCTAGGGCCCACAGTTTGGTGAGAGTCTAAGCATTTACTTTTCATTGTTTAGGCTGATAATCTGCGGCAAATTAATAACTTTCCAACATTCTCATAAGTTCTACATAGTAAAACAGACCAAATAATTGGTAGAACTGTATATTGCGTACGAGGTCCATTAGGTTAGGAAAACTAGAATGACTAAAGTTTGGCAATGATTATTTTCTTACAGAAAAACTCTGATTTTGATTTTATATAATGCATTATTCATCATAATTATCATGATGGTGTGATTATTAATAGATTTAATTACTACTATTTTACTATACTTTTGGGGTTCAGAATTTGTTTTTTCTTTCCTTTGGGGGTGCTGGGCAGGAAGGGGAAGGGGTACCTTAACTTGAAGCTTCAAAAACTTTACATAGTCCAAAATCTCATCAAGCATTGCCGCTCTATCTGTCTGCGCAAGTAAACAAACCATATATGACAATCAGCAATTATCATTTTAAACAATTCATTCTGTTTTTTATTTATTAAGGAAAATAAAGCTTTTCATTCTATTTTTTATTTATTTAAGGAAAATAAAGCTTTTCATTCTGTTTTTGATTTATTTAAGCAAAATAAAGCACGAAAAGCAAGTCTGTATTTCATTGAGAAGAAAAAAAAATCCACCACAAAGAATTCTAAAGGAAATCTAACAATAAAAAAATCCAATTACAAAATTCGTTAAAGGAGTTTCAATCTTCATTAAAGATAGGAAAACTTGTTTCAGAAACTGATTTAGTTTCAAACATACAAATATGACAAGCTTACCTTGTTAGTGTTAGGCACTAATTCTTGCAACGCCCTCATCCTCTCTGCTATTCTTTCTCTTCTTAACTACACGACAAGTTAAATCATCATCCGTATTATGCTATGATAACGCATATAATTGTTTGTTTCAAATAACAGAACCAATCACATCCATTTACGGACAGCATAATGCCAACATATATATGATGATAATAAGACGAGATATTAGTGACGGCTGATCTCTGTATTGGGATGGTAGTGACGTTTCAAGCTGTAATGGTAGACAAAAATTAGACACCAAGACAGGGACAGAAAGCGAGAGAGATTACTCTTTCAGCAATGCTATGGGGGTCAGTTGCCTGACCACGACGAGCCCGAACCTTTGGTCGTGGGGCTGGAGGTTGCGGCAGGGTTGGTGCGCACCCTTGTTTTGGTTGTGCATGGAAAACCTGAAAAAAAAAAAAGATTGCAAACAATCTTAAAATGATACAATGAATAATTTCATAAGAATTTTAAAAAGAATACGACTAATTCCAAGAACATAAAGGAAGACAATCTTTTAAGATTGAAATTTACAACTAACAGCTTTTGCAGCCCTTTATAAATGTTTTTACAAAGAATATCGGTTGCAAAAATCATACACTGCTAATATTCAATGCAAAAATACAGTGTGCATGCAATGATGATAATTAAAATTAAAGGCTTAACAGTATTTACCGACAGAATTGCACTTGCAATTTTAGGAAGATGAGGTACTAAAAAGACCTTGTGGAAAGTTGGCAATATCTTTTCATTATCATATGCAAGAGAAGTAGGAACTTTGGAACATACTAAAAAGAAGACAGTGCAGAGTGGCCGATCAGTAAAAACAAAAAAAACAGGAATTATTAAAAAAAACAAAGTAATGTTCTAGAAACAAATGGACCTGAGGTGGGGGATTAGGCCTGATTGAATGAGCTTGCACATGTCCGTATCCAGGTGGGAACAAACCGGTCAGCTGTACCGCTTCTCGTTCCTACATTACCAGACAAAAGCCTTCATTTACAAACTAAACCCAAATTAATTAATTGTAGAATCTTTGCAAAATGACCCTTAAAAGTTAATTGTGGATGTGCCATCAGTAAAAAGTGCCTGAATGCAATGGCCCTTTGGCAAAAGACAGATTCTCCAGGGACGGATATATTAATTAGTTATTTATTTGGGGGTCAACGTGAGTTCAAAAGTGTCAGCTTTTCTGCAATAATGCACAAGAGGTCCCGTACAAGAAAATTTTGAACCAAAAGGAAACGAGAAAAATTTATAATCCATTGCAATTATTTGATTTGCACATGCATCCTTGATATCTTACAATTTTATAAATTTGCCCCACTCTTACTTGAAGTTGTCAGCATGCCTCTTATTGTTAATAACAAGTTAAATGATTTACTCCAAGTTCTTCAGCAGAGGGCATTTTTAGAAGAAACGGATTAATAGTGGTATCAGTGAAAAATGAAAGGTAAACACTAAACACGAAGAACTTCGCCTAAATTTCACAATTCCACAATCCGACGAGCGCTATATACCTTATCGGGTTCATCTCGGATCCGTTTTCCGCTAGCGGATCCTTCTCCGGCTCCCTGATCAAGACTCAGAGCAAGCGGGAAAGGAGGCGGGGCGCCTCCGACGCCGGCGCCAGATGCTGAGGCGTCTGTAGGGATACCGTACGAGAGGAACTGGTCGAAGAAGTCGTCGTCGGGAGGAGGTTGAGGCGGCGGCTGGTGGTGGTTCGCCATGGCCACGTCAGCGCACAGCGCATCGAAAGGAGATACTCGAAGGAGACACAAGGTCTCTCTCTCTCTCTCTCTCTCTGTCGTCGCCTTCCTTGGTTCTCTCGTACTGTACTTGTACGAGCACTAGAGTAGAGATACTAGCTAGCTAGCACAGTGTGTCTGTGTGCAAAGAGAAAGAGAGAGAGATGAGAGACTTGGAATGAGTGCAAGAGGGAGCTTTAAAAAAGGAAAGAATTGTACCAGGATTTCATCAAATAAACCCAGTCTACGAGTGTACTGCTACGTGGGTCCCAATAGTAAGTGTTATTTACGTCTTTGAAATGTGATGAACGGGGTCTATGCGATGATTTCTCGGGAATGAAAGGGAAGAATCGGAAATCTCGGGTCTATTGTCTTTCTTTTGGGTTTTGTTTTCTTATGTAGAGTTTGTTTCTGGGATAAATAATTAATGCTGGAATTAGAATAATTTACGGGGTTGCGTGTACGGCGCGAACTTGGGATTAGCGATTAGTGCAGGGGATAAGACGTGTGTAATTATATGTTAATTAGGTAAAGACGTAAAGCAAGAGCGTGGGGTATAATTGGAAATTTTCTCTGTTGCTCAAGCTAGAGACTCCGCTTGACTGGAGAGAGTTGTCTCGCGCGAGACTGAAACGGTGAGGAGTAAAACTGCTTTCTTACCTTTTTGACCTTTTAGACCAAAGTGATGAAGTAAAGTCTACTGCTGGCACTGAACATGTGAAGGTTTTCTTTTTTTTGCTAGAAGCTTTTGAGAAAGTTTTCACCGTGTGTGATCACTTCCCACTTGTTTTATTTCGGAATAAAATGAGAGCATTTTTTTGGGGAAAAATTAAAATTTTAAAAGAAAAAGTAATGAATGATGACTAAAATATATAGAATAAAATATGATAATGAATTAATGATGCTGATCTTTAATCATTATTTTTATCATCAAAGTTTTCAATTTCAATATACATATTATTAGAAAATTTTAAAATTAAGTGTGAGAAAAAAACTTCTAAAGTAGTTATGTTTCCATTTCTATAGTTCAGGTGGATAAGAACCTTGTGAGATGTTAGCGTATACTTAAAAGTGATCATCACATGGGGTACTAGAATTAATTTTGGCTACGGGCCCTTATTCAAAATAAAAAAAAAGTATTAATAATAAGGACTTTATATTCTGTAATTGTATTGTTTCTCTTCTTTCCAGATGACATTATTCAATGAGAAAAAAATCAGCTGATTTGATTAAAGGATTTTGAAATAATAACATCCAAAAAGGATAATTTTGGTTGCTATTCACTAGAGAATATGGAATATTGACACAGTTGATTTGTATAAGTTTTGTTTTCCCCCCTTTTCCCCCTTTTGAGAAAAAGATTAAATTGCAATTCTCAACTTGAAATATACATAACTGATCCTCTACCGGATTGTAAATTCACTACTTTCATTCAAGATATATTGTTCTTATTCGCTAAACCGAAAAGGAATTCTTGTAAAATGAGATATTTTCTGCTTTCAGCTCAAGATGTATGCAATTAAAGTAGTCATCATCGATCATATGCGTAGAAATGATAGTTATTATTTTTTTATTATATATCTCCATTACGCAATTAGTTAACACTACTGGGTCATAACTTTTGCTCCAATTTTTTTTTTTTTTTTTTTTTGACAATTAGATCACTTATTTCTCATGCAACCCAAAAAAAATTATTAAAAAGATTGACATCTATATCTATACTATATATTAAGATCCATGGCCGCATTGATTAACTTTTAATGCGGTCAAAAATAGAATCAAATCTCTTACACTGTTATTTATATAAATTAAAAATAGTTTTTTTAAATATATTAAAATAATCATACCAATCATTATTTAATTTAAAAATTAAATATATTTGGAAATCTAAGGTAGATATATTTGGAAGTCTAAGGTAGTTCATGCCTAATCTATAGAAAAAAAAATATCCCCTTATACGACATGCGATCTAAGCCCTCCAATTTTCGTTGATCGATCAATCTGAATATATGCTAGAAGTTTACCCTTCTTAATTAGAAGCCGTGACCGCATTGGCTTTTTTATTAAGAATAGTTTTTTTTTTTGGTTAAATACATTAAAAATAGTTGTACCAATCATTATTTAATTTCAAAATTAAATATATTTAGAAAGTAGGTATATTTGAAAATCTAAGGTAGTTCATGCCTAATTTATAGAAAAAAAAAATTATCCCTTCCTATCACATGCGAAATGAGCCCTCCAATTTTCACTAATCGATCGATTTGAATTTATGCAAGAAGTTTTCCCTTCTTATAATTCTTATAATTACCATTCTCAAAAAAGGAAAACTTTTTTAATTATAAAACATGACTTTTAATTATAGAAAACTATTCTTTTAAAAGTTAATTTTAATTTATGTCAAATTGATATGATGATCTTTTATGGTAGAAATTACTAATTTTGAACTTATAAATTTTTGTCTAGAAATTTTACAAGTTTGACGAAAAAGATTGAATTATTCTCAATCTAAAAAATATAACGCAGCGAAGGTACGATTATCATATCTAGTGTTACATTCGTCTCTCAATGGATTTCAAATTCACCTCTCATATTTTACTTTATAAATCTCACTACATCATAAACCGTTCCACTTTGTCGTTTGTGCTCTACTGTGGAGTCATAGTAGAAATAAAACAAGGGAGTGGCTAGTGTCAAACATATATGACACATACACTTGTCCAACATGATAAAATTTTAATTTTTAAGATTAGAATGGCCAATCCAAACCGCTCAAATCGTTCTACGTTATAAAATCTCCATGGAGACCAAATTTTATATTTTTTTCAAATTTTTTTTACTATTTTTTTAGAATTTTTTAATATGTTCAATCTAAAAAGTTACGAACCCTCAATATTGAAAATTCAAAAAAATAGTTAGAAAATTTGAAAAAAAATATAAAATTTGATTTTCAAGGATATTTTAATATAGAGATCATATTGAGCGGTTTGGATCGGCCATTTAAAATTTTAATGGTAGACATTTGGATCGTATTTGACGTACTATATATTTAACTTCAGCGAGCAACCCTTTACCATATACGACAAGATTGGCTGAATAGTTATAAATGTGTAGCCATCACTTGAATGGCAAGATACAAATTATTTTCGTAAAATAAAGAAAAGAATGCACATTGATAATGCAGTTACATGAAAAACGTTTATCAATTTAATACAACCAACCGTCCAACCAATATTTGTTATCATTTATTACATAAAATTATAAAAACAATGTTGGCATATAAAATTGTAGATTAGATTGTACAAACGATCCACATAAGCATTGTTCATTTTCAATTTTAGGTTTTAAAGTAAAAAAAATCAATGACTCAATATAGTGTCCTTAAAATTTCAGTTTATGGAAAACCAGTCTTATTTTTGTCATCTATCAAAGAAAGTAATAATTTAATTTATTTCAAAGTATCATTTTAATAGCATTAATATTGTTGACTTAAGTACCAAAGGTTAATGTTAATACTAATATTAGTGTCAGCAACATCACCTATCGAATTAATAGATGCAAACATCAATATTTGTGTAAATAAGTTAAAATAACTTAAATGTCATCAGTCTAGTTTTTAACTAAAAATCATAATAGAATTGAAATATAAGTAGTGATACACTAATACTTTTAAAAAATAAAATGGTTGCACTATTCTTTATAGTTTATTTAAAATTGAATTATAAGCTGGTTGCTTTGGTGGTATAAAAGTATTGATTAATAAGATATTATTAAATGACCAAAAGGTTCTACTAAACTCCAAAAACCCTCTAATACTAATAGACTCAGTAGAATGGCTAGAAAGTTGGCCTTATGGCATTTTCCACTTTATTACTTTTTTCTTTTTCTTTGTACTTTAATATTATATCCTTTTTATTCAATTTTTTCCAGGCTGAAACTAACATTGCTTATCTTTATCCCATCTCAACATAACATATTGATTCAGAACAACTCTTAACTCCTTTCAACCAAATGTTTATTTTTATCCTCCCAGGATAAGAACCCCATTCAAATCATACAATCTTTCTTTCTTTTTAAATTTTTTTTTTTTGGAATATAGAACTAAATTCAACTCAACATTGCCGATATTTTTGGAATATAATTCTGAAATAAAAGATCTATTCGCAATTATGTTCAAAGGAACAATGATACAGGGATAATGTGCATTGTCAAATGAAAGAGAGAGGCTCTTTTAAAAATACACAAAAGAAAACAGAAAAGCATATGCCTTGTCTTTGTAAGGAAAGGGAGTCAGAACTTTGTATGGAATCTAAAAAATACAAATGAAAAGCATACTATTGATGTACATGTAAAGAAAACTGTGAGAGATATTTTCGGTGATATTTTCGATATCTCCATGAGATTCTTAGAGATGCTATATGTGGGCTTTCTGCAAGTGATCCCCATTATTTTTTAAATTTGTGAATAGCATCCTGCATTTCTACAATTTCCTTTCTTACTTTCTGCATTACGGCTTCTTAGGTTAATTGGCAATTATTTATTTAACTCACTGCGTGGATAAATAAACCATCTGTATGGATCTTCTATAACTTGTGATGTTTTATTTATTCAATTTTCTGTTACTTTCAGAAATTCAGTTACCTGTCAGACCTTTTTATAAGTTTGAATCACGCTTGTGTAAAAGTAACAAGGCATACCTATTGTGGGTAGAAATGCAAATTATAAGAACTTTAAGCTTTTACAAACATATAGTAAATGTTGGGTTTAATTAATAAGAAGAGATTCTTATATTTATGCAAATTGAACTCGGACAAAAATTAATAACGACAAAGCTAGCGTTGATATTTGGTCAAGAATTTTTACATACATATCTTATCTTCTAAAGATTAATTCGGTTGCGTAAAATCATATGGCCATATATATTATTTTATATCATATCATATAAGGAACTAGATTCTCGCAGTATATAAGCTCATCAATTTTTGAATACCACATCTATTAAATAGACAGTGATCTTCTGGAAAAAGAAATCAACAAAAGAAAAGAAACTGAGAGAAAAAAATATATATATGGCCTATCGCTCGTGATTTTCTTAATTAAATTGAAGCTGCAGTTTTCTTGTAAAAAGCTCACATAGATAAACAACATTTTTTTTTTCTTTTTTGAGAAACAAACAGACCGGTACCTTTGTTTGCCTTTCCCGTCGGTTACTTTTTTTTGCTTTTCCGGATACAGAGAAGTTTGGCAGGGATTTAATATATAGGGAGTTTGAACTACTTGCACAATTTGAACATTTAAATGTTCAAATTTTTGGAACTACTTTAGGACCGTACGTGTAGATTGAACTGAACAGAAAACTTTACACCCGTTTAGGCGAGAGAAAGAAATAAGAAGACTACAAAGAGAGAAAAATGAAAATTGACTTCCCATACCTAAACCAAGTTATGGTCTTATGGAAGATAAATTAGGTTGCTGGTATGAAGGAAAACGAGCATGCAATCTCAAGTTACAAATATTTCACTCGATTTGCCAAAATTTTGCTTTGTTTCACTTGATAGAAACGGACTAATTAAGTGCAAAACTCAATTTAATCTACGCCTGATCTCTAATCAAGGACTGCCTAATCTACGGTCTGCCCACTTAACCAAACGACTTGTGCATCGCTCAAACAACACTTATTCTGCCACTTGTTCATCAAATACTTTGAAGCAAACAAGAATTGCTCAGATTATTTAATGATGATCATCAAATTAAGTACTTAAAGCAGGCACAGATCGATCGATCAAGCTATCAATCTTAACAATTAAATAACAAAAGTATCACACAATGACAATGTAAAGTCAAATAGCAAATTAAGAATATAACAAAAGTTAACAATCAAACCTTTTCTTTTAATTTCACGACATTGAATATCAAAAGAAAAATTGCTGCTGATAGCAATGCACAACTAAGAAGATAATCATCACAACGTCAACTGCCAAAATACTATGAAATATTTAAGAAGATAATCATCACAACGCCAACTGCCAAAATACTATGAAATATTTTTAACTTCAGTCAGATTGAGAAATGCAACATATACAACAAAAATCACTCACAGGTCCACCATATTACTTGACAAAACGAGATATAGAACAAAGCATATACCCTTAAACCGGTAGGCCTTGGAAAAGAGAATGCTAGCGCTAGGCTAAAACTACCGTAAATTTTTTTAAGAAACAAATCTTAAAATGAAAATTTAACAGTAAACATCGGAGTTCAGAATTTCAGCAATAAACATGGCAGAGCGCCTTGTCAGTGGCGCTCCGGAGGCGGTGCTGGTGGCATTGGCGCGGAAGTGAAGACGCCGCTGGCAGTGGCGCGGTTGGTCATGGTGGCGCCAAGCCCTCGGGGTGGAAGGAGGAGGAGACAAGAGCAGCCCTCGACGCTGCTCTCCGCCACATCCTCCTCCACCGCTGACGATAACTCTCTCCATCTCCAACGCACTTTCTCCGCCTTGTCCTCTCACCCATCCCTCCTCCCAGCTCCTCCTCTGCCTTCTCCGGCGCCATTGTCGAGTGTGAGCGACGTCGAGGGGTTGCTCTTGTCTCCTCCTCCTTCCACCTCAACGGCCAGGCGCCACCACGACCAACCGCGCCACTGCCAACGGCGTCTTCATCTCCACGCCAATGCTACCGGCGCCGCCGCCGGAGCGCCACTGACAGGGTGCTTGAAATTCTCGATCTCCAATGTTTACTATTAAAGTTTCATTTTAAGATTTGTTTATTAAAAACATTTACGGCTAAAACTAATTACAAGCGCTGAAAGAGTCAAGACTGACCCATGAACCCATTGGGCCGAATATATATAGGTATATATGGTATTTACTATTTACTGCTTACCACAAAGAAGCTGCTCATATATGAGTCATCACCTGTTCCCTGCTGAAAATTTGTCCCTTTGACATTCATATCAGGCAGTGCAGCTACGAAGCACGTTTCACAATCTTCGATTGCTCTAAATCGGGGGATGTCATTAAGATGGGAAGCGTAGATGTAGTGTCCTTATAAAGATGAATGGAAACAGTGCTACAGGTGGCTTCACTGATAACACAGCAGTGGAGATAGGATGAAGGTAAGCTTTAAATATTGCGAGAAGAATGACGGTAGATCAAGCAAAAAAATTGGCAACTATGCCAAGTTGACTGGACGCAACTGTAGGGCAGCAACTCTTGTAGGATTCCCACTGGATTTACTAATTGAGGAGACAACTCATCGCACCTTATTTTGGTTGGTTGAGAGTAAAAGAGAGCGGGCGACCTACTGTCAAGGTGAAATACAGGGCTGTAATCCGACGAACTTACTTGGTGTGGGACAATATTTTGAACATAGAGATGAATGCGATCAGGGAAGATTTTGATTGGCAAAAGCAATTTTATGCTTTCCTAAATTTATCATATTTGTATATTTACAAATCTCGGTTTTTATGTCACATGTGAACAGAACATGAACATTTTGATGTTAAACGTGATTGCGTTATCATCCTAATAAGATCTGGTATATTTTGGAAAGCCAATACTGAAGTGTTTTAACTTCATCTTTTGATAAATCAATATTTCCAGGAAAGAATTTCCCTATTAATTAATTGTAAAAAAAGGCACCAATTAAAGGTATGCAATTAATTGTAAAATATTTAATCTGAAAAATAGAACACAAATCATACCAAAACATTTAAGTGAACTATAAAAAACACAGACTGTGTTCTATGGAACTTGAACTAAAAGGAATATTGATTGTTAAAACATTTAAAATGACCATAAATGGCATAGACTCAATACTAAAGCATTTAGCGGCATGATAAAGTACAATTACATACTGAATATTTTTCATTTATTGAAAGAAAAAGAAGAACATTGAACAATAAAGTATTTAAATCAATCAAAGAAATATTGACAATTGGAAAACGGTTACACAAAATATATATTAAAATAAGGGCACTAAAAAGGCCAAATAACTTCTGCCTACATGCCATTACTTGCAGGGGTTCAACAATTTTAACTATTTCTAATCAAATTTGGTTCAAGCCAAACACAACTGAACGGTTTCTTTGTTTCACAAAAGTTAACATCGTATCTTTTGCTTTCCATACAGTATGTTGTGCATGTCTTGGTTGTGGCAGAGTGAATTGCTGAAAAGAATATTTTGTTGGACCAGCGCTCGAGTGGTGATGACTTTGCAAAAGAACATCTGGCGTCAAGGAAAAGTGTCCAACCAGCAAGATCATTTACTGGTACCCATTCCATCTTCCATGTGTCCAACTTGAAAATGCGTACGTTGTAATCAGAATAGTTGTATTTGAAAACTGACACGAGTTCCTTGCCTAATTCTAGCAAATAACAGTCTTGGGTACCCTGAAAAGGAGTCTCATCTTCCAAGTATACCGGTTCTGGTTCATCGAGCATTTTCCAAGTCTCTTCAACTGGGTTAAAAACCCTGAGCTCCCCAGTCTCTCCCAAGCAATAGAGCTCTCCCTGGAAAATAACTGGATTTGTATTGGCAGCACGAAAAGGTGCTCCGCTACCATAAAAGATAGTCCAGTCCTTGTCCCCAGAGTGCCACTTGTAGATTTTAATGGATTCATCTCTTCTGTTGGTACAAAATCCCAGCACAAGACAATCTGAAGTAGGCACTGATGTAAACGTGATACCACAGAAATCTTCATCCAGAGAAGGTAGTTTGACGACATCTCCAATCAATGGGTTGACCATGAACAGTGCATTAGCCGCATCAAGCAAAATTACCCAGCCATCTTTGGAACAGAGCATCTGAGTAGGTAAAACAGATGAAGGCAGCCGAATTCTTGTTGAATGTTCTATCCCATTCAAAGGATCAAGGAGCTTGCACTTGCCATCTAATTTTTCCTGGTACATGAGCCACGGACATGTTTTTGCGTTTTGAATGGAAGCTGAAGTCAAATTCTCATTAAATGCCTTATCCTTACTAGCCTGTGAAAATGATTGATTCAGAGTTAAATATTTATCCATAAATAATTAAATATTTAAATCAATTTAGAACTACTCCAGACATACAATATTGTTGCTGATTTCAAGTAAAGTAATATATTTACAGTAAACAAATAATATAGATGCATTGATTTCTTTATGTAATATGATTCAGATGAAGAAAAGCACATCAACCTCATTTAAAACTTTTGCTGGCAATGCAGAAGAATCCATCCTTTGCAGCCTGTGATGGAAATAATAAAAAAAAAAAAATTAGAACAGGCAAATGATTAATATATTAGAAGATGATGGCGAGACCACTAGAATGCATATAGTGGTGATGATTATCATGCTGTTTCGGGGGGGGGGGGGGGGGGGGTTGGAAATGAGAAAGGATTTGGAAACTAAGCAATACATGTGCAAACTGATACTCCTCATTGGTATGAGACGGTACTTAACATCTTTTCTTGATTTATGACTCAGAATAAAACAAAAATAACAAAGGGCACGAAAAGTGAAGCAACGTAGTGCACACTTTGTCTGCAGGAATTAAATCAATATTGCCAAAAAAATTCGTATTTAAAAATTAATGACACAAAGCAGTGAACACTCGTATGTATAAGAATAGCATTATGGCAAAACATTGATTGGTATTTAGTAATTAGTGACATAAAGTAGTAGACACTTGCATTTACGGAAACAGAATTCTGAAACAAAAAATTAAAACTAGTTAGCATCTCTAACCTTGTAGGAACAAATCAGCAGAATCTGCTCTCATATGCAGTTTTTTCTGTTGGTATTATACTGAAGGCCATTGTATGATCATCCAGGCAGAACTTATAGATCTTTCGTTCATCTTCAGAGCAGAACGGTACATAATAAATACAATTGCTCTCAACTCCAATATATGGCGTGCACACCGAAACGTAACTCATATCCGATAGTAAAAAAGCACGATCACCAATGTTATCTACCCTCAACCACTCATCAGTATAAGTATTTAGACAGTTGATGTCGATGAAGTTGGTTGGTCCTGCACCGTAGCTGTACATTCTCACCAAATAAATAGATCCACATGATTCAACCAAGTGCATATTAACCCGGTCATTTCTTGGGAATTGAGCAACCATAGGTATTGATATGGTCCTCATATCTACCTGACCGGCGAGCAAGGACATGACATCAAATACAATGACACTACAAACGCCACATGTATACAGTTTCCCATCCAAGATGACACTAGTTGCTCCTATAATATCTTGATCAAGAGGTATCTTATCCCACTTTGAGTCATGCAGCTGACAGCATAGGAGAAAGCGTTCCGCCACTGACACTGTATAGGTGATCTCCAGATCTAGTTTCACTCCGTGGAGTATGACAGTACAGTTGGGATGATTGGGAGATGATGATAGGCTAAAATTACTGAAAATGATGTCTTCGTTTGGTAATGGAGGAAGGTGGAATTTTGATAGAGAGTTCAAGTCAAGGAAAAAACATTCTTTCGTTTGTTCGTCCCATAGATATAGGCATTCTTCCATGCAGCCAAAGCATAGTTTTCCTTTCATCTCATCTATCTCCTTTTCTTCAATGTCTGTTTTCACAGGATCAATGAAAGTTGTTGTATGCTTGTTTGCTCCGTGACACTGAATAATCCATGGTTGAGAAAAAAAGTTCGAAGGGAACAGGCCTTGTTGTTTACACGCAACCATTTCCATCAAAGGGATAAAAAATTGTCTTTCTTGATGTTCCTGTAGTGAAAAAAAAAAGGAATTAAAATGCATGTATTGTGTTTTAATTAAGATTAAACAATTTAGATGTGTTTATAAAATAGAAAACGTTCTCTCTGTAAGCATACGAATGGATTTATTAAAGACGTCAAATTTTTGTGCAAGACTTTCTTAATTTGTAATTTATCTAGCTAATATAATCCAAACTTCAAAACTAAATATACCATTGATATGATATTTTCACATGTAATATGAGTACGAGTAAACCAGATGCGAATTCTTTCCATCTTGTGTGGAAAATAATAATAAAAAGATGAGCTTGCTTTGAGTCAGTTATATATATTATACGAAATAAATTTAGATGTTCCACCAAATGACTTGTTTACGAATTAAAAGTATTTGTCCATATATACATAATATATAACTGGTGAGGGATATATAACTTAGATTAATCAATGTCTGGATTTGTTCCTTTAATTTTGGTAACGTTAGTACACCTCATCATTATGACAATTGATGAATGGTTAAAAAAGGTGACATGTAAATTCCCCTTCCAAAATAATAAAAAAAGAGTTATTATTAGTACACCTCATCATTTTGGTAACGTTTCCTATCTTTGAGTTTCTGAAAGGGTTAAAATCTTAAATTAATAAAAAAAGAGATATTATTAGCCAGATGCTAATTTGTGGTACATAACATCGACCATTAATTGCAGATTGACAAACAATTAGTTCGAATATTAAATAATTGATCTGCATATATGAAGTAACATTAATATATCAACTGACAACTGACAAGACTCGTATTTCATATATATGTACATCTGATAAATTCAAGACTAATTAAGTAAATAGCAAGTTAGATTTCTAATCTGTGAGGACGGTGAGTTTTGACTAATATATATATAACTTTGGGGGAATGAATTAAAAGGTTTAAAATAATGAATTAGCTAGATAGGGATTCTATTTCCGTTAATTAGAAGGTCTCTAAAAAAATTTAGAAATCGAATAGACCTGCGATGCTGTATGGCGCAAAATGTTGGGCTACTAAAAGACGACATGTCCAGATGATGAGCGTAGCTGAGATGCGTATGTTGCGGTGGATCTGCGGGCACACGAGGAGAGACCGAATTAAAAATTATGACATACGAGATATGGTTGGAGTTGCACCGATAGAGGAGAAGCTGACCCAACATCGTTTGAGATGGTTTGGACATATCTAACGCAGACCTTCGGAGGCACCGGTGCGTAGCGAAATTCTTAACCATTTCGAAAACACGCGGAGAGGCAGAGGGAGACCAAGATTGATATGGGAAGAAGCGGTGAAACAAGACCTTAAAGAATGAAATATCTCCAAGGAGTTGGCAACCGATAGGAGCGCTTGGAAGCTAGCAATTCATGTGCCAGAAAATATTAAAATTGGGAAATTTCGTACATGATAAAGCCTGAAAACATTTACAAATAACATGTAAAAACAGAAAATACAACAATCAATTGCCATTTCTAACAGAAACTTCTAAAAAATTACCCTACCTTATTCAGTGCTTATTTCTATCATGACATTTTATGTAATTTCCAAAGAAACAGAAAATGGAGGAGCATAAGAACTGTATGATATATATTAGAGATACTAAATTATATCTTATGTTTTGGTTGAGAACAATGAAATTCTTTTTTATGATTATATTTCATGTAAAAGATTAATTTATTCTAAAAATATTTAAACAAAATTTTGAAACTCAAAATATAAAATATATATTTTTGGATTAAGTGAAATTTTGTAATATCCTCTTGTAATAAATTTCGTCCTGTTCTCTTTTGAAAACTCACGTTAAGGCTTGGAAATTTAGAATAAAATTGTTTTTTAGTAATTAATTTTAGTAATGGGTACTGAATTACTAGTACATTTTTTATACTTTTCTTGTTATCAGAATAAATAATCATATTATCTTATAATCTATTCTTAAACTATTTGTCGTTATAACATGTAATAAGTTAATTATTTTAATGAAAATTATAAATAAATAGTTTTTTTTAT
The DNA here is from genome assembly GCA_027562975.1 of Rhynchospora breviuscula. Lineage (NCBI taxonomy): Eukaryota > Viridiplantae > Streptophyta > Magnoliopsida > Poales > Cyperaceae > Rhynchospora > Rhynchospora breviuscula. The sequence continues at coordinate 24,169,003 of CM050398.1, forward strand.
TCTGATTATACAAAATTGTAATAAATATATTAATAATCACAATTACTATAATATAGTATTATATTAAAAATGATAATAAATATTTATCATTATCTGAAAACCATGTAATATCATAAGTCATCGTAACATTACATTATCTAATTTATCATGCAAACAATATTACCATATTTAACACTGATTTTGATTTGGCGCCAAAATAATCTGAAAAATAGCAGCGGCGCAAATGCAAATTTGGTAAATATTTTCCCTCGTTTTTTTAAAGCGCCAAAATCAATTTTACCGATTCTCTCTTTCATTTGGACAGCACAAAATTAAGTTTTTCCCTCACTGACAGGTTGTACCCACGAGTAGATAAGTAATGAGCTTTTATATCCTTGTCTCTCTAGTATTTCCTTCCCAAATAGACTTCCAATAAAAACTTCCCTAATTTTCCCCCTCATTATCTCCTGATTCCTCAAATCCTCTTTCTTTTATTAATGTATTCTAGAATTGGTAAATAAAGTTGAATCAAAGCATTTTAAACAAGATATGATTTTCATTTTGAGTTTTGAAGTGAATCATATATTTATTAAATAAGATCATAATTTGTTGGTATAATTTGGCCAATAGTATTAATAAAAAAAATTTAGTGGTTTATTTTTTTTCTAATCATATTGTTTTATTATTATTATTATTATTATTATTATTATTATTATTATTATTATTATTATTATTATTATTTTGTATGAAACATGTTATATAAATGCACATGAACATGCATGCGTATGGTATAGAAAGAAGTAGAATAGTATGTGAGTGTTAAAGTGAACTTTTGGTATTTTTTAACTAAGATATTTGTTTTGGACTTTTGGTATATGTTGATGAATATTATAACTAATATATTTTATCTCATTATATGTGTATTAGACAAATCATTTATTTCAATTTAATCATGTAATATACAAAATTAATGTTGTATTTTTTTTTTTGAATTGAAATTAATGGCGACGTACATCATTTACTTCATTGAATTTTATATTAGACACATCATTTACCTCATTTACTTCGTAGAATATAATATTATTAGTAATTAAACTTATAAAAATGATAAATGTGATATAAAAAAATTAATATATCTAATTAGACCCAGATCATGTACATTTTAATTCTTTCTGGTGATATAATAATAAATAAATATTTGTATACTTTTCAAGTTTATAGGAAATAAAATAAAAATACCCCTTCCTCCTTGATTTATCCGAAGTACCTTCTTCAACAGGAGCAAAACCTCCCCGATCCCTCGATGGAGCTCTCACTGAAGGCGATACCTCAATCTGAGAGGCGATAAACCCAATACGAAGGCGATACCAGGCAGGCCATAGATCCTATCTTTTATTCAGATGTACAACACTACCAACGTGGCATTGTCCTTGTAAGGATAATTTATTCTCAGATTTTGTTTAGATTTCTAGAAGTAAAGTCCCTGATTTTCTCATGTGAACTTCAGTAATTTTTGCAAATAAACTGAAAATTGGGGGTTTCATTTGCCTTTTATTGTATTTTGCACAGATAACTTGTCGCCAATTCCAATTCAATTACTCCATTGGCTGTTTATATTGATAATAAAGACCATACCAGTATTTGACTTGTTTTTGTATGATTGAGTATCAAGTCTCTACCCAATTTAGCATCAATAACCATCCATTATGAAGATTCAGTTGGTTTCAATTCAATCCAGCATTGTCGAAGGCTTAATTTCAATTCAAACCATCCCTGGGTTGTGTATGATATTTTGAATGTAACTTGATTCTGATTTTTATCCATATTTTTTCTGAAATTGACCTCTCTCTCTCTTTCGGTATGATAGGAAGAAAAGGCACACCTACTCAAAGTGTACACTCCACCAAAGTCTATTGCACTAAAACTAGGTTAGATGTCTAGAATTACATTTTGGTATTTCTCAGTTCTATTTATTTGATGTCGAAATTATATTCTTGATATTTAAAGATGGTCTTAGAAAGTTAGTTTAGGTGAGATTTTTTCCATAGTTTGTTGCTATTTCTTTGATTTTGGCCATATTGTGTTAAATTTGGGTACCGTGTGATTTTCAATTTTGACCATATTGCAATAACAATAAGTAGTGTTCAGTGTTACTCCCTAATTTTGGCCATATTGATGTACCAGTTCAATGTTTAAATTACTGAATTGATTGTAATTACTCCATAATTTTTTTACAAGAGCAATGTTGTACTGCGTGGTGCTAGGTGCTATTATTTAAACACTCAAATTGTTATTTATGCTTGAAATCTACCTAGAGGTGTTATTCTGTTTTCTAAAGTTTTCCAGGCTATAAAATCTTTAATACATGAACTTTTTATGGACATAATTATTTGAATTAGAAGAAATAAAAGGTAAAAGGACAAAATTATTAATCTAATATTTTGTCAACCAATGACAGATTAAAATGGCCAACCCGGAAAGAACGGTACAAACTCGTTCAATGACAGAAAGAAAAGTACAACCAACTTCTCGGATTACTTCTCTAAGTACTTTTGGAACGACGCCATAAATTTTTTTTGGCTCAAACCCACCTAGGGCTCACCGACAACATGAACAGAAGATTGCAAATTCATCAGCCAAAAACCTGGTCAGAGGCGGGAGAACGAAGATGTGAGCCAAAAAGAGAGTAATATATCCACTGTCTCTTCTCCAAGAATCAGAACATGAAAGCACAGATGGTCATGATGATGTAAAAGGGGAAGATGGTCTCCAAGATGACCAAACCGAGCCTGAAATGGAGGCACAGATGGGGGAGGCATATCCAATTTCAGCATGAAGATGGTCCCTAGGATTACCAAACTGAGCCCGAAATGGAGGCACAGATGGGCGAGGCCGACCCAATTTCAATGGCATAGGGATCAGTTCGATTGCATTACTAAGTTCAATGGCACAATATTAATTAATGTTTTCTGAATTAATGTCTGTATATGTAATATTGATGCTGAATTGCTATTGTTTACATAATGTATTGATGATGTCACGTCTTATTCAAATGCACACATCTCTGGTTCAATGTTTCAAGTCTTACATATTATTTCGGGTCCCCACGATTCTTTGTTTAAGACAATTTTGGGTTTAATACAGATTATTTTTAATATTTGATGCTCATGGTTGTATGCGTAATTTATTGATGGTTCACTTTTTAGTGGATTTGTGTTTGGGCTCATCTTGCGAACGGTATTGAGACTGGTACGAAACCACAAAATGTAGTAGCACTGGTTGTGAAGGTGTTTGAATATGTTCGACGGTATAAGACTATAAGCACAACTAATTTAACGGGAATTTCATCAATGAATTAAATTTTCTATTAGCGTTCCTGTCTACTAGAATCGCTAGCAAGTTGGTCTCATGGAATTTGCGGAATAGGCAGCCTATTTTTTGGGCGCCTTTTTTTTTTTTTTCAAAAAAACTAATAGACTACTAGAATAGCTAGAAAGTTGGTCTCATGGAATTTGCGGCTATGTTCCTTTTTTTTTTTTTCTTTATACTTGATATCCTTTTTTATTCAGTTTTTTATAGTCTAAACACTAAACTGACATGACTTAAGTTTATCCTATCCCAACATGATATTTTTATTTCGAAACAACTCTTTAACTCCTTCCAACAACTATTTATTTTTCTTTCCTCCCCAGAAAAAAAAAGAGACCCATTTAATTCATCCAGTCTATTTTTTAAAAAAAAAATTTTGTCTGAATTTAGAACTCTAATCCACTTAACATTGCCCATATTTTGGGAATATAATTCTGAAATAAAGACGTATTCACAATCATACTTAAAGGGACAATGGTACAATTATAGTCTGCATTGTCAAATGTAATTAGATTACACAAATTCAGGTTAGAAATTATTTAACAAAATAACAAATTGCGTGGGTAATCAAACAATCTATATGGATCTTCTCAAAATTATGTATATAATTTGCTCAATATAGTTACATGTCAGACCTAATTAACATACGCTTGTTACTCCAAGGTTAATAAGATTATTGTTTGTTTGTGGATTAAATTGCCAACATAGATGAATAAAGGATTACTCCACCGAAAATAACCTGAAGAACAAGCAATTGGCAAATATTTGAGGACATAATTGCAGATTGTAAAATTTTAAGGCGTTACTAACATATTGTAAATGTTGGGATTAATCAGCAAGAAGCCTTTCTTATATTTCTGCAAATTGAACTATTTTTAATGCCTTAATGAAATTATTATCAAGAAAGCTAGCGTTGATATTAATTTGGTCTATAGAAAATTTTTATTATATCTTATCAAGATAATTCGGTTGCAAGAATTCGAGAGAACTAGATTCTTGCAGTATTTAAGCTCAATTTATGAATACAACTCTAATAAACAGACAGTCTTCTGGAAAAATAAATCAAAATAATATATAGCGAAAGAATGAAAAAAAAGAAATTGAAAGAAATCATATGTTAGTTCCAATTTTTTTTCCCGAATTAATCACCAGTGATTTTCTTAATCAACGTTGAATGCTGCCCTTTTTTTGTAAAATGAACGCATAAATAAAATAAAATTAAAATTAAAATTGATAAAAAAAAAAGAGTATGGAGATTGGTAAAAACTTTTCACCCGTTTAAGAGGGAAAAAACTTCAAACAAAAATGAGTGAAAAAGAAATTCCGATATCTAAGCCTAATAAACAATCTAAATAAATTTTCCTTTACTAGAAATTCAAATTACGAACAAATGAAACAAAAGACATGCAAAAGTATAGGAACTGACATTAAACGAAGTACATCCATGCACCAAATAATACTAAAAAAATCCCAAACACTAAATTAAAATAAAATAATCCTAACCAACATATTATAATCCTCTAAACTCTAAAGCACACCAAATTATAATAAAAAAAAAATCCTAAACAACATTGCAAACAAACATTCTATTTTTCCCTCTTAATTGATCTGACTTGGCGGCTTACGTGTGCACTTCCTTTCATGCTCCAAAAGCTCTTTGAATTGCTTAGCTGCAGGCATAATCCACTTGTTTTTTAGCACGATCGCTCCGCATTTCGGACACACAAGCTTGCTGCTTCTCTTGCTTGCTTAGCTCCATATGTCATCTCGATCTCTCGTTTAGAATATCTCGCTAATGATTATTATTATTTTTTTTATTTTTATTTTGACTTTGACTTTGACTTGAAGTATTTATAAAGTGTTTTAGACGCACGTTGGTTGTACAACGTGGGTCGTGGGATTAAGGCAGTGCGGGTCGTGGGATTAAGGCGGTGGCACCTAAAATAAATTGATTAATTTGAACAAACCGTCGGTTTATAGTAGTTACTCAGATACGTCAAATTCATGCCGTATCCCGTATTAAATAAAACATTCTTGTTGATTAAATAAAACTAACCGTTTGTTAGCATAAAGCAATACTAAGAACCGTTCTTGTTGATTATCTCTGGTGTCTCTTTTGTATAGTTGAGATACATATAAATATAGTTATCTTAGATATGTTTTTTTTTATCTAATTTTGTGGAAGATAAATATAGACTTGTTTGTTAGTATTTAATGTACTGTATTTTTTATTTAATACGATAAAAAAAGAAGTATAGTTAAAATAAACCAGATGATATTTAAATCAAGAATCCAACGCCGGTCTACTATTTTACAGAAAATAGGGGTCTGACCCTTTTTTCAGGAAAAAAGGAGCATTGAATGCGGTATACATGATAAATCACGAATTGATCATTTGCAAAATGCAATTGTCATTTATACATACATTTTCTTAAAAAAGGAAGGGCCTTTTAGTCTGCTCTTGATTTCGTTAATTGAAATCCCGATTGTTTGAGTTTGATGGGATTGCATAGTTTAGCAAATCTCTTGACGGTCAACATTCCTATTTATTTAGTAATAAAATAAAATGTAAACTTCTAACTGTAGATCTGTTAAAAGATTTATTTAAATTAGATGCTCACATATTCTAAATAAAAAACCTTAAAATTGATAAATTCATTGCAGATTCACTTCTATTATATTCGTAGATTTCCGATTGAACTCTATGTTTTTTTTTTAATATTTTGCGTTAAAATGAAAATAACAAAATATAGTTAAACTTAAAAACGAATGAAATATAATCATTTCTACAATAAATATACAAATTGAGGCCCTGATCAAAATGTTTTTTACACGGAATTTTATTTCAATTCAATTGATTTCATTGTATTTATTGGATCTAATTATATAAAAATTCCAATCAAATGATACTAAATCCGTTCATTTTGATCATCAATTTTCCAACGAAATGAAACGAGGATCACAGATTTTCCAACGAAATGAAACCAAATGAAATCCCAAGTTTAAAACCTAAGCGATCTCTCTCTCTTTCTACTACTGGATCAGCACCTCGCACTGTGCTTCTCCCAACGGTTCTCTCCGTCTCCCCTTCACATAACTCTCTTCCACACTATCTTACCACCTCTCTCTCTCTCTTCACCTCCAGTTCTCAAGGAAACCTTAGGGACCCCTAGCTTCGTCAGCTGCCTCACAATCGATTGTGACAGGTACTTTTGCCTTTCTTGTCTCAACTTCTTGCTAATTTCTCATTTATTGGTCCGATATGTTTTGTAACCTTGTTTTGTGGGTTGCCAAACACTGAACAATGGAATGTAAAATTGTCGATTGCCAAACAATGAACCATGTTGTTGTAACCTTGCTAATTTCTCATTTATTGTGGGTAGTCAATAACAACTTTAATCAAAATTTAATGTAAAATTGATCAAATTGTAATGTTAAGTAGTATCAGGCAAGTTCAATTGCCATGTTTTATACACAATTTGACTTTGCCAAAGAAAAAAAATCACACAAATTTGAGACATTTTGATTTTGCCAAGGAGTGCTGGTTGTTAGTGCTTTGCTTATTGCCAGTTTAGGAGGTGTAATTCAATTTCACTATAATATTATAACAAATCAATAAAAATCTGGGTTGAGTGCTTTGCTGGGTGATACCCAGGTTCAATCTGCAGTAAAAATTAATCGAGAAATCAATTAGTACTTGTTGAAATCTGAAATCATTTAATTCCAGATTAAATTAGGTTTCTTAATTCTAAGGATTTAAAATAAGACACCGGTACTCATCAGAATTAGTTAAAATTTTTCTGCACAAATGCTGTCATGGGAAAATATTATAAAGATGCATTACCTAGGTACACCCTTTGAATTTTTAAACTACACTGGTATATATGAAGACCTCCTCTCCAGTATACTTAACTTTTTTCCTTATTTTATATTTTGCCTCATATTGACATAAGATTGAGTTGCACCAGTGGCATACATAAATTAGTACGATTTATTGCTTTATTTATGATCTGTAATTAATGTTTCATTTGCTTATTTTCAGAACTGGAGTCAGATTCGAAGGATCATGGTGCAGTTAGCTTATGGGTTATTTGTTATTATTATTATTATAATTACTATTGCAAAGCTGAAGTTTGGGTTATTAGTTTCAGATAGTTGACAGTAGCTAAGATGTAGGTTAAAGTGAAGGGCAGTGTTACATTTTGTAAAGCTGAAATAGATTGATCTAGCCAATGTTCTTTTTATTAATTCTCTTCTTTATTAAATGTGCTTGAAATGAAGTGTGATGATATTAGGTACTACTGCAACAAATGTGTGATGTACTTATTTGGTGCAAAATTGAAATGAAGAAGAACATAAAACTTCAAAAGTTTTAAAAAATTTCAAGCTGTGTTTAAGATGAATTTATTCCAAGCACTTGGTACCGCTTCCAATACAAGCACTCAATACCATCTTTGTAATTGAGTCTTTTGGTGAGACCTTTAATCCTTATAACAACCTTTCTTGATCAACTTTGACTAAATTAAGCCTAAAGGAAGAAATTATAGAGATTTTACTAGTATTTGGGAAAAATCAAAGATAAGGCCCAGTTCTAATTACAATTAAATCAAGCCATTAAACTAAAAACCAACATTTTATATACAGAACTGGAACATTGTAGAATATAAAAATTGCAGAATTTGACTTTCAACATGTTCATTTCTAAATTTTCCATACAAGTTGACTCATCGAAGAAAAAAATCACACCATTTTGGGACAATTTGACTTCAACAAGGGAAAAATCACTATAACTTGGGAAAAAGAAATGAAAATAAACATTAGCAAGCGAGATTAACCAGGAATACGTGGTTTCACGATAAAAAAGAGAAATGGGTTTCTAATGCAATTATGCAAGGTTGGGAAATAGAGAGAGAGGTGCTGAGCTAGCGTATAAAAACTATGTCTGCTAGGGTGCTACATCGGAGAGCGTGAGATGCTGCTCCTAGGGTTCTGGCTTCGGAGAAGGGGAAAGATTTAGAAAACGACGGTGGTGTTGTGTTTTATCGAACCTTCCACAGAGAAAACGGACAGAAAAATTAAAACTAACGGAGACAAATGAGACCCCTCGTTGCCTCAGCGATATACATCTAAACCGAAGGATTGGATCTCAGCACGAATCTAGACGATATCCGACGGATCCAGAAGTCTAAAGCATATAGAAGCCTTGTATGCTCCAGTCTTTTAACCGTCCGATTGAGAGATTTGATGAGATTCTGTGGTCCAGATATAGGCGCTGAGATAACATTAGCCTTTACATTTTTACGTTAACTTCCCGTTTGCTCTCCGCTAACGCTGCAAGTTTCGCTCCTTTATCCCCTTCGTTCTCCTCTTCTCCTCAAAAAGAGACTTGCTGATGGTTCAGTACCAAATTTTACTAGCTATGCTCCAGTACCAAATTTTTGAGAGGAGAGGGAGAGAGATTAGATTAAATTTTTACTCAACTTTACTCCACAACTTTAAAAGAAAAGGAGTGGATGAGAGAAGAGTAAAGAGTTAATCCCCAAATGACTTGTTTTTGTAACCCCAAATATAAGGTGTAAGAGTTTACTTTACTCAACCTCCCCAAATCTTCCCTTCCCTTCCACTCTTAAATCTATACTTGAGCACACAGCCTAAGGGTCTGCTCTAAGATGCAAAAAGATGAGAGAAAGGAATTGAAGGAAAAGGAAATATTGTTGGTTACTTGCTCCATTTGGTTTTATAATGGAATGAAAAGGAAATACTTCACCCCTTTAAACATTCAAATGAATAGATTTTGTCCCCCTAAAATTGGGGTGTAAAAATTTCCATTCCTCCTCCAACCCTTCTATAGAAAGAACAAAAGAGAGAGAGATATAGAGAGAGGTCTTTTATTGAAAAATGAATTTTGTTGTTCAATTACATTGTCTCTCTTCAACTATATATATATAACATCTGAAAGTATAACAAACGCAAGAATCCAACACACAACAACATTCTGTTACAAGATATTTCTAATTGAGCTATTTAATTGTCTGAACTCGGTTCATCAGAGCCTTTACCAGTATCGTCTGGTAAACTAGTGGCAGTCCTAATTGCTGGTTCACAGGGACTGCTAATGCCTTCCCTTTCATTCCATTCCATTACACAAATGTTGTGGAGCACAGCCTACGTGGACTCCTGTACTGTACTGTGCTGTACTGCTTGAGCCCTGGCATGAGATTAACACAGAAGGGGGCTTGTGGGTGTAGTGTGTGTGTTGACTGGAAGACGGCTGCTTTCTAGGTTGGGCATTGCATCGAACACTTCGAGTGCACTCACTCTCGTAGTAGCTCGACTCGGCTGTTTACAGCTGGCGCCATAGAAGAGAGGGGAGGCTTTTCTGTGGGTGAAGAGACAGAGCCTAGAGGGCTAGAGGTGAAGGGAGGGGTGGAGGTGAGCCGCCATGGCTCATGGCTGTGCTTCGAGGTAGAAGGAGGGAAGCGATTTGGACTGGTCACTGGCCAGTAGTATGATCCGATCTGAGAAGGAAACGTGAGAGAGGAGATGGAGATCATTGGTCGGTGCCTCGGTGGTTGCATACTTGCATCAGATCAACAGGCGGGTGGGTTTGGGTGATTGGGTGTTACGAACGAGATGGCGCCATGGCGGAGACCAAGACAAGACAGAAAATTTAAATTTTTTTTAAAGTGAAGTGAAGTGAAATGAAGCCTCCACCCTCCGATCATACTCCGAAATTTTTTAACATAGAGATTTCATTTCATTAAAAAATAAAAATAGATCTTCATCAAAAAAAAAAAAAATGGGCTGATTCTATAACAGGATTATCATTTTATTTTGTGCCTATTTATATTGTATATGCTATTTTTTTCATAATTATGATTATCGCTTATCTTATACCATTGTACTGATTAAAAAAAAATTGATAATGTTGCTGTTGCTGATTGAAAAATAATTATTTCGATAAAATTTCTCAAAGCGGTAGGTGCTAAATAAAAATAATAATAAAATAAATTGAGATTGAACATTTTTCGAGCGAAGCGCGATGCTAACGCTAGTTCTATTATTAAATGCCGTATGGTCTTTTCTCCAATAAAAGTTTTTCCACTAGATATATCACATATGCCTATTTAATATTGTTTTTGCATCCCTAGATATGTAACACACCACGAGCTTTGACCAGTTTTGACTTAAAATTGACCAGAATTTTGACTCTTTGAACAACTTTGACCAAGAGGTCCAAGACTTTGCCGAAAATTTGCGAAAATTATTATTGTAAAGAATTTAACCATAAAAAATTTTAATAGTAACAAAGATTTATTTTTTATTTTAATAAGAACCAAGGAATTACCCACTTATAATTGTTAGTCTCTCTCACCTAAAACGGGTAATTAGGAATAGCGCGTTTTATAAACGGGTAAAAAGGTTAATTACCGTTTATAAAACGGGTAATTAGGTGAGAGAGAAAAATAGTCTGCGCTCTGAAATATAAAACGTGTATGTAGGAAAAGTGCGTTTTATAAACGGGAAAAAAGACTACTTAGCCGTTTTATCAATGAGTAATTAGGCGAGAGAGAACAATAGACTTCTATCTGAATTATAAATATTTTATTCCTAATAAATATTTTTTAATAAATACTTAATATTTTTATTAAATATATGTATTGCAAAAAGTATTAAAAATAAAAAACCAAACGCGTTTTAGTTTTATAATTACAAAAAAATATTAAATAAAACCAAACGTATTTATTTAATATTTTTATTTAACAAAAAGGACAAAATTTAAATTTTTTGTCCTTTTTAAATAAAAAATTTAAATAAACGACGTTTGGTTTTTTATTTTTAATATTATTTGTGATTTAATCCTTATATGTTTTATAATTACAAATCATGTAAATATCAACTACAAAGTAGATTTTTATTAAATATATGTAATTCATATAATATTCATAAATTATATTTGTGTAAATTTTAAATTTATTCTTTTATCAAGTGTATAAAAGAATTTAACTTTTAATAAATATTCAAGTATTTTGTAAATAAAAATTATGTAGGGATTGAAATGTAAAATTACAAAATTTTTTTTAAAAATAAACTAATAGAGTACTCGTTGAGGGCACTATTAGAAATAAAATATAGAAAAACGCATTTTATAATTCAGAGAGCAGTCTGCTATTCTCTCTTACCTAATTATCCGTTCATAAAACGGGTAAGTAGCCTTTTTACCCGTTTATAAAATACGTTATTCCTACTTACACATTTTATAATTCTATAATTCAGAGCGCAGACTATTTTTCTCTCTCACTAATTACCCGTTCGTAAAACGGGTAATTAGCCTTTTTACCCGTTTTATGAATGGGTAATTAGGTGAGAGAGACTAACGTGTTTTATAAGTGGGTAATTTCTTAGTTTTTATTAAAATAAAAAACAAATCTTTGTTTCTTTTAAAATTTTTGATGATTAAATTCTTTACAATAATAATTTCGGGAAAATTTGAGGGGTTATATCTATTTTTTTAAAAAAACACTATAAAATATTTGAGGCCCTCCAATTCGGAAATAGCATAATATATAGTAAAAAATTTTGAAGAAAATATAAAATTTCGTCTTCAAGGAGATTTCAATATAGAGAATAATTTGAACGGTTCGAATTGACTGTATAAATTTAGATTCCGAAAATGACTCCAGCATACGAATTGATCCATATGCTTAGCCAATTTCTCTCTCTCTATATATAGATATATATTTATTTTTAACTTATGGATGTAGTAATACGAGACATTTCTGGAAAAAAATTATGGTTTAAACTTTGAACCAATCCCTCTCATTTGGTTTCTTCAATTTGTTACGAGCAAATGCACGAGGATAGAAAACACTTCTTTCTTATGTCTTATGGTTCGATGACTTTCATCCTTAAATGCTACAAAACCCAAACTCATAATCATAAACCTTATAATTTGAAAGACTCCTGTACAAAATCGGACTCCATTCTAACAACCTCATTTGATTTCATCATTCCCTTCAGCCTCATTTAATTTCAAATAGAAAAAAAAAAATACACGTTTACGCATATGTACTGAATTTTTATCAACTGAACCATAAATGAAAAAGTTAATTAAATGCCAAGGTTATACTCTCTAATTAAAATTTTAAGATGAATAAGAATAATTAAAGGCTCAAGAACTAAATACTAAAACATATATATTGAATTATAAATAACAAACAGTAAATATTAAACTATAACCTGAAGAACAAAATTCACCGGACTAAATTTAGAAATTGAAAACCAAAGCATTTAAGTAAAATAACGAAGTACACAAATCAAATCAGTATTATAAATAAAGATGCGTGGGAATCTAGAATTGTTTTGTTAAAATTTTTCCGACACGGCAAGGATTTTTGGGCTGTGCGTTTGATTTTTTCTAGATCTTGTAGCGTGAACTCGGTAACTATTTTGTGTGTCGAGTATATTCGCTCAGAAACTTAGACCCGATTCACCAATAGACTTAGCACGTTGTTTTATTTTTTGTTTTGCATCCTTTCTATTTTGATGTCCATTCCGTCTGTCTCTCTTCCCTGCTCGGAGACCCTCTTTCGTCTTACTTTCTTTCATCCTCCTCCGATAACACCGCCTAATCCTCATTTTGTCTTCTTCTCTCTGTCCCCACCTCCTCCGACTGATTGATGGAACTACAAAATCCTAGATCTGTTATTTGCAGAATCCTCTCCTAATTGGGTAGGGGTGGGAGGTGTAAACCGATGCTGGTATGGAAAAATACTAGCAATCATCAACAAATTATTCTGTCAAAATTGCCAGACATCTGAGCGCAACAATAGAACAAGAGTCAGCACGAGAACTGTTCGATAAAATGTGCAAGTTAAAGAACAAGGTTTTGCCCTTCTCCAAGTGAAAGTCTTGCAATCTACTGTTTGCGAACTTTTTAATTAATTAATTAATAAAGTCTATATGACTCTATCTGCCTCTACTATCATGAAATAGTCAATTTTGCTATTGTGATATGAGATAAACTTCTTATCTTCTGGTCAGTTTCCTATTCAATATATTTTTAATGACATTTAATCTTCTTTGTGTAACTAGATCCTATTAAAAGGTGCAGATGGCGTGTTGGAAGGCATGATAACCTAGATACCCAAATATATGGTACAGCCTAATGTATCATAGACAAGGAGGAAACAAAAGGTATACTTTAATTTTTTTTTTCTCTGGAGCTTTGTTGACATGCTGTTATGCTATTCTTTCAACATCCCTTTGATGCATCTTTTCCACCTAAAAATAGTTAAATCAATGTCCAGTAATCATTAAGTCATGGATTAACAAGTTTATATTGAAGCATTTTCAATGTCCAGAATAGGTCACAGATTTTTTTTTCCTCCTTAAGGGAGGAATTTCAAAAAGACATAATGGTTAGTATATGTTTGACGAAATGCCTAAGAGAACATGTTCATCTTCACCCATATTTTGTGCTCTGTCCACAGAACTATTATATATTCATATGGCTTTCATGGCAGAAAGCACACATGACCTCCTATAGTTTATGATTTTCAAAATTAGATCACTGTCCTTATTTAAACCACAATAAAAAATTCTTAAGGAAAAAGATATGCTTATTTAAAATTAGAATGGCAGTACATATGCTTATTTTTTATACATATTAGTATACATTACTTAAAATACTTTTTTTTTTTATCAATTTTCTCTTTTATTTTGTTTTTTATATGAGAACTACAAGGACGAAAAGAAATGAAAAATTATTGAGGTAATTAATATATTTTTTCTAATTTGATATTCAAGATATCATGCAGTCATTAACGACTTAGATCATTTCACATGTAACCAAATTTATATTGATAAGGTCGTTTGAAAATTTTCGGATTCAGATTATTATATGATTAGATCTTTCGAAATTTGGATTTCTGATACTTTCGAGTTTTATTTTCTTTTTAACAATATTCTCATGCTGAGGTTAAATAAATAATGTCATGTAAAGTTTATTAATCTTTTGTTTGTCAAGTTATATTATTTTGTAAAATTTTATTTTCTTTTGTTTGTCAGGTTAAATAAATAAGGTCATGTAAAGTTTATTAATCTTTTTTAACGAGTTTTATTTATGATAATTTATCTCTAATTAATCTTTTGTTTGTCAAGTTATATTATTTTGTACTCGGCTCAGAGGAGCTTGGATATTGGATTCTGGTATAAGGTCATGTAAAGTTTAACCAAATGGGGTTTTTCAGCTAAATCAGCTCTATCAAATTAAACTTATACAACAGAGTTATTGTGGTCTCTAATTTTTGACCAAACAAACTTTAAGGTGAGCCACAAAATTAAAAGTTAATGTTAAAATGAAAAAGACTGAATTATCATTGCCAAGTTTCAATATATAAGTTAACATATCATATATATAACAATTAATACTACAAATCTTCACCAACGAATAAAGTATATAGTTCTTGATATATTTTCTAATGCACTTTTCTATTTAAATGCTATATTCTTTTTGATCGCGCAAAGCGCAAAATTTCCACTGAAATTGTACAACTATGCTTTGTTAAAAATCCTGTTTGTTCGCATATTATCTTTAAATCCAATGTTTAGGTTTAAATTTATTCGCAATATATGAAATTAATGAAAAATAAAATTATACATATATGTATTATTATAATTTTGTTTACTACCCCGGTTTACAAATATATATATTCGTATTTCCATCTTGAATGTTTTCGTTTCCTTTCTTTATGTTTTTATTTGTTTTTTGTATAATTATTTTTTAGTTATAAAAACAAATTTTCATGTCGGTTTTTAATAATTCTTAAAAAAATTATTAAAAATATGTATTTATTAAAAACTCATTGATCGAGCGAAGCTCGATGACCCCACCTAGTAGTACTAAAGATATGTCGCTTGTAGAATTTGAAAAAGACCCAAAAAGATATATATATATATTTTTACAGTATTTGGTGGTAATTGTGTATCGTCGTATCGATGAACATATAGATAGCCTCTGGACAATTTTTTTTTTTTATTACAGTATTTCAGACTTATGCACCCAAATCGATTTAAGATTGCATGAACTGATTAAAGAATTTGAGAACTTAGCAGAAAAAAACACCAGGCTAACTTTAAATAGAGGACAATGGTTATTGATTTAGGGTGCGTTTGGCAAAACATGGGTTAGTACGGTTAGGGGCGTAAGGTTAGTATTTTTTTGGGGTTAGAGGGGTAGAATGGTGAGGGTAGTGATTTGATGGAATTAGTGCTAACTTAAGGTTAGTGAATGTTGTTTGGCACGGTATGTTGAGGTTTGCAATAATTAGTGGTTTATTTATTATTAACTATTATTAACTAGAACTTATTAATAATTATTAATTTTAATAAAAAATATTATTATTAATTATCAACTATAAATTATAAAAAATAAACCATTATTAATTATTATTATCATTACAATAATAACTATTATTGAATATCGTTATTATTATAATTTTACATTAAGGATTATTTAAATTTATACAATTATTATTAATTACTAATTATTATTACATAACTATTATCAATTATTAATTAGTATAAATACTACCATAATAATTAATTATTAATTATTTTTAATATTATAATAATTAATATTATTTATTTTAAATTATTAATTACTTTAATTATTATTATATGAATTGTTAACTATCATTAATTATTAATTATTAGTTACTAATTATTATTAATCCTCGTTATAATTAAATATTAAATATTATTATTATCATTATTTTTATATTAAGTAATATTTAAATTTACATAATTATTATTAATTATTACAATTAGTTATTAATTAATATTAATTATTATTAATCATTCTTAATTACTAATTTTTACTTGCTGTTAATTATTATCAATTATAATTAATTATTATTATTATTACTAATTATTAATTACTATTATTTATATTACAGAGTATTTAAATTTACGCAATTATTATTAATTACTAGTTATTATCACAATAACTATTATTAACTATTAATTATTACAATTATTCTAATAATTAAATATTATTACAATTATTAATATTAATTATTTTAAATTAATTAGTATTAATAAATTATTATTAATTACTGTAATTATTAAAACTATTATTAATTATTAATTATTGCAATTTGAGCATTAAAAAATGAAAAGTATAATTTTTTACATTTCTCTCTCCTCATGAAAGCAACTAACCTCACTAACTCACCATTTTGTTGGAGCAGCATAGTTGTGAAAGGTTAGCAACTAACCTCGCTAACCTTGATTCATTTGGCATTCCAAATTAATAAGGTTAGTTTGCTACCTCAAGGGTAGCACTAACCTTATGCTTACCAAACGCATCCTTAATTGATTAATAACACTTATGCATTAAATTTTTTTCTATTTTAAATTCGTTTTTATTACATCACAAAAAAAAATATATGTTTGATTAAAAAAAAGATTGCCCATTTCGAGATGAGATTTAAAAAATAGGATTGTACTTTAAATGGATGGGAGATCTACATCAGATCTATTTGTTGCGTGAAGGATCTAAGGATCGTTTACAAATACAGATTGGAAATTCACAATTTTTTATTTCTATGGCTATTAATTTTGCATCATTTAGAGGGTATTTATGAGTGATCGAGAGACTGTGCAGATAGTATCAGGATTATTATTTTTCTCTCTGAACTAAAAGTAATTTTTGTGAAGAATTAGCGAGGGAAGGGAGACATGATCTAATCTGACGTCTGAGAAGTTCAACATCAATGCAAGAGATGTTGTTCAGATTAGTAAGGTTATTGGCATTATCTTAATTAAGATTTTTAATTAAACTCATTGCTTCTAGCATAAAAATGGAAACTATTATTTTTAGAAACTTTTGCTCCTAAAAAATAAACCCACATAATTAAAACGTCCAAAAATTGCTTTCTACAATAGAAGTATATGGACTCCTTTGTTTTTTTTACACCGGCTAATATTACGTGAGTAATTATAAATTGGAAGGACTCCCACAAATTTGTGCTTCATCTAACAATTTCTGGAGCCTCCTCTTCTGTCTCTCTCTCTAGTCTGGAGTCTCGACCATCTTTTTTTCCTTCTACATACACATCTTCATCTATTGAGAATAAACAGCGCGCTCTGGTTAGTTCATCTAATAATCATCTCTATTTTTAATGATTGGATCCTCTTCTTGGGCTCTTTTGATAAACAACATCAAAATAAAAACAATTATGATCTCTAATTTGATTTAGTGTTTCGTACTTTCGTTCAATTGCTTATATATGATTAAAATTCTACGAGTGCAAAGGTAACGATAGATTATCAAGTAATTCGAAAGGCTGAATATCCCCTTTAAATCGTCTTTGTTCTATGGCAAATAATAAAAATATATTAATTATCTTGCAATTAATTTACTGAAACAAAAAATAATCCATCAAAAATGAGAGAAAGTACCAGGATTTGTAATTTTGTTAGACGTGTTGTACTTGCTACAATAGGATCCTTATATTTCCATTTACTCGATCGGCAAGCAATTTACTACTCTTAGGGGTCGTTTGGATCGCTTGGGAATAAGAGGAATAGCCTATTCCTAGGCGGAAAGTATTGGGAAGTGTGTAACTTTGTGAAGAGTTTGGATTGTTTATAATAAAATTTCCGCCCGGAATTGCTTATTCCCCTTATTCCCAATGCATCCAAACGAGCCCTTAATCAATTTGCAGGGAGAACCTTTTATTGTGCCTTCACTTATTTCCTTACCAAAAGCCACGTCACCAATATGACTTAAATTTCGACGAGCTAAATTGAACTTTTATTTTGACCATCTAATTTATATTTTCTTAAATTTTTGGAGCTAAATGCATGTTTTATTTTTTATTTATAAGACTCTAGAAGTCATAACTCACAAGGAAATTGTATTATTCGGTGTCAGAGAAATATGAGTCTTGTCAGTTTTGCGTCTTGAATTTATCAGATGCACATATATATGAAATATGAGTCTTGAATTTACTGCAGATCAATTATTAAAATTCGAATTAATTGTTCGTCGATCTGCAATTATAGTCAATGTTACGGTACCACAAATTAAGCAGCTGGCTAATAATATCTCTTTTTTTATTAATTTAAGATTTAAGATTTTAAGCCTTTTCAGTAACTCTAAGATAGGAAACAGTACCAATTGGGAGGGGAATTTACATGTCACTTTTTTTAACCATTCATTGTCACAATTAGAAGTGTGCTAACGTTACCGAAATTAAAGGAACAAATCCAGATATTGATTAGTCTAAGTATATATATCCGGACAACAACTTTAATTCGTAAACAAGTCATTTGGTGTAACATCTAAATTTATTTCGTATAATATATATAACTGACTCAAAGGAAGAACATCTTTTTTTTTATTATTATTTTTCCAAACAAGATGGAAAGAATTCACAGCCGTTTTACTGCTTGCACATATTACAAGTGAAATATCATATCAATGGTATTTTTATTTTAAACTTTTGATTATATTGTATAAATGAGAAATTAAGAGAAAGTCTTGCACATTAATTTAACGTCTCGAATTAATCCATTTGCATGCTCACTGAGAGAACAATTTCTATTTTATATAAAAAATCTAGTTTATTTGATCTCTAAAAATAATAGAGGCATTTGAAATTTTTTTGTATTTTAACAGGAATATCAAAAAGGCAATCCTTTTATCCCTTTGATGGAAATGGTTGCGTGTAAACAAGAAGGCCCCTTCCCTTCGAACTTTTTCTGTCAACCATGGATTATTAAGTGTCACGGAGCCAACAAGCATACAACAACTTTCATTGATCCTATGAAAACAGACGTTGAAGAAAAGGAGATAGTTGAGATGAAAGGAAAACTATGCTTTGGCTGCATGGAAGAATACCTATTTCTACGGGACGAACAAACCAAAGAATGTTTTTTCCTTGACTTGAACTCTCTATCAAAAGTCCACCTACCTCCCTTACCAAAGGAGGACATCATTTTCATAAGTTTTGGCCTCTCAGCTTCTCCCAATCATCCCAATTGTATCGTCATACTACCTGGAGTGAAATTTGATAGGGAGAATCTGGTGACAGTGGAATGCTTTATCATGTGTTGTCATCCCTATGACGCAAAGTGGCATAAGATACCTCTTGATCAAGATATTTTGGGAACAACTTGTGTCATCTTGGATGGGAAAATGTACATATGTGGCGTTGATTGTGTCAGTGTATTTGATGTCGGGTCCTTGCTAGCTGGCCGTCAAGTAGATACAAGGACCCTATCAACACCAAAGGTTGCTCAATATTATCCATGGCATGATGGGGTGATCAATACGTACTTGGTGGAATCGTGTGGACTTATTTATTTGGTGAGAACGTACCATTATGGTGGAGGACCAACCAATTACATAGACATCTACCGTCTAGATACTTCCTCAGATAAATGGTTGAGGATAGATAGCATTGGAAACCGTGCTTTTTTCCTATCAAACGGGTGTTGCAAATCAGTTTGTGCGTTGGATGTTGGAGTCAAGGGCAATTGCATCTATTATACATCCAGAAATAGATATGAACAATGGATATATAAATTTTGCATGGATGATCATACAATGGCCTTCAGTATAGCATCAGTAGAGCAAACTAATTATGAATGCAGCATTTGCTGGTTTGTGCCTACAAGGTGAGTCATACTAAGTATTTTCAAATTTGGTTCAGATATTTATTTCTATATATACAAGTAGGTACTGCATTGCTTCAGTAGTACGAAATCTAAGATTTGCCATAACTACGTTCCTATACATACAAGTGTGCGCTGCTTTGTTTCACTAATGACTAATAATAGTAAGTCTAATTTGCCACAATTCCAGCCTCTATACCTGTCTAGTTGTTCATCATAAACTACGTTTGGTTCATTTGTGTCTTTTACCTGTCTAGTTGTTCATTATTTTTATTCAGATTATCGTGAGATGTCATTTTTATCCAACTTAAATCAGCATACCATCTAAAACTCATGAGGAGTACCAACTGTTGCTTAGTTTTCAAATCCTCAATTACTTATAATGCTTTTTTCTATGTTCTCATTTCACGGCCACCCTCAGCAGTCAGCCCCATCAACATAATTAATAATCATCACCATGAAAGTGGTTTCAGCATCAATTTAATAAAGTTTTCTTAATTATGTTCTCATTATACCACTACCATTTTCATTAATGGAAAGCATACATACACATACCCTTGTTCTGCAACATATAACAAGGAAATGCGAAATAAAAAACACCAACATGCATTGCGTTATTATTACCATGATCATATTTTTTATTACAAGGATCCTAATCATCACTGTGCAAAATTATTAATCATTTTGCAGTTCTGATCTTACTATTTTGCATCACAGGCCCAAAAAGGCGATTATGACTTCTTCTGTATCACAAACAAAAGTTTTGAATGAGGTATGGGTTCTTCTGCAATTGATGGTCGATGTTATGATACCACAAAATAAGCAGCTGACTAATAATATCCCTTTTTTTTATTAATTTAAGATTTTAATCCCTTTCAGTAACTCTAAGATAGGAAACAGTACCAATTAGTGGTATGGTATGCCATGTCATCTGAATCATAATTGA
This sequence comes from Rhynchospora breviuscula, assembly GCA_027562975.1. NCBI lineage: Eukaryota > Viridiplantae > Streptophyta > Magnoliopsida > Poales > Cyperaceae > Rhynchospora > Rhynchospora breviuscula. Next base: position 24,189,983 of record CM050398.1, read on the forward strand.
ATTGAAATCAATGCTATAAGATTTTCCTTAATTTATTATCTTATTCCTAAACACAAAACTGTCAGAGTTTTAAATTTATTCAAATATTTAGAGAAGTATGACACAATCAATCCTTATTACAGGTAAATGAGGATACGGTAGTTATGGAGAAGAAAATTACCAGTAACATCTCTAGGCCATGGAATGATCTTCCTTTGGATTTGGTGGAGTTACTTTTACCTCATTTGTCACTGGTCGACGCTCTACGTCTTTTTACTGTATGTAAGGAATGGAATTTGACTTCAAATTTAATTCAAAAGGTGAAAACATGGCCATGGTTCATGTACCAGGAAAAAATGGATGGCATGTGCAAGCTCATTGACCCTCTGAATGGGAAAGAATATACAACAAGAGTTGAGTTTCTTTCATTTGTTTTCCCTACTCAAATGCTCTGCTCTAAAGATGGTTGGATTATCATGCTCGATGAAGCTAGGGCTATGTTCCTGGTCAACCCAATGAATCAAGATATAGTCAAACTACCCTGTCTTGAAGAATTTGATCAAAGTTCCTGTGGTATCACACTTACATCAGTTTCGACCTTATCAGATTGTGTTGTGCTGAGATTTTGTATCAACAGCAGAGATGATACCATTAATTTCTACAAGTGGCACAATGGGGATGAGGATTGGACCCTCATATATGAAGAAGAATCTCCTTTCCATACTGCTGCTAATACGAATCCTGTTTTCTTCCATGGAGAGCTATATTGCTTGGCAGAGAGTGGGAAACTTGGAGTTTTTAACCCAGTTGAAGAGACATGGAGGATCCTCGATAAACCCAAGTCCCTGTACATGGAGGATGAAGTTCCTTTTAGGGGTTACCAAGATTGTTTTCTCCTAGAATTAGATGAAAATCTCGTATCAGTTTTCAAAGACAACTATGCTGGTAATGACATACGCATTTTCAAGTTGGACAGTTTGAAGATGGAATGGATACCAGTGAAAGACCTTGCTGGTTGGACACTTTTCCTTGATCCTAGAGGTTCTTTTGCGAAGCCGTCACTGCACAAGAGCTGGTCTAACAAGATATTCTTTACGGCATTTCACACTGGTACAACAAAGACATGTGTAACATATTGTATTGAAAGCAAAAGATATGATATTAGCTTTTGTGAAGCAAAAAAGCCACTCAATTGTGTTTGGTTTGAACCAAACATGATCAGAAAAAGTTTTTAATGGCTGAAATCTGCTAGCAATAGCATGTACAAACTTATTATTCTTGTTGTTCTTTCTTCAAAAATATTTGTTAAGATCTTCCAACTGTTTCTGTATGCGATTTTTGATTGATTATTTGAACTGTTTATTCATATTTCTTCTGTTAGGAACTATCCTGTTGTTGTATGTTAGATCGAGAGGAAAATTTTTTTTTTTTTGTTCTCAAATGTTGAATCTAATAATCTAAATCTAATTCGACTAAAAGTCTAAAACCAAATTGTTAGAAAAAGTGGAGACTCAGTTTCAAACGGACCGTCTAGAGTTCTAGACGGACCGTTTGCGTAAGGTTCCAGACGGACGCCATTTCGCCTGTGGACTCTTATTTAATAGATATACGTTATATCTATTATAACTTCTGTTCAAACAGAGACAGAGAGACCCTTGTGTTCTTCTTCTTCCAGGAAAGAGAGAGAACATAGAGATAGAGGGAGAGTTCCACTTCTCTTGCCGTTGTGCAGAGAACAGTTGAGTCGGAGCGGTGTGCACTTTGGATAGTGTGATTGCAACCCTATATGTGGTTGTATTCCACTGGTGCATAGAAGACGGTGGTCCAGATGGCATGGCGAAGGCTAGGGCATCATACCGTGAAGGAATCACTCAAGGTCTTGGGAAACCGATTTCCGCTGCGGTATTGTTGAAACCCCCAATTTACTCACATTTAATCAAATCATTTAAACACTATTATGCATGAGATATTGAAGTTAGTATGTTTCATACTAAGAGAATTTAAGAGTTTTAACTTCAAAAACCTTTAAAATCAACCAAAATCATCATATTAAAAAAAATTAGGAAACTATGAGTTCTCTAAATTATAGATTTCTTTTGAGTTATTTCGTTTATAGATCAAGAGTAAAATATTATTTGAAAAATGAAACCTATATATCAAAGTAACTCATTAATTTTCGAGCCACTTGATCTTATACAAACCTAATATAAATCAATTTAAACAATCGTTCCTGTGCTATGTTTTGACTGTAATAATTAAAATGCAACGTCATTTATCATTTAAACACTAATTGTCCAAGATCCAATATTGTTACTTTAATTTCTCTTTAGCTCCTTGGCTGACGGTCCATTTGACCTTTCAGCTCAAACATTTTTTTCTACAAAAGCTCTCGTTATTATGGCAATGCAACATTTAGTAAAAATAATGGAACAGCTGACTGAAAGAATAACATTACTTAATCAACCGAATTTGATCTTCTGAATTCTGATTGCGCAAGTTGCACCATTCGTCTCAAATTGGACAATTTCTTTGCTAGGGTTCCAATCCCGTCCAATAATGAAGGGTTAGGATGATAATTTTCTCAATATATTGATGATATTGAAAAGGCAGATCCTAGAAGTAAAATTATTATTATTATTATTATTATTATTATTATTATCATTATAATATAATTTTTTAAATTTAGTTTTTATTTATCAAGGATCCTAATTAATAGAAAAATAAAATAGTCCTATTATTTACAATGGTCCGGAAAAACATTGGGCTGTTTCGGTTGCTAGTTTGTTACTTTGTTCCTATCATTTCCTGATTTAATATGTTCTAGTTTTGGATCGTGGCTGATGTGGGTCGAAAATACTGACCGCCTCCATTTTATTGGTTTTCATAATTTTATTCCCACCAATAACTCCTTACTGCCCACCCCATTTCTGCAATTTTTTTTTTCACACAATGTAATTTTTAAATTAATTATTTAAAGGCCTTCTGAAATTCGTATGTCCGGCCCGGAAGTTTATTAAATGATGTGCATGTATGTCCATGAAGTTTATTCACGACTAGAGGGGCCAATCCAGCTTTCGCTCGATTCAGAATTTTTTACTAACACTGTATTATTATTATTGCTTGCAACAAATTGAGTTTCAAGGAGGGGAACCCGACTTTCAAGAGCTCCTAGAAAGCAATGCCTGCCCCACCTTGCCGCCTGACACTGCTAGGCCTGCGATGATGAGATGCTTCATCTCAAGGGATGATAGATATCTTTCCGAGTTATCAAGGCTTTCTCGAGGTTTCATCTTCTCTCCACCTCCTAATTCTGAGTTTGATTTGTCTATTGATGAGGTGGCAAAATAAGTAGCTGCGACGGGCATGGTTAGCGCTAACCAGCTGCAGATTGGAGCAATTTCTGGTGATAAGTTCTTTGATAAATGGGTCGCTAATTATAGGCGTCGGTATACCGACAAAATGTTTCATGTGGCCCCCTCTACTCACAATGGATTATCTGGGTCGCTAAGAAAAGGCGTCGCTGTGTCGACAGAGTTAGTTCTAAATAGAGACGCAGAAACAACCGAATTAAGTTGTCGGAGGAGGAGTGATGCGTCCTTATCGCGACGCAGCAGACAACATACTTAAGGACGCAACAAACTAATTCGCGTCCATCCGACCCAGATGTTGAGTATTAGCGGCTAGGGTATCCGGGTCCCTATGGTTGCGTCGATAAGTGGACGCAAAGGGCATACCGCGTCGGAATAGGGACGCGAACTTAGGTAGCAGATAAGTCCGATTCTAGTAGTGACTTGAGGGATGCTCTTTGCTTCCATCTTAATTCCTCTCATTCTGCCAAAACCGTAAATCTTCTTTTTAATAATGCTCTTATTAGCATCTCTAGTTTAGTAAGTTCTCTTTGTTCCATAATTTTGTCAGACCAGGCAATAAAATCTCTGATGTACTGCAGCTGCCGATCCAATTCTGATAATCTCCCTTTCTTCCATCGTGAGATTATCTTTGTTTGGCCTGTCATTTTCTTATTGAATTTAGATGTTGTATGTTATAAAAATGGCTTAATACTAAACCAATATTAATGATTAAACATGATATGTCAGTCACTTAAGCATTCTGTCAAACACATAACAATCATTTACATATGCAACATATTTAAACCTATTTAACACACGAGGTAATAGCCTAATCTAGCTGCCCAACTATTAACATAGCCGTTATAAAAGAGTGGGCTACTGAATTCAAATGAAATAATGGGTTAAAATGGTCAAGAAACTCGGCTTTCTCTCAGACATTTCATTAAACATGTGTTGTTCATGGTGAAACATGATTAGACATAGCCATTAATGCATGGAGAAACTAGTAAAACTTTGCAACTACGTTGTGTGAACTTTTAGAAGCCGAAATCAGCTGTAAAATAACATGTGTAAATTATGGAAGTGTGTTAGGTGAAAACTTTAGTGATAAATAGAGGTGTATGGTTCACCAAGTCCTCAAACCAAATCAAAACCACAATTAAACAAGTTCTGAGAGTTTGAGAGCATGAGAAGTAGCTTGGGAAGGAGCGGGCTATAGGGGCTAGAGCGGGAAGGGTGCACGGTGTCTCCCCAAAGAGTTCGTCGTTAAGGTAGGGGCCGACATCCTGACCTTTGCTTTTCCTTCCTCTCCCTTTTGAATTTCATTCCCATTTGATTGTTTTGATCCAAAATAATATTAAGTAGTAACTTATAGTCAGTTAAAATAGATATAAAGATATAGTTGTATATGTTTTACCATGAAAATGGAAAACATGATTTCAACTGTTAAAAATGCGGACTGTGCTGTTTGGAGAAGAAAGATTCGCTAGTATATTTTAATTAAATAAATACTATTCGACTGTAGTACACAAAAGATTGTGTTGTGCTGAGATTTTGTATCAACAGCAGAGATGATACCATTAATTTCTACAAGTAGCACAATGGGGATGAGGATTGGACCCTCATATATGATGAAGAATCTCCTTTCCATACTGCTGCCAATACAAATACTATTTTCTTCCATGGAGAGCTATATTGCTTGGCAGAGAGTGGGAAACTTGGAGTTTTTAACCCAGTTGAAGAGACATGGAGGATCCTCGATAAACCCAAGTCCTTGTACATGGAGGATGAAGTTCCTTTTAGGGGTTACCAAGATTGTTATCTCCTAGAATTAGATGAAAATCTCGTATCAGTTTTCAAAGACAACTATATATGCTGGTAATGACATACGCATTTTCAAGTTGGACAGTTTGAAGATGGAATGGATACCAGCGAAAGACCTTGCTGGTTGGACACTTTTCCTTGATCCTAGAGGTTCTTTTGCGATGCCGTCGCTGCACAAGAGCTGGTCTAACAAGATATTCTTTACGACATTTCACTCTGGTACAACAAAGACATGTGTAACATATTGTATGGAAAGCAAAAGATATGATATTAGCTTTTGTGAAGCAAAAAAGCCACTCAATTGTGTTTGGTTTGAACCAAACATGATCAGAAAAAGTTTTTAATGGCTGAAATCTGCTAGCAATAACATGTACAAACTTATTATTCTTGTTGTTCTTTCTTCAAAAATATTTGTTAAGATCATCCAACTGTTCATGTGCTATGTTTTGACTGTAATAATTAAAATGCAACATCATTTATCATTTAAACACTAATTGTTCCAAGATCCAATACTGTTACTTTAATTTCTCTTTAGCTCCTTGGCTGACGGTCCATCTGACCTTTCAGCTCTAACATTTTTCTACAAAAGCTCTCGTTATTGTGGCAATGAAACATTTAGTAAAAATAATGGAATAACTGACTGAAGGAATAACATTACTTAATCAACAGAATTTGATCTTCTGAATTCTGATTGCGCAAGTTGCATCATTCGTCTCAAATTAGACAATTTATTTGCTAGGTGGCGGTTGATCCACAAGAAACGCACTCATGCATTACTCCTTTATCTAATTCCATTGATCCTATGATGAGATCTATGAATAAAATTTGAAAGGAATGACCGTTAATCTGATGAGTATGCCCGATGCTGGAAGGGTTCGGTCGAGGGGAGAATAGGCAGGCTTTGTGCAGTGCGCTGCGCTGCTAGTTAACGGGTTCCAATCCCGTCCAATAATGAAGGGTTAGGATGATAATTTTCTCAATATATTGATGATATTGAAAAGGCAGATCCTAGAAGTACATTTATTATTATTATTATTATTATTATTACTATTATCATTATACACATAATTTTATCAAATTTAGTTTTATTTTATCAAGGATCCTAATTAATAGAAAAATAAAATAGTCCTATTATTTACCGTTTTCGTTAATCACGTTAGTCACCCCTAGTCCTGTCTAAGTCCATTGATGTTGGACCCGGAAAAAAGGTAGTTGACATTGACATCCATTTAAATGTAGAGATTGACGCATAATGTAACATCCGAAAATTTGATTTCAAAATATGTTTGATCTTTGACCGCTTTTGACCCAGTTTGACCAGCTATTTGGACTTTGACTTGTCAAAGTTATTCACTGTTGTTGAGCAAAGGCAATAGAAAGAAAATTTAACCGCCTTTGACCAGCTCCTTAGCCGAGTTGATATTGATTTCTGAATTGTTTATTCAGGTAGTCGGACTTCTCTATATTTAATTGATTGATTTGATTTATCGTATGATTTTGATTGAATTTATTTACTGCAATTGTGATGCATATATTTGATATCTGAATTGTGCTATCAACTGTTGGCAACCCTCGTAGAAGGTGTTTCGCAAGATGATAGTAAACCGTTGGCAACTCTCATAGAAGGTGATTCGCGGTATAAAAGTAAATCGTTGGCAAACCTCATAGAAGGTGATTCGCGGAATAAAAGTAAACCGTTAGCAAACCTTATAGAAGGTGATTCGCAATATAAAAGTAAACCGTCGGCAACCCTCAGAGAATGTGTTTCGCGGTTCAAATTGATTGATTGTATTTTGTGAATTAATTTGATTTTATTGGATTTTGTTGTATAATTAATTATAGAGAAGTTGCGTCGTTAAATAACTGGTTGCTGAGGTTTGTGCCTGACTCTGTTTGTTTTTCTTTTGCGAGGTAGGTTGACGGGCCGTCGAATGGATGCGGAAGATATCATTTCAGCTCGTGCCCCGCGACTCGTCAGTGCGGGACGTGACACATAACATCTGCATCTTTGGTGAGAACTTGATGAATTATGAGCAAGACACAAATGTTGATGAACAGATTTTTTTATTGATCGGATTATTCTTTACAAAGATGTTACACGTCTTTTATAGGCAATGGGTGCTAACGATAAAGAAATTAGCCGTTATTAGTATCTAACGGTCAACAATAAAGAAACCTCTTTTTAAATAAATTAAAAAGGTGGAGGACTTATTTGTTAATTAGCCAATAATGATACATAATCTGAGGCTATTAGTTCCTTAATCATTGTTGTTTTCAACAGAACTCTCCGGCTGCTAGACCATGCTTTGTATTGTTCCCAATTTCTATTGCCTCTATCATTGTTCTAACTTAACAAATGAAAATAAAATTAATTAGATTGTGCTAGTAAGTGATTAAGTTTCCATAAAATGGTCGCTTTTCCATTAATTGATCGTAAACGACCATGACTAAGTAATTGTAACTACTAGCAACATTTATCTTGCTTTTTTTTATTTGATATTTCTTTTTCTTGATAAAATCCTCAACAGATTCTTTTTCTTGATAAAATCCTCAACTGAAGAAGCACTAAAGACTAAAATGATAAAGGTACTTACAAACTGATACACTTCATAACGGCAATAGACCACAAATTAATGTTCAAACCAAGCTTTTTAAAAACTCTGTTTTTTTGTTATTGCCATTTTGTCTTAATTATTTTCATACCGCACTACCGTTTTATTCGTTCAACCCAACTGCATATTACCAACCACAATTGCAGTCAGATAATGAAATGAAATCAGGATTAATTTTTCCCTTGGATTATTCATTGGAGTTTTCATGATGCTTTTATTATTACTAGATGAGGGGAGGCGGCTTCGTCGCCATTTGATAAACTTTGAATGCTAAATCTATCAATATATAAAGAAATATATATTTTCAATATATCTTATTTATATAAAGAACTACCTTAGATTTTTAAATATTTCTACTTTAGATTTCTAAATATATTTAGGTCCAAGTTTATCAATCAACAAATCTTGAAATAAACTTCTCAACATTAAATCTTGAGAAATAATGTGCTTAGAGATTAAGTTTCGTAAGATATATTTCTCAATTGACTTCGATGAAATATTATTCAGTGTAAAAAAAATGTCATAAAAAATGAATCCCTAATACGAGTCAAATAAGTCAATTTGATTTATTACCGATCGAAATATATCAAATAATGTTCCATACCATTCTTGGACACACTATTATAATGGAGTGAGTTATGAAATAATTTCATACTCTTTAGGTAATATATCAAATCATATGAGTTAACTAATTATCATGATCTATTGTAAGACTTTTATTTTTCTTAAATGGTCTTTCAACTTCACTCTTGAACTACTTTGAACTTATTAAAAGATTCATACTTATACCATATCAAGTAAATACGTTAATATCAACTACGATCTTGGTCAAGTGATAAAATATCAACAACTTTTTAATCGCACAATTATTTACAGGTTTACTACGAATTACAAAGATAAAAACGGAATATTTCTTCAGCTGCTGCCGTGGTCCCCCTTCTACGGGTCACACACTCATATGCATCGAGAAATTCCTTCACTAAGGTTCTTCCCTTCTGTTAACTCTTTAACGGAAGAGCAACATGGATCCTCTTTCTTCAAAGAACCAACTCTTAAGGGAACTTTGCTGAACTATTCTTTCCGTTATTCTTATTGGGCCCACCTATCAGCCACCTCATTCCCACTCTATACGCTGCCATCACATTTTCTCTCCTTCCCTGGTTTGACCGAGTCAAATACATTGCATCCCATGGTTACCATCCTAAAACTGAGTTTAACCAGCACTCTCAACTGTTGAACCATTTGGGATCGTGGCATTGTTACAACATATTTTGCATGGAAGGTGTTACACATGCATTAAATTTTTTTCAATTTTAAATTCGTTTTTAATTCGTTTTTGTTACATCACAAAAAAAGTTTGATTTATAAATTGATTGCACATTTTGAGATGAGATATAAAAAACAGGATCGTACTTTAAACGGATGGGAGATCTATATTAGATCTGTTGTGCGTAAAGGATCGAGAGGATCGTTTACAAATGATCTAGCTACAGATTGAAAATTCACATTTTTTTTTAAGATTTCTATGGCTATTAATTTTGCATCATTTAGACCACACTTATGAGTGATTGAGAGAATAGATGGATATCAGGATTATCGTTATTCTCTCTCAAATAAAAATATTTTTGAGAGAAATTCGCAAGAGGAGACATGATCTAGTCCGACATCTTAGAGAGACATGATCTAGTTTGACGTCTTAGAAGTTCAACATCGATCAATGCAAGAGATGTTATTTGAATTAGTAATGTTATTAGCGTTATATTAATTAAGATTTTTAATTAAACTCATTGCTTCTAGCATAAAAATGGAAACTATTATTTTTAGAAACTTTTGCTCCTAAAAAATAAACCCACATAATTAAAACGTCCAAAAATTGCTTTCTACAATAGAAATATATGGACTCCTTTGTTTTTTTTACACCGGCTAATATTACATGAGTAATTATAAATTGGAAGGACTCCCACAAATTTGTGCTTCATCTAACAATTTCTGGAGCCTCCTCTTCTGTCTCTCTCTAGTCTCTAGTCTCGAGTCTCGACCATCTTTTTTTCCTTCTACACACATCTTCATCTATTGATCAGAATAAAAACAACAACAAAATAAAAACAATAATGATCTCTAATTTGATTTAGTGTTTCGCTCAATTGCTTATATATGATTAAAATTCTACGTACGAGTGCTTTCTGGTAACGATAGATTATCAAGTTATTCGAAAGGCTGAATATATATCCCTTTTAAATCGTCTTTGTTCTTTGGCAAATAATAAAAATATATTAATTATCTTGCAATTAATTTACTGAAACAAACAATAATCCATCAAAAATTAGAGAAAGTACCATGATTTGTAATTTTGTAAGACGTGTTGTACTTGCTACAATAGGATCCTTGTATTTCGATTTACTCGGCAAGCAGTTTACTATTAATCAATTTGCAGGGAGAACCTTTAATTGTGCCTTCATTTATTTCCTTACCAAACGCCACGTCACCAATATGACTTAAATTTCAACGAGCTAAATTGAACTTTTATTTTGACCTTCTAATTTATATTTTTAAAATTAATATAAAATGATATACGATTGTATCACAACTTATTAACAGCTGTCCTCAAATTAAGTTTAATTAGATTAATCACATGTTAACTATTCACATGATGTTTCTACTTAAATTTGAATGATGTTACCGCTTATAAAGTGTTGTTATTACATGTTAAAAAGGTATGGATTCAATTTCTTTAACATTAATAGTACTTGTGATTCAGAAATCCTTTTTTTCCCCCAAAAAACATTCATGAAATTACAAATAAAATGCAAAAATATATAAAAATGACATTTTATTTTTGCTCTCTAAAGTACTTACATGTATAGATGATATTCGTAGCTGCTTCATTAATATTTAAATTTGTGGATTCATGAACCTGTTACTACTCAACTGGATTGATTTGTAGATGCCTTATTGACTGGTAACTGCTCCTTAGTATAAAGTAGAAGCTGCTCCTTAGTCGTATCTTCGAAGGCAAGAACCAGACGGTTGTTTAGGTTGCTAGGAGAATTGTTCAGGATGTGGCGTTGTGGGAAGTTCATGTATAGTGTTATAGATTTATTAGGTCTCTTACTTTTCTTTCTCTACCATGATATAAAATTTCAAACCTTCTGTATTTTGTTTTCATATTAATAAAATTCCTGTAGGATTGTGGCAATCGCCACCCTACCCTCAAAAAAAAAAGTAGAAACTGCTCCTTTTATAGTCCTTGCTCCAAAAACTAAGACCCTTATATAAAATCGCCCGAAAATCTGTTTGCTAAACTAGGAATTCATGGATTGGATGTTTAGCCTGTCATATTACCATCTCTATTTTTGTCAAGTGTTAATTAGATCAGTTCTATGAATTCTTTCTGGTAAAGCTATATAGATAATTAATATCAAGGAAAATCAAAATGCCAAATCCCCACCAAACCCTCTTGACTGATGGCATGCATACGATAAAAATATATTCGTACCAATTATTTTAATTAATTTTCAAACATTAAAGTAAAAAAAAAAATCTTAAAAACACCCACTTGCTGTCTGCTCCCTCCTCTGAGACATGTCTTCTTGTTTAGAAGTTACGAATTTATTAGAAAAAAATTTTGTGGGCACGACCATTGCCATGTTACCTTTAAAAAAAAAAATAATGATGAATTTTTCAGATATGCATATATATATGATATATGAGTGTGGTCAAAGTAGTATTTGAGTTACTTGTGCTAAATGCTTGAAGTTTGACTGTTATTTGCCAAACAAGCTACGCTAATTAAATTATTTTCTCTATGAATGTGCACTATATTACGTACGAAAAAATCATTATCATGTTCGTGAATTATTTTTGTTTTAAACGTTGTATTATAAAATATAAATGTTAAACAGAGAATCTTGCACACAAATTTTGCCCATCTTTAGTTAATCCTCTGAATGTTTACTGAAAAGAACGCCTTTAATTTATTTTATTATACTTCTAGTTTCGTTTTATATATTATGAAAAACAATTCGAGCATCTTATTGTTTTGTTTTATACAGGACCATAGAAAAGGGAAGCAATATTAATTTGTTCCTTTGACGGAAATGGTTGCATGTGAAAATCAAGACGTGTTCCCATCAAACTTTTTCTATCAACCATGGATTATTCAGTGCCACGGAGCAAACAAGCATACAACAACCCTTATTGATCCTATTAAGACAAACATTGAAGCAAAGGAGATAGTTGAGATGCAAGGAAAACTATGCTTTGGATGCATCGATGAATGGATATTTTTATTCGACAAACAAAGCAAAGAATATTTTTTCCTCGACCTGATTTCTCTATCAAAAGTTCATCTTCCTCCCGTACCAATGGAGAACATTAATTTTCACTAGTTTTAGCCTATCAATATCTCCCAATCATCCTGATTGTACCGTCATTCTTACCGGAGCAATATTTGTTGTATGATGCAAGAAGAGAAGTGGAATAAAGTTACCTCTTGATGAAGATTTTGTTGCAGCAACTGGCGTCATCTTGGACGGAAAATTCTATACGGATAAAGTTGGCCATGTCGTTGTGTTTGATGTCCTGTCCTTACTAGCAGGGCAGGTAGATACGTACGAGGACCATACCGACACCAATGCTAGTTCAACACCCCACAAATGACGTGGTTAGTGTGCACCTGGTGGAATCGTGTGGATGTTTTTACTTAGTGAGACTGTACGGGTATGGTGGAGGACCAACCATATACATGGACATTTATCGTCTAGATACTTCCTGTGATAAATGGTGGAGAGTGGGTAGCATTGGTGAACGTGTTTTTTTCCTGACAGGTATGTCTAACATATCAGTTTGTGCAAATGATGTTGGAATTGAGTGCAATTGTATTTATTATGCATCTTCCTACGTTGAAGATGAACAGAGGATCTATAAATTCTGCTTGGATGATCATACATTGGCCTTCGCTACAACACCAATTGAAGAAACAGAAAAAGAGAGCAGGTTTTGCTGGTTTGTGCCCACAAGGTAAGAAATACTAACTAGTTCCTAACTTCTATCAAATATACAAGTATGCACTGCCTTGCTTTTTTTATTCAGATTATTGTGAGACTTCATTTATGCAATTACTTATTAAGTCATTTTGCAATTCATAATTTCATGCAAACCCCCACCTTCATAATCATCATCACTCTTGTAAACGGTTGTTGGCATTATGTTCATCATAAGTACCTAGTTTTTAATATAAAATTGTTAGTGTTAATGTGTTATGATCATTGCTATTAGTGTCAGATCATAATCAACATCATAATTATTAAATCTGTCTACGTATTCCAATCCTATTATTTGAATTACAGGTCGCAAAGGATGATTAGGGATTCTTCTATATCTCCTACAAGAGTTTTGAGTGTGGTATGTTGTGCATTATTTGTCTTGATCATAATCGATAAAGAAATGAATGTATCAATATAATTTATTAATTTATTAATGAATCAACCTTTTCACAGGCTACTGTGGACAGGGAAGCTATGGAGAAAAAAACTTTAATTAATCAATCCTTTTCACAGGCTAGTGAGGATAAAGAAGTTATGGAGAAGAAAATTGCGATCAATGTATCTAGACCATGGAATGATATTCCTTTGGATTTGCTAGAGTTACTTTTAACGCATTTGTCATTGGTTGACTCTCTTCGGCTTTTTACCGTATGTAAGGAATGGAATTTGGCATCGGATTCAATTCACAAGGCGAAAAGATGGCCATGGCTCGTGTACCGGGAAAAATTGGATGGCACGTGCAAGCTCCTTGATCCATTCACCGGAAAAGAATACACAACAAGAGTTGGGTTGCCTTCATCTGTTTTTCCTACTCAGATGCTCTGTTCAAAAGATGGCTGGGTTATTATTATTCTTGATGCGGCTAATACAATGCTCATGGTCAACCCGTTAAATCAAGATGTAGTCAAATTACCCTTTCTAGAGGAATTTGATGAAGGTGTATGTGGTATCACATTTACATCAGTTCCGACTTCTCCAGATTGTGTAGTGCTAGGATTTTGTACCAACCGAGATGATTCCATTGATTTCTATAAGTGGCAATCTGGGGAAGAGAATTGGACCATCATGTCTGATGACGATTCTCATTTCAGTGCTGCTGCCAGCATGAATCCTATTTTTTTCAGGGAAGAGCTCTATTGCTTGGGAGAAAGTGGAGAGCTCGGGGTTTTTAACCCAGCTGAAAAGACTTGGGAGGTGCTCGACAAACCAGAACCAATATACATGGAAGATATATTGAAGATGAGGTTCCGTTTAGGGGCACGCAAGATTGCTATCTGTTAGAATTAGGCGGGGATCTGGTATCCGTTTTCAAATACAACTATTCTGATTTTACCGTACGCGTTTTCAAGTTGGACAAATCGAAGATGGGATGGATACCAGTAGAAAACCTTGCTGGTTGGACACTTTTCCTTGACCCCAAAAGTTCTTTTGCAAAGCCGGCGCCGCACAAAAGCTGGTCTAACAAGATATTTTTTACAACATTTCACTCCAGTTCAACAAAGACATGCGCAGCATATTGTATGGAGAGCAAAAGATATGATATAAACTTTTGTGATACGAAGAAGCCGTTGGATTGTGTTTGGCTTCAACCAAACTTGATAGGAAAAAAAATAATGGATGTACCCTGCTCGTGATGGCGTGTATGCACATTGCCCTCTTGTTTTTTTTTCTTCTTTTTGTCATATTTTGTTTTAAAAAATATTTGTGTTGCCATGTTCTAGCTATTTTTCTGTACGTACGTATTATTTTAATAGTTATTCCAACCGTCCGTTGATATTTTCTGCACTTTTATTTCATGAAATCCAAATGACTGTTAGGCTCTCTCTAAGTTGCTCCTGCAAAGTTCCAATAATACATATTATCGTATTTAATTTTTTTATATCATGTGCATTATAATCCAACTTAAATACTTAGGCATTTAGCTTCGTGTATTTTATTGTTCGGATTAAAGATATAAAAGTATAGTTTTTGGTCTGTAATGTTTATAGTTCTGTTGATATTCTTCTCAATCGAGTTTCTGTATTCTTTAATATTTATAAACACACTCCGAGATTTTCATACTGAGAAACAACTGCAAAAAGCATTGTCAAGATTATACTCTTACAAGAACCACACTGACCAGTACCAAAAACAATTGTCTTTAAAAAGGAGCCCTTTATTAGATAACTACGAGATCCATTACAATCTATACATATTTAAAGTCATTTAAAAGAACGCAAGGCTATGAATTTCTCTCAGTACCAAGAAAAATAGTGCTCAGTTGGTTTTATCCCTTCAAGCAATCGCCCGAGCCATTTCATGCAATTCTTCTAGAGATGGGGGCCCGGTCTGTTTAAAAGGAGCAAAAGATATAAACATATGAATAAAAAACAGAATTAGCAAATAATTAATCAGTGTAAAGTGATTCTCAAAAGGAACAAGAGGAATTATGTCCTGTTTGGTACCATTTGGTCAAGGTGTCTAGTTCAAGGTTCATTTTAAACAAACAAAATTAAGCAACTTTCTCTTTTGATGCCACACTATTGATAAACTTTCTTTAACTGAGGCTAAATTGAACCTACCTCAATGTTTCTTTGAGAATAAAACACTTAAAGCATGGCCTGACACATTCGACGACACCAAACCCAATAAAAAGCAGTGTGACTAAGAAAGGTATGAGGGGGGTTCACAACACGAGTCCAGGGATGACTCTAATAAATTAAAGTATAATAGCAAAAAAATACCTATAGAGAGCTCCCCTTCTGATTTCCCCTCCAGTACTACTGGAAGTTGGACCTACACGAGAGGGCGTACTTAGATAAGTCAGTATTATTTCTCCAGATGATTTGATATATTAAAAAATTCAGTAAGAAATGTCCAACTAAAACACCAAGAGGCTTACAGCAACGAGATCCTTGCACCAAGAAACTGATATCCTCTACCATGGACCCAAACTGTAATGGTCACTCATGGTGCCAGGTCTACATGTAGTAATTATTTTGCTAGATTTTGCGCATTGATATTTCAAACTGAAGGGAGCTTTACAGGCTGATGCAGTTAATGGCAAAAGCAGAATGGGGCATGTTTCACAAAACATCTGATCGAGTGATCGTGGCATTTAAAAATATTAGTCAAAGTAGACTATTGCCTTGCCAATAAAGAAGTGGCATGTCTTACGTGGCATAACCACAGCATAGTAGGTAAACGAAGTCTAAGTGGCCTCCTGTACTGCCTCAGCTCTGAGCTGCTGCGGCATGAGATTGACACAGAAGGGGGCGGGGCCAGGGACCGGTAAATGTGAATTAATTGTGCGTGTGGTGTGTGTTGACTGGAAGATGGCTGCTTTCTAGGTTGGGCATTGCATCGAACACTTCCAGTACACTCACTCTTGTAGTAGCTCACCTCACCTCGCCTCGCCTCGCCTTGCCGGTTTAAAGCTGGCGCCATAGACCATGTCAGCTGCTCTAACCTCTAACCCCGATGATAAAGTCCACGAGTTGTTCTGTTTCCTCGAGTAACTCCGACATCCTTTAGCCGTAAAAGACATAATAAAGAGGAGGAAGTGACAATAGTCAATAGTACATACTTCTCTTAAGTCAAGAGTTCACATGTTGGACACCCAAAGTTTGTATGGCATTACACAATAGTACAACAGAGTTTTTCACTAATTTAGGGGAAAGAAAAAGTTGAAATAAAAGTTATCTGCGCCTCAAGTTTAGTTAAATGAGCTTAGCTTGCTTTCTTCTAGAGCATCTTGCTGGCTCTCGGTTTGAAGGCATCCTACAATGTATAAAAAATGTACAACATAATACAGAAAATCATTATTAATTTCTTAGGGGGCATTTGGATGGGTTAGGAATAACTCTTTCTAGACGGAAAATTAGAAAGAGTTATTCCTAAGCATCCAAACGTGTTAGGCGTAAGGTTGGACTAGTTCTTTCCGGAATAGCACTCTTCCTAACACATCCCTTATTTTACCACACATTCATTCCTTATTCCTAACACATCATCCAAACAACATTTTCCGCTCGGAATAGTTCTTCTTTATTCCTAACACATCTTCCTAATTTTTCCGTCCGGAATAGTTCTTCCTTCCTTATTCCTAGCCCATCCAAACTCCCCCTTAGTTTCTACAAAACAGTGGTCATTATTGGCATGAAAGTTAAAAAACTGAAATTGTGTCCAGTTCTAAGGCAGACATGAAGACAAAAACTTTAATTGCTATCCGCAACCAGTAATTTCTTTAAAAAGAAAGGACAAAGACAGATAAAGAACGATTTCATCAAAACAGATTTTGATTCTAACACTGTACCAACCTCTAAAGCAACTGGGATGGTTGCAGATTTCACATTTTAAACTTTCATGTTTAGTTAATATTCCACTTGAAGTGCAGGCAATGAAGTATACATATATTGATGGTTTATCCACTCTGACTTTTGTATTTCTCTTTGTTTCTTTTTCATTTCAAACCTGCCAATCCTGTACCAGTCAGAATTGTTACATAAAAGATATCTAAAAACTACATTCACCTTCTCATTCTCTTGGCTTCAAAAGGGTCCATGTTTTCAAGGGTTTCAGCTTAGAGCTCTAACTCATCGTCTTCTGACTGCTTTGACCCACTTATAGCGGGATTTATTGAAATTTCTCTGTATTTTTCAGTACTGAGCGGGACTTCCATAGGGTCCACTACCAGGTTTATTTTGCTTTATTTTGCACAGAGTTGCTGCTATTTCCTGAGAATTTCAAAAGAGAAAAAAATGTACCCATGAGTTATAGGTAAAGATTGATGGCATGTCTGTGCACTGTGCTAAGGCATACATACAAATGAATAAAAACTTGACCAAGCTGACCATAGCTAAACTTCCAGCTCATCTGTGCAAATTGCTTCCAGGTGTGTTATTTACGTTTATCTATCAAATGAGTTCTCAGATATTACATTATCCTAAAAAAAGTACATCAAGTGCATTTTAAATATGGGAGCAAATAACATCTAGTTCAATTGGTAAAAACTGAAATTTCAGCAGCACTAAGAAATCAAAGCAGCACCAAAATTCAGTCCTGTTCTCAGAGAAATCTGAACCCCATGAAATCTGAACTCTTTTTCCTTAATGCTGACCCTCTTCTCAGAGATGAGTGCTCCCAGATCCTACAATGTCCAGAGCAAACTTTCCCAATTAGATATTTGGGCTTGCCACTCACTTTTAAGAAGCTCAATAAGAGTGACTTCACTCCTCTGATAACTAGTTTCGAAGAGAAATTAGATACCTGGAGCTCCTCCCTTTTGTCTATGGCTGGCAGGTTGGTATTGGTAAACTCTTGCCTTTCAACACTACCTGTGTATTTCATGTCTGTCTTCAAACTCCCGAGATGGGTAATAAAAGAATTAGATAGCATCAGAAGAGCCTATCTTTGGCAGGGACATTCCAAGAAGAAGAAACTTATAACAATAGCCTGGGACAAAGTTTGCTCACCTAAGATAGTTGGCGGTTTAGGTGTCCTCGAGCTGGAGTCTTTTAATTCAGCACTCCTTGCCAAGTGGCTTTGGAAGTGGTTCAGTGCAACTCATTCTCCTTGGCAGAGCCTGGTCAGATCCCTCTTTGAGCACAACACTTTTCTGCCTCAAAACTCACCTCTCATGTTAGCTTTTCAGCAAATTCTACCTGCCTTTCATGCTGTCACCTTTTTTTCAATCGGCAACGGTGCCATTGTACTTTTCTGGCATCACAACTGGGGCCTAGGTTTACTAGCCCTCACCTTCCCCATTCTGTATAGCTTTTCCCTGGATCATGACATCTCAGTAGCTAATTTTTTGCAAGCTCTCACCTCACCACTTAACCTCTTCAGACCCTCATTCATGTCCAGCTTGTCAGCTCAAACACAATTCAATACTCTCTCTCAGCAGCTGTACAATTCGACTGTCATACCTACTACTTTGTCTCAAGATCAGATCCATTGCAAGCTTACAAGCAATTGTCTCACTTCTTCATCCTTCTACAAATTCCTGAAGGTTTTTCCCAAAATACCCTCTGAACTGAACCATATTTGGAAGCTACTTTTGCCTCCTAGACTTAAAACTTTCCTTTGGTTGATGTTGCATAACAAACTCCCAACCATTGATAACCTGCAAAAAAGAGGGCTGCCTATTGTCAACAGATGTTGCCTCTGTAAGAATTGCTCTGAATCTATCGCTCACACCTTTGGTTCATGCTCTTTCTTTAAAGATGTTACCAATCTTGCTCTCAATCGAACTGGTACAACTCGCTGGCACCTTCAAGATCTCCACCCTTCTGCCATCATCGCAGGCAACTTTACCAACAAACAAAGAGAACTCCTAACTTTTTCCTGCTACTTTACTTGGCGCGAGAGATGCTCAAGAACCGTCTCAGACCATACCAGCGACTCAAACACTGTTGCCTTCCTCATACTAGAAGAATGGCGCTTATTGAATCCTGATTAGACCTCTGCTTTTAATCTTTTAGACTTTTTGGGCTTTTCAGATTTTATTTTGGTTTTTTTATTTGATTAGACTTTTCTTTCTTTTTTTCTTTTACCAGGGCTTCATCTTCTGAAACCCATCTCTTTTATGTACTATTTCTCTTTACTTTAATGAAAAGGCATCGGGCTCGACCTGGGCTTTTATTTCAAAAAAAAAAAAATTCAGTCCTGTTGCATATACCTGAAGTGACATGTACCCAGACCCACTAAAGAAAATTACATGACAGTAGAATGGAACCTCTGGAATAGGATTGAGATCTCAATGGAGAAGAGCCTGAGCTCTGAGATTTCGCATCGCCTAAAAGGCATTGCTTGTGGTTGGGGCAGACCATTTGTACCCTGGTTTTTACCAAAACAAATTAAAATATTTATAATAATATGTTCATGGAAAATCACCTCGTTTGGTATGAGTACACAATAATGGCAACTTGGTACTAACAATTGTACGGCTGCCATATGTAATAATTCTGGGGTCACGTTTCTTTAGTTTCCATTTGCATATGTCATCCTATCGTAGAATAATCCTAGATCGATTCCCTAATAAGAAAGGGCAACTGTCTTAACGACTGTTTAATAGTTACGTAAAATACTTAAGGTAAAATCTAAATAATCTATTTTTAGACGGTTTTTGGGTTATCATATTGACAGACTAGGTTAATCATACTCGTCTAGGTTTGGATAATTAAATCTAGGTTCTTGATTAAGGAAATTCTATTTTGAAATATACTATTATTTTATTCAGTTATAGTTGGTTTTGACTTTCCAGTTATTAATAAGTTATGATGAAATTTCGATGATTTTAGTTATATAAATCCAAAATTTATATTTCTAGAATTAAGATATTCATTTATTTAGTGTTTGACATTTCTTTAATATTTATTTGATTATTAATTATTTTCTTAAATATAAAAAATTAAATCAGAAAACTGAAATAAAAAATCAATTGGAGATGGAAATCAAAATCGAGATTATTTGATTTGTTTTAAAATTGGGATCAGAAAGTCTCTTGTCAACGTATAGCTGTCAAACGGGCGAAACGTCCATGGAACAGATGTCTTCCGTTTCCTTTCAGTTTCAGTCAACGAAGCAGAAATCTCTTCCATTTTCGCTCCGTTTCGTCAAACAAAACAGTTTTTTTTTCCGTTTAACGTTCTATCCTTCATTTTCCATTGATTTCAGCCTATTTCCATGTTCCGTTTCGTTTCGCTTCAAGAACGTTTAGAAATTTCAGTTCCGTTTTTAGAAATGAAACTGTTTTCTATTTCGTTTAACGTTCCGTTTGGACGGGACGGAACGGAAACGTTCGAAACATCGGTATATTGACATGTCTATCAACGTATCTGTTCTTGATTCACTTAGACTGTTATCGTCATCTCTCGAAATTTGACAAAATAAAAAAATTCCTAATTATTTAATTAGCTTTTCCTTTAAAATTATTAAGCCCACAATTAATTAACTTAATCTTAAATTAAGTTTAAATAAATTTGATTTATTAAATTTCAGTCCAATTCAAATCCGGCCGGTATTAACATTGGGCCCAGCCCAATCTTTTTTTTCTTTTTCCTATTCTTTCCTTTATTCAAGCCCACACATATAAAGCCCATAAGTGGGCCCAAATGCACAACAGACTGAGCCAGGTCAGCCTGACTCGGTTGACCTGCAGCCCGTAACGGGTCCGCATTAGATCCGCAAGGGTTCCGACAGAACCCGTTAACCACTATTTAAGATCCAACCAGCAAGCCAAGCTTTTTATCAAAAAGGTCCCTGTATTTCCAAATCTCTTGCACCCAGGTTTTTATTTTTCACAAAGAAGCCCTTCTATAATTATAACTAGGCCCCTGAGTCTAGAAATCCCTCACGAAACAGCCCTTGCCACGTACCAGTAACGCAGCAGAGCGATACCAGAGGTGGTTTAACCTCAAATAAAACTGGTAAGGTCTGTACCAAGGTGGTTTAACCACAATATAGCGCCAACACCACATCAAATATCCATCTATCACCTTAACTTAAACAACTCACACACCTATACTAGCGGCTCAGGTTTAATCATCCAAACCAACAGCAAATGTCAGAAAACCGAAATCAAACAAAGAAAGGAGCAATATACCTCGACTTGGTTCCCTCCTCTCTCTCTTTCTCTTCCCAGTTCCCTTCCTCTCTCTCTCTTTCTCCAACCGATAGCAAAACAAAAAATCAACCTCACTGCACCTATTTAGAGGCAGCGCACAAGAGAGGAAAAATATAAGGATTGAGAAGGAACGGTAAGGATTAAACTATGGATCGATCTCACCTATCCCACTGCAGTCAAAGATTCAACTCTACACCGGCTTTTTCCGGATGAGAAGATGAGACCAGAGGACAAGATCGAGGGAGAAAGAGCGCCGAGTTAGATGGCTTCTTCTCATTGGTTTGTCACAACCCATCCGTCAGCCTCGATAGTGGAGCTCCGATATTCTACGGAGAAGAAGGGAAGAAGAGGAGATGAATAAGGATGGAGGGGTCGGAAGAGAAGAGGAGATGACAGCGCGAAACAGAGAAAAAGTGATTTTTATTAAATATTATTCCCTCTGATTTTCTGTGACGGAGTTTGTGTGACCAAAGATGCTGCTACTCATATGGAGTGGAAATTCTAATTATTCTTATTAGGATTTTGATTAATCTAATGTTATATTTTAATATAATTTAATTATTCTTATTAGGTAGAATTTTTTTATTTCGATTCGGTTTTACTGTTGCATCGAATTTATTTCTTAAGATTACTAATTAATAATGTTTCTTTACTAATTACGGATTAATTAACAAATTCCTAATTTTTCTTGCTATTATTTCTTTAATCTTAATTAGAGTTGATTTTATGATATCGTTTTCTAATTGGTTTGATATTTTTATAGCAAATTTTGGTTATTAACCATTAATTTCAATTATCTTCAAGTATTATTATTATAGATTTATTTATTCTAATATTATTAATGAAATTAATCTAATTAATTTAAATTGATATTTCCCAATATTTTACATGTACCCATACCTGATACCGATACTCTTGCATATATGGAGTACCGAGATAATACCACAACCGTACCCAACCTATGCATGATTCAACTATTAATCCGACAACAATCCAGATCAACCGAAAATTAACTAAATTGGCTTTGTTGAGTAAGATTTTTAGAAAAATTATGATTTAGGCACCAGAAATTTTAGTGTGTCGAAATATTATATTTTTATTAGTTAGTTCTGGTATGATTTGATACTTTTTTCTTTTTTTTATTGATGTATGGTTTTCGTACTCAATTTTCAACCAGATTAAGCCCTAAAATTACGTTCAAATGCCTGTGTTTTAATCAATTTCTGCTAATTTAGGTTATAGAAAGGTCCAGCCGTAGTCCGGCAAGTTTGTTTTGCAGGTTCAGCAATTATTCGGCGTGGAGAACAGAGAAAACAGCAAACGGGAGGTGCTCAGACAGATTGGAACGGACCGCCCAGACAACAGGGCGGTCCGCCCTGACCAGAGGAACCAAGTCCAGACGGACTCAGCCAGACTTCAGACGGACTGCACCTGACCAGGCTGGAACGGTCTGCCCCAGACTCAGAACGGACCGTTCCAGCTATCTTTGGATTGCTAAAAACAGAAGGCTAAGTTTGTCAAGTCGGTTTCCTCTATTACCGACCTTCCAGAAGCACGTCTCCCACGTTTGAAGCCACCAATGCCTCATTATAAAAGCTCTGTCCTGTCTCCACCAAAAGCTAAGTTCGATATTCTAGGTTTTAGCCTCTTTCCAATTCAGCAAAGGAGACAGCCTGCCGAGACGGCCCAGCCTGAACCAGGACAACCAGCCGGAACGGTCCGCCCTAGTCCAGAACGGTACGCCCCAGACAGGACAGAGCATCGAATCGTGGAGTTTTCTAGCGCAACTTGTTGTAAACTTGATTTTTCTCTTTTTATGTCTCTGTATTTGATGAAACATGCTTGTTCTTGCATGGATTTGTTAGAGTAGAGTAGTTTAGGGGCTGTGGTCTGAGAACCTTTCTCTAGTTGCTTGTTTTTTATTTGAATCTTTAATTATTAGTTAAATCAAGTTATGTTCTGCTTCTTGTGCTTTAATTTTCTATTTAATTGCTTAAGTTCGTTTTTGTTTGATCTGATTGCCTCGTTAAACAAAGGCCTAGTTTAACTGTTAGGATTAAAATCAATCACAGCCACATTAACTTAGTAATTATACTGTTTGGTAGGCGATATCCGGAAGGATTAAACCAGACCTTAATAAATTAGGGTTTAACTTGAAATCGGAAGATTAAAAGTTTACCAAGACTCGAGAAGTAGACTAGAACAACTAAACTAAGAAACGGAAGTTGAAATTTAGGCGTTCTAGGAGTTAAACAATAAAACTAAATAGCTTGACCTGAACGGGAGTTAGAGTACAAGTCTATAGGTTAAGTATTGTTTAATCTCACATAAAAACATTTAATTAATAATTAAAATTCATGACAAAACAAGTATCAATTAATCGGAACAGACCGTTCCAGGGTCAGAACGGACCGCCCGGAAGGGGGAGTCTGGCCTGAAACGGCTTGTTCCGATCAACTGACGGAGTCCAGAACGGACCGTTCCAGAGATGGAACGGACTGTTCCAACTTTGACACAGAGAATTGTTTGAGGATCTAAACCCCTAGTTTTCATCAACTTGATTATCTTTTGTTTGAGTTAGGATTTGGTAATTTAGGGATTGATCTTTACTTTATTATTTTTTATTTTAGAACTGTTGAAACTGTTTTGCTACCTCTGAAATTGTTTATTACTTAAGAAATTAGTTTAATTTGAATTGTTTAACTTAGAAATAGAATAGTCTGTCCCCGAGATTCGACCCTTAAGCTGTTCTACAATCGAATTAGAATCGGAATTTAAGGATTTAATTTGACCCGTACGCACAGAACCGATCAAATTTTGGCGCCGTTGCCGGGGACGGTGCCTTTATTTAAGTTTAGCTTTCAAATTAAGTTAAATTCTCCTTTTTACTTTTCACTTTTTCTTGGATTTTGGAAATTGCAGGAACACGCGCTGGCTGGAAAGAAGAAGAAAACCAACAGCACTTGCAACTACAACTTTCGACACCCGAGGAAAGGAGAGAAGGACCCCTCTCAGCCCAGCTCTTCCTCATCTGGACCTAACCGTGCGGTTTTGCAACGGCAAATTCCAGAAACAGTCGAGCAGACCGAGAGGCAAGGTGACAGCTCATTGGTTCCGCCCTTTCGCCTTTTCTACCAGCGAAATCGTAGGAATCTCTTTGGAGCACAACCACCTTTCTCACAATCCGAAACACCTCGTTTCACATTAGGACGAACCACCTCAACCGCATCAACCGACGAAGAAGCAATGGGAGACAACGGGAATGGAAACGGGGGCAACAACAACGAGACTGAACTTGAGCGTGCATTGCGAGAGGCCCTCGCAGCTGCCAAGGAGGCTGAGGCAACTCGACCTTTGAGGGAGATAGGGGCCCCAACAGCAAACAACATCCGACTGGGAGTCAAGCCACCGAAAGCCGAGAGGACCAGAGATTTCTTCTACAATCCTGGCCTCGTGTCTTTGATCAAAGAAAATACATTTGCAGGATCTCCTCATGAAGATGCCAACAGACATTTACAATCCTTTCTGCGAAATTACACAACCTTGGTTCCTGAAGAAGTCGATCCGGATATAATTCGCCTAACTCTTTTTCCTTTTTCTCTTAGGGACAAAGCCGAAGATTGGTTAAATAGTTTCAATGACCGACCTTTTGAGTCTTTGAACGACCTGGCCAAAGCCTTTTTGGATTGGTTTTATCCTAGAGTAAAAACGACCAAATTAGTTAGGGAATTGTTAACCTTTCAACAGGACCAAGATGAAAACCTGTTCGAAGCTTGGGAACGGTTCAAAGACCTGCAAAGAATGTGTCCACATCATGATGTACCTGATAGTAGACTGATTGTTAGTTCTTATGATGGTTTGGATGACATAACTCGTCAGAATATTAATTCAACTGCAGGTGGTGCTTTCCTGGAGATGGGATGCAGGGATGCAAAAGCCTTGATTGAAAGCATGGCACAATCTCAGACAAACTGGTCGGTGCGCTCAAAGAAGAAGGGAGGCGTGCTTGAAGTAGACAAATCCACCCACCTCCAATCTCAACTCGATTCTTTGACAGTCATACTCAAGAACATAAGTGCAAAATCTTCAAACCCTCCGAATCCGCCGCCGTATGTCAAATCTGCGAAGAGGAAGGTCACACAGCCAAGTCTTGTCACTTGGTAGCCAGGGAGGACCAGTCTGAAGAGGTCAATGCCATAATCGCTCCTCCCTCCTTCTTCCCAAGCAATAACTACTCATATCGCGACAAACGGAACCACCAAGGTCTCTTATATAGCAACCCCAACGGGTGTGCCAATCCGGGCCAAACTGGTCAAGCATCAAACTCCAACAACAGCACCAACGCCCATAGCGGGCTCTCTCAGCGAACGGTGGAGAAGTTTATGCAGAACCAAGGGATATTCAATCACTCAGTCCATGACGAGATCAAACTGCTAAGAGAAGACCTAGGCCTACTCATAAGCAAGCTGAACCAAGGGAATGATCAGGCCAACTCGGGAGCACTAACCAAGCCAGGTATGTTCCCAAGCCAACCTGAAACTAATCCCAGAGAAGAGTGCAAGAGCGTCACGCACAGGCTGAGGAGCGGGACCAGTTACGATGGCCCCGAGATGCCCAAGGATTTACCGCCGGAATCAGTTGGAACGGCCCGGCCTGAGGCAGGACGGATCCCTGGAACGGACCGCCCCACATCGGAACGGACCGCCCCAATCCAGGAACCGCCAGGCTCAGCTGGGACGGCCCACCCTGAACCAGGACGATCTGTTGGAACGGTCCGCCCTAGTCTGGAACGGTCCGCCCCAACCTTGCCCAGAGTTGAGAAAGTCTTTGCTTATCCACCTCCGACGCCGAACGATCCTCCGATTGAGGTCCCATACCCGCAGAGGCTAGCTCAGGCTAAGAAGGACAGGGAATACGGAAAATTTCTGAATATCTTGAGGCAAATGAAGATCACTATTCCCTTCACTGACCTCTTGTCGAAGATGTCATACTACGCCAAGTTTCTCAAAGATCTCCTATCCAACAAGAAGAACTTGGAATTGAGCGGTGTCATGGCCTTGTCAGGAGATCCCGACACTCCAAACATCAAGAAGATGCCGCCAAAGATGAAGGATCCAGGTAGATTTACTATTCCTAGCAAAGTTGGTAATTTAGGTATGAAGAGAGCGTTGCTGGACATCGGAGCAAGTGTCAGTCTGATCCCTGAAACTATCTTTCATCGAATTGGAAATCGAGAACTAGAGCCAACTCCGGTGACTTTGAGACTTGCTGATAATTCAATAAGATTGCCATTGGGGGAGGTGAAAGACGTTCCAATTCAAGTTGGAGACATCTTTGTTCCATGCGACTTCGTGGTGGTTGATATGGAGGAAGATCCTGAAGTTCCTATCATCCTGGGCAGACCCTTCCTCACCACAGCCGGTGTGTTCATCAATTGCAGAACCGGCAAGATGAAATTGGAAGTTGGAGATGAGAAAGTTGAGTTTGATGTGGAAAAAGCGATGCGGATGCCTGACCATGTGGATTCGATTTTTATGATTGAATCCTTGGAAGCCATGGTTGAGGAGACATTCAACAATCGGATTGTGCAAGCATACCATTCCTTCTCGGCCACACCTGAAGAGGATGAGGCAGACTTAATATTCAACAAAATTTTGCAAACCATTGAATACTTGGCTGCCAGAGAGGGCTGGAACGGTCTGCCCCAGATCCAGGCGGACCAGGTCAGCATGCAGCTTCGATCAGCGGCTGAAATCGACCAGATTTTCAGCCTCGATTCAGATCAGAACGGTCCGCCCCAGCCTGAAACGGACCGTCCCAGCTGCCAGTCAGAGAAAGGTAAACCAGAATTGAAGACATTACCAGAGAGCCTTAAGTACGAATTCCTAGGCCCCGACCAGACCTTTCCTGTCATCGTCAACGCCAAACTCGACTTGGATCAGACTGATAAGTTACTAAAGGAGTTGAGGGCTCACCGCAAGGCTATTGGGTATTCTATCGAAGATCTCAAGGGTATCGATCCCTCGATATGCACCCACCGGATCTTACTTGAAGAAGACTCAAAACCGACAGTAGAACATCAAAGGAGGCTCAACCCGAACATGAGTGAAGTCGTGAAGAAGGAGGTGCAGAAACTTTTGGAAGCTAGAATCATCTATCCGATCTCGGACAGCAAATGGGTCAGTCCCATTCATGTTGTCCTAAAGAAGGGAGGCACAACAGTGATGAAGAATGATGATGGCCAGCTGATCCAAACAAGGATTGTCACTGGATGGAGGATGTGTGTGGACTACCGCAAGCTGAACGCTTCAACGCGAAAAGACCACTTCCCTCTGCCCTTCGTTGACCAATTACTCGAGCGATTGGCTAAGCATTCTTTCTTTTGTTATTTAGATGGTTATTTAGGTTTCTTCCAAATACCGATTCACCCGCTTGACCAAGAGAAAACAACTTTTACATGCCCATATGGAACTTATGCATACCGTAGGATGCCATTTGGTTTGTGTAATGCACCAGCAACGTTCCAAAGAGCTATGATGGCAATATTTCGAAAAAGACATGGAAGTTTTCATCGATGATTTTTCAGTATATGGTACTTCTTTTGATCATTGTCTAGCTAACTTGTCAAAAATTTTACAGAGATGTGAAGAAGTCAATCTGGTCTTGAATTGGAAGAAATGTCATTTCATGGTACAGGAAGGTGTTGTTTTAGGACACATAATTTCAGAATAAGGGATCATGGTGGACCAAGCCAAGGTGGAGGTGATCGAGAAGCTAGCTCTGCCGACTTGCGTAAAGGATGTGCGGAGCTTTCTTGGACATGCAGGCTTCTACAGGCGTTTTATCAAAGATTTCTCTAAAATTGTTAAGCTATTAACCAATTTAACAATGAAGGATGCTGAATTTCTATTTGATAAAAATTGTGTTGATGCTTTCAATAGGTTGAAGGAAACGCTTGTGACAGCCCCTATCTTGCAACCTCCGGATTGGGATCAGCCATTCGAATTAATGTGTGATGCTAGTGACTACGCAGTTGGTGCAGTGTTGGGTTAGCGGAAAGACAAGAAGCCGTATGCAATCTACTACACGAGCAAGGTACTGGACGAGGCGCAAGTCAACTATACCACAACCGAAAAGGAACTGCTGGCAGTAGTCTACGCCTTAGATAAATTCAGGTCGTACCTGGTCGGTTCAAAGGTCATAGTCTACACCGATCATTCAGCACTCAAATACCTCATATCCAAGAAAGATGCCAGGCCACGACTTATTCGATGAGTTCTCTTGCTGCAAGAATTTGACCTCGAAATTCGCGACAAGAAAGGTACAGAAAATAGTGTGGCTGATCACTTGTCCAGGTTGAAGGTGGAAGAACAAGGAACATGAACCATACCGATCAATGACTCGTTTCCAGACGAACATCTGCTGACGATCCAGTCTGGAACGGTCCGCCCCAGTTTGGAACGGCCCGTCCCAGCTCCTGAAAACACTACAGCAGCAGACAGAACGGCCCAATCTGAGCCAGAACGGCCTGATGGAACGGACCGCCCCAATCTGGAACGGTCCGCCCCAATCCAGGAAGTTCCTTGGTATGCCGATTTCGCGAACTTTTTGGCCAGTAAAGTCCTGCCCTACAAGATGTCTTCTCAGCAAAAAAAGAGGTTCCTAGCTGATGCGAAATACTACTTCTGGGAGGACCCGTTCTTGTGGAAACTTGGGGTTGACGGAATCTTTCGTAGATGCATACCAAAGGAAGAGGTGCAGCAAATCCTTCATCAGTACCATTCCTCCGCCTATGGTGGCCACGCATCAACTTCGAAAACCGCAGCAAAAGTTCTTCAATCAGATTTCTTCTGGCCATCTATTTTCAAGGATTCAAGGGAGTTTGTTTTGGCTTGCGATCAGTGCCAAAGGATGGGTAATATATCTAGCCGACAATAGATGCCAATGAACCCGATTCTGGAAGTTGAGATTTTTTATTTGTGGGGGATTGACTTCATGGGACCCTTTCCGTCTTCGTGCGGGTATGAATACATCCTTGTAGCAGTAGACTACGTGTCTAAATGGGTTGAAGCTGTTCCGAGCAAGCATGCCGATTCAGCCACAGTATAGAAGCTGTTCACCAAGATCATCTTTCCTCGGTTTGGAATTCCGAGAGCTGTCATCAGTGACGGGGGTAAACACTTCATCAACAAACAATTTGATAATCTGCTGAAGAAGTATGGAGTGAAACACAAGGTGGCAACACCGTACCACCCGCAAACAAGTGGCCAGGTTGAGGTATCTAATCGAGAAATTAAGAACATCCTGCAGAAAACCGTTGGGAGTAGAAGGAAGGATTGGGCACTGAAGCTGGATGATGCATTATGGGCATATCGAACCGCATTCAAGACTCCAATCGGAATGAGTCCATTCAAGCTGGTGTATGGAAAGGCGTGTCATCTGCCTGTTGAGATCGAACACAAGGCATATTGGGCAACCAGAGCACTCAATTTGGAGTATAAATTAGCAGGAGAGCAAAGAGTTCTAGATTTGCATGAGCTAGAAGAGATCAAACTAAACGCCTATGATAATGCTAAGATGTGCAAGGAGAGAACGAAAAATTGGCATGATAAGCATATCCAAAGGCAAAATTTTAAAGAGGGAGATCTAGTGTTGCTGTTCAACTCTCGATTGAGATTATTTCCAGGTAAACTAAGGTCCCGATGGACAGGTCCTTATGAGGTTAAAAAGGTCTACCCATTCGGAGCAGTCGATATTTGGAAGGAAGGATCAGAAACCTTCAAAGTGAATGGCCAACGATTCAAGCTCTACATCAGTCAAACCGCACAAGAACAAGGAGGGGAAGTGCGATTTCTGGAGAAACCCTCAACCGTAGAGACGTAGCCATACGGGGTCAAGCTCGAGACCTTAAACATGCGCTGCTTGGGAGGCAATCCAAGAGTTAAAAAAAAATTAATTAGGAATTTCTTTCTGTTTTCTTACATTATATAAAAAAAATGGAAAATTGAAAAACAAAAAAAAAATTAGAAAATCAGAAAAACATAAAAAAAATAGGAGTAAGGATAAATACTTGGCTTAGTCTGTACTTAACTTGTTTAATTTCAGGATTTTTCAGGGATTGGAACGGACCGTCCCACACTCAGAACGGTCCGCCCCAACACCAGGACGTACAGGTCCAAGGCTGGTACAACGCATGCGGAACGGACGACAAAACCATAATGGAACGGACCGTCCCACGTTTGAAACGGTCCGCCCCATTTAAACCTAACTGAGGACCCAGACCCAAACCCAATAACTACCCACTATCATTAACTACCCACTAAACCTAACCAACCCGCCTGCTCAACTTACCCGACTCGTCCCCTTCTATTTCTCTCCCAAACCAACCATTCAAACTCTCTCTCTCTCAAACCCGTCTCTCCAACTCTCTATCTCTCTCTCTCTCTTTCTCACAACACTCGATCCGTCAATCCATTCAGCCGAAGCGCCGTCGCTCGACACCGTTGTGCTCTCCTCGCTGTCCTCTACTCGACCATCTCGCCAATTTCTCTGATTTCTCGCAGAATCGCCGACGCCACCAACTCCGCCCCGCCTCTCTCGGCCATAACCAAACCTCCGGTAAATCACCTCTTTCTCTCCTTCTTTCCATTACAGGTACCAATCCCGACCAAACACCCACTGTCAAACCGATCAAAAACTTTAGCACCTCCATACCAACTATACCTGGAACTTAACCATTTTCGGGCAAACCTAGATTGGAACGGTCCGTTCCAAAATTGGAATGGTCCGCCCCAGTCTCAAACCCAATCCAAAACCAGCCCGTCCTATCCGGAACCTCTCCGTCCTGCACATCCAGAACGGTCCGTTCCAATCTTCGGACAGTCCGTCCCATCCAACCTTCCAGACACACAAACCCTATCTCCCCAGCCAAACCAGTCCGTCCCAATCCTTGGCGACCCGTTCCAACCCTCCATGTCTAGCAGCTCATCTTCTGGTTCATTGGGCGACAAAATCTCTAAATTCTTCCGCAAGGGACCAAGGAGAATAGGCCAGACATCTGTCCCAATCCCTCCAGAGTTCAATCTGCCGTGGCCAACAAAAGATTCTCATCCGGTACCACCTCTGGATAGGCTCCCGCTCAGGCCAGAAGACTTGATCACCATGCCGGAACACTCACTCTCTGTCACGCCGCCTTACATAGTCGAGTATCCACCGCCTGACACAAAAATCATGTCATACATTCCAAGGAGACGGATGGAGGCAGACGCGATCGACTGGTCCTAACTGGAGGCTGCTTCAGACCCAGAAACAGAGGGACATGGTGAGACAGCCGAGGCAGAGGCAACAGCAGAGCACACTGAGAAAGTCCAACAAGCTGCAGTAGAGGCCGAGGAAGATGCAGAAGAAGAAGAGGCCGCGGATCTTGTCCCCGAGACACAAACCCGGCCATCACAACCAGCTAGTATTGAGCTAGCAAACATGCACATCCGCCTCAAGGGCAGCCAGGCAAAGCAGCGGTACAGAAACCTCCTGAACAAGAAATTTGAGAATACCCGCTCGATCGATCTGCGGGTACTTGACACACTAGGCATCAGGGAGGACTTCTACAGGCTGACCAGAGCAATTAGGTTTCGCCCGAGGTTCTGGAAGATCAGAGCTCCCGCATACACTGCCTTGACCATGGAATTCCTGTGCTCTCTTGACCTCTATCATAAGAATGACTTGTGGCAGATCACATTTCGGGTAGATGGTAAGAAATATGTCGCTACAGAGCTTGACTTTGCCTGTATCTTTGGGCTGGAGAATGGCACGATAACAGATGAGTATTTTGAAGAGGATTTGTGGGAAGAGCTCTCTTTAGAGCACAAGCAGCCGGTCAATACACGCAGATCCTCTCACATCCAGCACTCGACCATCCGGTTCATCCAGCGCATGCTATCTCTGACGATCTTTGCAAAGGGTGAATCTGGTGTCAAGCTGACAAGGGGAGAACAGGCCATTCTCAATCAGATATTCTACCCAACAGGCGATGCATAGCTCAACCTTGCCTACTTCATGATGAAGCACTTCGAGAAACAGGCCAATAATTTGAGGTCAGGCAAGGGACAGATCACCATTGGAGGCTATGTCACCCATCTGGTTCAGCAATACGACATGGCCTTATCTGAGATGCAGCGGAGTGGGGGCCCAAGCCGGGTCTCCATGAGACAACTGGTTGAAATGCAGATGGTGGCTCAGGTTGGAAACGAGTACCAGTACATCTATGGTCGGTATCGTTTCCCTCTTCCTCTCAACAGGCCTATTGATCTTACCAACAAGAGAACCTGGCTGCTGGTTGACAAGGACGGCACATTTATAAACCATGAAGAGGAGGAGTTACAGCGGCGATTAGCCGAGATGGAGGCAGCCGCCAGAGCAGCCGGGGCCGGTACGTTCGCAGAGGCAGAAGCAGCCAACTCCCAGCCACCTCCACCCAATCAACCTCCGATCCAGCCATTCTATGAGCCTCAGACTCAGAGGCGTGATGATATGTTTTGGGGAGGGATGCCGACTCATGAGATACCCACTCATCCAGAGCCGTCACCAGGCCAGTGGCAGGGAGGATTTGATCACGCCTACCACGATATTCTCCAGGACATTCACACGGCTCAGTGGAACATCCAGGCCTCGATTGATGAAGACAGAGAAGAAAGGAGGCGTGACAGAGAAGAGAGCCGCAGAGCAAGAGAAGAGGACAGGCGGTGGAGGCAGCAGCAAGACGAAAGGAATGCCAGAAACGATGACCTGCTAGCACGGTTGGCCAGCCATATCTTCGGGCCACCGCAAGACCCACCACCGAACTGAGCCAAGTTCTATAAGTTTTCTATTTTTCACTCTTTTCTTTTCTTTCTTGCATCTAACAGAACTAGGGACAGTTCTGTAGATAAGCTTAGGAGGGGTAAAAGTTAGAAAAATCGAAAACTGGTACGATAGGATGCATTTCATGGCATATTGCATTTTTCTGTCAAGATTGGAACGGTCCGTCCCACACATAGAACGGTCCGCCCCAGTGGTCGTCCAAATCCAGAACAGGCCGTCCCAGCCTTGACAGAATAGAAAACATGGCTGACAAATGTGCCTGGAACGGTCCGCCCCAATGGGTCGTCCCAGCCCAGAACTGGCCGTTCCAAGTGCAGTTGTTAGCTGGTTTTTGTATATACATGTAGGAATTATATTTTTAATCATTTAATGTTGCATTTAGATAAGTTTTAAGGATTTAATGACTAGGTTTAGCGATTGTGACTTAGGGAATTAAGGTATTTTCTGAAGGAAGCAAATTTAATTGAAAATCTCTGCAAAATGAATTTGATGAAACTGATTTGAGCAACCTAAGGATAGGATTTGAAAGTTGTCTGAGAAATCGTTTTCTTAAGCATTGAATTGATTAATTTCACAAGCAATTGATTGATTTAGTCGATTAGAGCCGGCAAAGGGTGATTAAGTTCGCCTAAGATCATTTTCTCAACTCAAAAACCCGATTAATTGTAAGTAGGTCTACACAAGTTTTAGAAACAATTAAACCACTGTTTTTCAAACTAAAAAAAAAAACAAAAAAAAAACCAAAAAAATCAGAAAAACAAAAACAAAAACAAAAATAAATTTTCTTTTCTGGAGGCATAAGGAATAAGGCAGAAAATTGCTGAACTTCCGTCGTGGACCGTAGCAAAAATACATAAAAATCGGACCGACATCCAAGGGGAACTAAAAAGTTGTGCTCTCCAAGTGGATATTGCGAGAGGCTATAGGTAACTGAAGGTAAAAAATGATCCACTAAATTAAATGGATGAGAGAAAACTCAATGATTCTAAGCCTTCTTTAATCTGGCCGATCCCCCCGCAGCGAGGAAAACTCCCAGCCCCGGGAAAATCTGTATCAATTGTATCTTACTTTCTATTTGTTTTAAAAAATTTTAGTGGTTTAAAATAATTCAAAAACATGTGCATAACGACTTGGAATTAATTTAGGTTATTTGAGTTGAGAAGATTCGATCCCGTTTCTACTTGATTTCAGATTGAATGAGAACTTCGAAAAATTAATTGGACTAATGCTTAGAAAAATGAATCATGGACAGAAAGATTTGAGAGTCCTTAGGTTGATTTCAGAAAAGTTGATTCACTTGAAACAAACTGGTTTGAACTTATTGAAAATCTTTTTGACCAAAATGCCCCTATAACCTAATGTCACAAATTGCTGAGTTTAGTTAGGAAATCCTTAGAACTTGTTAGATATACAATCAATTGAACTTAATTTAGGTCTGAAACTGGTCTAGGTCTAGAGTTTTGCTTGACGACAAGCAATGTTCAAGCTTAGGGGGTTTTGATGTATGGTTTTCGTACTCAATTTCCAACCAGATTAAGCCCTAAAATTACGTTCAAATGCCTGTTTTTTAATCAATTTCTGCTAATTTAGGTAGTAGAAAGGTCCAGCCGTAGCCCGGCAAGTTTGTTTTGCAGGTTCAGCAATTATTCGATGTGGAGAACAGAGAAAACAGCAAACGGGAGGTGCTCAGACAGATTGGAACGAACCGCCCGGACAACAGGGCGGTCCGCCCTGACCAGAGGAACCAAGTCCAGATGGACTCAGCCAGACTTCAGACGGACTGCACCTGACCAGGCTGGAACGGTCTGCCCCAGACTCAGAACGGGCCGTTCCAGCTATCTTTGGATTGCTAAAAACAGAAGGCTAAGTTTGTCAAGTCGGTTTCCTCTATTACCGACCTTTCAGAAGCACGTCTCCCACGTTTGAAGCCACCAATGCCTCATTATAAAAGCTCTGTCCTGTCTCCACCAAAGGCTAAGTTCGATATTCTAGGTTTTAGCCTCTTTCCAATTCAGCAAAGGAGACAGCCTGCCGAGACGGCCCAGCCTGAACTAGGACGACCAGCCGGAACGGTCCGCCCTAGTCCAGAACGGTCCGCCCCAGACATGACAAAGCATCGAATCGTGGAGTTTTCAAGCGCAACTTGTTGTAAACTTGATTTTTCTCTTTTTATGTCTTTGTATTTGATGAAACCTGCTTGTTCTTGCATGGATTTGTTAGAGTAGAGTAATTTAGGGGCTATGGTCTGAGAACCTTTCTCTAGTTGCTTGTTTTTTATTTGAATCTTTAATTATTAGTTAAATCAAGTTATGTTCTGCTTCTTGTGCTTTAATTTTCTATTTAATTGCTTAAGTTCGTTTTTGTTTGATCTGATTGTCTCGTTAAACAAAGACCTAGTTTAACTGTTAGGATTAAAATCAATCACAGCCACATTAACTTAGTAATTATACTGTTTGGTAGGCGATATCCGGAAGGATTAAACCAGACCTTAATAAATTAGGGTTTAACTTGAAATCGGAAGATTAAAAGTTTACCAAGACTCGAGAAGTAGACTAGAACAACTAAACCAAGAAACGGAAGTTGAAATTTAGGCGTTCTAGGAGTTAAACAATAAAACTAAATAGCTTGACCTGAACGGGAGTTAGAGTACAAGTCTATAGGTTAAGTATTGTTTAATCTCACATAAAAACATTTAATTAATAATTAAAATTCATGACAAAACAAGTATCAATTAATCGGAACAGACCGTTCCAAGGTCAGAACGGACCGCCCGGAGGGGGAGTCTGGCCTGGAACGGCTTGTTCCGATCAACTGACGGAGTCCAGAACGGACCGTTCCAGAGATGGAACGGACCATTCCAACTTTGACACAGAGAATTGTTTGAGGATCTAAACCCCTAGTTTTCATCAACTTGATTATCTTTTGTTTGAGTTAGGATTTGGTAATTTATGGATTGATCTTTACTTTATTATTCTTTATTTTAGAACTGTTGAAACTATTTTGTTACCTTTGAAATTGTTTATTACTTAAGAAATTAGTTTAATTTGAATTGTTTAACTTAGAAACAGAATAGTCCGTCCCCGAGATTCGACCCTTAAGCTGTTCTACAATCGAATTAGAATCAGAATTTAAGGATTTAATTTGACACGTACGCACAGAACTGATCATTTATCTTGTGTTTGCTCTAAGATTCATGTGCTTTCTCAGAGATGAAAAATACAGTGACACACAAGACCAATAAGGCAATAACTCCTTGAGTGTTGGAGGAAGAGGGGAAAAAAAATGAAACAAATGGCATGCAGAAAATATACCAACCAGGGATGTTCCGTTTCGGCAACGAAACAAAAGTACTCTTTCGCTTCTTTTTCGTTTCGGTAAACGAAACAATTTTTTGTTCTGCTTCTTCATTTTACATTGAAATTAGCCCATTTCTGTGTTTCATTCCGTTCCATTTCTTTTGGCTTCGATAACGTTGACAAAACCATATTTCATTTCCGTTCCGTTTTTTAAAATGAAACCATTTTCTCTTCCATATTTGTTCCGTTTTGTACGGAACAAAACGAAAACGTGCGAAATGATGGTATATTGACAGTGCTAATACTAACTGCAAGATGTTAAACTAAAATACATTGTAACCAAATTAATCATATTGAATATAGCTAGTCACATAATTTTTTTTCCACACTCAATTTTCATTAATCATCTTAAGTCGCCCTATATATGGGCATTGTGGCTCCTTCTCTCAATTATAAATTCATCTAAAATATTTTGTTTTATGATTTTTCCTTTTTGTTAATGATAAAAGCAGTGTACTGACTCACCACACCAAGTCTCAGCCACGTGAGCCACAGACAGCCACAGTCAAGGAACTTACTGGCACGGATCCAAATCCTCTGTGGCTCCATTAAAAAACTTACAGTGCTAAGTTTTTAGCATCAACCGTCCGATCTAAATGGACGGACGGATCTGAAGCTGATCTAATAAAAAAAAAAAACTGTACACGCTTCGTATAAGCGTCTCTCTTACTTAGTCCCTCTTCCCTTTCAACCAAAACCTCCATTGATGACCAGATAACCCTTCTTTATACTCTTGTAAACCCAAGACCAAACCCGAATAAATGGGTTTCCAAACTATAATTCAACCTTCATCTTTCTACCTGACCCGACCAGAAGCTCTTCCTCTCTCCCCCCTTTTCCACCTCAAATTCCCAAAACCATCGCGCCATTTCCCAATCCAACTCTCAGTAGCCATGAATCCGTCCCCACCACCTCCCTCTTCTACGCAGCCCCAACAAGTGCCCCCAAACAGCCCCCAATGGTTGCTCAAGGAACTCGCGCAGCGAAAAAAAATCGCTTTCCCGAAGAAGAAGGTGCCACCTAGACAATTCATACTGAAACCACCATTCGAAGTGCTAAATTGGTACAGAGATTCTTAAACATCCCTCAATTGTCCCTCAAGTCCTTCCCTTTACTCAGCTCATGCCTCCCGCCTTCGCCTTTGAATAATACAGATAAGACCTGGATGGATGAGTACCTTCTAGAAGCTAAATTGGGGGCTGAAATAATCATCTTGAGGGACAAATGTGTCTCTACATTTATTCTAATTTGGAGTTAGCGAGGTGCTTGAAATAATCGAGTGGTTATGCTAATTTGGGGAACTTTTTTATGTGTAATCCTCTTGTTGAACTTCTGTATTGGATACTCGTTCCTTTTAGATTTCCATCCAACTGAACTGGTTATGCCAATTTTGTTTTTTTTCGATTTGATCCAATTTTGTTGGGGATTTTTATGAGCAATTGTAGGTATTTGTCTTCCATAATCATGTAAGTTGGAGAAAATTTCTTTGACGAGAGATTTGACGAGGAGGGGGAAAGGAAGGGAATTAGGGAAAGGACTGAAGAGAAGAGTTTGAGCGAATACGATTATGCATTCGGTATACTGAATGAAAGGTCTTTTTTTTCGCAATGGAGTTTTTGATCCGCTTCAGATCCGACCGTCTATTTAGATTGGACGGTTGACGGTAAAAACTTAGCACTGCAAGTTTTTATTTGGAGTCGCAGAGGATTCTGATCCTACTGTCACCGTCATTTCTGATTCAGTGAACAATTGATTTTTCGGTTTTCAGTTAGTTACAAGGATCTGTTCTTTTGTTTTAGCTTATTAATTGTTTTCTGAGAGGCATATATATTACGCCTCCAATCTTGTACAAAACAATTGAGAAAAGATTATAAAGAAACTTTCTCTTTCTTGCTCAATTCCTCTTTCTCCCAATTTGAGAAAAACTTTACATGGTATCAGGCCAGAACCATGGCGACTGAGCCTCCACCATTGACGACCCCAACCCCTCCACCTGAGAACGCGACCAATGGCATTCCACAATTTTCGTCTTTCTCCTTTTCCACACCACCTCTTACCAATGACTCCATTGTTACTCTCAATCTTCCCATCTCTGTGAAATTGAACAATTCAAATTTCCTTGCTTGGAAATCACAGATCCTATCTGTTCTCCATGGTTACAATTTGATGAGGTTTCTTGAGGCCCCTCCTCCTTCTGCAACCGTGCTCTCCTCAACTGGTCAGCTCGAGTTCAATCCACAATACATGCTGTGGCACCGTCAAGATAACCTCTTACTTGGCTGGCTCAGGTCGTCGCTTACAGAGACGATCATGGCGCAGGTCGTTTCTTGTACAACCTCGGCTGAGATCTGGATTTCTCTTCTCCGCATCTTTACTTCATCTTCAAGATCACGTGTCACTGATCTTAAACGGCAACTTCAATTTGCCTCAAAGGGATCTCAGTCGTGCACTGATTTCATTCAACAAATACGACGTCTCTCCGACGAGTTGGCCTTTATCGGAGCTTGTACACCCATTGAGACTTGGTGTGGTGAGTCAGTACACTGCTTTTATCATTAACACTTTTTTAGATTGGTCAACCTCTTGGTCTTATTGGGTTGCTATTTTCCTCCCTTCTTAGATTATATTTTATTTTTGGATCGAAATTCTGAGCGAATTAGTGATCAGTTTCAATTTCTTTTTAATTTTGTTCCTCAACACCATCAGTAATGCAATTTTATTTCTTAAAAAAAAAAAGACTAATGCCATTTGTTTCAATTATTTCAATAACTTCTTTTGGCCCTTAAATCCGACGTGTATACTCAGAAATCAAAGAGTAAATAAGATTGTGTTAGAAAGCAACTAAATACAAATTTGGATATTATATATTTTTGTTCTTGATCTCAACTTTTATTTATTTTCTCCACTTACAATTTATAAAGAATAATTTTAAACAATATTTTTTTTTTGTATTGACCAACTCTTATACTATTGTACATTCAATTTGCATGATTTAGTTAGTAATTTGACTTTTAGCATGAATTAACAAAAATAATTTTGGCATGAATTCACAAAAATAGTTTCAATATATACATAGTTTAAATAAGCTTTATTATATTGCTTTTTAAGTGATGTGATCGATAAAACAAATCAGATGGTATGTTTCGCGCAACTATTTTACGAGATTTTCGAGTGTTAAAAAGTTAAAACACTCCCGTAGGCCCTTTTTCATCCATTGTCCGTTTGATGCAAGCTATGTTAAGAATTTTACAGCTTATTGGTTTCCTTATTGTTGTTGATTAATTTGACCCTAGCTAGGATAGGTGCAATATTCGTTTGATATAAAATTTGGAATTTACTAAGCGTTGCATGCTTCACTTTTTATATATTTTTTATTTTAGCTTATGGATGTGGTAATTAATTGACCTAGACATTTCTGGAGCAAGATCATTGTCATGTTCTGAATAAACCATTGCAATTACCCCTTGATTATCAAAATCTAATTTCGATATATGATCAAGGCTTTAATGTGTGCCAAGTACAACATTTGAGGGTCTTTTTCTATCATGTAAAGGAGGCTTGTCTCAATCCTTCTCACATTTGGTTTCTTCCATTTCTTACAAGAAAAAGCATAACGATAGAAAGCACCTTCGTTCTTGTAATCTTTTGGTTTGATCTTTAACAGCTAACAAAACCAATTCAGAAGCACAAACCTTATAATTTTAACCCCCTTTACATTGAAAGTTCCTTCTAATAACTGGTTTGATTTTATCACTCCCATCAGCCTCATTTGATTTTTCGTAATATTCCAAATCATGGATGTAGCAACACTATCAACCCTGGCAACATAACTTAAATATATCAAAATAATAACAGTGTATTAATAATAAAACACTACGGCAATAAAAATAAAAATCTGAGCAACCTGCAACATTTTTCATATAGATAGAATCAGTAAACAAAAGAAAAAGGAAAAGTCATGCACATACCCCTCAATTTTTCGCTAATTATGAATGCACACTCAACTGTAATATTGAAAACTTACTCCTCTTGGTCATTTAGATTACAGATATTAATCTTTTATTAGTTTTCATGATATATATATGTTTTATTAGATCAATTTCTATAATTAGGGATAAATGTCCGCAAATCCCTCTGACCTAAGTTCTAATATCATATTGCTGATATATATCCTAAGGATTATCCTGGACATTTCAAATTTGGATCGGAAAAAACAATTACGAATCCTAACAAACACATAACAAAAATCGTCACATTATATTGTTAATTACAAATCAAATAATAGAAATGAAAACAATGTAATGAAACGTGATGATCAGAAGAAATATATACTGCCAGGAAACACACAATTGAGAAGCAAAAAATCACACCACCGCAGTCAAAATATTCTGAGAAAAATAAAATCAGTGAAATATTGAATAAATTGCAACATATACAACAATAACCATATATAACAAGATAAAAATTGGAAGATACAAAATGAGTTAAAAAATGAATAATAATAATAATAATAATAATAATAATAATAATAATAATAATAATAATAATAACAATAACATAATTGCTTAACATCATCTTCAAGATTCTATCATCCCTATCATCTCCACTAGAAAATGCATATCCAAGCATTTAATTTCTTTCCGTTTAATTCTAATTCATTTAAAAACACGTTAATAACTGTCTCATCCCTCATCCCCAACCGCGCCCCATTAATTGCCTCATTAATGCAATTAATATAGTGTCTCTTTCCTTTTTGTTCGCATCCAGCGCCTATGTTCTCATTCTCATCTCGTTTCCCTCTGTCGCTGACATGTGTTTCCCTTCGTTTTCATCTATAACTTTTTTTCTAATGAAACAATTTATCCAGAACAATTAGGATCTAGACTAGGACAATTAGCTTTCCCTTTCTTATTTTCCAGAACAACTAGGTTCTAAAACTAGAACAATTAGATTATGAAATTATAAAAATTAGAATTTTTTCGAGAACAATTAGATATATTAACTAGGACAATTACTTATATTAACAAGAACAATTTGTATTCAAAACTAGAACAATTACTTATATTAAATAGAACAATTAATATTCAGAACTAATTGTTCTAGTTAATATAAATAAATGTTATAGTTAGT
Organism: Rhynchospora breviuscula; assembly: GCA_027562975.1. Taxonomy (NCBI): domain Eukaryota; kingdom Viridiplantae; phylum Streptophyta; class Magnoliopsida; order Poales; family Cyperaceae; genus Rhynchospora; species Rhynchospora breviuscula. The sequence goes on from CM050398.1 coordinate 24,231,740, forward strand.
GTAGCTTATTTTTCTATGCAACTAGAAAGCTTTGACGTTGCGGCGTTGCCGCAACATTCCTTCCTATTCGATCCAACAAATAAATTTTGTTTGTAATTAATTTGCTCGATACATGAGTTTTTATTAAATTATTTTTTATTTTTTTATATTTTTTAGTTGTGCAATTCAATTTTTTATTTTTTTGGTAACAGACGAAGAAAAAATTTGTCTGAACTTGTGGATAGTTGTAAAATGATTATCAACGACATGATGTTTTAAAAATAATAAACTAATTTGTGTTGAAATTAATATTGTATATGAGAGTATAATATTGTTAATCTTATTTGGAACCTGTGAACCTTTAATTGCAAGCTTGATTTACCAAAATATACATCATGCTCTATTTTGTTTTAATCCTCGTATTTCAATAGAAGGAAATAATTTTAAAGACATTATAAAATGATTAATTATCAAATTTAATTATAATTGCACTTATAACTTTATTATTTGATTATTAATGCGTTTATATTTTTTCTCCTTTATTGAAAGTTTACCTCTTTGGTTATGTTTTTATGGTTCATTAATTACATGGTCCGTAAAAAAAAAAAAAAAGCTAACCTTAATTTTTGAAAGAAATAAAAATAGAAATGATATGATGGGTTTATCTCATATTTAAAATTATATTTTAATGTTCTGGAGATTTTTTTTTTCTGTTAATGCGTTATTTCCCTTTGATATCTCACGTGTTGTTATTTTTCAATACATTGCATTTACTTGACTGGCTAACATGGCTTTGTTAGGTTTGTGCAAAAGTAATTTTAATTTATTTTTATTTGTGGTCAGATATGTATGCATTTATACTTGAGTTAATAGATACAAATCCACATAGGCTGGTTATTGAGCACTCATCTCGGTTTAAGCAAAAGTAAATTGCATTGTCGGTCGACTTAGCAACGATGGGAGCATTATTCAATAAAATAAAATGCAGAACCAATCATAAAACAGTGTTAGTATAGCACTGGACGTCTGGACCACGAATCAATTTCCGTACACCAAGCACATCCTAATTCATAATAAATTGTTTAATCCACCGCATGGTCATCTTGACTGAGCAAAAAATTCGTAACTCGTGAGCTAGCTCGAACTCGACTCGGGCAAAACTCGGTAATAACTCGAGCTATCAAAACTCGAGCTATAACAGCTCGAGCTACACCAGCTCGGATGGTCCATGAGCTGAGTTCGAGTTTGCCTCAGCTCGCTCAGCCCAACTCGTAAGGCTCGACCCAATTTGTTTGTCTAGTCTGTAGCCCAGCCTAATTTGTACCTTTATTTCTTCAACCCTAAGGTTTTCTCTTTTTGGTAGGAAATAATCGTATCTCCTCTTGATTTCTTTACTCTTCTTCTATGCCTGCCTCATAAATGTCGCCTAAATCTGTCTCTTATTTCCTGAACTTCTCTTGTTCTTCTTCCAAACGCACAAACCGAGAGCCAGACCCAGAACCTCCTTCGCCGCCGCTTCCTCTTCGTCGCAGGATCTCCTTCTCCGACACGACAGGCAAGTAATTTTCTTATTATTCTTTCAATTTAAGATTTTAGCATTCAAAGATCAAACACGAGTACACGTCTACACGACTCAGAAGCGGTTACAAAATCTATAATCTGAAGCGTAATTTGATTGTCTAATAGTTGAATTTGGATTTGATGATACAATTTAATTGGTGGGCAATGGTACTATAAGTTTGTCTTTTGTGACTGAAGTACTAGTCTACTACTCGTGAGTCTCTTGACATTCATGTGATGTCCTTGTGATACACAATATATATATTTATTACAAGCATCTTGTGTATTCTTTATTAGAGATAAAAAGATCAATTATTGTTGCTTTGCCACAAACAGTATGCGTACAAAACATATATAGTTTAATTAATGAATCAAAATTAAATATAATGTTTCACTTTATGTTGAGTTCTTATAACTCTAATTTAGTTTTTCAACTATCTTGTTTTTATTGTAGTATGTCTTCACCAAAAGAAGTTGAGAATCAAAACACTCCAATTGTAGTTGCAGATGAAAGTTTAAGTGTTGATTTACAAGAAGAAAAGGATGCTGCTGATGCACCTACCATAGAAGAGGAGGTTAATTTCTCAAAAAGTGGGCGCAAGAGGAAGTCTAAAGTTTGGAATGCTTTTGTTGAGGTTGAAGTTAAAGAGAAGGGAAAATTGGTGCAAAAACTCGAGTGTTTATATTGTAAGACGAGGTACAAGCATGTGGATGGAGGTCCAACATCAACTCTCAAGCGGCATCTTAATTCATGCCCTGCCTTTAAAAAGTCAAAGGGCAAATCACAAGGTATTATTAACTTTGGGTCTCAAGAGGGTGTAGCTATTCCTACAGGTTTGGGTGGAGTTTATGATCCCATGAAGAATAGAGAGATAATGGCAAAGATGATCATAGCTCATGAGTTACCATTTACATTTGTCGAGTATAAATGGTTTAATATTTTAATGAAGTACAACAATCATTTGTTTCAGAAAGTGAGTAGATTCACAATAAAAAATGAATGCATTAAAGTGTTTGATACAGAGAAAGAGAAGATGAAAACAATATTTAAAGATATCTCAAGGATCTCACTAACAAGTGATTGTTGGACTTCAAACCAAACTGTTGGGTATATGTCTTTGACAGCGCATTATGTGGATGCTGATTGGAGGTTGCAAAAGCGAATCATTAGCTTCATTGATCTTGCACCACCACATAGCGGTGAAGTGATTTCAGATGGGATTATTGAGTGTGTCATGAAATGGGGCATACAGGACAAAATTGGCACAATTACATTAGATAATGCTTCTAGTAATGATAAGGCAGCTGACATTTTGAAGTCTAATTTTCTGGAGAGGGGGAAGTTGCAATTTGAAGGGTTATTTTTTCATGTTAGATGTTGTGCTCATATCTTGAACTTAGTTGTTCAGGATGGACTGAAAGTTATTGATGGTTGTCTTGTCAAAATTAGAGAAGGAGTCAAGTATCTTAGAAAATCACCGGGTCGACTTCTGAAATTTGGAGAGATAGCTATTTCTCTCGGTATAAAAACAAGACGGTCATTATGCACCGATGTTAAAACTAGGTGGAATTCAACCCATCGTATGCTAGAATCAGCTCTTTACTACAAGTCTGCATTTCATCATTATGCCTCAAGGGACCCTAATTTTGCATGGGAACTTGAACCTGAACAATGGGCAAGTGCTAGTAAAGTTTGCAACTTTCTCGAAGTATTTTTGGATGCAACAAATATATTTTCTGGAACCATGTACCCAACAGCAAATCTGTTTTTGGTTGAAATTTTTAATGTGAAGAAGGAGATATGTGAGGCTTATCAATCATCAGATGCATTTTTGAGGGAAATGAGTGAGCCTATGTTTGAGAAATTTGATAAGTATTGGGGAGAAGTTGGGGTACTGATGTCAATTGCTTCTATTCTGGATCCACGGTTTAAATTGGCATCAGTAGAATATGCTTTCAAAGAGTTGTATCCAGTCTATGAGGTTGACAAACGTGTGAAGGACGTTACTAACAAGTTGAGAGCACTGTATGATAAATATGCTAAGGATCGGGTGGCCTCTAAGGCTGCTGCAACCACCTCAAGCATGACAGCTGCTTCTGCCCCTGCTGAGTCGTCGTCACGCTCACGGAAAAAGGAAGATTTTATGGCTTTTGTTAAAGCTAGGGGTGGGGAAAAGTCAACAAAAACTGAGCTTGAAGTGTATTTGGAAGAGCCAGTTTTCAATGAAGAAGAACAAGATAAGGGGCAATTTGATATATTATTATGGTGGAGTCAAAATTGCAGTAAATTTCCCACCTTAAGTAAGTTGGCGAGGGATGTTCTTTGTATTCCAATTACAACTGTGGCTTCGGAATCAGCTTTTAGCGCTGGTGGTCGTATATTAGACGACTATCGCAGTTCTCTTACAAGTGATATGGTCGAGCTTCTCATTTGTGGAGGTGATTGGATTAGAGCATCCTCAAAATACTCAGTACTAACATTACTGGTAAGACTTTTATCATATCTATCTTATATCTGATTTTAAATTAACAACACTAATGTTAAATTTTCATTTATTTTCAGCAATCGGCCAAAGAAGAAGAGAATTTAGAAATTCTAGTTCCAGTGAGTAATCTTGTCATCAGTTGATCTTCTCTCTAGGTATGTTTTTAAATTATCTGATATATGATGCTTAAGTTTTATTCTTACATGATGATTTTCATAAATATATTACTTCTTGGCTTCTTGCGATATTTACAGTAATGAAATATTTATAAATTGTTTTTGCAGAATGAAATAGTGCAGAAAGGACACATGAAGATTTCGTGGATTCTCTAAAGTATTTTGCTTGTTTTTCATTTTTTGTTATGAGAAAGTGTTTGTCTGTTTAGGTAGTTATTTTTTGTTTGGTCATCAAATTTTGTTAGAAAAAATAGGAGTAACACGTTTGATAATGTTATGTGGTTTAATGTTGTTATATTTATATTCTATAGCGGCTTAAATTATTTGATAATGTTATATGGCTTAATATTGTTATATCTATATTTTGTAGTGGATTAAATTATTTTTTTCTTCATGGCTGTTATTCTGTTAATATGAGTACTATTGTGCATTTAAGTTTGTAGGTGTCATTGTTTAATGTTTATGCTGTTTGCGTTTTAGATTGGGCCATTGGCCTATTACAAACTCTCAAACTTTGATATATAATAATGAGCTGCTTCTCGAGCCGTGAGCCAACTCGAGCTCCAATGAGTTGAGTTTGAGCTGCAATAAAAACTCGGAATTGACTTGCGTGATGAGCTGAGCCAGCTCGAGTTCAGATGAGCTTGAGTTCGAGTAACCCTCAGCTCGCTCAGGCTCAGCTCATATACACCCCTGACTGTAGGGCCCACCTCCTAAATCATAGAATTCTATGTCATTTGTGTGCACTATTTGGTGTTTCAATTGAATCTTAGTCACTCAAAAACAACCAACGGGTCTGTTCACACTTAGCCACTCGACAATTCTATTACCATCGATCTCCCTCACTCCCTGCCATAAATTCCACCCAGCGATCATAATCGAACAGCTCAGATAATTCATTGGGAAATTAGAATGAAAATTCAGAAAAGTTACTGTTCATAGAAAGTTCCCGAGGCAACTAAAGATTAGTAAGTTATAATATAGTTAATTATTCTAGTTTATATATAGGTAAATGTCCTAGCGGCAGATTCTAATTCTAGAAAAATCGTTTCGTTTGGAAAAAAAATCCTAATTGTTCTAGCTGCAGATCCTAATTGTTCTAGATTTAATATAAAATGTGCTAGAAAAAAAAACTGGAAAAAAATTTCAGAGAAAGAAAAACACGGGGAGGAGGAGAGTATGCTCTGGATGAGCGACAAAAATAGAAAATTAATTAATGAGGACGCTGGATGGGGAACACGTCATTAAGGAAGAGGATGAGTAATTAATGATTCCCAGGGGATGATGGGTATGATAGAATATTAGGAATGAGTAATTAATGATTCTCAGGGGATTATGAGGATGATAGAATATTGGGATGATCCTTATCAGCTAACAGATGATGATGATGATGATGATGATGAATTTATAGTGTTGACCCGACATGTTAAAGTGGAAACACTAACATATTATGCACGACTAAAAATGAAAAGAAAATACCTCTTAGTACTTAAAGTACAGAAGTAATTTTTAGATATTAACCCATTGCTACTAGCCTAAACATGGAAAGTATTTTTTTTTTGGGAATTGTTTATTTGATCCTTTTATTTTTAAAAAACACACTTTTAGTTGACTAAAATATCCCTTTTAGAATTTTTTTTCTGCAGATTGATGCAATTTCAAGAATATTTTTGTTTTGTAAAAATTTAGAAGTGAATTGCTAAAATTGGGAGCGCCAAAAACAATTCCGATTATTTTCAGAACACTTAGCAGCTGAAAACTTAACCCGCAGAAGTGCCCCAGAATCGTCTTTCTGCAAAAGGACTATAAACGCTAATTTTAACCTTAGGAGTGTAATTATAAATTAAAAGGAATCCCACAAATTTATTCTCCATCAATTTTGCAGCGTCTCTTCTGCACCCGTCTCCAAACAGTCATTTTCCCTTTGTACCTTGTCATCTTCTTCTCTCCGAGGATAAAGTATGCTCTGGTTAGTTCATCTAATAATCAGCTCAAGTTTATTTAAGTGTTTCATTTAACTATTTATGATTAAGGTTCTATGAATTTAGTATATATTATTTTTCAACTAATTTATTGAAATAAAAAAAATTCATCAAAGAAATGAAAAAGCTACTTTCTTTTGTTAGACTTGTTGCAGTTGCTGGAACAGGATCCTTGCTTTTCTATACTGAATCAAGCTATGTTTCCGTTAATTTGCTCAGAAGCAGTTAACTTCATTTAATCAATTTCCGATAATTAAAATAAAAACAAACTCTTGAATCACATATATGAACCCTCAGATTTGAAACCTAAACTTTTAGTTTCAGATACTTGAATCACCTGTATCTTGAGGAGTTACGCCAGACACTGGTTTTCTTAGCAAACTCCGCCAATATGACCTTAGATATTAATTTCAAAAAGTTTGATCGGCTAATTTAATTTTTCTTTCGGCCTTCTAATCTATAACTTTTAAAAAAAAATCAGATTTAGCAGTGGGCCAATTACTTCATACGGATTTATCTGAAAATAAAGATAACTATATTTTTTTTCAAAATTACCAACGGTGCAGTTGCTAAGAAAAGGAGTTTTTTAGTACCTAAAAAGTTACCAACGGTACTAAAATTCTGTTGATTTTTAGTACCAGTTTTTATTTAAAAACCGGTACTAAAAGGTTGGCCAAAAAAAAAAAAAAAACGGTTTATCTTTAGTACCGGTTTTTATAAAAACCGATACTAAAAATTTGATCTTTAGTACCGGTTCTTTTACAAAAATCGGTACTAAAGATAAATCGTTTTTTTATTTTTTTGGCCAACATTTAGTACCGCTTTTTTATAAAAACCGGTACTAAAAATCAACAGAATTTTCGACTTATACTTCCCAGCTGTGTGTCTCCTCTCACATATCTACTGTTCATGGCCGAAATTTTTCATCTAAAACCGAGAATTCTATTTTCTCTCTAAAATCTAGAAAAAAAATAGCTAAAAATTTAGAAAAACTCTGAAAAATTGAAAAATAGAAAGGAAAAGCAAAGGAGGCTAAAGAGAAGCTAAAAAAATTCGCATTTGAGGTATATTCTTTAATTTTTCATTATTTTATTAATTATGCAATTTTTTGTTTTTTCATTGATATTTTCATTTTGATTTGATAAAAGAGAAAGAGAAAGAGGAAGAGGAACTAGAGAAGGTCATTCTATTGAAGAGAAGAGAAAGACAATTTCGGTATATTTCTATTTTATCGTCTCAATAATTTCAATTCGTTATATTCTCAATTGTATGCATTGTTTGGCATTTGCATCTATTAGTTGTATTGTCATATAGGACCAAATTGCCGGAACTTGAACGATTTTAGGTCGTGCCCGTCCGAGATTAATTCATTAGGGATTAATCTTGGATAGTACTCCCGGTCGGGAGTACTACTCTTTGGATACTCTGTCTCATTTAGGACAGCGAGTTGTGCGTTAGATGTAATGTGTTGTTTGAAAAAAAATTCGGACGTATTTCCTCTTATGTTCCCACGGATGCGTACGCACGAGCATTCGTGTATTGGCGTATTCAGGGAACATAAGGGGAAATGCTGCCGAATTTTTCTCAGATAACACATTGCATCTAACGTACGCTCGCTAATGAGACAAAGTATCCAAAAAGTGGGCTAGGATGGTAACCGGTCCAAAAATCTAATGTGATGCATTGAACCTATAAACCCCTAAATACTGACTTTTGAATATATATTTCAATCTACACAGATGGATCGGAGGGAGAAGTACATGTTTGATTATTCGAGGATATTGGAAGAATTCGTTGTTGTTGTTGAAGAGTTCATAAAATGTGCAGAAGAACATCAGAAATTGACTGAAAAGTCCAGAATTCTGTCCTTGTAAACATTGTCTTAACTTTGAGAGACAAGATAGTAAAGTGATTAGATCACATCTGATTCAACGTGGATGGATGACAACACCTAAATACCTCCGGTGGGTTTTACATGGATAAAAGTTAGAAAAAAATTTAGATGCCGGAACAAGCATTAATGTATCTGATAATTTGAAAAATATTGTATAAAATGATTGAGGGGATGATGTAGGGGATAATGTAATTGTGGATGATGATATAGAAAATCTAAGTGATCAACAACAATGTGATGATGCTGATAGAGAAAATGATTTGGATGAAATGATGAATGATTTACCCAGTGATTTTATTGATGATGTTCCTGATATTTTTCAAAAGTTAGATCAAAACTCACATACACCTTTATATCCCGGTTACGATCAAGATAAATTCTCAAAAATAAAAACTATTTTTAAGTTGTACGACCTGAAAGCGAAGAATAATTGGAGCGATAAAAGTTCCACATCTTTACTCGGTCTTTTACGAGAAATGCTTCCGGCAGATAATACATTGCAAGATACAACTTATAAGGCTAAAAAATTACTATGTCCTCTGAAACTGGAAGTAGTGAAGATTGCAGCATGTCCTAATGATTGCATACTATTTCGAAATGAGTACGAAAACCTCCATAAATGTCCAAAGTGTAATGCATCCCGGTACAGACAAAGGGACGATAACTTAGATGGTGAAGAAGATAGCTGTAAGAAGAGACCAGCTGTGAAAATATTGTGGTATCTGCCTGTAATACAAAGGTTTGAGCGTCTTTTCAGTAATCCAAAAGATGCTAAATTGCTGAGTTGGCACGCGGATGGCAGAAAGAAAGATGGAAAGCTCAGACATCCAGCGGATTCACCCTAGTGGAACAACATAGACAGTCATTTCATGAATTTTGAGAGTGAACCTAGGAATTTGAGATTGGGACTATGCACAGACGGAATGAATCCTTATGGTCTTATGAGTACCAACCGAAGCGTATGGCTAGTTTTGTTGGTTATCTACAATCTTCCTCCCTGGTTATGCATGAAAAGAAAATATCTGATGATGCCGTTGCTAATTTCTGGTCCAAAACAACCTGGCAACGATATAGATGTGTACTTGGCTCCGTTAATAGAGGACCTTGATAGGTTGTGGAAGGACGAGGTGAAGGTATTCGATGCATATTCCAGAAGTTATTTTACCCTATGTGCGATGATATTCTGGACGATTAATGACTTTCTCGCGTACGGGAACTTATCTGGTTATAGGAACAAAGGAGAAAAGGCATGTCCTATTTGCATGGAGGAAACACATTCGATATGGTTATCGAATTGTAGAAAAACAGTCTATTTGGGACATCGTAGGTTCCTTAGTCGTCATCACCCCTACCGCAGCCCTAATTACAATATCAAATTTGATGGCAACACCGAGACTCGACGGGCACCTATACCAAAATCTGAAAGACGGACTTATGAACATGTGAAGGATTTTAAAATTCAATTGGGCAAACCATTTGTTAATAGAATTCCGGAAGGCAATTGGAAAAAGAAATCTATATTCTGGGACCTTGAATACTGGGCTTATTTGGATGTCAGACATTGCCTGGATGCGATGCACATCATTAAGAACATATGTGAAAATCTGGTTAATTTGGTTTTGAATGCTTAAGGAAAAGTAGACAATCTTAATGTGAGGAAAGATATGGTAGAAATGGGGATTCGACCGGAACTAACTGTAAAGGCAGATAATACCAAGAAACGAGATTGGTTACCTGATGCGGTTTATACTTTAACAAGAAAAGAGAAACTCAGTTTGTTGGAGTGCTTGAGGTCTATTAAGGTTCCAACTGGTTATTCTTCAAATATTTCACGGAAGGTGTCTATTAAGGATATGAAATTGATTGGAATGAAGTCACACGATTATCACGTGTTGTTGACCCAATTGCTACCGGTTGCAATTAGAGCATGTTTTAAAGAAGAAGTTCGAAACTCTATCACTAAGTTATGTTTCTTCTTCAATAAAATTTGCTCCAAAGTTATCGATCCTGAAAAACTGACTCAGTTAGAAACCGATGCTTTTCAGACCATATGCGAGTTGGAGATGCACTTGCCCCCTTCATTTTTTGTTATAATGGTGCATTTGACCATTCATTTAGTCAGGGAGATAAGGCAGTGCGATCCGATATTTTTGCGGTACATGTACCCTTTTGAAAGAGCAATGGGTCAATTGAAAGGATTAGTCAGAAGCACATCTCGACCCGAAGGAAGCATAGTTGAAGGATATGTGGCAGAACAGGTTATTGATTTTTATACTGATTATCTAGATGGTGTTAAACTATTGGACTGCCCAAGAATCGGCACGAAGGTAGACTCCTGGGAAAAAGCATACTTGGTATGAAAGTAAATACAATAGACTTTGCAAAGAGAGAAAAAGCACATCTTAAAGTTCTTCAACAAGTCGCTGTTGTGACTCCTTATGTGAATGAACACATAGCCGAATTGCGAGAGCAGAATTATTATAGATCAGAAAATTAGATTACCAAGGAGCACAACAAAAGTTTTGTAAAATGGTTCAGAAATAGGGTGCGACTGTCCCGGCCTTCAAATGAAACGGTGAAATATCTTACGAATGATCCCAACGCTACTATTAACACGTATCAAGGATATGACTTGAATGGTTTCACTTGGTATACAAAGAAACAAGATGGCAAAAGCACAGTACAAAACAGTGGAGTCACAATAATAGCCATATCAAGCGATGGAACATCATCAGAGCCGTATTATGGTTGGATTGAAGAAATTTGGGAACTTGATTATAATGCATTCAAGATACCCGTTTTTGAATGCAAATGGATCCTCAAAAGTGGCGTCAAAACTAATAAAAACGGCTTCGTAACCGTTGATCTCAAAAAAATTGGGATATGCTGATGACCCTTTTATACTCGCAAACAAACAAGCAATGCAAGTTTTTTATATTGCCAATCCGGCTGACAAAGGACGACACGTGGCACTTCCCGGAAAAAGACGCATTGTTGGAATTGAAGATGTCGTGGACGAAGAAGAATATGATCAATTTGATGAAATAGCGCCATTCTCCACAGATATGATTAATTAATCTATGAAATTTTATGAAATTTGAACAATTTGATATGTATATATAATATTATTTTTCACAGGTATCGACAGAACACCGCAACCAATTGAAGAGTTAACAAGTAATTTGCGTTCCAATCATGAAGAAGGCGTGTGGGTAGATCGACCGAAGTCACCCAAAAATAAAAGAAGTTGAAAGAAATGAATTATAATATTAGTATGAGTTATTCATATACTTTTTGAATTTTCCAAGATTGCTAATTGTAATATTTAATTAGTATGGGGTCGTTTGGATGGGCTAGGAATAGCCAATTCCTAGGAAGGAATAAGGATTTTCGTTGGAAAGTGTGTAACTTTGTGAGAGAGATGAATTGTTTATATTAAAATTTATGCCCGGAATTGGAAAATCCCCAAATTCCGGACACATCCAAACGACCCCTATGATATATTCATATACTTTTTTTCATTTTCATATATTTAATTTAAATATTTATAATTTAACTTTTAAAACAGAGAAAAACAGAAAAAATAATAAATAAAAAAATAGAAATAAAAAAACAGAAAAATAAAACAGAAAAATAAAAAAAGGAAAAATGCAAATTGATTTTTAGTACCGATTTTTTAGCTAAAAACCGGTATTAAAGATCAGTTTTAAAAAAAAAAATCAGAAGGGATTTTAGTACCGATTTTTAGCTAAAAAACCGGTACTAAAAATCAATTTGATTTTTTTTTAAAAACAAAGTTCCCTCTCTCTCTGCCGATTATTCTTCTAAGTCCCTCTCTTTCTCTCTCGCTCTCTCTTTCTCTCTCGCTCTCTCTCTCGACGCTGTGCGACAGCCGCTCGATCTCTCTCCGTCGCTGATGCAGCGCCTCTCTCGATCTCTCTCTCCAGTAAGTGCCTCTCTCTCTCTCTCTCCGGTTCTCTTCCTCTCCCTCTCACTGTCGCTCACTTTCTCTCTCTCAACACAGAGCCGACAGCCGACAGCCGACAGCCGCAGCGCCTCTCTCGACAGCTGACAGGTACTCGATCTCTCTCTCCCTCATTTGTATTAATTGCTAGTTTGATTGATAATGGAGAAGGATGATGGATTTGATTGCAATTGATGATGAATTTGATTTGCAATTGATGATGGATTTGATTGATAATGAATTTGATTGCAATTGATGATGGATTTGATTGTAATTGGTGATGAATTTGATTTGCAATTGATGATGGATTTGATTGATAATGAATTTGATTGCAATTGATGATGGATTTGATTTTAATTGCTAAGATTAATTATTATTTAATTGATTAGATTAGGGTTAAATGATTAGGGTTAAGAATTAAAATTGAAATTGAAATCGGTTTTTAACTTAGATGGAGAAGGATAAGGTGGAGGAGCCAACGGAAAAGGTGGTTTTGAAAAGACAAACGTTTTACCCACCTCTAAAGAGAAGGAACGTCTCTGCTGTACGCTGTTTACCTCTTGGTTGTGGCAAAGATCCTGGTTTTTCTCTCGGCATTCAGTTCGATGAGGGTTCTAGTCAGAACCAGGAGGACAAGAACAATAAGGATGAGAACAAAGAAGAGAATGACAAGGAGGATAAGAAGAAGGGTGCAAATTAGTATTTGGGTTAGGATTTAGGTTTGAACTAGGATTATGTTGTGTCTAGGAGGATGGTTAGGGTTAGTTGAACTTGTTTGCTTGATTGGACTTAATGTTTATGTTTGTTTAATGTGTTAGGGTTATGAACTTAATTATGAATTTGTATGACTTAATTATGAGTTTGTGTATGTTAATTATCGTGATGATATATATATTGTGAATTGTGCAATGTAACTTTGATTTGAATTTGTAGCCATGTCGAATATGAATGATCAGGATCCTGCGAGTTTAGAGGAGGAGCAAATTGTTGTTGTTAGTCAAAGGGGAAAACGATCAACGGCTAAGTGTATGAAAACTCGTAAAGCGATAGATGCTGGAGATAAGTTGGAAGTCCAATTCAATGATGAAGGCAAACCCTCCGGCAATAATGCAAAGGCATTCCTGAATTGGTGTGCAGCAAAAACAAGAGATATGATTTCTTGCAGGTACCAATTTTAATATTAATTGGTTGAAAGTTGTTGATATGAATTTGAATTTGATAATAATATTAATCGATTTTAATACAGTTATACTAAATGGCGTGATGTGCCACGGTCGTTGTTTCGGGATTTGTACAACCAAATAGCTAAGGATTGGAATCTTCCAGATGACTTACCAGCTGATACAAGGAAGAAGATTCTAAGTAGCTGTAACAATTCTTGGAGGCACTGGAAAATCAGAATGGTGAGAGATTATGCTTTCAAAATCACTTCCATTGATAAATATTTGATTAAGCACCAATTTTAATTATAACATAATTTTTTGTCATTGTAGGTTAAAAAATATTTGCAGAATCCGCAAGAAAATGCACCAAATCCATGGGATGTACACAACATCTCGAAAGAAGAATGGGAGGCAATGGCACAATACCATTCCAGTGAGAAGTTTGTGGTATGAAATCAAATTTCATATATAATTTGGTAACAATTCTTTTTTAATTTTCTTAGTTATTTATTTATACTAACAATTCTTTCAAATTTGCTTATAGAAAATGAGTAAGCAAGGACGCGAAAATGCAGCCAAGAAGGACATGCCCCACAGACTCGGCTCAGGAGGTTACATAAGTGCTGAGTCCAGATGGAATGAAGGAGAGGTGGTCCATGGTGGGTCCTCGGTTATTACCAAGGATATGGATGGCAGGACTTATAGTTGGAGTAGGGCACGCGCAGAAAAAGATCAAAATACCGGTGAACTTGTGGTTAGAAACCCTAAGGCTGCCGCGGTGATCGACAAAGTGGTACGTGTAACAACTCAAATAACTTTATGTTGTGTATTCAACAAATTCAGATTAGCCTAACATGAATTTCTTTTATAACAGGTTGCTCTAGTTAAGTCTGGCGAAATTCAGTCGGTTCGTCAAAATGATATCTTGACGTCTGCGATCGGGACGCCAGAGCACTCCGGATGGTTGAGAGGATATCCCCATTTTTCTGGCGTGAAGCAAGTGTTCGGAAGTGGTAAGAGGAAATCAAAGGGGTTTACCAAAGAAGACGTCGATCGGATGGTGCAGGAGAAGTGAAAAAGCGATTAGATGAGGAATAGTCTAGGAGAATTGATGAGGAATGGAGTAGGCGAATGGAGCAAAGCTTTTCACAGGTGTTTTCGCAAGGCCAAGCACCGCAGACCTATGATCCAATAGTTCAACAAGCATTCATCTTGCTATCACAGGGTAGCAACAATCAACCACATCCGATTCCTCAGCCGACTCTTTAGGTACTTAATGATAGATATTGCTTTGCTCATATCTAGTATTTAGGTTTTATGATTTGATATTATGTTTGATATTGGTTATAATTATAGGCACCTGTCGAAGCCTTACTCCTCCTCTCAGGGGCGGGAGGGATTCCTGTATATGTAGCTAGAGCTATGGTGTCTGCACAGGGTTACCCTGAGGAAGTCCATGGAGTAAGAACGGGCTTAGGGGAGGTGAAGGTGCAAATCTTAGAAGTTTTCGATAATGCAATACACGTGATAGTACCTTATCCTCCTCCTAACGTAGATGACCAACTTGGTCTTTTGAATGGTTCATTTCTAAGATGGCCGATGCATCTTGTGGATTATGACATGACGAAATTGGTAAATCTTGCAAACTATTCTAAATTTCGCAAGTTTCAAAAAAATATATATGTTGGTGTAAATTAAATTGAGAAATATTACTGTTCTTGACTAATATATGAGTTTTATTTTAGGAGCAAGTAAGACAAATAACAAAACAATCTGTACAAGTTCCTCCGCAAAACAAGGGAAAGGAGCAGGTGCAAGATGAGGAAGAGGATGACGAGGATGAACCAAGTGTGGATCTGTACTTTGTGGAGGAGCAATTTCAGTTACGTGATCCGTTTGTCAGGGAGAAAAAATTGGCAAAGATTGGGCCTAACGCAAAAATGATGCACGACTATATGAGGATGTTTGACCCTTCTGTAAAGGAATTCAACAATATTCCTGCCGACTTCGAATTTCAAGACTTGAAGACAACGTTCATAGAATTTAAAGGCATCGGCCATGTCTTCAATAGGAAGGAGATCTTCGTTCAAGTGATTAAAATTTGGATTTTGAAAGTATTTCTCTAACTTTACAATAGTTGATTATTAATTATATGATATGTCTAATTAAAATGAACCATAATTGAATTGCATATATACACAAAACATGCAGGCGGTGCAGGGAATATTGTGCTAACACCGCGATGAAAAAGGTCATCTTTTGGGATCCAGAAAGATGCGCGGCTGTGGATGTGAAGAGCAATCCTATCGGCACAGCAACTTACATGATGAATCTTCTCAACAAGTATAGAAAAAGAGATCCCTATCATATTTTAGTGCATCATAATAAGTAAGTTTTTCTAATTTTGACTTTAATTAAGATTTTCAATTTGTGGTTTAATATTCATTTTACCAACGAGAGATAATATATATCTAACTACAGGTCCCATTTTGTGATTATAATCGCACAACTCTCGACACGAAAGCTGTGGTTAGTAGATTCTCTCCAATCAGACGAAGGCTATGAATCTGTAATTCTACCCATATACCATCAGTAAGTTTAGGACTAACACAATACTTGCATGGATTATCTAGTTATAGTAATATCTAGAAATTAATTTTTGTAACTTTATATTTAAATGTTGAAGAGCTTTGTCAAGATTGATCCAAGTTCCCAAGTTTGAAATTGAATTTATTCCGGTACATAGTTCCAACTAATATATATATATATTTATAGTTTAATTTTATTTTTAATTTATTGAATGTAATATTAATAGTATTAATTTTTCTTGTAGAGTCCACGACAGTCGAACTACACAGATTGCGGGTTCTATGCGATGACATCGCTACGCATGATACTTAATCACTGCACATTAAACCGGCAGCTCCCATCAGTATGAATTAAGTCTAAACCTTAATTAATTAGTATATATGACCATATATGTTTTAGGGTTTAGAGTTTAATTTAATTAGTTTGGAACGTGTTATTCTTTATTATTAAGTTTAATTATGACCATATAAATGCAGGTTTTGCAACCGGTGGATAAGTGCTATAGTGAGACCGAGATTAACCGTACTATAGATGAGTGGTTTGGCTTTTTACCATTTCGCATGTGTCTGTTCCGGTAATGGGTTTTGTTTTTGGAAACGGAATGAAAATGATATAGCGACTTTGTAATGTTATCGAAACAGAACAGAAACGGTACACAGAAATTGGGTTATCATAATGGAAAATGAAAAACTGAACGAAAAAGGAACAAAAAACGGAAACGAAAGAGCATCTTTTCTGCATTACTGAAACGAAAGAGCATCTTTTCTGCATTACTGAAGCGGAATGGAAATGGAAGAGAATTATTACGTGGCCGTTTCCCACGTTTAACACCCCCCTAATTAGTACCAGTTATGTGTGCTAACAATTGAGGGACAGTATAAGGTTGTCCTTAATCTAACTAAAGAAGAGCAGTGGTGGATCCAAATAGGAGGTAACCCAGGCACTCTCTCGGGGTTATTTTTGAAAAATTAAGAACCCGGATAGTAGGATTTGATAGGTGCCCGGGTTTAAAAAAATCATAGTACTTAGACTAAGATTCAGAAAATATTAGACATGCCTAAAAATAATGTGTTGTTTTAACTTTTTTTATTATTTTTTGGTGATTGATAGAGAAGTAATGATAATGAAAAATTGATTAGATTTATTAAAAAGATGATGTATTTTGTAATATTAATTTCAATTATATATGTTTAGAATGACTTTGTTTATTAAATTTATTATTTATTTTATTTTTTAAATTTTATTATATTATAATTGTGTCTGGGATAGAATTTTTCTGGATCCGCTCTTGAAGAAGAGCACACGTGGCGAGTTGAAGGTCTTACTACACCCTACCGTAGCCATAAGCCCACAAATCCCATATTTGGTTTGCCTTTGATAGAAAAACGAAGTTAGACATTTTTGAAAGAATCAATGATACAAGAGTAAACATATAACAGATTTCCATGTTACACTGTGAAACATATATAATAAATTTCCATTTACACTTCAAAAGTTCCAACTTAATGCAACCATACCCAATTAATCTATGTTTTTGTCACCTTCACCGTAGTCACTGATAAGCCAATTGACTACATATTCCTACCACAGCATTTAGCAGCAATAATCACAGCTTAGCTGATCTGTTAGATTGAGAATTGTTGTAACTTGTAACTAACAAGAGTTCATTCAATAAGATTCTTTGTTCAATCAACTTTCTCTTCAGCTCAACGGAGCTTTCAGTCACTTTAATGATTTTAATTTTTGGTTTTGAAATGAATTTTAATGTATTGACTTCAAATAGTCTTTATCTGGGTTGTTATGTTCTGAGTCGTAGGAATTTTCTGGGATTTTCTTTTGTAACTTTTCGAGGCTTTGACATATATTTTTGAAAATTTATTTCAGACTATTTCTATGGCTAAAAGCCTAAAGTATTTAAAAATAAGTTTGTCTTGTATTTCTGTAGATTTATGTAAGATCGTGATAGATAAAAATAACTTCGTTTTCTTTTTTTTATTTCTAGATTTCTGAGTATTTTATTTCAAGTTTTTTTAGTTAGCGCCCTCGCACTGCGTGCCATATACCTGACAAAATAGTCCAATCATGCGTGTAAAACAACTTAATCGAGGGGCCGGAGCTATATTGGGAGTTTCACCTTTTGTACTAGATTTCGTGATATTTTTGAAGTTCCTTGTTGATTTTGAATTTTTTTGGTCATCCTTGCCAACAAAGATTAGTGTCGGGTCTGACGTCAGCAGGGATGAAAAGGGATCGAATATGGATTGGATAGTCGTACTCAAATATATATATATATATATATAGAGTTTGGCTAACGTGCCATAGAGTCGTTTTTTAAGATCCAAAATTCAAATGCTCAATCTGAACAGTTCAAGTTATTCATCTTATTAAAATACCCTTGGAGACCAAATTTTACATTTTTTCGAATTTTTCTGATATTTATTATGATATTTTTAAAAAAACGTTATAATTGGAGTATTTCAGACCCTCCAATTTGAACATATCAAAATAAATAGCAAAAAAATATAAAATTTGGTCTCCAATGGCATTTCAATATGGTGATCAATTTGAACGGTTTGGATTGACTGATTGAATTTCGGATCTTAAAAAAATGACTCAAAAAAGACATCTATGGCATTGCCATCTATGGCACTTTAGCCCACCTATATATATATATATATATATATATATATATAGATTGGCTAAAATGCTTTGTAAAGCATAGAAGGTCTATGCTTTGGAGTTTTTGTCCATTAGATCGGAGTTCAGATTAGTGAATAGATCGAATCGAATGGCTAAATTTTCATGCGCTCAGGTCGCTAAGTTTGTCCGACAAATTAAAAGTTTCCATCTATTTCTTTCTCCCCTCCCCTGTTTAATTTTATTTCTCCTCCGAGCACCTCTCTTCGTTTCAGTTGCGTTGCTCCCTCCTTCTGCTAATCTCGGCTTTCTTCCTCCGTCGGTCGCGACACAAAAGAGATTCAAACCCATCTCGCGCCACTAATCGTTTCTTCTACCTCATACTAGACTGGTGGTGCCTCAAAACCCTAGATGAACCCAAGACCCCTCTTGCGATTTGAGCCTCTGAAAAGCCCTAGTTCCTATCTCTTTCACTTTCACTTGCTAATTCATGGCGATTAATACATGATTGTATGTCAGGAAGTTGAATTGAGAACGGTCGTTACAATGCCCCTCTTGGCTCCACTACCAGGGACATGATACTGGTAAATTACTTGAGGTAAATGGAATTGGCATGAGCTTGGATGTGAGATTGTTCACACGTGCAGAGACACCCTTAGGTTAATTTCGTTATTTTTAGGCATCCAAATTCCTTTTATTAATTATGCTTTTTTTTTTATTTTTTTTTAAGGATTAGTGGTACTAGTTTTATCTTGTCTGGTTGTTGTGTAAAAGAATGATACACCCATAATCATTTAATAAAAAAAATTGTTGTTAAAGTAGTTGTTTTTTCTTGCAATTTTTTCCAAATTTGGTGATTTTCGATTTTGGCGCATATCATGAGGTCTGATTTTCTACTTCTCTTGTTAAGTTTATTGTACATAGGAGAGGGTTGCGAGGGGTTTGGGAGTGCCACGATTGTGCTGCGAGAGGATTTTGTGGAGAGATTTGCGAGGGTTTCTTTGAAACCCAGAGCAGGGAGCGAGATGGAGAATAAAAAGAGATGGGGAGAGATGGGAAATGAACAAAATTTATTATTATTTTTTTGAGTAAAAGGAAACAAAGAGATGCGGCAAAAATAACGGAGAGATGACGGAAACTTTAAACCTCTCAGCGCCTGAGCGATAGAAATCATATCCATCCGATTCGATCTCTTCACGAATCTTAACTCCGATCTGATGGATATAAACTCCAAAGCATAGACCTCCTATGCTTTGCAAAATATTTTAGCCAATCTCTATATATATATATATTGATACGGATACATATATGTTCGGATACTGATACGATTCGGATGTTAATTAAGTGTACACGGATACGGTTCGGATATTATCGGATACGAAAACAAATATGAATATATTTTGTCGGATATAGATTAATTTTATTTGGCAGGCTAGATCTTTTTATAATTCATTTGTTTAGCTTTTTTAATAAATTTCGTTGTTCTTATAAAAGTTTGTAGCCTTTATATTTGCTTTCTAAAAAAAATAAAACGAATAAATATAGTTGTATTCGTACAGCTTTTAATGAGAAATAGAATCACTAATCTCTGTCGCATGAGTATAAATACAACATAATAACATTGAATATAATGTCAACTATTGTAGATATTGAGACATTATATACCAGATCCATGGTTGATACCAACCGTATGCATATTTTGATATTAAATCCATATATCCAACCGTGATCTGTTAATAATAATTAATAAGGCCTTCAAATTTTTGTAAACAAAGAGATTTATTGCGCCGCTCCGTATTCATCCCTACTGGCGTGTCACAGTTTAGATGGTCTATATCAGCTTTGGTGCTGACTTGGTGGGGCTTTGCTTGTTCCATTCCTTGAGTCGATCTGTGTTAGGTTTTTCATCACAAAAGATCATGCTAAAGAGAGAAGATCCTTTGTACTTTCTAAAAGAAGAGTTTGGTACTTCATTTTTTTTTCATGCAACAAATGCTACAAAATATTATTTTTAAATTTAAAATTATTTCAACCGTTAATTTTGTTCATATTTTACGAGAAATACATTTCACTAAAATTTTATGATTTTTTAAAAGAAATTATGGAGCTCATTTTATATCTAATTTAAAGAAAAAAAAACATGAACATATTAGAACTACATAACTGCATTCATATTCATTCTTCTACCTTCCGATTAAGTGTGAAATAAACTTTAAATATTATGATAGTTATGGTAACACATCTCTTGTGAAACTAAATAAAATTCACACTTTAAATCAAACACTTTAATATTAAATTTAAAATAAAGTAAAAAAATTAAATTAATTATGGTGTTTCTAGCATACCAAGGTGAACCACCAAAACTCTTCTTATTTTCAAGACTAGGCCTTTTGGTTTCAGCTCTAGAGCGTTCTAACTTTCTTTTATTTATCTCTCTATGTATATAGAGCAAACTTGTTTTGATCAAGTATCAAACGAACTCTAAAAAATAAATTTTATAGAGACGTATATCTTGTGAAATTGAACAAGATCGATGTTTTAAATTGCACTCTTAAATTTGAATATTTGGGGAAAAAAATAACTAAAAATTAAGTTATGTATTTTTGTATCTCTCTGATTTCCTTCTCATTTTCTAAACTAGGCCTTTGGGCGTCCTGAATTTTTTCATGTTTCTGCCCGGAAAAGAAGAACTTGTTTCCTTCGTTCAGTTGTAAGATTGGTGTTACGCACGGCTTTCACCACAGAGAATCAATGGAAAAGAGAACATCTCATTTGAATAATTAAGCGCGTTTTGTTCTTGTTCTTTTTTTTTTTTTTTTTTGAAGAAAAACAAGGGTCAAGCCCTTGCCTTTTTCTATTATAAATAAAAGGTCTAGTACAACATTAGCAAGAAGCTAATTGAAAATTAAAAAAGTAGTAGCCAAATAAAATAAAATAGCCAGCCTAAAGAAGAAAAAGAAAGATCGAAATTAAAATTCAAGGAGGCTTCCTGAGTGAATCCCAATCCAAAAGTGTTTCAGAAATTAACTCAGCTGCCGATTTTTCCTTTTCTTGGAAAATTCTATTGCATCTCTCCCTCCACAGAAACATGTTATATTCCTCAAGTAAAATTCAAAAGGTTCCAAGCATCATTTTTGATTGAGACTAATGTCTTTAGTTTCGTGAGAGAGTGAGGAATTTGATTTTAGTCTTGCGTGGTTACGAGGATGGTTTAAATAGGTGGGGGCCACTACTGAATTGGTACGAGGTTCTCGAGCATTGGTATACCAATGGTTGTTTCGAGGATTTTCCCGGTAGTAATTTGGTTTTCTACTTCTTGTTTCAATCCTTTTATCACAGCATTTGAAGTTCTCATTGGTCAATTTTGAACATAAAGGTGCGCCTTGATCTTCCCTAAGTTTGTGTAACGAGTCATACTCACATAGTCGCATACATTACTAGATACATTACAGAAAGAACAATTATAGTTTCTTAATATCACAAGAAGACTTAAATGAAATAACACAAAAGAATATCACAAAAGACCAATAGAGTTCCACATTTGCACTTGACAAACTATGGATTTGCGACAAACTATGTGAAAGTCTACATAACATCTATGGATTTTTATGACAACAATAAAATTAATAATAATAATTTATTATTTTTTTTTTTTTTAGTTTCTAACTTTCGAACCTCGGCCTCTCCTATATTACAATCCTGGCTCCGCCACGGTCAACATTTCAGATTTTTTTTTTTTTTGAAATATATTTAAGGGTGTTAGTTAAATTGATTTTTTAAAATTTTTCTGAATTTGTGGGTATTTCATTTGAATTTTTGGGAGGTTCCTACTATTTTTGGTGGGTGGATTTTTTAAGCTTGTAGTCGAGGTGGCATTTGTAGTTGTTGCCTTATTGGTCCACGTCAGAAATAAGGGGTTCGGTGGCCATGTCAGATGACAAGATGACAAGTGGCAGAGTCGGGGTCTTTTGCGTGTTTATTTTTGAGAAATGATAATTGTCATCTGCAATTTTGTCATCGTTTGCCATAGCTTGAATAAAGTGAACATATAAAAAAGAAAATGTGAACATATAGATGATCAAAGTGAACATATAAAAACAAATAAGTTTTGTATCTCTTTTTTTAAGATATTTATATGCATATTTTCCTTTTTTTTGGACTCGACTTCGGCAAAGCCTCTATTCCTTTCTCATTTATTTTATTTTTTTTTATTTTTGGGTTAGCTGGAACGGGTTGCGTGTAACGGATCTCTGACAGAGCTGTAAGAGATTCCGTCGCAGAGGATCGATGAGGTGTTGGCGCTCGCAGCGCCTTTTAAACAAGAGAAACGGGTTTTATTCTCGTATCAGCGGATCCATATGGTTACGGGTGTGTACCCGTTTAGATTTCCCGCGAACTTCGACCGCCGCAACTCACATGGAAGGGTTTGGTGGTGTCGTGCGAGCATGGAGAAGGCGATTCAGGGTTTGGTTTACGGTGCGCAACCTATAGTTGGTGGGACCACCGTTTCACTGGTACGGCATGGATATGGTTTGGTACCAGTGAAGCTTTCAAGGCCTTAATTTGTGCTCAGAGGGTCCCGTTAGCGTCAAGGGAGAGGAGAGAAGGAGATTCAGTGTTCTATTAGTCGTGAGAGAGCTTCAGCTATCGGGATCATGAGAGTTTGATTTGGGTATGGGTCTGGTACGGTTATGTGAAGAGTTGGGTACCAGTGAAGCATTTAGGCCTTTAGGGGATCTCCTTTGTACATGATCTAGGTTCCATAGTTCACTATACCCTGCCAATCATTTCCTATTGGTCTTAATATGATAACCTCAATTACATTGCCAAACATCTGGTCTTAGCTAATCCATGTCCATTAAACCGAATTTCAGATTAGTAAGCTTGCAAATTGGATCGTTTAACATAGTCTCATTGAAACATACACAGGCACATGATTGTAATTAGCCAAACAAAGAAATCAGATTTCAATTAAACATAACCATACTTACCCTTTTACTATTCTTTCCTCAAGGGACTTCAAAAAAAATATCTAAATGTGCCTAATCTGAGAACAAGCTTTTTGTGCAGAATTCAAAATTGAGAGCTCTAATTATTTAAAAAGAAGACAGAAAAAAATTGCTTACTCAAGAACACCTATATTTCACACAAAAGATCATAGAAAAAAGCCTCTAAAAGCAAATATTGTCATCAGATTCTAAAATTAAACCAAGAACACCTATATTTCTGACAAAAGATCAAAGAAAAAAGCCTCCAAAAGGCACACCTAATTATTTAAAAAGAAGACAGGAAAAAATTGTTTATTCAAGAACACCTATCTTTCAGACAAAAGATCATACAAAAACAAACCATGCCGACAAAACCATGCCTCATCAGTTGCTTCTATTTTTTCTGCAATTATGTTCTTCAACCTTCTTGGCTCGCTGTTTCTCCTCCTTGAGGATCTGGCTTGAACGGTCACGGCACTTCCCGACATGACCGGCTTCTGCCTTCACAACCTTGTCAAGTGTCAGAGAGGCTCCATCTTCATGAAGTACCATCATGCACTTCTTACACAGCAGTGGGATTTTAACCCTGTACATACAAATTGGAAAATTGATTAATAAGAGGGCATCAACCAAATTTCCTCTCTTCAACAGAGCAAGAAATGTAAAAGAACCTCACTTCTTAGTTTTTCCTGCCATTGGTGGGCTTGCTATGTTTTCTCGCAAGAATTAACTTAAGGTTTATCTTGGGACTTGGGCAGGAAGTGAAGGCAGTACTGTTTGTGGAGATGGTATGGGGTAATGGGAATATATGTAGTGAGAACTGAGAGAGGATATGAACTAGGGACTGGTTTAAATCTTGACCATTTGATCTTACTTTCTTTTTTATTTTTAATCTGAGCCCTAGATCGGGCAATTGTGTGTATCTTGACGCTGTCTTATCCGCATAATTGCTCTAGACTTTGGATTAAGTACGTAATATCTTTAATTGCTGACGGTCTACTGTTATTATTAAATGGGCTATTTGACTTAACTCGTCTCCGCTTAACTATATGACCGAGTTTTACACCATGTATGGGGCATCCAATTGAAATATCGTTTTTATAATTAATTGTTATTATTATCATCATTATTATTATTATTATTATATTATTATTATTGTTGTTGTTGTTGTTGGTGGTGGTGGTTTTGTAATTGTATCTTTAAATTGAGCAGCCCTGCCATTTGATATTCCCGAATATTGATTAATTACTAAATTTCCTTAAAAATTCGAAACATGTTTTTCTGAACCTTAAGTTGGAAATTTGGGAAATATTTTAGCTGTTCTTCGCATGTAAATAGTGCGATCTTGAACTCAAGTCAGTACACAGTACTGCCCCGTTTTATGGAATCAGTCTGAATCGATTTCGCTTTTCTTTTCTTTTATTAGCAACAAGTGATAGTGATTCTAAGGGTCTGCTCCAGAGAAGGCTTTTTAGAGGAAGGAAAAAGAAGATAGAGTAAACTTTGAAAAGTTTAATCTGCCCGAATCGCTTACTTGCTCCACAAATTAAATTATTAATGGAAGGGAAAAGGGAAGGCAATGGAAGAGGCACACTAAAATTGGAAAAATTTGAGAGTCAACTTGTACACTCCAATTTAGAGGGTAACAATATCCGGACAACCTTACTCTCCCTCCCTTTCCATTCCTTTAATACCGTTGTTCTGGAGCAGACAGGGATTACTAATCTAAGAAATATGAAGTATGTCTTGTTAGATAAATGGTGATAAAGAATAGAAGATCCGAATTGTTATGGTTGGTGGAAGGATATTTCAAATTGTCCGTAAAAATGATATCAATTAATCTAGACAAAAACAAGTGGTCTCCCTTGTGGAGCTCTCTCAAAATTTAGAACAAATAGTTAAGATCAACTGCTCTTTTGAGGTAAAAAAATGGTAATTCAGTGCATCTTTGGACAGATGAGTGGTGTGGTGAAATTTTCATGAACATTTTATTTCCGTCTCTTTATAATATTTGCACCAACAAAAAGATCACAATTGCTTTTGTCTTGAATAATTATATGAGAACTTTGTAATATACAAGGCAACTAAGCTACATCCATATGCTAGATTCCGACTCTTTGAGATATATGATAAGCTCTTACTTTTCCATTATATGATAACAACGATAAACTTAGATGGATGGGCAAAGATAAAGAATGTTGTTTTACGAGATCTTTATGCCTTTGACTTGATCATCAGGGGTTAAAAGTGATTGGAATATAATTATTTGGAAGATAAAAGACTTATTTTAAGATTAAAATCTTTTTATGGTTATACTAATCAATAGAAGGTTATTAACAAAAGATAACTTAGCATATCGAAGATGATCAGGTGACACTTCATGTATATACTACCCAAGTTAAAAGACGATAGATTACTATTTTTCTTTAGATGTCTTAATAATATATTACTCTGCATCCTATGTGACTTCGCCAAGAATATCTGGACTTTTTTGCAACACCGGTTCAACTTGTCGGTCATCTCCTTTGTGTCGAATTTGCAGGATTTTTGGTTGCATAATAGAGTGGTTATGGGTGTAGGCAATCTTGAAAGAAAGAAACAATCGGGTGTTTTGCTCGGGCAGGATATTGTCGCTGCCTTTATCTGTGCAAATTTTTGCAACAATTCAAACTTGGATAAATAATGGCATAGCTTGAAGCGATTTTTTTAGAAGTCTTCTTGTTCTTTTCTTTTATATATGCTTTTGTTGTCTTTACTTTCGGTAGATTTTGGTTAGATTAATTTTCTTATTTTTGGTTCTTTTTTTTCATTTTTTTTTAACCTTTTGTACTTCAACTTTTATTCAATTCAATGAATGGCTGGAGTGGCAATTGCCACATAGTCTTCAAAAAAAATAATATTACTAGGTTTGACCAAATTGATAAAATATTGACCTTTGACTAGTCAACTGTATATATTAAATAAAATAATGTTAAAATCGGTGATGCTTATTTCATATGACCGCTTGGCCAGGAGACAAAGATCATAGTTTGTATCTCAGTGTCTTTATTTCACCACCTGTGTCCATTAACGTGGCAAAATTTGATTAGTTTCCTTATATAACTCAATGTGTTCGGTCCCTTCGAGGATATCATCTCCCTCCTGGTTATGAACTTCTTCACCATATCTATATACCTTCGTTTCTCTCTCGATGAAATAACCGGAAAAAATGAATGAAATATATTGATTGATATTGATATGGTGGAGAACCAATCATTAACATGGACATTTACCGTCTAGATACCTTTTATAAATGGCAAAAGAGTAGTGGCATTGGTGAACATGCTTTTCTCCTATCAAATACACGTGACATATCAGTTTGTGCGAAGGATGTTGGACTTGAGAGCAATTGCATTTATCTACCAATTAATGAAGAAGAACGAAGGATCTATAAATTCTGCTTAGATGATCATACACCAATTGAAGAAATTGAATACGAAAGTACTTTTTGCTGGTTTGTGCCTAGAAGGTGTGAAATACTATCTAGTTGTTAAAAATTTAATTTCCTTGCAATTGTTCACTGTCTTGCTTCTCTAACTGCCAAAATAGTAAGCCTCAGAATTTGTAGTGTGCACTACCATGACCCTTCTTTGCGGCTGCAAAGTCTTTTAAAGAAAACAAAAGGTCTGAAATTTATTTCATATACACAAGTGTGCAAATACTTGCTTTGGTTTGTGTCTTTTTGTTGTTTTTTCTGTTCATCAAGATTATTGTGAGACTTCATGGTCATGCAAATAGTTAAATCAAAGAAAGATGTTAATTAATTACCATATTTCAGGAGTGCCTACTTGTGCTTGCAAATATTGCTTAATTTTGGAATCCTCAATTTAATCAAGCTTTTCTAAGTTCTCATTGGACACCCAACCCCACCATTATAATATATCACTGTCATAATTATTGATCTTTTGATCAATTATAACTTTATTATTTGCACCACAGGCAGCAAAAGATGATTATTGAATCTTGTATTACCAACAGACGTTTTGAAAGAGGTATGTTGTTCTCTATTAGGGCTGTCAATGAAACTCGTTTATCCATTTACCGTACTCGTACTGCATTCAATAAGGCGGGTATGGGAAAGGTTTTATTTTCGCTAGACTAACGGGTATAGGTATGGGTAAAGAAAATTTTTCGTTAAGTTAATGGGTACGGGTACGGGTACGGGCTATTTCGTACCCATTATCTAACGGGCAAAATTTTACAAACATATATGTAATATATAATTATGTAATTAGCATATTTCATAAGATATGGTGTTGGTTTTGATCTTCATCGAAATTTGTTTATATTGATGAAAAAATTAATTTACACTCTATTATATTATAATTTATAATTATTTATATATTTTTTATGAGAATAAATTTTATGATTTTTATTATATGTAAAGTATTGTCTAAATATTGTACTTTATTTGTATATTTATTTGATATTATTTATTTAGCACATTATATAATTTTTATTAAATTAATAATATTAATATTACCCATTATGTACCGTTACCGTATTCTTACCGTTAATTTTTAAAGGGTGCGGGTAGGGTGCGGGTAAAGTCATTTTTTAACGGGTACAGGTAGGGTATGGGTAAAGAAATTTTTAACGGGTACAGGTATGGAAATACCTTCTACCGTACCGTACCGTACCCATTGACAGCCCTATTCTCTATGAGCCTGAATCATACTACAAAAGTGAAATAGATACATCTTTATTTACCTTATTACAACACTATTTAACTAGCTATAGAGTTTCAAATTTATTTTAGCATTTGACAAAAATTAAATCTTAATCAATTCTTTACACAGGTTTGTGAGAATAAGATTGTTATGGAGAAGAAAGTTACGAGCAATGTCTCTAGGCCATGGAATGATCTTACAGTGGATTTGTTAGAGTTACTTCTATCGCATTTGTCGTTAGTAGACACTGTACGCCTTTTTACAGTATGTAAGGAATGGAATTTGCCATTTCATTCAATTATGAAGGCACAGACACGTCCATGGCTCATGTATCAGGAAAAATTGGATGTTACTTGCAAACTCCTTAACCCTTTGAGTGGGAAAGAATATATAACAAAAGTTAGGATGCCTTCATTTTATCACCCTACTCAGATGCTCTGTTCTAAAGATGGTTGGGTTATCGTGCTCTATGGGGGTAATAGAATTCTCATAGTCAATCCTTTGAGTGAAGATGTAGACGAACTACCCTTTTTAGAAGAATATCATCATAATTTCTGTGGTATAACATTTACATCAGTTCCAACCATAGTTCTGAAAATCGGAATCGGAATCGGAATCGGACAATTGGTTCAAGGAGTCGAATCGGATGAATCGGAAAAAATCGGTTGAATCGGACGAAAACTCGGAATTTTTTATTAAAACATATTTTATGCTTTTAAAAATGAAATAAATTATGGAAAAAATAGGAAAAATATTTTTAAAAAGTCTAAATAAAAAAATAAAAAAATTGAAGCATAAAACCAACCAAAATATGAAAATAATACAACAATATAAGCCTACATTAGTGACAATGGCAAGGAAATTTCAAATTTTTCGAAAATAGAAGTCATAAAACATTTGAATTGAGATTTTATAATCAATAAGAAAATACTTTTTGGTAAAAAAAATTAATAAATATGCATTCGTAAAAACATATTAATGTATCAGTTAGGATAGCAGATGATAAATTTTATAATTTTTCTACACATTTGGATCAATTTCTAGATCAATTTTCTTTTTTTTTAAATTGATTTCCGTTATAAAACAATATAAACCATCCGATGTGATTATAATGAAAAAATGAACTAAAATGGACATCTCCAGTCCCTAACCCTTCTCCTTCAACCTTCTGCTTTTATTCCCGTTCCCTCCCTTTGTTTTTCGATAGAAGAAAGGAGGCCGCCAAAACAGTCACGAAATGCACCACCGGAGTTTCGTGGAGCTTCTCCCGGCGTCTCCACAAGTCTTCCTCGGCCGTACCACCTTAGGCTGAGTTCTCCACACCTCCTTCTCCATTGAAGAACGCCATTAATGGCTGTTTTTGATGATTTAACCCGAATCCGCTCCAAATCCATGAAAATCGGATCGCCTTCCACCGATTCCGATCCGATTCGGCCGATTTGAATCGGAATCGACCGATTTCTTGAACCATGGTTCCAACTTCTCCTGATTGTGTTGTGTTGGCATTCTATGTTAGAATATTTAGGAAATCTTGCAAGAAATATTCCATCATTATGGACATATATTGCTTGATGAATAAGGATTGTTGAATATGGTAATATCCCAAGAATAAATATGGCTATCAAGTATAATATCTTGGAGATTTGTGTAAAAGATTGTGATGTCTAATATTGGTGGATTTGTAATTAAATATTGCCATATGTTGATGGACTATTATGGTAATACTTGGAGGGCACTCTTGTTGTCTCCACTATAAATATGGGTTGGTCCCCAAGAGACAAGACAAGCACAAACATACTCGCTACACCCCTCCCTAATACTCTCCATCAGTTTTAGAGAGAGAGAACAGTCGAGTTTAGGCACACTGCTCTCAAGGGTTGTCTTGCTCTCTTGGAAGACCATTGCCCCAACCTTAGTGCGTGCACAGACGTTGCTGAGGTGCTGTTGGAGCATAGAAGACATATTCAAGATCATAGAATAACCAGATGGATCCAGGTAACGCTTCCGCTTAGTTTATGTTAAAGTTTCACATGAGTCATTCCTTGGATTTAAAACCTAACAAGTGGCATTAGAGCCTACTCATGTTGAATCATTATGATTTCGATTTCTATCTGGTTAAGATTTAATTTCTTAATTAAAGACTTTAAAGTTTTCAAAATAATTAATTCTTTTCGCATCCTTGTAACGTTAAAAAAAAAATTATTTTTTTGTGCGTGGTTATGATTTAATTACCAATATAAAGTTTCCTTAAAAAGTGTATATATTTTTTTAATGGTTATTAATTCCATAATTTGCTGTTTTAACCGGGAAATTTTTTTTTTGTCACGCTAAATTGATAAATATAAAGTTTTTTTGGCATCTTTCGGTCATTTTTTTTATGGTATTTAACCATATAGATTTGTACGGGATTAGGTACATATAGTAAAATTATGGAAATATATATTTACCATAAACTCTTCTTCGGTAAAAATAAGGAAATTTATTATCTAATAAGTATTTGGTAATTAAATATATATATATATGGTACTTAAACAAGGATAGTATGCACAGATTTATATTAAACTAATTTGGGAAACTAGAATTGATTTGGTAATAACAATTGGAATATTGTTAATCAAGAAAAAAAAAATTTGTAACAAAATTTTGATATAAGGCAGTATTAAATATCAATATTTAAGTTTAGATTTGGATTGTTTTGGTAATTAAACTTTCCAAAATTTTGTATTTCTTTTAAACTTAACTTTTTTTTTTATGATATACGTTTTTGAAACATATAAAAAAAATAATAATGAAGTTAATTTTTGAATAAAGTTTGGTAATTAAGAAAACTGGAATACCAAATGTTAAAATCTGACCTAATAAATGGATGAATTAGGAGTAGCGTAGTTGTCAGGTTAAGGGAGAAATTTTTAGGATTTCTCGATTAGTTTAAGGCGAATTCTACTTCTCTCTATCCACGCTCCATCAAGTGGTTTGTTTCACTCTAAAATAATCCATCCAGTTTAAGTCTTGGTTGCAGACTATTAGGTATTGACCAAATTGAGTTTGAACGATTCGTTAGATGCCATAACATTTTGTCTCGGTTATTATGCAGTTTGTACTTGTTTTGTACAAGCAGCAATTGGTTACCAATTTTAACCTTTTGTACTAGTTAGGTACAAATAGCACATACACTTCTTCCTCTTCTTTCCCCTGCCGTGGTTTTCATTAGTAAGAGCTGTAAGCGTTGGGTTATACCATGTTGTCATGAGGACAGCATCTGTCGCAGAAAATAAGGTCGGCGCCTAAGTGTCCATATGACCCTGGCCTTTTCCGGAATCTTGCCTGGATGTGGTGTAATTTTAATGCCTGCTGGCTGAAGAGAAAACCACCGCTTTCTTTTCTTACCTTAATACAATGCATACTGGCTTGTATGGTTGTATCACTCTCCTCTGGTCTCTTTAAATAGTCTGTTACTTACCAAAACAGACTGTTATGGTTTGATGATTTGTATGTATGCCATACAATTCGTTACAGAAATACCTTTAGGTTTTGCAACTGGGTTCAAGTTATATCATCTTGGGTCAGATTTGTTAAACTTTTCAAATAAGTCAAATGTGCATATTGAAAAGATTATGTTAGGGTATAATTTAAGTCCGTTATAAAGGTATTAAATATATATATATTTGTGTATTGGGCCGACTTTGTTGTCATCCCGCCAAAGTGGGCTCTCACATCATAGTTGTCTCAAAACCAAAGTATAAAAAGGTTTCGTGCATGTAATAAGTTCAAATATTGGATCGGCCCAAAGGAAGGACAATATTTGGTCATATTACATGAGCATTCTTGTAGTAGTAAATAGGTGATGATTATTAGGTTTATATGTGTACTCAATTAATCGGCCCAAAGGAAGGTTAGTTGATTGACATATTATCAATCGTCACATTTGATTACTACACCTAGTTAATTGAAGTTTGTTATAAGACTCCAAAGAGCACTTACAAATGAATAAAAACTAGTGATGGATATGGACCTTTATTATGTGAATTATATTTATACAATAAATTACTAATATGAGTGTGTTTTGTTTTGTCTTTGGTTTATTTTAGCAAATATAACGCCCAACATCAACAGCATTCCAAAGCTGTCAGGTACAAACTGTTAAGAAGTGTCTAATTTTCATTTTTTAGCTAATTAACTTGTTTAATTAACCATTAAGCACATAGAGAAGGATCTAGGCAAGCAAACAACACACAAAGAGAGAAAGGTAGAAGGAATTTCACCTCTTGCGAACTAGCAATCGCAAGGCTCGATCCTAGACACTAGAAATCGAAGGCGTACCTTCACCACCACCACCACCACCTCCGTCGAGACGCCGGCCTCGAGTCCACCAAGGAGTTAACCAAGTTCTTCTCAAGTTGTGCTAGCAACTAGAAGAACAAACCTAATCCCTTAATTTTCTCTTCTAACAATTAACCTTTTAATTTATGGAAAGAGGTGCTCAACACATGAGCTAATGGAGAGGGAAGAGAGCAAGAGAGAAGAAGAAAAATCTGAATTTTTCTTTTAATTTTCGTCCAAAAAGAAAGAGGGAGAGAGAAGGCTAAGGTGGCTAGAGTTTCTCTCTCCAAATGACATCCTTTTATAGACCAACCACTCCACAAACTTTAGGGACATTTTTACCCCTCTTAGGGCAGCCACTATATGGGCTATCAAGCCTATTTTGTGGTGTGTTAAATGTCCACTAATTCAATTAATTAATGGACATTTCTCTTGTACTCAAATCGGGCCTTTAATTTACTAAATAAATAAAGATCCATAAGCTCAATTTAATTCCTATAATTAAATTGTGTTGAACAAAATTAATTATTAACTTATTAATAATTATTTTGGGATTAACTAATGCATTAAAATATTTCTATATGATTCCTTTGACTTAATTAATTATAACGGTTCATAATGGTATATAATTAATTAATCAACTTATCATATTTTCGCAGTACACACTGCTGCAAATAAATAATTAATGCACTGTTTGGTCAAGTCCTATTTGTGTGACCCTTTGAGGATTTATATTATGTTAGCCATGAAAATAAATCATTATTTATTTCCAATAATCATAAGCGGTATCTAACAACACGTTATGATTCCCAATTAATATAAATAAATAGTGTACTGCTACAGTATTTCAATCCTGCATAAGAAATAAAAGTATTTACTTGTTTGATTCTTATGTCACGTGATATCATCGTATAATCCAAGATAGGAATGTATCATTCTTGTAGATTATACGTTTCTTGATCTAGAGATGATTGTATAAGTTGCCGGCAAACAATCCATCTCCATCAAGGGGCCCACACAGATATCATCACTCACAAAGTAAATTAATGAGGGACATACGGTTTTCTTGATGAATAACTTTTTCCCGCACAATTCAAGAGAACATAAATAAAGTCCGTATAGCAGCCTTATCAGGAATCAACGTTAGACGATATTTATAGAACATATCCTCATGTGGAAAAACTGAGCATCTCAAACTTAGAATCAAACTCATATAAAATAAATAATGACACTTAACACAATCCATATATTTATTTCATTGGATCTTGTCATGTGCTATGTTCTATAACATACACATATGCAATTAAGTTGGTAACTCCTTACCTATAATTTGTAGAACTTAATCATCACTTAACTTGCATACTAATCTTTTATGATAATTAATGTTCCTTATTAATTATCAAGATTATGGACAATTTAGATTTATTATTGTTATTCTAATGAATAATCTACAGAGATCTACAATTCAGATCATCAACCTCAATGATCCGTCAATAATAAATCCTAGGAACAAATGATCAAATATCATCAATAACATAAACTAATACCAAGTCATTATAATATTGACTTCTAGGACATAACTCCAACAATCTCCCACTTGGCCTAGAGTCAATCAATAGTGACTTCTAGCCAGTGAAGAATTAAGAACGATGTCATATATCCACATATATACATGTCTCGAACCTCAAAAGAAATAAAACGCTTAAAGTCAGTTACTCATACGTCCATCACGTATGGATGCACAATTGCATCTCGTGTACTGCTTAAGGTAGAGGTTACGTTAGAGTGTTCGCCGTGTTCGCGAACCTATCCACTTTATTTGACCTTATACACACATATATACTCCTATATATATTCTTGATCATCATCATATAAGATCAAGTGATATTACCATGGATCATATTTGAATCTCCAATATTACATTGGGTTCTTCAGAGCTATGGTTCGAGATGCATAGAACCATATTAGCTTGACTAAGAACTCAATCCAAATAATCCTCTTTCGTTGCTTCACAAATTTCTATGTATTTTGCTTTGGTGACGAAAACGGTTGTAATATCCTGTTTAGAACACCTTCTAAACTTACAACACCACTTTTAAGCAAAATATATAGCTCAATTGTGATTATATCAATCTTCTCAAAACTGGCATCTGTGTAACAACTTACACAAGCTTTTCATCATGACAGATAAAATATCATATCTCTCTTTCTCACAAGATACTCGAGAATATCCTTTGATTATTGTCAAGTAAGTTCTCTTGTATCCATTTGACAACTGTTTGTCATATACCTTGGATACAACACATTGGGGCATGCGCATGAATATGACGTATATAATGAAACTCATAGTAAAAGAATGCTTGAACTGTTTCACGCACTTCTTCTTGAATTGAGTTACAATTGACCGAGTCCATACTCAAGTCATATGCCATATGACGTAGTTGGACATCCTTCCTAGGAGTCCACCATTTATGTTTCTAAAACACATCGTCATCATATGCATATTGGCTTAAACCTAACATCCATCATAATCTATCTTCATAGATTTTGTTTCCTAGGATTTAAGCAATTCTGCTCAAGTTCTCTATTGAGAAAAATATTCTTTAATGAGATCTTGACAATATTTATTTCTTTAATGTTATTCCCAATTAATGTCTTGTTATCTTGTACAATACAAATAACATAATTATGCTCCCACTGAATATCTTGTCTATACAAGATGATTTTGACAAAGTTCAACTCCTTGACTTCCTTATCAAAAGTTTATTCCAATTTTCACAATACTTACTTTAATTCAGTAATGGATCCTTGAAGCATGTGTATGTTTCTAGCAATACATCAAATAAAACCCTCGGTTTGTATCATATACACAATATCTTCTTTCATTCAATTGAAGATGACAGTTTTTGATGTACCTTTCCATATATCAATATTTATGAAATACAACTATTGCTAGAACGATCTTTATTGACTTATACATAGCTACAAATGTGGAGCCGTGCTTTGTATATAGTTGACTTGCCATCCATGTCAATCTTTCCTTTAAAGATCTAAATGTTCTTGATGGATTGCTCCATCGTAAACATTAACTAAGGTCTATACCTTGTTGTTATATATGGATTGCACTTAAAGATTACATGTGGAATTTGATTGTTTTCATTGTTTCAATTTTTATCAACGAATCCTCATATGCCAAGTACGAGGATGTCGTGAAGCCTATGCACTTATTGGTTAGACAATTCACTCTCGTTGACTCCTTTTGTAGGATTAGTGCTCGAGGTTCATGAACTACTTCTATAACGACTTGTAGAATAAGTTCTTGATCCTCGTATATTTCATGAGTTTCTCAAACATCATCAACTCGTGAGATGGTTGAGTCCTTATCAAGAGAAGCGTACTTTTGAAATTCTTTCTATCACAACGGCTTGTGAATAAAGCTCCGCTCAACTCCCACTAAGCACCTTATATGGAGTGACAAGTTTCCCATAAAGGTACTTCTTGTAGTGATGCATAAACACATTTCACGTTCACTTTACTCCTACTACTTCTTCTTGAGAGAACGTTCTTCTCCAAGACTACGTTATGTTTAGGAACAACTATTTGTTCTTATCATGTTCGTAGAAGTAGTACCTTTCGGATTAAGGTATCCTACAAACTATTAAGTGTCCTATTTGGGTCCAAGCTTGTCGATCAACATACCTTGAAATAAGCTTCTTAACACCAAATCTTGAGAATCAATATATTTAGAGATCAAAATCTCATAAGATATCTTTCTCAATGGACTTCGATGGAACATTATTCAGTGTAAACAATATTATTCTCAAACACAAATCCCTAATACGAGTCGAATAAGTCAATTTGATTTATTACCGATCGAACTATATCAAATAATGTTCAATGCCTCCATTTGGACACACTATTCTAATATAATGTTTCTCATGGAGTGAGTTGTGAAACATTTTTCATACTCTATAGATAATATATCAAATTATGTGACTTAACTATTTACCATGATCCATTGTAAGACTTTTCTATTTTCTTGAATGGTCTTTCAACTTTATTCTTGAACTCCTTTAAACTAGTCAAAAGGTTCATATTTATACCTTATCAAATAGATAAGTTAATATCTACAATGATAATTGGTCAAGTAGTAAAGTATCAACAACCTTTTATTGCACAAGTGCTTATAGGTCTATATACATCGATATGTTTAAGTCCTAATCAAGTCACTTATCCTTAAACCTTCGTAGGTTAAAGATGCTTTTTTCATCTAACAAACATGATTCGCATATTTCAATTGATTCGCAATCAAATTGAGTTACAAGCTCAACGTTACGTAGACTCTCATAATGCGATTCTCATTTATATAAGACTAAGCGGCCATTTCATGAAAGTCAAATACTTTATGTGAAGTCTTACGTATCCTGTTTGTTATTCAAAATTTGTTTATCTATTTCAAACAAATTCAAGTAAGATGTATGAAATCATATAAATAAATCCACAATAAAAGAACAATATTTGTCTTTTACAAAACATAATCATCCATCATCTAATATAAAATGGAGATAAGTTTTGGAATGTTAGGAATAAGGTATAGAACCTTCAATTCCTAAACAAACTCTTAGTAAAGACAACTCTACGTATCCAATGGCCATGGCTTAGACGAACAAGTCATTTCCTATACGGAGTCTACTTTACTTCTCTCAAATATTCTCTTATTCTTCATTGCCTATACATTTCGTTAAATGCGAGCAGATGAACTAGTACCTAATTACTAGTGTAAATTAGAGATGGCGAGATGGTTTGAACGACAAATACACATATAGGTTTAGAACATTTCTAACACTATAATCATGGTACTTCGGACAACTTTTCAAATGCCTACCATAAACGGTAAATGAAACATCTCATATGACACGTGGTCACAAATGAGGGTCTCGAAATTTCAACTCATACCTTGGCGAAGTATTTCTTAAATACTTAACCTATTACCTTTATCACTAACAAGTGTGCGAAAGTCGATACTTTATCCTTCATAACTAGAAAGAGATTGCATGACAATATCAACAATCCTTGATATTGAATATCTTAATGTCTCCATTTGTCAATTAGCTACTTAAACCTTTCGGTTTGTAAGCTAATGGAACATTCATGCATCTTCTTATAAAAGAAGAATCTTTTGGTTGACTCATACACTACTACTCCATCATGAATGATTGAGTCAATATCTATTTTCTCTAAGAACTCCTTCTTGAGTAAGTGGATGAAAAAGTAAAAGTTAAATCTAGTCCATATGAATTCTCTAATTTAAAAGTCTAGAAATTTATGAAGATATCGGCATCCGCTTTATTGAATAACTTTTCACAAAAACTAATCAATCATTGTAATGCTACGTTCGGGAGGTTGAGGAAAGTATTTAAGGGAATTAACATATTCAAGTTTTTTTTCTCTAAGAACTTGTCTTAGGAACCAATATTACTTCTCCAAATAAATATCTTTAGAAACGAACTTGTTTAAATTCAAAGATTGATCGCAACGAAACATATTTAACATCTATAATAATTTTAATTTAAGGTCATTTAGTTTATGTAATATTTTATTTATAAGAATAAATAAAACTCCCACTATATTTATTTAATGTCCCAAATGTAGTTGGTTCTCCAAGATCTCCATTTTCGTTGAGGTAGGGCCAGCGTCGGCATAACACCAAACACAACTAGATAGGATAGGTTCTCCAACCAATCATATCAATCCATATGACTCTTAGTTTGTGAAATATCACATGTACATTCACAAACTTCGCCCCGATGTCCAATCCGATTAGGGTCCATCGATAAGTAACATCTCTCTATTTGCTCCTAGTAAATCCGATTTACACCCCGACTTTCGAGGGTTGACCAATGACGTCCCGCGTCGGCGGAATGCGTCAATTTAGACACCGAACGACGTGAAGGGAATAGAGAGAAGGAGGGCGATTGGCTTAATCAATTTAGTGGGACAATATATTATGTGACTTAGTTTGGTAGTCGTGTAAGCATACACCCATACCTATCCTATGACATTTCATAGCATACACAAACAATCACATAATAAGCATCTCAAGCATTGTTGTGGGTTTGTATGGCTCCCGCTTGCATATTAGTTTCGCCGCATCTCCATGTAGCAAGACTAATCTTCTTAATATCAAACCCTCCCACTAATTATATAGATCATATCCTATAATTAATGGAAATAAATACATGTGAAATAATCCTAATTTCCTCCTAACCTTAGGGGCATGCAAGTTACACAAGTTACATTAAGAATTAATCCAAATTAATTAATGGCACCAAAGGCCTTACATACAATCATTCACATGCATTCACACAATTACAACACACAAGACATTTGAATCTTGAGCCATACTAAACCCACGATCCTCCTACAAAATAAAATTAGCACATATACAATATATATGTTCACTTGTTCTTAATTAACCTCATCAATTAGAATCTTTGTGCATGCTTGTTGCTCGTTTTTTTTCAAATGCAAAGAAGGCTTAACTATAACAACCAATTGTTTAAACCTTTTGAAATTTAATCCAACATTTCATAACTGAAAGGCAAGTATTTTAGGAGTATTCTAATTAATATTTCAACCATTTTATTAATTAGAAAATATTTTAACTAATTAAAATACGAAATTTGGGACCCGATAAAATTCGAAATTTTTCGATCTCCAAAAAATCCGAAATAAATCCAGTAAACTCCCTACTATGAGTGTAGCTACCTGTAAAAATTTTAAGGAGAAATCATTTACCATCTGGGAGAACCAAAAAAAGACAAATCTCAGATTGTGCGCGAAGCACCGTTAGAGACAAATTCTGTTTTGGCCTCAATCTTTTGGCCTAAATGATCAACCCCTTGATATTTTTCCAGAAAAAAAATTAAATGAAAAAATACTAAATATACTACACTATTAATCCATCAAGAGAAAACTAACTAGTTCTATTCAAAGTCAACAAGATAACAAGCATTTAAACTAACGGTCCTGTTCTGAAACAGACTGTCGACCAAAAGGATTTCACTTAGTTGAGATATCAAATCTTAATAAAATTCTGTGAAATTAATTTTTACAGATTCCAGACTTAAAGGAGAACAAATCCATTCAGACACTTTTCCAAAAAAGTTTCCCAATAAGTACAGTTTTTCAAAACAATCAGCTTGTTCCAAAAATCAGATCTGACAACTTCTTCTCTTTTCATACTTGAACATCCATATAAAATTCGAATCATGCAACAAAATTTACATATTCAGAAAGAGCATCAAGTCTAGATTAATCGTAGCTAAAAGATACAGGTACTTCATGTACAAACTTATTTGATACTAGCCACAACAACAGAACTGTGCAACAGGATACTAGATCTCCGCACCGTTACCGTTTAATTCACGAAAAATTCATAACTGTTTAGAACGAAGTGAAAATAGTGGCAAAATGACCACAACTCAAAGATCTATAACCTTCAGTAAAAAAGAAAAAATTTCAGAGAGCTTTACATCACGAAAAATAAGCAACAAAGCAGAAAACCAGCTTTTCAGGACAACAAGCATGCACATCACTAATTAACTTAATTAATTACAATTTTCTCACTTAATTATGTGTTAATTTGCTCAAGCACGACCTAGAGCTCTGATACCACTGTTAAGAAGTGCCTAATTTTCATTTTTATAGCTAATTAACTTGTTTAATTGACCATTAAGCACATAGAGAAGGATCTAGGCAACCAAACAACACACAAAGGGAGAAAGGTAGAAGAAATTTCACCTCTTGCGAACTAGCAATCGCAAGGCTCGATCCTAAGCACTAGAAATCGATGGCGTGCCTTCACCACCACCACCACCACCTCCGTCGAGACGCCCGCCTCGAGTCCACTAAGGAGTTAACCAAGTTCTTCTCAAGTTGTGCTGGCAACTAGGAGAACAAAGCTAATCCCTTAATTTTCTCTTCTAACAATTAAACTTTTAATTTATGGAAAGAGGTGCTCAACACATGAGCTAATGGAGAGGAAAGAGAGTAAGAGAGAAGAAGAAAAATCTAATTTTCGTCAAAAAGGAAGAGGGAGAGAGAAGGCTAAGGTGGCTAGGGTTTCTCTCTCCAAATGACCTCATTTTATAGATCAACCACTCCACAAACTTTAGGGACCTTTTTACCCCTCTTAGGACAGCCACTATATGGGCTATCAAGCCTATTTTGTGGTGTGTTAAATGTCCACTAATTCAATTAATTAATGAACATTTCTCTTATACTCAAATCGGGTCTTTAATTTACTAAATAAATAAAGGTCCATAAGCTCAATTTAATTCCTATAATTAAATTGTGTTGAACAAAATTAATTATTAACTTATCAATAATTATTTTGGGATTAGCTAATGCATTAAAATATTTTTATATGATCCTTTTGACTTAATTAATTATAACGGTTCATAACGGCATATAATTAATTAATCAACTTATCATATTTTCGTAGTACACACTGCTGCAAATAAATAATTAATGCACTGTTTGGTCAAGTTCTATTCGTGTGACCCTTTGAGGATTTATATTATGTTGTCCATGAAAATAAATCATTATTTATTTCCAATAATCATAAGCGGTATCTAACAACACGTTATGATTCCCAATTAATATAAATAAATAGTGTACTGCTACAGTATTTCAATCCTGCATAAGAAATAAAAGTATTTACTTGTTTGATTCTTATGTCACATGATATCATCGTATAATCCAAGATATGAATGTGTCATTCTTGCAGATTATACGTTTCTTGATCTAGAGATGATTGTATAAGTTGTCGGCAAACAATCCATCTCCATCAAGGGGCCCAAACAGATATCATCACTCACAAAGTAAATTAATGAGGGACATACTGTTTTCTTGATGAACAACTTTTTCCCGCACAATTCAAGAGAATATAAATAAAGTCCGTATAGCAGCCCTTATCAGGAATCAACGTTAGATGATATTTATAGAACCTATCCTCATATGAAAAAGCTGAGCATCTCAAACTTAGAATCAAACTCATATGAAATAAATAATGACACTTAACACAATCCATATATTTATTTCATTGGGTCTTGTCCTGTGCTATGTTCTATAACATATATATATATATATGCAATTAAGTTGGTAATTCCTTACCTATGATTTGTAGAACTTAATCATCACTTAACTTGCATACTAATCTTTTATGATAATTAATGTTCCTTGTTAATTATCAAGATTATGGACAATTTAGATTTATTATTGTTATTCTAATGAATAATCCACAGAGATCTACAATTCAGATCCTCAACTTGAATGATCCGTCAATAATAAATCCTAGGAACAAATGATCAAATATCATCAATAACATAAACTAATACTAAGTCATTATAATATTGACTTCTGGGACATAACTCCAACACAAACTTGAAGGAATGACGCGAGAACTTAGAATTAATTCTCGGAGTTCTTGATCTTGACCTTGCGTTAAGGATAAACCCTCCCACTGCAATTGATAATCAAAGCACTATGCTTCTGATAAATGGGAGCGGTCAAATCGCATGTGTCTTATGATCATCAAGAAATCCATTCCTGAAGTTTTTAGGGGCACAGTTTCTGATTCTACCAATGCTAAGGAAATATTAGGAGAAATTGAAAAGAGATTTGCCAAGAATGAAAAGTCTGAAATTTGTACATTCATGGCCAAACTCACCTTAATGAAGTACAATGGAAAAGGCAACATAAGGGAATATGTCATGGAAATGTCTCATCTTGCTTCAAAGCTAGGTGCACTCAAGTTAGACATATCTGAAGAAATTCAGATGTGTCTTGTGCTAAACTCTCTTCCTAGTCAATTTAACCAATTTAAGGTTAGCTATAACTGCACTAAGGATAAGTGGACTCTCAAATGAACTGATTTCTCATCTGGTTCAAGAAGAGGAAAGACTTAAGCTGGAAAAGATAGAAAGTGCTAATATTGCTTCTACCTCCAATAATAAAGGTAAGAATAAGAAACGTAAGGTTGAGAATAAAGGAAAGGTTGCAAATCCACAGAATAAATCCGATAACAAGAAAGCCAAGAAGGCTAAAGATCCAAACGGGTGTCACTTCTGCGAAAAAGTGGGACACAAGAAGGCAAATTGCACCAACTATCATGCTTAGCGCAAACAGAAAGGTATGTCTCTCGCTTTGGTTTGTTCAGAAGTTAATTTAACTTCAGCACCTATAGAAACTTGGTGGATTGATTCAGATGCAACAACTCACATAAGTGTATCTATGCAGGGTTGCCTGGGATGCCGCAAGCTAGATGATGGTGCA
Organism: Rhynchospora breviuscula; assembly: GCA_027562975.1. Classification (NCBI taxonomy): domain Eukaryota; kingdom Viridiplantae; phylum Streptophyta; class Magnoliopsida; order Poales; family Cyperaceae; genus Rhynchospora; species Rhynchospora breviuscula. The sequence continues at coordinate 24,274,525 of CM050398.1, forward strand.
AGATACATCTTTATGGGCGATGGCAAGAAGGCAAAAGTTGAAGCCATAGGGCATTTTAGATTTTTACTTAGGACTGGATGTTATTTGGATTTGTATGAGACTTTTGTAGTACCGTCCTTTAGACGGAATTTAATTTCTATTTCTATATTGGACAAATCTGGTTATGCTTGTACTTTTGGAAATGGAAAATTTAGTTTGTCTCTCAATTCAAAATGCATTGGATCTGGTTCTCTTTCAGTTTATGATAATCTATACTCTTTGGATATAATGGCTTCTTTTAATGAAAACCTGCATACAAGTACTAGAAGTGTTAAACGTAAATTAACTCACGAGAATTCAGGTGCACTTTGGCACAAACGCTTAGGTCATATTTCTCAAAAGAGAATAGAACGACTTGTCCAAAGTAAAATTATATATCCTCTAGACATGACAGACTTAGGTCCTTGTATAAATTGTTCTAAAGGAAAACAAACCAATAAGAAAAGATATGATGCCAACAGGACTCAAAGCGTCTTAGAACTGATTCATACAGATATTTGTGGGTCATTTCCTATACCTGCTAGGAATATCAAATTTATTTTATCAGTTTTATTGACGATTATTCAAGATATGGTTATCTATATCTCATTAATGAGAAAGCGCAAGTTTTGGACGTTTTCAAATCCTATAAGGCTGAAGTTGAGTTACAACTCAACAAAAGGATTAAACAAGTCAGATCTGACCGTGGTGGTGAATACTATGACAGATATGATGGTTCAAGTGAACAACGTCCAGGGTCTGTTACTAAGTTCCTAGAGGAAAGTGGCATTGTTCCTCAGTACACCATGCCAGGTTCGCCAGCATGAATGGTGTAGCTGAAAGACAGAACATGACACTTATGTTAGAGTTATGTCCTAGAAGCCAATCATTATATGGCTACTTCTATGGTTTATGTTATTGATGATATTTGATCATTTATTCCTTGATTTATTAATTGACAGATCATTCAGGTTGAGGATCTGAATTGTAGATCTCTGTAGTTCATTTATAATTAAATGACAATAATAGATCTAAAAGGTCCGTAATCTTGATAATTAACAAGGAATATTAATTATCGGATAAGATTAGTATGTAAGTTAAGTGATGATTAAGTTCTACAGATCATAAGTAAGGAGTTACCAACTTAATTACATATGTATATGTTATAGAACATAGTACAGGACACGACCCAATGAGATAAATATATGGATTGTGTTATGTGTCATTATTTATTTCGTTTGAGTTTGATTCTAAGTTTGAGATGGTTCAACTTTTCCACATGAGAATAGGTTCAATAAATATCGTCTACCGTTGATTCCTGATAAGGGCTGCTATACGGACTTTATTTATGTTCTCTTGAATTGTGCGGGGAAAAGTTGTTCATCAAGAAAACCGTATGTCCCTCATTAATTTACTTAGTGAGCGATGATATCTGTTTGAGCCCCTTGATGGAGATGGATTGTTTGCTAGCAACTGATACAGTCATCTCTAGATCAAGAAACGTATAATCTGCAAGAATAACACATTCCTATCTTGGATTATACGATGATATCATGTGACATAAGAATCGGACAAGAAAATACTATTATTTCTTATGCAGGATTAAAATATTATAGCAGTACACTATTTATGCGAATTGGGAATCATAACGTGTTGCTAGATACCGCTTATGATTATTGGAAATAAATAGCGATTTATTTTCCATGTCCAACAGAACATAAATCCTCAAAGGGTCACACAAATAGATTTTGACCATGCGTGCATTATTTATTTGGTTGTATTAAGGAATGCAACAATATGATATGTTGACTGATTAATTATGTACTGTTGCGAACCGTCATAATTAATTAATTAAGTCAAACGGATTATGTAGAAATAAATTAATGCATATTCTAATCCTTAAATAATTATCAAAGTGTTGATAATTAATTTGTTCAACATGAATTAATTAAAGTAATTAATTTGAGCTAACGGACCTAAATTTAAATGGTAAATTAAAGGTCCAACTTGAGAGCAATTAATTAGGCCACTAATTAATTGAATTAGAGAACCAATTAAATAATTGATGGAGCCCATTTAGGTCCATTTTATGGCTGCCCTAGTGATGGCATAGTTGTAAATTAGTTACAACTTTTTGGGAGAGTGGTTGGTCTATAAAAGGACCACTTTGGGAGCCAAAACCCTAGCCACTTTGCCTTTTTCTCTCTCCCTAATATTTTGGACGAAAATTAAAGGAAAAATTTCAGAATTTTTCCTCTCCACCATTGCTCTCTTAAGCTCATGTGTTGAGCACCTCTTGCATCCATCCAATTAAATAGTTAATTAAGACAAAGGGAAGGAAGGGATTAGGCTTAACCTCTCATCTACTAGCATAGATCGAGGTTTTGGTTAATACTTTGGTAGACTTGAGGCCGAGACACGCGTGGTGGTGCGCACAATCTCGACATCGCCGGATTCGAGCGTCCTTGTTGCGATACAAGGAGAGGTAGCCTTCCTAACCTCTCTCTCTTGTGTGTGAATGCTTGGACTAGATCCTTCGAGGTCTAAGTCGTTTGGATTGCTTATTAAATGGTTAATTAGCACAAAAATTTGAAAACTTAGACTTCCTAACAGTGGTATCAGAGCCAGGTTGTTCTAAAGCATTTTAACACATAATTAGTTGAGAAATGATTAATTAACACATGGATTAGTGATGCACTTGCTTGCTGTCTGAATTTCTGTTCTGTTTTCGACATTATTTTGGTTTTTTCGCTAAGAAACGCTTTCAGAAAAATTCTGAATTTTATTGAAGATTGTAGATCTGTGAGATGTGGTTCTTTAGCCACTAGTTTCACCTTTTTCTAAGTTATTATGAATTTATGGTGAATTAAACGGTAACGGTGCGCAGATCTGGTACTCTGCTGCACAGTTCTGTATTTTAGGCATGAAGGATTTATTTTTCGAAAATAACTATCTGTATTTCTTGGCTAGAAATCTTTTAAACTTGATGCTCTTTCTGGACATGTAAAATTTGTTGCATGCTTCGGATTTTATGTGGGCGTTCAAGTCATGAGAAGTGAATCGGTTGTCAGATCTGGTTTTCCAACAAACTGATTGTTTGGATAAACTGTACTAATTGAGAAAACTTTATGAAAAAGTGTTTGAATAGAAAGTTTCTACTTGAAGTTAAGATTCTGTGAAAATTAGTTTCAAAGAATTTCATTAAGGTTTGATACCTCAACTGAGTCAATAGTTTTTAGTCGTTAGTCTGTTTCAGAACAGGGTAAGTGGCTTGTTTGCTATTTATCTTGATGATTTTAAATAAGACTAGTTGGATTTCGTTTGATGGATTGGTAGCCAATAACATATAGTAGATTTGTTATGTAAAGTGTTTTCATGAAAACATTTTGGAAGATGATCCTACAGACCAAAAGAGTTAGACAAAAACAGAAAATCGGATAACGGTGTTTCGCGCACAGTTTGACGATTTGTTAATTTTATTTCTCGCTGATGGTAAGTGATCTCTCCCTGAAATTTTGACAGATAGTTACACTCATAATAGGGAGTATGCATGATTTATTTTATAAATTTTGGAGACCGAAAAATTTCGAATTTTATCGGGTCTCATTTAATATTTTAAATAGTTAAAGTATTTTCTAATTAATCAAATTGGTTGAATAAATTAATTAGAATACTCCATGATATTCCTCCTTTCTGTTTACAATTGTTTAATTGGCTTTTCAAATGGTTTAAGCAAATTAGTTGTTTAAAAGTTAAACTTTTATGCGGAAAGACCCGAACTACAAGCGATGTGCAAAGACTCTAATTCATTGTTGTTAATTAAGAAACAAAGGGACATGTGCTAACTTTGTTTTGTAGGAAGGATTGTGGGTTTAGTATGGCTCAAGAAACCAATGCCTTGTGTGTTGTAATTTGTGAATGCATGTGATTGATTGTATGGAAGGCCTTTGGTGCCATGGTTAATTAATTAATTATGATTAATTTCTTAATGTAACTTGTGAGGCTTGCATGCCCCTAAGGCTAGGAGGGAATTAGGGATATTTTCACATGTATTTTGTCCTTTAATTATATAAGATAGGATCCATATGATTAGTGGGAGGGACAATTAGATTAGTTTTGCTACATGGAGATGCGGCGGAACTAATGCAAGCGGGAGCCATACAAACCCACAACAATGCTTGAGATGCTTATTATTATGTGAATGTTTGTGGATGCTATGAATGTCATAGGATAGGTATGGGTGTATGATTACACGACCACCAAACAATAGTCACATTATTGTTTGTCCCAAATTTGATTAAGTCGACCGCCCTCCTTCTCTCTATCTCCTTCACGTCAATTGCCCTCTCATGGCGCGGTCCGCCCAAGTGGACGTCATGGTTGTCAATTTGATAGTCGGGGTACAAATAAAGGGATTTGTAAGGAGCAAATAGAGAGATGTTACTTATCGATGGACCCAACTCGAGTTTGGACATCGGGGCGAAGTTCGCGATGCGAACCAAGAATCATAAAGTTGTATGATTGGTTAAAGAGAACCTACCTTATCTAGTCATTTTGGGTGACGTGCCATAGCAGGTCCAACTTGACGAAAATAAGGGTCTTGAAAATTCATTACTTTTAGGGACTTATATTAAAGTAATGAAAGTTTTACTTTATTTGAAAATAAAACAAAAGCATAATCTAATTGACTTTTAATTTGAAAAATTATTGTAGATGTCTTCCTCATCCTTTTCGCTTCGCTCTCTTTTAGAGAAAGAAAAACTCGCCTTCAACGGTGCCAACTTTCTGGATTGGCACCGGAACCTTAGGCTTGTCCTTAGGTTTGAAAAGAAAGAATACCTCCTAACCACTCCCATCCCCGCGGTTTCCAAGTCGGATGCCCCTCAAGCGGACAAGGATGCCCATGACAAGCACGTCATGGACGACATGGAGATGTCCGTCCTGATTGTCGCTGTCATGGAGGCGGAACTCCAAAAGGAGTTCATGGATAGTGGTTATGGTGTGTTTGAAATGGTCTCTCGTCTCTCTAACATGTTCCAAACCAAGGCCCGCACCGAAAGGGCCCGTCTCATCAAAGCCGTCGCCAATACTCGATTGGCGGAAGGTCATGAAGTCGGGCTACACGTCATGAAGATGGCGGGGTTGTTTCGGCAGCTCGAAAGGCTTGATACGCCCTTCCCGTCAGGGGCGATTCAAGACTTCATTCTCAACTCTCTCCCTCATAGCTTCACCGGTTTTGTTGTGAACTACCGGATGAATGGCATGGACAAGAGCATGGATGATCTCCAAAACATGCTTGTCGAGACGGAGGAGAGTCTCAAAAAGGAAAAATGGCCCAAAGATGTTCTTACGGTGAGTGACAAGAGCAAGAAGAGCAAGAAAAAAAAGACCCGCAGAACTAGAAAGGGCAAAGGCACGGTGACGCCCCAAGGTTCGGCCAAGGGAGCTCCCGAGGGTTCCAAGAGAAAGAAGAACCCGGCCACTTCCGAGACCGTGTGCTACTACTGTAGCAACAAGGGTCATTGGAAGAGGAATTGCCCCAAGTACCTCGCTGACAAGAAGGCGGGAACTGTCCGGCCTTCTACTTCAGGTATATTTGTCATTGAAACTCTTCTCGCTACCTCTAGTACAGACTGGATATTTGATACTGGTTCATGTGTTCACATTTGTCGAAATGTGCAGGCACTAAAGAGTAGGAGGCGGCTCGAGAAAGGCGAAGTTCAACTCCGCGTCGGTAACGGCACGTGCGTCTCCGCTATGACCGTTGGGAACGTAGAACTCACTTTGCCTTCTGGTTTAGTTTTGGAACTAAAAGATGTTTATGTAGTTCCTTGTATCACTCGGAACATCATCTCTATTTCGTGTTTAGACTTGGATGGATTTGGTGTTGTAATAAAGAACAAAAGTTGTACTTTGTTGCGTGATGATGTTTGTTATTGTGTTGCGCATTTATTGAATGGTCTTTATGTGCTTGATTCTAACGAACATGTTTTGAGTGTTGAACATGACAGTAGAAAACGTAAGATCTCACATGAAAGTACGACTCTAATGTGGCATTGCCGCTTAGGTCATATCAACGAGAAACGCATCAAGAGATTACAAACAGTTGGTCTCTTGGATCAATTCGCTTTCGAGCCAATTGACACATGCGAATCATGTTTGATGGGAAAGATGATCAAAGCGCCTTTTACCAACAAAGGTACAAGGGCAAGTGGCTTATTAGACCTCGTGCATACCGATGTATGTGGACCTATGAGCATTTGCGTACGAGAAGGTTATTCATACTTCATCACTTTCACCGATGATCATAGTAGATACGGGTATATCTACTTGATGCGGCACAAGTTTGAATCCTTCGAAAAGTTCAAGGAGTTCAAGAATGAAGTTGAGAACCAACTCAATCGAAAGATCAAAGTCTTGCGTTCCGATTAAGGTGGAGAGTACTTGAGCCACGAATTTGGTGATTATCTAAAGGAGTGTGGAATCGTTCCACAACTCACTCCACCGGGAACACCACAATGGAATGGTGTATCCGAAAGGAGGAATCGAACTTTGCTAGACATGGTTCGATCGATGATGAGTCAAGCCGACTTGCCTAAATCATTTTGGGGTTTTGCAATAGAAACCGCAGCTTTTACATTAAACCGTGTTCCATCAAAGTCCGTTGAGAAGACGCCTTATGAGAGCTTTGATTTGGTAGGAAACCAAGCATGTCGTTTCTCAAGATTTGGGGTTGTGAAGCTTATGTGAAAAGGCTAATGAGTGATAAGCTTGGACCCAAATCGGACAAGTGTCATTTCGTGGGATACCCAAAGGAAACTAAGGGTTACTACTTCTACAACCGCAACGAGAACAAGATAGTTGTTGCTCGTTATGGTGTGTTTTTAGAGAAGGAGTTTCTCTCAAGAAGAAGTAGTGGGAGTAATGTGGTCATTGAAGAAATTAATGAACCACCGCAAGATGTGCCTCAAGTAGGTAATCTAGCGATTTCCAATATAGTGCCAAACGAGGTTGTAGCCGAACCCGTTCCACAAGCCGTTATGGAAGAGGTTCAAGAGTACGCTCTCTCAAATGAGGACTCGAACATATCGCGAGTCGATAGTGTTCAAAACACTCAAACTTTCGAGGACCAAGAACCAAGTCCACAAGCCGTTGTGGAACAAGTTCAAGAGTCTCAACCCCAAGCACCGATCCTACGAAGGTCAACGAGGGAAAGTCACCCACCCGAAAGGTACTTGGGTTTGCACGATGTTCTCGTCATTGCGAATGACGAACCCTTGACCATAAAGGACATGAAAGATAAACCCGACTCCAAGGAATGGCTTAAGGCCATAGAATCCGAAATGCAATCCATGTATGAAAACAAGGTATGGACCTTGGTTGACCTTCCCGACGGAGTAAAACCCGTTGAGAACAAGTGGATCTTTAAGAGAAAGGTCGACATGGATGGCAACTTGAGTATTTACAAAGCACGACTAGTTGCGAAAGGTTACAAGCAAGTTCATGGTATTGACTATGATGAACTTTCTCGCCTGTCGTCATGTTCAAGTCAATTCGGATCTTGTTAGCGATTGCCGCATATTATGACTATGAGATATGGCAAATGGATGTCAAAACCGCCTTTTTAAATGGCAACTTGGAAGAGGATGTGTATATGACACAACCCGAGTGTTTTGTAGATCCAAAGAATGCTAACAAGGTGTGCAAGCTTCAAAGGTCCATTTATGGATTGAAGCAAGCATCGAGGAGTTGGAACAAGCGTTTTGATGAAGAGGTCAAGAAGTTGAACTTCATTCAAAGCGAGAAGGAACCTTGTGTTTACAAGAGAATTAGTGGGAGCGTGGTTGTGTTTCTCGTTCTATATGTTGATGATATACTCTTGATCGGGAATGATATCCCCGAATTGAATGCAGTCAAGGATTCATTGAAGAAAGTGTTCTTAATGAAAGACTTGGGCGAAGCCGCCTACATCCTAGGAGTCAAGATCTATCGAGATAGATCAAGAAGGTTGTTAGGCTTGAGCCAAGATGCATATATTGACAAAGTATTGGAAAAACACAAAATGGCTAGTTCCAAGAAGGGTTACTTGCCTATGTCACATGGCATATTCTTGAGCAAGTCTCACTGTCCAATGACTGATACAGATAAGGATTTCATGAAGCGGTTCAAGTATCCATCTGTAGTCGGTTCGATCATGTATGCCATGCTATGCACTCGCCCCGATGTTGCGCATCCGATTAGTGTGACTAGTCGATACCAAGCTAACCCTGGTATGGCACATTGGACCGCAGTCAAGAATATCCTCAAGTATCTCAAGAGAACAAAGAATAGCATCCTCGTGTACGGTGGAGACCAAGAGCTCGTTGTAAGTGGTTACACCGATGCTAGTTTCCAAACCGATCGAGATAATACGAAGTCACAGTCCGGCTTCGTATATCTGCTCAATGGTGGAGCCGTGAGTTGGAAGAGTTCTAAACAGGATACCACGGCTGATTCCGTCACCGAAGCAGAATACTTAGCGGTTGGTGAAGCGGCGAAAGAAGGAGTTTGGATTAAGGAATTCTTGACCGAGCTGGAGGTGGTTCCAAGCATCTCTGGTCCAGTGGATCTCTACTGCGACAACACAGGAGCCATAGCTCAGTCCAAGGAGCCTAGGTCTCACCAGAAGACCAAGCACATTCTACGACGATTCCATCTTATCCGTCAGTTTGTGAATGACGGATGGATCAAGGTCAAGAAGGTGGACGGTGCCGCGAACACAGCGGACCCTCTGACAAAGTCTCTATCTCGAGCCGCACATGAGTTGCACGTTGCATCCATGGGGATTAGGCGTATGCCTGAATGGCTTTGAGTTGTATCTTTTATCATTTGAGGCTTTAGTATAAGACATGTATATTTTGGATATTACATTGAGTACTATGCACTGGTTAGAAGTTACTGTTGATTGACTCTAGGCCAAGTGGGAGATTGTTAGAGTTATGTCCTAGAAGCCAATCATTATATGGCTACTTCTATGGTTTATGTTATTGATGATATTTGATCATTTATTCCTTGATTTATTAATTGACAGATCATTCAGGTTGAGGATCTGAATTGTAGATCTCTGTAGTTCATTTATAATTAAATGACAATAATAGATCTAAAAGGTCCGTAATCTTGATAATTAACAAGGAATATTAATTATCGGATAAGATTAGTATGTAAGTTAAGTGATGATTAAGTTCTACAGATCATAGGTAAGGAGTTGCCAACTTAATTGCATATGTATATGTTATAGAACATAGTACGGGACACGACCCAATGAGATAAATATATGGATTGTGTTATGTGTCATTATTTATTTTGTTTGAGTTTGATTCTAAGTTTGAGATGGTTCAACTTTTCCACATGAGAATAGGTTCAATAAATATCGTCTACCGTTGATTCCTGATAAGGGCTGCTATACGGACTTTATTTATGTTCTCTTGAATTGTGCGGGGAAAAGTTGTTCATCAAGAAAACCGTATGTCCCTCATTAATTTACTTAGTGAGCGATGATATCTGTTTGGGCCCCTTGATGGAGATGGATTGTTTGCTAGCAACTGATACAGTCATCTCTAGATCAAGAAACGTATAATCTGCAAGAATGACACATTCCTATCTTGGATTATACGATGATATCATGTGACATAAGAATCGGACAAGAAAATACTATTATTTCTTATGCAGGATTAAAATATTGTAGCAGTACACTATTTATGCGAATTGGGAATCATAACGTGTTGCTAGATACCGCTTATGATTATTGGAAATAAATAGCGATTTATTTTCCATGTCCAACAGAGCATAAATCCTCAAAGGGTCACACAAATAGGTTTTGACCATGCGTGCATTATTTATTTGGTTGTATTAAGGAATGCAACAATATGATATGTTGACTGATTAATTATGTACTGTTGCGAACCGTCATAATTAATTAATTAAGTCAAACGGATTATATAGAAATAAATTAATGCATATTCTAATCCTTAAATAATTATCAAAGTGTTGATAATTAATCTGTTCAACATGAATTAATTAAAGTAATTAATTTGAGCTAACGGGCCTATATTTAAATGGTAAATTAAAGGTCCAACTTGAGAGCAATTAATTGGGCCACTAATTAATTGAATTAGAGGACCAATTAAATAATTGATGGAGCCCATTTAGGCCCATTTTATGGCTGCCCTAGTGATGGCATAGTTGTAAATTAGTTATAACTTTTTGGGAGAGTGGTTGGTCTATAAAAGGACCACTTTGGGAGCCAAAACCCTAGCCACCTTGCCTTTTTCTCTCTCCCTAATATTTTGGACGAAAATTAAAGGAAAAATTTCAGAATTTTTCCTCTCCACCATTGCTCTCTTAAGCTCATGTGTTGAGCACCTCTTGCCTCCATCCAATTAAATAGTTAATTAAGGCAAAGGGAAGGAAGGGATTAGGCTTAACCTCTCATCTACTAGCATAGATCGAGGTTTTGGTTAATACCTTGGTGGACTTGAGGCCGAGACACGCGTGGTGGTGCGCACAACCTCGACATCGCCGGATTCGAGCCTCCTTGTTGCGATACAAGGAGAGGTAGCCTTCCTAACCTCTCTCTCTTGTGTGTGAATGCTTGGACTAGATCCTTCGAGGTCTAAGTCGTTTGGATTGCTTATTAAATGGTTAATTAGCACAAAAATTTGAAAACTTAGACTTCCTAACAACTTAAAGATATGGTTAGGAGTATGCTTAGTCATACTTTCCTGCCTAAATCACTTTGGGGAGAAGCGCTAAAGACTACAGCCTATTTGCTCAATCGAGTACCAACTAAGGCAAATAACAATAAAACTCCTTCTGAAATGTGGACTGGTAAGAAACCAAGTCTACAACACTGTCGCATTTGGGGATGTCCAGCTGAAGCTAGGCCCTATAAGCCAAATGAGAAGAAGTTGGATGAAAGAACAGTTAGTTGTTATTTTGTTGGTTATGCCGAACGATCCAGGGGTTACAAATTTTACGATCCCACCACTAATAGTATGTTTGAGACAAATATAGTAAGTTTCTTTGAGGATGTTTTGGTTGCGGGGGGTGATATGGCACATAAGGATTTTATCTTCGAAAAAGAAACAGAAACCGAAAAAGAAACGGATCGTATCATAATTGAAACGGACCATTTAGATGATAAAACGGATTTTGTTCAAGATGCCATGGACTTAGATCCTGGTAACACAAATATCGAAGATAACGATGCCATTGAACAACTGCAAACTCCTCAAGAACCTGTGTTAAGAAAATCCACTAGGAAAAGAAAATCAGCATTATCAAATGATTATGTTGTTTATCTTCAAGAACATGAGTTTGACATTGGAATTATGGATGATCCCCAAAATCTCCATGATGCATTAAAAAGTCTAAACTCGCAAAAGTGGATTGATGCCATGAATGAAGAAATGAAGTCTATGTATGATAATGACGTTTGGAATTTAGTACCACTACCTCAAGGCAAGAAACCTATTGGTTGCAAATGGATATTTAAGACCAAAAGGGATTCAAAAGACAATGTGGAAAGGTATAAAGCACGTCTTGTCACTAAGGGCTTTACACAAAAGGAAGGTATTGACTATAAAGAGACTTTCTCTTCGGCTTCAACGAAAGACTCTTTTAGAATAATCATGGCACTAGTGGCACATTTTGACCTTGAGCTTTATCAAATGGATGTTAAGACAGCATTTCTCAATGGAAACATTGATGAATCAATTTATATGATGCAGCCTCCACATTTTGTGTCAAGTGACTCAAATAATATGGCTTGCAAACTTAAGAAATCCATATATGGGCTCAAACAAGCGTCTCGACAATGGTATCACAAATTTCATCAAGTGATTGTCTCATTTGGTTTCGAGGCTAACTTGGTTGATGATTGTATATATCACAAGTTCAGTGGGAGTAAATTTATTTTCTTGGTTTTGTATGTAGATGACATACTGCTTGCCACAAACAATAAGGACATGTTGCATGAAACTAAAAGATTTCTATTTAAGAACTTTGAAATGAAAAATTTTGGTGATGCATCATATGTGTTAGGTATCAAGATCCATAGAGATCGCTCTCAAGGTATCTTGACCCTTTCACAAAAGGCCTATATTGATCAAGTCCTCAAGCGGTATGGAATGGAAAATTGCAAATCATCTGAAACTCTTGTATCTAAAGGAGACAAATTTAGTCTCAAACAATGTCCTACTACAAAGTTGAAAAAGGTCGAAATGAATGGTAAATCCTATGCTTCGATTGTAGGGAGTATCATGTATGCTCAAATATGTACGCGTCCGGATATTGCGTTCATTACAGGAATGTTGGGTCGTTATTTGCACAATCCAGGTTTTCCACATTTGAAAGCAGCCAAACGTGTTCTCCGTCATCTTCAGAAAACCAAAGACTTTGCATTCACATATCAGAGGTCAGATAAGCTAGAGGTCATTGGATATACTGACTCTGATTTTGCGGGATGCCAAGATAGCATGAAATCAACTACAGGATACATCTTCATGATGGCAGGCTGAGCTGTTATATAGAAGAGTGCTAAGCAATCGCTTGTAGCATCCTCTACTATGGAAGCAGAATTTATAGCATGCTACCATGCATCAAAACATGAGGCATGGCTGCGAAATTTTGTCACTCAGTTGCGCGTGGTGGACTCTATTCAGGCACCACTAAAATTATATTGTGACAATAAATCAGCAGTCATGTACGCCAACAACAACAGAAGCACTGCTAAGTCAAAGCACATTGACATCAAGTTTCTAGTTGTAAAGCAGAGAGTTCAGGATGATGAGTTGTCAATCGAGCATATTGGAACAAACTCTATGATTGCAGATCCGCTCACAAAAACACTAATACCCAAGCAGTTTTTGGAGTATGTTGCTCGTATGGGTGTAATTTTAGTTGAGGGTTCTGAATTTTAGTGGGAGTTTATAATTTTAAGAGAAGCTTGATAAGACATATTTTGATTTTATTCATTGTATTATGTAATTTCTGCAGAAAAGTAATGAATAAAGTTTCAAATTTTAGTTTACATCCTGACTCTATTTTGACCTCACTTATGTTTTGGGTGACCAATAAAAGTTGAAAGTAGACATGTTATAGCCATACTTGCATGCATTTTCATGCCACCTATACACATCAAAATTCAATGTCATTCATTCATGGTAGTAATGTGATTATCGTGGGTTGAGTAGCGACAACGTTGCAAGAATTTATTCTTGTAATTGTTACAATGCCACAAAAGCCTCTTTGGTCTTTTATTATTGTGATTGATGGACGGAATTAAAGACACAAAATTAAGTACCATATAAATATGAGCTCATTAAGTTAAAGATAACATACAATCATTAAGCATATTATCCAAGTGGGAGATTGTTGGAATATTTAGGAAATCTTGCAAGAAATATTCCATCATTATGGACATATATTGCTTGATGAATAAGAATTGTTGAATATGGTAATATCCCAAGAATAAATATGGCTATCAAGTATAATATCTTGGAGATTTGTGTAAAAGATTGTGATGCCTAATATTGGTGGATTTGTAATTAAATATTGCCATATGTTGATGGACCATTATGGTAATACTTGGAGGGCACTCTTGTTGTCTCCACTATAAATATGGGTTGGTCCCCAAGAGACAAGACAAGCACAAACATACACGCTACACCCCTTCCTAATACTCTCCATCAGTTTTAGAGAGAGAGAACGGTTGAGTTTAGGCACACTGCTCTCAAGGGTTGTCTTGCTCTCATGGAAGACCATTGCCCCAACCTTGGTGTGTGCACAGACGTTGCTGAGGTGCTGTTGGAGCATAGAAGACATATTCAAGATCATAGAATAACCAGATGGATCCAGGTAACGCTTCCACTTAGTTTATGTTAAAGTTTCACATGAGTCGTTCCTTGGATTTAAAACCTAACATTCCATACCAAAACAAGATTTAATGATGAGATTTATTTCTATAAGTGGCGCTCTGGGGAAGAGGACTGGAAGAGGACTGGACCATCATAACCGATAATGAATCTCCTATCAATGCCGCTGCAATCACCAATCCTGTTTTTTTACAGGGAGAGCACTATTGTTTGGGAGAGAACGGAGAGTTGGGGGTTTTCAATCGAGTTGAAGAGACTGGGAGGGTGCTTGATAAACCAAAACCAGTATATTTGGAGGATTAGACTCCTTTTAGGGGCACTCAAGATTGCTATCTTCTAGAATTAGGCGGGGATCTTGTATCAGTCTTCAAACACAATTATTCTGATTATGACATATGCATTTTCAAGTTGGACAAAGTGCAGATGGAATGGATACCAGTTAAAGACCTCATTAGTTGGACACTTTTTCTTGACCCCAGAAGTTCTTTTGCAAAGCCATCACTGCACAAAAATGGTCTAACAAGATAATATTTGCCTTATTTCAATCTGGTACAACAAAGACGTGTGTATCATACTGTATGGAAAGCAAAAGATATGATACTCACTTTTGTGATACAAAGAAGCCATTCGATTGTGTTTGGTTTGAACCAAGCTTGATCAAAAAATGTTTCATGGATGTACCCTGCTAGCAATGGCGTGCAAGCACTTATTAGTTGTTATAGCCTTGTTGAATCTATCGTACTGCTTTTTATTTGTTTTCAAAAATATTTGTGTTACCATCTTCCAACTGTTTCTGTAAGCATTGTTCCAACAATAATTCATAATGTCTTGTTGATGTTTCTGAAAAAAACTGTATTATTTGTTGCATATTAAGATATTTTTTTTTTAAACTATGGGGTCGATCAACCACCACTTCTCATTACGTATTTACTTTATTTGAAGGCTTCTAATTGATCTACATCGACTGCCCATACTATTCTGCTGACGTGATACGTTTTGATTGGTCTGCATTCATGTAACGTTCTCTTCTTGTGGTTGATTCCTGACAATGGCAATGTCACCGTGTCATTACATTTTCTTCACAGAAGATAAAAGGTGGTTGCTGGAGAATGTGTTTGGCAAACCGCTTGGTTCACGCTCATGATATGTTCACCACCTAAACACGTTAGCAAGTCCCCTTGCGGTTTGTTTGAAATAGTAAAGCCGTGCATGGTGCCATTTTCTGCCATAGCAAACGATTTTTCATATGATAAATTTTTGGATTTCACCTATGTCACTTTTAAAAGATTTTATATATATATATTTTTTTTTTTGGGTTTTGACATGAATGTCAAAGTATTGGCTGTTAAATAGTCTTTATTTCAGTGTTTTGAAAATCGTTCAGATACCGAAAAATTTCAATAATACCGAGAACCAGAATGGTGACTAAAACGCCGGTATCTGATATTGAGAGAGAAAATACCGGAAAATTTTGGAAAATACCGGATTTCGATCACCTGGCCGGTAGAGGTTCTGGTACGGTTTTAAAAACGCTGCTTTATTTGGGTTTTGTTTTGGTCTTGCAAATTTTCTGGGATTTTTTATTAGTCGAGGCTTTGACATATATATTTGTGAAAATTTGTTTCGAATCATTTATGGTTGAAAGTATTTAAGAATAATTTTATCTTGGATTATATAGATTATAGCATATAGCTAGTGATAAAAAAAAAAATAGCTTATTTGGATTTTGTCTAAATGTCTAAGTTTTTCATCCAATTTTTTTTAGTTCCGTACTATCGTTCATGCCAACAAAATTGGAGCCTGGTTTGACTTGGCACAATTTTGATTGGTCCATTTCAGCTTTGGTGCAGAGTTGGTGTGTGTGTGTGACTTGGCTTGTCCCATGTACAGAGTCAATCCGTGTGTCTGCCTTTTCGCCACAGATGATCCATCTAAAGAGGAGGAGGAGAATGTTTCCTAATATGCCTCTTATGATCATTATTTATTTTCTGTACTGGTCCTATCGTAGTTGTATTCAATTTACATTTGTTGTGTTACTGCCGGGAATGCCTGGTCCGCGTTGAGCCAAGTCGGAATATAGGATAGTTTTCTTAAAAGAAAAAATGAAAAAGGAAATCGGATAGTTTTGTTAAGAGAAAAAGGAAATCGGATAGTTTTCAATAGATCTCCAAACAGGTGCAAGTGTTGGCGAAAAAGCTGAGGAAACCGAGCTTACGTGAATTACTGTCGATTGATATTTTCATTTTCTTTCTCGGGCAGTTGATTGATGTATTTTATTTCAGCTTGCTTTATTTATTTTTTATTTTATTTTATTTTTTTGAAGGTTGGTGTGAAACCAACGATTTTGTTATGAGTACTTACTCTGAGATTTGGTTCCACTTGGTTGACAGAATAGAGCCAATTAGCCAAACCACTAGACCGAACAACCCATCTGATTTATTTATTTTTTAAATAGCCAGACTGCTTTAGTTTCGATTTCTGTAAATAGCGTGGACTTTGGTGTAAATTTTTCTAGTTGATCTTGAACCCCAACTCGAGCAACTATCCTTTAAGGTTAGCAGAGGACAGACCTTCGATATGAATTGTCCGATCTAATCTCGACAGACAGATTTTTACGGGCCGCACGATCTCAACTGGTTCGGTATTAATCATATTCATAGGGTATCCATAATTGATCGGACAATCCAGATCATAAGTTTGTCCTCTACCGACCTTTTACTTATAGGGTATCCATAATTGATCGGACAATCCAGATCATAAGGTTGTCCTCTGCCGACCTTAAAAGGTCAGCAGAGGATGTGAATTCCCCCAACCCCTCACAAAAAAAAAATAATAATAAATATAAATTAATTAATTATAAAGCTAAAATTTAGTATCTTGTACAACTGGGGTAAAATAGCTACAGTTCTATGTTGATTTAGTTTTCTAAGGGGACTCTAACGTCGCGGCGACCACCCCAATAAAGGTTAATTGTGGTCTCATGTTCAGTTTTCAAATGCTTAGTAATATAATTATTGACTAATATTACATTAAAAAAATGTAATTTCAATGGTTTTATTATTACGTGAGAAAAAAGTAAAAAATCTAATTAGGATTCAGAATGACGGAATATTTGTTGAGAATGGAAAAATAATAGCAGCAAGTGGGAGGTGCTCCAATCCTTCGCTTTCATCTATTATAAACCGAAGCCCTTCTACATGCAGCTTCCATGGTGCCCACTGACCAGTATTGTTGGTTTTTCTAATAGCTCATGTATAACCCAATAGAAAAATGAAACAAAAACTTAATCAGAGAAAGGCAACAGGATGTATTGGTCGAATAATTCAAGTTGGCATGTACTGCTATCACAATAGGATACTGAGACTAAAATAGTTTTTGTTTGCAGAAAGCACGCCAGCTTGATTTTTAAAGTGCAGATCCAGGCTACTGCATTTTTCATCAAATAGTTCATAATAGTTGTTATGTGCAATTATTCTATATTGCTCTGTTTGAATGGATAGGAATAAGGGGTTATTCAGGAGTAAATAGCTATTCCCGATTAAGGCACAATCCAAACAGTTTAGATTAAGGGTTTACTCTGGTTTGGAGACGGATTAACTAATCTGACAAAACATTAGAATAAGAGAGTGGGATTAAAAATTAAAAAGGGAAAAAATGACACAGCTTGGATCATCCAAACAAAAAACTTTAATCTGAGGTTAAGCTTATTCTTAAGAATTTACGATTAAGAATTTTAATCCTGAATAACTAATCTTATTCTTAATCTCATATGATCCAAACAGAGCCTATATTTTTATGAGGATATCAGTTCAAAAAAAAAAAAAAACGACCAGCTGGGATGACTTGATGATACCATGATGGCAAATTATATTTTTAAAATGATTTGTTGTACGGAATGGGACAGGACATTCATTAATCCATGTCCTAAAATAATGCAGATAAAATTGAAACAACTACAATGTTTAAAAAATGCCACGATAAAATCAAACTCAACGGAAATCCAACAGTGCATGGGTCTAGCTAGTTGGTGCATTCCAGTACCAAAGCTGCTTATGGAATGGATCATGACTTCTAGTAACACATATCTGGTTGTTGGCACTGAATAAATTTTTAATAAAATTACGAAATCACCATGGAAACAAAAGAATTAATCCCCCCCCCCCACACACACACACACCAAAAAGGTGGCTAGAGCAACCATTTCACCAAATATAACCTTATCAATTCAATGCCTTTCAATTCTTCTGGGTGATCCATTTGTACAGTTAAGATATAGAAAGCCCTTTTTTAAAAAAAAGTGAGCAGCTAAGACTCAAATTGAATTGCATTTGCCTCTGATAATGGTGATTACCTCAGGAATATCCTATAATATTCATTCGGCCACGGAGCTCTTTAACAGTATGCAAGCTAGGATCTTTACTTCTCAAAACTTGTAGCCTCTCTTCAACTTTCTTGGTTTTCTCTAATCCTGCATGCATTGCAATTAGCCAGCACTCTATCCTATCATTCTCTGTGTGGATGGCTACAATGTCCTAAAATTGCATTGCTAAGTCAGCTACAAAGTCCAAGGAGGTCATAAAAATAGAAAATAATAATTGCTTATATGAAAAAATTAGTACCTCCTCATGGACCCAGACCAAATCATGTAAAAACTTCTTATGTTCGTCTGTAACAGCTTTCATAAGATCTACAGCCAAAAAAAGAAAAAAAAGGTTAGATTCGCATAAATATAATGCCAAGTTGCCAACCAAGCCTTTCCAATTTTGGCCATCCTCATAAAAAAAAATAGATAATAGCCTATTCTAGAGCGACTTTTTATTGATGGAAACAAAATTTCAGAAATCAACCACATATGCTAAGACAACTTCGGCCAAAATATTCAATTTCAGATCAGCATGTTAATTCCATCTTGGATTACTCCTATGAATAATCTAAGATTTGACATTTTCAGAATATACATTAATTAACAAAGATATCACGCGACAATGAGTTCGGCAATTCAGTCCAAACAATTGGCATTTGTGAATTTTTATCCTCTTTTCGAAATTCAAATGAAATGAGGCACTGAAAGAAGGTAAAAAGTTCACCGGGTGAAGCATGGGGAATACCATAAGACCGGAATGTAGGTGCTGCATCATACACAGAACCCTTCTAACGGTTCCCTTTTTATGATTGAACCGATCCGCACCGACCGAGCCGCCCCACCGCCTCCCCTGCACATGCATCTCATTGTACCCTTCACCTTTGTGCCACCCTTCTCTTTCCTCATTCTGTGCATACAACTCCCACGTGTCAGACCACCGAGTCGACCTGTCCGGCCGAGCCGGGAAAGTGCCTACGAAGCAGAGAAAGGCAAGGTCGTGGTTGCCACACAGAAACACATGGCGCTGACGTGGATACTTCGAGGGGAGCTTTATGAGGAAGTTCGATGACCTGGCGCGTGTGGGGCCCACGGACGCAGTAGTCACCGAGGAAGATGACAAGCGCGGTTTCAAAGGAGGTGGGGCCCAAGGCAGCCTGGAGGTTGGACCAGAGACAGAGGAGCTTGGAGTGGTAACCGTGGATGACCGTTCAATCGGAAGGATCGGACAGTGCGGATTGCGCGGGTGATGGAGTGTCGCTGTTCTTCTCGCCCATTCTCAAGGCTTCAAGAAGATAACCAAAACCAAACAGATCTAATTCCTCCTGAACACTCTATTAAGAGGACTCGCATAGAAGCAGAGAAAAAACGAAAGAAGAGGCTGAAGAGCAGATCGGTGAAATAGTATAAAGACAGCACGCAGAAATGCTGTAAGAAAGACCGACCGGCATTTATTTTCCTAGACCGAAAACACGATAAATGCAGGAAGCCATATTGAAAACACATCCATGCATTTATGGATGAACACCCGGTCCACCAACTATAATAATACCACCGCCGATCTCTTTGAAGAAAATCGGAACGCACGAACAGAACGGACACCCCAGATAATTCCACGGAACAAGAAAAATATTACTGTTCATAGAAAAAAAAGCATCCAACTTTAGTAAAGTATAATAAATATAATGAGAATTGCTCTCCGTCATCCTCCATTTTAATCATCCCCCATCATCCTCTAAAAGACGCGTTTAATTTTTTTCATTTTAAGAAAATGCGTTAATCCATTTATGTCTCTGGTCCCCCCCCCCCATCATCCTCATCATCCCTTCCTAAATTTTCCTGGTTCGCTGGTCCCCATCTAATTTTCCTCTCTGTTTCCCTCTCTGTATCGCTGGTCCCCATCTATTTTCCTCTCTTTTAATATATTAACTAGAACAGTTAGTATATTAACTAGAACTGTTAATATATTATCTAGAACTGTTATATATATTATCTTGAACAATTGCTATATTAACTAGAACCGTTATATATATTTACTAGAACTTTTATATATATAACTAGAACCTTTATATATATTAACTAGAACCTTTATATATATAACTAGATACTTTATTGTACTAACTAGAACCTTTACTGTATTAACTCGAACATTTATATACATTAACTAGAACCTTTATTGTATTAACTAGAATGTTTATGCATATTAACTAGAACTGTTACTATGTTAAATAGAACAGTTATATATTAACTAGAACTTCTGTGTCGCCTCGTCTCTGTGTAGCTCCCTCCCTCCACTCTGTATCGCTCATCCCTCCCTGCACTCATCCGCTCATCCAAAAAAGGAAAACGCATTAATAACCGTCAGATGAATCATCCCCTCGTCCTCTCCTCCTCTTTCTTTTTTCGGAATGTAATTAATCTAACTGTTTGGGAATGATGGGGATGATTAATTTTGGAATGATCCTTATCAGCCCCTATAATATAATATAATAATAAAATAATATAATATATAGGACACGTTTCAAGAAGTACTTTTTTTATTGGACTGAGGAACATTTAGTTTACTATTCGGAAATGCCAATATCGCTCTCTTAAATTTCAGAATTATCCTCCTTGTTTATCTTGTTGTCTCAATTTGACAGCAACTTCTGATTTTTATTCCAATGATTGTTGTCTCCCTTTTGATGACGGCAACTCCGGACTTCTATCTTTAACAACGATTGGTCCCCAATTCCAGCATGTTTTCAATTTTGGCAGGCGCAGCTCATATATGACGCAATATAATTGATCACCCTAAATTTTCAGTATATTGTTGTGCATATTTTGTTCAGTATTCAATTTTCTATAATAAAAAATTTTCAATAATGAAATAAAAAGTTAAATAGAAATTGAAATGTTTGATAATAGAAGATGTAATTGAAACCAAAGAATTAAATTGTACGATCTTTTATTTTTAAATGAATAAACAAGTCTACTTTAGAGATCTACCGGAAATATTTAAGTTAATTTCAGTTCAGTTTTGGAACCATTTATTTCCAATTGAATATAAACACTGCTAGTTATCCATAAGAAATGTGGTAGTGAAAATAAAAGAATTCGATTGAGACTGTCCCACTAAACAGACAAATCAGACTGAGCAATCTCTTTTTTTTTTTGTTAAAAAAATATAATCAAGTCGCTTAAATTAAATATGATATGAAAAGTTTTCCGCTCGTAATTTGTCCTGTCAAATATATGCCAAAAATCCTAAAAATCATATCTGAGTATGAAATATATACGAAGAATAGATTTTAAGTCTTATCAAATATCTACGAGAATTAAAGATTAGTCGGATTGGAGTCCTAGATCTATTTTGGGACAATATTTTTTAAACTGACTACTAATCATTCATTTTTTTAAAAAAAAAATTTATAAATAGAATTAGTAGATAACTACTCGCAAAAGTTCATTTGAAAACTTTTAGAAAAATAAAGAAAGGTAATATTGAGCCTAATAAGATGAACCCAATAAGGAAAAAATAAAAATAAAGTATTATCTTTTTTTTCCTTTTTTTTTTTATGGCATTGTGACAATACTATCTCAATAAGCAGGCCGTTAATTTAATAGAAAAGGTATATATACTTACATGTTATAAAAGGCAATTTCAGAATTCTTTAAGGATGTCAACCCACGTAATTTAACAAATAAATTCTCAATTCTCCGGGCATTATTTGCTCTCAACGCCAGTTTTCCTTTTTCGTGATAGACCTTTTATGTATTTTCCTAAAAACACTAATAATTACTCATAGTTCAAGTCTTGTGTATAATGAATAACACATGGGATTTCGTTTTATTTCATTTGATTAGAAAATTCCAATCAAACGAAAATCATATCCATTTATTCCTATCAAAGAATATTAATAACACAAAATTTTCATGGGAAAAAAACTACTTTCAATAGATAAAAGTCCTAAAACCCGGGTTAAGGAGCTATGCATGTTCTTAAAAGAAGATTTTTTAGTTGAATGGACCGTTGTAAAGCATCTGTGTGCTATCGTTTGGTGCAATGTTTCTAGATATAACATACCAAGTAAACCAAAGGCTCGAGTTGAGATGTTAGATTCATTGAACTCAATATTATTGAATAAATTAGTACGGAGAAAGAGAATCAGTTCTTGGTCTAGTCACAAATAGCAATGCATCTTGCGTGAAAGGTCGCAGGTTCGAAATCTGGCTAGAGATCTTTCATAGACATTTAATTTAAAAATAAGTTTGGAGGCTCGACCCCCAATTTATCTTCAAAAAATAGTACGGAGAAACAACTAAATTAGATAAAATAAAGGGTTAATTAGATTTATGCCACTGCGAAAACTTGAAATTAATAAAATATCATCACTAAATGACAAATTAATTTTATGCATTATAAAATTGAAAAAATTAGTTTTATGCTATCCACAAAATGATTTGTCAATTTTAACCTTTTAAATATGCCACTACAAAAATTTGAAATTAGAAAAATGCTATCACTATATGACAAATTAGTTTTATGTCACTACAAATTAATTAAAATGAGCTATTTCTCACGGTAAAAATATAAAAATTAGTTTTATTCCACTAGTGCTTTAATGACATAAAACAAAACTTTATAATATTAACAAGTCGCAAATAAAATAAAATGGATAATAAATTGATTATGGTAACGAAATATAATGGACATGGGAAAAATAAATACCTCTGTTTTCTCTGCTAAAAGAAAATCAAATTGATTATCCTTCAACTGATTAACTCCGGTTTATTTTATCAAGCTACTCAAATTCATATCAAGAGACAACCATCTATGAGGCCGGTTTGGTATTCATTCACCGCGGCTACCATCTATATTATTAGACAACCATGTAATTACTCAATCTATTAGTTTCAATAATCAAGCAAATCACAAAGTAATACATATTGAAAATCCAACAACATGTTCAGTTCAGTTTCAATAAATTCTTTTGAAAACAATATTATATATAATCTAAATTTCCCAAATACATACTGAGAACGGTTTGTATAACATAACTTAGTTTGGAGATTTGCACTTTAATCACAACTTAGTTGTGTACCCGCTTGCACACTGATAGGCTTAGCATATGTCAGTTTTCAAAATTAAAAAGCAAATCAGGGCATATGTCTTGTCACGAATAGGCTTAGCATAATGGATTTGTGCATGTAAAGTCAAAACCATCGGATCACAGAAAAGCAAGGAATATAAGGGTACATCATGAATGGGTCAACTGGTATATATGCGGAGGTCTATATATAGTAAGAAAAAGCTAAGGTCTGTATACCAGTTTGCACATGCGAAATTAAAAAATAAGGGGTGTGTTCAATAAAAAGGCACGGGCTAGACCCTTGTTTTTCGTCAAAAAAAAAAAAATAATAAGAATAAGAATAGACTGAATAGTCATCAAATTAGATGATAGAAGAAACATATAATTTTATTGAGAATTTAGAATTTCATCTATCCCTAGAATCGAAGGGTGATGATCGGCGGCAAATAGAGGAGGTGAAAAAGCGACGTTCAGAAGGTGGAGTTTAGCAACAGCAGTGGACAAGAACGGCGGGAGGGTGTGCATCCTTTTTTCCACATATATTAGGGAGATTTCGCGCGTTGCACGATCTATATTTTTTTTATCGACTGTTTGTTTATGAAAATATTTGTAATAATATATAAGCATTATAATAATATTGGGCTATAGAAAAGTATTTGATATAATAAGATTAGTAGTGCGAGAGCATTGCACAATCAATTTTATTTCATTAATTTGAATTGCATGACCAATAATATTTTAAAAAATTTTTAAAAAATGCAAAAATCATAATATTTACTTCTAAAATATAACACGCTTTTAAAACCATAAAAATCATTTGAACATTCAAAATTTAATATAAAATTTACAGCATCAATATAATTTTTATTGCACAAATAAATCAATAAAAACGTTGAAACGTTTTATAAGATAAAATAAAATATGGTATGATTCTTAAAATATGAAAATTCATGCGAAATATTTTAAAATATTGGATAATAGTAAAATTTATAGCAGTAAATAATGAACAATTTTATGACCGTGCGCATAAAATTTGATGGAAAGATGAATTTAATAAAGGCCCACGTCATAAATTGTTGGATGAAATAATTTTTCCCACGTCATGGATGAATGGAGTAACCTGAATTTAATAAAATTTCATCAATAATATTTTGCACATGGTGTAACCTGAAGGCCCACGTCATGGACAACCCACTTGGGTACCATTCAGGTTAAAATTGTTTTGCCTGGTGAACTCTACACGTGAGTGTTGGCTGACGCTGCACATGGGGTACCATTCCTCAGTCGACGCGTAGCTGGTTTGCCAAAATTTTAAAATATTTCACTGCTAAGTGGGCCCCACCTGTCAGAGTTCTTGAACAGTGCTAACTACAGTGAATTAGTGGAACCCCGATTAATATATGGATAGATTCTTTCTGCTAGCTTTTTTTTTTTCCAGCGTTCCTTTTAGGGTTTATTTACAAGGGCAGTTTGGAAATTTTTTAAAATAATGAGAGATTTCAGGATGACAGTTTTAGAATTTAATCTCTTTAGGAATAAGATAATGGCATATATCTAATTTAAACAATTTGATAATAGCATAAATCTTATTAGCAATCTAACAATAGCATATTGCTAATTAATTAATTTTTACAGTGGCATAAATCTAATTAATCCTAAAATAAAGGTACATCTTTCTCAAGAACCAAAATTTTAACTTATGTTAGACTCAAAATATTATAGAACTGGATGAGGATTGACAGCCCTAAAATAGATATGATATTTACGAATCTCCTTGTCAGAAAAGCAAAGCCAAAAAGATTTATGGCTAGAAAAATTTCGGCCTAATTAAACAAATAATTCGAAGACAAAAAATTATTTAATAAATAGTTTTAGCATTTTTAGCGAAGTATATATATAAATTTTTCCTGTTTGACTTATTTTCGTTTTCACTATATTAGTGTCTCGTTCTCAAGTACTCAAAAAGTCCTCAGAAATAATCATTTGCATGGACAACCCAACTGAATATATAATTAATCCTATTTTTATTAGCAATGGAAAAAAATAATCAAATAATTTCTATTATTGGTTTAATTTAAAAACTCTCGGACCAACCTATTTCTGGGTCAGCAAGTTAACCATAACCTAACAATGATTAACTTCCACAGTAACAGTAAATGTTTCATTCTCAATTAATTTCTCTAGGATGCAAAGGGCACGGATAGTAAAATTTGGGAGATTTTACGTCCACAAAAGTGATTATGGCCAATTTCGTAGAAATATTTTACAGAAGCTAGAAAAAGCATGTTCTGAGTATACGAATATTTCGGTAGTGGGACCCAAAAAGCCAAATGTATGAAACTAGATCATGGTTGAAGTAATTGCTAAGGATGGTACAGTGGTTTTGCCAATTTGTGCTGACGCCCTTTACCTTTTTGAATGGAAGAAAGGTAAACTTAGTGAGGATTTTCCTTGGTTTATTACTGCCGGAGAAATGAAAAGAGTTGTCCTAAAAAGGGGGAAAAGGAGGAACTGCCTTTTACGGGTAACTATAGGGCAGTCGGTGCCCACGCCACAGTCCATTTATTGATCGAGATACTTTGGAATGGGATGTTACCACGCTCTATAACTATAATAGTCAATATCCTAATTCTGGCACCATGGATGCTTTTAGGCTACTGATTTTAACATTTTGCGTGGGACTCAGAGTCAAATACATAACTTTCTTTCCAAACTAGATTGTGCTAAAATTATGATAATTTGGTTATCCACCAATATCTCAACTTTTGTCCATTTTCTCTACTTTTAAATACATAAAGAGAAATTTTAAGCAATATCTTTATTTTTATTGACCAACTCATAAAGAGGAATTTTAAGCAATATATTTATTTTTATTGACCAACTCATACTAATGTGCATTCAATTTGTATGATTTAGCTAGTAGTATGACTTACTTTTTGCATGAACTCATAAAAATAGTTTCGGCACATAACGTCAGAGATATTATTATTATATTGCTTTTTATGTGATGATCAATAAGACAACTCAGATGGTATGTTTCATGAAATTGTTTCACGAGAATTACTAACATAGCTCCCATAGGCCATTTTTCATTCAAGGCCCATTTCATGCAAGATATGTAAAATTACTGGTTTCCTTCATTGTTGGATTAATTGAACAAATCGGAGGCCTGCAAATCAGTCAAAAAAGTTGAATAATTCATCGAAAAAATAGTAGAAAACTAAAAAAAATCCAATAAAATAAACAAAATATTCCAACAAGAATTTTACTAATCATTGCCTACAAAAAAATTACAAAAGACAGCTCACAATAAATTTAAATATTTTGCCTATCATATGATCTAATGAAACGTCCATAAAAAGTCATATCTGTTCTTTGTTTTCGTTAACTCAGTTATGATCAAAATCTAAATTAAATTTGATATTTCTTATTAAGTCAATTTTATAGTACAGTTGGTTCACATCTAATTTTTGGGATGCAGAAGGGAATTCGGCTCCAGAAGTAGTGAATGCAGCCCCAAGCAAGTCCCTAAAAATAATGGGCTTTTTTTCATATTTGAATCTTTCATATATATATACTACTTTCCAATAATATGTGAAAGCCTCAAAGGACAAAGGTATTTAATTTGTTAGTCTTTTGTAACTTTGAGGTGACAAAAACATAGATTAATTATGCAAAAACTCGTAATAAGAAAAAATTAATTTCTAATGTCGTGGTTAATTTGCAAGTTAATTAAGTTTAATATGAAAATGACTATAATTAAAATTGTAATAGAGAAATTCTCAGAAATTATGCATTAATTTAAAACTTAGGAAGTCAAAATTTATTTTCTAAAACACAAATTCATGATAAACAAATAGTTAAAACTTTGAAACTCAAATTCTAGAATTCCTGAACCGTTGTATCTAGGTTGGTGTTTTCTTGATTTATTTCCATCTTTGGATCAATTTCCATATTCAATTATTGTATGTTTGGTCACATGAAAATACCACTCGTTTCCTTTTTGTTATTTTTTCGTTGTACATTTTGGTGTTTAGTATGAATTCAATTTTTTTTTTCAAAACGAATTTGAGAAGGGTCTCAAAATAATTTAACAAGTAAAATATACATTTAAAATTTAATAACTTTTTAATTGTTTAAAGGCCTCTTCCAAATCATTTTCATATATGTTCATTTTCTCAAAATATATATTTGGTGAATATTTTCATTTATTTCTTATTTAATTTTATTTTTAGTATCTGTTAATTTTGTTGCAATAAACGTTCACTTGGTTGCTATTTGTGTTCATTTTGTTTCTTTATTCAAAAAAATTATGTATACTTCACTTTGTTGTCGTAAGTGCTCACTTTGGTGTTATATGCGTTCATTTTATTTGTTTAGCGTGTTCAATTTGTTTCTTTATTCAGAGAGAAATAGAATAACTGACTAATTTAGGATGACTAATACTATCACATTACACATGACTAGCCTCAACGAAAAATAAAACCTGCTTGAATTTAGGACCAATCATTGGAAAATTATTCAAAAAAATTATGTGTAAAAGAAAAATTAAATGGAAACGACAAGACAAAGAACGAACAAAATTGTAAATATAAGACATAAATTTCGATTTGTGGAATTTTGGATGATGATTTTTTTTTCGAAATTCTGGTCTAAATTGAATTTGAAGCCTACGTAACTTGTTTGAGCCTAAATACTTCGTTATGTTGTTGCGTACGATGATGCACCTCTAACTAAAATTATAATCTTCTAAATTATTTGTTTTCTTCTGAAATTATCGGTTGTACGGGTACCATATGGTTTGCTGACAACTTGTAAACCGAAGTCGAGACACATATATGTTTAATTAAGTTTCTAACTCATTTTAATTTCAAGAAAATTGACAAGTAGATCAATTTTATGAATTATTTTTGGTAACTCTATTTTGTTGTGTCTAACTTGTGCCTGCCAAGCTAACACTGTTTTATGTCAAAAATTTTCCCATTCAACACTATAAAATTTTTCCCCATTCTACACAACAATACAATTTGAAGTATATTTTTGTCATTTATAATAATTTATTGACATTTTTATCAATTTAGAAACGGAATTGCATAAGACCATCCCTAAGATTCTATCATCCCATCATCCTCTGGTCTTCTATTAATAGAACGCTGGATAATTAATGAGGGTTCCAGGGAATGATGGGATGATAGAATCCAGGAGATGTCCAGCGCCCTCATTAATTATCCCCGCCCTTCTGTTTCGCTCCTCTTTCCCGCCATTCTGTTTCGCTCCCTTCAACAATTACGATATTAACTTCAACAGTTACATATTCCCGCCCTTCTATTTTGCTCTCCTTCCCCGCCTTTCTGTTTCGCTCCCTTCAACAATTACGATATTAACTTCAACAGTTGCATATTAACTTCAACAGTTATACATATTACCTAGAACAGTTAATATATATAACTAGAACAGTTATATATATTAACTTCAACAGTTATACATATAACTAGAACAGTTAATATGTAACTGTTGAAGTTAATATCGTAACTGTTGAAGGGAGAGAAACATAAGGGCGGAGAAGGGGAGCGAAACAGAGCGCTGGATTTCCAAAAAAGGAAAACGCGTGATGGATGGTAGACAAAAATGGAAAATGCGTTACTAATTGCTGGAATGATGGGGATGATGAAGATGATGAATATTGGAGATGATCCTTATCAGTCTCGATTTAGAAATGAATTGCTAAAATAGGAAGTGCCTAAAATAATTCCGATTATTTTCAGAACCCTTTGACCTTTGCTGCTGAAAACGAAGCACGCAGAAGTGTCCCAGAGGCCAGAATCGGCATTCTGCAAAAGGACTATATGGACGCTAATTTTAACCTTGGGAGTGTAATTATAAATTAAAAGGAATCCCACAAATTTATTCTCCATCTAATAACTTTACAACGTCCTCTTCCTATCTCTAGACCGTCTTTTTCCTTTCTGCTTTGTCATCTTCTTCTCTTCTCTCTAGAATAAAGTGTACGCTTTGGTTAGTTCATCTAATAATCAGCTCGATTTTGATTAATTGTTCCTTGATATTGCTTAGTTCTTTCTGGTTTTTCTTTTATTTATTTGTCATTAAAACTTGTGATTCATAAATTTGAAAGTAAAAATTTCAAAGAAAATGCATAAAATCCCAAAAAGAAAAATGGCATCTTTTTGGTACTTACAAGTGTAGATATTCATAGCTCGTCATAAACATGAAATGACTCACCTGGACTGATTTGTAGATATCTCATTGACTGCTAATTGCTTCTAGTATTAAAACTGAAACTGCTTTTTCTAGAATTCTCTCTCGTCCTATACATAAAAACTAAACCTGCAGGAAAATCCGTTGTCTAAAATACAAAAATATGGAGGCTATTTTTTACCTGCCAAATTAGGAGTATTGTAATTACAAGTTAAAAACCTCCCACTAATTTTATGGTTTATATTGAATGACTTTACAGCGTCCTGCGTCCCTTTTGAATCTCTCCCTCCCTCTGCCTTGTCATCTTCTGTGGTCTGTTTTAAGTTCATCTATTAATCTTCTCTGTTTTGAATTTTTTTTTATTAAGTTTTATTTCAATATATAGCTTATGCATGACGTCGCTGATTTTTTTTCTGGTTAAGAAGGTTATCAAGGTAATTAAGTCAGAATGCCGATGTGGCTCAAATGACATGTGGCTCGAGTAATTATTTTTTGTTTTCAAAAATGTTTGTGTTACCATCTTCCAACTGTTTCTGTAAGCATTAATTGTTCTAACAATAATTCATAATGTCTGTTGATATTTCTACAAAAACTGTACTATTTGGTGAATATTAAGATATTAGATATAGAAAAAAAAAAAGAGAGAAAATTAAGGCATACAGTTATTTGGTGTTGAATTGTTAAATCCAATATTCAAAATGTTTTTGGTGGAGCTTCATATGTTCTTGATAAAAAATTGTGAAACAGATATATATATAGAAATATAACTGAGTTGAAAAAGGGACAAAATATTAATAACTAAGCTTGAATAAAACAATAGAGATATATAAATAATTAAAGTTCAGATGTGCCGCTACAATACTTTCCTGTTCACACATTTGGGATGAATATATGGAGCATGACCCTCTGTACCATATTTGGTTACCCTTGTTGTACCATAACATAACAAAACTTTGGGTTTATGACCACAGAGGATAAAAATAGTCATTGATTACAAAACCAGGTCAGTATACATAGTAAACCGACTAATCAATGTTGTATTAGTTAGGTCCAGTACCAGTATGTGACTACGTACGTGCTAGCAACTCGGTAACATATAGTATGGTAGTCCTTCAATTTAATCAAAGAAATGCACATATGGCAAATTAAAGTCCTTATTGTTACCCTATGGACCTGGTAGCCACAAATCCCTGTTCACCTATGATATAAAAGCGAAGTTATATAGTTCTTTTTGAAAGAAACAATGGCGCACGAGTAAAGCATAATAAATTTCCATGTTACACCACGAAAGTTCCAACTTAATGCAACCATTTATAACTAAACTATGTATTTGTCACCTGAAAGTAACAAAATTAAGAGTAACAAATTAAATACCTCCGACTCAGAGGCTTCCACAATATTGGAAAGTAGTCTATCAAATATGAACAAATTACAAAAGCCCATTATTATTGGGGACTAGCTTGTGGGCTTCATTCACCAAATTCTTTTACCGAACTGCGATTCTGCGAACTCCCTTGTGCATCCAAAACTAGATAACAGGGGCGGAGGGAATAGGAGTGCGGGCTTGGACTTTTGACCTTCCTGTCATTTGGAAAATTTGTGATTTATATGTTATAACGATATAGTAGTGATAGTCTCCCCGGTCATTTAAAGGGTCCAAAATGGCAAAATGTAAAAGTCCAACTACTGCCTCAAGTGTTCAATTTGTAAATTCAAAGGACCAAAAGTGAATCAAATTGTTTAATTCTGTCTTTTTATTTCCGAATGTTTTACTTTATCTCCTCTCAAAGACTCAAGTGTTTTATCCAAGTGTTTTACTTTATCCAAGTGTTTTACTTATCTCCTCTCTCATTGACTCAAGAAGTCAGAACTTAGAAGTCATAACAAATTAGAACTTTGTGACGCGAAGGCGAAACAAACAGCAAAACGCAAAACCTAGCCTGCCCTTGTGCCCCACTAATAACCCCATTAATTCACCGCTGTCGCCGATCGACAGGCGACAGCCGACGGCTCACGGCTCCCCTAGTCCGCCGACTCCGCCCTGCACCTCCAATTTCTCTTCGCCCTGAGCCCCCCAAGTCGCTCAATGCCCCAGTCTCTCGACACTTAACTTATTAATTCTGATTCTAATTGTAAGTTTACTTTACCAATCCTAATTCTAATTCTGAGTCGCTCAATGCCTCAATCTTAAGGGCGCACTATCAAAAAAAAAAAAAAAAAATTATGCCCCACCCCCCCCCCCCCCCAATCCTAAAATCATGGCTCCACCCCTGCTAGATAGGAATCCAACTTATATTATATGTTTATTTATTGTTCGCGCATTTTCTTAAATCACTGTGTTATTGGATTGACTTTACAAGAATAATCAAATGCAACGTAGATTTAGATCATAACAGAGTTAAGGAAACAAAGTACCAATATGACTTTTATTAGCTTTTATTTAATCTTGTTATAGGAAAATTTTTTAAATTTAATGTAACCCGTGTTTTTTTTTTTTTTTGGTAGTTTTGGTGGGCAATGAAATATGAAAATGAATACTGGGATTTTTTTCTAAATTATTGGTTACTACTTACTTTATTTGAATTTTTTTAGTTTTTTACTATTTTTGATGGATTATTAAAATATTTTATCTCATTTGGAATTTTTTTTTTTTTTTTTGAGATATCATTTGGAATTGGAGGACCTCTAGTTACTCCACATCGACTGAGCATACTGTTCTTCCGACGTGATATGTTTTGATTGGTCTACATCCATGTAACATCTTCTCTTTTTGTGGTCGATTCCTGACAAAGGCAACCACACCAATTATAATTACATTTTCTTCACAGAAAATAAAGGGAGGTTCACGCTCATGATCTGTTCACCACCTAAAACACGTTAAGTCGCTTTACGGTTTGTTTGACATAGTGAAGCCGTGATGCCATTTTTTGCCATAGAAAATTCTGGAACGATGAAATTATATCCACTGGGCTAGGCTTACCAAAGTCTGTCTTTTTTTTTCGTTCCTCGCGGAAAGATTTTTGATATGGATAAATTTTTAGATTTCATTTCACATATGTCACTTAAATGATTTTAATTTTTTGGTTTTGACTTTTGATACAAATGTCAATGTATTGGCTGTCAAATAGTCTTTATTTGGGTTTCGTTTGGCTCCTGGTAATCTGGGAATTTTTTAAATTATTCGAGGCTTCGACATATATATATGTGAAATTTGTTTGAGATCATTTATTGTTGAAATTATTTAAGAATAATTTTTATCTTGGATTCTGTTAGCACACAATGATAAAAAATAGCTTATTTGGATTTTTTTTTCTAAATTTGTGAATATTTTGTTCGATTTTTTTTAGCTCCGTTTCCGTAGTATCGTTCATGCCAACAAAGATTGGCGTCTGGTCTGACATTGCATACTTCGGTATTTTGGTTTGTCCGTATCAGCTTAATTTGGTGGTAAGTTGGTGTGACTTGGCTTGTTCCATCTACAAAAGTCGATCAGTGTTAGGTGTCTCGCCACAGATGATCCATCTAAAGAGAAGAATGAGAATATTTCCCAATATTCCCTCTTATGATCCTTATCTGTTTTCTGTTTTCATTAGTTCTATTTTTCTGCCTGATCTGCGCTGAGAGAAATCGATAGTTTTCTTTAAAAATAAATAAATAAATAAATCGACTAGTTTCAAATTTCAATGGTCTCCAAACTCCAAAGTCGAAAATAGGTGCAAGTGTTGGCATACAAAATAATGTTTAGACAATAAAAATATCTCGTTGAATCTTTATAGATATCTTTCCGAATAATAAATTACTTAAACATCAACTAATTCTTTTTTGGTTAAGGAATTTGATTTTTTATCTGAAATCAACATTTAGACCACACATCAAATCAGATTATACAAATCGATTGTTCCTAATTGATGCAACAATTGTTTTCATCCCTCTTGAGAAATTGTTCCAACCTTTTTATAAGTAGTAGAAATTTATATATTTATTTCTATTTTGGCAGTTGATTGATCTATTTATTTCAGATTGCGTTTCGGCTTCTGTTAATAGGTTTTAGTTGTTTTAGTGGATTTTGGTATATCTTTTACGAAGTAGGGTAAATTAGCTACAGAACTGATAATTTAATTTTCTAAATTAAAAAGCTATATATAGACACATTTCAAGAGAATTTTTTTATTCGACTAAGGAATATCATTTGGTTAAATATTTAGAACTGCCAATATCGCTCGAAAATAGGCTTCAGGCGCCGCTATCAAGATTATTAAAAGAAATTTGACTTCAAGACGGCATTTTTTTAATTTTAACTCTCTAAAATTTCAGAATTATTCTCATTGTTTATCTTGTTGTCTCCATTTGAACAGCAACTCCTGATTTTTCTTCCAATCATTGTTGTCTCCCTTTGACAGCAACTCCGGATTTTATCTTAACAATGATCGGTCCCAATTCAAGCATGTTTCGTTTTTGGTAGGTGTTACACGCTAGATCTAGTATGTAAACACAGTGTTTTTGTCGTTCAATCGATTTAATTTGTGATTAGATATCAATCGCTAGACGAAACAATAATATGTTTTGATTTTTCGTCTAATAAAGAAACAAAGTAAATAACATATCTACCTACATCATTGGTAGATTGAGCAACATATCTTTATATTTTAATATTATTTTGTTTCTTTATCTCTCCACATATGGGGGCACCTTTTGCTAGTATAATTAATCATCCCAATTTTCAATTTATTATTGTACATATTTTCCAGTATCCATCTTTTAAAGGCTAAAAAAATTGAATTATGACAAATATATATATATATATATATATAAGAGCAATTAAAATTTGTGATAATAGAAGATCTAATTGAAATCGAAGAATTAAATTGAGCAATCTTTATTTTTATATTAAATAAAAAAAAACAAGTCGACTATAGAGATGTACAAGAAATATTTAAGTTAGATTTGGAGTTCAGTTTTTATTTGGAACCATCTATTTCCATTTGAATATAAACACTGCTAGTTATCCATAAAAAAAAATGTGGTAGTTGAAATAAAATAATTAGATTGAGACTGTCCAATTAAAATAGACAAATTAAATTAAGCAATCTCTTTTTTTTGTTACAATAATTATAATCAAGTCTCTTAAAAAAAAATATGATATGGAAAATCTTTCGGTCAGATTTTCTGTTCTGTCAAATATATACGAAAATCCTAAAATCAGATTTTGAATTCTATGAAATATATACGAAGAATCCTTCAATCAGATTCTGTCTTATCAAATATCTACTAGAAAGATTGATCGGATTTGAGTCCTATCATTATTTGAGGTTTTTAACTGAAGAGAAACACTGTTAATCATTCATTTTCTTTTAAAAAAAATGAGATAGTAGATAACTACCGCCAAAAGTTCCCTCTTAAACTCTGGCAAAAAAAAAAAAAATGTAACATTGGGCCTAATAGGAGTACACAGATAAGGAATAAATAACAATACTTTCTTTTTTTTTTTTTGGCATTGTAATTACAATCAAAAAGAAAGAAAGAAAGAAAGAAGGTTAATTGCATAAAAGAGGAAATTATATATATACTTACATGTTAAAAGCATTTTTTTTTCTTTTAAGAATGGTTAGGCAGAGAATTTTGATTTTAAGTTAAAAACTTACTTTTAGAGTGCTCTTACCTCCCTTTTCCCCATTTTCATAGTGGACCTTTTAATTATTTTCTAATAACACTAATAAGTAATAATTAAGCATATCAAGTGTTAGAGCTGTTTAAAAGTAATCCCGGTCCATGAGCTAAATTTGCCCTCGAAGTAGGATTCTTTTGGGTTGAATGGGCCCTTGGAGAGCAATTGTGTACTTCCGTTTGGTGCCATGTTTCAAGAATCAAGATACAACATACCAAGTAAAACAAGGCTCAAGTTGAGATGCTAGATTCATTGAACACAAATACACAATATTGTTGAATAACATAGTAGGAAGAACACAAAGATAAACACAGAGGTCACATCTTGCTGAAAAAAGCCTAAAATTTGATTTTTTTTTTTTTTTTTTTTTTTTTTTTTTTTTTTTTTTTTTTTTTTTGTTAGACCGAAAATATTGTAGAAGCGGATGAGGGATAGAGGCCATAAAATAGATCTGATATATATGTACGAATTTCCTGGTCAAAAGAGCAAACAAAAAAGATTTATGGCATAAAATTTTTCAGCCTAAACAAATAATTCGAAGACAACAAAATTTATTTAATATATAGTTTTAGCAATTTTTGCTAAGTATATATAATTTTTTCCCTTTTTGACTTATTTGCGTTTTCAATATATAGTGCCTCGTTCTCGAGTCCTGGGAAATAATCACTTGCATGGACAAAACCCAGACTGACTATTATAAAAAATTATTCCGATTTTTAATCAGGCATGGAGAAAAATAATCAAATAATTTGTAATGGTTGCGGCTTTTAAGATCGAGTATTCTAATATATTTCCATTATAATCTAATCCAAAACCAAATCTGTTTCATTAACAAGAATACAGGATGTTCACTAGTCACCATCTTTTCTTTTCGCATTTCATCCACAAATAAAAATTAACCAGTACAGCTGTCATATTTAACATATGGATGGAGTCAAATTTAAATTTAAAATATTCATGGAATTTTTTCTCTTCAATTGTGAATCCATGATTTCCACTCAAAATGTATTATCCTTAAGTTTAAACATTTATAAGAAATTCTTCATTCATATTTTAAATCTGCGACCTTCACTGCTGAAAATTTATTATTCTTTAGTATTATATTAATTATTTAATTGTTAATCTCAATAAATACAATTGAATTTCTTATCAAATGAAGATAAAAAGGACACTGTAAATGTATGGTTCGTGTGCAGCGATACATAATAGGGATAGTTAATATATATCTCATTGGACACTGCAAATGTATGGTTCGTGTGCAGCGATACATAATAGGGATAGTTAATATATATCTCATTCTTATAATTCCGCCACTAGTAATCAAATCTACTTAAACATGTTTGACTTGTTCAATCAGTCTTATCTAGACGAAAAGGTTAATCAATTCAAGTTTGTCATGTACTTTTCATCAAAAAGTGAGAACGCATAATTAAATTCTGTATCTTATTCCTGTTTGATTACATTAAAATTATTTATGTACGGACCCTGTTTGCATGACCTTGCAAGTTGCCACCATTATCCAATATAATTTGTGTGGCAATTAGCAGCTTCCTACAGTATAAATCATGTATTGAAAAAGTAACATTTTTTTTATTATTGTTGAGTAATTCAAAGCCAATGCACGTACGAACAATGAAGATCTAAGTGCATTCAGTATGTTAATGCCCAGTCCGTTATTTTTTCCCATCTAATATTTTTTATGATTACAAGGATAATTTATATGGAAAATTATATAAAAGAACCTCATAAAAATATGATTTTCGTAATTTTAAATTTGTATTTTATAATGTGATAAATAATAAAAATAATTATTTAATTTTAATTTATTTCAAATACCCCGGTAAATTCCGCGCTGCGTACAAGAGAACGACACGGTAAGTCGTTCATACTAAAAAAAAAAATAAAAAAATAAAAAAATAAGACAGACACGGTACGTCGTTAAAGCTCGCTTGTTTTCAACAAGACAGCCAATCAACTTGTACCCTTCATGCATGGTCAAGGAATTCCATTAATTTTTCTTTCTTAATTTTCTCAACACATTCCCACTTCCCCGAGAAGTCACGTAACAAACTCGCTGGCAGCCATCTTATGACGAGAGGAACTTTAAAAAAAGGCCCTTTCCAATAATATAATTTACAACTAATTGAATTTATGGTCTTTGACTTTTGAGTCCTCCACTGCTGTAGATTTAATTATTCGTAATTTTTCTTCGTAAAATTTATGGTTTTGTAAAGTCATGCAATGTGTTTTGGAACTTTTGTGGGGACTAGAAGGGAAATAAGCATTGAACAGAAAAGGTACCCAATAAAAAAAAAAAAGATAAATTGGAAGCCAGCAATTGGGCATGACTTGCCTTTCCTTTTGTCCGATCGTACACCATCTCCACCTCATAATTTCGTCCTCTTGACTGTTCACCATCCCTCTCCTCTCTCTCTCTCTTTCTCCGACCACCAAATCACAACTCACACCTCTCTCTTTCCTCTTTCTCTAATTAGCACCAAACCCATCTCCAAAACCCCTACCTTTTTCCCTTTCTAGAGAGTTTCCCACCATGGACAGAGCATTCTCTGTCGACGACATGGAGACCTTCTGGCCATCGTCTGCGCCGCCGCCGCCTGAGTCGTCCGCCTCCTCTGCCTCAGGAGCCGCCGCTGGGTCGGCGATGAACAGAAGCAACTCGGAATGGTTCTTCCAGAAGTTTCTAGAAGAAAATGGGATGCTTAGCCCAAAAACTGTCCCCAATCCAGCCGTTCCGTCATGTTCAAAACCTAACCCTAACCCTAGCACGAGCTCCACTGCTAACGGGGGTGTAGGAAAGAGCTTGGTGGGTACTGGAGGTGATGACGTGGTCGAAATCAAACCACCCGTTTTCGAGCAGCCGACAGCTCCGATTGATCCGCAGAAATATGCTGAGCATCTGAAGCAGCAGCTCGAGCTCTATTGCAAGGCTGTTGCCATGTCTCGGGTCGGTAATCAATTCTTTCTTGTTAAATTTGAGATTCAATTTGAGCTTTACCAACATGACATATGTTAGGTGTCCCTTGGTAATTTCAGACCAAAATCTGTCAGTACATGCTGATCTCAATTTCCTTTGCTTTTTTTCCTCTTTATATAGTTGTTTTCAGTGTTGAAGCCATAAATGTTACATATCAAAAGCTGTACAATTCTTGGTACCAGGTTGCCTTTATACTATAATCATACCAAATGACATGTTTTTCCTGGAACATATTATTATAAATATTTTATTTTCTTTTGGGTAAAAACCAGGGTTCAAATGGTCTGCCCCAACCACAAGAAATGCCTTTGGCTGATGCGAAATCTCAGTCATCAGACTCTTCTCCATTGGGGTCTCAATCCTCTGCCAGAGGTTCTATTTCACTTTCATATAATTTTCTTTAATGGGTCTGGGTACATGTCTGTTCTGTATGCACCAGGACTAAATTTTGGTGCTAATTTGATTTCACAATGCTGCTGAAATTTCAGCTTTTTCCGATTGAATGGGTGTTGATCTAGATGTTATTTGCTCTCATATTGTATTTGCACTTGATTTACTTTTTTTAGGGTAATGGAATACCTGAGAATTCATTTGATAGTTTAACATAAAATAACGCAACTGGAAGCAATGCGCAGATGTGCTGCAATTTTAGCTTTGAGTAGATTGTGATCCTTTGAATTCAATCTGAATCTAGCTTGAGCTCAACTCGCTCAATTAGACTTTTAACTAGCTCGAGTTCGAGTTTGGAATAGTTTTTACTTTTCATTGACTCGCTCAGGCTGGATGTGTAAACATGTTACTACATTTTGATTATTGAGACATTAATTTGGCATAAGATGCTCACTTTTTAGATGTAATCACTTCTTTCAAATTTTATCTTAAGAATCAATAGAATATTCGTAGTAACTTTTATCTTGAAAATCATGATTATATCTGATTTTTATACTTTATTTCTTAGACATAACATGCAAATGATTACAAAAAGCTAATAGTTGAGCTCTTGTGGCACTTGACTTCGATTCAAATGTAAAATAGCCTGAGCTGGATAGCTTGATTGAGTTCCAAGTTTCCAACTCAAGCTTGAGTCGAATCAACTTAGGATCAGTAGAGCTATGATCAGCTTGGTCGAGTTTGACTCATTTGCAGGGCTTAGCACAGACATGCCATCCAATCTTTACCTAGAGCTCATTGGTAGTTTTTCTCTCTTTTCAAATTTTTAGGGAATAGCAGCAGCTCTGTGCAAAATAAAGCTGGTAGTGGTCCCAATGCAAGCCCTTCCCAGCAACTGAAAAATACAGAAATTTCAGTAAAACCGGCTACAAGCGGGTCGGAGCAGTCCGAAGATGATGAATTAGAACTCTCAGCTGAAACCCTTGAAAACATGGACCCTTCTGAAGCCAAGAAAATGAGAAGGTAAATGTAGTTTTGAGATAACTGGAATGTACCAATTCTGACTGGTAGAGGATTGGCAGGTTTAAAATATGTCTGTCCTTTTTTGAAGTAATTATTGGTTGCGGCTGCCAATTGATTTTTTTTTCCTGTCTACTAGTCAACCTTGTGACTTGTTATAGTGTTCTTTGTTCAGAACTAGACATAATTTCAGTTTTCAACTTTTATGCAAAAATGGACTACTGTTTTGTAGAAAATAAGAAAGTAACAATGATTTTCTCTGTTGTGTTTTACATTTTTTATACATTGTAGGATGCTTTCAAACCGAGAATCAGCAAGACGCTCTAGAAGAAGAAAGCAAGCTCATTTAACTGAACTTGAGGCACAGGTAATTTTTGTTTAAACTTGATTAGTTTCTTAATTGATGAAAAATTATATGTCTTGTGTAGTGCCATACAACCTTTGGGTGTCGTGCAACATCTGAACTCTTGACTTAACAGAAGTCTGTAGTCGTGCTCATACATGTTATGAACGTCTCTTTCTCTACCCCTTTTTTCTAACTTTTAAGGATAAAGGATGTCAGAGTTACTCCCATCCTCCTTGGAGAAAGGAATTCATTTTTCCTTGTTCCAAAAGAAGCAAAACAAAGTGGAAATGTATACTGGATTTTACATGTGCATGTTATTTTTTTCTTTGACAAAAGTATCTATTTTTTCAATATTTTGCTGCAGGTCTCCCAATTGAGGGTTGAAAATTCATCCTTGCTAAAGCGCCTCTCTGATATAAACCAAAAGTATAGTGATGCAGCTGTTGATAACAGGGTACTAAAAGCTGATGTCGAGACCTTGCGGGCTAAGGTATTCTTCTTTCCTTTCTGTCTATCACTCAGTCCAATCTCCTGAAATAATGGAATTATTCTTGCTTCTATTGCACTGTTGAGGTCATACCCATCAACCTAATTTGTGCAATTCTGGATGTGGCCTAGTAGATCAAGTGGTAAGAGCGCTGGACTGAGTTCTATGAGGTCAAAGGTTGAAGCCTCACATGCTTGTGATAGGCTTGACAAACCAACATAAAGGTCTAGCCATTTACAAAAGGAATGAATGACTGGGGTCAGGGTGTCACTTCTAGCCTACCCCAACTTGTTTGGGAAAAGGCTTTGAACCTTTTAATAGAATTGGCAATGGATCAGAATGAGATAAGTTTAGCTGTTTAGGTAGTTCCTTCTTATATTTTTTAT
Source organism: Rhynchospora breviuscula (assembly GCA_027562975.1). Taxonomy (NCBI): domain Eukaryota; kingdom Viridiplantae; phylum Streptophyta; class Magnoliopsida; order Poales; family Cyperaceae; genus Rhynchospora; species Rhynchospora breviuscula. The sequence goes on from CM050398.1 coordinate 24,315,393, forward strand.
GGATATGGGTCACACATTACCTGATCAGCTAGTGGGTCAATAAATATTTGACTGATACGGAAAAACTATTAGATTCCCTTGCTATAAGTTTTCGGATATGTTAATGTGGATTTAAACACCCAGAATCAGTCTAACTGCTAGAGAAACTGGTTGCAGGCTCAACCAATTAACTTACAAGGGTTTGTCTCAACTGGGTTGGCTTGCTTTTATCAGTCAAAATTGCACTGCCATTACCACTATTTTGACAAGCTGAAATATATCTTGTTGTTCTCTTTAGGTAAAGATGGCAGAAGACAGTGTGAAGAGAGTAACTGGTGCGAGCTCTCTCTACCCAAGCATGGTACCTGACTTGCCAGCACCTATCAATCTACCATATTCGAACAGCCCATCTGATGCTGCCTCTGACTTCAGAATCCCAGCACAGGATGACCCTGATCAGTACTTTGCTCCAAATCCTCCTGCACTGCCGGCAACTGGTGCAGCAAGTCAGCAACAGACCACAATAAATCCAACCTTGGTCTCGACTGCCCCGCCTATTGTAGAGGATGCAGTGCATGGAAAGACGGGACGCAGCACATCCATGCAACGCATCGCAAGCCTTGAGCATTTACAGAAGAGAATCTGTGGTGGCCCCAGTGGAACTTGGGAACCTGAGCATATGGGGTCCATGGGCCAGGGGGGGAAGAAATAGAGATTGTGTTCTTAATTAATTCTCTTGTTTGGACTGGAGATGCATGCGGTGTTCATGCTGTGTGAATGTCTGGTCATAGTTGTGTTAGTAACTAATTAGTGATTAAATCTTCTCATTGGATTTGGCTAAGTCATGGTTAGGTGCAGATAACATTAACCTTTGTTTGCATATAGTTGGAATATTGGTATTCCAAATTCATTAATAAAAGTAATCATATTTACTTTGTATTTGTACATGGTTTTCTAGAGAGAATTGAAGCATTTCTGGCATAGGGTCCACTACTCTTATTCAATATTTGTTTATAGAAATATGCAGTAATTCGATTTAGTTGGCAAATTTATAAGAAATTTTATTGGTTCAGAATATCGTTCAAATACTGGTAAGCAGGTTAATTGTACTGTTGCAATATTCTAATGGAACAATCAAACATGGATCTGACGTTTACAAACTTTTTAATGTTGAAATCTGGCGTTTACTTTTGAATTAACGTGGGACCCAAATTCAGAGGTTTATCTTGTACTGCCAAATGGACTTGGCATTCCTAATATTGGCCAGCATTTGTTTGATAATTGGATTTTTTGCAAAGCTTGCCATGACTTGTTTAGATTAATTTGGCCTAATGACTTTTTGTCACACAGATTTCCTCCAATCTAGTGTTGTGGAATAGAATAGAATAGAATGCTGGGAATTGCTTCATGCACTCCCCGAATTTAGAGATCCACTCCCTCTTGACGAAAATACCCCTCACGTCCAAACTAATTTGTGAATTGAAGGGTGTAAATTAGAGGAATGCAAAGGGTATTTTAGTCCACAAAGGAGTGGATCTCCAATTTGGAAGCGTGCATAAAGCAATTCCACTGTTTTTAAAACCCTACCGGCAACCGGAAATTTCCGGTAAAACCGGATTTCGGACCAACATCCGGTATGAAAATGCTCCTAATACCCGTTAGTCAATAACTGGGAAATATCAGTCAAAAACCGGAAAATTCGGGAATATTAGCTAAATCGGTTTTCGCTAGATTTCTAGCTTTCTGTTTTCTCGACTAAAATATCATATCAACAAATTCATTTGTGAGCAGAGGGAATCGAACTTGGTTGGGCACTCTAGGAGACAAGTATTACAACCACTGGGCCAAGCGGCGCTTTTTGTCCACATGTTTTGTTAAATATACATATTATATTATAAACAGTACAAATCGATATTAACCGGCACAAACCGGTAGAACCGGTAAAAACCGCATACCGCTATTTAGGCCGGTTTGATGGCCGGTAGGGTATTAAAAACATTGAGCAATTCCCTAGAATGCTATGTCTATGGGGTCGTTTGGATGGGCTAGGAATAGCCAATTCCTAGGAATTTCATATTCCTAGGAATTTCATCTCTCTCACAAAGTTACACACTTCCCAACGAAAATCCTTATTCCTTCCTAGGAATTGGCTATTCCTAGCCCATCCAAACGACCCCTAAGTGAAGAACAAAGAAAGGCTCGCGGATTTGAGGCACAAGCAATCCGAGCCGCTTATTGAAATGAACGGTGGCGATCAAACAATATCAGCACCCTGTTTTCTAATTAGCATAACAGCGTTATCGTGGCGACGTGGCGGGAATTGCTCAGGTCATGTCTGACTTGCTCAAACACTTTCAAATTTACTAAAATATCCTCACATTTTCTGTGTTGTTTTCTCAGATTTCAGTGCTAAATTGAGGGTATTTATGTCATTTTCAAAAAGTAGGGGAGTGTTTGAGCAAGTCAGACGTGTCCTGAGTAATTCCCCGACGTGGCGCCTCTCTCTGTCTCTCTCTGATCCAGACGGAGCCTCTTAATCCAGCTCTCCAGTCGTGATCTATCAACGAGGCAAAAAGAGAAAAGGGACGAGATGTCGGCGCTAGGAACAGGAAAAGGGCTACTGGAGATGGGGAAATTCGCCGCCTACGTGGCTGTTCCAGTGGCGCTGACGTACGCCGTCGCCACCGAAAACAAGACCTTCCAGAAAATTATGGGCCTCGTACGCTCTCTCTCTCTCTCTCTCTTCGTTAAGTTTCTTTTCTAGTTTCAGAAGTGCTATGGTTTGATTTGAATTGACTATCCATGGTTCGAGGGTTTGATTTGTGTTTGTAGAATTGAGGTTTTGGACCTCAATTTAGTATAAAGCTCAGTCTTTTTTCTTCAATTTACCAGTAGATACTAATCCAGTTATATTCTCAACCAGATTGTAGAGTAACAATTCTGGAATAGAATTCTGACATTACCTTTATGCTTGCTGAAAAATAGTATTGGACTATTTTTAACTAAATTACTTCCTTGAGCCAAATAGGAATGATAAATACTGTAGAATAAAGCATGCTGGAACTTCTATCTGAGCTGGTTTGTATAGTAGTCAAGATAAACTGTTGTATCAGTATTAAATTATGGTTTGTATTTACACTTTGTTATGAGAATGTCATATGGGGCACCACGTTTTTGTTTGTTTATCCCTTATCTGAGCTCTTCAACAACTCCAAATAGCCTTACTTACATAAGCAATGTTATCTTAGCTATTTTGCTATTATACTTTAATTTGTTAAAGTCATTCTTGAACTCATGTAGTGAACACTCTCGTTACTTCTTAATTTAATCACACTTCTGTTTATTGGTTTTGGTTTAGTTGAATATATTAAACCATGCCTTAGTGTTTATTTCTAAACTAAACTTTGAGGTAAGTTCAATTTAGCCTCGGTTAAGAAGTTTGACAATAGAGTGGCATCAAAGAGACTTGATTAACTTGGTTGTTTTAAAATGTACGTTGAACTAGACACATTGACAAAAAGGCACCAACGTGACTTAGGTAATACCTTTTGTTCCCTTTAATAATCACTTTAGATTGGTTATTTATTCAGTAATCTGTTTTTTATTCATATGTTTGTATCTTTTCTATTTTAACAGAAGCCTTATGTGGTGTATCCTCCAGAGGGACCCAGGCCCCCATCACCAGAGGAATTGCTTGAAAGGGCTCAGGAGATTACTCGAAAGAATAAAACCAACTGAGCACTGCTTCAGTTGGTCGTGAGAGAAATTCGTAGCATGTGCTTCCCCCTTATGTTTCTTTTATGACTTTTAATATGTATAGATTGTAATGAATCTATTAGTTAATCTAATAAAGAGCATCTTTGTTTAAAGATGCTTGTTTTTGGTACTGCTCAAAGTGGTCTTTGTAAGAGCATAAATTTTAACAATGCTTTTGCAGTGGTTTCTCAGAAAATAGATATTTGCAGTGTGCTCATACATACTTTGTTCTTTTTTTTCTTTTTCTTTTTTTGGTTAAAAGAAGCTGGTGGTGTTCTTGGTAAGTCATATTTTTTATTCTGTAAATGTACTAATTCCTTCATGAAGGGTTGATATTTTGCTATTTAATAAGGTCGCTAAAGAATGAATGAGTTGATCCTTGCTCTTGTCTGAATTGTTCGTAATGTGAACCAAGGAGAAATATTTAACCAATTCCCATGATCAGGTTAAATGCAAGATAAGCAAACATTAATTTGAAAAAATTAGAGGAAAAAAATTAAGAACCTCTAGAAGGCAATAGTTAAAAAGGGGGACAAAAGTAAGCTGTGAACAAAGAGAAGCACACAAAATGACACGAACACTTCAAAATGAGAAAGAACTAAAGTATCATTTGTAATATGCACAAATTTGTGTTCTATATGTGATTTTATGTTTGTTGAATTCTTAATCAAGTTAATTTTCTTAATATAGTGTGCAAAATTATGCAACTTATATGTATGAACTATTCTTTTGTCTCAGCGGTGTTAAGACAATGATCATTTGGTTACCCACCAATATCTCTATTTTTATTTATTTTCTTCACTACTAAACACATAAAGAGTGATATGAAGCAATATATAAATATTTAATTATTTATTGAGCGACTCTCGCACTTTTTTTTCATGATTTAGTTAGTAGTGTGACTTACTTTTGCATGAACTCACAAAATCTTTCCAGTACTTTGAATTGAGACACATTGTATTCAACAATATGATTATCAAGCTAGTGATATTGATACCATAAAACAACCCAAATTGGATGTTTTGAGTACCAATTTTTCGAGTGTTAGTAGCACTCTCCTAAAGGCCCTTTTCCATTCAGGGCCCTTTCCTTGCAAAATATATGTTCGAAGACATTTTTTTTTTTCCAATTACTGATTTGCTAGTCTGTTGGATTAATTGGACCTACGACAGAGACAATATTCATTTGATCTCTAGTGTTCGTAGCATGCCTGCTTCACCTTTTATATTTTTTAATTTTAGCTTACGGAATGTGATCATACGAGCGTTTAGCAAGATCGTGGTTTAAACTTTAAACCAATCCCCCTCATTTGGTTTCACCCATTCGTTTGTATGGATTGTTGACTTTCACCGCGAGCATAATAAACCTTATAATTTGAAAGCCACCTCTAACAAATGGAACTCCAATCTAACATCTGGCTCGATTTTATCATGCCCTTCTGTCTCATTTGATTCCTCCTGATATTCCAAATCGTTCCTATTTTTTAAGATTGGTGAATGGTGAAACCTTATAATGCTATCAGTTTGGTAAAGTCGGCGCAAAGGAGAGATCGGCAATATCACAAGTCAATTATATCCCAAGACAAGACATAAAAAATTGATTAGGCTCAATTGAATTACTGAATATTTTCAGGAATATAATAGTTCGTGAAAACAGAGCTGAGGAGAAAACTATGCACAAAGTTTTGTTTTTTTATTAGGTGAATTTTCATATATACTTTTTGTTTCTAACCCCCTTTCTTTTTATGGACTCTAAAAAAGGATGAGAGTTCAAAATTTGTAACTTCCCAGCGCAAGTCAGGGTATGTTTGGGAATCTGACGGAACACCTAATTCGCGAACCCACGTCTATTAAAAAAAGATTTTCTCAGTTCGCCGCTCTAGTTCTCCAATTCTCAAAAATCGGCGAATTACGAATACGCCTCGAATTCGCTGTTCTTTGATGTTCGTGCAGTGTTTGGTTCCCGTGAACAAATCTTATTCGCGAACACCTTGTTCCCGTTAGTTGCCAAACACACCCTAAATATATTACAAGATTTTTTTTTACACTTTCATTTCTTTGTACATATAATGCTCAACAATACCATTTTTGAAATCAACAAAAAAAAAATCAATAATTGAAAATAGCGTTATAATCCTGAATTTTAAAAAAGAAAAATATGAATGAATATTCGCACTAGTATATATTAAAGACTAGAGAATATGGATTGAGAAGCATTTGTGGGAGTCCCTCCAATTTATAATTACTCACGTAATAGCCGGTGTAAAAAAAAAAAAACAAGGGAGTTCATATATTTCTATTGTAGAAAGCAATTTTTGGACGATTTAATTATGTGGGTTTATTTTTTAGGAGCAAAAGTTTCTAAAAATAATAGTTTCCATTTTTATGCTAGAAGCAATGAGTTAAATTAAAATTCTTAATTAAGATAACGCTAATACCATTACTAATTCAAATAACATCTCTTTCATTGATTGATGTTGAACTTCTAAGACGTCGAACTAGATCATGTCTCTCTAAGATGTCAGACTACATCATGTCTTCTATTGCTAATTTCTCTCAAAAATACTTTTATAATTTTATTTAAGAGAGAATAAAGATAATCCTGATATCCATCTATTCTCTCAATCACTCATAAGTGTTGTCTAAATGATGCAAAATTAATAGCCATAGAAATCTTAAAAAAAAATGTGAATTTTCAATCTGTAGCTATCCAGATTATTTGTAAACGATCCTCTGGATCCTTTACGTACGACAGATCTAATATAGATCTCCCATCCGTTTAAAAGTACGATCCTGTTTTTTATATCTCATCTCAAAATGTGAAATCAATTTATAAATCAAATTTTTTTTGTGATGTAACAAAAACGAATTAAAAACGAATTTAAAATTGAAAAAAAATTAATGCATGTGTATGTAACACCTTCCATGCAAAATATGTTATAACAAAGAGAAATCTAGCAAACGGGAAAATGTCTCAACATAGTTTGCAAGAGAAGGGCCTACAGTGTTAATAACACTCGAATGTCGATAAGTAGTTACTCAAAACAACCCATTTGGGTTGTTTTATAATATCAATATCATTAGCTTGATAACCATATTATTAAATAAAATATGTCACAATTTAAAGTACTGGAAAGTTTTTGTGAGTTCATGCAAAAGTATTAAGTAAGTCACACAACTAATTAAATATTTATATATTGCTCCATATCACTTTTTATGTAAAGAAAATAATGTGTTTGGCAAAGGTGTGAACTAGAACAAATCTAGTTCTAGTTCCATGGTTTGGTAGAATTTAGAACTAGCTAATTCTCCCTTGTTCACGTGATGTTTGGTGAGAGCTGAACTAACTAGTTCGCGCCTCTCCCAAACATAGTTCATGCATATAGAATGAGACAAAAGATATAGTTCATGCATATAAGTTGTATAATGTTTCATATTATATTAAGAAAATTAACTCAATTAGTTAAGCATCCAACAAACATAAAATCGCATATAGAACACAAATTGTGAATATTACAAATGATATTTTAGTTCTTTCTCATCTTGAAGTGTTTGTGTGATCACCTTGTGTGCTCCTTTTTCTTCACAATTTCTTTTTGACGCTGGTTGCGAAAGACGTTGAAGTCACTACTATTTATGTTCAAAAATTAAAGTTTACAAAATTAAATAAATAAAGTGCCCAATAATTCTATAATTACCAACATTGTATATTGGTCTTATAATAAACTTTTTATGTAAGCATTTGTAATTATCTCTTAAAAGTTTACGAATACATACTCATAATTAAATATCATTAATGCAAATTTCACTATATATTTATTAGCTCCAAAAGTTTTAAGCTTTCAAATTTGAAACTCAAATCTAACTAGGTAATTATCTAAACAAGTTAAACATGAATCAAATTCACATCAAACATGAACTACGCATGAGCTATATGAGAGAATGCTCCTAGAAAGATCATCTAAAATATATGAAAATGACATTTCAAAGACGTTCATTTTTATATTCTTTATAGTGAGTTAAAAGAACCAAGAAAAATCCTTACCAAAAATATCAATTTAAGATTTAATGACATCTTAGAACATATATATAGGTATGCAAAAACAATCTTAAATTGACACACTGAAAAACTCCTATTGGGGAAAAAAAAACCCAGGGCATTTAATAGAACTAGCGTTAGCATCGCCCTTCCCTCGATAAATGTTCAATCTCAATTTATTTTATTATATTTTTTTATTTAACACCTAGCGCTTTGAAATTTTTATAGAAACAATTATTTTTCGATCAGCAACAACAACATTAGCATTTTTTTTATCAGTAGTATGGTATAATATAAGTGATAACCATAATTATAAAAAAAAAAATTATCATACGATGTAAATAGGCACAATATAAGCATTTTTATTATTATTATTTTGCATCACGCTTTGCTCGATGAACGGTCATTTTTAATTACTTTTAGCATTATTATTTTTGTATTTAATAGCTATTTTAATTAGAGGGCCATATTCTAATATTTAGTTTATAAGGTATCTCGATTTTTCGTCGTTATGAATACAATAATATCTGATAATAATTCATATAAAATAAATATTCTATTTATTGATCTTATAAAATGAATTGATTTTAAAATCAAATATTCATTATAACGAATGTATTATTATCAATATCCAAAAAAAAAACAATTAAGTAACCACACTTCAATATTCAATTTATGAGGAATTCTGATTTTAATTGTTATGAATATAAAAAAGTACCCCAAAACTAATTCATATAAAATGAATATTTCATTTTAATAACTCACTTAACATGAATTGATTCTAAAATAAGATATTACAGTAAATTGGAAAATATATTGTTATAAAACGGGTTTATTATCAATATTCTTGTAACAAATTTATTATTTGTAATTATTTATATATAAATTAAAGGGTAATCAATAAATCTGCGATACCGATATGCTAATAAAAATTAATGGTAACAAAAGCACTTACCCCGTAATAAAATTTGGAAACGATTGCTGAAATGAAAATTTGGCAAAATGCTCAACCAATTTTTATCAACAAATTAATTTTTAATTATGGTTAATACTATTAATTGACACAATTATAAAAAAATATGATATTAGTATGATATCATAAAAATGTATGTCAATATTGTATTTGTTAATGCATATAAAAAAAATCCACGTAGAAAATTTGAATTAGTTTTGAATAAATATATGTTATAAAATTAATTTAGGATAGCATAACATTTATTCCAACAAAATTCTGACTAAAAATTCAACACATGAAAATTTGGATTAGTTTTGAATAAATATATGTTATAAAATTATTTGGGATAGCATAATATCCAACAAAATTCGGACTGAACCATAATTATCTGGATAATAGGGACCATAAACAAAATATATCAAAGTGAAAAAAAAATGGCAGCATTTGAGGAGGCGCACATGGGTTACTCAAGCGAGTCATGCAAAGTTAATCTTGACCAGTTACATAATAAAATATCAGCCTCTAGTAGAACAAACCTGGAGAACAATGTGGAGGCCTATAATTCTATCCTTTTCTGTGCTTCTATATTGTGGGTCGTTACTCGTTAAACCAGTATTTTTAAGTTCGTTGAACTTGTTACAAATTGAGCCACACAGATTCACTGCAAAAAAAAGAAAAAAAGAACTGTAGACAAACCCAAGAGGAAAGGAAGTATTTATTATAGATGAACAATATTCAAAATGTCAATAACCTATTAATAATGTCTATATAACCAAAAAGCAAAAATAAAGTGATTAACAATATATCCTTGCATTCAAAGAAAAGTTTACTTTCTAAGGTTAGACCTGCATTGTAGGACACAATGATGTAACACTATAAAACACAACAGTTCACCGTTTGGTGACTATTATCCACATTTTATTCTCATCAGCACTGAAAGGTAAGCACATTGTCAACTAAATGAATGAATGAACTTGATGTGATATTTAGGTAACAACATATGATCCCGCATACATTTTGTCAACCCTAGCACAATATTTCATCGTTACACCGCAATGGTCAACCCCCCCCCCCCCCAAACTCTCCTCTCCTCTCAAACCCCAAATCCAAAGAATTATAACCAATCCGCTGAAGTGGGGCCTACAAAAATAAGGCCCAATGCAATGGGCAATGGGTTAAACTATCCCTAAATATATTCCCATATATCAGCTGCCATTGGTTAGTCAGATCTTGGTCTATTTGAGCCACCTCTAGTGTACAATGGTAACAGTGATCGACCACTCCGTTTCCTCCTACTACCATAGCACCTCCAGTATATAATGAAAGCTGCTATGAATATGCATATTTGGATTGCCCATCTGTGCCATAGAGAACAGGAAAGTGTCAGAAGCAAGATTTTGATTTATTACAGAAAAAAGTCAGCATCAAGCTATAATAACTGGCACCATACCTATCAAGATCAAGGAGAGGACTGTAGACAATAGTCTCCCACACAGAGACAATGAGATGCCAGGCAGGGTTGTAGTAAAGGGACTCGGCAGACCAAAACATGCGAGTGTAGGTCTCAAGGAAGATGAACATGATCCAAGCACCAACCTCAAGCAGCAAGAACTTCACCACAAAGCGCCCAACTACTACCATCACCAGTGCGAATGTCACCAGCCAGTTGAAAAGCCTATTGTTGTACTCTTTTATGAACAGCGCCTTCGACCGACCCAGCATCTGTAAGGCAATCAGAAGCAGAACAGTTATCCTCAAATGATCCTTGTGTTTCATACTTGTGATCTTTGGGAGCTTTATTGGATCCCTTTTGGGAGCTTTATTGGATCCCAGGTTTTAATTCCACCTTTATTTGTCTAAGTTATGCTGCATGGATACAGATATGACTACTGTATCCCATAAAATACAGAGAGAGAGAATTATTTCAGAAGTCCCAATACAGTATGTTTTTATGTATAAGAAAAATTTTATTTTATATTTAATATGTAGCATAATAAATAATTCATGTGATTGAGTATTGTTCTTTTCTTTTATTGGTTTGAGGGAACACAGCTCAAAAAATAATCCAGATTAGTTAAGAATCATAAGATCCCTAAGGCTGTGCTCCAGAACACCAAATCGGAGGGAGAGGAGAGGAGAGTAACGGACGAGTTTACTCTGCCCGATTGGTTACTCGCTCCACGCAGAGGAGAAGACGACGGAAAGGAAGAGAAGAAGAGGGAAGAGACAGACTGAAATTCGGAAGTTTTCAGAGTAAACTTCTCCACTCCAAATCGGAGGGTAACAAATTTCCGGTCAACCTTTACTCTCCTCTCCGTTCCTCTCCTTTATTAATGGAGTTCTGGAGCACAGCCTAAAGCAAAAACATTAATCAAAGATAAAAGTTGAAGTGTTGTCCCATGAGAAGTGAATTCAGAAGACATTAGGGAGCAGTAAGGCCCACCAGCCACATTAGTGAATCAGGAAAAGGAATTTAAAAAATAAACCCTGACCTGTGGAGAGTTGCAATTTAACAGTCCCATAATAGGTAATATTTTTTCTTGGTGTGCTACTTCCTTTTAGAACATGAGTCTCAGCACATATTTCCCTATCCTAATAGTCGGTTCCATCAAGGGCTTTCTACAGAGGATTTGCATGTAGATATGCACGCACATCAGTTTTGAACACAGTTATATTAATTCGTGAGCGGTAGACAACTGTAAACTCAGCTTAAGCATTGTATTAATGATTGTTCCTCAAAAGTTGTAGCCAGTAACAGTTCATACCAGTATGCAATGGCATATTATGGCACTCTAGCACAAGGATAACATTGAGGAATAAAACAATCTAATAATTTTAAAAATAAAATAATGAGCTTAGAACCCAAACCTTACTCATCCTCTGCTTGTAGCTTGCTTTTGCAGGGCCTACACACTCTTTCTCAAAGCTTTGATTGCATTGGAGGAAACCTGCATTAAATTTGGCCATGGAAGGAAGACGCAAGACTTGGAGATGGTCCATTTTATCCTCACAGTCAGAGTAGCGCGCCTCACACAGCTTTGATGATTGATACTCATTTGCGAGTTGAATATTTCTATATATCTGAAAAGGAAATGGAAACTATCAGATTACAAGTAGAAGGCCTTTCTATATATAAGGTGTATAGAAGGTCATGATTTCATCACCACCCCGCATTTTGTGGTCATTTGCTGGCATCCAACTTTTGATCAAGATTTAGGCATAAGAAATATGACAATATTGCTCCTAAAAAAGATAAATCTTCACTTGTAATTCATATCATGTGCTGGATTCATTTTTAGGTCAGGTTGTCTTGATCCGAAAGGGGAGGGAAAGGGGGGAAGGAGGCTTAATATCAATTAGTCAGATTATAATTTAATAATATTTAACAGAAAAAACCACACCAGTCCATTCTAGCAATCGAGTGGTATTTGGAAGTACCCCCAGCATATCCTTTTGGTGTGTTGATTATAATAATTAAAATTAAACATTTCCAAGACCCCTAATGAGCAAGATTGCAGTTAGGTTGATTTTGTCAGTAGTAGCAAATTGATTCACTTGCCTCAGAACTTATTATGCTACCTGACTAATACAAGATTCTTAATGTTATGTCATAGTGTACCTTTTGTATCTCATCGTCAAGCTTAAGTCCTGACTGAGTGGCATGATGCCGACCAAAATGTTGTTTCTCAAACAGTTCTCTTGCTTTATCTTTAGCATCTTCATGTGATTCTTGCAACTTGTCCAAATTGACAGGTAGGCCCAAATGTTCCATCTTTCCGCTATACACCTTCAAGCATCTCTCCACAATTACTTTGTTAAACACCTCAACTAGAGATCCAGTTGACGGAATCTCCCCCTTGTTCAATGCTTCTAGAATCTAAAATAACAGCATATTATATTGGAGACAGTTCACACAGATTGGTACTAAAAGCATTTGTTTAGTTTATAGGGTTTTGACAGAAAGTTCTGTATTTTACCAGATGCAATGCAATTATTAATTATTTGAGTAAAGAGCTCCCAACAGAGCCTGATATTAGAAGTAACAAGATAACCGTACCAGTGCCAACAAAAATAATATAGACATGAGGAAATGTTTTGCTGGTTCATTTTCTGTCTTGAACTCCACTTCTTCAAAATTATTTAATATAGAAAACAAAAAACTCAAATAAGTTCTTGCAAAAACTCAATATCAACATCGAAATATTATTAGTCCTCTTCAAGTTGGTATATAACCAACGTCAGACAATTTTTTTGCCACCAAGTCTGAAGGTCGGTGCTTGGAAAACATTTAAAAAAACTTATTACCTGTATATATATATATATAATACACCATTTGGCGACTTAAAATAAAATAAACCCCTGGGCGCTATTAGCAAAAGCCCCATTCGTCCCCCCAAAATAAACTTAAATCAAACAAAAGAACATATATAAAAGAGTATGGTTTTGGTGTCTAGTTTGGGTTTATCACTGTAATGGCACATGCTAGTAGACATGGAGCGCATCAGAATTGAGACTTCAATTCAATGCTTATAAAGTAAGATTCAGCTATGGCATGCCAAAGATAAAATAAAGAACAAAAAAATAAATGCTGAATTATATATCCTGAATTAAAGAACTGAAAATAAAGTAGATTACTTGCTCTAGAAAGGAAACAAACTCTTGTCCATTAAGAAACTTCCCCTGAACTATTTTGGGTCTAGTAATAGAGGAGACCAATTCTTTCAATTGATCCCTTTTGGCCACATATGATTGGTCTAGTTCACTATCCTTCAGCTCGCACAACTTTGTTCTTTGTAGATGAGGCTGTCAAGCAAAAGAAAATAAATACATATATATCAGAAGTTTCCCTACGACCAATCTGGACAAAATAGATACAGAAATGAGTCTAGTCAGGTAAAATAAGGTCAGCTATTATTCTTCTTTTGATGGTTGGTCTGGTGGACACACTCATACAAATGTGTCTCAACTTGATCTGTCTAAAGGTCGGCTTGCTGCAGTAAACTGGTTTGGTGTTGTATTAGTTACTTCCAGTACCAGTATGTGATTATGTGTTAGCAATTTGATAACAGATAGTATGATAGTCCAATATCAAATCAAAGAAGCACACCTGTGGCAAGCTGAAGGCCGTGCTGTTATCTCCCATCACAGCCAAGGAATCCCTAATTTGGTTCACCTGTCAAAGAAACACAAAGGTTACTCCTTTTAGAAAGAATTAATGGTACTAAGTGTAAATATAATAATTTCCATGGTACACTTCCAAATCCAACTTAATGCGACCATACCTGATCTATGTGTTTGTCACCTGAAAGTAACAAAAGAGTAACAAATTAATTACCTCTACAGGCTTCCACGTTATTAAAATAGTATATCAGAAATGGACAAAACAGAAGAAAACCAACCATTATTATTAGGGACCCGCTTGAGGGCTTCATTGACCATTTGTTGAACAGATTTCCCTTCTGCATACAAAAATTAGAAGTGTAAAAAGAGCTCATAGATATATCCTTTGCTCATTTTCTGTAATCCATTGCATTGGATTGACTTTACAAGAACTAGCGATTACAATTCAAATTTAGATCACAACACATTTAGTCCATGAATAATAAATATAATTTTTCTATTGATATAGGACAGTTTTTAATAAGTTGATTTCGAAAATGAGAGGAGAAAGAGGGAGAGAGCAACTCACGAAGGAAATCACGTTGGATAAGCCACAGAAGTTTAGCTGGTTCAAATGCAACATCTTGTCCCTATAAAGAATTTATAATTAATTTAAACCAAAGGTCTAAGCATAAAGTTTTCCTAAAACTTTATGACACATAAAGTGGGGAAAATCAATATTTACCTTCACTCTATTCACAAGCAACATGAAGCACAAGTTCACCCAAAAAAAAAAAAAAAAGGTTATTAGAACATTAAAAAAGAAAGGTTAGTAAAACAGATTAATTTTTTTTGCTCATTTGACGAAGATATCTTACCCTAGCTAAAACCCTTATATTGTCCTAACAAAAAGTTATAAGCTGATAAAGTAGTTATTGGGTACTTCACCATACGTGGTGGCTTGTTCACAAAGTGGCCACATGCAAGAAAGAAAAATTTAATAGGAAAAAGCTAATATATAGTAAATGCCTGGTGGGATTTTAGTTCAGGACATGTAGCTCTAGTATTAACCACCTAATTGCACTAAAATCTTAAGCAAATAGAATAGTCAGTCATTTAATATTTCCAATTTCTATAAAACTGTGGTGAGACAATACCTTCCATAAAATTCCTCAGCAAGCTCTACAGCAAAGGAGAGACGAGATATATCAGCCTCCCTAATCTAGAATCGAAAGCAAAAGCAAACTTCATTTTACAATTTAAATTAAGAAAATGTCATTCTATGTCGATTTTTTCCCTATTTTACTGGCCATTTTATCGTGTTAGTATGGTTAAAAGTGATTTGTACTTTGAAGCTTCATTGAGCATCAAGCACTATTTCCAGTAAAGATCTACGCAGATGATTAATAGTTGATATTGGTATCAATCTGTTCAGTATGCAGACACAGTGCTCTATAATGTCGTAATGAGTAGTCTGGTCCTTGTACTGTCAAATAGAATAAATAACTCCATATATATAATATTAATTCAAGAAGCAAACCGTCTCAGGGAGATTGTAGATAAGCACAGAGCTCAGAACAGTAGCCAGAGCAAAAATCCTACAATCAAAATGGAAAGGACAATTTTTTATTAACCATGTATTAATTCATTGCATGTGGTCTAGTAGCTCAGGTGGTAAGAGCACTGGGCTCTCTTCTAAGAGGTCCAGGGTTCAAGCCTGCATGCTTGCGATAGGTTTGGCGAGCCAGCGTAAAAACTCAGCCATATATACAAGAAATGACCAGGGTCAGGGTGTCATTTCTAGCCTACCCCAACTTGTTTGGGACAAAAAGGCTCTGACTGACTGACTGACATGTATTAATTCATTGTAGCTTATTTCCTTTATCATTCCTTTTTTCAGCTTTGTTTCGTGTTTAATCATAATTTTATACATACATTACTAACAGGAGCTTATATTTGTGATCATGGCCCAAACAAACATGATGCTCCCCAAAAAGTGTTATACCATTAAAAATCTGATTTCTTATTTTTCAGAATAGTTTTAGTTTCTAGTAAATCGTATATCTTCTTCTGTTAAATTTTTCTTTGGTTCAGGGTGAAACTTTTCAGAATACTACATAGCATCTTCAGTTCATACCTGTCATCATATACATTTGACTTGCCTACACTTTCAAATCCCTCTGTATCTAGGTACAATACTGAGACTTTTGTATCATCAATTGTTAATTCAACAGGCGTACCCCATACCCAAATTCCTGAAAATTTCCAAGACGAAGACATCAAATTAACAATAAATGAGATTAGGAAACACACAGTATCCATAAAGCATGTCTAAAAGAATTGTATAACATAAACAGAACCTTTTGTTTTTGTATCACGCATGTGCCCAACACCAAAACCTACCGATATAAATCCATTAAAGAACAATACTATAATAAGAAACAAGCTAGAAAAATACCATTAATTAAGACAAATGACGCCACAAACTTTACCTTTATCGCATGATAAATTCAGGAGTTGATTTAAGAGGAAAGATTTCCCAGACCGGTATGGGCCTATAACCTAATCACATATTATAGAGAAAATTTTGGCAAAAATATTAGCATCAATATGTAGCATAAGAATTTCCAGAAAAAATAAAATATTCTAGTCTATGCTTCTAGAAATTTAGGTAAAATTAATGCCACACCTTGACACACCTACTCATAACATTGAATTTGGAAAACAAAAAAAGATGATTTAATAAATTTGCAAATTATTGAATCACATATAGGGAAGTTCTTCAATATGCTTCAATCGAAAACTGCAAACTCATTCCACAGGAACTATGCAGTGTTGGCAAACAAGGGTTCAAAATGCCCACAATGTGTACTTTGGTCCTAAACAAAGTATCTATAACACGACCCAAACTGTGATACAAAGAAAACTAAATAGCTAAATAAAATTACCAGCATCAGCACCAGATCTAACTGGTTCTGTACCACAATAATGTTTAATTATAACATACCGAGATAGCTGCAATAGGAGTATTAATCCTTCGAATAGCCTCTAAACCTTCTCTCGATAAACGAAGCTTGGTATGACCTGAATCTGGCTCTACTATTGGGAACCTATAAATTAACATGTCAGATCTATATTAAAGAACTAGTTATGGAAGTAGAAGATCATACCAGCCAGAGTTCGACCATGCATTAGTGCAGTATTTAGACTTTATTGTATTATAAACACTCAAGTAACACCCTGGAAAGCACAAATATTAACACCAACATCCTTACCCTTCCACCTCCCACATAAGAAAGAAAGTGGAAATCCATTTGGTACAACATGGTGCCATGCAGTATGCAACATTCTGACTAGCTGTATTTGATGTTATACCACCAGGTTGTCAGTACTAAAAATTTTAAGCTGGACCTGTTGGTCTGTCATAAAAAGTCGAAAGGTTTGGCATGCAAGTGCAAAGACGGGAATGCCCCAAAGCATTTTTATTTCTATTTATTCATTTATTATTGTTTACTATTTGTTTTGATTTCTACTAGCTAACTAGTATTATACCAAAAGGATTTGACTACTACTGGAAAACCACCTGGTAGGTGATGTCTCCACTAGTGCTGTCATACACAGCCCACAACACAAAAATTAGCACTTGAACGCTTGAACATTTTTCTTTTTCCCTCAAGTTGTTGCAAAGTTTGCACTTTTTAGATTTACAAATATATGATGCAATGCCATTGGCATAATTTCTTGCGGTGCAATCCGATACAGAAATTGTATATTACATAAAAATTATGAGTTTCCTTCTAATCTCAGAGGAGCATCTCATTAAAGATGAACACTTCTAATACAGGAAGATAAACAAACAAGATTTATTTTTACAGTTGCATTTCCATTATGGCATCAAATGAATACACTACTGGGGTGGAAAACATCTATAATGTCAGAAAACTACCTAAATTCAAATTAAAATTCAGATTCAACATCCTGAGCCCTAATTGAACAACCAGCAATGCACATTTTCAAATCCAATGGCAAATTGAGCTAAAATACTACAAGAAAAAATGAGATCCTTGAGAAATTCACACTTACGCTCGATCAAACTCCTCTGGATCAGGCAAAGCAGATCCCAAAACAAGCAAACTTAAGAGAAGCGCCACGCCAACGCTCACGTGACCCCACCTCTTCGTCCCCATCTACTCACGTGCGCCTCAGATCCCTTCACTCAATCAAACCAACTCGAAGGAAGAGTCTAATCTACCACAACACCACCTCCGACCAATGGTCGCTTCTTCGTAGAATTTGTACGGAGATACAAAGAAAGGAAAAAGGGAGAGAATTGAGGGGGTATGCGTTTGTGTGTATTTATTAGTATTATTCTCAATAAAGCTTGGAATTAGAGTTGGTTTTGGTTTTGGTTTCAGATTTACTTCAAGGCGAGGTAAACTAAAACTAAAACAAAGACTTAGACCATGTCACCATGTGCTTGCGGGAAGGAATCGTTTCGTTTGCAAATGTGAGAGAGCTGAGAGGAAGGGAAGAGGGAAGGAGAGAGAAATTCAGAGAAGGCAAGGACGACAGAGCAGAGACTGAGTCATGTTCCTCTCTTTTTCTGTAACATTTCCTGTGGCGAGTCACCGATGAATTAATTATTTCAAGAAAGTGGTTTGTTACACGTAAGGTTGGTGGGGAAAGGGGATAGAGGAAAAGAGGTACATTAGACTGCGTGTCTCGTGGGCCTGAAATTCTTTTTAACTTATATTTATGAGTTCTGTACAATTAAATTAATTAATTCAATTTGCGGACCCAATTGTGTAAAGTATAGACCAGTTCGGGTCGGGTCGAATCGCATTTCGTCGGTTACTTGTTTACATTACGGATTTACGGTTAGCATTGTTTGAAACGATTTTAATTGTTTTACAAAATTGGCATCTTCGGTTGTTATAGTGTTTGTTAAATGTATAATTAAAAGTTATAACCAATTAAATTACACGTCTAATGTGTGCTTTTTTTTTTGTTTCTATATGCCAGTTATAGATTATAACATTTTGTTCTCAAATTTATTTTTGATGTTTCTACATATTTTATTCCTTTAATATCAAAGGTATTTGCATTTTTTTTTTTATTTCGTTGTTGTTTGTTGTTTCCTACTATAGAAATTTATATGTTTAGAGAAATACAAATCAAGCTGTATAGCCGTATAGGTAAGGAATAACAATATAAAATTTTCTAGATAATGAAGAATAAGGTTTTTGGAAAGTTCAATCGGTAGCTACCGGACGAAAATATGATAGATGTTTAAGCAATTGAATTTGTAATCTAATAAATATCTAAAAGACTGTAAAACAAATTCTGCAACGAAAGGAATAGACCAATAATTTTACAGCAACATGAAAATGAAAAAACAATCAGAAAAGGGTTATTTTTTAAATTCATCCCTTTTATAATCAAAACAAGACAAAAATAAAAAACTTTATTGTAAGAAAAAAGAAAAATAGATCTATTACTATTATATAAGTGCCCCACTGCCCCTACCTAATAATTAATTATTTAACTAATGAGTCGAAAGACAGAGAAGTTTTCCATAGTTAACCAAAACAATAATATGTAAAATGGACTGCCAAGGAAGATCAATTAAAAATAATTGGTCGAAGTCAAAGATATCTCCGGACTTTTGAGATTTGGGGCTAGGAAATATAGCAATTTGAGAGGACAATAAGTCAAACACACATCTAATCTCTATTCCAATCCAGGATTGTTGCATTTTGTCAAAGTCATGCGAATGGTTTTTTTTTTTTTTACAATTTTCAATATTTCGCCTGTTTCTACATCAGTTGTGACTATTTAAAATATATATATTAATTAAAAAACTAAAATTTGTATTCTAGAAAAAAAATTACTTCTTCATAACTTCATAATCTTTATAAAGACGTTACCTGAAAAAACATGCTTAAGTTTGAAAAACGGAACCGCGCTTGTTTTCTTTTTAAATAACTTCATTTACTTTTACTTTTAGAAAGAAACACACCGACACATGAATTGCAAATTACACGTGCATTTTTAAAAAGTATAATGGAAGTACATTTAATGTCCCTTTCATTTCACCTTATTGCAAGTAACACAACTAAAAAGGTCGTTGAAAGCCAAAGTTGAAGCATATTTAGTTGGTCGTTATTCTTTCATTGTGATATAAAAACATGTACTTGTGGTCTTGTGCTCCACAATCAATCTTGTTGTTGTTTTGATGAGTATAATTTTTTTAAAAAAAAAAAATGGAAATCAGTCATCAGTAAACAAAATTTCATTTTATTACGATAAAATGAACTAACAGTATAATAATGAAAAATACATATTAAATTGGAAAATATGGGATTTTTTACGACACATCATATATGCATATCTATTAAAGTTAGCAATACACAGTTTGCATGGTGGCTAGAGTAATAACTAATAAGTCCTGTAGGGGCTCCACATTTGCTGCTGCTGCAACAAATGTACTGGCAGAAATTCGCAGTATTGCATGTGATGTATATATTAACATTGATGAATATAAAGATTCTTATTGCATGTGATGCACTCTATGTAAATGGTGTCAAAAGTAAGATATTTATTCCAAATTCTAAATTTAAATTTCGAACCTTTTTAAAACTAAATTCGAAATTGTGAAAATAGTCTGATAATTGTGTATACAATTATTTAATGAATTTATATAATATTTGTATTTTATTTATCTTTACGGTACAATAACAAGATATAACCCACTTCTTAACTTTCTCAATCGTAAATGAACTTATGTAATATTCCACAATTGTATTATTTTATATTTAAGTTAATTTTATGCTTTCAAACTTTAATTTTGTAACGTATCTATAAAAATTATATTTTTCTTACTTTTTGTATTTTTTTCTGATTTTTAGAGGCATTAAAATTGTTTTCGATAAAAAAATTCTGAGTTTCTGATCCGATTTAGCTGATTATTTTCTATTCATCCAATTAGACTGTTGTGACCTGAGTTAGATTATGATTTTTTTCAAAACCATGCTAGTTTATCAACATGTCACAAAGTCACTGATGGATTCTGAGCCTGCATTAACAAAATATTGACTTTTGGTCCAAAGTTGTAAAATTGGTTTCATCTAGCTACTTCATACATGTAATATGATAACTGAGGTGACCAATTTGTTTAACAGTTGTCGCAAAATAACTGCATAGTGCATAATACTATACAATTTGGGGTTAAATGTTACAAAATCACATTGCAACAAGTTAGTAAACGATTTTAAAATGGAGAATAAGTGATTGCAAAATGTTGAGAGGTGTGAGAGACAAACAGATATTTGTTTTGGACAAACTAGGCACTGACTACCTGGCTCTGTTTGGATCATATAAGATTAAGGGTAAGATTAGTTATTCGGAATTAAAATTTTTAATCCTAAACGATCAAGAATAAGCTTTTTGTGATCTAGAGTGTTATTTTTAAGTGGTCCAACGTCTAGATTAAATTCTTATTCCTAGGGTGTTTGGATCATCTTTTTAATTTGGATTAAAAAGTGGTCCTCACTATTTCTTAATCCACATTAAGAAGATGATCCAAACACCCTAGGAATAAGAATTTAATCTAGACGTTGGACCACTTAAAAATAACACTCTTGATCTCAAAAAGTTTATTCTTGATCGTTTAGGAATAATATTTTTTAGTCCGAATAACTAATCCTAATTTTATTCTTACATGATCCAAACGGAGCCCTAGTGAAGAGTGAGAGACAAACTGGGAGAAAAAGAGATGGTTAGAGGATTTGAGCCAGCGAAACGAACAAAAATAACGGAACGAAAGGAAGGAGGAGGTTCACAGAATCACCGTGATTTTTTAAAACCAAAATAACCTAAAATGTTATTTTAATAAAAAACTTTTGACCTCTGCAATTTGAGAAACAAACATTTCAGTGCGCAGGTGGACTGTGCGGACTCTGACGGCGCTAGTGCCACTGACGCGGGCATGGCGGCCCCAATGCCAGTGGCACAGGCAACTCCTGACATAGGCGAGGCTAGCTGAATACAATTTTTAAATATGGCGTCAGAAGAAAGTATTGCTCGCGCCACTTCTATGGCCTCAGGAGAAAATACATAACTCCAACACTTTATGTCCTAGTAGTCAATATTTTAATAACTTAATTTTAGTTTATGTTATTGATGATATTTGATCATTTATTTCTAAAATTTATTATTGACAGATCATTCAGGTTGAGAATCTGAATTGTGGATCTCTGTGTTTCATTTATAATTAAAAGACAATAATAAATCTAAATTGTCCATAATCTTGATAATTAACAATAAACATTAATTATCATAAAAGATTAGTATGCAAATTAAGCGATGGTTAAGTTCTACATGTTGGAGTTATGTCCTAGAAGTCAATATTTAATGACTTAATTTCTTAGTTTATGTTATTGATGATATTTGATCATTTGTTCCTAGAGTTTATTACTGACAGATCATTCAGGTTGAGAATCTGAATTGTAGATCTCTGTGGATCATTCATTAGAATGACAATAATAAATCTAAATCGTCCGTAATCTTGATAATTAACAATGAACAATAATTATCATAAAAGATTAGTATGCAACTTAAGTGATGATTAAGTTCTACAAATCATAGGTAAGGAGTTACCAACTTAATTGCATATGTGTATCTTATAAGAACATAGTACATGACATGACCCGATGAAATAAACATATGGATTGTGTTATGTGTCATTGTTTATTTCATATGAGTTTGATTCTAAGTTTGAGATGGTTCAACTTTTCCACATGAGGATAAGTTCAATAAATATCATCTACCGTTGATTCCTGATAAGGGCTGCTATACGGACTTTATTTATGTTCTCTTGAATTGTGCGGGGAAAAGTTGTTCATCAAGAAAACCGTATGTCCCTCATTAGTATACCTAGTGAGTGATGATATCTGTTTGGACCCTTGATGGAGTTGGATTGTTTGGTCAATTTGTACAATCAACTCTAGATCAAGAAATGTATAATCTGCAAGAATGACACATTTCTATATTGGATTATACAGTGATATCATGTGACATAAGAATCAGACAAGGAAATACTATTATTTCTTATGCAGGATTGAGATATTGTAGCAGTACATTATTTATGCGAATTAGGAATCATAACGTGTTGCTAGATACCGCTTATGATTATTGGAATTAAATAGCGATTTAATTTCATGGCCAACATATCATAAATTCTCGAGGGTCACACGAATTAAAGGCTCTTAATCAACAGTGCATTAATATTAGTTTACTTGCATTGGAGAATGCAATATATGATATGTTGATTAATTAATTATATACCGTTGCGAACCGTTATAATTAATTATTTCAAATGGATCATATGAAACTAATTAATGCAAAGTCTAATCATATAATAATTATCAAATAATTGATAATTAATTTTGTTCAACACATTTAATATGATTATAGGAATTATATTAAATAAATGGGCTATCTTTTGATTACCCGATATG
This sequence comes from Rhynchospora breviuscula, assembly GCA_027562975.1. Lineage (NCBI taxonomy): Eukaryota > Viridiplantae > Streptophyta > Magnoliopsida > Poales > Cyperaceae > Rhynchospora > Rhynchospora breviuscula. The sequence goes on from CM050398.1 coordinate 24,338,739, forward strand.
ATCCCAACTTAAATGCAATTAAATGAGAGTATTAAAGGGAATTAAAGACCAACTAATATGGGCTTGGAAGCCCATATTAAGGCCCACCACGTTCTAATATGGAGTGGTCCTCAAGGGTTAGATTTGGATGGCTATATAAGGACCACAATTTGGAAGAAGCAAAACCTAGTTTTTCTTCTCTCTCTTTCTCCTCTCTAGCCACCACATTCTCCTCTCCCATGGAGCAATTAGTTGCTGCCATGGAGAGTTCTTTTAATTGCATTTTGTAGGTGCTCATGAGTTGAGCAATAGCCATCTCTTCTAGATATCGATTTAGAAGAGAAAGGCGAACCATTGGATTAGGCGATTTCACACGTTTCGCTAGCACGAAATCTTGTGAAGTTGATTAATCCTTTAGTAGACCTAAGAAAAGAGAAGAAGGAAAGGAGATGAGCACGCCACCGCCTCCCATGCCGTGGTCGAGCCTGCGGATACGATTTCGCGAGAGATAATCGATTCCTTCCCTTCTCATGTGATGTGTTGATGCTTGAACAAGATCCATCGAGATCCTTGTTGTTTAGATAGTTAATTAATGGTAATTAGTAAGAAAATTTAAAAACAAGAACTTTCTAACACTACAAATCATAGATAAGGAGTTATAAACTTAATTGCATATGTGTATATTATAAAACATAGTACATGACATAATCCAATGAAATAAATATATGAATTGTGTTATGTGTCATTATTTATTTCATATGAATTTGATTCTAAGTTTGAGATAGTTCAACTTTTCCACATGAGAATAGGTTCAATAAATATCGTCTAACGTTGATTCCTGATAAGGGCTGCTATACGGACTTTATTTATGTTCTCTTGAATTATGCGAGAAAAAATTATTCATCAAGAAAATCGTATGTCCCTCATTAATTTACTTAATGAGTGATGATATCTGTTTAGGTCACTTGATGGAGTTGGATCGTATGCATGCAAACTAGACGATCAACTCTAGATCAAGAAATGTATAATCTGCAAAAATGACACATTCCTATCTTAGATTATACAGTGATATAATGTGAGATAAGAATCAAAACAAGAAAATACTTTATTTCTTATGCAGGATTGAAATACTGTAATAGTACGTTATTTATTTATATTAATTGAAAATTATAACGTGTTGTTAGACATCGCTTATAATTATTGAAAATAAATAGTGATTTAATTTTCATGGCCAACATGACATAAATCCTTAAAGGGTCACACAAATAAAGTTTTAACCATATAGTACATTATTTATTTATTCGCAACAGTGAATGCAACGATAATATGATAAGTTGATTAATTAATTATATACCGTTGCGAACTGTTATAAATAATTAAATCAAAGAGATCATATAGAAATAGATTAATGTATTTGCTAATTTAAAAAAATAATTATTAATAAGTTAATAATTAATTTTGTTCAACATGTTTTATCCCGACTTGAGAACAAATAAGAGAGTAATTAATTAATTGAATTAATAGGTTAATGCAACATGTGATGTGTCATGTTAAACCACCTAATTTTCTGTCTTGGAGGGGCATTATTGTCATATGAAAATAGGAGAGAAAGAGGTTGGGGTTCCTATTTATAGGGTTGTTATTTCAGGAAACCTAAACCTCCTGAAATAGCCTCCATTTCCTCTCTCTCTCTCTCTCCTATTTCTTTTTGGACGAAAATTTCAGAAAATAGGATTTTTTTCTCTCCTCCATTGCTCTCTTCTCTTGTCTTTCATAGATCTCATGTGTTGAGAATAGTTCTACCAATTATCTAATAGTTAATTGATTGGAAGAACACAAGGGATTGGCATCGTTCTAGAGTTTGTTAGCACAAACTTCTAGAATTTGGTTAGAATTTTTTGTGGACTCGAGGCCAACGTGGTTGTGGTGATTGGATGCACGCCATCAGCTTCTATATCTAGGATCGAGCCTTCTAATTACGAGTTTGGAAGAGGTATACGATTCTCCTCCCTTTCTCATATGTGCTTGATGTCTAATTACTAGATCCTATGATTGTGCTTGGTTAATTAATATTAATTAGTAATAAAAATTAAAATTGCACAAGGACTTGAGTTCCTAACAAAAACCTTAGTTAAAAATTTTTGGAAGATATATAAAATCAAGATATGATCTGATTTCATGGAATTATTGTCAATCAAATCGATTTAATCGTCATTTTTGTTTCCTAAAAAGAATATCCGAAAATGCGTCTTTATAGGATAGAAATATATGGACGATACTTTTTATCTTGCCGTATATAGTTAATTAAAAGAATCACAAAAGTTAATGCTTCATCTATATTTAATTCGCAGCATCCTCTTATGTCTTGAAGTTGAACCATCTTTTACCCTCAATCTTGTCATCTTCTTCTCTCGAGAATAAAAGTGCGCACTCAAGGTTAGTTCATGTAATAATCATCTCTATTTTGAATTTTTTATCAACTGTTACTTTTTTTTTTCGTCATAAGGCCCATAGGCAACTGTTACTTTTAATTGCTTATGAGTTATGTATGATCAAAGTTCTATAAATCTTGTCTTGGTAAAAGGTAGGTTAACAAGGTAATTAAGTCGGAATAATAAAAGTATATTTGTACCAATCGTTTTGGTAAATCTATGTTATCAAAGTTCTATGAATACTAGTATACTACCCAAGCCTCCTCCAAACCCTCTTGACCATCTGCCAAATAGTACCAATCCAAATTAAAGTTAATTAAAAATGAACTATATATTATTTATTAGCAATCAATTTACTTAAATAAAAGAAAATCCATTAAAAAAGAGAAATGGTACCATGTTATTCTAGAAGAGAGAAGAAAGGAAAAACGGAGAGGACGAGAACACATACACACACATATATATACTGTTTACTTTAAATCATCTTTTTTCTGGAGCACATCCTTAGACGTGTTCAAATTAATGAATCAGAATCTTATGTTCCATTCCAATATTAAGTTAAGCTATATTAATCGGAAAGCGGTTACTTCACTTAATCAATTTTAGAACGAAGACCATTCTTTCTATTGTATTTTGTCTTTAATTTATCAGCTAAATATATGCGACATGTGAGTCGGGTTAAATTAATCCCTACTATTTATAAAATTATTCCCAAAAAGGTCATAACAATTGGACATAAAGGAGGTGTAAATAATATTGAGAATTACTTCTAACAATCTCTTAAGATACCATCATGTACCTTCCTCTCTAAAGACCATGTCTCCTCCCTTCCTCCCTTCCTTCCTTTCTCCCTTCCTCCCTCCTCCCTCCTCTCTCCGACATCCCACCTTTGATCTCTGGCCTTCCTCCCTTCGACTTCTGACCTCCGACCTTTCTCTATGTTTTCTAAATCAATTATTTTTTCCAGTCCTAAAAATGTTGTTATAAGTGATCAACTAATAAGCAGAAATGATCAGTTTTTCGCAATAAAAGATCATCTTATAAGTGCATATGCTAGATACGATAAGTGATCATCTTATAAATATAAATGATCGGATTGTTATAATAAAGGATCATCTTACAAAGTTTCATCAGATATAATAAGTAATCATCTTACAAGCATAAATGATCAATTAGGTGTAACAAATGATTATTTTATTAGTGCATTTATAAGATGTAATAAGGAATCAACTTATAAGCACAAATCATCAATTAGTCGTAAGAAGGAATCATCTTATTACACGGATCAAAGAGGATGTTACAGAAGTGAAGGGGAGGAGACATGACCACTAAAAATGGAAAGGGTGTTCCCATATTATAAGATGTAATGAGGGATCAACTTATAAGCACAAATCATCAATTAGTCGTAAGAAGGAATCATCTTATTACACAGATCAAAGAGGAGGTTACAGAAGTTCCCTTTCCATTTTTGGTTGGGATGGTACGAATGGTAAAAGTAAGGATTGCACTTATCACTCCCGAATAATATTTATAAAAATTACAGTTCATTGATTTGTGTAATTTGATCTAACATGTGTAGTGTAAATTTTGATTTCAGATAAAAGGACAAACTCTTTATTGAAAAAGAGTAAACTCCTACTAAATTGACTCTTTATTTAAAAATAGAAAAAGAAATAATTGATTTTACACCAATTGGGAGGAAAATTTAGATGTCAATTTTTTTAATCATTAATTTTCATAATTTTATTTTGTATTAACGCTATTGGAACTATAAGGAACGACACATATTAATGTAAGTATTATTCACCAGCTATATATACATATTTTGACAAAAAAAAAAAAAGTAATTTGAAAACAAATTCGTTTGTTTTAACATAAGTATATAATAACATCTTCTTTCCTACGTCATATTACTTGTGAAAAATATCAGATCACTTGTCGTCATATTTTTTTTTTTATACTTCGGATTATAGAATATTAATGAGAAAGAGAGTCTCGCAAACAAATTTTCACGTCTTTAATTTATCCTTTTGTGTGCTTAACTCCTTACTGAGAGAACGTCTTCAATTTTAAAAAAATTTCTAGGTTGTTTAATCACAAAAACATTACTAGATTTGACATTCTTTTTCTTTTTCTTTTTTTTTGGTACAGGAACTAAAAGAAAGAAAATACTGGCCCTCAAAACTTTTTCTATCAAGAAAGACGGACATGTTCCCCTCAAACTTTTTCTATCAACCATGGATAATAAAGTGTCACGGAGCGAACAAGCATACGACAACTTTCATCGATCCTATGAAAAAAACTGTCGAAGAAAAGAACATAATTGAGATAAAAGGAAAATTTTGTTTTGGCTGCATCGGTGAATGGCTATTTTTATGGGACGAACAAAGCAAAGAATGTTTTTTTCTTGACCTGAACTCTCAATTGAAAGTTCATCTTCCTTCCTTACCAGAAGAGCCTTCCTTACCAAGAGAGAAAATCCATTTCACAAATTTTAGTCTCACATCATCTCCCAATCATCCCAATTGTGCCGTCATACTCCACACAGTGAAATTTGATACGGAGAATTTTGAAGTGCAGGAACATTTTTTCCTGTGCTGTCAACCTCATGATGCTAGGTGGAATAAGGTATCTCTTGATCTTGATAAAAAAATTATAGGAGCAAATAGTGTCATCTTGGACGGAAAACTGTATACAAATGGTGTTTGTTGTGTCATGGTATTTGATGTGCTGGCCTTGCTCGCTGGTCAGGTAGACGCAAGGACCATATCAACACCAAAGCTTCCTCAATTCCCTATAAAAAACATGGTTGATCATAATTTGGTGGAATCGTGTGGACGTATTTATGTAGTGAGACTGCACCACTATTGTCTAGGACCAATCAATGAGATTGACATCTATTGTCTTGATATTTCCTCTCATGAATGGTTGAGGGTAGATAGCATTGGCAATCGTGCTTTTTTCCTATCAAATATGAGTTCTGTATCAGTTTGTGCAACTGATGTCGGAGTTGAGTGCAATTGCATCTATTATTATACTTTTGGTGGTGGAAATGAAGAAAGAATCTATAAGTTCTGTTTTGATGATCATACCATGACCTTCAGTATAACACCAACAGATGAAAATGATCGGAGTAGATTATGCTGGTTTGTGCCTACAAGGTGAGAAATTCTATCGAGTTTAAGATTATGTGCAAGTGGTCACTCCCTTGCTTCAGTACGTACTAAACACTAAATCTAATCTCCCATAATTCTATTCCTATACATTCAAGTGTGGAGTGCTTTGCTTCACTAATATTACTCAATATTAATGACTAATTTGCCACAATTCAATTCCTATATACAGCAATGTGCACTATGTTGCTCACTTTTTCTGTTCTTTACCGGTCTATTTGTTCACTGATTTTATTCAGATTATCGAGAGACATCATTTTTTATGACAAGATTTAAACCAAGAAAAGATGTTTGAGTACCATCTATAATACCAATGAGTTTTCATTTGCGCCTGCAAACACTGCTTAGTGTTTATAACTTATTATCCTCTATTTAATCATAATTTTTGAAGTTTCATTTTACCAACATTCACCCCAACCATCATATCCAACCATTATCACCTTGGTAGCGGTTTGGGCAACAATTTAATTAGTACAGTCCTTTTTTTTTACTTGTCATACCCCTATCACTTTATTAACAAAAAGCATACAATTCGTTATCATATATACAACCATGAAATAAGAAGAACTAAACACCATTAACCCGTATAATTATTACTATGAGCATAGCTTTTATTATACAAGATTAATTAATCTTTACTGTGAAAATTATTGCTCAATTTTACTTCTAATCTTGTTATTTTCAGAAGGCCGAAAAGAACGATTATGGGTTCTTCTGCACAACCAACAAACGTTTTAAATGAGGTTTGTTGGGCTTTATATATATTTGCCTGAATTATTATTGATTAGGAAATCAATGCTATATGATTGGTTCGCCTTAATTTATTACTTTATGATTAAATTAATTTATTTTTGTGATTAAATGCAAATTCAATCAAAACGTTGTTCATATATATGGATATTAAATTTATTTTAATAATATATTTAAATAAAATTAATGCTCAATGAATCATATTCGCAGGTAAAGGCAGACAAGGTAATTATGGAGAACAAAATTACGGATAGTGTCTCCGGGCCATGGAATGATCTTCCTAAGGATTTGGTGGAGTTACTTCTACCGCATTTGTCATCGGTAGACGCTCTACGTTTTTTTACAGTATGTAAGTCATGGAATTTGGCTTCAGATTCAATTCAGAAGGCAAAAAAATGGCCATGGCTCATGTATCAGGAAAAATCGGATGGCACATGTAAGCTCCTTGATCCTTTGAATGGGAAAGAATATACCACTACTGTTGGGTTGACTTCGTCTGTTTTCCCTATTCGGATGCTCTGTTCCAAAGATGGCTGGGTTATTGTGCTCGATGCAGCTAAAGCAACGTTCATGGTCAACCCATTGAATGAAGATGTAGTCGAACTACCCCCATTAGAAGGTTTTGATGAAGATTTCTGTGGTATCACATTTACATCAATTCCGACTTCTCCAGATTGTGTTGTGTTGGCATTCTGTGTCGACATAAATGGTGATATTTATATCTACAAGTGGCACTCCGGGGATGAGGATTGGACCTTCATATGTGATGACAAATCTCCTCCTATGCATACCGCCTCCAAAATGAATCTTGTTTTTTTCCAGGGAGAGCTCTATTGTTTGGGAGAGAGAGGAGAGAGAGGAGTTTTTAACCCAGTTGAAGAGACGTGGAGGATGCTCGATAAATTAAGACCGGTATACATGGAGGATGAAGTTCCTAATACGGGCGTTGAAGATTGTTATCTGCTAGAACTAGATGGAAATCTGATATCAGTTTTCAAATACAACTATTCTGATAATGATATACGCATTATCAAGTTGGATACAGAGAAGATGGAATGGATACCAGTAAAAGACCTAGCTGGTTGGACAATTTTTCTTGACCCTAGAAGTTCTTTTGCGAAGCCGTCCCCACACAAAAGCTGGTCTAACAAGATATTTTTTACTGCATTTTACTCTAGTACAATCAAGACTTGCGCAACTTACTGCATGGAAAGCAAAAGATATGATATTCATTTTTGTGATACGAAGAAGCCCATCGATTGTGTTTGGCTTGAACCAAACCTGATCAGAAAATGTTTAATGGATGCACCATGCTAGCAAAGGCGTGTATGCATTTGTTATTTAGCGTTGTTTTTTTTAGATATAAACCAGACCAGAGACTGTCTAGAAGTTGTTATTTAGCGTTGTTGTTATTCATTCAAAAATATTTTCTTAAGGTCTTTCATTCCTGTAAGCAATGTTTGAACGGTCATTTGAAATGTCAATTGATATATTTAATTAATAGGAACTGTCCTATTGTTATGATATTTAGATCAAGAGAAAGTAACAAAGAACAAACAAAAAATAAGGTAAACATTTTTTTAAAAAAAATTTAATCTAAAAAATAGAGAACCAAATTACCATACAAACCAATCTGAATCAAATAAACAAAACTACTAAATTATTTTGTCCTAAATAATTCTAATCAGACTAAAGCCAAATTAATAAAATCATTTAAAACTCTTTTGCTTGAGATTAAAGTTAGCACTTTTCATACTAAAATAATTAGCTAGTTTAAGAATTTTCCGAGCCGCTTGCATTTATCTACGTTGAATTTTATTTTAATCATACTAGGTCTTCAATTAATTTTTGGGTAATTTGTTGGGATGTGCTTTTATTGAATTTTTTAGTTCATTTAAGTCACATATTTTGCCCATGAACGTCAGGGTTTTGGATAATTGGATGTATATAAATAGGTATTGTTTCTGTTTATTTGAATTCGATTTTTTTTTTTTTTTGCAGAAGTTTTGGTAATTTTTCAGGACAGAGATTTGGGCGATTTGCTTGTACTTTATTATGAACAAACTGTCAAAGTGCTAAAAATACCAATAAAAAAAAAAGACTGTAAAACAATTTGAGCAATGAAAAGAATAAACCAATATTTACACGGACATGAAAATGTCTATCCAAAAGGGTTTTTTTTTTCCTTCTTAGTGAAAAAAAAAAAAAACCAGGACTCAGGAATGAAAAAGTATACTCTGTCGGAAAAATAACTACCTTGCTTACATAGAAAGCTGTATCCATAAAAGAATGTTTGTCTTGGACAAATAAAAAAAGATTTAATATAGAGAGAGAGTTTTGCTATGATGAGTTGCAACTCACCAAAGAGTCGGTGAGTTGCGACCAAAACTTCTAAATTTAGTTTAAAATGAACGATCCAAACCATCCAATATGATATCTCTATTGAAATCTCCATGCAAAACAAATTTTATATTTTTTTGAAATTTTTAAGTATTTTTTCGTATTTTTAAAAATTACTATTTTTGAACGGTTCAGAACTAATTAGATTAACGATTTTCTAAAATTTCAAAAAAAATACTTAAAAATTTCGAAAAAAAATGTAAAATTTGGTCTGCATGGAGATTTCAATAGGGAGATCATATTGGACGATTGGGATCGGTCATTTTGAACTAAATTTAGGAGTTTTGGTCGCAACTCACCGAGATTGGACCATTTGGTGAGTCGCGACTCACGTAAGTCGCGCTTAAAACTGTTAGATCTGATTCAAAATGACCGATCCAAACCGTTCAATACAATCTCCCTATTGAAATCTTTATGCAGGTCAAATTTTATATTTTTTTAAAAATTTTTAAGTATTTGGTGTGGTTCGTGCTCCACAACAAATCATTGTTTTCATGAGTAAAATTTGGTGGGGCCGCGGGGGATTAATTATCGAAAAAGTAATTTCAATTTTTATAATCTCTACTATCTCTATCTCTACTATACTTATAAAAGCATCAATCCAAAAGTCTATCCAATTTTGAGTCCAAAGAATGTTAGACTTATTAACAATTTGCAATATGGACCATAGATTGTTTATGATCTGATCAGATCAGTGGTCTAGATTGAACAACGAGTTAAAAGGTTTAAACTTTCATATAGACTTGTTAACTTTGCTGAGCGGAGTCGCGCTAGGCTTAATCAACACAGCACAACGGTTCGAGACTTGTCTCTCCGTACCTTTATTTTGCACGTTTTCTGCGAAATTTTCTCTCTCCAGCGATAATCTCCCCTCCGCTCTCCAGCCATCGATCAGATCTCCTCTCTGCTCTTCATCGATCTGATATGGCAACATACCTCTGGAGATATCTTTCTTCTTTCCATTCAAAAAGCTGCGCCGTAACCCTAGCCCCTTTAATATTTTGCTCCACTAAACATAAAATCGCAAAATAGATAATATGCGCCGTACTCTTCCTTCCCCTCACTCCCCTCCATTCCCACCATTCCCATCGCAAATCATCGGATAATGATTTGCGCCTTTTAGCGCCGCCATCAGCCGTTTGCACCATCGCCTACGCCTAAGTTGTTCCCATCGTCTCACTCCGACACAGCCATCGCCCAAATCCCTCTCCTCCGCCGACGCCCCACCTACTTAGGCAGACCTCTGCCTCTTCTTGATCGCTAGTTGGCTATCGAATGCCATCCGGCCCAGATCCAAACCCAAGCAACCAAGCTCCCCTCCTTTGGCGATCTTCTCCTAAAACGGGAACCACACTGTGTACTTGCACTGCTAGGCATTACGAGGTACTTAATTTTTTAATTCACTCTTCGCTTCATTACAGTGATTCATCCAAATGGACAAGGACACCATGTTTTTCTATCCACGTCAACTACCCAATAAATAAAGCTTAAATTGCATTTGTGGTTATGCTTGTTCCACCTAATTCGGTGTCTTATAACATAATTTGAGTTGTTGAATTTTTCTAAGATACCTGTATAAATTCCAGATCTGTCCATTATGGAGGCATTATTTCCAGAACACACAGGGGCTAATTTTTGTGGTCGATAGCAACGACAGGAACCTTGTACGTTATTGAAGCAAGAGATGAATTACCCGCATGCTGAATGAGGTATTTAAATTTTTAGTGTAACTGCTGATTTCCGTTCTAACTAATTATGTTCTTTGCTTTATCTAAGTGTACTGTCTCTTCCTTTGTGTTTCTGAAAAGATACACTACACAAAATGGAAAAGCCCACCATACTAAACTGGTATGCTATTCTGATGATCAGAAAAGACCTTTCTGAGTTTTTAATATTTTTTAATAAAATTATATAGGATGAGATGAGAGATGCAATGCTACTTGTATTTGCAAACAAACAAAACCTTTCTAATGCTATGATTGCTGCTGAAATTACTTACAAGCTTGACCTTCACTCTCTCCTCCAACGCCATTGGTAATTTTTTTTTAAATATTATCTGTATCAATGTTTATCCCGTAACTGACATGACCTCGGTCCCCTCACTCAATGAACACCTAGGAACATATTATAACATAATTACAGTGATGTTAGGCCTTTAAAAAATTAATTACAGTGAGTAATTTTCCGTTGGAAGTTTCTTTCCCATGTGATCGAAGCACAGATGTCTTGAGAATGCTCATAATTAGAAAAAAATGATTAAAAGAAACATACAATCCACAGGAGTTATTGAGGAGCTGACTGCGGCAAAGAGCGTAATCTTTGATTAAAAAAAATTGTTCCTATAAATTAATTTTTAAACAACTAAGAAAATAGATTGAAACAATGAGTTGAGGACCACATGATCAAGAAGGGCATTATGGGAACAGTCAATTAGTTTCTACGGTTTGGCTTTCTCTATCCGATCAGTTGCTTCTGGGTTCTTCCGCCTACCTCTTTCTCAGGTTTAATTCTTTCCTTCTCTCTTTTCTTTCTTACTTGGTTATCTTCATCTTCTAGATGAGCAGCCAACATTTTTTTTTCTTTGCCTGATTTTGGGTCTGTATTTGTAAGTTTTAGTGTTTCATGTTGTTCATTTCCGTTTCCACCTGAGTTTGCTTTGTTTCATTTTTTTCTATTTTTTGTTATTAATGCTAGGTCTTCACCTTTCTTCGACCTTGATGTTCTAAGTCGTTGGTTATAATCGTTTGCTATTGTATTGTTGTTTTAAGTCGTTGGAAAAACCACTTTATGTAATTGATGCGTACAAGTATTGATTTGGGAACATTAGAGTTTGATTGAGGTTTTTCGCTATTTAATTTGAGTTTTATAAGAACACATGTATTGTTGGTTTTTCGCTATTTGATTTGAGTTTTATAAGAACACATGTATTTGATTTGATTTGAGGTTTTTCACTGTATTGTTTGTTTACATATGATGGGAGGCTGAAATTTGCCATGGATTTGACTGGTACAGGAAAAAATCAGTACTTGAAAGGTGCCGAGGTTGTCGAACACTTACCAGCCCAGTGGTGTGTTTCGAAGGAAGAAGCTGAAAAAAGGTACAAATATTGAACTGTTATGCTGATTCTATTTGCTTAAATTACACTACAATATGTTGATTGTGGCCAGATGTTATGGCCATATGTCATCTATTAATTGTGGCAAGTTGTTATGGATCACAATTTGTATTGAATTTGGCTTGGCTGTGTTTAATTTAATTGATATTTAAAGTTTAATAATTGTTATTTAGATGTCAACTGAAGAGCTGCTCGCTGGAAAAATGCAGCAGAAGGAGATATTTTGTTACGTAGTAGAAGGACCAGTCCAGGGGTACAACATTATATAGATATTTTTTTTATTAATAAAATTTTTAACCATTTTTCTATTTGCATTAGTTTTAACAGCAGAAAAATAATATAGAAAAATTGAAGATGATCAAGAAAACTGAGAACCCTAGCATTTCTATTGCTTATTTTATTGATTATTTTTTTTCCATCAAATTTTTAAGGTGTAAGAAGAGGAGACTAAAGGTTTTTAATAATTGTTTTATGATTTCATTTGACGGGGACACATAGCAAGAAAGGACTGATTTACTGACCATTTCATGTCTGGACCAGAATATGCGCATTGGTTAAGTCACTTCTCTTTGATTTGATTTTCTATTTTTTTTTAAGTTCAAGTCTCTTTGATTTGGTTTTCTATTTTCTAACTAAAGATAAATCTATGTTCTGATCCATTTGCCTTTCTGATTTTCAATCCCCTTTATTTTTTGGATTTTCTAGGCTACCGAAGATTGCAATTTACAATACAAAAAAGAAAAAAGTTAGGTGTGTTCCTTCATGCTCTGAAATATCTTTTTGATATGCTTTCTCTATTTTAGGCATAAAATTCTAGCATGAAGATCCTATGAATTCTTGTTTGTTAACCTTTGCCATTTTTTAGGCACAAAAATTTGAGTGTCATAGACTATCTCAGTGTTTAATATTGAAGGATTTGATTGCCTAATTTTCATGGATGTGGTGAATTTATTATACAATTAATTCATTGCCTAAAATTCAGGGATTTGATTAATATATAATGGAGTAATATATAATGGAGTAATATATGGCATTACTAATATCGAGGTATGTGATGAATTTATTAGTGATTAATATTATGGAGCAATATATGGCATACTAATATTGAGGGATGTGATATTTGAGTGTTTATTTAATAAATATACAAATTAAAAAAATGTTGCATACTTTAATGGACGTATTTATATGAAAATCAAAAGCCAGCTTTCTCTTTCATTCTATTGAGGTTCTCATTATGACTTATGCATGAGCGTATGCTACGAATAACCATAATAATATCTTAAATAATTAAAAAAAGTCTACTAATATGTTTTGTTATATGATTTCAGCAAAGAAGCAAGGAAGCATTTGCAAGATAAACTACTTGGCACACTCATGACATGCAATTTGAAAGTATAGAAACATTCGGTGCGATTGTACAAATTAGCCTTTATTTTCTTACTCAGATGGAAAAATATTTTTCCGTTGAAGTATAAAATGGCCTAACAAGGAAAATATTTAGTAGAGACGTTGGTTGCATTTCTATTTTAATATTGATATAATTATCTTCCCTTTGTGTCACCAAACAAAATCACAGAGATAGCCACGTAAGGTATATATTCCAATTTACAGAATATTTCTGGCTAATTAAAATCAATAATGGATCAAATAGAGAAATTTTCACATTCATGATGTATGTGGGCATTGTTATTTTAATTTGTTGTTGCCACAATTATCATTAATAACGTGAACTGTACGTTATTGTAACAGTCAGCGGAATCGGAGAGATAGGGCAATAATTGAAAAATATTTAGAGGGAGTTGCATTCTCTTCTTAGGGGAATAATTGAAAAAAGAATTAGAGAAGGAAATAATTGTAAAAAGTTTAGGCTATACAATTGGAATTGTGGCGGAGCAGGGAAGGTGTTCGATAAAGTACCCAAGTTAGAGAAGCCAACAAATATTAGAATAGACTGTTACGAGTTTGATCAGAGCCATAACTCATAAGTAAATTAGGATAGACTGTTACGCACGAATAAACCAACAAAATAAATGGTGATCTCTTTAGAAAAACCATAACATGTACCGGACCCATACGATTAGAGAAGTTGTGTTTTTGACACTTTTAAAGCATTCATAATGTTTTAATTTTTTTTTTAGGCTTACTCTTGCCAACACATGGCTTCTTCCCTGCAGCCGTGGCATCAAGTCCTCAAGCGCATCCCTAACTTGATTTATATATATTTTTTTCACATTATCACACCAATGTGTTCAATTTTTGATGTTGTATAATGAATTAAGCAAAGGTCTTTTCTTCTTCTTTTTTACTCATTCGTTCCAAGGTATCTAATGAAAATTTATGATTTCATTTGATAATAAATGTCTTTATTAGATCATGTGTAGCACAATTCTTTAAGAACAATTTAAAAAAGTTCACGTAAAAATAATATATACTAAAAAGTCTTTAACATTTTTGAATTATATTAAATAAAAATTGCCCGCATATTGAGCGGGCACTGCTGCTAGTAAATTCCAAAAAGAGTGCTGGATGCTACGTTAGAACAAGTAACATTAAATTGGAAGGTACGAGCATTTTTATTTTTTTCCCCTTTGACGGCACATCGATCGTTTGTTTAGGCAATATATAGTTTGCATGGTGGGAACTAACTACTAGTTAGCTCTAACTTCTAGTTTGGTTGAGCCAAGTTAGTTCTAACTTCAAGTTAGAACTCTAACTTTCTAACTTTATGGAACCAAACATCATAGAGTTAGAGTGGATTAGTACTAACTTGGCTCAAACTTCCTAACTTTGCTAAATGTGAGTTAGAGAGAAGTTTGTTGCCATGACTAACTTAAAAAATTAATAAAAGAGAATTTGTGATGATAATGATGATGATTATTATTATTAATTAATTAACAATTATAATATTAATATTAATTATACTTATTAATTATATAATATTAAATAATAATAACAATTATTGTTTTTTTATTATTTTTAATGAAATTATTACGGTACTAATTATAATAATAATAATTATTATTATTATTGTATTTATAATTTGGTAGTAATAATATAAATGGTAAAATAATTGTAATTATAAAATAATAATAAATATAATATTTTATTATAGTAGATGTAATTATAAAAGAAAAAAAGTATATAAATTAATATTTTAATATTTTTTCTTTCATCTCTAACTCCAACATACCACACCAAACAACATTTTCTAATCTCAACTTAGCACAAATTTTCCACAATCTCTAACTTCACTAATGTCAACCACTAACTTCAAATTTACTAACTTCAACCTCTAACTTCACTAACTTCACCTCCAACCAAACGTATTAATAAGTCCATTATAAACTAGATAGCTGCTACCTGCTGTCTAGTGTTTCTAAAAATCTATATTGTTCCTGTGCAAATCTTAGTTTAGAGACCTTGCGGCTGTCTAGAAATTTTCTTTCCCGCAAATCAACAGACGAGAAGTTTTAAAAGTTTCGAAACAAAATAGCGGTAGGTGCCCAATTAAAAAGAAAAAGGCCAAAATTCATAGTAGATGCAGCCCGGGCTTAATATGTCAGTAACCACATATAAATGGGCTCGCGATACTCAGGCCGGAGGCACATTGGGCTTGTAATGAATAAAACCCAGGTGCATAATTTTCAGACGGAACATGGCAGTGTGATTTTCTTGATTCAGATAACAACATTTAGCGATCCGCATAACAAATTTTCGAAATGACTTTTACAACATTTATGCGATCCGGATCCCATTTGATCTCATGTGGCAAATAATTTAGCCGTAATTGTGAAATGGCTTCTTTGTTCAACTCAGTTCTATATCCTCAATATTTGTTTCCATAAAGCATAGTATAACATTACTTATTTTTTTTAGGAAAAAAAAAAAACGGTACTCTTGTGCAAATTTGGTAGCTCACTATTACGTTCTAGTGTTTCTATTGAATTCGCTCCATTCTTTGTAAATTTTAGTATTTGCATGTTTACTTGTAAAGTACAGTTTTGATTATTTGATTTAACAGTAAAAAACCAAAATAACTATATGTGTATTTGCTTGTTTTTTCCCCTATATTTAAATACGCACCAGTAGTCAAGTTTTCCCAGAAATATCAACAGACATTTGGAATTATTGTTCGAACAATGCTTGCAGAAAACAGTTGGAAGACTGTAATACAAATATTTTTGAAAAAAAACAAAAGCAAAATGTACACGCCATTGTTAACAGGTACATCCATTAGACATGTATTTATCAAGTACTGTTCAAGCCAAACACAGTTGAACGGCCTCTTTGTATCACAAAAATGTGTATCATATATTTTGCTTTCCAATAGTACAGTATACACGTCAGTGTAAGGGATCAGTTATTACTAAATGAGACGTACTATTCTAAGCCCAAATTATATTAGGAGCCTCAAGTTGTTACATTTTTTTTTTTGGACAATATTTTTAAAATAATACGACTATCTTTAAATGTTTAACAATACAGGATAGGATACAAAACAGTTGCGAGTACAGATAAAAAATAAACTTTATAGTATCCGTACAATACACTTGTAGCTCTACTTAGTCTTGCCTTGTTGGACATCCAGTGAGAAAATGCGCTTATAACTAAAAAGAATCTTTTTTGTATTAATCTACTCCTTATAAACTCACGGATCCAACAGATGTTACACACTAAATCTATCATGTAAACACATATTTGTATCGTTCAATCGATTTGATCTGTGGTTGGATATCGATCGCTAGACGAAGCAATAATATGTTTTGATTTTCCGTCTAATAAGAAAACAAATTGAGCAACATATCCACTTGTATCGTTGATAAATTAAGCAACATATTTTTATTGGTTAATATTATTTTGTTTCTTTATTTGCCCCATACGAGGCATCTTTTTCCCGTTTCTTCAAAAACGTTAATAATTTCTTTTAAATTTATTATTCTTTCCATCACTTAAAGCCTAATTTTTCCATGTCAAGCAAGAAGTTTACTAGATTACCACAAATTTTGTAAGTGGTTATGGCATTCGACAAGATTAATTATGCTTGGCAAGATATTAGGGGGAAAAAAGAAAGGGAGGAATTTATTATTGTCATTTCTGTCCTCTAGGAAAATTAGACGTGGCATCTCAAATATGTCAACGTGGGTCATTGACTCACTGTACAAGTGAGGTTTAAATAGTAGAAATGAAGCATATATGGTTGACACAGGGCAGAATTTAAGTTTGACGGGTGTTACACTGAGGTTCTAGATGTTTGCATAATAATTGTGTTTTGTCTTTTTAGTTTTGGATAAGAATAAGTCAATTTCATTCCAGATGAATCTATGGTCAGATACATTGGGTAATATTTAATTGTAATAAAAGACGCTGCCTGAAAAGATCCAAATGAAGTACAAAATTGTTGTCAAGAAGGTTTATTATTTTATTTCAAAAAGAAGCAAAGGAAACCTCGATAAAAAGGTATTACGCATATATTTCAAATAAAAATTATCCTTAAGAAATGTTTGAAATAAAAGTATATCAACAGATAAAAAAAGCAGTTGGCAATAGTCTTTTGTGGTCACGCTTATATATATATTTTTTTAAATAACGATTCCTAAGAAATGATCTACTATTAATTTGTTATCAATTGAAATATCCTATCAGCAACCATGCAGAAGTGGGGAGAGAAATCGCTTCCCAAATATTCCCATTGAAACAGTTTTTGTCATCATCAAATAAACTCAAAAGACGACGATTGATAGTTAAAATTTACCAAAAAATGCTGAGCTATGCACATTTGTTTCACATAAGAGACATAAAGTCAAAGCACCCAATTATGCAAAAATGGAAGCAGTCAACGTCGTTTGTCTATCTGTATTTTGTACTCCAAAGACTTGGAAATTTTGAGAATCATCTATTCTGATTTTTTAAAGTTCGAACGGCTTATTAAAGATTGTGAAAAAGTTTAGTCTTCCTACAGAACTTATGTATGGATTCTGATAAAGCCCTGGAAGGCTGGAGCTGATGATTTTTCTATAAATTTTTATCACACCTTTTGGGATTTATTTAAAAATGATTTTTTTTAGTTTACAACAAGTTGTAGAACTAGTCTGCAATTTAAATAGACCTTGAATAAAAACAAGAACTAAAACAATAATAAAAAAAACTATTTTATGTTTGATTTTCTCTAGAATAGCTTGTTTATGGCCTAAGTTAGCTCTTTTTTTTGTTGTTCCAATAAATACATGGAACTAAAATAAAAAAAAAAAACAAGAACAAGCTTTTTTTTTTTAAACTACACAAAAACAAGCATTGTTCAGTTGTCTTTCAGAACTGTATGGATATCCATTTTTTTATAAGAATTGTCTAAAAATACCATAATCAAGGAAAAAAATTCAAAAGTTTCCATTAAGACTTCTAAAATAAAAAATCAATCATTTTCTCATGGGTCAGAATTGAGTGATGAGGGATGACCTAGTAATTAAGCTGTAACGTAAATATTTGTCCAATGGAGTATTTTTTTTCCCACTTTTTTGGACTCGGTCTATCACCATACACCAGCCTAAAATAACTGGATCATTTAATATTTTTTTAACAATATTTTAAATAATGGTATGTTTTATAGAAAATTTATTATCAAATACGAACTTTAATTCAAAATATACTAAATAGAATTTTTCACTATTTAATGAATATTCTAAGTTCCTAAATATTACTTTTTTTAGGGTCAAATACACTAAATATTATGTCCAGTAGTATCATACATTCAATCATTCAACTATCATATCCCATACGTCTCTTCATTATATTCTTCCAATAATTAACAATTTTTATTATATCTATACTATAAGTATATATTGCCACGTTACATGAATTAACTAAATGATTAAATAACTTTAAAATACTGACAGACTGGGTTTTTGCTTTTGCGTTAAAAAGCTCGTAGCCACTTGGTCTTTCCTGTAATTGCATGGTCAAAGGCAACAGAAAGAAGCCAATTAGCTTCAGAAAATAAATTCACCAAAAAAGCCTCTCTCTTTTGTTAGGCTTTAGTACCTTCTTTTTGGAGTCGAATATCTTTCTCAATTACGTCTATCAATCGTATCAACTGTATATTTATGAGATTGTAATGTCCATATTTTATAGCAAGGCAATATTTAGTTATAGGTGAGAATCTTACAGTAAAAAAAAAAAATTATTATTATTGATTTCAACAAAAAATTTCAAAATTATCAAGATAAGGCGTCCGTGGGAGAGGCAATAAGTGAAGTACAGACAAGAAGAGGACTGTGCATTTTTATTTGAAACCCGGTAATTTTAATGCATTTAAAAATGTATTTTTCCTTCTTGATAATCACACAATTATGGAACAGATGCAAAATATTTTTGGGTTTTATAGAGATAACGCGACAATTAAAGCGACGCGCCAGGGGGCTTCCCGGTTTCTGGAAGGTAACACACTGCCGGTTTCTGGAAGGTAACACACTGCTCACAGTTAAAAAAAAAAAAATCGAGGGGGCGATAACTAACATTTACCGAATGTATTTCACTTCGTTAAATTATTGTCTCTTCTTTTTACCGTTTATGTTACTTCTCATAAGTCATAACTCTTGTAGTTCCTTTTGTTAAAAAAAAAATCGGCTAATTCAAACGAAAAACAGAAAGACAAATTGGAACTTTGCAGAATAGTCCCCCAAGTCTTTGACATCAACGCAAAATTGTGAATAAATGTTACAGTTATTGTCCGACAATTGTTATATATTCCCATATTATCTAGAGGAAAATGATCTTGATACTAGTCAAGTTTGTTTAGCAATTCAATAATTCATAAAATAATAGGCATAAGTGCATCACTGTTGGTATTATTATGAATATTTACGAGTTTGAACTAGTTTTTTTTTTCGATGTTAAGGATTATTTCATAAATATTGTCCATCCCACATTCCAAATTTCCAATATACTAATATAGAGCATCAAATTTCTTTCACTGTATAGTTTTCAAAATGAGAAAGAAAAAAAAATTATCCATATCAAACCTCCACAAATTTAGTAATATTTTTTATTTAAAATGTTTTAATGACGCCAAAGGAATTTAACTTGTGATCATAGTTTGACAGTGGCTCTAGGGATGAAAACGGACCGGATGTTGGTCTTCCCATATCCGCATCCATATTTTTTTTCGGATACGGATACGAATACGGGTGCGTTCGGATACGGATACGGTTCGGATATTAAGCGGATACCAATACGGTTCGGATATTATCGGATATGGAGTCAAATACGAATATATTTTGTCGGATACAGATCATATTGCGATCAATTCAATTTTTTAGAACTATTTGTAAATTTCATAGTGCATATAAAATTTCATCGCAAATGAGAGTAACCGAAGCATAAGAAAAACTTCACATCATGCAATGGATTATATCCTGACAATATAAATTATACGATAATTATGTACGTAGTGCTCATGCTTTATTCATTCAATCAAATAAATCCAAATTTGCATAAAAATACTATAAATATGTATAAATTAAGTTATTATTAACATTATTGGTTGAATTCTCGATATATATATCGGATTCAATCAATCAAATATATATATTTTTTAGTTAGATTTTTTATAATTCATATGAATTTAAACCGTGATTACCAAATATGTGGCT
The DNA here is from genome assembly GCA_027562975.1 of Rhynchospora breviuscula. Classification (NCBI taxonomy): domain Eukaryota; kingdom Viridiplantae; phylum Streptophyta; class Magnoliopsida; order Poales; family Cyperaceae; genus Rhynchospora; species Rhynchospora breviuscula. The sequence goes on from CM050398.1 coordinate 24,359,233, forward strand.
AATAATAAATTTGATCCATACTAATATTTCCAATTTAGACAACTTAAAACCATCTTAAAACCTAACTGAATCAATAGATTGCATATTTAATGTAGAAGATAAATATATATAAACACACAACATATTAATCAACAAAGGAGCCTTGGTGTGGTGGTTGAGGCGTTGGTTTTGATTCCACAAACCTTGTGTTCGATTCCCAGTTGTGGAAGTTAATTTTGCAGTAGTAAGTATGGGATATATTGCGGATTCGGTTCTGGTCCAGTCAGATCCGGATATCCGTTTTAACAAACATTGCGGATACGGATATTTATCCATATTCGTATCCGTATCCGCACACAAATCTGTTATCATATCCGCATTCACATCCGCTAAAAAAAATCCGTATCCGCATCCGTATCCGTTCGGATGCGGATATTAATATCCGAATCCGTTAGTTTTTGGATGCGGATCGAAGCGGATAATATCCGATCCGTTTTCATCCCTAAGTGGCTCTCTGGCTCCTTGCCCTATTGCAATTTGCAACCTACTCTCATTTTCATTGTTGTAATTTTACTTCTAACGAAAGCTGGCGCTCTGAATTTAAGAAAAGGAAAGAAAAAGTCAAGTTGAGAGTGGCATTTAACCCATTTACTCACGGGAAATCTCTTTTCCAGTTTTCCTTACTTTTCTTTTCGCCCTTTTCTTCCATCCCAGTGAAGGTTCATATGGTCTATGGATAGACAGATCTTTTGTTTTTTTTTTTTTAATTGACAAATAAAATTCCTATAGGGAGAAAGCAGTCTATCTCACAGAAAATTACAAATTTGGTCCCTGGTTTATGGGTATCAAAACTTTTCCAATGTTGTGGTCCTAAAACTTTTAGATTCCAAATTATTATTATTTTCATTTCGGAACTAGCTTTAGATTCCTATTTCATACCTCTATTCTTAAAATTTGTAACGTTCCTCGATTAAAAGAGAAAAAAAAAATAAAAGAACCTTAAAATTTGCAACGTCCATTAATTTGGTCCTATCTTGATTCCATCTCAAAAGAACAAAAGTTGGCTATGATGGGGGTCCACAAGGAAATTGAGTTGTCATGAAAAGAGGTAAGTTCCATGGTAATTATTGATACGGTTAAGGGTGAACAACGGTCAATTTTGTACGGATACATGTTTTTCAAAATTAAATCAAATAATATTTACAAGCTAATTCTATTCGCATAAACCATTTCTGAATGCTTCCAACACAAATTTTAAATTTGGTTCATGAATGTTGGGTGGATTTGACGGGTTACAAATTTACATATGGTTTGAAATAAATTTATTGGTCAGAGTTATTCATGTTATTCGTCCGATTCAAGTTGAACACGTCAAAAATGTTGTGAGTTCAATTCGTGTTGCATATCATATTTATTATGTCAATGCATGATATCTGTATGTCACTGTATGTAATGTAAGACAGCTGGTGTTAACTAAAAAACTTCGTATATTTTTTTACATCTTGGCTCCAAACAAGAATATCTGCTTAACCGAAAACAATTTTTAAATTTGTTGATGGGAATGATCAAGCAACAATGTCATTGGACACCTTTTAAATTTTGACTTGTTAAGCTCATGCTCCCCCCCCCCCCCCCAATATATTGGGAAAATATCATAATGTTTTATATGCATGTCGAAGTATTATAAATTACATATATTGTTTTTTATCATGATATTTGAGTTAAAATTTTATTAGTATATTAAAAATTTAATAAAAATGAAGATACAATGAAGACATGAAAAATAATAACACATAAACCCTCTATATAAGTGAAGATAAAGTTCTTGGAAGAACGCCATTACACTCCATTACGGATTGGTGTCTCAAAAAAAAAAATTTCTAATAAACTACTTCAAGATTGGAATTATCAATCAAACCGCACAACATCAAGTATGCATCCCTCAACGAGAGATATTTTATACCTTATTAAATTTAAACTAAATAATATAATTGACATTAGTAACATATTAGTGTCAAAACTCTGTAAAATTTTAACATAACTGAGATATGTAAAAAAAATTCAGCAAAATGCAACCACCTACTCATAATTATAAAAATTCAAATTTTTTACACGGGTAAATAGACATGTAAAAATAGAGTGTTTCTCCAGGTTGCTGAGACACCCAGAATCTTAGATTCTGATATGGACCAGAGTACAGAGTGTATATATTTGGGTTTAACAGGCGGGCCAGAATTTAGCAAAGAAAAAGAAAAAACAAAAAGAGTACATCTATGATAAATCATATATTAGGAAGGCTTTTAAAAATTGAACAGAAAGAAAGAGAGAGTAGGTAAGAAGTAGCTTTCATGAAGGCAAGACATATTATCTTGGCAATTAATACAATGTCGTTATTATGAGGATATAGACCTACTCTAAGACTTGGTTTGTTTCATAATTTCTTATCTAGTGTTAATGCCTGTTTGGGACCTGTACAACCACATCCTCTAATTTTATGTGTCATTTTACGCCTGATATAATGTCACATTTACAATTCAGTCCCTCTTGTACAAAGTTTTCTTATTTCTAATTTAATATGTTCTAATATTAATCAATTTTTCAGCTCGGTTTGTGCCCTAAATTTGCTCAAATTAATAACATCCGTTTAAAATTTTGTTAATTTTTTTTTATTTTGGAAGAAATAACCCACATTAAAGATAATTGGTCTGGGTAAAATTAATCTTCTAATTTGTACTTCTTTTTCTAAGACAAATATAAAGAAGATAAAATTTCACTATCCCTTCTGATAAAATTCCACCATCCTTTTTGAAAAGAATAAACGAATAATTTCTGGCTAACTTAAATTTCCATCAAAAAAAAATTTTGAACAGAAAAAATATATAATAAAACGAGGGGGTGAAGAGCAAAATGGCAGAAATAGGATTAAGGCCTAATAGGAATAGGAAAGTGTGATTAGCTTTATCGCCTCAAAGTCGGAGCCGTGCTTACTGTCTCCACTATGAAACAAGAAGAGGTCACCGTCCCAGTACTCTTTCGTTCCTTTCTTTTATCCGTATCCACCCTCGATTTCATTTTTTCTTTCCTTTTGCCCCCTCGACTTCCCAGGCCTAGGAAAAAGCGTGATCATTGCTCCCCAGATTTTCAAAGATTGCAAACCCCATACTGAAAAAAGTATTTCACTGCCACCTCAGTACTTCCCACACCTCCGATTTCTACGAAAATTTACGCATTTCTTGAGTAGGAGACGGCAGATAAAAGTTCTCTCCTATGAAATGTTGCCAGGTAGGATTAGTTAAAGTCCGTAGATTCCGAGGAGTATGGATTAATGTACATTACGTCAGTTAAAGTGGAAGGTCGAAAGATTCTATACAATTTAAATATCAAAGCCAACGGTTACCTACATCTCCAGTCAACAACCGAACCACCTTCTCCATTAGTCTAGCATTGTTAGTGTAAGTAAATGGATATATATTTTTTTAGAAGAAACAGTGGGGATTAAGCAGGAAAGCGACGGAGCTAAGCACGATATTTTCAAGTCCAAGAACAGCGCATATTATATTCCGACTACAACTGGAATAATACCTGGAAAAAATAAAGAGAGAGGAGAACTTAAAAATAAATGAATTGAAAATAAACAACAGAAAGCTAGAGAGAGAAAGAGAGAGATCACGCAATTCTTATGGGGATTCTTTACCTGCACGGTTTTCGAGATGGCACGAGGCACGGATACCAGACCTGACCTGGACTGTTCTCTCTCTCTCTCAAACTTCCAGTCACCGCATACCTGAGCTATATAAAATAATCAACAAGGACCAGAAAAGTAATTTTAATAAAATAAAAGGGGTCAAATGTCAGGCCCTTTAAATTCTTCCCTTTCTCTCGCCGACAGCACTCTGTTCCCCTTCTCAGTAACTGCCCCTGACTCTGCTTGTACTTTATTTATCTTTCGGAAAACCCACAATTATTTTTAAATTTAATCAAACAGAGTTAATTCATTTGAAATGATAAAAACAAACAGAAAATTTCCATAAAAGTTTCTCTCCTCTATGATCCGCCAATTATAGAATAATACTAGTTTAAGTCCTCTTACATTACCACTAGAAAATAGTTACTACAATCTCATACAAACCGGAGGGGTATAGCAAAAAAAACCCACATCACCCCTGTTTCTCCTGAAAACACCCAAAAAGACAACTCTTTTTCTCTCTGTTTTCCAAAATGAGAAAAACAAAACCAAAAAAATAAAAAAAAGATCAAAAAAAAAAATCCCATGAAAAACCCAAATTTCATCCAAAACTGCCTCGCCTCTCACAGGACGGCTGTCAATCCGGCCACCGGTTTCTTCTTCGGCATGCCGATAACCACCTCCGACGGGCGCACCACTACTGTTATCTTCTCCAAACTACACACCTCAAAATTGACCGCGATATCACGACCTGCCAAATCCGATCCATCCATCTCCACCTCCATCCCCATCCTCTCATGCTTCGACAGCCACTTCGACTTCATGTACTCGGATTTCCTCCAAGGCGGGAAGTGGAGCCCCTTCTTGCGCATGCTCTGCTTCACAGCCTCAGATACAAGTGCAACGATCTTGGCCATCCGATCAGAAGTGCCGACATAGATGGACGGCAGGATTTGGAGCAAGTTGCGGTACCTCTTGGTTGATCGGGCAATCTCAAATTCAGAACGAAAGTCGATCTCCACAACCAGCCGGCCTTCGCTGGATATCACATCTATGTACTCATGCTCTCCTGTATAAATCAGAAATTCAACGGCTAAGTTTAAAAATTACCATATTGGATGATCACAATTGCAAACAGAAAAAAAAAAGGCAATGATAATTTTGTCAAATGCTACAGTATCTATTTCCTCCTGAAATAATAATAATAATAATAGTGCAACTAACCAAACCTTTCCTAATTAGCAATGATTAAACTGCTAGTCTGATATTCGCCTACTACAATTAAAAAATAATAAATGACCACAAGTATTCATATAAACCCAGAAAATTTCTAATTTTTGGATACAGCTCAGAAATACAAGCCTTTCAATATGTCCTTGACAGATTTGAGGCCTCATGAGGGAAAATAAACCCTTTTTATTTTATTTAGATTACACAACAATTTACAAAATTAAACCTTTTTGAGCCGGTTAAAGCACACAGTGCGCAGATAAAATCAGATCAGTGACTTGCTGTAAAATGACTTACCAGCAGGAATGGAAGAGGTTTTCTCCCATTTGGACTTGCACACAGCTGCATCATACCCGAGCGATTTGAGCCCATCACAGACGATCTTGCGGCTTTCGGACTTGCCGCATTTCGAGTTCCTGGTTCTCTCCACAAACTTAGATGCATCAGCCAATAGATTTCTCTCCGTCACATTCGTGCAAGGCACCAAACCCTATTGAATTACAAAAGCAAACCTCATTAATATCCCTGTTAAAAAAAATAATAATTTTTTTCAATAATAATCTTATTTTTCGTTATCCATAAAGACAAAACATATTAGGAAGGTTTCATACCTTGATGATCTCCAAAGCATCTCCAGTGGTAGGCGCAACTGGAGTTACATCGCCATACTGCAAGTCAACTTCCTCGTCTGAGCTCTCGTCATAGTTACCGTTGAAGCAATTACACCGGCTTTTGAGAGGCTTGTTCATCTCCGTACCGTCTTCCATGAAGCTCAAAACCATGCGATCTAACAACACCGTGTTGTCCACGTCAGCCCTAGCTCCACCACCTCCAGAGTCATCAGAATCCCTGTCCACGTCAGCTTTAGTCGGTGCCGCCGCGACAGGAGTCCTCGGCACGAAGAATCTCCGAAGCCGAGACTGCCGGGGCCTCACCGGATCAATCCTGGCCGCTGATCTTGAATCCATGGGTTGGATCTTAGCTTGGAATGTCATCACACTGGAATCCCCAAATCACCTCTCTACTCTCTGTTCTCCATCCTCAGAAAAAAACACCGCTAGGTGCAAAAACAATCCGAGAAGAGAAGAGAAGAGTAGCTTGAGAAGTGAATCGGAAAGAAAAGGTTTTGAGACGAGGAGAAATCTTAAGGGTTTAGAGAGAAGGAGGTGAAAGAGTAGGAGGGAGCGGTTTCGCCATGGTTTTGGGTTTGTTTTGGGAAGAAGAAAGAGAAGGGGGTTTGGAACTAGTGGTGAGAGCGATTTAAAAAGACCGGGTTACTAGAACTGGGGAGTGGGATTGATGTGTAACTACAACAAATGTCGCAGTAAGCATCGCCAATGCTGAGTTCTAACAAAATAAAACAGAATAATACTTAAAATTCTATAAATATAAAACCTTAGATTGGTTTTAAAATGTCAATAAAAATTGGAGGTTTTAAACTTTTAATATATTAAATGTAAAACTATATCTTGATGCATTAATTTATAGATATGCTTGTGCACATTATAAATGAAGTTTCGTTATTTCAGAAAATAAGAATAGATTGGTACTTCTATCTTGTTTCTATCTGTATCATGGAAGCAAGCATATTATTAAAATTATAATTCAAGTGTCTTTGAAAATATGACATTTTTTATTAAATTTGTAAATAAATATAAATTGCATGAAGTTAAGTATCGCGATAAAATTGTTTCAGCTTAAAAATTGACTCATTGTCGTTTAGTCAAATTTATAACGTTCATTTTGTATATCTAATCCACCGTGTTTATTGATTGGATATGAGGAGGAAATTAAGTTAATTTTATTGTTTGGATCACGTACGTTACTATTTCTTTATCTTTATTCGAATAAATAGATAAACTTGTCACACGTGGTAACAAACTAATGATACGCCATTTTTTTATATTTGCAAATAAATATAAATTGCATGAAGATAAGTATCGTCATCAAACTGTTTCAGTTTAAAAACTAACTCGTTGTCGTTTAGTCGTATTTATAACGTTCGTTTTGTATATCTAATCCACCGCATTTATTGATTGGAGATGAGGAGCCAATTAAGTAAATTTTATTATTCGGATCACGTACGTTACGACTTCTTTCTCCTTACTCGAATAAATGGATAAACTTGTCACGCATGGTAACAAACTAATGAACTAGATATTATTGAATTCGTAGACATTATGACAATATTCTTTGTACGAACAAATGGATATACGCAGTGGCGGAGCCATGAAATAAGCACTAGGGGACAAATTTGCCATTCAGATTAAATTAGGGGGGCAAATGATAAGATTTTTTAGAATTGAAAAAAAATATACATAAAATTTGAATGATTTATGGAGTACAAGGGGTGCAGCAGCCCACCCCTGCACCCCTATTGGCTCCGCCACTGCATATACGACAAAAGTATTAAAATATGCTAGCTTTTTTCGAATAGACTCCAATAATAAATATATACCATCAATCATAATGATTGTTCTTTGTATGCATTATCATAATTTTTTAACAAACATTATCAACCGTTATATTTGACTAACAAGTATAAATTTTGAAATTATTAAAAATAAATATTGGTTCTTAACTTTTCATTAAAAAGCATGAAAATTCCATGATTTCTTGAAAAAAGCATAATTTTTTTTTATTTCTGTTATCTTTTCGTAGAAGTTATAATCTTTAGAAATAATTAAAGTAAATACTTGACCACAATATTTTCATCATAAAGCATAAAATTTCCTAAAATCAAGGAAAAAGTTATTCTAGCACGTAATAAACCTTTCACTTGCTCAAAACCGGATACACGAATGATTTCACGGAAAATGAAGAACTGAAGGATAAGGCGCACTCGCTACGTGGCGAGACCCATTGTTGTGGTTCGGACCGCACCTGAGATTGTTCCACGTGTCCCAATATTGAAAACCATGGGCAAACAAAGGATGATGGGACAAATTACCAAACCACCCCTGGTTCGTACGAGGCGAGAAACTGCTTGACCTCAGCCTCGTGTCCGCACCTGTACGATCGCCTGCTGCTGCCCGTGTGTGAGCGCGGCACACACCTCGGAAACAGAGAAGTAAAGGCGGTGTGTAACTACAGTTTCTTTATGATCTTCTGCGTCTGTTCCTCTGTGTTTAGATTTCTGTGCATACTCTACGCTTGTGTAACTGGATGGTTTTTCGAAAAGGATTGTACAGCGTTGGCGGATGGTGACGGGTTGGATTGCAGAGATATGGATGTAGCAGAACCGGGAAAGTTGTGATTACTGGATTGTGTGTAGTCTTTTTATTCTGTGCACCAGTGGTAGTTTAGAGTATATGGAGAACTTAGTGGGTGGTTGTTACTTTTGTGGGACCTATTGTACGAGGGAAGACTGTTTGGAAAATTTTACTCCTTTTTTCTTTCCACCCTTTGGAAAATACGAAATTGTGATAAGTGCTCTCTAATTTTAATTGGAATTTACGAATTTTTTTGTGTGATGATTCAAACTGAAACATTAATTAATGTATAAAAATTATAAGTTTCCGTAAATTAATAGTTTTTCAAATATTTGAAATTAGCAATACATTTTCTTCTCAACTAGATATATGTAACAATAAATTTTTATCCGTGGATTATTATTTATCAAAACTCTTTTGAAAATATGTATAAATAGGAAGTTTCAAAGGGGCTATACATGAATTTTCTAGTGGAGTAAATCCCCATTGTTTGGTACTGTGGGCTATTTTATTGTTTGTCGTTTAGCAAGCAAGCGCTACCGCTGTAGAAGAAAGACGCTCTCATTAGAACACGTGTCACGCGTTGGATGTCGTCATTATTTCTGTAATTCTGCTCTTTACTTTCATCCAAATCCTAATTTTTTTACAAAAATCTTTTATCCAAATCCTAAGTTATTATTCTATTCTGAGTAACCTTGTATTAAAATTTTACCTCCAAATAAATACTTGATACCTCCCAAATCTCAGTGACAGTATAGAGGCCAGTATATGCGGCATTAAAAGAGATAAAAAATAAAATAAAATTACAGCATACATGGTTACTGTATGGCGGGTCTACAACATATCAAGGTAACAAATATCTGTTCATTCTGTGGCATTTCGATTTGTTACATATTCGTATTTCACTACATGATTCACAGCAAAACTGGAACTTTCAGAAATGCGAGGGCAGTTAACTAGCTCTTCTGTGACATGTATTGATAACGCAACTATATGGCCTCTCTTCTCTCTTGCAAATCTTCAGGAAGAATGGAGTTCAAATTTTGTCAGTAATGGGTTGTAGGAATGGTTACAGTAAGAGTGTCGCAGCAAAACTAGAGTGTGGTTGAGGTGATGGAAACACGGCACCGTGAAGGGGAATGATGCCTTCCGTGCACTGTAGGAGTTGGAATTGAATAAAGGGGTAGTAGGGATAGAGATGTGTAGGGGTAGTTTCGTCATTTTCTCCGTTTCTGAGAAATCTTCTATTTCGGAAAAAACATTTCTTACCGTTCTAGGCTTGCAAATGTAGAGTAGGTTTTCATTAAAGAAAATTTAGAGTAGGTAACTAGGCATGCCATCCCAAAACAAAATGATCATTGCTGTAGGGATTCAGTGAATCTATATCTGTCCTCTAAATTTGGAGATATTAATTACATTGCATGAATCTTTGTAAGAGGAAATGTAATAATTTAAATTAAGCAGCTTGTCATCGTTGTCTAAATGCATTTCCTTTTTCTTTTTTTATTTTTTCTTCTCTTGAATTAGATAAATCCAGTCCATTGTATGGTTTTATAAGACTTAGATGTTTTGGTACTTAAACCAGTACTATGCACCCAAATTAGAAAATATCATTGTTTGGAGTTCTATGCAATTTTTTTTTCTGTGTGGTTCAAAAATAAAAAAAATCACAATTTGAAGCTTATCGATGGAAAATTTCTGCTTAGCATTTTTAGCACGCCGACCAAATCAGTGCAAAATGATGGTTTGTCATCGTACTTAGATATAAATTAGAGAAAAATAACCTCTAAAAAAAATTTAAGTGCACGCACTGAAGCGACGATTGTTGTTTTTTGCTCCAAAAGCACCAACCAAGTTAAAATATGCAAATTATTTTGGTGCTTGAATTAATTAATAGGTTCGTTGGTTTCACAAATACATTTAATTATCTCCAAATTACAGTAATTATTATTATCGCTTCAATTTGTGATTGTAGGCGTATATAATTTTGCACCTCTTGCGACTTTAAAAATAACAGTCGCACTTGATCATATATGAATATATATATATTATTTTAAGATTGGTTTGAAACCAACGATTTTGTTATAAGAAATTTGAAAATAAATGCTCTTTTCGTGAATTGAACCAAGGACCACTTAGTTGGCAGAATAGAGCGAAACCACTGGGCCAGACAACCCAGCTCATATATGAATATTGTTCTGTAAAAATTATTTTTACTGAGGATATTTGAGTTTTATTTTTCCTTCGGAAAGATGTAATTGACAAGTAATGAATTCTTTAATTGTTGGGGACTTTTCGTATTATTATGCGAGCTTTCTAGATGATGTATACACTCTTTGATGGATAAAATGGAAACCATTGGGTAACGTTAACTATTTGATTGTGACTTGCACTTGGCGTTGTGTGAGCAAGGAATAAATCAAAGTCAAATTTCAAACTAATAGGATTGATTAAAACTAAATATTATTTTAAAACTAGATTGATTTTAACTGCTTATGCTTTGTCCGGTAATACACAATGTAGGCATGCGTTAAGTATCGTCGGCGTCAAACTCGTTCAGATTTCATCCAGCCGTTAAAATGAATTTTCATGCACGAATTTTTATGATAAAATTGGTTGGCTAGCTGTAGATATATTCAAATTTGCCCATTAGTCACGCTTCATGCAATTAATAAGTTAATTGTATGCATAGTTTACATTTCTTTATGCTTCGAAATTGTTCAAATAAATTGTGAAGGATTCACATTTACCTAAAAAAAAAAAATTATACATACTTTACGCTTATCGAAATTAATGCTGATGTATTTGTACCTACTTCATTCATTTTATATGTTAATTTATTTGATAACTGCACAAAATCAAGGAACACGTAGCACAAAAGATTTTATATTTCTATGCCAGCATAAAATTGTAATCTCAAAAGGAAGGAATTTCCTTAATGGTCACTAGGCATTGCGTCGTATCATAAGTTGGTCATTGAAATTAATTTGTTCATCCTACCATCATTAAAGATTAAAGTTTTACTGATGTATCGTCTTTATATAGCTTTTAGGTCGTTCTAACCAAGTTAATTGAGACCCGTCGAAAGTTTGGTGATCCTTCTCGAACTACAATCGATGTTTTTTTCGAACTTTATTTATTTAATTATTTATTTTTTGTAAAAGGCCGTTGAAAGATATGAACAATCAAGTTTTGTAGAGTTGTAGCACCGTGAGAATAAGTTTAATTTCTTCACCTCCAATTTTAAAATGTAAAAAAAAAAAAAAAATCTACAGTATTATGACTAAGAAAAAAACTTTTTACAATCTACTGAGTAAAGATAACAGATTTTAAGTAGAGATCGCGAATTTGGAATCTGACGAAAGGAATCCTTATTGCTAATGGAAATTGAAAAAACTTTACCTAATTTTTATCTAAACAAAATTTTTAAAATGTAACAGCTCATAAAAAAAATTACTCCATTCTTACTTGACTGCTTATTCATTTTCAAAATAGGAGAACTTTTTTATCAGCTGCAAAATTTAAATATTTTCACTTTTTTTTATGTGTCCACAAGTGAATATATATACACACACACACACATATATATATAATGGCTACATGCCATCGATTTGCCATCAAGTCATTTTTCGAGATCCAAAATTCAAACAGTCAATCCAAACCGTCCAAGTATCAGCATATTGAAATACTCTTGGAGTCCAAATTTTACATTTTTTCAAAATTTTTTTGCTATTATTATGATATTTTCAAATTGGAGGGCCTTAAATACTCTAAAATTAATATTGAAACTAGATTCTTCTATCGCGGCAAACATCATCAGACAAAATTTTACTGCAAATTAAACAATGTCTTTATCTTAATAATGGTATCTTTTTTTAGAATGACTTATAATCAATTATTTCATGTTCGTGAGAACAAAAGAAGGCACGAACAATAAAAATTGCTCAAAATACTATGGAAAAACCTACAAACAAATATAGTTTTATTTATGAAAATACATCCCCGTAAAATCCAATTTTGCCCTTTTTGAGTTGCAGCTCGGATGTAATTGCAATTTGTGAAGCAAACGGTATTTACATTTTCTTTTAGAAAAATATAATACATTAGTAATTAATTAATTTTCCTTTGCCATTTTAAGAATAAAAACCTTCAAAAGATTACGCTCTAAAAAAAAAAAAAGAAATGTCATCCTCGAATAGCCATAACTTAGTCTTTATTTATTTCTATCATTATAGAAAGTGATGAGGAGACAATAGAATAAAATGACATAAAGACTGGTAGTAACATTAAATGTCGTGAACCATACTAATTTGAACATGATAGTGCAAATATACTATAGTAGCTTTCATTTAATTCGATGGACCAAATATAACCAACTTTGAAAATCTTAAAAAGAATCACATGATAGAGCATTGAAAACACCCACATGATGCACTCTGTGTAACGAATCAAAATAACAATATAAATCGACTAACAGTCATTCAATTGCCTACAAAAGGATTGGTCACATTAAATCTCAGAATTAAATACATGAACGCAGAACACCATATAATATCAAAGACCAAGAGAATGTAGATCCCACCTGACATTATCGGCACATATGTTGTATCCAATTTAGGCAGCACTGGGTGCATCCAAATTGAATTAAAGAGCACAATTCCTACTTGTAGGAGTCGTGTATGTCCGCTTTTATGTGACCTTTCGTACAATAGTTCATATTACACCATGGTACAAGTCAGAATGATTCGCCACACAAACAAATGCACATAAAAAATACAACAATACAGATGCATACTGTTCATTAGACATTGAGGATGTATGGTTTTTTCAATACTTGAAAATTTCGCATTTTATCCAATTTTACATTATTGAAATACTTGAAAATTTCGCTAACTTTGTACGTTGAGAAGGTCATAATTTTTTAATATGAATGTAGGAAAATCAATATTGGCTGAATCTAGTAATTTTACTATATTACTAATGAGTTGAAAATAAATCATAATAGCGATGTGAAGATGAAAAAAATCATTCAAGCTTCTCTATTTTAATGAATATATTATATAATTTTATTTTCGGTTGAATAATCCAAATTCTGGTAGAACCTTTTGGAATTGGTGGGACCGGAGAACAGCAAAAGGGAACCTTTCCAAGTTAAAAGCTGGACCACAAGGTCTCCAAAAGGCCGAACCGTGTTATCATTGTCCATTCCAATTTGATTTGTTTTCTCTTTATTGAGGACTTGAAAACAAATTTTATTTTATTCTTATTTATTTATCTAATTTACAACGGACCAAATAGATCACATTAAACTATTTTAGAAGTAATGAAGGAAAATGATCGAGTTCCTTCGTTTTTTATTAAATTATTAATCATAAAGTTTATGTTTTAATTGAAAAGAAAATATTAAATACAGATGATTACTGACTATGCATTTAAAAAAAAATGGGTTTAATTCTCGTTGAGAGCGAATGAAAAATAAATTGTGTAATTATACTGTGAATTATGTCTCTCAATAAATAATCTTGTTTCAAACAAAATGATTTTTACGAGGGATTTTATTTCATTTAATTTTATTAGAATTGAATTCTCGAGATTTCATTTGGTCTAATAACATGAAAATTCCAACCAAATGATATAAAATCCATCCTTCGATCTTGATAAAAAAAATTCTAATGAAATGAAATCCTATGTTAAAAAAAATGTCATTCTAATAAGGGCCTCAATGAGTTAATGACTAATTTATGATTTCATTATTTGAAATAAATTAAATTAATGAATATTTTATTTTATTGAAAATTCAAATTAACACACTCATCTAAGTTCATAATCTAAAAATGTACCAAAAATGAAAAATTTAATAAGACCACATTGCAATTAGGTGAAAAATAGTACCAACTACACCCTACCGTGAGAGCTAGTTGCAACTATCCATGGCCATGGTCCATGGACCATGGTGAGAAAACGAACGTCCAATTAGATTATCTGCTAAAATGCGGGGTCCACAAATGTGGGCCCACTGGATGCCTCCTTGAATTTGACCACTCATCATTCAAGAAATTGACTTGGTCCCACTGTGGACTTGTAAAATCACGAGTAATGTATGGTTTTGTGGCTAGAATCATGTTTCCCAAATCACAAGCGAATAGTGTGAATAGTGTAATTTATCTTTTATGTTCCGTGAAAAGTTGGAAAGCTCGTAAATTGACAGATTAAATGACATCCGTTTAAAGATTGACTTTAGTTTTTAACTAGTTTTTTAGATACAATATTTGAACAACGGAAGATTGGATGAATTCTTGTCTTAGTTTCAGAAAAATGATTGCATGACTGTATATTATAGATAAAAGAAGATTGTACCTTATAATAGCAGATTTGATCAAGAAAAAAAATGCCTATCACATATTCACGTTAGTTTGAGAATAGTACAATTATTAATTCAGTTCAGTTTTTATTGTTACAAAACTAAAAACTTTCTGGTCATAATAAAACTTTTGTTTCCAATTCAGTATTTTCAAACTCAGTTCGGACTGGTCGGTTCAAATTTGAAGACTTTCAGATTTGGTCTATTCAAAAAAACTGTTCATCAGTTTACGTAACGGAACTGGTCAAACCCAAAATAAATGATCAGATTATCGTAAGAACCTGTTAACCTGTGAGCAAAAATAAATCGAACTTTTGCAAGTTTGATTTGAGTAATATTTATTTTCTATCCCTCTCTTTCCAATGATTTTGCTCATTTCAAAATATTTTCTTTTCTTTTTTTATGAGAATGAAAATAAATCAACATACAGAATGTATGGGAGAGAATTAAAATTGAGACAAATTATGAAAGTTTCAAGTCAATAAATAATCTATGTTTCATATTCCACAAATAAAATGTAAATAATAATGATTACAGATTACTATATACAATTTTGATATTTTTTAATTCTATATCGATCTATTAAATATATTGGCATTAATCTATACGTAATATCGTTGAGTCAATAGTATCATGCTACGAAATATCACATCATTCGACTATTTCTGATATAAGGATTGTTTTTTGTTTTGTTTTATTTAATTTATTGTGGAGGACAAGTCATTAAGTAAGAGGACCAAGACATCATGACGTGTTTAGGTCATTATATCAGGAACTTAAATGATTGTTTTTAAACAACTTTGATTGCCTGATACATAGCTCGGTACAATTACGAATTATCACGTTTGTACGGGCACCATTATGTAGGAGAATTATTGGGATCCAAACTGCTCTATTCTATTTCTATATAGACCTCTTGAGCCATAATATTGGCATTGATTTGCGGATAATTTATACATTATTTTTTTTTTCTCTCGACATAATATTATTTCATTAATAGGTCTCATACGCAAATATATACAGTCGGATATTATTACTTTTAAAGGCTAAATTTTGTTTCCTTTGGAGGTGGCTTTCCTGCCAACACCGTTGAGGTTGGAAATTCACGAGGAAGAAATCAAGGAAAAATTTACTAAATTGACTGTACAGAGATAATGACCTAAACATATTATATCTTGCACACTAAATTGTCAGATTAATTTTCGACGATGAGGAAATTAAATTTTTCTCAATTATATATCAAATTTTAATATGGAGAGTTTGGTCTTGATCAAATATCCACATAATTGCGATAATGACATGCCGTCACTTTTAAAGTTTTAATTTGATGTAGCGGATGCTGACTTGTACTAGATCATTTGGCTTATAGCACAAATTACCTCTTCTCTATGTTGCATGAATACGGGTATGGTATACGGCGGTATGGAAATTTTAAAAAATCTCCAGTACGGGTACGGCAATATATATATATACACTTATATTATATTGTTTATTGTAT
Organism: Rhynchospora breviuscula; assembly: GCA_027562975.1. Taxonomy (NCBI): domain Eukaryota; kingdom Viridiplantae; phylum Streptophyta; class Magnoliopsida; order Poales; family Cyperaceae; genus Rhynchospora; species Rhynchospora breviuscula. Next base: position 24,375,198 of record CM050398.1, read on the forward strand.
TTAATTTTTTTTAAATATGATAAGAGTAGGCGATATATTTATTTGAATTTTTGTACATTTATAATTATACAAGTGTTTTTTTTACACGTTGCAGGAATTATTTTTCTAAAATACAATTTGGATCATGAAAAAATATAAATATGATAGAATGACCTAAAAAATTGAGAATGAATTTGTGAGAAATCTTATAAAATTTCATACAAAAATTTATTTAGTAAGGTTTTCAAAATATTATATCAAATATTATTATGGAGATTTAATTTTATGGAGATTAAATTTTATGAGATTTTAAAAATTATGTCAAATATTTTATAATTCTAAAATTAGAAAATATTATATCACGGAGTTCCTTATATATCTGTAAGCAAGTGCATAAATTTTCATAGCCAAATGATTTTTCAAAGACCTTCAAACAATAAAAAAAACTATATATTTTTTGAAATAGACAAATGGAGATGTCCATATTTTATGAATGGAGAGCACAATTGTGAATTTTTTTGTCCGGATTTCAGTTGCTGGTTAGTCCCACAAGATATAATTGCATTTTGTTTATTGCCAACAAATTTGCATAAAAGGCTTGCTACAATCATTTAGGATTGCCTTGTTCTGAAGTCGGAACTCATTTATCAAAGCATCCACACCACACTTCCATCATGTTGGGAATAAGTGTTAATTTTCTATTTTTGATAAGAAGAAATTGTGTATAATTCTATTTTTGTACTTTATATGTTAAGTATCCTTATGAATTGGGGATTCATATAATGAAAAGTTGTATAAACGAGAAAAAAATTTGATCTTTTATATAAGTTATACAATCTACATTGGAAAAGTAGGAAGATTTCATATACGCTTTTTATCATCAAAAGCTTAAACTATAATAAATTCCGATTTTCATTTATTGTTTCTTTCTAATGAGGTCTGCATTGTCGGAGAGAGCTGTGAGGCTACATAGGTTGCAAATTATTTTAAAATGAGGGAGGAAAGCAGAGTTTATCTTTTCAGTCTTTGTCAATGACCCCAAATAAACTGGAAATAGTAAAAAAGAAGTTTATTATTAAGGAATTTTGTTTTTTTAAGAGTATATTATTAAGGGCTCCGTTTGGATGGACTATGAATAGCTTCTTTCTAAACATAAAACTCTTCACAAAATTACACACTTCCCAACGTTTTCTTCCTAAAATTCTTATTCCTTCCTTATTTCCATACGATTCAAACGAGTCCAAGGAATAGAGCAAGAAAAGTTGAGAAAAGATAGTCCTAAGTAGAATTCACCTGCTCCTCTGCAATAGTAGGGACATAGTTGAAAATTCTAGAGGAAAGTAGACCGTTCATTTTACATCAGACGATTAAGGGACCAGAATCCTTTGCGTGGTTTTTTAAAACACGCACTGCGTGGTTTTTAGTCTGATTTAATTTTGACTAGCAGATTTTTACGGACGCACGAATTTCGACGAACCTAGTATTAATCACGGGACATCTATTGTTGATCGGACAGTTCAGATCAAAAGACTCACCGTGAGTGTTTTAAAAAAAATACGCAGAGGATTTCGATTTGACGATGAAATATATAAATAAGCACAGATGAACTGTCAGATTTAAAACTGACGGCGCAGATATGAAACCTTTAGTTGCATACTATTTAATTGGATATGATCCAACTCAATGTCGTAGTGGCACCTCACCTATGAGTCTACACTTGATAGCCTTTATGACTTTCTACTATTTATGTTCTGTTTCTTTTTCCGACAAAATACTATTTCCGTCCTTCTACTGAAAAGGAAATATGCCTTTTCTTTCATAATCTTTCATAATCATTAATCACACAAGAGCATTAACTACTGGACAAAACATCTTGCAAGTTGAAGCTGGCCTCAGCGCAATAATTCAATTTTGAAGAAATCAATTTAACAAAGAAAAGACACCAATCATAATTGCATTTTGTTTATTGCCAACAAATTTGCAGTTTGAATAGTGATAAAGATGGAAACTTTTGAAATAAATAAATAAAATTATAAAATGGATATTATCAGAGAAAGTTAGCAAAGTTTCTAATAAAAAAATTAATAGAATTATATATAAGATGAAAAAGACAATATATTTTCATAAGAAGGGCCTTGGTTCTGCTGTCTCTTTCTATCTTTGTCACAGAGTCTCGATACTATCTCTGCACAATGCTTTCGCCAGAGCATAAATTGAGATGAGAAAGATAACGATTGATCTGATTTTTTTTTTTTAAAGTTTTGGGTATGTTTCATTGGTGAGAGGAGTTCAAAAATTCTCAGTCAAACACTGGGAATTGTGATTGCTTGAAACAAATCTCTGGTAAGTTGAATGCATAAATTTCCTGAAAAAGGAAATTCCAGTAGAAAGTAATTGACATCTCCAGATAAAATCTGCAAACATTCTCTAAACATTACCTATATATTTTGTACTGGTTTTTTTAGAGATAAGATCTAACATTCTCTTCATTCTACATACTAATTAATGCTCTCAAAAAAATCCTTTTTGTAAAAGTTCTCTAATATTTCTATCGTTTTTGTGTCTTGCGGGGAAAGAAAATTCTGCGAGCAAACAAAAATATCATTGGTCATTTATGCAGAAACCTTCTCCATCAAAAGATTAACTTAATTGTGCATTTTTTAATTTACTTCCTATTGAATTTGTGACTCTGGCAAACAGATCATTTTTTTTTTTGGGTCTTATGATGAATCGATATCCATCGTTATTAATTCACCTCTATCTCTATTCATAGAAGATCACGGTTTTGTGTCGGTTAATAAACTACATTTCGACTTTGTTTTGGATAACAATCATCTTTTTAAGTTAAAGAAAAAAAACAAAAATGATGCTACTACAGCTACTAATGGTGTAGTATGATGGTGATAGGGAGAATGAAGTACAAAGAGGATGAGATAAGATCGACTGTTTTGATTTGTCCCTTATCCTATCTCTGTTTTATCGACTCCAATTTTATATAAATTGTCAATACATCTTGATCTTATCACTAATGAAAAAAATTCAGGGGGTTTAAACATGACTAGTCGGTGGGGTTATCAAGGAGTAGTTAGTAGGTAATGTCATCAGCAGTTGACCCTTCTTTGTCTTTAGGAGATTGAATCTTCTGTGACCAACAGTAATTACCTCAATTTGTGGGTTTTCAAGGATTTATTATCTATATATACTCAAAGTTGAACAATTAGAATTGTTGTTATTTTCAAAAGATACATCATACATATCCACGTTGAATTTATATTTTCTTTGGATTCACTTTATACAAAATCAGAAGTTAATAAAAGGAATGTTTCCAGTTATAAATCATAGTAAATTCTTTTAAACACATTAATCTTTTGATTATATTGATTATTTTTCAATAAGTAAACGTACGATTTTGTTGAATATAAATTAAACATTTAAATATCATTTAAATATTGAAATATCGAGTAAAAATTTGACAAATTCGTTGGGGTTGCAATATAAAATATCACACCATCCTATAAGATTTTTCCTTATTTTTTGTCACAACATTTGTACAAGTGAAAATTTTTTAGTTGAGCGGAGAAATAGAAAAACCTAATCCAGCAGGAAAACTTTGATTTTAGTTACATAATTTCGTTCTGACAAAAAAAAAAAAAAATGGGAAAGTCCGACAGATCAGTTCGGCATAGTGGGATATTCTTATTTTAATATAAGAACTAGTATATAATTTCCAGTTCTTTTTTTAGGCATAGTAGATAGCGATAATTTCCAGTTCTTAAAACAACCTAGTATGGCACACAATTAACGTGTCAGTTGAAGCCCCCAAATTTGGATTGCTGTTACAAACCACCAAAAGAAAGAAAATTTGGTTTGATACTTGATTTAATTTCGTTTTGGACTTTGAAAAAGAGACATGCCTAATTGTTCATGTCATGTTTACTTGGAAACTTTAAGTTTAACACCACAAATAGACTAATTTATTATGATATATTCCTCGGGCCGTTTTTCAGTGTATAAAAAAAGAAGCTTCCGTCACACATCTGGCCCAAGTATCTACAAATACTATTCGTTAGATACAATTTCACTACCATTCCAAAAAAAATATAATTTCACCCTGCAGCCTTTATAAATTTTTTTAAGATAAATTGGAGGTCTAAGCCACCCAACTTATTTTTAAATTAAATGTCTATGAAAGACCCCCCAGTCGGATTTCGAACCTGCGACCTTTCACCCAAGGTGCATTGCTCTTTGCCACTAGACCGAGAGCTGATTCTTTTCAGCAGCCTTTATAAATTAAAATGGACTATATTTATTTTGTAAGTTGTTACATTTATCCTTGCATGAAATCAGATGGTTCGCACAGGCACCGTTTCATGAATTTAAGTACTCTAGAAAATAATCATCGAGTCTTAAGCTTATATATCCAAATCTTAGTAAATTTGCGATAGCATTGACATTCAACCTCCTGCTCATTTAAAATTGTCTTGTAAGTTCAAGAAATAAGATTTTTTATATTATAGATGTGAATTTTTTGACCAATCAGAACCCTTGTAATTTTTGCTAAGAAGCAAAAATTTAAATTTTTTATTTTTCTAACAAAAATAATGTTAGTACAAGGTGATAACAAAATGTTAGCTTTGCAGTCGTCGTAAATTTCATTGAAATTGGACACTTTTCTGATTATTTATTTGAATATCAGACAGAGATATTTGGATGGATAAAGAATAATCGTTAATCCAGATTGCTGACTATTTTTAAATTTGGAACAGCACTGGTCAGTTAATCCGTTTTAAATAAAAATCAAAATAGTGTTGGTCTCACTGTTTTAACTCTTCATTCAAACAAGTAAAAAGTAATAAATACAATTCCGAGGGCCTATATGAATTAGTTTTGTTTAACTCAGTAATAAAATATGATATATTAGTTGTTTTTGTTTTTTTTTTTATTTTTAATTTCGCGTGCAATGTGTGGGAAGAAGAAGGGCAGTGCAGAACAAACAAAAATGTAGCTTTCAAAGAAGCATAAAAAGTAGGGTACTTAGCTATGACTGATTGCATTATCTAATTTAGTAATCCAAATATGACGCCTTGCTCCTAGGAATACAAAAATGCACATAGATTAAGTTAGCTTGATTTCTGTGCTTACACAACCATCAAAATATTTATATACATGCTTGTTGTCCTGATCAAGATTGGATGTTAATTAATCACTCTTATCAACAAAGATGATGTCAAGCATCTCTAAGTTACATATTAATAACATTATTTTCTTTTGGGAATAATTAAACATTTGATATGTTTATAATAAGCGATATAAAGATGTTGGTGCCTACCCCAATAATTACTGCTCCTAATAAAACTTCAGATTTTGGAGTTACAATGGGATTACCAATGTGAAAATAATTTTAAATTATATTCATAATGTAAATTGTATATCTGATTAGGATATATTATTTCACAGTTTCTGAATGGGGGTGGTAATATCCTCTCTTTTTTTAAAAAAAATATTAATTTATAATTATATAACAACACATCGATAACAAAGCTAAAAAAGACAAAAAGAAAAAAGAAGAATGTAAGCAAAACAGACAGAAGTGATTTGTTAAAAAAAAATAAACAAATGAAAAGGACAAAAAAAAAAGAGCAATGCAACTCGAGCAGAACCGTAATTTGAAAACTCAAAAAAGAAAATTGAGAACTTGTACGAGACTGAGAAGTCAATTCTAAAGAGGAAATAAAAAATGAAATGGGTATTCCCTGTATTTAATTGATCTTTATTTTTTTAAAATAGCCTTCTCTAACATTCTTTTTTATGATCACCAACATAAACATCAATTGATATTTTGGTTGAACCAGAGGCTCTATCCTATATTCCCATACATTTGTCCCTGACAGAGATACGACACGCCGCCAAAATAATATTTAATACCAATGTCGTTTTTAATATACAGTAGGCGAAAAAAACTACTACACTCAATTAATAAAAAGTACAACTGTATAAGATAGATAAATATATTTTATATAGGAAGGGACAAAGAAACCATTATGCGTCAATAGAGTTCTTTTTTCTTTTTGTCATTTATTGTTCTGATTATCTGCTGGAGAGAGAGCAACAGTTATTTGTATATTTATTATAAACTAATTACTGAACTAATTATATGATTATTCGATTAAATAAAAAAGTAGAGAATTGAAAATGTTTTGAGTTTGGATGTGCACATAACAACTTTTGTAATTTTGTCCAGAAAATATTTAACAATTAGAGATTTTCGTGGGACATCAACAAAATTTCCATGAAGTAATCGATGTACTCTGCAGTGAAAAAATGTTACGGATGGTTTTTCTAGTAAACTGTTATATTCTGTTCCCCTTCATTTCTTTCAAACTTTCTCTCTGTCTTATCGTTTTCTTTTCCTTTCTTTTTTAAAAGAAAAAAGTACACATATCTTTTCAAAGTAATTAAAGCAATACAGTTTAGTTGGTTGATTTTCTTCTTATAAAACAAACAGCAAACTCCATTTTTCAAAGTTCATCACGGACTCCCATATTTGAAGAAAAAGTGTATGCAATTATGGTGCAACCTTGCACAAGAAATGGTCCCAATATTTTTTTTTTGGAATTATTATTCTTGTTGTCTATGGTACTTTACTTCTTTTGCTTGTTTTTTTTTTTTTTTTAGCGTGTCTACCATGAAAAAGCATCAAAAGGAAATTTAACCATCTTAGGACTGTACTTCTCCATAAGAAGCTTTCTGTAAAACAATAATGAGAGTGCTTTAAGAGTCTTATTTTATTACATTTTTGTCTTCGGAATTATTGCGAGATATTATAATTTCTCCTTGCTCAAAAAATATAAAACTAAGACAAGATAGAGCTAAATATAAGTCCAAAGAGTACTAAATTGTTCATATTTAACTCAACAATAATAATGAGATTTTACAGTCTTTAGCTCTGGAATAAGAAAAGTTATTATGAATTTTAAAGTTTAATGTAATAATGATAAAAACAGCGTTTTAATAATAAAAACAAAAACGAAATTTTCTGCAGCACGCTTTTCACAATCTGGATGAATCAACTTGTCAATAGGTAGGTAGATTTCAGCAAGTCTCGAACAATATTTAAAAATAAATCTAGGTCCAAATCCCGTTATTATTTTGACTAAGCAAACAGAAGGGTCCTGACAAAACCAAAGTCAAAATGTCAGTACCGAACAGTAGTTAACATAATGACAACATTGATTATGGAAAAGAAAAACTGTGTTTTTGTTTGGAGGAGTCAATGTGCATGATTAATTTCACATCCTCAGAATAAGAATTTCGATGATCTAGACGTCCTGAATCTCACAACCATTTTTTTCTGCATATTTATTTTGAGGAGAAGAAGTTACACCAAAACAAAAGATGAATGCCAGGAGAATAACTTTCAAAATATAGAAATTTCCACTGGGCTAGTACCATTTCCTCATTAAGTACTTAAAGTTGAAATGACACTACAAAGATTTTTCTCTTATTCAACTTTTATCAACTGTCTTTCTCTATATTGTAACGTTTGCAGCTTATTATGGTAGCTACTGACAGCATTTCAATCTTTTGAATGCTCCAAAATGGCAAAATGTCTTATTTCGAATGTCACAAACTTTGATACGATATTAAGCTGCTATATAGAAAAAAAGACTGCATAAATACACAGAAATATTATCCTATTCTATCCACAAAATTGTAAATCTTGATTTGTGACTCCCTGCTTCGCACTTCTGAATTGTACATTTGTACTGCTCTTTATTTGGATCTGGAAACAGCAAAGTCGATAGAACGAACATATTTGGGTTTCTAATTTCTTTAGCCCAAATTTGTAACTTTGATATTTCAAGTCATCTTTCGGAGATCAGAAATGATAACTGCCATCTGCAATTTTGTCATTCCTTATCATCGCTAAACACAAAGTGAACACAATAAATAGACAAGGTAAATATATAGGCGATCAAAGCCAACACTTACAAACAAATAAGTGTTATCATCTCTTGTTTAAATTTTTATATGCATATTCAATTTATTTTTATTGAACTTATTTGTTTGCATGTGTTAACTTTGATCATTATATATGTTCATCTTGTCGATTTTATGTGTTCACTTTGTGTTTAATGATGACAAAGGATGACAAAAGTGCAGATGATAGTAATCAATTTCCTTCGGAGATAAATGCAGAAAAAAAATTAATAATAAAAATATTTAAAAATTTAATTCTATAAAATTTAAATATTGAAAGCATATCAGATGTCTTGAATCAACGATTCAGGCATAAGAAAGAGCATTTGAACCGTTTCCACTGAACTGTAAACGTTTTCACAGTAGTCTTATCTCTAGCTATAAAACCACTGTAATATAGAAGCCTAAAAGTTCTTTTGTAGAAATACTAGGTAGAGGCTACCCAGTTATAGAAGCCTAAATGTTAACACCTAGATCAAACACCACGGCGCATTCATTATTTAAGTAAATTACAACAGAAATTACGAACTAATTACTAATCATTCTTACCAAAAGCTAACCAAAACCAACTTTATTCTTCACATAAATTGAACTAATCAGCTTCAAGTCTTCAACTCACCCAGCCACAAATGCAAAGAACTTATACCACTCCCACAGCAGCACAGTTCAACATTGGCTAAGATCATTTAGTTCAATACAACAGAAAAAAGAAAAGCACGAAAAAAAAACACGATCTAATCTTACAACATCATGGGTCATGGCACATTCATGACTTGGATGGACTGTAGCATGTCAGAGAGGGCAATTACGAGGTCGCCAGACTGGATCATCCCACGGGCCTTGAGTAGGGAGAACGTGCGGTTGAGGTTGCTCTCCATGTCGTCAGAGAATCCGAGGCGGAAGGGGATCAAGCCCCATTGCAGATTCAGCCGCCGCCGCACGGTTGTTGAGGTGGTGAAGGCAAAGATGGGGCAGTCTGGTCGGCACCGTGACAACAGGGATGCCATGTGGCCGGACTTTGTGTACACAAATACAGCATCGACTCCCAGGTTGTTTGCTGCCAAAGATAATAAAAAGAAGAAATAAACAAACAAAATAATAAACGTGACAATAAATTGTCAAAACAATCCAGATTTCGCACTTAACTACTAAAATCACATTTGTTAAAAACCCTCAATTCATTCTCCCAATCAGAATTAGAACATGTACAGCTGAAGGCCTTAAACAAAAGTATTGATGACTGGTTCCCTTTTTTCACAGATGAAAACCTTAACTAGCATGCATTACCGCAGCAATTAGCATTGTGTTTGTTGGTTAGTGTTAAAATTTGAAGTTTGTAGGTGTATAAAGGTCCAAAAACTTCATGGGGTTTAATATACATGGGTTAAATATATAAATAGGAGGGGGAAAAAAGAACACAAACCATCACCAGTGCCATATCCATGGCATATCTTATAATTCAATATTGTTTGTACTGAACGCTTATTATTAAATTAGGTCAACAATCCAATTTCGAGGGCACCTCAACATACCAGTTGGCTTGCCATATAACTCATATTTCCTGGTCAGTGCTCTTTAAAACTCCCTTTTGAGTTCAAAAGCTTCTATAGTTCTACTAAACACCTGCCTTAGATTATTTATGCTAACTTGCTTACCAATTTTGGCAGCCGAATTGCAAATCTCCTCTGAAATTCTATCTGAAAATGATGATGCCACCTCAGGCAACTCGAGTGCCTCTGTTCTCTTCTCCTCCCTCCACCACCTCTCTATCCTTAAGCTTACACTCCTCAGCACACTCAATGCCTTCTCAGGGTATTTCCCCATGGCTGACTCACCAGACAGCATAAGTGCGTCAGCCCGCTGCCTCACCGCCTCAGAGACATCAGCTACCTCAGCCCGTGTTGGGATCGGGTACTCTATCATCGACTCAAGGAGCTGGGAAGCAACAATTACTGGCTTGTTGAGTTGGCGACAGAGTCCGACAATCTTTTGCTGGAATGCTGGGACTTGCTCAAGCAGGATCTGGGCTCCCATGTCACCTCGAGCAACCATTGCACCGTCTGAGGCACGAATTATTTCTTCGAGGTTTCTGAGGGAGTCGATGCTTTCTATCTTTGCAATTACACCTATTTCACTGACACATAGGCTGAGTAAGTATCACAAAACGTTTGGAGATAATTATTTTCTAAATACATGCTGGAATAATTATAGTGATACAGTCAGAACTGAGAAATTAATTACTAGAAGAAATAAACTATGATCTATGATACCTGCCAGGACAGCGTGCAGCTATGTAGCTTTTGAGATGATTAACAACTTCAGCAGATTTGACGAATGACACAGCAATAAAATCGACACCTTCAGCAATCCCAAAGTCTATATCAAGCCAATCCTGCATGTTGGGCCCATTATATCCAGAAGAGAAATAAAGAAGAAACTTTAAATAACTTAAAAAGGTGGAGTTTGTTTTCGAATTGTAACCCAGTCCAATTTTGAACAAAAAAAACACAGGCTAGGACCAAGAAAATGAAACTAAAAATAGGTAAAATACCAGAATGTGCTAAGTTTTAGTGCCTGTGCAACAACAATAACCATAATATTAGTAACTAATACAAACATTCCTTAGAAGCCTGATGAATATGAGCATCATATTATTCCAATATACAAAAATATGCCATTAATTTCATATTTATATTTAACAAGTAATCAATAACTTCATATTGAATTGTAATTCTCTGATTAAGCTAATAAAGCCCCAGTTCACACGTATATATAAACATAAATAGCCCAAGAAACCAACACATTTTGTTTGGGCCAGACAGATCATTACAGGAGGGTACGACTGTTGCTAACGAAAAAAGTATAGCATGTTAATACTGAATGCAAGTTACCTTGGAAGAAATTGTAGGGAGCAGTGCATTCCGCTCACGGACCAAACTACCATCTCGCCAAAAAGTGAGATTAGCTCGGGGAAGCAACAAGCCGGGATCAGTGCAGAGGCACTTCACATCAGGCCCCACCTTCTCTATCACCTCAAACCTAGCCATGCCTCCATCCACTAGCAATTCATCCCCAATCCTTACATCTGTAAGCAACAATCAGATCAAAGAAGTTCAGCCACCAATAATACTGGCCTACCTTTTTTTTGTTCTCCTATTTTTCCCCAGTTTTACTCCACTCAGGACCATGGTGTCAAACATGTAAACTAACACCTTATAAACCCATATGATGCCATTGCAAATAAGAAACAGAGACATATTCAGGCCTCCACTTCAGTCGAAACCAGTATGTGCCAATAACTTAATGCCTTATAGGCTCTTAGAGAGAGAGAGAGAGAGGCTATTTTATAGATTATAACTACCTTCAGTAAAGCCATCATAATTTACATTAACTGTACGTTCTGGCAGAGGAGAATCGAAAGATCTGACAGTAAATGTCCATATTTCACCATCCTACAAAATTCATTAAACGTTAAAGCGAGCGAATATAGCCCATAACAACTTTTGACTTGTTTGGTAGATAATTCATCTATCGATTTGGTAGATTGTAGAGCAGATATTGCCTGGTATAGACATCCAGCTTATAGTAAATATGTGATGGCATCATGGCACATATAGTTATTAGTTACGACTGGCACCAATATACCATATTACAAGTACCACCACAGCAGACTGTTCTTACTTCTTACGTTTACATGCTCATTACAGACTATGATGAAAGCTATAACAAGGGACTTACGTGGATCAATTACACTTACACCACATAAGTTTTTCATAATGGTGCTGAAATGGAAGAAATTTAAGATAGATGCAAGGCCTCCCAAAAATTCAGTATAAACAGAGGAAATTGGCACAGGAACGGGTCATGAAAGCTCACCTCTGCCTTGGCAGATGGGGCCCCACCAAGGTCACCCATGTGGATTTCACTACCCTCAGTGTCCATCATGACTGCAACCGCAAAGCCCTTCTCCTCATTGAGCTTGCGCACCTGACGAATCACATTGCGATGCCATTCCCGTGTCCCATGGCACATGTTCACCCTAGCCACGTTCATTCCTCCCACTGCCAGAGCCTCCAGCTGCTCGGCCTCGCATGTTGCTGGTCCCACAGTGCACACCAGCTTTGTCCTCCTTGTACTCCTGGTTATACAACATGCTGATTTAATACTTTGATTCTTGTTAAATAAATTAGTCTTTTTTGTCGTTTCTTGTTAGGAAAAGCATTCATCTATCAAGAAAAGCTTTTGAAGCATAATGGTCCCGAGTCCCGACACTTCAAGTTTTCCTTCTATATGTAGTAACAACTGTAAAATCTTTAACTTAAGTTATAATCTGCTTTTGATCCGTACACATTACTTTTAGCTGCTTTTAGCTTTGTAATCTTGTGCATTATGCGGGTAAAATGCTTAGCTAATGCTATCAGAAGACCCAGTAGATGCTTGAATGAAGGATATTGGTATATGACCAACAACCCACAACAAAACCCAAAAAAATTAAGAGGTGCAAGACAAATTTTCGGCATAAACAAACAAAATAAAAAGAAATCTTCTGTTTGGAGCTTGGATCAGATCAAAATCAAATTCAACTGATCTCAACTATTAGATTTGTGCAAAATGTTCTAAATGGTACTCATTGTTGGCTCATGCTCCAACAAAGCTTGCAATTAACTAATATAAACTGTGCCTGTTATAGAAACATAACCTTTCCAGCAATAATATTTTTCTTACTTCGCTTGAATATATTGTTTCCATGTACCCCATAAAACCATATAATTGGCTTGGCTTACTCTTGAATTGAAAGGACGTTGACCTAAATTGCATTTATTATACTCAACATCAATACTAGTTGAAATAGGATGCCTGGAATTGATTTGATACTCACTAAACTTAAATTAAGTCATGGAGTAACTCGATATCTTATCTAAAGCATTTTGAAAAACAATCTAAAGTTATAAAACACAAAACCACAGATATAACTACAGTATTGTAGCATTAGAATTGAATTGAATTGCTTCAGAACACACAAAACATAAACTATTTCCAACTCATCAGACAATTGAATTATCCAACTGACCTGAATCCATTCTCCTTCAATTCAGCTTCAGTGACAGCATCGACATCAATCGCAGAAGGCAAAACCTGGGTCGCGACCGAGCTAGATCCGGATCCGTTATCACTCGACAGAACCGGAGAAGCAGGAGACAAAGAACAACTACATGACAACGGAAAGGCGCTGCGTCGGAGAGGAAAGGGAAGCTTAATGGGGTTCAACGAGAGCAGGCGAGAAGAGGAAGGAAGGACGGAGAGAGAACGAGGCGAAGGGAAGGAAGGTGAGAGGAGATGAATCGATTGCGCCGACATGTCGTCGGAGAAGAGAAGATAGCGGGTTTTGAGTGAAGAAAGCTTAGAAAGGCGAAGAGAGAGAGTGAGTGTGTTTTGGTTAATTGGAGAGGTTTTTTGATTTCAGAGACAACGACGGACTTTACGAAGCGAGGTGGATAGAAGGTTTTGTATGAACGCGGTTCAGGTGTTGAGTAGTCGATGAGTTCAAAATGGGGCCCTGTTTCTGTTGTAATGGTGCAAGAATATTGCTATGTGATAGGTGCGTGTTGGGTTGGTAAGACGAGACATGTACAGATGTATTATCGCCTCGTGATGTTAGAATCGGAGAATTATACATCGGTCCGATCACGGCGTATGTTTGCCCGAATAGTCAGATCACGATCATACGACTGATATCAATTATCACACATTTTATTATTTTTACTAAAACACATGTGACGTGATAACTCAAAATCTATATTCATATAATTTTCATTTATAGAATGAGGAGTTTCGGTCATACAAATTTTTTATGCCACTTACTATAACTTTATTTTTTTTTTTGAAATATAAAATCTATACATCGGATCTGAATATTTAATTTTTGTTAAAAAAAAATTGATAAGCGGTGTTTTTTTTTCATAATCTTAAAGCACATTTGTTTCTAGATCAAGAAGTCAAAAGATGAATAAGGTAAAATAAATTTATCATAGAAGATTTGTTAATTTTTTTAACCGCTCGTAACAATATCAAATTAGTTTGATAAATTATAAAAATTTAAAAATTTATGGGAATACCTCTTTCATAAAATTAAACTGATCAATAATTTGGAGCTGGCACTTAAATTATAAATTATTAAATAAATAAAATGAAGTTGTAGGCAACTTGTGCTATTGAAAACCTCATTTTATAAAATAAACTTCATAACTAAGAATACTCAGTAAATTATGTTTCATAATGACCACATCAGACGACAAAATGTATGATATGTTGTCATTTTTTCTAATTTCTTGTGTAAAAACTATAATTGGTGTTATATATGTACAAGCAAATGAATAGTTGTGGAATCGAAGATTGCGATGCAAAATGATGTACAAGATTTGACTTCACTAAGATTTGTTGCGTAGTTAATAATAACTGTGGTCAAACATGTAGCTGCGATCATAGGCTATAATCTTTGAATCAAAAGACCAAACTATGGTGTAGTAGTGTCATTCTTTGATTTTATGTGAAGCCTATGGTGTAGAAGTAGATTTAACAAAAAGTTTTCAAGAAATGTTGGTTATTAGAATGCGTCAATGGGTGAGCCGGTGATTTGGATGTTCTGTTTAGTTCAATTTAGATTGTCAGTTTTCGCACATTGGTGGCTGAATAAAAAAAACTACTACTATTTATTACATCATTATTTTTATCAAGAATTAAAAATACTTTGTGAAAACATATTTACATATACTAACACCAGAAAATTCAGATGCAATCGGAGGTCCAAAATCATTTGTTTAAGATGTGAATATTGACGATGTAAGAAAATTAATTAGTTTTCTCCAATTCTAATGATCAATTGTGAATGGAGCGTTCTTCAAAAAAAAAAAAAAAAAAAAAAAAGGCTGTGAATGGAGCCAACAACTTCCTAAATCAACTATAATAATAAATATAGTCTAAAAATAGTTCCAAAATCATGATACATCATGCTTCTTGCATTTCCTTCGCTGAATTATGGGGAATCCGTGTGGCCCAACGATCTTTTGTAACTCGCTATATAGACTATAGATGGAATTGCTTTTTTATGGTCAATTCCACTACTCTCATTTTCATGACACACATACTTCCATTGACAAAAATAATATTTTTTTTTTTTTGAAAAAACAAGAATCTTGAATGCGGAAACATCACAAGAAAAAAAAAAGTGCAGATATATATATTCTGAATGGCATGATAGCTATTGTTTTTTTTTTTATTAAAAGTTTAATCTTCTGAAAATTACTTCAAAAACTTAAAGACTCGTACTCCAGTATATCAAAAAGTGATAACGCCGTGGCCCGTGGTTGACCCCATCATGGCCTCATCCAGGTGGTCTAGAAGAAGTGCTTAATTAGCCCTATATACCCCCCATATCTTCTCAGAGAGGAAGAATGCTTAAGACCAGTAGCCATGTTCCTTGTGCAAAAATATAATTTTCTTGTTCTACAAATTCCAAGTTCTATATCTATTCTATTTCATCTCTTATCTCGTGTTTTATAATTCTGTTCTCTTGCCGGGCTAGACATACCAAATATTAAACACTGATATGTTAAAGAGGAGCACATGTGCATACGAAAATGATCTGTGCTCCATTTAACTTACACTTAAAAAAATTACCTAATTTATATTCTATATATGATCTAGTTATAAAGATTGTTAAATTCATTTTAATAGACAGCGTGTGAAAAATTTACGTTGGATAAAAACAGTAAGCTGCATGTAGGATTAACAAAGTACAATCAGAGGTGTTTGTGTAGTTGAGAATCAAATAAGTTTAGCCGTTTGAAAGTCGAACACAGTAAAATAATGGGCTTTCTAACGATGTTGCCCAGCCCAAATAAAAACGGCCTATAATATTAATATAACAATTTATTAACAAAAAGAGAAAAAATCCAAGACCACCACAAACCCTCATTCAGACTAATTTGCCTAAGCATCCTCATCAGTAATCAGATCAATTGAAGTTCTATTTGACAGAACCAAACAAAATACAATGCTAATACCAGAAACATTTGATATCTATGATCTATCATATCAAATGTCTCAACAACAATCTACGATTTCTTAATTTTGTTAAAAAAAAATAGAAAATAGATTCCAGCTCATCAACAATAGATCTTCAGGAGAGATTGTACCCAAAATATGAACATAAAAAGGCAAACTAAAACAAAGACTAAATTCAGTAGAGTGATTAGCTAGTTCATACTTTTTGTTCTAAACGGAAATTCAACTCTCACTGTGTCACTCCGAGCCACTTAGAGAATTTGTCGAATTCGGCATAGTCGCTGTCAGAAACCATGGTCTTGTACCAGCCCTTTCCAGCAGCACGGATCTTTGCCTTCTCCTCCTATCATTAATCAGACCCACAACAAAAACAAACAATAAGTCACAGAAATAGCCACTTGACAAGTTGATACGATAAGTTAACATCGATTTAATATGAACTCGTTTAATTCTTTATTAATTAATTATTAAACATACCTAGCTAGGCATATGATCAGAAAAGTAATTCTATTATTTCTATATATCTCTGATTTAGGAAAAAATATTTTTCAGCAGAAAGAACAAAAGCTAGAGAGAGAGAGAGAGAGAGAACTGTATATATGAAATCTGAAAGGAAATGACACGTCAGATTTAGGTTTTGCAATTTGCATCTACGCCTTTGATTCCGATTACGATTAGTGTGATTTTTCTAAAACTAGATGAGCAGAAGTGCAAAAAGAGAAGAGGGATGATCAATGAGAAATGAGTATTTATATAACAAACGTTCAGCTGAGGATGTTGGTGAAATTATTTAGCTATGAATTGGGTAAGTTCATTAGCTTCCCCAGGATTGTGTCCCCTGAATTATTATCATGCGCTTACTCTTTGTGGCCGTGCGCCTGTGCCGCTGTGTCCTTATATTTTGTGTGAAATTAGGACTACCAATTTATTAAATTTCATTATTGACAAATTTTAAGGGCATAATAGTGGGATGATGTCAAACTTTGCATCCCCCTCAATTGCCTTACTATTATGGGCAACATTTTAATTCTCTAAAGTTCTTTCCAAATCTAAAAAACTGATTGCTTTTCTAACAATCTAACTCGTATATATATTACTCAGATGGTCTCAGTACTATTTTAAATATAGTGTAATCAGATACCTAAGCTAACTCATATATAAAGTTGAGGACAAAATATTTGGCAATCTGATATTAGGTGATTCAGTCTTACAAAATATATGGAATTTGATTTTCTTTTTCTCCTGATGTAATTTTTTAAGGGTGGTTGATACTTCTATTATATTTATTTCGGACAGGAGTGAAAAACATGTAATTCAGATGAAATTACACGACACGCCATTTTGTTTTGCTATTGGTTGATTTGTGAGTTATAAATCATTTTCTCTTTTTTAAACTTAAACTCTGTTTGCAATTATGTTGCCGACTCTTCTCGTCATCAGTACGACCTGTTTCAACAGTTGGTCAGTAATTGGCAACGCAACTATTAGGGCTGCAAACGGAAAAAAAATTACGTAATTCCGTTTCGTTTCGGTCTTGCGAAACGAGCAACGACATGAAAATTGGTTTCGTCTGGTTTAGCGAAACGAGGAACGAAATCAGATTCAGTTACGCAGTATTTACGAAATGGCTAACGAAACTATGCTATTACGTTTCGCTTAGTTACGTTCCATTCGTATATATTTAATATAATTAAAATATTAAATATAATTAATATATGTTTTATATATAAGAAGGGGTCGGATGAGGAGAGAGGCAAAAACCCTAACCTAATTTTCTCCGCCACTCTCTCTCTGAAGCGGCGCCATGTCTTTTCATCTCCTCTCTGGCTCTCTCGAGTCTCGATCTCTGACCTCAGATCGATTCTATTCCTCTCTCTGTCTCTCTCTCACGAAGTCACGCATGCTCTTAGAGCTGCTGACGAGAGGCACACGACCTCTCCACATCTCTCTGTCTCTCTCTTGGTCGATGCACGCTGTCTGAGGCATATATATTTGATTTTCCTTCTGTTCTGTTGGTTTCGATGAAACCCTAGCCTGATTAACCCCTGATTGTCACTCCCTGTCGCTTGGTTTCCAAAAACCTAGCTTAAAGCGTAGGCTTGGTAGCTTAAAAGGCTTGAGAAAGGTAATGATTGCTAGTATATTTGAGAGACTGGTGACAGGGTAGTCGATCAGTCAGGGTAGTCGATCAGTCAGGGTCTGTTTGGCTTCTAGCAATGATGAAGGGTCCTTGGCTGGCTATATAAGATGAAGAAACAAGACAGAATGGAAGGAATGAAAAGAGAAATAGAGAGACAAAGCCACAAAGGTATTTAATTATGTCTTATTTAATTTTTTTTTTTCTGATTTTTGACTCTGTTACTTGTAATTTTAATTTTATTTTTTCTTGTTCTTGGTAGGAAAAAAAAGAAGAAAGGAAGGAAAGAGAGACAGAAAGGTTTTAACTTTGATACTGGTTTTTTTAATTTTTATTACTTGTAATTAAAATTTTAGTTTTCGTTTTAATTTTTTTCTTGTTCAATCTGTATTCTTTGTAGGAACGATCTACAGAGAGGTCAAAGGTACCCTAAAATGGCTGACCCACAGAGTGGGAGTGTGCAAGAGGAAGAACCGAATCTGTCGGATGAGGATGAGTATGATTTTTTTTCTCTGTTTTGTTAATGTTTGTGCTTGTTATTGGTCTGTGGCATGACAAACGTCTATTCCTGGCAATCATGTTATTTGGTGTGTTTATGTTTACTATGTGCTTGTGGTTGGTATGTTTATGTTTACTATGTGGCTCTGGTCAGGGGTGGATGTCTGTCATGCCAGAGCTTGGCAATCATATACTAGCTTGTTAAGTTGTTATGTTTGATAATTGATATCATCTTGGCAATCATATACTACTATACTAGCTTGTTAATTGTGTTTGTCATGCGAAACATCCATGCCCGGCAGCCTTTTAGCAATGGGAATGAACTGGTATGTCAGGAATGGATGTTTCCCATGACTAACCTTGGCAATCTGTTTAATTGATGCATCCAATATTCCAAAGTATAGTATGGGACCAGGATTGAATTTTGAAAGTAGAGAGGAAATCCAAAGGGTCAAAAATGATGCTCGTGATGGTGATGGTACCCCAACCCCAAATGAACTTGTTGCTGATTCAGCAACAACTACCAAAAAGAGGAAGTCTAGAACAGTAAAGAATTCAATTGTATGGGAACATTTTGATAGTTCAGAAAAGGATGAAGATGGTTTCTTTACAGCTACTTGTAAGTATTGTGGCCTTGAATATTTACAAGACAACTCCAGAAGCACTAGCTCACTGTTGCATCATTGTAAGAAAGGTTGTAAAAAAATGCCACCCAAACAAAGAATGAAACATGATGCCTTGCAGAGACTGCTTCAACTTGGCAGTGCAGAAGGTATATTTTTTCAATAATTACTTGTTATTAATAAATAAAAAATAATTACTTTGTACTAATATGTTTTCAATAATTGTCAGGTCAGCCCAAGCCTTCAGTTTGGAAATTTGACCAGAAAAGAAGTAGAAAAAACTTGGCAAATATAGTAATTGGCCATGAGTACCCTTTTAACAGTGCAACCCACCATTTCTTGAAAGTTTTTGCAACTGATCTGCAGCCTTGTTTTAAAATGCCATCAAGAACCACCCTTAGGTCTGATTGTATGGCTGTTTATGAGGAAGAAAAGCTAAATTTGTATGAATTACTTGGGAAAATGAATTGTAAGGTTAGTTTCACAAGTGATTTGTGGACTTGCAAGGGTAAAGATAGGACTTTCATGGCTCTTACTTGTCATTACATTGATGACAATTGGAAGTTGAGAAAAAGACTTCTCACCTTTACACCAATGCCCTCTCCTCACACTGGCAAACACATTTCACAGGCCATTTATGATAAGTTAGTTTTGTGGAACTTGGATAAAAGAGCATTTAGTTTGGTATTGGATAATGCATCTGCTAATGATGCTGTCATCAAGGACTTGTTGAGTAAGAATCATTTTAGAAAGAACTTACCTTGTGATGGTCAAATATTTCATCTAAGATGTGGATGTCACATTTTGAATCTGATTGTGCAAGATGGTTTGAGTGTGATGTCTGGTGAGGTAGATGCCATAAGGGACACCATGAAATACATTAGACATTCACAACCTAGAATGAAGAAGTTCAAGTTGGCTGCTTCTCAGGTCTATGCTATATATATTTTACATTTATTTGTTTAATTTATTTCAATATACACTAATTATTTTTTTGTATTTTTGTTTTCAGGTAAATGCTCCTGATAAGAAGCCAGCATATGATGTGCAGACTAGGTGGAACTCCACTTATATTATGCTTGACTTAGCATTACAGTTGAAGGCAGCTATACTTAGGTATGCAGAGTTAGATAAAAATTATCCCTTCTGTCCATCTGATGAGGATTGGGATTATGTGAAGGCCCTACATGGGCATTTGAAAGTGTTTTATGCTACAACTTTAAAATTGAGTAGGGCCAAGTATCCAACTTTGAATTTATATTTTCCTGATTTCTGTGAGATTTATCTTAATATAAAAAAAATGGATAGTAGTGCATATCCATTTATTGTTCAGATGGGCAAAGACATGTTCCTCAAGTGGAACAAGTACTGAAAAATTAGAAATGTTGTTTTGGCTATTGCTTGTGCTCTAGATCCTAGGTGTAAGCTAGCAGTGGTTGAGTACTACTTCAAAATGATGCATCCTCAAGAGTTGCAATTATTTATGACCAATTTGAAGAGTTGCTTTGAGGATCTGTTCAATGAATATTTGATCTCAAACAACAAGGCATCACAGAGCCAACCTGGTAAAAGCACAGATGCAAGGTACTCCTCTAGCACATCTGACTTTACTTTTATTTTGTTATTTCTGTGTCAACTTGAAATGTTAATTCATTTGGTTTCAGTTCTAGTGGATCAAAGGAAGAAACTGATACAAGGGCTGGTTTGAAAAATTTCTTGAATGATAAGAAACAAGCTGATCCCATCTTGTCTGAGCTTGATCAATATCTATCTGAACCACTTGATTCTTGTAACTTGGATGATGACTTTGACATTTTGTCATGGTGGAAATTGAAAGCCCCTAAGTATCTAGTTTTGTCTAGGTTAGCAAGGGACATATTGGCTGTACCAATTAGTACCATGGCATCAGAGTCAACCTTCAGTACTGCTGATAGAACACTGAGCCCAACTAGAAGCTCTTTAAATGATGAGAGCATTGAAGTTCTTGTATGTGCTCAGAATTGGTTGAGGACTGCAGTGATTGGTATCAATTTCAATTTTTATTAATTTATATTTATTGTTTAATTAAATTCAATTGCTAATGTCTCTTTTGCTTGCTATTATTATAGAAAGTGGTGGTGAACTTTGTGATGAAGATGATGATGCCATTGATGAGGAAGGAGAATGATCTTAGCTCTGTGGTACCTTTTGTTTTCTATTTCTCTTTTGTTTGCGCTAGTATGTGATGTGAAGTTGTGAACAGTTGAATGACATTGCAACTTTGCAAGTCTGTTTCATTTTTTTTAATTTTGGTGCCCATATTTGATAGGACTAAGGAGAGTCTGTTAGTTTAACAGGGGATTAATTCAATATGGATTGGTCGATGATGAAGGGTACCAAGTACCAGAGGGGATGGGACTCTGACCTAGTAATTTTGATGGGTCAGTCAAAATTATTGGGTCTTTTGATATCTCCCCAATGATTTCAAATTAAAAGACTGAGACCATTTTAATTCATATTGAAATAATCCCTGTTAAACTAGGTATTAGTTTGAATTTATTTTGATGTATTTTTTTTATCAAACATGCTTTTTGTTAGTCTTATTTATTATTGTATTTTTTTACTTCTTTTTATGTATTTTGGTGTATTTTTTTCCATTGGTTATTGTCTTATGTATTTTTTTTATTTATTGTGCTTTTTGATCGCGGTTAACCGTTAGTTTCGCTAGTTAAAGGCGAAACGTTCAACGAAGTTTTTTTCACTTGCGTCGTATATTGCGAAACGAGCAACAAAACTAATGTTAATTTCGCCATGCATACGAAACGTGCAACGAAATTACCTACTTTCGCGATCGTTTCTAACGCTAGACAGGTCTAGCAACTATTCTATACCTTTCGTCCCTTTTTTTTATTTTTATTTCGGTCATAGAAAAAAGGTCATGCAAACCCTCTACTTTTCCTTTCCCTTGTCCAATTTCTCAGAAAAAAAATCACTCACATTTTCTCCCTCCACCTCTCCTTTCTCTCCATTTACCTCTGCCTATCTCCCTTCCACTTCCCAAACTCCTTCCCCCTTCACTGTTCACCTACCCCGCTGGAACAACGCCAATTCTGAGCCCTTCAACCGCCGCCGCCACGTGCAAGAGCAAATCGAGCACGAAATCTGCCCCACCGTCGCTTCATCTCCGCTCGGTCTCTCCCCCCCCCCCTCCACTTCCTTTCCCACCCTC
Source organism: Rhynchospora breviuscula (assembly GCA_027562975.1). Classification (NCBI taxonomy): domain Eukaryota; kingdom Viridiplantae; phylum Streptophyta; class Magnoliopsida; order Poales; family Cyperaceae; genus Rhynchospora; species Rhynchospora breviuscula. The sequence goes on from CM050398.1 coordinate 24,397,687, forward strand.
TATTTGAAATCCCACATATCTCCTTCCTCCCCATCTTATCCCTCTGTCCCAGGCTACTTCTTGAAAAACTCCAAACCGTCGCTTGAGAACACTCATAACAATAGAAATGAAAATAACCCGGCGTTTAGGCAAAATAGATCTCAATGAGTTCCACATCCAGTTGCCGCTCTGGATGGAGAGTGCGAGCGATGGTGGCAAGGAGTCAGGTAAGATTGGTTCTATTTTTTGTAATGTTTTGTAATTTTTTTTTTGTCAATTGAGTCTCAATTACACTTTTAATATAACTAGGGGACTTTGTTTGTCGCGGCTTCGCCGCGACCCCCTTCTCATAAAATTTTTAGAAAATAGTTTATGGGTGCAATCATTAAGAACTGGTACAGAACTTTCGGAAAAAAATAATACAAATCAATTGAGAGTAGTTCACTCAAATCCAGAGTAGATAAGTCTACAAATTAATAAAGAAAACAATCAAAATAAACAAAGAAAGCATGACTTATGTTTGATTTGCGACTCCTGAGCCGAGTAGGCAGCAGTTGAAAGAGGCATTCGCAGCAATAGAAGGTACAACAGCCCATCGTAACATGCACTAAATACCCTTATTAATCATAGAAGTATTAAGATATCACACTTCTCACCTCAATAATCTTCAATCCAAAGTAGTTGAGAATTCAGAGTACCAAAACATGCAAGCAAATTGTAAGCATTTTGCAATATTCATGCATGCTTTTGACAAAAATACTTTTGCAATCGAAATCCAAAATAACCATGAAAATGTCCATTTTCTATAGCTTCTTGCTGCTTGATTAAAGGCTTCTCCATAAGTTTTAAAGTTTTTAGATGGTCCAAGACAATAACTCACATGACCTGAAGATAGGAATACCTGTGTACTTGGCAGTAAGCCTCTGATCACATTGAGCTGATGGCACATCTAAATTCATAAATAACACAAAAAGCGTATTAAATAAAAAAAATAAACCATGGTTATATTGACAAAAAGTGTGGGCTTGTCGTCTATGTAACGCACATCTAGAGGAGCGAGATCGAAAGCTCACGAAGCATTTAAAAAATACAAAATAAGAAATGATGGTCCCAATGTATTTAATATAAGTTGGTATAATAAGTTGCAAATATAAAAAAAATTATTGTAACAATTTTGTTATGTCAAGATGAAGAGACAACGAAGGAAATAATGTACATCATATATAAGTCATTCTAGAGTAAGTTGCATATTGCATAAAATACCTTAGGCCAATGGTTGTAGATTTCGACTTTAAACTCAGCATCTCAACTTTAGGTCCTGTAATAGATAATTTAAATCTAATGAACATGTAATACAGTATCAAATATGGTGTTAACGGAGATTATAAGAATACAAAAAAAATTCATTCGAAGTATAAAATACTTAACAAACTGGAGTGAATGAAAGAAACTCAAGTTGGATTTATTGCATGCAATAGTATGAACTGGCCTCAAGGTTCTCACATCCTTTACGTTAAATTTTAGTTGTCAAAAGTTTCACGCCATCCATTATCGAGACTAGTTGTTCAATGCTTCGAATTTTAAAAACAAATATCATGGAAGTTAACAAAGAAAAGTCAAATTATTCTCCTTTAAAGTATGTAAAGGGCCTAACTGCATTTTTCTTTTCTTTCTATCCTTCTACAACAAAAAAGTGTTCAAATCTATGAAATAACCTTTTTTGTGGGATTCATAAAATTCTGATCGTGAATTCCAGTTCTTATGGTAAAATAGATTCAACGATTTTGTTGCAAAATTCTTCATTAGAAAGTCGAGGGGCTGAAAACAACTGTTGCACGAAAACTCACAGTTACTCGCCATGGGACTTTGGCTGTACTCGATTTACCCAACCCCAAAATATCTGTGTCCCTCCCCTCTTCTCACAATATGGACCTCTATATGGAAAAGAAAAAATGATAACAAATTAAACAACCATTGCAATTAGCTTTTGTCAAACGTGTGATTTGAATTTAGTCGGAGAAAGGAATAGGATTTTTTCTCTCATTCATATCTGGCTCGGTGGGAGAGAAAATGAGGGGAAAATGTTCTTCTTTTTTTTATATATTTTGTCTAAGTGAAAGAGGTGATGCATAAAAAAAAAAAATCAGATCACAACTACATCTGATATAGACCTTCAGTATTTTGTAATCGATAACGTTTGTTATATTTTTAACTGTACAATTTATGATAAAAGAAAATTATGATCCAAAATGAATTACCTCTTTCGAACATTGGTCTAGCAATAACCTGCAAAGTCTGAACTACTTGTTTTCTTTATCAATAGAGTATGTGGTCTTGAACTCTTGCTCCTTGGATAAGTGGTCTACAATTTCGAAAAATCTAATGGAAAAAATATAAATTAGAAGAGAATCAAATGTAATTTTAACTGCACAACTGAAAGCATACCTTACTCATTGTTGCATGTTGTTTTATAATCTTATTTACTACTGAATCAAAGTGTCCCTACATATACAAAGGAAAAAAAAGGAGTTAATTAAACGAACGGTGAAAATTTTAATATAAGAAGACAAGTAAAGTAAATTAGGAGAACAAAAGAGTGCAATAACTTTGTTTCCTGCACTGATTAAAACTTTCAAACGCTCGATAAAATGTATTCTGCTAAGCAATTGGTGGAACAAATCTTAATAAGAAACTGAACTCAAAGAGAAATTAACTATTTGTCTAAATCTTGAGATATTTTAATAGAAAACCATAATCCAAAAATGTCCATGACTCTTAAATAAAATAGAAGTAAACTATTCATCATTGTCAACTACCCCGTAGTGACTAGCGAAACTGCAGAGGAAATAGAAATGGATAAAGAAGAAGTGAGGAAATTTGGGACATGGAAGATGAGAGAAACGTTTGAGGAGGTCTCACCAGCATACTACCTCACCTCAGTGTACTTAGTATATCCCTACAATGTCTCTGTCTTCTACTCGGTGGCTTCATTCTCAATTAATGAATTAAATAACCTGATAATACTTTAAATGTGAAAGAACACACACCTAGTATCTTTAACCTCACTTTATTACAATTGAAGAGAGAGACTTTAATGAAAAAATGGCAATTTAGCAATTCTGAATCTGACAATGCATATTAATTTAATTCTGATTTCAATTGTTCTTTCTCCGTAAGCCCTAAACTACCAGAGCACAACCTAGGTGATAATTTTACTCGAGAAAAATTGGGCAGCAATTTTGTTGATCAAATTTTCGTAGTTATACTGTTTTTAAATCAATAAAACTTGCTTATGCTTATTTGCATGCAATATTCAAATCCGACATTATAAAAAAATGAAAAAAAAAGAGAGTATGTCTGCAATGGTGATAAAATAGATTCAAGGGTTCAATTGCAACAAAACATAAGTAATAAAAGATGTGATATGTATTCTCAATATATAAATACGAAGCAATAACAGAATTTTTTTCTGATAGTCTCATCTCAGCTTTTTTTTAATGGAGATATCTGTCATCTGAAGAAGCATACATAATACAAAAAGAAAGATTATACATGGTATGCACCTCCTAATCTATATATTTCCAACATCCCAAATAAACTATAATTTCAAATTTTCAATAAATGTTTTACTTAAAGTGGTACATTATCTCAACAAACGACAACCTAAGTGCATATAAAGCGAATTAACCAAACAATCACCTCTAAGGACTAAGGACAAACTAAAAAAAAAAAAACGAATCTAAACAGAGAGATTTTATATCAGGTTTCTTTAATCTAAAATGCTAATGCATGTTGTTAAAAGATTCATTTCGAAAATTTCAGTGGTTAAACTGAAAACTTCCCTTAACGTCAAACAGAGAGATTGTATATGTTAGCATCCTAAATTCCTTATCAAAATATATTCAAATCCAATATAAGATTAAAATTATGATAAATTTGTACTTAATTAATGATGGCATCAATCTTTGAATAAAAAAACGAAACCTGAATCATCAAAGGAAATAGAACAATGAAATTACCTTGAGAGACCCTCCAGCTGAGACAGAGATTAGTAACGACACCAAGCTTCTTCCTCTTTGAACCCAGGTCGCCATTTGTCGAGCAGCACCCAATGCTCGTCTCCCCTGTAATACGGTTCTCGATCTGTCCGGACCCACATTTGTGCCCTTTCTTTCTCTGGGCAATATGGATCTCTATTTGAAAAGGAGAAAATGATGACTAATTGTCCACCCATTACAACTGTGTTTGGTCAAAATCGTGATTCGAATTCGATCGGAGAACGGAAAATTTTTTCTCGCATCACTTCTTGCTCGGTGCTCGATGCTCGGTACTCGGTGGGAGAGAGAAAGTGTAAAGAGACGAAAACAACCAATTTTATTTATTCGTAGGGATGCCATTTATAGATGGGAACAACGGGACCATAATTTTTCTTCACGGACCAAACATACACAACAACATCTCACCATAGTATAATTCATTAAATTTCATACGCCGAGTTCACTCTGATCCAATGTTCTTTATATTTTTAGAAAATACTTGAATGCGGGACCCACAAATGTAGATTTGTAAGATGTGTCAGCGTTACTGAGGAGGATATGGTGCAAAAGGCACAGACGAGTCATTCTAAAACTAATTAAATGGGTTGCCACACCTTCACGCCTATGACTTTTTCATTAATAATCTGAAATGACCTACTCATGTCACATGAGTATTTAATCCAAATCTCACCGTTCAAACCAAACAAACGTCCCAGATAATTCACCGGAAAAAGGAGAAAAGTTACTGTTCATAGCACGTTTTTTGACGCACAATTGAGGTGATTTAACTTTATATATATATAATTTGCAATATAATTGAGTCTCAATTTGGAAATTTCTGAATATATGGATTTCTCTTCTTTGTCTATTTAAAAGAAATCACGTAATTGACAAAAATACTGGTATTGATTTCTGAGTATATTAATTTGTGAGTATTAATTCCTCATCTAGGTTGTCTCTTCTCTCTCATTTGGATAATTTAAATCATTTTTAAAAATTTATCAGTACAGCTGTCAAAATGTATATAAATATGTGTGCATTTTCTCTAATTTGATGGTGCTGCATATTTTTATTGATGTGCTAATATTTTTTAAATTTAATTGCGCACCATATTTGTATACATATTTAGATAAGAAGAAGAAATTTTACATAATATTAAGCCACAAATGGAGACTACAGTGGACACTATAAATGGAGAAGTTCAGCTCAAAAGGAATCAGCTCTCGTTGCAACAGACTCCATTAGCAGGCAGTACAGCGCATCAGTGGTCCTCTCTTCATTCTTCCTCACCTATCACTGTGTGACACTTGTTAAGTAGTGATTAGCTAAGGAATTGATGAATGACGCAATAGTGTATCTTGCTTTCTTATATATATAAGACAATGTATAATGTAAAGAGATGAGAGACTTTTTATCAATACAAAATGAGAAGTTCTAATCAGTGTTTATCAGTATCTTTCATTTACCAGTAAATATCAGTTCTACATTTTCTGTTTTACATAAATTGGTCCAGCTAAATTTTGCTTGAAACATTACAAGGGCTAGTAATTGTAGTATACATTATTTTAATTTTGGCCATTACCTAGAAAAAATATAGGACGATTGTTTTATTACAGTATCTTTTATTTGTATGTGGGAGTAATTTGTAATTAATTCCTTTGTAATAAATTTGAAATTAATTACTATCCAATTTTGTAATGTTTATGCGTCAGGTAGAGGAATGAAGTATTTGTCATTATATAACGGTTCCATTCTATATTTATATTTTTTGATATAAATTCATGTATATATTTACAGGTTGTGTAGGTTTTGATAGCAATAAAATTTTATTAAGCACATTTAAAATTGTAATTGAGACATAGGGTTTGGATGTTGCATGGATAAGAAATAAGAATAAGGATTTAGAAATTCGTGTCTATTCATATTCCTTATTCATATTCTAAGATTTTGATAGAATATGAATAAGTACCCGAATAAATCCAAATTATTTATTCTTGTGTTGTTTGGGTTTCACGCGAATAAAGAATTTAGAATTTATTCTTATTCATAACCTTATTCGTACTAGGTGGAGTCATCGAGCTTCGCTCGATATATGAGTTTTTTATAAATATATTTTTTAAATTTGTTTTTTTTTTCGTTTTATATACTATTTAATTACATAAATTTTGGTATAATTTTTTTCCTTTTCATAATATATGAATTTATATTGTAGGAAAAAAACAAATTTGATATAAAATGTTAATAAAATAAATAACATTATTTTTTATTGACAATTAGTTTATTAATGACAATGAATACAGACTTTATATTTGGGCTTTAGCCTTTATAAAAAATATGGAAGTATAATTACTATTTAGAAACGACATCTAAGGCTAACGTGCCATCATTTGCCATCGAATCGTTTTTTGAGATTCTAAATTGAAACGGTCAATTCAAATCATTTAAGTTGATCACCATATTGAAATACCATTGAAGACCCAATTTTATATTTTTTCGAATTATTTTACTATTTACTATGATATTTTCAAATTGGAGGGCATGAAATACTCCGATTATAATTTTTTTTAAATATCATAATAAATAGAAAAAAATTCGAAAAAATGTAAATTTGGTTTCCAAGGGTATTCCAATATAGTGAACAATTTCAACGGTTTGGATTGACCGTTTGAATTTTGAATCTCGAAATGGATGACACATTAGTCTTCCTCGTATATATTTTTATTGGCAAAGCGGACAGATGAAATTAATTTTTTTTAATAAATATTCAAAATGTTTTAGAAACCCTGATATAACAAAATTATCGATTGATAGTAACCTGATTTTACGGTAAGGATGGACAGAGGAGCTGTGTTGTAAGTCAAAAGGAAGAAAAGAATGAACTAATCTAAAAAATAAATTTTTAGAAGGAACGAACGAAAAACATAAACAGACATGATGAGAAGGAAGCGACAAAGATAGTATTGTTAATGAAACGATTTACCATGAATGTTGTAATGGCAAACACAATTTAATGAAAAGTAAAATAAAAGGTCACTAATATAATGAAATAAATAACAATAAATATTTTTTCCATCTGATAGTAGAGTCAAATGATTCACTTAAATTTTTTTCAGATATAATTTCGTCTTCCTTTCCATTTTCATATCAAGAAAATACAATGACCATTCATTTTTAAAAGGATGAAGGTGATGAATTTGTTTGCTTATCGGAACATTTAATTTAGTTTGCTTGTATAGATAAAATTATTTATTATAAGTATAATTATGTATTACTTTACTTTTTTTGCTTGTTTAATATTATGAGTTATAGACACTTAACCTAGTGATATTAAACCTTTTGATATTTTTTGTATATATTACTTGAGAATTTATTTCTTCAGGTTAATGATTTATGGTCAATTGTCCAGGTGTGCTAATTTGTAACGTAGTCCCTTTTATGGTCTTTCTGTATTATTATCATAGTCTTGAGGCATCTTCAATAGTTATCCTTGCTCTTTATATCCATTTTTTTTCGCAGTCATGAGTAGAACCCAAAGTTTGCTTTCATTTTCTCAAACTTTATTTCACAATACAGGTTAATAATTAAAAATAAGGTCAACATTAACTCATATCTCATCGTTCTGTTCATATCATTTTGTCAATACCTAGCAATATTTTTAATTACAAAAATCAGTGCAAAATTCACGCATTGCACGAATTTTTTTTCTTCTTAATCAGAAGAAAAAACAATTGAATTGTGCAACTGAGAATTGACAATGCGAGTCTCATATCTTCATCGCTCGAATAAAAAAAAAAAGCTCGGTTGGAATCACGGAAATTGATGCAAAGGAAATGAGAAAATAATTGGAAGAGAACAAAGATCTCCCCCACAGTGTGCTTACATGCTCACGAAACAAATAAAAAAAATTTATAAGAAAAAGAGGGACATAAACCTCCGAAGTACTAACTTCTAACTCCATGCGGGCCCTTGTTAAATATTTCAAACAAAATTAATAAATTGATTAATAATATATAGGCATTGCAATTTTAAAGACAACATGTTCTTGAATAGACAGTACAATGCTCCCGGATCTTGCTCCTAACCAATTCCCTTGAGCCCAATTAGGCAATTGGTAACTACAGGTCACACCCGTTTTCTGGCAACATCATATACATGTGTCGGCCAGAGATACATGTACTGGTCAACATATTAAAAAAAAAGATGTTTTTTTAAGGATACATCCATGCATATGAATATGATATAACTTTAATAAAGCTTTTGTGATAAATTGTAGTACCTTTGATCAACTTGGATCCTAAATTGTGTGCTATCTATCTTCGAAGTTCCATTTACAGGAAATACCTCTGGTTGGTACCAAACACTCTTCTCTATCGCATATTCACCGTCATTTTTTTTAATCGAAATAACTAAAAATGAATATTTAATACCAAACCTTTGATCTCTCAAATTTGAAAAACAAACATGTCAGGGCGCAGATATTCTGCGCAGGCTCTGACGACGCCACTGGCAATGGCGCAGGCACACCCATAGAAGCCAATGAGAGTGGCGTGGCATCATTAAACAAAAGCTTTATTTTTATCTTTGAGTTGGAGGGAACACAAACACAGGAAGTTGATTTAATTTATTGCTTGAACAGTGAAAAAGGACATATTGCCATGTTCATGAAAAATACAAATAGAAAAAGAAGAGTTAGGACCTATTTTCCTAGGGTTGTGACTTTTATACAGGAATAGTATATTAACATGCCGGACAAGCTATCAAAATTGAGCTTGAGATTTCTGAACAAAAAAAAAAAAAAAAGTTTAACATCGGCACGAATTAATACAAGGAAACAAACAGTTCAGAGCCTTATCGTAAAAAAAAAAAAAACATTAACCTTTATTATTTGGAAAAAAAAGGTTTTGCATGCCTTAAAAAAACACTAGCCTTTATTAGAATTTAGTGTAATTTTTATAGTTTATTAAATATATTGAACATTAATTGTAACGCCCCATGTTTTTGATGAGGTATCAAGCAACTCTTAAGTTGTATGAAATTTTTAAAATTTATTGTTTAAAAAATTAACTTAATGAAGAGTATTATCAATAACTCAATTAACGTGAAAAACCTAGGGAAATAGATTCTACACTCAAATAACATTTGTGCAACACACGTTGAAAAGTACATACTGTTACTGAATAAAAGCTGCAAACCTAGAAAAATAGATCCTACTCTTCTTTCTTTATTTGTATTTTCCAAGAACGTGGCAATATGTCCTTTTTCACTATTGAAGCGATAAATCAAGTAACTTCTATTGTTTTTCAGCTCCACCTCAAAGACAAAAATAAAGTTTTTGTGCAGTGATGCCCGCGCCACTCCCACTGGTTTCTATGGGTGTGCCTGCGCCATTGCCAGTGGCGTCGTCAGAGCCTGCGCAGAATATCTGCGTCCTGACATGTTTGTTTTTCAAATTTCAGAAGTCAAAGGTTTGATATTAAATATTCATTTTTAGTTATTTCGATTAAAAAAAATGACGGGCATATTCACTTTCTTAGCCCGTGTAAGTAGCTACAATAGAAAAAGGGTCACCGGAGACTCATGATCTGATGTTCAAAAACAATAAAAAATAACGTGAAGATGATAATTGCGCATGTGCCGAAAATGCAAGGCGGTTTAAATATAGAGAGAGATCTCCAGAATTAATTCCTAAATATATTAAAAATTAAGAAAAATATAGAAACTTTGTTGAGGCATACCTCAATTTGCAAGCTTGTTGAGTTCGATCACCATAATTCATTCCTATTTTTTATAAACCATAATTAATATTTACAGAAAAAAAAATTAACCTTTTGATATAACAGTATTTTATAATATATATATATATATATATATGTGAAAAGAACTACTCATATAAGATGAAAATATATATTTTCATTTAGTTTATTTCACTGAGATTTTTTTGGATCTACGTCTATTTGTAAGTTGTATGTATCATTTTTATAAAATTTGCTTGAACCATATAATGTTTTCAAAAGAAATATAGTAATTTAATATTTGATATCTTATATGAAGTTTTTTGAAGCCAAGAACTGATCAAAATATAAGGACAAGCACCACGGGTAAAAATAGAAAAGGTTTATTTTTATGGGAATGCAACAACAATTTAACAACAGTTAAAGTACAGTTTCTTATGTGTATATAAATTTTTTTGAAACTTTATGACAGAAAAATCATAGAAACAATTTGTAAACTTTAATAATTAAAATTGTGTTTATGTATATATCAGTAACTTAATAGAAAAATAATAGAAACTGTGTGTATATACATGTAATCAAGGCTTTAATCTACACACATCCTATCTTGTAAATCTTTTACTCTATGAAAGCATACCTACTTGAATATGACCACTTTGAATTATTCCGCCTCATCCATTTTTATTATAAGCTGCCAAAAAATTATTCCAATCAGTTATTTTGGACAATAATACCCTTGTATAGAAGAAACATAATAGTATAATACCATGATGCCCAGTACTTCCCTGGTGGTTTATTAGCAACCTGATTCGACAACAGTGCCTATATTATCAAACTGTAAAGTTAACAAACTTTTTTTTCTAGAATGGCATCAGAACTATAATGGTGCACACTTAATATAAATGAATAATAAGACGAAAATTGGTATTTAACAGATAAATATTGCAACCTTTTTGTTAACGTTAATATAAACAGTACATTACTATCCTTTTTCAGTTGCCTATCTCATAGTAAAATATTTCATTTACTTTAATTTTGGTCGAAAGGGAAAAAATACATAGGTTTTTGACATCAAGACAATGCACAAAGCTCAGGATTGCCCATGTCTATGTTTGTAATGTGTAATCATAATTTAATCAACACAAATTAAAATTAGAAACCCAACCATAATTGTTACACCTAATTTTGAACACTTCAATTAGGAGTTTTAATCAAACATAAATAGAAACTGACCGTTATTCATACCTTCTAATTTCTCTCCTATCCCACAATCTCCCTTGCTCCATAGCCACCAGGAAAAGCATATCGCTCACACCACTGCCTTGCGATTGAAATCAAAATTGGAAAAAAAATACTCATAGCCATGAAAAAGCAAGATTACTAAACTATGAAAGGGCAACAGAGGTTAGTACCAAATTGAAGAGTTTGATCAAATAAATGACCAGTCTCCTTACAGCAACCAGATCTAGTTCCTTCCTTAGATGAGAATGAGACCTCCATCTCCTTGCCTTCTTTGAATGGTATCCTCAAATTATGTTGATATATATTTGGAATTTGAAATAGAAGTGGATGATGTGCAAATCAAAACTGTGAAGAGGTGGGTTGTGAAGGGGAGGCGGTCAAAGCTGTCGAGGAGAAAAACAAAAAGGCTACAAAAAAAAGACAAAGTTGGTTGAAAGTAAAAATATTCAGAAGCATAGATTAATTAAGAAGAGAGTGCATAAATAACTATTATCTCAATTACTGGTAAAGATCTAATGTCAGTTCTTCTCTATTACTGTATGCGTTTTTTTAATCTAATTTCAGTATTACTCTTGGCAATGGAAGAGACAACATTCATTACTGGTCAAGTGTTTTGAAATTGAAGAATTTACACTTCTTTTTCTACCAAAAAAAGGTTTGATGGTCATTAATTTGACGATGATTTATCAAGTGTTGAATCTACTATAGTAATTAAATGTGTATCAGCATTGCTGATATTATGAGACATGCAGCAAAACAAATTAAAATGAAAATGGAATAAGATATTACTTTATAAGGTCTTGCTTGTAAAAGCACTCAATAAAGCTGGTGAGCACTCAATTTTGCATGAGCATGACATCAGTATTTCAAGGTTAAAAGCAAGAGGGAAAAAAAATCATTGCACTATCTATCTAATTGACAATACTGTATTTGAAGACAAAAAAAAATAACAAAGATTGTAATCCATCAAGAAGAGCAAAAAAAGCTAATTCTTAAACCGATCTTCTAGTTTTCCCAAAATCAATCCAAAATCAGAATTCTTAAAAAAAATCTTAATTGTTAAACTGATTTCGAAATGAGAAATGAAAGATGACATACATGAATACCATAGTGGTTGGTAGATATCAAGAGGAGCTTACTAAACCTTAAAAAATGAGCAACCTGATATATTAGTAAAAATAGAATTTTAAAAAGGAATGTGTTGTAGTTGTAATCGCAGAAAGAACCTACATCTGTGTACATATATAGACTAAGAAGAACCTATAAATCTTCTCATATTTCTTTATCTCACATCTTCAGTTTTATATAAGTTTTACTTTATTCAATTGTTGTCATTTTGGCAATTATTTGAGGTTTGGGACCATAAATAGGGCTTATGTATTAACAGATGTACTTACCAGGTACAACAAAAAAAGAACCTAAATGGTAAAATACCGTGAAAAAAATGTTGTTTTTTCCGTCCCCACAGATTGCCACAGACTTATTATTTTGTTATGTACAGAAACATAGATTATTTCAAAAGAAGAATTAAGGTACTGGCATGAATAAACTCTGAGTTACTATCAAAATTTATTTCATATAACTAATTACAGTGGTTCTTAGAGGATGAATTAGGTGAATTGATTTTTCACTTCTAGATCTCGTGTTGCCAAGCAAACTCAAAACTAAGAAGTTTATGCATGGGTTCACGAAACTTGATAGCCGTGCCTCTGTCTTCGCACAAACTGTTGGTTTTTAGTTTGATTATTGGATTACTTAATTTCTTCTATTAACAATCACATAAGCTCTTAGAGGTTGGTTGGTATTTCCACTTGCAAAACTCACCGCCAGTTGGAAAAATGTTTGATTTTGTTCAAATTACCTAATTAATTTACCTCTTAGGAGAAGGGTCAGAACTCGGAAGTGGGTGAGGCAGCCATAATTCTAATTCTCCTGAACATTGATCTTGATGGGTGGAGCCTGCTGTTGGTGTCCAGGTATGTCGAGTCTATGCAAGAACAATTGGAGATGCTGAGTCCCCTGATTGTTGATCTCTAACACAATTTTTTTCAAAGTCACGACATCAATATGGTGATGGTTTTACCTGATAAGACAGGACGCCATCAATATAGCAGCCACCACGGTGCCTATATTTCATCTACTGTCTGCTGAGGCTAGTAACACAATTTTCTCGCATTTGATTCTCCATAAGAAGCGACTGAGAAGGAAAGCGACATCAATCAAGAGGGGAGGTGATAGAGAAGGAGAGCAGCATCAAGAGGAGAGGCATAGGAGGAGCGAAGGGTGGGAAGGGGTTGGCGGAGGAAGGGGCGGGCTTGATGGAGGAGCATTAGTCGCTTACCAAGGGATCTAGGTATGGGGAAATGGATCGGAGGAAGGGTAGAGGGTGGGGTGAGGTTGGCGGCAGCATGAACAAAAGGATCAGAGGAGGGCTTGGGCTGGCAGGTTGGGGGAGGAGGCGTCGACCGGCCAACGGGGTTGGGGAGGAGGTGGGGCGCGCTGGAGGAAGAAGAAAGAAGAAATGAAGGGGGAGGTATAGAGAGATTATCCAAAAAAGAAAGAAAGTACATAGAGAGGCGGAAGGAGAAAAATATGTGATTCCCAGTACGCTTCAACAGCTGAAACGGGTCAATCTGATGATGAAATAGCTCGCCACACTATTATTTACAAACTTTATTTATCAAAATAAATTCACCGAACCTATCAACAAATCCTACAATCCCTTGCCGTGTCGAGTTTTGATTAAAACTTTCTGACCGGACTCCCACGCATCTTTATTTATAAATACTGAATACTGATACTGATGCATCCAAACACACCTTTATATGATCTCATGTGAGAAGATTTTGTAACAGGTCCCTTCTTGAAATTCTAATTATGTGGCAAATATTAGGTACAGGATACCAGTTGAAGACCAGAGAGGACTTGAATTTATATTGCTAGGTAAATCCAGTGACATTGTGGTCGGTTTGGATGCATTGACACTGACACAGCAACACCAACACAACATGAACGAAACACCTGATGCATTGCTCAACATCATTGGGACAAAATATCTGTTCACAGTAGCCGGAAAAGCAACCACTCGCTTATAGTCCACACCGCGACTAAGATCTGAATCATATTCTACAGCGTATAGAGAGTTTAAATGTATATTATATTGATGAAATAACATTGAATGAATTCAGAAATAATTGAAATGCTCAAATAATATACCTAGTAATTGCGCATATAAAGTGCAAATAACTCTCATTCTGAGTAATTTGAGCATTCCAACCGTTTCTGAATTCATTCTAAGTCATTTATTCACAATAATCTACATTAAAACTCTCCATATGGTCTAGAATATGATTCATGTCTTACTTATTCAAAAATATTAGATTATACCAACCGATTGCGCATATAAAGTGCAAATAACTCTCATTTCGAGTATTTTGAGCATTTCAACCGTTTCTGAATTCATTCTAAGTCATTTCATCACAATAATCTACATCTAAACTCTCCATACGGTCTAGAATATGATTCAAGTCTTACTTATTTAAAAAGATTGAATTATATCAAGTAATTACGCATATAAAGTACAAATAACTCTCATTCTGAGTAATTTGAGCATTTCAACCGTTTCTGAATTCATTCTAAGTCATTTCTTCACAATAATCTATATTTAAACTCTCCATACGGTCTAGAATATGATTCAGGTCCTACTTATTCAAAAAGATTGGACTATACCAAGCAATTATGCATATAAAGTGCAAATAACTCTTAGTCTGAGTAATATTTTAGCATTTTAACAGTTCTGATTTCATTCTAAGTCATTTATTCACAATAATCTATATTTAAACTCTCCATACGGTCTAAAATATGATTCGGGCCTTACTTATTCAAAAATATTAAATTATACCAAGTAATTACGCATATAAAGTGCAAATAACTCTCAGTCTGAGTAATATTTGAGCATTTCAACAGTTTCTGAATTCATTCTAAGTCATTTCTTCACAATAATCTACATTTAAACTTTCTATACCGTATAGAATAAGATTGAGGTCCTACTTATTCAAAAATATTGGATTATACCAAGTAATTACACATATAAAGTGCAAATAACTCTCATTCTGAGTAATATTTGAGCATTTCAACCGTTTCTGAATTCATTCTAAGTTATTTCTTCACAATAATCTATATTTAAACTCTCCATACGGTTTAGAATATGATTCAGGTCCAACATATTCAGTGACGGAGCCAGAAAATTTTGAAATGGGGTTCACTTAAATAATAATGTTTAAATGAAAAATGCTACAGTCAAAATGATATAGACGAAGTGTTTCGTCAAAACTGGCCAAATTTCAAATTCGGAAAGTCCAAATGACCAATCAAAGCTGTTCAATATGATCTTCATATTAAAATCTCTTTTTAAATCAAATTTTACATTTGAAAATTTTAATACTATATTTTTAAAATTTTAGAAAAATTTCGATCTAATTAGTTTTGAATTTTTGAAAATTCTAAAAAATACTTAAAAAATTGAAAAAAAACTGTAAAATTTGTCATGCAAGAAAATTTTAATATGAAAAACATATTGAGCGGTTTGAATTGATCAATTGAACTTTTGAATTTGAGATATAATCGAATTTGATGGAGCTATCCATTAAAATTGAAATATTAATCATAATAATTAAACAAATTACATGTTTCCATCAAACATCCATTACTTAAAGTTCCAAAAACAATACAACATCAAATAATTTTTTTTTTGTTTTAGTCAACTGTCATAAAAATGAAACAATACAAACTAGAAATTTGATATGTTTTAGACTTGTTATAGACTCGAATTTAACTTTTAAACCAAACTTTCAATATTATACAACTTAAAAAAAGGTAAAAAGAAAAAAAAAAGAAAAGGAGGATTAGAAGAGCAAAGTTTTGGATGAAAATTTTTTCCATATGTTCTAGAGTTTAGCTTTCACTAGATAAAATAAATTGAGGAAAGGAAAGAAGCATCGCTGGATAACTTTATTTTCTTTTCTTTTTTCGATTGTTTTCATGATTTATGAAGTGATTACGCTAAATTCCATTTGTTACCTGGTTGGTCTATGAGGCCCAGAAATGGCAACCAAAGCAACAATAAGTGCAACTGAATCCATTTTATTATAGGAACACTCTTGCAAATAAATTATTTTTTTTAGGGTTAGGTGGCAATTACCACGCCGACATGATTGTATTAAAAAAAGTTATTTACAAAAGGAAAAACAAAAAACAAGGAGAAAAAAAAAAGCAAATAAAGAAATAAAAAACTAGACTAAAAGTAAGAAAAACTAGAAAATCCTAAGCATGTCTACTCCAGGCTGCAATGTCGTCGAAAATATTCCGGAGCAGAAGATTGGCCGGAGTGTTGAATTAGAAAAGATCCTTTTGTTACGTGCCTACCAAATGTTCCAAGAGGTTGCAGCCCAAATAATGTCCCAATTACTGATTCCTGAACACCTGACAGAAAGCCAGAAGTTGCAAATAAATTGTTAATCTTCCAAAGAAATCTCACAAAAAAATATATTATAAAATATATGGGGTTCAACAATGAAAAATCACCTAATATTTTTGGGGTTCAAACATGTGGTGCTTATAACAAATTTATATTTTTTTATCTATAAATATTAATATTAGTGCTATAATTTTAAAAAAATAGTGGTGACATTGACACCCTTTTATTGAATGTAAATCCATCCCTGAACATATTAAAAAAGGATTGGAGTATATCAAGTAATTACGCATATAAAGTGCCAATAACTCTCATTAATTTGAGCATGTCAACCTTTTGTGAATTCATTCTAAGTCATTTCTTCACAATAATCTACATTTAAACTCTCTATACTATATAAAATATGATTCATATCTTATTTATTCAAAAATATTGGATTTACCTAATAATTACGCATATAAAGTGCAAATAATGCATATCCTGAGTATCATTTGAGCATTTAAACCGTTTCTGAATTCAATTCAAGTCATTTCATCATAATAACCATTATTTAAACTCTCCATATGGTCTAGAATATGATTCATATCTTACTTATTCAAAAAGATTGGGTTATATATAGTAATTATGCATATAAAGTGCAAATAACTCTTATTCTGAGTAATTTGAGCATTTCACTTGTATCTGAATTCATTCTAAGTCATTTCTTCACAATAATCTACATTTAAAATTTCTACACGGTATAGAATATGATTCATGCCTTATTAATTAAAAAAGATTGGATTATAGTTAATAATACGCATATAAATTGTAAATAATGTATATTTTGAGTATCATTTATGGATTTCAACCGTTTCTGCATTCATTCTAAGTCATTTCTTCACAATAATCTACATTTAAACTCTCCATATAGTCCAGAATATGATTCTGGTCCTACTAATTCAAAAAGATTGGATTATACTAATTAATTATGCATATAAAGTGCAAATAACTCTCATTTTGAGTAATTTGAGCATTTCAACCGTTTTTTAATTCATTCTAAGTCATTTCTTCAAAATAATTTATATTTAAACTCTTAATTCGATCTAGAATATGATTCAGGTCCAACTTATTCAAAAAGATTGGATTATATGAAGTAATTACGCATATAATGTTAGAGATATGTCCTAGAAGCCAATTATTTGATGTATGTTATTTAGTTTATGTTATTGATGATGTTTGATCAATTGTCCCTTGATTTTATTATTGACAGATCATTCAGTTTGAGGATCTGAATTGTGGATCTCTGTATTTCATTTATGATTAAATGACAATAATAAATCTAAATTATCCATAATCTTGATAATTAGCAATGAATATTAATTATCATAAAAGATTAATATGGAAGTTAAGTGATGATTAAGTTCTACAAATCATATGTAAGGAGTTGCCAACTTAGTTGCATATGTGTATGTTATTGGAACATAGTACATAACATGACCCAATGAAATAAATATATGAATTGTGTTGTGAGTCATTATTTATTTCATATAAGTTTGATTCTAAGTTTGAGATGGTTCAACTTTTCCACATGAGTATAGGTTCAATAAATATCGTCTAACGTTGATTCCTGATAAGGGCTGCTATGCGGACTTTATTTATGTTCTCTTGAATTGTGCGGAGAAAAGTTGTTTATCAAGAAAACCAGATATCCCTCATTAGTATACCTAGTGAGTGATGATATCTATTGGGCCCTTTGATTGATTTGAATTGTTTGCTAGTAACTTGTACAAACAACTCTAGATCAAGAAATGTATAATCTGCAAGAATGACACATTCCTATCTTGGATTATCCAATGATATCATGTGACATAAGAATCAAAATAAGGAAATACTTTATTTCTTATGCATGACTGAAATACTGTAAATTATATTCCAATCTTTTTTAATAAAAAACATATGAATCATATTCTCAGTATAAAGAGTTTAAATGTAGATTATTGTGATGAAATGACTTAGAATGAATCCAGAACGATTGAAATGCTCAAATGATACTCAGAATTGCATTATTTGCAATTTATATGCGTAATTACCATGTATAATACAATCTTTTTTGAGTAAATAACATATGAATCATATTCTAGACGGTATAAAAAATTTAAATATAGATTATTGTTATGAAATTACTTAAAATGAGTCTAGAAACTGTTAGGAACTCAAGTCCATGTGCAATTTTAATTTTTATTAACATTTAACAAGCAACTAAAACGCACGAAAAAACGGATCTAGTTATTCAAGTCATTTAACATATAAAGGGAGAAGCGTAGGAGGTTACCTCTTCCGAAATCGTATTCGGAAGGCTTGAATCCAATCTCTTGGAGTCGGTGGCGTGCTCGTCACCCTCTTGACTACCTCCGGTTGTCTCGAGTCCACCTAGAAGATTAACCAAAGTCTCAAGACAAGTGCTAGCTTGTCCGAGACGATAGCTAATTCCCTTTTGATTTCCTTCGCACGATTAACTGTTTAACTGAAAGGAGAATCGCTCAACGCATGAGCTAAGAGAGCAATCAATGAGAGAAAACAATTTTTCTCTCTTGATGAACAGTAACCGTGAATAGTAATGCGGCCTAGAGAGGAAGAGAGAGAATGTTGCTAGGGTTTGTACTGACTTGTTCCCAAAGAAACAATCAATATATATATGGAACGTTTCCATAATTAGATTTCTCTCTTCCTATTTTCTCCTGGACGAAATTGCCCCTATCATGGCTGAAATTTTCAGCCCTCATGTGGGTCAGGCCACATGATATAATGGCCCATTAAATCACTCCTTTAATTAGTCTCATATCGGGCTTTCAGTTAACTGATTAACTAAAATGCCAATTAGCTCAGTATAATAAATATGCATTGAACTAACTTAATTATTAACATATTAATAATTAATTTGGAATTAGCATATGCATTATATTATTTCTATATGATCCATTTGAGTTAATTAATTATAACGGTTCATAACGGTATATAATTAATTAATCAACTTATCATATATTCGCAGTACTCGCTACTGCAAATAAACAAATAATGCACGTATGGTTAAAGTCCTATTTGTGTGACCCTTTGAGGATTTATGCTATGTTGGCCATGGAAAATAAATCACCATTTATTTCCATTAATCATAAGCGGTATCTAGCAACACGTTATGATTCCCAATTCGCATAAATAAATACTGTACCAATACAGTACTTCAATCCTGCATAAGAAAAAATATCTTATTATTTTGATTCCTATGTCACATGATATCCTTGTATAATCCAAGATAGGAATGTGTCATTCTTGCAGATTATACGTTTCTTGATCTAGAGTTGATCGCCTAGTTGCGCGCATACGATCCAACTCCATCAAGGGGCCCAGTAGATATCATCACTCACTAGGTGAACTAATGAGGGACATACGGTTGTCTTGATGACCAGTTTCTCCCCGCACAATTCAAGAGAACATAAATAAAGTCCGTATAGCAGCCCTTATCAGGAATCAGCGTTAGACGATATTTATAGAACCTATCCTCATGTGGAAAAACTGAACCATCTCAAACTCGGAATCAAACACGTATGAAATAAATAATGACACATAACACAATCCATATATTTATTTCATTGGGTCATGTCCTGTACTATGTTCCAGTAACATATACATATGCAATTAAGTCGGTAACTCCTTACCCATGATTTGTAGAACTTAATCATCACTTAACTTGCATACTAATCTTATATGATAATTAATGTTCCTTGTTAATTATCAAGATTATGGACTCTTTAGAGATATTATTGTCATTCTGACGAATGATCCACAGAGATCTACAATTCAGATCCTCAACCTGAATGATCTGTCAACAATAAACTCTAGGAACAAATGATCAAGCATCATTAATAACATAAACTAATATAATAGCCACCAACTGATTGGCTTCTAGGACTTATCTCTAACAGAAACGACTGAAATGCTCAAATGATACTCGGAATTGTATTATTTTCATTTAATATGCGTAATTATCATGTATAATCCAATCTTTTTGAGTAAATAACATATGAATCATATTCTAGACACTATAAAGAGTTTAAATGTAGACTATTGTGATGAATGACTTAGAATGAATCTAGAAATGATCAAATGATACATATAATTGCATTATTTGCACTTTATATGCATAAATACCATGTATAATCCAATATTTTTGAGTAAATAGCATATGAATGATAATCTAGATAGTATAAAGAGATTAAATGTAGATCATCGTGATACTTAGAATGAATTCAGAAATGATTGAAATGCTCAAATGATAATCTCAATTGCATTAATTGCAATTTATATGCGTAATTACCATGTATAATCCAATCTTTTTGAGTAAATAACATATGAATCGTATTCTAAACAGTATAAAGAGTTTAAATGTATATTATTGTGATGAAATGACTTAGAATGAATCCAAAAACGATTGAAATATTCAAATGATATTCAGAATTGCATTATTTGCACTTTATATGAGTATGTACCATGTATAATCCAATAGTTTGGAGTAAATAACTAAATAATCATATTCTAGACAGTATAAAGAGTTTAAATAAAGATTATTGTGATGAAATGACTTAGAATGAATTGAGAAACAATTGAAATGCTCAAATAATACTCAGAATTGCATTATTTACAATTTATATGCGTAATTACCATGTATATTCCAATTTCTTTGAATAAATAACATATGAATCATAATCTAGATATTATAAAGAGTTTAAATAAAGATTATTGTGATGAAATGACTTAGAATGAATCCAGAAACGATTGAAATGCTCAAATGATACTCAGAATTACATATTTGCACTTTATATGTGATGAAGGTCTAAAACCTAGAATATCAAATAAATTTATAAACCTAGAGCTAACCTCACTAGTCGTTTGGAGTTAAGCTTTAGGGTCGAACCCAAGGGACGGTACAATTGATTACCGGACTTATCTTTTTTCAAAAGCTAGACGAGAATATTTTTATGGAGTTTTGAGTAATTGAATCTAAAGTGCAAGTAAAGTATATGTTCTTGGGTATTTTGGTTGATTAAAATAATCTAAAATATCAAAGTAAAGTTCTGGGGTTTTAAACAATATAAAAAGTGTCTTAGGGTTCAGGTTTCACCTTGGTTTGGACTCTAGAACACAGAACTTATCACTTTCGTGCATCGAACGGTGTTTTTCAAGCGATCAACCCTCAACTCGGTCCGAGTTGGCTTCAACTCGGTTCGAGTTGAGAGTGAAAGTGTGTGGTTTTGACTTGTTTTGATACTTTATGCCTTGAGTTAGGGTTTGTTGGCTAAACCTAAATTTACTAAACCTCAGCGTTCGCTTGTTGGCTAGAAACTGACTTAATCACAACCTAACCTAATTAGACTAATTTAACCACAACTTTTGGTATAGGTATTAACTAATCTAAACTTGTTTGTTGGAGTTCTTGAGGATATTTAGATGTCTTTTGAACTATCTAAAAGTTACACTTTTAGTGTCAACTAACCTCCCCTTTCGGATTTACGATTTATCCCAAATACTTAATTTGAACTAATCTTCTTTATCCTAACTTAAGGCTTAACTAGATGCGGCCGTACAACTAGAAGATGATTAGGAAATCACAAGCAATTCAAACAAGCAATTATAATAATTCTCAACAAATCAAGTCAACAAAACATATTATAAAATAACAAGTCAAATCACAACATCCAAACCTAAGTTACTACCTTACTCCTAAGACTACATAAATTTAGCCTAACATCGTATCAAAACACACAACAAATATCATAGAAATAACAAGATACAAGCCCATGAGAATTAGAGATAAAAACATAGGTAGAATAACTGAATACTCCCTCTATGCTCGATCTTTAATCTTCAAAGGCGATGGGGGCATGTCACAACTTCTCCTTGCTGCCGTCGTCTCAAGAATAGGTTGCCTTGATGAAATATGGTGGAAAAACAATGTAAATTATGCTTCGAAAGGTGATTTGTGGTGTGGAGGCTTTTATTTTTCTAAGGCAGAGAGACAGCCTTAAATATTGGTTCCACGCACAAGGAAAGAGGTCCAGGGCGCCAGGGCAAGAAAATCTACCAAAATAATCAACTTTCTTGTATAAAAACTTGCCATATGAGTCAAGGCGGCGCCCAACTCGGACCGAGATGGAGAGGTGCGCATTTGGATCTGTCAGCTACAGTAACTCGGTCCGAGTTGAGGTTTGAAAAATGCCTTCTCGTGCTAGGAATGAGTCGTCTAGTATTCGTCTTGTGCCGGAAACCTTCTACTCGCTCGAACATCACCAGAAAATTATCAAAGTCCTGTAAAATAAGAGAAGAAACGACGTCAAAGCCAAATTGTAAGAAAACATAGCAATCTATTAAATAATCTAATTATTTGAGTGTCATTTGAGTGCCAAATACGGTCCAAATACCAATGAATAATAACGATATCAATATGCGTAATTACCATGTTTTATTCACTCGTTTTGAATAACATATGAATCATATTCAAGATAGTATAAAGAGTTTAAATGTAGATTGTTGTGATGAAATGACATAGAATGAATCGAAAAATGATTGAAATACTAAAATGATACTCAGAATTGCATTATTTGCATTTTAAATACGTAATGACCATGTATTATCCAATCTTTTCGAATAAATAACATAAGAATCATATTCTAAACAGTATAAAGAGTTTAAATATAGATTATTCTGATGAAATGACTTAGAATGAATTCAGAAACGATTGAAATGCTCAAATGATACTCAGAATTGCATTATTTGCATTTTATATGCGTAATTACCATGCATAATCCAATATTTTTGAATAAATAAAATATTAATCATATTCTAGACAGTATAAAGAGTTTAAATGTAGATTATTATGATCAAATTACTTATAATGAATCCAGAAACGATTGAAATGCTTAATTGATACTCAGAATTGCATTATTTACAATTTATATGCGTAATTACCATGTATATTCCAATATTTTTAAATAAATAACATATGAATCATATTCTGGACTGTATAAAGAGTTTAAATGTAGATTATTTCGATGAAATGACATAGAATGAATCCAGAAATCGATTGAAATACTCAAATGATACTCAGGATTGCATTATTTGCACTTTATATGCGTAATTACCATGTATAATCCAATCTATTTGAATAAATAAAATATTAATCATATTCTAGAAAGTATAAAAAGTTTAAATGTAGATTATTAAGATGAAATGGCTTATAATGAATCCAGAAACGATTGAAATGCTCAAATGATACTCAGAATTGCATTATTTGCACTTTATATGCCAAATTAACATGTGTTATCCAATCTTTTTGAATAAAAAATATATTAATCACATTATAAACAGTATAAAGAGTTTAAATGTAGATTATTTTGATGAATTTACTTAGAATGAATCCAGAAACGATTGAAATGCTAAAATGATACTCAGAATTGCATTATTTGCACTTTATATGCGTAATTACAATGTATAATCCAATCTTTTTCAATAAATAAAATATTAATCATATTCTACACAGTATAAAGAGTTTAAATGTAGATTATTATGATGAAATGTCGTAGAATGAATCCAGAAACGATTGAAATGCTTAAATGATACTCAGAATTGCATTATTTGCAATTTATATGCTTAATTAACATATATATTCCCATATTTTTGAATAAATAACATATGAATGATATTCTAGAAAGTATAAAGAGTTTAAATGTAGATTATTGTGATGAACTGACTTAGCATGAATCAAGAAACGACTGAAATGCTCAAATGATACTAAGAATTGCATTATTTCCGGTTTATATGCATAATTACCATGTATAATCCAATCTTTTCGAGTAAATAGAACATGAATCATAATCTAGAAAGTATAAATAGTTTAAATGTAGATTATTGTGATGAAATGACTTAGAATATTTGCAGAAACGATTGAAATTCTCAAATGATACACAGAATTGCATTGGTAGCACTTTATATGCGTAATTACCATATATAATCTAATATTTTTCAATAAATAACATATGAATCATAATTTAGATAGTATAAAGAGTTTAATTGTAGATTACTGTGATGAAATGACATAGAATGAATTCAGAAACGATTGAAATGTTCAAATGATACTCAGAATTGCATTTTTTGCAATTTATATGCGTAATTACCATGTTATTCCAATCTTTTTGAATAAATAACATGTGAATCATATTCTGGACTGTATAAAGAGTTTAAATGTAGATTATTATGATGAAATAACTTAGAATGAATCCAGAAACGATTGAAATACTCAAATGATACTCAGAATTGCATATTTGCACTTTATATGCGTAATTACAATGTATAATTCAATCATTTTAAATATATAACATATGAATCATATTCAACACAGTATAAAGAGTTTAAATGTAGATTACTGTGATGAAATGACTTAGAATGAATTCAGAAACGATTGAAATGTTCAAATGATACTGAGAATTGCATTTTTTGAAATTTATATACGTAATTACCATGTATATTCCAATCTTTTTGAATAAATAACATATGTATCATATTCTGGACTGTATAAAGAGTTTAAATGTAGATTATTGTGATGAAATGACTTAGCATGAAACAAGAAACGACTCAAATGCCCAAATGACACTCAGAATTGCATTATTTGCAATTGATATGCAAAATTATCACGTATAATCCATTCTTTTTGAGTAAATAACATATGAATTATATTATAAACTGTATAAAGAGTTTAAATGTAGATTATTTTGAAGAAATGACTTAGAATGAATCCAGAAACGATTGAAATGCAAAAATGATACTCAGAATTGTATTATTTGCACTTTATATGAGTAATTACCGTGTATAATCCAATCTAATTGAATAAATAAAACATTAATCATATTCTAGATAGTATAACAAGTTTCAATGTAGATTATTAAGATGAAATTACTTATAATGAATCCAGAAACGATTGAAATGCTCAAATAATACTCAGAATTGCATTATTTGCACTTTATATGCGTAATTACCTTGTTTTATCCAATCTTTTTGAATAAATAATATATTAATCAAATTAAAAACAGTATAAAGAGTTTAAATGTAGATTATTTTGATGAATTGACTTAGAATGAATCCACAAACGATTGAAATGCACAAATGATACTCGGAATTGCATTATTTGCACTTTATATGCGTAATTACCTTGTATAATCCAATTTTTTTGAATAAATAAAATATTATTCATATTCTAGACAGTATAAAGAGTTTAAATGTAGATTATTATGATGAAATGTCTTAGAATGAATCCAGAAACGATTGATACGGTCAAATGATACTCAGAATTGCATTATTTGCTATTTATATGCTTAATTAACATATATATTCCAATCTTTTTAAATAAATAACATATGAATGATATTCTAGACTGTATAAAGAGTTTAAATGTAGATTATTGTGATGAAATGACTTAGCATGAATCAAGAAACGACTGAAATGCTCAAATGATACTCAGAATTGCATTTTTTGCAATTTATATGCATAATTACCATGTATAATCCAATCCTTTCGAGTAAATAACATATGAATCATAATCTAGACAGTAAAAATAGTTTAAATGTAGATTAATGTGATAAAATGACTTAGAATAAATGCAGAAACGATTGAAATGCTCAAATGATACTCAGAATTGCATTGTTAGCACTTTATATGCGTAATTACCATATATAATCTAATATTTTTGAATAAATAACATATGAATCATAATCTAGACAGTATAAAGATTTTAAATGGACATTCTTGTGATGAAATGACTTACAATGAATTCATAAATGATTGAAATGTTCAAATGATACTCAGAATTACATTTTTTGTAATTTATATGATTAATTACCTTGTATATTCCAATCTTTTTGAATAAATAACATTGTTTGACCCTATTTTATGGTGCCAATTCACGAAATAATTGAGTTATTTCACGGTTGATAAATACAAGGAGTTTTGGAGAATTTATCAAAAATACCAAATAGATCCCAAAAATCATGCGAAAATACCAAAAAATCCAGAAAATAATGAAGAATATCATGGTGCTTTTAGAATGGTCAAAGGAGCTACAGAGTGGCCATTTTATGCAAAGAAATCCTTATATTTGAAGAAAATAAATAAAATAGGTGGAGGGGTCTTTTCAGAAAATTCTTGATATCATTGAGTTCTACATAATTTTTTGAGAATGGGGGTAAATTGTCATGAAAGAATTCCAAGGGAAAGATCCTCAAATTATTTCTTTCATTTCGGCAACAAATAAAAATTGGATAAAGCAATAATTGGAGACAAACAACGGTGAAAGAAATGGAGAAGGGAGAAAACTGGTTTAAACCATCCCTCCGTACAAGATGAAATATGGCTGTGTCGGGTCTTCTGTACACCATGCGCTGATGGCTAATGAATGAGGTTGGCCCATAGAAAGCTGAGTGCATACAAAGAAATCTAGAGGAATGTCGCTGAGATGGTTTCAAAAATGATCTCTTCACCAAATAAAGAAGGATGCACCTGGAGTTCAGAGAACGAAAGGAGACAAAGGATTCGGGACCCATAAGAAAGGGACTTGGTGTACCGTATACCATGTGCAGCCAAAACAAGGAAAGAAGAAGGGAGAAACAAACTCAACAGAAGTCGTTGAGGAAGAAAAGAGTCGTAACCGCCGGGCTTTGGATGGATTCATCGAACCTAGACGGAAAGAAAGTTGGGGTCTTCGCCTATATAAGCACCAGACCAAGAGCAGCAGGGCAGAACACATTCACTCGGAATTGGACACAACCACCAAGAAACAAAGAGAGAGAGAGAAAGAGGAGATAGGCATTTCGTAGAACACTTGATAGGTTAGAGAGAGGAGTGGAATCCCTTGTAAGAAGCTTCAAAGAAACAGTTTAGAAAGGTATATTAGGTGAAGGTAAGCTCGATTTTGTAAAGATTTGGTTGCAATTTGCATCAGAATTGTGGAATTTTGAAGAAATATCGATTAATTTTGATTCTTTCGTGGTTTAGATTTCTTTATCGAATTTCTTGATTTCTAGATTGATAATATGTCAATTAGATCGTCTGAACTCTTCCTCTCTCTCGTTATGATAGCTATTTTTGAGAGTTTAAGCTATAGTTTCTATAGTCTTAGACAATCAGCGCATAAAATCGATAAATTGCTCAACTTCTATGTCGATTTCAGTTTCGATTCCTCTTTAAGTCATATACAAGTGTTTATCTGATGTTCTTGAAGCTTAGGCCATGGTTTCCTTGGTCCTAGGCGATTAGTTAAAGTGAATTTCGTAATTGTATAGAAATCAAGAATCGACTTTCAAATTCAGATATGCTTCTCTCTTTCTTCCTCTTTCTTTCCATTCCCTGACCTTTCTGCATCTCTTCTCTCACGGTTTATGCTGAGGTTTCCTCAGATATAGACCGAGAAGAGGTGGCTTAACTTGAAGCTATGCTCATGTTAGGCGAATCCATGGCTTAAGTTGAGGTTTCCTCATCTTTAGGCCTAGATTTCTGCAATTTGAGTCGTCAAAGGCTCAAATTGAGGAATCTGTTGTACATTTGTAGATATCTAGATGTTATGCTGCCCAAATTTCTTTAGAAAATCCATAAGTTTAGGTCAGATTGTAAATAGGAGATCAAGTATAAATTCTGGTATTGTTTGTCAATAACTGAAATTGAGAGGGTCTGAGTGCTTAATTCGATCTTCAAGAAATGTTCTTACTGCCTCTTATAATCTGAAGCCTTAGTATTTCTTTTCTGGTAATCCATTTCATATTGCAAAGGA
Organism: Rhynchospora breviuscula; assembly: GCA_027562975.1. Taxonomy (NCBI): domain Eukaryota; kingdom Viridiplantae; phylum Streptophyta; class Magnoliopsida; order Poales; family Cyperaceae; genus Rhynchospora; species Rhynchospora breviuscula. The sequence continues at coordinate 24,425,995 of CM050398.1, forward strand.
CTATAGTGCTTCTGTTTAATTAAGAGAGATATGGAGACTAACTGTTAAAACCCATTGTTGTTTTAATTGTAATTGCAAATTAAACCAGGGACCAATTGGTAAATATGAGTATGGGTATTAATTATTGTGACTTTTGTTGTATGAGTATTGAGGTATATGGGTATGGCTGTTGTTGTTCTTTCACATGATGTTATCATCTTGTACTTGCTGTTACATTACCCAGTCAAACCGAAGCTAAATCTCAATAAGATTAGGTTGCATGGATGATGAAAGGTAGTATAGTAGGAGGTCAACCTGAATTGCTAAGTCAAAATGCCTAGAATAAACAGCAGCTCGTTGAGTTCATTTCACTGAAATTGATCCTCGTTTCTTTTTTCCAAACTGAATTTGTTTGAGGCCAAATATGGTTTATTGTGCATTGTATAAGTGTAACTCAGATTAATGTAATAAGTTCCTTTAAATAAAGATCTTAACATTACAAAGGCCAGCACGCGTAAGCCAAGGTGTAAACTCCAAATTAGTGTGAAGAATGTACTGGGTATGACCAATTAATATACGTCGTGATGGTAATTGCGTATAAAAATTACTTTAAAGTCTTCTCGGTACCATTCATTTCTCACCGGTACTAACTCTCTCCCTTCCTGCCGTACCAACATTGGGTCTTGGCATGAAATTAGACAAATGTAACACAATTAAACCAGACCATCGTGTTCTCTTATGCCTCACAATTCTAATCGGCTCACTCCCAACCACTATAGCAGCACTGATCGCCGGAAAACATAAATTAAAACTTATAAGGACTGAATTGAAGAACCGCTTGTTAGTAATTGTTTAGAACAACGCAACGAAAACAGAGACCGACATCATCGTCTCCTTGGTCTCACGATGCTCCCAAGCCCCTTCTCTGAAGTCGTGATGGACGGAATTTCTATCGGGTACAGACCCGGTTAGCTGTCAAAGCTCGTCTCCTTCGTTTGAACTCAGCACCTCTCCCTGTTAGATCTTCTATGGCAAACGGGTCACAGAAGTTATCGGACACCCATTTCACGAAATTCGTTTAAAAGATAAAGAATAAAAGTTAAAGATAACGGCCCATTAAGAACCAAGCCTGATAAAAAAAAAGGCCCAAAGATGGAAATTAATCGAAGCCCAACGAAAGTTGCTCGCCACCCTACCAAGTCCAGTCAGCAAACACCTTAGACTCTCTTGATGACGTGGCCCAATCAGAATTCGCCAAATCAGCAGAAACTTTAAAAATTCATTAAAAATAGTATACAACTCAGAAAAATACAAATAAAATATTCATAAAATTATAAAAATCTAAATAAACCAAATTCACTGATACTTTGATATGAAGTTATGTCAAAGTAGCGGCCTTTTATATTTTTGAAGTATTTTCGCTATAAAAATGAATTTCATAAATCTTAAAAATATAATAAAATTGTATAATATTCTCTTTTAACAAAATTCTTAAAACTCAAGCTAAGTATTTTCAAGATATAAAAGATTTCAATGTTGATATTTTCAAAGGCTAAGTATTTTCAAATAACAAATATTTTCAAAACTACAAAAGTCAAAATAATAAACTTTTTAAATATCTTTTAGTAAAATTTTCAAAATCAAGACCTAAATATCCTCAAATAGTAAATGATTTCAAAAGTGATATTTTCAAAAACTAAATACTTTCAAAAACAAGTATTTCCGAAATTATAAGAAAATAATTTCTAAAACCCAAAAGTATAAAAGGACAAAGTGAATGAAAATTGTAAAATACCAATATACAAAGAGAAACGTCAGAAAATTAGAAAGTCAAAACGCGAACCCAAAGTCAAAACCGAAACCTCTTCGTTTGAGGAAAAGTCCCTCTCTAGGGTTGAGATCAACCTCAGATGACTTGAAATTGGATTTTTATCAAATGACCCCCTTGTCTGAAAAATTCAAGTTTTGTTCTCATAAGAAGCCGTTAACGGGCCTGAGAACCAACTCTTATTAAGAAGGTCGCCCAAGAGACCCCTAGGGTTGTAAAAGAACCAACTCTTATTAAGAAGACCGCCTAAGAGGTCCCGAGGGTTGTAAAAGATCCAACTTTCACAAGAAGACCGCTCAAGAGGTCCCGAAAGTTGTAAAATCCCTTTATTCTCACAAGAAGACCGCCTAAGAGGTCCCGAGAACCAACTCTTATTAAGAAAGCCGCCCAAGAGGCTCCTAGGGTTGTAAAAGAACCAACTCTCACAAAAAGACCGCCTAAGAGGTCCCGAGGGTTGTAAAAGATTCAACTTTCACAAAAAGGCCGCCTAAAAAGGCCCCGAAGGTTGTAAAACTCCTTCCACTCTCACAAGAAGGCCAGCCGTTGTCCCGAGAGTTATCAAACAGTTTCGATCGATCTTAAACAATCTAAATTGACTCTAAAACAACTTTAAACAAATGTAAAGAACCTTAAACAACTCCAGTCAACTTTAATCAACTCTAAACAACTTCGAGACGGCTCCAAGTGAAGAAAACTCTCCATTCAAGCGAAAACCAAAACTAATCCTCATCCTAGAAACTTTAGAATTTTAGAAGTTCCTTAATTGAGTCCTGTCAATTAAGTCTGGTACCATCAATTAAGTCACTTTAAGAAGCGATTCCTCCTAGCCCATTACGTATTTCCTTTAGACCCCTTAATCAGAGGTTCCCGTAGGCAACTACGGGGTAATTAACAATAGGGGCTTGCGCCTATTGGAAAGAAAGGACCCGCAAAATTAATAAACCCTCGTATGAAGCGACTCTTGTTCTGGTTCTCTTGTTGTCAAGAGACACTCAGCGCAGAGATCGAACCTTAAGGGGGGTGAATCTAAGACTTATTCTAATTTCTCGAGGAAATCCTTTCATTCTTCGAGGGATGACGAAAAAGTCCACACAAACATATGAATCAAAATCTAGACAGTATAAAGAGTTTAAATGTAGATTATTATGATGAAATGTCTTTGAATGAATCCAGAAACGATTGAAATGGTCAAATGATACTCAGAATTGCATTTTTTGCAATTTATATGCGTAATTACCTTGTATATTCCAATGTTTTTAAATTAATAACATATGGATCATATTCTGGACTGTATAAAGAGTTTAAATGTAGATTATTATGATAAAACAACTTATAATGAATCCAGAAACGGTTGAAATGCTCAAATGATACTCAGAATTGTAAATTTACACTTTATATGCGTAATTACTACGCATAATTCAGTCTTTTTGAATATATAACATAAGAATCATATTCTAAATAGTATAAAGAGTTTAAATGTAGATTATTTTGATGAATGGAATTAGAATGAATCCAGAAACGATTGTAATGCTGAAATGATACTCAGAATTGCCATATTTGCACTTTATATGCGTAATTACCATGTATAATCCAATTTTTTTGAATAAATAAAATATTAATCATATTCTAGACAGTATAAAGAGTTTAAATGTAGATCATTACGATGAAATGTCTTAGAATGAATCCAGAAACGATTGAAATGGTCAAATGATACTCATAATTGCATTATTTCCAATTTATATGCTTAATTAACATATACATTCCAATCTTTTTAAATAAATAACATATGAATGATATTCTAGACTGTATAAAGTGTATAAATATAGATTATTGTGATGAAATGACTTAGCATTAATCAAGAAACGACTGAAATGCTCAAATGATACTCAGAATTGCATTTTTTGCAATTTATATGCATAATTACCTTGTATAATCCAATCTTTGCGGGTAAATAACATATGAATCATAATCTAGACTGCAAAAATAGTTTAAATGTAGATTAATGTGATGAAATGACTTATAAGGAATGCAGAAACGATTGAAATGCTCAAATGATACTCAGAATTTCATTGTTAGCACTTTATATGCGTAATTACCATCTATAATCTAATATTTTTAAATAAATAACATATGAATGATATTCTAGACAGTATAAAGAATTTAAATGTAGAATATTGAGATGAACTGACTTAGCATGAATCATGAAACGACTGAAATGCTCAAATGATACTCAGAATTACATTATTTGCAATTTATATGCATAATTACCATGTATAATCCAATCTTTTTGAGTAAATAACATATTAATCATAATCTAGACAGTATAAATAGTTTAAATGTAGATTATTGTGATGAAATGACTTAGAATGAATGCAGAAACGATTGAAATGCTTAAATGATACTCAGAATTGCATTGTTAGCACTTTATATTCGTAATTAAAATGTATTATGCAATCTTGTTGAATAAATAACATATGAATTATATTCTAAACAGTATAAAAAGTGTAAATGTAGATTATTTCGATGAAATGACTTAGAATGAATCCAGAAATGATTGAAATACTCAAATGGTACTCAGAATTGCATTATTTGTACTTTATATGCGTAATTACAATGTATTATGCAATCTTGTTTAATAAAAAATATATGAATCATATTCTAAATATTATAAAGAGTTCAAATGTAGATTATTTCGATGATATGACTTAGAATGAATCCAGAAACGATTGAAATGCTCAAATGATACTCAGAATTGCATTATTTGCACTTTATATGCGTAATTACCATGTTATATCCAATGTTTTTAAATTAATAATGTATTAATCACATTATAAACAGTATAATGGGTTTGATTGTATATTATTTCGATTTAATGACTTAGAATAAATCCAGAAACTATTGAAATGCTCAAATGATACTCAGAATTGCATTATTCTCACATTATCTGCGTAATTACAATGTTTTATCCAATCTTTTTGAGTAAATAATATATTAATCACATTATAAACAGTATAAATATTTTAAATGTGGATTATTTTGATGAAATTACTCAGAATGAAACCAGAAACGATTGAAATGCTTAAATGATACTCAGAATTGCATTATTTGGAATTTATATGCTTAATTACCATATATATTCTAATCTCTTTGAATAAATAACATATGAATGATATTCTAGACAGTATAAAGAGTTTAAATGTATATTATTGTGATGAAATGACTTAGCATGAATCCAGAAACGACTGAAATGCTCAAATCATACTCAAAATTGCATTATTTGCAATTTGTATGCATAATTACCAAGTATAATCCAATCTTTTTGAGTAAATAACATATGAATCATATTCTACATAGTACAATTAGTTTAAATGTAGATTATCGAGATGAAATAACTTAGAATGAATGCAGAAACGATTGAAATGCTCAAATGATACTCAGAATTGCATTGTTAGCACTTTATATGCGTAATTACAATATATATAGTCGAATATTTTTGAATAAATAACATATGAATCAAAATCTAGACAGTATAAAGAGTTTAAATGTAGATTACTGTAATGAAATGACTTAGAATGAATTCAGAAATGATTGAAATGCACAAATGATACTCAGAATTGCATTATTTGGTGCTTTATATGCGTAATTACAATGTATTATGCAATCTTGTTGAATAAATAACATATAAATCATATTCTAAACAGTATAATGAGTTTAAATGTAGATTATTTCGATGAAATGACTTAGAATGAACCCAGAAACAATTGAAATGCTCAAATGATACTCAGAATTTCGTTGTTGGCACTTTATATGCGTAATTACAATGTATTATGCAATCTTTTTTAATATATAACATATGAATCATATTCTACACAGTATAAAGAGTTTAAATGTAGATTATTGTGATGAAATGAATTAGAATGAATGCAGAAACGATTGAAATGCTCAAATGATACTCAGAATTGCATTGTTAGCAATTTATATGCGTAATTACCATATATAATCTAATATTTTTGAATAAATAACATATGAATCATAATCTAGACAGTATAAAGAGTTTAAATGTACATTCTTGTGATGAAATGACTTACAATGAATTCATAAATGATTGAAATGTTCAAATGATACTCAGAATTGCATTTTTTGTAATTTGTATGCTTAATTACCTTGTATATTCCAATCTTTTTGAATAAATAACATATGAATCATATTCTGGTCTGTATAAAGAGTTTAAATGAAGATTATTATGTTGAAATAACTTAGAATGAATCCAGAAACGATTGAAATGCTCAAATGATACTCAGATTTGCATATTTGCACTTTATATGCGTAATTACCATGTATAATTCAATCTTTTTGAATATATAATATATGAATCATATTCTACACAGTATAAAGAATTTAAATGTAGATTATTGAGATGAACTGACTTAGCATGAATCAATAAACGACTGAAATGCTCAACTGATACTTAGAATTACATTATTTGCAATTTATATGCATAATTACCATGTATAATCCAATCTATCTGAGTAAATAACATATTAATCATAATCTAGACAGTATAAATAGTTTAAATGTACATTATTGTGATGAAATGACTTAGAATGAATGCAGAAACGATTGAAATGCTCAAATGATACTCAGAATTGCATTGTTAGCACTTTATATTCGTAATTACCATGTATGTTCAAATCTTTTGAATAAATAACATATGAATCATATTCTGCACTCTATAAAGAGTTTAAATGTAGATTATAATGATGAAATGACTTATAATGAATCCAGAAACGATTGAAATGCTCAAATGATACTCAGAATTGCATTAATTGCACTTTATATGCGAATTTACAATGTATTATGCAATCTTGTTGAATAAATAACATTTGAATTATATTCTAAACAGTATAAAAAGTTTAAATGTAGATTATTTCGATGAAATGACTTAGAATGAATCCATAAACGATTGAAATGCTCAAATGATACTCAGAATTTCGTTGTTGGCACTTTATATGCGTAATTACAATGTATTATGCAATCTTTTTTAATATATAACATATGAATCATATTCTACACAGTATAAAGAGTTTAAATGTAGATTATTGTGATGAAATGAATTAGAATGAATGCAGAAACGATTGAAATGCTCAAATGATACTCAGAATTGCATTGTTAGCAATTTATATGCGTAATTACCATATATAATCTAATATTTTTGAATAAATAACATATGAATCATAATCTAGACAGTATAAAGAGTTTAAATGTACATTCTTGTGATGAAATGACTTACAATGAATTCATAAATGATTGAAATGTTCAAATGATACTCAGAATTGCATTTTTTGTAATTTATATGCTTAATTACCTTGTATATTCCAATCTTTTTGAATAAATAACATATGAATCATATTCTGGTCTGTATAAAGAGTTTAAATGAAGATTATTATGTTGAAATAACTTAGAATGAATCCAGAAACGATTGAAATGCTCAAATGATACTCAGATTTGCATATTTGCACTTTATATGCGTAATTACCATGTATAATTCAATCTTTTTGAATATATAATATATGAATCATATTCTACACAGTATAAAGAATTTAAATGTAGATTATTGAGATGAACTGACTTAGCATGAATCAATAAACGACTGAAATGCTCAACTGATACTTAGAATTACATTATTTGCAATTTATATGCATAATTACCATGTATAATCCAATCTATCTGAGTAAATAACATATTAATCATAATCTAGACAGTATAAATAGTTTAAATGTACATTATTGTGATGAAATGACTTAGAATGAATGCAGAAACGATTGAAATGCTCAAATGATACTCAGAATTGCATTGTTAGCACTTTATATTCGTAATTACCATGTATGTTCAAATCTTTTGAATAAATAACATATGAATCATATTCTGCACTCTATAAAGAGTTTAAATGTAGATTATAATGATGAAATGACTTATAATGAATCCAGAAACGATTGAAATGCTCAAATGATACTCAGAATTGCATTAATTGCACTTTATATGCGAATTTACAATGTATTATGCAATCTTGTTGAATAAATAACATTTGAATTATATTCTAAACAGTATAAAAAGTTTAAATGTAGATTATTTCGATGAAATGACTTAGAATGAATCCATAAACGATTGAAATGCTCAAATGATACTCAAAATTGCATTATTTGTACTTTATATGCGTAATCACCATGTTTTATCCAATCTTTTTGAATAAATAATATATTAATCACATTACAAACAGTATAAAGAGTTTAAATGTAGATTATTATGATGAAATGACTCAGAATTAATTCCGAAACGATTAAAATGCTCAAATTATACTTAGAATTGCAATATTTGCAATTTATAAGCTTAATTACCATATATATTTCAATCTTTTTGAATTAATAACATATGAATGATATTCTAGATAGTATAAAGAGTTTAAATGTAGATTATTGTGATTAAATGACTTAGAATGAATCGAGAAACGATTGAAACGCTCAAATGATACTCAGATTTGCATTATTTGTATTTTATATGCGTAATTACAATGTACTATGCAATCTTGTTGAATAAATAACATATGACTCATATTCTAAACAGTATAAAGAGTTTAAATGTAGATTATTTCGTTGAAATGACTTAGAATGAATCAAGAGACGATTGAAATGCTCAAATGATACTCTGAATTGCATTCTTTGCACTTTATATGCGTAATTACCATGTATAATCCAATCTATTTGAATAAATAAAATATTAATCATATTCTAGAAAGTATAAAAAGTTTAAATGTAGATTATTAAGATGAAATGGCTTATAATGAATCCAGAAACGATTGAAATGCTCAAATGATACACAGAATTGGATTGTTAGCACTTTATATGCGTAATTACCTTATATAATCTAATATTTTTGAATAAATAACATACGAATCATAATCTAGACAGTATAAAGATTTTAAATGTAGATTACTGTGATGAAATGACTTAGAATGAATTCAGAAACGATTGCAATGTTCAAATGATACTCAGAATTGCATTTCTTACAATTTATATGCGTAACTACCATGTATATTCCAATCTTTTTGAATAAATAACAAATGAATCATATTCTGGATTGTATAAAGAGTTCAAATGTAGATTATTGTGATGAAATAACTTAGAATGAATCAAGAAATGATTGAAATGCTCAAATGATACTCAGAATTGCATATTTGCACTTTATATGCATAATTGGCATGTAAAATTCAATCTTTTTGAATATATAACATATGAATCATATTCTACACAGTATAAAGAGTTTAAATGTAGATTATTGTGATGAAATGACTTAGAATGAATCCATAAACGGTTGAAATACTCAAATGATACTCAGAATTGCATTACTTGCACTTTATATGCATAATTGCAATGTATAATCCAATCTTTTAGAATAAATAACATATGAATCATATTCTAAACAGTATGAGTTTGAATGAAGTTTATTTTGATGAAATGATTTATAATGAATCCAGAAACGATTGAAATGCTCAAATGATACTGAGAATTGCATTATTTGCACTTTATATGCATAATTGCCATGTATAATCCAATGTTTTTTAATAAATAACATATTAATCAAATTTTAGATTGTATAAAGAGTTTAAATGTAGATTATTGTGATTGAAATGCTCAAATGATACTCAGAATTGAATTATTTGTACTTTCTTAGCGTAATTACATTGTATAATGCAATCTTGTTGAAGAAATAACATATGAATCATATTCTAAACAGTATAAAGAGTTTAAATGTAGATTATTTCGACGAAATGACTTATAATGAATGCAGAAACGTTTGAAATGCTCAAATGATACTCAGAATTGCATTATTAGCACTTTATATGCGTAATTACAATGTATTATGCAATCTTTTTGAATATATAACATATGAATCATATTCTACACAGTTTAAAGAGTTTAAATGTAGATTATTGTGATGAAATGACATAGAATAAATCCAAAAACGATTGAAATACTCAAATGATACTCAGAATTGCATTGTTAGCAATTTATATGCGTAATTACCATATATAATCTAATATTTTTGAATAAATAACATATGAATCATAATCTACACAGTATAAAGAGTAAAAATGTAGATGACCGTGATGAAATAACTTAGAATGAATTCAGAAACGATTGAAATGCTCAAATGATACTCAGAATTGCATTATTTGCACTTTATATGCGTAATTACGATGTATAATCCAAACTATTTGAATAAATAAAATATTAATCATATTCTAGACAGTATAAAAAATTTAAATGTAGATTATTAGATGAAATGACTTATAATGAATCCAGAAAGGATTGAAATGCTCAAATGATACTCAGAATTGCATTATTTGTAGTTTATATGCGTAATTATCATGTTTTATCCAATCTTTTTGAATAAATAATGTATTAATCACATTATAAATAGTATAAAGGGTTTAAATGTAGATTATTTTGATGAAATGACTTAGATTGAATCCAGAAACGATAGAAATGCTCAAATGATACTCAGAATTGCATTATTTGTACTTTGTATGCTTAATTACCATGTATATTCCAATCTTTTTGAATAAATAACATATGAATCATATTATGGACTGTGTAAATAGTTTAAATGTAGATTATTATGATGAAATGACTTAGAATGAATCCAAAAACGATTGAAATGCTCAAATGATACTCAGAATTGCATTACTTGCACTTTGTATGCATAATTGCCATGTATAATCCCATATTTTTGAATAAATAACATATTAATCAAATTTTAGAATGTATAAAGAGTTTATATGTAGATTATTGTGATGAGATGACTTAGAATGAATCGAGGAACGATTGAAATGCTCAAATGATACTCAGAATTGCATTATTTGTAATTTATATGCGTAATTACAATGTATTATGCAATCTTGTTGAATAAATAATATACGAATCATATTCTAAATAGTATAAAGAGTTTAAATGTATATCATTTCGATGGAATGACTTAGAATGAATCCAGAAACGATTGAAATGCTCAAATGATACTCAGAATTGCATTATTAGCACTTTATATGAATAATTGCCCTGTATAATCATATCTTTTTGAATAAATAACATATGAATCATATTCTAAGCAGTATAAGGAGTTTAAATGTAGTTTATTTTGATGAAATGATTTATAATGAATCCAGAAACGATTGAAATACTCAAATGATACTCAGAATTACATTAGTTGCACTTTGTATGCATAATTGCCATGTATAATCCGATATTTTTGAATTAGAATATATAAAGAGTTTAAATATATACGAATCATATTCTAAACAGTATAAGGAGTTTAAATATATATTATTTTGATGAAATGATTGAGAATGAATCCAGAAACCGTTGAAATGCTCAAATGATACTCAGAATTGCATTATTTGTACATTATATGCGTAATTACAATGTATTATGCAATCTTGTTGAATAAATAACATATGCATCATATTATAAACAGTATAAAGAGTTTAAATGTAGATTATTGTGATGAAATGAATTAGAATGAATCCAAAAACCATTGAAATGCTCAAATGATACTCAGAATTGCATTACTTGCACTTTATATGCATAATTGCCCTGTATAATCCAATCTTTTTGAATAAATAACATATGAATCATATTCTAAATAGTATAAGGAGTTTAAATGTAGTTTATTTTGATGAAATGATTTATAATGAATCCAGAAACGATTGAAATGCTCAAATGATACTCAGAATTGCATTATTTGCACTTTGTATGCATAATTGCTATGTCTAATCGGATATTTTTGAATAAATAACATATTAATCAAATTTTAGAATCTATAAAGAGTTTAAATGTAGATTATTGTGATGAGATGACTTAGAATGAATCGAGAAACGATTGAAGTGCTCAAATGATACTTAGAATTGCATTATTTGTACTTTATATGCGTAATTACAATGTATTATGCAATCTTGTTGAATAAATAACATACGAATCATATTATAAATAGTATAAAGAATTTAAATGAAGATTATTTCGATGAAATTACTTAGAATTAATCCAGAAACGATTGAAATGCTCAAATGATACTCAGAATTGCATTATTTGTACTTTACATGCGTAATTACAATGTATTATGCAATCTTGTTGAATAAATGACATATGAATCATATTCTAAACAGTATAAAGAGTTTAAATGTAGATTATTTCGATGAAATTACTTAGAATGAATCCAGAAATGATTGAAATGCTCAAATGATACTCAGAATTGCATTATTTGCACTTTATATGCGTAATTACCGTTTATAATCCAATCTATTTGAATAAATAAAATATTAATCATATTCTAGACAGTATAAAAAGTTTAAATGTTGATTATTAAGACGAAATGACATATAATGAATCCCGAAAACATTGAAATGCTGAAATGATACTCAGAATTGCATTATTTGCACTTTATATGCATAATTGCTTTGTATAATCCAATATTTTTTAATATGTAACTAATTAATCAAATTTTAGAATGTACAAAGAGTTTAAACGTAGATTATTGTGATGAAAAGACTTAGAATAAATTGAGAAACTATTGAAATGCTCAAATGATACTCAGAATTGCATTATTTGTACTTTATATGCGTAATTACAATGTATTATGCAATCTTGTTGAATAAATAACATATGAATCTTATTCTAAAGAGTATAAAGAGTTTAAATGTTGATTATTTCGATTAAATGACTTAGAATTAATCCAGAAACGACTGAAATGCTCAAATGATACTAAGAATTGCATTATTTGTACTTGATATGCGTAATTACAATGTATTATGCAATCTTGTTGAATAAATAACATATGAATCATACTCTAAACAGTATAAAGAGTTTAAATGTAGATTATTTCGATGAAATTACTTAGAATGAATCCAGAAACGATTGAAATGCTCAAATGATACTCAGAATTGCATTATTTGAACTTTATATGCGTAATTACCGTTTATAATCCAATCTATTTGAATAAATAAAATATTAATCATATTCTAGACAGTATAAAAAGTTTAAATGTAGATTATTAAGACGAAATGACTTATAATGAATTCAGAAAACATTGAAATGCTCAAATGATACTCAGAATTGCATTATTTGCACTTTATATTCATAATTGTTTTGTATAATCAAATAATTTTGAATAAATAACAAATTAATCAAATTTTAGAATGTACAAAGAGTTTAAACGTAGATTATTGTGATGAAAAGACTTAGAATAAATTGATAAAGTATTGAAATGCTCAAATGATACTCAGAATTGCATTATTTGTACTTTATATGCGTAATTACAATGTATTATGCAATCTTGTTGAATAAATAACATATGAATCTTATTCTAAACAGTATAAAGAGTTTAAATGTAGATTATTTCAATGAAATGACATAGAATTAATCCAGAAACGACTGAAATGCTCAAATGATACTCAGAATTGGATTATTTGTACTTTATATGCGGAATTATCATGTTTTATCCAATCTTTTTGAATAAATACTATATTAATCACATTATAAACAGTATAAAGATTTTAAATATAGATTATTTTGATGAATTGACTTAGAATGAATCTAGAAACGATTGAAATGCTCAAATGATACTCAGAATTGTATTATTTGCACTTTTTATGTGTAATTACCATGTATAATCCAATCTTTTTGAATAGATAACATATGAATCATAATCTAGATAGTATAAATAGTTTAAATATAGATTATTGTGATGAAATGACTTAGAATGAGTGCAGAAACGATTGAAATGCTCAAATGATACTCAAAATTGAATTGTTAGCACTTTATGTGCTTAATTACCATATATAATCTAATATTTTTTAATAAATAACATATGAATCATAATCTAGACAGTATAAAGAGTTTAAATGTAGATTACTGTGATGAAATGACTTAGAATGAATTCAGAAACGATTGAAATATTCAAATGATACTCAGAATTGTATTTTTTGTAATTTATATGCGTAATTACCATGTATATTCCAATCTTTTTGAATAAATAACATATGAATCATATTCTGTACTTTATAAAGAGTTTAAATGTAGATTATTATGATGAAATAATTTAGAATGAATCCAGAAACGATTGAAATGCTCAAATGATACTCAGAATTGCATATTTGCACTTTATATGGGTAATTACCAGGTTATAATTCAATTTTTTTTTAATATATAACATATGAATAATATTCTACACAGTATAAAGAGTTTAAATTTAGATTATTGTGATGAAATGACTTAGAATGATCCAAAAACGATTGAAATGCTCAAATGATACTCAGAATTGTATTATTTACACTTTATATGCTTAATTACCCTGTAAATTATTGTGATGAAATAACTTAAAATGAATCGAGAAACAATTGAAATGCTAAAATGATACTTAGAATTACATTTTATGTATTATTTATTCATAATTACCTTGTATTATCCAATATTTTTGAATAAATAACATATGAATCATATTCTAAACAGTATAAAGAATTTAAATTTAGATTATTTTGATGAAATGACTTAGAATGAATCCAGAAACGATTGAAATGCTCAAATGATACTCATAATTGCATTATTTGCACTTTATATGCGTAATTACCTTGTATAATCCAATCGTTTTGAATTAATAAAATATCAATCATATTCTAGATATTATAAAGAGTTGAAATGTAGATTATTATGATGAAATGACTTATAATGAATCTAGAAACTATTTAAATGCTCGAATGATATTGAGAATTGCATTATTTGCAATTTATATACGTAATTATCATGTATATTCCAATCTTTTTGAATAAATAACATATGAATCATATTATGGGCTATATAAAAATTTTAAATGTGGATTATTATGATGAAACAACTTAGAATTAATCCGAAAACAATTGAAATACTCAAATGATACTCAGAATTGCATATTTGCACTTTATATGCGTAATTACCATGTATTATTCAATCTTTTTGAATAAATATTATATGAATTATATTATACACAGTATAAAGAGTTTAAATATAGATTATTGTGATGAAATGATTTATAATGAATCCAGAAACGATGGAAATACTCACATAATACTCAGAATTACATTATTTACACATTATATTCATAATTACCATGTATAATCCAAATTTTTGAATAAATAACATATGAATCGTATTCTAGACAGTATAAAGACATTAAATGTAGATTATTGTTATGAAATGACTTAGAATGAATCCAGAAATGATTTAAATGCTCAAATGATACTCAGAATTGTATTATTTACACTTTATATACGTAATTGCCATGTATAATCCAATCTTTTTAAATAAATAATATATAAATCATATTCTAGACAGTATAAAGAGTTTAAATGTAGATTATTGTGATGAAATGACTTAGAATGAAATGAGAAACGATTGATATGCTCAAATGATTGTCCGATTATATGACTAACCGATTCACTTTATTTTAATGGTTTAAATAATCATGAAGTTAGTTATTAAGTGCCCATTATATGACTAACCGATTTACTTTATTTTACTGGTTTCTAGTCTATTGTTTTACAAGTCGATTATTTATAACTTCGTTCCAGGAAAGACCTCTGATTTTATGCATTTGATGATTAATTTGAGCATCTCTGTTAATAAACGAAGGAACTAACTATCAACCCTAAAATAATCATACATCACTGTACTTCCTAAATACAACATTAATTTCAAGAACTAATCTCATGCCACGCTTGTGCCAGTATATTGCTCTTGCCAATAGGTTAACTAGTATTTCTTCAGTCAAAATGTGCTTGTGTTCAATTGATGCAAGTAGTATACTGATAATAAGGTCACTAATTGGTCTCAAAGAGTCTAAATTCTAATTTCATTAACAATTTGAAGGTCAATCCATCAAGAAATTAGGTGCGTTAAGTTCATTTCAGCCAACTTTTAAAGGGCTTCAAATCTGAACTTGGATACAACATTAATATCACCACAAGTAGAAAGAGCTTGCAGGTGGAACCATTACAGAAAGAGGTAGAGGGGCATTCGGAATAACAACTCTTAAATTGCCCGACTGCAACGTAACGTTCAGGGGTAAAAAAGAGAGTTTTGTGAAAGTCCGAAAATAAATAAATCAATTACAAGTAGAAAGGTAAAGATGGATTATTTGTCAATAGGATGGTCTCAGCACCAGTTTTATCTACTACTAATTCTATAATGTTAATCTATGAATTGAACATGGATTCAGCGCTGTAATTGATTCAATAGGATGGACTATTAATGTTAATCTAGAAAAAGAATTCTATGAATTGAACATGGATTCAGCGCTGTGCAATGGTAAGAGTAGGGCTGTACAAGAAAATTAAAAACCCGTCTGATCCGTATTCTAACGGGTTCAAGCATGATTCGGGTTGGTTCGGGTTTTGATTTTACTAACCCGGTACAATTGGGTCAGGTCAATTTTTTTTTTGGATAATCCGGTACAAACCCGACCTGTTTTTATTTTTATTGATATGATCTGATTTGAATCACATGAACATAATTAGCATTTGTTTTTCCTTAATCCCAATGTCAGTGACGCCTCGTTTCCTGACAGAGACGAACTATTTTTTGTAAACTAATGCATAAACATAGTAGGCACTTATTTTTTTACTTTTCCCATGAAAAAAGATGCCGCTTTTTGTTATTCTTTATTTTGTTCCGCTCTTAATTGATTGAGTTTTTAGTTGGTATGGGATATTTTCTTTTACCTTTTAAAGGACGCACATATAAGTTACATGGCAGCGTGAATAAATAAAGATATTTTGTAATTATCAAACATTCAAAGGTATTGGATCTTAGCTGTATTACTAATACGGCTGTGCACTTCTCGGTTCACCCATACCAGACTCCAAAACTATCGCTTGCTTTATTATTCTAGTATAAGATTTAAAACTCTTATATCCTAGCAATTGTATATTCTTAATCTCCCTTTCAAATTGAAAGTTTTTCTGTTTCGGCCTTGTACAATATATAATAAGATTTAAAACTCTTATATCCTAACAATTGTATATTCTGAATTTTCCTTTCAAATTGAAAATTTTCCAGTTTTAGCCATGTACAATATAAAATCGTAAGGCAAAAAATTAATAACTTTCAATTGTTTATGTGTTATATAAATTGAAAATTATTCACTTATAAATTATAATCTGTTTAACCCGGAAACCTGTACAAATCCGTAAATAAAAATTTATATGAGTTGGGTTGGATTACGGGTGGGTCAACTAAAGAAATTTTTTAACCCGGCATAGTTGGGTTGGGTTAAAAACTTATGAACCCGTTCGTTGTACAGTCCTAGGTAAGAGAGCAATAAGCAAAATGAATTTGCTTGGAGCAGAGCAATTCTGTTAAAATTTTTTTTTTCTGGAACAAAGTTATAAAATGAAAACTTCAAATGAAATGATGATGATAAACATTTCAAAGCACAGAGAATTTTATTTTATCTAAGAAATATGTTAATGGCTGCAATTTGAGGTTTAATCAAGAGAAATTATCCCTGATCTGCATTAAACCGATCAGAGAGTGAGCATTACAAGAATAAACTTATAGGGGGCTGCAATATGTTATTTCCAATTAGCGAAGTTTACAGGGGGTTATATCTAATTTTGCCTATAATTAACAATCATTTTAGAACCCTGGAACTTAATGATACTTGAAACTTTTTACTGTAGATAAAAATAATGATTAATCACTAAGCAACAACCCAGCAGAATTAAATTTAGCATTATCAAACAAAATTAAAAAAAATGAAACCATAATAATATAAAGCAGTATCAACCAAAAATGCAATGCTAAAACCACAACTATTCAACATACCAACAAATTGTCTCATTCACCAAAGGATGACTATCTAATACAAAACTCAACGACACAAGTTCTCAGGACAAACTTTATAAAATTATGGTCTTAGCACAGGAACAAAAAGACAGGAAAAATTCAAAATACTTCTAAATGTAAACTACTTTCACTGTGTCACTCCAAGCCACTTTGAGAAGGTCTCAAACTCGGTGTAGTCGCTGTCAGAGACCATGGTTTTGTACCATGCCTTACCAGCTGACTTGATCTTAGCCTTCTCCTCCTGTTACACAAACAGCAAATATGAACACCATACAATAAGTCAGGAACACATAAGCAATAATTACAGTAAAATAGCAGCGCCAACAAAAATTAATCACCCATAAACAACCCAATAAAAAAATAACAATGCAATGAAGGATAGATCATCATCTAAGTAATAAATCACAGCTCATATCAAGGTCTGTAGCAAAACCTTACTACACATTCGACAAGCTCGCAGGCTGGCTGTGATTTAAGTTCAACAGCTTGAAGCACCTGCCAACAGTTTAGAATGAGGCAAGCAAATTGCAATTCGAGGTTCTTTAATTTTTCATGTGTAACTAAGTAGGAACTATTTCTTATTTCAATATATATCACCAGTTTCAATGATAGGGAAATTGAGATGCAACTTGACACAACTGTACAAGTTACAGACAGATCTATATTTGTTTGACTTGGTCATGGGTGGACAACCGATGGTAAATACTAGTCTGTCATTATTTTCAACATAACAATTTGAGTTCCATACTATATCAAACTAAATTGTACTAGACGCAATTAATAAATCAGGCAAAAACCTACACGCAGTGCTATTACCATACAAAAATTTAGAAAAACAGATAAAGTTAGAAATCAATACCGCGCTAAGGGAACTCCTCTTCTTCTGAAGCTTCTCATTCTTAGCCTTCACCCTCTGTGCCTCGGCAAGAAGAGCCATCCTCCTTGCAGTCGCAGCATATGGATTGAGCTTCAACAGGGTGCTGACACTCTTGAGCGGGTTCTTCTACAACTCTCTCTTCTTAACCTCCCTGTTGACTGGCCTGACAACAGCCTGCACCTCATCAGAGTTGATGATCCTGGCCAGATCAGCATTGAGCATCTTAGGCCTTGGCAGAACAAAGCCCTTCTTCTTCTCTGATGGCTTCTCAAAGGATCCGAAGACTGAGTTGAGATTCTCAAAAGCTGACTTGGTCCAGATGATCAACCGACCAACATGACCACCCGGAGCGAGCTTGAGCAGGTTGAGGCGCTCGACATTGGCCACATCAACACCAGGAATGTTGCGGAAAGCCTTCACAATCTTGGATCCCTCAGTACCATACACAATCAGAGGACCCTTGCGGTTGGTGTAGCGGCGGTTGCGCATCTTACCCTTACCAGTACGGATCTGAACAGAGTCCTTGGCCTTCTCAGCATCAGCATACGCACCAACCTGCTTCAGTATCTTGATAGCAGCAGAGGTCTTCTCGACCGACTCAGCTGAATCAGAGAGCACAAGAGGGAGCTCAGGAATACTCTCGATCTTGTGGCCTCTAGCCATGACAAGTGACGGCACAGCCGAGGCAGCAAGAGCCGAGGCTCGGCGTATCGGCGGAGATGGGTGTTGACACGCCTGTGCCAGCGGCGCCAGATCTTGGTCGGGGCGAACATACGACCGCCACGACACATGTTTCCGAAAGCTCCCTGACCAGCACGGTGCGTACCACCACCAGGGACACGGGGGATACGAGACACGGCGTGTCCAATACCCCAGGATTCGGCGGAGGTTTGTGTTAGGAAGTCTAATTTTCGAATTTTTGTGCTAATTTACCATTTAATAAGCAATCCAAACGACTTAGACCTTGAAGGATCTAGTCCAAGCATTCACACACAAGAGAGAGAGGTTAGGAATGCTACCTCTCCTTGTATCGCAACAAGGAGGCTCGAATCCGGCGATGTCGAGGTTGTGCGCACCACCACGCGTGTCTCGGCCTCAAGTCCACTAAGGTATTAACCAAAACCTCGATCTATGCTAGTAGATGAGAGGTTAAGCCTAATCCCTTCATTCCCTTTGCCTTAATTAACTATTTAATTGGATGGAGGCAAGAGGTGCTCAACACATGAACTTAAGAGAGCAATGGTGGAGAGGAAAAATTCTGAAATTTTTCCTTTAATTTTCGTCCAAAATATTAGGGAGAGAGAAAATGGCAAGGTGGCTAGGGTTTTGGCTCCCAAAGTGGTCTTTTTATAGACCAACCACTCTCCCAAAAAGTTGTAACTAATTTACAACTATGCCATCACTAGGGCAGCCATAAAATGGGCCTAAATGGGCTCCATCAATTATTTAATTGGTCCTCTAATTCAATTAATTAGTGGCCCAATTAATTGCTCTCAAGTTGGACTTTTAATTTACCATTTAAATATATGCCCGTTAGTTCAAATTAATTACTTTAATTAATTCATGTTGAACAAATTAATTATCAACACTTTGATAATTATTTAAGGATTAGAATATGCATTAATTTATTTCTATATAATCCGTTTGACTTAATTAATTAATTATGACGGTTCACAACAGTACATAATTAATCAGTCAACATATCATATTGTTGCATTCCTTAATACAATCAAATAAATAATGCACGCATGGTCAAAACCTATTTGTGTGACCCTTTGAGAATTTATGCTCTGTTGGGCATGGAAAATAAATCGCTATTTATTTCCAATAATCATAAGCGGTATCTAGCAACACGTTATGATTCCCAATTCGCATAAATAGTGTACTGCTACAATATTTTAATCCTGCATAAGAAATAATAGTATTTCCTTGTCTGATTCTTATGTCACATGATATCATCGTATAATCCAAGATAGGAATGTGTCATTCTTGCAGATTATACGTTTCTTGATCTAGAGATGACTGTATCAGTTGCTAGCAAACAATCCATCTCCATCAAGGGGCCCAAACATATATCATCGCTCACTAAGTAAATTAATGAGTGACATACGGTTTTCTTGATGAACAACTTTTTCCCGCACAATTCAAGAGAACATAAATAAAGTCCGTATAGCAGCCCTTATCAGGAATCAACGGTAGACGATATTTATTGAACCTATCCTCATGTGGAAAAGTTGAACCATCTCAAACTTAGAATCAAACTCAAATGAAATAAATAATGACACATAACACAATCCATATATTTATTTTATTGGATCGTGTCATGTACTATGTTCTATAACATATACATATGCAATTAAGTTGGCAACTCCTTACCTATGATCTGTAGAACTTAATTATCACTTAACTTGTATACTAATCTTATCCGATAATTAATATTCCTTGTTAATTATCAAGATTACGGACCTTTTAGATCTATTATTGTCATTTAATTATAAATGAACTACAGAGATCTACAATTCAGATCCTCAACCTGAATGATCTGTCAATTAATAAATCAAGGAATAAATGATCAAATATCATCAATAACATAAACCATAGAAGTAGCCATATAATGATTGGTTTCTAGGACATAACTCTAACAGTTTGGTGTCCAGCGCGCTTGGACACGGCGTAAGGCTAGCGCTTGTTGCATGAGATGTGAGCGTGAGTCTGGCGCACTACGTCGGGGCGGATCGGGGCGAGGAAGACGTTGGGGAGTGGCACGGAGTTGGCCTTCTTGGCGCCGTCGACGGCCATATCGCCTTCGAGGGACTGAACGGAGACGAGAGGTCTGGCGGCGGAGGTGGCGGGTGCCATTGTTAGGGTTAGGGTTGCGAGAGGAATGGAGGAGTAGAAGGGTTTGGGCTAACGGAGGCGGGTGGAGTGAGATGGGTGTTTATATAGGGAGAGAGCGTTAGGGTTTTGGTCGGGATTGATCGCAGCCGTTTGATTGCATTTGGACGAGTGTGTTGTTTGACTAGGTTTATTGTCCTGACGTTTTTTCGGCTGTTAATTGAGGTATTTGTATGAGACCCAAAATGTGGGCTGTGGGCCTGTGGCCTTTTGTAGTAATTTTTTGATTTGGTACTCGAAGAAATTGAAATTGTAATTTGTAAAGTTCCGTTTCTTCAAATCTTTTAAGCTTTGATCTGACTTGCTATTATATAATGAATGAATCTGCTGCCTCCTCTAGCTTATTTATATGACCATAGCCGTGCTTCCTTTGGACAAAAATATCTCTCGCTATTCAATTTGCATAATGTGTAATGTTTCTTTAAGGTGCATATACTACCAATTTTGATCCCTAACTTCTTCAATTTAGAGATAGAAACAATTTTATTTTGTTTGAGGAGCAGAGCTACAAAGTTTGTGAAAGTAGTCAAGTACCATATCAATATTGCTATTAATATAATGATCGTATTGAAATTATAAAATTTTAATTATTGTAGAATCAGAAAAGCCTCATTTTTTAGATCCCCTTATGAATTGCTTGTTTTCCTTCTCGTGTGTTCTGTAATTCAGGTTGGCGCAATTCCTAATGATGCACTGGTTCCTTCATTCCATCACAAACACGTAAATAGCATAGCTTCGGTTGTAGTTTACTAACGTATATATATATCTTCTGTGCTGTTCGTTTGGAAATGCTTTAATGATTACATCCATAGAGGTGGATACCGGATGCATATATGATATTTTTTTTTATTTTATTTAGCATTTATATCTGGATATATTTGGATGAGTAAAATTTAATTTATAATTATATTGAAATTTAAATTTGTTTGACAAATGCGAAATAACAATCAGAATAATATTATTTTGCTTATTAATTCAAAAATCAAAATTGCACTTTGGAATTAATTTTATTTTTGTTATTTCAATTCTCCAGAAACACATAAAAAAAAAAAAGATCAAGAGACAATAATTACCCCTGCACGAGATAAAAAAAACAAATAAATTATGCCTTGTTTAAAAGAAACTTGTTTGTTTTCAGCCGGGAAAAAGCTACTCTGGACATATTTTAAACCAAGCAACTTCTGTAATTTATTATATATATATATATATAATGGCTATACTACTATCGGTATGTAAAAAGGCTTTGTAGGCTAGATTTTTAGACCGTTGGATTTCTTTAAGATTCGTGCAAAGATTAGATTTAGCGGCTCAAATAGAAGCGCCGAACTCTTAAATATTTTCGTTCTCTACTGTTAAATTGTCTGTCTCCTTCACGAAGCGCTCTCCTATCCCCTTTATATTTTTTCCTTTTGTCTTCTCTCCGAGCTTCTTTTACTTCCCAAGCCTTGATTTCTCTGCCAATGCATTCTCTTCAGAGCAATGCAAGGAGCGCCTCATACAGCACCTCCGCCTTTTCTCCTTCGAAACTCTAGTCTGAGCACGATGATCGACACCTTTCGAACGAAGGAAACCCTAGGTGACAGCAATCTATCGAGCAGTAGTCTTTCGGACACAAGAAGAGCACAATGAATTTTAATGTTGTATCTTCCTCTTTCATTGAACTGATTTGGGCTCACACGGATAACAGGGACTAATTTGATTTGTATTGAACTGATTTGAGCTTATATGAACTGATTTTCAACTATTTTTTGGATAAGAGAAATTCTATTTTTCTGTGTATGAAATGATTTGGCGTAGATGGCTTGTGGAAATTCTATTTTGACTTAATTCCATGCAAATATTTCTTTGCTCTACCATGCCACCGCCTCTGTGTGGTTCCAATACATTTCTTTCTTGGAGAAGTAAAGAAGGCAATCAATATTATTCTGATTTTGTACCAATATACTCATGTCAAATTAAGGATCATCAAATATAGGACTGTCAGACCTGATTTTGAACTAGTATGTGTTCTCTGCTAGTTATATATGGTTCTCTATTCCACAAAAAATTACATTGGTACCTTAATCATTTTTTTTTTTTAAATTCTTGCTCAACGTAGCTATTTGTTGCAGGAGTTGCCAATTGTTTACAAATTCTAATTTGTACATCATGTGTGCCGTTTCATGTTATTTGCAAAGTAGGGATTATGGATTTAAGTGCTAGCTATTTTCAAGCTTGTGGCTCAATAAGTATATGTACAGAACTACATAAGTCACTTCTCCACCTTATAGATACTACAGCGAAAAGACAATTCTATTATATTAGTTAATATTCTAAACTAAACATGACAGTCTAACCTGGCTCAGGCAGGTCATATGTGATGCAGCACGCTTATTAGATTTAAAAAAAAAAAGGAAAAAAGAGAGCAACAAATCTAACATGCCAAATTCTTAATATACTGAAACCTTCCTTTGGGAAGCTCAACTAGAAGCCACCCCACTAAACTGGTCTGGACCTGAACCAGACTCTAGTCCCTGTTCAGTACCAGTCCCTTTGTTACCAATCTACAATTGACTCTAATATGCCCTTGATTGATATTTCCCATCTTCACAATTGCCTTTGCAAACCTACCCTCCCTTGTCTTCTGATAGTTAGCATAATCAGTCACGATTGCACTTAAATTTGCATTAGTTAATAGTGCATTGTCCCATATCAGCAAACCCAGTGAATGTTTCAGCAACACGTTACTTGTTGCCAAGCACCATGGGGCTGAATAAGTCGAGGGCGGTAACAATAGGAGTGAATTGAGTCAAGAATCTTGTGCAGTGGCATTGGAAATTGTGCCATCTTGCCTGCCAGCCGGCACAACATAGGTAATGCTCTCTATTATTGTAGAAGATGAATAAAAATTTACACTTTGTTATAAAATGAGATAAATTGTATGTTCAGAACCAATTTAGTATTAAGAAATTGCAAGGCTAGAACTTTAGTAAATGACTGTTCAAGTATATCACTGGTTTGACCTTTCAAGTAATATTTACTCCAAACAAGCACAAAATAAAAACTAGTATCTGCCAAATGCGACAAAACTTTGTAAAAGTCAGTGTAAATGCGACAGAAAAATTTGTGCCTAACAGTTCAAGAAGTTTACACGCTAATATTACAATTAGTCTAGTACCAATTAGTACGTCAACCAGTGACTAAATAAAGCTGGTTCTACCATTATCATTATTAACCGGTTGTACCAGCCAGTACCAATCTAGTCCAAATTTAGTCATCAGTACGAATTGATCGCAACTAATCACAATCCAAATTGAAGAAATCACAACCTCAATTGAGCAGATCACAACAAAATTGAATAAATCAAAATCGGAATTGAGCAATTTACCCATTATAGGTGAAAATAAGGGAAAATAGTAACAAAAAAAATTTCTATACTAGTACGGTTCTGTAACATCCTAAAAGTGAGTAAAATAACAAAATAGAGAAAGAAAGAGTACCAATTTGTAGTCGATCTAGGTTGTGTGCGAGAGAGCCTCGAGCAATTGAAGGATCGATCTAGGGTTTGCAATGGAGAAAAGTCACAGGCAAGCACTAGGGTTTGTCAGCTAATGTAGAGATGGAGACTGAAATCAGTTCAAAACACTTCAATTAACTTGTTTAAACGAAATCAGTTAACCGAAATCAGTTCAAAACAGAAATGTTTAAACGAAGGTCTATTTGCAAATGAAAGTCTCAGATTTAAACATACTTTTCTTCAATTAACTTGGGAAGAACAA
Organism: Rhynchospora breviuscula; assembly: GCA_027562975.1. Lineage (NCBI taxonomy): Eukaryota > Viridiplantae > Streptophyta > Magnoliopsida > Poales > Cyperaceae > Rhynchospora > Rhynchospora breviuscula. Next base: position 24,451,258 of record CM050398.1, read on the forward strand.
AATTGGTGTATAATTCAATAGGAGCCAAAGCTCTATTTGCTTGAACCGAGCTTGTAACCAGAAAAAATAAAATCTGAAATTTCAACGAGAGAGAAATAAAGAGCTCTGGTAACCTTCAATATTTCGCTAAAAGAAGAGAAAAGGAGAGCATTTGTACTGTTACCTTCGATTCAGGGAATATTTCGCTTAGAACTTGTACTCGTCTAGGGTTTCGATCTGTACTCGTCTAGGGTTTCGATCGGCTAGGGTTCCGATCCAGGTGACCAGGCTACTGTTCTTGCGATTTCGCACTGGGTTTGTTTTCTTTTTTTCCGATCGAGTGCGATACAGGTGAAGAGAGATGAGAGACGGAGGGTAGATTAACAGAGAGAAACGCAAAAAACTAAGGTGAAGAAGGAGATCAACGCCTCTATCTCAGCCTTTGCTTAACATCTCTGCACGAATCTTGAAGAGATCCAACAGTCCAAAAAACTAGCCTACAAAAGCAGTTTACATACCGATAGTAGTATAGCCATTCTCTCTCTCTATATATATATATATGCATATTTTTTTGTTGGTAAGTTCAAAACTCCTTAATGGGACGGACAATAAAGAAGCTTTACCAGCAAATTTTGCAAATGTGATATACTGTACAATATGTAACTACAAAAATAATTCTAGCATGATTTAAGATTGATAAAACCTCAGAAAATGGTAAATAATTTAGTACTACTTCGTCATTAGAGAAAAGCAAGGAAGTTGATGGAGAAAATGTTCGATTGCCACTGAGTTCCTTAAAATAATTATGAGCGAGTTAATGGACATGTGACTACATAAGAGTAAGTTCAAATCCATATATTAGTGAGCCAAAAAAACAATAATGACGTCGCTAAAAATAAACTAATTAATAATTTTGTATTAATAACAATAGTATCCTATTAAAAGTATGAATTTTTGTAAAAAATTATGATAAAATTTGAATTATTAAATTTTCAATTTTGATAAAAGTATTAATAATTCACCGTGATTTCCCTGCCGTTTCCACCTCATCCATCTTGTCTCGCTTTCCTTCTCTCTCCACCGATGAAAAAAAAACTATTAATAATGACCTCAAACGAAATCCGTCTCAACTCGGCAAAAATCAAATCGCCGGCCACCGAGTCCGATCTGAATCGGGCTGATTCCGAGTCAACTCGCCGAGTTTTAAAACCGTGTTAAAATGTTTAAATTTGTTGTTTATTTACCGGGGAAGAAAATACAAAAACCTTAGCAACCGGAGCAATTACATGTTTGATGATATTATTTCGTCATTTTCTTTAATTTTTGGAAGTCCGCTTCACCAATTTTATAGTGACGATGATGATGATGGAAGATTTTTTCGAGTTAAATTTTAAATTTCTACATATATTAATATTATGCTATTTTATGACTAGTTGGGGAATTTATAGATGATATTTATGTTTTCATATTTTATGACGTCTGTAACGAATCTCCTCCGGGTTTTAATTTTGTAAATAAAGTGATATCTTTGTAAATTACAGAGATATTTATTACAATCTCCTACAAAACGAATCTCTCTGTAAATTAAAACATAAATATCACTTTATTTACGAATCTCCTACAAAACCAGACCTCTTTCTCTCTAAACCCTAATTCTCTATTTCTCTCCGTTTGAACGCTAAAATCATGTCGGGAGGTTACGATCGTGGCGGCGGATTCGACAACCGAGGTCGGTAATCGGACTCGTACTTCATTATTGTTTGCATATTTTGTCTTTCAAATTTCTGCTAGATCTGAATCGGAATTAGCTTTGGTGAATAGTTTGAACCTAAACTCTATTTATTAGAGCAGGGTTATTGTCATTTAATCTCCTTGAACTTGTGTGTGTGTATTTCCCTTTAACCATAGAATCCTAATCTTTGGAGGTAGATTTTGGTGTTCTTATATAGGGGAACCAATTTTGTGTATCATCCAAAATTTGATTAAATTACGATACAAGTAGCTTGCTTAATTACTGTGGATCATGGCCTTTCATTAATAATACAAAGAGCCTCGCATGGTGATTACTGTTTCTTTTCTAAAAAAAATTATTAATAGCAGCCTTTAATTAATTAAAAGGTATTTTAATTGAATTTATGGTGTTTATAGTTTGGTTGCTATTTGGCTTGAATACTTCAGATTAGATTAATCCTCAAGCTGTACTAGCCAGTTGGTACCTGTGATTGATAGTTGATACTTACTAAGATTTTATGTGTTGCAGGCAGAGACTATAATTCTGGTGAAGGCGGCAGTGGTGCTTATCGCGACAGTAGGAGCCGTGATAGTGGCGGGGCACAAGAGGAGGCCCCAGTGAAAGTTAAGCAGTGTGACGATACTTGTGATGACACCTGTGATAATTCAAGGATTTACATCTCCAACTTACCACTTGATGTTACTGTTGATGAGTTGCACGTACTTTTTGGCAGTATTGGTCTGGTAAAGTATATACACTTGATTTTTTTTTTCTATATTATCTTCTACATTTGTCTTTAAGTGGAATTCCTGTCTCTCAATACTGGTCTTAATGCCTATAATGTGAGGCTTTTTTTTTTGTTTTTAGTTGCGTGGAGAATCAAAGGTACTGAAAATAAAAGCAAAAGCATCATAGCTTACATCTGATATAAGCTCAAAATTAATAAAGCAGTTGCTATTGTGCTTGCAAACTGGTAGTTTGTTTTGTAACAAATTACTTAATACTTAAATTTATATTTTTGTTGGAATGTTTCAGGTGGGGAGAATCAAGAAGAAGAGAGGATACGATCGAGGATCAGCGGCCATATAATATTGAAATCTACACTGATGGTGATGGAAAAAAACAAAGGTGTTGAGTGCGATGAATGATAAATATAGTAGCCCCTTGTATAATTTCAAGATAAACAACATAGCACTCCTTAACCTTCTCTTTCTCTTCCCTTCGCCTCTCGTGCTCTTTCGTGTGGGGACCCAGCTGAAATTAATGAGAAATATGTTAACATATAGCTCATAGCTCAATTTAAAGATGCAATTGTGTGTTGTAAATCAACGATGGAACTATGCTCCAAAATTACTTGATTCGTTATGAATCGGTTGCTGCTCAATGGTTCTACCCAGCAATTTTTTTTTCTTTTATTAACAAAAAGATCGGACCAATGATGTGAGAAAATTAACATCATCTACCCTAACTGTTATCTCTATTAAAAGATGAAAAATGTGTCTCTGACAACATACACTGAGCACACACAATTGCCATCAAAATGTACTTGCAACATTGCTTTTCGTAAGCTACCAAAAACATGATCAGTGGCAACTCATTCTTTAAGCTTCAATAACATAATAATGGTGTTTAACACAATTGCCCTCCTTTCGATCGACATCACCTGAGTCTGGAGCAGCGGCGACGGGCTCGAGGTAGAGGCGGTGGCGAGGCCTCGGGTCCGACGGAGGCTTTGGAGGCGGAACTCGGCCTGCATGACCGCTCAAGGCGGAGCTGCTCCTCCCACGCGGCGGTTTAAGCGAATCCTGAGAAGGGATCGAGGGTTAAGGAAACGCCTCTGAGAAGAAAGGATCGTGTTTTGTTTTTTTATTTTTTAAGGGACGGAGAGCTAATTTAGATCGAAACCGTCCATTTAGATCGGAGGGTCCATGCTGAGAGATATCCATTTAGAAAATTAATATGAATAGAGTAGCGTGTAGAAAAAAGTATGAGAATTGCAAGAATTGTAACATGCCTAATAAGGAGGAAATGCAAGTACCTTTAAAGAAAAGCAAAAATGCATTGTAAACCGAATTGCTCAATAAAAAAATATAAGATCAACATATATGTGAATAAACATAGCAGATGTACAATGCATTTGTGGAATGAAAATTATGTATGCAATAGTTCATATAAAAAGATATTGCAAAATGGATGATTGGATTGTGAATCGAGCGATATATATAAATAAGAGTTGACTAGAACAGTTAGATTATGGGTGTGTTTGTTTGCCTTATTCCGGAATGGAATAAGAGGAGAGAGGAGAGAGGGTGTACTTGTTGACAGAGGAAAGGGGAGAGAGAGTGCCGAATAAGGCCTCTATTCTAATTCGGCCAAAAGTCGGAATTAGACGAATAAGGAAAAAGAGGAGAGAGGAGAGAGGAGAGAGATAACAGTGGGGCCCACATTTGCCTTATTCATCCTTATTCACCGGAGTTGCCAAACACACCCTATATAAATGGACATAATGTTATTTCCAACCAAAATTTACTATACAATTACTATATTAACTAAAACAATTATATATATTAAGTAGAACAGTTGCTATATTAAATAGAACATATATACATATACATATATATATATATATATATATATATATATATATAAACTAGAACAGTTGCTATATTAAATAGAACAGTTTTATATATATATATATATATATATATATATATATAATTATAATTATATTAAATAGAGTTTTGCTATGGTGAGTCGCGCTAAAAAACTCCTAGATCTGGTTTAAAATGATCGATCCAAACCGTCCAATACGATCTCCTTATTGAAATCTCCATGCAGACCAAATTTTATATATTTTTGAAAATTTTAAGTATTTTTTCAGATTTTTAAAAACTGTTGTTTTTGAATGGTTCAGAACTAATTAGATTAACAATTTTCTAAAATTTTAAAAAAATACTTTAAAATTTCGAAAAAATATAAAATTTGGTCTGCATGGAGATTTCAATAGGGATATCATATTGAGCGGTTTGGATTGGTCATTTTGAACCTGATCTAGGAGTTTTGAGCGCGACTCACAGACCCCTGATGAGTCGCGACTCACCATAGCAAAACTCTCTCTCTCTCTCTCTCTCTCTATATATATATATATAAACTAGAACAGTTGCTATATTAACTATATTAAATAGAGTGGGGTAGGGGTAAGTATAATGTTGGAGAAAGGGGAGGGGAGGGAGCGAAACAGAGGGGAGCGTTGGATGAGAATGGGAATGACGGGAAATAGCATAACTTCCATAAATGGAAAATGAAGTTACACTAGAATTCCATAAATGGAAAAAAATAAAAACGCGTACTGAGGGAATGTTGGGGATGATCCTTGTCAGTCTCGATTTCATAAGGCATAAAACTAATTTTTATTGTTATATAATGGCATAAAACTTATTTTTTTTCTTTTACAATGTCATATTTCTAATTTTAATGTTTATAATGGCATATTTCTAATTATAATATTTTATAGTGACATATTTAAAAGGGAATAATAGTCAAACTAAATGACCGATGGCATAAATCTAATTTTACCATTTAATGACGATATAAAAATAATTTATCATTTAGTGATGGCATATTTCTAATTTCTAATTGTTATAGTGGCATAAATCTAAACCAGTTTTTTTTCTTTCAAAAAAAACGTAACCCAACTAGGAAGAATGCAAAAAAAAAAAACGTAACCCAACTAGGAAGAATGCAAAAAAAAAAAACGTAACCCAACTAGGAAGAATGCAAAAAAAAAAAAACGTAACCCAACTATGAAGAATGCAAAAAAAAAAAAAGATAAAAATTATTTTAAAAAGATATATATAATATTTGTTGAATATGAATGCGCCTAGATTATTAATAAAAAAAAAAAGATGGAAGCATACAAGAATCCAAATTGGGCCGATAAAATAATAAAGGACCGAAAAAAAGGGAAAGTATTCAATACATTACGTATTATCATTATATTCTGCCTCGTTTGGAAAGTTACTTCCAAAAGGGTCGTCTCTCGGCGCCGGAGTACCTTATTTCATCACAGCGTGGCAAATTCTAGTAGTCTCTACGCCCTTTCCTGGTAAAATTGTAAAAGATCCACTAAAATTTACCAGCGATTAACCCTAGCCACAATTCCCAACAGCGATTCTTACGGAGAGGTAGAGACACCGAGAGAGAGAGAGAGAGAGAGAGAGAGAGGCGCGCATCAGCGGTCGCCAAAATGCCACCTAAGAAGAGAGGCCGCGAAACTCCCATCCAAACCCCCAATTCCAATTCCAAATCCAATACCCAAACCCGCAAACCCGACCCATCTGCCACTTGTTCCGATACACCTTCTCCTGCTCCTGCGCGGCCGATCGCTCAGTCTCTGTCCGGTGGGCCCAGTGCGAAGAACAAGAACGCTGTCGGAGATGGTTCTCCTACTGTGGGCCCCGCATCGGTGGGTTCTATGGCCAGCTCTCAGGGTCTGACTGCTGGGGCCCAGCCTGATTCGGTTGGCGGTAAGGGTAATTTTAAGAAGAAGGTTGTGAAGAGAGTGGTTCGTAGGGTAAAGAAACCTTGTCTGACGGGCGGGACGGGGCCGGGGTTGGTTGATGTTGACAGCAATACAAAGATGGATTTAGAAGAAGTGAAACCAATTGTAGATGAAGTCGCTGTTTCTGAGCCGAAGCCGTCCCCGCCGACCTGTCAAGTTGAGGCTGTTGTTGGAAAGACTGAAGCTGTGCCGGCACAAGTTCTGACCAGTACCAGTGAACCTCTGACAAGTGTGCCGGAGCCGAATGCAGAAAAATCCAGTGAAGTTAAGGAGCCAGAATTGGGAAAGGGAAAGGTTAAGAAGGTAATAAGAAAGGTTATAAAGAAGAAAATTGTGAAAAGGATGGTGCCAAAGGGTACGTTGGCTGCTAAGAAAGCCGCAGAAGCAGCGTTAGCAGAGGAGCAAGCTAAGTCAGGTAATCTCGAGACTAATAAATTAGGAGAAGAAAAGAATGAGGGTTTGGTTCTTGATGTTAATCCTAGTCATAGTGCACATCATAATAAAGAGGAAATGAGACTTAGAGTATGTGAGAATAAGGGGAATAAAGGTGAAAAGAGCAACAAGAAAGAGGAAAGTAGTGGAGGAAACCCTACTTCTGAGTCTGGGAATCAAAAAGATGGAGAGAAAGTTAAGGAGACAGTTACTAAAATTGAGGGTGATGGTGAAAATAACAATAAAACAGGTGCTGGTTCTTTGATTAGGAAAGAGACTGATGGTGAAGTTAAGGCTGACGACGATAGTCAAAAAATCAAAGTTGATCCCAGTGTTAGTAATAATGGGAAGAAGGTTCGTAAGGTTATTAAGAAGAGGATTATTAAAAAGCTTGTCCCAAAGGGAACACTTTTGGCCAAGCGAAATGCCGAGGGGAACATAAATGCTACTGCAAGCTCAGAGGGCAAGAATTGTAAACCCAAATGTGAAGGAATTGTTAACCTGGATGAGAAACCCGAGACTGAGAACCCTGCCCCCAATAAAGATGTTGAGAAACCCCAACAAAGGAGCATAACCACCCTCTCTGATAAAATACCCCAAAATCCCAATTTTAGCTTGAATGCATGTACCAAGGAGATGGACGGGCTAACAGAGAGGCAAAAGAGAAGAAAAACGGAGATATTTATAGGAGGTCTGGATAAAGGAGTTGGAGAAACAGATATTAGAACTGTTTTTGGAAAGGCAGGAGAAATTGTCGAGGTGAGAATGTTTTTGGAGAACAACACAGGAAAGAATAAGGGCTACTGTTTTTTGCGGTACAAGGAGTCAACACAGGCTAAGAAGGCCATTTCCATGTTCTCTAAAGTCGAGGTAACAAATTATATAGTTGTTGTAAATTTTCATTACATTTAATTTAAAAAATGTCATAAATCTTCTTGCCACAGGTAACTCTTGAGATATTTCTTTCTTTATTTCATCCTCTTTATTCTGGTTAAAAGCTTGATATTAGAGTAAACTTGGTGAACTATAAGATACTAATAGCTTCCACATTTCAATGCCAGCTCTTGGTCAAGTTAAAATTGGAGAGTTATCCATGTCGTAAAAGAATATAAGCTTTCTTTGCTAATAAGTGTACTAGTTTTATGAGGAAATAGGAACTTGACCTGCGGAAATATTTCCATGAACCATATTTTGGTTCTGCTATACACAATACTGCATAGGTGCATTCTCAGACATTGTCTGCAAACCTAAAATGTGGTTCGCAGACAATGTATGCGAACTCCACTTTCAAAAATTGGCATTTCACAGTGAGTTTGAGTTTCTTGCAAATCCGTGCTTTCACATGCAGGAAGTAGAACAGGTGAACTAGAATTTGGTTGTAGTGAACAGCATGGGCCTGGTTTTTTTTTTGTGCATTAATATCGTTACCTCATGAAGGCATACTGGGAACTTATCTTAGCATCAGGCACTTTTTATTACTTAATAAATCACTAATACTGCTTCCATGAATGGTTTCTGCAATTTATTTAAACATCATACGATGTGTACATCGTAACTTTTTATTGTTATCCAAAATTCTTTTTGGTATGACATTTTCCTGGGGGGGTATGCTTCATGAGAGCTTAACAACAATGATAATTGAGATATATTTGTCAAGTTATTAGGCCTGCCTTTAAGCCTTTTTTTTTTATTTGTCTGGTTATGTTTGATATCATTGTTCTAATATTGAATGATAACATTCAGATATGCGGCAAACGTTGTGGTGCGGCACCTGTGGATGACCATGATAGCATTTTTCTTGGCAATATTGACAAGAGATGGAAAAAGGACAATGTGAGTTTATTAATCTGCAATTTTCTGTTTTATATTATTGTTGAAACATATGTTAAATATGATACCCAGGCTTCTTAACAAATGTACTGCTAGTTTTAGCACAATTTCAGATGCCGGCATGCGCTGCCTTATAATATTTGCAATATGATGGGTAGATAAATAAACCAAAGTTGCTTCAATTTGGGGGTATATGCAGTACTTTTAAAACATAATTGTATGACATATGGTTAAAGATGCAAGACTAAATTTAATTGAGATGTTAGAACTATAGAGGGAAAGGTGGGGCTTATTTGATTCTAATTTCATAATGATGTTTAATCTATGCTGCACAAGTTTTGTGGAAACTTTCTCCCATTGTAAAATTATCTTTTTTTTTTTTTTTTTGAAGGTTCCCATTGTAAAATTATCAGTCAGTAGTTTTTTCTTATATTGAATTTCTTAATTTGTAATATTATGAATTGTATATTGTTTCTTTTATGGGCAGATTATTAATATGTTAATGGAATTTGGCATAGAGAAGATTGACACAGTTACCGTAATGCAAGACCCGCAAAATCCAGAATTGAACCGTGGGTTTGCTTTTCTTGATCTTGAAACTAACAGAGATGCACAAATCGCCTATAAAAAGCTCAAAGCAGCAGATTTTAGTAAAGGACTCCATGTCAGAATTGATTGGGCAGCACCATGCCGTGAGCCTGATGAAGATGAGATGCTGAAGGTACTTGTGCTCCCCCTGTCCCTGCCTCCTCTCTCTCCTATTCTCTTGCCCCCCTCCATCTGTCTTTCTGTGTATCAGTGCCAATTGTTACATTTATTTAGTATTATGCATCAATTTGTGCCAAATTTGTCGATTAAACCGCCAATTGTAGATAAGCGCGGCGTTACTGCTGATTCAATTGCAACATTTTAAACTTTCTGGTGTCCAATTAGTATTGTACATCAATTTGTGCCAAATTTGCGGATTAAACCGCCAATTAGTATTGTAAATAAGTGCCAATTGTCTAATTTCTGGTTTGTACATGTAGCGGTGTGCCTGTTAGTAGTCATTATGACATAATCTGCCTAGGAACATACTTGATTCAATGACAACATTTTAAACTTCTCTGTTCACTAAGCAAAAATATGCTTAGGATTGTGAATTCCTATGAAGGGGATGTTTCTATTCCTGTCTAGTTAGCATATGATTCTTTAGAATCAGTTGCTTTCTATATTGGCATCGTGCTGTCATATGCTGCGTCAATCTTTCTCATTTTTTTCTTCTTAAAAGGGGTAACGATTTTCCTCATTTTCTCATTTTTTCCACACTGAGAAATGATTTTGTCTTGTTACCAAAAGGAACCAAAATGTATCCACTCTTCAAATTGTACCATTTTATTTATTATACACAGCTTTTTAATATATTGCCACAATTTTGTATTACTTCTGTGTGTATGGTGTACAAAGTTTGGTAGTTATTACTTATGAAGTCCTTTTCCAAAAGCCACTTCCTTTATTTTATTTGCATGCAAAGCAAGTGTGATTTTATTATATCTTATACATTTTATTTCTGGACAGCCACTTTTCTCAATTTTAGGTACCTGCAAAAGGGAACTTAATTTTAGTTATCTTAGTGCTTTACAGTTTATACCATTTTCCATCATTACTATTTTGTACCTCTCTTGTCATTGCTTATATAATATCAGTTTGATCAATAAGAACAAATGGTTAAAACAAACGTGAATTCTATTAGTTACAATAATTCCTCGAGTCCCATGAACTCATTGCATTTGTTCACCAGAGTTCTGCCTGATGCTTTACTCTGTGACTGTTGTTGTTTGGTTACTCATGAATCTTCACAGCCAATTCTCGTTTGGATACTGGCTGTGCTTGTAGATTGTAATTTGTCTTCATTTGTTCTCACAAATGAGATCTGACCATTGAGGATTCTGTCAAAATACCATATTTCCCTTCAATGTTATGATCCAAGACTCTGAATTCGTTTTGATTTTTTCCTTGGTAGGTAAAATCTGTATTTGTTGAGTGCATACCTTTATCTTGGGACAAGGCCAAGATGTCAGAGATTTTTGAAAAATTCGGCAAGATTGAACGCATTGTTCTTGCTCGAGATGTCCCATCATCCAAGAGGAAAGACTATGCATTTGTTAACTATACAACCCGAGAGGCTGCAATTTCATGCATAGAAATTATTGAAAAGGATGGGTTGATTGAGAATGGATCCAAGGTTCGATATTTGTCTTTAGAACTGAAAAGTTCTTTCGACTTCTGAACCAATTTAGTTTATAACAATTTATTATATTTGTTTATTTGTCAAATTGAACCAAAAAGTTTTACCTATTTGCAAGTGTGACCCATTGCATCTTTGGGTATTCCTAACATTTTGCTCATATTTGCCTATCTATAAACCTAAGGTAATGCCAAGTAATAATTGAGTACTGAACTGTTGGACTTTTTGATAATTGGTCTTCTAGACTCTTTTGTATAAGTTTACTCGGGCTGGGATATAAAATTTATAAATCCAAAACATGGCTAAGCAAAAGAAAAACCATTGGTAAATAAAATGAAAATAAATTCATATAATTATAGGAAAGAGAGAGAATTATCATGGGACATAGTTGACAGAAAATATGTATTTCATTTAATATCTAGCTGGGTGTTATGTTCCTTGCATTAAGTTGGTTGATAGGAAAGGGTTGATCAAAGGTTTTACTATCTACTTTTAGAAATTTTTAGGAAGTTCTGTCGTCTTTTGAACCTCCACCATTTGTCTTTCTTCTAAACTGTGTAGGTAAATATTAAGGTGTCCCTAGCTAAGCCAGTTAGTAGAGGAAAAATGACGAAAGGAGGGGGGAGACCTAGTGCTAGTGAGAAAGAGAAACAAAAGAAGTTACAAAGTGAGTTTTTGTTCTCATATTGATCGATCTGCGTTTTGAATGCAAGATTTTTATCTTTTCTACATTGTATCAATTTGTGGATCTCAACTCCATTACCTTCCCTTAATTTATTGCCATATGAGTGAAATCTGTCTCCTGAGATCATATGGGTTTGGCTCAACTAATCCCCTAACTTATTATTATTTTTTTTTGTGGTCGTTTGACAAAACTATGGTTGTGTTTCCAAGATATGTTTCTTTGCTTTTGTTTTTGGATCAGTTTTCATCATAACCTTTAGGATTGAATGACCTATGAAGTTATTTTCTTATTCTCATGCATCAAGATGATTAAATTTTGGCTTTGTCGTTTGTCCTAAAATTTTATCTTCTTTCGTTGTAACTATCACATAATGTTCTGGATTTGACACCAAAAATTCTGTTTGTTGGATTAGCTTATCCCAGTATTTCTATGAAGTTAGGTGCATGTATAGATTGAAAGAGTGACCACTGTTGACCATGTTTTCTTATACCAAACAACCATAGTGACTTGTTCTGAGTTCCGTCTCCACCAAGGCCTCTGTATATACCCAAACTGACCACTTCCTTGAGTATGCATGAAGAACAAGCCTTGTTCTGCAAGAAACATTATCACTGGGTGTGCACTGCACTATGTAGGTCTACATCTTCTAACTGATACATGCTCATGACAAACCATGTCTTGATATGTAACCCAAACTTTTGCATTTCCCAATGAAACTCAAAACAAAAACCTTGAATTCATTATGGAGGCAACAGGTAGGAGCTTGATGCGACCAAAGTTGTAATTTTAATTTTTGCTACTCATACATTGCCCACAACATTGCCTCAGTGCCGCTAGCAGTATACAAGAAATGAATGGCACATCTGGTTTTTTGGCGCATCTGGATTTGCTTATTCTTACTAGAATGTGATCTACAGTTTCTGATATGAAATGAATGGATTAGATCCACATCTGGATTAGATTCACTAGAGATGAAGTCTGTCTTTGATATCTGACTTAAGTTTTGTGTCACAGTTTGGTCTGTGGACTGTGGACTGTGGGCACTGTTGGGTTATGGGGGGCAAGAATAAGATTTCATATTTATAGTAAGTGTACTTAAACTCTTGTGATATTACAAAGTTAATTGGTATTAATGTATAGGTACCGAGTCTTCTGCACCTTCTGGTTTGCATGTTTTGAGGGAACCTGCTCCACATCAAGAGATAGGTTATCCAAAAGGTATTTTTCTTTACTTATCATTGTATCTGTTTTTACACTCTGTTTGGATTCTCAAGCTTCCTGCTCTGAGAATTATGTTTTTTTCAAGATCATAATATGCAATGGTATGGAAGGTATACTATTGTAATTTGCTTTTGTTCATTATGATGTTCAGGAAAACCTTTTGAAAGTTATAAGCATGAATTGCATCACGAGAAGCATGGGCTCTCTGCATTGGTACATATCCTGAGATTTCTATGACCTTAATTAGGTCTTATAAAATGTGTGACAATAAACATCTTGTGCTATTGCAGAGAGATGATCCAGTATACTCTGATATGAGAGGATTACCTCGACCTCGGTATGACAGTAGTCACCATGGATTTAATGGTTCATCTAACTATAGCGCAGGGTATATATATTTTTTGCAATTTATTTTCTCCATTAATTCAAAATAGTTTTTTATTGTCTTAAATCTTAATTCAGATCTTTATCCCCAAAAGACGCAAATAATGAATCAAAGGTTAATGGATAGATAACAAAGTTGGTGCCTGGTACAGTACTTATGGGGTTTACCAAGTAGTGATACCAATTGATATTTACTTGCAATGTGCTAGTGCTAGCTTATCTGGGTAGGCACTGATCCTAGGCTGTGCTCCAGTATCAAAATTTGAAGGGGAGAGGGAGGGAGGTTAGATTTAGTTTTTACCTAAATATTTGAGGTTAGAAGAGGGGTGAATGGAAGAAGAGTAAAGACTTAATCCCCAAATGACTTATTTTTGTAACCCCAAATTTGGAGTGTAAGAATTTACACTGCTCAGCCTCCCTTAATCTCCCCTCCCCTCCCCTCCCCCACTTAAAACTATACTGGAGCACAGTGGTAGTTGTGATACATGTACAAAACTACAGAGCTGGGGCATGCATGGGCATAGTCCCTAATGTGTACCTGAACATGCTGGTATGATAATCCTTAGCATCTTCAGTGGATGAAAGAAATTTTGCATGTTGAGTTTTGAAGTATAATATGTGATAACATTTCAATTAGTGGTTTTCCTTTCAGCTATGGTGGGAAGCATCTATATGGAAGTGGGGAGCCCTCTCCGTATCAACAGAATCCTAGTTTTGGGTTCGCTAGTGGTATGTATCTATAGTCCAATGTTCAATGTTGCAAGTCTTCTATTTTTGTCCTGTAGTGTGGGTTGTTTTGTTCATCCACTTACCAAAAAGTTGAACTGTTATTTGTGCAAAAGATTTAAATGCCTTGGTGCATTCAAGAAAAAAAAATTTTGAGGTGTATAATTAAATTTATTTTTCCCTATATAGGTTCACACCATGGAAAGCAGTCATATCATCCTAGTGCTTCAGAGGTACGTGATTTTGAGATGTCTTTCTCATACGAAATTTTCTTAGATTTCAAAACTGCAATTTGGTAGTAACATCCTCTTACTGTTTTCTTCTCTATAGACAAGGGATAGAGCTTTTTCTCCGCATGGTCATAGAAGCTGGCCATATCCTAGATGTAAGAGTTCCGATTGCTTAATTATATTTAAAGCCTTTTTTGACACAATTTTTAACTATATTATTGTTCTTTTCCTTTTCTATTACTTTTGCAGTCTAACTGAAAACATAAGCTTGTTTTGGTGGGAGGACTGATTAGACCTTGGAGCTGATGCATCTTGTTTTGTTGTGTGCATACTGAAAGCAATCAATTGTTGTAACTATATTGGCTTGTTTAATTACTTAAATTAGTCGTGACTTTAATTTGGACTTGAGATAACAGAATGCTGTAGATCTTAATTTTTATTTAAAGAAAAAAAAAATAAGAGATTGCAGATTTGATAGTCCACTTTATCGTGTGGACACTGTAGCGTATCTAGTACCTCATGAATCTAATTAGAAAAAAACATGGGACCTGTTCCAGATTTGGTAATATATCCTTCTTAGCTTCCTCCCTGATACTTAATAATGTCCAACTACTAAATAACCTTTCCAGTGATGCTTTCAAATAATTGTAAATAACCTTCTGAGTGATGCAGAGGACCCTAGCACTCAAGTTCCTAGTGATGTCTTATAAATTTCAAAATAGACTGTAGGTTATAAAGAGAAACCAAAGAGAAAATTGGGCCATTATAGTTTGACTTGATTGCCCAACCGCGCTCGTCTTCTATGGCTGATTGGCATTGCGACATGATAGATTCTGGTATGGTAGTGTTAGAACAATGTGACTTTGTAATGATGACACCGCAATAAGACTCTCTTGTCAAAAGTGTAGATGCCTTCACTACTTTGATTTCGGGTTTAATCATTTGATCTAAAATGAAAGGGAAATAATTTTTTTTTGTATATGTTGTCTTTAATTTGCAAATTTTTAAAGTAGACAAAATAATCCACATGCTACTAATTTATATTGACTCGATAGTTCAAAAGAACTAGGATGTATACAAAAACAAAATACCTTAAAAAAAAATTATAGATTCAAAAACTTATTTGTTAGATTCCTTTTGTTGATTATGAGTCGAGATATAATATTTTTTGTGTTGTTAATGATTAAATCATCATTAAAAAAATTTATTCAATACTGATTGGATAGTTCCCGAATATGTAAGATGCGTAAAAACTTTGTGCTTCTTCAAATATTTCTTAAAGTCGATTGTTTGATATCGATGCATGATCGACAGAAAATAAGTCGCGCACTGTTGTATTCTTCGGAAGGAAGAAAAATTACTTGAGGTCGTTGTCTATTGTTCTAAGCTTGCACTTTTTGAAAAAAAGAAAGAAAAAAAAAGCACCCACATTTAATAAGTCAGAAGTATAAAAGATTTTCTTAGAATAATAGTTTAATTTTGCCCTGATATTCTGTTTATAATAACAGTAATAATAGTTTCATTCTCAACAAATTTCTTATCTTGGTGTTAGAAAATTTGTCACAATTAAGTACAAGAATATCATTTCTAACTTGGGACGGAGAAAATCGTTGCCATCAGCGAAATAACGTTACAATACGAATTCCATTTCCAAGTTGGGAGGATGAAAAATTGTTCCTATCAGATTCTAACGAGTGATTTTCTTTTTTCTTTTTCTTAATAGTTAATGAGCGAGTGTGTTGACTTACTACAAACTGACATCAAGGAAAAAAAAAAAAAGGAAAATCAGTGGTTTACCCCTCAAATCCTGTCTAATTGGAAATATCACCCTGTAATCTTTAATTTTGGAAATATCCCCCTCTAATTATAACTTGTATGATATTTACCCTTTTGATTATTTATAGTAATATTTTATTTCTGAAGTATATAATTAAACAATTTAGGACAAAATTGCCCTTGTCCCCTCATCTTTCCATTGACTTCCAATTCTTATTCTCATTGGGGCCGTTTGGATGGTATGAGAATAAGGAAGAATAGCTTCTTCCTAGAAATATCTTCTTCCTAAACATCCAAATTCTTTCCAAAGTTACACACATCCCAATATTTTCTTCTTAAAATCCTTATTCCTTCCTTATTCCCATACGATCCAAACGAGCCCAATATTAGTGTCTTTGTTCTTTTAATCATCCCAAACTAGATACTAGACTACCCAAAATATGAATTATCTCAAAGATGCGTAGCACTTCTATTTCTATATTTACTAGTATATACGTAAGGTATTATGTTTTCTACCTTCTTAGCCGAATAGGATTGTTGATTTGATTTTCTTGAAAAGCAATCCTCCTAGAGATCGACTTAATGCCAAGCGCTACCATGTTTTTCATTGAATACAACTTAGCCATTCCTCATTTTCTTAGAAGATACTTCAATTCTTTTGAAGTTGAGCATTTAAACTCAACCCAAAATTTTCGATTTTATATTCTAGGGGGCGTTTGGATTGCTTAGGAATAGTTTATTCCTAGGAATAGCTTATTCCTAGACAATATTTTCTTCACAAAGTTACACACTTTCCAATGTTTTATTCCTAAAATCATTATTCCTTCCTTATTCCCATACGATCCAAACGACCCCCTAATATTGATCGCAAGAAAGCACTGAGAAAAATGGTAAATGAATTGAGGGCATTCTGGTCCTAAATCTTAAATATTGAATTTCAAAGCTAAAAAATTAAGAAAAGGGTAAATATATATACAAATCATGATTAGAGGGGATATTTCCAAAATTAAAGATTAGAGGGTGATATTCTCTATTTCCAATTAGATAAAATTTGAGGGGTATATGACTGATTTTCCAAAAAAAAAAAATTATACATATCGCCTACTCAAAGTTGCTACTTCCAATAAATAAATAAATAAATAGAAGTATTGAATACGTTTACTTATTGTATTTATTTATTTTGAATAAAAATTATTGATTATTTGCAAGTGTATATCGATGTCCGTCTTATACCAGTCAGCAATGTTAAGTTCAGTGTCCTCAACAAAGAGATGAAGAAGCCTACGGGTAGGCCTACGGCTGCTGTTTATCGTTTTGCCGTTCAGTATAGTTGAAACGGAACGATTGATGAAACAGTTTTTTTATTTAGTTTCAAATAGCTAAACAGTAAATGAAACATCAAAATATACCATTTTGACCGTTTCAGTCTCATTTCAAACCGTTATATGTGTATTTTCTGAAGTGGCACGGTTAACGAAACAGAATTCTGTACCGTTTCGAAAATAAAACGGTTAACGAAATGAATTCTTATACCGTGCACCTTAACAAAACGGAAACGGTTTGGAGGTGTTCCGTGTTTTTTAGAACCGTAACTGACAAAATAGATAAAAAAAATAGAGAAGAAGAAAAACAAAAACTCAAAAGAAAACAAATATAATTAAATGAAACTCGACACATGTCAAAATCCACCCCTCCCGTTATATGACTACACAACACGTGTAACCTAGTACCGACATCACTATATACATACCGCCTTACTCAATCTTCCTCTCCAATTAACACTTCTCAGCTTCTAAAAATGAGACCCAAAACTCTCTCTTCTCAACTCATTAGATCATCTTATCATTCCTCAATTCAAAATCATCATCTCACACCACCACGGTTACCTGTACCACCTCTTCTCTCTCCCTCCTTTCCAACTCTGACCACCTCTGCTCACCAATCTCGATACACCACATCAGCACACCGTCCCGATCATCCTCATTTGATGCACCCCATACCTCGTCCAAACATCAACCCGCCACCTGGCGTAGACCCGATACCGATGAACAGTGTGTACCTCTTGTCTCCACCCAGACCACCTCCTCCGAACATCAATCCGCCACCTGGTGTAGACCCAGTACCCAAGATGCCGTCAATACCGAAACCTGGTCCGGACCTCCCGCCTCCCCCCATACCGCCCCCACTGAGACCAGAGATGCCGGGTGGACCTCGTAACCCCGACGTACCCTTACCACCTCCACCGCGTGAGCCTGGGTGGACCCGACCTGGTTTTGATCTTCCAAGGGGCCCACCCGAGGTCGGGCCACCACCTGGTATAGACCCAATACCAGAAATGCCGCCCGTACCAAGACCTGGTCCGGACCTGATCCCTTCTCCACCCATACCGCCCCCACCTAGACCAGAAATGTCGGGTGGACCTCGTGACCCTGAAATACCTTTACAGCCTCCACCGCGTGAGCCTGGGTGGACCCTACCTTATGTTGATCCTCCCAGGGGCCCACCTGAGGTCAGGCCGACTCCCGGTGTAGACCCGATACCTGAAATGCCGCCCATACCCAGGCCCTGTCCGGATCTTCCGTCTCCACCCATACCGTCGCCACCGACACCAGAGATGCCGGGTGAACCTCGTAACCCTGAAATTCCCGTACCGACTTCCCCGAGTGAGCCTGGGTGGACCCCACCTGATGTTGATCCGCCAAGGGGCCCGCCTGAGGTCCCGTCGCCACCGCCTCCTTCTAAAGGCATCAGGCCACCAATTGCCTGAGATTTACTATACAGCACAGTTTAATTGTACAATAAGTGGTTTTATTCCGGGGCCGAATAGAGAGGATGATGGCATTTGCTTTTTGTTATGAAATTAGTATTTGGTTTCTGACTCTTATGTCGTTCCTGTAGTATCACATGTTTTGTGATTATGTGGATTGAGCTTGAACACAGTAATGAGGTTTTTATTTTATTAGACTGACATTTTGAGCTGAGTTTCTTTTGCTTGTGCTCAACTGCTCAAGTTTATTTCTTGCTTACTCTACTCGGTGGAGAACTAGAAAATAAGGAATTTAGTGTAGCGTATTAGTTGAGCCAGATCTAGTCTTCTAGTTGACCTTAGAAAACAGTAGGCCCATAGGCCATAGTAGAACCCTCTGGGCTCTTGCCTGTCACTTTGGGCCAGTTATTTCGGTTATGTACAAAAAGTTTTGGGTAGTTCCAATATATTATTTTGTTTCTATTGTCAAATGCACTAAATATTATTTTATTTCTTTAATGATCACTTTTCTCTTGTATTCTTTACATAATTTTTTTTTCTAATATTATAATGTATACTAGGTGGGGGAAGCGCGGCTTCGCCGTGCCTTAGCGGATTTTTTTATATTTCAATTTTAAGAACAACTAATAATTTGTCATTAGGTCTAAATTGTTTGCGACATACATATAAGTGCAAAGGCAAATTGCCATAACTTTTTTTTTCACATGAGAGATCTACTGAGAGCAATAGAATGGTGCATTAAACTGAAAAAGAGATAAAAACACGGAAAAAATAGAATAATAGATTTAGGATTCAAATCAAACATGATTAAAGAGAGAAAGTACGCTTATTCCCAAATAAACTAAATATGTTAGAAGTAATAAACTAAATAAATAAATAAGTTATTTACTCAAATTACTAATATATATAAATAAGATGTTGTAACATGCTTCTTTAAATTTACTGGTTGAATTTCTGAAATTTTGTTTATGTTTATACTGAAACATGCTTACTATCATAATTTAGCGCTAACATATTGAGATTTATTAAATGCAACATTAAGTATGTACAATATTAGTTATTATTATTAATATAAAAAAGCGTGCAACATTATGTCTGTATAGAATTAGCTTTTTCTTGGAGGGTAAAATGCTCAATATTAATAAAGGCATATTGGAAGATAAAAACTCAAATTATGCCTGTAAAAAAATGTGTTAAAAAAATCTTGCTTGCTTATTCTGTATAGAAGTTACTTACATAAGATTTACATCTCATAAACGTCACGTAATTATGCGAGGATACTAATTGTATCTATATCTGTCTCTAGTGAAGTATTTAACTTAAATTATAATTGCTTTTTAGAAAACAAATTTCCTAATTTGGTTTAAAATAGGGACGCAATCAGACCATTCTAATAATTATGTTGAATGTTTTATTTTGCTAATTAAAACTCTTGCAGTCTTGAGCAAGATTAATGGTTTACTTTTATAATTTGAAATTGCAAAAACAAACTAAATATAACCTAAACATATTTTTACCCAAAGCACCAGTGTAAACATAATATCATAATAAATGCAAAATGGCGGAAAAATTTTTATTTCTTTGAAGGTGCATATATCATCCTAACAATGACATCTAATACATGTATTTTGTGTGCTCCAAGTTTTTATTCTTTTTTTCTAAAAAAAAAAAAAGTTTTAACGCCGTTGGACTTCCATTAAAAACAATGGCAAACGGCTAAGGTGAGAACTACTCTCCTAACCCGGTACCCAATAACTCCTAACTACTCTTACAATGAAGACCCTAAGAATAATGAAAACTCTAAAAAACAAAACGACTTATAATTAAATTGAATATCCTGAAATCGACGACATTTAAATAAGATAACTCCTAACACCAGGGTCACTACCAGTATGGAGCACACAATCATGGTGGGACTTCCGGTACTCGCTGAAAAAACCTCTCATCGATAGTCACATTAATTCCCCTTAATTTTCTTAGCACGTCATTGCCTTGGAACTCCACTGTTCCATACCATTCACTCTTGTAACATTTAACAGCACATCTGCTTGCCTTACCACTTTCCTAACCACATATGCCTTACCAGTACCTGATTTCTTAACTGGTTCTCAATTCTCATTATTTCCGGTACTTCTTGCATAGTTACATCACCTTCCAAGAAGACATGCATTCCTCATTTCTTAACTGCACTCCATACAATACATCATCGAATAGAAAGTCGGATGAGGGGGCTGCCATGGAGAAATAGAGTAAATTAGTAGCATAAGGAAAATTTGAAAAAAAAAAAAAAAGAATATACTACCTTGAGCATCATCTGGATAGAGACAAACTTCTCAGTGCAATTCTTTTAATTTCCTGTTCAAAATTAACCATATCATGCATACCTAACAAAATAATTGGAGACATTTGTAGTAAAATAAATAAGAAAAAATTGAATAGAACATCTACGGTATGGCAATTTTTAATTATCCTTCTTAAAGTAAAATCAAATATTTTAGACTTGATGGCTCATAGTAACCTATTTAAAGCTGGTTAACAGTGCAACCCAAAACTTTTATATAGACATAAAATGACTATTCAAGCTGAGGAAAGCGAAGTAGATATAAAACACATTTTAATGATGTTATTATCTAATATAGCAAATATATAGCAAAATTCAAAAGAACTCTGATTTTATAGTGTATATTTTTGAATGAGTAAATCTATTGTGAACCATGATGCATGACGCTTGATTGCTATCCATGCCTATTAATTAAATTATGGAGACATGACAATTCTTTTCTCTTTCATTAGTGATAAGTCATGAACTCAAAGGGAGCGACATCAGTCACTCAGTTCTCCAGTATTTTTTAAGAAAAGCCCTACAGTAAAATGAATAAAGAATCTGAAAAAAGGAAATAAGCCATCATAGCCTATAACCTATTTGATTAGGGAAGAATTAAGATTTACAATTCATATCCTATACTTGATTTTGGGAAAATTGAAAGTAATCATAATACAATAGAATATGAAATTGAAACAAACCATATCCCAAATCTGGAGCTTGATGGGCTTGTTGTACGTAAATGGTAATTGTTCTAGCTTCAATTGTCAAATCATGCACAATATGAAATTTCTTGTCGGTGAACTACAATATGAGGCATGTCTACTCAACACCTACAATTAGTTAAAATAATATTTAGTTAACACCTCATTTATTTTAATTTCAACAGAAATTTGGTTAGATGAAAGTTCACTGGGTTTCTCCGTATCAAACTTCTTTAAAGTGATATTTCCAAATTTTAAAGATAAAAGTGCTTCTCCTGGTTTTGGATATGGATAGATCTCGAGAAAGACAGGACATTCTGATAGCTAGGCATTCTGTTTATCTCTCTTGAGAGAGGTGGACTTGTAGTAGAGACATATGGTGAGAGAGAAGCTGACAGCGTGCAATTCTGCCAACGCTCATGAAGCTGACATTGAAGTTCTGCTCTCCCAAAACACTGCGATGACACCAATCATTCCAGGCTCGTTGACCTGACAATAGAGGATGATGTTCTCATCAACTCTTACATCGACTTGGAATGAACCGACCTCCGTCAGGTGGTGGATATCTTTCACATGACCTATGATCGTGATTTCGCCGGTCTCGGTTACCACACTCGGAAACTTGGAGCCTGATGTGCTACTTGCACCTATGAGCTAAAATTACACATTAATAGAATCTAAAATAATAAAAATATTTTAGTGGTATCTTTAGTGTAATTGCTTAATATATTAACATCTTTTTTTGTAAATTCTAAAGTTTTTATAGACACTTAGTCCATTAGATACATTTCATCATGAGTGGACAAATAATAACTTTTTACAATTAAAAATAGAACCTGTTTGACCCTAAATCTTCGCGATTGGAGACACAGACCGATTTACAAGGAGTTTGGAAAATTCATGGAAAATACCAAATGAACTCCAAAAATTATGGGAAATTACCCAAAAATACAGTGAAGTATGAGGAAAATTATGGTGCTACTAGATTGGCCAGAAACCTTACAAAAGTCCCATTTTATGCAAAGAAACTCTTATATTTGGAGAAATTAAATAAAATAGATAGAGGGGTCTTTTCAGAAAATTCTTGGTACCACTGGATACTAAATATTTTAGTGAGCCTACACCCAAAATCTCATGCGAAAAATCAAATGGAAAGTGCCCCAAATAATTTATTTGGTTTCAACAGTTCACAAATTAAATGGATTAATAGAAAAATGGAGAAGACCGGTAATCAAGAAATGGAGAAGAGATGAACGGCCAAATTCAAAACCCCCTCCGTACAGAACATAGTATGGATACGCTAGTTTCTCTATGAACCGTATGTGATAATCGAAGGGATATCATGTTCATTAAGGGCCGAGTGCAGCAAAGAAAAGCAAAGGAGGGAGCGTAACAGAAATTGGTTGGAGCGAGTTTGTTACGAAAACCACCGGGCTCTGGCCAGGCACTGGACCAATCAGAAGAGAGGACGACGCCTATAAGAGGAGAAGTCGAAGAGAGAGAAAAGGGGATCCGATTCCAATCCAGAGTGGGAAAATCCCATTCGTCTTCCTCCTTCCACGCAGCAGAAGCCATTAGGAAACATTAGAACTAATACACACACCATTAGGAAGTAGAACTTTAGGCTAGACAAATTCACAAACACTTAGCGTGCATAGGTAGAAGAAACGAATAGAGGAAGAAGAAAAACCTCTAAGCAACGATTTTGTAAAGGTAAGAGGATTGAAAGGTACGATCTAGAATTGTGATCTGATTCTTGTAAAGAATTTCGAAAGGTTTGAATGAAATTTGAAGTTTCTTGTTGAATTTTGCAAATCAGCGTTTCTCTCTGTATAGTATATCGATTCTTGCTCTAATCTGAAGCGTAGCATCAGTTAGAGCGTGTTTGATGTCAGATAACTTCGATCTTTGATAAGCTTGATTAAGTTCTCTTTATCTTGATTTACAATCGATTAAGACAAGATCGATCTTAGTTTGAAGCGTAGCATCAAGTAAGATCGGATCTTGCTAACGGTTCTCCCTTCTGTAAGCCTGATTGTGCTCTTGTTCTATGTATAGCATTAATTAGAGCTTAATTCTTCTCGAGAGGCTTTTCTTAGTAAAATCGCTTGATCTTTCTTTCTCTTTGATTGCTGATGACGGGTATAAGTTTTGATCTTGATCTAAAGCGTAGCATTAGTCAAGATCCTAAATTGTTTGTTAATTTCTCTCTTTTGTGTCGTAATTATGTTTTCGTTTGAAGCATGGCATCAACTGGAATGTAATTCACTGATCTTGATCCCTTCTACAATAGGCTGGAGTTTTCTCTCTAATTGCAAAGTGATGAATATAAGTCTCGATCTTGATCTGAAGCATAGCATCAGTCAAGATTAGGCTTGATTTGTTAGCTGTTGTTCTTATAAATAGGATCTGGTAGCCATCGTTGTAAGTGAGGTTCTTTGAAGGAAATTCTTTGTAGATTCTGTCTTCTCCTTTATTTGCAAAGATAATCTGTCCATAGACCTTGAATTAGTGCTTTTAAGAACATAATCTGAAGCATAGCATCAGTTATGTCTCTTGAGAAGTTTGTGAAAGCGATCTCATGAAAGCTTGAAGCTTAGCATCAAGCCTCATGTGGTAACTGCTTGCTGGTAACTCCAGAAGAGCCATTTCATGGAGATCTGAAGCATAGCATCAGTCTCCGTGGAAGAGCTATTAATTCAATCATGCTCGAGTTGAAGGTCAAGCCTTGACTTAGCATGTATTGAGAAATTGATCAAATGCTTGGTCATGAGAACATACCCAGCAAGCATGAATTTGAATCTCATTTTCAAGTCTTACTTGCATAATTCCCATTTTGGTAAACATTCTTAACATCTGATTTGATTAATTTCATTTCCTCATTCCATTCTTGTGAATAAGTAATAAAGGAAGGTAAAGGGACTTTACTGTAAGTAGGTGATATTAGGTTGTATGTCAGAATCAGATAGTATAGATGTATTACTAAAAATATCCTGAATGCCTATTTGAATTATGATGTAGTGTTGTACATAGGAATTGCTAATTGAATTGTAATTGTAAGAAAATAAGGGTTTATCATGTAAAGAAGCTGATAACAGGTAAATTCTTGGGGTAATTTTGCTTCCTGGAATATTTATTAGTAGTTGAAATCTTGCAATTGCATGAAATGTGAAGGCCCTGTATGCAAAATAAATGAACTGTAATCATGTGTAAAAGTTTGAACTCCAGTAAAACACAGGAACTATAATTATGCAGACCTGGACTTGATTCTTGTTTATTGTGGGAAAGATTAAGACGCTGTGCCATTATTTTGTTTGTGATTATAAAGAAAAGTAAGGGCTGAACAGTAAAGAGTAGTGACAATTGGATATGACCTGAGAGTACTGAACACAACTAATTTGACTTTGCTGATTATTTAGTTGAGTACGGCTAATTTGCTGAGTTGAATCGTAAAGTTTCATGTCAAATAATAGTATGATGATGGTCATTTACTAATCCCCTTATTAGTTCCTACTGCTTGGCGTTGTGTGTAGTGAACAGTTCACATTTTACCATGGGCTCTTAAATTAGGAACAGTAAGTTGGCGTTTCTGTTATATGGTTATGGAATGTAAATAAGTATAGATACCACCAAGTATGTAAGCCAATCAAACAAAAGTAGGTATAGAGATGTTGAGACACTTGGCCTTACAGAATTTGGTAAACAAATTGAAACACATTTGAGTAATTTGGAATATAATAACTGTGTTGTGTACAAAACTAAAGCATAATAGATGTGTCAGCCCCTTGAAGTTGAGTTAGATACAGGAATTAAAATTAAGTTGGTAAACTCCTTCTTCTCCCCCTCGTGAAACCAAAGAGATTCCATTTTGTGTAATCCAGCGTAAACCAATTCCTCTTGGTACCGACACCTGTATCGTCGTACCAGCTAGTGGTACTCGTACCAAATTAGACAAACGCAACCTCAATTGAACCCACCTTCGTACTCTCCTCTTCACCGCAATGCTTACGAACCTAGTCTCGCTGGTTGTGACGACGACAATCGTCGGAAAAAGTAAAATAAAAGTTACAGGGACTGAATCGAAGAAACGTCTGTTACTTTCTAACGAAGACGACGCGGCAGAAGTAGAGACCACCGTTGAACTCGTCTCTCTCTCACGACATTGTGGCACCTCTTTTCACGGTTTGCGGTGGCTGGGGAAGATGGCGGATTCAAACCCGCTAACGGAACTCGTCTTCTCTAATCGAACTACAGCGCGCGATGATTACTTCGATCTGCTGCGGCCAGAGGTCGTGCGAGGTCATCAGAAACCCGTTACACGAAACCCGTCCCTGTTTAGCGAAATCAAAGGAAGAAGAATAATTGGTGTCGGCCCACAACAAATGAAGCCCAGCGTGCACAACAAGTCCAACAGTGGAAATTGATCAAGCCCAGTCAGATTATCACCTTGGTGTTAGCATAGCTGCCACCTCAGCTGAAAGAGGATGACGTGGACCAATGACGAAATTCCAAATAAACAGAAAATTTGAAAATTCACTAAAAATAGTATACAACTCAGAAAAATACAAATAAAATATTCATAAAATTCTAAAAATCAAAATAAACCAAATTCACTGATACTTTGACATGAAATTATGTCAAAGTAGCGGCCTTTTATATTTTTGAAGTATTTTCGCTATAAAAATGAATTTTATAAATCCTAGAAACATAATAAAGTCGTCTAAACATTCTCTTTAACAAAATTTTCAAAAACCGAAGCTAGTTATTCTCAAAATATAAAAGATATTCAAAGCAATATTTTCAAAGATAAATATTTTCAAATATAAATATTTTTAAAACTATAAAGAAATTAAGAGAATAAAGTCTACTAAATGTCTTCTAATGAAATTTGCAAAGCCAAAACCTAAATACTTCCAAATAGCAAATGATTTCATAACTGATATTTTCAAACGCCAACTATCTTCAAGAATAAGTATTTTCCAAATTATCAAAATGAATTTCTAAAACTCAAAAGTATAGAAGGCCAAAGCGAATGAAAATTATAAAATCACCAATATCCAAAAAGAAATGTCATAAAATTAAAGGTCAAAATACGAAACCCAAGGACAAAGCCGAAACCTCTCCGTTTGAGGAAAAGTCCCTGCTGGGGTTGAGATCAACCTCAGATGACTTGAAATTAGATTTTTATCAAACGACCTCCATGATTGAATAATTCAATTTTGTTCTCGCAAGAAGCCGCTAACGGGCCTGAGAACCAACTCTTATTAAGAAGGCCGTCCAAGAGGCCCCTAGGGTTGTAAAAGAACCAACTTTCACAAGAAGGCCACCTAAGAGGCCCCGAAGGTTGTAAAACTCCTCTCGTTCCTACAAGAAGGCCAGCCGTTGCCCTAGGAACCCGCTCTCACAAGAAGGCCAGCCGTTGCCCCGAGAGCTATCCGATAACTTTAATCGATATTGAATAACCTTAAATGACTCTAAGACAACTTTGAACAAATATAAAGAATCTTAATCAACTTAAATCAACCTTAAGCAACTTTAACCAATTTCAGACAACCCTAAACAACTTTTGACAACTTTAAACAATTTTAAACAACTTTAAACAACTTCAAACGACCTCAAGATGGCTCCAAATAAAGAAGACTCTCCTTTCAGGCGAAACAAAAACTAACCCTTCTTCTAGAACCTTTAGAATTTTAGAAGTTTCTTAATTGAGTCCCGTCAATTAGGTCTGGTACAATCAATTAAGTCACTTTAAGAGACGATTCTTCCTAGTCCATTACGTATTTTCTTTAGACCCCTTAATCAGAGGTTCCCGTAGGCAACTACGGGGTAATTAACAATAGGGGCTTGCGCCTATTGGAAAGAAAGGACCCGCAAAAATTAATAAACCCTCGTAAGAAGCGACTCTTGTTCTAGTTCTCTTATTGTCAAGAGATACTCGGCGCAGAGATCGAACCTTAAGGGGGGGTGAATCTAAGGCTTATTCTAATTTCTCGAGAAAACCCTTTCACTCTTCGAGAGATGACGAAAAAGCTCACACAGATTCTCTGGCACGCCCGGTAGGACCTCTTTCTCCTCTCATCTTTGGGGTTTTACGTAAAGGCTAGGAAAATTAAATGAGCATCCCTAACGGTAACATTGAGGTTGTGTCATTGCAGGTTGAGATGGTGCCGACCACCATTGACATGAGCAAACCAGAAGGGGTGATCAATATTGGAGGAGTGCCGATTTGCTATCAACATGACTTCATGATTGGTGCTATGCCATACGGGTTTTCCTACGTACCCATAGTTCAGGTCAAGGACAGGACCTACCAATTGGCCCGGGTTGTTGAAGAAGAGCCAGAACAAGAGCCAGCAGTGACCAAGGTCAAGGATGAGGAATGGACACTCGTTCCTCAAAAGCGGGCTCTCTCAAGTCCAACTCCATCCCCTAAGACACATTCATCTCACCGCTGTTCACCGCAGAAGAAGATGGCTGTAAGAAAGGTCTATGAACCAGTCTCCCAAGACGCCGGGACTTTCAAGAAAATGCAAATGGCTTATCAGAATGAGTTAGAAACCATGCCTAATCTTCCAGTCAGCAACCTATTTGCGCCGCTCCGATTGGTCAAGAAGAACTCTCCAAAGGCCGAATTGAAAACAGTGGAAGAGTTTCCTCCTAGATATCAGGCTCAATTCCGAGGCAAGAGTCCTCAAACTAGACGGTCTATAAAAGAAAGACTTGTTTTCCCTCGCACATCAGTCCATGAGAGGTTTGGACGAAATGAGCCAAAAAGGGAATCAACTCTAGTGAAAAAGAGACTGGGGCAGCAAGGAGAAGTGAAGGTTAACAGTTCGGTTAAGGAGGGACTAGGACACAATAAAAAGGATAAAGCACTCAAGAATATATGGGTGTATAAGGGAAAGACCCAATTGGTTACAAAAGCGAATGACCAAGTGTCATATGATAAGAGAGAGAGCATGACACGGTCTGAAGAAAAGTCCACTGTCTACGCACGGGTGAATATGGTAGAGGTGGATGAAGAAATGGAAATGCATGGTTTCGTTCACACAGATGGCGAAGCTCTTATGACGGACAACAAGGAAATTGAGCCACAAGGGACAATGATGGAGCAAGATGGTGAAGGCTTCCATAATGATAAAAAGAAGTCATGTGTTGAGAAAAGTGATAAAGAAACGAGTGATGAAGAAAAGGAACAAGCGAGTGTACTAGAAGATGAAGGGATGTTAAGATTAAAAAGGATAATAAAGAAACAGGATGAGGACATATTAAAAATGCAAAAGGAAAGGGAAGGAGAAACCTCACAATTTTCAAAGCTTGTTAAATTCGTACATAGAAAAGGGCTATTCAATGAATACCATTATGAAGAAGATATGGGAGACTTACCAGAATTGAAGGAAGACAAGAACGAACAAAAAGTGATACCCGGTAGAGAGGGGAAACCTGAAGATATGTCGGGTGTTGAATTTGAAGAAGAAGAAGAGACAAAACAACATATTAAAAATATGATTGGTCAGGAACTCCAAGCAGCAGGGCTGATGCCTTCAAGAGATATAAAGAAGAAAAGCGTAAATCCCTACCCAAAGGAGTATGATCGAGTGCATTATCCCGAAGGATACCAAGTCCCTAAATTCATGAGGTTTGATGGGACAGGAAAGAAAGGGATCAATCCTGAGGAACACTTGGTCCATTTCAAGAATTAATGTAGGGAGACAGCCAACCATGAAGCTCTTCTACTAAGGCAATTTTCGTCAAGCTTAACTGGGGCAGCCTTCGAGTGGTATAGATCTCTTGAGGAGGGCAGCATAAAATCATGGGAAGATATGGAAGAAGCGTTCATAGCTAGGTTCGCGATGATAGCAAAAATGGTGATGATGGCAGATTTACTAGAGGAAAAACCCAGAAAATGAGAAACTGCCTCTGAATACATCAATAGGTGGAGGTCAATGAGCATTAAGTGTGAGCACCAATGTCCAGAAGAAGAGGGAGTAGGAATTATGTTGCAAAAATTAGAAGGGTGGATGAAACGATTTCTCGTCGTGGCTGACATTCATACATATGAGAGACTTGCCAAGAAAGTGCATGAATTAGAAAAAATAGGACCTCCACGAGAAGCTTATTTTTCAAGAAGCCAAAAGAAGAAGAGTAGAGGTAGAAATTGTTAGGAAGTGCATAATTTTCATTTTTAGACTAATTACAATTAATTAATCATAATTAATCATCATGCACTATGGATCTAGTGCTTCAAGCATTCACACAAGAGAAAAAGGTAGGAGATTAGTACCTCTCTTGATATCGCAATCAAGAGGCTAGTTCCTAGGCTTAGAAGTTGATGGCGTGCAACTCCAACTTCCTTCAATCCACGCCTCGAGTCCACCTAGAGATTAACCAAGCTCTCGATTCGATTTGTGCTAGCAAATCAATGAGAACCAAACTAATCCAAAGGAGATACCCTCTTCTAGATCAACCAATTGATTTAAGTGGAGGGTGTATGGCTCAACACATGAGCAAAGGTGGAGGTGGAAGAGAGGTGGCGCAAGGGCCAAGGAGGGAGGAGAGGAATAGGTGGCGGCTAGGTCTAGAGGTGAGAGAAAATCCATCCCAAGGGGTCCTTTTATAGCCATCTAACCCTAGGTATAAGTTGCTAGAAATTACACCTCATGCCACCCTACCTACCTCCATGTTTGGCCGGCCATATATGGGCTTTTGGGCCATTTTAAACCTCTCTAATTGGACTCTAATTCTATTAATTAGATCCTTTGTTATTTGCTCTATGTTTGGGCTATACATTTACTATTTAAATATTAGCCCGATAATTTAATATAACTATTTATATTAAATTGAGTTGAACCAAAATAATTATTAACTAATTAACAATTATTCTAGGATTAGTTTATGCAATTATTTATTTCTATATGATCCGTTTGACTCAATTAATTATTACGTTCTATAACGGTACATAATTAATTAATCAACATATCATATATTCCGCAAATTATACTGTTGCGAATAAACGAATAATGCATTGACTTGGTCAAAACTCTATTTGTGTGACCCTTTGAGGATTTATGCTACGTTGGCCATGAAATCAAATCGCTATTTAATTCCATTAATCATAAGCGGTATCTAGCAACACGTTATGACTCCCAATTCGCATAAATAGTGTACAGCTACAAAAACTCAATCCTTCATAAGAAATAATAGTATTTCCTTGTTCGATTCTTATGTCACATGATATCATCGTATAATCCAAGATAGGAATGTGTCACTCTTGCAGATTATACGTTTCTTGATCTAGAGACGACTGTATCAGTTGCTAGCAAACAGTCCATCTCCATCAAGGGGCCCAAACAGATATCATCGCTCACTAAGTTAATTAATGAGGGACATACGGTTTTCTTGATGAACAACTTTTCCCCGCACAATTCAAGAGAACATAAATAAAGTCCGTATAGCAGCCCTTATCAGGAATCAACGGTAGACGATATTTATTGAACCTATCCTCATGTGGAAAAGCTGAACCATCTCAAACTTAGAATCAAACTCAAATGAAATAAATAATGACACATAACACAATCCATATATTTATTTCACTGGGTCGCGTCCTGTACTATGTTCTATAACATATACATATGCAATTAAGTTGGCAACTCCTTACCTATGATCTGTAGAACTTAATCATCACTTAACTTGCATACTAATCTTATCCGATAATTAATATTCCTTGTTAATTATCAAGATTACGGACCTTTTAGATTTATTATTGTCATTTAATTATAAATGAACTACAGAGATCCACAATTCAGATCCTCAACCTGAATGATCTGTCAATTAATAAATCAAGGAATAAATGATAAAATATCATCAATCACATAAACCATAGAAGTGGCCATTTAATAATTGGCTCCTAGGACATAACTCTAACAATCTCCCACTTGGCCTAGAGTCAATCAACAGCGACTTCTAGCCAGTGCATAGTACTCAATGTAATATCCAAAATATACATGTCCCATACTAAAGCCTCAAAAGATAAAAGATACAACTCAAAGCCACTCAGGCATACGCCTAATCCCCATGGATGCAACGTGCAACTCATGTGCGGCTCGTGACAGAGGCTTTGTTAGAGGGTCCGCTGTGTTCGCGGCACCGTCCACCTTCTTGACCTTGATCCACCCGTCATTCACAAACTGACGGATGAGATGGAATCGTCGTAGAATGTGCTTGGTCTTTTGGTGAGACCTAGGCTCCTTGGACTGAGCTATGGCTCCTGTGTTGTCGCAGTAGAGATCCACTGGACCTGAGATGCTTGGAACCACCTCCAGCTCGGTCAAGAATTCCTTGATCCAAACGCCTTCTTTCGCTGCTTCACCCGCCGCTAAGTATTCTGCTTCGGTGACGGAATCGGCCGTGGTATCCTGTTTGGAACTCTTCCAACTCACGGCCCCACCATTGAGCAGATATACGAAGCCGGACTGTGACTTCGCATCATCTCGATCGGTTTGGAAACTAGCATCGGTGTAACCACTTACAACGAGCTCTTGGTCTCCACCATACACGAGGATGCTATCCTTTGTTCTCTTGAGATACTTGAGGATATTCTTGACTGCGGTCCAGTGTGGCATACCAGGGTTAGCTTGGTATCGACTAGTCACACTAATCGAATGTGCCACATCGGGGCGAGTGCATAGCATGGCATACATGATCGAACCGACCACAGATGGATACTTGAACTGATTCATGTACTTTCTATCTGCATCAGTCGTCGGACATTGAGTCTTGCTCAAGAATATGCCATGTGACATAGGCAAGTAACCCTTCTTGGAACTAGCCATGTTGTGTTTTTCCAACACTTTGTCAATATATGCATCTTGGCTCAAGCCTAATAACCTTCTTGATCTATCTCGATAGATCTTGATTCCTAGGATGTAGGCGGCTTCGCCCAAGTCTTTCATTGAGAACACCTTCTTCAATGAATCCTTGACTGCATTCAATTCGGGGATATCATTCCCAATCAAGAGTATATCATCAACATATAGAACAAGAAACACAACCACGCTCCCACTAATCCTCTTGTAAACACAAGGTTCCTTCTCGCTTTGAATGAAGTTCAACTTCTTAACCTCTTCATCCAAGCGCTTGTTCCAACTCCTTGATGCTTGCTTCAATCCATAAATGGACCTTTGAAGCTTGCACACCTTGTTAGCATTCTTTGGATCCACAAAACACTCGGGTTGTGTCATATACACATCCTCTTCCAAGTTGCCATTTAGGAAGGCAGTTTTGACATCCATTTGCCATATCTCATAGTCGTAGAATGCGGCAATTGCTAACAAGATCCGAATTGACTTGAACATGACGACTGGCGAGAAGGTTTCTTCATAGTCAATACCACGAACTTGCTTGTAACCTTTCGCAACTAGTCGTGCTTTGTAAATGGTCAAGTTGCCATCCATGTCGACCTTTCTCTTAAAGATCCATTTGTTCTCAACGGGTTTTACTCCATCGGGAAGGTCAACTAAGGTCCATACCTTGTTCTCATACATGGATTGCATTTCGGATTCCATGGCTTTGAGCCATTCCTTTGAGTCGGATTTTTCCTTCATGTCCTTTATGGTCAAGGGTTCGTCATTCGCAATGACGAGAACGTCGTGTAAACCTAAGTATCTTATAGGTGGACGACTTGGCCTTGCCGATCTTCGTAGGGTAGATGCTTGAGGTTCTTGAACTTGTTCCACAACGGTTTGCGGACTTAGTTCTTGAACTTCAAGTGTGGGTGCAACTTCAACATCATCGACTCGCGATATGTTTGAGTCTTCAATTGAGGGAGCTTGCTCTTGAACCTCTTCTTCCACAACAACTTGTGGAATGGGTTCGGCTACCACCTCATTTGGCACCACATTGGGAACAACTAGATTTCCTACTTGAGGCATCTCTTGTTGTTGCGGTTCTTGAATTTCTTCAATCACCACGTTGCTCCCACTACTTCTTCTTGAGAGAAACTCCTTCTCCAAGAACTCCGCATGTCGTGCAACAACTATCTTGTTCTCGACACGGTTGTAGAAGTAGTAACCCTTTGTTTCCTTAGGGTATCCTACGAAATAACATTTGTCCGATTTGGGTCCAAGCTTATCGCTCATTAGCCTTTTCACATAAGCTTCACAACCCCAAATCTTGAGAAAAAGCATGCTTGGTTTCCTACCAAACCAAAGCTCATAAGGCGTCTTCTCAACGGACTTTGACGGAACACGGTTTAAAGTAAAAGCTGCGGTTTCTAATGCAAAACCCCAAAACGATTTAGGCAAGTCGGTTTGGCTCATCATCAATCGAACCATGTCTAGCAAAGTTCGATTCCTCCTCTCGGATACACCATTCCATTGTGGTGTTCCCGGTGGAGTGAGTTGTGGAACGATTCCACACTCCTTTAGATAATCACCAAATTCGTGGCTCAAGTACTCTCCACCTCGATCGGAACGCAAGACTTTGATCTTTCGATTGAGTTGGTTCTCAACTTCATTCTTGAACTCCTTGAACTTTTCAAAGGATTCGGACTTGTGCCGCATCAAGTAGATATACCCGTATCTACTATGATCATCGGTGAAAGTGATGAAGTATGAATAACCTCCTCGTGCACAAATGCTCATAGGTCCACATACATCGGTATGTATGAGATCTAACAAGTCATTTGTCCTAATCCCTTTATTAGGAAAATGCGCTTTGGTCATCTTTCCAATCAAACATGATTCGCATGTGTCAATTGGCTCGAAAGCGAATTGATCTAAGAGACCAACGGTTTGCAATCTCTTAATGCGTTTCTCGTTGATATGACCTAAGCGGCAATGCCACATTAGAGTCGTACTTTCATGTGAAATCTTACGCTTCCTACTGTCACGTTCAACACTCAAAACATGTTCGCTAGAATCAAGCACATAAAGACCATTCAATAAATGCGCAACACCATAACAAACATCATCACGCAACAAAGTACAACTTTTGTTCTTTATTACAACACCAAATCCATCCAAGTCTAAACAAGAAATAGAGATAATGTTTCGAGTGATACAAGGAACTACATAGACATCTTTGAGTTCCAAAATGAAACCAGAAGGCAAAGTTACATCCACATTCCCAACGGCCATAGCGGAGACGCACGTGCCGTTACCGACGCGGAGTTGTACTTCGCCTTTCTCGAGCCGCCTCCTACTCTTTAGTGCCTGCACATTTCGACAAATGTGAGCACAAGAACCGGTGTCAAAAATCCAGTCTGTGTTAGAGGTAGCGAGAAGGGTTTCAATGACAAATATACCTGAGGTAGAAGGCTGGACGGTTCCCGCCTTCTTGTCAGCGAGGTACTTGGGGCAGTTCCTCTTCCAATGGCCCGTCTTGCTACAGTAATAGCATACGGTCTCGGAAGTGGCCGGGTTCTTCTTTCTCTTGGAACCCTCGGGAGCTCCCTTGGCCGGACCTTGGGGCGTCACCGGGCCTTTGCCCTTTCTAGTTCGGCGGGTCTTTCTTTTCTTGCTCTTCTTGCTCTTGTCACTCACCGCAAGAACATCTTTGGGGCTCTTCTCTTTCTTGAGACTCTCCTCCGTCTCGACAAGCATGTTTTGGAGATCATCCATGCTCTTGTCCATGCCATTCATCCGGTAGTTCACAACAAAACCGGTGAAGCTGTGAGGGAGAGAGTTGAGAATAAAGTCTTGAATCGCCCCTGAAGGGAAGGGCGTATCAAGCCTTTCAAGCTGCCGAAACAACCCCGCCATCTTCATGACGTGTGGCCCGACTTCATGACCCTCCGCCAATCGAGTATTGGCGACGGCCTTGATGAGACGAGCCCTTTCGGTGCGGGCCTTGGTTTGGAACATGTTCGAGAGACGAGAGACCATTTCAAACACTCCTAGACCACTATCCATGAACTCCTTTTGGAGTTCCGACTCCATGACAGCGACAATCCAGACGGACATCTCCATGTCGTCCGTGACGTGCTTGTCATGTTCGTCCTGATCCGCTTTAGGGGCATCCGACTTGGGAGCCGCGGGGACGGGAGTGGTCAAGAGGTACTCCTTCTTTTCAAACCTAAGGACAAGCCTAAGGTTCCGGTGCCAATCCAGAAAGTTGGCACCGTTGAAGGCGAGCTTCTCTTTCTCTAAAAGAGAACGTAGCGAAAAAGACGAGGAAGACATCTACAACAATTTTCAAATTAAAGGTCAATTAGTTTATGTTTTTGTTTTAATTTCCAATAAAGTAAAACTTTCACTACTTTTAATATAAGTCCCTAAAAGTAATGAATTTCCAAGACCCCCACTTTCGTTGAGATGATGCCGGCGTCGGCACAACATCAAAGCAACTAATAATGAGGTAGGTTCTCCTTAACCAATCATACAACTTTATGACTCTTGGTTCGCGTCGCGAACTTCACTCCAATGTCCAATCCGATTAGGGTCCATTGTTAAGTAACTGCCTCTGAATACATCAATAGGTGGAGGTCAATGAGCATTAAGTGTGAGCACCAATGTCCAGAAGAAGAGGGAGTAGGAATTATGTTGCAAAAATTAGAAGGGTGGATGAAACGATTTCTCGTCGTGGCTGACATTCATACATATGAGAGACTTGCCAAGAAAGTGCATGAATTAGAAAAAATAGGACCTCCACGAGAAGCTTATTTTTCAAGAAGCCAAAAGAAGAAGAGTAGAGGTAGAAATTGTTAGGAAGTGCATAATTTTCATTTTTAGACTAATTACAATTAATTAATCATAATTAATCATCATGCACTATGGATCTAGTGCTTCAAGCATTCACACAAGAGAAAAAGGTAGGAGATTAGTACCTCTCTTGATATCGCAATCAAGAGGCTAGTTCCTAGGCTTAGAAGTTGATGGCGTGCAACTCCAACTTCCTTCAATCCACGCCTCGAGTCCACCTAGAGATTAACCAAGCTCTCGATTCGATTTGTGCTAGCAAATCAATGAGAACCAAACTAATCCAAAGGAGATACCCTCTTCTAGATCAACCAATTGATTTAAGTGGAGGGTGTATGGCTCAACACATGAGCAAAGGTGGAGGTGGAAGAGAGGTGGCGCAAGGGCCAAGGAGGGAGGAGAGGAATAGGTGGCGGCTAGGTCTAGAGGTGAGAGAAAATCCATCCCAAGGGGTCCTTTTATAGCCATCTAACCCTAGGTATAAGTTGCTAGAAATTACACCTCATGCCACCCTACCTACCTCCATGTTTGGCCGGCCATATATGGGCTTTTGGGCCATTTTAAACCTCTCTAATTGGACTCTAATTCTATTAATTAGATCCTTTGTTATTTGCTCTATGTTTGGGCTATACATTTACTATTTAAATATTAGCCCGATAATTTAATATAACTATTTATATTAAATTGAGTTGAACCAAAATAATTATTAACTAATTAACAATTATTCTAGGATTAGTTTATGCAATTATTTATTTCTATATGATCCGTTTGACTCAATTAATTATTACGTTCTATAACGGTACATAATTAATTAATCAACATATCATATATTCCGCAAATTATACTGTTGCGAATAAACGAATAATGCATTGACTTGGTCAAAACTCTATTTGTGTGACCCTTTGAGGATTTATGCTACGTTGGCCATGAAATCAAATCGCTATTTAATTCCATTAATCATAAGCGGTATCTAGCAACACGTTATGACTCCCAATTCGCATAAATAGTGTACAGCTACAAAAACTCAATCCTTCATAAGAAATAATAGTATTTCCTTGTTCGATTCTTATGTCACATGATATCATCGTATAATCCAAGATAGGAATGTGTCACTCTTGCAGATTATACGTTTCTTGATCTAGAGACGACTGTATCAGTTGCTAGCAAACAGTCCATCTCCATCAAGGGGCCCAAACAGATATCATCGCTCACTAAGTTAATTAATGAGGGACATACGGTTTTCTTGATGAACAACTTTTCCCCGCACAATTCAAGAGAACATAAATAAAGTCCGTATAGCAGCCCTTATCAGGAATCAACGGTAGACGATATTTATTGAACCTATCCTCATGTGGAAAAGCTGAACCATCTCAAACTTAGAATCAAACTCAAATGAAATAAATAATGACACATAACACAATCCATATATTTATTTCACTGGGTCGCGTCCTGTACTATGTTCTATAACATATACATATGCAATTAAGTTGGCAACTCCTTACCTATGATCTGTAGAACTTAATCATCACTTAACTTGCATACTAATCTTATCCGATAATTAATATTCCTTGTTAATTATCAAGATTACGGACCTTTTAGATTTATTATTGTCATTTAATTATAAATGAACTACAGAGATCCACAATTCAGATCCTCAACCTGAATGATCTGTCAATTAATAAATCAAGGAATAAATGATAAAATATCATCAATCACATAAACCATAGAAGTGGCCATTTAATAATTGGCTCCTAGGACATAACTCTAACAGAAATATGGTCTCGACGCAAATGGTTACAAATTCAAATGTGTTGAAAACCAAGGGTAGCCATAATACCAATCCAAAACCCCTCCTGTCATTTGCAAAGTTGACCAGTAAGCCATACTCTTTTAAGAAAAAGATAGTTCCAAGAACATTTAGTAAAGTGATGGAGGAAAACTTGCTCGAATTGCCACTGTGCAAGCGTACACAAGACATAGAGAAGTCAGATGATCCTAATTTCTGTCCCTATCATAGGATCTTAGGGCACAAAATCGAGGATTGTTGGGTGTTCAAAGACTGGCTTGAAAAAATGATTAAAGAAGGGAAAGTTGAAATGAGTGAAAAATACCGACAAGAGCCTGCTCCTCACGAGCCAGCTCCTCATAAGCCACCCAACATGGTGCACCACTCGGTATGTGTCATCGAGGTGACCGAGAGTATATTAGGAAAAGATGAGCAACATGAAGAGAATGGAGTTGGAGAGAGCTTGATCCCAATCGCTGGGGCGAGTCAAACAACACTTGAAAAGTTGGAAGAGTTATTAATGAAGCAAGGTAATGAGATTGCCTCTCTCAAACAAGAGATCTGTCATGAGACAGCTACAAGAGCAACAGGTTATAATGACTTGCATAGTGAGTGGCATGACATACGTTACGAACTTTATATGCTAAGACAAGAAGATAAAGAGAATCGTCAGGAGATGGCAGCACTTTGGGAAGAAAACAAGAAGATGAAAAAGCTCCTGAAGTCATTGCAAGAAGCGAGTGATGGTCTCTTGAAATCTTCGAAGAAACAAGCTAGAAAACCCTACCCTATCGAGTATGAGATAATGCCATACCCCGAAAAGTACATAATCCCAACTTTCAGGTTCTTTGCGGGGGATAACATTCAAAAAGGTGATGTTGATCGACATTTGGCAAACTTTCTCGTGACATGTGGTGAAATTGCCGGAAACGATGCTTTAATGTTAAGGCAATTCTCGTCGAGTCTTACAGGGCATGTGTTTGAGTGGTACATGTCCCTAGAAGATGATAGCATCAAAACATGGGATGACATGGTTAATGCATTTCGAGCTAAATTTGACAAGGTATCTGTCACTGAAATACTTGACCAAGAATTGCCAGCCGTGCAAAAAATCGAGATGGCAACTGCAACAAGAGAAAGTCTGAGAAAAAAAACTCTAGTCAGGAGCAGTAACCACGAAACGTCACAACAATCTATTTCTCTAGCAGAAAGGAAGAGAAAACCATACTCTTTTCGAAAGGATAAGGTCATGAAGTTGTTCCCTTTGGCCATAATACGTGGGCTACAGCTACCAATAAGCAAGCGTCCAGGGGATGTAGACAAAATAGAAGGTTCTAAATTTTGTGCATACCATAGGGTGGTGGGACACAAGACTGAAGATTGCTGGGTATTCAAGGATTGGATTGAAGAGCAATATCAAGCGGGTGTGCTACCTCTTCCCGAGCATGTCCTCCAAACACCTGCGCCGCATGTGTAAGAAGATATGAGATTTACCCAAGCATATAGTGGAACTAGTGCAAACCATTTTGGAATTCTCACATATTTTCCTTTGAATTCCTCATTTCCAATAAATCCAAAACCTCAATAAACCATAAACCAGCTAGAACCCAATAAAAGCCTAGATTTTCAATAAACCATGACAACAAAAACTTATCAAATTCAAAAACATGTAGATAGTCTAATAAAACCTTAGAATAAAGCCAATAAAATTGCCACATCAATACAAACAACCAAAATCCAAAATCCTATACTCATTCTTAATCCAAAACCCAAAACCTTAGCCAATAAAAGGGTAAGTTTTTGAAAAGAGACTTGCCCCGCCATGTGATAATTACCCCATGTCATAATCCGCGGTTAATGATGGAACTCACGGGTCCCGGAGAACGCGAAGCCGTGTTAAGGAGAGCCTTTGTGTTTTTTTAAGACACCTATGTCTAATGAAGATTAAGCCTTTGTGGCGTCTGAAGGTATTAAGGCACCGCCCTATGAAGGTATCTGAGGGCTCCAACCACCCACCTCCACCGTGTTCCTGTCGGTCGTTTAGCGAGACAACCACATCGTACAAGAAATAACATAAAAACAAGTAAGCATAAAGGGGATAAAGTAAAGGTCGCATTCATTGATCATAAAAGGGATACAAGCATAAGCAACATTTAAGCAACAACAACAGGAGAAAAGTAAGTCCTAATACATGCTAGAAGGGATGCAAATAAAAGACTTAGAGGTGCCCTAAGATAAGACATGGGTAGAACAAGTCTAAACACTCGTTCATTCTGGGGCAGCCGCAGCCGCAGCTCGACCACCAACCATGTTATTCAGAGTCGCAGAGATAGCTTGAAGCATCCCTTCCAAAACCTCAAAGCGAGCATTCAACTCTCCAAAACGTTGATCAAGAAGAGCCCTAATCGAGACAGGGGCAGGGGCCCCAAGAGCTAGCGCAATAGAATCATCATCCGGTGGAAGATCTACCCCTAGAGGACCATACTGATTGGGAGCAGCATTGGGAAGCAAGATATAGTCATTCACGGGTTGATTGGGATCAGGCACCAACATATCCATTGAAGACTCAACCCACCCAATAAGTGGCAAGGAGAATAGAAGGTTGAATGGATGCGCCGCGTCAGCATCAGAAATACGGTTACCCCACAACATTTCAGGTACTCGAATTCGGGCCCTAAGCATTAGAGCCTCAATGAGATGGCCATAAGGAAGCGGTTCTCGATCAGATATGGCCACTTGGTGCATATGGAAGAGAATCATGTGGGCCAAATTAATTGGCCACTGCTTTTGAATGAGATTGCGAAGGTAGAACAAAGTGCCAGGACTTGCAAGATGAGTCATGGCCCCTTGAGGAAAGATGATATCGTTGATCACCAAGAAGAAAAACCTGAAAATCATGGCAAAAGGCTGTAAGAAAGCAAGAAAGAAGAGAAAATGGTGTTGAAACTACGAAGATAACAGATAAAGAACAAAATAAAAGAAGATGGAAACCTATAAAGAGCGGGAAAATGTTCAGTAGACACCAATTCAACATCAGGCGCTGCAACCCTAAACCACTGATGACACTCTTGATAACTGCCAAAACCTTGAGGCCAGCGATGATAAGCATAAACAGTGGAACCATTCAGAGTACCAGCAGCTTGTAAGAAATTTGCCAGGTCTCCGGTGGTAATGAATAGGTGGCGACCAAATAAATAAGAAGTGGCGGAAGGAGCCCCGAAGTGATTAAAAGAAAGCCTGAGGTTGGCATAGAAAAGGCGAGTGATTCTGGGATGATAAGGCTGGTCGCAGTCTGCCAAGCCGCCCAAGCTCCATGCATCAAACCAACCTCTGATGAGATTTACCTGCTCTGTCGGAATTTGCCTCATGGGTCGAAAATAGTAACAATCAGCCACAGGACACTCATTGTTACCCATATCATTGTAATAAGAAAAAAAGGCGGTCTCATCTCGGAAGAGATAGCGATTGTTAGGGCTGAAAGTCCAGTCTGGAACGGTGGGATCCAAACGTACAATAGAAGGGCCAGCGGTTCCTCTAGGGCGTTTAGAGGAAGAAAGAGAAGACATGGTTAAGGATGAAAGCAAAGACAATGAAGGATTGCTGTGAAATGGATGAAGAAATGAGATAACAAGCCGTGTTTATATAGGTGATGGAATAAGAAGAAACGTGGCTGGAAGTTAAGAGCATGCGTGTGGACGTGTGAGAAAATGATGGCCGAAGTGGCAAGAAGTGGAAAATAAAACTGTTCGTATTAACGTACAATGGGAGATGATACGATTTTAAGAAGGCGTAGGAAAATTGAAGCATACAAGGATGATTTTGGAATGAAAGAATCAAGACCGAGTCAAGGCCCATGAAGGTCTAAACCTCAAGGAAATACAGGTGTTAGCCAATACAATGGGCCTAAATTGGGAAATATAGACCTATATGCATTTGAGAGCCCTTTATAAGGAAAAAGAAGAATGAAATGAAGTTCCGAAATCGAAATCAGAAAATCAAGTCAGAAATTAAAGAAAATAGAAAAAGGAAAGGACAAGAAAAATGAAGAATGGAATGAAGTTCCGAAACTGAAATCGGAAAATCAAGTTAGAATTTAAAGAAAATAGAAAAAGGAAAGGACAAGAAAAATGAAGAATGGAATGAAGTTCCGAAACTGAAATCGGAAAATCAAGTTAGAATTTAAAGAAAATGGAAAAAGGAAAAGACAAGGAAAATGAAGAATGGAATGAAGTTCCGAAATCGAAATCGGAAAACCAAGTTAGAATTTAAAGAAAATGGAAAAAGAAAAAACAAGGAAATGAAGAAGGGAATGAAGTTCCGAAACCGAAATCGGAAAACCAAGTCAAAAACAAAAATGAGAAAATAAGAAAGGGAAAATAAAAAAAAGGAATAAAGTCTCGAAACCGAAATCGGGAATTTAAGTTAGAAATTCAAAAAGGAAAAAAATGAATAAGAAGAAAAGGAAAATGCAAGAAAGCAACAAAGCCATGAAATCAAAATCGGAGAACCAAGTTAGAAATTCAAAAGAGGAGAGAAAACATGAAATTACTGGAATAACATATTTTGGGAAAATATGCATTCTAATCCCTCTCGAGCTGGCTAAGTGCGTCATGCTCTGAGATTGAAGAAGTTAAGACTCACAAGAATCCCACATGGTGTCGTGTCGGGTACCTAAGAGAAGAAGAAAGTGGAAAGAAAAAAAGAAGAAGAAAGAAGATAAAATAAAGATGAAAGTAAAGAGAAGAAGAAGAAGAAGAAAGAAGGAAAAAAAAGATGAAATAAGGATGAAAGAAAGAGAGATCGAAGTCTCGTCAATGAAGTTAAGGTAAAAATGAAACCAGAATTAAGTTCATGTTCAAAAAGAAAAATAAT
Organism: Rhynchospora breviuscula; assembly: GCA_027562975.1. Taxonomy (NCBI): domain Eukaryota; kingdom Viridiplantae; phylum Streptophyta; class Magnoliopsida; order Poales; family Cyperaceae; genus Rhynchospora; species Rhynchospora breviuscula. Next base: position 24,494,192 of record CM050398.1, read on the forward strand.
AAAAAATAATAATAATAATAAGTAAATAAATAATAAGTGAAACCTAATAAGTCAAATAAAATTGGAACCAAAGTCCACAACTAAAGCTTTAAAATCAAAAGAATAAGGAAATTGGGAGTCTTTTCAACAAAGAAACAAAGTGCCAAAAATAAAATTATAATTTGAAAATTAAAATTTGAAGCGAAAAACAAAACTTGAAATTGCAAAATCGCACAACTTGGAAAGTGATGTACATGAAAACCAAACTCAAAGAAGTGAAAGATGAAATTTAAAATTACCAAAATTGAAAGAAAAAAAAATTTAAAAGAAAGTATTCCTAGATGTCAAGTTAGTATCTAGAAGAAAGAAAGCATCAAAGAACCCCAATGTTCAAGCTTTCTATACCGACCTCAATGTCGGAAGAAACACAAAAGAACCTCAATGTTCTAGTCTCCAAATGTCGACCTCAATGTCGGAAAAGATATAAAGGAACTTCAATATTCTGAGTTTGCAAATATCGACCTTAATGTCGAAAAAGGCATAAGAGAACGTCAATGTTCTAGCCTTCGAGTATTGACCTCAATGTCAAAACAAATATCGACCTCAATGAAAAAAAAAGCACCATAGAACCTCAATGTTCTAAGTCTTCAAATATCGAACTCAATGTCGAAAAAGACACAAAAGAACCTCAATGTTCAAGTCTTTAAATACCGACCTCAATGTCGGAAAAGACACAAAAGAACCTCAGTATTCTAAGTTTTCAAATACCGACCTCAATGTCGAAAAAAGCACAAGAGAACCTCAATGTTCTATGTTTTCAAATATCGACCTCAATGTCGAAAAGACGCTAAAGAACCTCAATGTTCTAGTCTTAAAATGTTGACCTCAATGTCAACTCCTAGGTATCAAACAACCATGGTATTTTGTGTTTGGTATTTAGATGTATAATAGGCAATAAATAACCTCAATGTTCATGCCCACTATATCGACCACAATGTCGAAATTCTAGGAATCAAGACAAGAAGTATGCTTTGCACTCGATAAGTAAAATATAGAAAGCTAGGAACACAAGAGCCCAAACCTATAGAAACTCCACAATTAAAATTCAAGGATAATGGCACCGCAAAGACCCCGATCTAACAAAAACAATTTCCAAAAGCCAAAATACCTTAAACTTAGTAAAGACCTAAATCAGCTTTTCAACGAAAGCCTCAACCAAGGCAGACCCAATGAAGTCTTTTATTCCTAGACAATATTTTCTTCACAAAGTTACACACTTTCCAATGTTTTATTCCTAAAATCATTATTCCTTCCTTATTCCCATACGATCCAAACGACCCCCTAATATTGATCGCAAGAAAGCACTGAGAAGAATGGTAAATGAATTGAGGGCATTATGGTCCTAAATCTTAAATATTGAATTTCAAAGCTAAAAAATTAAGAATAGGGTAAATATATATACAAATCATGATTAGAGGGGATATTTCCAAAATTAAAGATTAGAGGGTGATATTCTCTATTTCCAATTAGATAAAATTTGAGGGGTATATGACTGATTTTCCAAAAAAAAAAAATTATACATATCGCCTACTCAAAGTTGCTACTTCCAATAAATAAATAAATAAATAGAAGTATTGAATACGTTTACTTATTGTATTTATTTATTTTGAATAAAAATTATTGATTATTTGCAAGTGTATATCGATGTCCGTCTTATACCAGTCAGCAATGTTAAGTTCAGTGTCCTCAACAAAGAGATGAAGAAGCCTACGGGTAGGCCTACGGCTGCTGTTTATCGTTTTGCCGTTCAGTATAGTTGAAACGGAACGATTGATGAAACAGTTTTTTTATTTAGTTTCAAATAGCTAAACAGTAAATGAAACATCAAAATATACCATTTTGACCGTTTCAGTCTCATTTCAAACCGTTATATGTGTATTTTCTGAAGTGGCACGGTTAACGAAACAGAATTCTGTACCGTTTCGAAAATAAAACGGTTAACGAAATGAATTCTTATACCGTGCACCTTAACAAAACGGAAACGGTTTGGAGGTGTTCCGTGTTTTTTAGAACCGTAACTGACAAAATAGATAAAAAAAATAGAGAAGAAGAAAAACAAAAACTCAAAAGAAAACAAATATAATTAAATGAAACTCGACACATGTCAAAATCCACCCCTCCCGTTATATGACTACACAACACGTGTAACCTAGTACCGACATCACTATATACATACCGCCTTACTCAATCTTCCTCTCCAATTAACACTTCTCAGCTTCTAAAAATGAGACCCAAAACTCTCTCTTCTCAACTCATTAGATCATCTTATCATTCCTCAATTCAAAATCATCATCTCACACCACCACGGTTACCTGTACCACCTCTTCTCTCTCCCTCCTTTCCAACTCTGACCACCTCTGCTCACCAATCTCGATACACCACATCAGCACACCGTCCCGATCATCCTCATTTGATGCACCCCATACCTCGTCCAAACATCAACCCGCCACCTGGCGTAGACCCGATACCGATGAACAGTGTGTACCTCTTGTCTCCACCCAGACCACCTCCTCCGAACATCAATCCGCCACCTGGTGTAGACCCAGTACCCAAGATGCCGTCAATACCGAAACCTGGTCCGGACCTCCCGCCTCCCCTCATACCGCCCCCACTGAGACCAGAGATGCCGGGTGGACCTCGTAACCCCGACGTACCCTTACCACCTTCACCGCGTGAGCCTGGGTGGACCCGACCTGGTTTTGATCTTCCAAGGGGCCCACCCGAGGTCGGGCCACCACCTGGTGTAGACCCAATACCAGAAATGCCGCCCGTACCAAGACCCAGCCCGGACCTGATCCCTTCTCCACCCATACCGCCCCCACCTAGACCAGAAATGCCGGGTGGACCTCGTGACCCTGAAATACCTTTACAACCTCCACCGCGTGAGCCTGGGTGGACCCTACCTTATGTTGATCCTCCCAGGGGCCCACCTGAGGTCAGGCCGACACCCGGTGTAGACCCGATACCTGAAATGCCGCCCATACCCAGGCCCGGTCCGGATCTTCCGTCTCCACCCATACCGTCACCACCGACACCAGAGATGCCGGGTGAACCTCGTAACCCTGAAATTCCCGTACCGCCTTCCCCGAGTGAGCCTGGGTGGACCGCACCTGATGTTGATCCGCCAAGGGGCCCGCCTGAGGTCCCGCCGCCGCCGCCACCGCCTCCTTCTAAAGGCATCAGGCCACCAATTGCCTGAGATTTACTATACAGCACAGTTTAATTGTACAATAAGTGGTTTTATTCCGGGGCTAATAGAGAGGAGGATGGCATTTGCTTTTTGTTATGAAATTAGTATTTGGTTTCTGACTCTTATGTCGTTCCTGTAGTATCACATGTTTTGTGATTATGTGGATTGAGCTTGAACACAGTAATGAGGTTTTTATTTTATTAGACTGACATTTTGAGCTGAGTTTCTTTTGCTTGTGCTCAACTGCTCAAGTTTATTTCTTGCTTACTCTACTCGGTGGAGAACTAGAAAATAAGGAATTTAGTGTAGCGTATTAGTTGAGCCAGATCTAGTCTTCTAGTTGACCTTAGAAAAGAGTAGGCCCATAGGCCATAGTAGAACCCTCTGGGCTTTTGCCTGTCACTTTGGTCCAGTTATTTCGGTTATGTACAAAAAGTTTTGGGTAGTTCCAATATATTATTTTGTTTCTGTTGTCAAATGCACTAAATATTATTTTATTTCTTTAATTATCACTTTTCTCTTGTATTCTTTACATAATTTTTTTTTTCTAATAACGGTCGTTAAATATAGAAAAAAAATATATAATTGTTGGGGAAAGTTTTGTCCGAACTTATTAAGGAAATGCTACATGGTCCGAGTATATTCATTTTATTTATGCTGTTTCTTTACGACATTTTTTCTGATTCAAATTTACGAACCAGTTGATTTTATAAAATTTTCTGTACTTTTTCTTTTGATATTTTCAAGCTAAACGTTTTGACGATCTAAAATTTATACTGGAGAAGAATCAGTTTTAAATTTTTTAGATTCGCGATCACCTTCCGTATCAACTAAAATATGTTTTTTTTTTTTTGGTGTTCAAGGACGCTTTAATGAAATGCTGAATTTTTTTTTATTATAAGTACATATTATTTGAAAATTTTCCCATTTTTCCTAAGGTCCTTTTCATTGAAATTTCGATTGGTTCTTTTCAGGTACATAATATTTATGTTTTTTTTTTAGAAAAGCTTGACAGTGGCTATCAAGTAGGTACATAATATTTATGTTGTTTTTAAGATAACATGAACATCAATTTTCTCAACTTACTTTCAAATCTGAAAATCTAAGTTTATTTAGAATTTTCGAAACAACTTTATCTAACTGTTATTCCTCGTTTGATAAAGAAAACAGCGAATAATCACTAATAATGAAACAAATTTCAGTAAAAATAGCGCATATGGAGCAAGTATCTAACAAATAAAAGTCAATAAATAAAACCACTTAAAAAATCAATAAATCATTGTCCAGATTGGAACAGTGCACATTTCAGAACCCCATATTCCGCAAGCAAACAAAACTAAAAACAAACGGAGAGGAAAGAACGCGCTGCCTCACTCCAGTCCCACAATCACAACAAACGAACGGAGAGAAAAGCACACGCTGCCTCACTCCAGTCACACAATCCCTCACTAGTCACTAGTCCTCACTAGCCTTCTCCTATCTGATTTTTTTGTGGTGTGTGTATGTGCCCCATCAACCCACCTTTCTCCCTTCGCCACGCGCTCTCCTCTTGCTAAACCCCCAATTGGTGAGCTCTCTTTCCTCTCATAAAAAGTTGCAGTCTTTTCTTCAAAGTTAGTAAGAAGAACGAGATCAATTGGTTCTCTTATTTTTTCCCAACGCATGGTTTTCTCTAAATTGTAGAGGTATAATTCGTGCTTTAATCTGAAACAAATGGCTACTTATATGCTAAATGGCACTGAAAACCTCACACTTACAAGAGTGGTCTCTCCAACCAACCACAAATTTCTCTCTTCACGCCCCAAAATAAACTTTGCTATGAAGAGAGCTCCAAAGATGGCGGGGCCCAGGTGCAGTCTCTCGTCTTCACGGCCTGTCTCTCAGCCGCGGTTCATACAACACAAGAAGGAAGCTTTCTGGTTCTACCGTTTTCTGTCAATAGTGTATGACCATGTCATAAACCCCGGCCACTGGACTGAAGACATGAGAGACGAGGCATTGGAGCCGGCTGATTTATATCACGGGAGCTTGAAAACTGTGGATGTAGGAGGCGGTACTGGGTTTACAACTTTGGGAATTGTTAAGCATATAGACCCCAAAAACGTGACGATTCTGGACCAGTCGCCACATCAACTGGCCAAGGCCCGGGAGAAGGAGCCCTTGAAGGAGTGCACCATAGTTGAAGGAGACGCTGAGGATTTGCCTTTCCCAACTGATACATTTGATCGCTATATTTCAGCTGGAAGGTTGATTTTTGGTTCTCTTCATACTCTTTTCTTTAATTTTCTTCATGGTATGAAATTTGATGTTTATGGTTAATGAAACTTGCTAATAGTCAAGGCAGTGACTATTAGCAATTTGATGTTTTAGTTTGTATACATATAATAATCATTCACAACATGACATTATGGAACCACCACAATAAGTTTATCCTAATTGTAGTATTATCAGTTTTGGCAAATAATGGCAGTGATATGCACCAAGATACTGTGTAAACTGAGAATTGATCTGCTTAAAATTGAGATGAAATTGCATATTTCACAACTATTTCATACACAATTACATCAGGATGAGGTTCATGATGCTTAATTGCAAATTATGGCTTAATTTGCTTCAAATTTGATGATGGCAACATATGTACTGGTGATATCTAGAACAACATATCCTACCCAAACTGAAGCCCTTTTTCATTATTGCCGTGTTATATGAGCACAATACAAGATTTTTCAAATCTATCATGGGTTTGTTGTAATACACTTCTTTGTTGTTTATCCTTGCAGCATCGAGTACTGGCCAGACCCACAGAGGGGAATTAAAGAAGCCTACCGGGTGCTTAGACTTGGTGGGCTTGCATGTTTAATAGGACCCGTTTACCCAACTTTCTGGCTCTCACGGTTCTTTGCTGACATGTGGATGCTTTTCCCAAAGGAGGAAGAGTACATTGAGTGGTTCAAGAAGGCAGGCTTCCAGGATGTCAAGATCAAGCGCATTGGGCCCAAATGGTACCGTGGGGTCCGCCGACATGGCCTCATAATGGGATGTTCTGTTACTGGTGCCAAGAGACAGTCTGGTGACTCCCCTCTCCAGGTGCTCTCTCCTTTATTTTCTTTTATTATTTTTTTTTATCAATTCCATTGTTGTTCCTCATAATAAAACTCCATTTGGTTCTCTCACTTTCTTTTTGAATAGAGTGGAAAAATGATTTTTGAATAACTCTATTTACATTTTATCACATATTTTAGCAATGGTGTTGAAATCTCAGAAGCTGATATAATTAAAAAAAAGTTGCAGAGCCTTTATCCCAAACAAGTTGGGTAGGCTAGAAATGACACCCTGGTCATTTCTTGTATATATGGCTCTTTTTTTATGCTGAATTGCTGAGCTTATCGCAAGCATGGGGGCTTGAACCCTGGACCTCTTAGAAGTCAGCCCAGTTCTCTTACCACTTGAGCTACTAGCCCAGTGCTCTTAGAAGCTGATATTGTTATTCAATTCAGTAACAATAATAACAGTAATACTGACCTCTTATTGAAACCCAAAATCTGAGCTGCTAGATGCAACAAAATGGTTTAACCTGAAATCTGAATTCAAATAAACCAGGCCACATCTAAAAATCAATTTACTTTTATAAAAATCTGATAGTGTCCCTTCTCTCCTCTTTATAGGTGTCCTAAACCTGAGTGATATGTGAACTGTAATTGGCCTAAACTTAAAAAGGCTGAAATGACCCCAGACCCCAAAAACAATGCATGACCTGAACCTAGTTTGGCTTGGCTGTTAGCCACGTGTGGTTTGAGCCTTATTGACACCCATTTGGCATCGGGTTCATAATAAAGACCAGGTCATGGCGATGTATTTCAGGTTGGTTGAGTGAATTATTTGTGTTGGCCAGCACTTTTGTGCTCAGCATATGTGTTTGAGAAAGATACACTATAGTGCATAGGGCTTTCTATGCACTGCGGATTTTTTTAGAGTATTTTTGTAAATTGACAAATCTAATTTAACCAATCTAATCTACATATTGAAATCTCATAGCAAACCAAATTTTACAATTTTTCAGATTTTATTACTATTTTTTTTCGAATTTTTTAATCCCGAAAAAGTTTGCGGTGCATAGAAAGCCCTATACACTATGGTGCATATTAAACTTTCTCTATGTGTTTAAGATTTTGTTAGCATATGTAAGGTAGTTCCAGCAACATTTGAAACAGATGATGACGATGATCATAGTACAGGCCTGGTCGTATTGGCATTGTACTGGTAATGTGAAATTGGGGTACGGCTTATGCTGGTACCATCTGAGAAGACTGAAATATTGGAACAGTGATGTGATAGATTCCATTTATAATTGGGTAATTTAGTTAGCTATAATGCCGTGCATAACACCAATAGGTTTGGTTTTACCGCTCTAAATTTCAACTTCTGAGATTCGAACAGCTCATTCAACTCACCTGGGCCAACTTCTTTTATTTATTAGTTTTTTGCTAAAAACAATTTTGTTGGATTGGGAGAAAGTGGTGCCATTGCTTTTTTTCGTTTTCTGTAATTTTCAAGATTATGGTGGTCTCTGTTCAGTTGTTATAAATAGTATAAGATACAAAATTTGGTTTCTAGAAAATTTTCAATGGGTAGATCACATTGAATGGTTTGGATGTGCCGATCAAAACTTCAATGCGTAGATTTGGAACCATAACGATTGTCAACCAGTGCTATACGTAGCACCACACCATTAACTCCTTTAGTTATTCTAGATTACATTGTAAGAAGTGGTACTTGTCTGCACTAGGTTAGAGGCTTGTCTGTACAAATTCTTTTCCTAGTTATTCTATTTTAGCTTTGATTTCTTTTTTCTGAATCTGCTAGCAAACTCTGCTTCTAGTTGAGATTTGTTGCTGAAGTTTTGCTTTTTCGAGCTTGTAATATGAAGCGTTTTTCACTGCCTTCTCTCTTTAACTTTTTTTCGGTGTGTATTTTTGTTTTTGTTCATGCATCTTCTTTTAATATATTTATTATTATTTTTTTTTTTTACAGCTTGGCCCGAAAAAAGAGGATGTGAGTAAACCAGTGAATCCATTTGTGTTCCTGATGCGATTCATTTTGGGCACTATCGCGGCAGCTTACTTTGTTTTGGTGCCTATTTACATGTGGATTAAAGACCAAATTGTCCCGAAAGGCCAGCCGATCTAAACGAAAACTGAAGAAATTGTGGAATGTGAACTGAGCCTCCTTTGAGCTCAAACTTTTGTGCCCTCAATAAGGATTATTGTGTTGTTCTGTTCATTATTATTTAATAATGTTTGTTTTAAAGGATGATTTTGTTAGATGCTCTTATAATCTTGGTCAGGAGTCGGGACTTAGTTTGTATCGTTAGGTGTATCGTTATAATAATGTGTAATCATAACACGCCTGGGATTGAGATGACTCAAATGTTGTTGTATCACGTGCTCATTGATGTATCTTTTTCATGTTTTGTAGGAATGCATTTATCGTTCTTAAAAAGCTCTAATCCTAACCTCATGACCTTATGGATGTTTCACAAAGGAAATTTCTACAATGTGCAGTATACAAACACCATTTACATTGATAGCTGTATATTTTAATCAATTAAGATGTATTTGTAGCATGTTATTTTGTAGCACAAGTTTACTAAAGTATCTATTTTATTTTATTTGGTCTCCGTATATTAATGTCTTGATACACGAACTTCAACTAACACTGAAAATTATGACACATAATTCTCAATTTAATAACCCAATGTGGGGGGTGAGAAGTTTAATTATTAAGGGAAATATAATGTTCATCGAGGTTGTCAAACATCCCAATCATTTTCATCTAATATTTAGGCTGGTTGGATCTTGTTAGCAGATCTACAAGCCCAACTCTATTAGGGGTCGAATGAATGATGATCCAATAATAATTATCAACTACCTACTACCATTTGTCAGCATACGATGGGCCTACGTCGTACAAGCTTGAAAAGTTATAGTCTCCAAGACCACATTTCTTCATCGGACATAAAAATGTTAGCGGACATAATTCTTGCATTTTCCGAAAACCATGAAGAAACAACTTTTGAACCAAACAATGAGGGACTGAAGATGGGCCTTGTAATTGAAATAAGAAATGGCCGTAAAGAAAGCATTCTTTTCGAAAAAGATGTAGTTTAGTGTTCTAAAATTGGAAGTTTAGCGTTTACAAAATTTAAACAATGGTCGGAATTGTACTTGCAGTTACAGACACACCCAAAAGTTTTTTCCCCCACCAAGTTTATAATGAAAAGACTAATAATGTGAATCGGTATTAAGTAGTATATATATACATTGATACAATAAGCAAATGCGTATTGATATAATAGATACATATTGTATTTGGTGGGTATATCCGAGTAAGTTAGTTGACACCGGTTGAAATACATTTTGACTTGGTCAAAATTAACCATATGACAATTGTCAATAGTTATGTTTTGACTTGAAGTTCGGATCCAAAGAATTTTCAAGGATGGGCAGTTTTATTCTTTTTAGCTCAACAGATTTCAGAGAGAAAAATCTCAAGTTGCAAGACTACAAAAATTGCAAAATTCGGATATTATATCTTGTTGTAACGAATTGCAACTAAATGCTAATCTGCATATTTGATTTGATAAAGCATGAAGTTCGAACATTTTTTTTTAAGGTTTAAACCAACAATTTTGTTATAATAAATTTGAAAATAAATGCTTTTCCTGTCATTCGAACCAATTATTTTTTGTTAGAATCTGTTGGCGACTTCTTATATATTCGATAATCATGAGAACACTCTCAAATCAACTAACAAAGCAAAAAAAAAAAAAAAAACTGGTCTTATATAATGATTTTGTATAGTCATTCATACAATGTTCGTATCATTTACTATTCCATCAAAGATTGTAACACATGGACTTTTGTTTAATTTATTTGATAAACAATTAAATTTGGATCGAAATATTATCATTTTTAAATATGTGATGTTTATGAGAACCAGCTCTTGGTCTAGTGGCAAAAAATAATGCATCTTAAGTAAAAGGTCGCAGCTGGTTCAAAATCCTGGAGGTCTTAAAGTTGGGAGGCTTGGCCTCTAATTTATCTTAAAAAAACAATATATGTGATGTTTATGTATGTCAAAAAATTATTATTATTTTTGTCAGCTTACAAAGTTCATCAAACCAAAATTTGATTAAAGTTGTGCGCCTAACAAGGTCATTTTATGGAATAAATTTGAATGCAAAGCATATTTTATTTGTAAAAAAATTCGGATGGAGGTACCAAATAATAACTATTTGAAATGGAAGTCGACTTCAGGCCTCAGCCTTTCAAGTCTCCTAGGGTCTTCTGGGAATCATGAATTTACACCGCTGGAAGGCAACAAGCCCATCACTTCAGGTTCCTCTCCATTTGTACGGTGGTGATCTTTATAGCGTCTTTATAGTTTTATTCCAAGATATCACATCAAAACCGTCTGATGTGAAACAAACGGTTAAGAAATATCCAATTATATCATTCCATTGGAGAGGATCCTAATATTCGTAGCACCAACCCGGAACTTGGCACAGAAGAGGTACAACTAGCAAGTAGGCTGGTCCAGGTTCTAATTTTTCTTTTCTTTTTATAATTTTAATTAATTTTTCTCCTTTTAAGAATTTTATTTTATTTTACCATCAAACTGGCAGCAAGCATGCAGTTATGGCATGGATTTTTGCATTGGCTCAGTGCTCGAGATTTGAACGACTTCCTGCGTATAATTTTCTTGAGACTAACAATCTCTTCAGGTCTCTTTTAATTGCTCCTTTATTTTTGTCTCCCTCAGAGCTGCTAGTGCTGGTACGTAGACTATGCCTAGTTGCCTACTCCTACGTACTATTATCAAAATTGGACTATAGTATATAAAGGTTGGAGACGGTATATATATATAGCAGAAACATGAGGTCACTGACTGGACTGTACCTCATAATTTATTTACATCACTTGGCCTTAGTTTAATTATTCTTTAATTATTCACATTAATTTGTTTGGTAACTAAAATATGGGCATTATTATAATAAGTTGCTAAATACTTATAAATATATAATATTGACCTTTATATATAGCGAAAGTTCTTGCTTCCTTGTTCAGAGGAGAGAGTTTTAGAATGTTTTGGGTATGTTGATCTTTTATTACTGTTCCCTTTTATTGTGGTGTTGGGGGGTTTGCTATACTTAACTAATTAAAAGAGGTTGGATTTAGTCATTAGAAAAAAAAAAAATTGTTCCCACACTTTATTTACTTGGTACTGATACTTACAATATCAATAGACAAGCCCATTTCGATGGTAGTACTGATACTATCGCTCATACAGTGGAGATTGAACTCAGATCTCTTGTTAAAAATAAAATTAAAGCTAATTTCCTGTTCATTGGTGTCGAGAAAAAATGTAAAATATAATTCATGGCATACATACATGATGCTGTTATGGGCTTGCAAATATAGATGAAGTCGAAACTCTATCCTTACAGGGAATACACACACACACACTCGTCTTGAATCCTTGAATCCAACGTTAAGTGGTATTAAATTTATGTGATCTTAACAATCCACCAAATTAAGCAATTAATTAATCGTTAAATTTTAGAATTTAAGAATATTTATTTGAGAAGATGGAGTTAATTAAGATTACCAATTTATTATTCTAAATTTAAACATTCACAAAGATTCTCTTACCAGATTTTAAATTATGATTCTTATTTAAGATATGTTACTTTTGATATTAGACCAACAACGATTCTCTAAACTTGAGAATTGACATTGATATCAATATTGCTCACTGCATTCGAGTTGAAGTCCAGTCCAACTATATATTGAAATATATATGAACTATCTGATTTCATTATCTTCTCTTGATCAAATGAAGATCGAAGAAAGTCACAAATTGTGAACCCATGAATTAATTCACCACATCATGTGGTGGTCCCTACGTAGCAACAGAGAATTCAAGACTATGATACCAAAATCTCCAGTTAGTTCTGCCTGATATTGTGCACATTTCTCTCCTTTTCGTTTTACATGTCAGTGTTATGCAACTATGTATAAATATCTCATGCTCCCACATAAATAAGGTCTGACAACAAAAAATAAGTTCTGACAACAGCAGCGAAAGAGATGTGTAGCCCAAAAACAACTGAATACTATTCAATGTTTACAGTCTGGCAAGGATATCACAATCCAAAGAAGAACAAAGAAAAAGGTCCAGCTACGTATCTAATTGAGCAAACAACTTTTGTATACAGTAACTAATTAATATCATCATGACAACAACATGTACGTATCTGATACACGAAACAAGAGATTTGATTTCCTAAGTTTTTAGTAACATTGAGTAACGTTATTGAATTGATAATAAAAAAAATTCATATAATTCATATAAGTTTGGTAAGGGATGATGAATTCAAATGCATTAATATCTAACTGCAGAGAGATTGAAGTAACTGTCATTCCATTTGCTATCGGTCTAATAAAATGAACACAATGCGTTATGACATATGACTTATGAGTGGAAAATTGGCACCTTATCAAACTATTTTAAAAATTTTACTTTCAGTTCCTTTTGGAAAGCTTTCAAGACTCAAAGCTTGTTATCACAGAACAACCCCAGCGTCCATTAAAAGGAAAAAAATGCAAGCTATATCTTATGTAGTCATGTTTTCTAAGTAATGAACATGTTTGCAACAAGTATTAACATGTACGCAGACTATATAACAAGGTTTATCATTTTTATTTTCAATTTAACTGGACACACAGTTTTTTCTGTTTATCTTAATACTGAATACTCACTAAATGGTAGAACTGTTTACACGTACACTAACAACACATGAGAAACAAAAAAATGAATGTATAGACGTGCGGTTGTTCATAAAACTGTTTCTGTTGGTGGCCAGCTCAAAATATACCAGAAAAAAGACATGTATTTTAAACAAAGAATTCATAAAAGTAAGACAAGAATATAGATGTACGAACCATTTTGATTTTTTTTTCTTGAAATTTGAGGGATCAACTTTCTGAGTCCAAGAATAAACAAGAGGGATAAATTAATTGAAATTCAGAAGCATACGATTTTTTTTTTAAGATAAATTGGTCAAGGCTCCCAACTTATTTTAAATTAAATGTCTATAAAAAACTCTCCAACCGGATTTCGAACCTGCGATCTTTCACTTAAGATGCATTGTTTTTTGTCACTATACCAAGAGATGGTTCTCAGAAGCATACAAATTTTTATATATTGTTCTTGTGAAAACTAGCATGCCAAATGAAAAAGAACGTTCAACTGGCCCAACAATCTAACAACTATCACGCGCCGATGGTCCCGTTGAAAAACTGCGGCCGATGCCGCCCAAAATAATATAAAAGTTCAATGCAATTTTCATGCTAATTTATTCCTTGATTGTTTACAAAGGTTCCATATTCTTTGATCATGGCGAAGTATTATTATTGCAGAGAGGAAAGGTAATATGGACCACAAGCCAACAAAGAATGCACCATTAATCCTGGACCACATGTTATTGCTCTCTCAAGATCTAGGGTTTTGCTTACGATTTTCTATTTTTGCTTGAATGGGGCTTCCTAAATTTGTTCATGGTAACTTCCCCTCATTAAACTTGTTTGGAAACCTGACCATAAAAAAAAACTTGTTTGGAAACCTAAGAAGTACGGAGGCGCGCTTGCTTTATGATGATACATATAACAAGCATATATATCCTAATCTCACTCATTTAATATCAACCAAAAGTCCAAAACAGCAAATGATGCACTTCAATTTAATTCTATTTATGAAATAATACACAACATCCTATCAAAGGATAAAACATTTCTAAAAGAAAGTCAATCCATAAATCTATAAAAGTATATTACTATTTCTAAAAAAAAATACAATTCAGCGTTACAAAACTATCAACGAAGGTACTCTATAGAATTTTGATTATTAAGAATGTTAGAATAATGCTCTCTCGACACTAGACATTGTGTCTCTGTTCAATTATTTATATGGTGTGTCTCTGTTTATATATACTAGAAGTACATTGCATGTATGGATTAAGTTGATTGCATGGATAGTGTTTAACAATTTTCTTTCCTTTTTATACTGAAATATAACTCATGTAACTGGCGGATATATATTTCTTTTTCTTTTTTTAAAATAAATTTAGAATTTTTTTTTTGTGCAGCACAATGATTTTTTTTTTTTTTTTGAAGGTGTGCAACACAATGATAAATCAATAAATCATGGCAAGTTTGAGCCAGCAAAGTTATAGTGGGCCAGGTGCAAAGAGTCTGAGTCAGTACTCAGTACTGTCCCTTTCTACCACTTTCTACCACCTTGTGTCCTCTGTTCTGAACTAGCTGTAGCATTTTAGAGCGAGAAAGGGTGAAAGAGAGATACTAATGGATGCTTGTATTGGACCACGTAGCTATTTGTAGGTAGGTTTTACTGCTGGCAGCGAAGCCATTTCTGAGTTTCATTTTCTTTTCCACATCCTCTCCTAACTGTTCACATTGTAGCGAGTCAGCAACACTGAGGAGTAAGGACCGGCCAACTGTCATTGATTTTTTTTTTTTAAGATAAACAGTTGGGTTGTGATTAATTAATAATATATTAACTTAAATGAGTTCAACAATTTCTTTTGAATCAAGTTGTAGATTACCTATGAACTAGATTTAATATAAATCTAAAAATATGGCTTTTGTAAATAAGTTTCAATTACTTTAATCAATGAATTATGTATAAATTTTCATTATTTTCTATGTGCATTATGCATATATAATTTGTATGTATACTGGCTTGATTTTGGAGCACAAAACTCAGATACCTTTACTCCACACATGAAATGCACAAAACGCATGTAGATTTACTCGCCACATGAAATGTTGCTTGTCCATAAATGTCATAAGGAACCACAAACTATAGACCCTAGCTTGATGTTTTTTTTTTTTTTTTGATTAAAGCCCTTGGGCATTGAATTAAACCAACCAGAAATTACAAACTATAGACCCTAGCTTGATGTTGTTTGTACATGGAGGATCACAGTGCAAAGTGGTTAGTCTTATCACCAAAAAGGTTTCTCCACTGATTCTTCGACAGATGTGAACTATCTAATTCAAAGATTTTTACCAGTACTTTCAATTAAATGTGTGATCTGTATAGTCCACACTTGTCTTTTTTCTGCTGATTGATTCATCTTCTTGTTACTGCTCCATGCCATTAAAGAGAACACATGAGAGGAACTGTTTTCTCTTTTCCTTTTTGTTGTTTTATTTTCTCTATTCAAGATATTTTAGGAAATACGTGGTCTTCTGTTGGCCAGGAAAATTAAAAATGTTTGGATATGTACTGGAGATAATTTATGGTGCATCATTATTATTCATTGTTGTAATTGAAAAAAAAAGTGAACTTAAAACTAGTAAACCTATGTTTTTCTAGCGAAATTAAATACAAGATACGATGCACATCATGCACCTGAAAGTTCCTTTCTTGAATGAACATAAAAGTGAAGTAATTATCGCAAATTAGTTTATTTATTCTTACTATATTGTTCAAACAGTATTAGTTTTACTAGACATGGCAGTCACAGCTTCGCTGCGTTATATATATATATATATAGAATTTTGCTATGGTGAGTTGCGACTCACCAAAGCCTCCATGAGTTGCGATCAAAACTCATAAATCTAATTCAAAATGACCGATCCAAACCTTCTAATGTGATCTCCCTATTGAAATCTCCATGCAGACCAAATTTTAAATTTTTTCGAAATTTTTAAGTATTTTTTTCGGATTTTTAAAAGCTGCTGTTTTTGAACGGTTCAGAACTAATTAGATCAATGATTTTCTAAAATTTCAAAAAAATACTTTAAAATTTCGAAAAAATTTAAAATTTGGTCTGCATGGAGATTTCAATAGGGAGATCATATTAGAAGGTTTGGATCGGTCATTTTGAATTAGATTTTATGAGTTTTGATCGCAACTCACGGAGCCTTTGGTGAGTTGCAACTCACCATAGCAAAACTCTATATATATATAGATATATATATATTAATGATAATAATTCAGCATGATTTTCAAATATATTTAATTTATTAAATAAATTAAATATTGATTGGTACGATTATTTTTAATATATTTAATAAAAAAATAGAACTATTTTTAATTATAGAAAATATAAAAATAGACAGTGCAAAAAAGCGGTCAAAAATAGAGAAACAAAATCACGGGTTTTAATATATAATAAAATAATTACTAATCAAAAAAACATCAACAAAGACTCAAAACTTGTCATATGACATGTATCTTGTATTCAATTAATTTTATATCCATCTTGATTACACCCATCACAATTATATTTAGGTGGGAAAGTGCGGCTTCGCTGCGTCTTAGCGAATTTTTGATAATTAACAAATGTGATCTTCTTCCTGAATTATATAAATTTATTTTTAATGATTCTTCGTATTTTTTTTATATTGAGAATTATCTAAATTTTTTCTTTCAAATTTCTTAATCTATTAAAGTAAAACAAAATTTTTGAAAATGATTAAATTTTCAAATTTCATTGTCTTTACATTAGCATCGGTACCAATTTGATATATAGTTCATCTTTATTATGTTATTATAATTTAGTTATGTTCATCTTTAGATATATAGTTCGGCTATGTTCACTTTTAGAGACATAATTTAGTTATGTTCCAAATAAGATGATAAATATAGAGAAAAGGCATAGAAACTTTGATTGAAGGTTAGTAAGCAGAGAATTTTGTTGTCTTTGGAGATTTTATAATAGGCAATGACATATATAATTTTTGCACAAAGGACGTCAATTCAAATGAAGGCATGCTTTAAAGTTTGCACAAAGTATCTTTTTAACAAAATTTTCAAACGAACTTTAAATCATCTTTTTAATAAACTCAAACAATTGCCACCATTATAGGATAATGTATGTCAAATGGAGTAAGTACAGAAACTTCCAAGGTGCATTATTGTCTAATCGGTCATCCCTCCAAAAATGAGACCAAGTCGAACTGGCATTGAAACCCTAAACATCTCCTGTGTAATCGAAAAGGGTATCAGTTTTATATGATTAACTTATTTTAAATTATTTGTTTAGATAATTAATAACAATTTTCATAGAGAGAGTAATGAAAATGATTTTATTACTTTTACCTAACAAAGAAAAGATTTGTTTGAAGACAATATTCTTGGTGTATCCTGCATATGAGTCATCTTGGTTTGTGATGAGGATTCTTAATCCATCTGGTGAGGTTGTTCTTGATAAAGCAATATATACTTGACCATGGCTAAAGACGGGCTCACGTAAATACATGCCAATCATATCCAATGATTAGCCTTGACTTTTGTTGATTGTCATTGCATAGCATAACCACACTGGAAATTGTCTTCTTCTCAGGACGAAAGGAAGGGTCTTTGACTTGTGTATAAAAATAATTCACGGTATGCAAATTTCTCTATCTATATACTTTCCAGTGATGACCCGAGCTTGTATGATTCTTGTTCCCAGTGCAGTTACTATGGCTCTTGTTCCATTACAGAGACCATTTGGCTGATCTATGTTGCAAAGCAGCATGATCGACACTCCAACTTTCAGAATTAGCTTCTGGCACGACAGAATACACTAAATATTTAAATAATTTAGGCATGGTAGTCGCAGCTTCACTGCGCTATGTTTTTTAGATTGAGAAAAATTAAAACTATTTGGAGAATTTTTCGGTGTGTTTGGCAACATCTAATTTCTTAAGAAATATAATTTAACACAATTAAAAATACGAAATTGCAAAAGAACATTACAAATTTTTATAATTTATGGGAAAAAATTTGCAAACAATAATATATATAAAATCTGGATTTTTTTTAGTACAGAATTTTCTGAAGTAGTGCATCCTTTTTTAAGAGTTTCTTCTAAATTTGAAGTGTTGTTTTTTCCGAAGATTCATTTCTTTTGAACTGTAAGGATTGAATATAGCGAGTTTCTTCTATTTGTTTCGTGAATAGAATTTGTTCGTTACCATACTTAATTTCGACATCTCTTATTTTTTCATTCCCATGGATCCAAACATACCCACCATTATATTTTAAGTTTCTTTCAGTAGCCAGTTAAGATGTTTCACATTGTTTTCACTCTATTTTCTCTGTTTTTTTAGTACAAAGTTTGTTGGTGCAAATTCAATAGAGCAAAATAATTTTCGGTTGACAAATGTTCGTTGATACTTTAACAACTAAGAACTGATACCAACAATTCCTTGTCTAGTTGTCTTAATAATCTAGCTAGTTTTGAGCCAGATAACTTTGACACCTCTCTTCCTATTAAATTAGTCTTTTTTAGTAAGATGCACTTTCAAAACTAACAAATATTGCAAAAGCGAGAGGATTGCAGAGGAAATGGTAAGGAAGTCTTTCATGATAGCATGAGTCATGAGTTGATTGAGAGAGGCTTGGAAGGCTTTTAAGATCTTGTCTTTTGTAAACGGCACACAAGAGACGAGACGATGAGGCAGGCAGGCTATTGAGGCGTGCATCTCTCTCTCTCTCTCTCTCTCTAGCCTCAACCTCAAGGTGCGTGAGCGTGAGAGCGGGAGTCCTTGTTTCTGATTTGTTTAAAGGAAGCATGCCCGTGCCACGTGGACGCACCTAACAGGTATGCACAGAATATTACCTCAACCACTTTCCCCACATGCTATGAAAAATATATATGAAAAGCATGTGGTTCCATTTGGACATATGCGGATGCTAATCTTATTCCAGTAACTACGCAGGATTAGATCCTCTCCAATTATTTTATGATAACTATCAAAATCTATACTGTTTAATATGATATCAAAGCTCCATATTTGTTAAAATTATCCAAAATTGTAGGTAGAATTGGAGAGGAGCCAAGCATAAGTGGACTGAAACATACTTAAGTCAAGGCTGTTAGTTATTTTTGGAGCAAGTGTGATATATAATTTGCCAACTAGTGTGGTCAGGTCATATCAGTTCCTTTTTCTGGTCTGATCCGATCTACATGTCGGTCGATCGGGTCAAAGTATTTTGACTTCCTTTATTTGTAAAAAAAAATTGTTTTTTTTTCTATGACGATTCCTTTGTTGTAATAGTAATATTTGATTATTTATATAACTAAATTTTTTAATTTAAGAATTGTTAAAAATATATAGGATGAAGACAAATTAACCTCCATCTAATTTATTCCCTTTGACACCAGTAAAAAAAATAAAAAGAAAAGTCAAAACCAAAAAAAGTTAAAAACAAATTTTCGTCCTACACTAGGACACGGAGGAATTGTTATAGACTTATAGTCCAACCTTTTGGACCTACGACACATTCCTTTTTCCTAATTCCAGTAGCAACTTTTTCCTAGATCAAAGTGAAATTATTATTATTATTATTATTATTATTATTATTATTATTATTATTATTATGAGAAAAGGCTTTAATCAAATCGATTTGACCAGAGAGTCTTGGTTAAGTCCCGTCAAATCTCAATTTTAAAAATTCAAATGACCAATCCAAACCGTTCAATATGATCTCCATATTAAAATCTCCTTTCACACCAAATTTTACATTTTTTAAATTTTTTATTATTTTAGAATTTTAAAAAATCGTTAATCTAATTTGTTCTGAACCATTCAAAAACTGCAGTTTTTAAAAATCCGAAAAAATACTTAAAAATTTTAAAAAAAATATATAAAATATGATGTACAAGGAAACTTCAATATGGAGATCATATTGAACGGTTTGAATCAATCATTTGAACTTTAATAATTGAGATCTGACTGGGTTTAACCGGGACTCCAATCAAATCAATTTTATTGAATCCACTCTCTTATTATTATTGTTAATAATAATAATAATAATAATAATAATATTGTTGTTGTTGTTATTATTTTTTCAGCTTGGTTAGAGGCTTGTTCTATCTCTAAGACTATTTTCTAAAAAATTTTCCTTAGATACCTTTTGTGATACTTTTTTCTTTGGACTAAATTGGCTTTAATGAAAGAATGCAATTAGTCTTTTTATTGCTTTTCCCTAAAAGAAGAAATTACTGAACTTCGGCATTTATTTAAATTTGATGGCTTCATAAATTTTTCTTAAAAAAATGTATCTTTTATAAAAATCTGCTCAGTTTGTATTAATATTTTGGATGGACATATTGGCGGAGTGAATATTTGTATACCACATACTAGCCTTGTTAGTCCACTTGCAAGATGGACATATTTTGCAAGATATTGAAAAAAAAAGAGAGAAAATAGTGTAACATATTTTGCAAGATTAATCAACGCACATAAGTATTAAATCTAAGAACATCACAAATAATAAATTTGTATACCGCAATGCATACTAACCCCTTAACTTCTAAAAGTACTAAATATGTATATCCTACTAAAATAACTCTAACCCATGTATTAAGTGTAACAGTGTATTAACATGAAGTAGTTCAGCGAAATGGCTAAAATATCTGGCCTTTTAGTTTATATTAGTCATTCGAAAGAAAATGATTGCAGTAAATTTTACCTTGACAATCTAATTATAGGAATTTATGATTTTAAATCATATTGCGCCAAAGGATCTAAGTGAGCATAATTTGGCATACATAAGCAGCCACCTCGTTTTTCTTTTGAAAAACAAGCTCCACCCTTTTTTACATCTAATAATAAAATTTTGTAACGATGTGTTAAAGAGTATTGTTTTGATTGGATATTTTGTTATGCCTTGATATCAGTGCAAAAAAGTTCTTATTTCATCTTATATTATTAGGATCGTTTAAGAATAAAATTAGGATCAGTTATTCGGAGTAAAATATATTATTCCTAAACGATCAAGAATATTTTTTTTTGAATTTAGAGTGTTATATTTAAGTCGTCTAACATCCTGAATAAATTTTATTCCTAGTACGTTTGGATCATCTTCTTAATGAGGATTAAGAAATTATTGAGACCACTATTGATCAAAACAATAAAAATTTATTTCGGATATTAGGCCACTTAAAATTAACACTCTAGATCTTCAAAAAACTTATTTTTGATCGTTTAGGAATAATATTTTTTACTCCAAATAACTAATGCTCATTTTATTCTTAGACGAATAGACGATCCAAACGCCTAAGTTAATGTTCATTTTGCATGAATAGTTTATTAGCGAACTTCTATAACTACGTTCATACGCGTCCAAAACTATATATATATATATAGTTGAAAATTAACAGTCTGATGGAAATATATTATTCATTAGTCATAACGTACAGTAATAATATTCATGTAGTAACATATAGATCATTTCTTTCTTTTTTTTAAAAAACAAATTTAGGTCTAGTGTACTATTAGCTTTGCATTTCAAAAAATGGTTAGAAAGCATGCACGTTAGATTGTAGGGGAAATTTGCGTTACATTAACTTTGCATTACTCTGTGATCTAACTGTTACTGACCTAATCGACAGATATAGTAATACAAAATACACTGTACCTTTTGTAAGGATTAACGTTATCTACTCTGAAACGTATCCCAATGAAACACCGTTACAAGTTAAACAACATACAATAAAAACAATGTATAGAAGGGGGGAACTTTTTTTTTTTTTTTAAAAAAAAAAAATTGAAGTGCAATCAAGTTAAACAATGATATCCAGTTTGATGGAAGTAAATTAAACAAATAAATTGTTAGGAAATGCAATTTCCTTTCGTGGGCATTTGAATAATATCAGCCATATGATCAATCGTAGATAAGAAAATTATAAGCAATAAGTTTGATTTAATGGGTCCTATGGCCATATATGATATACTCAATAAATTTTGATCACAATCTGCATTAGATAATGTAAAAAATCGGGTATTATTTTCACCGAGTGTTTGGTATGAGGAAATTAATTCTAATTTAATTTTTCCAAAGTTAACTTAATCTTTCTACAAAACATATATTTGAAGTAAATAGATCAGCACTTGTGAAAAGTATAAACACGGAAAGCTAGGAATTGATCCAGAGAAGTTGAACAATTAATATAGTTAATCTTCAGAAACTTAACTAATGTACTTATCTTCTCATTAGTCGACTAAAGCAGCCCCCTTTCTCTATAAATTAACACAGTTTTTCATTAACAATATAATTATCAAAATAGTAATTAAATAAAAGAACTCATACGCATATGGCTTAATTATCTGGTTTGTAATATGCTAAAGCAAAAATAAAGAAGAGTTTTTTAAATGTTACCTCTAGTCTAATGTTGTAGGCCAATAATAATCTTATTATTTTTAATTATCACTTGTAGATTCCCCATAAACAAGTGGCGGATCAGAATCCTCTCAAATTGTAGAGAATTAGGTGTAGATCCAATATTTGTCTTCAATAATCGGAGGATAAGATAGTATATTAATTGTTTTATTAAAGGTTCAATGGTTGGGACCTGTTCAGCGAATCTTGTGTTAGAGTTATGTCCTAGGAGCCAATTATTAAATGGCCACTTCTATGGTTTATGTGATTGATGATATTTTATCATTTATTCCTTGATTTATTAATTGACAGATCATTCAGGTTGAGGATCTGAATTGTGGATCTCTGTAGTTCATTTATAATTAAATGACAATAATAAATCTAAAAGGTCCGTAATCTTGATAATTAACAAGGAATATTAATTATCGGATAAGATTAGTATGCAAGTTAAGTGATGATTAAGTTCTACAGATCATAGGTAAGGAGTTGCCAACTTAATTGCATATGTATATGTTATAGAACATAGTACAGGACGCGACCCAGTGAAATAAATATATGGATTGTGTTATGTGTCATTATTTATTTCATTTGAGTTTGATTCTAAGTTTGAGATGGTTCAGCTTTTCCACATGAGGATAGGTTCAATAAATATCGTCTACCGTTGATTCCTGATAAGGGCTGCTATACGGACTTTATTTATGTTCTCTTGAATTGTGCGGGGAAAAGTTGTTCATCAAGAAAACCGTATGTCCCTCATTAATTAACTTAGTGAGCGATGATATCTGTTTGGGCCCCTTGATGGAGATGGATTGTTTGCTAGCAACTGATACAGTCATCTCTAGATCAAGAAACGTATAATCTGCAAGAATGACACATTCCTATCTTGGATTATAAGATGATATCATGTGACATAAGAATCAGACAAGGAAATACTATTATTTCTTATGCAGGATTAAAAATATTGTAGCAGTACACTATTTATGCGAATTGGGAATCATAACGTGTTGCTAGATACCGCTTATGATTATTGGAAATAAATAGCGATTTATTTTCCATGTCCAACAGAGCATAAATCCTCAAAGGGTCACACAAATAGGTTTTGACCATGCGTGCATTATTTATTTGGTTGTATTAAGGAATGCAACAATATGATATGTTGACTGATTAATTATGTACTGTTGCGAACCGTCATAATTAATTAATTAAGTCAAACGGATTATATAGAAATAAATTAATGCATATTCTAATCCTTAAATAATTATCAAAGTGTTGATAATTAATTTGTTCAACATGAATTAATTAAAGTAATTAATTTGAGCTAACGGGCCTATATTTAAATTGTAAATTAAAGGTCCAACTTGAGAGCAATTAATTGGGCCACTAATTAATTGAATTAGAGGACCAATTAAATAATTAATGGAGCCCATTTAGGCCCATTTTATGGCTGCCCTAGTGATGGCATAGTTGTAAATTAGTTACAACTTTTTGGGAGAGTGGTTGGTCTATAAAAGGACCACTTTGGGAGCCAAAACCCTAGCCACCTTGCCTTTTTCTCTCTCCCTAATATTTTGGACGAAAATTAAAGGAAAAATTTCAGAATTTTTCCTCTCCACCATTGCTCTCTTAAGCTCATGTGTTGAGCACCTCTTGCCTCCATCCAATTAAATAGTTAATTAAGGCAAAGAGAAGGAAGGGATTAGGCTTAACCTCTCATCTACTAGCATAGATCGAGGTTTTGGTTAATACCTTGGTGGACTTGAGGCCGAGACACGCGTGGTGGTGCGCACAACCTCGACTCGACGGATTCGAGCCTTGCGATTACAAGTTCGCAAGAGGTAGCCCTTTTTCCCTCTTTCTCTTGTGTGTTTGGATGGCTTTTGCACTAGATCTCCTTTGCACTTAGTTTAATTAGGATTAATTAAGAGTAATTAGTCTAAAAATTAAATTTGTGCACTTCCTAACAGTGGTATCAGAGCACATGGTCGTGCTTAAGTTATTTTGACACTTAATTAAGAGAAATTGGTTAATTAATGGATTAGTAGAGTTGATGCTATTGCTTGCTGTCTGGAAACAGCAATTTCTGTGTTGTTATGCGTTTTTCGCTATGAAATGTTCTCTGGAAATTTTTTCTGTCAACTAGAAAGTTGTAGATCTGTGGATTGTGGTTCTTTTGGCGTTGGATTCACATTTTTCTGACATTTTATGGATTTACTGTGAATAAAATGGCAACGGTGCGCAGAACCAGTTTCTGCTTGCACTGTTCTGTTTGAATGGCTTAAAAGATTTATATTTTGAATATAAGTACCAGTGTTCTTTGGCTAGATTTAAAGAGGACTTGAAACACTTTCTGGACATGTATAGAATGTTGCATGGTTCAGATTAATTCGTGGTTTTTCAAGTATGAAAAGAAAGATCTCGTCAGATCTGGTTTATTGAGCAAACTGATTGTTCTAATAAACTGTACCAACTGAGAACTCTTTCTGGAAAATTGTTTGAATAGAGTTGTTTATTTTTAAGTTAGGATTCCAGGAAAATTAATTTCATAATTTTTCATGGAAGTTTGGTACCTCAACCAGGTCAAACCTTTTCGGTCGATAGTCTGTTCCTGTACAGGTCTAGTCGATTGTTAAGCTTGTAACTTGAATTTCTTAAACAGAACTTAGTGGTTTTCTTTTCATGAATAGTTAGCCAATAGATTAAACAAGTTTTTCTATGTATATTGTATGTATAAAAACTGGATGGAAGGTGATCTTTCAGACCGGATGGTTGAGAAGAAAAACAGAATATCTCAAAACGGTGCGTTCGCGCACTTGTTTCAGATTTGTCTTTTTTGATTCTCTCAGATGGTATATGATCTCTTCCTGAAATTTTGACTGGTATTTACAATCTAGACAAGGAGCTTATATAAATTATTTCATAATTTTTGGAGACCGAAAACTGTGGTTTTTGTCGTGTCCCATTAGATACTTTTTTATCAAAGTATTATTTATCTAATTATTCAAACTAGTTGAAAAAGTAATTAGGATACTCCTTGTGCGATCTCCTTTCAGTTTTTTGATGATTGAAAAGTTTTCAAAAGAAATTTAAACAAGTTTGGTTGTTTGAAATTTGAGCATTTATACACGGAAATTGCGAATGGCAAATAATACGCAAAGACACTTGAAAGTCATTAATTATAAACAAAGTACACTAGTGGATAGACTTGTGCTAACTTTGTTTTGTAGGAGGATGTGGGTTTAGTATGGCTCATGATTCAATGCCTTGTGGTTTGTAAATTGAATGCATGTGTGATTGTGTGTAATTAGGCCTTTGGTGCCATTAATTAATTTTGATTAATTTTTGTGTAACTTGTGTGGCTTGCATGCCCCTAAGGTTAGGATGAGAATAGAAATTTACACATGTAATTTTGTTCCTTTATTTTATATAGGATTTAGATCCATATAGAATTTAGTGGGAGGGACAAAGGTTAGATTAGTTTTGCTACATGGAGATGCGGCGAAAACTAATGCAAGCGGGAGCCATACAAACCCACAACAATGCTTGAGATGCTTATTATGTGAATGTTTGTGAATGCTATGAATGTCATAGGATAGGTATGGGTGTATGCTTACACGACCACCAAACAAGAGTCACATAATTGTTTGTCCCAAACGATTGAGCCAAATCACTCTCCTTCTCTCTATCCCCTTCACGCCTTATGTTCGGCCATTGATGCATTCCGCCGACGCGGACATCGTGGTCCACCATAGGTAGTCGGGGTGTAAATCGGATTTGCAAGGAGCAAATAGAGAGGAGTTACTTAACAATGGACCCTAATCGGATTGGACATTGGAGTGAAGTTCGCGACGCGAACCAAGAGTCATAAAGTTGTATGATTGGTTAAGGAGAACCTACCTCATTATTAGTTGCTTTGATGTTGTGCCGACGCCGGCATCATCTCAACGAAAGTGGGGGTCTTGGAAATTCATTACTTTTAGGGACTTATATTAAAGTAGTGAAAGTTTTACTTTATTGGAAATTAAAACAAAACATAAACTAATTGACCTTTAATTTGAAAATTGTTGTAGATGTCTTCCTCGTCTTTTTCGCTACGTTCTCTTTTAGAGAAAGAGAAGCTCGCCTTCAACGGTGCCAACTTTCTGGATTGGCACCGGAACCTTAGGCTTGTCCTTAGGTTTGAAAAGAAGGAATATCTCTTGACCACTCCCGTCCCCGCGGCTCCCAAGTCGGATGCCCCTAAAGCGGATCAGGACAAACATGACAAGCACGTCACGGACGACATGGAGATGTCCGTCTTGATTGTCGCTGTCATGGAGTCAGAACTCCAAAAGGAGTTCATGGATAGTGGTCTAGGAGTGTTTGAAATGGTCTCTCGTCTCTCGAACATGTTCCAAACCAAGGCCCGCACCGAAAGGGCTCGTCTCATCAAGGCCGTCGCCAATACTCGATTGGCGGAGGGTCACGAAGTCGGGCCACACGTCATGAAGATGGCGGGGTTGTTTCGGCAGCTTGAAAGGCTTGATACGCCCTTCCCGTCAGGGGCGATTCAAGACTTTATTCTCAACTCTCTCCCTCACAGCTTCACCGGTTTTGTTGTGAACTACCGGATGAATGGCATGGACAAGAGCATGGATGATCTCCAAAACATGCTTGTCGAGACGGAGGAGAGTCTCAAGAAAGAGAAGAGCCCCAAAGATGTTCTTGCGGTGAGTGACAAGAGCAAGAAGAGCAAGAAAAGAAAGACCCGCCGAACTAAAAAGGGCAAAGGCCCGGTGACGCCCCAAGGTCCGGCCAAGGGAGCTCCCGAGGGTTCCAAGAGAAAGAAGAACCCGGCCACTTCCGAGACCGTATGCTATTACTGTAGCAAGACGGGCCATTGGAAGAGGAACTGCCCCAAGTACCTCGCTGACAAGAAGGCGGGAACCGTCCAGCCTTCTACCTCAGGTATATTTGTCATTGAAACCCTTCTCGCTACCTCTAACACAGACTGGATTTTTGACACCGGTTCTTGTGCTCACATTTGTCGAAATGTGCAGGCACTAAAGAGTAGGAGGCGGCTCGAGAAAGGCGAAGTACAACTCCGCGTCGGTAACGGCACGTGTGTCTCCGCTATGGCCGTTGGGTATGTGGATGTAACTTTGCCTTCTGGTTTCATTTTGGAACTCAAAGATGTCTATGTAGTTCCTTGTATCACTCGGAACATTATCTCTATTTCTTGTTTAGACTTGGATGGATTTGGTGTTGTAATAAAGAACAAAAGTTGTACTTTGTTGCGTGATGATGTTTGTTATGGTGTTGCGCATTTATTGAATGGTCTTTATGTGCTTGATTCTAGCGAACATGTTTTGAGTGTTGAACGTGACAGTAGGAAACGTAAGATTTCACATGAAAGAACGACTCTAATGTGGCATTGCCGCTTAGGTCATATCAACGAGAAACGCATTAACAGATTGCAAACCGTTGGTCTCTTAGATCAATTCGCTTTCGAGCCAATTGACACATGCGAATCATGTTTGATGGGAAAGATGACCAAAGCGCCTTTTCCTAACAAAGGGATTAGGACAAACGACTTGTTAGATCTCATACATACCGATGTGTGTGGACCTATGAGCATTTGTGCACGAGGAGGTTATTCATACTTCATCACTTTCACCGATGATCATAGTAGATACGGGTATATCTACTTGATGCGGCACAAGTCTGAATCCTTTGAAAAGTTCAAGGAGTTCAAGAATGAAGTTGAGAACCAACTCAATCGAAAGATTAAGGTCTTGCGTTCCGATCGAGGTGGAGAGTACTTGAGCCACGAATTTGGTGATTATCTAAAGGAGTGTGGAATCGTTCCACAACTCACTCCACCGGGAACACCACAATGGAATGGTGTATCCGAGAGGAGGAATCGAACTTTGCTAGACATGGTTCGATCGATGATGAGCCAAACCGACTTGCCTAAATCGTTTTGGGGTTTTGCATTAGAAACCGCAGCTTTTACTTTAAACCGTGTTCCGTCAAAGTCCGTTGAGAAGACGTCTTATGAGCTTTGGTTTGGTAGGAAACCAAGCATGCTTTTTCTCAAGATTTGGGGTTGTGAAGCTTATGTGAAAAGGCTAATGAGCGATAAGCTTGGACCCAAATCGGACAAATGTTATTTCGTAGGATACCCTAAGGAAACAAAGGGTTACTACTTCTACAACCGTGTCGAGAACAAGATAGTTGTTGCACGACATGCGGAGTTCTTGGAGAAGGAGTTTCTCTCAAGAAGAAGTAGTGGGAGCAACGTGGTGATTGAAGAAATTCAAGAACCGCAGCAACAAGAGATGTCTCAAGTAGGAAATCTAGTTGTTCCCAATGTGGTGCCAAATGAGGTGGTAGTCGAACCCATTCCACAAGTAGTTGTAGAAGAAGAGGTTCAAGAGCAAGCTCTCTCAATTGAAGACTCAAACATATCGCGAGTCGATGATGTTGAAGTTGCACCCACACTTGAAGTTCAAGAACTAAGTCCGCAAATCGTTGTGGAACAAGTTCAAGAACCTCAAGCGTCTACCCTACGAAGATCGGCAAGGCCAAGTCGTCCACCTATAAGATACTTAGGTTTGCACGACGTTCTCGTCATTGCGAATGACGAACCCTTGACCATAAAGGACATGAAGGAAAAATCCGACTCAAAGGAATGGCTTAAAGCCATGGAATCCGAAATGCAATCCATGTATGAGAACAAGGTATGGACCTTAGTTGACCTTCCCGATGGAGTAAAACCCGTTGAGAACAAATGGATCTTTAAGAGAAAGGTCGACATGGATGGCAACTTGACCATTTACAAAGCACGACTAGTTGCGAAAGGTTACAAGCAAGTTCATGGTATTGACTATGAAGAAACCTTCTCGCCAGTCGTCATGTTCAAGTCAATTCGGATCTTGTTAGCAATTGCCGCATTCTACGACTATGAGATATGGCAAATGGATGTCAAAACTGCCTTCCTAAATGGAAACTTGGAAGAGGATGTGTATATGACACAACCCGAGTGTTTTGTGGATCCAAAGAATGCTAACAAGGTGTGCAAGCTTCAAAGGTCCATTTATGGATTGAAGCAAGCATCAAGGAGTTGGAACAAGCGCTTTGATGAAGAGGTCAAGAAGTTGAACTTCATTCAAAGCGAGAAGGAACCTTGTGTTTACAAGAGGATTAGTGGGAGCGTGGTTGTGTTTCTTGTTCTATATGTTGATGATATACTCTTGATCGGGAATGATATCCCCGAATTGAATGCAGTCAAGGATTCATTGAAGAAGGTGTTCTCAATGAAAGACTTGGGCGAAGCCGCCTACATCCTAGGAATCAAGATCTATCGAGATAGATCAAGAAGGTTGTTAGGCTTGAGCCAAGATGCATATATTGACAAAGTGTTGGAAAAACACAACATGGCTAGTTCCAAGAAGGGTTACTTGCCTATGTCACATGGCATATTCTTGAGTAAGACTCAATGTCCGACGACTGATACAGATAGAAAGTACATGAATCAGTTCAAGTATCCATCTGTGGTCGGTTCGATTATGTATGCCATGCTATGCACTCGCCCCGATGTGGCGCATCCGATTAGTGTGACTAGTCGATACCAAGCTAACCCTGGTATGCCACACTGGACCGCAGTCAAGAATATCCTCAAGTATCTCAAGAGAACAAAGGATAGCATCCTCGTGTATGGTGGAGACCAAGAGCTCGTTGTAAGTGGTTACACCGATGCTAGTTTCCAAACCGATCGAGATGATGCGAAGTCACAGTCCGGCTTCGTATATCTGCTCAATGGTGGGGCCGTGAGTTGGAAGAGTTCCAAACAGGATACCACGGCCGATTCCGTCACCGAAGCAGAATACTTAGCGGCGGGTGAAGCAGCGAAAGAAGGCGTTTGGATTAAGGAATTCTTGACCGAGCTGGAGGTGGTTCCAAGCATCTCAGGTCCAGTGGATCTCTACTGCGACAACACGGGAGCCATAGCTCAGTCCAAGGAGCCTAGGTCTCACCAAAAGACCAAGCACATTCTACGACGATTCCATCTCATCCGTCAGTTTGTGAATGACGGGTGGATCAAGGTCAAGAAGGTGGACGGTGCCGCGAACACAGCGGACCCTCTGACAAAGCCTCTATCTCGAGCCGCACATGAGTTGCACGTTGCATCCATGGGGATTAGGCGTATGCCTGAGTGGCTTTGAGTTGTATCTTTTATCTTTTGAGGTTTTAGTATGAGACATGTATATTTTGGATATTACATTGAGTACTATGCACTGGCTAGAAGTCGCTGTTGATTGACTCTAGGCCAAGTGGGAGATTGTTAGAGTTATGTCCTAGGAGCCAATTATTAAATGGCCACTTCTATGGTTTATGTGATTGATGATATTTTATCATTTATTCCTTGATTTATTAATTGACAGATCATTCAGGTTGAGGATCTGAATTGTGGATCTCTGTAGTTCATTTATAATTAAATGACAATAATAAATCTAAAAGGTCCGTAATCTTGATAATTAACAAGGAATATTAATTATCGGATAAGATTAGTATGCAAGTTAAGTGATGATTAAGTTCTACAGATCATAGGTAAGGAGTTGCCAACTTAATTGCATATGTATATGTTATAGAACATAGTACAGGACGCGACCCAGTGAAATAAATATATGGATTGTGTTATGTGTCATTATTTATTTCATTTGAGTTTGATTCTAAGTTTGAGATGGTTCAGCTTTTCCACATGAGGATAGGTTCAATAAATATCGTCTACCGTTGATTCCTGATAAGGGCTGCTATACGGACTTTATTTATGTTCTCTTGAATTGTGCGGGGAAAAGTTGTTCATCAAGAAAACCGTATGTCCCTCATTAATTAACTTAGTGAGCGATGATATCTGTTTGGGCCCCTTGATGGAGATGGATTGTTTGCTAGCAACTGATACAGTCATCTCTAGATCAAGAAACGTATAATCTGCAAGAATGACACATTCCTATCTTGGATTATAAGATGATATCATGTGACATAAGAATCAGACAAGGAAATACTATTATTTCTTATGCAGGATTAAAAATATTGTAGCAGTACACTATTTATGCGAATTGGGAATCATAACGTGTTGCTAGATACCGCTTATGATTATTGGAAATAAATAGCGATTTATTTTCCATGTCCAACAGAGCATAAATCCTCAAAGGGTCACACAAATAGGTTTTGACCATGCGTGCATTATTTATTTGGTTGTATTAAGGAATGCAACAATATGATATGTTGACTGATTAATTATGTACTGTTGCGAACCGTCATAATTAATTAATTAAGTCAAACGGATTATATAGAAATAAATTAATGCATATTCTAATCCTTAAATAATTATCAAAGTGTTGATAATTAATTTGTTCAACATGAATTAATTAAAGTAATTAATTTGAGCTAACGGGCCTATATTTAAATTGTAAATTAAAGGTCCAACTTGAGAGCAATTAATTGGGCCACTAATTAATTGAATTAGAGGACCAATTAAATAATTAATGGAGCCCATTTAGGCCCATTTTATGGCTGCCCTAGTGATGGCATAGTTGTAAATTAGTTACAACTTTTTGGGAGAGTGGTTGGTCTATAAAAGGACCACTTTGGGAGCCAAAACCCTAGCCACCTTGCCTTTTTCTCTCTCCCTAATATTTTGGACGAAAATTAAAGGAAAAATTTCAGAATTTTTCCTCTCCACCATTGCTCTCTTAAGCTCATGTGTTGAGCACCTCTTGCCTCCATCCAATTAAATAGTTAATTAAGGCAAAGAGAAGGAAGGGATTAGGCTTAACCTCTCATCTACTAGCATAGATCGAGGTTTTGGTTAATACCTTGGTGGACTTGAGGCCGAGACACGCGTGGTGGTGCGCACAACCTCGACTCGACGGATTCGAGCCTTGCGATTACAAGTTCGCAAGAGGTAGCCCTTTTTCCCTCTTTCTCTTGTGTGTTTGGATGGCTTTTGCACTAGATCTCCTTTGCACTTAGTTTAATTAGGATTAATTAAGAGTAATTAGTCTAAAAATTAAATTTGTGCACTTCCTAACATCTTGTGGTATAAACTCGGCCAGTGAATTTAGCCTCAAATTTGCAAGAATTATTCGAAGAAAAAATCGCTGAAATATTGTATAAATATATTCTCTTACTTTTCTTGAAATAAAAAACGTCTACTAAACTTCTATACAAGGAATTAATAATAAAGTTGTATAAGACGTGTACTATATAATACAAAGAGAAAGTTATACAGAATAATAATAATATGATGCACTATAATAATACTAACCTAAAGTAAAACAGCTTTGAGGCCTCGGTTGTATAAAAGGCTTTAATCCGCATGGCGGTACGGCCCCCTATGTCTTGCACCAATCCACCAAGGCCGACCTATCTCTCTGCAACCCTACTCCCACTACTACAACCCCTACCATGGCCTAGCTAGCTACTACCTACAACCCTAACCCTAGCTAACCCTAAATCTGCACTCTGATCTCTTCCTCCCTCTCTCTCTCTCTCTCTACTTTTCTTTTACTTCCCACTTTTATGACGCACCCACCATCTTCTCTGTGAGTTCATACCTTGTTGTTTTCTTTCGTATTTAATTTCTTTGTTGGAATCTTTTATCATTTTTTCTCTCTATAAATTCCTATACGTCCCACCCTTTAACCCATGTTGTGGTGCTCCCGCTCCCGCTCTTTGTTATACCATTCATGCCTTTGGCATTCTCATGTCATGTTTTGTTTTTCCCTTTGTATCTTCTCTCCTTTCCTATTTTTGTGTATCCTCTTTACACTCTCTGGGTTATTTCGGTTGAGATGTTGACAGTTGCATATTTTATGTGAAAATTCTTTGTTCTTGCGCTAGGTGGAAGACTCCAATAATAGATGGCATAGTTAGATCAATTATTAGTAGAATTATTCCTGATTATCTATAGTCTATACATCATCATTGATTCAATAAAAAGAAAAAACTACTTATTTCTCGTTTCTTCCTATAAATATGCTACAAGATCAGATCCTCTACATTTACTAGCACATGATAGCCTCACCTACTTCTACAATTAGTAATTTCTTTATCATTCTGATTTAGCTTTAAAACATTTCTTCTATATTTCACAATCCCCAAATCAGATGCGATTCATGTTGGAGGTGATATATTGTGCTTTCTGTTGCAATTGAAAATGCTCAAGGGAATGGGTGAAGCTGCCAGCATGATCTAGCTCTAGTTGATTATTCACTTTTATTTAAGATTACGTGTTGGCTTTTGTAGCTATAGAAATGATGGTCAATTCTTGCTAGGTCATGCTGTGGCAGCCTCACTTCTTCCCATTTTGGGTATTGCATAGTTGAATAGGGAAAGAAGAGAGAGACAATGGACTTGTTGTTAGCTATATAGGTACACTTCTCTTGTTATTTATAGTATTGAAGTATTAATTTTCCTCTTAGTTCTAGCCTTCTAGGATAAAATTGAAAGGTATCTAACAATTTTTTTTACAAAAAAGTACTTCAAAGGTTCCAAGAAATTAGTATAATCAAAATCAAATGGAAGCATAAATCAAACAATCTTTTCAGCTGTCTAGAAATGAACTCTTTATTCATGAAAATAATTATCGATGGATACTATATATTATGCCCTTGAATGGAGAAGAAATTTATTATGCGATCTTTTGGATCTGTTCATAGACAATGCAATAGTAATCTAATAATTGATCTCCAATGGCCATAGTAAAAGTTAAAAACTTAAAAATATTTCGTTTAGTCATCCCAGTTATGCAGGTTACCATCCTAAATTCCTAATCCCTCTCTAGATCATCTGGGAGTGAGAACAGTGCGAATAAGATATGGATGTACATACACTGATTTGAAAGTGTTTCCTCTCGAGAGGAATGGATTACTAATAGTCTAATTTGGTTTATATATACACTGCAATTCTGTTGTCAAGCTAGCTAGTCTAGCTAGTATTAAGTTTAAGGTGGAAATGGTGGGATTTGGAGCTGTATGTCTGATTTAGTTTTACATATATACACTCCAATTCTGTTGCCAAGCTAGCCAGCTAGTCTTGTTTTAAGTTTAAGGTTGAATGGTGTGACTTGGGAGTTGTATGTCTAATTTTGGTGTGTTTTTGATGTTTTGGTTCTATTTTATGAAATTGAAGATTGGACTTTAATTTCTGGTATTTTTCAGATCATTTTATCAACAGGAGTGTTGTTATGTGTACATGGAACAGTTTTAAAAAGAATATTAACCTGGTTATCAGTAGCAATTAGCAGCTGGAGTTGTCATAATTAGTTAGTTAGTTAGTTAGTTAGTTTTGTAAGGGGCCACTAATATTTGGCACACTGATCTCTTTCCTTGCAACTTGAGTCTTTACTCGTTGTGCAGGTTTGGAAGCATATACCTATGCGGACTGGACAGGCAGGATCTTCTCGTCTTCTAATTAGGTTTGAACAGAATATTTTAATGTCTTGGTGTTTGATCTTTAATCGATGTCCTTGAGTCAGCTGAATTTTTAGGAGTTTCTCAGTCCTCACAAACCTGATTACGCTTGAGTAATTGTTTGCTGATAAAGTCAGTGTTTCAGGAATATGCATGTGATTCCAAAGTCCTATGAGGAGATGATAAGAAACTTGGAAAGAACTTTTAGAGTGAGCGTCACAAGTAAAATCTTATATATGCTAGCTTACTATCTTCTTAGATCAGTTGCATTGTAATTTTGTGACAAAAATTAGCTGCAAGGATGGTCCTTGTTTATTCTTGTAAATTGCATTTTGAACCTTTATATTTTAGTCTTCATTAATGTGCTGTCTAATTAAGGACAAGATACTGTCAATATTTTTCCTCATAATCTGTAAGACTGAACTACCTTATTTGATATACATGGACCTTCTGGTTGTATAACTGGGAGATTCTGGTTGACTTTATCAGTTAGGCATAAATCACATCACTGATCCGGTAGTATCAATTGTGGAATTATCAGCCATTTAGTATCAAACTATCAATAGTTCAATATTGACCGGTGTGATACAAACATTTTTTGTGATTGTAAGTTTTTATCTGCCTGATTTGTTACCTGAGCTTGCTCGGAATTATTAACTTTTTTATGTCAGCGCATAATTGAAGAACAAGTTCCTCATTCCTACTAAAAAAAAGTTAATACATTAGTTACTTGAATTTAAAGAGAAATTGAGCATATTTAATTTATGTCACCTCCATATATAGATGGAATAAGTTATAAATTATGCTCCAGTTATGGTTTTCAATTTGATTGGTTGATCACTCACCGCGCTGTGGTGGATCGAAGAAATGTGGTCGCCGATAGGGTACTACTCCCAAACCAAGCCTTTATGTTCCATATCCAGAAGCAGGATACATCAGATTTCTTGTTGTATATACTTTACCGGGCATCACGACTCCATTGATAAAAAGTTGCATACATTTTTATCCCCTCTGATCTCGAAGACTCGAAGTTGATTCCTGTAATATTTCTTGGAACAATTTTGTAGCTTTGGCATTTTGTTTGATAGTATGTATCTATACGAAACTTTTACACGTTATCTGTTACTAATATATAATATAAAAAAAGTTGAAAGGCCTTTTATAAAGAAAAAACGCATTAACCTGATAAAAGACAAGTTTAATATTATGCTAATACCTACTTAAAACCATCAGAGGCATATAAAAGTATGCATAAGAGAAGTCAGATTAACAAGTTTCTAATTCTAACACCGGTTAGTCATGTTACTTAAATCATACAGGAATTTGTTGTTAAGTAATGTTATGATTTAAGTCATGTATGATTTAAGTCATGTTACTTAAATCATACATGGAATGCCCGTACTCTAAACGCATTATGAATGCTGTAAGGTGTATGAGCAAAATTTTCTCCAATGTTTAATTCAGATTGGTTTAAGAAGATGACACTAAATTTTAGTTCAAAATTTGTCAGGATTTTGAGCAAAACTTTCCCCGAGTTTTGAATTCTTCCTCATTCGATCTTTCTCGGTCCTCTCCTCCCAGGTTCCCGGATAACATGAATTCATATGCAGAACAAGTCTCAACTCACCTGTTCCTGTTCGGACATATTAGACAAGCAAACATAATTAGCGCAATCATTTATGGCCCAAAAAAGCCCAATTACTTTAAACCGCACTGGATAGGATCACACAGCGCACACAGTTCGAATTCAAATCCGTGTAACGCTACACGATGTAGCGCGACAATCCGGACCATTCAAAATCAATCCAGCAATCTGGATAAATTAAGAGAAACGAGAAAAAACCATATTATTGATTTTGAAGGATCCGGATTGCCGTGCTACACCAAATTTGGATTCCACACAGTTCCAGCTGGAATACAAGTTATCCAGAAAAGAAAAGATATCTCCCATTTTTTAAACACAACTACACAAGGCTATATTCCTTTTCATTTGTAAAAACCGGGAATGGAAGAAAATTCCAATGCCTGTATGGGCTTCACAAGCTAATCAGTGCGCAGAAATTTTAAACTTTATTGCAGGCTGTAAGTTGTAGTTGGAAATACACAATGGAAATCTTCCTAATTTATTTGACAACCCGCAAATTCAGATACTACTGAGTGGCATCATAATTCATAAGTCATAACAATGTAACACACACATGTATCATCATCTCAACTGATATACAAGAACACAACGACCAACAGCGTTTAAATCATGGAATAATAATTACATCAAATCTGTATTAAGAGTTAGAATTTAGTCCAATCAGCTCCACTTCCAACTCGAGGCATACCGGTCTCCTTTTTGACTTTGGTATCAACAATGAACATGGTACCACATACCTCTCCATTGCTATCAACCCTTGGTACAGCTTTGACTTCGCTCAAAGGATGCTCAAAGCTTTGCAACCCTCCTGAGCTAGTGAAGAAACAACCTGCAAAAAAGTCCATTAATATTTTTAATTTCTTTTTCTTGTTTTTGTTCATTTTTCTTTCGCTTGAATTCTGCTGTATTTTAACCTTGCAATAATACATCTTGCTCCCCAAATGTAGTTACTTGGTCTACGATAATAGGCTTCATGGTTAAATTTACAATCCAAGGAAATAAGAGAATGACCCATTTGCTACACACTATCAGTACTTTGATATCATTTGCAAACCAAATTTAGCAGAGTTCTGGCAAGCAAAATGCAGCATTTGCCATGCTGACAGCATATTACATTTGTGTTATAAAAAAATCTAGAAACAATATATACCAGAATCAACAAAATATGACCAAATTGCCCCTCAATGTTTCATATCACTTGATCTAATTTCTTCTTCACTGATTCACATAGTCCTCAAAACAGGTGTTTAATCTACTTGGTCTTAATCAACTGTCTTTCAGAAAGGGATAAGAAAGACAAGCTTGCAGAAGGCAGGGGAAAATAGTATATTCTTTTGTCTTGCACAATTTGCACATTCAATCCTCAAAACAATCTGAAAGTTGTTAATGTGTATACCTTTAGGAAATGGTGCATAGTGTTTTCCACAATGCTTCTTCACAATTTCTACGTCATCAGAAACAATCAGATGATCCTCTGAGTCTGTTCCCCAGAATAATGGCACTGCTCCATCAGCATCCTAAAGGAAGGGGGGGAAATGATCAAAATGGCAATTTTTAACCTTCAATTATAAGATTAAATAAGATTATATATTTATTGAGACTTAAGAGAATATTTAAATGCAGAAACAGATAGGTAAAAGGGGGGTAAAAAATGTAGAAAATAAACCCAAACTACTATAATGCCAGTATCCAGCTAGATTCAAATACTGTTCTGGTTTTGCAACTTCTATTTTTTTATAATAAGAGCTAAGAACTCAACAAAGAGCATTTTCAGTCATAAAAATACTCCGTTCGATGGAAAAAGTTACCAAAATTTAAAGCCTTTTCTAACCAGAAATGTATATAAAAGGTACTTACAGCCGCAATAAAAATAGAATTGGAGCTGCTATCAAAAAGAACAAATGCAAATTTTCCGTTCAGATCCCTGACAACTTTATCTACAGGATAAGGTCCCCTGTCTCTCAATGTTCGATATGCCTCAATAATAATGATATCATCAGTGGCGGTTTTGCCTAATCCATACTGTTGTTTAAGTAGAGGAATATTTGTGAGGGCTCCTTGGAACATGCAAAACATGTCATCTACTGATGCAAATAATCTGGACAAAAGAAAAAGAAATGTTATCTATATGAGACTTTCAAAGGTATGTTTGGCAGTTCAGGGGAAAAAGAAAATAATTATATTTCATCAAGGCCCTTATATTACATAACATTGAGCAAAATTCCTTCAGCTAAGTCTTGCAATCCGGAATCCTACAATTTAACCCTTAATTTAAGAATACAATTTGAGAAAATCTACCAATGTGTGTTACTATTACAGAAATCAACTAGTCTACTGGAGATTTTAGATTGGATTTCTCTTCAGTTGTATACTTCTATTACATTCCTTGGACTGTTAACTGATAACAGTCTACAGGAGCAAATAAATGAAGACATAATACAAGATCATCATGAAATTCATTCAGACAAATTTCAAGGAAATTTGAAATGTTATTGTCAGCCATCCTGGCCCTGAAAGACTACAATACCAGTAAGTTACTCTCACACAATGTTTTACTTTTACACTATGATGATGCCACAAATGACTTTCAGAAAACATTTTGATATATCTATCTGCCTTAAAATCTAAATGCATATAAAGCAATTAGTCCTGTCTCAAATAACCCAACTCACAATCTGATAGTTGCATGTCAGTACCTAGGCGAAAAAGGATTTTGCTTGTCAGAGCTGAAGCCCATAGAAGCAGCCGATCCCAAGCGCACCGTCACGGCTCCTTCATGCACCGACGAGAAGTGGTCGAGAAGCGCAGCTGGGCCGCCGCCTTTCGTTCCATCTTCCACCTCCGGCCGCCGGAACCCCTCCGGGCACTTCGCCACCGTCCGATCAAACACCGCTAGCATTTTGTTTTTGTTTCTTTTTTTTTTCTAGAGAAAGAGAGAGATGAGAAGTGAGAACTGTGAGCAACTATCTTTCTTCCTTCAGTGCTTGAAAATCTGTATTTTTCTCACAAGTGTTTGACGGTGGATTTTAGTAGTGGTTTGTGTTACGGAAATACCCTTGTTTTTAAATGATATTACAAGAGGTTGTATGCAATTGTGGGGAACGGTGCAGGGGTAGTGATGGAAAGAGAGTGTTAAATTTGGACGGTGAATGCCTGAATGGAGAAGGCGCCAGGTGTGATCGTTGGTGGTACGAGAAACCAGAAAGATCCAGAAGAGGCCCATTGGGCCGACTTTAGAGTGATCTCGAAGAATGTATGACGTGTCCGAGAATTCTGGGGTTCGCATATTCTCTATGGCAGAAAATTATCACCACATTGTGTGGAGACTTTCTGGAGCAATCCTATAAGGTCACAGCATAGCACGAGATAAAAAAATTATTTGCACTTCCGAATTTTGTAACTATTTTTTTTATGTTTTAATAAATTGTTGTTATTAAATGATTCAAAATGACCAATTGATTTTTTTCAAAAAAAAAATATTAAAAAAGTGTGAACTTTGCTATACAATAAAATTGCAATTGAAATTTCAAAATAAGTAATTTGGATTGATCATCATCTCAATAAAGAAGCAATAGAGAAGACATGTTTTGGTTTTTATAATTTATTATTTCTTATCTTGTTTTTACACAAAAATCATTGCTCTTAAGTAGCAGAGTTAATGACTGAAATAATAATGCAGCGATTGGAAACAATTAGCAGAGTTATCATTTCCAATCTCACTAGCATTTTTCTAATTGGTTTTTTTTTTTTTCTAGAAAGACCCAAGTAAAGCATTTTTCTAATTGTTGTCCAACAGAAAATGACACTAATTTGTGAAACTTAAATTTAAAACCGTTAACATGAGCAATCAGTTAGTAATATCATAACGTTTAGCAACTATTAGTAGAGCGATCTTTTTTTTTTTTTTATTTGCTAGAAAACCATGAGGTTCTTTTTAAAAGCAATAGAGTATATACATAATAATTATGATTTTGTTAAAACCATAAAACTAGAAATAATTTAAAATAAGTTAATCATTTTTCATATTAAACAATAACCTTACAATTTATTTTTCTTTAACTTAAAATGGAATAATCATATCTTCCAAAATGGGGCAACAAATACTAGCGGATAATAATCATATCTTAAAATGGAATAATCATATCTTCCAACACACTTCACCGGAACCTTGCTCTTTCTGTATATAGTTGTTTACATTTAAGTATCAAACCGTGAGATCCAATTCTCAACTTCAGCGGCTTGAAGAATTTAGAAAGAAATAAAGTTTGTGACCTAATTAATCTGAACTCTTTAACTTATCATCAGACGGCATCTTTTAAACACATCACATCACGGGTCCGTTGATGTATCCACCTATATATATAAGCTCTAATTCAGAACCCCCCCCCCCCCCCCCATTCTCTCTCCCTTCGATTCTTGAGGGAGTTGACGATGAAGAGGAGATCGAGAGAGAAAAGATCGACCGGTTTGATCATCTCGATTAGGTCAGAGTCTGGGTTAGATTCGAATGAGGACATAATGGTAACGAAATTTTATTTCTATCTATTATTTAAATGTTATTTATATTATAAAAAAAATGCAGAGTTGCATTTAAGGAAAATAAAATGAACTTTAGGGTGGCAAAATCAGAATTTTTCTATTTTGGATGGCAAATCCTCAATTTCACCAATTTTGAGTGGCATATAAAAAAATGTTTTCTTAATTTAGTTGAGCTTCGGATTCTGTCCGAAGATGATGGCACCACCTTTCAAGAGACAATTTGTATTGTGATGTGATAAGAATAATGACGAAGATCCCTATTCTCATCAGTAATGATAAATTAGCTTTTTGAAGTGGAGAACTATTCAAATATTCCATGCTTAGTTAAGCCATGAGCTCATTGAACTCGGTTGAGAAATTTGCTCTCCAGTGTGATTAAATCTCACTTTTCCAGTTCTATATTATGCCTCAATATTCGAGTGCCACTCATACAAAACCACTAATTTTAACAAAAAAGAAAAAAAAGAAAAAAAGTAAAAGTAAAAGTAAAAAAAAAAAAAGAGATAATATTGAGCTCTGTTCTTAGTGGTATCATATAGTTCAAGTTATATTCATCTACTGCGTATCATCTGTGTGCGTGTATGTAGGAACTGGAGATCATTTAAACCAGGTACTGTAACATTGCTATTTGATAAGACGCCTTATCTCTGGATCTGGCACTATGAAGCACTTGATTGTTATCAACATTCAAGTCAAACAAATATTTTTTTCCGAGAAAGGAAAAAAAAAATTCTATTTAAGTGCTTCATTTGAGAAAGAATTCACATAGAAGGCAACCGAAATGGCCATTACTAGAGTGAAATTGGGAACCCAGGGATTAGAGGTGAACCCTTATTTATTTATTTTTTTCTTACCCCCAATACTGAATCATTTTCTTCATCAATTTACGAAGTACAACTTGAACATCTTAATTGTCAGGTATCCAAGCTGGGATTTGGGTGCATGGGGCTAACCGGAGTGTATAACTTGCCGCTGACTGACGAGGCTGGCATATCAATTATAAAACATGCATTTGATAACGGCATCACCTTCTTTGACACCTCTGATGCTTA
Organism: Rhynchospora breviuscula; assembly: GCA_027562975.1. Taxonomy (NCBI): domain Eukaryota; kingdom Viridiplantae; phylum Streptophyta; class Magnoliopsida; order Poales; family Cyperaceae; genus Rhynchospora; species Rhynchospora breviuscula. Next base: position 24,536,354 of record CM050398.1, read on the forward strand.
TGGACCACACACTTGCGAGATTTTACTCGGCAAGGTAGTTAATACTTTCAATTATAGCGCTTGTGTATCTTTACCCTTCAGTTTGAACTAATGAGAACACCTTATAATGATCCATATTAGAAGAGTAAACAACTTGAGGGCTCTTATAAATGTTAAAATAGTATGATAGTTTTAAATCTGCTTTGTCTGTTTTAAAAGTTGAAGAGATAAATTTGTTTTCCTTATTTTATTATCAGAATCAGGGATAACTCTGCTTGTCTTAAACAGAAATGGGGCTATGTTATATCAATTAATGTTGGAGTCTGTCAAATTGAATAACTTAATATATGACACAAGAAAGAGATTAGATGTAAGAATTGAGCTCACCATACAATACATACTTCAAAAGTGACAATATAAAGCAATGAGATATTAATAGTAATTTTCTGAAATTTGCAAAAATGGGTTTGGCCAATTATGTCAAGAAAGTTTTTTTTTTTGAATTAAATTATGTCAAGAAAGGTTGTTCGACCACCTGTTTCTTCGAAACTTGTAATCTAAATCTTTTGAGGATACATAAAACTAACTAATTTGATAAGTTATCTTCTCCAATGAAGATAAAAATTATATAGTTTGCATTAAAAAAATGTGAAAAAAAAAATTCTTAGACAAACTAAAATTTTCCAATTTTCTGTTCTGGATTATTTTCCTTTTAGGCATTAAAGCTTTTGCCAAGGGAGAAAGTACAAGTGGCAACAAAATTTGGGATCGTGAGTTATGATGCAAACAATGTAGAGGTAAGCGGTAAGCCAGAGTTTGTTCGAGCTTCTTGCGAGGCAAGCCTAAAAAGACTCGGAACAGAGTACATCGATCTCTACTACCAGCACCGTGTTGATAAAAACACACCAATTGAGGAAACTGTATGTTCCAAGTTTATCTACCTATTCCTATTTACTTGATATTTATCATTACATTTAATTGTCTTTAGTCAAAACTCAATTCTACAATCAGACCAAACAGTTGATGCATTTACACTGCATAGTAAACAACTAAAAACAAACATTATATCATTTGGTTGTATTATTACTAATTTAGTAATTGCAAAGTACTACAGAGCCCTCGTTTGGTTGTTGGATTACTAAGTTAAGCCGCAGTGAATTACAATTATAAATTATTTACTCTTCCTTTTTTTTTTTTTTGAGGACATTATTTACTCTTCCTTTATATGTAGATTGGTGAGCTAAAGAAGCTTGTGGAAGAGGGAAAAGTGAAGTATGTAGGATTGTCGGAAGCAAGCCCAGATACAATCAGGCGTGCGCATGCAGTGCACCCGATCTCAGCATTGCAGATGGAGTGGTCTCTTTGGACCCGTGAGATTGAGCCCGAGATAGTGCCCCTTTGCCGGTAATACACAACTACTCGTAGAAATGCAAATAAAATTGAGTTGGAGATGGTGTATTTAAAACAAATTCTATAGAGTTGGATAGTCCTGTTGATACAGAAATACTATAGAGTGGCGGCACAAATTTATATAATTGTAAAATTAACCCCATTCAATTCAGAATACAGAAATGGTACTAGTCAATATATAGTCATTTTTTTTCTCAAATATAGAAAAACTACAGCATAGTTGGGCACTTGTGTCTCTGTTTTCCCCCCTTTATTGGATATTGCTGCATAATTGATTATTTTTAATTATGTTGGCTTATTTGATTTATTTAATCTTCTTTTATTTACTTTTATTATTATGTTTTTTTTTTTTTTTTTTTTTTGGCAGAGAGCTTGGCATTGGAATAGTACCCTATAGCCCACTTGGACGTGGATTTTTTGGTGGAAAAGGAGTTCTTGAAGATTTATCACCAAACACTTTTCTGGTAACAATATGCCATTGCTATTTCATTCTAATATCAACTGTGACAGTTATAGGAATGACATATCAATACCTCTGAAACTATTAAAAGAAAAAAAGATTATCAACAAAAAATTGAGAGATCAATAATATGCTAGTGGACTATCCATCCAATTACAAGTCCCATGATAAATAGCTTGCTATCTTTTATAATTTTTTATTGTCAGTATTTCTCATTTTTGAAGAATTATTTTCTTGACGATTCTCTGTATGCTATGTATTACTGGTAATTGTCATGACAAAATATGGGGTACAGATTCTAAATTTGGTTTTGTGCAGCACTTCCACCCAAGGTTCATGGGGGAAAATTTGGAGAAGAACAAACCTGTCTTTATGCAGCTAGAAAGCCTATCAAAGAAGCATCAATGCACCACTGCACAGTTAGCTCTTGCTTGGGTTCTTCACCAAGGGGAGGATGTGGTGCCCATTCCAGGTAATCTTAAAATGATTCTATGAATGCACCCAAGATTGATTACTTTATTTATACATGGGGCACATATATATCATCTAATACGTTTCTGTTATGTTCGGATTAAAATTCGGGCAGGTACTACCAAGATAAAGAACTTGGATGACAACATTGGCGCATTGAAGGTGAATCTCTCAAAAGAAGACTTGGAAGAGATAACTGAATTGGTAAAAGAAAATGAGGTGTCAGGAAAGAGGACATTTTTTAATCACGAGCACCTAACTTGGAGATACGTAAACACTCCACCAGCGAACACTTCAGCACAAAAGGCCGAAAACAAATGATCATGATCATGTCTTGATTACCCATTACGTATGTTAAGTTTCGAGTTGTGATTGGCTAAAATATGCTAATTTTACATTCAAGTTAGGCAGTTCAGTATGCTATTCTGATATGTTTTATAAATGCTATATATGTTCTGTTCAAATAAATGTCCTTCCAGTATGGATTGCTTGTTTTAAACAAACTAAGTAATTTCTCGACTTTCAAAAAATGAATTTGTGATGAAATGTAGTGATTAGTAATTCTGCCAAATGGTAATTAGGACACATCGCATTTGGATGGTAAATTTGTTGAAGGAATAATCTTGATCCTCAGATAATCCAAGAGTATGCACTATTTTCATAAACATAGAATCAGTAACTACAGAATTGCTAAAAGCCCCGGCTATCAGAAATTTAGACGTAAATTTTTTTTAACAAACATTACTGAAACTGAAAATTGAATAATAAAATATTTTTTATTATAAACATGTCAGGCACCACTGGACCGTCACCCTTCAGCCACGCCACTAGGAATGGCGCTTCCAAGTTCAAGAGAAATTAATTTTCAAAAATAGTAATAATATATTTTTATTTTTAAAAATATTAACACATCACTATCATTGGAGCTGTTATACAAATTTTGTTTAAATAGTAATATGTTTTTAAAAATAATAATAATTTAGCAAAAATAAAAAATATTTTTCTAAAAATATTAACACGTCAATCTCATTACTCTACCAGATAAATTTTATTTTTTAAAATAGTAATTTTTTTTTTCAAAAATAGTTAGCTTCCACTAGGACTGGTGCAAGTAGAAATTTTAAAATTTTTCAAACTTGAAAAGCAGACAGAGAGAGCTGAAATGGATCTGAATGGGTAGATGCGCCAATAGTAATAGTGTCGCCGCCAGAGCGCCATGTCAATGTCGTTTGTCATGTTTATTGATAAAATTATTTATTTTTCATATTTAGTATTAAATTTTTAATTTATGTATTAAAAAATTTACGATAAATTTAGCCCAAGTAGCATTGGAACAAATATCTATATATATAAGATAATCAACACAACTCCATTATATTATTTATGATGGATCAATTGTCTAGAACAAATATGATGCAATAGGGTGCCATACACACTTCACAAAAAATGTGTAACTTTTGATCCGATCGTCGGATCGGGCTGAAATTTCGACAGGTGCGTTGTGACCCAGAGCCCGAAAACAAACCAATTATGCTCCGTTTTGGCCAAATTGTCAGCTCGGATTCTCGATCCGAGTCTTCCTTCATTGACTTTTGGACCTTTCTTTATAATTTTAGCAATTTTTAGGGTGGTTTTAGTAATTTTTATGTATTTTGTCTTTCTAGGGTTTTGTATTTGTTTATTTAAGACAGCCGTTGTGTCTTTGACAACTTGGTTATGTTTGAGAATAAAATTTTATCTAAGAATTGAGAATCTATGTGATCTTTGAACACTAAATCTCTCTCATTTGTAATTTTTCATTATCTTTCTCTATTGTTCGTGCATCAAAATAAAGAACTTGACAGCTGGGATTAAGCATACTAACATGAACACAAATCGATGTATACAAATTTTTTTTCCCAAAAGAAATTTCACACAGTAATGTGCCACTTTTATTTGAAGCCTAAATATCTACACCAGCATGATATATTAATTTAATATAATGGAAAGCATGTTTGATGACCTTAATTGTATAACAAGCTGTAAAATAGAGACTGATGGGTGTCTTGTGGGTCCAGCAAATGCATTTGCTGGATAGGGGGATCCGGATCTCACGCTCTAAGATTTTGCCAAAAGAATAAAAGGAAATGGTCTCAACTCCCGAAAAATTTAATAGTAACGTTACTATTCACACGAATTACGATAATAACTGTTAAAAATTTAAAATTTTAAAAATAACATTGTTGGATCGGCATTCGGATTCCCGAAAATACAAACCGCTTGGATCGGCATTCCAATTGCCGATCCAAGCTGAGACCATTTCTGTCCGCTAAATTTGTTTTTTTTGAGTGATTAGTTGGTATGTAATAATTATTTCTGTCGTTTTTCTGCTTAAAATTCTCTATATAAGCACTCAAAGTTGCATTATTTATTCTTCACAAACAAATTTTTTCTCGTTAGTCTGAAATTGATAAACTTTCTCCTCATCATTTTCTATTCGCAATATCATTTCTTCGTAGGTAATAATGTTAAATTAATTTTTAAATTATTTTATTTGATTTGCTCATGGTTGCATCATTTATTCTTCACAAACAATTTTTTTCTCGTTAGTCTGAAATTGATAAACTTTCTCCTCATCATTTTCTATTCGCAATATCATTTCTTCGTAGTTAATAATATTAAATTAATTATTAAATTATTTCATTTGATTTGCTAATGGAGTTTTAATTTTGAAATTTTAAGCAAATGGGTCCTAAGCCAAGCTGCGTCTCTTCCGGTGTTATTTTGGTCGGAGATGAGCGGACGAGCGAATGACGATTATTTTCTGCATTGATGTTACAATATCATGGGAAAAAATTTAAAGTTAAGAAATTAGAAGGAAATGAATATCATGTTAGGGCCCCAAATTTTTTACAGATTTAGTTGAGAGGAATGGAGGTTTTGATCTTGGAGGGTCATGGTTGACTCACCAGCCAGCAGTTACACCTGGTTTTAAAAATCATCCCGCAGCTTCAAATGTTGTTCATCTCCGCTAAATGGAGTAGTATTATGTTTCTGTCATCGGTATCTTATTATGGTCATTATTAGTGAAAAAAGTTTGTGTGACAGTCGTCACTTGTAATGTTTGCCTTATATTATTGAAATATGTTATTTTGTCAATTTACTTTTATTAAATTTTTTTATGATTTGTATTAAAAATTAATATGCAAAGAAATTCATAATTAAAAAATGCACACCATTAGAAGAACAACTAAATTTTATAACCATAATATAAAGTAACACACGAAATTAAAAAAAGAAAAAAATACCTAAAAAACAAACCACGCAGTTGCTACTTAAAAACAAACTACCTAAGAAAACAAAGTATTTAGATATTTTGGGTGTTCGCATATTGTAGAATTTCATCCCAACATGGGTCTTCTTCTTCGTCTTCCTTTTGTTGTTGGTTGCTCACACCAGCGTTGTCAGCGAATTGAGCGGTTTTGTTTCAGAAAGTTGCATCGGAAATGATATCTTAGGTATTTTAGCGATTTTATGTTCTTTATGCGTTTGACCTTATGGTATGAAACTTACAGGCATGAGAGTCCAGTACTTTTTTTTACCTAAACTGATGCATGACACGATCTACGTGGTGCCACATCACGACCCAATAATGAATGCATGGGATGCGTGAAGGAACATCCTCTGCTCAACCTGGGCACAACGAGGCATGCGGTCCCTGATGTGATCATAAGGCCTCCACACGACATGCTCAGGGTTCATTTTCATGCAGACATCCCTCGCATATGCTATCCTACTGCGAGTAGGGCCGGTCACCTTTTTCAATTTCTGTCTCGTCGTCCACTTCCTGCATATCCATTTTGTTGTTTGTTAAAGTAAAATAAAATATATTTTAAATATTTCAATTAAAATCAAATCAACATACCTCCCATAAGGCGGACACGAGTCAATATTTGGTAGATGATCGGTTCTGTGCGTACAGGTCAAATTTAATCCTTAAATACCGATACTAATTCGATTGTAGTTCAGCTTAAGGGTCGAATCTCAGGGACGGACTATTCAATTTCTAAGTTTAAGTTTAATCAATTCAAAATAAATTCAAAAGTTTAATAAAATTGAGAGGTTTCAACAGTTCTAAAATAAAGAATAATAAAGTAAAATTCAAATCCTAAATCGCCAAATCCTAAGTCAAACAGAGGAAAATCAAATTGATGAAAACTAGGAGTTCAGATCTTCGAACAATTCTCAATTCGTCAAGGTTAGAACGGTCCATTCCATTCCTGGAACGGTCCGTTCTAGCCCCTGTCAGTCGATCTGAACAGGCCGTTTTGGTTCAGACTCCCCCTTCCGGGCAATCCGTTCTGTTCCTGGAACGGTCCGTTCCGATTGACTGATACTTGTTTTATCATTGATTTTAGTTATTAATTAAGTGTTTTTATGCGAGTTTAAACAATACTTAACCTATAAACTTGTACTCTAACTTCCGTTCAGGTCAAGCTACTAAGTTCTATTGTTTAACTCCTAGAATGCCTAAATTTCAACTTCTGTTTCTTGATCTAGATGTTCTAGTCTATCTCTTTGGTCTTGGTACACTTTTAATCTTCCGATCTTAAGTAAAACTCTAATTTCTTAAGGTTTGGTTCATTCTTCCGAATCTCACCTACCAAAAAGTCTTATTACTATACTATAAATTCGGTTAATCGATATTGCTATCTAATATCAAACGTGGCCATCGTTTAACAAGTATATCAATCAATTCAAATCAAGCAGAGCAATAAGATAAAGCAATTAAATCAAAAGAGATAAAGCATAACTTAACTTAATTAATTAACTAAATATTCCAAATAAAAAACAAGCATCTAAAGAAAGGTTCTCAGATCATAGCCCCTAAACTACTCTACTCTAACAAATCAATGCAAGAACAATCAGGTTTCATCAAATACAAAGACATAGAAAGATAAAAATCAAGTTTACAACAAGTTACGCTCGAAAATTCCACGATTCGATTCTCTGTCCTATCTGGAGCAGACCGTCCTGATCCTGGGGCGGACAGTCTCAGGTAGGGCGATTCGTCTCTGCAGGCTGACTCTTTTGGTGAGTTGGAAAGAGGCTAAACCTAGAATATCGAACTTAGCCTTTGCTTGGAGACAGGACAACACTTTTATAATAAGGCATTGGTGCCTTCAATCATGGGAGACGTGCTTCTGGAAGGTCGATAATAGAGGAAACCGACTTGACAAACATAACCCTTTATTTTCAGCAGTCCAAAGATAGCTGGAACTGCCCGTTCTGAGTCTGGGGAGGACCGTTCCAGTCTGGTCCGGTGCAGTCCGTCCGAAGTCTGGCTGAGTCCGTTTGGACTAATCTCCTCTGGTCAGGGCAGACCGTCCTGCAGTCCAGGCGGTCCGTTCTAATTTGTCTGATCACCTCCCGCTTGCTGTTTTATTTGTTCTCCATGCCGAATAAGTGTTGAACCTGCAAAATAGACTTGCCGGGCTACGACTGGACCTTTCTACAACCTAAATTAGTAGATATTGATAAAAACACAGGCATTTGAACATAATTTTAGGGCTTAATCTGGTTGGAAATTGAGTACGAAAACCATACATCAGTAGACCCCAATCATCAAAATCCTTCGTGATCGTCGGCCTACTAAATAGCAATCTTGCATACGACCACAACAGCAAGAGCAACCAATGAGCACCAACATGTATATTGTTATTAATGAAGGCAGTGTCCAAGCATCGGTATAGTATGGAAAGAGTGGCAGCACCCCAATTGTACTGCATCGAGTTACTAGAATGAAGATCCTGCAAATATGAATTATTTTTTTAAAGAATATCATCAACTCTTTCATACATTTAATTTCTTATTAAAGTGGAATAAATGTGAGATATTTACGAATATCATAAGCGTAATTTTTTTTCCCACATCATTATTTGTTGGCTAACCTGCAATAATTGCAAATAGAAACATGGAACCGAGTCACCCGTGCCGTCAGGAAATAACTCGCACTCAAAAATCTCCAACACGCAAGCACGTGTGTATCTGTCGATCCTCGCTGCGTCATTCGTGCCAGGCCTCCCAATCTGATTCCAAACCTTATGCAGTTTCGTTAACATAACGTAATGAGATTTCCTGCATTACATTATTAATGTAATTTGATTGTAAGAACTATATATATTCAAAATTAACATAAAAATAAATTTTTTATAACCTTCTTACTTTTGTTCTTTTTTTCCTGAAGCACTTCTCAACTATCTCCGTGTCTGTATCCTCCGGCAAAGCCAAATCCTGGAGTAACTGTATGGCGTCGTAATCGGTCCGTCCAGTAACGGTTCTGCCAGTCGTAGATGAACCGTACAAGAAGGCCACACCCTGCAAATAGTTCAAATTTTATACATATATAGTTCAAAAAAAAAATTACAAATAGGTATTGATCCGTACCTCTAGAGTGACCGTCATCTCGCCAATGTACGGAAAAAAGAAGGTGTGGGTCTCTGGCCTCCAAAACATGGCCAGATCCTGCAAAAGCGAATGATCGAGCTGCATATGACCCAACTGAACGAAATGTATCAGTCCAAGTGTCATCAGACGCTCATCCACCTCAGCAGTCCGTGACATCTTAGCCATATGTAGTACTGCCCTCCAATGCTGTATATATTTCTTTTTTAATTATTTTAAAAAATACTACCAAAATAGAAATATATAAGTAAAAAAGTAAAAGAACAATAATAGCTTATACCAGTGCCATGAACTCTCGACTTATCCAAATGTAAGAGACGTTTTGCATTAACAGAACCGGGGGGACAACAGCCTCGGCTGATGTAGAAGCCTCGGCATCAACAGAACTGGTAAATGTAAAAGCGCCTGCATCTCCACGAAACCTCGTAGATTTACGAGGTGGTGCCTCTGGTACTCTTCTTCTCGGTGGTATTTTTATAACACTGCAATAAAAATTATCAATGTAAAAAATCTAATAAAATTTCGGTAACATCTCCTCTATACCTGGAGTGTTTCCGAAAAAAAAAACATCTAAATCCCCCCTAATTACAAATCCAAATCTCATACAACAACATTTCCAATCTCATACAACAACCTTTCCTATTTCCTATTTTTTACATATTTTTAAGCAACTAGAAGCGCTGCTTGTCTCAATAAAATAAATTAATTAAATGTATAAATATTAAAAAAAACCACCTCGACTAGAAGCGTTGCTTGTCTCTTTTTAGAAATTTTCTCTACATTTAAAAAAATTATTCTATCAATTTTTTATTATTTTATTTACTTTTTCTAATTTATAATTAACTTATCCATAATTATAAAATATATAAAATAATTCTAAAAAATTTTCAAATTATATATTATAATTATTTATATTTATTCTGATTTTTTAGTAATTTTTTAATTATTTTTTCAATATTTATTCTATTAATTACCTAATTAAACTAATTAAATTAAATAAATAAACTAATTAAATTATATAAAAAATTTTCAAATTACATATTATAATTATTTATATTTATTCTGATTTTTAGTAAAATTTTAATTATTTTTTCAATATTTATTCTATTTTTCTATTAATTACCTAATTAAACTAATTAAATTAAATAAATAAACTAAATAAATTATATAAAAAAATTTCAAATTACATATTATAATTATTTATATTTATTCTGATTTTTTAGTAAATTTTTAATTATTTTTTCAATATTTATTCTATTTTTTCTATTAATTACCTTATTAAACTAATTAAATTAAATAAATAAACTAAATATGAAAAAAAAAATACCCTGAGAGGAGAGAGCTGTCTCGCGCGAGAGAAAGAGAGAGGGGTGGGGGAATGAGAGGGGTCGCTGTCGCTTATATAGAAGCGCTCTCCTTGGATCGGCAATTGGAATGCCGATCCAAGTAGTTTCTAATTTCGGCAATTCGAATGCCGATCAAACAACGTTATTTTTAAAATTTCGAATTTTTAACAGTTATTATCATAATTTGTGTGAACAGTAACATCATTTTTAATTTTTTCGGTCTCAACTCTTAACTCTGAAGTTGTCAAAGTAAAGGTGATCGGTACGTAACATCCAACCAGTTAGCATCCATACCATCCAGCACATGATGGTCACGTGTGATATCCAGAGGCACCCTTTGATTTCTCTCTTCTCTTTCATTTCCCATTCGAAAATCTAGATCTGGATTCCGATCTCTCTCCTCCTCTCTCTTCTCTTCCTCTCGCGTTGCTCCAGATCGCCTCCGAGGCTCTGACCAGATCGCCGTGGCTTGTCCTCTCCATCCATGGCTTCTCCTCTTCATGGACCGCCTCCTCTCCTCTCCTCTCCTCTCCATCCGTGGCTTCTCCTCTCCTCTCCATGGTCTCGGATCCAGACCGCCTCTTCTCCTCTCCCACCTCCGTCGTCACCAACCAGATCAGATCAGATCGCCTCCATCGCCACTAACCAGATCAGATCCGTCGTCTCCTCTCTTGTCCTCTCCCACCTCCGATCAGATCAAACCCTAGTCGCCTCTAACCAGATCGCTTCCTCTCCTCTCCTCTCTGACCAGATCGCCTGAAACCCTAGTCGTGTCCAACCAGATCGTTGTGTTCCGACCACCAGAGGAGTCAAGAAGCCACACAGGTACATGTACAGTCCGATTTATTTTTCAGATTAAAAGATCATGTTGTTAACTTACTTTAAAAATTGCACAAAGATGTGTTAGATATTGGAACTGTTATGTTAGATGCCTTAAAGTGTTCAGTTAGTTGCTTTTACATGTTATATTACATGCATCTAGGAATTAAATTATTGTCTTTTTACTGGCACACTGTTATTCATGTGTATTTCTACAAGTGTTCAGTTAGTTTCTTTATATGCTATGTTAAATGCATATATGGATGAGATTATATTAATTGGACAGGTTTAGTATTGTTGTCACACTAATTCATGTGTATTTATACAAGTGTTCAGTTAGTTGCTTCATTTGTTATATTACATGCATTTAGGGATTACTTGTGCAAATGTTTACTTATTTCAAATTTTGCACAAAGGATATATTAGATACTGCAAATGTTAAGATAAATGACATAAAGGATCATCTTATGTTCCATTGTCAGAAATGTTTCTGCAATTGTACAAAGGATGTATTAGATACTGTAAATGTTAAGTTGAATGACATAAGGGATCATCTTATGTTCCATTGTTAGAAACTGTTTCTGCATAAAGTTGCCTGAAATGATTATTTAGTATAAATTGTGATTTATTTGTCAAATTAAGGGATCATGTTGTTAACACTTTACATATGTATTTGTCTTCATATTACGCAGGTTTGGACTATGGTTCAATCAAGTTAGTGTGACGTTGTGTGTTCGTTCTCTACCAACATTCAGATTTTTAGCAAACCGAACACGTGTTCTAATATTTGTATGAATTGTGTTGTTATTATCTTCTGGATTGATTAAAATTTATATTGCTTTGGATTGTTAAAACTGATCATGATGTATTAGGGATCATATTATTGTTCTTTTTTACGGATCGTATTAATATTTTTTTAGTACTAATTGTTGTGTTTTTTTCGTTATATTACAAAGCTACAAAATCGAACATATAACACATGTTAAATCATCTCTTGTGTTAACAAAATGAATCGTAAATTGATGTAGTGTTCCCAAATTTGTTGGCTGAATGCGCGAAAAGAGGATATAAAATCATTACTATGTCATTTTATAAATATATCAAACCGAACACTTAATTAGTTTAACTCATCCCTTGACACATCTAACTGAACAAAAAAAATGTCCATTTGATGACGTCAGCGTGCAAAAAAAAAAAATTTGAAATTTTTTTTTCGGAAAAATTTCGATGACGTCATCACGTGAAAATGATGACGTCAGAGCGCAAAAAAAATTGAGCCTAGGCGCCCAGAAGCCCATTAGGAAGTTGTTGGTGAGGGGTGAATGCTTGGATGTTTTTTTGTTGGATGGTGTATATCACACCCGCAAAATAAATGTCAGGAGGCAGTGACTGAGCGAGGAAGGATTGGTGCTACAGCTGGATCCAAAAGGATTGCTAAGAACCTACACAGTAGGCCTAATTGTATAATTGAGCCTCGGCCTGGGTCCAACATATTATCCAACATATTATCCACGAGAACGAAGATGAAAGGAGCAAATACATCATTTCAGCTTGCTTTGGAGAAATGAATCCTCACTAAATACCACTATTTTGACAGTGAAATTGCTATTTTTATTTCCCTTTTTGGACAATACACATTTCAATTTAATAATCGGTGCGCCGGTTAGTCTGTCAATATATCTTAAATTTAATAAGTTCATGTATTTCAATTTAATTTTCATGCGATCAGATTCAATAAAATGTATAAATCGTAAATATTCAGCGTAATTTATTTTTAATTTCATTTGTTGATTTGTACTTTTATGGTATATAATATGTATATTCCTTCGAATTTAATATTATTGGTTTGCCAAGGATTTGCCTTCTTTTCAGTCTTCCACTCTAAATATATTCCCTTTTATTTTTTATATATAGGTTAGCCCGTAGCCCCAAAAAGATAAATCTTATTTCATTTTTTTTTTCCGTTTTCATTTAATAGCATGCCACGTTTCCTTCTTTTTATAATGAACTCCTTATTTTACGATGCAGAGTTTCCAGTCAGACTACCTCTTTGAAATTTGAATATGGTGGAATCATGGAAAACAAAGAGAAATTGGAAACGATATCACCCGCCGCAACAAATGATTTAATTTGTTCTATCGTCTCTGTGAAAGATGTCATCGATTACAGGAGTTGCATGTAGCTAGAAAGGTACGTGTTCATATTTTATGATTAGTGGCGCAGAATTACTGAAAAACAGTCAATAATGGCAGTTTTCCTTGTAAAATGTTTTGTTTTAATTCTCGTCCAATATTACCAAGCTGGACGGATCCATTGATTCTTTGTTACCTGAATAAATTGCGTCGTGCACTTCTTTTGCAAATCGTGTTAGATGAAAAATCGATTACAATTTTTTTTCCACAAATTTAATGCATTTTTTTTTCCTCTTTTGCAACTCTTTAGAACTTCATATCATAATTCTACCAATTACTCAATTAAAGCAAAATTAAGCAAACAAGATGTAATGAATCACACCAATATTCAAGCTGCAAAATAGAGAAAAACCCAGAAGTTGGATCACATCAGTAAAATTGAAACAATAAATATTTTTCAATTAACTGATGCCAACATTAAACATGATAACAAATGGAGTTTAAGGGTCTCAGTTAACTGGAGATGATCGGTCGTGCTGCTACTATGACGTTACTGCTTCCCTAATCAATTGGCAAAAATATCATTCCCTAACATTACATATACTTGACACCTGCCCTGTACTTGACAAAATGAAAATATAATACTTATTCAGGAACAGAGCAAGTGCAGATGGCCATGTCTCGAGTGAAATTAGGATCCCAGGGATTAGAGGTATAGTCTATGCATAATCGTATTTATATAATTTCTACGCCCTCTATCTAATTTTCTTTTTCCTAATAAACCTTTCCATGTAAACTTTTACATAAAAAATTAAGGTTCTGTGTATAATATAGGTATCAAAGATGGGTTTTGGATGCATGGGGCTTGCCGGAGTTTACAACTCGCCGGTGTTAGATGAGGCTGGCATTTCACTAATAAAACATGCATTTGATAGTGGCATCACCTTCTTTGACACCTCTGATTTGTATGGACCTCATACAAATGAGATTTTGGTTGGCAAGGTCAGCTTTAAATTGTTTGCAAAATTAATATCATATATATTTTCTATTCCATAGTGCTTTTGGAAAAGGATTCTGTATGTTGCTAAATTATTAATTAGTTCCCGGAACTTGTTCGAAGTGCCACAGAAACATACTGCTCACATTAATTCAGTTCTCTATAAATAAATTTTCGTATGCTATTTTTTATATTTACATAACTATGAATAAAAACCAACATATCCACTATAAAATATGCACAAAATATTCCTTTTTCTAACTCCAAAAATCTTTCATTTATTAGGCTCTCAAACACTTGCCAAGGGATAAGGTGCAATTGGCTACAAAATTTGGGGTTTCAATCAATGGTGCTGGAAATGTGGAGATATGCGGCAAGCCCGATTACGTCATGTTGTGAGGCTAGCTTAAAGAGACTTGGAGTAGAGTACATTGATCTCTATTACCAGCACCGGATTGATACAACCACCCCAATTGAGGAGACGGTACATTATTATGAATGGTCATATATAATTGCATCATCCAATTATGAAGGGCCTTAAGGTTTAATGTACCAATTATGAATGGCCTTTTGAGATTTCTTCTTATATATGTTTAGATTGGAGAACTAAAGAAGCTTGTTGAAGAGGGAAAGGTTAAATACATAGGCCTGTCAGAGGCAAGTCCAGATACAATTAAACGTGCTCATGTGGTGCATCCTATCTCAGCTTTGCAGATGGAGTGGTCTCTCTGGGCTCGGGATATCGAATCAGACATTGTGCCACTTTGCAGGTAATGCATATTTGACACTTTTATACATCATAAATGGTAATATATGATTAGTTTTCAGCTTAATTTAAAATGTACTTTCTTAGATCTGCAAACAAAATAGATTTCCATAATTGATGAAACAAAGTGATTATTAATGTAAGTTTATTAGTCTATCTGAAAATGCAATAAAATTGACAAAGAAAATTAGAACTAGCCTGCGTAGAGTTTGGATTAATGCATTAATTTTGGTTACACAGAGAATTTGGCATAGGAATAGTAGCCTACAGCCCGCTTGGCCACGGATTTTTCGGTGGAAAAGGAGTTGTGGAAGAAATAAAGGACAACACATCTCTGGTAAACACAAAACCATTTTATCTGATTCCATTTTTCTTTTTTTTCTTTTTTTTAGTTAAATCCTTCTTGTCTGATTACCTCAATTCACCTTTAGAGCATATTGTTGAAAACTGATCCAAAGTTATTTTCAGAAAGTGCAAAATTAGAGAGTAATGGAATAGAAAACCAGCAGGGATATTTTAGGAAGTATTCAGTTTATTTTCAGCATATGTATCTTGTTATATTTAGTATTGTTCTATTAGCAGATTAGTGGTAATTAGAAGTAGTTATTTAGGTATGTAGCAGTAAGTATAAATGTATGACTTTATTTTCAGTTTATGCAATGAAAAAGAGAAAAAGTTAGTTTCTGTTTCAAATACTAGTAGCAATCTAATTTCTGTTTCAATACTGGTACATATACCAGTACGAATTTGCTCTCTAAATTCCAACAAATTTGGTATCAGAGCGGTGTTGATCCGATGGCCGACGCAAGCAGCAATGCCACTATCAGCATGACTAATCCGACGTTACCTTTGTTCAAAGGGGAAAATTATGAGTTTTGGAGCATCAAGATGCGTACGATGCTGAAATCTCATGGTCTATGGGATTTGACAGAGAATGGAGCGCCAACAACTGATTTGGCACCAATCGACACAGCTAAACGAGATGCAAAAGCGCTGTTTTTTATTCAGCAAGCTGTACACGAGTCGGTGTTTGCTAAAATTGCAGTAGCTACAACAGCAAATGAGGCATGGACGACTTTGAAAACAGCATTTCAGGGAAGTTCAAAGGTTATTGCCATCAAGTTGCAAGGTTTAAGGCGTGAATTCGAAACATTAAGCATGAAGCAAAGCGAATCGATCCAGTCGTTTCTCACGCGAGTTACAGCAATTGTCAATCAAATTCGGAGTTGTGGTGAAGATCTTTCTGAGCAAACAGTGGTGATGAAGGTATTGCGCAGTTTGACAACCAAGTTCGACCATGTGGTGGCAGCAATCGAAGAATCCAAAGACCTGACAACCTACACGTTCGATGAATTGATGGAGTGCTATTACTGCCACAAGTTTGGACATGTACAAGCAGATTGTTACAAGAAGCAAAGAGAAGAAGGTCAAGATGTTGAGTGTTATTACTGCCACAATTTAGGCCACATACAAGCTGATTGCTACAAAAAGAAAAGAGAAGAAGGGCAAGCAAGCTTTGTTGAAGAGAAGAATAATCAGCCACGATTGTTTATGGTTAAAACTGATGAAGAATCAGATGTTAGTCATATCTGGTTTCTTGACAGCGGGTGCTCAAACCACATGACAGGATTCAAGCATCTGTTTGACGAATTAGATGAGACTTACAAGAAGGCAGTGAAGCTTGGCGATGATAAAGACATCCATGTTGAAGGAAAAGGAATAGTAGCTGTACAGACCAGCAATAACAATACAAGGATGCTGCACAATGTCTACTACATCCCTCAATTGTCACAGAACCTACTCAGCATTGGTCAGATGATGGATAACGGCTACACTATCAGTTTCAAAGGCGATGATTGCAGAATTTCTGATGCTGAAACTGATCAAACTATGGCAATAGTTAAAAAGACAATGAACAATCTGTTTCCACTAGAAATGGGAAAGGTGAAAGAGAAGGCACTTGCAGCCAAAGAGGTTAGTCCAAGCGAATTATGGCATTTGAGGTATGGACATCTAAATATGAATGGATTGAGATTGCTTAATCAAAAGAAAATGGTAATTCGTTTACCAGACATTGGTGATATCGGGTTATGTGAGGGTTGTGTTTATGGTAGCAATCCAAGCTGCCATTTCCAAAGGATAAGGCAATGCGTGCAACCAAGGTGCTTGAGTTGGTGCACACTGATTTATGTGGCCCAATGGAGGTTGAATCGATGGGAGGAAGTAAGTATTTCATGCTACTTATCGATGATTACAGCAGAATGACATGGGTGTACTTTCTCACATACAAAAATGAAGCTTTTGGACAATTTAAAAGGTTCAAGGCCATGGCAGAAACACAAACTGGTGCTCAGCTGAAGGCTCTCAGGTCAGATCGCGGTGGGGAATTTCAGTCAAAAGAATTCAAGCAATATTGTGAAAGTGAAGGAATACTACAACAATTGACCACTCCATATACTCCTGAGCAAAACGGTGTGGCTGAACGCAAGAATCGTACGGTAGTTGAACTAGCGAGGAGTATGTTAAAATCAAAAGGTATGCCTAATCAGTTTTGGGCAGAAGCAGTAGCTACGGCTGTATATATTCTAAACATATCACCAACCAAGGCAGTGATGAATATGACGCCATTTGAGGCATGGTTTGGCAGGAAGCCAAGTGTGGGCCATTTACGTGTTTTTAGGTGTATTTCTTACACCCTTGTCAATGCTCAGAATCGCACGAAATTAGATGCTAAGTCAGAGAAGTGTGTTTTCCTTGGCTATTGCATACAATCGAAGGGTTATAGGTTGTATAATCCTGTAACTAATAAAATTATAGTTAGTCGAAATATCATGTTCGATGAAACTGCAAGCTGGAGTTGGTCTAAGGAAAAGGAAGAAGAAGAAGGCAGTAATGAGCAACCACAAACTGGTACAAGAAGTAGTGACCCAATGCTAACAACAAATCAGATTCAAAATTCTGAAAAACCAGTAAAGAAGATGCGATCCATACAAGAACTATATGAAGCAACACAAGTTCTATACGTGGCTGATCCATTGACTTATGAAGAAGCAGCAGATAAAAAGGAGTGGATTGATGCAATGATAGAAGAGATGCGTTCAATTGAACAAAACCAAACTTGGAAGCTAGTTGAATTACCTGAAAATCGCACCGCCATAGGAGTTAAATGGGTCTACAAGACTAAATTTGGGGCAGATGGCAGTGTATTGAAATGCAAAGCGAGATTAGTTGCAAAAGACTATGCACAACAGTAAGGAATAGACTACGAGGAGACGTTCTCTCCGGTGGCCAGATTCGAGACAGTACGGTTGTTGATGACAGTGGCAGTTCAGTTGAAACAATCCATCTATCAATTTGATGTAAAATCAGCTTTTCTTAATGGTGAACTGATAGAAGAAGTTTATGTTGAACAGCTAGAGGGATTTGAGGTGAAGGGCAAAGAGAATTGGGTGCATCGGCTGTCCAAAGTGCTATATGGACTAAAACAAGCCCCTCGTGCATGGTACAGTAAAATCGATGCGTATTTTCAGAAATTGGGTTTTGAACGAAGCAAGAACGAGCCCAATTTGTATGTCAAACACAAAGGAGAAGAAGGATTGGTGGCTATTTGTCTGTATGTTGATGACATGATTTATTTTGGGACAAATGATGTAATGATAAGAGAGTTTAGGGAGCAAAGGATGAGTGTTTTTGAGATGACTGATCTTGGGAAAATGCATTACTTTCTAGGGTTAGAGGTGGAACAGGAAGAAGGGAGAATATTTATTTCTCAACGCAAGTATGCAAATGACTTGGTGGCCAAATTTGGGCTGAAGGGATGCAATCTGGTGCAAACACCCATGAATACAAATGAGAAGTTGACAACCATTGATGGCACAGGAGCAACAGATGTGACAAGGTTTAGAAGTTTGGTAGGTGGATTGATGTACCTAACACACACAGGGCCAGATATCACTCATGCAGTTAGTATAGTTGCAAGATACATGCAGAATCCAACAAAACAACATATGGGTGCAGCTAAGAAGATACTGCGATACATTGCAGGAACCACATCATATGGTCTATGGTACAATGCAGTTGATAGACCTTGTTTGACAGGTTATAGTGATAGTGATTGGGCTGGTGACATAGATGATCGTAAGAGCACAACAGGTCAGATTTTCTTCTATGGTACTAGCATAATCACTTGGAGCTCAAAGAAGCAAACAACAGTGGCATTATCAACAACAGAAGCTGAATACAGTGCTGTTACTTCAGCAGCATGTCAAGGTGTGTGGTTGAGGCGCTTGTTAGAAGAATTGAGTTGTAAGGAGAAGGGAGCAACAATACTATATTGTGATAATCAATCGACTATTGCAATTGGTAACAATCCTGTGCATCACAATCGGACAAAACACATAGACACTCGATTTCATTTTATACGAGAATTAATTGAGCATGGAGTGTTTGAATTGCAATACATCAGCACAAACCAACAAATTACAGATGCATTAACAAAGCCACTGACTCGAGAGAAGTTCAATTGGTGTCGCGATATGATGAATGTGCTAGACTTTGGATCAAGGGGGAGTGTTGAAAACTGATCCAAAGTTATTTTCAGAAAGTGCAAAATTAGAGAGTAATGGAATAGAAAACCAGCAGGAGTATTTTAGAAAGTATTCAGTTTATTTTCAGCATATGTATCTTGTTATATTTAGTATTGTTCTATTAGTAGATTAGTGGTAATTAGAAGCAGTTATTTAGGTATGTAGCAGCAGTAAGTATAAATGTATGACTCTATTTTCAGTTTATGCAATGAAAAAGAGAAGAAGTTAGTTTCTGTTTCAAATACTAGTAGAAATCTAATTTCTGTTTCAATACTGGTACATATACCAGTACGAATTTGCTCTCTAAATTCCAACACATACTATCTTAAACCCCCGAAATTAGTAGCATGAATCAGAAAAACAAATAAACATAAACAAACTAATCAAACTAGTGATAGGTTCAAAGAGTCCAATGGTGAAGATTGCATTTGCAAACCCTCAAGTTTTTTAAGCATTACATCACATTGACATAGTTATCCCATCATTCATTCCTCTTCTGCTTTTGATATCCTTTTCTGTGTACATTTCAGCGTATTAACTATTAATTGATTGAATTGAACCAAATATATGTCTCATATTAGAAGTTTAGAACGGCAACAATTAAAGTGACATGTAAGTACAGAGATCACCCTTCATAGTACAAGAAATTTGTTTGTTGTGGAGTACCAGTAAAAGGGATTGTGACCTAAGTTTGAAGTGCCACAAAATGGTCTGCCCCGGTTCTTTACCTTCAAATAAAATAATCTTGTAAATTCATTACGTATTATACTCTCATGGAAACAGAAATATTTCCCAAGGTTTGCTGGGGAGAATTTGGAGAAAAACAAGTCTTTGTATTTGCGGCTTGAAAGCATTGCCAAGAAGCACAAAGGTACAAATGCTCCGCTAGCTCTTGCTTGGGTACTTAACCAAGGGGATAATGTTGTTCCCATTCCAGGTAATCTTGCTTTTCTCCAGCAACATAGAAGTAATTCCCTAAAATAAATTAATGAGAGAGAGAGAGTAATCAGCCAATTGCCCTAAAAATTTTATATGCATTGAGATTAATTGCTTATATTCTTAGTAGAATTACTGGTTATTGTATGATGTGCTATCCGCTTTTATGTCATGTCATGAAACTATATATAAGTTGCAAAAACTGGTAAAAACTAGATAAACAGAACCAAATCAGATACAAAAACTGTTACAAAAATATATTAAGTTAAATGAGCTTATAGCTGAGGCTTGACCCCCAATTTATCTTAAAAAAAAAAAGAGCTTATATATAGAAAATAAAACATGTGCATCTCTGTCATCACTACAGGGTCCACAAGCAATAGGGTACATTTTCTGCCAACATAGTCATATATAATTAAACTAATAAAACATCTATTAAGAAACAATAGCTGGATTAGCATCTGAAAAATCATATTCTTCTCTCTCTCTCTCTCATATATCAGGAACCACCAAGATCAAGAACTTGGATGCCAACATAAAATCGTTAAGCATGGAACTCTCGGAGGAAGACATAAAAGAGATAGCTGACATAGTGAGAGCAGATGAGGTGGTAGGCAATAGGCAATTCGGAGGCTTTGAGCAGACAAGCTGGAGATATGCAAATACACCACCTCTTAATATGTGAGATTAAAATTATGTTAAGTGGCTGAATATTAAGAGATGAAATCAAGAAATTTAGTTGAACAATTTAGTACATTTTTATTTTATTTTATTTTTTTTCTTTCCGAAGCTTATATGGTTGATGGGAGAAGGAGAATTTGGTACGTAAGTAATATATATGTAACAAAAAAAGAATGGAATAAGGTTAGAGAAGGAAATATGTGACATTCTTTTATATAATATTAGCAGTTTTTTGTTATTAATTGGTGTGTAATTCGTACTTCATATGCAATGCTTTCTATATGCCTAATTGCCTATATATAGCCTTAGAGCAACAATTTCAGTCGAATTCAGAAAGAAATTCCACATGAAGTCTGACATAAGCACAGTATTTAGTACTCTTTTATCAGCCAATTACTAATAGGAGTCTGATATATCACAGTTGGTTTGACAGTTAAATTTGCGTGAATTCTAGTATTTGATGCGTGTATTAGCTTATATTTAGACATTTCGTTTTATTTACTTAAATTTTAGATCCTCAATTATTAGAGACTAGAAAAAAAAAAAAAGTTTGACGGAGGTTGGATAGATGAAAAAAAAAAAAAAAAAATAGCACCAGTAAAGAACGGAACCAACGGTTTTTTTTTTTTTTCTTCCCCAAAGTAGAACTACGATAACAAAGAGACAACGTTCGTTGAGGTAGACCTTAGAAAAGTGCTTTTACGTGGAGGAAATGATGTCCTTGCTTTTGTCAAAAAAAAAAAAAAAAGAAAAAAGAAAAAAAAGAGTGGATGTTCTAGCTGGTCAGTGTATAAAAGTTGCCTACTTATGTAGTACTTACGGTGACTAGATTTTCGAATTTTTATCATGTATGAATGCATCTTTATATGTAGATTCGAAGCTGAAAAAAAAAAACTACGCAAATAAAATATATTTCTTTACCTTGCCTCTTACAAGTTACAACCAAATATATATATGCTGAACAGAAAGCATAATATGACTACAAGAAAGAAAGAAAGAAAAAAAAAGGGAATAGTTGATTTTTCTGACTATTTTTTCCTCCAATTTGTGAGTAATTTTTTTTTTTCCACTCATTTTGGAGATCTGCAGGGCTTCCATGAACATCGCTGAAAAAAAAACAAAATGATTTTTTTTTATTTAGTAGATATAACTTGTAAGAGAACTGCTTTAAATCATTAAACAGAAGCAGATTGTCCTTTTATTAACGTGTAAAAACCTAAATGTGATACAAGGAGCAAGAAAACTTTTTCTCAGTAAATCCATAATTGTCATGGAAGTGAAAGAGAACAGGCTAGACATTAAACAGCAAACAATATAGGCTAAAGGGTAAATATTTTATTAATGTGTCAAATCCAAACGCAAACCTTGAAGCAAGAAATATAGATTAGTATTCTATTTGCTCATTAAGTAGCACGAAAATCCTAAATCTTAGAAAGAAAATTGTATAGTTCAATGGCTAAACATTTCATCCATGTGCAAAATCCAAAACCAAAATGCAAAGTGAGAAAGAAAGAAGAAACTATCTCTTTCGTCTTTTGATAGAGAGATTATAGAGGTGCGTACTGGAAAAGCAAACATAAAGAATATATTTCTACAGAAGCATACAAGTTAGAGAAGTCAGCATTTTTCCTTCTTTCATCCATATACCATGCAACCAAACATCTTCCTTTATTCAGTATCTTGAGTTGTGGCACACCATGCGGAGAATCCGCATCCTCTGTATAGCCATCCAGTGGATGGTTTTGATCTCATCCGTCCGATTTAATCTCAACGGATATGGATGTCCCGTGCATAATACCAGGATTGATAGGCTCGAAAAAATCTAACCGTTCAGATTAAATCGGACGGCTCGAATCAAAAAACGTCCACTGGATGGTTTTATAAACCATCCAGAGGATACGACTCCCATGCGGGATGGGGTCAATTTTACCAGCAACTTTGCTGAGAATCCACAGTAGTAGTACTTGTTAGAGTTATGTCCTAGAAGCCAATCTTTATATAGCTACTTCTATGGTTTATGTTATTGATGATATTTGATCATTTATTTCTTGATTTATTTATTGACAGATCATTCAGGTTGAGAATCTGAATTGTGGATCTCTGTGTTTCATTTATAATAAATGACAATAATAAATCTAAAAGGTCCGTAATCTTGATAATTAACAAGGAATATTAATTATCGGATAAGATTAGTATGCAAGTTAAGTGATGATTAAGTTCTACAAATCATAGGTAAGGAGTTGTCAACTTAATTGCATATGTATATGTTATAGAACATAGTACATGACACGACCCAATGAAATAAATATATGGATTGTGTTATATGTCATTATTTATTTCATTTGAGTTTGATTCTAAGTTTGAGATGGTTCAGCTTTTCCACATGAGGATATGTTCAATAAATATCGTCTACCGTTGATTCCTGATAAGGGCTGCTATACGGACTTTATTTATGTTCTCTTGAATTGTGCGGGGAAAAGTTGTTCATCAAGAAAACCGTATGTCCCTCATTAATTTACTTAGTAAGCGATGATATCTGTTTGGGCCCCTTGATGGAGATGGATTGTTTGCTAGAAACTAATACAGTCATCTCTAGATCAAGAAACGTATAATCTGCAAGAATGACACATTCCTATCTTGGATTATACGATGATA
Source organism: Rhynchospora breviuscula (assembly GCA_027562975.1). Classification (NCBI taxonomy): domain Eukaryota; kingdom Viridiplantae; phylum Streptophyta; class Magnoliopsida; order Poales; family Cyperaceae; genus Rhynchospora; species Rhynchospora breviuscula. The sequence continues at coordinate 24,560,036 of CM050398.1, forward strand.
TCACGTGATATAAGAATCGGACAAGGAAATACTATTATTTCTTATGCAGGATTGAGATTTTGTAGCAGTACATTATTTATGCGAATTAGGAATCATAACGTGTTGCTAGATACCGCTTATGATTATTGGAATTAAATAGCGATTTAAATTCCATGGCCAACGTAGCATAAATCCTCAAAGGGTCACACAAATAGAGTTATAATCACACGATGTATTATTTATTTATTCGTAATAATGAGTATTACGAAAATATGATATGTTGATTAATTAATTCTATACCGTTGCGAACCGTTATAATTAATTAAGTCAAATAGATCATATGGAAATAAATAATATATTATCTAAACCCTAAATAATTATTAATTGGTTAATAATTATTTTTGGTTCAACACGTTTTAATATAAATAGTTATATTAATTAATTGGGTCATTATTTAATTGTAAATGAATAGTCCAATTAAAGAGCAAATGGAGAGGCTTTAATTATATGAATTAAAGGTCCATTTAGAGAGTTGATGAAGCCCATAAAAGCCTTTATTGTGGCCGGCCCCTAGGAGGGTGGTAGGTAGGGTGGCAATTGTGTAAATAGATGGAACTTTGGTCCAGGGTTGGAGCATTATAAAAGGGACCCCTTGGAGGCTCAAACCCCAACCTTTCTCTCTCCTCTATTCCTAGCCGCCACAACCCATCTCTCTCCCTCTCTTGGCCGGCCACCACCCTCTCTTTCTTCCTTATTTGCTCATGTGTTGAGCCATCCATTCCCACCATTAATTATAGAATTAATCGCGTAAGGAAGGAAGGATTTAGACTTGACCTCTAATCGCTAGCACGATTTCGAGGTCGTGATTAAACTCTTGGTGGACTCGAGACCAACCTAGGAGAAGAAGGAAGTGCGGAGCGAGCACACCATCGATTTCAAGCCGTTGGATTCAAGCCTTCTTGTTACGAAACAAGAAGAGGTACCTTCCTACTCTCAATCTCTTGTGTGTGAAATGCTTGGACTAGATCCATCGAGGTCTATGTCGTTTGGATTGTTAATTAAATGGTTAATTAGCATAAAAATTTCGAAAATTAGACTTCCTAACAGTACTGTGGGTCTGAAGTTTGGTACATGCATCATTTTGTGGACGTTGTTGTGCCTTGTATAGTTTGTTCATTATATGGTAGGGTACAATTTTAATTGTGTCAAGGACCAAGAAAAAAATGCAAGGGAAAAGGGTCAACACATTCTTTAGAGCTGAATGCAATTAAAATGCTAGGAATACAATATTCTGATAATTTAGGTGTATAGTGATCAACGGTTTTCATGGATACATTTCAACTCTAATTAGGTCTTAAATTTGGTTAAATATTGTATATTTTAATGTTAATTTGATGCTTTTAGGGTAGAAACTTGGTACTACTGTTGCTCCTACATGTTTTCAAGTTCTCCAGTTGATTTTGCTATTTTTTTGATGATTTCTGGCGATTTTGGATGTGATTTTGGAGTTGGATCAAGACAGCTTTTCAGCTTAGCCCAGACTGCCATCAGACGGACTGTCTGAGGAGTTGGATCAAGACAGCTTTTCAGCCCAGCCCAGACTGCCGTCAAACGGACCGTCTGGATCTCCAGACGGACCGTTTGGCTGTTCCAGAACCAACATGCATCCAGGGCATCCTATTTTTGCTGAGACACAACTGCCATATTTGTTGCACGATCCAGGCACTTTTAACACGACTCAGACCGACCTACTGCGAGATTAGAAGGCTACAAAAGAGAGGCTACGCTCCAGACTTGAGGCTGTCACAATTCAGGAGAAGTTCACGCGAAACCCTAGCCAGCCAACCTTCCAGACGGCTCGTCTGACACCTCAGACGGACCTTTTGACATCGCCAGATTGCAGGCAGAAGGAGTCAAATTTAATTCTGCTGTAATTTCTCTTTGATTTCTTATGTTTTGGAGAAATCTTGTTTTATTTGTTATTTCTGATACTATGTTAGTATAATTTGTAGTTTAAGGGGCAACGGTAGGGAACCAATTTTATGTAGTTGATATTCATATTATTTAGTTGAAGTTTATGTTATTTACTGGAGATTTCTATCTTTTGGTTTTAATTTTTATGTGATTTCATGAATTGCTTTGATAGAACTGATTAGACCAATTAGATTAAGGTCTTATCTAGTTTGGTGCCAATAATCTATATCATTGCTTGGTTTGTAATTGACCTAATTGAGCATGGAATTAATTGATGAATGAAACCGGGATTAAGTAGCCGAAAGGTGAACCCTTCTTGTAACGATAGTTGCAAGATATCTTTTGTATGAAATCTTTTGTATGAAAGATAGATTTTAGAGACTCAAAGCCAATGGTGATGACCAAACTTAGGATTTCTAATTGATGAATTAACCTAACTTTGAGAATTAGAACTGTAACGATGGTTAGTATCTGGTAATTAAAGTTAAGCCATAATTCTGTACTTGAAACGACATAAATTCTGCTAAGTATATGTCTGGATCTTTTTTTCGCCGCGGAAAAATAAACTAAAGGATCCGCGAAAAAAGGAAAGATCTATCCAGATACCCTCCGCGTGTCACAATTTGATATAAATTCTTTCTTAATGAAGAGAGAAGAACTCATATGAATTTCTATTCACGCGAAGGTTTATTATTTTGTGAGTTCTTTCTTTCCAGCAGGCGCAAGCCCCTGCTGTTAATTACCTCGGGAATAACCGCGAGAATCTCTGATTAAGGGTTCGAAGAATTATGTGTCTAGGCTAAAAGAGTTGTGAAATGCAACTTGTTGGATGATTATGCATGTGACATTTTGTTTATGAGGTTTTTATGATAAGTTGAGATTTTAAATATTTAATCTAACTTGAACCATAATGGTAAACCACCGACCAGTCCATTAGTCGATCAAATACCGCTTTGTTTTGGAGTTGAGATATTTGCTCTCGTTTTTGACATTTGATTTAGGATTTGAGTTATTTGTTCTCGAATCCTGTGGAGTACCAAGTTCTAAGTACAGGGCATATTGTTGCCTCAGAAACAAGGACTTCGCAAAGTTAGGGTCAAGAGTGTAAACCGTACTGGTCACTCAGGCGCAATAACTTTGCAACTCGTACACTGAATACAAAGCGGGCCGTTGATTCAGGAGACGAGGGAACTTGTGATCAAATTGGAGCTTTTGTCCAGTCATATCCAGTTGTCACAGCCATCGTAGCCTATTTGGCATGCTGCCAAAAGCTCACTGATATACTCAACGGTTATAATAATTTGAATATGGCAATTTGTGCCTTTTCCCTGGAGACTCTCCGTTTAATTTTTTTTGTCGCAACCTTTATCTTGGCGGTTATATTTTGCACCTGAACATATCATGTGCTGACTGGGCGGGATCTAATTGGTTCCTTGAAACAATCATCAGAAACCATATGGTTACAACAGTAGATACTCCTTTCACACCCCTTCATGCACTGACTTGGCAAGCCTTCATTGGTTAATTTTGATATTGGATAACCAATTTTTACATATATCCTAGTTCACCGGGTTTTCTGTGATTTAGAACATCAAGGCTATTTTGAAGCACTGCTAATAGTCTGATCATCACTTTCACCTTCTCAAGAAGCCGTGTACTGGAGTAATTCATTTCTTCTCTCCTCCTACTCAATCAATTCTGTACTTTTCTTTACTCCGATCAACATTCGTTTCCATTCGGCCACGGCCTTCCCTCGGGTCAAGTAATCTGAGTCCTCAGAGGATCAATCGGCTCTTTCGACAAAACTATCATATCTCTGATTGCACGTGCAAAGTAGCAACCGATTTGAAATACAATTTAATCCCTTAAATTTCATCTGTTCCTCTTGAAATTTTTGCACCGAAGGCTTAATAGTATTGAGCATGCTGTTCTAATTGATATCACATGTCACGATACACATAATCATTTTTTATTTTTGTTAACCATAAAATTTATAGGTCAACAGTATATCTTTATCACGAGGTTCAAACGGACCGTTTGGAACCTGCTACATAAAAGAAGTTTTTCGACCTGAACCCCCGTTTTTACATCGAATTGCGTGATTAAACTCTAGAATAGTGATAATTTATATTTACTTTGCTGTTACAACCTTAGTTTTTAATCTTACTTTTATTTTCAAATCAAAACTTTTATTTTTCTCGATTTTCATAAAAAGCCTTTTAATTTAGAAAATTAGGTTTAGATATTTAATCCTAAGATTTAAATCAGGTAGACTAGGTTATCATCCGGTCATGTAGCATTCTGTTATCGAATTGAACCTCTTATCTCGTGATTGCGCTATGTTTGAAAAAAGTCTCTTTTGGCAGAGAGATGGCTGGGAAATAAGTATGGACCGTATCAGCACCATCAAATATTGATTGATGCTATATGCTGATAGCAGCACGTCAATTCTTAGACTGATTTGAACTATCATAATCCAACAAAGACAAAAATAACCTTTTTTATCAGGAGAATTATAGTCTTGAGCAGAAAATGGTGTGGAATCATTTGCAGCCCAGGCTGGTATATGAAGACAGTTTGTTCCAGCTGGATTTATTGTGCGAGAGCTGGTTCTCCAAAAGATGGATTTCTGAAATAGCAGATGCATGATGAGAAAACTGTAATAAAAACGCTGGCGTTATCTGGACATCTTACTGTCTAAAGTTTGAAAATTCTTATCTGAATTTTAACCAAATGCTAGTTATCCGGCAGCTGCGATATTGGAATCAGTTTGGCCACCATATTGACCTGTACAATAGTAAAGAAATCAAAGACCAGTAAAAGGAAAAATGGTTAAACAAAAGAGAAAACAAAGTAGAAAACAATACCAGCTGCATATATGAACAGGCTTTTTTTTTCTGACATGGAAATCATGTGTGTCCAGCTGATTCACAATCAGAACGTGCCAGAAAAGGGTGCAAAGAAAAATTTATGCCTGAATTCATGTCAGTACCAGCACAATGCAAAAGGAGCATGGCACAGTTTCAAGAAAAAACACCAGCTTTTAATCAATTATAGCTTTAATTTGACAGGTTCTATCTTTTTTATGTTCTTTATAACTAACTAAGAAAATTATAAATGTTCCTTTATTTAAGAGCACGTAAACAAATTTTTATAATCTTACGCGAAATTATTATGTAACCTACTGATGGTCAATGTAGCATTGATATACATGTCAATTACATTAAGAAGCATGTGAGTGATACTAGTTGCTTTTTATTTTCATCTTATGCGGGGTGGCAGTATAGTTAAATTCATCAAAAGAAATTAGCAATCATACATATAAATTTCCAAACATAACTCGCCATAATTCTTCATATCTCACAAAATTCACAGTAGCTCGTAAGTCATCCTAGAAATACAACTAAATGAGATCATTAATTGAAAGATGGTAGGGTTAATGATAATTATACTTTCAAAAGAGAAGCAAGCAAGCCATGATCGAATCAGATAGTGCAGAAACTGTGGTTTAAATTAAACCATTCCAATGCATAAAAGCACATCTTTATCTAATATATGAAATGAAAAGGAACATGTTCACCTAGTATTGACTTGATGAAACTCAAATTGATCTACTATACCTATCAACTGAAAGAAAACTAAGAACAAATTTAGGAGTATTCTGTTACCAGTGGATGGTGATTGCCTACAAAATGTAGTCAGACCAATCAGCAAGCATAGTATTAATCCATCATTGATCCCCACATATTTATATTTAATAGTTCTCATAACTAATTAACCTGGTGTAACAAAATAACAAAATCAATAAGCCATAGAACTGGTACCAGCACACCAATAGGCAGACAAATTAAACTCTTTTAATTCGCATTGTAGAGGATTAGCAATATGCTGATTTCAAATTCAGATTGAAATTATATAGTATCCTGAAACTATTTAATCTTTATCTAATCATGTCAGATAATTACATCATAACATCAATCCTGAGAAAATAAGTCCACTGGCTAAAATAACAAATTATAGTCAGAATACCGAACAAAAATGTGAAAGAAGAACTTCCTTTTTATTCTTGACGGAAGTCAACTTGAACAAACCATATGCACATAAGTGGAAACCTGAAAAAAACCAACACAAATTAGAAAAAATATTTTAAAGAAAAAAGCTTTGAAACCAAGTGACAACTAAATCCAAGTTGTGCTCCTAAAATCCAAATTATGAAAAAAATAAAACATAACAACAGAACCACCCCCCCCCCAAAAAAAAAAGAAAAAAAAGAAATTATAATATTCTTGCTCTGGAATTGAGAGATCAATTTTAATTTAACACTAAAATCCTATTTGAAGCAGAAATTAAATGGAACTATGTATGTATCAACTTCAACTTTATCAAATTTGGGCAAAGAAATATTCTGATCAAAATGTAAGAAGTATAAAATTTAACACCTACACGCAACAAAATAATATAAGAGATTAGAGCTAAATTCCTTCTCTTTTCTTCTATGTTAGTAGATGATTATGTATGATGTTATCTAACAGTGGCAGAGCCAGGAAATAATCACTCGGGGGACAATTTTGCCATTCAGATTAAATTAGGGGGACAAATGATAAGATTTTTTTAGAATTGAAAAAAAATACACATGAAATTTGAACAATTTATGGAGCACAAGGGGTGCAGCAGCCCACCCCTGCACCCCTATTAGCTTCGCCACTGTTATCTAAATTATTTGTATAGTGTAATGTTGTTTTAAATTCAGCCGGTAGTTAGTTTCGGATCATGTACCTTAGGGTTTGTGTGGCTTGAACTGAATATCGCAATGAGATAATTGTTGGAAATTCAGCAAAAAAATGAAAATTCTGGTTTGTTGTACCAGTATATTGAGAAAGGATGTTTGAGGAAAGAAGACAACACAAATTTCTATTATTTCTCTACATATGAGTTCATACAAATACATCTCTTATATAAGCCACGAATTTCCTAAAATAACAGCCGCTAATTAACACTAAACCAATAATATAACATCACAATTAAGACCAGCAACATATAACCTAAATTAAACTTAACATTTCCATAAATACCCCTGCTCTATTTCTCTCAATAGAAACTATTTTAGACAGATCCTAAAACGAATTGTAACTTTTTAGAAACACTATTTTTGAATCAATTCTCAACATTCCCCCTTGATTCAAAAGTTCCTACTCCTATCATACTACGACAGTACTCGAACTTCTTCAATGCCAATTCTTTAGTTAGTATGTCTGCCACTTGATATTCTGTTCCAATATATTCTAACTTGATCTCTCCCTTCTCGATTAGTTCTCTGATAAAGTGCATTCGTATGTATATATGCTTAGTTCTGTTGTGATGTACTGGATTTTTGGCAATTGCAATAGTTAATTGGTTGTCACAAAACACATCAGTTGCTTGCTTCTGTTCTTGACTCATCTCTGCCAGTAAACGCCTTAGCCAAACTCCTTGGCATGCAGCTGCAGTTACTGCATTGTACTCTGCTTCTGATGAAGATAGTGCTACAGTAGTTTGCTTCTTTGAACTCCAACTGATTGCACTGTTGCCAAAGAAAAATACATGACCAGATGTGCTCCTTCGATCTTCAACACACCCAGCCCAGTCACTATCACTGAACCCGACCAGAGTTGGTATCTTTGCTGCTGTATACCAAAGACCATGAGTTAGAGTACCTGCAATGTACCTAAGAATTCTTTTTGCTGCTCCCATATGTTGCTTTGTTGGTTTTTGCATGAACCTTGAAACAGCTCCAACTGAATATGCAATGTCTGGCCTTGTTTGAGTTAAATACATCAATCCTCCAATAAGACTTCTAAATCGAGTGGGGTCAGTTACTCCAGTTCCATCATTGTTCATTAATTTCTCATTTGGATCCATTGGAATTGAAGCAGAATTGCAACCTTTCAAACCAAATTTCTCCAGAAGATCTGCTGCATATTTCCTTTGTGAAATGAAAATGCTTCCTTTTTCTTGTTCTACTTCTAAGCCAAGAAAGTAATGCATCTTACCAAGGTCAGTCATCTCGAACTGCTGCAACATGCATTGTTTGAACTGTAAAATCATCTCTTCACTTGTCCCCATGTACATCATGTCATTAACGTATAAACACACCACTAGTAGACCGTCATTTCCTTTTCTTTTCACATATAAATTTGGCTCATTTTGACTTCTTTCAAATCCATGTTTCAGAAAATGAGAATCAATTCTGCTGTACCAATCCCTCGGGGTCTGCTTTAGTCCATATAGGACTTTCTTTAATTTGTATACCCAATTCTCTTTCCCTTCAACTTTGAAACCCTCAGGTTGTTCAACATACACCTCTTCAACCAAATCTCCATTAAGAAACGCAGATTTGATATCAAATTGATACACAGATTTCCTTAATTGAGCAGCTAACGCTAACAAAAGTCGAATGGTTTCAAACCTTGCAACTGGGAAAAATGTTTCTTCATAATCAATTCCAAATTTTTGTGCATATCCCTTTGCAACTAATCTAGCCTTATGCTTTTGTATGCTCCCATCTGCTCCTATTTTAGTTTTGTATACCCATTTGACTCCAATTATATTTCGATCTGCAGGCGGTTCCACCAATTACCATGTTTTATTTTGCTCTATTGCAATCAATTCATTCTTCATTGCTTGCTGCCATTCTTTCTTATCAGTAGCCTCTTCAAACGTTGTAGGATCGGCAACATACAACACCTGAGTTGTTTCATATAATTCTTGCACTGTTTTTGTCTTTTGTGGTGGAGGTTGATTGTTTCTTCTTGTATAAACTTGAAGTGGTTTTGGTAAGTTTGGTTCAGATTGAAGTTCCCTGTTGCCCTCATCTTCCTCATCTTCGAACTCTTCTTGAATTGAAACTTCTACTGGTGTAGTTTGTGTTTTCTCTGACCAATTCCAGGTTGCGTTTTCATCAAACATCACATCTCCGCTCACCATAATCTTGTTAGATTTCGGGCTGTACAGCCTGTATCCTTTGGACTGTAAGCAATACCCAATAAACACGCAATTCTCTGACTTTTGATCCAATTTTCTCCTATTTGTGAACTTATAAAGGTATAAGCAATGCAGCCAAATACTCTAAGGTATGCTACGCTCGGCTTTCTTTCAAACCATGCTTCAAAGGGAGTTTGATTTAACACGGCTTTGGTTGGAGATAGGTTTAAAATATATACCGTAGTTGCAACTGCTTCAGCCCATAATTGATTTGGTAGTCCCTTTGACTTGAGCATGCTTCGAGCCATTTCAACAACAGTTCTATTCTTTTGCTCTGCAACTCCGTTCTGCTGAGGAGTGTATGGTGTAGTCAATTGATGGTGAATGCCTTCTTTCTCACAAAAATGATTGAACTCCTTTGATTGACACTCTCCTCCTCGATCTGATCTAAGAACCTTCAATTGCTTCCCAATTTGTTTTTCTGTCATGGCCTTGAATTTTTTGAAGTGTTCCAACGTTTCACTTTTATTTTTTAAGAAGAATACCCAGGTCATTCTACTAAAGTCATCAATGAATAGCAGAAAATACTTGCTGCCCCCAAAAGATTCAGTTTCCATTGGACCGCAAAGGTCTGTGTGAACAATTTCAAGAACTTGACTTGCTCTCATTGCATGATCTTTGGGAAATGGCAATCTGGACTGTTTACCATAAGCACATCCTTCACACAATCCAATTTCTTTTATTTCTGGTAAACCAAATACCATTTTCTTTTGATTGAGTAACTTCAGTCCATTAATATTTAGATGCCCATACCTGAGATGCCAAACCTCACTTGAGTTTGCTATCTTGGCAGTCATTTGGATCCATTAATATTTAGATGCCCAGGTCATTCTACTAAAGTCATCAATGAATAGCAGAAAATACTTGCTGCCCCCAAAAGATTCAGTTTCCATTGGACAACAAAGGTCTATGTGAACAATTTCAAGAACTTGACTTGCTCTCATTGCATGATCTTTGGGAAATGGCAATCTGGACTGTTTATCATAAGCACATCCTTCACACAATCCAATTTCTTTTATTTCTGGTAAACCAAATACCATTTTCTTTTGATTAAGTAACTTCAGTCCATTAATATTTAGATGCCCATACCTGAGATGCCAAACCTCACTTGAGTTTGCTATCTTGGCAGTCATCAACTTCTCCTCTACACTTGCAATCTCTAATGGAAATAATCTGTTTGATGTCATTTCAACTACTGCCATGGTTTGATTGGTGTTCTCAATTATTAATTATATCAGTTTCAAGCAATTTTGTACATCCAAAAATTAGATTTTGATTTATCCGACCTCTCGTTGCAAACGCCTGCCAAAAAGCTTTTGTAACTAATCGTGGCCTTGTCGAAAATTCTACATTTCTTTTCTTCAAAAGTAATAGAGTATCCACTCTCTATAAGTTGGCCAATGCTCAACAAATTCTGTGTTAACTCAGGAATGAAGTAAACATCATGCAATAACCTTGTGTTTTGATGTCCAGTTTGAACCGGAATTGTCCCCTTGCCTTTCACTTGAATTTGTTTGTCATCTCCAAGTTTCACCTTCAATTTATGGGTCTCATCAAGTTGATTGAACAAATGTTTATAACCAGTCATATGGTTAGAACACCCACTGTCAAGAAATCAAATTTTGCTGACATCTTGTTTCTCCTTAGTTCTTGCCATGAATAGTTTTGGTTGTACTTTATCTTCCTCTACAAAGCGAGCATGCCCTTCATCTCTTTGTTTCTTGTAACATTCTGCTTGCACATGACCAGATTTGTGACAGTAGTAACACCACATCTCGATTTTCATCTTTTTGTTTTTTGTAACAATCAGCTTGAACATGGCCAATCTTGTGACAATAATAGCACTCTACATCTTTCTTTGGTTGATTAGACTGTTGTTGGTTGACACCTGATCTTCCTCTACCTCTACCTTTATCACCAAGATCACCTCGACCTCTTCCACCACCTCGTCCTTGGCCTCTGCCTTGCTGCCAATTTCTTGAGGATACTCCTTTAGCATAAAAGGCTTTCGTGTCATCTCTTTCTTCTGTTCGTTTGAGACGTGCTTCATGGACTTGCAGTGATCCCATCAACTCATCAAATGTGTAAGTGGACAGATCTTTAGATTCTTCAATGCCTGCCACAACATGATCAAACTTGGATGTCAAACTTCTCAAGACTTTTGCCACCACTGTCTGCTCTGAAATATTCTCTCCTAGACCTCGAATTTGGTTTACAATACCCGAAACTCTTGATAGAAAATTCTGAACAGTCTCATCATGCTTCATGTTCAACGTTTCAAAGTCTCTTCGCAAACCTTGCAACTTGATTGCGACTACTTTGGAATTTCCTTGAAATGCGGTCATCAAGGTTGTCCATGCTTCTTTTGCTGTGTTTGCTGCAGCAATTTTGGAGAAGATTGCATCGTGTACCGCTTGCTGGATGAAAAACAATGCTTTTGTGTCTTTCTTCTGATCCTCTATTGAAGTTGTTGCACCTTTGTCGATTAAATCTCATAAACCATGAGATTTGAACAGTGTCTTCATCTTGATACTCCAAAACTCGAAATTTTCTCCTTTGAACAATGGAATTGCTGGTTGCGTCACATTGAACGTGCTGCTGCCGGTTTCAGCCATATGTGCCCAGAAATCAATGTGCTCTGATACCAAATTTGTTGGAAATTCAGCAAAAAAATGAAAATTCTGGTTTTCTGTACCAGTATATTGAGAACGGATGTTTGAGGCAAGAAGACAACACAAATTTCTATTATTTCTCTACATATGAGTTCATACAAATACATCTCTTATATAAGCCACGAATTTACTAAAATAACAGCCCCTAATTAACACTAAACTAATAATATAACATCACAATTAAGACCAGCAACATATAACCTAAATTAAACTTAACATTTCCATAAATACCCCTGCTCTATTTCTCTCAATAGAAACTATTTTAGACAGATCCTAAAACGAATTGCAACTTTTTAGAAACACTATTTTTTAATCAATTCTCAACAATAATTTTATAATTATTTCATGCTTTACTTTTTGTATTTTTTCACATTGGTTGTGGGTTTGAGGTACTGGATCGAGTGGTGAGAGAATTGGTATATTGTAGGTCATTTGCTTATTTGGGGTATGAACCAAATAACTGGTGTAACCTGTCCGTTTGGATTTTGCTTTAAAATTTGTACATGATATTTATAGTTCTTACTTTTAGATTATCTAATATAAATTGGTAAAACTTCTAGTTTTAAACACTTTAATTATAATATCTTAATAGATTAGTTTAAGTTAAACGTTGCGGATGCATGAATAGTAGAATTCGCTCGCGGCGGCTACGGCACCCTTGGTTTTGGGTGTCACAATTTCTCTACTCCTACATGAAAAAGTTCACCTAATTAAAGCTCTTGTATATATATAATTAAACAATTACTCCATACAAGCAGCCTTATCTTTTACTAATACATACTAATTCTATTCCACGATCTGATCTCCTCCATAATTAAAAAAAAAACGTATTTTGCACTAATTAATTTACACAAGAGGCCCACCCTTCAAGTACTCAGTGAAAGCCAAGGCCACCAAGCCTAACATGGCAAACCTTCCATTCCACATCTCGGCATCCGCATTCATGAGCCCGTCAGTTTTCGACTGCACATTCTCTCCCTTAAACAAGGGAATCAATGAGGCAACAGAGAACAGTACTGCAGTTCCAATAAACCATGGGACACCACCATTTGTCAATTGCGCGAATATGTCATCGCCTCTGGCTGCCTCCACAGCAATAGCTGCAACGAAGCCGAGCATGGCCAGCCGTCCATTGATTCTTTCCGGTGCTGGACCGCTGAATGCAAGCACATCGGAGAACTTGGTGCTGACCTGATAACATTTGTCGATTTAAGTTGTCAGTATGCATGATCAAGTTTGTTAACTAGAGAAATTTAAGTATGTAACAACAGTTGGCAACTGTACATTAATTATTATAAGTACCTTCTGTTTAGGTTTTGGAGCAGAAGATACAGATGGAGATGGAGAGGGATTAGATGATGGTGTTTCGACTGTGGGTTGTTCCATTGGTTGCTGCTCCGGCTGCAAAATTAATTGAAATAAATAAATTAAAAATTAAAGTCAATAGTACCCACAATATTTTTACCCTTTTTAATAATCTTTCAGCCAGCAATCTATGTAAGAGTCTTCTATTTCCACGGTAAGCTTGACAATCAAATTAATTTACGTTTAGTATTTCACTGCATGTCGTTCATATAGTTCTAAATGCATGCGTTAAGTTCAGATCCGCTCCCTTATATATTTCATATTTTTAAGATATATATTTTTTTCAATATATACATTCAGGAAAAATTATTGACTGAACCGATGCATCTAGAAATGAGAAATATTATTCTTGTAAAATACCAAATTACATTATGTAAATGTAAAAGTTTCCGTCAGATCTTAAACATTAATTCATTAGTGGTTTCTTTGGCCAAAAACATTAAGCAAGAAGTTTATCAGGATACTTACCTCACTTTGGCACCGTACGACGGTCCTCCTCGGCAGTGATCTAAGGCCGACAAGGTGGCTTCTCAGGCCAACATTCATTGGCCTCACAGACATGTAGGAGCTGAGTGCAAATGCTGAGGATGCCATTGTGCAAGCTCTCGTTTGAATGTGATACAAACTTAGCGCTCTGAAAATATAAACAGGTTACTGAGATAGAATAGAACAGTGGAGCTAGCTAGTATAGCGATCAAGTCTGGTCTTAGAGTGTAGTTCAGGGGTCAAATATATAGTAGTGGGTTCTTGGGTTGGTCACGAGAGTGAATGGTGGCTCCAACAAAGCCCACGTTGGTTCAATAATTGGCACCGCTGGATGGGTGCCACGTGGCGTTCTTGGTGCCCTCATGGTGTATGATAGTGACGTGGGTGCCGAGATGACCAGAGATGGGGGTGAAGTTTTGAGAAAAATTGGGAGGAGAAAGGTGTCAGGATTCATGACCGGACTGCTCTCGCTTTTTCTTGGAGTGGGTTTTAGCGCTTTCTGTGAGTGTGAAACGTGTACGCTTTTGGCACGTGAAGTGGGACAACACTAAAATTAGCCGTTGAATAACGCATCTCCTTTCTCAGATAGCCTCTGTTTTACATTTTGTTTCTTCATTCCTGTTACAATCACTATAACGGGTTTAATGAACTATTATTACTTATTTAATTTACATGTGTTGAGTTTGGTAGGACCGTTGTGCAGCGACCCTGTAAATAAAAAAAAAATGTTTTCTAACTATTGGAATCAAAGGATTAAATCCAAATCTATTACTGTAGGATAAATTGATGATGCAGAGGCTTGTAACCGATTTTGTTGCTTAATGAACTTAGTACAGATTTATTTGGAAATTTCATAAAAAAAAAAAATTTGGAATTTTTTTTTTATTTTTACTTGCTAACAGTGAGTTGGGTTTCTGCGGAAATGCTTTACAATTATTATGTTAATTGTGATTAGAAAAATTTGTTCTAATTTCCTTGGATGCCACCGCCGAGCGTTTACAAAAGAAAACAAAAAACCAAAACAAATTTTGTTTTATGATTCATCAGGGCTATTGCTATTCTACATGCAGAATTTTTGTGCTCTATGATTTCAAATATGCAACCAGTTGTCTTGTCTCGACAAACATAACATTGCAACAAAAAAATTTCTTGATAAATCATCAGTCAATTTGATCTGCTCCGTCCATATAAATCAACACAGGCTGAATATTAAAGCAATCACTCTTTATTTTGAAAAGCATCCATAACAGCAGATACACTGGTTTCATCAAAGCATTAATGCTTGCACATGGACATGGTTGGTACTCTTTGATAGCCATCTTACAGCGCTTGCAGATAGAGATAGCAGCCATTATTAAGATGTAACTTTACCTTTCGTCAATAAGTTGTTTGATAACAACTTAACAAGCGATTGGGCTCCAAAATTATAAACAAAACTTTGTGCAGACGAAAAAGCCTACAACGATAACTTGTTTAGATGTGGATGGATTAACAAAAGTAATATAATTGGGCTTAAGTCGGCCTGATAAGTGAGTTTTAGAGGGCTGAAATTCAATACTGTTCCTATAAAAAGAGAATATCAAATGTATAAATATTTTTTTGAAAATTGATTACCGCCATCTTCAGTTTTACCATCCCTGCCATCGCTAAATATAAAGTGAACACATAGAATAGACAAGGTGAACATATATAGTGATCAAAGTGAACACATACAAACAAGTAAGTTTAATAAAAATAAGTTCAATATACATATAAAAATCTGAACAAAATATGACAATACTTATTTGTTTGTAAGTGTTCACTTTGTTAGCCTATATGTTTATCTTGTTTGTTGTATGTGTTCACTTTGTGTTTAGCGATGGCTCGCGATGGTTTATTTGCCGATGGTGGTTATAATTCCTGTTTGAAAATTGATTACCGCCATCTTCAGTTTTACCATCCCTGCCATCGCTAAATATAAAGTGAACACATAGAATAGACAAGGTGAACATATATAGTGATCAAAGTGAACACATACAAACAAGTAAGTTTAATAAAAATAAGTTCAATATACATATAAAAATCTGAACAAAATATGACAATACTTATTTGTTTGTAAGTGTTCACTTTGTTAGCCTATATGTTTATCTTGTTTGTTGTATGTGTTCACTTTGTATTTAGCGATGGCTCGCGATGGTTTATTTGCCGATGGTGGTTATAATTCCTGTATTTTTTTTATTTAATTTAAGGAGCGGGTGTGTTTTCGTACAACAGTAATCCTTATCCCTATAATTTAAAAAAAAAGGTATCAATTTAAAAATCTATCAAATCTATCTAATTTTGAGTCCAAGGGTCTATCTATTAATTTTGAGTCCAAAGATCTATCTATTAATTTTGAGTCCAAAGATGTATACAATTCTTGGTAACAAACAATATGGTTCATTCACTATTATAATCTAATAGGGGGTGTAAATTTAAACTCAAAATGAAAAGATTAAACTCTTCGCTTAGAGCGAACAGAGCACTAGATGTTAGAATGGAAAGAATACTTATAAAAAATTATTTTCATTACATTAATATTATTTCTTTTTTTTTAGTTAATCTAAATTAATATAAAGAAAACAAAATCGTAAAATATAAAATAAATAATATTCTTTGCAAAATCTTTTCATTAGATAATTTTGCAAAATTATTGCTGTAAATTTTGTTTTGACTATTCTTTAGTTTGTTAAAATTTTATCCACATATTGGGTGGGCGCGTTTACTAGTGTTCCTATAAAAGAGAATGACAGATTTAAAAAATTTATCCACATATTGGGTGGGCGCGTTTACTAATGTTCCTATAAAAGAGAATGAGAGATTTAAAATCAAGTGATTCTATAAATGAACCTTATTAAAGTCAGGCTAATAGATAATCCATATTATTACTTAAAAGTCGTGACCGCTATTGGCTTTTGATTAAAAATAGTTTTTTTTGTTAAATAAATTAAAAATTATCGTACCAACCAGTAAAATTAAATATATATTTGGAAATCTAAGGTAGTTCATATCTAATCTATAAAAAAAATGTTATCTCCTCTTGCGACATTTGATCTAAGCCCTCTAATTTTCACTAATTGATCGAACTGAATTTGTGTCAGAAGTTACTTTTGGCAAGTTATTTTTCGGGCAGAAAATTTATGCCAAGTTTAGATGGTGACTTTCTATGGCAGAAATTACTAATTTTGAACTTACAAATTTTTGTCTATAAATTTTGACAAGTTTTTTACACAGATTTTTTTTATATATTACATCAGAAATTTTGATAAGTTTGATGAAATAGATTAGATTATTCTTCAATTTAAAAAACATAGTTGTGACTGCCATGTCTAGTAGAATCTGATTTCGTAGTTTATCTAAATATTTGTCACAAAATTCTCGGTTTTAATATTTTTTTAAATTTTGCACTTATTTTATGAACTCGTGTTTCGGTGTTTGGATTGATTTAGAACATATGAGATTACAGTTATGTGTTCAATCTGGTTTCAATACTTGTACACAAATCTTTTCGACGTTTTTCAATTGTCTAAATGAGCGTCGAGTTACTTGTTAATGCTTGTGTTCATATATAGTGGACATATCTTTACTATATTAAAAGCACCAATGGAAGGATGTAAAATCTCAAGAATATAATCTTGGTCTGAACAATTTGCACCGTTCATTTTCTTTTAATTTATATCTACATCATTGATTGTTAAAACAAAAACTTGATAAGGGGTCCAGATTATATCGCAGAACGAAGAGAGTTTTATCTTTACGTTTTGTCGGAACGCACAATAGCGATCGCTCAATGTAGCCCGTTCGATTCTCCTATATGCATTTTCTTTTTCTTTTTTTTTATAATTTTTCGGTAAATTTTTCAGCACATTTTTTTTTCCTCACCGCCTTTCAGCGAGGTTCCGCTCTTTAATAATCTTCTCCGAAACCGAATTCTGAATTTCTAATAGAGGCATTTCGAATTCTCCTCCTCTAATCGAAAAGGCGCAATTTTCAGTCATTCTACATCCAATCCGGATCCTCTGGTCGTTTGCAAAAAAACGACCACTGGTCGTTTTGTAAAAGGATCCGTCCGATCTAAACGGACGGTCGGATCTCAACTGATCCCTTCTCCTGTCCAAAAAAAAAAAAGAAAAAAGAAAAACGCGTATAATACGCTTCTCTTCGTATCTCTCTTCGTGTACGCATCGTCAAAATCCTTCTCCTACGAGAAAGCGATCGAGAAAGAGCGATCGAGAGAGAGAAAGGAGGAAAAGAGGTTTTAGAATTGAGAGGAGACTCCGAGATTGAAATCTAGGGTTGAGAATTGAGAGCTTCCATTACTGCGAATTTGCGATTCTCAGCTAAAGAAGAGAGAAGCGATGGCGATGGCTGCCCTGAGAAGAGAGGAGGTTCTTCTCGTGAGATGGAGTCGGTCTTCATGATGGCTCTTGATTACATGATCAACTGGGCCAAGAAAGACAATGATGACCAGGTGCTCAATAAAATGCCTAGGTGAGCATAACTTACTATTGCCTTCTGGAATACTATTATGAGAAATTTAGATGAGATACTAATTAAAACTATAAAGACAATTAAACGGAGAATTTATCCATTTTTTTGTAGTTTAAATTTGCAAGATGCTGTCTGAATTGGTAAATCCTGAATTATGTATTTTTCAGCACAAGTCATTGCTCGAGGTGATTAAGCAAACAGTTTTGGATTATCTCACGAAAAAATGCCCCCCACAAGTGAGTAGATTACTTTAATAGCTGTGTTGGTGATTAAGCAAACAGTGTTGGTTTATTTATTTATTTATATATTGTTTTGTATATCTTCTGATTTGTAAATACTCTCCGAACTATTGCATTGGTTGTGTTGTTTAGAACCTTGTAATTGATTGGCCAAGTAATGAAATACTTATTCTGTGTTTCCAAAGGTAATCATCTTATATCTTTTTTATTAATTTATTACTTTTTTTATATTTATCTTTTACCAAATATTTGCACCAGGACATGTTTTGAATGAGGTACTGTATACGATTTCTCTAATCGAAACTTATTTGTACTGTATGCATAGGTATATACTTTTATATACTTACCTCAAATCTTCTTGTAGTTATATGTTTATCCTTTGTATCGTACTCCTCTAATCGTTAATCTTAATTGCTTATTTACAGCATGATGAAAAAGATTTGGAAAGAAAATCAATGGAGATGAGTATGATGGAGAAGAGGATGATGAAGAAGAGACAGGAGGAGAAAATAAGGATTTAGGACTTAGGACAACTCTTTTTTATTACTGTTGTCGTGTTAAGCATTTGGCTAATGTGTAGTTGATTACTGAAAAGAGTATTCGTCAAGCAATTTAATTATTGAAAATTCTGTGTAAGCATTATAAATGATCTCGACTGGTAATGTTCAATACTTGCTACATGTTTGAGGGAATGGCCTACTTCATGTACACTTGCTCTCTTTTAGCTGTGGTACTAAAAGTAATTGAAAAATTCAGATATAAAATTATTTCACTTCTCAGGACCACCTTGTATTACTGTTAACTGTGCACTACAAATTCATGTTTTACCTATGTCTGTGCACTGCCAAGATCATCATTACTTTCTGTTCGCATAGGATGCACATGCTTGTTTCATACAATAAATCTATTTCAGCGAGTTTATAGCAAATTCATGTTTTCATTCTCGATTTTTCACTAATCCTACATAAATCCAACCAAAATCTGTAATCATACACTCAATTTCCAAAATTGTTCCCAAAGCATTATCTAATTATCACCTTCTCCAAATTAATAAACTCACAAGAAACAGTCTCATAAATTTCAGATCAGAAATCAGCTCAGATAAAGTAAACTTGGTACTGAGATTTAATCTAACAAATAAAGTACAATTAATAGAAAGTGCACTATGATTCTGGTGAAAAAGAATACATCAATAAAGATAGCTAATAAGCAAAAAAAGAATCTCAGTAATTTACAACAGACAAGCTAGTTCATTAGCCTTTAGTCCTGATTACAAATGCACACAATGCAAAGCAACCTTCTTCTTAGGCTTCTCCACCACAATGGCCTGAGTTGTCAGAACCGTTCCTGCAATTGAAGCCGCATTCTGAAGTGCACAACAGGTCACCTTATGACCTTAGCAGGATCAATGACACCAGCTTCTACCAGATTCTCATATCGGTCGGTCATGGCATTGTATCCAATTTCTCACTCACTGTCTATTACCTTCTCAACCACCACCTCACCTTCATACTTCTGCATTGTTTGCAATTAGAGATTCTGACGCTACCAAAGCCTGCCATGATTCCAACAATCATCACGTGTAAGTTACATCACAAAAAACAAGTTTGGTAGCTTGTAGAGGAAGAAGTAAACAGAAATTGAAGGTACCATGTGTTGTAAGGCCACACCGTTGAACCAAGTTTGGTAGCATATTATTTTAGCATAGATTGCAATAATTCTATATCAAAATGGCTATTTCGGACAAATATGGCGAATTAATGTGGAAATTCGATTCTGTTCGTTTTCTTCAGATCAAAACATTATTTCGTGAAGTCCAACTAGTCACCAAATAACATTGCAAATAACAGTGTCCACTGCAATGTATTTGTCCAGCGATCTTTTCTCTCAATAGAGGAGAAGAAAAGGAATTATTTTTCTGTACTGAGAAATGATTTTATTTTGCTTATTTTGCTTGTACAGAGAAGATGGCATGGCAGTGGAGCCCACCGATCGTTCGCCTCATCAGAGTTGTGAATGAGTGAACGGAGGCAGTGGAGGGAGAAGGCGAGCGGCCGATCAGGCGGCGACAGACAGTTTCGATCGACTTCAATTTTCTCTTCGACTTGCTCTTCGATTTTCTTTTCTGGAGTGAGAGAGACGAGAGGCGACAGGGAGAGGAAAGGAGAAGGGGATTCTGATACGAAGCAGATACGAAGAGAAACGTATACGCTTAAGTGCGTTTTTCTTCTTTTTTTTCTCTCTATTTTGATGGAGTCTGAGATCCGACCATCCGTTTACATCCGACGGCTCACTTTAGAAAACGACCAGTGGTCGTTTTTTTGCAAACGACCAGAGGATCCGGATTGATTCTACATCCTCCCCCTGCCTTGATTCATCTTCCTTTATTTTGTTTGTTCAGTACAAACCCTAAACCCCACCCCCGACGAACCTAAGATCGCCACCGACCTACTCTTCTGGTTTTCTCACTGATCTCCCTTCGAATAGCGGGACCCATCAATTCCGCCCTCTCATCCTAACCCCAATGCACCGAGATGAAGGCCGCTAGCTCCGTTCTCTCGGCTGGTCCGATAAGGAAGGGATGCCATGTGGGTTGGTCGCTACTGGTCCGATAAGGAACGAGAGCCGTTGGATGAGACGGGCGCTAAAGATCCCTTCGTATCACCGCTTTTTTCCATTTGGTATTTGAAATTCGAAATATGTATGCATCGTTTTAATTTTGATTTTGAAATTTAAATTTTGAAAACCCATCCTGCATCTCAATTCCTATTTAAACTTTTGTATAGATTCGTTAACTGCCGCTCGACTCTGTCCGTGCCTTTCTCTCCAACTCTCTTCTCGGTCCTGTCCTTTTCTCTTCACTTCTGCCTCTTCTTCGAACTGATCCTGGCGCTGTTGAGGTACAATATGAACCCCTTTATTACCTTCCTTTAATGGTTGTTTGTTTTTTTTAATTGGATTTAATTAGTTTTGGTTTGTTTCATTTTTCTGTTGTAGTCTCTAATCTTGCTTGATTTTCCAATAATTTTGTGTTTGTTTGATTGAGCATGATAATCATGAATATTATTTTCTTTCCTCTAACTGTAAAGTGTCAGATCTTTTGGTACTTGAACCTTATATAAAATGATTGGATGATTTCTCCTACACTGGAATGGAGCTATAAAGATAGTAAAAAAAAATTGAGCAGAGTTGAAACTGTTGACATACGAGTGTGCCTGTGTACTCAGGGTGTATGAAATTATGAACTATATCTAATATCTGTGGTTGCAAGTAAGAATTGCTTTACAGATTGAACTTATATAGAGATAAGAGAAGGGACAAGGCTTTCTTATATTGTCACACCCCACCGACCAAGGATGACAATCATCTCTGCCACGAACACACAGTTGCTTGTATATTTGCAAGGCTATTTTTTTTTTTCCAAGACAAGGTTAACAATAAAACAATGCCATGGATATCATAATAAAATATATCTTTATTTATTGCACAAATGTACAGTTGCAAAACCAATTACAATTTATACAGTATTCAGACTGAATTCCAAATTAATAGATTTCCATGGTAATGATTTGGCTTAACCGTCACTTGACTTTAGCAAGCCCGTCTCTGAATCTGGAACCCCCAACCGCCGGGGACACATGCAAAACAAATGCACGGAATGAGAAATATATTATCAGTGCGGGTTTTAGTTCCAGTACGCGGATCTTTGTACGAATTCGAGTAACGGAATTTATACCCATGAAATCAATAGTAATAATAAATAGAATTTATTATTTAAACATTTAAAACAGTGCAGAATGATTGCAGACTCAGAACCAGATTAACGTCCTTGGTCCTACTAGAAGGGACCACTTACCGAAATGTTACATACATGCAAATGCACAAAAGTACAAATCAAGCATAACCGTCATATCAGACCGTTCAGATAACTTACACTCAAGTTCTCCAGGTCCAACAAATACAGAGAGAATTCTTCCCAAAACCACAGGTACTCATCCCATGGTACATATCCAGACAGAGGGAATATCCAGAGATAGTAGCGCTAATAACTTGGTCGGGTCGGTGGCCAAATCGAAACACCGGAGAGTGAGTTATAATCATAAAGTTATGCTATGCAGACTGAATATGAATGGTTTTCCTGTTTTAGTCAGATTCTTCTATCACAAAATATAATCACGTGATAATTTCAATTCAAAATCATTCCAGTCCTTTTTAAGTCTGACTATTCAATTCACAGAAAAACGGATATCTTATCAGTTACAACAGATCAAACAGATATTTAATTCAACATGCTATTTATTTATTTTGGGCTTCTATTGTCTATATGCACAAATAGAATGCACCGTCAACTGATTATTCAACATGCCATGCATGAATTTAAAAATATCGAATTCCGAGTTCTAACAGAGAAACTGCGTAATTCCGCACCTGTGCCCGCTGCGTTTATCGCATCAGTGATCGTTCCTGTTTAGCACATGTAAGTTGTTAAAACTATCTAATGACTTATTGAAAACAGTCAGAGTGGAGCTTTAAGTAATCTATTCCAGTTCCAGATAGTTATTGGTTTATTTAGCTAATGATTGTCCCGAATCAGAGTCCACATTCTTAATGCATAACTTTCAACTCATATTAATATCATTATTATTGTTCTTATTATCAAAATTATGATGATTATCATTTTATTTTATTTATATCGAGATTGACTTAAATACAGAAAATCCGACTTAAGCAAACAAAACCCGGCAGAAAACAATTCAAAAATAAAAGTCGAAAATCAGAAATCAGAAAGTCAATCTCAAAGTCAGAAACAGAAATATATTTATATTGCTCTAGGATCAGAATGAGTCTCAAAGTTTGCCATCTTTTGTATTTCCAGAAGTCCTGAAACCGACTAATTCTTTAATAAATTAATTTATTCAACTTTTCCTTATTCTAAATACCCAACAGAGATACAATTATAAACTTCAGTCTAAGTCCAACCTACATCATTTAATCAAATCATAACAGCCCATAAGATAATCGAATTCAATCACTTACAGAGGTGGATTTCGGGTTTGAATCTAACCCAACATAGAGCTATATCAGAAATCTTAACGGATCAGACCCGCCATCACATTTTTTTTTACAACAGACCTAAAATCAAATTTATTTTACATAATTCTTCGCAATTCAGTGCCAAATACTAGCAGTTATAACAATCAATCCTACTGCAATCCTTTTACTTTTGCAAGTTGGTCCTCGACAACTCATTTTTCATTTTTTTTCTTGCAGTTCAGTCCCTAGACTAAGGTTCTACACAACAAGATCCTTGATTCTCAAAGCGTACCAGTAAACAAAAATAAAGCCATACTAAACTGGTACGAAGATGGTATCTATCAAATAGGGCTTACCAACAACAATTTATTAATTCCCAATGAAATTGTAACAGTTATTTACCCATCTCTAAGCGATATCAAATATCATTCAATTCCATGCAACCATTATCTAATCAGCTTAAATGAGAAAATGAGAGGCATGTATACCACTGTCACCACCCAAAGAAATTTCTAATGTGCATAAACTATACCAATTGCTCTACTACTTGTATTGCATCCATTGACAACCATATGGACAAGGAACCCAAGAGCAGATTTTAATTGAGCTAACTAAGGGATTCAATGCAATATCAATCAATTACAGTAAGCATGACCTTTACTAACCCTGTTTACTCAGGCAACAAAACCAACCCATAACAATTTGTTTTAGCAACCAAGTAGCTTGACAAACAGTGGCAGTTCATATTCCATTGCCCTATGAATCATGGACTTAGACAGTTAGCGGATCCACCTCTTTTTCAATACCCTATACACTCAACAGATATCAACTTGTGAATTATCTCCAATGCATATACACAAGCATTTTACTAAACAGATGGCAACTTTTGTCAATTATTTCCATGACTCATGCTTTCACAAACTTTTAATTGAGTTAATTTCCCTACGGAACATATTATCTATCATCAACATGACTCACACAAACAATTACTAAACAGATATTAACTAATTTTGACTTCATATCTGAACCATCAGTTTCTATTTTCTTCCCAAATCTCATCATCTCTCTCTTTGCAGATTTGAATGCCATCATTACCATGTTAAAGTCCTTAGTTTAATTCAACAAATTTCATGGGAGGTATACTATACAGAGAACCATAGACTGATGCCTGAACTAAGGAAGTTATGCTAATTATTCATACCACTCAAGTATCAATTTACAAAGTAGTTCATGATTCATACCTATACCCAAATAGCCCACTGTACCCCTTACATATTGAGTATACTAGCTACAATGCTAGGAATGCACACTTGAGCTATGTCCACAATTATTTTTATCAAATCAATTTAAATGCACAGAACCCCACAAACTCAAGTCAAACCCATTGCATAGCTTATTTTAACTATGTTTCTACACAAGCATCCAGACAAGTACAAGAACAATTCCAATAATCTGTAGTTAATTTGGCATTCATATATTTCATGAGTTCAAATCCAGAAAGAGAAAGAAGATGAAGAGTTAAGGGCATACTTCAACTAACAAGAACATCCAACCTTCAGATTATTCATTTATGACTACTCTTCTTGTATTTCAACTATAAAATTAACTCACCAAACCTAACCATAAGGTTGGCAGCTAATTAACTTAGCAAAGCAGTAGCAAATTCAATTCTAGCTACCATGAACTATAATCTGAGTAATCAGCATATATCATGTAACATGTAACAAGACCCATTAACATGACCCATTAACATGACCCATTAGCAATTAATCAGATTCAAATATCATAACACAAGTCATTCCTTTGCTGCCACATACCAAGCCACAACCCAATTAATCAATAGATTAAGCACCCCAATCGATTCTTTAACTAATAAACCAATAACTCGTTTTTAATTACATATTTCTTATAAGCTCCAACAGATGAAACGGATATCTAATTGAGTATAGTTTAGAAACAATTTTACCATATCGGAAAAGAAGCAAGAACGATATTGTAAACCGCTGTCTTGCCTCGGCTACAGCTGCCATCACCTTGCCTCCTCTTTTTCTAGACATCGCTGCCACCATCACCTCCCACCATGGCCACCGTAATTTAGTTTTCAAGCTAGCCACCATCGCTACTTTCTCTCTCTCTTTTTACTGTGTTTCTATGTGTTTCTGTGGGTCTCCAAAGAAGAGAAGACGGAGAGTTGGATTGTATAAGCAGGAGATGGAGAGAAATTGGGGCCCACAGAGTTGTGGTGGCGCCATCCGAAAGGGAGAGGAAGGCGGCAGCAGATGGGTTAGCAGGCGCAATTAAGGAGGGAGGTGAGTCAGCTGTACAGATCATCGATCTAACTCACATCAGACATTCTCACCTTCACTTGAACCAATCGGAGCAGAGGAGGAGGGTTTTGATTTCGGTGGAGAAGAAGGGGCCACGACAGAAGAATAGAGAGAAAGAGAAGGAGATAGGGCTGGAGCCAACTTAAAAAAAATCCGACGGCTTTGATTGATCCCATCTCAAATTCTCTTATCCAACGTCTCAGATTATTCAGATACTAATTTAATGATATTGGGTGTTAAATTTCCCAATAATTTATATCATATTTCATATTAATTTAATCAATCAGAACCTAATTTTAATATGATAACAAATCATCTGCATTTATCTGATCATATTACAGACATAATTTCCATAATTCTCAAAATAAATTGTTAATGAATTCGAGAATCAATTTAACTAATCAGTGAGTTTAAATAACTCAAGACTTAATTTATTAAATATTCAGGCTGTAGATAACAGAATTGTTATATTTTGATTTTCTAAATTTCAGATCCAATATTTTTATTACTAGTTTCACAAATATTCAAATAATCTCCATTGTATACCAGAGTTAGGATAATAGCTACCTTTCCTTTTTGATTCCTTGATTCTATCATCGAATTATCATGATCGATATTTCTTGTTTTATAAAAACTTTTAGAGACCGTAACAGAATTTTAATACTACTAATTTTCCTTTTATTAACATGATTATCTGAACATAGCTAATCATTCAATTAAATCCTAATATTGCAGAGCTTATCAGACAAATCTTTGATTGATGTTACATATATGTTTTTAGTAGTTAAGCCATTCTTATTTGTCTAGATTTAATAGAGGCCAATCATTAGTGAAATGTTTCCCCAGATCAATTGAACAATAAGAAAAGATAATTGCTGTGCTGGAGAATGCTATCCTTAGATTTTTGCTGTAGTTAAGAGTCCTGTCACCTACTGCATGACCCTTCTTTTTGATCTTGCAGTGAACGATAACTCAAAAGGGTTGGTCAAGTGATGAGACAGGAATAAAGAAGAGCAAACCTCAAGAAAACATTCCAATCTCAACAAAAAAAGAAAGGTTAGGGCAATATCACCACCCTTTTGTTGTTTCATACAAGTACTAACTGCAAAGAAGTATGGTTGGTAATATTTGGGTACATTCTGTATAAACTTTTCTGCGCCTTTGTGTTTCAGGTAAAGACGGTGCTTGTATGAAGAGTCAGCTTCTCTTACCTCGAGGGTATACGTGAACCAGAAGAGCCTCAAACAGTTATAAAAGACATACTGGTATTGGCTTGTCTATCTGGTAGTTTAGTCTATGCTTTGACACATTACCTTTAATTTTACAATTTTCTTCTCTATTTTTCTTAACTGATACTTTGTTTTTTTTGTATTGTTGTTGTTGTCATGGTGCAGACCAGAGGATGATATCAAACACTGGTCGAAGTTCCCATCATTTACTCCTCTGCTTGTAAGTATAGAAAAAGGAACATTTTGCGATTTGAAGCTTTATCTTTTAAGAACTATTTTTCATTGTTACCCTGCTTGTGTTTGTAAAGCCAGATTGAGGATGACTCTGGAAAATCTCTTGATTTAAGCAACTATGCTTATATATTTATGGTACTGTAGGTTTTCAGCTCTCCCCCCTATTTTGCAATTCTTGTTTTATTAATTATCTCTGAAAACCTATCTTCTAACATATGACTATTAAAATGTTTCTTGTGTCTTAATTTGGAAAACCCATAGTTTTGGAGGTTGTTCAACTCTTTAAAGAAAAGCTTTTTATGTTTATTTCATTCGTATGAGATTTTACAAGGCATGTGCACATGTTAGAGATTTTTTGTTAACCAAAGAAAGGTTGCACTTGAAACTAATCTCTCTCTCTATACGTCAGGATTGCTTGCCTACTATAGTCTATAGTCCATTACAGAAGCTGGAACTGAAGTGATGAATGAGAAACCTGGTAGCTTTTCCTTCTCTTCCTATGAATTAGTTTGACACTGGATTGTCAATAATGAGGTATTATTTTGTTGAGTTATATTAGTTATTATGCTATTTCTAGTATTTACGTTATTTGTAGAAGTCTAGGGTCTTATTTGTAAAAGTACGATTCTGGATTAATATAAAAAGGGAGCCTCTGTACAGAGGTCATAATCCCAAGTTTTAACCTAATTCTTCTCTAAAGTTAAACATGGTATCAGAGCCGCCTCTGTACCGTGCTTGACTTCTGCCTCTTCCTCTCTTTTTCTTCCGCACAAACAATTCTTTCTTCTCTTGCTGGGTGGACCGCGTGTGCACCAACAGCTCCTTCTCTCACCCGTGCACCGCGACAACACCGTGGACCAAGCACGCATCTGTGAGCCGCGACAAGACCAGCTGGTGCGACGCTTACCTTGCACCGCGCGTAGACTAGGTGCTGCCGAGTGGTCTTCTCTGGACCAGGTGCTGCCGAGTGGTCATTTTCATGGTGCATGTTATCAGGTGTTTTCTCTCCTTCTCTCTTAGTGATATGCAGATCTGTTCTGGTAGATGGTGAAGCCGTGAATGTGTGCATCCGCACGGTTTATATTTGAAAATTGTTGATCTCGTCCTCTGTTTGTGTTTGAGATAAAGATTTGATAGTTAAGATGGGTGAACCTGTGACTACTAAGGATTTACAGGCTGTTATGGAAAATATGGCCAGATTGTTGAATGTGAAGTTTGAGGAGAATGCGTCCGGTAAGAGTTCCGGATCCAGGGGCGAAGCCATGTAATGTTTGGTGGGTCCATGGACCCATCTCAAAAAAAAAATTTATCTTGATGTTACATTTGTTTGTAATTAAAAAAAAAATCACAAGAAGTTAGGGACCCATCTCAAAAATTTGAATGACCCAGCTGAACATGTCGTGTTTGATTTAAATTGCATAACGACGCCTAAAAAATCGTATAGGGACCCAGGTAGTATTTGTTCTTGACTAATCGGCTTCTTTTTTCCTCCCAATGAATATTATTAAGACAAAACTAAGAATAAAATGGAATATTTGGATGAATAATTATTTGTAGCATATATATACTAGCGCGAATCTCGCGCATTGTGTGATTCTTCTATATAATGTTTTGTGAACTTTAGAACATTATAAACAAAAGATACCATAGAAGATTAAAAATACAATTCGGATATTATATAAATTAACTGTCACTAAAATTCCTAAATATTGTTCCTGTTAAAAAAATTCCAAACAGCACAAAAAGATAAAAAAATATTGTGGTTTGAATAGTGGCCGAACTCCTCCGTATACCTTCCATTTTTTTTATATCTATAATATAGAAAAATAAGTGTTCAATAAGATTTCATAATGAACCTATTATGTAAAATTAAGAGAAAAATAAAAATTCAGAGGAAATCATTGTATATTTTTTTTTAGTCTTGATTTTTGAATTATTATTTCTTATATTAAATATATTATTTTAGATTTTTTATTGTTATTATAATACATATTGATTTCTCATGAATTTTTTTATGTAACATTATTATAGATTTATTTATTTAAAAAATATTATTATATTATGTCTTTATTAGACTTTAACATCATACATATGTTTTCAGCAAAACAAATTTTACGGACCCTGCTGACACGAAATTCTAGCTTCGTCACTGTCCGGATCTGTGTCAGAGTCACAGGTGGTACAGAAGATAGAGTTGTTACCTAATGATGTGAAGCTTGAGGGGACGATAAATTATTTGAGTTGGTCTCGAAGGGCGTTGTTGAACCTTCAGATGAAAGGACTCGAAGGGTATGTGAATGGAGAATGCAGTGAACCTGTTGACAAGTCGGGTAGTATGGACAAGACGAGTGCTGAGTGGGTAAGATGGAATCATCTGAATTCTCTAGTAGTTTCTTAGTTGTTGATATCTGTGTCTCCAACCATAGCTGGAATGGTGGAGTCCATCAGAAGCGCAACAGATATCTGGAAGACGTTGGCTAAGATGTACTCTGGAGCTGGCAGTGTGATGATGATGTTGGATGTGGAAGAAATAATTGATTCTACTGTTCAGGGGGAGAAATCAGTCCTTGAGTATGCAGCAGAATTGCGTCGTTTGTGGGCTGATTTGGATCACTATGATCCTTTGTCATTGAACGATCTAACAGATGTTCTTTGTGGAATGCAATATCTTGAAAGAAGACGTGTGGCTCGCTTCCTGAAAGGTCTGAACTCAAAATTTGAGGCTAGAAGGGCGGCAATATGTCATTTGCCGTCTCTCTCATCGTTGAATGAGGTTATTGCTTCGATGGAGGAAAAGGAGATCAGACAGAAGGTGATGACATTTGAAACCTCACTTTTGGTTCGCTCGACAATGGCAGTTCCTGGAGCCCAAATAAGAGATGACAGAGATTGTTTCAACTGTGGACAGAAGGGACACCTCAGTTTCAATTATCCTGCGCCTCACAAATCTGGTGGTGGCCGAGGAGGTGGAGGACAGAGAGGTGGATATGGTGGTCGCGGACGTGGAAATGGATATAGGGGACGAGGAACTCGAGGACGTGGAGGTCGAGGTGTTGCTCATCTTGCTGTGACAGAGGAGCCTCAAGCCGCGACAGAGGTGACTGGAGCTGAACTGACAGAGCTGGAGGAACTGCGCCGGTTCAAGGCTCAAGTTGAGAACTCTAAGGGAAAGGGACAAATCTCGAATGAGTTTGATGATAATGCCTACTTCGGTAATGTTGCTTGTTATGCACATGTGACAAAAGGTATTCAGGCACAGGCTTTTGCATCCACTAAATCGCATGTAGATTGGATTATAGATTCAGGTGCATCGAGTCATATAACAGGATCATCCAATGAATTTGTAGAATACTGTCCTAGTCAACAAATACAACCAGATATAGTCCAAACAGCTGATGGTACATCCCAACCTGTCAAGGGTATTGGTTCATTCTGTTGTAATTCGTCTATTACCCTACCATCAGTGTTGCATGTTCCTTCTTTTCCTGTTAATTTACTCTCTGTTAGCTCACTAATTGATCAATTGAATTGCACTGTTCTTTTTTATCAAAATACATGTTTGATTCAGGAAAAGGAAACGGGAAGGAGACTTGGGAATGGCAACAGGCGTGATGGACTTTGGTATTTGGATAATGAGGCTGCTATGCTCGTTGCTGCTATTGGTAAAGGAGCAGAAGTAGAGGCCATGTTACAGCATAATAGACTAGGGCATTTATCTTTTGAAAGTTTGAATAAATTGGAGCCAAATTTGATGAATAAAACAGATAGGAATAAACTATTTTGTGATGCTTGTGAACTTAGAAAACATACTCGTTTTAGTTATAAAATGATTGGTTTAAGAAGTTTAAAGCCTTTTGCACTTGTTCATTCTGATGTTTGGGGACCATGTCCTACTACTTCTGTTAGTGAATTTAGATGGTTTGTTACCTTTATTGATTGTTACTCACGCTTGACTTGGATATACATGATGAAACAAAAATCTGAAGTACTCAAATGCTTTAGAGATTTCTGTGCTTGTGTGAAAACTCAATTTGGAGTACAGATGAAGGTCCTTCGAACAGATAATGGAACTGAGTATGTCAACAAAGAGTTTGCCAATTTTGTGTCTGAGCAAGGTATCCTCCATCAAACTACTTGCCCAGATACTCCAGCACAAAATGGAGTGGCTGAACGCAAGAACAGGCATCTATTGGAGGTGACACGTTCATTAATGCTGAGGATGAACGTACCGAAGTTTCTGTGGAGTGAAGCAATTCTAACAGCATCCTATCTGATCAATAGGATGCCATCAAGAGTGTTAGAAATGAAGACACCACGAGAGGTGCTATTTGGCTCTAATGATTTTGTTGTTCCGCCCAGGGTGTTCGGATGTGTGTGCTATGTAAGAGATCATAGATTGACAGTAGGAAAGCTAGACCCGCGGGCAGTTAAATGCATCTTCATAGGTTATCCCTCAAATCAGAAAGGATACAGGTGTTGGTGCCCTACTGAAAGAAAGATTTTTGTTAGTATGGATGTGACTTTTCGAGAATCTGAACCATACTATGGAGAAAAGACAGAGTTAGACTCGTTGTTCGAAGATGACTCTACCAGTATTGGTAGAGAGGGGGAGAAGGAGAATAAAATTATAATTGGCGGTCTTCCATGTCCTTTGTCGGAACCGAATGGTGATAGCAGTCTGAGTGATGATGGGGATGGTGGTAATGATGGTGATAGCAATCTGAGTGGGAGTGGTGAAAATGAGAAACATGGGGAGCTGATAGTGTATAAAAGGAGACCAAAACAGTCTAAGCAGCATGAGCAGCCTGAATCGCCAGTTCCATTGAATGCCAATGTCCCAAGTAGCTCCTCCCCAAGTCCTTCCTCAGATTCTCACTCAGAGTTGATAGGTAACAATTCTCCTCAAATTCCACTTCGTAGAACATCTAGGGTTAATGCTGGAAAACCTCCTGTTAAGTATGGGAATTGAGGAAATGATATTGCAAATTACATTTCATATGCATCTGTTCCACCAGCATATAAGTCCTTCCTTGCATCTATAGATTCTGTGCCTGTACCTAACACATGGCAGGTAGCTAAACAAGATCTCAGGTGGTTCAGTGCCATGCAGGAAGAGCTTCAGGCGTTGAAGAAGAATGACACATGGGAGTTGGTACCTTTACCAGTTGGAAAACGCGCTGTCGGATGCAAATGGGTGTACACTGTCAAGCAAACTCCAGAAGGCAAAGTAGATAGATACAAAGCCCGACTGGTTGCAAAAGGATATAGTCAGACTTATGGTATCGACTATGATGAAACCTTTGCTCCTGTTGCAAAAATAAGCACTGTGAGGATGTTGGTATCGTGTGCTGCCAATTTCAATTGGCCACTACACCAGTTGGATGTCAAGAATGCTTTCTTGCATGGAGATCTCCAAGAAGAGGTGTACATGGAGGTTCCACCTGGATTTACTACTCCACAATCAGCTGGGAAGGTATGCAAGCTCAAGAAGTCATTATATGGACTGAAACAATCTCCGAGAGCATGGTTTGATAGGTTCAGACTTGCAGTCTGTGGCATGGGATACAAACAGTGCAATGGAGATCACACTGTATTCTACGGGCACTTAAAAGGTCGTATCACCATTCTGGCGGTCTATGTTGATGATATTGTAATTACTAGAGACAATGTTGAGGAGATTATGCGGCTAAAAGGAAACCTTGGAAAAGAGTTCGAGGTCAAGGATTTGGGACAATTGAAATATTTTCTTGGGATTGAAATTGCTAGGTCAAGGACGGGTATAGTGCTTTCTCAGCGAAAGTATGCACTGGATCTTCTTTCAGAGACAGGAATGTTGGACTGTAGGGTTGCCCCTACTCCTATCGAGCCGAATCAGAAGTTGTGTGCTGAGGGAGGTGATTCAGTGGACAAGGAGCAGTACCAAAGACTAGTTGGTAAGCTTATTTATCTGTGCCACACTAGACCTGATATTTCTCATGCAGTGAGTGTGGTGAGTAGATACATGCATGATCCGAGGGAACAACATTTGGATGATGTTCACAGAATTCTCAGATATATCAAGGGGAGTCCCGGAAAAGGACTGTGATTCAGAAGTCATGGGCATCTGAGAGTTGAAGGATATTGTGATGCTGACTGGGCAGGTTGTGTGGATGATCGTAGATCCACCACATGATATTGTGTGTTTGTTGGAGGCAATCTTGTGGCTTGGCGGAGCAAGAAGCAAGATGTGGTGGCCAGATCTACAGCTGAGGCTGAGTACGGGGCTATGGCACTCAGTCTATGTGAGTTGATGTGGGTGAAAAATCTCCTATCTGAGTTACGCGTGTTTCGAGGAGAATCCTTACAACTTCGGTGTGACAACAAGTCAGCAATCAATATTGCAAACAATCCAGTTCAGCATGATCGCACTAAACATGTGAAGATTGACCGTTTCTTCATCAAAAAATAATTGGATAATGGAGTGCTGACGTTGAACTATGTGAAATCAGAAAACCAGTTGGCTGATTGCCTAACTAAGGGTTTGGGTTGTAAGCAGTTTGAGAGTTCTTGTAACAAGATGGGGATGATTGATATCTATCGCCCATCTTGAGGGAGAGTGTTGAGTTATATTAGTTATTATGTTATTTCTAGTATTTACGTTATTTGTAGAAGTCTAGGGTTTTATTTGTAAAAGTACGATTCTGGATTAATATAAAAAGAGAACCTATGTACAGAGGCCATAATCCCAAATTTTAACCTAATTCTTCTCTAAAGTTAAACATATTTTAAACTAGCTTTGTTTCCTTTTATTTATTGTGTTGTTCTAGCTTTATGGCTTGTACAGGAAACCTTGTACAATTTTTCATGTTTGTACTATTTATTTGTTTTTAGTACTACATGAAATTCTGGATTTTAGTACTAGAATTCACAGCTGTCAAGAGACTTAAGGAATTGGTCTTTAGGGGGCGTTTCAGCGTCTTTTTGATATTTGCCAACTTTAATAAAATTTTACTTTTAAATAAGACATGATAATTGATGGTCAGCAAATATGCTTTCAAGTTCAATAAAGACTTTTTTTTCTTCCAACAGGCGCACAAATTGTACTTTTTCTGATGTTTTGTACTTCACTTTCTTAATCCTTTACTCCAGTGGTGTCGCAAATAGTGCATTAGTACCAACTTCCCTATTTGTCAAAGTCAGAGTCTTTTATCCCGAACAAGTTGAGGTAGGCTAGAAATGACATCCCGATTTTGGTCATTTCTTGTATATATGGCTGAGTTTTTACGCTGGCTCGCTAAGCCTATCGCAAGCATGCGGGCTTGAACCCTGGACCTCTTAGAAGAAAATCCAGTGCTCTTACCACCTGAGCTACTAGACCATATGCAAAGATATAATGGCACCTTAGCTATGACCAACCTTCCCTATTTGTGTCCAGTAAAATTCTTAGTAGACTACTCATCAATTAATTAATTTCAAAAACATCAGTCTTGCAACTGACTTATTGATGTTAAATAAATTACACTATTTCTGCCTCACGGTATGGAAATAATCATTGCAAAGATCTTGTGGAATTTAACACCTAGCTATGACCAACCTTTTATAGATGAGGACACTCAGTATTCAAAAAGAAATAAATGTGTTGCCCATAAAGAGGGAAAAGAGGAATGGATGGTATTGAGGGTAATTTGTTTCATTCACTGTTCTTAAATTACAGTTGTACAAATGGCACCTTACACGTTTCATTAAAAAATTGTCTGCACAGTTTTTAGTTGTCAAGCGTCCTTATGAATTATGATCTAGAAAATATTAATGGAGTTAATAGATGGAAACATTGGGGATTTACTATTTTGTTCTGATATGCTGACAATACCAAAGCAATTGAAGTGAAAAAAGATTAAGCTTTCATACCATGAACTTGGTTGTAATAAGTCTCTTCTTTTGCATTTTTTCATTTTGTTTTGAATGCCGTTTTATTGATAGAATCATCAAAGCAGGTATATTATGGAAATGCTCCAACTTCTGTGGCACTTGGGTTAGACCTACTTGAAGAGGAGTGCCCTTCTGTTCTTGGACGTTTGTCCCAGTACCATGAATGTTTGATTGAAATAACATTCGCTTATATTTCAAATGAAACGACTTTTTGTCAAATGAAACAATTTTGCTGATGTTTGCCATATGAAACCATTTTATAATTTGTGAGAAATGGTGTTGCTTATTTTTCATTACCGGATGTTAACATGTTTATTGGCTGAGGCTATTTTGCTTGAATTGTACACATGTTAAGTGGTATGAACTTTTTAGGATTAAAAAAATTGAAGCAACGTGAGAAAAAAAATATACTATTACAATTGCAGTTCGAATTTGCCCACACATTGGGGTGGGCTCCGCTGCTAGTACTTAAAAAAAATTATAAAAAGAGAGACAGAGTTGTCGATAATATGAGTTTGGAATAGACAACTAGAAGAAAAATTGCGTCGATGTAAATGTTAAACAATGCAGAATCAACAATTAAAAAAAACAGATAGCATTATGAATTAAGATAACGTTATCAGTAAATCTCGGATAAAACTACTTGTTCCGATTTAATTTATTTGAGTCGTGATTGGGACTTACAAAGTTCAATACTTCAATCATGTAGTGAAAGTAGGAATCACAACTTAGGAGCGCAACAGCAGGCTTAATTTGCTAAAGTTTCTTATACTATTTGTGAGTTATAAAAGCTAGTAAACATAAAAAGGAAAAAAAGATACTTTACCAATATTCTTATGATTTCTTTTACGTAGAAAAGAAAAGATAAATAAAGAAAAAAGATACTAGCCATCCAACATGGATAATCTTTCTTGAACTCATCCCAACTAATAAGAGCTATTTGTCAGATTTATGATAATTATCAATTTCTTTTCAAATTTATGCATTTTTGTCATAACAAGCTTCATTGCCACAATAGCACTTTCTCAAGAGAGTTGATCCGGACAACATCAAATTAAATCCAAACAACATTATATTTTTCAAATGACAATATTGCCCTTGCTTTGTACCAGACAACATCCTATTTTTTCTTTTTTTAAAAAAAAAAGATTTCCAGACATAATTTTATTTCTTTTTCAATTTTCAGTCGCCAAATTCAATAGCATGCTAATCTCCTCTATCCACGTTTTTAAAAGTCGGTCTTTATTTGTCCAAAGTAGGGTTATACAAGTCGAGTTCAAGCGAGTTGGAACAGTTCAAATTCGACTTGGCTATAATTCAAATTGGCTTGAGTCAAGTTAAAAATACTTACAAAATTTTTAAGCTACCTCAAACTCGGTTTGACTCCAACTCAAGCTAGCTCATGAGTCACGAGCTAGCTTAAAATATCACATGCCTTTCAAAATTTTATTTATTTAATTCACATGTTATTTCAATAAAACTTATTGATATATACAACATTATAAACAATAATATTATTATCATTTAATATTTTTTCTTTTAATTTGAAGCAAAATCTATTTTGAAACTCAATTTGTTGTATGTTACAATTAGTTAAAATAAAAATATAGGAAGACAATTCTTATAAATTAATTTATAAAATTTTAGTACTCTTAATTATATCGATATACTATCTAAAAATAGATATTTATTATGTCACGAGTTACGAGCCGAGTTGAGCTGAACTCAAACTGAACTCATCAACCAAACCAGTTAGTTCAATTCGAATTCCATTGGTTCGAGTTATAACTGAGTTTTTTTAGTCAATTTCAAGTAAGCTTACGAGCTACAAGTTTTTTACTCATCCCTAGTCCAAAGCAATTCAAGGTAGCTCTTATATATATATATATAAATACATAATAGGAGTATATTTGTTCAGATTACTTGTAAATTTTTTTTTTTTTGAAGGTAGATTACTTGTAAATGTTGTTCGGCGAATTTGAATGTTGCACAAATCAATTCCCGACACCAAGCCACCAAGGTAAGACTTTCTTCATTTTTCACACTTTATCCAAAACGTTAGTTGTCACCAAGCTTTTAAAAAACGCTGTCTAAAAGCTATTTTTTTGAAAATAGAGATATTTTGTAGCCAACTGCACGAACGTCACAGAAAAAAATGATAAAATAACGTAACGCGTCATTTACGTTTTTTCATCGATTAAAAGACATATCGTGTATTGAGAACATAGTGTATTTGGTACATATCGTGAATAAAATGCTCAGAGATGTTCAATATCGTGTACAATATCGTGATCTACTGCCTCTCTAAGTACAATATCGTGTACCAATCGTCCATACAAATGTAGTACTGTACACAAGAATACATATGAGTTTGACACAGATGTTCGCATATACACACCATTTTGCCGCCGTTTTTTCACCGAAAAAATGCCGCACCGTTAAATCAACTCCGAACCGTCATACCGAAAAAATGCATTTTAAAAGCTTGGTTGTCACACTAGAAATAAATGATTATAATATTGTACAAATTAAAAATTAAAAACTATTTTCACTTTTTACAATTTTGGTTGTTACTCTAGTAATATATTCATCGTTGACATATTATACAAATTGTTAGCGCGTCTAGGGAGAGCAAATTAATAAATAACTATATTTGCTCATGGTTGATACTTAAATAATTTAGAATTGACGTTGAATGGTTTGAGGACTAACACTTGTATTTTAATATCTATGGTTGGTGCTTTTTTATTGACTCCAACCACTCAATATTTTTCATGCACACATGTGACGCAATTATGTTAGTGGAAGGAATTTAAGAACAATAATTGTCCCACGCTGGTTAACGAGACTATTATCTTTTAAACAAACAGAACTTAAATAGTAACAAACCATACTTTTATATACTACCTATCTACTACACTTTCCGGATACATGATTTACATCTGCACTCATAAAATTCCCTCCCTCGTATAATTTGGATGGTTCCTATATGTTGCTTTGAAATGATGTAAGAAAATTTGATGAAACAGTAAACAAAAAATAAATCACAAAGAAGAAGCAAGAAACTTGACAAAAGAAAAAATAAAATTACAGGGAATCGGGTATTGATATTTTTTTCCTTGAGATATCAAATATCAAATTTCAGTTATGGACCTATGACTTGGGGAAAAAGATAACTAACAACAAGAATCTTAGAAGGTGTTTGGTTGTGGAGTAAAAAGTTGCATAAGTATGTAGTGTTATGTAATAAGGGTGTGTTTGGATGGAGTAGAATAAAGCTTGAATAAGAATAAGATTCAAATTTTTTATTCTTGTCTAACCCAAACAACACAAGAATAAGAAATTTGGGCCCTTATTCTTATACTAACAAAACCATAGAATTTGAATAAAAATAAAGATTGGCACGAGATTCTAAAAATTTCTTATTCTTATTTTTATCCGGCCTCCATCCAAACACACCCTAAATGTTTGGTTATGTAGTAAGAAAAAATAACTTAATGCATGTACATATTCATGTAAAAAGACTAAAATGTCTTTGAATTTGAATTATTTGATTTAGTAAAAGACAATTCTGATTTAGTGTGCAATACATACTTGGACCATCTATTTCAGATTAGACGATTGAAATCTGATCTAATATGTGTTATTGACCAATAGGCATACTGGTTTAGTTTTATTGAGCCGAATACTAGTATCTATTGACCAACAGGCATACTGGTTTAGTTTTATTGAGCCGAAAGCTAGTATCTATTTAATTTTGCAGAATTGATGTAAAAAAAGATTTCATTTTAAATTATATCAAGACAGCTATTTAGGTTTTTTTTCATGAAATGTTACATAACCTCTTATTCATAAAAACAAACGCCACTTACCATTTTAGTTTTTTCATGAAAATCCTGATCCTCGCCGAAAATTCTCTCACGGTTCTTGTTTGGTCATTATCCAACGAAAATTAATTAACGTCAAATCAGAATTCCAGAGTACGTTTCTCTCGGATAAAGAATCCAACCTTTTGTTTTATTCGAGAACTTTTATTTAAACATGCTGCTTTTGCACGAATTTCAAGTCCAACTAGATTCGGTGGTCTTGTCACGTCTAATCTTTTGTCCGCTCCTCTCCCAGTCACTGCTTCCAAATTTTCTTTCTGAAAATTAGCAAAATTTAAAAAAGCTTGATCTCCTCTTTTCTTTAAGAAATATATGAAACACGAAATACAGTGATACACAAAACCTACATTTAGCTATTGTATTAAGATACATACAGTGGCGGATTTAAATTGGAGAAATGGGGTGGAATGCCGGCGCAATGCCCCCAAAATTTTTTTATGATATTAACATTCTTGCATGTATTTTTATTGCTAAAGAAATATTTTTGTTTAAGCAATTAACATTTGAACCCCTATAAACATAAATATAACATAATCATTGAATTCCATAATTAAAAAATAATCTTTTTTTGATAATTTTTGAAATTGTTTTACGGACATCGATATGAAATTAATTATTAAATTTTTAGTTGTTTTGTTGAAACCCTTAAAAAAAAAAAATTTAGCTCCGCCCCCTAGATACATAATAGTTAAAATGTATGCTTTTCAATCAATTAAAGATGGTCACATGGTTTATGAACTCGAATTACTAATGTATTGTATTCAACCACTGGGATATTGCGATTTTGTGAACGAACAGTGAGAAATATAGTAATAATTAACACTTAAACAAATATTTTTCTTAGTCATCCAAAGTGACTCTGAAAAAGTAAAAATAATGCGTATTCAAAATTACTTTGAAAAGTTATTTATAGATTTATGAACTAAAGAGGATTTAACCTCCATTTTTATTTTAAAAAACATTAATATTTATCTTCCTCTACAGTTTTAACACTAAACTAATTTATAACTGATTTGTGGGTATACACATACTATTTAACGGTCACTATTTGTAACAAATTACAATGTATATTTGATTACTTAAAAAACCATTGAATTATAAATTTGTTTGATTTAAGTCGGTCTGTCACATTTTTCAACTGGAGCGATGGCCTAACCCTTCATATATACGTGCAAATATTTTCAAAAATTTTTATTTGAACTTAAAATCATCAAATATTTTTCAGAACACGATTAAATTGTGAACAACACATTACGCGAGTATTACAAAAATATAGATAACTTTTAGCAAAAGTTTGCAAACGACGAAAACTTGTTCAATCTTTTTAATTTGGTCATTTCTTAGACTAAAAAAAAAAAAAGAATCTACATGAGCTCATTAAGATATAACATATTTTAGATTTATAGTTGCAACGTTAAATTTGTATTAAAAGTTTCAATGGGTAGTGCACAAATATTTCTTCATTAAGATCATCAAATTACCAAAAATTATCAAGTTCTTTCACAACCGCAACTTTGACTGTAGAACAAATAGATACATAACCTATGATTTGACTCATCCTTTATCACTGGACTCATACAATTGATACAGACCTAACAAACAAGACTGGATATGATAAAATATTAAGGAAAAATTAGATATAACCCCCGTAATCTTTCTTATCCGGATATAATCCCTGCAATCTCTAAAACCGGATATAACCCCTTGCAATCATGCTTATTAGGGATATAACCCCCTCTTGTCAGTTTTAGTTATTTTTTAATTAAAAAAATTAGTTGTGACGAAACTACCCTCCTTTAGAAACAAAGATCTTTCAGACTTTCACCTTCCTAATATTACCTTCCTAATATTACACGACATCAAATCTCTACTGTATCATTGGACTCCGATCTACCCCCCTTCTTTTTTTTTGCCGATAATAATTTGTTGGTAGATCAAATTGAAGTAATGAATCTAGACCAATCTCAACATCCGATTTTTTTTTTAAAAAAAATCGTCATTATGGAGATGCCACCTTGCCTGTTGCACGGCAAGTTTTGCGCTGGCAACTATTTATTCTTTTTTGTTTTATAATTGGCGATTATAACTTTTCATGTTAACGAAAAAAAGTTAATGTAGTGCTTGGAACTAAAT
Organism: Rhynchospora breviuscula; assembly: GCA_027562975.1. Taxonomy (NCBI): domain Eukaryota; kingdom Viridiplantae; phylum Streptophyta; class Magnoliopsida; order Poales; family Cyperaceae; genus Rhynchospora; species Rhynchospora breviuscula. Next base: position 24,601,032 of record CM050398.1, read on the forward strand.
CAAAGCTATGACTCACCAGCAGATGATCCTTCATTTTTTTTCATGTAATAAAGGATATTTACCAGTATTACCACTTTACCAGTATAGTCTGCAATTAAACCAGCACCGACCTGTCTCGAATGGTTTGCCGTTGGTCTCGTTCTTTCTTGCTTTCAACTTATCCCGATACTGACCAAACTCGCCTGTGACTTCTCGCCTACTGGTTTGAACTCGTTCACTTAGATATCTATGCATGTGACCTCTTCCTTAAGAGAAGGGACTAAGTGGGGACCCAAAGAAAGTTGCCAAAGCCCCGTTTCCTAAACATTGTTCCACGTAAGCTATTATTCAGCATCAATGGAAAATGTAATAAAACCTGTATAGTCTTCGAATAGGATGGCTTCGATAGATAGTAAATTGCGTGCATTATCGCCTTTGATGCAGGGGGCTTCGTCAGCCAAACTACGCTGACATTGAATTAGCACTGAAATTTTTACTAAAATTTTAAAGATGCTGATCAGCACCAATCGTTGGGCATTAATTCTGCTGATATTGATGAATGGCTAAATTTGATATCAGATATCCCTAATGTTCCTCCAGTACAAGACGCTCCAGCCGTACCACCTGCTCCAATCCCTCCTGCGGTTCCACCTGCGCTCAATCCACCTCAGGCTTTGATAACTTAAATATCACAGCCTCTAATTCACAACCCAGAATTTCCTTTACTCAATTTTAAATAAAAATTTCCAAAACCAGCACTGACATTGAGAATACAATGAAAAGGGAAGTGCCAATTTTGGTACTGTATCTATCAAAGAAGGTGAAACGATCTTTGGAAAGAAAAAGGGTAGTTTGGTCATAGTTTTTATGCTGCTGAATTTTTTTAATTAAAAAATAACTAAAACTGATAAGAGGAGGTTATATCCCTAAAAAGCATGATTGCAGGGGTTATATCTAGTTTTAGAGATTGCAGGGGTTATATCCGAATAGGGAAGATTACGGGGTTATATCCAATTTTTTCAAATATTAAATACCACCAGACAATACAAGGACCTCGAACAACACTCTCCGTTCCAGACTTCCAGTCCGTAGTAGTTATATAACATATTTAAATATATTATTGTGTAATATTATGCATATATTTAATTTAAAAACCAATAATTTGCTATATCATTAAAATAAGATTACATTACAAATATATATAAAATATTCTAACTATTGTTTCTAATAATTTATTCACATGAAACTTTATTATAGTTGTCATGCATATTTATTTACAAAATATAATTTTTTTTTGAAATCTAATAGCCGGCCCGTACTTACACAACCCAACGCTTCTATCAGCCAATCGCTGTTTCAACTCAACGGCAAGAGCCAAGACGCAATTAATTAATAAATCTACAAACAAATCTAGTTAATAGTTGAGAGTATGAAGTTATAATTTTTTTAAGAAGAGATCACTATTAATCAATCTTTCACGACTGTGCTCTGATTATTCTCTCTTCTAGTTGATCCACCCGGGTGGTAGGTGAGGTTGTTCTCCTCTCTCTTCTCTTCTCAGTTGAGAAATCTAAGATTTGTTGTTCATCTCCGTTCAGGCCTGGCTTTCTCTGAAAGCGACTCGCTTTCTAATCCAAGTTTGTCACTGTCCCAATTGGTAGGTTTGTTTGAGAGGAAACTCTCGCTTCTTCTCAGCTGATCCACTTTACACTGATCCAAATTGGGTTTTTTTATTTTTCTTCAATTTCACTACTTTTTGGGTTGTAACTACAATTATATAGCTCAATCTAGTGTAAGTAGGTCTCTTCTTTCTTTAGGAGGGGTTCTCTTGTTTGTTTTGTATAATTTTCGTATTTGCTTAATTTAGTACTAATTGGAGTTGATCTGAGATAGAAAACTGCTCCATTTCATAAGTTTTGTTGTTGTGTGACTTAATTTACTAGTAATAGGTGCTTGATCTGAGACAGGAAGGTTCTCCATTTGAAATTTTTATTTTCCCAACTTGAATGAGCTGAGAAAAAGGTGGAATTTTTGATTTAGTTCCTCTTCCGATCTAGGTCAAGCTTGTTCTCACTTGTTCTTCAGAAACATTCTTACTCTAACTGTAAATCTATATGATTTGTTAATCTCGGCTAAGAAGTTATTTACTTGTCAATTTTATAAAAAGTTGAAACTTTTGTGTGCAAATTGTGATCGGATAGTGTGGAGATTTGGGAATTTTTCTCCCTCTTGTGCTCTATGAAGAGCATGTTTCTCTCAGAATCACGCAAAGAGACACAGGTTCACGATTTCAATCCTCAATCATGGCTTCAAGTTGAAAGAGGGAAACTTTTGAAGCTTTCATCATACTCACCTTCTTCAATGTAAGTCTACTTACAGAAAATGATTCTGTCAATTCTTAGTTAGATTTCTTCTGCAAACTGTTTAGTTACAGATAACAACCAAGGTGGGTCTAAAGGGCAAGTTCAAAGTACATTATCTTGTGTATTTAAATATACTGCCCTTCTAAAAATTATTTGTAGCTTTTCTTATATTTAATGTTGTTGTCTAAGAATAATCAGGTCCATTTCTGCTTGACTTAACAGTTTGTTGCTAGGTAGGTTTTGGTTACAATTCTAAAAGAATAAATTAGACCATGATCTATATTCCAGCAAAGTATATTCGCCTGTCTGCAAATGTAGCATGAATAGTTTGCAAAAGTGGGTATAAATGTTCAGATTTCTTCAATGCATTTGTAACTGTTTTCTTCTAATTTGTTCAATAGAGAATCCTTAATCAAAGTACTGGATCCGCCAATTCTCCCATACTTTAAACCAGTAGACTATGTTAGTGTATTAGCCCAGATTCATGAGGAACTTGAACAATGCAAGCCAGAAGAAAAATCAGATCGCTACTTGCTTCAATATCATGTTTTCCGAGGGCTTGGTGAAACAAAATTGCTCAGGAGAAGTCTTCATTCAGCTTGGAAGCATTCGACTACTGTATATGAAAAAATTATTTATGGTACCTGGTTGCGGTATGAGAAGCAAGGAGAAGAGTTCATCACTGATCTCCTCTCCTCTTGTGGTAAGTGTTGTAGAGAGCTTGAGCCTGTAGATGTCGCTTCAGAGATCCCAACTGGGGCCTCTGTGCCAGTTTGTGAGAACAGCACCTCGAGCAATGTGCAAGAGGAGGCTACAATGGTTTCATTTCAAATCGGAGAAGAAATGGTAATCTGTGAGAGGTGCAAGATTTCTTCTTTGTCGATCCCGTTTCACACCATGCTTAATGGGCCTTTTACTGAGACAAATCTAGAGGTAATCGACTTGTCAGAGAACGGAATCTCAGCAGCTGGTATGAGATGCATTGCTAATTTCAGTGTTACTGGTGTATTAGCTGGCAATGGCTTATCAGCTGACTTCTTACTTGAAATTCTTGTGTTTGCAAATAAGTTTTGTTGTGAGAAATTAAAAGAAGCTTGTGATAGAAAACTGGCATCTTTGGTTTGTTCAAGGCAAGATGCAATTGAGTTAATAACTTGTGCACTCGAGGAGAATGCGCCGGTTCTTGTAGCTACTTGCATGCAAGTGCTTTTAAGGGAACTCCCGACATGTCTGGGTGATGAACAAGTGGTAAAGTTCTTCTCAAATGTTAACAAGGAACAACAATACGCCATGGTGGGGAGAGCTGCTTTTCCCTTCTATTCATTGTTGAGTGAGGTTTCAATGAAAAAAGACCCAACTTCAGAGAAAACTGTAAGGTTTGTAGAAAAGATGGTCGAGTCAGTGGTTGGTGCATCACAAAAACAAATCGCATATCACCAACTTGGTTGTGTCAGATTTTTAAGAAAGGAGTATGGAGAGGCAGTGCGTGCATTTAATGCTGCTCTAAGTTCAGGGCATGTGTATTCTATTGCTGGCATTGCCAGAGTAGCTTGTTTAAGGGGAAACACGGTCTTGGCTTTTGAAAAACTCACATCTGTTATATCATCTTACCAGCCTCTTGGGTGGATGTTTCTAGAGAGAAGCCTGTACACCAATGCCAATAGAAAACTAGAAGATTTGGACATGGCAACTGAGCTTGACCCCACTTTGACGTATCCATACATGTACCGGGCTATCAACCTCTTGAAAAAGCAAGTCCCAAAAGCTGCATTGGATGAAGTAAACCGAATTTTGGGCTTTAAGATGGCACTTGAATGTCTTGAGCTAAGATTCTGCATCCACCTGGTGATGGAGAATTATGATTTAGCTCTCCGTGATGTGCACGCTATCCTAACCCTGGCGCCTGGGTACAGAATGGTTGAGGGGAGAGTGGAAGCATCGAAAATAGCAACTCTTCTAAGTGCTCAAGTGGATAAATGGAGCTCTGCTGATTGCTGGATGCATCTGTATGAGAGGTGGTCGGCAGTAGATGATGTGGGGTCACTTTCAGTGATTTTTCAGATGATGGAGACTGATGCACCAAAAGGCGTGCTATATTTCAGACAGTCATTGCTTCTCCTTAGGTCAGTTTATTCATCATATAAGTAATTTGTTCGCTGAAAAAAATGCTGCCACAACATCATTTGGTTCAATTTCAATATTTATATGTTTGCTTAATGTGTACTTTAAGTCCAGTATGCCTTTCATATACAGTATTCCATACTACAGTGTATCTTTTTTGATCAAATGTGAGATCACACCTTCTTCTTTTGTATTAATTATACCTCTTTTGAACACTAAATAATTTAGCAATGCTTTGCATGTTGTTCTTTTGTGTTAGCTATCAGTTCCTTCTTTTTATGTCTTTAAATTTTAGCCAGCATCCTTCATTAGCAATAAAAAGCTTCTCCTATTTTATTTAATCAAGGATATGACCTATTCCAAAATCTCATGTTTCCAAAGATTCTTGTCTATAGAATTTTGAAAGGTTAGTTCTGGAAAAAGATTATGGAAAATTTATGCCATTATACTTTTGAGGTTGGTGGGTTCACTAGTTTATAAGGCTCTGTATAGATGAGGTGGGATTATCCACATATTCAACCAATTAGGACAAAACCAAAGAATGGATAAACCAAAATCATGGTACCATTAGCCATTACTAGTCCAGCATATACCAGAGCAACTATAGAGATAATGAGTATTCTACCAAATTTTATAATACATTCAATTATTTTTATGTTCACTTAGGGTTTAGTCAATTGTACTATTTTCTGGACCCCATGTCCAGATAAATATAATATGCCTATATAATTGGCCTGAGCTATGGGTTGGTGGTTGGTACTAATAATTACACTCTTATTATTGCAAGTTTTGAGATACCTTATTTGCTATAGTTAGGCAAAACTTGAGTGTTTCTAATTATACATATAATTTTAGGTTGAACTGTCCAGAAGTGGCAATGCGCAGCTTACAGCTAGCACGGCAGCATGCCTGTAGTGAGCATGAGCGGCTCATATATGAGGGCTGGCTGCTATATGACACAGGTCACTGCCAAGAGGCATTGCTTAAGGCTGAAGAGTCTATTGCCAAGCAAAGATCTTTTGAAGCTTTCTTTCTGAAGGCGTACGTGTTGGCTGATTCGGGCATGGATCCATCATGCTCAGCGACATGTATATCTCTCCTTGAGGAGGCTCTTAAATGCCCTTCTGACCGTCTTAGAAAGGGTCAGGTCAGTGCTTATTAATTTGAATAGTAGAAGTTTTTGATTTTGGTTATTATGATTTTCTGGTACTAGCCCTTGTTTGTGATGTTGATTTGTGGACTTATGTAATTTATATCCCTTATTTATTATATCTTGATACTGGTTTGGCCTCTGAACTCTTTCTTTATAGCATATTTGCCATATTGGAGGAAAATAAAGCCAAATTGAGTCTTATTTTAAGGCATCATTGGAGAACCGAGGTACTTGATGCATAATGGAACTATTTTTCTGCACTTGGAAGCTTCATTTTTGCACAATTGTGCATGATTGGGATTATTTTGGGAGAACTAGCAATTTTGTAGAAACAGGCATGTTACCTTGTTGGTAAAATCAAAGTCCCTAAGATTTTGTTACCAATCTTTGTTACAACCTTCAAATGCAGGCGTTGAACAACCTAGGTGGTGTATACCTTGACTGTGAGAAGCTGGATTTGGCAGCTGATTGTTACACAAGTGCTCTTAAGATCAGACATACCCGGGCTCACCAAGGTTTGGCTCGCGTCCATTTTTTAAAGAACAACCGGGTCGCAGCATTTGAGGAAATGACCCAATTGATAGAGACAGCAAAGAGCAATGCATCAGCCTATGAGAAACGGTCTGAATATTGTGATAGGGAGCAGACCATGAAAGACTTGGAGATGGTGACCCGGTTAGATCCATTGCGTGTTTATCCGTACCGGTACCGTGCTGCAGGTAAGACTTTTTTTTATGGACTGTCATGATTATTAGATACTATGTAGCAGAGATACTTGCCAATTATGAGCTAACACACACACACACACACACACACACATATAGAGAGAGAGAGAATATCTATGGTGCATACTAATGTACCAGAGCTTGGGTGCATAATCCAAACTCTTGGATTTGCTTCAAAATGACCAATCCAAACCGTCCAATATGATCTCCCTATTGAAATCTCCTTGCCGACCAATTTTACATTTTTTTGGAATTTTTTAAGTATTCTTTTTTCGAATTTTTAAAAATTGCGTTTTTGAACGGTTCAGAAAAAAATTAGATTAACAGTAGGAGCTTTAATAAGAAGGTTAGCAGCTGGGGTGGTCGTTGAGTGTTATATGATTAAGCATGATAAATTGGCCAATAAATCATGATACAAGGATTTTTTTTTTTTTTGTAAAAATATGATAGCAATGTTTACTTGTAGGTTCGATCAAATTATAAATGAATAGACATCCCCCTTACTTGATTACATAAACAGAATATCAATTCTAGGTTTCTAGATTTAAATTCCAGCATTATAATGCAGTACACTAGTATTTATATACTACAAGGTCGCAACTCTCCAAGCAAACTAACACCTAAATTCAATACTACAAGCTGGTTTGGGAATGATGAAACTGATTTAATTTTTTTACAAAAGCCACAACCAAGTTTTATCAGTGATTTAAAACTGCGAAAATCATCTGCTAAATCTGGTACCAAATCTTCTGAGTCATGTATTTTTGCTACATTTCAATGCTAGTTGTCCAAAGATCTGCAGAAACTGCTTAATCATTGCTTTTTAAAAGCTTAACTGGTACAGAAAGGTTTGGTACAGTACCAAAATATGGTACAACATTCATCCCTTCATAGTGTGCTGATCTGGGAGAGGAATCCAAACAAATGGAACTTAATACCTTCTAGAATTGCAAACAAGGGCAAAGTTTTTAATGCCATCACCAGCCATACCAAACATTAGAAATCTGATAAATTTTTGTGACCAGCACCTGGATCAGTGATTGACATCCTTAAATAATGCAATGAGGCTTTCTTATGTTAAGAAGCATCTTTTTACATGTTTGTGTATAGCCGTGCCCTATTAAGTGTTTTTAAACTTGCAATATTGCAGATATATTGACTTCAATTTTTCCTTTTAATAATGTTGTTACCAGTGTTAATGGATAGTCGCAAAGAAAAAGAGGCGATAGCAGAGCTGACTCGTGCTATTGCATTTAAAGCAGACCTTTATCTACTACACTTGCGAGCAGCTTTCCATGAACACATTGGAGATCTACAAAGTGCACTTCGAGACTGCCGGGCTGCTCTTTCCCTTGACCCCAATCACCAGGAGATGCTCGAGCTTCATAAGCGTGTACACAACCAAGAAACTATTACCGGGTTTGACACCATGTAGAATGTACAGACATGCTAGGTGGATACAAGCTATAGAGTTTCTCTTTTTGGAAAGAAATTTGTCTTCCTTTTACTAAAATATTTTATGACAGGTGAAACCATCCCTTGTACTCTGCTGAGGAAAGAAAATGTTTACAATCCTTTTGTAATTTTAGACTGCTCATGTTCTTGTGATTTTACATGGGCTGCTGTCTTATAAACTAGGTTTATATCTTGAAACTAAGGTAGCTGATATTGTTATATGTTCTTTTGAAATTGGTATATAAAGTAATGTATAGGGGTGCATAACGTCTAAAACGACCACGAAAATGGTCAGTTGCGTTAACCGTTTCGTCTTAGACGAAACAATATAAATCACAAAAATACTACGAAAATACACATGGACGAAATCATTTCAAGCTTTCAATAACCGTTTCATTTTTTAAATGCAACCAAAATCTTTAACCATTTCGTTTCACCGCTTTCACCCCTGGTAATGTAGTTCCTCAAATTGAACTCCTTGTTTACATCGATATTCACTGTTGCTTATGACTGGGTTGTTAATCTGGATCCACACCTTTCAAAACCGATTCAGGTCCAATCCAGCTAGCCGACAAAACTGAAGGCCCAGTCTAAACAAAGCCCACCAAACTAAATTCCATTGACCTCTGTGCACTTTGCAGTTTGCACTGGCCTTTCGAACCACGAAAGGGACCCGGCCCAAGGTAACAATATATATCTCTCCATTCCGCAAAACCGGAGACCTCAATTTCCCCAAAACACAAACCTCATCTTGTCGCAGAGACATCTCCAGTCGTTAACATACACCAGTATCACTTTTCACTTCATTCATCGGAAGGAGGTGAGCGCACGGATCGGTGACCATACCTCAGGATCTGCAACTTGCTCGAGTTCGGCCTTTCCTCTTCTCCATTCCTCGCTATCTCTCCCACCGCTCTTTTTCGAGAAGCTTCCGCCGTTGATCCAAATCTCCGATTCGAGATTCGATTTCGACCGACCCCACCTCCTCTCTAGAACTTTCCCTTTTCTCTCCTCTCTCTCTCTCTCTCTCTCACTCTCTCCCGCCCCCACTTTAAAATCCAGCGCCACTTGTTCTTAAATTACACAACCAAGCTCCATACTCTTCTCTTAACTCAAATTCTCTCTGTTCCGTTGCTTCCGCGCGCCATTTTGGCACCTCGATTGGTCTCCAATCGGATTCAGCGTTTGCAATTTGATTGGTTTCTGAGGAGAAAGATGGATCCTACGCTGAATCCAGTGAAAGAGGAGTACTCAGAGGGAGAGCACACGGATATGGGTTTTGAGGAGAGGTCTGAGTTTGCGCCGAAGCCAATGGAAGGGTTGCATGAGGTGGGTCCACCTCCATTTCTGACTAAGACTTATGAGATGGTGGATGACGTGGTGACAGAGCAAATTGTGTCGTGGAGTCGGACCGGGAATAGTTTCGTGGTGTGGGATCCGCATGCTTTTGCAACTACTCTTTTGCCGCGGTACTTCAAGCACAACAATTTCTCCAGCTTTGTGAGGCAACTCAATACTTATGTGAGTTTCTCAGTACTAAGTGTAACAGAATTGTTTATCTTGCCTGAGACTAATTTTGTTGGTAATTAATTGTCTGTGCATGGACCACACTTGTTTAAGTTTAATTTTATTTACTTCAATTTAAAAGGTAATAATCACTATGTACATGTCAGTGTATGTTAACATTAGTAAGGGTGGTTAACTAGGATTCTTGAACTAATTGATGTCCTGATTAGTTGAAAGAAAGAAAAGTAAAATGTTTGTGCTGCTGAGCATTTACCAAATTCTCAAAGAATGTAGCTTTTAAGATGTCTAGTAAAGCAATTGTATATGAAGTAGAGCAATAAAAAAAACAAGGTAAAATTTTCATGGTATTGAAACTAATCAATATTTGTGAAACCAATCATCATGATTTAGAGAAGAGCAATGATGACTGTTAATATCAATTGAGAAAGCAGATTAATAAATACAGGAATAGGGATTGAGTAGAGAGTGAATGTGTTCTGAGAGGAGTCACGAGAACCTAATGTTATAAATATGTTTTTTCTTAAAGTTTTCTAGTCATGTAAACGTAATTTTTATTGTATGTTTATGAAGCATGTTTTATTCTGAAAGCTTCTGATATGGGATTTATTTTTCCTCTCTTTGAACACATAATGTGTCATGTCATCCTATTTGAGTTTTAGCTGATATAGTTATAAGATAAATAGATTTCTTGTTTTTTGACCATTCTTTTGATAGTAATTTTTATCAAGCTTCTGCCAGGAAACTTTATTATCTTTTTAGTTGTTTATTGCAAAAATGCACAATTAGGATATTGGAATTTATTAGGTTAAACAAAAAAAGTTGCTATTATTCTTCATGATAAAAGCTAAGCATTATTTTTATCCATGGAGATGAAGAAACTTTCCATAGGTCATGTAGCATTTGAATTTTCTCTAGCATTAATACAAACCTTTTTAAAATCAAGTATGGTATTTCTAGTTTAGGAAATATTCTTTTTACATCACTTGCCTTTTACAACCATTACTTTTTGTTACAAAAAAAAAGTAAATGATCTTTTTGTTATTGTCTATTAAAATAATAGAAGAAGGTGAAGAAAGCGGAAGAAAGTTGAAGAACCCTTCAACTCAAAAATGTTTGACTGAAGTTGTAAGAGGTATATGTAGCATTTTTGCATTTTCTTTACACAACTAATTTAAGAAAGCCTTCCTAGACACGTTGTAGAAAATAAAACAGATCAAAATTCATCAAAATTTTGTTTGTTAAACAAATAGTAACTCCTAGTATTTGCTTCCCCCATTTTATTTGTATCTCCCTTTCAATATGTTAAACTCTATTGTTCTTAACCAATTTGTGGTAACATTATGCAGGGTTTCAGAAAAGTAGACCCAGACAAATGGGAATTTGCCAATGAAGGTTTTTTAAGGGGGCAGAGGCACCTCTTGAAAACTATAAAAAGACGAAAACCTCCAACACATTCTGTGTCGTCGCAACAATCCCATGGTCCTTACCTTGAGCTGGGCCAATTCCAATACGACTCTGAAATCGAGCGCCTGAAACGAGATAAACAACTATTGATGACTGAGCTTGTGAAGCTGAGGCAAGAGCAACAGACGACCGGGGTCCACCTCAAAGCCATGGAGGATCGGCTTCAGGGCACTGAACAGAAGCAGCAGCAGATGATGGCATTCTTGGCCCGAGTGATGCGCAATCCTGAGTTGTTGCACCAGCTTATTTCTCAAAATGAAAAGAAGAAGGAGCTACAAGAGGAGATTTCAAAGAAAAGGAGGAGAAGGATTGACCAGAGAGCAGAGATTGATGATGCAGGGGCAAGTAGCAGTACCGAGCAGGAGACTGCGATGAAGATTGATGAGGGTTTGTCGGTGCCTGATGGGTTGTTTGGATTGGAGATGGAGCAGGGGGTGGGGCTAGGGTTAGGGCTGGATGAGGGAGGGGAAGAGAGTTTGCTATTGGATCCATCAGTGGATTTGCCGGAGGAAGGGGCTAAGGTTGAGTTGCCTGGGGAAGACTTAAATGATGATTTCTGGGAGGAGTTGCTTAATGATGGGGTTGGTGATGAGAAGGCAAGTGGGTCCCGAATGGCAGAACGGGGCAGGAGGAACGATGATCAGATGAGCTTGTTGGCAGATAAAATGGGATATTTAAGTTCAAATTGCCCAAGGAAAAGGTGATATATGCTTTGCAGCTTTGGAAATTGTTGACATCTTTCACAATTCATCGCAGGTTTCTTCATTATTTGGTAGCTGTTCGGGCAAGCTTGACTGTTTTCTATTTAGATTGCTGATGTGAAGGCAAGAGGATGATTTCTTTCTCTATTCTGTTGATATAATGCATGAACCTTGCAGATGATTCTTGGAACATGACTAGTTTTTAGCATAGTATGCTAAAGAAACATTAACCTTATCTTAGTTTTGATTTAGTTGTTTATTATTACTACTGACAGTTACCTTTTTCTTTAATCCTCTTTGCTCCTGCATAAATGTTGCATAGTGTTTTGAAATGAGCTATTTGACGATTAATATTATATTGGAAGTAAAATTTTGACGAAGGTTACCCAACTTGGTATAAAATTTATTTTGGTCACGGAGTTTGGAATTATCCATTTTTAATTACTGTATTTTGAACAAGGAGTTATTCCTTTATAATTACTAGACTTGATATTCATCAATTATTGATTATCAGTTATCGATTTTGGAGAAAAGAAATCCAACAGAGCGATTCACTAAACAGTGAACGCCCATATACCGGACTGAAATACTTTACTGTCGGCGACAGTAGAGGTCTATTGCCCACGAAATTTTATTAATATTTAAAAATTTTAAAATTTTAATTGTTGAATCCAAACCGTTGATCTTGTTCAATTTTACGAGCGATGTATTTTTATATAAGTTTTATAAATTTTGGAATTGATTTAATATTAGATCGAGTGGTCAACAAATGAACGAATCTAGTTAGATTAATTCTAATACGTTCATAATTTGATCATTTAATGAAGTATCAAATCGACTCCAAATTTTATAAAAATTATATGAAAACGCATCGTCCGTAAAATTGAACAAGATCAACGGTTTGGATTCAGTATTTGAATTTTAAATTTTTTATATATAAATAAAATGTGTGAGGGCAGTAGGCCTCTACTGTTGGAAACGACAGTAGAGGATTTTAGCCCTCCATTGTAAGACTAGTGACTATTAGTTGGTAAACTAAGTCCTTAATCTGTTTGAATAATCATGATTAGTATTAATCATGAATTATATGATCAAGAAATTAAATAATTTAATTTAATAACAATAAAATTTGATGGGATCTCTGATTTGAGAACATAGAAATGTTCTATGAAAATTCTGGATATTTTCTGTATGATTGCTACAATAATCCGACTTCTGAATTGACCAAATTAATTTAATTAGTGAAATATCTAATTTATAAAATGACTGTCAGAAACTTGTTACGCCAAGTATTACATGGAAAGCGCACAGAGGATCTAGGGAAAATTTAATAAAAAAAGAGAGACGAAGGAGTCTCCTCATTCTGCCTCGTCTCCTCTTCTGACTTGGCGAAACTCTCGCCTCTTTCTTTCTTTTCTTCCCCTGTGTGTGTGTGTGTGTGTGTGTTGCGATGAGATTGGTCGAGTGTGAGGCTGCTTCTGGCTTGCCCAACCAGAGGTTGGCACCTTTCGATGCATTACTGTGTTGGCACGAGGATGTCATCCCCTTTCTTCTTCGATCGATGGCGGCTGTTGAGCCGTAATTGGAAGCCTTGTCGTGGCTCTCTTCTTCTGAACTTCATCTCTCTTTTCTCTCTCTTGTCTGCCGTATGAGGTAAGTTCTATTTAAAAAGGATTTGAGTTAGGGTTTAATTGGGGCTGAAATTGGCGAGGAAGAGAGGAAGAGGAAGCTCAGGGAGGTAGTATTTCTCTAATCTCTATCGATTTCCTTGAGTTATTTGATTGAATTTGGAATTGTTCTAAACAATTAGCTCGTTTCTGTTAGGACACATTAGTGCATGGAATTGGCTCTCTTCTTGATTAGCTTGACTCTGGTACTTGCTTTGGTTGTGTTGGAATTTTTGAGAAGAAATTCTCGAAGCTCAGAGGAAGGTATAAGTTTTGTTTATACTTAGCAAATTAATTTTCTATTATCTTGTGTGTGTGCTGGATGCTTAAGTATTAGCATAAATATTATGCTTAATTAAATGCTGGGACCGGAAGTGAGTTTAAGGTTCATTCTAGATAAGCTATTAGAGCACTGAATAGAAATTCCTTGTTGAATCTGTCACAATAGCCCTTAGTGTGTGAATGATAGTTTGAGACTTGATTTGTTAGTCTATATGCATATCTCTTGAGTAGAGTTGATGTAGAATGATAAATATGCTTAAAGAATGGAATTGAAGGAACTGAGGATATGCAAGTCATTTAAAATATATCTTAGTTGCATATGCAATTTAGCGAATTCATTTTAGTGTTGGCTGTCATGAGTATAATGCATATGGCAGTAATTCTAAGTGCTTTTGATATAATTCTGTAGGCTCATATGCATGTTAGTGATGATTTGTCCATGAAATTTAGAGATTGAATGATGTAATCGTATAAATGCATTAGAAGCATGCATATATAGCTTCTGATAACCGTGATATGTGTTTTAGTTAGCTATTGTGTGAGCTCATACTTGTTCTTAGCTGTTGAGAAGCTTATGAGATGCATTTAAATGATGGCAATGCAATATCATGCAGGACAGCGCATTCATTTGGTAGGAGACATTATGTATAGGCTGTAACAGTGTTGGTATAACTTTTTATAGACTTGTAAAATGAAATTCATGCATATGTGAGTATAGTTGTGCATGGTAGTAGTTAATTAAAGCTTATGTTGCATTCATATGCATATATGAGTTGTTAGTTGTGTTTATGGACTTAAGGAAGCACATAAATTGATTTGAGGAACTGTTAAGTAAGAACAGTGCATTTAAATAATTAGAAGCAATGAATTGCTAGCTGCATAGGTGACTTTATGTGTTTTTAGCTTATAGTTGGTTTAACTGTCTTTAGAATGTTAGATTCTGTTATATAATTGCAAATAATGGGTGACTTATGCATTTTTGTGGACTACCAGAGTTGTTAAAGTGAAATTGTGCATATTAGATATATATTCATACTTAAGGCTAGCTACTTGGAGTTGAGTTATGCATTTTAGGCTATGTTCAAGTCTGACAAAGGTCAATTAGGGTTTTAATTGCAGTGATTTTTGTATACATGATATATTTGAGTCATATACATGGAGTTTAGACTTGAAATTGATAGTTCTAGGTGAGCTTGTGCATGTCAGGGTTATTTAAGCTTGCAAAAGAATCAGTCTTTGCATATTCATACTATTTTTGTTGAAACAGTGCATTTTCATGATGAAATCATAAAACTCTGTGCATTTGACATGAGTAGGAATCATGTAGAGTACATATTTATGTTTTAGAAGGCATATAGAGGTATTTGTGCTACTGTACCAGTTATTGGTATAGTGGAGTGAAGTCTAGTACCTTCTCTGATGAGTTATCGTGTGCTCAGGGATGAGTTTGCAGAGAAAAATACTTTCTGAGGACTTTTGTGTAAAGTTTCAAGGGCTTATCTGTGACATAGGTTGAATATATAAAAGTTTCTAGACATTTATGCAAGAATTAAGGGCCTAGAATTAAATTCTGGGCCTTTGTGAGAGCTTGAGCTGTCGGATGTCGGATTTGGATGAGATTTTGATTTATCGGGTCGGATTTGAATCCGACTAGCTTGTATCGGACCCGTTATGACTAACTCAGTCAGCTGGGTCAGGCTGACTAAGTTCAGCCAAGTTTGCCGCATGGATTTTTGTTTTGTGGGCTGGAATTCGAGTGTTTAACCCAAAATTTTGATGTTTAACCCAAAATTTCGTAAGGGCCCAACAACAGAACGATAAAAGGGCCCAACAAGTAAGATATGCCTATCCTTCGCTGGATCCATGTCTGATAAAAACCGCTGCGCGGGGTCTTTTCCTTGTAGGGGCCTCAGTTCCCCCTGCTGGCTTGCTGGGAACTTCAGTGTCTGTATGAATATCGTCAGGAGCCTTGGTCTTTTTCGAAGGTTCTTCCTCCTCATCATCTTCGTCTTCGCCCGTGGAAATGTCATCGGGAGGAAATACACGATCATCAGGAGTCGTTTTCACTCCATCCCAACACAACCAATACCCTCGTGGAGACTTTTCTTCCAAAAGAGCGATAACTTTCTCATCATCTTCAGATGGAGCGAGGAGAATCACTTTGGTATATCCAGCAGACTTCCTGTTCCATTCTTTGCGAACACCCATGTCATCTATCAAAGAGCCCTTGACAAAGACGAAGTTCTCCTCCCAACCCCCGATCTTCTTCGGCTTGTTGGCAAATAGCTTCGCCGAGGATTTGAGAGTACAAATTTCACTTCGACGACAAAATTTGTAGTAATGACCAAATAAGCCTCAAGTTGGTTCTACTCCTTTCTCAAGACTTAGTCGTCCATAGTTCACAGTCAATAAACATTCAAGAGAAGTAATACAACGCCATGCAACCATATGTAGTTGACCAGGAGGAACCCCAACGACATTTAAAACCTCGCGTTGAAAGCGAGAAAGAGGAAGACGAACTCCACAATAGGGGGGCTTGTAAAAAAGAACCATCCCTAGGGAAAGATATGATGCACCTTTCCAGCGCAATATTCAAGATGTAATGATGAAATGAACCTTTGGTCTCCTCGGAAACTGTGCATTTGAATAAACAATTCACAACCACACCTGAAGTCCGTCGCTTATTGTCGAAAGACTTTGTGAACCCTCAAGCTCGAGGACTCGAGGACTTGAATTCGAAACCATGCTGGGAACGTCTGGATAGCGTACGAATTAAGCGGCGAACAGCTATTCACGAACATTTCGTTCACCAACCCAGTTTGTTCCCAGTTCACGAAAAATGGAGAATTGGAAATAAGGCCATATTCGCTAGTTCAGGGATAACAGTTCGTCGTTTGATTTGTCCCAATTGCTGCTAGTTCGCGAACTACTCGTTCTCCACTGCTGCCGAACACACCCATTATCTCTTACATTTGCCCTAGACGACTCAATAATATCGTATAGAATGTGCTTATGAAACTTCTAATGAATACATTGATCAGAAGCTCGAGGACTGATGATAATATCTGATATAATATTTCGTAAGGGCCCAACAATGGAACGATAGAAAGGCCCAACAAGTCAGATAGGCCTATCCTTCGCTGAATCCATGTCTGATGAGGAGGGGGTCCCATCAAGGCCCCACCTAATATCTTGGTCGGGAACAAGGAGACGCCTTTATGACCGGATACCTTCATGTGTCAGAATCCGTTATAACAAACTGATGACGTCATCTTCACACGTGGAAAGGTGGTCCCGACTGAATGCCCCTTTGCAACTTCGACCAACTTCGACCAACTTCGTCCTAAGCTTAGAGGGTAAAGCAGATTCGAAGAGAAGATCGCGAACTACTGAGCGATCTTGCATAGAGTTACGAAGCCGAAAAATGACCCATTTCCTCACCAAACAGGGAAAGGTTCTATGATTCCGCCACATACGATCCCAAGACCACGCTACCAATAGTTATAAATAGGCACCCCCTATCCCTTAGGGAGGGGGTTAGATTTTTTGTAACTTTATCTTTTCACTTGTACTCAAACAGAGAAAATCAATAAAATATTTTTTTTCTGGTAGTTTTAGTTTAGACTTTCTTTCTAGTCAGATCTCTACTTTGTTGAAAAATCTTAAGAGCTAGATTAGGGTTATCAATAAAATACTTTCTTTCTGGTAGTTTTAGTTTAGACTTTCTCTCTAGTCAAATCTCTACTTTGTTGAAAAACCTTAAGAGTTAGATTAGGGTTATCAACTGACGTCCACCGTAAATGGAGATCACATAAAACAACCGAGAAGAAACTCATTTCTTCTTCTTGTTGTGTAATTCTCCTTAGTCAAATGAGAGAAAGTTTAGATATACAACAAAAAAAACTCGAGTTCAACACGTCATCGACAATAAAAATGGCTACAACGAATATCACATCCACCACTACCGTAGGTCAACAAACAAAGTCCACGATGGGGAAAACAACCGTTCAACCACCTCCGCCAGGGACGGAGGAACAAGTCTCAGACCAATCCACAAGCATATCCTTAACACCAAACACTCATCAGATCGTCATATCAAACACTCCTTCAATACCAATCATCCCACCCATACATACGCCCAGCCAACCACCTCATCAACCTATATCAAATACGTACGTACCACCTTTGCAAAAACACTCAGTACGGGCTACAGCCACAGCCTGTACAACATAACCCATTTCAACCGTATACGACACATCACAGTGGCGAAGCGACCCACAGACAGTACATCCCCAGGTCATACCTTCCTGCAACCACAACAACAACAAGAGCAAGAAGAGAAAGCGATCGGATTCTCCATCGAATCACCATTGCGAGAGAGAGAATTAGATAGCCATTGTAAAAGTCAGGATTAGAAAGAGAGAGAGAGGATCGAATTCCTTGTCAGGAGCTACGAAGAAGAGAAAGAGTTGTGAGGCGATCCGATTGTAAATCGAGGTAATTGAAAAGAAAATCGATGATTAATATACTTGATTGCTTGCTTGTTATCGAATTCAATTTTTCTGGTTCGAATTTGGCATTCTTGATCCAATTTGTCTGTTCCTAGATTGCATTTTATCATTTCTGCTCGAGCCTTCATTGCAAGCTCGCATCTTGAACAATCTGAACTGATAATTGAATAGATTTCTAATTGCTGCAATAAAACAGTATATTGTGATAATTGAGATCGATTTCTTGGAAATTTTCTTGAACGTTTGTCTAAATCTGTCATGAAACTCTTAACGCTGACATAGTTTGTAATTAGTTCATTCACGATCAGTACCTTGCTTAATTGGATCAAATTAGACTGCGAATATACTGAATTGGATGTTTCACCTCTTCTCTTTGTGAATCTAAACCTTGTTAATGATATAGCCTCGATGATTTCATATTAGTTCTTGAATACATACAATTGGGGAATAATCAGTTGAAAACGCCGTTGAGGCTGATTGTTCTTGAATTCAAATTAAATTGAAGTTAATCAAGAATTCCTCATGGTCAACGAAACTTGCAATTAAGTTCAATCACTGTAATGCCTTGTTTAAGTAGATTGAATCAGGTCTTATATGCATTGAATTGGATATTGCACCCCTTTTGTCAATTAAAGAATCTGTATAATCGATGCATGTTATCTTTGAATTTGAGTTCCTTACTAAGATTGACCTCAATTTCTCCTTTTGTACTCCATCTCAAATGGTAGAACGCCGTTTCTACTTCTAATTTTATTGGTCCGACTGAGATGCCGTCTCACGTAGTCGGAATTTGATAAAATTGAGATCGAAATTAGTAAGAGATAAAGGAAGGTGCTGTTAGATTCTTTCCCTGAAACTGTGCATAGAAGATAAGTATTGAATAAGTAGGTCTTTAGGGTCTGTTGTGTAAAAATGTGTATAGTTCTCTTGTTTGCTTCTGTTTGCAATCACCTCTTAGCATACTTTAGTCTATAAAGAAATGTGGTTCAAAGCCAGCATAGAGTTTAGTGATTTGCCTCTCATCTTAAATTAAAGTATTGTATTTTAAATAAGGCGGTGCATGAAATTGAAAACTTATGTAATGACCTTGAACATAAAAATGTATATTTGGTTACCGCTCAATTAATTATGATGCTTGACCAATTAAGATTAAACTAACTTGTTGCATGATCTCCTGTGTGGTATCCCAAGCATATTTCATTATTACATAGTTCCTCATGGTCTGATGTCATACTCTGAAGTGTGAGTGTGCTGTTTACTTTTCTTATGATGTTCTTCTTGCTTGCTTTAAAACCATGACATGTCAATTTGTGAAATAATAAAAATGTGCCTTGCTGATAATAAAAATGTGTCTTGCTGTCACTAAGTTAGCTTTAGTTCTTGAATTTAGGTTAACACAATGCATAACAAAGCTGCTCTGACATATTAGTTTAGTTATTTTGTGATAGTATGATTGAACTTTTACTCCCTGGAATATTGAATGTAACGTCTGTTTTGGTTGTGTATATTTCATGCATATCACACACTGAGTCATGGCTTTAAGTGTGACTTTCTTAACTTAATTTAAACTGTGCCACCTCATGTTACAAGGTAGAACGCCGTTCTACCTGTAAATATCACTACAATACCATGATTTGACTGAGACGCCGTCTCATTGAGTCAAGTCATGGTGCAATTGAAGTCAAAATTATCACAAAAATAAGGGGACACTCTGCCCAATTTTTCTTAGAAATTACACATCATGAAATCCTATGTACATAGTAAAATTCTAAGGACTGCCATGCATAGAAATAACATTTCATTCTAATCTGATATCATTCCTCATTGTATATCCTAAACAAAAAGGTATATTGCCTTTCTCTCTTAATGTTTGATGTGTAAGAGTTAATGCCCAGGGCGGCATTCACTTAATTTTAATATGCAATGTTCAATGCTTCAAGCATTGTAATATTTAGGTCTTGACTAGTACATGTGACAGCCAATTCGGCTGATATCTTAGGGATTGATTGCATATATTTAAAGATCAGATTTAATTATAGAACTCTTCTCAATTGCTGCAGCCATATACTTCCCTTAATAACTAAATATTTGTTGACGTGAACTAATTTCATTTACTGGTATGGAATTGATCATCCTCTTGTCTTGAGAATATGCTTGAAATCGACACACTGTATGCTTATATCAAATGTTCTAAGCCCTCTTCTTGACTGAATTTTGTATGGTGCCAAATCAACACAACTTGATCTGTTGAATGTGTTATGGTCTTATGGAATATATAGGACGCAAAGAGTATAGGAATAGTAAAAGCCAGGTCTGCTTACCTTATGAAAAATAATAAATTCAGGGACCTTAGCATAAACATTCCTCATGAATTGCATGAATACCTTGCATACAACGTGTGTGACCTGTTGAAGCCCTCTTTTCTCTCTTAATGAGTTTAGTCTTGTGCAAAACAGTAAATAAAAGGACCTAGTAGGGTATTTCTGGAAAGTTTTTTAGAAAATTCATCTTGGTCAGCCTGTGGCCTTGATAAAAATGTGATTTGATGATATTCTTGTATATATGGTGTAGTGTATTTCTGTTAAATTTGGTGATCTGTAAATAAGTTTTCGATGTATTTTGCTATTTGCTTATTTCATGGCTGCTATGTCATTTTGGCAGCTGATCCTAAGTATATGAAATCCTTCCATATCAGAATATTGACTTTAAGCTTGTTATGATAAAAGCCCAAATGGTTACCTTTGAGATGAATGAAACTGTCATTACTGCAGCAGTGTTAGTCATGTATTAAGTAACACAAGCCTTGACCTGCTATGCACAACTAATTAAACATTTCAAGTAACAAGTAAAGGACAGTTTGTATTATCATAAAGTTAAAATTAAGTACCAAGTGAAGTTGTTTAAATATATCTTATATCTTTTATCAAAATACTAACTAATTCTTTTCCCTCTTTGTCACAACAGGTACCAAAGAGAGATTTGAAAAGTTTTAAGATTTGTGTATGTAATAACAGTAGTGCTATCATTTGTAAATAATGACTCAGAGTAAATGGTCTGTATTTAGCTTTTATCATGTTCATTCTCAAGATGGGTATGCTGCAAGCTATGTGTACTTTGTGCTGGATAAATGACATATACATATAATTCATTCGTTTATAATGTTAATTCTGTGTGCAAAGGTGAAAAAGAAAAGAAAGGATGTTAAATGGACAAAATGGAGGATATTATATCTGCAAATTGAATGTGTATTGCATAGCAACACCTGAGTCCTCTTAAGATTTAGTGTAATGTCAAAAGCCTATTACGTTGACACCAACCATACACTGTGCGTCCAAATAAGAAATGTCAAGGCATGAAATTGTAAAGCTGTAGATAAAAAAAAGGAAGATTTAGCTAGTAGCTTAAGAATTTTCTTGTTTATGTTAAATTCATACGTGTTGGTTTCTAGACATAGCTTAATATTAATAATGTCAATATTAATCTATTATTAACACCAATGTTAGAGTCTATCCTTAGCTGCTCTACGTAAGTAAGCACAATCTTGTACCGTTCTGTACCTAAAAACAATACCAGGCGATGTCTCAAACTATCCTAACCTCATACCGGTATTGACTGCACCCCGTACCAGTCTATTACAGTCACCTAGAGCCAAACCCACTACCTTCCTGCACTGACCCGATGTTTCTTTTTCTTCACTGATATCAACATCTGTACCTGCTACAATAAATTAATGTGGTACCAATATTTTACCCCGATATTGTACTGACCCTTTTCTGTACTAATTCCTAGCATATCATATTCGATTAGTAGGGAACTGCGTTAGCTACACCCAAGTCAAAACCCAGTACTGCAGCTGTATCTTCATACCTGCTACGCACCTGTACCAGCTCTTTTACATGATCTGTACCTATCTCCTCATTAGCTCCCCGTAAACTCACCTATACCTGACAACCTCTGATTGGTACCGGTACCAAAACCTATTCATATGTTACTATCCTATGCCAGTCTTATTGCTGCCGTGTATTCAACCATTAGTTAAAACCCATGGCTATTAATCTAAACCCAATAGATGTAGTTAAGAAATTCACAAGTGGTTGAAAAGCTCAAAACCTAGTAAAGCCCGGTAAAAAAAAAAAAAACGCATAAGGATTAATTAAACCCAATCAGACTCATTAAGACAGAATTTAAACACAACAAATTAAAGATTTCTAAAATAGTCCCAAATATAGAAAATTTGTTAAAATGGCCTCAAAAGCTTTGAAACTCAGATAAAACAACCATAAAAATTCTAAGATCTAAATAAATCAAATATTTCAATATTATGATATTTTGACATTTTGATATCTTAACATTTTAATATTTCGATACAAAAATCCGTCAAATCAACAATCTCTTGAACTCTTAGGGTCTGCTCCAGAAGGGGTGAATGGGGGAGGGTGAAGGAGAATGTGAACTGTCCTTTTCCTGCCCAAGGGGTTCACCTGCTCCCAAACTCAAAAAATACAATGGAAACCTGGGTGAATGGAGAGTAATGAGGATAAACTCTATATAGAAATTTGATCAATCTGTTCATCCCCAAATTTGGGGATGAACCCTATTTGCTCCCTTACACTTCCTTTCCGTACTCTTCATTTTCCCCATTCTTCATTTTCCCCATTGTTTTTGGAGCACATCCTTAGAGTATTTTCATAAAATATGAATAAACGAAAATAATAAAAATATTAAACACAATAAACCTTTTTTATAAAAGGATTTATAAAAGAATTTCAAAAAAGAAAATGGATAAAACAAAGTCAAAAACAGTTTTCAAAAGACTATTCTCAAATAATCATGTTCAAACGAGTATTTTCAAAAATATAAAAAGAAAAGAATTCAAAATTTCTCAAAAGACAAAGTCAAAAGAGTGAAATTGCAAAAAGGTTATTTTTATTAAAACAAAGAAAAAGAGAAAAGAAGCCAGGGCTCAAATCAAAAAACTTGAAACTCAAACTAAAAACCAAAAACCCTGAAATTCAAACTCAAAAACCAAAAGACCCGAAACGCAGACCAAAAGGCAAATCCTAAAAACCATGAAACTCAAACCAAGAGATAAATACTGGAAGTCCTGAAACCTGAACCAAATGCCAAATCCAAAACCTTGAAACTTAAACCAAAAAGCCAAACTTTAAAAGTCCGAAAATCCGAGCAAAAATACAAAATCCAAAAGCTTTGAGATTCAAGCTAAAACCAAAAGCCAAATGTCAAATGACTAAAGCCCTGAAACCCAAACCAAGAAACCAAATACTAGAAAACTCGAAATTCAAACCAAATCCAAACCCAAAAACTAAAACCTAAACTTTGTTCTCACAAGAAGGCTATCTAAGAGTCCCGAGAACCAACTCTTATTAAGAAGGCCGCCCAAGAGGCCCCGAAGGTTGTAAAACTCTTTTTGTTCTCACAAGAAGGCTACCTAAGAGCCCCGAGAACCAACTCTTATTAAGAAGGCCGTCCAAGAGGTCCCTAGGGCTATAAAAGAACCAACTTTCACAAGAAGACTGCCCAAGAGGTCCCAAATGTTGTAAAACTTCTTTTGCTCTCACAAGAAGGCTACCTAAGAGCCCCGATAACCAACTCTTATTAAAAAGGCCGCCCAAGAGGCCCCTAGGGTTGTAAAAGAACCAACTTTCACAAGAAAGTCGCCCAAGAGGTCCCGAATGTTGTAAAACTCCTTTTGTTCTCACAAGAAGGCTACCCAAGAGCCCCGAGAACCAACTCTTATTAAGAAGACCGCCGAAGAGGCCCCTAGGATTGTAAAAGAACTAACTTCCACAAGAAGGCCGTCTAAGAGGCCCCGAAGGTTGTAAAACTCCTTTTTTTTCTCACAAGAAGGCTACTTAAGAGCCCCGAGAACCAACTCTCTACAAGAAGGTCACCCAAGGACCCCGAGAGTTGTAAAAGAACCAACTCTTAGTAAGAAGGCCGCTGAAGGGCCCCAAGGGTTGTAAAACCCCTCCTCGTTCCTACAAAAAGACCTACCGTTGTCCTAGGAACTCACTCTCAACAAGAAGGCCAGCCGTTGCCCCGAGAGCTATCAAACAATTTCAAACGACTCCAAAACCATTTCAAGCGAACAAAAAACTCTTCTCTTCTAATGAAAACCTTTTCCTTTTAACGAAAATCCTCTCCTTTTAAACGAAAACCAAAACTAGTCTTTGTTAGAGTCCTTAGAAGTTTAAAGGTTCATAATTGGATTTCGTCAATTAGGTCTGGTACCATCAATTAAGTCCTATTTAGGCCAAAAAGAATAAGTCCTACATGAACACAATAAATATTTCTAAAACAATCCTTCCTAGCCATTACGTATTCCGTAGGCAACTACGGGGTAATTAACAATAGGGGCTTGCGCCTATTGGAAAGAAAGGACCCGCAAAATTAATAAACCCTCATAAGAAGCGACTCTTGTTCTAGTTCTCTTGTTGTCAAGAGATACTCAGCGCAGAGATCGAACCTTAAGGGGGGTAAATCTAAGGCTTATTCCAATTTCTCAAGGAGACCGTTTCATTCTTCGAGGGACGACGAAAAAGCCCGCACATCGAGTTGGGCTGAAAGAAAAAGAAAAGTTGCTGGGCCGTAATTTAATTCCTTCGAGCCGGCTTTTTGTTAGGCTTAATTTCTATTTGAGCTGGAATTAATTTAAGTTAGGCTTTTAATTAGACTTTCAGATGTAATTAAAGTCTAATTAACCGCGAATCTGTTGAGCTTGATTATTGTCGGATTATTTAATAGGGAAATGATGAAAAAAATATCTGAATAAATGAACGGATACTGTGGCAATAAAAAGAAAATAAATCAGACTATCTGATCCCACCAAATAATTAATTACGGTTATGTTTTTCTTGAATTTGATTTGTTACTTGCTATTATCTGATTTATTGTTATTAATGTTGCTTGATTTAAATAAATTCTGTTTGTATCAGTTAAGATTGATTCTGATTTCGATGTGATTATCATTTGATGAATTTAATATGATTATGATTATGTTTGTGATTAAGCAAGCAACTCTTGTAATCTGTTTGACGATCGAGCAAGTAACTAAAATAAAAAAAAAATAATTATGTTAATTAAGCAAATAACTGGGTTAAGAACTAATGGACATGTAACCAAATTATAGGTCAACTAGTTAGTATAAACCGGCACTCCCTAAGTGTTAGTTACCCAACGGTCTATAAAACACCGTTAAGTTAATAGTAACAGATCTTGATCTGTAACTATGAACATGATCAACTAGCGGAGGCTCCACCCAAGTCAACTTTGAAGGTGCAGATTACACGAAATCTTTATTAGAATCTGGACAGTCGGTAACTTTAAATTCATGCATAGCATGTTGAGTTATCTTTGAAATTGCATTCTATTTGTGCATATAGCCAATAGAAGCCCTAAAAAGAATAAACTTGCATGTTGAAATAAATATCCGTTTGATTTGGAAATATTTTGCTAAGTCTGATCTTGAATATTCGCTTGTCAATTAAATTAGAAATTCAGACTTGGAAATGACTGGAATGGTTTCAAGAAATTTTAATATTATTCTATCAAATGATAGACAGACTTGATTTGAATGAACCATATAAAACTCAGTCAGCATAGCATAACTCTCTGTTTTTATAACTCACTCAACCGGTGTTATTCGGTTTGGCCACCGACCCGGCCAGAGTACTAGCGCTATTATTATTGGAATTTCCTCTGCTTGTTCTGTGCCATATGGTAAAATAACCAATGGATTATGGTAAAAATTTTCTTTGTTTCTGTGGGCCTTGAGAACCGGAGTGTATATTATTCTGTGAATAAGTATGCTTGGTTATGCTTAATTTGTTTCTGTTGCATATTGCATATTTGCAGCATGCCAGTAGTCGGCACATTTCGTCTGGTGCCGTTGGTATGAATTCTTGATTCAATTACTTTATGGATTATAATTTTGAAATTCATTCTTATGGAAATATTTAGGGTATTAGTCCTGATACTTGGATTCGTATAAAGAATCGTGTAACTGGAATTAAAACCCGCACTGAGAAAATTATTTTCATCCGCTATTTGTTTTGCTTGTGCCTCATTAACTTGGGGGTTCCAGGAAACGCGTAGTTTTTCCAGGCCAGCTATCGCGACGATCGAGTGTTCGTTTCTTAAGTTCAAAGTCCGTGTGCCAAGTCTAGAATGCGATGCCACTCTTCTCATCAGTTTGGAGGCGCTTTCCGAAGTTTTTGTGTATTTGTATTTTGAGTTTCCTAGTCCTTCAAGCCCTAGTGACGAAATGGTTCCAGAGCACACGTCCCTCTCGCAAGAGAAAGCGTGAGGATGCGTGACTTGTTGTTTTGTTGTTGTGTGATGATCCCCCTGGCACTTTGTTGTGAGAGAGAATAAACAAATAATAATAATATGTGTAATATGTTTAATTGCTAGAATAAGCTATAGTTAAACAAGGTACTGACAGAGACTAGTATGTTGGAGTTATGTCAAAGAAGTCAATATTTAATGACTTAATTTTAGTTAATGTTATTGATGATATTTGATCATTTGTTCCTAGAGTTTATTATTGACAGATCATTCAGGTTGAGGATCTGAATTGTAGATCTCTATGTATCATTTATTAATTAAATGACAATAATAAATCTAAATCGTCAATAATCTTGATAATTAACAAGGAGCATTAATTATCATATAAGATTAGTATGCAAGTTAAATGATGATTAAGTTCTACAAATCATAGGTGAGGAGTTACCAACTTAATTGCATATGTGTATGTTATAGAACATAGTACAGGACATGATCCAATGAAATAAATATATTGATTGTGTTAAGTGTCATTATTTATTTTATATGAATTTGATTCTAAATTTGAGATGGTTCACCTTTTCCACATGAGGATAGGTTCTATAAATATCGTTTAAAGCTGATTTCTGATAAGAGCTGCTATATGGACTTTATTTATGTTCTCTTGAATTGTGCGGGAAAAAGTTGTTCATCAAGAAAATCGTATGTCCCTCATTAATTTACTTAATGAGTGATGATATCTGTTTGGGCCCCTTGATAGAGTTGGATCATATGCATGCAAACTAAACGATCAACTTTAGATCAAGAAATGTATAATCTGCAAGAATGACACATTCATATTTTAGATTATACAGTGATATCATGTGACATAAGAATCAAAACAAGGAAATACTTTATTTCTTATCCAGGATTGAAATACTGTAGTTGTACAATGTTTATTTATGTTAATTGGAAATTATAACGTGTTGCTAGATACCGCTTATGATTATTGAAAATATATAGCGATTTAATTTTCATGGCCAACATGACATAAATTCTCGAGGGTCACACGAATTAAAGGCTCTTAATCAACAGTGCATTAATATTAGTTTACTTGCATTAGAGAATGCAATATATGATATGTTGATTAATTAATTATATGCCGTTGCTAACCGTTATAATTAATTATTTCAAATTGATCATATGAAATTAATTAATGCAAAGTCTAATCCTATAATAATTATCAAATAGTTGATAATTAATTTTGTTCAACATATTTAATATGATTATAGAAATCATATTAAATAAATGTGCTATCTTTTGATTACCCGATATGAGCCTAACTTAAATGCAATTAAAGAAGAGTATTAAAGGGAATTAAAAACCAACTAATATGGACTTGGAAGTCCATATTAAGGCCTACCACATTCTAACATGGAGTGGTCCCCAAGGGTTAGATTTGGATGGCTATATAAGGACCACAATTTGGAAGAAGCAAAATCTAATTTTTCTTCTCTCTCTTTCTCCTCTCTAGCTGCCACTTTCTCCTCTCCCATGAAGCAATTAATTGCTGCCATGGAGAGCTCTTTTAATTACATTTTGTAAGTGCTAATGAGTTGAGCAATAGCCACCTCTCCTAGATATCGATTTAGAAGAGAAAGACGAACCATTGGATTATGCGATTTCACATGTTTCGCTAGTATGAAATCTTGTGAAGTTGATTAATTCTTTAGTGGACCTTAGAAAGGAGAAGAAGAAAAGAAGACGGGCACGCCACCGACCTCAATGCCATGGTCGAACTTCACAAATACGATTTTGATGACGTCAGCGAGAGAAAAGTCAGGACCTGGACGCCCAAAAGGTCCATTTTGTTGTTGCCAGTGATGGTGGATGCTTTGGATGCTATTTTGTTGGATGTTGTATATCACACCCAAAATCCTTATTATTTATTCAATGTCTGTCCCCAATGATCAAACCAAGAACACATTAAAATCCAAATTCTCAAACATTACGTAAACCAAAACATAATACGAATAATGTATTAATTATATCAAATACATTATTGTGGAACTAGCTAGTATGCCTGCATCTTCTCCGTGCGCTCCGGGACTTTCTTTATAGTTGCTTTGATAAGGTCAATGTACAATGGCAATTGTGCAATAGCGAAGAAAGTGACAGGAAAGCACATGACGGCATATATGGGGTATGCAGCAAATTTGAGCTTTTCTTCGACAACAAAAAAGTCCCCGGCACAGAAAGAGACGAGCATAGCAGCAATTGACATGAAGAGGGAGGTGAGCCCCAGGATGAGCTTCACGGGAAGTCCAATTTCGAAGTCCCGTACCTAATTTGAAAATCAATACGAAATTCAGCTTTGTTTTTTTTAAACTTCCTGAAATCCCTTCGCCAGCAAATGAGTAACTTAACAATTTCAGTTTCTGATGTTCAAATGTCAAAAGGTGAAAGAAAAGTTGTGCTGTTCTTGTTTTGTGGCCTATTTTGTATTTTGAAGTTGTCATTGATAGTAAATTTAGCTTCTTAATCTGTAATAATTTAATGGTGACAATTCAGTTTTATTGAATGCTTAAAAATTTATTACCTAACAAATTCTCATTAATCAACAAAAGGCTAACATAACCTTTTTTCTTGCGTAACTCGTTATCAGTTCAAAGGTTAAGAGATTTTGGTGACTAAAACAGACCATGAAGCAATGATTTGGCACCGAAGAGATAAAGAAAGAAATGAAAAACAAAGAAGAAAGCTGAAATTTTAATTAACCAAAAGGATTTGCTATACCTGGTAACGAGAGGTGAGGATTGCAAGGAACATGACGAGAGATGTAACAGAGAAGCAAAGTGCCACAAGGGATGAGATGGCAAACAACTGAAAAGCTGGTTTTTGGCCGAGGACAGGAAAACCTGACTGCTCGTCTACACCTCCTGGAACTGTGCTGGCAGATGCAAAGGCCACCGTCGCGACGAGAGCCGCGACCAAAGAGCAAGACTGTGAAGTATTTGTCAGCCAACCGCTTCCATCTTTGACTAGTGTATCGTGACTATCAACGAACACCTCCTGTGCAGTCTTTCCTTGGATGTTGAATGTCGCAAATATTTCTTGGTCCATTGAATTAAGTACATACTGGGACCAAATGTTGCATGTTTTCAGTGCTTTTGTTTTGTTTCATTTTGGTATTAAAAGAGAGAGATTATCACCTTGTACCACTTGCTCTCCCATTGCATCTGAAGTGCTGCTCCGGGTATGCTCCAAGGGCGGCTATGGCTGAGCATGGCTGAGAGATGGGGAGCACTATTCCCATCTTTATCAACTTTCCCAAATACATGCTCCTTCATTGTTGGGAGCTCCAGCATGTACTTGTACACATGGACCCGGCGGTACTCCACTGCCAATAAAACAATATTTTTCTCATCCTTATCCTGGTCCAACAAGGCCACTGGAAATTTCTCAAGAATTCTTTTCACCATCTCTGTTACTCCCATCTTTGCAGCTATCAAAACAGGGCTTGCTGAGCACATATAGACAAACTTGTAATGTATGAATGTTAATACACACACACACACACAACAACAACAACAACAACATTCTTAAGATTTATCTTTTCCATTTCCTTTAATTCTCAATATCCATTTAACAGTATGCTTATAAAAGTTTTTGATAATGACTCTGTTATGACTTTGCGGTCTTTAGTCCTATGCTAGGAAACATATGGCATTATGACTACACCTGGAATATTGGTTCAGTACATGACTATATACTAGCAGGTTGCCTGATTGGTTGTTTTTCAGCAAGTAAGTTTGCTGGATAAAAAGATTTAGCTTATCAATTACTGTCCAAAGTAAACTTTTGAGTAGGAAACTTAGAAAAGCGAGAATTTAATTTGTATCAACAAAACAAAGCTTTATCTTATTTTTCTTATGTTAGTGTTCGCTATTATAAGATTAACGAACATACGAGTGTCTGGTTCGTTCGTTGATTCCTTCTCTTCCATTCCTATAAAGATAACATCCTTTTTATCAATATCTCTAGTTTCCAGGGAAAATTTCTCCAAGACTTTCTTGAGCTTGTCTCTGCCTCCCTCTTTTAAAGCAATCATGATATTGCTATCTGTGTTATCATTAACTGGGACAAGCAAAAAACAGTTTGTAAAGTTAGTTGATACATGTTAATTAAGAATAACAAAATAAGAAGAATTTCTCTGCCTCCCTCTTGTACGTGACATCATAACACATACAAGATATCATTAGCTGGATCAACCCTTGATTTTCTTTTTAATATATGTAGTTATTGATGATCTAACCAACATAATTAAACCACATTATATTATATTGCTGATATTGTAGATTGCATAATCACTATTTTAGAAGACACGCATATTTTATTTTTGTTAAAGAAATTTCATAAGATGTTTGTTAAAGAAATTACAAATCAAGTACAGAGAAAATTGCATAAGATGTTACTATCGTGATTCTGGCCAATTAGGAACTAAACTAGGGTCTCTTTTCTTAACCATAATGCTAATACATAGCTAC
The DNA here is from genome assembly GCA_027562975.1 of Rhynchospora breviuscula. Classification (NCBI taxonomy): domain Eukaryota; kingdom Viridiplantae; phylum Streptophyta; class Magnoliopsida; order Poales; family Cyperaceae; genus Rhynchospora; species Rhynchospora breviuscula. The sequence goes on from CM050398.1 coordinate 24,631,810, forward strand.
AAAAACATGAGCAGTGAAAATTTGTTCTTTACTAATCGACATACCTTTACTTGGGCTCGTGTGCTTTTCTTCTGAATCAGCGTTTTCTTCTGATGTTATAGTGGGAGGAAACTGTGATCGAAGTTCAGGCGGTAGTTGTGGTACTGAAGGTTTCATTCCACCGCTGGCATCATCATACTCCCAAAGTGTGGAACGATCCACCAGTTCCTCCATTATTTTCAGTGCATCTTTGTGCGTTTGTTTCACTTTTTGAATTTTTTGCAGCCTCCTAAATCCTTCAGAAAATAATTAACAAATTATTGTACTACTATTTTAATAGAAGGTCCATGATCACAACAGCAGTGAAATCTTAACTAGTTGGCACTACGTTTTATATTTTGTTTTCTTTTATTAATTTATTTTTAGATCTTCCTTTTTAATGGTCTAAATGAGCCTTGTACTCATCATAAATCATACAACCGTAGGCAACTATTATATATCCAAAATCTATACCATTTCCTGTCGTTGATTTTATCACCGAAAAACTTCACTTTTCTACTAAAATTTGCAATGCTAGAAATCAACAAGAACTTTGAAAAGGAAAACTTTGTTCGTGTAGAAATTAAAAATGAACTTTTTATTGAGTTTATAAGTTACTTTCTCGTAAGCAATTTTTATAGACAGCTAATTCTTCTTTTATCACGGAACAATATGCAACAAAATTTTCAGTAGTTATCAATTGGTGTAAAAAAGTATATGTTGTGATATGCAAGAGATTCATGGAGAGGGCATTTCCTCTCAATTTTTTTTAATAAAAAACTCAAAAAAAAATTTGTCAGATTGGCAATGCCAAACTAACCGTCAGAAAAAAAGTATCGTGATGTTCATTTTCTTGAAAAAAAAATTAAGAACACGTGTACCTATCCCAAGGACGATCAATAGAAGCTTAATAATAATCTTGAAAAAGGAAAATATCACGTCGTAGTTAGGAGGGATCTGTCTTCTCCGTTCCTGAATTTCCGATGATTTAGATTCATCTCCCTTTTGAGCTCCAGCTTTCAGATAAAAGAAGAACATAAGATTCTGTTAACTGTGCCTTCTTATATTATTATTGACCCACTTTTTCATCCAGAATTATTGTTTCAGTTTTTGGCGTACAAACATTTTTCTCCATATTTTGTTCAAAATTTAAATTGACCCAACTAAGAATATAACCAATTGCTCTTATTCGTACAATAAAAGTTCCATATTTCGTACAAGAAAAACAGGAATTGAGTTTCGTACAAAATAGTGAAGTCCAGAAAATTTAACAACCTTGATGTGATAATTTAGGGAAAAAAAAGAATAAGAACAGTAATTCACAGTACTGATTCAAATATAGATTTTAGATTATTTAAAGATGAAATTAATTATGATCTTGATGGGATGGAAAAAAAAAAAAAAAAAACATGGGTAGTGACTCCCTGTACGATTGCATATTACAGCTTTGAGATAGCAAAATTATTTTGTCCTTTCACTTTTATAGGATCATCGATATAATTAGAAATATGGAGCCTTTATTTTTTAGTTTTGAGTTAGTTATAAATATTATATTAATGTTATAATATTATTAGTTCTTATACGACCTTGAGATTTGTTTGTTCAAGATTATCTATTTCACAAAAGTTAAAAAATCTATTGTATAATTGCAAATTTCAATAGAAGGGTGTGGATATTATACATTGGTTTTCTTCATCAGCGTAGCAGTTCTTGCATATCCCAGTTTTTAAGCTAGAGGCTGCAATAGCATATGTCATAGTTTAGTAGGGAAAAAAAAAGGAATGATCCTCAAACAATTTGATCTTATTTTGATTATATGTGGAGTTTTGTTTTTCTAACCAACAGTATTAATGGTGGCGTTCATCATATCCTTTATGAGAGAGTAAAGATCGACACAAGCTTTGCATGTCGATGGCAGTATTTCATCTTTATCGTTGAGAATTTGAAGCTGAAAATTATTTTCTTTATTCTCGTTGAAATTAAACTTCAGCTTGAGTGGCTCGGTAATTGTACCTACAATCAGTAGTTCTCAAGTGAAATTATGAGGCACCTCAAAGCAATTGGTATTGTAAAATTCACAAATATACAAGTGGATTTCAATCATTGGAAACAATATTAATAAGGTATTTATGGAGACAACCTTATCATTCAAACAACAAAAAGGAGTAGAATTGATTGGTTCTAAGAACTCTATTGTCAGCAAATTTTTGGTAATTCGAATTAAAACTAGATTTGTTGCAACGGAATAGGGAGGGGTAATGAAAAGAGAAGGGAAAAATTACTATAATATATAGTTGTGTCGAAGAGGCCAAAGCGAGTTCCACTCTTAAAAACAGAGGTCTTGCCAGCCAGGACATGTAGTGCAGATTCTCCACGAGAATTGACATAGTTCACCAACTCTGGATACAGGTAAACGATCTCATATGCCAAACCTACAGCCAATAAAATTGATCAGTTATGTGACGTCTTTCATTTATTTAAATATATTTATTAGTTTGCTGAATGCACATACCAAAGTGTTCTCGTTTGATGGCAATGTGAAGAATATTGCTGCCATCACTTCTCCTACAGTGAGTGATGTCTCTCGACAAGCAGTCCTTGTAACTCTTCAGACCTAGTTTCTTATGGACGGCAGCCTCTAGCACAAAGAAGGTTTTCATCTTGCCGTGACGTACTGCTGTAAAGAGTGGGGTTTCCTGAAGTTTATTACGTGCGGCGATTACTAAGTCTGGACACATTTCTGCCATCTTCCAGCAAACTGCTTCCAGTCCGAGTGATGCTGCCAGATGAAGTGGGGTATCTCCACCTTTATTTTCCGAACCCAAAATGTTTTTTGTCTCCTCTGTAAGATTTTGCATTCAATGTTCTTAAATTGGAAGCAATTAATTGTCAGTTACCTTATTAAGGATTGCATATGCTTCAATCATATTGAATTTCATTTCTACAAAGAAGCAAATTTAGATCAGTGTTCATTTATTTTTCATAAAGTTTTGACGACTTGGAGATTGTGTAGATTTTCAAACAGTATGGAAACAAAATGAAAAAAATTAGCACCAACAAATTTTTTAGTTGAAAATATTTTCTGTCAGTATCTTGCCAAGCTGGATACGCTAACATAACCAACCATACCAAGGAAAAGTATTGTACAATTTGTGATTAAGGCTGTGGTTGGTAGAAATACCTGAGTTTTTATTTTCATCAACTATATCAAGGAGCTTTAGAACCCTATATTCGGGGGCACCGGACATTGCGACATGAAGCACTGTGTCATTGGCACGTGTAATCTTCAGGTTTTGGGCTTGCTTGTTGCTCTTGTAGAGCTCAAGCAGCTTCTTCCAGTCACGTCTCATGGCTGCTTCAAAGAGCTCCTTTCTCAGCTCTTTGTTCATGGATTCATCGGATGAAAGCTGTCGTGTTGGGTTACAAATGTCGCCTTCAGTTGATATTGGCATGTCTTGAGCCGGGTGACCAGGGTAGGAGGCTATTCTGGTTGCTCCCTTTCCTGGTTTCTTATCAAAGTTTTAAGTTGTTCGTGGCTTTGCTTGACAGGTGGAGACTATAGGGGGAAAAAATTGAACTTCCTTTTTATATGGCAGATACTACCATGGAGAGTTCGTAGATGTGAGATGTTGGCCGTCATGAAATGCTCATTCAATGGTGAATTTCTAATATAGCTTTGTCACTTTATTTAAAGGAAAAGAGAAAGCTATAAGGCTAGGAAAGATCGAATGCATAAAGTGTAGAATATAAAAATTTTGGAAATTCACCATTCTCTAGAGGAGTTTTTAATTTTAGCCAGTGTGATTCAAGATCAAGAGCAAACAATTTTTAGATTGGGCAGTGCAGCCATACTTTGGTCTTGTTGGCTTTTAAGGAATGATGTTTGCTTTAAGGAAGCTACTCAAACCACCTTACACAATTATATCGCAAAAATCAATCATCTATTATTATACTGGTCAGGTCTATGGTCAGGCAATGTTAAGGAACAGCTGAAGAGAATGATGGCTGAGGATGATCCTGCTGTGCTGGTGGTGAGAGAGCCAGCTTTCTATGACATGTGGGCCCAGTCCGGAGCAATTGGTGTTTGGACAAACCGTGAGGTGGTGGGGCCAGAAAAAATGGTGATGGATGCTCCTATACTTGCGTACAATAGCAGTCCGGGAGTGGGCATCAGAGCTGAAGAATGATCAAAGATGGTTTGGTTTTTAGATTTGCTGCCAGAAGGAGTTATGATAGAAAAACCCCAATAACAAAGCTGTTGGCTGTAGCAGCTTTTGTTTCTCTTGTGGAGGACCTTCTAGCATTTTGGCTTTCTTTTATTCTTTAATAAAGTGTTGTGTTTTTTTTGGAGTTATTTCCGAGCTGAAGGTGGAGTTGTTTTGATAAGAAGATATAACATAGGCAGAAGGTGGAGTAGTTGTATTGGTAGGAAGATATAAAACATAGGTATGTGAGTACTACAGTTGACCTCTTGGATTGTAATTTCTGTTTTTAGTTTACACTTTGGATGCTCTTCTTTTGAAAGAGTGGTGGGCGCTCCCCACTTATTTCCAAAAAAAAAAAAAAAAAAATTTTGGAAATAAACTCTTAACATAATTTCCTTTAGCTCACTTACAGTATTAATTAGGTGCATGCTTCAAACACATTACACATAGGTTTGCGAGTACAGAGCCTGGTACCCAGTAACACTATAACTAGTTGTAAATTCGGACACAAAAAAAAAAACACAGTCGCACCCAAAAAACCATGTCTAGAAGAATCTTTTTGATTTGCTTCAGTACACGATAAAGACAATATCTACAAGGCCGTTCAATATATAAAAAGAATTTTCACTATTTTCCCTTAAATTTGCGCTCGTGAATATGTTCATATCAATATATATATGGATGTATTATCAATTTATCATATAAAGTTTAATTATTATTGCAGGAAATGTAAGAGTTCTACCATCCTGCATTAAATGTGATCAATTTAAATTATCCAACAGATCGTCTTACAAAAGAGGTGTCTTCTTGCTTTTATTCCTTGCTTGAAGCGAGATCACACTTGATTGATCCTTCATTTTCTTTATCCTTTTTCTTTAATTCACTCCTTTTAGAAAAGAAGAAAAAAAAAAAGTGAGGCTCTGCTTTCAGAGATGCCAATTGTAGTGTCTGGTAAGGCATGCTGATGCTGATCAATAATTTGTAAATTAAAAGACTATTGAAAGAAAACTCTACATTTTTGCTTTAAACAAATGTAACCCCAACCTCCCAATGTTAAATTGCATTAATTACGTTATTCATTGCTCAGATCAAACAGGTTGAATATACAACTACAAGTCGTGAAACAAGTGGCGTTGCAAATAGGGGGCATTCGACCTGAACTGATGTAGTACTCACGGAAGTGCGTAAAATTTATAACACAATTTTTTTTTTTTTTTATATACATTCTGTAAACGATATCCAACATTTTTGCACCGTCCTCACTGCTCAGTGCTCACTGTTGAACACTTGACAGGACAAGTATGTGCTGGAAATTTGTAACACGCAGGAATTATAAACTATTAGAATCAGAACTGAAAAATTAATTGTCATTGATCCTCATTAATCCAATACTACTAACAGGAGCCAGACCCAAAAAACAATAAAGATTATGGGAGGCAAAGTCTACCTCGGCTCAAACACTCTACCGAAAAAATTAAAACTAACGTTACTGTTCACACGAATATCGAAAAAAACGTTTAAAAATTCGAAATTTTAAAACTAACGTTGTTAGATCGGCAATCGGAATGCCGATGTTGGAAATTGCTTAGATCGGCAATTGGAATGCCGATCTAAGCTTAGATCGGCATTCCACTCCCCCTCCTATATAAGGCGACAGCGACCCCTCCCACCCCTCTCACTTTCTCTCGCGCGAGACCACTCTCCTCTCTCCACAGGTATGGTTTTTTTTTTATTTTTTATATTTAATTTATTTATTTAATTTAATTAGTTTAATTAGGTAATTAATAGAAAAAATAGAATTAATATTGAAAAAATAATTAAAAAATTACTAAAAAATCAGAATAAATATAAATAATTATAATATGTAATTTAAAAATTTTTTATATAATTTAATTAGTTTATTTATTTAATTTAATTAGGTAATTAAGATAAAAAAATAGAATAAATATTGAAAAATTGATAGAATAATTTTTTAAATGTAGAAAATTTTTTTAAAAAGAGACAAGCAGCGCTTCTAGTCGAGGTGAGTTTTTTTTAATATTTATACATTTAATTAATTTATTTTATTGAGAAAATAGGAAATGTTGTTGTATGAGAAAATACAAAATGTTGTTGTATGAGATTGAAAATGTTATTGTATGAGATTGGATTGAAAATGTTGTTGTATGAGATTTGGGTTTGTAATTAGGGGGGATTTGGATGTTTTTTTTTCGGAAACACTCTAGGTATAGGGGAGATGCTGCCGAAATTTTATTAGATTTTTTACATTTTTAATTTTTATTGCAGTGTAATAAAAATGCCACCGAGAAGAAGAGTACCAGAAACATCAGAGGCACCACCTCGTAGATCTACGAGGCTTCGTGGAGATGTGGGCGCTTCTACATCTACCGATGCCGAGGCTTCTACATCAGCCGGTCCTGTTGTTCCTCCCGGTCCTGTTAATGCAGATCGTCTTTTGCATTTAGATGGGTTCAAAGTTCGTGGCACTGGTGTAAGTTATTATTGTTCTTTTATTTTTTTACTTATATATTTCTATGTTGGTATTATTTTTTAAAATAATGAAAAAATAAATATATACAGAATTGGAGGGCAGTAGTACATAAGGCTCAGATGTCACGTACTGCTGAGGTGGACGAGCGTCTGATGAGACTTGGACTGATACATTTCGTTCAGTTGGGTCATATGCAGCTCGATCATTCGCTTTTGCAGGGTCTGGCCATGTTCTGGAGGCCAGAGACCCACACTTTCTTTTTTCCGCACGTTGGCGAGATGACGGTCACTCTAGAGGTTCGTATCAATACCTATTTGTAATTTTATTTTTTTGGAACTATATATATGTATAAAATTTGAACTATTTGCAGGATGTGGCCTTTTTGTACGGTTTACCTACGAGTGGTAGAACCGTTACTGGACGGACCGATTATGACGCCATACAGTTACTTCAGGATTTTGCGTTGCCGGAGGATACAGACACGGCGATAGTTGAGAAGTGCTTCAGGGAAAAAGAACAGACGTAAGAAGGTTTTTTTAAAAAAAAATTTATGTTAATTTTAAATATATATAATTCTTACAATCAAATTACATTATAATGTAATGCAGGAAATCTTATTCCGTTAGATTCACGAAGCTGCGTAAGGTTTGGGATCAGATTGGGGGACCTGGCACAAATGATGCAGCGAGAATCGATAGATACACACGCGCTTGCGTGCTGGAGATTTTTGGGTGCGAGTTATTTCCTGACGGCACGGGTGACTCGGTTCCATGTTTCTATCTGCAATTATTGCAGGTTAGCCAACAAATAATGAAAAAAAATCACGCTTATGATATTCGTAAATATCTCACATTTATTCGTAAAAAAAAATTAATATTTGCAGGATCTTCATTCTAGTAACTCGGTGCAGTACAATTGGGGTGGGGCCACTCTTGCCATGCTATACCGAGGCTTGGACACTGCCTTCATTAATAATAATATACATGTTGCTGCTCCTTGGGTGCTCTTGCAATTGTGGTCGTATGCAAGACTGCTACTTAGTCGGCCGAAAATCATTCAGGATTTTGATGGTTGGGGTCTACCCAATATTGACTCGTGTCCGCCTTATGGGAGGTATGTTAATTTCATTTTAATTGAAATTTTAAAAATATGTTTTACTTGATTTTAACAAACAACAAAATGGAAATGCAGGAAGTGGACGACGAGACAGAAATCGAAGAAGGTGACCGGCCCTACTCGCGGTGGGATAGAGTATGCAAGGGATGTCTGCATGAAAATGAAGTCTGAGCACGTCGTGTGGAGGCCTTATGATCACATCAGGGCCCGCATGCCTCGTTGTGCCCAGGTTGAGCAGAGGATGTTCCTTCTACGCATCCCATGCATTCATTATTGGGCTGTGATGTGGCACCACGTAGATCGTGTTATGCATCAGTTTGAGCTCTATCAGACAGTTCCCCCACCGCCACCTCAGGTATATTTAACTCTTCATATACTATTTCATTATTTAATTCTCGCAATTACATTTTGTTGATTAACTGTCATTTGAATAAAACAGGCTTGGTCGAGAATGGAGCAATTGATGGGATATCACCATAATACCTATCGAGGCATTGATTGGCAAGAACTCTTTCGGTCTGAGGTCAACATGTGGACGAACACTAATGAGGCTAGGGTGGTAGAGGAGCGGCCGTGGAGCGAGGATATTTGGACCGACTACCGACGCTGGTTGAGGGTACATGGAGGTGCGCATCTTGTGCAGATTCCTGAAGGGGCAGCGTCTGGTCCGGCTCACGACCTGTCGTACCTTCGCGAGACGCCTGGTCACATGAATTTGGTAAGTTATATTAAGCAAAATTTTGTGCCTAACAAATAATTCAGTAGCTAACAAAAATTGAACAGGTCAAGCATACTTTGCGGGAGGCGTTGCGAGGATGTGCATGGGCTGTCACGAAGGGATTTCGTCGCGCTGGGAAGAAATTGCTGAGGGGGTGCAGCACGTCTTTGGATATTGTTGGCGAGCCTCATCGATTGCCTCGACTCTTAGAGTCGAAGGGTATTCATTCAGACATCGAGTCTATCCCTGATACGGATGATGAGGATTATGCACCAGAGCCGGGATCTGTTGAGGAGCAGCAGTTTATGCAGGTATAATACATTTTTTAATCACTTTTATTAATATTATTGTTATTTTTATGCTTAATATTCTATAATTATTTTTTATTATTATTATCTGTAACAGCATGATTTCAGTCTGCATGATTGGGATACATTTTTCGATGTTCCACGACCCAGTCAGCCTCTTATTCGGAGCAGACGGTCACATTCCCAGTCTCAGACCACAGAGCCGCACCCTCCACCCCATTCCCAGCCGCAGACCACAGAGCCGCAGCCTCCATCCCATTCCCAGCCCCAGACCACAGAGCCGCAGTTTACTCAGACTCAGTATCCTCCACCTCCACCATATACTCAGTCTCAGTATCCTCCACCTCCACCATATACTCAGTCTCAGTATCCTCCACCTCCACCATATACTCAGGCTCAGTATCCTCCACCTCCACCATATACTCAGACTCAGTACGGAGGAGGGTACAGTCAGCCATTTACGTCTAGCCCCACACCTATCTCTCAGGCGGATGCTTATTACCAGGCATACGGTACTCCACTACAGGACCCATTCACACCTATGTCTCACCATCCAGTCGGCGATTCTGGAGCCTCATCTAGCAGACCGCCTCGTCATCGCACTCCATTGCCTCCCCCCCCTCCTCCCCCAGGACTTGCTCCAGGCCGAGAGCCTCGAAACTTGCCTGGTGCTCCATTTGATTTATCTCCTTCTCAGGGATGGTACCGTCGTGATGGACGTCAGTAGGATAGTGTGATATTTATTGTGATATTTATATTTTTGTATGAGAGTCTTATGATTTTATTTCGGACTTCTATTGCTATATTTCTATTTTGTGTTATGATATTTCGGACTTCTTGAGTTTTTATTTCTATTTTGCATAAAAAAGTTCAAGAAAATTCATAAAAAATCATATGATCTATTGATTGAGTATTAAATAAAATTCCAGAAAAGTATTTCTCATATTGGAAATTAAGGCTGAATATCGTATTAAATATAATTTCGCCTCTAAATTTATCCTTTAACGATGTAACTTTTTCGCACTTTCAGAAAGACTTTTCAACGAAACATTTAAAAAAACGACAAAAATAATCAATTAATAACTATCAATTAATAATTAATTAGATTAATATAAATTAATAACTATCAATTAATAATTAATAATTAATTGTATAAATTTACATTAATATAATCAATGATAACTATCAATTAATAATTAATTAGTAATTAAAATTAATTATATAAAAAAATTTCAAATTACATATTATAATTATTTATATTTATTCTGATTTTTTAGTAATTTTTTAATTATTTTTTAATATTTATTCTATTTTTTCTATTAATTACCTAATTAAACTAATTAAATAAAATAAATAAACTAATTAAATTATATAAAAAATTTCAAATTACATATTATAATTATTTATATTTATTCTGATTTTTTAGTAATTTTTTAATTATTTTTTCTATTAATTACCTAATTAAACTAATTAAATTAAATAAATAAACTAATTAAATTATATAAAAAAAACGGGAGGAGGGTCGCTGGCGGCTTTTGGCTTAGATCGGCAATTGGAATGCCGATCTAAGCTTAGATCGGCATTCCAATTGCCGATCTAAGCAATTTCCAACATCGGCATTCCGATTGCCGATCTAACAACGTTAGTTTTAAAATTTCGAATTTTTAAACGTTTTTTTCGATATTCGTGTGAACAGTAACGTTAGTTTTAATTTTTTCGGAACACTCTATTTATAACTCAACTCTCGCAGGCCTCAAATTGCTCCAAAAATCAATAGGAGAACCTTACTGTATAGTTCTAAACGGCTTTCTCTTTTGGGCCTCAAATTTCTCTTGTGAATATTGCTTCCTCGCATATGAATGACATGATCCGCATTATTTCATCAAGTATATGGTAATTGATATCTACCATCCAAACAAATAACATCCAAGCATCCACTGGACCGAGTGAAGGCCTTAAGTGGGCCTTAGGTTCGGTCCATCCTTTGAGGATAAATTTAGACGGGTGTGATATACACCATCCAATCAAAAAACATTCAAAACATCCACCATCACCAGAGATAACAAAATGGACTTTTTGGGAGCTCAGGCTCTGATTTTTCAGTCGTTGAAGTCATCATTTTCGCGTGATGATGTCATCAAAATTTTTTCGAAATTTTATTTTCGAAAATAAATTTTTTTTTTGCACGTTGACATCATCAAACAAACGGATTTTTTTGTTCAGTTAGATGCGTCAAGGAATGAGTTAAACTAATTATGTGTTCAATTAGATGCAGTGATAATATGAAATTTTAGATTTTTGTGTTCAGTTAAACATCTCAAGGGATTAATTACATGAATTATGTGTTCAATTAGATGCATCTCAAAATTGAATTTTCATATTTTTGTGTTTAGTTAAATACGTTAAGGGATGAATTTAAAGTGTTTATATGTTCAGTTAGTTACAGTAAAAATTTGATTTTGTAGTTTTTTGTGCTTAGTTTAACACGATAAGGGATCAATTTAAAGTTGTTACGTGTTCAGTTAGTTGCAGCAGAAAATTGATTTCGTAGTTTTTGTGTTCAATTAAACTTGTTAAGGGATCAATTAAAATTGTTTATGTGTTCAGTTAGATGCATCTATAATTTGAACACTGATCATTTATTAAGAATAATATCCATTATTTCAATAAACTGAACAATTCTATTAATAATAACATCCATTAATAATAACACAAATCTTGCACAGTTTTAACCACTACAAACTAACACAATTCATCAACTCCTCCTTCGATTTCTTCCACACAACTCTTCTCGCCATGTCCTATAATTCCTACACAAACAAAACAAAATACAATTAAAATCAATTACTAATTAAGTTCTCTAATAATATTTAATCATTTCAGGTCATGTGAAGTTTTAAAAAATACATAATGAAACAAGATGATCCCTTAGAAATACTAACTTAACACATATGATGACGAACTAATCCATTTGGCTGATTGGACGATCTTCACTTTGGTTGGTGCTCGATTGTAGAGGAGAAAGGAGAGAGAAGGAGATGCGATCTGAGAAGGAAAAGAGGAGAGGGGTTGGAGTCGACAATTGATCCGTCGATCTAATCGGAAGTGAATGGCGCATCCCGTCGATCTCGAGCAGCGGCTAGGGTTCCCCCGGAAAGGATGCGAATGGCGCTGTGTATATATATATATATATATATATATATATATATATATATCTGAATTTGGTAATTGATATCTACCATCCAAACAAATAGCATCCAAACATCCACTGAACTGAGCGTAGGACTTAAGTGGGCCTTAGGTCTGGTCCATCCTTTGAGGGTAAATTCATATATATATATACACAGCGCCATTCGCATCCCTTCCGAGAAAACCCTAGCCGCTGCTCGAGATCGACGAGATGCGTCATTCGCTTCCGATCAGATCGACGGATCAGTTGTCGACTCCAACCCCTTTCCTCTTTTCCCTCTCAGATCGCATCTCCTTATCTCTTATTTCTCCTCTGCACTCGAGCGCCAACCAAAGTGAAGATCGTCCAATCAGCCAACGCTGCGCGCACACACAAGCACAATTATTGCCGCTTTGCCAAGCACCTCATGCTCATCTCTAACCTTCTCCAGCACCTCACGCCATGGGATGGAGCGTCGTGTACGAGTTTAAACGGGTTCAGGATGAGATCTATCGGTGTTTGAAGATCGTGCCGCTTATCTCGCTTGTTCATAGCAAGCACGCTGTGGTTTGTGCTGTTCTTTTATATATATATATATATATATATATATATATATATATAGCATTTGTGCTATAATTTTGAAGAATTTTAGCATTTTGGTACTGTAAATGTTTTGGATTTGAATAATTTTGAAGTTGCTAACAAGTCTCATGCTTTGGATTTGGTACCGAGTGTGTTAAGGTTTTTTCTCTAATTCCTTGTCTCTCTCATCTCATCAGTTGTAGTTGGATTGACATATTTAGTTCAATTTGATGCGAGAGAGATTGAAGGATATATGGTTTGTGTAGTGTAGTTTAAGAACTAGAACAGATATACCAAAACATTAGATATATCTTTATGACTTTATTTGTATGTGACAATTGTTTGTAGCAGTGACCTGAATTTTTTTTCCTTTTATAGGTTGAGTATGATCCCAGAAAAATCCAATATAGTGAACTATTAGATATCTTCTGGGCAAGCCACGACTTGAGACAAGTTTTTGGACAGGGACCTGATGTAGGCAACCAGTACAGGTCTGTTACTCCTTTCAGTATTTTGAAATCCATTGTTAATCTTTATGAGAAAGAGTTGTCAGCAGTTGCAATTTCCGAGAAGATATTAGTGTTATACTACTGCTCTGTGCTTCCAACAGTAAAACAAATATTGGTGTTATATTAGTTTTCCTAATAGATTAGTTAGTCATCATATGTGTTAAGTTAGTATCTCTAAGGGATCATCTTCATTCATTACGTATTTTACTATTTTTTAACACTTCACATGACCTGAAATGATTAAATATTATTAGAGCACTTAATTAGTAATTGATTTTAATTGTATTTTATTTTGTTTGTGTAAGAATTACAGGACATGGCGAGAAGAGTTGTGCGGAAGAAATCGAAGAAGGAGTTGATGAATTGTATACTACAACAAAAAAGGGTTATAGCAAGACAACATAGCCTTGCAATACGCCGTGATATCATGTTGCAAAATTACTTTGCAAGAAAATCTACTATGTTGCATAAAGTCGTGTAGCAAGGGTATGTAGCAAAACTTTTTGCCATGTGGGTAAAGACGGTCTTGCTATCTAGCAAGACTTTCATCGTGAACATTTTGACCATTTGAATTTTGGATCTCGAAAAATGACTTGATGGCACGTTAGTCATCCTCTATATATATATGTCCTGCATATTTCAAATTTAACTAATGAAATCAATTATAGCAGAGGCTTATCTTTTATCTGCTCTTTTAATAAGGGTTGGTGTCGAATAAAGCTCAGTTGATATAAATTTGTATATGTACATAAAACCATGCTCGTTGGTTCTGTTATGTTAATTGCAAATTACACCCTGGTAGTTCCTTTGTCTGGTGGTCCATGCTGCTGAGCTTGCCATGACCACACATGTGGTTGTTGTACACAACACATCCTAGATGGTAACAACTGAGTCCACTTACAATGTTATCAATGTTCTTCAAAAACATGTCAAGCATGTTTGCATAATTCCAGCCTCTGACAGTCGTGGTGTATATGGGGAAAATGGTTGATTCAGATATCAACCATACTATTATAAAGACGGCTCTGACAGAGGACTGTTTGTCACAGAGCAAGCAAGGATTGGTGGTCTCCTAGGAAGCAAGTGGGTTTGTTCTAGGGTCTACTGAATTTAAGGCAAGTTTTGTTTTTTCATGCAATGGCATGTGGTTAACAGAAGTTTAGATTTAAATCAGAAAAGAAAAAAAAATAGAATTTAAATTGGACTCACTAAAAGCATAATTCTAGATTTGAGTCATAAAAAAATAGAACTCTAGATTGTGCATGTTAATTCTAGATTTTAGTCAGAAAAATAGATAATTCTAGATTGTGCAAGGTTATTTGCCAAAAAAAAAGGAAAAATATGAAAGAAAACAAAGACCATATGTTCTTTCCCAAATTGTAAACCTTTAACTACAATTGCAGGTTTCAGTTTGCTGCAGGCCTGCAGCTATGGCAAATATTTTCTCCAACCCATCTGTTGCTGAGAATTAGGTAATAGTGATTGGGTTATATTTCTTTTTCCTCTTCTTAGCCTTTAAATTAAATTTTATAACATGTGAAGGTCTGAATCTTGTTTATTTGAATTCATCAGATATGCTCGTGATAAACAAGACTATTATTTACATTTTATTTTTCTTTTATATCTTAATTAGATTGTTATGCTGTAGGGATTTCTAATTACACTTCCTGTATAAGGATCAAATGTCCAATTCTTCCTGTACATAGGCCCCCTGTACATCTATGCCTGTTCAAGCGTCGGCTTTCCCATTCAGGCCAGAGTTCATGGCCATGATGCAAGAGATGATCCGCATGGAGGTTAGAAATTACATGTCGGGGCTGGAGTACCATAACAGCGCACAAAATCTGTGTATGATGTACAGATGGGGTGCATAACGCAGTCTTCACAAAATTGGGTATTGCAAAGATAAAGCAGATAGAGAGTTTAACTAGGCAAATACTTTTCAAAAAAGAGGAGAAGTTGGTGTTTCTTTGAAAATTAGAAATCTTTTAGCTACCAGTTCCTTTTAGTGTAAATTTTTATTTTTTTATTTTATTAAGTTTGTTAAGGTACCTTCCTCTAATTCTGTTGTGTCTCTCCATCGGCTCTCTAGCCATAGGAATAAATTCCATGTACAGAAATTGAGATGGAAAAAAGTATTCTGAATATCCCAGAAAAAGGAAGTCTTGAATAGATGTCAAACAAAGCTTATCAGCTTTGTGATTTTGTGAATGATCAGTTATGTTTCGCGTTTGTGTAAAGATGGACTATTGGCAGACTATACCTGTTTATTGGTACCAGCATTTTCTGGTAGGAACATGGTACCTTTTTTGGAAAAAGGTACAATCGAGATATATATATAATAATGGCTAATTTACTACATTTTATGCCATTTGGGGTGGGAGTGTGCTGATTACATGTGGTCAGTGGAATGTAGATTTGTTTTAGTTTTGAAATAAAAATTTCCAATAGTCTACTTGACGAGACGGGAAAGTAACGAGTATATTGGAATGTTGTGACAAATATACTTTTGGTATGTTGTTCAATGGGTTATCTTTTTTGCCTTATTTTGCAATAAATTTATGGAAAAAAAAAAAATCTAAGATCGGAGGTCTGATTAAAAAAGAGTTTAAACGGAGGTCTGAATAAAAAAAGAATTTAAATGGAAAATAGTAAAAAGTCGAATTTGGATATTAAAATTTAGAGATAATTATATTTATGCTATCATAAAAATAGCCAATTTGAAATATGCCATTGTTAAATTGCTAATTAGATTAATGCCATCATCAAATTGTTAAAATTAGATTTTTGCCTTTATTTTCTTCTAAAAAAGATTAAATTCTAAAAATGTCATCCCTACATCTCTCATTATTTGTAAAAATTCCCAAATTACCCTTCTTCCTCTGCTTGCTTTCGTCCATAAACCATCATGAATATATTAAATAATTAAATTCTAATTCCCAATAATTTGGTTTCCACATGCCTATTTAGGTTTAATTTCCAACTTGTTTTCCCGTATCGTGAATCATGCGAGAGGCCTTTAGCACTTGGTGATTTGGGGTTTTATAAGTACTAGACAAATGTGATTTGGAGTTTTATCGAGCCACCAAAGAATTCGAAATGAGAATAATCAAAATATGCTTTAGGTTCGTATTCTCTAATATAATTAATTAATCATTGGTCTTCTCGCCGAACCATTCCACTATAAATCTTTATTTATTTCAAATAAAAAAAAATAATAAAATTAAATTATTAATGGGCGAAATTTAATTTGAGCGCATTAATTTGTTCTTAATCATACAAAGTTTTTTTTTCTTTTGCCACTATATATTGTATTGTAATGCACCAGTGGCACAAATTTAATTTTTATATATTTTTTTCCTTTACAATGGCGCAAAACTCATTTTTATTAATTTATAGTGGCATAAAACTAATATTTATTTAATGATGTTATTTTTCTAATTTTAATAGTGACATATTTAAAAAGGGTAAAATTGTCATATCAAATGACCGATGGCATAAAACTAATTTTTACTATTCTATAAACTAATTTGTCATTTAGTGATGACATTTTACTAATTTAAATTTTCACAGTGGCGTAAATCTAATTGACCCTAAAATTTATCATTGATCTATCTTATAATTTAAATAATAAGAATCATTTATTATTATTTTTGTGTTTCATAAGCAAAATAATTTCAAACTTTTTAATGATCTTTAGTTAATATCTTTATAGCCTAAATAAATTGATATTAATAATAAAATGTCCAAATATTTCCTTCTTCTTTCCTTTGCCGCTTAAAGAAAATTATAATGTTCCTTTTTTTTTTTTTGAATTTCACATAAGATATGATGATCATGCATCAAATATTTTTTTTTTTGTATGGAAGGTTGATTCAGCGTCTTTCTTTTGAAATCTTATTTAAAGCTGAAGCTTGTAATAGAACCGGAACCTATGAAAATTTGAAAGAATAAGGTTGAACCGAGTATAATTCATCGAGGAAAACAAATGTATCCACATGATGACGGTGAATTATCTTGCCTCTATCCACAATGTACTGTGGACTTATATAGTTCTATTGAGAAAGCACGCCCGCGGTTTGTTCCTACCTCTTTTCAAAGCAACAACGGTGGAGATGGCAAAAAATAGAACACACCAGATTTATTATGCAGCATGCATCCAACGGTCAACGTTGCCTAACTATAATTAAGGATAAGGGCACACGTTCTATTACTGACACAAAGAGAGCTACATACAATGGCGTGACATTTGTGCTTATTTGCGCTTTGGCATTTCTACTTTAATCTTGTTTGTTTGTTTTTATTATTGGTGGAAGTTGATTTAGCTTTGTTTGTTTCAATTGTCTTGGTACATAAATTATTTGTATAGATAGATAGTTTATGAGTTATTTTATTTTGTGTTTTAATTTAATTTTATTATTTGGTTCTTAAATTTTTTTTCGCACTAAATTTAAGTTTTGCCGTCTTAATTTCGACGGGAATAATACCTTTCTCTCTCATAGCAGAAACAAAATCATTTTTTATGATGAAATATTCGTAAAAGTTGACATATGTATAATTTTTTATTGAGAAACATATTTAGTGTCCATCGAATTATTTGTTTAGGTTGTTCACATGTCTACTTTTATTGATTCTATTTGTTTAAATCGGTGAAAACTATTGTTACATTCAGCCGATCAAAACAACGTTGACCTTAAAATATTAAATATGAACAACATACCTGTATCAAATAATATTTTTATTTTTACATATCGCATATTAAAGTCCGCCCACACATTGGGTGGCCCTGCAGCTAGTATATATATATAGAGAGAGAGAGTTTTGCTATGGTGAGTCGCGACTCACCATAGGGTCTGTGAGTCAGGCTCAAAACTCATAGATCTTGTCCAAAATGACCGATCCAAACTGTCCAATACGATCTCCCTATTGAAATCTCCATGCAGATCAAATTTTACATTTTTTCGAAATTTTTAAGTATTTTTTTTAAATTTTCGAAAATCGTTAATCTAATTAGTTCTGAACCGTTCAAAAACAGCAGTTTTTAAAAATCCGAAAAAAATACTTAAAAATTTCGAAAAAATGTAAAATTTGGTCTGCATGGAGATTTCAATAGGGAGATTGTATTGAACGGTTTGGATCGGTCATTTTGAACCAGATCTATGAGTTTTGAGCCCGACTCACAGACCCTCTGGTGAGTCGCGACTCACCATAGCAAAACTCTGTATATATATATATATATATATATATATATATATATAAAGAGAGAGAGAGAGAGAGATTGGCTAAAATGCTTTGCAAAGCATAGGAGGGCTGTGCTTTGGACTCCTGATCCGTCGGATGGTATTTAGATTTGTGCGCTGATAGAAATTGATGGCTACGATTTCCATCGTTGGAGCGCTGAGAGAGTCAATTTCTCCGTTAGTTCTGAATTGTTTCCGCTCCGTCTGAAGGAATATACCCAGCTGTCCCTTCTCTTCCCACTTCATTGTTTCACCCAATTTCTGATAAAATCCTCTCTCTCAATTGTGCGCATGGCTGCCACTCAGACGCCTTCCTTCTTGCATCATTTCTTTCCACTCAAATTTGGTTCGTTATTCTCCATCATGAACTAAATCCCTCTTCCTGGTTATTCTTCATCATTCCTTATGTCACTCTTCCATCATTTTTTCCCCAAATTTGGTATGATTTTTTCTCTGGAGAAGTGGAATTATGTAAAATTGATGTGATTTTTACCCTAGAAATTAAAATAGAGTCAAATTGTTTGATTTTTAACATGGTAATATCTCAAATTTATGAAAAATGTAGCATGACAATTCCACCCCAACCGTGTGATTTTCTTTTCTGTTTATTGCTTGGCGAAATCAAATTGTGTGACTTTCAGTATATGTATAAAGAGGAGGCTGAGAGATGGTGGAGAGAAGAGGAGGCCGAGAGTGCTCCCTCGTTCCCTTCTGCCTTACCAGCTCCCAAAAGGACTACATCGCCGTCGGCTCCGACTCCGGCGTCCTCGTCATCCTCGAGTACAGCAAGGAACACAACTGCTCCAAGAAGGTTCACCAGGAGACCTTTGGCAAGCCCCACTGCCGCCGCATCGTCCCCGGTCAGTTCCTAGCTGTTGATCCCAAGGGCCGTGCTCTCATGATTGCAGCTTGCGAGAAGTAGAAGCTGGTCTATGTTCTCAATCGTGACGCCACCGCCAGGTTCACCATTTCGTCTCCACTCGAGGCGCACGCCACCAGGTTTGGCTTCGAAGAAGGGGAAAGTTTCAAAGTACGAAACATGAGCTCTTGTGTTTTTAGCATATGTTTGACAGACAAAATAGACGGATAAAATTAAAACTAACGGAGAGAAATGAGACCTTCTGCGCCTCAAGCGATGGAAATCGTAGCCTTCAATTTCTATCAACGAACAAATCTTAATACCATCCGACGGATCAGGAGTCCAAAGCACAGCCCTCCTATGCTTTGCAAAGCATTTTAGCCAATTTCTATATATATATAGAGAAAATCTATTGTGCATACTAATGTATCGGAGCTTCAATGCATACTAATTTAGATCGTTGGATCTTGGAGCAGATTAGATCGCTGGACTAAAAAACATAAGTTGTTCCTCACCTTATTTTGCTCCGCTCCCCTCTCCGACTAAATCCTTCTTTTCTCTCTCTCTCTCTCACGACAACAATGAATACCTAGATCTGTCGAACCCTCTCTCTCGCCTCTCTCTCTCTCTCTTCTGGTTCGCTTCTCATCTGTCCTTATCGCACCTCTCTTCATCCCCGACTCCGACTCCTCTTGCTCTCCTAGTCGTGCCTTTCTTCGTCTCCATCACATTATCCGCTGACGCAAGGAAATCAAGGATTCTGTTTGGATTCCCTTTTCCTCTCCGTCGACTAACCCTACCGAATTCAAACTTCCAGGTAACCTTCTCCTTCTCTTACTCTCCCTCCCTCTTACCTCTCTAGTCGGGTTGAGCGATATTATATGAGGATTGGATTTGGCCTAATATGTACAAAACTTTTGTACTGAACAATAGATTGCTAATTGGCCTAATTGTATTATTCATTTTTTGTTCACGAGTTATAAAATTTGAACGACATTTAGCTATCAAAAGATGAAGCTTGTTGATTGGGTGTCCTGTGCAACTAATTTAGCTCACAGATAATGATCTTTAGTGCAATAGACTAAAGATTCACATGTACCAACTGCGAAAGTACCTGAGACTTTCTCAGACCCAATGCAATACTCCTTTATTGACACAATTTTTTATATTAACAAAAGTGCATGTGCATACTTTTCTATTCTATTACATTTAAAAACACAAATGTTACATGTACGTACAGTATTTCATATAATTCAAGTCATACCCAAATAGATGAAAGAAAATTAGTCCAAAATTAGTTCTAGCGGAACATTTTGTGTGCCTCAAATTAGTTATTTTGGCAAGCCTTAGTTTTTTTTGTCTTTCTGAAAGGAAAAAATTAAGAGAGAACCAATTTAGTCCCTTTACTATTTTTGAATTAAAACATTGTGCCTAACTGGTCATTTAACTATGAAAAAGGTCCAAGTAGATGTAAGACATGCTGTGATTTCTAATTGTTAAGGAATTAACTTAATTTTTTATGCTAATATACTAATCGTTTATATTATTTTTGCTTTGCATTAGAAATTGTTAAGGAATTAACTTAATTTTTTATGCTACTATACTAATCGTTTATATTTTTTTTGCTTTGCATTAGAAAAGGAAGATGAAGGGATGATTTCAGTGGAGAAGAAGATAATAGTGGAGAGGATTTCAATGGAGAAGAAGATAGAGAAGAGTGCGGCTAAGTTTTCATTTTGTAATTAGAAAACATTTTGGGGTGATTTTGTAAATATGACTCAGTATTCAGTATTGTATTTTGTGATTAGGTAATTACTAAAATAGCATGACTAAGTTTAACATTTGGTATATTCGATCGATATTGGCAATGGACTAATGCTGATTTTGTAAAATTGACAAATGTTCTTTTAAGCAATAGTTGTATGCAATCAGTGCATTGATTTTTGTTTTATTTGTTGGATGATTGTTTTATGTGATAAATGCCACTGCTTTTGGTTTATCAATACTTTTAGTTGCTTTTGGTTTTTCTTTTTTTAATCAATACTTTGTATCAGTTCATTTTAGCGGAACAAAATAAGAGAGAAGGTGCATCTTAATTTTTTAATCTACCGACTTGATCTGCACCAATCTTGAGACATATCCAACGATCTAAATTAGTATGCATAGGAACTCTAATACATTAGTATGCACAATAGATTTTCTCTCTCTCTCTCTCTCTCTCTCTATATATATATATATAAAAACTAGAAAGTTTAATATGCACCATAGTGTAAAATTTTACAATTTTTGAGATTTTATTACTATTTGTGTTAATTTTTTAAAACATGCTATTATTAGAAACAAACTACTATTTACAACATTCCAAATATGACAGGTTTTAAAAAATTCGAAAAAATAGTAATAATATCTCAAAAATTGTAAAATTTGGTTTGCTATGAGATTTCAATATGTATATTAGATTGGTTAAATTAGATTTGTCAATTTATAAAAATACTCCCAAAAAAGTCAGCGATACATAGAACGCCCTATGGACAGAATAGTCCAATGGACAATATGGACTCCACAATATTGGACTTTTATGGAATGAACTAGTTTTGGACTGGACTAAAATCCAGTTTCAAGTCCAATTGCTAATATCTTTTTGGACAAATTGTGGAAATTACGGAAGAATTGTGGACGAATCGTGGAAACTACGGAAGAATTAGTAAACCAGATGTCTCCAGTCTCCGTTGCTTCTCTAGATATCTCTCGCTCTCTATCTCGAACACTCAGCCCAGATCCATCTCGTCTTCCCCACTCGACCTCGACCTCTGGTCATGGCGGCTCACCTCAAAACCCAATCGATGCTCGAGCGACTGTGCAGCGCAGCACTGCCTTTTCAATTCTTCTCTTAGACGACGACCCTACTTCCACCAAGTCCGGCCCCTCCGAAACCACCACCTCCTCTCCTCTCCTTCTCCCTCTCCCTCTCATTGTGTTGTCTCCTATCGTTGGATCGAGTCCCGATGTTGGCGGCGGCGGCAGCGTCGTACTTTCTTCTCTCCCTCGCCGCTCCAATCCTGTTCGCTCCCTACCAACTTCCCTGGTCAGTGACACTAGTACATGTCCTTCTCTCTTGGTTACTAATTACCATGACTATAAATTCCACGAATTAAATGAAATTTGTCTTTTTTAATGTATTTGGATAGGTTTGTATGGAATGATACTTCTAGAAAGTGATGATGAATCAGAGAGGGTAATCGACAAAAAGTTTCAAATATGAATTTTTCGTTGAATACCAGTTGTTGTTGATTTTATATTATTTCTTCGTTTAGTTTGAATTTTGAGATGTAAGTTGAAATATGAATTAATTTTTGTAAAATTAAATCATCGACTGTTGTAGTTATACTGGAGATAATTATTTTTATATTTATTTATACTTGTTGCTTCTTTTACAATTATCTGATTTTGGTAATTTTTATTTATTTTTTTTGTCCATATTAAATTGACCTGATTAGTGTGATATAATTTCTAGTTAATAACAATATATTATCCATACGCCAAAGGCTGTGATATCAGAGCCTGACAGCAAAATAAATAAATAAATCTAGACTAGACATCAGGTCTATGGGATCTATGAATTACTACAACTAAAACTTATTTCTTTTAATTGTTCTTAAATTCAAGAGTATTAAACTATTATTTATAAAAATCACAGTTTTCTTTTTCAATACACACCAAATTATAATTAAACAAGTAATTTAATAATTTGAACTGACATGTAATTTCTAATCCATTTTAATATCATCAGTTTCTTTGTGATTAATTATTTCACAGAATGGTTTCAACAATTATTTTGACAGTATGAAAACTGCTCACAGTTACAACAATAAATAATAAATGGGGGTATATGCAAATGCGAACAAAAACATGAACTCAACGAATCTGGTCAAAGCATGTACGAGTAAAAAAATGAAGGGGAACGTTTTCTCAGATTACTATAAATGCTATCAGAGTTGAGCACAGACGAAGACATATATTGGTCAGTCCAAACCTTGGTCCACACAGACAATACATGGACATATGTTGGACACTAATTGGATAGTAAATGAACTGGACGTGGACGGATTATTTATCCACATTGTGGACGTGGTGTGATGTGGACTTCAAGTCTTTATGATTGGATGGAGTTGGACTTCAATTGAAATCCGTCTACTAGCACTTCTACCTATGTACTATAGTGCATATTAAACTTTCATATATATATATATTATTAATTAAAAGCTGTGACAACTATTAACTTTGAATTTAAAATATTTTTTTCCTTTTTTAGTTAAATATATATAAATTAAAAATAGTCGTACCAATCATTAAAATTAAATTCGTTTGGTAGCCACTGCCAAGCATCTCTAAAAAATCATTAAAATTAAATATATATTTGGAAATTTAAGGTAGACGTCTAATTTAAGTCCTCCAATTTTTGTTGATGGATCAATCGGAATTTATGTCAGAAGTTACTTTTTGGCAAGTTTTTTTTGGAAGAAAATTTATGTTAGGTTTATATGGTGACTTTCTATGGCAGAAATTATTGAACTTACAAATTTCTATCTATAAATTTTGGCAAGTTTTTTAGGGAAGATTTTTTATATTTTACATCAGAAATTTTGGCAAGTTTGATAAAATAGATTGAATTATTCTTCAATCTAAAAAATATATAACGCAGTGAAGTTGCAATTACCATGTCTAGTTATAAATAAATAAAGAAATATACAACAATATTTAGCGAAGGGGAAGCAGTGCTTCAGACTTGTATAGCATAAATTCAATGCACTTTTTTTTTGCCTAATTATACAAGCAACATAACTTACATATACTTAAATAAATTTGGCTCGTGTTATTTAATATGTAATTTTTTTAGGAATCCAATTTCTTATGTCATAATTATCGTTATACTTTTTCCCTCATTAATTTTATAATTTATGCTATAATTTAGAAACAGATACTAATGTTAATAATAAAATTAATATAGTTATATATAAGTAATAAACTAATAATATATCCTATATTAATATAAGTGATAATAGTTTTTAGTAGTTGTAATTAATTTTCGTTAATTAACAGTTATAACTGTTATTTAAAATAACAGTTATGCAATTAGTGGAATAGTGAAGCAGAAAAAGTTATTATCCAAAAACGCGAAAATGCGTCAAAAAAAGGAGATACAGCGGTCATGTCCTTTTTCCAAATATATATATATATATATATATATATATATATATAGAGTTGATATAGAACACTGATTTGTACAGATCGTCCCCGTACACATGAGTCGTTTTTCAAGGTCCGAAATTCAAACGGTCAATCCAAACCGTTCAAGTTGTTCGCTATATTGAAAAACCTAGATAGACTAAATTTTACATTTTTTCGAATTTTTTTGCTATTTATTATGATATTTTAAAAAAACACTATAATTGGAGTATTTCAGGCCCTCCAATTTGAAAATATCATAATATATAGCAAAAAAATTCGAAAAAATGTAAAATTTGGTCTGCAAGAGTTTTTCAATATAAAGAACAAGTTGAACGGTTCGGATTGACCGTTTGAATTTCGGATCTTGAAAAACGACTGATGTGTACGGGGACGATCCGTACACATCAGTGTATTTTATCCATTCTCTATATATATATATATATATCTATATCTATACTACTTATAAAAGCACCTTACAAAGGTTGTAAGAAAAATCAGATAAATGTTGTATTATACCCCTAACATCAGATATAGATCATTGATTTTATTGATCTAATATGATCTATGGTCTGAATTTGTATATCAGATAAAAAGATAGCCATTTGTCTGAAACTGGCGAGGGGCTGGGATGATTTTTAAGCGAAATGCTATGCTGCGCTTCAGCGGTTCGATCCCTGGTTCGTGTTTTATTTTTTTTTTCAACTTTTTTTTATTTTATTTATTAACCGCTCCCTCCGTTTCCTTCTCAAAAAAGGCAACACCTTCGATCCCCCTCCTCACTCCCCCCATCGCCACCAGATAAGGGAATGGCGAGAAACACAACAAATCAAGACACCCTATCTCACCTTCGCTCTCCCTCCTCACTTCCCCATCGCGGCTAGATAAGGAAACACAACAAATCAAGGTTACGGCTAGGGTTAGCTCTCCTTCCTCACTTCCCCATTGTGGCCAGATAAGGAAACACAACAAATCAAGTTTGCGGCTAGGGTTAGCTCTCCTTCCTCACTTCCCCATCGGTCTTGACGAAGCCAGTGCTCATAGGCCGGATTTGGTTGAGAAGCTCAGTCAGAGGATGAGGTGGCGATTTTGATCCATCGAGATGATCTAGCAGTCCATGACCACGAATTATAGGTTGAATTTGGGATTTCCACAAAAGGTAATGGTCAGTGTTTAGTTTGAAATTGATTTGGTAAGTAAATTGAATAGGATGTGTAGAAATGGTAGAGGTGGAGGTGGGAGAGGCAGTGGCAGTGGAGGAGTCGCTTGTGGCAGTCGCCATGGAGGAGCTAAAGGTTCATCAAGATTAGATCTGGGTTCTGAATTCTTTACTGAATTGTGATTGTGATTTTTTTTTTGACGGTTAATTGTGATTGTGATAAATTGATCTGATTGAACAGTGCATCATATTTGAACTGCCTGCATATTCATTTCCACTGCTTTTTTTCTTTATTTACTCTGCATGGCATGGGCCAGCAATTGAGAAACACTATCAAGATCATGGAGAACAAAATTGGCGAGAGAGTTTTTTTCCTAGTCATTGTTTGAATCTTGACCGGGTCAGGTTGCGATTAGGGTTAGTACATCTCATTCAAAATTTTCAATTAATTCCGAAATTTCATTTACCACTCACAATTCTTTCCCTATTTACTGTCAGGAAAATGAAAACAATAGCCCAAATTTGAATTTTCATTTTGCCGCTCTATTTGATTTTGTAATCTGAAGATTCTTCAGTTCCCTATTTAATCCATCCATGGATTTCGCAAGAATGCGCATTGCTCTTGATTTGAGGTGAGCAAAAACAGTATTGTTCAATTTTCGTTCTTATCTCTTGACTCTCTTTATAAATTTGAATATGAAATCGCTTCTCTCTTTATAAATCTGAGATCTGACAAGGAGTCCGCTATGGAGCAATATTTGAAATGTTTTCTCTTATGTCATGAATTTTTTCTCTATTTTGAAAAGTTTTCCCTTTTTTTTCGTATGTTTCTCAATTTACTGATTATTGATCAAAATAGGTTAAGAATGCACATGTGGTACCAGTATTCTAGCGATTTCATGTCTGTTTCAATCCGTGCACTTTACTTACATAATTTTTGGCTTTAAAACTTTCTAATTTGCAAAATAAATTACAGAATTTAATATCTTGTTGCTTGTGATATGATACTGTGCTATTGGGTTGTTGCTGATAGGATTAGTAATATGTAAAAACCATACAGACAACCATGCAACAAATAGGATGAGTAATATGTTCTGAAACATTGTCGTACCAACTACAGTTTAAAAGAATAAAACACTTGCCTTCGAGGATATTATTCTGCTTACCCATTTTTTTCAATTATAATCCTGTGTTGTTGCTGATATATGATGATGTGCTATTGTGTAAGGTTCTGACATTTTGAATATTTTTCCCTTTTTCATTTTTTTAAATTTTCAGTTTCTCATCAATTGGTCTGCGTTTGAAGAAAAGTATTTGCTTAACATTGTTAACTAATAACTAGCAATAGGTTTATCTTATTTGATTTAACTTCTAATCGTTTTTTATTACTTGTACAACAGAGATCATTGAGGTCAAGACTATGCTGGTACCGTTTCTGTCAGGTACAAACCTTTTGTTTGAGAGGTAGCTAGCGCTACCTATATATATCTATACTCTCCCTCTTTGTAAACTAAGACATTTTTACAATTAATACAAAAGAGTTCTTTATCTCCTTCTCTCGCATAAAAAATGGGAAGGATTCAAATGGATTAGATACAACTGGAGAGAAGTTAAAGCGTGCACCAAACTAGTGCATAAACTTTGTTGTGGCAGTAGCATCTTCAAATTGGGATTAAAATGAAAGGAGCACAGTGAAAATTAAAATTGCTGAAATTGGTAAAATCTCCTCAAATGATTCATATCTCAGGGTAAAATAGGAAATTATATGTAGCAGGGGCTACGTGGCATGCTCCAGGACATAAAACTGAACCAAAAGCAAGTGAAACAGCTGATGAATGTCAATCAAATCCCTCATACTCTTCAATCTTGTGGGGTACAGTTCTATTGCTGAATGATGGGTCCCAATTGCACTATCTTTACTGGTTAAAAGCAACAATTATCGCTGAATGACAAATTACTAAAAATATCAACATAACATGGTCTCATTCCAATAATTGTTGCTTTTTATTACTTTTGTATACTGTGTTCACCATATATAATTCTAATATTTTTTTATGATTAAGGACAATCAATCCAGTAGCTTCTCATTTTTAGGGACACTTGCTTTTTGGTTGTGTTGCATAGGTCAGTTGTTTGCATCCTTTTGGTACAGTTAATTGTTAATATGCATGTCAATTGCACACTCTTGATTTTTAGACATGATACAAGCAATCAATCCAGTAACTTCTTCAATTGTTAATATGCATGTCAATTTTGTTCTAATTCCACTAATTCTAGGGACCGTTTTGCATAGGTCAGTTGTTTGCATCTTTTGGTACAGTTAATTAACACTCCTGTTGGGGCAACAAATAGTGAAATCCTGTAACGACACACCGCGTTGTTTTCTTCTGCACTAGGTTTTATCTTCTATTCCTCTTTTTTTTTTTTTTTTTAATAGAATTTTCTTTGATGTTCAATTAATTAGAAGAAAGGAAATGAATACTGCATGATTTTGATTGTGTACAGTTGGAAAATATTTTTGCCCTTCTCAATGGATTTTAATCTTTGCAATTTTTTTACTTTAAACAACAGCATTCTTCAATTCTCAATTTCATGATTTGTCATTGGGATTGGATTGAATTTGTGGTTTCTGTACCACCCCGTGCTTGGGTTGGAGAAGTTTTCCTTTGAGAAGGGTAAATTTGAAGTACTGGAATGGAAGGCAGTGGGCTATACTCGCTGGGTTTTTAAATCGTCTCTGATTTTCTCCTCCGATCCTGGCTGCCCCCGACTTCGCTCCATCCTGAAATTGGTCCATACCAGTACAATATAGGTGGCCAAGTGGATCCCACACCCCGTAATCCAAACCCTAATAGTCATTGCAGGCTTCTCATCTCCACTCATTGCCAGCACAGTACCACAATTGCCACAAAAGCTAATCGAAGCCAATGCTGAGCTTTCTTATTTTTCATGAATTTTAACATAATTGATCCTTTATTTTTCAATTGACAGAATATATTATCTCAACACAAACTAAATTTCTGATTTCGTGATGTCTCTTCCTACTCACAGGTTAGTTAATTTTTTGTTTACTTTTAAATACTTTTCCCTTTTTTTCCCTAGACTAGATTATGTTTCTGTCATATATTTCACTTCTGTGCAAGAGTGATACGCAAATTACAAAGAAAATCTAAGTTTTTCTGGACAGGTCGGTATTTCAACTTATGCATGAATCAGTATTTGTACTTGAATTAGTATTTCAAGTTTTCAACTTAATACAAGATCCACTACTTGTAGAAACTGGTACCAACAGTTGCTGTCAATTAATTGTTACTAATATTTGGTTTTTATTTAATTTGTTGAGCAAGAAATGCCACTTGGATTTTTTTTTTATTGCTACCTGGTATGTATTTCTTTTTTACATTTATTTTTTTATGCATATAACACGATTATAACTTCTATTCTACAGTCATTGATCAGACATTTTGATCTGGATCCAAACGAAGTATTTGATTATGTAAGTCACATTCAGGTCTCTGAGTGCAATTTTGGCTGGTGCATAGACTTTCTCACTTTTGGTTTCCTGAGCCAGTAGCAGCAGGAGTTGCTAACATAATTCATCCCCTTCAATTGTTCGCCACTTGAAGGGGATTAGCGCACAGTCAGAGTTTATTTTTTTATAAATTCAAATTTGCCTAAATTTTTATAGGTGCACAAGGGAGAAAAAGGTAGGGACACAAGAGAAGAATGGTAACAGATTTGAAATAACAATGGAGATTGAGAGAATATAAAAGAATTAGATAGTAATAATGCCAATGCCAAACCAGTTGAGCCGCTTAAAGACTATATCCACGTACGCGCGCCAGGAGAGGTCGAGCCACTGATAGCCACATCCTGGTTGAAAGGGTATTTTCATCTTTTTTTATCACTTAATTTTATTTTTGTTTTGTATTGTAGTTCATTTCCTTTTTCTATATGCATTATATATTTTAAAGATTAAAGATGTACTGGTAGCACTATGCCCGGTCACTAGCATGCCAATTTTGGGGCTTAGTCCTGAGCTCCTGCTTTTACTGTTTTTGGTTTTCTCTTCTTTTGTACTTTCGACTCTCTGAAAAGGATCCTCTGTACTTGTAATTTTATTTAATACTCTATGAAAAAGTTGTAGGGCTCGACCCACATTTTTCTTTATAAAAGAAATGAAAGGTGAAATGTAATATTTATAAATTTTTGTTGATTAAACTCTATTGTTGTTTATCTGAAGATGCATTTGTGAACATATTGGCTGGTTTGGTACATATAATATTTCAGGAATCTATGATAGTGAGCATGAGAAAGATTGAAGTATTCATTTATGATTGGCGAATATTGATTGCTAATGGCAGAACCACTTCTTGTACTAAGCATAATTTTGAATTAATAACATTCTTTTTTTCTGAATTTGAATCTATAAGTAATGACAGAACCACTTCCTGAACTTGAATGATTTAAAACAAAAGAAAAATATTGATCTAATATTTTAGATGTCTTCTCCTGTTTAAATTTACTAATTTATGTTTTTTTATTTTTGTTTTTTCTTTCTACTTCTTCTCAGGTCTGACTATCCTAAACTTTCACTACAAAGTGTGATTAATTTTTGCTAATATTCGCTTTGCCTCTGACATCGATTCCAACCCTGATCTTACCTCAATGCGGCCGTCTAGAACTCTAATCCAAAATTGTAAGAAGTCCTATCATAGGTGCCAGCCATTGCAAAAAAGTCTCATTTCTGATGTTCAGGTGTTTTGAGGTTGCATCTTTGACCCTAGAAATGTGAGAGCTTGACATCAGGTTAAAAAACTTTGCTCTATTTTGTATGATAAGTACTTGGCACCTCAAATTCTGGAGATATTGAAATAGCAATTTAGGAAGCATTTCTTCGTCTCTTTTATTGAGAACAGAAAAACTATTTGATTGAAACTATTCTTTGTCAATCATTTATCGAATGTCCGTATATTCATAAGAGAAATTAATTTTCTGTAATTTATAGTATTATGGCTTTGTAATGAAAAGAACTTATTAAAATTTGGGTACAATTGGATCATTATATGTTTGTTGTGCCGTGCTTTTTTTTTTTTTAGTATGAAACTTTGTATTTGAGATCGCTTTATAAGCTTTCTTAAAAATGTAGGATCAATAGCTATACCATAATCGCCATACCACCTGCTCCACGATAAATTTTATTTTCTCCTAATGAAACTTCGGAATTTTAAATTAGTATCAACAGACCTGGGTGAAAATTGAAAAAATATATTTTTTCCACATTTACTATAATGAAAGCTTTTCTCCTTGAAAGTGAAAAGTAATTAGGTTCACATCATTTCAAAGGTAGACGACTAGCTCCATGATATGGTCAGATAACGCAACTATGGTTTTCATGGTTTTATGTGCACAAATGGAGACGTGGTTAATTAGGACAATCGGTTGTGGTGGGCCTTAGATAATTCAGTTGAGAGATGTAGTACTAAATTCAGTGGCTTTTAATGTAAAGGTCATTGAGTTGTAGACCTGTCTAACAAACTTTTATTCAATGCATGTTATTATGTTGTGAATGTTAATCGGGTAAAGTATTGTATTACATTGTTGTTTGGTAATTTGAAGTTGCTGATCATGAAGTTGCAAAGAATGTAAGAAGAAGATGGGAGAAACCCTTGCATAGCAAATATTATTTCAAGTTTCAAGACTTTAGAATATGGGACAATCAATTTTTTTCACGCAAAATTATGAATTTCATTTGATAATAAAAATCCTTATTAGATCATGTGTAGCACAATTCTTTAAGGGAATTCTATGCACTTATTAAATTGACATGATCTAATAAGGATTTTTTTTTAAATCCGAAAAAAATACTTAAAAATCTCAAAAAAAATATAAAATTTTGTCAGCATGGAGATTTTAATAGGGAGATTATATTGGACGGTTTGGATCGGTCATTTTGAACTATATCTAGTAGTTTTGATCGCA
The DNA here is from genome assembly GCA_027562975.1 of Rhynchospora breviuscula. Classification (NCBI taxonomy): domain Eukaryota; kingdom Viridiplantae; phylum Streptophyta; class Magnoliopsida; order Poales; family Cyperaceae; genus Rhynchospora; species Rhynchospora breviuscula. The sequence continues at coordinate 24,663,392 of CM050398.1, forward strand.
ACTCACCGATCCTTTGGTGAGTTGCAACTCACCGTAGCAAAACTCTATATATATATATATATATAAAGTGGTCTTGTCACAAGAACTTACACATAGTCCTATTATCTTATGTGTTGCCTCTACACAACAATAGTGTCACAATCTTGCACATTGATGAACACTCAAAGATGCCATTGAAAATCTCTACCTCTCCGCTTAGATGCAAGCATGAGGCTACGTGATCTTTGCAGGTGTTTTTTTCTAAAAAAAAAAAAAAAAAAGAAATTTGCAGTTATTGCTCCATTCGGTTTTTTGTGGTCCAACAAAACAACATTTACTTAGTAGTACTATATACTACTTTGTGTGCCATGATGATATGAACATCATTTTGTCGACTACAGGAAAGCTACGTTATAAAAACCACAGAAGATCAAGAAAAACATATTGTAACCCTTGTAGATTTTTCATGTTCGAAATATATACAAATAAATTTTCATTTAAAAATAAAACAAGCGATAACATATTTGGTTGTTTCCAATATGAAAATGAAAAATTATTGAAGTTGCTGCAGTTGTACGGTTAAAATCTTGTTTTTTTGCTAGTCAAAAATTTGAAGTATATATCATGCGCCTATGTACATTCAGAAAGCTAGCGTTAATTGATTATTATTAGGTTAATTGAAAGAAGGCTAAACTATTTTGGTCAAGCCAAATTTTGGTATAAAAATTTCGAGAAGGCCAAACTATCGGCGCCACTGTGAAAAAAGTAGGTATTAAAATAGACGCTAAACTGATATTATAATTTGCTACACGGAAGATTTGCTTTTTCAATTAGTGTTGCAATAATCTTCTTTTTTGCTACATGATAAGTACTTCCAGCGACTATATTAGTTTGTAGTCTTGCTAAATGGATTCCTAGTCTTGCTAAATGCCTTTTTTGGTGTATATTAGTTTGTAGTGGTTAAAACTGTGTAGGATTTGTGTTATTATTAATAGATGTTATTATTAATAGAATTGTTCAGTTTGTTGAAATAATGGATATTATTCGTAATGAATGATCAGTGTTCAAATTACGGATGCATCTAACTGAGCACATAAACAATTTTAATTGATCCCTTAACCAGTTTAATTGAACACAAAAATTACGAAATCAATTTTCTGCTGCAACTAACTGAACATATAAAAACTTTAAATTGATCCCTTAACGTGTTAAAATGAGCACAAAAAACTACAAAATCAAATTTCTGCTGCAACTAACCGAACATATAAACACTTTAAATTCATCCCTTAACGTGTTTAACTGTATACAAAAATACGAAAATTCAATTTTGAGATGCATCTAATTGAACACATAATTCATGTAATTAATCCCTTGAGTGTTTAACTGAACACAAAATCTAAAACTTCATATTATCACTGCATCTAATTGAACACTTAATTAGTTTAACTCATCTCTTGACGCATTTAACTGAACACAAAAATCCGTCCATTTGATGATGTCAACGTGCAAAAAAAAAAAAATTCTAAAAATATTTTTTTCGAAAAAATTTTGATGACGTCATCACGCGAAAATGATGACGTCTGCAAGTGAAAAATCATGGCCTAGGCTCCTAGAAAGTCCATTTTGTTGTCTCTGGTGATGATGGATGTTTTGGATGTTTTTTGGTTGGATGGTGTATATCACACTCGTTAGTATATATGATTTGACGGTCCCATCCCGTTTTCAAAATTTTGCACTCTCTCGAATCATGAAGTGGTGATATGAAAAAAGAAATAGATAATATCTAAAATTATAAAAAAAATTGCAAATTATTTTAATGCCAAAAGTATAGGTTACGTTTTAGGGAAATCAGATTCATACCACTCCTAATTTCCTATACTTTGAAATTTCAAAAATACCATCTCAAAATTGTGTCTTTGAAACATGCTACATCAAATTCAATTAAGTTAGAAATTTATCTCTTATACACCCATCTCCATATCTAATTATTCATATTGAGTTATTGACCAAAAAACCTCTTTTTTGGGTCAAATTTTCAAATAAGTCAAAATTTTAAATTTCGAACTTTTTAAATTTTTAGGCTTTGAAATCTTTAAAATTTGAAATTTTGAAAATTTAAATTTCGGATTCTAATAGTTTGAAAAATTTTAAAAAAAATTTAACGGCATAATTGAAAAGTTTTGAAAATTGATAAGGGAGTATTATTTTAGTCAATACGAAAAATTTGATACCAAGATAGATGTACAAGTGGCAGAGAAACATTCAAGGTAACAACATATCCCATCAAAAGAAGAAAATATGACAGTGACAAATTAGTGCAAAAGTTATTCAATGAAAAAAAAATTAAGTAACGGCGTTCAGAGAAACATACATTATATAATTGTGACAGAAAATCATACATTCAAGTCTCTGTAGCATATCTGACGCAATATATTTTACAATATAAATTTGAAGTAACAAAATATTAGATTGAAATATTTATGCATAGGCTTTGAACCAGAAGCACACCTGTTTCAGCAGAAGCAAATTTCTCCTCCGTTGAAATTTATTCATATAATATATGAAAGCAGCCTTTGGTGGCAAATATGTATATATCTCACTAACGGAATGAAGGTACTTTCGAGAAGGTTGTCACCAAGAGAGAGGTGTACAAATTAGACAACCACTTTATTGAGAAGAATACTGGGATGCACAAAACTCCATATAACACAAGAGCACTGCTGTGGAGCTGCCCCTCAACTGTGAAACTATGACCAGCACAAAAGGATACAAGCATGGCGCCGATGGAAATAATGGAACAGGTAAACCCAAAAATGAGCTGAAGTGGGATATTTTTTTCAAAGTCCCAGATATTGTAAGGTCTGATAATAATTCCAAGGAAAGTGATGAGTGCAGCTACAGCAAAGCACAATGCAATCAGAGATGCTAGTGTGAACACTTGAAAGTCTGGATCATTCTGAAAAATTGGGAAGCCAGATTGGCCGTTGAAACCACCTGGCACGGTCGAAGATGCCATATAACTATATAAGCAATGGTGACTATAAGGGTAGCCACCACAGAGAATGAATTGGCTGCAGAATTGAGCCACTCACGGCTTTCCTTGAATTGGGCCTCATATGTTATGGTGAATACCTCTGCAGCTGTCCATCCTTCATAGTTGATATTTTTTAGTATGTTTTCATGCACCGAATTAGCTACATACTGCATGTATAATGGGAACATGGAAATAAGCCAATATTGTTAATCCTCTGGCAGTAAAGGAAATTAAGAGAGAAGCAAGAAAACGTCTGTTTCGTTTGAATTTGAAGTGTATAGTTAGTTAATCGAAGCAGATGAATATTGTTTTAATATAAAAAAAATAATGAAAGCCGCTGGAAAGTTTTCAGGAAAGAGTGAGAGAAGCACAGAACCTTGCACCACTTGATTTCCCGTTGCATCTGCAATGCAACTCCAGTGTTGGTGTTAGGGTGGACAACTGCCGCAGCCAAATGTAAAATACTATTGCCTTTGTAATCGAGTTTCCGAAATACATGCTCCTTCATTGTCGGAAGCTCCAGCATGTGCTTGTACACATGAACCTGCCGGTGCCCTGCTGCCAATAAAACAACATTTTTCTTATCCTTATCTTCGTCCAAGAGTGCCACTGGAAACTTTCCGACGATGCTTTTGACCATCTCCGTTATTCCACACTTTGCAGCTACCAAAACAGGACTTGCTGAAGCACATGGATACAAAATCTTATGTATACAAGTTAAAACAAAATATAAAGCTACACTGTTATATTATTTTTCCGTGTCCTTTCATTTCTCGTATATTTTTTCTAACAGTATGCAAAATTGCTTATTGATAGTTTTCTAATTAAGGGCACACTAGTACACCTGGAATATTGGTACGGTAAATGACTATAACAGTAGTATAGTATGATAGTAGGTTGTCTGATTTGCCTTTTTTTGGTAAGTACTTTCAATGGATCAAGAGGTTTGACGTATTAATTGATGATTATATACAAACATGAGCTGTGAACATTTGATTTTTTACTAATCAACATACCTATATCTGGGCTTGTGTCCTCTCCTTCTGGATCAGTGTTTTTGTCTGATAGCTGCAGTGATACTTGAGGAAACTGTGATCGAAGTTCAGGCGGTAGTTGTGATGTTGAAGCTTTCATTACACCGCTGGCATCTGTAAGAAACTGAAAATAAAGACACTTGAACACAGAATTTTAATGAGGTTCAACACCAACTTGGTGCCTACGTCCTCACGCACACATGCCTCTCTCTTGTTTATTAATTTTATAGTTAAATTGTTACAATGAAAGAGGAGAATGCTAATAGGAATTACTACCAAAGAGACACACACCTCTTACCATAAATTCTCATCATTTTCCTTTATTTTCTTTCTCTTTTTTCTATATTTTCATGGAAAATTCTAATGTGGACACAAAAAATACTGGCCGTCTATTATAAGCGGATCTGACGGCTAGTATCACTCCCGAGCTAATATTGCTATTAAACTTCTCCATTAAATCTAACAAAAAGTTTTAGACGGAAGGGCAAAATAGTCTATTCTGTTGAACCTCACATTTATTTTGTATTGTTCTCCGCCTCTCTCCACTTCTCCGCTCGACTTCGTAAAGTCCTTCTCTAGGTCCAAAAACCCCTTCTCTGGCTCCAAACCCTAGCGCGCACGAGACAGAGAGGGAGGCGGAGGGAGTGGAGGTAAGGTTATCTAACGAAGCAACAAAGGCGACCATACCAACTGGACATGGTCTGAGGTCGCGCACGAGGGATTCCTTCTCTCGTCCTTTGAGGAAGAAGGGTTACATCGCGCTCACCACCTATCTCCGTACCTACAAGATCAGCGACTACGTCGATGTCAAGGTCAATGGCACCGTACACAAGGACATGCTTCACACGAAATAGGTATGATCGCCTCCTCTTCTTTTTGTTCATTTTGTTGGTTTTGTTTTGTGATCTGGTTAAATTCATTTTGTACTATTTATTTTCATCAAAAAAAATTTTGTACTATTGATTGGTCAAAAATATTAGATCTAAACTCTACCTAATTACCTGTCAATGAGATGAAGTTAGATGGTGTTGTTATACCCTGGTTAATGTAAAACATGCTGGTTTTCATTTGGATGAGCTAAAACTGGAAGTTGTGGTTAACGAAGCCCTTCAGTAAATCACATATGTTGATAGAATTATTGTCAATAAGGTAATTTTTTGTTGTATTAACTTGGTATGGTAATATAAATAACTTAAACCTTGGAAAAATAAATGGTGCATAAACCTCGATTTTCACTGCAAGTAGTTTCAAGTCTTCAATTTTTCTGTATGCAGTTCAGAAAATAAAATTATCGATGAGAATACTTCATGAAGATTATTAATGAAGTTTTAGATTATCTTTCTTATTATATTTTGTTTCAATCCCGAATGACCTCGTTGGAGAGAAGCAAATTTCTTCATTGATACAGTGTAACATGGTAATTTTTGCAATAAATTTTGCACATCTTTACATGTTGTAGGGTAAGAACTCCTGAAAAACAATAGTGGATGGTAATTAGGGCTCATCTATACAAAATCTTCCTAGTAGTGAGCTTCCATGGGCTTTTTTGTTTGCATCACTATCATGATCATTGGATTAGGACCATGGACATGGTTTATATCACATTAGACTGAAACTGCTATGTTAAATTTTAGAGATTGATTTCTCTGAAATGCTTTGTTGCATGTGTGGTGTAGATCATCATGAGCATGATCCTGCCGTCTCTTCCGTAAGTATCATTTCTCTTTCTTTTTCTCACCAGTTAACTTTAAATATCATCTTGACTTTGGATAGTTGGCCATTTCGAATTCAAGTTCTGCCTTGCAATTATAGTCTGCTCCATTTGCTTGTGCTCCTGGATCGCTTAGTCAGGTAACCAAACTTCTCTATAATTAGTTTCGTATTGTTTGATTTGATTATCGCTTGGCTTTGATTATATATGCATGCTCGTATGTGGTATGTTTTACGGGATATCTGGTTTAGAATCTGGATTCTGGATTTATTTGTGTATGTGGATTTGCTGTTAGAAAGTGCTCAATTTGCAATTTTAGTTACTAATTAACTTAATTAAACATCAAACACAAAGGATCTTGCTAAGCAATCAACACACACATGAGAAAAGGGAAGGAATAGATTACCTCTCACGGAATCGTATCCGCAAGGCTCGACCAATGCATGGGAGTTGATGGCGTGCTCTCCTTCGTCTTCTCCTCCGTCGACGGCTGCCTCGAGTCCACCAAGAAGTTTAATCGCCTCCTCTTTCAACTTGTACTAGCAAGGAAGAGGAGAGCAACTAATCCCCAAGATTTTCTCTCTTCTACCTTTGTCAATTAACTAGTTTAATTAATGAAGAAGGGAGAAATCTCAACACATGAGCTAGATGAGGTGGAAAAGAGCAAGAGAAAGAGATGAAAATTCTGAAATTTTCTCTCTAATTTTCGTTCTAGGAGGAAGAGGGAGAGAAAAGACTATGGTGGCTAGGGTTTCTCTCTCCAAATGACCTCATTTTATAGACCAATCACTCCACAAACTTTAGGGACCTTTTTACCCCTATTAGGGCAGCCACTATATGGGCAATCAAGTTCATTTTGTGGTGTGTTAAATGTCCACTAATTCAATTAATTAATGGACCTTTCTCTTGTACTCAAATCGGACTTTTAATTTACTAATTAAATACAGGTCCATAAACTCTATTTAATTCCTATAATTAAATTGTGTTGAATAAAATTAATTATTAACTTATTAATAATTATTTTGGAATTAGCAAATACGTTAATTTATTTCTGTATGATCTTCTTGACTTAATTAATTATAACGGTTCGCAACGGTATATAATTAATTAATCAACTTATCATATTTTCGCAATACTCACTGCTGCGAATAAATAAATAATGCACTGTGTGATTAAAGTCCTATTTGTGTGACCTTTTGAGGATTTATGCTACGTTGGCCATGGAATTAAATCGCTATTTAATTTCAATAATCATAAGCGGTATCTAGCAACACGTTATGATTTTCAATTCGCATAAATAATGTACCGCTACAATATCTCAATCCTGCATAAGAAATAAAAGTATCTCCTTGTCTGATTCTTATGTCACATGATATCATCGTATAATCCAAGATAGGAATGTGTCATTCTTGCAGATTATACGTTTCTTGATCTAGAGTTGATTGTACAAGTTGGCCAAACAATCCAACTCCATCAAGGGACCCAAACAGATATCATCACTCACTAGGTATACTAATGAGGGACATACGATTTTCTTGATGAACAATTTTTTCCCTCACAATTCAAGAGAACATAAATAAAGTCCGTATAGCAGCCCTTATCAGGAATCAACGGTAGACGATATTTATTGAATCTATACTCATGTGGAAAAATTGAACCATCTCAAAAATAGAATCAAACTCATATGAAATAAACAATGACACATAACACAATCCATATGTTTATTTCATTGGGTCATATCCTGTACTATGTTCTAATAACATACACATATGCAATTAAGTTGGTAACTCATTATCTATGATTTGTAGAACTTAATCATCACTTAACTTGCATACTAATCTTTTATGATAATTAATGTTCTTTGTTAATTATCAAGATTACGGACGATTTAGATTTATTACTGTCATTCTAATAAATGATCAACAGAGATCTACAATTCAGATCCTCAACCTGAATGATCAGTCAGTAATAAACTCTAGGAACAAATGATCAAATGTTATCAATAACATAAAATAAAAAATTAAGTCATTAAATATTGACTTCTAGGACACAACTCCAACAATCTCCCACTTGACCTAGAGTCAATCAGTAGTGACTTCTAGCCAGTGAAGAATTTAGACCGATGTCATATACCTATATATATACATGTCTCGAACCTCAAAAAAAATAATACGCTTAAAGTATGTTACTCATACGTCCATCACGTATGGATGCACAACTGCATCTCGAATACTGCTTAAGGTAGAGGCTATGTCAGAGTTTTCGCTGTGTTCGCGAATCTATCCAATTTTGCTTGACCCTATACTTATATATACTCATATATATATGTTCTTGATCATTATCATCATATGAGATCAAGTGATATTGTCGTAGATCATAGTTGGATCACCAATTTAATATTGGATTCTTCAAGACTAAGCTATGGTTCGAGATGCATATAACCATATTAGTTTGACTGAGAACTTCTTGATCTAAACCATTCTTTTTCATTGTTTCACAAGTTGCTTTGTATTTTGCTTTGGTGACGGAAACGGTTGTAATATCCTGTCTAGAACAATTTCTAAACTTACAACACCACCTTTAAGCAAATTATGTAACTCAATTGTGATTATATCAATTCTTTTAAACTTAGCATCAGTGTAACAGCTTACACGAGCTCTTCTCATCTTATCAGATGAAAAACTATATCACTCTTTCTCACAAGATACTCGAGAATATCCTTTACTATTGTCCAAATGTGTCTCTATTATATCCATTTGATAACCGTTTATCATGCTCCATGGATACTACAAATTGGGACGTGTGCATAAATATGACGTATATAATGAAACTCATAATAGAAGAATGCTTGAACTGTTTCATACATTTCTTCTCGAATTGAGTTGCAATAAACCGAGTCAAACTCAAGTCTTATGCCATATGACGTGTTTTGGTATCCTTTCTTGGAGTTCACCATAATGTGTTACTGGAACACTTCGTCATTATATGCACACTAGCTCAAATCTAATATCCACCATAATTTATTTTCATAGATTTTGTTTCTTTGGATTTAGATGATTTTGTCCTAGTTCTCTATTGAGAAAACATTCTCCAAAGAGATCTTGACAACATTAATTTCCTTAATGTTATTTCCAATTAATATCTTGTTACCTTGTACAATACAAGTAACACAATCATGCTCCCACTGAATATCTTGTCTATACAAGATACTTTTGACGAAGTTCAACTCCTTAACTTCCTTATCAAAATGTTTATTCCACTTTTCACAATACTTGCTTCAATCCATTAATAGATACTTGAACTATGTATATGTTTCTAGCAATACATCAAACATAGTCCTAGGTTTGTATCATATACATAACATTTTCCTTCATTCATTCGAAAAAGGAGATTTTGATGTTCCTTTCCATATATCAATATATACGAAATATAGCCGTTGCTAGAACGATCTTTATTGACTTATACATAACTACAAGCGATAAGCCGTGCTTAGTATATGGTCAACTCATTATCGACTTAAACATAGCTACAAGCGCGAAGCTGTGCTTTGTACATAGTCAACTTGCCATCCATGTCAATCTTTCATTTAAAGATCTAAATGTTCTTGATGGATTGCTCCTTCATGAACATCAATCAAGGTCTATACCTTGTTATTATACATGGATTGCATTTAAAGACCGTATGGATTTAAACCATACTTGTGGAATCGGGTGCTTCCATCACTTCTTTATTTATCAACAGATTCTCATAAGTCAAGTACGAGAATATCGTGAAGCCTATGTACCATTTGGTTAGGCGATTCACTCTCGTTGACCTTTGTAGGATTAGTGCTCGAGGTCCATGAACTACTTTTACAATAACTTATAGAATAAGTTATTGGTCCTAATATATCGCACGAGTTTTTCGAACATCATCCACTCATGAGATGTTTGAGTACTCTTTAGAATCGAGCGTTCATATGAACTTCCTCCTTTCACAACTACTTCTGAATGAAGTTCCGCTCAACTCCCACTAAGCACCATGTATGGAGTGACAAGTTTTCCATAAAGATATTTTTTGTAGTGATACATAAACTTCTTTAATGTTCATTTTACTCCCACTACTTCTTCTTGCGAAAACATTCTTCTCGAAGACTACGTCATGATAAGCAAGAACTACTTTGTTCTTATCATGTTCGTAGAAATAGTACCTTTCGGTTAGTATAAGGTATCCTACAAACTATTAATTGTCCAATTTGGGTCCAAGCTTATCAATCAACAAACCTTGAAATAAGTTTCTTAACACCAAATCTTGAGAAATAACGTACTTAGAGATCAAATCTCGTAAGATATTTTTCTCAACGGACTACGATGGAACTTTATTCAGTGTAAACAATATTATCCTCAAACATAAATCTCAAATGCGAGTTGAATAAGTCAACTTGATTTATTACCGATCGAACGATATCAAATAATATTCGATACCTCCATTCTTGGACATATTATTCTAATATAATATTTCTCATGGAGTGAGTTGTGAAACGACTTTCATACTTTTTAGGTAATATATCAAACCATATGACTTAACTATTTACCATGACCAGTTGTAAGATTTATATCTTTCTTGAATGGTTTTTTTAACTTCACTCTTGAACTCTTTTGAACTAGTCAAAAAGTTCATACTTACACCTTATCAAATAGATATGTTAATATCTATTATGATCGTTGGTCAAGTAGTAAAGTTTCAATAACATTTCATTGCACAAGTACTTATAGGTCTATATACATCGAGATGTATAAGTCCTAATCAAGTCACTTGTCCTTAAACCTTCGTAGGTCAAAGGCGCTTTTGTTATCAAACAAACATGATTCGCATATATTAATTGATTCGCAATCGAATTGAGTTACGAGCTTTATATTACATAGACTCTCATAATGCGATTCTTGTTTATTTATGATTAAGCGGTCATTTCACATTAAAGTCAAATACTTACGTGAAATCTTACGTATCTTATTTGTCATTCAACACTTGTTTATCTATTTCAAGCAAATTTAATCAAGATGCATGAAATCATATAAACAAATCCATAATAAGAGAGCAACATTTCTCTTTTACAAAAACATTATCATCCATCATCAAATATGAAGTGAAGATAATGGTTTTTTGAGATGTTAGGAATAAGGTATACAATCTCTAATTCCTAAACAAATTAAAGATAACTCTACGTATTCAATGATAGTGGCTTAGACGAACAAGCCATTTCTAAAACGAAATTTACTTTATTTATTTCGAACTTTCTCTTATTCTTCATTGCCTACACATTTCGTTAAATGTGAGCACATGAACTAGTACATAATTACTAGTGTGAATTAGATATAGCGAGATAATTTAAATGACAAGCACCTTAAGTATTACAACATTTCTATTTATCATAATCATGGTATTTCGGACAACCTTTCAAATGCCTCCATAAAACGACAAATGAAACATCTCATGCGACACACGGTCTCAAATGAGAGTCTCGAAGTCTTAACTCATACTTTAGCGAAATATTCCTCTAATACTTAATTAATCACCTTTTGCACAAACAAGTGTGCATAAAGATAACACCATATCCTTTATAACTAGGAAGAGATCGCATGACAATATCAACAATCCTTGGTATTGGAGATCAAAATCTCTAGTTGTCAATTAGTTACTTAAATCTTTCGATTAAGCCAATCAAACATTCATGTATCTTCTTATAAAAGAATAATCTCTTGGTTAACTCATACTCGATCATAAATGATCGAGTCGATATCTACTTTCTTTAACAACTCTTTCTTGAATAAGTGGATGAGAGCGTAAGAGTTAAATCTAGTCCGTATGAATTCTCCAATTTAAAAAGATCTAGAGATTCCAAAAATTAGGATATGGACATCTGCTTTATTGAATAACTTTTCGCTAAAAGTCAATCAATCATTGCGATGTTACGTTTGGGAAGTTGAGGAAAGTTTTTGGGAATAATCATGCTCAAATTTCTTTTCATTAAGATCATGTCTTAGAAATCGGTATTATTTCTCCAAATAAATACCTTTAGAAACGAACTTGTTCTTTTCAAAGATTGATCGCAACGAAATTAACAATTTAAATATCTATAACAAATTCAATTTAAGGTCACTTAGTTTATGCAATGTTTTATTTATAAATGATAAACAAAACTCCCACTACATTTATTTAATGTCTCAAATGTAGTTGGTTCTCCAAGATCTCCGTTTTCATCAATGAGAGCCTGCTATTGTACGTCATCCTACTTAACTAGACAAGGTAGGTTCTCCAACCAATCATATCAAACATATGATTCTTGGTTTGTGAATATCTATATATATTAACAAACTTCGCCCCGATGTCCAAACTCTAGTTGGGTCCATCGATAAGCAACATCTCTCTATTTGTTCATAACAAATCATTTTATTTGTACCCCAACTATCGAATTGACAACCATTACGTCCGCTTGGGCGGACCGCGTCATGAGAGGGCATTTGACGTGAAGGGGATAGAGAGAAGGAGGGCGGTTGACTTAATCAAATTAAATTGGGACAAACAATTATGTGACTCTTGTTTGGTGGTCGTGTAAACATACATCCATACATATTCTATGACATTTCATAGCATTCACAAACATTCACATAATAAGCATCTCAAGCATTGTTGTGGGTTTGTAAGGCTCCCGCTTGCATTAGCTTCGCCGCATCTCCATGTAGCAAAAACTAATCTAATTGTCCCTCCCACTAATCATATGGATCATATATTATATAATTAAAGGAACAAAAATACATGTGGAAATATCTCTAATTTCCTCCTAACCTTAGGGGCATGCAAGCCTCACAAGTTACATTAAGAAATTAATCATTATTAATTAATTAACCATCGCACCAAATACCTTACATACATTCATTTACATTCATTCACAAATTACAACACACAAAACATTGGTTTCTTGAGCCATACTAAACCCACGATCCTTCCTACAAAACAAAGTTAGCACATGTCCCTTTGTTTCTTAATCAACAATAATGAATTAGATTCTTTGCACATCGCTTGTAGTTCGGGTCTTTCCGCATAAAAGTTTAACTTTTAAACAACTAATTTGCTTAAAGTATTTGAAGAGCCAATTCAACAATTGAAAACAGAAAGGAGGAATATTAAGGAGTGTTCTAATTAACTCATTCAACCAATTTGATTAATTAGAAAATACTTTAACTATTTAAAATATTAAATAGGATCCGATAAAATTAGAAATTTTTCGGTCTCCAAAAATTATGAAATAAATCATGCATACTCCCTATTATGAGTGTAACTACCTGTCAAAATTTCAAGGAGAGATCACTTACCATCAGAGAGAAACAAAAATAACAAATCGTCAAACTGTGCGTGAAACATCGTTATCCGATTTTCTGTTTTTGTCTAACTCTTTTGGTCTATAGGATCATCTTCCAAAACGATTTCATGCAAACACTTTACATAACAAATCTACTATATGTTATTGGCTACCAATCCATCAAAAGAAAACTAACTAGTTCTATTTAAAATCATCAAGATAAATAGCATACAAGCTACTTGCCCTGTTCTGAAACAGACTGACGACTAAAAACTTTTGACTCAGTTGAGGTACCAAATCTTAATGAAATTCTTTGAAACTAATTTTCACAGATTCCTAACTTCAATTAGAAACGTTCTATTCAAACACTTTTTCATAAAAGTTTCTCAATAAGTACAGTTTATCCAAAAAATCAGTTTGTTGGAAAACTAGATCTGACAACCGATTCAATTCTCATGACTTGAACGCGCACCTAAAATCCGAAACATGCAACAAATTTTACATGTCCAGAAAGATAATCAAGTTTACAAGATTTATAGCCAAGAAATACAGATAGTTATTTACGAAAAGTAAATCTTATAAGCCAAAACCACAGAACTGTGCTGACAGAAACTGGTTCTGCGCACCGTTACCGTTTGATTCACCAAAAATTTGTAACAGCTTAGAAAAAGGTGAAACCAGTGGCAAAAGGACTACATCTCAAAGAGCTACAACATTGAATTAAATTTAGAATTTTTCTGAAAGATTTTCTCAGCGAAAAAACCAAAACAATCTCGAAAATAGAGAACAGATCCAGACAGCAAGCAACTGCATCACTAATTCATGTGTTAATTAACAATTTCTCATCTAATTATGTGTTCAAATGGTCAAGCACGACCTAGACCTCTGATACCACTGTTAGAAAGTGCTCAATTTTCAATTTTAGTTACTAATTAACTTAATTAAACATCAAGTACAAAGGATCTTGCTAAGCAATCAACACACACATGAGAAAAGGGAAGGAATCGATTATCTCTCTCGGAATCGTATCCGCAAGGCTCGACCAATGCATGGGAGTTGATGGCGTGCTCTTCTTCGTCTTCTCCTCCGTCGACGGCTGCCTCGAGTCCACCAAGAAGTTTAATCACCTCCTCTTTCAACTTGTACTAGCAAGGAAGAGAAGAGCAACTAATCCCCAAGATTTTCTCTCTTCTACCTTTGTCAATTAACTAGTTTAATTAATGAAGAAGGGAGAAATCTCAACACATGAGCTAGATGAGGTGGAAAAGAGCAAGAAAAAGAGATGAAAATTCTGAAATTTTCTCTCTAATTTTCGTTCTAGGAGGAAGAGGGAGAGAAAAAGCTATGGTGGTTAGGGTTTCTCTCTCCATATGACCTCCTTTTATAGACCAACCACTCCACAAACTTTAGGGAACTCTTTACCCCTATTAAGGTAGTCACTATATGGACTATCAAGTCCATTTTGTGGTGTGTTAAATGTCCACTAATTCAATTAATTAATTGACATTTCTCTTGTACTTAAATCGGACCTTTAATTTACTAATTAAATAAAGGTCCATAAGCTCTATTTAATTCCTATAATTAAATTGTGTTGAACAAAATTAATTATTAACTTATTAATAATTATTTTGGAATTAGCAAATGTATTAATTTATTTCTATATGATCTTTTTGACTTAATTAATTATAACGGTTCGCAACGGTATATAATTAATTAATCAACTTATCATATTTTCGCAACACTCACTGCTGCGAATAAATAAATAATGCACTGTGTGATTAAAGTCCTATTTGTGTGACCCTTTGAGGATTTATGCTACGTTGGCCATGGAATTAAATTGCTATTTAATTTCAATAATCATAAGCGGTATCTAGCAACACGTTATGATTTCTAATTTGCATAAATAATGTACTGCTACAATATCTCAATCCTGCATAAGAAATAAAAATATCTTCTTGTCTGATTCTTATGTCACATGATATCATCGTATAATCCAAGATAGGAATGTGTCATTCTTACAGATTATACGTTTCTTGATCTAGAGTTGATTGTACAAGTTGGCCAAACAATCCAACTCCATCAAGGGGCCCAAACACATATCATCACTCACTAGGTATACTAATGAGGGACATACGATTTTCTTGATGAACAATTTTTTTCCGCACAATTCAAGAGAACATAAATAAAGTCCGTATAGCAGCCCTTATCAGGAATCAACGGTAGACGATATTTATTGAATCTATACTCATGTGGAAAAATTGAACCATCTCAAAAATAGAATCAAACTCATATGAAATAAACAATGACACATAACACAATCCATATGTTTATTTCATTGGGTCATATCCTGTACTATGTTCTAATAACATACACATATGCAATTAAGTTGGTAACTCATTATCTATGATTTGTAGAACTTAATCATCACTTAACTTGCATACTAATCTTTTATGATAATTAATGTTCTTTGTTAATTATCAAGATTACGGACGATTTAGATTTATTACTGTCATTCTAATAAATGATCCGCAGAGATTTACAATTCAGATACTCAACCTGAATGATCTGTCAGTAATAAACTCTAGGAACAAATGATCAAATTTCATCAATAACATAAACTAAGAAATTAAGTCATTAAATATTGACTTCTAGGACACAACTCGAACATTTGCATCCTGATCCTTGTGACTAGGGAGGGGTTGGTTCTGATCCCTGTGACCAGGGAGGAATTTTTTTTTCTGATTATGATATGATTTGATTAATCTAGACCCGATTATCGCCGTGAAATTTATATTTTGTCATGTGGATTAACCCAGTTATGTTTAATTTGTTTTATCAACTAATATAGAGAAGCTGCGTCGTTAAATAACTCGTTACTGATATTTGTAGCTGACATCCGTTTGTTTCTTTGTGCTTGCGATGTAGGTTGACGGACCGTCGGATGGATACAAAATCTACCGTCCTACCGTCACGTCCAGTGTCGGCGCGGGGTGTGACATAAGCACTTTAAATTCATCTCTTAACGTGTTTAACTAAACACAAAAATACGAAAATTCAAATTTTGAGATGCATCGAATTGAACACATAATTCATGTAATTAATTTCTTGAGATATTTTACTGAATACAAAAATCTAAAATTTTATATTATCACTGCATTTAATTGAATACATAATTAGTTTAACTCATCTCCTGACGCATTTAACTAAATATAAAAATCCGTCTATTTGATGACGTCAGCGCGCAAAAAAAAAATTCGAAAATTTTTTGATGACGTAATCACGTGAAAATGATGACGTCAGCGAGAGAAAAATCAGGACCTGGACGCCCAAAAGGCCCATTTTGTTGTTGCCAGTGATGGTGGATGCTTTGGATGCTATTTTGTTGGATGTTGTATATCACACCCAAAATCCTTATTATTTATTCAATGTCTGTCCCCAATGATCAAACCAAGAACACATTAAAATCCAAATTCTCAAACATTACGTAAACCAAAACATAATACGAATAATGTATTAATTATATCAAATACATTATTGTGACTAGCTAGTATGCCTGCATCTTCTCCGTGCGCTCCGGGACTTTCTTTATAGTTGCTTTGATGAGGTCAATGTACAATGGCAATTGTGCAATAGCGAAGAAAGTGACAGGAAAGCACATGACGGCATATATGGGGTATGCAGCAAATCTGAGTTTTTCTTCGACAACAAAAAAGTCCCCGGCACAAAAAGAGACGAGCATAGCAGCAATTGACATGAAGAGGGAGGTGAGCCCCAGGATGAGCTTCACGGGAAGTCCAATTTCGAAGTCCCGTACCTAATTTGAAAATCAATACGAAATTCAGCTTTGTTTTTTCTTAAACTTCCTGAAATCCCTTCGCCAGAGTAACAATTCCAGTTTCTGATGTTCAAATGTCAAAAGGTGAAAGAAAAGTTGTGCTGTTCTCGTTTTGTGGCCTATTTTGTAATTTGAAGTAGTAATTGATAGTAAATTTAGCTTCTGATTCTGTAATAATTTAATGGTGACAATGCAGTTTTATTGAATGCTTAAAAATTTATTACGTAACAAATTCTCATTCAACAAGGTTAACATTTCCTTTTTTTCTTGCTCGACTCGTTATCAGTTCAAAGGTTAAGAGATTTTGGCGATTAAAACAGACCATTAAGCAATGATTCTGCATCAAAAAGATAAAGAAAGAAATCAAAAACATAGAAGGAAGCTGAAATTTTAATTAACCAAAAGAATTTGCTATACCTGGTAACGAGAGGTGAGGATTGCAAGGAACATGACGAGAGATGTAACAGAGAAGCAAAGTGCCACAAGGGATGAGATGGCAAACAACTGAAAAGCTGGTTTTTGGCCGAGGGTAGGAAAACCTGACTGCTGGTCTACACCTCCTGGAACTGTGCTGGCAGATGCAAAGGCCACCGTCGCGACGAGAGCCGCGACCAAAGAGCAAGACTGTGAAGTATTTGTCAGCCAACCGCTTCCATCTTTGACTAGTGTATCGTGACTATCAACGAACACCTCGTGTGCAGTCTTTCCTTGGTTGTTGAATGTCGCAAATATTTCTGGGTCCATTGAATCAAGTACATACTGGGACCAAATGCTGCATGTTTTCAGTGCTTTTGTTTTGTTTCATTTTGTTATTAAAAGAGAGAGAGTTATCACCTTGTACCACTTGCTCTCCCATTGCATCTGAAGTGCTGCTCCAGGTATGCTCCAAGGGCGGCTATGGCTGAGCATGGCTGCGAGATGGGGAGCACTATTCCCATCTTTATCAACTTTCCCAAATACATGTTCCTTCATTGTTTGGATTCCCAGCATGAACTTGTACACATGGACCCGGCGGTACTCCACTGCCAATAAAACAATATTTTTCTCATCCTTATCCTGGTCCAACAACGCCACTGGATATTTATCAAGAATTCTTTTCACCATCTCTGTTACTCCCATCCTGGCAGCTATCAAGATAGGGCTTGCTGACGACATGTAGACAAAATTGTTATCTATATATGTTCATATATATATATATATATATATAGAGAATGGCTAAAGCGCCATCGATGGCACGTGCCATCAATTTTCTATCAACTCATTTTTCGAGATCCAAAATTCAAATGGTCGATCCAAACCGTTCAAGTTGATCAAAATATTGAAATACTTTTGAAGACCAAATTTTATTTTTTTTCAAATTTTTTTGGTATTTCTTATAATATTTTCAAATTGGAGGGCCTAAAATACTCTAATCATAATATTTTTAAAAGCATCATAATAAATAGCAAAAAAATTTGAAAAAATATAAAATTTTGTCTCCAAGGATATTTCAATATGGAGAACAACTTGAACAGTTTGGATTGACCATTTGAATTTTGGATCTCGAAAAATGACTTGATGGCACGGGACCCTCCGTGCCATCGATGGCACGTTAGCCATCCTCTATATATATATATATATATATATATATATAGAGTTTTTCTATGGCGAGTCACGACTCACCAGGGGTCTGTGAGTCGAGCTCAAAACTCCCAGATCTGGTTCAAAATGACTGATTCAAACTGTCCAATATGATCTCCATATTGAAATCTCTATGCATATCAAATTTTACGTTTTTCAAAATTTTTAAGTATTTTTTTGAAAATTTAGAAAATCATTAATCTAATTAGTTCTGAACCGTTCAAAAATAGCAGTTTTTAAAAATCCGAAAAAATACTTAAAAATTTCAAAAAAATATAAAATTTGGTCTGCATGGAGATTTCAATAGAGAGATAGTATTGGATAGTTTGGATCGATCATTTTGAATCAGATCTAGGAGTTTTTGAGCGCGACTCACCATACCAAAACTCTCTCTCTATATATATATATATACAACAATCTTTAGATTTACCTTTTCCTTTTGCTTTATTTCTCAATCTCTATGCTTATAAAAGTTTTCTAGAATGACTCTGTAATGACTTTGTAGTTTTTAGTCCTATGCTTACAAACATAAGAGCATCATATGTCATGACTACACCTGGAAAATCGATCCAGTACATGACTATATACTAGCAGATTGCCTGGTTTGGTGTTTTCGACAGGTGTTTTGCTGGATAAAAAGATTTAGCTTATTGATAATTGTACAAAGTAAAATTTTGAGTTGGAAACTTAGGGAAAAGAGGATTTAATTTTGTATCAGCAAAATAAAACTTTATCTTATTGCTTTTATGTTAGTTCAATATTATAAAATTAAAGAACATACGAGTATCTGGTTCGTTCATTGATTCCTTTGCTTCCATTCCTATAAAGATAACATCCTTGTTATCAACATCTCTAGCTTCTAGGGAAAATTTCTCCAATACTTTCTTCAGCATGTCTCTGCCTCCCTCTTTTAAAGCAATCATGATATTGCTATCTCTGTTATCATTAGCTGGAGCAAGTGAAAAAAAGCTTGTAAAGTTAGTTGATACATGTTAACTGAGAATAACAAAATCAGAAGAATGACTCTGCCTTTACCTTTTAAAGCAATCATGTTATTGCTATCTGTGTCAGTTACGTGACATCATAGCACATACAAGATATCATTAGCTGGATCAACCCTTGATTTTCTTATTTATATATGTAGTTATGGATGATCTAACCAACATAATTGACTACATCGTATTATACTAATTTTGTAATTGCATAGTCACTATTTTACAAGCCACACAAAACTGCGTTAAAAGTATTACAAATTAAGTGCAGAGAGGATTGCATAAGATGTTATTTTCGTGATGCTGGCCAATTAGGGAACTAAACTAGGGTCTATTTTCTCAACCATAATGCTAATACATGGCTACAAAACCGTGAGCAGTGAAAATTTGTTCTTTACTACCTTTACTTGGGCTTGGGTTCTTTCCTTCTGAATCAGTGTTTTCTTGATCTGATAGTGTTGTGGGAGGATACTGCAAGTCTGATAGTGTTGTGGGAGGATACGACGATCGAAGTTCAGGCGGTAGTTGTGATGTTGAAGGTTTCATTCCACCGCTGGTATCATCGTACTCCCAGAGAATGGAATGATCCACCAGTTTTTTCATTATTTTCAGTGCATCTTTGTGCGTTTGTTTCAGTTTTCGAATTTTTTGCAGCCTCCTTAATCCTTCAGGGAATATTTCACAAAGTAATGTACTACTATTTTAAAAGAAGGTCCATGATCACAAGAGCAGTGAAATCTTAATTAGTTAGTTTTATGTTTATATTTTGTTTTATTTTTATTAATTTATTTTGAGATCTTGTCTTTTTAATGGTCTAAATGAAGCTTGTACTCATCATAAATCATACACCTGCAAGCAACTACATATTGAAAAGAGAAAGTTTAATATGCACCATAGTGCATAGGGAGTTCTATGCACCGCGGATTTTTTCGGAAATATTTTTATAAATTGATAAATCTAATTCAACCAATCTAATCTACATATTAATATCTCATAGCAAACCAAATTTTATAATTTTTGAGATTTTATTACTATTTTTTTGAATTTTTTAAAACCTGCCATTTTTTAAAACAAACTACTATTTACAACATTCCAAAAATGACATGTTTTAAAAAAATCAAAAAAATAGTAATTAAATCTAAAAAATTATAAAATTTGGTTTTCCATGAGATTTATATAGATTAGATTGGTTAAATTAGATTTGTCAATTTACAAAAATACCTCCAAAAAAGTCTGCAGTGCATAAAACTCTCTATGCACTATAGTGCATATTAAACTTTCTCTATTGAAAATCCGTACCATTTCCTGTTGATTTTATCACAGAGCAACTTTGCTTTGCAATCCTAAAAATTCATAACTTTGAAAAAAAAAAAAATCGTGTAGAAATTAAAATGAACTGTGTATTGAGTTTACAAGTTACTTTCTTGTAAGCAATTTTTATATACAATTAATTTTTCTCATTCCTGTACTCAATGGAAGGCTTTTTTCTAGAAAAAATTACAATAATTAGCTTCTTTAATTTTATCAAGGAAGAATATGCGACAAAATTTTTTGTTGTTAAATTGCTGTCAAATAGTATTGTGATATTCAAGCGATTCATAGAGAGGCCATTTCCTTTCAGTTTTTCTTTTTGATAATAAAAGATTGTTGGATTGGCAACGCTAAACTGACCTTCAGAAAAAAAAAGTATTGTGATCTACTGATCTTCATTTTCTCGAAAAAAAAATTAAGCACAAGTGCACGCACCTATCCCAAGGACGATCAATAGAAGCTTAAAAATAATCTTGAAAAAGGAAAATGCCACGTCATAGTTAGGTGGGACCTGTCTTCTCTGTTCCTGAATTTCCGATGATTTGGATTCATCTCCATTTTGAACTTCAGCTTTCAGATAAAAGAAGAACATTAATAATTATTAATTAATGAACATAAGATTCATCTCCCTTTAAATATTATTGTGGACCCAGTTTTTCATCCAGAATTTATTGTTTGAGTTTTTGGTGTACAAACATTTTTCTCCATATTTGTTTACAATTTGAATTGACCAACTAAGAATATAACCAATTGCTCTTATTCTATTTCTCTAATAATATATACAAGGAAAAGGGGATTGAGTTTTTTCGTACAAAATAAAGAAGGCCAAAAAAATCAATTATTTGTTATGATTTTAAACACTGTCAATTTTTGTCCATTTTTGGTCTTGTACAACACGAGCTCAAAACTGAACATCCTTGATGTGATAATTTAGCAAAAAAAAAAAAGAACTAGGACAGTAATTCACAGTACTGATTCAATTAAATATAGATTTTAGATTATTTAAAGTGGAAATTATGTTAGACCCCCAATTTATCTTCAAAAAAAAAGTGGAAATTAAGTTCATGATGGGATTAAAAAAACAAGGGTATTAACTCCCTATTTGATTGCATTTTACAACGTTAAAATGCAATTTATAAAAGTTAAAAACTGATTGTATAATTGCAAATTGCAACAGAAGGGTGTGGATACTCTACATGGGTTTTCTTCATCAGCGCCGTAGCAAGCCTTGCATATCCCAGTTTGTAAGCTAGAGGCTGCAATAGCATATATCATAGTTTAGTGGGGGGGCAAAAAAATGGAATGATCCTCAAACAATTTGATCTTATTTTGCATATATATGTGGAGTTTTTCTCTAACCAACTGTATTAAAGGTGGCGTTCAACATATCCTTTATGAGAGAGTAAAGGTCTACACAAGCTTTGCATGTCGACGGCAATTCTTCATCTTTATCTTTGAGAATCTGTAGCTGTGAATTATTTTCTTTATTTTCATTGAAATTAAACTTCAGCTTGAGTGGCTCAATAATTGTACCTACAAGAGGAAGTTCTCATGTGAAATTATGAGGCGCCACAAAAACATTAGTATCGTAAAATTCACTAATATAACAATTAGATTTCAATCAATATTGGAAACATTATCATTAAGGTACTTTATGGAGAAAAACTTTATCATTAATTCAAACAACAAAAGGGAGTTTAATCGATTGGTTCTAAGAAAGTAAGAACTCTATTGTCAGCACATTTTTGGCAATTACGAATTAAAAGTAGATTTCTTGCAATGGAATGGGGAGGGGTAATGAAGGGAGACGGGGAAAATTTACTATAATATATAATTTTGCCAAAGAGGCCAAAGCGAGTTCCACTCTCAAAAACAGAGGCCTTGCGAGCCAGGACATGTAGTGCAGATTCTCCACGAGAATTGACATAGTTCACCAACTCTGGATATAGGTGAATGATCTCATATGCCAAACCTACAGTCAATAAAGTGATCAGTTATGTTTTGTTATGTCTTTCATTTATTTAATTATTAGTATTATTTTACTGAAAGCACATACCAAAATGTTCTCGTTTGATGGCAATGTGAAGAATGTTGCTGCCATCATTTCTCCTACAGTGAGTGATGTCTCTCGACAAGCAGTCCTCATAACTAGTCAGACCTTCTAGCTTATGGATGGCAGCCTCTAGCACAAAGAAGGTTTTCGTCTTGCCGTGACGTACTGCTGTAAAGAGCGGGGTTTCATGAAGATTATTACGTGCATTGGTTACCAATTCTGGATACATTTCTGCTATCTTAAAGCAAACCATTTCCAGTCCAAGGGATGCTGCCAGATGAAGTGTGGTATCTCCACCATTGTTTTCCGAACCCAAAATGCTTTTTATCTCCTCTGTAAGAATTACATCAAATGTTCTTAAATTGGAAGCAGTTAACTGTCGGTTACCTTCTTAACTTCTTAAGGATTACATACTTTAATCATATTGAATTTCATTTCTAGAAATCAGTGGTCATTTATTTTTCAGAAAGTTTTGAGGACTTATAGATTGTGTAAATTTTCAGTCAGTGACAAAGCAAAATGAAAAAAAATAAGGACCAACAAGTGTTTGAGGTTAAAATATTTTCTGTCAGTATCCTGTCAAGCTGGATACGTGAACATAACTAAATACACCAAACAAAAGCATTGTACAGTTAGTTATTATGGCTGTGGTTGGTAGTAATACCTTGGCTGTTGTTTTCACAAACTATATTAAGGAGCTTAAGAACCGTATATTCGGGGGCACCAGACATTGCGACATGAAGCACGGTGTCCTTGGAACGTGTAATCTTCTGGTTTTGGACTTGCTTCTCGTTCTTGTAGAGCTCAAGCAACTTCTTCCATTCACGATTCATGGCTGCTCTAAAGAGCTCCTTTCTCAGCTCTCTGTGCAAGGAGTCATCCCGAGGTGGTGGTGTCCGTGTGGTTTGAATGTGATCATCACTCGATTTTGAATTTGCAGGAAACTGTTGGGTATTTTGAGGGGATTGATCAAAAGGTGAGGCCATTCTGAGTGCTCCCTCTGCTGGTTTCTTATCAAAGTTTAAGTTGTTTGTGGCTTCACTTGACAGGTAGCGACTAGAAAAAAGATATTAAACCTCTTTTTATAAGGAAGACACTACCATGGGGAGTTCATAGATGTGAGACATTGACTGCCATGAACTGTTTCAATAGTGAATTTCTAATATCATTTTGTCACTTTATTAAAAGGAAAAGAGAAAGCTATAAGGCTAGGAAAGATCGAATGCGTGAAGTGTAGGATATATAAGAATTTTGGAAAATAACTCTTAACATAATTTCCTTTAGGTCACTTACATTATTATTTAGGTGCATGCTTCAAACACATAGTTTGCAAGTACAGAGCGTGGTAACCAGTAACACTAGCTAGCAATTAACTCCGATGCAAAAATAAGGAAACACAGTCGCACCCAGAAAACCATGTCTACAAGCATCATTAATTCTAATTTCTTGTTTCAGTACATAAGAGAGTCATCAACAAGGACGTATTATCATATATTAATTTATATATAAGGATGTATTATGATATAAAGTTTAATTATTGTTCTAATTTCTTTTCTTTTTCTTGGTAATTTATCAGCTGGTGCAGGGAAAAATGTTAGAGTTTCTACCATCCATCATGCAATAAATGCGATCAATGTAAATTATCCAACAGATTGTCCTACTCTTACAAAAGAGGACTCTTCTTGCTTTTATTCCTTGCTTGAAGCGAGATCACACTTGATTGATCCTTCATTTTTTCTTTCTCCTTTTTCTTTAATTC
The DNA here is from genome assembly GCA_027562975.1 of Rhynchospora breviuscula. Lineage (NCBI taxonomy): Eukaryota > Viridiplantae > Streptophyta > Magnoliopsida > Poales > Cyperaceae > Rhynchospora > Rhynchospora breviuscula. The sequence goes on from CM050398.1 coordinate 24,688,059, forward strand.
ACTCCCTTCTTTTAGAAAAGAAAAAGAAAAGAAAAAAAGAAGTGAGGCCCTGCTTTCAGAGATGCCAATTATAGTGTCTGGTAAGCCATGCCGATGCTGATCAATATTTTGTAAACTAATTACAAAACATAGCTGTTAAAGAAAACTCTACATTTTTCTTCAAACAAATGTACGTACGTAACCCCAGCCTCCCAAAATTTAATTGCATTAGTTGATTTATTCATTGCTCAGGTCAAATAGGTTGAATATACAACAACAGGTCGTGACCAGAATTCACATATGATGTAGTACTCCACAGAAGTTCCTAAAATTAAACAATAAATCTTAAAGCTGCCTTTTTTTTTTTTAATTGTATCCAACATTTTTTTACCGTCTGCACTCCTCACTGTTGAACGCGCTTGACAGGACAAGTATGTGCTGGAAATTTGTAACATGTAGGAACTATAAACTATTAGAATAAAAAATGAAAATCAATTGTCTTTGAACCACATTGATCGAATACTGTAACAGGAACCCGACCGAAAAAAACATTTAAAAGATTATGGGAGGAAAAGTCAACCTCGGCCCAAACACTCTACTCTCTAGATCACTGATCTGTCCAATTTATTCTCCCTCCATAACTATTTATAACTCAACTCCCACAGACCTAGCTCAAATATTGCTCCTATAATAAATAGGAGAACCTTACTGTAGCGGCAGCAACTTCTAATGTTTCTTATTTTTATTTTCAGCAAAAGCAACTTCCAATTTTTGGTACTCACACCATATGTTATTATTGCCTCGTCGCACATGACCGGCATTTTTCCATCACGTGTTTCGTATATATATGATTGACGGTCCTATCCCTTTTTCAAAATTTCCATCCTCTCAAAGCATGAAGTGGTGAATAGAAAAAAGAATTAGAAAACATCTTAACTTGTAAAAAAAAAAAAAAAAAGTTATTTTAATGCAAAAAAAATATATAGGTCAATTTTTAGGGAAATCAGATTCACACCACCCCAAAACTTTGAAATATCAAAACTACCATCTCAATATCTATCCAATTATTCATATTGACCAAAATCCCTCTTTTTTGTCAAATTTTCAAATTTTTAAATAAATGAAATTTCTAAATTTTATAAAATTTGAAATTGTAATAGAATTCTAAAAATTCGAAAATTGAAATTACAAATATTTAAAATAAAAAAAATTCTGTCAGAATAAGCAAAAAAAATTGGAATTTGAGAATTAGGCTGTGATAGTTTTGTCAACACAAAAAAAAATTGATATCAAGATAGTGGAAGAGAAACATTCAAGGGAAACGACATATTCCATCATAATATGAAAGATGATAGTGACAGAATTAGTTCAAAAGTTGTTCCAAGGAAAAATTAGCGACATATACGTACAGAGAAACATACATTATATAGTTGTGACATATATAAATACATTTGACGCAATATATTTTACAATATAAAATTTAAGTAACAAAAGATTACATTGAAATATTTATGCATAGGCTTAATTTGAACCAGAAGTACACGTGTTTGAGCAGAAGCAAATTTCTCCTCCGTTGAAATTTATTCATATAATATGAAAGCAGCTTTTGGTGGCAAATATGTGAAACTAACGGAATGAAGGTACTTCGGAGAAGGTTGTCACCCAGAGAGGTGTACAAATTATACAACCACATTATCGAGAAGAATACTGGGATGCACAAAACTCCATATAACACAAAAACACTGCTGCGGAGCTGCCCCTCAACTGTGAAACTATGACCAGCACAAAAGGATACAAGCATGGCGCCGATGGAAATAATGGAACAGGTAAACCCAAAAATGAGCTTAAGTGGGATATTTTTTTCAAATTCCCAGATATTGTAGGGTCTGATAATAATACCAAGGAAAGTGATGAGTGCAGCTACAGCAAAGCACAATGCAATCAGAGATGCTAATGTGAACATTTGAAAGTCTCGATTGTTCTGAAAAATTGGAGAACCGGAATCGTTGTTGAAACCACCAGGCACGGTCGAAGATGCCATATAGGCAATAGTGACTATAAGGGTAGCCACCACAGAGAATGAATTGGCTGTAGAATTGAGCCACTCCCTGCTTTCCTTGTATAGCGCCTCATGTGTTATGGTAAACACCTCTTCAGCTGTCTTTCCTTCGAGGTTGATTGTGTCCAGTATCTCTCGGTCCAGCGAAGCCGCCACACACTGCAGGTATAATTAAACAGTTGGGGACTCACAATCTGCAATCAATATTGTGCGCAATCAAGCAATCAAAATAAAAATTTATATATCTTATTCATATGTAAAATCCTTTACAAGTCATCTCGCTAATAGGTGAATATCTTAAGAGGTTATCCAAAAAAAAAAAAAAAAAAAGGTTTAATCTGAGTGTAAAAAAAATAAATAAATAAAAAATAAAAAATAATCGAAACAAACTCGCCATAAAAATTTATTTTGAATTCAAAATTATTTATAAATAACACTTTTTATTGTAATGAGTTTATTTTTTAATGATTTGAAATAACTTTTTTAATACTAAATGACTAATTCTACGTTTATTCTCAAGCAATTCAATCCAAATATACATCTTCGAAAATAATTTAATCACTTGAGCCATTCAAAGATGTTAATCACTTGAGCCTCTGCCAAGCTTTCGAAAGGAAGGAGAGAAAAGCAACAAAATGTTTATTTTGTTTGTGTGTTGTGTAGATTTTATTTTATTATTTTTATTTTTTTTGGCAGATGGATGTAATTGTTGTTTTAATACTCTAATGAAAAGTATTGGCAGCCGCTAGCAACTTTTTTTTTAAAAAGTGAAAGAGAAGCAGATAACCTTGTACCACTTGATTTCCCGTTGCAACTCTAATGCAGCTCCCGTGTTGGTATGAGGGCGATTCATTGCCGCAGCCAAATGTAAAACACTATTACCATCTTTATCGACTTTCCCAAATATAATCCTGTACATTTCTGGAATCCGAAGCAGGAACTTGTACACGTTGACCTGGCGGTGCTCCACTGCCAAAAGAGCAATATTTTTCCAATCCTTAATCAACAATGCCGCTGGAAACTTTTCAAGAATTCTTTCAACCATCTCCGTTATTCCCATTTTTTGCAGCCATCAATGCGGGGTTTTCTGATGGACCTGCGAACATGCATATACAACATGTGATGCAAACACATCTTTTATGAACAAGTTCGATTCAATAATATGACAATATTGAGTTCTCAAAAAGTAAACCAAATAATGTATGCCCTCATGTGCTTTCCTGTCACTTTCTTCGCTGTCAGCAACAGCCACTGGAGGGCATACATTACTTGTACACGCCCACTCGCCGGTACTCCACTGCCAATAAAATAATATTTTTCCCATCCTTATCTTTGTCCAACAATGCCACTGGAAATTTCTCAAGAATTCTTTTGACCATCTCTGTTACTCCCATCTTTGCAGCGATCAAAACAGGGCTTGCTGAGCACATGTAGACAAACTTGTAGCTAGTGTATATATGTTCAACATATATATATATACATATATGTATAAGTATAACAGTAACATTCTTTAGATTCGTCTTTTCCATTTCCTTTATTTCTCAATCTCCTTTAACAGTATGCTTATGGAAGTTTTCTATATATCACAACTCTGTAATGACTTTGCAGTTTTTTAGTCCTATCCTCGGAAACATTAGGCGTCATAACTACACATGGAATATTGGTCCAGTTACTATATACTAGCAGATTGCCTGTTTTTTTTTTTATTTGGGCAAGTACTTTTGCGGATCAAAAGATTTAGCTTATCAATAAATGTACAAACAAAAATTTTGAGTTGGAAATTTAAAGAGGAGAAAGAATTAAATTTTGTTTCAGCAAAGTAAGAACTTTATTGTTCTTATGTTTGGGTTGACTATTATAAAATTAGCAAACATACGAGTACTGTCAGGTGACTCGTGTCCGCTCATCGCTTCCTCTTTCATTCCTGCAAAGACAATATCCTTTTTATCAATATCTCTAGCTTCCGGGAAATTTTTCTTCAGCTATCTGCCTTAATTAGCTAGATCAAGTGCAAAACAGCTTGTAAATTTAGTTGATACATGTTAACTAAGAACAACAAATAAGAAGACATGGCTTCTCTCAGCTGAATCAACCCTTGATTTTTTATCTAACCAACTGGATTAAACTACATCACAACACATTGCTGATCTTGGCATCTTACAGATCGCATAATCAATATTTTACTAGCCAGACATATCTTTTATCTAAAGATCAAAATTTTGCAATTAATGTACCATTCTATACAAATCTTCATTACAATGTATTACAAATTAAGTGCAGAGAAAATTGTATAAGGTGTTATTTTCGTGATGCTGGCCAAATAAGGAAGTAAGCTAGGTTCTGTTTTCTGAATCATAATAATATTACATGGCTACAAAATCATCAGCGGTGAAAATTTGTTCTTTACTAATTAACATACCTCCAGTTGGGCGTGTGTGATTTCCTTCTGAATCAGTGCTTTCGTCTGACGGTATTGTGGGAGGATACCGTGATAGAAGTTCAGACGACCATTCTTGCGATATCAAAGCTGGTTCCATTCCACTGCCGGTACCTTCGTACTCCCAGAGTGTGGAACCATCCACCAGTTCCTCCATTATTTTCAGTGCATGTCTGTGCATTTGTTTCAGTTTTTGAATTGTTTGCAGCCTCCATAATCCTTCACGAATTATTCACCAAGTAACATAGTAATATTTTAATAAAAAAATTTAGAGAAATGCTAGTGTCCAATATATTGGACGGATGGGTCCGTCCAATATGATTATTTTCACATTTTTAAATATCTAATGACCGATCCGAAACATTTAATATGTTATTCTTTGAAAACTTATAGGGTCTGTTTGGAAACGCTGAGAATAGGGAATAAGAATAAGGAATTTCGGTTTGCGTGCTTATTCTTATTCCTTATTCTTATACCATGGTTTTGTTAGTATAGGAATAAGGGCTCTTATTCCTTATTCTTGTGTTGTTTGTGTTGCACAAGAATAAGAATAAACACGCAAACCGAAATTCCTTATTCCTATTCTCTATTCTCAGCGTTTCCAAACAGACCCATAAGAAATCAATTTTTACATTTTTTTCAAAATTTTTTACTATTTTTTGGTATTTTTGAAAATTCATGTTATAAACAATATGGATCGTCCAATAACGACGATTTTCTAAAATACCAAAAAAATAGTAAAAAATTTTGAAAATTGTAAAAATTGGTTTCTTATAAGTTTTCAATATGGAGAACATATTGAACGGTTCAGATCGGTTATTTAAAATTTAAAAATATGAAAACGATCATATTGAACAGACCCCATCCGTCCAATATATTAGACTCTAGCATTTCTCAAAGATCTACGAAGACGTAATAGAATTTTAGTGGGTACTGTGTTTAAATTTCTCATAAATATATACTTTATATTATTGTTTAGATTTGAGTTTGCACTTATCAAAATTAAGTTAATTAGCCGATTCCGTATGCATCTAGGATTCGTACCATTTCCTGTTGACTTTATCACGAAAAATATTGCATTTCTATAAATTATATAAGTATCCGTGCTCATACTAAGAGCAGTGAAATCTTAATTAGTTAGTTTTACGTTTATATTTTGTTTTATTTTTATTAATTTATTTTTAGATCTTGTCTTTTTAATGGTCTAAATGAAGCTTGTACTCATCATAAATCATACACCTGCAAGCAACTACGTATCGAAAATCCGTACCATTTCCTATTGATTATATCACAAAACAACTTTGTTTTGCAATCCTAAAAACTTTTTATTGTAAGCAATTTTTATCGGGGCTGATAAAGATCATCTCCGAAATCCATCATCCCAATTATTCCCAAAGACGCGTCTTCCATTTTTAGAAAAAACGTAATTAACTAATTTTTATTTTCGGAATGTAATTAACGCGCGTCATCCCCATCCATCATCCCTGGGAGTCATCCCCTCTCTCCCTCTCTGTTTCGCTCACTCTCCCTCCCCTTCCCTCCCTGATTCACTATCTCTTTCTGTAATTATGTATTAACTGTTCTAGTTAATATATACAATTGTTCTAGTTAATATAGCAACCGTTCTAGTTAAAATGCATAACTGTTTTAGTTGATGTATACAATTTCTCTAGCTAATATAGCAACTGTTCTAGTTAATATATATAACTGTTTTGGTTAAATACATAACTATTTGGTTAAATACATAACTGTTCTGGTTAAAATATATAACTGTTCTGGTTAAATATATAACTTTTCTGGTTAAATACATAACTGTTCTGGTTAAAATACATAACTGTTCTGGTTAAATATATAATTGTTCTGGTTATATATATAATTGTTCTGTTTAATAAATTATTTTCTGGGACTCATTCCCTCTATCCCTCTCTGTGAGAAACCAACTACTCTCTCAGCTGATCCCGCAACTTGTGAGGACGCTGTTGAGCATTCTAGCCAGGTGCAAGCTGCACTCTACAAGTGTTACACATTTCAGTTGGAGGATCCTGTTACTGAACTCTCTGGCTCTCATTTTAAATTCACAGCCATCTAATGATTCCATGCAAACTAAGTTTATTATGCACAACACGTATTTTTTTTAAAGATAGTTCTATTTTTTTAAAATTTTGATTCTGTGAATATAGGCACAAGGATGGTGATTTTGTCAGCATTGATGATTGCTTTTTACTTCTATCCTATCTATCAAATCTTTTTGAGGTTCTTTTTTTTCCCTTTCTTGTGGCTCAATCAAGATATTCATTGTTGCCTATTTTAGATTTTTTTTCCTGAAAATATGAAAAATCAGGGCCTAGCCAATTAACACAAGTTTGATTGAAAGTTGAATTACTAGCGTAACTTCCAGCATGTTATGCCCAGATTCAGTCCCTACACATACTTCTAAGCCGTACCAACCCCTGTATTTATGTCTAACCTTACTCAATCGGTATCAACTGTCTTCCCTGTACTGACCATACACTGCACAAAGTTGTCTTGTTAGATGACAAAACCAGTTTTTTCCCTTTCTGTTTTGTGAAATAATAGTCAAATTCAGAGTTTCATTGCAAACATGTTTTAAGAACAGCATGAATATCTTGTATGCAGTGAGCATGTTGTTCTAGTACCTCATTCTTTATTTTATAAATCATATCTCTAACTGAAACAATGAATAAAAAGAAATACCAGGGGCATTTCTGGAAACCTTTTTGGAAATTCATTTTAGTTAGTGTGTGACTCCAATTGAGATGTAATCTGATTATGTTACTGTGCACATATCGTTGTATTCCATCTTACTATACTAACTGAGGTTTCCTTTCTTATGACAGGTACCCAAGAGGAATTTAAAAGCTTTATATTTCTGTATGTAATAATGAAATTAGTATTATAATTTTGTAAACGATGCTCCAAATCGATTGATGTTTACATTTCATTTCATCTCTAAAGATGAAGGCATGATAGGATGTCAGAATCGTGTATTAAGTTGATATCTATTCACAATTCTCTGTACATAAATAGCGGCAAGATGCAAAGTTTGAAAATAGATGCCATGTTAAACTTGTGTACATATCTGATATGGTGCTAACTTTATTGTTTGTATGTGACAGTAATAGTAAAGTGTGTAGAAAAAGTTTGTATTATATAATATCTCAAATTGACATCTCAAATTGATAGTCTGTATTAATTCTGTCCTTTTTTTCTTTTAAGGAGATAAATATGTAATATACTACTGGTGCCATACAATGAATAAATAATATTGTTTGCAATCTAAATTGTGCAAATGTAATAATTATGTAAATGAAACGCTGAATGATGAGTTGTAAATGTAAGGATGCTAGACTTGTCAATAAATGCGAATGTTGTACAGTGCCATGTATATACGTGTAGATTTAGTCAAGTTTTGTTATGTGTTAAGATTTAAACGAATTTCAATCCATTATATCAAACTAGTGGTTGAACTGATGAGAACCCTTGCGGGTACCATTCCCCGTACCGGATTCACAACCATCAAAAGCCAACCCATACCTCAATACTAACCATCTCTGTACCGACCTAGAACCCGTACCAGATGCTTCTCTGTACCGGCCTTATTGCCTCAAACCAAAATAACCAATCTCACTCTAACTAGTACTTGTAGCAGCCACTTGTACCATCCTCGCTGCTTCAAAATTAAAATAAAGATAGTGAGTGTCAACTGATCCTTATACCAAACTCTGTACCGTTTTCCCTTGAACCGACTTTGTGCCGATATCTTGCTGCCAAATACTAAACTCCCACCTGTCATGCCCAGATTCAGTCCCTACACCTACTTCTAAGCCGTACCAACCCCTGTATTTATGTCTAACCTTACTCAATCGGTATCAATTGTCTTCCCTGTACTGACCATGCACTGCACAAAGCTGTCTTGTTAGATTGGTCCAATTGGGTTCAATTGCCATAAGTTGAGATAAGCATATCCATAGCGGTACTAAACAAACCTCAATTTATCACATCAAATCAGTGTGTAAGCCAATGAAAACCAGCCAAGTCGCATGCAACCTGACATTGACTTGTGCCTATATCATTCATAGGCGCTGCACTTACCTGTACCGGTTTCCCTCATACCGACCTTATGCCTAGTTATATTACACCTCTCATGCACAATAAAAATATTTACAAACTTAGAAGCAAACAGTATCATCAGGAACAATATTATAACCAAGGTTATTTCAATTTGCAAACAAATACAGGTCATTACATTCTTCACCATATAAGATACACTATTACAAATTGTCACTATACAAATTATTATTGCTTCTAAGACAAGATTATGAACCTTAAATTTCTTCAAGATGAGACCTGAGAAAAGAAACGAATTCAGTCAATAATGATGTCTTAGAAATGAAGGCAAGTTTAAATAAACTTAACAAACATTCACACATGACTTCACCATAAGAGATACAAAAGAATAGATAGGAGCAGATATTGTTGACTAAATATTGCATGCACAATCTTGTAAATCAACAAAGCTTACTGTGGATCAGCTATAAATGTTGGTTTTACTGGTTTATATTCAAGTTTATCATTATACAATCAACTCTTCACCTCGACAAATATAAGAGAGAATATGTTAAAGAGAAATGAGACTCTTACAAGAGGGACAGAATTGGAGAAATTGTTTGTACTTTGCTTATGGTCATTAAAAGTCAGGACAGATTACACTCATGACACCTACCGTTCTACACTGACAGCAACAGATTCTAGGCTCTTTATTTTAGGTTCATAAAGGGTCAGTTTGCAGCTTGGTATATAATGAGGCACATCTATTTTATATATGCTATACTCCTGCAGCCTATGTTCTAGTTCATTATGGATTCCTGCAGCCTATGTTCCTTATTAAAGTCCCTAATTTTGTCATTTTCACAAAAGGGGACAGGTTTCTTTCTATTGCTCATGCCTTGGTTATGGTCATGAGGAATCAAACCAGACTATACAAATGATATGTGATGCTTCACAACTATTATGCTTGGATTAAAGTTCCAGTCTTGACTTAATTACATTATATGCATGCAAAATTAAATTACAACACCAGACATAGAACTCTTTTAACATTTTAGTCCAGAACTGTAAATGAATACTTACATCTTCTTTGGTTATGGTCACTAGAAAGCACAATACTTACCCGACGATGGAGTTGACAAGTTTTTCGGTTATGTCCTCGCTGCCCACAACGTCCACATTTGTTCTTTCGCTTGCTCTCAATGGCTGACTTAATCCTCTCATACCTTTTCTTATTCTTCTTCGGCGCGCCTTTAGTTACAACTGGCTTGGGGTTGCCAATCGTTGGTACTGATTTTATATCTTCTTTGACATTTTGTTTGACCTTAGAACTCCCTGCAAACTTCTTGTCATGCAAATGTTCAAATTGTTGTTTTTGTTGTTCTATTGATTCCATTAACTTCAAATAGTCCGCAGGGGATTTGGCAACTTCATAGTGATATGGCATAGCTGCCTTATTCAACTCATGGAACCTCCGACAGTGGATGGAAACATTGAATGTACCGCCTTCCCGATATGAAGGGAATGCAGACTTGACATGTTTGGTCCACCTATCACAGATGCAGCATCGAGGTATGCATGTAGCTTTCATGTGTATCAACACAGCAAAGATGTGCCTACACGGAATTTTCTCACATTCAAGCTTTGCACAAGTACATGAAATTTTGTCCACATCATCCTGAATCCTAGAGCAATGCACAATGTACTGTGATTCAGCCATTTCTTTTCGAGAAACCGTGTACTTTGATGCCATGCTACTGCTGAGGATTTCATCCACCACAAGTCCCACTACCCTTTCCATTTCATCTCGAACAATATGGAAGATATTCGGAGTGTAATTGCGTGCGGCAGATTTTTCGAGATCGGGGAAAGAGGTTTGCAACACTGGTTCTTTTTGAAAGACTATGCAATCAAACTCGGCCTCCTTGGTGCGCTTGTGCGTCAAGCATCGCTCAAATTGCTTGACGGCCATACATAGAGACATTTTACAATTGATGTAATTGTGAAGGTCTGAATTAAGACCCTCGCTTCTCTGAGTACTTGACATTCCTAGGAACATCTTCTTATCCAGAAAAGCCACGGCCCATGATTCTTTCAATCCATAGATCATTTGCAGCCACTGCCTGCTGGGCAACCTTTCACTGACTTTCTTCTCAAAATCTTTCCATTTTTCCTCAAATTCTTCAAGACTGCATCTGTACACCAACTCACGAAACTTGGCTAGTACAGTTTCATCATGGATATATTTGTTGGCATTACGCTCCATATGCCATGAACATATTCGATGTGTTGTCCCCTTTAATATAGACTTGATGGCCTTACCCATGGCAAGGTCACCGTCTGTGATAACTGAGTCTGGATGTTGTTGGAAAGTTGCCTCAAGGAATACTTCAAGCAGCCATTGGTATGTCTCATCATTCTCACCCGAGACAATGCCGCATGCAAAAATTATCGTGCTGCGGTGATGATTGCAGCCAAGAAATGGAACAACTATCATATTGTACTGGTTAAGTTGATATGTATTGTCAAAGATAACCACATCACCGAAGTAAGCATAATCGACTACAGATTGTCCATCTGCCCAAAAGAGTCGATTCAGACACCCATCATTTGTGTCGTATTTGAAAAAGAAATCTGGATCGGATTTTTTTCTATCATGGAAGTACTTTAGCACTGAATCTGCATCATCTCCGAGCTTTCTGGACTGCTCATCCGCAACACTTAAATTGTACAAGTTCTTCTCCTGATAACCTCGATTCTGGTAACCTCCGCTGCATCGTGCATCATAGTCTCGTATCTGACAGTTCCGAATGCCCGAAGCTCGCTTAGTAGATATCTCTAACTTTTGAGCTTCATTAATAAAACAGTGGGATCGAAGAAAAGGTGCGGTATCAATAGCTGCTAAATCATGGTTATGACGATCGATGAAATCATGAACCCACCACACACCAGTTTTTGTGTCTAGTTTAACACAAAATTTTACTGGGCAGCCACATCGAGTGAGCCATTTGTGTCGTCTCCTTCGATTTGCCTTTTCAAGATGCTTCTTCTCTCGGAAGCCATGTCGACTACAATAAAACCGACGAAACGTGATGGTTTTATTTGCTTTATCTTTCACAATGATACTCTTCCTCACGCTAAACCCTTTCCTCTTGGCATAATCATTGAAAAATTTAAAATCTTCATGTTCACTCGAGAAAGTCATGCTGACGATGCGGCCATACTCCTTCAACGATGCGACATCGGCATGCTTATCCTGCAATGAAATTATTTACAAATTTTAATGTATTTTTTGATGGCCATACTCCTTCAAAATGTATTTTTTGATGGTCCCATTGAATGTCTATGTACTGTTTTTCTCCGATCACAAAAAACCAGCTTAATGTTTCTTTAATTTTCAAAAATAGCAATTAAAGATTGATTTCCAAATCAATGATCACACATGTCATCTAGAAATTGTATAAATTGTTTGTTTTCAGAAACTAGAACAAACAATAGATGAGGTGAAGCAGCACCCAAGAGAAAACAAAAGTTTTTTTTTTTGAAAAAGAAAGCCCGTAGGCAGAGAAAACAAAAGGTTAAAAAGCAACATCAGTAACTGCCTACAAACCACTGTATTTTGACATTTTTCACATCTCTAAAAACACATCACTTGCATCATGAACAACAAGCACAATTGAGCTAACACGAGCAAATCTGTCAAATATTGGAATTTTTTAGTGATTTTAATTCAACTATATTATATCTCAAGTGGCATCATGCTGCTGCTGCTCTTTGATTTCGAAGTACAAACTAACCAAATTTGTTATGTGCATACAAGTGGGGTTTGTCGATAAGTCAGCAAAATGGGAAAAAAATAGTGGGTTTTACATGCATTACTTGGGTGATTATAATCAAAATGAAATGAATTTTTATTATTAAAAATAAGAAAAAGACAAACCTGGAGCCTCCTTTCCTCTTCAGTAAAGATAAAAGCATTTGATTCGCCTTGTTGTCGCTCACCAGCCTTTGTAGTTTCAATTGGATCATCAACCCTCTGTTGCCCATCAGAATATTTACTAAATTTTTTTACATTCGCACTTTCAACCTTTCCTTTGGCTGCATCTCCTATGTTGTTTTCTTTATGAGAATGCAACTTGCCAAGTGGCTTCAGTGGTATTGATGTGGTATGTAAACGATCCTACAAGAGAATTAATTAATGATAGTCACAGCTATGAGTTAGAATAACCATAATCTGGAGTAAACTATTTTTTGAATGAACAAACAAAGAGGCTTTCTGAAATGAAGTAAACTATTAGAAGGTGCACTCGTGTGTATGTAATGAAGGTGCATTTTGATGGCAATAAGAATTTCTTAGTTCTGGCGGTAGCCCTTTGTAATTTGGTGAAATGAAAACTTTCCCGGGGGCTTTTATGAAATCATAAATTTTTATGCATGCCCTTGCAATGTTACAAATATTTCCTGGTCTTTTGTTGGAACAAACTTGATTGTTCATTTTCTGCAAGTGTATTTGTGATATTTGAGGTTTTCATGAATTGTGGAGATTTCAAATATTTCTAGCATTTTTATTTGGTTAGATATATTTGTTGATTTTTTTTTATTTCATGTGGCAGGGTTTAACTATGGTTAACTTTATGACGGATGGAATATTGATTAGGGAAATGATGGATGACTTCCTAACAAAATATAAGTACTAGAATTAAAAGAGTTCAGTATAACCATATGGCAGTGTCAGTGAGAAAATTCTTTTTGTCAAATTGAAAATTAGAATAGTGACAACTAAATTTGTATATCAGTTCCTTGTTAGCTTATATCACAGTTTTTAAATAGACTAGGGGGTCGTTTGGATGTGTCCGGAATTTGGGGATTTTCCAATTCCGGGCATAAATTTTAATATAAACAATTTATCTCTCTCACAAAGTTACACACTTCCCAACGAAAATCCTTATTCCTTCCTAGGAATTGGCTATTCCTAACCCATCCAAACGACCCCTAGGATAACAGTAGCTACCGTGATTTTCAATGAAGATAAATTTCAAACCCATTAGTGTATATGATATCTATGCATGAACTGAACACACAAGAAATAGCTGATAAAGACAGTAGTTTCAAATGAAACATCTCTCTTACACATAAGATATTCATATGTATTTGAGAAAATTTCTAACCTCCTCCTGTCTTGTTAATGGGGTTTGGCTAGTTGTTCCTTCAATAAGTCTTTTGCATAGTTTGATGTGTCGCTTCAAATGGGATGTCACCATATTCGTATTTGCGGATAAGCTTTTACTGCAATACTTACAAATAGCTCTCTCGCCATCTGGTAAGACATCAAAATGCTTCCACACTTCAGACTTTCGCTTGTATCTCTTCTTTGATATGCTTCCATGGCCAGGTGGTTTGTCTCCTGTTTGGGTCGACATGACAGGGAACAGAAATCTACATTTCCACCAAACAACTCGAATATATAAAATAGTTCATGCATGAAAAAGGAAGTACAAATATTTTTCCTCCTTTTTTTTCATGTTTGGATAATAAATTACTGAAGGAAAATTAAAAGAAATTAATTAAAGATGACTATTATAACTTGGTCATCTTCAACCGTTTCTTTGAAAGCCTAAACAGCATTTAGTTACATGAAAAACACATCTAGTCAAAAATGCACAAATTTATTATTATGAATTATTTGAAATACTTATTGCATAACAGCATGAATGATATTGAGTTGGTACCACAACAACATTACAATACAAATTGAACCCAATTACATTAATGAAATTGAGATTAACTAAGTTGATTATGAAACCGAGATAAATGCTCATTGTAGTTCTGCAATAGTGCAATACTGTTAAGAGGACACAATGACATACACACCAAAGTAAATTATCTGGAATAATGGAATTGGTATAATTTGTACTTTTGGTTATAGTCCTGACATGGCCCACTACTCAGTAGTTAGGATTGAGTGGTAATTGCTATTTTAATCAATCATCATAAAAAGTTTGATATGTAGCAAAATTGAGGAACTAAATTAAGTGCGCTAAAATTCAGTTTTTGAATAAGGTTGAATAAGGATAGTTAAAAAATTCACAGAGGAACAATTTATCCAACCAATGGTCATGTTGTTAAATTGGAAAACTTACAAATATATTACTCCGACTTCGATACAGTATTTTACCCGGTGTACGTCGGCGGCGTCGCTAGAGAGAGGAACTATTACGGCGGACGGGCCAGCGGCAGAGTTGAAGAGCGAAGAAGACGACCAAATTCACAATTTTCCCCCCTCTAATCGCCTCCCAATTGTGCAAGATTTACAATTCAATTAACAACAGGAAATCAAACTGCAACAAAATTCCTCCTACAAACTAATCGTAAATGCCTCAGTTAGAAAACAGCGAAGAGAGAACGGGACTTGAATTAAATGTAGAGAGAGAATTAGAAGAAACTTGATGAAAGCGAGAGATGTACCTCGGTGTGAAGCCCTCCGACGACGTCAGAGTTTCAGACGATTCTATTCACCTTTTTGTTCTCCGGTTTTCATCGGTAAGTTTAGCACTTTTCAATCACTCTTTTCGTAAGGCTACAGAACGATGCCAACCACTCAATCGGCCGCCTAGGACATCTAACAATTTTCTATCGGAGAGAAGGAGTGAACGATTGAGGGGAAGAATAAAAATAGTAACAGAGAGATAACGGAGACTAACATAAAAATGCTAATGTCTATTTTACCCTTCTATTTATCAACGGGTCTGATTTATCAAAATAGAAACCGGGCTTTTCTTCTGTCCACATTAGCATTTGCCTTACTATAATATATAATTGTGTCGAAGAGGCCAAAGCGAGTTCCACTCTTAAAAACAGAGGCCTTGCGAGCCAGGACATGTAGTGAAGATTCTCCACGAGAATTGACATAGTTCACCAACTCTGGATATAGGTGAATGATCTCATATGCCAAACCTACAGTAAAAAAAGTGATCAGTTATGTTCTGTTATGTCTTTCATTTATTTAATTAATAGTATTATTTTACTGAAAGCACATACCAAAATGTTCTCGTTTGATGGCAATGTGAAGAATGTTGCTGCCATCATTTCTCCTACAGTGAGTGATGTCTCTCGACACGCAGTCCTCATAACTAGTCAGACCATCTAGCTTATGGATGGCAGCCTCTAGCACAAAGAAGGTTTTCATCTTGCCGTGACGTACTGCTGTAAAGAGCGGGGTTTCATGAAGATTATTACGCGCAGTGGTTACCAATTCTGGACACATTTCTGCTATCTTATAGCAAACCATTTCCAGTCCAAGGGATACTGCCAGATGAAGTGGGGTATCTCCACCATTGTTTTCCGAACCCAAAATGCTTTCTGTCTGCTCTGTAAGAATTACATCAGATGTTCTTAAATTGGAATTCGGTTAACCAGGTTTCCTTCATAACTTCTTAAGGATTACATACTTAAATCATATTGAATTTCATTTCTAGAAAGAAGCAAATTAAGATAAGTGGTCATTTATTTTTCAGAAAGTTTTGAGGACTTGTAGATTGTGTAAATTTTAAGTCAATAACAAAGCAAAATGAAAAAAAAAAAAAAGCACCAACAAGTGTTTGAGGTTAAAATATTTTCTGTCAGTATCCTGTCAAGCTGGATACGCTGACATAACTAAATACACCAAACAAAAGCATTGTACAGTTAGTTATTATGGCTGTGGTTGGTAGTAATACCTTGGCTGTTGTTTTCATAAACTATATGAAGGAGCTTAAGAACCGTATATTCGGGGGCACCAGACATTGCGACATGAAGCACGGTGTCCTTGGAACGTGTAATCTTCTGGTTTTGGACTTGCTTGTTGTTCTTGTAGAGCTCAAGCAGCTTCTTCCATTCACGATTCATGGCTGCTCTAAAGAGCTCCTTTCTCAGCTCTCTGTCATCCCGAGGTGGTGGTGTCCCTGTGGTATGAATGTGGTCATTCTGAGTGTAGGAAATTGTAGGAAATTGTTGGGTATTTTGAGGGAATTGATCAAAAGGTGGGGCCATTCTGAGTGCTCCCTCTGCTGGTTTCTTATCAAAGTTTTAAGTTGTTTGTGGCTTCACTTGACAGATAGCGACTAAACCTCCTTTTATAAGGAAGACACTACCATGTGGAGTTCGTAGTTGTGAGATATTGACTTCCATGCATGAAATGTTTCAATAGTTAATTTCTAATATCAAGTATCTAAAATTCCAAAATTTGAAAATTTTAATTTTTGAATTCTAATTTAAAAAATTCCAGCGGCATATATAAGCAAAAAAATTTGGAATTTGAGTAGGCAGTGTTAGTTTTCTCAGCACGAAAAAAATTTATGAATGAATTTTTCAAAGCTTGTCGATCATTTTCAAGAGAACCAGCTCTTGATCTAGTGGCAAAGAGCAATGCATCTCAAGTGAAAGCCCGCAGGTTCGAAATCTGACTGGAGGGTCTTTATAGATATTTAATTTAAAAATAATTTTTTTTTTTTAAGATAAATTGGGGGTCAAGCCTCCCAACTTATTTTTAAATTAAATGTCTATAAAGACCCCACAGCCGGATTTCGAACCTGCGACCTCTCACTTGAGATGCATTGCTCTTTGCCACTAGACCAAGAGCTGATTCTCAATTTAATTTAAAAATAAGTTGGTAGGCTTGACCCCCAATTTATCTTCAAAAAAATGAATGGTAAATTTCATCCCATATTAAAAGAATTCATTCGTATGACAGAATTTTTCTTATAGTTATAGTTTACCATTTTACTAAGTTAAAATTATTACGTTCAATATGTAATATTGGAAATCAGACTTGGAGCTAATTGCTAAAGTAATATGCATGCTTTTGAATGGAAGACCCGGAAAAAAAAATCCTCAGCTAAAAGATGCTTTATAGAAACTTCAATTTGAAGAATATATCAAACCATCTTTTTCTTAAAAGAAAAAAAAAAGAACGAAAAATCGTAGATGCTCGTTTAAACTAATATATAGTTATTTTTTATTATGAAAACTAAATAAATATATAAAATTATATTGTGCAAAACTCCTATACGCACCTTCGTAAAAAAATAATCCGACACAAAAATAGAAAATCATCTCACGTAAAAATGCATGTGGTCGAGCTTCTTTTTAATTTGTTCCACTGGGCCACAATAGAGACAATGTTAACAGGCCGTTCAATTGTGAATTTTTTATTAATACAGATTATAAAGGGGTTTAATTCATTTATCATAAGGATGTACAATCGTATATTAAGCTAAATTATCAATCTTCTTCTTAGTAATTAATTTGATGCAGCCCAAGATATGAGAGTTCTACCATGATGCAATAGATGTGATCAATGTAAAACGGCTACAAAAGAGGCTTCTTCTTGCTTTTATTCCTTACTTTCAGCGAGAGCACACTAGAATGCTCCTTCATTTTCTTTATCCTTTCCTCTAATTCAATCCTTCCTTTAGAAAAGAAAAGATAAAAGAGGAGGAGAGGTACTGAATAAAGAGAGAACAAATATATACAGCAAGTTAAACACTTTATGTACGGGGAATTTGCTTTATCTATCAAGGAACAAACTATTAGCACCAAAAGCTGTTTTTGATCTTCATTGACCCAATACAATTAACAGAAGCCCAACCCAAATAATAGAAAAGATTGTTGGATTAAAGTTCATCTCGGCCCAACTGCAGATCCTGTACCACTCTGTTTGGAAGTTCCATCCCCAGTTCGGCACTTTCCCCCTTCAATCAATCAGTTTCCATCTCTGACCCTTCTCTCTCTCTCAGTCTCTCGGTCTCTCCAGTCTTCTCTCGCACAGCAACAAACCTATCAATCAATAACCATGTTCGGGTTCCAGCGAATGGAGAAAGAGACGGACATAGAGTCCGGGCAGCCCGGGGCGTTGTACCCGGGCATGGTGGAGAGCCCGGATTTACGCTGGGCCTTCATCCGCAAGATCTACGCCATCTTGACCGTTCAATTGGCGCTGACCGCCGCTGTCGCTGCCCTTGTGGTCACGGTCAGACCCATCTCCCACTTCTTCGTTTCCTCCAACGGCGGCCTTGCTCTTTATATTGTTCTCCTCATTCTTCCCTTCTTCAGTTCTGTCTTTCTCCTCTTCTTTCTTTTGTTTAACCTTACTTATGCTTATGTCTTTAATTGTACTAGTTTACTGAGTTTTAGAACTGGAATTGGGTTTGGTTGTGTTGAATTAGTAAATGAATTGATTGGGATTTACTGATTTATTCTAGTTCATTAAAAGATTGCTAATTTCCTTCATTTTGGTACTACTAAGGAAGGAATTGGGTTAATTCTGGTCATTAGTACTATATATATATATATATATATTTTGGGTTGAACTTCACTTTTAGGATTATTGGTGGTTACAGTATGGGTTTGTGGATCACAAGTAGGATGTGGCAATTTTTGGATTATTGTTATCAACGAGTGCCTAATTAACTGAAATTAAAGCAGAAATTAACAAATGAACCCCAAATTTTCTATTTTTCAAAGGTATATTCTCGAATTGGAACTCCGGGTTAATGAAGTCAAATTGTGTGAACAACTTGTTAATTCCTTTTGCTAATGCTTTGTTGTTGTTGCATCTTAAATGTCATTTGTGTAGTACTGTGCCCATTGTACTACTACCACCAGAAGCATCCTGTTAATTTCATACTACTGGGGCTTTTTACCGTCTCCATCAGTTTTGCCGTGGGGATGTCATGTGCTTTCACCAGCGGTTAGTCTATAACTTCTATATTTACTATTTTTAAGTTTAGTTATCTTTTGGAAGGAAGCAACATTGCCATCACTTTCTCAACTGCTAAAGTTAGATAGCTTATAGCTAGATAAAGTGGAAAATCTCACAATAACTTAGTTGGTAAGGATCAGTTGAATTTAACCCATTTGGATATTGTTAGATGGCTTATGTTTGGAATTATGATTAAAATATTAGTATGATAACATATACTGCCTAGAAATTATAACTTTTTTGCCCCGCTCCCACGCTGTTATTACTAGGGTTTTTCTTTGGTTTTCTGAGAATTGTGGTTTAAATGAGCCTTGTTTTCATTGTAAAGTTGTGTCATTGACTTTGACAGAGTCAAAATGGAAATGAAGTTGAAACACCAAAATTTAATTGTTGGAATTTCCCTGGTCAACTTTCTTTATATCGTTGAATATGTAATATGATGTGATAATGTGCTTAGTATAATAAACAAGTATAAATTATGTGTATGCTTCAGTTTGTATGGTTGACCTTTACTATTTTGTGCATTCTCGTGTAAAATTAGCAGCCTCTATGACTATGTAATAGATGAAACCATGTTTTACTTCAAAAGTAATTAAACTCAATACAGATAAAGGAAAAAAAAAATTTGAAACCTAAGTTTGATTCTGGAAAATGTCTTCCATTATGATAATATAAAGAGTTGAACAATGCACACTTGTACAAATTGTTGAGAGTTACATTTAGCTATGCATTTTAACTGCACAATTTAGCCTCGCCTGAATTATTAAGTTTCTTGACCATAATGTATTATTGTTGATTCAGAACTTGTGAATCATTCATATTGTGATTTTCTCAATTGATAAATGCAGGTAAGATCATTCTAGAAGCAGCAATCCTGACAACAGCAGTCGTGGTGGGCCTAACACTTTACACATTCTGGGCTGCTAAAAGAGGCCAGGACTTTAACTTCCTTGGCCCCTTCCTTTTTGCTGCTGTTATAGTTCTTTTGGTGTTCGGCTTAATCCAGGTAAAATGAATGAAACATCCTTTTTTTGTGACCCTACTTCTGTTGCCAAGAAAGTGATGGTGCTGCTTTATCATAGATATTATGGGCCGTCTGATCAAAATCAAACAAGTCCTATTTTTGGTGGCAGCTTATGTGCACCTGACCAAATGGGCACATGGGTCTGGTTTTGGTCAAGAAAAGAATAGTTTGTGGCCCTGACATGCTAAATTGTAATATATATCTATATCCTAAAAGGAAAATGGGTCTGGTTTTGGTCAAGAAAAGAATAGTTTGTGGCCCTGACATGCTAAATTGTAATATATATCTATATCCTAAAAGGAAAACATAGTTAAATGGATCAAAGCTCGGTTCATGATTTCTTCACAGCAGCAGGTTGGGTACGATTAACTCAATAATGTGGGTTGTGTATGACGTATCTGCATGTTTTTGATATATAATGTTGTGTTTTGTTGCTCATACAGATGATATTCCCCCTGGGCAAGATCTCTGTAATGATATATGGTGGGCTCGGTGCACTAGTTTTCTCTGGCTATATAATTTATGACACTGACAATCTCATTAAGCGCCACACATACGACGAATATATATGGGCTGCAGTGTCACTCTATCTTGACATCATAAATCTATTTCTTCAGCTTCTCACACTGCTAAGAGCAGCTGATAGTTGAAAACGTTGCTGAAATGAAAGATGAGTTTGCATTGAAGGTGCTTGCTATTCTACAAAATGAAATGTTGTCTTTACTTTGTTGTTTATATATAAAAAAAAAAAAAGGATTGTGTAAATAGGTTCTTTATCATCTGTTAGTCACTTAAGCTGAGATTATTAATTATTTAACAATTTGAGTCTGTTATGAAATATTATTGGAGATGGAAATTGTTGACAATATTTGGAATTGAAGGCAATATGTGTCATTTGCAAACCTATATTGTATTAAATGTGCCTAAGTATCGTGGTGATGCAGAGCATATTGCTAATAAATATATGGTCTAGATGGATCATAAGAAAAAGAAAGAAAGCAGTAGCAGTTATTTTTACTTTCTAGCAGTTATTATTTCCTAGCGGTTATTTCTTATGTTATTGTAGACGAAATTTCTTAATAGGGGATGTATCTCAGAACTTAAAGAAAACTAAATATTGTGTTTTACGTGTTTCTTTTCCGGTGAGAGAAAACAGTTATATCACGCACTACATGCTGCGTCACTTGGGACTTTTACATAAAGTTACTATTGGACAGCCTATGGCTCTAAACTTCAGACGTTTAGATATTTTCATAGGCGTGTGTAAATTGCCAAAACAAGACTTGGAATGTTGATTCTCTATGGCGGTGAATAGGGAGTCTCTAGTACTGTACCTCTCTTGCAATTCACTTTTGATATTTTTCCTGTATAATCTGTGATGGCATGTGGCCAGAATTATGTATGATCGCATGTGGCCAGTTCTGTTGATCTCTGGATCCCCACAGACTGGCTATTCCATATCCCATTTGGTACATTTGTGAGAAAAATGATGTCATACTATGTTATATGGAAGCTCTAATAGGATTTGTTGGACTTTGGATGCATGAAAATAGTGCTTTAGATATAGTTGTTGGAACAGTTTCAGGGAATTTAAGTACGGAACAACCGCACAATTTAATATGGAGAATCGCGTTACTTTTTATTTTTTCTTAAGAACAACGAAACAGTAAAAACAACTGAAAACAACACTATTTTCATTTTGTTTGGAAGCTTTCCAATTTCTAAAAATAGCGCTTTATATTCTAAAAACATGTTATTTTCCAATGGTCGAAACATAACACATTATGAATCTGGTCTTTGGTTTCTATCGGATTCGGACGTTTCGGTTTAAAATAGTAGGATGTTTTTTTTTGTCTTATATAGCATGGATTATAGGTCCATAAATCTCTGTGTATTAGATATTTCTAGATTGTTTTTAGACTTTTAGTGCATATTTAGATCGTATATACTAAAAACTTCCCGATCCTGGCAATAATTTATTGTTGCGCTAATTTCCAGGAGATCGAGTTAGATGGTTCTGAAGTTGCACCGCATATGTTGCAACACGGAATAACACAGGAATAGAAGTCCCGCGTTATTCTAAAACATAAATAGAAAAAATCCAACACAAACAGAAAATGAAAAAGAACATTTTCATAAACGACAGTTAATTTCTTCAAAAATTTTCTTTGAAGACGGAACAGAGATCCCCCGTAGTTTTCTCTCCCCCTCTCTTTCTACGGTTGTATCTTCACCACCCTGCCACCTTGCAACGCATTTTTTTTTCTCTCTCTAAACAAAACCAAAAGCCAGATTTCCTTACTGAACCGTCTGTGTTCACTTGACCCGACCTTAGGAAAAATGGGCAAGTCGAACCACTATGGCGGCGACATTGAAATGGGCACCGGCGGCAGGCTGTATCCGAACATGATGGAGAACCCGCAACTGCGGTGGGCCTTCATCCGCAAAGTGTATAGCATCCTGACATTTCAACTCCTCGTCACGGTTTTAGTTGCTGCGGTGTTTAATTTTGTACCTGTTATCCAGAATTTCTTTCGTACAAATGCAAAGGCAGCTCTTGGTGTTATGATTGGAGCTTTTATCCTGGAAATGATCAGTAAGTGCATGCGCCTATTATTATATCAAGTTGCAGTTAATATTAGATGGTTTTTATGGGGGTTTTCTTGTGAATTCTCTCTATTTGATTTGAAATTATTGTGGTTATACTTCAGGATATGAAATCACAAATAAATTGCAACAGAGCTATTTGATATACATTGCATGATAATCGCTGAAGTGTATCTTTAACATGCCAATCCTAAGAATGTAATGATTAAAATTTTGACAAAAAAAATTCAGTGACTTTTCTTGCTTTCTAGGCATGATCCACAAGGCACAATTTTTACAACAATATACATCCAAAAATACATCCAAACGGATCGTGAAAAGCATAGATTGACTGAAGAAAATTATGAGTAATGGTAAGTTAAGAAAAATACATACATAATACAAATGAACCTAAAATATATAAAGAATTCATTATAAACTGTTTGTTTATTTTAATGAAAAATGATTGCATAAATACAAACAAAACATTAGGAATTTCCATAATTTTGTTACTGATTTTTTGCTTCTTGTGCTCATGTTCATCTTGCAGTTTTATTCGCAATGTATTTCCTCAAAGATCGGCACCCTTTAAATATTTTTCTCCTGCTGCTGTTCACTATCAGCACCAGTATTTGTATTGGAATCGTTTGCATCTATTCAAGTGGTTAGTTTATTTATCTCCTTTGACTTGAGAAAAATATTGTTGTTGCTGTAGTTAGAATATATTGACAAGAAAATAAATTTGATATTGTCAAGAATCATCCTGATTCCTGAAGTTTAATGCAAATCTGAAATCTACCATGTTGGTAGTTGTATATTGTATATCGACAGAACATACAAAATCTGTCCGTAACTGTTAAATGTATTACTGAATAATCGAGATTGTAAAATCAACGATCACTCTTAAATAGCCTGTTGTGTACTATAAAATACATGTTCAAATTGAACCTGATTTAAATTGTATCCTGACAAAGTGCTTAGCATGAAAGTACAAGGAATATGTTTTGCAATTCTTTAAAATTATCAAAAGTAATAATAATTTATTTATTTTACATGTAAATTATGTTGTGACGTTCTCGACTGGTAGGATCATATATATGTTACCAGTTTCGGTTCTGATGCACACAAAATAAACTAATGGATATTACAGGGAAGCTGGTACTACAAGCAGCCGTGGTGACAGTATTGGTATTTCTGGCACTTACTTTGTACACATTTTGGGCAGCTAAGAAAGGCTATGATTTCAATTTCCTCGGTCCTTTCCTCTTTGCCTCTCTCTTGGTTCTGTGCATATTCAGCATCATCCAGGTAACGGTTTTCGTGCATTCAAGCTTGGTATTAATGACCAGAACTTCCCTTAAAATTTTTTGCATACCATCTTTAATAACAGCAAGATAGTTAAATAGGTTCCTGGTGTTCAACACATAGATTTTTTATCTGCAAGTTTAAACAAGTGCAAGTATGATATTATTTGTCCTGGGTGCTTTAAGGTCACAAAAAAAAAAGACGTTTACAGTATTTACTTGCTTTCATGCAGATCTTCTTTCCTCTGGGGAAAACACTTAGTACAGTAATAGCCGGTGTTGCAGTGCTTATATTCTGTGGCTTCATCATTTACGACACTGATAATATAATAAAGCGGTTTGATTATGACGATTATATCATTGCTTCACTTGAATTGTATCTGGACATCATTAATCTTTTCTTGTATCTTCTCCAAATATTTAGCAATCTTGAATAAAGGAGGTACTATGGCAATGTTCTGTGTTCAAACTTTCTGGAACCCCCTTTCGTTAGAAATTTTGGTTGTGTAAATATTTAAATGTAACTAATATTCAAGTTGTATATTGTTACCTTGGTTAATATTATATTTTGAACTTAAAATCGTCAATTTTTAGTGTTTTAACGCTTGTGTTTTCAAGTTTTTATTGCTTTTTAGGCTTCTATAGCAACAAAAATCTTTCAGGAGTCCATAACTCAATTATATATGTTATTATTCCCAGGTATAAACAACAGTTGTAATCAGCACCAAAATTCAGCTTCCTGCAAAACTATACCTTTTTGACAGGTCCCAGATTCCGAAAGTTTTGTTCTAAGGAGCAAGGTTTGTGGACATTTAGTTGCATGCAGCTACAGATTCGCAAGCAATTTATAAATTATTCTGGTCGCAATGCTGAATGAATGAATAGATAACTATTTAGAAATTCGTAATTGTTCTGTTCAATACACAAATTATTCGAGATCGAGTTTACTTATGACGTGGGTGTATTTCCGTATTATCTCAACTTTCTGGTAAGAAAGTTGAACCAGATCCTAATTTTTTTCGTGAGCTTCAAGTGATACTAAGTTCAAACAATTATATATTTAAACTCATATTTGAGTTTAGCTACGGTGAGATGCATCATAAAAAGTCCTCCGTGAGTCGCGATTAAAACTCCTAAATTTGGTTCAAAATGACCGATCCAAACCGTCCAATATGATCTCTCTATGTAGACCAAATTTTATATTTTTTCAAAATATTTAAGTATTTTCGGATTTTTAAAAACTGTTGTTTATTCAAAATATTAGATTAACGATTTTCTAACATCTGAAAAAAATACTTAAAAATTTCGAAAAAATGTAAAAATTGGTATGCATGGAGATTTCAATAAGAAAATCGTATTGAACAGATTAGATCAGTCATTTTGAACCAGATCTATGAGTTTTGAGTGCGACTCACAGAGGACTTTTTGTGATGCATCTCACCGTAGCTAAACTCCTCAAATTTTCAACTAATTTACTGATATTAAGGGATTCCAGTCACCCATTAGATTCCGTACAGGCTTAGCCAATTCATAGGATTACAATCTCATCTGAATGTACTCTACACATGTTTGATCTTTGATAACTCATCAGAAGAAATGAATTGCAACTCACACTCTGAGAAGCATTGTTTATTTATCATAGCATAGCCTCACAGGTAGTCAAAAGTATTTCATAGCCTCACAGGTAGTCAAAGTATTTCAATGGAAGAAAACTCTTCCGGTCTTCAACTCGAACATTTCTGCATTTACCAAATTGTAAATACCGGCGACCTACACTAAGTTACTAACTCAGCACTGCAATATCGATGCTTATTGTTTATTTTTTTTTATAATAAAACATCTAAATCCAAGTTATCTATATTACTTTCTACGTGAAAAAAAAAAGAAAAAACAGAAGTACAACATTTCAAATTGTTTTTCGTAAAACATAATGACAAACAAAATTGACATTAATAAATTAACCACATATGAATTAAGAACATCCATAAATTTTCACGAGCATTTGATACCAATCAAAATTTAGATGAAGTCAAAAGTGCTATAATTAATTATTAAGTTATCAAGTTTTAAGCATAGTGAAGGTATTTAAGCCTCTCATTTTCCTCCAAGTTTCAATCAAATTCTCTCATTGACTTTCTTCAGAAACAGAAGAAAGAGACAATGTATAAATAAATAACAGAGCAAGCAATAAACTTTGATATCAGCACAACCTCTGTTCTAATAGGTACAATAGTGGCAACTAATGTGACCTACTGACAATTAGAAATGACAACTAGCGAATCAAGGACATGATCATCCGCCTTGTCTGACAAGTGGGATTCATAAGGCCAGCATAGATAAGCTTTGAATTGGCAACTGTTAAAGCTACATTCAGAACTGTATAATTCAAGGAACAATAAATCAATTTGAAGATGACACTGATTAATTGCAGGAATGTCTCAGACCAATTTGTAGATGAATGTGATAATTATGAAGTCGAACTTTTTCCTAATTCATTGATGAATGTAGTTAATCAGTGATCCTCTATCTTCTTCAAGTCTTTCATGTTTGTTGTATCCACTCTGTGTACATTGCACATCATCCAAGCTCAGTATCAATAATAAATAAAAGAATACAAAAAATAAGTCAATAATCATGCAGCTGGCATCTTTAGACTTGAAACAAACAAATTTAGGTACCAGATACTACAACAGTTTTGTCTAATTGGATTGAAGTCCATTTCAAAACTGTTAGAATAATGGAATACTTACGTGGTTCCAAATAGAGCAATCTTAAGAACTGTAGTGGCATCATCACCGCCTTGATTGTCCTCAATAAAAATAGTTAAACTGCAGTGATTTCCAACTTCAATTAGATCAAGGAATTGTAATATAATAAACTGGTAAATCGAACCACGTCTATCATCTTTTGTTAGCTGACACTAGTTCCAAATTTTATCAAGATTTGCCATGGGAGCTAACAACAAACACAGATTTTGTTGATATTCTTTGGTGATGTTGACACCCATCAATTGTGCCGCCTTCCCCCCCACCCCCCCCCCCCCCACCACACACACACACACACACAGATATTTTGGATGAATTCACAAAAGTGCTGCACTTGTAACTGAACACAGTGACCTGCTTAAGTTTAGCATAATCAGAGCTCATTCAAGCTTAAGGCAAATTTTACATCACCAAGCAAAAATATTACTAAAAACTGTTGGGCAATTGTAGCATATTTGGATAATATTTACCAAAATAAATAAAATAACAGAAATCATTTGGCAAATGTTGGGCGGTATTTACATGTACATGGAAATAATAATAGCAACACTACTGTTTGCAAGACAGTGTAACAAACTAGACTGAATATGTTCCTTCTTCAAGTGTTTAACCAATTCATTCCTATTCCGGAACAGAATGCCTAGATAGAAACAGAAACCAGGTGCAACATGGTACTTTTTATCAATCTATTCCTCCTTTGATTCAGCACCGCAAACAGAGACTAGTTTAAGATGTCTTGCAATTTGCAAAATAACAACAGACATACAGTGTTTTACAAAATAGTTAGATATAAGTAAATAAAATATTAAAATTTACATTACCTACGAACATTCTGAAACTTGACGTACTTTAAGATAACAGGCTGCCCCTACAATATGAGAAAGTGAAAGACGCACCATTATTTACATTTCTAAATAATAAAAAGTAATAAAACAGCATGATTGTCATATAAATATAACCAACAAACACAGACCTAGCATGCACAAACCATTTAAAATATTAAAGGATCAATTAAAAAGCCTCATCTGACCACATAAAACTAGCAAGGAATGAAAAGGGGAAAAATAGCTAATAAATGAAGGGCTTTACCTTCAGTTGTTCATCAGATAAGACAACAGTGTCACTAGGCGGATAGTCACCAACATTGCTGAATTATATCACAAACAAATGAAAACTCAAATTGATCAATAAAATTGCAGATTTATATTATAGAAAAAATAAATATTCAAGTTATTTACTAAAATTGCAGGCTTATAACATAAGAGTTAAAATTTCTAGTTATTCAAAATAAAAATGAAGAATAGAACAAGAAAGAGAAGAGGATACTTCAAAGTCAAACCAATAGGATAACTCAATGATCGAACCAAGAAAGAGAACATACCTAAAACCCATATGCTCTTTGTTTGAGAAGAGTTTAACAGTTTTCGGGCCTAACATTGAAGAAAAACAAATCACTTCATTAGAGCTTCATGACAACAATATTTTAGCCAATGCATACAACTAAGGGTCAATATACATAACAAGCAACACAAAATCCTCTTCCTATCATATCAAATAACAAAGGAAAATTGTCATTTTTCATCGATTCAAAACATTTTTAACCAATAATGTGTCATCTCCAAACCAGATGTCCAACACAGATTGGTAACTAACAAGTACATAAGAACAAATCAACACATAGCACTCCAGAGAATATCATATGCATTTACAACTAAATACCCGAAAAAGGTGAGAGCAGATAAGTACTCAGTGAACCTAATATACCAAAATCCCAGCAAAAGTTGACAGCAGATAAGTACTGAGTAAACCAAAAATGCCAAAATGAAGGCTATATTTTTTTTAGTTTCAATTATATAAATATAAAACTGCAATTTTTCTGTTTTATATAATTCCTACAAATATCAAAAGACTTAATACAAGGTAACAGCTTCCAAATAAATCAATTTTCTGTTTGACTGGTAAAAGTTTCTATAGTTAGAGCTAGCTTAAGATACTACAGGGAAAAATTGCATGAATAAAACATTATAGATACCGGTCCTAATTTTGAAGGTAGTAAACCAATTGGAGCTGGCAGGAAAGGGAAAGAAAACTAAACACATATAAGAGCAGCATTAACTGTTGGTGAACGTTATGTCACACAATTGTCATTTTCGAACCATTCAACTACTTTCCAATGGACAAATATATGAACCTTCACCTAAATAATTTCAATTATAGTCGATTCAACAGTTCACTTATAAGAGAAGTCAAAAGAAAAGAAATTAGAGTATCAACCTTCTTCCTCTGGTCCTTTAATTACGATGGAGTGAAGTTTAATCATTTGCGTGAAGGGAATATAAATTAAAAGCTGTTCATCCGAATCACTAGCCAGATGCAATCCATCGTCGTCTCTGTAACCCTAATTAGACGAAGAAATCAAATTAGTTTCTACTTCAGGAAGAGAGAGAGAGAGAGAGAAGGGATGAATTAACAAAAGATCGAGGAATCACCTGTTTCAATGCGTTGGCGATCGCGTGGCTACCACTCTGATTGAGGCATTCTACGCCGCTCCAATCGATGAAGTCTACCAAATCAACCTAAATTACGAAAAAAAATTAGAAAAAATTGTCGAATTGAAAATGGAAAGAAGGGAATTAGAGTTTGAGAGAGAGAACAGAGGAAGAGAGTACCTGGCCACGTTGGCTTGTGGAAGAAACCGCCGACGCCATGGAAGAAGAGCAGATTGAAATAGAGAGAGAGAGAGAGAGAGAGAGGAAGGGGTTAGCTTGTGAAGAAAGCAAATATTTTTGACAAGTTTGGTTTTTACCCTTTTGGCCTTTTTGCTTTTGAACCCCTTTATCAAACAATTTACCACTTTTGTTGGATTAATTAATTTGGTCTAAAGTAGGGCGGCGGCAGTGCATCGTTTGTGCAGCGAAGGAGTATTGGAGTAATTTCTAATTACTATTTAAGTATTAAATTATCAGTTATATTATTTTTTTTATTTTATCACGAACAACACGTCAAAGTTTTGACGAAATTATTTCTTATTTTTCTTTTTTGAAGTTTCAAATATTTGACAACAATATTTTACTTTTTATTTTTCATGAACTTATTTTTATTTTCCGAACACGTGCATTAATAGGTCATACTGAATTCATGCATAAAGAATTAAAGACAGTTAAAAAGTATTAAAAAAAAAAGTTTTTTATGTTCGCAACTAAAATTTGCCTGAACACTTTGAGTTCAAATGAAGTGTGACCGCATGTGTTCACACTTCAGAATCAAATGTGAATGCATGCATTCAAAATCAACGGTGAACATATATGGGTTGATTGTCATGTGTCTTGCATTGAGACAATATTTTTCTATACTTCAAGAAAATTTTGGCATTTTTTTAGGCATATATGAATGTGAAAATTAGGTTAAAACTTACAAAAGCCTGCGTTAGAAGAAGTAGAATTAGATTTGTCATTTGTCAACTATTTTTGAAATAAGGATATTAAACGTTAAATATTGAGTGAAAAACCAGCTCTTGATCTAGTGGCAAAGAGTAATTCAATCTTGAGTGAAAGATCGCAGTTTGTTTTTAGATAATTTTATATAGTTGTTAAATCTTCGACTATCCGAGATTGACAAAAAAAAAATGTTTCGATGCATGGAATACAACAAATCGAGAATAGTGCTTTATTTTTTTTCCATTTAAATGCAATTTAAATACGGAATTGCTTTCCACCATTTCTAAAATTTCATCATCCCTATCATCTTATTAATTTTTTTCATTTTCAGAAAATGCGTTAAAAAATACTTTTTTTTTCGGAATACAATTAATTAATTCCAGAGATTTGTTAAAGAGTGCTCAAAATTAATTTTTCAACTAATTTGAATCAATTAAACTCAAGCAAAGAGGATCTAGTCCAAGCATCATAACATCACAACATGAGAAGGGGTTAGGAATGCTACATCTCCTAGGCTTGTAACTAGGAGGCTCGAATCCGTCGATGTCGAGGTTGCACGCACCACCAAGTCGCCGGCGGCCGCCTCGAGTCCACCAAGAGCTTAATCACAATCTCAATAGTTGTGCTAGCAACGAGAAATTGAGTCTAAACCCTTCATTCCTTTGCGAATTAATTTCTTTAATTAATTGTGGAAGAGGGAGGCTCAACACATGAGCAAAAGAGGGAGGGGAGGTGGTGGTGGCGCCGGCCAAAGAGGGAGAGAGAGGGTGGTGGTGGCGGCTACAAGAGAGGAGAGAGAATAGCTAGGGTTTGAGCCTCTAAAGGAGGGTTTATATAATGCTCCAACCCTAGACCATAGTTCTCACAAATTACACAATTGCTACCTACCTACCTCCTTATTTTTGGCCGGCCTCAATGAGGGCCTATATGGGCCACCTATCATCCAATAATGGGTCTCTAATTATTTTAATTAAAGCCTCTTTTATTTGCTCTTTAATCGGGCTATTCATTTGCAATTAAATGGCGGCCCAATTAATTAATATAACTATATTATATTAAATGTGTTGAACCAAAATAATTATTAACCAATTAATAATTATATAGGGTTTAGATAATGCATTAATTTATTTCTATATGATCTATTTGACTTAATTAATTATAACGGTTCGCAACGGTATATAATTAATTAATCAACTTATCATATTTTCGCAATAATCATTATTACGAATAAATAAATAATGCACCGTGTGATTATAACTCTATTTGTGTGACCCTTTGAGGATTTACGCTACTTTGGCCATGGAATTAAATCGCTATTTAATTCCAATAATCATAAGCGGTATCTAGCAACATGTTATGATTCCCAATTCGCATAAATAGTGTACTGCTACAATATCTCAATCCTGCATAAGAAATAATAGTATTTCCTTGTCTGATTCTTATGTCACATGATATCATCGTATAATCCAAGATAGGAATGTGTCATTCTTGCAGATTATACGTTTCTTGATCTAGAGATGATTGTATCAGTTGCTAGCAAACAATCCATCTCCATCAAGGGGCCCAAACAGATATCATCGCTCACTAAGTAAATTAATGAGGGACATACGATTTTCTTGATGAACAACTTTTCCCCGTACAATTCAAGAGAACATAAATAAAGTCCGTATAGCAGCCCTTATCAGGAATCAACGGTAAATGATATTTATTGAACCTATCCTCATATGGAAAAGCTGAAACATCTCAAACTTATAATCAAACTCAAATGAAATAAATAATGACACTTAACAAAATCCATATATTTATTTCATTGGGTCGTGTCCTGTATTATGTTCTAATAACATACTGTGTGGACTTTTTCGTCATCTCTCGAAGAATGAAATGGTCTCCTCGAGAAATTAGAATAAGTCTTAGATTCACCCCCCTTAAGGTTCGATCTCTGCACTGAGTATCTCTTGACGACAAGAGAACCTGAACAAGAGTCGCTTCTTACGAGGGTTTAGTAATTTCGCGGGTCCTTTCTTTCCAGTAGGCGCAAGCCCCTACTGTTAATTACCCCGTAGTTGCCTACGGGAACCTCTGATTAAGGGATCTAAAGAATTATATGTAATAGGCTAGGAAAATCGTCTCTAAAATGATTTTGTGTTTAGCTGGGATATTTATTGTTTTTGGTTTAAACCGGACTCAATTGATGGTACCAGACCTAATTGACGGGATCTAATTGAGGACGCTTAAATAATTTTGAATTTGGATTTTAATAGACTTGGTTTTAGTTTTGATGTCGGGCAGGGTTTTCGATCCTGAGGTTATTTTGGGCCTTTGTAAAATTTGGATTTGGATTTTGAGTGTATCAAGACTATTTTGGGTCATTTGGATTTGGATTTGGTTAGGTTGTTTAAGGCTATTTTGGGCCTTTGTGAATTTGGATTTCTTGAGGCTATTTTAGGGCATTTGAATTTGGATTCGATTTGGGTTGTTTAAGGCTATTTTGGGCCTTTGTAGAATATGTATTTGATTTGGGTTTCATAAGGCTATTTTGGGCCTTTGTAGGATTTGATTTGAGTTTCTCGGGACTATTTTGGGTCACTTGTGAGAAAGGGTTTCCGGGACTATTTTGGGTCGCTTGTGGAAACAGAATTTTGGTTTCTCGGGGCTATTTTGGGCCACTTGTGAAAATTTGAGTTTTGACAATTCTTGGGACTATTTTGGGTCTCTTGTAAGGATTGGTTTCTGGGACTATTTTGGGTCACTTATGGAAACAAAGTTTTGAGTTCTCGGGACTATTTTGGGTCACTTGTGAGAATAAGGATTTGAGTTTCGGGGTTTTCGGCTTTTGAATTTGAATTTCAAAGTTTATGTCTTTTGGGTTTGAGTTTCATGGTTTTTGGATTTTGAGTTTGAGTTTCAGGGTTTCCAGCTTTTGAACTCGCTTGAAGTTGATTTTGATTTGCTGAGGAGTTCGTCTTTTCTCTAGTGAAGAGGTTTCGGTTTTGGCTTTGGGATTTACCATCGTCGCAGTTTCATTTTATCCTTATTTTTAATTTTAGACTTTTGGAATTTCTTTCTATATTTTTAATTATGTTTATATTATTTTTTTTTTTAAATATTTGATATTTGACATCTTTCTTTTTGGAATTATTTATATTTTGTGATTATCTAATTTTTATGTTTGGAAATTTATTGGGAGAGTTTTAATAAATTTTGACTTCATTTTAGAATTTTACAAAATTTGTTTGATATCACTTTAGAGATTTTATATTTTTGTTTAATATTGGAAATGCTTCGAAAATACAAAGGACCATTAATTTAGCAGAATTTTACATTAAGGTATCAGTAAATTTGGTTTATTTTGATTTTTAAAATTTTATGGATATTTTATTTGAGTTTTTCTGACTTTCACGCTATTTTTTAATGATTTTTCAAAGTTTCTGCAATGTTGGATTTTTTTGATTGGTCCACTTAAACAAAGAGGGCTGAGGTGGCAACTGACTGGCCCTGCGCTGTCGCTGAGGTGGTGCTGGCGTGGCAAGAGGAGCTGAGCGCCAATTTCGTTCAGAGAGATGGAGCTTTGCAAAGCAACCCTTCATTTTTCTTTATTTTCGTTAGACTCCCTTTCTGACGAACTTTTGACGATTCCGGCCACCATTCCCGACGAGATCAACTCCGTTAGAATCGTGGAATTGAGAGGAACACATAGGTGACCTTAGTTTATCTCGCGTCGCCCTCGTTCGGTCGTAGAAATCAAGAATTTAGCATGGCAGTGTTTAGTTTTCTATTCACTTTGGTCCCTGTATTTTTCAATTTCAGTTTTCCGGTGATCTCCGCCACTTCAGTCGGTGAGGCCGGGTCCGTTAGAATCGCAACAAAGAGGAGAGTTTAGTGGTGGGGCTAATTTGTCTTGCGTTGGCCGAATTTGGTGGGGCCACCTCGAATTTGGTACAGCTCAGAGATGAGTTGGTATTGATTGGTATCGGGGAACCGGTATTGGCGAGGTTTGAGAAAACTTGTTGGTACCAGTGATGAATTATTTCTCAATCAGGTAGCGAGTAATGTAAGGCCACAGGTGCAATTTAATATGAGGAAAATGAATTAAGCATGGCAGACATTTGATATTATACTTGTGACACACATATGGGTTTTACTAGGCCTCGGAGAATCCACGAATTTTACATCATCTCTTTGTTCATGCTAATGCCGTGTACATATATGACCATGTTCAATTACACATAAACCAAGAAATTAAATTTAACCGTCCTTGGACTTTTTGTATTGAAATTCTTAGCAGAAAAGAATTAGGCAATGCACATATTACTTACAACTTGCTAATATATTTAACTTAATCTTCAAAGTGTAAACTTAATTTTTGAAGAATACACTGGTCATGCAAGTAAGAGATGCAAATCCTTTACCCAAGTTATAATAGCCACTTACCTTTGTGAACAACACTCACACATTTCAGGTTATCACCAAGTCTCACTTACAGAAGCTACTACAGAATGCCAGAACGTTTAATTACAGCTGCCAGTCTTTTCATGAATCACATTTTTGTTTTATAAGGGTTAAGCAACAACTATGTACAGAGACAAGAGTCATTAAAATGAAATTCTTATTTTATCTAAGTCCCTAGGCTTACCTCATACAACGGATTCTGCTAGTAAGTCATTTTGCAAGCAAGTCCATACAGAGATTTTATTTACAGGTAACAATGAACATTGTCCATCTTCTGAGATATCACCTTTCTTGTTTAAGTATAAACTGTATAGGAACAGCAAACATTGGCAGAGGAAATGAAATTCTTGTTCTCCAAGTTGGACCTTTATTTTCAATTATGCAAAGAACACCTTATAATTATTATTATTCAGTGGAACATTTAACAAGCTACAAATCCTACTAATGTCATCGTGCTTAACGGGTCCAACCACTACAATTGCAAGAGAGTTCATTATTCTTCTTTTATTACTTATGTACAAGGATTTCCTAATTCTTGGCAAAGTACAACATAATTTAGTATATACTTAATTAAGTATACATCAAGCATAACTAATCATGCTTATCATATACTTAATTGAAGCAACACTACTTGTATAAGATCTCCAAAGCTAGGCTAAGGAGAAATCTTAAACAAGTTCATCTCAATTGCACTCTTCATGCGCCAGGCGCAATCCAATTGCAATTGAGGCAGAAATTAACCCTAATTATCATCAATTATGACGATTTCATTGAAATTTCTCATGCGCCGGGCGCAATTGAAACTCAATTTCAATCTCAACACCTTAGATCACAGGGAGATTCAACATTCCGATTCAAGCAGTTTCCATCAAGAAAATGAAGGCAATTTCTAAGCCTAACGGATACAATTTTGACATATAATATTCTCCTGAATTCAAGATTGCCACTTTGACTGACTTCTCAACACTTACCTCCCACAAATTGAACTATAATTAAGTCACTTTTTAATAATATTCAATTTTTTAAAACAATACAATTGTGTTTCTCATGCGCCAGGCGCAATCAAAGGCACAATTTGAGTGATTTACAGAAGGTAGCGACCTCAATACCAATACTTTCTAGTGTTATGCACAATCAAGAACTAGTCACGAACTCAGATTACTTGGTCTAGATCCTCATGCGCCGTGCGCAATCAAATCTGATATGGGAAACTAAAAAATGCAGGCAATTCAATTTTCAAATTATCACCCAAATTCGATCGAAAAAAATCGAGAATTCATTCATATTACATCACTTACATTAATCCACGAGCCTTACCTGACTTCAATTACAAGATCTAGCTTCTCCTCTTCTTCTAATTTTGCTCTTTTCCTATGCCTACAAGCTATCTGATGAAATGCCTTCTCTAATTACACTTCAACTCTCCTAATTAGGTGAAAATAACAGTAGGTAAACCCTAGCCTCAGCCTACAGCCGCTCTCCTCTCTTTTTCAGATCCAATTTTGGGGGATTTTATAGGTTTAGGGTTAGGGCAACGCTTCCATGGCCGAGATCAATCCTCACCATCCAATTCACATCAACGGTTAGGAATCAGCTGCGCTAGGGCTTTGTTTTGCAAAACCATGGGCCGGGGAAGTCTGGTTTTGGGGTTTGTGGACGGAGGAAAGGCCACGTCGACGCGCTTCGCGATTTTCACCCGGCATCTACAGTAAAAACGGGGCTGTCTCCTCTCTTCTTCTTTTTACCAAGGAGGAAGAAGCCTCTCCAGTTGGGCCCCAGCTATAAGAGTTAATGAGAGAGATGGAGATAGGTGGGTTGGGTTCACAGTACACCGATTGATTTCTCTTGAGTTTCTGTGCATGGTGTACAAAAGCCGGATGCACCCAACTTCTAAATGGAGTAGTAATTTTTAAATGGCAGCGCCACCTCCCTCTCTGGTTTGATCTGCTACAATGGATGCACGCGCAAAGCCTTTTCCATTTTTGTAGGATTTTCATTCGATTTCCTTCATTTAATGTATATTCCCTTGATCCCAATCCAAAATAAATTATTTGAAGGCCTTCCTTTGGGTATTTTTGTATGAAATTTTATGGGTATTCTTAGAAAAATATTAGGAATTTAATTGTTTAATTTGTTTTGAAAAATTCCTCACAGATTTATTTTGGTAATTTTTGAGGATTTTTGGAGCTTCTTTGTAAATTTTGGGGCTTCTGTTGATATTTTGGGGATTTTAAAATCATGATAATTCATCATAATTCTTGGGGAATTTTTGGGTAATTTTTGGGAATTTTTGGAGTTTGTTTTGTATTTTTCGCAATTTGAACTTGATTTTTCGCAGTTTGAATTTTGGTTTTCGCGATTTGAATTTGGTTTTAGCAATTTGGGTTTGGTTTTCAGGGTTGAATTTTAGGGTCAAACACATACACATATGCAATTAAGTTGGCAACTCCTTACCTATGATTTGTAGAACATAATCATCACTTAACTTGCATACTAATCTTATCTGATAATTAATATTCATTGTTAATTATCAAGATTACGGAACTTTTAGATTTATTATTGTTATTTAATTATAAATGAACTACAGAGATCTACAATTCAGATCCTCAACCTGAATGATATGTCAATAAATAAATCAAGGAACAAATGATCAAATATCATCAAATAACATAAACTATAGAAGTAGCCATCTAATCTTATCTGATATCATTCCCGATCAAGAGTATATCATCATCATATAGAACGAGAAACACAACCACGTTCCCACTAATCCTCTTGTAAACATAAGGTTCCTTCTCGCTTTGAATGAAGTTTAACTTCTTGACCTCTTCATCAAAGCGCTTGTTCCAACTCCTCGATGCTTGCTTCAATCCATAAATGGACCTTTGAAGCTTGCACATCTTGTTAGCATTCTTTGGATCCACAAAACACTCGGGTTGTGTCATATACACATTCTCTTCTAAGTTGCCATTTAGGAAGACAGTTTTGACATCCATTTGCCATATCTCATAGTCATAGAATGCGGCAATTGCTAACAAGATCCGAATTGACTTGAACATGACGACGGGCGAGAAGATTTCTTCATAGTCAATACCATGAACTTGCTTGTAACCTTTCGCAACTAGTCGTGCTTTGTAAATGGTCAAGTTGCTATCCATGTCGACCTTTCTCTTAAAGATCCACTTGTTCTCAACGGGTTTTACTCCGTCGGGAAGGTCAACTAAGGTCCATACCTTGTTTCCATACATGGATTGCATTTCGGATTCCATGGCTTTAAGCCATTCCTTAGAGTCGGGTTTATCTTTCATGTCCTTTATGGTCAAGGGTTCGTCATTCGCAATGACGAGAATATTGTGCAAACTCAAGTACCTTTCGGGTGGGTGACTTTTCCTCGTTGACCTTCGTAGAATCGGTGCTTGGGGTTGAGGTTCTTGAACTTGTTCCACAACGGCTTGTGGACTTGGTTCTTGGTCCTCGAAAGTTTGAGTGTATTGAACACTATCGACTCGCGATATGTTCGAGTCCTCATTTGAAGGAGCGTACTCTTGAACCTCTTCCACAACGGCTTGCGGAACGGGTTCGGCTACAACCTCGTTTGGCACCATATTGGGAATCGCTAGATTGCCTACTTGAGGCACATCTTGCGGTGGTTCAGTAATTAGAGCTGGTGGCGATGAGAAATATGGGGATGATCCCAGGGGATGATGTGTTTCCTCATTAATGACATGCTTTTCTCATTAATGATGCAGATTCTCAAGGGATGATGAGGATAATGAATATTGGGGATGATCCTTATCAGCCCCGAAATAAATCAGAACATTGTTACTTCTCAAAAATAGTCTTGGATTAGTTTATTTCGTTAACTCAACAAATAGTACAAATAGCGAGATTAACAAATTTGGAATAATTTTATTATTAATTATGCAAATTAGAAAATTTTCAAATTAATTTTTAGTAAGCACAATTTAGAAATCATTTGAATTATTCAAAATTTTGTATTATTATCACACACTAGCTTGAATTATTTTCTTTCACAATTCAAATGAATCCGAGTTCATAACCACTCTTTTATAAATGTTATGTCAAATTTATTTCTCATTTATTAACCAAAAGCTACATATTATTTCAACGTAAATTAGGAAGGAAAATCACTCCATTATACACGCCTAAAATTAATTAATCCTCTCAATTTTACAAACTAAAATTAAACTAATGGAAAACACTTATCATTTTTCTCTCTAATGAAATTAAGTTCATAACCATGGACATAATATATTACAAGTTGAAGGTACGGTATGTGACATTATTAACAACCACATTGTGCATTATACATTTATTATAATATATTACAAGTCAAGTACGTGCAATCAAACTTGGCTTGCGTACTGTGGTTGAAAAATTATAGTTTATTTTGTTTCCCAATTAGCCATAAATACTTACAATACTTAGAATCCACATCACCCTGGACTACTACATTTATTTGAATTAAAGGGATGAGAGTTGTAGCGGATGAAGATACTAAAAAAAAGAAGTTAGTGTTGAATCAGCAGCATGTTACCTCTATCCCTTGTTTAATAAACAAAAATTTCATGCATATCGATCTCGTGTTGATAAAATAGCTTTAATATACAAGTTCAGTGACACCTTTTGGAGATGATAACAACTACATGTTTATCAAACAAACACTTACAAATTAGCGATGAGATTCCTAATAAGTATATTTTGTATATATTTTTGTCAATGTCTTCTATAATATAAAAATTAATAAATCTTCTTTCAATAATAATATATTTTACAGAACTTGATAAATTAATTAATTTGTTTGTTGTTCGGAACATAAGATTTATGAATATATTTCTCTGTTAGAGATTAGTAAAAGAAAAATATATTAAAATTGTGATAATTTAGTTACCCACCAATATCTTGAAATTTTTTTATTTTATTCACTATCAAACACATAAAAAAGTGATTTTAAGAGAGATAACAAATTTTATAGACCAGCAATTGCACTACTATTTGCATGATTTTATTATTATAACTCTTACTTTTTGCATGAACTTATAAAAATAGTTTCAATATTGAAACACATGTCAGTGATTTAATGTAATGATTGATAAAATCAATAGTTATGAAAATCAAAATCGGGCTCGGACTCGGACATTTAGTCTATAATGCTGAATAAGATAAATTGGCAAAAATCGAATTGAAAACTTAAAAATTTTGAAAAATAACATATTTAAATCCTTTAAAATAAGAAAAATATATTATAAAAATAAAGTTAATAACAAAATAATGGAAGTAGCAAATGGACCAAAATATAAAATAATCCAATTAACGAGCGGTCATGGTATTTCAAAATTTTCAAAAAATAAAAATTTGAAGATTATTAAATTGAGAATTCATGATTAATAAAATATATTTTGTTCAAAAATAAAATTTTAGAAAGATACGTTCATTAAAAAGTTAGAAGCGTAAAAAGCACGAAATTTGCATTTTAAACTGTTCGATCAGATCTAAGTTACTGAGATGAGAAAATAGACATCTCCATTTCGGCATTTCGATTTTCGGACCCTTCTTATTTTTCACATATCATAAGTATTCTCTATTGTTGTGCGCTGGAGGCCTGGAGCAAAGGGAGCGGAACCATACCAACAAGGTGGCACTAGTCTGGGGATGAAAACGGATCGGATTTTATCCGCTCCGCTCCGTATCCGTATCCGAAAAATAGCGAATTCAGATAGTAATATCTGTATATTCGGATACAGATGGATACGTATGCGGATAGAGCGGATACAGATACGAATATACGAATACGTTGATAAACGGATATCCAATCCGTAGTCCATCCAACTATATAATAATAATGATTCGAAACTGGGAATCGAACCCACGATCCCTTGGATACAATCCAGCGTCCCAACCACTTGACTTCGCTTATGGTTTTCTCGCCACACGGAGGTCCTTGAGGTTTTCTTCTTTGCTGGCTTGGTCTACCACGCGGAGGTCCTTGACTTCGCTTATGGGTTGAACCGTCTGATCTGAAATCAACGTGCCAGAAACTCACGCTATTATCATATTTATTATTACTATTGTTTAAATGTCATTTACTAGTTTATGTTATTTTTATTGTTATTATATTTTTTTATCATTCAAATTGTTAAATTGTTAATATCATTAATGTCAAAGAATATCGTAAAAAAATATGTTTATAAGATTTACTTTTATAAATAAAGAAATGGTTATTTAATTAAATTTCACAATTTCCGTCCTAAACGGACCCTCGAATTATTAAAAGATGTACCAATCTCTGTGCATATGTAAAGTGCATTAAATTTGAAACTCCTGTACTTAAATGCACCAAATTCCGTTATTAGGATAACAAACAATTGGACAAGGATGAACAATTAATGAGACTAAACTATATCCATTTCCAATTTTAATTTTTGGATGGAAGTGGGGATATGGATAAGATATTAAACGCATATAATACAAATGTAATATTAAATAAATTTATCACATGTTTAAAAATATGCACAAATTATGCGTATATTGATACAAAAAAATAAAATAATTTTCTCCGAACAAACTTAATTATTAGTTAAAAATGTAAAAGAATACAAGATATTATATATGAATGGTAGAATAAATATGATCACGTATACTTGAACAATCATATCTACAAATTATTAATTTATACTTAAGCTGATATCTGAAATTTAACAAAAGTAGAATTATTGTACATCTGTACCCCGTACGCACAGGAATTACTCAGCCCACATTACCCATTCACTCTCATTTTTTTTAAAATGACCAAAATGTTCTCTTCTCTAACATCATGTTTTATCAGACTTTTACCTGGAGGAGGATATGTTGGTCATTTTAGAAAAATGATAGAGTGAGTGAGTAAGCGGGAGTGTCCTCAGCAATTCCCCAGTACGCACATATAGTGTTCTAAATACTTGTCGTGCCGTGCCAATCAAGTCGTGTCCAGATCATTTGTCGTGTTGTGTCGTGTCGTGTCGTGTCTAAATATTTCACGTACCGTGTTGTGCCGTGTCTAAATTCTAAGAGATGGACACGACACGCCTAAGGACACGGCGCACCTCGTGTCCTCGTGTTGTGTCGTGTCGTGCCGTGTCGTGTCGTGTCGTGTCTATGCCATCAAAGTTGGGCACGGCATGCCTAAAAATACGGCACACTTAAGTTCTCGTGCGGTGCCGTGTCCGTATTTTGCCGTGTCGTGTCGTGCCGTGTTCAAACACGCAGTTTTGTTTTAGAACACTGCGCACATCCAAATAAAACCGCAGCGGAGGGCCGGAGCGATACAAACCCTAATCCGTATCCGTTAATAAAAATAAACCGAATCCAATCTTCTTTCTCTCAGTAAGCTCTCAACAAACAAACCTCCTGTTTTCCCTCACGCGTCGCTCTCTTTCTCATCTCTCGTTTCAAACCCACACCACCTATCTCCAATCTCCAATCCACC
The DNA here is from genome assembly GCA_027562975.1 of Rhynchospora breviuscula. Lineage (NCBI taxonomy): Eukaryota > Viridiplantae > Streptophyta > Magnoliopsida > Poales > Cyperaceae > Rhynchospora > Rhynchospora breviuscula. Next base: position 24,730,391 of record CM050398.1, read on the forward strand.
TCTCCGATGGGTTCTCTCCATCTCCACCTCTCATCCCGCCTCCAGGTATCTCCACCCCGTTCCCTCTCCCTCCGGCGGCGCCGCTTGGCGCCGATCCGAGCCCTCTCCGTCCCCTCCACGGCGCTAACTCAAGACGACTTGAAGAAACTCGCCGCCATCAAGGCCGTGGAGTATGTATCCAGTGGTATGGTGCTCGGCCTTGGCACGGGCTCCACGGCCGCCTTCGTCGTGGATGAAATTGGAGCGCTTTTGAAGTCTGGTAAGCTCACTGGGATCGTCGGGGTGCCTACTTCGAAGAGAACTTTTGAGCAGGCGCAATCTCTTGGGATCCCGCTTTCTACGCTTGATGAGCATCCTAGACTTGATCTCGCAATTGATGGAGCAGATGAGGTTATTATTTTTGTTTTTTGAGAACGCGTTTGGGGGTTTTGTTAACAAAAATTTTCGGAGGGTTTAGCTTATTTTAATGCTGAAGAGCTTGAGACTGACGTCTCCAGTATTCCATAAATGGAATGCATATAAATTTGGTAGCTTTGGGTTCCGTTTTGAGCAATTGCTTCTGAATCAATTAGCTAAGGGAACTAATTCTAGGTTTAGCTTCTCAAGAAAAACATTGATTGGCATACAAATTATTATGAAGCATGTTTATCAAAAGTAAAATCTCAAGAAAATGAGGTTCATCATCAATTACTGCATGCGGCCTGTAATCCATCCCATGTGTTTTTTCCCTGGTGTAAGCAGTTTTTTTGGTATTCCATTGGAACTTTATATGGTTCTAAAATGTATTAATTCATGGTTCGTGCAGGTTGATCCAAACCTTGACTTGGTAAAAGGCCGAGGGGGAGCCCTTCTCCGTGAGAAAATGGTGGAGGCTGCCTCTGATAAATTTGTTGTAGTAGTTGATGAGACCAAGCTGGTAACTGGCCTTGGAGGTAGTGGTCTTGCAATGCCGGTCGAGGTGGTCCAGTTCTGCTGGAAGTACAACCTAACAAGACTTCAAGACCTCTTCAAGGAGGAAGGAGTCGAGGCTAAGCTCAGACTAGATGCTGATGGATCGCCATATGTGACAGATAATTCAAACTACATTGTGGATTTGTATTTCAAGACACCAATAAAAGATGCAGGGGCTGCTGGTAAGGAGATATCTGTTCTTGAGGGAGTTGTGGACCATGGGTTGTTCTTGGACATGGCAAGTGCTGTCATTATTGCTGGAAAAGATGGGGTCTCTGTGAAAAGCAAGTAAATTTCTTGTTTGCGTGAGGCGTAGATCAAAGATTTTTTCTAAAAGGTGTATATTTTGTTGTAATCCATGTGTAACAGGAAGCACGACAAGAGGTTCTTCTGTCATTCTTTAATAAATAATAAATTATGTTTCCCCCCCCTCAAAATGTAGATTTATCAGTCTCTCAGAATTTGATGCTTGTACTGGTCATTGATGGAAGAGTACCCGGCCAGTGTGGTACTGAAAAAACTGTAAGTTTGTAATTGAGTTATAAGCAACGTTTGCACAACTTACAAGATTTATTTTCCAATCGTCTGATCGTGAAGTAATTAATTCTCTAACATATCGGATTCAATTTCATTTCAGGTCTCTGTGTGCAATTGGCTCACTTTCTTTTTAGTGTATTATCAACAACTGTGCAATTTAACTGAAATAAACCATTGAAACCAAATAGGGGAACACAGTAAAATTGCTAATTGTTAGTGTATTATCAACAACTGTGCAATTTAACTGAAATAGAACATTGAAACCAGATAGAGGAACACAACAAATTACTAATTGTTAAGGTGTTCGCCTATGCTGAAGTTGAACCAATGCACTACTACCCCTGGTTGAAGTACAGGTTTTAGATTGTTATTCTTGCCTTTTTTTTCTGTATTGGTAAGAAATGAGTTGTCATACTTTTTTAATATACTTTTCTTTCAATTTTTTTTCATTTCTATCCTTTTTTGTAAAAATTGTGGGCACACCACAGTGCAATAAGGACCATTGGGAAAACTAATCTGATAGCCTAATACAGTGGAATACTTAATTTGGTGTGGAAGAGATTTTCCAGATGATTGTTTTCTTGCAATCAATTCAAACAAGGTTGAAAGTATAAAAGTATATTTAGAGGTATATCATTGACATAGATGGCGTAAGAAACAAAATTTCATTCAATTTGAGTATTGTCTGATTTGATGCATCAAGGACTGTTAATTTTTTAGCCGCTCTTATATGATAAGTCACTTTAATGAACAGTGAGACACATCAAGATCCTGTCATCAAGTGTTCTCTTCATTTCATTTGGTATTATCTGTACCCATCAAGAATTACAAACTTTCATTCTTCATGTAGGTAATGAACGTGCCAGAAAATATATTAGCTTATTGACTAAATTTGAATTTCAATTCCAAGTCTTTTTCGATTGGTAATCTAAGATATCTTGTAATCTAGTACATACAAAACCGGGTATCTGCACAGGGAGGCACTTTCCTTTTATAAATTTTGTGCTGCTTTGTTTATTTGATTAAGCTTTGTACAAAAAGACCGACTTCTATCAATAAATGAATGGCAGCTGCAATACCGCAAGTATAGTCCATGTATAGATCCATTGCAACCTTAACTTGGTAGTAATAGCTGATGAAAAGAAAAGGCTTTAGATTAGATATGACCTTCAATCAAAAGAAAAAAGTATCCAAACATGATGAAATCTGATTCAATCTTAGAATTCGGGACTGAACTGGTAAATAAAGCAATATATTTGTATTGTACACTTATATGACTGAAGAATAACAGAGGGATGCAGAAATGGCACTTACCATTACCAGTTTGCTCCAGATGATTAGGTGGCGAAGGCATGGTATTATTTGAAATGGTAAAACCCAAAAAGGGGCAGTTCGCGCTTACTTTACCTGAAATCAATACCACAATGTGTCAATGTCATCTAATTATACATTTCCTGGTTCATTCTTTATATGGTTTGAGCAATAGTGGCCACTCCGCCACTGGTATGTTCTCAAGTCAAGGCTGAACTTTACATTAAATAAACCCACTTAGCAATAATGCACATAAGACATAAACCAACAAATATGTGAGATGAGCTCCAACGAATAAGATGCAGGAAGAGTGCTACCAAACTAAGCTCTTACACTCTTTAAAGCATGGTAGGTTAGACATATTCAAGAGATTGTTGTAGCCCTCACTGCACTCACAGCGGTGTTCGAAATCTGGCATTTTGGTGCATGTTCCTTGACCGCAAAATGACCATAAGCATGCTAACACAAAAGTAAAAGAGCATCAGAGAGAAAGAAGGCATTAGTACATTATACACTTGAAAGAAGAGAATTTTTGCTCCAACCACGGAGCTGGCCGTTTTAGAATGTTGATGATAGGTATCCACTAGTTTCCCAATTAAGCATAAGACCTCAATAGTGCAGTTTTAAGTTCAATTGACCAGAAAAATGTATTATTTATTGATCGCTTGTACATCTTAATGCATTATTTATTGATCGCTTTTCCAATTTCCATCTTTGTTTTAGTTGTGCGCTAGAACACTGTATTATATAGCCTAAGAAGGAAAAGGATTAATTAAAATATGGGAGCAAATTTTGGTCTAAGGTCTTACTTGCCTTTGGGGTTGTTGGCCTAAAAATGTAAAACAAAATAATGAAATATATAAAAAAAAAAACTTGTAACTGTTTGAAGTTAACAAGGCCATAGTGCAATTACGTACGGTCAAAAAGAGAGGAATGAGGGATCGCTGGAAAAGTACTTGCTCGTGCAATTGAATCGTTGTAACAAACTGAATCGTAGATACCTGACAAAATCAAACATGAGTTTCGCAATGTTACAATAATCAGGTTGAGAAGCAAACCATTACTGTGTGCTGTAGTATTGCTTAATATTAATTGGTGTGATATATATAAATCACATTTTATGAATTTTTGTCGCGGTAGAGAAATAAAGCGATTTCATCTAAAAGACAGATATTGTTAAAAATTTCATTTCTCCAACAATATTCCCATTCTCAATATACGATAGTATAATTGATATGTTATGATTTGTACCAGCATGCAGGTACATACTCATAATAAATAGTGATTCAAACATAAAAAAAAATATTGATGTTATAATTTATCTATTATTAAATCACAGCAATACTACTTAATACTAATGGCTCTTTTACTACATTTTAGAAAATAACACCGGAGAAAAACTCATAAAAACTATAACCTTTTACCGTCTTTGAATTTGACATTTTTGGTTTGATGTAATTTCATTTTCTTAGGATACATCAAATTACAGATATGACATTGACCGCATTTTTTTTTTTAAAAAAAAAAATCAGAACTACAAGTTCTCTTTTTCATTTTATTTATTTGTTCATCGTGGTAAGGTACTCCAGAGCTTTTAAGTAAAAGGTGATTTAGGTTTTAAAAAGTATAACCTTGTATCAAATATACCAAATGGAGTATCTACGAAACCAAAGAAATGTAAACGGATAAGCCTGATAATCATTTTTCTTTCAACAATACTGAGAGACATTTTTTCCTTACATTTATTAACTGATAAGCCTAATAAATAAATCTGCACCTACTTTTACTATCCCATCTTGAGAGATTTTATCTAGTTCATAATATAATGTAAGGAAAATAGAACTTCTCCCAATGAGTGGTCGATTCATCTCAAGTGCAAGTCAATTTGTTGTAGGCCAGTGAGAGTGAGACAGTATAGTTCAACAACCATATCAAATTTTTATAAGATTAAGATGTTGCTTTCTTTCTAACCGTGCCGCAGACACCCAATAGCTGACCTACTCTTATCTTATATTGCACTCATTAACAAGAGGTAAACATAACAAATTCAAGATTGCAAATTAAAATGACTAAATGCATGGTTATTTCAATTGTGCAGTGTACCTAAAAATTCAGAATATTTTTTTCCCATCAGAAAGATCTCTCTAATTAAAGACCTCTGATGATAGTGCACAATTGCACAAACCTTAAGCCTTTTAACTTATTTCAAACAAATTTGTGCACTATTAAGAGAGGAGGTAGATGAAAAAATATAATGGGAGGAATATATAACTTACATTGAGGAATTACACAAGGAAGAAAAGCAAATTGATCGTCGGACCAAAATCGAGTCCAGCCGGGGTCACACTCGCACTCAAAACCAAATCTTGACCCTCGAGCAACCTTACATGTGCCTTTTCCACATGCCATGCTATTGCATACACCATCTTAATCAAAACACAAATAGTCTCTCAGTTTTCATGCACGTACACAGCCGTGTGCTTGAGATACAGATAAGAAGAGAGAAGGGAAAAGGGTACCAAGATAAGGAGATAATAGGTCTGCTTTGACACCTTGCATTATCCATGAAAAAAAACTTGTTCCTTGAAGTAGTAGAAGATAAACTACTAACAAGCGCATCTGTTCCTCCAGACAGGGAGAGAGAGAGAGAGAGAGGTGGAGAGAGAGAGAGAGGAGGGTATGCTACCAGAATTAATAGCATGGGAAGAGTTCTGGAGTGTTTTGTACAAATTTTCTAGTTTCTCTTTATAATTTTTTAGTTAAAATATTTTTTTCTTCACCCACCGGTGCACAACAATCTATGGGCGGTGGCCACTTGGAGATTTGAAACATAACAAATATACCTACTAAGCTGAAACAGATTGTATTACTATTTTGCAGATCAAATCGATTTCTTTACACAAAAAAAATAAATAAATAAAACATACTTTACATTGATTATGCCACTTTACTATTTCTGTTTTTTTTTTAAAAAAAAAATACCCTGCCAGCAGTTGAGTCAAAATTTTTGTCTTGTAATTAATATTTTGAAATTAAGAGAATATTATAATTTTCATCAATATTGTTGAAAATCATATATTTATGAGAATTATTAAAATGTAGTAGATAAGGTGAACTATCAATATGCAACTGAACTTTATACGTCCCAAGTTTATTATTCATAAACTCCCAATTCTGTTTGTAAACTACCAATTTTTATATGTAAAAAATTTATAATTTATTTTATAGAAATTTAATTTTGGTGAAAGATTACGTGACATTTATCCCGCACACAATATCCGTTTTGCCCCTACATTAACCATTTGATACACAGATACATACACTGTCTTAATGTTGCGAGGTTCAGTAAATCAGCATTTAGTCAATATCATGACTTCAGAACAGGAGGTAGACAGGTAGTAGTACTGCGTGGATTCTCCTGAAATGAAACTTATACACAGGAGTCAATCAAGTGGATATGGCAGTTCACTGGTAACTTGGTTGACTAAAACAGGTCGCCTCATCACTATCTAACACTTTAATGAAGGATTAAAAAAAAAGATGGGAAAATCAGCCCTATACCCCTCAAATCATAGCTTATTGGAAATATCCCCCTCTAATCTTTAAATTTGGATATATCCCCCTCTAAATACCATTTCTATGGATAAATACCCTTTTAATGATTTCTCAATTCTAAAAAACTAATTTTTAAAGTAATGGACGAAAATACCCTCTGTTCTTGCCGATTAATCTTCCTGCTATTTTTTTTTTTTTTTTTTTTTTTGCCTAATAAGAATTATACAACAAGGCAAGGGAGAAAGAAAAGTCACAGTCTAAATTGATCTTTTCATATTGGTCTTTTCACTTAAATTACAGAACCTAGAGATGTGCCTTTGTGGATGGTAAAGAAGCTAGTCCGTCCGGACAAATCTTTTTGAAGTCTCTATTTCCTAATCATTGACATTCTCCTTGGAGCTAACCAAAAGCATCGCGAATTTATGTGATTAAGGAATTATAACAGATCTCTATCTTTGTAGCTATTCTTTGGTACATCTGAGAGGAGAGTAATTAGAAGGTCTATACAGGGACAATACCAAGTTCTCAGTGCAACAGATCCTATACAATGCTAGAAGCCTGACCATAACTTTCTCAGTGACACAATTGAACCTATGGGAATTTAAATGAATCGCAATTCTAATACTTTCTACATTGATCCTGGATCGGTAATTTTACAAGAAGGTACTGGTATGCTTTTGTTGTCTTCATGACCTATGGGTACTAGTGTGGCTTCTACTGTCTTCACGACTAATGGATATTGGTACAACATCGCAAGAATCTGGGCCAAGCTACATCTCCCTTCCATGCCGAGTTAAAATCAACGTGAAACTCAAGTGAATCATTTTAAATGAGGAAATGTTTTGGAAAGGAACAGGAGTATTTGGAAATGTTTTAGAAGATGGAGCTGAGGACATTTTTGTCCATTATTTTAAAAAATGACATTTCAGAATTAAAAAATCATTACAAGGTTAAATATCTATAGTAACAATGTTTAGAAGGGGATATATCCAAATTTAAAAATTACAGGGGGATATTTCCAATAAGCTATGATTTAAGGGGTATATGGCCGATTTTCCCAAAAAAGATTAATGAGACTTGAATTCAATTTCCTCTGAAAAACTTGCAGAGAGTCACTGAGTGTTGGACTCCCACATTCAATTTCCTTTCTCTCTCTCAATGCTGCACTTGAATTGAATTATCAAATTAAAGAAAGCCTTATAGCACACAAATAATACAACGTGTTTACATATAAGATTACGTTATTTTCATGCTTTTTCATCCCTAATTTCAGTTGTAAGAAATGTTCAGTTAAATGTGGAGTGTTCCATCTCCAATTTTATCTCGATACTAAATATGTAGATATGCGCTTTTTAAATTTTAAGTCGTTTTTGTGTACAAAAGACGGTTAACTACTTAACTTCATTGGGGAATAAAAAAAGGTATGGGCGAGTATGGCCGGATTTTTTTTTTTACTAAATATATTAATCCTTTTTATTTTAAAGATAAATATTATATTAATTAAAATTTAAAAATAACTATCCAACTACTGAGTTCAAAAGGCCGAAGTGAAAAGTGGCCTAACTTCGGCCTTTTAAACACCGAAGTAAATTTTTTTTAATTTCCACTTCCCAACCGGCCACCTTTTGACCTTTTTGCTTTTACCTTTTTGCATTATTTTTTTTCTTTATGTTTTATTTTTTTTTTGTAAGATGCACGAGTGTTAGAGTGCGTTTAGCATTGTTAAGTTTAGTAGGGTTAGTGGCGTAAGGTTAGTATTTTTTGGGGTTAGAGGGGTAGAATGGTGAGGGAAGTGATTTGATGGGGTTAGTGCTAACTTAAGGTTAGTGAATGTTGTTTGGCGCGGTATGTTGAGGTTAGTATTTTAAGGTTAGCAACTATTAGTGGTGTAATTATTATTAACTATTATTACTATTAGTTATTAACAATAATTAATTTTAATAAAAATTATTATTATTATTATTATAATAACTATTATTACAATAAAAATTATTATTTAAATTTATACAATTATTGTAAATTACTAATTATTATTACAATTATTTAAATTAATTATTAATTATTACTTACAAATTAATGTTAATTAGTTACTAATTATTATTAATTATTATTTAATTAATTATTTATTGTTATTAATTATTATTTATTTAAATGTTTATTATTAAAGATTAATTACTATTTATTATTAAATAAATAATAATTATTATTACTTATTAAATATTATTATTATTAATTATTTTTATCATTATTATTGTAATTATTATATTAATTTTTTATAATTATTATTAATTAATACTTATTATTTATTATTAAATATTAATTACTATTTATTAATTGTTAATTAGTATTAATGATTAAGATGAACTATTATTAGTTTTTTAAGTATATTTAATTAATTAATATTAATTATTACGAATTATGAATTGTTATTCATTAATTATAACCCTAATTAATTATTAATTACATAATAAATTATTATTATCTATAATTAATTAATTAATTAATAATTAATACATAATAAATTATTATTATTATTAAATTAATATATAATTATTATAATTAATATCAATTATCATTATCAATATCAAATTAACACTAACCTTCAAGTCGCTAACCCGACTAACTCACCCTTCCGTAGAGTTAGAAGGTTAGACTAAGGTTAGACACCAACCTAACTAACCCTATTTCGTTTGGTGAACTAACCTTGGGTAAGGTTAGTCACTAAATAGACTTAATAACGATTAATCAATAATAATTAATTTGGATTAATCAATATTAATTAATGATTAATCACCAGTAATTTCGACTTAGTTACACACATTATGCATTACCTAAATTAACAAAATTTTACAAATTTGCATGAGCATAGTCTAATTACATGTTATAAATTAATTTAGTCTACTTACAATTATTAAATTAATTTAGGAACAATTAACAATTAACTTCCTAATAATAACTAAAATTGGACTAATCATCACTAATTTACGATTAATAATGCCTAATATGAACTAATTTAGACACAATTAGATCATTCGGCTTAATTAAAATGATAATATTATATTAATTAACACTAATCAAAACTAGTTAATAATTAATTACGGACTATACCATTAATCTTGGCTTAATTACACATAATATGTAGTAATATAGTTCCACAATTTTTTTCTAACACTATGATAATTAATCTGAAAGTTTTCTATTTTGTTACATTTTTCTGTAATTTTTTCGACATAATTTCTCTATTTTTTCTATTAACAGATTTTCGTATTACTGGCGCACAACACAGCAGTGATGAAAAGAGGAAAGAAAAATTTATGCAATAATAGAACAAAAGTAATATTATATATTAATGAGAAAAATAAGTAAAATGCTAGGCAAATGTGGTATGACCTTTTATTCATTTATTACGACTTCGAGCTCGAGAGAGTTATGTCAGGCAATGCATATATGTCATCTGATCTAACGTAAGTACATAACAGTGTACATACACAATACAATGAGCATAACGATAAATTGTTACAAACTTTATTCCTTATTTTAGCTAACTCCGGCCTTCAAAACAACGGAACGGGTCAAACGGAATTCCGCACAATAGTCGAACGGTATGCTGCCACGTGGCTTACTCCTGGGTTTGGAAGTCCGAAGTTAGCTTCGGACTTTTGAACTCGGTAGTTAGGTAGTTAGTTTTAAAATTTAATTAATATAATATTTATCTTTAAAATAAAAAAGATTAATATATTTATTAAAAAAAAAATCCGGACTATGGCTTAGTTTGGAAATAAGAACATTCGCCAGTTCTGGCCCATAAATGTGTAATTGGACCAAGATTTGTCGTAGGATACAAATACTGTTATTTGTGTTCAATCCGCTTCCATTTTATTTCAACCGTATGGCTCAAAAGGGACATATTGGGCCTTGAAGCTTAGTTTTTCTGATTATTATTTATCTACTATCTAGCTTACAATAGATTTACTTGATGCCTAAAGATACAATCTACAGATACCATTTACTGAAAATTTTGATCAAGCTCTGAAATAAAATCATATAAAAGAACAACTGCTTTTTTAAAAAAAAAAAAATTGAATGTTTTCCGTACTTTAGACATCTTGCATTCCAATGAATATATAGAAGGATATGCTGGTGGTCCTCTTTCCTGGTCCAAAACCAGATGCAATGCTGACCAACTTGCAACAAAAATATATTACTCAATTTTTACATGAACAATATTCCTCATCGAATATTACTTAACAAATATGTTTGGATACCCACTAAAAGAAAAAAATAATAATAATTAGACAGTCATACTACTTTGTTTCGATTAGAATATTCTAATAAGCTTTCTTTTTTGTTTTGACTTTGGAATTGTGCTTTCTAGATAAAATAAATCTGTCCATCTAACAAAAGCCTAGCTGCGAACAGGTTTCATTAAATGAAACTTTGTTGAAGCAAATAAAATCCTATTTCAACCGTATGAAAATTATAAAAATTGATTTAAACACCTTGTGCTCAATTATAACTCTTCCAGACGTTGGACCATTTTTTTTGCATATGTAATTGAAAAGTAGGTGCTATTGTGCTCTTTTCAGCATTGGTAAAACAAAAAAGAAAAGAGGGAGGCAAACCACTTGATTCACATTGCAGTAAATATGTCAAAAGTTTTTGCTGTCAATACCACAAAACTTCAATAACAAAATAAGCTACCAAAAAAAAAAAAAGAATCACAACACTTTAGCCGAGAATCCAATCGCTTTAAAGTTTAAATCACTACATAATCAAAACCACTAAACTGATTACTCATTAGCACTCAAATTTACATAATCACGCGGAGGTCAAATTTCCAGCACGACACTAGAATCATTAGCACTCAAATTTTGGGAGAACAGTATTACTTCTCTCCTTGAAACTCTTCGCAAGCCAAATTGCTGTTTCTCTCGGTGATACCTTACCAGGTCCAAATGGCCCCAGTAGAACACCCAATTCCTCATACCTCTCCTGTTGCAAGAGCTGTGCACTAAACTCAAGCAGGCCCTCCAACGCCTCAGCTCTCTGCTTGTATGATGACGGATTGAATCTACTCACATGTCTCATATCTGATAAGGATGGGTTCGGGTCTGAGAACACACTAAAATCCTCTCTTTCTTCTGAACAGAAAACCTGGAAGTTGAACCTGATACCATTAGACTGATAACAGATTGAATTTGGATTGTGTTTATTAAAATGTACTGTGGATTCAGCATTGTCTAATCCAAAATTAACATCTAAGATACCAAGCCACTAGAATATTAATTTAAAAGTCAAGTTTCACATTCTACCAGTACCAGTGGCAGGTATGTTAGGTCCATTACCTTTGCAGTTAGCACAGGTACACAGCACAAAAGGCAGAAATATCAATGGTTCTAAAGTAGTTAATAAAATAACAATTAATAAGGAACATAATATTGGTACGGAGCCCACAGTTTCCATGACAAATACAAACTAAAACATCAGCACTCCTTCCTTTCAATACCTGAACAGTGCACCTGTCCTTGGTAATGGAGCAGTTATCAAGGTCAGATTGGGAACCTGAACCCGGCAAGGGCAACTGGGTGCAGGATTTGAAGGAAAGAAATGGATCTTCTTCATATGAAGGAAGATCGAACTCAGCTATGCAATCCATGATAGGCGAGTTGACTGACACGTCAGGGGATTTGATGTGTTGCAGGATTGAAGCCACTCGTGTAGTTCGTGGTTGGTGCGGTTTTGACATCTCAACAGGGAGAGAAGGCCTCCGAGCAGGAGTAGCAAGTTGTTGCATGGGGATTGTGTTCCTTTGAGTGGGTGTACTTGCTCTACGTACAGGTGTATTGCTCCTTTGAGTGGATGTACTAGCTCTACGTACAGGTGTTGGGCTTCTTTGTATGGGTGGACTAGCTCTAAGCAAAGGTGTCGAGCTTCTTTGAGTGGGTGTACTAGCTCTATGTACTGGTGTGGGGGTTCTTGGTGCAGGCTGTGGCACAGGTTCAACCTACAATTATAAGATAAAAGAAAAAATCTCATGCATATGATACTTCAACTACTAGTAAGTAGTAATTTTGCGCCAAGAAGGGTTTTTATGCAAATTAAACCTAGCTTTTACCATATTCACAAATAGCAAGGAGTAATACACTAGTAACATTTCACATAAATACCTCTTGGTATGTTTGCGTACATCCTTCTCCTGGAACCAAACGTGAAGTCCATTAACTATTAAACTTACCAGCTTCTTGGCGAGTGCCAAATTAAATTTGCTTGGCTGCAAGTCTGCAACTATATTGTTATCTTTCTAATTTTTTTCTTGTTCAATTTTCCATCACAGACAAAAGTAAAAAGTTCATTCAAATAAAAATCCATCATTTTAGCAACAAAAGTATACCGTTACCATAACCTAACCTAACCAACCAGTTGGGAAGTTTCAGATATTAGAAATGCATAATACACTCACTACTATTTCCAAGAAATAATAATGTCAATGCATGAATAATATAGTTACAAGGTAACCTCTTTAGGAGCAGTCCTTCCATGAAAGGTTCTTGAAGGCTCGAGGCGTCTTTTTGGGGAAGTGAAACTTTTTGCGCGAGAATATACAGGGGTCATCAGCTTTGTGCCACTTGGAAGCCTGTCATTGGCAATATTTTTCCCTTCTACTTGATTGGTTCCTTCTGATACCTCTTTTATCTCAACCTCAGAAAAATCAACATAATCCCCATCTATTTCAGTATAGGGTTCTAAAATTCTTTCACTGCCGTCGATCTTCCTTCTTGGTTTATCCTCACAAATAAAGTGCTCTTCATCATAAGGATTGGTATGATCTGTGCTGGAACTGACTGGGCAAGGTTTGAGGCAAACTTGAAGCAGGTACGGCTGGAGTTGAGGGTGCATGAGCAATTGGCTGGCCTGAAAACAAAGAATAGCTAATTAGCTACTTCATATATCATTTACTTCTTTCTACTGAAAGAAAACAGAAGGATCTCATAGCTTCTCTAGAGCATGAAAAGATATCATAGATACCCCTCATCTCTCTTTGAAGTACCCCAGATTACCCCTTACGTCCTCAGTTGCATAAATCTAGATAATAAAGGATTGTTCTGCACATCTTTAAAGTAAAAGGAAGGGGCAAATAGGTACGGTGTTTTATAGGGCTATGAAAGGTACATTTCAATGTAATCCAAGGTTAGGCATGCCATTACCATGAGTATACATGAGAAAATTAATATTTTTGCTCATGTATTTTCAAAATATTAATATATTTTTACCATTAGTTTTTAAAAATTAAAGATTATTCACCCCCTCCATGTATTTTTTTCCTTTCAGCGAAAAGCAGGAAGAAAATTAATTTTAGCAGTATGAGAGAGAATAAAAAGGGGCATACACTTGGTCTTTGATCCGGGTTCTTACGGAGCATGCTTTTAATGAGGCCTCGGCTAACATGTTAAAAAAATATATAGGTAGTTAAAACCTTGATAAGAAGCAATATAATTGCAGTGAAAGTTCAAGGAAATTATGAAAAGGGCTTTACAATGGACCAGAGTATGTGCATGGCAGAGGAGCAATTATCGACCTGTTAATTTTGTTTATCAGTGCGCCCATATCCTGCTCACAAATATTTCAGGAAGCAGATGAATAATTAAAAAAAAAAAAGCATATGAATAATATACTTAGGCCACATTTTAAATGTCAATCAAAATTACATCTACAGTTTGAAATGGTTGGAACTTATAAACGACGGTTTTCATATAAGCACCCAATCTGGAAATTTTAAGGCTGTTCAAAGGACCCATCAATTGGACAGAGTAATTACATCTATCACATCACAATTTTGAACATTTTCCCACTCTAGGAATCAGAAAACACACTTTTTCATATGATTCAGTATTTTAATTAATAGGAAAACTAAATCAACACCACAAAAGAATAAACTGAACAAGTCTTACATAACTTGGTCGAAGGCTTTTTTAAAGTTGGGTTTTATTTCAATAACTATCATTAAAAACAGCAGCTATAAAAAATGTGACATTTTATTTCTAACTTAGTAAAGATGATCACTGGTTTGAAGAATGCCATAAAATTGTAGAATACTAACAGTTCCAACTTACAAAAGCTTTGAACGCTGGCTTTAGAGCAGTCATTTCATATATACAGCAACCTAAACACAAAGAAACAAATACAATATTGGAATTCATTAAAACTGCAACATCAAAGTAATCAACAACAAGGAATATAGGAACTAACCTAGAGACCATATGTCAGATTTGCTCCCATAAGGAATATCAGCTAGAAGCTCAGGGCACATATAACTTGGTGTACCCACAACCTAAATAGGAAAACAAAAGAGCCAAAAATTAGCAAAACTCAAAAACTTGAAATTATAATTTAAACTGATTAAATGATTGTAGAAAGAACTTTTGCGAATTACATCCAACATGTTGTAAGATTTGAGTCGTGGCCTATAATTTAAAGGAATTATATGTAAATCTAACAGCAGGATGTTACCTGAAGAGTTAATTATTAAATTAGATTGCACAATGATTTATTTAAAACTGATTGTTTCCACTAGGTATGTTAGACAGATGCATCAATAGATAATGAAATATACTTCTAAATCATGTATTCATGTGGGGGTTGTCTTTGCAATGAATTAAATATTTGGTTGCTTTTTTCCAAAAGAGAAATTTTAGGCTTCAATGCATAAGAAAAATAAATGATCGTTGATGAACTCACAGAGCATGCCAGATCATCTGATGTAAGCACCTTAGCAAGACCAAAGTCACCTGAAAGTTATTTCAAATTAAAAGAAATAATAAACTAATTAAGATCTAAGGCCATAAATGAATACAAAGAGCTGATTTGAAACAAAATAATGACATACCGAGCCTAATATTTTGGTCCTTCGTAAGAAATATATTTGAGCACTGAAATGTTTATCAAGGGCGTCGATAAATAATTTGAATTTTCTGTGCAAATTCAAAATAAATAGGGATCAAATTGCTTACCTTCACATCTCGATGGAGTATATGGTTTGAATGCAAATAGTCAAGCGCCATTAGGAGTTGTACCAGCCATTTACACAACTTCTGCAAACACAAAAGAGAAACAAAAAAACGAAAAAAATAATAATAAATTGCAGTAAATAATAAGAAGGGAGGAATAAGAAAAGCTTCTATAAAGAGAACATTTTAGTGCAATTAAGTTATAGCTATTGGTAGAAAATGGCAAAATATTCAATTCAATGTAGTTCAATTTAAATACTTTTCTTCTTTCTACTGATTGCTCATTTATAGCTAATTTATGACACAATTCATTTTTTGAAACCTGAAATATAGCATATTCAGTAATCAATACATTATGCAAAACTAATACCACAAATAGCACAATTTTTCAAGAAACAACTTAGATAGTAAACAATTTGAATGAAAGTAAAACCTCTTCAGGAAACAAGATTCCATTAGCCTTTTTAATAGTCCCTGCCCTGTTCCAATCAAAAGCAGAATGAATTAGGAACATTTTTCTTTTGTTTGTAAAGCTCATCATCATCATCTACTAGTAAAGAATATAAACATACATGTCTCCACCCTCACAATAGCCGATTACAATGCACACATAGCAACCCTTAATAAGAAAAAAAATAAAATAAAAAAAAAAGAAACAATTGCTTAGCAGAAATAATATTACTCTTATTAATTCAAACGAGTTAGGGACCGGGGTGTACTTTTACCTTTTCAACCCATGCTTCTTTGTACTCCACAATAAAAGGGCATCTCACTTTGGCAATAAGTTTCATCTATTAAGTAAAGAAATCTATTAGAGTCTGAACTCAGAAATAGGTACAGATTGAATAATGAAATCTTGTCCTTAAGTGATTCAAATTTTATAAACAAATCCGAGCATAATTAAGTATACAAAATTCAAATAATAATATAATTTGAACACAATTATAA
The DNA here is from genome assembly GCA_027562975.1 of Rhynchospora breviuscula. Lineage (NCBI taxonomy): Eukaryota > Viridiplantae > Streptophyta > Magnoliopsida > Poales > Cyperaceae > Rhynchospora > Rhynchospora breviuscula. The sequence continues at coordinate 24,746,698 of CM050398.1, forward strand.
GACAGTAATTAAGCATACAACATTTAAACCATTGTATTTTTTTGAGGGTCAGGTGGCAATCACCACACCGACAATTTTCATTAAATAAATAAAAATTACAGGGAGGTTCCAAAAAGAAAAAAAGAAAATAATAAGAAGAAGGAGAAAACTAACTATCTATGTACAAAGCTAAAAAAGAAAAAACAAAAAACAAAAAACAAAAGAACTAGGCGTGTTTAGTCCAGGTATTGATGCAGGCGTTGATGTCCTTTAAAATGGATGGTGGAGTAGAGTTGATTCTCCGAAAAATTAGGCCGTTGCGAGCCTTCCAAATATTCCAAGTGGTTGCCGCCCAGATAATGTCCCAATTGTCGATGCGCAAATCTCTGAATGCCAACCAAAAGCTAGGTAAGTCTTGTGTGAAGTTAATCAAAGGAAGTCTGTAGCAGTACCGAATTTGAGACCACACATTTTTTGCAAAATTACAGTGTAAGAAGAGGTGGTCTCTTGATTCCAATAAGCCAACATCACAACTCAGACAAGTAGAGGAAGAAGGCCAACCCCGAAGGAGGAGATTCTCTTGAGTTAATAGTCGGTCTAGGAGAAGGAGCCAAAGGAAAATTTTAACTCTTGGTGGTGATTTTATCTTCCAAAGAGCAGGGTAGTACTTTGAAATGACTCCCGTGTGAGAGAGACATTGATAAGCACTAGAGGTGGAGAAAGCTCCATTTGTAGTCCATTTCCAATTACCGCTATTATTATCAATAGAGAAGTTAAAGAAACTTGAATAATGGAGGATATCGGCTAAACCGTAGGAGGTCCTACAGGATTGCAGGTGTGTAATATCTGTAGTTCCAAAGAGAAGTTGAACTGTTGAGGACCAAACAGAAAGAGGATCATTCTGAAGTTTCCAGAGCCATTTTATCAGAAGCACCTGATTCTGCCGTTCAAGATCAATAATTCCCAAACCACCATTTTCTTTAGGGAGGCAGCATTTTTTCCAGTTAACCAGGCAGTGTCCTCCAAGACATCTTTCTTTCCCTTTCCAAAAGAATCTGCGCCTGATTCCATCCAATTGTTTCAAAAGCCACTTAGGTAATTTGAGAACCTGCATGTAGTGAAGGGGTAAAGCTGTGAGCACCGATTTGACTAGAGTGAGGCGACCTCCCAAAGATAGGAAATTATTTTTCCAACCATCAAGTTTGCGCTGAAAGGCTAAAATTAATGGTTGGAAGTCAATTTTTCTTGGCCTGCGAATTGAAAGTGGTAAGCCTAGATAGGTGATAGGTAGTGACCTAGCGTTACAGCGGAGAATGGAGGAGATCCTAGGTAAAGAAGACTCGTGCAGGGAAATAGGAACAAAGAGACATTTTTCATCATTGATTTTGAGGCCTGTTAACAAACCAAAATTGGAGAGAACCTGTGAAACAACAAGCAAAGAGCGAGTATGGGCCTCCAAAAGAATGATTGTGTCATCAGCATACTGCAGGGCACGCGGAGGAATTAGGATAGGACCAGAAGTTAGAGAAGAGGCATTAGAGAAGAAAGATTGAAGCGCATCAGTGACAAGAATAAAGAGCAGAGGTGACAGTGGGTCGCCTTGTCTTAAACCCCTTTTGTGCACAAAAAAAGAAGAGAGGTCACCATTTACTTTTGTAGCTGAGGACGAAGAACGGAGAATTTCCAAAGTCCAAGCGATCCACGCAGGAGGGAATCCTCTCTCGATGAGAAGATTAGTAAGAAAAGTCCAAGATACCGTGTCAAAAGCTTTTGCGAAATCAACCTTGTAGAGGATAGCAGGGATTTTGTTCTTATGATAGAAGGAAATAAACTCCCTGGAAACCATGTAAGAATCCATGATCGACCGTCCCTTTGTAAAAGCTGTTTGCATGGGGCTAACAAGATCTGACATGAAAGGTTGAAGTCTGTTAGCCAGAATCTTAGTAAGTAATTTGGCAAAAGTGTTGATAACACTGATAGGCCTATAATCTGATAATTCTGAGGAAGTCGTCTTCTTTGGAACTAAGGAGATGGCAGCTTTGTTTAGTTCAGTTAAATCGAGGGAGCAAGTTTGGAAAGCCGAGAGTGCAAGGAGTATATCATCCTTTATGATGTCCCAAAAAAATTTGAAAAATTCAATCGGAAAGCCATCAGGACCAGATGCTTTACCAGAAGGGAGTTGTTTGATTGCTTGGAGAGCCTCAGATTCAGTGAAAGGAAGAGCGAGAGAAGAGAGGTCAGGATTTGTGCCAAGTTTGCCTGAAAGGTCAAAAGGAGGTGGGTGAGGAGGGTTGGTTCCCAAGATAGACTTGAAGTGATTGAAGAAAGCTGCGTTCAAATCTATAGGATTGGAAATAGTGGATCCATCAAGAGATACCGAGTCGATTGAGTTGATGATTCGTCTAGAGGAGGCAGCGGCATTTAAACCATTGTAAGACAGTAATTTCACTGTAAGCCCGATTGTCATCCTTTTTTATATTTTTAGCTTTTCTTTTTTGTTTCTTATTTTTCCATTACTAAAACAAAAAAAGGGAAGTCATGAGATAAAATAAGTAACAAAATTGAAGGGAAGACCATACCTCCTGGTGAGCTGAACGCCTGCAACGATCAGTTTGACGAGCAAGACGAATCTTTTTCAAGACATACCTGCCAGAAATTAGAAAATGACATTGATAATTATTTAAAAACACTCCCAATTTCAAACAATTGGTAGGCTACCCCAGATCTCTGTACCTCTTCTTTTCAATTCTGTGTTTCACAAGAAGAGCTGAGCCAAATGCCCCTTTTCCTATCTGCTCCAAAATCTCGTATCTCTCCATGACTTCTTAAGTGTGCTGCAAATAATGTAATTAGCCAATTAAATAGTCTCTCTTATCATAACAATAGAACTTTTCTTAATTTCTTACTCTATAGGAACACAAAACAGTACATGTGCATGCAATTAGAAAATCTCAGATATATAAACAGCGTGCAAAGAATGAAAGTCATAGTCATTGATAACGACATAAAAAGTATGCCTTTATTTCCTTGGGACAAAGAAGTTTGCCTCCGATCAAAAGCATTTAATGTGATTAAACGACCTTTTGCCATTAATTTTAGATCGTTCATGTAACAGTATCTGAAGTTTTCTCGAACCAAAAGGATTTAAGCAGCATGATAAACTGTTGCATTTTGAAATCAAACCACAATACTAAATAGAATCGGAAAGAAAAGCTCAAATCAATTTACTCGAGAAGAACATTATAGGAAACAAAAAAGAAAGGAAGAAGCAGAGAGCTTACTAATACTTGTTAGAATCTATTTCGAAGATAGCATCATAGCATGGCTCGTGAAGGAGATCAAACTTGGAACTTGAGAGCCTCTCTAAACCATTTTTGGATGAAGAGAGGGAGCTGAGAGAGAGAGGCGCCAAAGAAACGAAAAGAGGTGGCAATAGACTGGATTTCAAAACGGAAAGAATACAAAATTGAGGGGAAGAAAATGAAGTTGGTAATCGTGGGGGAATGCGCAGTAAAGAAGTGGGAAGGGGATACAAACAATGGTGGGGTAGAGATGTTGGGATTGTTTGTGCCAATACTCATAGTACAAGTTTTGTAGTTGATTCAGATTAGATCACTCTTTTGTAAATAGAAGGATTGTCAGCAATCAATGCATTGAAGATAAGACTACATCATTATCTCTCTCTCTACCTATGTTGCACGGGTGCGGGTGCGGGTATCGTATCGGATACAGTGCGGGTGCGGAGATACGTCATTTTTAAAAAAACTAGGATACGGCAGTATATATAAAATAATTAAAATAATATATTTTTTTAATTATATATTCTATAATTAAAAAACTAATTATTTATTTTATTAAATATATATATTTTATAATTTGTAACTAATTTATGTAGTAAATAATTTGTACTGATTAAAAACTAATTATGATAGTTGTTTTATAATTTTTAGATTTGAATACTTTCAAAGTGGATTTCAGAGGTTTAGACAACGTTTTTTGGTCCCGAAAATGGTCGATACGGGTTTAACCTCCGTAGGTAAAACCCATGTAAAACTTGTAGATCTTGTTGCGAGCTTTCCGGATTGTGGACATTTGTCCAAAATAGACATTCCTATAAAAAAATTATAGCAGTTTGAAGTTCTAATATTCAAAAAAGTATCCCAGGCGTATCCTGGCCGTATCCCAGCCGTATCCAAGGCGTATCCTGACCGAATCCGCAGGTCAAACACATTAAAATAATAGGATTCGCCACGTGGCGTATCCGGTGCGTATCGCACGCGAATCCGCGTCGGATACGGGATACGGGTATTATTTGAAGTATCCGGGTAACATAGCTCTCTACTCTTTATAAACGCACGGATCTAAGAGGAATTACACACTAGATTTAGCATGTAAACATCTGTTTGTGACATTCGATCTATTTGATCTATGGTTTGTATCAATTGTTAGACGAAATAACAATATGTTTTCATTTTGCCGTCTAATAAGAAAATAAATTGAGCAACATATCTACATATATTGCTGGTAGATTGAGCAACATATAACATAACTTTATTGTCTAATATTACTTTGTTTCTTTATTTGTCCACGTAGCTAGCAAAATTAAAAAAATGTTAGATGTCCCCATAAGAAGTGTCCAAATCAAATATTAATATAATTTGATAAGGGTTACAATATTTCATATATACTATTCTAGTCGTAAATGAAAGATGTTTTGATCAACAAGATAAGCAATTTTACAAAGAACTTTGAATTTATGTAAATGCAAAAGTATGAATTTATTTTGAAGAGCGTGAAGGGCTAACGGGTAATTCATTAGACAGCCACATAAGATCCTCAAAAGGATATCAAATTTAAGGTGAGCTGAAGACAACTGCATTTATTTTGCTTTTGTTCTAAGAGAAAAGAAGATGACACCAAATGACAAAGTTTGCTTACCTTGTTATTTATTTTTCTTAATATTTGCTTAGCTTCATAGCTTTTTGTTAAGTTGTTATAGTCAAAATACTTTTAAGATATTACAAGGTCAAACAATTGATTTGTCCTCCAACTAGAATTGCTGAGCTTGTGTATAAAAAAGTTAGATTGAGATGCAAACTGGATATTTCATTGAGTGGATACCATGTTTATGTTATTGTCAACAGAGATTTGCGATGATTTTATATCTTGTTAGTTCGATTTTTCACATCGTTTGGTTTACATGATTACATCTTAATGTATCAATTTAAGTTCGAGGATATCTCGGCCGAGATTTTGGGATTGGTTATGATTAGAATATTTTGACTACAGGAAATTCATTTGAAAAGTAAAGAAAACCAGTAATCCTGTTTGGTTTACGTCAAAAAAAAAAAAAAGAATAATAAATTATAAGGATCCGCGTTGAAGCAAATCAAAATTCGTTGGATTTTGTGAACTCTTTGATGAATTAAATTTATCATAATTTCCAATGAATTGCACCTTGAATTAAAACCAGCCTTTTCAGATTCTGTGCTTACATTTTGCTTTGATTTTTAAGTCTTTTTTTTAAACCAATTAAATTAATTTAATAAGGGACGATTGGCCTTTCTTGCATCATTGTCAAACATGAATATATGATGTGAGAAAGCATACCCAAAAAACACTGGAGAAAAATAATGAGATATAAGCTTGAATTAGGTAAGCTGACATAATTAGGTAAGCATACCCAAAAAAACACTGGAGAGGCTCTACTTCTAAAATTAAAAGTTGAACAAAATAGTGACGATCCAAAATGTATTCTATGGTTCCAAAAGAAAATTGCTTATTTCTTTGAACAAAATTCTGCTACCAACATTTTGGTTGCCCTCAAATGCCAACATTTTACTATTTAGTTAATTTTTAAAATTTTAAAATTCAAACGTTAAATCCAAACTGTTGATCTTATTTAATTTAATAAGCGATGTGTTTTCATATAAGTTTTGTAAATTTTAGATTTTATTTGATACTTGACCAAAGGCTAAAACATGAACGTATTAGAACGAATCTATCATAGTTAACAAGGTTCGTTTGTTTTTCTATCTCTTGATCAAGTATCAAATAAACTCCAAAATTTATAAAACTTATATGAAAATGCATCGCTATTAAACTAAATAAGATCAACGGTTTGGATTTAACGTTTAAATTTTAAAATTTTAAAAATTAACTAAATAGTAAAATATTAGTATTTGGGGCAACCAAAATGTTGGTAGTGGAACCTTCCTCTATAGTCCGTGCCTAGATTTATTGTTTGTTGTGGAGTTGAGTACCCAATACCACATGGCAAAGTTCCCAAGGCCTAAGGGCAAATGCCAACTATTTGCAAAAATAAACAGACCCCAAAAAAATATATATATACTTTCTAAATTTTTAGGTAAGACGGCGTTGATTTAATCCAAACCATAAAAAAATGGAAAATGAGTTTTTTATTTTTATGGAAAATGTCCAAATTTTTATCACACTGTCGTAAAAAAAAAAAAAAAACTATTTATATTGGCAACGGATGTGAAGTCCTCCTACAATACTACGAAAATAATTATTTGCTTAAAACAAGTATGCATTATGCACACCAAAGCAATCTGATTTTTAATGGTAACCTAATTTTTCCGTCTAAAAAAATAAAGATTGCTTCATAATTAATATTAAACATTTTTAGTGTTTCAACATGTAAGTAGTTAGCTGTTTTCACAAGTTATGTCCAAAACTCGATATGAACCATTGAAGTAGGAAGTACATAACTTGATCGATAGAAATTAGAAAGAATCATTAAATTTCCTAACTACTTGATGCTTAAGCACTACTATCCAAGATTTATTATTGCGGACCAGAATGAAATAAATGGAAACTCATTCTTTGAACTGGCTAACTAATCCAAGCGTGCAACATGCATATCCAAATATTAAATGCTTTAGCAAATGTATTTTCTACCAAAATAATAAATAAATAACATGTGACATTCTAATAATTCTATTTTGTACAATATGTGGTGTCCATAGACAAATGTTTGGTTGACGATTTAAGTGCTATAGAGTGCTTTAAATATTAAATAGAAATGTATTGAGGTACATAGTGATAAGTTAAAATAATTCTTCAGATTTTACAACTCGATCTCTAACTTTTGACATTTATTATATTTATTACTATACTTGTACGTTCACATAATATATGGAACTATATTTTTTATCTAATATTTTATTTTGATACTGTACTTGTATGTTCACAAAGTACATTTTTTTTAGATTCTTACTTTATTAATAGCAATAGACGAAATTTCATTCGGCGGTCACAAATGCCTTCTTGGTCTAAAATAGTGTTTCAAAAACAGTGTACGAAAAAAAAGAAAATTTTGATAAAAAGTACAGAAAAAATATGGTTATGCTATTTTCTTTATCCTAAAATTTACCCACCATGTATTCATTTCCAGGTCTGACTATCAAACATTAATTTTGTAAATTCTGATACCGAATCTACTTAAACGAATTTCTAGGTCTGCTTTACCAAACATTTTAGGTGGACTGTTTAAATTTAAGTGGAGCCTGTCAAGGGGTCCTTCCATTTTACCCTTTTCAAACGTTAATTAACGAATCATGTTTTGGATTAGGATAAGGGACAATTTATCAAAATCAAAAGAGTTTGGTGATTTCCATTTTAATGGACTGTAGACTGTAGGGGTTTACAAGTGTCTGGACAGTTCAGCAAAAAGATGCCCAGAAAATATCAAAAGCACCGACAAGTTATAATTTAATTAGGCCTTCAATTGGGCCACATGAATTAGTCAATTTTAAGTGACATTAATTAGCAATGGCAATTCATAGGCCCAAAAGGGGGAAACAGTAATTCTGTAAAGAACTACTTAATATTTGACTTTAGTGGTGTTATTTATTCCAACAACTTGGTTATACCCAAAAAAAGTGTCATTTATGTTAAGTACTTAAGGCATTGCTTAGACTAAATAGATTCCAGTTTGGAGAGAGCAAAAATAGACGCAATGTAATGAATTAAATAGATCAGCATTTTCGTATTATGTATCACTATATTGATATAGAATGCGATCCATAAATAAAAATAATAAAATCAAAACTCGTCTTCGCCTAGTACCATCTACATGTATTAATAATTTAATATTAAGCTATCTGATTGTTCAGTTAATACCTATTTTAAAGCAATCATTGCCGAATCACACTAGGTTTTATTAATCATTAACTAACCCAGGAGTGTCAACTCCTAATATTGGTCAAATTTTTAAAGCAATTTTTGAATACTCGGAAAGAAAAAGAATGGGACAAGTTTCATATCTTCAACAAGACATTCGTTGCTTAGGATTCTCTCAACACAATTGTTCCCCAAAATAATGCATTTCAATTTTTATTATTTCGATCTGTTGTTCTGGCTCCATCATGCAACTACAAGCCTAACCACATGCATGATTTGTTCTCCCTAAAACCCCGCAACTAATGAAATCAAACCAAATTAAGATACAGCTAAGATACCAAGTACATGGGCCGATGATTAAATATACATCTGAGATTATTTTGCAACATATCATGTTTGTTGGCATCCTTAAATAGAAATGCATATGTTTAAAACGGTTCAGCGTTAGGGCATTAGTTGGCCAAAATTTAGAAGAGAGAAGTTTGATAATTCATTAACTTTTCATATATACCCACAAAAATTCCAATTTATAAGTGTCCCTATAAAGCTTCAAATCGAAATGTTCTTTCATTAATTAATCTAAGTTTCAATTCTTTTTTTTCCGAAATTGACCTTTTAATTCTTATATCATTGTAGGCATCTATAGATAACAGGAAACCCAATTAAATAAATTTGGATGGGGTTATTATCTCTGCAAGTGTTAAAAGTTGCTTTGAAATTTTTGTTATTACATAAATAAGTGTTAGTAGTGTAAGAATGAAGCTCGAATTTTCCAAGGGCCATAGTGACACATTTTTTTTTTTTTTTGATAAAGAGAAAACAAGATATTACAAATTAGCTAAAAGTACTTAATCAAAAGGATATGCATGGAGTGGACAATGGGTTTCTTTCTTTTCCTGTTTACATTTGACTCTGTCGTGATCTTCGAATAAATGTTGGCAATATTAAACTACAAAATTGTATATAAAAACGGTGGATAATGTATCATCAATTTTAGGTGTGACTTGAAAATTTAAAGGTCGCTTTTACTTTCTTGGAAGTTGCAAATATCATGTCATTAATCATTTGAGCCCTATGATCGCTATTCTTTTTTTTTTTTAATAATATCATCACTGTTCAGTCGAGTCGATCAGAAAAGTTGACGCAATGCGATCAGAGAAGAATAATAATTTCGCGATTTCTTTTCTTTTTTTTAACTCTCTCTTGAGAAAATCCGACCGGTTTTGACCAAAGATGAGTCGCATATTACGCATTTAATTCGTTACAAACCGAATTAGCCTAGCCAATTTAATGGCGAGGGAGAAAATAAGCAAAAAGGAGACATAATAAAGTATAACATCCTTCAAAGTTGATGCATACTCTTCAAATTAAAGAAGTTTTGATGGGGTGCCCTCACATTAATCCATAATTTTCTTCTAAGGCCTTCTCCGAAAGCTCTAGAATACATGACTATTTTAGATTGAGTGACGAAAATTTCTAAGTATTAGGCGATTTTTTAAAATTTATTTATGACAAATTATTAACTTTACAATTGTCACAACAAGAAATAAAATTTTTAGTTTTCAAATCCAACAATACGAATATATTATAATTATTTTCATACGTCATACATTTGAAGCATGATGGAACTCAGTGCAAGTTTACCATCCATCAAGTGCCAAAAAAATTATAATTGCTTATATTTAATAGCACTTGTTCAAATATCAAATGGATCCAAAATTAATAACCAAAAATATATATTAAAGGAGAAGAAGTTTTTACTCGCGTACAATGTTCTCGTTTTTTTGTCCTTCGATCGTAAAAAAATTAATGATGCAAAATTACAAAAATAAAGTCATTACATAAAATCTATGGTATTTTCTTTTAATGCACAAATATAATGGAAATATAACTTGATTTAATATTTCTATTATATTTAATGACAAGGGAGATAAAAGACATCCTCTTTGATGACCGGTATCTGCACCAGTTTATCAAAGAAAAGAGAACTTAAGGTACATTTAAGTTACTAACAGATAACAATTAAATTATCACTATGACTTTTCGTAGAATCAATTGTTTAGTGGCAAGCAATATTTCTTAAAAATGATAATTTGGTTACCGCCAATATCTTTTTTTTTTCCCTCCCTTCCCAAACACATAATGGGTGAATTTAAGAGATATATCAATTTTTATGACCAACTCTTGTATTTTTGCACATTCAATTTGCATGATGTAGTTATTAGTATTGTGTGTTACTTTTTGCATGAACTCACAAGAAATAATTTTAGTACGTGCTTGAAACATAATTTATTCGGTAATTTTAATGTGATGATCAATAAAATTAATGATTTAAAAAATCATAATTGGACTAGAACTCAGACATTTGGTCTATCATACAAAATCTAATAATCGGATAAAATTGGTCGAATTGGATCAAAAACTCAAAATCTTCAAAAATAACATATTTTTAAGCCCTTAAAAATTAGAAAACGTATGAACTAATTAGAAAAAAATTCTTTTAAAAAATGGTTAATAAATTATGTAATAGAAGAAGAAATCAATCTAATATAAGACAATACAATTATCGAACAACCATGACATTTCAAATTTTATATATTTTGAAAATAATTAAATTGAGAAATACAAGATTAATGAAAATACAGCTTATACAAAAATAAGTTTTTGAGAAAGATATGTTTGTTAAAAGACCTTAATATATTGATTAAAATCATAGAACACGAAATTTGTAAATTATGTATGTGCTTTGATCGACTTTTAGACATAGAATTGCTTTATTTGTAAATTAAATTTATTGCTGCAATATTTTAGGACCGATCGACCAATTTAAATTAGTAAGGCCCAAAAATTGGACATCTCCGTTTCATACTCCTTTTTCACTTACTCAGCGTTCTTTTTTTTTTTTTTTTTGTGTTGGAGCAAATGGGACCGAAACTCTTACAAGTTACAAGGTGGCACCTCCTGTTGCGTGATCCGTCCTACCAACATCTCGTATTTCTCCTTAGCTCTTAGCAAAAGACTGTCCGAGGTTTAAGTGATTGAGGGAATTCGTTTTACATAGATATAGTATAATAAATATCACGATGCCGAATTGCCGAGTCGAGAAAATAGAACTAATTTTAATAAATACTTTTATATAATATTTAATATTATTGATACTTTGTTTTAAAAAAATATGTATCCTTGAACTCCTGGTTCTGTAATTGATCCCGTGAACTAGAAATCTATTATGAAATTTAATAAAATGTGAATTGTTCATCTTCATATTCCCACTACTTATTTATCTCTTTATTTTTCACTACACATTTATTTTTCATTATCTCCACTAATTATTTATTGATCATTATGTGATGTCTTATTATATAGCCTATAAATAGAGGCATTGTACACTTGTATGGATAGTTGGAATGAGATAATAAAATTTTGAAATTTAGATTGAAAATATTGTCTTACTTATTCTTGATACATTATTTTTTATTTCTTTCTTCCACCTTATTTTACAACAAAATCATAATTCTTGTGCGATTATTACCTTGATGTCTGGTATTTAAATTTTTAGTATTTTAAAACTCTCATAAAATATATTAATTCAACCGACATAAAAATTTCAAATATAATTCTTAGACATTTGTTGTTTTTGTCTTTGGTTCCTTTTGAATCTCGTTAAATAGGTGTCACAACCGCGATTGGTTCAACAGCTGGTAGCACAAGTTCAACTTAATTTTAGGTTGGTAGTTATTGGAAGTAAGAAGTTAGACTGGATCAGATCAAAGGAGGAAGAGTATACACTGACAGCTTGTATTGGAAGAATGGGATGGCTGACATGTTGGGCCCATAAACATAACAGTATTAAGAGTTCAATTAGTTCCGTTAAGCTTGAAGGAGTGACACCTGGGCCCATGGTTGGAATTGATAACGGAGTGAAGGTTGGAATCATATGAAGTTAGTTGTTTTATCTACTGAAGAGAAGGTGATGTGGCAGGGACCAGGGAAAGCTGATTTGTTTTACTCTTATTATTAACGTGCTTGGGTAATTAGGTAGAGTAAATTGTTCTTTTACTTTGAGACATTTTAGAAGAAGCTATATAAAGGAATTGAGGGTCGTTTCGAGGGTTTATGCGATATCTTGAAACTTGAAAACTATTATCATCATTTTATGGCTTATTTTCCTGTTATTTGGGATTAATTTGTATCTTCCATTCCAGTCAATTTGCTTATTAACTCTTATCCAAATCTTTTCGTCTCATTCCACTTATTTAATTTCTTATCTTATTTCTATTCAATTTTGGTTATTTTGCTTCAAATTGATCAAACCCTAGCTGGTTTGGTCTGGTATCTTGTATCAGTTCAAGTTACTGTTGCGACTCGTGTTCCTCAGTGATTCAGGTTTGTGACAATAGGCCATAATAATTTTCATTAAATTCGTTCGTGGACGAAAAATAATTTTAGTCCATGAAAGTCAAAACTTGCGAAAGACAGTCATAATAATTAAGGAATATGATAATAAATCAAATTTAGTGTACCTATAACATTTTGTGTAAAATATTTTTAAATTATAGGCTTATAGCAGAACTGTAAAGATTTTTGTAAAACACTCGCCCTCCTAATACGTTGAGTTGTTCACATTTCATTCCATCCGATTTTAACCTCTCTGCAATTTTTTGAGCTATTATGTAATTCAAAACTTATATAGTAAACAATAATATATATCTTTGTTGAAGTTTCAATGCTCATATTTTTTTTTTATTTATTTTGAACCTTATCATACTATTTCTTTTTCGTTGATGATTCAAGATTCAAATTTCATATGAGATAACTAATTCGTTGATTTAATTATATCTCGAGATTTTATCTTGCAAAACATTATATCTAGAGATCAAAATTTGTTAGATTTGAAGTATATTGTAAAGAAGTAAGGAATTTTTAAATTCAATATTTTATTACGATTTGATGCACTGTCGACGCACCCCATAAGAGATGCGTTACGCATATTGTCAAATTAAATATTGTATCGAACTTCATTTATCAATGACAACGATGCTAGCTCTGGCTATACAGGTATTAATAATCTAGGTAATGCAATCTTAAACTTTTGATATAATGATAAAAATTATACCTTTTAAATTTTAGATCTCAATGAATTACGACATAATTTTTATTTTGTGAATTGCAGTAGCAAATATTTTGTTTGAAAATAGAACATGTCAAACATGATTTTTTTTTTTTTTTTTTTTTTTTTTTTGCCAGTTGATACAACGCGTTTTGGTTGATCACCAACAGCTTATTTAAATAAACTTTAGACAAGGTATGTCTATATTAGACCTCAAACATACAAGATGCCTGATGATCATTTATTAATAGCACTCATACATATATGCATGCTTAGCATCTTTACAAAAGATATTGTACAAATGATAGCTGGTTCCCGAATCCCAATTAGAAGTGCGTTTTAGCAAGTTGCTAATTGGACGCAGTCAAGACGGTCAAGTTGCTATTGACCTCATAAGTGCATTTGTCAGAATCAGCTCTTGGTCTAGTAACAAAGAACAATACATCTCAAATGAAAGGTCGCAGATTCGAAATCCGACTAGAGGGTCTTTATAGACATTTAATTTAATTTAAAAATAAGTTGGGAGACTTGACTCCCAATTTATCTTAAAAAAAAAAGTGCATTTGTCGTTTTTAATTTTTTTTTTAATGTACTGGTGGGGTTCGTGCACGGGCAGAGTATATTGTGAATTTTTTGACCAATGTACATTTTTAATTGCTTTTATTTTATGTGAATGATAAAAAGCTAAATTTATTAGACTATTGCATCCATTGTTTTTTTCTTGCAATGCCCCCAGTTCTGCATTTTTTTTTACTAGATTTTGAAAATAATATAATTGTCAGTCACTGTTCTATAAATTAACTTGCTATTTTAACTCTGATAACCTGAGACGAGGAAAAAATAATCACATGTTACACAATTGATTGCATAATTCAACTTTTCTCGTACGCTACTCGATTGCTTAAATTTCTAATTATTATTTTAATGTTAGAGAAGAATCTCAAAATTAACTTTTTTAAATGAAATGTAATGAGATTGACAATTAGAAAGTAAAATTCAAAATATTATTGGAACTGTTTGCAGGTTGCAGCTAATAATAATTAGCTGCATGGATTATTTATTTATTAAAATAAGGTTTAAATTGGGGCTGTTATGGCCGCTTTAGCAGGCGCTATTTGGTGTGGAATAGTAGTCAGCGCTTTATTTTATTTTATTTTTTTCTGAAATAGCTGATATTGATCTAATTGAAATAATTAAGTTAAACATTAAATAATTTATAATAGAAAATTTTTAATTCTTTAACTAAACCTATTTAATAGAATTTGTGTACCAATTTATTCAGGTTAACTTTTTTGAAGCGGCAGACCTAACCCAGTCAACTGGACATTCTATAATGCAGAAGCTTTATTGATGAGACAATTCTTCTAAGATTAACATTTTATATTTCTGATGTCATCATTAATTCGATTAAGTTTGTAGTGAACATCTTTATTACATTTCGCTTTTGTTGGAAGTACCAGTCAATAGATGATCATTTAAGTTATTAATAAAGTTAAAATAATTCAATGATCCGCAAGAATGTTACCAGCACGGAATCAGTTCGTCTGTCACCCCCCCCCCCCCCCCCCAACCCAATCCTTTAATGATAAAATGGATTAAAACAATGGGTCCATATATAGCATCAACTCATATTAAATTTGGCAGGCTTGTGTATTTATTTAATTTTACATTGGTACCATTTGTTTGTGTTTAAATAATTTTTGTGTACTTATTTCTTGCGTTAGTGAGAATTTGGTCTTATCTTTGTAGCTTCAGTTCCATTTTTTTTTTTTTTTTTGGGTCAGTCCCACTGAATCCTTCAAGCACGCTGCTTTTTGCATTGAAACCTTGAACGCAGCAAGGTATTATTGGTCACAACCCACAAGTCGCAACTGCTCATGAGTACTCATATGTCACAAATATACAAATGAAAAGAACTGTTCAAACAGATACCCGAGACGAGGAATTAAATATGGAAAATGCACGGATAAATTAATTTGAAAAAAGTAGCCGACACAGAACAAAGGCAAAAGGTCCCAGTTGTACAGGAAAAAAAAAATTAGTTGCGAACTGACGTTGGATTGATGATGGATCAGACCAACTAAACCTCGCAGTCAAACCCCCACGAAATTATTTGATTTATTTCCTCGGTTTACAAAGAAAAACCGATGTAAGCATGTTTCAAAATTATTTTACAGAATATCCACTTGTTTGACAGTGATTTTTGCATATATATCGACCCTGGTTTACCCATATTCAATTTTTAATCCGATGCAGCGGTGAAAGTTTGTGACTTCACATATATTATATATATCATGGGGTAATCACATGGTTTTAAAATCGTTTGTCTTTATTATATATAGATATTGTTATTGTAATCAGATAGTCTAAATAATGTGAGCTGACATGTGAGCTCACGATTTCATTCGTGAAACAGTTCCTTTTTGTCGTTTTATTTTGGTAAATTTGAATCTTTTAATTTTGAATATTGATGAATAATATAATAGGCTTTTACTTGTGCATAATAGTTTCAATTGCGCATGTTCGCCACCTAGCCTTCAAAAAAATAGTTTCAATTGCGCACAGAATGGCATAAAAAGCACATTAAGCTTGACCAAGATATATATCATTAACCTAGCACTAAACATCTTTACTTTTTCATGGTCATTTTTTCACTATAAGAGAATCATGAAACATAGCACTAAACATCTTTACTATTTTCATGGTCATCTTTTTAATAGTCCTTTAGAGAGAAAAGAAGAATAAAGGAGCCTTTAAGTGACTCCTTATAGAATAATTAATATATAGAAATATTCATCAATGCTATATCCAAATTATTATATTATTCAGATCAAACAAGTTATTATATAGATCAATAAGTTGAATTAGCCTTATATGAATAGATTTTGAATTAGTCAAGAGATAAAAAAAATGATAAAAAATCAATAGTTATATAATTAAACAGACATGCATACCATTTAATTAGACTTTCAGTTCAGCCTTATCAAACCTAGAATAAGATGAATAATAAACCAATTAATTCGTCTAAGAATTCATTTTAGTTGAATATAATTCTTATGCCAGTTATTAAATTATGTGTTTGTGTAATCCTTTTAACTTCATTTTTTTTTTTAGTCTAGCAATCACTCATTCATCGACAAATACTAGTATATATGATCCATATATCAACACCTCCCATTTCTTTGTTGACTAGTCAACTACTGAGGTTATTAATTGTAGATGTCTCTTCAAAGAATGTACCATTAAATGCATATCTATAACGAACCGTACGTCCCCTTTATCCCGTTAATTATTTCCTTGTATGAAACTCTCTATTATTATCTATATAATTATAAGTGTCGGATGGAACGTCTCAATTAATGTAGTACTTTCTTGTGCCCTAACATACTTCTTTTTGATGCATCATACATGCATCAATTGTACGCATTATATCCTTATTCTTTATCAAATTAGGTGTTGTCTTTTTAGTCTTGGGAGCAAATCCAAGCATGGATATGGGATTAATTGTTCTATTTTTTTCCTTTAAAAGGCAGTATATTTCATCGAAACTAATATTAATATGAGGATGGTTTCGGTGCCACAAGTTTAGGGTGTCATCAAATGCCACAATTTTATTTTTTCATTAATATTTTAGATTTTAAAATATAAAATTTCAAATCTAAATCGTCGATCTTCTTCGTTTTAATGAACGATGCATTTCCATATAAGTTTTATAAAATTTTGAGTTGATTTGATACTTTATCTAGATGTCAAACCATGAACGTATTATAATTAATCTGTTATAGTTAACCAGATTCGTTCATTTTTTAACCTCTTGATCGAGTATCAAATCAACTTCAAATTTTATAAAACTTATATGAAAATGCATCACTCGTTAAAACGAAGAATATCAACAGTTTAGATTGGACATTTACATTTTAAAATTTAAAATATTGACGAAAAAGTAAAATTATGACATTTTGTGGCACCGGAACCCTCCTCTATTAATATTATGCAATTTATGTTGAGAAATAAGGATGTAAAACTGATCTCAAATTATTTACTAAAATCCTATGTCTGCAGTCTCTATATTTTTTACAATAACAAATAAGTACGTAGTCTCATATAAATGCTTAGAGATTTTGTCATTTTTTGTATAGAAACAAAATCAAGTTTTGGAGAAAGTTAGAGAAATAAATTTAGTATTAGAGAAAGGAAAAAAAAAAAAAAAAACTCCAAGTCTTGCTTCTTAAAGAAGATCTACTATTTTTTTACAAAAAAATAAATAAATAATTCTCTCATAAGTTCAAAATCTCTAACAGTAGTTCCACAATAATTATTAAAATTAATCTCCCTCCTGCAAAATTTCAATACTCCATACTGAAATTCTTGTCCTTTTCTATATTGCAAGTCTAGCTCGGTCCCTAACACTTTACACTTCATGCGAAATCGATCGTCTCCTTTTTCTTAAATTACAAAGTGTGACTAAATTACTAGAGCAATGCAAATTTAAAGACCCCCCCTGTCCCACCTCAAAAAATAATTTTACTAAAGAATGGATTATTCAAAAATATATCATTCGGTCCCAAGAAAATGCGTTTCAATGCATGTTGCAATATCCTTTTGCTTCTATTCACAAAAAATCAAACCATGCACGAATCTTACTTATGTCAAATCTCATGCCTCGTGATATCTGGGTGTGTTTGGATGGAGGCCGGATAAGAATAAGAATAAGAAATTTTTAGAATCTCGTGTCAATTTTTATTCTTATTTTAATACTATAGTTTTGTTAGTATAAAAATAAAGGCCCAAATTTCTTATTTCATGGTTGTTTGGGTTGCACTAGAATAAAGAATTTGAAGCTTATTCTTATCCGAATTCTTATTCTTGTGCATCCAAACACACCCTTAGAAGATTCTGAATAGCCAAATTCTGTGGCTCTGTTGAAGAATTGCTAAAAATCTGAAAGCAGAAGAGGAAACTTCCGACCAAACAAAGCAGTTGCTTTTTGCGCAACCACATTTCCATTCCAAAATTGTGAAAACGACCTTTCGCCCTCCCTTCTCTTTGCTCTATCACACTTGTATTTTTTTTATTTTTACATTAACGGGTACTAATCCTAGATTGGTAACTGATCGATGAATTAAACTATGTAATGTAACAACTTTGTAATAAAAGAAAAGAACCCTTTATGCCCAGTATATGAGATTATTAATATTTTCATCAAGTTGACAAAAAAGACATGACATCTCTAATATGTTAATATTCTAAGTTGGGAAATTAATTACCAGTGTTATCTGAGACCTAATTAATTTATCAGTGTTGTCACTTCTTCAGATGTGCTTTAATTTTTTTCCTAGTATGCGCACCTTGGTAGAAATTTATTAGGCTCATGAGTTTTCCTAATCGCTAAAATCAGAAAGTCTATGTTGCCAAGAAAAAGTTCACTTGTCAGACTTTGCTGAGCTCATTATTATGACCATTAGTAGACTCTTTCTATGTGTAAATATTAATTAAACATAATTAAGAAATGATTAGTAGACAAAAAAGTTTCGTATTAATTTTGTGGATAATAACGACAAGTGATTATTGAACTAGAGCGACAGACTAATCCACCCCTGAATATATTCAGGAAAAAGAAGTTTGGACTGGATAAGTCAAAGTTGTAAAAATGACCACAAACAGAAACAGTTATGTTGAACTTTGAAAGTTCTATAAGAATCCATTTAGAATGAGAGAAGCTATTCAAAAAACTTATGAAGGAAAGAAGCTACAGAAAATAAAGATGATGTGAAGTCGCCCTGAAGGTAAAATCATCCGAGTAATTTTAACTTCAGGGTGGAAAGTGTTTTGTTGTTGTTAATAATGTCACTCGTCTAGAATGCACATGTATTTTGGTTGGGCTAATACATGCTCGTTTAAACAGAAACAAATATTTGCCTTAACTAGTATGCAATATGATTTTCAGTTCATTTCGGAATGCACACTCGGTTTGAACCGAATGAATGCTCACTTCGGCTAGTATTTTTTTTTTTTTTTTAAATAGTAAAGTTAAGTTCGTGGAACTGAGGTATAAAAAAAATTACTAAACCAATAAATTGAAATAAGTTCGCAAAACGTGGTTAAAGATGTCAGTAGATCCTGCAACGCCTTAAAAAGTCCTTTACTTATTGCTTATGATTTATTTCAACATCCGAGAAAATTAAGGTAATGTATTGCTACATTCTGGTACTTCTGCTGACATGCATCAAGAATTTTTGGGCTATTTACAAATTTTCTTTGTATAATTTGTTGGTTTGACGATCTCCATTCACCAATCAACTTTAAATTGGTCTGGCATGCACAATTTTAGAATATTTTTTTTCTAAAGGAGTACTATATTTGCTGATACAGTTGATGCCACTCCATTAACCATTATAGAAGAAGCAATTTGGATTGGAAAGTTCAACAGTTTGTGCCTCCATGAAAGAAGATACGAATCTTATTGGTTAATATATATGATATGGGAGTATGGGACAAGATACTTACATGTTAATCATCATGTATGGTATCTCCAATTTACAATCCCTTTATTAGACTGAATAAATAACTTATTCTTGAAATGTTAATGTTCCTTTTTGAATTGACTACCCAGTTAGACCCAACTATTCGTGCTTTTTATCCCCAATTTCAGCATATAGACATTATTGATGCTTTGATAATTCTTTGTTCTGAAAATGTTATATTATATACAAATGTTCGATCGGTTCCTCATTGGAAGTTTTTTATTGTAAATGGTCCATCAGAAACCAGGCATTTAATGGGTTGTTGGATTATAATGCCTCGTTCCCAACACATTATTTCATGATTGATTCAAAGCATTTTAGATAGGTTTGCCAAGTTAGCAAAGAAAATATGGCATTTATTTGTTCGCTTGTTAGAAATAGAGAATGAAGACTTAAGTTTGATCAAAACAGTAGCACGAAGAGAACATTCTACCTAGATGATTAAGTACCCTTGTCTAGAGTTGCTTTTTACATGAATAGCTTTCCAAAAACAAAACACTACAACAAATGATTGGCTTGAAAAATAAAGATGTGTTAGTGCCAAATTTTAATGTACCTAACAAGTGTCACATCTGCCACTATTTCAACTTTAAAATTATAATCACGGTCTACTTTTTTAACACTATTATTTCCAAATTAAACCTCCATGATTAAAATTGAATGGTTTTGATAAATCATCACAGTAAAGTAAATTTTAAATATAAGTTATGTTTTCTGATCCCAAACGAAACATTTGATTTCAATCAGAAAGGTACTGTTTTTTAGGCTTGTTCGAAACAGGGGTTAGAAAAAAAGATTTGGTCGAATAAACCTACACAACAAGAGATGGCATTTTCCTTTGAAGGCTACAGAGATTTAAAAAATGATAAATATTAAATTACGTTTTTTAAACTAATTATTTCAACTCATTATTGTGCTAGACTTGGTCTCTGCAACAGAAACAACACATTGAATAAAAGCAGAGTTGTTTTAGGAAACTTTGGGTGCCAGAAAAGAAATGTATGGGTACAGAACAATGTAAGTCCAAAACTAGATACTTTTCAAAATTGTCCAGTTTCCTACAATTTTTTTTACTAATGTATGTGCTTTTATTTGTTCAGAGACCTGAATTTCCTTTCTTAACTATAAAATCAGATTAAGAAATGTTGATCGATCGACTTTGGTTTAGGAAGCCAAAATGGCGCACATATTAATGATAGGTCCATCTCGTCTGATAAGTTGTTGATCTGAATTTTGAAACCAAACTTGGAGCCGCCTCCATAAAAAATAAAATAATCTTGAGAGAAAAAAAAAAAAAAAAATGAGCACAGATTGGTTATGTACAAACTCTTTTTGAAGCTCAACGCGAAATCTTGTTTAAGTGACGTCCCTTCTATGTACTATCAACTAATGCCGATTCCTCTCCATTGACACACAAATGGAAGCCCTCTGTTGTTTTTAGTTAGATTTCTCATATGCAAATCTCAATTGCTTTTATTTAGAAAAAAATGCACTCTCTTCTGCAACAACAAAAAATGGGCAGAAAAGTTAGTATATTATTTGGTGTATATTCTAGTAAGGTTCATCAATAAACCGAAAATTGGTTGCATTTCAATTCTAATTGCTTGTTATAATACCTTTTCTTTTCAACAATACATGTACACTTAAATACCTTAAAGTTGTAATCGTAAATACATAACTAAAAACATATGTTTAATTTGTTAATTGAAAATTATAGAGGTGCATGAAACACTATTAATTTCGAATACGCAGCAACTAATCTTTTGAAAAGGACATAATTTGATTTTTTTTTTCCCCTTTTATAAAAAGAACTCAATAATCCGTAAAAGAGTTATTGTTTTGTTCTAGTTATGCAATTCTTATTTTCTAAGACAACTATAAAGTATGTCCAAAACATTTTTATAGAACCTCTATTGTTTATCACACGATCAAATTGAACGCCTTAAATTTAAAAGCTCATTGTTTAATTAATTAAATTGTATCCGAACTACTGTTGTTAACAACTTGAAAAGATGATATCGGTTTGAAAATGATAGAACCCACAAATGATTAAAATGGAGTGGACCGAGTAATAAGCCAATTTAGTTTCCTCAGCTCTAACAACTGCCATAAACCTATTTAAGCTCCTCATGCCCCCTCATTACCTCCAAAGCCCACCATTTCTCCTCCAAAAAAAAAAAAAAGAAAGCCTTGAACCAAACCAAAACAAATCAGAACAAAACAAGCACACACATTGCCCCACTCATGCTACAATGACCCCTTCCTCATCTTCTCTCTTCTTCCTGCTCTGCCTTTTCTCCTTCCCCTTCCTCTCCTTCTCCCAAAACCAAACAGCATTGAACAACCCCAGGCTACAGAAGGCCTACACAGCCCTTCAAGCCCTCAAGCACTCCATCACCTCCGACCCGAAAAACTTCACCCAGAATTGGTGTGGTCCTGACGTGTGCAGCTACAAAGGCGTGTATTGCGCACCCGCACCGGACGAGCCATGTCATCAAACTGTCGCAGGACTTGACCTAAATCATGCCCGACTCGTCGGCACATTGCCTGAGGATTTGGGTCTCTTGTCAGACCTCGCTTTATTCCATCTTAACTCGAACAAGTTCAAAGGTTGCCTCCCGAGTTCCTTCTCCAGCTTCAAACTCCTCCATGAGCTAGACGTGAGCAACAACAAGTTAAGCGGTCCGTTCCCTTCGCATGTTCTCTGCCTACCTAATCTTAAGTATCTTGACATTAGGTACAACAAGTTCACCGGTACTGTCCCGCCAGAAATTTTCGACCGGGATTTTGATGCAGTTTTCATAAACAACAACAAGTTCAAATTCACCTTGCCAGAGAACATCGGCAACTCGAAAGCATCAGTGCTAGTTCTCGCCAATAACAAACTCAAGGGTTGCATTCCAAAGAGCATAATCAACATGAGGAATACATTAAACGAATTGGTTCTCTTAAACGCCAATATCACCTCATGCATACCACCCGAAATTGGAAAACTCGATCAACTGACAGTGTTTGACATAAGCTTCAACAACATCGAAGGCACGTTGCCCGAAAGCATTGGCAACATGAAGAAGCTTGAACAGTTGGATATAGCACACAACAACCTTGCGGGAGAGATACCAGAGGTGATATGCGAGTTGCCAAACTTGAAAAATTTCACATTCTCCTACAATTACTTCTGCGGTGAGCCAGGACGATGCCTCGACATCAAGAGAATTGATGACAGAGAGAATTGTATTGCCGGTCGTCCCGACCAGCGACCACATGACGAGTGCATGGCATTTTTGCACCGGCCACCAGTGTATTGTGATTCTGACGGGTGCATCGCGCCACCGCCACCACCACCTCCACCACCGTCACCACCACCTCCATACTATTAATTAGGTGATTTGTTTGAGGTGTAATTAATTCTTTTTCATTTCTGATGTTGGCAAGTTATATATATTTCTATACCGGAACACTAGTATATATATTTTTTCTTTGTGTGCGAAATTTGGTATACATTTTGAGTTCATTTGATCATTGATGTGAAGTTCCTTTTTCTCTATTTTGGACATGAGCGTCTATTCTGACTTTTAGTCCGTCAATTTCAACTTTTTGGCAAATTTCCATTTTACACCCGGAAAACCTCTCAATATATATTCCTCTTTCCGAACTACTCTTTTTTCGCAATTACTCGCATATTGAGAAATTATTTCTGTGCCTCAGTAATGCCTCTAAGAAAATTTTCTGGTTAGTTGGAACAGTGGCATGGTATAGGAGTATTTCGTTTTTTTAGCATATACTGTTATCATGCAAGTATATACTCCAATATTCTGCGAGAACAAACCAGATATTTATTATTTTTCTAGCAACATATGACATATTTTGTGTTTTTTGTAAGGGTCACATAATAAATGTCTCGTTAGCTGGTTTGGATAGTGATAAAAATAATTGTGGATTGGACGTGCATGTTCATCCAAACAAGGGACGTGACGGTGATTAAAAAAAAGGGTTCAAATTAGAAACTAATTAATATAGTTTTGTGAGAATAAATAGAAAGATGTATATTTCAGTTCGGATGATCTGATATATTATGTTTTGCTTACATGTTGGTTTGTTCTAAAGAAATAATTAAACAAAAAATTGCCATATATTTTTCTAGTAAATTATATTATCCTGATTGATTTCTTATTTGACGTGAAAAATCTATTTGGTGTAAAGATTTGTGTCGCCATCATACTTTGCAAATACTTTTTTGCAAATAATTCTGAAATCTTAAAGTCTTCGGAGTCAAATTTACTGTTTGATAATATTACTTAAACCAAGTTCGTGGCAGAAGTAATTTCTATCTGGGACAAGCAAGGACACCAAATTTCCATTATTTTTTAAGATTACCATAAGCTTAGTGAAAAGTATAATTGAAGTAGATAGTTTTTCCCCTTTATTATGTTTTTCTGTTACTTTTTCAAGCATACTGTGTGTTCAACCAATCCCCCACCAAGGGAAAAACAAAGAAAGAAACTAAAAGAAGAACAAGGATTGGTCTTTGGCCAATCAAACACATGATTTATAGGAAAAGTAAATGAAGATGTGACTTGTCCTGGCAAACAAAGAAATTGACGGTGATTCCGAAAAGTTAAGAAATGATATTAGAAATTGAGTCAATACAAAGTAAGCAAAATCCCATCATTTTTTTTTCCTGTTTTTAAAATCTATCCGTCAAGTAGGAACTATCTTTCTTCATCGTCATGTGCTATTGACCTATTGCTTTTTTCTTTTTTCTTGTCGAAAGTATTGCTATCCATGCCGTCATTTTTTTTATAAATTATTATTGTAATTTGTTCTCATAAACCTGAAAAGATTAATTTTGAGACTAGCTCTGATTAAATTATTAAGCGTAACTGTTTGTTAAATTGATTTATACATTCAACTTACTACAAAAGGAGATACTAAATATGAAAACTTTCATGTCTATTAATGTTCATCTTTCGTTAATTTAGTGTATTTGCGTAATTTTAACGATGAGTGAAAAAAAATCGTCATTGTTAGTTACATCAAATACAAATAAAATTGATCCCCATGTTTTAGGTGATATTTAATTATGTGAGTATTTCCTGATGATCAAAATTTGAAATAAAATGTAAAATAATAAGAAACCAATTTTTTTTTTTTAAAAAAAAAAACAGCATTCTCAAGGACCAGAAATGTATATTTGACCAAAATTAGGTTTGAGGCACCAGACACAATATCTAAGCTGTTAAACTACATGTTTCAAAAGGGCCACCAAGTTTTGAAATGCACCACCAAGTGGGGCAATTCTTTTTGTTTTAAATTCATTTTAAAATTAATACAATATATATATGCATTTGTTTCTTTTAGTAATACGAATTCCATAGTAAAGTTCCGATTGAGTTTTACTTTGAATGCTAAAAATCAGCTTAAAGTTTTAGATTAAAGGTCCAACATTTAAATTTTCTTTATTTGTAAAACTTTTTATCATCAACTGACATCAAGGGTCCGCTTTAGCCAATGGTACACACCACATCACACTGATAACAACTATGTATTTTGTACGTAACTATTAGTTAGATAAATAAAAATGGTAATTACAACTAATTTAAAGCGTGTTTATTGACGTAAAAACCTAGGCAATCCCAGATTGGCGATGATTATCACACCTTGTAAAGAAAATAAAAAAAAATAATAATGAGAGAGTATTGAAATGCATGAATTATATTATATCAATACCAATTTTTGAAGTGTTCCACAATTTTCAGCTACAGCTTGAAACAGCTACGTATTTTTTTTTTTTCTCATTACCAACTCTGAAGAACTTTCCTAGCATGCACGTCTTAATAATTAACTAATTTTTTTATTGAACGTTAGTATTAATTTACAAGGAAGGCGGCTGGTGAACGGTTGGTTCGCCTTGTTCTTTTCTTTTTCCCATCGTTTTCAGTTATCTATTATTTTTTTCTTTTTATAATAGAAGACGCGTACGTACAACCTTGCTTTCTGAAGTCAAATCCAAAAAATTCCCCTGAATTTTCGGTTCAGTTAATATTTTGTATGAAAGTTAAATTCTTTCTACTCGGTTCAGTTCAAAAATAATTAAAATAAAGAGTACATAATAATCAACTAACAATTAAATTAGTCACTTCTTTAATTACTATTTTATCCTAGAAAGATAGATAACCAGCAAAATAGCACCTATAAATGATTGATCAAAACTGTGCCATAAGCAGTTGTTGCCTCGAATTGAACGTTAACAATTACTCAATTAAGGACAAATGATTTGAAAAACGAGTGCAGAAAATACATATATATAATTAACAAGTCAAGCTGTCAGAATTGAGTTTTGCCAAGAGTCAAGAGACAGCCTGGCTACAGAAGATAAGAGAATTGGTTCAAATTCTCAAAAAAAAAAAAATGTAAAAGAAGGGAAGGCAAATTCGGAGTCGTAACTTTGAAGTAGTATGCACACCCACTTGCCAGTAACGCAAGCTGTCTGAAAACGACTTACGTGAAGGTATAACGCAATCTAACAGCGACCTACCTTATCTAATTCTCTAACCCTCCACATAAATTTAGTTAATTTTTCAATTGAAATGTAATACTAGTGTTGGCTTCTAGTTTTGGGCAATATATGAGGCAGCTAGTGCGACAGTAACTCTTTCGAATGAAGGTTAGCAAAACAACAGAATGCCACGTGTACTCTTCTCTCCACGTACAAATAGAACAAGAGCATATTAGCATCATGCATACCCCACAAGGCCAAAGCATCATCCACAATAATTCCGCTTTCCTCGAACTGTTGAGAACAATGAAGCGTTAGAGAGACACAAAATAAGATTTTATCAAACTTGGCACTAACAATATTGGATGTATTAAATTTTCATGGAGTACACTTGTCAAGGCCGGGTCAAGGTACATCCATAATACTAAAGCTAACCAATTAATGCAAGCATTTCCATCCAAAAACGAAGCTACACAAATATGCATTTGCAAATTGCAGCTATAAACTTTATCCAGCTGTCCGTTCTTTGATTTTGGTTCTTTGAGAGCTTCATTCTTCATGTTGATTTTTTTACTTTGTTTTTCATAAACTCATTCTCCATGTTTATTCACATTTTATGAATGAGATAATAATTTATCAGTATTCTAAACAAATTAATTGGAAATTTAGACAACTATATGTTTATACATCAGATATCATATGTTATCCTCGTGATTGAATGAACATATATATATTTGTCTTTATTATGTTTCCTCCTTATTTATATTTTATTTTCTCCATATAAGATTCAATGAGCATACTAGGTTTGATAGCTTTGAGTTGGCATATTTTGTCTGATGAGTACTCACCTAGCAGTTTGGAGGATAGGTCGGATTCGGAATAGTAGTTTCTTCTGGAGGTTAGCCAGCTCAAGACATTCTCTTCAATTAGCAAAATCTACCTGACTTTTTTTTTTTTTTTCCGTTTAGCTGTGCTCCTATCTGATTTCAGAAGCTAAATTTGTATTATATAAAGAGGAACTTTATACAATATACGCTAACTATCTAACTTTTTATAATTAAAGCAGATGGAATAAGCTAACAATCAAAGTCCTAGTCTTAGCCACGCAAAAATAGCATACTTTGTTTGTGGTTCTATTCTTTCTGAAAAGATATTCATTCAACCATCAATGGAACGGGACCATGAACTTAAAAAATAGAAAGGACCAAAGATTCATCATTACCAGGACAGAAAAGAGAGTATAAAGTTTCTTAACATTGCTCTTTATACGACTTAGCCTAATCTTCATCACAATTGTTTAGTTCGCACTACAGCTCTTTTGAAACAAAATTAACTGCAAAATTGTTCTTTTTAGCGCTAAGTAAAGTGTGCCATAATGCGCAGATTCCTTACGATATCGCCATGATGTTAAACGATCTGAATCATTGGACAAACTTCAAAAAAATGAGAAAGATCATAATTAATTTGGGATAGACGACATGAAGCATATACTAGCCCATAGTGCCTAAGGAATTTTTAGAAACCATCAGTTGGCCCATTAATTACTGTAACAGGTGATGCCTCACGAAAGCTACACAATAGCAAGCATAATTCAAAAAACTAAATCATGACAACCAGGAAAGAAGTATTTTATGCATATGCCTTCTATAATGTTGTGTTGTCAAAATATAGAACCATCATTCATAGCTGCTCGGCTTCTTCTTCATTGATAGAAGAGATAACATAGGAAAGTAGCCTAGCACTTGAAAACCTTAATTGTTTTAAGGTATAATAAGCACATCCACAATAGTAGCACAATACAATTCTTAGATTTCTGCACATCAATTTTGTTAATGTCGAGCAGATGCTTTTATCATATAATGATTGGATGCTGTGGGCCTAAGTTAAAATTGACACTAGGAGATCACCTAGAAAAGAGCTCGTAAGCTTATTGCATCTAGTCACTAAACAGAGCCAACAGGGTTTACACAAAGTATAACATAGATCTACTATTATTAAACAAGAACTTTGCACATACTAACCTTAAAAATAAAAACCTAACTTCTCCACTGCCAGAACATTTCAATCTTACCCTGAAGCAACTAGAAAGCACGAAAAGAAAATAGTACAAGGGAGCTGTTTACTCCTATAGCCAGTGATTGCATACTAGATTATATATTAAAGGTACCTAATAAACATAAGTATAATAACTAGAGTAAACTCCAGCTTCTGATCCATATTTAACATATACTTCTTTAAGGTCCTGAAAAATACAACAAACTTGCATCAGGTGTGCATTCACTTCAGTACAAGAGCCAAACTTTACCAACATCTTGCCCAAACAAGTTTCATGAAAATTCTCAAAATGAGTTTATCATTGGTTTAAGTGAAACTTGCTCAGTGACAAAGCTCAAACAGCAATTGCTGACAGAGAAAGTTCCACATGACATATTTAGTACGGTCAAATGAACCGCCCTTCTGATTATGCCCAAATAATTTATCAAAATAAAATACTACCAATATTTTTAAGAGAAGAGAACACACCTCTGGTAATTGAAGTCGCACTGAATGAACTGCTCTTATGATTATTGGCAAAACAGTCGTTGAACCCATCACCAGCAAGAGAAGGAAATGAAGGAATCGATTTCAGAATCAGCTTCCTACCACCCTTGCGGTTCGGGGAGACACCTGTACTGGAGTGAGGAGGCGAAACTCTCTTCCCATTGGGGGAAGAAGTCTTAGTAACACCACCATGGGGAGAGTCATTATTTATCAGGTATCTGTCAGGCGTGTCTTCATTTTCACCACAAGAGGTTGGGGTGGAAAGGTTTTTGAGGTTTATAAGATGACGGGATGTGTATAGGCCAGAAGATATTACTGTTGGGAGGGTGTATGTGGGTTTTGGTGGTTTCGCACTTGAATAACATGGTAGCTTCACCAATGTTCTGTTCAAACATGAGTTATTTATTAACTACTCTGTACAATTCAGCTGGGTTGAAAAAATGTGAAACCTAATGCATACTTTGGTGTGATATATTTTTGTTCTTTCAAGATAGATGTTTCACAGAATTTATGAATTTGGTCAGGTATTTGTTATGAAAAAAACCCTAAAGATATATCTTAATAGATTAAGATGAATTATGTGATTTAGGTAAGAACTTCGTTTGCACCATAAACAAGACTGGTGGAAATGAGGGCCTTTTGCTTAATACTTGCAGCAAAAAATTAGAAGTAACAAGTAGAGATAAAATCTAGAGAATAGTGGAGTGACTGACCCACAAGTCTCAAAAGGAGGGGTTATTGGAATAAGGTCTACAGCATGAGGATCAAAATTTTGAACACCAGCCTTTTCTTGGCTGTCTTCGAGATCTTCCTCTTCCTTGTCTCCGCCGTTAGCTCCTCCTTCTCCTTCATGCACAAACTCTTCAGATGCAATTGGCAAAATACATTCAAAGGGAAACCCAACTAAATTAGCAAAGAATTTAAAAAATAAAAAACTAAGAATGAAGATAGCATTGAACATGCTGAAACAATCAGCTCTGTCATATTTTATTGAACTACGAAGGGCAGCATTTCAGCATTCTCTAAGGCTGCAATGACAACAACTTGCTGAAAAATTGAACTGGGGCGTCACCAAAATTAAGTATCAATACAAACAAAATTAAAAATGCAACATTCTCTACACCCTTTTAAATAGTCTTACTTTTTAAATAACAAGTCGGAGCATGTAAATAAGACTAAGGCTGCAATGACACTATATTTCAGAGTTTGATTCTGGTTGATTCTCGGTTTGTACAGAATAGCAAGAGGATTTCAGTGTTCTTCTTTTCTTTATTCACCTTTACCTTATATTTGTAAAACTTTTATTCTAAATTAACGAAATCATTGATTGCCAAAGCACAAACCATCAATAAAATAACACTAAAATAAAATACAAATATTGTGGAAGACAGCAACAAAATAATCGAAGAATTATGAATTTACCTTCTCTTCTTCCAAAAGTATTCTTACAACTCTCACACCTACAGCTAGCTGAGCAACCAACTCCTCCCTTAAAACAAAGAAGAATTGCATTAAGGCCAACACAATATAACAGACTACTACACAAATACAGATCACAATACAACATTTTAATGTAAAAAGAATGAAAGAAAGAACCTGAAAGCATTCACAATACTTCTTTAAACAGTTTGATTTTTTGCAGTTACATCCCCTCTTGTGACGGGCTGAAGCAGGGGTGTTATTTGAATCCTCCTACAGTTGCAGCACCACAAGATCTCAGAAATTAGGGAGAATAACACAAAAAAAAAAGACTCCTGTATCAGATTAAAGCGCCAAAGGTTTGCAACCCAAATAAACCAGTTTAGATGGCATGGTTTTCATTTTAGGCCTAGGTTTCAACAAATATCATTGTTCTTACCCCCAATTCCAGGCCAGGGTCAGATGTTCGTATGACTTTGGGAGCGAAAGCAAGGGGATTGCGAAACTCGATCTGCTTCCGAGTTGAGAGTACTGTTTCCTCGTGAATGGGCTTGTTGAAGCAGCCCTGGCAAGAGCATGGCTCAGAACAGTACACCCCAGCAGCAAAGCATTCACAATATCTGCACATGATAATTAAATAAGATCTTTTTTCCATTAATTCTGACACTAACATTTGAGTTTGGTTCCAGATCCAGTAAGGCAAGTTCATTAAAAAAAATGTATGCATGTTGCCTCCACTATGCATATGAAATAAAGACATCTTTTGGAACAGGAAAGGACTGCAATTAGGAGCAGAAAAACACTGGGTTTGAAAAACATGGCTCTAGATTTTGGTTGCAAGCCACAAAAAATTTCCAATAACAAAGCTCATATATATACATATAATATATGAGCGACAAAAAATGATAAGGTGTACCAATCAATGTGGCATATTTTAATTCAATATATAACTGTAAGAAAGAAATAAGAAAATAATACGAACAGTTTCAGGCATTTGGACTTCTTGCAACTACAACGCTTGCAGGCATCCCCATCACTGCTATCTGCCTTCCTCCTGTATCAGAGAGGAACTATTTTATCTAATTGTATAAAAATAAAAAAGAACTACAAAGAGGACAGCTGCGTCTACATCTTGACGCCAAAAGTTTCCAACACTCTCTTTCATTCAAAATTTAATACTCAAAACCCAAATAATAAAAACAAAACTGATGGTCTTATTCTTCACGAGAGAGCACATAAACTTTCATAATTTTTGGAGTTCAATTTGCATGATCAAGAGACATAGGAAAATGGATGTGCTAAAATTTTCTACACATTAGCCAGCGGGCCATCAAGATGATCTACACATAGTTTATCGAACCTTGCATTCCATGGGTATAGAAGGGATTATTTGTTATTCTCTGAGATGAAAATAAAAACAACTGCATGATAAGAAATATAGGCATTTAGTGAGAAATCGAAAATAGATAGCACGATATAACACGTACCTCCTCTTTTTGGGGCTGTTATGGGGTTCAACAGCATCAATAGGTACAATTGCTAGAGATGACTCCTCTACCATCAAACTGGTCTCTTCAGATGTACCAGTAGGACACTCCAAACTGTTGCAAGCAACCAGAACTTTCATTTGGCTTTTGTGCACAGACATGTTGCCAACATTCTAAAATAAATAGAATCAGTTAGTGAATATCGAACTATGGATAATCTAGTTGGAAAATTTTCAACACAATTTTTCAGATGGGATTGAACAAATCTTGATTATTTTATGTCAAATGTATTTATAAAACATGTTATTGGATTTTTTTTTTTCCTGTACTTGTAACTTTGTAAGACATTTTATTGGATTTTCTTCTTTCTAGTAATAATATTGAAATGATGCCAACAAGGGTAGTGATCCAATAATAGAAAAGTTATGTTGCTGAATTTTCATTTAAGAGCGTTTACATGTATAATTGTGTGTCATCAGACTTACCAAAACATCCTTAGATACTGCCGTGAGAGAATTCAGGTGCAGCCCGATACCAGGTAATGCAGGCATGGCAGGAGCTTTCCTAGGCTTAGGACCATCAGAGATCATTTTGCTCCTGGAGGTTACAGATACTGATGGATCAAAAACCAGACAACGCCGTCGCATGCCTCGCTGTTGTTGGCTTTCTCCCTGATAAAATAACAGCAAAATAGAGCAAGGTTCTCATGATACTTCTGCACTTTATCATGAAAAATGTCACTAGGGGTAATTGAGAACAATGAGATAATCATGATACCGCATGCTAATAAGGTCAGTGAAATTAGGAAATAACTCTTGGGCCATGGATTTAATACTCTCAGGACCCCAAGCCCAAGACACCAAATTGGTCAAATAATTTCCTCTGTACTATAGAGAGCCTGTATTAGGTATCTATTCTCTTGTGTCATGTAAAATTGCAAAAGTAAAAGAGCCAACATATTAGATTTAGTACAGGATGACAATGGTTAATACACAAATAATACTGAAACTGACCAGCATATACACAAGACAGGCACAACAATGCTCTTTTTACCTAGAGGCATGCAAATATTATCTAACCAAACACAAGCAGTTTTATCCTTGTTTTACCTGCAGTGTTTAATTTTAATCTCATAACAACCCAATTAAGTCATGAGAGAAAAGGTGAAAAATTCTAACATTACCATACCTTATGGACGATGTTACTCAAATCTCCACCTTGAACTTTTTCAAGTATTTTCCCATTCAAGGCAGTGCCGCTCACTAGAGCATCTGGACTTTGATTTGTACCGCCAAGATGCAAGTGAGACTCCACACCACTTGGTTGGGTGTTATTTATCAAAAATGGGCAGGTATCTGCACCTCCATCAACCAATGTATCACTGCCTTCCTCCCCTTCAGTTGATGCATCACAAATCAGGAGATCGTCAGGGTTACCACTCAGCAAGTAGTCCCAATCATTATCTATCACCTCATCCTTGCATTCCAAACTAGTAGCAGATTCTGAGGCAAATAGATTCTTTCGTTGACTAGGCCCTTCGTTGGTTTCAGGCCTGAAATTTGTCTTGAAAGTCCGACATGTGGTGTTATGATCTGGGCT
Source organism: Rhynchospora breviuscula (assembly GCA_027562975.1). NCBI lineage: Eukaryota > Viridiplantae > Streptophyta > Magnoliopsida > Poales > Cyperaceae > Rhynchospora > Rhynchospora breviuscula. The sequence continues at coordinate 24,780,001 of CM050398.1, forward strand.
CCCCGCATCAAAATCTGTACATTTATCGGCTTCATTAAGTAAGCACTGAGTACTGCTTTCTGAATTTATCTTGGTTGGTTCGAAGACTGTAAGGGCAGTTTGAGCATTCGGTTGTGCACTACTCTCTGAACAGCCATTGTTGGATCCAATCTCAGTTGCAGCAGCTTCCGTTATATCATCCCTGTGAAAAGAGAGAAACAAATACAGAGAGGAGGAAATGTCAACCGGAGCAACTTTGTTGATTTGGATTTAGCAGGTAAATTGCCTGCTAAACGTATCATGGTAATGTTAGCAAAGAAGATAACATTAGCCTGAGCATCTTTGCATGATAATCTCATGGCATAACGAAGTAAATAAAACAAGAAAATAAAAAAAAATATTTCCTCCTTTTTATTGGAATTTGGATATCTGAACTTGTTGTGCCACTATACACCTTCAATTGCTTCATTATTCAGGAAGAAAAGTGTCTCAAAATAGAAGTACAAAACAACCATTTCCTATACATTTCATTGCAATGAAATATTCAATTGCTAATGGAAAGAACCATAAGCCAAACCCCACCCCACTACAAAATTAAAAAAAGAAAGGTTGAACAGATATACCTAAGTTGAGGTCTTGGTGCCTTCTGTGGATTAGCATGAGGCGAAGTAAATATGGAGAAACTGAGGGGCTGATATGCTTGTACTGAACTTGTGGCGTATGTTGATTTCACAGGCTGGATAGGGGAGAGACTGTTGATGAAACTAAAAACAGGCGAATCCTGCATTTGAGAAAGAAAACTCGTAATTATCCAAAATCATGAGAATCTTGTTTAGCATTTATATCACGTTCCATAGGTCCTTTCTTCTATATACTAAAGAGGATTAAGACAGTATTGACAACATGTTTTCCCAGATCCCAGGAAAAAAAACACAGACACAATTCATAAATACTCAAGTTACTACAGAAATGTGAGAACATAGAAATCACTATTGCACAGCCAATTTAGCAGAAATAAAATATTATATACTTAAAATCCAACAGAAAAAAAAAAAAGATTCACAACTAAAAGTTCGCACAAAAAAAAATCCAGTAAACAATAAAACAAACTTGTTCCAGATCCACCAAATGATACAATATGACTTACAAAGAAACTAACCCGAAGAAGTTGTGTTGAGGCAAAATAAAACCCACTTCTATGCAGAAATTACACTTCCAATTAAGAAATCCCAAGAAAAGTAGGAAAGGGAATTGGCCAATTAAGAACATCAACAGCCTTTTTTTCATTATTGTGCATGCAAATCAGTAAAACTATGTAAAGAACAGAAAAACATACTGTTAATCAGTAACATTTTTTTAATTGATCAAAATAAAGTAACACTAACCCAAGTAAAGCAAGAGAACTGACAAATCAAGACAGATCAATTAATTAGCCTATACCACACACCAAAAAAGTGCAAATCAAGAAACCCTTGTCACAACTTGATAGCCACTATCAAGTACTTCCAAAAAAAAAAAAAAAAAGAAGAAACCCATGTCACAAGAAACGCAAAAGGCAACTAATTTTAGGGTTTTCCTTGAGAGATCTCAACAGATCTGCAACCCAAGCGTGAGAAACCAAGAAAACCTAAATGCGAGCAACACAACGAACCCTATACCCGTAATACCAACCACTAAACCTCCAACAATGGCAAAAGTAGAGGTCGATCGAGAGAAAATCACCTCGAACTTGTTAGAGAGGGAAGCGCCGCCGACCTTGCTCCTCTCCGGCGTATCCATCTCCATTAATCAACGGAGAGCTTGCGCATTCCTCTCTCCTCCGCGCCTCTCTCTCTCTCTCTCTCTCTCACTCTCTCTCTCGCCTCTTTCTCTCTCTAGAACAAAACCCTCGGCCCAATCGCTTTTCTATAGTCTACGCAGAGGAGATAGATTTTAAGAAGGCCAAAGGCGGGAACTCGGATTTTTGCCCCCTCACTACCCTTTTTTCTCTTTTTATTTTTTTTAGTAGGTAATTAGACAAAATACTTCTCAACGCCACGTAGTCAAGGCCCCGAAAAGCAACTTGAGATCTCCTGTACCTTAATTCTGTGCACATTAATGTTTCGAGTAGTGAATATATCTTGTACTACCCGCAACAGAGACTTGAATGTGTTACACGGATGTTTAGGAAGGAAAAAGACAAAGGGGCTCGAGTGAAGAGAGAGATTAGGTGGAGCTGGCTCTTGTGGGACCGTTTAACATTTATCGCGTCCTTCCCGTTTGGAAATAACTTCGATGCGGTGGTTCCTGCTTCCTGGCCCCGATTGGAGAGAAGGGGCGCGTCTGTCTCATGATACTTTTGCAATGCAGTCCTTTAGGTTAAACTAATTTAATTACTAATAATCTTCTCATTTTTCTCTACCAAAGAAGGTCCGCAATAAAAACCAAATACATAGTTCTCGAAAAAAATTTAAAAAAAAAAAAGAAAGAAAGAACCAAAACATATAAAAACTACATTACAACATATTCTACATATTGGAGGTATGGAGCTGACCAGATTGTTTGGAATAGTCGATACAAACTAAAATATTTGTCTAAGTTATATAAACAAAATTATAAAATAATTTACATGTTTTATTTAATCGATTTTGATACGTACATTATTATATAAACAAATTCTCTTATGGATTAAATTTATAATTGAGCTTAAATTCATATGGGTTCATTTAGAATTATGAACAACGACACGATTTATAATTTTTTGCCCACCGTAAAATTACTCTTTCATATATATTTGAGCGTTGTTATCGGGTGTCCTTATTTCTTTGAAAGTGACTTAAGTCCTTTTTTTTGCTGTTATTTAAATTCATCTTTAATTATACACAAAATGTCGAGATAGAGAGTATCATTCACTAAATATTTCTACATTTTCAATCAACATAAAATTGAATCAAGCATTGTATTAGTTTCTTTTGCTATGGCTTCTAAAAATCTATCCTGTTGTGATAACAGGGGTCAATAAAATTCTAATCAATCAAAGTAAATGTAATAATTTTGTTAACTATAATTCGTGTAATTTAAATTTCCAATGTAGCAAAAAAAAAAAAATCTGCGACAAAAACATAACAAAACAAGTGGAGTTTCGTTTATAGTTTTTTTTTTTTTGACATGAAAATGAAATCGACTTATTGCTTTTTCATTTATCTTAATTGGATAATTTCGCAGATTAGTCCGCTCCGCTGTCAAGTATCCTTCTAACAAATTATTATATTTCGTATTCCCGAGTGATCCGGAGGAAAAATTGTTTTCGTTGTGACTCCTGAATCCATAATAATTTGCATATAAGGAGTTTTCCTTGCTGATATACATTTTTATGGTATGTATCTGCAAACAAAGAAGACAGCTTGGTCAACTCACTTCAAGTCGAAATGGGTCCCTCCAGTCCATAAACACCGGACCCTCCGGTCTACGCCACTGGGTAGTTACTGACACCCGGGACCGGATCATTTTTATTTCTGCATGGAGCCTCTTTGATTTATTAAATATTTTTTTGTTAATAGGCTCCTTGATGTTTCTTTTCTGCCAGTGATAGGCCACACAGAAGTATGCATTTGTCCGTCCACAGAGTTGAGTCAGGTGAGGTGATTATTGCATTGCCTGGATAATTAACCTGTGATTGCATTTGAGTAATTGCGACATCGATACCTAATAATGAAATTGAATCGTGAGATTTTCTGTTATGCGTGCCTTTGGGCTCTTTTACAGCTCAGCATTCAATTCGAGGTATCTTTTTTGTTTGTCCAATTTTTAGGTAATCATATGATTTCGACTGCTTACATTTTCTCTCTCACATCCGCCAATTTTTTTGTATTTCGTGAATCGTGACGACACTTTCTTTTTACTTAGAAAAATCGACCCAAATATGCAAGGAACTTGCTTAAAGACACTTTTGTTTGACAAGACAGTGTCGATTTAAATGTCAACACAGAATTGTTCTAATGATTAAAAAAAAAAAAATGTTCAAATCACTATAAGAAAGATGGTCTTTACATAAATTTTTATAGCTAGATTTTTTTTATGTTAGACCTTGTTCTATTGCTAGATTTTCTTGATTCACTAAATCTAGCAATTTTTTTAAGCAAGACACAATTTTCTATTAATAGGTTCTTAAAAATCTAGTAATTTATTTTTTTAAAAGACTTTCTACATTAGACATTGCAAGATTCGAAAAAGTCTATCAAAAATAAATTGCTAGATTTTTAAGGACCTATTAATAAAAAATTGAGTCATGCTAAAACAATTGCTAGATTTAGTGCATCAAATAAATCTAGCAATAGAACAAGATCCAACTTAAATAAAAAGTTTAGCTATAAAAATCTATGTAAATGTCATCTTTCTTGTAGTGAATGCAAAAATAACTAAGTGCAAAAAGAAATTTTGACAGCTTTAATATGAACTAGTTCTAATCTCGCGCGTTGCGCGATTCATCCCAATTCAAAAGTGTTATGAAACTGTTTTCTAATGAGTGCGGATATGTTATAGAAATTTTTATAAACAGACACATAATATTTAAGTTGAAAATGACAGGAAAGCGATAGAGAAGTCGGCCACAGAAAATGGATTGCTATTACTGTCATAATTTCTAGAAAGTCAATTGCCTATACACATTTTTTTGTCTTTAGAGGCTCGCTAAATTATTCGTGAATAAGTAACGTGTAATATGACACTTCTAAATATTTTTTCAATTATGCAATACAAGTAATCCATATACATATCTGCATGAAAATATTAAGAGCAATTTAGACGGAACACAATTGTAGACTGGTAACTTGATTCTTAATTTTGAACTAAGACATTTCTCTGTGTGGAAAATCACAGTTCAAAGTAACTCTTATTAGGGATGATTTCTGAAGGCAAAAGCAACACTGGATTAAAATATATTTTTCTTAACACCATTTTTCAATATTTCCTGACGCATTCCTGTCATTTTCAACGAAGGAGTCCAGTTTTTTTTTGTTTTTTTTTTTTTTTTTTGGCGAAAAAGGCCCTTAGGCATTAGATTGATACGAAAATCACAGTACATCCAGAAACAAAAAGCAAATAATTCTAACCTACCTAAACTGCAACTACACGGATCATAAAAAACCTACTTAAAAGCTAGAGCTAAAAAAAGAAAAATCACAAAGAAAAAACTACAGCAAACGGAACAAAAGGGAAGTGGGCATTTGCAAAACTTCAACCATGAACATTTCCATTACTCGGCCACAGAAAATCTGAGTTATTGTGCTTACCACAGTAACTCACGTGCCACGCACGATGGCCCAAATGAATATATGTATAATGATATATGATTATTTGGCAGCTTGGATCAATGTCTTCTGATGATATAAGAAGCGGCAATTTTGCACAAACTGCTCCCTCTAAGATGCTTTTATAACAGATCCATGCAGAGGCGGATCCAAAAAATAATTTAGCCTAGGCACAAAATGAAATTGATAGAGTCAAAGTTGAAATTCCAACCCCAACAAGTGACATTTTCTTTTGAAGCCCAGACACTCTTTAAAAATAAGCCCAGGCACAACAACAAATTTATATACTGGGCCTCAAAATTTTCAAAATCCAGCCCAGGCACTTGCCTGGGCTTGCTCTATACTGGATCCGTCCCTGGATCCATGCTATTTCGCAAATCAAGAGTGTGTTTGGCAAATGTTGAATAAGCCTTATTTCGAATAAGACTTATTCGGGATGAAACCAAACGTATTTTGAATAAGTCTTATTCCGAATAAGGACTTATTCATCCCCTTATTCTAATACCATCTATATGGTGGAATTAGATCCTTATTCGAAATAAGAGGAGAGAGGAGAGAGAAAGCTTATTCAAAACCTTATTCATTCTTATTCACTCCACTTTCAAACACACCCCAAGTGAAGCTATTGCTTATCGTTTAATAGTAAAAATTTTGGAGTTTATACTTTGTTTTTAGTGTTGATACTACTACGATAAAGTGATTAAATTATTCGTTGTTGGACGGAATGGAAAAATGAATTAATTGTGTTTGGTTGTGCAGGTATAAAGAGTAGGAAATAGAGAATAAAAAAGACGCCGCCTTTATATATGGGATAAATAAGAGCATAATCTAATTTGTTCTCTATTCCTTACACCAGTGTGTTCGTGGGAAGAGGGAATATGGGATAAATTGGTATATTTCATTTATCCTATGTTTGATGTGGCCTCTTTCCTATTCTCTACTTTGTACTCCTTATTCTTGTACAACCAAACACAAAAATATTAGGTCAAAATATATGGAAGACAATTAATTTAGAAAATTAATGACGGACGAAAAGAAACATTTCTCTCATTTTAATGCAACACTAATATTGTCCCAATCAGTAATTTTTTTTAAATCGCAACAAATTGCACTCGTGTTCTAGTATTAAAAAAAAAAAGAAACTGATTGTACGATGAAAAGAATTTTTAACTACATTAAGAATAATAAACTGTGCACAGACGATTCGGATGAAGCGAAAATAAAGTATTAACGGTCCGGATCAATTTATTGTGGTTTACACTGTTTGCCAGCATTGCTCAAAAAAATAAAATAAAATACAAGATTAATGCTATTGTATATATTTTCATTTTTCACTTTATCCATTAAATACATTCAACGATGTTATCTAAAATTTATGGTCGTTGATCTCGCTCACGTAAGTCTGAAATTTGATCAAATTTAACCTTTATTTAAAAAATGAAAACTCTCAAGTGTGCAAAATGGTAATTAATTAGTCTCTCCCACAGTCCCACATCGCCACTAACCACAATCACTGGCAAAGTGGCAACTGGCAAGAGTCCAATTTTTGCCTTTGGCCCCCAACTTGGCGACTTACTCAACCCCTTCACGCCGAATAAGGATTGTGTGTGGCAGTTCCGTTCACACCACAAAACCTGTTATTGTTAGAGATGACGGGAAATGACTCGCTACAAAACATGATAGCTTGAATTCAGCCACAAAGAATCCAAATATTGTACATTTTTCTCACTAACAGCGGCGAGTCTTTCTAGATGATAAACAACATTCTCAGCTTCTTATTTTGTTAAATTACTCCAAAAGCCAATAATCCTCTAATAGCAAATTCTCAAGTCTCCCATCAAGTTAAAACATTCATAGTCTCTATTTTGCATCTGCGCATTAAATGCGAGGTGGTACCGGTATTTTTATGATTGGCACTTTAGTGTGTCACGTATAGCTCAAGGGTACATTCAAAATGGAGCTTGTACATTGTGGTTCTCTGTTCAAGTCTTCAAGATTTTAAGTCCTTCGATTCATGTTTTTAGTGTGAAAATTCGTCTGATCAGTAATTGTTGTGGAATGTGGACATAAAATTACTATTTCACTTAGAATGATTTGGCGACATCATAAAAAATATGATATGATAAAATATATTAATCATGTGCAAAGTAGCTGAACAAATCCGAATTATGTATATGTAAAACTGTTCCAAGCAACATGAACATCTAACAAAATGTGTTTCTCTGCTAAGTGGTTAAGGGCTATATAGAAAAGTCATTTCATATGCTGTTAAATTTTATCTAGCCGCTCGCAAGTTTGTAATTGTTGTCAAACGCAATAAAAACGCTAGTTAGCAAAACTTTCAACCAACAATAAATATGGCCGATTTCCACACTGAAGTAAAAATATTATTCTGATAAAATGGATCATTTTTTAAATATGACCAATATTTGCATCTTTGTTTTAAATTCGTCACTAAACCTTATTTTACTCGCAAATCACCAAATTCTTGATTTATTACAATTAAATTATGCGAACAGCAGCAAATAAAGTGCGTCCATTCCAATTGAAAAATAATTATCCACGTAAAAATAAGAAAACTAGATTAATAAAAAAAGTTATCTGAATCGGCATCAGCTTTGCCATATCGTTGATTTAATTAGGATAAAGCAACTTCATTAAAAAAAACAGTACTTAATAAGAGCAAACAGAAGTTCGTTTCTTTTTTGTTTATTTTTCGCAGTGACTAAAATTAATTTTATTATGTTTTTTCTTGAAGAACTAAAGAAAGTCAACAAATGTGCACGATAAAACATATCACGGGAAACATGTTTATTGCTTAATTGAACACAAACATTTATAGGTGTTCTCTTCCTCTCAACCTCGTCACATTGTCGCATTTTGATTTTTCATAAATTATAAAAGCATAACGCATTTCACAAGGAATTGTTTTTTTATATAACGAGCGCACAAAAAAAAAACAAAAAATTAATGACTGATCATTCCATGAGAAATCATACTAAGTTACTAACTATTGAAAATCATAACATATTCAAGTAATCAAATAACCTTCTCATCAACTAATTTACAAAATTGTAATACAACCATAATTGTTTTTACACCAACCATTTTGCTAGTCCATATATTATGAACAAAAGAAGAGCGCAAAATAGATGATTTGATGATAACCAACAACGCAAGAGGCATCAAAACTAACAATTGTGGTAGATAGAACATGGCGTGGTAAGCGGATCGCTCTGTCACGTGGCAAGGCGCAATAATTGGAGGCACCAAAGCGGACCCCTATGTCTACATGCAATCCAAGGCTATATTTTTATCATTTTATAAGCCAATCGTGCCAATTCATGGCATTCATTGGAGTTATTCCTAATATTCCCTCTTGCATTTCTCCCGCCTTTTATTTTGTTGGTTTTGGAGGGAGAGGAAGATTAGAAGAAACTAATGCCAGATCCAATCACGTGGACGTGGTTTGTAAGAGTAAAGAGATGTGATCTTATGTATTGTTTTGTAATCCCATCTCCTTTTCCATTATTCTCTTGTGTCATCTGTTTTATTCCAAGGAAGAATATTTATGGCATTTTCAGAAGTAGATAGTTAATTGGATGCCAGTGACTGTACGGCTTGGTTTTGTCTTTTAACAAATTTTAGATAGTGAGTGAAAATTGAGAAGAAATCTACTCCCCAAAGGAAATGACAAAATTGCAATTTACAAATTATAATGTCAAGCTTTGCTTTTGCATGAACTCCATTTTAAGTTTCTTTCTTTACATTTTTTTTTTTTTTTTTTGCCAAGTAAGAAATATGATAGGTGGAGTTGACATGGCAGATTTTTGTTTGTGATAAAAGGGAACAAAGCAACAGATTGTGGTGTTTCCTCTTTTATTTACTTTAGAGAAGTTGGGAGTCAGTCACATGGGTTGGAAGTTCTTTTACAGTGCCAAGTAGATGATTGCCTACATCAACATGGCATGTAAAACCGATTAACCACGCGACAAAAGTAGGTCAATTCTTTAGGTCCTTTTTAGCCTTTTTATTTTATCTTTTCCCCGCAAGTCTTTTATTTTTTATCTTTCCAATATTTCCGTTCATGCTTCTTTGTGGGTCCACTCTTTATGACTTTTTTGGGGCTATACTTGCGGTGTCACTTATGCGCCGTAGGTCCGTTTGTTTGTGACTTAGAGACTGTATAATTTAAATTATGCATTCTTAAGTCATCAAACATCCATTACATAAGAAGTTGTAAGAGTGCATAACTTATCTATATCTATATATCTATATACTACTTATAAACGCACGGACCGTAGAGGTGTTACACGCTAGGCCTAACATGTAAACAGATGTTTCTGCCGTTCGATCGATTTGATCTGTGGCTAGATATTAATCGTCAGACGAAACAACACCATTGATTGGTTTTCCATCTAATACAGAAAGAAAAAGGAGTGCCGTTGGTATTGCGCTGGGTTAACTCAGCGAAGCAGGGTTCGATTCTTCACGACTCTCTAAACCAAATTTCACTTCTTTCCTTTTTCATTCGGTACTCGAGGCTCGCGATCTCACGATTCCTCTAGGTTTTATTTCATGAAAGAGGAAAGAGCAAATCTTTTCATTAATTTTTCGCATTTTCCTTTATAATCTTTCGGCCAAATTACCTCTCTCAAATCTCAATTTCTTTTCAATCCAATCCACGAAAACCCTATTGTCTCGCTGCCGCACCTCTCTCCGAAGACTCCGATCAAGCCGCGTTGCACCACAATCTCACTCCTCTCCGCTCGACCCCGTCGCCCAAGGCCCAAGCAGCTCGCGCGTCCGACTCCGATTCCGACACAGTAGCCGTACATAACTCTCTCCTCCGACGCCCCACCCACTCAAGCAGATCTCTTCCTAATTCCCTTCTTCTCTTGTTGAGATGGCGATCGAAGGCACCGAGTGGGAGGTGCTGAAGCCCTGTGCCAAAGGTGAAAGAGAGAAGAGCCGCTACGCTCATTACTGCAAATAGCAACAAAAGGGGGAGGTGTGCCGACTTGCTTACAAATGATTTCAGTCGTCCAAGCACGCAACCTCATCGAGCTTGGTCATGATGTGGCGCGCTACTCGATCTTCGGCGACTCTGCGTTGCTTCTGCTGTTTGCTTTACCAATGAACACGATCAGGTTACCAATGGAGATTAATCATGCTGATTTTGTTGATTTCAGGTTAGCAATATCACAAATTGTTAACTTTTTATTTTTTAATCCCTTTTCTGCCTATTTCATATCTGAATATGAATGGGAAATTCATAGCTGCCTTTTAGTAAGACGATTTCCAGTCATGTTGTTGTTTAAAAACATAGAATTTTTATTTACTTTTACCTTACAGGTGAACAAGATCAACTTTGGTTAACTACTTGATCAAGAAACTGGTATATTCAGGTAATGCTGCCTAACCTTTTGACTGGGTTTTTTATTTGGAGTTAATTGATTTTGGTTTGATTTCATTCTTCTATTATAGTCTCTAATGTTGCTTGATTGTCCGATTTGTGTTTGTTTGATTGAGCATGATAATCATGACTATTTATACTTTGAACCATACTGGTATTTCATTTTTAAATAGCTAAAGACATAGCAGTTAGAACAGTAAACAATAACAGTTAGAGCATAGCTTTGCACCCGATTTCCTTCATTTATTTTTTATTTCAGATCAAATTACATAGTGGATACTTATATTTTGTTTTCTTTTCCTTCATTTATTTTTTATTTCAGATCAAATTACATATTGGATACTTATATTTTGTTTGCAGTGTGTGGCTTCGCACCCAGATACCAGGATCCTTTTCTTAAGTGGTACCTTTTTTACATTTTATGTTTTGCACGTCTCTTTTGAATGACGTTGGATTCAAAATGTCAGAAACCATGACATATTCTTTATTGGTTTCCATTACGTGCAAGCTGGTTTATCACTTGCATTTGTTGGGTGCGATGTCTATTGTCAAACTTGATTGCTTATTTTCTTCGGTTTATCTGTTGATTGAGTTTTAATAAGATGATCAAGGCGCATTATGTTCTATTCAAGTTTGATACCGCTAACCAGTTGAGTAAGCTACAGCCCCTTGATATCGAATAGCTTTTATTGAAGTCCTTTGGTTTTAGCATTTATTCAATTTAATTCAGTTCCTTTTATTCTTTTTTTCAGTTATATACCCTTTCTTAAAAATGACCTGTAAAACTAGGCCTTTCGAGTATCTTAGACCGACAAGCTTAGGTGTCATTGGAGCTCTTGTTAATGTACACTTGCTTGTATCTATTTTTTGTAAGAATATACAATTCCAGATTCAACCATAATACCATATTCTTATTCGGGTAAGTTGGGAATCCTTGGTTCTAAATTTTATTTAATAAGTTTAACATAATTATCCTCGTGAAACCTTACCTGGCTACTGCTTGTAACTGCATCAAAATTGTGATTAATTAAGGAAGCGGTTTGGATGGTAATATTTATGTTTCTTTGCTTAGGTTGATGATACAGACGTCATCAGCTTTCTACTTCAGACAGACATAATTCCTTTGTGCCTGCGTACCATGGAAATGCGTTGTGAGCTCTCGAAAACTGTCAGTTTTCTTGTTTGACATTTTTCAAATCATTTTTTTCCTTCTTCTCTGTTGTTGCTCAGAATGTACATGTTTTTGGTCGCAATCTTGGTAAGAAAAGTTATAATAAGGATGCATAGCTAAATCAGTCATTGTGACACTGAACCTGAAACTAAAGCATTTGGGGGGAAAGAGAAGAACCAAAACAGGGCCTGCTTTTGGTACCCTATTTCTTCAAGAGTACATTGGTGGGTAATTATTCTTAGAGAAGCCTTCTTCTACTTCATTCTAAAATTTTCTGGAGAGGCTTTAGGTAAAAGGTTATTAGTTAATTCGATCTTTTTGTATTGGATCGGATTGTTTTACATTTTGTTAGGATATCAATTGATCTTGTATTTTCGATTCGAGATCAGAAATCATGGGGCATGAGTACAGAAACTATTCCAGGGTTAAGTGTTCCTTTAAAAAGCCTTTATCCTATTAATTTGTCCTGGCTATATTATATTTCTTTTATCACGCCATTTGTTTTGGAGTTGCAATAAATGTTTGTAAGATTTCAGGAATGAAAAATAGTAAAAAAAATAAAAGAAAAACTGTTTCCTTACCAAATAGGTAATTGTCTGGTATTGACAGGTACAGGATGGTACCTAGGATTAAACTGAAGTTTTGCATAATTGAAAACTTGGTCAATTTTTTGATTGCATTGTTAAGAAGAGCAATGAGTTCAGCTTGTGCTATTAATTGGAATGAGAAAAATTTGAACTGTTTGATTTTATTCAGGAATCATGTCCTATAGTGAAGAATATTCTTCTATTGGATTCAGAAGGGAAGCGTGTGGCTGTCAAATATTATTATAACGATTGGCCAACTCATGCACCAAAATTGGCCTTTGAGAAATCTGTTTTCACCAAAACCCTCAAGACAAATGCACGCTCAGAAGGTTTTCATTTTTTTTTCGCCATCCTAGAAGTATGAAAACTCGTTGTTTTAGATCAACCTGTAGTGTACCAGTAGAGGTTCTTTGAACTATACTTATGTGTGGCATGGTTTGACACACACCAATACCCCACTGCTGACAGAATCTCATATACTGTACCAATGGATCTAATGTTATCTTGCATATATGTCAAAATGGGATTAAATAACGATAATTACACCAATACCCCACTGCTGGGAAAGTGGCTACTAATGCTTTTAATGGTTCTGTACCCTTTTCTGAGCAAGTAATTTGTTTTCAACTCCTAGGCTTTGTAATATCGCTTGCAATAATCCTCTTCATAATGTTGATTTAATTCTACATGTCGGCTTTTAATTTGCAAACATAAGAAGTTGCATTATTGTTTTTCTTTATGTGCTTGCTTGTACTGGACCTGTTTTTCATCTTAATATATATTATCTTTATCAATGGTTATTCACTTACTCCTCAATTTCGACATATTTATTCACAATTGTACTCATAGAATTGGAAAAACATGGAGCCATTTATGTACTGGTAAATATCAATCGATTGACATCCACTGATGGAGAATGAAAAATTAATCTTAATTAGGAAAATATTTAGTCATTAATATTTTACTTTAATCAATTTTGGTTACAAGCAGGATGGATGTTCGACATGGAAGAGAGATAAATCTAAAGAGATACTGAGGAAGCAAAATTTTATTGCAAATTATCCAATTGTATTGCGTGAAAATAAATTAATTTTTGTAATGTTATGCAGAACAAACTAATTTTAAAAAAATGTATTGGGGCTGGGAGATGTATTTTGAATTTTATCGTGGCCCTTGTAAATTTTTTTTGCCCTTCATTTTGTTTTGTTAATAGTGATATTCTTGTTGCAACTTCTGTGGAAAGCCTGTTTCAACACAAGTTGTGTAGTAAGTTAACTGTTTTTTGTATTTTTTTTTTTTTTTTTGTTTCTTTCGTGAAAGCGTTATCATTTGAAATTACGGTTTTGTTTAACTGCGAAAATTGTTAATTAATGAATAACTTGAGGTAATTGACTGATATGCATCTGTGTTTGAAAGCAGCGCATGCAGATATCTTAGCAAAGGCGCATCATATAAGAAAGATTGTTTTTCATCGGTTATGAAATTATCCCATGAGATTTCTCTAAACACCTAAGCGGTTGACATATAATTTGTTTGTTTGTTTCATCAGTGAAAAAGAAAAAAAATTCACCTTAAATCAATCACATTTGTACCAATAATTACAAATTAAAGCAGCGGATTGCATCAAATGAAGGGTGTATCCATATTGTTTACTCTTGGATTGGTACTTTTATAATACAAATTCATGATTTCATTTTATAATAAAAATCTTTATTTGATTACGTGTAGTGCAATTCTCTAATAACAAAAAAGTTCACATAAAAAAATACATACCACAAGTCTTAATTTTTTTTTTTTTTGAAATATATCAAATAAAAAGTTGTCCGCACATTGAGCGGGCACTGCTGCTAGTTACATCTAAAGAGGTTACATAAGTTATGCACCGGTCTCTTTAATTTTTTTCCAACAATACCCCTTAGAAATAATTAATAATAATAATTATTAATATTTAATAATTAACAAATAATTAATAATAATTAATAAATAATAATATTTAATAAGTAACATTAATTATTAAAAATCATAATTAATAATAATGATTAATTATTATAATTAATAATTAAATAATAATATTTAACAAGTAATATTAATTATTAATAATAACAATTTAATAATAATAATTAATTAATCAATAATATTTTTTATTATTTAATAATTAATAATATTTATTATATTTAATTAAAAGTAATTATTAATATTTCATAATAATAAAAATGCTTTATTATTATCATTAATAATTAGGTCACAACGAATTATTAATACATAATGCTAATTCAAATTAAATAATTCCAATTTAAGGACATTTTAGTCTTTTGACATGAATATATGCATGCATTAAATTACTCATCCTTACTACACAACCAAACATCCATTACATAACACTACATAAGTACTTAGGCGTTTGGTTGTGTAATAAGAAGTTGCATGAGTATCTTTACCAACAACTAGATATCTTTGAGGTTGATTGAAACTAACAGATATTCATTATTCGTCATATTATTAGCTCAATGAATTAAATTCACAACATTTCTTACAAATCTGGGTCCAAAATCTATATGCACTTGGCTTTATCTTAGTTCAACTGTACGTGGAACCAATAAAGGGGCTCGAGTGCAAAATCTTTATATGTAAAAATCCTTACGAGTCCTTAATCTAACAGTTTGTATTTGCTAGAGGATTAAAGAATAATTTCATTGCTTGAATGTAACCATGCATGGGAAGTTTAGTTTGTATGTATTTGCAATGTGCTAAGATTATCTAAATTTTTAGCTTTTACATCTTATCCTGACATAAATACAAAGCATCTTATGATATTCCAATCTGACTATATCTTTTGATGTCTTGTCAATAATATGATTCTTGTTCATGTATTGCTGGAAGCTTGGAGACCCCTCGTACGGTCGTACCTATCCTGGAATAGAAATCCCGCTGGTCGTTGACGCATTATTGATTTGTACACGTTCTGTAGTTTTTTGATGGGCCTAGTTTGTATTTTTTTAACTGCATCCCGTATTAAAGATGTATTTAATATCAGATGTTGTGTAAGCCTGTGGCTTATTTACAACATGTGCCAAAAACATGATTTTCTTTAATTTTTTCTTTTTTTTTTCCTTTTCGTTCTCATAGATTGGCGCCTTAATGCATCTGTAATTTAGCATAACAATTTATATACCATCATGTGATTATCTTTTCTAGTGTATCTCCTTGTTTTACAAGGTCTGAATTCTGAAATAATAGCTTCGTCAAAGCACCAAGGATCACCTCTGCAGGCTCGGCTGCGTTGTATAATGTTTTCTTTTGTTTGTTTGTTTTTTTTTAATTTAATGACATATATACACAATAAGGATCATCTATGCAGTCAGGAAAGTATTGTGTGTTTCTTTTTTTCCTGTGCCATCGTTGATGTGAGCATCAAATGTAATATACAGAGGAAAAGTAAATTATTGGTGCAGAGTCGAGTGAGAAATTTCTTTTCTTTTTCGAGTAAATTATATCCAAATTTGACTCTTTCCATGTGTACCAATATTTTCAAAACGGTACAAATCTCTAGTTTCTAGTTTAACGAATGTGTTCAGATTTTTATATGCATAGTCAATTTATTTTTATTGAACTAAGTATGCATATTCAACTTATTTTTATTGAATTTATTTGTTTGTATGTGTTCGCTTTGATCATTTATATGTTCAATTTGTCTATTTTATGTGTTCACTTCTTTCAAGCGATGGCAAGAATTGACAAAACTGCGATGGCAAGAGTTGACAAAACTGATTTCTATTTGCTAAGACATACCGTTACTCTGAGATATATCTTGACCTCACGTCAACAAGTTTCAACTAATTTCAGTATATGGACAAAATACAGTTGGATAAATGTGAGACAATTCGAAAGGAAACTAATTGATATTTACAATTTCAGAATAACAAACATGCAATTTTAAATTTTAAAATTGCGCACTGCCATTTTATAGAGGTACAATATGCATTTATTGACAAGTGAACCAGTCCGAAGGTTTCTCTGCGAAACCTCAATTATAAAAAGTACAACTAAAGACTTTCAACATTAGTTGCTTCAAGGATTTGGAACCATTCAATTTACATTAATAGGTCTAATTTAGATCTATTTTCTTAATTCAAACAGAACAAGTATTAAACTTCCATTTGGTTAGATACTTGGATCAATTAAAATCTAGATTAACCAAAGATTAAATTGGCGCCTGTAATAGTAATAACTTGTTTAAAAGGGAGCATCTTCAAAAGCCATCTAACAGATAAGAAATAACATTGCACGGAATGTAAGATAAAACTAAACTAAGATGAAGTCGATCTTCTCAAAAGTTTCCCATCTTTACATTATTCATGCTTGGACCTACTTCTCAACTTTCTTGTACCTAAATATCTCAACCCCAAGGTAATCGATGGTACCATGCACCGCTACATGAGGTTTACCGACCTTCACACGCACAGCTGAAATCTGAGAAAATTTGAGAAATGTTGTGTTTGCAATAAGATGAGCCACTGACTCAAGAAGGTTCTGAGATGGACCTTCCACGACATCCTTTACTATCCTGTACAAACATTCAACAGTTTTAGAATTATCATTAAAAAGTACTGGCATCAAACGAGGGAAAAAAAAATAGAAAGAGATTAAGTAAAGATCATAATCTTTGGATTTCAGTCATGTTTAGGAAATTTTGTACTGAGACGATAACATTCAAAACCATATTTACTGGTTCAGAAAGGTAACAGACCAGTGCAGATCACATTCTGTTTTCTTTTCTTAATTTCCTCTCTTGTTCCTTCTCCACGCATAGATAGAGCGATAGTAAAACGAAACTGAAGACAGAAAATTCAGAATGAACAGCACTGATACCAGTTCAGTAGTATTCTAGCTACAATAAATCGTGTCAAATAGAGAACTACATTGTGTTTAGCTAGAAGAACAATTTGTACTTGATTACAGTTCACGATATATGCATTGAAAATGAGTATGTTAACCAAATACAATAAATGATACCATCAACTACTACATGAGGCTCACCACTTTGAGATTTGACACAGTTATTATACACCCGTCGAAAATTTAAATTTCATCTGGTATTGTAATACTTCACCCATTTTTTCCTGATTTACGACTTAAACTACAGTATTTAATGCAAATTACGGACAAAACTAAATAAGGATCAGCTGTCATCGAATTTGTTCAGTATTTAATACAAATTACATTATTGGACAAAACTAAAAAGGATGAGTGGCAATGGAACTTGACACAAAAAGGACCCACTGGGGCAACGAATGAATTCTAAACACTAATAAGCAAGCCTGGCTGGTATACTACTAAAGTTAGCTTTTCTCAACACAGCCATGTAAAATAAAAAGAAAGCACGCCATTGGTTCGAGAAATGAAAGTGCATACAATTCTAGGGTTTTACCCTATAACAACATCGAAATATCACAGCTTCACACCAAATCTTACCAAATAAAAAAAAAAAAGAACCCGTTTACTCCTGTGGGAGAAAATATGGCAAGTACAACGCTATGAGAAAAATATTACTAAAAAACATACTTGGTTCTCCCTTATCATTTAGAAAAGCACCAACGAAGAAGGGAAAGGTTTGGCAAAGTGTGATGAAAATAAGGAAATTGTTGTGTGTGTATATATATATATTTTGTATTATCTACTTTACTCTAAATCCAAACACACATCTCCAATATTTTGTGAAATAATCAGGACATTTCTCGTTTTAGAACACAAAATAGAATTTTCGTCCTCCTGCAATGCATACAAAGAACATAAAGAGATGTTCGAATTTTAATGAAGTTATATGGCTTAGCTGAATTCAGGCAAAACCAAGTCTAAAATAAACCCTGATTTCTGCAACTAAGCCTTAATTATGATTCAGTCATGCAATTTAACCACAATTATCAATAATTTTAATCAAAAGACTACTATTCACTGTTTACTCAATTTAATTTGTAGCAAATTATCACCCCCAAGAAACTTGAACTGATTTAGCCCAGTTATGCAAATAATTGATGAAACAAGAAAAAAGGGCAAACCTGTAAATATCAGTATAGCTGACAGTGTCAGCAATGTCATCAGAAACACCGGCCGCTCTCAAGTCTAGCCATGCATCCACATCTACAACAAATTTTTGACCTAATTTCTTTTCTTCTGGCTTTACCCCATGAAAACCATGGAACTTCAAGCCCCTCAGTATAAGTTTATCTTGATCGACAAGTTCACTACCAGCCATTAACACTCACCTATCCAAGGAAAAATATAAACAATGAAAAATAATTATAAGTATTATAATCACATTATTAATATGCAATGCATATCCTTTAATTATAATGTAGTTTTGAACTAATGACATGCAATTAAAGTATTTATATGCAGTGTTTATGATATGCACACAGTTAATTTATGATTTAATTACTAGACTAAAGAATAAACGAAACCTAAGGCATCCACACCTGGAAAAGCCGGAAACGGAGTGACTACTCTTCGGGATGATCGGTGAAGTCCTGACCAGCCTCCTCGGTCTCGCACTCTGGGTAGTAGTCGTCAGCTGACCCCGAGTAGTCTTGTTGCTCACCTGACGAAAAACTATCAGAACAACACTCGAATTTCCCAAATACTAAGACTATCGATCGCTAAAATATCCCTCTATTGGA
The DNA here is from genome assembly GCA_027562975.1 of Rhynchospora breviuscula. Taxonomy (NCBI): domain Eukaryota; kingdom Viridiplantae; phylum Streptophyta; class Magnoliopsida; order Poales; family Cyperaceae; genus Rhynchospora; species Rhynchospora breviuscula. Next base: position 24,799,116 of record CM050398.1, read on the forward strand.
TTGAGGTTCTGACTACTAGGATAATTGTTTTAGATTTTCTGAAAAGGAATCTGTTTTAAAATATATAATTTTATTTTAAGAAATACTTTGTAAAATTTTTTATAGAGTTCTATTTAGAAAATGGTGTGAAGAAAGACGTTTTGACAAAGTCCTACAATCCAATCTACTCGTTAAAGTCGTATTAAATTTTTAATTCAGTTTTTAGAAAACATTCAATAAATAGATTTAAGTATTACTAATTTTTATAAAAATAATTTAAAGAAAAATATAAAAGAGTTTTAAAACATCATTTTAGATATATATTAATAAAATAATTAAAATCATAATAATTATAGTTTCAGTAATAATAATATTAAATTATTAACTTAATCTTTGTTGTTATTATCCATGTGTTGATGTTTTAGTGTTTTTGGGATCATAAATGTCCAGATGCAATTTGACCACTGTATATGCTCTATTCTTGTTGGACAATTGTAATCATCTCCCGTCTTTATATTTATGTATTTATTCGATTTTTAATTTAGCCAACATCTCGATTTTCGGGTCTCATACCATTCTCTCGATCCACTTAGCTAGATGAAATTTGGGACGAGGGTCAAGTTCTCGTTTTATTTTATTTTTAATTCCCACATTTAAGTTAATCTAATTAATGAACTTGATTAGTTAATCATTAAATTAATTTTATTGGACCTGGCCCAGTCCAATTAATTAAACTCAACAGAACAATAAACAGGCCCAGTTCTGCCTCAGCCCAACACAAAAAGAAACAGGCCCGAACACATATTAGTCCGAATAGGCCCAGGAAAGATTTCACGGCCCAAGTGGGGGAAGAGGCCCACCTGTCGAGTTTTAACCCAGCAGGTTAGTGGGTTTCGGTGGTCAAATCCGAATCTGATAAAATTTTCAGATCCGACCCGCTAACCATGACATTTATACAAAGGATCCTAGATTATTTTTATTTACCTAAAATTTACTTTAAGAACCCTAGAAACAGAAAGATTTATAGAATAGTCCAAATTCAGTTCAAAGTTATTTACAAATAGGTCCCTGGGTACAGAATAATTGACCTAAAGGTCCCTGGCACCAAAGTTTGTGTACCAGTGAGCATGGCAGAGCCGTACCAAGCTGGTACCATGCTCGTACCAGCCTCTAAACACCTCAATACCTCATAGACCATACACGCACGGGATTTGCTCAGGACACGCCTGACTTGCTCAAACACTCTCCCATTTTTTTAAAAATGACATAAATGTCCTCAATTTAGCACTGAAATATGAGAAAACAACACAGGAAATGTGAGGGTATTTTAGTAAATTTGAGAGTGTTTGAGCAAGTCAGGCGTGACCTGAGCAATTCCCATACACGCACTTTGAAAAGTCTATTACAAGCCTAATAACCAATCAACAGGAATTTGTCAAGCCATAGATAACAAGTTCAAGTGATTAATCGACACAATCGAGTCATCACAGTAACAACAGATTAGTTCAAATCAAACCAATAATTGTTCCCAACGGATCAGATTAAAGAAATTTCATGGCATGCCCACAAGTTTCAGCATTCAAATGATTCAATAAAGCAAAGTAATTTCAATCATTTAATAAACCAATCAAACGAACAACTGACCCCAAAACCCATCAACCCCATCAAATTGTGCACGATTTCAATCAAGCACACAAAGCAAAAAGGAAAGTAAAGAGGGGAATCAAACCGAGATAAAGCAGCGAGGCAAAGAAGGAAGGAGATTGAGGGTTTCAACTACTATCGTCCAACGCCTCCTACTGCCACCAGTCGCCGTTAGCCTCCCTTTTTGTCAGTGAGTGATTGAGAGGTGTGAGAGAGGGGATTAGGGTTTCGGTTGAAGGAGAAGAGAGTTGAGAGAAATAAGTGGGGGGGTTTTGGGTTTTGGTGCTGGTCAGAGAAGAGAGGAGGAGAGTTTAATGGCGGAGAGGGAGAGGGAGAGGCAGTGAGAGAGAGGTGAACGAGAGGGTCTGGTTGGGTTTGTATTCGAGTCAGAGACGAGGAGTGAGGCAGTCGGAGAGAGAGGAGAGTGGAGGGGGTCTGATGTTGCGATTTAGCGAGAGAGAGAAGATAGAGGAGATAAGGGAAGGAGAGAGCGGCGCCGAAATTTTACGAGAGAGAAACGAGAGATGGCGAAGAGGAAGTCGGTTAATTCCGGATTTTCTGTGGCATGTTTGCGTGGACAAACATGTAAGGAATAAAAAGGTACAAATCCGATGGATGGTATTTAATCCAGAAATTCATATCGTGAATCAGACGGCCAGGCATTTTTAAAATTTTCAATCATATAATTTCAAATGATTTAATTATTCTTTATTATTATATAGTTATTTAATTAAAGTTTTAGTTTTGGTTATAGATAAATTAATGATTTTTGAAATTGATTTTATTTGTTTGCTTGAAGTCTTATTAAACTTTGTTATTTTGAGAGTAAATTATGTTTAGTAATTTACGGGATTTTACAGCATGGATGAAATTCATGTAAATTAATCAACGTTCTCTAAAATAAAAGATACAAGTGAATATTTTCCAAAGGAATTAAAATTCTAACAAATCAGGCAATAATTTCTCCTTTGGATGGACTAGAATTAATAGAAACACTAGGTTGAAGACTACTAGAGAAATACAAATACTTCACTCACCTCTACGGCAGATAAATCTTTTACGACATTTCTCTATTCTTCCTCTTCTCTTTTTTTCTCTCTTTTGTAGAAAGTTTATACGACCAAGAGAATGAAAAGTAGCGGACTGGGAAGAGACAAGAGCGGCGGAGAGACGAACGAATTCTTTGTTAAATTCGCGAAGAAAGAAACTATGTAACAAATACTCTCACATTTGAGCCCCATAGAATCTAGTAATCTAGCTAGCGTTGGTTGTTGTGTTGGGTCTAGCTCGTCAAAGGTAGCTCCACTTCGAGGCTCAATATCGTCACATAAAAGATTATTGCCAGACTGGATGTGAGTTTTGAGGATGGGGCACAAATCACTGCAAGGCCTGATAGTAAATAGAACTGGGCGTCTAGTGTAGTGTCTAATTTAGATTAAAAAAAAACTAACCGTTTGTTAGCATAAAGCAAAACTAAGAACCGTTTTTGTTAACGTATTAATGAATTAAAATAAACTAAAATTAGGAATGAAATAATGTAGCGTAAAAGATGAGTAATATGTATATATTTTTTTAACTTGTTTTAGCATCTTGTTTAAAAATTTAAATATTATTTGAAATGATCCGTTTAATTTAGATTGAATCAGATATGATCTTACATTTCACTTGAGATTGTGCCTGATTATTTATAACTTTGGTCTTTCTAGGCCTTAGGCCCTTTCTAAGACTGGCCTCTCTAGACTTTGGCCCTTCTTAAGGACTTAGCCAAGGCCGGATCTAGGGCCGGAGGCTTTCAGATGTTCATTAGCCATGCATAGACAAAATTCTAGCTACAATTTTATTAGTGAATATTCCCATGATTTTCAAGTTCAATTATTTTCTTAAAGGAGTTCGTTTGTAGAAGTGATTATTTATTATTTTTTTTTTTTGCTGATCGGCACAACTTCTATTTCTTTGTTAAGTACAGTTACTTTGTTACATGCCAAGTGTGTCAAATTAAAAAAAAAAAAAAAAAAAAACTGTAAGAATTCCTATGAACCAACTTAACAAAACCAGTATCAGTTATACTAGGCTGAAACCAAGAGCTAGCTCCTTACAAAAATAATGGCCAACAACAAAAGTCATACTTTAATAACTCTCTTCCAGTATCAACTCTTACTAGATGCGCCAATGGGAATAGGATCAGAAATCCGGAAATGAACCCAACAAGTAGGCTTTGTATGTAATTAAGCTGCATAATTAAAGGGATTCAGTCTCCGTAACTGGTCCATGTATAGAAGAGAATGTTCTTCTCAAATTTGTTATGAATTCGGCTAATTATTTTTTGTAAGTAGTATTAGTAACCATAACTGACGGTTATTATTGACTTGTATAAGGTCACATCCATGGCGAGTAGGTATGACGGTAGAAAGACCTGGATTGTGCTCATGCATCCCATCTTTATCTCTCACGAAAAAAAAGAAAGAACAAATTACTAGATGATCTAGTCAGGATGACAATTTTTGGGGACCACACACAATACACATCATCAACATCATCGTTATTATTCATTATAATTATAAATCCATAAAAGAAAATTAAGTTTGAATAATCCTTAACATGTTACCATTTGATTTTACTTTTCTATTATAATTTATTACAATCGGATGCTCGTGACTCATGAGTTTTCTTACTTCTCTCTTAATTCTATGAAATGTTTATATCAAAAGTAAAATAACACTTTTAGTAATATAACTTTTTTTTCATGAATTTCTATCCAACTTGTGATGTTATTTTCCTTCGTACATGTCAACATTTTAAAAAATAATTTTCACACTCAATTAATCGAATATAAGATTTTTGTGCACCTTGTTGAATTTCGAAAATTGAATTTTTCTATAACGAATACTTTGTTTGGGAGCTGATCCAAGAAAATAACTTTAGCAGCAGCAGCAACAAAATTAGATCTTAGCGGGCCGTTAATGGATTTGATTTTAAATTAGATCCCAAGATAATTTAAATACGGACTAGCAAAAAAATTATAAGGCCCATATGCGGATTCATATCAAATATACAGGCCTGCAAATAGAAGCCCGTTTAACCGTTTTCAGTTTTGTTTCGTCCGGACGAAACAATAAAATGATTTCGTTTGGTTGGACAAAACGGTTAACGAAACAATAAAACGGTTTCGTCCATGTGTGAATCACGAAAATTTCGTTAATTTCGATCGTTTCGTCTTGACGAAGCGGTTAACGAAATTGAAAATCTGTTTTGTCAACGAAACAAAATGGTCAATGAAACAACCTAGTTTCGTCATCGTTTCGATCGTTTTGCAGGCCTACAAATATCATATTGGATTCATATCTAACATGAATATTTAACCATTTTTTATTTTGTATTATAAAAATACAAATTGAGAAAACGACACTAACTTAACAAACTCGTATTATATAAATAACTACTTTTTTAATACAAAATAATTTAAAATATATTGCTTTTTTGGATGTTCAATATTCAAAATAAAATTCTAAAAAATTAGACGAATGCTCTTTTAAAACCCACAATCGGATCCATTTACCTTATGAGAAAGTTTAATATGCACTATAGTTCATAAGGCTTTCTATGCACCGCGGATTTTTTTTAGAATATTTTTGTAAATTGACAAATCTAATTTAACTAATCTAATCTACATATTGAAATCTCATAGCAAACCAAATTTTACAATTTTTTAGATTTTATTACTATTTTTTTCGAATTTTTTAAAACCTGGCATTTTTGGAATGTAGTAAATAGTAGTTTGTTTCCAATAATAGCATGTTTTAAAAAATAAAAAAAATAGTAATAAAATTTTCAAAATTGTAAAATTTGATTTGCTATGAGATTTCAATATGTAAATTAGATTGGTTAAATTAGATTTGTCAATTTACAAAAATACCTTCGAAAAAATCCACGGTGCATAGAAAGCTCTATGCACTATGGTGCATATTAAACTTTCTCTTAACTTATTGGATGCATGTTTAGGATCCATGTGTGAATTCATTGATGTGGATGCGTATTCAAATTATCTATTTGTGGTTCTGCCCATTTGCGATTTATTGTAGTTTATGTTTAAAGTTTAATTTGTTTTGAATAATATTAAGAAATGTAACAGGAAACTCATCTGTGATTTATGCGTATTAATTCTTTGAAATCATCTCGAATTATTTTGTTGGTACAAGATGGAGTGTTTAAAAAATAAACATTAATAAGAGCAATATCAAATTCCAATACCATCTTTACCTTATCCATAGCTCTTAGTCAGCCTTACATAGATTCTAGTCTGCACATTTATTAGCGAATATTCCCAAGACTTACAAGTTCTATTCTTTTCTGAAAGGAGTTGTTTTATAGAAGTGATTATTATTTTGTTGAACGGTACAACTTCTATTTCTTTGATAAGTACAGTTACTTAGATCCATGCCAAGTGTGTCAAATTAACAAAATTGCTATGAACGAACTTAACAAAGCCACTATAAGTTGCTAGACTGAAACCAACATCTAGCTTATTACAAAAAAATGCCAACTACAACAAAAAAAAGTGAAATATGAGAATTGTATTGAACATTGTGGTATTTGTAATTAATCATGCTTTTCAAAAGACTATTATATATACTGTGTGTGAGTCATAGATAGCTCTTTTCCAGAAACCAATGCGCCAATGGGATCGGAAATCAGGAAATGGACCCAATTAGGCTTTTCTATGTAAGCTGCATAATTAAAGAGATCCTGTCCATGGAAGAAAACTTCTCTCAAATTTTTTTTTCCCCGAAGCAGTGGTACTAACAGTTATTATAAGAGATTAAGAAAAAAAAAATATTATAAGGTCACATTCATGGCGAGTAGTTATGACAGAGTTTAGACCTGGATTCTGGTCATCCATACCATCCTTATCTCAGCCAAAAAATATTATTAGTGTAAAGATGATTAAGTAAGGCGTTCATGATTATTGTATTATATCATGTTAAAATATTAACTACATAAAGAGGTGTTTGCAAACTCTTTAATTGTTTCAGAATTATATTACCTTTTTTGCCATATAATTTTAAGGTGCAATGCAACAACACTTTTAGTCGAACGAAAAAAAAAAATTAATTGTGATAAACTATATATCCATAAAAGATAAAAAAAATCGATAATAACTAAAGAATTGAGTATTTTATATATATGTTCAATAAAAGTCTACTTCTTTGACCTCCAGCTTTTCGATCTCGTAATAAACAAATCGAACAAATTATCCTTCTGTAGAATTAAAGAATTACAAATCTCTAGATCAGATTTAAGTTTAGTTATTACATATGCTCTAAGAAGAAAGGATGATGCGCGATACAAATAACCACAAAATTAAAATAATTACAAATTCTGTTTATAAACGAAGTGGAAGTTAAAAGGAAAATACATGTTAACTAACAACTTTATAAAAGGGTACGTTATTGAGGCGCTTTATTATTCGTAATGTCGACCCATATATAACACCGGACCACAATCCACCAAGTCCGTGCACTTTTTTTGTACTAACTTGTGTCACTTTGCAAATTTTAGTTCATTTATGTGCGTGTATAAAACTATGTTGCATGTTACTGATGTATGGGCACCAAAAACATAAGACAATACTTTGCACTAAAAGACTATGAAATTACGTCTATTATATCTGGACCTTTAATTGTTTTGTTTAATTAACTAGTACCCTGCATATAGGACATAGACTATAACTTAATTTGAGTTTAAAATAACAACATGGACATGCAAAATTTTAACTCAAAGGCTCCGTTTGGAAGGGCTATGAATAGTTTTTTTCTAGAAATAGCTTCTTCATAGACATAAAACTCTTGACAAAGTTACACACTTCCCAACGTTTTCTTCCTAAAATCCTTATTCCTTCCTTATTCCCATACGATCCAAACGAGCCCAAAATGTATTTGACGATTATCACATGAGAACTGTTTAACGGAGGCTAACAAGAATTTGATGATGTACCTTTATTCTTAGTTTTTTTTACGTAATTATGCCATTAATATTAATGACAAAACATGCTTACATGACTAGTAAATTACCAGCATAAATATATAAAACTTGTCATTAACAGGAGCAACATCGGTTTGTAGTTGGGAGGAATGAAATGTCAACTATTTTAATTGAAACTATGAGCACCTTCACATTAGAATTCCGAATGAGGGTCTTATAGACATTTAATTTCGAAAAAAAGTTAGAAAATTTGACTTTCTTCTTTCTTCAAATAAATGAAAGGATGAAACAACAGAAAAAACAAAAAATAAAAATAAAGAAAAGAATATCGTAGTGACATACGGTTCTTTCATCAAAGAAAAAAATAATTAGTGACAAATATTGTAACATTGGTAATCATGGTACTTCCATAAGCGTATCAAGTAAATTTTTTGTCATATTATTAGGCTAAAAGGCATATCGATGAAAACTATAAAAAAGTATGGTCAAACCCACCATATTAAACCTTTTGATTTCTTGAAAAAAGACCAGCTTATACATACTAATGGCCTGCTAAATCATGTGTAGATGCGATCTTTAAAGTTTAGACATAGTTTAATATTTTAATATAGGAGCTTCGTACTAATATGGACTCATTATTATTTACTCATAAGCTTTTGAAACATCTTTTAAGTGGTCCACAAAGAAAATGTTCTACATCAAAGGAGAAAGAACATCTGACTAATCCCCGCAAATCCCAGCAAAAGATGAAGATCAATAATCTTCAAAAGAACGGTGCAAACCATGTGTTTCACGTAGCTTGATGGCATAAATTAAAAAAAAGAAAAAAAAAAACCCCCACTTGAAAACCATTTACCTCGATAATTTTGAGAATAATAAAAGATACACTTGAAGTTTCAAATCTAATTTAGTATACCATACTGAAAATTTAGTATGTCTATATAATAATTAAAATATTATACATAACAAAAATGAAATTTCGTGTATGTCTTACTTGGTGAACGAGGAATTTACAATTTTCAATAAACTGATGGCTCTTGCTGCAACGTCAAATCATATTCAAATAACATGAAATTAATTTAATATTTTAAATACCCAACAACATATTTAATAAATTAGTTTTAAAATTTAACTTTATTTGAATCGAATCGATTTTAATGTATATTAGTGATATATCAAAATAATTCATTTATAATTAAAATGATATCTTCCCTATTTCAAATATTAAAAATGACTAAATATGATAAAAATGCTAGTTTCGGTTTTTTTTTGGGGATTAGTTTCGGTACTTGATCACTGTAGGCACTTCATTCGTTCTAGTGATGCAAGACCAGCAACAATGCCACACTTTTAGCCGGAAAAGAAAAAAAAAATCGAAAAAGAATGGAAAACACATTACAACATGAGATGAATGCGACTAGACCATTAAAGGAAGCGAGTTAGCACTTTGAATGATTTTGTGTCGGCTCTTGGTGTTGGTTGATATCCATCTGCATTTTTTATTTTTTAATTATACAATTTTTGTTATCAAAATCCAATTTATCCGATATAAAATAGAAGAATCAATTCCCCGCCTCGGTGGTCTATTAAAAAAGATTCAATTACTTTGTTTTTCTATCAATAATTAGGTTCTTTCCACAACGTTTTAACGTGACAATTTTTTACAATACTTTCTTTAATTAATTAAGAAAAGAATTAAATTAACGTTTAATTCTATTTGTTTTAGTTGTAGTTGTGTATAATTTATTAATTTTAGAAAAATGTACATATTTGAGTATCATTTAATAAATCGTGAAATTTTATAAATATGAATTGTTGCATTATTCAATTTACTTGGAAATTGGTAGAATTTCATTTGGTGGGTACGATTTCTATGTAGTATAAATCAATTAAACTGTCGAATGTTAAGATGAAAAGTATTTTACTGGTTGCTAGAGTTGTCAAACTATAAGTTGGCAATAAATCATCACCTGAAAAAAATTATACAAACTGCTCTGTCAAGATCGAACCATAATAAATTTCCCATGATTCTTATATTCAGTCCATAAATAAGTAAATATAATCTAACTACTATAAAAAGTGGTAAAAAATTAACGAAAAAGAAAGAGGATCCGGACTGTTGCTGATCCAAGGTTTAAAACCTTAATCCTATCCAATGCAACAGTGAAAATCTTTTGCTCAGAATCCACAGGTGGGTCCTCTAGTTTGATTGATTACACATGGGACCCTGGGACCCACAAAGTCATAGATAGGGGTCTCCATACTAATATAATTTTCTTTTTCAAAAGGGCATACGGGGACTTTCTGGGACCTCGCAATCCTCGCTCCGGAGTTTTTTTCTTAAACGGCTCTGACGAAAACAATAGCTAAAGCACCATGCGCTATATGATATTTATATAAAGAGTCAAGACGCAAGGTGCTTGTACGTCTTATTTTGAGCCTCCAGTAAGACGCAAGGTGCTTGTGCGCCTTATCTGTTAGGCCCCAGATAAACCTGCGCCTAACCCTTAATTTTTTTTGACCCACCGTACTCTATTTGTTGTAGACAAAAAAAAAAAAAAAAAAAAAAAAAATGAAAGGGCGCACATCATTAGAATGCCTTACCCTCAAGCACTCATTTCTTAATTACCTGCATCTCCCCGTACCCTCCTCTCATTTTCAATTCACAACTCAAGACAAAATAAAAAAAACCCCTAGTGGCCGCTTCCCAGTGAACCCCACGGTCCCCACCTCCTCTTCCCTACGATTGTGCCTTGCCCTCTAAGTGCGCCCTGCTCTCAGTCGCTCTCCAACTTCATCCTCTCTGTTACACTCAGATCAGCGCTCCCTCCAGTGAGTATTTTCTCATTTTTTTTTTTTTTTGCAAACTGTGAGTATCTTACATACTTTAAATTATGTAAATTTTTTATTTAGATAGTTGAATTAGAAACATGCAAACCGTGGATATATTAAAATACGTTAATTTAATATAAATTTTCAATATTTCTATTTTTATTTTCTTAATGGATTTTTTTAAGAAGTCCAGAATTTGGATTAAATTAGTGGTTAATACTTGAATATATGTGTGGTAATACATATATGTATACATGTGTTCAGTACTTTACCAATTGATATGGCCATAAAGTTGCATTAGCATAATAATAATGTAGCCATAGAAAATTCACAATTTTGAATGCATAAATAAATTATATTTTGATTTGGTAGATATGGTACGCACGCATGGTTCTTCTCATGGTCGAGGGGATGGTCAGGGACAAGAACGAAGTTCTGCTCATGGTCGTGGGGATGGTCAAGTCCGAGATCAAGTTGCCCAATCAAAGCATGAGGGTACATTATTAAACATGAATGCGAGACATGCATCAAGTCGTGCATATAGTGATGTAAGTATGAAATTTATTGAACATATATGCACATTATTATATTGATATTCATAGCGTGCATATACTATTAATATTTTGTAATGTATATATGTTGTAAAAAATGATGTTAAGAACATATCTTATTCTATTGATATTCATAGCGTGCATCTTTATTGTTTATTTATTATTCAAATTGCATCCAGATTGGCTTTATAGGCCGCGATCACGTCATATGACATTTCGTTACCATGAGCGGATCCTTCCAATCTTACAACAATATGGTTTGGAACATATCGCTAGAGTGGCTGAGTTAAGCATCGATCATAGCTTGATTACCGCGCTAGTAGAGAGGTGGAGGCGCGAGACACATTCATTTCACTTGCCGACCGGTGAGATCACGTGACACTTCAGGATGTTAGTTGTCTATGGGGCCTGCCTATCAATGGCGCACCTGTTATTGCTATTTCAGACGACCATTGGGAGGATGATGTGTTATTAGCTTTCGGACGAGATGAGGCATGGGCAGCTTTTCGACGGCCTCCTGGAACATTTCACATGAGGATGGGGTGGTTGCGTGAGCCCTGGGTGCCCCCAACGACACGTGACCGTGAGTTTGTTGTGGCGGAATTGCCGGAAGATGCAAATGAGGAGCAAGTTCTATACTTCGCTCGTTCATATATGATGGATCTATTTGGATCAGTGATGTTCCCCGACCACTCCGGTCGTTTATACTCTATGTTTGTTCAGATTATATATAGTGAGAGACCGAGGATATATAGTTGGGCATCTGCAGTGCTTGCTTTCCTATATCGGGGATTGTGTCGGGCCTCTGGATCCTCACGAGAGATCGCTGCACCACTCATTCTGCTGCAAATGTGGTCTTGGACTCGATTTCCAGTTGGTAGGCCCATTCGTCATGATTTTGGTGCTGTGGGATTGGGTGGTGCACCATATGGATTATTTTGGCTCATCCCGCATGATTTTAGCGACACAACAAGGTACAGCATAAGCACATATCGACGAGAGTTTGAGGAGTTGGTTGACAATGATGTGAACTGGACCCCGTATGATGGCATCATGGACGAGCTTCCAGAGATATGTCGAGATGAACAAGAGCAGAGACTATGGTACTACGAGGGGCCTTTGATATGGTTCTGGATCGTTGAGATGTACACACCGCAGCGAGTCATGCGGCAGGTATGGATTAACTTTAACATGTTATACTGATTTAGTAATTCTAAGTTTTTGCTTTTCTTGAAACATAACAACAGAATTACTGCCAGTGCAATAAATTATTTTTATTTCACAAATGGGTACATCGAATTGAGTAAAAATTTAACTGAAGTTATATCATTCTTAGACACTGCCCCTGTAAATTTTTCATATTTTTTGGACAGCTGGTTTAGTCAAAACAAATTTTTTAATCTTAGCAGTTTAAATTACAGCACTTTTACCAGAAAAATATGTCATAATGTTGATAGTCATAAACCCCAGTAATAAGCCTCTGAAAAATCCCCAAAAATCACACCATGCTCCTTTGCATGTCTATTTTCAACCCTGAAAGTTTGAACCCCAGAGTCCAAACAGAATGGCAATAACAAATTGAAAACCAAGTAGATGTCTGGCTGTCAGGTTTGCAGTTCAGCCAGCTCACAAAATAATTTTTATATCAGAAATGGCTGCATGGAATTGAGTAAAAATTTAACTGCAGTTATATCATTCTTAGACACTGCCCCTGTAAATTTTTCATAATTTTTGGACAGCTGGTTTAGTCAAAAGAAATTTTTTAATCTTAACAGTTTAAATTACAGCACCTTTACCAACTAAAAATTCCAGTTTTTTGAATCTTACCAGCAACTATAAATTCCAGCATTAAATTTCTGTTATGATGCAGTTTGGTCGATCCCAACTTGTTCCGCCTCCGCAACTACCAGGTCCAGATACTCTGCAGAACATCAGACATGCACCAAATAGTAATATTGTTTGGATGAATAAGCATGCTTAGTATATACAAATTTGGGAGGGACGCATGGATCACATCGTGCCTCACGAAGATCTCTATGATTCCAATACGACAAACCAATACATGGCGTGGTTCAATCGGAACGGGATGCGTACGATTTATTGGCATTCCATCACCGCTGAACGCATCAATAGCCAACAAATGAGGGCAAACAATGGAAACCCTACCTTTCATTCATTTACCATACGAGCCGAGGTCGTGCAGCAAACGGTAATAAATAAATTGATTATTTCCCTATGCCTTTCCTGCTTTAAAATAAGATATGGAATTGATTACTTGCTGGTTATACATGTTATCCGCAATCTTTTACATGCGAGGGAGGCAATTGGTGCTCTTCGTGCCAGAATAAGTGGTCAAGCACGAGACTTTGCATGACAGACAATTCGAGTTTGCCGAGGTAATATCCAGGATGTTAATCGAGGAGCTATATTTGAACAGTTCCTTCAACAACATGGAGTTGATGCTGCTGAATTTGAGTTGACACAGGAGGAGCATGTGTTGCACCCAAACCTAACAGATTTCAACTGGTTGAGCACTCTAATTGGAGGAGATTGTGCAAACCAAATTCCAGAGCCTCCAATATATCATCCACATGCTTCTCAGTTGTCTCAAGCTGGAGTCTGGGAGCATGGAGAGTCATCAAGTGTGCCAGAGGAAAGAGTTTGGGAGCATGGAGATGCTCCTGGGGCAGCTCAAGTAGGTGATTCGGCAAATGGAGAGGCATATGACGAGGTTTATGGTGATATTCAGGGAGGACAGTGGGAGCAATACGAGGTTTATGATGATGTTCAGGGAGGGGAGTGGGAGCATGACGAGGCTTATGGGGATGTTCGGGGAGGGGAGTGGGAGCGTGGACAAAGGTATGGTGATCGCACTCTCCCGAGGAGAGGTCGTAGACCACGCAGGGGTCGCGTCCTGTACACACCATCTGATTACAATCTTGCACGTCGAGCGAGAAGCCGTGGTAGAGGTCGCACCGGCTAGTCATTGGCATTCTATCTGGTCAATATTTCTTATTTGGTTAATATTTCTTATTCTCTGACCTGATGCATGTGTAGTTGGTTTTAAATCCTTTGTTTTATTTATGTTAGTTCTTACTTGCTGTGTGCTAATCCCCTGTGTGAAAAATAACAAATCTTAGAATATTGTATGAATGTGTCCCATAAACATTTTGAATAATTTGTGTAGGCCGTATTTTACTTCATGGAAATGTTCTTTTGTTTCAAAGGACCTGATTTGATAAAGAGATAGCAATTGATAAAGAGGCCCAGGGGTATTACTGGAAACGATAAAAGAAATTCATTGTTGGTGACTTGATGTTCCAATTAGTAATAAAACCATTAAAGTCATTAAGTGCATAAGTGTGACATGTCTCTGCCAAATTTTGTGATTTTGGATTTATGCATTTGGTGCATTTCTCCATTTTCTTGTTTTATAGTTGACGTGTGCAAATATACATGGATATCATCTTTTCTTTAGTTCACTTTCCTTATGGCTTGTCATATAATTATTCTAGAATGATGATATATGAACATACTGCAATTCTCAACTAAAATTTCTGTAAAGTCTCAAGAATAAGTAACAAGTGAGTAAGAGAATATGGTGCTAGTTCACCTGAACCTGAATGAATGAAGCACCCTCGAAAAAAAAAAGAGAAAAGCAAACCTGAATCTGTTCACATATATAATTTCACGTTCTATCATCGATCTACTGTGCAAATAATGGTATATACCGATGCATTTGACTTCTTTATTTTAAAGGTTCGGTTAATTCTTATATGATGGTCATGTACCACCCACTTCAGATGTGCCTTTGATCGATAAATTGATGCTTCCTCTAATCCATCATTGGTTGCATAATCTTCATTTGGAAAAAAAGATCCATCTCCCATTATTCGCACAATATCGTCAATGGCATTAAATGATGGGACTGGATGGGTGTCTGACCGTCCGGCCAGTTGCCAATAAACCTGATGGGATGCCTTAGGTGCCTCATCATCATCATCATCATCTTCTTCTTCTATTTCTTCATCATCTCCAAGACCATCACTAAAATTTTCTTCATTGAAAAAATTATCATTGCTAGATATTTCTTCGAATGGCATCTCATCTGAAAACACTAGGTGCCGGACACGATCGTGTGGATTCACTTCATCATCTGCATAAAGGTTTGAAAATTCTCTCATTTCTTGAATGTCTTCAAGCCCGACTTCCAAATCTATTTCCTCCTCATCCCTTTCCGATGGGATGTGGCTCGAGTCATATACATGATCTGAGTCGGGTACAGGAACCGAAATATCTTCAATTGTTTGCCTTATTGCTCTTGCCCCTCCTTTTCTGGGTCTTCGACTTGAGCTAGGTCCTGGAATATCAGAACCGACAACTGCTACAACATCAACAAATAACTCCATGACACCCCAATGTGCAAGATTTGCAACAACCATACTCCAAGTATTATCATCAATTATTTGGAGCTCGGAAAAAAAAACACTCGGAGGGGGTGCTGCATTGTATCTTACTCGAATATTCAAGTCATTACCTTGATGAGGTATTTGCAAAAGATTGCATATTTGGCCCTTTAACTCATTCAAGGTCATGTTCTCATGTGCCTGAAAATTTATAGTTGGACCTTGAGAATAATATATCCCTGTCACTCCATGTAAAGTGCTTCCCCCAGTGTATACATTAACAAACATCTTGCCTCCTAATTAAAAAAAATGACAATTTATTAATCATTTTATTAGGCTAACTTTCAGTCGCATTTTGATCTAGTAATGAAATGTTAATCTAGTAAGTTTGGACAAAAAAATTATTGTGTTCTTGTACCAAATGACAAATGTATTATCTCTATACCTTGTCTGTGACGCTTGGTCAAGTCCAAATCAGATGATATGCTAAGTAGCCAAATAGGCAATCTAACCTTGTAGTTTGTTTGTTTTTTTTTTCTTTTTTTTTTCAAGAACACCTTGTAGTTTGGTTAACTGCAAATATTATACAGAGCGAGCAAAATTCGGAAAACTTAACTGAAGAAAAAGATTTAACCTGACTTATTCAGCTTATCAGCGAAAGGATCGATAAATTGTAGACGAAATATATATTGCCCATTTATGCATTGATGGTAAAAGGATAAATTGCAAACGCAATATATAGTGTCCATTTATGCATTGTTGTTCGATCATGATCATATTTGTAAAATATTTCTTGTTATGTCATTTGCTACATTATCATCATCATCGCTGTTACCATGATCAACAATAATGTTCATCTAAGTGGTTTTTGTTTTTATTATCATTATCATCATCTCCATCACCATTAAATAACATCATAAATGTGAGTTTGGTGGCTCGATGCCTCAATTTTACAGTGCAACTCAAAGGAACTCCCAATCTCTTACCTAATAACAGTTTGTATTTATTAATTAAAATATATGAAAATGACCTTGAAGGGAATGTAGTTCAGATCAATCTTTCATTCGGTTGCTTCTTAAAAACAGTGAAAATGGCGTTATGAGGGAAAATGAAAGAATATAGTGAGGATTGGGATAGGGTCAATATATATTTCAGGTCAAAGGTCGCAAGGCGTAGGTTAGATGTGCGCCTTACTCTTTTTTTGCTAAAATTGGGGATAAGGCGCAGGTTAGATGTGCACCTTACTCTTTTTTTGCTAATATTGGGGTAAGGCGTAGGTTAGATGTGCGCCTTACTATTTTTTCGTTAAAATAGGGTTAAAAATTGCGTGGAGTGTCGACAGAAAAATGAAGGAGTAAGGCTAAGTTTGATTTGGGGCCTAACTAGTAAGGCGCAGAAGCACCTTGCGCCTTACTGGGGCTCAAAATAAGGTGTACAAACACCTTGCGCCTTGGCTCTTTATGTAAATATCATATCACTCATGGCCGTTTGTTGAGGTATTGTTAGGCTGATAGCAGTTTAAGAAAAAAACCCTCGCTCCGTCGCTATTTTAGCGCTCGTGGGTGGTGGTGGATAGATTTTCTGTGGCATATTAATCATTGAAGGAGTACCAAGTTACTGACAATACAAATTGAGATAAAACAGATCCTTAAATGTGTTATTTAGGAGCAGTGAATTTCCTGATTTGATAACAATCATATGTTTGCATCAAGAAATCCAGATTTAGCGCTCGCATTTGAAACTCACGTAGAATCCAAAAATCGAAATTGTGACATATATACGCATTTCCAGCATTTTTGGTCCAGATGGCTACTCTTTCCTGCTTGCCATGCACACTCACGAAGGTTATTCGATTGCCGACAGAATCGGCCGCCGTCCAGATGACGGAGATTCTAGGGTTTCGACGAAATCGGTGATGTGAGAGACGGGAATAGACTGCAGTTTCGACGGGATCCGTCGGAGTTTTATTCTCTCTTCGATTTGCTTTTGCTTTTGCTTTTGTTCTGATGGAGTGAAAGAGAGAGAAAGAAACAGGGGGGAGACGATAGAGGAGAGGAAGATGTTAATCGCACCACAGAAACGTTTTTTTTCGGATCCCATGCAGGAACAGATGCAAATCCAACCCGATAAGCCCATCGTGACTCATGAGTGGGAGCGGAGAGGGAAACGTCTCAGATCGTTGGATTTCATCAACGGTCCGGATCCTGTGCGCTATACTCGTGTCGCGGGACACAGGATCTGGATTCGGCTCTGGATCCCCAATCCGAATCAGGTGTTGCGCGACAAGCTGTGTCGCGCGGCACATCGAACCGTCGACTGAATCGAACGGTGTGAGAATGAATCGAACTCTTAGCGGATAATCTCATCTTATCGGATCGGCATTATTTCCTCTCCTCTCCGTTCCCGTATTGGGATCTGCAATCTGAAAGACTTTTGTGTCGCGATTTGGAGGGAAACCACATCTCCGTTCCTGTATACTTGCGATTTCATTTCAAATTTCTCAACCCAAATTAGAAGAGAAGGGAGTCAGCGAGCAGCAATTTCCTTCTTTCTCATCCCAAGGGAGCAATCAGCGAGCAGCCGTAGTGTTTTGAAACTTCATTCTCGTACAGCAAGGGAGCAGCGATTGCAGCGTGTAGTGTTCTTCCATGGCCGTAGTGTTCTTCCTCCACATGTGTGAATAATCTTCTTGCCATCTAACTTCCATGGCTGCTCCAACATCTCCTGTTCAAGTAAGTTCTTTTCTTTTCGATTAGGTACTGCCATCTATTTCATTCGAGAATAATGGTGCTGCTATTTCTGTAGTGTGAATATCTCCTTGCCATCTAAGTTGGGTACTATTTCATTTGGGAATAATGGTGCATATGGATTTATCTAATGTGGGTACATTCATCCCCATTCTGTCAGGATATAAGCAAACATAGCTAAATTAAAGCATTGTGGTGAAAATTGAGAGCAGAATTAGAAAGAAAACTTCAATTTGCTGATTCATCATCAATCACTCATCTATAGATCAGAAAAATTTAAATATGTTTAAAAAAAACTAAGAGATTTCTGAATTGCATCCCAAGGCCAAGCCCTGATAGCTCCTCCCTCTAAACCAGTCCATATTTCACCTATTTGTCAGAAACAAATAATGTTATGTGTGATAGACGCCTCTATTCCTATGCTAGAACAGTTACTAGTTACTTATGTTCTGATTTTCCCTATCTGAAAATTGACCAAGCAAATGTGTTAATACCATGAGAAACAAATGTGTATAGCATGACAATTATGGCTTAAATTAAACCTGATAGCAAGCATTTGAAATGTTGAATCTGGACTACAGAAAATTTGCTGCAATTTGCACAAAGCTTCCTGCACATATAATTAAGCTAAGAGATATTTTCATTTACAATTTCAGCAAATGAAATTTCAAACAATTTCAGCAAATAAAATTAAGCTAAATATGTTTAAAAAAATTTAAATATGCTACTAACCAATTACTAAGAGATATTTTCATTTACAATTTCAGCAACAAGCATGTGGGGAGAACAATTGGATTCATCAATTGGGAATGGAATTTCAAACAGAAGAACAAGCGTGGCAATTCTGGAATACATATGCAGGAAAAATAGGATTTAGTGCTAGGAAAAGTTATTCACATAAGAGTCGGACTGATTCGGTTGTCATGTCAAGGGTGCTTGTATGCTCAAATCAAGGTCAGCGGAAAGAGAAGGAAGGTTTACATATATTGGTATCGAATCAGGAAGAGGGATATATTCGGTTTTCATTTTTATATATTTTTTACATAAATATTGTATATTGGTTTGCATAGGGATATAGAAATTAATGTTTCCTTCCAAGAGCTTCTTCCATCAGATATTGGTATCGAATCAGGAAGAGGGAAAGAGATATGCTTACTGGTATCGAATCAAGGAGTGTCTTTCAGCCGAATGCACTTGATTAGTTGAATATTCTGATAAATTGATATCATTGTTTTTTGTCTTAAATGATAGGCAATAGATTTGCTGCCGAATGCACTTGATTAATTGGATATTCTGAATCATATTTAGAGTTAGAATGGCTCCCCTGGTGCTCAGTTTTCAACACCATAAGAATTTCTTCTATTCATTTACTGAAACAGTAAATTTCATACTTTATAACTTTACTAATACATTTATTATTTAAATTGAAGGTACTGGATGCAATGAATATTAAAACTTTGCCAGAAAAATATATTTGGAAGCGCTGGACAAGAGAAGCTAGAGAGGGAACTATTGAGGACCGGAACGGCAGGTCGGTGATTGAAGATACAAGATTAGACATGGCTCATCGTAATAGAGATTTATGCCGCAAGTTCATCAAAATAGCATCTCAAGCATCCCCTGATGAAGAACTATCTCTATTTGTTCATGGTGCGTTGGAAAGACTAGAGCATCAACTTCAAGAAAAGATACAAAAGAAAGCGAGCACCGCTGATATTAGTCATCAAGCGCCTCTCGTGCCTAACTTTGTTTCTGATAGTCAACCTCGTCTAAAGAAAAAGAATGGTACAAAAGGTAGTAAGAGACGTCGAAGTGGGGTTGAAATTGTTAGAAAGAAGATTCAAAAGAAAGCGGCGCGAAACTCTAAAACAAAGGTTATTTCATTTTTTATAATCTGTTTTTTTTATAAGCTCAGTACTGAGATGTATCTAAGAGAGCTTCTCACGTGATTCATGAGATAAAGTAGTCATCGAGTAATATTTGGAAGTGAAATAAGTGAAAGACAAAAGGAATATGGAAACTATAGGGTTACATTAATTTGCACTGCATCTCCTGGTCGTGCACTCCAATAAAAACCAAACAAAAAGAAATAACAGCACTCAAACATGTTCTTGTAACAATACCAAATGCTGGTACCAAATAACAGTTGTGACTAATTTTTGGAAGTAAAACCCTTTTTTTTTTTAATGAGTTGAGGTAACTAATGCTGGTACCAAATATCAGTGTTTCAACGGACAAAACCAGCTGGTACCACCTATCAGCCGGTACCAGCAGTACCTCAAATGCTATCTAGTCCCCATCATGTGACCCCTTAAGACGGAAAAGGTAAGAAGTAATTTTCATGACAGTAAATTTTAAGAGTCAACTAATCACCTGTTTATCGATAGCATTTGAGGTACTTATGATATTTTTTTTTAATAATTATTATATAGAAGAGGGTTCCAGTTAATGTCACTTTTCATTATATTTCAAGAGATTTGCAAGGATAATTTAACTCCTACATTAACACAGAATTCCCAACTAGATGACAACGCTAGTTATTTAACACAGAATTCACAAGTGGATGACTATGTTAGTTATGCACGATTGTTAACGGTTAGAACTTTTAGAGACAAAATATATAACTTTTTGCATCAATATGAATAATTTTGTTAATGTTATTGTCTTTTTTTGTAATAGGAGAACTCTTCATTTGCTCTGCCTTCGCCTAGTTCTGAAATCACCTCTACAAGTCTAAATATGTCTCTATTTGACTAGATGAATAGCTTATTGTGATAGCTTTGTATAGCTTTTAAAGGAAAAAGCTTTATTTTGTGATAGCTTAGTATTATAGTCAAGAAATGCTTCATTTTGTATAGCTTTTAAAGAAAAAAGCTTTATTTTGTGATAGCTTAGTGTGATAGCTTACTGTTAAGCTTTATTTTGTGATAGTTTACTATTAAACATGACTCAATATAATTAAAATCTTACTGTTATTTTCCTATTATGCACTTTGGTTGCTATGCACTCAATTAAACCTGTTATGCACTTTGGTTGCTATGCACTTTGGTTATTTATTCCCTTAATTTCATAGCTTGTACCATGCACTTGTACTTTATTGCAGTAATTTCATAGATTTAAAATACATAGCAAACACACATCCATCTAAGGTACATACATAGCAAATACAGAACTCATAATTTAAAATGAGATATCAATACAATTTATATAAAAGTTCATGCCAACTACATTTTTCAACCTCAAATATCCATAGCAAATACACAGACTAGATCAATACTAAATATCCATAGCATATACAAAATACTGCCAAATACATCTTTTGAACCTCCAAATTACAACTTACAAATTACAATAATCAAAAGAGAAATAAAGAACAGTACAAGGTATTGAATAATTTGGCTTCTAAGTTCTTCCAAACGCTTTATCAAATCTCTCTTCGAGTTCCTGAAACTTCCCATCAAATTGTTTATTGAAATCCATTGTGTGGGCTATTTTGAGAGCTCATTGCTATCTACAAAAAAATAGCATCAAACATCATTTCTATCTGCATTTCTGAATTTATTAAAAATAATTAAAGTGAAAAAGTACAGACCCTATTTTCATACAGGTAGAGGTGGATAAATGAGTGCGAGAGCAACCGACAGAGTCAGAATGTGTAAAATTAGCACAGCAACTTCTCTTATCATGAATGTGTAAAATTATTACGCAATACAAATAATTTCTATCATTCCAACTCAAAAGGGATACCATCACACCCAATTTGTTACACCAATGACTGAAGTTGCAGGTATGGTGCCAAATTTTGGCATATTGATCTCAGGAAAAAAAACACCCAATTTAATATTTAATATACAAATTGGTCAGATTCAGAGATGAAGATATAAAAACCGTCATATAGCAAATCAGTAAATGAGCACCAAGTACCAGAAAATAGCAAGTTTTTGTGCAAAAACCTAACCGGTACACTAATAAGTCCACAGTGGCAAGCAATACTGGCAAGCAATACTAAGTACTCATATTGATCTCAGGAACCGATAGAGCCTTACGAAAGTGCTAGGAGCAGAGGCGATTTCTCTAACAAATCAAGGAAAATCAAAGGAAATAGGGTTGCAAAGAGGTTACCAACAGAAGGGAAAAAGGAGAACTAGGGTTTGCTCCTGCGATTTGCTTCGATCGGCAGAGAAGAGGTGGAGGAGGAAGATCGGCAGAGAAGATTCGCTTCGATCGGCTTCCACGACGCCTAGCCGTAGATCGCCTCCTCTCTCTCTCTGGCTTTCTCTTTTAAACTCACGGAGAGGAGTTTTTTGTCATGAACGCACCTTTAATTTGGATCCGCTCCGAATAAAACCCGATAATTTCGATCCGTTGCGAGTGGGAGTGTACAGGAAACAGATTGGAGCCGTCGGATCGCGTGAACGGTTCGATGTGCCGCGCGACACAGCTTGTCGCGCAACACCTGATTCGGATTGCTGGATCCCTGCGTCTAACCCTATTTCTTTTCAGCTTTATCCTTTTTCCCAAGAAAGTGGGGCACAGAGTGATACTGGGATTTGGGGTGTCTAAGCTTAAAAAAAAAAAAAGATTTGGGGTGTCTACGGAAAGCCTGTGGGCCCAACAAATTTGTTTTCGTTATATATTGTTTTCATTATTTACAAGTAATCATTTGAAAACAAAAAAAAAATGATTGAAATATTGTTTTCGTTATATATTAAATCAAATGAGTACAAATTTGAATAAATTTGAAGGCATTTAATATTTCTTTAAATGTTGTTAAATATAAGCAATAGAAAATTTAAATAATTTGATAAACAATAAAGCTTGCATCAATTTTTTAATAACTATTATGTGCATAAAGTACATAGAACGTTACACATGTTGGATTTCAAAATTATAAATTATTTTCCCATAACCATTAGAAAATTCATGTTTACAAGATCGTTTCCATTCAATATATTAATTGTTAATTTAAGTACAAGAAATGCAAATAAAAAAGTTGTATAAACTAGACAAGTTGTCAGTCATATGCATATAAAAAAAAATGCACAAACCTCTAAAATTTCAAAGCACCTATGAATCGCCATCGGACTATTTGTATTCGTAATTACCACTTGCGAAATTAACTTGCAAGTACAAATGTGGGAGAGTCGAAGCAAAGAGAAAGAGAATAAATAAACTATAGACTAATAAAGAAACAAGAGATGAGTCAAGTGAGAGTGAGATAGCGGCACTGCGGCAGTGGCGCTAAGTGGGGGGCCGGCCCACAGTGGCAGAGCTAGAAAATTTGACAATGGAGTTCAATAATTTTTAGTATTAATATTACAAGAGATTAAATAAATTCATATAATATATATATTAGAAAAATTCTGTCTTGGACGAGTTTTTTATTTGGGCTAAATCTAAATCATTCATTATGACTTATTATGGAAAAAAAAAATTTACAATTCATTTCGATTTTATTCTAATAAAGTACTAAAAAATTTTACTGAAA